>OU538788.1:7445000-17445000 GCA_912999815.1 Campaea margaritaria
ATATTTTATCCCCATATTCCTGCGGGAACAGGAACTACGCGGGTGAAACCGCGGAGTGCAGCTAGTTTTTATATATATATATATGAATATGCTCTCTTGTACGTTTTCCATCCATTATTGATACAAATTGACAAAAAAGAAATATTTTCTCTTCTTATTATATATATAACTTTTTAATTCCTTTCCTTTCCTTTTACAAGTCCTAGTTTTTGATATGCTTTTCTCTTTTTTTTAGCGGCTTTGTGTTTGCATAATTTTCTTCTCTGATTTTTCTAATCTATTTCCTGTCTATACAGCAACAGTTTTCCATCAGGCTCGCAATCGGTAGCCAATCAGTTCCGTAAGCGAAGGCAGAAATAACACGAGTTTATATGCATTTCCTTAAATCACCGAGTAAGTGAGCACTTGTAAAGATTACTAGTGATGGTAATTTTATGATACTTACACACTGAAACAGTGCACTCAAATTTTCCATTATGCCTGCTTTCTCAACATATAAGGATAAATGTGATTGTTCTTTGTTCTCTGAAATTTTATTATTCCGGAGTTTTCGTAAGTTCCAAGAATGAGAGTGCCATTTCGTGTTGTAATGCTACATAATTAATGTGGCATTACAGGAGGAACAAAATTCTACTTTCTTCCGCGTTATTCATTTGATTTGCTTTTACCATCTTTTAAAGCTAATAATAAAGTGTTAATATTAAATACTAGCTGCACCCCGCGGTTTCACCCTCGTAATTCCCGTTCCTGTGGGAATATGGAGATTAATATAGCCTATGTTACTCGCTGATAATATAGCTTTCCATTAGTGAAAGAATGCTTAAAATCGGTGCATTGGTTTAGCTGAAACCTTACATATTTCCATGCAAACTTTCATGCCTTATTTTTGTTTTATCCCCTTAAAGTTAAAAATTTTAATGTTATATTTATTATATCTTAACAAAAGCCTAAAAAATAAGTTTCAATAAGGTTCAAAAATGACGAAACTTTCATTCCCTATTTCAACCCTTCACAATGTTATTATGCAATAAAAAGTAGCCTATGTCCTTTTTCAGGCTCTAGACTATCTCTGTACCAAATTTCATTCAAATTGGTTCAGTAATTTAGGCGTGAAAGTATAACAGACAGAGTTACTTCGCATTTATAATATAAAAAACCAGCTGCGCCCCGCAGTTTAACACGCGTAGTTCCTGTTTTGTCCCACAGGAACATACTATCGGAATAGAAAGTACCCTATTACTCAATCCTGGTTATATACTATCTGTGTTCCAAAATTTATTCGAATCCATTCAGTAGTTTTTGCGTAAATGAGGAACAAACATCCATCCATTCTCACAAACTTTCGCATTTATAATATTAGTGGGACAGGATAGGAAGTAGGAAGTAGGGATGATCTCAATAGAAAAATACCTATACAATATCCTGAACCACTACTAGGTATATCCTAAGTGTTATAAAAATAAGGAAATACGTGCCATTTCGATACTACTCCCTACTCCCAACCTCCACTTGTATGTATGTATAATGATGTATTATGATGTCTCGGCTTTAAGTAGAGCAAACCTTGACGCTACAATGTTGCAGTTCTACGAGTATGATCATATCTAGAAGACAACAACTACAGATATATTTACGTCAAGTGCAGCTTATTAGGCTCTAATGACTGCTTCTCACGGTCCGGGAGCGGTGGATGAATTTCCCGTCACGCTAGCCTTAACAATATCATCCGGCGGGAAATCTGTGAGATCTAGAAACTTAAAATATAAACTAACAGGATGATTGTACATCTCCAGGTTTTCCTATTATGAGCACCGCTTAAGAAAAAGATCGAAGCGAAAATTTGCAGATTGATGCGTGTCGATTGAATCGATGGAAATCACTGAAATAACGTTCATGACTGACGCTCCGGATCTCTGGGCCCGGAGCGTCGAAAACGAAAGGGTTGACTGATTAAAGCTTTAAGTGTTAGCATCTCATCATGTTTCTGATGTGTTGACATCTTAAGTCTTGCTTTCCTGCATTCTGTGGGAGTGATTTTGTGAAAAGGGACGGAAGTGTGTAACAGGCAGTCGGAGAAGCGCGCGCTATACGATTTAACCAAAAAGAGCGCGCGGCGAGTTGGAGTGTTGGCTTCAGATGGTGCCAACTCATTTTTAGACCGTCACGTTGGTACTACGTCTATCTCTTTTTAAATATAGGAAAAATACAAAGACAAAGCATTAAAATTAAGTTAGGAGGCAAAAATACAACGCACTTACGACGACGAAATATCTATTGAAATTTAATATTTAGGATTTGTAAAAATGTTTGTTATTAAATAGATAATGTTTTATTATTATTAACCTAAAATAATATAATACATGAATCTTTTTTTTTCCAGGATATATAATGTTAATGTTGCTTATTACCAAGGAGAGATGTTGGATGACACATCAGAATGCGAATACTGTAAGGCTCGCTGTTTTTTTTATGATTCACTAGACGAGAACTATACCAATGAAATACTTTAAAGATATTTTTTTTTATTTGGCTAAGTGACGAGATGAACAAGTTGTCCAGCGGATCTTAAGCGCTACGCCTGCCTTTAACAGTTACAGTGCCACCCCGAACTTTGAATTGAATAATCTTGCGCGGCACTGCACTGCGCTCGTCAGCTTGAGAGTTTTTTTTTTTAGGTTTTTTTTGTATTTGAATTGTAAGGGTATGATGATCTGGCGAAGACGAAAATATATAATAGGTAGTTACTGTACTCCTATCTTTTGGAATTTTCACAAAAAATCGTAGTAAAGAATAAATAAATGTACTCTATTTCCACAGAGTAAGTAACATAGATAATTAGTTAGGCTGTTCTGTTAGTCTCATGGTTGATCTAAATTATTTAAAACCTTTGTTAATTCTACTTTTAAATTTACTTAATTAAATTTAGGAAAATTGACGTGACACAATGAATAATAAAAATGACGAAGTTCAAACATATATTTTCAAGGTGAAGTTCCTATTTCCGTTGTAATTAGAAAACAAACAAGGTCTTATTCTAATTTCCATGGTAAATAACAGAAAGAAAAGTTACCTAATGAGCTGAAATTATGATTTTACCAGCTACTTCCCACGGTTTCACCCGCGTAGAGTATTTTCCCACAGGAACGGGATAAAAGTGTCCTATTTGTTAATTCAGGTAGTTAACTATACGTGTTCCAAATTTCATCCAGATCTTTCAGCCATTGTTCTTACAAAATTGAGTAACAAACATAGAAACTTTCATGTTTATAATATTAATAATAATTAATAGCTGCGCCCCGCGGTTACACCCGCGTCGTCCCGTTTCCGTGAGAAAACGGGGATAAAATATGAATAGCAAACAAACAAACTCACATTCGAATTTTTAATATTATGTTAAGTTAGGAAGTAGGTTCTAAAGGCAAGATTCTAATTTGTAAGTAAATTTAGATTGAGTTATTAAGATTTTTCTAAGAATAAAAAATATAATAAATAATCGTACGAGTTGAAAATAACTCATAATCAAGAAAAAAAACAAAATACAATCGCACATCCATCGTTCAAATTAAAGTTTATGTAATATAATAGAAAAAAGCAAAAGCTTTCATTTCCATTTATTCGGCAACTTAAAATTTTTCTTAACTAATTACTCTATTCGAACTATTTACAAACATATAAATAAAAATTCCCAAATTGCTATAGCCGTTCTCAAGTTATGCAGTTACCAACGAACAGTATTCCATTTATATTATATATATAAAAATAACTAGCTATGCCCCGTACTCCCGTATTTCCCGTTTTGCCGCAGAAACTTAGGTATACTTAACATAAGTGCACAGCGTCACTAAACAGGGTAAAAATAAGTGTGATAATGCTCGTCTCGTCACTCAGTCTAATAACAAAGAAAATTCAATTATATTTTATGTTAATAGTCGTTGTTGCAGGAAAAAGAGAATTCCAAGAGTGAAAGGGTAACTAAGGTAGGTAGATAAGAGCTCTGAAAAAATTGATCGGATTCTAAAAAATCTTTTGGTTCTAGAAAGTTATTCCGCGGGTGAAACCGCGGGACGCAGCTAGCATTAGTTTAGATGACAGCAGACAGACTTACAGTAGCGCAGGTGAGAAATTAGTACTACCAAGTCATAAGACTGGACCGACGGGTACACATACTTAGGTACATACTGTACTGTGTTTATTTATTTTTGTGTGCAATAAAGAGTTTTCTAATCTATTCTGTCCTATTTATAAGTCGTAGCCGTTCCACATCTGTGCTACTCGCATTGGAACAATTTATACAAAGTCATAAACTGACCAACTTTAACTCTGCATAATATTGATAATAATATAGAAAACTCGGCATCCTTTTATGGTGGAGAAACCACTTTTAAGAACGAAGCTTCATGCTTATTCATTCCTCATAAGAAATGCAAAGGAATGGAATGCTTTGCCTTCACCTGTGTTTCCGTCTAAATTTAACCCTGGGTTGTTCAAGTCGAGAGTGAATAGGTACCTCCTAGGTGGGCGTGCTTCACCTTCGGCCTCATCGTCACTTTCCATCAGGTGAGATTGTGGTCAAACGCTCGCCTAGTACGTAATAACAGAAATAACTATGAAGTAAAACAAATAACCGTACTCGCAACCTTCTTCAATGTGCTATATTATTTACTAGCTGCGCCTCGCGGTTTCATCCGCATAATTCAAGTTATCCCGCAGGAACTCTTCTAAAATCAATATATTTTCCCCGTTTTTGCCACATTTCTTATCGATACACCGCTCCTATTGGTCCTAACGATATGTTATATAGCCTATAACCTTCCTTGATAAATGGACTATTCAATACAAAAAGAATTTTAATTCCAACCAGTAGTTCCTGAGATCCTAGCGTTCAAACAAACAAACAAACAAACTCTTCAGCTTTATATATTACTATATATTCCATCCAAGTACATATATCTACTAAATTACCAACTGTCGATAGATAGGAACAAAAACCTAATACTGATCCTGTAATACCTGTTAATACTAGGTACTAATCCAATTAATACTGGGTACTAATCCTATAATACTAATAATATTAGGCAAGTATTTCACAATGCTGAAGTGATTTTGTTGGCTTGTCCTTTTATCACGCAGTAATCTTTTTTTTATAATTCACGTAGTTACATAAAATCCTGGAGATTGACGTAAATGCTACTTCTAATCCTGGAAAAATGCACGGTGCTTGTGGAATAATAGTGAAAGCGGGTGACAACGCGGGGCACAGCTAGTTTAACATTAGATACAATATTTTTTAGTACCCGCTCATTCATCGTGGAGAGCATTATAATATGTTTGAAACCTATTTTTTAGTCCAACCTTCGTGCCCTCTTATTATCTTTGAGCAATCTCTACTTCCATAAGCGTTGTCAACAAAGAGAATTTAACACTACGTTATGGCTGTCACAAGCTGTCTACCTGATTGTACGAATCATTCTAAAATGTCATAAATTAGCGGAAAAATATTTTCATTTGCGGCTGTTCGGAATAATTTCAGTTAAAAGTCCATTGAAAATTCTTAGAAGCTATTGTTATTTGCAATTAGGGCTCAAAATTAATATGACGGAGTCACATTAACTATCACACGATTAGAATTCTCAGCGCTGTATATTCTTCAGTACAAGCGCGTATCCAGTGATTTCTTTATCTGTTTGTTTTCTGGCTTCTTGGGTTACCGTGTTGAGTTCAGTTATGATCGTGAATCATAATGTGCGGCTTAGTTTACTACGAGGATCCGAGCTGAAATCAGTTAATTAAACCTAATTGTATGAGTCGCGTGCCGACACCGGCCCGCCGCCGCACTGCTAGAAGGGACACTAAATTGACACTTGACCTCACGGATTATTTAAATCAGAGCTCGTAGGATCTTTTACACTTGGATGGATGAATTACGTTTCAAGTTTCGTCATAAACCCATCATTGAAGGCGAGAAGCAACAAAATGTGCTTTATTTCTTGGAAATATATATCTATCCATTGTGTAGAGAAAATCAGTTCGGATTTCTCTTCTGTAAGAAATAAACTACAGGATAAAATGAATTAAACTTTCGATCTAAGGACATCGACCTCGATTATTGAATTAAATTGTGCTATTCGAGTGTATCGTATAGACGTCCATAGTGTGAGTGAGCGGGTGCAATTAGGTGGGCCGTGTCGGAGAGTGGACGATGCTCGGTCTGGGAGTCACTCTCGCACCGCGCCCGAGCGACGACCGACGTCCGCGTTTTTTATGGAAAAAAATAATTGACTCCCATATTCTCCTTTACAAGAGCTCTCCGGCGAGTCCATTATGTTCGCTTGATCGCGAGCAGTGGCATTCAGACGCCAGTGGCGACGTCCTCGGTCGCCTGCATCGCACTGTTCAGCACCGCGCCAATATGAACGCCTCCGATAGAGGTACGACACACGTCCAAAATTTTAGAGAAGTTGGCCGCGATTTTTTATTTTTTTCCCAGAGATTAGAGATCCTGCTGCCGGTCAAGACAGGTGAAGTGTGCGTGAACTTCACAGCAAGGTTACCCCGAAAGAAGTCGCAAGTGTGTTAAATCTCGAGTTCACTATCCGCAAATAAAATTAACTGCAAAGAAGATTATATTATTAAGGTTCCGAGTGTCGGTTCTTGATAGTGAATGAAGTGCTTTACTCAGCGTGGAGTCGCAGCGACGTCCGCCGCCGCATCTCCAGTTCGTAAGTAACGGAAGCATGACTTAAGTCGCCATGGATTACAGTACACCAGGTAAGATGAATTTTGTTTCTGTTCTCAATTTCACCTAAGTATTGTTCAGGAGCGTGTTTTGCAAAATACGTGGACATCGATAGCACCAGCATCCATTTATTATGTGATAACAAATAAAGGTCAGGCATGAAGTTTCCTGTGTTATTGTTTTGTGAATACTCAGCGATCCCTATTGACAAAGTTCACAAAATACGGGCGTGGCTATTGATTCTCCTCGGATAGCTATTATTAACTCTACAAACGAATTAGTGTAGATTACAGTATGGCCACTCTGTGGTCATCGCACATTGTTAAACAACCCTACCTTCTGACTGACCTGCCACAACACGGTCAATAAAAGTTGCATTTTCAAGTAATGAAAATATCTAGGCCATAATTTTAAATGTAATTTAAAAGGCTCGTTTCTAAGAAATATACCTGATAAAATATTCAATAACAACACCCTGAAGTACCTAAATGACGCTTAAGGGTAGTTATTTGATGTGTATTAAGCGTTCATACGTAAGAACGTGGTTCAATGCTTCGATAGGGCATTCATTACAACCATTATCTATTCAAGTTTCATACACGATGATTGATACACAATCGATATCGCCGAGAATTGATCAATTGCAGTCCGTCATTATTAACCTGAGCCTGCGCCTGCAGCTATTTTTAGCCTAGTTGACAATTCGTGCTTAGTAATCCACAAATGGTTCAGCTGATGAATCGCCCTTAGGTCATACTGTAACGTGGCTCATTTAATATGACCAAGTGAGTCCAAGAGCGCATTGGCCCGCGTGGAACACATTGGATAACAATGCAAATGTTACGCAACCGTCTAGATTACTCGAGGGTTTCGGGAGGTAAATTCGCCGCGTACCCATTCGCCGCATTTAGGCCGGCGTTCCTAAAGTAAGAAGGGGGAGGCATGAGCTCCGACTCGGCGCCTCATCCGGTCGGTCCTCGCGCAAATTGTCAATTGGCCGACGTCGTCGACTCAGGGCTGTCAACGTGCAAGGTTGATAGCCATCTTCACGTGACCTACCGGTGCCATTGCCCAAAATCGTAGCTCCACTCCACACGCCGCGACAATCATTTCTTTAACATTTTAAACGCTGAAGTTTGATTCGAAGCGTTCAATTCAAAACGTTACCAATTCGATGAGAAGACGCTTCATGCTATTCAAAGGTCTGTAAGCACAGTGAGGGAGCGATCAAAAGACGACTTATGCGACGTTAATGTGAACATCCTGTCTGCTTTGATCTGTCAATTTCCTCCCACTGCACTCGATGACATGCGAGACTTAACGAGACTCGACACGCACAATTAGACTTATACTCTTGCAGGTTGATGGTGCATGAGAACTACCATGCTGACGCCGCTATCGGCTAGTCGTGTTGTCTATAATCGGTTAGATATTGTTACGGTGGTCATTTGAGACAATTTATCCAAGTATAGCTTGTTGATTTTACTATTCGTTGGAGTACAGTGGGCGAAGCAGGTTCGCTGTTATCTCCGCGATGTCACTTCTGGTGAAAAGTATGTACTTATTTCATATTGTGCTAAAGCCATCCCGCGATTTATACATGAAAGTTTACTAAGAATAATGAAAACAATTTAAAATTATTTCAATTAAAATAATATTGTTTCTGCACCAATGTTAAGCGATACGAAGTTACATAGCTAAGCAAGTTACATAAGCTACAAGATTTACCTTACAAATTAATGATAATTCTAACATATCGAAATAAGCTTTCATATGTTAAGCGTGAGTTTTTTTTTAGTATTTGGTTTAATTTTTTCTTACCTTGGGAATACAGACAAAGATAAATTAATTTACAAATTTTAGAGAATAGATAAATTTAAATGCTCTTACTGAAAACACTTTGTAAGGTTTCTTATCTCGCGAAATCCACTTAATTGTGACACAATGCCTAATGTTCAATGTCACAATAAACCGCTCCAAATTCAATCGACAATAAAATTTGGAGGAATTGACATAATAAATCTTTACTTAACTCATTATGTTGTTCTATTTATTAATTTCTTGATTTCCTGCAGCGAGGTGCATTTCAACATTATATATACACTTTCATTTTGAACATTCAGAGATTTATCTCTGAACTGAATTTATAGTATGTTGTCATAACTTTTAAATTTATTATGATTGTTTAAATAACTTATATTACACTCTAAGGTGCATACAACAAAAAATATATAATGAAAAGTTGCCGTAAGTAGATCCAAACTTTTGATAAAAATAAATATGTATGTGAGATCAAGTTTATACTTAATTAAAAATAACACTAATAATGTTTTTCTTACGCAAAACATTTAGGGCCGTGTTAAAAATAATTTGAAAAAACTGAGAGAAAATTTAACGTATTCCACCGGCTACATAAATGAAAAATCTTAATAATAATCAATAATTATACAAAATAGTATTTTAAAAATATCAATATTTACAAATAGGATTTGGAGCCCTGGCCCAAAAGGTTTGCCATCCCATAAAGTAACAAAAAAAGGGGAAAATCCTGAAAGAGGCTCAAGATAAGAATTAACCACCATTTATTTAATACTGTCTTCCATCCGTGGCAAGAATACCGTGTAAGACATAGCCGCAGAATTATTGTGAGATTTTAACTATCTCCAAAACGAAAACAGAAACCGTTGATAAAATTTTGGTTACATAACCATGCGGGAAAATGTTTACCTATTTCCATCCGATTTGTCGCAACAAAGTGCATGAAATGGCCCTTCCTGCCCCTGATAAGACATAAAAAAACTCGAACACGATATTTTTTACAATAAATAAGACATAAAATAATTATACGCATTATTTTCGAAAGGGTCCGTACATGGTTAAAATGTGGTTATTGTGGTGTGGTTATTCGTAATTCATAGACGTGTAAGGCGTAGGCTGACAACTGCCGATTTTTTTTTCGTGTCTCATACACTTGGACGTAAAACACAAACCGGGGTACGTGTTTTAAAAGTGTGTGATAGATCTGTACAGTGTACATACAACGGGTGCAAGCGTGTGTGTGTGTGAAACGGGTGCAATTAAAATTGATTGTTTTATTGCATTTTCTTATGTAAAAGGCAAATAATAAATGGATATGCCTTAAATAATTTATTTTAATTTATATACCTTTATCTACACTAAGTGGGACCAGGGGGCCTACCATGACGTCTTATAGCGATTCAGTTGAGGACCTAAACTGAGCCGCGTCGCATAATCGTACCTTGACGTCTCATTTTTTATGTGGCTGCCATTTTCAACCTAAACTGGATCCAGTTAAGGTTGAAAATGGCAGGAACCTAGATTGAGCCGCTAATAAGCCATTTTCAACCTAATCTATATTCAGTTTAGGTTGAAAATTGTAGCAACATAAAAAATAAGACGTCACGGTACAATTATGCGACGCGGCTCAGTTTAGGTCCTAAACTGAATCGCTATAAGACGTCATGGTAAGCCTCCAGTTGCCATGGTAAATACAAAATGATAGATGAAGTAATCCAAGTTTGTATAAAAACGACCATTTTTTTTTTCTGAAATGAAAACCGCTAATCTAAAATATTCTTTGATTTTTTAAATTTCCATAATATGTCATTTAATTCAAAGAAATTATAAAAAAAATCGAACTAGTTCTTTTCGTTTTTATACTGTTTTACTTTTTTTGTCATGAGGATAGTTTTATATTTTTTTTCAGGCAAGTCTATTCAAAAAGTCGCTCGTGTCATCCCTACGCGCATAGCGCCCCGGGCTATGCCCCCTCTTGGCCCTAATCTAAATACGCTACTGCTCCTGTCCTCATCCAAACTAACAAACCACATTATAATATTAGTGTAGAAGTGTAGATTGTCTAAGTATATAGGTAAGCCTGTGTCCTTAATAACTATCATGGACATCGTTCTAGGGACCCCTGTTGATCTCGTAAATTAATTTCATTACCACTGACACGGGGTCAATCAGAGGTTGGAACCTTATAATTAATAATCGAATTGATTTATAAGTCATGGTGTACGGCACTGCTCTACAGCCCGATGGCAAACCTTGGCGAGGTCATATCGATGATAGGATGGCAAAGCCAAAGGTTACGAGGCTTATAATTTTAGCGGTCTCTATGTTTGTCACTCATTGTTTTTTTTGTTATTATGTACAGGTAATCGTTCATAATTATGGACAAGTAATGCATTATATTCCCAGAAATTATGTACAGTATCTAATCTATATATATACAAATGTTATGTTGGTTTGTGTACGCTTCAAAAACTCAAAAAGTTCTGCACCGATCGAGCTGAAATTTTAGCATGATATATAATCCGCATCAAGGATTGTTTTTATCTATTATTTTCATCAGTGACATATCAGCGAATGTGCGAATGTGCCACAGCGGAGCGTGGCCGGGTACAGCTAGTATATTGTAAATACTTGTAAATAAGAAAAATAATTCAGGAGTTGTTAATTACTTGATATATACTGAAAATGTATGATACTGTAAATTGACAAAATGCAGGCTAGACATACATTTTTAGGTCGCCTTTGCATAACGCCTTGGATTCACAAACTTCATTTGTAAGGAAAGTATTTTCCATAATCTTACAAAATGATAGTGACCAGTATTTCTCAATGCACAGAGCTAACATCTGAGATGTTGTCGTAGGTTTGTTATGAATGGGTGCGGCTAGACAGGCGATGGCCTGCCTTCAACTCGCTCCGGCCAGTATAGTCGGCAAAGAAACTCAATGAACTATAAAATTGCACATTTTATTATACCAAACTTCAAAACTGTCTTATTTCCTCTAACCACATAGCATAGTGATCGCAATTAGGTTAACACGCTGATAATACAACATTTGGTGAATTATAATAACAACTAGCTGCGCCCCGCGGTTTCACCCGCGTAGTTCCCGTTTTGTCCCACGGGAACATACTCTCGGGTTAAAAGTACCCTATTACTCAATCCTGGTTATGAACTATCTGTGTTCCAAATTTCATTCAAATCCGTTCAGTAGTTTTTGCATGAAAGAGGAACAAACATCCATCCATCCATTCTCACAAAGTTTTGCATTTATAATATTAGTAGGATGTAACTTTTAGCATTTTGTTATTTACCTTTTATTAAATTGTCTTGAGGTTATTTTATTGCAGTTGTTACAGTTTTAGGGGTTTCTACCCGACTGCTCAGAGGGAGACTTATGTTTGTAGGGTGTATGAATCTTTCTTCCTCCTATAGACTAAGCGAATTGGTGGTTTTTGATAAATCAGGATAATTATGTAACTTTACTTACTTTTTTCTTGGCAACTGTCAAGAAAAGCAATGAGGTGGCTGGGAGCCGTCATCCTCATATTGGATTGCAACAGTACTTAAAGTTTGTTCATGATTTTTATCGATATTTATTAAGCTTGTAGTGGTCACTTTATTATTGACCGAAGTTGATTAGAAACTTATGATGCTTAAGGTGTAGCTAAAGGATTCATAGCACTCTGTTGCTGGCTGTACGAGGTACGAGTCGAGCACGTGCCTCTTCATTCATTACTCCCGTCTAGAAACTACATTGTAACAGGTACTGACCTACCTTACTACTACAACTCCTGGAATATGACGTATATAATAATTTATTTCCAGTCTAGATATAAATAGCGTGTGTGAGTGTTCGCTGCCAAGGAGACTTCGTAAATAGTTTTACAACTTCTTGATCATCTTTTCTTATTTGTTTTTACAGTTTGTACTATTGTTTGTGCTTGTGTTTTTACTGATTCGTATCTGTTGCACCAAATAAGCTTATAAATCATATCAAGGCTAGTCTAGGATACATTTGGGGATTAAAGGGATGCCACTGAAGCAGCTTACTATTAGCCGATGCCAATTAATTGCGATCAGAAGTTATTCACTCCTCGTAGTGGTAGGCCTCATCTGCAAGAGCCCGCCCGGGGGAGTAACACCGCGTTTGCCAGATATTCATCCGTCAAGCAGTAGTGTGCAATTATTACTGGGTATCATTTTGAAGGGCACTATTTCCAGTGAAATTACTGGGCGTATGAGACTTTAGAACCGATATCTCAGGGTGACGAGAAATCGCAAAGAATTATGAGAAAGAAATTATAGTTGCCCCTTTAAACATACCCTAGTACGGAGTTGTTTTTAGCTCATGATGATTTTAGCTCGTTTATTTAGCCTGCCCATTAAAAACTCCCGTCATCTCTATATGTTCGACGAGAACTCGGAACGCCAGATTGCTTTCTGTTTGCTATGAGCTAGAGTTCCAGTGAAAGCGCTAGAAGATGAAGACATTACGAATTAAGGTGTGATTGTACATTAACGTATTATTTCCAGACGTGTACTTGCGAAACTGCACACCACCTGCCATCGACGACTTCCCCGCGGGCCTGTTTACGGAGCTGCAGCGGCAGCATGGGGCCATCGTGATCCACGCCTTTATCTCCATCTACCTGTTCCTGGCACTAGCTGTGGTCTGCGACAAGTTTTTCGTGCCGGCCGTCGATCGAATATGCCACGGTAAGTTGTACAGGCAATTTATGAAGCACAATCGCATCTTAGATTTCTATCTGTGTAAGTGTACGCCACTTTGCTTTCTAAATTAATTCAAGCTTTTGCCTATATGATATCTGTCTGATGTTGATACGGACATTTGTTGTGCTTTTCGTTGTATTTAATTATTTTTTTAGACACATTTCTTTTTAAAGTGTGATGCAAGTCTTCCATATAACATTAGCCTGATGTTGGAACTATTCTTTGTTACACGTTTTGTAGAATCTCAATAATTTTTTGGGTATCTAAGACTACAATATCTAGTTTAGTCAGTTGTCCTATACCTAAATTGATAATATTAAGACATATACTCGTAAATTCTGTGAATTCCTCAAATGATCGGCATTTTCTAGCAACCTCTTCAACATTGGTCCTTAAAAAATCATAAAATAAAACTTTAAGAAATCGTCTCTTTGGGTTCTTTGTTTTTATCTCACCAATGATATTCGGCTAGTAATGGTCTAGTCGCGTCTCTTATTATCAGAGGCGTCGTATTATATTATAATGGGTCGTTGCGCCATCATAGTTAGTTATAAAGATTTTTGCACATACAATGGGCATTCTAAAGGTCAATAAAGTATGTTCTTGCAAAGAGAGTAAGTCTTTTTCAAAAGCAACTATAGTTCCTGGAGCAAATTGTTTGGAATTTACGCACTCACGTTTTGTTTTTTCCGGAACTCAACGGAATTTTCCACCGTGGGCTCTAACTTGGTATTTTTATGCGCAGTGCCTCTTTTCTCAATCATTGCATTGGACGAATTAACTTTCAAAACTCAAATGATTTATTGCAGGTTGGCAAAATAGTGCACTTTTACAAATCAAAGTTAGTTGAGTAGTGGCCAAGGCCTCTTCTGCAAGAGACCGCCTGGGGAAGTACCACACCTTTGCCGGATATTCATCCGCCAAGCAGTAGTATGCAAACATTACTGTGTTCCGGTTTGAAGGGCATTGTTTTCAGGGAAATTACTGGGCATAAGAGACTTTAGAGCCGATGTCTCTGGGTGACGAGCACAGTGCAATGCCGCGCAGGATTATGCAATGCATGGTTCTGGGTGGTGCTGTGACTGTTATGGGCAGTCGTAGCGCTTACCACCAGGTGAACGACTTGCTCGTCTCGTCACTCAGTCAAATTAAAGAAAACAACATTGAAGTCTCATATAACAAGTTCTTAGATCATGCTTACGTTGTCTTAAGGCGGACCGCGAAGCACTACGCCGTTTTATCATTGGCGTAGACCCTTGTGCTACGAGTGCGTAGAACCAGTGAATGATTAGTGCTTTGTCTATTTTATTGCCCACTTGTAGCCTATTACACAGAATAACAACGCTTTGAATCTTAGAAACCCTATTATCCCACAGGAACCGTCAATTTCTACGCAAACAAAAGTATCCTATGTGCTATCCCCTAGGATAGAACTCTGTAGCTGTAGCTCTTAAGCTACAGTATCTAAATCTTACTAAATTTCATCAAAATCAATTCAGTCGTTTTGGCGTGTAGAGATGATAGACACACAAATTTTCGGATTTATAATTTAGTGAAATATGACTAGCTGCACCCCGCGATTTCATCCGCGTTTTCTATTATCACATAGGAACTGTTAACTTTTACAGGATAAAAAGTAAATCTATATAAAAAGGACTTAATGTATCTGTGGATTACATATTATTACTGAAATCCATGAAGCTATTTCAAAACATATTCGCGATGGACTTTCAGACAAACAGATAGGAAAATCATTGAGAAATTAATCGATTTGTCTCAATGGTGTGAGTGTTAGTGTCAAAAAAACAGTATGGCAGCTGTCAGCCATATTGGACTTCTGATGGAACAAAGAACTGAAGACCAAAGCCTGTCGAGTGAGGTATCAAAGTAAAGGTATTTTACCCTTGTGTAAGCAGGAAAATTAAAAAGAAGAGAATTGATAAACTGAAGGAAAAGACCAACCCGACTACGAACAATACTGAAAATTGAAATGCGGTCGTAGGCAGTGTATTCAAAGGTTGAAATCAAACGGTGACTCCTCCGACAGCATCTCATCTTTCTAAAGGTAATGCTACTGATGTTAAAAATCAGAAGTAGCTCTGTCTATTTGCACCTTTTTCACGGCTAAACGGCTGAACAGATTTTGATGAAATTGGGCTTTATCATGGGCGCCGGCAGGTGAGTGCTAGGAGGTGCACTTAGGAAAGAAATACATAGTAAAAAAAAAACCCCGAGCAATAATGCCAAGTATCGACTCGATCGAGGTTAAGTATGATTTCGATAACTGAAATATATTTGTTTTAGTTTAAAGTATAATGTGTGGATGCAAATGCACTTCTCTAAAAGTAACCTTGGCGGCGGCCGAGGGTTTTGTACATCTTGGAGACAATAGTTAGGTAACTGTCTGTACATAGTATTATACTACCTAAGCGAGTTAAAAGGGAAAGTAGGTCATGTTCGTAGTGGTAGGCCTTTACTGCTAGAGTCCGCCTGGAGAGTACATTTGCCAGATTGAATGTTCCTGCTTGAAGGGCAGTATTTACAGTGAATTTACTATGACACTTTAAAACCAATGTCTCAGAGTTAAGAGCAAAATTTTGCAGAGCCAAGTTCTCGGTAGCATTTTAACTGTTATGGGCAACCGTGGCGCTTACCATCAGGCAAATGACTAGCTCATCCCGTCCGTCACCCAGTAACATGTATATAAAAATAAGAACCTAATTTAACGATTTTAAACAGTTTTGGCCGTAACTCGATAATACATAGTTTTGGTCGTGAACTGAGTTACTCCTTCACCAATAAGTCACTCGGAACGGGCATTGTGATGCTTTTTAACAGTGAAATGTTGAAAACATGAACAGGATGTGTCTCCCTATTTTGTCGTTCCTCTCACCGGCCCATTAGCTCAGTTGGTTAGAGCGTCGTGCTAATAACGCGAAGGTCGGGGGATCGATCCCCTCATGGGCCAAAGCTTTTTGTTCATTTTTTGTTTTGGTTTTCATTTTCCCGAAACAAACTTCGTGTTACACGGCAATAGTTTATCAGAGAAAGTTTTTTAGTTAGTTTAACTAATGTCTCAGGGTGACGAGCGCAGTGCAGTGCCGAGCAAGATTTTGCAATGTAAAGTTCAGGGTGCCACAGTTTTTTTTTTAATTTTAGTAACATCTAAAGTAATGTTTTTATGATACTGCTTTTGTTATAGATAGGTACATTTTGACTGAGATTAGTTTGATTTATTGTTGTAAGATTTTCAAATTTAACTTGGTAGATAACATGTTTTGTTCGATTTCAGCGTTGAACATGACGAATGATGTAGCAGGCGCCACATTCATGGCGGCTGCTACGTCGGCGCCAGAACTGTTCGTCAACGTGATCGGCACGTTCATCACTGAGGGTGACATCGGTGTCGGCACCATCGTCGGCTCTGCTGTCTTCAACATCCTCGCCGTAGCAGCCTGCTGCGGCATCGGCGCTGGAATGGTAAGGAACTCGTCTTGACATTTCCCTATCTACAATTTCTCTAAATTTCTTTATTTATTACCTATTTCTAGTAATAAGGATTCAAATCAACATTAAAAACTGAATGTGTCCCGTGTAATTAATTTGTTGTGTGTCTCAGATATTTTTGAAATGTTACAAGTGTATAAAACTGATGTTGGAAGAAGATTTATGTTGGAAGCTTTCATAAAAATGAATAAATTACAAGATAGATACATAGAGTCCGTTTCGAATCTTGGCTTTAGTGCAGCTTAAAAACTTTTATTCCCCATGAGCAAAATATTTGTTTTTTTTTATCATTTTTATTAAAGGTAATTTGGAAAACAACAATTAAATTATAATAACTAAAATCCACATCTACTCGTATTACGTTTGAACACTAATTCTGATTCTGTCAGTTGGTACAACTCTGATTATTAAATCGAGGCTGCTAAATAAGTTGCTAGAGCTTCAACTTCTCCGAATACCGCATTTAGATCTTTTGCATAAGATCGATCAAGCAATCTTAAACTTTCTGAATTGTCTTGGCCTTTATGAATTGACCACCGAAATAATATTTTTATTACTTTTTTTATAGTATTTTTATTTCAAACTTTATAATACTGCAATTAGATCTTTTGCCAGAGTTCGGCTGAGCGATCTTAAATATTCTGAATTTTCTTGGCCCTTTATCGACTGACAGCCAAGAAATAGTATATTATATCCTTTATTATTTTTATTTAAGTCTTTAGATCGAGCGTTTATTATGCAAAAATGGTGTATAAACTCAATAAGATCTACAGATATTATATGTTCTTAAATTGGCGTCATCCTGTGACATAGGCTGCGTCCAGCATTGTGATCGAATGAGAATTCCTCGTGACCTAAATTATACATTGACAATGAGAACCATGCCCGCACAATACTCAGAATGAGGGCATATATTTTTAGGACCTACGGACGGTTTTCAAATGCCTATTGGGAAAAAATATTTCCGACATGTTATCGAGATTTCGTAATGTGAAATCTATAGAGCCAACTTTGACTTTATTCATATTTTTATAAGTAAACCTTAAATAAAAGTATTATAGCCCACATACCTGCCAGAGAATTATTTCGGAGTCGGGTGTATTATCCACCAATTCGGACGGGGCCCTCGTGGGGGATTAAAGCCTAATCCTACTCATGAAAGTGAGGGGAGTCCCGTGCTCAGCAATGGCCAATATGGGTTGATGATGATGATGATGATATATATAATATATTATATATAACGCTTCACGATCACGATCATGTACAATTATCGGACACCTAACTAAAATTCCCTGTATCGAGAAACTTAGAAAATATGAATAAGAAAAGAATCGCCGATCAAATTATAGTATTTTAACATTCGTGTAAACGTTGGAATTGATTGGAGAAACAAATTTCATGTCCTAAGTTGTCATGGGTGAAGTAACGAGTTATAAGTTTCAATATAAACCCTTATGTTCAATTCGTTTTTAGGGTTCCGTACCCTAAGGGTAAAACGGGATCCTATTACGCTGCTGTTTGTCTGTTTGTCCGTCTGTCACCAGGCTGTGTATCTCATGAACCGTGATAGTTAGACAGTTGAAATTTTTACAGATGATGTATTTTTGTTGCCGCTATAACAACAAATACTAAAAAACAATAAAATAAACATTTAAGGGGGCTCCCATACAATATGCGATATTTTTTTGCTTGTTTTACGTATACTGGACCAATTTTTTGCATTACTTCCAGGTCGTACCCTTAGACTGGTGGCCGTTGACCCGAGACTGCCTTGCTTACGGTATCACGGTGTCAATCCTCATCTGCATAATGCACGACGAGTACGTCCAGTGGTACGAGGCATTCCTCTTGGTCATGCTTTACGGGGTCTACCTCTGTATCATGTACTATGACAAGTCCATCCAAAACTTTGCCAAAGGTATAAAAGATCTCTCCTACCTTCCTTCCAATTATAATTGTTTGATTTAATGCTAAATTATCTGACTTTTTTTATAGGAAGCTGGAAATGTGTATCAGAAATAATGAAGAAACAAGAGGAAAAACATGACAACATCATTATTGGTAATATAAAAACACTTTTACACTTTATTTTTTAAATAGGCATTAAAGATTATTTGTTTTCTAACTCTTATCTTTTCACAGAAGTAAAGGAAGCTAAGCCATCAGCTACTTTCAAAAATGACGGGACACCGGAACATCATCAACTTAATGGAACCATTAAACCATTAGTTCCACTGCCGCTTCTTGCCGTTGAAAGAGGCGGTGGGGCTTCTTTGGAAGGAAAACTTTCGGAGGAAGATAATGCAAAAGAGGTTAACATTGAAATGGAACAGAAAACAAATGAAATGGAGGTCGCTTCCGTTGAGGGAAATGCTAATAATGATGTAGCCTCGGAAGATATTACCAAGGAGCCGGTTGATGAGTACAAACATTCTCTTTGGAAATGGCCCAGTGGAAGAAGCTGGCTGACTAAGGTAGGGGCACTCGTCCAATGAAATTGACATTCGTCCATGATTTTTAGAGTGTATCTAATAAAAGCTATAACATTTTAGAGTACTTGGATAGTAACCTGGCCAATTCACCTCGTGTTCCTCTTCACCATCCCTGATTGTGAGAAGCCTCGTTTCAAAAACTGGTTCCCGCTTACGTTCATGATGTGCATCGTCTGGATCGGTTCGCTCTCTTACATTGTCGCCTGGATGATCACCATTATTGGTGAGGTTTTGAAAAAAAAAATACATTTTATTTTAGTGAAAATTTAATTGAAAACTGTTTACAAACATTGCCTAAGCAATATTTGAAAAAAAAAAACATTGACAGCGTGCCTTTTTCAGGGGATACGTTAATGATACCAGATTCCGT
This sequence comes from Campaea margaritaria, assembly GCA_912999815.1. Lineage (NCBI taxonomy): Eukaryota > Metazoa > Arthropoda > Insecta > Lepidoptera > Geometridae > Campaea > Campaea margaritaria. Next base: position 7,464,659 of record OU538788.1, read on the forward strand.
GATGGGAATCACATTCTTAGCGGCTGGTACCTCCGTGCCTGAAGCAGTTTCAAGTGTTATTGTGGCCAAACAAGGTATATTGCTTAAACTACTTCTAATCATAAGTTTTCAGCTAAATTATCGTTATGTTAGGTATATATATTTTTTGCTATAATTTAGCATTTATTTGTTTTTCAAGTATAATATAATAATATTATGACTGACACAAAATATAACCCTTATTGTTTAAACACCTTTAATCATTTTTATCAAATGCAAGGAAACTTACTAATGTTACGCAGACGTTTTATTTAAAAGGAAACCATAAACGTGAATTTGAATTTAATTTATACGTTTTTTTTAAAGAGGGTTTTACTACACTGTAAACTAAACTACATTATTTTTGTTCTTATAGCTAGAGAAATTGAATACATTTACTCCAAAAACCACCCTTTATATGGATATAAACTTTCATGAAATCGTTAATTTCAGTTGTATTTGACGTGCTAATCGTATTTGTTGGTGACAGGACATGGGTCGATGGGAATCAGTAACTCGATCGGTTCGAACACCTTCGATATCCTACTCTGCCTCGGGCTTCCATGGCTCATCAAGGCTTCGCTGACACCCGCAGAACCAGGCCACTATTGGGTTAGATTTATATTTATGCTTGTCAATTTACTTTTATGTTTTGCGAATGCATTGATAAAGCGAACGCGAATATTAATTGGTAAAAGAAGTTTGCATTGCGAATATAAGCAGTTGGAGATATCGTACTTGTATGTAAATATGTATTGTGTCGACAGGTGAAGATCAATTCGATGGGTTTAGAGTACTCGGCCATCTCGCTGCTGTCGACGCTGCTGCTGTTGTACCTCACGTTCTGGTTCAACAAGTTCAAGCTGGACGCGGCGGTGGGGCGCGCCTGCCTCGCCATGTACGCCATGTTCCTTGTGCTGGCCACCCTCATCGAGCTGAACGTTTTCTTCCCCGTCAACGTGCGCACGTGCCGGCGAAGTGAACTCAAATCTTAAGCGGTGCACGGACATGAAGTGGGATCGGCGGTCGCGGCGCCACTTGTACCTAAACCTACGAGTAAAACTCACGCATTCGTGTGTAGTCATTTGTAATACATGTGTATTTCAATGAATCCTTTGTAACACGAGTTTATTCTTATTGGGCCTTCTATAAAACCAAATTAAAGCTCTTACTTCTACATCAACTTGACAGATTGACTTTGTATTTTCAAATGCTGTTTCTATGCTAAGTTTATGAATAATTTTACTTATTTTAGAATAATCATAGTCTACAACAGCAACTTGATATTAAAATCTAATCTCAAAATGTCAAAACAACGTGTATTTTTTAAAGGGGGAAGTTATACAGCATACCTGCTAATACTACTACTAGAATCAGTTGAATAATCTGCATTTTATAACTGGCTAATAGTTTTTGAGCAAAGCCCAACCTGCGGGGCTATGCAGCACGGTGCGGATCAGCTCGAGTTAGTTTCATTTTGACGTTTGATTGCGAAGTCGAGCTGATCCGCACCGTGCTGCATAGCCCCGCTGATGTAAAGCGGTGATAGCTGGTTGATCGATACTTGATTAGTAACCCAATTAGTGTAGGTACTAGCCCACTCCAGTTGGCAGCGTACATTGACTGCCGGCATTTCCCCGTTGCATTGTGTGTCTAATTAATTACATAGCAGAGTTCTCGATCTATTATGATGTTTGAATAGGTATTTTGTCATGCGTGGTTTATTATTTACTTTGTCTATGTTTTAATGTGTAGTGTCACCTAGCTAGTATGCAGTTGATACAGACGAAATTATGTGTGGCACTTTTTTAATGTTTCCATGTGCACATTGCCGTTTTTAAATCTTATCTACGTATCTCATCAGACGTGTTGTTGTAAATACATAATGTATGATGTATTGTTACTTGTCTTTAAGAATAATTAAATAATATACCTATAGATTTTTGTGGTAATGTGATTTCATTTTATTCTAATTATCCGAATAAACCATCTGAGACAATAGCTATGCATTTATGTAATCCAGTCGTTGTAGAATCAACTCCAATTCGATAAGTTGGGTTATTAGATGTTTGGAAGGACGTTTTTAATACTTGCTAATAGTATCTAAAATAACAAATCCAATGTCATCAAAAGATAATAGGCTAATGAATGAGTTACCCTAAGCTAATAATTTAATTAATTTGATACCAACTTAGTAGATTTCAATAAATAGGTTTTTATATGTGACTGAGTAACAAAACGAGCGTGTCATTCACCCGATGGTAAGCGCTACGCCTGCCCCTAATAGTTACTGCGCCACCCATACTTTGCATTGCATAATCTTGAGCGGCACTGCACAGCGCTCGTCACCCTAAGACATTGGTTTTAAAGTCTCATATGCCCAGTAATTTCGCTGAAAACAGTGCCCTTCAAACCGGAAATCAACAATTTTGGCACACTACTGCTTGGCGGATGAATATCTGGCAAAAGTGTAGTAATTCCCCAGGCGGAATCTTACAGAAGAGGCCTACCACTACAAGAAGTCAGTAACTTATGACGACAATGAATTAGTAATGATTATACTTACTTAACAAGCGGTGGTAGCCTAGTGGGGAACGTCCGCCTTCCAATCAGAAGGTCGTGAGTTCAAATCCCAGTGCGGGCACGTACCAATGTGTTTCTGTAAAAACATATGTACGTAATTCTCACTCGCTTTTCGGTGAAGGAAAACATCATGAGGAAACCCACATACCTACCCGAAAATTATTTCAGAGGTAGGTATGTTATCCACCAATCCGGACCGGGCCCCCGTGGTGGCCCCGTGGTTATGGCCTAACCCTCCTCACGAAAGTGAGGAGAGACTTGTGCCCAGCAGTGGGACGTTATGGGTTGATGATGATGATGATACTTAGTTTATTTAAAACATACCTTCATATTCGTAGACTCATTTAACTCTATTTAGCTAATCCTGTCACCACGACACGAAACAATGGTTTCATTTAAAAATATCATAATATGGGCACAATGGATGAAATACCGACACGAAAAAAAAGAAGATGTTTTATTTTAGATACAATAATCCTGAAAAAATAGATAATCATAATATCTTAAGCAGAATTATATTAACTTACCTACCTACCAATAAAATTTATCTCTAAAGCAGCCAAACATGTTTACAAATATTATTTTATTTTATTTTTATTCTAAGCACGTAGAATGGTTGCTTATGCGTGGAATTGGAAACTCCATTGACTGTTGACTACTCTGTAAATTTTTGCTTTGTACTATGATTAAACCATGTTATATAGTGTTAAAAAAACAGGCTACGTGCGGGTTGGACTCGCGCTCCTAAGGTTCCGTAAAAACTTATAGGTCTTAGGAAAGCATCTAAAATTATTGCTCTAAATAAAATACAGACTAGGTCAAAACATAAACTTAACTTTGCCGTTTGATCGCTAAACACAGTTTTTGCGTAAATATATACGACATAAATGGTCATAAATTTTGATCGTATTGACTTATAAGTTTGAATTTTTCACAGCTAAAAGAGAGCGTAGATCCGAGTATTTGGTGAATTTCAATCTTATGCGTTCCTGAGAAAAGGGTCTTGACAGACAAATAGACAGACGGACAATAAAGTGATCCTTCAAGGGTTTTTTGTCCCTTTGAGGTACGGAACCCTAAAAACTAGTTGTACCCCTCACTTTCACCCGATTTGAATATTACTCTACAGGGACCGTTAATTTTTACGCATTATAAAGTATTATGTTAATCCAAGCAATAAACTATCTGTGTGCCAAATTTCATCCAAATCCGTTATAGCGTGATTGAACAACAAACATCCAATTATGTAATCCTTGTGGCAGGAGGCCTCTTCTGCCAGAGACCGCCCGGGGAAGTACCACACCCTTGCCAAAACAATACCGTCTTCCAGTTTTAAGGGCACTGTAACCTGTAAATTACTGGGCATATTATGAGACTTTAGAACCGAAATGTTTCAGGGTGATGAGCGCAGTGCAGTGCTGCACAAGACTTTGCAATGCAAAGTACTGGGTGGCACTATAACTATTATGGGCAGACGTAGCGCTTACCATCAGGTGAAAGACTTGCTCATCTCGTTACTCAGTCAAAAAAAAAATCCTAAGTCTTTATTATGTACAAACATTCACATTTAGAATATTTGTGGATGTATCATCACGTGTAATCTATTTTACCCAATTTTACCCAATGCGTGGATAAATTACCGGAAAATTAAATTAGCAGAACCTATTGAGTTCTATACAAGTACTCGTATATAGCAATAGTGAGACAAATAAATAATTCACTAAATCTGATTGTAGGGTGCGTACCCCACGATCTTAGAAAGTTAAAAGTTAGTTTAAATAATAATCGGTTTATTAGCAGAAAGAAAGATAAAGTAAAGTAAAGTTGTAAAGTATGTGTTGACGGTATGATGGCGTTAGGGCGACTGCCGTTGAATGCTAATCCGCGGAAGCATGTAATTTGTGCGGTTTGCATAAACCGTACACTGATTATAGTCTATAAGGTATCTCCTCATCATCATCATCATCATGAACCCATATCGCCCGACTGCTGAGCACGGGTCTCCCCACACTTTCATGAGGAGGGTTAGGCAATAATCCACCAAGGTATCTCTGAAGTATATTGATATAGCTACTCTTAGTACCTAGGGGTATACTATCAACCCGTATATGGTATATACTAGCTGCTGATATCTGCTTCCGAAATAAAACATAGCCGCACTCAGAGATAGTATAACTTTCCATTAGAGTAAGATAGAAAAGTTTTCAATGATTTACAAAATCGAATCAGTAGTTCCTGAGATTTTAACAAAGAATCAAAATTAAGGTAACTTTACCTCTTTATACTATTAGTGATGGTGTAAATAGTGTAGAATTGTAGATGTAGCTAGGTATGATAGTGTACTGGTCAGTGCTTACGTTCAGAACTACCTTGACATGAATGTAGGTACCTACGTAATAGATTGACGGGACGGACCCTCAACCGAGCTATGCTAGAACCGATCCCGAAACGGGATGTGGTAAATGAACTACACAGATTATGTTTTATAGGTCAAGAACAAATTAAATCCCGTTATAAACCAATAAACGAGCGGTGAACGAACGGTACAGTACTTGTGCACTTTACGATCTGAATGCAGCGTTTGATTTGAATCTCGTCTCGAAACTTCCAATGATTTTCAACAAATTATTACGAAGGAATTTGTCACTAGGAACAAGAAGAACAAGAAGTTAAGCCATAAATAATAATACAAAAAACAGGACTGGGAACAAAATTGAAATTGTAAAAGACAATAATATAATTTGGTATTAAAAATCAGCTATTTAATCCTACTAATTATTATAAATGCGAAAGTTTGTGAGAATGGATAGATGGATGTTTGTTCCTCTTCACGCAAAAACTACACAACGGATTCGAATGAAATTTGGAACACAGATAGTTTATAACCAGGATTGAGTAATAGGGTACTTTTTATCCCGACAGTATGTTCCCGTGGGACAAAACGGCTGAAAACCGCGGGACGCAGCTAGTCTTTTTATTAATCGTAATACTTACTACCCAGTGTCACTCTCGCAATTAATCTCACATGCTAAAATCCATCAAGCCGTGTTGGGGCTACAAAGCGTGCCAAAGAAATATACATACATACCACCACTCGAAAAATATAACCCTCCTTCACACCAGTCACAGACACTTTTACCAGTCAGATAAAAAAATTAAAACTTTTTCTAATATTGCTAAAAAGACGAATTGTCGCCGTGCGTGAGTATGGAACGAGCGACTGGGTAATACGAGTAATAAAACAACGAATTAGTTCATACTAAAGCTTTCTAATTCTAATAACTTCATAATGATTAATATTATCTAATGATATAATAAATTCATATTTGCCTTTTCACGGTCCGATATCACCAAACTAAGTTAATTGTAAGTATCTGAGTCCAAGATAAAAAGACTTAAATGTATAAATACAAAGCAAATAGACGTGCTTACTTCGTCCTTTCAGCTATTTCTTAAAATAGGTTATTATGGCGTTATTATTTTGACAAAACCATATAAAAAAATGGCTACAAAGGTGATGGTGAGAACGCCTTTGCTTAATAAACAGTTTATTTTGAACTTAGATACTATTTTTATGCATAATTTAATTGTGGTTGTTGCTGTGGTCTAAGAGATCGCTTCGGCTGTTGGTTGTAGATTTCTGAAAATAAAATTTTACTCCGATTACTTAATAAGTACACAAATTTAAAAAAAATCTTACGATGGTAAGAAGGGAAACCGAAATAACACTAAACCTTAAAAATCAGACATAACTTTGTATCCACGAGGCATGACGCCCAGACCACTAATAGCCATATATTTGTGCTAGAAATGAGAAAACTCTTGTTACCAGGGCCATCATTAGTAAAGACCATGCAGACTCGTAACGCGCTCGTTTTGAACTTGTAAAATAATGTGCGGGAAGCTAGCGCGTTTGGATAAGTTATGAGGTTCAAAATAATCCAAGTGGCACAGTATACCTAGGAACTTTATAGTGATAAACACGTATTTGTGCCACTTGAGGTTTTCTGCGGCTCCAGTCCTCAAGACTACACCGCTGAAACGAGAAGGCCTTCTCGTTACACCCTTTTTAAAAAAGTTTTTAATAAGGTTGATGCCCATGTGGCATCTATCTCTCCTCTAGCTCCAAATCAAAGTAACGTTTGATGGCTGTGCAATACGTACCCCGCCAGCAGCGTAAACACTATCATTTTCGTTTGAGAGCTTTGTGGTTTGCAGCTCTATGCCGTAAACATTCAGGCGCGGCAGCGCGCAACTTGGGTGCTGCACGGGCAGGAACCGATGGATGACCGGCGTCAGCAGGTCACGGTGCACCTGCGCAATGCAACTTGAACGTAACTTCGTAAGAACAGCCTTGGAGAAAACAGGTTTTTATCAATGCGTTTGCTTTTATTTGTAATTTTGATTATGGCCTAATTCACTTCATTATGATTTCAACATATTTTACTCCTTTGTTTATAATTATAATATTATAGTTCTTCTGACAAGCTTTGCATAAGTCCAACGGTAGCGGTACCTAACCGTTTACCACGAGACGGGTCGTCAGTTTGTTTGCCGCATATCACAAAAACAGATAAGAATCTGGGGTTATTCTTTATGGTCGCCACTCCTCCAAATTCATCAAGATGTCAACTTACCATAGCAGGATCATTCGGCTTCGTGAAAATTGAGACGGTGACTCCCACGAAGATGCACACTAGCATTCCCACCAGCGTGTAGTACATATAACTCAGCCGGTACAGGAAGAATGTGCCTGACCTGGTTCAAATGCAAAGTTCCGTCACTAAAAATAGCTAGTTACATTGACACTTAGTGAAACTAACGATAAAGGATGGAACAGTCATTCTTCTCATGAGGAACTTACGTCTTTCTTTCACTGGTAAGGAATTGAGGTCTCTCGATTCCACACTTCCTAATGTTTGCGAGCCTAGTTTGTATTTCTGAGAGCTTGAATCACATTTTGTTAACGTGTAAGTACTAGGTTAGTCCAAGTTAGTTTTTTTATGGATAAAGTTTTTTTGTCCTATGTACACCTTAGTCTTTTGGTTTGTTATAACATACCTGTCGAACTCGACACCTGCGAATGCGTTCACAGAGCTAGTGAGCGTGTAGTTTGCCATGCATCCTGCCACGGAGACGGGCTTAGGTATGATCACGATGTCCCCGTTGATCATTGCAGCCTGAGTCCCCAGGGATATCCATGCCACCAGCATCGTTGAGGCTATACCTCCCATTAACGCACCCTGAAATGGAACTGGCTTAAATAAACCGACTGCGGCAGGCTGATGAACAGACATATCAATACATCCTAACTGAATACCTACATGGCTAAGATTCTGATTGAAGCACCACAAAGAAGAAGCTAACGGCCAAGTGTGTGTAATGTTTTATTTATTAAAATAATGTATATCTAATATAATACATTAATAAAAATATTATCTTTCTGCACTTCTTCTCCATATAAACTAGATATGTGCAAAATTTCATACTTCTCCGTGCGTGAAAGTTCCATAAAAAGGATCACAAATTGTTGCTTCACGTATAAATATAAGTACTTGTACATGGATAAATAATTAATATTGAACTTACCATAGCATTTACCCATGGTAAGAACATCCCCATGGTAAACAAACCAAGCAGACTGCCCGCCGTGATACCCGCTAAGCTTTTTCCTGCCTGGATCATAGCTCCCATTTGTTCCACCATAAACACTAATCCTACACACGCTACTCCTGTAATGGTGATCAAATATTGCATTACACTGTGCATTGTGCATTTTGTTACACTTAAATTAACCGTCACGGTCACTTACATAACTAGCTAGACACAGTGGGTCCTAGTTAGGCGTCAATAGCTATGCAAGTAATCGTGACACACGGGCCCATGGTTCAACAAAAACGCAGCCTCAGAGCAAAAACCTATGGGCAAATATTAGCCTTGCGCGGAAATGGACCCGCAACCTCAACCCATACTTTGAGCCCACTGCAAACAGTAGGCTCGTCTTGTCACTGTATTTCCACAAAAGCTGTCAAGTCAATTACGGAAAACCTAATTAATATTTCTGTGTTTTTTTTTATCGATGATATACAAACCAATCACTACAACGATCATCTTCATGATGAGGCTGGCATTTCTCTCCGATATAGGCTTCTTGTAAACAGGTCTAATGAGATCTTCAAATATGACTCCGCACATTGAATTCAACCCGGTTGACATGGAACTAAAAACCGAAGGATAAAAGTTTAAGGCACCAGGATCACTGCGTAGATCCTAACTCTTAACTAGGATTTCCTGCATCTAGGGAATCAGGAAGACAATCGTCAGAGCAGATTTCTCGTAGTTCTCAATCCCCTCGATACAAGGAAACCTAGTCTATGTACAACGTGACGTTGTAATTATTATTATTCACACGAGCCGGTAAGCACAAAGAGAAGCTATACGTACCTCAAAGCAGCACTAAAGACTCCGCTCATAAATATTCCTGGTAACGCTGGAATGGATCCCGTTATCCTCATCACATAGTACGGAAGCAGTTGGTCATTTTTCTTGATCGCCCCTGTGGTCAACGGATCACAGTCAGCGAAGGTAGCGTAGATAACCAGGCCCGTGTAACAGCAAAGAATCATGATTGTGCAAATACCAATTGCCATTATGTATATCGTCCTGAAATAAGAATAAAACACATATTTTTCAAAAAACAATAATTTTTAAAAATATACGAAACGTAACTCTCATATCTTTTTATTTTCACTAACTAATATCGCCCTCTCAATTTCCGTTCGCCTCGCCCGATCACACTTTTCGTAACGCTCTCGTCGCGCATTCACCAGCTTAATCCCCAAGTCAAGCGTGTGTAAAGAAATTGTAGTTCAAAAACTTATTGTAGTAAAAAACAAGACCATGTTCGTGTTTATTTATTATTTTCTATCTATATAATTATAATACAAATCAATCGCCGTTCATTGTCACGCCATAACTCAGAAATGGCTTGATTGAATTGAATATTTTTGCTTTGTTATTTTCGTTTCAATTAATAGGTGTTTTACAAACAATTAGACAACAATTTCTAAAAAATAATGTTGTATGGAAATCGCCACGTCGGGTTAGCCCAAAAGCCCACGAGGGCCTGACCTTCGTTATTTTATAAAAGCTAAAAGTTTCTCTGTATGTCCCCAACACAGGTAAGAACGACCAGCGACTTTTGTTTGCGTTTGACAGAGTTTGGATTTTGGTTACTTGGGCAGGTAACAGGTAGTAAAGGTGTATGAAATAGTACCCTAAGTTCGTTAAAGTATAAAGCCCTACTTTTTTATATTTTCTTCGAGATAACTTTAGAAACATGTCATCCATTGCTGGACACTTATTACAGTTGCTACCGTCTCCCAGACACCCCTAAACTTTAATAAATTACAGTTATACTTTCGTTAAAAGTAGTTTAAAAGCGAAATTTTATAATATGATACTTGGGAACCTATAAAAAAATATCTCAATAATAATGAAATAATAATGATAACGCGTCACGATCACATATGTAGATCCTGACCGAACACTTTTAATGTTTTTTTTTCATGTTGCCAGACACATTACGACTCCTCTGTAGGTTCGAGCGCGAAGCATTATGTATGATATTCGAATCCATGAGATTTTTATGAATTCGGGGTTGCCATTTGTTTTGACATCTATTTTTTACGCGATCTTCAGTTGTCTATTATGTTGTGCGACATGGGCTGCTTCGGAAAAGCAAAGTTCTTGAGGGAAATATGCGGGCGAAACCGCAAGGCGCGTCTTGTAAATATACAATCTTTGGTGGATGAAGTAAAGTACCTAAGTAAGTAGTATTAGTAGTATTTATTTTGACTTACATTCTAGCTCGTTTCAAGGACGACAACGCCAAGCATCTCTGCACCGTCGCCTGGTTTACGGAACAAGCAGCTAGCCAACCGAAGTAGTTGCCAACCACAGTAGACCAGAACGTATGTCGAATCGTAGGATCTAAGTCCATGCTGGAAAACGTGAATAACGCGTCACGTACACATACACAGATCCTGACCCCTGACTTGGGTTCCCTGTATCGGAATCAGGAACTACCAGGACCGTGGTCCTACAAACACCCGGACTCTGAGCAGATACTTGTGCTTCACACAAATATTTGCCATGAAGACCTAAATAAATAGGAAGTAAATCATGGTTGTAATCATATAACATGGGTGCAGAGCGGAAGGCAGACCACCGGCCCGTTGGTCGGACGATCTTGTCAAGTTAGCAAGCAGTGGGCATCCACTGCTTGCTAAGACGCATGTCTTGCACAGGACCTGACCAACCACCACCAAACAGTGGGTTGATACGGGCTGAGATGATGAGCTAGCTAGCGAAGTGAAATGCGGCCCATACTCTAAAGAGGTGACATCATGCAATTTAAAAATAACTATTATATACCTATGTACCATCCAAAGGTTGTCTGGAAGAAATCGCTTTCAGCGATAAGACCGCCTATTGTAATACCCTTGTTTACCTATTGTAATTTTTCTGTACTGTGTTTATTTTTGTTTCTGGTGTACAATAAAGAGTTTTGTATTCTATGTACCTGTATCAGCCAATACAATTGTCCAAGTGTCAGTGAAATCTAATTACCTATCATCTGCATACATTTATCGATGCATAATTAATTATGTAAGCTAAAATGGTAAATACTTAGAGATAAAAAAAATCGAAAATTGTGCTGGGACTTCAACAAAAACCATTAAAAAATATTTGACACATTTTTTATAAAAGTTATTGTATAAAATATACGATACGTAACTATTTTTCTCTTTCTATCTTCACTAGCTTATATCTTACTCTAAACTTCCGTTCGCCTCGCCCGATCACACTTTTCGTAACCACCAGCTTACTTCAAACACCAAACCACCAAAGACAAACGTGTTTAAAGAAGTTTTACTTCAATAATCTTGAGTATTTGCTTACCTGAAACCTATTAGTACTTGAACTCTAGGTTATGGGTAGCTAGACCAAACTATTCTATCATATTATTATCTAAACTCATAGTACTTTGGTCAAATATAATTAAATAAAGTAGACACTTACTTAAAAAACTCAAGTCGTTCTCCTTTTCTGTTGATTTCAATAACATTGCGAAGCCCTCCGAGGCGCCAAGTGCCATATAACAGGACGAATATTACGCCAAAGAACATAAGCACTGTCTGTAGAGTGTCAGTCCACACAACGGCCCTCAGACCTCCCTGGATATCACGCAATACATTAAAAAAATCATAAATAAAAAAATACAAAAATTAAAAAAAAAGATAAAATATATAATAGTAATAATATGCATTATACTTGTACTTTTAAACAAAAATGTTAGAGCGTAGAAATAAAGATATTATGCGCATAAGAAAACGGCAACATTTTAACTCCATAAGCAAAGTTACGAGTATATTACGCATAAAAACATTACATAGAATTGCTCTAAATACTGTCGCTACACCCTACCGACCTCAGGCAGAGCCGTCTTTAACTTATTCGAGGACTAAGACTTTTTAAAATAATGAGGTATCTATGACTATGGTGATAAAATATAAGCGAATAATATATTATTAGCACGCAAAAAAAGTAGATAGGTAAGCTAAAAAATGTGAAAAATTACAGGGCATATGAGACTTTAGAACCAATGTCTCAGGCTGACGAGCGTAGTGCAGTGCCGCGCAAAATTATGCAATACAAAGTTCTGGTTAGCACTGTAACTGCTATAGGCAGGCGTAGCGCTTACCATCAGATGAGCGACTGGCGCTCCCGTTACTCAGTTAAATTAAAAAAAAGAGAGTGGAATTGAAAGCGTCATATTTTTGGTAGCTATTTCTATCAGTCTGTCTATCAGTGAATAAAAAGTAATAACTAGGGGGCCCTATGGATAGCGGGGCCTTGGCCACTTGCCCAGGATGCTCGGTAGGAAAGAAAACCATGCCTTCAAATCGTCCTGGAGACCACATAATACACCTTAAATGATTGAAAGCCCGTTGAACGCATGACATAGTCCAAGTCAATCAGAGCTAGATTTGCTTGACCTCGGTTCTGTAGCCTAGCTATATCTAGACTGTAAATAGGTCGCAATTTGCTTGCCCCATTAGGGACCGAATAACGACAATCAAACACGATGTTAGTAAGAATAAAGTACTCACCAGCGTTGTATAAAAAATACATACAACGCACACAATAGGAGTAATAAGGTGCAAATTTACTCCGGTAACTGAAAATATAAATAAAATTGTTGTTTTAGTTCTACAAAACATTTAAGATTATCAAAAAATAAAACATTGTGTAATTATTATATACCTTGGCTGAAAGCTAATGCTGGTACATATACGACTATCGGGATGTAAAGTAACATTTTTACGATGAATATAATTGATCCAAGAAGTCTCACTTTGTGATCGAATCGCAGTCTTAAATACTGAAAAATGGAAACATCATACAATAAATAAGTCTATTATTTTAAGCAAGACGTGGGCCCATATCTGCCTCTCGTTATTGGGCCAGGAGTTAAAGTAGGTAGCCCGTGTGAATGCAGCATTAGTTAACAATAATCATTACCTCATACGTGGATGTTATTTGTAAATTGTAGAACACAGGCAGATGCACGGCCGCAATTGTCAGCGACACCACCCATTCAGACAGCACTACGGTTGACATTTGTGTTCCATAAGTGTACATTTCCGCAGGTAGGCCCAGCAATGAAATACCCGAAATATAGCTGGAAATACATCGTAATAGAATAACGCGTCACGATAACATATGTTATATCTTGACTCCGTAGGCAATCAGGAGCTACGAGGACTCAGAGCAAATACCTATCAAAAAATAAAATGTTCAGTCAAATCTTTGCCCTATGCGGTAATCGAACCCGCGACTACACTATTATTAGCATTAGCATTATTTGTATTAGCATTACAAATCTACGGGGCAATGCCGCCAGCTAGTTGGGTACGCTGCCAACTGGTACTGGATAAAATATGTGAGTTACGTATGAGCCTATACTGGTTTGTAGGTTGTCCGGCTGTTGTAAATAGTGACTTAGTTTTGTTTAAGTAATTAGTTACTAGTTAACAAAGGCATTAACTTGTCCGCTAAATAAAAGTACAATAACATGCTACGACATATTCCTTTAAAAATTTTAAGTTCCAAATGTACAATCTACTCACGCCACTTTAAAAATTGCTAACTATAAAAATACGTTTAATAATACCTGAAATGCAGAATGCGCCCGGATATATGGGCTAGAATTGCTACAGACTGGGGGTTTCTAGACAGTCGAAGACGTCGAGGTCGTCCTCTGAGACGGTGGCGCGACTACCTCGACGCTTTTGAAAATGATTGGAAGGAACTAGCCTTGGATCGAGAAAAGTGTAAAGAATGGAGGCCTTTGCCCAGCAGTGGGACACTAAAGGTTAAAAATAATAATAATAATAATACCTGGCTATCAGCGACATTGATATGGGGACGATGCCCATCGTCCTGCCTCCCATGAGGTACTCAGCCGTCGTGTTTTGCTTCTTTTTTGCGAAAAATGCGAAGTAAACCCCGATGAGACTCGAGACGAGGAGCATGGCTCCGAACACGAGGTAGTCCGCCCAATCGAAGTATACTACCGTCATTTTGTAGTTTCACCTTACGCACAGCTGAAGCACGTCCGTCCACTGCGACACTTAGACTTCTTCTCAGAACGTAATCGCCATCTACCGAGCGGACAAGCTGATCGGAGCTATATTTATCTTTAAAAGGATCTCGGTGAGCCATTGGAGGGATGAGACTAACTAATTGGCCAGTTAGCAGAGCCAGCGCATCTTGCGTTCGGACGGGAAGTGCCGATACAGATAAATGAAAAACTACAAAGTTTGACATTATTATCTAATATAAAAAAAATATATACTAAAACTTAACATCACAGATGCCATACTTGCTAGATTTGTACTTGATGTGTTTCTGTGTGCTTATAAAACTTGATATGTGAACAATATAACTATTGCCCAAGTACCTACCGCTGTAAATGGTAGTTTTTCATTTGAACTTCAATTAGATACAAACTTATGTGATTTTAGAGTGGAGTAGTTTTTTCACATTTACCTATTTTATGACCGGTAACTCAAAAACTGATGCTAACCAACCCTGTTTCGTTCCAAATCAGGTCTACCGTATCCACCTTTAAGAAATAGGTTGAATAACCAATCGCACTGTAGACTTCGCTTGTTCTTAATTAGAATTTCCTGTATCCAGTGAATCAGATACAATGAGGACTCTGGTGCTACAAAGAGCCAGATTGACTCGAATACCAGTGATTTACCCTTGGCAGGATTCAAACCCAACCTCACGCACACATTCGGCTCATCACCAGCTCAGCTCCAAATTGCTGAGCTGATTCGCTTTTGGTGTCCTTCCATATCGTACAAGTCATAATTATAAAACATTGATTTGCGGAATAATGACGGCTCATGTTACACATTGTTTATCTGATATTTTATTCGTAAATCAAGTAGTACCTAGACAATCTTTATGTTATAATAATAGGTAAGTACTTTTATGTTTTTTCTGTCTGTGTGTATGTAAGTGAACTCAAAAATGGCTGGACTGATTTTCATGAAAGTTGGCGTGTGTGTTTGAGTTGGTCCTTCGATGGTTTAGATTCACAATGGGAGACAGTAGGTGGACTGCAATCGGGGTCAAGGTTTTTTTTCTATTTTCAAGGCAGGATAACCACAACAACCGGGCCCGCTAGTATTTAAAGACCTACATTTTGTGATTAAATTATATCAAAAACCTTTTTCTTTAGATTTTCCAAATTTAGCCCTTGAAATATAAGTTTCTAAAATAGGCAACCTAAGTCAAGGCGCAATTAATGAAGTTCTCCTTACAGAATAATTTGTTTTGCTCAGACTATTTTGTTAAGTGTCATTTTCTATAGTAGATTAGGCACTAAAGCTGTAATATCTGTTTACAAAAAACGTATCAGTTTTTGCATTGTTCAAGAGACAGCAATATTTAATGCATAATATTTTCACGGAATAGGTATTGGAGTATACATTTCTTCTAGAGTTCTCGACTAATAAATACCTATTATAAAAATTATAATAGTAAACCTAATTACTTTTTTTTAATTTCATTTTAAACTCATCAGATGTCAACAAATCAAAAAATATGTTGAAGTTTCAATACTAGGTACGTTTAATCAACACACAATAACCTATTTAATCGACAGCCGAAAGTAGGGAGTGATACAAAAAGTAAGAATCGTCAATCCGTAAATATAGCCGGTCATAAAGAGAGATTCCAGAACGCTCCATTGGGGGTGTCCTAAATTTCAGCCAAAACTTCTCCCACGATGAGGTCCATGTTGGGTGCCCAGTTCAGTTCATGGATCTTATTTTTGAAGCACGCCGCTACTTTGAGGGCTTGGACACATCCATCTGGGTCTGGAGGATTGAAGGATTGGGCGCAGCCATGGATGAGGTCGACAAGTTGCTTGGCCAGGGCGTCGTCTGCAAAGCAACCAATTATATTATAAAGATAACAAGGTTTAGCTTCGTGAGAAGCAGAAGGTAAGTGGTTACCTACGGTAGGGTTTATTAATTTCTCTATGTTGTTTGATAATTTTTTTATTGGATTGCGTTACCAAATGACCAAATTGGAACCTTATTGAATTCTACATGTCAGTCCGTTTGTCCGTATTACTTGGAGTATTTAATACAATATAGGGCTAATAGTCTCCAAGTAAAATGGATGGGATACGGATTTCCGTATCCGTTCCGTTGACGGAAATCCGTATCACATCCATTTTACTTGGAAACTATTGGCACTATATTATAGGCACTATATTTACGGTAGTTGAAATTTGGCAGGTTTTAAGTTAAGGTGACTTCTATGGACTACTTCACAGTTGTGAAATGTAACGACGAAAAATAATACTTTTGACTTGGAACATTGAAACTAAGAGACAAAGAACTAAAACAAAAGCAGTTAATAAACACTTTTAACAAAATAACACTTTTCTTTTTTGGTTTATTACAATAATAAAAAGCTGTATATATTATTATTTTTATCTTAGACTAAACAATCTGCTAATAAAATATTCTGTTAATATTTACTTATATAATAATAAGTATGTACTTATTACTCAGTAGACATAGCTGGTTACTTTCCTATTATTTTTAGAGTCGTTAGCGTGCTGGGATATATCAAGCTCAGTGAATCGCTGGTTGAGCTCTTAGTACATTAATGAAGTATTACCGACATTATTAGTTCATATTTATTATGCAGAAGACGAAAACAGACGTATGATTATATTATAAGTTTTTAAAATATCCGCTCTTTACGGAATCCTTCACCGTACGTAGTTCTACAAGCCCTTGGGCATTTTTTGTTTTGGCGAATAGTGAGATACTCTATCTGCAAATGACATGTTCTTAACTTTATTATTCAAAATACCTATAGCTAACTTGAGAACCGATATAATTATAGTATTCCAAGGAAATCATACCTGCCCCATGGCTCTTCGCGAACTCTTGCGCTTTTCCGTGGTGGAGATTGTAGTCTTGATCCAGAATGTCCAGCTTCGTAGACATACACATGATGGCGCAGCCGGTGTGATGGTCAGTTAATTCGTAGCCTTCCTTCCAAAAGTTGGCAAAGTCCTTGTTTATGGAATCTGGGAGGTCCAACTGGAACAATTTTTGTACATTATTTTATTGGCTGCTGAGACGATTTTCTTGTCTAGCCAAGGGTGCTGCTCTGTACACTCCATAGTAAGTAATTTCCCACACAACAAACACCACAGTTGTGTTTTCCCGGACTCGCGGCAAGTTATAAAAAACAACACAGTTAAGTTTTCAAGCAAGTTTGACTTGTAAAAGCGCATTATTTTTGCCTACTTGCAATAAATAAATTGAGGTTTGACGTTAGGTTATGCAGCAGTCTCGTAACTAAACGTACCACCCGGAAGGCCTCCGTGATGCGTTGCTATTATTATTGCCATGGCCCCAGCTGTACCCCTATTTACAAATGTGGGAAAGCTTTGGAATCGAGGCCAACCCAGCTTATCATCATCAGCCTCTGTCGATCCACTGCTAGACACAGGCCTCTTCTTTATTGAGCCAAATTTTACGGTCTTGAGCTTTCCTTCCCCATAGTTGACCGTTAATACTCTGTGCTGGTTGTTCATAAAAAACTGAAGACTCTATTTTGAAATGATGAATAGAAAACTTTTTATGGCACACCAAAAAAAAAACGATTAAATAATTCAACTGAAAGCAAAAGGTAGAAAAAGTACCTACACAAGAATTTATTTGTATTCTGTAATACTCTTAGATTGCTTATTAAATTTTAATTTACCTCCTTTCTGCAAGCTTCCAGTGGCTTGGAAAAGTTTATGGAAATATTCTTCATCACTTCTTGAGATAGTTCCACTCTTGAGATCACGGCTGCAATCAGGATCAAGGTTATTTTTTTCGACTTTATCATCATGAGCTCACTCTTGACTCTCTGGGTGATGTACTTATTCAGTCAGATGTTAAACGACCATCAACACGAAGAAGCCTGGGTGTTGCTAATGAATTACTGACGATGCTTCTTGTCTTTTATATCACTCGCAGTTTACATTGCATGCGCTTTAATTGTCACCTGTGATTAATTAATGCCCACTTGGCGTTCTATTGTTTCTAGTTCTATAGAAGGGAGTGGTCATGCTCATTGAAAATAAACAAATGAAGGTTCGTGTAGAGATAGGGTTTCATTAGCCGGCTCATTATGATACAGCATGTCTGATATAATTAATTAGGTTTAGGTAGTACTGACAGCGGCAACAGTTGCTATACGTGTCGTCTTAATTTCAAACTAACGAATACATACGTATGCCACTGTACACCATTTTTACGCAAAATAGTCAATTGTTTTGGCCATGCTCAGTGGGTTTGTTCGCCGACTGTACGTTTATAATGAACGGTGAATCGGATGGTGGATTATAAAAGTAGGTAATATTAAAGCTAACCCACTAAGTAGGCCTAATTACCTGTAATGTCAGAGGTTGCGTATCTACTTATCAGCGTGATTTGTTTTATGATATGTGCCTACCTAGGTATCCACATCCCCAGGCAATTGTGAGGCAATAATGTACTACTTTAATTCTACTTCAGTTCTGCGGTGATAATTGGGAAGTGCGGTAGAAAACAAAGCAAGTGGGTAATGATTTTTTTGTGACTTTATATCATTATGGGCTTAATTTATTTAATCATTCGTTTTACAGTTCTTTCTCCGCCTCAATTTTTTTAAAAGAGCTCCATACTAAGGGCCTGTCAGAATTAGAAATAAAACGCCTTTAGTGTCGTCAGTTTTTGTTAACACCAACCTCAAAGATTCCGCCAAAACTAAGAGCGTTTATAAGTTGGAGAAAATATAAAGCCATAATCCACCAGGGGCCCGGTCCCGATTACCATCGGTATACCATCATCAATTGCAAAATTAGATAACTAGTCGGAAACTGTTTAAAAATCGGCCAAGTGCGGCTTGGAGTGGCGCGTCAAGGGTTCCTTACAAACTTGTAGTTCTTAAGAAAGCATTTAAAATTATTGCTCTAACTAAAAGACAAACTAGGTTATAGGACAAACTTTAACTTTATTTTGCCGCTCGATCCCTAGAGACGGTTATTGCACCAATCGCAAATAATACCTAAGTTGTAATATCTAGTAAATTCACATCTTTTTTTCTCAACTATAATAGTACATAGTATTTACGGCTTTCAGATTTTTTCCTTTACATTATGCTGTAAGACATTGCTTTTTGCCAAATTTTGAAAAGTGAAATCACGAATGTGTAATTACGAAATATGCGAAATTATGCAAAATATATGGCCATATCTTTTGATCGCGTTGACCTACAAGTTTGATTTTTTCATAGCTGAACGAGACTTTAAACTCAAGTTTTTGGTAAGTGTAAATTTCAATGAGAAACCTTTACGCTTTTCTGACAAACTCAAACTCAAACTCAAATCATTTATTGTAAATAGGCAAAATATTGCACATTTACACGTCAAAAAAAATAAATATCTTATACATAAGTATAGAAATACAAAAAAAAAATAAGTCAAATTTTATAATCTACGAAACTAATGACTATTATCTAATTATGGTTTGAGTTAGAAAAAGGATATTTCCCTTTCAAGTGGAATTTTAGTTATTCATTTTTTTATTTTTTTACGGCTTAGTATACAAATAAAAATAAATTATTCTATTGACAATATTATGATTTACCATCATTACCAAACTATTAAATTACATTATTGAAATTGTATAAATTACGTTACTTATCATTATCATGGAGATTGGGACATTGAGGCCATGCATTTTTGTCTTTAACATAGCACACACACACAGCAGTCACATCACCACCTAGAACATATCATAATCCTGCGCGGCACTGCACTGCGCTCGTCACCCTGAGACATCGGCTCTAAAGTCTCATATGACCAGTAATTTCGCTGGAAACATGCCCTTCAAACCGAAATACAGTAATTTTTGCACACTACTGCTTGGCGAATGAATATCTGGCAAAGGTGTGGTACTTCCCCAGGCGGTCTCTTGCAGATGAGGCCTCCCACTACTAAAACTTAAATTTATCTGAATTTAGGTATTCAATCTTAAGTCAGCAAGTGATGGAATCGATTAGATAGTGATTCAAATTTACCTAAGCACTATTAGTTTTCTTTACTTAGTAGTTAAAATTCATGGTATCCTTTTATTTCTGACACTATGTTATTTAGCATAAAATAATCCATATGATGAAGCATTTCGATCGGTATGATAAAGCTACAGGTGATTATTTTTCTCGTGTACCGGATTCCGCTCCCGGTTCAACCATGTAATTATTTAAATATCTGTGAATGCAGTTTAAATGGTTTTTTTAAATTCAAAAAATGTCTTCTTTCAGTTAAATGTTCCATCTACAATATTCAGGGTACTTTTCCTCCATGTGGCATATCCGTGGGACGCCCTGTATAAATATATTTAACTAGCTGCGCTCTACGGTTTCATCCGAGTTATTCCAGTATTCCCGCAAGTAAAAGTAAGCCATCAAAACCATACCTAATTTGTAAAAAAAGCCAAGTCTCGCAACTCAGTTCTTCTACGGTAAAAAGTAGTTCGTGAAATCCTTGTATTTTTTAAATAAATAGATTGACTTGAATACCATTATTGTACTAGTTCGAATTACTAATATAATGTCTAATGTTATTCTACTGTAATATTATTTAATGGTAGGAATAGTTTGTTTAGCTTTGTGTGCTTGTAAAGTACATAATAGGTACTTTACAAGCACAAGTCCAAATCCAAAAACTACTGTTCTCCGGCTACGAATTTATTATGCCAGTGCGTCAGGAGAGTATAACCCTGTAGTCAATGTCATAGAGTAGTAATTTTTAGTAGTAATTTAATCAATACCAGGCCAGTGCCACAGACGTCTAAATAGTACCTACTAACAATGACAGCAGTGGATACCTACCACCTCTGTGGAATATTTTTATTCTATGGATAACGGTGCATTCTGTTTAGTGCTCAGAGTTGCCAACGTTGTTTTTATAGGTAGAGAGAACCAAAAAACGCATATTACTTCATAATTGGCATTTGTGTGTATCAATTATTATTAGCCGTAGAACCAACCAAAACTAAATAAAATTAATATTGTGTTTATTTAGCTCTTTTATACGATTCTTAGGTAATTTTTTCAAATCAGAGACAATCAGACTTTTCATAGAGCAGAGCTGTTAGCATCTGTGGTTGGCGTCAGCATCACTCACTCAGTTTGCCGGCCGCCACTTTCAACGCTCACTAAATTTTTCCAGCTGGATAGGTGACTACAAATTCATTATTTGCTGAAAACCAGTTCAAACAAAGAAGTACAATGAGCAGTGTGGTGAAGTAAGTTTTAGCTATATATTTTTCCAAGACGTACCTACTATGTGATGGATTTTTCACCTCACAGATTTGTACCTACCTCCCTGTTAAGTATTCAGTACCTGATTGCATGGTTGCGCCGATCAATATCATGTCGAGGCCATTGCATTTTGCATCAAGTATTGATTTTGTATTTCAGAAACAGTAATATGTATCCGCCGCTTTCATGTGACACTTTTGTTATTATGCCGCCGTTTACTAAAACCGGAGATGTTATCTTCGGTAAGAACTCGGACCGACCGCAAAAAGAAGTACAAGAAGTCATCTTCGTCAAAGGCGGTTTTAGACAGAATCCCAAGCTTCAGGTTGGTACATAGGTAAAACTATTACAAACTCCAACAGGTGTTTCTTGGAATGATGAAAATCTTAGTTAAAAACGTTTTTCTTGAGTTGGTTACATGGCAGTTATTAGAGCTAGTTACTAGCTCGGAGTTCTTATATTAGAGTAGAATACTCTTTATTAGTTATTTATTTATGTGTAGCCAAGCCCCATGGATTTCTACATCACACAGTGTTAACACTTTGACTGCTGAGCCAATTTTCTTGTCTAGGCACGGGCGTGGCTCAGTACATACCATAGTGTTTTCCCATACAACAAACACCACAGTTGTGTTATCAGCAATGAATGTGTTAAAAGTCACTTCACTAAATGTTCACTTTAGTTACAATGCGTCATGGTTGGTTGCTGAGTTTGTTATTCGGAAGAAATTTTTGCCTTTTAACACCTTCAGTGCTGAAAACACAACTGTTGTGTTTGTTGTATGGGAAAACAATACAAAACAAAACAGAGCCGCACCCGTGGCCAGACAAGACAATCAGCTCAGCAGTGAAAGTGTTAAGCTTTGTCTGAAATTTCATTGCTGGCCTGCACTATGAACTATTTTTATCACATATGTATTTAGTATTCTCAGAATTAAGCCATTATATCTGCTTTGCAGTGCACTTACATTACCATAGATGAGACTTCATCTCCGATCAATGATGTGATCCTGAGCAAGCCGGCTTGGACGTGGGGTGCTCAGATGGGTGCCAATAGCAAAAATGTGGCCATTGGAAATGAAGCAGTGCGCACTAACAACAACCATGGGGACGGGGACGCTACTATCACAAGGCTACTGGGAATGGATTTGGTTCGGTAAGTGATAGAGTGTCACCCAGACATAATGGTGGCTTTGAATTATGCTTGCAAGTCACATCTGCAACTCTGCTTCCACCTAATATTTGCTATTGTA
The DNA here is from genome assembly GCA_912999815.1 of Campaea margaritaria. Taxonomy (NCBI): domain Eukaryota; kingdom Metazoa; phylum Arthropoda; class Insecta; order Lepidoptera; family Geometridae; genus Campaea; species Campaea margaritaria. The sequence continues at coordinate 7,487,478 of OU538788.1, forward strand.
ATGTCTTTCACCTACATACCATCACTACATACTATAAAACAAAGTCGCTGCCTGCTGTCTGTTTAATATAGATCAATATGACCCTTTACAGCATGTAATTTAAATGAATATTTTCGAAGATATTACAGATTTAAAATGCAGGGACATAGCGGTTGCGGCGGTACCGACCGGGGGGTTGGCAGCGCATGCCTATAAATAGCATAATATTTAGTATCAGGGTCGCTAGTACATTATATTTTATATGTTACAACCACCATAAAGTACTACTATGGTAGTATTGTTCTGTCTCATAAAATTGTTAAAAACACCATTTTAGCAATGGTATAATAATTACATGTAAGTGTAAAGAAAATTAAAATTTTAGACTGGGTCTAGAAAGGGGTGATACTGCAGAAATGGCATTGGATACGATAACAACACTCCTGGAAACTTATGGCCAGGGAGGATCTTGCTCTGAATCTCAAGATGCTAATAGTTGTTATCACAACTCATTTCTGATTGCTGACCCACGAGAAGCTTGGGTCTTGGAGACCAGCGGGAAAGTATGGGTTGCAGAAAGAGTTGAGAGCGGCTGGAGGAACATTTCAAATGGTCTTACAATCACAACTAAATTTGATAAACAATGCCGTGACTTGCAAGGTCAGACTTGCAGACTTGGATTGTGGGATGGAAAGGTAAACTTTCATATCTTTTATTTAAGTAAACAACCTTCATTTTAAATCAAGTTTTTGTATGTAATTGAACAAAATAACAAATACTTATTTGAATACCATGTTTATTAATTTTCAGACCCCATACAACTTCACAATTTGTTTTTCATCTGGTGGCGATGATGTGCGTCAGCAAGAAGGGGAGAGACTTCTACGAGAGTCTTCCTCAGGCTTTGATGTCAAAGATATGATGAACATTCTGCGGAACAAAGAAAGCCGCATTTGCCGCACAGCTGAGGATGCCTTCCCTACTCAAGGCAGTCAGGTATGTACTCATTATATTAGACTTCTTATGTTATATCAGACAAATTTGTATCTGTCATTTAAAAAGTCTATGGTCCTGGTGGCTTTCTTCACAATGTTTTCCTTCACCGAAAAGCGAGTAATAATTACATACATATTATTATGTTTTACAAGAAACACATACAACTTACAATTTACTTGTACTTATTTCTGTCTTTTTCAGATTTCTAATCTCAACAAAGATGTGAGCGTGCACTGGTTCACTGCCACACCGGACCCCAGTCTATCTTTGTTCAAGCCGTTTATATTTACACCAAGCGTCATTGTGTCTCAGCACACAATAAGCCCCAATGAAGTGAGTATTTCACCAGTTACTTAATTGTGGCAAATTGCATTTTATCCACCTTTTGTTGTACTAATAATAATTTTTCATGCAGCCGGGACGTGAACACACACTTTACAAATTACACTCCGAATACAAGGTGAGCACTCGTGTGAAATCCACTGCTTGCCGAATAGCTGACATGGAAAGCAAATTTGTAAAAGATTTAGAATTGATCTCGGATAAAATCAAAGCTGGCGAGACAACGCTGAAGGAATTTGACAGATTGATGAAATACTGCGTACAAGCCGAAATTAGATTCTACCTTGAATAAACTTATGTTGTATAGGTACCTATTGTACCTAACATACCCAATATTTACTATGCTATTACTGAGGAGTGATTCAATCCACTCCGCAGGTTCTGACTTGTGTGTTTATTAGTGTATTATTCTTGTGAACTCTATGCCACTTATTGTGTAGCATTTAATTTTTACCCAGACAAATTTATAAATATTTACTGTCTAGGGTCACATTTAAGTTCTTTTCCAAACAGCTACAAGTACTTTTATTTTAAGATTAAGTTGTATTTCCTTATGTATGGGTAAATGTATGATCATAATGTATTATTCATATCCATTCCTTCAACAAATTATGCATAATTTTGTCATTTGAGACTGATTTTTAGTTAAGAAATCCTTTGTTGGGATTACTCATTTACTTTTATTTTATACAAACAGCGCATGTGGATAGTTAGATACTCATGTACCTAATCTCTATCTATGGACATATTTCTTCTTTATTTCCATTGTGTACTCATTTTTTATATAGTATGACTATGTAGAGAATCCTATATGTACAGTTCTCACAGTCTAGATTTGCCACTCTGAAATAGAGAGATACATCGTAAAGTAAGTAATATCTCGTGGATGCTGTCAGAGTTGAGCTACAGATAACCTACACTGTTGGGTAAAAGCCTCCTCTCCTTTGTGCCACTTATTCCAGTCATGAGAGAAACATATACCATGGTTAGTCAAAATTTGTGTGTAGATTCATTTTCGTAAATAAATAACTAAAAATCACTACTGAAAAACATTCATATACTTACTGATTAATTATTATTATGTACTTAATTAGAGCATTTGAGAAAGGAAGCTATAGTATTGACTAAGATGTATTCAGTGTATTCTACCTACATGTCACTGACCAACCGTCAGTCAAGTATGCGAGGATTCATTATCTGATTTAATGTGTTGTAAACAAGCATACTTAGTGGTTGTCACTAGTCATATTATTTATTGTAACTAACTTATCAAATAATAAAGTGTAATCAATAAAATGTTGTTTTATTGCATTCTGTTATGTTGTTTTTATACCATAATAGTAAACCTCCTGCAACTTATAAAATAGAGCTGGTAGGTACTAGGTAGTGCTAAATTCTCTTTGTAATTGTATCAATCAAGGCAAAAGCGACGATCGATCGAGTATCGACTGCAACTGGATAATTTCTTGTTAATGTCAAATTGATCACAGATAACATGATAATAATTGAGTTCTACGTTCCAATTGCAAAAAAATGTTGGCTTTTTGTCTGTAGGTGGAGAGGGCCTATTTTATGTTAAATGGAACGCAAAAAAAATTGCCGAGTGCGTTCGAAACTGTTTTTCACAATAATGAAAGGAAAATGCACAAATCATGGGACGCCAAACTAAAAAAAAAGTGTCATAATCAACTGTTATGAATGTCAAACAAAATGTCAATTGTATTTTGTTGGAATTAAAGACCTTATATGTAAACTTGACGGTGTATCAAAATTTTTTTTTAGCTAAATTGAGATCTATTCATACGGTTTAGTGTAGCTATTTCCATAATAAGTGGTAGCTAGCCAAACCGGTTTGAGCGAGAGAGCTTCTGTTGGTAGTGTGTCCTTGTCTGACGTCTTGGTAACCATAACAACACCTCAACAACCTCGACAAGGTAACCGTGATTTTTTTGTTGATCAGCTTTTATTGCAATCTCATAGTAGTAGTAGGTAGGTAGATACGTACCGACTGTTGGGGACATAAAATTGTATTGTTCAGCAATGTATAAAAACAAATCAATTAACTTCTTTTTTTTTCCTTTTTACTGTCCAGAATTTTGCATCACGTTCGTTTGATTCAACATTAATATTAATAATAATATTATGTGGAGACATCTCACTTTTGACAAACATACAACAGCTTATTTGTGCCATTTCTTCTATTTTCTATTATTTTGTGTGTTAGGTTGTTGTCACATTAACGATAGGTCAGGTGATACCTACCTACGTGTAGGGTAAGTGACGTAGACTTCAAAAAATATACTAAGTAGGTACCTAAAATAAATTAGATAGGTAACTTTATTAAGTCGCATCAATTTATTTATCACGCTGCACAATGGTTTTTACAAGCAATTTGTTCCGTGTTCTGTTTGGGCATGGTCACCTCATTAGAAAAAGACTCCACCAACAGGAGCCCCTTGCTTGGACCGTTTTTTGCGCCATAGTGCACAGTCCTGTTAGATGTATAAGGTCTTTGGTTAGAATGGAAGTTTTGACGGAAAACCGAAAATGAATTACCTAAAAGATGAGAATTGAGAGACCATCATCTAAGTAATTTTTTTTTGCGTAGGCACAAACCTAAACGGCCTGTAGGTCTGCCAAACTCCCGGGAAGTTTCAGTAAAGTATCCATCACTTGACTGAATCGTGACGTTGACTGTGACTTGAATAGGCAATTGAATATCTGACTGATTGGAATATAAAATACTAGCTGCGCCCCGCGGTTTCACCCGCGTAGTTGCCGTTTTGTCCCACGGGAAAATACTATCGCGATAAAAGTACCCTATTGTGTGCTATTACTCAACCCTGGTTATATACTATCTGTGTTCCAAATTTCATTCGAATCCGTTCAGTAGTTTTTGCGTGAAAGAGGAACAAACATTCTTACAAACTTTCGCGTATATAACATTAGAACTTGACACTGGCTAAAAGCCCCAACTTATCTACCGTGTGAAGCCAAAAAGTAAAATATACTTCGATAATATTAACATTAAAGTAGGTAGATAGATGGTTTGACACATACAGAGAAAACTAATTTTACACCTGCCCTAAAGGTGATGGTTGTTTCGACAGCTACATTGTACTTGATCTATATTTATTGGTGATAAAAACATAGGAACTTACCTATCTGGAATCGAAACCATAATGGGTAGGTAGGTAAATAACTATACTCAAAAAAAAAAAAAAATGCCTGACTTACTTATCAACAAATGACTTGAAATGACTAATGGGGTTGATTGAATGATTAATGCTCCTTACATTATATATTTTCTTTCATAATGACGTTTGAACCACTGCTAAGCTGAGATGTAGGTAATGTTTTGGTTGACACATCATGGTTGCAGAATTAGCCTGTTAGGGCTAGATCATAAAGACTAGCTATAATCATAGAATACCTACAGTATAATACACCCTCTGAAGTTTAAGTGCCCCCAGGTTTTAAATTATATGAATGGATTTGTATCATAGCATCTACAGAGACAATAAAATTATACTAGTGCATAGTATTCTAGTATTCACTATTATATTTGTTGTGTCATTTTCTTGTCTTGTGTTTCAATGTGTACATGTTCATTGTTGTGACAGAATAAATGTTTTCTTTCTTTCTTTCTTATTTTAGTATTATATTAGTTTATAATAAAAACACTCATTTTACATTTTTATATTTTTTATTTCCACCAAGTATTATAGTAATTTAAAATGAATTACAACGACAATAAGCTACAATGTTTTACACACTTCTACTTGAGATTATATAAATGTCCAACACAAATCCTTATTTACTACAGAGGAAAAAGATTTTGAATAAAAAAACAACCAATAGTATTTTGTCAAGAGGTAAGTAGTTCTTAGATTTGTTGTGTACACACCATGCAAGCAGTTAAGTGTTTATGTTACGCGTAACCTTACATTGTGGAATTGTGCACACGGTTTACCTTAGTGTTTGCATAACATTTTCCGACTTTACAGTCCACACACAATCCCACAGTGTGTACTTGGTTAGCTACAAAATATATTATTATTGCACACAGGAGGCCTACCATGACATCTTATAGCGGATTCAATTGAAGACCTTAACTGAACCGCGTCGCATAATAGTACCGTGACGTCTTATTTTTTAAGTTGCTGCCATTTTCTAAACTGGATACAGTTTAGGTTGAAAATGGCAGTAACATAAAAAATAACGACGACGCGGTTCAGTATAGGTCTTCAATTGAATCGCTATAAGATGTTATGGTATGCCTCCAGATATCGAAAAGTTGTTCACGAATATTTTAAATTATATTATACAGATATTGGGTGATCTTAAAATCAATAGCAATTAATACGAGACACCCAGGTATTAGTAAATGTTTCAATTTCTAAAATATCATGTCAGTTTAATACAATAAGGTTCAGGCTCTAACAACATTAGTAGAAGTTGCAACAACAAAAGAAGTGACCTGTGGATGATGTGGGTACAGAACAAAATGTTCTTGCCACTAACAATGTCATTCTTGGAAAATTTTGAATAATGAAGGCTTATCTGCACAAATCTGTACCAACATGGTGATGTTCAGTAATATTGAGAACTACTAATACCTGAAATATAAATTCTTGACACATGGTGTGGTGTGTACACACTCTTGACAGATCTACATACTTTGGTGTTTATTACTTGTAATTACTATGGAGCAACATAACTGCCATTTAGTTGTCAACTGTGTTGTATACCTCTGTGGATGAGTTCAAGAATAGCCAGCCAGTATGTAACTTCTGAATAATTTGACAGATTGCAGTCACATTCACATAATATATTTTTATTTTGTGGAGATCATGGTATTGGTACATAGCTATGCTAGGATCCGATAGGTGGGAAAGGGCAGAACAACATCTACTGGCCGAGCCATAATACATTTGTTTGTATATTAATAAGTGAGGTTAACTCCACTGTTGTGCTATCGGCTTATTCTTGAACTCATCCAAAGTTGTAACAAACTTGTATAAATATTAATCGGCGCAAGGCGGTAACTATGTAGTTATTACTGAATATAATACTGTTCACGGCACTATTGAATAAGTTATCCTGCATATATGAGGCCTATCTGGCAAAATGTAAAATAAATGCAAGTTACTTGTAAATTATTGATCCTTGTCTTTTATAGATTGCGGTGAGCTAACCTGTACACTACGCAGTACTAAGTGATGTTCAATAACTTTTGATAGATTAGACGCTAGTGTATAAAGAAAGAAACTATGAAATTTGAGATATGAAAACATTTTGCCATGTAAGAGAGGTCTTACACCGTATGTAAAAGCACCGGTCCGCCTTGCGCCTTTATATAAGCTACAATAATAATTATGTATAATTTTATTATTAAAAAATGATGCACGAAATTATTTTCTATTCATCGCTTTCTCTTACCTTTCTAAATCTAATGAAAGCTTATGCCTTAATCACCAAAAAAAAAAGTTATGGCGGCCAAAAACTTCATCCAATATAAATTATTTTGTTACTTATTCCGGGCTATTGGCAAGCAACAGATACACATTGAGTATACATTTTCCATTTTGTGTTTGGATCAAGGAAAATTAATATGCTTAACTAGGTAAATGACCACGCAATGTGCAACCATCATTGGTTAAAATTGCTTGGTAGGTGGCGACTTAAATAAGTACATGGCCTATCATAAAATGTAAAGTAATTGCTTAGCCCCGGCTAGCTGCTAACCCTGAGCTTAACTGAGAAGCCACAAAGCGAGAGTTTAATACCTTTACTCTTAGGCAAAACAATTTAAAAATAAACTAAATATTAAAAAAACCATAACAACTTTACTATTTAAAATTTAAACTTTGCAGGTGAATTAAGACATCAACTTCCTACTGTAATACCTACCATAATTTCGTATCATATATATTATAATATAATGTTATAATGAGATCTTAATGTATACATCGAAAATCTAAAACATTTAATATATTTTATTGACACTATGTCACGTCATCTAATATATTTTTAACTCAATTTTTTTTTTATGCAATATTTTGAATTGGGTGATGACATCAATATGTTTATTATGTGTGAAGAACTACTAAAATCTATTAACTGCTTCTACGATTATCAGGTATATGATTATTATAATATTTATTTTGAAATTTATGTAAATTATATCCTAACATTATGCATAATTTAACAAAGCAATATTTAACCTTAATTGAAGTGCTAATTTGTAATTATTATAACATACATGCAATTTTTATCAACATGCAGAAAGAGTGTGTTGTGCATAATGTTAATAAAGAATAACTAAAACGCATTTTTGATTGCTTATAGCAGTAAATTATCAGTCTTAACGAAATAAAATAGTAAACCTCGCTCAACGCTTTATCTGCGATAATGTGCAAAGCAAATCATCTGCAATTTATCTGTAAGCTTTTTCTATTCTAATATTCTTCATAGACATATAAAATTTAGAGAAAAAAGAAATTTACATATTACATTTACATTAATTTTAAGTACCTAATCAACACAGAAAGCGTGTTTATACAATAATTCTTAATCAACATAATATCCCACATTAAGAATGAAGTTCAAAAATCTAATGCACATTTACCAAATACATTAACAGATTTAAATATATTCACTACTTCATACTAAAATAAATCACTGACATTTAAACATTATGTAAGACTCCGGTTTCGTATAGGGAGCTCTATATATGTTAGTAAGATAACATTACTACGACTTACAATAAGTAATAATGTAATATTTTATATTATTATCAACAGTACAATAATTAAAAACTACTAGAAAATGTTGTTAAGCATCTTATGAATGACAACTGTAAAATATTTACAATTTGAGATGCGGCATCAACTATATCAAATTTAGGAAGTCCTTTGATATATTTCTATAAAGCCAGGCGGGAATGGATGAGATCCTTTCGACATTGCCGCCGTCTGAATATGAAAAGTTTACAAATATCACATGAATAATTTTGAAAATAATTGTAATCATTAATTATGAAACAGGAGTGAACAAGGTCATAACTAATTAGAGTATTTAACTCCACGATTATTTAAGATACCTCGCAAATCTTCTTTGGAGTTTTTTTTGCCAAAGGAAACGATAAAGCACTCGTAGCAGTTACTTTAAAGTGGACTATAGAAGATTAATATTTACACGGTATAGACTATAGACTTAGATTATACCTATATATTGTATGCACTAGATATGCGCAACCCACTCCTTCATTTTGCATTTGACACGTTTTTATTACATATACGTGCTCCTTTGTAAGAGAATCATATATTTCCTTTACTTCCATTTGATTGGTAACTTAGCCAAACTATGCAATATTGATGACAATACAATAAGAGCCCCCATCGGGATGGGCCACATGACAGGAAGTTGCTAACACGAACTTAGCGTGTTCATTGGCAACATTTTTATTTGCATGTCTTACATAAGAAACAGACAAAGCAGTTACATTTTTTTAATAATATTCTTAGATGGTAATCTAATACTACCACTATTAGTCAATTGTACATAAGAAATATTATATGTGACTAATTAAAATTATCCTTATTTTTATTTAACGCATGTGAATAAATGCTATGTCTAGTTTCTAACACTCATAATGACCGAATGACAACATCTCTAGCTATAATGACTGTTCCATTTGACATTTATCGACAGCAATATTATAGTTACATAAAGATGTTATATCTATTATTAAACATTCACTATTCATTTCATAATGGTTAGTAATTAGGAGTAACACAATAATTCATAGATATATTTATATTTACACAATCTATTCTTCACAATTGTCCGATTTTTGTTGTTTGGTATACAACAAATTAATGTTTTTCATTGTCCTTGTAAACACGCTTCTTTCTCACTGTCCGCATCACTGACATTTTGGCTATATAGACACTCGTATTAACTAATTAATAACTTATGAAATACATTAAAAACTAGTCCGAACACTCATGACTAATACTTCAGATTAAAAAACAAGATAAATGTACTTATGGTTCATATGCCTAAAGACTAACATATAAAATGCTATGGTAATAGGGCTGCCTGTCTTCTCCTACTTAAAATCCATATACTTTTATGATTATGTAGGTATAATATAGAGATACGGTTAATTAGCATATTAATACAAATTACTTATACTAGAGAAAAATAAATTGGATGATAATACAAATTGTTTGCATAGAGAGCATATTTTAATACATACATGATCATCATCCTTGAAACGTTTACGCTGACTGGCGAGCACAGTTTTTCCGCACTTATATATATCCAGCCGACTTTATCCAGTAACTTGGTAAAGACCTGATGTGGACATGCAATACAAAGTATATCAATCACCGAACCTAGCCGAACACCACCGAACCGTACTACGTTCAAAGGTTACAATGCAAAGTGACTGAAAACAAAATGCTTAGGGAGCTAGCTCTAATTAATCATGTCATTTAATAATTGACGAAATCTGGATCATTGAGCGATTCAAGAATACCTGCCGCCAGATCATAGGTAGCGTCGATGCGGCCTGTAGTAGATCTCGTTTCGGGGTATGGGAACCTAATCGGACGCGACCTCACACGCTGCGCTGTAGTACTCGCTATCTGCGCGTCGTGACCAGCACTTGGCAGAACAGTGGCAGAGCGACGAGGCGTAAGAACTGGAACAGATGGCTCAAGCCTGTTAGAAGACGATCGCGGGGTGAAATGTCGCGAACCCCGTTCGAGCTGCACGGGGTTTGGCTGTTGCACGGTGTTTTTGTACTGAGGCATTACCGAGGAAGAGTTTCCGAAATTATGCGTATGAGTGGATCGCCGGTTGGAATGTCCTGGCATCGCAGCAGTAGTTTGGTGTTGTGTGTTAGTAGGCGGGCATACTACATCTGTAAATATTTGTAGCGGAGCGGGACTTGTTAAACATCTTTTTGCCGCCCGCGGGATAACGTTGCGGGAAGCCGGCCGTTGCACCACTTTTCCTGCTGCCGATCGCTGCGCTACCGAATACGTGCGCGGCGCCGGGGACGTCCGAAGTTGAGACACCGGGAGTGGCTCCAAAAATTGATGACCAGTTGGACTGACAGCGGCAGTGGATATGGGTGTTGCAACAGCGGTGGTCACCGAGCTTACGTTAGCGGTCACAGTTGGAGTTCTAGATAATTTGATAATATAATGATTACCAGTGTTTTCAACTGTGGTAGTCGGAGTAGTTATTGGACAAATAGTAGACGATGTGGATTCGCTGCGAGCCGATGACTGCATCAGTAGATTGTGAGAAGCGGTCATCTCAGGCGAGGCGGCCGAGGTCGTAGTAATACCAATTAAAGTCATAGCTTCGGAAGGTTTCCTCGATGTCGTATATGTACTTGTGCCAGAGGGGATAGCGTATAAGCTCTGTGCAGGCCGACCTCTATTAACCGTGAAAGCGGTAGTTGAACTGGGTATGGAACCGTCTGTGGTGTGGGCTACAAACAATCGACTTGGAAGTCTCGAGCGCGAGTCTGTATTGCCTATCGACGAAGGATACGCTGTACCCCCGGAAGCTACTGGAAACGGACGAGCTGCGGTCGCTGTATGTGGCATCATTGGTACAACCATACGCGAAGATATAGTCGTTGCGGGTCGGTCGAAGGAAGTCGACGATCCCATGCCTGTTGCCATAATATACGTCCCTGGAGTCGGCGCCCGCGCCGCGTAGACAGCACGAGTAGTAGTATTAGTAATGCCGGACGTGGCTTCTGTAGTCGTATTCAAAGGCTGATTAGCGAAAACCATTCTGTTGACGGGCCGAGCTGAAGATTCCACAGCGATCGACGACGAAAGCGAGGTAGTGGGCGCAGGTAGACAGTACATCTTTTGCAGAGAGCGCACCATGTCGGCTGCGGCTTGAACCATTGATAGTTCTCCTCCATTGTTTGGAGTTACGACAGGCTTTTGCGGATTCGCAATAATGACTGAATCCCGTACAATAGGGTTCGTGAAGTTAGTTGTCACTGGCAGTGAACTCGATCCCGGAGCTGTAGTTCTAGGCACATTTTGTGGTACAGGAGTAATATACCGGCTCCGCATTTTATTCAGTGCTTCAGTAGTAATCGCCGTAATTGTGTGTGAACCCGGGGTCGCGCTCTGGGTTAAGGCCGTTGCTGAAGAGCTGCGGGTGGTTACGTCGGATCCTACGGGCGAAGTCACGAGATAACTTAGGCTAGTGCTAGTGTTCATTTTACTGTTCTCTATCGGTATAAACAATTGGCTCCGCGGTCTAGGTGTCGAGTCTGGGGTTGATCTATGCGAACCTACTCCCTGAGCTAAAGCAGTTTGCGCTGGTGGAGCCGGACTGTCTATCAATTCAGGCGATATAGTCAGAGTGGTAAAATAGCCGTTTTCGTCATAAATAGTGTATGTTTGAGCCTCGTGTGTTACTGATGCATTTTGGGAACGGGTCATTCTCCCGGGAAGGGCATTCCTGGCAGTAGCGGGCGACGACAAGGCTAACGTGCTGTGTGTAAGAGGACGAGGCACAACGGTTCTAGCGGCGGTGGTCGTTGGAATAGCACACGCGCTTTGCGTAGTGCGATATGCATATACCACGCGAGCTTGAGTGTTTGTCGTTGTGGTTGTCACGATACTCATCCCGCCTGAAGACGAGTGAGGAATTACGAATCGAGTCTGATTCCGAGGCAACTCGTCTGCAGTGGTCGAAGGCGAAGTGTGAGTAGTGGTTTCCACAGGAATTACGTATGCGCTCTGTGTTGAAGTTACTGTTACTTGTTCGCCATTATTCTGGCTGGAGCGGCCTACTGCAGCGTAAGTCGGCGGCGTACGGGAGTTGATCGTCGGGGTTGTGTACAACATGCTCGTAGATAAATTTGCTGTTTCTATTGGTGATATAATCGTTTGTTGTCCGGTAGGTCGGTTCGTTAAAGATTCCAAATTCATATTTGTGAGGTTTGTGCTCGGTACTAATTCAGTATCTACCGGAGATTGAGTCCCCGAGGCCGTGTAATATGTTGTCGTATCAGTAATTGTATAATTCCCATGGCGACATTGGCGAGTGACACGGTGCGCTACCGTTACGTGCCGGGACGTTAGCGGTTCATTACCAACAGCAACAGTGGATTCGGTGACTATATCTGCAGGTCGGGTAGTGTTATGCGTAGTTTCAGCTTTGCCACGATTGGACGCTGGTACAAACGCGCTTTGCCTTGAGGCATTATCTAAAAGTAAGCTCTGTCCTCTAGAGTAAGCCGCTGAAGTGTGATCTGATGCTTTTCGGTTTCTCATTCTTGAAGCCGAACGGATCGGCGACGGCGATCTACCGATCGTAAGGACACGTTCAGGTTTACTTGAAGATCTCTTAGTCGAACTTTTTGCAGTCGTTTTTCGAGGCTTCGTTGGAGCAGCGAAAGGATCTGTTACCATTTGTTCATGATGTGGGGCACAAAGGTTGTCCTGCCTCGAGGTTGCAGGCCTCGGATTTGGCCTCACAACAGTGTTTTGGGTTGCAGGCGTATATTGGGTAAATGAGGGCAAAGGTTCCACAATCATGTTGGAAGCCGTAGTACTGGCAGGCGTATATTGGGTAAATGAGGGCAAAGGTTCCACAATCATGTTGGAAGCCGTAGTACTGGCAGGCGTATATTGAGTTAATGAGGGCAAAGGTTCCACAAGCATGTTGGAAGCCGTAGTACTGGCAGGCGTATATTGAGTTAATGAGGGCAAAGGTTCCACAATCATGTTGGAAGCCGTAATACTGGCAGGCGTATATAAAGTAAATGGGGTCAAAGGTTTCACAAACGTGTTGGAAGCTGTAGTAATCGGCATCGAAGGCAAAAACACATCCCCCGCTGAGGTATACGGAGCCGCGGACATCATATATTCATGCGAATATGGCATTTCCGAATAGGTGTGGTTTAATGTGCTTTCATACTCAGTCCCCTGTAACATATCTTGGGTAACCATATCGAGAACATTCTCAGAGTCCACCGGAGGTGAGTCTCCGGTAGCCAACATGTTCGCAAGTAATGGAAGATCGGGGAGTTCGGTGTCTGACAAAAAATATGCCAAATTAAAATCAGAAGATTCGAACAACTCAAGAAATGACACGCCTAACATTTCATCGGGTGCTGCTTTATCTTCGTCTGCAGGTTTTTCTGATTTTACATCATTTACATTATCATCGAATTCTACTTCTATGCTATCTTCTGATTCTACTTCTAGGCTATCTTCTAAGTTATCTTCTATATCTAATGAAGTAATGACCGACACATCCTCCTCGGGCGCGCTTAGCGTCTCCGCAGGCGGAGTGTGGGCCGAATGTCAGTGATGCGTTTTCGCCTTGTCCGGTTTCGTCGGGTGGGACTTCACGACCCACGAAAGCTCGAAGTTGCTGGAATAAATAATTTCAATATTAAATTCTGGACGACAACATGGCTATAAAACGGTTACATATAAGGGAACAATATTAGTGATGTCAATGCTAAAGGATTTAATTTTATTGCATACTGGCTGCTTCTGATGTGCAACGCAAATTTATAACTAGAACATGAAATTCACCAACAAAGATTCTTATTATGTCACACGTGTGATGAGTGTATTAGTGTGCACTGAAAATAAAAATGCAATCAAGTTGTGTTGCTCACATATTTTATGATGTAAACCCAATTGGCAATGGCATGGCTAAAACCCTGCACAACAATTAAAAGAGGATAGGTGTAAATCAAAACTACAATATTCTATTTCGGTGTTGTTGCAATATTTAGAAGTATAAAACATTTTGTTGCCCCTCATTCCAAGCCGCTTGCCGCGACTGTGTTTTTGTTAATCAAAACTCAAAACTCAAATCATTTATTGCAAATAGTCAAAAATAATGCACTTTGACAATGTTAAAGGTCAGGGGTCTTAGAGTCATAGGCCTTATATACATAAAGAAAAATTAAAAATAAATCAAATATCAACCACAAACTAATGAGTAACTGATTACGGTTTTAGTGTAAAAAAGGATACTCCATTAACCCTACCAATGCTTCGGAAATACGCCCGTCAGAGAAGAAGCATCAATAAACTGTGGATGTGGATGTTTAGAATGAAAAGGTACTAGATACATTATTTTATTTGTGTAGATTGTTCGTATTTTTTTTTAAATGTTGGTACCATCCATAAGCTTTGTATATAAATAAACCGCATTCCGGAATTGGCTCGGCTAAGACCATAGTCCGGGAACAAGGGTAAATCATCGTAACAGCGCACTTTTTGTAGTTTTAAACATGTAAATTAAGTTTAGTGTGTATTTTTTTAGGCAATAAATCACATTTCATTTCATTTTCATTTTACTCATTTCATTTACTTTACGGGGATGCAGTTTTTTCTACCACATAATACGTTTTGAAATAATACCACACAATAATAAGTTGTGTAAATATGGCCGTAAGTAACTGTTGCATCAAACATAAAAACGCAAACATATTATTCGAGACGGTAGGATAACATTCTTGCATGATAACACCATGCATTTTTTGATGATTAGCCGGTTCCTAAACTTCCTTCACCGCTTGAATTGAAACAACCAAATAGGTTGATAAAATGCCGCAATTCGCTAATTATTTTTTTGAGACTCAGTATGCTGTTGAAAATTCTGGAGAAATCTTCTCTAGATGATTCAGCAATATACCTTTAAGAGTCACTTTGTGCCGTGGCTAATCAGCCGTTTTTCGAAGTGTACGTCATTGTGTTGACATATATACATATAATACACGTACGTATTATATGGTTATATTAAATAAAAGACTATTGTTTTTATTCCCAAGCGAGGGGCTTCTTATAATCTGAGTGTGGTTTCACACCTTTAGTTATATTAAATAAAATAAAGCATTGATCTTCAGCGAATTACATGCCACAAAAACGTTTAAATGAAGCTTAATAAAATAATCTATAATGTAAACTATGTTGTTAAATAATATTATATTTAAAAATATTTGATTGTTCTGTAAAAAAAGATATGTTATGACATATTCACTATTGTACACAGAGACGTTAATAAACTTTGAGTTTGTATTAATTAGTTTGACTGTGGCACATTGGTTGTTGTTAATGGTAATTAACGTCTCTGATTACGACAGCTAAGAGGCGACTTGTCTTGTTTACAATATGATATATACATTGAGTCTTAATGGGAGGTTTCGCCGCTCGTTGAGCCACTAGAAGCGCTGCATATTGTTTGTTTAACATCACAAATTCACGTTGAGACGGACGGAGAGACCTTCGTGCGCCCGCGCCGGTATGCACCGCTTGACGCCGCGTCGTCGGCTTGTGCAATTTTAACTGATTCGTACGGTTATTATACAACTTTTACACGATGCAAGAATATGTAAGTACAATATACTCAACTAAAAATGCGCTGTTCTAATGCGTTTGGTATAGTTTCCAAGCTAGCTGAAACGAATGAAATTTATGGCGCTTATGGACAAAACCAAAGCAAATATTACCAGGACAATGCGGGTCACTGCAAACATCGATCGAAATCATTTTGAAATAACGTTTGTAGGGGCCAAACGTTGGTTACGTGAGGCGATTTTGGCTATTTTTCGACCCCATAACATCACGTTAAATTTTTATAAATGCGCATTATTAATGTCAATTCGTTAATCTGGGCTTGATTGCGTTGGATTTATTCAAAAGTAGCTACCCGACCCGGTTTCGCATAGATGAAAGAAAAAAAAATTTACCTAATTTTTCCGTATACGGCACGACCATAACTATAATGAAATTTCGCCGACCGTCTCGACCCACTCAAATTACATTGAGATTTTAAAAAACTTCCGTACGTTTTACAAATTTTCTTTTGTACAAACCTTGTTCTGACAATAACAAACACAGCTATAAAAGAATTATCCAATTTGGGTCAGTCTTTACGAATTTATACGCGTACATACATTTCGGCATTTCATTTGTATTCATATAGATGGATAATTTTTTACTTCATTTAACCCAGTTTTATCGCGACTATCATGTTTATGGCGAAAAAAATATTCCCCCCACTCCCCCACCTAAGATCGGTGACATTTGAATGCCCCCCCAAACTGAAACACCTCACGTAATTAATGAACGACCCCTAACGTGGTTGCTACAAGCGCTCCGCACCTAGACACACCGAAAAGGACAATTTGGGCTGTTTGTGGGCTTCAGCTTGATTACGTGAACATGATGTTAGGAAAATTACTAGATGAAAGCAAAACCCGTAAAATACCAAAACCATTTTATATAATTCAATATACGCTTAAATATATGGTCCCAGGTTCAAAGTAAAAAAAAGAGTTTTAGATTTTTTTTTGTTCTGCATTAACAAGGTATAATGATAATACTATGAAAGTCACTAAAGTCCAATCTGTAGCCAATCGTTTTCAAGGCATTGGCTTTTTTTATAAATATAATACGTTTAAATTATCAAGAGTTTGCGTTGGTTTTGTCCTTAAACGATATGTGTGAGATGCCAAGCGTAGCGCGCACGATGGTCTCTTAACAGATCATGTTGAATGCAAGAGTTAAGCAAAGGGACGACAATACAATATTTTGGCAATGCCTCCTTAAATCCCATTGCATTTTGCTTCTTACAATATAAAATATACTCTAAAGATAATGAAAAGAAAAAATTAGCTGCTAAATACAAACATCTGCTAGTGTACATAATATGTAAACAAATACCGAAAACACCGAAGACACATTTACATTTTATTTAAATGATAAGTCCTACTTAAAATCTATTAAAATGAAACCAGAAACGCTATAATGTATAATGGTAAGAAGAAAATAAGTAAATAATTATTATGTACTAATACGTGCCCATGGTTAAAACGTGCATAACACGTACCAATTAATTTTCGTTGCTAAGAAGTATTGTTTCTTCTAGTACCCACTAGATCAGTTTCTTAAACAAATAGTATGAAAAAAAGGTGCATAAAATATTTGCATGTAATTTGGATGCAAAATAATGAATCAGCTTCATAAAACACTGCGTGGGTTCAAGTAACTAGCAGATACCACATTGCCGGCTGCCAAGACTTAAATACAAATTTTTTCTAGGCCTTGAGAAGTTCGTGAATGAAGTACTTAACATTTCAAAATACACGTATCACTCATTCACAACATATTCAATTCAATCAATACTTCAATTTGTAGTTCACCACTTCAATTAGTTCAATACTTCAATTCCTTCAATCTTCAATGTATCTTTCCGGTCGTTGCATAATATTATAGTCTTGTACGATGCGCAGCACTGAAGGATATCATGTGTCTCGCTCACACGACTTATGTAAAAGAAAAGCGTGAGAGGACGGAACGCGATACACACTAGAAAAAATATGTAGCTTCATAGCCTGCGTTCACTTAGAGATTATTATTGCTTGTATTCTATTATACATGCGCCTGCATCTCTCTCTAGGATAATGACGCGGAAAAAGCCAATATTAAGCCCAATGTGGTGTCTGGGATGAGGTGCGTGCGCGGGTTCAACGGCAATTTTATAGTTGTATTGCACTCAAATCTTAATTTTGCGGTTGAGATAAAGTGCATTAATGTCTGAAAATGAATGCGGTGAAGGTAATCGTTGTGAGGAAACTTACATACCTGCCGATAATAATTTCGGAGCTAGATATGTTATCCACCAAACCGGACCCGCCTCGTGCTGTATTGTGATGGCCTAATCCTCCTCACGAAAGTGAGGGGAGACCCGTGCTCAGCCGTGTTTTCGAATATTTATTGTTTATGTTTATGGATAATTTTAATTTAATTTAATATTTCGTACTGAGGTTTAAAACAGAATGCAATTGTGCGTTACGAAAACCTGCACATCATTGAGTCGTTCTGAGTTACTGGACTAAATTAAGTACTGAACTACT
The DNA here is from genome assembly GCA_912999815.1 of Campaea margaritaria. Classification (NCBI taxonomy): domain Eukaryota; kingdom Metazoa; phylum Arthropoda; class Insecta; order Lepidoptera; family Geometridae; genus Campaea; species Campaea margaritaria. Next base: position 7,505,734 of record OU538788.1, read on the forward strand.
TCATTGAAGGAAAAGATATAACTTACTTCAATTTTTATTTACTGACACACTTTGAGCATGTGTTATTTCTCTGACATTCTCAATTTGTCAATTTATATATATTAATAAGTATGTGTCGGTTTTTATGGGCCACAGTCCTGGTAACCCTATTCCCTATTTCCTATACCCTGATTCCCTAGATACAGGACATGCGACGATCAGGATACCCAACTAGCAAAATAAGTTGAACAAATAAGTAGAAAATACGTGTTTCGTACGACAAAATATATCACAACAATAAGTTGGAAAATGATTGGATATACGTTTAAATACGAAACGGGTTGGGCACAATTTATACGTCTTTAAGTTTAATAAAGACGTATAAATTGTGACAACACCAATGACAGCGCGACCGATGGAACGCACCCACCGTCGGTCAAGCATGAAAACCGGCCTAAGTTTGTTATAGCCGTCGAAGTCGCGTGGGGTACAAAAACATCCCACGGTGACATTTGACATCGATGTTTGAGTGTTCTACTGACTTTAAGAGTGCAGTCTAAGATAAGTATAATATAAAATTTTTTAAAACATGTTTTGTTTTTTTAAGTTGTGTAACTTTGTATACATATAGTGGCATCGCTACATCTCTGCGGAGTTAGTACGCTTCAAAGTCATTATAACAGTGAATTTTTATTTTATGTTCATCAACATCAGAGTAACAAATGAAGGTAATTTTGTTTTGTGTTGAGCACAACGTTATCTTGTGCGAAGACCTAATCAACCGACGTGTAAAGGAATTCGAAAGAAATTCAGTACATCTTATGATTTTTATTTAACTAAAAGTCTTGTACCGAGATATTTTGCTAGTTGGGTATAATAATGTCATCATATCCTATTATCCCCATCGTCATGTTGAAACTTGAAACAAAAACGCTTACATAATATAGACGTAGGTATTGTTAATGTTTTTCGTTAGTGGCGCCACTTTGGCAGAGCTTTGGCCAAAACCTCCTTCCACTGGCGTGAACTAAGTGTATACTGACTTTTCTGGAAGATCGGGTAGATCAACACCGAATGCGGTAACCGGTACCGTATCCGTGATTTCTATAAACTGCAGATCGCGAGTGGGCTGAGGCCACACGGTGTATTCCTCGCGGGAGCTTGCTTGTGACGTGTTCGGGGCCCATGGGTCCCGATGCCGCTGTCGCAGCCGCTCCATGTGACGCTGCTCTCTAATACGCCGCATGTGCCATCTGAAAAATTCATGCTATTTATTAACGTCGCAACTCTCAAGAGTTTTTACGTACTTGTATCATTTAAAACAGATATCCCAGTAAAAACTAGCGGGCTTGTCTACGTGCAAGTCGTTCACCTGATGGTAAGCGCTACGCCTACCCATAACAGTTACAGTGCAACCAAGAACTTTGCATTGCATAATCCTGCGAGGCACTGCACTGCGCTCGTCACACTGAGACATCAGCTCTAAAGTCTCATATGCCCAGTAATTACGCTGGAAACATTGCCCTTCAAGCCGGAACAACGTTTCCTCGACGCGGTCTCGACTCTAGAACACGTCTACCCCCTCGATCTTAGCTCCTTGTAGAGATGTGACCGGCGCACTGCCACTTCAGCTTGCTAATTTTTTGAGCTATGTCGGTTATGTTGTTCTCTGGCGGATCACCTCATTACTGATCTTGTCATTCAGAGAAACTTCGGGCATAGCTCTCTTCTTAGCTCGCTGAGAGATTTTAACCTTGTGGAACAGTCTCGCCGTGAGTGTCACGTCATCGAGAGTCTCACGTTTCGGCTGAAGTAAAAGTCTGGAAGCAAGCATGAAGATTCCATCTCTACGCACGAAAGGATTTGCTTAATTATTCGTTATCCGAACCGCTAAGGATTGGAACTTCTTGTCGGAGTCTATATTTTCCGATAGTTACAAGCTCAAGTCACGAGTGAATATATTGCATGGTCGCCTTATATCAAGCGAGATAGTGATCAAAAGCAAACTATTCACAAATAAAGAAAAAAAATTGTCTATTTAAAGTTGTCTAGTTTTGTGGGTAAATTTGGAACTTTTAACTACCCAACGAATGAACACACATCTACCTACATTCATCATCATCGTCTACTTTTACATAAGCTACATCAAAACAGAACAGCACCTTGCACTAGCTATTTTTTAATAATTTGCACATCGCTGTGTGTAGAATCAATAAAGCTTAGATGACATGGCCTAGTTCTCAGCGAGCGTCAATCTTCAATAACCGGCCATTTTAAGACTAAAATACGGCTTTGACGGTCGCTGGCTTACTGAGTAATATATCAATTTCAAGCAAAGTTAAAATGGAGTCTATAATTGATAGTATTAGTTGAATTATTCAAGTTTTATTTCTCAAACACACAGTCAATAAATCATATTAATGTAACAACGAAAAAAAAAAATAACGCAAAAGCTTTTAAAACAAAAAAAAATCGCATTACTTGCATGCCAGTTCAAAGAAAAACATTTATTCGTGACAACACATATTTTACCACAATAACAAAGAAATCGTTTTAAAAGAAAAATAAAAGCAGACAAACAATGTTCTGTGTTGACATAAACAGGCCCCGACGCAGCAAACGTTAAGGGTACTCGTTTTCTGTCGGAATCTATTTGTGACTACACGAACGTCGTTAACAATAAAATTAACAAGAACAAACAAAATCAGCAATTAAAATACAAAAGGAAAAGAAAAACAAAATTAAATAGATCGATTTTTCCAAAGTTGGCGAGCGCGTTGCGTAGCGCTAGTATTCATCATTTAACGTTTTATATGTACCAATATCTTGTCTAATATATTTATGTACCAATGTTGCTATTGCAACCAGTGATTTGATTACAAATATTAAATTAGACAAATTTTCCTGACCGCCCAAGTTTAATTTAAACGTTTTCTTCGTTTAAATGAATAAATATTATGTAACATTGCGATCAAATCACATATGAATGGCACGGTACTTTAGCTAGCAACATTGGGTTTTGATTCTAAATAAAAGACTTTGTTGGGGCAAGGTACTGATGAGCGCAATACGGTGCCATCCCTATTAAATCCAACCTCCCGGCCGATAATCGATTGTCATGCGCAGGGGTGGAGCTAAACTACGACATCGTCTAAAATTGTCGTTGTATTTAGAGAATTGCTTAATGCCAACGTAAATTAAAAAAGTTAACTTCTCTTTGCCAATTACAATGGCACACATCATAGTCTACGCATCGGTCACAACGATGGGCGAGTCCGAAATATTTTAGTCGTTTGTCTCGATTGTTTAAACATCTCGATGGTTCAAGTCTAGACGATTTTTCGGAAAAATCGAAAAATATCTTCATCTAATACTTCAGTCGGAATAAAGATGTATACACACTCGATAGTAATTTTGCACCGAATGCGATTCTTTCGATACTCTAAACATCTCGAATTCGTCCATCGCTAATCGGTAGTAATACAAGTATACATGATATAATACATTTATCTAAATAAAAGCAAGTACACCATGCAGAAATAATTTAAATCTTACGCGTATAAGGAGTAATATAATCGTGATAGTAATAATTGGCGTCACCAGTCAACTAGGCGGCCATCCATAAATTGCGGCACACATTAAGCGAGGGCGTGTCCACAAGTTTCGTGTGGTTACTTTTCAAAATCTTAAAAAATATTTTATATGGAAATACTTTAAATTTGGTACAGAGATAGTCTAGAGCCTACAAAGGATAGTTTTTAATGCGATAAAAGGGTTGAAATAGGGTATGAAAGTTTATATGGATGTTACGTCATTTTGAAGCTAGAATCTTGAAACTTATTTTTTAGGCTTTTGATTAGATGTAAATAAATATACCATTAAAAATTTTACCCTTCAGGGGGTAAAATAACAATAGGATATGAAAGTTTGTACGGAAATTTGTAAGGTTTCGGCTAAACCATTGCACCGATTTTAAAAATTCTTCCACTAATGGTAAGTTACATTATCAGCGAGTAACATAGGCTATATTTTATCCCCGTATTCCCACAGGAACCGGAATTACACGGGTGAAACCGCGGGGCGCAAATAGTATCCTTATAAGTTAAGACATCCGTTTGCACATTCTTGTTTCTAGTAAAGCATGAAATGCAGAGTATTGCAGGCGAAGCATAAACAGCACTAAACTAAAATAAAGCATTTATGTGTCGGTCCATAATTTAGGGTTCTCGTACGGATGTTTCGACATATAACTAATTATTAGCTGAAGTCCATGCCCATGCAGAGGATTTTATGATATGTATGAGATGAACGAATATGGTCTACGACTCTTAAGCTACTACCACATAGACGCGATATTTTTGGTTGATAATGGGCCAAATCATACTATCTATTATTATTATTTATAGCCTGATATCGTGATAATATCATCAGTAAAATTATGTATTTATAATATGATTCGATACCGTCAATAACATTAATGTTTCATCAATATTGAATCGCGTGATAATATTGTTAGTGTAATAGGCCCCGATAACGCCGCGATTTTTCGATAAGCGTTCGCCGTGTTTTGTTTTACGTCTCGGCGATACTTTCTCAGCAGTGTGTCAGAACGCACGCGACCGACCACAAAAAGTACTAATAACATATATTGCAGTAACGCCTGCGAAATTATCGGTGGTCAATGTCGCTGGCGTGTTTGAGTCTATGTGGTATTGGCTTTATGCGGTTTTAAATGTCATGAAAAGGCTGCGATACATCCGAGGTTTCGCAAAGGAAGGGGGAAGGACACGAACATGTTATCAAGGAGACTTCAAGTAGCCTCTTCTTGTAACTTTAAAGCTGTTTTATATTGTAATGAATAGTTTGCAATAAACAATTTTTATTCTTTTTCTTTTATTGAACTACTTATTTTTTAAAACAAGTGATTTTAGCAAGATCACGCCTCTTAAACGCCTCAAATTGTTATTGTAAGAATTTTATTAACTTGGTCACACCGTTGCCTTGTAGTGGGATAGTTCGGGCTCATTATAATAATAACAATACTTGCCGTATTGTTCGATAAGTATTTCATATTATTTAATATAAAATTGAATTAACTTACCATGAAGTTTGGGCCTTCGTGAACTCCACGAAGGCCTTCGTCTTCTCTCGTAAGGATCCTTTATGCACAACTTACAGAAATTGCAAGATATTATTATAACCAATAAACCTTATATTTTCACGAACGTTTAAAAACTTTGTATATTTAGTTCTCATTGTGGTTTCTCCTAACTTTTCAATTTTTTTATTATAAGATACGCAGCTTCGTAGGTAACTCTTGTTTTCCCTTAAATTTTCGCACATATCGACAACCTTGTTGTTATTGTCCCTACAGCAGATGAACTTTATGAATGCCAAAAACTAAGCACTGAATCTTTGGGTATGGTAAAACCAAGGACTTTTGATGCAACAGTCCAAAACGTAAGTCACGTCAGTAAACGCAAAGGCTGATTTACACACGTTCTTAAGTTAGTGACGAGTTAACTTGCGTAACTGGCGAGTTAAGACTTGTTTGTGTCGCAAAACAAATATTTAAAAAATGAGTCACATCACTTTACCCGTGATGGCGCATGCATCGATGCCGAAATATCGGGAACTCAACACAAACAAAATACATCGTAAGTATGCCGTATCTAAAGAAAATACTAAATTTAAAAATAAAAACTAACCTTTGCTATCGCAATTTAAAATTGCGGCTAAAATAAGTATTAATATAACAGCTTTATTATCATTATGAAATGTACGGAAGATAGAACATTAAAGTTCGTGAAGGAACTTAACTCACCTGTTACTCTTAACTCACTTGTTTAGAACTGAACTTACTAGTTAATTAATGAGTGTGTAAATCAGGCTTTAGGTTGACCGCACATGGGCTAGTGAGCGACAGTAGCTCGGTCATGTTTCGGCACCTGAAGCGGCGCATTGTAGCTGACAACTGTCTTGTCGTTTGAGCAACCGACCGGTTGTGAAAGGGTCTGTCCTGCCACTTAAGTTCCCCAGCGGCGCTTGGACATTATTGCACACTAAAAACTATACTAATTATCACTAAAAAGCTGACGGGCCACATTCGAGACCACTAGACTAAGTAACTGCCCACGCGATAGTAGCCCATGTACAGTAAACCTAGGATAAATATTAAAGGCCGGGCTCTAGGTGTAATGTTAGTTAGGTTACCGATACTTACAGTGTTTATGCTCTTTGTAGCATAAAAATCAAATCATCCACACAATAAATTATGTGGATAAATAAGTTACCCCAGCCACACATATATGTCGGACGACATTACAATTATATTCCAATGCAGCCTGACGAAATTCACAGAAACATGTAGAATGTGGTATCACGCTGTAGTTTAGTATAAATTCAGTAAATTAATGTTTTACTGCCATCATAACGTCGCTTTTGTACAGTAATGGTGTTACTGATTAAAAATAAATAAATAATAATAATGCCGTATATGTATTAGGAGAAGATTGTGATATATAAAAATAAATAACCGAGTGTAGAAAAATAAACGTGAACAAATCAGATGTATTCGATTTTTCACGTTGGTAGTGGTGTAGATATACCATAGGATAAAAACTCACCTAAGCTGTCGCCGCTCCTCAGTTTCCAACTTCTGGTGGCGTTTCTCGAAAGCCTGATCGTCCATGTTCTCTTCAACTTCTCCCGGGTTCTCTTCAACTTCATCCGCGTTATCGGCGCTGTCGTATTCTTTCAAACGCCACTTTGGCACCTATAATTTAGGTATCAAACCATGTCAGTAAGTATAATCAATTTAGAATATTTTATCAATAAATTAATCTATACCAATAGTAGAATTGAAGTGTCTGTCTGTGATTACACAATAAATGCTTAAATTAAACTGCTATTTATACAATGCCTAATAAGAAATGACAGTTTGTAGAATTTTTCCGTTTGCTTCGAATATTTTTTTTATTATGGATAAAAAAACAGGTTCAGAAGATATGAAACGATATTGTTTGTAAGGGAGAACGCAGTCGCGGACACAGCTAGTTTACAATATTTTGTATGATTAATTAATTCCAATGGAACTTTACATTTTTATGCACTTATCTAAGCTATTATACTTTACTTTCACACTAAAGTAAGTAGTTCTAGTATAGTGTGTTGGACCGAGAGCGCGTAGTAGGTAACCAAACCTGATCGCGTAACAGTATGAGACACGCTCTATGTTGAAGAATACTAAAAGTTACTTCTCAAAAACAGTTGACTGACCAGGGAGAAACTTGTGCAGTTTTGTACACGCATAGAAATTTCTATTAATATGGTAAATGAATCGTAATTTCAAATGTTATTAGCTGCGTACTGACCGAGCGAGCAGCCTCGCGAGGCTTGCCGCGCAAATCAAATGCTCGGTCCGTCAGGACGTGCCTGGCTCGAGGCGAACGTACGTGCTGCCTTGTCCGAGCGTGCCGCGGCCTTAGCCTCGCGAGGCTGCTCGCGCAGTCAGTACGCGCCTATTAAATATGAAGGTAATTATTTGATTCGTAGTGTCTTAACTGTGTGGCATCTTTGGTTTTCTTTTGTTTAAACAGAGCGTCGCTTAAGCTATGAACTTGAAATTTGGAGAGGTTTCTGTTACACTAAAAGTGTAAGAGGTTAACATTGGGTTCCTTACCCGTCCACCTAACATGTTCACCTGGGTGGACTAAGGGGACTTGTTCTTACCCTTGCCGTGCCCTTGGTACACCTCTGAGTTGTACCAAGGGCACCGCTACAAAAATTGGAATTCATTGAGGGTGAAAATTGATTTGTCCGCGTATCTCTTACATTAAGTTGTAAATTCAGTAATCACTTATTTATTTTACAATAAGATTTCAGGATTTTCAACAATTACTGTTTTTTTTATAAGTTGCCGCGAGTACGGACAAATACAACTGTTGTGTTAGCGGTACGGGAAAACACAATGTGTTCTGATCCGTAACCGTGGCTAGACAACAAAATCGGCTCCGCAGTCAAAGTATTAATTCTGCTAAGCCAAAACTTGAAACATTAAGGTTTTTGTCAATTTTCTTCAGATAAATACACTTTATTTTTTGGTAGTGATAAAATGCTTTACACTCCGGCCAAAATCAGGATGTCTCCTATAAATTTGTTTTTTTTTAGTAATTTTTCATTATAATCAAAAGTTATCCTGACCTAAATTAAAGCCATGTTTTACCTTTTTATACTTAATTAAAATTTAGAGAAACGCTGACAATTGTTTACTGCCAAAACAATGAATACCAATTTTCACCTGATTTATGAAGAAGTTTCGGTACATGATAATTTAAAATATACTTTAAGATACTTTTCATGACTGTAGTAAACTGCACCAATCCCGCCCAGGCTAACCACTTTTTTTAGATATAACTTTTAGTATTTTTCTACATAGGCCATTTCTCGGGCTGGTCCTCGATCAGGTATGGTTACCTACTATGCCCTCTCGGTTCATGTGTTTTTGTTATCACTCAGCTTCGAAACGGCTGATCATCTTTTGATGTTTGATGTATTAATTCTGTTCCTGTTTTAATGCACAGGATTTTGTTGTTGTCCACACGGGTGAGACCGCATAGAGCAGCAAGTATAGGTTTATAAGATTGTACCTCCACATTAGGTTTGCCGATTCCAGCGGGCTCACAGTCTTCCTTCTTGACATTTGGGTGGATGCCATAATACCATGATACGTCTGAATCACCCATGCAGGTGTGGTAAAGCTTCTTTGTTGTCATTCCTGGGACTTGAGGCTTCTTAGCGCGGGCCGCTTTAATAATAAAAAGTGGTGGCTTTGTTTTCTAGTCGACATACATGTTATTTTATTCTACATTCATTAAATTAAAAAAAAAAAACATTTCTCCACATAGGTAGAAATGATTGCTTTACGGGCAGTTACCTCTTCGAACTCTTGGCTTAGCTGGTGCTTTCTGTTGGGTGTTATCACCGCGTTTAGTTGTGGCAGCTGTTGACAGTGCACGTTTTCGGCCGCGTTTGCTCTGTGTACCCCTTTTTGATTCAGAATTTTTTTCCTGAAAATACATTGTGTTTTACTGTCAGATTTTATTTTTGCATAAATGCAATTGTGACTATGATTACATGGTAAATTGCCATGCAATTGTTTGACTCAACACTTGGAATATATTATTATTGCGTTGGTGAATTTCATATGCCCTCAATTTTCGATTTTAGACAGGCTATTTTACATCTATTTTTAGCGATGGTGAAACAGTACAAAATTGAGGTTTCATATCTCAAAATGGGTAAGGGTACCTTTTTAAGAGCACTCATGTATCAATCTGTTACGGCTGTTTTCTAGAAAAGTATTAGAAGTAGAAATTGAAAGCTTGGAATTATAATGAAGTACACCACACCACCTACATAATATTCTATCTCATACGATAAGAATTAACATGCAATTTTTTTATTAACTTTATTACAAAGTAACATTTTTGTCTTATTATAATACTAGCTGTGTTAACGACTTCATTCGCACGGTGCTTAGACAACTATTTATGTTTATAATAATTATCTAATAACTCCTGCAAGATATTGAAATGGAACATACACTAAAATGTAAGGAAAAAATCCTGTTTAATTGTGTGTTATGACATAACAAACAATTAAAAAGGAATTGCGTGTAATGTCAACATAAATAATTTATAATGTACTTAATTCCCTAAAATTTTCATTGAAATTTGTTGAAACATTTCAGAGCCTATTCGAGACATACTTTCAGACAAACAATCATTCTTAAAACAGTTATTTATGATTAGGCATCATTTAACAAGCAGTTTTTGCATTTATTATCAAATCACAGTCACTTCAATTTTATTATTTCGCTATACCAATGCATATTTTCTTCGAGTATATCTATAATCTATATATTATATATTCTAAGACAATATGTCTGCCGCTTTATTTATATAACTATGGAATTATATAATATTAAATATATAAAAATATATAAATCATTTCAATTATTATGTCTATATTACTAACCCATTTTGTTCCATATATAATCACTCACCTCTTTGGAAGGCCCTGCTAAGCCGGTAGTCTTAGCCCCTCGTTTTTTTGGTTTATTTGTAGCAGTATTTTTAGGGGTCTCTTGTACGATCTCTGGAATTATCGCACTGGAACTATCCGCATTAACAGGGCCCAGCTCAAAAAAGTCCGGATATTCGAATTTAGTAACATCTACTAGGGTAGTAGAAGTTTCCCCATAAGAAAAGTCACAAAGACTTGTTTCTTTTGGCTTCTTGGTAGGGTAAATCCGCCAATCAGTGTCAGTGTCCGGTTTATCCACATTTATCTCTGGCTCAACTTCCAATGTGTTCTCTGAAGAATCTTTTTTATTTTTCTTTGTATTTTTTTTCTTTGATGACTCCTTTTTCTTTGAAGAATCCTTTTTCTTTGAGGACTCCTTTTTCTTTGAGGCATCCTTTTTCTTTGAAGAATCCTTTTTCTCTGAAAAATCCTTTGTTGAGGAATTCTTTTTGCTTCGAGAAGCTCTTTTCCTGGTCTTGGTAGCAGTAGCTTGGGTGCCAGCACTGTCATCGATGTCTGAGAGCTTAGCACGCTTAGCTGGGGTTGGGCCTTGGCCGCTGGTACTCAATGTATCGTAGACATGAGGAGTAGGTGAAGTTGAGTCAGTAGATATTAAGTTCAGATCAATTGTGTGATCAATTGTGTGATCAATTGTGTGATCAATTGTGTGATCAACTGTGTGATTGCGGTTTCTCTTCCGGCCTTTGGGTTTTGGTAGGTTCAATTTAGGGATCGGGGATTGTTCCCTCATCTCTGCTTCACCCAGTTGGTATGGGTCTGCCCCAGTTGGGGTAGGGTCAATAAGCTGCATTCTTTCTTGCAAAGCAGTATAAGCATATCGAGTACTTTTCTGTTGGGACTTCTGTATCTTAGACAGATTATCCACACTAAAATCATCGTCTAACGTTGTGCCTGGAACAACATACGATGATAGTGTTATGACACTGTGGTTATGGGTTATGGTTATATTTGGGGTATCTATTTTATCGAAGTGTAGTTATTCAATAGTCCTGACTTTCAAAACTGTTAAGAGTACATTTGTTCTTTAGTACTTAGTTTACATTTAATTACAAAGTGAAGACAATAGATTTTAACAAAAACAAAAGCAAATTTATTGTTATTACTAACTTGTTTTTGATGCAGAAGTAGATTGAGTTTTAGGCATTCGACTGAAGCTGCCGATGCCAGTTGTTCTTTTGCGGTTACGTTGAATCTTTGGATTACCACTGCTGGTAGTCACAGTGTATTTGGGTTCATTGGCTATATCAATGGGGACTGGCTTGGTAACAGGCACAGATTTTGTTTTTGGTGCCGTTGTTGGTGTAGGTTCCGGCGTCAGAGGTTTGCTCTCAATCATTGTGTATGTGTCAGCGTGTTCCAGTGCTGTTACTTCCAAAATGTCACCTCCTAATTCAGATGATAGGAAGCTTTGTAAATCTGCAACTGAACACAGACACTATTTGTTCGATAGGGCTAAAAACCAGAGGCTCACATAATTGCTTCGCAGGTTGGCTCATTACAAACTGTGGCAAGAAAGCTGTAAAATTTTTGTGATACATTTTCTTAAGACAAATCTCAAATGATTTGAATAAAAAATAAATAATTACCTGTCTCTGAAGGACGGGCTAAGTCACTACCGAGGAACAGAAACGGGTTAGCAGTTACATTTCCATCTTCAGGAAAAAGCAGCTCAGTAAATGAATTGAAAAAGTTCTGAAAAAATATATATGAATGTATATAATTATCAACAACATATTACAGACAGAGTATGATTGACAATCTCTAGATTTTTGCAAACATATGGGATATAGGAATCACAATATACTAATGTAAGAAAGTCTTTAGGAGCTTTAGCATAAGAGGGTGTTTCACAAAACTCACTTTACCATTTACATATACCAAAAATATGGGTGTGTCTAAAAGACCTACCAGCTGTTTGTTGTCCAGAACAGATTGCCAACCTCAGATATATAAAAGAGATTGATGATGATGAATCGTACCTGGTTTGAAGTAGGTACCTGTGCACTACCACAGGTTACCGATGTTATTGTTGATGTTACAGGAACACGAGCTGGAGGTGCAGGCTTTGGGGCTGGCTGTGCATTGGTTGGGCTTTGGTCGGTAGCAGAGCGGGTCACTGATGATTTAAGCTAAAACAATACAAGAATATTGTGTTATTATTTTAAATGTAGGCACGTTCGCACTCCGCACACGTTCAGCTTTATTGCAGGTTGACAATCTTTTGCGATTGTACAAGAGTGTGATATGGTAGCAAAACTAGTCATAACGTTAAATTATCATTAACACAGATGTTAGGGTTATGGTTGTTTAGATTATATTTAACGATAAAATGTTCCAGAAATAATGTTAAGTGTGATAATGTTATTTAATTAACCATATCTGTATTATGCTGTTATTACGATACCAAATTTTTACCAGTATTTCAAGCTCTGGGTGTAACCAATGGGCCATACAGACTTATTAACACTGACTGCTAAGCCGATTTTCTTGTCTAGCCACGGGTATGGATCCATTGTATTTTTCCATATAGCTAACACCACAGTTGTGTTTTCCCGTACTCATGGCAAGTTATGAAAAATACCACAGCTATTTTCAGCATTGAACATGTTAACCCTCTCTGCCATTGATAAAAATGATATTGAGCAACTTTCTATCGGTCTATGTCAGGTCAGAAGCAGGGGAGAGTTCTTTGGTAGACGCAATAAAGCTAGGTGGTGGTAGACATACAGTTTGCAGCGGCATTTCTAGGGTGTCTTGTTAAACTTTGGAAGGTCTTTAGTGCTCCAGGTTAGCGTTCAGTACTTTATTTATAACTAGCTGTGCTCCAGGGTTCACTGACACTACACTTGCCTGGGTAAAACTGTCATGGCCTATGCCGCTCGGGAATAGTGTTGCCTTGGAATTTTCAGGATCAAATAATAAACAAAAAATAGTAATGCTCATGTTATTAATCAACTTGCTAACTCTCACAACACATGTTGTGTGGACCAAATAAACCAAATTCAAATTAATTTTGCACAGATTAAAACAATCACGCTCTAAACACAAAGTTTACACATTTATAGCGAGTTGCTAACACAGAGGTGAAGGCTACTCACGGTTTGCTCTACCCACCCCTCGTCTCTTGCCTCCTACGTGATTGCATTCATTGGCAACTGTATGGAATAATTAGGGTGTGGTTTTACTTTTATGATTTCTTAATACATGTACATTGTTCAAGTCTCAGGATAAAGTATAAGGTGACTGTGGGGTTACAGCCATATTATTTATACCTCTATTGTTAACATGTTGCCTGCTAACTTGCAGCAAGTGCGGGAAAACAAAGCTGTTGTTTGTTGTTTGGGAAAACATTATGGAGTGTGCAGAGCCACACCCGTGGCTAGACAAGAAAATTGGCTCAGAAGTAAAAGTGTTAAAGCAATGAGCTATTCAAGGTAGGTACCTAAAAGCAATTGTGCATAATACCTTTTGGTCTAATGCAAATTGATATGTTTGAAGACTAAGCAATACATGCTAAATTAAAACCATATAATTGCACCTAGTTAGTTATCTTTTTATAGAAACTTGGTAGGTTAACCATCCTCATAAATATGAATTGATCAACTAACCCCTGGAAACCGGCAACTCTATTAGAAACCCATATTCCATAAAGCTCAAAACTACATCTACATACTATCTATATTTTGGAAAAAGAAGGGACAAATAATTAAGTAATGGGTTACAATCTGACAATATCCATTCAGGCAAGTGTGCTCAACTTACAGACTCATTTTCCAGTTTTAAAGATTGGAAGACTTTTTCCCTTTTGGACATATAATCATTTTGTTGTTGAATCAAATCCAGGTGGTAGAGTAGGAGATCTTTCAATTTCTTATTCTGTCTTTCTAGGGAAGCTAGTCTTTGGTTCACATTGCTGTCTTGGTGTGGAAGAGGGCAATGCGCAGCGATCTCTATTTCCTTATCACAATCCAACACTTGGGCGCCGTCGGCAGCGTCCTGGCAAGCGTAGAGATGGTCGAATGGAAAAGTCAACAGAGGATCTTTCTCTTCAAGCTCATTCAGTGTAGTCTCTAGCTCAGCCGAGAAATTCACGAGATTATCGCTTGCACTCGGACTGTCCATTTTTACAACACTATGGACGACGAGCCTACCGGCTGTCAATGAAACGGGGCTTGATCACTTCACTTTTGTTCGTTTCATTACTACAAAGTTATTATTCTGTTTAACCACTCACTTTAACGTTCCCATGTTATGTACTAAATCGTTCATTTTGAAAGCGTTACATTGTCGAACAAAGGCAAAATCATTCACACAGACATCTTTCATTTCACGCGCATGGGAAATGTTGGATGCGTTCGATATTTTAAGAATTTAAAGCTAATTACACTCCTGACTGAAAACATTTGTGAGGAATACTAAAAACTGGAAAATTAAAGATTGATAGAACACTATTTTGCTGATTTTAATGGCTAAAACTGATAAAAACTAAAAACTCCCATCTCAAAGACTAATCGAAGTCGAGACTCGCGAACGACCAGTGCTGCCAACACAAAAAATCGATACTGGCTGTGGGTGGGTGAGTGCTAAAGTGCCAGTGTAAGATCGTTCATTTCCCACTATACGAGGCTTCAATTCACGAACTTATTGTTAATTTAATGGAAGTATTTATAAAAAATTCACAATAATATACATTTTGAACAAGAATCACTTGTATAAATTAAATATTTATATTAAAATTTATAAAATTTTATATATTAATTTTAATTTTCTACGATAGAATTAACATCATAATGGATTGACTATTCTAAATCTACATCGTCGTGAAACATAATAAATTATGAATATTATGATACAGAAAATGTATAGAATATAATAGATTGAGTTGAAAACTCGTCTTTCTTTATCCACAAATTAGGAGGAATTACCTGCTAACTGGCAGCACTGCATACAATGTAGTGTGCTGTCCGTCCACAGAAAGCGTAGGTTTTGTTTCTTAGATTGTCAGCTTCCGCCTTTATATTTTTAAGTTTTGGCTTCGCGTGATTTGCACATAATTTAACCACCAGTCATCTAAATCTTAATTTTGATTTTGATGCGATTTTCACCAATGAAGGTAGCATTTATACCATAAAATATTGTAATTCTGATGCAATCTAGGACTCCGGTTTTTCCTACTAAACGCTGCCTGTGAATCACACCCTGATTGACCAGTACCTCGGGCAGTTGTCCCTTTAAGTAGGCTATAAAACCACGATTACGACCAACAATAGTTGGTGCACTATCAGTCGCAACAGAAACAATGTTCTTCCATGAAATAGCTTTGTCTGAAAAAAACGTTCCTGGGCCTGAAAAATCGATTCTTCTCTGGTATGTTTCTAAATATGTAGCAAAAAGCAGTTCTCGGCATATATTTTCATCTTTAATATATCGAACATAACCTAACAACAGAGCTTTATTGCCGGATAATGTAGACTCGTTCAACTGGAAAGAGAATCTGTTGGTCTGTAAGAAATTGCATAAAATGTGTTCCATATCGTGATATGGAACACATTTTATGCAATTTCTTACCCATATCGTCTATTTATCTCTGAACGGGTGATATTGCTCAAAGGAATTCTCTTTGTACTATCATGTGCGGGCTTGTGCAATAGGTACATTATTGAGGACCTCCACAATGGCTGATCAAATAAGCTGCTCTCCAGTTGTGTAGGGTTTACCCGAGTTCGCTATTGGTATCTAGATATATATCATAGGACGCTCGTAAACCATCAACGTCCCTCATAAATGATGACGCTAACATCGATCTTATGGATGGCGTTTTCTCTGTGCTTAAATTAAGGACTGGTCCTCCATATTTGAAGGTTTCATGGCAACGTTACTGAATACTTTTTCACATATAGACATCGGCAAGTGTTGATTTGATAGAAATGAAATAAATCAGTTTCTGAAGTGGGAGGCTACTGCAAGAGACCGCCTGGAGAAGTACCAAGTGCCAGATATTCATCCGCCAAGCAAGTGTGCAAACATTACCGTGTTCCGTTTTGAAGGGCACCAGCGAAATTAGTGTGCATTTGAGACTTTAGAGCCGATGATGTCTCAGCGTGACGACCGCAGTACAGTGCCGCGCAGGATTATGCAATCCAGGGTTCTGGGTGGTGCTGTGACTGTTATGGGCTGGCGTAGGGCTCACCATCAGGTGAACGACTTGCTTGTGTCGTCACTCAGCCATTCAACGAGGAAATGCAGCCAGTGTTCTTGGCTGGCACCTCATGGACTTATTAAGTTTTTATATATATTTTATTATAATTTTATGTTTTAGCTTTCTAATTAATTTTATCTAATTACTAACTGCGCCCTGCAGCAAGGCGGGCACTCCTTCTGGATCGTCTGCCTTGCAATTAATGTTTGCGTGGTAATTAATTAAAACTAATGATATCTCCTAAGATATTCGTTGAAATAAAATTATGTAAAGGGCAATTTAGTTCAAAAATTTGATACTTATGAGAAATAAAGTATTTAATTGGATAATGATTAATATCACGTTTATGAAAATTTTCTCACCAATTGTTTATTATTTTAGAACCATTTTGATTACCATATAAAAGATTATAGTGAATTAACCTTTAACGATAGACATATGGTGTCACGGACTTTTTTTTAGAACTTTTAAAGGGAAACAATTTCGTCATACATAACTTTTGCGTAACTTGAACCGTTTATGCAGCGTACTCAACTAAACCTCTTAAAAGCAATATTCTTTTCCCGTTTTTGCCACATTCTTCATGGATGCTCCGCTCCTATTGGTCGTAGCATGATGTTATAATATAGTATATAACCTTCCTCGATACAAGTACTATTCAACACAAAAATATTTTTTCAATTTTAACCAGTAGTTCCTGAGATCCAAACGTTCAAACAAACAAACAAACTCTTCAGCTTTATATAATAGTATAGATTAGTATAGAGTATAGATATAGATTGTTTTTATGAGTTCTGTAAATAAAACCATTTCTCATCTTGAAGTTAGTTGGTGACTGTATTATCAATGGTTTATTTATCATTCTCGCTCCAACGAATTTCAAAGGATACATAAATTAAGTTTCAACCTAAGTGCAAGCTTCTTATACTTATAAAAAGTAAAATAATTATAAGAAGCATGTTTGGACTTGTATTTGATCATGTTTTCGTACGTGTTAAATCGCATTTTTGAAGCAACGTGCCTGAAACCTGAAACACTTTTTGTATGCTCTAACACATTTTATTGTCCGAACTTGTGCACGGTTATCGACTTGTTTTAAAAAGTATAACAATGATACTTCCAACTTAAATATTAGACATTATCATAATAAGTTGGTATACGTAACATAACTTATACAGTATCTTGAAAGTTTCGAATAGAACTTGCGTTAATTAATAAGCGTCGATTTTTAGACCTCGTCCGCCCCCAAAATCAGTTTTCCCTAGACTACTTTGGAAATCCCTGGTATACACAATTATCAAAAAAGCGGTCTTCCACCTACTAAATTACCCAATTATTTTTGCTCTAAATCGGGGCCAAAAGTAGAAATCCACTAAAAGTGGTCACGCTGTCGTTCTCTATCGAATCCGCAAGAGACACTACGAATAATATGTAGGAAATAAAACCTACGCGAAGGTTCGAGGCTCGCGCATGTCGATGCGCTTCAATAAACTGCATAATACTTTATTGGAATATCACGAATGCTAGGTATATTGTCCCATACTTCTGGATTCACTTATTCGTATGAATGCGAAGGACTGGAAGAAAACCCAGACACACAGGGACGCTCACTCAAAATTATAATGATTTTTATTGGCAACAGTCGTAAATGCTTGCATTATTATAACATTTAAAAAAAAACTTTTTGGCTTTTAGTTAAATTCGTGAAGAAACCCGTAGGCTCGGGAATTGTTTCAGAGGTATAGATACACCAATCCAGACCCGGCCCCTTAGTGGATTACGGCCTAATCCTCCTCACGAAAATGAGGCGAAACCCATGCTCATTAGTGTGTACCAACGCCAGTAGCAAGAGCTGTTATTGTTATAATAATAATAAGGTAAATCTTTCGTACATGCCTTGAAAAGTAGTTTCAAACTTTCACGTTGCCGCCTCCATGTTTATCTGGCTTTCTGGTACACAAAGGGTTCATTTCCGTTTCCATATGACGTCGCCGTCGTACGTATTTCCTGCAGTCAAATGTAATCTGATCCATAGAGTAAATAGATAATATTTGTATCTGGGTCTCATCAGAAGATAGAATATAATTATTTCCGCTTAGACTAGTTCCAGTGCTGATTACTTTATGGCAAATGCTATCGGTGCAAATTTGTGCATCCTATTTCTGGACGTGTCTCCTGCGCGTGTTTTAGCATACACACACACTACACAAAAATCTCTATATAAGATATATTTTGTTGATATCTATCGTCTCCTGCTCGGCCGTTTGATATGAAACTATCAAACATTTGCATTTTCATCAAGTTAAATGTTTTTGTGTAGCGTGTAGACAAAACACGCGCAGGAGCCTTCACACGCCTTTAGAGCTACTGTTCCAAAAATCTTAGCTTCCACCAGTCTTCAACAAATCGTCCTCGCAAACACGCTTGCAGGTTCTCGAGTCAGTATCTATTCGAATAATGTATTTTACACCACAAAAACTTTGCGTAGGTATTAAAAAAACTGGAAGGTATATATATAGCTCATTGATAGCGAATATAATTTAGTGACCGGAGTCGTAATGTACCTAAGTCCATTACTACCCCGGCGGCTAGCGGAGGTACCGAATCGTAACATTGATTAGACTACCGACTACCAGACGGGGCATTTGACATTCACTCACTCACACCTGGTATTCTGGCTAATGCATAAAACATAATTATAACAAAGGTTCGGTAGAAAACCTAAACTTTTTGATTTAGGATTTTTTCCTAAAATTTGTATTTTACGTGCAAAAAGGTAACGTTGTAACATTAGCGTAAAAAAATCAGCAATACCTTTGGGCAAGCACTGCTTTGGACTGGCTATTTCCATGTGTCGATAACCTGAAACCTCGGTGAAAAAACTAATTTAACTTACTTTACGCACCCGGCTAAACTATAGCATAGTTAAACTTTGAAAAAAAAAATACGGAGAGGGTGAAGTCGGGTCCGCTCTTTTTGTTTTCCGTGAACTTTTTCATTTACTATATTTTGATTGGTACGATTGGTTGAATTATTTTGTTCCAAGCTGGTTTTTAATTATCTCGGGCTTCGTAGTTCTTTCTTGCACTCAAAAGTGGTTTTAGTCGATCGTGAATTGACACGCCATTTTGCTCTCGAAAACACGTTCTTGACATTTTATTTTTAATAGGTAGTTGCAAACCAGTGGAAAAATATGAGCAAATACTCTTGCGCATAAAATATAGTTTAATTTGTCACCACCGGACTTCAAAG
This sequence comes from Campaea margaritaria, assembly GCA_912999815.1. Taxonomy (NCBI): domain Eukaryota; kingdom Metazoa; phylum Arthropoda; class Insecta; order Lepidoptera; family Geometridae; genus Campaea; species Campaea margaritaria. Next base: position 7,525,271 of record OU538788.1, read on the forward strand.
TATATTAGTCACTAGTCAATCCCAAAAGGAAGAGAGCCCACGAACAAAATTGAATGAAATATTACTTACTTACTGATAGCTCGTTGCATAGAGCTAAAGTAAAACTGACAAAATGGCTACTTTGTCTAGATTATGATGCTACCGAGATACTTCTGAAAGTTCAGAGATAATGTACTTAAAATGCACACAACACATACACACAATCCACATACATCTTCGCAAACCATTTTCACTAACCATCCATAAAAAAAAAACACAAAAACTTCACGAACCCTTGCCACAGTCTAAACTCACTTTTAGAAATATATTATTAAAATCACAACAGTTGCAAATCATAAATTCCTGTTAATATTTGGTTGTATCTACATGGTAAAAACTGATGTTCTTTACTTTGTTTTAGTAAAAGGCTACGGTCTCCCGCGAGACAGGCATGCCCTAGTAATTTGTGTATAAGTTTATTGTAATCTAGTTTTGGTAATAAATTATTTTGTATTTGTATTTTGTATATCTGCTGATTATATCTCATATAAGTGAGTGTATCTGTCACAAACGTAATTGGTTCAAATAAATAGTACTTAAAAAGCGTGTTAAAAAAACATGCTGTGTATCATAATCCGTCTGATCCTTTAACAGTAGACGTGGGCGCTCTCAAATATCGCCGGTCCCCTTTCCAGAATTCGGAGTATTACCGACATAGATACTTCACCATGCCACCTCCCCTGCAGGCAAACGGATCAGAAGCTTTTGTTTTGGTCGTATTGCCAGACGGATGGAACCAGACGAGAGGGGTCGTCCGATTCGTGATACGTAAGTAATAGCCCTCGACTGTTCATTCGATCCTAATTGGCACCGGTTTCAATAAAGAGTCTATATCTGTCTATCTATATATCTAGAGGGGAGATATTCTGAAACAATAGCCTCCACATCCAAAGAGGTGGCATCAACACCAAATTGCCACGAAGAATAAGGTTGGTTGACTATGAGGCGTATTCTGGTAAACATATTTTTTTCATAATTTTTACAGTGATAGACATAAAGTTCTCAGAAAATGTCTAAGTTTAAGAAATGGTCTTAGGAAGCCGCAAAATATGTCACTGTGTTACCGAAACTTTACATGAAGACTGTCTATAGTTGCCCTGGCCACAAGTATTGAAAAAATTTAGCTTCGGTTAGACCTTACTATAATAATTACAAGTAAGTAATAGTTCTAAGGTACCTATAGAATTCTATAGTGTGTATACTGTATATATTCTATTTTTTGTGTGTTCACCACACTTGGCAGAATATTTTGATTTGTTTTGCAGAGGTGGACTTTCTTTTGTGATTTTACTTCTACTATTTTTCATTGTTGTACAAGTGTACAGATAAATTATTTAGTCTAAGAAGCCAAGTGCAATGTGACTGAACAAAATTCTGCATTTTATAATTTAGGACATAAAAAGAATAACATACATTTTAACCGACTTCTTTTAATATACATTTTTAAATATTTAACACTCATAAAACTGTTTTTCTTACATTTTTTTTTATTATTCAGAAAGTAAATATCTACAAGTATATTTTTTACATCCATAGTCAAAAGTACACAAGTATATTTTTAAATCCATAGTCAAAAGGTAAAATGTGCATAGATTTCATCAATCCATTACGAAAAAGTTTGTTTTTAGTCATTTTTAGCGTAGCATCCGGACTGAGCGCATTTTTGCAAATTAATGTCAACAAGAACCGAACTGTATTGAAGCAACGTTCAATTTAATAGAAAGCTTTCATATGCCTGCCAGGTTTACCTAAATATACCGTTTTCAGGAACTAAAACATGGATGGATAGATAGATAGTAGTGGGAGGCCTCTTCTGCAAGATACCATCTGGGGAAGTACCTTTGCCAGATATTCATCTGTCAAGCAGTAATGTGAAAACATTACTGTGTTTTGGTTTGAAACACACACACACAGTTTCCAGCGAAATTACTGGGCATATGATACTTTAATGCCGTTATCTCAGGGTGACGAGCGCAGTGCAGTGTCGCGCAGGATTATGCAATGAAAGGTTCTGGGTGGCATTGTGACTGTTATGTGCAGGCGTAGCGCTTATCGTCTCGTCATACAGACAAAGAAAAAAAATTGGTTATCTGTAAAGTTTGTTTACAGACGATATTTTAACGTGATAACGTCATAACAAAACATTGATGAAATGATTGCATACTTTTATGAATAAAATTGAACTAGTTTTAAATAATAAAAGAATAAATAATTGAAATTATACTAGTAATCAGATTTTTAAAATGCAAGAATAATTAACCTGTCAAGAAGAGAAGTGAGATAAATGCGGCGCAAGCGTACAATGAGCGTTACGGGACAATCTGTCAACTTTTTCGTGCATGCAGCCGGCGTTCCTCGATTTATTAGATGTTCTCACGTCAAAAAATCTCTTCATTTGACACAAGGGTGTATAAAACAGTGAGAAAAAAACAAATCTTAATAATAGGTACAAAGGCTGGTCTATAATAATGATGTTTAATAAACTACGGGTTTCAAACTCGCTCTGCAAACAGCCCGATACCTTTGAGCTTTACGGCCTTTGATTTTGTGGCTTCACCACAGCGAAAGCGGGGTGGCAGGCTGTTTTGACCGTTCAAAGCTTTTCGTTAATTATTTTATTAAGAATTCGAGGGTTACAACATGGGCTAGGTAGACCAATACAGAAAAACTTAAAACAATAATTGTTGTTCCGAGAATTAGATGAAATACTACGTATGTATTGTACTATACGAGTCGGTGATCTTTTATGACATTTTCGAAAATTACTGAAATTAGTTATTTTTAACTGACCTCAAGAAAGGAGGAGGTTCTCAAGTTGGTTGTTTTTTTTATATAATTATTATGTTTGTTGCCTCAGATCTCTGTCATTTGCCAATTGATTTGTTTGATTTTTTAATTTGTAACTTAATATTATAATATACTTTCAGATTGGTTCCATAGAATTTTCAACTAAATGGGTTTAGTATTTTGGTTTATAAATGAAAATGGAAAAAATATGTCATCCAAGTAACCGAAGTTTCGTATTTTGCTATCTTGTGACTTTTCAGTAGTGTCCATTAGTAAATTCATTTAAATTACTTATTCAGTTTTCTGGTTCCAAGATTTATATAGTTTTTTATTTAATTTAATTTAGCGACGAGATGAGCAGGTCGTTCACCTGATGGTAGGCGTTACGCCTGCCCATAACGGCTACAGTGCTACCCAGAACATTGCATTTGCATGATCCTGCGCTGCACTGCACTGTGCTCATCACCCTGAGACATCGGCTCTAAAGTCTCATATGCCCAGTAATTTCACTGGAAACAGTGCCCTTCAAACCGGTACACACTAATATTTGCACACTACTGCTTGGCGGATGAATGTCTGACCAAGGCGGTTTCTTGCAGAAGAGGCCTCCCACTACAAAATACAAAAATTAATATAATTATACGGCTTTGGAACAAATATATTTTGGTCGCGGGCTCTCTAACTATAATCCTGACATTAAGGTACATTTCAGAAATACGTAGGTACATGAGGGGAAGCGGGTTCATAATATCTGTACTTATATTGGATCGGCGGCGGTAGGAGCCGAGGAGCTGCGCACTCATGCATCACTATAATGTTATTTACTGTAAATTTCTATTTGAAGCGCAATATGGCTTCAACAGAATTGAATAAACCAGAGAAAGTAGCTAATGGATTGCCTCAATTTGGATCGTAAAGCGACGGTATGTTTAATATTATATTGTAAGTATACTTTATAAGTAAATAATGCAGATACTGTACAAGCAAACATTCCGTTTACTTAGTCGCTTGCCAAGTCCCACATCACAGCAATTACGAGGAAATTATGGAGCAGGTTAGCCAGCGTGATTAATTTGCAGCTGAACCACAGCACGGATTTGCCGACGTGGCAAATTGGATGAGGTTAGCTGACGAGCCTTGGTCGGTCTCGGCGTTCCGTCAGTTCTAAAACCAAACGGCATATCGGGGACGACAACAAAATAGGCCTGATGGTATTATTGTAAAACCATGAAAGATGAGATGGCCTGCAGTTTGGGATGCAACTTATGTTGCTACGTCACCTGTACCGGATCAAAAAAAGAAAAAAAAAACCGGTGGCTTTGCAATTAAACCTGAAACTTCATACGGCGCCAGCGCCACGGACGAGGTACAACTATAGAGATTAGGTATTATTATCCTATGCTGCAATAGAATGCTACTGTAGAAGAATCAGTTTTATTAAAGTTCTATAAGTAGAATAGTTAGAATACCTATTTAAGCGACCATTATAATTAAATTTCATGATTATTTAATGAATAACTGGTTTTCCGAATAATTAATAGAATGGGGATCTGTCAAATACATACGAAATAATAGGTCCGGTCACCGAACCGAGCTTAACTCAAATTAGGTCCTAATATTGTTAGTTGCGGAGCACGTCGAACTCTGTGGCACAGGCTTTGTACCGTAGGGCGGGGTTCTTCGGCTTAAGATAATATTACTAATTGTACCCATATCGAGTTCTTATTAAGATACTCTCAGCTCTTAGTTGATATTGACAGGTTCTCAATCCGACTGTATTTTGTTTGTATATAACTGCCTCATTTAAAAACCAATTTAGAAAAAAAATATGTTTGGAAGGATTATACTTTCAGATTGGTCCTATACAAATTAGATCACAATCGGTGTAGTAGTTTGGTTTTTATTAGTACATCCAATTGAAGAATTATACTTGCATGGCGTTAATAGCCAGTCGCATGTTTCGATTATGAGGAATCATTTATGCATGATCCTTATCCGCTATGCCACATGAGATTCCTTTTTTAATGCGCTTTTAAACTTATTGTGGACCTTAAAACTTCTCAAAATGCGCTAGCTTCTTTTGATAGTTCAACTGACAGTAAAAAGTAGCGGTCCTAGCGAATAACGACCCAATACAATACGCGTGAACTGCGTGGCCCGGGGACGCCCTCCCCAATGATATCTAGACATGAACTGAAATATGATCTATGGTACAATTTAATTATTGCCCTCCGGTTGTCCGTCTCTCCGTTGCTAAGCATCGTATTTATAACAAGAGGGGTCTTAATTAACTACGCAGCACCGTCTACGTAGTGACCACGATAAATGTACTATTAAATATGCTGTACTCTTAAACCCCTTTGAAAGTAGTAGTGAACATTATCTGGAAAAAATAAAATTTTCTGCTCGGTCGACGTCGCGCCAAATACAATTTTACGGAAATGAAATGAAGTGAATTTATTTTACGGAAACCTTTACAGCGATTTGCTTTGAGACGGTAGACGTGTAGTTTTGCTGTAAAACTTTTTGTAGAAATATGTTGCCGGACCAGAAATAAAAGTTGTGTTGCAACGAACTTTGTACTATAGCTCACTGGTTATGTTGAGTGGATATGTTGTGTGCTACGTTGCAGCTGAAGCGAAAAAGAAAACCGAGATCTATTTCGATGGTAAACGTAATCGTAACTCGGGGCGGCTCTATTCATTTGTGTAAAGCACAGACCGGGTGTTTGTTGTTTTAAGATATATGATTTATAGTAGTCGGGTGGAGAGACGGGAGAGTCAGGTGGACGAATTTACTAGAAACTTAGATAAAAATTAACGGCTCTGCACCCATAAGTAGATTCTTCATTGAGGGACTAAAACGACTCATTACGTACTCGATATTTTCTCTCTCAAATGCCAGCAAGGGAGACAATAAAATCGAGTAATTTGAGTCGTTTTAGTCCCGCGTTAAACACTTTACTTATCACTTCTAATGAGAAAAAATAAAAAAAAAAACAAATTTTCACGTTCGCTTTCTAATTTGTATGGCAGTAAAATTGTATTGATTTTTACGACAAACCTACGCATAAACCCAATGGTTTCCAAGAAGCACTTTACAGCAATGTAGAACCAATTCAGTTTAATTTGCGAAAATATATTCCATGAAATAACAACGTTATTCTATCAAAGAGATTATTATAAAAATAGATAATCGAAAAGCCGAGTCTGTGCCACAGAAGAAATATAGCAGTAGGCACATCTTTACAATGGATTTGTAGGTTGTTGATAATAATAGGTGTTTACGCATCACCTTCACATACATTGATCCTGACTCCTAAATATGATTCTCTGTATAATCAAAAAAACACTTTAATTCCTACAGTCTAACTAACACACTTTAGTGCCGCTACGCTGAGCTACAAAACGACTACGAGCTACGAGTATAATGACAAGCCTTTTAAACACTTAAAGTGAACAATATAACTATGCCGATCCACTCGCACGCACATTAACGTAAGCGGTGGTAGCTTAGTCGGAGAACGTCCGCTTTCCAAAGAGAGGTTCGTGGGTTCAAATCTCAGTGCGGGCACGTACCATTGTATTTCTTGTCAAAACATAATAAAATTTTCACTAAACCCGAGAATTATTTCATAGGTATGTTATCCACCAAGCCAGACTGGGCTCCTGTAGTGGTTTATGACCTAATATTCCTCACGAAAGTGAGAGGAGACTCGTGCTCAGCCGTGGGCCGACATGGGTTGATCATAATGACGATGATGACACATTAACATCATTTTATGCCGTTCGATATTGTTATTAATTCAACAAACCTCTATCTAAAGAACCGAGTATGAATATAACTCCAGCAGAAGATACAGTTTCCTTTTTTCATGCATTTTCCACTGGGCGGTATTGTGTGAATTCTCGACATAAAGGAAAAAAGCGTGCCGGATGACGGCTCTCACTCACATGTACGTATGGTTCACTCTTATAACATGGCGTGGAGGTATCTATCTGGTTTTTTAGGGTTCTGTGCCTCAATTATTATTAATCTTGTCATTAGAATAGAATATTTTATATTGTACCTTATATGATATACAAAATTACTAACGAAAATTTGAAAATGACATGATCGTGGATTTTTTGGTGCTATCTTATCTGACGGGAGTATTTTATAAGCACTGGTAGATAGAAAACTTTGTTTAACAAAAATAATAATAATATATATTATGTACAAATTGTATAATTTATATATGTTAATTATACAATTTCAATAAATCACTTTTTAAGGTTTTGACAGTAGCGTGAAAAAAAACATCAATGGAAATTCATTGACTTACATAATTATAGACAGTCAAGATGTACATTTTGGTGGCGATAAAGAGTTATTTATCTATATATCTATATATAACAACACAATACAATTTTTTTGTTACCGTTCATGATTTCCGACTGAAATTCTTTTGTAATTTCAACGTGAGTTCTTTTGTAATTCCTCCTGGTCTAATACTGATATTGAATAATATAGTTCAACAAAGCGAACTGTATATCCGGTTCACCGACGTGCCCGCAGGCGTATAGATTGTGCGATGTACAGTGCACACTAATTATTGACATATGATGTGGAAAATGCATTTACCGCTCTGTTAAAACGAGATCGGCTGCCTACCCAATCCCGTTTCAATAGATTTTAATTGAAAGGAATTTTGCAACGAGAAACGGCGAATTTTTGTTCAACATTCAGTAAATATTTCGGTTGCTTTAAAGTAATTTGGCGCAACACAATTATGCATGCGTTTTTTCGAAATATTGTCCGAATTCTGCGAAATATTGTGTACAGCATTTCTGGTAAAGCCACCATTTTTTAAATAAAAACATTGGTTCAAGGAGCTCTGTCTCTGAATAGAACATAGGATACTTTTTATGCAGTAAAAATTATTGGTTCCCAAACCAAACCAAATTAATTCCGGTAAAATCGTATTGTTTTGTTCCTTAGTGAACAGATGATTTCGAAGTTGGTTCGTCTTCAACCCTTATCGGCACGGGTCTTCCCTCACTTTCGTGAGGAGAACTAATCCTCCTAAGGCCTAAGCCTTAATCCACCACAGGGGCCCGTCCGAAATGGTGGATAACATAACTACCTCCGAAATAATTCTCGGATACGTATGTAGGTTTCCACACAATGTTTTCGTTCACCAAAAAGTTACGTACTTATATATGTTTTACAAGAAACATATTTGTACACTGGGACTTAACACGTTGGAAGGTGGACGTTCTTCCGCTAGGCTTCCGCTTCCCAGAAGTTGGTTTTCTGTATTTCAATATTCTGGGGCCATAAAAAAATATAACAGCCCAAATTTTATCGAAGGGTTCACGAAAAGCCTCTCTAATTGGCCTTAAATACCCTCCTTATAGCGGATCAAAACTACTTGTGCTATAAATAATATTTAATCTATTGCTTTGTTTGCGATGGGCGATATTATATTAGGCACACTTAAGTAGGTGTTTACGAAGAAAAGCAAATTAAAATAGAAAAATAGCCCAAGATAAACCTACCCGAGCCTAATAAATTGCTACCAGTTGACAACGTTCTCAGAATGATGGCAGCATTGCGACGTTGTATGGCAATGCTTTGTTAAGACAATTTATAAAGGCCAGCATTTAGTTCACATGTTGCTATGCGATCAGATGCTCAGATATGTCTTTGAAAATTCGATGGGCTCCTGGTGATGGGCTCCCCACGCCTCTGATGTCTCAATTCCAAAAGGTTCAATAGAAAGTTATTGTCGTTTATGTGATATTTTTTTCAAAGCTCTTGAGCTTACTGATATTAAGCGACGGTGACGCGCGTACCGGTGGAGCAATTCTTTGAAATCTCTGGCTTAAATCAATAACTTTTTTGAGTGGGAGTAACACGCCCTTGTACCTCACACTGTTCCCTCCGCCACGGGGGTGACGGAGGAGGGTGTGAGACTTGATCCCATTTAGACTCCCACATGAGCAGTCCTCCACCGAGTTGGGGAGAGATGGGGTCAGATAGGGGTGGCGCTTGCAGTCACTATCTTGCCCCGGCGGTAGGCCCAGGTAGTAACCGGGCCTCTACGCCTGTATGTCCCTGGCGTGTAGAGCCGAGCAAGCCGACACGGAGTACCCCGGTTTCTAGAGATTCTCCGCGAGTCTTTCCACCGTCTCACAGTTTTAGGACCCAGAAATCTTAAACATCCTCGCTCCAGTGACCGTATCAATGAATCGGAGCTAATCAATGCCTGAAAAATCCTGGGATTTTGACCTTTTCTTGCGCTATTTTGATGATGACGCTGTATGTTATCCCCCGGCCTCGAGCTGCGACGACAGCATCACAGTCGCGGACTTTGAGGGCACTACTACCGTACTACCGTACTAGGCCTGGAGCCAACGGTATCTTTCAGCCTGGGTTTAGCGGTGGCTGTGGGGCACGAGTATCACAGGGGGTCGCGGGTGCTGCTGAGGGAAGGGTAGACTTTCTCTTCCCCTTGCTTTTCACTTTCTCCTTCTTCACCGCCGTTGTCCAGGTTTTGAAGCACAATGGACAGTATTCGTCACGTCACAGTATTCGTTAATCCATTTGGTCTATCCTGTAACTTGCAAATTTTGTTCAACAGAAATTGAAATAAGGCGAATGTAAGAAATATTCCTATCCTTCAGAATAAATTCCTCAACGAAATTGTAATACTGTCGCGCTCTTACGGATTATCTTCGTATCTTATCAGAAATAAATATAATGTATTATTTAATGTCTGTTTTGAATTAACATTTTCCTTTACATTAAATGGGACTCGCTGACATAGACGAACAACATCCGTATGCCCTGACCGGGACACAGCCCCACCCGTTTTTTTTAAACTAAATATGAAATAACTACCCTAAAACTCAAAACCTAATCTACCAAACTGTGATCAAAGGAATTTTGGTTACATGTTACTTCGACCAAACTAGGTACTTACCTAAAGGTCTAGAACGACGAGAAGGCGCAAGAGTGTTTATAGAGTTAGCTTCCTTCATTACAAAGGCCGCCCTGTCTTCCAAAGTAGGAGAGTAATTCCGTCAGGTCTTTTACTATCATCATGGATGAGGCCAGTTGACTCTGATATGGTTGCAAATTTGGCGGTGGTAAAAGCTGGATGGAAGATTGCGACAAAGCACTGATGGCAGAAATATAATAAATGTTTGTTTAAAAAGGTAGTTATAATTATAATATATTTGATGAATGTTGAATGCAAGATTTGTAGAGTCCAATTAAAACAAGATAATCTTTTTAAAATATTAAAGCATCACGATTACATAATTTATAAATCCTGACCACTGACTAGGATTCCCTGTTTCTAGAGAGTCAGGAACTACAAGGATCATTGTCCTACAAACATCCAGACTCAGAGAAAACACTTGTGGTTCACATAAATCTTTGTACTGTGCTGGTATCAAGCCCGCGACCTCACGCTTCACCCATCACCCATGAGTCGGCTCATCACCCGCTTACGCTACGGAGGCCGTCACCGTCGTGATGGTATTAATATTATCTTTTAAACTGTGCAAAAAATATGGCCACTGAAAAACAACTACAAGACTTTTTGAACTCCAAGCGGAGGAAGTCGCAGATAAACAAATATTATCTGTAATATATAAAACCAACGAGTATTTTATAAAGTGCCTCAATAACTAGGCATCTACTTTATCTTACAATAAATTACCAAGTGCGCATCTAAATAAAGTTGAATAGAGAGACCGGTTACGTTTCACATTTGGTTGTTTAGTTTATTTAAGAAACAACATTGGTTTTTGAACGATTTCATTCTTGTAATGCCAAGGTTTAGGGAAAAATGATGCCTTGGACAGTTGCCAGAGCGTTTTACATGCAACTTCACTTCGGATAACCATGAAAATAAACATCTATGAATACATTTCCACGGCGTATACGTGTTGCGGAGTTTAAAATTTGCTAAATTAGTTGTGGGCAGTGTAACAGTTAAAAAGCTGGCTCACCAATTTTGGATTTCTTACCATCCACCTACTGGTAAATTTCAATTGTTTCTGTCAAAAGTACAAGAGATAAATCTTCAATGTGCTGCGCTTAGTGTGCCTAATTTTGCCAATGAGATATTTGTGATAAGTAATTAAAACGCCCGTTTAATTTTGATCTTAGGAGCTAAACATGGCTCCAGTGGCGATGAAACACCACCGATTCCGGAAGAAGAGCTTGAACAGCAGAAAATTGAACATGAACGTCAGGTGCAAAAGGTAAGTAATTCCATAACTGTGTTTGACAAGCGGTCACCCATCCAAATGGTGACCGTTTTCCACATTGTTAAACTTCAATGTTTGGATGTGAGTGTTTATGTTACACGGGGTATGGACATTGCATCTGCGATTGGGCTGGAGTTTCTAAATACTGCACTTACAGCAAAAAATATGCAGCTACACATCATAACCAGTCGACGCGTACGAAGTCGCGAGCAGTTCGGAAAGTAAAGTTTCAGTTTCAGTCAAGAAAGTTACTCTCAGAAAAGGTGCATTGTTCTTCTACAACTTACTCTAGGAGTAGAAGTTCAATAACAAACTTTGTAGAAAATACAACAAAATTGAGACTTTGTAAAATACAATAAAATGAATGTTACCAGGCAGGCTCATCCAAACATCCAGCGCAGCTAAACCTCGGTGATCGAATATTCATAGGGATGCTGAAACCCCTACGGGTATTGTTTATTGAACGTCCGACAAGCCGCGCCGCCAGCCTTACCGCTCATTTGCAACAAAAACGTCATATCTTGCGCGTTGAACGTAGATTACACGTTCCTGTCATTACAATATTCAACGTGGACGAAAAGCTAAGCTTTGTTGTTGTCCTGACGTAAACGAATTTTACGAGTGACTCATAACTCCTTTGAAACATTTTTTAACAAATTTGCTTGGTTTCGTCACTTTTGAATACAAGCTTTTGCTATTATCAAAATGTCGTGATTTTAAACAATAAAAAGTCAAACGGTAGCGCAGTCATAACGTGAATTTCCGCGACTTATTGTTTCTACTGCTTCACCTTACTTTACCCATTGAATGAACAAAATGGAACCGTTAAATTCTTGTTTGTTCCCACTTTCAGATGTCAGAACTTATAGAAATATTACATAAGAACAACGATGACAGTTCAATAATATAAAATCGCTCCAAGGAAAATAGTGGTAGGCTTCTTCTGCAAGAGACGGCCTGGGAAATACCCACACCTTTGACAGATATTCACCCGCCAAGCAATAGTGTGAAAACAAAACTGTGTTCCGGTTTTCAGCCTGATTACTGGGCATATGAGACTTTAGAACCGATGAGGGTGACGAGCGCAGTGCAGTGCCGCGCAAGATTATGCAATGCTATATTCTGGGTGGCACTAATTGTTATGGAGAAGTATAGCGCTTACGATCAGGTACACGACTTGCTCATTTCGTTATTCGGCCAATATTTTTTTTGTGTTTTTGTTTATTAATATAAAATACATAAAGTATGTGCCTTGCATAGCCTTGGGGAAAAAAATTAAACTACTAAACCTTATTTATGCTGTTAAGTAACTAGAAGAGTATCTAAACCAACATTAATTTCTCTAATTAGATTTTAAGAGTGGACCCAAAGAAATTTCAAGAAAATGGCTTTATGCTCAATGTTTTTTTTTTATTTGAATGAATGTGCTGCATGATGTGTGCAGCTGCGTTTGTTTTAACTCCCGTAGCGTAAATCCCGCAGGAACCGTTTTATTTTTATCTGGGATAGACGGTAGTCACCACTCAACCCTATCTTTCTCTATGCAAAAAACCACGTCATTCCGTTGTTTTGTTGCTGTGTGAATTAATGGGATATTTACATCAGAGCGTATTCATGCTTAGAATTATCATTATCCGTGATAAGTTACACAAAACGGTTTGTTATGATAAGGAGAAGATCAAAGCACCGATTTTCTAATCTCATCACGTGACAAAAAGCAGAAAACGATTATTAAATAGAAGTACTAATTAAATGTAATTTTTAATAATTTTAATAAGACAAGCTAAGGCAAGTGCTGAAACTATACGAACTTTTTGCGGCTCATCCATTTGCCACCTGATGCGATTGAAAAATCGGTGCCAAGCCATAGTTTTATGTAGCAGTATTAAACCAGTTTAGCTCAGCGATTGTACATTTGACTAAAATTTTAATGGCACTAAATAAAATGTGGCATAAGGTATTTATTGAGGCCAAGAGGGGAGTGTACGAACAAAAACCACCGAATCCAATCAAAAGCATCAAGTTCCAGTTTCAGTGAACGCGTAATCAATAATCAGACATGACCTGAAAACAAGCTAATATATTCATGGTAATCCACGACATTCTACCAGCGCGTGAACATCCTCACTCTGTGTTATACCGAAACAAAAAATATGCGTGATGAAAAAAAATCGGCCTAGGTAACTTTAACACAAATTTTACTTACCCGACGACGCTTACCTGTAGGTAATTTTCACTATGCACTAGAATTAGCCCTAGATAAGATTTTTAATAACTTCGTTTCGTTTGAACGGTGTTATGGTTGCGAAGCGCGGCTACCAAATGGGTGCACAAACTAGGCAAGGACTGCCTACCTACTATGTTGTACATATTGTGTGTGTGTGATACATTAAAGCCCCTCTACACTCTACATTACTTGCAAACTGTCTCTTGTTGTAGTTGGTCGGGGCGATCCATCTACAATTGTTAATAATCGACAAGATAATTAAAGTAGAAATAATTATATAGTTTCAATTCCGCCTAAGTCGTCAGATGAACGTAAGATAGGATTTTGTTAGTAGACCTAATTCCTTTGTAGTGCGAGGCCTCTTCTGCAAAACACCGCCTGGGGAAGTACCACACCTTTAGATATTAATCCGCCAAGCAGTAGTGTGCAAACATTACAGTGTTCCGTTTGAAGGGCATTGTTTCCAGCGAAATTACAGGGCTTAAGAGACTTTCGAGCCGATGACTCAGGGTGACGAGCGCAGTGCACTGCCGCGCAAGATTTTGCAATGCAAAGTTCTGGGTGGCACTGTAACTGTTATGAGCAGGCGTAGCGCTTACCATCAGGGGAACGACTTCTTTGTCTCGTCACTCAGTCAAACAAAAAAAAGTTACAAGCAGCAACAGACGGAGTCGTGCGCACCGATCCGCGTATTTAGAGCGAGGAATTTAAAATTTATATCCTAGATATGTAGTGATTTATTCCTAGATTCGTTCCAACCTATTTTCATGGATGGCATGGCATAAGTAGGATTCTAAACTTGACTAGCATATTCTAGCTTACCACGGACACCAGAACAGTATGAAAGTTTCAATAACCCATTAGTTTTTAAGGTGCGGCATTGCGTATAAAAAATCTAAAGCTAAACTGGCTTTATAACAATGGTATATTATTCATAAAAGCAGTTTAATTGTACGACAAAGAAGAGAGACGACTTCAGGCGGTAGTTCAGCCAAGAATTTATCAATATAAAAAGTGCTAGTTTATCTACGAAGCAAAAACTTGAGATCCCTTTTAATAAAGTTTGCGCGGACGGAAGAGTATAATTATTTTCACGGTGTAAGTTACGCAGGTAGCTGATATTTTTATAAAATAAGGCATTAGAAAAACCATTATTCATTATTTTCCATTATTTTTTATAATTTTTTTTTTTCTTAATGAGATATTTTGATGCACGCCTACACCGTCTCTCCTTTTTGTTTTTTACCCGGGGAAATGCATTAGGCATACCACCCGGCCCGGGGGGGGGGGGGGGGGGGTTATGTAGGACTCCCCCGCCAGTCGGTCTGACGGGGTTTACCCACTAAAACCCCGGGGTGTTCTCCTCTCCGCATTGTGGAGGTGGTTACGGGGACGTACGGCGCTTCCGCGATCACCTCTGCGGGCGCCCTTTTGGACTCGCCGAGTGAGGCTTGGGCCTCTTTCTCCGCTGGGTGCGTCCCGGAACACACGGGGCGCACCTCAGCTCGGGACTTCTGTATCTTGGGCGTTGGACCCCCCGATCCGCGGCCCAAAAGTCCCCATTATTGGTCCCTCACTGTGCCCTCTGCTGATCAGAGGGACACACGAAGGACCTCCTCTCGCCAGGTTATTCGCTACGGCCACCAATTCCTCTAGGAGAATTGCTGACCGAGCCCCAGGGTGCACCGTCCCAGCTGCTGCCCTTCCCTCCGGATGCAACACATCAAGAGGGACGAACAACAGCCGGGCACTCGTGGAGGTTACCTGGCCCGCACCCCAAACTTCTCTCCTTCACTATGGGTGGTTGACTGGTAGAAAATGCTCTTAGCGTTAAGTCCGCCAATTGTACTAGTAAGTTAATCTGTGCAATAAAGTATTAAATAAATAAATAAATTACACACACTACAAGCGTTTGACACACATAGCAGAAATGTATAATTACCATACACGTTAACGCATATTTTATTATAGTTCTACTATACTTGGCCAAAAAAGTAAAACAGCAGCTCACTTTTGAAGTTGTTGAAGTGCATCACTGATCACCTAAATAGTTCTCTACATATTTTATGTTTTCTGTGGTAAGCACGGTTAAGTACGTGAATAGCTTAGGGAGTCCTCTAGTTTGAAGTCTGTTTGACTCGATGCCAGAAACCGAGAAAACCAAGCAGCGAGAAGGTGAGGCAAAGTTGCAAGCATCATCTATAATATCGTGCACGGCCAACTTAGACAACTTGAACAGTGTAGAGGGGTCTTAACGAAACAACTGCATTGTAAATGATTATAGATTTGAGTAAGAGCTAGGGTGAGAAAAGGTTATGGTAAGTCGGTCGACGTTCAGATGAATTAATTTGAATTCGTTTTCGTGGTTCTTCCATATATTGTTAGCATATATCAATAATCGATATGGTAGAGGACTTCTGGCGAGAACATAAACATTTTACGGTATTGATTATGTATTTTTTGTTGTTTACTTCAAGTTTTAAAGTAACGTTGTGTTCTTTTTAAAACATCCAAGAAGTTTAATTAAATTGCCGAATCGCGACGTTGTCGACTTGCCTAGAAATGGATTATTGAGCTGACTAGGACTCAATATAAGTACCATTTTTATTTATCAAAGATTATAAACTAATGAATATTGTAATACTGGCAAAAAACATAAACAGTGTGAGGTCAATAAATAAAAATATAAATTAATTAGGTGTTCAGTACATTTTCAGGAGTTTTAAACATATAGAAATAATAGATTTATTAATCTCGTTAAACCAAAATTATTAATTACGGTTTTAATTACAGGAAAAAGAATGCCAGGCGCGTGAGGCTGAGGAGGTGGCACAGCTTGATATAGAGCTCCTGCATCAGAGAGCCATCGAGGCGGAAGAAGAGCAGAAGCGAGAGGTACTGTTATTGAAAGGAATATATGTTATATAATTCTAGCTCAGTTTAAAGAAAACTAGTGAGGCTATGGTCTTGTAAGGTGGTATTTAGTCTTAGTTAGGATGCAGTACATTGGTCACCGACCATTAAATATCCTGGCTGGCGCCTTTTGAGGCGCATCACAAAGACATGATACATCGCCGCGGGCGCTCACTGGGAGCATTCTGCTGAAGCAGAACTCTGTCAATAGTAGGAGAACCCGTGATGCTAAATGTGATTTACGCGAGCGTTGCCGAAACCTATTTGATTTAGTAGATTAGATTATAGGAAGGATAGCTGGTCCTATGCCGTCTTATTATGGTTGAAGGTCTAAACCACAGTTTTCACCTAAACCTGACCTTAGAGCCGAATTAGAGAAAAAATGGTATTAGCGTCACTAGTTTGTGCCAAAAACTAGGTTTTTCGTTAAACCAGGCAATCACCTAGTTTAACAGTAGTTTAAAATTCATTGTATTTTTTGACGTTAGTAAGTAAGTATCAGTAAATCGTTCCGTTATGCATGATATTTACATCCTGTCATAAGTCTTTGAAAAAATTGGTTGTTTTATTAGTTGTAAATTGTTCGCGCCACTTACATTGGCACTCATAATACCTTCCTACCTTCCTATTCCTATCATTTCTTGGCGACTATCTCTGTCGCTCATATCGTGGTATCCACGAGAAAACTGCTTGCCGCCGCAAGTAGTCTGCGATCGACCCTCGTCCTTCGCGGCTGCCGCTCTCGCCGAATCCAAAGTACTGGATCTGCTGCTCCTCTGTAGTGGTCCACGTGAATTCGACGCGCAAATATAAACAAAACCCGCTATAAACCCGCCGCGTAAACGCTCCTTGCCGACACGCACCAACCGCCAAAAATACAGTCCACTACATCGAACGTCATAACATCCTGAAGGAACAAGCAGCTTGGAGACGGACCCGAACCGAGGTGATTGCAGTTGCATGGAGACCAGGTTAGTCGCCAAGTTCCTTTGTACTACTCTTCTACCAGCCATCCTTCCCCCGCCATTGGAGGCGCGCTCAGCCTATACAGCTTAGCTGCCGCGCTAACATATTGTTGGTCCTCCGCCGCCGGATCTTCTCTGGTCCTCCCGCTATTCTCTGGCCCCTCTTAGGCCTCATATAGTCCTCTTTATAACCGCCCGCAATTTTATATTGGTATTTTTACCAACGATAATTTCCTATAATTATCGTGTTCCCGCCCGCAATTACAGTTCAGATAGTACCCTGTACTATCCTACTACGCTATTATATACTTATTTTGTGTATTCCGCATTCCTAAATAGTAAAAATAACGATTTTTCCGTAATTCTTAATTTTTATTAAAAAGTGAAGGTATTCCTAACGACCGCCCGTGCGTCTCCGCGTGGGTATTCAATACGCCGCGCGCGCGGCAGGTAAATGCTGTAGGCAGTTGCAGTAAGTTAGGAATTTCATACTTTATCTAGTTTTTTTATACTTTGTTAAGATGGCTATGGCTACTCGTTCAAAAGACAAAGATAGTGAAGTATACGAGGACGCAAAGGCGCTCGATACGTTACAGGTCGAACGTTTGACCTTGATAGGTAAACGTGACATTATATTTTCCCGCTTACAAGATATTTTTAACCGATCTTTAAAGGCTTTCACTGATGATACTGAGAAAGATTTATTTCTATGTGGAATGATCTCGTTAGACCGTTTACGCTCCGATTTCAATGAAATTGTGAACAAATTAAATGTCACCGAGTTGAGTCTCAACGCTTCGTACACGGTTAACTACCAATCTATAAACGTCTTCGAAGATATGTTTTGCCGTTGTCAGTTTGTTTATAATAAACTTAACCCGCCTTTAAAAACCGCTGATTTCAATGTTGCCCCGCAACGTAAATCCATCAGAATTCCTGAACTCGATTTGATGGTCTTCAATGGAGATCCGATGACCTGGAGGATATTTTATGAGTCATTCAAACGCACGATTCACGAAAATCCCGATCTCACTGATCACGAACGCGTCCAATATTTAATTAATAAATTGTCAGGCCGGGCCCTTGCAGTTTGTTCTGGTATCGTACCTAACGGTGATAATTATCCGATCATATGGCAGACGCTCGTCGATAGGTATAACGACAAACGTAACCTAGCCTCCGCTTATCTTGATCAAATGCTTGATTTTAAATCTTTTAACACCGCGACGAATAAAAACTTAGAATTATTCCTAGATAAATTCTGCACGGCTGTGTCAAGTTTGAAGTCTCTCAAGCTCGATAACGTGTCTGATTTTATTTTACTATCGCTCGCTTTGAAGAAAATAGATTCAAGTACTGCACGGTCGTTTGAAATGCACATGCGAGGTAAATCTATGCCTACATACAATGAACTTTTAAAATTCATCCGCGAACAAAGCAAAATATTGGAACGCACTACGACCGATTCTCTTAGCCGCAGTGATAACAGGCCAGGTACTGCAAGGTCTACGCAGTCTTTTGCAGCATCATGCGTCACTCACTGTCCGCTTTGCAAACAAGCCGATCACGCTAACTTATATAGATGCCCTGCATTTGATAAGCTTTCTATCGACGACAGGTACACTTTTGTAAAACAAAGCAAAGGTTGCACTAATTGTCTAAGCACTACGCATATAAATACTGCTTGCAATTCTAAATTTAATTGCCGTTATTGTGGATGTAAACATCATTCCATGTTATGCCGCAAAGTATCATCTTCCCGTGAAGACAATCGCCCGTACCCTAGCGCTCCGTCACAGGCGCACGCGCCGCCTCCGCGCGCGCGAACTGGCAACTTCTCCGCCGCCGGGGATCACATGCCGCCTTCGGCATCGCCGCCGCCCGTCGCGGGCTCCGCTAGCGCTCAGCTGACGAACTTACCTACAACTGCTTATCAGTCATCACAACAACAGGTGTCGCTGTGTAATATACGCCCCGCTTCGCAGCCTAATGACACTACTTGTTTACTGGGAACCGTACAAGTTTATGCTACGGATTTAAATGGTCGCCGCCATGTAGTACGCGCCTTAATTGATTCGGCTTCCCAAAGTAACTTTTTAACTTCAAAATGTTGCGCTAAATTAAATTTAAAATGCAATAAGGTGACGAACACCGTTGTTAAAGGGATAGGTTCCGCATCTAACCCAATCAAGGGAGCAGTTTCTGCTACTTTATCTTCCCGCCTAAATGATAATTTTATTGCAATTGACGCCTATGTTATCGACCGCATAACAGACAATTTACCGGCAGTGAAAATTGACGTATCCTGCCTTTCATACCTGAACTGCCTGCCTCTGGCAGACGACAGTTTCGCTTCGCCTTCCGAGATCGACATACTTATAGGCGCGCCGCTCTTTTCTGAAATATTGCTATCAGGCCGCGCCGCTGGTCCGCCTGGTACTCCAACCGCTTTTGAAACCATTTTTGGTTTTATCGTAATCGGGACCGCTCCCGTTACTCCCGCTCATGTTACTCCCGCTCATGTTACGCCCGCTCATATTGAAACCGTTGTTTCTATCACTGACCCCTTGGTTGAAGATAGATGCCGCTCTCATATTTCCCTCTGTACCTTTACGGAAGGACCACGTTTAGATAATCTTGTCCAACGCTTCTGGCAGCTTGAAGAGGTGCAATGCACGCCGACTTTGAGCCCAGACGCTATAGAATGTGAACGCATTTTTACAAATAACGTTTCCCGCGATCCTACGGGACGCTATTCTGTAGCGTTGCCTTTCTCCCGCGATCCCGCGACCTCTCTGGGTAATTCTTACCCTATCGCTAAAAAACGCTTCATGTATCTCGAACGTAAGCTTGCCGCGACACCTGCTCTGCGCTTAGAGTACGATGCTATAATCAAAGAGTACATTCAGAAGGGTTACATTTCACTGATCGACAATGATAGTCCTTTTACTGGATATTACGTGCCACACCACGCCATTGCGAGACTACAAAAAACAACAACTCGATGGCGTATGGTGATGGACGCCAGTGCTGAAACTGACTCAGGCCTCTCCTTGAATCAAGTTTTATATACCGGGGATAATTTACAAAACGATCTTTTTACAATCCTCTTGGATTTCCGCCTCTACCCAATCGCTTTTACATCCGATATTAAACAGATGTACCTACAAATTTTGATAAATAAGGACCACCGCAAATATCAAAAATTCCTATATCGATTCGATCCCGTTTTTCCGCTTGATACCTACCAATTCAACCGCGTTTGTTTTGGTCTACGTAGCAGTCCGTTCCTTGCAATGCGAGTGTTGCGACAGCTGTGCGCCGCCGACGGTGCCCACTTCCAGCTCGCAGCATCTCTTATCAGCGACAACACATACATGGACGACGTGTGCTACTCCATGCCTACTCTGTCTGCTTGTTTACAACTCAGAGACGATCTCTGCGAGTTGCTCAAGGCTGGGGGCTTCGATCTCGTCAAATGGGCTAGTAACTCACCCGCGCTCCTTGACTCCCTTCCCGCCTCTGCGTTAACGGAATGCGTTAAAAATGCGAAAAATGCGTTAACGGATCTTTTAAATTCCGACGAATATAATAAGTCTATCTCAGATGAGTTATCAGCTAATCGCATACACTGGAAATTCAATCCACCGCGAAGTCCTCACTTCGGGGGGAATTATGAAATATATGTGAAAGCGTTTAAAAGTCATCTTCATAAGACGATCGGTTCACAGTCACTCACCTATGAGGAAATGTTAACCGTACTCACACAGATAGAATGCGTTATCAATTCTCGTCCTGTAACGTTATTGAGCGAAGATCCGTCTGAGCCGACCGCGCTGAGTGCTTCACATTTCTTAATGACCGCACCGCTGAAGCATTTACCCGCTTGCACGGTTCCCGATGAACCTGGACACTTATTGAAACGGTACGCTTTATTGGATCAAATGGTACAATCATTTTCCAAACGGTGGAAGTTGGAATATCTTCACTTACTTCAATCTAGAGGAAAATGGAATACACCTTCGAATCCCATTACAATAGGTTCTATTGTTCTTATTATCACTGATAATATTCCCCCGCTATCCTGGCCTCTCGGCGTCTTCGTGGCCACTCATGTCGGCGGCGATGGCATCTGTCGAGTAGCGTCAGTAAAAACGGCGACCGGCGTCTACCAGAGACCCGTCGTCCGTTTATGTATCTTACCTACCCAATAATTTAACCCCTTGCTCCCCGGTCAACCGCTATGTTATATTTAACCCGTTGACCGCTTTAGAGTTTAACTCTTATTTTTATTTTTTTTATTTCCCGCTTTCTTTTAAAAACCAATGGTTTTTAGGCCGGGGGCAAATGTTCGCGCCACTTACATTGGCACTCATAATACCTTCCTACCTTCCTATTCCTATCATTTCTTGGCGACTATCTCTGTCGCTCATATCGTGGTATCCACGAGAAAACTGCTTGCCGCCGCAAGTAGTCTGCGATCGACCCTCGTCCTTCGCGGCTGCCGCTCTCGCCGAATCCAAAGTACTGGATCTGCTGCTCCTCTGTAGTGGTCCACGTGAATTCGACGCGCAAATATAAACAAAACCCGCTATAAACCCGCCGCGTAAACGCTCCTTGCCGACACGCACCAACCGCCAAAAATACAGTCCACTACATCGAACGTCATAACATCCTGAAGGAACAAGCAGCTTGGAGACGGACCCGAACCGAGGTGATTGCAGTTGCATGGAGACCAGGTTAGTCGCCAAGTTCCTTTGTACTACTCTTCTACCAGCCATCCTTCCCCCGCCATTGGAGGCGCGCTCAGCCTATACAGCTTAGCTGCCGCGCTAACATAAATCTTCTAATCAATCCAAATTGTATTTAAAATGTTCATTTTCATTTTCAAAATGTTCATAAATGTTTAATGTTATTTTATTTCCATTTCGTTTTAATTTTCTTTTTTGTTGATATGTTTCTACTAATGAGTAGAGCGGAACTTATGAATGAACAGTTTTGTTAACGAATGAAGGAGACATCTTATCTGAATGTTATCTGTGGTTAGTCTCGACTTTTGGCTAGTCTCGACACCGTAATACCAAAAATGAATAGACCGGAACTAAACAAAAGTTTTCCATAAGCCAGAACTTTGAAAACTTAGGTTTAGACCTTCAACCATAATAAGACGGATGATGTTTCCACTTTCAGTGGTGGGGGAAGAACCTACAAAATTGTAAAAAAAACAATGGTTTGGCAATACACAAACGTGTCAGCTCTGATGGCAAATATATATATTTTTAATCTGCTGATTTGCGTGGTGGTCATGCGAGAGGGGTGAAAAAAATAATTTAATCGTGCGCGTCTCATTTTCAGAGGGGTGTTCAGTGAACCCTACAGATGCTCCCATTTCTTAGACTAACGATATAAAAGTGATACAAGCTCGCAGCAAATTACTGAAAAAGTAAAAAAAAACTCCATCATGAATACTCGAGCGCGTCAGATCAGCATACTGAAGATTCATAATTTTTTTGTAGTGGGAGCTTTTCTGCAAGAGTACGTCTGGGAAAGATATTTATTATTATATTATATTATTATAGCTTTGCCAGATATTTATAGCAAAAAATTGTGTGGAAACATTGGTGTGTTCCGGTTTGAAGGGTACTGTTTCCAGTGAAATTACTGGGCATTTGAGACTTTAGAACCAATGTCTCAGGTTAACGAGCGCAGCGCAGTGCCGCAACTGATAATTATGGGTGGCGCTGTAGCTGTTATGGGCTGACGTAGCGCTTACCATCAGGTAACCGACTTGCTCTTCTCGTTACTTTGTAACATTAAAAAAATGATGCCCCAGTCATAGTGACCAAAATCTGACGATTATTTTGAAGGGTTTTGGTATTCTGACTTAAAATAATAGGTAATATATCAATTAATTTACAAATATTACATATTCTGAACTTTATATACAATAAATATAATTTGATAAATCATTATTTTTGTAATGTTTTTTTTTTATGTAATCTCTGTGTTTTTATATATTTTGGTGTCTATCTATCTATTTTTAATCTTCGTCGTCATTTGAAGGATTGTCATATTCCAAATCTTGAAATTCCATAGGATCTTCTGTTCTTTATCTTATACTCACATACAAAGAGGAGCGGAGTGGGAAATACATGCTTTACCCTAACAGCACGCTCTGATTTTAATTGACGATTTTTATTACTTCTGGCTTGCGGAAATTGTCTGCTTTTTGTTATTCTGGTATAATTATTATCTTTAAAATAAAAAAAGCACCGCGCTCGACTATGTCAAGATATTGTGTTTAGCTCAAATCGACAGTTTAGCATAATTGACTCTCCTTAAATAGTAATTAATCCCTCTTATCTTAATCTGACAGGTTCCCCTGAGTGTACCCCCCTTTATCAAGGGCTCATACTGGTTGGAGGTACTTATCAACTTGTAAAGCATCCTTCCTTATATTAAACTGTCACGCTCGAGTAAATTCCAAAATCCCCCTTTGGGCTCCCCTACTATAATAAGGCTCTAGAATCGTTCTAAGACTTCCTACATCTATAACTTAACTATTCAGTTGCCCTGTGTGCCAACGAGGTTCTTTAAGATGAAATTTTGCATTGCCAACCATCTGCGCTCTCACCTCACCTCAGGGGATAACACGATGCACTGTTGACGGATACGTCAAGGAAGAAAATATCATCTATCTCGACGGTCAGGTCTGCCGTCGGTCGTTGGGGTTTATAGCCTTCGCACGGTGTTTATAGCCCTCGCTATAAACCCCGTGTGCAACCAATATAAATGCTAAATGCACCGTCGGTCGTCGGTTCCACAGCAATAACTACGGACGACCTGCTCCAGTGCTGGGCGTCAGGATAACGCTAAATACGGTCTGAAAGTATGTAGTGCTAAATAAATATATATATTTTGGTAAAAGTCCATGCGACATTTGGCCAAGAATCGGAAGGTGTCAGTTAGCTTGCCACTGCCACGGAAAAGTAATGTTTTCGAAGGAAATAACAAAAAATAAAATAGGAGAAGGTTTTTGCTCCGTACGCATAAGTTGTCCCTAGCTAAATAACCTTTGTCGTTCCCTCGTAGCCAAGATGAGCGGTACTAATTCATGGTAGGAACTAAACAATAAAATGCTTTTCCTACAGATAGCGGAGTACGTTGAAGAACTACGGGGCATGAACACATCTTGGTCCCACCACAGGCTATGTGACTTGCAGCGTCAGGCGGCGCGCTGGCGACACAGTCGGCCTTCCATTCCCGACACCACTCGGCCTTATAGGGTACCAACCATAAAAACCTAAGTCAAAAATTCAGACTAATGCAGCGCGGCGTGTCCCTAACAGTATGTTGTGCTTCTGGTATTCCAAGTCCCTAACTTTTAACCCCTAGCTGTAGACCGTAAGTTGCTTCTTCCCTTCGAGACTTTCCGTAAACTGCTGCTGGACCCATCGCCCTAAAACTATTTTGGAGCTGAGAAAACGCTTGAGTATCAAATTGACTTCTACTCGTAAACTGTCCAGTTTCTTTGAATATATGTTACTTGGGGTTAACACTTTGACTGCTGAGCCGTTTTGCTTGTCTAGCCACAGGTGCGGCTCTGCGCGCGCCATAGTGTTTTCCCATACAACAAACAAAACAGTTGTGTTTTGCCGTACTCGTGGCAAGTTATGAAAAACACAGTTGTGTTTTCAGCTGTGAACGTGTTAAGTATACAGCCTAGATATTAAGTTATTGACATTAGATCGTCGCTTTTTTGATTCATCGATTCCAAATTGGTTTGAAATGTTTGTGTGACGGACGACGTTTTCAGGCAGGCCAAGGCGGGCGGAAAGTAGATAACCTTGCCACAACAGGGCGGCCACCTGTAGAGCTTTTTGTGCCGCCGCCTTTATGTTACCTTGTCCTTGAGACAGGATAATAACATATCAAGCGTAAAAGGAGTGCGCCCGGAGCGGATGAAAGATAAAATGTAAGGCGCTCTATGTGATAAAGGAAGCGTCTGGCGCCTCAACGCGCCTGCTGTCCGCTCGCTAATCACGTCCCTAAGGCGCAATAAGATCGGCGTGCGGCGCGCTTCCCAGTGCTGCCAGTTTAATTATTTTCATAAAAATGTCTGAAATGTATGTGTGTAAGTGTGTGTGTGTGCGTTAGTGTGAATGAGTGTGTGTGTGTATATTTGTGTGTGTGTGTGTTTGTGTGTGTATATGTGTGTGTTTGTGTCTGTGTGAGTGTGTGTGTGTGTGTGGTTATGCGTATCTGTGTTCCCTCTTCACGCTAAAACGGATGGACGGATTTTTGAAGAATTTTCATATAAAACTACTTTAGGCTCTGGAATAGAACATAATACTTTTTACAACGTCAAAATATACGGTTCAATGGGAATAATGGTTAACGCGGTTAAAGCTGTAACGCGTACCTAGTCACTCATAAATAAATGATTCATCATCATCATCATCAACCCATAACGTCCCACTGCTGGGCACGGGTCTCTCCTCACTTTCGTGAGGAGGGTTAGGCCATAATCCACCAAATAAATGATTACTAAATAAAAATACCACTGATTGAAACCCCAAAGAATCACATTAAAAAGGAACTTATATTATGTGGATTGTCGTGGGCACCTAAGTTGTCTATATAAATAACTAGATAGTTCTATAAAAGATCTATAAAACCAGCATAATACATAGTATACTCATTTTATGCAACAAAAGAGTCTAGGCAGTATACCTAAAACTCAAAAAGGCATATGAGTCTTCTTAAAAACGCAGCCATAACATAACTAATTCTTAAAAAAATAGGCAATTACTCAAATGGACCCGTCCTCAAAATGGACGAAAGCAATAACATTAGACATACCTATAACGAACATTGATTTATTTATACAAGCGTCCCGACAATTATCTACTAATTTGATTTTTATGTATCTAGGTGTTAGGGTTCATAATAAGTACAAAATATGTTCGCTCATTCCCCTTTGATGCGTTCACCCCAAACAGACATGGAGAATGGGAGTTTATTGATTCGAGGAGTATTGTGAGGGCTTGTTTACTCTCCCTCCCGGCGCGTTCGCCGTGTAACAACTATCTACAGTTTTATCACAGCTCTCAGTTTTATAATATCACTTGTAATAGTGAATTATTTTACATACTTGTAATAAATGATTTGAGTTTTTGAGTTTTTATACTCTTTCACATCAAATTACAACTACATATTAATCCTGTTACCCTCTGTCCAAAGATTGAACGGAAGAGATCGTTTTTAGCTATAAGTCCACCCCTTGTACTATAAATTTATCAAACTTCTTTTCTTAGTTAAGTGTTTTGTGTAAACTGGTGTACAATAAAGTATTTTTCTATTCTATCAAATTAGCTTGATACATATTAATTATAATTAATTATATTCATGCTGGCCCTTTTTTATAACAGGTATCCATAACTATAGGTATAGTATAGGTATTTGTAAGTCGCGCACCCATCCAACTGAGACAGAATCTGTGATGTGCTCGCCGTAAATGTTAAAAGGTTTTATAAGTTCGTTAAAAAGACTAACTAGAGACCTAGAAAAGCTTTTATCCAGTCCAGTAGGTGTCGATAAAGTGCATTATAATTGACAGTCAATATACGAGTATCCCCGAGTATCGCCGAGAGACCGAGGCGATTCGAATCAGCCTTTGTTTGAAACTCATTGAAAGGCGGTCCTTCGAGAAACATCGCCCAGACGGACCCTTGAGGTAATGTAAAGCTAAATCATTCTCAGCGCGTCCAGATAGATAGAGGCAATGTGTTGTGCTGTTAGATTAGTTGATTTAGCCGCTGATTTGGATATATGACCGAATTTCTTATTGGTGATCCGATTCACTCTCTAATCTGATTCGCTGCGGTCTATTTTACTCGTTTTTAAAAATGCTGTAGGTCCAGTTGAATTCGTTCTTGTATTGGAATTACTCTGTTTAATTGAATATGCTGTGTACATCATCATTAATTTTTTTTCTGATTTTAAGGAAACATATTTGTTATTTATTCTATCCAAATACGTTTTTAAAGTACGATCGTGGCGGCAAAACCAAAACTGAGTACTGAAATAATTTCCAAATTGGTTTGATGAAAAGTTAGAACTACCAGCCTAGGACGTATAGGGATTTATTAGTTTATTTTTTCGTTATTTTTTTCGTTTTCGCGTACCCTGTTCTTTATTTTAGTTTTATTTTTAGTGTGATGCGATTTATAGTAATTTCAAATATTATCAGTAGGGTACAAGTCCCGTAGGTCCACGATACTTTTTTCGTTTTATTTTGAATGGAGCATAAGTACGAGGGTGAATCAAAAAGTTCTTAGAAGTGCATATATATGAAACCTTTTTGGATCAAGTTCGATATTCAAATTAAAGAGTGTCTATCACACTATATTTATGCAGACTGTCACTTGTTTTTGTCAGTTCGGTCGCATGTAATAAATTTTTTTGTGCAACGAGTTGCTAAAAAGTCAAAATTATGGATAAAAGTGAGTTACGTGCGGTGATAAAATATCTCAGTTTGAAAAAAATGTCTACGAAGGAAATTTTTTTGGACATTCAGCAGACATTAGGGGGTGATGCTGTACCCTATTCTACGGTTGCGTACTGGGTGGCTGAATTTAAAAGAGGTAGATCAAGCTGTAAAGATGACCCGCGTTCTGGGCGGCCTTCAACCTCCGTTACAGAAGAAAATGTCAAAAAGGTTGAGAATCTGGTTTTGGAAGACAGAAGAATGACTATAAAACATATAGCTGAGATCCTAAAGATATCTTTTGGTAGCGTTCAATCCATTTTAATTGATTCACTGGGGTTCAAAAAAGTGTCTGCAAGATGGGTGCCACGAATGTTAACCGACGAAAACAAAAAGCGACGTTTGGAAATTTCCAAGCGTAATCTCGAAATGTTCCAGCGTGATTCGGATAATTTTTGCCGTCGTCTTGTCACCATGGATGAAACGTGGGTCCACCATTTTGATCCTGAAACTAAAAGACAAAGCATGTCTTGGAAACGACCATCCTCTCCATCCATTAAGAAATTTCGAGTTGCTCCTACCGCTGGCAAAGTTATGGCCTCTGTGTTCTGGGATAGTGAAGGAATCCTTTTTATTGATTACATGCCAAAAGGCCAGACGATTACTGGACCCTATTATGCAAATTTAATCCCGAAAGTGCGTGAAGCGATTAAAGAAAAACGTCGTGGAAAACTGTCGTTGGGCGTGTTGTTCCTTCAAGATAACGCTCCTGCTCATCGATCGGAAGTTGCGCTCAACGCAATCCGCTGTGCTGGCTTCAATCTCCTTGACCACCCACCATATTCTCCGGACTTAGCCCCAAGTGATTTTCACTTATTTCCAAAATTAAAAGAGGAAATTCGTGGAACAAAATTTCACGATAATGACGCGGTTATAGCTGCCGTAGAGGACTTTTTCGAGAGTCAAGAAAATAATTTTTTTTCACAAGGAATAAGGAAGTTAGAAACGCGTTATTCTAAATGCATTGCATTGGAGGGAGATTATGTAGAAAAAAAAATATTATTATTTAAATCTTTGCATTTTTTAATATTGATTCCAAGAATTTTTTGATTCACCCTCGTACATATTATTAAATATTGAAATGTACAAAATCAATGAAGTGAGCCAATATAAGAAAATGATAAGCTCACTTTTTTCAAGAGATCAAACCCGAATTTGTTGCTAATTTGTCAGCCCAAATCATACCTACAGTTCTGACATGCTGGTTGCATTACGATTCCTCTTCATCATTTTTAACCCCCGACGTAAAAACGACGGGGTGTTATTGATTGATGGCAAATCTGCATATCACCCTTTTATAAAATCACAATCCTCCTTTTATTTGCAGGGCATCTCTAACACAGCTAATAATTCCGACTCATGAAACTGGGATTTCACTAATGGATATTGCAGATTTGTGCAAATATTCCCTATTCCGATAGCATACAGTTTTGAGCAAATTTACATAATGTAAACAATTCTCTATACAGCGGCCCGATGCTGTTTTTGGCACGATGCTGGACACGAATTCTCGCTTAACTAACTATAGATCATTGTGTTAAGTTTAGGTAGGTAAGTTAAGCGATTTTCATTTTAATTTAAGCAAGTGGTTTTGTATTTTTAGTTCATTAATAAAATCTTTTGTTTATCATTGTACGGGCCTATAGTAGTTTGTAAGTTGTTCAAATATTGTATGTAGTGTTTCGTTAGATTTACGCTATGGTGATTAGTTGTTAGTAGATAAAGTAAGTTATTCTCCCATTGAAAAAAGTGTCTACACTGACCGATTATTTGTAGAATATATCGTAGGTAGAGTTAACATTGGACCTTGATTTTCTCAAACGAGTAAATAAAAATAAAACTTCAACGAAGTCACTGGTAACCGCTATCGTCGCTAATATGAATTAAATTGAATGGAATGGAATGGAGTGGGGGGGGGGGGGGGGGGATAGAAATATTTTATTGAACACCAGTAATATTAAATCAAGATGAATTCTATTCCTTTTTTACAGCAGAGCGCGATCAAGAAATATTGCAGTGCACAACTCACTAAGCCCCAATCGAGTCTTAGCTTTGGCGACAACGATGGAATATTTATTAACCTCTCACGCTTGGGTTCACACAGAGGTAAGAAGATAGTGCTAAGTGAATTTGAAGCAAAGGGCACCCGGTCAACTAGTTCAGAATTTGCTTGACTACTAACATAATTATACCATAAACTAATATAGAAGCAGGAGTAGGATTTCAGGTGTGGCTGTTGTTAGCTTGTTACTTGAGCCTGTATCAGTTTCATAGTTTCCCAGTTTTTACCAAATATTCAGAACTGATATTTATATATTTCATTTAATATTGTTGACGTTGTTTTAGTAAAAGCTTTA
Source organism: Campaea margaritaria (assembly GCA_912999815.1). Classification (NCBI taxonomy): domain Eukaryota; kingdom Metazoa; phylum Arthropoda; class Insecta; order Lepidoptera; family Geometridae; genus Campaea; species Campaea margaritaria. The sequence continues at coordinate 7,555,372 of OU538788.1, forward strand.
TACAGTGTGTTTAGTCATAATACCTAAACATTTATTTGATGGGGGTGATTTTCAGCTATTTTTGACCATCCTAATATTTTTATCTCAAAATATAGAACAACACAAATTTGAATCGTGAATAATTTATCAAAAACATATGAATTCAATTTGAAAACGGATATATTTGCGTTCTACAAGCAAGATTAATTTAATCTTTAAGGTATAGATCAATCTTAACATAAAATTCAATATTTTAATTTTATTTTGTGAAAATTAACAATAAATTTTTTATACGAGAAAATACACTGTTTTACCGCAAACGTCTTCGCGGCCCTAAATAGCTCGCGCGTATTTTTTGTGTTCATTTCAGATTAATTACTTACCTGTATGGGTAATGCTAGTGTCGTTTTGGTATTGTGACAGATGCGTCTACAGAAAGCGATGGCGGTGGCAGCGGTGGCGATGGTACCGGTTGGCGTGCTTCGGCAAGCGATCTCAGCCCGGCCGTGCCCCATGACCTGCCCCGTGCACCCTCTTGCCCCGGGTTATTATTGTGTATACATAATTGTTATGGTGTCCCTTAATTTTTAAACTAAAACAAAAGAAAAAAAACGCATACCCCTAATTATATTTGTTATGTCATAATAATTACTTAACATTAATTTTGGCTCATTCTATAAACGGAAACCCGTGCCGATTTTCATACAAATTGCGCAAGACAAGAGACGCGTGTCCGTGTAATTTGGCATTATGGTATAATAATATCATTATTTTTTGCGTAATTGACATTTACAAATGGGCTTTCGTAATACCGACAGTTGCATTACAAAGTGCTAAAAAAGATATCAATTTAGCTAAACATATAAACTAAAAGTAACGGGTGCAAAATTACCTTCAAATTGCATGATTGTAACAGTTTTGTTTCTGAATATCCGGAAAGTAAAATTGACAATACTCAGTGAAAGTGCCAATCCCTAAAGTGCCTACAAGATCATCCTAAGCTGAGTAGAAAAAATTAGGGACCATTACCAAGTATGGCGAAATATCCAATAGAACCGTTTAAATTTTAAAGTATTCACACGCGCCGCCGTCAGGAGACAAATTTATTTGTTTTGGATAATTTATATGATATTGTACACGCGAATGCCTTTGACAGGATGATGAGAAAGGTATCATCATCCTGTCAAAGGCATGATCACGCGTGTACAATATCATATAAATTATCCAAAACAATTAATTTATCTTCTCGCGGCGGCGCATGTGAATACTAAAAAAACAAACAAAACAGTTATAAATCCTGTTGCTTCCTGAGGAGGAAGCAGTATTTTTCAATAGATTTTTTATTTTTACGATAGAAAGAACCAAGGCGTCCGAGCTGCCTCGCAGGTGCAAATCTAGTATTAGCTAAAAAGGAGAACGGCCTTGACAAGGAAAAATTAGTAGACGAAAAGAAAATATGAATGAATTCATTATATGATATTCTACCTATCCAAGCTGAAGAGTCATATTATCTATTAGCTAGTTGGTCTTAACGAGCGTTTCTTGCATGAAATCGCATCGAATGAGGAAGGAAAAATATTCGTATGAAGTTGCAGCTTAATGTTAGTGGAGCGTAAGAGATTCTCTTTAATTTCTTCAGTCTGTACTTAAATCAATGGGACTCAATGTTCATGAAAATTTAATGAACAATACAACGTTGTCAGATATAGACTCGCATGCCGAATGCTATATCATATAATATTATATATGAGACTATATTATCAGCATAGTAATCCTAGTATCACGGCCCCTACTTACTACTTGGTCTGAATGTCATAGTTTCAAGGAAGAACAATACTTAGGAAGACAAAGAACAACGCTTGGAGGTTGGCAACATATTCTGTTGTTAAGCGCTACTCTGTGGCATGAAATCGCATCCTATTTGGAAGTCTGAATGATAAAATTATCCTTGACGGCTATCAGTGACACAGTAGAAAGAGAAGTTATGTTGATGTAAGAATTTTATGGATTTATCATTATAGAGGAAGCGCAGAAACCATTTCTGTTACATTATGTGGTAGAAGACAGTAAGCCAATTGCCCAAAACGACTAAAGATAGTACTTACTTACATTTTGCAGTTAATTTGCATTTTTCATTAGTTTAAACAAAGGTAACTAACTAACTATTTATTCGTTAACGTTAAGGTAAGGTAAGGTAAGTAACGTTTATTTAATATGTAATTTACTCATTGAACACAACTCTGCAATTTAAAAAATCTTTTCAAATAAACTTCGACGGAAAACTCTGACGCCAAATCAACACAAAAACCTGATATTTCATAATAATATAAATATTTTAAGTTCATCATATAAAAGGTTTATGGGTATGCGTTCTGAAATTCGAATATTTTTTTTTAATCATCTAAGGGACACCCTAAACATAATATTGTGGTACTAATAGCTTTTTTATTACTTATTAACGAGACGATCAAATCGTTCACCTGATGGTAAGCGCCACGTCTGTCTATTAACAAAGATACTCGATGAAAAAAAGCAATATAAAATTACAAAAAATATAGTAAAGTTAAAAGCATTTTAGCAAGAATTAACCCAAATGCAATTTTAACTCCTGACCAGAAAATTTAAATGTTGAGCAATAGATTTGTTTGTGTGAGTATGAATAATTCACGTTTTCAGTCAGCTTTCTTTGTTCGGAAAAGCAATTATTCTTTGGTTCTTTGGTGGATCCATCAGAAAGAAAAAGAAAGAAATGCCGGGGCCGTCCATAAGCATAACATTCTGTAAGCAGTCGTTGCTGCTAAAAATAAGGAACTAACTATGTATTAAAAACTTCATTGTGGCTATAAAAGAACCAAGCTTAATTTTTACATACATAAATTAATAAACTGATATTTTAGGTGCCTGCTCGGCAAATTTATTAAAATGTTTCTTTTGTAGCTTAATAATCAATGAAAAATAGTCCGCAAATGTATGGAGAATTTGGTGAACGATGAAGATGATGTCCTTCTTGACGTATCCTTGTTAGCTCCGGATGTGAGACCGTTGATGGCAGGCAAATTCGGTGAACCAATACTGTTCTTGACTATAAAATTTAAGTATATAAATTTAAGTAATATATGATCCTTCAACAGATCCTGACTTTGTGACAAAGGGACTACCTCGAGGTAAACCTATAAAACAAATAAATCCACTCCACCCTATAAAACCAAAAAAAAAAAAAATATCTCCATCTGTCCGCAATTGATGGAGAAATAAGTAAATTTACATAAACTTTAGTTTTTACTAACCAAAATTTTAGTGTTAATTTTAGTAGATTAGATTAGTTCTAATTTCAATTGTTTTTTTCGTAAAGCGCTGATTAATTTCGGTGTAATTTATATTAGACCACCTCTGAAATATAAACGACTATTCAAACAAAGGATCATCAAAATTGGTTTATAACCGACGGAGTAATCGCGTAACAAACGTACCATACAGTCGAATTGAGAACTTCCACCTTTTTAGTTGAATCTGTTTAAAAAGTTTTACTAAAATATAAAGAAATACTTACTTGAACTTAAAACTCGAACACCCCAGCTCAGCGCCTTCGTCGGGTTTGTCAGCAAAAAGTTCTTAATTTTAAACGGCATTACATAAAATAAGAAATTAAATGGCACTGCGTAAAAGAAAAAAAAATCACATCATCACTAATTAAACAAAAAAACTGTAACACCATGAAATGAACTAAGCAGTTAATAATATTTCGAAATTCGCGCGCCGGTCGTCCGAGACACAGCCGCGCGCGGCGGCGGCAGATTGAACAGGTGGAATGACCGTCAGTACAGGTTTGCGTCCAGATATGTTATGAGACGCCTAGATTTATTGACTGGCTGAGCTTCGTGCGGATGGGCTGTGCAATGAGTTTAAAATGCAGCCCACTTTGCCACCCCCAATTACGCATGTACATAGCGTTTTAAACGTCGGTTCTTGTACATTCACGCTGGATGATTAGAAAATGATTGCCTGCTTGGTGACGTTTGATATTTAGTGTAATGTACCTTAAAAATATTAGTGAAAAACTATAAATGACTTGATTATTTTAAAAGGAAGTGAAATTATGGTTTTTAGTATTTTTGTCCGCTTGTTTTTCTTGTAATTTCAGATAGTCACTAAGGTTTACATTTGTGGATCATCCTATCCTCATATTAGTCTAATAATGATTTTGTTTCAATTACCGGCCGTGTAGGCTTGACTCAATAATTATGGTAGACGTCAGATATTTTTTTAAGGCCGGTAATTACCTATTATATATTATAATTGTGAATGTAAGTTTGTTTGTTACGCTTTTACGCAAAAACTACTTAACCGATCATCATGAAATTTGTACACATATTCTTGGAGGTATTGGAAGTAACATAGGATATGTTTTAATGCGAAAAAGAGTTGTAAGGGGTTGAAATAGGAGCTGAAAGTTTGTATAGAAGTTTCGTCATTTTTTAATCTAGAAGGTTGAAACTTATTTTGTAGACTTTTGATTAGATTTAAATTAATATGACATTAAAAATTTTACCCTCAAGGGGGTAATATAAAAATAGGGGATGAAAGTTTGTATGGAAATATGTAAGATTTCGGCTAAACAACTTCACCGATTTTAAATATTCTTCCACTAATGGAAAGCCACATTATCAGCGAGTAACATAGGCTATATTTATTAATCCCCGTATTCCCACAGGAACTGCGGGGCGCAGCTAGTATTTGATTAACCAACAGGCGTGAAAAATCTCTGGATATAATAATAATAATAATAACCATCGAGACCATATAGAAAAAAAAATACGTTTTTTTAAGTTACGATTATTGTATATAATTATTATGAGAATTTTCAGTAGTTAGCGTTTACGAATTTTAAAATCCTTATTTTCAATTTATCGTGTTTTAGGATAAAGGTTGAGGATCTGCGGGGAAGGCGCCCGGGCCCTTGTGACCAACTTCACGCTGTAACTCCTCTAACCCCCGACACAAACAGAGGGGATGGGTTGGTTGGTGGGGGTGCTTAAGTTAAGTGTGTGTGTGTGTGTATCTGTGTCATCGTAGCTGCCAAAAGGATGGACCGATAATGATTTGGTTTCATTTGTTTGAATGATGGTTGGATTGAGTATTATTATATTAGCTATGCTTTAAGAAAAGCTCTTGACCTGTTTGAAGATTATCAGCTTCTTGATGAAGGATTTTATTGTGTCGGGGGGCTTTAATAATTTTTTTATAGTATATTTTTTTATTAGACTGAGTGATGAGACGAGCAAGTCGTTCACCTGATGGTAAGCGCTACGTCTGCCCATAACAGTCACAGTACCACCCAGAACCCTGCATTGCATAATCCTGCGCGGCACTGCACTGCGCTGTAGTTCTGGTGCCACAATGTTAGCTACACGTGCATTCGTTTTTCTATTAGTGATAGAAACATTAATCTTTGATCTGATCTGGAAGTTATGGGTGGCACTGTACTGTCTGTTATAGATAGGCGTGGCGCTTACCATCAGGTGAACGCATTGCTCGTCTCGTTATTTCGTTAGTAACGTAATAAACGAAAAAAATCTGAGAATAATAGCCAAAGCTCAATTAATAAAAGTACTGAGAGAGTAATTAGCGAGGAGCCTAAAGAACAAGATCGGAGCAAAAGTTTGCAAATTATTTCCCCTCATTTATATGTATTCAACATTTTTACCCTCACTTCCCTGGCGCTGTTGCTTTGTGCCTTGGAAATTAATTGGTTAACGGCTAATAGGAACACAGTATAAAGGAAAACACAACTTTTATTAATGCGACAAACATTTATCCACCAGTGTAAGTTAGTTTTATGTAATTGTATAAACAATGGGTAATATTGTAAATGTATCTGTGTTTTTAATGTTAAAGAGCAGTTAAGGACCACGTCCGATCTGAAACCTTAAAATAACGGATATCTAATAAACTCGAACTGAATTCGGAAATTGCTTTTCGGAAATTGCTACCTCCGATCCGAATACGTAGTCTCTGATCCAAATCCGAGCCATTCAGGGGACACCTTTGGCATACGTTATTGATACTCAAATAAATACTTTGGCTTGTTCGGTCCGTCAATACGTTTCTCCGGAATGGAAATTCACGGATGACGCAGAGAATACGGATGACGGAATTCGGATCTATTACATACGTAAAGCAGCATTTAAATAGTTCTGGAAATACTCTGGAACGTATTTGAATGGATTTTAATCGGACGTAGAGCGGAATAGCTCCTTAAAGTTTGAAAACTCGCGTTCTGTTTTTTAAGTAGAACTTCTACTTGAACGGAAGTTGCGAGGGAGATATAAGTTACTGAAGATAGTAAGAGAGAGAGTTAAGTTTTGTTTATTTTTTAAATATGATTTTTTTGTAATTTATTTTTGAAATATTTTATTGCAATAATTTTTTGTTGAAGTTTTAGTTTTACTGTGAGTCCTAGCACAGATTTAGTTTTTTTTTTTATGATGTGTTTTCCGGAAGGCGCTATATACTCGTAGTTAATAGTGATTATATCTAACAAACTTAATAGTTTCAAAATTAAAATTAAAATCATAATATCATAATTGATATTATTGTGCAGGTGTTTTTTTATAGTGTCTTTCATCGGTTATAATAGGATGCAGCATAGATCGACAAGAATAAGATTCTCTAGTGGTAGTTAAGGTAGCAACTAGGTCATAGGGTGCGCGCTTGCGCGACGAGCGACTTGCGCGTCGATATCTGCGCCCTCGCGCCCCCCGTGCCGCGGTACCCCTCTCTCGTCTACCGCCCGCAGTATCGTCGCACACAGTTTTTCCCGTATTAAAATATAAAAGTGAATAGTTCTAGAAAGGCGAATACTAAATTTCTTCTGCTTACTTGGTGAGTGTCTTTACATCCTTCACAGTTATTCTTTTCCTCTGTGTGTACCTCATGACCCTATGTCGTACTAGCCCTCTTTCTTAACTTTAATTGTGTTCAATCAATGTTTAGTTACATAATACCTACGTAATGGTCGAGAATCGCTCGGTACTTATCTCGTTCCCTTAGAAGAGTGTAGCCCCTTAGGTTGTGTCACCTGCATGCTTTTCTATGTTACCCCTGTTCTCCTCGTGTTCGATAACAAGCCCTCCTGTGAGTCCTCAGAGCAGGTTCCCGTCAGCTCGCGGTCCGGAAGCTCGCAGACGTTTCGTTACAGATGAGATGTTTGTAGGGAGATAAGATGCCGTCATAGAGTAAGAGCAACATGCGGAGACACGAGATGCAAAACAAGGGGGTGGAGGAGAGCGAGGGTGGAAAGGAAGGCTCTCAGATGTCACGCAGCGAGTCGACGATCAGCCGCTGCACTCCACACACTCCGATGGGCCTGCCCGACAGCGCCAGCGTCGACTCCAACCCTATGCCTACCATATACCGGTAACAGTGGGCACCGCCGACCCCCCGAGGAGACGTATCCACACCATGGCCTTCCAAACAGCCTGCATCTCTGAGACTATTTAATTGTTTTCATTCCATATTGGTTAACGTCTAGTTGCTTTTTTGTAAATAAATCATTCTGCCAATCGTTCATTTCACTCACCCTGCACCCGTCCCTCGAGATAGCTGCGCATTGCGCAGTCACATTCTAGGCCACTGGATTTTGCAGTCGGCACAGATGTTATTTGCAGTTTATGTTACAATCGTGGACTAGTCGATGGTCTTACGTGAACCACAACTAGTAGACTTGGACTTGAGGGCTTCGATCAGGGTATACCTATGCCTAATCGAATCTACATAATGCGTCATCGCCCTACACGGCTAGCGCGGAACATCATTCATTATTTAAGGCCAAATTGTAGTGGAATGCTAACACGTTTGTTGCTATAATTGATCATCAGAACCACATCATATTATTACTTGTTACGATGAGATACCATTGCACCATAGGGCCGCAGTTAGCCAAGCAAAAATATCGCGGTTACGCAAGGTCACGCGTATCAAATTTTGATTGTTGAGCTTTTCGCTTATTTCTCAAAGTTAAAACCCAACGAACCCAATTCAGACTTAGCTTTTGGATACTAATGAATAAAACAGCATTGCCGATTCGTATACTTAACTTTAATATGGTTTCGTGATGGAATCTTCTAGTAGTATACATTTAAAATAATAAAACAATAAATGTAATAATTATATTTTATAATATTAAAATAAATATACTTGGTTATTGACCGCGAAACAAAAGTCTAAACTCAAGCTTAGCCAAAGAGTCATGCAATGAAGCATGCTTAGGGTCAAAAGGACAGATTGAGTTTTCACTACCACGCTATTGCAAATGCAAGTTGCAAAACAGCTTACCACCATTTGTACCAGTTGGTACTAGCACTGGGTGCGGCATGTAGCCGTAATGCACCCAACAAAATGGGAATTTCTTTTGCATAACGGGAGTCTTAAGACGGTCAGCGACTACATGGCCGCCTCGTAAAGGTGGTGTGGCCACTTATGTACCCTTCAACACAATGGGTTACACTTAGCGCTGGATAGCGGCGCGTGTAATGTAATAACCGTTGCCCAGCAGTAAGACATAATATGCTACAAAACTATTTAAAATATTTTCATTTCTCTATCTTCACAAATTCTGTTATGAATAAAATATCTAAAAAGAAATACTTACGACAACCAAGCCTTAGCAATCAATCATTGAATCGAGTATCCAAATAGAAACTCTATAGAGAGGGTAATTGCCTACTATAAAATTATAAGGCGTCCCTATTGAAAGAGCAGCTGAAAGTAGAGCTCATTTTAATTATTTTGCGTCGAACCCTACAAGTGCCAAATTGACGAAAGTAAGCGTTATATAAAAAGTAGGGTAGAATTTTAATCACTTGCTAAAAGGTACTTATGTCATTTCGACACTACATTTTTTCCCAGAAAAAGAACAAGCTAGTAAAACTTAAAACTTAATTACTCAACCAGAAATATATGAGAACATGAAATCCAATATTTTACTTTTGAATTTCGTAAATGTTATTTTGGATCACGTTGTAGCTATTGTTAAGTATGTAGTTATTATTTTAAACTACATACGCCCTGCGGTTCCAATAAAAAAAAATACTGCATTTTCCTGGAATAAAATAGCTTACGTCACTCGATAACATGGTAGTGTAGCTTTCTTTCAGTGAAATCATCATCATCAACCCATAACGTCCCACTGCTGAGCACTTTCCTCACTTTCGTGAGGAAGGTTAAGCCATAACCCACCACGGGGGCCTGGTCCGGATTGATGGATAACATACCTACTTCCGAAATAATTCTCGGGTAGGTGTGCGTCTCCTCACGACTTTTTCCTTCACCGAAAAGCGAGTGATAATTACGTACATATGTTTTACAGCAACACATTAGTACAAATAAAAAAAGAAAAAAAAAAGTGAAATAAATTTCAGAACTGGAAGAGTATAGTTTTACTTTTTCTTATCTCTTTTACTTATTTGTGGAATCCAAACTGTGGACTCCAAGCGTCAATTAACTTAATTCATTGGGAAGAGGCTAAAGCAACTGGACGTTCACCTACCTGAATTTTTAATTAAAATTTTCACTTAGATCAGCTTTTGAAACAGTCTGTCAGAACATAAGCACTGGTGTCGTACTACTAGTTATTCTGTGGTACCTACTGGTCAAAATGTTATAGAAAAAACAAATTAATGTTGATACGTCTCCTCCACGTGGCAAGTATATCAAGCAGAGAGAACGCACTCTGCTGCACGCATCGCGCACTACGTTCGACGCATGTCTATAGGTACCAACCAAAACTTACCGAAATACTTACAGCTTGAGTGGTTATTGATTAAATTAGGCAATACGGAAACATTCTAAAGCAAAAAAATCTATCAAAATCACGCTTTCACGTAAGTTCTAACAATAATTCATGGGCGATTAATTCGGTCATCTCTTGTCAATAATATTCTCACCCTAAAGTTAATCAAAATCCACTCTCGCCATGGAGTATCAGCGTACAACCGCTTGCTTGTCTCATGCTGGATCATCGGAGACTTTAAGTCACCTGCAGCAAAAAGGTAAGCGATCTGATTTATTTTTTTATCGTGCAATACCTGTCGCTTATGCACACCCTCTTTACCTCCTTTCCCGATTTTACTGCCTTATTGTTGACAGTGACTTATACCTACCTAAATCCTGTCAAACCATCGCTAGACTACCTCAAAAACAACGGCAGGAGGTGGCCGCTATGAAGACGTTGACGATATTTGCCAAGGCCATAGTTAACCGACAATATGGCACGCAATAAAATACAATAGTTTGAATTCACATTTTAGGCCTGAAAATACCTATATTTTTATTTTAAAGTAATACGTACTCGTCCCTTATAGCTAATAATATCCTCGTCTCGTGTCATATTTTCGGTTCAATCGTGACATAATATCGCATTTAATTTAATTAGATATTAATAGGTTAAATCACAAGATCACAGTAGGTTATTGTGTAAGTTCCTTTATAGGAAATAAATGCCGCGTTTCTTATGAATTAATAGCATGAAGTAGGTATTAATGCACAGTAGAATGTTTAGCATCGTAACATCAATTATTTGACATAATTGGAATAACCATACAATAACCAATCACAGCTGTTATATAGCACTTCTGTTGAATAGCAGGTATCATTATAGTTGACATTTCAATATAATTAGAGTACCTAGCCTACGCTAGGTCATAGATTTTGCATTTAGAATAGAACAATAAGTACATGATTAATCTAGCCATATGTAAAAAACTATAAATTAATCCATTATTTAATCCATTATTATTTAGTTTTGTAAATATGTAAAGTAGAAAACGAAACTTTCTTTGCTCTATAATAAATAATATATATTTTGGAAAACCGTAATTGTAAACCAAATATAATTATAATAATTATATTAATTATACTTAATGAATTAAGGACAGTTTATGAGTCCAATAATTTTGTCAAACAAAGATCACATTCAAAATCGGTGTATCCGTTTGGGAGCCACAATGTCACAGACAAACACATCCGTCAAACTGATGACACATCTTTTTGCGTAGGGGAAAAAAAACACCATTTTCATAAATATAATGTGTTTGTTCAGTACCAACCGAGCTTGTGAAAGTTCTTTTATTTTTTGTCCATTAGTGTTTTACTATATTCGGAAAGATTAAAAAAAAATATATATGTAATATTTACTCAAAGTATAATGTTTTAAAAGCAGGCATTTTTTTAGTCTACGCGTGGCGTAATTTTTATTCAAGCAAATAAATCAATCAAAATATTAACTAGTTAAATGCGTATTCTGCAAACTTTTTTACAAACTTACGTAGAATCGGAAAAAGAATGAAGTAATCTATTGGTGCCCCAGTTTCATACATGCTGATATAAACGTACATGCTGATTAAAAACTACCACTGAACACGATAAAAAGATGATTGAAAAGCTGTGAGACAGTTGGCGATGTTCAACCAGTGAGCGGATGACATACAATAAAAGCATGTTATAAAAACACTGACTCGTTATTAAAATAGAAAAATATCTGTATTGTTTAGATGTCGGGCTCCGATTGCGTCGTTGGACTGTATGGACGATTTTAGTGCTCACTCTCAGCAGATGCTAGATCAAGGTGAGTCAAAATATATTTGTATTGCTATTTACAGCGGTAGTCGCCACTTCTTGAATTATGTACTTACTACCTATGTCAAACATTGACGCTTTTTGAACTTTACGTTATTTATGACGATTCCACGTTATTATCTATCACAACCCTATTTTTACTTGACTGTGCCAGAAGAAAGGATAATATTTTTTAATTGTCTAAGTAGTTCCTACAAAAGCGAAATACCAAAAGGCGAAGCCTTCGAGTAAAACGGTGTAAATCGTTTAAAATAAATTGGAGCTGCCAACTCCATGTTTGTGCTGTTTAATTTTTCAATACAACGAACCCGATGTACTTGAACCAGTATTTGCTGACTTATTTCTTGAGTATTAAGTTAGTTCAGTATTTCTTATCAAGGAATATTGTCAAAAATCTGAAATCCCCGTATTTTGTTTATGGTGCTTAAAAATAAACGTAAACTTTCCGAGAAAAAAACAGAGTATGTCAAAAAAATATTGATGAGAGAAAAACAGGCTTTTAAAATTCATAAGTCTGTATTTCTTTAACTACTACAGCCGTTTTACCCAATTATATTTTTTGTATAAAAGAGTACACCAAAAACCATTAATTGTTTTTCCCGCGAAGTTTTTAAATATACTGAACTTTTTTAAAATGCGGAATTTCTTCACACAGTGAGATTCATAAGCCGACCGATAGTGCCAAATTTTTTTTCGTAACTGCAGCTGGAGAAGTTGCGATGTCTCGTCACATGTCTTCGTACACGGGGAACCACACGGCCGTGCCGTCGGCCGTCACCCCCGGGCTCCGGTACAAGAGCCTAGGCAAGTCAGGCCTCCGCGTGCCCAATGTCGGCCTCGGCATCTGGACTATGATGAACGAAGAGAACGCCGAGGATGTCGTCATGACAGCCCTCGAACATGGAATCAATCTTTTCGATCTATCCGAAGCTCATTGCGGTAAGTTTCTCTATTTCAATATTTTATTGCAGGTTCTCTTTATCTCTGTTTTGAAGAACATCAAACAACTGACAACAAACAAACAACAAACTGTTCTGATCAACATTTCAATTTACATAATAATTATATTTATAAAAAAGTTGTTCTGAAAATACGAGACGGTTGGCACTTACTTTTACTTTTAAAAACTTATTTTCCACAGTTGAAAAAATAAACTGTTCTAATGGGTAATACGAGTTAGTTTTGTTATCCTGTGACCACATTTTGTTTTAACTCATTAAATGAGTTCAAAGTTAATAATTGCATTCTATATACTAACGTAAATTATAAATCAAGTTGTAACATAACTTGATCAACTTAGCGTCGTCAATGCAGTGTTTATTTCTCGTCCCACAGCTAAAGGTGAAGCAGAGCTTGGTAGAATCTTAAAAAAGAGAAATGTAAGGAGGTCCAGTATTATAATAACAACAAAAATCTATTGGAGCACAAAGTATGTATGGCCAGGATCTGACTAGAGCCTTTTAACATTTGGAAGTTTAATAATAGATTGCCTTTGTAACAGTGATATCTGCTATGCACATTTTGTAAGGTTGGTGTAAGATCGCCCGGCGGTGGGGTATGAATTATAATGACATTCTGACTACTCGTTCCTGCAGTGCGAACACTTTAAAATAGTAATTTGAGTATTTAAATTTAATTCATAAGCAAACGAGGTGTTAAGTGAGTAGGTAGGTCTATGTGGTCGCACTGCTGATTTGCTGATTAACTTAAAAAATTGTTTGCTAGAAAACACTTTGCACGATTGGCTCAACGATCACATATACGATCAATAATTACCCAGGTTGATTAAGCACAGCTGATCTGGAAGCTAAGCCTGGAGCCGACTGTTATTGTCATTCCTCTGGGGAACAGAGGCATGGCACGCTTCGATCAGCAATCTGTTCGAATATGACTAATTATTGATGGAAATAATAAATGGCGCACGATAACTTTTTCATCCTGTGAAAAAAAGAGACAGAATGATATGTCTTCATTACCGTACGTCCCTCTTACGCACGACGATAAAACTACCTCGTGTCATCATGTGCATATCTCAGTCCTTAGCCCAAGTTAATTATAAAACTATACAAGAATTAATAAACCAAATTTTTATTGGAGTTGATTAACGTATTTCCGATCTTCCACCAACTTATCGATTTTAATTTAATTTAAGAAACTCAGTAAGTACTTAATTTAGAGTCCTAGTGATGATTTGATGAATGTCTGAAAAATATTGTGCTTTCGGTCTGAAATGATGAATGGGAGGGATGGATGGATAAACAGGGACGTACCTACCTACCTTCCTAAATATTGGTAAGAAACCTACTTCAGGCATTCATCTCTTCTTTAAATAATTTTAAAGCTTACATACTGACAATTAACATATTTTTGCAAACTTACCACCACAACAAAGTGTTTTTAAAATGCTTGAAATAGATATCTACAAATAGTTACAGTAGAACTCGCATAGCACAAATTTGAGGTGACATTTTGAGGTATTTGATTTATTTTATTTTGCTCTTTGTAAATAATAATGTCTTATTCCCGGTGTTTTATTATGTCCGATACAAAAACTTATTTTGTATAAATAATTTTGTAGGCGATACACTTACAATATCAACTATGTATTTATAGACTTTTTAAACATAATGTTTATGTGCGGATTCTACTGTATACGCTTTTGACTGTAATCAGTGTCGGATTAACAAAAAAAAGAAAAGCAATTATAAGCTTATATTATGGGACATTTCAAAGAGAATTAAGTTTTCAGCCTAGACAGGTATACAAAAGTTCCCCTTTTTGTAGACCGCCAGCTTCGTAAAGGCCTGAATTAATGATTTCACAAAATTATTTTTAGCGTTAGCTTTGTTCATGAATCTGTAATTTAGATACTGCTCGCCGCGGGTATCGATCGCAGGATATCGCACTGCTCTCTCTAAATAATTTTAACTCCTGAGGCTTTGACCGCAAATTTACTGTCTGGGACTTAAATGTACACATTTATGGAGTGTCTTTGCCGCTTTGTGTAATCCGGCACTGACTCCAATGTACAAAATATAAAGTCATCGGTTGTAAGATTGCTAACTAGACCATTTTGTAAGACACTCATTATTGCTGCTGGACCACATACGCAGCAAAGATGTCATCTGTCCATCTCGATGCACATCAAAGGGAAATGTGTATGCAACACTGTCATGGTTATTTTTATATTAAGGAAACGATGTTTAGGTACGATAAGTGGAAAAAGAGGAGCTTTCTTATGAAACATACAGTTGGGTAAAGTGAACTTCTGAGAACAAGGTACAATGCATTAATGAATCCTTTATAAAACTGCTAGTGATGCTAGTCGATATAATATTATACAACAATGTCAGTACTTACTTGGACGGGTTCTAAATTAGGACCGATCTATACTATAAGACTGTGATATAGATAAATGTAATAACATAGAAGTTTATTTTATATAAATTAGTTACTTATTTTACTAATCTTTTTTCTTTCATACAAATAAAACTAACAATATCATATCATTCCGTAATGCGAAGCTATGTAATTGAAAAAGGCGCTCCACCATCAATACCACCACTGTGCACGTTCGTAAACATGCAAACGTCATTATTAAGCTTGCTTTTTGCTGATTTTCTATTTTCACTGTGTTATAATTATTCTTGGTAAGGCGATGTCAATACTTATAGTGATGGGTTAATTGATCCATATGAGTTATTCAAATACAAATATTATTATTGATCCAAATGAGTTATTCAAATTAATCCTTTAACGTGTTTCTAATAAATCTTATGACAAAGAAAAAACGTGAATCTCTCTATTGACCACGCTCTATCAAATAGTCGCATATAAACGCACTAAAATGAAATTAACATGAATCTTTCGCTTATTGCTTAATTGCTTCTAATTACACTTTGGACATGTGTTAATTAAAATATATATTTTAGGTCGGTAGAGAGGGGATTGTCTCGAAAGCACATTTTTGAGAGCGTAAAGGCATCTTTGGCCAGACTTCAACTGGATTATATCGATGTGGTATTACTGCACAAAGTGGACCCACTGTGCCCGATGGAAGGTCAGCTCCGTTTTATCGATTCCTTGTTCATTTTATAGCACCATTGCGACCGTAACATGGCCAATTAGTAACTGCTCTGATACAGTATTACTTAATATTTCATTAATATTATTTTGGCAGAAATGGTACGGGCTATGAATTTCGTCATTAACCAAGGATGGGTATCATATTGGGGTACCGCTAGATGGTCTCCGTCAGAGGTAAATATAATACATGATTGGTTTTCCTATTTGACAGAAATATTTTCTTGTATATTTTTTTTTATAGATAATGGAAGCTTACTCAAACTGCAGACAGTTTAATTGCGTGACGCCCATTGTGGAACAAACAGAATATCACATGTTCTGTCGAGAGAAGCCGGAACTGTACATGCCAGAACTTTATCACAAGATTGGCGTAGGTGCGTGGTCACAAGTTTTACAAAAATATTTACCTCCCTGATAGTAACTAGTAGTCATTTCCTCTGTCTTATTACCTGTGTTGAGAATTCGTTTCATAATAATATCAAGTTTAATTTGTCAGTTGTGTGTCAGGAAATGGTAAGCTCATTATAATATAATCTTAACGTATTTACTGCATTTTTAATGTGTTAACGTGATAAAGAAATCTTTTATAAATAATTACACCTGAAAATTAACGAATTCTCATAATAAATTATCTACGAGTTAAAGAAGCTTAGTTTCAAATTAACTACAATGTTAAAAAAAACTTGTGAACTTTCTCCTTTCTGAAATAATTGTTGCATACTTACGTGGAAATGTTTTCAGGAACGATGGTCTGGTCTGCTCTGACCACTGGCAAAGGCCTTGCCCCGGAGGATGTCACAGCCTTGTTCGCCAAATCTCGATTCAACAGGAAATATAGCACCTTCAGTTGGTGTGAAGATGATCTGGCTTTACCTGAAGTAGATCTTTTTTGTTTATTACATACTTACCATATTTAACTTAAATTAGTCAGGTAGTGGACGACTACTGATGAATTTAAAAAAAAAACTTAAATTTCACCACCCTTATTCGTACCACTGCTGGATATACGTCTCTTTTTCAAAAAGACAGTTTTTCGATTTTGAGGTAGCGGCATGCAATTTAAACCATATAATGCTGCAAATTGTACAGTAACTAATTGTCTTTTGATAATTGCATTGACTTAGCTAAAGTAATCCTAATAATTCTGACTTTGTTTTTATGTGTTCCAAACAATAATCTTCATTCCTACAGCAATTGCCAACTTCAGGAAGCAAGGAACAGGTGGCCGGAGAAGAGCCCCGTACATACGGCGACAAACTTCGCGACTTGGCTACTTTGGCCAACTCGCTTGGTACGTTTATTTAATTAATTAAACGCCGAAGTAAATAAAATAGTGTTTTGTTTTTTTAACTTTAGGTTATGTTGGTTAAACAGATTGCTCAATGAGCCAGCTCGCCGTGGCCTGGTGTCTGAAGAACGAGTCAGTGAACTGCCTTCTCCTTGGAGCTACGAGTGTGGCCCAACTGAAGGAAAACATTCACGCTCTGCAGGTTAGTAAGTTTTACAGCTTTCAGCTTCTTTCTTCTGTCACGTAAAGTCGTCAATAGTTTTAGTTTTGCACAATTTATGCTTTTAACTAGTCTCATGTGTTATAATAATCCCAGTCGGTAAGTAGTTTGATCAAGTTACAGCTAACGTAACAGAATCAGAAAGGACCAATTCATTGAGTCTGTACCAATCGCCCGCGCTCATGCACATTATATTTCTCCAATATTTGAAGAAACACAAGTTTTGAACGAACAATAAATATAATATCAATAACGTCGCATTTCTGGTTTCTCACCAAAATTATACTCGTCGTTTTGTATGCGCAGATTGTGCCACAGCTGACTCCGTCGGTGATGGTGGACATCGAGCGTGTGCTGGCCAACAAGCCAGCCCGTCCGCCGATGGTCTCGACGCTGGCTATGCGCAACCAGGCTAACAACAACACTGTTCGCGTGGACATGACGTGAGTACTCTATGCCATTAATTTCTCTCTCTCTCTTTCTCAGATTTCTTCTGTATGACTAACGTATATAAATAATATTTAGGGGTGCCATTTCTGGAGCTGGTTCTCCTAAGGATGGTGAGACCGGCGCCGACGGAGAGGCGTCGACCCCCGCTAAGGAGCCCGGGCGGGGCTTTTGTGAGATCCAGTGACTGTGGTGGAGAGGAAGCACTAACTCTGCTTCCAAGTCTACCAAATCAAAGGTAAGAAATACCTAGCATATACGTGCAAGTTTTATCGAAACTTTATAGCAGTGAATCTGTTGTGAAAATGAACATTTCATAGCACCAAGGAATATCCTTTATCCAGAGAAGATAACTCATTGAAGTTTCATAATATTTTTCTGCTTTTCATTTTTCTATTCTAGGCTAGCCGACTCTTCTCAAATGAATATATTTTTCGTATATTATGATATAGAGTCAGTTCATTTTCAGAAATTTGAATTCAATGAACTTATTTTGCAGGAATCAAAGGACGACAAGGATGATCAAGAATCCAAGGCTAAGTTCTTCCTTAACAACGCTGGCGAAGTTATCAAACGTATTGGTAAGTCAATATTTTACAGCTCTATCATGCCTACCTAATTCAATATTGGCAAGCCTTGATTTTCTGATCTGGGTCATAGGCATTTCAACTTGTCAAATATGTATACGAAACTATAGAACCTCAATTATTATCCAGAACACGATGGAGTGAGCACCGATATCGTCGTGTCCATCTCATCGTTAAAGAGTAAGCAGCAAGCTGCTGCCGCTGAGAAGCAAGCCAAGAAGAACAAAGCCGAGCTGGCAGCCAGGCCTCGATCTGCGTCGCTGCAGAAGTCCAACTCTGGACAGATGCCGTCCACAAGTCGCGACCGACGCCGCTCACGATTCGACCTTTCTCCTGCTGATCTCTAATTTGAGTGACAATTGCGGACTAAGACTCTATTGAGAGGCCATAACATTGTTGGCAGTGTTGAAAATAGTGAAGCCAACTAATAACTTATAATTATAGATTGGAATATATCTAGCTAGATGGTGTGCGCCGGTGCATATTTCGTTGACACAAACTAAACTAAAACGGAATTTGATATCGGTAAAGGTATTGCTATTAATTTCGATATGACGCTGGAAAGTGACTAGATATTATGTTTTAGTCTATTTTGTGCCAATTTAGCACCTTAGTTAGTAGTGTCGTAGTATCTTACAAGTTGACTCGACTAATTTCGACAACATTAGCTATCTTGACGACATTAATACCTATGATAATTTCTAATTCAATGTATGTTACACCGTAGCCGAGCACTCGTAGCTCTAGATTAGAACGTTAAAGTACACGTAGAAGAACACGTAGGCATCTTAATAACAAAGGGAGTGCAAAGGAAAGTGCAAAAGAAATTGCAAAGGAAAGTGCTACGAAGGAAGTCATCTTTGTTTGGGGTGATCAATTGGAATGTCGATTGGAAAAGGACTAAAAAGGTTATTATGTTAGATGTGTGTTTAAAAAAGTTACCGTAAATGTATGGAATAATCATTTGCCGTAGAATGTATTTACTCTCACATTGATAAAAAATATATCTATGAAGATGTGATAGGGAAGAGATCGCAGGTGTAGAGCGAATAGTAAAAGAATGTGTATGTTTTATTACCGGTATAGAAGTTTAACCGTGATTATCGATTACTCATTGAGATAGAAATTGAATTCGTAGTGTAATTTCAGAATAACTATAATAATTTTACTATGATTATAATTATTGATGTATGTAGTTGAGTCGTCATTCTCGTAGTTCTCATAGATGTCTTCAAGAGAGTGAAAGTGTTGTTCACTTTGGAGAAATGATAATATTTAATCTATCAGTGTTCTATAAATATTGGATAATATTAGACCGGAAGCGAGGTATATACTACATGCCGCTAGTCTCTAAAGGTCGAGACAAAACAGATGGGTCGTAATGATAGCTTCTGTAAACGATGATTGATTCCTTTGATTAATAGGTTTGGGAGTAGTACTCTGGGGTGATTTAAAAACCCTGGTATTACTGTGAAAATAATAACTTTTAAATATTAGCTTTTACCTTTCTGCAACTAACTAGCTTTAATGGCTTTGCATTGTTATTACTATAACTTAAAAAAAATTAAATGCAAATTAATTGAAATGCAGTCAGCATAAATAATAATAGTATTTTTAGCACGGTTATGAAGCTCCGTTCAATTTAGAAACTTTGCTAGTTTTCAGAGTTTTTCATCAGAATCTCACTGCAGGACGAAGGCCTCCCTTCCTTTTTTCATTCCTCGCGTTTAGCTGATGACAACTAACATTTATATTTCTAGATTTCTAGATGATTTTGAAATCAAATGTTATTATAACCTTGAATAAGAATAGGAAAATTAGGAAAAATGTTTTATAATGTTTAATATTCGTATTTATTGGAAAGTAGTAACTAAATTTTGACGAGAAGCTGTTATGTATAGGGCAGTAGGTAAGCGATTACTCACGCTTAATTTTTTATGGTAATCTGTAGCAGCTGTATGGTCATTTTGTCGATGTTTAAATTTTAGGCCAGGCACCTTATTAGCGGCAACCGCTGTAAGATAATGTTGGTTCTACGAACATTCAGTTTGCACTGCGTCGGAGGTAGGACCCATAAAAATCCGACGCTTTGTGTTAAGAGTGAACAAAGAAAGTCGTGTCAGTCTTCAAATCCAATAGATTTGATAATTATTATGGATACGACATATTTAATGTGAACAAAATGTGAAATTGTCTTCCCATGTCTTTTCGACCCTACATTCAACACTGTGTGAACAAGCTCTCAGTGTTGCACGGAAGATGTCAGCGAGATCAGTGACATAGTTATCAAATGCATGATATAATTAAGAATGTTGATTGAATAATTTAAAAGAGATATATTTTTACACTTTGATTACGTCTATTGCACGTTTTTAGTAAGTAATTGCGAACTTTAATAATTGTGTATCAAACTATTTATTATGGTACCCGTACATAGAGCTGAGTAGGTATTTATTAAGGGGTAAATGTGCCAACTTGTCTCCAGAGAGAGCCGTGTGACGTCGCCAGTCTCCACACGGGGCATGTCTGACGTCTGACGTCAACATGTCTCTGGAAACAGGTGTCGCTGGATATTTGTCCCTTAGTAAATATGAAAATAGATGGATTTGTTGTGATATATATTATTTGCGTTATGTATTTATACACATATTATATATATTTATATAAATACTTGTGCCTAAGCACATAGTAAACGAGTGCACAGCATGAGTAAAACCACAATAATAGGACATGATAGGCTTAATTAGATAAATTTGTTTGTTTAGACATTATTCAGGATTAAAATCCTTGTTATCGTATAACGGTTCCAGCTCGTAGGTACATCGGTTACAAATGTAATTGCATAGCTACTTACAGTTTCTACAGTTTAGTCTTTTAGATGTAGCTACTTACCATCAATTCTGTATCCACGTGCAACCTTCTTTCAGCTCGCTGGTTTCATCAATTCTTGTTCACAATATTATGTATTTAGAGAAAGTTATATGCACCTACTTATCTAGTTAAAACTTGTTAAATCGAATGTTGTTTCGGTGTTAATTTTATGTCTATTATTATCTTATTATAATTATAGAAGTTCTAAATGTAATGATTAAAACTTAGGATTAGATTCAGAGTCCAGTACCTACCTTTCTTGAATACTAGCACTCTATCGCTATGTACTATAGTACCTAACAGCTTCTTAATCCCGCTGATAAAAAAGTTCTGGGATGTTTCATCGTACTTTTATTTGTTATTCAATGTTTCAACTTTTTCGAACCTACACACCTATAGTTAGTGATTTAATTAAGCTAAGCTTAACGTATGGTACATATTTGCTGCTATTTCAAACAGTAAAAAGTACGAACATAGATCAAAGATTGAACAAAATATTGTATTTTATGCACTTACACCATATTTGGCTAAATAGTTTCATAGAAGCACAGCTATATTATAAATTCAGTCAACATAGCCACGTTTTTGATGTTTCCCATAAATATTTTTGTTAGAATATAATATATCGATCCTGAGAAGTGTTTTTTATTTGCATTTCCACAAATCTATTCCTACGTATTTCTAAATCATCCGTGGGCATTGAGTCGAATTTTTTTACGAAAAAAGAGCAGCAGGGAACAAAATTTAAAGGATTTTTAATGAATAAATTTTAATGAAATAAAGAAATAAATCACGCTCGCAAAACACTGGGAAATTTGCAGCAGAAAGAAATACCCTTTTAATAACGTTGTCTTTTAATAACGCATACAACCATAGACAACTTTATTTGAAAATTAACATACAATCTAATAAATCAACACAGTCTAATAAATCTACGGTGAGAACCGATGTCTAAACATTTACAAAGTACATCTACTACACAACATACATCTATCAAACAAACATCTATCAAAGGTTGTCTGGAAGAAATCGCTTTCAGCGATAAGACCGCCCATTGTTCTACCCTTGTTTACCTATTGTAATTCTCCTGTACTGTGTTTATTTTTGTTTCTGGTGTACAATAAAGAGTTTTTCTATTCTATTATATTCTACTAACGCCCTCATCTTAATAAATTTGCGGGTGTACTAACTATGCGAAAAAAAGGCAAGTTCAACTGTTGAAAAACATGTTCCTGGCATTAATACTAGATGTCGCTTCTACTTAAATATATAAAAATGAATCCCTTGGTCACGCCGTAACTTCAGAACGGCAATTTTTTGTTTTAAAATGGTTGACTCGTAATATTGTAAATAAGGTTTCGCATTGGTGAGTCGGAAACACGTAATCAACGAAACGGTAATTTATGCCGCGAAAATAATAGTTAACTATCGGTTGATAACAACGTAACATCAGCGGTAGGTCAAGGTATCCTCGTTGATGATATCTACTCATAGACAGCGGTGCGTTAGAGGTTTCTTTAATATCATTTGATACTGTAAAACTCTTTATTTTTTAATTGACTGATTGACGAGACGAGCAAGTCATTCACTTGATGGTAAGCGCTACGCCTGCCCAAAACGGTTACAGTGCCACCCAGAACTTTGCATTGGATAATCTTGCGCGGCTCTACACTGCGCTCGTCACCTTGAGAGATCGGCTCTAAAGTCTCATATGCCCAGTAATTTTGCTGGAAACAGTGTCCTTCAAACCGGAACACAGTAATGTTCAATTGTTTACTATTCTCGTGTGTAACTAAACTTCTGTGTGATCTGAAAGATTTTGGTAGGAATGAGGAAAAAAAAGATAGCTATGTCGCACTTTACGTTGAATTGCCTGTCATCACGGTGGAGGTACATTTAGTGGTTGTTATTTATTATTTATTTATTTATTCTTTAGCACACAATGGAGTACAAGGAGTACTTAATGCTAAGTAGCATTGTTGTTGTGTAATTACTCCAATCATAATCGGCACAAATGTGCGCAACCGTAAAGGAGTTGTTTATTTGCGGACCTAAGACAGGCAATATCTCTCACATGCAAACATTTATTATGTTGCCGCTGCACCCAGCTCTTGTAGGGACGTCGAATCCGCTATAAAGACTCCACTTCAAGGCCCTTGATAACGAAAGCTAATGACAATAATAAACACGTTTTCTGACTTTCAATTGTCTTTCACTATACGGAAAAACAAAGATAGCCGCCGCTGAGTATATGGGGCTGTTGAAAGGATAGTGGAGCTCCAAAACGTGTGTGGCTTTCTTTGAGAGTGAGTTTTCCTTTATTGTGCGAAGGTATTATTGCGGCTTCGATTATAATGTTCTTCCCGCTGTAAGTTCCACACAAGTGGGATCTCACATAGGCCATTGTTGCCATTTACTGTTTTTATAATCGCCCCTTAACTGACAACTGACGTACACATTTGTCCCTGTGCTGTGATATGAAAAGTTGTGATGTTAGTGCTGAATGGATGGAAATCTTTTTGATTTGTTCGGTTACCTACGTGTTGAGCTCGACTTGAGACTTTGCTGGCATGTAATCCAGCTTTGCATTCGCTTCTTGAAGATTCTCGGTTATTAGGTATTAATAGGCATACAATTTAGCTATGTCAACGCCATTATTTTAGCATTCATGATGAACTATGTACTTAACTGGACACACACTGAATATTGGACTGACTGTTAGTCTGGTCTGATATGTGTTGATTGAATGGGCGTACAATTCAGATTTCTATTTGCCCTCAGTAGACAAAGATGATGGAGAATGCTGAAACGAGTAGATATTGTGTAAAACATGTTATAATATGTCTGAAAGTCTGAAAGTATGCTAACGATAACCTATTTCAAATAATGAGACTAATGACTAAAGGAAGGCTCATCATAATAATGCGCAAGACTCAACCTCTGCTTTTAGCGCTGACGACGCAATGCAGTCAACCCAGGAAAGCCGAGCTGATCCACAAGATGCTGTCGAGGACATCACATGTTCAAGATTAGCTGTGTAAGGTTTTAGCCATATTTTACGGTGGTAAAATTGGTTTGGGTGAGCAATCTGAAGTTTTGACTTGATTTGCTTTAACTGTATTTGAATTAATATTTTGAGGTGTGTTTTGTGAGATTCTATAGCTAATAGTAAATTTGTGAGGCAGATAAAATTTAAACACACGATATTTTCTACGCAAAAGAAATTTATTAAGCTTTAAAGTTTTTAACGCACTACATAACAATTGCATATTTATCGAATATTATAACATAACATTTTTTTTGGAATAATACATTTCACATTAGAATAATAATACATTACATTTTGGAATGTAGCAGTAGAATCAAACAGTATACATTATTTTGAGATACTCTAAGTGTTAATATTAATAAGTGTTAATAAAATATCAACGGTGTTGGTGACTAGTCGCAGGAGAAGAGACGCGCTGCGGTACCTGCTGAAAAAAAAATCGCTATTAGATTAGCTGAAGTAATGATATTCATATTTATTTAGTAATTGAACTAGTACTGATACTAGTACTACTGTTTTTTATATTACGGTTTTTATGGTTTGTATTAAATTCAGCGGTGGTATGGGAGAACGTCCGTCTTCCAACGAAAGGGTTGAGAGTTTAAATCCCAGTGCGGGCACGTACCAATGTGTTTCTTGTAAAAAGATATTAACTACGTAATTGTCACTCGCTTTTCGGCGAAGGAAAACATCGTGAGGAAATCCACATACCTACCCGAGCATCTTTTTAGATAAGTATAGATAAGTTATCCACCAATCCGGACCGGGCTTCCGTGGTGTATTATGGGCTAATTCTTCTCGTGAGGGGAGACCCGTGCTCAGCAGTGGGACGATATGGGTAAATGATGATGATGATGACTAATTTAAATTTTCTGAGATTATGGACAGACCGAAGTAGCCATAGTATTTATTTGAATATAAATGACGTATGCTAAAAGGTGTCCCCTGAATGGCTTAGATTTGGATCCGATATAACAGATTCTGATCGGAGGTAGTCAAAAAGCAATATCCGAATTCAGTTAAAATTTGTAGATTCGTATTTTCACGGATTGCGATCAAATTTGCGACGGCGAAACGGGGACGGCATTGATTTTTATTAATTACTTGAATTAAGTTGTGCCCATTTAACTGATATTTGAGTATGGAATTATGTCGGTGTTTGAATTTTCTTAAGAATTATATTTTACATTTTTTTATGTACGGTACGCGCTACGCCTGCCCATAATAGTTACAGCGCCACTGGACTTCCAATGGCTCCAAAATTATTGCTCCATGCTCCATGAGTTGGAATATTTAATTCAAAAACGGATGAAAACGAAGAGAACATTCTAGACGATTTGCAGTAAAATAGATAAACCTAAAGAAGCGGATTTTTAAAGCCTGAATACAGAGCTAGCACTCCTACTTTAAATAATATTGGCCTTCACTGGACTTTACTGATGTTGAATCACTTTCAAATAAGGAGGTGAATGTTATTGAGTCCATAGTTGTTTCACAACCTTGGCTATGCTTTCGGCAGCCTTTGAGTTCTATAGCTAAGGTATTGGTCTGTGTAATGTGTTTATTTACGTGGTAAGATATTATGCAAAATGTTATTATTTCATTTTTATTATTTGGCAGGTTGCATTGTTGTTTATCTGCCAGTAATTTAAATACGTACAAAATATTTGATTCGAAATTCGTGTATTGGCGCGTGTAGTACGATACTTACGGCATAGTTAAGTAAACTCTGAAAGATGAATTCTTCGTGGTTAATTATGATCGAACAGCACTAACAGGCAAGTCTGGTTGATCACCAGTTATATACACGGCGATGTTTCCCGGGTGTAGATTACCTGTCCTGCTGTTAGAGGAAACATCGTCAACAGTAATTAGGATACCGCTAATTATCTTGTCATACCTATTTTAATGTTAAAAACAATGGTCGCATCTAATGTGGTAATTTGAAAGCAATTTAGACGTATACGATATAAATACTTATTAATTTAAATAATGTTAGTTATCTTACTATCGTTAGCTTATTACGTTCATAACAATTTCCGTTTACACGATACAATTGAAATTATATTAATGTTTTAGGAATAATCTTAAAATTAATACTAGCGCGCGATAATATGAATTCCCCGGTTGCCCACTAATGTTATACTATGAGATCGCATTGAGAGAAAAGCGTTTAACTTTCAAACTGATAATTGACCGAGCGAACGAATGGAGCGAAGCGTCTCAATTCAGGACTGACAAAATTTACTTTCGTCTGTCTGTTTGTTGGTACCTTGGTTTTTGTCCTCTACAGATAGTATTTTACAACCGATCTGTACGAAAATAGGTATACAGGTTTTCAAATTTATAGTTTTATTTTTCATCGAGGATTTTTGATTGGTGGTGTTTCCTCCAAATCCGATTTAGATGGTTCTTTCTTTTAAAGGTACCTGTGGTAGTAGCTTGTATTTGCCATTTCTTTCTTTGGGGTTATGTGAAATCACAGGTCAATGCGAATAAACTAGAAACAGTTCCTGAGCCCAAGGTCGAGATCTATCGCGTCATTAATGAGATATAGCCATATATTTGTTACAAAATCACGAAAAGAGCAATGGCCTGTCATCAGAGCCTGCCAATTGCTGGATATTTAATTTAAAAAGAATATAATATATTAAAAAACAGTTCGCTTAAATATATGAGGTTTTATTTTTAAATGAAATAGTGCACTCTGATTAGTCTTATTGTGACACCTTTATCCCTACTTATATTATAAATGCGAAAGTAACTCTGTCTGTATGTCTGTCTGTTACGCTTTCACGCTTAAGCTACTGAGCCGATTTGAATAAAATTTGGTACAGAGACATAGGCTACTTTTTAACGCGAAAAAAGGGTCTTAAGGGGTTGAAAGTTTGTATGAAAGTTTCGTCATTTATAAACTAGAATCTTGAAACCCATTTTTTAGGCTTTTGATTAGAAATAAATAAATATTACATTAAATTTTTTACTCTAAAATAAAAATAGGGCATGAATTTTTGTATGGAAATATGTAAGGTTTCGGTTAAACCACAGCACAGATTTTAAAAAATCTTTTACTAATGTATAACTATATTATCAACGAGTACCATAGGCTATATTTTATCTCCGTATTCCCACAGGAACGGATTCCCACAGGTGAAACCGCGGGGCGCAGCTAGTGTTACTATATCTTATCTTATTGCTGTACAACAAAAGAACATATTTCTAAAGTGTAAATATTAGAATTTTGACGTTTTTCTCTACCTATCAAGTTTCAGAAAAATATACACAAACAAAAACGTCACAAGTGCGGTTTTCGATGAATAACTTCAATTTATCTTCTTTTTCTATATTATATATCTCTTTTTGATATTTTTATTTGGCTGAGTAACGAGACGAGCAAGTCGTTCACAAGATAGTAAGTGTCACGCCTACCCATAGCTGTTACAGCGCCACGCAGAACTTTGCATTGCATAATCTTACGCGGCACTGTACAGCACTCGTCGCCCTGAGACATCGGTTCTTAAGTTTCATAATATGCCTAGTTATTTCGCTGGAAACAGTGCGCTTCATACCGGAATACAGTATTGTTTGCACACTACTGCTTGACGGATGAATATCTGGCAAAGGTGTAGTACTTTCTATATATAAAACCTACATATAAAATCTGTATGCAAAAAAGTACTGATAGACTGTCTGACTGATTGATTGACTGACGCAAACAGCTGGTCCTAGAAACATGAATTTTATGGGTGTATCCCTGATGTAGTGTAAGTGTCCACTAATAAAGGGTTTTGACCACTAAGAGGGTGAAATAGGTTGTTAAAGTTTGTGTTTAACTTTTTATACTCTGGGACGTCTTAAATTGCTCAACATACTCTTCAATTAATATAAAAGGATAATATTATGTACATCATAGTCTACATAAAATCGCTTCCTAATAGATTCAAATTTTTGTTTGATATAACATCTCAATGGTCCTTGATGATTTTCGCGCGCCGTGGAAATATTATTTATTATTTACATTAACAAACATTCGTGAACCTCCCATATTTGGTAATCCGTACCGTACCGGATTCCGGAATTTCTCAAAATCCCAACCATACACGAAAACATTTAAGAAATCAAATTCCTAAATGCAACAGACTCTTCGGTTGGACACGTATCTGTGCGATTGACACCGTTTGGCCAAAGGATCAAGAGCTTTGGTTCGGGCAAGCGAAAGGTCACTTTCAAATTGCTAGCATAAACGAAGACATCACAAATTATTACCGTGTTATCTCGCAACATGATCAACGCTACATTTGAGAAGTAAAAAAAAGTCGAAAATCCGCCAGCTAGCGGTAAGTATGAGAAACTGAAGCATGAACTTTACAAGCGACTATCCATCTTTCACGAGCATCAAATTACTTTTGCAAGAGGAGTTAGGTGACAGAAAGCCGTAACAGTTTCTACGCTATTTGAAACCTCTAGCAGCAGACACAGCCACTGAAGAATTTTGCGAAGTTTGTGGTCGAGCTTTTTACTAACACATTTAAGCTATTATTGTCACGCAGACCACCAGCTACTTAAAGTCGTCGCAGAGCTGGCGGTCAAAAATCGTGAAGTTGCATCGTCGCCTATCCATCAAGTTGTGACAATAATCGTAGTTTCGGACAATTTCAACAATCTCTTTGAAAGAATATAATACGTGATTAGGAAGCGACGGACGACTGTCTAAATGTCACCTTTTCATCACTTATCAAAATTAACTTCTGTAAATATTATTACTGTATATTTTGTATTAAAAAGCGTCCATCACCCCA
The DNA here is from genome assembly GCA_912999815.1 of Campaea margaritaria. Taxonomy (NCBI): domain Eukaryota; kingdom Metazoa; phylum Arthropoda; class Insecta; order Lepidoptera; family Geometridae; genus Campaea; species Campaea margaritaria. The sequence continues at coordinate 7,584,332 of OU538788.1, forward strand.
TCAGGCCATACTCCCATATACTCTGTGAGAGTGAAACCGTGGGACGCAGCTATACATACATGGATACAGGCTAAACACATACTACTCTTTTTTTAGCTTCGCCGCAATCGAGCAAAGTATAATACGTGTTAGGGGGGCCATTAGAGTGACTACTATCTAAAGCGCATCAGGAGTGCGTTTCGGTAATTTCATTTTGTTAGGTACTCAAATATGTTTAAATTCTCTCTGAACCCAACTCTAAAGTCAACGCGGATGAAGTCGCGGGCACAATCTAGTCTCACTAATACTACAAATGCGATAATTTGTGTATTTGTACCCTATTCGGGGCAAAACGGCTGAATACAGATACTTTAGGTCCTGAAATAGAAAAAATGGGAACTTCTTTATCCTGTAAAATGAGCGGCTCCTGTGGAATAATAGTTAGCGCGGATGAAATCACGGAGTGCAGTTAGTAATTCTTCAATAATTATGATAGTAAATTAAATAAGTAGGTAAAATAAATATGGCTTTGAAGCATATATAAGAATATACATTATGGCTTTGAAGAATTCAAAGCTCTAATGTAAATTTATTGTTACACTTAGTTTGGAGAGTCGACATCAAAAGTTAATGATGATCAGACAAGTTTCAAAGATTATGACTGGCATTTAGTGTATATAACGTTTATATAACGCTTGTCATAAGTATTTTCAATATAAAGTAATCTGATTTCTTAAAAATGTCATAACTCTCTTTCCTGTCATCATTCTGTTGAATAGAGAAATAGAGAGGAACAGAGGCGGAAGCTATGTAATTTTTAAGAAATCAGATTATATTGGACATAATTATGACAAGTCCACTAATTAGTAGCATGAATTTTTGAAACTTGTTGAATTTCATTTAGTTTTGGTGTGGACTGTATAACTAAAAATCAACAACGACACACAACACTCAGACTGGAAATATACGACAAGTTTGGTTTCCGATTGTCCGATTAGAGTCTCGGATCGTATTTACTCGATAAACGTCCGATTTTGGCACAGACTTTTTCTGTACTTAGTCTTTCTTGAGCTACTGAGCATATTGCTTACATTAGGAGCAGGAATAGCAGGTCTCATTAACGTGTATCGTTTTGTTAATCTTTCTTGTATTCATATAAGAAAGAACAAATTCACGACAGATTCATTGAACTTCAATTCAATGTTCGTTGTAAGAGCTTAAAATACTCATTCTATAAAAATCAATAACTTTTAGGATATCTCGATATTTTTGGATTCTTTAAGTGATAATTACTCTCGGTAAGTCGTGTCAAATTAGTAGGGTGAATCTAGTTGCGACGTTTTTTCTTTTTTCGCGTTGACACGAGGACATATGCAATAAGTACAGGAAATTCGTCGTTCATTCTTTCTTTCTGTTCCGTATGTAAGCAATATGCTCATTGCTCAGTAGCTCTGGAACGATGAGTTCAGAAAAAGTCTGACGCAAGAATCGGCCGTGTATGGAATAAATACAAAACTATAGTCTGATCAGACAATCGCAAACCCAACCTGACGTATATTCCCAGTTTTAAGGGCAACATGCACGAAAATCCTTTAAATCTAAATTTTGTTATTATGAGTACCAATGCTAAACTCAGCTTAACTTAATTCCGCTAGATTTTGAGGTTTGCTTAAATTGAGATTTACAAAATAGGGAGGTCTTTGATGATAATAAGAATAAGAATCAAATTTATTGTAGTAAACTGTGTGTATAAAGATCTTAAACGATGTTCAGCTACGTTCAAGTCAATCTGAGTTTATATTAGGTTCATTTTAGATTTAATGAATTGATGCAGTTTGCCCTGAAGCTATAAAAAATAAATACACTTTTTAGAAGCGAAATTGTGTCACAATTATGGACTGTGAGGGCACAGTTAAGTAGGTAAGCATTGGTAGGTCTGATCGAGTATCAGGATTAGACATGCCCTATGTGGAAAAGGACTAAAAGTTATTTCTACAAAAGTTGTTCAGCCGCGCCACTGCGTGGGTGCGGCCGATTTTAAGGAAGCGCTTTTTGATCATCTAGTACTGACATGGAACTAACGTACTATTGTAGCTATTGCCCAGCCTATTGAAAAATGTCTCGGTCAGCCGGGCCTCAGCCGGGGCGTTTTGTGTATCCAAGCTATTTTATGCTGATTTACATCTTACTAATCTCACTAATAAATGCGAAAGTTAATGTCTTAAGGTGTTTGTACTCTCTTAACGCTGAACACGCTGAACCGATGCAATTTAGTATAGGTACAGATACTTTAGGTCCTTAAATAGAAAATATTATGAAATTTTTTATCCCGTAAAAGCTGTCAGTTCAGGGATAATAGTTATCGCGGGTGAAGCCGCGGGGAGCTGCTAGTAGATTATATTTTTATGACCCAATTCGGTGCAGACGTCCAGCAAGCGGTTTGCTTTCCGCCTTCCTCTTCCATGAGGTCACTGGTGGGGAGTCGTGGACTACCCTGCCGGCTTGCACGGCCCCACATGTCTGGGAGATGGCCTTAGTGAGCCGGGTATCTCCCCACAGGCGTAGGACCCATAGGACACCTTGGTGGAGAACTGCTTACGGTAGGATTTTAATGGGTTCAAGCTCCACACACCCCTCTTCGTCGCACCCGTGGCAAAAGGGATAGAGAGAGGACATTTACGCCCTTCCAAAAAAAAAGGCTCCCTTAGTACGTTAGTTCCATGCTGGTACCCGAAGATCTCAAACGCTCCCCTAAAATACCTCTAATCCACTAAGGGGCCCCAACAGGGGCGCGGCCGACTATATTTTTGCCTACTATGCCTACTCAGTCCATAAATATGTTACCAAATGTTTAGGCACGTCAAGTCACAGCAGAACTAAGAGAAACAGTAACACGTCTTTTTACAAATGTCTGAATATTGGGGAACCTACCCCACTTGTTAAAACAAATACTTCAAATATTCGGGACAAGGTTTAGATAAAAAAGGTGATATTATACACATCTTCTTTTTTTATTATTTATTTGACTTCACTCATAATAAATTACTTAATATTTACATTATTATATCCACAAAAATTCAGCGCGTTACGAAAGTATCCAAAATGTTATTAAATACCTACGCCCTCCGTTTGGCTACTTTATAATATTTAAACATTATTATTTGTAATGTGACTATTTTTTTGGAATTGTTTTCGACTTATTTACATATTGATTAAATTATCCTTTTTAATAATATATAATGTAATATTTGAATCTGAAGTCGTATTTTAACGATCTGACAAAATATTGTAATTTATAATGAGCTCAATTTTCAATTATAATTAATGTTTTGATAGGAAAAAACTGTTGTAACATCTTTGCACATAACAGCTTAAAATTCTTCCAAATAAATATGTTTCATTTCATTTCATTTAACGAGCTTCACGTGTCATTATGCAATCACATGGCACGATAACTTATGTTTTTGGCAGTTAGGTTTATTGGCGATTTGGCAAATTCTTTGCGATCTACTTACTCTTCGCAAAGTAAACAATGAGCGCCATTGCGCGTTTGCCGATCGAACGGGTGCAGGTACCTAATTATGTCAGGGAGGCTGCGGATACGTTATACTGTTCCTCTTGCTACTAGTTGTACAAACACGCCGAGGCACTAGCTCTGTTCTTTCCGGATATTATAATTCAGAACTGCTTCGAATTTGTACGTGGTCACCGTAAAATTAGTGAACCGTGCTTTCACTAAAACGGGTTAGGCTCTGCCTTTTCGCCGTGGGTAATCGTAATTACGAGAAAAGACGAGAGCTATTGAATTCTGTATTTACTGTATTCTATTGAGTATTTACCGAACCACTCGTAACATTGCGAAAAAGCAGTTCCTAGAAAAGACGTTCACTCAATCCTACGATGCGATTAATAAATCAACACTGCGCCTCGGTTTGTTTTGTAACGGGCTTTATATGCATAGTGGACCGAGGCGTTTCGGATCAGTTTTTTGTTTGACACATGAAAAGAGCGGTCCAGACGTCGCCCAGACTGACCCGCGAGGTAATGTCAAGTTAAATCCTCTTTGGCGAGTCCAGGTGGATATAAGCAATGTGTTGTACTGATTCGTTTATTTTAGTTAGCCGTGGATTTTGAAATATGGCCGCATTTCTTATCACTGATTCGATTCGCGTCGGTCTACTATACACATAAATATACACACATCAACATTGTCAAGGAATTTAGGAGATAGCCTTGGGAAGAACGTTTTCTTGATTTTTAGAAAAATTTATTGGTTTGTTAATACCTACAACTTATACTTTCTCCGGAAAACTAGGTAGGGTAAGGATTAGTTGTATTTTACCTGTGCTGGTCCACTGCTAGGCAAAATTTTGTCAAATTAAACCGGACCGAATACTTATGTTGATGGATGGACTTGAGTGATAGCGGAAGGTTGCCCTTCATCAGCTCTTTCATCTCTTTCATGAACTAGTAGGACCTTTAGGCATTTTCAACGCGGTGATCGATTTGTTAATCTTACCGGTTCTCGAAACAAACTACATGCCCAAGTAGATGTAGTTCCTGCTTATTGATCTCAATTTTATGCCACAGAATATAATAATAGCACGGTCCGCGCTGTTCGTTATTATTACCGTGTTTGAGCGATTCATCATCAATCCTGCTTAGGTCTTGGAGCTTCAGTTAAATACATAGTAATATTAGGGAAAAAAGTACGACATCGTCAACAAATCTCTGATTAGTGTGTCTCTTGTTGCTGATATCGGTGGCTTTTGAGGTGCAAGAGCTAGCAAAGGTTTCATCTGAATCGGATATTTATACTTTAACTTAGAGTATTGGGAACGAAATGTACAATGTAGATGTGTGTAGACACATAAAATAGGCTAGTAGGATAAATCGCTCCATGTGGTGATTTATCTTACTGGCCACACAGCGTTGCCAGGACTATTGATTTTCCTGGTGATTTCCTGATTTGAATAAAATTCACCTGATTCATTGATTTTATTATTAAACCTCCTTATATTTGTGTTTGGAAATAAATATAGTTATAACGTATCAGAAAAAGGAACGTATAGAATACGTCTTCTAACCGAACAACTAATTTATAGCAGTTTATTAGTAAACGGTATATACCTTAATGCAATTCCATAAGATGCGCATTCAAGCACCACTGCGGATAGATTATTTTCACAAAGAACAAATTGAAAAATAAATTAAGCACCATAGTTATTGACAGACTCTTGAAAACTCAAAGAGTATCAAAAATTTAAAATTGTTTTGAATTTTCGAATTAGCGATAAAATAACAGCAAAAACGAACAGTCAAATGTATCAGAATAAACAATAATTAAGTATTTAAAGGCATTTACTTGATCTCTTGATTTATAATAATACTCTTATTTCCTCAATTTTTTAATTTTGGTCTGGTAACACTGTCGCTACATCAATACACATCAATACACATTATACAAGTATACACGTCATAATTCTTCGTCACCGCCTCAAAGCTGCGAACCTCATACAAATGGTCATAGCTGATAAAAAAAACAACATACTATATATTAACTACCAAAATTAAAAAAAAAATATATTTAGACAAGGCAACACATTCTAAAAGTGCTGTTAGAATTTAAATATTGGTTACTCTCCAAGGACAAAACAATGATGAATTATTTAAGTTTGAAGTTTCCAGAAATCCTGCGTTAATATTTAGTCACAACCAACAACGTCTAACCACTGGTAGTATAGCGTCCTCCGTGAAGACATCGCATCTCGCCGATTACGCATCGCTTACTATTATACTAATGAGATCCAAAACCTACATTGATCATCGGGTTAAAAATTTATATTTAAACAAGGCAACACATTTTAAAAGTGCTGTTAGAATTTTATTATTGGTTACTCTGCAAGGACAAAACAATGATGAATTATTTCAGTTTGATGTTTCCAGAAATCCTGCGTTAATGTTTGGTCACAACCAGCAACGTCTAATCACGTGTAGTATAGAGACCTCCGTGAAGACCTCGCATCTCGCCCCTATCATATGCGCCGCATATGCATCGCTAACTGTACTAATGAGATCCAAAACTTACTTTGATCATCGGGTTAAAAATTATCACGGGGCGTAGCAATTATTACTCGGCATACATTAATTGAGTGCTGCAGAGAAGATAAGCAAATGTAACTTTATTCCTAACCAAAATAAGTTTTAATAAGTATTTATTTAAGTTAGCCAAGTATAATATTTATTAGACAGTCCAATTTTGAATTGGCGTTTGAATTATATACTCATACATTTCTCTTGAAATATCTAGGATTCCATAAAACTTTACACTTCTTTGAACTTTAATGGAAAATAATATAATCAGACCGAAAATAAGTATAATATTACCCAGGGACCGTCTATCGAGCCGGTAATTTAATCAATTAGAGCAAGCGGTTGCGCGCAAGTCTCGTACTCTTTCGCACTGGCTCCTATCCTCTCTATGTTGCAATCTGCTTTTATTATCCCCTTTTATTTTTTATTCAGTTTGGGAAATAAAGAAGTGAGGTATTTACATCTGACTTGAATATACGATATACGATATACTCGTGCACATGTTTCAAAAGCGTTTAAGGTCCTTCTTTAGAGCACTTGTCGGTATGAAAACAGCTCCCCCCCTGCAAAAGTTCCGAGCGCGTAAAAATGCAGCGAGCTTGCAACGTCGCTCAAAGTTCGATGCGGGCTATTTGTTCAGCATAACTTTACTTAACTTTTTTTTAAAGTACTTACGACAAGGCGTTAATTGTAAAAAAATCGCGCACGATTGAAGTTTATCACAAATTAAAAAAATAAACAAATAGGAACACCGATAACCACAGGTACTTGCTTGATCGAGTGATTGCACAGGCCCACTGAGTGAGTAACTGAGACAGATTCCTGGCGCGGAGAAAGCGACAGGTGAGAACGCGAGGTTGGTGGTGTCTGACGAGTCCTGAACACGCGCGAGCTGAGCAAGGAGTCGACTTTGCCGCACGATTATAAATGAAGTGAATTGAATAGAGAATGTATTTTTATGCGTATGCGCTATGCTCTATGCATACGTGGGTAAGATGAATCAATGTTTGCATAATTATTATGCTCAATTTAGCTTTTGGGATAACTTTCCAACATAAAAGGGTTAGAACATTTTTGTATGGAAGCTGGCATATCCAACCGCCACCATTTTTGACGTAACAACGTCTATTAAATCGATGAACGCTGGCTGCATGCACGAAAAAGATGACACATTGTCCCGTTACGCTCATTGTACGCTTGCGCCGCATCTATTTATCTTCTACTCGATTGACCTATGCGTCCGAGGAAAAGAAAGACAGCGGCAGCACACAACTTACATCTACACGTGAGCTGTTTCGTCGACTGTTTATAAAGTGAAGTGAAAAGTTAATTTAATGTGGTTTTCATTGCTTATTACAAAAACAATTTCGGAAAAAAGCTTAATTATTCTTGCATTTTAAAAATCTGATTACAAGTATAATTCAAGTATTTATTGTTTTATTATCAAAAAAAGATTCAATTTTATTCATATAAGTATGCTATCATTTCATCAATGTTTTGTTATGACGTTGTCACGTTAAACTATCGTCCGTAAACGAATTTTACAGACAACCAATTTTTTTCATAGTTTCTGCGTACAATCTAGTAGTATATATGGGTAGGGGACACTTATACGAACAGAATAATGTCAAGTAACTTACCCTGAAGTGTCACGTTTCCGAGATATTTGGAGATAAAGATCGCCATGGTGGGAACAATGAAAATCGTTAAAATGAAGTAATTGATCGTTTATTCTATTGTATTGTTTTGTGTATTGTTTAGCTATTCATTAGAAGGCAGAACAAATAATATTTGCACGAAAAAAATACTTTTGTTAATTACATAGGTACTTACTTAAGTTTCAAAATCGTACCACAAAGCAAAAAAAAACGTTATTTTGTTTGTCAAAATATACCTACTTCTGACCTATTACTGGTAAAAACTACAGCAAAACACATATGATACAGTGCCGCCCAACCTTGAACAAAAAATCCCTAGAGACTTTAACGTAAAAATTGTACGACAAAAAGTCTAAGGGAAGGCAGAAGGGTGCAATAAATGCAATATGGCTATTTCAATATTTGTAGGGCAAAATATTATTGGATTTCCTTAAGTAGAAGGCAAAATAAAATAAGGATTTATCTTAAATAACTTTAAAAAAAAAGTTAATACATGTATCTACCTGTACACAAGTAATTACTCAGATTTTAACAATTTTCATTGTTCTGAAATGGCGATTTTTTGCCTCCGGATAATATGTCTGGAACGTGACACTTTAGGGTACCATATTTTTGAAATGTTTTATTTGTTTAAGTGTCCCCTCTACCCATATATCCTAATACAATCATGCGCGGAATCTTTGAAATATTATATAATCAAAATGACGATGGGTGGGTATGCCAGCTTCCATACAAAAATGTTCAAGTCCCTATGAGTATTTTTGCAAGCAAACATTAAATCACCACGCAACCACAAGCTGCAGACGGAATTACGCACTAAGCGCTATAGTGGCCGCGTCCGAGCCACAAGCGTGTTACTTGTGACCGCAATTTGTCGTTTTGTGGGTGCATACGTGTGCCCACTAGTGGTTACATTGGCCGGCTGGACTATTATAAACGCGACTACCAGTGATCGGAAATCTCAGCGTAAACATTACTGGAAGTACATTCATTTTATTGGCTGATTATAATATAAAAGCCACGTGTATGATTTTTTAATAACATTCAATTTGAAATTTGGTTGCCATATCTACTAAAAAACCGGGAAGAAAATTGCTCTCTATTAAAATGAGGTTCACTTCTTTGCGGCGCCGGCGGTAAGGACGAATTATATTTATGGTACGCATTGTCTAGTAAAATACATTGAATGATAATTACCTCAAAATAAATGGTGGAATCATTTCCCGGGTTTAATCTTGCTCGCTGGAGCCACGGACGGCGAAACGCAGGCTGAAAAAAAAATTAAAACATTAAATAATTCCTATCCCTATTAAATGCGAAAGTAACTCTGTCTGTCTGTCTGTCTGTTACGCTTTCACGCCTTAACTACTGAACAGATTTAAATGAATTTTGGTACAGAGATAATCAAGGGCCTGAGAAAGGACGTAGGTTACTTTTAAATATGAAAAGGGTTGTAAGGGTTTTAAAATAGGGGATGAAAGCTTAGTAATTTTTATAGATTTAAAGAAGAAGAATTAAAGAAGCTTCAAATTTTTTATATTTTTTACGCTTTTGATTAGATATAAATAAATATTACATTCAAAAATTTTACCATATAGGGGGTAAAATAAAAATAGAGTATGAAAGTTTGTATGGAAATAATTATGTAAAATGAATGAGTGTTTCATAAATTTGCGAAAAAAGACAAAATATTAGAGAAATACGGTGAAGAAACATCTAAAGCATATAATGATAATGATATGAGTAGTTGACTGCGTAGACAATAGAAATGCACTGCGCCGTACATTTCATACAAAGGGCACAGGAAAATAACGGGGAATGTCCTAATTAATGAATTTTGAGAAAAAACAATTTAAAAGTTTAAAAGTAAGTATATTATTTTTATTGAGATCAATGCATGCAATAACTTTTGCTTAGAACTAACTAAACGCTTAATAAGTAATAATATTTTAACATGGTCATCTTCGATCAAAAACAAAACTGGACATAAGGCGCCAACTAACTACTACTATAACTTTTTTTTTATTTTTCTAATGATAGGGATTCAAAATACCATCATCATCATAAACCCATAACGTCCCACTGCTGGGCACGGGTCTCTCCTCACTTTCGTGAGGAGGGTTAGGCCATAATCCACCACGGGGGCCCAGTTCGGATGGGTGGATAACATACCTACCTCCGAAATAATTCTCGGGTAGGTATGTGGGTTTCCTCACGATGTTTTCCTTCACCGAAAAGCGAGGGATAATTACGTACATAATATGTATGACATATGATTCTATAAAAAATCTAAATTGTGACATACCCTATTATTTGCCTGTGCCCTTTATATTAGTCTGATCAATGCTCTATATGGACGAGGAGATTAATGTAATGACTGATACATGGTACCTATTTAATTAATTTGTAGCTTTTATTAGGTACATTATCGGCACCATTACGTTTCTTTACAATAAAGAGTCTGACTTATTTTTTTTTTTAGTATAGATTTTTCTTTTTCCTTATTATCATTTATTTACAAAAGAATCGAGGTCGTTGCGCCACTATTAACTAGCCCAAGATCGAGAGAAGTGGATACGATCTTTATAGAGTATAGGCAGCAGTGGAATACTACAGGCTATAATAAATATTTTCAATTTTTAGTGTTTTGTTTAGTTACTTAAATATCTCTCATTATATTTTAATACATTAGCTGCAATAATAATACGTTTCAGTACAATGAAACTGCTTATCTTAAAAAAAAAAACTAATTTTATTGACTATAAGAAAAGCTTGGTATACCTACATATATTTTTTTAGTTTGCAGTAGGTATTGTGCTAAGTAAATAAATAGCAAAATTATTTGTTTAAATTATGTTACGTTGAGACAAATCAAACGAGTCCAAGCTCGATGGGGTTGCGTCGTTTATTTATTTATTTATTCTTTAGCACACAAATGGAGTACAAGGAGTACTTAATGCTAAGTAGCATTTTATACCAGTCATCCTGGAGGTGTAACTGAAATGGTGGTGGTGTGGCAAAACGAGAGAGCAGAGAAAAGTATATTTAAAAGATATTTAGTGATAGAGTATTTTATAATAATACAACTAAATATAAAACGTTATAATAGACTAATAAATACAATATAAAATAGATAAACATAGATAAGAATATATTATATCGAGTAGGTGAGGAAAAAAAATAATAATAAAGAAACTATGCAGTTGTAGAATGCACCTTTTGGACGTAAAAATCACGGACTAACCGCTTAAACAGGTCTCTAGAAGGAGCCTTTTTGACACCTACCGGCAACGCATTCCACAGTCTTACTGCTACAATGGAAAAGGAATTATAGAGAAAAGAGGAAAGGTGCTGAGGAGTAGCAAGGAGAAGGTTACTGGAGGATCTAAGTTGGCACTCATGAGTTTCACTGAGGAATTGAAAAAACTCGTTGAGGTAGTTGGGAGCGTTGGCATCATTAATGACTGAGTAGAGAAGACATAAAATCCTGACGTTTCGCCGTTCTCGAATAGGTAGCCACTTCAGTTTTGTCCTATATTCGGAGATGTGGTCAAGCTTTCGCAGGCCGAAAACAAATTTAATGCAGGTGTTTAAAAGGCGGTCCAGCTTGTTGAGGTGTTGTCGTTCCGTTACAGAGTTCCTGTAGCCACTTTCCGGTTCCGCCATCAGATCATCTCCAGGACACCACGATATTGCGTTGGCACCGGATTGACACGTGTATGCGAATTACAACTCAATCAAACAGGGCTTTTTTGTTCTTTTATTTTTGTTAGAGCCCTTACCTATGTTACTGAGCCTATCCACTTACTCTAATATCTAAAATTTGGCATCAATGTTTTATGATGACCGTAGAATCTGAAAACATTATGAACATTAATTAAAACGATTTACTTACCAGTAACCTATAGTACCATTTAAAGGTACTTGAGTGACGAAGATTCTAAAAAAAAAAAGATTCATATTATGTTCAGTACGTATTAATTGCTCCAATCTCCACAAATGCCGCTCTATCTTTGTGTGCGTGTGTTATACAATATTATTTCACAACAAAGCATAGTAATACCTATCCCAAACATCAAAACATACACAAGGGCCACAAACGGATGGAAATATCATTATTTGAATAGTTTTGTATATTAACAGCTTTCACTTGCATGTCTTGGAATTTTGCAAGTCCATTTTGACCTAGCTCCCGTTATTGAATTGAGTTAAAATTATGCATGCCTGTCAAGTTCCGTTGACAATACAATATTATGGTAACAACAAGTAACACGGAACTCTTCAATTGTAAATTGATGGTGTTCGGACTCATTCTGATCGGCTGACAGTACCGAATACGTATTTTATAAAAGCTTGTCTGGAAAAATATATTTTACTATAGTTTTATTTTTGGAACTAGGGTGGTAACCGCTTACTTATTCTTATTCTATGCAGTTCATTTGAACTGCCTAGATTGGCACCACACACTCATAAAGGACAAACGTGACGTGACGTTACTCAAAAATAGACTGAAGAGCATTAGAGAGAAAGAGAATGAGGTGGAGCTACATAAACTCCCATATACGCAAACAAATTATTACGATCTCTTTGGATAAATGTCTCTGGTCGACTTATTAGCGATATTGGTGGTGACAGTTAGCACGGCAGTTCAGTTTAAGGCCTTAAACTGGATGGATTTAACTGTTCATGGTGAGGCCCCAGAGATCAAAACAAAGTTCTTACAAATGTGGCGCAAACATTGCAATGCATCAAACTAAGCTCAATGAATTAAAGAAAAAGCTATGGGCCTAAATTGTTGACAGATGGACGGATCTCAATGACGCCAGGGGGGTAAGAGTGGAATGGGGTGACTTCTAAAGTAAATTTCTTTAAATATTTTAAAGTTGAATCAAACTTGCCTTATTTTTTTTTGTATTGGTAACTTTTTAGGTGTGTTAGCCGCCAATCCGGACCGGGCCCCCGTGGTGGATTATGGCCTAACCCTCCTCACGAAAGTGAGGGGAGACCCGTGCTCAGCGGTGGGACATTATGGGTTGATTATGATGATGATGATGATGATGGTTATGATGGATGACGATACTGGTGATGGTGATGATGATGATGATGGTGACGATGGATGACGATACTGGTGATGGTGATGATGGATGATGATGATGGTGATGATGATGATGATGATGGATGACAATACTGGTGATGGTGATGATGGATGATTATGATGGTGATGATGATGATGATGATGATGGATGATGATGATGGTGATGATGGATGACGATACTGGTGATGGTGATGATGGATGATGATGATGGTGATGATGGATGACGATACTGGTGATGGTGATGATGGATGACGATACTGGTGATGGTGATGATGGATGATGATGATGATGGTGATGATGGTGATGATGGGTGACGATACTGGTTATGGTGATGGTGATGATGGATGACGATACTGGTGGTGGTGATGATGGATGACGATACTGGTGATGGTGATGATGGATGACAATACTGGTGATGGTGATGATGGATGACGATACTGGTGATGGTGATGATGGATGACGATACTGGTGATGGTGATGATGGGTGATGATGATGGTGATGATGATGATGATGATGGTGATGATTGGTAACTCTGATGCGTTAACCACTTGCCATTCGGCCTCAGTGAGCTAAAGTATATCAGAGCGGAGAAAAAAAAATGTACATACAAAACCGTTGAATTTAGGCACAAGTTTTTTTTTCTCTCTATGTTATAATAGTATGTTTAGAAGTAGTTAATAACGAGAGTGTTTTTGTTTTTTTGTTTCGGCGGCCATCTTTAACTGTATTATTTTAGTACCAGAGGTGACTTTGATAGGTGTGACGAGGCGACATTGATAGTCATCAAAGTAGCCCCCTGAAGATTTTGATTTTTTACTGTACAAATTTCGTATTAAATTGTGACTAGTGCGGTTCAGAAGCGGATTCCTGCGGCGGGAGAAACGCCCGTGTAGTATAACCCTATGACTTTTGTATCAGTTATCAATTTTACCCCAAGCTATTTTTAGGGTTATGATATGGTTAGGAAAAATGATGCACTAATACAAGAAGACAGGGACAAGAAACTAAAAATTATATAGGTGAGACGCTGTCAGAAGAACTCCAAAAGGTCGCCGACGGTATCTTCTCCATAAATTCTGCATCATTGGAGTATCACATTCCGCTTGGTACGCTATACAATAAATTCAAAGGGTTGCATGAAAGATCTGCTGCTGAAGAGAAAGTTTTATATTTATCTAAATTATATTCATCTCGAGTGTAGCTTAATTTTTAAGACGTGTACGAGGGTGAATCAAAAAGTTCTTAGAAGTGCATATATATGAAACCTTTTTGGATCAAGTTCGATATTCAAATTAAAGAGTGTCTATCACACTATATTTATGCAGACTGTCACTTGTTTTTGTCAGTTCGTTCGCATGTAATAATTTTTTTTTTTTTTTTTTGCTAAAAAGTCAAAATTATGGATAAAAGTGAGTTACGTGCGGTGATAAAATATCTCAGTTTGAAAAAAATGTCTACGAAGGAAATTTTTTTGGACATTCAGCAGACATTAGGGGGTGATGCTGTACCCTATTCTACGGTTGCGTACTGGGTGGCTGAATTTAAAAGAGGTAGATCAAGCTGTAAAGATGACCCGCGTTCTGGGCGGCCTTCAACCTCCGTTACAGAAGAAAATGTCAAAAAGGTTGAGAATCTGGTTTTGGAAGACAGAAGAATGACTATAAAACATATAGCTGAGATCCTAAAGATATCTTTTGGTAGCGTTCAATCCATTTTAATTGATTCACTGGGGTTCAAAAAAGTGTCTGCAAGATGGGTGCCACGAATGTTAACCGACGAAAACAAAAAGCGACGTTTGGAAATTTCCAAGCGTAATCTCGAAATGTTCCAGCGTGATTCGGATAATTTTTGCCGTCGTCTTGTCACCATGGATGAAACGTGGGTCCACCATTTTGATCCTGAAACTAAAAGACAAAGCATGTCTTGGAAACGACCATCCTCTCCATCCATTAAGAAATTTCGAGTTGCTCCTACCGCTGGCAAAGTTATGGCCTCTGTGTTCTGGGATAGTGAAGGAATCCTTTTTATTGATTACATGCCAAAAGGCCAGACGATTACTGGACCCTATTATGCAAATTTAATCCCGAAAGTGCGTGAAGCGATTAAAGAAAAACGTCGTGGAAAACTGTCGTTGGGCGTGTTGTTCCTTCAAGATAACGCTCCTGCTCATCGATCGGAAGTTGCGCTCAACGCAATCCGCTGTGCTGGCTTCAATCTCCTTGACCACCCACCATATTCTCCGGACTTAGCCCCAAGTGATTTTCACTTATTTCCAAAATTAAAAGAGGAAATTCGTGGAACAAAATTTCACGATAATGACGCGGTTATAGCTGCCGTAGAGGACTTTTTCGAGAGTCAAGAAAATAATTTTTTTTCACAAGGAATAAGGAAGTTAGAAACGCGTTATTCTAAATGCATTGCATTGGAGGGAGATTATGTAGAAAAATAAAATATTATTATTTAAATCTTTGCATTTTTTAATATTGATTCCAAGAATTTTTTGATTCACCCTCGTACCAAATACTTGATATTACTTAGTAAAACCAATAAAAAAAAGAGAAAAGCTTTTGATTTCATTTTTATATTAATTGTTTATTAATAATATTTTAATATGTTTTATTAAAAAATCTTTAGAGACATAAAGTTGTTTTTATTTTTATTTATTTAATTATCTTATATACTTAACTATTAATAAAATAAGCACAGTCATATTATTATGGAAAATCAAAGTAACCACCCCTATAATCAAATTAGCCTCGCGATGTATAAAGTTTTCGTTTCTACTAAGATCGTGGACGGAACATTTTTTTTTATTTTATAAATATTTTGGAGTTACTTCTAGATTCCATTATAAAAAACGCGGTTACCAAGCTGACCCTAATTATAGTATAAAGTTGATAACGGTCTCTTATATTTCTTGCGAAGAATCAGAAGTGTTTCATTTTTTTTTTATTTCATATGTGGAATCCTAGTAATCATCCCATCTATGAGTATTTTTTTGGTATTTAATTGATTTCTCTGCACTTTATCTCAAAAATTAATCAATGTGATACCATTCGACAACAGAGTACTGGGTACTCTGTTTATAGTGGTGGGTAAAAAGAAGGATGAAGAGGCTAAGGAATCTGTCAAATTGTCACAGTTTTATAAGAGAGACTTATAGAAATTAAAAAGTAACCACTTGGTTGGTAGTTACCAAATAAGGGCTATTGATTTTCTTCTAAGATTTTAAGATATATTGGAGATTCTGAAAAAGTTGAGTTTATAATTGCTTCCTGAGAATAGAATTGTGAAAATGATGATATCAATGGTGATATGATGTTGAATCGTTTATCTGAGCCATAAAAAATTGCCCTTAAAGGTACCAAAACACACATGTGGGGTTGGAGTGGAGGCAAAAAATCCGGAGTAATGACAACAGATACAGAGGTTAGCCCAGTAATTATCAAATTATACACAAAATTCATTATTCTTTGTTTCAAAAGCGTAGCGAGCGATTTTTAAGCCATATATTTCTATCGGTATGACGAATAAAATTAACAGTCTCCGCATTAATTATGATCGTGCCCGAGGTGTAGCCGGCAACAGACCTCTTACTGATCGTGCCGGAGGTGTAGCCGGTTACAGGCTCTTCAATAATAGTACCGGAGGTGTAGCCGGCAACAGACTCCTCACTAATCGTGCCGGAGTTGTAGCCGGTTACAGTCTCTTCAATAATCGTACCGGAAGTGTAGCTGGCAACAGACTCCTCACTAATCGTACCGGAGGTGTAGCCGGCAACAGACTCCTCAATAATCGTGCCGGAGGTGTAGCCGGCAACAGACCTCTTACTGATCGTGCCGGAGGTGTAGCTGGCAACAGTCTCCTCACTAATCGTGCCGAAGGTGTAGCCGGCAACAGACTCCTCAATATTCGTGCCGGAGGTGTAGCCGGCAACAGACTCCTTACTAATCGTGCCGGAGGTGTAGCTGGCAACAGTCTCCTCACTAATCGTGCCGAAGGTGTAGCCGGCAACAGACTCCTCAATAATCGTGCCGGAGGTGTAGCCGGCAACAGACTCCTTACTAATCGTGCCGGAGGTGTAGCCGGCAACAGACTCCTCAATAATCGTGCCGGAGGTGTAGCCGGCAACAGACTCCTTACTAATCGTGCCGGAGGTATAGCCGGCAACAGACTCCTCACTAATCGTGGCGGAGGTGTAGCCGGTTACAGTCTCTTCAATAAAATCGTGCCGGAGGTGTAGCCGGCAACAGTCGTATTACTAACCATGGCGGAGGAGTAGCCGGTTCGCGCCTCTTAAAATTGGTCCTTGCAGCAGGGAAAAGTGACAATAGTCTCCTCCTAACGACAGGCAACTCCGGCGCCGCGGAATCCTTAACCTAGAATAAAAAAAACACTATGGTGATTTGTTTCGTATGAGTAATAATTTTCCGCGCTTGTGTATGTATGATGTGACTGTTGTGAGCAGAAGTCAGAAGTGGCATTTTATTAGGTGAACGGTCCGCATATTATTATATCCTGCACGTTGTAAAAAAATAGCTCTTAGTTCTGCGAACAGCAGACCTCTCGATTTATGAGAAGATCAGTCACACATAATGGTCGACAGGGCCGAAGCATTCAGCAAATTACAACGACAGCGCAATATTATAGCAGTACACACAAAGTTTTAACTAGGGGAGTAAGTTGGTGAGTGCGTGTCGAGAGCGTTACAAAAAGTGTGATCGGGTGAGGCGAATGATAGTTGAGAGGGAAATATAAGTTAGTGAAAATAGAAAGAGAGAGAGAGAGAGTTACATTTCGTATATTACTGTACGGGCCAGAGAGAGCGTACAATTGTCACTTCCCAGCTGTCATATTTATTAAATGGCAATAATGTCAAAACATACGAGGGCATTTTCACAAAAATGTATAACCCCTTGATTTTCGACTGTCCCTCGATTTCTAATATTTGGTATGGAGTTACTTATTTTTATTATAAAAAAATTATATAAAGCGTGTAAGCTTGATTATATATTTTATAACTTGGCAACTTTTCTGATTCATGCAGAGAAAAGCCCTCAATTTATAATGAATTAGTGAGAAATGTACCTTTTTTTCTGTTTGTACTTAACTTTGGGGTATTTAATATATATAAAAATAAACTAAAATATCACACACAAGAAACAGTCATTAGGCATTTAGTCCGATAAATACAATTTGAAATAAAAAACAGATGTGTTGAGCAAAAATAAATTTCAGGTGTGTGACCATGTTTTGTCTTATTTTTAACTATTTATCCCGTGTACTCTTAGTGGATTCATTTTAAAATGTTACGATGTCTAAAATAATAAACCATTTAGATCAATATTATAAGTGTCTAGATTATATTTTAAACTCAATTAGTAAGTCGAAAGACAGCAACATGTGACTTCCACTGTGTGACTATTTATGTGGTCACATATTCGCGGAATAGAAAGTCACAGTATGCCTGACTACGTAAAGTTTAGTTTACATGGCACTTTCTTCGGAAATAATATTGCATTATTAAATCTAATTTTCTTTAATATTCTGTAGGTGTTAAGACTTGTAAATGTTTGAGTTAATTCGTATTTTATATTGCAAACTGAGTCATGATGAGTTTTAGTAAAAATCATTAAGCAAACGTACTTGTTTACTGATTAAGGCCCCAACATTTCTTATTATGCCTTTTAACATTTTTAACCGAGTTTACTTTTATCGATTAATGTCAATTAATTAACCAATCAATTTGTAAGTTATACTGATTTTAATATAGCATTGGATTTGGGTATGTATAGTTATTTACGGATACCTTTTATTCAACGACAACTTTCGCGATATGTAAACTCCTTACAATTTTTAAGTATTCAGTTTAGTGACTGTCCCTCCTAACACAGATAACATTTTATGGTTTTTTCGAAAATTATTATAATTTTTATGTTTCAAAATGTATGAATATAAGAAACCAAATGTTTCTTTTTCTAATATCGTGAAGGGTTTTCTACACACTTTCACGAGCCAATTTTAGAAAAAAAATACAATGGTTGGAGTACCAAGGGTCACACAACCGAGGAGTCATTTCAATATTTTATAGGTTTTGATATAAATATTAGATATAATTGGTGTTGATCTGATACTTCCTACAATACAGTTAATAAAACAACTATTCAGTTTAAAACCAATTTTGTTGATTTTCAAGCTATTGAATACAGTCACACAACTGATATAATTTTCCGACATTTTCCATTTTGTGTTACGATTTTGTGCATTAACACGCGTTTTGAGCTCAAGATTTTATATTGTCCTTAAAATATAATATAATCTCACAATAATTAGACAAAAAAGACATAAAAATATAATAATATAATCAAAAATATGAGTCAACTATATTAAGATATTTATTTTAAATTTAGTTTAATTTATTTCGTAATACGTGTCAACAACTTCAAAGAAGTTTTACTTCCATCGCACTTAATGATTACACGCACACACTTTTTTTTCTGTGAGATTTTTGTATGAACTCACGATTTCATATTCGATTTTTTGCAGTCTGCAGCTATTATTTAGTAACAGACTGTTTTTTAATCCGGAAAATGCAGAGTGATTGCGGGATAACTGTAACCACGGGGCGCAGCTAGTCTTATATATTAATATCAATGTAAATAAGTTATTGGTAAAAAATGTTTTTTGAGCATGAGCATCTGCTCATGATGTTCCACTGGCTGAAACGCTTTCTGACCTAGTGATAAGATACGTTACACCTAGAGAAGTTACCAATGAAGTCAAACAGCTATCCAAAAAGAAGTCCCCTGGCTACGACCTTATTATTGGAGAAGTGCTACAAAACCTTCCCCGTAAGGCCATAGTAAAATTCACTACTCTCATTAACGCGACGTTCAGACTGAAATACGTACCAGATATGTGGAAAGTAGCTGAAGTCATTACGATTACCAAACCTAGAAAATCACCTCAAGAAGTGTCGTCTTACAGACCAATATCCCTACTACCCGTAATGTCAAAATGACTTGAAAAACTGTTCCTGAAACGATTAAAACCTATCATAGAAGATAAAAACCTAATTCTAGACAATCAACTTGGTTTTACAGAAAAACATTCAATTATAGATCAGGTACACAAAATCACTAACACTATTGAAAAAGCACTAGAAGAAAAGAAAGCCTGGGGGCCTACTCTCACCTATTAGTTAGCGGCTCAGTTTAGGCTCAGTTCAACTTAGGTTCCTAAACTGCACCGCATAATTTCGTACCATGACCTACACCTAAACAAAATCGTTATTGGATCGTTAACAATAAGAATGAATGAACGATAGTTTCTCACGTCTACTATGACGTCACTCTGTTGGAAAGAGACAACACTATATCAACATCCTTTGCTAACTTCGTTTAGCCGTGTTTCTTTCTTTTGGTTGCGTTCAGAAAAAACAACAAAAAATGTTTCGGAAAATTACGCTTATTTTCATATTGCATATTTTGTCATTTGTGTGAAGACACAACACCTAAGTAATTTAATTAAGTATTTAGATGTATGTATCAATAATGTTTATTGATTTATTATTTATTTAAGATCATTTTTAAATTAAATTACGAGTAAAATATTGTGGTCCTAGAATTGATATCTTTTTAGAACGTTCCTTTTATATTTTCGACATTTGACATTTGATTAATGAGTGACGGACGGATGAATGTTCTTCGACTCTAATTAGAAAATACTGCACGAAAGAGTTCGTATATTGAAAATACGCGCGCTTTTGTGCTGTTTTTTATAAAATACTATTTTCGACTTCTTTTTATGTGGTTTATAAATTCACAATGGCGTCAGTAATTCTGACTAATATTTTGCATATTATATAAAAACCTTATTTCTTAAGTAGGTACTTACACGCATGAATCTATACTCCAAAATTCCCAAGCTTACGTCTCAAGTGTTAGCGGCTATTTTAAGTGGTTTTCTTTATATTATACAGTGAAACTTCTCGTCAACGAGTAAGCTACGGCCAACTTGAACACCTTTGGGATTTCATAAATAGGCACAACGAGATTGCAACGTGCTATAATAAAATCACGCAAGCCAGGGAATACTCTCGCCGGCTGTGGGAATCAGTAGCCCTAAGTTTAAACTCCCAAGGCGACAGTGCACACACAAATACATACACTTAATTATTATGATTTTTACACTGAAATCAAAATAATCCCTACTTCCCTACTTATATTATAAATGCGAAAGTAACTGTCCGTCGTTTTGTCTGTCTGCTACGCTTTCACGCCTAAATTATTGAACTGATTTAAATAAAATTTGGTACAGCCTAGTCTCTAGAGCCTGAGAAAGGACATAAGCTACTTTTTAATGCGAGAAAAGGGTTGTAAAGTGTTGAAATAGGGGATGAAAGTTAGTATGGAAGTTTCTTCATATTTTAAGCTAGAAGCTGGAAACTTATTTTTGTGCTTTTGATTAGATATAAATAAAAGTGTCATTCAAATTTTGTAAAAAAATTATCCACAAGGTAAAATAGCAATAGGAGAAGAAAGTTTGTTTGGAAATATATAAGGTTTCAGCTAAACCACTGCACCGATTTTTAAAATTATTTATCTAATGGAAAACTACATTATGAGCGAGTAATAAAGGCTATATTTTATACCCGTATTTCCACTGGAAGAGGAACTACGCGGGTGAAACCGCGGGGCCGCCGCTATTAAGATATATAACCAAAAAGGCTCAACTTTGGTTGTGAAAATATTAACTTTTATTGAGACGCTTTAATGATAGGAAAGGCGTGATAGAAAGTCAGTTACATTTTATTTAACCCAATCAGCGATAAAATGACAATCACAACATAATTATTATGTAAAATTAGGAACTAAAGGATTACAAAGTCAGTTAGGTGTTAACGGTAACGTGCGGGGCGGGTGATTGTACGGGAGGAGCGGCGATGACGCTTGACGTTGTCTGCACGCTCTCCCGAGATGGCGCTGGCGGACGCATTATTTTGGCGGAAAGTAACGGCGGCGGCGTGGCATTGGTCGGCTGGTTCGCAGCGTTAGCGCGAAGATTTATAATTGGAGAAAATACTTTAACGGCTGTAAGAGTGAGCGCTACAGACTCCCCCTCCAGGTCGGAAGAACGTCCCGTTTCCGAACTGGAACCAATAATGCCTACAGTTTGATTAGGTTGCCGCAGCCTACCAGACTCCTGGACAGAACAGGAGCAATAGCGAGACCTAGAGTTGGTGAACGTGTAAACGGCGTTAGGTTTGAGCTACGGTACTTTCCTATGAAAGTATTAATAGAATGAAGTCGTAGGACTGACGATACGCTTGATAAAATAGGGTCCATTGCGTTTAGGTATAAATTTACGAGAGATACCTTAGGGAACGTTGCTCAAGTCGTGCGTTTCAACCAAGACCAAATCACCGACCTTGTGACTCAAAGCGGGGCGACGAGCGGCATCAGCTGTCCCCTTTAGCTGGTCTTGACACTGGTCAACGCGTTCTCGGAGGACCTGCAAGCTGCAAAAATGATGTTAAGACGAGTGGACTGTATCTAGGGGTTGTTGAGGTTATGAAGAGGAAAATTGGTTGGTTACAAAAAAACTCACCGGTGGTCGGCACTTAACTTCCTTTGGAGGCGTCGTTGGGGGCCCCCTTTTGCTAATTGTTGATGGTACACTGATGGTTATTCACTGATTATATTTTATTTCATGTTTTTGATGGAGCGACGCACCGTGTCGGTTCGTTAGAGTTTTGGAAGAGTGTCAAAGAATGAAAAGGATTGGTAGAGTGAATGTGTAGAAAGGACTGAACGTCCATAATGGGAACGAATGAAAGGGCGGGAAGGTTTTAATTTGGAATGGTTGAATAAGAGGCTTTAACATTTATCTTCCCCCCCGCTGGCGAATTGATGAGACAGAAAAGTCTAAAACACATTAAAATTTGTTCACAACCACCAATGCAAAAATCTTGACATATGATAATTGTTATAAAATGATGTCAAGTGTTATTATGATTTAATGATCTGTTTTGAAATGAACTTAATGTATAATTGCTATATTTTCACACACAAAAAAAATAATAAAAATTAAAAAAAAAATAATGAAATGATGTCTACACAAACTAGTCATTATTTGGTAGAGGACACAACTTCACAAGAGGTCGATCGAAAACACCTTGTGCAGTCCTGACTGAGGCAGATCGAGGGATACCGTCACGCCCAGGATGTAGTTTAATTATTCTACCAAAATGCCATCGCAGTGGGTGAGTAGTTTCATTTTTTATGATAACGAGTTGATCAATGTTTACTGGAGGTGATGCTTTAGTCCATTTCAATCGCTGTGATAAAGTGGTAAGATACTCACTATGCCACCGAGACCAAAAGTCTTGGTGCATTTTTTGCAACAGTTGCCACCGTGTAAGTCTGTTCATGCTTATGTTGGAATAATCAAGAGATGGCACTGTTGTGAGAGGCGCTAATGTTAAGAAATATCCTGGGGTTAAAACTGAAACATCTGAAGGATCTGAGCTAAGTGGACAGAGGGGCCTTGTGTTCAGGATTGACTCCACTTGAGTCAAAAGCGTGTTAAGTTCCTCATACGTTAGAATTTGTGTGCCAACAACGCGATACAAATGTGTTTTTACGGACTTAACACCCGCCTCCCAAAGTCCTCCGAAGTGAGGTGCTCCTGGTGGGTTGAATTTAAACTCAATACGCTCCGTTTCACACGCGGCGCGCATGAGGTCTATCAGTTGCGACTGTGCGCCCTTAAAATTCGAACCACAATCGCTGTGGATCACATTACACCGACCACGTCTTGCTACAAACCTGCGTAGGGCAGCTAAAAATGCTTCTGTTGATAGGTCAGAAGCAAGTTCTAAATGTACTGCTTTGGTAGCGAAGCACACAAATAAGCACAGATACGCCTTCACAGAACGCGTACCACGATAACGTTGAAAAGTTATGTTAAACGGTCCAGCGTAGTCACAACCTATAGACTGGAATGCTTTGATCTGAGTAACACGAGAACGTGGCAAATCTGCCATTTCAGGTTCAAAATTATGGGGCTTTACACGAAAACAACGGTAACAATTTGATATAACTTGACGAATTGCTCGTCTTGGAGACAAAATCCAAAAATTTTGAAGTAGTAAGAACTGCATTGTTTGTAAACCAGGATGAAAATTTTCGTTGTGAGTACACTGAATGATAAGTTGTGTCAAACGATGCTTGCGAGGAAGCAAAGCTGGGTGTTTTGATTCGTAGCTAAGATCTGACTGAGAGAGCCTACCCCCCACCCGCAAAATGTGATTTTGATCCAAAAATGGGTTAAGTTTTCTGAATGATTTTTCAGGGGAACATCTGAACAAGATCCGCTGGAAATCACAATGTTCCTCTGCAACACTAATCTGCCTGTACATTTGCCGTACATCAGCAGTGAACATGATGGCATGGAGTCTAAAGCGTAAAAGAATGTTGGTAATATCGGCTTGAAGCTTGGGTCCTGTCAGAAGAGTGTCGTTCAATGAATGACCTTTGTTATCCTTGGCACTTGCGTCGTACACTACACGCAAGTCCCGGTCCGATTTTAAAACTGCGTGATGAGCAAGGTAATATGCAGTCGACGACTGACACTCGTTGGCAGGTACCCTCTCCATTTGCCCACTCGACAAATAATCCATGACATGTTGCTTATATTTTTCATGAAATGCCGGTTTTGCCAGGAGGCGCTTTTCCAGCTGCACGAAGCGACGAAGCGCAATTGGGTATGATTTTTCAAATGATGGTGGTGATTGATCACGAAAGGGCAAGTTAACGATGTATCGCCCAGCAACATCCCGTTTATGAGTTGATTGAAATATATCTTCACATTGAATATCTTCCACGGAGTGAGATTGCTTGTTATCTCCAGTAGGTATGTTGTCTAACTCCCAAAATTTCTGAACCGCAATGTCCAGGTTGGTGTCCACTGACACATGATTGATTGATAAAGGAGTGGGGAATGATGAATTTGTCAACGTTTTTCCCATAAGAATAAATCCAAATATTGTATTGATAGCCGTCGCAGCATGATGTCCACCGTCAATTTTTCCTGGTATTAAAATTTGTGGGAATATCTCACCACCAATGAGGATATCCACCGGACGAGAAGAATGGTAATTTTCATCAGCTAGTTTCAGATTTGCTAAATGTTCAAAGTTTCGAACATTCACCGGATGGGTGGGCATGTTACCACAAATTTTGTCTAAAGTCACTGCTTCCGTTGTGAATGTGGGTTCCACTTTTCCAACTGGTCTAATTTCCAGAAACACTTTGCTTGTAGAACATGCAGGAACCTCACCAATTCCAGACATAGGTGTTTGAGTCTTGTATTGGGACAAGCCTAAACGACGGGCACATGTTTTGGTAATAATGTGACTTTGACTTCCTGGGTCCAGCAGGATGCGCACCTTTTGGAAAGTACCTTGGCCATCCTTTACCTCCACCTCTGCAGTCGCAAGCATGACAAAATGACTACCTGATGATGAACCTGAAGACACATTTGACAATGATGTAACTGGAGTGATCACACCTTCCTTGACATTAGAGTAGGATGACGAAGATGTTTGATGGTAAGCAGCACTTGCTTGTTTATGTTGGGGGTTGACAGGACCACCAGTCTCTGTCCTCTTAGGAAAATGCAACAGACTGTTATGTCGCTGATTGCATGTCTTGCATGAGTGAGTTGAATTGCAATTTATTGTTATATGATTTGAACGCAAACAATTGAAGCACAATTTGAATTGTTTAATCACTTGAGACCTTTCTTGTGGGGTCTTTGATAAGAAGTTTGGACATGAGTAAAGAGCATGGCTTTCTTTACACAAAACACATGATTGATTGTTTGATTGAACCAAAAGCATTGTTGGTGTTGACTTTGGTTGATTGGTTGAATTCACACGCTTGTTATGATAATTATTTTGTTGCTGAACTACTGATTTGTTATTCTCATTTGAGAATAATGAGCGTTCTAGTGCACTGCATCGGTCCAGTAAAAATGATTTTAATTCATTAAAGCTTGGGAAATCTTTGCCTGTGCTAGACAACTCAAAGGCTTCACGAGATGCTTTATCTAATTTTGTTAACAACGAATGAAATAACACAAAGTCCCATTCTGAAGTTGGTAATCCCAGTGAACTAAGCATCGCTATGTTTTCACCGTAGACATCAAGCAAGTTCCGCAAGCTCTGGGCTGAACCAGAAGGCATGGCCTTTAAATTATTAATTTGTTCCCAACACATGAATGCTAAATACCTTTTGTTGTTGTATCGATTCACTAAAGCTTCATAAGCGCTCATATAATTAGCCTCAGACACATGAAAAGCACGAATTATATTTATGGGTTCCCCGGACAATGTTGTGATTAGGTATTGAAACTTTTCTATGTTTGTTAAATCTGTTCGCTGATGAACAAGTGTGTTAAAGAGGTCAATGTACCCCGGAAAATCTTTGAACTCACCTGTGAATGTAGGTAATTTAATCGGTGGAAGTTTAGTCTTTGGCTTGGGTTGATGACACGGTTGAGAAGGAGAAGCGAACTCCACTTTTGATTCTTTCAAGTATTTACGTTTTGCTTCGAGTACTTCGAAATACATGTCATCAGCTTGCTCTTGGAACACGGACTGCCCTTGCAACTCTTTATCATCTACACCGGCCTTTTGTAATTCACAAACCAAATTGATGTGGGCATCGTTAAAGCCCTCCAAGATAATGTCTAAACGGGAACACCATGTCTCTAACCGCGTTATAAGTTTCGGTTCGGATTCACAATTACGTGCACACAAAAGTGCATCGCTGAGCCGCTTGTGCGACAGGCTGCGTTTCGACTCCCAATGCGCAATCACGGTCTCACTCATTTTGAAATTTGATAGTTGTTATCACTTTTAGCAGAAATTTTACGCCTAAACTTAACTTATTATCGCGCAAACTTTTATAAAACACACTTTACGAAAGTTTGATAGTTTTCAAACAGAAACGAACACGAAACTGTCACTTGTTTGTCAAAAGTCACAGCATAAACACTATGAGAATGACCGTATGAAATGATCGAACGAACATCGACGAATTTGATTCGGTTTGTTCGTATTGCCGGCACACAAACGCAATTTGTCGGCACACAAACAAACACAATCTTTGCTTGAGTTACTTAGGCGCTGTATGTTACACGTAAGTATTAACACAATTGTTTAATGATTTATCACGATAAGCTGTTATTATTAAGTGTCGCATGTTACACATAAAACAACGATTGAAATGATAATTAATGTTCAATTTCACAAAATTGAATACACGAACACAAATGTTTTGATTAAATGGACTCTCCCAATGACACGATATGAAGTTGGACTCACCCACAGAACGAACACAGGTCAATACTTCCAACCTACCTAAACTCCAGCGCGTGTGCGCAGATCGGTGAAATACAAAGTGTAGGTATTTTTACACCAACTTTTTGCAAAGTTCCTCACACAAAATGAATGACTGAGTTTGTTTGATGAATTAAACACAAAATATGATATGCGTTGTGATCGATATGTTGATACTGTTGATGTTAAGGATTACAAAGTCAGTTAGGTGTTAACGGTAACGTGCGGGGCGGGTGATTGTACGGGAGGAGCGGCGATGACGCTTGACGTTGTCTGCACGCTCTCCCGAGATGGCGCTGGCGGACGCATTATTTTGGCGGAAAGTAACGGCGGCGGCGTGGCATTGGTCGGCTGGTTCGCAGCGTTAGCGCGAAGATTTATAATTGGAGAAAATACTTTAACGGCTGTAAGAGTGAGCGCTACAGACTCCCCCTCCAGGTCGGAAGAACGTCCCGTTTCCGAACTGGAACCAATAATGCCTACAGTTTGATTAGGTTGCCGCAGCCTACCAGACTCCTGGACAGAACAGGAGCAATAGCGAGACCTAGAGTTGGTGAACGTGTAAACGGCGTTAGGTTTGAGCTACGGTACTTTCCTATGAAAGTATTAATAGAATGAAGTCGTAGGACTGACGATACGCTTGATAAAATAGGGTCCATTGCGTTTAGGTATAAATTTACGAGAGATACCTTAGGGAACGTTGCTCAAGTCGTGCGTTTCAACCAAGACCAAATCACCGACCTTGTGACTCAAAGCGGGGCGACGAGCGGCATCAGCTGTCCCCTTTAGCTGGTCTTGACACTGGTCAACGCGTTCTCGGAGGACCTGCAAGCTGCAAAAATGATGTTAAGACGAGTGGACTGTATCTAGGGGTTGTTGAGGTTATGAAGAGGAAAATTGGTTGGAAAAAAACTCACCGGTGGTCGGCACTTAACTTCCTTTGGAGGCGTCGTTGGGGGCCCCCTTTTGCTAATTGTTGATGGTACACTGATGGTTATTCACTGATTATATTTTATTTCATGTTTTTGATGGAGCGACGCACCGTGTCGGTTCGTTAGAGTTTTGGAAGAGTCTCAAAGAATGAAAAGGATTGGTAGAGTGAATGTGTAGAAAGGACTGAACGTCCATAATGGGAACGAATGAAAGGGCGGGAAGGTTTTAATTTGGAATGGTTGAATAAGAGGCTTTAACATTTATCTTCCCCCCCGCTGGCGAATTGATGAGACAGAAAAGTCTAAAACACATTAAAATTTGTTCACAACCACCAATGCAAAAATCTTGACATATGATAATTGTTATAAAATGATTTCAAGTGTTATTATGATTTAATGATCTGTTTTGAAATGAACTTAATGAATAATTGCTATATTTTCACACACAAAAATAATAATAAAAATTAAAAAAAATTATGAAATGATGTCTACACAAACTAGTCATTATTTGGTAGAGGACACAACTTCACAAGAGGTCGATCGAAAACACCTTGTGCAGTCCTGACTGAGGCAGATCGAGGGATACCGTCACGCCCAGGATGTAGTTTAATTATTCTACCAAAATGCCATCGCAGTGGGTGAGTAGTTTCATTTTTTATGATAACGAGTTGATCAATGTTTACTGGAGGTGATGCTTTAGTCCATTTCAATCGCTGTGATAAAGTGGTAAGATACTCACTATGCCACCGAGACCAAAAGTCTTGGTGCATTTTTTGCAACAGTTGCCACCGTGTAAGTCTGTTCATGCTTATGTTGGAATAATCAAGAGATGGCACTGTTGTGAGAGGCGCTAATGTTAAGAAATGTCCTGGGGTTAAAACTGAAACATCTGAAGGATCTGAGCTAAGTGGACAGAGGGGCCTTGTGTTCAGGATTGACTCCACTTGAGTCAAAAGCGTGTTAAGTTCCTCATACGTTAGAATTTGTGTGCCAACAACGCGATACAAATGTGTTTTTACGGACTTAACACCCGCCTCCCAAAGTCCTCCGAAGTGAGGTGCTCCTGGTGGGTTGAATTTAAACTCAATACGCTCCGTTTCACACGCGGCGCGCATGAGGTCTATCAGTTGCGACTGTGCGCCCTTAAAATTCGAACCACAATCGCTGTGGATCACATTACACCGACCACGTCTTGCTACAAACCTGCGTAGGGCAGCTAAAAATGCTTCTGTTGATAGGTCAGAAGCAAGTTCTAAATGTACTGCTTTGGTAGCGAAGCACACAAATAAGCACAGATACGCCTTCACAGAACGCGTACCACGATAACGTTGAAAAGTTATGTTAAACGGTCCAGCGTAGTCACAACCTACAGACTGGAATGCTTTGATCTGAGTAACACGAGAACGTGGCAAATCTGCCATTTCAGGTTCAAAATTATGGGGCTTTACACGAAAACAACGGTAACAATTTGATAAAACTTGACGAATTGCTCGTCTTGGAGACAAAATCCAAAAATTTTGAAGTAGTAAGAACTGCATTGTTTGTAAACCAGGATGAAAATTTTCGTTGTGAGTACACTGAATGATAAGTTGTGTCAAACGATGCTTGCGAGGAAGCAAAGCTGGGTGTTTTGATTCGTAGCTAAGATCTGACTGAGAGAGCCTACCCCCCACCCGCAAAATGTGATTTTGATCCAAAAATGGGTTAAGTTTTCTGAATGATTTTGGCAGAACACGTTTTGATTTCAAAATATTTATCTCTTCACTAAACTCCGTTTGTTGAATGTGTTTAACGATAACCATAAGGGTTTCATGAAGTTCTTGCTCGGTAAAATGACCTGAACGTTTGTTTTTGCGCAGAGCAGCAATGAAACGATAACAATATGTTAAGACGCGCTGGACCTTTCTCAATGATGAATGTCTGTCTAACAAACGATCGACCGGATGCGTCTCCGCTGTATCTGTGACATTCAGCACACAGGCGCGCATTTCACCGTCAACTTCAAGATCAGCTTGAAGTATCGATTTCGAATCTTGGGGCTCTCTGGGCCACTGTACTTGATCCAATGACAGCCACTTCGGGCCTGTCCACCACTGGTCATGATTGATGAGCTCATCGGGCGTCAAACCACGACTCGCACAGTCCGCAGGGTTTTGTTTACCTGGAACATGTTTCCAGACTGCTTCTGGAAGTTTGCGTTGAATGCTTGATATACGATTGCCGACAAAGGCCTTGAAATTTGTTGAATTTGATTTGATCCATGACAACACTATCATAGAATCCGTCCACAAGTTGACACTCTCTATGCTTAAGATTTTGCTATAAATATTCACGATGTGCCGCATGAGATCCGTGAGCAATAGAGCGCCGCACAACTCGAGCCTTGGTAAGGTTCTGCGCTTGGTTGGAGAGACACGTGACCTCGCACTGACAAGAGTTGTTTGATGTTGATCATGATGATTAGTGGAACGAAGATACACGACGGCGGCATACCCGGCCTCGCTCGCATCTGAAAATCCGTGGAGTTGGTAGGACACGGCATCATCTGAAGTTATGCGACGCGGTATCTGAAGCTTGGATAGGTGAGGTAACTGCTGACCATATTTCGACCAAATTTGATTAATGTCCTCTGGCACTGATTGGTCCCACGATGAACCAAGAAGCCACAAACGTTGAATCAAATGCTTTGCCAAAAATGTTAATGGTGTTAGAAGACCAATGGGGTCATAAATACGAGCTAGCTCTGATAGCATGGTGCGCTTGGTACACTCTCGATTGATTTGATTTACTTGATAGTTGAAAGCGTCTTCTTGCGAGTTCCAGGCTAAACCGAGGACCTTCACAAATAGACCATCACAGTCGAATGTTTGATTAACGTTCGGCACCGCCCTATGATCTTCAGGTATGTTCTGAAGTACAGCCTGATGGTTGCTGGACCACTTTCGGAGCTCAAAACCCCCAGCTGCCATGATTTCTATGAGTTGCTGCTGTAGACCCATTGCCTGTTCTAGGTTCAGACAACCTGTGACAACATCATCCACGTAGATATCTTTGAGCAACACCTGGGCTGCAGTTGGAAAAGAATTACCTTCATCATGAGCTAGTTGATGAAGCACACGTATGGCCAAAAAGGGAGCTGATGAGACACCAAATGTTACACGGTTAAGTCTATATTCCAGAATTGATTCTTCAGGGGAACATCTGAACAAGATCCGCTGGAAATCACAATGTTCCTCTGCAACACTAATCTGCCTGTACATTTGCCGTACATCAGCAGTGAACACGATGGCATGGAGTCTGAAGCGTAAAAGAATGTTAGTAATATCGGCTTGAAGCTTGGGTCCTGTCAGAAGAGTGTCGTTCAATGAATGACCTTTGTTATCCTTGGCACTTGCGTCGTACACTACACGCAAGTCCCGGTCCGATTTTAAAACTGCGTGATGAGCAAGGTAATATGCAGTCGACGACTGACACTCGTTGGCAGGTACCCTCTCCATTTGCCCACTCGACAAATAATCCATGACATGTTGCTTATATTTTTCATGAAATGCCGGTTTTGCCAGGAGGCGCTTTTCCAGCTGCACGAAGCGACGAAGCGCAATTGGGTATGATTTTTCAAATGATGGTGGTGATTGATCACGAAAGGGCAAGTTAACGATGTATCGCCCAGTAACATCCCGTTTATGAGTTGATTGAAATATATCTTCACATTGAATATCTTCCACGGAGTGAGATTGCTTGTTATCTCCAGTAGGTATGTTGTCTAACTCCCAAAATTTCTGAACCGCAATGTCCAGGTTGGTGTCCACTGACACATGATTGATTGAT
Source organism: Campaea margaritaria (assembly GCA_912999815.1). Classification (NCBI taxonomy): domain Eukaryota; kingdom Metazoa; phylum Arthropoda; class Insecta; order Lepidoptera; family Geometridae; genus Campaea; species Campaea margaritaria. The sequence goes on from OU538788.1 coordinate 7,616,325, forward strand.
AAAGGAGTGGGGAATGATGAATTTGTCAACGTTTTTCCCATAAGAATAAATCCAAAGATTGTATTGATAGCCGTCGCAGCATGATGTCCACCGTCAATTTTTCCTGGTATTAAAATTTGTGGGAATATCTCACCACCAATGAGGATATCCACCGGACGAGAAGAGTGGTAATTTTCATCAGCTAGTTTCAGATTTGCTAAATGTTCAAAGTTTTGAACATTCACCGGATGGGTGGGCATGTTACCACAAATTTTGTCTAAAGTCACTGCTTCCGTTGTGAATGTGGGTTCCACTTTTCCAACTGGTCTAATTTCCAGAAACACTTTGCTTGTAGAACATGCAGGAACCTCACCAATTCCAGACATAGGTGTTTGAGTCTTGTATTGGGACAAGCCTAAACGACGGGCACATGTTTTGGTAATAATGTGACTTTGACTTCCTGGGTCCAGCAGGATGCGCACCTTTTGGAAAGTACCTTGGCCATCCTTTACCTCCACCTCTGCAGTCGCAAGCATGACAAAATGACTACCTGATGATGAACCTGAAGACACATTTGACAATGATGTAACTGGAGTGATCACACCTTCCTTGACATTAGAGTAGGATGACGAAGATGTTTGATGGTAAGCAGCACTTGCTTGTTTATGTTGGGGGTTGACAGGACCACCAGTCTCTGTCCTCTTAGGAAAATGCAACAGACTGTTATGTCGCTGATTGCATGTCTTGCATGAGTGAGTTGAATTGCAATTTATTGTTATATGATTTGAACGCAAACAATTGAAGCACAATTTGAATTGTTTAATCACTTGAGACCTTTCTTGTGGGGTCTTTGATAAGAAGTTTGGACATGAGTAAAGAGCATGGCTTTCTTTACACAAAACACATGATTGATTGTTTGATTGAACCAAAAGCATTGTTGGTGTTGACTTTGGTTGATTGGTTGAATTCACACGCTTGTTATGATAATTATTTTGTTGCTGAACTACTGATTTGTTATTCTCATTTGAGAATAATGAGCGTTCTAGTGCACTGCATCGGTCCAGTAAAAATGATTTTAATTCATTAAAGCTTGGGAAATCTTTGCCTGTGCTAGACAACTCAAAGGCTTCACGAGATGCTTTATCTAATTTTGTTAACAACGAATGAAATAACACAAAGTCCCATTCTGAAGTTGGTAATCCCAGTGAACTAAGCATCGCTATGTTTTCACCGTAGACATCAAGCAAGTTCCGCAAGCTCTGGGCTGAACCAGAAGGCATGGCCTTTAAATTATTAATTTGTTCCCAACACATGAATGCTAAATACCTTTTGTTGTTGTATCGATTCACTAAAGCTTCATAAGCGCTCATATAATTAGCCTCAGACACATGAAAAGCACGAATTATATTTATGGGTTCCCCGGACAATGTTGTGATTAGGTATTGAAACTTTTCTATGTTTGTTAAATCTGTTCGCTGATGAACAAGTGTGTTAAAGAGGTCAATGTACCCCGGAAAATCTTTGAACTCACCTGTGAATGTAGGTAATTTAATCGGTGGAAGTTTAGTCTTTGGCTTGGGTTGATGACACGGTTGAGAAGGAGAAGCGAACTCCACTTTTGATTCTTTCAAGTATTTACGTTTTGCTTCGAGTACTTCGAAATACATGTCATCAGCTTGCTCTTGGAACACGGACTGCCCTTGCAACTCTTTATCATCTACACCGGCCTTTTGTAATTCACAAACCAAATTGATGTGGGCATCGTTAAAGCCCTCCAAGATAATGTCTAAACGGGAACACCATGTCTCTAACCGCGTTATAAGTTTCGGTTCGGATTCACAATTACGTGCACACAAAAGTGCATCGCTGAGCCGCTTGTGCGACAGGCTGCGTTTCGACTCCCAATGCGCAATCACGGTCTCACTCATTTTGAAATTTGATAGTTGTTATCACTTTTAGCAGAAATTTTACGCCTAAACTTAACTTATTATCGCGCAAACTTTTATAAAACACACTTTACGATGGAGTTTGATAGTTTTCAAACAGAAACGAACACGAAACTGTCACTTGTTTGTCAAAAGTCACAGCATAAACACTATGAGAATGACCGTATGAAATGATCGAACGAACATCGACGAATTTGATTCGGTTTGTTCGTATTGCCGGCACACAAACGCAATTTGTCGGCACACAAACAAACACAATCTTTGCTTGAGTTACTTAGGCGCTGTATGTTACACGTAAGTATTAACACAATTGTTTAATGATTTATCACGATAAGCTGTTATTATTAAGTGTCGCATGTTACACATAAAACAACGATTGAAATGATAATTAATGTTCAATTTCACAAAATTGAATACACGAACACAAATGTTTTGATTAAATGGACTCTCCCAATGACACGATATGAAGTTGGACTCACCCACAGAACGAACACAGGTCAATACTTCCAACCTACCTAAACTCCAGCGCGTGTGCGCAGATCGGTGAAATACAAAGTGTAGGTATTTTTACACCAACTTTTTGCAAAGTTCCTCACACAAAATGAATGACTGAGTTTGTTTGATGAATTAAACACAAAATATGATATGCGTTGTGATCGATATGTTGATATGATGCTAATAATTCGAATTATAGGTTTTGCAATTTGGTTGTTGTGTGCAAATATGGCGGCTTGATGACGCTAAAATTTTCACAAGTTGAAACGAGTTTACGATTTGAGCATAGGAAACCGATTCTAAGTCGAAATCCGGTTCGACGAGGACCAAAAATGATGTTAAGACGAGTGGACTGTATCTAGGGGTTGTTGAGGTTATGAAGAGGAAAATTGGTTGGAAAAAAACTCACCGGTGGTCGGCACTTAACTTCCTTTGGAGGCGTCGTTGGGGGCCCCCTTTTGCTAATTGTTGATGGTACACTGATGGTTATTCACTGATTATATTTTATTTCATGTTTTTGATGGAGCGACGCACCGTGTCGGTTCGTTAGAGTTTTGGAAGAGTCTCAAAGAATGAAAAGGATTGGTAGAGTGAATGTGTAGAAAGGACTGAACGTCCATAATGGGAACGAATGAAAGGGCGGGAAGGTTTTAATTTGGAATGGTTGAATAAGAGGCTTTAACAGTGTTAACGGTAACGTGCGGGGCGGGTGATTGTACGGGAGGAGCGGCGATGACGCTTGACGTTGTCTGCACGCTCTCCCGAGATGGCGCTGGCGGACGCATTATTTTGGCGGAAAGTAACGGCGGCGGCGTGGCATTGGTCGGCTGGTTCGCAGCGTTAGCGCGAAGATTTATAATTGGAGAAAATACTTTAACGGCTGTAAGAGTGAGCGCTACAGACTCCCCCTCCAGGTCGGAAGAACGTCCCGTTTCCGAACTGGAACCAATAATGCCTACAGTTTGATTAGGTTGCCGCAGCCTACCAGACTCCTGGACAGAACAGGAGCAATAGCGAGACCTAGAGTTGGTGAACGTGTAAACGGCGTTAGGTTTGAGCTACGGTACTTTCCTATGAAAGTATTAATAGAATGAAGTCGTAGGACTGACGATACGCTTGATAAAATAGGGTCCATTGCGTTTAGGTATAAATTTACGAGAGATACCTTAGGGAACGTTGCTCAAGTCGTGCGTTTCAACCAAGACCAAATCACCGACCTTGTGACTCAAAGCGGGGCGACGAGCGGCATCAGCTGTCCCCTTTAGCTGGTCTTGACACTGGTCAACGCGTTCTCGGAGGACCTGCAAGCTAATAAGAAATGATGACAAAACGGTGTTGCTCGTAAATCAGCGGCAGAGACCTGAGGAAGATCCAGTGAAACAGAGCAAACATTGCCAACAGTGTCGTTAACACATGCAGGTCTGCTTAATGTATCAACTAAGACGTAGGATTTCCCCGGAGAATATTCGATGCGCAGGACATAAGACTGGAGCATAAGGACCCATCCAGCAAGACGGCCACTGGGCGTCTTAATGGTGAAGAGCCACCTAAGCGGCTGAAGATTGTTTTTCACAATATGAGGATGCCCGTTGATATAACTTCTAAACTTTTCTACAGCCCAAATAACAGCAAGAGCTTCATGCTCGGTTGTGGAATAATTCCTTTCAAAGAGACAGCTGGCATACTCTATAGGTCTCTCATCATGGCCTTCTCCTTGAAGCAATGCGGCTAACATAGCATAATTGCTGGCATCCTTGCGAAGGCGGAAAGGTTGGCTGTAGTTGACTTGGATAATTATCAGCACTTGGCATAATTTTAATATAAGGGTGTCAAAGGCACATTTTTGCTCTCTGTCCCATTTCCATAACTCATTTCTACGAGTGAGTTTGGTGAGCGGCTCAGCAATCTTTGCAAAGTCTTGAATAAACTTTCGAAACCATGAGCAGGTTTGCAAGAAAGATTTTAAATGTTTGACATTACCAGGTTCCTCCATGGACATGATGGCATCAATCTTCGAAGGGTCTGGTCTGATACCTTGAGGAGTTATTTCTTTCTTGGCAGGAGTTAGCTCATACGATGGGGCGGAAACTGGTGAAGGGTCACCAGTATCAATGCGGTGCTCAGCATGCGGGGTAGGGGCTCCCCCTGCTTCGAAGATATCCCGGTTCTGATGCGGAAGGTCGGCAAGTTGCAGCTGATGCTCAGGACTCAGCATTACACCTTCATCTTCACTCAGGACATCAGCAGTGGAGACCGTCGTGCATGACCTGGAAAATTCATTTTCCCACGGGTAAAATTCTTTATTGCCCGATAAACTCCATGTTGCAGAAGCAAAGTCGATCACGAGACCCACAGCATTTATAAAATCCATGCCAAGGAGTGTTTCATTACCCTTGGCATCGGGGAATATAATAAATTCCAATGAAACCGTTTTGTCTTTTATTTTGACAACAAGGTTAGTAATAAGAACGCGGCGCGTTCGGGAAGAACCATCAGCACATCTGATTCGCTGAGTCACTTCTTGACAGGGATGGTTCTTTTGAAGTAGTAGGCTGTAGAGAGAGGAGCCAACTACGCTCCCTCGTGCACCCGTATCTATTAAAGCCATACTTCTAGTATTTAATACTTCAATGCCTAGTATCGGCCTTCGATTGTCATGAGAATTTTCATCAATCTCTTGAAGACAATAATTTTTATTAAAAGTTCCAAATGGTTCACACATACCTGGATCAGCGATGAAGAACTCACAGTTTTGAGAGGAAGAAGAAGGTTCCATGACACTTCCGTCTCTCGAAGAATTCACGGACACATTAAGCATCCGGTCGGGATCAAAGGCTGGTAGAACTGGACACGAGGGCGAAGACCTAGAATTCACACAATCAGTAACATTGTCCTGAGGTGCGGAGACCCTACGCTGAGGTAGGTTTGTGGTACGATCACCTGTGACAGTCGAATGGGAATCAAAACCATTAGCTGCAAAAACAGGTGCATGTCCACTAAAATTCACGGTGACCCTGTCCAAATTGGAACAATGTGGCGACTTGTCCCCGGTTAAAACACACTGACTTGAGCAAAAATCCTCTGGCAAAACATTAATAAAGTCGCATGGCATAAAATGAGAAGAATTTGCCTGATAGTTCCGTGATTTAGGTAATCTAGGTGACCTACAACAAGACCTAGGCGCACGTTTACACGTATCAAAATAGCTTTTGGGCAAAACAGCTTTGAAATCAGCTGGGAAATGGCCACCACTATTGCTATCCTGCTCTACGCAAAATAACTGCGGGATAGCTGCCTTAAAGTCGGTAGGTAAATACCTAAAATCGTTATCAGATTCCCTAATCGTATTTACGCTTTGTTTACCTTTTTGTAAACGACTTTTGGAAAGCGTAGACGATCTTCCGACGGAAAGAGAATCTGTAGGCCCGGTATGAACGACAGGACGATGATTTAAACAACTTACTTGAGTCTCTGTCTTACCCGGGCAGAACTGATAAGGGGTTATCGAACTGGTACCAACCAATGCTACGCCGTCGTCGTTAGTGTATTTGATCGTGTGACAACGCGAGTTACACTTTGAGCACTGGGACCGAGTAACTGCTTTTTCACCGCACTCATAGCAAGTAGGCACATTCACGTTTACAATGCTATTGTTCGTTTTCGCGGCTAACTTTTCACACTGATCACGCCTATGGCGTATACTCTTGCAGTAAACACAAAACGAAGATGGGTTCGAGGGTCGTGGAACAGGTTCCGAGGAAGTTCGCGTAGATCGGTGAGCGGGCGGCGGCGAGCGCGCGTAAACAACTGACAGCAGCGGGGTCTGCGCGGGCGCGGGCGGCGTGGGCCGCGGCGATATGGGCGATACCATAGCCGCGCCGTGAGAGGGCGCTGCGTCTGTCTGTCGGGAACGTATAGTAGGATGACCTTGGCGCTTATCGAAGAAATCTTCTTGTAGATTTCGTGATGATAATGAGCGCGGTTTCGCGACTGTTTTTGTTCTAGCGTTTTCCTGTGGTCGACTAGATAATTCTCGATTGATGCGGTGGTCAAGGCGAGTGCTTCCGAAAACGCGACGTAGGCCCTGCACGGCGGCCTCCCAGGTGGTGATCGACGCCTTCACACTTTGCCACCAGATAGAGGCGTCGTTAGTCAGCAGCATGGAGAGACCACGGAGGGCGTTAGCTTCGCCGACGTTGGCACATTCCTTAAAGATTTCCACGGCGTCGAGAAAAGAGTCGAGCGACTCGGCGGGCGCTCCGCTGAAGCGAGCCGTGCATGTGGTGAAGTTCCCCGATGCCGACGCAGCGGGCGCTCGAACCGATGATGATGGAGAACGCGGGGACTCTTGGCGCTGGGTCCCCAGGACGCGATCGAGCACGCGCTCAAGCGTTTCCGCTTGTGAGCGCTGAAGGGACGCCATCATGGCGGCGACGATGTCACAAGAGATATTCGCCGGCTGACCTGCCGGATCCGTTTCTTTGACGGCATCAACGAAGTCAGATTGGTGGCGAGATTGACGGCGTGTACGCGTCATTTTTATTAAATCACTACTATACAGTCCACTCACTTTTACGAACGTTCTCGGCCCCAAAGTTGGGCAGCCACTTTAATGATAGGAAAGGCGTGATAGAAAGTCAGTTACATTTTATTTAACCCAATCAGCGATAAAATGACAATCACAACATAATTATTATGTAAAATTAGGAACTAAAGGATTACAAAGTCAGTTAGGTGTTAACGGTAACGTGCGGGGCGGGTGATTGTACGGGAGGAGCGGCGATGACGCTTGACGTTGTCTGCACGCTCTCCCGAGATGGCGCTGGCGGACGCATTATTTTGGCGGAAAGTAACGGCGGCGGCGTGGCATTGGTCGGCTGGTTCGCAGCGTTAGCGCGAAGATTTATAATTGGAGAAAATACTTTAACGGCTGTAAGAGTGAGCGCTACAACGCTAATTTTGACAGCTAATAGGATCAGTATAGGTTCAAATAGGTTTTAAATATAGCTCATGGTACGAAAAGAATGAACGAAATCATGACTTGCGATCCAGTTTAGGTTCAAAATGGCGGAAACCTAAACTGAGTCGCTAATAAGACGTCATGGTACGATTATGCGACGCAGTTCAGTTTAGGTCCTAAACTGAATCGCTATAAGACGTCATGGTAAGCCTCCTGTTCTACATATTTCTTAGACGTAGTACAAGCATTTGATAAAGCATAAAGGGCTTATTTACAAGCTAAGAAATATGCTACCAAAACCGTTTGTGAATCTATTACAATCTTATCTGACGCAAAAAATGTTTGGAATCAGACAAGACGACATATATTCAAAATTAAAGCCATATGAATGCTGGAGTACCACAAGGAAGCGTCCTTGGTCCAGTCTTGTAATTAATGTACACTTGTGATATCCCAGAGCTAGAAAACAACACTATCGCCACTTTTGCAGATGACACGGCGATTATGGCAACAGGAGTCACTCATGAAGAATCAACGGAAAAAGTCCAAAAAGCCGTTAACAAAATAACTGACTGGACAGATAAATGGAGAATTAAACTTAACGAGTCTAAGTCCATCCACATAGACTTCTCGAACAAAAAACCTTATTACCACCCGGTGTACATTAATGGTCAAGTGATACCTTATGAAAACACGGCCAAATATCTTGGCATTACATTGGACGCTAAGCTTTGCTGGAAAGCACACGTCAAAAAGAAACGTGATGAACTAGATCTTCGCTACAGAAATATGTATTGGTTAATTGGGAGAAAATCCATGCTGTCGGTACATAATAAGGTACTCTTATATAAACAAGTCCTTATGCCAATATGGACCTATGGTATCTAGTTTCTATGGGCTATGGGGCTGTACCATCCAAAATAATATACAGATCATACAAAGATTCCAAAATAAGGTGCTGAGAGGTATTGTCAATGCCCCATGGTACATTAGAAACGAAGACCTTCATTGGGACCTAAAAGTGGACTTCGTCTCAATTATTATTAAAAAGTTTGCCGAAACTCATGAACATAGACTCCACTACCACCTGAACGTCGAGGCTATCCAGCTCCTCGACAACATGAATATACTGAGAAGACTAAAAAGGAAAAACCTTTCGAGTTAGTGTAGTGATGTGACTGTGAAGTGTACTTTAGTTAAATCTACTAGTAAAGAACACATTATCAAAGTGTCTTCGCCTTAATAGAGACAGTAAGAAATGTGTTAATGGACACAATCTTAGCAGTAACTCTACTTAGCAATTTATGTTAAAAGCAAATTACTCATTAGTCTTTCAGGCTAGATCGTTATTTTAATGATGTACTTATCGATAAGAAGCATCATCACAAAAAAAGTAAGCTTCTATAAAACACGTATTTGGTAATGCAAGCTGATCAAAATGGGTGCAAGCCATATCAATCTACTGCTCGCTGTCATCATAATATTGTATTGTCATCGGAACTTGAGAGGCATGCGCTCACCATCAGGTGAATGACTTGCTAGTCTCATCACTCAATCGAATAAAAAATATGCATAATTTTAACTCGATTAAATGAAAAAAAAATATTATAAAAAATGCCACCGCTAACGAAGTGGTTCTCGACTACTAAATACTTACAGGAAATTTCATTTTTTACTTAATGCAATATGATGTACTTACTGATTTTCGATCCCACGGAAGTGAGTGAGCTTAAGTTTAGATATTAAGTGCTACAACTCAAAACGATATTAAATCTGAGCGCCGAAGGTGGTGGCGTAAAAAACTGAAATAGATTTAATCACCTGAGCTAGATTATATTAATAACTTTTTTTAGTTGAGTACAATTAAATTAATTAGATTTATTGCTTTGTAATTTTTATTTATATTGTTATGAGATTGAAATGTCCCAATTTAGGACAAAGATCTCTCTACCCTCTTATTCATAAGTATTCTTCTAGACCAGAATACATAAAATATGGTTCCTCCTACAAACTGATTCAAATGAGTATAGCTACGGGTATATTATATATATATTTTTTAATAGACTGTGTGACGAGAATAGCAAGTCGTTCACCTGATGGTAAGCACTACGCCTGCCCATAACAGTCACAGCACCACCCAGAACCCTGCATTGCATAATCTGGGACGACACTGCACTGCGCTCCTCACCCCGAGACATCGGCTCTTAAGTCTCATATGCCTAGTAATTTCGCTGGAAACAATGCCCTTCGAACCGGAACACAGTAATGCTTGCACACTACTGCTTGGCGGATCAATATTTGGCATAGGTGTGGTACTTCCCCAGACGGCCTCTTGCAGAAGAGGCCTCCCACTACTATATTATTATATAAAGAGCTATAACTTACCACGGCGGGGATGGGACGACGCGGAGGCAGAGGTGGAGGAGGCACCTTCTGCAAAATATTTAATTTATTTAATTTGCTTACGTAACGTGTAAACTAATTAACGTCTTTGCCCAAAATATTTTTTGTTATGGCAGATCAATAATCTATATATATAAAAATAGGTAGGTGATCCACCAATCCGGATCTGGCCCCCGTGGTGGATTATGGCCTAACCCTCCTCACGAAAGTGAGGAGAGACCCGTGCCCAGCAGTGGGACGGTATGGGTTGATGATGATGATGATGACACTTATATTATAGCTGTTTTAGCGTCGGAGGCTCGGGGGTCGATGAGATCAAATGAGGATAATAATATCAAAAGCATGATAACGCCTCTATTTGTCCATTCAATATACTGTTTTTTTATTTTTAAAGTTAATGATTGCTTAGTTGGTCAGGTAATTAACTAGTTTCAAGAGTCATCTAAAGGATTATAAATTGAACAGATATCCCTATTGCTAGGTATGATGATCCATCCACATAACATCTTAGTATTGCAAAAGTGAGATCAAATATCATCGGAAATAATATAATTGAATTATTATCTGTCTATGAGAATATATCAAAAATACTTACGATGTCATTGTTCTCCACGGGTTCCACGCCCGGAGGCAAAAACTGAAATAAAAAAATACATGCCATTAATCAAGACAATGTTCGATTATTATTTCACTTGTATTATAGGTTGTATTAATTATTATAAATTTATTGAAGTAAAACTTCTTTACGCACGCATGACTTGGGGTGTAAGCTGGTGAATGAGTGACGAGAGCGTTACGAAAAGTGTGATCGGGCGTATTTTTCAAGTTAGTGATTCTTTAGTTAGTGAGGTACCTAGTTAGCTAGTTTTAAGAGTCATCTAAAGGATTTCGAATTGAACAGACGTCCCTATTGCCAGCTATGATGATTCATCCACATAGCACCTTAGTATTGCAAAAGTGAAAACAAATATTTATAATTTAATTATTGTCTGTCTATGGGAATATGTCAAAAATACTTACGACTTCATCGTCGTCTGACGACTCATCGCCCGGAGCCTGAGCCTGAAATAAAAAAATACATGCCATTAATCAAGACAATATTTGTTTATTATTACGCGTGTAATATATTAAATATTGATTTATTGAAGTAAAACTTATTTACGCTCGCTTGACTTGGGGCGTAAGCTAGTGAATGAGTGACGAGAGCGTTACGAAAAGTGTGATCGGGCGTATTTTTCAAGTTAGTGATTGTTTAGTTAGTGAGGTACCTAGTTAGTTGGTCCTTACTTATATTATAAATGCGAATGTAACCGTGTCTGTCTGTCTGTGTGTCTGTTGCTCTTTCACGCCTAAACTACAGAACCGATTGAAATTAAATTTGGTACAGATATAGTCTAGAGCCTAAGAAAGGACATAGGGTACTTTTTAATGCGAAAAAAGCACTGTAAGATTTTGTAATAGGGAATGAAAATTTGTATGGAAGTTTCGTCATTTTTTAAGCTAGAATCTTTAAACTTATTTTTTAGACTTTTGATTAGATATAAATAAATATGACATTCAATGTTTGTAAAATTTTTACCCTTGATGAGGTAAAGTAATAGGGGATGAAAGTTTGTATGGAAATATGTAAGGTTTCGGCTAAACCACTGCACCGATTTAAAAAATTATTTCACTAATGGAAGGCTACATTGACAGGAAGTAACATAGGATATATTTTATCCCTATCTTCCTACAGGAACAGGAACTACGCGGGTGAAACCGCGGGGCGCAGCTAGTTATAGATAATTATGAAAGTTTGTTTGTGTGAGCATGTTTTTTTGTCTCATTTTCACGCCACGACAACAGTAACACTGTCCTGTTGTAACATTTATTATAAACATCAGTCCAGGTTGTTATCGATTTATAAGGCACTTGAGAATTTAGAGCCGGTGTCTCTGGGTGACGCGCGCAGTGCAGTGCCGCGCAGGATTGTACAATGCAGGGTTCTGGGTGGTGATGTGACTGTTATGGGCAGGCGTAGAGCTAACCATCAGGTGAACGACTTGCTCGTCTCGTCACCCAGTCTAATAAAAAAATCGCTCTTTCTCATGGCCTGACAAAATCAGACATCAGAGGGAGGCACTTCATCATTTCACAGACAACCTTGATAGGTAACCTTGACAGGGTATGTTGACCGATTTTCAACATGAGTGGCTTGCCAACAACACCTTAGTTTTTCCTGCAATTTTATTTATTTATATTAGGGCGCAAACTGTTTTCAATAAACTTAAAATAATAGACCTAAGTAATATACATACACCAATCAAGCTGCCACTAACGTATGTGTTTAATACGAGTATACACTGACAGACACCGCAGGCGATTTAAGCAAATGTAGTGCCAGCTCACGACTAGTGTTGTAACAATAGTTGCTCAGTTGGCGACGCCTTCGTTCGCCATGCCTCAGGGCGTGAGTTCGGAACCAGCTAACCGTGAGCATGAGCATGAGCTTCTGGTGCAGGAAAAACTAAGGTGTTGTTGGCAAGCCACTCATGTTGAAAATCGGTCATCATACCCTGTCAAGGTTACCTATCAAGGTTGTCTGTGAAATGATGAAGTGCCTCCTTCTTATGTCTGATTTTGTCAGGACGTGAGATAGAGCGATTTTTTTTAATAGACTGAGTGACGAGACGAGCAAGTCGTTCACCTGATTTTAAGCGCTACGCCTGCCCATAACGGTCACAGCACTACCCAGAACCCTGCATTGCATAATCTGAGGCGACACTGCACTGCGCTCCTCACCCCGAGACATCGGCTCTAAAGTCTCATATGCCTAGTAATTTCGCTGGAAACAATGCCCTTCGAACCGGAACACAGTAATGCTTGCACACTACTGCTTGGCGGATCAATATTTGGCATAGGTGCGGTACTTCCCCAGACGGCCTCTTGCAGAAGAGGCCTCCCACTACTATATTATTATATAAAGAGCTATAACTTACCACGGCGGGGATGGGACGACGCGGAGGCAGAGGTGGAGGAGGCACCTTCTGCAAAATATTTAATTTATTTAATTTGCTTACGTAACGTGTAAACTAATTAACGTCTTTGCCCAAAATATTTTTTTGTTATGGCAGATCAATAATCTATATATATAAAAATAGGTAGGTGATCCACCAATCCGGATCTGGCCCCCGTGGTGGATTATGGCCTAACCCTCCTCACGAAAGTGAGGAGAGACCCGTGCCCAGCAGTGGGACGGTATGGGTTGATGATGATGATGATGACACTTATATTATAGCTGTTTTAGCGTCGGAGGCTCGGGGGTCGATGAGATCAAATGAGGATAATAATATCAAAAGCATGATAACGCCTCTATTTGTCCATTCAATATACTGTTTTTTTATTTTTAAAGTTAATGATTGCTTAGTTGGTCAGGTAATTAACTAGTTTCAAGAGTCATCTAAAGGATTATAAATTGAACAGATATCCCTATTGCTAGGTATGATGATCCATCCACATAACATCTTAGTATTGCAAAAGTGAGATCAAATATCATCGGAAATAATATAATTGAATTATTATCTGTCTATGAGAATATATCAAAAATACTTACGATGTCATTGTTCTCCACGGGTTCCACGCCCGGAGGCAAAAACTGAAATAAAAAAATACATGCCATTAATCAAGACAATGTTCGATTATTATTTCACTTGTATTATAGGTTGTATTAATTATTATAAATTTATTGAAGTAAAACTTCTTTACGCACGCATGACTTGGGGTGTAAGCTGGTGAATGAGTGACGAGAGCGTTACGAAAAGTGTGATCGGGCGTATTTTTCAAGTTAGTGATTCTTTAGTTAGTGAGGTACCTAGTTAGCTAGTTTTAAGAGTCATCTAAAGGATTTCGAATTGAACAGACGTCCCTATTGCCAGCTATGATGATTCATCCACATAGCACCTTAGTATTGCAAAAGTGAAAACAAATATTTATAATTTAATTATTGTCTGTCTATGGGAATATGTCAAAAATACTTACGACTTCATCGTCGTCTGACGACTCATCGCCCGGAGCCTGAGCCTGAAATAAAAAAATACATGCCATTAATCAAGACAATATTTGTTTATTATTACGCGTGTAATATATTAAATATTGATTTATTGAAGTAAAACTTATTTACGCTCGCTTGACTTGGGGCGTAAGCTAGTGAATGAGTGACGAGAGCGTTACGAAAAGTGTGATCGGGCGTATTTTTCAAGTTAGTGATTGTTTAGTTAGTGAGGTACCTAGTTAGTTGGTCCTTACTTATATTATAAATGCGAATGTAACCGTGTCTGTCTGTCTGTGTGTCTGTTGCTCTTTCACGCCTAAACTACAGAACCGATTGAAATTAAATTTGGTACAGATATAGTCTAGAGCCTAAGAAAGGACATAGGGTACTTTTTAATGCGAAAAAAGCACTGTAAGATTTTGTAATAGGGAATGAAAATTTGTATGGAAGTTTCGTCATTTTTTAAGCTAGAATCTTTAAACTTATTTTTTAGACTTTTGATTAGATATAAATAAATATGACATTCAATGTTTGTAAAATTTTTACCCTTGATGAGGTAAAGTAATAGGGGATGAAAGTTTGTATGGAAATATGTAAGGTTTCGGCTAAACCACTGCACCGATTTAAAAAATTATTTCACTAATGGAAGGCTACATTGACAGGAAGTAACATAGGATATATTTTATCCCTATCTTCCTACAGGAACAGGAACTACGCGGGTGAAACCGCGGGGCGCAGCTAGTTATAGATAATTATGAAAGTTTGTTTGTGTGAGCATGTTTTTTTGTCTCATTTTCACGCCACGACAACAGTAACACTGTCCTGTTGTAACATTTATTATAAACATCAGTCCAGGTTGTTATCGATTTATAAGGCACTTGAGAATTTAGAGCCGGTGTCTCTGGGTGACGCGCGCAGTGCAGTGCCGCGCAGGATTGTACAATGCAGGGTTCTGGGTGGTGATGTGACTGTTATGGGCAGGCGTAGAGCTAACCATCAGGTGAACGACTTGCTCGTCTCGTCACCCAGTCTAATAAAAAAATCGCTCTTTCTCATGGCCTGACAAAATCAGACATCAGAGGGAGGCACTTCATCATTTCACAGACAACCTTGATAGGTAACCTTGACAGGGTAAGTTGACCGATTTTCAACATGAGTGGCTTGCCAACAACACCTTAGTTTTTCCTGCAATTTTATTTATTTATATTAGGGCGCAAACTGTTTTCAATAAACTTAAAATAATAGACCTAAGTAATATACATACACCAATCAAGCTGCCACTAACGTATGTGTTTAATACGAGTATACACTGACAGACACCGCAGGCGATTTAAGCAAATGTAGTGCCAGCTCACGACTAGTGTTGTAACAATAGTTGCTCAGTTGGCGACGCCTTCGTTCGCCATGCCTCAGGGCGTGAGTTCGGAACCAGCTATCCGTGAGCATGAGCATGAGCTTCTGGTGCAGGAAAAATTAAGGTGTTGTTGGCAAGCCACTCATGTTGAAAATCGGTCATCATACCCTGTCAAGGTTACCTATCAAGGTTGTCTGTGAAATGATGAAGTGCCTCCTTCTGATGTCTGATTTTGTCAGGACGTGAGATAGAGCGATTTTTTTAATAGACTGAGTGACGAGACGAGCAAGTCGTTCACCTGATTTTAAGCGCTACGCCTGCCCATAACGGTCACAGCACTACCCAGAACCCTGCATTGCATAATCTGAGGCGACACTGCACTGCGCTCCTCACCCCGAGACATCGGCTCTAAAGTCTCATATGCCTAGTAATTTCGCTGGAATTGTTTCCAGCGAAATTCCGGCTCTTCGAACCGGAACACAATAATGCTTGCATACTACTGCTTGGCGGATGAATATTTGGCAAAGGTGCGGTACTTCCCCAGACGGCCTCTTGCAGAAGAGGCCTCCCACTACTATATTATTATATAAAGAGCTATAACTTACCACGGCGGGGATGGAACGACGCGGAGGCAGAGGTGGAGGAGGCACCTCCTGCAAAATATTTAATTTATTTAATTTGCTTACGTAACGTGTAAACTAATTAACGTCTTTGTCCAAAATATTTTTTCGTTATGGCAGATCAATAATCTATATATATAAAAATCAATTGCTGTTCGTTAGTCTCGCTAAAACTCGAGAACGGCTGAACGGATTTATCTCATCTTGGCCTTGAAATGTTCGTGGAGGCCTAGGGAAGGTTTAAAAGGTGAGAAAAATTGGAATAATTGCCGAGTAAACCCTAAAAACAGCCCTTTTCTTTTTTCTCGCACTAGAACTCGCGTGTGTAACCGCGGGGCGCAGCTAGTAATAGATAAAAAAATTGTCGACGTAGTCAAATCTTGAAGAAAAAAATTGCATGATTGTCCATTGACCACTGATTGATACTCATATCATTAAGTTGTTATTTATTTTTATAATCATCATGATACAATAATCTTGAAATCATTAGGAGGAACATCAACTCTTGTTTATATAAGAAATGGGATAAAAAGCACATTCAATTCCACGAGTTCACCCAAACGCTATTATTATTAATGCTATGCATTATCCACTTGAATCATACATAATATGAACCACATCATAATTGACTGTATACTATTATAATATCCTAATCCTACTGATATTATAAAATGTTTGTCAGTTTGTATGTTTGGATGTTTAGATATTTGATCAAGACGATCACGCAATGACTGCTGGAAATAATAATAATAATAACAAAAAGAACAAAATGATTACCTCGTTCTCAAAGTCGAAGACTATCGAAGAAGATTTCCATGGCAGTCCGAGTTCCACCGCCTGTTAAAATGAAACTTCAATATAACTGTTTCTACGTAGCTATGGCTAGGCCACAAGTTACAATTGAAATATTTATTTACTAGATATGCCCCGCAATTACACACGCGTTGAGTACTATCTATCGGAACAGTTAAATTTTAAGGCATTACAAGTATGTGAAATCCTGATGGCAAACTATATAATTATGTGTGCCAAATTTCATCCAAATCCGATCCGGCGGTTTTTCGTATGTATGTATTTATTGTTAAGCTGATACCATCTGGAGATGCAGATACCTTGAAAAGGTGAGACCGCTTACGATTGCATGAGTCCGCGAGAATCTTAACACCTTATCAAATCTATACTGACCGTACCTCGTTAGTTTAGAGCTGATTATGGATTGTATTTCACAATTATTTCATTGAGCTTTCAAGTACAGTTTCAGGTCTTGGTGTAATAACAAGCCATGGTTATAGTCGTTTGACATATCCTTCGTATCAGGAGGGATACGAATGCGTTAACTGAATGAGATAAGTCCAAGATCGCCAAGGTTCGTAAAAAAAGAAGCACGCGTATATCTAATCTGTACATATAAAATTCAAAGTCCTGACTGACCGACGGACTGACGTATCAACGACAATCCTAGTGACATGAAATTTTGCGGGGGTGTTTCTGGTGATGTGTGAGCATCCACTATGAAAGGGTTTTTCGAAAAACTACCCCTAAAAGGGTGAAATGAGGGTGCGAAATATTTTTTGGGCCGGTTCAGTCTCAAATTGCTGTACATACTCTTCAATTTAAAATAAAGAGATACGTGTATCATAGTTTTTTCATAATCGCTTCCATTTAGCTTTAAATTCAATTGAATGTTTTTTTATTAGGCAAGGTCTTAGGATGCAGAAGCTATATTATTGGAGACTGCGCGCGTATCTCTAGTCAGGATCATGGATGGTGATGGGCGATTCCGAGATGTAAAAGGTGATTGTTCAAAAATATCAATGGTTAGTGATGATTTTCACGTGTGGTCAAATTTACGAGAATCCCCGTTATTTTTAAATATCTAAAAGGAAAAAATCAACCCAGAAAACGTTAGCTTAATTAAGTAAAAACCATGGCCACTCTGCACACAAAATTTAGGAAATAAAAGTATGGGACTAAAAACGTCCCGTATTATTCCTTCATAATAAGAACTAGCCAGATACAGGCTAAACACATAACCCTCCTCTTTTTGGCTTCGCCCCCAGTCGGACAAAGTAAGTTTTAGGGAGGTCACTCTGTACTTTTTGACGCGCTTCAGTAGCGCGTTTCGTTAATTTGCTTTCTTTAGGAACTCAAAAGAGAAAATAAAAGTGTAACATATTATTATTATGTTGCATGTTTCATTTCTCTACAATTTTAAGGTCAACGCGAACGAAGTCGCGAGCAGAAGCTACTACTAAATATAACTAGAAGATATCGAAAACGGTTGATAATAATTACATCATCCATTGTATCGGCTTCGAATAGTTGGCGCGGCACCGGAGCCAAAGGACGTCGTGGGACATCCATAACTTCAATTTCCTGTTGACAATAAAACTGAAGTTATTATCTGTATGTAATCACTGTTATTATAGGCAAATAATGGATAAGATTTAGGTATGGCAGATTAGTCCTATAACAAAATAATCACCAGGATATAAGGTACTTCTCAGCGCCACATTCAGCGGCACCTACCAGTGCCTTACCAAATGACTCCTCTCAGAGCCAGAATAGTCTCGTAGATGCTGAACCATCGATACGAAGAAGAAGACCAGAATATAGGCTGAACACTCTAAAACCCATATTCTGTAGTTCATTCTTACAACTATTATTTTGCTTTGAACAGATAAAGTACGTAAAGTGGTGTCGATAAATAACTTTAATTTGAAACACATATTTTATTAAACAGAAGCTACTTGCAATTATTTAACATTGAGTCTATTTTCCATCATAAGTGGAACTCTTTGGAGCATATTGAATTATCGACATAGCTAGTTATCTGTCACATGTCATCAGTTTCTGGTTAACCTGTCACTTTAGTGTCAAGTTAGTGATGGGAGAGTTTGCGCTAGTCTAGTACCTTTATTCATTTGAAATCTATCGATCTCTAAATCAACGGTCTATCTGTTTGGCAGCCATGCGACAGACAGACACACATAATTATTCATTTTACACTTATTGTTAGTGTTTGTAAATTTGTAACAATTAATCGACATGAATTAACTAAATAGTTACTTACTTATACCTCTTTATGCTGACAGCTTTTTGGTTGAGTAGTCGGACCTTAGTCGGACGAAAAGGAAAAGGGAAAAAAGGAGGAATGTATGTCAGTCATGTCAGTGCGGCATTCAAAAAATGGAATCGAGCTATGTTATTTTAAAATATAAGGTTTTCTAGAGAAAAATAAAACAGTGAACGTGATAAGTAATGCTTTATCATTTATTAAACTTACTTCGACGGAGCCTAGATTAGTGGTACCTAGTCTTACATTATAATATAGCTGTTTTAGCGTCGGAGGCTCGGGGGTCGATGAGATCAAATGAGGATAATAATATCAAAAGCATGATAATGCCTCTATTTGTCCATTCAATATACTTGTTAGCGCGGCAGCTAAGCTGTATAGGCTGAGCGCGCCTCCAATGGCGGGGGAAGGATGGCTGGTAGAAGAGTAGTACAAAGGAACTTGGCGACTAACCTGGTCTCCATGCAACTGCAATCACCTCGGTTCGGGTCCGTCTCCAAGCTGCTTGTTCCTTCAGGATGTTATGACGATCGATGTAGTGGACTGTATTTTAGGCGGTTGGTGCGTGTCGGCAAGGAGCGTTTACGCGGCGGGTTTATAGCGGGTTTTGTTTATATTTGCGCGTCGAATTCACGTGGACCACCACAGAGGAGCAGCAGATCCAGTACTTTGGATTCGGCGAGAGCGGCAGCCGCGAAGGACGAGGGTCGATCGCAGACTACTTGCGGCGGCAAGCAGTTTTCTCGTGGATACCACGATATGAGCGACAGAGATAGTCGCCAAGAAATGATAGGAATAGGAAGGTAGGAAGGTATTATGAGTGCCAATGTAAGTGGCGCGAACATTTGCCCCCGGCCTAAAAACCATTGGTTTTTAAAAGAAAGCGGGAAATAAAAAAAAAAATAAAAATAAGAGTTAACTCTTAAGCAGTCAACGGGTTAAATATAACATAGCGGTTGACCGGGGAGCAAGGGGTTAAATTATTGGGTAGGTAAGATGCATAAACGGACGACGGGTCTCTGGTAGACGCCGGTCGCCGTTTTTACTGACGCTACTCGACAGATGCCATCGCCGCCGACATGAGTGGCCACGACGACGCCGAGAGGCCAGGATAGCGGGGGAATATTATCAGTGATAATAAGAACAATAGAACCTATTGTAATGGGATTCGAAGGTGTATTCCATTTTCCTCTAGATTGAAGTAAGTGAAGATATTCCAACTTCCACCGTTTGGAAAATGATCGTACCATTTGATCCAATAAAGCGTACCGTTTCAATAAGTGTCCAGGTTCATCGGGAACCGTGCAAGCGGGTAAATGCTTCAGCGGTGCGGTCATTAAGAAATGTGAAGCACTCAGCGCGGTCGGCTCAGACGGATCTTCGCTCAATAACGTTATAGGACGAGAATTGATAACGCATTCTATCTGTGTGAGTACGGTTAACATTTTTTCATAGGTGAGTAACTGTGAACCGATCGTTTTATGAAGATGACTTTTAAACGCTTTCACATATATTTCATAATTCCCCCCGAAGTGAGGACTTCGCGGTGGATTGAATTTCCAGTGTATGCGATTAGCTGATAACTCATCTGAGATAGACTTATTATATTCGTCGGAATTTAAAAGATCCGTTAACGCATTTTTCGCATTTTTAACGCATTCCGTTAACGCAGAGACGGGAAGGGAGTCAAGGAGCGCGGGTGAGTTACTAGCCCATTTGACGAGATCGAAGCCCCCGGCCTTGAGCAACTCGCAGAGATCGTCTCTGAGTTGTAAACAAGCAGACAGAGTAGGCATGGAGTAGCACACGTCGTCCATGTATGTGTTGTCGCTGATAAGAGATGCTGCGAGTGGGAAGCGGGCACCGTCGGCGGCGCACAGCTGTCGCAACACTCGCATCGCAAGGAACGGACTGCTACGTAGACCAAAACAAACGCGGTTGAATTGGTAGGTATCAAGCGGAAAAACGGGATCGAATCGATACAGGAGTTTTTGATATTTGCGGTGGTCCTTATTTATCAAAATTTGTAGGTACATCTGTTTAATATCGGATGTAAAAGCGATTGGGTAGTGGCGGAAATCCAAGAGGATTGTAAAAAGATCGTTTTGTAAATTATCCCCGGTATATAAAACTTGATTCAAGGAGAGGCCTGAGTCAGTTTCAGCACCGGCGTCCATCACCATACGCCATCGAGTTGTTGTTTTTTGTAGTCTCGCAATGGCGTGGTGTGGCACGTAATATCCAGTAAAAGGACTATCATTGTCGATCAGTGAAATGTAACCCTTCTGAATGTACTCTTTGATTATAGCATCGTACTCTAAGCGCAGAGCAGGTATCGCGGCGAGCTTACGTTCGAGATACATGAAGCGTTTTTTAGCGATAGGGTAAGAATTACCCAGAGAGGTCGCGGGATCGCGGGAGAAAGGTAACGCTACAGAATAGCGTCCCGTAGGATCGCGGGAAACGTTATTTGTAAAAATGCGTTCACATTCTATAGCGTCTGGGCTCAAAGTCGGCGTGCATTGCACCTCTTCAAGCTGCCAGAAGCGTTGGACAAGATTATCTAAACGTGGTCCTTCCGTAAAGGTACAGAGGGAAATATGAGAGCGGCATCTATCTTCAACCAAGGGGTCAGTGATAGAAACAACGGTTTCAATATGAGCGGGCGTAACATGAGCGAGAGTAACGGGAGCGGTCCCGATTACGATAAAACCAAAAATGGTTTCAAAAGCGGTTGGAGTACCAGGCGGACCAGCGGCGCGGCCTGATAGCAATATTTCAGAAAAGAGCGGCGCGCCTATAAGTATGTCGATCTCGGAAGGCGAAGCGAAACTGTCGTCTGCCAGAGGCAGGCAGTTCAGGTATGAAAGGCAGGATACGTCAATTTTCACTGCCGGTAAATTGTCTGTTATGCGGTCGATAACATAGGCGTCAATTGCAATAAAATTATCATTTAGGCGGGAAGATAAAGTAGCAGAAACTGCTCCCTTGATTGGGTTAGATGCGGAACCTATCCCTTTAACAACGGTGTTCGTCACCTTATTGCATTTTAAATTTAATTTAGCGCAACATTTTGAAGTTAAAAAGTTACTTTGGGAAGCCGAATCAATTAAGGCGCGTACTACATGGCGGCGACCATTTAAATCCGTAGCATAAACTTGTACGGTTCCCAGTAAACAAGTAGTGTCATTAGGCTGCGAAGCGGGGCGTATATTACACAGCGACACCTGTTGTTGTGATGACTGATAAGCAGTTGTAGGTAAGTTCGTCAGCTGAGCGCTAGCGGAGCCCGCGACGGGCGGCGGCGATGCCGAAGGCGGCATGTGATCCCCGGCGGCGGAGAAGTTGCCAGTTCGCGCGCGCGGAGGCGGCGCGTGCGCCTGTGACGGAGCGCTAGGGTACGGGCGATTGTCTTCACGGGAAGATGATACTTTGCGGCATAACATAGAATGATGTTTACATCCACAATAACGGCAATTAAATTTAGAATTGCAAGCAGTATTTATATGCGTAGTGCTTAGACAATTAGTGCAACCTTTGCTTTGTTTTACAAAAGTGTACCTGTCGTCGATAGAAAGCTTATCAAATACAGGGCATCTATATAAGTTAGCGTGATCGGCTTGTTTGCAAAGCGGACAGTGAGTGACGCATGATGCTGCAAAAGACTGCGTAGACCTTGCAGTACGCGGCCTGTTATCACTGCGGCTAAGAGAATCGGTCGTAGTGCGTTCCAATATTTTGCTTTGTTCGCGGATGAATTTTAAAAGTTCATTGTATGTAGGCATAGATTTACCTCGCATGTGCATTTCAAACGACCGTGCAGTACTTGAATCTATTTTCTTCAAAGCGAGCGATAGTAAAATAAAATCAGACACGTTATCGAGCTTGAGAGACTTCAAACTTGACACAGCCGTGCAGAATTTATCTAGAAATAATTCTAAGTTTTTATTCGTCGCGGTGTTAAAAGATTTAAAATCAAGCATTTGATCAAGATAAGCGGAGGCTAGGTTACGGTTGTCGTTATACTTATCGACGAGCGTCTGCCATATGATCGGATAATTATCACCGTTAGGTACGATACCAGAACAAACTGCAAGGGCCCGGCCTGACAATTTATTAATTAAATATTGGACGCGTTCGTGATCAGTGAGATCGGGATTTTCGTGAATCGTGCGTTTGAATGACTCATAAAATATCCTCCAGGTCATCGGATCTCCATTGAAGACCATCAAATCGAGTTCAGGAATTCTGATGGATTTACGTTGCGGGGCAACATTGAAATCAGCGGTTTTTAAAGGCGGGTTAAGTTTATTATAAACAAACTGACAACGGCAAAACATATCTTCGAAGACGTTTATAGATTGGTAGTTTACCGTGTACGAAGCGTTGAGAGTCAACTCGGTGACATTTAATTTGTTCACAATTTCATTGAAATCGGAGCGTAAGCGGTCTAACGAGATCATTCCACATAGAAATAAATCTTTCTCAGTATCATCAGTGAAAGCCTTTAAAGATCGGTTAAAAATATCTTGTAAGCGGGAAAATATAATGTCACGTTTACCTATCAAGGTCAAACGTTCGACCTGTAACGTATCGAGCGCCTTTGCGTCCTCGTATACTTCACTATCTTTGTCTTTTGAACGAGTAGCCATAGCCATCTTAACAAAGTATAAAAAAACTAGATAAAGTATGAAATTCCTAACTTACTGCAACTGCCTACAGCATTTACCTGCCGCGCGCGCGGCGTATTGAATACCCACGCGGAGACGCACGGGCGGTCGTTAGGAATACCTTCACTTTTTAATAAAAATTAAGAATTACGGAAAAATCGTTATTTTTACTATTTAGGAATGCGGAATACACGAAATAAGTATATAATAGCGTAGTAGGATAGTACAGGGTACTATCTGAACTGTAATTGCGGGCGGGAACACGATAATTATAGGAAATTATCGTTGGTAAAAATACCAATATAAAATTGCGGGCGGTTATAAAGAGGACTATATGAGGCCTAAGAGGGGCCAGAGAATAGCGGGAGGACCAGAGAAGATCCGGCGGCGGAGGACCAACAATATGTTAGCGCGGCAGCTAAGCTGTATAGGCTGAGCGCGCCTCCAATGGCGGGGGAAGGATGGCTGGTAGAAGAGTAGTACAAAGGAACTTGGCGACTAACCTGGTCTCCATGCAACTGCAATCACCTCGGTTCGGGTCCGTCTCCAAGCTGCTTGTTCCTTCAGGATGTTATGACGATCGATGTAGTGGACTGTATTTTAGGCGGTTGGTGCGTGTCGGCAAGGAGCGTTTACGCGGCGGGTTTATAGCGGGTTTTGTTTATATTTGCGCGTCGAATTCACGTGGACCACCACAGAGGAGCAGCAGATCCAGTACTTTGGATTCGGCGAGAGCGGCAGCCGCGAAGGACGAGGGTCGATCGCAGACTACTTGCGGCGGCAAGCAGTTTTCTCGTGGATACCACGATATGAGCGACAGAGATAGTCGCCAAGAAATGATAGGAATAGGAAGGTAGGAAGGTATTATGAGTGCCAATGTAAGTGGCGCGAACAATACTGTTTGTTTATTTTTAAAGCTAATAATTGCTTAGTTGGTCAGGTAGTTAACTAGTTTCAAAAATCATCTAAAGGATTTAAATTGAACAGATATCCCTATTGCTAAGTATGATGATCCATCCACATAGCATCTTAGTATTGCAAAAGTGAGATCAAATATCATCGGAAATATTATAATTGAATTATTATCTGTCTATGGGAATATATCAAAAATACTTACGAGGTCATCGTCGTCTGACGACTCATCGCCCGGAGCCTGAGCCTGAAATAAAAAAATACATGCCATTAATCAAGACAATATTTGTTTATTATTACGCGTGTAATATAGATTTTTTTAAATATTGATTTATTGAAGTAAAACTTATTTACGCTCGCTTGACTTGGGGTGTAAGCTAGTGAATGAGTGACGAGAGCGTTACGAAAAGTGTGATCGGGCGTATTTTTCAAGTTAGTGATTGTTTAGTTAGTGAGGTACCTAGTTAACTAGTTTTGAGAGTCATCTAAAGGATTTTGAATTGAACAGACGTCCCTATTGCCAGCTATGATGATTCATCCATTCATCCTTAGTATTGCAAAAGTGAGAACAAGTATTGATAATTTAATTATTGTCTATGGGAATATATCAAAAATACTTACGACTTCACCATTTCCTGTAGCGACATCGCCCGGAGCCTGAGCCTGAAATAAAAAAAATGCCATTAATCAAGACAATGTTTGTTTATTATTTCACGTGTAATTTAGGTTATTTTAATTATTGATTTATTAAAGTAAAACTTCTTTACGCACACTTGACTTGGGGATCACGTTGGTGAATGAGTGACGAGAGCGTTACGAAAAGTGCGATCGGGGGTATTTTTAAAGTTAATGATTGCTTAGTTGGTCAGGTAGTTAACTAATTTCAAGAGCCATCTAAAGGATTTTAAATTGAACAGATATCCCTATTGCTAGGTATGATGATCCATCCACATAACATCTTAGTATTGCAAAAGTGAGATCAAATATCATCGGAAATATTATAATTGAATTGTTGGCTGTCTATGGGAATATATCAAAAATACTTACGACTTCATCTCCATCTAATGACGTGTCGCCCGGAGCCACAGTCTGAAGTAAAAAAATCATGCCATTAATCAAGACAATGTTCGTTTACTATTTCACGTGTAATATAGATTATTTTAATAATTTATTTATTGAAGTAAAACTTCTTTACGCACGCTTGACTTGGTGTGTAAGTTGGTGAATGCTTGACGAGAGCGTTACGAAAAGTGTGATCCGGAGTATTTTTCAAGTTAGTGATTGTTTAGTTAGTGAGGTACCTAGTTAACTAGTTTTCAGAGTCATCTAAAGGATTTTGAATTGAACAGACGTCCCTATTGCCAACTATGATGATTCATCCATTCATCCTTTTTATTTTGCAAAAGTGAGAACAAATATTTATAATTGAACTAGCTGCGCCCCGCGGTTTCACCCACGCAGTTCCTGTTCCCGCGGTAATATGGGGATAAAATATAGCCTATGTTACTCGCTGTCAATGTAGCTTTCCATTAGTGAAATAATCTTTTAAATCGGTGCAGTGGTTTAGCCGGAACCTTACATATTTCCATACAAACTTTAATCCCCTATTTTTACTTTACCCCATCAAGGCTAAAATTTTTAGAAACTTTGAATGCCAAATTTATTTTTATCAAATCAAAAGCCTTAAAAAATAAATTTCAAGCTTCTAGCTTCAAAAATGACGAAACTTCTATACAAACTTTCATCCCCTATTTCAAACCCTTACAATACTTTTTTCGCATTAAAAAGTACCCTATGTCCTTTCTTAGGCTCTAGACTATCTCTGTACCAAATATCATTTCAATCGGTTTAGTAGTTTAGGCGTGAAAGAGCAACAGACAGACAGACAGACATAGTTACTTTCCATTTATAATATAAGTATAGATTATTGTCTATGGGAATATATTAAAAATACTTACGACTTCATCATCTTCTACGGCCACATCGCCCGGAGCCTGAGCCTGAAATAAAAAAATACATGCCATTAATCAAGACAATGTTTGTTTATTATTTCACTTGTAATATAGGTTATTTTAATTATATATTTATTAAAGTAAAACTTCTTTACGCTCGCTTGACTTGGGGATCATGTTGGTGAATGAGTGACGAGAGCGTTACGAAAAGTGCGATCGGGGGTATTTTTAAAGTTAATGATTGCTTAGTTAGTGAGGTAGTCAACTAGCTTTGAGAGTCATCTAAGAGATTTTAAATTGGACAGATATCCGTATTGCCAGGTTCATACCTCAATCCACATAGCAAATTAGTATTGCAAAAGTGAGATCAAATATCATCGCAAATATAATAGTTGAATTATTGTCTGTCTATGGGAATTCATAAAAAATACTTACGCTTTTAGCTCCCTCTACGGGTACATCGCCTGGAGGAGCCGTCTGAAAATAAAAAAAAATCAAGACAATGTTCGTTTATTAAAACTATCACGTGTAATATCAGTTATTTTATTTATTTATATTAGGGCACAAACTGTTTTCAATAAACTTAATATAATAGACCTAAGTAATATACATACACCAATCAAGCTGCCACTAACGTATGTGTTTAATACGAGTATACACTGACAGACACCGCAGGCGATTTAAGCAAATGTAGTGCCAGCTCACGACTAGTGTTGTAACAATAGTTGCTCAGTTGGCGACGCCTTCGTTCGCCATGCCTCAGGGCGTGAGTTCGGAACCAGCTATCCGTGAGCATGAGCATGAGCTTCTGGTGCAGGAAAAACTAAGGTGTTGTTGGCAAGCCACTCATGTTGAAAATCGGTCATCATACCCTGTCAAGGTTACCTATCAAGGTTGTCTGTCAAATGATGAAGTGCCTCCATCTGATGTCTGATTTTGTCAAGCCGTGAGAAAGAGCGATTTTTTTTAATAGACTGAGTGACGAGACGAGCAAATCGTTCACCTGATGGTAAGCTCTACGCCTGCCCATAACAGTCACATCACCACCCAGAACCCTGCATTGTACAATCCTGCGCGGCACTGCACTGCGCGCGTCACCCAGAGACACCGGCTCTAAATTCTCAAGTGACTTATAAATCGATAACAACCTGGACTGATGTTTATAATAAATGTTACAACAGGACAGTGTCACTGTTGTCGTGGCGTGAAAATGAAACAAAATAACATGCTCACACAAACAAACTTTCAAATTATCTTTAATTTTCGTGGGACATCATTGAAAAGAGTAGTAAACATTAAACCAAATTATTCCAAAACAGTTTGCGTTTTTTCCTGTTAAGAAGTGAGAAAAAAATCAAAATGGACTTACCACGCAGCTGCACATGAGCCGGCGAACAATCAACGCCCATCTGGCACGCCAGTTTTGCGGCGCCCTAGGGGCTGCCACAGGGACAGAATCCTCTTCCGACATCGTATCTAGCAAACAAATTAAATGACAGTATTAAGCCAAATCTGGAAACATACACCTAGAGGTATTTTGTATTTTATATTTCCATTATTAACGGCTAAAAAGTATCCTATGAGGCAATGAGTTATTCCAGGACTTAAAGTATGTACGGCAGGAAATTTCATCAAAATCCGTTCAACTATTGTAATCGGAAGAAAGGGACACATACACACACAGACTTATACATTTATAATATTAGTGGGATAGTGGGATTTGCTGGACTACACACTATATAATTATAACTACATAGATCGATTGACTAATAACAACCTTAGTATATCATTAAAGCCGGTTTTAGTGGTCGACCGACCGTCGCGTCGGCGTCGCCGTCGGTGCGTACTACGCTTGTAATTTTTATGAAAATTGACAAGTCGTGACAAGCGCGACCGACTCGTCGGTCGCGCACCAAAACCGGCCTAAAGATTAGGATAGCTACCGCAGAGACCTCTGTAAATGAATATCACTAGAGGTGTAAAAGTAAACAAAAAAATCATACCCGTATGTATTCGTTACTATTACAATTAGTACCCGTTACTTTCGTATCGTTACTCGTTACTTCTGATACCTCATAAGTCATAAGTCATACGAATCGAGTCGTATTGCGTACGCGCACATTATGACGTCGCAGCGTCGCATCATTCGTACTTTGTAGAAAACATACTTATATATTAGGTTCATACCAAACTGCGTAAGGTGATCTAATAGGTAAAGTGTAGTACAGTACTACAAGTAAGCAGATGACGGAATGTACTAAATTTGCAATGGATTTAATATTTAGAAAAATTCAACCGTGAGCTTATGTTATACTACATATCACAATATCACAATCCATTATGCTTCCTAATTATAGTTTACTAACAGACAAACATCATTATTTCTCGTACGTTTTTAAAATTCACCGAATAATCGCGTAAAACATACGAATTCATATCATCAGCAATGGGGCTTGCGGGAACTGAAACGATGTAGGTACCCATGATACGAAACATGCGAGTAACGAAATGCATTCGCGAGTAACGATTCTTTACTCGGTACTAGAAGGCGCACCGGTTACGCAGTACCGCATACATACGGTTGGTACAGCTTTAAATATTACCCATTTTGGTTATAAAACTTTTGAAGTGTCATGATCCTAATAACAAATGAGGGCAACAAGTGGGTGGCATTTTCCTTTTATCCGAAGTAAATTTTCACGAAAATAACAGATACCTTCAGTAAGTAAACTCACTAAGTTAATGCATACTCGGATTGGTTGTGGGATGTTGGGCAAATGCCCACAAACGCCTACAACGCCTTCTATACTTTTACTACGCCCACCTATTACGATTACAATACCAGTTTTTAGGCTCTAGTTTCAACCAAGGGATGATCATAATTGATAAAACTTTAACCTTTTAGCACTAATTATCAAATAGTTTTTCGTGGCCCCAATTAGCTTTATATTCTGTCTAAGTTGCGAGATCAAAAACGTCGTTTCGTTATATTATTCGATGCATATATTATACATAGATAGACATGACCGGTACCTGACTACTCAAAGATAATTTAGGATTTCTGTGTCTATTGACAAATACTGTTTTAATTCTCTTTGTCCCCATATCAAAATTAATTAAGTTACAATCTGCGGCATTTCATCGGTCTCCGCGTAATTTCATGTATTAACGTTTTATTTTTTACTAGCTGCGCCCCACAGTTTCCCCCGCGGTTATGTTATAACCTTCCTCCATAAATTGACTATTCGACACAAAAAGAATTGTTCAATTCGGACCGGTAGTTTCTGAGATCCTAGCGTTCAAACAAACAAACAAACTCTTCAGCTTTATATATTTGTATAGATACGTTACTGATTAACGAGATGAGCAAGTTACCTGATAGACTTCTGACGCTTCATTGTTTCTCCATCCAAAGGTAGACTAATAAATCCGCCCAATATTATTTAATTGTATAGTAGTGTTGTTTCTTTCGTAACTGGTGTACTATTTAGAATTTTTTATTATATTCTGATATAACAGTTACAGTGCCGCCCAGAAACTTGCATTGAATACTCTTGCATGAGACTGCTCTGCACTTCCCACCCCGAAACTTTGGTTCATAAGTCTCAAATACCTAGTAATTAAGCTGGAAATAATGGCCTTCAGCCGGGACAGAGTTTACACAATACTGCTTGGTGGATAGTATGAATATCTGGCAAAGGTGTATTGGTTCTCACGGCGCTCTGTTTTAGAAGAGGCTTACTAATTTGATTTACAAGAAATCTGCCACATTTTAGGGTATGACCCTATTTGGACCTAACGGAGGCTTCATTCCAGGTTTGATTTTAGAGTTTGAGGACCTGAGGACCTGAGGAGGCTGAAGAAGTCCTACGGAATTAAAATTATGATATATTCTATTCCAAGAGAAAAAGTATCTATATACACCCACCCACCTTACTATCGAAGAATATTTTTTACTGTCCACTTTTTTGTATTTCGTATTTTGTCGTATATTGTCACCGCTTTTTTGCATTGTACTACCCTTGTTTACCTATTGTAAATTTTATGTACTGTGTTTTTTTTTTGGTGTTAAGTAAATAACTTTCTATTCTATTCTATTCTTATATTACTAAAATTTATCAATTTGTTCAACCGTTTCAACTTAAAGAGAGAACAAACACTCAAACGCACAAACACGACTTTTCATATTAGTGAGATTATATAATAGTACAATTTTGAACAATAAAAGTGGGCAGTATTTTACAATATGCCGTATGTTTTATACGTTCATTTTCGTTGAAACACAGCGGTTACACATTGAACGAAAGTTAATTAAACTTTTTCTGGGAAAAATCTGATTGTGTTTCACGAACAACGATGCACATAAAGGATTATTTTTGTACTGAACTATTTCCTAGAATTTAGGTAAGGGACTGTTTTCAGTTTACATGGGCACCGGCGGCGCGCGCCGTCATGTCAGTTGGATATAATAATCTTAATATATATAAATCTCGTGTCACAATGTTTGTCCTCAATGGACTCCTAAACCACTTAACCGATTATAATAAAATTCGCACACCATGTGCAGTTCGATCCAACTTGAGAGATAGGATAGTTTAAATCTCAAATTATAGTCGCAATTTTAATTTATTGCTAATTATTTGTCTGTTATTATTTGACAGTCGCCATTATCTGTTAACTCCAAATGATTCTAACAGATGTCGATACCTTTCGACTGGGTTGAGTAAGTAATCAATAGATGGCGCTGCTATGGTAAATCAACTATCGATATCAATTAACTAAATAGTTACTTAATACCTCTTTATGCTGACAACTTTTTGGTTGAGTAGTCGGACCTTAGTCGGACGAAAAGAAAAAGGGAAAAAAGGAGGAATGTATGTCAGTGCGGCATTCGAAAATTGGAATCGAGCGAACGACTTTGTTATTTGAAAGAATATATGATTGTAATGAGAAAAAGAAATAAAAACAGTGAACGAACAACAATAATTTCAATTTATACATGTAAGTAATATCACATAGTTTTATAAAAGTTAATTAATATATCAATGAGAAAATGGCACAAAGCTCCCCACACTTTTTCAATAATTGTACAAAAAAAATTATATTATTTTTATTTAACCTCCATTGAAAATTATTTTGCACTTATTATTTCAATGTGCTATGATAACATGTTTTTCAGTTCCTCTTTCTAATATTTAAACGATTACATTATTATTTTCAGTCAAATGCCATCGAAAAAATCTAACCTCAACAACGCGAGCAGCAAAGGGTCACGACGCAAACATGTTGAAAGAGCTCAGCAATTACCAGAACAAATTGAAACAAGAAATGCAGCTCAAAGAATCAGGACTGCAGAAAGTCGTGCACAAGAATCTCAAGAACAGCGTGACGAACGTCTGCAACAGAATATTACGAGAACAAGAGCGGCACGAGAACGAAACATAGCTACAGTACGAGTACTAGATCGACAAAGGCAACGGATCAGCCGCTCATTAACACGTGCATCATTCGTACGGCTTGCCTTTGAATATACACCAGATATTAACTACTCAGCGCATTCAAAAATTGCTATCGGTGGAATGGATAAAGTAAGTCAATATTGTCAGGCATTGAAATTTCGGAATGAAGCAGCCGGCATGTGCTGCGCATCAGGAAAAGTTGTGCTGTCACCTCTACCCGCTCCGCCGGAGCCTTTATTATCCCTTCTTACTGGCAATTCAGTTGATTCTAAATTATTTTTGCGTAAGATACGCAAATTTAATTCTTGCTTCCAAATGACGTCATTTGGGGCAACTAAAATTTGCGATCGTGCATCCGATGGACGTAATTTTGAAACTACATTCAAAATTCAAGAATGCATGTATGAAACAATCATTCTTATGGCGAAGTGTTGAAACACTTCGATTGACCATAAATATGCGAGTACAATTGCAAAATGATCCATCAGCACAAATATTTTCAGAACAACTACTAGATATTGGGAACAGTAAAATAGAACTGCAACCAAATACGCAATGCATTAAACTACCGGACAATTTTTGCACTGTTGTTCAGGATAAAAATGAATTGATTCAGAGTATTTTCCCGGATATACAGAATAATTATTTGAATCATGAATGGCTTAGTCAACGGGCGATTTTGGCAGCCAAAAACGTTGATGTTGACGAAATTAACTTCCAGATACAACAGTTGTTACCAGGCGATCTGATGTCTTTTAAATCAATCGATACTGTTGTTGATGAAAATGAAAGTGTAAATTTTCCGATTGAATTTTTAAATTCATTAGATATCCCTGGAATGCCGCTACATAATCTTCGATTAAAGATTGGTTCCACTATTATTCTCCTCCGTAATTTGAATCCACCTCAATTATGTAACGGTACGCGTTTGGTCATCAAAAAGATCAACGGAAACATTATTGAAGCAACCATTTTGGCAGGGAAGTTTAAAGGAAAAGTGGTCCTGCTGCCACGTATTCCGATGATACCATCAGATTCTACCATACCCTTCAAAAGGCTACAGTTTCCAATTCTTTTAGCTTTCGCCATGTCTATAAATAAATCTCAAGGTCAAACAATGTCCATTTGTGGTTTAGATTTGGAAAACCCATGTTTTTCTCATGGGCAACTATATGTTGCGTGTTCACGTGTTGGGAAACCGTCGAATCTATTTGTGTTAGCTAAAGACAGGTTAACCAAAAACATTGTGCACCGATTGGTGTTAAATTAAATTGAAATTGAAAGTATTTATAATTCGAAAAAATAGATATTAATGTTTAAAAGTTTAAGACTGTCTGCCTTGCCTACCTCATTCATGAGTTTAAGCGTCACATGTTATTTACTGTATTATACTGTAATATACTTATATTTGTTATAAAATTAAATGGAAATAATAAATCTGATAAATTTTTATTTTGTACCTATTGATTTCTGCTTAATATCAAGTGTAAGAACATTTTAATTAATTGTGTTCAACGTACTTCCCCTTCAAATCTCAATCCAGTGAATTTGTATACCAACATCAACATTTTCGTCTTTGTTCGTAAATAATTTCATTGTACTAAAGGGTTATAGTAGTAGAAAGTCAAATAAGGAGATCACCATATTTTTTTACAAATACCATCTGTGTGAAAAAGCATAGTGGGCTCCGTGACTGATGTTCTCTTATTGTTCCTCTTAGATTGTTTACTATAATGTAATATAACAAAAACTTTAGCCACAGCAACGCGTGGCCGGGTCAGCTAGTTATTATATATGAAAAAGGCATCGAGTAATGACATGCCACGCGCCGCTGTGCCGTAAGTCGCTCGTCGCGCCTCTACTGTCTGGCTTGTCGCTAATGTATAATGTGTGTGGTATTATATAAATTGTAACACATAGTACACGAATCCACATTTCATAAAATTATACGTATTTTTGTTTATAATTGCTTTATTAAAAAAAAAACAAAATCATGGCGACTATGATCACTTTGATCTTTTTTTAATAAACGGACAGGTGCCTTGGCTTACCGCTAACTACTTCATAAAACAGGGTTAGATAAACCATTACAGAATTATCACCATCATCGTCAACCCTTGTCGTCCCACTACTGGGCACGGGTGTCTCCTCACTCTCGTGAGGTGGCTTAGGCTATTGTCCACTACGGGGGCCCGGTCCGGATTAGTAGATAACATACCTATCTCCGAAATAATTTTCGGGTAGGTATGTGGGCCTCCTCACAATGTTTTCTTCACCGAAAAGCGAGTGATAATTACGTACATTACGCTTTTACAGAAACACATTGGTACGTGCCCGCACTGGGATTTGAACTCACTTCTTTCTCCTTGGAAGGAGGACGTTTTCCCACTAGGCTACCACCGCTTACAGGATTATAGGTAACCTACTGTCAAATGGCAGCGCATTTTAAATACTAGCAACATTTCCCAGTAGATTTGCAATATTAATAATACGAGTAAAATTTTTGCCACTTTGGTCACACGGCCTGACGTGTTTCCATTCTATACAAGGCTAAATCGCAAAGGTGTGAAACTAATCGCTTATTATTGGGAATCACTTTTTTGCTAAAATGTATCAATTTATACAACAACGGGAGTACGCAAATACTCGTGTATACTTCGAATTGCCTGACATAGATAAAAATGAAATAGCATTCAATTGTTTGTTGATACAAAAAAAATGTAACAAAATTGAGAATTGAGATTGAAAAATTAAAATGAGATTTTTTACAATATATTTAAAAATAAATAATAATTAGGCAACACGACCACATACATGGATATTTGTATGGTAGGCCTCTTATGCAAGAGACCGCCTGGGAAGTACCCTTGGCAGATACTCATCCGCCAAACAATACTTTTTTCCGGTTTGAAGAGCACTGTTTCCAGAAAAATTACTGGGCATATGAGAATTAACAGCCGATGTCTCAGGGTGATGAGCGCAGTGCAGTGCCGCGCAAGATTAGGCAATGTAAAAGTTCTGGATGGCACTGTAATGTTATGGGCAGGTGTAGCGCTTACCAGCAGGCGGACGACTTGTTCGTCTCGTAAGTCAGTCAAATTTAAAAAAACATAGAACCCGACCCCTAACTAGGACTACCTGTATCTAGGGAAGTTGACTAAAACAATGGTAAAAGTAATGAAGCACCATCCCAAATCAAAACCCACCCGCCAAAAGCCAGACCAACCGAAAGCCAGTCGAAAGGCAAGTCTCAAGTTTAAACTAAACATTCACATATAAAAACGATAATCCGAGCTAGCTTTTCTTTATTTTTACCATGAATATTTCTAAATCCTTTTGCCACTCAAAACTTTAATTTAGTTTAAAAGCTCACTCAAAACTAAGAAGCTTTAATTTTTTTTGACGAAACGCTATCAATTAATAATTTGAATGTTAGGTCAAGCCGCAAGACGTCATAACTATGTTAGCTTGTTATATCCCTTACCGTTTTGATAACTTCAAAAGTTTTAGTTCTCTGAAAAAACTGTATTTAAATATGACACACGGCGCAAGTTACGGCAGTTACTAGTAAGTAAGACCCGTACGCGGGCAGCTCGCGGCACGAACTGTGAATTCAAATGCGCAGTTGGAGGAATCTGAATGATGGAAACCTAGGGGGGTATGCAGTATGCCTAATATTTACTATGCACTCGCTAACTAGAGCTAAGTCGTAATATACTTCAAATGTATAATTTATGCACGTATTTTCAATATTACGTATTTTGGCCAATTATATACTAATATTTGATTGAATTTAAAATTGACCAAAATCAATACACAGTAGATACTATTAAATAGATTTTGATGCAACTTGGCGTATATATTATTTAACCCGATAAACTAAAGGGTAGATATAATAGGATAGGATAGGATGAAAGTCAGATGAAAAGGAGCTTTTTTTAGAGTAACAAAGAATTAGAACATCAGAGAAAGTAATTTTATATAGGTTTTACTATTGGGGGTATATACACGTAACATATGTGTTAATCTTTGGTAAAACAAAGTCTCCGGGGCGTAAGTTGGTAATGAGCCGACGGGGAAGCGCGAAGCTGCAGGGTCGATTTCTGCACTGGGCTACCTGTAATTCGTGTGAACTACAATAAATTGTTTGTGGGACCATTATCCTCGTAGTTTCGGATTTTTCAGATACAGGCGATAATAATATTTACATCAGGGGTATATAATGTGATGTGACGTGCTAATTTGATTATAATTTCCAAGTACCTGCTACTACTTTACAATTAATTGCTGTTTCCCATAACGTAGTTAACAGAATTTACGTTAGTATTTAGTTTATATCAAAATATTGAAAGACAGTTTCCACCACGGCCTTGTGACCTACATTAGTGCACTTTGGTCTTTGTTATAAGGGGGGGGGGGATACTTACCTTGGCCCTTGGAATGGACGGTGGGTAGACCATGCAAAGAAATAATTTATGAGTAATGTAATTAAATTACTGTTTATAGCCATCATCTGTTTGTTAAGTAAGTGAAACCTAAAACCGTGATAGTTTAATTCGTTTGTATCCGAGGTATGCTCACATGAAATTGAAGGAGACATTGGGAGGGACTACCAGCCAGGTGGCCGCATATCATTAAGAAATATATTGACGGACATTTGGATGCGACTTCCATAGAACCGTGACAAGAAGAGTGAATAGGAAATATGGGTACTCGTATAAACCCAGCAGTGGTTACAGATTAAGAGGACAGACAGATAAATTATAGATAGGTCGATAGATAAATCCTTGATGATTTACATGCACCGATACTGAACCACATAAGGACAGCCCAATCACTACTTTCACTATTACTACTAGGTGATAGTATATTTATCTTTTCATAGCCCTCACAAACATAATATTTTATAGAAATACGTACCTACAAAAAAAAAGTAAAAGAAAACGTAACCCTTGCTAGAAATGGCAAGACCGTTGCTTCCTTCGTCTTTGTAACAGGCACTCTTCTGAAGAGATGTTACTGCGACGATACCATTTCCTTAGTCTTTACTTATTCAAGGTGCAGTAAGGTAAGGTTTGACCGCTTTACAATGTTTCAGAATGATTTTATATTATACTAGCTGCTGTAAACCGTGACTTCGTTCTTGTGGGACTTAGTCAACTCTATTTTTATTTTTTTAATAATATCTTTTGATCCTTGGAAAACATTGAAATTAAAATTTAAGGTAAGTGTCCTTGCTCGTCTCATTACTAAGACCCCGAAATGAAATATAATTTTCATTGGAAAAAAAAAAACAATTGCCTTTATTTGCTAGGTTTCATGTTAGAAATTTAATTTGCCAGGAATAGCGCGACCTAGCTGTTCAAGTTTCTTTGATTGAAAAGCAGTTACGACTTTCCTGCCAACTTGCATCCTGCAAAAAACCCGACAAGAAAAATATATTAGATTCAAATGATTCCACGTTTCATAATAATTTCAGCACGTATACCTTCAACGAGGTTAGATTTTTTTTTAAATTCTTCTTTTAATTAATTATATTGTATTCTTTTTCTATCATAAAATAATATAACACACACACTCACACACACACACACATACACACACATACACACACACAAACATACACATTTACACATTCGTAATGATCATGATAATGAAGACAATGACTAAATTATGTCCTCCTTTATACTCTTGTAACGAGAGACTGAATAAATAGTCTATTATTAAATGAATATAGTACATAGAATCATAAAAAAAAATAAAGTCAAATAGTAGATAACGTAAAACAGTATACACATAATAGTAGAACATAATTATAATATATTCCTTACTAGCTCTACCCTGCCACGCTTCGCTGTGGCACATTCGCACATTCGCTGATATGTCACTGATGAAAAAAATAGATGAAAACAATCCTTGATGCGGATTATATATCATGTAAAAATTCCAGCTCGGTCGGTGCAGAACTTTTTGAGTTTTTGAAGCGTACACAAACCAACATAACATTTATATATATATAGATAAGACTAGCTGCGCCCCACGGTTTCACCCACGTAGTTCCTGTTCCCGCGGGAATGTGGGGATAAAATATAGTCTATGTTACTTGCTGTCAATGTAGCTTTCCATTAGAAAAATAATTTTTTAAATCGGTGCAGTGGTTAAGCCGAAACCTTACATATTTCTATGCATACTTTCATCCCCTATATTTATTTTACCCCCTCAAGGGTAAAGTTTTACAAACTTTGAATGCCAAATTTATTTATATCTAATCAAAAGCCTAAAAAATAAATTTCATCCCCTATTTCACACCCTTACAATGCTTTTTTCGCAATGAAAAGTACCCTATGTCCTTTCCTAAGCTCTAGACTATCTCTGTACCAAATTTAATTTCAATCGGTTCAGTAGTTTAGGCGTGAAAGAGCAACAGACAGACAGAGTTACTTTCACATTTATAATATAAGTAGGGATTAGGGATTGCCATTTGTCAACTGACGTATTCTAGCTACTCAACCGACCAGTTAGCATTGCCATGCATGCTGAATTAATTCGAATGTCACTAGCGAAGGGAATGTCATGATACTAATTGACAAAATATGATTATGTCTGTGGTGTGCTAGAATATGAATTCACACCCGACGAAGACGTGCAGTCCAAGCTCGTCTAAATCTATATATACTAATATGAATGTATTCCTATAACTCTAGGTCTCACCATAACTTGAGAATGACTTAACCGACTTGGCTTTTAAAATGTTCGTGATAATTTCAATTTTGTCTGTGAAAAATTGCCTAAAAAATTTAAATGTTTGGGAAAAACGAAAGTGCTTTATTCAATGTGTGATTTTTGTATGAAGTCTTGACAGGATGTATGAAGTCTTGGAAGGCTTGACATTTGTTTTTACCATTGCTTATTTCGTGATCTTCGGTTGTTTATTTTCGTGTGTGGCATGGGCCATTTTCAACATGGGAAATGCAGAGCACTTTGCGGCACATCGTCGATCGATGGTAGAATGTGATCAGTCGATGTCCATCTACAGGTACTCAATAATCGAGGCTTCCTCACCATTCGATCGATCATCTATCGATGGCGTCGATCGATGGTAGAATAAGATCCGTTGACATCGAACTCAATAGCCGAAGCTACTAGACCAATTGTTCGGCGTTGATCATTGGCACAGATTGAGGAACGATCGATTGATGTGGTAACACCCTAATTAATTTAGGGGAACAATTAATTTCATTTTACTGACTTAATCTGAATAATCAACTTTGTCAGCTGCATACACAACAATACACATAATATGAAGAGGTATATTATTTGGTTTGCAATTGTAAGTTTATTTGTTACGGTTGATTTCTGAAAGCACTGATCTGATTCTGAATATTATATAACTGACTGAAAGCTACACATTCCTGAAATACACATGTTAGGGATATGGCATTAGGAAAGGAATGGGGGTGGGGTCATGGGTGTGGGTGGCGAACGGAGTTTATATCGCGAAAATGCAGAGTGAAACTTCGGAATGCACCCCAGTTCGTTTTCAATAAAAATAACGCTTAGAATATTTCTCATCTTACAAGCCGTAGATGGAATTTCTTACAAAGATTAGGATAGTATTCGGAAAACGGAAATTTCGTAAATTTAATTTTCATCATTGCACTAGTATTTAATTCTACCTACCCCGTATTCCACGCCTATTAACGCGTAATAAGTAAGTTTGCAAAATATTCAAGTAAAAATCTTGGAGATTTGTAAAGATTTGGTAAGTACTTATTTAAGTACTTACCAAAAATCTTCACGAATCTAATAACATTGCAGTCAGGCGAAATATAATCATATTATCCCCTATAATACGATTAACAAATAAATCAATTCTTTAGTCAGTCTCGATCGGGCACTCGTTGCACGTTGCCGTGCATCACCTGTGTGCTTTAGTATAATAATTATCGGTGTTTACGGATATGTGTCAATATGACGGAAACTTTCCCCCTTATTATAGATGAGTTCTTAACTTTTGTGCAAAATAAGATAGATGTTCTGGATGAATTAAGCATAGTTCAAATATGTGCAAGTAATTTTACTGACAGT
The DNA here is from genome assembly GCA_912999815.1 of Campaea margaritaria. NCBI lineage: Eukaryota > Metazoa > Arthropoda > Insecta > Lepidoptera > Geometridae > Campaea > Campaea margaritaria. Next base: position 7,656,269 of record OU538788.1, read on the forward strand.
GAGATTGAAACAGGAAAATCAACGTTGATAAAATCTTTGCCAGAAGGAAACAGGAATGTTATTAGAAAAGGTGAGGACAAGAACAAGAAGAACGTGAAAGACGTTATTAAATTGCTTAAAGAAAATGAGCCGTCACTGCTGCCTATTTTTGTGGCCAGAGATCTCAATCGGCTCCCTCCAGTGTCTTTCGACAGCCTGGATGTGACCAGGCTTTTAAAAGACATGGCTACTATGAAGTCAGAAATTCAAAATCTACGCAATGACACTACTACCAAAGTAGAAATGACGAGTCTTCAGACGATAATTAGTTCTGACCTGACGGCCCTGCGGACGTCTATACGTAAACTGGACAGCGATGTTAACAGATCTAACAAATCACAGCAAGGTAATAAGAATCAAAACACGAGTGTTATAGTTACTACGCCCAAGAGACAGCTGTTAGAATGCACTGATAAGAGGTTAACCCATGCGCCTGCACTTGTGACGTCGCCTTCACGGTCAAGGTCTGGCGATACTATGCACACACCAACCTACCGAGACATCGTGGTGCCTACTAACCAGCCGCAGAGAGTATTAAGCCTTATTGCAGATAAGAATAAGGCTGAGGATGGGTTTACTGTGGTTACCAATAATAAAAAACGTAGAACAAACATGTGTGGAACTGCGACGGGACCGAGCAAGATTCAAGTTGCCGAATTGTCATCAGCAATCTACATATCGAGACTTAAGAAAACTACAACAATTGATGACATTAAAGAACATATAAATGTAATGGGTCAAATATGTGCCGACGTGCAGTTGCTACCACAACAAAAAGAAACTGAATTTAATTCATATAAAGTGACGATACCAAGAAGTAAGATACAGATCTTTCTGAACAACGATTTCTGGCCGGAGGGTGTACGGTACCGACGTTTCCGTGATTTTGTACCTAAAGTCACTACCCGTGTCAACAAAAACTCTTAATTATGGATTTAGGTTCAACAAACTTTAACATAATTTCTTTTAATTGTAAATCGATTAAAAGGTCAGTTCAACACGTACGTGACCTATGTACCTACGCCGATATCCTAGCACTGCAAGAGACGTGGATCATGCCACATGAACTGGACTATATACATAACATACACAGCGACTTTGCCTGTACAGCGAAATCTTCGGTGGACACAGCGGCAGGTATTCTCCGCGGTAGACCTTACGGTGGTGTGGCGTTGTTGTGGAGGAAATCTAAGTTTAAAAATGTGTGTGTTATTGACTGTATTAGTGATAGAATAACGGTAATCCAAATTTCAACGGGATTGAAGTCTTTTTTGGTTGTTAATGTGTATATGCCTGTTGATAATATAGATAATCTGCCAGATTTTACGAACTGTCTCAGTAAAATAAGTGCTATTGTTGAAGAGAGCCAGATACAGGTTGCATATATTGTAGGAGATTTTAACGCCCATCCCAGCTCTAATTTTGGTGAGGAACTATTACTTTTTTGTGAAGAACAAAAATGGGATTGTGTGGATATAACAAGATTAGGTCTCGCCTCTAATACATGTACTTATCTCAGTGAAGCGCACGGAAGCTGCAGGTGGTTAGACCACTGCGTAGCAACTGAAGCCGCGATTGATACTATACAATCCGTCGAAGTTATGACCGACGTTATGTGGTCTGACCACTTTCCGTTACGTGTCGAATGCAATATTGAAGGTATGTGTATGAATCGAAACGCTCTTGTCAATAATAATAGTTCCGCAAACGCTTCCACAAATGGAATTAGATGGGGTGAAAGAGATATCAATCAAATAAATTTATATGGTGAATATTGTTTTAATAATTTAGTAAATATTAGTGACGATTTAGACTGCTCTGAATGTCTTAAGGAAACCCCATGTACGAAAACGTATGTACATTTTAAATTTATTGATCATTTTTATGACGAGATTGTAAGTATTTTACAAAAAGCTGCTATTTTTAGCAGTGATTTGCACTCTGGTGGTACAAATAAAAATAAACATAAAAGGGTCGTTGGCTGGAATTTTCATGTTAAAGAATTACATCAAGAAGCTAGAATACACTTTGCGTGCTGGGTGCTGGCCGGGAAACCGTCAACTGGTGAGATATACAACCAAATGAAAGTAAGTAGAAATCAGTTCAAAAATAAAGTTAAATGGTGTCAAAAGAATGAAGAAATTATTAAAATGAATATTTTGATAGAATATAGGCATAATAAAAATTTTGCAAAATTTTGGAACGCTACAAAGAAATTAAATAATAAAAAAGTAGTACCAGTTGCGGTCTCTGGCGAGCAAGACCCCAGCAAAATTGCAGAGATGTTTGCTAGGAGATTTAAGGTTGAGCCAGAGGAACTGAACGTGATTGATGCTCGGGTTCAGGATGCCTGTGACTATGCTGAACCCATTATTTTTACGCCTAGGGACGTAATGAAGACCGTGAAAGAAATGAAGCGGGGCAAGTCACCAGGTCACGATGGCCTGAGCATCGAGCACGTCCAGTGGGCGAGTCATTTGATCTACGATAAACTATGCAGTTTATTTAATTTATGCTGTAAGTATGCTTACCTCCCGGGTGGTCTCATGAAGACCGTGGTAGTACCAATCGTCAAAAACAAGACGGGTGACTTGGGTAATGCTGCGAATTATCGACCCATCTCATTGGGAACGGTAATAGGTAAAATATTTGAACGAATGTTGCGGCCTTCACTGGTGAACAACTTCAAAATTGACGATGCTCAGTTTGGTTTTCGTGCTGGTCTCTCGACGGATTCAGCGATATTTAGTTTAAAGCAGACGATTCAATACTACACGAACAGGGACACCTCCGTGTACGCCTGCTTTCTGGACCTAACTAGGGCGTTTGATCTGGTGAATTATGATATTCTCTGGAATAAACTGACCCACTCCGATATTCCCAAAAATGTCGTGAATCTGCTGAGGTATTGGTACGGAAACCAAACCAATGTTGTAAGATGGGGCGACTCGACTTCCAGCGAATATAGGCTGGACTGCGGTGTCCGCCAAGGAGGGTTGACCTCTCCGGACCTCTTCAATATCTATATGAATAACCTGATAGCTGAGCTAAGAGGCACCAGGGTAGGTTGTCACGTAGGAGATGTTTGCGTAAATAATTTAAGTTATGCAGATGATATGGTGCTTCTTAGCCCTTCTATTGGAGGTCTAAGAAAGCTGCTTGCCATCTGTGAAACATACGCTGCGGAACACGGTCTTTTATATAACGTAGGTAAGACGGAAATGATGGTTTTTAGAGCAGGAAGGGGTCCGGAGAGGATACCGAATGTGTACTTGAAGGGTTCACCGGTGAAGGTTGTCAAGCAATTTAAGTATCTAGGACATATTATGTCGGAGGATCTTAGTGACGACAAGGATATGGAGCGAGAGAGAAGGAACTTGTCCATTAGGTGCAACATGCTCGCTCGCCGATTTTCCAGGTGTAGTATAGAGGTTAAAACCACCCTGTTTAAAGCCTATTGCCTGTGCTTATACACGTGTCAGTTATGGACTAAGTACACCCGAAAGTCATATCATACCATAAGGGTGCAATACAATGATGCTTTTCGCACTTGTTGAGGATACCACTTACGTGCCGAAGTGTGTTGATGGGTTTGTTGAGTTTCTTCTATTATTTTTGTTAAAATTGATGTTGCTTGTATATGTTGAGATCGAGTCGTGTCGGGCGAGCAATGTCTTGTAGCAGAGTGAAGTTGTCGAGTGATGGGTGAATTATTGATTGATTGATTGATTTTGCAGATGGCACTGACACTGACAGTGACAGCCCAATGCACTGCTACGCATTATGTGCGTGCGCTTGTATGGGGGAGTGTTGCGTTAACAGGCTCCCGCGGGTGGAACATCCTGTTCCACGGAATCATAGATAGGTAATGGGCAGAGTCGATTGTATGCCCGCTTCAGGATTCCCGATGCTGTGTTGACTTCTGCAATGCGAGTACAACCATCGGAACCAGGGAACAATTTGACTACTCTGCCAAGCAGCCAGCGGTTGGGTGGGAGGCGGTCATCCTTTACAACCACCATTTCACCGAGTCGTAGTTGACCATCTTGTCGTTGCCACTTGGCACGTTTCTGTAGCTCTGAAACGTATTCTTGGTAGTATCTCTTCCAAAAATGGTTAGCAAGCACCTGAGCTCTCTTGTAGCGTGGCAAGGTGCATATCTGAGTCCTGTCGTCCAGGTTACTTGCTGAAGATGGCAGCATTGTGATAGTCCGTCCCAGAAGTAGATGTGAAGGTGAAAGGCATATAAGGTCGTTAGGGTCAGACGACAGGGGGGTTAACGGCCTAGCATTTAGAATGCCTTCTATTTGTATTAAAGTGGTATTCATTTCTTCATATGTTAAATGAGTCAGAGATAAAATTCTCTTTAAATGAAATTTGCAGGACTTGACTGAACCTTCAGCTAGCCCATTGAAGTGTGGACTATAAGCAGGAGCGAATTTAAAGTTAATAAGTTGCTCTGCTGCATAAGCACTTATATCATTGCATTTTGATTTAAGGAATTTAGAAAACTCGTGAAATGTACCCACAAACATGGTACCGTTATCTGAATAAATGTTTATTGGTTTACCTCTGCGCGCTATAAAACGGTTTAAAGCAGCAATAAATGCTTCAGTGCTCAGTTCAGTAACAAGCTCTATGTGTACTGCCCTTACAGCGAGGCAGACGAATATGCAGATGTAGGCCTTGATTAGCCTGCAACCTCTACCTTTTCGGTCGGCTAACATAATGGGACCGGCATAGTCAACAGCTATATTACTAAATGGATATTCAGCATGAAGCCGTTCCTTAGGGAGGCTGCTCATTATCGGTTGAATAGACTTTCCTGAGAATCTACAACAAGTTATGCACTCATGTGTGACCTTTCTAGCAAGATTTCTCCCTCCTATTGTCCAATATTTATGTCGTATGATGGACAACAATAACTGAGGTCCAGCATGCATTAGAATTTTATGATAGTACCTGAACAATAGTAATGTGACATGGTGGGATGAATGCAGTATAATCGGATATTTAGTGTCAAAGTCATAATTTGAGTTGCAGAGTCTCCCTCCAACGCGTATAATTTTGTCTAACATGAATGGGTTTAGTTTAAGTAAGGGTGATTTATTTGGTATTTCCCTTGTGTTGTGGAGACTACTGTATTCTTTAAGGAACTTGTCAATTTGGACGATCTTGCATAAAGTTAAGTTAGCTGCATTTAGTTCTTGTACCTTTAGATAAGCTGTATATTTGTTGTTTGGAAACCGACAGTTATGAATGAATCGCAGCATGAATGACAATGTGCGTTGCAATTTATTGTAATCAGAAAACTTGTTTATAAAGTTGTTTTGCTCACTTGCTAGGTTACACTGGAATTTGACTTCTGGTAAGTCAATAGTAATATTATTGGGTTGTTTAGGCCAATGATCTTCAGAATCCAATAGGAATGATGGACCTGTCCACCATAGGTTAGAATTTTTTAATTGTTGTGCATTGCATGCCCTAGAGCCGATATCGGCTGGGTTTAGATTTGTAGGCACATAAGCCCATATATTTGCTTCTGTATTTTCTGTGATTTCGTTAATCCTATTCAGAACGAATGACTTGAGACTTGCCTTTGGAGTCCTAATCCAACCTAAAACAACGGTGGAGTCACACCAAAACCGCCATCCGTGTATGTCTAGCCTCAATGCGTTTTTTACTTTGATTGCTAAACGAACTGCCAATATGGCTCCACAAAGTTCAAGACGTGGAACTGTCATGCTCTTCAATGGCGCAACTCTGCTTTTAGCAGTTATTAGATTTACATGCTTGCTACCATCAGACGACAATGATTTTAAGTACACACATGCGCTATAGCTAGCTAGCGATGCGTCGCTGAATGTATGTATTTCTATGCGTGTGCATGAGTTACCCAATACATGTCGGGGTATGGCAATTTCATTTAGGTGTGAAATTGAATTTATAAACGATAGCCATTCATTCTCAGTTTCAGGAGGTAGTTTGTCATCCCAAGATAATTTAGAAGCCCATAACTTCTGCAAAATAAGCTTGGCTTGAAGAATGCAAGGACTAATAAGGCCCAGTGGATCGAACACTTGACCTATTGTTGACAAAATTGACCTTTTGTTTATATTGTTGCAGTCAAATTTTATATTTAGGGAGAAAAATAGTGTGTCTGTTTTGCATGACCATCTTAATCCTAATGTTTTTGCATTTTCATCATCAACTAGTTTTAAGAGATCCACCTGAGGATCATCATGGATTTGTTTCAATACTTGTGGGCTGTTTGACCGCCATTTTCTCAAATGGAATTGCCCTTCTTTGAGTTGGCTAGTTACCTTTTGGCAGATACGGACTAGTTCCGATTCTCTTTCATGTCCACTTATGTAATCATCCATATAAAAATCGTTTAGAATTGTTTCCCGAACTACTAGGTCTGGACATTCAAGTCCTAGTTGAGCTAAGCAGCGGGTTGCTAGATACGGTGCTGATGCTGTGCCGTATGTAACTGTGTTAAGTTTGTATAATTGAATTGCCTGGGAAGGGTCAAATCTCCAAAATATTTGTTGTAGGCACCGTTGTTCTTCAGCTACAAAAATGCAACGATACATTTTTTCACAATCGGATGTGACCACATATTTGTGTTGTCTAAATCTTATAAGGATGCTTATGAGATCATTTTGTATAACCGGTCCAACATGCTGTATTGAATTTAATGAAAAGCCTGAAGTGGTAATGTGTGATCCATCAAAAACTGTTCTCATTTTTGTAGTTAAATTTGATTCTTTCAAGATTCCGTGGTGGGGCAATACATATGAGACTGCCTCAGTATTCTGTTCATTTACAGACATGTGACCTAAATCTAAATATTCTTGCATGAACTCACAGTATTTTTCTTTGTAGGATGGATCTCGCTTAAATCTTTTCTCTAAAGAATAAAATCTAGTCAATGCTTGCTGATGTGAATCACCCAAAACTTCTGGGGATTTTTTAAATGGAATTTTTACTACAAAACGACCGTCACTGAGTCGAGTCGTTGTTTGTAAGTAATGCTGTTCACACTCATTCTCTTCCTTTGTTGTTGTGCGAGAAGAGGGAACAGATTCAAGTTCGAAAAATTTATCAAGTTGATGCTGCATCTGAATGTCATTTGAGAAATGACAGTGGACTGTATTATTGTGTGTTAATTTCTTGTTTTCCTTTTGTGTTGGTACAATACCAGACACTAACCAACCAAATTTAGTTTCGTTTAAGGTTGGCTTGTTTTTTCCTAATGAAATGCAACTGCTTCCTAAAACACTCCAGAATATTTCAGCATTTAATAACAAGTCTATTTCGGATGGAGTGTGAAAACCTGGATCAGCCAGTTGTATGCCTGGTGGTATATTTAATGAGGTAACATTGAGTTGTGTCGTAGGAAGCAGTTGAGTTATTTGTGGTACTACAAAGCAATCTATTTGTTTAGCAAAGGTTTCAGTTCGAGAAGATAACTTTACCGTTGAACGTTTATTAATGTATACCGACTTGCAATTTAGACCTTCCACTGTGGTAGAAGCTGAGCGGATAGGCAACTTCAATTTTTTACTCAAATTTTCAGTTATAAAGTTAGTGGTGCTACCATTATCGAGTAGAGCACGTGCTGTATGCGTGGCACCATGACGATCAACTATGTTGATGAGTGCAGTGGATAGGAGGACGCAATTATTGTTGGTAGTGGAAGATAGAACAATTCCACTATCTAACGTCTGCTCCGAAGAAGGACATGCTTGTAGTACCTCACTAGTGGCTAACGCTACAAGTTCCTTTTCAATTTTGTTTGGTGTATGTGCCACCTGTGTATGAATTTCGTCTGTGTGTAACATTGTGTTATGCCATTTGGCACAAATTTTACATGGACCGAGTTTGCACTGTTTTATGTGGTGTCCTAACCGTAAACAATTTACACACAGGTTTAGTTGTTTTACTTTCTCCAGCTTTGCCGGTTGAGACAGCGATTTGAATTTAGTGCACTGGTAAATTGGATGATCTTGTTTGCAGTAAGGACATTTGTATGATTTTGATTTTATAGTTGAATTTGTGATAAATGTCTTTGCTCTAGTAGTTGCAGGCTCACTATATCTGCGCTTTACATTTGAATGTTCTACAGTTTCCAAAAGTTCTGCACGGCTCTTCAAGAAATTAATGAATGTGTAGAGCGCAGGCAAATCCTTTGAAAAGTTAATGTGTTCTTTCCAGTTCCTACTGGTAGCTGAATCTAGCTTGCTCGATACCATATGTATAACCAGTATGTCCCAGTTATCGGTATTTATGTTTAAAGAATTGAGAGCCCTAAGATTTTTATTTATAGTATCAATTAAATTTCTCAACGCTGAAGCAGATTCTCTTGGAATTGATTCAATATCAAATAACGCTTGTAGATGGTTGCTTATCAAGAGTTTATCATTGTGGTAACGTTCGCATAAAAGTTGCCATGCAACATCATAATTGCTGGCGGAGAATTCTAATGAACTAATTACTTGTTTGGCACTATCTTTTAAGGCAGATCTCAAGTAGTGAAATTTATTTATGTTAGGTATGCTCAAGTTAGAATGTATCAACGAAACATAAGTATCATGAAATTCTAGCCAATCTTCAAACCGTCCCGAAAAGGTAGAGAGCTGAATAATAGGTAATTTTAAGCTTGGCCCACCTGCTGTAAGGACAGAACCTGTCACTTGGGATTTATCCTCCACTGGCTCCGCAGAAGGGTGCCTGCTCAACAGCTCACGGGCTCTGGCCACTGTTGCAAAGTAGCAGCATTCAAACTCCTCACGTTCCTGATATTCACCTGACTGCTCACTGTCTGAAATTTCAGTTTGACCTTCTAAATGTAACTGTAGGCAGTCATATTCACTATACATTTCTTCAATTTTAGGCAATCTTACATTAAGTTCAGCAATTGACGTGCTATTTATTGCATCGCTTGGCGTTATGCGTTCCAAAAAGTTTTTAAATTGTGTAAGCTTTGCCTTATAAGAAGAGCGCTTCTTCTTCAAGTCTTTTAAGTTGGTTGCCATTTTTCAAAGCGTTAGCAAATGCAAATGAAAAAATGCCACAGTAGATATTGATCAAAGTGCAATGACAATAATTGTGTATAGTTAAAGAACACCTTAATGCTTCTATGTATGTCCAAACCAAGCAGAAATATCTGAGCTAGGAACTTAGGTCTAATGCAAATTTTAGCGCACCCTTTACCTTGCATATGTGCACTTATAGTCTCACACTTCATGCAAAAGCTGAGAAATTATAGAAATATTGTTCAATAGTGTTTGTATACGGATAATAAAGCCGTTATGAATTTGTTCAGATAGTAGGTTAGTACAACAATTTCTAATAATGTTTCGTAGACTCTGTTGTACGGAAACTTGACCACTGTCTGACCCAATGAAATACTTAACCGTGTTCGGTATAAGTATATGAATGTATAAAGAAAATGGAACGAACTCACAAATGCCTTGATGTTTGTGCCGGTTCCTGGGTATTCTCTGCCACGTGTCCTTTTCGCATCGACGTTTATCGTATCGATGTAATGACGAATGGACGTAGTTGTATCTTGTGATTATAGTCTCGCTGCCGACGACTCTGGGTACACTTGGTGCTTGCCACGAAGTAGTTTCCACGATGCCATTGGACGAATCCTTTTGCATCCGACTCGGAGGACCAGCTTGTTGAGGATACCACTTACGTGCCGAAGTGTGTTGATGGGTTTGTTGAGTTTCTTCTATTATTTTTGTTAAAATTGATGTTGCTTGTATATGTTGAGATCGAGTCGTGTCGGGCGAGCAATGTCTTGTAGCAGAGTGAAGTTGTCGAGTGATGGGTGAATTATTGATTGATTGATTGATTTTGCAGATGGCACTGACACTGACAGTGACAGCCCAATGCACTGCTACGCATTATGTGCGTGCGCTTGTATGGGGGAGTGTTGCGTTAACAGCACTCTTATGAGAAAATCACGTTGTTGCAGCGCGTCGGGCATGTTCGCTGATGCTCGGGTTCCAGACTTCTTTGCCGTCATTAGATCAAGAGTCGCTTCCTTCTGGGATGGGTTGAGAAACACCAACAATGGTATACTGCGGGGTTTATGTGACTACCTGGGAAGCCCTATATTTAAGGCCTGGGCTAGGGTGCATCAGAGTGCAAATTGAAAGTAAATTTAATTTAATGTTGAAAATTTGTATTTGTGTTTGTGATTTTCTTTCTTTATTGTGATCTGTTTTTTACTATGGGTTTATTTTACACCTGAAATAAATATATTTATTTATTATTATATTATTTATTTAGTATTCACGCATTAAAGTCACGTACGTAGAGCATCTACGCCGTAGATCTTGACCACTAAACTCTAAAAAGAATTTCACTTTAAAAAACAGATAAGATATTCAATCTTTATGAAATGAATTAGCATTAAAATTTCAGCGGAACTTCCAATAAGCCCCGTGAGAAACATGTCGTCGTAAAGTACTATGGTGCAGGTTTTTTGAAATTCCTGCACAGTTTCTTTATGAGAGAGTGGATGCGATGCATTTTAGCAAACAAATAATCCTTTCCTTTTATTCTGACAATGCTACTATTGACCAAACGTGCACGCATGGCTGTATATAGTGTATACTGTATGTGTGTTGGTTGCCGTTTCGGTTTTGATATAGTAGCAGCCTTAATTATTGATAAAATCTATAACTAACCGTCGTTGTGGAATCTATGAAACATAACTAGTTAAAAATTTCATGTTAAAGAATAGTTATATTTATGTGTATCGTTATCTAAACATTAATAATTACTTTTTGAAGCTGTAGAGTCTTGGGCTTGTAGACTTAAAAATTGTTGGAAACTATTTAACATGACGTGAACTGGTGTTGTATTTTATTTTGAGTAAAATGCGAACATCATACAATTTATAAATAAAATACTCGTAGATTATAATAATATGATTCATTGAGGTACTAAAGGATTAAATAGAACTAATCAATTACTAATTAAAATGTTAGAAAATTCGATAACTTAGGAAATGTATAATAGAATCTTATTTAACCCGTTAAACAGCACTTTTATCAAAAATTCTGCATTATTGCAAGGTATTATCAGGGTACCACATATTTATTTTCTTTTGTGTTAATATTAATAAACGAACCTATGAGTGCCCATCAAAGATTTTTCAACCTTCTTACGTCTCCATCTCTATTATACAGATTGACTTACGAGTATCGAAACCATTTACAAATAAATGATATAACCTAAATGACCTAATGATATGACCTAATGGCGACCAAGCGGTACCTGCTTTGCTTTACACTTTAACATGTTCAAGTTTTATCCCCGGCCTCAACCATGATTTAATCCTCGTTAAACTAACATGAGGATTGCCTCCGGGCGGTTAGTTATGCTCTCAGTCCGGTAGTTACTGATTGATAGGCCAGCACTACCTCATTCGATATCCAGTTGCATATCTGGTTAACGTCTATGTAATATACTAGGCATAGTCAGCCATACTTCGCTGTCGCTTCTTCTGATACATATACATAATATAATATATAATAGATACATATTATAATTATTAGATAAGTAAATCATAAGCTTGGAATTGGCTGTCCCCGTAAGAAGTTCAGAACGAAGAGTTGGTATTTAAAAACAATTTTATATATAAATGCAACGTGGACGTGCATCCTTTCGAGTTTTGCGGACTGAAACGTACGAAAACTGAATCTGTATCCGTCCCTATTGATAATAATGTTGTTTCGGTTTACTCGTAATTATATCTGTGATAATTGTATGTTTTATGAGGCTTTGTTATTTCAGGGGCCTCACCACGAACAGTTAAATACATCCAGTTTAAGGCCCTGAAACTGCCCCGCTAACTGTCACCACCAATATCGCTCAGCGTTTATAAGTCTACCAAAGACATTTATCCAAAGTGATCGGAACAATTTGTTTGCATATAGGGGAGTTTATATAGCTCCATTTCATTATCTTTCTCTCTCATTTTCTGCAGTCTATTTTTGAGTGACGTCACTTCACGTATGTCCTAAAATTTATGAGTGTGTGGCGCCAATCTAGGCCGTTCAGTTTAAGGCCTTAAAATGAACTGCACGGAATAAGAATAAGTACGCAGTGACTCCCCACTGCCCCCCAGTTATGTAAATTCTCAATTGTATTATTACCTGCAACAAATATTACTATATTCATAATATTATTAATATTATTGATATAGTAATATTATTATTCACTTTATTTATTCACTTCTTAAATTAAAATTTCTTTTACAATCCTTTAAAAAACTTATAAAAATATAGTCTACTAAAAATATTATAAAAGAAACTTAAACCTAGGATACCACCGGTAGCGGAGCAAGGCCCAAGCTACCGATAGTTAGCGCTGCAGAGAGAGGAACCTCGTGACAATACTATTATATATTATTATTATTCACTTTATTTATTTTACTTCTTAAATTTAAATTTCTTTTACAATACTTTCACAAAACTAATAAAAATACAGTCAACTAAAAATATTATAAAAGAAACTTAAACCTAGGATACCACCGGTGGCGGAGTAAGGCCCAGGCTACCGATGGTTAGGGCTGCTGAGATATAATATTATTATAATATTGCTTACAACAAACAGTTTGCGTTCTGATATATATTTGATGGCCTTCATGGAAGCTGGTGATGAGCCGACTGCGAAGCGCATAGTTGCGAGTTATGTGAATTCGACAAATATATATGTGAACTACAAACTAGGTATTTGCTCTAAGTGTGGATGTTTGTGGGACCATGTTCCACGGAGTTTCCTAGTTGAGATATAGAGAGTGCTAGTTAGAGGTCAAGATCTGTATTTGTGATCGTAACGCGTTATTTATTTATACAAGGACAAGTTATATTATGTAGTTTAATTCATATCCTGTTATACATTGCGTCTAAATATATCTAAATCAATTATAGAATCGATGTCAATTTACTGAAATTAGTTATCTCGTAAACGACATTGACCTAGTGGCATCCGCGAGTGGCGTTACCATTAATTCTATATATACCCACGGCACACTTAAAGCTCTAAATATAACAGTTGCGTTAATTATACACAAATTATAATTAAATAACTTTGTTCGCGCGTAAAACCGAGGATAATTACGCAAAGTGTGTGAAAAATCTGTCGGTTATAAAAATAAAACTAGCAGCCGGCGTCGAGACACGCCGGTTGGACGGCGCGGCGGTGCGGCCGGGAATATTTTACGTACATACTCTGAAAATATTCTAATAAGACGTCTGCGCGCGCGCCCGTCGCATCACCGAGGTGACGAGACTAATAGTGTTTTAGTTTTAGCGCATTTTATGTAAACAATGGAGCGACCGTGATTATTGTCTCTTTCAAAATCTTAATCCGGCTTTTGAGTGCGAGTGAGTGATTGTAGTGGTTGACTCCGCTTAGTGGTTGACTCTGTTTAAGTGTCAGTGATGTTCGCGGGTGGTGGAGCTGGGTTCCAGAAGTCGTCGAAGCCGCCCTGGGAATGCGCGAATAACTCCAATGAGCTGACTACGAGTTGGTGAGCGCATTTTGCAACATTATTTCATGTGACAGTTTATCAATGGAGAAGTGTTAATTTTTTTTTTCTCTTAATGATCGTATTTGAACTAAATTTCATGTAAGTTCTACTATACTTATAATAAAACAGCAAATAAGAAAAAGTCTAAACCTACTTTGTAGATATTAAAAATAAATTATCTGGACAACGTTAAACGACTACTAAAGTCACAAGAATAAAACGTGTCAGAGAATGTGTCTGTCTATGAGAATGAGTTTTCATAGCTTGTAAAATCTATTCAATGCGGTTTTCTACAGAAGCCGACCTGTTTACAAAAAGCCATGTACCGCCGATAGTGTACCGCTACCGGCCACTGGGCTTTGTGTTGAGAACCTATCGCCTAATATTGATTTTAAATAATTCACCTTACAAACAAAAAAAAAACAAAATCAAAATCGGTTCATCCGTTCGGGAGCTACGATGCCGCAGACAGACACACACACAGACACGTCAAACTTATTACACCCCATCGTTTTTGCATCGAGGATTAAAAAGAATATCACCGTGAACGAAGTCACGGGTAACATTTAGTCTATATTGATACTATAATTGAAATGTGTCGATGGTTTAAAAATAAATGCCTAAAATAAATTTGGAAACGGCTAGTTAAAAATGCATAATCATATATGACTGCTTTTATAATATTCGTCTGTTTGAATATCTGAAAGTTTGTCTCGAATAGGCTCCGAAACAGAACGGATTTCTATGAGGATGAATTTGAGGCTACTTTACACCAGATGCTCCCAGGCCTAGGATGGTACTAGTGCCCCCAAAGCCCACGGCTGTAGTGTTGTCGTAGCAGCCCGAGGCCATGGGGGGGTCACGTACAGCGCCGTCATCAAAATGAAGTAAGTGAAGATCAACATCCAGGAGCTGAGGCTTGACCAGCTGCACGTCCATCAGAAGGCCACAAAAGCCAAGATGTTTAAGTTAAAGAAACTTTTTTTTTTTTAAACTGTTATAATATATCCTAAAAATCCCCAAAAAAATCGTAAGGTTTATTATTTGACATATTTTTTTTTCACTTTTGTATTTTTATAGATCTTCAGTTGTTTATTTTAATGTGTCACATGGACGGTTTTCTTCGATAAATGGATTTTTGATCGAAGTGGGAAATGTAGAGTTTTTGCGGGAGACAAATTACGTGGGTGAAACTGCGAGGCGCAGCTATTAAAATATATGGTCAATGTAGCCTTTTACAGGTAATATTGCAATTCGTTCGCTTTTATCGCCTGAAGCAAATGGATTATGGAATAAAAAGCAAATTAAAAATCCCAAGCCAATCCCAGTGCAGGCACGTACCAATGTGTTTCTGTAAAACATATGTACGTTATTATCACTCGCTTTTCGGTGAAGGAAAACATCGTGAGGAAACCCACATACCTACCCGAGAATTATTTCGGAGGTAGGAATGTTATCCACCAATCCGGACTGGGCCCCCGTGGTGGATTATGGCCTAACCCTCCTCACGAAAGTGAGGAGAGACCCGTGCCCAGCAGTGGGACGTTATGGGTTGATGATAAAAGCAAAGTAAAATGAACCTAACAAATACCATTTGTTAATTACCTAATCCAATAAAGTGTATGCACAATATTGAGAGGAAATAGGGCTAGGGCTGTACGGCGGGAGTTTTCATAGTCGAAACCTTCATTTTCTCAGGAGGCAACCCTATTGCATCCATTTGGTAGCTCGGCCTGATCTGCTCTTCTGGTTCTTAATGCTGTAATCGATATGTACCATGGATTCCCCTCTCTGAGTGGATTTCACTTGATGAGAGTAGTTGCCATACTTTTTATGGAACTTTTTTATGAAACACAGAATGAAATGGTTCTACCGTTACATTTTCTTTTTCTTATTAATACTTTATTGCGATTGCTGGTTTATATAACTCTTTGTGAAATTCGAAAATCCGTTTTTACAATGAGATAAGCCTACATCCTGCTATTATTATAAATCGAAAAGTGGAATGTGTAGGTATGTACTTAAGTATTCAGTGACGGCTGAGTTTTATAAGGTTTGGTAAATTGATTCATCATCATCGTTAATATTGGCCCATTGCTTAGTACAAGTCTTACACAATTTTCATGAGGATTAGACCATTATCGACACGGTCCGGATTGGTGAATCACATACCTCCAAAATAATTTTCGGATATAGCGGTTTCCCTTCACGATGTTTCCCTTCACCGCAAAGTAAGTGACTACTACGTACATTGTGTTTTTACAAGAATAACATTTGTTGATAGGCGGAAATTCTCTGGTTAAGACCTCATCGATGCAATTAACTAATTTAATAACAATGATAATTAGATTAATTAGGGCTGAAATCACCAAAAATCCCAGGAACACAGCGCTGAAACAGAATCCAGTGAGGTTTCTTTGGCGAGGACTGATGCTAATATTTCTGTGTGTCGTGAACAATTTCGAGTTCCGAGTAAGTTTAGTTTATGTCATGGTGCCGTACCTCAAAAGGAAAAAGAAACCCTTATAGTATCACTTCGTTGTCCGTCTATCTGGTATGTCAAGGCCTTTTGAACACGCTTTTATTAGCTTGATATGTACATGTATCTATGTAAGGGGCACATGATTTTCAGCCCCTTTAAAAAAGGCGGATTATATTTGAAATTTTGCACCCTTATTAAAAAAAAAAAATGGGGGATCCCCTGATTTGGAAAAGATAAGAAAAGACGTGTGAGTACGCTAGTAAGGATGCTAATTGCCAATTGATCATTTTGCACGCAATTTAGAACGTTATGATGAACGTTATAGGGTTATGAATACTTGTTTGATGCAATGGCTCTCGGCGTAACACCGGCGTAATAAGTTATTATGTGGTATTATTTACCTTGGCAACTTCGAACAACAATACGAGTTTTTAATACCTAGGGCCCCAAACGAGCGTATGTGCGCCTTTCATCTTACGTAATAAGCTAGGTACAAAAGAAATAGTATGTTTCAGCCCTTAGGCGTAATACGAAAAATCGTACGTATTTTTTTAAATAAAATTCTTAAATGAAAAGTGACATCGAAGTCGGTAAAGATTCGTGCTGCCATCAAATTATATGTTAGGTATATTTGATTGCAGCCTACGTGTGGAAATCAGGGCGGGCAGCTAGTTTAAAATTCCGTTATGGTTAATTAAATTATTTGGTTCGGCCTTATTTATTGATAGCAGCTTGTTTGCGGCCACCAATAATTAGAAATTGTAATTAGGTTGACTGCGTTGGGTCACAACTTGGGAATGCATTTCGGCGTCTATTTCAATTTAGCCGGATTCAACCGGATTCCCATCGATCCGAATCGTTCAAATCAGATTGATTTTCATTTGTCGGTCCAAAATGAGCTGTTAGTGAGTTAACCTAGTGTATATGTGCCATAAGTAGTTTAAAAGGCCCTTTTCAGCTTTAATACTTGTCGGCTTTATTGACGGCAAATAATCATGTACAGGAGACAAGTATTCTCCTCGAACTCCTTGAGTTTCAAATGCAGTAATTTCTTTTTTAAGTAAAACATTTTATCAATTTTTTTCCTTTTTTATGTATGTTACTAGCTGCGCCCCGCGGTTTCACCCGCGTAGTTCCATGTTCCCGCAGGAATATGGGGATAAAATATAGCCTATGTTACTCGCTGTCAATGTAGCTTTCCATTAGAGAAATAATTTTTTAAATCGGTGCAGTGGTTAAGCCGTAACTTTACATATTCCTATACATACTTTTATCCCCTATATTTATTTTACCCCTCAAGGGTAAAGTTTTACAAACTTTGAATGCCAAATTTATTTATATCTAATCAAAAGCCTAAAAAATAAATTTCTAGCTTCTAGCTTCAAAAATGACGATACTTCCATACAAACCTTCATCCCCTATTTCAAACACTTACAATGCATTTTTTTGCGATAAAAAGTAGCCTATGTCCTTCCCTAGGCTCTAGACTATTTCTGTACCAAATTTCATTTCAACCGGTTCAGTAGTTCAGGCGTGAAAGAGCAACAGACAGAGTTACTTTCGCATTTATAATATAAAAAAAGTAAGGATTAATATATGGTGTTTCTTGTTGGATTCATAAAAGTAGTTCTCTCTGTAATATCGAATGTTTCCATCGCTAACGCCAAATATTGTTACCTTATATTGGTACTGGACCCGGCAGATGTTTAATGATGCCGGATCCGCCAGATTACCGGAATCCTTGCAATCCCTAGTCATAACCCGTTTTGGCTCACGACATAGTATGACAAGTATTTTATGGAAATGTATTTGGTTTCTATATTATTGTTGTCAGCAACCATCAACCAACCGAAAAATGAACCATATCGTTTGACAAAATCTCAATTCATTGAACCGTTTACTGGCAGGTAGCCATAATAACATTTAGATTTACATCGCGATGTTGTTGAGTAAATACATATTAATTCAAATTGATGGACTGGCAATAATATCGCCGCTGAACAAACGCTGACAAGGGCAGAACCGCAGAAATCAAAAAAAGGATTTTTTATTTAATAATTCTTAAGCTCATAGATCAAAAGAGCCTAAACACCACCATAGTACTGTTACTGTTGGTCACTGAGAAGTTCCTTTGTCAACCTTCCGCCTCTGTTATAAGATTAGCTCCCTCTCCCTGTTTGCAAAATCCTAACTCAATCGAACAATAGGAAGTGTGTCAAAATTTGATCAGCAAAATTTGACCTGAAAGGTCATCCAGACGACCAACCAGAAACCTATCCATGCTGACCCCATTAACCCATACACTTTGTAAACTTCCCATAAACGTACATCCCAAACGGCTTTTAGACCTTGTCTTAAATGTATGTAACAGCGCCATCTAGCGGCGGGTATGATACAATTACTTAGCTCGTATCCTCAGTAATTCAGCTCGGTGGTTCACAATTATTCACAAACTTTAGTATCCAAACAGCGCTTTTCAGCAAACTAGACAGATGGCGCTGACTAAAAACTAAGGCGTCAGTAAATTAAAGTTTAGTGTCCAACGCGTCACGATCATTTACGAGACCTTGACCCCTAACTACGATTCCCTGTATGTAGGGAACTATGAAAAACATGGTCCACAAGCACCCAAGCTAAAGGGATACATATGTTGCGTACACTGGTTCACAGTTTACACAAAAGTTTGCCCTGGGCGGAAATCGAAACTGTCATCTAACTGCTAAGTCTGTTTTTCACCAACTAACGCCTGGGCGCCGGTCAAATATGTGCTTCAGCAAGAGTCCGCCTGGGGAAGTAGACCTTTGCCAGATATTCATCCGCCATGTAGTAGTTTGCAAACATTACTGTGTTCCGGTTTGAAGGGCACTGTTTCCAGCAAAATTACTGGGCATTTGAGACTTTAGAGCCAATGTGTAAGGGTGACGAGCGCAGTGCAGTGCTGCAACAAATTCAGGGTGGCGCTATAGCTGTTATGTGCATGTGAACGATTTGCTCCTCTCGTTACTTAGTAAAATTAAATACTATTAATATTATATTATAATTATGTAATTTATTGGTGGGTATTTGTTGACTTTTAAACCGATTTATTATTGTGCCACTTTTGCGAATCTTCACGCACCGTGTGTGTTTATTAGCGATAGGTCGTCGTAATTAAACGCATTGAGATGTGCGGGCGCACACAACTGTTGTGATAAAATTGACAATACAGCAGCGCCGGTTCCCACGCCAGGTGTGTTTTCGCTTGCCGTAACGCTATATAAAACACAAACGCATGTGTTTTCAGCAAACAATGTGTTAAGTAGGTACTCCCCACTACGAAATTCTACAAATTATACCTACCCAAGCAAATATTATGAAGTAGTCAATAAATGATCTTTATCTAAGTTTGTAGAGTAATTTATTATTATTATTCACTATATTTATTTAACTTCTTAAATTTAAATTTCTTTTACAATGCTTTACAAAACTAATAAAAATACAGTCTAACTAGTAAAAATATTATAAAAGAAACTTAAACCTAGGATACCACCGGTAGCGGAGCAAGGCCCAGGCTACCGAAGGTTAGGGCTGCAGAGAGAGGAACCTCCTGACAATACGCGCCGTGTCGAGGAGTACTGCCTTCTGCATCCGACCCTTAATCCAGCCGTCTAGCGAAAGCCTCTTAAGGTGTTGGTCGAGGCTCTTCGCTACAAGGCCATTCGCCGAAACAACTATCGGGACAATGATCGTTGAGTCAACGTCCCACATGGCGGTCACCTCGTGAGCCAAGTCAAGGTACTTGCTGAGCTTGTCTTTCTCGGCCTTCACGAGGTTCTCATCATGGGGGACGGTTATATCAACGAGCACTGCCCGGCGTTGGAACCGGTCTACCAGCACGATATCAGGTTTATTGGCTACAATAGTCCTGTCCGTGATGACAGAGCGGTCCCAATAGAGCAACGCACGACCATTTTCGAGAACTGGTGCTGGTGCGTACTTATAGTACGGCACTTCTAACTCGACAAGCCATATTGAAGGGCAAGTTGCTGGTGGACAATCCTGGCTACCTGGTTGTGCCTGTGCAAGTACTCTCCGTTAGCAAGATGAGAACAACCGGAAATTATATGCCTGAGGGACTCCCCGGGATGGCGGTATGCCCGACAAATGTCGACCGTACCGTCCTTCATAATATATTTCCGATAGTTATTCGTCTTGATAACTTCGTCCGCAATTGCACAGACAAAACCCTCAGTTTCCCCAAAGAGGTCACCGAAACGTAGCCAGTTCACCGACTCGAGCAGGTTCACATCAGGTCCTGTTAAGGCCCGATAGAACCGCCCGTGCAGCTCCTTTCCCTTCCATACGTCCTTGCGGTCATCGGTGCTCAACACTGATGGTTTTCGCCAGTTCCCGTTTGCCAAGGAGAGCGGTGTGAGGGTCTTATCAACAACCACCACATCACGATGCATCCCACACTCGGTGTTCAGAAAATATTCCCTCAGGCTGCACACTTCGCGGTTATGGAGGTTCTTGGCATTTAAAAAGCCACGACCCCCCCACTTCCGCGGAATGTACAGTCTCATAACAGACGAACGTGGGTGGAGCATGCGATGCAATGTGAGTTGTTGGCGGACTCTTCTATCCAGGGCGTCTAGCTCAGTTTGAGTCCACCTTAGTATGCCAAAGGAGTATGTGAGCAGAGGCATCACCCAACCGTTGAAGGCGCACGCCCTGTTGCCACCAGACAAATGACTATTAAGTACTTTTGTCAGGCGACAAAAGAAACGCTCCTTCACCGACTGTTTTATATCCCTGTCCACAATACCCAATGACTCTGACATACCAAGGTATTTGTATGTTTCGGCTTCAGAGAGAGACCTGAGAGACAATGTCTCAGAAAGTTGCAAATTCGAGGAATTTACTACTTTTCCCCGCTACACATGCATGACCGCACACTTATCTACACCGAATTCCATATTGATGGACTTACTGAATTTTTCTGTAATGTTCAGTAACTTCATCAAGTCAAAACGCTTCGGTGCAAACAACTTGAGATCATCCATGTACAGCAGATGAGAAATTATCTCACCCTATCTCCGCAGTCGGTATTATTATTATTATTCACTATATTTATTTAACTTCTTAAATTTAAATTTCTTTTACAATGCTTATTATTATTATTACTTATTTATTATTTGTCTAATTCTCGTTATTGTCTTATTTATTAATCGTCTCTACGACAGGCTGAAAGAGCCTCTGCTATTTGCCCCCGCACTCCTTGACTTCGGATCCTCAGGTAGATACCTGGATCGAATTAATGCCTACATTTGCTTGGATTAAAATAATGATAAAAATAGCCTGAATGGCTCCGAGAAAAGGAAGGTACGGCTGTGCCTTTGTTTGGTCGACTTGACGGGTGAACTCTCGTGCCCCCAAATCCATATAAAAATGTTGCTCTAATAATTGAGATAATAACAATTTTGCTCTAAATATCTAACTAGCGACCTGCCCCGGCTTCGCACGGGTAGCAGAGTATTCTTATTCACAGTTTTTTTCCGTCGTAGTGTCGCATCGCATTGCATAGCATATCCTGCAAGTATTTGAAAAAGTAAAGAATATAATATTATTATTATAAAACAAACTAAAATATGAATTTTTATTCATAACATTCGAAACTTCTGTCTGATAACGTGTCAAAACGAATAATTATCGATTATGTATAGACGTTACACTTGATAGGGTCAGCATGCAATTTGTCCGTGTGCGTGTGAGGTCCAAAAAATTAATGTATAATTTGATTACCTAAGGATACAGCCAATTAGGCATCATAGGCAATACTAAAACGGAAAACAAACACATATCTACATGCCACCCATCATCACCTAATTGGAAAAAAATAACAATCACAGTGGTCTCGCAGCGAGTGCGCCGCAGATTTGGTCCGTGTAAACGCAAGGTTGGTTGGAAGGATGTCCCTAATTTTAAGTAAATGTAAGCCAATACAAACAAATGGTCACATTTACATGCGTCGCGCTGTATCCTGGATACATCTATACTAATATATAAAGCTGAAGAGTTTGTTTGAACGCTACGATCTCAAGAACTACTGGAATTGAACCATTATTTTTGTGTTGAATAGTCCATTTATCTATAAATATAAAAATGTTGTGTTAGTTTGTGTAAGCTTCAAAAACTCAAAAAGTTCTGCACCGATCGAGCTAAAATTTTAGCATGATATATAATCCGCATCAAGGATTGTTTTTATCTATTTTTTTCATCAGTGACATATCAGCGAATGCGCGAATGTGCCACAGCGAAGCGTGGCAGGGTACAGCTAGTTTTGTATAAAATAAAAAGGCATCTTGGGACGTCAGTCAGTGCGCTGAATTGATTTAATTTTGCCTTCCACCTTAGGTTATATTCTGGGCTATGGTCATATTTTTTAGTTTAGCATCCATTGCCACTCGCGCATATCTCGTAGGTTTATACAATGCATGCCAAGTGACAATGGTAGGAGAACAAGTATACTGATAGTGTTTGGTCAAGGGTCGTAATGCTCCGAACAAAAAATAGTTGGCTTTATCAGTTTTTAGCCTTAACAGCTCGAGATAGAGTCTATAATTATTTGTTTGAATTCATAACACGTGAAAGCGGTTAATTTAATACATTCCCTACTTATATTATAAATACAAAAGTAACTCTGTCTGTCTGTCTGTTGCTCTTTCACGCCTAAACTATTAAATTGATTGAAATAAAATTTAGTACAGAGATAGTCTAGAGCCTAAGAAAAGATATAAGATACTTTTGAATGCGATAAAAGCACTGTTAGGGTTTGAAATAGGGGATGAAAGTTTGTATGGAAGTTTCGTCATTTTTGAAGCTAGAAGCTTGACATTTATTATGTAGGCTTTTGATTAGATAAATATGACATTCAAAGTTTGTAAAAAATTACCATTGGGAGGAAAAATAAATATAGGGGATGAAAGTATTTTTGGAAATATGTAAGGTTTCGGTTAAACCACTGCACAGATTAAAAAAAAAACTTCACTAATGCTAAGCTACATTGACAGCGAGTAACATAGGCTATATTTTATCCCCATATTCCTGCGGGAGCAGGAACTACGCGGGTGAAACCGCGGGGCGCAGCTAGTGTTGATATATTTTTAAATGACTTCAATAAAGGAGGAGGTTATCAATTTGTCTGTATTTTTTATGTTTGTTATCTCAGAACTTTCGACTAGGTGAACCGATTTTGATGATTCTTTTTTTTGTTTTATACACGCTATAAACAATACATAGCTAGTTATGTATACACAAAATGTTTTTCCATTTCTGTAGTGATTCGAGGCAGAGAAATCTTAAAGGTTGTGAATAGGAATAATCTTATTGTACACGAATATAAATGTTGTTGCAGTTGGTGACATCTAGCGTGACAACCTGAAGTTATTTTCAGATGAGAGTTCCACTGCGCTTTTCACTGAGAGTTCCACCTACTTTCGCTAGGGGGATTTGTTTTATATGAGAATAGAAGTTTCTATTCGTTCAATCTGTTTCACTGAACTCCAATTGGGGTCTGCCGTCATGTCCCGTCTTAAACAAACCAAAGGACCACGAATGCTCATTACCCCCTCTGCCAAAGTAACATGACTGACTGTTCATGTAACTGTTGAAAGCTTGCAATATCCTATCCTTTTAATCGATCTTTGTTTATCACTAGTGTAATGATTACTCCTCGTCTCCCACGACCAAGCCAATACTGACAGAATTTTGTTTGCAAAGTTACATGCGTGCCGGGTCCATATAGTATGTAATATTCGTTATTTTACCTTTTTTTATTATTTGACTGAGTCACGAGACTAACAAGTCGTGCACCAGATGGTAAGCGCTACGCCTGCCCATAACAACTACAATGCCCTTTTCTAAGCATAATGTTGTGCGGATCTGCACTGCGCTCGGCACTCTGAGACTTCGGTTCTAAAGTCCAATACACCCATTAATTTTACTGGAAACAGTGCCTGTCAAACCGGAACACAGTATTGATTCACATTACTGCTTGGCGGATTAATATCTGGCCAGGTATTTTCTTATGAGGTCTCTTGCAGAAGAGTCCTACCACTACAATTACCAATGAAATTGATATTTTATATGGAATATGAAAATATTTTGCCCTGCCGATTTGGCGCAAATGTTTCAATGTTGTCGGTAAACTATGCTATCGTAAACTATGTTGCTAATTCCGTGGTAGTGTGATGTGGACCACCTTTCACAATCTAACACAGTTCTTCGTTTTCAGCCTTAGAGGAAGATCTTCCCCGAGGCTCATTTTGTAAATTAAAATTCCTACTAAGGATCGGTAATTTTGCTTTAACTAGCACCACCACTTTATTAGGCTGTGATATTAACAAGCTAAGCTAAGTTGCCATAAGTGTTAATAATTTATTCGGCTCTGTGCCGTGAAATGTTCTATGTCTAATGACTGTTTTTTTTATATACTTGACCTGCTTTTTAGCCATGATTGTATGGTATAAATGCATTGGCCCAGTTTGAAAACCTTACTCGACAGGTTGTCCATAGATCGCGTTGCCACAATTTTTTTACGTCAATCATTCAAATAGTCAGGCAACATGTGACACGCTATTTAGAAATAAAAAAATCGTAGGGTGACTCTAAACTAGTGTCTATGGTTCCGTAGGAATTCTATTGCCTTTTTTAACCTATCCCGACAACCGATATTTAATGAAATTTTGTAACATATAGACATGACAATGGAAGAAAACTTGTAGGAAATAATAGCAATGCACTGTTTGTTAATTTACTTGGACCCTCAAATTTTGTATACTGCTGAAACCTTTTATACCATAGTCGAACCGGTAGTTCCTGAGATCATAGCGTTCAAACAAGCAAACAAACTCTTCAACTTTATATATTAGTATAGCTTTATATATTAGTAACGCTTGGCGTCCACTATGTTTATGCCAGAATAAGGTTTTTTTGTAGGTTGAGTAAACACATTTTCTCCACATGATTTCTTAAATATTTTGGAAAAGATGCAAGTTTTTAAATTGTACCTAAATTCATTTTTCAAAGATAATAAAGCTTATTGGTCTTAGTTGGTGACAGAAGGAACCCAAACATTGCATTAAACTAGTACAGCCGCATTACTAGGGCAGCTATATCGATTTTCAGCTATTTTCATTTTTACAGTCTTATGCTTTAGGAAGTAGGCGGAACGCATATTCGTGAGTATTAGATATTGCATGTTGCTGCGACCTCGTGCCATCCCTGACATCAATGTTTTAGACAATACAGCCTGGGTGCCCTCGTGGCTGTTCAGAGAAGTCATTAAGGTTTTATAAGGAAGTTCAGAATTGTGATAGGTCAGCGCGCCAGTCATATTTGCGATTATAACAGTAGTCGATTCGATGAAGCCCGAGGCTACAAACACAAGTGCTACTTTTTATAAATGAGTCACTGGTGGTCGACTTTAGTACACTGCGAAGCGAGAGGTTGCGTATTTGATGTCCGCACAGGGCAAAGATTTGTGAGAACCACAAGTATTTGCTATAAGTATGGGTGTTTGTAAGATCATGGTCCTTGTAGTTCCTGATGAGGAGAATTACGCCACAATCCACCTTAAGGGCCCGTTCTGGAATGGTGGATCCCATACCTTTGTAATAAAAGATGCTGTTTTTGTCATCTTTTATTACCATCACCATCAGTAAGCACGAGAGCAGAGTGCTGCATCTTAGAACGGTTTAAAATGCAAAAGTTTCTGAGTCTACAGTCAGATAGGTATTGTACCGCGTAATTTTTTTTTATTTGACTGAGTGACAAGACTATCAAATCGTTCACCTGATGGTAAGCGCTACGCCTGCCCATAACAGTTACAATGCCACCCAGAACTTTGCATTGCATAATCTTGCGCGGCACTGCACTGCGCTCGTCACCCTGAGACATCGGCTCTACAGTGTCATATGCCCAGTAATTTCGCTGGAAACAGTGCCATTCAAACCGGAACACTGTAATGTTTGCACACTACTGCTTGTCGGATGTATATCTGGCAAAGTTATCACTGCAAATCGCTTACAATGGAATCAATTCCATGAGTACAAAATAAAGTATAATTATATAAGACAGCTCTTAACCTACTGCCATCTCATATGGGTTGAAAAGTGAAAACCACCAAGTGGATCCACCATAAGATTTTTGATCGAAGAATGCAACAACTTCACATTTTTGGTTTACCGCCATTATTTCCAAAATTTTAGTTAAATCCTGTGAAATAATGATTCAACAAAAAAAAAAAAAAAAAACTAAATTGAATGAATAAAAAAATTAAAATCTTTCTTCTCAAACTTGTGTAACATTGGTGCGATATTAACCGTTGAGTGTTCGTTAACATGAACAAGTGTGGCAAATGATACAAACATAAAAACGTTCCATTTCGTGGTCTCTCCAAACCTCTCAGGAAGTTCCAGTAAAGCACCTACAACTTCACAGAATCGTCACGTTGACTCTCAGTTTTGACCAGACTACCAACTGACTGGAATTCTAGTGTTTGACTTGAATAAATAATAATGTAAAACTTGAAAATTAATATGCACTGGCTGGCTAAATGCACAAACCATACGAAACCAAACTGAAGAAAAAAAAAATGAAAACATAGACTAGTAAAAGTAAATATTACCACTATTGTTATCAATTTGACAGTCCTCTTTTCAAAAGTTTTCAAACTCGATGGCATTGCAGCGACAGCGTGATATAACAGCTATCAGTTTTGATGCACTGGATGGCACTGTCGAAGAAATATGTGGTCCTTACTGTCAGTGAAATGAGAAGCATATTTCTTCATTAGTTATAGTCGTAATTTAAAAGTTGCGTAAATTTCGCCATCATTATGAGAGGTTCCACCGTAATATCTGTTAGCGGTTTGAACTGTATAAAATACTATAAGCTTATATTATTCCAAAGAACACGAACGTTGCTGCAATCCGCTGTTACATGCAGAATTACCATTGTAACGGCCGTTTAGTAGCTTTGCGCTTTTTGCTGACGGTACACCGGCGTTTATAAGGCCACACCGTGGGGTCAAGTTCAAGTCAAGGTTGCCCCAAACTGGGACGCAGTTGAGGATAAACGTTTCAGTCTGTATTAATGTTGACCGAAGAGAAAAAAAGAACTTTTTATTACAAACAAATGACATGCTAGCGTATTATAACCATTAAATTAACGTCATTCTATAGACATTAAGTCTAGAGAATGACGTTAACAACTTAGATGGAATCTAAAAAAAATAATCAAAATTTCGCAATATTTTAATGTGACCCTGAGTAATGTACAATAACTGTATTCTTACATATAAATGATTTGATTTCAGATTTTTAATGAAAAAAAATACAGACGAATTAATAACCTCCTCCTTTATTGAAGTCGTTAAAAAAAACCATTGGTATAGATACAATGACGTCGCGATATGCCAAATTTCAGCTTCGTAGGTCTTATCGTTTTATGATTTCGTGGTTAATCAGTCAGTTTAACGGCCTCCGTGGCGTAGTGGGCGATTAGAGGACTGCGAAGCGTGAGGTTGCGGGTTCTACTCGTATTGCCGTAAATGCATAGATTTATGTGAAACGTATTTACTCTCCGAATGGGCGCTTTTTAGATCCTGATTCTCTAGATACGGGGAATCCCAGTTGGAGGTCCGGATCTATATTTGTGATCGTGACGTGTTTATTGAAACAGGCAGTCGGGCATGGTGTTTGCTTTGATGAACTAAGTTTAATGTTTCGCATTTATATTATTTTAAGTTTTTGTTTTAGTTAGTTTTCCTTTTATTTATATTGTTATTTAAACTGTTTTTGTAAGTAGATTCTGCAATATAATTATGCAGCTTCGGGTTGGATTTGCACACTGCAAAGCGTGTGTGTTGGCTCACAAATTGGTTAGACGCTAGCAAACAAGCCCCTTGTTAGGCTACGCTGTGGTGCACTCACACTACTATAAGCAGGATACTACACACAAGCAACGCAATGGTTTCTATACAGATGTGTCACGTAGTTACTAGCTGTTCTAAGTAAATATACATTAATGGCCTGACCTCCGACCCCTTTGAGCCATGGTAAGAGTCAACTTACGAATAATGTGGTACATTCTCTAAGTTTTCTGCTGTTCAACTATGTTTTTTGGTCATAATAAATATTATTAAGGGTGAGGTTGCGGGTTCGATTACAGCACAGGGATAATATTTCTGGGCGTTTGTAGGACGTTTTTATTACTATTTAAGAAAAAAAAAAATACATTTTTAATTTTGCAGTAAAAGTGTTTTGAATAATTATTATTTTGCCCCAAATAGACGATTATGACAATTATGTAGTTTTTTTTTAAATTCGCGAGTCAGTGTTTTTGTAATATTTATAGCACTACACTGAGTTGTTGTAGCGTTGCGTGTATAATTATCAAAGTGTAGACGCGTAGCAACATTGCTACGCATCTACGCCTTTCGTAGCACTCTGAATGTACGCGGGCTGAGGACTGACCATTCAAGTCCTTGCTTCTTTGACAAGCTATACTATCAAAGGCTTATGTAGTTCCATTGAAACTCGCCTAACAGTGGAATTCATAGTCAAGAGACGAAACACGACTACCATCTACTAGACAACCCGAGACTACATTCACACTCACACACACACACATATTCACGTTTTTTTTTCTACATTTGCGCGTTACTTAGACAAACATAATCATATCTTCTGAACTATGAAAGATATGGAAATGAAATACACAACAATGTTGTAACAATTTCGGTTCTATTGTTCATTCAAATCCATTGAGCCGTTTCGAATACAGAGAAAAATGCTAAAAACGGTCATCAGTGATTGCTTAACTGTTTCTCGCTACTTCCTACAACTTGCGGTATTATTCATACAAACTATAGTCCAGTCATCGATGCAATGTCCATGGCCCATGCAACATATATGTTCACATGCAAACATTGAGTAAAGCAACGTTGGGTACGGACAGCAATTGAATGAGTGACCGCGTGATGACATTAGCCTCTTGTTTTTTTTTGCACTACATACATTTTTGCCGCAAACTGTTTTTAATTATAAAATAACTAATTGAATACGTCTTTTGGCTCGTTGAACACTTTTTGGGTGAACAAAAATCATGGAACTCGCGTCATCGTCACCGCACGCTCCCATTAGCTATAACAATGTATATTAATAATAACCTAATTTAGCTAATACATATTATTTATGAATTATTTTTGGTTTGTAAAGAAGTGTTAATGACCATTATTGTTTCTTTCTTTACAAACCAAATACAATTCAAAATAATCTCGAAAGCTCGACGATACAATTCACAAGTATCACTTTTAAAAATAAAATCACTGCCCAAAGACTGCCCCGTTATATTTTTTTTTAATCTAAGCCCTGTGATGTGTATGAGTTGAACTTTGTATATATAAATAACTAGCTGCGCCTCGCGGTTTCACCCGCATAATTCTAGTTTTCCCGCAAGTTGTGCACCCCTTCGAGATCGTCTGCCTTGCAATTAATGTGCGCGTAGTACTAAGACATTCGGTGAAATCAAAAGACGCAAATGGTAATTTTGTACAAAATTATAAAACCTTTCCAGTAAGGGTAAGTAATGCACTGGCAATGCTCCTGTCTTTGCAGATGTCCATAGGCGGCGGTGACCACTTACTATCGGGTAAGTCGCATGCTTATTTACCAACTATTTTATAAAAAAAAACTCCCCTCATTTTCACGAGGAGGATTAGGTCATAATCCACCACGGGGCCCCGGAGAATATATACGGAGGTCTAATTTCCGTACATCTTCCTGTCCGATAGTGGTAACCAGATAGTGTGCAAATCCATCGTTTATTCTCCGGAAATTATTCTGTAGTCTGCTGGAGATTGAAAAGCTATCAACTTTGCGACGTTCAAAGTTTTGAAATCTAAATTCTTTACCAGTTTAGTTGAATTTTACGCGGGACCACGATCGATAACGGATCCTGTCGTAACTTCGGCTATCTAGAGATACCATACTGTGTAACATACATTTTCAGAAAACGACCTCTATAAATTTAAACTACTTAACCTTGGAAAACCAAAAAATATATATTTTCTTGACCTTACCCGGAAACCGATTACGACTACAGCATATTTAGAAGTATAATAACACGATTCCACTCTTAGCTTGAATAGTATATTATAATACTTTCTTTCGTAGTTTTCGTGTTCGTAACACCCTATCTTGATTCGATAATACTACCCGAAAAACCGCATTGTGGAATAAATATAACCACAAATTACTTTTATGGTAATTTTAGTTGTTTAATATAAGGATCAGCTAATATCCAAAATTATTTAAATGACCTGAGTTATAAATAAACTGACACAGTGGCGGAAGCAGTGGAGATAAGTGCAAAAAGGAACACAAATATGACTGCTCTGAATTTTGTTGTAAATAGGAAAATAACCAACAATCAGTCCCATTAGGAACCGGGATTTGTCATTGTTGCAAATCAAAACCAGTTCAAAATGTAGTCTCGAAAATATGCGCTTATATTCATTTCCTAATGATAAGTCGCGCCGTGATACGTAACCTACAATCTCCAAGTTAAGATGAACAAACACCCACTACATCGCACCGTGCTCGCCGCTGTTTTATCATGGACAAGTATACGCTTGACCGATAACTCGCCCGATGCAATGATGTGACTGAAGGATGAAGCATTCAGTTCAAGAAAATATCTAACTGCTTTAACCTCGGAGATATCCACGTAGACAAAAAAGAAACAAGCAACAAAAAACATGGCAAGGTGGTTTATTCTCGCAAACCCCGTAGAATTTCGAAATGTATTGCTTTTCGCCCGCACACGATCTACCTTACTACGTCCCGCCTGGTACCACAGGGATCCGCGATCAGTCGGGAAAGAACACAACAATATTCCTTGTGGCTATTTCCCGTTCGTTCGGTGGGCGTTTAGGCGAAAATATAATTATGTGTGTTAAAAAAACGCAATGTAAGCAACGGCGTGAGTTTGCGATCTTCAATAGGTAGGTATAGGTTTGAATAATTATGTCGGTTACAAAATTTCGATTCGATTCAGATTGTGTTCTTTTTGCACTGAAACAGAGTACGAAACGTCACAGTTACGATACTGGTCCAATTTCAATTTCGTTCAAGAGGCCCGTGAGCCAGCCCGTTGTAGTAGTCGTTTCCCTTTACGAGTTAACCATTACACCATGGAAGCTCTCGTGGCTGGAAATTGGAGATACATACTACGTAACTTAATTGCGTTCCATAGTACAAAAATAAGTTATTTACGTTCACAAAACGCATAAAATTCAAACCAATCATTTGCCTCTGTGAAATATGGCTGTAGTGTAGGTATATAATATTTTGATAGGCTCGCATAATTATTTTCCCAAAAATCAGTAAGCTTACTGCCATATGAATCAATGAAATTCTGCCTAGTGATGGCAATATAACTCCGCAGAGAGCTGGCGCAAATCATTCCCTAGACAGAATGATATTAAAGAGAACTTATGAAACCACAGGTGGACGTTTTGGCAAAAATATTGTTTACTCGGTCCGCTGCAGAATAATATTAGGGGGCCACTGTGCCTACCAGGTATCAGCGCACAGTTGTAAACAATAAAGTTCGTCACAACAGCTCTAGTTCACGATATGTCGGTTTTGTTTTGCGATATTAAAACTCATAACTTTCTTTTATAAGTTATTTTATGCGAGTTGACATGTTGCTTGAAAAACGGTGGCACATGGCATAGAAAATATACTGAT
Organism: Campaea margaritaria; assembly: GCA_912999815.1. NCBI lineage: Eukaryota > Metazoa > Arthropoda > Insecta > Lepidoptera > Geometridae > Campaea > Campaea margaritaria. The sequence goes on from OU538788.1 coordinate 7,688,145, forward strand.
ACGAGTACATTACGCAATGCGCCCGATATCTTCCACATGTCTGCCCGTTAAGCACTCTCGTAAACCAAATCGAAGCCAACGCTCCCAAGCGACCTTGAGACCACACCGTCTGGCCAAAAGGCAACACCGAAACTACGAAACACCCCCCTATTTTTGCCAAATTGTCCGAGTCCTACTCGTTCAGAAGGCATTACTCGAATTGAACGTAACGGTAATACAATTATTGGACCAAACATGATAAATGGAAGGAGTTTGGCAGAACAGGTACAGCAAGGCGAGAAAAACGAGGAGGTGGTGAAGGCGCAAGGAGGCACTAACGGACTTAGGGATATGCCTTCACCCTACCACCCGGCAGGGTGAAGACAGAATCCCTTAGTCCGTTCGAGCCGGCTCACTCGCGCGCCCGCCGCCGTCGCGCTCTCACGCCCGCGCGCTCGGTACGAACTCGTTACGTAATACCTAACTCGACGTCTGTTGAGTGAAACACCATCGCGACACGCTTGCACCGCTGACCATCTCGCGCGCACCGCCATGTCGCCACCCGCGGACGCCGACGACGATGCCGTCACCATGACTACTTATCGCCACTTGAACAATACTTAAAAAAAATGTAGAATTTAAAAATTAAACGTTTACTGCCAAGTACATTCCTGCCAATTAAAGTTTAAGTTTAGTTTTAAGGTAGAGAATTCGACGCTTGTTGCTTGTGATCGGAACTAGAACGAGACGGATCCGTCGAAATGTGATAATATGCGTTAAATATTGCTGCCTTCACAACATCGCTTCACGACCGCTTCACTGCCACACTGCCTTCAGGTAGAAATAAGTTAGGCTAGGTATACCGGTTTTTTGAGAGGAAGTTAATAATAGATCGCCAAACTGCCGACCGAAGGAGGATTAATCGCCGACGGCTCCATAACAAGCAAGATTCGCGATAACATCAGTTCGTGGGTGCTGTGGTGGCGTCAACGACATCTTCGGATGGGCGCACCGCAGACACCTAAACCAATCGAGGAAGATGATTGCGTGCCACACGTGGCCATAGTGGAGCCGTCGAGCGAAGGTCAGCCAGACCGCAAGCTGGAGAGACGCCGAGCGAACCCGGGCCCGCGGCGTCGCGGGCTGGAGAATGAGCTGGAAGGTGAGCGCCGCCGCCCAAGGAGGAAGCCGAGAAAAAGGTCAGTGTTTTATAAAATACCTAATATCACATTCTCAACTGATCCGACATTCTACAAGTTACTTTTGAACTTTTTTTGTCTGTCACTAAATATTTTATAAATTTTTTTTCTTCAATTTTACCTAATAAAGAAAAACTTACAGTCGAATTGGAAACATCCTCCTTTATTGAGGTCAGTTTTAAAGTATTAATCAACTAAATCTAAACCTTAAAAATGTGTCTAATTGTCTATGTGGAACTTTCAAAAAAATTAATATTAGGTATAAAGAATTGTTAAAAAAGTTCAATTGAAGTTAACTGAATTTAATTTTAAATTTTAGTTTTCTTTAATCTTTCTTTTGAACTTGATTACTTACTACAATTTATGAGAAATATTTTTTTCGTTTTGTTAAAATCCCTCGGTTTTGCCATACGGTTATAAAATGTTACAAAGAAGTTATACTCGTTGTTAGTCAACTCAGCGATGATCCTAAGTTCTGACACTTCATGTGTCATTTCACTCAAAAATTTAACAATATTATGTAGTTTAATTTTTCAAAACTCACTTTGAACGAACCTAATTTAAAACTCAGGCAAATTAAATTTGGAATTATGCCTAAACATACTTTAACGTTGTATACCTTTTTTAATCGTTAATTTAGTTATATTGTTCCGTTTCGAGCCAAGACCTGAACAATAAACTTTGCTTCCAAGATAAACTTTTTGCAATTTATCTACATTTGCGATTCGTCTTGTGCTTCTATGAAAACAAAGTTTATTTAAAGGAAAAGTAAGTTCTATCTATCTATTCAGCCCGTATTCACCCACTGATGGTGTGATGCCTTCTCTGTTCCATGCCATTTGCTCCGGTCCTGTGCCAGTCACTTTCAGTCTATCCCGAAGTGCTTGGCGATGTTGTCCGACCATCGAGCTGGTGGTCTGCCTCGCAGTCGTTGCGCTCCTCTCGGCCATCACTTCTCAACTTCTTTTGTCCACCTTTGGACTTCCCGTCTTGCCAAGTGTCCTAATCATCTCCATTTAAGCCTTGCCATCCGTATACCCACATCTTCACCACAAAAAGCTTCTTCTTTCTTGGAAAGGCACCGTCCGATGTACTAATTACTCCTCTCCGTGCATGGTTGTCTGGAAGAGATCGCTCTGAGCGATAAGACCGCCCATTGTGACACTAATTGTAAAATTTATTTGTTCTAGTTTTAAGTTTTCTTTGTTCTGTGGTGTTTCAATAAAGAGTTTATGTATCTATCTATCTATCTTCAACTTAAGTACGACGTCGAATTTCGACGTTTGGTATACGGCTTAGCAGGCGAATGCCTAGCATGGCAAATAGCAAAAGTAACTTATCATCATCATTATCATCAACCCATAACGTCCCACTGCTGGGCATGGGTCTCTTTTTATTTTCAAATTTACTAATCTTAGCCGTAATTTAATTTTGAACTTTGGTACATACGAGTTTCGCTACGAACTTTAACAATACGAACATAAAAACTGTTATTTTATCAGTGAATAAACATAAATTGTTAGGTATTTTATACTTGCTGTTTATAATAAATTTAATTATAATTTAAAAAAATGTTTTTTATATTTTTGTTTCCAGTCAATTTATATTTAAATGAGTTTATATGATGTAGGTGGTCATGTAAACTGCGCCCTTGCAGTCCTTCCATTGACGTCAACGCCCGCCCACGAGGTGCTGATGCAACGCGCCATTTCGGAACGCGTTTACTCAATCCAGGCATTCACAGTGTGACCTCACTTTGGCCATGTCAGACAATAGTTATCATTTAATAATTAAATTTGAAATTTGAAATAATATCATTGTTTTAAACTAAAAGCATTTTGATATGTACAAAAATATTTGATAGTGGTTGCGTCAGTATAAGAGTATTTTTAAATAGGTAAGTAAATGGTTTTTTTTCGTTAATTTCATGTTGCTGCAATGTTGCTGCAATTTCGACCTAAACCATCCAAGCCCAATCTCTCTTTACGCTCTTTACATATAGCTGCAAACTATAATGCAAACTATATTGTGACATTATTAGCTCAAGTACTTGCTTATATCGTTAATGGGTAAAATAAAATAAGTAATGAAATAAAGTAAATTATCTTTATTCAAATATACCCAATACTCATGAAAGTTAACTAACCCTACCACTGAATTCGGAATGACATCCACTCGCGAAGAAACAACAAGAAACTCGATGGCAAATTGTTCCATTTTCAGTAAAAAATTATAGTCACATTTGATTAAAATGACTTCAGTCGAAACGTTATTTTTGTCACGACGCGTGTCAGGACGCTACACGCAAGTTAACAACAAGGTGTTCCTATGGATTATGCTAGTAAAAAATAATATTATGTTCTCAGGTACCTAGTGACGCAAAAGTGACGCCATAAAGCCAGCAGTCGCCAAATTAAAACAAAAATAGTTTTGTTGAAATTTATAAAGAATTTTTATTGTAAAAAATTAAATAAGTGGTAATATTTTTATAGTTTTACTACAGTAAAATACTTCAGTTCTGTTCCTCCATTTTCAGTAGCCGCTCTGTTGAACGGTAGCGTCTTGCAAAATTTTTAAGTATAACTTAGAACGACAACGACAACGATGACAACATTGCTGTTGTTATTTTATGGTGGCTAACTTTTGGCAAGTAGTTGGCTTATTGAATATTTTTTTCGAAAAAGTCGTGTTTTAAAAAAAAAGAAAAATTGAAAATAAGTGAATTCAGCGGCAACTAAATCAACGTCTACAACGTTGCCCGGTGAGCGGTTCAATTTTGTTGAAGTACGTATAATGTGGGGCATTAAGCCGTTCCATTTTTGAATAATTGGTCAGTTTAACTTTGGTGCTTAACCTTTGTTTGTTAGTTACTTCACTCATGTTTTAACTACAAGGAAGCCAGATTTGACAAATTGTCGTCTACTTATAGCGGAGTATAAAACGAGTAGGAATATTATAGAGACCTACCTACTTCATCATCATCATCATCTACCCATAACGTCCCACTGCTGAGCACGGGTCACCCCTTACTTTCGTGAGGAGGGTTAAGCCATAAATCCACCACGGGTTCCCGGTCTGGATTGGTGGATAACATACCTTACCCGAAATAATTACCTACTTAGTAAAAAATATTTTATTTTAATTTTAGACAGGTGTATATAATTATGATATCAATATATGTTAAATTCGGTCAATACCGTTTTCGGTCGGTTTTACGGCTTGACGTATTTTGATAAATTAAGTATAACTAGATTCGTTATACTCACGAGAGTGATATAGACTACATTGGCAGTCGGGTTTCTTGTTTATGAATAATTGCTTGTCTAAATCCAGATGCTGCTCAATTGACCGGTCCGCACCGAACAGCGAGGCTCTCACTGAGGCAGCACGACTTGGATTAGACGCTGCGTGTGAACAGAGCTTTAATTTGCTGTTCAATTTGCGCTGCGGCTTGTATGACATTGAACATTACCGACGTAAAAACTTTCATGTTCGGTTCACCTTGAAATAGTAAGTTGTTTGCGAAATCCGTAGAAGGTCTACCGCATCGGCCTCTGACTATCGATCCAGCGACGTCTCATTTGTACTCACACCTAGGTGCTCCCGATTTTTTTTTATGACCACTGAATAAGTACCTTTCACATTGACGCGAGCGAATCTACTTCTTTACTGTATAGTTAGAGGACTCTTTTTTGTGAATTCTACCATAAATGCATTTGTGACATTCCATTAGGCTGAGTATTCGCATGCCTTTTTCGGCATTACTTGCATCTAAATTATCGATGTCGAGATTTGTGACTGATTTTGAATGACGTCTGGAAAAATCGGAATTTCGTAAATCAATATACGAGTAGTGAAAACGTATATTTTTTGACATCCATTTGAATCTTGAAATTGGTTATATTTATATCCTGTCAACTGTGTGTAACTTTTATATTTCAATTTATGCATTAACAATACTATTATTAAAAAAAAAAAGCTTTATTAGCCTGAATTCGCCTCACTCGTATATCTACCCCACACTTCTGTATTAGCGTATGTTCAAATTCAAGACACATCTGTAGCTGACGCAAATGCAAATATTCTTTCTGCACGGGAATTGAACCCACCACCTCACGGTTCGAAGTTGGCTCACCACCAACCTATGCTACGTAGATCGTCAAATTATGTACTTATATAATACAGCGAAACGTATGGGATATATTTTTATTAGTATTAGATAGATAGATAAACTCTTTATTGAAACACCACAGAACAAAGAAAACTTAAAACTAGAACAAAACAAATTTTACAATTAGTGTCACAATGAGCGGTCTTATCGCTTAGAGCGATCTCTTCCAGACAACCATGCACGGAGAGGAGTAATTAGTACATCGGACGGTGGCTCTCCTTATATACATAGAATAAAATAAATAAATAAATAGATACATGTAAACAAAGTGCATGACACTTCATTTAGTTTGTACAGTTTGAATTTGCCGCGTAATAAACTTGATGTATAATTTATCTGTGAACTCGTTAGAATCTATGGAGTGGTCTGCCATATTGAATGAGTGAGACAACATGATAAAATATGGAGATTCCGTTAGGTTATCGAAATATTAATTATTTTGTAATTTGAATGTTTAACCGATAGTAATTAATAAGAACTGGTGAAACAATAGCTTTAAATGTTGTTTCTCTTTTCAGGTAAGATTTGTGACTAATTAATATACGGTTTTGTAAAAGTGTTAACTAGTTTATGTAGGTACTTATTATAATAAAATTTACTCTTTTCAGAGCAACTCAATTTTTGTTATAGTTTTACTGTTCACCATATCCAAGGATAAATAGAAAGAAACACATTATAAAACAACATTTCTACAGCTACGAGAATAATGGAAAAATTAAGTTTCGAGTTCATGGTCAAGGCCAGTGAAGATGTGAAAACAAACATTATTTGTGTAACGACAATCACGGATTTAGATGGCCGAACCTTTGCGATCCCAGACAAGTTACAACCTGTAAGATTACATGAGAAAATAATACAGACCCAAATCTTTAATAAAGTAAAGTCAACATTACAAAAACGGCATGATAAACGACAGGTGTGGATATCCATGAATCCGGAGATGATGGCGGAATATTGTGATGAAGATGGAAATAAACAATTTATGGAATACCTATTGGAGGAAAAAACAAAACCACAAACTTCTACAACAGGAATTTCAGAAGAATCTCTAACAAGAATCATGGAAAAATTCGCTGAAATAAAGATGGATTCATCAAAACCTTTTAATATGGGGAAAATGGTAGAAAAATTTGTTATAGAAAAATTCAATAGCAAGATTACTAATGTGTCCCAGTGGATGACTACCTTTGAAGCGGAATGTATCCGAATAGGAATAGAAGATGATGTCCACAAAATTGAAATCTTTAGGTTATTTATAGAAAATTCTTGTTTAGACTGGTATAGCTCCATGCTTATAAAGCATACAATAAATTCAAAATGGGAAATGTGGAAAAAGAACTTTTGTGAAACATATGCGGATAAGGGTTGGTCACCGATCAGGTATGCAATGTTATTTAAATACAGACAGGGCTCATTACTGGAATATGCGTTAAAGAAAGAGAGACTACTATTAGAAATAAATAAGTCTATAGATAAACTCACTCTAATTGATCTGATCGCCACCGGATTACCAAATTTTATTGCAGATAAGATTGATAGGAATAGTTTAAAGGAAACTGAGGATTTATTTAATAACTTGAGAAGTTTAGAGCATATGGTAAATAAAAAAACATTTGATAAAAAGATAGGAACACCGGACAGTAAAATTAAAGAGAAAAATGTGAAGCCATTGGTTAGTCCGTGTAAAATTTGTGAAAAAGAAAATAAAGGTATACGTTACCATCCTGAATCCCAATGTTGGTTCAAAATTAATAATAACTATAGGCTAAAAAAAGATCAAATAAAGAGTGTTAACAATTCAGAATTAGAGATAGAATTAAATGAAATTGATCCAAAAAACTAATAGTGCCGCCATTAATAAAAATAAAATTGCTTATAAATGACACTTTAGAAACATCAGGAATCTATGATTCGGGATCTAATGTGTCTTTAATAAATTCAAAGTTATTATCTTTAAAAAAAATACCAACTTATGATAAAAATGCAGGTTTAAAAACAATTAATGGCGTAAAAAAAACAATAGGAATAGTAAATTTAAAAATAAAAATTTACGAAATTGAAAAACGTGTCAACATTTTTGTAATAGACGAAGACAACTTCGACTATGATTTCCTAATTGGGTTAGATTGTATACAACAATTTAATTTAATACAAAATGAGAATTTAAATATCACCCAAAATTACCACAGCAATAATGATAGAGACTACAAAAAAAATAAAGAAGAGCAACCTATAAACACTAATGAAATTCCTGGCAGTTCAGGTAGCGATATAGGGGATAAAGAAGGTATATATTATGAAAAAAAAGGTGTGGATATTACACAGAAATATAAAAAAGGAACTAACACTAATGAGTTTAAAATAAACTTTAATGAGAATATAACAGTAGAAAATTTTGATATTTCAGTAAATAATTTAGAACATCAGGAAAAGTCAGAGATTGATAAATTAATATGCAAATATAAATCAGTCTTTGCTAAAGACAAATATGATATAGGTACGGTAAAAGGTTATGAAGCCCATATTGATTTGTTGATAGATAAATACTGTAGTAAAAGGCCGTATAGGTGCTCTATTGAAGATATGAAAGAAATTGAAAATCAAATATCAGAATTACTAAAAAATAATTTAATAGAAGAGTCATATAGCCCTTTTGCTGCTCCGATAACACTAGCATTTAAAAAAGAGGAAGGAAGAAGATCAAGGCTGTGTATAGATTTTCGCGAATTAAATAAAATTATAGTCCCCCAATCACAACCATTTCCGCTAATCGAGGATCTAATGGTTAAAACAAGGAAATGTAAATTTTTTTCCACATTCGATATAAACTCAGCGTTCTGGTCCATACCTCTTAAAATTGAAGATAGACACAAAACTGCATTTGTAACTCAAGAGGCACACTTTCAATGGACTTGTTTACCTTTTGGTTTAAAAACTTCTCCTGCTATTTTTCAGAGAATACTGAGTAGCATTATAAGAAAGCATAAATTGTCAAATTTTACTGTCAATTACATTGACGATATTTTAGTATTTTCAGAAACGTTCGAAAAACACATTGAGCACATATCTTTGTTATTAGAGGCTATTTTAAAAGAAGGTTTTAAATTAAAATTCACGAAATGCAACTTTGCACAGGACTCTGTAAAATATCTAGGTCACATAATAAAAAACAATACTGTCACTCCATTAAAAGATAATTTGATTGCCATTAAGGAATTTCCAATTCCAAAAACACAAAAGAATGTCCGACAATTTTTAGGAAAAATTAATTTCTATGGAAAATACGTGCCAAACATTTCAATTATACTAGATCCATTACATAATTTATTAAGAAAAGGAGAAAGATTCGTTTGGTCCAATAAATGTCAAGAATCCTTTGATACTATAAAAAACCTACTTTGTTCAAAACCAATTCTAGCCATCTTTGATCCAGACTTGCCAATACTTATTTATACAGATGCTAGCATACAAGGTATAGGTGCGATTTTAAAACAAATCCAACCCAACGGTGATGAAAAGCCTTGTGCATATTTTTCTAAGAAACTAAACGACTCACAAAAAAAGAAAAAAGCCATATATCTCGAATGTTTCGCAATAAAAGAAGCGGTAAAATACTGGCAACATTGGCTTATAGGAAAAACATTCACAGTTTTTTCAGATCACAAACCTTTGGAAAAAATGAATATTAAAGCCAGAACGGACGAAGAACTGGGAGATTTAACATATTATTTATCGCAGTTCAATTTTAAAATAATATATTCTCCAGGCAAATATAATATAGAGGCAGATACTTTAAGCAGAAACCCAGTGTTAGAATCGTATGAAAATCAAGACAGCAGTCTAAAAGTAGTGAATTTTGTTAAATTAGAAGACATACGAAATGATCAAGATAAAAATAAAGATATTAAACAAAATATAAATAAACTTATTTTCAAACATAATATATATTATAAAAAGATAGGAAAAAATGAAAAGATTGTACTAACTGAGGAGTTTAGTAAAAGGATTATAAAAGATGTACATCAATACTACTGTCACATAGGGAGACAACAAATGGAAAACAAGATTAAACCGTTTTATCAAGCTAAAAATATATTGGATAATATAAAAAAAATTTGCGAAAACTGTGATGTCTGTATAAAAAATAAATCTAGAGGCAAATACAAGTTTGGACTAATGTCCCACTTAGGACCCGCTACCTATCCATTTGAAATAGTGTCTATAGACACCATAGGGGGGTTTGGTGGTGCTCGTTCAACCAAAACATACTTACATCTTCTAGTAGATCACTTCACTCGTTACGCCTATATTTTGACATCCAAAACCCAGAGTGCGAATGATTTTATAAAACTTGTCCAAAAAGTAACACAAGATTATAAAATTGACTTGATTCTATCAGATCAATATCCAGGAATAAATTCCAAAGATTTCAAAAATTTTTTAGAAAAAAAAGATATACCTATAATTTTCACAGCAGTAAATGCGCCATTTTCAAATGGATTGAACGAAAGGTTAAACCAAACGTTGGTTAATAAAATTCGATGCAAGATTAATGAAAGGAGGGATAAAATTGCTTGGACAACCATTGCTCACGAATGCACTGAAAAATATAACGAAACGGAACATAGTGTAACAGGATTCTCTCCAAAATATTTACTAGAAGGAAAGAATGTTGACATTCTACCAAATGAATTGAAACAAAATATAACACATAATCATCTATTGCGAGACCGAAAAAGTGCCTTAGAAAATAGTATAAAATCCCACAATTATAATAAACAAAGATTCGATAAAAACAGAAAACATTATGAACTAAAAGTCGGAGATTCCGTATATGTTGAAAACGGAAACAGATTAAACCGAAAAAAACTAGATGAATTAAAAATAGGTCCTTATCAAATTATAGACAAAATATCCAAATCAATTTACAAAGTAAACATGGGTCACAAAAAGTCAGAGTCAAATCTCTTCCATATTACAAAACTTATTCCAGTAATTGAGTAAAACAGTAAAACTATAATTTAGAAGGGGGGGAGATGTAAACAAAGTGCATGACACTTCATTTAGTTTGTACAGTTTGAATTTGCCGCGTAATAAACTTGATGTATAATTTATCTGTGAACTCGTTAGAATCTATGGAGTGGTCTGCCATATTGAATGAGTGAGACAACATGATAAAATATGGAGATTCCGTTAGGTTATCGAAATATTAATTATTTTGTAATTTGAATGTTTAACCGATAGTAATTAATAAGAACTGGTGAAACAATAGCTTTAAATGTTGTTTCTCTTTTCAGGTAAGATTTGTGACTAATTAATATACGGTTTTGTAAAAGTGTTAACTAGTTTATGTAGGTACTTATTATAATAAAATTTACTCTTTTCAGAGCAACTCAATTTTTGTTATAGTTTTACTGTTCACCATATCCAAGGATAAATAGAAAGAAACACATTATATACATATACACAAAATAAACTATAATATACTATACACTACTATATACTATATTATTTAAATATAATAAAACATTTTTTCGTTAAAACCTTCCAAAAATCAGGTTTGAAACTGAAAACTTCGCATCATTTGCTAAAAAACAGAAACTGATACCTCCTACATTTTGCGGCGGTACAAATTCATGGAACCAATTATGTTCGTAGTCGGAAATTTGTACACACCAGTTAGGTAGCATGATTTTTATTGGAATGCATTTACCGAGCCAACTTAAGCAATACTTAACTTTGTGCAATAGCTTGCAATTTAAAGCGTGCAGAAGCCATTTCCAATTTCCGCATCGCTGCCACGAAGAAAAAAACACCAAAAACACAACAAAAAAGTTACGCAATCGACTTCGTAGCCACCTGTGTAATAGAAGAAGGCCAAAAAACTCGTTTAGTGAAATGAACGAGTCAGTCTGACTAGACACTATACCCGCTGGCTAATTGTATCCGCGATTTAAACCTGCGCATTAATTTAACTGATTACGAACGGTGGTGGTCAAACGGTTATCTGTGCGCATTGCAACCATGGACACCGGATTCGAAACTTCGATCTCGCAACAAAACTGATTTTTTAGGTTAATGGTTGCTAATCCACCATGATATTAGACATTAAAAAACAGAGGAACTCAAGTTTTAAAATAAAATGCAAATCGACAAGTTCACATTCAAAATGAAGCCGCATAATTACAATTCTTTGTTATTTCCTGGGGTAGACGAGCGATATAGCAATAAAAATGTTTGATTGCATATCGTGGAGCCGAATTTACAATACGAAACTAGTTGCCTGAAATTAGTTCCCCTGATAGTTACACGTGTACATCGTATCAAAGTGCATGCATTAGTTTATGAAACCAAATTATGTATAGTTTCACGACCCACGTAATTTTCCAGGAACAGTAGAGACATGCAACTATAAAGTTTAATCACGTAAAACGTGATGAAACTAGTGCCGGTAGAGAGTTTTATGTCGAAAACTCTATCGCGGTAGTGCTGAGCATAGCTATTTTACGTACCATAGCGCTGAGACATCAAAGGCTTCATAAAAGTACATTTTATGGAGTTTTTAACCATTTGGCTCAGTGAAACCACATGTAACTTCAACTGTCAGAAAGCTGTTTCTTTAACTTAGACGTTTATGTGGTTTAGCAATAAAACTATTTATATTATCATTCTAATCAATTTAAAACAATTATAATTATACAAACATCAAATCGTGTAAATATTTGAATGTTAGGAAATAGTTTGATCACATCCTTACTTTTATATTATAAATGCGAAAGTAACTCTGTCTGTTGCTCTTTCACGCCTGAACTACTGAACCGATTGAAATGAAATTTGGTACATAAATAGTCTAGAGCCTAGGGAAGGACATAGGCTACTTTTTATCGCAAAAAATGCATTGTAAGGGTTTGAATTAGGGGATGAAAGTTTGTATGGAAGTATCGTCATTTTTGAAGCTAGAAGCTTGAAATTTATTTTTTAGGCTTTTGATTAGATATAAATAAATTTGGCATTCAAAGTTTGTAAAACTTTACCCTTGAGGGGTAAAATAAATATAGGGGATGAAAGTATGTATAGGAATATGTAAAGTTTCGGCTTAACCACTGCACCGATTTAAAAAAATATTTCTCTAATGGAAAGCTACATTGACAGCGAGTAACATGGGCTATATTTTATCCCTATATTCCTGCGGGAACAGGAACTACGCGGGTGAAACCACGGGGCACAGCTAGTATTATTATATTACTAGAATAGTTTTTGCACTACGCAAACTTCATCACTGACTCCATATAAATCGCACCAGGTTCCATTAAATGTCAAAATATGAAATAATGTCGAACTGCGAAAATTTCATCGTCTGAAAAAAAACGGTGCATGTGTTCAATCTAGTTTCATATCAACCGGGCATTGATGTAATAAAAGCTGTCCAATTTATTTTATTCGAAATACGCGGAATTCGAAATTCGAAATAGAAATTAACATGTTGTATTTGGCAAATTGTGGCCGAAGCCGTACTCGTATGTGGCAGGAAATGCTTCGTAAAATATCGATTTACGAACTATCTTTTAGACTACCTCATGTCACCTGCAATCACAGGCTAAGAGTATCACGAACGAAGTTGAAGGATTGCTAAAGTCGTAAAGGCAATCTTTTTAGTGTTTTTTTTTTAAAGATGCACCGTCACCGTCATTATCAAAGGTGATATATCTACAATTACGAGTAAGAATAATATTTTTACCTCATTGCCGTATTTACAGTTGTAGTTAGACTCAACTTACAGAACACGAATTAATTATAACTTTTTAACAAATATTTCCGCGATAATAATTAGTGGGGTCTGGTTCTCTTATAACTACCTATGTAATGTTACTAGTGAAAAAAGTGTGTGCTGCGAAGTTTTCTCTTTATGTGTTCATGGAGAATTTAAATTTATCATAGTATTTGGCTACTGTAATAATTCACCCGAGAATTATTTCGGACGTAGGTATGTTATCCACCAATCCGGACCGGGGCCCCGTGGTGGATCATGGCCTAATCCTTCTCACGAAAGTAAGGGGAGACCCGTGCTCAGCAGTGGGACGTTATGGGTTGATGATGATGATGATGATAATAATTCAATGAAAGATATGAATTGCATAATTACGTGATTGGGTATACGTAATACAATCGACTCTATAAATAAGGCAGGAAGGCACTAACTATGCCTTGAATAATAACAAATATACATAACTAAATGAATAACGAAAATCCATCATAAAAACGCGAACGAAAACGTCCAGATGACTAATGGATACTGATTACTGTTCCGAGTGACCGTGTACTCGTTGCAGCAGAAATCTTGGTGACAGTGAGAGAGAACGATTATGAAATACAACGTTTTATTTTTTGCTGTACGATCTATCTATAAAATGTTTAAAATGTTTTTAACTATCCATCCAAAGGTTGTCTGGAAGAAATCGCTTTCAGCGATAAGACCGCCCAATGTACTACCTTTGTTTACCTGTTGTAATTCTTCTGTACTGTGTTTATTTTTGTTTCTGGTGTACAATAAAGAGTTTTTCTATTCTATTCTATTCTATTCTATTCTATTCTATTCTATTCTATTCTATTCTATTCTATTCTATTCTATTCTATTCTATATTGTTGCATATTTTTACGGATTTTCGAACAGATGTATCATCTTATTTTATTCTTAATATCTGCTATCACCACGTTTTTAAGTAGTATTTATGTTTTCGTATTTTTATAACATATCTAATAAATAATTTATAAAATGTATCTACCTTTTTAGGTACTTAGTATTTAAGTGATTGAAATACCATCTGTTTTAGCGGCAATGGGCGCTTAGTCGCTAAGGTAAACACTGTAATTGGATACTGGTTCTTAAGAAATAATGAGGGTCTATCGAATCCTTTCTGATGAAGGGTATTTGTCTACATCACTTGAAGGGCAATTTGAGAGGAGATATCTTCGTCACTTGTCGGTTCACTTGGTGATACTGACAAAAAGCGTAAACTGAGATGAATTACATAGAGTTTTTTCAGTTTTTTTTTTTGGCGGTTCCAAATAGTTATTTTTAATTAAAATAGCTCTAAAAAAATTGAGGGTAAATCTTAATGGTGCATTTTCATATTACAGCAAAACTTTGTTGCCTAAAATATGGCCAATCCATTTATTCACCTAGTGAGCATAATGGTTACACGTCGGTATAATCAGGAGTTCAGATAGATAGTTATCGGTAATGTTCAGGAAATAAGAAAAGTTTGTAAGTTTACTCGCTTAGATGGTTGGTCTTCCATCATATTGTAAGAGATGAACGAGTGAAATGTAAACATGGCCAAAGTTGCAACTAAAAGCAACAGCGGTTCAATACTAAAATATTTATATTTTTAGTGAAAGCAATAATTAAAAGCTTAAGCTAATTTCCCGTTATAGATAAACTGTAAGTAAAGCAGTGACTTGTAGGTTTTAAGCCTTAATGTTTTCTGAACTGAATTAACAAACTTTTAATGGTTGTTCCTAAATTGTTACTCGATACGCTGCTATGACAATTTTATTATGTCACTCGATACGTACCACGACGTAATGAACGCGTTTTTCGTGGTAATGATAATAATAAGAAGCATCGAAATTTAGCACGCAATTGAATATGCTTGTAGCACCCCCGATGGATGTCACAGGCATCTTTTAACACGTTAACTGCTGAAAAGTCACACGTTTGTGTATGTATAACGTTACAGCAAGTGAAAACGCCTGGCGTTCGAACCGACACTGCTGTATTAACAAGTTTATCACAACAGTTGTGTGCGTCCGCCCAGTGTTTGTTTTGGGCTGTGCGTTGATAGATTGGTGTGTGTTGTGCGTTGGCTTGTTAAGAAAGAAAGAAATAGCAATAATGGTCATTAACTCTTCTTTAAAAATAATTCACAAATAATAATTATTAGCTATCAGATTATTATTTACTTCATCTTTTTCTGTATACATATAGCGTGCGGTGACGATGACACGGTTTTTGTTCACCCAAAAAGTGCTCGACTTACCTTAAGAAGTTTTCAATAAAAAAATTGCTTCTTTTGCATTCTACCTAGTTCTAATACTAATTACTCCTCTCCGTGCATGGTTGTCTGGAAGAGATCGCTCTGAGCGATAAGACCGCCCATTGTGACACTAATTGTAAAATTTGTTTTGTTCTAGTTTTAAGTTTTCTTTGTTCTGTGGTGTTTCAATAAAGAGTTTATCTATCTATCTATCTATCTATCTAGTTCTATCAATTCCATGGACTAGAGGGTATTAAAGTTATTCTACTAGTAAGCACAGATGACAAATTGCGATTATAGCCAATGTCTCAAGGAAAAAGTAGGAAGGTGACCCACTACACCACGGGGTGAAGAAAATAGGGGGAAGTGGTCCTTTCTCCGGCCTATAATACATAAACAACCGGACTAGTCTCAGTGGGTCGTCCATCGACCTTGACCTATCGCTTATGTACCTAATTTAGTAGGGGGCAACTTCGCTACCCGCGGCTGGATTTGTTTTAACGATTTGGGTACCCGTCATTCGTTGGCAGACGCGGCCATAGTCGCTTTGCGGCACGCTCGGGTGATTTCAGTTATAGGCAGCGTGTGTGGATTATTATAAATTTAATATAAATAACTAATAAACGCCCGCCTTCCAATCAGAAGGTCGTGAGTTAAAATCCCAGTGCAGTGAGACGAATAGCGCTGCATACTTTGGTTCTTGCGTTAAAAAGATTTTCACAACAAAATAGGAACATTCAGTAGGAATTACGAACGTCTGGAAAAATTGTAGCCTAGCTGACTGTTTTTGAAACTACATTGTTTTTTTTTTAAATTAAAGGACTATAACCCAAGTTTAAACAACAGGGTTGGTGTTAGCATCGTCATCCGTCACCATCGAATAACTATAGATTTCAATATGTACGCTAAATTATGCACGTTATGCCACACCCGCCGGCTCTACGTAGTATCTACGGTATTGTAGCAGATGTCTACGGCGTAGATAATTCAGAATGTATGAGAAATTTACGTTGGCTAAACGATGAGATGATGCTGTCCCAGTGCGGGCACGTATCGATGTTTCTGCAAAAACATAATTATTACATATTTATCACACGCTTTTCAGTGAAGGAAAACATCGTGAGGTAACCGCGAATATAAACCGCCCATTGTGACATTAAGGGCGGTTTTAGTGCTCGACCGACCCTTAGTGCGTACGTCGGTCGCTTGTTTTGGCTCGTTTGTATGAAAATTCACAGGTGACAGTGCTCGACCGACCGTACGCACGCGTAATTGCTTAATTTTTATACAAATGACAAGCGCGACCGACGTACTCACCGACGCGTCGAGCACTAAAACCGGCCTAATTGTTAAATATCATTTGTTTTAGTTTTCAAGTTTTCTTTGTTCTGTGGTGTTTCAATAAAGAGTTTATCTATCTACCCCTACCTACCTACCCGAGAAATATTTCGCAGGTCATTAACCAATATGGACCGGGCCCGCGTGGTGGATTATGTCTTAACCCTCCTCACGAAAGTGAGGGGAGACCTGTGCTCAACAGTAGCACGAGAAACGTTGAGAAAATCTGTAAGATTCGAACTGTTCCGCCTAAACAGATCTCACTGTGTGACAAGAAATCCAAAGAAGGCGCAGCTGGAGGCGGCATGTCATCGAATTAATGTAAGGGATTATTCGTGGGCTTATTGTATCGACGAGCTGAATTAAATGCCGCACTTAGAATCTTCCGGCCCGAATTCGTCGGTGCCTGGCTGCCTGTTGAAGCGGTAGGCCGGTACGTGCGTAGCCATTAATAAGGCATTTTATTGTACCGTCAACATCGAAGTAAATGATTAGTTTCTAAAACCATGACCGGTATTTAGTGCCTTTAACGCATGTCATAAGTATTTTGAATATAATCTGATACCTTAAAAATGTTGTAACTCCCTCTCCCTACTGAATCCTATTGTATATTTTTGCTGTTTTGTTGAGTCTATTAATATATCTGAGATTAACTTTTGAATAGATAGGAAGAGAAGGGGGGGGGGTTATTTTTGAAGAATCAGAATGTTTTGAAAATGATTAGCTATTATGACTAGCTGCGCCCCGCGGTTTCACCCACTTAGTTCCCGTTCTGTCCCACGGGAACATACTATCGTGATAAAACGTACCATATTACTCAATCCTGGTTATAAACTATCTGTGTTCCAAATTTCATTCGAACACGTTTGTGCGTTAAAAATCGAAATTGTTTTGAATCAGTAGTTTTTGCGTGAAAGAGGAACAAACATCGGTCCATCCATTCTCACAAACTTTCGCATTTATAATATTAGTAGGATAAGTATTTAATGCACTAAATACCCCCCCATCCCCCCCCCCCGTCATGGTTTTTGGAACTTGTCTCATCATCATTGACTTTTGATGTTGACTGTACCATATATAATAAATTAAACGCTACAGTAATCTGGCCATGCATGGTTTGGATTTATGTTTAGTCAAATTCAAGTTTTACTACGTCTCCTTACGTTTTGGAAATAAATACTTACATACTTAAATAACAACTAAACATACTATGCCAAAAAAGAAAAAAAGAAAATTAACGCTGACCAAGACGTGAAAAAGTGTTTTACATCTCATTAAACGTCAACTTTTTGAACGAGCCAGCTTAAATATCTTCAACTAGTTAGCGGTAACTTCAGAAGCTATGTTAGTTGGCGTTAACCTTCGCGTCGCAGCCCGCTCGCTGTGCATGTGTCATCGCGAAGTTTAAGCGACACGTGTTGCATGTAAACTACCTTCAGAACTCCGGGGGCCACCCACCACCGCGCAAAACTAACCAACACTAAGTTTTGGAGGGCCCCGCAATTATAAACAAGCGTGCTGATTACTATAAGGTGAATGACCTGAATTTTAGATACTGAAACCATGGACTTTTTATTAATCCCCGACACAATTACTTGTTATTCTTAATAAATACTTTAACATTTTCGTTGCAGTTTTAATGTTTGAGCGGTCCCGCGACGCGACAACATTTAATCAAAAAAATTCATACGTACCTACGTAGAGTCATAATTTCAAAGTTATTTTTAAATTTTTATTAAAGTTGTTACCTTTTTTGTTCGATTTTTCATAGTTTTCATAGTTATACTCTCGCTCCTGTCGGCGACTTACATGCCATTGCAATATTGTGCAATAGGAAGTTCGGTGTTTAAATGAAGCCGTACTATATAACACAAATGAATCCGAATAACGCTACATTAGACATTTGGCTTATACTAAAAAAGTCAAATGAATCCAATTATCATTTGTTTGGAGCAGCGCTTACTATTGGGTTAAATATATGCTCGTTTGGTTACCTTATTGTGTAATTTTTTTTAATATTTAACTTTTAGTAATAAGTAATGGATCAGTTTCCCTCTAGGGACCGATGACCGATACGATGACGGCGGATAGACAAAGACCGTGACAGAAGTTCCCGAGAGAAGCTGCAGGCTAGGAAGCAGGCTACGAAGATCCCAATGCTTTTCACATTGATTATTTTATTGTGCCGAAATCGATTTTATTACTTAACTGAATTTGAAACTCATTTCGTAACAAAAAAGAACAATGGGATCTGATAGGCAGGCAAACGGACGGACAACAAAGTGATACTATAAGGATTCCTTTGTCCTATTGAAGTACGGAACCCTATAAACCATGAGAAGTTTTCTGTTTCGCTCACTCTCGTGTGCGCTGTATTACTAGACGTGAATAAGAGTGCGGCGACAGCTGTTGCCTTTAATCTTCGTTTGGTAGCTTATTCTTACTCTGAGGGATACACTATACGATTTATATCGCGATCAGATTGCTACGACGAAGTTCATTCAAGCGATCTGACAAATACCCATTCATATCCCCATATTACTACAGATTAAATCGACCGGACCGACGCCTACGATTGAATGATAAGCAGGTAGTCCACGATAACCAATAAAAGAGGGAAAACGAGAATATTTACCACGTAATAAGTTCTAAACATGTGATACTTGTGTTATAATATGTACAAACATGGTAAATATCCCGTTTTCGCTGAAAATACCAGTGTTAGTGACCATGTTAGTTTAAGGTAAAACGTTTCGCTTAAGGCGGAAAATTTTAATTTCAAACAGTTTTTTCGTTTTTGGGGCTAGAGTAACTAATTTATATGATAATGCAATTTGCGACTTTAGTAAATAAAATAAATACAAATACTTCTTTACCATATTCTGTAGATATATTTAATACTTGAGCAGCTGATTGATGAAACACTTCAGTCGCAAGTTTTACGGTTAATTGGCTTATTTGGGTAATAATATTGGGGTTTAAAGTTGAATATCGTTACAAAATATCGCAAAGAATTGTCTGCTACCGTCGCAAATTTCAGTATTTTCTAAATTAGTTACTAAACTAAACTTACTATACTTTCCAGGTAACCCCCTTATTGAGCACCAAATGACTATACTATACCCTGTCTACAAAGATATTTTTATACCTAAAATCTTTACAAATCTGTCTAACACCAGAAGCCAAAAAAATGTTGCCAATAAGAGCTCGCTATTAACAAAACGTATACCACATACTGTAGACAAAATTCGAAGCTCCCTTCGTAGGTTCCGTGGTGTAGTGGAAATCATCTCTGCTTCCCAAGCAGAGGGTCCCCGGTTCGACCCCGGGCGGAAACCGAATATTTTGCACTATTTTTTTCTTATGTTTTGTTCAAAATATTAAATTCTGCTCAAACAGTGGGTAATATTTATTTTTGAATCGATATTAATTATAAAAACGGCTCCTTATTTGGCATCGCTTGAATAAAGCTAATGTTATTTAAAATTTTGTAAGAATACAATAAAATCCTGTTCATTTTCAAGTGTGATACCTTGATCTGCACAAATCAAAGTATTCTAATTTGTGCAAAATATTATGAAGTAGAAAAAAAATGAAATTACACCTATACATAGTTTAGAAAACACATGATACATACGTATTGGCATCGTATTTTGAACCAAGTTGATGATTTTTTTGACCTAGCGTTTCACGGCATCCTCGGTTCAGGCCGGCTGGTGCGGTTTTGTTGAGGAACAATATAATAATACCTTTTTAAAAATAACAATTAGGTACTCTAGAATAAAACAGTTTTTAACTAAAAAAGATATTTGCATTAAGGCCGTGATTTTGTTTTTTGAGACAATTAAATAAAAGAATAACCTTTTTTTTAATATTACAGGTTTTTCTCACGACATCGTTTGCGGTGCTATTTGTTTAAATATCGATACTATCTCTGCGCTTCGTGGCTTAACTCACGTAGTTCCAGTTTTCCCGCAATAACTCTGCATTTCCCAAATTAGAAACAACCATGTTAATTAATTATGACTGAAGATAAAAATCCCATAGAAAAAAAGCACTTTGACTTTTTTCCTCAATGTCTCATTCTCCGTGCATCTGTTCCAATTTTTCTTTTTATAAAAACTTAATTTTGGTTATTACGAACATATTTTAAAGCAAACATAACGAACATAGTCAGTCAAGCTGTTCTCAAGCGATGCGCTTACTAACGAACAGCATTTAATTTTTATTCATATAGTTTTTTTTAATTGTATCCTTTTTGGTATCGCTGAGACCGAGTAACTATTGCAAATGATAGTGGAATTTGCGATAATCCTAGATTGTTTTGTACACTTTTTAATATACATATTTACCACAAATAAACCTCATTACTCATATAAGCCAGTTAATACTTCTTAATATCGCAAAGAATTGTCTACTAGCATCGCAAACTCCAATATTGTCTAAATTAGTTACCCTATCTAATACAAAAGCGAAAAAGGTGTAACCAATAAGAGCTCGCTATTAACAAAACGTACCACATACTGTAGACGAAATTCGAAGCTCCTTTCGTAGGTTCCGTGGTGTAGTGGAAATCATCTCTGCTTCCCAAGCAGAGGGTCCCCGGTTCGACCCCGGGCGGAAACCGAATATTTTGCACTATTTTTTTTCATGTTTTGTTCAAAATATTAGATTCTGCTCAAACAGTGGATAATATTTATTTTTAAATCAATATTAATCATAAAAAAACAGATTTTTATTTGGCATCGCTTGAATAAAGCTAATATTATTAAATTTTGTAGGAATACAATAAACTAGTGTACATTTTCGAGTGTTAAACCTTCATCTGCACAAATCAGTGTATATGTGCGAAATATTATGAAGTAGAAAAAAAAATTATACCTAGACATGGTTTAGAAGACGCTTCAGTTGTTGCACAAGTCAGATTTTAAACTACCAAGAACAATCTAATCATACCACAAACATAAAAAATAAACGCCTTTGCTTACCTTATTGATCTGAAATATGAATCCGAGGGTAAGTTATCATGAGACAATTTAGTATGTGACAAAAACTGTAATCTGTTATCATTTTACTAAAACTTATTTTCACTTATTTCAGGTAAGTGTGATTACTAAAAATCTTTACACGTGTATGCATGGAGTTGGTAAGTTTTGAAATACGTTTATGAAAATGTAAATTACCGCCCACAGTCACAGTACGAGTGAAGTGACGGTATTTACTTACAATCAATAGATTTATTGAATAAAGAAGGAATAAGCAGTGCCGCCATATTGTGATACTTCAGTGGCAATAACCTTCGAGTACCTAAATAAAACATATTGGCAGCGTATTTCGAACCAAGTTGAAGATTTTTTTGAACCTAGCTTTCCACCGCATCCTCGGTTCAGGTCTGCTGGTGCGGTTTTGTTGAAGAACAATATAATATTACCTATTTAAAAATAACAACTACTCTAGAATAAAAGAGTTTTTAACTGAAAAAGATTTATTGAATTATGGCCAAGTTTTTGTTTACAAGTTCATCCGTGATAGTTAATTTAAAGAAAAAAAACCTTTCTTTATAATATTACAGGTTTTGCCCACAACTTCGTTTCATTTTCTTTAGTTTTGTTGCTATTGTTTATATATCCATACTATCTCTGCGCTTCGTGCCTTAACACAAGTAGTTACCGACCTGTCTAATACAATAGCGAAAAAGGTGTAACCAATAAAAGGTCGCTATTAACAAAACGTACCACATACTGTGGACGAAATTCGATGCTTCCTTCGCAGGTTCCGTGGTGTAGTGGAAATCATCTCTGCTTCCCAAGCAGAGGGTCCCCGGTTCGACCCCGGGCGGAAACCGAATATTTTGCACTATTTTTTTTCTATTGGTCGATAGGTAATTGTGTACAGTGCACAGTAATTATTGTGCTATATTTCCGTTTCGCATTTACTTTGACTTTGTGTTTCTCATGACTTTACTGCACAATATGCGATCAACAATATCGTAATATTTATCTACCTACAGATCTCGTTAATTAAACCACAACATTTCAAAGAAACCTGCGTGTTAAAAACTTACACACTTTTTGTCCTATACTGGTGTATTATTAGTAAGTTAAATGTTTCAAGTAAACAAAGTTTAAGATGAGAAATTGCTACTTTTCCAAGTCGTATAGTTTCCGCAAAACCACCCACTTTCAAAGTGTGCGCTCGATAAATAATTAAATGGGTGTTGAAACGGCCGGTTTGTTTCTATTTGGGTACAAACTTACTCTACGAGGTATATGAGATTGTGAGCTACTAACAACGCCCCGTGGTTTTACCTGCATTAACAGGTTTCACATAAACCGTATTACGGGATACAATGTATTCAACGTTTCATTACAGAATATAAATTCGTTTAAATTTACATACACACACTTTCGCTAACTTTTCTTTATAATATAAGTTAGTGGGATTCTATTTCCTGTCTGCAGAAATCATTATGGTTATGACTTAACACGCCTTACATTATTTATGATATTTTCATTTAGAGTGATTCATAAAAGTCCCGAATTTCTCGTAAGACTGAGCGAATGTTCTAAAATATTTTTTAGGATACAACATTAAGCTTTACCATACTTGAAAATCCGCAGTGAAGCTTTTCATTTCTGTGTTATGTTAAATTTGTTAAACGTATCGCTATTCGATAGCGTCATTATAAAAAGGATTATATAACAGGCATGTCACAATAGCATTATAAATAACTGTGGGAATACTCAGAAGCCGAAGTGAAACTAATACGTGATACCTGATACGAGAAATACCTAAGAGAATTACAAGTTATAAGTTATAAGTTAAAAGTTATTCTGAGTACTCTCAATCGCATTTGAGATCGTCATTCCCATATCCTAGAAATGGGTTTGATTACTTTCTGTATTGGTTGAGACGGGCTGTTATCTTGTATTTACATATAAGCATAATATTCAGTTCTGCCGACGTGTGACGTTAACATAACCGTGCAGTTTCAGCGAGAAATATTATGTCATATATATTTCTCGTGACACAATTCGAGAGCACTGCTGTGCAGTACTGTGTTCCGGTTTGAACGGCACGGTTTCCAGCAAAATTACTTGGCATTTAAGATCTCAGAACCGATGTGACAAGGTGACGAGCGCAGTGCAGTGGCGCGCAAGATTACCTATACAATGCAATGTTCTGGGTGGCACTGTATTAGATGAACGACTTGCTCGCCTTGTTACTTAGTCATATAAAAAAGCACTATTGTTCAACAACTGCTTGAATCTACACCCACTTACAATTGGATAGCAATTGGATATTAATCAATTATAACAAAGCAGTTACTGCTACCAAGCTAGAAAAATAACACTCATTTGGAATCCCTGTTGTCTGTTTTTTCGTTTTCGTGTCACGTAAACACTGCTAGTGCAATTTTTACTTGATATCTAAATTTGACAAGCACATGTTTATTATTAATAAAAAAAAATAGTTAGCCACATAGGACAGCAAAAAGGATTAAGTCTTGAAAAGAAATACAGTATGGAAAATCTTAGCAAAAATAATATTTTAGTTTCAAACAGTTTCTAGGGCTTGCAATATAATATAGATAATGCTAAAATAAGACTCCTATGAAAATCAAATACTAGGAATAGTCAGTTATTCCAAGGTCCAATGTCGAACATTGCAAAAACTCGGTGATTGAGCAAGAATCATGTTAATAAAAAAAAAGAGAAGTGAAAATATGTAGTACTAATTCCGCCTAAGTTGTTAGTTGAATATAAGATAGGATTATTGAAGGAAGATCTGATCCTTACGCTAACTCTTTAAGTAAAATATCAAAATCCTCTTCTAGTAACCCTTTAAAAATAATAACTCCTTCTAGAAACCCTTTAAAAAAACAACCCCTTCTAATAACCCTTTTTAAATAATACAACCCCTAATTATTTAAAAAGCCCCTCGCAACTACGCACCCTATTGACATCCTAAACCGCTTGTTGAACCCGCTCATAACGGATAAATATCTTTTATTGAACGTCCTAAAAGCTGCGATGCAAGGCATGTTGTCACGCATTGTGATATTCCACGCGTACCAAAAGCTAAATTAACAAACTCTTCAGAAACATTCAGAACATACTCGCATGTATAAACAAGTTAACAAGTTTGTTAAAATTTAAATGAATTTGGTATTATTGTATAAAAGTCCGTATATTATAATAATGTTGTAAAACGAGAAAAGGTTAACTTACAGAGATATTAAGCTGACATTTGTCAGGCGAGTTATTTTCAAACTCGCCTTTATTAATAGCTTACTCTGAAAGTATGTGTACAATATACATAAATGTACTATAAATCTTGCAATACTATTTCAACCCACTTCCAGACGTTCGTATTATTAGAAACTAGCTTTAGTCCGCGTCTTCATCTACGTTAAAAAGGTTACAGTTTATCGCAATAAAAAGTATCCTACGTGATTCCCAAGGATTCATACTATCTCCGCACAAAATTTTATCAAAATATATTCTGTTAACTAACCATGAAAAGTGAGCAAAGAGAACCAGACAGAGCTACTGCCACTTTATAATAAGATTCCGAGTAAGATTATACATCATAATATTCGTACAATAATTTAAAAAACCTTGTTAAAAGTTTTAGTTTAGACCCAGAAATTTAAATATATCGCTCTAAGCTTAGATATTCAAATCACTTTAATAATATTACAGAAGTCATTTCATTCAATAACTTTGTATCTTTGCTTTTTATAAAAAAAGAGGTTCACGTTTGACCACTACTACTTTTCTTACTAATATATTGGTATTATTAAACGCCAATACACGTAGGTAGATTAAATAACATTTACTTAAAGCCAGAGAAAAGAAATGTGATCGCTAAGATCTAAAAGTTATGCTTAGATTCATATGAGCGAGCTGTTCAATAACAAATATATTATTCCACAC
This sequence comes from Campaea margaritaria, assembly GCA_912999815.1. Classification (NCBI taxonomy): domain Eukaryota; kingdom Metazoa; phylum Arthropoda; class Insecta; order Lepidoptera; family Geometridae; genus Campaea; species Campaea margaritaria. Next base: position 7,713,808 of record OU538788.1, read on the forward strand.
CGAAGTCCACAAAAAAACATTAAGCGAACCTTCACAAGGTAAAAGGTACTCAAGGATATTTTAGGCATAATAAATATTAACTAAGGCAATTTAAGTTTATGGCATCATTTTTGTCCCAAAGCTCCCAATGGCTGGTACAAATTTTGCCAACTTTTAACATTACGGACCTGAATTTATACAGAGACCTCTTCTCGACCCTGGTAGGTAATATTCGAGTCCTAGCCACGACAGCGGCGACTGACCGAAGAAACTTATATTCATTACTACAATCTAGCTATTTCAAATTAAATAAATGTCAAACGTCCAACGTGATGAGCGCGGTGCATTTACAACCCGAAATAGAAATAACACGGAGCAAATTCATTCATCAAACCTGAGTGAGCGAAACATTGAATAGTTCAACTGTTAAAAGTTGACCCCTTCTCAACTGCCGTCAATGAAAGGAATCCATCTAACCTAGTGTCTACATGGTGAATGCGCAATTATACGGATCACTTGTAACCCCACCGTGGCCCGCATGGAAGCTATAATGATGACGTCTTTTCTATAGAGAGCTTTTGATTTGAGTTCTTCTCGCAAAAATGAGATCATCTTACAACTATGACGCAGGTAAGTTTCGAGTCTAGATACAGCTTAATTTTGCTGTAGTATTATAGATCGTTCCTATACGAATCAATCTATCAATCCATCTATGTGCGTAATCTACACACATATATTATGTAGGTATTTTACCTGTGACTTCGTTGACGAGTGGTATTAATTTATGCCGATATTATAAAACAGTAATCAGTTGGTGTATAGTTTTTATCAATGACTCGGTTAATATGTAAAAAAAATGAAATTTAAAAAATGATTTAAATGTAACGTACGTGTAACGTCAGCATACAAGTTATGTAAGCTCCTAATTCCCAAACGTGTTAGATTTAGTTAAATGAGAAATAAATAATTTAATATAATTTTGTTTTGTTTTTTTATTTTTTATTATTGGACTCCTCATAATCACGAAAGTGACATTGGCTAAATTGGCATTCTGATTTCTTCCTTTTTACCCGCCTGCGCCAGAACGAGGGTTCTTTTCTTTAGTAAATATTAAATAATTCTTCTTTACTGCTTTATTATTAGTATAAAAGAAGATGTAAATTACGAATACGTTTAAGGTAGGTAAAGAAATTGCGAAGTGCTTTCTACTACTTGATTTGCGGTATAAAAAGCTTCTATTACAATATCTAGGCAAATAGGTCGTTCCGCGAAGGTCGTCCGGTAATTACTAAGAATCACACGACTGTTAGCACGCGAATACATAATGTGGACAATCAGGCGATAGGTATATTTTACAACAATATTTTTGCGGTATTTTTAATTATACGTAGTAGCTATTATTAATACAGTTGGTATATTTAATCACAACTTTGCGTGAAATTCCGCGAGTAATAATATTTTGTTGCTCAAATTAAGTTGCTGATACCAGTTTGTGAAGATTTTGATGGTGAACTTTTGTAAATGAAGACGAACTTTTTAATTACTTGCTTAAATTATCCTAAAAATAATATAATAAACGTAAAAGTTTGGATGTTTGCTTGTTATTCAATAATGACAATAACGAATTTTAATGATATTTGATTCGAAAATAGTCTATTCTGGTGGTACGTAATTTAAATAGATTTTTATTCCTAAAATCTTACCAAAATAAAAACCAATAACACACCTGCATGCGAGCAAAACTGAAAAGTGAAATAGAGTCGGAGGCATCACCATTTCATTTCAACTTTTAACTGCATTGTCGAGTGGTTAGTTGGACTCCGTTGGTACAAGTCGCGTATCCTTTGGGGTGCGGGCCAGGTAACCTCCACGAGTGCCCGGCTGTTGTTCGGTCCTCTTGATGCGTTGCATCCGGAGGGAAGGGCAGCAGCTGGGCCGGTGCACCCTGGGGTTCGGTCAGCAATTCTCCTAGGGGAATTGGTGGCCGTAGCAAATAACCTGGCGAGAAGAGGTCCTTCGCGTGTCCCTCTGATCAGCAGAGGGCACAGCAAGGGACCAATAACGGGGACTTTTGGGCCGCGGATCGGGGGTCCAACGCCCAAGTTAGAAGTCCCGAGCTGAGGTGCGGCCCGTGTGTTCCGGGACGCACCCAGCGGAGAAAGAGGCCCAAGCCTCACGTGGCGAGCCCGGGAGGGCGCCCGCAGAGGTGGTCGCGGAAGCGCCGTGCGAACCCGTGACCACCTCCATAATGCGGAGAGGAGAACACCCCGGGGTTTTAGTGGGTAAACCCCGCCAGACCAGCTGACGGGGGAGTCCCACATAACCACCCCGCTCCCCCCCGGGGCCGGGTGGTATGCCTAATGCATTTCCCCGGGAAAAAAAAAAAAAAAAAAAAAAAAAAAAAGGTCGCGTATCCTTTGCCACGCACGGAGCACAATAACAAAGCTTCTATCGCGATAAGCGCGGACTCGGCTAGCCCGAGCGTTCGCTCAACGCAATGGAGAATGCACCGTATTGTGTAGAGGATGAAGTGCAGATTGACAGAAGAAGTGAGGATGTAAATAATAGTTTTAATAGATAAGTGGTGGAATGCAGTGACTTACAGAATATGGAGACGGATGAATTAAATAGATCTGGAAAGAGGACTCGAGAGGACTCTCAGGATCATTCCTCAGAAGAGGGTTGGCGCTTGACTACTAGAAGACGCAAGAGTCTGAGAGTAAATAGCCAGACTGAAGTAGAAGAAAAAACATTCGTGTCTGTTACGTGTTCCAGCGAAGCATTGCCTAAACAATTCGCTTTTGCGCGCCTACTTAAGGAAAACAATATACACAGTATAAGCCGTGTGAAGTACATCCATCAATTCAAAATGTTAGTGACATTCGATAAAGACCTATGCGCTAACGAATTCGTTAACTGCCGGGCATTCTTGGATCTTGGATGGAGATGCCAAAAAACATCAGAAGTTGGAACGTCGTACGGAGTTATTAAAGATGTTGAGTTAGATTTTGCGGATGAAGACATAATTAAAAACCTGTACAGCGAGTTAGAAATAACGTCTGCTAGGAGACTGGACCGAAGAAACAATGATGAGACTTCAAGTACCGCCTGGGTTAAATCTGAATCCGTGCGCCTCGGCTTTAGAGGTTCGGTGCTCCCAACCCATGTGTTCATACACGGGCTGAGGGTTAAAGTGGAGCCGTATATATTCCCTGTGACGCAATGTTCTAGATGCTGGAAGTTTGGCCACAATTTAAGAATGTGCCCATCTAAAAAAGTCGTGTGCCCAAAATGCACTAAAAACCACGCTAATTGTGAAAGTACAGCATTCAGATGTGTGAATTGCACGGGGGATCATATGGCGCTACAAAAAGTTTGCCCTGTATATAAAAAAGAAAGGCGAGTGAGAGAACTCATGGCTGAGTTTAACTGCACTTATAGAAAGGCACAAACGATGTATGTGCCACCTTCCCCAGTTACTGAACGAGATTTGAGCCCTGCTCCCTCGCCTGTGTTCCCGTGCCTGACTACCCGGAAGCCACCAGAACCAACAGCTGGTACTGCGGAATCTCAACAAAGTGGAAAGCTGATGTCAGACTTGTTTAAGACGCCTTCCGAGGGCAACTCATTGAAAGCAGCTCAAAGCCGTAAGAAGTATAAGAGACTACGCCAGCCCCCTCGACCTCCCACCCCCTCTGCACCGATGGAGTCAGAGTGGAGCGCGGACAAATGCTCAGATATATATGGTCAAGATACACATGGTCAGGACAATAGTGAGGAGAATAGTGAGCCCCGCAGTTCTACTAACAAATCAAAAGAATCTAGTTTTATGCGCCTCTTAATCAAATTTAAAAACATTTTGTTTAGTAGGGAGTCGTTAGAAAATAAAATCCGACAGGCAGTCTTGACTATCTCAGAGTGGGTTATTTCTTTCGTGAATAATATATCTGGCAGTACTTTAATGTCAACGTTCATGAACGTTGTCATTAATGACTATGGATAACAACATCATTAATATAAACGTTAACCTTATACAATGGAATTGTCAAAGTTTAAGACCAAAATCTTTTTCGTTTCAATCATTACTTTCACAAGAGAAAATCCACATCGCTGTTCTGAGTGAAACCTGGCTGGAGCCTGATTCTTATTTCAATATAAATGGCTACGACACGTATAGATCGGATAGGGCAGATGGATATGGTGGAGTTGCTATGGTAACTCATAAATCTGTTAAATCTAGTCTGTGCCTGTCACATAGTCCTAATAATGGTATAGAACTCTTACACGTCAAGATAAATAATTGTCGGCATATTGAGAACGTTATTTCGATTTATTGTCCTTCAACTGTTCATACGACACAAAATGACTGGGACTTAATATTTTCTTTATGCAGTGGGAAATCTGTTATTCTGGGCGACTTTAACGCACATCATACTAACTGGTCGTGCAGAACGGACCAAAGGGGTTTTCAAATCTTTGACTGCATGCTTGATCATAATTTTATTTCCCTGAATAATGGTGAACCGACCAGAATTAGGCTAGCCAATGGCTGTATGCAGCAGTCGTCTCCTGACGTTTCATTCGTCTCTTCCGATCTAGGCACTTTCTTTACATGGAAAACAACAAATGAGTCACTTGGGAGCGACCATTTGATCATTAAAATATCAGGAGATTTGAGCTTATGTCGCGATGTTATTAGAAAAAGAAATTTCAAAAAAAGTGATTGGAAATCATACGCAACATTTCTAGAAAAGTCGTTTTTAAATTTTAATATCCCGGTTGAACCCCAAATTTTTTATAATATTTTTGAACAAAAGTTACAAACGGCCGCAAATAAATTTATCCCATTAGTTAAAATTCCTCAACATTTTACTAATAAATTTTCTCCTAAACACTACTGGAACGCGGAAATGTCGAAAGCCGTTGCGGAACGCCGCCTTGCCTTAGCGAAATTCAGAGCCTGTCCATCGCCCAATAATCTAGTGACCCTTAAATCTAAAATTAGCGAGGCCCAAAGAATCATCCGCTCAGGTAGATGTCGCTCGTTCCAAAGTTTCTGTTCCTCCATTGATAAAAACGCTTCATCTTCCGATCTATGGCGTAAAATGAAATGGATAAAAGGCCATCGAACCCGTTCTTCGAGTCACGGTGTAGATAAGGAAAAGGCCGAAAGGCTTATGAATGACTTATGCCCTGCTTACACTTGCCCCCCTCAACCACAGTTTCAGTCGAAGAATACACTTTTGGAAGCTGATATTACCATTCAAGAATTAATTAACTCCATTAAAAATAATGACACAGCCCCGGGCAGTGATGCAGTATCTTTTTCTATGATAAAAAATCTCCCAATAAGTGGTATGTTGAGGATACCACTTACGTGCCGAAGTGTGTTGATGGGTTTGTTGAGTTTCTTCTATTATTTTTGTTAAAATTGATGTTGCTTGTATATGTTGAGATCGAGTCGTGTCGGGCGAGCAATGTCTTGTAGCAGAGTGAAGTTGTCGAGTGATGGGTGAATTATTGATTGATTGATTGATTTTGCAGATGGCACTGACACTGACAGTGACAGCCCAATGCACTGCTACGCATTATGTGCGTGCGCTTGTATGGGGGAGTGTTGCGTTAACAGGCTCCCGCGGGTGGAACATCCTGTTCCACGGAATCATAGATAGGTAATGGGCAGAGTCGATTGCATGCCCGCTTCAGGATTCCCGTTGCTGTGTTGACTTCTGCAATGCGAGTACAACCATCGGAACCAGGGAACAATTTGACTACTCTGCCAAGCAGCCAGCGGTTGGGTGGGAGGCGGTCATCCTTTACAACCACCATTTCACCGAGTCGTAGTTGACCATCTTGTCGTTGCCACTTGGCACGTTTCTGTAGCTCTGAAACGTATTCTTGGTAGTATCTTTTCCAAAAATGGTTAGCAAGCACCTGAGCTCTCTTGTAGCGTGGCAAGGTGCATATCTGAGTCCTGTCGTCCAGGTTACTCGCTGAAGATGGCAGCATTGTGATAGTCCGTCCCAGAAGTAGATGTGAAGGTGAAAGGCATATAAGGTCGTTAGGGTCAGACGACAGGGGGGTTAACGGCCTAGCATTTAGAATGCCTTCTATTTGTATTAAAGTGGTATTCATTTCTTCATATGTTAAATGAGTCAGAGATAAAATTCTCTTTAAATGAAATTTGCAGGACTTGACTGAACCTTCAGCTAGCCCATTGAAGTGTGGACTATAAGCAGGAGCGAATTTAAAGTTAATAAGTTGCTCTGCTGCATAAGCACTTATATCATTGCATTTTGATTTAAGGAATTTAGAAAACTCGTGAAATGTACCCACAAACATGGTACCGTTATCTGAATAAATGTTTATTGGTTTACCTCTGCGCGCTATAAAACGGTTTAAAGCAGCAATAAATGCTTCAGTGCTCAGTTCAGTAACAAGCTCTATGTGTACTGCCCTTACAGCGAGGCAGACGAATATGCAGATGTAGGCCTTGATTAGCCTGCAACCTCTACCTTTTCGGTCGGCTAACATAATGGGACCGGCATAGTCAACAGCTATATTACTAAATGGATATTCAGCATGAAGCCGTTCCTTAGGGAGGCTGCTCATTATCGGTTGAATAGACTTTCCTGAGAATCTACAACAAGTTATGCACTCATGTGTGACCTTTCTAGCAAGATTTCTCCCTCCTATTGTCCAATATTTATGTCGTATGATGGACAACAATAACTGAGGTCCAGCATGCATTAGAATTTTATGATAGTACCTGAACAATAGTAATGTGACATGGTGGGATGAATGCAGTATAATCGGATATTTAGTGTCAAAGTCATAATTTGAGTTGCAGAGTCTCCCTCCAACGCGTATAATTTTGTCTAACATGAATGGGTTTAGTTTAAGTAAGGGTGATTTATTTGGTATTTCCCTTGTGTTGTGGAGACTACTGTATTCTTTAAGGAACTTGTCAATTTGGACGATCTTGCATAAAGTTAAGTTAGCTGCATTTAGTTCTTGTACCTTTAGATAAGCTGTATATTTGTTGTTTGGAAACCGACAGTTATGAATGAATCGCAGCATGAATGACAATGTGCGTTGCAATTTATTGTAATCAGAAAACTTGTTTATAAAGTTGTTTTGCTCACTTGCTAGGTTACACTGGAATTTGACTTCTGGTAAGTCAATAGTAATATTATTGGGTTGTTTAGGCCAATGATCTTCAGAATCCAATAGGAATGATGGACCTGTCCACCATAGGTTAGAATTTTTTAATTGTTGTGCATTGCATGCCCTAGAGCCGATATCGGCTGGGTTTAGATTTGTAGGCACATAAGCCCATATATTTGCTTCTGTATTTTCTGTGATTTCGTTAATCCTATTCAGAACGAATGACTTGAGACTTGCCTTTGGAGTCCTAATCCAACCTAAAACAACGGTGGAGTCACACCAAAACCGCCATCCGTGTATGTCTAGCCTCAATGCGTTTTTTACTTTGATTGCTAAACGAACTGCCAATATGGCTCCACAAAGTTCAAGACGTGGAACTGTCATGCTCTTCAATGGCGCAACTCTGCTTTTAGCAGTTATTAGATTTACATGCTTGCTACCATCAGACGACAATGATTTTAAGTACACACATGCGCTATAGCTAGCTAGCGATGCGTCGCTGAATGTATGTATTTCTATGCGTGTGCATGAGTTACCCAATACATGTCGGGGTATGGCAATTTCATTTAGGTGTGAAATTGAATTTATAAACGATAGCCATTCATTCTCAGTTTCAGGAGGTAGTTTGTCATCCCAAGATAATTTAGAAGCCCATAACTTCTGCAAAATAAGCTTGGCTTGAAGAATGCAAGGACTAATAAGGCCCAGTGGATCGAACACTTGCCCTATTGTTGACAAAATTGACCTTTTGTTTATATTGTTGCAGTCAAATTTTATATTTAGGGAGAAAAATAGTGTGTCTGTTTTGCATGACCATCTTAATCCTAATGTTTTTGCATTTTCATCATCAACTAGTTTTAAGAGATCCACCTGAGGATCATCATGGATTTGTTTCAATACTTGTGGGCTGTTTGACCGCCATTTTCTCAAATGGAATTGCCCTTCTTTGAGTTGGCTAGTTACCTTTTGGCAGATACGGACTAGTTCCGATTCTCTTTCATGTCCACTTATGTAATCATCCATATAAAAATCGTTTAGAATTGTTTCCCGAACTACTAGGTCTGGACATTCAAGTCCTAGTTGAGCTAAGCAGCGGGTTGCTAGATACGGTGCTGATGCTGTGCCGTATGTAACTGTGTTAAGTTTGTATAATTGAATTGCCTGGGAAGGGTCAAATCTCCAAAATATTTGTTGTAGGCACCGTTGTTCTTCAGCTACAAAAATGCAACGATACATTTTTTCACAATCGGATGTGACCACATATTTGTGTTGTCTAAATCTTATAAGGATGCTTATGAGATCATTTTGTATAACCGGTCCAACATGCTGTATTGAATTTAATGAAAAGCCTGAAGTGGTAATGTGTGATCCATCAAAAACTGTTCTCATTTTTGTAGTTAAATTTGATTCTTTCAAGATTCCGTGGTGGGGCAATACATATGAGACTGCCTCAGTATTCTGTTCATTTACAGACATGTGACCTAAATCTAAATATTCTTGCATGAACTCACAGTATTTTTCTTTGTAGGATGGATCTCGCTTAAATCTTTTCTCTAAAGAATAAAATCTAGTCAATGCTTGCTGATGTGAATCACCCAAAACTTCTGGGGATTTTTTAAATGGAATTTTTACTACAAAACGACCGTCATTGAGTCGAGTCGTTGTTTGTAAGTAATGCTGTTCACACTCATTCTCTTCTTTTGTTGTTGTGCGAGAAGAGGGAACAGATTCAAGTTCGAAAAATTTATCAAGTTGATGCTGCATCTGAATGTCATTTGAGAAATGACAGTGGACTGTATTATTGTGTGTTAATTTCTTGTTTTCCTTTTGTGTTGGTACAATACCAGACACTAACCAACCAAATTTAGTTTCGTTTAATGTTGGCTTGTTTTTTCCTAATGAAATGCAACTGCTTCCTAAAACACTCCAGAATATTTCAGCATTTAATAACAAGTCTATTTCGGATGGAGTGTGAAAACCTGGATCAGCCAGTTGTATGCCTGGTGGTATATTCAATGAGGTAACATTGAGTTGTGTCGTAGGAAGCAGTTGAGTTATTTGTGGTACTACAAAGCAATCTATTTGTTTAGCAAAGGTTTCAGTTCGAGAAGATAACTTTACCGTTGAACGTTTGTTAATGTATACCGACTTGCAATTTAGACCTTCCACTGTGGTAGAAGCTGAGCGGATAGGCAACTTCAATTTTTTACTCAAATTTTCAGTTATAAAGTTAGTGGTGCTACCATTATCGAGTAGAGCACGTGCTGTATGCGTGGCACCATGACAATCAACTATGTTGATGAGTGCAGTGGATAGGAGGACGCAATTATTGTTGGTAGTGGAAGATAGAACAATTCCACTATCTAACGTCTGCTCCGAAGAAGGACATGTTTGTAGTACCTCACTAGTGGCTAACGCTACAAGTTCCTTTTCAATTTTGTTTGGTGTATGTGCCACCTGTGTATGAATTTCGTCTGTGTGTAACATTGTGTTATGCCATTTGGCACAAATTTTACATGGACCGAGTTTGCACTGTTTTATGTGGTGTCCTAACCGTAAACAATTTACACACAGGTTTAGTTGTTTTACTTTCTCCAGCTTTGCCGGTTGAGACAGCGATTTGAATTTAGTGCATTGGTAAATTGGATGATCTTGTTTGCAGTAAGGACATTTGTATGATTTTGATTGTATAGTTGAATTTGTGATAAATGTCTTTGCTCTAGTATTTGCAGGCTCACTATATCTGCGCTTTACATTTGAATGTTCTACAGTTTCCAAAAGTTCTGCACGGCTCTTCAAGAAATTAATGAATGTGTAGAGCGCAGGCAAATCCTTTGAAAAGTTAATGTGTTCTTTCCAGTTCCTACTGGTAGCTGAATCTAGCTTGCTCGATACCATATGTATAACCAGTATGTCCCAGTTATCGGTATTTATGTTTAAAGAATTGAGAGCCCTAAGATTTTTATTTATAGTATCAATTAAATTTCTCAACGCTGAAGCAGATTCTCTTGGAATTGATTCAATATCAAATAACGCTTGTAGATGGTTGCTTATCAAGAGTTTATCATTGTGGTAACGTTCGCATAAAAGTTGCCATGCAACATCATAATTGCTGGCGGAGAATTCTAATGAACTAATTACTTGTTTGGCACTATCTTTTAAGGCAGATCTCAAGTAGTGAAATTTATTTATGTTAGGTATGCTCAAGTTAGAATGTATCAACGAAACATAAGTATCATGAAATTCTAGCCAATCTTCAAACCGTCCCGAAAAGGTAGAGAGCTGAATAATAGGTAATCTTAAGCTTGGCCCACCTGCTGTAAGGACAGAACCTGTCACTTGGGATTTATCCTCCACTGGCTCCGCAGAAGGGTGCCTGCTCAACAGCTCACGGGCTCTGGCCACTGTTGCAAAGTAGCAGCATTCAAACTCCTCACGTTCCTGATATTCACCTGACTGCTCACTGTCTGAAATTTCAGTTTGACCTTCTAAATGTAACTGTAGGCAGTCATATTCACTATACATTTCTTCAATTTTAGGCAATCTTACATTAAGTTCAGCAATTGACGTGCTATTTATTGCATCGCTTGGCGTTATGCGTTCCAAAAAGTTTTTAAATTGTGTAAGCTTTGCCTTATAAGAAGAGCGCTTCTTCTTCAAGTCTTTTAAGTTGGTTGCCATTTTTCAAAGCGTTAGCAAATGCAAATGAAAAAATGCCACAGTAGATATTGATCAAAGTGCAATGACAATAATTGTGTATAGTTAAAGAACACCTTAATGCTTCTATGTATGTCCAAACCAAGCAGAAATATCTGAGCTAGGAACTTAGGTCTAATGCAAATTTTAGCGCACCCTTTACCTTGCATATGTGCACTTATAGTCTCACACTTCATGCAAAAGCTGAGAAATTATAGAAATATTGTTCAATAGTGTTTGTATACGGATAATAAAGCCGTTATGAATTTGTTCAGATAGTAGGTTAGTACAACAATTTCTAATAATGTTTCGTAGACTCTGTTGTACGGAAACTTGACCACTGTCTGACCCAATGAAATACTTAACCGTGTTCGGTATAAGTATATGAATGTATAAAGAAAATGGAACGAACTCACAAATGCCTTGATGTTTGTGCCGGTTCCTGGGTATTCTCTGCCACGTGTCCTTTTCGCATCGACGTTTATCGTATCGATGTAATGACGAATGGACGTAGTTGTATCTTGTGATTATAGTCTCGCTGCCGACGACTCTGGGTACACTTGGTGCTTGCCACGAAGTAGTTTCCACGATGCCATTGGACGAATCCTTTTGCATCCGACTCGGAGGACCAGCTTGTTGAGGATACCACTTACGTGCCGAAGTGTGTTGATGGGTTTGTTATTGATTGATTGATTGATTTTGCAGATGGCACTGACACTGACAGTGACAGCCCAATGCACTGCTACGCATTATGTGCGTGCGCTTGTATGGGGGAGTGTTGCGTTAACATGGTAAAACTATTTTATTGTTATTGTTTAATGTCTTTTTCCAGTCAGGCTTTGTGCCACAACAATGGCGTGAGGTTAAGATCGTACCTATTCCCAAACCAGGCAGAGACGCTAACTCTTACTCCTCACTGCGGCCGATATCACTAATTTCTTGTCTTTGCAAAATTCTTCATGCGATCATAAACAAAAGATTGGAATGGTTCTTCGAAAACCAAGCCATCTTCTCTCAGAATATGGTAGGTTTTCGTAAGGCACGCTCATGTTATGATAACCTCACACGCTTAGTTTCACACATTCAGATAGGTTTCTCTAAGGATTTGTTTACTGTTGCCTGTTTTATTGATGTAGATAACGCGTACAACAATGTGGACGTATCCTGTCTTATGAAGTCGCTGGACCAACTAGGCGTAGGTTCTAGAATATGTCTTTATCTGTGGTCTTACTTAACTCACAGGCGGCTCAAAGTCACGATCGACGGATGTGACATTGTTAGGACTACTGGTCGTGGATTGAGTCAAGGGGATCCTATGTCCCCTTTACTTTTTAATTTAGCCACTTTAGATATTTGCAAAACTATACAAACGGTAGGTATTTCTCAATATGCCGACGATTTTGTTTTGTACACATCAAGCCATAATATGGAATTAGCTATTATAGAATTACAACGAGCTTGTCAACAGTTAAATTCAATTTTAAACAATTTAGGATTAGCTATTTCGCCGACAAAAAGTAAAATATGTATATTTAAAAAAGGTGGCTACAGAGATAGTGTTGACCTCAAAATTAACGACATCCCTTTACCAATGGTTAATTGTTTTAAATATTTAGGCCTGTGGTTGGATAGTTCGCTTAGGTGGGGCAAACACATTAATGACACTGCACAGAAAATCTCAAAATTTATAAACATACTGAAAGTATTATCTGGACCAGGATGGGGCGTCCACCAAAAGCATCTAAGACGTTTATACATAGCTATAGTTCGTAGCAGACTCGACTATGCCAGCTTTTTGTACGATAACAGTTGTAAAACAAACTTGTTCAAACTAGATCGCATACAAAATCAGGCGCTACGTGTTATTGGTGGCTATATTAAAAGCACGCCAATACATGTCATGGAAAGTGACCTATATCTCCCTCCACTTAGTAATCGTAGAAGATACCTAGCAGCAAAATTTTTCTTAAGATCTAAATCTATTTCTAACAATACAACAATCAATATATTGCAGGAGCTCTCTATCTATATCTGGTCTCGGTATTGGTCTAATAAAAAACATCCATTACTAGTTTCAACATATTCAAAATTAAATTCAGTACCTATACATAACAGTAATCGACTGGAGATGTTTTCTCTGGCGACTTGGGTAGGTAATGTTAATTTATCACAGGTTATATTTGATTCGATTCCGGGAATTGATCGTGCTAAACGGTTTTATATCGGCCATTCACTAAAAAATATATGTGTTAAATATATTAATCAACAATATAGCGACTGCTATAAAATTTTCACTGACGGATCCAAAGAGGGAGACACCGGGTGTGCGGCTTTTTGGGATCCCGTACAGGGTTGTCACGTTAAACTCAAGATTGATTCTGAGGTTTCAATTATGCATATTGAATTAATTGCTATCGCAGAAGCCTTATCTTATATCCATACAATTCACTATGACAGAATTGTAATATTGACTGACTCCAAAAGTTCGCTTCAACAGTTGGCTCGGTGTACCTCGCATGTGCGAGGCGCCCCGATCGCCTACCGCATATTGGAATCAATCTTGAGTCTACAATCACATAATAAGAAAATATATTTGCAATGGATCCCATCACACATCCAGTTAAAAGAAAATGACGAGGTGGACCTATTAGCTAAGCAAGCGGTTGTAGACGGGGTCCCGTTCACAGTAGTTCCTTTATTTACCGACTACATTCGATTAGTAAGGGAACAGTGTAGAATTTTGTGGCAGGAATATTTTGACGAAAGATCAAGAGAAAAAGGTATTTGGTATCGAACTATCCACCCAGAAATTACAAAATATACATGGATTGACAATAACCTCTTGAGTCGGAAAATGCTAGTGACAGCTCTTAGGCTACGCTCTGCACACATTCCATCAAAGAAGTTTGCATTTCTGATGAAGAAAGTCCCATCTCCTAATTGTATCGAGTGCGGGGTTGTCGAAGACGTTCAACATATCCTGATGGAGTGTGTGCGGAATGACACCTATAGAAAAATGTGGTTTTATCGAGACTGTATACTTGATGTTGGATATTGTAACAGTATTCTTGCGTTCCCGATGTCAGATCAGGCAATAAAATTGTATAGATTAGTAGATTTAGCATTAAGCTAAATATTTGTATATATGTGTTACTGTTGAATTTTTGTCTCACTGGGCGATGTGGTCGCTAAGCGACAAAGCCCATTCATTAAATTAAAAAAAAAAAAAAAAAAAAAAACTGCATTGTCTACGAATGCGTTTTTCGTTTCAGTTTTTCAGTCGGGTATTTTAGTTTGTTATTCATTAGGTATATTATTATTTTCTACATTTTTAGTTATCCTGCTTCAGAAAAGGTCGTTTGGGTGTAGGTGTTTTCTATTATTGGAATGACCTTTCAAATGCCTGTACATTGATATCTCACTAGATAGCTATGTTTATTCTCCATCAGAAAGTTGCTTACAACCGCTATTTTGTTTATTTTTCAGAGCGATCTCTTCCAGACAACCATGCACGGAGAGGAGTAATACATATAAACATACTTACGCCAGAAATATCCAGCCCTCCTTTTGGCAGTCGGGTAAAATAGGAAATTGAGTATCATAAGTAATATATAGAAAACAAGAAAACCGCAAAGTGATATTGGCGCTGACAGTTAGCAGGGCAGTTCAGTTTAAGGCCTTAAACTGGATGGGTTTAACAGTTCGTGGTGAGGCCCCAGGACTCTTAAGAGGTGTTGTCACAACAAGTTAGAGCACCACGCTTCTGGAGTCGAGTTTTATATTACAAAGTTTGTTTCTGTAGGCGACGGCCGCAGTTTGACGCCTGCCATCTTGGCCTAGTGACTTTGAAATTAATGTAGTTATTTACATTTTGTCGGTGGCAAGTGCTCTAAAATATTTTACTTTTAGGCATACTTATTATATCTGGTAGTTTTATGAGTTTATTAAAATTATGCTATATACTCATCTGCCAAGAAGTAGAATTCAAATATTACAGTGAAAGACTGTTTGTGGCGAAATCATTTGAAGTAAAAATCAATTTCTCAAAGCGACTAGTACAGTGCAGTACCGCGCAAGATTTTGGAAAGCAACGTTCTGAGTTTCCATTAAATGTTTCTATACCTCAGTCTACCTCAGTCAGTCAGTCTACCGAATATAAGAAAACAAACGAAAAAACGGATCCTCTGCAATTTTGCAGCATTACATTTTTGACTAGATCTATTTTAAAATTCATATTACCCGCTAATTAGTCCGAAATAGTTCGGATATCCGACGCTCTGTAGATCAATGAGAAAGTTATAATTATTTTACGAGCATGCCATCGATCAACTTTTATGAGTTCTGTAGATATACTTATATGAAACTAGCTACATGCACAAATGTACCCATCATCGAAAATTTGATTGCGATATAATAAAGTAATATTATTCTATCTCATTAATAGTGTGTATGTATTATAATATATGTTCCTATAAAGTTCGCATTAAGGATAATATAGTATTTATGAAATTATGTATGTCACCGACCATATTACCAAAATAATGTTTTTCTGTCAATCCAAAGGTTAGCTGGAAGAAATCGATTTAAGCCATAAGACTGCATTGTACTCATATGGAGTTAATTAGTTAGACTGTGGGTATGACTACCATTCATTTGACTGTATTGTGTTTCTTTTTGATGTACAATAAATAGTTTTCTATATCTTACTACTATTTCTCTTCACTATATATATATATATATATATATAGTGAAGAGAAATAGTAGTAAGATATAGAAAACTATTATACTACTATATTATTACTATATATATATATATATATATATATATATATATATATAAACAAAAGTGAATGTTAGAACGTTTGGCCTCTTTGCGTTCCGAAACCATTGATCACATTGTGATAAAAATTTTGTAGGGTTTCCTGAGGACGCCCACGAGGGTTACTTGCCCAATTAATAGTAAAAAAACAGTATTTTCCTTTATAATTATGGCGTTGCAACGCATGGCGGGTACAGATATTTATGTTATAGTCATCGTGTCGTTATTTATCATCATTATCTACAGCCTATGATTATAGTAAGCGAGGGCGAACCCACGGAACCTAGTAATTAGATACGAATACGAGTACACGTGGAGTACGCGAGCATTTTCTAAAGTAACTTATTTTATTCGATATCGTTGCCCGGAATGAGTTATGAAGAAGTCCTTGAGGATGTAGCCTCATCCCTTATTCCGGGCGTTAATCCCGCTGGAACCCAAGTGTCGCCTTAATCTAATTCGGCAACTGTAGTCGCTTGCAGAGAAAGTTACTTGCTTCCGTGTTTTTAAAAGACTATAAACAAGAAGGACGTTCTTAAATTACATTTAACTAGCATCGTCCCGTGGTTTCACCCACGTTAACTACTGCCCCTAAGATACGTATTTCTGTGAGCCGTTACGGACATTTTGAGACAAACTTTCATGCACATGGACATACACTCTTAAAACGGCCATTGATGATTAGGCATCATATATATAGCACTTTCACTTAAATCTTGGCATTTATTATGAAATTACAGACAGACACATCAATTTTATTATTGGTATAGATTAACATACGAAAAACACAAGTTTTAGAAAAATATAATATATATATAAAATCAGCAAAGCCACATGTTTTGTAGTTACGAGAAAAAACTCCTTCTTTCTTTATTTTTTTTTTATTTACTCGAGTTATTCCTTCACAAAGTTTTTTGTCTACACTTGACGTGAATAAGAAAATTCTAGAGAACAAATCTGAGGTAGCGCGCAGAGACACGACAAAATGGAAGCAAGCTACGTTCTCAATAGTTCGGTCGTGTTTTATAGTTTACAGTTTCAACGATACCGTATACGTTAATATGGTCGGAATCAAGTTTCTATCTAATTAACCTCCATGCACTCCACTCATTGCTAAGTGTAGGCCTAACTGCGTCAAAGGACAGAAAGAGCCCATTAGCCTTTCTTGGTGACCTGCCGCCTACTTCGTCGGGCCACCTGGCCGGTAGTTTTTAGTCTCGAGTCCTGTTTTAGAATATCATTCGGCGGCTACCCGTTTTCATACTTTCTTACCAAATGCCAAGTTTTTAAAGAGAAAAAAGAGTATATAGCCTGCAATCATGCCATAACCAACCACACAACTCATCAACGACTAATAAATTATGGTTACCATACTATATAGTAACCTGGGTAACCATTGATATAAGAAACTCGGGTGATACTCAGCGAAGCGCGTGCATTTGTGAAAGAAAATGTAACATGCATTTTATGGTTCTGTATGGTAGATATGCCGTTTCCATATGTAATATTAATGCATTGTGTTGTTGTTGTGTTGTCGAGGACTTTTACATTATATTCAATATCTAATTTAAAATGCATTGTTATTTTTAAATATTAGGAACCTACTAACGTGGCTAAAAGATAAAACTGCAGTTGTTCGCGCCACTTACATTGGCACTCATAATACCTTCCTACCTTCCTATTCCTATCATTTCTTGGCGACTATCTCTGTCGCTCATATCGTGGTATCCACGAGAAAACTGCTTGCCGCCGCAAGTAGTCTGCGATCGACCCTCGTCCTTCGCGGCTGCCGCTCTCGCCGAATCCAAAAAGTACTGGATCTGCTGCTCCTCTGTAGTGGTCCACGTGAATTCGACGCGCAAATATAAACAAAACCCGCTATAAACCCGCCGCGTAAACGCTCCTTGCCGACACGCACCAACCGCCAAAAATACAGTCCACTACATCGAACGTCATAACATCCTGAAGGAACAAGCAGCTTGGAGACGGACCCGAACCGAGGTGATTGCAGTTGCATGGAGACCAGGTTAGTCGCCAAGTTCCTTTGTACTACTCTTCTACCAGCCATCCTTCCCCCGCCATTGGAGGCGCGCTCAGCCTATACAGCTTAGCTGCCGCGCTAACATATTGTTGGTCCTCCGCCGCCGGATCTTCTTTGGTCCTCCCGCTATTCTCTGGCCCCTCTTAGGCCTCATATAGTCCTCTTTATAACCGCCCGCAATTTTATATTGGTATTTTTACCAACGATAATTTCCTATAATTATCGTGTTCCCGCCCGCAATTACAGTTCAGATAGTACCCTGTACTATCCTACTACGCTCTTATATACTTATTTCGTGTATTCCGCATTCCTAAATAGTAAAAATAACGATTTTTCCGTAATTCTTAATTTTTATTAAAAAGTGAAGGTATTCCTAACGACCGCCCGTGCGTCTCCACGTGGGTATTCAATACGCCGCGCACGCGGCAGGTAAATGCTGTAGGCAGTTGCAGTAAATTAGGAATTTCATACTTTATCTAGTTTTTTATACTTTGTTAAGATGGCTATGGCTACTCGTTCAAAAGACAAAGATAGTGAAGTATACGAGGACGCAAAAGCGCTCGATACGTTACAGATCGAACGTTTGACCTTGATAGGTAAACGCGACATTATATTTTCTCGCTTACAAGATATTTTTAACCGATCTTTAAAGGCTTTCACTGATGATACTGAGAAAGATTTATTTCTATGTGGAATGATCTCGTTAGACCGTTTACGCTCCGATTTCAATGAAATTGTGAACAAATTAAATGTCACCGAGTTGACTCTCAACGCTTCGTACACGGTAAACTACCAATCTATAAACGTCTTCGAAGATATGTTTTGCCGTTGTCAGTTTGTTTATAATAAACTTAACCCGCCTTTAAAAACCGCTGATTTCAATGTTGCCCCGCAACGTAAATCTATCAGAATTCCTGAACTCGATTTGATGGTCTTCAATGGAGATCCGATGACCTGGAGGATATTTTATGAGTCATTCAAACGCACGATTCACGAAAATCCCGATCTCACTGATCACGAACGCGTCCAATATTTAATTAATAAATTGTCAGGCCGGGCCCTTGCAGTTTGTTCTGGTATCGTACCTAACGCTGATAATTATCCGATCATATGGCAGACGCTCGTCGATAAGTATAACGACAAACGTAACCTAGCCTCCGCTTATCTTGATCAAATGCTTGATTTTAAATCTTTTAACACCGCGACGAATAAAAACTTAGAATTATTCCTAGATAAATTCTGCACGGCTGTGTCAAGTTTGAAGTCTCTCAAGCTCGATAACATGTCTGATTTTATTTTACTATCGCTCGCTTTGAAGAAAATAGATTCAAGTACTGCACGGTCGTTTGAAATGCACATGCGAGGTAAATCTATGCCTACATACAATGAACTTTTAAAATTCATCCGCGAACAAAGCAAAATATTGGAACGCACTACGACCGATTCTCTTAGCCGCAGTGATAACAGGCCGCGTACTGCAAGGTCTACGCAGTCTTTTGCAGCATCATGCGTCACTCACTGTCCGCTTTGCAAACAAGCCGATCACGCTAACTTATATAGATGCCCTGCATTTGATAAGCTTTCTATCGACGACAGGTACAATTTTGTAAAACAAAGCAAAGGTTGCACTAATTGTCTAAGCACTACGCATATAAATACTGCTTGCAATTCTAAATTTAATTGCCGTTATTGTGGATGTAAACATCATTCTATGTTATGCCGCAAAGTATCATCTTCCCGTGAAGACAATCGCCCGTACCCTAGCGCTCCGTCACAGGCGCACGCGCCGCCTCCGCGCGCGCGAACTGGCAACTTCTCCGCCGCCGGGGATCACATGCCGCCTTCGGCATCGCCGCCGCCCGTCGCGGGCTCCGCTAGCGCTCAGCTGACGAACTTACCTACAACTGCTTATCAGTCATCACAACAACAGGTGTCGCTGTGTAATATACGCCCCGCTTCGCAGCCTAATGACACTACTTGTTTACTGGGAACCGTACAAGTTTATGCTACGGATTTAAATGGTCGCCGCCATGTAGTACGCGCCTTAATTGATTCGGCTTCCCAAAGTAACTTTTTAACTTCAAAATGTTGCGCTAAATTAAATTTAAAATGCAATAAGGTGACGAACACCGTTGTTAAAGGGATAGGTTCCGCATCTAACCCAATCAAGGGAGCAGTTTCTGCTACTTTATCTTCCCGCCTAAATGATAATTTTATTGCAATTGACGCCTATGTTATCGACCGCATAACAGACAATTTACCGGCAGTGAAAATTGACGTATCCTGCCTTTCATACCTGAACTGCCTGCCTCTGGCAGACGACAGTTTCGCTTCGCCTTCCGAGATCGACATACTTATAGGCGCGCCGCTCTTTTCTGAAATATTGCTATCAGGCCGCGCCGCTGGTCCGCCTGGTACTCCAACCGCTTTTGAAACCATTTTTGGTTTTATCGTAATCGGGACCGCTCCCGTTACCCCCGCTCATGTTACTCCCGCTCATGTTACGCCCGCTCATATTGGAACCGTTGTTTCTATCACTGACCCCTTGGTTGAAGATAGACGCCGCTCTCATATTTCCCTCTGTACCTTTACGGAAGGACCACGTTTAGATAATCTTGTCCAACGCTTCTGGCAGCTTGAAGAGGTGCAATGCACGCCGACTTTGAGCCCAGACGCTATAGAATGTAAACGCATTTTTACAAATAACGTTTCCCGCGATCCTACGGGACGCTATTCTGTAGCGTTACCTTTCTCCCGCGATCCCGCGACCTCTCTGGGTAATTCTTACCCTATCGCTAAAAAACGCTTCATGTATCTCGAACGTAAGCTCGCCGCGACACCTGCTCTGCGCTTAGAGTACGATGCTATAATCAAAGAGTACATTCAGAAGGGTTACATTTCACTGATCGACAATGATAGTCCTTTTACTGGATATTACGTGCCACACCACGCCATTGCGAGACTACAAAAAACAACAACTCGATGGCGTATGGTGATGGACGCCAGTGCTGAAACTGACTCAGGCCTCTCCTTGAATCAAGTTTTATATACCGGGGATAATTTACAAAACGATCTTTTTACAATCCTCTTGGATTTCCGCCACTACCCAATCGCTTTTACATCCGATATTAAACAGATGTACCTACAAATTTTGATAAATGAGGACCACCGCAAATATCAAAAATTCCTGTATCGATTCGATCCCGTTTTTCCGCTTGATACCTACCAATTCAACCGCGTTTGTTTTGGTCTACGTAGCAGTCCGTTCCTTGCGATGCGAGTGTTGCGACAGCTGTGCGCCGCCGACGGTGCCCGCTTCCCACTCGCAGCATCTCTTATCAGCGACAACACATACATGGACGACGTGTGCTACTCTATGCCTACTCTGTCTGCTTGTTTACAACTCAGAGACGATCTCTGCGAGTTGCTCAAGGCCGGGGGCTTCGATCTCGTCAAATGGGCTAGTAACTCACCCGCGCTCCTTGACTCCCTTCCCGTCTCTGCGTTAACGGAATGCGTTAAAAATGCGAAAAATGCGTTAACGGATCTTTTAAATTCCGACGAATATAATAAGTCTATCTCAGATGAGTTATCAGCTAATCGCATACACTGGAAATTCAATCCACCGCGAAGTCCTCACTTCGGGGGGAATTATGAAATATATGTGAAAGCGTTTAAAAGTCATCTTCATAAGACGATCGGTTCACAGTTACTCACGTATGAGGAAATGTTAACCGTACTCACACAGATAGAATGCGTTATCAATTCTCGTCCTGTAACGTTATTGAGCGAAGATCCGTCTGAGCCGACCGCGCTGAGTGCTTCACATTTCTTAATGACCGCACCGCTGAAGCATTTGCCCGCTTGCACGGTTCCCGATGAACCTGGACACTTATTGAAACGGTACGCTTTATTGGATCAAATGGTACAATCATTTTCCAAACGGTGGAAGTTGGAATATCTTCACTTACTTCAATCTAGAGGAAAATGGAATACACCTTCGAATCCCATTACAATAGGTTCTATTGTTCTTATTATCACTGATAATATTCCCCCGCTATCCTGGCCTCTCGGCGTCGTCGTGGCCACTCATGTCGGCGGCGATGGCATCTGTCGAGTAGCGTCAGTAAAAACGGCGACCGGCGTCTACCAGAGACCCGTCGTCCGTTTATGTATCTTACCTACCCAATAATTTAACCCCTTGCTCCCCGGTCAACCGCTATGTTATATTTAACCCGTTGACTGCTTAAGAGTTTAACTCTTATTTTTATTTTTTTTATTTCCCGCTTTCTTTTAAAAACCAATGGTTTTTAGGCCGGGGGCAAATGTTCGCGCCACTTACATTGGCACTCATAATACCTTCCTACCTTCCTATTCCTATCATTTCTTGGCGACTATCTCTGTCGCTCATATCGTGGTATCCACGAGAAAACTGCTTGCCGCCGCAAGTAGTCTGCGATCGACCCTCGTCCTTCGCGGCTGCCGCTCTCGCCGAATCCAAAAAGTACTGGATCTGCTGCTCCTCTGTAGTGGTCCACGTGAATTCGACGCGCAAATATAAACAAAACCCGCTATAAACCCGCCGCGTAAACGCTCCTTGCCGACACGCACCAACCGCCAAAAATACAGTCCACTACATCGAACGTCATAACATCCTGAAGGAACAAGCAGCTTGGAGACGGACCCGAACCGAGGTGATTGCAGTTGCATGGAGACCAGGTTAGTCGCCAAGTTCCTTTGTACTACTCTTCTACCAGCCATCCTTCCCCCGCCATTGGAGGCGCGCTCAGCCTATACAGCTTAGCTGCCGCGCTAACAGCAGTACAATAATACTTATTCAAACAACTTTAATTAATGTAACATAATACACTTTCATAAAGTTTTCTATAAGCTCTAAATTGATAAATTAGTGTTCTAATAATATAATGTCGATAATTATGGTGATAATTAGTGTTTTGGATATCATTTTATTAAACTTTTATAGGTAATAATACGTAATTCAAAAGTATTCAAATTGGTATAAGAAACGCCTTCAGAAGCATTATAAGAAGTAACTAAACCAAATTCCGTGTCGAGGTGTTATAAGAAATAAAGTTACGTACAAATAATTCGTAGCCATTAATTCAAAGCATTTAATTACAAGCGCTGTCAAGGTCAAGGTCTTATACAGCGACAATTGATGTTAATTGCAACCAAACACCCCTTGGGTTTTTAGGTCAAGTGCGATTCGCCCCCAACTAGTGGGCGATAAGTACGATTTCCATTGCGAGCTAAGCGAACAAGACATTGTGTTCAAGAGTTTTGACGAGAACTGAAAATGAGACGCTGTCGATTTGTTTTTTTTCCCCTATCTTGTGGTTCTTTTGTGAACCTAAAAAGCAAGAGTGTGGGCAATTTGACTACTTAATTTGTATGTGAACAAAACTCTTGAAATAATTACAAAACTTGACAATGGATAAATGCACAAATTGTAGGATCCATAACAAAAAGGAAAAGTGCCAAAACAAATGTAGCCAAGAGCGGAACAAGCTTATGGATTGACCGCAGCTTTGCTGCGTGCGATGACAGCGTGAATGCAAAGAAAACGTGGTGGGAAAGAGCGTGTGGCTCAATAACTTTTCAAAGGATTACGTGTTGTTTAGTTCGAATAAAACACGATTCGAGTCACGCGTATATAATATATACGGTTTGGAAAGAATTAATTATTGCGAAAATAACTCGCTGCAATTATGTATGTCAGCTTAGCTTCTTGTGGATCCAAACTTTAGGTTATTAGGCGCCCTGCTGTCTTGAACATCTTTGAATTCGGTTTGCAAACAAAGGCCCGTAGATAAGCGGGGACATTACAGTACAAATCTTATAAGGGAAATGTAAAGCGTGTAAGTAAGGATTTTTAAATAAGTTCTACTTAAGCTTTTGTTTGTTTGTTACTCGATAACTGCGGCTTTGTTCGCTTAGTTTACTTATCTGTTTAAATCTTTAATTATTTTTTTACCGAAATCTAGATTAAAATGTAGTTATGTACGTTAAAAACTGAATACTGATAATATAATATGCCGCAGGGTTACGAAGGTAGTCCGCTGCCGTTCAAGGTTTTGCAATTCAAACCTTCAAGTCTAAATCGGTGCAACCTTCGAAATGTGCAAAACTCTATAAGTTACGTAAAGAAAATTAAATGTGTGCTAACATTACTTACAATTGTGTTGCACAAGGCATACAAAAGCAAATACAGCACTATAATAAAACGTTAATCACGAAAAAAACGTTTTCGGTGTAATTTGCGCTGATATTTCAAGTGTGTTATAAAATGAGGACTTTTATTTCTGACATCACTTGTATTTCTACATATTTATTACCACGTAAAATTATTAGATGTGTTACGTATGGCGCCACCTAATTATTAGGTGTGTTACGTATGGCGCCACCTAATAACAACGCAGATCGCGCGAGTCGCCGACGCAGTACACCTACTGTACTGTACACACAAGTCTATTGTCCTATAGAGTTATTTCGCGTAATTTTAGGTGACTTCGGTACGTCACGTTGGACCAAACGTACACAAGTTTGGCCTAATTCTCCGCACTTTAGTGAGGGGATACCTGTGCTCCAAAGTGGGCGGATAAGGGTTGACGATGATTATGATAACACTTAATTTTAGAACGCTCGATGTTTCTTTGCTTCCTCCGGCTGCCGCATCGGGTACGATTGGTAACTAAAATGTACACGCGTGTGTAACAGAGTTTAAAAGCAAATTGGTGAAACAAAATTTAAGCCACTTCAGAAGTTTGCATCGTTATGAATCTTTTGAAACAGCTGTACAATAAACTTTCTAAAGCAATTCAGTGTACTAGAGACTGTTGACGATGGATCATTAGGGAAAAAGTTAGTCGGGTGCATTACTTTGCGACGCTCAGAAGTGAGCAAACAAATGAAGAAGAAGGATGAACTTTTGAATTTTTTCGTATATATTTTTTTGTTTTGCATCGTCGTTAATTGTGCATTTCACCAGTGCCAAGTACCTATTAAGTTAATGCAATGCAAGTTTTTGTTAAAATGTTATAATAGCTAACATTTTGAGTCTCAGTTGCTCGGGCAGTTAATTAAATACTAGATATCAGGTCGTTTCGAGCGTCGATGGATTTGACATCGATGCTTCTGAGCTTGGAGGCACGTGGTCCATTAAAATGTTTGCCTGTAGGTATCGCTTTTAGCGATGAGGCCTTCGATTTAATAATGTTAGCATACAATATTTGACTTCCTACAAATTGGTTTCACTACTTGTTGGGTGGCGCCAATGAGTATATTGACACACTTGAAATGCTATTTCTGTGCTTGAATGTGCGTAGCGGGTTGTGATCAATAATAATTGTAAGTACAATTTCGTTTAATATTGCAAGGTAAAAACGAATCACGAAATACTGATTAAGTCAGGAAGAACGATGCGATGTTATCGTCAGTATATTTCGACAGATAAAAAATATTTTATTTAATAATTCAACGAAAGGCAGACACTGTTAAATCCTACTAATATTGCAAATGCGAAAGTTTGTGAGAATGGTTGGATGGATGGATGTTTGGTCCGCTTTCACGCAAATACTAAACGTGCATGCTATTATAATTATTATAGGTATTTATTAGTTTCCAAATGAGTTTCAACTATACGAGCGCACGAGATTGTATTGTTGTATATTTGAGTTAGAAAAAACGTTACCCAATGAATATTTTGGGAAAGAGCTTCCATAATAAAGAAACAGTATTGAACGATACATAACCCATGCTATTACGATTCCAGAAGCGTCGCTTGATTTACCGCGGTATTAACCGACCCCTTCTGTTGCTGTTCCTCTTTTAGGATAGCCAGAGACACTTTGTTGAATACCGCAAGTAAAGCCAGCCTAAAAAGGTGCCACAATGCACGGTCTTACAGCCAGCTGGTCTCTTTTAATCGGCTTTGAAATGGCTGGGCTGTGATTTTCTTTTCAAAGTTTTTGTGCTTAACCAAAACAGTAGGTAGTGACAGTTCATTGTTTTGTAGATTCAGTATTTAATTTTGGCTTATGAGGATTATTAATTTTAACAGTCAAAAATGATACAATATGTACCTACTTATATCGTTAATATTTTAAAGATACGTTTCAGTATCCCAAAGCGAATAGCACCCCTTTTTCATTAGAATGCTGTTAGCGTCGGCGTCGCCTGATTTACTGCTTGTCGCGTTGTGATCTGATAAAAGCTTCTGCATACAATTTCGTGATGGCGTTCTAGGAACTTCGCACAATATAAGTCAAACGATATGAGTGAAAGAAAATGACAATAAAAAGTCCTGAAAATATACGTACGAGTAAAAATTATTCTGTCAATGTTTATTTATGTTAGAACATTGTTCGTCAGAATTAGACGTAAAGGTGCATCAGAAACGTTTGTACTCGTAGGTATCGATTTATTTAAACGCCACTCCTGTCGCAAATCCGGATCGGGGCCCGGTGGTGGATTATAGCCTGATTCTCCTCACGAAAGTAAGGCTCTCCACGTGCTCAGCAGTAGTGTTTTGCTATTGTCTCGGGAGTCTTAAATGTGTTAATCCCTATCAGAGTCAACGCAAAATTGATTATTATATCAAATTTGCCGATTCTAGGTCACCCGTTTTTAGCTAGAACTAAAATTCATGACTAAAATTCCGCCCAAACTGAAAGTTTGGACTAATAATAAAATTGAAACGTGGCAATCCGAAACTATCTCATCGATTCGACAGTTATATCGCAGCATCGATACTTCAATAGTAGAATGCCCTCCCAGTTTTGCTACGAAGTAAAGTAGTTTGTTTTCACAATCAATAATTATTACAATTATTAGCAAAATTGGCACACAAATATATGACTGTTTACGATTATAATGATTCTTTTTTATTATTCTGAGGGACGAGACGAGCTAGTCATTCACCTGATAGTAGGCGCCACGCCTGCCCATAACACTTACAGTGCCACCCAGAACTTTGCATGGCATAATCCTGCACGGCACTGCACTGCGCTGTCACCCTGAGACATCGACTCTAAAGTTTCATATACCCAGTAATTTGGATGGAAACAGCATGCCTATAAATCATTAAGTTTTCTTAAAAATCTACAAATATATACAAGATTGTATACAAAAAAACGCAATCAAACTTGTAACTTGTTTGTAAGGAGTTAATTATAAAGCTAAGTGTACGTCGGAGCAACACTGTACATCCACTTACAGACTTTGTCCGTTACTACTGTAATAAATTTAGATAGTAATCAAGGTTTATAACGGTAAAGTAATTTTCCCGTTTGTGATATTTATCCTAGAAGCATGCTTTGAGAACCTTGGAGAGGAAACAGGCATGACTTGTTAACAGCGCTTGTTTCCAAACCGCCGACGGGCACATCCTTAAAGCATAAAATGTACCCGCCGGATGTAAATGCACTGTTTTATTAGAATATAACAGAGCGGGAGAAAACATTTCTAATTAGGTTCTTATAAATAGTATATTGAAAAAATATATTTTATATTATTTCTGCTAAAGTTCATAATAGAAAAAAGTTTTTCCATACATTTTTTGATGCAAACACGACATTTGTTTCGTGCTATACGTTTCACAACCTTATTTGAATAGTCGCTTAGCTTTTAACTAACTTTACATGCGGGATGCATAATAAAACCAGCGAGTATTTGCTCGCTTATGTTGATATTTTGTATGCTGTAAAGCGCATTGAAATACGTACTCCGATGAATTTTAGAACCAGTATTTTAGAAATGATTGTATGCCGCTTCAACAGCACAGAGCTAACCATTTCTTATATAACATAGGCTGAATTGCTGTCAGTAGTGACAGCCAGAATATGAATCCCTCGTCAGTAAAGGACTCCACCCACTCTGTCCGCATCCCGGCTTCATTACGGTTCGTAGTCGGACCATAATGAAGCTGCCACTGTCGTGGAAATTTCCGTTTGAGTTCATGGATTCACGCGTTTGTACGCCGTCGTCCCCCACAAATCTCAGTGGGCGGTGCACCGTTAGGCCTCAATTTGGGCTGGCCCTCAGCGGTTGATTGTGACCAAATCCTTTTTGGTGAGGTAACGTTTATATTGAGATAAGACACGTGTTTAGCAGTAAGATATTGGTTGTGATGAAAATGATGATATTCTTGCACGTAACGGGACGTTAATCATTATGATATGATCAATGCTAGTAGAAGAAGTCCTTAAATTACATGTAGGTAAATAATATACCGTGTCTTCGGCTTTAATATAAGGCCACTTATGATTTAATTGGATAGTATAGTTTATAATTACTGATTAAGCAAAAGAAGAAGCAAAAATGAATTAGTGCTTTTTAGTTAGGTATAGGTTGAATACACTTAAAATCAGTTTTTGAATTTAAAGTTTTTTTTTACTAGTGTAAATAACTCACGTTTACGCCTATTACTACCATCATGATATAATACATCATTTGAATGTTGAATTTCGTTCGGGGCAGGTCATTCTTTCACGCAGCAATCAAAATAACAACGGTTAACGTAATGTTTTACCCGAAAAAATCCGTCTAAAGTGTAAAAGTTCCCGTGGGATAATGCGGTGAAAAGAAGATTATAAATCTAATTTATACATAGTTTATAAAGTTCATTATGCTATGCAGATTTTGATGGACATGTTATGACCTGATTTCAAATAAAATTGTGACAAGCTCGAAGCTAATCTGAATATCGGATAATTATAACGAAGCACGTCAACTTCATTGCCCGTAATTAACGGTTTTACATATCGTACAGCGAACGTACGTACACGAGTATGGTCAGAATATTTCAAAACATCAGTGTCAGGATAGTATAATACAATCTGAATACCTATTTCAAAACTTGAGTGTGTATCTCATGACTCGTAAAAGTGCATTATTTATGCCTACTTGCAATAATTAATTTGAATTTTGAGTGTAATTTTTCATGATTGGTATACGGTAAGGCATGTCAGAGGCACTGGGGAGGTCAAACTCTGACCCTTGAAAACACTATCTCAATTGACATTATCTTACTATATACAATAAGACCATCTTGATTGGTTTCTCGATTGGTATATCAAATCCAATCAATTTGTTTACGTATATATAGGTGCAATCACAGACGTCCTGATATAACTACGTTAATAGGGATATCTGTGTGATCGCAATATTCAACATAATTGAGAACGCCGTATGCGCAGTAAAATGTAAAGAATATTTATAAATCGTAATCTATGTTATGTTATTTTATGATAATTCGAAATCCGATCCACAATATAAGTGTTGCAAACGATTAAATGTTCAACAGTTTACCTTTTTTTTTTCCTGCGGAATGCATTACGCATACCACCAGACCCGGGTGAGGGCCGGGTGGTTATGTGGGACTCCCCCGCCAGCTAGTCTGACGGGTATACCCACTAAACCCCAGGGTAACCCACCGGGACGCCTTTGTTGCCGGGGCTACGGGTGCGAGAGTGGAATTCCGCGGCCCCGACGGCGTTGGTCCTCATGGGAGGACCCCATCCTATAACAGTTTACCTTGGCTCAACTTCGATTTCTCGAACGAGGTAGGTGCCTAGACTGAATAACTATAATTTGAAGTTAATGGTTGTAGTTTGAATTCAAATATGAATTTCTTTGTGTCTATTTACAGGCACAATATGTTTTTAATTGATGTTTGACTGGATCGTATACAAAACGCCTCAGCTTAAGCATACGCCTAAAACATGTGACGGATAATCTCAACATATTAACAATCTGGGATTGAACTCACGTCCTTCTCCTTGGAAGGCAGACGTTCTCCCACTAGGCCACCGCTAGATTCATTGAAATGTAATAAATTAATTACATTTGAATAAGTCTCGCAGTAAAATAATTTAAAAATAAAATAATAGTTGTTCTTGCCAGCATATGTGTTACCTCTTTGAATTGACTTGCCGCAAGCGGGTGTACATCGTACCGTTATAACCGGTTCAACCGTATCAAGTAGCAGCACATGCCGCCAAGTATTATCCACAATTGCTTTATTCCTCAATAGCTTATTGGTTCAACCTTAGGAGTAAAATTAGAACGGATTTAACCCCCAGTCACCGTCTCACTGTGGAGACACGGACTCCCCGTATCTATACATAGCAGCTGCTTAATTTTACATTCGTTATTTTGGGTAACCTTTCACGCATATTTACTATTTACATTTTGGTTTAGGATTACCAATTCATATTTAAAAAAAAAATCGTTAACATCTTTCTTGCCGGCTCGTCTCGAATAGGTGTTCAAATCGTAGGTCAATGCTAGAGTTATTTATCTTTAATTGGTGCGATTTTGGGGCCCATGTGAATATAGAGCTATTTGATCAGGTTCCTTTCAGAATTATATAGGACTACTTTTTATTTATGACCATGTATTTGCCGTGTATTCTCAGCCACTTCTCGGTGGAGAGAAGTGGGTATTCTTGGCGCAGGTTCTATATATTGTCTGTCAATGTTCACAAATATTCCAGGTATTGGAATTCTCAGCGATGTCAGTTTCAAGGCGTTCCATTTTGTTAATACATTCCATGATATTCGAAGCGTCGCAAGTTTCCGAGTATTGCTTTTCGTTGCACTGACGGTGCGCGCTTATACTTCATTGCACAGGTGACTTGCTTCTATAGAATTAGCATCCGTTCTATCTTGGCTGCATTTCAGAGCTTAATAGAATACCTTCGTGAGTTAGTACCAGGAACATAGTTAAAGGTTAGTAAGACAGAGCGGTAGCACCCGAGAGGTTATCTGTATTTCCAACCCAACAACATCGAGTTCGAAAGCTCAGCCTCGCGCCAATAACTTTAATCGATTATGTGCGGATTTCCATCGCTTCGTGCTTCAGAAGGCAATTTTAGCCGTCGATCCTGGTTGTTATCAATTAACAGCAGCCGTTGATGCAAGCCACAAGCCCTTGGGCGGCCTGACGCACTCACAAATCAGATAGCGGCAGTCGCCACTACCTCGTTTAACTAACCCTGCATGCCCATTATAGTAAAGTTACTTGCTTAAACTAGACATTTTTAGGGCTTTGTATTTACATTGCCGAAGTAAAATGTCTAATTGAACAGTTGTCATGTAAATTGACAGCTGTGAAAGTGAAACACGAGATGGTAATACTATTCTAAAGTAAAGAGTTGAAAAAAATGTATAAGCTTTTAAAAGGAAACCAAAAAACTAACTAGGGTCTGATTATGTAAAGGCAGCTTACTAATATAACAATTTTAACGGATTTTATAGTTGGCTGTTATATTGTAAGATATTTCCAGACTTACGAGAAATTCAAATATGGTACTTTTAAGTTCACTTATGTGAAATATTTTCATGTCCTTATTTTATATTCTTGAAATCAAAATAAACTTGACCAGTTTAGAGGCCTACGTCATTTTACTGCCTTTATTTCGGATCAGAGATATAGTTTGCTAGAGCAATGGAATTTATACAGAAATAGCCGTTCATTAGAGCAAGAGAAATCCATTTCAATCCTTCACGGCGTTTAGAGTTGCAGCTATTATAATCTTACGCCCTAATAGCTTGGCTTGATAGCTAGCGCTACAATGTGGTCTAGAATGATTTATCTAGATTATATCCCCTCTATTGCAACCGAGATTGCTTTTACTTTATTTGTCTTTTCTGTTCATACAAAGATTGACAACAATTAATATCGATTTTTGTAGGTATTACCTACCTCTTATAAATTTTCGATATTTACTTTTTTTTGGAGTACAATAAAGAGTTTTTATCCTATTCTGTCTCACTTATATTATAAATGCGAAAGCTTGTGTGTATGTCAGTGTGGTTGTTGCATTTTCATGCCAAAACTTAAGAACGCATTTTGACGAATTTTTGTATACAGATAGTTTAGCTATTGAAATAGAACATAGGATACTTAATAACGGATGCGGAGGGTTGGGAAACCTACAAAATTTGTAGCTAATAGAAACTTTAAATTGCATAATTTCGACGGCACTGCACTGCTTGTCACCCCGAGAAATTCTTTTTGGAGCATATTTTGCTAAATAATTTAAATAATTTTGTGGTTATTAGCTTCGGTTTTATTCGGTTGGCAGTAAAATACTATACCAGCACTTTACGTAGCAAGCATACAGCTGACCTTGGCACGGAAGCATTAGCACGATCCACGACTTTAAATCACGGAATAGGCTATACAACACAACCTAACTCGCCCCTTTTACATAACTTAGTAACAGTTGGAAGGTTGATATTCAGAATCAATTTTGAGCTTGAACACGGTACAGTCTGAATGATGAAGAAAAATATCGAAATATAAAAACAGGCCACTGAACAAAGAATTTACTTGTATTAAAATGGTTCCTGACTGTCTTTTGTTTTCGCATCACGTCAAAACTACTGTACTTTTTGATATGCGGTTTTCACTGTTTTGAAGCTTAATAACTTAATCTAATTATTGATAAAAGCTAATATTAAAAAAGTTCTTATAGGCTGCACTTAAGTATTGAATTTTGGACAAGTTTTAAAACAAATTTTAAACAAAGAACCTGTGTGAAGGAACTGAGCTGGTTTGCCATATTTTGGTAATGCATAAATTTTCATAGTTATTAGTAAAACTCAAAACTCATATAATTTATTGTAAGTAGTCAAAACTATACCACTTTTACAAGTCAAACACTAAAGTCTCATACGATTAGAAAAAAAAACGAATAAACTATGTATAGGATTAAGTTTTGCGTTTGAAAAAGAATTTTTTTCTTTCGTAATATAGATTATGTTTTCGTTGAAACATCTAAATTGCCAATGAGTCAGCTTATGATTGGTCGAATTGCTCGTCTCGTCAATCAGTCAAATAAAAATAAAGCGGACGTTTTGAGACGCATACGGACCGATTCAATAAAATATCATTCCAAAGAGCTCCCAGATATGCACCTCACGCTTGTCTGATGTCAAAAGAGTTGCGCTCCAGATGATACCAGTTTCACACCGTACCTTCACAGCGTTATATTTTCAATTACATTTACGGATAATATCGAACTACGCTTTCTATTGAACTATCGCGATAACATATCACGAACATAATACTATCATGCCATTTCGTTTTCCTGACAGGGTGTCACATCGTAAATGGTTCTCGCGGCATAGAATTTCGTGACGCAGGGTCCGGATCTGAGACATACTTATGCCACAGTGTAGACAACACATAAGTTAGGCAGTGCTTATACTTAAGTAATTCTATACTTAAGTACACTTAAGTATTGAGTACTTAAGTACACTTAAGTATTGAGTTTCTGGGTACTTCTACCTTTGTTTTGTTTATTCTACCAAGAAGACTCATCTTGGTTGGCTCTATGTATTTAGTGATGGATCGATAATTCCGTCAGCTGCGCTTTATGTATTCGATGCAATATTGCAGATTCCGAGAGATTTTTCACTAACTCATCGATATTGTATCCTGCATCAATGTTTATACCATTTTAAATTATTATGAGTCCCTATTTGCACTATCAATCTGTGTAAATTTAAACAAACGATTAAACTATTGAGACTATTGAGTTGTGATAGGTTACGTGATAAATGATTTTTGTTTTTGTTGGCTCTAAATATTTATAATACAGTAGGACTACTAGCCTGTGGGTCACGCTTCACTGTGGGTCCTAATTTTCAATCATAAGTTTTGACATATTTTTCCCGTTTCAGTGGGAACTTCGGAATAAAGTGTGTATAAAAACACTCTTATACAACAAAATGCAAGGTTATGTAAAAAATCCAAGTCATTTTTCAAATTTTCGGAACTGAAATATTTAAACGCAGATTCCTATATTTTAAGAATATTGCAATGGTATTGCCTAGTAAGATCATATAATACACACTCAAAAAAAATGATTGCTGGGACACACAGTAGAAGTAAAACTTCAACTAAAACATAATTTAAAAAAAAAACATATTTTTTTTAAATATACGAAACATAACTCTCTCTCTTTTTATCTTCACTAACTTATATATATCTCCTTCTCAACTTCCGTTTGCCTCGCACGATCACATTTTTCGTAACGAATTCACCAGCTTACTCCCAAAGTCAAACGTGCGTAAAAAAGTTTTACTCCAAAAATAAAATAATATTTTCAGCCTCTAACAGTCGCGAAAAACACAAGCTTAGAAATAATCCTCTTTGATTCGTATTGTAATATCCCCCCCTTCCTCTCTCTCCTCCCCCTTTTAAAATACTCGATCTCATACTAATTTTTTCGAATTTAAAATATGAAATTACTATTTAACTAAGTTTAAACTTACACAAATCTTAAACTAATCGTCTCACCCTACTCTCTCCTAATAATTATAATGATAATAATACTACAGTTCAGTACAACTCCACTAACTCCGCACCTAACCTACTCTCTACTTTACTTTATCTTTAGTTTACTTTGTTTTGGCCCGATGATCGTCTAGTAACCCTTCGTTGTGTTCCGCGTGTAGTAGTAACCTAAATTCTTTGAGTGGTCAGTATGGCTTCGCAATCCGTCAGTAGTCAATATTACAAGAGATAAATAAGTTGAATTTAGATTTCGCTGAATTAATACCATTCGTTTTCTACCATTCCTAAATTATTATATGGCGTCCCTAAATAAACTCAACCTAATATTCTCGTTCCGTTCTACCTCTTATCAAATCCGTATTATCTAAATATCTGACAAAGTAGATCTTAATCCTAGCCCTTCGTTGTCCCATATATAACCTTTCATTCAAAATTATAAATTAATAATCGTCAACCTTTTATCAACTTTTCGTCAACCTTACATTTTTCGTAACTCATCAACCTTTCGCTCGACCTTTTAGTTTTGTAATTATCACGAGAGTCTATGATTAAAACTTCCATTCTGAATCTACGATCATGACAGCGGCTATGACTTAGAGCCCCGCCCCGCCCTAAGTTGTGAATTTCGTCGGACCAGACTTGGATATTCTCCACCGCTTGTCGGGATTAAGTACCGCCTCGCAGTTACGAAATCTCGACGGAAAGTATTTACTTTCATTTATTTTACTATGTTTGTCTATCTGTGGTCTTCCATCAAATCTCTATTCATCGTTCTATTATCCGTCGCTCTCACAGGACAAATGACACTGACAACAGCTAACATCGCTCCATGACAATAAGCTTACTTGTCAAAGTCACCCGTCCGTACTCATTTAAACAGATGTGAAATCTTTATGTTACCGCTAGAAAATACCGTGAAACTCGCCTATTATAATAAGTCTAGTATGTCTAAGCAAGGGAACTTCATAAAGAGGGACTTCTTTTCTTTTATCTAAAGAGTATTCACGGTTCGATCTCATTCATACCCAGTTTGTAAACAATCTCACACCTCCATTCATGATTCAACGAGGATGAAGGGTTATCAGCGGACATAACCCCCGCCATGGTCGAATTTCCATCCTTCTTATCTAGTTCATGCGGTTCCTCAATCCCACTTACTTATTTTAGCAAAAGGGAAAGAGGCCCCAATATTTAGAGATCTAAAATCTCGTTAAACCTATCCTAGCTCTACCTACTAGGAGCAACTACATAATACATTAGGCTTTATTTACCCATCTGTACATACGCCTAGTTTATTTAGCTTAATATGGGACTATTGTCCAGGTTTCTATTTGTAGAATTATATTATGTGGTAAGAGGTTATATTTTCCCCCGGTGTAATAATACTGGTTTTATTTAGTTAGTATTTCAGAAGCATTGTTCTAAGGTTTAAGGATATTTTTCCTTTAGGTGTAGGTAACAACAATTATTTATTGTTTCAGGTTATTTCTCATTGGAAAACCTAGGAATTGTTTTGATTCCAGAAAGTGACAGTTCGTCTAGATAATTCTGTAACACTAAGATTTCTAGTGTGGAGTTGTAGTTACTTTCCATATCTATTCATGGAAGAGTTCAACGATGGAACGATTCAAGTCAGAGGTAGGTCCCAGTTAGTGACTTTCGAAGAGCCTTATGGAGATTCTCAGCCTTTTTTAGTAATAAGAAAATCCAGGGAAGGTAATAGGTCATTTGCCCATAAGTAGTCAATCTAACAGAGACGAACTCATTCATATTTGTCGTTCGTTGTTTCTTGTAATTAATGTTAAGGACAGAATTATTCCTTTCGAACCATTTTTCTGGTGTAGTACTAGTTTTATTTAAGTAGTATGTTAAGAAGCTTTGTTCTAAGGTTTGATGGTAGTTTCCATTAGGTATAATGTCAATTCTTTGTTGGTTTCAGGTTATCTCTCTATCGGAGGATTTTTAGAAAGTTCTTCTAGATAATTCTGTAAACACTAAGAATTCTAGTGCCATAGTTAATACCATATCTATTACATGGAAGGATTCTACATTGGAACGATTCAAGTTGAAAGTAAGCCTCAGTTAGTGACTTTCGAAGAGCCTTATGGAGATTCTCAGCCTTTTTTAGTAATAAGAAAATCCAGGGAAGGTAATAGGTCATTTGCCTATGAGTAGCCAATCCAAAAGAGACAAACTTAGTCATATCTGTCGTCCAGTGCCTTTGTGCAATTAATTAATCTTGAAATCAGAATTATTCTTTCCGAACCAAGCCTAAGTTAAATTATAGTTAATTTGTCCAGATTATTACTTTATTTATAGGTAGGTTATATTTAATCCTTGCAGTTTCATTCAGTAGTCCTAACTTATTGTGATTTAGTTGATTATTTATCAGTTATGTTTAGTTTTCATCGTTCGTTTTCTTTCCGTCACAAATCATATTAATTTCTTAATTGTTTCCCCAGATGTTGGACCCTTTGTACCTTTAGTTATAAGATGTTTTATACTTTTACTTGTATGTCCTAGAGTGCAATAAAGTGTTGTTATCTTATCTTATCTAAACTTTTAATTTCCCAACGTGATAGTTTCCCAATTGCATTGATTCCATTTAGTTTCCTCTAGTTTAAGGTGACCCCTGCTTAGCAGCATTAATTCCTTCCTATTAGAAGAACCCCATGCTAAAGACATGTGTGCTGTGTGTGTGTGTGACCCCACTCTCTTATAGTCCAGCCAGCTCATAGGCACCCACAAACTACCCATGACTAACACCTCCAATCGACAACACTATAACCTTGCCAGCACACAGATACCTACGAACCTTCTAAGGCAACGATCTTCCATTGATAACACTATAACCTAGCCAGCACACAGATACCTACGACCTTCTACGTCCACATCTTCCATCGATAACACTATAACCTAGTCAGCACACAGATACCTACGGACCTTCTACGTCCACCATCTTCCATCGATAACACTATAACCTAGTCAGCACACAGATACCTACGAACCTCCTACGACTAGCATCTCTTATCGATGTTACTATAACCTAGTCAGCACACAGATACCTACGAACCTTCTGCGACTAGCATCTCTTATCGATGTCACTATCACATAGCCAGCTCACAGGTACATACGAACCTCCTACAGCTAGCATCTCTTATCGCCAACACTATAAACTAGCTCATAGGTACTTACGAATCTCCTGTGGATAGCTCCTCTTATCGATAACACTATAACCCAGGCAGCTCACAGGTACTTACGAATCTCCTATGGCTAGCTCCATTTCAACTCGCCATCCGACGCGCCCTATCAGTGTCAGTAAGAATCTGAACCTTCGCAATGCCACTCATACAAACCCTGGCCCTAATATCACTTCCCATCTTCCCAGCACAGCTTTTAAAGATTACTAAATCTCTTCAGGAAAAGACCCGACGATCCACGGCCCATATTACTAAGCACTTTTCACTGAACTTCACCATTTTCTTTCTCACTTTTCTCCGCGACCCCCGCTCACTTCAAGGACCTCCTACGCGACCGACCCTCACTTTTCCGCTCAAACTCCTACTTTTCACTCCACTTCACCATTTTGATTTTTTCCTTTTCTACGCACGTCCCTTCTCCTAGCAGTTTCGCAAGCCCCGCCCAGAGACTCTCGCGCCTCTCTCCATAGACAAACTTAACCTCCCCTTTGCCACCATAGAGTTTCTACCTGTGCAATAATTAGCTTTTTCCAAATTGAATGCAATATTTATGTGTAGCCAAAATCTCACTAATCTGTCAATGCAAATCTCAGTATTCTGCCAAAAATTGATAAATGTGTATTTTTATTTTGTGAAATGTAGCGAGTCCAATTCGGGACCGTTACAGCCAACCCCCAAAATATTCGCAGGTGTATTTATTTAAATCACCGAAGTAATATTTTTCCCTCTCTGGAATTATAACAGTAATTATTTCACAAACATAAGAATACCAAACAACCCCCATTTTTCCATTCTTTTATTCAGTCAAAATCGATAAATGTGTAACCCTCATCTTGTTAATGTGGCGAGTCCAAGTTGGGACCGTTACAGCCAACCCCCAAAATATTCGCAGGTGTATTTATTTAAATCGCCGAAGTAATATTTTCCTCTCCGGAATTACAGCAGTACCTATTTCCCAAACATAAGAATACCAAACAACCCCCATTTTATTTTTCATATTTTTATTTAATCAAAATCGATAAGTGTGTAACCCTCATCTTGTAAATGTGGCGAGTCCAAGGTGGGACCGTTACAGCCAACCCCCAAAATATGCGCAGGTGCGTTTATTTATATCACCGGAGTAATATTTTCCTTTCCGGAATTACCACAGTACCAGTTTTACAAACATAAGAATACTAAAAGGCCCCCTTACTTATTATTCATTCTAATTTGCTCGTATTTGACTTCAATCGTGTGTGTGTGTGTGTGTGTGTGTGTGTGTGTATAAATTGTAACAAGTACAACTGTGTATATGATAAATAGATAAATAAGTGTGTGTGTTTTTAAACTGTATCCTAAAACTTTATTATTAGAACCAGTACGTGAACATTCCCCGCATTGAACATCCCCAAAAATCGCTCTCATCACCTGGACATCCCAAAGCCCAGAAGAAAAGACGGTTGTGAGGCGTCTCTATCCTAATGATATTATGTAAGCGCTTATCCCCCAATCTACTTGTTTTTCGATATAAGAGATACATACTTACATTACCCCTCTAAACTCGGACATGCCGTGCGCGGCTTAAGGTACATAAATTGTCGATGTTCGCAACTTTCCAGTTCACTCCCGAATTCTTGATAGTAAAGCTTATGATTCAGAGCATGTGTAGTGTGCCTTGGTCTTAGCCCCGGGACTAACGTGTGGAGTGGATTCTTTATGAAATCGGCTTATACCGATGATTTTTATCAGCTGATCTAACCTAACACCAAATTCTCCTTCATAAAGAAACGTTGTAAGTGTAGTGTGTCGATTTGAAGTCAAATCGTGACAAACCGTCTCAAACCCAGGTTGATGGTTTACTAGAGTCCTTCATTCGACTAAAATCCTTTTCATAAATCTCTCAGCGGTTTCACGCTACTCAAGCAAAGCACCAAACCCGCACGGATTATAAGACACGAATTATGAATTAACAAGTGGGAAAGTGTCGTCTCCAAAACTGCCCAAGAAATTTCGGATTTAATAATTTACATTTACATTTTCTTTTACATTTTATAATT
The DNA here is from genome assembly GCA_912999815.1 of Campaea margaritaria. NCBI lineage: Eukaryota > Metazoa > Arthropoda > Insecta > Lepidoptera > Geometridae > Campaea > Campaea margaritaria. The sequence continues at coordinate 7,753,072 of OU538788.1, forward strand.
TTTTTTTTTTAGTTATATGTACGTTGATTATATTATTGTATATATTAAGTTTATCTATTACGGTGCTCTTCATCATCGCAATCCTCGGCCCACTTGAGCACGAGGATTAGGCCATAATCCACGACAAGGACCCGGTCCGGATTGGTAGATAACATACCTACCTCTGAAATAATTCTCGTGTTTGTGTTTAAATATTTATGTTACTAAGTATAATATATAATATGAAAAACCACCGACTGATCTTCTCATTACTCCTCTCAATGCACTGTTGTCTAAAAGACATTGCTCTGAGCAGTAAGACCGCCCATTGCGACAGCAATTGTTAAATTCGTTTTGTTTTTGTTTTTAAGTTATTCTTTGTTCTATGGTATTTCAATAAAGAGTTTATCTATCTACTTTTCAAAATCATAACGTCATATGTGGCTTAACTAGGAACTATTGAATGTGACTCAACATTTTAATGAAGTTAGACAAAGCCACGAAATATAACAATCATTACTTGACACTGGCTAACAAAAATAAAAAGTAATCATGAATTACACAATATTTACAACCGCCAATACTTACGGATAACAACTGAAATCAAACGAAATAACTAGCCAAAAGTAATTTCACTTCGACGTGGGGCCTTCCGGTGAGCCAAATAACACTGCGGGCCACCAAAACAGCACAACAGAACCATTCACTACGCACCCGTGTGAATTGGTGCATAGTTTTTAATACCAGCTCCTTGCCAAAAGTAAGCAAGGAGCTGGCTATTGCTTTAATTAAGGTCTTATTCTAGCTTTTCTCAGGCTCCTTTCAGAAACGTGATCGCAGCTGCTATTTGTTTTTACAACGAATGTCGCGTTCATAGAGTTAAACAAAATTAATAACACTAATACGATTTTATTCGTTTTTTTTATAATATACTAGCTGCGCCCCTTGGTTTTACCACAGAACAAAATACACAACATTCACATACTCCTCTCACAGAAATCCAGGCGTTCAGACAATATCACCTTCCAATTATCCGCATACACATCGCAACCAGGTCTTGCATTCAGGAAGGCATTGACTACAGCGAGGGTTCGCGGAATAGGAGAAGGAGCGCGCGACGGTTCTGCATGACGGTACTGAGAACAATTTGTGTCTCCTATTACGGCAGTAATTACTGGGAGCGCAGAGCCGACATAGCTCATTGTATAGATCTGGTGCGTCGATTTTCATCTTCTAGGTAAGCTTGGTCCAAGGAGAGCCTTTGTTTAATTAATTAAAAAGTAATCACTTTAGAGAACAGATATTTCTGTGATGTGTTTGAAATGTGATTTGTTTTAAAAAGCAAATGACTTACAGAAAAAGTTTGTCCCTTAAAAACATAAGATTTTAACATCTTTATAAATTATTTCATTATCATCATCAAACCATATCGGCCCACTGCTGAGCACGGGTTTTCCCTCACTTTCGTGAGGATAATTAGGCCATCATCCACCGCGGGTCCTGGTCCGGATTGGTGGATAATACCTCTGAAATTATCCTCGGGTAGGTATGTGGGTTTCATCACAGGATTTTCCTTCACCGAAAAGCGAGTGATAATTACGTACATAATTATGCTTTACAAGAAATACATTATTTTATTTAGACAGCGGAAATAATTTGGAGGTTTTCAAAACAACCACTGGCTCTTATACCTGAATTGTAGAACACCCAAGTTTAATTCTTACAAGTCTAAACTCGGGCGTATTTATTTGGGCATCGAAAGCAAGGCCACGCACACATCTGGCTGCGCTCGGCACAAGGCCAACCGAGAAACGATTTCGGATATATCAGAAATAGTGTTGGTATTACTTCCGTCAATTGGATGAAGTTTAGATGAATATTTTAAAAGTTTTCCTATTTCGATATGCAAAAGAGCAGATCGCCAGTTTTTTTAAAAATGGAGAGGTGCTAGCGTTTTAATTTCTTCTCAGATCCGAATAAATTCTCGTTAGTTTTTTCCTCTGCAGTTTTGTTTTCTCGTAGTTAATTGCAAAAAGCTCCCGTCACTATATTTTTGAATTTTTATAGCGATTGTCTTATTTTTCTGTTACACTAGACCGTCACGTAAGAGTTGACACTTTGACATGAAGGTTTATTGAAAGAAGTTTGAAATAAGTCAAAGAGTTCGGGAGTAAGAGGTCGTCATAGAGAATATAAGGTTTAAAAGGGGTTTTGTATTAACATGTCTTCTCAGCTGTGAGTTTAATCACATACTTTAACCGTAATCTAAAGAGTATTTCATGAAAGTTTTTTCCACTTTCATTATGCCTCGACAAGGCCTCGACATAGAACATTGACGGGTCGGAATGAGAGACAAATTAGAAGGAATAGTTTCATTTCTTACGTGTGTACTCGAAGTACACACACCCTTTTTAATTTTTATCTCTAACCTAACTACTTTTTCTGTTCGATAGAGTAATGAGATGAGCTTGCCGATCGAGTCTGATGGTAAGCGCTGCGCCTATCCATAACAGTCGCAGAGCCATCTAGAACTTTGTCTTGCACAATCTTGTGCGGCACTGGACTGCGCTCGTCACTACTAACTACAAGGGGGTATTGTGATTAATTTAGTCCATATCTAAGCGTGTCTTCTTTAGCTGTTGTTTATCGAATGAGTTAGTACCGCTTTAGAGTTTATCAGAGTTTGGGTCTCTGTCTTGCCTTAAGAACCTATATTAATCGATAACATCTGGGGCTGACCGGTTAACGTGGCCTCCGAAGCACGAAACGATGATGATTAAGGTTTCGAACCCGGTATCGCTAGCTTGCAAAGCGCACATATTATCACTCAGTCACCACAGCTCCAGTAGAAATAAATGAGCATGGAGACGTGTCATTTAGCTTGCAATCGGTTTCGGTGACAGTCACCATGGGTGGTATATATCATCCACAAAATTGTCACCAATGCCAACCTAATGCCACTCACACGTGCGACACATATCGACGACTGTCAACCGCACGGTCTGCTTTGCACGTTTACACGCATTAATCTGTTGAGCGAGCATTGCATCTGCTCGCATAGACAGCATATTGACTGTGGTTGCAAACAGTCGCTTGCTAAGTCGACCATCCTTCGTACTTGTGTTTAGGGAAGCGGTAGATAGACTTTACTATAATGTCGGTAGGATTGTCACCACCACCGTAATAAAGTACTCTTCGCTCATATGCGACAAGAATTTTTTATCTCTTGAACGTGTCGAAGGTGATATAACACTTTCTTGTCGTAAACGTCCGATTTGTACTTTCTAGTAACAAATTACAGCTGCTTAGCATTAGGTTACACAAAATTAACAAATGAATCAATCACCGTGCTACGGTACCATCTACGGCGTAGCTCCGTAGCTAACGTAGGCCGTAGCATCTTTCCTTTATACCCGGTGGTTACGTAATGGCACTGTGTGAGACAGCTTATAAGCTACGTAAACATTTTTCTTAGATTATAAGCAGCATTTTTCTTATTTTTTTTTTCCTAAGGTCAAAGACAGATTAATGAAGCGCGGCGTGCGGTCGCCACACAGCTCACTGTATTGATCTGATTTTTCTCTAACATCGTCATTTTTTCCAATATAAAGAAATGCGTTACATTATTATGTAATTTGCACAAAAATCTCATGAACTCATAATCCATCTTCACAAAAAAGGAACCTTCAGCGTATTAGGCAGCTGTGATAACCTCCACACTACGGAAACGGTTTTATGACATAACTAAGACACATAATTTATCAAAATTACTCGGTTATTTCCAGATTATGTGAATAATTAATGGTTTAAAAGATGCCAAACAATATTTCATAAAAAAAAACAGAAAACAATAACCATAAATAACTCTTCACGTAAATAATTAATCTGCAATCACGAATAGTGGAGAACGTTTTAAGGACGAAAATATTCGTATTACGCGGCTGGCAAAATTTAAAACAGTAAACCTCAACCTTCAACTTCAATCAAATTGTGTACGAAAATTAAACGAAATTTTATTTATACTTTCGCCAAAATGGGAGTCAAAATACGGACTTGACGTATAGGTACTGTGAAGCAAAAGTTGCGTAACACCGGCCCTGTTGACTTTGCGGGCCTTTTGTCTAACCTAAGACGTTATACTGTATTTATAATACCGTTCAATCGATCGGATCGAATGTTTGATTTTAATCAAGCAAATATACGAGTCTACAATTGGCCTATAAGCTTGAGAAGTTTACTAACTGATCTTCGGCAAAGGTCTTTGTAATATTAATTAATGCCCGAGCGAGCGAGGCGTCTCTGCTTCAAGTTTCTCAAAATTAGCTTTCGTCTGTCAGTTGGTTGGTACTCCTGCGCGGGTCGTATTTACATCCGATCTGCCCGAAACTTGGTGTACAGATTTTACGAATTCATAGATATTTTTTTTGACATAGGGAGTTTTGATTGATGGAGTATTTCCTCAAAAAGGGGCAAAGAAGCGGCTACTGTTTATCTCCGCCTTTTGATATCCGATTGAAATGATATTTTATTTGAAATCACAAGACTAAAGAATTTTGAATATAACAATAATAATATTCACCCTTCCACATGTCGCGATTGTTTGCCACGGCGGACAAACTTGGTTCGTATGTGTCAAGATCGTCACGCCAGCATTTCAGACCTTTACACAGCAGTGGAACAAAAAGATTATAAAAAAAAAAAAAAACACTATTCTCTAAAAGGAGGCTTTAATCCAGTAGTCGTTAATGTAGTCTCCACCAAACCCAACGGGAAAAAGGCGTGACTAAATGTCCAAATCTAAATGCAGAAATCAAATTTTTAATTATTACTCTCTTTTCGGTAAAGGAAATATTACCAGGAAACTCACACACCTGGGTATTACTTTAGAGGTATATTATGATGGTGGATACCGAGCCGGTATGGATCATCGTAGTGGATTATGGCCTCATCTTCCTTACGGACGTTAGGACATATCCGTGCTTAGCAGTGTGCCGATATAGATTGATGACTAATTTTGTGAGATGCACTACATTTTTTTTTAAATACTCCAGGTTGCTTGCAAGTGTAATACATATGACGTGCCAGTTTTTTACCCCAAAAATGTACACCATTTCATGTATACAAATAAACGATTTGATTTGTTTTGAAAGCTTATCCCGATTTGATTTATGAACTTGTAAAAACAACTTTCATGCGATGCAAATAGAGATGCTATTAAAATAAACATCCAATATAATTATTAACAATAGCATAATCTGCATAAAATATTAGATTCGAAAATACTGAGATCACTTTTAAATATATTTATTTATTTATTTAGTTTGTTTTCTTTTATTTATTTAATTTACATTATAATCATCTTATGACGACGTTTGCAATATCTTAGACGCTAACAAAATGTTACACAAACCATCTCTCGTTTTTTGACTAAAGATAAATAATGTTGGGGTCTTATGCTTCAGTTTCATACTGAACGTTTGTAAGTGAGCAAGTAACAAAAGGCTTTTTGCCTCGCAAGGTGCGTGGCACGCACTGTGTTAGAAAAAATCATTTCCTCAGCACGCACAGCCGCACGTTAAGTGTGTCAAGCCATAATTTAGCTTTAGAATTATGCCAAGGTCAGTGAGCAATTTTTATTCTTCGGAACAACTCGTCGATCATGGTTAACATCAGATTCAGATTAATGACATATGATTAGTGCTATGTCTACGAGATTTAATAAAAATCGAAAGCTGAATACACTTAGAAGAAAGGTTAAGAAGAAAAAAGTAATTTACACGTTTTGTCATAAGCAGCTGGTATATTTTAAAAACTAGCTCCCTTAAACATTAAACGTAATATTTCATGAATAAGAATAAGAATAAAAATAAGAATAAGAATAAATTTTATTGTATAAAACTGTGTGTATAAAGATCTTAAAATTATTTATGTAGCAACAGTCTATATCCATTTCGGATGTACAATATATATTTTTTTAACAATTATTAGAGACATAGTTCTAAGTTAGACATTATCAAAGAATACGTTAAGACTATAGTGGACTTTACATATTAACCACTCTTTCAAACTTTTTTTGAATATATTACCACTCAAACATTTTAAATCTGATGGTAGATGGTTATAAATTCGGATAGCACTGATAAAGGAACTTTTGTAGTACATAGTATTATTAATTTGGGGAATACAGATGTTATATTTATATTTGCTGCGGAGATTACCAGCACGAACAGATTGAGTATTAAAAAAACATTCTGTGTTATCCTTAACAAAAGTACATATGTCTAGAATGTATATTCCAGTCAAAGTTAAAAATTTCTTTTCCCAAAAAAATTTACGAAGAAATCTGTTTTTTCTAAATGATAGATACATCTCAGGCAACGCTTTTGTAAAACAAATGTTGACTGTATATCGACCGAATTACCCCAGAAAATAATGCCGTAACTTAACTGAGGATAAACATAACCGTAATATGCATTGGTTGCAACAGCTTTAGATGCGACACCACTCAGTATTGACAGGGCATAGCAGTATTTTGAGATGGTTTTATTTATTTTGTTTAATTGAGCTTTCCAATTTAAATGGGAATCTAAGGTTACTCCTAAAAAGTTTGTTTCATTTATTATTTCAATCAAATTGCCTTTATTTTGTACTTTTAATTGCAAGGGCGACATTTTAACGTTTTTAAATTGTATGATTTTAGTTTTCTCTAAATTAACTTTAAGATTTATTAATTGTAGAATAGAATAGAATAGAAAACTCTTTATTGTACACCAGAAACAAAATTAAACACAGTACAGAAAAATTACAATAGGTAAACAAGGGTAGTACAATGGGCGGTCTTATCGCTGAAAGCGATTTCTTCCAGACAACCTTTGGATGGACAGTAAAAAACATTTTTCGATAGTAGGGTGGGTGGCGTACTTACAGTATTTAACAGTCACAATACATTTAATACTTATGTTTTAATAATACACATACACACTATACTCAATAAATAATAAATAATAATAATAATATACACATATTTATAATATACTACACACATGATTATAATAAAATATATACACTATTTAGATACATAAATAATGTTTATAAACCATAGTTTTGAACACTGGGAGGGATTTAGCTTGCCTGATAGGCACGGGCAGCGCATTCCACAAACGGACAGCTTGTACCGTAAAGGACTGGTCGTAGCAGTGGGATGTGTGGACAGGGGTTTTAAGCTGGAGAGTGTTGGAGGATCGCAAGGAACGGGGATTGGAGAGGTGCAAGAACTCAAAACGTTCTTTTAAGTAAGGAGGGGTGGCAGGAAGGAACAAGATGCTGTACAGTAAGGAAAGGATGTGAGTATTCCGGCGAAGGCGGATAGGTAACCACTTGAGCTTTTGGCGAAATTCCGATATGTGGTCATATTTGCGCAAGCCAAATATGAACCGAATACAAAAGTTTTGAAGTCTCTCAAGCTTGTTGAGCTGCTCTTCGGTTAAGTCCAGATAGCAGGCATCGGCGTAATCTAATATGGGGAGTAGGAGTGATTGCACTAACGCAGTTTTAGTGGTAGTAGGAAGGAAATTGCGCAATCTACGTAATGAAGCTGCCGATGCAAACACTTTACGACTCACTTCTGTTATCTGCGGTTCCCAGGACAATTGCCTGTCAATGAATACACCCAGATTTTTGACCGTGTTACTAATACTAATAGGTATACCGTCGAATAGGACCTGGGGCAGACGAAACCAGTCAATCTTCGAGATCATTCGGGAACTACCTATAACAATGGTCTGTGTTTTTGTCGGATTTACTGTTAAGCCATACGATCTGCTCCAATCGCGAATACGCAGTAAATCAGCATTTGTGTCGTGTATAGCTTCATGTAACCGGTCAATAGGTGCCTGAGTGTAAATTTGTAAATCGTCTGCATAGAGGTGATAGGAAGAAGATAGTTGACAAGAAATTGAATTTATGAAAATTGCGAAAAGAAGAGGTGATAAAACGCCGCCCTGAGGTACACCAGCAGATATGGAACACCAAGATGAGAAAGTATCATCTACACGAACTCGCTGCCGGCGACCGTACAGGTAACTTCGAAACCAGGCGATTACCGTTGGAGATATGTTAAGTGAGCAGAGGAGGCCTAGCAAAACTTCAAAATCAACGTTATTAAAAGCGTTGCTGAAGTCCAGTAGTGAAAGCACAGTAAGGTGTCCATTTCCCATGCCATGCCTGACGTCATCAGTTATTTTAGTTAATGCCGATACAGTACTATGGCCAGGACGGAAACCAGACTGGAAAGGGTTAAGAAGGTTGTTTCGGACAAGGAAATTTGACAATTGTTGATGGACGAGGCGTTCTAAAACTTTTGAAAGAAAAGGAAGAATGGAGATTGGACGAAATTCAGAAAAGGACGAGGGATTGGATTTTTTAGGAAGAGGGGTAATTTGTGCTTCTTTCCATGCCACTGGAAATACGCTCGTGGAAATGGAAAAATTTAGGATGTACTGTATTACAGAAACTACTTCATCAAGTATGGGCACAATCATCTTGCGACTGATGCTATCAGTACCGACTGCATTAGATGAAATTGTGTGTATGGCCTTCTTAACATCACAATCGGAAAATTGCCTAAAGAAAAAAGAGTCATGGTCGGGAGTTGGAACAGAAGAGAGATATTTTAAGGTCGCAGCTTTTGCGGGTCCATCGAAATGGGAAGAAGAGGAGAAGTGTTGATTTAATAAGTTCATGTCCAAGTCTTTGGGAATGATATTTTGTCGCGATTTTCCAACTCCCAACGACCTAAGAAATTTCCAAACTTTGGCAGGATCTTCATTTTCAACTGAATTATGAATATGTCGGCGCTGTGCATCCCTACACACTCTATTGCAGACATTACGACGATCTACGTATTTAGCCTTATTATCGTCAGACTGACGATGTCTTAGTTTGATCTTAGCCAATAGCTTTTTGTGCATCAGAATTTTAATGTCATTCGTCAGCCACGGCGCAGGTAGATGTCTCATTTTGACAGCACGAACAGGAGCATGAACATCATATAAACTCGTCAGAGTACGATTAAATCCGTCAATTTTGTCATCCATAGTAGCACCGTTGACTACAGCGGACCAGTCCAGACTCTGCGCATCGCTGCGCAATTTGTCCAGATTCATACCACCAAAACCGCGCTGCAGAAGTATTTTGGCCTTAGCTTTAGGCGGGCGAATTTTATATGAGAGGTAAATCAAATCATGATAGGAAAAAGCATCCGCTGCGCATTGACCGTGTTTGCTAACATGACTTAGTGATGAAACAAGTATTAAATCGAGAAGAGACGGAGTCGAGTTTGGAAAATAGTGGGTGGCACTAAGTGGTAGAATGTCCATGTTATTAGCTCTTAAAATATTTTCAAATGTAGAAGAACGAGAATCCTGTTTCAATAAGCAGGTATTAAAATCACCCATGATAATGGTGTGATGATACATAGGAGCAAAGTCAGCTAACATTTTTTCAAAACTGGAAAAGAAATTGATGCGAAGAGAAGGGCAATAATAAACTCCAAGAAGCACTTTGGTATGATGCAGGATAACTTCGATAAGAAGATGCTCGCCAGCATTGGGTGGAGGTGGTTGCGCCGACATACTTATAATGGAAAAAGAAATATGGGCTCGAAGGTATATGGCGACACCACCGCCACCACTACCGATTCGGTCATTTCTTATGAGTATAAATCCTGGAAGTGAGTAAGAAGTGGAAGGGAGACACGGTTTTAACCAGGACTCTGAAATAAGTACAGCATGAACATTCTTATTATCAAACGATGCTAGCATATCTGGAAAATGAGCCGGAATACTCTGGGCGTTGATATGAATAACGTTAAAATTTTGTGGGAAATCACTAACCAGTGTGTTAACGGTATCTGAAAAGGTGGGTATGCTGTTGAAACTATCCGTACTGACATCAGATGAGGAGCAGGAGATGTATTCAAAACTATCATTTTTACTACTATGACATGACATAATAAATATAACAATATATGATAAATACTATATTAAAAATATATAAAGTAATAATATATCGTATATAACAAGGTTTCTACTATAGACTATCTAATCGTCCACCTGCCGGTTGTGTTATGAAACGTACATAAACATAATATTAAAGTGAACTGAGCACAAGGTATAAAATATTGACTTACAAAGACTAAACAATAAAAATACTAAAACACTTGTGTTAAACTATACTACATGAACAAAAGTGTTGTCTTTCAACCTGGTACTAATTGTTTATCAACTTGTAACTGGACAGTATTTACACTGACAAAAAACAGCAAAAACAAAAAATAAATTATAATACAGAGTAGAGTACTAGTTACTGCATGAAACGGATCGCAACAATGACAAGTTATCTATGAGACAATCCAGAAATGACAGGAGTGACAATGACTGTAGCGTAGCTGATAAATAAAATACTTTAGATGTCAATGTCAAACAACCCAAAATAAACACGAAATAATCAAAACACTATTAAATCACAGTTTTTTGAACAATTAATTGCCGTAACAAACAAGTAATTGATATATATTGCGTGGTAAAAAACAGGTAGAAATCGAAGGTATACATAATAAATTAATAATAGTGTGAAAAATTGGAGGTAAAAAAGAATAACATTCTATTTGTCGTGCCTACCCTGTTACAAGCCAGTCGTTAATAACAGTTTAATGTAAACAATTGAACAGACATACTTTCCAATCGGCTATTTCCTGGACGCAGCAACCCTCCTCGTCTTTGCCGGGCCGACGCTCGCGGACTCCTTAGACGCCACAGCAGGTTTAAGCACCAGCTTTGTCACGATCACGTCGAGGTCCCCAAGGCAGCTTACGCGATGACGAGCTCCGTCCTGCCCCAGGACAAAGACGCTTCCCTGTGCCGTCCAACATTTCGTGAGGCCGAAACGTTGTCGAGCAGCTAGAAACACATCATGCCTCGTCTTCGTGAGAAACTCGGAGAGTGTCACACCTGAACCCTTGAGACCGGTTTTCATTGACCAAATCTTGTCACGGATAGCCACATCGCGGAGCTTGAAAAGGATAGCTCGCGGCCTATCCTTACCAGCAGCACGTCCCATTCGGTGACACCTACTGATGTCGCTTGCGGTGAAGTTGGTCAGCTTTAGCTGCTCAACCATGGCCTTCAAAACTACTGCAGATGTCTCTTCCTTCTGTGCCTCCGGTAGACCATGAAGCAGAAGGATCTTACGCCTTCCCCGCATTTCGACTTGGTCAACCTGCTGCGCCAGGATTGCAATTTGACTCTGCAGAGCCCGCATCGAAGCCAAAGCAAATGCTTTAAACGAAGCAAACTCAGCCTCTAGGCTCCCTGGGCTTGCTGGTGCTGTCTTTGGGAGCTGACCCTCAATTGTGTCCAGACGCTTGTTGAAAGTATCCATCATCTGATTCAGTGACTCTTGTATGGCGTCCATGTTGGTTTGGCAAAGGTGCAACAGTGATGAAGACGTGAAGAATACTTAGTGCACAGTTTATATTTCCTGGAGATAACACTTAATGGCAGGCAGGTAGTCTTAATACATGCATCTATGCATGTATTTGGCTTGTAAGTAAGTTGTAAATATTTTTATTTATAAATTAAAGAGAGAGATTTTTCTAAACAATGTTACTTTTTCTCCGCCTACCGCCCAAAAAAAAAGTAGCCAATTTGTAACAGATTCCAGTGTGTTATTTACATCTGTTTCATAATCGCTATTCATGTTTTCTTGTGGAATGAAAATTGTAGCGTCATCTGCAAACATGACACAAAGATGTTTAGTGATAAGCGGCAATTCATTGATATATATAAGAAACAAAAGTGGTCCAAGAATGCTGCCCTGTGGGACTCCTATAATAACATTTTGGAAATCAGATTGAACTTTTTCTATGGTTTTTGTGTTCTTGTTATATACTTCAAGCAGAGTTGACTGGGTTCTATTGCTCAGATAAGACTCGATTAATTTTAAAGCTGTTCCACGGATTCCAACTGCTTCTAATTTAACAAGTAGGGTTTTATGAACTACGCAATCAAAGGCTTTTGAGAGATCTAAGAATAGCGCAATACTTGTTCTTTTGTTATTGATTTCTTCCCAAACCTACTTTAACATTTGAAATATGGCTAATGAGGTATTTCTTCCCTTACGAAATCCGAATTGGTTATTGTTTAGTAGACTGTTAGTATCCAAGAATGATATTAACCTGTTATACAAAACCTTTTCAAAAATTTTGGAGAAGCCTGGCAATATCGCTATAGGTCTATAGTTTCCTATATCTTTCTTAGATCCCTTTTTATGCAGTGGTTTAACTAGTGTTTTTTTTAAATTATCAGGAAAACACCCAGTTTCAATTGACAAGTTAATAATGTATACTAGGGGATCTGCAATATAGTCTATACTATGTTTTATTACTTGCATTGATATATCATCATGACCAGTACTCTTTTTATTTTTTAAAACTTTTACAATGTTTTTCACTTCTTGAGCAGTAACCGGGCTTATAAAAATACTCTTACAGTTTTGGTTGACACACTTTTGATGAGATGAATTGTTTTCATCACTTGTTTTATTAAGGTTGATAAAGTAGTTGTTCATGGTGGATGCTATTGTTAGTGGTTCTATTATATTTTCATTTTCTATATTTAAACTTTCTATTGTAGTTTTAATCCTATTAGTCTGGGACGTATGCTGTTTTATAATTCCCCATGTAGCTTTACTTTTGTTGGCACTCCTGTTAATGTATCGGATATTAGCAATTTTTCTGGATGTATATATTATCTTCTTTAGCGTTTTGCGATATTTTTTGTAATCACTATACTTTTCTTTGTTATTATCTTTTTGTAGTTGTAAGAACATTTTTCGTTTATTTTTACTAGCAGCTTTGATTCCATCTGTTTTCCAGTTAGGTCTTTTTTTATATGTTACTTTGATCCTTTCTACAGGTATACACAATTTAAAAATTAAGCTGTACAAGTCAAAGAATTCTGCGTATGCTTTGTTTGGTTCATCATAATTATACACTTCAGAGAAATTAGTTTGTGATAGGTATTTTATAAATAAATCTAGGTATAAGTCTACATTCCTTTTATGAGTGAACCAGTATTTTTGTTGGTAGCTTAAATTTGACGCAACACTAATCATCTGTGCGGTGTGGTCAGATATACCTATATTTAAAACTTCAGTTTTGTATCGTTTTATATTAGTAAGTATATTGTCGATACATGTTTGAGAATGTTCAGTAATTCTGGTTGCTTCTGTAATTGTTGGTTTCAAGTTGAAACATTTAATTGTATTTGTAAAAAGTTCGGTATTTTTATTCTTATCTAGTAGGTTTATGTTATAATCTCCTAATAAGATTACTTTTTTATTGTTTGCTCTGGTCCGTATTGTAAGTTTATGTAAGATATTTTCCAAAGTTTGAGTAAACAAATTAATGTTACTATCAGGAGTTCTGTATACGCATAGGATGACATAATTTAATTCAGATACCACTATTCCACAACACTCGAAGTGTTTTTCTATAGCCATATCTGTTATCCAATCTAGCTTTTTGAATTCAATTGCATTCTTGACAAAAATAGACACACCACCTCGAGATATCTTTTTCCGACTGAAATGTGCGGCTTTAGTATAACCTTCAATTTGCAATATTTCTGTTTCGTGGTTCATTAAGAATGTTTCACTGAAACAACAAATATCAATGTGACGCTCTTCTGTTAAAATTTCTATTTGGTTTACTTTAGATCTTATGCCTTGAGTATTTAAATGTAATATGTTTAAATTGTATGTTTCTTCAGGCACGAAAAAACTGAATTGGTTTTGGAGAAGTGCAAACTTTTAGTGTATTATTTTTTTGGAAATAAAATGGTATTGTTCCTGGTTTTGGTGAGTTATTGGCGTTTTCGTCATCATTTGTATTGGTTAAGTTAGTTACATTCATATAGGGTTTAGATTTTGTAAAGTTTTTGATGGCATTCATTTTGTTTATTTTATCGAAAAAGTACGGTATTGTTCCTATCTTCAGTTTTGTTTTTTGCTGGGTTTGCTTATATTTTCGAGTAATATTTTTTCCTAGATAGCAAGATTTATAATCATCTGTATTGATCATGTTGTTTATGAGATGACAATTATTTTTAGCAGATTTAAGTGGTTGATACCTATTTGTTGTTGGGTAGTATGTATGGTACGGAAGCTCAAGATACTGACTATTTTTGGAGTTGTTGATTACGTTCCTCAGCTCTTGGTTGAGTTTATCCTCATTTAAGTGGCGATTGCTCACAACGCTAGTAACTATAATTTGAGGGATGGTAATCTTTTTCAATAATGCAGATATCTCCATGAAAAATCTGGTTGGGTTTGTTTCATTTGATCCTAATGATAATATTAGCCAGTCATCTTCTTGAAAGTTGTCGTTATTAATCTCGGCATTTCTCAGGATATGTTCCGTGGGAGCATTGGGGTAAGTGTAGCTTAGAACATCATAGTATTTCGCATTCCGGTATTTGTTTCTAAGTGTAATAAACATTGTTGCCAGGTCTCTGCAACTTTGGTCTCCAACTATATGAATTTTCGGATTTTTGTTGCAATCAACGGCCCTTTTTAGAGATTCTCCGTCATCGGTGTCTTGAATATTAATTTTTAACTTCTTACTATTTGCCTGGATTATATTGTCATGGTTTTCAGTCACCTTTTCGCCAGTGTTTTGTACTTTACTTTTAATAGGTACACTTATGTTGCTAGAGGCTGGTTGTATTTTATGCAGCTTCTGGTTTGAGGTTTTTTCATGTGGAGATGTGCTCAATTTTTGTTTTGATGTTGTTTCTGGTTTATTTCGGTTCTTTTTAGTTTTCTTTCGTGTATTTTCAGTTTCTAGAGACATTTGTTTTTCTTGGCTGTCCTTTACACTTATATTTTCATTTTTATTTATTGGACTTTTAAATGACTGGATTTGTGACTTCAGTTCTGCATTTTCCATCTGTAATTTATTTATTTCTTCTTTGGCTTTGATAAGATGACTTGTAATCTCGTCAAGTTCAAGTTTCAGCTGGTTGATTGTAAGTGTTGACGCATTTGGTAGCTCATCAGAACTAGGACAAAATGTAGCATCTTCAAAACTGTCTTCGATAGTGTGATTTGACAATGACAAATTATCTAGGGAGAGTCGACGTGATGATTTAGGCCTCCTTACCGTGACGTTTTCATTTCTATCCGCATCTCGGACGATATTATGACTACCAACAGGCGTATTTGTATTATTACCCTTTGGCCTTTTTGAAATACAAGGGGTACATCTCCAGGAAATCTTTTTTTCTTTTTCCATTATAGTAAATCTCACGTAGGATACGTTTGCACATAAGAGATCATACGTGCAATTACAAACAGAGCATATCATGTATTCTCTATTTGTTATTTTTTGGGGACAGCCATCGCAATTTATAGGAGTCATTTTCTTAATTGAATGCTCCATTTTGAATGTTAGAATTTAATTTCATCAAAAATTATTAGAAACAATGTAAACACTCATGCAAACAAGCGCTCTGCTTTTTATTATTGTGTTAGTAGAACCTAGCTATTGTATAAGCGCGAATTCTCTTCACCAACACCTCAGCGTGCCGAGTTAACGTTAATTGTTAAAAAGATCATAAGCGCCATGCAAAACGTGTCGCTTACGCGTTTCCATCAATATGCATTCCTCGGGTCGTCGGCCAAAGTTCGTAACGGTTTTTTACTACACTGAATGTTGTTTTGGCAAAAAACTATACTAATATAGCTTGAATCATGGAAATAAACACTGCACTTTGAGAATGTAGTTAGTTAAACGTAGTAAACACAAAATTTAGTTCCAAAGTTCAATTTTTACCACATTTTGATTTATTTTTCGGGAGCAAAGTCTATAACATGCCGTCTGTTTACGCACTCCAATATTTGTACTGCGCATTACTAAGTGTCGTTCGATACTTTCTTAATAAGAAATATTTCGGTAAGTAAGATGAAAAAAGAAATGGATAATTAGAAGCAGATAGTAAGATTCCAAGGTTCCGTAAGGTCATCGTCTCATTATCCAGTGAACGCGATCCGTGGATAAGTTTATATGTTTGTTTCTGCAGTAATTGTAGTGGTAGGCCTCTTCTGTAAGAGACTGCTTAGGGAAGTTTGCGTTTGACAGGTATTTATCCGCCAAGCAGTAGTGCGAAAATAATACTGTGTTCTGGTTTAAAAGGCACTGTTCCTGGCTAAATTGGAACATGAGACTGTACAGCCGATGTCTCGATTATGCAATGCAAAGTTCTAGTTGGCGCTGGAACTGTTATGAGCAGGCGTATGGCTTACCATCATGAACGACTTGCTCTTCCCGTTACTCAGTCAAATAAATAGAAAATATTCTGAAATGTTCTAACGACTTCTAACAATCATTAATAAATAGCACAAATGGGAAGGTCAGAGCTATAGCAATATGTGCATAACATAGAGAATGAGTAATTGATGCAAAGCCGGAGTTCGAACACGGTGCCGTTGTTCTAAAGTGCATAATTTACCGCTAGGGCATCTGTCTACCGCTCTAATGAAATTATAGTCTACTCTTTATTGGAATACGGCACTTTACACATACTAATGTGGTAAAGCTTAACTCGTCCCGGACACACCACCGGTTTTCCCCTGGGACGCACTGGAAATTACTATCATTATATATTATCGTTACTGTTATTATTGCCATTGTAACAAAATAATAAATTACTCATAGCATGCGATAAGCTCAAATTTTCGTGCCTATATTGTGGGTTTCATCGTTGTTCTAGTTATATGTATGTATCTATAACTCAAAAGCACTGAGATTTTTTTTATGTTTTGTCTTCTCGCTCTCTATGTGTTGCAAAAAATGTCGTGTCTCTGTCAGTCTGAAGACTAGTAAAGTTCCAGAAGGTGGTGCATAATTTACCGAAACTTCCTGAAGGTTTTGGAGATAGCACGTTCAGGTATTTTTTGGATATGTACCATTTTCCCTCATTCGTGCACGTGAATGAACAGTTAGTGGTTAATATTTCACCAATAAATTGAATAGAATTTAATGAAACAAAAGTTTGAAGAAATTAAATACAAATTATGTACACATGAAAATATTGAGATAGTTTATACCTAATTTTACATACAGTAGAGAGTAGGCAAGGATTATTGCGATTCGATTTGAAAGCTATTGATTTGAAGGTCATTTTAAAAACAGTAATTTCGATGAATACGTCATAATGTAGCCCCGCTTACGAAAGTTTTATATTTTAATCTATCTAAAGAAATAATAAGAAAAACGAAAGAAAAATATATACCTAACAAAATGAAAAGGTAAAGGTTTACTGAGCACCTACTATATTAATCAGTGCCACGGACAATGTGCAAAGCAGAATATTTTGCAAAGTCGAGGTTCTGCATTGATGAGCTTAGATCCTCAATGGAGTTCCGGGTAAAATAAATTAACTAATATGATCTAAGGTACATGTTATTAAAACACACGCAATGGCTGTACATAGACTAACTTTTATTCCATAGATAATTTAGACATAGATAACCACATAGATAATTTTGATATTAATTCTAACACCTCCACTTATCAAAATAATATAAACATTAATATTTTAGTTACACTAAATTTATGGAAGTATATTCTGAATACCTAGCTTCTTAACAAAATAGTTATGCTTTACACTACTCAACCCTTTAGTGAGTAAATCTGCAGGCATTTCAGATGTTGGCAGATAAACTATCTTTACAAGATTGTTAGCAACCGATTCTCTAACAAAATGGTGACGCACATCAATGTGCTTGGTCCTTTTATGGAACAGTGGGTTTTCTGTCAATTTTTGAGCACCTTGATTATCATTATACAAAATGATTACAGAATCACAAGGGTCTTCAATTTCGGACAATAATTTTTTTAAATATATAGCCTCTTTACTTGCTTCCGCTATCGCCATATACTCCGCTTCTGTGCTTGACAAAGCTACAGTCGGTTGCTTCTTACATTCATACGAAACAACAGTTCCTGAGAATTTAAAGTAAAAACCTGTGTAAGATTTTCTATCTAAAGTATTTGATGCCCAGTCTGCATCAACAAAACCTTCTAAATAACAATTATCTTTAGTGAACATCAGCCCATAAGATTTGGTTTTACATAAATATCTTAGAATTCGTTTTGCATGCTTCCAATGGATTGAAGAATAACAATTATTAAACTGGCTCAAAAAACTTACACTATAAGACATATCTGGGCGAGTTAAAACGCTTAAATACATTAAGCTTCCTATCAATTGTTGATAAGGGTAAGATTTACAAACATCTGTACTTTTCTCTAACTATAAATTATTTTCAATGGGCGTATCAACAACATTACAGTCTGTCATATTAAACATATTTAAAATTCGATCCACATAATTCTCTTGATCTAAGGAAATACAGCCATTTTCATACACTTTCACTCTCATGCCTAAACATTGCTTTATTTGACCTAAGTCCTTAATTTTAAATTTTGACATTAACAATACTTTTAGGTCACTCAACATCTCATTGCTGTTTGAGAAAATGAAAAAATCATCCACAAAAACTGCTACAAGGATCTGCTCCTTTTTACATTTTTTAACAAACAGGCATGGCTCTAATTTGGACTTTACAAAATTAGCTTCTAATAAACAATCATTTACTCTTGCGTTCCAAGCCCTAGCCGATTGTTTCAAACCATAGATTGCACGTTTTAATTTAAGTACATCATTATTAGTACAGTTTAAATTAGGTGGTGCTTGCATATATACTTTTTCATTCAGGTAGCCGTTTAGGAATGCTGTAGTCACATCTAAATGAGTAATTTGAAAATTATGTTTTACACTCAAAGCAAATAAAAGTCTTAAAGTTGAGTATCGAAGCACTGGTGAGTATGTTTCGGTGTAGTCCTGTCCATATTTTTGAGTATACCCTTTCGCAACCAGTCTTGCCCTATACCGCACCTTATTATCGCTTTCAAACTTTTTTCTAAATACCCACTTGCACTGTACTACCCTGTCAGCTTCTCTCCTGTCTACAAATTCCCACGCTTGGTTGTCATCGAAAGCCTTCAGTTCATCCGTCATCGCCTGTCTCCACTGCTCTTTCTCTGGTCCGTTCATTACTGCTTCATAGCTGAGTTCATCACCGCCGGATTCCAGGTCATCCATAACACATAGGTTGCTTATGCCATACCTTTCGATGGGTTTTCTCTGACGTTTACTAGCGACCTCCACTGGAACTACTTTCTTTATGATAGACTCATTTTCTGTTTCGGACACAGATTGATATGAATCATCTTGGCTGCTCGATGAGTCACAGACATATGTAGTATCATCTGTATTTTCAACTGTACTCTGATCACTTTCTAAGTTTCTTACTCTCTCTGAGTTTTCTTCTTTAGTTTCATCTTTTTCATTTACTACCATCTGAGCTTCATCAGAGTCTTCCTTCTCCATAATGATGACATCTCTGCTCGTAGTAATTTTCCTTGTTTTTGGGTTGTACAATCTGTATCCTTTAACATCATCTGGATACCCAACAAGTATCAATTTATCAGCCTTCTTGTCCCATTTTTGTCTTTGTACCTTGGGAACATGCACCATTACTTTACTGCCGAATATTCTGACATGGCTCAGGTCTGGTTTCATACCTGTCCACTTTTCGAATGGTGTCATCATGCCTAAACTGGCAACTGGCGTTCTATTCTTTAAATATACTGCTGTATGTACCGCTTCAGCCCAAAAAAGTTTGTCAAGATCTGCTTCAAACAGTAAACATCTAGACCTTTCAACTATAGTTCTGTTGAAACGTTCTGAGAGACCATTCTGCTCCGGAGTATGTGGATTGGTCTTCTGATGGACGATACCAACTTTTTTCATAAAGTTCTCCATCTCTCGTGAACAAAACTCCCCTCCGTTGTCGGTTCTCAATGTCTTTATCTTGTTTCCTGTTTGATTCTCAACAATAGCTTGAAAATCTCTGAAATGCTGAAATACCTGGTTCTTTTCCTTCAAGAAGTAGACAAAAGTCATTCTGCTGGCATCATCTACAAATAACAGAAAGTATCTTGACTGACCAAGCGACTTGGTCTCCATCGGCCCGCATAAATCTGAGTGTACTACATCCAATAGTTTTTCACTTCTATGGTTGGCTGATGGAAAAGGTAAACGTGTCTGTTTGCCCTCACAACATACTTCACAATTCTGAATTTGTATGTCAGCATTCTTGTTAAAAGTAACACCTTCTACAGCACCTTCTTTCATTTTCAGCAAGGCCTTACTGTTTATATGGCCTAGCCTTCTATGCCACTGCGCGCTACTGACTGCTACCTGTACTGCTCCTGCAACCAACACCTTTGGGTTCACGGTGTTTAGTTTGTACACACTGTTCACTTTCTCAGCCGTTGCTATCAACTCGTTCTGTTTATTATGTATTAGACAGTCATTTTGTATGAATGTAACTCTGTTTCCCGCTTCTATCAACTTGCTGACTGACAGCAGATTCGTTGAGAGGTCTGGTACATACAAATGTCTTTCACAATCACATCATAGCACTGAGATTTTACTTTGGTTGTTATTTGCATATCTCCTGCGCACAAAACTGGAACAGTCTTCTTATTTGCTACTCATATCTCACGTTTCTTGTGTTCTCTTCGGATACGTAACAAATTTTCACGATTTGCGGTCATATGCGTGCTGGCTCCTGAGTCTATATACCAGTCATCGGTTTTGTAACAGTCATTAAAAAATGCTGCACTAAAAGCGTTCACTGTGTCTTTCGCTTTTAAATCTGGGCATTTATTTTTGAAATGACCAATTTTCTTACAATTAAAACATTTTATTTGTTTTCGGCCGGTTGAAATGTCATTAGATATTGACATTTGTGATTTGACACCACTTCCACGGTTTGAGTTGTCGTTGGTCGATTTCTTTTGTTTCGACCAATACGCTGTCTCCCTTCCAGTAGTGCCAACTTCTTCACACATGTCAAGTAATTTTGTTTTAATAACGTCAGCGCTGATAGCGATGCCAGAATGTTCTATTGCCATTATCATTGGCGAAAATTTATCTGATAGTCCCGCCAAAAGCAATGATCCGATCCATTCTTCTGTGATCTCAAAACCTGTCCCCTTTAATTTCTGCGCAGTTTCAACCACTAGAGATACATAGGATGTCATGGACTCGCAGTTGTCTAGGCGTATTGAAATCAACGTTCGAAGCAAACTGATTTTCCGCTGATACCCTTTGTCATCAAACAACTGTTTCAGCTTATTCCATACACCGGTCACTGTAGTCTCAGTCTTGATGTGCGCGTATAATGAGGAGTCGATGGTCATCACCAGCTTGGCTTTTGCTTTTTTATTCTCAGCTTCCGTGATGGACGCCGGCACATTTTCAATGTCAAAGCCCTCGAGCAGCATGAAATTGCTTGTCGCGAAAGACCAATCGTCGTAGTTTTCGCGGCCCTTGAGCCTCGGCACATTTACTAGGTACCCCGATGTCGACATTTCACTTTTGCACGTAAAACAATCAAAAATATATCTATAAAACTAAGAAAATACGGGAGCGGCCCATAACCTATTAAAACACACGCAATGGCTGTACATAGACTAACTTTTATTCCATAGATAATTTAGACATAGATAACCACATAGATAATTTTGATATTAATTCTAACACATGTGTGATAGTTAATATTTCTTACAACGTTTATTATAACTGTGAAGTTAAAACGAACAAACGAAACGTCAAAAATCATTATAAACATGCTAACTAACAAATAATTGCAAGTTCCAAACAAGTCTTACAAGGAAACTATGACTCATCACCGTCATCATCATCAGTCTATATTCGTCAACTGTTCGACGTTGCCGACTCATAGTGAATGCTAGCCACGCGAATTTCGACCTAGTTTCTGATGAGTTGAAATTAGGCATGCCTGACAAGTTCCGATTACAATACAATACCTATTATTGTTATAGCGATACGATCTGATCAAAGAGACGACAGCTAGACAATGGAGCTCCCTAGTGATTAGCACTATATAGATGGTGTTTGTTCTCTTGAGCAGATTGCAGTACCGAATAGATACGTATTACATTTATAAAAGTTTGTCTGGCAATATTGAATACTCTAAAAATATCATATTTATTTCCGTAACAGCTTCGTAACGATTGAGCCGGTTTTGATGTTTGGTACCCGTATTGATATTTGAAATCCTGAAATAAGACTTGGAATACTTTTTTTGCATGTAAGTAAAATAAAGTCCTTGTGCACAGCTAGTCTATATCACAATAATAAAGTTGAAGGGTCTGTCCGTGATTTTAAATTGAAAGTCAAAATTTGAGTATAAAGCTGCTATCTATACGATACCCTACCCTACGGTACCATACCTACGGTTTTTAGATTTCTGTTGTCTGAAATAGTTTCTAAAACGATAAAGGAATATCAACAAAAATTTCAGAGACAATTAAGTTAAATTTTCGAGTATGTTTCACCACGATAGTTGCAGAGCTCAGACGAAATGATAACTATACACATTTGTAAGCTCGAAAAAAGTCGCATATTCAGCTAAATAAAAACCGGAAAAGTGCGAGTCAGACTCGGGCACGAAGGGTTCCGTAACTATTTAGTTCTATTTAGTTGTAGTTATTTATTTTTAAAGTGAATATATAACTAAATATTCCGTGAAATTATTTCAAGCGTCTACCTGCTGCCGTTATCAATATCGAGCAAAAACGAGCAAAAATATCACGTTGGTTCTATGGGAGCCCTCTTAAATATCTATTTTATTCTGTTTTTTTTAGTATTTGTTGTTATAGTGGCAACAGAAACACATCATCTGTGAAAATTTCAAATGTCTAACTATCACTATTCATGAGATACAGCCTGGTGACAGACAGATAGTTGAGTCTTAGTAATAAGGTCCCGTTTTACCCTTTAGGCACGGAACCCTAAAAACCACCTTTATCACAAACCAGTTTTGTATTTAATTTATTTACTGTTAAAAACCTGGTATTGAAGTAGGTCAAACTAGAACGACGTTATATGTAGGAAATAAATCCAGATAGATAAAAGATAGACGGTGCAAATCTTTTATTGCCACTAAAAGCACTCGGAGTGCAAAAATAAGAATAAAAGATCTTGGGAAAAGAAGGAGAGAAAATGAAGTGAACGAATTCGAAAAAAAACTACATATTTTATGTCTATTTCACTTATTTGAGAACCTAGGCTTCGTTCATTGGGGAAATTACTTTTAATGGGAATCAGTAGATATACCTACCGTAATTCTGCTCATTTTAATTAATAGCTCGAGCTCGAGCTCATTTTAATTTCAATTTTATCAATAACTCGGTTTCTACGCGCTGAATTTCGATTTCTTTAATATATGTCATTGCTTAAATCAGATTCTAAGGTACCAAGTGGCCTCCATCCTCCATATTTAGTGATTAGCTGACGCGTGAGGTTGCAAGTGCAATTCTTGCACAGAGGAAAGATTTATGTGAACCATAAATATTTGGTCTGAGCGTGGAGAGGACCATGCTCCTCGTAGTTTTTGTTTCCGAAGATAAAGGGAATCCTAGTTAGTAATCAGGATGTAAGTGAGATCGTGAAGCGTTAAAAAAACTGAGGCAACTGCATTTTTATCAGTTCAGTAGTGACAACATGCTGCAAAAAAATCCTAATAGGAATAATTTAGAAAAATATATAATAATAGTATAATTATACATATACACAGATAAACTATTGTAATTATAGACATATTATACAAGTGGTTTATAAAAATGGAATAAAATTATCTGGAATAATGGAATAAAACGGCTTATTAAGATTTTAAGTGATATAAATTGTGAATGGAAGTAAACTACGAATAAGTATCTACTATAATACTAAAATAAAATAAAATACTAGAAATTGTTTTGCCATCGCACGTCGGATTTAAAGGTTACAATGTTTATTGTTGACTTTAAGTAACAGAGCTTGAGCCTTTGACCTGGATATTTTATATTTAGGTTAGGTCATACTTCCACCAATGTTTGCATGAGCGCAAGTATCATCATAATCCGTCCTTCGTGCCGTAGTGGGTGATCAGCTGACTGCTAGGCGTGAAGTTTTGGGTTAGATACCCGCAAAAGGCAAATATTGAGAAAAATATTGATTAATAACCCATAAATATTTGCTCAGAGTCTGGCCGTTTGTTGGACCATGGTCCTCGTAGTTCCAGATTCCCTAGATACAGGTGCTCCTAGGAGTAAGGATCTACGTATGTGGTCATGATGCGTTATTATTATCATCATCATCGTCTTCAGCCGATCACGTTTCCAGTGAGGCAGTGGTGTTCCCCGACGTCATAGTTTGTTTGGCCACTTAAAGGCACCTGACGTGGCTTTTAGACTGCTATGAATCGAATGCAGCTGGGACCGACGGTATAATATGCCCTCCATACCACAGAAAAGCTTTCATGAGATGCCACTAATGGTCACCCTTCCAAGCATCTGCCACTGGGTGTACGGACGGGGCTTAAATTTGGTGTTCGGTTAAAATTCCTCAGTAAAACTAAAAGTATACCAAAGAGCGCTACTCCAGTTCTAGGCACTGGCCGTCACTCATAGAGAGAGGGTCAGCTTAACCTTAACCGAACTTACGGGTTAAGCGGAATAATTTTGCTAATTGCCTGTGACGTGTACAGTATTTGATTATATTTTAGCCGGTAATAACGTAAGGTTCCGAGAAGGAAACATTTCGATATAAGAACATATTATTATATAAGAAAGACGAACGATAAGGTTCCTCCAGGAATATAACAGTTATAAATACCTATGTGTAGGTTAGGCCCACTCCGCCCAAGGAGCAACTGCCCACTGTCTTCAAAACAAACAATTTTAACATTCAAGAGTCTTTCCCAGATTCTAAAATATAACAACTTCACATATAACATAGAGAGTTCAATACCTCATTATGATATGGTAATTATCTACGTTTTTGAGAGCTCAGATCCACTTTAGGCAGTTTTAGTGCTGACCAAAACATCATTCAACACATTCATTATTATTTCAAACATTTAATTTAATTCATACATGAAATTTCCCAGCCACATAAATTCAGTATAATGGTAAAGGCATTATCGAAAATGTGTTAATGGATGCAGAATTTCTGCATATTAAGTTTCAACAAAGATATTCCATTACCCGCCTATAAATACTATAGGAACACCCGTAGTATTTATAAACGGGTAATATAATATAATATAATTTGAAGAAGAGAGTTAATTACATTTACCTACGAGTATTTCATAAAATGAACATTAATGATATCAAAATCTATTTTCAGTGCCTCCGCCAAGTCGAGCAAACAAAGGCACAGCCGTACCATCCTTTTCTCGATAATGTATACTCAAGGCGGTTAATCAACTTTAATGCCGCTATTGCTTTTTTATAGCATTACTAGAACATTATAGCCTATATATAATATACTACGAGTATCGATAGTATTTACTATTTTGAGTTCACTGAAGTTTTTTCTTATCACATCACGTTCACATACATAAATCCTGATTCCAACTAGGATTCCCTGTAGTTGCTATCATAATTATGTACACAGGTTAACTTTAGTTAACACAAATATTTACCCTGCGCGGGAATTAAAGCCACAACCGCCTGGTTTGCACTCGGCTCATCAGCATTTTACGCCATAGAGGCCGTCAAACATCGATGCAGATTAGTTGCAATTAAAATCCATCCAGTTTGGTACTTCAAGCTCCAAAAATTCTATCAATTCATCGATTAAAAAAAATAGGCTTCGTTGACAAACAACAGAATAATTATGTTAATTTGCTTTTATACCTAATTTGATTTTTCAAGATCGCAGGGTTCCAGCTTTTATGTCTTTGGCATACAAATGAGAAATAGCGCTTTATTTGCATATCAATTAACGCCTTGATAATAGGTATTTATTATATATATCAATAATTTAGTTTATACTATAAACTCTTAATAAAGCACCAAAAGAGTAAAATTTTAACTGAATTTTTACTTTTACCAAGTTATCAGCCGGTTTTCGGTGAAGGAAAACCTCGTGAGGAAACCCACAGACCCGATAATTATATCGGAGGTAGGAATGAGTAAGTGATCGAAAAATCTAGACCGGACTCGAGTGGTGAATTATGGCTTAATCCTCCCACCCGAGGAGAGACCCGTGCCCATTGGATGGATATCGAAGTTAAAAAATGGTATTGAAATATTTTCGATATTTGAGTATTTCGAACTTACCATTCATGTAATATTATGAATGGGCATGTTTTTGCGGCCTTGCAGGGACCTGCTACATTTATCTATCTGGCTGAAAGCCAACCCAGATATTTCTATCGTTCCGCTTTCGCTGCTAGATTAGTTACAGTTTGTTTACTATTCGCGTGTTAAATGTTGTGTATCTTTGCACCATGAATGAACATTGTTGGGTGATACCGTAACATCGTGAATGGTTTATTTCAGGGCGTGTTTAAACTCAGGTCTTGGAAGAATGGAGATCGTTTTTGTTTATTAGATTGTGTGTAAACTATGACTATGTACTATAACTATGTATGAACTATGTTTCTAATGCGAAGTTTTGTGTGGCCCTGTAACTGTTGTGGGCAGGCGTGGCGTTTACCGTCGCTTGAGTAATCTAATCATCTTACTCAGTAGAGCGAACAGTAGTTTAATGTCATAAAATGTGGTATATAGTACCGACAACAAGAAATAAAACAATGAAACCAGGAGTTTCTTTGCAGAAGCTAATCGAGTGAAAAGTTTTTAAGAGCTAAGTAATGTCTTTTTCATATATTTTACAGTTATACGAGATACTTTATAGGAGATAACTTTCAACGCTACCTTACTTTGTACAAAAAAATTATCGTCTAAGTTAACATTGCTGTTTACCCTAACAAGGTTTGAGACTCCGAAAAAGGTCATTCATCATAACACATGTAACGAAGTCCTCCTTCATCCCGTAAAGTGCACTTTTATTAACTTGGTACTAGAGTAGAGGCCTATTTGCTAGCAGTTTCCTTACTAACGCTCGTTTTGTTTCTAGAGAACTTGGAATATATATTAACTAAGTTGGAAGTCTATTAGGAACCGCCCACGGTGATATTTTTAGGCAACCGTGAATACTTTAAGTATTTACTTACGTAGAAGGGACCTACTAGTCAACTCTTTTTTTACTCTAAATAGGTTTTCGTTTGACCACTATCTTGACTTGAAGACTCCCAGGGCCGTTTCAAGTTTCAAAATAAGTTTAATGCGCACTATAACATCACGCATACCGCCAAGGAATCTCACCTGGCATGGCGAGTAAGGGCCTAAGTCATATCTATCGGTAAAGATATAGATATAGATATATAGATATAGGCAAAGAGTTCCACTCATTTGCGGTATGTCTAATTAATGTAGCAGCAAATGGAACGTGGAATGTCCGCAATGCCATGTACCATGCTTGCTATTAACGTGCATATTTGTAGATCTACCTTAGTTATTCTTTGCAAACCGTTCGTGGACGACTCTACATATCTCTCTTGGAAGCTTGGAAAGAGGTATTGAAATAATAATGCTGATATTAGTTGTGACCTCAACCCGAGTGCCCCTGCATCCCATTGACCGAGTTGTCAAGAATGGTAAACGAGCTCATAAAGAGTGACTTTTTGTTATTATTGTTCACATTGAGTCACATAAAATCACCAGATTTATACGACGTTGTAAACGAAAATAATTAATAAGCTGTAAAAAAGTAGCGACAAGAGTATACCTACATTTTAGATAATTTAGATTTTAACGCGATGAAGACTCTTACATTTTGTATAAAAACATTGTAAAATAATGGCCTTTCCGGTCAGTATAATACCTAGGTAATATACTGACCTTTCTGAGATTTATGACTAAACCATTTTTTAAATTGTCTTTCTATTTACCTCCTGCGATATCGTATTAATTCGATGTCAGCCTTCTCTGCGCTATCGTTTCATTTTATTACTGGGGTAAGCTCGATCTTAAAGAGAGTGGATAGAAAACTACTTATTATACGAAGAATTTTCTCGGACATCGTAAAAAGTATTTGTCTCCGTCTTCCCTCTTGCAAGTGCAACTTTTCTCGGAACTGCTTGCAAATATTGGAAAATAAAAGATCTTTGTACGGGTTTAATGAAAAGTCTCGGAAAAGTATTATCTTCTATCCCACTTATAATAAAGCGGACGTTTTATAAAAATGGCTAATGCACTTAAAATTATAGATATTAAAAATATAATAATACCAAACCATACTAAACATTAAAGTTTTCGATTTACAGTTCATTTTATATATTACATTAGCTGCGGTGTCAATCGCGTCGGTTATTATCCCACAAGATTTTACTGGACATCCCATGTGCTATTACAGGACCTGGTATCTATTTACCAAATGTTATCAAAATCCGATAAGCCGTTGCGGCGTGAAGAGGAGACAAAGACCACACACACAAACTTTCACATTCTTTCCATAAAAAAATATCGGTTCGTGTGTAAACTCTTAACACAGATAGTAAACATAAAAAAAAAATTACTGGAATGCTGATGACAATCATCATCATCAACCCATATCGTCGCACTGCTGAGCACGGGCCTCCCCTCACTTTCGTGAGGAGGATTAGGCCTTAATCCATCACTGGGGATTGGTAGAAAAAAAATACATAATAATCCTCGGGTAGGTATGGGCAAGAGAGATAGTGGCGAGCACACATTTTATTTCTCTCTTACTCTCATAGCCAGTTATATAAATACATATAGATAAATCTAAATAAGTATTACTTCAAAGTGTGGTTTTAGGCACACGTTTATTTTTGATGACAATACTTATTCATACAAAAACAAGCGCCATTGTCTAAAAGACTGCACTCAACTGCATCGTGGCATAATGTGATTTGCGACGTGCCTAATCTTGTTAGCCGGAGCACTTGTCTTGCCTCCAGCCGCGGCCGGGGTCAGCTTCAACGTTATTGAAAAAAGGGTGTACTGCGAGGTTATAGGTAGAGTGGGTAACTGCTCGCCTAGCTTGATAATCTTGTCACTAGAACGAGCTGTTCCAGTAAAAGGACTAGAACAACTCAGTTTAATTTACAAAACATTTGTTTTACAAACGTGTTGCCTGAGATGTGTCTATCATTTAGAAAAGACAGATTCTCTTCGTATTTTTTTTTTGGTTAAGGATTTTTTACCTTTAACTGGAACATGTTAATTTTAGGATCTCTATAGGTACATAAAGTTATATACAATAAAATTTATTCTTATTCTTATATCATATTATGGTGGAAATACGTACATGAAAGACGAACATACTGTATACCAATTAAATAATTTGTTTGCATGTCGAGAGATCCCAACATTTTCAGCTTCAATAAAACAACGTTTGGAATTGAAGCTCCCGATATGTGGACCGTCATGCTATCAGGCGTTAAATTCATTTAACTTTCAAGAGTGCCTTGTTGGGGCCCACGTGTATAAAGATTAGAGTGTTTTATATCGTAGCGCCTGCTTAAATATCTAAATATTGAAAATCTCGACTCGAAAAACCGCGACTTAGATTTCGTGTTGGAGTAAGCGGATTAATACTTAGTGAAGTACGAGTAGGTATGGAAATTACCCTAACTAACGTACTGAGGTACACTCCAGCTCCAGTGTGGGTAATACTTTTTTATGTTTATCGTTGCTCACAATGTGTAGATTCATTATTCAGCCAGTGTCAGGTATCCTACTAATATTATAAACACAAAAGTACGTGGGTTTTACTATATGTCATTTCACACCGCAAAAACTGAATGGATTATGATGAAATTTTGTAACTACATACTTTAGGTCTTGAAATAACATATACGCCGAATGACAGATCAATGCAGCGCCGTGGGTGATGTGCAGCGCAGCGCTGTCATAAAGACACAATTTGTATAAAAAAGATCGCAGGCCTAAAAAATGTTTTATCCCATTAAAAATCCGGTGAGATAATAACTAACGCGATTAAAACTGCGGGACACAGCTAGTCACTTACATATATTTTTGATGTGAAATAGGCCTGCTTCAGTCAGTCAAGTAGCTAGTCTCTACTCCAGTGAAGCCGCAGTCTACGTCACGAATTAATTGAGTGGGGGATGCTTTACTGAAACTTCCCGGGCATCTTTAATAGAGAACACGAAATGACACATTTTTTCTGTTTTTATTTTACTTAAAAGTCTGTATTCTGTGGAAGACATTTACGTTGATGGCTATACAGATCAACACGGAAACGACAAGCTTAACCACACCGCATGCAGATGTGAGCTGCTGTCGAGTTATCCGTAGACTGATCAGAATAGCTGCTATGGCGTGTAGCCCTCATATGATCAAGGTAGTTAAAACTCCACAATATTACACACTAACATCAGAAAATGTAATTTGAGAAAAGAATACAAACAGAACATTTTCAATTTTCCTCGTCAAAAACAAAAACTAGTTACTGACGTATAGGTAGTTGGACTCAATAGCGAATGGAGTGAAACTCGAGACTTGTTTCGTTCCATATGAGAATTTATTGCATGGATATTTTTGGTTCTGCAATTTTCCAGAACTCCAATACCAAAGCAACACTTTTCCAATTAACTAATTGGCCGGAAGTACGCCAGCCGTGTTCAACTGAATCATACTCGACGCTGCAATTTTGATAAAAACTGAAAGCTTTTTTGGGCTGACTACTACTCTTTAATCGGCCTAAATGAAAATACCTGAAATGGCTCTTTGAAACAAGAAAGATTAACGTAACAGTTAGTTTTATTTTGTAGCAGTGGCAGTAAAAGTCAATTTGCCGTTTAAAACAATTGTAACTGGAAAGTTTTGAATGGACACTGAAACAGTGTTAGGATTTTAAATATTTACTTTGCTCCATCGCGTTTTTTTAGTATATATATTATGAAGAAGGGACGATTCAGTATGATGAGAATGTAATCTTGTGTGTGTGTGTGTTAATTTGTAGTACCTATAAGAGTATTTATCAGAAGGTATTTTCAAAGAAATTTGATGTTTATTGATATGGGTCTAGATGAATAATCATATTCCGTTTGCTTAATTAAACTCGTTTTTACAAACGGTTATTTATTTTATTTTTTCTATTATTTATTTATGGAAATTATGACTTCGGGTTGGCTTCATTTTCATTTCATTGGTTTTATTTTTACAAATTCCCATTGGCCCACCCAAAATCCACTAAAATAATTGAAGTTTGGGTGGGAAACCGATAAAATGTCGTTGTTGCTTTATATTTTTTTTTCTCGAGCTTGTGTCTCTTTGTGGGCTATTTAAAATTGATGGAACATTAACAATTAAGTGTGAAACTCCCAGGGTGTTTCGGCAATGCATCTACCACTTACGCTACCAAACGTAACGATGAATGCGGTTGATTAGACTACTTACTTCCTCATCATCATCATCAACCCATATCTGCCCACTGCTGAGCACTTTCGAGAGGTGGATTAGGCCATAATTAATCACCGTGGCCCGGTCCGGATTGTTGAATGACATACCTAACTCCAAAATAACTCTCGCGTAGGTATGTTGGTTTTCATTCACCAAAAAGCGAGTGATAATTACGTACATATTATGTTTTACAAGAAACACATTGGTACATACCTGCACCGTGATTTGAACTCATGACCCTCTGCTTGGAAGGCGAACTTTCTTCCACTAGAATTCACTAGACCATCACTCACTAACTAGAATTCGACATTTTAATATCGAACTCGAAAACTTAAAATACTATTATAAAACATTTATGATACTGGCCATTATGCAAAGACACTCAATAAAGAACGAATAAAAACAAAAACTGATATAAAATTGTTGTGTGAACGTTGGGAAATCATTCGCGAGCCCGTACGAGTACAACAACCGCTCATACCAGTTATATCGTAGCAGAATATTAAAGTTTAAAATCCGTTTCTTGGAATATGTTTTACCTGCAGTAACGGCGGAGGTTTTTCATATTAAGTGCACTACAAAACGTTTCCGTGTTTTGAAAGAAAGGGCGCGCAACAATTCCCTCTTTCATTATATTTGTGACGAAGCAGAGGTATCTTGTTACCTGACATTTAAGATTGTTTTACTTATCTGAATAACTTTCAACTAGCTGTGCAAACTTACTATGTATATTCGTCATATAACTGTAAATAGGACATTCTATTGTTGTCTATATAATAGCTAATTGATTGCGCACACCGAGGCCTGTAAACTAGGGTGTATCGGCATGGCCGGGTAGATATTTGCTTGTACGTAACTATTGTGTGTTTGGTACAAATCTATATCTATTGATCACTTCGTGAAATTTCAACAACTAAGTTGATACGTAATAAGAAAGGAATTTCAAAATAAAATTATATTAATTAAATCGCCGTAAACAAAACAGGGACTCGTGAGTTCTGATCTCAATGTGAACGCGTACTAATATTTTTTAGGAAAGCATAATATGTACGTAAATATCAGTAACTTTTTGGTAAGGGATAACCTCGAGAGGAAACCCACATGCCAGAGAATTATTATGGAGATTATATTATGATCTACCACTCTGAACCAGCCCAACTTAGTGGATTGCTGTTTAATTGACATCACGAAAATGAGACCCGTGGTCAGCACAGGGCAGAAATAGCTTGGGTCTCTCACCTTCCGGCTGGTGCAGGTGCTTACGGGGCATGGGTGCTTCGGGAAGTACCTGCACCGCATAGCCGGAAGAGAGCCGACACCCAAGTGTCACCATTGTGGCTGCGACGAAGACACGGCGCAGCATACGCTTGAGGAGTGCCCAGGCTGGGCAAGCGAGCGCCGTGAACTCGTCGCAGCAGTGGGGGCCGACCTCTCGCTCCCGACCTTGATTAAGTCAATGGTCGGGGACGAGAGGTCCTGGCAAGCCGGAGAAACCTTCTGCGAAGAGGTGATGTCGCAGAAGGAGGCTGCAGAGCGGGAACGGGAGATCACCTCCGAACTTCCCCTCCGCAGCTGGCGAGCGGGGCGTCGAAGAAGAGTATTCTTCAACGCCCTGCTCCGGCCCCCATAACAGAGGCTTGGGCGGCGGACCGGGTGTACGTCCGCCGCCCACTCGTATGCCTCGAGGCGGCGCGCGCGATGCTCCTGCGCGCCACACTCACAAAGTTAGACGGAGTGGAGCACTCCTCTCCACTCCTGCCAACGGGATGGGGTTCTCCCTTGAGGACCAACTCCGTCGGGGCCGCGGAAGTCCACTCTCGCACCCGTAGCCCCGACAACAAAGGCGTCCCGGTGGAACACCCTGGGGTTTAGTGGGTATACCCGTCAGACTGGCGGGGGAGTCCCACATAACCACCCGGCCCTCACCCGGGTCTGGTGGTATGCGTAATTGCATTACCCAGGTAAAAAAAAAAAAAAAAAAAAAAAAGGGCAGAAATAGCTTGTCAAGATGAATAATAATTTACAATAAAATTTTATATTTTAAATTTTAAATTAATATCAATTTCAGTTAAACTATACGGAATGTAAATGTATTGATATGAATTACATAGTAACATTGCCAAGCACGCCGGGACAGACTGGCTGGGACTTGCACAGGAACGGATCAAAAAGTGTGAAACAGAGGAGGCCTACACTCAACATTAGGTGGATACGAGCCGAATAGATAGATAGAAAAATAATAATCCTTGTATTACAGAATTACAATGGAATTTACAATCTTCATTCCTCCAAGAGTATGATATTATTATGTTCCGTTGGCTAAGCACTCTCAACAGTCGGGTAAAACTGTAACTAATCGTAGAATTTTTCATTGTTTACAGGTAAGAAACCGTCTGTGGGCCAAGCTCATAAGCCGAATCGACCTGTTCTTACTACAAAAGTCAGCTCGCCAAGACATTGGAAGGTAATTAGGTGATTTGGAAAATAATTATTTCTAGATTTATAAGGTAAGATATATTTTTTGTTCATGTCACTAATAAAGGAAAGGATAGGAGTTTCCACCTAATAGGAAGCACTATGTCTGCCTAATTCAATTGCAGTGGCGCCCAGAACTTTCCAATGCAAAAGTTTGCGCAGCGCTGCCCTGCGCTCGTCACCCAGAAAGCTTGGTTCTAAAGTCTTATGCCCAATCATTTCGTAGGAGATAGTGTGTAGTTTGATCCAAAACACAGTAATGATTGCACACTACTATTTGGTGGTTCAAAACCTGTCAAAGTTGTAGAACTTCTCTTGCAGAAAGTCTTTCAGACTATTGCAGAAGAGACTTACCACTTCAGAACCCAAAGGTACGTTTGATTTAGATGGAATATGCACTTTTTGTGGTACCATATTTACAATGATGACCGTGAAAACCGTTTCTGTCTCCATCAAAAGCTGAACCACCTGTTGCATGGGGTTACCCATAAAATCGCTTTAAGAAGCTGCCTGTAAATACAACTAGATAGCGATGTAGCAAATATTAGCTTAAACTGCGCTTTAATACAGAATGAATGTATTTCTTAAAAAAATAAAGACATTTGCTCCGAGTCCATGTGCTAGTGGTGCCATATTGCTCGTAGTTCATGATTTCTAAATACCGAGAATAGAAGGAACTCAGAATAAACAAGAAGAAGAACATGTGCCTGTGACTTGTTATTAATATTTTTATTTACTTTTAAAATTTAGTTTCCATATTGTATATACTCTTTTTCACTTTAGTACGGCCTGAGAACACCCAAAAGTTTTGGACGTAAAACATTCTTACTAGTGGCACGAACGTGGTCTAATATAAATAGATTGGAATATTTGTCCTTCGTTTTTTACAACATAATCAGTTTATCGCACGAGAGCGGGTAAACCGTTCACGTCCGGTAGCCGATCCGGTGCTTTCGCTTCACCGAAAAAGGTACATAGTATGTATAGTGTAGCCGTTGTAGACTACTTCAATATTGCTTGACTGATAGGTTCGAACTTACTTAATACTTGGAACAAATGTCATATAGCCTTAATCGAGAATTATTTATAAGATAACCTTAAGTATTAAATTATAAATAAGGCTGATATTACACAATTACACATACTATGTGTATGCATACAGCCGCATGAATGACACGAAACTGTATGCAGTTTCGTGTCATTCATGCGGCTGCTACCACAGACCGCTTGTTCTCGTTCCAAAAATTTGAAGTAACAACAAACAATTCTTTCAAAAAATATTAGTGGAGCCCATCATGTTCGATGCTGGAACCCTACCCTAAATATTAATGATGCTATTGGGCTATTTCGTTCAATTAGCACACATTAAACTAATTTATTTCATGGCAACTGCTAGAACAGAAGCCTAATAACCGTGACAGAAACATTTTAGGCAGCTAAATAAGTTAAACTACCTTCCCAAGGCAAAGGGTTTATCACTTGATCTTTGTCCTTTTACACGAGCTTTTGTTGGTTATGTACATGATAAGCTCGAATTTGAAGATGTTTGAGGCATCAAGGCTTCTTTTTTGGGTCAGGGTTATTTATACCTGCATCTATAAACGGCATAATGTTATCAGTAGCGTTAAATTTAATAATATCTTAAAACTGGGTTCCACGCCGGTTGTAGTCAGCCCACCTATATTATAATAACTCGTATTCGTATATTTTTCCAGCTAAAACGTAAGGATTTTATGACTTATAAGTTATAAGAGTGGGTATACCGTCAGACCTAATACTAGTCAGTTTTCATTTAACCATGCAGTGCGAGTAAAATTTCTGAGAATTTCCGTCTTGAGCTTTAAGCCTATTACATTATTTTCTAGGTATAGCATGTGACACAAATGAGCCGCCGAAGTCTTGCAATGCTTGTTTGACTCTATTTTTTAACTTTTTAACTTACTAAGCAATTACGTTTACAAGTTGCCACCCACAACAGGTATTTCAATATTTCCCGCCTCGGTACCTTGTTATACATGCGCAACAGTTTGATTGGAGCGCACGAAACTGCAAAGTCATCATTAGAACTTACCTTCTGGAATCGGGTTTATTAAGGGTTATTGGCGAGGGAGAAAGCCACATTGTATTCAAGTTATTTCTATTTACGTCGATAAAAATCATAAGTCCATTATGTTGGGTTATGTTGGGTCTCGGGAACATATTACTGGCATAATGTAAAGTCAAAAATCCTAAATCGACAACGGTCGGCGTTCTATCCACACCAAATAAAATATAAGTATGTCGAATGTAAATGGCAGCCATCATCAGCCCAAGCTGATGATGGCTGTCTTCTCCAGTGTTTCAATGATCATCAAAACACCCGGCATGTGACAATTTTTTATTATATTTTGATGTACACTGCGGACTGACAGTGCGGTTCTTTATTCAGCAAAGAAAAAGGTATTTTCAAGGACCGTCAGTATATAAAACTAGTTTTTTGGTCAAGGTTGTATGTTAAACAATAGCAAACAGTAGATTTTTAGCATTCAGATCCACTCTAATTGTGTTATGAAAACTTTAGGGTACGTGACCTTCGCCAGATTTTTGCATTAATATTTTTATCCGACAGCCACAATATGGTATTGTGTTTAACGCTTGTGTTTGCCTACAGTGTTGTGAACCTACAACCTATCAGGAACCGTCAACTGTAAAATATGCTGAGCCAGATATCGAAAATGTATTTCTTTAGATTCTTGGACATCTTGGGTTCCTTTACCGGAACAGCTGCACAATCTGAACCAGGTGCAAGTTCAGTTCTCTATGGAGTGCTCTTATCTAAGGGATAGTTTGATTGAATACCTTACTTGTTTACCTGCTTCCTAGTGCTAAAAATTTCATATTTTAATCCTTTGTATAGTCAGCTTCAAAATTCCCTTACTATACCAAAACTTTTAATTTAGCTTGACACACAAAAAGTAATAAAATTGGCGTATAATATTAAACTAAAGTTTTCGACATCATCAGCGGCTATTATTGCTGACTGTAACTGACTAAGGGACAAGTGGGCACGGTAGCGATGGTGACTCATTAAAACTAAACTGGTCGTTAAGGAGTATCCAGAAGCATCTGGTCGACTTGCACCAACGCTACGCATACACGCATCGATTCCCTAGCAGCCACGCCAAAACAACGGGCCTAAGGAACGCGTGTTCATCAGGATTTTATTATCACTCCGCAAGGCGAGGGCCGCATTGCGGAGCGGGCTGCCGCGACCTTGGACGTCTGTGGATCCTTGTCTGGCTCATTTCGAGTTCGTTGAAAGGGAAAGTTGGCTTTTTAGATTGTCTATCTTGTGACGTCTCGAGTTATTTATACATGGGTATTTATGGCGATTTGTTTGTTTCCTAGACTCTCTTACCCGACTGCCCAAAAGAGGATTATGTTTTTCGGTAGGTATTATAGGGAAGACCGGGTATAATTCTCACAGCGGCCATAACAAGCACCTGAATGAACGATAGCTAGGCTGATAAGACCGCGAGCGTAGCGCTTTCGGCACTTTCGGCACCTATCGATGAACGCTTGTTCCTTGCGCTTCCTTTTGACAAGTAATATTTCCAATATAAACGGTAAAGGTGGTATTCCAAATACGTATTCTTTACAAAAGCTTGCCTGGGAAGGTGTACATTTCATAAATATCTTGGTTTTTTTAAGTGTACATGCGAAGGCAGTTCTAAAAGACCGAACATTATAGTCCAAGCAATATGACGTGTTGATGAAGGCAAAGGTAAGAATTTCCCAAAGCATTCCGGTCATCCATTGTTTTGTTCCGAAATATTTCAGTCAAAGCCGGACTCCACCGTTTGTTGACCATTAAATAAATAGATTTCACTTAGAAGTTTATTTGCTAGACAGGAATGTATTATCGATGAGAATCACGAAAAATAGTTAGCAATATCAGATTTACGTGATTTTTAGCATGGGGATAAATTAAGGGTTGTAGAGTGAAAAATGCTTTTTTTACCTAGTTGACATAAAAACAAATTCAAATAATTTATTGTAAGTAGACAAAATCAATGCTTTTCCAAGCCAAACACTTAAGTCTCATACATACAGAAAAATAAAAAATTGGTCAAACATGATCTGCTTAACTAATGATTAACTGATTATGGTTTGAGTTTGAAAACGGACATTCCCCTTTCAAGTGGTGACTCATGCGTGAATGTCGCACAGGAAAAGGAAAAACTGTTAACACCAGTCTTTCAGATATTGCTATATAGTTATAGCATGGCTTATATAATAACATTATTTGTCATAGGTTGCTGTGGCAACGACACTTATTGTGGCTGGGGGTAGGTCACCACGACACTATGAATTTAACTGTGGAACTATGCATAATACATTATTGTCTGAAACTGTATTAACTGTAAGGCTTCCAACTCATTGCTTTGATCCGACTTTGAATTGAAATGTTTGGTTCTATAATTGTATGAGCGAGAACTAGAACACTTGGACGATAGTTGGCTTCTTATGTCAACATAATATTCGTTACCACGCAATGAATTCGTTTTTACATAGTTTCTCATTGAGACGTATTGACTATAAGAGGTTTCTGCTTCAATATTACTTACCACCTACATAAAATTCGAATTCAGTACTTAATACAAATTATTTGCTAATGCAAACTGATTACAATGAGCTTTTTATATCAGCATAAGGTAAGTACCGTTATAAAAATAAATGCATATTTTTCAATTTTGTAACTATTACTTTTATAAAACAATACAAGAAGAAGATGAATTTTGAAGTTTCCTTGCGATTGCCCAACTTCATAGTGATTAAGCACGTTTGCATATATTTATAAATTTGTCGAAACTGTTTAGAACATCAAAGTTTTAAATTCCACTACAGTATGGTAAGGACGCCGTAAAGAGTATTTCGATTGTTCAAAAATATATAATACTATTATACTTAAATATTGTCTTCTTTTTAAATTCAATGGGCTTTAAAGTTTATAATTATATAGTAACATGACTAAAGTAATCTAAATTATCCATACAAAATTAGTACAATGATGTTAAAAAAAATATAATTACAAAAAACTATCGTTCTTCTAATGACTACAGTCCCTATTGTGATTTTGGAAATCAAATCAGTGTCTCTACCTATCTGAATACACGTAAACTACTTACTGATGTTGTTTATGTTGAATGTTGCTATTAGCGCCATCTAGCGCAGGGTGGGGAGAACAGCGTAAATAGGTGGTATTAAACTAAAACGAACTTAGTGTACCATTTTGCCACACATTTTCACTAATGAGTTTAAGAAGTTTACTTTGATGTTCTAAAGTTAGAGGTGTGTGTTACGTGAATTACACCGAAATTTATTACACACTGTTCAGTGCATGTTCATATTTGATTAGCTGCCAACGTGGTTTCGCTGACTGTTTATTGGTTCTGAGACATTGTTAAAGTGATTTCGATGAACGTCTTACTGGAAAAATTGTGACATTAAAATCATGTATTTTCGGGAGATTCGAGTATAAAGGATAGAATTAAATAATGGATGAAGTACTTGTTCTATTAATTTCATATTACTATATGAAAATACCGATAGAAATATTGGCCACT
This sequence comes from Campaea margaritaria, assembly GCA_912999815.1. NCBI lineage: Eukaryota > Metazoa > Arthropoda > Insecta > Lepidoptera > Geometridae > Campaea > Campaea margaritaria. The sequence continues at coordinate 7,792,636 of OU538788.1, forward strand.
GACGTCATATCTAACATATTATTTAAAAATAGACTGTCCAAGATATAGATTATTAATTAAATGTATCTTAATCAAAATCCTTTTAGCTGATTCAAAGTAAAGATTGTAATACGACTATCAAAGTACTGTCAGTAGTGGGGAATGAAAAAATCTAAATGACGCTGGAAGCTTTTAGTTCGCATATTAAGTTACTGCGCAGTGCTACTATGTTTCAGGTTCGAACAAAGGATTAACACTGAATATCCTTTAATTTGCACCTTTAGTCAACGCCACTGGAGCTGTCCAACTTTGGTACAATTAGAACGTAGTTAGGGACTACAAGACGTGTAATGTACATGAACAAATGACAATGGAGGGTAGTTTACTATTACTACCTATCACAAATCCTGTCATATACCCCTATTCCTAGATGCTCCAATCCTACTCGTAGTTATTCGATATGAAACGTTATTATTATTTAAGAGAAAATTAGTCCGATTTTGTATTAACATTATATTTTTTTTTTCTAAAAGGCTTCGTAAAGTGTTGTATATAGGTAGTGCCTATAATAAAACGTAAAACTACTAAACCGATTGAAATGCATAATATTATTGATTATTGATTCATTAAATCATTATGCATTATATGAATAGGCACCTACTACCGTGTGATAAGCGGGTATGTATAGGTAATAGTGGACAATAAAGCGTCCAAAATGCCCCATTCGAAAACCAGAGGAACCAGGTGCTCCGTTAATATTGTATTTGTAGCTACCGTAATAAGCTTTGTTCAAATAAACTTTTTTTAAATCTATAACATGTGTAAGGGTGCCGAGCTCGATGTAGGTAGCTTAAGTAGCTACAGAGCGGTGGCGCAAGGCGCTGTGATTTGGACACATTCCAAAAGGACCGGAAGGATTTTATATTATTAACAAAAGATTTAGGAATCAGAACATCCCGTATAAAAATAACCCTTTGGCAGAGGGACAGAAAATACATACATGCGGTCACGAGTCTTTTGTTTTAACCAGAAACATGTTATTGTTCCTCTGACTAACATCTATGTATTTAAAACGAGGGCCACGTAAACTGCGTCGAATACTTGTACATGTTATATAGCACTTTACTACTGTTTATCAGTCCGTCAGCTAACAACTAACAGCTAACAACTATTCATTGCTTATTCTAAACATCTGTAGCATTGGCTTGGCCAGATTGAATAAATGATACGATACGATAAAATTGTGTTATATAGTAATATGTCTCAAAATCAAAAAATACATGCAAAATCCGTAGTTTAGACATAATACAAAGAAGAATCCTGGGTTACCAGAAGTCTTCTTTCTATAGTCTCCGCTCGGGATCGAACCGAGGCCGTCCTGCTTACTACGCAGGTGTGCTAACCACTACACCACAGAAACGGTGTAGGGAATTTCGGAATTTCTCAACTCATTGTAGTTGTTTTGTTCTGGTCACTACACTTATGCTGCGCAGAATGCATAAATGACGTGATTAACTGTAAGAGGCGTTTAAAGTAAAGCCGTAATATTTAAATTCCACTGTTTGTATGCGTAAGAAAGGAAAAGATGGCGCAAAAAGTTTGTATGTGTTGAAAAAAGTTACATAAACTTCAAAAGTGTTTTCATAAGGTTTGTGCGGGATTTGAACCGCCAACTTATAACCCGGATTAGGTGATAGGTTACTTTTTAAAGCGAAATAGGGTTATCAGGGGTTGAAATAGGTGATGAAAGTTTGTATGGAAGTTTCGTCATTTTTGTAGCTGGAAGCTAGAAAATTATTTTTTAGGATTTTGATTAGATATAAATAAGTATGGTATTAAAATTTTTACCCTTAAGGGGGTGAAATAAAAATAGGGGATGAAAGTTCGTATGGAAATATGTACCTGAGGTTTCGACTAAACCACCGCACCGATTTTATAAATTATTTTGCTAATGGAAAGCTACTTTAACGACTAATTAATAAAATAGACTATATGTTATCCCCGTAAAGCATTGTAAGTAAGGTTTTGAAATAGGGGATGGAAGTTTGTATGGATGTTTCGTCATTTTTAAAGCTAGAAGCTTGATATTTATTTTTTATTTTTATGATTAGATATAAATAAATTTGGCACTCAAAGTTATTAAAAAAAATATATAGTGGTAAAACAAATATAGGGGATGAAAGTATGTATCGAAATATGTAAGGTTTTAGCTAAATCACTGCACCGATTTAAAAAATTATTTCATTAATGGAAAGCTACATTGACAGCGAGTAACATAGGCTATATTTTATCCCCATATTCCCGCGGGAACAGGAACTACGCGGGTGAAACCGCGGGGCGCAGCTAGTACACTATATTTTATCCCCGTATTCCCACAGGAAAGGGAACTACGCGGGTGAAACCGTGGGGCGCAGCTAGTATACATATAATATGGTCCCATTTAAAATATATTGGTTAAGGTGATTATCTTTATTATTTACTCTCTACAATTATGTTTGTAGATGGTTAATTAAAACACCACTGCCAAGTTCTCGCGAACTCAAGGCATAATATTGAAAGCTGAAACACAACCTTTAACCGTATCAAAGCAGCCACACTTATACAATTTGGCACTGGTGAGACTAATTTGCACCAGCCAAGTACCTACTCGTCCAAACTGTCAAACTGTCTTACGACCCAAGTTGGCCCGTTTTCGCCTACCCATCCGCACAGGCCGCGCGCATCTTGGCCAAGTAAAATTTTACAACCCCGTTCAAGTACTCGTTCCGCGTAAATTAGGTATTAGTCCTACCTACAACACGCAATTACCATTTAGATACTTTGGCACTTAATTAAAATTCGTCTGTATAGACAGACATCCCTTTAGAATATTCAATGGCAAGTGCGTTAACGCATGCGCGACCACTTACCCGCGCAACCGGCGAAATTTCCTTACGCAGTAAACAAAAGTTGTTCGCGCGCGGCGCTCGCTTTCATGCCATCTTACTTTTTCGCGCGAAATATTCCGGCGTTTTTTCCTAACTCCGAAACATATCTCCGGAGTGACTTTTTTTCATTCATGTGATGTCATATTGTAATTGAAATGGCGTAATTAGCTTAATTGATATAGCGCAAGTTTAGTGTTCATTAAGTTTATTACGTTTTCTTTTTAAAAACTTAGTTTCAGTGAAGTATTGTTATTTAATAGCTTTTTCGTGTGAGTGCAGTGCGATAAGTGTAAGTATGATGTTTTAAAATGACCGTTTATTTATTTTCTCAATCAATTTACGACGTATCTGTAAAGTGAGACTTTTGTAAGTAACGGTCTATCTCTTCGCGGGGAAATAACTTTACTATAAAGTATTAAGTGAGCGAAGCTAAGACAATGAGCCCTCATCGTCTCAGATATAAGAAAAGCTGCGCAATAATGTAGCTGCGATAACTAAATCTTAAATTTGGCGCAATACCGTACTGGTTGAGAAGTCCATAGGTGACACAGATATATAAATCCGATCTTTATCCTCCGTGGGGTGGCGGCGGGCGTCTCACTGTCTCATTTCTCACAGGACGAGGGCCAAGACTCACTGGGCCCGCAATGCGTTGCAATTAATTACCCCATGCCATTGGGTGATATTTTAGATTTTTCTTTGTTTTAGGTTTGCGGTTGACCACTTAAATTCACAATTTTATCAGAGTTATTTAAAAAAGTGGTAGTGTCAAAGAGTCATCACATTTTTAATTTATTGCGTAGTATTCTTGAATCCACATTCCTGATACTGAAAAAAGTGTTTCTTTGTTTCAAAGTTGTTGTATGAGCTACGTGCCGAAAAATTTAAGTAGCACCTGTGCAAAATGTTACAAAACGTACGGTAATATTTTAAAATGTACGAAGCAATGTCTAATTATTCTAAGCTTTCACTCACAGTGTTTAATTATTATTAAAATTATGAGTCAGAAATGTCTCTCTGCAAGATAAAGGCCTCCATACCCTATTTCCATTTTTGTCTATCCTGAGCTGTCAGGCCTAACTGCCAGACAGGCGGCAAGATTATTCTGTCATTTCATAGCGTCTACTGTCCGTATGTCTCGATTGTTTATTTTCGCTTCATAGAACTACATACTAAAACGTTTTCAAACCAATATTACACTGCATCTGACTTCGATTGGTGAAAAGCGAGCTACTGATAGAATCTTATTGTAAGCGTCGCCGCCCCGACCCGCCCCGCCCCGCCGCCGTCGGAACGGGCCAGCGAGTTGGAAGTCCATATTTTAATGTCTATCGATATAAACACAAATGTTAGTTAGTGCAAACGAAGTCACGTTACAAGTTTTTTTTTTTTTTAAGAAAATAAGCAATGTAAGTACTAGTAGTATTGTAATGTAATTCATAATAATTTGAGGATATAAGTAAAGCATAAATGACTAGCTACGCTCAGCGATTTCACTTGCTTTGAGTATTATCACAAAGGAACTGTAAAATATAACGGCCTTAAGAGAATCCCATGTAGTAATCAAGGTAATAAAGACTGTGTGCAAAATTAATTCATTTCCGTTTTTATCCCGTATTTTCCCCCGTTTTTGCCATATTCTTCATTGACAGTCCGCTCCTATTAAACGAAACGTGATGTGATATCACCCAATATTATACCTTCCTCAATAAATGGACAATCCAACACAAAAAGAGTTGTTCAATTCGGCCCAGTAGTTCTTGAGATTGTAGCGTTCAACCAAACAAACAAACTCTTCAGCTTTATATATTAGTATAGATATAGTTGCGTTTATAAGAAGGATTAAGTATGTTGTACGCTCAAATATAGTGTGCCCCCCAGACTGGTTTTTTCGAAACTAGTTTTAACCACAGAATAGTATTTTCATTGTACGAGAACTGTAAAGGGATGATTAAAATCGGGTACGGGGCGTGATAGCGGCATGAAGACATAATAGACGCATTCACTCTGCTAGAAATCATCGTACCAGTTTATAGCACGAAGTGTACGATGCCACTAGGTGGAACAGACTCTTTATGTTGTAACGTCACGATTTGGGCACAGATTCTCGCCTCTGACCCGGCTCGGTCTTTAATGAATTATCCTTTAATCGATCTCTCAGGGTTTCGTCTTCGAGAAATTCCAGATACCGTGAAAAGCTTGTTATCTATTGGTTTGTAGCAATTTTAGATAAAGGTCATTGAGTTCGGTATTGCGTTCATTGCGGTTTTGGATTTAGGTAACAGTTCTAGCTATAACAAGATGGCGTACTATAATAAGACTTGGCCTACGATAATAAAAGCCGGTACTTATGATTTTTTTCTTTTCCTTTTTTTGTTAAGATTATGGTCAGTGTCCGACCGAGAGGGGGGCGATGTTTTAGGATGACGAGCGCAGTGCAGTGCCGCGCATGATCATGCAATGCAAAGTTCTTGCACTGTAACTGTTGTGGACAGGCGTAGCGTTTACCATCGGGTGAACGACTTGCTCGTCTCGTAACCCAGTCAACTAAAAAAATGCTAAGTTCTATTGGCACCATTTATTGCATTTATTAAATAGATCAAAATTACCATAATAGCACACTAGGATTCATAAATATAATTGACGACCTCCGTATCATTTTTCTACTTTATACACTCATAATATATATTTTTTTGCTTTGGCACCTGGAAATTTGAACATTTGAAATTTAAACAGGATACATGTTTAATGTTCGCTTTCAATAGCAGATTTTCAATTGCAAATAAGTCAATGTTAGAGGAAAATAAAGTGGAACGTACAAAAAATAACTTTGATGTTGAAGATATTTGAATTTATGGTCCTAAGTAAGGTCGCGTTATGTTTATTGAAAAGCTTTAATTCAGTCACTTTGCCAGTCTAACAAGTCAAGTTTAACCCAGTTACTGTTATTCAGTTGATTTATATTATTGTATGCTTATAAGCGGTGGTAGCTTATTGGGAGAACGCCCGCCTTCGGATCGTGTGTTCAAATCTCAGTGCAGGCACGTACCAATTTGTTTCTGTAAAACATATGTACGTAATTATCACTCGCTTTTCGGTGAAGGAAAACATCGTGACGAAACCCACAAACCTACCCGAGAATTATTTCGGAGGTTGGTATGTTATCCACCAGTCCGGACCGGGCCTCCGTGGTGGATTATAGCCTTATCCTCCTCACAAAAAGTGGGGGGAGACCCATGCTCAGTAGTGGGACGTTATGGGTTAATACAATATTATTTTATTTCTATCTACGGATCCTTGTATTTATTAATTACTAACTACGCCCTGCGGTTTTACCAGCATAATTTCAGTTTTTCTGCAATAACTCTCCATTCCCCATGTCAAAAACCACCATGTTACTTTAAAGCAATATTTTTCCCGTTTTTGCCACATTCCTCATTGCCGCTCTGCTCCTATTGGTCGTAGCGTGATGTTATATAGCCTATAGCCTTTCTCGATAAATGGACTATTCAACACAAAAAGAATTTTTCAATTCCAACCAGTAGTTCTTGAGATCCTAGCGTTCAAACAAACAAACTCTTCAGCTTTATATATTAGTATAGATATAGATTTGGATTTCTAACAGAGATCACGCTATACACGGCATTAGTATATTCTAAGTGTGGTTATTATACATGGTGTATCTCACACTGTGTAAGTTATACAAGGCACATGATTTCAATTAGTTGGTTGGCACGAAACGAAACTGTCAGTGACATAAACTCTTCGCTTCCTCTCTTTCTAGCAAAGGATTTATTATGCTAACGTTTTCGTTCCGTGCCAAAAGAGCGAGACTTTATTTCTATCTTAAATTCTCGAATTTCTCCTAAAACTTCTCTAACATAAACTGGTTATAACCAGAACGTAGGATATGAACATAATATTAACATACTGGTCTTGTTTATTTAATGTAGAATATATCAGATTCCCCTTTGGATTTTATACATGGATTATAATATTTAAATGAAGTAGGTACTAAGATAATGGTAATAATATGTAGGAATACTTTGCCTAAATTGTAAGTAGCATTTTTTTGTTACATCTCATCGCTCAAAACCAATTTCTGAAAAATAAAGTCTCAATGGAAATACGGTTCCCGCTCGAATATTTCTATTGTCAAATCCAATCCCAGAAAACCCAAAGCTTTATCTCTAAGAGGAAAATAATCAATTGAACAAATAATGAGCAAACAAATTAATCAACTTGTTTCCTAAATTAGGCAACTCTTGAGAAGTCACTTAACATGATAATCGATTATATAAATGTATAATCGCATTACTTAAGCCTTTCTCTCTTATAATAGGCATTACCTGCCTAGTGACGTATCTTCTAAATTGTTGGTAAAAACGGGCGCATTATTGAAAGGCAGGCTCAATCTAAATTCTTTGGGCTTACATTCAAACACTTTTCCCTGGGGGAGGGGGCCAAGGTTGGGGGTGAGTGTAAGAGATACTGATGGCCTTCATAGACAGATCTGTGGTATGAGAAGTCTGTCTAGTTGCGTGTAAAGAACCATCCAGTAATCCACATTCTACATTATCAGTGGAGGCGGCGAAGTTATTACGTAACTAGGCAGGGAGCGGCCGCATCGCTTGACAGCGGCTCTCATGGGAGCCCTGGCCAGCCATAGCGGGAACTGAACATTTTAATGACTTGGTGTCTGCATGACACTTAGAAAAGCTATTCAAGTCACTAAAATAAAGAAATATTGAGCTTTTCAGCGAGTTGTTTTACACGATAGAAACGCGTGAACTTGAAATGTCAGCCATGTCCATAGAAAAAACTAAAATACGCGTTGAAACATTGAAATTTTTTAGTTCCAGTTCCAGCTTTTTTGTTTTATAAAACCCTTTCATGCGTACTGCCTAGTCAGACAAACAAAAGTAATTTTGGTTCTGTGTAAGTTAAACACGAAATTCAAAAACTAAGCGGGTGGAGTCTGATTTAATTATTATTGAAGTTTACTTGTGGGTGGAAAACGTGGGTAGAAGCATGGTACCAAATATTTAACTTACAAATTTTAACAGCGACCGATCGGTCTCGAACGAGGTTTTGGCGTTCTCTAGCGTCAGAGTTGGTCAGGCCGCCCGAGGGCCTCTGATAAGGTTTAATTCTAGAACCTCCCAAAATGGATAAATCCCCAGAGAAAATACCTACTCAGAGCTAACACTCCCTGCCTTCACATCGATTTTTTCCTATCACACCGCCATTCTTTTCAGACGTTTGAACTTTATATGAGCGGCAACGCATGCGATCCTCGTAACAGGCAATACGGCTAATGTCGATGCGCCCTTACAACCAAAACACGCAAACGTCGCGCAACTGCCAACAGTTGCAAGTTATGAAATCTTACAACTTTTTGTTTACATTCTGAAACAAATCTTGGCTTGAGAACTTGTATTATTTTCGCAAAGATTGCGCTGAATGAAATCCGTACGGAAAAAAATCGAATAGAATAAAGCTTATAGCAGTTTTTTCAGGGGTCTTGGCGGCGTCGTACCCTCAGGAAGAGAAAACGGAAGCATTAAAGTGTCAGTTTCGTTCTGATAAACTCAAAGTGCTTACTAGTTTAGTGCCTGAGTGCTTGGTATACATCACTGCTTACAATATACGTTAAATACCAATAACTCTATGCCAGGTATCTAATGTTGCGGAGTTTAATATATAAAGTAATATTTCACTGTTACACTTTATATTTTTTTTAAACATTGATGCTTTATATTGAGTTCTATTCTGACTCATGCGTTAGCATCGTCAGGGCAAATTATATAATACTATGATAAAATTATTGGTGTCTATTATAGTCGGATTCATAATTCAAAAAGGTTAGCAAAGGCGCAGCATAAAAAAAATCGTGCAGTTCCTAACTTGATGAAAGAAAATCGATTTAATTATTTGTAAAGAATATAAAGATAGACTGGAATTATTCTAGAGCTCAAATTTTTAGTAATAGTTATCATAAACTTTATATTAAGCTAAAATTTATTCGAGCAGTTATTTTTCTTAGGCTTGTGACACTTCAGAGGTTCAAAACATTTTGTATAGTCGCCGCCATTACTCATGTGACGAGATGTGTAGATAATCGATAGAAGAATTCGTTGCAAAAGTACAGTTGAGTCCAAAAACGTCTCGCTCTTCGACTGAACCATTAAGATGTTTTTAGATTATTCCGAGTCAACTGCTACCATCGGCCATTCATGATAACGGGTGTAATTCGCGCACAGATTAATACCAAGTATCTTTTGGACAAACCTCGCCGTTTTGATCACGAAAAGACTGCAAAATGTGGTTAACAGCGTCGAGAGCGGCAGGCGTCGATTCCAACTACCCGCTCTTGATATTGTATACATAATTGTCACGACACACAAGACTAACATTGTCTGAAGACACACTCGAATACTTACTTCTAATAACCGGAGTCCATGACATATAAGGCTTATTCTTAATTTCATTCACATACGATTCTGGGATAGAAATGACGATCAATGGAGAAAAATTACAGGTCATGCTGCTCAATCTAATGTTTTGGTCCCGATTCTAATAAATGAATTGTATCGCAAGTTTATGACATCACACAACGTGATGTTCCCCACGTACGAAGTCGTGGGCAAATGCCAGTTATATTTATAGAATAACTCAATCTGAGTCTGAAGACACTGCTTCGGAACTATATTCATTTAAATTTATAAGAAATCTATCCGTGACATTTTCAATTATGTGATCGATTTCCTTCATTTTATTTTCTATTTTTATGGTATCATTGAAATAGTCTGGCCATTCCATTGACTGTCACTGTATTAAAAAAATCAAGTGATAAATTACAATTATTATTTATTATGCAATACGGCACCTAATTACCAATTTACATTAATTAATAAAGACATTTCAATAACAATTAATTACAAACAAGATTAAAATTAATCATTATTATTATCAACAACCCGTATCGTCCTACTACCGAGCACGGGTTTCCCTCATTTTCACGAGGAGGGTTAGGCCACAATCCACCACGGGGGCCCGGTCCAGATTGGTGGATCACATGCCTTCAAAATAATTCTCGGTATGTTTCCTCACGATTATCTTAAGTGATTGGAGACCCGTGCTGAACAGTAAGCCGATATGGTTCGATGATGATGATGATGATGAAAACACCCGTAAAATTGTGGCACAGATACCACTAAAAAATTGACTAGTTAACCTTTTCGATATTAAATTCTGAGTCCTTGTATAGACAATATTATAAGAGAAAATGAAAAAGCAAAATGTGAAAAAGAAAACAAAACTTCAAACCATATTTTTAGAAATGAAATTTAACTTTGAGATCACGGCCATAAACAAACTACCCTGAAACCAAAATAGAAACTAATAAAATACCTAAAATAATAGACTCAATGTACCTATTCATTTTTATGGCATATAATAAACGAAAAGGGGTCAAACGATTCGCTAAGTATGAGACTGTATTACGTCGATAAGAATACCCTTACATAAACAGTATCACGTCGGAGCACTGAAAAACATTAAGACATGATGCTCTGTTTCACATTCCTTCTCTTTCCAACGAAGAAAAAACTATTTATCTTATTTTATGATACCATCCAGCAATCAGGCTGAGTCTCGAACGATCTCACTACTAAATGAAAGCGCTATTGGATACCTGGCATTAAATAACCAATTCTCTTAACAAAATATTTTCTAAACATAATTCCAATCTACATCCAATCCCATTAAAGTCTCGAAATGGCGTTCCGATCTATATTATGAAAGTTTCAAAATGCCGTTTTACTAAATTGACAGTTCAATTTCGAACGCAAAGTTATTGTCAAAATACAGTTTCGATCTTACATTCAATCTCATTATGTCTCAAAATGGCATTCTCTTAATTGACAACTCGAGGTCAAACGCTCGGTACCGTGAATCTATCATTTTCGTTATATTCCACAATTGGGGCTGGATGCGTTCAACATTTATTCAATTTGTAGTATAGTAAAAAGTATTGCTCTTATTCTGTTACATCAATTATTCTATTATTGAATAAAAGTTGTCAACTTCCACTATCGACTTAGCAAGCGTTCAAATCCTTAATCCTTCAAGTATTGGTTGAACCGTTTAACCAAATAAAGAAAATTAGATTTTACATTAATAAAATGTGCGACGCGTAAAAGGTCAATCACCGAATTTGGCCTGAATGAAGAGCGATCTTAACATAATATCCAGGCATTTAAAATTCATAGAGGGATTTATATACATATAATTCTGCTAAATCCAGCCAAATATGTAATACAAGCCTACCTAAATGCTCATCTTGGATAATGTTTATACGATACAAGCTTGGCGACCTCTCGCCACAGTCAGTAGAAACAGGGTTTATGCTCACATTCTCCGATCGGACACCCAGCCAATATCAATGAAGTTAATGATTTATGAAAATGGATATGGCGGGGAACGACGCGCTTTTTGTTCATTCGTTCATTCAGTTAGTATACGGAAACGGAAACGGGGACGTATTGAGGATTTTGCGAGTCAACGAATATAAATTGTCCTTGAAGTTGCGTTGGCTTTACGCCAAACCAGTCAAATGCGTATGGGGTAAGAAACAGCTTGTGTGATAGCCTGTGATACTGGTTCTCTCTCTCTTTGACTCTTTCTCTCTCTATCTATCTATCTACCTCTGCCAGCATACATGTCGAAAGGGTTGACTAATAACCATGAACGTGAGTACGCACCTAAACAATTTCAAACAACGGATTCTAACACTTGTAGTCAAAACGTAGTAACTATGTATTATCATCAATGACCGATTTCAATCAAATTGGAAGAAAGATACGTAATTGTTGCACTGATCATAAACAAGAAAACTTATTTTTTTATTTGAAATTTAAATTAAACAATATTATACGGTTAAATTGTTATCGAGAAGTTTTTCTTGCAGCTCCTTCCTGGCTAAGTTTGCAAGCGAACAGTCGGTAGCAAATAAATTTGAACATAAAATCGCCTGGCTTGGAATACTGCCACTAACTGACACTAAACGACGTGACGACCCGCTTTGTGAAAAGAACCTAGTTACTTGAGAACGTTTGAATTAAATACTTGGTAAGTAAAATATATTCAATATTTCTCAACTCACTCTTTGGTCGATATCCATGGAAAAGTCGAGGTACTTTGGATTACATTCATAAATTACGTACACAGAGGTGAAACAATTAATCAAAACTAGTTAAAATAAATACTTACGAAACTACACATTTCAACATCACTGTCTGTATACGTCATAGCAAAACCAAAGCTTTATGAATTTAACTTTTTATACGCGTAGAACATCGCAATATTAACATTACCTATATGATAGCTTGCAGTAACGCTTTTTTACAAAAATAACGAACTAATAACATAACAAACTTTTTAAATCTTTCGTAAGAGATTATTGTAAAGCCTGGTTTACTTTAGAGCGACAACAATGCTTATAAATTTAGCTTTTCAATCGTTATACGCTCGGAATATCGCAGTGTTATATGAGGCGTCATGTGGTGTGCGGTGCAGTTCAGTTGTTTGTTTTACACTTTATCGACTCATGACTTACGGGTTCCATTTATCTCTTTTGTCCATGCTATTGTACTTCAGAGTATGCTTAGTTTCTACGACCCAGGCGCGCTCAAGCTTCAAAGCAAAGGAACACGGACAGTTTTCGAGATATTTCTGTCTAACAATGAACATCGTAATTTATATAGCATATCAATGAAATTAATTTTAATTTCATTAAAAAAATCCAACCTAACTTCACTTTTATGGAAATTTCATCGGTTGTAGAGTATTTTACACTTTCTTTGTAACTGACCCATCTTTTTATATGTAGGTATTAGACCAATATTTTTGATGAGAAACAGATTTTTTAGATTTTATATAGATTAGAATAGAACTTCGCCATTTATTTTCAAGTTTAAATCCTAATCGATAACACAATCGATTGCTATTTGCAAATATTTAATAAAAAATATATATTGTATCTTACTCTTACTCTTACTCTTTAGTTTTTTAGGAAAAAAGAACCTAACTGCTAATCCCAAATACACAATCTACTAATGCTAAGTTGCATAAAAAGCTGCATACTTGTTACAGCATGATGCGCTTGTCCATCTCTGACTAAATGTTTTTTGCTTTTATTCATCGGGTTTTAATCAACGCACAAGTTAGATTTTAATCTACAAAAAAATATATACAGTCCAATTGAGAACCTCCCCCTTTTTTGAAGCAGGTTAGTAATGAAACCCGTGTTGCAATACGTTTTTTTGATTTAATGTCACGCTGACGCAAACAAGACAATCAAACAGACAGACACCATATCTGAAAAAGTTACACGAATATTCTTGTTTAGTAAAATATTCTTGTTCTTTCGAAAATAGTCTGGCTGGGTAACCAATATAACTGTAAAGTTTAAACATTACTACTACACACTTTTGTGATTTACTAAACTAAATATCATAATATAAGAACACGCTCTGAGAGCAAACAAATAAGTAATCCCCTTAAAAAACCGACAGAAGCTACCTGCACATACAAATCGACACGTTGAATCCCTTTACAAGACACACATTGCCTACACAAAACGAGGTGTCCTAATTCGAGGTCCCCATGTAATGAGTTCGCTATAGTCTGAAGCCGGCTCAATTATGTACGGAGTAGGTAGTGGCGACTTAGCTTTGTCTTTTTCCATCTGTAACTGCGAGACATCTGCCCTTGCAGTCTTTAGAAAAAATATGCGTCTAACTACAGGGTTGTGATTAATCTCCAAGAGAATGTTTGTCAAATAATAATTTATTTGTACCTTCCTTTTGCTAGTTACTAACGCCAAGCCCCTAATATTTATAAGATAGCTCGTATATAAACGTATAATATGTTTATATATAAAGGTCAAACCAGATCAAATGTTATATGATTAATGTCAATCTTTATTTTATGATTGGCAGTGCTATATTGGACATCCCAAATGTCCAGCAAAATTGTATATGATCACTTTAATCCAGAAAACATTTTTCTTTGAGGACGTACTAATATATTTAGCACAATGTATTACTTGTTTTGAGATTGGATTGTTTTATTTTGGTCCCAAATATACTAGCCTGTCAATAAAATTGTAGTATTCATAGCATGAATATGTCTAACACTTCGTCGATATAAATCCAGTAGCATTTATATATAGAGTAGAGGTCCCCACTGGACTGGAAATGAATCTCTCGAAGCGAGTCCGGTACGCTACTCTGCAAATTGCTTCATCATGTAGGTACTAGCTGTTATCAAAGATATTGTTTACGGTGGTAATTTGTTTAATATTGGTATTAGAAGACAGCTTCTGGCCAAACGCGGATCGGTGACTGAAGCCTACGTGCGACGGTTGAAGAACAGTTTGCATAATTTAAAAAGCTTGCAAATGCCACTGAAAGGTTACAGTACATTTTTTAATAAAAATTATGTTTTTGTATTGTATATGGAAAAGCCTTAAGCGATACCTTTTGATTTATGCATAGCTCAATAGCTGCCAGTGAACATATTCTGGATAATGAATACAAATTTTCTCTAATGTTTCTTATTCATTCGGGACAGCAACATGACTAAATTATGAGCAGATATTGTTTCAGACATGCATGACCCATCCTTCAAAAAGGGCGGTGCCCATTTTTGGCCAAACTTAATCACAGTGCTTGGAAATAATATTTTTTTAAGTATAATTTATTATACTGAATTATTATGTTAATGTGAATGCGGTTGATATTCGATGCCTTTCACTTTAGTAAAAGGCATCGAACATCAATAGCATTTACAACGCGGTCTGTTTGAAGCTTAAGTTTTTTTAGGAGCCTTCATGGATTTGTCAAAGTGGAAATATAAATATCTGGAGGGTAACTACGTATTTAGTCTTATTCCATGCTGTTCATTTTAAGGCCTTAAACTGTGCGGCCTAGATTGGCACCACACACTCATAAATATGACAAACGTGACGTGACGTCACTCATGAATAGACTGAAGAGAATTTGAGAGCAAGAGAATAAGATGGAGCTATATAAACTCCCATAAATGCAAACAAATTGTTACGATCTCTTTGGATAAATGTCTCTGGTCGACTTATGAACGCTTAGTGATATTGGTGGTGACAGTTAGCAGGGCAGTTCAGTTTAAGGCATTAAACTGGATGGATTTAACTGTTCGTGGTGAGGGCCCTGAACAGGCGTAAGCAATTCTTTGACAGAGAATGAGCTTTAAATGTCACAAATGATGGGGTATTAAAACGTTTCAATATCGACCGTTGTTTCCAGTCTATACAGTGATTTCACTTTCGTTTATGTTTCTAATGCGTGATTTGATATTTCCTTTGCGTTCGTTATTATTTACAAAATGTTTTCGATTAATTTTTAACATAACAATGTAAAGGTTAGCTTATCGCGCCAGCGGATGAGATTAGAAGAGGTAAAGGTATCGTCTACTTTTCGTGTCTTATTGGAAAGTTTAGTGTAGTATTGAATAAGTAAACAACTTGTAAATGAGTTTTTAAAGACGCACCATTCTGTTTTGGGGCTTTGAAATGAGTCGCTGTTAAAAGCCATGAATGGGTCAGTCCAAATGATGAATGATGATGGCTCAGGTGATTATGAGCTGATGCAGCCTGTAAAAATATGCAGCAGAACGAATAAATAATAAATTAAAAATAAGACAACTCAAACACAACATTGTAATAAATACAGAAATATAGAGGAACCCATAGAAATTGTCTTCATCATCATCAACCCATAACGTCCCACTACTGGGCACGGGTCTCTCCTCACTTTCGTGAGGAGGGTTAGGCCATAATCCACCACGGGGGTCCAGTCCAGATTGGTGGATAACATACCTACCTCCGAAATAATTCTCGGGTAGGTATGTGGGTTTCCTCACGATGTTTTCCTTCACCGACAAGCGAGTGATAATTACGTACATATGTTTTAAAAAAAATATATAGAAATAGAGAGATATATATATATATATATATATATATATATATAAATATAAATTGTCTTATAAGAGCAATTATAAAGTGATAGTCTGAAACATTACATTAGTCAATTCCGTCACAAATAAGTTCCAAGAACTGATTCCAAAATGCTAAACTGCTTTAACATTTGGCTCTTTGAGTTCCACCTCTGCCCCTGAGCTTTGCATCGTACATTTCATCCGTAATTGGTCAGACTAAGCTGCTTAGCAGATAGATCAAATCTTTTGAAGAGTCATCCATTAGGTGCTTAGTGCAACTCTGTGTAGGACTTAGATAAATCCAAGAATTCAAGAGAGAGCTGTGTCGGTAAAATAGTAAGATAGGTATGCAGGTAGCTCTTTAATTTAAATGTAAAATAGAGACAACGTCCAACTGCTATTTGAGCCGTGTATGTGCGAGGACGAAGGTAATTATTTTCTGTTTGACTCAATTTTATTTTGGATAGCGGTAACCTTTTTCATGATTAAAATTTTTAACGCCATCAGGGCTGTAAATTACATTTTGGTGGCATATTTTACTAGGTTAAAGTTTTCAAAGAGTAATTTGTGTTTCCTATTACTTTCCCAATGTGCTATAGCAACATAGCTTATAAATATTTATTTTATACATGGTACACTTAACTGAATTCATGGATACCATATTCAGCAGCATTGGACAGTCCGCACATTGTAGTCAGTTTTAAAAAATAGCATTCTTAGTGAATTGTGAAATTTAGAATTTGTGTTCAAAATAAGTCGATGTTTTAATACCTGATACAAAGAGCAGATAATTTGGCTGAAGATAAGAACCACGCCTGCCTATAACAGTTGTAGCTAAATGACGTTGCGAGAGAAAACCGAAGCAAAGATCGGAAATATGAATATACAAAGAATTAGATTTAATTGGGAAGATACTAATATAATTAATAGTACTATATTGTATATTAACGTAAGTATCGTTAAAAAACTTAGCATACGTAAGCTATAAAATGCGCACTCTAAATATTTTGTGCTATTGTTCTGATGATATTGGTCAATCCAATCAAAAATATATTATTTTATAAGTAAATACGTTGATACTTAGGTCACCTCTAAATTTCCTTGAATCAAAAAATTTAGAATTACGAAGACCATAGCTGCAAAAACAAACGGACAGAAATAGATATCGGGTCCACAGTAAACGACTAAACCATACTTTGCAGGCCTTATTAAGTAGCTGACAATCCGCGTCAATAATTGCGTTTAATTAGAAGGATGATTCAATTGAACAGCCTCGAGTGCCATTTAGTGGTTTAAATATTCATTGATTGTTTGTATGATAGGTCCATTTGTCGATTCACATTGTTTCGTCTGGGGTCCATCCAATTAGGGATAATCACGGAAACACCACTGATTGTTTTGATTTAAAACCAGCCTTATACGTACAATAATATTGTACAATACTTCGTATTGCGTTTTTTTTTAATCTGTTGGGGTTAATGTTGAAGATTGTCCAACGATTGATTAATTCATTGCACCGTGTAGAATTTGTAATACACAATACCTGCAGCCAAATTTTGCTCTGACATCTTCCTCACGGAACACTATATGCGCTGGACAGGTCTTTTTCATGCAAAAACATTGACCCTTAGCGGCAAGCCACACCGGGGAGGTGCAGCGCGCTGCGCCCTTTTCTCCTTTGCTGCCTTTTTCATATATTTATCTTAGAAGTGACAGCGCCGTGCGGTGACTTTAACATGTATCAAGCTGGCAGCGCCGCACGCCACGCTGCATTGATCGGTTTTCCGCTTTATGTCAGTGACATCACAATTATAGCGTGATAATAAATTGTTCGTCTGGTTTCATGGTGGCATTCAATATTATTGCACAATTAAAACATTATACACAATGTTATTGCATGTCTAGAGCTGGCCTAACTGTTTCAAATTAGTTGCGTCAGCTTAATCTGAATGCCTGAATGTAATACATATTATTATATAGCTTAATGACGGCCTCCGCGGCGTAAATGGGTTATGAGCCGACGGCGAAGCGTGAGGTTGTGAGTTTGATTCCCGCGCAGGGTATAGATTTGCGTGAACCTAATGTAGTTGCTCTGAGTCTGGATGTTTGTGAAACCATGGTCCTCTTAGCTCCTGAATCCCTAGACACAGGGAATCCTACTTAGGAGTCCGGAACAACGTATGCGATCGTGACGCATAAAAAAATACAATAAGGAAATTTATAATGCAGCTACGTATCTAACTAACTTTGTTTATCTGTGTTTTATTTTAATGAAACGATGATTTTGTAAAAAAAAACTCTGCGACGTGTTCTTATTATAATTTGCAAATATTAAATTTAAAAAAAACTCTTCATGATTGAGCTTCTCCCGACCTCATTGAGATTTTTATTCAAAATAACAAACGAACTAATTTAAAACCAATTTGCGTTCTGCAACAGTTCGATACAAGTGCTTCATCAAAAGATAAAGTTCTTCAATGAGCATTAATGATCGCAACCCACCACTTATATTTCTCCAATCTGCGAACTTCGTAACTAAGCGAATTTGACATGTTTCTTTTTCCGGGTAGATTTTACCATAAATGAAGTATTCTCCCCGTCTGTGGGTTTAAATAAAAGGAATTTTCAAAGTTGTTCTTCCTATTCTTATACTCCTTTCAGAGAGATAAATATGTACATTCATTTCTCCCGTGAACTAATTAATGTAATTATTTATATTTCCTCCCCTCTGATAGAGATGTAGAACACTTGGGTTTCCAATTTACTGTTGTATGTTCCTACGAGGAGAGTTAATTGTGCGGTTGAGTTAGTTAGTGAATATGAAGCGGCTATCTTCTATAATAATTATAAGCCGATATTCAGTTGCATGAAGGTGATCAGCTTAGATGTAATGCGCGGAGAGATGAAACCGAATACGTCCGTATCCTCTCCGATAGCTTCGAAGTGAAAACAATGTGCACATATATATATACGTTTTAGTAATTGAAACCAAACCATAGAATGGATATAGTACTACATAACCAAACCTTAGAAAACCAATCAGACTTAGTCAACTGAATATCTGTGGTAGATTTACAGATAACAGATTCGAGCGTTGCTTTGCGGTTATGACGTCTCTTGTCCCTTAGTTTGGGGAGTCGAGAGCTTGTGATGTTTATAGAGCAGAGACCAAAATGGTGTCAATTACGGATGAGCTAGTTACATTAAACCAACTAATGAAGCGAATTTTAATTTGTTTACTAAATTAAATTCCTAGATATCTCACAAAAATAATTTCGCCGTTAGTAATTACATTAGGCTCCATTAAGATATCCGAGTATTTACCTTCAAAAGCTTAAGATAATATCTGCAAATGAAGCTTCGTAAACGCTGTTATTATTGTTTCCTTTCATGAATAAGTATAATTGTATTTTTACACGTGCCAGTATTTTTGCATTAATCAAAGTAATTACCTTTAGAGTCTGTAATAAAAGCTGTGAACTAATAGCGTAATTAATGTTGGATGCGAGTGACAGACAGATGTTATATTTTACTGTTTGATTACATCGTACATTTGTTAGTTGGTGCAAGGTACGGGTTACCGTAAGCCATTATGTGACGTCTATCAAATCTTTTATGTTTTTTCATCACATGTGCGTCGCCCACGGTCTTCCATCGATTATTCTAAAGCACCTATCTGTTGACGAAAGGGCCCCATTTTTCTTAGATGGTTTTCATTCGTGGAAGCTGATAATTCTCCTCTTCGCGAAATTTAATGTTTTTTGACATAATATCTTAGACCGGCTCTCGGCGGTTTCTAAGATGCTCAAAATTAAGCATAGCGCGTGTACTACTACAATTGTAGTGTTATGTAAGTAACATATGTACAAGTTGAAGTTCTGGAAGGTATTAAAAGAAGCACAGAGAGCAAAATATAAAATTTTACATTGTTAGCCATGTTCACGGTAGTAAGCTCTAGTAAGTAAGGTTGTAAGCTCTTTAAAGAATTGGATCATGGATTACAATTTTTCCATTTTACAAAATTATTTTCCTACGAAAATGCAAAATCTGTAGATCACAAAGTTTAATAAAGTAACCGGGTTCACAGATCGATTTTCATTAGGTATGCAACTTTGACGTTCACGTCGCAGCAAAAAAGGTAATGAAAATCCTGATCCATATAGTTCGACAGTTTTAATTAAATACAAACAAGTTGCGCGCTGGCTATTGGCAGGTTTGACACTTAGTTAATTGAGTTTATAAAACACAAGCAAAATTGACAGTAGCATGCATGTAACACCATAGTAACACAATAACAAAACACCCTGCTCCGATGACATAATTGCTAAATCTTGAATTGAAAGCTTGTTGACCCCTTCTCACTGTTCTTCGCAGTCGGGTTTTTAATCGTGTAATTATTTAATTTGAGAAGGCCTGGAATGAGTATTACAAAAAATATTATGGTTGAGAAGTTTTTCAGTAAATCCATTTCAAGTGTTTTTTTTTTGGTTGAATAATGTATTAATAATATATGTTATGGGTTGATGGTGGTGATTTATTTTTATAGGTTACAATCAGTAATACTTCTGACCTATAAGGATGGCTGAGTGCGCTTTACAACCCAATGACACCAGGTTTTGAACCTCGACCCCGCTCCTATGACTTCTCGTAAGTTATGAGCGGATTTGTATCACCATGCTTCAAGGGGCAAGCCGTCGGTCCCAATTGTTATTGATGGATAACAGTCGTTAAGCCACGGCCCTTGGGTGGTCTGATAATCTGACACCAAATACCGTCTACTTCATACGTCAAACAAATAAACAAACTTTATTAACGTTACCATTTTCCTATTCACCGTGCGCCAGGGACAACTCTTTGAATAATTTGCGAACGTTGCGAAGATGTCAATCAATTGAACTTTTACGGAGAGAGTCTATAGAGACCTCGATAGTTGACACCACTCAATTCTCCATCGCTATTTCATTACACAACGATAAAACACACGGCATTGCGTCATCCATTATTTTATGGTTGACATGCTTTCAGTGCGCACCGTGCCATGTGATTCATTTGTTACGCAAGCAGAGATGCATTCAGCACCTTTGATAAACATCGGACTGTTAAACATCTTTTTTTAAATGTCACACTCACATTTTTCAGAGGCCGAACTCGCTACTCTTTGGAGTTTGGTGTAGAAATTCAATTAAACAGATATTTCGTAAATATTTTTACTTATTTAGATAGAACCAAAAGATTAAATAAATGGCTAATACTGTAACCTAAAAATATAGCCTAGCCTAGTCCAACAATTACCAAGGCGTCACAAAAAATGTAGTTGCAAAAGAACGGGTCTGAAATTAGCGAGCTTTTTTAGGGCAAAAGAAAATTCGTGGAACTCTTACCCTAATACGCCTATAAGAAATATGTCTAAATTAAATTTATCAAAGACCTGTCTACCTGTCAATCTAAGGGAATATTACTATCTCACTGTTTGTTGCCTACTTCAAAGTGGCAAAGTTAGATTGCGAGAACTACTAGGTGAGTAGACAAGCGGGGGCTAGGCCGACAGCGTACACCGCTTTAAAATCACGAAGTGAATTTTTCCTGCACTTAACTGGAGCACAACTGGAGCGTGATAGAGCTTTCAACAACCATATTCTGCGAATAGCACGCTGAGAACTGTCCACGCCTTTTCTTGCTCTAGTAATTTTAATCTTCACATATACGCGACTAAGAAAGGAAATAATTCTGTGCAATCATTGTTGTCTTATAGATACGTTATTAGTTTCTTACTGCGGTTTTTTTTAGCTTTATTAGAACATTAGTGGACTATGCCGGTGCCGCCTACCAACAGCTTTATAAATAGCTCGGGTTTTACTCGTTGTATTTAGGTCTAAAATAGCATTGCAATCGATTTAATAATTTACACGCTGTGAAAACAAACATATGATGTGGCTTATTTCAGTGATCTAGACTTTTTCAGTTATATCTAGAATGTCATGTTGGCATACCTACATATGGGCATTCGTGGACCCAATTAACACACCAAATTTATTTTGTGAAAGCTAATTAGGTGTCGCTACCAGTTGCATTGATATCCAGTCAGTCACTAATGCAATCACGAGCCATGTTTCACGGCTGAAGCATCTCTTTCTTTATGCACAGGCATGCAATTGCACGCTAACTAAGTGCTTACCACGTTGGATCCAGCTAAGCCGTTCTCGCTTCATCGAGTTAATGAGTACCACGATCGAGGCGATGTATGCTTGATGTAAGATTAAGCCATCTAATTAGGTTTTGATTATAGCGGCGATGCCAAAATTCATGGAAATGTTTAAATTAGATTTTTCATAGGTTGCTTTTTCAATAATTAATTCTGGTATGATGTGATATCACTATAGGTATATAAAGGAATGAATGAATGAGTTAGAAATGGGACGCGTCTCTGGATTTTTATTGTAGGCTGGGAGTTTTCAGTTTTTCGACGCTTCGGGCAGTAGAATTTTTAATGCTTCAAAGTTCACGTAACACGTTCTGGCCAATATAGACGAGTTGGGTATTTTTTCCACTGCCGGATCGGTTCGCCTTTGACTGCTACGGGTTTCTATTCTGTCACCTCCCTGTGAATAACGACCAGAAAAATTGGGATCTACAGTTGTGAGTGAAATTGGAATTTTTAAACAAATTACCTCGAGGCGATCTGAAAAAGTCCTTGGTACTTTTTCAAAGCAATTTTGCTACATCTTTTTTGTCCTACTACGTAAACTGTTGGTTACGTGGTACGATTACTAACGCAGCCGCTATTGGCTTATGGGTAGCCCAAGTGTTTTAGCTCACTCAGTTTTAAATTAGCATCATTAAACAAAGATGATTTAGTTTGTCGGAGTGAAATAATATATAATCTCAATCACGTTCAAAGATCCTGAACCATTTTATCGTGAATGTATATATTAGAGTAATTTGAAAAAAAAAACTATTTAATTCTCTTTAGAATAATAACTAAAATTTTAGGTCCGACTTATTATCTCATCACTATTGCAAAGTAACAGGCTCAACGGTCTTGCTGTGTATATAATCATATTTTTTACTCCTATAATAACATAATAGAATAGAATAGAAAACTCTTTATTGTACACCAAAAATAAACACAATACAGAAAAATAACAATAGGGGAACATAGGGTAAAAAGAAGAACAGGGGCACGGGGGAAGGAAAGTGTGGGAGGGGATATTGAGAGATTTGAAACGTTTCGTTATCACAAGCCAAAATTTTCTTGGAATTAAACTACTCAAGTACCTACCAGCGACTAAAATTACTTACTTTAGTTTTATTTTAAGATCATTGATTGTATAACAAACAAAGAATAAATTATAGAGTACCTACTACGTATATTGGAAAGTAAATGGAATACATCAAAAAACCCAAAAAGTAATTGGAAGAATTCGGCGTCGTGTTTGATTTCGGTTCTTGTTGAGTGGATGTATTCCGAATCCGATAGTAGCCAGGTAACTTCCATGAGTGCCCTCCACATAAAAGTATTTCGCCTGGCAGAGGTGCCCTCTTGTGCGCCATGCCAATACTTTATATTTGAATTTGAGTTCACTATAGAGATTGCTTTAATAAAATCTGTAACATCATATAAAAATCTTAATCGATAAATGTGAGCGATACTAAAATATTTTGATATCGTCAAATATTTCGGGAATTTCGATTGAAGAGTGATAGCATTTGTAGAAAGGCACGGACTTTTAGATTGATTCTTGGATTGAGTTGAAATGTGATGATGGTACACAAGTTCAAACAACAGGCCCAGTTATT
Organism: Campaea margaritaria; assembly: GCA_912999815.1. Lineage (NCBI taxonomy): Eukaryota > Metazoa > Arthropoda > Insecta > Lepidoptera > Geometridae > Campaea > Campaea margaritaria. Next base: position 7,816,377 of record OU538788.1, read on the forward strand.
TTCACTCGGCATTATTTGAAATTGAATCTACCATTTTTTATGGAACAAAGTTTAATAATGTTTACAATATGCTGACAGAATTGCCACGCATTTTGTCGATAGATATCTTTGTTATAAACGTAGGACAATCATCCCAATGATTCTATATCGAAGATGGTTATAGTAGATAAATGACGTAGTACGCGTACAAATCCTTGATCTAGATAAGTATATCTCGCCTCCACTATACAAGTTTAACTTACATAAGTACCTCTCCTACTGAACAGGGAAGGGTAGAAAACCGCCGCACAATAGGGTATTCTATTTACAATGGACTTCCCGAACGAACTAGTCATGTATCAAGCCAAAAAGTACAGTCGGGGTGCGGCCTTACTTTCTATACACATATTATCACACGCGATATAAAATTTATAGGTATTTTGTAGGCCGTGTTAAAAATGGAACAGGTAGGCCAAATTGCTACATTTTGCTATTGCGTTTCGCTATCGCGAGGCTAATGCAGTTCACAGTGACTCTGTGTTAACGGGGTTTATTATCCTACCGATATTTACACTTTTTGATAACATCTTAGACAACGTTAACATCAATCGAAAGTGATTAAACTATACTGAAGTCACGAGTCAGCTTTCTAAGGACTGTCGGTGCTTCTGAGGACCACTGTGATGCATCACTCTTCATAAATTAAGGTTCGTCTTGAATGGATGTATTACAAATCCGCTAGTAGAATCAGTTAGTTTTTACGAGTGTCCTCGTAGGGCTCACTAGAGTAAATATTTTTGAAAATTCAGAATGTTACACTTTGCGAATGGAAACATCGCTTAATTCATCTAAATTGTGAATTAAAAAGCCTGTGATACATGAGTCACTCTATCCTGCAATCGCTTTCACTGTGAACCATCCTTACATACGGCGGGTGCCAGCAAGTCTACTCTGGAGGCGACGGAATGTCTGAAGGTTTTGCCCCTCCGAGCCAGTAGAAATGGCTGCCGAGCTACTTGTATTTACACTCGGATATTGTGAAAGCTTAATAGAATGAGAGGGCTAAATGATAATGTTGCGGCAAAATGTAGTAGGCCGTTTGAATTCGAATCACCCGATGTGAATAAAAGTACAAAGCTTTTGATCCCATCTACCAAGCGTTAACGTGTCTATACTTTTATTTTAATTAACTAATTACGAATTTGGCTTAGTAACGTCCAATTTTATTCTAAAATGCGTCTAAGTCTACAGGGTATCAATCTCACGATTAAGAGTTTAGGAGTTTTAGGACTACGAATCGGATCTATTTCAATTTATAGAAAGAGGTCAGTAATTTCAAACCCATCTTTTAACTTAACGCTCTAAATACAAGAAAACCATCTCTTAGTCAGCAGTTGCAACTTCCAACAGAAAATGTAGCAACAGAAAATAAATACAAGTACTTACATCCACTATCTCGACAAAGGAAACAATTATTGAAATACACAGATATTAAAAGGGTCCCTAACAATGTTTTTCGAAACTGAACTCGAACGTTTCTCTGCATTCTCAATGAACTATAATCGTAACCCGACAGCTACAATGGTGTTCTAAATTGCGATCAGAGTCATAATGACCAAGAATCATAATCTAAACAACTTTAGAATACGCGTATAGTGACGAGGCTAATCGGATCAGGGGGCCTACTCTCACCTATTAGTTAGCGGCTCAGTTTAGGCTCAGTTCAACTTAGGTTCCTAAACTGCACCGCATAATTTCGTACCATGACCTACACCTAAACAAAATCGTTATTGGATCGTTAACAATAAGAATGAATGAACGATAGTTTCTCACGTCTACTATGACGTCACTCTGTTGGAAAGAGACAACACTATATCAACATCCTTTGCTAACTTCGTTTAGCCGTGTTTCTTTCTTTTGGTTGCGTTCAGAAAAAAAAACAAAAAATGTTTCGGAAAATTACGCTTATTTTCATGTTGCATATTTTGTCATTTGTGTGAAGACACAACACCTAAGTAATTTAATTAAGTATTTAGATGTATGTATCAATAATGTTTACTGATTTATTATTTATTTAAGATCATTTTTAAATTAAATTACGAGTAAAATATTGTGGTCCTAGAATTGATATCTTTTTAGAACGTTCCTTTTATATTTTCGACATTTGACATTTGATTAATGAGTGACGGATGGATGAATGTTCTTCGACTCTAATTAGAAAATACAGCACGAAAGAGTTCGTATATTGAAAATACGCGCGCTTTTGTGCTGTTTTTTATAAAATACTATTTTCGATTTCTTTTTATGTGGTTTATAAATTCACTACAATGGCGTCAGTAATTCTGACTAATATTTTGCATATTATATAAAAACCTTATTTCTTAAGTAGGTACTTATACGCATGAATCTATACTCCAAAATTCCCAAGCTTACGTCTCAAGTGTTAGCGGCTATTTTAAGTGGTTTTCTTTATATTATACAGTGAAACTTCTCGTCAACGAGTAAGCTACGGCCAACTTGAACACCTTTGGGATTTCATAAATAGGCACAACGAGATTGCAACGTGCTATAATAAAATCACGCAAGTCAGGGAATACTCTCGCCGGCTGTGGGAATCAGTAGCCCTAAGTTTAAACTCCCAAGGCGACAGTGCACACACAAATACATACACTTAATTATTATGATTTTTACACTGAAATCAAAATAATCCCTACTTTCCTACTTATATTATAAATTCGAAAGTAACTGTCTGTCGTTTTGTCTGTCTGCTACGCTTTCATGCCTAAATTACTGAACTGATATAAATAAAATTTGGTACAGCCTAGACTCTACAGCCTGAGAAAGGACATAAGCTACTTTTTAATGCGAGAAAAGGGTTGTAAAGTGTTGAAATAGGGGATGAAAGTTGGTATGGAAGTTTCGTCATATTTTAAGCTAGAAGCTTGAAACTTATTTTTGTGCTTTTAATTAGATATAAATAAAAATGTCATTCAAATTTTGTAAAAATATTATCCACAAGGTAAAATAGCAATATGGGAAGAATGTTTGTATGGAAATATATAAGGTTTTGGCTAAACCACTGTACCGATTTTGTAAATTATTTATCTTATGTAAAACTACATTATCAGCGAGTAACAAAGGCTATATTTTATCCCCGTATTCCCACAGGAACAGGAACTACGCGGGTGAAACCGCGGGATCGCCGCTATTAAGATATAAAACCAAAAAGGCTCAACTTTGGTTGTGAAAATATTAACTTTTATTGAGACGCTAATTTTGACAGCTAATGGGATCAGTATAGGTTCAAATAGGTTGTAAATGTACCTCATGGTACGAAAAGAATGAACGAAATCATGACTTGCGATCCAGTTTAGGTTCAAAATGGCGGAAACCTAAACTGAGTCGCTAATAAGACGTCATGGTACGATTATGCGACGCAGTTCAGTTTAGGTCCTAAACTGAATCGCTATAAGACGTCATGGTAGGCCTCCAGGGGGCGAAACGGATCACCAATTTGAAATTCGATCATATCTCAAAATCTGCAGCTAACTAGATGAAACCAATCAGCGCAACATATTGCTTCTATCCGCTTGGACATGCCGTGAATGATTAAGCTTGACATTACCTCACGGGTCAGTCTGAGCGACGACGCTTTCGAAAGGACCGCTTTCTTCATGTGTATCAAACCAAAAGAGATGCGAATCGCCTCAGTCTACTATACGATCAAACTCACTAACTTCTCATTAACTAAACAGTGAATCCAATTCTTCGTATAGAGGGTCTACACGCACAATCCAGATCATGCAATCTAAGACCTCAAATTAGATTTTAGTATGTTATCATGACTGCAATCAGTTTGGTTTGTGATATGTACATGCTATACATATTAAGATCACAGTTGTGGTCTTGATCGCATGTCAGGTCACGTAGCATCTTGCTTCACACCACACGATGTAACCACATGACTCCCATAAATATATATAGAAAAGGAGCATACTTTTATCAACGCAACGTTTCAAAAAACCCGGAGATTTACCCTCTTTTGCAGATTGAACGGAAAATGCATTTCATTCAATATACACGAGGGATTAAACAAGAACGTGGTGTTTTAAAAGTAAATCAATCCTCATGATTCTATATTCTACGGGATAAGTTTCATAACTAAGTAACTACTGGTTGCAAAGTTATTCAACAATGTTTGCTATAAAGTATTTTACGTTCATGCTTGGATTTGATGCATGATATTATCTGCTGAATACAAAGTAATAAGAATATGTGCATCCTCAATAAAACCGTCTAAGGTTAGTAATAAAATTAACGCAGTATAAAAATAAAGCCGCCAAAAAATAGAACGTTACCAGGCGGTTACCCATTCAATACTCGAGTCCAACGTTGTTATACCCCTGCGATTAGTCCAAAATCCCTTTGTTCAAAACCCTATGGACATTGTCTATTGGAGGTCCCGAAAATGACGTCACACGTCGCTATATTCTATGCGGACGAAGTCAAAAGCAAAAGCTAGTATTCTGCCGCATCGTGTAGGCTCTGGCTATCCCGTCACCACTAAGTTCCAAGTTTTCAACTAAAATAATCCATCTCAGAGACCAATGGTTGGAGCAACGACACGATAGAGGTAGATAAATGGAATTGCAACAAAATATTTGCTCATTAAATAAATGTTTTCTGAATACAGGCATTCTGTAAAGTGCTGGTACTCGGAAAATTATTCAGTTGTTTGTTTTGCTATACTAACATATATGAAAAAAACATAATACTTTACAAACTTTTATTTAACCCGTGTTAATATGTAAGTTGGTTTAGGTAAAATCTTGTGATCCAATATTGGCAAAGTTTTTGTTGTTTAATTATGTTGAAATTTTGCGCGCCCGTCAAGTTCCTATACAGTAATATAAAAACACAAGAATTAAAGTGATTAGGAGTTGATTTGATAATAGAAATGGAACATAAACGACGGAACCCTCAGAGGATACCAATGATGCTTGTTACCAATGATACCATTCATCAACAACCCATAACGTCCCACTGCTGGGCACGGGTCTCCCCTCACTTTCGTGAGGAGGATTAGGCCATAATCCACCAAAGGGACCAGATCCGGATTGGCAGATCACATACCTACCTCCAAAATAATTCTCGGGTAGGTATGTGGGTTTCCTCACGATGTTTTCCTTCACCGAAAAGCGAGTTATAATAACGTACATATGTTTTACAAGAAACACATTGGTACGTGCCTGCAATGGGATTTGAACTCACGACCTTCTGCTTAGAAGGTGGACGTTCTCCCACTAGGCTGATACCACCCACCCACCGCTTGATACCATTACTAAATACGTATTTAACAAAAGCTAACCTGGCACTTATTATCCATTGCTAACAGCTTCAATAGAAGACAAAAGATATTCCCGTCCAAGTTTATGGAGTTTTGTTCTGAACTATAAATAAAGCACGATGGAAGGTTTCCAATTTGTAGTTCAATTAATTAATGAGCTTAGTTGCGTCTATTGAAATCAGAGATCTATTTTTTACTGAGTGCTTCTTGACTTTGCTTTCCATTTTCAGAATATTAACACTAAGGTTTTGTTTCTACCTTTTAAAGAAGACCACGTTTTTCACACCTAGAGGCTGAGCACACTGGCACCGTAGTGCTTAATGAGACCTATAGGTAGGCTAGGTACATAATATACTCTAATTATTGTATTTTCCCAATGATATCCGAATTACTTAGTGCCTTGGTAGTAATATTAATAATTACCGGCTATTGTTACTAACTAGTTAATAACTAGTACTTCTCGTATATCCTCTGATATAAGCGGTGGTAGCCTAGTGGGAGAACGTCCGCCTTCCAATCAGAAGGTCGTCAGTTCAAATCCCAGTGCGGGCACGTACCAATGTGTTTCTGTAAAACATATGTACGTAATTATCACTCGCTTTTCGGTGAAGGAAAACATCGTAAGGAAACCCACATACCTACCCGAGAATTATTTCGGAGGTAGGTATGTTATCCACCAATCCGGACTGGGCCCCCGTAGTGGATTATGGCCTAACCCTCCTCACGGAAGTGAGGAGAGACCCGTGCCCAGCAGTGGGACGTTATGGGTTGATGATGATGATGATGATGATATCCTCTGATTTTGGTCGTGCGGTACTTGAACAAAATTATATTTAAATTCATATCTTCTAAGCTCTGCTAGAAATCTAAACGAAAATACACAAAAAATTGATGTTAATATTTTTGTTTTAATCGCGGATCTCATCGAAATCTGATGAGCCGTTTTTGAGCCGATTCTAGACTAACGTTCAGAAGGGCAACATTTCAAAAAACGGTTATTTAGGATTAAACATCGTATAAATACCTGTTTTCACGTAAATTGTGTGATTTATTTTGATATCACAGGCAAACAATTCTATTTTATTATTGGTATAGAGAATATAAGACAATAACTAGAACTACCTCATTTGATAATCAAACAAACGGCTGAATAAATGTATCTAAGTTATATACTTGATCTAGAAACCGTGACGGCTTTAGAATGTGAATTATATATACAATTTATTTTATTTATTGCGCTTGCAAAAACCCTTTTAGGGTGTTGCATCATTTACAGAGCTGTCAATTACAAGTTGGTCATTAGCTAAGTCTTGCAACCCTCGTCCAATATCCTTTAATTGTTTAATTTTTTTTTTAATTTTTGGTATGATAGTCAACACGGGGATCGTCTGCAGACTTAATGGCTCGTAATGATGATTAATATCCATGATAATTTCAAGATCAACAGATTTTAGCAGAACTTTGTTCTCTTTTTGTAGAACTTAGATAAAACTATATCGAAACAGAGAAAACCGCATTGCTATCGGTTCTGAATTTTTTACGTGATGCGAATACCAACAGAAGCCAGTCAACTTAAAAAAAATGTTCGTAGCTTTTTGAAGTCTCCTAGACCATTTTATTTTTAACGAGACGAGTGATTCGTTTACCTAATGGTAAGCGCTACGCCTGTCCACAATATTTACAGTGCATCCCAATTTTTTGCATTGCATAATCTTGCGTGGCGCTGCACTGCGTTCGTCACCCTGAGACATTGATTTTATAGTCTCATATGCCCAGTAATTCCAAAAGACACAATGGCCTTCAAACCGAAACACAGTAATGTATTCAGACTACTGCTTGGCGGATGAATATCTTTTAATATATCTTCATAACATAGAATGCTTGTCCTTTATTGCTCAATTATAAAATAGGGTCAGACAAAATAATATACTAACAATCATGACAAGATTCAATTATATGTCCCGACTAAATGTCAATCAACAAATACAAACCCATAGAATAATAATTGTCGTATTAATTAACTTAATCGACAACTATCTTGCCGTAGCAAATGATAATTATACCCTTGATTGTCATACGTAGTACTGTCAGTTACTTTAACGACCAACTGACCAACGACAACGGTCACGTAGATAATAATTATGGAGTAGGAAACACTTTGATTAAATGATGTGGACATGTGACGTAACGTTCGCTACTGATACAGCTTAAATATAATTAATTTTATAAGCCTACTGATGGACAATAATGATAGTCTCTCGGAACTAGGGTTTATGCCCGGGAATTTCAGGGAAATCGGTGGTTCTCGGTCCCGGGAAATGTAGTTGTAGAAAAGTAGAGAACTCGAGAAATCGTATCGATTAACATGTTTTTGCCGTTTGGGGTTAAAACTTTGGGTCCGTGGGGGCCGGGCGGTCACGAATTTTTCAGGACTTGGCAAAACGTTTGCTGGGGGCGACTTGTGACCAAAATGCTGGCTCCTATTTAGGCCAAAAAATCAGCATTGCAATGCAGCCAGCATTCTGGGCACTTTCCCCTCCACCAAAGGACTTTTATATTTCCAATATATGTTTTTACCTGACTGAGCTACGCAAAGGAAGGTATTGTGCTTAATATGTATATTTATTTAAGTTTGAATTATGTTTTTTATAAGTTTTTTTATGTAAATAAATCTTTGTAACTATTTTTACATATTTTTAATCTTTAAAATTACTTCAAAAAGTGATGATTTTTGTCCCATAAAATAAGACTAAATTACGTCATTTTATTTTGTTTTTACAAAATTTCAGCAAACAAGGACATTTCCTGAGTTACGGGGAATGAGACCCTTTTATAGGTATAACCTAAACATTAAACATAAAAAATATTATCTAGGAACATTAGAATAAAAAAGTTGTCAGTAGTTAAGTAAGATCTTCAGATCCACTCATAGTTGTACTCACAGAACACTAATTAAGTAATTACTGAATGAAATAAACTTCCGGGTACATTAACATGGTTAATGAATAGTGCACAATGGAAACATCAACGGCTCACCGCCAGCACCCCATGTCTGTACTGGTGAACACGCACTCGGCAACCCAGTTTCAAGCACCTAACTACTTAAATGGTTGAATATGTAGTCGAGGTGAACAATTCCACAAAACTGTTAAAAAGCCACTAAATATAATATAATAACTATATAATAGTAGGAACAGTGCGCGGTTGGATAGGACTGCTCATACTAACACTTTTTTTAGTTATATTGGTGTTCAAATAATTAGTATTTTGTTTTGTTCTTAAAAATTTTACTGCGCATTTTTACCATATGTCAAGGCTGCTCACGAAAGAAAAAAATGTGCTATTGGTTGAAATAGCAATTCATCTATATATATAAAAATGTTATGTTGGTTTGTGTACGCTTCAAAAACTCAAAAAGTTCTGCACCGATCGAGCTGAAATTTTAGCATGATATATAATCCGCATCAAGGATTGTTTTTATCTATTTTTGTCATCAGTGACATATCAGCGAATGTGCGAATGTGCCACAGCGAAGCGTGGCGGGGTACAGCTATACATAATTTTTACAGCAAGGCACCGTGCGTTTATTCTGAATCGCTGTAGACAACGGATTACTTTTGGGACGTGTTCCAGACACCTTTCTTATTTCCCATCAGTCTTCGGCTCGCATCACTTATGTCTTGATACAAACAGTAAAGTTCCTAACAGTCTAGCTCGTGACGAAGCAAGTTCGCTGTTCGACAAATAAGAGTCGAATCGCTTCTTCCTATTGCAAAGTGTCACCGAGCGTCTCGTGTGTACTTACGTACAAGTTCGTTAGTTATGGGGTTACGCAAGCACCTAGACGCTTTTGATATATAGGTGTAAGTTGAACCGCTTTAGCTCATTATTTTACCGGATACTCAGCAAGTCGAGTTGTGCTCATTTTCTGGTGGATTAAATCCAGATCGGTTACTAGAATAGCCGTATAATTTTAACGTAGAGATTATCACTACAGGCGTTTGTTATTATAAGAGATTTATAGATTTCTTTTAATTGTCCTGAAAGTACCTTTAACGGAAAATAATTGATGTTATTCAAGGAATAATACACCCAATTATTTGTATTGTGTATCTAAGTCTTACTTTACAGATACTTTTTTTAAATCTCTTAAGGTTGATACGTTAGTAACATGTTACAAATTAGTATGTTGACATAAATCAACGGTTGTCTTGAAAATGCCGTGATTCTTTTGCTGATAATAATTGTTTTTCCGCCGTTCGTCATTTATTCATAACTCCAAGCTAGAAATATCTTCGAAATGTAGAAATATAAAGGAGACAGCAACATGTTTCTAGCATTAATGTTTTTCAACGGTTGTCTTGAACTTGCCGTTTTTTTTTGCAGGTAAGAATTGTTTTTCCGCCGTTCGTCATTATTCATAACTCCAAGCTTGAAATATCGTCGAAATGTAGGAATATAAAGAAGACAGCAACATGTCTGTAACATTAATGTTTATCCTTGTATTGTGTACAAAACAGTGAGTTTAAAAGCAGTGAGTGTAGTGAAGTGATGACAGACCCTTCTCAGTGTTTCCGCTTCACGCCGTGGAGATTCCGACTCTGGCATCATGCAGATGATATTAGCAGCTGGTGGAGGGTAAGATCACCTTTTAATAGTATTTTATTACGCGCCGACACACATAAAGTGGTGGGTTACGACATAGAACTACCAAAATCGGCGTCACGGTCAGAAAGGCACTCATTGTAACGGAACACTAATTTTAGCTGTTGCGACATCGTCCCGTCTTTACGCACTGGTTTAATGTGTGGCTATCATGTTAGTGTTGTTTTTAATTGTTTTTCCTCCACACGAAAGTATGGTGAGACCCGTCCGTGCTCAGCAGTGCGCGGATATGGGTTGAGTTGAGGCGACGATGATGATGATATTAGGGCATTGTTTCCAGTGTAATTACCAGACATATGAGACAAGTACCGATGTCTCAGAGTGGCGAACGCATTGCAGTGCCGCGCAAGATTATGCAGTACAAAGTTCTGGGTGGCACTGTAACTGTTATGGGCAGGCGTAGTGGTTACTATCAGGTGAACGACTTACTCGTCTCGTTAATCAGTCAAATAAAGAATAATATGATATCTTGTAAGTACATTTTGAGCTTACTTTTATTCAATAACAGTGTTGAAATTTTGCATATTTATACTTATTTATGTAAATACATACCCTCATATAATCTCGAAATGTTAACTTAGAGTAGGCAGAGAAAAAAAGCTGAATTTAAATTGCAGATTAGATTTTGCAATATTTGTTTTCAAAACATTAAACATTTTATTCCTCTCTTACTGCAAAGTAAACCATATCATTTTCAACGCGCCTGCTGCTTCCATTTCTATCCTTTTATTTTCTTTTTTTCTGACATCCAATCAAGTTAATAAATACACTTAAGTTGTCTTTTTTAATATGCCCGGTGGTATCAAAAGCTTTTTTATTATCTTTGACAGACAACTTATTTTAAGTTAAAGGCACACTTTTTTATAAACGGATTTTTTGAAAAAACTCCGTTTTAGACTGTAATTCGTTTAAATGTAGTGCGCGGATCTATTGTACGGAAAATCTTAAGGTAATGCACTTTTTAATGTGATTTAGCTGGGAATATTGGTGCTAGCCTAGTGGGGAGAACCTCCACCTTCCAAGCAGAGGGTTGTGAGTTAGAACCCAAGTGCGGGCACGTACCTAAATTTTTGTCTTCTAAAAATATAAGTGTACGTAATTATTACCATTCGGTTTTAGGCCAAGGAAAACATCGTGAATTAAACCCACATGCCCGATAATTGTTTCTAAGGACTGTGATCCACTAATCCTGAATGGGACCCCGTCGTGGTTTTCGGCGTAATCCTCGTTACGAAAGTGTGGTGGGTGGACGCGTGTTCAGCAGTGGGTGGATATGGATTAACGATGATTGAGTAGGTCATTCACCTGATAGTAAGCGCGAGGTCACCCCATAACAGTTACTACCATCTCATGTACGACGCGTTCAAATGTGGTTAACATGTTGGCACAGCTTAGAATGGGTCTGGCTTTCAAGGACCACTGCTGGGACACCTCGTGGTTTTGGACACCTCGGGGTTTGATAGCAGTTTCTACTTGAGGAATGTAGCCACCCAGGCGGACACTATAGTGTCCTACCATCAGGGCTTTAACGATGTTATTGTTTCTGGAGACTCATGCGTATTTGTTGCGGCCAGGTTTTTAGACCGCTTTGCGGCGAGAAATCTGAAGACGAATTAATTTCTATCATTATAATTCCTATGTTATTCAATCACATTACTTAGAACGGCCTCAGCCATTTAAACTAACTACTTAATCACTGTTAATTCAAAATTCACTCTGAAAATTGGTTTTTATGTTGATACATTAACAGCCACATTACTGGTATTATGATTAATACAAGTAATAATATTATCATAGTACCAGTAATGTGGCTGAAGATAATTCCCTTCAAAGCACATCATTACTGCTTGTAAATAATGACTAAGAGATTTCATTACGCGATCTTACTCGGTAGTTTTGTGAAACCACTAAAATTATAAATGGAGTCTTGTACTTTAGACAAAACTGTGGAAATTTTGACAAATACTCACAAGGGTTAGGAGCACGTTTCCTATTCAAAATCACTAACTAAACTTTGTTAAACCAGCGCTAAGCTAACAACAAATGTAACCAGTCACTCTTCGGCTATGCTCTCGCCTCTGTTCGGCGACGTGCATTAATAATCGCCCTTAAATTTTAAAAGCAGTGAGCGGGCAGTGGTGGTTTAATTAGAAAATCATGTAGCTGTCGACCTAACTGAATGTTCAGGCGGCTTGTAAGTGATTCCGAAGGGGAAATCTGTCTCCAGTGGTCTCTTAAGCACTGCTTCCTAAACTATCTTCACTGAAGATATTATAGCCTAATTACTGTTCGTGCATCTTCTGATTTGGAATACTGAATACGAAATGTTCTTCTATGCTACACTACACACTTTCGAATGGCAGTTTTGTCTTATAGAGACTATTCTTAGCAGTAGGAAAATTCTTCATCCTCTTTCAAACTGTATATTTTTAACAAAGACGTTAATTAACACTTATTACTATTATCTATTAACATATGACATTATCTTTTTAATTTTGTGTATCTAATTATTTCTACATATCTGACTAGTGGCGCGATAAAAGAATATATTTCACACGTCATTCGCGACATGCGATATCGCTTTGTGTCGTAGTTTAATAACATAATTATATAACAGTTAAACTAAGCAAGTTTACAAGAAAATGAAGTGTGTCTATGTATGTGATCGTGACGCGGTATTTATTTAGTTTACCATTAAGCTAATAAAACAATAAAAGCTTTAAAAAATTAAAAATCCAGCTGGTCTTAACTCTAGCATTTTTTATAACTAGTAAGCCACTTCGTGAACGAGAAATCAAATAGGAAGGTATCAAGTAGAAGCTTTATAAAAATTGTGAACTCACCAGGTGTAGTACCTATAGCAATTTCAATCTATATCAATAATAAAATTAAGAGTCTGTCTGTGATTTCATAATAAATACCAAACTTCAAGAGAAAACTACTATTTATACGTTTTCCAAGACCGTTTTTAGAATTTCTGTCTGTCTGTCTAAAAAGTTGACACGGCTCAACAAATTTCTATGACATTTGGTACTTTAGGTCCTAGAATAGAATATAGGGCACTTTTTATGCCGCAAAACTTAACGGTGTGGGTTTATTAACGCGAAGGAAACCGCGGATCTCAGCTAGTATATAATAATTCTTAGGGGGATGTTGAAAGTGCTGTAAATGCGGCATGATATAATGACTATAGAGTATAAATTATCTCTCGATATATGCAAAAAATCGTAAAACCAAATAGATATTATAAAGAGGAATAAAATTGGTTTCTAGAGTTATTTACGGGTACGAATATAATAACAAGGACGTTAAGTTATTTTTATTCATTTCACTGAGTACGAGACGATCACCTGACAAGTCGTTCACCTGATGGAAAGCGCTACGCCTGCCCATAACAGTTACAGTGCCACCCAGAACTTAGCATTGCATAATCCTGCACAGCACTGCTCTCGTCACCTTGAGACATCAGCTCTAAAGTCTCATATGCCCAGTAATTTCGCTGGAAACAGTGCCCTTCAAACCGGAACACAGTAATGTTTGCATACTACTGCTTGGCGGATGAATATCTGGCAAAGGTACACAGTAATGTTTGCACACTACTGCTTGGCGGATGAATATCTAGCAAAGGTACTGATGTATTGATTTTGTATTAAATATTTCTATCTCTCCTGTTTCTTCGCGGAATAATAACCTTGTTTTATGAGTAATCGAACTGAGCTATCTACAGTTACAGGTAGGAATGGAGTTCGGGAAACCGAACTTAAGACTTTATTGATTTTTTATAATGTATTTTCCGCAATCCTTTGTTTCTTCGCGGAATATTAACTTTGTATTGTGACTGAGAACTGACTTTTATAACTCCACAAACACCCAGGCACAGTGCAAGTCTACCAGCTGGTGCGGATCTATAATTGCCTGGCTCGAGAATTGAAACCGCAACATAACGACGCTTCGCAGTCGTTATATTACGGACATATCTAGGTTATATACCAATTAATAAAATTATTGTGTTTGTTTGTTATCTCAAAAAAAACTTCTGTTTATACGACGCCTAATCATAAATGATTGTTTTTGGAACTGTTGTATGTGTCTGTTTGCAAGTTTGACTCAAATAGGCTCCGAAACAAGTACAAAAGACAAATAAATATTTGTTGACATCAATTAATTTTACAAGTTTGTGTTGAATCCATAGACTCCCGAACTTGCGTAAGCTGTGTGCTGTGTTGTGTTTAGACGGCTCCACAGATTACATTAAAAAATATAAGGATTAAAAAATGAACAATAATTTACATTTTAGTGTATGTATTAATTTTTCATTCATTTTGGTATCTTAGAGGGTACAGATTACATGAAAATAAATATATTAGACCAAAAATGCGCGATCAAAGTCACGAGTTACAGTTAGTCGTGCATAAGAATAACGAGTGCAGTACATTAAAAAAGCTAATGTTGCGCATAATTTTGCTAACGTAAGTTCTGGGTGGTGTTGCAACTGTTATGGCAGACAGGGCGCTAACCATCAGGTGGACAACGAGCTCATCTAATTGAAACGTGTTCACACAGAAACTTTAGCCAAATAAAAAGGCGAGGTGAAGGCTCCATTTACAATGGTTTCCTGAGACTCAGTGCGGTGTCCGTGCCGACTTGAAACCGACCGAAATTGTTTGCTTCTCCCTAATCAACAGTTAACATTCACGAACGTCACAGGCTGTTAGACAGCTGGTTCGAAGGCAGGTGGAGCCATTGGCTACTGATTCTACTTTACACAATAGTATCTACTTTACACACATAGTTGATATTACACTATTAACTATTAAAGTGCCATTACTCGTAGTAGAAGGTAAACTGTAGTCATGTCATTTATTTATCTATAATTTGGATCTCCAACAGATATTATACAATACATGGTATTAGTATGTTCTAGGTATGGCTATTATACGTGGTGTTCTTTTATCATAGGAGACCATATCGTGGAATACAATTTTGACGACAATGTCAAATTTGTCAAATGTCGACCAATAATGACAAATATATTATACCAGCTGCGCCCCGCGGTTTCACCAGCGTAGTTCCCTTTTTGTCCCACGGGAACATTCTATCGGGATAAAAAGTACCCAATTACTCCATCCTGGTTATAAACTATATGTGTTCCAAATTTCATTCGAATCGGTTCTGTAGTTTTTGCGTGAAAGAGGAACAAACATCCATCCATCCATTCTCACAAACTTTCGCATTTATAATATTAGTAGGATGGAGGCGAACTTGTCAAGCTCTTGCCGACTACCATAATAAAAGTACAAGGATACAATAGAATACAATTTCATATAAACTAGGCGTTGTCCCTTTTGTTGGTTCTTTTCGAAAGGATGTATTCTGAATCTGATTGTAGAGTCTGTTAGGTGCCACGAGTGCCCTCTTGGACCCATGTTTGAATTTGAACGGTCACTGCATCTCCTGGCAAGTTCCCACAACTAACCACCTGGCACACGACGTTGGCACATCTGCTCTGTGGTTTGAAGCACTTGAATTTTATAGTCCTTATTTATTATTGGTTAATATCAAGTTATTTTTAGATAATAGGGAGGAAACACCCCAGAATTATTTCGGAGAAATTTAATTCACTCATTCGGACCCTGTGGTGGATTATGTCCTAATTCTCTCCAAGAAAGTGAGATGAGCTTCGTGCTCAGCACTGGACCAATATGGGTTGATGATAATGAGGATGACGATTATAGATAGAAGGAGAGATAAACCAACTCTTTATTGAAACACCACAGAACAAAGAAACCTAAAAACTAGAACAAACTTAACAATTAGTAGTATTAGTAGTAACTTAAATTATGATGATCAAATCTTGAACTTGCCACGAGTACGGCAAAACACAACAGTTGTGTTTGTTGTATGGGAAAACACTATGGCGAGTGCAGAGCCGCATCTGTGGCTAGACAAGCAAAACGGCTCAGCAGTAAAAATGTTAACAGCGTGGATGTCACACGTTATGTGGTTTGCATAAACTAACTCCCGCAAAGTGCGAGTAGTGAATACTTATTGCGGATCCTGGCCGTCTGAACTAAAGTTAACCAAGTCAAAACTTAGCTAAGTAACATGTCAACTAAGTCGGACTTAAACATTGACTTTCCTTTGAGCCAGCCAGATGAAGTTACTGAAAGAGCATTAGGATTTTCTTGATTGTTAATTTTGGAAAACGATTAAGCATTGCCAATTTGCGATATAATTTTTCGACCGACAGCATTTTTGAGACGCTTCTTAGTGGTTGGCAGACTTGTAAAATTAGTTTTACTTATAATTAATTAGTTTTTAATTTGTTCAAATTATATTAATACCTTTTTTTAAGTTTTTCAATGTCAATGGTTGTCATGTTTTGTCAATTATTAACGGACGGCGAAGATCAATAAATAATATTCGACATATAAAAATTCTAATTTTGATAGGTACTTACTTATAAAGCGATTGCTTAGCGTTTAAGACATAAAATCGATATCATATTAAGCAAAGGTAACCTCGAAATTAGTTACATCGAATATTTAATCATTCCGTGACTCACAGGTCATAGAGGATATGAACGAGCTGTCAACGTGTAGTGCAGACAATTTGTAGTTAAGGGGCCTTTCTACCAAAACGTGTGCCGCGTGCCGGACCCCTCGTGAGTCTTAAATGAAAACTTACAGTGGAATAAAACATTCGATGAGTGATTAAGCATCACTAGTAGACGAATATTTCGGATTTGGGATTATAATATAAATATATAAAATCCCATGATAAAATTGAAGTGTGTGTTTAGACTTATGTAGATACAGAAAATATTGAGGCTTTAATCGGTCTAGTTCATCATCATCATCGGTCTAGTTACTCGGTAAAATGTAAATCTTTGTGTGTGCCTTATTTTATATATTATACTATTATTGAGATTCCTGCGGCCTACATTTTCAATGTAGATGCTTTGATGAATAAGGCTTGTATTTTATGTATTATTCTTCATCATCCATTTGCTATTTCCATAATTTTTCTTACGTAGGTGTATCTGAGTGTTATCGTATTCGCGTGAGTTAAAGTGGATATTTATCTACCTTAGGCATGAATCACCACTTGGAAGGGAAGTTTCCTTTTTCAAACTCAAACCATAAGCATCAACATCATTAGTTTAATAGATCATAATTGCTTTTATTTTTCTCTATGTATATGAGATTTAAATTTTTGTCTTGTAAAAGTGTATTAATTTTGGCTTATAATGAACGATTTGAGTTTTTCTGTGAATTGGCCGTTTTAAAAATAATAAGGGTTGCGCATACTACGTCCATCCACAAGGAATATTAATAAAAAATGATTACTGCTCATTATCGTGCCTTACTTCAAAAACTTTTGTAAGTGGAAGTATGTTCATTATAAATTAACCATAATGCTACCATTAGCACCATTACAGACATTAACACTGAAGTGAAACTAACTTGTCTAATTAATTAGTTAGTGGATAATTACGAAATGGTAAGAAATTGTGTGGGCATTCCGTCATACTACCCATTATAATCGTTTTCAGGTGATTATGGCGTCGTAACCAATTTTTATTTTAACAGATAATATTATATTTTAATAAATTCACTACATTTAAGATTATAAGGAAGAATATTTAAAATAATGAGATACAAGTTTGGTACAAGCCTTCAAAATCAGCAAACTTCCGCTTTATTGTAAGAATTTAATTTGAACTCTGCCCGTACATAAGTACTCTTAATGGAGACTCTTAAATTACAAACATTTTCTTCATTAATTTGTACATGAGGCTTTTTTTTTAAAAACACGTTGTTCTTGGAATGAGTAAGTATAATGAAATTTCTGGACACTAATTTCAGTTTTTTTCCTGGAACTACGCCGAATTTTCTAAATGCCAACCGAGGGCTCGGGCAGTGTCGGTCTTTTTACGCAGTTCCTCTTTTTCAAATATTGCGTTTAGCGAAACGAGAAGCTTTTAGAGTTTAGACCCTGCTTGGGTTGTATTATTTAGGCGGAGTGGGAAAGGTCGTGTGATAATTAGTAAAGAGGAACTCGTTCAGAGGATGGTGAGCGCATGAAAGCTGCAGTGCCACCCAGAACTTAGAGCTGCAAAGTCTTACACGTCACTGAATATGTAAAAGTTTTTACACATATTTAAGAAATCGAGCCATTTTTTCGTGTCTCGTAAGACCTCGCAGGGGTATCTAATAGTAAATTCTCAATGGGTAAGATGTTTTGAGTAATCTACCTAATATTTTTATTGAATTTTATTTGTTGTTCCTGTTTCTTAAGTGTAACTAAAAAACTCCCAAATTTACATACGTAGTGTTGTTGTGGTATTTTCATGATTATAATAATTATTTATTATTTACTATCAATCTGTAGTCAAAAATACTTTATTTTTTTTATTTACGCCAGCGCCACCTACAAATATTACTGGAACTAAATACATTTTCATGGCACAGCAGCGCCATTGCGGAAAGCTCGCGTAACTTACGAAAGCTTTTCTGAAAACGCCAATTTGCTTACTTTTCACCGTAGCTCCTAGAGGGCGCATACTACAAACTCAGTGCAGTGGTATTTCGTAGTACGGTAGCGCCACGGAAAGCTCGCGTAGCTAAAAGCTCACCGCTGTTCTTAGTTCCCACCAAGGTGGCTAGGTGGCGCTTTAAGATATAACTTATAGCTCCACTATTTTGCTAGATGCTGAGTAGCGGCAAAGGAAGTATTGCGGTAGCAAAGGAAGTATTGACTGCATGTGTACCTAAATACGGTACAGAAGTAACTGAAGAATTTCGTCCGCCTTAACCAAGTAGAATTCTTTGACGTCATCGGCAAATAAAAAATCGTAATTGGGGTATGCCAAGAATTATATCGTCAATGCGATTTCTTTAAAGCCTACATTACTGAAACAATGACATTGAAAATGTACCTTCGACGAAATTTAGTCCATGCTCCATTATTTTCAGTATTCGGTTCAAGTGGCAACCACTTTGTTTGTTACGTAACTTGAAATTAGTTTTGTCAAAGAGAACCTTATCTGATTAAATCGTTTCACTGCAGATTATACGATTCTTGTGAAAACTGTGTCGAATGAAAACTGTTCAAAGATGTGTAATTTCTCTTATAAGATAATAATTATGTGGGCCCATTGTAGTTAAGCGTCCGTCCCTTTTACTATAGTAACAAATATTTAGATCAATTTATATCTCAACATATTCCAAGTCTTCTTAAATAATTGTATCTGAGGAAAAAAAAAACGGTCAAGGGGATAAAACCATCACGATTTAAATGTTATTGAATTAAAAACCTTTGGCTGTCATAGTTCATAAAATCAGCTGATTTGTCGAATCCTTATGTCAAAAGTTTCCGTATTCGGATTTGTGAATCGCTATTTATAACACCCTACCGGAAAAGTGCCTAATACTATACGGAGTGAATTAGAATCAGGGTGCAGGTTACTCTTTTGTACATTAGAAATACTTTTTTGATATAATTAGTGTTCTTATGTATTGCCTTTCTCAAAATCCTATGGCATCAAAGGTTTTGTCAGATGAAAGAGCGCGAAATATGACGTAAAATTCGTACTGCTAAGTATTTTTCATTGTCAAAAAGTTCGAGTTAGTCGTGTTTCGCGAAATCAACGTCGTGAGAATATTGGAATGCCTTAAAATTAAGTGCACAACGTGAGCAGGCAAAGTTTTACTCGGAGCGAACTTTACTGGGTCTGGAAACTATTCAAATACAACAATAGTTTAATTTAAAGCTAGACTTAACTTCAGATTTTTTTTATATAATATTATATTATAAATAGCATAGCATAGACAGAGAAAGATTTTAAAAGATTTGAACTCAATGCTGCTTCTGTACCTAACTAACGCACAATAATGAACAAAATATTTTTTTATTTAATTTGTACTAGCGACTCATCCCAGTTTCGCATAGATAGCTCTAAGGCTGGCCCTAGACCTGCAGTAATAAGTAATTTTTTTTTTAAGTTTGAACGCTGTTAAGGTTCTATTGTCAAGGACTATACCTATGTAATCACAGATGAGAACTGATAAGAGTTGTCAATACAAAACCTATTTAAACATTTGTCATACTCTATGGTTACTTTCTACTTCCGAACTTTTTGACTTATTTTAAACTTATTTCCATAAACCTTAATTTCAAAGTGTCAACTCTTACGTGCCCTTCCGCATGTATGTGTGTAATCTTAATTATATTTATTGAAACAAAGTTTTTCTAATGCATTAGTTTTAATAAAGCGGTGGTAGTCTAGTGGGAGAACGTCCGCCTCCCAAGCAGAGGGTCGTGAGTTCAAATCCCAGTGCAGGCACGTACCAATGTGTTTCTTATAAAACATCTGTACGTAATTACCAGTTGCTTTTCGGTAAAGGAATACATCATGAAGAAACACACATACCTACCCGAGAATTATTACAGAGGTAGGTATGTTATCCACCAATCTGGACCAGGCCCCCGTGGTGGATTATGACCTAATCATCCTCACGAAAGTGAGGGAGACTCGTGCTCAGCAGTGGACCGATATAGGTTGCTGATGATAATGAAAGCATTATTTTATAAAATTATTACTTTCTGCACTTCTTCTTCTCCATATAAACTTTAACCGTGCCAAATTTCATACTCCTCCGTCTGCGCAATTTTTGTATAAATGGACCATAAGTTTTTGCTTCACTTATTTTAGTATATAGATGATTTACTTAACTTTTTTTTATCGAAAGATTAAAGTTTTTACAATGACTTATCTCACCCTGTTAAAATGTTTCCTGCGGCGCGCTGCATTTTATGCCTCAGGCCTTAAGTTGCCTAATTTAAGTACTAATATTATTTTAAAAAGCCCCTTGAATGGTTAAAGACGGGAAATTCAAAGAAACCATATTTAAGCAGTATTCACTGACAATAATTTCAGCGATACTTTTACTTCATTTACATACACACAGATACAGTAACGCCTTTCTCCCGTTGGGATAGGCAGAGACTACACTGCTACTTATTTACAAACTACCGCTACACAACTCCAAGACTACTACGTCCCACTACTATTACTCTGCTACTGTTCTCCACTATTTCTAGTTTTATTACTTAATTTACAAATGAAAGATAGCCATATTTTTTTCATTTAAAAATGACAGAACATATTTTTCCGATTTCCTGATTTTAGGCCTTCATTTTTATAAAAGCAATAAAAAACTCACTGACTGACTAACGGGACCACGAACGATTAATCATGAAGTCACGAAAACTACACAACCTACTCTCAAAGTTCAAAACTCAAATCATAGGCAATTAAAATCACTTTAACAAGTCAAACTCTTAAGTCTCATTTACATAGAGAGGAAAAAAACGATCAACTTGGATACTGAATCAAAATGAAAGGAAAGGGAAAATAATACAACACTTATAGGTAAATAGTTTTTCGACAGCAATAATTTAATGCAGTGGAATTGGGGACGATAAAAATATTACTTACAATCGTTCATTGGTAACGTTAACTTTTCTCCAACGAGTTATTTCGTAGGCTGTGTTTTTGTAAAAATAAAGAGTTGCGGGAAAATGGCTAATATGCGGCTAAAACTGCGAGACACAACAACCTTTCGCATAAATAACAAAACGGAAATAAAATTCCCACTACCTAGGACTCCGCGAACTGACGTCTAGGCGGGATTCAAGTCGGACCGCAACATACACTAGTCGTGGGAGCAGGTCTTCGTGGCCCATGCAACTGCCGCACGAGACTTGCGCACGTCAAACGCATCCCCCGCGACGTTCGTGGAAGTCCATCAAGGCTGTCGGTCCTAGGTATAACTTTATCTGCGTTTACAGGAATGTTCCTCTAATAGAAAATGGCAATTAGTAATATATTTAATAGTAAGCTTAATTCATAGCAGTGTCGTTAAAACGTTGACCATACCTGAGCTTAATGATAATTATTATAAATAAAAAAAAATATATAAATATTATTAATTAAAATCACTTCATCATCAACCCATAACGTCCCACTGCTGGGCACGGGTCTCCCCTCACTTTCGTGAGGAGGGTTAGGCCATAATCCAACACGGGGGCCAGATCCTGATTGGTGGATTACATACCTACCTCCGAAATAATTCCCGGGTAGGTAGGTGGGTTTCCTCACGATGTTTTCCTTCACCGAAAAACGAGTCATAATTACGTACATATGTTTTACAAGAAACACATTGGTACGTGCCCGCACTGGGATTTGAACTCACGACCTTCTGCTTGGAAGGCAGACGTTCTCCCACTAGGCTAGGCAAAATCAATTGCTGCATATTTTAAGGAACATTACTTGAGAACGGCTACATTATAGTGATATATTTTTATTGTGTTCGTAAAAGCCAAGACAAGTTTGTATGGAAAGAAAAATTCTAAAAGTTGCTCGAAATATTATAAATTTTGGGAAAAACTGATAGTGCCTTTTCAGTGGGGTCTTTTATTGTAATACACGATTTGCCATTTGGTTTTTTAGTGATCTTCAGTTGTTTCGGTTCAAGTGACATGGGCGTTCTTAAACCTGAAAAATGCAGAGTTCTTGCTGGGTAAATTGGAATTACGCGGTGTCGCAGCAAGTAGCTAGGGCCATACTACATTGGCGCTGCTCCCACCGCGACAATCCGCTCCTAGCCGGAGATATATTTTAATATAAAAGTTGTGTACCGCGGGAGAACCGCCCGTGTTGTATGGACCTAAATATTCGCGTAATGACACAGATAATGCACAAGCAGACGTCGTATCCACATGTATCACGATCGATTTCCACTGATAGAATTCTAGATCAAAGACGCGGCGGGGAATGTAATTTATTATATGACTGAATAGTGATTTTACAAAACATACAAAAGATTATGATAACGAAACCAATGGCAACTGAATAAATAAGCAAATAAGCAACAATTTATTGCTTTACATCAATATTTTAATACCCACTCGTAGATACTATTATCTCAACGGAACTATTGAAAATATCGATCATCGTCATCAACCCATATCGGCCGACTGCTGAGCGCGGATCTCCCCTCCCTTTCGTGAGGAGGATTAAGCCTTAATCCACAACCCGGCCCGGCCCGGATTGGTGCATAACATACCTGCCTCCGAAAAAATAACAAAACAGTCGGTAAAGTTTGTTATTTATTTTAAAGTTGTATATTTAATAAGTATTTGTGATAAGTATCAACCCCCCCCCCCCCCTCGTCTTCATAGTTCCTGATTCTCTAGATAGGGGAAACCCTAGTTAGGGTTCAGAACCTGCGTATGTGATCGTGACGCGATTTTATTATTGTTATTAATTAATCATTTTTCAGGTTTAAGTTAATTTAGGGCGAATATTTTCTTGCTCTGTTGGAAGAATAAGTTATTAGCTTCTTTTATGGTGAGATGAAAAGTTTGTATTAATTTATGATTAAGCGGATAGCAGGTAGAAAGCAGCAGAAAGCTTCTGCAACTTTACTGAATGGTGACTTTTTACTGTGACTAGAATACGGAGTATCAGACTAAAAGACACTTGACGTTATATCTACGTCATATAAAGTAGAGCATGAAACATAATTATTTTATAAACTGTTTTTTTTAATACATTATTGGCTGCGCCCTGCGGTTTCACCCGCATAATTCAAGTTTTTCCGCAATAACCCTCTAAAAGCGGTATATTTTCCCCGTTTTTGCCACATTCTTCATTGATGCTCCGCTCCTATTGGTCGTAGCGTGATGTTATATAGCCTATAACCTTTCTCGATAAATGTACTATTCAACACAAAAAGAATTTTTCAATTCCAACCAGTAGTTCCTGAGATCCTAGCGTTCAAACAAACAAACAAACAAACTCTTCTGCTTTATATATTAATATAGATTTGCTAAAAATTTGACTACTAACTAACTTGGTTTTAAATGACAATGTGGTTGGAGATGGTACACATGCTCAGTCTAGAATGGGGCCGACTCTCAAGGACGTCTACCGTCGACGTCTACCGATAGGGGTTTGGTGACGAATTTTCTACGCGAGGGTGGTTGCTAGATAGGTGGTACCAGAAGTACCTAATTAATCAGAAGCTTATGCTCTTTTTCACTGTAAGCTGGTTAAACCAACGCTACACTGCAGCCTACAATCCAAAGACAGAATCAACGGAGCAATCATCGCCTCAGAATCGGGCAAAGACAAAAGAGTGATATTATGGAGGTATAGAAATAGGTATACAAATATAGGCCATAACTAAAATACCTCATCAGCCCCATCAGTGCGGATGTATACCATCGCGCCGCGACCTCGCACAACCTCGAAGAATGCCATTAAAATGACAAACCTGACCGGAGTCCTACGCACGCCATGTTTTGTCAGACCGTGACGTGACTGAACTGGCTATCGATCAACTCGTATTCTATTCGACAAAGGTTAATTAATTATATATGAAAAGCCCTAGACAACGGCTCGATAGCTGATTTAGTGAAACACACACGAAAATTTAAATAAAGATGCTAATGTTAATGTTGGTGTCAACCTGTGACGCTCCATTGCTTCTCTCCATCCAAAGGTTGACTGGAAGAGATCGCTTTTAGCGATAAATCCGCCCATTGTACTATATTTATTTCAATACGTTCTATTCCTGTACCTTGTGTATTTCCGAACTGGTGTACGATAAAGTATGTTCTATTCTACTCTTTTCCTCGTAATTTTCATTGAAAGCCCTTGAGACGTTTCGGAGCCTTTACGAGACAAACTTTCAGACAAACAAAAGTTCTGAGTCGGCCATTTTGATTAGGAATCACAAAAATAGCAGTTTTCTCTTCCATTTTAGCATTTATTTTGAAATCATGGACAGACATTTTAATGTTATTAAGGGCATGTTTCTCATTGCTCATATAAACAATTCAACATTATAAGTTATTAGAACGATTAAGTTATTAGGATCTTTTGTAAGGTGAATAGCGTTTCAATTTACCATACAGTGGATAGCTGCAGGCAGATAGTTTGAAGTTATTAGTATAGTATTATAGTATATTTGAAGTTGTAGTCCAATGCATTCAACCTTTTTTTTTTTTTTTTTTTTTTTTTACCCGGGGAAATGCATTAGGCATACCACCCGGCCCCGGGGGGGGGGGGGGGGGGGGGGGGGTGGTTATGTGGGACTCCCCCGCCAGATCGCAGTCTGACGGGGCTTACCCACTAAAACCCCGGGGTGTTCTCCTCTCCGCATTATGGAGGTGGTCACGGGTACAAACGGCGCTTCCGCGACCACCTCTGCGGGCGCCCTTTCGGGCTCGCCACGTGAGGCTTGGGCCTCTTTCTCCGCTGGGTGCGTCCCGGAACACACGAGCCGCACCTCAGCTCGGGACTTCTAACTTGGGCGTTGGACCCCCGATCCGCAGCCCAAAAGTCCCCGTTATTGGTCCCTCGCTGTGCCCTCTGCTGATCAGAGGGACACGCGAAGGACCTCCTCTCGCCAGGTTGTTTGCTACGGCCACCAATTCTCCTAGGAGAATTGCTGACCGAACCCCAGGGTGCACCGTCCCAGCTGCTGCCCTTCCCTCCGGATGCAACGCATCAAGAGGGACGAACAACAGCCGGGCACTCGTGGAGGTTACCTGGCCCGCACCCCCAATGCATTCAACCTTGAACAAACCAACTTTATTCTGATTAATGCATAAACGGAACACAAATAGATTACTTTACGCTTTAGAGGAAGATAGATATAAAGACGGGTTTTTTTTATTTCTGCCAGTGTCTATAAGATATTGACACTTTGAACTTGTTAGTAATCAAATCACTGCTATAATCAATCAAATGTCAAACATTAAAAACATCATTTATACCACAGATAAGCTTATCTGAGGCATGAAGAAGCAGATAAATTAATTCCGCGTATAAAGACTTTATTCCGTAGAATAGGTCTTTATCTGAGCCTTAACTCGGGAATGAAAAATTGGCCTAATTGGTATAGATTAAAGGCCACCACCGCGTCTGTCTGCATGTATATTCACGCTAATATCAGAAAACATCCTGATTGACAAGGAAGGCTTTAGTATGAAAGCTATGATTGGATAAGTCGTAGATAGTTAGTTTAGTGCTGCTAGTGCCAGGGTGGGTCACCCATGAAGTGTAAATTAGTTCAGCAACTTCGTTCACGAATTACCTGCGGGGATGAAGGGTGCGTAGGAAGTGCGTGAGTATGAGGCGTATTGTCAGTACCCATGACGTGACTGGAGTGGCGATCGATCGAGTCGTGTTCGATTCGACAAAGTTTAGTAATGACGTGCTTTGTTCAGTAGCCAGTAGGTTAGTAGGTGTATTGTATACCCAACTGTACGTGCTATAGATGAGCTCTTTTATGGACATTAGTTTGTAATGGTTGGCCTCTTCTGAAAAAGTCCACTTGGGGAAGTTTCACGATTACAAGATATTCAACCCTAAAACAGTAGTGCGTAAACATTATTGTGTTTTGGTTCGAAGGGCCTTTTATTCCAATTGTTGTGTTGTTAAGTACAACAATATACGTTTTTTGTATTTCATTATTTTTCTTAAGGTCATGGAATTCTACCATTGCTATGTTTTTTATTTATTAAACTAGAACGTGTACAGATTGTGCAACTTCCGTTAGTTACAAGTATCGCTTAAATCTTAAGTTTTCAATGCACAGGCCTAACCTAGTTTGGGGCGTAAAGACATTTTTTTCTGTATCTCTATTAAGATATAATGCGTCTACTTTTGTATTCAATACATTTAAATCTTACAGTCAAACTCAAACTCGAAAATCTTAATTCACATTGGCCCCAAAAATGTAAATACAACACTTTTTTTAATAAGGAACATTTGACTATTTACGGGATTACATTTTTTCTTGAAGGGTCAGACATTATTGCCTTAGGAACTTTGTTACAGAATCTAACACTGCAAGCCTATTACGGAATCTAAAACGCGGAGTTGTATTTGATACTAATTTGTACGCATGACGAGCGTAGTGCAGTGCCGCGTAAGATTTTGAAATTCAATGATCTGGGTTGGACTGCATTCATTACAGGCAGACGTGGTGTTTTCGAATTCTAAAACGACTAGCGGTCCTCGTCACTCAGATGTGTGATAAAACTGATACGTATCGCTAATCATTATTGATTAATTTAAATACATTTATTAGAACTGCCCAGGCCAATGAAATAATTTAACAATTATTAAAAATCAATTACAAAGATATATAGGTACGAACAAACAAATAAAAATAAAATAGTAATGAAATCAAATCAATAGAATAGAATAGAAAAACTCTTTATTGTACACCAGAAACAAAAATAAACACAGTACAGAAGAATTACAATAGGTAAACAAGGGTAGTACAATGGGCGGTCTTATCGCTGAAAGCGATTTCTTCCAGACAACCTTTGGATGGACAGTAAAAAACATTTTTCGATAGTAGGGTGGGTGGCGTTCTTACAGTATTTAACAGTCACAATACATTTAATACTATAATATAATACAATACACTATACTCAATAAATAATAAAAAAAAATATAATAATAATACACCTTAAGAGGCTTTCGCTAGACGGCTGGATTAAGGGTTGGATGCAGAAGGCAGTACTCCTCGACACGGCGCGTATTGTCAGGAGGTTCCTCTCTCTGCAGCCCTAACCATCGGTAGCCTGGGCCTTGCTCCGCTACCGGTGGTATCCTAGGTTTAAGTTTCTTTTATAATATTTTTACTAGTTAGACTGTATTTTTATTAGTTTTGTAAAGCATTGTAAAAGAAATTTAAATTTAAGAAGTTAAATAAATATAGTGAATAATATTATGAATACAATAATAATAATATACATATACAATAATATTCCCTCATATCTACGTTCGCAACACATCTGCATCGATACAATACAATGCAATTAATTAATCATTATTACATCACGTGGGCTCATTGATAATTCTAGTGTCGAATCTGTCATCCATTCAAACTGTGTATGGTTGTTTATTGGCCTGACTCAGTTTATTTTGCTTGCTGTGCCAACCAATGTAAGTTTTTTTTTGTGCGTTTCACCAATCACCAGTGTCATCATCGTGCCTGTCCTTATATGGTTGCGGTTTCATTATATTTTGAGTAACGTAGGCGAAGTCGTTGGCACAACCTAGGGCCACGGCCTCCGAAATTGTTGCATACAAATGTACTGTATTACGATCCCTCCGATATAGGGTCGTCAGAGCAAGCTCGATGTGTCGATATAAAAATGGGGCTTTGCCTCCAATTTGTGCACGAAATCAAGAAGAAAAATAAGTTTTAATAAAGCAACGCTGTGGTGAGGCGCAATACTTGGTGTAGTGTAGCCGAAGGGAAATTATAGGATTTGAGAAGCTTAGACACTGCAATACGTTTTTGTTTCACAAGCGCGGTTTTGGTATAGCTAACCTATACCTACCGTTGCCCATTCCAAATCCAATTCCCGGAGAAGAGCGTACACATCCGGTGTCAAGAGCAGGTCCTTCTATTATAAGTCCTTTTTATCAAATTTCTTTACAAAGCCGAACTACAGGTAGCTGAGTAGATGAACGAAAAAACGGAGTCACGAGAAATCCTTAAAAATCTTTAAGAAGCGTTTCACAGACTATCTTATTATTGAGGAGTTAGCAGGTGTATCTTACAAATATCACATTATTAATGAAATTTTCCTCTTCTAGTCGAGTATATGCTCTGATTAGACCGTCTTTATTCAGGCTTTTTGCAAGCACCAATTTATTTCAAATACGAGGTAAGTACGCTTGAAACACAATACTCACAAAAGATGGCTAACAAAGCAATTTTAGGCATATTTGTGTACTACGGAATTATGGAACAGCGTGTACATAGAGCTAAAACAGTTAAACTTTTTTTTAATCGCTATGCTGTTACTTGGCTCAGTATTAACATTGCAATACGGAGTAATGTCTTCAGCGTCTCGTGTATGCCGCCAACTGGTATTGTAGTATCTAGTATATATACTACACTATGAGCTTTGAAATATTTGTAGACTCTCAGATTGTACTATTCTATGTACTCATCATCAACCCATAACGTCCCACTGCTGGGCACGGGTCTCTCCTCACTTTCGTGAGGAGGGTTAGGCCATATTCCACCACGGGGGCCAAGTCCGGATTGGTGGATAACATACCGATCTCCGAAATAATTCTCGGGTAGGTATGTGGGTTTCCTCACGATGTTTTCCTTCACCGAAAAGCGAGTGATAATTACGTACATATGTTTTACAGAAACACATTGGTACGTGCCCGCACTGGGATTTGAACTCACAACCTTCTGATTGGAAGGCGGACGTTCTCCCACTAGGCTACCACCGCTTCTATGTACTATGTAGTAGTTATTTAGTGAAAAATGCATTTGAGCGGTAAAAATAAAATACGGTATAAATTTATGTGTATGTGTGTTGTGTATTTTCAGGTAGCGTTAGTTAGATATTTGCTCGATCTGACAGGCCTGCATTATATTCTGTCCGTCGGTTCCGTTTCTACGGCAACACGTTTATGTTTTGGACACCGCGGTACATCATTGTAATACGTCATGATGGTGCGTGACGGCAATAATGTCACGGCTTATCGTAAAGTGCAGTGTTGATACGTATGACAGTGACTTGTAATTACATTCATTAATTTATTCCAGAGCATGGCGAGAAACAGTTAACTCCGTTTCCAAAACAAAGCGAGGCGTGATCTAGCCATACAAAAGTAAACCAGTTCAAAGTAAAGTTGTGAGAAAAAACTTTTAGGTGTCCTTTTAACTTATAACTTGTATAAAAAGGCGCGGAAATGAAATTGATATAAATATCCTCTATTTGACATCTAATCAAAAATGTAACAACTTTTTCTCGGTTCAAGTAAAGTATGGTTCGATAAAATAGGTAAAGTTTTTCTGGAACTTATAAATACAGTATGAAAGGCGAGTGTCCACTCTTATATTACTGTGGCGCGATAAAACGGCATTTCTGGTGGATATCACAGTATAGTACGAAACAGAGTCAGAGCTTTTTTCGATTCGCTTAAAGCTTCTTGACATTTTCTTAACTTTCAATTAGGTACAAGTACAGTGAGTAACTACGTTATATAGTTATTTTACGTTGAATAAAATAACTTTTTCTACCACTTTTTCTTTTTTCGAAGATTATGGACGGTGATGGTCACGAGGTGGAGTTCTGGCAGATATTAAAATCTATTTTTATATTAATATTATTATACCTAAACCTTCCTTGTGAATTGGTTTATATACCTACCTATTTGTAAAAGCCAAACGTAAATCCCTAGAGTACTTTCCGAGATTAGAGCAAACATACATAACGCCATAAGAGAGCTCCTGCGCGGCGCCTATTTTTTTTAATGCTCACTTGCGCGGCCTGTGCTTGTCGCGTCATCAATGAAGTTCAATGGGTGTCTAATATATATTTATGTGAAAAAAGTAACTATAACTATTACATTTGTATCTTATTATCTTAAACGTAGATGTTTTCGTGTCGTATATTTTCTAGAATGGCTTCGAAACAAACGTAAGACTGCTGACTGTTCTTTGTTTCACAATATTTCATACAAAAATTACGGAGTCGTATCCATTTTAGGCACATGGTTCAGTGCCTCTAAGTCTGGTATACGACTATACGTCAGAACAACGACAAATCTCTAAAAATTTTGCTTTTTCTTTACCGTGGAATATTGCAATGTTGCCGTTATATTGCTTGCGGAGTGATTTTTGTACAAAAATAACGAGTCCAGGTACATATTATTTTTTCTTACGATTTTATTATCAAACGAAATTAACTCAAGAGCAACAACAAAACTTTATAAATTCGGCTATTCGTATGCGTGAATATTGGAATACCGCAATGAGTTATGTCATATTACTTGCGGCGCAGTTTTGAGGACCTTCAATAGAAGATGTCCATGGCGGTTGCAAAAAATTATTACTAGTGTAGGCACTTCGGGCATCTTGCCAATTTCCTTTAGAAGGGAGTATAGGTTTACTTCTCGAAGATAAAAATAAACATTATCGCCCCCACCACCGTTATACGTGATCTGAGGTACTGTGTTTCGCATGGTGCCACCACAGTGTGAAAAAGTATATGTTCCGTAAATTATTTAGCCGTGGCGAGGGAGGTGGGGTGCCGCTTTAGAAATGCGTACTCTGCGTAAAATGTGCGGATGCGCCCGCCACGACTACGCAATGAATGTGCGAAATGTCTTCCGCAGTCTGCGAAGGGTTAAGATTTTTGCGTTTCAAATAAGTGTCGAAATTATGGGGATCATAACCTACTAATGTGAGTACGTGTGCTTGTAACTGCTCAGCTTTGTAAAAATTAAATATATTTTGATCAAATTTACCTTTTTTTTGTTTTGGAATTTACATAGGATAATTTTATTAAAAGCCATTGGTGTGGTTTTGATCTTGAATAAGGTAATAGCGTTCTCTGCTGTCTGAATTTGTCAAGCCATCTAAATGCCTCTGATATTATTTCGGATGCAATCGATCATTAACAACTGACACAAACTGGACGGCCAGATATGAGCCCACTAAACGGTCACTCGTCGAAGTACGTACAACAAGGCATGTTGCTTATCTTTAGTGAAGAGTTTCGTAAACCAAAAATTACAAGCGACCGTTTAAAAAACTTCTACGCCAATGAAGCTATAAGACGCACCTAGTTTCTCTCCAGTTACGAAAGACATAAATAAGAAGAAATGTTTCGAATTGCTAGGTAATCTCATTAATCGGGTCTGGTTCCGTCCCCTTCCGAGCTAGGTATCGTGTCCCATTTTAAAAAGTACTAAAGTGAAATAGTATTCTGACGCCGTAATCGTGCAATTTATGCCAATTTATGAAAACCACGTTTGCATTTGCCAGCACTTATATACTGGATAGTGTCATGAATAGCGGATTTTAAAGGGGATTTACACTGCCAAACTATTTTCTGAAATGAATGAACACCAAAATGTTGCAAAAATTCATAAAGTGTAGTTTTGTGAAAACTTCAGTAAAATTTGTTCGTAAAAAAGCGCAAGCGGTTTTTATATAAATAGTATCATTGAAATAGTTTTATCCTATAAAACGTTATAAAATTAGCGTGAATAGGCAGTGATAATCGTGAAGGACGCCATATAGAGCTTAATTCCATAAAACTAATGCACGCATGCTGAAACTTAATGAAACTATCATTAAAACTTGTCATGAAAGCAATGTTGCGCTACCAGTTTTGTGATGTAAAGGCAGCTTAAAATCAGCTGCCTATTCGACTACTGATTGAATATAAAATTAACATATTATTATCACCGGGAAGGTTTACTCGGAAAATTAAATGTCAATCGAGCAATTTGGAGCAGAAAATTTCGCGGAATATGAAGATATCCCAGTATACTGAAACTGATATCCAGTCGTCGGCTGTTACGACACGCTAGACTACAGGGCGCCACAACCGGCGCCCGGGCGGCTCTCAGTCACGCCGCTCTCGGCGGTATAATGAGTTGTCTCTGTTTTGATGGCCACAGACCCTTCATACCAGGTCGGACTGATATAAATTCGATGACATGGATGAAGGTCTGACACTAGATCAATCTGGAAGTATTAACCTACTGCCACAACTGATCTTGCCATTACGTGTGTATTTTGCAATACCTTATACCATCTGCGACCCAAATGGAGTAGGATTTGACATTGTTCTGTAGATAGTACCTGTAAAACTTTTGATAATCTTTGCACATCAAGACAGGAACAGTACCTGTCTTGTTGGCATCACCCCTATACACGTCCCCTGTTCATTATAAAAGTTCGTATCTATAGTGCCGCCTCTTATTTAAACTTACTAATTATTACGAAGATAGCACGCGTAGATCAAATTAAAAGTTAGTTTTATGGTTAGCAAAATTTTATATTGTTACACAGACAAACACTTACAAGTAAGTTTGCCTAGAAAGTCAAGAGTTTCTAATTTAAATTTTGAGTTATATACGTGTCAGTTTCAATTGTAACATACCAGCGGTTTGGGACAGTGCGGAGCAAGTAGAGAATACACGCCCGGGATCCCGGGATCCTTGCCCATTTCCAGGTAACAAAATCCCGGGATCCCGAAAATTAAGTAATGCATCATAAAAATAATAATGCGATCCTCGGAAGTTAGGTGTGACCCTCACTCGGCAGTTGGCTAATATGGTTTATTGATGACAATGATGAGCGCATCCCACTAATTTTACATTTCCACCATTTTGTAGATAGTTACCCTTTTCAGTTTTTTTATACACTCATCAATATTGTCTAGCTAGGGATACTGAACTATACAATCTGCACCAGTAATATATGTTAGTATGTAGGAAATTAACCATATTGAGGCAATATTGCTGTGTGTTTTAATAACTTAAAGGGTGTTTCTAGTCATTGTTGGATTAGTCACCACATTTCAATCAAGATTTTAATTGATTACTTAGATAATAGTATCAATATTTACATGAATGTTTTTTTTACTTTATATACAATTTTCCTTCAATCCCTGAGTATCCCGGCATCCCGGGATGAAAAAATAACAACGTGATGGTATTCCCTAGGAGCAAGGAAACTAGTGTAAAATATGTGAAGCAGACATGTGTAATTATTGTTTCTAGGACTGGTAGTGAAAATAGTTTCGTCGCCAGGGAGGCCGTTTCATTCCAGTTTTGTGATTATGATTCAAGCAAAAAGATTTTACGCAATTAATGGTCATTCATAAGTTTAAAGAGTCGTATTTAATAAAACATTTATTTGTATTGCCCTAAAATCATTTCGTTTGCGAAAATTGTATCTGTCATCGAGTGTAATTAGTAAATTAAATATTGCTTACCTGTTGACACGTAATGGTTTATAGGTTGAACAATTACTGTTGAATGCAAAAGTTAGATCATGGATAGTAAAAGCATTAAAGAAACAAGAAAGTAATTTCAATTGTTCTAACTGTATCTCAAAACTAATAATGATACTATAGATACAATCTAATTCTCTGTTCTATAGTGTATTAATCAGGTTTGAATCGTGAAAAGGTTCGAATTTTGTTTTCATTAACCTTTCTAATCCCACTGCTGGGCAAAGGTTTCCCCATCTCCTTCCACTGATCTCGCTCTATTGCTTTTTGTGGTCGCTCAAGAAAGCATCCAATTCGTCTCGCCACCGCTTTCTGGGCGTTACTCCACTTCCCTTCAGTTGGAAAACGGTTCTATTATCTTGAGGAGGTAACACGTTCTTGTCGGAAACGAGCGAAATAATGTCAAAAATATTAATCATAAAAACTGAGCGTTTGAGAAAACTTTCGCTGAATACCATCTGTAATTACAGCGTTAATTAGAAATTTAAGACCGTGTTTGATTTATGATAAAGTTCAAAGTTGAGGTAGTTGGTTAGTTAGTCAAGAAATAGGATCGAATCGCCTTAAACACTGACAGGCACCGCACTGGTTGGATATCGGAGTTTAATTTGTATTTCGTGAAATAATCAAGTTTGATAAAGCAGAACCCTTTACATCACGTCTTTTTAGCAATAGTGCTGGCATGTTAGCTGTAATACAACGAGTAACCGTATACAATAGAAGCTACTTTTTTACGACCTACTTGGCCAGCGTTCCTTAAAGTTTAATAAATAAATAATCGATGAGTTTCGAGAACTTTTAAAACCCAATGATAACAAATAAGATTAAGTATAGGTAGAAGTAGGCGTCTAAAACAACAAACGTTTTCCAAAATAAGCGCCAAAGCGCGCTTATGAATATAAGCTGACTTCGTGTAAACATTGTTTCATACATCATCATTGAAAGTGACCTTATTTCTAAGGCAATAAGGCACATTATAAAGATTCTATATTAAATTTATTTAACAACCTTATTTATATGTCATTAAGACTCAATTACGACGGGGTCAGTTACCATATTATGCGATTAAACTAAATTCTATGTGGCATTCGTTGTGGCAGACTGACAACGACGCGTTTTTGGTTTGTTATTAGTTTTTCAAACAGAGGGCAATGTAATTTATACGTTTATTTTTGTTAGTAGGTACGCTTTTTGTACTGTTTAAAAAAACGCCTTTAAAGCGTGCTTACAATAAAAAGAGCAACGTTTAAACGTATTTTCAATTCAGTCAGTCAGTCTATAGACTGCCTTTAAAGAATAAATTATACGTATACTTAATATTACTTTTATCACAAAATATTATTGCCTTAGTAATGCGTTTAATAAAAGCTTAATTTATCAGAGAGAAAGAAATTTTAAGCAGATGCTACGCGCAGCAGTGCAGTAATATATTGCGACGTCAGGGCTGCCACAAAAGTAAGTTGTAAATGAAAAGGAGCCGAGCTAGTCTCAAAACAGCGCGCGGTCGTAGTTTTATCTCTCGTATCATCTTTTGGAGCACCTTTGTATATTCTCATTTCATGCATCGTGTCTTGATGACATGGTTCGTGCTCAATACTTTTGATAATAGATGTTGTGTTATGTAAGAAATATATTATGTTGTGCATATCCATAACGGAAAGTATCGAATATAATTATATATTACTAGCTGTGACAAAAACAATCCATGATGCGGATTATATATCATGCTAAAATTTCAGCTCGATCGGTGCAGAACTTTTTAAGTATTTGAAGCGTACACAAACCAACATCACATTTTTATATATATAGATTATATTATTTATAATGAACTTTTCTATTATTATATGCAGGGTGTCCGGTAATGAGTGGATAATTCTGCCGGTGCGTGTGCCCCTCACACGGGGCGGGGACGATTGGAAAATAAGTGGCTATATCTACCAAAATATTTTAATGCATGTGGTTGAGCACTAATATTCGTCATTACATTAAAATTAAAAAAAAAACAATTACCAATTAAATATATAGTCACATGTCGTCTGGGTATAATTTTTTCTTATTCTATTCGGCCTTGAACCTTTCTACACGCACCTGCAAGATTATCGCATTACCTTACACCCTATATAGGAAAGTTTTCATAAAATATTGATTCAGTACTGCAAGCTGATCAAACTGAGCCCAAATACTAATCTACTGTTAGCACTGAGAAGTTCCGTTGTCTACTTTCCGTCTCGACCATCAAGTCATTGTCAGCGGAACTCGACAGGCATGCAACATTTCAAAACCAATTAAACAACAAGAACAGGGTCTAAATTGACTTGCAAGATTTGATCTAAAGAAACTATCTAACATATTTTGTAAAAATGTTTGCACCCGAAACCGAAACAAGAGAATCAGATATCAAGATCCCTCTTCCTACTTGATAATTGGTAGTTAGTAGAATAATTCATTATTATCTATCTACCATCACCTTTAGAAAACTTTACTCTTTTTAGAGTTCCGTATTCCAACAAGGAGCCCGTCCAGGCCGTCCCTCTATCTGCCTGACCCAGTCTGTCGTCGTACCATAAATTAAGACTTATGACCCAAAATCTATAATATTCCATTCAGAAATTTCTATAATCTCCGTTAAAAATATGTCTCAATATTAATTAAAAGCGTAACTCTTTACTGGAAGTTGGCAACAATTTTACCAAGAAGTTTTTTATGAACTGTCCCAGTATTTTCCTTACGTACAAATGTGTACAAATGAAATAGTGTAAGGAACCGCGGCCTCATCTCCGTGTAACTAGAGGTATAGTAACGTCATACCACACCGTTATATGGCGTCTTAATGGTGTTGCTCACATAATGTATGTGACCATTAACTTAGGAGTTGCTAAGAAACCAGTTAATCAACTAGAAAAACAAACGACGACGAAAGGATTTATTGAAAACTGAATAATAATTCATAAAGGGAGGGTTGTGTGGACCAATGCATGGACCAGATCGGCCCAAAGCCGGGATGAATGGCGTAAGAGGGAGGAGGCTTATGCCCTGCAGTGGGTTGGATGAGCTGCATATGATGATGATGAAATAATAATTGTAGTCTCCATGTTACTTCCTACTTCATCGTCCGATGCAACCAAGATATAATTGGACTCAATTGGATTGGGCTGGAAATATTTCAAACTCAGTTAATACGCTTTGCTTTATTTCCGAGACGATCCTTAGTATGCTCTTGATATGAAAAATTGGTCATCCGATAATTTTAAAACGAATGCCTTTCGTCATAAAAGTTTCGTCTTTGCACTAATTATGCTTTTAGCCAGTCAAGTATTTCAAGTTTTTTTATAAATTAATATCAATGTAAAGAGTACCAGTCAATCAATCACTAGTCAAGTTAAGTTGCAGTCAACTTTTACGATTAGTAAAAATCTTACATTGACATTTTCAATTAAATTTTATCTTAAACGAACTGACTTTGTTCCTTAGGGATTAGAAAAATAAAGCTATTGATAGTAACGTAGGGGCATATAATTGTATCAAAATTCATTATTAAATAAGTGCGTACTGAAAATTAGTGTAGCTAACGTTGACTTTTTGCAATACATAAAAATGATTCATTTAGCAATATTTCCTAAGAAACTGAAACCTGATTCTAGATTAACTTGATTATCATTTTTCTTTGAGTGCACCGCAGCCCTACACAAATAGTACTTCTATAAAAAAAACTACACATACATTATTAATTACTCATGCTGCGCCCCGTGGTTTCACCGTACCAATTTTCCCACTGGAGCTCTGTATTTTCCAGGAATAAAATACAGCCAGATGTCACTCGAGAATAGTTCAGTATGCATCAGTGATGTTCTAGAATCGGGCCAGTAGATTCACGGATTAGCCGCAACGAACAAACTTACAACAACGCTGCCTCTTTACAATATGTACCTTCTTTTACATTGATTTTCATACCATAACACTAGGTATTTTATAAATATGTTACAAATAAAGCTGCCACGTAGTTTACTGCCTATTTCAAGGTACCTTGTTCGCTCCCATTTGGTACTTCTCATTTAGTGGTTAGGGCGGCCTTCGTCATTTATGCATTTGACCCATGAATTTTCACAACAGCTTAAACAAAAAAGAAACAAAACAATATACTCATCTCAAAAAGGAAATATTATAATGGTCACGTCTCTGCAAATACGATCGATAAAGATGACAATAGATTTCTTTAAAAAATATATGAGCAATATCAACCACAAGAAATACCGAAAATGTGTACTCTAGGTAGAATAATAAGCTTCAGAGAAAAATTATACAGTGAAACTGTTGAATGTAGTCTCGTCGCCTTATTGGTGATGGCTTGTTGCCAAAAATCTTGAGAGAGAGAGGATACACTCTTACGGAATCTTTAGGAAATGAAAACTTTACTTGTCTTACTCTACAGAGCCATGTAACAATATGTTTCAAGGGGCAATATTCAAGGGGCCACGTGCGACCGCGATTGCGTATCGATCGTCACTTTCTAATTAACTGTAAACTTTTTGTTCTTGATGAAGGTAGAGCTGGCAATGTGTGAGGTAGGGTATGTGTGCACCCTAATTAGTGGGGTCAATTGTGAAATTACTTTTTAGCTGGTGAAAAGCAAAAGCTGTAATAGGCAAATGATGTTACAACAGTGTAAGGCGACTTGTTTTATAACTACAATGAGTTTCGGAAACTAATCGTATTCGCACAAACAAACTAATAGCTGTTCCGTACTGGTTTCCGCCCGTTTTTGTATCGGAACCCTTAAAACAATTTCGCTGACAATGCAATTTTGTTCCAAGCATTAACTAGGACAATGTGCGGGCTTAAACCTTTTATTGCACTACTTTCCATAGAATGGAAGCGCTGGGAAAATCGACGGAAGATTAACCTGACAGAAAACGTTTCGTGCATCGTTTAGGACATTGCAACAGTCTAATGGCTTTTTCGGACTACCAAACGCTATTAATGCTGGTTCTTCTTTTATTTTATGTACTTAGGTTTTGTCTGAATTTGGTTTCATTATTTTTCTGTTGAAAGTAAATGTATGCACTATATATACCCGTCAAATTGCCGTACATTGCGCTATCAAATATTCGTACAGAAATGCATAAAATTGATATGTGTACGGTAATGACAGTAGGGAAAAAATCCGTTCTAGGTATTTCGTAATAAAATATGCTAAACAAGGGAGCAAAGTACGCGTTTCTCTAAAAAACTCGATTTTACCGTGTCTGTGGAACTATGATCATCGTCTTTCCTCATTCCGTCATTGATCGTTATCAGTAATATTTAAGGTTATACGGCAGGATTTGTATAAACATGTGAGAAATTTAATTAATTCGAACAGTATACGAAAAGTAACTTACTCGATGAATGAATAAAAAATCAGATACTCTGTCCTATTATCCCTATGACCGGTGATTATTCTTATTACATGTCCAATGTTCATACTTGAATTTTACTTATTTATTTATTCTTTAGCACACAAATAGAGTACAAAGAGTACTTAATGCTAAGTAGCATTTTCTATCAGTCTTATTGATAAAACACCAAGAACCTATGAAGTTATTTGCGCGTTCTTTCCGCGTGTTGTATCGACTCAAGTTGGCGGTGGCGTGCCGCCCCGGAAGAGCTAAGGAAGTGACGATTAGACCCCGTCGGCCGTTACATGGAACGGGTTCCGTCGATGGCGCGACAACCTACTAATGACTGTTTAGTTCGGACTAACGACGTGTTTCGAATTTGCTGTGGAGTCAAGGAATATTTATTTTATTGGTCAAACTTTTTTCTGGTACGAATTATGCAGTGTTAACTTGTTTTTAGACGGTTGATTCCGTAGCAGACGTAGATGGCCTTAACTGACAAACACTGTCCGAGCCCCTAGACATCGCCCGAGATCTTATTCCATTCTAGGCTTAGCTTATTTATCATCATCGACCACATCGACATCTTCAAGTGTAATAATGGTATTGTCATAATAATTAATTTTTCACTAAACCATCGAAATAAAACAATTAACGACTGTATTTGCTCATCAAATAGCTGTTCATTTCTTATGGGAAGAGGTCCAAATCACCAATTATTTTTGTTATTAACGACCGCGCCTACTTTGTTCAAAACAACGAAAATCTAGGACGCTACGACAGATTTACTGTCTCTGAACTCATAAAATGTCGGATAAAAAATAGGTTTGTTAAATAAAAGCTACATAATTTCGTTCATTCATGTTTTCATAAATAGTGTTGAAGACTGGCACAATCATAAAGTGTGCGTGGTACAATGAACGGATGGTATGAAGTAATTTACCTAGCTTACTAGATCTCATGGCTTCGTAAGTATGTCATTTTTCTAACCAAAGCTGCATTTTTAGAGATGAAGAGTATATGGTTCTATTTTTCTTTTGGAAGGAGGTCATATTTTATTTATTTATTTCACGATAATGAAAATAAAAACACGTGATAAATTTAATATATATTGTGTTAAAGATTGAGCTTCCTCCGATGTTTTTCTTCACCGAAAAACGAGTGATAATTACGTACATTATGTTTACGCCTGCACTGGGATTTGAACTCACGAGTGTATAGATTATAATTAATCTATTTTTACGATGTCAATAACAGAGCATTTGAAGCTTTGTTTTGTTGTGGTGCAAAAAGGTCTACAAAGCTGGAACTTTTGTTATACTTACTTTTGTTACTTTTGTTTTGCTCTTATGCGCTCGCCAGATAACTGAGTTTTCAAAATAAATAGTACATGTGCGTGGAAGGTAGAACAAAGGCGTGTGTGCAGGTCGTTGGCGCTCGCAATTGAACAAACTGTTCGGTGATTCCGTGCTGTCAACTGCACCGTGGCAAACGTAGTGAAAAAAATAACTTTTCTTGAAGTCTTCGCCGGTCTTTATGTAGGAGGACGTTATGAAACTTGTAAAATTCCCCATAGTCAACTTATCTGTTTTGTGAACGATGTTTTAGGAATTTCAATTGTATATTTTTAATATTTTGCCTTTAATGTTATACACTAAGGGCTATATATATCTGGATATTGCAGCAGTATTCAAGAATGCTTTTGACATATGCGAAGTAAAGAAATTTAAAGCATTTAATATCGGAAAAGGTATGCTAGATCGTAAAACAAAACCTAGACTCTTGTATGATCTGGTTATAATATTTGATATGTGTTTATTAAATAACAATTTATGATACTCGTAAAGAAGAATTCCTATGTCTCGAACTTGTTTTGTTATTATAAATATTGGATTTTAATTACGTTGATTTAGTTATAACTTCCCATACATTTTTTCCTAATCCCTGATTGATAAGTCAGCTCATCAAATAGCACACAAGTGCACCATCTACTTGATTTGATTTCTGGCAAAACCAACTTTCGTAACGAATTCGAAACCAATTCCATATCATT
Organism: Campaea margaritaria; assembly: GCA_912999815.1. Lineage (NCBI taxonomy): Eukaryota > Metazoa > Arthropoda > Insecta > Lepidoptera > Geometridae > Campaea > Campaea margaritaria. Next base: position 7,857,673 of record OU538788.1, read on the forward strand.
CCAAGTTAAATTACGAAGCCATAAAATTTAATTTATGAAAGTCGATTATTTCCGTGTTCTCGCATCCTTTTCATTTCATGAATGAATCCAATATAATTTGTTCGAAATATAAATGCAAGTTTTATTTCATTTTGAACCGACTTCAAAAGAGGAGGAGGTTCTCAATTCGACTGTATGATTATTTTAATGCTTGTTCCGCGATTAATCCGCCAATTGTAAATTGTTTTTATTAATGGTTATTTTTTTTGTTTGGTAGGAATTATTCTACTTCAGAGGTGTTCCATACAAATTCTATCGAAATAGAACTATAACTTTTTGAAAAATCAACAAATCACGATCACGCACGTTACAGTCCATTTCTTGTTTTTAAACATTGGTTGAATGAAGCTGTCTAAATTTTCTCAATGTCAAGAGACGATTTGACACGGATAAGTTAACTTGACGCTGAGTGCGTGATGCTAGTATTGACAGAGGAAGCTTATTGCTGAGATATTGGTATCATATTATATTGAATTTATAAAATGTATCAGGTAGGCTATAACTAAATAATGGCGAAAACATCATTAACCTTCGTTTTGCCGATGACATAGTGATTATGGCGGAATCATTGGAGAAACTTAGAACCATGTTCACATACCTGGGTAGAGTTTCCCAACAAGTAAGACATGGAGAAAACTAAAAATCACGGCGAATATTCATGTTTCATCTTTACCAGTAATCGTTGGGAACGATACTCTCGAAGTTGTCGATGATTATGTTTACCTAGGACCGACTATCCAATTAGGTGGGTCCAACTTTGACAAAGAGACCCACCGGAGAATCTTACTCGGCTGGGCAGCTTTTGGGAAGCTGCGTGATATTTTAACATCCAAAATTCCACAGTGTTTAAAAAGGAAAGTTTTTAACCAGTGTGTGTTGCCAGTGTTGACTTATGGCACTGAAATGTGGGCGTTTACCGTTGGCCTTATTCATAAGCTCAAAGTTACGCGCTGTGGAAAGAGCCATGCTTGGGGCACTGCAAAATGAGATCCGTAATGAGGAAATCCGCAGTAGAACAAATGTTACCGACATAGCTCTAAGAATTAGTAAGTTGAAGTGGCAGTGGACAGGCCACGTAGCTCGTAGGACCGATAGCCGTGGGGGAATAATGGTTTTCGAGTGGTGACCGCGGATTGGAAGACGTAGTAGGATGGCCCCGCACGAGGTGGACCGACGACCTGGTACGAGTCGCGGGGAGCCGCTGGATACAAACCGCTAGAAATATAAGTCTCAGTAGCACAGAGACACAAACATAGATCTTGAGAGAGATCTTCAGAGATCTTGTTTCGGTATACGATCTTTGACAAACATTTAAATACATTTTTTTTACTCATTGGTTGAAGTGTAACCTTATTAAGAAAAAAATTACATGTTGTCATAAAGATTTAGGTCAAACAGTGATTTAAATCTGTCGCTGGGTTTACAAAGGATCAAACATACATAAAAGTTAAGTATATCTTATGATAATTATCAAAGGCATTCAATTTGTCTCCAATTTAGCCACGCCGCCGCGCGCGTCCCACTGAACTATACCTTCAATATCTTTGCAGAGTGAAGTTTCTGAACCTGTCCTATTTATATTATGTGTCTATCTAGACAACTATCCATATAATATCTATTGATATATTGACTTACTTTATGTTACGATAATACGTTACGTTTCCCGTCGTAATAATCTAAAGAGGTTGATAAATTCATACTTACAAGGCAAAGAATAAATTTCCGGTGGGATATGGAGTCTATTAAGCCGGTCGGACATTGTTCCTTGCGGAACTCAGCAGAAACCTGTGAACAATAAAAAACAATGCCATTAGATATCAAATTTAAAAATATCGTTAAAATGACAATTCCAATAAGCGAATTCAGAACGATAAGACTCGGAAGGCGTTTCGCGTTACAAAACTCAAAACTCGAAGCATTCATTATAATTAATTACTACTAAAGTGTTATTTTTTTTTACAAGTCAACATCTAGGTATATCATGAATATAGTAAGAAGACTAAAAAGGAAAATACCTTTCGAGTAAGTATAGTGACCAATCCGGATCTGGCCCCCGTGGTGGATTATGGCCTTAACTCTCCTCACGAAAGTGAGGAGAGACCCGTGCCCAGCAGTGGGACGTTATGGGTTGATGATGATGATGATGATGATACTTTATTACAACTTTTGATCCCGTAAAAATGAATAGTTAGTCAACACAGTAGTGTGTAACCGCGGAGTGCAGCTGCAACATTTGAACGAATTAATCTAAATAAACGGAATGGGACTGGTAACAAAATGAGATATTTTGGCCTTCTAAGTTATCCCACTGCGAGTAACTCGAGACGAGCTAGTATTTCACCTGATGGTAAGTACTACGCCTGCCCATAACAGTTACAGTGCCTCCCAGAACTTTGCATTGCATAATCTTGCGCGGCACTGCACTGCGCACGTTTCCTGAGACATCGGCTCTAAAGTCTCATAATGCCCAGTAATTTCGAATATGTAGAATTTGATGCAACTTAGTAATATTAATTCCCTAAAAGGATTAAACAGAGTGTTCAATTGGTATGAAACTTTTGGTTTGTAAACTTAGAAACATGAAACTTTTTTCAAAGTATCTTCAAAATAATGTAGTATGTCATCGAGTTCCAAAAATAGTTATAACCGCGTCTTTGAAATTATTCAAGTTGTAGATACAGAAATGTAATCAGCGTATAGACTAACTGTTGCAATAAAAAACAGCATTTTTTAACATTTTAATATTAATAATTATCTATAGCAAAAAGTGGCGTTTCCTTCCTTTCGTTAAGTAACCATATCTGAAAATATGTTCAGAAAGTTACACTAACTACTCCTTCACTTTAAACTAGGAAAGCTTTTTATTTTTTACACTTTATCACGCCTACAATTAAATAGTGGAATAAAGAAAATACGACATAACTTTAAACGCCTCTGTTAAGCACGTTACTTAAGTTCTGCGCAGCAAAAATGTAGTGCGCAGAACGTACAAAATGCCAATGAGTAGAGAAATTCCGAAATTCCCTTCAACGTCTCCGTGGTGTAGTGGTTAGCACACCTGCGTAATAAGCAGGACGGCCTCGGTTCGATCCCGAGCGGAGACTATAGAAAGAAGACTCTTGGTCCAAGCCCAGGATTCTTCTTTGTATTTTGCCTAAATTGCAGATTTTGCAATTATTTTTTGATTTTGAATGAATAATACAAAAGTAGAACAGGAATCTGTACAATTTTTGGCGGTATCGATGTGTAAGTATCCACTAAGAAAGGATTTTTCTAAAATATACCCCTAAGAAGGTGGAATGGGGTGTTAAAGTTTATATGAATCTCTTTATTCTGTGAACCGACTGACTCTAAAATTGCCAACATACTCTTCAATTTTATATATAGAGAATCGTGTATCCAAATTTTTTACAAAATCACTTTTATTTAGGTTCAAATAGGGTTTAGAAGTTTTTTATTTGATGAGGTCCGTAGATTTTACAGCTAATTAGGCAGTTATGAATGCTGTATACAAATAAATATTTAGCATGATTTGTTGTATAATTCGTCACTTTCTGGGTTTTTTTTTTAGGGAAAAGGTATTATTTACTTTTTCAAACACTGGCAGGATATATAAAATAAAATACATTAAAAATACGCCAAGTAGTGAGTGCAGCGCCACGCAGGATTGTGCAATGCAGGGTTCTGGGTGGTGGTGTGTCTGTAATGGGCAGGCGTGGCGGTTACCATCAGGTGAATGACTTGCTAGTCTCGTCACTCAGTCAAATAAAAAAAAGTAGGATGAACAATAATTAATATTTAAATGTAATGCACATGCTCGATGCAACAAGCTGATGCGATAGATAATATACTTTGCTACCCATGTGAAGCCGGGCCGGTAGTTATAATATTTTAGGATTGTAAGGTGCGTTTGCATTAAAAACAATCCATCAGGGCCATATTCCCATATACTCGATATGGGTGAAACCGCGGATTGGTATACAAAGACGTGGGTGATTTTAGGTCCTGGATTAGGATATTACTTTAATAAGGGTCAGCATCTATGTATGTAATTGAGAAGAAAAAAAAAATAAACAGAACAGAAAAAAGAATATTGAAGTGGTTTCAGTACGATTAGTAGGTAGCGAGTCTAATTTATGCTGAATTGTTTAAAATTTTTTTTTAAATTTTTATTTCTTTTTCAATTCCAGAACCTATTTCTTCGTTTTCTCATCAACGCCGTACATTAAGCTGTCTCTAAAGTTAGATAGCTTCATAATGCGTCTAACAAGGAATGTATAATGACCTAAATTTAAAACTTGACATCCCCGTAGAGTTTCTTGGTGCTATCTGCTCTGACAAACATAGTTCCGAAGCACTGGTAGAGTTAATGGAGTTTCCTTTTCCTGTGCGAGATTCAGCCATGAATTACCATTGAAAAGGAAATACCATTATTGAACTCAAATCTCAACCTACTTATTAGTTTAGTGGATCAAAATAAATCAAATATTATAATAATTGATATTTTTTTTTATTTTTCTATATGTACGAGTATTGAGACTAATCGTTGCCCTGTGTGGGAATCGAACCCGCAACGTCACGCTTCACAGTTGGCACGTCACCATCATATGCCACGGACGGCATAAAAAATGAAGGGAAAATGCAAAGCTTCTTTGGGATAATGGGAATTCCACATAGAAATGGTAGTCCCTAGAACTAAACTGAGCAGATTCTGGATTTTTTTATAGAAAACTTACTATTCGTGAGTGACATAGACTTTTTTATTCTGAGTAAATCCAGAGGTCACGCTGAAAAACCAGAATGTAGCGGGTGAAGGATAAGGTAATCTCTATAACTACTAATTTGATTCGGATAATTATTTGACTGATAGAACTCTGCACTATTCTCAAGTGACATAATTACTATTATATCCCGGATCACTACAACGTTCTTTCGGGAAAATGTGAATTATTCGAGTAAACTGTGAAGAGCAGCTAGTAATCTTTATAAGTTGGTTTTTCGCAAATTTGTCGAGTTCAAATGGTAAGAATAACCAATAATAACAGACAATACCAATTGACAGATATGTGATCATTGTAGACAATAAAACCAGATAATCTAAACATAGTTGCAATGTCACTACTCTACTCCATATTTAGCATAGCAAAAATACGGTGACTCGGACACGGGGTTAGGATTACGGTCACACACACATATGTGGACCCAGTTTTAAATTGCATGCAAGGTATTAAACAAAATTTTGTACAAACCTATTAAGCAAAAAAGCAGAAAATTCAGAAATAGTCTTGCTGCGAGATATTTTATAAATGCATCGTGTCACTCTTTGTACAGACTTTTTAACGCTGCTTGCGTTGTACGAAGTTCTAATCTTTCACTTGAATACGCACGGTTACTTTTCGAACACTTTCGTTTCTGAAGTAAACCACATTTCCGGATATAGTAACTGACAAGTTCAACTCGTATTTATTAGCTTATATATTTATTTCGAACTGAATTTTTAACCCCTCGAGCATCAGAATTCAATTCTAACAAAAGGTGTCATAATTACGAGTGGCGAGTTAAGTGGTCTTTGAACAAAGGGCAGATCCCGGTTCCAGTATTAACACGACAGGAACTCAGCGTTCCAACCGGCACTGAAACACTTCTTGCACCGACTGAGGCTGGCATGGAACTAATATGTAGGACTGGGTTGGAAGCTAGCCTTTAAATCAGTACTATATCCAACTGCGTTGTTAGTGAATAGTATCGGGTTTAATATCTCCTGCTTGGCCGTTACAAAGCCAGTACCACAGTACAAAAACCATAGCAGGATGGCATCTTAGTAAGAACTAAAAGTAACTGACCACTGACTCGCTCTTGACATTATTTGACATTGTTTGATAATATTACATTAAGTTGTCTATTTTTTTTTGTTCAATAAATATTGCTACAAATTACATGTCACTTTTATTGGAAGAACTTTGCTGTACTTAAGTAGGTATCAATTGCTTTTCTATGGTGGAAGATATCGTAAGGAGTTGTGCATGCCCGACAATATTTTGGATTTTGGAGCCACGATTCCAGATTGGGCCCCCGTGGATACCTAATAAATCCTCACTAAAGTGAATTGAGACCCGTGCTCTACAATAAGCGGATATGAGTTGAGATGATGATGACGATCATGAACCTTAATTCGCTTAAGTTTTAGTTCTAGTTTAGAATTCGGTTGTGACTAATGTGCGTATTGTACGTACGTAGGTATCTGAAATAGGCTATTTCATGATGTCTTCCCCGAATGTCATGTAAGTCACATTAATATTATAAATTTGACGGTTTGTGTATTTTTTTGGCGTCCTTTCATGCCGTAACGACTGAAAGAATTTTTCACCTAACATCATCCTATCTAAAGTTAGTTAGATACTGGCATGGAACATAGAATATTTTATAATTATTACTTAAAAAATAACGAATTCTATAGGACAACAAAGGAGGACGCCATTAAGTGGTTCCAACAGAAGAAGTAAGATGGTATCATCCTCAACAGCAAAAAGTCTTAAGTAAACAAAATTCTTAAATTAAACAAAATTGAGCTAATTGAAGAGACAGGATTGGTAAAAAAATAAGCTAAGTGTACAATATATTTACCTAAATTACCAAATTCCGTTCAGATTAGTTAGTGATTCAAGACATCTCTGAGAAGAATGGAATATTAATTAAGTCTTAAGAAAGCATCTTACGTTATTGCTCTAACTACAAGACAAACTAGGTTAAAGGACAAATTTAACTTTGCCGTTTGATACGTAGACTCGATTATTGCACCAACCGCAAATAATAAGATTGTTATAAAGTAAACTTTGGAGAAAGCTGGGAAAACAACACGAAATCTAAAATATGAACGATTTCTCAAGGTATGCAGTCTGACATGAGATATTATATAATACTTCGAGTTATGATTAAAAAGCGTAATAAGTCATCTAGGTTTGGACCACTAAAGCTCTTAACCACGAGGAATGGAAAGAGGGAAGAAAGGCCTTTGCCCTGCTAAATAAATAATTAATAAATAATAATTATATATATATATTATATTTTATTTTTTTATAATATACTAGCTGTACCCTGCCACGCTTCGCTGTGGCACATTCGCACATTCGCTGATATGTCACTGATGAAAAATATAGATAAAAACAATCCTTGACGCGGATTATATATCATGCTAAAATTTCAGCTCGATCGGTGCAGAACATTTTGAGTTTATGAAGCGTACACAAACCAACATAACATTTTTATATTATTATTATTATAGAAAAATAAATCCCTATTTCCCTTGGTCACGGCATCACGCGTGAACGGCTGGACCGATTTCGCTAATTAGTTTTTTTTTTTTTGTTATTTTCAGGAGAAGGTTCTTATGCAACAAAAAATAAAGAAAAAGTTTGGAAAAAACCGAAATGTTTTTTTCTGTGAGATTTTTGCAGGAACTCACGATTTGACATTTGATTTTTCGCAACCTGCAGCTTGTCTTTAGTAGCATAGTGATTTTTAACGCGGAAGAAGAGTTATTGCAGGAAAAGTGGAATTATGTAGGTCAAGCCGCGGGGCGCAGCTAGTCAGTCAGATAATATATACTTAACAAGAGGAAAAAGGTATTAATTTTTTTTTTATTTTATGAGAAAAATATAGACTCGTCATGGTCACCATTGCCACATATAACCATAGATTGATAGAACTGACCTCTCTTGCATTTCTGACCCCAAAAAGTAGCTTAGCAAATACGGACGTGTCTGCATAATAAATATTCTACTGTCAATGTAATCGGTCTTCTCTGGCGATTGTTACTACGATTTGTATGTGTGCAAGAGACACACAATCTCTAGTTTCCCATGTTTGAATAAGGTGCACCATCACTTCACCATGGTCAAAGTCGCAAGGCACAATCAATAAGTCCAGATGATAGAGTCCAAGTCGTAGTTTTTTTAAATATCATAAAGAAAACACACGTGAGTTTTCGGCAGGAAACCGAGAAAATGTGTCGTTATTGGTTTCCGTCCAAAAAAATCTTGCCCATCATTATTTGTTTGGTATATTATAGATTTTTTAGGTCCTGGAATGACATATTATACGATTTCTGTGAGATGATATTTTTTTGTAGCGTTAGGGCTCTTCGGCAAGTTTCACATCTTTGCCAGATTTTCATCCGCAAAGCCGGTGGTGTGCAAACAGTGCACTGTTTCCACAAAAATTACTGGGTATATGCGACTTTTGAACCGATGTCTCAGGGTGACGACCGCAATGTATACCGAGGCTTACCGAGAATTTGAGGAACGTTTTGATGAATCGTTGGGGAAGAAAGGTTCTGGAGTGGCGACCAGGGACCGGATAACATAACGTAGGATGGCCCCCCACAAGTCGGAACGACGACCTGGTTCGAGTCGCGGGGAGCTGCTGGATGTAAGCGCTAGTTGTGGCGTTCTATGGGGGAGGCCTATGTTCAGCAGTGGACGTCTTTTGCCTCACGGTGCTGATTACGATAAATGTTTTAATGATGCCGTTTTACTGTTCCCCTTGTACTGGACTTGATATGTGTCATGTTCTTATCTCTGTTCAGCGTTCGAATATCAATATGTTAGAGTAAGAGCCCGTGAACGCCAGACCTTCGTTATTTTATAAAAGCTGAAAGTTTGTCAGCGCATGCTCCCAACACAGGTAAGAATGATGTTCTATTATGAAGTTTGGGTCATCGCGGCTTTGGCAGATAAACGGCACTAAAGGTGATTAAAATACCGATCTACTTATAATTTTATAATAATATAATATAATTTTATACCATAGTATTAGAATATTAGAAATTCAGAATATTATTATTAAAAAAAAAATTTTTTTTCAACTACGCTGAGATAGTTCGCGGTAGACCTAGCTCGCCATCTCACTCGCACCCTCCCATATATATACTGCTTCACGCTCGCTCCTACAGCTACCCTACATGATTTTCTGGCAAGGACTTGGAACTATCAAATATGTCTGGCCAATGAGGAAACATAATTTAATTATTACCCAAGTATTCTAATTATATAAAAATCAGCTTTTATACTATAATGTAAGTAGAATTACAATAATTTCATGAACATCAAGGGTGTCTGGCAAGAGGTTGCCACGATGATAAGTGTCTGGTAATTAATGCCGTGATTTTTAGTAATATTCTGAAGGTAATACCAAAAAATCACACTTTATTAAATGACGAAAGTAGATTAGTATTTTACACACCTTTAGTACCGTTTATCTGCCAAAGCTACGTTGACCTTTGGGTCAAAACAGGTAAGAACGACGTACTATTACGAAGTTTGCTTCGTAATAGTACGTCGTTCTTACCTGTTTTGGGAGCATTCGCTGACAAACTTTCAGCCTTTATAAAGTAACGAAGATCTGGCGTTCACTGGCTCTTAGACCATGATGAGTTCTCTGGCTAGTACGTATTTCCGGCTATCGGATATTAGTCCGCATAGAGAGGGCACTGATCAAAGCAAGCAGTCCAGGACTGACTGAAATGTAGTTTCAATACGAAACACTACAGTACGTACCTACAAATTTCAATCTAGATTAAATTGATTAAACTAAGGTAACTAGGTAATTAAGTAGATGCCAAAAGGAAAGCAGGCTAGGATTCATTGTGAAGGGAATTCATTACAAACGAACACATGTGTTCGTTTGTTTATGTAAACCATTTAGAATGTGGTATCTCATTTTAAGTGATGAAGAATCATAATAATAATATTTAATATTTTACGATCACCATAACATGACATTGGTGCTTAGATACTGTAATAGTGTAATGGTTGTTTTTTTAATAAATTTTGTCCTATCTTCACGTCGCAACGGCCAAACGGATTTTGATGATTTTCTAAATCTAGGTCAATTTATCTTGGTATTTTTCAATTGACTACGATTATTTTGACCAAAAATATCTTGTGAATATAAGGTATTTTTTTTTTGTGAATTAAATATTTGGTACTGCAAGGTGATCATAATAAGCACAAGCACCGCCATTGATCAAAGGCTGCAACTAACTTCAATATTATATTTTCGGTAATGTACTTTGATATTGCAACTAATTTAATTGTTATATTGACAGACACCATTTACTACAACGACATCGTAATAGCAAATTTACAAATAGTATGTGTATGTCTGTATCTACGCGTATAAGTACTATTATATTTTTTTCATTAAGTTCTTTTTTCACCGTCTCGTTCGTCTATGATTTGTCGTTTCTAATTTGATTCTCTGGCACCCAAACAAACTTATAATCGTACAAATGACGCAGATGTACCTAATGTTTAGATAATTAGCTTTTGCCGCCGACTTCGGCCGGTCTTTGTGGATTCCAAATATCCCGGTTACTATCTATTCTGTGTCCTGGTTGACCTGTTTATGTCGTAGTTACTGAACTATTTCAACTTTTCATCGCTATTGCCCTGAAATCAGTTGGCTTGACATAATTATACAGTTGGTTTTACCTCTAAAATTCAATGATAATGTGACCTTTTCGAAAGTATATGTAACAACCTTTTAATAGTCAAAAACTATTGATTTGGGGTCAACGAACTCCGAGTAGTCGAGGGAAACGAAGTGCGTCAACTTATTAAATTATATCTTAGTTATTACAAGGCTTATTCAATATACACAGAAGCGCAGACACGACTCAGTTACAATTTTACAGAGATATTATAACGCTTAGTTTTTAAAATTTGCCCGTTTCGCGTCTGGTGCGTCCGCTATATTCGAGATAGAGATATATTTTGACAACGTATTATTTTCGTTGCGTTATTTTAGTCAATGTCGATAAAATTATCAAGAAGGCCGTGAGAGTGTTCATATTCGATTTGTTACTGTTACACGTGTTATTTCACCGCACGATTTTTGGGGCTTAAATCGATTTTTGACCTACATCGGTCCGCTGATTTTTGTAGTATGATGCTATTATGACGCCCAAATATAATATTTGATTCCCCCTGACAATGATATTATAGAAAACTATCGTAGCAATGTGAATCTTTTTCTTTTAATTCGTGTCAGTTAGTAAAATTGTTTTAATAAAATTGTTTAGTTGAAATTCTAAAGAATATGTATTCAAAATCTATTTATCAAGCACATAGCACGATGAAACTTGTGGAGACTCACTTCAAGTTCAATTGGCTCCAACTTAGTTTGATCAAAAGTAAGCACGATAAAGCACGCTCCGTGCCGAACCATGAAGCCGAAGCAATGTGACTTTAAATCTACTAAAAAAAAACCGAAAAATTCTATCTGAACTCCACGGTTTCACCCGCATAGACTATTATCCTACAGGACTGTTGATTCTTAAGTCATAATAAGTGTATTTTATTGTATTCCAAGATCTAATGTCTCTACCTACACGTATGCCAAAGTTTAACAAAATCCGTACAGTTTTTACGGCGTAAAGACAGGACAAACAAAAAAAAACACGCAAACTCTTGCATTTGTAATAATAATGGGAAACTTTTATGAAAAAAAATCTTTGTTGTTACATATGTGTGTACAAAATATGCAACAAAAAAATAAAAATACCTTAATTACAATAAAGTACAACATTTCTTTTAGTCAGCTTTGGATTTTGGAATAACGGAGCGGTAATTATAATGTATTTATTTTTTCTGATTTCAGGTAAGCACTTTTGATGTCTACTTAGTATTACTGGATGGTTGGTGAGTAGCAATTACTTATTTAGTTTATTGTTCTTTCATTTATTGATTTTTAGTTAAAGGGTGTGTTGATCGTCGATTCCTTTCACGAGTCACTTTTCTTCAAGAATCGTTTTATTTACGCCAACTGAAATGTTTGTAAGCTTTTAATAAAGTGTAGAATGTTTATAAAGGGACCTCATCGTAGCTCTAATCCCGTAAGCTATTTTCACCGTGTGTAGCCAAATGTACTTCAGTCTGAAAAGCGCCGAGAATTGGTTTCGGCGATAATTAATGAATTATCCATTGCATCCGCTAGCAATGCTGCGCTCTATGGATGCTCCATTCAATTTAAACTCGATAATGAAGCACAATTTCCTCACCACCGTTATCCATGGCTCTATTCACGCTTGCTTCATGCTTGCTTTGCAGTAAGGTAGATTAGAATCCCAGTACGTGCACGTACCAATTATTTTGGAGGTATGTGATCAATAGATAATATCGAATTTGCGATACCATCAATATAAACGACATACAAAACGTTCTTGACCATCAAGAAACCAAATAAGTGTTTAAGTGTTTAACCAAATAAGTGTCTTATAATAAATCCACTATAATCAACGAACGATATCTAGAGAATATTTTAAAAATTGAGGAGTTTTCAAAGATACATTATAAAAAACTGTTCAAGCTACCTCGATAAAAATTAATATATTTCCCTGTACAAAATAAGCACCGAAAATTTAAATTAATATTGCTGTTTCAATTCGATTTCCTTGCAATTGGTACAGGAAATCTGTTGTCAATACAGAAGCGTGGTTGATGTGATATCATTGAAAAGCCTTCAATGCTACTGCGAATTTTAAATTGCACAACTTTGTCATTCGTTTTGTACAATGTTTTTTTTTTCATATAAGGTAATTAATTATAAACTCTTTTTATATAACTTTATTGAATAATTCATTAAATAACATCGTCATATCTGCTAGCCATGCTCAACTTTTTATTTGTCTACCAGCTGCGTCCCTGTTTCACTTGCTTTTGCTATTATCCCACAGGAATTGTCAATTCTTATCGGGATTTCAATGCGGGTTTCATCGGTGGGTTGCTTTCGTTAAGATTTAGAAAACGATTTAAGTTTCATAAGTGACAGCCTGATGCAGCGCAGCTTAAACAAACTTTGCTAAAAAGTGGGCATCATTGAAAGCTATCATTACTTAAGTAACATTAACTTAGAATAACATGATGTCATTAGTTCCTAAACTGCTAGTATTGTAGTACACATAATGTTAAATACTTGTTAAATATAAGAAAAGCACGGGTCAAATAGTAATAGCTTAGTCGAAATTGTATTGCACGATGTGGTCTCCTGTGATTAGGTTTTTTTCTCAGATATTGTTTGATTTATAGCCCATAATATTGATACATTGCAGATATAGTAATAATTATATTTCCTTGCTGTGGACCAATTTCTCGTGTTTGTGGTAAAATTAATTTACAGCAACTCCAAAATAAAACTACAACAAAAAATCGAAGTTCACCAGGCGGTCACCCATCCAATTGTTGACTTCGTCCAGCGTGTCTTAACTACTAAAAACTGTACCACAAGTCATTATGACGTCACACATGTGATAGAGCACGCGTACGAAGTCAAGGGGAAAGCTAGTTTATTCCAATATTAGTGTAATTACAGTACCCTTAGCAAGCAGGAAGAGAACTATTACTAGCGGTGACGAGAAAATTATAGTTTATTATCGAGTTTAAAATGGAAAGGTCATCCATAAACCACAGTAGCGCCAGCGCTTGCATTTGTTAATTAATTAATTATTTATATAACCAGCTCTCGTCACTTTTCACGCTTGCTGGTGTACATTTAACTAGTTACAAACGGTAGAAATAGTTTACGAGTTTGGAGCCACAATGAGGTCCCTTAATTAATATTCTCAATTTTATTGAAAGCATGTAAAAGTTTAGGTATGTTATCCACCAATCCAGACCGGGGCCCCCTTTTGGATTATGGCCTAATCCTCAGGAAAGTGAGCGGGGACCCGTGCTTAGCAGTGGGTTTTGATGATCGTGATATTAAAATGTAAGTTTGTAAAATTATTACGATTCTTGAAGAAAATATTTTATTTGGCATACAATTTTTTTTGTATGGTTTTGTTAACATAGTTCTGGAGGTCATGTTACTATTATAAGATATGAAGGTAAGTATTTTTGAACGCTATCTTTACTTTTAGTGAAATCCAATTATTGTTATATTTCTTACACATATTAGGAAATGTAAGCGGTGAAGTTCTTGTTTCGTTGTTGAATAAAACTTGCCTACAAGCAGAGGACTTTTTGTATTTACCTGCAATGTTCAATAGTTGCCGGCAATATCGAAAAGTTGCCGGCTCTGCTCACGTATTTGACCTTCAATTGTATATTTAGGTAGCGTCGATAATGTTGTTGACAATAAACTTATTGAACTTAGGGTACCCCATACATAGAACATTTAATTAACTTGATAATGATGTTATGGTTATATTACCCCAGAAATAAAACCTTCTATTTTCTGAACTTCCCAGATCTTTAAACTGAAAAGATTTAATCAAACTGAGAAACATAAATTTGTACAGAATTGTCTAATTTAGTTAGCTAAATTAGATACTCGGTAGCTTTGTTGCAAAACTTTTGAAGTTAGAAGTTAAATAAAGTTCCCATTAAAACAGAGCAATTTGTTTTTCTGGATACCGGCGGTCTACGAAGAAATAAATTATTAACGCAATTATAATTGTTATCCTAGCCAACACGTATGTCATACTAAATCAGTTTAGAAATCAGGTTTTTCTTTTAACTTTCATTAACTACACTAAAGGCGACAGCAGAGATGTTGTAAATGTTCATATCTCATTTTAAAACGATATTTTTCAAGCTCGATGTATGGTCATACCGCAATCAGTGTTGAAAAACTACTATAATCCTGCTAGGTACTCAAAGGGACCATCATTGCTACAATGCAAATGTTTTAGTAAAAATGTATCACTAAGGGCGGACACACAAACGCAATGCGGTGCTATAACGCAGGAAACGTTGCGCCGCGTTATGCCTCATTCGCTTACCAAAAATATCATTATTTTTACACTAGTACATTAAAACACTTGTTTACATTGTTACTATAGCGTTGCATGTCCTTCCAGGTTTTGGTGTGCCCGTCGTAAAACAAATTATCACGTAACCGTCTTCAACTTGACTAAGTTCCTAACGTAGTCAAAATATTTTCAGAACACCTTTGAAACTTCCTTTTGTACCTATGTACCTATCGAAATTGTTGTCTTTGACGCTTTGACACAAACATTTGGATAACTTCCAAAGGTATTTAACCGTATTATTCTGACTAACACTATTGATTAGAGATTTGGGCCCCAGGTGTAGCGCTTTTGTAGAACATTCATTGAGAAATGGGACAAGTCCGTTGCCAATTCCGTGTTCAATAAATTTTATTATTGAAAGGGTATTTTTCCCGAAAGGCTTTGATAAAACTTTGTGAAGAAGTGAGATTTAAATTTCACAGGCTGATTAAAATGAACGCAACTAGTATCAATCTACTGATAGTCTTTTTTTGTCTGTATTCCACCTCTACAGAGCAGCTCGTTGCTACCTATGTACCATTTTTTTTGGAATTGAATCCGGAACGGAAACTGAGTTAAAATTTAATTAAACTTCCATCCACACCAAAACAGTGAGTAAACTAAAAGCTTGTACAAATAACGGTATGAGCACGTGTTTAACAATAAATTCTCGTACCACCATTTCAAATGGTCACAATGAGTTGTTACGTTGCAGCGAACTGTTCTTTGAATAAACTCTACTCGTTACTGAACTATGTTTTGAGGTCCCAAAAGTTGTCACATTTCATAAATAGGGAAAATAACGAGCAATCCTAGTCTAGTTGCGGTAGTTAGTATAGCTTTTGAATGAACTTGCACCCAGTGAAGCTTCTAGCTTCTATACAGTCTACGAGGACGCTGTGTTGTACTGTCAAATTTTACCACGAGTTTTTCTTTTGTTTCGGAATCACAATAGACTAAATAATCATCATCATGATATGAGAGTTACAATCTTTATTCCTTAATTAGTTTAAATATTATTTGGTATGTTTTGGATTATTCGGCTGTGTCATAAGTAATTTTTTGTCGTTGTTGCGATGTATTCTTATTATTGTGTTGATGTTTTGTTATCGTTGTATTGTATTGATTTCTTGAAGAAATTGTATAATAACATTGATTTTTTTGGCGTTTGGCTTATTGTTCGACGATAAATAGAGATACTTTTTCAGAACAGTTCATGTCTGGTATTTTTATCTACAGTGCAATTTGATCTTTGATCTATTTGCCAATCTGTCTTATGACCCTGAATACTAATCATATTTGCTGTTCCAATGCTAGATGTCATACTTAATGTTTTCAAAACAAGTTTTAAATGGTATTACAAACTCCTGCTTAGACCGTTTGCAGTGTTGATTCTACAAATTGGGATGATTCCACTAGTCCCATTTTACTTCTGCTCTGGGAGTATATTATGTTGCTAATCCTTTTCCAGGTGCAAAATACTTGCTAAAAGGTGGAGGCAAGTACCTTGCTCGCTAATAAATTGAGATAGAATAAGCTAGACGTTCGTTTACAGCGACTTAATACAACTACTATAAACTTAGTCGGATAATACAGTATCTCAAACTTGGAACCATATTATAATACAACACTTTGTCGAAGATTTTCCTAATATCATATTTCAGTGGGGAAATTTTAGGGAAAAATAAAAACATCGTAAGTTAAAACACGGTGTTCTTTGGAAATACAAGTCCTTTTCTGTGATGGCTAAAATTAACATTCCTCGCAGATTAATAAGTTTATATTCCATATTATGTTTTTAATTTTTAATTTTAATGTTCACAGTGTTTCCTTATAAAGAAACACCTTGAAAACGTACCTGGTGTGACTTTATTGAATTTTTCCTATTCTTCTAAATATTTTTTTATTGACTGAGTGACGAGACGAGCATGTCGTTCACCTGATTGTAAGCGCTACGCCTGCCCATAACAGTTACAGTGCCACCTAGAACTTTGCATTACATAAACATCCTTTATTCATTTCATAATCCTGCGCGGCACTGCACTGCGCTCGTCACTCTGAAACATCGGCTCTTAAGTCTCATATGCCCAGCAATTTTGCTGTAAACAGTGCCCGTCAAACCGGAACCCAGTAATGTTTGTTCACTACTCCTTGTTGGATGAATATCTGGCAAATACTTCCCCAGGCGGTCTCTTGCAGAAGAGGCCTCCCACTAGTACATAAATAAGGATAACTAAATAAGTACTTTATAAAACAAATATACTCATATTATATGATGAAGCCTAAAAATAATAAATAAGCAACAAAATAGATATAATTACAATGCACAAAAGTATTAATTTATAGCTTGTTTAGAGTAAACATTGCTCCCAATTGAAGCTATAACCTGAGGAACATAGCGAAAGCGCTTCTGTCCCAACTACAATATAACACAATACACAAGGATCTTATATTGGACCAAGTGACACGGTTTCAGCATATTCAATCAAATTACCATTTAAATATACACAAACATATAAATACGTTTTATAAATGGATGCAGGCAGCTGGGTTTTTTAACCCTATTGATCAGTTTTCTTACTCAAAAAATCACATAAATCCTGTCCCACGTAAATAGTCTAGTGTTATTATAAAAAGAAGTCTATTCTTCTTTAAGCAGTTTCGGGACTTATAATTTTTTATACATACTCTATGAGACCAATGTGAGTTCTGTAGTAGTAGCAAAATCATTAGTATGATGTCACTACGTTATTCCACATATTTGTACACCCGAAACGAGATCTCATATTACCTCATCACTAATAATAAGGTGAGCAATTATTGTATAATAGCTTTGGTAAATTGTTGACAAGAGATTCGAGTTGCAGAGCGTGTGTAGGCATGTGTATGTAAAATGAAAATTTATTGAATCAGATATTACTCTCTGAAAATTCTTAAATTAATTAATACAAATTATTAGTCATACGCACCCTGATTACATAATAATGTTATTACTAAAAATAAAAATATTATGTTCCATAACAATAATAATGTTACGTTGTTATTATGTACCAAAGGAGGACTTATTATTAGGCTGTGCTAAAAGCATGCCGCCAACCATTAAGGTCTGACCACCGCAAGTAAAAAGTCTACCGATAAAGCTTTTGAAATAGTTAACTTAATATTGGATCACATGATCCAATAAATGTTACAACTTATATCGGAGCGGCTTTATATCGGAGCCGCTAAAGCAATTGAATACTCGATGGAATATTGATGGAAAATTTAAAAAGACTTCTGCACATTTCTCACTTTGAAGGTCCACAAATACATCAAGCCGTATAAATGACCCAAAAGGAAACTATTTCATAAATCTAACATAAAACATCTTATCCGTTCACTGATTCATACACTTCGTGTTAGTCAATTTTACACTCTTGCCTTGACTGATTATGTCTTGGATATCTGTCAACGGCATCAAACACAATTTTATTGCCACACGGCCGGTGACATTATCCCACGCGTACACACGGCGTCGAGATGCAAATATATGTCAAATTAAATAATCGGATGACGCGTGTAGACGCGGGCCGAAGTAATAATATTAATGTTATGACAGGGAGACGGTCACGGCATCAGCATTTTTGTCACCGACGTTACATACGCTTTTAGTCTACGAGGGTGTCTGTGACTATAATTATATGTTGGCTCAAACGCGTCACAAATTTGGCCTAGTTGCTAAGTTATTATCAAAATACTGATGATTTTATTATAACAGACGATTTGATTTTCAGTTTGTTATGGGTATTAGTCACATATTTGTAACATTAATCCGCTAATTGTAAAAACTAAACTTTTGGCGCAGAGTTACTAATAGTAGAGCCCCTACCCGTGTTTTACGATTTTTAGTTAAAATTAAGCTCAGTTCCAAGAGGTGAGGTCTGGATATTTTTAACTTCGCAATTCCTTGGCTGTTTGTTTGCACCAGCTTTAACCAGGCTAATAAACTCCGATGGCGTTGAAACTAATTTATTGAACAAGAGACGGAACGTTTAGTATCGCACAAAACTCGGCGTTTATTGGAGCAGCTACAGAACAACTCTCTTTCTGGCGCAGTAATTAAATAAGCTAAAGAGATAGGAAGGTTGCTATCTCTTAAGCTTATTTAATTACCCGACATCTGAGACATTTGTCTTGATCGATTTTATTATTACAGTCACATAATTGTTCGTGAAGTCTATCCTTTGCGCTCTTTGCTTTTAGTATTCGTATTTTTTTATTATTTGTCTGATGGTTGAGACGAGCAAGTCGCTCACCTGATGGTTAGCGCTACGCCTGCCCATAACAGTGACAGAACTATGCATTGCATAATCTTGCGCTCGTCACCCGAGACATCGGCTGTAAAGTCTCATATGCCCAGTAATTTCGCTGGAAACAGTGCCCTTTGAACCGAAACCTTCGTGTGAAACAGTTACGTTAAAACAAAAAAAAGAGTTTTACATACCTAGATTATTATTATGTGTGACTATAAACGACGATATTAAAACGTAATTGGTGACATTACATTAATTTTAGTCAATTTACTTCTATCTGATTGAGGTAAAATGTTCATAACAAAATGGTGTTTCTGTTTATAGAATTAACAATATCATTTTTAAGACTGAATCTTAATAAATTTCAAATAATATTTTGGACGGGCAAAACTAATACAGTATGAGACTTACTAACTAACTACAAACAACAGTTGGATAACCTACAAACCATTTCAAGCATTAAGGATAATATATATGTTATACTAGCTGTACCCTGCCACGCTTCACTGTGGCACATTCGCAAATTCGTTGATATGTCACTGATGAAAAAAATATATATAAACAATCCTTGATGCGGATTATATATCATGCTAAAATTTCAGCTCGATCGGTGCAGAACTTTTTGAGTTTTTGAAGCGTACACAAACTAACATAACATTTTTATATATATAGAAGATGTGTGTGCTCATTTGTTTAATTATTAGTATGTATGTATTAATATTTTGACACTGATGTCAACTAGCTCAAGCGTATACCTGCCATCTATCTTGTCCATCCAAAGGTTGTCTGGCAGAGATCGCTTTAAATGATAAGACCGCCCATTATACCTATTATTAAGTTATGTTTTTTTCTCTATCTGTGTTTTATACAATTTGGTGTCAATAAAGAGTTATCTATCTATATGTATATAATATAGTTTAGGATTATTATAAAATAATTAAAATTATCTCATCAAATAACTTGTAAATATTTCAAATTTCCTTTTTCAATCCCAAACTATAGTCAGTTAACCATTAGTTTAGTAGATCATAATTTTAGATTTTTAATTTTTTCCTATGTATATGAGACTTAAGTATTTGACTTGTAAAAGCGCATTGCAAACTTGCTTTAAATAATTTGAGTTTGAGTTTTAAGTTTTAAACCCACCACCTACCTGATATACTTTTAAAAACGTAAAGTTGATCCACCATTCGTGCCTAACCACATAAACCAACAGTTCAAAATGCAAATTCATTAAACTATTTTAGCGGTCGGTGGAACTTAGAAATGATCGAAAAATCACGATCCAAACTAATATCGTGAATAAAGTAGTTCCATCATTGCTCATATTGTAGCTGAACTATGTTCAAATGAAGCAAGGAAACGCATAACACGGAAAACAGTACGTAAACTTTTATCAAACATGATCGCGTAATGAAGTTATCTACCTGCAATGCTAATTAGCCACTGACAAAGTAAAATAGGCATTGGTAATGTTGAATAGTTGCCAGCAATGTTAAATAGTTTCCAGCAATATTGAGTAGTTGCCAGCAAATGTTAAATAGTTTCCAGCAAAGTTGATTAGTTGCCAGCAATGTTAAATACATCCTAGCAATGTTCAATGACTGTCAGTAAAGTTTAATAGCTTGAACTTGGCTTGAAACGCTACCGCGTGTCCCTAGCATCACCAGTTCAATTCTATTTGACTTAAACTATTTTTATTATTATTAAATAAAACTAAAATTAATGGCGTTCGTATATTCAGGCTTTTTTCATTTTTGCTAGGACGCCGAAATGTCCGTGTGGGCAGATACTACACTGAATCAGAAAAATTTTCGCCGAGCTGTATCCTTGATCGAAGCGCCAAGCCCTTCGAGGTCTTTTGACAGCATTCTTGAGAACTAGTCTCACTTTAATCTTAGCGTGTTTACTAACCGTTGGTAATATATTGCTTAGCGCCAACGTTAGCGCGCTGATTTTACAAAACAAACGTATGGCGCATGCTAAGGTGACTCTCACTTGGCGATCTAAATTTTGCGCCGCTATTAGCATTGAGGTAGATTTTCGTGCATTGGGGCTCACGCAACTGATGTGCGCGATAGATGCGCGTGACCTGTCAAATATATAGCGCCGCCTCCGAGCGTCCTACATGTGTATTGTCGCGCGCATTTGTCACTTGTGTTAGTCGCGTGAGCCGCTATGCACGAAAATCTACCTTTAGGTGCTGGGCAGCAGTCATTGCGTGAAATCAGTCGATAGCAGACGTTTCCCATTGTTCTTTATAACGCTTAACCGTAAAATCTTACTCGCTAAAAAAACGCCTTTACTTGAAGAGCGTCATTATAGATGTTTTAAACACTGCTAGTTTTTAATCAAAGACTATCTTGAATCACAGACTCTATCATCAAATCCCTAATCATCAAAGACCGTGAGCTGGTGGTCAAACGCTAACATTTAAAAACTGAAGTATGAGATATAAAATTAACAAAACACAAGCTTTCACTATTACGTAGTGTAGGAATAATAATTGAGCCTCCGTTTTTTATTTCTTTCAGCAAAGAAAGTGTTCCAAGTTAGGGCCGTGTAAAGCAAGCTCATAGTACAAAAGTTATAATTTTCAGGCTGTCAAAACTTGGAGCTTGGCAGTTTTGTGGTCTGTACGCTGCCTTGGATAATATTTCAAAATGGATGCGGCAAAATGACAAAATACGATATTTCGGTAAATTATTGCTGCCATAATTTAAGCCAAGTGGCTAAGGAGAAAATTTTATCAAATGCAGCATAATTAATTAATGATAAGGATTCTAGATACTAACGTGTTTTTAAGACTGCATTTTCAAGACTGCAAGAAAGAGATACTACTCTAAATATCGCTGCATTTTGCAGCTAGAACTTCTCCAAACACAGTTTTTTCTGCAAACACGACTCACCTTTCCGTTTAACTTTCTAAAAACGTATGCCAATTTTAGTTGACCTCTTTTTAGTTCTATTGGTAATTTTATTTCTCCTGCGCTAGTTCAATTTTCGCTACTATTATTTAATTTCAACAACCAATTTATATAACGAGCCCCGAGTCTAGTGACATTGTTAATACAACATAAAAAAATATATATTTAAACCAAATCTATCTATCTTCTTCTCTTTTTATTAATATTCATAAATCAATTCCTATTCTTTAGTCATGCTAAAATTAAAAAATTGCTTAATAGATTTGTTTTTTGTTTTGTATTGTTTATCCCCCTTTATACAGGGGTGGTTTAAAAGCATAAGTATGGGAAAATCCAAAAGATTACCCGAAAATCAAATAATTCAAAAAAGGTAACATTGTGTGGAAATCGCCACTTCGGAAGGCTTTCGTGACGGACCTATCGTCTTACTGGAGTGCTTTATAAGACTGTAATTTCTCTAATTGAACTTCTCATAACGGCTGCACTGATTTTCATGAAATTTTGTGTGTGTGTGTGTGTGTGTGTGAATGGGTCCTTCCGTGGTGTAGATAGATTAACAATTGGACCTGGTAGGTGGCGCTTTATTCGTGTATACCAACGAGAAGGAAGGCTGTTCTTAATGATTAACCGAACTCACCCGTACGTTAAATTATTTCATAATTATAAACCATGCTCTGGAACAATTGATAGGGTATGTAGTAGAGTTAACTTCAGCTAAACGGCTTGACTCATTTAGATGAAATTTATTATCTGTGGTTGAGTGGGTGCTTGGATGGTTTAGATTTACAATTGAACCCAGTAGGTGGCGTTGCAGTAGGGATGTAGGGTTTTGTAATTTTTAGGACAGGACAACGTCTGTCGAGCCCACCAGTAAATTAAATTATTATCTATATAATATTATATATAAAAATGAATCCACAGTTCTCTTAGTCACGCCATTACTTGAAAACGACTGCTGATTCGGCATTTTTTTATTTTAAAATATTGCAATAGTTCGATTAAGAGTTGCGATCAGAATCTAAGGATAAAAAAAATTTGAAAAGTTGCCCGGATAACTGGAAAATTTGGGAAAAACGGAACGTGCTTTTTTATGTGATCTTCAGTTGTTTATTTTCATGTGTGACATGGGCGGTTTTTTTACCCTGGGAAATGCAGAGTTCTTGTGGGAGACGAAATACGCGTCTGAAATCGCGGGAGGGGGGGGGGGGGGGGCGCAGCTAAGTAGTAAGTAATAGAAAACAGTACAACCAACCCCAGATGGCAGCCTAGATTGGTTCTTTCTTGTATGGATTAGACAGTTTATTACAATGGTGAAACCATTGTTTTAGGCCAAGAATATACAAGTACGTCAGATTAAATTAAAATTGCTAACATTATATATATTCATTTTAATTTGTCTATTCTCAAATATGTAATCGGATAGATGAAGAGACTGCTTACAGACGCCATTTTGTTTATGTTTTGTCTCTTTGTTTTAGGTTATATCTCTCTCGCGATTAAAATGATGATACCGTATTTATCAAAGTTTATCAAGCCTTTTAAGCGGTGGGACGCGTTAAAGGAGCATTCATTTATAGAGCGTAAAACATAAACC
Organism: Campaea margaritaria; assembly: GCA_912999815.1. Classification (NCBI taxonomy): domain Eukaryota; kingdom Metazoa; phylum Arthropoda; class Insecta; order Lepidoptera; family Geometridae; genus Campaea; species Campaea margaritaria. The sequence continues at coordinate 7,881,313 of OU538788.1, forward strand.
TCTTGGGCAGTCGGGTAAGAAGACTGAATATGTACATTTGAGTAATTGTCACACGAAGGTGCTTCTTAAATCATTTAAAGATTTCGGAAACTTTTATATGTTTGATACCGCCCAGGTGGTGACTTCGACCTCTGTATCTTTATATTCAAACTTGTTTCAAGATTTATCTCTGATTTCGGTCTCCTTTTCCAAGAAGTGTTAATAGTAAGATAATCCGAAAGTTTATCTATATGGACATTATTTAATTTTGCTACCGTTCAAATTCTACTAAATGCGAAAGTTTGGAAGAATGAATGGATGGATTTTTGTTCCTCTTTCACGCAAAAACTACAGAACGGATTCCAGTGAAATTTGGAACACAGATAGTTTATAGCCAGGATTGAGTAATATGGTACTTTTTATCCCGATAGTATGTTCCCGTGGGACATAACAGGAACTACGCGGGTGAAACCACGGGGCGCAGCTAGTACTTTTATAATTATAGATTTAATATTACTTCTGTACGTGCGTGTGTATGGAACTGAAATTCTCCTAAAATTTTCTCCTAGACTGATTTTCATGAAATAAGGTGAAAATTATGTTATGTTCACAATTGAACCGAGTAGAAAATGTGTTTTTTTTTATATAATTTAACAATTATTTTAAATTCGGTAGTTAGTTGTGTGATCTAGTTTTTCATGCGATCCATTTCGGCCAGTGTCAATAAGGTATTTAAACTTTTTGGTAACTATTAAACCCTCCTTTCGGGATGTCGCTCGGTCGGGTCCGCTAGTTTTATTAACATACAACCACCAAATAGACATAAGCAGTTGAACTATCTGTATTGATAATGTTATGTTATTAATCTTAATTTATTTATTAAAATTACGCTTGTACTAATAATAATTTAAGTAAAAAATTCGCAGTTCAAAAATTTATTAATATTGCTGGCCTATAGCTGCAGCAAATTTAATAAAGTTTAAAAACTGTAAAATTATTAAAATTATTATTAATTATTATTATATTATTATTAATTATTATTTTTATTTGTAATTTATACGGGTATTAATCTGGCAGCGATGACCATGCAACAAAATCTGCAGAATGGGTGTTTACATCGAATCCGAAAAGTTTAGTGTTTTCGAATGAGGGAGGGGAAGACCGTCCTTACTCCCGTGGAAGCTACGTTTTCGGGAGGGCCTGAAAGCTATAATGCGAAGTGCGTGAGACTCGGTTCTGCGACAGGGGTGAGCGGGGCGCGGCCGGGGGATGCGTCGGCGGTGCGGGGGCGAGGCCAGCGCGACTAGCGCGTGCCGCAGACGCTCACCGCAGTAGCGTGGAAGCCCCGTCGCGGCCGTTCGCCACCACTCGCTTCTCACGGCATTTCTTGCCAAACAATCGCGCTCCCGAACCCTTCCACGCCGGTCCGAAATTTCGATGGTGGTTCCCGCGTATCGAACCCACGGTGACCGTTCGTACGTGCGGACCGAAATTGTGCCGCCGCTGTAAACTGTCACCGTTGGCCTACAAGAAAATAGTTTGGATTCAGGTTGAGTGCAGACATATTTTTAAGGATTTAAATTTTTGGTCGGATTTTCGGTGGTCGTCGTCGCCTTCCATATCTTTGTCGATTTTTTTCACTGTACTGTTGTCGTTTTGGATCTCATCATCATGAAAGGTATCTGTGCCATTGTCTCGTATTCGCAAATTTGAATGTTAACCGCCGTTATTGTGGCGGGGCTCAAAGCCAAGTTATATAAATGGTAATGATTTTGGAGTCGGTACCTATCATGTTTTGGGGACATTAGAATTGTGCTTCGTTGGCGACGAACTCTGGAGCCTTGTTAAATTGCTCTGGGGTAAAGAGGAGGACATTGGTACTAGCTGCAATTATCAAAAATACAAACCCAACTAAAAAAATATTCAAAAGTGGCGTGAAGCTGCCGCCGTGTCACGCAACGACTGTCATACCTTTAATTTAAATGATATAACCGATTTGTTATATTAAATTTAGTTTTGTGGTAGTATTTGAAATGCCGCCAAGATTTTGGCAGAAAGCACCATCTACAAAATATTAATGTCACTAAATGCGCCATTAAAGCAAAGATAGACCCAACGTCATAATTTAGATTATATTTAAAACGTCCTTTTTATTAAAAATAAACATTTGTGGGATTTCTTTCCGCTTTGCTCGTAATTTATTGGAATAGTTGTATTTGGTGACACGACGACAATTTCAACCGATGAAATGACATTTGAATTATTTTTCGGATTAATAGTGTTGAGTGAGTTTAAGGACCCGTCTTGACACCCGGAGAGTCAAGGTGTAAGGCGTTGACATCAACTACAGAGATTGGACTTGGACGCTGCGCTACAGCTGCTCTTGGTCTATAGCAGCGATCTCATTAGTCCGATTTCAAAAGTGACTTTTTTATATTTTATCGCCACAACTGCGCCATACGCGGTAATTTCCTGCCGTGGCCATTCACTTTCAGTTTCAGTTTTTGCCATCATTAGTAACTCTACAGTTTGAAAGAAACGTGCTGATGTGTTCACTAACTATTAGGAAACTCATCGTTTTCATTTTGTTTGCTTTGATAAACTTATCTCGGAGATGCTTTCAGAGAGAGTCATTGTTTTTTTTACCTTTTTCAATAAGCAAACTCTAGGGCCCATTATAAGAAGGAGTATTCAAAAATATTTTCCGCCGATGATAATTTGGAAATCTACCATTTTGAATATTAATTTTCAGTGTACCCACTGCTCTACGTGGTTAATGAAAATTTGAATTATTCCAATTAGGTACTAAATAGACAAAGGTTTGTCCTAATATTCTTGATTTATTCGCATCCCTTACTTAACCAAATTAACATGGCTTATGAAAACAGTTTATTTGATAGCGATCTATATATTATTTTTTTTTTTTTACTTTCAAAAAGCCTATTTTTAGTAGGATTGAGGCACCGATGAGTATCTAGTATCCATAAAAAACAATGTGATAGCATTCGTGTAAACCAAATAAACCCGACCGATGAAAACAGTTTATATGGAATATTTACATTAAAACTTAAACTATATTTGGTAGTTCTTATTACAGTTTTTATTTAAAAAATTAAAATTACATATAAAATAAGTATATTAATAATCCCTTTTGGAACACCATAATAAGTATGAAGAAGATGGAAATGAAGACCTCTAAGTATTTGCAATTTAAATTGTTTCAATGTGTACATGCGGTGGTTTGAATTAATTATTAGGGTTCCAAAACTTCTATATAGCAAGTTTATATGATAAACAAATGAATTCTGTATAGATGTTTGTTATTACATTGTTATATCTAATAACTACAGTATAATAATGTATAGTAACCCAATATAACTATTTAAAATGTGGTATCACATTTTTGGTGATTTATTTTACGGTCACCATAACATGGCATTGGTGCTTAGGTATTGTAATGAGGTTGTGGTTGTTTTCGAATAATAAATAAATAAATATACAAATGTTGCCTTCTTTGACGTCTTCTCTAGACGATTTTATGCAGAGGTGTAATTTATAAATCAGACTTCTAATATTATATAGCTGTTGAAGTGGACATTCCTAGAAGATATAATTATGATATTGAATAGAAAAATATTGCACTTTTTTATAAACGTTATCGATCGGCCTGTGTTTGATTTTAAAAGATGTTTTTTTTTGTTTGACTTAGCTTTGTTCTTTGTTTGATTTATACCTGACATTTTAATTTTAATTTAATAAAAGACATATGTCACAAGACTTAAACATGCAGCTTCGGACTTTCAAAGGGTATAATATAACTTCTAGTTGTTTTCAATATAATAGGATAATATAATAAAATAAGCATTTCGGTGGTAGTTGGAAATACGTATGTATCGATTTTATAATAACCACCCGTGGGGTAATGAGGACAATCTCAACCACTTCTAAATATCCTGATTATCTTTTTAATTTATAAAGTAGTAATTTCTCATAAAAAAAAAACTAAAGGACATACCTTAAACAGCTTTTATAGAAAGAAATAATGTCTAAAAAAGGTTTTACTGGATAAAGTCGAATCAAGGGGCTTACATTTACAAGATGATAAACAAAGTAACATTTATACGTAATATTGTGAAAAGCTTGTTCAAATAAAATATTTAAAACTCACACAACAGAAATTCAGAGACAGTAATATTATGAACAAGATCTAGTTCACCATTCTCATGTTACTAAAGCTTTGAAAGGTTTCCCATATGTTTTTAGATGATGTTTTTTTTTATACACAATAATAAAAAAAAAAACATGTTATTAGCCAGAGTTTTATTTTCAAATACCATGATAGTTACTGAATATTGACAGCAGTTTCTTTGAAACCCGTATGTATGGCCTTAAATATTTTTCACTTATATAACTGTGGGCTGCTGCCGCTGCAGCAGTGCAGCTATCCAGTGTTACGTATGTATAATAAGTATAATGCAGTGATGCAGTGTTGTGTTGCAGTATTGGTGTTGTGTTGCAGTATTGGTGTTGTTTTGCAGTGTTGTGTTGTTGTGTGTATATTAATTGTTGTTGTCTACTTTATAATAAATACCTATGTATAATAATATTGACCTCGTGTTTATGTTTCCTTACTCTTACAATATTTTTACCTTATTAGCATACGAACGTTATGACGTTAATCTTTCTGCCCTAAAATGTAGGCAGTCGTAATTAAAAAAGAAATTAGAGTAAAAGGGTGAATCGATTTCCAAAAAAGGGGTTTGTTATCACGGTGTGAAATCATTTGTATTACTGGCAAACGTTCTATTTATATGGATGTTGATAGGAATGGTCTGATTTCCGACATCTACCATGCTAGAATGCCGACTTAGGTATTTGGTAAATTGCTCATACACACTGTGGTTGCAGAATAACAGATACTAATTAGTATTCTGTGGTCTTAGTTTTGAATGGGATAGTTGCATGAATGAACAGCCACACGACAATAGGTAAGTCAGTCTCGAGCTGTTAGTGAAGGACACCGTACAATAAACAGCACAGGCATAGTTCAGCTCTGGGTGTGATCTGTTGAAACGTTAATTTATTACAATAACACGTTTTATTCATTAGATATGAGGCCTCCTTATGTCCTAGGCTACCTTTATACTTTTGGTATACATTTATGGTAGCTCCAAACAGGATTCTTACGTCATGGAGATATTTCTTCGAGCGGGAATTATGAATTATGACATTGAATATTTTGAGAAATATTATGGGAGCTCGTTTTTAGAAAACGTCATAATACCCCCTTGTGGGGACGATTTGGTGGGGATACGACCGACTTGTGGTCTAATAAGAGACTCAATCAATGACAGTGATTTACTCGTATCCATCGATGATTTTTGTACTCGGATATCAATGCGCAGCTTTATTTCAGAACCACTTTGAAACTAGTGTGATATTTTTGGCATTAGTAAAATATACTGAGAATACTTTTGACAGTTTTTTTTATGAGACTAAAGTCTTTTCAATTGTTTGCCGATATTTAATATTATGGGGATAGAGTTATAGACGTATATAGATTTAATAAAACGTATTTTCCGAAACTAGTATACCGTAACCGGGTCTATTCGTGCTCAGCTTAACGCGGGTAGTTGTAGACAATACCTGCCACTCTCGACAGTGTAATTAATTAGCATTCTCCAGAATTCTCGTGACCACAGTTAATGTAACTTGATTGGAACGACGAGATTTGTCAAAAAGACATTTTTGCGAATAGACTCGGTTTTTTTTATTTATTAAAGGTTTTTAGGTGATGATGCGGTCTATGGTGGTGTACCCTTACCTAGAAGTAGCCTATTCATTCGTAACTCGAAGAATCCCAGGTTATAACTATCGGGAATCCAGACTCAGGTAAAGAGTTCCACTCTTTTACAGTACGCATTATGAATTGAAATGCAAATGCAAATATGCAAATCGCTTTATGCCTAAACATGAAATACGAGTATCCACCATATAACGGTGGCACATTGCCGTACGTCTCGTTGATCGATGATGGAATGAACTTAAAGGAACTACATTGTGTAATTCCATTACACACTCGTGGAAATGTTCCGATAAAAACATAACCCCCTTCTAGCTGGTCGGGTATAAACCAGCTGACAAGCCTTGATACAAATTCGCTTTTCTGTAGTAAATTATGAATGAAATATGCGAAAGTTTAAGAAACTTTTCTGATGTTATATCGTTTGTATTTCTTTACTTATATTCCATAACAGTACGTTCCCACAACTTCGCCGCTTCGATGCTCAACCAGAACTTCCACCCAGCTCGCTAATCTCCCCACTCCATATTTTTCTCCTACTTTGCAATTGGCGCGAGCATCGTGATACCACGTAATTTCAGTAGTCAAACTTTTTAAATATATTTGACAGTTATTAAAAATTTATTGAATAAATTTGATATCATGATATAGGTTAGAATAACAACCTAACTTTTCTGTTATCAAAGAAGACATTTTAGCAGGTTATCACGTTTTTTTTTTCAGTGACGGCTTAGCTAAATACCAACTGAAGCCGAATTCCATAGAAATACGTACAAAAAAAAACATTTACTCCGATGCAATGATGGAGGCTACAATTTAAATTAAAGCCTTGAACATATTGAACTGTAAATCGCATACATTTTGGTGACTGTGCGATCGAGTCGCATAACTTAATTCCCTCATCCCCTTTTCCACAATCGGACCAAAAACGTACGGAAACATTCTGAAAATGGTTGACATTCCTCTAATTCACACAAAGCGATTTGCATCCACATTTATATAATTTGAACAGCGAAGGAATGGAACATCTTACCTGAGCGTCTTTGTTTCCCTATAACTTCAATCTGCAATTTTTTAAGTCGAGATTAAATGGGTGTCTTCCTGGCAAGCATGTGCTACAATTCACCTCGTCGTCATTTACTATGAGGTCAGACTGCGGTCAAATACATGCCTATTCGGATTAAAAAAAAAGGCCTAGCTTCTCCGCGCAACTACTTATGGAACTATCACAAAATGTTATACAAGTTACCGTATCCGTCACTATGATCCCGAATTTTTTAGGGTAAACTTCACTTCATCGTCTTCTTCAAAGGCCAGACTGCAATAATGCGTTGTACCCCAGAGACCTCTGGACTTTAGAAACATGTCACTCCACTCGGAGCGACTTTGAAATTACATCTCTAACTGCTAGCTAACCAAAAATTGTGTTGACAAAAAACAGTTGACGGTGCAAGATCTTTAAAAATTGCCATAGTGTCATTTGAAAGATCGGTTTAAGTTTTGTGTACATTGGCAGTTTCATTAAATTAGATATCTGAGGGAGGGAAGACGACTGGCGTAATCACGGAAATAAATGCCGTTGTTGCGCTGCGTCTATCTATCGATATCGTCGTATATTGTCGTATATCGCCGGTGTTTCTAATTGTTTTAGAGTTGTCTAAGCAAAACCTATGGCATTACCAACTGTACACAATAATTTCAACACCTACAAATGCGAGATTTAATAAAGTGTTTAGTAAAGGAAACGGCTGTGCTAGTTTATCGTAAAAAACAACTGTCAATATGACTCATTCTAATAAAATTATTGAGTTGTCTCCCACTAATATAATATAATAGATGCATAAGTTTGGATGTTTGTTTATTGCTCAACCATGCCAAAACAGCTAAATAAATAAATGAAATTGATTACCATAATAGACTATAATATTTAGGGTTGTTATGCAGGGAGATTTCTTATCACAACGTGTATCCCTTGAGAGGGTTAAATGAGGTGTCAAAGTTTATGCGGAAAACTAGAAAACCGGGCGGAAAACCGTGGGGTGGAGTTAGTTATAATTATTGAGAGTAATCAATGGAGATCTGTCATGTAGTTTTCCTGCGAGACGCTAAACGTTCGGTTATTTAGTGTTAAGAGGAGTAAACTGATAAGTGACACAGTATTTTCTGTCACAAAACTTACAAACGAACAAAATTTGTGCAATCTCGTATTTTTTTATCACTTTAATTTAGTGTTTATCCGGATTTATGGCCTCATTAACGTTGAATAATCTCTTACTAAATACTTCGATAGGTTATTTTGCTGTAAATATAATCATCATTTATCTACGTAGATTAATTTGAATTTAATGTTGCCGAACATAAATAGATTATTGTTGTCTTTAGGTAGTTTAAATTTAATTTAATGTGTAGCTTTATTTCAATAAGGTACATACTGTGATAATGGATCACTATTAAAACAAAAAATAACAAATGCTAATGAAATTAAAAACCAACTCAGCTGACACGTAATTTCGAATGAAATAACTAGAAAAAAGAAATTTCTACCGATTGTATGTGCGCATAATAGTTATTATTATAAATATTGATAAGATAGATACGTTACGTATGAAGCTAAAGGAGGTTATGAAAAATATTACCCTATTCAGATTTGAGTCGCGTTCTTTTACAATTTACAATTTTTTACACAGTTTGCGAATTTTGTTGTACGTCGCTGATTGGAAAAGTATCCTCGTTTAGATTTTGTGCCGACTTTTCACGTTTTACTATTTGACTCGAATAGAAAAAAATATCAGTGTTACACGTTTTTGTTCCAATTTAGGGTTTACTTACACAGCTTTCGTTGTAAATAAGTAGGTCGGTAAATGTTTTTGAAAAAACAATAGTAAGTAGGTATAATATTTTTAAATACTGTCCTAATCAATAAAAGTATTCATATTTAATAATAATACTAACTAAAACTAATTTTAGCAAAACACAAAAACTTAATTTAAATAGAGAAACTCAAAATTTGAAAATATTGATATCTATCTAAAGACAAGTATGACTTTTATGTTCGGCAACTTTTTTTTTATGTTTGTCAATCAAATTTATGCCGGTTACAGTTAGGTGGCCTGATTACAGTTACCAACGCCTACATGGACATCTGGAACACTCAGAGCCTGCCCAAAATGCTGGCAACGTTGCCTCGTTTCATAATGAAGCTAATTCTTTGTCCTAAATACGTATAGGGCCAGCATAGAAAAAAAAAATGAGTCGATGAGATAAATTTAAATGCAATTTTAGCAGTTCACTTGAATGGTAGTTTAGATTTTGTGATCCCAATACAAATGTTACTACTCCGTTATGTAACTCTGGATTGAAATTACGAGAGAGCTAATAACGATTTAAGTACCAATACCGCCATTGTAAGCAAGGTCATTAACACGACTGCCTCACGGTTTTCCACGCCACATTTTTGTTTGCTCCAGTTGGCATTGAACCTAAATAAGCAGCATAAAGCGAATCAATAGCCACTCAAGTGCGATATAAACGGAATAACCTATTTTTTATAATAAATGCATTTCAGAAAATATATCGTGACGCTTTTTTTCTCTACACGTGTGGTTTTGCAAGGGGGCCGCTTGCTTTCCCACGTTCATCACCAATACGCGTTAAATTTTACTTAGGGTTGAAATCTTTTAAATGTAAATAAATGTGCGCCAATAGATGTTTTTATCTTTTTTATTATATAAATGGTTTTTTAATATTCTAAAAAATAAATCATCGTTTGGCGCACTTTTTTTTTGTTACCCTAAATTTTGAAATCAAATTGTGCCCGAGTAACTTTTATAAACATTGGCTGTAATCGCAAATGTTTGAGAACTTCTATCGAAACAAAATGAAACCACAGTTTACTCAGAAATCCATGACAATTTTAAGTTTATTGTAGTTCAAATGCTGATGAACTCGTCTTTGAACCTTCGTTCACGTTTCTTACGGACAAATATCTAAATACATAGTTCTTCGTACATTTTTACGAGACTATCGTAAATGACAAATCACGCTACGTAATAGCCAATGACGTATGTTCTCTGTTTAGTTTATAGCGACAATTATTGTAGTCCGAGGTAATATTTCAAGTTTCAGAATTCTCGAAAGTCTTTGTCGCAAACGTTAGGCATAAATCTCTGAAATGGCAAGAATTGGTTCACCTCTCGCGAATCCGTATTTATTGGAATTAGTTTTGGCCAAACGGGATCATAATCCGGATTTAGTTCGATTTCTCTCCACTCCGCTCTGGCCATCAAAAAGCTCAACGTAGGGTCAATTAACACAGATAGAGAGTTAAGTGAAGCTAAATGGATTCTATTGTTCTGGTCCCGCAACTCCCTTAGCGCAGGTCTAGACTGAAGTTTGCAACACGCATCCAAATTAAATTTGCTTCGTGCGCGAGACTCAAACTAATTTAATTTCTGTAGAAACAGTAGATGTATTGCAGTAATATTTATAAAGCAAACAAACAACTCTAATTGATTTCTGAAATTGGTTTGACTCAGTCGGGACGCTGGTAAATATGGTTGATGCGGTCATGTAGCTTCGTTCAGAAAAAGCGACTTCGTTTAGCAACAAAAGTATAACCTAGGTACTTATTGCGCAAAATAAACTAGAAAGCAATAACGTCGTGACGTCTACGAAGCAATTGTAATATCAATTGGTATTATGTGAATGCAAGCGTGACAAGCGTATTTTTAGAGTCTTCCTGTATTATATCTGTAAATAAAATAAAACCAATGACACGCTGACGAGTAGAGTGAAGAGATGAGACAGCAGTGTTCATATTTATATTTTCAGTTTCAGGAGTTACTTGGTATAATTTTTACATTTCGTATAGATTACCAAAAAATAGATTACCTACCTATACATAATTATTATTAAGTCAGTCCTGTGAAGCAACATCCTTGAAAGAGAGTCAACGCATGAATTACTCGAACCCGATACTAAATTAATTTGTAATGACATTATCAATTGTTTCTTTTAGCATCACGTGGGTATAGTTATCCCAAATGCGCCACAATACTATTTACAAGTATTTCTAATTTAGTCACACTATAAATAAATTGTTGCATTGAGACTAGACGACACAAGTACCGCTGATAACACTTTGTGTATTTATGAGTCAAAAACAGCTGAAAGTCATACAATATCGCCAGCCGGAACATAGTATCTTTATAGCTATTTAAATATAGAAAAATAAACCAGTTACGGACTAAATGTGACTCTGGCTTTATAAATATTATACATACATAGATACAGTCACGCCTTTTTTCCATTAGGATAGGCAGAGACCACATCTTTATATATGTGTATAATATGGTCTATAGCATCGGTAAAACATGTTATGTTGGTAAAAATATAACAGAAATTTAAAGTTTAAAAAAAAACTGTTTGTATGCACCTTGCTGTCATAATAGGATACTCCGGGCTGGTTAGGTGTTTTTTTTATTGGTCGTATTTGATGAACTTGCCTATAATATCGATTTACCACTTAAGTGACGGGTAATAAGTAGTTAGTGAATTAAAGCGATTGGCGAATTGAGCCTGTGACGACGACTCGTCACTAGACTCTTTATGTATGCGTAAATTGCCATTGCATGAACTATAGGGATGTTTTTTATTAAAGGTTCACCACTCCCGTGGGTTGCGGCGAGTAAGACTGAGGCACGCGATAGATGCGCGTGACTACACAAAGGGCATTCGGAAGCAGCCGCATACGACATCATGCGGGACAACACTTTAGAAACAGCAGTGGCCAAGTGCACATCTGTGTTAGTTAAAAAAGTGCGTAGTGGATTGTGGAATGTGTTTAATACTGTGAAAAGTAGCGATAAAGTAAAAAATAAACACCAAATATATTCTAACTTAAAATTATTTTATTTGATAACCCCTAGCAAACCTATAATTCAACGAAAGTTAGGCAGGGTTCAAACACACAATGTTCTAATGAAAACTAAGGATGAGCCAACAATAGATTATCACATTAAAAAAGAGTAACGAGAAGAGCATGCCGTATAGCTGATGGTAAGTACTACGCCAACAGCAGTTGCAGTTCCACCCAATGCTGTGAATAATGTGTCTGGCAAAGACCACTACCCCAAGCGGACTCTTGGAGAAGATACCTACCTCTACTACTACCCCCTCTGCTACGAGTATAACCCCACACTACCATACTTATTTTGCCGCATCAAAGCTGGACTTCAGTGGGTCGCGGCCTTTGGAAGTCTACTAGCTCGGATGCACTGGGTACATTCAGGTAAGAAATTACTCCCTCTTTGACCACCGCTCCAACTGGATGAATTATTAAAATGGAATAAGACTGCAAGGGACTTGACTTTATTTTTAATTGATATCTCCGCTGCTGCATTTCGAAGCAAAAAGCTTTCTGCATATTTTTACTTCAAATGAAGATCATTTTAAATGTTTCCGTTTAAACTATCGCGGATTTCAAATGTTATCTCCAATACTTGTTTTAAATGCAACTCAATGAAAAACAGGCCAGATATTACTCGACAGAGCTAAAATCAGTGCTCATTTTGTTTTTTTTTTATATAAAAAATATACGCGTAAGTTAGTTTTTTTCAGTCATACCGCTTGTCGTATAATCAAATGGCAAATACAATAAACACTATAATGTGTAATAAGTAACACGTTTACAACCAAATCGACATTTTAAAACAGTCACAAAGTAATTTCATTTAATTACATCGCATCGCTTTGAGAAAGCTTAGTATAAAACAACGTGTAAAGAATGCGGGTAGCGGTCTCTTTTAGGTAATTCTACAAAGCAGAGCTTCCCTCCTTAACGTAGATTCGGTTAAAAAAAACCACTTCAATTTTGCCGGCGTTTGAGAGCATTTATCTGGAGAACTCTGATTAGCTTGAAACGTTTGTTGGCGCTGGGAAAACGTAATAGTTTGCATTTCAGTAATGTACTTTTTTTACCTAGCGGTATATGTTTATAGCGTGGTATCCGACCTTATGAATAATGTTACCGGATATCGGAAATTTACAGTGAAAGACTTTTTCATAAAATATAGATAAACTTTTTCAGAATCCAATAAGCAAATCTTATAATATAAGCGTGGGTTAACTACTTTCACAAAAACTGTACTGTGGTAAAGAAATTAGAAATAATGTTTCTATAAGCAACGCTACTTTATATTACCTACCCACCTATCTTGGGCAGGCCTTCGGGCGGCCTGCCAGACCCTAACACCAGAGAACACCGCTAATTAATTCGAAATTGATTGATTGAAGGACTGCCAGTCTCATGAAATGCATATTTAGGTCAACCGCGCATTAAAGATTTGTTCGAAGAATTTTTGGATACTATCAGTCCTTTCGATACCAGTGACACTGCGCGAAAGTTTGTCTTTCCACTGACCTATAAATTTGACCTATATTGTCTCACAGTTGGACAGGCCCATAGACGGCCCGATGAACTCTGACACGAGAGAACACAGCGGTATTATCTTGCTCTTTAAGGCACGACGTAATTTGCTTTATAGCAATAAAATTGCGGTAAAATAAATAATGTCGTGCCTTAAAAAATTTACAATCCTAATTTTATTTTACACTTTATATCCCCGGGATTCAATATTGCACCTGAAATTATTTCCACTAACATCAATGAATAAACATAAAGTTTTTTAGTAAAATTAATGGGATTTTAATAAAAAAATTACCACTCCGAAGTAGCCATTAAATATACGCAAAGACGATAAGTGCCGTTGTTCCATACCTAGCATATTTAGATATGGGCAAAAACGAATTTGAGATTTAGTTTTCAAGATGGACGCAACGCATGGTCCTCTTCTCGCAGACCGAGAATTGAAGTACTGGATATCGACAGCAATGTCGATTTCCAATAGACTAAATCCTGATTGCTTTTTCAAGTTGAGTTAATTTCTTCATTTAGATCTCGTCTTTAGATTACAAAAGTTTTACCATTCGTTAACGGGGTATCTGGCAAGATGCTTCACGTATTTTTTTTTCAGGGAGAATCAAATACATTTAACCAAGATCCGATAAGCACCATTATTAAAGACGTAAAACAATGTTTTGTTATAGTTAAAGAACTAAAGTACATCCACTCTAAGAGTATCTCTGCATTGTTAATTTCATCTCAGCAATATTAATCTGTTGTCTGTAAGGGTCCGCGCCCAAAGGGTCGAAATGAAATCTTATTACTGTGGCAACAACGGCTATTTGTCTATCAGTCTATCTGGCATGTGCTTGTAGAGCCTAGATGAAACAACATAGAACCATGAAATTTACATTTATAATGATGTACTAGTAATATTAGTTCTATAGTCCAAAATTTCATATGATTCAACTGAAAATGAGCCTTACATGCGGCTATAGAAATACGGTCATTGTTGTACAGAACCACGGAACCGAAGCCGCGAGTACTATTATTATAAATTTTGTATCCACGATTCGCAGATTGGCAAGTTATTGTAATTTAGTTACGGATCACGTGCATTATGTTTTCGCATAGCGCTTGTAGTTAATTAAAAAATGATAGGGCAAGAACATGCGCTTTATTCCTCGTTAAAAAAACCAAGCAATCAAACACCAATACCCTCGAGTCAAATAGTCCAATTTGTAGGAATTGTTTATTTGAGTGTAACAAATGACTCTGGTTGGAGTGATACAGCTCGGCACGACGCCGACGGCGCGGCGGACGATTGCGACGATCGTGCTGCGGCAAATCGTCTCCATCGGGTGCAGTGCATGCTATGCCATGCATGTGACGCATGATGCATGACACCAGACCCGCCCGATTAAGCCACTTCACGAACGGGGTGATCGATCCTAATTCCTTCCCATGTAACATAAAAATGTGATGATTCATTCTGCACCAGCACAGGCCGCTTAATATATTATACATTTTGTACGAAGAGTATGAGAGCATTCGTGGTGTAAGTAAATGATATGATATTTGCAAAACTTGAGGCTGTGAGTTCCATTCACGCGCATGGCAAATTTTTGTGAGCATTTGGTGGTTGCTCCTAGTTCTCAGATAGAGGAAATCCTTGTTTGGGGTTACGGTCTATGTAGGTATGTTCTTGTGACTTGTTAATTAAACACATTTACGTTAAACCGAGCAGCAACTAGGTGTCACCCAATGACCGTGCAATGAGAGACGCTTGGACAACGGGGTCCCGCCTCGAGGCAGCCTTGAATGCACGCCCCATTTTCTCCTATAAACAGACTCAAGAGATCTTCATCATTCATAGCGATTGCAATGGCAGCTTCTTTCGTTCATCAAAATTCCACATTACGTTTCCTCAGACGAAACAATGCTGTAGCACGTTATATGCATGGAATGGCTTGGTGACCGTACTGCGGCCAAGCCTCGAGTCTTTGAGTCCACAGTGTTGCTTAAGTCATCTTTAACGATGTTCACAAACGTCAGCATATTCCCTCTATGTTGTCGTACAATCGCAGGAAACCACATTAACTGAGCTTCTGTTGGCTCCAGCCTAATTCTTTTCCGGCAGCTTTTATTATTCAAGTTTCCATGACGCCGATCAAAGACCCATAGACATAGACAATGTAGAACACGATGCCTTTTTCTCCAACGTTAATCCAAACACATTCGGTACCTCCCAGTGACTAGCGCCATCATGATTATGTGCACCTTTTAAGCGGGTTAATGCAACGAGGGATTATGACGCTACGAAATTCTTGACGTAGAGTTGGTGGTCTATGCATTTCTATAAAGCTGTTTAATCTTTGGAGAGGGGTAAAAAGGCTGCTCACAATAGCAAAATGTTCCGTGCGTCGATCTAAAATATGGATGTGTGGGTGGATCTAGAGCCAAGGTGTGCTGTAACCTGCCGAGGCTTGCGGAAGCTTGGACGACTGCGAAAACCTGCCATGATATGATCACATTCGTGTGACGATATTAACGTAATGTGAGTGCTAATGGTCTTAAAATAAGATTCAAAATAATTTCTAGTTTCTAATATTCTTCGCCGTTCCATGCCGCGCCATGCCGCCAGGTGAGCGTCGGCCAGTAATGAACCAGGTAAATTTTTCATAAACTGGAAAAATCACGCTATTTAACTTACGCCTTAAGGCCAGCGCTCTCTAGACGGCACACTGCAGTATGCCACAGTAAAGTATTCATCTGCATGCCGAGGGACGCTCAAGAATCCTTCAGGATGCCAAACGATCTCGTGGCATGCCAAAGGCTGCCGTGAGATACTGTACAAAATTATAAATGTACAATTGGCTTTGGAAGGTGCTCAACGTAATATCATATTTGCAATTTATTTGTACATAATGCAAAACAAACTTCTTTTTTGTAAAATTGCATGGAATTTTTCAGTTTTTAAAGCTAACCGTACTACCTCAATTATTTGTCTACCTATTTCGTTTGTGCTCTGCTTAAGAGTTAGTTGTGAATGTAAAATCATAGCCTGGAATTTTTGTGATCAAACCAGTTCTCACCGAAAAAGAAGAGTAGCAAATACGTGCTCACTAATAAAAAGCAATTCTGGGTACATACATTGTGGAAACAATAATATAGTTACAGGAAGAAAATTTGACAACTTATATGCGACTTTTATAGAATATATAAGCTAGTTGTTTATAGTTAGTTGATTTGCTAAGACCGTATATTATATTTTATCCGTCTAGTATATTTTACCATAGTGTAAAGAAATACATATATCACAACACGTCGATACGTGCCTATGCGTGCCGAAGCGAGCTGAAGCTTGTCGAGGCGTGCTGAAACCTGCCGCGGTATACTCAAGCTACCCTGTCACGGTATCAATGAAATGTGAGTGCTTAACATTTAAAATCAACAAAATTATTTCAGTTAATTTCTGATTGTTACAACGAATGTTTATTCGTTCGATGTTTTTGCTAAAAGCGCAAACAATGGCAGCGCCTAATTTGCCGATGACACAAACACAAATAACCCATTCCAACTTTTGAAATTTTCACAGCTTGCTAGTTTCGTTGAGCTGGAAGCCAAAATAATGCATAAATGCAATTAAGTTACCTGTGTTACTCGAGCTATGTAAATTGTGATAGTTTTGCGACAGCTTTATACATGAAGTTTACAACGGTGTAGATATAATTGATAGTAATTGCGTAAACATGTTTTAAGTGACCTGACATAAAATTATTCGCGTAAAATTATAAATAGATAGATAGATGGATGAACTCTTTATTGAAACACCGCAGAACAAAGAAAACTCAAAAAAAGAAGATAACAAATATAACAATTAGTGTCATAATGGGCGGTTTTATTATATAAAAAAAAGTAAAAAATTAAAAAAATTTAAAAAAATAGAAAATGCTCTTAGCGTTAAGTTCGCCATTTGTACTAGTAAGTTAATCTGTGCAATAAAGTATTAAATAAATAAATAAATAAAAGTAGTATTGTTCACATATTGCCTATTTGATAGATTTGATGATAAACGAGCCTAAACCGAAATACCTATTACTATATTAAAAGCCATTTTTGTAAATTTTAAAATGGAAACAACCACATTTATTTGATAGGACTTGTATACTAGATCATCGCTGATTTGTTGCTATTTGTCGATCGCTTTGGGGTAAAGTAATGTCGTTGGTGGATGGAAAAATGGATTTTATTTCTACGGAACAGTGATTGGGCCTGCTAGTTATTGTCAAAACTATATGTAAAATTATTTGACTGATTGTAGAGAAAAATAAACACGTTATTTCCCATTCATCAGTGTATTGTCGAAGGTTTTTACATTACGTTAATCCACTACGGTATGTTAATCGTTTCAAATGGGCTAACTTTTAATCGGTTTAATCGAATACATGTCGAGTACATGTAAGACGCAAAACAGACCAATGCAGCAAGGCGTGCAGTGCCATTACTTTTATATTATACATTTTGTATGAAAAAGACATCAAATGTCGTCATGCAGCACGCCACACGTCTTCAGTGTGCTTGCCGCTAAGCTATCCTATTATCGCCGCGTAACCGAGTAAGCTGGATTCTATTAAGTTTTGCGGCTAGATGCCATCTCTTCCGAGTATCAGATTGGATAATAAAGGTACTTTACTATTAAATTGTCACTGGTAATCTTCAGCGGTGTACGTACGTGAACTTAGATATTGGGATTATAATTTGTGTGCTATTGGGGTAGAAACTTTAGGTCCGTCATGAAATCTTTAACGACTTGGCAAAGTATCTCGTGGAGACAACATTTGACCAGAATGCTAACTCCTATTAAGGCCAACAAATTTACATTGTAATCCAACGTGACAATGCAGACAACGCTCTAGGACACAATTCCATGTTTTTCCAAAACAATCAATATTCATTATGAATTAGTACGTATAAGTGTAATTTTTTACACTGTCATATCTTGCCAGTCACTATCAAAACCAATTAATTAAACACAGTATGACAGAAACAAACAAACATTAATGTATGATACAGATAATAAATTTCCGTTGGTATACGAGCTGCCTTCAGTGTTTGCCTATTCCTGTACAAAATATCCAAGGCATCTAATTAATTATACCTATTAACATAATAACTATAATTTTGCGGGCTGCCCCTAAAAATGAAACGTTAATGTGTGTGCGTATATAAGTATTTATGTAATGCATGTATTAATATTATGTCTATATCATCTTCTGATTTGGATGCGGTATCGTGTTTGTACATGTGCGTATACGTGGGTAATATTATGAGTTGATGTTTAGAGTAGAGTATACAATCATTGTGAAGTTACGAAATCAGGACGGTCTGCAAAGGGAACTTTATACGGCAACATGACAATTTGCGAATTATGGAAAATGAAATTTTATGTGCACTCAGACTGCATTCTGCTTTGTAGCCTACACAATTTAAGCCGCAGAGCTAAGTACATAATTCTCGAGTGAGAAGTAGAGCTTATAAAGAGAAGGGAACTACTTGTTACTACTCAACTAAGTAAAACTGACTAGGAAAGGCTGGTCGTGACTTGACCCGAATATGAAAACCTTTATACCTACCCTTAACCTTTTTTTTGTACGTGATCGTGACAAATTTTATCGATATTTTATTAAAAAAAACTGTCTGAAACTGAGGTTACAGCTATATTTTACTACATGTATGAATTTTTAAACTCGACAATATTACACAACGCGGTTTCCCAGTTATGACTAAAGACAGTTATGATTTAAAAAAAAAAACAAATTACCCGACTGTATATGTCAGGGTCGTCATTATGACGAATTTAATGATACCTCATTTATCAAAATACATCAGGAGTATAGGCTGTAGGACGCACCAAAGGAACATACATAGATACATACGACCAAAAAGACAAACTTCCTTGGGGCAGTTGGGTAAAAAAATAAACATATGAGACACCAAAGAAGTAATTCTAGAACTCTAGATTTTAGTAACAATCGATGTTGAGCGCAGATGTTCGTCATTAGTTCTGAGGGTATGATATTATAGGTATTCTGTGCCAAAGGCCTAGTTATCCAACTCAACATTTGACGGGCCAAGATAGAGCACTAGTATAATATATTAAGCGATATGAACGCGAGTTTTGATGGTAGCACCCGGCTGGCGCATTGCACAGCACGGCCCCGAGACGTGACCTCCCAACTTACCCCCTTACCAAAAATGTAGAGGGGGGTAATAAATCCTTCCGCATTCCCACGAAGCTCCGCGAAAAGCACCGCGCCAAAGGCTACTCTAAACATATCCAGTTACAGTTTCAATTTCAGTATCCTCAGTTCCGTACGGACATTTAGGCGCTTAAACAAAACAATTGTTTTTTTAAGTCGCGTGTCATGTAACAGGAAGTACGGCTGTTAATACAGTTAATAGTTGGTGGTTAGGAACTTACATTATTGCACCTAAAATGTGTGGTTATAATGCCTGAGGAAGGCCTAAGAAATGCGTCGTGGTATCGGGCTGTGGCCAACATTAGGCCACGACTACTTTTTTATATCGATGTTTCGACCATTTTCATTCTACAATAGTCTGTAACTAAATTTCGAATGGAGAAATTATTTTTTAGGTCAAAAGAAGTTTAAACCGTAACTGATAACAGAATTAAGCAGCTAGATTGCGATGACTAATTCTAGCTTCTCATGGTTCGCCAAACGATTCCGCAGCTATTATCGTATAGCGGACAACTTAGAAAACTTAACTCGACGAGACTTCTGCCTCGGCAATCAAAACAAGCTTCATATGTTACAACTTGATTTGACGACCTCGTCAGTAGGTACCTAACTACTGACTATCTGACCAGCCGGAATATCGGAATATCTTATACAATAAATCTAGCCAGTTCAATAAAAATAAAACTGGACACTAGTTTCATAGAAAAATAGTGTGGAAATATAGCATAAAATAAAACCTAAAATATGAAAAATAAAAAGCCATACACTCTGTTCTGCACGTATGTGAACCGAAAACATTCGTATGCGAGTCGGCACTAAAAAAGGTCGAGAGCAATACAAGTTCAGTCACAATAACACATTGTTAATACTCCTGCCTGTGCCAAAAGGGACGCGGGCGTGATGGTTTTGTTAGTTAACATAGGTGACTCAGCTAAATAAAACTTGCAAGTAAGTTCCGGACACGTGAAAGCTACCAGGGCCCCAATTCCGCTAAACCAAATGTGCATAAATTGCGTATGAATTGTCGCAGCAGTGTCCATTTGGCCACTTCGGGTAGTTCTGTTATTTTGCTAACA
This sequence comes from Campaea margaritaria, assembly GCA_912999815.1. Classification (NCBI taxonomy): domain Eukaryota; kingdom Metazoa; phylum Arthropoda; class Insecta; order Lepidoptera; family Geometridae; genus Campaea; species Campaea margaritaria. The sequence goes on from OU538788.1 coordinate 7,901,836, forward strand.
CAATTAGCTAATGTTGTAAAATAGTTTGTTGATCTTATTGTTTTTTTTTTCTCAATATATATCATTATGAGAGTTAAGTGTTTGACTTGTTAAAGTGCTTTATTTTTGCCTACTTAGATACTACTTAGTGATTTTAGTTTTTTGTTTTTTGTATCGATGGTGAAATCTGTAACAATTCGGCATTCGAAATGTTTTGTCCGAAATGTTTAAACTGTGATTGTTTGGCTAAGCTACCATTTTTAGAGATTTTTATATTTAGCAGAATAAAAATTTTAGTATCGATTCAAATGAAATATTACGCGCATTGATTATTATAATTAATTTGTTTTTATTTACAATAAGAAGAATTGGGACCCAGCGGCAATACGAAACAAGAGCAGAGAATAATAAAATAATTATTCCATGCTTGAACAACTAACAAATAAGTAGGTACTACATTGTACTGATTACGGCGGAGCGGCAAAACTTCCCGAACTTCTCTATTTCATCCTCTGCCATCTAAATAATCGAATTTACGACTTGTAACAAATAAAATCTGAATAAGAGAAGGTTTCAAAATTAAAAACAAAATAAAAGTAAATTATAAGAACAGGGACTCATATTTCAATATATTTGAAATTATCAATAAACCTCCTAATCTGTTCCATATTATTAAACAATCGTCTGTCCAGCGCAGCTGACACGGATAATAATTAGTAACTGCATAAAAAAACTTGGCAGTTACCGCGGCGCGGCGGTCGCGCGGAAGTCGCCACTGCAGCTACGCTAGTCGTTCAGGTGTGTACACGGTCTAATATAAATTTTATTATCTCGAGCTTTCGAGGTATAAGCTATAAATTCAGTTAGGAGAGCCCGGTTAGTAAATCACCTTTTTTATACCAGCCACAACGAAAGACGTTTCATTGAACCATTGCTAATTAACTGAAGGAAGTGTGGGTAGTGATCATTTTATACAATTATGCATAGGCTCTAACCTCCTTCTAGTATGCAAAGATAGCTGTGTGCTATACCAATGTTTCATTTAAACGCCTGTCATCGTTGAGGCGATGATGGTTCGGTTAGTCTGAAACCACACCGCAGGCCGCAAGAGATCATGGTCACTTAACGGCGATGAGATAGTAGTCCAATTCTAAACCTATAAAGTATTTAAAAAAACAGCCACAAACAATATAAATCCGTTCCTGACTCTTTGTCTTCGATTGTGGATACTTTTTTCAAACATTTATCTTATACACTATTCGCACTATTTGTGAATTAAGCCAGTGGCCATTTTTTTTATGTAAGAACCCGAACGCTCAGGCCCATAATGTAGTAACTGGAGCAGTCAGAAACATTATTGCCCCAAATGAGTTTAATTCAGAGTAAAATGTTAAAATTAAAAGCTATAAATCCCCGGAGAGCGTGCTCGGGCTCTCAATTCCGATCCGCATTCTGTGAAAAGTGCCACATATTCTCAATCTGACACAGACCCCCTGATCGAAACGCCAAGACGTTTATATCTTTAGAGACAACGTGGCTCCAACAATGAGCTTATGGTGAAGAAAGACACCCACGCAAAAATTAGTTACACCTTTTGGGGTGCTTCGATACCAGTCCTATTCAGGCTTACAATTTGTTTGCCACCTACGACGATGTAGTCACGGGGAAATGCTTGTTAATTAAGAAAAATGAGGCTGGTACCTATTGTAAACAAGCCACTTCGTTAAAAGTTGCTAGTAATACAATTTTCTCGATCTTTTTAACAATGGTCCCTTTGAATTCTGACTTGGGTACTAAGACTTCAAAGTAAAGTAACAACATGAACAATGAGTATTTTTCTCTTGTTAATACACAATGAGTACCAAAGCCTTATTTTATTATAATTCATTATAATAAAACAATGGCATTTTAGATTATTTTAATTGTCACTAAAATGAATATAGGCCCTGTGGCTTAAAAATAATTGATACATATTAGTGATGTTTTAATTAATAGGTGAGGTTACCCTGACTATTTTGGAGCTCTAATTTTAACAACACTACGGTACTGAGGTACCTGAAACTATCCAAGTTGGACAGTGTAGGTGTCTGAGTTGAAACGTTGCGGTTTCAAGCTTACTCGAATACAAATGTTTGACGTTCGTCTATATACCAAATGCTAAATACATATAACTTTAGAAAAGCAATACAAAAACAGTTTTTTTTTTCTGAAATTGGGATGAGATTAATCTTTCAGATAGTATTATTGTTTTATTTTATATTGTCGTGGGAATGAAACCACTATTTAGAAGAGCAGTTTGTTTTAGATTTGAGCCAAGCAAACACTTGACAATTTTGGATGAATTTGATAGGTATTGTAGGAATTAAGGCAACTTCCTAGTTACTTCCTGTAGTAATCATCCTGCGGGATTCAAATATGTAATACGCTAAGTAGAAACAATGGCGTATTTGAAAATTGATTCCTCTCAACTCATAATATAATAATATCATCACAGTATTGTGGATTTTGCATAAGCAAAAGGGGATAATCCCCCACTCATCAATACTTGTTGCTTTCTCCTCAACCTCTCGTCTCAAGAGATCTCTCACAACATCTCTCGAATTTCGTAAAAATCATCACTTTGTAAGAGAACTGACACAAACTTCGACGGGTCGCCACTCTCGACGGGACGAGAGAAAACTTTCAATTTGTTCAAACAATGTAAAGATCAAAGCTGTTATTCAGAAAAAAAGCTTAGTGGATCTTGTGTGGCCAATGTCGGATTATAACGAAGTTTTCTGCAATCAGAGAACAGGAGACGTGGTGAGAATACGCTGAAGCGGAAATGTTTCGAGACATTCAAACGAGACGCGGGATATTTTGTTCGAAAACTATAACTTATACACTGCAAAATACTACGCTACGAGTGCTGCAATGATATTATGGAAATTAAAGTAGTTTTCAAAAACTATTAAAACTTGTATTAGTAATATCAATTAAGGAGATTTCAATTAAGTTTGAAATATAACATTGTGTCACAGTGTAATGTTATATTGCTTTGATATTTAGATATATGTAGGTACCGCGGCGTGGCAACGCTCCATGTCCACGTGTATTCCATTGAATATTAAAAAATAATAGATTTATTTCTATTGTTAGTTTTTAACAACGGCACCACTGGCCGCACTGCTAGTTTGATTTCGGCACGATGGATCAGCAGAATTTATTTTTGAACCGCCGTTTCGATATAATGATTTATTTATTTTTTACTAAAATTTTCGAATTCATAAGATATAACTAGATATCTCAAACAGAGAAGCTATTTATTTTCCGCTGCCAACGGAGATGTATAATTAGTTATATTGACTGATTACAATAACACTTAAACACTACAATACATTATATCAATTCTGTGTAGTGAAGTATTTGAATTGAGAGCACTACGCGAAGACTTAGCCTTTACAAAAATGCAAAACTAAGTAAGGATAAGTTATACCAGCTCAGACATTCAACAGAGAATGCTAAATTGAAAACTGAAATTGTCAACATTATTCCATTTAACTGCAGATGCTACACGGACTTCCAGCACCGAGCTTAACAAATGGTTTTGCCGCAAAAATGGCTAACCGCAGAGAGATAAACAAAAAGAGCTCTAGCCACGGTTGCACATATTATGGGCCTTTGTTATCAAGTCTTTTGCCTCTCTCCGTAACTTTCATAACTTAGTTTCATGAATAACTAACGCAATACGTTATCATGTTACGTGGATTATGTTGTTTTTTTTTTATAGTTCGTCTGATCTCTATCCTTCAAGCACTTTGCGGACTCAATTTAATATGATAATGTCTTAAACAATAATTAATGTTTCTTAGACTACGATAATGCACCAAATCATTATTTTGTGCGATAAAAAAGATTATATTATTATTTCTTTAAAGAATAATGTAATCGTATGTACGAAATGAATAAGCTGTTGAATCATGCGTTAATTTTAATGACCACAATTTTACACAGATTATTAGGACAAGACTAGAGGATTATATTCTACATAATGTAGATCATGTTTCATATATGTCAGGTTACGAGATTGTAAAATAGAAATGTTCCCATTGGCTGGAAGGCAGCGTTGAATATAACTGTAGCTACATATGAACAGTGGTTCAAGAGTGTACCAAATATAATTGTCATGTGGTAGTACCTCGAGGTTTCGGTTTGGGGGACGACCTTGGGCGCAAGTCACAACTAACCTCCAAGTCAGCCTTGAACGTCGTGTCCTCGGTTACATAACCAAAGCTTCGGAGATTCGCTTTTGAACTATTGACGAAAACGCCGCTATGCGCTACATCTTCAGATGAAGTTGCTAGAGAATAAGCTAAGTCATGGTACCTAAGTAGCTTTCTAGCTGCCTAATTACCAGTTAGCTTATTGGTATAGGAGGCGTAAATTTTTTTTTTAAAGTATTGTAACGTTTCATTAGCTATATCTAAGCATGTTTGTACCCGCCTGCGGCAAAACAAGGAAGGGATGTGTATTTGTCAGTTACAGTAGGTACATTATGTATAATATATGTATTCCAATGTAGGCACGTACCAAAGTGTTTATGTAAAAATCATATGTACGTAACTATTACTCGCTTTTCGGTGAAGGAAAACATCGCGAGGAAACGCGTATACCTACTTGAGAATTATTTTGCAGGTAGGTATGGAACCTGAGGCCTGTGCTCATCAGTGGGACGATATGGGTTGTTAATGATGATATGTATGTATAACTTGAAAGAATAATTAGAGATACTGATGTAAATAAATGTTTCGACACTACGTCGAACACATTAGATGGAACACATTGGATGAAAACCAATGAGGTGTCAATCGAAGCGTCTCCACAGCTTTAGTCCCAAGATTCTTGGTCTTCACCATAAGAGTTCAGATCACAGAAAACTATTAATCCTAGTTGTTACAGATCCGCCAGCCTATCAGTACAGTCAAATAGCAAAAATAAACTACTGAGTTACTTCACTGACAGTATTTGTTAGATAAACCACGAACGCAAAGCTTATTTAAAAAAAAATAACACCTTTCTGTGGTGTGGTAAGTCATATCAATAAAGTAAACTTACTCCACACTCGGACTTATTTCTTTTTTGGTTTGAATGTACGTGTATATTTTGTTTATTGGGAGACAAAACTTTGACTTAAATTTAAAATTGCACAATTGTGTCAAAGAATAGATCGTTTAAAAACAAATTTTATTTTCTCCGAACACAGATTCGTGCTCCGCTCAATTGTTTGTGAAACTTTTATTAAGGCGTGCTAACTGCTAACTGACGCGAACAACCTCCTGCAACTAAATGTAGACGTGAAACTCGTTCATTAAATCAATTAAAGTTGAACGTACGCTAACTTCTAATACAAGAGAAATTTCTGAAAATATCGCGTTGTATGCTTAAATTATCTGTACGATTTTACTTACGGTTTGTAACTGTTTGGTTTAATACATGTATTACCAGTTAAGTTGCAATGCTCCAACTGTTTCTAAACTTTTAGAGAAAAATGGATAGGCTGCTTTCAAAACTCAATAATCCAATCATTCGTTTGTGTCATAATATTATAATAATGTTAAAATCAGATCAATATAATTGTTTTTGGATTACAAATATTATGCCAAGCGAACGTTGCCATAGTTTGGCTGAGATTTCAGCGGCATACACTCTGATGGGTGACCGTTCATAGTGGCACAAGACTTCCTTTCTTCGGAGGGCACATCAATCCGTGGATACCAGCGGTTAAAAACTTACAGATGTAAAACCAGGATGGTGAATGCTAAGGACTGCTAAAAATGTCGAATGTGAAGGCGTCCTGGTAATCTCTGAGCCCAGAGATAATTAGAATATATAGCTTGTGCCGCTCCGCTCCAAAGCCATTGTTCTCAAAACTGCGAGTGTCCGTACTACTGGGCTCCAAATTAAAGTTAGGTACTAAAATTTAACGAGTTCTCAACTAAATACGATGTCCTACGTTTGACGATCGTTATCTTCTACTCCTCACTGACAATGCGCTTTAAAAAGAAGAGTAGGGCAAATAAAAGTTGTTTGTTCGATATGTGCAAAATGAATAAACCGTTTCTTTCTTTGAAGTCTATCATAGATTATGCAAAAATTGCCAGATTGATTGAACAACTAGTGAACCTAGCCTTAAATCGGAATAGATACCTAATCTTCAATCTGTTTGCATTCATTAGGCTTTGTTCGTTCGCAATATTATATCAGATGCACATGCTGTATTTTTACGTGTTTATGAAACTATAATTTTGTTTTAAGGGTAAAAGTCCTCTATAATTATTTAACTGTCTCGGGCTTGAAGCTAACGTAAAAAATTTCACGCTCACGCACCAAATAAAACTGACCTACGAGTCAAATACCCAAAAAACTGAAACATGTCAAAAATACATCAAGATATCGAATTTAGTCATTTGACGTGACTCTAGTAAACATCTAAAACATTTATTTTGTTGTAGTTTGGAAGTAGATGCAAGTATTTATTATTTTATAATTAAAAAATGATTCAATTTTATTAATATAAGTATGCAATCATTTCATCAATGTTTTTGTTAAGACGTTTTCACGTTAAACTATCGTCCGTAAACCAACTTTACCGAACACCATTTTTTTTTATTGGCAACAATATTAGCAAGCACAGCAAAAGTAGGCACTGAATAAAACAACCCTTAAGGCACTTACGTAGCCAGCTGGTGAAACGCGCGGAACAGTGGTTCCTTTTGTCAATGCACAATCATTTTCCGCTGCGCACAATCTGCGGAATGCTGACTAATTTATCTGAGTGTTGGCTATGACAAAGCTCCTAACTTATTATGAGCTTTAGGACGATAATTTTATGTGAACTGTGTGAAATGTGAATGTTTGTGTTAACACATTAAATGATTGGCTCCTGAAAGCCTATTTAGATTTATTCATAAAACCGTATGTCGTCCACCACCCTCAAGGATTTAAAACTATACATGCAATGGATGGAATGGATGGAACCCTAACAGAAGGTATAGAACATAAGGACGTTCGTACCCGTTCACAAAAAGCTGACAAAACTTGGCGATTGTCCCGGTTTTTCAGTTGCCACATTCGAGCGGTTCATTTAAATGTCTTTTCTGGGATTTTGGCTGCCTTGGTGGCAATGGACTTTTGTGAAGTGCATGAGCATTATGAATCGCGTGTGCGATCGTCTTTTTTCCATTTTAAATTGGTCAGAGTTATAATTTTCCATGAATAGAATTGATATGGTATCTTTCAATTTAATTTTCATCTACTTCTAGCCGTCATTGAAATTTTTACACAAATGGCAATAAAATAAAATGAAAAAAATAATTGTAAAAAAGGAAGTATTCTCATGAAAGGTACTAAATATTTTACACCAAACTTTCGAGTGGTTTTTTAGTCAATGAGAGCTGTGTCTGTAAATAAATTCCTGATGCTAGTACTTTGAAGGGCCCTGAAAAGGGTTGAAATGTCGCCGGGACAGGATTAGCTGGCTAGACTTTAATATATTATATTTCCAAATCATATTTTTAATGATAGGTACCTACTGCTTAGTTTTGTTAGGGTATCTGAACACATTGAATATTTAAAAAAGGTACTTAACAAAGATGTGAATGGCCAACAATATCTGCTTTTTAATTCTCGTAGGTAGTTTTGACTTGCAAACTTCAAATTTATTTTCAAAACAGTAGTATTATACTTTTACTTTATCAACGAATATGTACTAAAAAATTCACGACTTTTAGTATTATTAAATTACTTAATATTATTAATTTAATCTTCATCATCATCATCGTCAGCAATCCATAACGGCCCACTGCTGAGCACGAGTCTCCCCGAAAATTCTAAAATGAATCTTGCAATTATTGAGATAACATTTTCAATGTCTAGAACCCTGAATTGGCGAGGCTTAAATCAGAAAATAAAGCTGGAAAGTAAAAGTCACTTCAATAAAATGAAAGGGGCGCGTATCTAACCAGCATTGGTAATGTTCGCGGTGATATTTTTTAAAATGATTAGCAAACAGTTCTCCGCTTTACCCAATGCCTTTGCAAATTTGTTAAGCAACTCTGTTCTACTCATTGGATTTTAATTTAACGTGTATAAAATTTTAAATAAAACAGAAAAACCTGCATTTCAGTCATTAATGAACTTTCTACGTGATGCAAACGGGCAGACTGATAAACTTATTAAAAAACCAAGTAAAAGCAGTGTTCTTTACATTGTTAATTCTTAATTTATCTTTCACGGCTATATTATAAGCATCTACAGGTGTAGATTGTTTATGTATAAAGCAAGATTAACTTTAGCAATAAGTTTCAAGTTTTTTGTCAACCGTTTTTAAAATGGAGCTGAATTTCCGTTTCCCGTTTTGGCCTACGGAAGTACGTATTATGTGTAAACAGTTCCCGTTTTATTTTGCTTAGGGTCTGTAAGCCCGTGGATAGGTGAATAGACAGTATTACTACGGCAATAGGGCTTCATTTGGTTTGGACCCTAAAAACCTAATAAGAAGACGCTCTCCTGGAATAAATCTTACTCCTAAACTACATTATGTGAAGATAAGATGTCTTAAGCATTCTTATTTAATGTTTATTTTTGTAATATACTTAAAAGCGTAGAAAAATCAACTCGAGTTGAATATATAGCCGAATATAGATTCGATAAATAATATATTTTTATTTTTTAGCATGGTTAATTTCTTAAGCGCTGGGTTGTATGTTGGCAGACAGGTCACTTGACTATTTAGGTGTCTAACCTTTGTATTACTTTCGTTAGAGACAGATTTTTTTAGCTCTTATTGCAATAATGGAAAGTATTTTAATAGCTCTTTAGTTATAGCCAAAAACCGTAAACCATAAATGATGTCAGCCCATTTTAGAGTTGTTAAATAAACATGTCTATAAAAATTAATTCAATCAATATGAATTTTAAACTATATTACTGACCGATATGATTCGAAAATAGCTTATTTTGCCCGAACCATAATACCGAACCAATTGATATATCATTCATCAAAATCGAATTAGTAGTTTAGGCACTACGATGAAACATGTGTAAATAGAAAATAGACTGCTAAAACATTACCCTCCTTCCTTTTGACTTTGTCGTAGTCTGGTAAAAAAAAGTTTCGTCGTCTGCGTCGGAACCGTGACAATACTTATACAATGGAGTAGGTACTGATACTTGCGGAAATGTAATATGGCATGTATGGCACCCTTTATTTTAAAACCTCAAGCCACGGAGCGCACGGTGTTAAATTCGAAGGCGCATTGAATTTTTTATAACCTTTGTGGGATCCCCTATGCTGCCTTATTGAGCCGTAAACTGTCTCGGCTATTTACCCTTTGCAGTAGGTAGGAAATGTAATAGAAAACCTTGTACATCTGGTTTTGAAGGACACAAATATTTTCAAAGAAAGTGGAGGTCGTTTTTGTTAAAATATCCAGATGGAAGATGTAAGCTTAGAAGAACTTTGCAACATTGTACCCATTTTTGCTTTTTTACCCAATTCTGGATTAACGACGTAAAAATTATATCTGTGTAATGCTATCTGACTAGTGTTATTGATATATAAACAATTTTTGGGTTATTTATTTTTTTGTTTACTTCAGTAATCCAACAAAACAAACATTTTAAAATAGGCTTAACTTAATACGACTATATGAGTTAAAATTATGCCAAAAAAGGATTACACAATTACATTTTTTATTTGACTACACAGTACAACATCCGCATCACAAACGATATAGGCATATTTTATTTTATGTTCTATCATAGTGAAATAATGTTCCTGAATAAGGGCGCGTGCATTTTACAACAGGTAAGTCATCATCATCATCAACCCATAACGTCCCACTGCTGGGCACGGGTCTCTCCTCACTTTCGTGAGGAGGAGTAGTAGGTAGTAATTTATAATATAATTTCTGTTTTTTTTTTGTTTGTGTTGTTTTGCTAAGCTCATTTTCTAATAAATGTTGACAACTTGATACAATAGGTATACAAATACAGTTATCCGGGTCGAGTCCGCCAATATTTCCTTTTATCCTCTTCTTCCGTGAAGCAAGTGAGGCTTACAGAATCATATCAGACCGCTTCTCTTTACCATCATGATAAATGTCTTTTACCTGAATCCCTACTCAAATCTGAGTGCCTGCTATATGCTGACGATCCTAAACTCTACTTTGTCGTCAAATCCCTTCTTGACTGTAGTGTCGTTAAAAAATAACAACATTTGTTTTGAACATGTTAACACGTTCACTGCTGAATCAGTTTTTACATTTGGACACCGTTACGAACCGTGTGTGTTTTCCAGCACTGGCGTGCCGTCTGTGTGAGCTACACTGTAGTAGCGCCGCGTTTAACACGCACGCCCGTGTTTCGCCTCACAGCCGGCACGTAAACTGCGCTAACACAACAGGTGTGTTTATCCGCACTCGCGTAACGTTGTAAAAAACACAAACGTCTGTTTTTTCAGCAGTGAACGAGTTATTGTTTAACGCTGTTGTTAAATACAAAAAAGACGTTCGGTCAAAAACGACCAGTTACTAAGTTTTACAAATCTAAGAAACCGAATTAAGTATACACTACAGTTGTGTACCGTTTTAAATACCTATTTACTTTATAAGGATCTGGTGACATTTGATCCTACTACCGAGCTGATCCATATAATAAAGCCGGAAATTGGGTGGTGGAACTCCAATGGCCGCTAGTACATCAATCAAGTTTGAACTCTTTTGTTTTGAAAAATAGTTTTGGTGAAATTCAAGGATTAGTTTTTTACTATAAAATTATACTTGAGTACTGTGATGTATGTACACCTGTACTTGAGTAATCCATTGATTGTAAAAGCGAAACTTTTCATATCAATCACACACTTCTTTCTGGTATGTAAATTGAATGCGATCCAAACATAGTCTGCATTTCCAACTGCAAGTACTTTATATTCAGCCTACAAAGTAAACTCGGAATAAACAGAGCCCAAGAATAGTTTCGTGTTGAGAAACTTTTATCTAGAGCTTATAGAAAAGGAAGAATGGTTTTCTTCGGACGCTTGGAATTTATACTTTGAAATGCTCTCGCTAAAATGCAGGCATTCCTAGGCCACTTGTGATTTGTAAAGAAACAGCACTGTTGTTTAACAACCTTTTCAAGTGTGTACTCGTTTATACCTCAAGCTTTTCTCTTTAGTTAGAGGTGTTTATACAATTAAAATACTTTAAAGCATATTTTGTTTAATGCGGCGATGCAAACTTTTTGGCCTTCTAAAATCGTTGTGCTGTGCACAAATGTTAATTAAAACAATGAATTAAAGGCAAAACCTTCATCATTTGATGACCAGCTTTTAATTAGATTCAATGAACAAAACAAACTAATTAGATTCAATGAACTGGACATAATTCAATGAACAAAACGTTCATAAAGAATGATACTAGCATGGGCAAGCTTACATAATTTATATTTGACTCGTTTGTTGATAAAAATGTATCTTCTGTGCTTTATTTGGACCTAATTTGGTATATTCGTAACTTTGAACAGAACTCTAAACATTTCAAGATTTGTGACTGGAAATTGTAGAACAACAAAAAATACAGAGGGTAAGGTATTTTTGAATATCAGTTCAATTCTTTTATTGTGCCTATATAATTTTGAGATGGTTATTGAACAAAAAAACAATGGTCACGTTGTATTTTCGTATTTTTTTTTAGTATTCCAGAAAGTAACTTAGCCTGTTTGTGTCGTTAACTATTATTCAAGAAGTCACCTAGGCAGGCAGCCACTTTGCATATGGCGCGACGGTACGTGACCATCGGTCTTCAGTAATCCGCCACTTTAAGGCTTCGAAGCCGCCGTCACGACGACGGTCGGCAAAGAAATTAAATTACTACAAATTGGCACAAACCTGTAAAAGTGTTCTAAAGGTCGTTGTTAAATCAAAATTTCAAATTAATAATTAATACTATCATCGATGAAGGCAAAACCACTTTTCTACCAAAGGGAATATTACGGTTTTCCAATTTGTAGTTTCATACTTGAACCACGTCAATTAACTACAACTTTCTCGATATAATAGAATCAAGCTTAATTAACAATTATCGCAAAATTTACGAGATCGGAGAGTTCTAATTTAGACAACCACAGTCAACACGAAATTGTAAACTTGAGTCAAATTTACACGGAACTATAAAGTTAGGGCAAATTTCGGCTTTAATCTGAGGTAAAGAACCGATAAAAGGCCATTGAATATTATTTGACTTATTCTCATAATGTAGAATGGGGAAAATTGGAGGGAGGCTTTACAGACACAAAAGACTTAAATTAATTTTTGATACCTTAATAAGGGGGTAAACTGTTTATATAATAACGGCTTTACTTATAAATAAACGCTTCTAAACGACAACTTGCGTGTTTACCTTTGATTTAAGAGTCTCGATCATTTAATTATTAATCACCTTAATAATCTTCTTGTTCTTGGTTGTTCTAACACATAATATTAAATTAGAGGATATGTCGAGCATATTAAAATTATAGTTATGTTAAAATATAAAATTATCGTCGAAAAATGGCTTTTTTCTATCTAACCAGTTATATTCCTATGATAAAAGAATAGAATAAATTAAGGAAGACAAGGTAAACTCACAGGTGTGAAACATTAACGTTCTTAGTTTTCAGATACAATTCAGTGTCCAATTCTAAAGAAGGTAACCATAAAATTGTATCAAAAGGAATTGCACGGTTGATCAAAAATGGGGTTACTTTGCAGAAATCCATATTAAATACAATAAAGTAAAAAAAAACTCCATTTGTGAACAAAACTGAAACGTGCAAAGCGGCAGTAGGCAGTAGGCAGTAGTCAAGAGTTGAAATGAAATGGTGAAACCTCCGACTTCAAGTCACGTTTCTTCAATTTCGCCTAAGTTATCAGATTGTGGTTGTTTTTTTTACATCATCTTGGACGCAATATTTACATTTAATTTTGACAAAATACGATAATGTATACCAAATTACCAATGCAAAAAGATTGACGATATTTCCTGGTAAACCTTAGCGGACAACGCATTCTCTATAAATTAAAATTGTAATTCCCAACTGGTGCTAAGTGATATGCCATTTTGTAAACGTAGTATAGATGTAAATCACGTATGCAGATAGTCTCATTTACATTGGAACCTACCCTGAAACATGTACAGGAAGCCAGTGACACTGTCAAACTAATGGTTTAGCATTAATTTACTTCTATAATATGCTTTAGTACTTAGACTATGGAGCTTAAGATATAATTATTTCAGTTAACTAGCTGCAATCGGAACCATCTGTGTCTGCATTGATGTATTTATAGTAGCACGGAAGTGGATATATAGATTCCGAGGCTGAGTATCTCGTGCGGAATATAGAAATATTGCGCTGAAATCTATTTATCTAAAATTGACGTTCGAATTTACTGTAGAGATTTTTGCAGCGGATGCAAATATGAAAACTCCACTAAGCTGCAATCGTTATAAGAAATTCTCTTATGCATAGTTAAGATAGTATAGATGGTAAAAGTTATCATCAACAACCCATATTGTCCCACTGCTGAACACAAGTCTCCCTTCACTTTTTTATCATAATATGCTTTTTACATAAACACATTGGGTACGTGTTCGCACTGAGTTTTAAACTTACGACCATCTCCTTGGAAGGCAGACGTTCTCCCACTAGGCTACCACGGCTTGTAAAACTTATATTTAATTTTAATTATGACTATTCGTAACTAAATAGGGTTGTTTGGGACTAGATAATTCTACATTTTAGGTAAGGGATTACGTATTCATGAATTATTATTATCTTTAATATTTCTGCCAACTAAGGCAGAATCAAAACTAAATATCTTTTTATTTTCAAATACAAATTACAAATACTCAATTGCAGTGCAGTAAAAAGAAAGATATTCTTTAATTACGATCAACTGTTAGCTATTCGCTTCCCTTTCTTTCCAAGAGTTAATTCCCGATCAGACTAAAGTGTCCCTATTATTGCATCGCATTTGCAAGTTAGATGGCCGCTGAATGAAACAAAACGATCCGATCGTCGGGGGAAATCACGTAACAGTTTCAATTGTAACACTGCATTGCATCGGAATTCCATTGTAGGCGTTCGTATTGCCGTTGTCTTCATATTAACGATATTCCAGCTTCGTTATTTCTAACGAAATAAGGAGATTTTGCAGTTCGTTATTCAAAAGTGTTTTTTTATTTGTCTGTGCTTTCTCAGTAACGATCTTTCAATATGGAGTATCAAACTGGAAATATGACTGGATAGCGTTTTTAAGTTTCATTAAAAAAGAGCAAAACTTTTTGATGTAACCTTTTTTAGTTTTGCTCTGAATAAAGAAGAGAAGATTGATGAAGTTTGTTCGCGCTGGGGATAGAATTTACTGTTGCTGCATAATGAACCCGTTGCAATATAGGTATGCGCTCCTACTACAAGATAAGCAGCTTAAACGAAAGCTAAAGCGTAAACGAACAAGAGTTATTTTACAAAAAAAATTAAAAAGCGCTATTCAAATCAGCAACTACAGCACCGCAGCACCATCTATAGTAACTTGCATGCTATCCTCTTGTCTATTAAGACGATAAAAATTCTTCGCGATACCAATCTCAAGATGCAAATACAAAACTTGTAGAATTTTCATTCAGGAGAAGTAAAAATCAATCTTAACACGATATACACGTAGAATTCATAAAAATATACATGAATGGTTTGTATTAGTATGAGAACGTCAGCAAATACAAAGTTTTTTCCGGTAATGTATCAACATAAATATATTGATATTTCTCTGACGACGCCTACACGTTCAGTGCTTCAGATAGTTACCTTTTCAGTATTATATAAGGTAGGTCACACACGAACAGGCAGGTGCGGTGCTTACCATCAGGTGAACGACTTGCTCGTCTCGTAACTTAATAAAAAAAAATGGAATATAACTATCCGTTACGACTCCACCTATTCTACATGATGGTATTATGACATCAGCTTTCACGTAAGTGTTGACGTCAACTTTACTGTACAATATGTATATGTACTTTACTTTGGTTGAATGCGTGAACGCATAGAACAGGAGCAAACAAACATTCATTTGTGTATGTAAATCTAATCTTATCAGCCTAACAAGATTTTCCTTTGACGGGACGAATGAAAACTTATCGCGCAGTAAATTACCAGCCCGTATCACTTTATGGCCGCGTATTATTTTAAAAATCGTTGTTTAAAATGTTTTATATAATAATGCCGCATCTAATCCGAGTTTAGTACGATTTTATGGCGTCGGATCACCACACTGAGATGATTAAAGTCGCCAGGTGAATATCACAGACGTGAAAACCGTGAAATCCGTTTATTTTTAAAGCGTTGTTTGAGAAGTTTAGGTGGATAATACGTCGCGATTCAAGGCTGGATGGCCGCCCTGAGGTCTGTCGCTGGCGGGGTGCCAAACGGATCCGCGCTTAGGGTTCCGTTGAGAAAAATATGATGCCATTCGAGGAAAAAAACATTAAATATACGTTTTTAATGGAGGTAGCTGAATTATTATTTTATGCGGATCTGCGGCGTGCTATGTTCGTACAAGTACTTTGCGTTAAGCCATTGTTATTAGGACCGTGTATGCTTAGAGAGATTGTCCGCCTTCCAAGGAGAGGGTCGTGAATTGAAATCCCAGTTCGGTCACGTACCGACATGTTTCTGTAAAACATATGTACGTAATTATCACTCGATTTTTGATAAGAGAAAATATCTCAAAGAAACCCACAAACCTACCCGAGAATTATTTCAGAGGTCGGTATGTTATCCGACAATCCAGACCAGGCCCCCGAGGTGGCCTTATTCGCCTCACGAAAGTGATGGGATACCTGTGCCCAGCAGTGGGCCAATATGGGATGCTGATGATGCTAATTTGAATATTCGAGTGTATCTCCTCATAGGCCCTGCATGTTATCTGAGTCAGAGCGGCTCCGCCCCGAATAAAGAGATAACATTTATCAAGCACGGGTATAAATTTAATTTGACGTGTCGTTGAATCTGGCAGCTTTTTTACCATACATTTACCTTTATAGAACATCCCGCATGGCTCATAAATTAATAGTGCCTAAAGACTGTTTCTACTAAATTTTATGTTAGACTAAAACGGACCATGTCCTTTTATAATAAACCTGTTCCACCACACTCACATGGTGGAAAGCCAATTCGATCGACGATACAGAACGATTGTGCAATTAACATAATGAACTGCTGCTGACAGAATATTAATTGACTTATGTGAACATTTATCTAAAGTCAAGTTTTCATATTTGAATATATTTACATCAAAACACATCGTATTAAATCTAATAATTTATTGCTCGGAATCCTCGGGTATTTGTTTATAAATATATAATTAAGAGTCTTACCATGGACCCTTGTGGGCACCTGAGTAGGTATCATCTTATTTAACTATCATGTTTTGGTATTCGGTAATATATATATTCATGCGACGTTTTTTAACATTTTCCCCATTTTAAGTTTCAATAATCAAAATATTAACTTATTGTGTCAAATTTTGTTGAATAATTATTTTGACATTTTTAAGTGCTCGATCGTGGATAAAAAGAGCTTTCATAAAAGAAAATATTTATCCAAAATTTTATATTATTATTTTAATTCTAACTCCTTCATACAGTTTTTGCTCTAAATCATTTTCCCTGTTTATGTCTCCACCTAATCCGATCTTCCTTACGTTGAGTGGCCTTTCCAACTGTTGTGACTCTTGATCAGACTAATTTTTCGGGCTGCGGCCTCTTGGTATTATGCCTTCAATTTTAGGACAAAACATTTAGATATCTGAATCCATACGAAGTTTATTTGGAAAAATCTTTTGGTTTTCCATAGTCTAGCCAAATTTCATGTTGTGAAATATATTTCTAGTGAAGGATTCAAACTCAGACACTGGCCGCTAGTGGATTGAGGCCCTTCATCAAATTTATTAAAAGCTACTATTGATTAGGCACAAGTAACGCCTTTTTTATTGATCTGACACGCTTTGGTTCCATTATTACTATTGATTCACAAAGGTGGCGGCGGCATTATTATAATGGCCCCTTGTGGATTATTTTTATCGTTCTATTCTAAAACGTTATACTATTAGTCATATAGAATCTTACTGTCGAGCCTAGAATAGGGTATAGGGATAAATTAAGGCCACCAAATTCTTTGAGATTTAAGCCACTGCATATCAAGATGCAGTGCGTAAATTTTAACCGAATTCAAGACCGAGGAGGTTTTCAATGCCACTGTATATTTTTTGTTTGCTATCCCATGTCACCAAGGCCTATGAACCAATATGTATTTTTCTTTCAAATTCATAATGTAGTTCATTATTATGTTGAATGATGAAGTGATAAAAGCATAGGGCAGGATTTGGGGATAAAAAGTCCTTGAATATCCCACGATCAGAGTGCGCGACACGGGTGTTTGTCAAATTCATCGGTGATACTGTATTCACTGACCAAATCCCACATTGACATGGTCCATGTATTTTTACGAGTTCAACAGCCCTACAGTTATAAGAGGCGCTCAGTTCAGCTTTAAGTGTCAGTACCCGGGCTCATGTTACCCTGCTCAGGATAAGTGAAAATAAAGCTTGGTATATATGGAGGTGACGTAACAAGGTCCCAGGAGAACCGGCCGAGCTAACGAGCTGTGCTAGAGGAGACAGAGTCGAAAGTAACTGGTTTGGGTGGATTTTCTAAGATTTGATTTGAAACAACCAGTCGAACATAAGAATGAAGTGAACAAGATAGGAATAATAAGTCACCTAATAGCATTGCTGTGTAGCATTTCCGTGCTTCTCCTATGCAAAACTTGAGCAACGCACATACTTCCAGATTTCTTGTTAGTAGGATATATAAATACAAAGTATGTTTAACCACACCATTTAATTGAAAATACGTGTCCACTGAAGAACTTTTGTTTAACAACTTTTTGGAACTCACATAAAAAAGGATGTCCCGTACAAATCGACCTGATTAGCTGGACACATTTTATAGAAAACGTGACTTTTTTTGGATTTTAGGTACTGCGCAAACCTTGTATGAAATTTATCGGTTAAAGTGATAAACATTTTGCGCGTTCGGAATATTAAACTGGTTGCAGATTTCAGTTGACTTTTGGACGTACCAGTAACGAGTCTCGGGATAGAGACCGTCGTTTATGTAACGCATGCTGTAATAATATATTTTGTCTAACCTCAGTGGATAACATTACTAAATTTAAATATATCTAAATGGCTTTTATAAAAGTTTGACAGTACTAGACTCTTCCTAGCTAGATACCGAAAGCGTTTTGTTGATAAAACAACGTACCAGCTTTTTTATGGTAATGCATTGAAATGAATCGGATTAAAGATGCGTCCGCAATCAGTCAGTAATTAACTCACGAAGCTTATGTTGAATTCATATCAATTTGTAAAGGTCTTAATAGGGATACATGCGAGCTTTGGCAAAAAATTAACGCTAATGAATAATTACCTGGTGGTTTCTTACGAACAGAATTTTATTTTATTCTCCTTTATTGCCATAATTACAAGTTTTATTTGTAGATTTTAACTGAAATGAATATATTTGCAATATCATGTAAATATTTGTGTAAGCAACATTGCTCATCGTATGAATTTTTATTTATACAACCACAAATTCTACTGACTTTTTCAATAACAGATTTTGTAACCACATGTTATTAAGATAGTTATCGTTTTGTTTCTTATTGTTAGCTTTCTATCGGTTTTCTATTAAAATACACTAAGAAAAAAACCGAAAAACAAAAAAAAAAACTCGTTATTTATTAATGTTTAAACGAATTATAACCTTACCTCATTATTATATGAACCGCATGAAACTATAGCAACCTAATAAAAAATTATAAATGATACGCGGTGTATTAATTTTTCTTATACAGTATGGTGTAATAATTTCGGCCATTCGGTCGGCAGAACCGCAATTTACTGCTCTATATTTCAATTTGCGGTTTCCATATGACCACGTAACCAGTTTGCTTCACATGAACCTGAAATATGGCAGATTTTACACTGCATTACTATGTTACCTACCAATGTTATACAAATTGCATTAACTTAGATAACAAACACATGTATAATCGAAAAGGTACATAATTCAAAATTCAGAACTAGTACCGCCAGCACGTGGTTACGCTGCTAACAATAAGAACACTTGTCATGTCGGTTTTCCGGGGGGCCTACCATGACGTCTTATAGCGATTCAATTGAGGACCTTAACTTATGCGACGCGGCTCAGTTTAGGTCCTTTTTTTTTTTTTCCCGGGGAAATGCATAGGCATTAGGCATACCACCCGGCCCGGGGGGGGGGGGGGGGGGGGGTTATGTGGGACTCCCCCGCCAGCTGGTCTGGCGGGGTTTACCCACTAAAACCCCGGGGTGTTCTCCTCTCCGCATTCAGTTTAGGTCCTTTTTTTTTTTTTTTTAACCCGGGGGAATGACCTTATTCATACCTCGACCTCGGGGGAGGCCGGATGGTTATGTGGGGCTCCCCCGCCAGTGCGCATCTTAAGGATGCGCCTGACTGGGTGTACCCACTAAACAACCCCGGGATGTTCTCCTCTCCGCATGTTGGGGTGGACGCGGGCTCGCGATTGCGCTTCCACGACCACCCCTGCGGACGTCCGGGCGACTGCCGCGGACCCTCCTCTAGGGGCACTCGGCCTCACCTAGGTTGGATGCGCTCTGGAGAACATCTCAGAGCGCATCTCGCCTCGGGACTATGTGATGGGGCGAAGGATCCCCCGATCCTCCGCCCCTAGTCCCCGTTATGGTGGCAGGTGGTGGGCGTACGCCAGCCTCCTGCGACCTGGCCTGCGGCGGCGGATCGGGAGCGAGAGGACATCATCCTCCCGCGCCCTTTCCGCCGTCTCCTTCTCGTGGCCCACGCGCTCGGCGTACGCCACCACCGCCTCCCAAGCCTCTTTGCTGCCGACCATCTTATGGATGATGGCCGGCAGCGAGAGGTCCCGGCCAATTACCGCCTGCAGGGCAGCTCTATGCTCTGCCCAGGCGGGGCCCATTCAGTTTAGGTCCTGAACTGAATCGCTATAAGACGTCATGGTAGGCCTCCAGCTGTGGTTGGTTAGTATCTGTTACTTTGTAGTATACAGGATTATTGTTTTTTTTTTTACAGTTCGCAAGGCAATGAGCATGTTAAAAAGTAAATCGTAATAAGATATCACTCATCTATTACTTAATGATTATTGTATAATAATATATTATATGTATACATAACTATTGCTCTATTGGTCTGTATATTAAAAAACGTTTATTTGTGTAATTATTAGCATATAATATATATTAATATTTTATCACTGATGTCAACCGACCCAACGCTATTCCTGCTCTCTATGTGGTCCATCTGAAGATTGTCTGGCAGAGGTCACTTTAAGCGATAGGACCGCCCATACATTGTACGTAGGTAATATCAAGTTATGTATGTTTTTTATTCTTCTCTATTTGATACCCCTTGGTGTCAATAAAGAATTATCTATGTAACTACTATAAAAGTATTAAATTTTAAAACTAAATAAAAAGTAGGTAATAACTCTTTTTTCTCTGTCTCAAGGCACTAATTAAAACGTAGTGCGCATATTTATAAAACCAATAGTATGTATAACAAGCAAATGTTTAGTTTATTAGTATTGTATGGTTTTATTTTTTATATAAGTTACTGAAGTACTCACGCAGAACTTCTACCTGGCCGCCTTTTAATTACAGGAAGCAGGAAGGATTTCACCTTTTTAAATAGAACTACCAACACTTTCCCTAGACTACGAAGATGAGCAATGATGAAAAAATTGTTTTAATTTTTCCTCAAGCATGAAACGAGAAATTTCAGCGAAGATTTGAATGCAATATAAGTTCAATACGTCTGGAACTCGGATAAATAGTTTCAGCTGGAGGAATGGCAGCTCAAACTCAAAAGGCATCTGCTCTTTCCCATTGACATTGAGATGTTAAAGAAAAAGAAAAGAAGATTTAAGAAAGTCTTTCGTAAAATATCTCTGCTCCCTGCCAACATAACGCAATGCATGACTGTTACTCTTCGGTACTTAGCTCGGTTTTTTGTGGAAAGTTATGAAAGTATGTGCCTCGGGGGCTACTAAGAAAGTTGCCGGTCTGTATTATTGTCTGTAGTTTGAAAGAAATTTAAAATTCTCCGCTCGTTCGGAGGCACGGATAGCACTTTGTCGCCGCCTGGTATAGCGTCGCGCCGCCCCACTCTTGTGAAAAGACGGTGCGAGTTAAGCTTTTTGTATGCGTCGAATAGCCGCTTAACGTCCGCGCTTGGACTTCTGAATAATCTTCGGCATTAAAAATTGGTTTTGTTCTTTTAATAATGGTTGTTACGAGAATATTTTAAGTTGGCATATTGCTGTGCTTGATATTGACGTCGGTTGCTTTATGTTCGTGAATAGTAATTATAAATGTTTAACAATATCACACAAACTTTACTTCAGCATAAAATTGTGATTATCATTGGAAAAGATAAAGGACGTAATCATAATAAGTAGCGATATTTCGTCCAAAAGTAATAAAACTAATAAATGTTAGGAATCACCTCTAATCCATAACCCCTAGTAAACCATAGAACCCCTATCTAAACCAATCCCTCATACTTCTAAAAATAAATTACCCTGTAGCTAATTCGAGCTAACGTCGAATAAATCGAAACTGCTAAAGAGGTTTATGTATTTATTTTTCTTTTTTACATTTATTATCCGATTTACCTATTCATTTTACTTTTCGAAACTTTTTATATATATGTTATTCATTTATTTTTTATTAACTTCTCCGTGGTTACATTACAGCTGGAGGCCTACCATGACGTCTTATTGCGATTCAGTTGAGGACCTAAACTGAGCCGCGTCGCATAATCGTACCGTGACGTCTTATTTTTTATGTTGCTGCCATTTTCAACTTAAACTGGATCCAGTTTAGGTTGAGATTGGCTTATTAGCGACTCAATATAGGTTGCTGCAATTTTCAACCTTAACTGAATCCAGTTTAGGTTGAAAATGGCAGCAACATGAAAAATAAGACGTCACGGTACGCTTATGCGACGCGGCTCAGTTTAGGTCCTGAACTGAATCGCTATAAGACGTCATGGTAGGCCTCCTGTACCTGTGAAAAATTAGGATGAGGATAACCTGCAATTCAGTTGAAATTTCATTTTAATCAACCACCATACGCAATCAGACTCGACAAGGGGAAAGAGAAAGAAACGCCTGGCACCATGTAAATCCCATGGATTGGTAGATGCCACAATCAAGTAATTAAAAATAGAAGAGACGTTACTTGACTAAATACCCATTAAGTAGTTTAATATCCACGTGTATTGGTAAGTATATTCTTAGAGATTGGTAAATATATTTTTACTAGTCGATCAGTTAACTGAAAGAAAACCGATGTAGAGACGTGGAACTTCCTACGTGGAACTTCCGTGGCAAAGGTAGTGTTGGGTACTTCCCCAGGCGGTCTGTAGCAGACTAGGCCTTCCACTACAATAATATCGCGCGAATTATCGCAGCAAAAATAATTAAGCATTAGTTCGTAGTACAACGTGCATGTGAAGTGAAAATCTAGCGCTGAGCCGCGTGGTATTGGATGTGATTGCGGTACCGCGTATGGAATGAAAATTAATCCAATTCAAATATTGATATGCGGCTTTTGCAGCGCGGTCGTTGGGATGGTAATTGTGAGAAATATTTTATATTCCTAATGGAAGGCATGTTAATATAATATCAGTGGAACGGTAACGCTCGCTTTTGTAGTCAATGCCATAAAAATTATAGTTATTTTCTAAGTAAATAATTCGTCCTCGTCATTAATAATTACAAACAGGCCTACGTCGGACCATAATATCGACTGATATTAAATAATGATGTAATCGATGTAGGTAAACACGCAAGTCTAGAATGGTATTACCTATCAAATACTATATATACGAATAATATTTCAATATAAAGTATGCATAGAGGTTCAGTCCCACAGATCCCATGCAATAAACCGTAAAACCTTCCCTATATAGCCTACAAAAAGTCATCCAATATAATCTCGGATGAAACCCGGACAGCAACACTTTCTGCTTCACTATTTACTCCTCAAATAAAAGCTCGGATCCATCCTCGCTGAAAGATGGGTATTATTTCAACACCGAATGAGGTCGCAGGTAACCCGCTTGAATTTAATGAAATGTCATATTCCGCTTCTGTCTGTACCTATATGTATTGTAGCGAATGCGGAAAGCTATTACAGTACCTGGCAAGAAAATTGCACGGCAAAAAACGTCAGCACTTTATAATATGGCAGATAAAGCAAGCTGAGTTTGATTAGCATAAATTTACGCGCACTACCTAGTTTTCTGGGAAAATGAATGATTAAAAATTTAAAAAAAAACTAAAAAAAACACGCTTTTATAGCTAACCGAACTAAAAATTAGAAAATAAATTTTAATTTCAGAGAGTTTATAATACAGTAGTAGAAGATCGAACAATCAATCAGAATTTATCGCCTCAAAATAAAATTATAATAAAGTTTAAGTTATTAACAAAAGAATTCAATTCAGAGTAAACAGCGTGGGGTGCTTGATAAAGTAAATGTAACAACTATTCTATTGGCAACTATCTATGAGAGGAGAGTTATGAAAAGTAGTAAAATGCACCCCACGCTTTTTACTCTGAATTGAATTCTTTTGTTAATAACTTAAACTTTATTATAATTTTATTTTGAGGCGATAAATTCTGATTGATTGTTCGATCTTCTACTACTGTATTATAAACTCTCTGAAATTAAAAATTATTTTCTAATTTTTAGTTCGGTTAGCTGTAAAAGCGTGTTTTTTTAGTTTTTTTTTAAACTATTATTTATTTTTCATTCTTTAGTTCGATTTATCAATTAATTTATCGCTCAAGTAATTGATTTCGTTTGATAGCTTGTTCACAACGATATTTTAGAATTTTCCCCATATGATGGATATTTTTATTTTTATTTATTTTTTATTTTAATGTAACTGTTATCAAATTATTGCATTGTCATTGGTCCTTGATACGTATGCAAAGTTTCAAATTAATCAGACTTCTGGAAACTGGTGAAAATTAAGTTCAAAGATTCCGTTACATACATACATACATACATAGTTAGATACAACCCAAGCTAATAAAAGCGTGTTAATAAAAAAAGATACACAGTTGGAAAGTGCGACTAAAAACTACTCGTAGATACAATTCATATATTTTTTGCACTGCCACTAACGGCTATAGATAATTATTGTTTAAATGACATCACTTCAGGCTCTGCCAAAAACTTTAAATGACATTCATCTCATATCTGAATGTAATTATCAGTTGATCACAGTGAGCTCTTTCATAACTGATTAATAAAAAAATATTGAAGTATATTTCTCTAATGTAACCTCATACAAAGCGCAACGTAAAGTCACCTCTTCGCCGATCGCGATTATATCAGAAGAAGAAATAAATCTTTAAGGCTACCCAAATCTTTTCTCATGTGCCACATTTTTCGTGCTAAACTGTACAGTTTATTTGTCGTAAAACAACGGTTGACACGAACAGAGAATAATTTATGAAAGAAGTCAAATGTGTAATAGATTTTCAATGCTCTTTGATTCGGGATCTAGTAAATCGAGTTGGATAAAGGAATGTCTTACTTCCTTGCAACGCAGGAAATATGCACTTTACATTGGTTCAAATATTATGACTGGGCTTCAAGCTGACTGGTCTGTAAAATATATTGCTCTGTTTCAGTCGTTATTGTGACAATACAACGCCGTTAGGAAAATAAAACAAAGTGTATCAGACACTGTATCTTGTTTCATATTTTATGTAGTCACAATTTTCCAGTCTAGCTTTACAAGAATGACCTCTTTGTAACTAGAACTGGTTTTCCGTGACACATACATATTTAATTACGTGTCCACCTGAAACAAACTTGTAAGAAAAAT
The DNA here is from genome assembly GCA_912999815.1 of Campaea margaritaria. Lineage (NCBI taxonomy): Eukaryota > Metazoa > Arthropoda > Insecta > Lepidoptera > Geometridae > Campaea > Campaea margaritaria. The sequence continues at coordinate 7,926,891 of OU538788.1, forward strand.
ATAAGGTTGGAGCGTGGTCTGATTTGGTATAGTAATAAGTCATTATAAACATATTAATAATTGCAGGACGACTGTATTACAGAACGGTGAAGTTTTAAATTACGAGCTAAGTTAAATTAGATTAGATCAAAAGTATCGGCGTACTGGACTTTGAATCCTTGAAAGTGTGAATTTTTAATCGTAGTACTAAGCCTCGAACGTACGAAATACCCATACACAACTACAGAAGTAGCGCAACTGAAAATCAGCGTCCTAAAGACTTAAATAGCATTGCAGTATACATTGCACCCCTACTTCCGCACTAAGGGATAATTACTTCACTGACTGTTTGTTTATATGTAACTGATACAGCTTTGTCTCATAAGGCTTACGATAGTAATTGTTAATATCACCATCACAAATAATAAGCAATGTATGCACTAATGACATTCCGTGCCAATTTAATGCTTAATTAATAGGTTAATTAGTGGGTTGGTAGCGATTCATGGTTCATGTGTGAATCGAAGATCCTGTCAGACAACTATTGAAAATCCATTACCTGTAAATGACACACAGAGGATACACATCATTATCTATAATAATATCTATAATATATAAACATAATATATAATCATTATCTATGATATATAAACAAAATGAATGGCAGTACGTTTGCCGTCTAATGTATGTTTATCCTAAACCATAGTTCAGACAGAGATAAGAGTCTTCTGAGGACGACGTGGCTTTATTTATTTCTTCATTCTTTCTTGAATACTAAAAAACACTATTTTACCTTAAATGTAAAAGATTGAAACGCACGCCGGGAAAAGCAAGTGAGTAATGATTGAAAAGATTTAATGACATTTAAATTTATTGACTGAGTATACATTTTTGAATGAAAACTAGTGTATGCCCGATCAAAAGTTACCTGTACAGGGTATCTGTTTTCATTTAGTTACATGTTGACCGATTCATATTTTATACCTCGATAAAATCAGCCCTCAGCGTAAGAGGCAAATTTAATTAAACCAGGCAACTTTATGGGCGTCGGATAAAAACGCAAATGTATTTTTCATATTAATGTTTGCAATAAATTCAATATGTTGACATATTCGGTCCTGTCAGATTTTATTGTGACTTGTGAATGTATGTGCTTAGAATAGTCAATACAGCCACGTCCGTAAAAGGAATAATGTTTATTTAAATAATGCAATTTAAGAATGGTGCTTAGAATTTATCATATATAAATATAGGGTATTTTCTTTCATTAACAAAAAACCAAATTCTTTCAAAAACAAAGGGTTTGTTTTTAAATCCGACATTCAAATGCGTGGCTCCGATTATATCAATAGAAAAGTTACGTTGGACGTATTCACAACGACCCGTAACGTAAATACTCGTATTATGGTATTTACGGTATCATACATGACTGATTCCCATTTGCATATTATTCGAGATACAGCCATTTTTCATATGACTACCGAAAAGCCATCAAATTTATGTGCTTATAAATGATTGCCGATTCGATTGTTACCGAATAAATAAAATACGCTACGGAACCATTATCTAGTGGAAAAATACTGTGCCTAACCTTTTATTAAATGAACGCAATATTTTTAACAACTGTCTAAGCGGCTTTAACATTTTTTCTACTATTGTTTTAACGATGATCCAAGGCTCCGCCTGCAGACCAAAAGTTCTATAACTATGTGATATTCCAGGAGTTAAAGTATCTAGTTCATTTCTCTACTTAGCACCAGCTTTGGTACGAGTGGGAAACTGAATTCTCACCATGCTATAAAGGTATTAGACGATAATGATTTGAATGGTAGTACTAGTGAAATTTATTTGTATATAATTATTACAAAATGCATTAGAATATGTTAACCCGTTGCAGAGCAGAATGGAAACAAAATACACAATCTCACAAACATCCACTTGTTATTATAATGTATTCTGTGCTCCTACAACAAATAGAGGATGCTAGTCCGAAGGCTGTCTCCTGATTCTATAAACGTCTGGCATAGCCTGGGTCGCCATTTAGCAGGCTAATCTTGTAACCAAGATGTTTTAGCCTGGCAAACACGAAGAAGACTGTATGTAACAGTGAAATTTAACTGCTTTATACAGTATTCATCAACACTTTAGGATGGCTTGCATAATTTTATATTCAATAGTAAAACTGGCTCAGATTAGCTAGATGACGGATGGAATAGTAAGACGGCAGCGCTCCCCTCCCTAAAAAAAATCACCAGTCAAAGAGAATTGTTCAAATTGAAATCCAAACAAAACAGACGTCGTGCAAGATGCAAAACTAATCTCAAGCTTAAGCGGTGTTTAAAGTAGGCTAATTCTAGATTTAATGAGTTAGTACAAGCCGCCCTTAATGCCATTACTGACGTTTAGATATAACTGGAGACCGCCACTTACTAGAGTACTTGGAATTTGATGAAGACTGGGAATGGTGAACCACTGCAATGCATGCTTTTTCGTCCCCTATCAAAATTTTGCGATAGTCATCATTTCAATACACTTCAAAAACTGGTCCCCTAATCTCGTTGTTATACGTTTGGCTACACTTTTGTTTCAATTCAATGGTATTCATACGCATTGGACCGAAGAACAAGATATGCCTTTTGTATTACGGCATTTGCGACCTTTTCGGCGAAAAGTCTTTCACTCCAATATATTACACGTAGCCAAACGAAGAGCTATAAACCGGCCAAGTACGAGACGGACTCGCGCACAAAGGATTCCGTTCCATTATCTATAAAAACAGCAACATTATTTTAATTTAAATATTTATTTTTAAGGTGAATTTATAACTAAATATTTTTTGAATATTTCAAGCGTCTACCTGTTGCCCTTATCAATATCGAGAAAAATAAAACACGTTTGTTTAATGGGAGCCCCCTTAAATATTTATTTTATTCTGTTTTTTAGTATTTGTTGTTATAGCGGCCACAGAAATACATCATCTATGAAAATTTCAATTGTCTAACTATCATGGACAGGCAAACAGACAGACAGCGGAGTCCTAGTAATAGTATATAAATTTACATATTAATATATATAATATATGAATATATAAATTTACCCTTTGGGTACGGAACCCTAAAAATCAACTAGTAACATTGCTTTATATCTCTTTTATTTATAGAATACTACAAGCCAGTACTGAAAGTACATTATCTTATCCTTACCCACTTCCCTTACTTGGTACATTAAATGTGAAAAATTGAATGTTTTTTGTGGGGTCATAACTGCTAAACGAATTTTAATGAAATGGGTATAAAAATACAATGTGTTTGGGTTTGTAAAAACAAAGCTTTCATTTAAAAAATCTGCCGTTGAAAGGATGAATTGGATATCAAAGGTTAATTTGGAAAATAAAATAACAACGGTAAGATAATATTTCCCTATCTGCTCGCTTCTATTAACTTCCGCTGTGGCAGCCAACTTTCAAGCGAAGAACGAAGCTAAGAGCACAATATTTTGATCCTCAGTAGTGTGTGCAAGTCCTATTGCTATTGTTATGATAAGAAAAAAATCTTAGAGTTCTTCGGTCAGAAAACCACGCCAAATTAAAGAAGATCCACAGATGAAAATCCGTTTACATTTTTCCGTTTACCGAATAAATTTAAAAAAAACGTGCCATAGGGACCTACTGAGAACAGGTTTTTGTATTTTTAAATGAATTGACGTATCATCATTGAAGTTAACCTGTTTTATTGCTTGGAGTTTTGTTCATTAATAATATTTTAGTAGCCAAGAACTTGGCTTTGAACTTTCTAAGTCAGGCGCAACTTTTTTATTCGACACATAGCGTGGGCAAAGAATATCTCCAAAGTTTATTTTATGTCCTGCCACCGCCTATCGGAACATAACTAATTTTATGGCATAAAATATTTATATCAAAGAAGTAACTTTTTCAAATTAAATTCACCCGCGTTTATGTTTCGACAAAGATTAAACATATCTCTCAATCACTTTAAAACACAGAACTAATTCGAAGGACGATGTATCTAACTTTAATACTTACATTTTCATTAACAAACAGGTAGAAATACCACTATAACAAAAGGAATACTCAAACTACATAATTACTAAATTTCGGTTAACAAACAATACATAATATAAATTTTGTATAGATTGCAAAATTGCACAATTTTAGCTCAGCGGTGGTTATGCTTAAACTAGTTGACACGGTAAAATTAGACAACAAAACTGTCTCATACCGGAAAATAATAATTAATCAAAACCATAAATTTCACTCATGCTTAGCAATGTCAGCCACATAGACTGGGTACCTACTGAATTTATAACGTTGCAGGTTTATATTTTCCCGAACTGAAAATTTAACTCAATATTCATCAAAATTCCGTCGAAACTCGAAAGCTGACATGAATACTGTATCGCGTTAAAGTTCTAAAGCTGTATCGGTAACAAATAATGGCATGCACCGTAAACAAGGATAGATTTCATTTGATGGTTCTGAATAATATAATATACGCATTATAATTATGTATTGTGTCCTTTTAAGACAGCCAGCTTTTGTATAATAAATTACCCTGAAAAGTGAAAAGTGGCTGTACTCCTCGGTGTGACTAAGTTTGAAGAACAAATTAAAATTCCTCGTGTCTTTTTTTCCCTTTACATTTCACATAGTACCTGCCAACAATACATTACCACTCTCACTCCGTTATTGCGCATTCCTCAACAAGCTAGATCTATAGCGTATTCTAAAACATTTGGCCCACACTGTTATACAATTCTCCAAGCGACTTTTCGATAAACTTACTATGAAGAACTGAAACTTCGCACGGAACTGCGCAAAAAGTAATGTAGGCCAAGCGGGAAAGTTCATAAAATACAAACGCAACATGCGGTACGAAAGCAAAGTTCCTACGCACACTAGCATACGAGCCTATACGAATAAACGTGCGCCTTGATTTTAGAAGGGTCAAGATGAGATTTTTCTAAAGAAAGTGTTTTTAACTTACTTTTTACCCCCTGTTTAAAACTTTGCAAAGTTGGGAGTGTATATGTAATATATTTTGCGTGTATTTGTTTTTCTGGAGGTTCAATGGAACGTCCACAGTTGAACGTCTGATGTCCAGGTTGACCTCACTATACGAGTATATTGCAACTTCACACGAGTTTTTGTTAGACTATTCTTTAAATCGTGGATTTAATCTTAGCTTTGGTAGTAGGTGCGTAGGAAAGCATAATTCGACTCAATTTTTATTTTGTGGCACGCGTTAGTGGTAATAATCGCTTTAAGTAACAGCACGCGCTTATGAACATTATTTCAAAGTGATTTCGATTGGTTTTGCACTGATGCAGCAGTTTTTATTTTCATTTTTTTCATTTATTTGCCAGACTTAAGAGGGAAATATTCTGCCGACATCAGTTATCAGTTTTATAAAAATACTACTATGTCCAAAGCCACGGGTAGCTACTATTTCGATATAGATTCTTATGAACCTATTTGTTTGATGAACTGTGGCCATTGAACCATCGCCCTTTGAACACTTCGAACAGATTGCCTGCAGTTTTCGTGCAAGCTCGCAATATTTTATCTTCACATATATCATAAAGAGGGAAAATTTGTTTGAAAGTTTGTGATTTTGTATGTTCGTAGGAAGTAAACTCCTGAATTACTAATCTTAAAACTCTTCCAATCATTAACATTTCAAGCGTACACGTTTACTTCGAACACAAGAAAACAAAAGTTTTCACAATACTGCGACGCACGATGGGTTAAAATCTACGCTATTCCCGACTGGCATTGGGTGTTTATCCCGGGAAAATTTAGAGTTCCTGCGGGAAAACTGACATTCCGCGGGTGAAAAGGTAACACTGGAACTACTTGTGCGACTTTTAATTTTTTTCAATGTTAGCTGTTCTGGAGTAATAAGCTGCTAGCTGCTTTATCGCGGACAGTGCGGAAATGGGGATATAGAAAAATGGGACCGCATCGGTCCAGTGTCTTGTTTGCCGCATTCGGTCAAAGCGAGGAACTTTTACGAGCATAGACAAATAGTGTGCCTAGATAAAATCTAAGTAGGAATAAGCATAAGACATCGTCAAAACCTAATCTATAATAGTCATGTGTAAAAATCCCGCTGATATTATAAATATAATAAAGTTATTTTGTCAAAAATGTATCGATGACATAGGTCGTCTATACAAATAACACAGTAAAGAATAGCTAAATATTTTAGAAAGTCAACCATTCAGTGAAACTGATATTTTGCTTTCATTGTTGAAAATTCTGAAAACATAAAAAGTATATATATAGTTGTTTGTACGAATTTACAAAGTTAATAAGATAATATTAAACGCTGGTCATCGCTTTTGAAATTGGTGTCAGAAAAATCGGTAAGTAATAAAGTCCATACGCGAGATTCGGACCGAAAGTTACCCCTCAAGGGAAAACGGCCAGATTGAAAAACCTGCGAGCTGCGATAAGCCGACCATTGGCAAATATCATCCGCTAACCTTTATTATATTTACCCCAGGGGCCGGTTATTTTAATACCTATAAAGACCGTTTGGTTGACGTTTTTACATAATTTTATAATTTTTTCTTTTGCTCGACATCTTGTAACCATACGGTTAGGTTTCGGAGCTTTGAATGAATAGAGTCATTTATATTATAACTTTGCAATAATCATATTATTATGCCACGATTGGCTATAGCCTACGTAATAGGCTACGCGCCGTAACTATACTCTGCATTCGTAGAGCCTGCTACGATATCCAGTAGCGTAGGACCCGCTACGTACGCCGATAAACAGGATTTCGTATCTAAAAAATTTATATATCATAAGTTTGTGAGTATGTATGTTTTTGTTACAATTTATTTCAGGAATGCATGAATGTGTTTTCATGAAATTTGGTTCGTAAATACTTTTATTTATAAATACATTTTATACGCTTTCCACGCGGGTGAAGATACGCGGTAAGCTAATTAATTATCTTTTTAACACGCTTTTATTACATTGTGAATTAAAATTTATTTACAGGGAATAACTTATACTTAAAACAAATATACAAATATAATCCCACAAACTGAATGTAAATATATGATAGGGTTTAGTTATATTTAGTTTTTTAGCTAATATTGAATCTACACTAATCTTATGAAGAGGTAAATTATATGGATAAATTTGTAAAATGTATTCTCCGGACCGGGACCCCATGGTGAATATAGGTTAACCCTCCTCATGAAAGTGAGGGGAGAACTGCGCTCAGCAGTGGTCCGATATAGGTCGATGAAGACGATTCTCCGGAACGTGAACGTGGGACGATATGGGTTGATAATGATGAATAAGAAGCTAAATTACCCCTGAGTGCTATAGTCTATGTTATATATCCATAAAGAAGCGAACTGGTTGCAGAAAAACGAGTATTCAAACGCAAAAACCGCGGAGTGCAGCTAGTATTTATAAACTTTACAAACGATTTATAGGATTCCACTGTAAAATAACATGAAACGTGAAGCTTAATGATGTTATCCCAAAACTCATTTAGCAAACATTCATCAATTCAGATTTAAATCGTGGCATTCATAGCGTACCTTCAATGCAAATTACTAATAAATTTGTAACCACTCTTGCTTAAAATTAAATATAAAGTCGCTATGCAAACATAGGTCAATTGATATCTAACGTGGAATATTGTGTAATGTTTGCAAACCACTTGTTTTTATTTACACAAAACGTCATAATGAAAGCTCGTTCATTTGACATAACTCAAAACTCAACGAACTTGTTGCAAGTAGGCTAATATAATGCATTACAAGTCAACCACTTAATTCTCATAAACACGAATAAAAAAAACAGTTAATCATATATGATCAACTAAACTAATGAGTAACTGATGATGGTTTGAGTTTGGAACAGGAAATTTCCCTTTCAAGTAGTGAGAGAATCTCGCACAGAAAACGGAAACTCCATTAACTCTACCGGTGATTCGGATATACGGACAGTAACTTTAACAGTTGCAATGCTAGAAAAATACTATTAGCATAAGTTAGTGCTAACATTTCTTTCTAATTAACAGCTGTTTTCATTAAAACAGCAGCTGCGGTAAATGCACCAGTAACCGATACTGTATCGTTACGGTGTGCGCTTTAAAATATTCGTAGTGGAAGTTTTAATTAACTTTCCCGTGTACGAGACTGGTTTACGCTTGACAAACTTGGTCTATCTATTACACAGTCATAATTAAACTGAATTGTTTAACTTTTATAATGTTCACTTTGATTAACGGTTAACGTAACCTGATGAAATACAATTGTATTGTGATTTAAATGCAATGAGGCAATGCTGAGAGCAAATTGGTTACAATGCCAACTGCCAACTGATAAATAATCAGATTTTTTTTTCACATTTATATATCGATTGCTGGGGACTTAAATACAATAATTCATTCATTTTTTTTTACTTAACTGAGTGACAAGGCGAGCAAATCGTTCACCTGATTGTCGCGGGGCACGGTGCCGAGACCACTGGCTGCATTTCTACGTTGAATAGCAATAGTTATTTATTCTGTTCAATATTTGGTTTACCTATAAGCTAGACTATTTACTGTTTGGTCGCATAGAATCTGACTTAATAATACAATTATATTACGTACAAATCCAACAAAAAGAAAGCGAGCTGTTGATAAAAACCGTTTGTAGACGGCGGCGACGGCGACCCGATATAAGCCACGGGGCTTTGATGGTAAACTCTCTTCTAATATTTATATAAAAAAATACCACTGCGATTGAAGTCTAAGTGAAGTTACTTAGTTGATAAAGACACTTGCCATTTAAATAACTGACATTATTTAATTGGTATTATACGATAAATGTATTTCTACACATTCCAAATATGTACGACGCATGTCATGTTAACTACCTTTCTTTGGGTAGCTCAGTCAAGTAAAAAGAAAGAAAGAAAATTAATTTATTTGCAACACAAAATAACAAATAAACAATTGGAAAGGTGTCACAAATGGGCCCCAACTCAGCATGATGCTAGTTGTATGAAACCAGCGCTGGTCTAAATAACTAAAACTCTAGGACTGAAATAGCTATCTAGGTATTTACTTTTAGGAAAAAATAGTACAGTAGATAAATGTCTTTTTCTTTACGAAATTACAGAAAATAATCAATGTTTACGCCTATAAGACCTCATTTATTTATCAGATTTTTTTGTTAAATAATCTGTAGTACCCGGATTCCGTGTTGTAAGATTCCAAGCTATTTATTTAAGACCAAACAACGTACATGGTGGAAACAGAACAATAAATGAATGAATGAAGTCTGAATCGGAGCGTAATCCGACTCCGTTGCCGTTCTTATATCTTATTTAAAGATAAGATAACAACTCTTATAATATGGGCTTAGAGCCGACACTTTGCTACGTTCACTTCATTTCACTCATTTCGCCTTTAACGCTCGTGAATTATGAAGCGACCAAATTATCTTAACGGAGAGGTAATTGCTACCTTAATTTTTGTGCTTGCTTTGTAATTTATACAAAATTTACCACACAAAAGTATAAAGAAATTGCATTATTTTTTTATACTGTAGGTACGCTGTCGGTGTAACGCGTTATACGCGGCTCGTGGAATCTCTGGCTACCAGTTTAACGATTTTACAAGGTAAAACGCGTGTTCTCGTGTAATTAATTACGTAATTGAGTAATTAATAATTAATTATTATTATAAATTAATTATTTACGTTACTGCTTTAGTGAAATTACAAAATACAGTATCGGAGGCGGGCTGAAGGACGATAGGGCGAGCGTGTACGAGCCTCCTCAACGTTAATTTTTAAACGTCGTTGAAGTCTACTATCGTCAATTTCTCGATATAGAAGTAATTTAGAACCTAGTTTACTCAGAGTTGTTGGTCGGTATTTTTTGTGGCACTGGGAGATTGCAGCTTCTTAGTAGTGGAAGAAAAATCAGAATGGGATGAGTATTTCCAGATATTACCTCCTACAAACAAACTTTACCTTTTTTATTATTATTTAGCTAGCTTCTGCCCGCAATTTAGTCCGCGTTGACTTCAGCTTTGGGTCCAGGAAAAAAATAAACATGTTTGAGTAAAAAAAAAGGAAAGCTTTCAATGGACATATTCACCAAAGACATTTTAAATTCGTGTCATAATCAAAAAATAATTCTATGAAAACTGCAGCTGCTCGTTTGACACGGGAACCAAAGACCCAATTTCATGACAGACCTGCCTTTGTACTAATTGTCGAAAAAACCCGGCATGGAAATTATTCTATTTGCCCCAAAACTTAGCATGTGGAAAGAATCCATTGTATTTCCTCAAGTTATTTAAGAAATAGTCTTCCTGTCACTCATAAGCTACCTAACTCGTGGATTCGGATACAATTTGAATACAACTCAAATTAAGCTTCACGTCAAAGTTTTGGCAATCTTGTTCAGATTGGTGATCGATAGCAATCACAAATCAAATTCATAAAAATAAAGCCCCAGTAAAGGTCACCGCAACAACAACAACAAAAAAAAACAAATTTGCGACGCGTTTGTTCCTCGTTAATTCAGTTGACCAGAGCACGGCGGCGATTGACGACCGGCTACCGGCAAACGGTAGTGAGTACGGCCGCCTACCGGTCCCGGCATCGAGTAAACAAAGTGCTACAGTTACATGAGGCGAGTCCTCGCTGCAAGTCTTATCGCTGCTAGCAAACCTATTTTTGCATGAGAGTGTGATCTCATCTAAACATCTTTTGGGAGTCGATCTTTATATTTAAAAATTCAGCTTCAGTATGTTTCTGTCCGCAAAACTCCAAAATTTTATTAGTAGAGCAAAGTGATTTCAAATTCCTAAGTAATTTTATATGAGAAAGTTTAATATACTTACTATCACAAAATTATAATAATTAACATTAGACTGAGCTACATCGAAACGTGGCTGGGTTTACCACTGACTGACTGACTGGCTGATTAATAATGAAATCTTAAAAACTACAAGACTTACGAAGCTGAAACTTGGCATGCCAATTCTTCTTGGCTACTAGCTGCTCACGAAGATAGAATTGAACGAACGAAGCCAATTAAGGCCAAGAATAGGGGGTGGACATTTTAATGAAGGTCCTATTTATTGTTCGCATTAATAAAATATAATATAAATCTATGTATAACAGTTTTTCGACAGCAACAATTTAAGGGTGTGAATTGGGGGTTGAAAAAATAATATATTCCTACGTACAATACGAATGTGAACGTCGTTTGAATAAATTATATCATAGACATAGGTTATCTCTTGTCTCGGGAAAATCAGAATTATACGGGTGAAATTGTAGGGCCGCAGGTATGCATATTAGTGCGCCATATGACAGTATTACAAATATTATAATACATATTATATACAAATACTAAGTTTAATGAAATCGATGAACAAAATTTTGTTAATACAAATTTCGCCGATATAATAGGATAGTCACTATGTATAAGAATGACAAAAAAGTGACATAATTTCGATAAAAGTGGAGGTCCAAATTCAGAAGTAAATAGAGATAACCAGTTTTTGAGCAAGTAATATCACTGCGAGCAAACTGACTTTGTGTGACCAAACCTTGCTCGGTGCGGATGCAGCATGCCTCATAGCCCATTAGGCCCCTTTCCGGATGATTTACAAATTTGTACTTAAATCTCAGTATTTGTTTTTTTTTTTTTTTATGAGCTCTGTCAAATTGTTAGGATCAAAAGGTCAACACTTGCAGCTATACCCGAAATTTTCGCGCTTTGCTTTAGGGATTTTCCCAGAACAAGAATGACTTATTTTGATTTGTGTACCTTACTATATCTCTCAGCGTAATCTCTCAACTAAATTGGTTTAGTAGTTTGCTTGTGAAAACCACACAAACATACATACAACAATTTTATGCTCCTTTCGTACCTACGTATTAAGTTTATTTTTAAAATTTGATTGGGCATTTGATACCCCTATCCTACTCAACCTATGAAATTCGCTGGATAAAATCGGTGCTTTTATTACACGAGATTACAGCGCCTCCCAGTAATGTCAGTACGCTCATAATATCAAAACATTTTACACGTTCACGGAATGCCTACCATTGCTAGCAGCTGCGGCCAGCTTATAAATGTTGTATGGCTCGATGTATGTTCACAATTAAACTATTTGATATGTTGCGTATATGTGAATGTGCCAACTTACTCTAATGCAACTTGTAAGGTCTCAAGCTATCAGTGTCTGAAGATTGACCTCAGATTTTCTTCTAGTAATTTGTAAAAAAATTACCTTCACTGATCGCCAAAGTGTTGTATTTTGCACTTTGGTGCAGATTTTTGACTACAAATAATGGTTCTGTGGAAAAACAAAGTTTCTAAAAAGCTTTTGTCTTTTTGTAAAGACTTACATGAGATTTGGAGTAAATTTTAGCAATTTAAATTCTAGCAGCGTAAGGTAAGATAATCATGAATGTTGATGCTAAATACTACGCCCGAAAGTCTATATTAGCTATTCTATTTATGATGCTTTGTGATCAGCCGTTTATTTATGTATTTTAAGCCTTCTTGAACTTAGAAATCTTATTGAAATTCTGAGTACGCTGTCGTGCCAATCGTTATTTGCGTACTACAAACTTCTATTCAGGGTACGCATTATTCGCAATTTTTCACATTATTTTGTGAGGCAAATTATGCTATCAATCTTGCCAACCGAGCTACGGAATAATAAGCCTAAAATCCGGGCGATACGTCCTCGAACACGTTCGTGTACTCCGTCTTTTTTCCATACACTTTTGATAAACAGTACAGCTGGGTTCCAAGTTAATTTAATTGTAGATCCATATGAGTCAACATTGACCATATAAGAATGTTCCTTTACCGTTTATCGGATTTGTTTGTATCTATTTTTGTTGTAAAATGTGTTGCCATCTCTTCTTTCAACTGTCGATACTGTCAATTGCACGTTCCTCTTGGGGTCGCAGTTACCATATTCTCAAAAACAATTTGTAGAACCACCGAGCGAGCAAAAGGAGCACAAGCGGAAAACCCGATGAGAACAAACCTCCCTCGCGAGACACTCGCAGATACGCGGGAACCACCAATAGGTCCCCGGGGACTAGTGAACAAACCGTAACACTCACGTGTATATACAGATGCAGCGACCAAACCGACCGTTCAAACGTAAAAGCGATCAAATGTAGAAAAAACTTTGAAAACCTATGACGAGTTACAATAATATTATGTGATTTAGATGATGTACTGTAAAAGATGCGTCCAAATTAGATAGGTTAGTTAGGTAATGTAGTGGTTGTGATGGAGAGAGAGAGAGAAGTGACGTGAGACCGTCGACATGGCGGCGGTCGCCGGCCTGTATGGGCTGGGAGACGAGCAACGCGCTCGCCATCGCCGTGGCCAGGCCAATGCGGAGCGCTCCGAGTCCAGAGATGACAACACTGAAGCGTAAGTCAAACCCATACATCCAGCTCACCGTTCGCCTTGGCATTGTCACAAATAATTACTCATTCAATTTTAAACTTTACAAACTACTCTATAGTGATCAATTGACTACAATTATTAATGAAACTACGCGGTGCTGTTTGCTCGTAGACGTGACGATGCCGAGCCGATAAGTAAGCCACTAGGCGGAGATGAAAGATAGCTCTGTGAGACGCTATTATTATTACGATCCACTATGTTGATACGTTACTTGTTATTGTTAAGTCCTGTGATTCAAAGTCCAACAAGCAGGGCAAGACAAATGGGCAAATAACATACATATTATGTTAGTAATCGTTTTGTCTCTAGAGATAAGATCAACATATTTATTCGAGAGCTCTCTTGCAAAGTAACTAATCAATGGTTGTTAGCTCAACTTCTTTCTTCTCCGCTTATGTTTAAGGTATATTTATTTTAGAAATGAGATGATATGTTATTATTTCTTCACGGTATAATTTACAGGATTTTCTACAAGAAACTGAAACGAACTTACCTGTGTAAAGTTCGATAGTACGAAGTGACTCGCCCGAGTGATTAACGATCGTTTTCGGTACAATGGAACATATACCGTGTGTTATATCTCAAAGAACGAACGGTGGAATGTAATAGTGTTGTTTTTCTCGTTCTGAGATTAAGGTACGCCACATTATTCCGTTCTCAGTTTACTTTTAAACATTGCAGCGTCCATATTCTCCACTTCTCAAACACCAACCAAGTAACTGTTTCATTAAACTAAAAAACGAACTTATTAATTATTAACCAACAAAGCTCTGAATAATTTTGCCTAAGATTAACGTTAATAGAACGAACAGCAAAAAAAAAAAGAAAAGTTAACCTTGCTTATAAGTTGTTTTGGTCTAAGGTACGAGTATACGCAGCCATAATTAGTTGATAATTAATATTATATTGGTTTTTTAGTCTATTTGAATAGTTATTTGGTTATATAATCGGAAAAAATATCTTTTATACTGAATTTATTATTATAAAAAGCGAATGCGATGTTAATTATAAATGCACTACTACGATAATAAATACACATTAAATAGAATCAGCGCTAAAGTAAATAATTATTTACATTATGATCTAACATATGTTATGCATCTATGTAACGTTTGACACCAATGTTGTTACTAATTAATAACATGGCTTATTGTTATATCTTATGAACATTTCAGCACCGATACCTTCAGTGTACTAAAAAGAAAAGTGGACAGTTATTGTATTTTGTACAAGTAATCACATTAAGCTCATAAAAGCACAAACGTAAATTTCCTACGGTCTTTCAAAGTGGCTTACAGAAGCGCCGTGAGCTTTTTAACCGACAGTTTGCTTCATAATTTGTATATTTTTTTCAGAACCACAGTTTAGAAATAAAGTTTTATTTCTTCTCACTAAGTTTTTACTTCAAAAGCCGTCCAAGTTCCGCAAGAAATGAAAAGCAAAAAGCGCAACACTTTCTTTTCATAATCCTTGTTGTTTTAACGATCAATTTAGCCAATAAATAATTTGACCGCTCGAGATAATGTAACTAAATTAAATTTATGAAATATAGTGGGTATACCCGCAGGCTGTTGTTGTGGAAATTGTTTCACTGTTCACGGTGGATTGCCAAGTCTCGAACAGCGGTGCACTATGCTGAGACCGATATTAAAATTACAATGCGGAGTTTTTACACTGACTATACAATTCAGTAATGGAAAAATATTTTCTATCAGGGCTTATGGCAGAATATGCGGTGGCATCCACATGGTCACAAATCACAAGTACTCGTCTTGACAAATACTACCACCTGCGAGCTTACTGAATCAACTTCCATTCTGATTCCGATTCTTATTATTATACCTATTCTTAGCGAGTCAGAGTACGAGACTCCAATACCGATCCAATTAACGGCTCATATTTAGTTCTCATATGCACGGCCTGTCACATAATCACAAAAGGCCAAAGAGATGTCTTACAGATACCTTTTCGTAGGCGCTGGAATAAAGTAGAATGGAAATGTTTTCTTGTATACCGAAGTACCGAAAATAAAAATCTACATCTAATGTATCTATCATAACGATCATTTATTTGTTTATTTATTTATATGCAGCTAAAAGAATAAAAAAAAATGGGGCAATCAGCATGAAAAACAATCGTATAGTTTTTAAATTACGTACAGCTTATTCTCTGAGGTGTTCTAATGGACATATTAAAAATACCCAAGGCGGGGAGGGGGAAGCTAATAGTGATAGAGGGGTTGAAATGTTACTTTTTTGGCTCATATCTCGAAAACTTCGAAGAATATCATAACAAAGACTTTTATAAAGATGGACTACAATTTCCTACCAAATAGGTTATATTAAATTTTACTGTAGGATTAATATTTTAGTAGCAATAGGAGGTTATTACCTACTCTGGTACGGGTATTTAGAGCATCGCCAACGGTGAGCTCATCAATTTTAATACAGAAAAAGACCATGGCGTCCTTAAAGAAGGCATTTTTTTGTTTTTTTTTTAAAAGCTTGTTTTCATTTAATATTTCATCCAATATTATTGTTCAATACCTACAATCATTGTAATGATATTCTTTGAGTATTTTATTAATATTTTAAGCTATATTCAATTTTAACTGTTAGTCACACAAAGTTCTAGAAAGTAGTTATCTTTTCTACCACAGTTTTTCTACAAAGAACCCCTAAACCTTAACGTGAAATATAGGAAATTCAAGAATTTACATTAAAAAAATACCTAATTTTATGCAAGAGCTTCCCTTTTACGATAGCTTTATTGTTCACAAGCTGTCATTCGGGACTTTGTACGTACGGTACTTGAACAAATATATTTAAATATACATTATCTTCTGAACTCTGGCAGATATCGATATCAACATACACAAAAAATTTATAGTAATTTATGATGAGGCATCGTATAAATAAAAGTTTTTGTTGAAATTTTGGCATTTACTATGAAGTTAAATTTCAATTTTATAAATTTTATTGGTATATTATATATTAAATTGGATTTTATAAATTGGATTTCATTCTCAAGCCTTTTCCAGCGCAATGTCCTGCATTTAAAATTCCTCAACGGATATCAAGAGCTAAAATTCTACTCAAATATGTTTTGCGATCCTATAACAGTTTTGCGAGCAGTTAAAGTTGAGTGAATGTTCCACGATTGCAGTTACATGGTTTATGGGCTATATATCATAATACAGCTGAATGGCCATCAAAGCGTCTACTCGAATAGGCGGCACTCGATTCAATCAAACTAAAGTTTATCAAAAAACTATCAAAAAACCACAGCATGTGCAGGACTTTGCATAGTACCAGTGGAATAAAAATGAGTAAGGCTATTATAGCAGCGGTGATAGCCTAGTGGGAGAAAGTTCGCCTTACAAGGAGAAGGTCGTGTGTTCAAATCCCAGTGCGGGCACGTACCAGTGTGTTTCTGTAAAACATATGTACGTAATCATCACTTGCTTTTCGGTGATGGAAAACATACCCACATACTTACCCGAGAATTATTTCAGAGGTACGTATGTTATCCACCAACCCGGAGTAGGCCCCCGTGGTGGATTAAGTTCTAATCCTCCTCGCGAAAGTGAGGGGAGACCCAAGCTTAGCAGTGGAACGATATGGGTTGATGACGAAGGCTTCGTAATACATGAATGCTTCTTGTGATCATGATCGTGATGAGGTGGGAGCGAAAAGCAGTCAGGTTTCATTCGTATCTTTCGCTAACCATCACATAGATAACCACAAAAGACCCGTAAAGGGTATCTCACACGGCATCGCCCACGGATGCGGAATCTATTTAGTCAAACTACGTTGTTAGTAAATCGGAAACGAATCCTACCTGACTTTTTAATTTGACCTTTAATTATTTTTGACACTCTTAAACAAAAGTCCAATTAACTTTTAAAGAAGGTTATACCGAAATTGGTGCACACAAAGGCTGGGCCTATCGATGGGATACTTATTCGCAGTCAAGTGCTGAACTTGACTCCTGCGCTATTGTGTCGGAAGTGGCACAGAAATTGTCCTTGTATTGCCGGGAAAAAGTCACTTAAGAGCGCCCACTACAGACTTGCCAACAATACAATTCAATTCATCAAGCACTTTGAATAAATGCGTTGAATTCTGCGGCTGTGAATGTTTGAACAATTCTAATATCATCCGAAAATTCATATCTTACGAATGAAATAGAATACGATCACTGCTCTGAAAACTCAAAAATATATATTGGGAATTATCATTTTAAATCCAATTACAAGTAATGGGACACACAAATTCGGTCCATAAGTGATAATATCAAATGATACTCCGTTCAATTATTTCATGGACGAATATCGTACCTTGAGATTTGCACGCACCGTTTGACAAGAAAACATTTCAAATAATCAAAGACACGCGTCTGCTCTTCGATCTTAGATAGAAAGTACTAAAACACAGCGGGAATAAAATTCCTCTCGTTTATTCACATCGTTCTATTACTTATTCACGTGAACACTTCATCCTCGCGGAGTGTTGACACCACGCAATTAAAAGTCTGAGGTGTTAACTCAATTCATCCCGCCTGGTACACAAGATACAAAATTTAATGATTGCAATTTGGAAACGCTAGCTGTTGACTTTTGAACTTACGTAGTGCAAAATAAACGTTTGTCCGATCATTATAAATGACTGGCAGTGCCACGCAGTTTCGCCCGTGTTGTCCTACGGGAACAGAATAACAAATGTTTTGTATTTTTTTATTGAGTATAACGTATGACTCGTAGCTCATAAGGTTTTAAGTAATGGGGTCAACACGTCAAGTCTATAATAGGATTGGCTCTAAGGACAGCTACCCGAATACCTTAAACGGGGCTTGGCGGCAGATTATACTGATTGGGAGTCATTTTTCATTCAAATTTCAAAGCTCGGATAAGGATATATTCCATTGGCAGTACGATTTTGAATTTTGCAGTAGTCAGATAGAGGAATTAAAAAATCTGCTTCTAATATTATCTGTGGTATAAATAACGTTTCCGACTTTTGTTGAAGTTTGATTGATTACTAAAAAGTTTAACTATGTTATTGACACTGCCTGAAATAAAATAAAATACCTGCTTCTATTCCTGTCTCTCTCTGACTCATAAGGCAACGTATTTTTTCGAGATTGCATGCATTGGAATAAAACTTTAAATAACTATCTGCCTGCTATCCACATCATGAAAAATTTAAACATACTATTCATCTCATAAAAGACCCTAATAACTTATTTGTCCAGTTATAGAATCGTTTATCTGAGCAATGAAAAATTGACTCTTAAGGTAACCAACCTATACATATTTAACTATGATCAATAATGGTCGATAGAAATATAATGAAACAATGACAATGTAGCATACACATGCATTCAAATGCATTAGACCAATAATTTTATTTAATAATATTTAAAGATTTTTGAAGAGGTAGGCCTGTTCTGCAAGTGACCGCCTAGGGAAGTGCCATGCCTTTGCCAAACATTCATCCGCCAAGTAGTGTGCAAAAATTACTGGGCATATGACACTTTAGAGCCGATGTCTCAAGGTGACGAGCGCAGTACATTGCCGCGCAGGATTATGCAATGCAAAGTAACTGTTATGGGCAGGCGTAGCACTTACCATCAGTTGAACGACTTGCTCGTCTCGTCACTCAGTCAAATAAAAAAGAGACTAATACAAATATGTAAAATAATACAATAGCAACCTAACGAAATATTCTTGAAATGCATGGAACAAGTACAATTCCTAACTTTTCCAAGTAATAAACGTAAAGTTGTAAAATAAATTGACGACTTTGTGCTGATTAAGCCCGCCTCAGTCGAGGCCCTGAGAAGAGGACCAGAATAGAATTTAATGGGGGTGGGGGATCATAACTTAGCACTGGGGAACAATTATTCGGAGCTTGTTATGTAATTATTACAATGGATCTGTAATGTTACAGATCCCTTTTTCCTTCATTTTTTTATCGATCTATCTTGTAGTCTCTGCTTTACTCCAACGGGGAAAAGGCGTGGCTGTATGAATGTGTCTTGTAGTAGCTGTCTCTTTTCTAATCACAACTACAGTTGCAAAGTTATCAAAAACAAGAAGAATGAAAAGTGCCGCACGTTTTGTTTTTTTTTTTTATTTATTTGACTGAGTGACGAGCCGAGCATGTCGTTCATGATGATGGTAAACGCTACGCCTTCCCATTTCAGTCACAGCACCACCCAAAACCCGCTTTTATTGCAAACTTAAGATATTCATATACCTTGTAATTGAGGCGCTAAGTAAGTAAATGAAACGGAGGCGCTGCCACTGTCGTTCTACCATAATAACTATAATTTAATCAATCAATTTGAATGCAATAATAGTGCAACATATTTTGATCGTAAATCTTTTCAATCTTTTTCTCTTTTGTTATTTTTTTTACTTAACAATATTTAAATTAACATATTTTTCTACTCTGATAAGTTGCACGGCAGTCTAAAAACAGGTCAAATAAAGCATAATCGGATATCGGCAGTGCCTCAAAGCTGCAAAATCTCACGAACCCCCCGTAAAACAAAACCCTACATACAATATACGCTTTGTAAGTTAAGATTAAAAACTTAAACTTATGTTTAATTCAAACCCGACTGAGAACCGGGGAATTCACTTTGCATCTTAACGTCGATCTGTCATCGATTAACTTTATAATCCACAAAGTCACCTTAAACTTCACAGGGTTAAATTATTAATTAAATACAGTGCATTTCGGTACTTATTTTAAAATTTATTGTGATGTACTGTATTTTGATTGACTTTTAAAAGTAGAACTTATAGAAATGAAAGTAAGCACAGAAGCATATTACCCAAAGGCAGATTTTATCTTTATACACAGTGAGCACCCTAGCTCCAACGCCTAAAATAGCTATAGATCAGAATGGAAATAAAATTATTCCACCCCGTGCGGTGGCAACCCTATCTGCAGTGGCTACAGTAAACAATGTGCACCACATGTGTCGTCCGGATTCGCGCAGGGCTGGCGCAGACGACTGCTGAATCATTTCCACGGTAAAGCTGTTAATTTTACGCGCAGTGAAACATATTGCTGGCAGGATGGTTAATCGTATTTCAACGTAGATTGAGCATCAAACAAAGTTGTTTACAGCTTTATTTTATTATTCCAATAGTTATTACACGCAGTTTTGCCCGATTCAGTTATTTACTATCATTTCATAAATAAATTTAATAACCAGGTGCCATCACAATAATTACGGGTGCAGACTGCTGCATAAAAATATAAACAAGTAATAAGTAGGTACAAAAATTATAAAACAGAATATTGATAAAATATTGCATATGAATCATAGATTAGTTAAATTTCAATTGTAATTAACGAAAACTGTATAGAAACTCAGTTTATAATAAAATTGGGTTTTTAGAAATATACAGTGTTTATTTTGTCGACCAATATAGTAGTTTTAAGAATTTCCATTTAAAAATATTCATAAATATCCATTTTTGTAAAAATGATTCAGTTACTTCTACAATTTCAATTGCAACATTTATCGATGCAAGTGAGCTTGATGGACTGATTGCTCCAATTAATAGCACGTAACAACCATCGTACCATCCCCGTAGCGAGAGTTAAACACCGCTTCGGAATAAACAATTACCCCCACTACCGAATGCTTGACAGCCCTGCTCGTTTTAAGGGTAGGGGGCATGTTTGCAAGCCGGGTGCCTTGTGGGTCGCGTAAATCGGCTCGTACCGCTAGTTTAACCAATAAGCTAAGTAAGCAACCGTTGGATAAAAGCTTCTAAGGCACCAAGTCAGCCCAGCGTAAGGCTGACATCAGATGGACTGCATGTTAACACTTCCGACGAATTGCAGTCTAAATTTAACTGCACGCGGTTAGCTGCAGTCGTATAGTGTCGCCGCGTGCTGTCCATCGGTAAAAGCGAACAGTTAGTGTGCAGTTAGTGCAGTGGGGACACGTTAGGCATGAATTTATTGCCAAAATTAAATATAAATGTATTATTTTAATAGTGATCATTTGTTTATTTCTTCTATAAGTAAAATCAGTATTTGGAATCATGAATGTTCCGAATAAAGTAACAAGATCAAACGAAATAAAGACTGCGCGACTCTATATTTGCATCCCCTTAACTTTATTGTAAACTTTAGAAACTGTTCCCGAGCTTGTAAGTATTTTACTTTGCATTCAACATACGAATGTATCAGCATAACGTTGAATATACAGACAGTGCCCTGCATTCCGTCTGATGTGAGTCTAAGTCCTCCATGACCTAAGAGTCCCAAGCTTAATGAGAGCAAGAGCTTATTTTAGCCCAAATGTCCTAAATTAGCAATTGGCAAACGTACTCAACATTCTGCCAGCATTGATCCGTTGAACTGCAGTGCTAACTCTACATGCCATATAAGTTAGCGTTAGTTAGTTAGTTAGTAAGTTAGTTAACATAAAAAACGAAATGTGTGCCAGGACACATAGTAAAAGTAAAAGTTATCTAAACATATATTGAAAAAAAAAAATCATTAAAAGTATTTAAAAAAATATAAGAAACGCAACTCTCTCTTTCTATCTTCACTAACTTATATCTCCCGGTCAACTTCCGTTCGCATTTTTCGTAACGCAATCACCGGCTTACTCCCCATGTCAAGCGTGCGTAAAGAAGTTTTACTTCAAAAAGTTTAAGTTAGTTGGATAATTAAACACGTTTAGATTCAGTTTTCTTGTTTGATTCTTGCTATGTGAGCGAGGTTGTTTTCCTGCGGGCAGCCTCATGCACGCAAGTTCAAGGATAACAGATGCGGCGGGACCGCAATTATTTTTATTCCCGCATTCTCCATTCCTTACTCCCCTCCCTATTGTTGAGCGGGATTTAGGGTTCCGGGAGTTAGCAAGCTTTGTGTTTTAATTGTCCTGTTTTATACAGATTTATCATACTTTTATGGGGCACGAAAAGAGGTCACTCATATATTGAAAACTAGAAATTGCCGCATAGGATGAGTAGCATAATTTACGAGATATTTATATTGTATTTTGAATATTTTTTTTTGTGCATTTTTTATGGGATATAAGGTTCGATCAATGTTGATATAAGTAACTAAAAAACTACCGGAAGAAGTAAACAATCACAGTAACAGTAGAAGTAGTAAGTGGTAGAAGCCAATAAGAATTTTAAATATCTTTGTAACATTAGTTACGTGGTAACGTACTTATATGTTTCCCGGGGTGGTAAGTTATCTGAGCAGCACCCACCGACTCTTTTTATCGATAGCTCGGCTTTTACCCATTGGATTTGGATGGTAGCATCTGAATTCGTATAGCCAGATTAAAAGCTAAAACAATAACATGATTATATTCAACATATTTTAAGATATATATTTATCTCGACATATATTTATTCACACTATACTATAAGCGGTGGTAGACTAGTGGGAGAACGTCTGCCTTCCAAGGAGAAGGTCGTGTGTTCAAATCCCAGTGCGGGCACGTACCAATGTGTTTCTGTAAAAGCATAATTATGTACGTAATTATCACTCTCTTTTCGGTGAAGGAAAACATCGTGAGGGAACCCACACACCTACCCAAGAATTATTTCGGAGGCAGGTGTGTTATCCACCAATTCGAACCGGCCCCACCGTGGTGGATTATGGCTTAACCCTCATCACGAAAATGAGGGGAGAGCCGTGCTTAGCCGTGGGACAATATGGATTGATGATGACTTACAAATACATAATAATATTTTAAAAAATATCCTCAAGTTATAAGGTTTCATAACATAAACATGAAATAAGTGGCGGAGGAAAATACCATTGATAAAAATTAATAACGACGCTCGTTCTGACTGGCTCAAATTTTGAGGACAGCGACAAAAGATGGAAAACTGAGAGGCAATGAGACACATTTTAAATTAGTTCGTAGGCCTTTACATAAAATCTTTAGCGTATTATTTTAGGGCAGACGCTGAGTAAAATGGATGAAGGGCAAATCACCGAAAGATAGAAAAGATCGTTTTCTGAGCTACACAAAATTCTTAATGCATAAGGTTAAATATCGTTTAAAACAGACCAATTTAATGAGTTTTTTTTTGCACTATATACTTAAAACACATCGAAGAATTTATCTACTTGATGCAACAAGACATGGACCGTTTCATCTTTCCTTTTTTTATGTTTTCAACTACTTCGTATCGTAGCGCCTGACTTATCATAGCACATCTTCTGCCTAGTTAACAAGTACTTATTAAACAATAACTGTAATGAATGATAAGGAAATAATGCTCACATAACTCGCTGTTCTTCTGAATTCAAAATTGAATTGAAGCACAGACATAACATAATCCCTATAATTCAATGATAAAATGTTACCGCTGTAAAGATAAAAAGGGTCGTCTCGGTGTATAATCAAAATAATAGTCGAAACAATTTTTTTTATTTATTTTTATTTATTTTTTTATAATATTAATAATCTTGAATTTTTTGATAATTAACAGACGGAAGAGCTGTCAAAAATATTATGACATTTTTAAATAGTCACTGACAATAATCCAAGAAATAGAGAACATTTTAAGTGGCTTTCGCTAGACGGCTGCCTGTCGAACTGCAGAAGGCAGTACTCCTCGATACGGCGCGTATTGTCAGGAGGTTCCTCTCACTGCAGCCCTAACCATCGGTAGCCTGAGCCTTGCCCCGCTACCGGTGGCACCCTAGGCTTGATTTTGTTTCATAATATTTTTATTGTTCGCAGTATAGAAATATTAAAATAAATAAAGTGATAAAATAATAAATAATGTTAGCAAGCTACCAAAAAAATTTGTTTTCAATTTTGCTACTATACGCATTTGGTTAAAGAGCAGGAGGCGCCGAGAATCTTTACAAGTTTCACTCACTTTCATGAGTTTCAAAATAAAGTTAATTATAATAAAAACCGACAACAAATTTAGTAAAAAGATACTAAGCTTGAAGAATTATACAAAATTTGGGTGAAGGTGTGTGTGCTAAGAGCGTTTAGATAAAGAACCGTTTTTACAGATCATTAGGCATTATCAAAGCATTTGCACGCTGTATGCTCAATCAGTCTGAAACTATGAAGGAACAAAAATATCAAGGTCGCTGAAAAAGGCGTCCGGGACCGGAGGGCCTAGTCAGCTGCTCACTAAATTGATTCTCAATCAAGAATCCCTTCCCTTTCACGCCTTCTTTGTGAGACTGAGATGGAACACGTCTCAAGGTCTGAAGACTTTAAAGAAGTGAGAGTCAATCTAAAATTCAGACTTCATATTGTTGGACGATGAACTTTTCAGTTGCAGCTATTATTTTTTTTTTTGTAAAATCGATTATTCATAAATTCATTAAACTAATCCCATTGGTATATATCCAATTACCAAATTTGTTTGGAATACATTTACAGCTTAATTTTTCACTAAATTGTAAAATTTTGGGAAATGTGTTTGGCGACGCATGCATTTTTTGTAGTTATCATTTGATTTTTCTAATTTTCATATAATTAGCACCGCACTCTCAAGCTGAGATACAGATTACAAGGCGCTGCTAAACTTGAACAAACTTAATTATAATTATGTCAAAATTGAGTGCATTTTGACATATCAACGCGTTAGTTCAGACCCAGCAGCGATTCCGTATCGAAGCCTTTAAGTTTTAGGCTGGCTATCTAACAGCTGCGTTGACAATATGAGAGGCATGAGTAATAAAAGCCACCGATCTATAATTCTGCGCTGTGCGAAGATAAACGAGAAGTAATTATATTACTGGAGTTGTTTCGAGCTGGCCGCTCATGTTTGGCACGTAGGTCTAGTAGGCCGCCAGCCTAATTCTTTTTTCTTCTGTAAGACAATCCTGAACCACACGTAGAGTAGAGTTTCCGCACCGCTTGCAAACCATAAGCGTGTCGCGGACCAAGTTAACAAAATAATAGTTATTCATTGATTTTCTTCACTTACTTGGCGACTTAACCGCATGCTTGCGTTATTTTTTTGCTTAGCGACTATTGCCTGGGCCGTTATAACATATTTTTATGATTAAGTTCGCTTAACTTTGTTTTATTTAGATAAGTAGAGAGTAGCTGTTTATTTTATTTTTAATCGATTTCGCCATTTTAAATGCCATTGTTAGAGTTTAGTTTCGGTTGATCTTTATCGCGGTTCTAAAATAATATTATTGATGTGTTATACATCGGCTATAAAATAGAAATAAAATCTCAACGTCACCGAAAAATATCATCAGTGTTCGTTAAATACCTATAAACTTGGGCGACTTGTTCGAAGATAGGTATGTATCCATTAATCTGGCCCGGGCCCCCGTGGTGGATTATGACCTTATCTTCCCACGAAAATGGGTTGATGATGGGAGACAATTCAATTCAAAATACGCAATACTCAAGTCAATTTCTAAATACTTAAATGCCCAAACGTTAGTCACAACTGGTATTGTTTACGATGCCTAATTCTAAAAAACCGAAATTGAAACTGTAGTCTGTCTAAAAGGTTGTCTCGAATAGAGGCCAAAACAGCTCATCGGATCGTTGAGATTAAAAAGAGGTATTTTAATTCTAATCTTCGTCTTTTATTTCGATATCGGACAGAGTTCATGAGATATTTTTCAGATGGGGATTAAAGTCGGGAGGCTAAGCTAGAAGATGACAATAATATCATTATTATTGTCTCAATTTCTGTCTTTCAATTGCTATAATGTAAATTAGTAAAGTTATTGTGAATGAAACTACGAGTGTAATGGGCTTAACTACTCGTAATCCTACTTTAATTATGATATTATTAATGCGAAAGTTTGTAACCAATCAACACTAGAACTGCAAACGGATTTTGATAAAATCGGGTACACACCACAGACCTAGGATCTCGAACATCCGAGTATACACAGAATATGTTTATCATTTCAGTTTAAACAAAAGAAAAAATACTCAACACAATTAAGACATGCGTGATGCGATGGATTAATTGCAGAATTACGGTTTCACAGGTTCAAGTCCCGCACAGGGAATGCGAAACTTAAGTCATACCTAAAATGCGACAATGTCATTTTTATTTCGACTGATATAAATTTTATCAATGATTATTATATTTTTTATACTTAAATATCAATCACTAATTCAACACAATTTGATGAAAAGTGTGCCTTGTTCTAACGATTATTTTTGTAATTAGTACTTACACTATACACTAACATCCTTTATCTCTTTAAATAAATTCAAAACGACGTCACCAATATGTTCGCTTAAAATACTAAATTTTTCAAACAAATCTTTGTGTTCACGACCTTTAAAAAGCTCTGGTTCATTAATAAAATAACTTTGCTTTTTATGAGAAAGCGCCACCTATGGACGAATGGTTGAACTAGTTGGGAGTTAGCTTGCGAAACATCTAGCCTCCTGAAACGAAAGCTTGTAACTCCGCAGTAGAAGGCCAATCTAGTACCGGTGGTTCCAAACCATTCGCATAGATGGTGCCAGTCAGAAATGGAGATTTTGATATTAAAAAATTACAACATTCAAATATATACCCGCGATTTTTTAAGTGGGTAAAATATGGTCAAGGCTATTAAAATTTAAAGTCTCTTTACCGAAGTCATACATTACCGATACCTACTATATTTTTACGATTATTACCGTAAGCTTTATCACGAACGATCCCCAAGCGATCGGTAACACCTCATCATCAACCCATAGAATATCATTTTTAATCACAAAAATAGAATAGAATAGTGCAATAATTTACAATAACGGTCTTAAAGTATTTGGTCCCATCTATTTTGTCACATAGTGATAATTATGTTACATAATATTATTTACATAGTACGTATTTAAATTCTATATAATACTAGCCACGGCCCGCGATTTCGCCCGCGTTGACTTTAGAATTGAGTCCAAAAAGAAAAAAGAATATATTTGAAGTTCTAAAAAAAAGAATTATAAACTGCGCTACTGAAGCGCTTCAAAACGTGTTGAGTCAGGAAACTGAAGTTTTTCCAGTATCTATGTTTGTATAACTGCATCCAGCGGTTTTACCCGCATTGAGTATAATATGGGAGTATGGCCCTGATGGGGCGATGGATGCTTTTAATGCAAAAACAGCTTACAATCCCAAAAAAAAAAATTCAGTCACCGATTTTAAAAATTATTTTACTAATGGAAATCTACATTATCAGCGAGTAGCAGGTTATATTTTATCCCCGTATTCCCGCGGGAACGGGAACTACGCGGGTGAAACCGCGGGGAACAGCTAGTAATCTATAATCGCTCCATCGTTAGTATGCTACATAAATGCCGCGAAAAATGTAGTTTGGCCGCATAATATGGTAACGGATCCCATCGATATTGAGTCTTAATCATATAATCATAAGGTTGCTAACCCAATTTAATATATAATCTTTATAATGGACCTTATTGCTGTAGAAATAAGGTAATTTTCATGGTCAAATATAGTAGTATGAAACAACGTTTAAACTAAGTCAGCTTATATTCGTAAGCGCGTTTCGGCACTTATTTTGGAAAACGTTTTGAAGTAAATCTTCTTTACGCACGCTTGATTTGGGGAGAAAGCTGGTGAATGCGTGACAAGAGCGTTACGAATAATGTGATCGGGCGAGGCGAACGGAAGTTGAGAGGGAGATATTATAATTTAGTGAAGATAGAAAGAGAGTTACGTTTCGTATATTACTGTAGCAGCAAGAGAGAGAGGTGCCAGCACCCATTTAATTTCTCCCTCTCTCTAAGTTTTAGTTCAGTCGTGTGGTCTAAAGAACACTCGTTTTTTAAACGTTTGTCGTTTTAACGCCCACATCTACTGGTGGTTTTCCTACTTATAACTAACTACACATGGTACTGTGCATATCCTCCCTTTGTCACGGAAATCATCGTGGTAACAGCTGCACACACCAAGTGACCGATTTCGGCTCCTGCTCCTTGTCGAGATGAAGAACGGCCTCAATTGTTTCGTTTAAACTATCTGTGTGCCAAATTTCGTCTAAATCCGTTCACCCTTTTTGGCGTGATTGAACCTGAACTTGCAAACTTTCACATCTTATTTATATATATATAAAAGAAAGACGTGTTACTCGTAGTTATAACACTTATAACTCAAGAGCGGCTAAACAAAGTTTTAAGATTTATATGTTTTTGGATTTAGTACCTGGATGACCGAGCTTTGCTCGGTTTTTTTTTTATGACATTTTCTAAAAATGATTCCTAGCTAGATCGATTTATCGTCCCCGAAACCCCCTTTATACTAAATTTCATGAAAATCGTTGGAGCCGATTCCGAGATTCCAATTATATATATATATATATATACAAGAATTGCTCATTTAAAGACATAAGATTTAGTGTTTCGTAAATTTGCGACAAGATACAAAATATTGGAGAAATACAGCAAATAATTATTAAGCTAGATAGTGACACTTACGGAGTCATTACAAAATGTGAAAATGAAAGAAACGCAAGAAACTCAAAAAAATAATTTAATTAAGTTAATGCATCACGTGCCCCTGTCTTTTAGTTGTAGCCTAGTTTATTTATTAAATACTAGCTGTGCCCTGCCACGTTTCGCTATGGCACATTAGCTGATATGTCACTGATGAAAAAAATAGATAAAAACAATCCTTGATGCGGATTATATATCATGCTAAAATTTCAGTTCGATCGGTGCAGAACTTTTTGAGTTTTTGAAGCGTACACAAACCAACATAACATTTATATATATATAGATAATATTATTTTGTGGCTTATATAATAAACTCTGGCATAAAAATCGCACCATCTTTTGTTTGAAAGCAATCAGTCGATAATCGAACCTACCTACCGAATAAAGTTTCAACAATCGGACCGATACTCGAAATGTTCCGATGCAGGAGCAACCACCAGTTACATGTTGTGTTAAAAAGCGATTAACTTAATGAACCAGGTATAGTTTACTTGATTATATTTTGATTTATTTTTCTCTATGTACGTATATATGACACTTAACCCCCTTATTCATAAAAAAATATCGAACGTCATTTAGTACTGCGCAGTACAATATTGTAGTGCGCAATTTTATTAAACGTCACGTAGTTATTTATTAATAAAGGGGAACATGTTTAACTTGTATACAAGCATTATGTTTCGTACTGAAACAGATTTCTTTTCTTTTTATTTTGAGTGTTTTCGAACGTAACTACACAAAGACTATTCCGCTTAATATTTTGTGTTGGTACGAGATTATTATGGCCCACGACTTTGGGTTGGCCAACCGGAAGTCAGTCGTCCTTCAAATGCGCGTGCGAGCACTTGTCGCATCGCGGTGTTTTGAGCTTTCACCGGTAGCTCCATTTCGTGGACGCCATTCCCATCCTCGGAGACGAGCTCCAGGATTAAGTGTAGTGTGGATTGCCTGATCACACCTCTATCCCGGAGGAAGGTGATACGGGATCAGAAGAAACCGCCCCATCGGCGTCCTATGGATATATCTCTGTGCACCATCATCCCCCATCTAACCCGAAGACAGCGCTGATTACACACCCGAGAGGCCATCGACGGATTTCCCAAGTAAGTTCGTAGGCCATAATATCTCCCCGTAACATTTTTGATCCGTTCGAGCCGGATCTGCGGATTTTCTTTGCTGTAGTCACGTTGTCCAAATCCCGTTATTAGTGCATATTTTCCCATTTTTGGAAACCATCCGAGTATATTTTAGTGTTTGTCGTAGCGGCGTTACGCGTCCCGACAATATTTCCCAATTTTTCATCTTGATTTTGCCGATTTTTGATTTTTTGTGTGCGACATTACGTGTCCATTAAAAATGGCGGAACAAGATATTTTCGAAAGAGAAGTTATACTTGACGAAGTCAAACGTACTTTGGAGTTTTACGAACTCAATGAACAGCAATTTAAAGCGCGAGCAAAAGATATTCTTTCTATTCAGAGAAAATTCCTTAAATTGCAAACTAAAATTGAGAAGTCACAAATGAAATTGTCGACATTTGACCGAGAGGAACAGTTACGTATTCGAACTCAATTCAATGATATTTATTACGCAATTGTTAGCCATGTCGAAGTTCTGAAGAAAAACGATGAGGAGTGTAGGCGCATGAGTCGAGTTTCCTTTAACAACACAATACAACCGACTCACGGGGGTTGTAGTAGTAGGTTACCGAATCTTCCGTTGCCGTCATTCGGGGGAGAATTGACCGATTGGCCACCATTTTATGACCTATTTCGCTCCATGGTTGATAATAATGACGCCTACACAGATAACGAGAAGTTTAGGTATCTCCTTCTTACCTTGAAAAACGAGCCCTATAACTTAATAAAATCGATACCTATCACGGACGAAAATTATACCGTCGCGTTAGATATTTTAATTTCAAGATATGAGAACAAACGAGTCATAGCTTCTCAACATATTGATCGTATTCTGGATATTCAATCCTGTGCCGAGAAATCAAATCAAAGTGTGCGTAATTTGTTGAATATTTACCATGAGAATATAAAAGCGTTACAAGTAATGCATTTTCCTACAAATCAGTGGAGTTTTTTGTTGTTGAATATTTTACTACGTAAAATACCTACTTCCATTCGTATGCGATTCGAGTTATCATTGCATAAACCATCCGATGTACCCAACGTCGACTTGTTAATCGAGTTTTTAGAACGAGAATTAACCGCCAGCGAAATAGTTGAATCTGGCAGTAGAAAGATTCAAAATGTAGGTAGTCAGAGGAAAGAGTACGTCGCTCCAACGTTCCGTCGAGCGTTGGCTGCCGGCGTGGCCAGCCGCACTTCGACTCAGGGTGCGAGCGATTCTCAACCTTCTGTCAATACGCGCAAGAATCAGAATTGTGTATGTTGCGATGCTCAGCATCCATTAAGAAAATGTAATAAGTTTTTGAATTTGTCACCAAGCAATAGGTATGCATTTATCAAAAATAAAGATGTTTGCTTCAATTGTTTAGGCAAAGGTCATAACGTTTCTCAATGCAAGTCGAGTTTTGTTTGTCGTTCGTGTGAAAAACGTCATCATACATTGATTCACTTTACTTCTGAAGGTGATACTAGCCGTGCGAGTGAGAGAAGTGTTTCTTTACCGCTCACGGAGGAACGGGAAGAGAACATTCCGAGCACCTGTACTCAGCACGCTATGTCCGCGAGTCAAGCGACACAAATTAATTGCGCGTCGTCCAATGCTCCTTTTGGCACGACAAATACTGTGTTGCTTTCGACCGCACTCGTCGATGTATGTGTAGGTAATGAAAAGCGTTCGACTGTCCGGTGTCTTATCGATACGGGAAGCCAGGCTTCGTTCATGACGGAATCGTGCGCACAGCGGCTAGGTATAAAGCGTTGTTATGCGAATGTACCTGTTTACGGGATAGGTGACACCAAACCGGTACGACCAAAGGGAAAGATTTCGTGTTGCATAACCCCGAGAAATGAACTTCAACCTTCTATACCGATTGAAGTTTTAGTATTGCCGAAACTTATTCCTAAAATGCCTAGTGTACCACTGCCTCATATAGGGTGGGCACACATTCAAAATTTAAATTTAGCCGATCCTTTGTTTCACACTCCACAGCCGGTGGAGATGTTGTTAGGTGCAGATGTACTATCTCACATAATTTTAGGAAACGTAATAACGGGTTCGCCCGGTTCGCCGATCGCTATGAACAGCGTTTTCGGTTATTTGTTGTTGGGAAAAATAGCGTTCAACTCTCCGACTCCATCCTCAGTTCAAGCTTGTTTTAGCTCATTCTCCGATGACGGCGACTTGAAACGATTTTGGGAACTGGAGTCAGTGCCTGAGGTGAAGGCACTCACCCCCGAGGAACGTCTATGTGAATCCATATTTGAACGCTCACACTATCGTGACGTCACGGGACGATACACAGTAGCTTTACCACGTAAACCTGATGCTACGCCCCTAGGTGAATCACGAGATATTGTCCTCGCTCGGTTCCATAAATTAGAGCAACGTTTACAACGGAACCCGAGTCTTAAAATTGAGTCTCACGCGTGCTTGCAGGACTATATTAAACAAATGTATAGAAATATACTAGTACAAGAATCTGATAGGGACTTGCAACGCTTTCTGTGGCGTACGTCGCCCGATGAACCCCTCCGTGATTATCGTCTGCGGACGGTAACGTTTGGTGTGAGCACTTCCCCTTACTTAGCTCTTCGTACCATTAAGCAATTGGCTTGTGACGAAGCATCTAATTTTCCCCTAGCGACAAAGGTTTTAACCGACCAAGTGTTCGTCGACGATGTGGTCGCGGGCGCGAGCGATGAATCACACGCTCTGGTATTACAACAGCAATTGTTAGGTATTTGCAAATCACTTGGGTTTGAACTACGTAAATGGCACAGTAACTCGCCGGCGATACTCGCCGCGGTTCAGGCGCCAGAGGTTCATGGTGAGCGGCGGGAAGAGGTGCCCTTTGCTCCCATGGAACATGACCATCAAACCAAAATAAGGGACTCAAGGGGACTTTTACCCTCCACATTCTTACAGAACGACATGTGGTTTCACGGCCCAGCATGGCTCCGTGAGGATCCTACTGCGTGGCCAGTATTTAAAAGTATCCCTAGCACTGGTGAGGAGAAACGTAATCCACCGGTCGCGTCTGCATCAGCTACGCTGATCGACGATGTTGAGGTCATAAACCAGTTTTCCACCTTGAGTAAACTATTGAGAAATACTTCTTATATTTTTCGCTTTTACTATATTCTTAAATCGCGCGTCAACAAGGAAAAGAGTTCCTATCTTAGTTACATCACAGTCCACGAGTATAAACTCACGTTTAATCGTTTCATTTATTTAGTGCAACACCAAGTGTTTCATAAAGATTTTGAAAACATTTCACAGGGTATACCGCCCTCAAACCAATTGAGACGTCTTAATCCGTTTATCGATGATTCGAGTTTTTTGCGAGTCTCCGGACGTCTACATAAATCCCTTTTGTCGTACGAGTCAAAACATCAATTAATTTTACCCAAAAAACACCCTCTTACGATTGTAATAATTGACGATGCCCATATTACGCATCTTCATGCGGGCACTCAAGCCGTTAAATATTTACCTTTACAAAAATATGCGATTTTATCTAGCCGAGATATAATACGTAAACAAATCTTTCGTTGTGTGCGCCGCTTCCGTGTGCGTCCGGTACGTCTACAGCCTGCGATGGCGCCGCTCCCAGCGGTCCGGCTGCGACCCGAGCGCCCATTCATGAAAACAGCTGTTGATTACGCGGGCCCGTTTTACATGCGAGCTAATAGGGTTCGTAATGCTAAAATCATCAAATGTTATGTCGCCGTGTTCGTGTGTATGAGTGTGAAGGCTATACACTTGGAGCTCGTATCGGAGCTATCTACTGAGGCGTTCTTAGCAGCCCTGCGCCGATTTACATCGCGCAGAGGTTTGTGCAGCGACATTTACTCTGATTGCGGAAAGAACTTCCAGGGTTGTCATAACTATTTGAGAGATTCGTACGAGTTTTTAAAAAATGACTCTGTTCAATGTGCTTTGAATTATCAAACCTTGAAACAGGGCAAATGGTATAAGGACCGCGGTGCTCCTATCTGTGTAGGCGACATTGTTGTGGTATGCGACGATAATCTTCCACCACTCCAATGGAAACTTGCTCGTGTTCATACACTCCATCCGGGTTGTGACTTTGCAAACGGGCAAGAGTCTATTCAAACGAGCGATCGTAAAAATTTGTAAACTGCCTTTAGAATGATTATTGTTTACGAATTCGTAAAATTAGTTCCTAAGTTTTAATTACCTATACTAGTTGTTTACAACAACCTTAGATCAAGTTTAAGTTTATATATTGAATAACTTTCTGTTCATTGAGTTTTCGTGTTAAAAGAACTTACAGTCTTTTAAGGTGAGCGGCATGTTTCGTACTGAAACAGATTTCTTTTCTTTTTATTTTGAGTGTTTTCGAACGTAACTACACAAAGACTATTCCGCTTAATATTTTGTGTTGGTACGAGATTATTATGGCCCACGACTTTGGGTTGGCCAACCGGAAGTCAGTCGTCCTTCAAATGCGCGTGCGAGCACTTGTCGCATCGCGGTGTTTTGAGCTTTCACCGGTAGCTCCATTTCGTGGACGCCATTCCCATCCTCGGAGACGAGCTCCAGGATTAAGTGTAGTGTGGATTGCCTGATCACACCTCTATCCCGGAGGAAGGTGATACGGGATCAGAAGAAACCGCCCCATCGGCGTCCTATGGATATATCTCTGTGCACCATCATCCCCCATCTAACCCGAAGACAGCGCTGATTACACACCCGAGAGGCCATCGACGGATTTCCCAAGTAAGTTCGTAGGCCATAATATCTCCCCGTAACACATTATTATTGCCTATTTTGCAATTAATGATTAATTTTTTGAGTTGTTATAAAAAAAAATCTTACAAAACTATTTTAAAAAGCTCTTTGGTTTATAAAAAACAAACAAAAATTGGCTTTATATGTGAAAGCGCCATCTATGGACTAAGAGTTGAGCTAGCTTCTAGCCAACTTGCGAAACATCCAGTCTCCTGAAATGAAAGCTTGCAACCCTTGTTCGATATAGGGGGCGCTAGAAGGACAATCTAGTGCCTGCAGGTTCGCTTAGATGGCACCACCTGTAAGATATGGAGATATTGATAAAATTACAAAATACGTTCATTGGACACACTCATAGATTCAAATACATCCTGCGTTTCTCTAAGTAGTGGTCACGGCTATTTAAAATCTCTTTGACCGCGGCTAAAATTATTTATATTGCCGATACCTACTACCTATTTACGATATATTACCGTAAACCATCACGGACGACCTAACTAAGTAAGAATAGAAATAGAATAGTTCTTTATAATAACTCTTTATTGTTCACCAGAAACAAAAATAAACACAGTACAGAAAAATTACAATAGTTAAACAAGGGTAGTACAATGGACAGGCTTATTGCTGAAAGCGAATTTCTTCCACACAACCTTTGGATGGACAGTAAAAAACATTTTTCGATAGTAGTAATTAACTTATAAAATAAAAGTTCTTAGTTTTGCAACCAAAGTATTAATTTGCTTCTTAAATTCAGTTGATTTGTTATAAGGTATTGCATTATAAACTTTAATGTACAACACATAGCACTGCTTTTGATAAATGTTACATTTGCGGCTGTTTTATAATACAAGTTAGCTTCGTATATTTCTATGACACATTTTACTAGCGGTTCTAAAAGCATCGGTAGATTCTGAACGAAGTTAGCTAGTTCGAAAATATACAAGAAGAGAAGTAGCAGAATAATTAATTCCTTGAAGAAAGGTTTACACAATTTACTTGGTTGGTTTGGTTGGTTATATTTGTCTCAGTTTTTAAGTTTTCTTTGTTCCGTGGTGTTTCAATAAGAAGTTTATCTATTTATTTATCTATCTACGGTTTTTCCCACAAATATAATTATTTATTTATATTGTTTATCTTTGTTCATATCTATTTAAAATATCCGAGATCCACATATTTTAAGGACCGGGGCTACATGCTTGTGATAGGCTAGTGATTTTATATAATTTGCTACATGTCATTTCCAATTGCCTCACGGACACCCTCTTTTGTTAGATTTTTAAGTTTTAGTTTTAGTTCGTTTTCTGTTTAATAATTGTTATTGAAGTTGTGTCAATAAAATTTTCTTTTTAATTATCTGAATAGAAATTAAGGTTGATTCTGTTCTGTATTGAGTAGATTAAAGTCCCCTTCCAATTAAGATTTCCATCAATAGCCATACCCAAAAAATAGGTTTTTCAAGTTCTTCTTCCCGGTATTGGTAATGTAAATTCATGTCATATTAATTACCTCTATAGAAGTCAAAAATGTTTAATTTTCATTTGTAAATTGCTACAGTAGCGGGCCACTGCTGAGCTAGAGTTTCGCTTTACTTTCGTGGGGAGAATTAGGCCATAATCCATCACGGGGCCCCGCTCTGGATTGGTGGATTACATACGTCTAAAATAATTTTCAGAAATGGGGGGTTTCTCACGATGATTTCCTTTACCAAAAAACTAGTGATAATTACGTCCATATAATTACAAGAAACACATTGGTACGTGGGATATGAGTAGTTATAATTATTTTTATAGTAGTCTGGATAAGCTTTTTTTTTAAAATAGGTTATAGCACCTAGCTGTTATAGGTTAGAGCACCCAGTTAGTTGATCTACTTTGAGTCATGGAAAAGTTCCGTTATCTTCCTTCCGGCTCTGTTATCAAATAAGCTAATTCTCAAAATGACGTTGCACTAAATTGACAGGTACGCAAAAATGTAAGTCATTTAAACAAAAGAATCGTGGTAAAAATTGACAAGACTAGTCAATGGTGCCGCAAGTTTTTCCCATTAATTGATTCATAAACTGATATCTGATATCGGTTCATAACTGATATTGGTTTCAGCTACCATTAGATTTTTTCCCGGAGAACTATAAATAGGTCTCTTAAAGAGTAGGGTGACAAGAGCTCTAGAGAGTAGGCAACGCGCCTACAACGCCCCGAGTGTTACAGGTGTCCATGTGTGTCGGTAACCGGTTACTATAATAATATGGCGGGCCGTCGTCAACTGGTTTCCAACCCTATCGTAAAAAAAAAAGTATTTAGAATTATTCCATTATCTGCAGTTGAAGTAAAAAAATCACATGTAGCTTAATCTCTATACGACCAGGGCCGTAGCATTAGGCTTCGTAGCTAACTGCTACGAAAATAAACATTTACTTTCAAAGTAGCAGCTACGAAACTGATTCTGTGTAGTAGAAGATAATACACTATAATATTTTGCGTTGATTCAAAGTGCTGGGTGGCTTAGGAGGCAGGGGGTGAGGGGATAGGGCCTCATCGAGTTTGATTGGAAAAATACTTTCTAGGTACTGCATAAAGTATTAAAATACTGGTCCCCGGCTGACAGGTGCATTGCAGTTACGTGACCTAATTGCTACCTACCCATTCCTTGTTCACCTTGACGCAATTGCCACAATAATATCTACTTACTTATACTTTAGCGCACGAATTAAATGAAAAAGGACTTGATGCTAAGTTCTCATCATCTCATCATCATCAGTCATCTTAGAGGTGCAATTATGGTGGCGATGGTGTGGTAAAGCATAATTAATTAGGTCACACTTACCGCGAACGCTCGGATGTCACTTACGTCTTCAAGCTATCGGAACGCTGAAAAGAAAAAAAGGAACTTAGATATTGTAAAAGAAACGAGTAAGCTTAGTTGATTATGTAGTAAGACACCGCGCCCTAATTTGATCAATGATTACAATATTAGCGACCTATCTACCCCAAATTGATATATATACTTAGAAATAATCATTAAAAATCTTTCAATGATCTGATCACATCTTAATAAAAAATACTCGTTATAAAAATTACAACAGTGAAAAAACGACGAAATTAAACTAAACGCAACTTACTTAACATTGTCCATTTTTATTAATTAAATATGGTAATTAAGTTTTAATAAGAACTTTAACCATAAAGCACTTTATAATCAGTTTAGGTATTCCAATCGACATCGCCGCTTACAAATAATTAACATAAAAAGTATTTTCATCTTCACTTTGGAAACTTGGAACTACCATAATTATAAACTACGATGATTAATGTCAACCCAAGAAAACACTTACACCGGGGAGTATTTGGAAATACATAACAATACTTCGGCAATCGAAACAGTTAATAAAATGGTAAAGCCCTTTCGATAAATTGCCTTAGATTTATTAATTGAATTTCCCGAGCTCAATTTAATTTACTCACATACAAAGTTTTTGTTTTAGTAAGTATCGCTTTATTTTGTTTTTTGCCGCTTTATTTTCTACTAGTTTCACCTCGCGGTTTCACCCGCGTCATTCCCGTTCCTGTGGGAATACGGGGATAAAATATAGCCTATGTTACTCGCTGATAACTAGTCGGGAAAGTGCCATTTCCATAAGTGAAAGAATTTTTTAAATCGGTGCACTAGTTTAGCCGAACCTTACATATTTCCTTACCTTACATACAAACTTTCATCCCCTATTTGTATAACGCCCCTAAGGGTAAAATTTTTAATGTCATGCATATAATTTCCAAGCTTCTAGCTAAAAAAATTACGAAACTTCCATACAAACTTTCATCCCCTATTTCAATCCCTCACAACCCTATTTCCGCTTTAAAAGTAACCCATCACTTAATCCAGGTTATAAACATCATTCAAACAAATTTAATTCGAATCCGTTCATTAGTTTTTGCGTGAAAGAAACAAACATATATCCATACTCACAAACTGTCGCACCTATAATATTATTAGGACTGTCTAATAATGTTACAAATAGCAAATCTGAGTTAAACAATTGGTCAGTAATCCAAAACTGATGATACGAGTTAATGTCTACAATCCCGTGAAGACAAAACGAAATTATCAACACTTTATCACTCACTCCACTTCACTAGCACATAGTTTGCAAACTAGGTGCACTAGGTACCGTTTCGGCACTTTCGGCTTACTTTCGAACGTGACGCGAAACGTTATCTCAGGATGATGAATACGTACCTGTAACTCGCGCGGCTGCTCGCAGAGCGCGGCGGTCTGGCACTGAGAGAGCCTCTGATTCCCTACTCCCGCGAACACCTCCCATACAGAACACGAGCTAGGCGCAGGGGAATGCGTGGGTTGACCAATAAAAACGCAGTACGTTTTACAGCTCACTTCAACGTCGTATAATAGATATGGATATAGTTGAATTTGTAATTATTTTACTACAAATGCATCCACATTTTTTATAATTATTTCCTATCGCCGTCATTAAGTTCGATTGAACTACTGGTTACTTACGAGTGACTTTTCGTCCCAAATTATTATTGACGATGTTACTTTCTGTTTATTTAATGTTGACCATTCACTTTGATTTGTTCGAGAAGTATATCTCCAGATATGATTTTTGTTAGTGGTTTTATTAAATAGGCCGGGCGGTAGAAAGATCTGGATGATCTAGCACCGCTGCGGCCCATTAACTTGGCTAATCACGCTCGAAAGGAAATACAGTTTCAGTTGGAAACAGGGACAGATTTTCGGTTTGCCACCACAGCTCAAGTATATAGCTGTCGCTAAGGTGAAATACAAACATCGGAAAGTAGTGCGCAAGTCTCGGTAAAATACGGAGAGAAATTAAGGTTGTGATATCGTTTGTAATTATAAACAGCCTCAGCCCACAGCTTTTTTCATGGGTTAGACAGAGACTACATCTTTCCATATGTTACGATCCTGACTCACGTTTTCGCTTCTTTCTCTTTCATAGGTCCCTTCATTATATGCTCACCGGTTATAGGTACAACATAATATTAAATAGATAAGAACTTAGCTAACTTTTATCCAAAAATATTTAAAGATTGTTTAGCGTTATGGAGTGATTATTATTAATGAATTGGTAAAGTTCGTTTCCGATTTTTCGAGTTCAGTTGGAGGTTATCTCCGAAAGCACTGATTTGACTCTGAGCTTTATTTTAGTAACACAAAGCGGGTGGCTATTTATGTGTTATAACTTGGAAAAAGCCCTACATATTTGAACAATTTTAGGGTACTTACGAGTATTTTTTTGTCTCTCTGACTTGATTACGGCCTTTATTTTCTAGTGGGTTATTTGTGACAAGTTGATTTTAGTTTCAGGAAAAGTGTTCGGTTTTGTTAATTAATGTAATCATTTTTGCATTCGTGGTTAATATTTTTTTTTTTTATATTTATATTAACTCTTTTCTAATCATGCTGTTTTATGTAATAATATACTAGCTGCGTCCGGCATGCGTTGCAATGCCATATAAAGTAAAATAGTGTTTCATTTTTATCTAGTTTTTAAGTTTTATTTTGTGGACGTTTTTGAAGTCTCTGCCTAAGTTTCATCGCTATCGATCAAGCCGTTTTGGAATCCGTAGGGAATATAATGTACATATACACACTGATTTTTAACATATATTAACTGTGCATTATTTTCAACATAATTGACTTACCTACTGCGTACGTGTATTTGTCGGCATTGCGTTATACGGTGGAGCGCAATTAGTATTCTGTTTCAAATTGTAGATCATCAAAGCCAAAGTAATTACTGGGTTACATTAAATGCAACCTGGTAGTGCAACTACGCTCATGGTGTAGTGTTATTTTATAATTATTAGGAAACAATAACCCTCTTCACCCTTATACAAATGTTCTTGTTTATCAGTTTCTGCTTTTATCCGTCGTATTTAGGTGTAAGCCTCTGAGGTACCGAACAGTGAAGTGTTGCATTGCTGTTCGTCAAGTCATTTTTAGTGGGCAGGTGAAATAAGGACACATCATTCAGAAAATAGTTGGTTCCGTTTACAAAATGTTTGTCCGTTAGCAACTGCTTTATTACAGCTACCGTAGAGAAGGAAAATCAATATTCTGATATCACCGGTGTGTACGGTATTTTGTAGGTATGCTATGCCTGTGTGAACCTGTCGTTCGTGTTTAATTCAATATGGCAAACCGGAGTGCGATGCTTGATAGTTGCGGATTTCGGTTTTAAAATCCGGTTCAAATATACTCAACACACGATGAGTTCCGTGTAACGTAATTTTATTAACTACAAGTATTTTAAATTCCGCTGAAACATGAATAGAAAAGTCTTTGAGCCCGATTCCGAGTAATTCATTCCCATTCGAAAAACAAGTCTCAGAAACAGTCCGAATTCGTCGGGCCGGGAATGAATTTCTCGGAATTGCATTCGAAGCTCGTAATGTTCCAGTACTAAAACAAAAAAAATACAAGCAAAAACTGTATTTATGAAATGCTTTACATTCTTTTTTCTTTTCTTTACAAATACATATTTCCATGAATTCTGAAATTGGAAGGGATATTATTTATGACGAAAAACTTTGATTAGTTATAGAGCAAGCGATGAAGTGCATAAAATAGAAATTAAAACATACATAATATTATAGGACGGTCAGAAAATGATTTGGGATTAGCTTTTTACCTAAGGAAATGAATTCAGATTTGCTTTCTTTTTACGGGGTGGAAATGCACCAATAAAGAGGGGGGAAAATACGATATAGAAAAGAACGGAGAATATTTGGTTTCGGACAGCATCCGTGACGTAAGCGGGTCTACTTGAGTCGGGTGGGGGGGAGCCGGTTGCGAATCGTGAAATTGCGGTTTTGATTTCCGCTCAGGATAAATATTGGTGTGAATCACAGGTATTTGCTCCATGTCTGGGGGTTTGTAGGACCATGGTCCTCTTAGTTTCTGATTAATTGGTTACAGTAAATATCCTAATTAAGGGTCAGGATCTATGCATGTTATAGTGATGCGTTCTATTATTTTATATTATTAACAACTAGCTCCACTCCCTTTTTTTTTTTTTTTTTTTTTTTTAACCCGGGGGAATGAACCTTATTCATACCTCGACCTAGGGGGAGGCCGGCTGGTTATGTGGGGCTCCCCCGCCAGCGCGCATCCTAGGGATGCGCGCTGACTGGGTGTACCCACTAAAAACCCCGGGGTGTTCTCCTCTCCGCGTGTTGGGGTGGTCACGGGATCGCTCTCGCGCTACCGCGGACACCCCTGCGGACGTCCGGGCGACTGCCTCGGACTCTCCTCTGGGGGCACTCGGCCTCGCCCAGGTATGATGCGCTCTGGGGAACACGTCAGAGCGCATCTCGCCTCGGGACTATGTGGTGGGGCGTTGGATCCCCCGACCCTCCGCCCCTAGCCCCTGTTATGGCGGCAGGTGGTGGGCGTACGCCAGCCTCCTGCGACCAGGCCTGCGGCGGCGGATCGGGAGCGAGAGGATATCATCCTCCCGCGCCCTTTCCGCCGTCTCCTTCTCCGTCATCACCGCTTGCGCGAATGACGCCATCGCCTTCCAGGCCTCCTCGCTGCCGACCATTTTGCGTAGCTCCACTCCCTGGTTTCACCCGCGTCAAGTATTGCTCTACGGATACTGTTAATTTTTACGGGACAAAAAGTACTCTTCTACCAGATATCATTAACATATATTATTGAGCCGTTTCGTAATACGTTCGGGACAAACTAACAGACAGAAATAAATTCTAAGAACGGCCATCTATTCTATAAATTCAGTTATTATTATAATTTCTGCATTGATTTTTAAATACTTTTATACACTACAGACAATTTTATTATTGGCAAAGATTGGGGTTAGCGTCAGCATATTCCGACTGATTATACCCACTGTGAACTCTAACAGCATTAAGTTAATAGCAGACATGTTAGTTCTAAGTAAATTGACGAACAAAGAAGGGGGAAAACTAGACTAACAGAAGGGTAATTTAAAGAAATTTAATGTGAATTAATATATTCATTTATCGAGTTGACGCAAATTGTTAGAAACAGTCAAATGGATTTCACAAATATACATATTTGATGCGAGTACTCAAGGTGAGCGGTTTCGAAGCAATGTTTAAATATTTCAGTTTTTACTATCGATCCTGACACTGACGATGTGGATACAAGCCTACACTTGCCGCTGGATATCCGGCAGCAGAAAAGGCACCTGTTACATGATATCTAAGTTAGCGCGGCGTCCGTTACAAATTATATAATCGTAAATACTAAACAGTGAAAACTGCATCATTGGTTTAGTAGTATTTATGTGATGTGAAAACAAACCGGTAGACAGACACCTTTCTTGAAAATGGTAATGTTCTTGTTTAGTACCAAGACCCATTTCTTATAGCTTGCTTTGTGACGAGTATAGATATAGATTTCCCTTTACTCTATTTAGCTTCCGCTCCATGGTCAACATTCAAACTTGTCAAATCGATAAATCCACGCTGCAACCGGAGCCCTGGAAAGGCCATTGTTCAAATCTGGATTGCTGCAACAATTATGTTTTTGGGAAATGGACGGACGCTGATTCCAATTATTTTCTTAAAAATTGGAATTGTATTAATTTTACAAGGTATTATAGATTTTGTCAAACATTTCCAATCGTGTTGTATTTTTCTCTCCGTAGCGTAAGTAGGTCATAGGCCGTTATAACGTTGTGGATTCGATTCTTACACAGGGTAAAGATTTGTTTTCGTGGGACCACTTTTTATTAATTTATTTATTTAATGAAAACTATTTAATTTAAATCACTGAAATGCGGTATGCGGATCTCGTAGCTCTTCATTTCTTTGTTACTGGAAATCTCAGTTACGGGTCGGGATCAATCCGTTAGATAGAAAAAAATCTCTCAGGATGACGAGCACAGTGCAATGTTGCGTAAGAATTGCAATGCAAAGATCTAGGTGGCACTGTAACTGTTGTGGGTAGGCGTGGCGTTTACCATCAGGTGAACGTCTTGCTCGTCTCGCTTGTCAGTAACAAGGACTGCCCATTTCTCGACTTTTTTTTTTAGGCTTGATAATTCACACTTCACTCGACAATTTATTGCGACCCATGTTATCTTATGAATTCACATTTAATATCTAGGCAATATATGGCAAAATTAAATTCAAAAAACATTATTACGTGTTTATTTAATGCTTTTATTACTTCTTGAAAGGTTTTTCTATTTATAACCTTATAGATCATTAGTAACTAATTATTTTACATTTTGAACAGGAAAAAAAAATACTCAACTTCACTGTCTATTTTTTTTAAACTAAGAAGAACCGGCCCTCGGGTGTTCTACTTAGATTTTTTAAATTAATTAATTAACGGCTGTCTTAATTATT
Organism: Campaea margaritaria; assembly: GCA_912999815.1. NCBI lineage: Eukaryota > Metazoa > Arthropoda > Insecta > Lepidoptera > Geometridae > Campaea > Campaea margaritaria. Next base: position 7,971,099 of record OU538788.1, read on the forward strand.
GTTAGAGGAAAGTGAACCAATATGGCATTAGAGGTACCCTTATTTATATTTCTTTTAGTATTTTATGATCTATTAATTGCTTGTGATTTGTTACTTATAAAATACAAAGTCAAATTTAAAACGATCTGGATTTCCTAATAAAGAACACCGCAGAATACGGCCCTAGACATGACCCAAAGCGAGATTGCACACCTCCAAGTTCAGCTCAAGTAATAACTTGTTGATCCTAAAATAGCGCGTTTATTGAAAAAAGAAAGAAGAATAGAACATACTAAACATTTTCGTAATTTTCTTAACAGAAACCTAGAGTCACATGTCAGTGTTCCATATTTGATACCTAATCCATAATTGGGTTTTTTTCTCACGTTTGATAGTAACACTTATTATTAAAATAATAATGTGAAAATGTATAGCTAATTATAATTTACAATTATAGGTTTATGAAAAGATTTTGAATACTCACCAAAACACCAAACAGCATTCGATAACGCTACCGCAAGGCGTAGCGTTCGCGAGAATACGCGCCTAGAAATGACGTTCGCGGCGGGCGGACCCAATTCAGCGATTCGACCGTTGCACCGGACTGCCCTAGCAGACTGATTTACGCGCGAAATAAACGCGCAGCGTGTCGCTCCTGGCGCAGGCCCGCCTTATGCATCTTTCTCTCACATTTTCACACAGGCGTACTGCATCGTATAATTAAAATATATTTGTTTATTCGCATAATATTCTGTAGTGATTAAATGCAAATATTACCAAGGAGGTCAGCCGACGTTTGTTTTCTAAATCTTTATTTGAAGAGCGGGCTTGTATGGTAATTAATATGTTTTTATAATGAGCTTGAAATAAAATAGAAAATCAATATCAGCGCTCACTAGCGGTTTTTCGAACCATAATTATATAATTTAACAAGATCTAGGATCCGAATGGCTTTATCTGACATCGGGTGATGTCGGGTCATGTGATGACTGTCTAACTAAGTGACTGGATGTTCTAAGCGCTATGGGCATTTGTCACCTAGTCATGTTACGTTTTGTCAAGTTACATGACGTCATAATTATGTGATAGTGTAGTGTATGAGGTGCGTAATGAAACAACCACTTAGCCGTTGCACTGGTTTATTACTGGCCGCCGGCCGTCGCTTACCGCGCGCGCCAGGTATAGCTAGGTATGTAGGTACACCGTCGTATGCATATATATACATCAGATAGCCTAGTGGGAGTTTCTCCACCTTTTGAACAGAGGTGCGTGTGTTCAATACCCAGTGCGGGCACGTACAAATGTGATCCTGGTAAAAACATGTAGATACGTAAATATCATTTGCTTATCGGTGAAGGAAAAAATCGTGAGGAAACCCACCCAACCCGAGAGTTTTTTTCGTAGTGTTTAATGGTGGATTAGGGTCTAACTCTAAAAATGTCTAATTCCATGGCGAAAACTGTAGGTGTTTGAAAGACTCATGAACTGCGTAAATAAATAAAATGACCTGATTAAGCTCGTTCGTAAGGTAACGGGTACGTTTCTACGAATTTCCACGAATGTAAAGGGTTTACATTTTCTAACAATGTCAATTGTTTTGCTGTCTCTATAAATTATTTCAAGCAAAACAAATTTCCTATGTTTAATTCAAGTTTTACCAATTAAAAATCCAAGCACGTAAATAATGATTAAGTTTATTTTTGGGTGATGAATATAGATGTAAACCAATTTAAAGCTGTGAAACACAAAAACACACTGTTCTTTGGACGCTCATTGTTCGATAACTCTATACTAAAAAGTTATTAGGAACAACGATGGATTTATAGGTCAAGGTATTTACAGCTGCCCGTCACAGCCCCTTTCTAGAATTCCTAGAATAGAATCTCTGAGCGAATATCTGGGGCTCACATAAGTATTTGCCCTGTACGGGAATCGAATCTGCAACCTTACGTTTCGCAGTTAGCTCATCACCTACCTACGCCACGAACGCATACCTTAATGACCATCACCACCATCACCTGATATATAAGCACAAATAAATCGTAAATCGAATTATTATTTTTTCTATCAATAGTTTGATAGTTCACAGTGAAGCAAGATTTGTCCTTGGCGGGTCAAATAATCTGGAAACTGGTGAAAAATCCTGAGGCAGCGTGGCGCCTGCAGTCACAAGATGGGTCCCACGAGGGAGGAAAGAGGGGTGAATCTCGCTACTGCCAGAGATGATACAGCAGTGCGACGACGCGACTTTACAAAGAGAATAGACGCATGGCCGCCAGAATATGCTTACGTTTCTAGGTCAATGGAATTATTACTTAACGGCTCCGCCCGGACATAGATATACTTGCCAGCTGATCTGTTTCTTTAACAACTTTAACGTAAAAAGCGTGAAAGCTTTGCTTGAAATTTTTAATTGGGCATTAAGTATGGATATAATATTTGCTATTCAAAATAAAGAATACCTTCCAACTAAAACCAAGAAAACATCATAACATCTTTATTACATAGTTATTTCAATCAGCCCTACAAGAATATCATATCCTGTTAATAATTTTCTTTGCAAAGAGTTATGGCAATTTGTTTCACGTAACTTTTTTTTTTTTTTTTTTTTTCCCGGGGAAATGCATTAGGCATACCACCCGGCCCCGGGGGGGAGCGGGGTGGTTATGTGGGTCTCCCCCGCCAGCTGGTCTGGCGGGGTTTACCCACTAAAACCCCGGGGTGTTCTCCTCTCCGCATTATGGAGGTGGTCACGGGTTCGCACGGCGCTTCCGCGACCACCTCTGCGGGCGCCCTCCCGGGCTCGCCACGTGAGGCTTCGGCCTCTTTCTCCGCTGGGTGCGTCCCGGAACACACGGGCCGCACCTCAGCTCGGGACTTCTAACTTGGGCGTTGGACCCCCGATCCGCGGCCCAAAAGTCCCCGTTATTGGTCCCTCGCTGTGCCCTCTGCTGATCAGAGGGACACGCGAAGGACCTCTTCTCGCCAGGTTATTTGCTACGGCCACCAATTCCCCTAGGAGAATTGCTGACCGAACCCCAGGGTGCACCGTCCCAGCTGCTGCCCTTCCCTCCGGATGCAACGCATCAAGAGGGACGAACAACAGCCGGGCACTCGTGGAGGTTACCTGGCCCGCACCCCCACGTAACTATGCCAAACTATACTAAGAGGAATAAATGAAAATCTAATAATCAATATCATATTGTTCGAGAGAGAGATATAATAAGGATTTTTATCATATTCTATTTGTTCAATAATTACGAAACATTGTATTTCAAAATAATTGAAATACAGTGAAATATCCCTTTTAATAATATTTTTATTATTAACAAACGTAGAAATAAAATGGGGCGAGAGCAAGGTGTTCCAAAAAAGTTACTATTTTCATAGATCGCTATAACCAGCGCGGCTCGCTGCCGCCTTTGTCTATACGCTACTTTACATGTCATTTTGTACCTGTGAGGCAGTGGCTTGCCAGGTTTTCAACAGAATCGATAAAGTTCACGCAAGCTGGGCTAGAGACTTATGAAAACATTACATGAATATTAAACTAAACTAACTATTATAACTACTACTATTACTAACTATTATATTTAAGTAAAGAAAACTTACTAAGAGTCTAACTAAAATAAAAGCGATTGTGAAAAATATTTTTTTTCTTGTACCCGTCAAATACAGAGCTGCCAAATGTAAATTAAAATTATAGCCATGATAAGAATATGGTTCGTTTTGTAGTTATCACTCGCTTTTCGGTAAAGGAAAACATCGTGAGAAACCCACATACCTAGCCGAGAATTATTTCATATGTTATCCACCAATCCGGACCGGCCCCCTGTGGTGGATTAAGGCCTAACCGTCCTCGCGAAAGTGAGGGGAGACTCGTGCTCAGCAGTGGGACGACATGGGTTGATGTCGATGATGACGATTACATAACCTGAAAAGAGCAGACAAACTCAAACATTTTAGTACACAAATTAATAATTACTGGTACTCGTATCTGCATGCGTACTGGTACATCATCAAAATGTTGTTGGGTTATACATGGACCAGATCGGCCCAAAGCCGGGATGAATGGCGTAAGAGGGGGGAGGCTTATGCTCTGCAGTGGGTTAAATGAGCAGTCTATGATGATGATGATGATGTTGACTCTTACCTGCGCCCTGGTGACTCACACGAAGCGGAGTCATAAAGAGTATTAGATAGATAAAAAGTATTAAATATGTCAATTTGCTCATCACGCCGAAGATCCTCATCAAATCTTCGCCAAACTCTTATGAAACTTACTTAAAGTTACTACCTTTCAAATAAAAAAGAACTCTCGAAGTCGAATCTCATAAGGCGGAAATATTCAGTATCCTCCTTTTTTCCCCGTTTCCAAGTATCCATCCGATCGAAAATTGCCGACGCCAATAATATCCTATTAAGTCGTAAAACGTGTACACCAAGTTTCGTCTATATCATTCCTTTTTTTTTTATTTGACTGATTGGCGAGACAAGCAAGTCGTTTACCTGATGGTAGGTTCTACGCCTGCCCATAACACTTACAGTGCCACCAAGAACTACAAAAAAAAAGTTAAAAAAACATCGTTTATAAAATACGACCTGTAGAGAAGTACCGACAAACTCATAGAGGAAAGCTAATTTTGCCTGGAAGCAGAGTCGCTTCGCTCGTTAGGTCAATAATTGACGAAGTTATTAGACAAACTAAGACCGAACAGGTTTCATAAAACCACATTGTTTTCGTACATCCATCTATGATTCTCCAGCTAGTGTATTTCCCTCGAGTTCGTATTTGCAATCGGATTTGGCATTGGTTGCAAGCTTCCGGGGCCATACAATCAAATACTGTGAAACAATATTGTAACATACATCAACATTGTAGGTATAGTGAATATTTCATTTCAAAGGGATTTGCTGCAAAAGCATATATTATTTAAAATAGAGTTTCGGGCTAAACCCTGTCAAACGGCTTCGAACATGTATTGTTGTGGCGCAGAGTTTTCAGAATTTTCCATCACAGAGCAATTTTTTTAGTCATTTCAAAAAAAATCATGATGCTGCATGCCGCCGAAAGGCTTCGGTACCATAATTTTAGGTATGAATAGCCGGTAGCAGATTATGAAATTGTAAAAAAAATTTGAATACAGATTATTAAATTTAAAAAAAGAGAATGTACAAAGTCATGGCATGTTAAAGAATAGATAACATTGAATTGGATACTTTTTATAATAATTAGAGTTTTCGTTTCTTTTTATATGACAAAATTATATGTAACGATTGTATAATAGTTAAAACTAATTATTATTAAACTCTGAAGAACTTGATTATAGTTTTTTCTAAAAATTATCAATATTATGTAGAATATCTCTAGAGAAAAGATGCTAACATCTCCGGTACTCCAAGCGAAACAGTATTGGAGCGGTCGGACATGTTATTGTATCGTTTCATTTGAGGACATACCTACTCACACTTCTTTTCCAGTTTGCCGATTTATAAAATTGCACAGAAAAATATCGGGCGGCAACACACCCCAGATATGTATAGCGCGCGACATTCAAGATATAACTAAGTTAGCAAATACCGTTTTTGTCTTCTCTTTTCAGCTTAGTAATAATGAAGACATATTAATAATTCATAATGTGTGTTCACCACAAGTTGTCAGAAGCTATTCCAGTTAAGCGTTAAACCAGAATAATGTGCTTCAATCTCATTGGTTTCATCATCATAATCCATACGATTATCTGTAACCCAGATACATTTTAAACAGCGCCTTCTAATGGTCTTACAATTTTACTAGAAAATAATCAATAATTATCCCAAACTGGTAAAGGTGAAATGTGTCAAACCTGGCTGAGTTTATTTGTCGATTCCGTTTCTCCGGTAAATAGGCAAAGCCCCGTGGAGTGACGTCAAAGTGTTGCAACCTGGAGGAACGGTTACCCCGATATTACGATGCGACGCCGATGGCCGCCTGAAGCTGAACCGAAGTCGAAAACAAATCGGATTATCGCAAGAGGAATAGAGAGTGCTTCTACAAATAGAGCTAGGATTTTAGGTCAATAGAGATCGTCAGCCAGGTTAGTTGAAAACTTATGTTGAGTTTAGTTAAGTTTATTTATTTAAGTGGCTTCGTTTGCTATTGAATGGAGTACGGGAAAAGTATTCTCGAGTTCACGTTTAGTTCTCTCGCCGTTGTAATCGGCTTTTACGGTTTCTGCTGCAGATGTAGTTTCATAATAACCATATGTACCCGCTAAAAGTATCTACTTATAATTTTCAAACATTTATTAAAACCTTCTTACATTAGTTGTTACCTATTTTTATATTAATATTAATTTATTAGATGCACTTACATGATGAAGCATAACTTACAAGATTTTTGATCAAAGATTACAAGACACTTTAAATATTTAAAACTGCACTTGATAAATATATCGGAAATAAACCTTAAGTGCAATTAAACCCAGCGATTAAACTAACTTTCAACACTTAGACACTAAAGTTATGTAATATCTTTCCAAATGTTTTAAATAAAGCTAGCTTGTTCCTAGCTACGTGTTATACAACTTTGTGCTATGCAAGCAGCGTAATCTGTTCATACGTGGTTAAGCCCTCGTGATGTGAACCACAAAGGGTGCTTTCCATATTATGCACTTGAAGCTTATATTATTATATTGAAGGTTATATTTGAGGCCGGCTTTATGTATCTATGTTAGGAACTTGTTTCTTTGAAACGTGTGACTTAGAAGTAATGCAGAGGCACCTTCCTTGAAACACGAGTATCATAGACATACAGTCAGCGCCAAAATTAGCTAAACAAGTACGAGTTTAACTCACAAAATAACCTTAACTTTTGACTTAAAGGTTGGTCATATTTACAATATTTTGTAGTAGTCACATAGGAAATATAAATATACGATATTAATAATATTTATCATTTTCTTTACACTTCCTATATACAATGTCACAATGCAAATGCAATGCAATACCACTGTATTGCACATATAATATAGTACAAATATTTATATATACAGTGCTCTTGGCACCATGCCTAATAGACACCCCTTTTGATAAATTTTAAATTTTTAGTTTTAATTTTAAATTTTTATAAAGTTTATACAGTTATACAGTTAGATAACAGCATAGACCGGGGCTCACGTTTAATTCTGGAAACAAAAACGCTGTCAGGTACGGCGGGGGTTGTGAGGGACGAGGAAGACCTAATTTCATCGATCAGTATAGCAGACCCGTTCCAACACAGCACTTGCTATTCAAGTTAGGGTTTTAAATCGTATGCATTAAAGTAAGTTTTACAATGGCAAGATAAAATAGTCTCCATTTACCGCGAGCCCTCAATGTACAGGATAAAAAATATCCTTTGACATCTTTCTGGCTTCATCCCATTAATTTCACTAACTTCATAACAGTGAAAGTTAGTTTGTGTGTGTGATTTTTAGAAATTTTGTAATTAGATACTTTAGGTACTGGAATAACACAATGGATACTTTATATTCCGTAAACATTAACGGTTCATGTGGGACAATAAAGAACACGAACGAAACCGCGGTTCGCAGCTAGTTTAACTAAAGGTCTCGTCTGGAAATAAAATGATCAACATATTTTTGCTTAATCCACTATTTGTGTGCTCAATCAAAGGTAATATAATATTATTAGGTAGATTTGGGATGGTTACTATCGGAATTGCTCATTATCAAAATAAATGATATACTTGTTTGGGTTGGTATTGAGTAACAAGGTCCTTTTTCCAATTATCTACTTATCCAAATTGTTGATTTATCAAGAAAATAAAAACTCAAACTCAAACTCAAATCATTTATTGTAAATAGGCAAAATATTGCACTTTTACACGTCAAAAAAAATAATATCTTATACATAAGTATAGAAATACAAAAAAATAAGTCAAATTTTATGATCTACGAAACTAATGATTATTATCTAATTATGGTTTGAGTTAGAAAAAGGATATTTCCCTTTCAAGTGGTGACTCATGCCTGAGTCTCGCACAGGAAAAGGAAAACTCCATTGACTCTACCAGTGCTTCGGAAATACGCCCGTTAGAGAAGATAGCACCAAGAAACTCTACGGCGATGTCATTTTTTAAATTTTAGTGTTTCTTTTTTTTTTTAAAGCCATAATATACAATATAAAAATAAATTATTCTATTGACAATATTATGATATACCATCATTACCAAACTATTAAATTACATTATTGAAATTGTATAAATTACGTTACTTATCATTATCATGGAGATTGGGACATTGAGGCCATGCATTTTTGTCTTTAACATAGTCATTAATAGTGTAATAGGCATTTTTTATGAGCTTAACCTTAATAAATGTTTTAAACCTCTGCATGGGCAATTGATCAATTCCCTCTGGTAACTTATTATAAAAGCGTATACAATTCCCCATAAATGAACCATTAACCTTCTGCAACCGAAATCTAGGTACATTCAGTTTATTTCTATTTCTAGTATTAAAGTTATGAATATCGCAATTTTTGACAAAGTTGTTGATATTTTTCCGAACGTACAATAAGTTTTCATATATGTATTGACAAGCCACTGTAAGAATATTGATCTCTTTAAATCGTTCCCGGAAAGAATCGCGGGATTTCATATTATATATGGAACGAACTGCTCTCTTCTGTAGCACAAATACTGTTTGGATATCCGCGGCTTTACCCCACAACAGAATACCATATGACATAATGCTGTGAAAGTAACTGAAATATACTAATCTTGCAGTGGCTTCATCAGTAAACTGTCTAATTTTGCGTACAGCAAAAGCTGCAGAGCTCAATCTTCCAGCTATAGACGATATGTGAGGACCCCACTGCAATTTTGAATATAGATTAATACCCAAGAATGTAGTTGACTGTATGAGGTCCAAAGGCTCGTCATTCATTAAAATACTTAAAGTGGGGTCCCCTCTTACATTGGGCAGCGAAAAACATAATATTTTCACGAAATATAATGTTACTATGTTCGCTGGAGATATTATGTTATTGATTCTGTTCTATTTATTGATATTTCTGGAGGACAAATAGGTTTAGATTACGGTGTGGGTGAGGGTTTGTTTTGGTTTAGGTATGCTTCGTTAGGTGTATTAATTCTAAGTATTTCTAAGACACGGTAAAGTATTTTTGTATAGTTTTTTTTTTAAGTAACTTTTATTACAATTAGCAAACAATCACAATCACTATACCTGCCCGTAGCAGATACAAAATACGTGACTTAAAGTCTAAGCTTATTATGACGGCCTCCGTGGCGTAAGTGGGTGATGAGCCGACTGCGAAGCGTGGGGTTGCGGGTTGGATTCCCGGACAGGGCAAAGATTTGCGTGAACCACAAATACTTGCTCTGAGTCTGGGTGTTTGTAGGACCGTAGTTTCTGATTTCCTAGATAGAGGAAATCCTAGTTAGGGGTGTAAGTTAATAATTAAATAGGTTCCGTCAAGGGATGTACGCGAGCATCACTTATGATTTATATGGTGATTGTAGCGAGCAGAACTGAACAATAAACTTTAATTTAGAATTTTGTTGTTGCCTACCGTACCTAAAGGCTCTGACGAGACGACTAAGCGGCCTATTCTCAGCTTTTCAACATAAATTAACCTGTTTGTCTCTTGAATTGGAGTCCCACGATGCTCTAAAGAAAATTAAATTACTTGTTTATGTTAGTGTACCCAATATTATTGGAATATTTGGGTTCTGCAGACATTATTTTAAATTTGGCCGATGTGTGACAATTTCAAGTCTACGATTTTTAGGGTTCCGTACGCAAAGGGTAAAACGGGACCCTATTACTAAGACTTCGTTATCTTTCTGTCTGTCTGTCCGTATGTAACCAGGCTGTATCTCATGAACCGTGATAGTAAGACAGTTGAAATTTTCACAGATGATGTATTTCTGTTGCCGCTATAACAACAACTACAAAAAAATTAAGAAAATAAAAATTTAATGGTGACCCCATACAACAAAGTACGGAACCCTTCGTGCGCGAGCCCGACTCGAACTTGGCCGGTTTTTGTTTTTGTTTTGTTTGGAGTTCGCCAAGCTTTAGTTTAGGACGTTACGAAATATGCCGCGTCCTTTAGAATTCGGAATTTTACCGGACTTTTCCCGGAACGCGGGACGGTGAAGACAATAATTCTATGATACAAATTTTTCGGTTCGCTCAAATGAACAACTTTTTGCAATATCAATGACCAATCGGAAGTTTTTTGGATTTTTTTTCTTTTATAGGGGTTTTTCGTTGTAGTCTATCGTCTCCAGGGTCATGTATGACTGCAAGGCAAGAACATCTCAAGAAATTTGGTGACTCATTTGGCCGTTTTTAATCACTTTATTATTTACCACAATTAATAAATTTTAATTTGTTTTGTAATTACCACAACTAATTACAATGAGGGGCCAATTTGCTCCACAGCCACACACACCAATTATATCGAATGACAGTAATGTTAGCTATTACAACTAAATCAGAACTCCTTCATTGACCTCTTACGACCTAGATTGGAGACAGGTAGACGGGTGAAGTGTGTTAGTGTGTAGGTTCGTGTATGCCAGTATGACAAAAGAGATTTCCATCAAGACGCCGTTCTATAGAGTACCTATTATAATAATATTATACTCTAAAATCATTTTTTATTTAATATAATAGTTTGTATCAATTATCCCCTTATTCGCTCATCCTCGTATCCCCTTACCTCCTTACCCCCCACATCTCCTTATCCCCCTATCCCGATATCTCCTTATCCCCGTGTCCCCTTATCCTCTATCCCATATCGCCTTATCCCCTGTCCGACATCCCCTTACCGCTAAATGTAAGGATGTGGGTTCGACTCTCGCGCTAGGCAGATATGATAGGCAGATATCTGAATCCTTACATACAAGAAATCAATATGTATGTACTCGCACGTGGTGGTGAAGTGACATGACGTCACATCACATCATAAATTCAAAAATTTCAAGCGTGAGGTGGTAATTTAAGAAAGTGATTTAAGACCGGATCCACAAAATGATAATTTCCTGTAACCTTGGAAAAATTTATCAATATTTAGGTCGATCAAAACTATATTTCTTTGTCACGTAGCTTGTGTTTCACTAGTTAACAATAATATTTTGTAATTCCATAGCCGTATAAATCAGCTTACAAAACCACGTAAAATACCTATATTTAATATCGGTAATTTATTCCAATTATTATCTTAGCTTCCCCAACGTGCTGGCGACACGTCTTCTTCATGCCATGTTGGAGATGTCACCGTCAGTTTGTTCGCGCCAGCGTAAATAACGTGGAGACACTATACATTATGCAAATGTTTTTCTCAACTTAAGTGAACAGGTAAATTATCATATTGAAAATAACTATACGAAGAATGATTTTCGAACACATGAATAGATATTTATGTTACTGAATTTTGCAGATTATTTCACTAATATCATTAAAATGAATGTTACTCTGTCTGTCTATATGGTTCTAGTCTGTTTGCTCCCCTGAACTGATCTTGTTGAAATTTGGTAAGGAGATAATTTGAACCCTGTGGAAGGACATGGGTTGTTTTTTTATTGCGATCAACTGAAACCCGCGCCGGCGAGGTCACGGACTATAGCTTGTCTATTCTATAACTGACAGTATGGCGGCTTTTGAATTAAAATTACCGCATGACAGTTGCCGTTGTTTGATGTACTACTCTAAGCATTGGTCAACTTAACTCCATTTCAAATGTGTCTATTTTAGTTAGTGATACAGCGCGGGAGCGTTAAGTTCCGAGTCAAAAATTTATTTATCTTATTTTTATTGAAATTAGCTGGTTTCTAGAACTTCAGCTACCCGCGAATTTTTGCTTAGACAAGTTGATTGTTCAAAATGTCATTTGAGAGTGATGTATATCTGAAGTTACATTTACCAAGAAGGTAGGTAACTGTTGCAGTTATAATTCCAAGAGCAAAGAGTGGTAAACTAAAGTGAGGAGCCACCTCTCCAAATAAGAATCTGCCATGTCCGATGATATTAGAGGTGGCGGTAGGAGTAGCAGTTGACCTGTTTTAACACCTAATAATAAAATAGTTTACAAGCGGCACGTTGGTATTGACAAGGTCTATTGGTTGAATATCCGATACCTGCACCGCTAACAGGAATTCTACGGCAAAGTCATAATTACAACGTCAATTCACGTAACTTACTGCGATATTTCATGGCACGCCTACCGATAACTAAATTTGTAATGCTTTTGACGTCAGCCAGGCCTCATTCTTGAGTCTTTAGAAAGAAGTTATCAGGTTGCTATTGCTATTGTTTTAAATATATATTTATTAAAAAGCAATGTCAGAAGATCTTAAAAAAAAACTTCAGCCATCCGGAAATAATTCTCCGGTCGAGTAGAGTACTTTAGAGAACTATTCCGTGAGGTCATTTGTGGCATAATTTTGCTATTTGACCAAAAAAAGTAAAATAAAATGGTTTGGGTCAACTCCTAAACTAAATTAAACTTATATCCCTAATTACAGTGGACTGTCATCTAACTAAATGGAAAACCGCTGTACCTTACTCTCCACAACTTTGCAAGCAGCGGCAGTCATTGGTTCAAGCCAATATCTCTTCACTATCTACCTCATCAATATTCACAGGGCTGGTCTTTCAACAATTCACCGCCGATCTCGGTATTCATTATTTGTCATTTTCTATAGAGATGCATGCTTCATGCATCATATTCAGGAAAAAGAGCCTGTTGAATGAAAGCCATGTACGAAGAAAGGATATTAAAAAAAAAAGATCTATCTAGAAGATTTAAAATAAGCTACTGAACAAGAATAGATATTAAATTTTTCAAATTATATCTGTCAGTTGTTGGTTTTCGCAACGCGTAAGCCCAACTCAAACTCAAACTCAAATAATTTATTGTAAATAGGCAAAATATTGCACTTTTATACGTCAAAAAAAAATAATATCTTATACATAAGTATAGAAATACAAAAAAAATAAGTCAATTTTTATGATCTACGAAACTAATGATTGAGGTTGTCACCATTTGATAGCTTTACCTGACTAATAAAGTCGGTAGAGTAGCCATAGCTAGTTTGGTAACTAATATAATTATAATATTTGTTAGAGTTTGATGTGACGTTGCTATCAATTTTTGCCATAGCCTGTGCCATAACGCAATTCCATCTCCCCTTTGTAGTTCTCTCGTCTCAAACCGGATGCGCCCTAATTGGATATAACAACCTTACGAGCTGTGCAGTACAGTAACAATATCCCGTGTTTGTTAAACCTAGGACCCAGACTATCAATTTATGAATTTATTTCCATCGAAATTCGTCTAGCCTCTAGCAGTTGCAGAGCTGAGTAGCAAGGCAAAAAATAAACACGCATCATTTCGCATTCCTAATACTGGTAGCAAGTAGAATTGATGTCGATATAATTGGTTTTGTCTTCAATTTAACACTACGGTACACGCGCCCCTTTTTTTTACATGAGTACACGCGTGGCCTACTATAGTAGGCATTTTAAAATGTCTATAACTTATGCATTTAATTTTTTTTAAATTAAAACAATAAATGGAATTGAAAATGTATTTATTTTACTTTGTTTTACAACCTCACTTATTAGATAAATAATTAGGAATTATCAAGAATCAACAATATTGTAAATATGTTAAAAAATCTAACAAAAACGGCACTTCTGAGATCAACATATTTTTTTTTAACTTAAAACTACATTTTACTACTATTTTCTTTGTTTTCATAAAGTTCAGGACACACTACTGCTTGGTGATCGGGAGAAATCCATTTATTGCAAGTCTTGCACCACTTTTTGTCGACCGATTTCTGGCTCTCGAGCAGAGTGCACATCAACCAACTCATCCTATCTTTGATATTAAATTGATAAACTGTCCTGCCCAAAAGTGCTTCTACTCTGAATTTAAGTTATCCTGGAAGTGTTTCAATGGATGCCCAGCGAATAAAAAGAGGTTTTATTAAATTGAAGCCCAATTCAGGCAAAATGTTACGCCTGATATGTTTTCGGCAAAGGCGTTCATTTGGTTGATTACCAGAGGGTTGATACCTACAATGTTCATCAAATCAAAAAATATTACTAGCGGCCATCGATGGCAGTTACGTCAACGTAACTGCCGTCGATGGCCGCTAGTATATTACACTATACTGCTTGCATATTTTGTCTTTGATTCACTCAACCTTTCTTCTTTGTATTCCCGGAGTTCTGACTCCCAAACTAGGGCCTGCAAGTCTGGTTCTGGTTGAACTATATCATCTCCACTCTCGATCACATCGTCATCTTCAGTATGTAGCTCACGCAGCCACCTTTCCACTAATGAATTATCCATAATATAATCGGATATATAAATCTGTACAAAAAACGAAAATGAAGAAAATATATACCTTCTACTAATTGTAATCAATATATAAATAATAATAATTTAAAAAACATACATATAAATACATTATAAATAAGCAGAGAATATTATAATATCAGTAAAAATAGAAAATACACCAAAAGTTACATACCTGAATTTGGTACACCAATACTCGCGCGGACTACTTTAGTAGGCCCGCGCTTTTGGCGCCAAATTTTTTGTGCATCCGCACACGCTGGGTTCGCAAGGGTTACTGAGGTTGTGACAAATATATCGGACGAGGATTACCTGGAATCACTAGTTCCTAGCGCGCTAAAATAAAAAGTTATTGCAAAAAGAGTTACCCACCCTGGTCTACTATAGTAGGCCACGCGTGTACTCTAGTGTTAAAATAAACCGAAGCAGAACTACATCAAAGCAAACTGAAATCGCCTCGTCGAATTTAACGTGAATTTACAATACTCTACACTACACAATACATTTCTAAGAAGCTTTCCTTGCCATACAGGAGAAGTCCTAGTTGCATTTCCAATACTCTCTGCATGAGATTATCGGGTTTCCAGTCCACCTTGCGTAACTTACGCTTCCCTAGCTAGAGAATTGTTATAATTTGTAACATGCTTGTAGGTTGCTTGGCAACACTAAGGCAGTGTTTCTCAAAGTGGATATACGTGAACCCGAGTGTTTGCAAATTGCTCTTAAGGGGATCGTGATAAGATTTATATCATGGCGGTCATCAGCCAAACGTAGTTGTGGGTATAATGATTCCATCAACAACATCAAGCTAGTGTTCCAAGTGAGGCGGTCCCTCATTTGGAAAACGAGCTCGAGATAGTTGATAGAATCAGGTGTTATATTGCGGAAATACATATTCAAAATAATGGAAAGCAAAACATATTATATAATTATGTCGATTTTATTTCGCATCAATCCATATCGGTATCCCCTCACTTTCGTGTGTAGGATTAGGCCATATCCATCGCGGGGGTCTGGTCCGGATTTATGAATAGCATACCTACCTCCAAAATAATTCTCGGGTAGGTATGTGGATTTTCACGATGTTTTCCTTCAACGAAAAGCGAGTGATAATTATTACGTACATATTTTTTACAAGATACACCTTTCACCTTTCCTTTCACCCCTTGTTACGCAATGTCATCTTTGTTGACCCCTTGCCCGTGACGTAATTTATGAAAGATCTCCCTAGCTGTGTAACCTTTCACGCTCCCCCATATTTATAAAGAGCGGAATAAAATAATTGGATAAGGCTTCTTTCGTAATTTCCTATAATGAAAATTTTTAAGCCGATTTTAAAAGTTTGTTTTTAACTTTTTTTTGGGCAGCAAGGAAGAACTTTGACTTCAACTTAGGCTCTAAACAAAATGCTGGCTTATATTTTGCCTAAATATTAAGCATTGCCATAAAACTTAGCAATGCTGCTAGCATTTTGGGAACGTTGCCAACTGGTAGCGGTTTATTAGATTAGTGTAGGTTTTATTTTATGCCATTATTAGGTTATAATTATATTTTTTTATACATTTTTAGGTTTTTTTCACTTTGTATTATTTTATTAAAATATATAATAATAATAAATATATAATAATAATATAAAAGTTTTTTATCACTTATGGCTGAGATACAGAAAATGTGACGTAATTGTTTTTCGTTTTATTTCCTCAAACTTGTGATTCTTCTTGTGTTAATCCTTACTCCTTACTTATATTATAAATGCGAAAGTAACTCTGTCTGTTGCTCTTTCACGCCTGAACTACTGAACCGATTGAAATGAAATTTGGTATAGAAATAGTCTAGAGCCTAGGGAAGGACATAGGCTACTTTTTAACGCAAAAAATGCATTGTAAGGGTTTGAAATAGGGGATGAAAGTTTGTATGGAAGTATCGTCATTTTTGAAGCTTGAAATTTATTTTTTAGGCTTTTGATTAGATATAAATAAATTTGGCATTCAAAGTTTGTAAGACTTTACCCTTGAGGGGTACAATAAATATAGGGGATGAAAGTATGTATAGGAATATGTAAAGTTTCGGCTTAATTTTCTCTAATGGAAAGCTACATTGACAGCGAGTAACATAGACTATATTTTTTTCCTGCGGGAACAGGAACTACGCGGGTGAAACCGCGGGGCACAGCTAGTGTATAATATTTGTAGAATAATTATTATCAATTTGGTGCTCGGTAACGTGCACGAGTGTGGGCGAACGATACGATCCCAAAAAACACGCCATTTCGTGATCCCTCCAAATCTCGAGAAGTGTCAGTAATGCACCCACCACTTGACAGAATCGTGACTTTGACTAGACTACCTACTAAGACTTGACATTTGGACTATTAAATACGGAAAATCTAAAAATCATGATATTTATAAATACTCGGCACTGGCTGAATGAACTAATCGTGCAGAGTCAAAACGAAAAAAAAGTTCTTTAAAATCTGCGTTTTCTTATTTTCGTTTCAAAGGATTCGCAATCGTTTGCGATATTTAGTAGGGGTACGTGGGAGTCTAAGTTTGAGAAACCCTGCATTTATGTTAGGCACATAGTTGAACGTTGAGGCTATGATGACCTTAGCCTACATTTGTAAGCCCGAGGTTCTCACGAAGCAGAATACAGGTACTCTGGCAGACAGATTGTTAGTTGTTGCATAAATGTTCCTGAACATTGTAATAATTAATTATTACGAGTTTGAAATTATTTTGGTCGGTATCTTTGTGGTTTTTTGTTTTTACAAGCTGTTTTCTGGTGTTAAAACGTATGAGGCTGGCCAACGTTTTTTGTTTGGTGTGGGCCAAATTTCATCTCGCTATCTTATCCGCCTGACCGGAGCCCCCGTGGTGGATTACCTAACCTAACACTCATTACGAGAGTGAGGTGAGACCTGTGCCCAGCAGTGGGACGATATGGGTTGATGATCTTCTCCTTCTTAGAGGTATCAATCAAAAATCTTTGTGGGAAATCAAAATGTGCCCCAAAAAAACACTCACAGACTCAACGCTATCGTAACAGGGCGGTTGTTGTTTATCGAATTGAGTGGTGCTGTGGCTTCCCCGCCCTACCATCCGGGAGGTAGCACACCTTCCACCGCAGAATCTCGTTAGCGAAACTGCAATGTTGTTGTTGTTGTTCCATCTGTAAACTATTATCCTTACTTATATTATAAATGCGAAAGTAACTCTGTCTGTTGCTCTTTCACGCCTGTACTACTGAACCGATTGAAATGAAATTTGGTATAGAAATAGTCTAGAGCCTAGGGAAGGACATAGGCTACTTTTTATCGCAAAAAATGCATTGTAAGGGTTTGAAATAGGGGATGAAAGTTTGTATGGAAGTATCGTCATTTTTGAAGCTTGAAATTTATTTTTTAGGCTTTTGATTAGATATAAATAAATTTGGCATTCAAAGTTTGTAAGACTTTACCCTTGAGGGTGTAACTAACCTAACCTACCTAAACTAAACGAAAGGAGACGCTTAACGAAGAAATGGCCATGTGATCGTCTACACCCACGTTGTGAAAATAAAGTAACCCTAGAACTTTTAGAGTCAGAGACTGTTTATAAAGGAACACAAACTGAGATTAAAGAATTAACCTAAAGATAATAAAACGGTAAAAGATAATTATATTGTCCAGAGATAACAAGGAAAGGAAAGAAAGGATTTGGTACTCCTTTTTTTTCATATATAAAAAGAGTCTCCCACTCGGGAGCGGAGTAGGCTCCACCCCGCCTACTCCTGTGAGTGCCATACTTTTTTGCACCCCCCGGGGACAAGGTGTAAGGGGAAGGAAAGATGGGTTAGGCTTTATATGTACCGCGAAACACCATTCAGTCCAATGTGATTGATGCTCTCCCCTTTTAACCCATTCCCGGATTATGTTGTTTATTCATTTGTAATCATGTATGTTGTAATAGTGTTGTTCATCATAAGTTTGACCTTATTAGGTTCTTTCCAATATTTGGGTATTATCCCAATTATAATAATTTGTCGAGCGAACTATGGCTTTAGCCACTATCAATCCACAATGCTTAGACAGAGCAGTAGGTACACCCAGGGGACCCACAGATATGTATCCTCCGTACAATCGTGATTTTCCAGGAGTGCTGGTTATCTAGCTGCGGAAGTGATAGGAGTATCATTATGTGTCGTGAAAATATTGTATATTCATAATTATTAAATGTAGAGTTGACCGTTTATGGTTCTTTACAGTATTTATCATTTTCTCTATTAAAAGATTTCGTCAAGCGATCAATGGCTTAAACCGCAATCAATCCGTAATGCGTAAACAGAGCAGAAGGTACACCCAGGGGTCCCACAGATATGTATCCTCCGTACAACCGTGATATTCCAGGAGTGCTGGTTGTAGAGCTACAGAAATGATTGAAGCCTAATCTCATATGTTTCACCTAAGAAACCAGATAATATGATAGAAGTTGTTGTAAGTATACGTTTTAACAGTACTCATTTAAATAAACATTGATTTTAATCATTAATATCACCCATTACACCAATCACATCGAGACTGAAACAACGGAGATGAAATAACGGAGAGATTGGGTAGGATTAAATGATTAACACTTAGACTGTAATGGAAACCACTATGGTTGTGTTTCCCGCAGTGAAAGTGTTAAGAGGAGGAATGCTAGCAGGAGTCGCGCTCCACTATCAAAAGTTACTGATTTCGCAGCAATCTACTGTGTGTGTTTGATGATAGTGTGTGTGTGTGGGTTGAATCAATGAGAGGTGAGCAATTGGCCTAATTGAACACTCTCCCACCGATCCTGTGTATAGTGTGGGGAAATATGTGTGTGCTGCGTGTATAGTGTTTGTGCTTGCAGAAACTCGTGATCACTAGTAGCAACCCATAGAAGAATTCTAATAACCTAGGGGCGTGAGTCCTCGGACATTACAACAATCCCAATAAGTCACATACTAGTTATGAAAACGCCGTCAGTGTGTGAGTGTGTGTGTGTGTGTGTGTAAAACTACTGCAAATCAGTAATTAGTACCTTTAAAGGTTGTTTATATTTAATCTACGCTAGGGGAAGTTACCTGGACAATGTAAAACCTTTACCTCCCTTCCAAAATTACCAATAGAAACATATTTAGACCGTTCTCAGTATCTCGCGTAGCTAGAAGGGTTGGATAACCCCGTCGCTGTCAACGTAATGACTACGAAGAGACCACCCCTCCCAGACGGAAAAATTGATTACGCCTTACTTCGATAAAATTGGTTAGTAAATTTCATAATTGACGCCATACGCATATAAATTCTTATAGATCTAAAATAAGGTCGTATTGATTCCGGAAACTGAAGATAAATCACCGACTAACTTTGCAGTAAGCACACCAACGTAAATAAGTTTAGTTATAAGCTGTAAATAGACAGTAAAATAAGAAATGTATCGTAGATTCAATCTGGAAATGATGACTAGTATAATTGTAGGAATGTTATCGATGAATATAATCGTTTGTTAAAAGCTGTGAATAAAAGTAAATTATGTACAGAACAGCACGTAATTTCGAAGCTGAAAATAAACACGTAAAACAAAACGTAAGGTAGTATCAGTGAAAATAGCAATCTCAAAATAGAGAAAATAGCACGGGATAAAATAACGAATATAACAGGAACAAGCTGAAAATGGACACATAATGAAATTAATACTGTCAGGAGAACAATGAGTGATTTTTATATTAATTTAAAACTATGAAAATATATCACCCACCATTTCAACTGGCTCTGCCGAATCGGATCATTACACATGGGTTAAGGTATGATAAATTATCAATAATTATTGCGTGTTATTTTTAATAAGGTAAACTAACTAATAAGCTAATGCTCCGATAGAAATGGAACAATAAGAGTGAACTAACAATAGATCACGATCCCTATGCGTTTCGATCCCAAAAGGCTTTGTCTTAAAATATACAACTCACGACCTCAGCTTGAAGATCACCTTACACCAGCACTTCACTAGATCTAACAAACACTAATATACTAGAATAGGAATCAAAACTTATGTTAATTCACTAGTTTAACTATACACTTGCAATTAAGGTAAGAACGAATTACTCTCAAACACTTCTAAGATATTTATAATTTAGACCGCGCTATTTAACACTGCAATTAAAACGGATTACAAGAAAGGACTCTAATTCTCAACACTTTTTCACTACGATCGCGAGTCGCGAAACCAACAGATGCGCGTGCGCAGTTCAGTGGTTTTATCAGACCCTCTCGGTGGAGCCATTGTAGTCGCGATTATTCGAGCTTACTCCCGTGTGTCCCGGTCGGAGGTTGACGGATCACTCCCTTCTCCACGGTGCCCTCTCCCGAAAGAAACCTCAATACACTTGAGATGTGTATGCGAGCAATAATATTTATATTTTAATTTCTGCTGAGCTATGGTTAGGTACAAGGGGTACAATAAATATAGGGGATGAAAGTATGTATAGGAATATGTCAAGTTTCGGCTTAACCACTGCACCAATTTAAAAAAATTATTTCACTAATGGAAAGCTACATTGACAGCGAGTAACATAGGCTATATTTTATCCCCATATTCCTGCGGGAACAGGAACTACGCGGGTGAAACCGCGGGGCACAGCTAGTTAAAAATATAAATAAAATGTTCAAGAAGGACTTAAACATTATTATGATTAAGAATAGGAAGATTAATTAAGATTATTATTTAATGCTAGGTAGTAATCTTTTTTTTTCCGGGGAAATGCATTAGGCATACCACCCCAGCCCCGGGGGGGCGGGGTGGTTATGTGGGACTCCCCCGCCAGAACGCAGTCTGACGAGGTTTACCCACTAAAACCCCGGGGTGTTCTCCTCTCCGCATTGTGAAGGTGGCCACGGGTACGAACGGCGCTTCCGCGACCACCTCTGCGGGTGCCCTCTCGGGCTCGGCACGTGAGGCTTGGGCCTCTTTCTCCGCCGGTTGCGTCCCGGAACACACGGGCCGCACGTCAGCTCGGGACTTCTGACTTGGGCGTTGGACCCCCCGATCCGCGGCCCAAAAGTCCCCGTTGTGGTCCTTCACTGTGCCCCCTGCTGATCAGGGGGACACGCGAAGGACCTCTTCCCGCCAGGTTATTTGTTACGGCCACCAATTCCCCTAGGAGAATTGCTGACCGAACCCCAGGGTGCACCGTCCCAGCTGCTGCCCTTCCCTCCGGATGCAACGCATCAAGAGGGACGAACAACAGCCGGGCACTCGTGGAGGTTACCTGGCCCGCACCCCAGGTAGTAATCTCCACCAACCATCCTAGAGGTCTAATAAAAATGGTGACGATAAAAATATTGAATAATTATTCTACGAATAATCGCAAATAAATTATGAATTAAAAAATTTTTTATGTTATTTCGGAAAAATTCAGATTTTTGTTTTCTTTGTCGTAAAGCCGCTTGAAGTATGTAAAGTATTAAATAATAATAAATTAAGAAGGTTCCTCACTTAATTACGTACCATTTTGCTTTTCTAATGTTAATACTCACTATCTTGAAAGAAATTATATTTCTATTTACGGTATTTCTGAGAGCTGATAAACGGGAGAATAATATTTGTTTATTTGCCATTTTCCTCGTAAACATAATTGTTATTATTTATATTTTTTAGGAATCAGCTTAATTATTCCTAAGTATAGATTTAGGACATTTGACATGCCTCCAATCCGCATGAAGCATTTTGCATCTACATTTATAATCCGAACAGCGAAGGAATGGAACACCTTACCAGCGTCTGTTTCCCGAAAGCTATAATCTGAAAGTTATCAAGTCGAGAGTGAATAGGTATCTTGTAGGCAAGCATGCCCCATCTTCGACCGTGTCGACACTTACCAACAGGTGAGACTGCGGTCAAATGCTTGCCTATCTATATATATAAAAATGTTATGTTGGTTTGTGTACGCTTCAAAAACTCAAAAAGTTCTGCACCGATCGAGATGAAATTTTAGCATGATATATAATCCGCATCAAGGATTGTTTATATCTATTTTTTTCAACAGTGACATATCAGCGAATGTGCGAATGTGCCACAGCGAAGCGTGGCAGGGTACAGCTAGTAAAACTATAAAACTTAGAACCATGTCTGTACAACGAAATATTTTTACAAGACTAACTGGGATCGAGGTCGCTAAAACCGAAAATATTGTATTAAAATGTTCAAAACTCTAAAATTACTAGAGGGATGTTGATGGGCATGGCTTACCGTTCGGAATCTTTGGTTTGCTCTTAGAACACGATGTAAGTATGTTTTTAACCGACTTTATAAAACCTCCCCCTTTGAAAGGATATATACTCTTGAGGTGGTCACATTGTCTCCAAGTCAGGATCTGATGAAGGGATCTCATCAAAAACGAGGGAAATATTTAAATTTTACACCCACGTACAGTGTATGTTATACTTGCTCAAATCCAGGGCACAACACTATCTAAAAAAATATAAATAAATTAAATACCTTTTGTTGGTACCGCTTTATGTTTTTATGTACTTATCTGTTCAATGCAAGATAAAAGAATAAGAAGATTATTATAAGAATTTTCCAGAAAGTATGATTTTTATTTAGAACTAGCTGCGCCCCGTTGTTTCACCCGCATAATTATAGTTTTCCCGCCAGTACTCTGCATTACCTAGGTTAAGAACAGCCCCTATCACACACGAAAATAAACATCTGAAGAATCACAGAAAAAAAACGTTAAACAAATGTCAAATCATGGGTTTATTAAAAAAATACATATCTAGAGAAATAACACGTTTAATTTCCCTCAAATTTTTTAATTATCCGCGTTAGGCACTTTCTTATATTTACTTTCATAAGAAACTTTTCTATATTTACTTTTATAAGAAACTTTGTTATATTTACTTCTATAAGAAGCTTCTCCTAACAATAACAAACACAAAAAAAAGAATTAACGAAATCAGCCCAGCCATTCACGCGTGATGCCGAAGGGAAATAGGTATATTCATTTGTATTAATAATAGACTTTTGTCTGTTTTTGTTTTTGTCTGTTGTTGTCCCAGGAATGCTAAACAAAACATCCTGCTAGGTACCTTAAAATAGATAAATGCGCCAGGGAGTTAAAGCTACTGTAACTGTAGTTAAATTAAAACTTATAAAATAAAAAAAAATTGCCGTCATCATAAATTTCAAAAAGCCACAAAAAGGCTATTAATAACAATTCATTCATACAATTATTATAATACAGTGTAAAAACTCATGTCCAATGCCCTAAAAATTACTTATTACAAAATTAAAAGACCGACAAAAACTAATACTTCACCAGGCGGTCACCCATCCAAAGCCAACCCCTTGCTAACCTAAACCAAAGCCAACCAATTGCATCACTTGTGAACCGTTACACAATGTGAACCCTTAGGTATGTCTCATTGAATAGCCAGGAACTTTGGCGACTGAAGTTATTTAAAACTGAATCACTAGCCAGAGAGTTTCCCTCTGAACAGTACTTACTTGATATAAAATATAATTATTTGAATTATATAATAAACTACAGGCAAAACTCGCATCTATGCAGGACCAGCAAGAACTACAATTCATTGAGCAAGCGCCTTGACATAGATCTATTCTGTACTAGTATAGCATCGGCCAGACGGCAGTTGAGTGGGTAGTTTTTTGTTTAATATTTGTTTAAATAGGTACTACTTTTATTACCACCTTTATACCATCATTATTGTTTGGTTGTTATGTATTAGTTTCTACTGCAATATAACTTGCATGTTCGGGATCAATTTCTAGGGCTCCTAGGTAAAATTGAGACAGTAAAATGCAATAAAACACCGCCAAAATTAAACATCACCCGGCGGTCCAATGCCAACCGCGTCCAAAATTACTCAGCTTCAATGTTTGGATCTGAACCTGGCTGCTCCATGGGCACTGCACTGGTCACTGGTCAAGACCAGTATTATTAGGATTATTGCTTCGAGAAGCAATAACTGTAAGTCATATGACGTCATCAGACATCCTGATAGTCCATGCGTAAGAACCGCGGGCAAAATCTAGGTTTGTTATTTTGTTCCCAATAATTATTATAATCTTCTAAGATCTTCACTGATTATTATACAACTAGCTACACCTCGCAGCAACACTCGCGTCGATAATTACTATCCCATATGAAGCGCCAGAATAATAAGTTGCTTATGGCACTCCTCAGTACATGAATTGTAAAAAAAATCACGTCATTACGTTGCTCTGTAGCTGCCTGAGAGAAGGGCAAACCAACAGACACACACGTCTCGGAAACTCGACACCCGTATATAGTCGACATTCCACCAATCCGCAAACGATTTACCTTTATGTAAAATAGAGAAGGAATAGAATGCCTTACCGGCGTATTTGTTTCCCGATATCTATTATACAATCTGGAAGTTGTCAATTCCAGAGTAAATAGACATTTTCTTGACAAGCGTACGCTGTCTCTCCACAGGCTCCACTGTCAACGAAATTGACACTTTCACATCTACAATATTGATAAAGTTGGTTAAATAATAATTATCTTATGACAATTGATTTGGTTTCGGTAGCTAATAGGGATATTTTAACACGACTGCCCCAGAAGGAGGGTTATTAACTATGGTTGCCCAATACCACGAGATGTTACGGAATATCGAGGACGAATACATATTTATTTATAGTGTCGAAGTCCCAATCAAATTGTTGAAGGTATCCCCCCATGATCCCTCACCGAATAGAATGTCTTTTATATTAAAAAGAAACGAAATGAATGAATGTTGAATTACTTAATGTGCTGGATAATTATAACTTTGAATAGGCGTGCTCACTAGGAGACGATTGAAAAACTTAGAACCAAAAACATGTATATTATAAAGGAACTAAACAAGCTCGTTCATCTGAAAATAAATGACACGCATGTCGTAATAGTCTCAGTGCCCGAATGTTGCATTGCCAAATTTTACGCGGCGCTGCCACTGAGACATTGCAACTCTGAGATATGATTGGCGTATATATGCCCAGAATTTTGCCGGTACACCATACTTCAGAAGTCCAGAAGAACATTTTACTATGATTGTTGCTACCTTGTATAATATGTAGAGTCATAATAATAGATACACATATATATGTACACATATTACGTATTTTAGTACATACCTTTAAACCAGGAATCATTGTCACGAAGCGCACACAGCCGCTTTGAAGTGTCTTTACCCGGTGTACTAAATTCAAAGCCTAACGTTCTCAGTGAAATACAATATCACACACCCTTTTAAGCCCTCGGAACATTGTAAAATAAATCTATGTCCAAGCACTAGAGAACCGAGACCGCCAGCTGTATGTAATATGTCATGTTGTTCGCCATCGTACACCAAGGTTTCGAGTAGCGAGGCCGCACCTCACAAACGTGGCATAATATAAAACCACGACAAGCACGGGCAGGAGGCAGTGCGAGATCATTATACGTCATATCTCAAAGCTCGTTCAATTTACTTTACAAATTGCAATTCCGCAAGCTCTACTGGTCGCTACCCACTCTACTAGAGAGCTCTGTCTGTAGGAGAAATCAAACTATCTTGTTGGCAAACTTTGGTTTTGATAGAACTGTTTCGTTTGATAAATGTAACTTTGCTGCTTCAAAATAAAAATGTAGACACGAGTATATCTATACTACAACATTATTGACACGAAAGTAACTCTTTTTGTTTGTAACCTTGTCACAACTAAACGGCCGAACGGATCATTATGAAGGAGATACATTATATTATCTTGGGGAGAGAAGGCTATCTTTTGTCTTAAAAATAATCTTGAACGGGGTGAAATAGGTGGTGAAAGTTTCTATGTGGAAACCGTAATACCTCAAGTTAGGGATCTGATAATTTATATTTAGGCTTTTAGTAAGAAATAAGGAATCATCCGTAAAGGGGTAAAGTTTTAAATATAAATAATTAATATGTTTTAAATATTTTGTATTACCAATGTAAAAAAAAAAAGAAAAGAAAGAAAACATTTATTCTTACACAACTGCACAGAACAGCGAACAACGTACTTATTTAGAACGTGTTAATTCAACATGTGTTGAACATTTCATTTCACATTTGACATGTGTTCCACGTGGAATTTATGAAAATTAAACCGTTTTTCTACTTTTTGACTGGATCAATGTAGTATGAAAATGCAAAAAACAAACTGTAACAAAATGACAGCGCGCCGGAGGCATGTGTGCATGTGTGACTTCCCCCCCCCCCCCCCCCCCGCGCAAAAAAGGTAAATGATTGACTGTTCGTATAGCGGTAGCAAACCGCGATTTTCAACTCTTTGTTCCTGCAATTAACACTCGTAATCTCTCACTCTCGTACGACAGATACCTCACCCCCTCGACCCCCGCCAAAGGCCAAAGCTCACAGAAGTTTTTTTTTGGAGACTGAGAAGTATCCCAAATCCGTAGGGTGTGTTAAACAATTCGTAAAAACACATAGTTTTCTATATTAATCAAATAAAGTCGGGTTAGTAACACCGTTTACAACTCAAGAACCGGTGGACAGATTATTACGACCTTTTATTAAAACATGACAAAATTCACGAATAAAAATTATAATTAAGATTATTCATAAGTAGCCCAAAGAATTTTTAGTGCCCCTTTACTAGAACTTCACAATTTTAAAATAATTATTATCACATGACATTGGCTAAATATGACAAGTTCTGTCATTAATAATAATAATTATGCGAACACCTACAATAGTTTAATGCGGCGAGCCAAAAGTTCTAATCTGTTCCAACGAAGCCGAAATAATCGCAATGTACTTTCGAAATATTCCATCAGAATATTGCAAATCAATCCACTGCAGATGAACAGGATATGGCACGGGGAGAGCACCGCATTAATATAGCCTAGCTGAGTGCTTCACAAACACAAGAATATATAGAGATAATACCTCAAACGGGAAGGGTGGCAATGGTCCGTTACTCAACAATAAAAGTATCGAGGTAGTAATAATAATATTATTATCATCAGTACTAATTTTGTGTAGAGCTCGTAATGTGCTGTGTCAGCGTGGATAACTGAAAAGAATAGTTAAGAAACACTAAAAAAACACGCCCCCACCAACTGAGCCATTGCCTTCATTGCTTTGTGGCAAAACACCAGAATCACGACATTTTCTATCCAGCACTCAAAGATACAACGGATGTTTAACAGTTATGTTATTTGGAGCAGACATTATCGAAGATTTCAGATTCAATCCAACAATTAGGATAAATTCTGCCCAACAAAGTTACGTTAATTCTCGTCTTGAGATCATAAATCAGTAATCCTAACTTCGCCTCCGACTTTACAGATGTAAGGCCAAATTCACCATCGGAAAATTGCATCCGCTTCATGACGCAGAGCATAAATTAATTCAATATTACTTGATGGTCAATATGGAGGAACAACTTAATCAGCGCCAACGGATCAATACGGCAGTGAAACACGCGATTTTAGTACTTACTGTTACATCGGCCACTATTAAAATACATCTCATTTTATTAATTTTACATTTTTTGACCCATTTTGAGTATTGAAAACTGAATTTAGCGATCTCTTCTAGTCAACCTTTGGATGGAGAAAAATAATAGATCGTCAGAGGTTGGCGATCTTAACAGAACATCCTGCATTATACTATTACAAACTATTGTCTTAACTCGTAGAGACCGCGTAGATCCACTCGTAGTTTCCGCGTAGAGGCAAATGTAGGCTCGTAGATTCCACGTAGAGTAACGCGTAGAGATCCACTACGAGTAAAAGGTCATCACTTAATACATCAGCGCAGCTCTGACAAAGGAAACAGCTTGCCATTCCAGTTAGGGTTTTAAGGTGTGTGTATAAAGTACGTTTTAGAATGACAAGATGAATTAGTTGACGGCTCGCGGCAGTCGGCATCTATTCTATCTTGACATTATAAAATTTACCTTAATTACACGATTTAAAGCCCATACTTGAATGGTAAGTTTTTGCTGTGTCGGGCCGATGATATTGTATTGAGCTATGAAAATTAGATTGTATGTAAATGAGAAAATTGCAAATAATATTTAGTTTTTCCGAAAACTATCCTATATTTTGAAAGACAACGTTCTTGCTCTGTATAGGCAGATAATGGTTGCTTGAACATCCAGTCTCGGCTTTACTTCAACTACCTACATCGTCACTTAAGTGAGATAGTGGGAAATCACTAGTCTATAAAAAAAAAATCTGTAATACCTTCGGAATGTTCGCCAAAATCAAAGTAGAATGTACAAAGCTTATTATTATAAGTACTATCGTGTAATCGATATCCATGACGCACCTTATCACAAACTTTTCCATTCCTAGAACTGAGGTTTTAATAATATACTTTTCTTAATAGAATAGGTCCTCTCAAGATCTTGAGTAGCTGTCTAGTGTGGGTAAGATAATGTTACATTAGTCGAAGGTCCATTAAATAATTACAAAGAACCTTTAGAAAAACTACGTAACATAGAACGAAATAAACTACCGGCGGCGCCAAGCCTTGATGGGCGAGGACGTTATATTTAATAAATAATTTGAAGTTGTTTCAATTTGCATTTTACCGTTACGAGTAGATCTAGATTAGTCGTTGAGTTGACCGCGGCGAGAGCATTGGTGCACGGAACTTGCGGCATTCGAAATCCGTCGCCCAGCACAAGTGTTCCCGGCGCGCGGTGCGCGGTCGTGTCCCTCTCGGCGCCACGATGCGATTTGGCACCTAAGCCCAACTTTACCGTTATATACATATGTGTAATGTTATGTAAGCCAACTGCAGATTCTTTGCTTCAACGTTTAAGTTAGTAGCACGCTTTTCGTATTTTTTTATGTGGGTGTTTTTGTGTCAATCCGCCATATTTTTAATTACTTTTATTTGTCAATGTATATAGTAAAGTTTTGATTCGATTTAGATGCCGTAGTTTTTGTGTCATGCCTGTGTTTCGTCGTTTCTCTTTGTTCATTTATTATTTTTGTATCGACATTTAAGTGTTATTATATCATTTAAAAATCTTATGAAGTTAGGACGGACGACTTTAACCATTTGGTTTAAAAATAATCATTATTATCTTACATTTACTTTAAGATGTTTCCGTGAACTCATTCAAATACAAGTTAAATAATATATAAATGTCGTGAAAAAGGTGATTGGGTAAGTTATATATCACGAATGTTCGTGTATTTACTTTATAGTGTTAAAAACGTTCAAACTATTTATTTTCTAGATTAAATAATGTATCTATGTCAAACATTTTATAAGTAATATTATAACTTAGTGTGTTATTAGTAATTACTTAGTGTTGTATCAAACATTTTGTCCTTTTCAGCGCACATCAACCCACTGTTGGGTGTGGGCCTCCTCATGAGCACGCCACTATTTTCGGTCCTGCTCCAGATGAATATACTGCCTTCCTGCAATGTTGGTGACCTCTTCTGACCATTGGGCAGGTGTCCTGCCTTTTAATCCTCGCGACTCCATATCAATGACGCATGAGATATTTTCTTGATTAAATGATATGTAAAACTAAATAAAAAAAAATTAAATGGTGTAATGTGTTTTTATTATGCCTATTTTGTACCCATTTTCTAGTTGAGGTCGTCTCCTCATCTCCTTGGTCAAACATTTTAAACAACTTAAACACAAAGTATTACAATTTTTTTTCTACATCTTAAAATAGTAAAATATTACCGCGCCTCAGATATTTGCACAGGAAAAATATTTTTTGTGAGAGATATATTATAAATACAGCCACTTTGGTGTGATTTGTATACGAAATACGATGGTTATTAATTTCCTAACAATTTTCAACCCGATTTTTTGCTAACCAGTATCATTTTTACATATGATATGAAAATATAAAATTCAATTAAGAGGGTTCGAACATTTTGTATGTTAGATGACATATCTAGTTATCCAACCGCCGCCATTTTGTTTTTAGTTTCTGCGCACGGTGAAAGGCGTATACTATATGGGAAGGGGGCAGTTATACAAACACAAATGGTCAAGTAATATAATAACTTCTTAAGTCACGTTCCTAAAATAATTATGAGAAAAATGAAAATTGTTAAAAAGGTACAGTCAACATCAAAAATGATGATCAGACACGTTTTAAAACCCATGACCAATAAACATTACATTAAACGGTTATTAAAATTATTTTAAAATTAACCTGGTTCCTTAAAAATTTTATGACTCCCTGACTGCACCCGCCACAAATCTATTTTCATTAGTAATGTTTAATTAGTTAATCAAAATAATATAATTGTTTAACAAATCATATTATGGTAATTACCTACATTTTATAGTTTCCAACCCGTTGTTGATAGGATCCCAAAATAAAATGAAATTAACATTTATCATAACTTGGTAAATCAGGTTTCTTTACGATTTTGAACCAGAACATAGTAGTATTTCAAAAAAAGTTAATCAAATCTTTGTCATGGTTTGGTAAGTTCATATTTCATTACGATTTCAACGAGTTTTTGGTAGGATTCCAAAATAAAGTGAATTAAATACTTTTCATAATCCGATAATTCAGGATAGGTCAGGATAGTTTGAACTAGTTCTTGGTAGGATTTCAAAATAAAATCATAAAACCGGAGAATACATTTAAGATTAAAAGGTTTGTAAAAAAAAATCTTTCTAAATAGCAATACTAACGGTAGTAGTAATTTCGGGAGTTATAAAATAACAATAATATTTAATATCATTATTTTCTGGATATTCGATAAGCAAAAAACAGTTCGTGGACTTTTGCATCTTAAATGATACTCAATTGAGATAACAATACATAATAAAGTCACTTTATTTTCTACTTACTTATGTTACTAAATCTAATTACTATTTCTGATATTTTAATAGTTTCATCCACTATTGATGCTGACTGTACGTGTTAATGATCTTTGTTTCTATCAGTGGTTAAAATATAATACAAAAAGTAATGTTTTTTTTTTACAAACTTTAACTACTCCTATGATTTTTTTAATATATTGTTACGAAATTGCCAACTTGGTGCCACTAAAGGTAGATAGATGCATTAACTTTTAAAAAGTTATGGACATATCCGTTTATTTCTTTACAATAAAATCCAATAAATAGTTATTTTGCCTCGAACTGTTATTTCAATATAATATAATGCATGTGCATTACTGCATTTTTAACGATTTTCATTGTTCTCATAATTATGGCAATTTTTGTCTCCAAATATCTCCGGATCGTGACAATTTACGCGTTTTGAGTATCCACTATAATACATTCAAGGTGCGCGGAAACTTCGAAGAAATAAAACAAATGGCGGCGCGGGTCGATACGCCACAAATGTTCTATTCCCTTCAAATATATTATTAGACTGAATTCACATCTTCAAATACTGATTTTGTTTAATTTTATTTAAGTCACTTTTGTTGGTAGCTGTATTGTGTAGTTAACAGCAATTGGAGGGCCCAGTTGCAGAAGTCCCTTAATCTACTTAGAGACTTTTCAACCTTCATCATAAGTCCATCACATAAAATATGATTTATTTGAAAATATGTGAGCAGTCATTAATCATATCGAATATAAATTGATTTATTCTTAATATCCTAACGTTTCTTTTATTAACCCTTTTCTCAGATGAAAAATTTTCAGCGCATATTAAGAGCTTTTCTAGCTCTATTGTAAAATTCGATTCATGGACTCAAAGATTTTTGCAACTGAGTCATTCAATTTCTGTGTTTGTATCAATGTTGTGTGTTTGTGTATCAGTCTTTATTATCAGCTATTTCTATCTGCCCATTTACCTACCAAAATGTATTCTAATGCGTATTATATCTGTAAAAAACGCCATATTTTATAGTGAGTAAAAAAAATTGCTTAGTTAAGGTAGACAATTTAATTTAAGAAAAAAAGAGAAAAAATAAGAAATAAAAATATTTAAATATCGACAATAAATGACAACATCATTCAAATACTATTATTATACATACATCTGTCCTTTTTTAATTTTAAGGTAAAGAACAAAGGCCTAAAGAACAAATACACGTATACAAAGAGTCATAACTCCAAAAACACATTATCTGGTTCGTTATTACGTTCGTGCAGTAACAATAAATTAAAACATATTTTAAAAAAACTTCATGCCATAGATAGATAGATAGATAGATAAACTCTTTATTGAAACACTACAGAACAAAGAAAACTTAAAACTAGAACAAAACAAATAATTATTTAATATGGGTATACTTATTATAATTATGCCTATTTTCCTTTGGAGCTTTAAATATTATCGAAATGTTTGTCACGTGTTCTCAGTCTCTCCTTAACCTGTCACCTACTATTGGTGATGGGAGTCTGAGATGTCCGCACAATCGAAAGAACTCCATTCGCTCGGTGCAAAATTAGAATCGAGTCTCTAAACATAATTATCGCTCCCCGACTGAAACATCGATATGTTTTTCTAATTATTCCGAGTCGTTTGACTTGCCGCGCCCTCTTGTAGGTTTTCTTCGCTCTCTCTCTCTCTGTTTCGTTCGTGTCGTTTTGCACGCTGTCTAAAATCGAAAGAATCTTAGTCGGCGGTATCGAACGCGATTATTTACTTATGGATATATAAAAGTAACTGCGATTCACTTAAATCGATCACATGAGAAAATCATCAAATTGAGATGTTCGAATAATCGAAACATTGGACTAAATATCTCGGAATCTTCCATCGCTACCTACGATCCTGACTGGAGGTGCGCGCGCAGTTTCGAATGATACCGAATAAACCTTCCCTAATAAAACACTTTTAAACCCTATTTGAACCTAAGTAAAAGTGATTTTATAAAGAACTATGATACACGTAACTCTTTATTTTATTTGAGTAGTATCTCTATACAGCAATTTTAGACTCACTCGGCCCACAGAATAAAGAGTTTCATACAAACATTAACATCCCATTTCGACTTTTTAAAGGTAGATTTTTGAAAAACCCTTTCTTAGTGGATGCATTCATGTCACCAGAAACACCCCCTCAAAATTTCATGTCTCTAAACCCACCTGTTTGGGCTGTGCGTTGATAGGTCAATCAGTAAGGACTTTGTATTTTATATTATAAAAATAGATACAATAAAAATATATTATTTTAATAAATAAAACTTAACACACACCATATGGTCATCATAGAGATTACAAAGCTGTAAAAAGGTTTTGTATTGACATCTCTCAGTTTGTCCACAGACTTTAGCCATAATCCAAAGAGTATTTCATGAAAGTTTTTCTATTTTTATTATTTTAAGAGCGCCCATTGTACTACCCTTGTTTAACTATGGTAATTTTTCTGTACTGTGTTTATTTTTGTTTCTGGTGTACAATAAAGAATTTTCTATTCTATTCTATTCTATGCCTCGACAAAGCCTCAACATAGAACACTGACGGGTTGGAATGAGAGACAATTAAGAAGGAATCTGTATTCGCATACACATAATAATAGACAAAATACAAAAATTTGAAATGAACTATGTAACCCTGGTAAATCTATGATTATAGAGTCTCTGGCAATACAACCTTAACAAAATTAAAACTTAAAATTTAAATGAATTATGGTCGATTTATGCCACCGGGTGACAATCGTGAATAATTCACGATTACATACATAGCTCCTGACCCCTACCTAGGATTTTCTGTATCTAGGGAATCAGGAACTAGGTCCATGGTCGTAAAGCACCCAAACTCATATGCGTATTGTGTATATTATTATAGAATATACACAATTTATAGTATGGTCTAAAATGTGAACAACGGTGCTCGTCATTTACAAAATTCACGTCATGTATTAACGTACTCGTAAAGCCTGCCACACATGACAGCGCACGGCCACGGATAGTTCATACAAAAACGAAAGTTGTCAGGTGTATGTTTGACGTTAGTTCAAAATAATCATACGCGTAGCTTTAACTGTGCGCCGCTATGTGTAACAGGCTTAAGGCTGGGAGCGCCTCGTTTTCCCTCCACCCCGCGGGTGGTATCAGCGCCGCAATACCCGTAACATTTCAACTTTTGAAAAGTCGCACATTCTACACTCCGATACGGCACAAATATCTGCTCATGATATATACGCCCACGGTATCCTCGTAGATCTGCCACAGTCTGCTGCAAAGAGAAAATATAACACTACATTATAGACTGCTGGCTGAGCTAAACGCGCTTTAATACTTTTTTTGCATTCAACCAGTAGCTATTTCTTCAAATATTTCAAATGGCCCAGTCAATCAGTTAGTCAGGAAGTGTAAAGTCGTAGTCAACGTCACGATTCAGTCGTGTCGATGATCTACGGCTAGATCGTTTTGGACCAGTATTAATATGGCTACTGCCACGCCAGTGGCAGAAGTCTTATTGATTTCGTTTGTGCAGAGGGACCACAGTCACATTGCGATTTGTCCGGGGCAAGATATTCCCACTTAGTCAGGTGACTCTTGCTTGTCCGGAGTCGGTTAAGAGACTTTCACGTGAGCCACGGCAAGTCACAGCCTGTGGGAAGTTCCTCGGCAGGTAGGATAAATACAGGTGGTATTGTGGTTCGATTCAGTAAAGTCCCCGAGCAAAGCTAAATACACGAGTGGCAGATGTATATGCAGCATCGCCGCAGGCGCGCGATCCGGTCGCCGCGTTCAATCGGGAACACGACGCAAACTTGCTATAATATATCCATTAGGCTTTGGAGCTGAAACAAGCGCGGTGTCACAGAATACTTATTATGCGCTGTGTAAAATTTGAATAAAGTTGCGGCTCTCTGAATGTCTGAATAATTAAACACTTTTAATGAAATTAATCATTCTCAAGAATATTATCGACTATGAACTCACCATATCTGAGTACATAAAATAAATATTCCTCACATAAGCTCGTTGAAGCAAGCTGGTTACCTATAATAACTATTAATTTATTCTGCAGTATTAGAATACGCGTTGTAAAAGAGGACTTTATTGATAGTAAGAAGAAAATTTCAGCCCGCACTGAACCAGCGTGGCGGATGTCGTTCATCTTCCCACTTGGAGAAGGCTCAAGTCCCAGCAGTGAGAACTAGACTGAAAATGATGATGACCAAAAGTTTCCGAGATTTTGGCTACTAAAATGATCATTGGAAGCAAATGACATGTTACATTCCACGTATATTATTCTAAATCTAAGACATGTACGATCGCCTATACAGGGTGGTAAAAATTATCGGGACTCGGAATAAAAGTATACATTAAAACTTAACATAAAAGATAGCTTGCTCAAAGAAAAAATCTTTTGTGTTTAATAATTAAAGTAAGTTAATTATTTTTTTATTTAAATGTGCTGGGCACAATTAATAATGCAAATTATTATCTTAATAAGACTTCCTTTTATTTCATATACTATCGGCGAGTCCCGGCTTCGCACGGGTGGACATATACATTTATAGCATTTTGGGATAAACAACAATCTCGTAATTCCTTTATCAAAAGTGTTGTTCCATCGCACTTACCGGGAGGGCTTACATTTCTGAATAGCATAATGGGAGTACCCACTTTGTAACATTTTAAATCACCGGGTAATTTTTCCATAGTCAATTTGTTAATCTCATTTGTTGTGTCGATGCTCGGAGACACTATCACCCTCGAACAGATTTTTTTCTGTTCGAGGGTAATATTTTCCCATTTGAAATTTCTTTCTGTGAGATTCTCGCAAAATAATTTCTGTCATCATCATCTTCAACCCATAATTTCGCCCCGCTGCTGAGCACGGGTCTCCCCTCATTTTCGTGAAGAGGATTAGACCATCCACCACGGGGGCCAGATCCGGATTGGTGGATCACATACCTACCTCCGAAATAATTCTCGGGGAGGTATATGGGTTTCCTCACGATGTTTTCCTTCACCGAAAAGCGAGTGATAGTTACGTACTCAAATATGTTTTACAAGAAACACATTGGTACGTGCCTGTACTGGGATTTGAACTCACGACCTTCTGTTTGGAAGGCGGATGTTCTCGCACTAGGCTACACATAAAAATAATATTTATTAATAATATGTAATCTTCGTAATATCTTTTGAATGGAATGTCCGATGTGAATAATTCAAAAAGTTATCTAATGATATTGAAACAGTCTTGAATAGGAAATAATTTATTTGGATAAGGATTTATATGAAGGTTTGAATAACATGTTCTGATTTAAAATGT
Source organism: Campaea margaritaria (assembly GCA_912999815.1). Lineage (NCBI taxonomy): Eukaryota > Metazoa > Arthropoda > Insecta > Lepidoptera > Geometridae > Campaea > Campaea margaritaria. The sequence goes on from OU538788.1 coordinate 8,007,658, forward strand.
AAAAAAGAAATGATTGTTAAATAACTACAATAGTTGGAAATATAAATGTTTTTTTATTTTTTTGTTCTATCGTCAATAGTTTTCGCAGCCCATGCGATGAAAGACATTTTATGACAATTTTTTTTAAACCTTGGGTTACATTATTTAAATTTTAGTAGGATCTCTATTTTTTCTAGTAATAAATATAGCCTATATTACTCAAATATAATGTAGCATTCTAATGATAAAAGACTTAAAATCATAATTTAGTTTTTGAGTTTAATTTCGTTACAAACATACAATAATAGAAATCTTTTCTCGTTATAATATTATATTAGTGCAAATGTATTAATAATAATTAAATATAATTTAAGCGGTGGCAGAACGTCCCAGTAGGGGAACGCCCGCTTACTAAGCAGAGGGTTGTGAGTTCAAATCCCAGTACGGGCACGTACCAATGTGTATCTTGTAAAACATGTGTACGTAATGTTGTAGTGGTAGACTTCTTCTGCAAGAATCAGATATTCATCTGCTAAGCAGTATTGTACAAACAATACTTTGTTCCGGTTTGAAGGGCGCTGTTTCTAACGAAAAAACTGGGCATATGAGACATTAAACTAGGGATGTTACGGAGCTACGACTCCGACAAGTCGGAACTTCCGATTGATATTACACCTCCGGTTCCGACTTTGGCTCCGACATCTTTAAATCGGAGGTTATAATCGAAGGTCCTGCTACTTTGATATTCAATTCATTTGATTTAATTTAGTTTACTAACTGTTATTGAAAACTCGAATATTTTTTGCTCATGTCAAGTTAGTTTATTATTGTTTAATTGAAATTGAACATGCTGATTGAATAATGTTTGCATTACTTTACTTTATGAGGCCTGTCCTTAACACATCTCTCTTCTACCACCACCTCTGACTCCGACTCCGGTTCCGACAAACCAAATTTAAAAACTCCGACTCCGACTTCGGTTTCGATTGAACCACCTCCGTAACATCACTACTTTTTACTCAATGTCTCAGGGTGACGAATGCAGTGCAGTACCGAGCAAGATTATGCAATGCAAAACTCTGGGTGGCACTGTAATTGTTATGGGTAGGGCGTAGCGCTTACCATCGAGTGAACGACTTGCTCATCTCGTTGCTCATCAAAATAAAATTAAAACTGCAGTGTGAGGAAACACCCATACCTACCCGAAAATAATTTCGGAGTTAAGTTTGTTATCCACCAATCCGGACCGGACCCCGGAGCCTTCCTCACAAGAGTGAAGGCAGACCCGTTCTCAACAATGGGTCGATCTGGCAACCCTGATGATGATTAATTTAATGCCAAAAAACAATGATGAACTAAAAAAAATTAAACCTTATAATCTAATAAAAATGGGTGTGACCCATGTGTGAATAATCATACCATGGTAATTTTTTATTTAAAATTTACATCAAATAAAAATAAAATTTACATACAACATTTTAATAAACTAGATTAGTGATTTTAATAAACTAGACTACTAGATTAGTGAAGTTGCTCGAAAATATGAATTTTCTTTAATGCACTGGAAAATCTTTTTTTTTAGTCATCTATCCCATGTAACCTGTTCTGTCGTGACTATAATCATAGCTACTGCGCGACGCGGTTTCACCGGCGTGATTGCGCAGTTTAAATTTGTGCATTTCCCATGCTAAAAGCAGCTCAGCTTTCAACAAGCTTCAATATCATTATAATTGTATGATGTAATAAATTGATGGGTAAGATTTAGTTTAAAATATGTATATTTTCTTCTTTTTAAACCATTTAAATAAAAACATGTTATTAAAAATGTTTTTTAATTTCTATTTATTTTTATTCCAAGTTAAAATATGTTTTCTAATAAAATTAATTACTTAATGTACTTTTCCTCCGAGCCCCGTGCGTCGTTTCCGCCCAGTATACTATCTGCAGTGGGCCACGTTGGAAAATGATGGCTTCGGCTAACCATGAGGCCAGGATCCTAGTAGTGGAAATAGCTAATATTGGCGTTTTGTATGTATGACTGAAAAAAAATGCATCGATACATAAATGTCATAGCATTTTCGGAAACATAAAGCATCAAGAAAGCCCGAGACGCATTTCCGATTCTCTGAAACTGAATGAGGGTAAGGAAAGCGAATGTTTTCCTAGGAAGTGGGTGAGGAGGCGGGATGGGGGTAGGGTGGGGGTAGGGGTAGGGGCTGCCTGCGTGCGATGGGAAGGGCGCGAAAGCCGGTGCGTGCAGGGAGGTAGCGGACAAGCGTAACGTGCGTTGCACGCTAGCACGCGGCCAGCACGCGGTTTTGCCTCCTGCAGTGCTAAACTTTGTCGATATATCTGTCTGTATAGAACGGGGCTATGCGGGTGGGGCGCGGATCGCGGGCGGGACGCACGCGCGGTCCCCGCGCCAGTATTCTTCCGCCGCGAACGCGTATTACTCGCGTAATCTGCCGCCCACCCCCAAATACGCACTCGCGAACTCTCGTAAGATCATGACTCGCCGTGCCCCGTGAGGCGCCTCGGTTCGCGCCCTGCTTCCCGTTACGTAAAGGCCCGGCGCGGTACTCGCAGTCGGAACTTACGCACCGTTACATATCAGAACTATTATATTGAACTTTTTAAAACTATTAAGAAGTACTTTCATTCACGAGATCTTAAAATCTCACAGAATTCACTTTTAAAAGCGCGGGCTTGGCGGCCGTACAATTCGGCGGTAAAGTTGCGCACTCGGCGGGAAGTGCGCGACCGCGGTTGTTCGGGCGTGCCGCAGTGGCCGCGGTGCGACCGGGCTTGCTCTAAACCCAGTATGAGCAACGGTGCGCCCGGCCCCGGGGCCCGGCATTAGAACCCATGGCCCGCGGATAAAGTGGCGGCCGCGCCGCGCGTCTGCAGCCGCCTAGGGGGGTGCCGTCGGCAGCTCTCGAGCGCAATCCGCTGCACCTGCGACGCGACCGCTCCGACCCGATGATATATTGAACTCGAGCAGCCACCATTGCTCGTATAGAGTTGGTTGAGAAATGGGGGCTGACGCCTGTCCTCAGGCCGAGGCAGGAATGCCCCCGGGCTCAGGAGGAAGGCGGAGACCAAAGGTACGTATGGGAGTTATAGCGCAGACTTACAGGTCATCACGGTGAGGGAGTGGCAAGCTACGCTCGTAAAGCGGCCTACAGCCAGGATGTCCCGTGTGCGTCACAATGGGTGGCACGGCGCGCACGGCCCATACGGCTCGCGAGGTGCACGCGTGCTGCCGCGCCATTCGTCTCATGATTGCGTTCTTAGCACGCCTCGTCGTCGTTGTGATGGCCTTTGACATGTGTTGGTGAGTGCACCGCATGGCCGAGCGCTTGCCGTCTCTACTAACGCTCTCGTCTCTGCGTTGCGCCTACTAACTTTCTATCTTTCATTTTGAGAATACGCCTATATCAGGCGTTCTTTGTTCTTTGTTAATTTCTGAGATTTAGACATTCATTTATGTTTCAAGTCAGTACCTTTTAATGCCATAGAAGGTACATTATATTTTGACATAATGAAGAACGAGGTCAAACTTTATCTTGTTTCTGAATTTCTGTCTATGTCTGACCCAATTTTTGTTGTTCTAACCAAGTTCTAACACTTTTTAACTCTATGTTAACAGAAGTCGCTCCAGACAGACGCCTAGTTTGCGGCAGTGATATAATCGCGGCTACTTAACGTCGCGCTGGAAGCTTGCGTTCCTTTGGCTGCTATTGTTGGTCCTGCGATTGTCCTTGAAGGAGCATTATGGAATTCATGTCGTCGTTGGTTGAGCATTATGCGGTGTGCCATCGTCGTCGTAAACGCGAAGCGACAACAGAGATCTCGTCGGCGTAATCTTTGGGAGCTGTAAAAATATCGATGATTGACGTAGTGAATGTAACGCTTTGAAAACCGAATGTCCGGCTCGCATCGCTGTTATTCGTTCCAATAGCATCTCTTAATCCGACTCAATAGAGATATTATAAACCGGAGATGAGTCACGGCGTCCCGATAAACAAGTGATCGGAAGAGATTGAGCCCTTACGTGGCCGCCTGCTTGCGATCGGTTTGTTGTGATGATGATTCCGATCTCAAAATAAATCATTGATCTCCCGCAATGCGCTGTTCTCCTCGCCACGGATCACACAGATTTATGGCACGAAATTATGAATAGATCAATGTTGGTGGTCAGCCGAATCACCGGATACATTACGTTATAGTCGTAAAATAGGCTTTAGTTTATTATCAATTTCCAATGAAAATATGATATCTTGATTCGCATGTAATACGCCGTAATTTATTTCTACCTAAAGATTGTCGGAAACAGGAAACGCAAAACACAAAACTGATAGAGCTATTATGTAGGCAACTTGATATTACTACATTTTTGAATATGTAAATAAAATAGTGGATTGGGCTTGAATGGGCCATGCCGGGGTCCATTGAGACAAACTGTGCAGCCGGCGATTACACGCTACGGCGTCGCTTAGGTCTAATTACAGAATATTGTTGACAAACTTGCATCTGAGGCTCCCGGCGAGTCTCCATAACAATTCGCCATTCCCTACCAAGCCATTCGCTTATTAAGTATGCACATTTCGTACCCATTTCGTAATCGTTAACGCTGTCGCTGGCATTATGATACCTATCCACAATGCGGCATTCTAAGCAAGAAGTATCGATTACTGCAGATTCCAAATTCGATCGCCAGATAATGTGAAATCCGTAATTTACGACGATGGACGATGGCAACGGAACGGTGATCTAAAAAATACTACCATAACATAAGGTAGGACGTTCGCCGATTGTTTAACAAAAATTTCCCCCACATTTACGTGTACTTTAGTGGCCTAGACAGATGAACAATTTTGAGTGCGCAAATCTACGTCAGCATGGCCAAGCGGTCTAAGGCGCAGCGTTCAAATCGCATATCGGTGGAAGCGAGTTCGAAGCCCACTGCCTGAAAACATTTTTCATCCCATCTATTCGAAAAGAGGCATTTTGCTCCTCGATAAGTGCGAGAAAAGTGGGTCGTTCCCGCGCACTTGGTTTTTAGAGTTTTTTCAATAAAGAGTAGTAATATAAATGAATGAATCAAAAGAAAAAAAATTAAATTGCCAAAAAAAAATATGAATAAATATATTTTTTATTTTTATTTTGTTGATATTATATATTTTTTATTTTTTTAATAATAAAAGATTAAATACTTGAAATTACATTAGTAATCAGATTTTTAAAATGCAAGAATAATTAACCTGTCAAGAAGAAAGACAACATATATAGATAGATAGATAAATGTGACGCAAGCGTGCAATGAGCGTAACGGGACAATGAGCGTTACGGGACAATGTGTCAACTTTTTCATGCTTGCAGCCGGCGTTCATCGATTTATTAGACGTTGTCACGTCAAAAGTTTTTTTTTCTCGTATTACGTCAAAAGATTTTTTTTTTCTTGTAATTTTTCTCATAGCTTAGGATGAAAAGTATCGTGTACTACACGGTAACAAAATTATTTAAACTTGAGCGAAGTACTTTGACTCCCTCGCTACGCTTAGGATTCTACTCTAGAAACTCTTCTACTATAGATTCTACTATAGAATCCTTCGCTTCGCTCTGGATTCAAAACATCGCTCTCGCTGTAAATACATTATTTTGTTCCCTTGTGATACAATCTACTATTTCATCCCATCTATTCGAAAAGAGGCTTTTGCCTCCTCGATATGTGCGAACAAAGTGGGTCATTCCCGCGCACTTAATAACAGTGACGTAATGAGTTTTGAATTTGGAACACTGTTTAATTAAAAAGTTTGATCGCAGTTCGCTTTGATAAAGTCCTGGCCGGCAATAAAAAAACAGCGCGTGCCGACGCGGCATTGCCTATCCAAATTTAATAAAAAGATTTTTTAGAATAAAATTTACCTACTAAAATCACAAAATACAAACAAAATAAAAATAATAATAAGATCAGACATATTCAGGTACATTAGAAAGTATACAGTGATTAATAATGAGATAAAAATATCAATAAATTTAATTATTTGAAATAATATATTTAAAAAAAAAACATTTTATCAATACATTATCTTAAATCACCAAATTTATTTGTATATGTTAAAAATAGTATCTATTAAATAAAATATTTTGAATGTATTTTGACCAGGAAACGGTTTATCAAACAACACGTCTTGTGAGTTGTGACGCAATGCAGAAAACGTCTCCGATCTACGTCAGACAGTTAGTCCCTTAGTAGTCAGTAACAGGCGCAGAACTATAAACTAAATTATTTACTAAGACAACTGAGAATTATAATTTTAAAGCTGGTTTTCAGCCTGAATGTTGAACCAGTTTACAATAGCCTTCTATTGGCTGACTCCAATAGTAAATTGGTGCAGAAATTCCTTCATACTTCCTTCCTTCCGTACCTCTCGCGTTCTATATTGCTCGTCTTCCGTTAGACGTGTGCAAGCAGTACTAGTCTTACCAAGCCTGTGTTAGTTTGAAGCTTAAAAATGATGTTTCAATGGTTGTAATTTGTAGGCCTGGCACGTACCGACCGTAATTAGCATTTTCAACGTTTCCACTGTTAGACGTCAGATCAACCGTTCTCACGCAAATACTGACGAATTCCAGCAGGTGTGTGCCACTTAAAAACAAAAACTAAGACTGCGCTAGTCTGTCAACAATGACACATGATATTAGTTAAAAACCTCCGATTAAAGTTGTGTACCCGGCTGAGAACATCATTTGGGAAGTAACCGTATCAACACACGTTCTGATCTATAAACAGGCATTTGAAACGCTGAAACTGGATCTAAATATTGGATTGTAAAACGAAACTGCAATTTGGACGGCGGGCCCTCATTCATGACCAGTTTGTTTTCAATACGCGTGTTGGCGCGTGTATCTCTTTTAATGTCTGAATTACAAATGCTTTATTGCGGCCAATTTAAATTAAACTTTTTATTTAAACGTGCGACGGTAGCCAAAAGCGTTCTTAGCTTTTTTGTAAATAACCGCTTTAGAGTTTTTGCATCATCTCCATCGGTACACGTACCCTTTGCTGACACACAGGCATTTAATTTTATCAGATTGAGTTTTTAACATAATCTACCATGTTGGCACAGTTTACATTTGCCAAACTACTGTCTTAATATGTCGAAAAATATTTAATAACATGGATGTGCATAACATATTTATAGAAATTTCACTTATACTGTGTGTCCCAGCACACATTTCATTTATTTAAAATAACTGACTTAGTTACTTATGCATTTCAGAAGTCTACTCAAATTTTACTCGGTACTCATTGAATATTGGGAAGATATTGGACAAAAACATCTCTACCTAAATTGAGATCCCAGCGCCAAAGTAGTGGAAATACGACGGTTTCAATGTCAATCAATTAGGTGTAATTTGATCTGTCCCGCTTAAATAACACTGATAGCGAAAGTGTCAATTGGAAACTGAAATGTTTTTATTAGCGTATTAAGTTCTTACTCTTTAATCCAGCCTATTTATAAAATAAAAAAAAACATACAATCAAATTGAGAATTTTTTGAAGTCTGTTAAAATATCGATATAATTACTATGTGCGCCCATGGGAGCGCTAGTTTATGCAATATTGATTGATCTAAACTCGGCAAGTGTGTCCACTTGCCGAGCTATTGATCGCCTAGATATTTACTTTGCCCCGACCAACGACGTCGGCGGCTTTTCCATTCATTTTCTTAAACAAATACCTCGGGGAACCGGGCCAACGTCCGCTCCGGTTGATTTTGAGTCTACCCGGAAAATAAATGAAGTAAACCGAAAATTTTGATTTAATTTAAAAGTTCATCAATGTTGCCCCTCCGTTTTTGATTTTATATTTCTTCACTTCTGTTGGGTTTACTTAATTACTTTAACGCAAGGGTAATATTTTTAACTGTTCTATCGTTTATTCTATAAGTAGTTATGGCATTGTAGACAAGAGTTTGCAAATATTTAAAATGACATTGTTATAAACAGATAGCGTGGAAAATGGGCTTAGGTATTTGAATTTGAAATTCTTAGTCTTAGTAAATATACATATTGGTACGAGTAGATTTCTAGGTGTATTTCATGATTGAAAGTAAAAATGAACTAGATTTCTTTGTATGGAAGCATGGTCCTAAATTCCACACCTATGGTATTTGGTTTTTATATAGGTTAATGGGCATTTTCGTCAGAACTTGTACCAAAAATCAATATCATCGATTTGAATTTTTTTGAATAAAATAACATAATTTTGATTTATTTGCATTCTCACTTTTATAAACTATTGTTCGAAATAGTCATTTCTTATTAATTTGAGTTAATTGTATTTTATTTGAATAAAAGTTAAAATATTGCATCGAATTATGTCATGTTCGTTACCAACCAAAGATTGTTGATAAAATAAACAAATTATTCATTTGACCGTTTATAATTACTTCAACGTGTTTTAATAGCGTTGTTTGCCAATTATACATTAATCATTGTTTTGTTACATTTTACTTATTTATCATTTTTACAATAAGTGTGTCCGTACCGTTACTTTTCGCCATCCATAATATTCTATTTTTGATGTTTTATATAAAAAAAATAACTAAAATTAAAGTGTTTGTTTCTGGTATACCCCTAAACATTAAATTGTAATAATAACAGAAATATATTTGAAATTGTTAGTAAAAATAAGTAATAATCAACAAATTCAATAAACTTTTTAGAGGGACAGTAACGTAACCTGACCTCTCCGTTACGGACAGGACACAGTAAAGTTGAGGTCACACTTTGACATTTTAGATATATAATAAAATGCAAAAATATTTGCAAAACCACAAAAAGAAACATGAATTACTTATTCAAATTCGGTATAACACAGAATATTAGTCGTTATGAAACATATTTTTTTTTATATTAAAAAACTAAAACAACTAAGTAACTATTATGTAAATTCTAATAACTATAAGCTACACTGATTCGTATGAGCGATTAAAATTCGCAAAAAAAAGTAATAATTATTATTTTCATTAAGTAGTACCTATAGTAAAAAATCAAAACAATCCTTCTGTACCGCAACTTTATGCTGTCCTGTTCGTTACTATTTTGTTCCGGCACATACATTACCGATTGTATGGTAACGGACAGGAAGTAACGGAACCACATCATATTACGCAAATTCTTTAAATAAACTAAAAATATTGTTCGATTTCTTATACTGAGTAATGTATCTTAGTGTGGAAATAACTAACCTGTATGATACTATTAATGTTAAGCTGAATCTAATAGTACTTGTTTGATTAATTCATGATAACGTACCGGAAAATTGCCTGTGAAAACAAGGTAAGCGCTTGCTGCAGTGATCAAAAAGTTCAAAAACACGTCGCTAAAATGGCCGCCAACGAAAAAATTCAAAATGACAGCTTCTACTCTGGTGGTACAATTTGATAAAATACAATGTATTAGTAGAAAATGTTTTTAAATTGTTTAAATTACGGTAACGGGTCAGTACCTGTCCGTTATCGACAAAACGATGGGACAATCTTTAACGTATAAATTAAATAGAAAAATAAGATAAATGCTGTATTATTGTGTTTCATAATTGAATATCTGATATTTTATAATAATAAAATTTGATAATTATAAAACTTTTCTGTATAAATGTCGACTTTGGCATGTTCAAAAGTGTAGTTAGTTACTAGGGGACAGGAGGCCTACCATGACGTCTTATAGCGATTCAGTTTAAGTTGAAAATGGCAGCAACATAAAAAATAAGACGTCACGGTACGATTATGCGACGCGGCTCAGTTTAGGTCCTCAACTGAATCGCAATAAGACGTCATGGTAAGCCCCCTGTGCAAAATAATAGCCAAACTTTAAAATGAATTAGTATTTATTGTAATTAATAATGTTGCATTTTATTTAGGTTATGTGAAAGGCAGAAAGTTAATTTAAGTAATGACAATACATTTTCTGTATAAAAAATGCATAGATTTGTCTCAAAAAAATATTTATTCTGGGGACAAGCAGAATTACGGAATGTACATAATTTTACGAAAATGCCCTAATATTGTAATATATTATTTTATTATTATAATCTCCTATTTCGATTAAGGACATACAAATATACAAACTATTATGTAACATAATGTCCAAAATTACACTTTTTGGAGACATAATTTTCTTCGTCTACTCTAATTAAACAAGTTCTCTTATCCAACGCGATTATGAAAAAAAAAGGTTAAACTTTTCAAACTCCCGTAACAAAAGTTTCTCAAATGATAAATTTTAAATGGCTGGCGTGCAGTGGCGATGTTAATAATAAGGATTCATAGAAATCATATACGAAATGAATTTCCATTTAATTCGCATAATGTAGTAACTACGTTCACGGTTTCATCCAGTTTCAAAAGCCCTCACAATTCAGTTGAAAATGTGTCACAGTGGACGAAAAGTTACAGAAAGCTGTATTCAAAGTTACCACCGTGCACATTTCCATTCAGAAGCACCAAACTTATATCGCTGTACGTTATCACTAAACGTTTACTTACTAAGTAATATGTTCGTGTCAAATCTTGCAACTCAATTTGACCCAGGTCCCGTAACGTTGTTGAATTGAATTGAAATGTTTTGTGCCTTGACAGCCACAATTTTTTTCCGATGACAATACAATATTATGGTGACCGCGAGCTGACCTGATGATAGAGTCGGAAAGTAGACACGGAACTCCTCATTTACAGTTGATTGAATGTGTTTGGACCCATTCTAATCAGCTTGGAGTACCGAATATGTATTTTATAAAAGCTTGTCAGGAAAAATATATTTATACCAAAAACTTTTCAATCCTTGCAATTATTTTGAACGGTTTAATTTTCAAAGGTTCAGTCCTAATAGCTTGCGTAATCCGAGGCCGAGTAAAAGGCAGTTGCGAAAGCAATACAAACGAATTAAAAAAAATCTCATCATATATAGAAACAAAAATAATAAATACTTATTAAGTTATTATGTTTAAAAGTAATTTGGTGGCAACGGAGCTTAATGTAATTTGGAATCGACTAAGAACCATTCATTTTTTATGGATTCACCAGAGCTAAGGAAAATATAGCGAGGAAACCGGAATGTTCATGAACCATAAAATTAGAAGCCAAGACAAGTGACTACTGACCTGCATCGAGTGTGGGAACTTGGTCGATATTTTTACTTTCTGAGAGTATAAGTCAGGCCCAGCGCTGGGAACGTAGTAACAACTGATGATGATGATGTGTAAAACAATACTAAACTCTTGCATCGTCTTAGTAACGTTCATATCTCAGCCAACTTAAAGCACTACAAACAACGTTAATTTTGAAAGTTATAATCAAATTAAGCCACCAGTCCAGACCGGACCTTATGGTGGATTATAACCTAATTAATCCTGCTCACTAAAGTGAGGTGATCAAGAAACAAACATCGAACACAAAAACGTATCATTTCGTTTTCACTCCAAAACTGCTTAGGAGTTGTCACTAATCATAACGTTGACTATAACTGTACTGGACTACTGCCCCTGACTATTGTACTGACTGGCCCTGACTGACTGCGTGACTACATTTTTTACTAAGGATTTTAAAATAACTTTATGTAAGTACAACAGAACACGAGATACTGGCTAAATGAAGAAGAAGCGCAAAAAAAGCTACAAATAATCTGCTCACTTACCGTTCAGTTCTCCCTTGCATTTTCCTAACGAGCTCTATTTCTCTCGGTCAGAACGCATGTACAATTTGTACAAGCTAATGGATACGAAGCTTAAACGTTACGTACGAGTTAAGAGCCGGACGGTCTCGGGAGGGCGTCCAGCGGCGTATTTACAAACCGTATACTGATAAAACCCTGACGAGGTCAGAAATCGAGAAAGTTTAATAACGTTTTTTAGACTATAAATATACATCAGATTTTCAATTCGTATCAACAATTGATTGCAAGGTCTTCAAAGCATATATTTATTTGCGGGTACAGAATATGACATGTTTTTTTTAATTACTAAGTTTACAATTATTTAATGAAGAACCGAACGCGTATTGTCATACTTAAAGTCGAGGGAGAGTCGCGAATTGCATAGATTTTTTGGCACATAACGCTAGTAAAAATCCTACTCTGTTGTAGGCGGGTCAGATCAGTATCGGGTTTGTAAATACGCCGCCCGTGGCGGTGATATGGGAAGGGTCGCGAGTTATGTAGTTTGCCCCGCTTCTGCGAGACAAGTTAGCTTTATCGGAAGTTGGTGAAGTAGACTAATTGGACAATAGTCCTAGTACACCGAAACCGACCGGATCAGGTCCATTTAGTGGTAGTAGTAGTGACATATAATACAATGGAAAAACAATTCTTTTACCAAATTCCCGCCCGGGAAGTGGGTACGTAGTAGCGTCCAAACATTTCAGTTTTCTGGGAATATGTAGAGAAATTATAGCACTGCGGTAATTATGGGATATAAAAAATAATGTATCGTGCTAGATTTAGCAGTTAGCATACTGTGACGTTGCAATTTAGGGGCTTTTCTTGAAAAAAAAAAGAGAAATACTAGTATATGAGTAAATATTTTCTCAGATAAGATTTTATAAGAAAATATTTGAAAAAAAAGTAAGTGGATGAAAAAGCAGATAACAGTGTACGAAACATCGAGATCATTCTGTATTCGATGGTACGAAATGTACGTTTATAAAAAAACAGGAATTTAAGGACCCCGAAAATAGTCAATAAATCCTAACTGGGGCTGAGTAGGTTTAATAACATGTCATATTTGTTTATATTTAAATAGTTCATCGTGAAAATATTGATGCAAAATGAATTAACTGTGTCAAACTCTTCTATAAAAAATACAGTTAATTAACCAACTCGCTACTTTTGAAATGTAAAATTGTAAACACTCCCGGCCACCTGAACCGAGCTTGCAGTTTTAATTGAGTGAATATTTTACGCTCGATCAAAGACCTGTGGTAGAATATTTTAAAATGTTTTAACCAAACATTTTATTGAAAGCATCGACGGCAGCTTTTCTGTTTTACAAACGCAATTACCTCCATTTAGTTTTCATTTCACAAGCTTTTTTATATAATAAACTTAGAACTCTCAGAAGTGGGTCTACGTTTATTGCTCTACCTATTGAACGTTTCTTTGGTAGAACGAGTAGAGTACCCGACGATTTCAAAGTTGTTTTAATTAATGTATAATTGTTAAAAATGGCATGTTACGCAGTCGTTTGTTCATTATATTTTTAAATAGAAAATCAGTAACGGTGTGATTGAAATTTGTTATTCTGGTCGCAAAATATATATTTGGTAACCAAATTTTAAAATGTCAATAAATAAATGTGTTTGTTTAACAGTCAATATTTCCCTCATTTGCGACTAGAGCGTATTATGTCACGTTTAACTCGTTGAGGAGATGACACGTTTTTTTCGCAAATGAACGATGTCTCCTCGTTCGTATATTTTTACCGCCCTAGGCGGAACCAAACATTTGATTGAACATTTGAGTGACGTGGTGGAGGCGTGCCGATGATTGGCCGCCCAAATGGGACATGAATTAAAATACAATATGCGCATACAATTTTAAAATAATCTTTTATCTGGTACCGAACGAACATTTTCAAAAACATACCAGTTAATTCACAATATTATCTGCATCCAAAGAAAATTGATTTCACTTATATTTTATTTATTGTTTAATACAATTTGTGCATCCAACCAGTCTCAAGAATTATTTCAAGATGTCAAATCCCAGTCAAGTAATCTAGAAAAATTCCAATAACGTCACGATTTAGTAAAGTGGGTAAATGCTTTATTGGACCTTCCTGTGCTCTTTTTGAGATAACACGAAATTACACGTTTTTTGTTCATTATTTGCCCGGCCTGCACTCGTGATCGTCATCGAAAGCTTATGGGTTAAAATTCCACGAATATTATACATACTAAAAACACAAATTTACGAAAACAGATTGTCATATCACATTTTTTAATATTTGCCAAATGTCCAACATGGTTGGTGTTCAAAACAATTAAGTTTAATTATCATAATAATAAATAACTCTTTATTTTTAATGTTTTTTTCTTGTTCCAAAGATTAAACAATTTTTACATTCAAAATGTTTCAGTAAAACTGTCATTTGTGGCATTTTAAACACTTCTTTAATTTTTTTATCATAATTTTACTATGTTAAATTGTGGAATGAAAATATATTAGTGATATTTGCTCAATACAATGTCTGTCTAACCAATATAATATCAGTAACAAAACTTTTTGTCAACACAAAATGATCCATCGAAAATGACATCGGTTATTAACTTTAACGTACACGCCATACGACATGTTTTACTGCCGACCACAAATGCGTGTTCCATAATTAATAATTTTATCACCCATAGTCGGATGCGGGATAATGGATGATCGTAAAAAAATAATGAATTTACTATAACTGGCCGTGAGTATTCAAGCCGTTCACAGGGTTGCAATCCATTGGAGGGCAGTAAAAAATCCTGAATGAACAACTACTTCCGTAGTAAACGTGGATCCGAACGGTGTTCGATAAAGGATTTTTTCATTGAGAACCGTTCCATTGTTGAACGTTTCAAGCTCATTTGGCAATGAGGAATTAAAGTCACGATACAATAAAGTGACGGATATTAACTTCCTGGAACTTTTAGAGATAACGTGATATTACACTTTTTTGTATATGAATCACATAACCCTTACACTATTACCCTCGCGGATGATACCCAAAATTTAAAAGATAATTTTCCATCATTATAATTCAGAATAAAAAGGTAATTTTGAGACAATATACAAAATAAACCACATTTTTTCAGTTATGTGACACAACGAAACTAAGTTAATTTCAAATACGCATCAGAAATCATAGACGTAACCAAGGGCATATACTAGGTTATCATTAAACCAAAGCTAATCAGGCTCGATACGCAAAATGTGTAATTTTTTTGTTTATAATAATACATAATAATATTAATTAAAACAGATTAGAAAACTAGTTGCTAACGAGTCGATAGCGTATCGATAATTCTGTGTAATTAATTAAAACTGTGAACAAATAAATTTTCCTATGGCTAATTATTTCAGTATGGTGAATACATTTTGAGAGTAGGTAACTGAGTAACTAATGTCGTCCGTGGCTTAGAAGTAGGCACTGGTAGGAGGCTTGATGAGAAATGGGTTGCACAAATTCTTTGGTATCTTTCTTTATTTAAGAACATTTATTCAATAATTATTCATGTAAACTAAATAGGTATAACCCAATCTATCAAGCCGCTACCATATGAAAAAGTTCCCGAAATTATGTCCTCATTGCCACGTCGTATGCTGAATCTTTGTCCAAAATAAAGGCCAGCATTTGATCACGTGTCGCTTCGACCAGACGCCCAAATAATAGTTTAAAAATTAAAAAAATACATATAAAGTAATAATAGGCTTTAGACTCTCATGGAGCTAGCATTTAGAACCCCTAAGGTTTAAATATGTTCCCGTTGTCAAGTGTACTATACCGCACCAGCCCCTTATTAAACTTCTGAAAGATGAGTAAGTGCAAGGATGTCTACGCTACGCATGTAACGTTCCAACACAAAAGGCCGCTCTATCAGGAGTGAGAGTCATTCCGTCAAGTCTTTTAAAACCGTCACCCATGAGGCCACTTGGCTTTAATACGGTCGCACAGTTGGCAGTGGTAAAAGCACCACGGATGCCATCATTAAGGCTGGAGTGGTAAAGATATTTTCGGGCACTACTACTTCTGTTCAATGTTACAATATATTTAGTTGTTGCAAGCTAATTTTCATAATACCGGATGTCAAAACGAAAAAATGGATTGATGAATGATGATGAATTTGATACATGTATTATATAAGTGACTGAAGCTTCTTTTCACCACGGCACTATTAACTATCATGTTCAGAGTCGCTAATTATGCAATAAATCAGTTGGTTATTATATAAATACTAATTCCAATTCATTAACAAGTGTTAAACCCACCGAGCTTCACTCATTTTCTTGACTTTTCTAAAGTTATCCATACTACCGTGACGGGTCGACTTCTACGGCATAAGCTTTAAAAACCGTGCCCGAAGATCCTTTATATAAATACAAATAAATATACCAACTATAATATAGTCTTTGCATACAAAGAGTACTTACTGATTTTACTAAATATTTAGCAATTCTGAGAGTGTAGCAATTCTGTATGTGCAGAGCTTTATATTCGCAACCCTTTGTTTTCCGACATCCGCTGTTGTGAAAATGTCAAAGGCTTTTTATGTTCTAAGCATTTTTTTAAGTTTATTACAATGCGATATAGAGTACTGGAATTTTTTAGAAAAAAAAACACGTTCCCGTGATTCTACACCCCCGTGTGGTGGTAGGGGTGAAAGGGTGTGGAAAGCGAAGGCAGTCGCTCCCACTGCGTCCAGTTGCTAAAGTGCGCCGGCTCCGACAACTAGTGCCAGGACAGTTTTTGGAGTTGACGGAGCGGGAGTGTCGCGATCAGTTTTCGGCTGCTTGGCTGCTGGAGAGGCCCTACATGGCGAAGGGCTGAAGGCGCTGCGGTTAATGACTCCATTTCCAATAACATCCTTTTATTATTTTGTCATCATGGGGAACCTGTTTACCGGCAAGTAAGTACATCCTGTAATTTCATGTAAATCCTACTACTCGTAATATTATAAATGCGAAAATTTGTGAGAATGGATGGATAGATGTTTGTTCCTCTTTCACGCATAAAGTACTGAACGGATTCGAATGAAATTTGGAACAAAGATGGTTTATAACCAGGATCGATTGATGGTTGATAACCAGGAGTAATCGGGTACTCTTTATCCTGGTAGTATGTTCCCGTGGGACAAAACAGGAACTACGCGGGTGAAACCGCGGGGCGCAGCTACTTTATTATATCATTATTTTAAATTATTGTCCATTAATCACGTGAGGCTTGAAGGGGGCTACAAAAAATAACGAATATCACAAGAGGGGGGGGGGGGGGGGTGTATATCACGTCAATTTATTTTTTTCGTCAAACACGCGATTTCTAAGCAGAAAAGCGGCTATTCTAAAAAATAAATAAGATGATATTCTAAAAATTTTAAGATTCTTTGTGATTTAGAGAGGGTTAGTCTTTAAAACTCACCACGTAGCTCCAAGGGGGAGGTGGGGTTAAAAAAACATCACGTGATTAATGGACAGCCCCATATTATAATTGCTCATGTTGTTTTAATTTCAAACACAGAGTTTTAAAAAGGTTTATAAAATATCAAGAAACACAATTATTATAAAAACTAATTTTCAATCTTTTGAGTTGTTAATTTAGTATTTTATTTTATTTTTATTTAACTGCTGATCTGAAAAAGGAGTAGTTTAAAGATGTGAGCAAATTTTCTTAAATCTCGTAAACAAGTACTTAAGATAATAAATTTTTAGTACAAAAAAAAAAGGTATATTTTGAAAAATACTTAGATATTATAGCTACCTTTACCTAATGTCATGTTGGTACAACTTCAGTGCCTATAGGCTTTTATCTCGCCGATGATATTCAGCTTGGCCACCAGTCGCCAGGCGGATTAGTCAAGTCGAAAGAATAGGAGAAGATCGTGCTCGGAAACGTACATACCTGGGATGGCCGAGTGGCCGAAGCTCGAACGGCCATCCAGGTAACACTGGATGAACAGCTCTAGACGGAGGACAGGCAGGAGGTAGCACAAGACAGACCCAAGTTGCGGCTCAATGCCTATAAAGCCAAAAAGCTTCATGAATAATTGTATTTTAAAATAAATTACCCTTTCAGTAATGCGAGAAAAAAGTTCTTTTTCATTTCTAATTCTCCATTCTGTTAGCTTTTAGTACTTTTACGAGTATTCGGTTAAAAGCGAGAAATCAAATTAGCTGTTGTCACAGTTTTTGTTGGTTCCTGACGTTGGTTACGTGAAAGTTTTCGAACAAATTATTTATGCCTGTGAAAACGTCACAAACAGTTACAAGCAGAAACCAGTATAAAATATTTTAAAGGGAATAGGGTCTCAGGGTTTATATTGACGTTGAAATTTGTACAGTAACTTTATTGTGAAGCAAATTTAAAAGCGACTGGAAATGAACTATTGTTAATAATAATAAAATGATTGTTGACTAGGATAAATTTGGAGTAAATTTATTGTTGTAATTTAATATTGTTATTAGTTATAAGTCATGCAAATGGGTTTATTTTAAATCTGTTATTGCCTGGCGTTGCACTACATCGCTCTTAACACTCTTAATGATAATCTTCTAGGAACAGATTTGTAAGTTATTCTTCGTTGGCACATAATGATTGGTTTTACAAGCATCACACGGTTATATCTTCGAGCGTGCTGGGTATTCCGGAAGTCCCTCTAGGCCGTCCCCATTCTCGGGGGATTCTCGGAAGTTATACCCGGAATTCCCCTAAATCAAATCCAGCCGCCACGGTGGTTTTCTAATTCCTAAAATCCCCTACAGAGCTCGAGCATTAGCGTTTTGCTTCCGGACTTCAACAAATTTGTGTTTTTATTTTTATTGCTGTATTCTTCACGGATTTCCACATTATAAATTTTTTTTGCAAAAATATTGCTACAAGTACTTCCACATATGAGTTTTATTTTATTGCAGTATATTGTTTGTATTTTGTTGTATATTGTTACTTAGCGGTAACGTCCGCCATCCAATCAGAAGGTCGTGAGTTCAAATCCCAGTGCAGGCACGTACCAATGTGTTTCTTGTAAAACATATGTACGTTATTATCACAGGCTTTTCGGTGAAGGAAATCATCGTGAGGAAACCCACATACCTACCCGAGAATTATTTCGGAGGTAGGTAGGTGATCCACCAATCCGGATCTGGCCCCCGTGGTGGATTATGGCCTAAACCTCCTCACGAAAGTGAGGGGAGACCCGTGCCCAGCAGTGGGACGTTAGGGGTTGATGATGATGATGATGACGATATTGTTTCCCAGATTTACCCGTACATATATGTTTTTTTACCTGTGAAGCGTTGTATTGCAATAAAAAACTTATAGTGTGTGGAACTCAGTGATGTAATATAATGCAAAAAAATGTGCAAGTCCATGGAGCATTTTATTTCAGGAATCTGTTTTCCGGAAATATCTCTCGAGGTAGCTCGATTTCATTATGGGGGGTTTTCGGGAAAAAAATCTGGAACTCCCCTTTGAGGGGGACGGCCTAGGGCAATTCCCAGAATAATCCGGTACTAGCTTCACGCTCATCAAATTGTGCACTTCATAAACTATTTCAAAGAATCAAATAAGTGTTTTTGGAATAATAATTACAGAAAAATTACGTTTCATTGCTCATTATTTTCATTAGCTAACTATTAGGTATTACTCAGTCACTATTACACCCTCGTGAACAGACTATGGTGTTGTATATTTATTCACATAGTTTATATACACATGCACTAGTTACAAAGAAAGGTAACGGAAGAAAAGGCCTCCGTCATAGACTTAAAATAACACTATGCTTCTATCAAGCAAAGTAAACGTCGCTGTCTCTTCTACTTTTTTTATTTTATTTTGTACGGTTATAATACACGAGTTTCACGAAACTTACAAATACAAACAAGATTTTAATATCGGTTCCCGGCCTAATCTCCCAAAAGCTTAACGTTTCTGGGTTCTCCTTTTTTCATATATCGATAATTTCAATAAAAGACTTTATTGACAGATATTCTTTATTACATATCAGTTTCAGAAGCGGGTCTTTTTTGTCTGTAGCTATGGCCATATATTATGTATCATAATCATCTACCCATATCCGCCCACTGCTGGGTGAAGGATAGCATACCATATTCGATAGGTATATCGAAATAATTCTCGGGTAGGTGTGTGGCTTTCCTTACTATGTTTTCTGTCACCGAAAAGAGAGTGCCAATAACGCACATATGTTTTACAATAATCACATTGGGATTTGAACTCATGACTCTCTCCTTAGAAGGCGGACGTTCTCCCACTGGGCTACCGCCGCTTCCGTATATTATGCATATCATTCGGTAATTATTCCTGGCCTTGGTCATACATTACTCTAATGCAGTACACATTCTGATGGGCATCATCGCGCGTTCATCGCATAACACCCTTCAGAGTAGGTACACAAACAAACTTCTCTCTGTTGTTTTTACTATAAATACACATTACTCTCAGGCTATAAATAACACACGACATAATGAAACATTATATTTCGAGTTGTTCATAGAGATAACATTTTATGCCTACTGTGATCTTTTAAATTTATAATTCTAAATAGCTAGAAGTTAGAGAAATTTAGGAAATGTCAAACTTCAATCTGGCAGCGTCTCCCGAAGTTCTTCTTTAATTTTACTAACCGGCTTATGAGAAATGAATAATATAAAACTGCACGTTCACGTACAACCGCAGAGACAAAGGCGTCTTAAGTTTAATATCGTCGCGTGTGCTTCGCTTTGCGGCAAGTTTCGTCGCACTTCGTCTTTTGATATAAACTCTCAAAAAGAAAACTTATATGTCATAGACGGAAGGTACAAAATATTAAAACAGAAATGAGTTGTTAACCTAAGACTTCACGCGCACTAGCGGTTATGTAACCGACGATCAAATACTCGCTTTCATCGGAAATGTATTGATGTTCACACATTAGCCGTTACGGCTTTACGGCGATTTTTACGCGGCTCTACGTGGCCTGCGTGTGTCACACCGACCAGTACACCCTTGACTTTAACAAAAGAAAAGAGGAGTGATCGTTGCGGACAATTAAACGCCAGCACACACAAGATAGTGGCGAATGTCTTAGCAGCGCCAGTTCCAAATCGGTACTGCGCGTCTTAAGTCTTTTATGCAAATAAACTAACCAAATTTGAAAGCGCGCACAAGCGTACATTCAAGCTAAAACAAAATCCAAACACCAGTAAAAGTTCAAAAGTCCGCAACACTTCAAGACAAAAACAAATAGAACGTCAGACACGCATTCTGACGTCTCAGCACATCTGACACACGACTGAACACTTAACGATGTGTTCTAAAATTCCCTGTCAAAACATGCTGTGGGCAGCCATCCGCCACGTCTCAGCATGCAGATCTCGGCCGTTGGAAATACTTATCAGAAATATATGACTGACAGTTATTTTGATGTTTCAAGCACGCGTTGATTGAAGCTTGTACTCGTATATAGCCAGTTAAGACTTCAATATTATGTTCGAAAATAAGCTTCGTCTCCTGTAAAGACATTCCTAACCATGTTATTAACTATTCCTACTTAAGCTGTCAAACTCTAGCAATAGTCTAAAATAGTCAGGTACCTATACACGCGTTTCTAATTTACCAGTCAATTAGCTACATGGGATTCCTAAATGAAACTTTGTGATTTCACTCAAACAATTAATTGAATTATGACAGCTTAATAAACGTGGGATGACATAATTTAGTAATTTTAAAGGTGACAGGAACCGGTAGTATTTATTTATAAGTAGAAAGATATCGTGGACCCTATTAAGGCATGACACTGATAGATGCTAACTAGATTGAGGTAAATCATAACGGTAACCCACTTAAACAGTAATCATCATCATCATCATCATAAGTAGCATCAATCCATATCGTCCCACTGCTGCGCACAATCTACCACGGGCTCCCGATCCGGATTGGTGGATAACATACCTACTTCCGAAATAACTCTCGGGAAGGTATGTGGATTTCTTGGGATTTGAACTCACGACCTTCTTCTTAAAAATCGGATGTACTACCACTAGACTACCACCGCTTTAAAAAAAAGTTGTTATAACGTGCTACGATGATGAGGTATGAGTGTAATGGCGCCACCCGTAACGCACAAAGCCCGTGAGTGGCGACTCACGACACTCGGAAAACCTCAGCATCAATTGTCACGCTGTCGCAGGCACAGCGCTGCACCCACGCACGCACTTCGCTTCTATTTATTGCTCTTCACCAAACCGACCGACGCGTTAAACGCACTTGGCTATTATTAGAATAACCTTATTTTAGAGGCTGGATAACCTCCTGGAGCTAGCGCGCCGCTCAGCTGTTTCACGGGAATCGCCAGCGCAGTTTTACGATAAACTGTACAATAGTTTTATTGTTATAATAATCAGACAATTCACTGGATACAGTAAGCTAAGCAGATAGTTGTTACAGAAGATATATCTCAATTAAAATTGTAATGTTAATTGTATATGCTCTACAGCACGCAGTGCGTGATTTAAAAGACAATGGCTGTAGTTATATTCTCAAGCTAAAACACGATATGACAGGTAAATTACTATCCCTTTTATTTTCATAAAGCTTGATAGTAATTATATTATAAATAGTTCTCCACTAAAAAATTTTAGTAATTCTATTTTCGATTCATTATATAACGAAATATTAAAATATTTGATTGTATACTAAGGTAACCTATCCACGGAAATCCATAACAATAAAATATATTAATGGCAATCGATGATGCTACCAGCATTTACGTTCCGTTTACTGCCGGGAAAGTGGCGTCGAAGGCCTAAATATTATTTGCTACAATAAGGTTCAAATTCCGCTAGACCTCGATGGAAACGAGACTAAAAAACACATAGGATTATGAAACGCAAAAATATGAGGTTTCCGCCGCTCGATGCGTCTAAATTAAAACTGTCAAGTTTTTTGTATTCGTCCCCTTTGTGTTGGTCATTCCCAATGCACACGTAATTAGTTCCATTGGTGAGCTTCAGGCTTATGCCTGCGCAAAGAGATGAAACGAATATTAATGAAACCTTATAAGTGCCATAGAATAGCTAATTTATACGGCCCCGTGGCAAAAAGATTAAAATTATACCATGGATCAAAGTTACACGTGTTCTTTTTAATTATTTTTCTATACGGATGCTCACATAATTTTCTCCGAAATAGCTATAGCAGGGACTACCTATAGAATGTCTACGTATTACCTAACTCCTCCTTTAGTTCGCACGAATTAGATTCAATGTATTTTTTTTTTCATAGTTTTAGTTTCATAGGATTTGCATATTTAGGCAGTGTTAAAGTATTAGTACAATTATTTCAAGTTTTTATTTTAAACAGTCACAGTGAACGCCACGATTCGGTATTGAAGTGTTTTTTTTTTTATTAAACTGAGTCATGAGACGAGCAAGTCGTTTATCTGATGGTACGCCTGCCCATAGCAGTCACAGCATTACCCAGAATCCTGCATTGCATAATCCTTCGCGGCACTGCACTGCGCCCGAAACCCTGAGACATCGGCTCTAAAGTCTTTTATGCCCAATAATTTCCCTGGAAACAATGCCAATGTGCCTGCTTCACTGAGACTTAAAGAACGAAAACGCTCTTGGCCTTCTCGTGACTGCGGTAAATTTTCCGGTATATACATAGTAGTACTCTTTGATCAGTTCAACATTGTAAGTGTAGCCACTCGGCACGTGTGTGACGAAAACGTCTGTCAAATAAAAAGTTACGCAGACAGAAATATTGTTAGTAAAGTGCTAATTTACGCAAATAACATTAAGTTTTTGTTCATTTTTAAATTTGCGTTGACAGTCCATATATCAGGATTGTTAGTGGTTTAATAAATCACAATATAAGTATTTTTAACGTTGAAACTATTAAAGTAATAAGCCACATTGACATTGTGACCAATCTGCGTGGCATTGGGCCAGGCGCCGGGCCAGCATGGAATAGATTATGGCGCATCTTCTTCTCGCATATCTCCGAGAGATGACATGTGTCTAAGCAGCATAAAAACGTAAAACACGTATAAGAACGAACGTACAATGATGAAAATACCTTAATCTAACATGGTTAAAAATATTACATTTGTTATAATTATTTGTCATAACACATTATGATAAGTGGATTGAATAAATTAATCCCATTGAGATAGAATTTTCTTTTGTGACGAAATTAATCCATAACGAGCGGTCGGATCATGTTTATTCAACTCTAAAATGGACCGATGGCCACTATTTGATAAATTATATAGATAATATATTATAAATGCGAAAGTAACTCTGTCTGTCTGTTGCTCTTTCACGCCTAAACTACAGAACCGATTGAAACGAAATTTAGTACAGAGATAGTCTAGAGCATAGTCAAGGACATAGGGTACTTTTTAATGTGAAAAAAGCATTGTAAGGGGTGAAATAGGGGATGAGAGTTCTTATGGAAATATGTACGGTTTCGCTAAACCACTGCACCGAATTACAAAATTATTTCACTAATGGAAAGCTGCATTGACAGCGCGTACCATAGGCTATATTTTATCCCCATATTCCCGCGGGAACAGGAACTACGCGGGTGAAACCGCGGGGCGCAGCTAGTAGGCAATATATTTGAGGGAGAATGTAAACTACCTGCAATTAAATTATCTCGTATTAGTATTACGATGCTGTGCGTATTTTTCGGTGAGATGAATTTAGTGTAAAGTGAGCGTTCGAAAATGCATTTAACCAAAAACAATGTTGAAATATATCCATCGGGAAAATCAAAGCGAGCTTGGTTTTACATGATGGGTTTGATTAATATTTTATGATTTTACGCCGTACAGGTAGGCACATTTTTTCCGCTAGATTTTCACTTTGTTATACCTGTTGATTGTAGAGATTTTGAATAATATACCTACTTTCTTTTCGCTGGTGGTTTTAAGGTTATACCTAATTGTATATATTATCATAATTATCGTATTATTATATTACAATATTGAGATTGGCTTGCATAACGCTAGTTCATCTTCAATATTAGGATTTTATACCTGAGTGTATCTTTCATATTTATATTTTATTATGATATTAAGTAAAATAGGTAGGTACCTATAAAGCCTTAAAAATTTAAAAATAATAATTAAAGACCTCTGTGAAAGTTATATTCCTTCATAATTCTTATTTCAAAAATCTTTAATAAAGTCACCGTCTGCGTTTTTTAATCTAAAGTACGTGTATATAGCTGACGTTAACCTTTACCTCTCATATCCGTTTAATCACTTCTTGAAGAGAGGCAGGTGCTTCACAATAAAGGTGATCTTCCGTTAAGCTTTCACCCTCCATAGTGGCCGTTATCTGTCACTCAAGATCTTTCTTAATATAGTCATCAAATCAGATTTGTCCATTAGCTGGATCAAGTAGATTGACGTTCCAGCTTGTTTCCTAAATATGTCAATAGTGACAACTGGGCCCAATGATTATAATTATTAAAACATTTTTATCAATCAAGTATACCTATTCCTATTTTCAGATACGGCTCTCTTTGATGCATGTTATGACCGAGATTTAATTGATGTTACTAAACAGATGCTAAGCCAAATAATAGTTCTTATCACTGTTTTCCTCTATTTTTGACAGTCATAATCTAGTCTAGGGCATTATTATTTGGACAAAGCCTTAACTACACTCACATATACGAAAAATTTCACATGTATAATATTAGTGAGATTTATAATGATTAGTTAATGAAAAATCACAGCACACGCTTTGGCTGAGGAACATTATCCCAGCCCTAGTCACTGGCGCCGTGACAAACGCCACGCTGGTTGACACCAACGTGAATTCTCTAAGTCCTGTTCTCAAACAGTGACACGCTTTGACTTGCAAACCTCAAGTGGCGATGGAGGCACACCCGGCACTTTACAACAGACACTTGTGCTAGGGGTGCCGTAACTAATTTGCGTTTATCCTGGTTAGCGATCTATTATCAAGCGCTCAATTTTGCCTTTGTCATAATATTTCACATATCGTGGCTCAGTCACGGCGTGACAGTCTCATTGATTAGATACCTGTATTAGAAATCCTTGTACAATTTCTAAGTCATTTGCGGTTTCCAAGCTCCTCAGCTCAGTTGTTTTATTATTCTGTCTATATCTGAATAGCAATATTGAATACAGCAATCACTCAAAAGAAAATAAAATAATATTTTATTTAAGTATTTGTTATTTAAACATATTCTTATTCTTTTAATTTTAACTTTGTAACGAGAAAAGCCTGCCTTTCACCTGATGGTGAGCGCTACGCCTGCCCATAACAGGAAAAGTAGGCCAACAGTATCTACAGCGTTGTGATTTTCTCATCTCGTTATTTCATTTTGATAGAGTAGGCAAACCACCTTTAGCCAAGTTACGAAGTAATTCCACAAGCACTCAAAGTTTAGAAAATTGCAATTTTCTCGTTACCTAGATCTTCACCTTGTTGCATCATGGATTATCTTCTAATGAAACTTGAAGCCGGAGCTCAAGGTGCGGAGTTGAATAAAGAAGCAATTATTGTGAGGTGCCTAGCCATCGCCGACGCTTAGACAAGTGTTTGCAGAGAACTAATTTATTCTTGAGATAACTTGTTCCACAAATGGCAAAATTTATTCAGCAATAAGAATTTTTATAATAGAAGGAATGAAAGGAAGGTAAATGTTGCACCAACTCCAAGGTATAAGATAATGAATTATAACTATTTAATTAACACACACATGAGCATTATCCTGAAGGACATTGCAGCCAGCGATATTATCCTAACCATTACAGTGCAGTACCGCTCAGGTTTTTGCAATCCAACGTTTCGCGTGGCCTTTACGAAGCATGATTAGACATCCCTAAGATTGAAACCAATCATAGAAGCAAAAAATGTCACGCCTAAGGGCCGTAGCCACAGCCACTGGCGCATTGAGCACGCCTGCCTACTTGAACAGCCACTGAAATAGAGTTCTGAATGCTGGATTCTTACTGGATATAAATTGAGTAGGATTATAATCAGTAGGTACACTGGTACGAACAGACATCGATGGGCGCAGTGTATGTTTATCGGACCGCCTTCATAATTAAAGAGTAAGTTGGTGATGAGCCAACTGCAAAGTGGGAAGTTGCATTTGGCAAGCATTTAGGGGCTACTGATATTTGCTCTAAGTCTGCTTTGCGGAACTATGTTCCTCATAATTCCTTAGTCCCCAGATACAGATTTTTTTGTTGATTATGTTGATCAATGTAAGTATGTGATAATTAGAAACTAAAAGCTGAAATGCAATGTCAGCTGGATATAAGTCTGTATGGAACGGACAGATAAAATTAGAAATAGATATAACGGTATTTTTGGAAAATCACTGTGAATGTGAAAGCTTTGGATTAACAACAGCCTTCACGTTTCATATATACGAGTATGAAAATTTACATATAAATGCAACCGATAATTATGCAGCGGTGGTAGCCTAGTGGGAGAACGTCCGCCTTCCAATCAGAATGTCGTGAGTTCAAATCCCAGTGCAGGCACGTACCAATGTGTTTCTGTAAAAACATATGTACGTAATTATCACTCGCTTTTCGGTGAAGGAAAACATCGTGATGAAACCCACATACCTACCCGAGAATTATTTCGGAGGTAGGTATGTTATCCACCAATCCGGACTTGGCCCCCGTGGTGGAATATGGCCTAACCCTCCTCGCGTAAGTGAGGATAGACCCGTGCCCAGCAGTGGGACGTTATGGGTTGATGATGAATTATGCAGCTTTATTTCCGACAGGGCAAATTCGTCCGTGTGCAGCCTTATTGGTGGAATGAAAGCATCCCATATATATTATTATACTTTTTATGATTGAACTTATATCTTCATTAGGGGTTATTTTGTGGGTATTGAATGATAGTCTCACCCACCACGCTCGGCAATGTAACGCTCGTTCGGGTAAAGCCGACTCGAGTCGACTAAGGAAGTAAGAGAGACATTATAGTCCACGTCACTGCTATACTTGCTCGGCGAGCGTTACATTAGAGAGCATGACGCATCAATCGCTTTCAGTATCGACATAAACTCGGTATGTGCCGTGCCAATACGTTGTATTTAATGCGTTATTTAATATTATTATCGTGTGTACATAATATGAAAGAATATAAAAATAGTTGTATTTCGTATTATTAAGCTCGCCTTGATGAAGTTTTCACTTTTGTTGTATGGTGCTAATCATACCCTGTTTTTTTAATAAATAAAATTGCGCCTCATTCTATCAATTGATATAAAACCTTTCTTTTGATTGTCCACAGGTCCCTCCCAAAACTCTGCAATCAAGAGGAGGAGTCAGGCAAACCGCCGCAAGGTGGAGTGCTGACCTTTGAGCCAATTCACCATGACCATGACTTCTGCGAGAGAGTTGTAATTAACGTGAGTATTATTTTGTAATATTAGCATGAAACTCCGTGAAGAAAAACATCGTAAGGAAACCGTCGTGCCCTTGAATTATTTCGTTACATGATCCGCCTACACAGACTGGGTCACCGCCCCGGGCTGGGTTATGGCCTTATTCTTCTCACTTGAGCTAGGCGAGACCCGTGCTCAGCAGTTGACGGATATGGATAGATGTGGTGATGATGGTTATAATAAAAATAATCCTGGAACATAAAGCCTTAAAGTAATACTAACACCTACCTAACCTAACACCAAACCTTAAAACAAAGATAAAAATATTATTTTGTGGCCTCCGGTCCCGGTGTAGTTACAATTTGTTATCAGAAGTGGCATCGTCGTTTTATGGTCAAATGCGTGCTGCACTATTTTTTTTTAAAGGAATAAGTTCGCTATTTATCACCACTACGTAAATTAATCGCCACTGAAAATTGAACCTGCGCTCAGTCTTTTGTAAACGGACCGCGCGTCAGTCAAAGAATTAAAAACTTATCTAGGTTTTAATGTCTTAATCTAATTGTTATAATCAAATCAAATCAGAGACTAATGAAACATCGTATACTATTCCAATATAACTGTGAGCATTGGAGTGTCGGGTGTAAACTTACATGTAGTTTATGTACGTGTGTTTAGGCATGAATATGTGTATCTACAGATGCGTATGTGTGCGTTTTCGTTAATTATGCCGGTAGTAATGACGTCGTATGTAATCAATGCGGTCGCTTTGTTGTAGCTGGATAACCTTCAGCCGTTTCAGATTGCATCTGAGGCTTATCGGACGTGGCGATGAAGATAACAACAATTTCATAATTTTACCGAAACACGATTTGGTTCGATCAAACATCGGTGTCGATTGTAAATCAGATAAGAAGTTACGCAAGGTTCAATAACTTCAACTAATCTTTGAAGTTGAACCCATTTCACCCTTTTAGAGGTAGGGGTTTGAAATAAAAGGTCCGAAATTTAGTTAATATTTGTCCGAAATTCAGACTTTTCGGTTTTGGCGAGTTGAGTGGAAATAAAAAACTAAACTCTCGCATTTTATTAGTAGGAAGGTAAACCTCTAAGGTGATTCCATAAAGCAAAAACAGTTTTCCTATATATCCACTTAGTGTCGGTTTCTCTAGCTCAAAGGATTATTCTTGGTCTTATATACGTCAAATAAACTTGCACTTCGTTGCTTTGAGCGTTAATTACAGCAATTAACTCTCAAAGAAGCTAAGTGCACACACCCGCGCTTTATTAGTCGTAGTCGGATTACAAGTGTATCATAAACAAAGTATAAGGTCTCAAGAGCGAATAAGGTTCACCGTTAATAGATTCGTTGAAGAGGACATCATTATCATCATTAGGTCTCTAAACTAGTGCTATACTAGTACTTTTGTAGTAGGAGGCCTCTTCTGCAAGAGACCATATGATTGAGTTGTTCACTTGATGGTAAGCGCTACGCACGTCCATAACAGTTACAGTGCTACCCAGAACTTTGCATTGCATAATCTTGCGCGGCTCTTTACTGCGCTCGTCACTCTGAGACATCGGCACTAAAGTCTAATATGCCCAGTAATTTCGCTGGAAATAATGCCTTTGAAACCGGAACACAATAATGTTTGCACGCT
Source organism: Campaea margaritaria (assembly GCA_912999815.1). Classification (NCBI taxonomy): domain Eukaryota; kingdom Metazoa; phylum Arthropoda; class Insecta; order Lepidoptera; family Geometridae; genus Campaea; species Campaea margaritaria. The sequence goes on from OU538788.1 coordinate 8,037,445, forward strand.
GCTGCTGGGCGGACGAACATCTGGCATAATAATCATACTTCTCCAGGCGGTGTCTAAAACTTTAAAAATGCTGAAACTTTCCAAACCCTAGTCTCCATAGAACTAGTCATCCAATTCAATGTGATATTACCTGGATGCACAACTCAATATATATGTGAAATCCATTTGCGCTGAAAATCATTTTCAGCTACCTATTGATATACAAAGCTCAACGCGTTTGTATGCTCATTAAGTTCAATATTCAGCTTGAGTGATTGAGCTTCTGTAAACCATTCCATCAACCGTGTATCAACTATCAATTAGCTTAATTAACAGTTAATCAGATGCCCGTTAACAGGATTAGGTACATTTGTAATGAGCACATTCGGTTACGTGATGCATTCTTTTATTGAATGACTGAAGTAATGTCTCGTAATCAAGTTAGATGAATCGGCCGTTGTGATCTTAAAGTATAGGTTATTTTGTAAATAATTAGTTAGTACCTGGATGACCGAGCTTTGCTCGGTATTTTTTTTTATGACATTTTCTAAAAATGATTCCTAGCTAGATCGATTTATCGCCCCCGAAACCCCCTATATACTAAATTGCATGAAAATCGTTGGAGCCGATTCCGAGATTCCAATTATTATATATATACAAGAATTGCTCATTTAAAGATATAAGATTAGTAAAAGACTTGTTAAGTTAGTTCATGAAGAGAACCAGTCGAGATATTTTTGAGGGTCCAACAGGAGATTAAACAATGCGCTAATTATTGACTTTGGGTAATCGAATATGATTTTAATAATTTTAATACATCCGCAACAGCAAGTATAGTCGTAGCTTTGTTTAATTTTTGTGTATATTATTGCGGTAATATTTGTATTATTAAATTGTGATCTCTCAACCACTAACTTGGAGCAACTAAACTTTGCCGGAGCTGCGGCACAGAACTTAATGCCGTCAAACTTATACTTTAACTAACTGAAGTAGCATTATAAAGGTCCGCTAACTGCTTCAAACAATCTAACTGACGAGCCCGTACAACTGAATGAAAGTTGTTCAGTACTATCTCGTTTCCTTTTTCTAGTTTCCTACCTACGTGCAAAACCATATTCCTGCACTGTGCCTAACTCTAGGTATATTACCCACAAACTTGACGAAATTAATAACGAGCAGGAATATCGTTCGACGACTATAAAATAAAAACATTATTGCTTCCACATAAGAGAGTAAGTACTTCTTCGAAATTTCATTTCTGCATCCACGATTTCTATTTCAGCGGCTGCAAGCGCCCGTCTTCGTTCGAGTGCGCACCGTCTTATTGTATTTTCCTACTTAAGTATGCAGGCTTATTTTATTTCATACGTTACCTTCATCTTACTCGTTTTGAACGAAGCTCCTTGAAACTTCACGTAACCGCAAACACATGATTTATTTCAACCGCTGCAAATACACTTAGTGCTCAATTTTCTTCATTATTCATCGGCTGCGTTACCAATCTGCAGGCGATGCTTTAACTGAATCTTGCTTTAATTGATCCGTAAATACAGTTATTGATCTCCCAGTCTCTTCTCTCTTGCCTTCTTACTTCCCTTCAAATGTGGATTTTATGGAGTTGTTAGTCATATAAGATGGCCAAACACCTTTCCTAGTCTCAAAACGGTTGCCCTTGATCACAAGACCAAAACGAAATCCGTTATAAATAGACGCGCATGGCTATTTAAAACGATAATTAACATTAGTATTACGTTCAGCCATCAAACGCAAGTGTTTAGAGTTTACGCGCACTAACAACTAACTCATTTTACGATCGCGCCTGAGAACTACATAACAGGCTGGGATTAGGGAGTTAGGCGAGAAGGTTACTAAGTTAGCTCTTAACTTTGTCCTTTAAGGTGGTACGATTCATTTATAGCGGAAAATTAGAACTTTAATCCGTTTTTTTTGTTTTTTGTCTCTATTTCCCACCATAAGCGAAACGTTTTATCTAAACCACAGAGTAACGAATAAAGCCATTATCGATAAGCTTCCACAGATTATAACTAATAGCTAATTTGGACATAGTTCTCTTAATTTTTATCTTTCTATCCTCCCAGTCAAGATACGAAAACTCCACCTTCTCGTCCGTCTCACCGTCTCGTCTCGTCTCGTTCTCGTCCTTTCTTTAAAAGGGACGTTAGTTAATCTGATACAGATCCTGTTTGTAAACCATAATTATTTTGTTATTATTACTCTATCGCAAACTCAATTTGCATAGAACATAAAGAACATGTGTTAACTATGATAAAAATAATATGCATCAGCATAAGTTCACAGAATAATTGCGCATCATCATTAATCACAAAACATATTTTTATGTGATGGAAGAAAAAAGTTAAAAAGTTCCTAAGTAGACTTAGGGACTTCTCAAACCAGGCTCTTCAACTGTGTCATAAAATATTCAAGCACAGTGTAGTAAACGGATGCACAATTAAACGGTACCATTACCAAGCGTGCTAACTCGACAAAAGTCCACAAATAAGGGAATGAATTAAAAATTTTACTTCCGCTGATAATATTTCCAAACCTCCCATAGCATGCCCCAAAAACGCCGATCGATTCCAGGTTCGGGCATTACGTAAAAAGTTTGCGTGCTAGCGAACAGTCACCCCTAAGTGGTCTATGGTCAACCACTTATTATTGTCATACCTGTTGAATCATCGAGTTTTCGCTGTGAGTTGTTGGTAAACAATCTAAACAGACGTTTGAACTCGCAGCGGCTCGTTACTAAACAATGATCGATGATGACAGATCGTTGGGATTGGCGAGTGGACGCTCCCTGTACACGGAGTCAAGTGCCAAAGATTACATTATTTTGTGACTAAAACGTGGGTGGTTTCCTACGCCTTCAATTTCCTAAGTAACTGTTTTCTGAGCAACTTTCTAGTTCAAAGGTACCTGTAATTTGGAATCTTTTATTTTCTTATGTTTAAACTGAACCGGAAGTTTTTTCCATAAACTTTAGATTATCTATATATTATTATACTAATGGTTGTCCAATGGTCGAAATTAAAAGGCTATACCACTATAATGAGAGATTTAGCAAGATGACGCAGTAAATTTGCCTATGAAACAAATTATATAACATTCAAAGACCTTATAGTTAGTAACATTAAAAAAAAATCACTTCTTGGCATTTTTTTCTTGGCGATCTTCAGTTGTTTGACTTGGGCTGTTTTAACCTGAGAAATGCAGAATACTGGAATTACGTGGGCGAAACCGCGGGGTGCAACTAGTAATATCAAAACTATTAAATTGCCTAGAAGAATGCGAAGAACGAGCTACGTATAATCATTTTGCTTATATGAACATTTCAAACTTGCCCATCGCTAGCTTGAAGTAGAAATTCCAACGCTAATTAATAATCCTGCGCTCCCGCGGCATGTATAAGACATCAAAAGGCAACAAGCTTTATCTTGTTCCGAGAAATTTCTCGCGTCACTGAGCTTACTTACTATTAATATACTGATATTCTGCAAGTAAACTCGTCACGTTGCATAGCCATCTCGGCACGTAATCAATGCTTGCGAAAGCTTCTTTAGAAATACGGGAGTTGGAAATGAATGGGTTCCAACTTAGTTTTGTTTACGTTTATGAATAGCAATGTTCAAAGAGCAGTGTTTATATAATTTTAAAATAAACCTTTAATAGACAAAGGATGGTGTCAGTACGAATGCATTTGTGATTAGTTTGGCTAACCACTAGCCAATACTACGTATTTTCATAATTTAAATCAGTAAGATATTTTTGGTTTAGTGGCACTGATTAATAAATATTTTTTTAAACAAAATTAATAATAGCTAATGACAATATGACATATTATATTTATTTCGTACTTATAGCACATATCTAACAGATAACGGCACATATCTAACGAATAACAATAAGAAAATACCAGTGGTACCTAAGATATTTTAATTTTTAACAAGATTTTTGAAAGATACACGTCATTATTATTAAGTTATTTCGTCGGTAGGAAATGCATTAAGAAATACTAGGGCAAGAAAAGGGCAAAATCTAGATAGTGGATATTATGGGAAAGGGCATTTTGCGCCTAAATGAAAGTAATAATATAATATTATTCTGAAATATATTTGTAAATGGTTTTGTGTTCCGCTGTTTTGTTTAAAAGTAAAGTGTAGCTCTATTTGTCTAAAGTTTCCACAAATGGAGCTTTAGTCAGATTAGAACCTAAACTGACTTATGTCGCCAAACAAAAAGTAACAATTATACAAAATATGTATGCACGAACATTTAAAACTAAGACATCAAGTAAACCATCTACTAAATGAAACTCATCCCAACTTGCTCGAAATAAAATATCCACATTCAATATGGAAAATAATAATGTTTGCGTGGAGACACAATGATCTTTCTGCGTGCATCTTAGCCCTGCTTAAACTGGATTCAAGGGATTGCATTGCTTGGTCGCATCGAGACGACATATTGTGGGTGGTGTCAATTACCGTCACCCACATGACGTCTCGCTTTCTTGAAATATTCCATAAACAATAGCTGCGCGCTTTTGTTCCATATTCAATAGCCGGCTAAGTAGCGACTTGCATTGTATAAAAAGGCTATTTTTGCAATATATCAGGTATCCAGTGTCGTCACATCATAATTCCAAGAATAAAGTGTCGAAGGTATATAAATACGGCGATTGGGAGAAATGTACAGTGTTATGCATTGTAACATATTTTACGGTGGACTTCAGCAGTGAACTTAAATGATGTATAAGGAACAAAATAATGATTTTATATGGTTACATTTGAATTTATTATAATCACAGTAACTAGAACACACACACACAGTACAGTACAGTCATAGTATCTTAGAAGATAGTTTCTGCTGAAGTAACGTCAATATAGATAAACTAAAAATAAAATTAGTGTCACTATACAACGAGTATTACTTAGGGCAGAAAAATTCAAACAGCTCCTTCGTTTTATGTATGCACGAGTATCTTTCTTTGCCAATAATAAAATTCAAGCGTCTGTCCGTGATTTCAAAATTAAATGTCCAATATTCAATGAAAAGCGATAATTATCAATTAAATTAAAGTAACCAAAATACCGTCAAATACTCCTCGTTGTGTTGGTCAGTCGCGTTCATTCTTTTGATATTTTTCTTATTTAGCGATAATTATTAAAAAATACAGTATTTTGTAGATGGTGTGATACGGTATATTTACTGTAATTACGGTGCAACTGCCATCGCTGCGGGTATCATATCGTGGCCTCCCTGTCCCCCCGTCCCCCCCCCCCCTAAGAAAATTGAGCTGTAGCTGAGTTCTGCAAGGATTCACTTAGAGCCTTTGTTGTTGGTACGCTTTGTTCTCAGATTATAATAAGGTTTTCTTATGAAAGTTTAATGAACTATGTTTAAATATAATAATATTTAAAGATAGTTCATGAAACTTTTATAACAGTCATGATAATAAGTAATAACTTATTATCATGATTTTATTACGGTTTCACCCGCGTTATTAGTTTTTCTGCAAGTTCTCTGCATTTCGCAGGTTAAATACAGGCTGCATCACACACGAAAATATACAACTGAAGATAAGGAAAAAAAAGTAAAAACAAATGTCAAGCCGTAATTTCATACAAAAATCACAGAGAGAAAAAAAAAGCATTATTTTTTTTCGTCAAAATAAGTTCGAAACTACATTAAAAAAACTTTTAAAACAAAATTAGCTAAATCGGTCCAGCCGTTCTCAAGTTATGGCGTGACCAAGGGAAATAATATAATAATAATCATTATATGTAATATAGATATACATTTCCATTAAAGTTACAACAAAGATACATGGAGTGACTGTGAAGTGACAATGATTGTGATCGGGAGTTTGTTTATGATGATGTTGGTTTCTTTGCCATCATCCGTAAGCGGTGCGCATCATTACTTGGCCGCTGGCGTGGCAAAACCAACGCCAACCTGGCCGCGATTGCAGTTCCTTGGGATAGCCCAATGTTCAGGCAGTGAATTCACCTTCACAATGAGGGCTGACCAGCTCGTCAGCTCTCATTATGAAGTAGGTAGCTCAATTTATTTATTTTTTGTATGCATTTGTAATTAATATAATGTAGTACTCAAGTTTAACGTACGTAAAAAGAAACGGTTCCTGATATGTTTTAAAGATGCAAGATTTAGTCCTTGCTAATATGGTATATGGCATTATAAGTTAGCATACTTCGGGCTACGTATGGTAGTTTTCCTTGACACGAGTATCAACTGTCAGTTAAGCGATATATATTATTGATTGCTTTTCTTCCATGTTGTTACATGCATAACAATATTTGAATTGGATTGGCTCGAGAGTCAACATGATATCAATCACGCAAGACGACATGTTGTTATGCCGCGCGAATTCGTGACGCGCCTTTATGTTTTGTACTGAAGTAAGGAACGGATATATCGCTATCACACGACAGCTGATTTCAGTTGGTCTTAATTTTTTCCAACGAGTCAAGTAAAGCCACCCCAATCACAGCCGGCGCCAGGAGGGCTGCTCTCGCCCTTGAGCTCCAAATTTAGGTCGGGTTCCTGCTACAAGTGGGTCAAGGCAGCGGTCCTGCGGTGCCGCTGCGGTTCGGCTGCGACTCTTGGCAGCGCTTCCGTAGACTGCGCGGGGACGACTGTCGGAATGGTAAATACGCGGAATGAGCGGTGGAAAGTATGCACGCGTAGATTCCGTTAATGGTATTATATAGTTCTACCGAGAATGAGGTGACCGCTGACGCGTTAGTTTGCATAACTATATTCTGTACTTTGATGAAAATTTTCTCGTATCCATCGCGTCTTCTTTATTTGAATCCAAATCTCTACCTGTTAAATTGAAAATCCACGTTTAAAGTAAACATAGTGCACGGACAATCATATCTTTCATCGTCATCGTCACATCCGCTCACTGCGGTGCACGTATCACCCCTCATTTTCGTGAGCAGGATTAGGCCGTAATCAACCACGGTGGCCCAGTCCGTCTCCCCTTCTTTACTAACGTATATTACAAAAGTGAAACGTTTATTGGCTTGTTTATTTGTAATAAAACAAGGGTTTGTCTCATGGTGCATTCGTAGTTACTGTCAGCGGTCTCATCCTAGTCGTTTTCCAATTTTTCTAAAAAAATATTGGTAGACCGCGCAGCGTCTAACATAATTAGTATAATGCACCTATACCCTATAATAGTTTTGTGATATTTTGATTCACTTTTATTTTGATGTAATCTCCAAGTACCTGTATCTCATTTTGAAGCGTAGATATCCAGTTGGTTCCACTGCAGGGCGTAGGTGCGGAACTAGTAGACCACCAAAAAATGAGCATGAGCTTCCGATGATACCTTGGTACTGTGGTAGAGAACTATAGTGTCCATCTGACTAGCTACCACACCCCCAACTAGAAAAATCTGTCACAACATCTCAGTCAGGCTGTTTTGGCAGCAGTCTGAGACCCAGTCCCATTCTAAGCTTGCTTATTAACCACCTTCTACCACTTAATAACTTGACCTCTGGTGACACAGTGTCAAATGTTAGCTTATAAACTATTATAAACATATTTAATAAAAGTTAGTCCGCTTTAGACCACACGACTTAAATACAACGAAAATAAAACTACTTTAGCTCTTTTTTTATCTATACATCATTTAATATAATTTACTATTTAGTATATTTTTTTATCATTTATCATTTATGCCTTATCATTTATCGCTTATCCCTTATCCGTTATCCCTTTTATTTACGTCTCAACTTCCATTCGCCTCACCCGATCACTATTTTCGTAACGCGTTCACCAGCTTACTCCCCAAGTCAAGCGTGCGTAAAGAAGTTTTACTTTAATAACTAATAATTATTGGTCTTGCTACTCCGTCCGCAAAACGTTTTCCTCTTAATTTTCAATTTCACAACAATAGCTACTGAAGGCCGTTTCTGATTACTTACTGCCTTCAGCAATCGACTTTTGATTAACTTTTTGTATTGAAAATTAGTTTCGAATTAAAACTTGGAACTACTTGTTATTTTCTTCAACAGTCCTTGAATCCGTACTTTTGCAATTTCTTTTTAATATTTTTCTTTTATTAAAAGATGCTGTGTAAGTTTGAATTAGTTTGATGTTGGAGGGTTACTTTTACTTTTCCGTTATACTGTATACCACCTTATAATAAGTGAAGACTAATAAAATTAGCTCTTGATTAAAAACACCCCGACTCCGCTACTTACATTCCGCCACCGCCAAAGATTAATAAATAGTAAAACCTCTATTACACAGTCAATCTCGAGTTCCTTCGGCCCAAGCACCGCGACAGCCGAATTAGCATAAATTATATCTGTCACTGGTATAACATTTTCCATTGTCCATTTAACCGCTACAAACATGTTTGTTTCTATTTATAGACTGTTTATCGGTAAACTTTCTTTCTGTTTTAATATTGAGTGAGACTTTTGATCCGTTGTTTCAGGGTGACGAGCGTAGTGCAGATCCGCACAGTATTATGCAATGCAAAGTTCTGGGTGGCACTGTAATTTTCGTGGACAGGAGTAGCACTTACCATCAGGTGCACGATATGCTTGTCTCGTAACGCTGACTGCGTACTGCTGTAAAAAATAAAAACAGTTTTAAATTAAAATAAAAGCAGTATCACACTCGTTAATTTTGATTCCGGAGCGCAATCGAGGCTGGCCATTTACTGGAGCCTACAGGAAGTCATTCGTGTGAATGAATTGGTGGAAAATTCACAATGGAGTGAACAATGAATGGAACCCCCATTGTCATTTTTTAATTTTGAGTATCTACCTTCACCTGAAATAAAAGAGAGGAGTGAGTCAGCTATATGGCTATTGACAGTTATTTTGTCAGTGATATTGATTAATTGTACTTATTATATTGTTTTGTTGAGTTATTGTAACTAGTAACATGGTAAAGAGCCAGACATCAATGTTAAATGAGCAATGCAAAATCGCAAAGTATGCTTTGCAGTATTATATGAGCGGTAGTTGGCGGCAGCGCAGCGGGAGAGGCTGGAAGGCCGCGCCCGCGCCGCCCTGCGGCCGCGTGCGGCGTCCGCGACCACGCGCCTTGGACGCGCGTCACACGCGGCGGTCGTCCGTAACCAGTGGCAGTTCGCGGTCAGCGTTTACAGCGGAAAAAATAATTAAACCCGATCACACACCTCACGTAGCGTACGCGGCTGCACCGAGCGCACCCAGCGCCCCCCGCGCCGCCCGCCCCGCTCTCTCGCCCTTGGGAAACTCACAGTAAAATGTATTTTTGGACGCGTCCATTGCCAGCCACGAAGTAACATCCGCGCCGACGAAAGAAATATTGTGAGAAACGCATGCTCGCCGCGAGACTCGTAAAATTAATTTATGCGAGTAACGCATTTCGCGACGGTAGTAAATATTGATTCGATTAATTTTTCGCCGGCTCGCCGAGTGTTTACTAGCTTTGTTTTGCCGCGAACGGCGCACGCGCATCGTCCGTCACCGTTAAACTGTACACGCGCGACTTTGCACGGATAATAATAAGTAGGCCAAATATCAAAAATAACTGGCCATATACTAGTTTGTTTTCGTTTGATATCTAGAATTATGCTCTGTACATATTTGCACCCGCTTTCAAAGTATAATATATTATAAAGTATAAGACTCGTAGAACCACTTCATAATATCCACGTCTTGGCCCGTCGTGCGTGAGAAACTTGTGTGCAAACTCATCAAGTAATTATTATAAAGAATTGTCATAAAACACGTTGAACACCGTCCACACTCCGCAGCAAGTATGAGCTTTTAAAAATCTATCCACCTGTTGCGCTATCGGCTTCCGCGAACGCTGAACGGTCAAACACCTTGAAAAATTCATCGCGTTTTATGCTATTTATAAAGTTTCACAGCAGTGCACTTGGAAGTTGAGAGAGTTTGTAAGAGCTCTCACGACAAGATGATAGGAATAATCTGGCGGAATGGGACGGAGATAGCTCTAATTCATTCTGTCTTGTAATGTAATGATCATTCATATATTGGCACTCGGTTGGGTACATACAGGCGGCAGCAGCGTTTAAAATAAGTATCGGCACATAGTACACATTCCTCGTCTAGAGAAACATTGCCGATGCCAGCGCGCATTAGCTCTCATTCAAGGGAAATTTTGCCAGAACTCATGTATATTGTGATTCATGTTCAGTCAATGCGACAAGCTTTTGTAGAAAACACGCAAGCTCTGAGACCTTACCTGAGAAATGGTTTACACTGTTTTTGATAGTTAACTTTTTAATTTTCAGTCCGGATTGAGACCTCGCGACTTCTTAACTTTTTGGCTGGTAGCTTTTAAACTAGAATGCTTTCGAACTGTTCAATCATAAAGTTTTATCACACGGCAACCCCATTGACCTGATGTCTTTATATACTCGGCTTTTAGAACTCTTTTTTTTCCACAGTGAATTTTTTAAAAATATTTTTATGACATATACCTACTGTAGATGGGTGTTTCACTATGATTTCACCTGATAGGAAGCGACGATGCGTGGAAGCTGTACGCTTGTCTAGAAAGATAAATGCACACTTGACTTAACATCTAGGTTGTGTTTACCGGTAACACAGTCAAATGGCACGTTTCAGTCCTTAGGGTTCTTAAAATAAATGGGACGCGTGACGCTTCGGCCTTATAGGTGGTATTTGTAACATAAAAATACGCAGTCTTGCCGGTGATGGAATGTTGTGTTGTATTTGACCTATACTATCCCTCTGCTGGGCTAAGGCCTCCCCGATTTTTCCACTCATTGGGATTCCAATTTTGGTCAAAGGTGTCAAGCCCGTCCCGCCAACTTTTACGTTGTTTTCCGCGACGCCGCCAATCCCTGCTGGGACTCTACTTAGTTGTTATCCTTGCCCGTAGCACCTCAGGCATGTAGCTGACGTGGCCCGCCCAGTCCCACTTTAGCTTAGTGGCTTTCAGGACTGTATCCGCAATACCAGTCTAGAGCGCCACTCGGTGTTTCAAACACAATCTGTTAGTTTAACAACAAAAATGCTGCGCTCCATTGCCCGTTGGTATACCTTCAGTTTTGACGTTCGAGCTTCCGTCAGAGACCAGGTCTGTGCGCCGTACGTTCAGATCGTCAGAATGCACATGTCCATGATTTTCTTCTTTAGAGAGATTAAAAAATTGTATTTTCATGAGTTCCTTCATGAGCTTTTACAGGCATTACTCCATCTGTTTTGCCACTTCTTGGTTTTGCCTGACCTGGAAAGAGACTATTTGGTCCAAGTAGAATTATACTCTTGGACATAATGCATCTCTTCTCCATCGATCGTTACGTGCCGTTTGATGCTGTTTGACATGAACTTGGTTTTTAACATATTCATCCTAAATCCAACTTTAAGGCTTGCATTGCCGAGATCTTTTAGTAATACTTGTAGCTCTGTGGGCGAAGAGGAAGAGAACGATGTCATCGGCAAAATGAAGGTTTATTAACCTTATTCCACCTATATCGATACCAATGCCCTCCCAGGCGGCCGCCAGCTTTTGGAGGGGCTTTCTTTCAAGGCGCTTGTAAATAATTAAGGTGACAACGGGTCACCTTGCTAGATCCCTTTCTCAATAAATGATTGACCAAGTGATTGAACTTCGAGTGTGGAATTGACTTCTTTACGTACCTAGTCTTTTTATAAAAATATAACCAAGCTAAAATAATACATCAAGCATCAATATAAACACAACATTCATTAGATCGTTAAACTGACAATGACATGTTTCTGCAAGGGTAAAAATAATAGCAAAGGATTCAAGGTCCACGAGTAGCTGCACCCTCCACTCCTATTAGACTTTGTAAATAACCTAATGTTTTTGTTACTTTAAAAGCATGCATTCTGTCATACCCATTACAAGAAAATGACACAAATTCGCTTTTCGACGCGTATACGTTGTTTCCCTATAAACTATAAATAAGGGGTTTAAGTTGTGTGCCTACTTATCTTCTTTATAATTATATTACAAAAGAAAACGGTACAGGATAAAAAAAATATATCGAAGATAATAATAAACCAAACAAATCGGTCTAGGAATAGGAGATTTAAAATGGGATACAGAACATTTTTTTTAAATGGTGTCTGAATGTCGGTGTGTTTTTGCACATACTGCTGCATACTACTCCATACTGTGTAAACTAAAGCTACTGCATATTTTACAATGCGGTTTTACATTTCACAAATGCTTTATTATAAGTATAGAAGATAGTTGAAAGAAGGTAATCATAAAATATTTCACAAGATAGAAAGTAGCCTATGCAGTCTCCAGCCCTTTACTTATTAATATATCTCTAGGCAAAGAAATACGCTAAACCGTTGCCGAGTTGCGTAAATGAAGGACAAACAAACATACACACGTAATATTAGTAGATCATAGGTAATGCAGTTATAACCAGAATGCAGCAAATAGTATACAAAAGCGGTATAAAAGCGGGAAATCATAATAAAATTAGTTAAATGGTGTTACCAAACTTTGAACTGGGCCAAGATTAAAAATTTCTTTCATGTTATGAAGACGACGGGCATAAAAATATCAAAGGTCAAGGGGAAGCGCCTATCTCAGACGCGTGTCCGAGTTTCTACAGCTGTCTACGTTATGTAAGACTTTGTTTAATTTCAAGTTTACTATCTTATCTAGAAGAATATGAAATTCATATCATATTGTATAATTATAATACTATAGTTTAGACCAACCGAACCAACATTTTTCCAATGCCATTTAGTAAGTAGACTTAACTTACCTCTACTGTTGAGTATAGGCTTCTTTTTCGCCATGCTATTCGCCTCGGTCCTGTGTACCAACATTCGACACGATTATTTGCTTGAACTTGTTAACATCTGCCAAACTAATTACAGGTTTACAACAAGCCGATGTTCTTAATATTTAATTTTGTTTTAAAATATTGTTGACGACTTAATTTTATTGAAGAATCTTTGTCAGCAACTCGGGTTACCATAACGGTGTCAAATTTTATTACCATCGATGGTGAAGACGGACTGTTAGTCGACCACAAAAACTGCTATTTTAATTTTGCAACCTAGATATTCTTTTCTTTTTTTTACCATCACAAAACTATAATTTTTGTAAAAAAACTTAGTTTGTGTAAAACTTCCATGGTAAAAATTCCATCTGAACTGGCCAACATCGGTGAGAGTGAAATACTAACGTAGCATCTAGAATCTAGAGGAATCATTCTTATTCTCCGTGATAATCGGACATCGTGATGGGCGGCATCCTACAGTTTATATCGGTTCGATTACCGGCAGCGGGAGTTATATAGGTTTAATATTAACATGATTCTAATTTGTGAATAATAAAGTAACAAACCATCTGAACGTATGTTTTCTCTTGTCATCAGGTAAGCGGACTCAGATTTGAAACTCAATTGAGAACACTAAACCAATTCCCAGAGACACTTCTGGGCGATCCAACCAGACGAATACGCTACTTCGATCCGATAAGGTAAGCGCTTTGAATGATTCAAACAAAAACAGAAATTAAAGCAATGTATGAAATGGCAGTGTAAATAACCCCATAAGTATACATTTTTATGAGAGCTGAAAGTAAAAATACCACTGACCTCAATTCGCGCCCTCAACATACTACAAACTGTGACCCCATGATAAATAAAAAGTATAATAAAAATAACTTGTTTGTTGAAAAAATATTTTTTATTGATAAGCTTATACAAAAAATAACATGTGCGATATGCAAACTGGTAAAAATGAGCCCAAACACTATCAATCTACTATTAATCTTTGAGAAGTCTCTGCCATCAGAACAGTTGATATTCACAACAATAATATTATGTAATATTATATTGACAATACAATATAATTAAATTATACTGGATAGACTTGTAAAACTTAAACTCAAACAAACTATGGAAACTGGGTCAAAATTGACTTGTCATTTTTTCCGTAACTTACTAACTAACAACTGAAATTAAATTAAAGCTTGTTAAAAAAAACACTGTCATGTCTCATAACAACATTTTTTAGAAATGTGACACTCGCTGTCTTCGAATAATATTTATCAAAACTCACTGACAACATATTGACGTCTACGGATGCAGTATGTCAAATCCATTCGATTAAACGTTTTTTTGTTTTCCTGTTTGTACGCGCATGCCGCCGTCATTTACATTTAGAGTTGAAGGTAAACGATCACGCGGCATAAGTTCTTGCTCTTGTTGCAGGAACGAGTACTTCTTTGACAGGAATAGGCCGTCTTTCGACGCCATACTATACTACTACCAGAGCGGGGGACGTTTGCGACGCCCCGTCAACGTACCACTCGACGTCTTTTCCGAGGAGATCAAATTTTACGAGCTGGGAGAACAGGCCACCAACAAGTTCCGGTACAGAGCCCTTGACTTATCTTAGGAACATCCAATATCATAACATATCCATCAAACTGTTGCTAGAAGTCTATGTTACATACTTTTCAAGATCCTAAATAACCATTTCAAACTTATTATAAAAGTCCACCCTGATGCACTAATTCAACGATCGCGATGGTTTGGCATGTTAAAAATCCAAACAAGATTGTTCACAATATAATACACTGCTTCAACAGAATAGTTTTTAACCTGATTTACATTTTACTACTTACTTACAACTAGCAAAGGTATATTTATAAATTGTTGTTTTAGTGAGGACGAAGGATTCATCAAGGAGGAGGAGAAGCCCCTGCCCTCCAACGAACGCCAGCGCAAGATCTGGCTGCTGTTCGAATACCCTGAGAGCTCCCAGGCTGCCCGCGTTGTTGCCATCATCTCAGTTTTCGTGATCCTGCTGTCGATTGTCATCTTCTGCCTTGAGACCCTGCCCGAGTTCAAACACTACAAGGTCTTCAACACCACCACCAACGGCACTAAGATCGAGGAAGACGAGGTCCCCGACATCACTGACCCATTCTTCTTGATCGAGACGCTCTGCATCATCTGGTTCACGTTCGAGTTGATAGTGCGATTTTTGGCGTGTCCAAACAAATTTAATTTCTTCAGGGACGTCATGAACATAATAGACATCATCGCTATTATTCCGTACTTTATCACGCTCGCAACCGTAGTGGCTGAAGAAGAAGACACCCTGAACCTGCCTCGCGCGCCCGTCTCTCCGCAAGACAAGTCCACCAACCAGGCCATGAGTCTGGCCATCTTGCGCGTCATCCGCCTGGTGCGCGTGTTCCGTATCTTCAAGCTGTCTCGTCACTCAAAGGGCTTGCAGATTCTGGGACGCACGCTCAAAGCTTCGATGCGTGAGCTCGGTCTTCTCATATTTTTCCTGTTTATTGGTAAGTTCAAAAATTTAAACCTTATCTTTTTAATATCAAACTGCTGTACCTGTACCACACCTTGCAAAAGATGCTATCTGGTCGCAAAATGTTACATAGGAATGAGACATAATACAAAACATAAAGATTGTGATTTCAATTATCAGCACCAGCTAATATTCTCAGCCAGTTGTGTACAAGAGCAACACATTTCAATAATAATCAATGTTTAGAAGGAGGCCCCAGGACTCTTAAAGTTGTTACCTAGTGAGTAGGTTGGATAAACCGTCCTGCGTCCGCAACGTCGTCGAAGAGGCGAGCGCAGAGGGCCAGCACCCACGGGATGCGCGAGCGCCACATTACCTATCTTGTGTTCGCAGGGGTTGTCGTTTTCTCGTCCGCCGTATTTTTTGCGGACAAAGACAGAAACGACACCAATTTCTCATCTATACCGGATGCCTTCTGGTGGGCCGTTATAACTATGACGACCGTCGGATACGGTGACATGAGGTAATCCCCGCCTTGTGCGCGCCCCGCCCGTCCCCGCCGCTCCACTGCGCCCCGGCCCCGCTCGCTCGCCGCGCTCAAGCTCACTGTGTGTTGCACTCTACCATCTCCGTCGGTGTGTGCTTGTTCTTAAAGGTGTGGTGCTGTTTTCATCGGCGGTGTACTTCGCCGAAGCCGGAAGTGAGAACAGCTTCTTCAAATCCATACCCGATGCGTTTTGGTGGGCGGTCGTGACAATGACGACCGTAGGATACGGAGACATGACGTATGATTCAGAAAAATCACTCTTTTCGTTTCATCTTGCCTTCTGGTCATTTCATTTTATCCCACGTTCTTACATTGCCCTTTTTAACACTTGGAGTTTTCTTTCACCACATTACTTAACTAAATACATTCGCTTTAATTTGGTTTTATTGTCGGTTCGCCTAGAACTAAACCGATCACTCACGTTTTATTCACCTTTTACGACTCCACAATATGCACGATCGACAACTTTCTTACGGTTTTTATATTGTTTGTCATACGTCCTTTTGTCATTATTTACTTCCTGAACTTTTCAATTTTACATGGAAGCGTGATAACTTTAATAATTTCCAATCATACAGAAAGATAAATGGTTAGGAGCAGATTTAGAAATTTGCGTCGTCGGTGTGACACCGCCCAAAAAACCGTATAAGAGACCACCGCTTTAACTGTGTACACTCGAGGTCTGCCGTAGGCGGCCAAAAGCGTCGCGAGCGAGTCCGCCACCGAGCTTTCTGATGAGCCGGATGATGTTATCGATGTAAACGCCATTCCTACTTCCCTGTGTCGCTTGGCTACTTCAATGTCGTGACGTTTAAATGTTGTGCCGATTGACGTTAGCTTCGAAAATGGTGGTCAACCATCCACTGCGTACACGCGTGACACCACATCATCTCCGTAACTTCTTCATTAGAGGGCGTTTTCATTATTTTGCTTCACAATACTCCAACAATAATTTTCATCTATCTCTTGAGTTGGAATGATCTGTGATAGTTTGTCCAAATCGGGGCTAAAATTGAACATAGTGAATTTTGTGTATACATTACAGCTACTATGTAAAATTGTAATTCAGAATGTTCATTGCTTGTTTAATTGGCTTCAGTTCACAAGCTTTGCACCATTTTCAGTATTGTTATGATTGTTACATGTTCGTTTCTTTAGTAGTGCATGGAGGTCGTGTCCCCAGTAGGTACCTCGAACGTCTGCAGTAGTTCAAAATTCCATTTTACCTTATATATGTTTAGGTTCGTCGTTATGTGTATTTGTATTGTTTTTCTTTTATTCTTATTATTTCTTGTGATTAGATTCCTGCTATGTCCATAACAAAATTTGATTTATCGATAATAAGTTAACTGTCTTACAGTTAACATATATTACAATATCTAATTACTAATTATATATTATGTGGGTTTAAACATATTTTATTATTCTTCTACTGTCATGCACTAAATCTATTTTTGAAATTTTATTTTCAGAAACGAGCTCTATTGTTTTATTGATCATGATACTTCCATTGCGCTATCATATAATGATTTTCATACGAGTATATTGTAAATTTATATTCTTAAAGCGGTTATTTTTTGTGTCTGATATTCATTTTGTAAAAATTATAATACCTAAATCAGCATCGCGGTGGACCAAACAAGTGTCAAAAATGGCTACCGGCAATGAAATAAAAAAAAAAACTTGTATTTATGTCTGAGAAATGTTTTAACACCCACATAATCGAAAGTCATTACACCGGTCGTGGTGGATGATCGCTCCATGGGCCATCTTTGCCGATCAGTCGATGGGCCATCTCTACTCACTTAATACGATTAATGCAGAGAAACACAACCAATCAAAAATTGTAAGCAACAGGTTCTTTGCTTTGTTTTCCTGTGATCATCTCCCATTACCTGTGAAATGGAGTCAAATCTATTTTTTGTTTTGGACATGAAGCTGGCGTTTTCGTGATGCTGTGCGTAAGATTAGTCATATGTCGCAGATCGGCTACGGCATGCTGGCTGGTGTGGATGATGACGAATGGAATCGATTCTCATAGGTAACCAGCGCCTATGCGAATAAAATTTGCGCAATTGGTCCAAGATTGAATTCAAAATTAATATGTTACCTATTAGAATTTCCATAAGTTAGGTCAGAGGATGGTACGTATTATGATTTCATGCATGTTCACTGTCACTGCGTTCATTTTCTAAATGTTTTTTTTAGTTTGTACTCTGTGTCTTACTTACGGTGTTTGGAAGAAACGGTTTTATTTCAATACTATTAATCCGAAAATTTGCGGTCTTTTCAAAAAACTATTAAAAAACAAACAACATTCAAATTTAAAGTTTCTTCGAAATGCCTCTCTATTATAGACTTGAGAGTAAAATTTGATGTGCCATTTACCGTATAGGCCTGTGGGAGTATGGGGGAAGATCGTGGGCTCTCTCTGCGCCATTGCTGGTGTGCTTACCATCGCGCTGCCGGTGCCCGTCATCGTGTCCAACTTCAACTACTTCTACCATCGCGAGACCGATCAGGAAGAGATGCAGTCGCAGAACTTCAACCATGTCACCAGCTGCCCGTACTTGCCCGGGACTATGGGCGAGCCGTATCTCAGTAAGTCTTTATATAATTATCGAACGCAAAAGTTCGCAAGCGATGCGGTTCGTACCGACTGTATAAAAACAAATTGTCATTTCTAAAGCAATACAGGAAATGATTGTTTCAAGGTACAGATATTTTATCTCAAGAAAGGTCCGTTTGGCTATGATTGTTGTTTTGTTTACAATGTACGTGTATACTTTTTTTAGTGCAGGCTAACTAGAGATCTCACTAACGACGCCCACAAGGCAGAGCGGTCTTCATGAAATAGAACATCTGTACTTAGCTGTCTGGCACGAGTTTACGTTATCGTCTACAATTGTCATTTATTGTCATTTATTAATTTATATAATAGGTCAGCGTAGCCGACTAAACGTCGACAAATGTTGCCTTCACACGCCTCAAATCATTTATGACTCAAGCAAATGCCTTGATATATTTTGTCAACCAGCAAATAGTTGAAATCAGCACGTGCACTCACTCTGCGCACTAAACACCCATTGATGGCGTGTAGTGGCAAAAACCAGTGGTGTAACTCGTCGGAACTCATAATTTTCCATTGATCAATTCAAATTACCCATACATGCGTCGGCTTACAAATTATTATTTATTTGCTCACAGCATGCACGTTTAAGTTAATTTTTATTTGTTTCCTTTACGTTCGTTTTCGGTAATTTCAGGTGGGAGAGACGATGACAAGGACGAGGTCGGCAGTGACCACTGACTGTATGACAGTGTTGTTTATTCCTTTCATTAACGGACTAGTTCAAAATTAATCGACAGAGACGATCATTGTGATATTAATGTGTAAGGGACGAGAGTGCTTTCGTGTAAATACTTAGACCATAAGTGATATAAAATAAGCCAAATAAAATTGTTATTTATTTTCTGTTTCGTTATGTTTTATGTTTCTCACAAATCACTCTGTTTTTTATACATCATGGCATTAAGCATGGTTTATCGTTTACACAGTTCAGTTTTACAATCAAATCTGATACGTGGAAACAAATTATGGAATTTGCGTAAATCTTAAAAATCGTTACATTGGAGTGTAATGATTTATAGTCATTTTATGATACTTGCACTTAAATATGATATAAAGAAACTTATCTTGGCAGGTTTCATGTGAATTGACGTGCCGTTCACGTGCCAAAAAGCTGGCGCATGTGAAATTATTAAAAAAATTTAAAAGTACCTTCTGTACAGATCGAGAAAGGTAACACAGTTCTTAGACTTGTTATCGTTTCTGGTGATATCTGACCGAATAAATAATAAAGAAAGCTATCAAGTGACCGCCTGTTTGTTGACATCACATTTATATTTTGTTAGCGCGGCAGCTAAGCTGTATAGGCTGAGCGCGCCTCCAATGGCGGGGGAAGGATGGCTGGTAGAAGAGTAGTACAAAGGAACTTAGCGACTAACCTGGTCTCCATGCAACTGCAATCACCTCGGTTCGGGTCCGTCTCCAAGCTGCTTGTTCCTTCAGGATGTTATGACGTTCGATGTAGTGGACTGTATTTTAGGCGGTTGGTGCGTGTCGGCAAGGAGCGTTTACGCGGCGGGTTTATAGCGGGTTTTGTTTATATTTTCGCGTCGAATTCACGTGGACCACCACAGAGGAGCAGCAGATCCAGTACTTTGGATTCGGCGAGAGCGGCAGCCGCGAAGGACGAGGGTCGATCGCAGACTACTTGCGGCGGCAAGCAGTTTTCTCGTGGATACCACGATATGAGCGACAGAGATAGTCGCCAAGAAATGATAGGAATAGGAAGGTAGGAAGGTATTATGAGTGCCAATGTAAGTGGCGCGAACATTTGCCCCCGGCCTAAAAACCATTGGTTTTTAAAAGAAAGCGGGAAATAAAAAAAAAATAAAAATAAGAGTTAACTCTTAAGCAGTCAACGGGTTAAATATAACATAGCGGTTGACCGGGGAGCAAGGGGTTAAATTATTGGGTAGGTAAGATGCATAAACGGACGACGGGTCTCTGGTAGACGCCGGTCGCCGTTTTTACTGACGCTACTCGACAGATGCCATCGCCGCCGACATGAGTGGCCACGACGACGCCGAGAGGCCAGGATAGCGGGGGAATATTATCAGTGATAATAAGAACAATAGAACCTATTGTAATGGGATTCGAAGGTGTATTCCATTTTCCTCTAGATTGAAGTAAGTGAAGATATTCCAACTTCCACCGTTTGGAAAATGATTGTACCATTTGATCCAATAAAGCGTATCGTTTCAATAAGTGTCCAGGTTCATCGGGAACCGTGCAAGCGGGTAAATGCTTCAGCGGTGCGGTCATTAAGAAATGTGAAGCACTCAGCGCGGTCGGCTCAGACGGATCTTCGCTCAATAACGTTACAGGACGAGAATTGATAACGCATTCTATCTGTGTGAGTACGGTTAACATTTCCTCATAGGTGAGTGACTGTGAACCGATCGTCTTATGAAGATGACTTTTAAACGCTTTCACATATATTTCATAATTCCCCCCGAAGTGAGGACTTCGCGGTGGATTGAATTTCCAGTGTATGCGATTAGCTGATAACTCATCTGAGATAGACTTATTATATTCGTCGGAATTTAAAAGATCCGTTAACGCATTTTTCGCATTTTTAACGCATTCCGTTAACGCAGAGACGGGAAGGGAGTCAAGGAGCGCGGGTGAGTAACTAGCCCATTTGACGAGATCGAAGCCCCCGGCCTTGAGCAACTCGCGGAGATCGTCTCTGAGTTGTAAACAAGCAGACAGAGTAGGCATGGAGTAGCACACGTCGTCCATGTATGTGTTGTCGCTGATAAGAGATGCTGCGAGTGGGAAGCGGGCACCGTCGGCGGCGCACAGCTGTCGCAACACTCGCATCGCAAGGAACGGACTGCTACGTAGACCAAAACAAACGCGGTTGAATTGGTAGGTATCAAGCGGAAAAACGGGATCGAATCGATACAGGAATTTTTGATATTTGCGTTGGTCCTTATTTATCAAAATTTGTAGGTACATCTGTTTAATATCGGATGTAAAAGCGATTGGGTAGTGGCGGAAATCCAAGAGGATTGTAAAAAGATCGTTTTGTAAATTATCCCCGGTATATAAAACTTGATTCAAGGAGAGGCCTGAGTCAGTTTCAGCACTGGCGTCCATCACCATACGCCATCGAGTTGTTGTTTTTTGTAGTCTCGCAATGGCGTGGTGTGGCACGTAATATCCAGTAAAAGGACTATCATTGTCGATCAGTGAAATGTAACCCTTCTGAATGTACTCTTTGATTATAGCATCGTACTCTAAGCGCAGAGCAGGTGTCGCGGCGAGCTTACGTTCGAGATACATGAAGCGTTTTTTTAGCGATAGGGTAAGAATTACCCAGAGCGGTCGCGGGATCGCGGGAGAAAGGTAGTGCTACAGAATAGCGTCCCGTAGGATCGCGGGAAACGTTACTTGTAAAAATGCGTTCACATTCTATAGCGTCTGGGCTCAAAGTCGGCGTGCATTGCACCTCTTCAAGCTGCCAGAAGCGTTGGACAAGATTATCTAAACGTGGTCCTTCCGTAAAGGTACAGAGGGAAATATGAGAGCGGCATCTATCTTCAACCAAGGGGTCAGTGATAGAAACAACGGTTCCAATATGAGCGGGCGTAACATGAGCGGGAGTAACATGAGCGGGAGTAACGGGAGCGGTCCCGATTACGATAAAACCAAAAATGGTTTCAAAAGCGGTTGGAGTACCAGGCGGACCAGCGGCGCGGCCTGATAGCAATATTTCAGAAAAGAGCGGCGCGCCTATAAGTATGTCGATCTCGGAAGGCGAAGCGAAACTGTCGTCTGCCAGAGGCAGGCAGTTCAGGTATGAAAGGCAGGATACGTCAATTTTCACTGCCGGTAAATTGTCTGTTATGCGGTCGATAACATAGGCGTCAATTGCAATAAAATTATCATTTAGGCGGGAAGATAAAGTAGCAGAAACTGCTCCCTTGATTGGGTTAGATGCTGAACCTATCCCTTTAACAACGGTGTTCGTCACCTTATTGCATTTTAAATTTAATTTAGCGCAACATTTTGAAGTTAAAAAGTTACTTTGGGAAGCCGAATTAATTAAGGCGCGTACTACATGGCGGCGACCATTTAAATCCGTAGCATAAACTTGTACGGTTCCCAGTAAACAAGTAGTGTCATTAGGCTGCGAAGCGGGGCGTATATTACACAGCGACACCTGTTGTTGTGATGACTGATAAGCAGTTGTAGGTAAGTTCGTCAGCTGAGCGCTAGCGGAGCCCGCGACGGGCGGCGGCGATGCCGAAGGCGGCATGTGATCCCCGGCGGCGGAGAAGTTGCCAGTTCGCGCGCGCGGAGGCGGCGCGTGCGCCTGTGACGGAGCGCTAGGGTACGGGCGATTGTCTTCACGGGAAGATGATACTTTGCGGCATAACATAGAATGATGTTTACATCCACAATAACGGCAATTAAATTTAGAATTGCAAGCAGTATTCATATGCGTAGTGCTTAGACAATTAGTGCAACCTTTGCTTTGTTTTACAAAAGTGTGCCTGTCGTCGATAGAAAGCTTATCAAATGCAGGGCATCTATATAAGTTAGCGTGATCGGCTTGTTTGCAAAGCGGACAGTGAGTGACGCATGATGCTGCAAAAGACTGCGTAGACCTTGCAGTACCCGGCCTGTTATCACTGCGGCTAAGAGAATCGGTCGTAGTGCGTTCCAATATTTTGCTTTGTTCGCGGGTGAATTTTAAAAGTTCATTGTATGTAGGCATAGATTTACCTCGCATGTGCATTTCAAACGACCGTGCAGTACTTGAATCTATTTTCTTCAAAGCGAGCGATAGTAAAATAAAATCAGACATGTTATCGAGCTTGAGAGACTTCAAACTTGACACAGCCGTGCAGAATTTATCTAGGAATAATTCTAAGTTTTTATTCGTCGCGGTGTTAAAAGATTTAAAATCAAGCATTTGATCAAGATAAGCGGAGGCTAGGTTACGTTTGTCGTTATACTTATCGACGAGCGTCTGCCATATGATCGGATAATTATCAGCGTTAGGTACGATACCAGAACAAACTGCAAGGGCCCGGCCTGACAATTTATTAATTAAATATTGGACGCGTTCGTGATCAGTGAGATCGGGATTTTCGTGAATCGTGCGTTTGAATGACTCATAAAATATCCTCCAGGTCATCGGATCTCCATTGAAGACCATCAAATCGAGTTCAGGAATTCTGATGGATTTACGTTGCGGGGCAACATTGAAATCAGCGGTTTTTAAAGGCGGGTTAAGTTTATTATAAACAAACTGACAACGGCAAAACATATCTTCGAAGACGTTTATAGATTGGTAGTTTACCGTGTACGAAGCGTTGAGAGTCAACTCGGTGACATTTAATTTGTTCACAATTTCATTGAAATCGGAGCGTAAGCGGTCTAACGAGATCATTCCACATAGAAATAAATCTTTCTCAGTATCATCAGTGAAAGCCTTTAAAGATCGGTTAAAAATATGTTGTAAGCGAGAAAATATAATGTCACGTTTACCTATCAAGGTCAAACGTTCGATCTGTAACGTATCGAGCGCTTTTGCGTCCTCGTATACTTCACTATCTTTGCCTTTTGAACGAGTAGCCATAGCCATCTTAACAAAGTATAAAAAACTAGATAAAGTATGAAATTCCTAATTTACTGCAACTGCCTACAGCATTTACCTGCCACGCGCGCGGCGTATTGAATACCCACGTGGAGACGCACGGGCGGTCGTTAGGAATACCTTCACTTTTTAATAAAATTAAGAATTACGGAAAAATCGTTATTTTTACTATTTAGGAATGCGGAATACACGAAATAAGTATATAAGAGCGTAGTAGGATAGTACAGGGTACTATCTGAACTGTAATTGCGGGCGGGAACACGATAATTATAGGAAATTATCGTTGGTAAAAATACCAATATAAAATTGCGGGCGGTTATAAAGAGGACTATATGAGGCCTAAGAGGGGCCAGAGAATAGCGGGAGGACCAGAGAAGATCCGGCTCGAAGGACCAACAATATGTTAGCGCGGCAGCTAAGCTGTATAGGCTGAGCGCGCCTCCAATGGCGGGGGAAGGATGGCTGGTAGAAGAGTAGTACAAAGGAACTTAGCGACTAACCTGGTCTCCATGCAACTGCAATCACCTCGGTTCGGGTCCGTCTCCAAGCTGCTTGTTCCTTCAGGATGTTATGACGTTCGATGTAGTGGACTGTATTTTAGGCGGTTGGTGCGTGTCGGCAAGGAGCGTTTACGCGGCGGGTTTATAGCGGGTTTTGTTTATATTTTCGCGTCGAATTCACGTGGACCACCACAGAGGAGCAGCAGATCCAGTACTTTGGATTCGGCGAGAGCGGCAGCCGCGAAGGACGAGGGTCGATCGCAGACTACTTGCGGCGGCAAGCAGTTTTCTCGTGGATACCACGATATGAGCGACAGAGATAGTCGCCAAGAAATGATAGGAATAGGAAGGTAGGAAGGTATTATGAGTGCCAATGTAAGTGGCGCGAACATATTTGTTATAAGTTTCTTGGCACGTGAATATTCCACATTTGTGATTCTCATTTGTGATTGTTGCTTAATTTATTTAATTTTAGCCTAGCACCGTTAATTTATTAACATCTGATCGACAGTAAGTTTATTTTTTTATTTTATTTTAATATTATTTACAATTTGCTAACAGCCAGCATGCTAATTAGAATATTTAAATTATTGGTGCCCGAAATAACACAACTAAACTGTTTAATTTAAAATACAAAATACTTCAGGTTAAATTAATATATTCTAATTATACTATTTAAACGGTCAGCTAAAAAAACATTAAATTATAACTAGGCAAAATATACGTTGTAAAACAATAACAAAACATATCACAAAAAGTTAATTTACTTAAAACAGCAACTTCTTTGTTCAGAAAATCTCTTTTGAATGAATGAAGCCAAGAATTTAGTCTTAACCGGAAAAACCTTTCATTTCTTACTGACCATTGAAAATGCTCTCGCGCCGAAGCCGGCGCTAATGCGTTATTCGCATAAGCTGAGCCAAGGCTGAAACATGCCGAGCACAACTATCGGAAAACTAAATATAAACTAGTTTTAGTGATCGACACTTTTTTAATTATCGAAAAGAATTCGGTCACGGTTGTTGACGTTCAACTTAATGTCTTAATTCGCTTTGTTTTCGGCGATTCCAGAGATGAGCCTCTCATTGAATGTCAGCTATAAAACTATACCTAGTACTACGTTTCGATGGCGGAAATGCCAACTTCGGTGAACGACTTGCTCGTCTCGTCACTCAGTCAAATAATAAAAAATACCAACTTAGAAATAGGTTTTACAATAAAAAACATATAGATTTTTCTCTCTGCTCGTGAATCTGAGTTTACCATCAGTGATAAATAGATAAGCTCTTCAATGTTTTTTAATCTCCTAATGACGATCAAGGATGTGACAGGCATGCTGAAAGAGGAGAAACGGCATCCTAAAAGGGTATTCGAGTATCAGCCACAAGCAATCAACTACTCTTAGCCAGAGAGAAATAATCCATCACCAATAGAATAGAATAGAATAGAAAACTCTTTATTGTACACCAGAAACAAAATTAAACACAGTACAGAAAAATTACAATATACGTTAAAATCTCAATGTACCTATTTGGGAAGAGTTTAACGCGGAAGATTTTCCCGCAATCGAAATCTCTCTTTCTCATCTATTGATTAAACTACAATTGACACGTGTCGAAGTTCTCTATGCAGCTGTTAGTTCTCAACAGTTGTTCGCGCCACACAGCCTGCTTTAATTATTCAACGTTCTTAGCCATAGAAATTGTCTGCAATTACTAGACTGTTTCAAGGTTTTTTGTGTCAGTGTTGACGGCAACGGTGAAGGTCTCTACAGTCACGGGTACAATGTTGTTGCACGTAAGAGCTTGACAATGCACTGTTTATAAATTAAAAAATAGTACGAATCCAAAACATTAAAATGTCGCTGCTATGAGAAGGACCAACGTTAAACAACTAATTATGCCTTTAAAACATTTTATTATTGACAAAAAATTGGCCTTGCCTTAAGCTCTAATTCTCAGAATCTAGTGCAGCGTCTAAATTCATTAGTTTAGCCTAACGGTGGTTATTCAAAAGAACTTAATGAAATAAATTCGTTATTTCAAGTATAGAGGTTAAATTTGCCGTCACTACTGTTAGTGACTTCCCATCATATTGTCACTCAACACTGTGAGATAGCGGTTAAACGTGTACAAAAAAGAATAAAGCTGTGTTAACAAATATGAAACGTTTTTGCATAAAATAAAATGTAACCAACGCAACCCACACGGTTGTTTGCAAAACAATGTATTGTTAAGCGATTTTATCTTCATACCGCGAACGCTAACAAGGACACTACAAATTGTGCGGACGCTTTTGTCCGTGGAAATAATGAAGCCTAAATTGTGGTAAACAATGTTATGTCCATCAAAATAGTCATAACAATATATAAAACGTGGGACTCAAACATATGGTAAATCCTCTTATTTCTCATTTCTCTATACAAAAGTAATAATTGTCTCTCAAAACATTTGAGAAAACTTTATATTTGAGAACAATAAATCCTATAAGACCGTGCCAACCTTCTCGGAATTCGAAATTATTGTTTATTCAAAGGTACAAAAGGGAATTTAATTCGGAGGAACAAATTATTTGCAGTTATAACAGTATAACAAAAACTAATCATAACAAACTCCATGTTAAAAGTACCTTAAAAAATTAAAGACAAATTATCAAGCTAAAACAGGATGCTAATCATATTCTAATCATAAGTTTCAATCGATACTAATAGTCGTATAATTTAGTTTACGAAGCAGCCTTAACATGTCTTGATAATTAAGTAAGCCCTTGACGCGTAGCGATGTCGAGTTGGGCATGTGTCATCATCAGGTGCAGTGTGGCCTCAGGTCGGCTCAAGGCCGTGTGTTGTGTACATAATAGGCTAGTCCAAAGTTTCGAACACTAAAATTGTTTCCGTTTAGTTTCATTAAAAGTTTGTTTAATTCACCTTTAGTTTAGTTTTTGAATTAAGTTTTCCGTGTAGTCTCAATTTAGTTTTATCTGCTTGCAAAATTGTTCATTGCAATTTTTCAGTTATTTTTATTGTTTATTTGGATCACAAATAGATACCTGTTCGCTTTTAGTATGTTTTGAGCCAACATATTTTGTTAAAGTCTTTTTTTCTCATTTTATTCACGTGGTCTCAATGTCGGCTTTATGTTTGTATATTATGTATACTTATAACAGTCACCACAACTTCATCACATTGGTAAACGCTACGACCGTCAAAACTCCCAGGTTCTGTAGAAACCAGTTACAAAACCCCTCACACAGTTTCAGGACCTATTCAGAAGAAATCCTCCATGAGTGAGGACTCTTCCTCCGACCAGATGGAGTTGGAAGAGTCAGCCATGGTGGCTGATCCCAACCTGGAAGCCAATCTCAACCGCCTCCGGGAAGAAGAGAAGATCCTTCTGGAGCGAGAAGCCCAACTAGAGGCTGGCAACAATGATGACATTGCCGCACTGGAGCACCAAGACTTACTGCGTCTCAATCATGTAAGCACCGTTACATGTTCCATAGGTCTTATCGCGACATCGTGCTTACAATACGTTTGAACCTTCTTCCAGGCAACCACTAACTACATAATTATGTTTAAATACTTCTAATGTTTGCTCCTGATGCGGTTAAACAGCAGGCGATCCACAGACGGCGGTGGACATCAACGTGTCTTCACTGCGTCTTCTTTTCATTGATGTTAATTTTCTGCAAATAGGCTTGGCGTCCGCTGATTCACATCGAGTTACTAAAGAATAGTGTCCTCCCCAGCTGCAACAACGCGAGCTGAAGAAGCGCCAAGCTGCGCTGGCCGCGCGAATGGCGCGCGCCAACGCCTCCGAGGAGGAGTCTGAGGGCGCCGTCGCACTGCCCTTGCTGCCGGCCCGCCGCGAGGGCCCGCGCCGCCGCATCTGCACCGTACGCGTCAACAACTTGCACACCGCCGCCACCGGCGCAGACGCAATTGAGACTGATGTCTGACTATTTGGTGAGTTCCACTAGAATATCTATACATTTCAGAAGATCTATACACTAATTTCGTTCACATAGTGGTGAGCAGAGCAACTAAGACAGTGTGTTGCTGACAGTTTTGCTAACTGATCCCTGCCTGCCAAGCGTGGGAAAATAGAGGGGAGAAAGTGAAACTCAATGCTTTTTATTATTCAAAAAGTAAACGCGTCAAATGGTATCAATTTACGTGAATATTCTAAGGAAAGATTCATTCCAAGAAAGGTTTGTTGTGTACATTGTGCCGAAGTCAATTTATTTTTCTTAAGTGGCATCTTACACTCCGGCTCCTGTTGATTTCCGCACTACGTCTCCACAAATAGAAATCGTCGGTATTTTCTTAAGGAAAATGGCAATAAAATTTAAAGACGACTCGGCTTTTGTATCGCTTAATTTTTTTTTTTGGAAGGAACGTTTTTTTATTGGAATGTTATTTCACTCAGGGTTTTCTAAACTAATTTATTTAATTTATTTTGATTTGAAAAGGTTGATCTCCAGGCTTGAACTCCCTAGAAAATGAATGGTTCTGTAGTTTAGTAATTGGATATTTCGTTACTATAATTATTTTACTTCAGTATTGAAGTGGAGAAAGATAGACAACGTTACACAAGTTACACAAGACAGAGAAAAGTAGCGACATTTAGTATCGGAGGTCATCTCATTTTGAGTCACAGCGCCCTTTTACATTATGTTGTTAATTTTAGTAATGGTATTATGTTTCCGGTCAAATCTGAATAAACTGTTGGTAAATATGAAAAAGTTAATCATAAAGTTCGTATTAGATTCCTTTCATGCGTATTTTCTTTCTTGGTCTTTGGTCAACTCAAAAAAACCTTACAATAAAAGAGTAATTCTGAATTGGTTTTCTTGAAAAGTGCTGATGAAAGTATGCTTTACTACAGTATATTATACACCACTATGGCCCCGGCCGGATCGCAAACATAATTCGACGTATATAAGTAGGAACTTCGAACTTCGTAGAAATTCGAGAAACTTTCGAAGAAATCTTTAATATAGGTTTAATAAAGAAAATATAGGATTTATGATTCAATTTGTGTCTATAATTTACGTCGTGGAAAGCTCATTTTTATGATAAGTCATTTAAAACTCAATTATTTATTGTAAGATGGCAAAAGTAATGCACATTTAGAAGTCAATCACTTATTAACAATCTATCCAAAAATGGGCAAACGCACTTTATTACATATGTACTTAGTTGTTTTAAATGTTAATTTTCTCAAACGATCTATGTTTCGCATTATTTGGGCGTAGTGCATTATTGTGGTTACAACCAATTTGCAGCGCACTCTGATAATATGGACGTTGTAATCTAATTTCCATAAATAAAAATATAACTATGTTCCGAGTCGCGTCGAACAGCTATTTTAAAGGTGGAATTTTCCCATGTACCCTTTATTGGTCACTGTTTAATGGATGCGGTTGCGATGTATCATCGCAAAAGGTGTAGTCTGAAAAGGCTTTTATAGTAAAATTCTGGTAGATCACAACGCCAAACATTCTGTGTCATTTGCTTATCATATCTTTATTTTGTTATTAGCGAGATAACCTTTGCCACTCACAAAAAGCTATGCTATAGGCAAAGTCGAATAAGTGTAAATTATTTCATCTAAATATAAATACCTAATTAACAGATGGAATAAAATATAAAAAACATTTATATAAACTCGTACTTATGTAACTGAACAAACTGTGGGCAGAGGTTAGGGGGGTAATCTGTAACAGAGGCCAAGTTACATCCTTACAGCTATCGTTACTGAGTATATTGTGAGTCCTTGTTAGTTCTAGTGCATTTACATGATTACTTCGTGAACTGTAATTTATTGTTATAGTGCGTCATGAAGCTGATGTAGGGGACTCTCTGGTTTTATATCGTTCACAGCTATACAATGTAATTTTAATTAACTGGTCAGTAAAACAGGTGTGTCGAGCACAGGCTAGGTTACAGAAAATAACTTAAATTGCTTTTTGTTTTCAATTTGTGGTATGAGTCTAATTCTACAATTCCTAGAGTATTGCCAGAGGCACTGATTGCCTACTATAAATGGATAAAATGGGGACTGGCGGTATAACAAAGGTCAAGCTAATAAGAGCGTGTTCAAAGTTGTCGGTTCTATTAAATGTCCCGCTTTCTGATTGTGTCGCCGCATACCACAGCAGGCGGGCGTTCAATCGGGAACTTGATGATATTACGACTATAGTAGAAAAACTACTGCATTCTAAAATTCCCAAGAGCTTACCCTCGGTCGTATTATCACATTCCGTTGTTCAACAGCAAGATAAAATAGACAATTGGAATGCTCCCCACACACTCGTAGTTTACATTAAGGCGATGCCTATGAAATGGTTTGTTCCAATTTGCAATAGGTACTTCTACAATGTCCTACTTGGGTTTCTTCAAAACGTTCTTGAGGATTGTGTTCAAAAATATATGTTTTTTTTTGTATTCGTCTCCATTATCAGCTCAGATTAGCTCGCTGTCACTATAATTATTAATGTTATCGGAACTTGACGTACATATAAAAGTCTAAATATGGTATATTTCCTGCGCGTGTGTCTATACAAAATATTGGCATTTTTAAGAAAATATGTTGTCTGATATGTAAAATCAAACATTTTCCAATAATTTACAAAAATTACAATGTTTTCTGTAAATGATTTTGTCTAAGCCAAAACATGACCCAAGACCAAAACGAGACATGGCCTTAATTGAACAATGCAAACAAGGTCATAATTATTTTGCATTATTTGACCTAAACCTTCACCAATACATACGATCAAAGCTTGTAAAAAATAGGCTGTGCATCGCTAATTGTGGAAGTACCCTAGTCAGACTAACGCCACGCCACTAATCCTGTTGCCACCCATCCTATTGATTGCCGCTAGGGACTTTGCCTAACTTTCTTAGTCAAACTATGCCAACGAGTACTTCCTTTTCTACCAGATACTAACATATTTATTTAAAAACAACTAATTTATTGTCAAATTTCTCTAAGAAATCTCTAATAGTTACCTACGTAAAATATTTTGAAGATTTGGTAAAACCACAGTTGTATTTAGACTACATACCAAAGCTAGAGCCAGTAACCAAACTATTGAAACAAACGAGTGACCAACTCATAAATTAGGTAAGTACTAGTGTCACTGTGGTACAAGTGAAATGTTTTGTTTTATTTAGTTTAAACCGAGCGCGTGATACGGGCACCTCGGAAGTATTCAGAAAATTTCGATTACTGGCACCACATCGAGATACATTTCTAAAGCTATGGTGTGACTGTAATTAATATCCGTGACAGCGTACCCCATTTAAACCTCACCATCGTGTTAGGTATTCAGTCCTTTTTAGTTACAAAATGTTTACATATATTTTCGTCCTACGCTCCGCGATTTCGGGAAATGTTTACGTTGTACAATGAGGTGTGAAATCGCATTAGTTCGTGCGACTTGACGACCTTCGGTAAACAATTAATAGTGCTCTCTCTCCGGACGTGTGAATATGTAACACAGAGTATCTGACTCGTGTTTAAACTCCGGGTAATAGGTATAGAGAATCTGTGGTGACGTGCCCCCACGGAATGTCAGTTGTCGAGCAGTTGCCTTTTTCAGTAATTATACGATGAGTTCACGATCTTACTCAGCTACTAAAGGAGTCAAGATGGTTACTGGAGGGATAGGTACAACACAATGTGTCGCTTTGGCTAGCTACCATCCTGAAAATTTGTCAAGCCTCTGAGACAAAAGCTGGCCTGAACCAATAAAAAATATAGTAACAGAAGATAAACCGGCAAACTTAATAAGTTCAAAAAATAAATGCATATCCTAAAAGCTACCTAAATCTTTCATGAGAATAAGACATCGTTATGAGCGCAGTTGCAACTGCAAATAAGTCAGCTGATATTTTCGTAAGTTTGGAGCCCCAGCTGCAAATTGCATTATAACTACTATCTGGGACCAAGTACAGACTGATTTCTTATTCAATGATATTTTCGCTTCGCGATTGAACACTACTTGCTGGCAGTCTGACCTTAAGACCTCGCTCGTAGTTTAGCTTTACAATTCCCTTTGGAAGGTCAGATCCACTTTGTAATCAGCACAAAGAAATATACAAAACGTTGGACTTATTAAAAAAACTTCCTAACAAGCATTGATCAATGCACTTTAACTTTCAACCTTGCCAACGAAAAACGGGCTAATAGGTGGCCTTTGTATTCATAACACGTGTAACCAGAAAACGAAGCAAAGCGAGGTAGACGCAAACTCTGAAATCGTTAGACAACTCACGTTCCACTTTAATCAAAAATACATTTCTACTGATTGGAAGTAATGAAAAAGAAGTCTCACAACTGGATGTTAGTTAATAACAGCTGTGAAATGGAACCCAAACAACGTCGTTTTCGATTAGGCTTCAAAAATTATTACGCGATTTAATTAAGTGTAGGTTAGCACGCTATATTGATTACCTACACTAATCAAAGGTCTGTTGATTGGTGAAGTCTGTGAGTTCCAATCGGAATTTTCCAGGAAAAGTTTTGTCAACGCTTTGTTGGCCAAATAACGATTTTCTCCGTTCCCGGCTTCCCTAACGAGATTGCGTCGGAGCCAACCACATAGCAGCGGTAGGTACGTTGCGGGTTCGCTCCACCTGTGAACTTCAGAAACCTTTTGGAAACTTCTATTAGTTTGATATTCTATCTATCTATCTATCATAATTATAAGCTAATTTATGGACAATTAGGATATCGAATAGTAGTTCCAAGTCTATGAATCAAACATAAAATTGAGAACGGTTGTTTTAAAGAATATAAGAATAGAGCAGGGACAACTGGGCACTGAATTGAAATTGCACGTGGGGCCCTACGTCCCGCGCGCGACCGCTGCGGGTATCGATCCCCGAAACTTGGAACCTCCAAAAAGTTACTCCGTTTGATAAATAAGCAGTATCGCGCAAAGAGTGAAAGGACCGTAACCACGTAGTGAAACTGCGCTCGCTCCGTGGGTACATCCTACATCCAAGTGTGTGCTAAAGTAATAAACCTACCTGAAAGTTTTATTGTTAATAAAACTTGAACTTGAAGGTCCGTCTTTCGACTCCAACTCGAATGTCCTTATGTTTATTATTCCAAGCTTTTATTTAACTTACTGTGTTGGTACGTTTGTATGGATGGACGTTTTCTCAGGTAAAATCTTGACCCAGATAACGCTGTTTAATTCAGTTGAAATCTTATTTGCCTGTCACGTTTCGATAACAATACAATGTTATGGTGACAACAATGTGTTGAAAGAGACTGAAGACAACAAAACTCCTCAGTGATAAAAAAAATTGAAAATTAATTTTATTGTGATTGATTGATTGATTAAGTTTGGCGTTATTTTGACCGACGCAGTAGACCTACGTATTCTATGAAAATTTGTCTTAAATAGTATTAAATATTGGTTGACCACTATCTTGTCTGCTGATCAGTGATAAAACCATCGACCATGGTGCACGCTTACCTAATAGTGACCTATTCACTTGTGTTGAACGATTTCCAAAATGATTCCCTCATTGTAGATGAAAGTTATACGACCACTTGTAGCTGTCAGTCCCCACTCACCCCAGTTGAG
The DNA here is from genome assembly GCA_912999815.1 of Campaea margaritaria. Lineage (NCBI taxonomy): Eukaryota > Metazoa > Arthropoda > Insecta > Lepidoptera > Geometridae > Campaea > Campaea margaritaria. The sequence goes on from OU538788.1 coordinate 8,071,643, forward strand.
CGGACGGTTGCACCCATCATAACCGCCGCTCATAATAATAACATGTGCTATTATGGGGGGAAATTCATTATACTGGACTTTAACAAGTTAATTCGTTGTTGAAACCCAGTCGCTGTGCGCCCTTTGGCTTAAACGAAAGAAAACCAAACATTTCATATGAAATTACGTGACCTCTTAACTGACTTTAAGGTACTTTTTGTAGTGGTAGTTGGGCTCGTCTGCAAGAGTCTGCTTGGGGTCTGGAGTCTGCTGCCGCGCAATATTTTGGATTGCAAAGTTCTGGGTGGCAATGCAACTTATAGACTGGCGCTTGTCGTGGCGTTTAATTCGATGAAGAACCCGGTTATTATTACTCAGCAACATTAAAAAATACATATTTGGTCCTGTTTTTATATATAGGGTACCTACTTTTTATTTAATCCCGAAATAAAATTTACTTTTCACGAGAAATAGGGTAAAATGCGAACGAAGCTGCTGGTACAGACGTTTGCTTAAAAAGCATGTGTAAATACTAGCAACAGATGTTCCGATATGGTAGACGCTGACTACAGATGTTCCGACCGTCGTCGGTCAAGCTAGGGCATGTAATATCAGAACGTTTCTCATTCCAGTCCCCTGTTCACAATAATTGTCTCGGATAATCGGAATAATAATCGGAAAGTTCTGTAGTCCAATTCCGACGAATGCATTCCCGATCCGACGCAATCGAACAAAATTCTTTCGAACAATTATGGTTTATATCGTTTTTCGAATGCATTGGATCGGTGAATGAATTTGGCGGAAGCAGATTCCAAAAGTTTCGGACACTTGTGAATCCCAGGTGTACAGGACTGACTACCAATATTAGATCTCAATACCGGTATTCCAGTATTAATTAATATTGGAATGGCATCAGTTAGTTATAAAGTTGGATAGGATACGAAACATAAAGATATTTTGTAGCCAAATTCCTATAACATGTTATATTTGGTTCTGGTCGTGATCGTTTTCGTTTTTGTCGTCGTCGTGGTTATATCATGTCTTGTTTTGGTCGTGGTTGACTTTCCGTCGTCGGTTGGCATCTTTCAAGAAAGATGCCGACCTTTCAATTCATTCTGTTAGTAGTATAAGTTAGGAAGTAACGTAATAATGTTGTTTTCCAGATCCGGCGAGGCAGCGCGACGGAGCGGACCGTGAGTGGCGCGCGCGGCCGCTCGAGGCGTCCTCGTCGTCGACCAATCCCTTCATCACGCGGCGCGCCGCTAAACCACGTAAATCACCCACCCCTGACTCAATAGAACTGATCGAGTTTGACTAAATATATACTTAAATAGAACATGTTTCAAAATACTAAAAAACCAAAAAATACAAAAAAAATCTTTTAACTATAAGCTTGTATGTGAGCGCGGCCCTCGCTCCTATTGTAAATATGGAACCAGCTTGAAAACTGCTTGAGACACTTTCTACATTTTCAACACGTGTTATATTAGTGACAGTTGTTTGACGTACGGTGAGGCGCGCGGCGGCCGGCGCGGCGCGGCGACTCATGGGTCAGTGACAGTGCAAAGCCGCACGCGCGGCCGGTCCCACACCGCACACTTCGAGTGCTTACTCAGAGCTGTTTAGGTTTCCATCGGGATTATTCGGGATTCATTCCTTTTGGCGATCCGAAGTGCAGTTGGTTAATATCAAAGACAGTGGTGAAAACGAAAAGCATAATAGGATAGTTTTATGTTACATGTTATATTCAAATATAAAATATTAAACTGCAAGATTTAGTGGCGTGCAACAGTCTCGGCTATTTATCTGTAATAACACGATTATAAATGTCGTAGTGGTAGGTTGTTTAATCGAATTCAATGTTCAGATATCGTTGTGTTTAATCGCTGTTTATTCAATGTTTAATGTTAATAATAGAGAGGGTTTTGAGTGCGCGGCCGGCCTCCCGGACGACGAGTGTTGCGCGCACGCCGCAAGTGCGAGTACGCGCGTACTCGTAGGGCGGCCGGATGGAATTTGGCAAAGGACAATTTGTAGCTGTTGCGGGCATACGATTATAATTAGTAGCTTATAATATTAAATTTACACATATCCAGATTAGACGTGAATATAATAAATGTTTAATTTTAGGTTAGCCATGCGACAGGCTTTCTCTCGTGACGACGACGCCCACCGGGGCTATCCCTTGCTTTAGACCGTTGAGGTGCCCGCAATATACTTGCCGCCTTGCTATTTCAAAAACAAGTTTCACTTTATATATTACTTTAACTTATTAAATTCTAAATTAATTTCGCTTCTGTCTTCGAACATCTTCCTTTCTTCATTGAACCTGTCAAATATAGCAACTTCCGTCTATTTTTTGTTTACTGCATTGTAGTATCATTCTCTTTGTCACGTCTGTCCATGGCTATTATAATATAGGCTTGGGTTATAAATAACCATTGTTATAGGTAATAGACTACATCCGTAATTTTTTGGTCATATCATTAATACACATCTCATAGCGTTTAACATCTAGAATGAAAAGACATACTTACCTAATATTTACGCCATAATATATTTGTAGTATAGTATTAGACTAGATGTACGTATTATAGTATTAAGTGCAGCCCTTTTACTGGGCTAAGAGATTATTTTGGACGCTTATCACCAAAGCGCTATTCCAAAAAGACAAAGATTAAAATTGAAATGTACAGCTTTATAAATTCATCCTGAAAATTCATACGTGAGACCGTGACGTAGTGGATGTTAATTTATTCATTGCTGTGGAAAGAGAAACGATACATTAGACAAAAATAACTCAGACTGGCTTCAGGTGGATAGGCCATGGTGACTTCTCATACAAAGTGGGGAGCCAATACTGACTACATAAGCACTTTAACTTCGGTCTTATGACTCTTTAATTAATTTTACACCTGAGAAAGATGGATTCAATCAAAATTATTCATTAAAAAAGAACTATTTTCAACAGAAAGGTAATTTCACTTCGCGAATTTGATATATATATGAAACGGTTATTAAAAGAAAAAACATACACTGAAATTATGGTTGTGTCGTCAGTTTTGGTCCCCCAAAATTGTATGGGAAACAGTCCTAGCCTATCCATAGATCACTGAACCCTGGCTGACCCAAAATCATTATAATATCTCAAAAATGATTATTGAATATTGCACTGAATTATGGTTGAAGCGTTGAAATCAGCCTATTGGCGATTAACAGACACGTAGCGTGCAACGCCATATTATCTTTTCAACGATGAAAACTAATTAAAACAATATACGAAAGGTTATTACCTTTCGTATATTGTTTTAATTAGTTTTCATCGTACAACTCTATTGAGTTGTACTTCTCTATTTTATTCAAATACATTCCACCTGTATCAATGGCGTCATTTAAACGCAATTGTGATTATTTAGTTACATTAACGTCTAACTATGGGATACGAAAACTAAATTGAAAGGACATTACGAAATAAAAGGATTTACGAAATATTGTAATATACTTAAAGATAACGATCAATACTTACCGCCCCAGAATATTCACAAATTCTCTGTGAATACGTGAAAGGCACTATATAATGGATTCTACCACTTCTTTCAAAGAGGGACAAACCGCGTTACTTCGCGTCTAAATATAATATAATAATTATAAACATGTATGTTACATTATAAAAATAATAGCAAAATACGTAATCATAATCATAATACTTTAAATGTTGTATAAACTCTGTCAATTACTTCGAATTATTTGGCATTTATGATAGTCTTATATGTATCTTCGTTGAGCGCGAGTCGGAATGGAAAGCGAAGGGGAGCGACGTCTATTTATTGGCTGGTTGGTTTTGAAGAAGAGTTCTGAATAGGTATTTGAGATTGAATATGAATGGTACTCGCTCAACTAGAGACTGTCATATAATTATTTTATTTGTAGATGCGGCATCTTTCAGACCGTAACCTGCATGTAGTTGTTTTCGTAAGCCGGGGCTGTTGTGGCGCGCTGTATATGTGTCAATGTTATTAAATGTCTGTATAATCAAATATCGCACCTAAGTTAACAAATAGATGTTTATTGAATTAAATAGCACTCGGGTCCTGTTCGTAGTCGGTGTCTACATAGATTTAGGGTGGTTCTTAAAATTATGACTAACGTTCTACTTGCTACCTGATGCCTCCGTTTCTTGTTTGTTGCACGTAGATAGAATATCATACACACATAGATTTGTGTTTGAATGAAATAGAAATATATCTATGTCAATGTTTTTTGCAAAATACACCTAAGTAATACTTTAATATACACGTAGTAATGGAGTGATCATCTGAAACAAGTGTCATGACCTTTAAAAATATTAAGCGACTAACTGAGACCCCTGACCAATAGCTTGCCTTAACTGGCCGACTAGGAGTGAGGGACATCTTTGTGTTCCACTGAAACCCGTACCGCTTGTTCTCTCACGTGTAAAAACCTCTTAATCAGCATTGTTTTCTGCCACGATGTGGTTTTAAACACTGCAGAGGTAACTTTAACATGCCTCGTGACAAGGATAATGGACTGATTATCTGAGACAAGCATCATGACTAGTACAGTTCTTGGAGCTAACTGAGACCCCTGACCACTAGCTTGCCTTAACTGGCCGACTAGGAGTGAGGGACATCTTTGTGTTCCACTGAAACCCGTACCGCTTGTTCTCTCACGTGTAAAAACCTCTTAATCAGCATTGTTTTCTGCCACGATGTGGTTTTAAACAGTGCAGAGGTAACTTTAACATGCCTCGTGACAAGGATAATGGACTGATTATCTGAGACAAGCATCATGACTAGTACAGTTCTTGGAGCTAACTGAGACCCCTGACCACTAGCTTGCCTTAACTGGCCGACTAGGAGTGAGGGACATCTTTGTGTTCCGCTGAGGCCTGTACCGCTTGTTCTCTCACGTGTTAAAACCTCTTAATCAGCATTGTTTTCTGCCACGATGTGGTTTTAAACACTGCAGAGGTAACTTTAACATGCTTCGTAATAAAGATAATAGAGTGATTATCTGAGACGAGTGGCATAACAAGTACAGTTTTAGAGCCAACTGAGACTCCCCAACCGCTAGCTTGCCTTAACTGGCCGACTAGGAGTGAGGGACATCTTTATATTATGTTCCACTTGAACTTGTACATATAAAAGTTTAACGTACACGTGAACCAGTATCTGAAACAAGAGTCATGACCAGGAATAATAATAATTTACAGTCCTTGGGGCTAACTGATCCTTAGCTTGCCTTCACTGGCCGACTAGGAGTGAGGGACATCTGTGTGTCCTCCGTTGGAACCTGGAGCACGTAGGACTAATACTTTTAAGAACCATCTTGTTAATAGTACTTAATAAATATGTGTATCCATTAAATACGAATACAACGCAGCACCAGGCAAGAAATAAGTTAACAACCGAACGATTGTAAATCGAATGTTATAGGCCAGTTCATATTTGTATTAAGGCGCTGTAAGTAGTTAAGACTTGTTTTTTAAGGAAATAGAAACCGAAACCAGATACAAACAAATGTACGACTCACTTGTTTTAGTTTATATTTTAAACAGTTTCATACTTTGGGAAACTACGATTAGGTACACTAGATTTTCTCCATCAATGTTTAGTTTTTATTTTATTAAGCTCCTTTTTAAACAAAACAATTTAATGAACTAATTAATGTCGACCAGGAAATTGCTTTGTTTTTGCATAGTTACTGTCGTTCAATTTGCACATGACGGATCGGATTAAGAAGCTACATCAGCGCTTTAAGAAATAACAAGTGACTGGCCTCATCTGGTACACAGTAATGTGTTGTAGCGTTTCGTAGAGCATTAAAACTTCTACGCTACGGAATCACCCATCGCTACACAAACTAATGTTAATATTCAACATTCAACTTCTAACGTGTGTCCATGGGAAAAAGAGTGGAATACGAAACGCTACATTACATAACGTGAATCTGGATTTGAAGAATCATAGATTCTGGGTATGGAGGCCTGGTGCTGCTAAAAAAAAATTAAAAAAAAACTGATTGTCGTGGCCAACACTAGTGTTGGTCTGTCGGTGTTATTATTAATAATTGTCTATTTATTAGTCTTGTGTTACAAACTATTGATCTGAATGAGATGTTGCGTTGATTTAAATTAAGTTTTACGTTTGAACTAATCGTGTAATCTGTGTCTTTCTGTAGTCTTAACTTTCGATGTGTGGTAAAAGTGAATAATTGTAAACTTTTTCGATATTCCACGAATCAACTAAGTACATCGCGATGATTGAAGTCTTAAGTAAACGGGAATCGGCCTCATGCGTTTCTAAGACTCTTGTCTTGTACCATCGAAATAATTAAGACGCTCTACAGAACTAGCTCATAAGAAAACAGTGGTCATAAAATATTACTTCAACAACAACTTCTAAGCTAATTTTACTAATCTAACAGGAAATTGCTTAGCAAACCCTATCGAAAAAACTTCAGGAATGCTATGTGACGAAGACAAACCATTGTCGTTTCAATTACCTATTGTTGATGATAGTTTAAAAGCCACGTGTGAAATGTCTGTAGAGCGCCAGCTAACTTTACCCGTGGACAAAATCAAACGTTCCATTCCAAAAGACATGTGACACAAATCAAGAAGGTTTACAAATATTTAGTTGGGTACAATGGACCGATAACTCGAAAAGCGATAATAAGCGCGCGCCCAGCGCCCCCTGTCGGCGGTGTGCGCGCCGCTCCAGACACCAAGCTACTTGTGAATTACTCGCGAAGGCCAAAATTGTAGTTACGCTATATGCGTATTATAATTTTCGCTCAGTATTATTAGTTAATATATGAACGTAGCCGTAATGTACCCACAGAGTCGGATTAACACGGGCCCGGTGCAACAGAAAGGTTTAAGTTCTTCGTATTTCAATGTAAAAGTAGTAAACTCACTTAGATTTCGCTGAGGAAATCACGATTTTCTATTTACTCGAGTACTTATATCGACTACCTTATAGGTTGGGACGAAAAGGATAAAGGAAAAATATAAATTTATTAAGAAGTCTGAAAATGTCCGACAGACTATATGAAATATAGTATGTCTTTAGAAAAAAACAACTTCGGTAAAAATATCTGTAAATTAAATTCGATTTGTTTTAAGATTTATAGTTAGGTGAGGTCTGCAAACGTTTTGGTATATCTAATTTTTTTAGATATACAACATGTTTATTTTGCTTGGATCGTTTCGGCTGAGGGATGTTCGGCCAGTTCGTTTTGTGAGTTCCGATGCGGGCGATGAGACCGAAGAATACGTTGCGTTGTTGCGTGCTTTGTACGTGCCAGTTTACTAAACATAGCTACCTTAACGCGTTATTGCGCTTACTGTTCCATTACAAAAGACTTTGCACCAAATTAACTAGGTATCACTTATAGGTTTGAAAATACACTGATAACGCGGTGTTCATTATTGATAACTACAAATCACTACTAAACAAGCATAGCAAAAGGTTATGGAAGTTACAAATTGCCTTTTATGATAGTTATCAACAACGAACAGCCCCGAATCTTAAAACAGCAACGAAAGACGACTGTTTACAGTTAAATAATAGTCAACTAGCACGAGGTACGGGTGAATGAGGTTGGTATTCTTAGCCGTTTGCTAAGCCTCGGTCAGGGAAGCTCGTTCTTTTTTATCCAGAACTTGTAAAGCTCCTCGAGCAAGGTGAAAATAATTTCGAATACCAGCCTGGGTAAGTAAATGATTGTCAATCATAATTTCAGTGTCAGGTATCGTTTACGTTCTTCACACGCCCCTCTCCGTCCAGATTAAACAGTGTTCATATTGTCAAAATATATTCACTTTTTTAATTAAATTTCTTATAAAAACTAGCTTCGGTAACACGTTTACCTGCATGACTATTGTTTTTATATCTTTTAATATTATATTATATTACCATAATCTTAATGTTTATATGAGGTGGAGAGTCTAACCTAACGACTGCTAGCTTTGATCGCGTTTTGAGACAAATTGTTTGATTAAAAACATTTATTTCGATTGAAAATTTTTACAAACTGATGCTAGCTATGAGCTTAATATAATTTAAATTTGAAATATTTAATACTTCTTGTATTTTACTCAATCACCTAATGTAAGTAAACGAAAAATGAACACTAGGTACATAATTACATTATTCACTAACAATATCTTTAAGGATTTATTAATGTTAAGAGCTTTTCGATTAGTATACTTACAAAAAATAATGAGATCTTATGAAATATTCTGAATTTTCGCGATAATTTATTGTATTTAATATCCATCCAGTATTATTAGATAAATAGGTACTTATTATGGTGTAAGAGCCATTTTCTAGCTCCTATAGTGTGTTAACGTAAATTAGGTTCATGAAATTGGCCAACCGGTATTATAATTAAAAATGTCTTACGTCTTATATCAAAATATTTTTTGTTTTACGATATAACGGTCTCATCGCTCGTGAACTTAAGTGAGTAAAGCATAGGACCACAAATAAAAAGAATATACCATATCTAGAACCACAGAAGTTTTATTATCAATATAATATGAAAAATCGTTGCACAGAAACACTTGAAGTAGGTACAAGCCACCAGTAACTTAAAAGAAACAAGTATTACAAACCAGCTTTTAATTCAAAGTTTATAATAGTTATACACCCAGCAATCTCTCTACTCTATATATTTATATAGATATTTGTTTCTATATTATGTCAAATGCCTACTGCTAGACTCATCACGACATTAAACAACGCTGAGGAAAAGTACGTACCAAGTTCTAAACCTCAGTTCCTTTAAAGTTTATTAAACAAACTTATCCAAGGCATAATAACATTGATATTTTTCAGTGAAAAGCGTCGTTAGCTGTCGTATGTTAATGTACTGCTTAACACGTACTTTAGTTATGAAACGTTTTTATATCCGCCTAATACTTGCGCAATCGCAGAGAACGTGAGGCTGGTGCCAAAGTCGAAGAATTATATTAAACTGACCAACGATATACAAAATAAATTGTAAAAATACTCATATTAATTCACGAGGAAGTATCGGAATTCATCAAAACGAACGGCATTTAAATTATATATACATAAATATACCTAGTGTATATTAAACGATTCCATAAGTAGTTCCGCGTAAGTCATATTCATTACTTTTTCAAATATCGCGAATAATATTATTTGATTTAAGCTGTAGCGTGGAAGGTGTTCGGGGTTTGTTAGTTTCGTGGATAATTGTGATCTGCTGTTGTCAATAATGTTTATATGAAAAATAATCATTGGATATAAATGCATCGAAAAGGCCGCGTTGTTAGCAAATAACATCAAGTCACAATACTTACTGCTTTTGTTTTGTCAATGATAGTAACGATTGATGCCAATTCTCGCATGTCAGGACGACTTCTATGCATTTTTATTCAGATGTACCTTCTTACATAATATAATATCTATTGAATATCTAACATGTATTTATTATTTTTTCTATGCTTAATCGAAATATTTCATAACATAATCATGTATACTTATGGAAAAAAAACTATAACATTTGATAATTTGTTTAAAAATTACTAATCTTTGATTTTAGTATTATGGACTTTTTAAGTATTACAAGCACTAAACATATTGACAGCGGCAGAACAGGCATGGCTGAATGTATCAGACAGAATTTGGAATATATTGTGAAACTGGATCATTTTACTTATGCGACTAAATAAATACGAATGCCAAAATCAAATGTAAGTTATACATAGGTAGGTTAATAACGATACTATATGGTGCACATTTTCTTATGAGTAAAGGAAGAGTAAAGTTGGCTGATTTAGGCATTCGACGCTTCTCGGTCCAGTTAGTAGGTAAACAAGACGAATCCCGACACTTGGCGTTTAACAATATTGAAACACTGTAAAATATAGAACACGTTTATTTTAATTTGTACGTCGGTCATGTTTTGCCGCTTAGTGTAAATAAATGTCGAGGCTCGGCCGACGATATTATTTTTTAATGAAATTTAACAAGAGGTCGATAATCGCGTCAGACAAGCCAATGAGACAAAAATGGCTGGAAATATTTTTTAAAACCTAAGCCGTAAGAAGTAAATGCGCTTCACAGCAATGTCGAATATTGGCAATTTTGTAAACAATGATATCTTTCAAAAACGCCATGTTTTGTCTCGCTCTGTCGACGCTGATAGGATGAGACGTAATATGGAATTAAAAGTTAAAAAACTCAATTCGAAATAAACCTAATTGTAGGAAAAATCTTTTTAACATTTTCGGAGTGAAATAGTTTGGATCTCACTTTTAATCATACGAACAAAAATTGACGATGCTCGTTGAAATAAAAATACGTTGTAACTTACCGTACCTTTTTGCGACCTAATTAAATTCGTAAAAACATGACAATGATAAATACTTATTATACCTACAGCGATGTGGAAAATCATATCATTAAATAGGTAATTAAGTAACAGGAACAATTGTTATATGATATTTATAAATATCTGATTTTTGGATCTGTTACGATAGATACGCCTTACCTCTAAATTGTGCAGTAAAATATGTGTCCGAGTTTAGTAAGATGCAATGTATTGAAATCTTCAAGTCACGAGCATCGAAATATCAAATTGTCTAAAATAAAACCTTCGAGTCCTGCCGAACCACACTACTATAAATACTATAAGTAAATAATAAAAACCTTAGAAGGTACACACTGTATACATTTTATTAAGTGAAGGCCAAAATGTCACATGTAATAATACAATATTTATTCAAGGTGGTTAAAAATAATGTATTGTGCTCCCTCTTGTACATTCTTGCATGCGTTTTCATGCACCTTGTAGAAAGAGCGCTGACATTTTGTTTTAGCATGTCCTTATTGAAGCGGCTTTTGCTGAAAACATAAAAAGTTATGTGACATGTAATAAAACTGCGCACTAACCCGAGTCTTAAAGTTGGTGAAATATACGTTCACAGATTATGTTACATAGATAAATAGAAGTGAAGCTCATAAAAGCGTGTTAAAAAGAATATTATGCGCTCCCACTTGTACAATGTTGCATGCGTTAGCATGCTTACTGTAGAAAGAGCGATGATATCCTTTTTCTTATCTTTTAGGTGTGCTTCTGACCTGTAGCCTACTAAAATTAAATGTGTAAGCAAAACTAGCACATCTTTTAAGGCGGATGTCGTACATTTTCACTTGTATAATATACATGCATTCGCATGCATTTTATAGAACAAATGGGACATCCCTTTCATCCCTCATATATAACATAAAACCAAAAATTTTAAACGAATTAAATATATATTGTAATGGAATTAGTGTCTACAAAGGTTGTTCGAAAAAATTGTTCAGTTACCTGCTTGTTATCATCTGAACAAAGACGTAATGATAATTATAAAGTCTAACCGTCAGAAAATTGAGATATCGCTATCGCACTTACCAACGAACTCTTCCATCAGATTTAACTTGCAGTTAACACTACAATAGTGTGTGTTATAAAAACAGTACTGATAAAAGGTGGTCCTGGCAATAGGAAGATAATAAACATACATGTAATAAGTACTTTAAGTGAATTAAAATCTGAGATCCAAACCTTATCTCCTCCATGTAAGATCGCTTCACTCCCTTTCTATAATTCCATGGTATGTCAGAGCTTTCCAATTTTTATAGTTGAGTTGATACAGTGCTACGCTGTGCTGTAAAGAATGATTTCCTCGTACGAATATGTTGTGAATCAGATATTGTATAAATGATTCAATAAAATAAAATGGTGTTTTATTTCTTTACCCTACTCGTATTTAATAATAAGTGAGTGCATGGATGTCCGTAATTTACTATTATCCGAAGGTACCTTATCGTACCTGTGTGTATTCTAAATAAAAAGTACCTAGGTACCTATCCACATCCGTAACCGAAAGAGAAATAAAAATATCAGCTAAACTATGGATATCCAACGGCCTTTAGATGTCGAGAAGTCATGATCACTACCACAGTATAGATAATTAAGTATCACTACTTACTTACCATCAAAGACGAACAGAAAACTTCTCGAGAGTAATCAAATCTAAATTAGTGAAACACGATTAGATACATCTAGCAAGAGCTACCTATGTTTTATATAAGATAGTGTGGAGAATACACATAACTACCAACACAAATACACCTATCTAAAATTACGTAATCAATTGGATATCAAATAGAATTTTCCTAATTTGTGATGTCATAATTCCGATACGTCATTATATTCCATCGACCCTACTTAAAAGCCTTAGAGATGTGTGCACAGTGTAAGTAATTACCTAATAAATTGCTAATGGGCTGCATAGTGCATTACACACTGACGCGTTCGAGATAAGGCCGAGACGATAGCGAAAGCGATAAAACATTATATTATAGTCAATAGAAGGTAAATAAAAGACACAATATACAACACATACCTATTTAATAATTATAAAGTACCATTACTAATATTAAAATAATATTGCCAAGGGGCACTTAGATTGTGCCCATTCATGACAATTGCTTCGTGAAATGAAACGTAAGAAAATATGTAATATTATTATAGACTAGCCCCGCGGTTTCACCCGCGTAGTTACCGTTTCCGTGGGAATACGGGGATAAAATAAAGCCTATGTTACTCGCTGATAATGTAGAAAAACTATCTGTGTTCCAAATTTCATTCAAATACGTTCAGTAGTTTTTGCGTAAAAGAGGAACAAAAATCTATCCATCCATTTCACAAACTTTCGCATTAATAATATTAGTAGGATTATAATAAACATAGTGAAGTCTAGATAGCCTGTGGAATGACCCACAGACTGGATAAGAGAACTAAGTATGAATGACCGAAACCTTGTTAAAATCGGGTTTACTTTTTCAATCGTCCTCACTTTCCCTCCATCCATCACATGGAATTACACAAAAGTATTATTTCGTAAGAACTATAGGGTGATCTGTGGTATTATACAGTAGTTAGTTTGTACACACTAATTCCATGCTAAATCCGGTATACATACGTAGTAGTTTTTGCACTCAATGGATTCTAGGATAAGCCTAGATAGGTACCTGCAGATAACGCACACTCTTCACAAGTCTTGTCAACACGGAAAGTAGCAAAATAAAATAAAGATAAAGATTTTGAAGATCGTCACTTTATTCACAAAATCAACTTTTACAACAAAGCGTATAGGCTATTATTATACAAAAAATAACTATCACAAATGCCGTATTTGCCCCAATAGTAGTAATGCCTGGCGGAAAATGTAGCACACATAAAAGGTTCATTAAGATTTCCATTACAATGTAGGCTTACTTAAATGAGTTACATTTTCAACCAGGCAGTACGTATATAAAAAAAACTCATGTTTTTACCAACAACGTCAATAACGAAATTATTACTTTTTATTGACAACAAAATTACTTTTTGTTTTTTATGACTGCAAGGCCGCTACCTCATTGTGACGCACTGTACGACTATTTACACGATTTCGTGAGCCGCGTTTGGAAACTTGATTATTAAATGAAACAGTTCATGTAGCATATTATGTAGTCAGAGACGGGCGTGATGGTCCTAAGTTTTGAATCACGGCGTCCGTTTCGCTGACCGCTCAAAAAACAGTATTAGAATTATGAATTAGGTACTTTATTAAAATCTCTTCATGCTAGCCAAAGAATGTAATTGATTATATTATTGAATTTAGATTGTAAGATCTATAATGTCAATAGTTTTAATTTAATAATTCGCAATACTAGATTGTTTTTGTTTTTTTTTAATATTTTCGCGTGCCACATTTGTTTGCTACGGGCTGCCTACTTGTTAAGCATTAAGACCTGCACACCAATACCGCACTATACAGTTTACCGCAATAAATGAATTTGAATTTAAATTTGAACAAGCTGATTGTGCCTCGCTATGGCCTTATAAAAAACGAAAATTACTGTTTACACATTAATTAAATAATAATAAGAATTAATTACATATTTAAATATTTTTATTTTAAATTAATTTGATAGTCATAATCCGAAGTTTTTCTGTTTCCAGGCCAGATTTTTAAAATAGTAACGAAAAGTCGTACGTTTGGAAGCCGCTCATGTAGTGCGTCCTCCGCGGAGTTTACACGAAATCCGCGAGATGGCGTGATTTTAAGAGATTCAGCAAAAACATTATTTTTTTCTGTTTTTTTTTTTTGTGCAATTAATGTACCGTTTTGTAAGGTTCTATCAAAAAGTCATAGCAAAATTTGTAGGCGGGGAAAAAAAACTTGTCAATTGGCTTCCAAATAGCGATTTTATTAAATCAGGATCTTTCAGCCCTTTTATATTCATTATAGACATTCAGATGTAAAAATCGCAGCCAAGGGCCTGAAACAACGTGATCACAGGCAACGCACCCGTTTCGGAATTCGGTAAATGATTACGTGTAATTTACAAGAATTATAAATGAATTAAATTATAATGAGGCAATTCGATTATGTACAATTTATCAACTTAAAATTGAAACTTTTGCGCCAAACCCTTAAAAATCCATCTTCATGTAAATGACATATTTAACATTTATGGTAAGTACTAGATATTCCTATATATTGATTACACAAGTAATACGATTAGTATATGATACGATTATGATTATAAGATATTTCACAAAGACCAAAGTATTTCAAAAAAATAAAGTTTGGTTATTGTTAAATGTAGATGCACATTATTTTAGTGTGCGTAAGCTCGACTTTACATGTTTTAATGTGATTTAAATCACATTTTACAATATGTTGGTGCGTGGGCGATGCTTGATCTACTCGTATTCCACAAATTACATTAAAAATGGAAAACATTAACTAAGAGGTAAATTGTAAACTGTCACGTGTAAAGTAATGGAAGACGTATAAAGCCAGGCAATAAAAATATACAAATAGAGCAAATGCGTCGGGTCAAGACATGAACAAGGAACAGGGGGCCTACTCTCACCTATTAGTTAGCGGCTCAGTTTAGGCTCAGTTCAACTTAGGTTCCTAAACTGCACCGCATAATTTCGTACCATGACCTACACCTATACAAAATCGTTATTGGATCGTTAACAATAAGAATGAATGAACGATAGTTTCTCACGTCTACTATGACGTCACTCTGTTGGAAAGAGACAACACTATATCAACATCCTTTGCTAACTTCGTTTAGCCGTGTTTCTTTCTTTTGGTTGCGTTCAGAAATAAATCAAAAAATGTTTCGGAAAATTACGCTTATTTTCATGTTGCATATTTTGTCATTTGTGTGAAGACACAACACCTAAGTAATTTAATTAAGTATTTAGATGTATGTATCAATAATGTTTATTGATTTATTATTTATTTAAGATCATTTTTAAATTAAATTACGAGTAAAATATTGTGGTCCTAGAATTGATATCTTTTTAGAACGTTCCTTTTATATTTTCGACATTTGACATTTGATTAATGAGTGACGGACGGATGAATGTTCTTCGACTCTAATTAGAAAATACAGCACGAAAGAGTTCGTATATTGAAAATACGCGCGCTTTTGTGCTGATTTTTATAAAATACTATTTTCGATTTCTTTTTATGTGGTTTATAAATTCACTACAATGGCGTCAGTAATTCTGACTAATATTTTGCATATTATATAAAAACCTTATTTCTTAAGTAGGTACTTATACGCATGAATCTATACTCCAAAATTCCCAAGCTTACGTCTCAAGTGTTAGCGGCTATTTTAAGTGGTTTTCTTTATATTATACTGTGAAACTTCTCGTCAACGAGTAAGCTACGGGCAACTTGAACACCTTTGGGATTTCATAAATAGGCACAACGAGATTGCAACGTGCTATAATAAAATCACGCAAGCCAGGGAATACTCTCGCCGGCTGTGGGAATCAGTAGCCCTAAGTTTAAACTCCCAAGGCGACAGTGCATACACAAATACACACACTTAATTATTATGATTTTTACACTGAAATCAAAATAATCCCTACTTCCCTACTTATATTATAAATGCGAAAGTAACTGTCCGTCTTTTTGTCTGTCTGCTACGCTTTCACGCCTAAATTACTGAACTGATTTAAATAAAATTTGGTACAGCCTAGACTCTAGAGCCTGAGAAAGGACATAAGCTACTTTTTAATGCGAGAAAAGGGTTGTAAAGTGTTGAAATAGGGGATGAAAGTTAGTATGGAAGTTTCTTCATATTTTAAGCTAGAAGCTGGAAACTTATTTTTGTGCTTTTGATTAGATATAAATAAAAATGACATTCAAATTTTGTAAAATAATTATCCACAAGGTAAAATAGCAATAGGGGAAGAAATTTTGTATGGAAATATATAAGGTTTCGGCTAAACCACTGCACCGATTTTTAAAATTATTTATCTAATGAAAACTACATTATGAGCGAGTAATAAAGGCTATATTTTATACCCGTATTCCCACTGGAAGAGGAACTACGCGGGTGAAACCGCGGGGCCGCCGCTATTAAGATATATAACCAAAAAGGCTCAACTTTGGTTGTGAAAATATTAACTTTTATTGAGACGCTTATTTTGACAGCTAATGGGATCAGTATAGGTTCAAATAGGTTTTAAATATAGCTCATGGTACGAAAAGAATGAACGAAGTCATGACTTGCGATCCAGTTTAGGTTCAAAATGGCGGAAACCTAAACTGAGTCGCTAATAAGACGTCATGGTACGATTATGCGACGCAGTTCAGTTTAGGTCCTAAACTGAATCGCTATAAGACGTCATGGTAAGCCTCCTGTTCCACATCGGTACCTAGACAATTGACCTAACAACAGTGTGAAGTACTAACGAAAAATCAAAATACGTGTACCGGTCGAGGGTAATGACAGGTCTGTCATTTTATTTGGCAAGAAATGACAAATGTTTTGGAAGGTTAGAACATTGATATTTTTAATGACCTCAAGTGTTCATAACGATGACGAACGTTTTACGTTTCTATAATAATTATACTCTATGGACTTAGCAAGCATCTAACTTAGCAAACAAAATAAAAGTCAGTTTTGGCGGAGTCACGATCGACGAGGAAGACACATTAATGAGGAAGGAATAGTCGGAGATCGCGAGTTTACTACCGTTACCCGAACCGCCGATCACATAACTTTAAAAGGCGGGGGAACCGTGTGCGTGCGTGGTCCTTTGGTTAAACCGTTTAAGTAAATAACAGAAGACGTAAATCAGAACCCACCTAGCCTATATATAGACCCTCATTTGCGTAACTTATACGTCTTTACGGTTATAGGTATTACAACGCAGCTTCGTCGAATACCGGTTGTATCTCGAAAACAGCGGCGAGCGCTAAGTGGTCCGATGCATACACTTGGTTAGGAAGACGGTGGAGCGCATAGCATTCTGTGATAGCAGGGAGGCGCAGGCGTTCGGTTAGACGGAGGTAACTGCAGCAGCTGAAATTTAATAAAGAATAATCGTTTATAAAATTTTATATTCAGTATAAGAACAATAAACTCTAACAACGGAGATAACCTGGTTCCCTACTAGGGGCTGATTTACACATTAGTTAGTTAAGTAGCGTAAATTACGAGATTACTTTATATTAATTATTTGTGCGTTTGGCTAGCTAGAGTGTCAAGTAATGTTGCTGAAAGTTTGCGGGCACCAGCTATTGGCTATATTTTATCACAGTATTCCCACGGGAACGGAAACTATGCGGGTGAAACCGCAGGGCGCAGCTAGTTTGAAATAAAATACACAATCAACGTCACATTTCAATTTACTGCCAAAACGCTTACATCTATTACGATATTCCTACATCTACTGATGCGTCGTTTTTCAAGTCTTGTGGAAGACCTTATTTGCCGGCAATGAGACCAACCTGAAATACATATAGTCGACGACGATCCAGTAGTCTTGGAAAGTGGTGGCTTCTTGCGTGCCGTCGGGCTTGTAGTTTTCGTAGACGGAGGCTAGTTGCAGCGAGTGCCGCAGGTCTCCGCTGTTGAAGCACCCCTTGTACTGGGGATCTCCGCGCGCGGCGCCCGACGCGTCCGCTCCGTCGGCCGTCGCGCCGCTGTAGTCGGAATTGAAGATCTGTGAGCAAACAGTAGGCATAATAGTAAGCGCGGTCCATACATCCGGGTTTTATTTATTTGCTAGCTTGAGCCCGCATCTTGGATGTCATTCCCGAGAGTTTAAACTATATCCAATCAGCAGTTACGATAAATCACGCGACAAGATTGTATATCATATAGCTGTATAATGCAATAAAATGTTTAAGAATATTTTCCTCTTTTTGGAGCATTAAAATAAAAGGTGATAAAAGAAAAAAGGTGTTTCTTACTTTTAAACAAAATTTTTTTAGAGCCTATGCCACACTTTTCTGGAATTGATTTATGGAGCTTTCGTGCTTCGAGATAGATTGCAAACCAATGCTAGTGACGCCCATCTGGCCAAATTACACAAATCTTAGTATGAAACCAACCATTGCGTACCATCTGTTATATTATGTGCTGTTAACCATTGAAGAGTTCCTTTATAATAATAAATAAAATTATAATAATAATGCTAATATTGGATGGCGATGCTTACTATAAAAATGCATTGTCATCAGAACTGAACCAATATGTAAAACTTTTACTTTGTAGGGATAAGCGGAAGTGGTTCTAAAACGGATGCAATATTTTACCTAAACTAACAAACATACATTGCATGTTAAATAAAACCTTGTAGTAATGAATATTACACTTGGCTCCATGACGGTAAAACGGTTTTTGATTTGGTACTTCAGATTTGATACTTTAGATATTAGAATAACTACAACATTTCATACATACATAGTCATGCCGCTTTCGCTTCTTCCACTTTCATGAGTTCCTTTATACATGCTCACCGGTTATATATGCTTTTGACTTGGCCTTTTTTTTAGTATGTCCTCGATTTGATCGAGGTATATTCATGCAGGTACGTACAACACTTCAAGCAGCTAGTAAACCATATTGCACCTACCTTCACGTTCCTGAACTCTGTTTGCAGGCCCTCCTGTCGGTCGAGGTACACCGCCAGGTGCTGGCAGTTGTCAGTGATGCCAATCCGCTGCCAATCGGAGCCGTCCCGGAGCGATCTGACACTGAAATGTGACATGTAAACTCTATTTATGTATTTATTTATAGACAAGCGGTACAGACTTGAGTTGAATTATCTACATTGCAGTGTTGAGTCACTTCACAAAATGTTAACTTTCGCATCATCATCGATCTGAAAGTGAACTTTATAATTTTTTTTACAGTAACACCTTTGTCTGGGAGTATAATTATTTCAATCAATGACCACTCTGTAACACAATTTCAATGTTAACTTTATTTAGATCTAATTTTTTTCAGCTACAGTTTTGCAGTGGTATTTAACTACAGACCAGGCGATTATATTTTAATTTTTAGAGTATACGAGGGTGAATCAAAAAATTCTTGGAATCAATATTAAAAAATGCAAAGATTTAAATAATAATATTTTATTTTTCTACATAATCTCCCTCCAATGCAATGCATTTAGAATAACGCGTTTCTAACTTCCTTATTCCTTGTGAAAAAAAATTATTTTCTTGACTCTCGAAAAAGTCCTCTACGGCAGCTATAACCGCGTCATTATCGTGAAATTTTGTTCCACGAATTTCCTCTTTTAATTTTGGAAATAAGTGAAAATCACTTGGGGCTAAGTCCGGAGAATATGGTGGGTGGTCAAGGAGATTGAAGCCAGCACAGCGGATTGCGTTGAGCGCAACTTCCGATCGATGAGCAGGAGCGTTATCTTGAAGGAACAACACGCCCAACGACAGTTTTCCACGACGTTTTTCTTTAATCGCTTCACGCACTTTCGGGATTAAATTTGCATAATAGGGTCCAGTAATCGTCTGGCCTTTTGGCATGTAATCAATAAAAAGGATTCCTTCACTATCCCAGAACACAGAGGCCATAACTTTGCCAGCGGTAGGAGCAACTCGAAATTTCTTAATGGATGGAGAGGATGGTCGTTTCCAAGACATGCTTTGTCTTTTAGTTTCAGGATCAAAATGGTGGACCCACGTTTCATCCATGGTGACAAGACGACGGCAAAAATTATCCGAATCACGCTGGAACATTTCGAGATTACGCTTGGAAATTTCCAAACGTCGCTTTTTGTTTTCGTCGGTTAACATTCGTGGCACCCATCTTGCAGACACTTTTTTGAACCCCAGTGAATCAATTAAAATGGATTGAACGCTACCAAAAGATATCTTTAGGATCTCAGCTATATGTTTTATAGTCATTCTTCTGTCTTCCAAAACCAGATTCTCAACCTTTTTGACATTTTCTTCTGTAACGGAGGTTGAAGGCCGCCCAGAACGCGGGTCATCTTTACAGCTTGATCTACCTCTTTTAAATTCAGCCACCCAGTACGCAACCGTAGAATAGGGTACAGCATCACCCCCTAATGTCTGCTGAATGTCCAAAAAAATTTCCTTCGTAGACATTTTTTTCAAACTGAGATATTTTATCACCGCACGTAACTCACTTTTATCCATAATTTTGACTTTTTAGCAACTCGTTGCACAAAAAAATTTATTACATGCGAACGAACTGACAAAAACAAGTGACAGTCTGCATAAATATAGTGTGATAGACACTCTTTAATTTGAATATCGAACTTGATCCAAAAAGGTTTCATATATATGCACTTCTAAGAACTTTTTGATTCACCCTCGTATTTTATGTATGCTGCTTTGGCACGTGCTATATGCTATAACATTTTCTAGCAGTCATCTAATGGAGAAATGGTAACAATACTGTAAAAATACAAAACAGTAGTAACTTAACGATAAAGATGCCATATTTAACTGCTAAAATGAAGCGCCTCCTGAAGACTATCTAATAGTAAGTATACATACTTGTTTAATTTTAACAACATTACTACAGGTATAAAACAATTGAATTAAATATTTTGTAAAAAAATATGTCTGTCTGCCCCGCGGTTTCAGCCACGTTAGATATTATCCCAGAGGAACCCTCAATTTGAACAGGTATTAGGTATATTATGTTCTATGATAGGACCTAAAGTATCTGTAATACAACAAACACACACATACACACAATCTTTCGCATTTATAATATTAGAGACATTTTAAATTGGAGTTCCAATATTTACCTCACACATCCTCTGTCTAACAGTTTTATTACAGCACTATCGGGTGTCGAATTTAAGTCACCAGTCAAAATTATGGGTATATGGCCGCGCCTGAAATCACAATAAAAACTTTATCAGACATAGAATGAAGGATCGCATCTGCTCTCTGTTTACCAGTTCTCTCATGTAAGTCGTATGTGGAAATAGAGTTGTAAATAGAATGCAACAAATAATTTGTTCTGGCGCACAGAGGTGGTGTGCCAGAGCATTTTCTAAGCAGCCACACCACAACACGAATTAATAAATCGATCTCAACCTAAGACCTACTGTGAGTGCGCTCTTGAGATTTCATTCGGCAGAGGTAATAAAATTTTCTTTTAAAACCAATTCGATTTATTGTTATTACTTTTGACAAATGGAACACTTATGCCCCCGGAATTGTAATCAAAATTGAAAAAAAATAGTCCAACAATCAGACAGTGAACTTCAGTCAGAAAGATGAATGTTGGTCCAGTCCGAACCTGACTAGGAAAAGGAATAGTAGGCCTCTTCTGCAAAAGTCTGCCTAGGGAAGTACCAGACTTTTGACAAATATTCATACGGCAAGCAAACTTTGCAAATGCAAGCTAGTGTGCAAACTCACTGTTTTCCGGTATGTAGGGCACTCATCATCAACCTATAACGTCCCACTGATGAGCACGGGTCTCCCCTCACTTTTGTGAGGAGGGTTATGTGTGTAGGGCACCATTTCAAGCTAAATAACTCCATAACCTATTTTTTAGAGTGACAATGCAGTGCTACTCCTGATTTTTGCAATGCTATGTTCTAAGTAGCACTGCAACTGCTAGGGGGAGGCATTGCAATAATCATTAGGTGAATGAGATGGACAGCTCGGTACAAACTAAGCAAATACTTACTCTCCATGATTAAAGAAGGTGAATCTGTCGATCTCTGCCAGTAAGACTTGGATCTGTGCAACTCTCACATCGGTCCGCTTTGGATTATAGAGAAGGTGCGTGGTGGCCACCACGAAGGGGCTGTGGGGCGCGCAGCGTGGCGCCAGCTTCACCATCAAGCCGATGTTGTCACGATTCAGTAGCGGAAGGTCGGGCTGGTAAAACTCCACCTGGAAACAATGAGGACAACACTTTATGTATCTTTATACTGTATTTATCATTTATTATTAAAAAGACATTTGGAATGAATTTCTAGTTGCCACACTGACAGTATTAGCAGAGTTTAATAATAGTAGTCCTTACCTATGGTAATAGCTAAAAAACTTAACCCTCGCTGAGCTTGTGATAGAATTACTCAAATGCAATTATTATATGTATTTAATAGCCAAATGTTATCAATATATTTTAATGTTAATGAGTAGTTGGTGGCAACAATGAAATCATCAAACGCTCATGCAATGACTGGTCAATTGATCTAGCTGTCCATATATGACCGGCAGACAAACAGTTAATAGCAACGAGGAGCATTAAATTAAACTTTTAAAAAGAATTCCACTGAACATGCTAAACCAATATCTATATATATGAAAATGTTATGTTGGTTTGTGTACGCTTCAAAAACTCAAAAAGTTCTGCACCTATCGAGCTGAAATTTTAGCATGATATATAATCCGCATCAAGGATTGTTTTTATCTACTTTTTTCATCGGTGACATATCAGCGAATGTGCGAATGTGCCACAGCGAAGCGTGGCAGGGTACAGCTAGTTAAATATAATTATACGAGTTGAAAGATTCAATTGTTTTAAAGTGGCTTGGTGTGGTAGGTTACAATAAAATTTCGCCAGTATCGTGTTGGAAGAAACTGCCAAATGCAGATTAACTGTTTAGAAGAAATTTGGACTGTGATGAAGTGACTATTCCAGATAGAGGAATTGGTGGTGTTATATTTTAGGCGATACACAAACAAAGCAAGTGCAACGCTGTCTATTGTCATTGTCAAATTGATTGCCGAAACACCTTATTGAAGATCACAATGTTTATTTTTCTCAAAGTGTTAGGCTATATTTTAGTCCAAGCTCTTTGGTTGTTCCTAGCTCATTTCTTACTAGTGCCTTAATCACACAGCCGCCTATTCTGTAAAGACTAAGGGGTCAGTAAAGTAAGTAAAAGATGTTTTTATGGATTTGACAGGTGGTGTGGTAAGCAAGACACAGTTTGGGCAAATAGTTAGTGTTTGATTGGAACCAGAGTATCGAAACAATCTCAACAGCACTTTTTTCGGCAACCGGTGACAGCTATGTGGGATTATCACTTTATTATTGACAGAAGTGTCTTTCCCCGGAAATGAGCACAGAATAATTCAATTAACAATCACATAGACCCTACTGTAATTGATATAATTTAACTTATAGACTATTAGAAATTTATTGTCTTTGTAAATAATGCGTCCAAGAGATAAATTACTTTATGATAGATGACTTAAATAATATTTTGTTTTTGTATTTTTTTATTGTTTACCTAGTAAACAATTACTCTGTCATTTAATTGAAATTAAATAATCCAAATGTGAAAAACCAATAAATAATTCAATAAGATATCATAGCTAATAATTATATTACATTGTAATCAAATTTAGTCCAAAACTGAGTTTTTCTCATATTGTTTATTCGCAGGTTTTTCCCAATGAATTTTCATTGTATAATCTATACTAATATATAAAGCTGAAGAGTTTGTTTGTTTGAACGCTAGGATCTCAGGAAGTACCGGTCCGAATTGAACAATTCTTTTTGTGTTGAATAGTCCATTTATTGAGGAAGGTTATAGGGTATATAACATCACGCTACGACCAATAGGAGTGGAGCATCAATGAAGAATGTGGCAAAAACGGGGAAAATATATTGCTTTTAAGTTATTGCGGGAAAACTTGAACTATGCGGGTGAAACCGCGGGGCGCAGCTAGTAGAAAATAAGGCTCAAAAACTATGCATATTAAGGTTATACAGCAAATGAAAACAAATTAAAAGTTGCAAAGCTGCACAGAAAATATTCGTGGAACATAATTTAAAGCAGAGGCTGTGGCACAAATGGTATTTAACAGGTATCATAAAAACTAATCTAACAAGCTGAACTAAAACTGGTAATATAATGTAACTAGCATGTTTACTTCAAATTTAAATAAGGAATGTTTTCAATGCATCTGACTTTTGATATAATAGAACCCCTGCTGGGCTATGCAGCGCGGTGTGGATCAGCTTGAGTTCCTTTCATTTTAATTTTGATTGCTATGGGACTCGTAATTTCAAGACGCATGATGAGTCCTGTGGCAATTAAACGTCAAAATTAAACGAACTCAAGCTGATCTGCACCTGCTGAACATGATCCCATCTTTCATCTTCATCACAAAGCGTTCATTGTTATTTAAAGTCGTGTCTCAATGTATTATATTCACAATAAGCGATTATCTTGACCCAGGAACTGAACTGGATATTTAATTTTGTTTGTCAAAATAATATGATAAAATCAACATGAGCGATAGTATTTATTTACTATTTACCTTTACTCATTTACAGATTTATTCTAGCTTATGGATTATCAAACAATAATACTATGTACAAACATGCAGTAGCACTAAACAAATAATTAATAAAATCGGGATGCAAATACAAAGCTGAACAAAATACCTACTTTATGTTAAAAGATAGTAGCAAGTGCACTACATGTACATTGTACATGTAACATTTTTGTTGTTGTAATAATGCAGTATCGACAATCGCTGATATGGACTGATGAATAAAAAAATACTTGAGCAACTTACACTGATTTGATCCTTAATTTCGAAAAGTGATTTTTTGAAGTATATAGCACAGCCATCGTACCTATGGCCGGTTTTCTGTTTGAATATCCCGAAGTATCCAATGGCCTCGAATTTCGAATAGAAGCTGCTCAAATGTGATTCTTGTACTTCTTGCAAGCACAATATCTGAAATGAAATACAAATTTATTTAATTTATAACTCTTCTAAGTTCTAAAGTTCTTCTAAGTTAAACAGTAACTAGTAACAGTTCTAAGTAATATGTAATGTAATGATTAAGCCAAAAGTAAAAATGTCACCCTATGATTCTGACCTTTTCATATATGGTCACATAAATACACTTACGTGACTGTTACTATTGGGCGAACTACCTTCTTACCCTGGTGATTATATTTGCCATGTAGATTATGGTTGCCGTGTTGATTATAATCCCTCTTCGATTTTAGTTCTTCTTCTCCTTTGTAACGATGATCCATTGGCTACTCAGTTATGGACCAATATTCGGCTATTGGTACATTGGGAGCAAAAGCCTCATAAAGGTTGGTTAGTTCGAATGTTGATCATAATTTGCGTGTTGATTATAGTTGTATAAACAATAAATGAAGTACTCACATCAGGTGCCAAGGTGACAATCTCTTCATATAACCGGGTAGACCTCACTTTCCACTTGAGGTCGCGTGGGGAGCATTCTGTGTAGAGGTAAGGGTGACATTCCAGCAGACACTGGGCGAGTACATTGTACGACATCACTTTGAACTTGAATGAGTTGCCTGGAAAACACCATAAAGACCATTACTAATAAATTTAACTACATACACAGATAAGTTTTCACAGAATATTGTATAAATATTTTCAGGTAACATTTTACAAATTTGTTTCAGTACTTATGATGAAGACAACTGCGGGTGATTGTCAATGTACATGCAGAACTTCATAATTATACTAACAATTTCAGACTGACAAGAAAAGAGACTCTATTTGGTAATCTGAGTTTACAAATTCTACACGAGATTGTACTTTGATGTGAAAAAATATATGAAGAATAAACAACAGTAAGTTAAGTAGACATGGAGGAACGTAAAAATAGCAGAGGATGGTTGCATTGTATTACGTAATTTTTAATAATAGACATTCCTCATTTTTCGAAAATAAGGAAACATATTATTTAGATGAAAGACACACTTAACCAACACATTTGTCATTTATTTTGTTTTTTGTGTCTTTTAGTTGTTAGTTTAACACTTTGACTGCTGAGCCTATTTTCTTGTCTAGCCACAGTCACAGATCTGCAAACACCGTTGTGTTTTCCCGTACCGCTAACACAACAGTTGTGTTTTCCCATACACATGGCAAGTTATAAAAAACACCAAAGTTTTGTTTTCAACAGTGAAAGTGTTAAAGGCATGTCTCTTGTTTTGGTCTACACACACTACATAACACATATTTTGTTATGTACACATTTCGGATCCTGCTCTGCTGTTTGACATGAAAACATAAGAAAATTAGTATCCTAAAGTGTGGTTAATTGATGTTTCTGATTTTGGACTACATTCAATGAAAAATGTTGAAAAGTCTTACCATTATAAGAATCACTTTTTCTCACCAAACTCTCCCAAGACCTGAAATTGGGCGGTACCTCACACGGTCTTGTTTTAGCATCACGGGACTTCTTTGAGCTTTTCCGCCAATCTTCACTCGAGCTATCGTCATCTGAGGAACTAACATAGGAGAAAGTTTTCTTCTGAGTAAATAGAAGTATATCAAACATTTTTCTAATGCATGAATCTTATCACTTTCATGGTTTCAGTCTGATATCAGGTATTATCAAAAACTTTACATGTCAAACTGTTAATTCAAATCTATTCTACATCGACGAGATATTGGGGACAGTCATATAGACAATAACTAATTTAATAATATAGTCCTATAAAATATCAAAATATTTCTAATCTAGTTGAGGATTGTATAATGACAACATTTTTAGGCTTGATAATATTTGTGCAGAGGCTGATTACAACCTTTTATAGAAATATAGTCTAATAAATAAATATTTGTTTGAAACTTACACAGAAAATTGTCCACCAGAACTGGCATGGTCAGTGGTAGGCTGCATTGATTCACTCATTGGCTCAGTTCTGTCAAACTCATCTGAGTTTAAAGGCGGTATCTTTATGAGCAGCCTCTTCTTCAAGTTATTGTTTGTCTTCAAAGCCTGGTTCCAGTGGAACTGTCTTTTTGTATTTAAAACTACACAATCTGCTCTGCATCTCTCTCTAATGCAACTCAAGTGTGCATTCACATGTGTTTTATAATCAACTTTTTCACAAGTGATCGTGAGAAATCTGTAAAAACTATTTGTCAATTTCAACATAGCTTTTGTAAATGAGTTAGAAATATATGTATAATAACATATTTATATCACCACTAGTCTAACAAGAAAAACGGTTTTATACATGCATTGCTAAAAATTTTGTTAATATTAATTTTTCATTTTTCATTTACAGATGACATGGAATTTGCTCCCTTTAGTTTCGTATCCTGAAACAAAACAGGTACATATTAATATTCCTTTTAATAACAATAATTACATCCCACTTCACTGCACGAGTGTCATGCATTCAGTTTAACACATTCACTGCTGAAAACACAGTCAATGTGTTTTTTATAACTCTCTGCGAGTACGGGAAAATACAGCTGTTGTGTTAGCGCAGCTCACGGCTCTGTGGCAAAACACAGACGTGAGTGTTTAATGTGGCAATACTACAGTGTGGTGCACACAGACAGCACTCCATTGCTGGAAAACACACACAGTCCGTGCCAATGCCTAAATGTAAAAACCGGTTCAGCAGCCAATGTGTTAAACAAAAGATTCCACTCAATTGTTGCACATGATACAATGGGTTAATGTGACACCTGTGCCAACCAACAACACTCAATGTTTATTTGTTTCCTATCATCAATATATGAATCTGTACATAGCTACATAACAACCTTATCACTATAATGATACCAACATAAAAACTGTGCAACAAGGTTAGAGGAAAATAGGGCTATTCATCTTGCCTTTCCATAACAATATTTTACACCAGTTATATCTTCTTATTTTATTTGCAATAGTTAGGTATCTACATAATAAGATATACTGTACAATCCTAACAACAAACATGAAGACAATATGATTGAGATTTTCAGAATGCTTCTGTTACCTATTTCTGTCCCCAATCCATAAAGGAAGATGATCAATCTCTTACAGGTAGTTGTTAAAGGGGAACCCGAAACTGTTCAGACACCTAATGTTATGTTATATAACTTTATCTCGACTAACGCCACACAAAAACAATTCCACACAATCGACCAAACAAACATTATAATGATCGGATGACAACAATTCAAATATCCTAACCATGAAATCGATACGAATCATGTTGAAACCACTTACATGCAAAACAAAGCCATAGCTCATGAGGTGTTAAGCCAAAGAGCAAAAACCATGACGTGCATCTAAATTTTATAACTAAAAGACACTTTACAGACCCGCCACTAACCAACTCCTTTTCTTTCGAAATGAATTTCGACCACAGACAGAATACTAAAATAATCAATAATTTCGTCTGTTTGGCGTTTGCAGGGTCTCCAGATGAAGTCAATTAAATTTCCCCACAGGACAATCCCCAAAAACGATAAATGTACTATTTATTTAGGCAAGTTTTACCCAAATATTTAGAAAGTACCTACTCATTCATTTATTTCATACTATTTTTACTATTTTTTAATAATATTTAAAGTACACAAAAACATCAAAAGAGCTAGCATAACAACATTTGTTCAGTTAATTCTTATATAAGCGCAAAGGCACATTTTTTACTGAATCTTTTTTTAAATCAATCAATAAAAAGTGCCTCGCCTCACCAGCGCCACACAGTCAACAGCCAGTAGTGCAGGTAAACACAGTGGAAACGTCTTTCAGTCTCTCTAATATTCTCGCACCTTAGGCAAAATTATATTTTTCTCCAAAATGGGGATATTCCCCCATTCTGGAAACACTGGCTGTTTGGTTTCACCACAGACATAGGAATAGGATATTTCCACAGTTCCACTGATTTCCACAGAAAATTTATCCTAGCGCAGGTTTCTTTCATTCAATTTTGCCAACCACTAGTCCACAGACTTTATAATTTTAAAAGTTTTTTTTTTATTTTGGCTTAGTCCGATTAGTGCATGGAGCCAGTGTCAAGTATAATACGATATACAAGTATAAGGCTTTTTTGCGAATTGACTTTTGAATTTGGAACACTGTATTATATTGTTTGGCCGCAATTCGGTCCTATAAAATACTAAAAAAAAATTGTGGCCGGCAATAAAAAAAAAAAACAGCGCGTGCCAACGCGGCATTGGCTACACATCCAAATTAAAAAATTTATATTTTTATATTTTTCTCGTATGATGAATATTTCTCATAGTGTATGATGAAAAGCACAATGTACCACACTGGTCTAAAATAATTATTTAACCTCGAGCGAAGTACTTTGACCTCCACGCTACGCTTATAATAATTAGTACCTCGATGACCGAGCTTTGCTCGGTATTTTTTTTTTATGACAATTTCTAAAAATGATTCCTAGCTAGATCGATTTATCGCCCCCGAAACCCCCTATATACTAAATTTCATGAAAATCGTTGGAGCCGATTCCGAGATTCCAATTATTATATATATATATACAAGAATTGCTCATTTATAGATATAAGATAATAGTAGCAAGGAGGTCAAAGTACTTCGCTCGTGTGATACATTATGCTTTTAATCATAAACTATGAGAAAAATAACCACTACAAAAAACAAAAAAATAAAATGCCTAAAAGACTCCATAGATTTTTTTCCGATGCCCGCGTAGCACGTCCTCTCAACGACGCCTCTTCAATGTTCATCAGCAACAGCGAGTAACATAGGCTATATTTTATCCCCATATTCCTGCGGGAACAGGAACTACGC
Source organism: Campaea margaritaria (assembly GCA_912999815.1). Classification (NCBI taxonomy): domain Eukaryota; kingdom Metazoa; phylum Arthropoda; class Insecta; order Lepidoptera; family Geometridae; genus Campaea; species Campaea margaritaria. The sequence continues at coordinate 8,101,528 of OU538788.1, forward strand.
GGGTGAAACCGCAGGGCGCAGCTAGTGTATCTTATAACTACAAATATACAACTTTATTTACTGAAAGTGAAAGCGGGCTGAAAACCTGCCAAGTGCAAATTGACTCGCGCACGATGGGTTCCGTACTTTGTTGTATGGGAGGGAGCCCCTCTTAAATATTTATTTTATTTATTTTTAAAGTATAAATATAATATAACTAAATATTCTGTTAATATTTCAAGCGTCTACCTGTTCCCGTTTTTATAATCGAGCAAAAAAGAAGCCCAAAAATCACGTTTGTTGTATGGGAGCCCCCTTAAATATTTATTTTATCTTGTTTTTTAGGTATATGTTGTTGTAGCGGCAACAGAAATACATCATCTGTGAAACTTTCAACTCTCTAATTATCATGGTTCATGAGATACAGCCGGACGGACGGACCGACACACGGACGGACATAGGTAGGTACCAATAGCTAGTTTAAAATAAAATTTAACAACGGTGTTTTATTTGCTTTTTACGATAACTTCATAATAATAATACAGTTATATTATAAATAAACAAGCTAAGTCCCGCGGTTTAACCCACGCGCCACAGCTGTATCCGGGGGGGCATGACTCCCATCTCCTGGAATATATCGACCACTGATATTAATTCTAATCTCGTTGTCAATAAAACAAATACTTTGGAAAATTAAACAGAATGCGATATGCTATTATTGTACTTATTGTAGAAGCTAGCAATAATTATTAACCAGCAGCATAAGCGTAATGAGTGCGAACTTCTTTAGCCAACTTTTAGCTATTTCTAGTAGTGTGGTGAATGAAACATAATTAATTTAAATGTAATTGGACAATATTATACAGATAAAATGATCAAAATTATGTTTTACCCAACTGTTTCAGAAGATGGATTATGTTTTTCGAGTGTATAGTACGTATCTATGTGTATGTACGACGCTGGGTACTTATGCATTAATATCAAACCTAAAAAAAAATGAATTTTACCGCAACAAAGATTAAAATTCTTAAAACGGTTATTTATGTAATTTATCTAATCAAAAATAACCGTTTTTAAGATTCCGTACCCAAAGGGTCGAACGGGACCCTATTGCTTACTAAGACTCCGCTGTCTGTCTGTCACCAGGCTGTATCTCGTGAACCGTGATAGTTAGACAGTTGAAATTTTCACAGGTGATGTATTTCTGTGGCCGCTATAACAACAAATACTAAAAAATTGAATAAAATAAATATTTAAGGGGGCTCCCATATAACAAGCGTGACTTTTTGCTAGTTTTTTGCTCGATATTGATAAGGGCGACAGTTAGACGCTTGAAATATTCACAGAATATATAGTTATACTTTATAAAGTATATACTTTATAAACTTTATACTTTATAAGGTAGGTACATAGATAAAAAGTAATTAATTATGTATACAACATACATAATTAATTACTAAGTATAAAGCGAGAGGGGTTATAATTTTTAGATTTTCCCTTTCGTGCCACTGCCTGGTGGGACAAAACTGGTGGTACATAACCCGTTTTAGGTTTCAGGTTAAACTGCTAAAATGAAGCTGTACATCTGTTGTTTTGTGCTGTCAAGTAAGTAAAAATTACCCAAGGGTCTCCCTAGACCAGCGTTGCCAGATTTTTTATTTGCCATCTCATTATTTTGGAACTTTTTGAGTGACAAAAGCGGGATTATTTCATCGAAAGCGGAACATAGTAAAAAATCTCGTCACTCTGAGACATCAGTTCTAAAGACTCATGATAATATGCCCAGTATTTTGCTGGAAACAGTGCCCTTCAAACCGGAACACAGAACTGTTTTCATATTATACTTAGTGCTTGGCGGATGAATATCTGGCAAAGGTGTGCGACTTCCCCGGGTGGTCTCTTTCTGAAGACGCCTGCCCACAAGGCCTAAGACTACAAATATGTTCGACCGTTTCACAGTAAACTTTCCGGAATTATGGACGTCACCGAGATCCAAGTTTGAATCGGTACGCAAAAAGAAATGCATATTTGGTGGCGTCAGCCGCGCTTGGCCGCAACTAAGAAGGTTCGGCGAAGTGGGTTACGATATGATAAAGAAGATGCAGTACGTGACATTTATTATTTTTATCTATAGTACCTACCTTACATCTATATCTATACTAATATATAAAGCTGAAGAGTTTGTTTGTTTGTTTGAACGCTAGGATCTCAGGAAATACTGGTCCGAATTAAACAATTCATTTTGTGTTGAATAGTCCATTTATCGAGGAAGGTTATAAGCTATATAACATCACGCTACAACTAATAGGCGCTGAGTATCAACGAAGAATGTAGCAAAAACGGGAAAAATATATTGCTTTTATGAGAGTTATTGCGGGAAAACTTGAATTATGCGAGTGAAACCGTGGGGCGCAGCTAGTTTAATATATTTTTTAACCTTAATTTTCAAATCGATTTTCGAATCTTACGGTTAGGTACCAATACCTACCAACCTATAACAAAATAGTGGAAAAAAATAATAACTATTGGCAAGTATACCAAGAAACCGGCCGTGATGGACTATCCACACGCTCCGTAGTTAGTCATACCTACCAGTAACTGGTCCCACGTAAGGACCCTGGCGAACCAAAGGGAGATGCTCGCTCACGTTATATAGTCATATTTTATCCCAAAGTTATATGATCGATTGTTCGTATAATCGCATATCGTTTTTCGCAATTTTACCTACCTACCTACTTTGTATAATATTAGCTTTGCCGCCACTCCATCCATATGCGCTGACTCTTATCTTCAACACACGGTTGTACCTAGTTAGATTTTTGTTTCAGGCAAAACCTTCCAGAAACTAATGTTGGGCCTAAAAGGACTAAATTCTACAACCCCACCAAGGGGTACGAAGCTTACTGGGAGGGAGGCAGTTGGGTGATGGATCCAGATTATAAAATGGGTAGGTATAATAAAATGAGCGGTTCTCGAGTCTCTGCAGCAATGTCAAGTGGACTGAACATATGCCTCTTCTATGACGCCACAACTATATCCAATCAAGTACAAAATCAGCAGACTAAACCTATCCAGCTCTGCAGGGGAGTGAGGCATGGAGATTTTATATCCTCCAAACTATTCTCTAACACCCTGAAGGATCCTCGCTAGACGACGCCGGCTAGGTGGAGTGACGAATTGCCAAAAGCAGCTGGCAGAGTCTGGATGAGGAGAGCCAAACATCGAGTTCTGTAGGTTTCACGAGCACGGCCTACGTCGAGCAGTGGACGAATGTAGGCTGATAATGATGATGAAGCATAATAATTATGTATCATAAGTTACCGGAGAAATACTAAAACATTACCCGTACCTACAGTAATAGTAATTGGGTTAGCTTGCCCCCCGATATATTTTACTTTTGAATGTAAGGCGTTGTTTCTTGTTGCTGTCAGTATATTTTTGTATCTAATTATCACAGAATAGATAGTATACTTTGTAACCTAATACCGTATAAAATGTGGAATAGTATCTGTTCGTTACCAAGTTGTTGTTACTTTCACAGTGGTTGAAGGTAAAGAAACGCAAGTAGATCCAGATCAGATGTGCGATTCCACTTGCTCCTTTATGTACAAATCGTAAGTAGGTATTATCTATTTACTTCTTCGATCAACGTTGTCCAGTGTTCGAAATTCGACTTAAATAATTCATTAAAAAAATTAAATTTGACCGTTGAGTACATATATAGCTAATTAAAATTATTAATCACAGATGAGAACTGGGAAGAGATGTCAATACAAAACCTTTTTACACCTTTGTATAGGTACTCTTTGATGAGATGACGACTTCTTACTCCCGAACTCTTTGTCTTAAATTTCAAACTTCTTTCATGTCAATTCTTACTTGCTTTTCATAGAAACGTGTGTGTCAATCGCGTTTACCTACAACTCGCGCCCCAGTCACATACGACTAATATTAAAGGAGGTACCTATAACTCTCATCAATTTTACAATAATTTACAGATTCGGTCCAGTTTGTGCAGTGGACACATATTATAACCACAAAAGCTTTGATAATTATTGTGACATGAAGAGATCAGATTGTGACAACAGGAAAGGTAGCCGAACTAAGATTAAAATTTAACTTAGGCCAACCCTAAACCTACAATAAGTCTCGTCGTTTAAGCGGAGTCTTTTCCAGCTGACTCCAATTATCCGAGATGTATCCTTGACCACCTTGAGCTTCTTGGTCTTCTCAATTTTGGCTCACACATCGAGTCATAGGCCCAGCTTACTGCCACGAAATTGGGCGTAATTTCAAAGGTGAGACGGTACTTCACACCGGAAAAGCTGCTCAATTTGAGTCAGGCGCAAATTCGGTTATGTATGAAGTGTCTACTTCTGTCATCTTTGTGACGATTTGGCCATGTATCAGCTTGAGGCACTGAAGTACGTAGATACTTATAATAATTGCGGTTGGTGTAATAACCATGTCTAGGGATCGATCGTCAAAGTTAAGTTTATCAGATGCTTAAATACAAAACTAAAACGCAAAAACATTTAATATTGTAAAATAGCTGTAACCTGCCACGCTTCGCTGTGGCACATTCGCACATTCGCTGATATGTCACTGATGAAAAATATAGATAAAAACAATCCTTGATGAGGATTATATATCATGCTAAAATTTCAGCACGATCGGTGCAGAACTATTTGAGTTTTTGAAGCGTACACAAACCATCATAACATTTATATATATATATATAGATAGATAGGCAAAAATATTGCACTTAAATTCAAAAATTGTTATCTCTAATTAATACATAATTAATACATATAGACAAAAACAACAAAAAGAAGGCAAAATATGATCTACTAAAGTGACATATGATTATCTAATTAAGGTTTGAGTTTGAAAAAGGACATTTCCCTTTCAAGTGGTGACTCATGCCTGACATAACTCATGACTCATGCAGCTTAAGTACCTACTTATTTGTCTAAACTAGTAGGTACCTACTAACCATTATTTTTGTAATTACTGAATAGATTTGACTATCGCCTATCGAGGATACTGCACAGGCCAACTCACTACTCAGGACTATTATGCGCAAGACATAGTAAGAAAAGCCAAAAATTTCCTTACGCGCTTCGAGCTGAACTACGGTAAACGTGTACAATAAACCAATTTTAAGGAAAACGTTTGTTTTTTTTTAATAAGTATTTCTATCATTGATCGAAAAAAGTTTCGAAATATCTGTGTCTCATTAGAATAGAAAATAGTGTTTGGTGTGTTTGTTCTCTCTTCATGTCAACATGGCTGAAAGGACCTTGATGAAGTTTAGTAGGTTCCTATTTACCTTAGGTCTAGGAATAAAAGGTAACAAAAAAAGGTAAAAAGGTAAAAAGGTAAGGTAAGGTTAAAGGTAAGGTACTTTTTATTCCGTAAAAATAACGGTTCCTGCGGGATAGTGGTTAACGCGTGTGTAACCGCGAAACGGTGCTAGTACTTAATAATATTATAATACCTACTGTAGGTACGAGTTTGTAGTGTGGGTATCTACGCATGGATTTCTAGCGATCCGAGCTAGCCTGGCTTATGAAATGAAAGTGCGATGAAATTTTAAGCTTTCACGCACTATGACGCTGGAATACGCACCACCGGACACTCTCGTGGCAAATGGGGAAATAAAAATTGGATTAAGTAGCATCAATTTATTTATCACGTTAATTTACACAATTGTTTTTACATGCAATTTGTTCCGTGTTCTGTTCAGTCATGGTAACATCATTAGAAAAAGACAGCCAGAGAGGTAGGCCCCGCTGCGGGGCTATGCAGCACGGTGCGGATCAGCTCGAGTTCGTTTCATTTTGACGTTTGATTGCCACGGGACTCGTCATTCGTATTGAATTGACAAGTCCCGTGGCAATCAAACGTCAAAATAAAACGAACTCGAGCTGATCCGCACCGTGCTGCATAGCCCCGCAGCGGGGCCTACCTCTCGCTCCGAGGCTCGGAGCGTTTTTTGCACCGTAGTGCAATCTACTATTAAGTATAAGATCTTTGGCCTCAACAAGGCTTAGACTTGGGACATTGACGGTCGAAATGAAAAGGAATCTATATTCGCATATACATAAAAAATAATGGAAAGTTTCATAAAACTTGAAAATTTATAATACTTGAGCATTTTTCGTGCTAAGCCAAAACGAAAAACAAAGTTGAGTAGGTAGGAGTAATAGTTTTCTGTGGTAGCAGAAGAGAAAAAAAATATACCAATGCAGTCTATAATGATATTATAGTCTGTGATATATGTCATTATTACCAAGCTTTTGAAAAATAGATAAAAAAAGTACGGGAAAACAGTAATATTCGAAATTAAAGTGAAAAAACTATATTCTAGTGTAATTTTGTAAACTTCCAGCAATGTTCCAGCATTAAGCTTTCTATACGAGGCGCCATGACACTACGTACGTTATAATATTGGTACAATATGGTATAATAAAAGTAAACCTAGAATTGCCGCTGCCGCCGCCGGCTAGAGTAATAGCCCCTCTTTGTTGACCACGTATCATTGGTTCATCTTTACTCAAAAATTCAAATCTTATACAATGTCCTGAGCATCCTTATTATAAAACACTGCACCCTGGTGGTTTTTGTGACTAATTTGCTGATAAATAAATTAGAAACTTAAACCATTTCTTAATAATTTGAAAGTAGGAGTATAGGACTAGTCAATGTGTATTGTGTACACAACAAACACAGGGTGATGCGTCAAGTTGAAGAAGTATAAAACTGATGGTGAAGGATCCTTATTTGAATCAATGCATTCTACACGTCATCTCTAAGTGACTTGATGTCCTGGCAAAAATAAAAATTAAGAAATCCTTAACATGGTGTTCGTCCTTACTATGTAAAAAATACCCTAGGGCTCATTTTCTTGTTTGTGCATTCTTGCAGTACCTACTGGTTGATAAAAAAAACCAATGCAAAAGTACATCACTTATATTGGAATTACACTATATTTAAGCAGATTTGCACTAAGCAAAATTGTAGGTAAATAAGAAAAAAGAATTGAAGAATAGTGTTCATGAAAGTAGAATTCAGCTTATGAGTCACTGTAGAGTGTACAAACCAGATCTCATAATATTGATTCATCTGTGATATAGAAAACAGAGTCAATTCCACGATGCTATGCCTGGTTCACTCCACACTTTAGGTATAAAGCTACAAGTAAGCGGTGGCTGTGCAAGATTGGTTAACGTGGGCTGGCACACCCCAGCCAGGTTGATTTGTAATTATCTAATAGATTTTATTTATATTCATCGTTACTATTTGTCCGACTTAGTGTGGATAGATTTAGATAGATTGTATTCACATTAAGTTCTAATACCAACCTACGGAATAATACCTACCTTAAAATTCATGTCACAGATGACATTACTCTGTTTAGGTTTATACAGCCAGCTTCTACACTAAAATACCAAGTATAGGTAATCAATAACTAGTCAGGGAAATATCAACTATTATAATAATTATAGCCTAGGTGTTTTGTACTGTCATCTCCAATGCCATGAAAGAGATACGAGTTATGCGATAGAAAGAGGGAACTTGTAGGTGAATATAAGTAGTCTTTCGAGTCAATGGTCATAACTCATACCACCTTGGTTAAAAATAAAGCCAACTTCACCACATTCTCTGAGCCTGCGGAAGTAGTAAAAAACCGTATCACAGGCACCACCACCCGCAAATGAGTGTTGAAGACTGCAAACAGATTTTGTTTTTTTCTATCGGTAATGTTAATATAATGGAACCTTATATGTTACAGAAAAATAAATATCACAATGGGTGATTGCTAAACTCCAACAATGTTTAAAATCGAATCATATGTGACGCCTATACTGCTGAGCTACGTGGACAAGTATGTAAAGGATTTCAAGCCGGCTGATGCACAAGTACAGAGCAACCTGTTGTATTATGTTAAATTTTTTTGTTATTCTGTAGTGTCTAACTGCTGGGCAAAGGTCTCCCCTGATGGTACATTATAATAATTAAACATTTAACTGCTATGTATAGGTACTGCTATTATTATTTTTTACTTATCCGTCTATCGCTGTCACCAAGACTTAGTGGCTTTAGTCACCCTAAAAGTTTAAAGGCTGCCTTTCTTTGAAAAGCCAATAAACACCATACAAGTATGTGGCATTAATCAACAGTCCTTTCACCTTAATTTGGTTTAGGTGGAATTTTGTTTTACTTGTATGTATTTTAATCTATAGTGATATAATTATAAATGGGATATTTACCATCATTTGGGGATAAAGACCAATCCCAATGATAATAATAATGTTAGTGACCATGACTGTTTAACAATTATGAAACCTTTGCCCCACAAGTTAAACACAATGCGTATAGACCCCTTCTGCTCACAGTAGAAGACAGACACCCCCTATGACATGTTGGCTTAAAATGATCTTGTGGTTTATTGTGTTATATGTTAAAAATTTTAGGTATCACTATGGGGAGGAGGTGTGGTGCTTCACAACCTGGTGCTCAAAGCCGACGTGCTGCAGCAGGAAGTGGCGCTACCATTCACCCTAGTATCGGGCCGTATCCACGAGCTGCTCATTCAGGTGCCATGGACCAAGATCATGTCCGAACCCATTGTGGTTACCATTGACACTATTGGTAAGAAAACCCATATTATGTTATAGATACAAACCTACAACAATATTGAAACTTCAAAAATACATACTTCCTATCTTACCTTAGTTTTGAACAATCGCTATAATATAACCTATTTTAACACTTGTCTGCAGAGCCGATTTTCTTGTCTAGCCACGGTTACGGACCTGCACCCACTATTGTGTTTTCCCGTACCGCTAACATACCAGTTGTGTTTTTCCGAATTTGCAGCAAGTTATAAAAAACACAATTGTTGTGTCTTAAGCAGTGAATGTGTTAATTTTGCTATAGTTTGCATTAATATGAGATAATGTTTTCCTTTCAGAATGCGTCCTAAGTTTAACTCAACCAGCAACAGCAGTAAGTGAAGAAGAATCACTTCAAGAGTTACCTAGGTATATGATTTCAGATTTTGTATCTCATAATTTTCTCAGTAACTGTATTTTATTAATGTAAAAAAAATACCCCCTTGAGAGATCCTCGTTTTTTAAAGTGGACTAAAAATAAACTTTAGTTTTATTTAAGTAAACAAGGGATGAGCGAGGTCGCTCATCCCTTGTTCATCTCTGAGTATAAAGTAAAAATCAAACTTTAGTGAATTTGTTTGATAATCTAATTATTACAATTATAGATTTTGGACACAATTGTGTAAAAAATTACATAGGCTGTTGTTTTTTGTCCATCTAGCCGGAAGACCCAAGTCGTGGAAGCACCACCCGGATACATGCAGGCTCTTGTCCGGAGAATAGTCAGCAACATAGCCCTTAGGGTGCATCATCTCATTGTCAAATATGTTCAGGATGATATTGTAATGTCCCTGAACGTAAAACACCTGGCAGTGGACAGCGCGGGACCTGACTGGGCGCCTAGTTTTGCAGGTACGTCCAGAGATGTGTCAGATTGTTACAACATGAACTGTAAAATATGGCACAGGGAAGATGCTCACATAGGTTGCTTTAAAAATTATGATATAAATCAGCGCTTTAGGATAACTTAAATCGGTCGGTAGACAATGGCTATTTTAAAACAGTGTATAATACCACAGCCTACTAAATCCATAGTCTACAAATGTAGAAATCTAAACTGGGCAAACGTGAGAGCCAGACGTAGGTAGCTCCAATTGCCTACAACCTATAACCACACTGGAGACTCCATTTGAATAAATTGATATGAATATTTACACATATGAGTGACGTTTACTCAAACATGCTTGAAATGTGGTCATTATTTTGACAACCTATGAGCAAAGTCGACTTTTCCACGATAATGGAATATTAGCCAAATATGTTAAATAGAAATTCATTGCTGGTGAGTTTTAGCCACCAGCAATTCCATTTGAAATTACATCCTTTATAATAAAAAAAAAAAACGGGTAAAGACTAAAGTGCGGTTTGGTGAATTTTTTTGCAATTTTGCAAATTGTTTTCCACAAATTTACTGTGATAATTAAAATAATATTGTAATAATGAACTAAGTTACACGCATTGTTTGAGTAAAGCAGTACATAAGCTTTGGTCCGCAATGACTGCACTGCTGGCCACGCTATGATGGCCTAGAGCTTAGCTTAGCTACACTCTCGGCCTTCAAGCTTAGTCATCATTGTGATCCTTGCTGTAAGAGCTATAAAGGTCATAAAGTACTTTTGGTCTCGGCCTTTATTCCAGCTTGGCCATCGAGGACTGTAATGCTGACAGCGATGATAATGGCCGAATGCGAACCATAGCACAGGTCCAGGCCATCACAGCGTGGTACAAACGCAGTCAGTAGAAACCCTGGCAGTATTGTACATGCACCAAATGTATATAATTATAATACTGCAAAACGCATGGCTTATAATTTTTTCATTTCTTGCCAGATATTGACCCCGGAGATCCGGTGATCAGACGGCTGATGCGGCTTGACAACCTCACGCTGTGCCTCGACCAAGCCGACGCGGACGGCAAGATCCGGTTCTATCAGGAGCCTCTGCTGTACAGATGCCAGTTGGATTTGAGGTGAATATTTGTATTATGCCTAGTTCGCCGTGATCATCCGTAATAGACGTGTTCAGCCCACTGCAGGGTAAAGGCCCTTCTTCCCTCTTTCTCATATAGATAGAGAAGAATAAAAAATTCAAATATGATCAAAGAAATTAACGAGAAGCTGGTTATGATTTGAGTTCTAAAAGGTAAATTTCTCTTTAAGTTCTGACTCCCATCTCAATTAAGAAAGTCTTAGTAACGAAATTAATCCGAGCTTTTTTTTCTAGTTCATGCATTAGACGGAAACCCTAAATTTCACTGAGATTGTCAGTGAAATCCGTTACATAATTATTGTAACGAACAAAAATCATACTAGAATACAAAAAAAATTGTGAGGCGATATTCCCAAATTACTCTTTCAATAACAGCCGAACCGATTTTGATGAAAGATAGTCTTAGTCCATTAACATTATGGGACATCTTCCGAAAAACGCAGTTTTTACGAGACGTAAAGAACAGGTTGAATGATCTTGCAGGGTCCTCACGCGGCTGGTGTCGGCGACCAGGCGGCGGGCGTCGAGTCTGAGCATTGAGCTTCGGTCGTCTAAGCTAGCGTGGGGCGTCACCGGCGACCAGCTGACGCTGTTGCTGCGACTGTTCCGGGAGCGCCCAGGGCTGGTTCGGAGGTCGCCTACGCCAGCGCCTAGGCCCAACACATCGCAGACTGTGCCGTTACGTATGTACTTCGGTACTCAACATTTGTAAATGTAACCAAAGAACATGTAAGAATGTTAAGATCGCTGTGGTCAGCGATCCGTTTGTGTCGTCTTGCGAGTAGATAATTGTCAGATACGTTCAATTTCAATTCGTATCGTATGTTAGCTTCATTCGCAGTAAAACAAGGGGGCAGTGTACATATTACAGACGCAACATCAGTGAACTCAGCGGAGCCGGCTCGTTCGGAGAGCTGGTCGGAGTGGGCGTGGTCGTGGCTGCCCACGTGGTCGGACCGCGACGGTGAGCTAGAGGAGGCATCGACACCGCCGTCACCTGTGCCTGTGCACTTCGCTGCCTACTTCGATGACGTCTCCTTTGTTTTTAAGGTGGGTAATAAAATGGTCACGTATATACGTAACGCTAGTGATATCACTAGCGTTACATATTATAAAGCATAATCACTAATAACGTCTATCTGTGCAAATATATTTCGGTAACTAAACTGATTTTGAAAGTTTTGATGATGTACTCCATTTTGAAGTCACTTTTCATCTTCTGCTCCCTATCACACCTATCTGACAGACAGTTAGTTATATGCTATTATCAATTTTGACCAAGTTCCCGTAGATCATGCCTTAAGTTCCAATGAAAATACAATATTAAGGTAACAGCGATCAGATCTTGTGATAGACACGGAAGGTGAACAACGAAACTGCCCAGTGACTGACAATAGATTGTTAGTGATAAGTCTCATTTTAATGAGGTAATAGTACCAAATACCAATCTTATAAAAACACATCTGGTGAAATATATATTTTTAAATAAACTTATTTAATATCCAGGTGATGGAAACAGACAGCTCACGCAAGCGGTCTCGCGCAGTGTTGGAGCTCAACGCGTCTCAAACGGTGATCAAGAGCTCCATTTGTAGTCCAGTCATGATTCGCGTGCGGGGCGGCGTGCGCTCACTCTCGCTGCTCTCACGGGGCAAGTGCGTCTGCGCCCACTTGGGTTATGACGGTGTACGTATATTAGGCACCAATTTTTTTGAGATGAGCACAACATTTTCGCTCAGAGAGGGTTATTTGCACTACTAGTGTTACAAGGGGCATCGTTGCGGCTCTGCCTCATCACTATTATTTTATATTACTGTGCAACGAGATGAGCAGGGCATTCACCTGATGGTAAATGCCCACAACACCACCCAATATTCCAACAGTAAGTCCAACCCAGCAGTAAATTTCTATTCTGCACTCATAAGTACTCTGTAAGAGACTTTTATGGTTAAACCTCATTTGCTCGTATGGAAAAATCGTTTGCTAGAGTGTGAAACCCTCACACCTAACTTAACATTCATACACATACAGAGTTTCACTGTTTCATGATTTAGCGGACAACAACTCTATGGAAAAATGCTCTGCCTTGCAAGCAACAGCTATCTAACATGTGTCTCGATTTCCTTACTGTCTCTTTTTTATTATGACGTTTTGGCTTCGCAACATTAGTGCATTTAGCCTGTGTCAAGTATTGAAAAGAAGTTTATATTTTAAAATAGTCAAAATATCGAGTCCCGGTGAGTCAGGCTGTCGTCAGTCGTAGTCAACGTCACGATTCAATGAAGTTGTGGATGTTTTACAGAAACTTCCTGGTAATTTTGGAGAGAATACGAAAAAGCACGTTTTATAGTTATAGCAAGTTAATGGTTAAATTTCCACAAATATTTCATACAAACATTAACGAAGAAATCAATCAAATAAGTTGCTGACTGTTGTCTGGTTCTTTTTCCGAACTATAATATTTATTATATTTTTAAAGGCAATGGACGAACCGACGTTCTACCTCCGCAAGAAACAGACAGATGAGCCCGAAGACGATTGGGAATGGCCAAACGACCAGCTCAGCCAGGCAGTGGACTCCGTGCGGGACGAGGACGAGGGGAACAAAGTTACGCCGGATCTGGTCAGTAAAACCCACATTAATTGAGGCGGACTTACATCGAGTTTGAAACTGGCTTCAAATTCAAGACAAGTCTGTGCAAATCTTGTCTTGGCATTCTGTGAACATATTTCAAGTCAGGAAAACATTACCACGTCAGTGCTGATTTAAGTATTCTGGCTGTATATTTTGAAGTCAACCCGGTACTGGTGTCAGTGACTGATTCAATGTAAATCTGCCTTATTACAGGCTGTCATCTTAAACGACCCATAAGGACTACGCACGCTCGCTCTTACCCCTCTGCCAAAGTTATAAGATCGACTCTTTGTATAACAGTGGTAAACATTTAATTGGTCGTTGTTTTTCACAATCAGAACTAGTACCTGTTATTTGCCATGCGAGAAAATTGAACCCGTAACCTCATGATCCGCAGGTGGTTTATCTCCTGCTTACGTCACAGACACCGCCAAAGACAAAACAAAAGATATTTAATTTCTCCATACATGTAGACTTCGGTTAGTGTAACGAACAGTGAAACAATTGGCCCTCTGGATATATTTAATTGTAACCATTTGCATCACCGTCACGTTACTACTGCCGAAAGTAAGCCTCCCACAGGAGGGATGTTTCATCATGTTGCGGTACTTGATTTCTGTTGTTTCCTGTTTTCGCGATTGTTACGCACCCAACAGACTAAAAGGAATCTTACCGGTTTTCATGCTAAGTATATTTTATCAAATTTCACAATCCAAGACTTGTATTTTGTACTTGGATAAGACGTAACGGGTTGGACTGCATCTGCTCGCATGGAATCCCACTAATAGAAGCTCTATCCCTTTTTCGATCTATGTTGCTAAAGCGGTCCCGTACGAGCAGATAGATTCAAGGTTTTAACAATGTGATATACTGAATAGGTTTGACATGTCTTTAACTACATTTTTTTTTATTACAGCAAGACCAACCGGACTACGGTCAACCAGAAGAACCGGCGCCAGATCCAAAAGTGCCAAAGGACGACACCGACGAGTTCTGGCAAAAGATGGCGCCGCAATTCTATATAGAATTTATTCACGAGCGCTCCCCGCCCAGCGCCAACACAAATCCTTACGATAAACCACCAACCGACTTTCAATACAGGTCAGATTGAATACATTTTTAAGTTTGTTGATTAAGATAGGGGCGGCCTCTGGTGTCAGAGTTTTTCAAAGTTCCTAAGGACCTCTGAATTGGTTTAATGACTGCTATTATTCAAAGAAAACCCGTACCAGTAGCTTAACGCGCATACAGACGCACAGAGCGATGAAAACCCATACACAACTTACAAAGTCATTGGTATGGGGGGCTGAGGATCGAACCAGGTTTCGTTGAGTTGCAAAGTTAATTGAAAGAGTTTGGTAGCAATGAGTGTATTTACAGAATAATAGATAGATGGATTAACTCTTTATTGAAACACCACAGAACAAACAAAACTTAAATTCAAAAATGAAAATAATTGTAAATAGAATAAACAAATAGATAAGAAGAATGTAGAATAATGATGATGATTAGAATAATAGATTAGGATAATGTGTCATTACTGAAGACAAGCTCAATTGACTCTTTTGCTTTCTATTTCCACTGTAAAATTAATTAACGAATTGACAACACACAAAAGTCAGTAGTACCCATTTTTTTTTGTCACAAATAAAGTTTGACTCAGAATGTAGTAGTAACATACAACCAGATAAACGAATATATGCGCGCAAAGACGGAGCCCATTGCGCACACCAATATAATCATGCACCTACTTACACGTAACAAGATTCATAGGTCATCGTAAAATATAATATCAGCGTGATAAACGTACATATCCTCGCTATACATTTTTTAGTGCATGCTTACAGTGACTGGGTAGAAGAATGTGACATGAAGATCCAGTTGGCGCCGGTGGAAGTGCGTGTCTGTATGGGGCTGCTGCACCGACTGATGTGCCTCAGGGATATATTTGCTGAGCTGCCACATGTAGCTGACCCAGGTATGTTATATCTATCTATTTGTAATCATGCAGGTGAGAGCAGAACTACTCAACAAAACAGTTATAGATCGATTCGGTTTGATGTGATGTTATGGGTATAAAATATAGCCTAATTTACTCGCTGTCAATGTAGCTTTCCATTAGTGAAATAATTTTTTAAATTGGTGCAGTGGTTTAGCCGAAACCTTACATATTTCCATACCTACTTTAACCCCCTATATTTATTTTACCAACTCAAGGGCAAATTTTTACAAACTTTGAATGTCATATTTATTTATATCTAATCAAAAGCCTAAAATATAAATTTCAAGCTTCTAGCTTCAAAAATTACGAAACTTCCATACAAACTTTCATCCCCTATTTCAAACCCTTACAATGCTTTTTTCGCATTTAAAAGTACCCTATGTCCTTTCTTAGGCTCTAGACTATCTCTGTACCAAATTTAATTTCCATCGGTTCAGTAGTTTAGGCGTGAAAGAGCAACAGACAGACAGTTACTTTCGCATTTATTATATAAGTAGGGATAGTCGAATCCAATAATGAACTTAATGGCTAAATTAATTATATTTATTGCCTCTTATTTGGTACTCTTTATGGGCTCTTTTCCGCAACTAGGCCGTTTATCGTATACGTGAAGACGAGTTGAAATACGTGAGACGAGGCTGCTAATCCAACCACCCGATGTCATCCAGAAAGGTCGGCAGCATATACATCTCGCTGCAGGCCTCCTGCGGGTACCTGGTGTTCCCAGGACCTGCGCTCTTTGAGACGCCACACCCCCACACTCGAGAAGCACATGCATGCCCGTTTTTTCTGAACAGGGGTCTGTCTGTGACACCTATGGTGTTGGTTTAGTGGTCAATTACCAGATACTATGCCAACAAATAGCCGGAGTTTGTACCGTTTAAGGTTGAGGAGCATTCATTATTTGAGGAATCCAGGCACATATCTGGCTGAAAGGCAGAGGGATCATTGGCTCCGGTCCTACAAGGCGCGTAGCCGAGCCTCTCCTTGCCAGTTCGTGATTCGCATCATTGCCTCTGGATCCGCTATGTAGTTTGATCTATTGGAGAGTTAAGGTATTATTTTTACTGACCTCTTCCAGTAAATAGTGGCATAGAACAGCGAGGAATGCTCATCTCTTTTTAGAGCTCCCAGAACTGCTGCACTGTCTGAGAGTATTCTGATAACATAGAGATAGTCACTTTTCTACATAGCTTAACAGTGACTGCCTGGATGATACCTGCACACTCCGCTTGGCAGATGGAGTTATGTGAACCCAGAGCTACTGCTACCTGTATGTTTAGTTTAACTCGTCCGAGAAGGCGCCAGTAACCTGTACTAATGTACTTGTATCTGTTTTCGTGTATCTTAGAACTGTCACTCGGATCTTCGTGCAGTTGTCCTTTAAAGCTTGTTGTAAAGATATGCTGTTTTTGTACCCTGTCATAAATAGAGAGTATTTCTGGGTTGCCCTTTGCACACATCCTTACGACTGTTGTGTGAGTTGTCTGTTTGTTCTGATCCCAGTTTGAGTGCTCCAAGTCTATATGCAGACACCGCAGTTTCTTGCTGGATATGCAGCTGCAACGGCGGCAAACCATGTAATGCATCTAGAGGTTCCCCAGGGGCTGTTCTCGTGCATTCAGTTGCAGCTGCACATGCCAGTCTTTGGATTTTTTGTAGTTGTACGCTGTCAAGGACAGCTAGTGGCCCACAGTAAATTGATTTCCTAAAAAATTACGTGTCTTGGCGGCGCTGCACTTATCATGCTTTGAATAAGTCTAGGTTGAATAGGTTACCAAAGGGTAAGTATTTTTTCTTTGCTGTCGTTGATTTGTTAACGCATAGCAAGTAATGGGTCCGCTTATTCGCGCATCCCATTTTACCCTACGGACTTTCTTTGGTAAGTATAGATTACATACAAATATGTAGAAAATACGATATTAAATTGTCAATGTGCTTATGAAATCTTGGCCTTTTCGTTCTTTACAGAACTGCCCATGCGCACCTTAACCGTGGAAGAGTGCGAAGCTCTAAGCGACAATCTCCCCCAGCAGCGGATCACAATAGAAGCCCGAGGGTTTAACGTACAGGTGCATCCCTACGACCATTCCATGGCGGAGCGCCCCTCGCCGTCGCCGCTCGTCCTAGATCTGGATCTTCCGAAGATCAGCGTGGTCATCACTGGACCTCTGTACCCACATAGGTGACTTGATAGAAATTAGTTTTTCAATCTATATATATAAAAAATTTATGTTGGTTTGTGTAAGCTTCAAAAACTCAAAAAGTTCTGCACCAATCGAGCTGAAATTTTAAGATTATATATAATCCGCATCAAGGATTGCTTTTATGTATTTTTTTCATCAGTGACATATCAGCGAATGTGCGGATGTGCCACAGCGAAGCGTGGCAGGGTACAGCTAGTGACTAATAATTATTGATAGTCCTTACATCTATTACTTTATATCACCTTCCGGAAGTGAACATTCTCTTTGGTGAGAACTCCGTGATTGGTCCGAATCGGACAGTGATTTTAAAGATCAGTAATTATTCCTGTTGAGTTTAATTTGTTTTAGTTTATTACGGTATTATCGACCCGCCAGCCATCGTAGTTCTCCCTTTAGCCTTTCCATAATAATGTAGAACTTGACAGCCTTTGCGGAAGCTTACGAACACATCAAGTCAAAAATTACCCGACTACGGCAAAGCAACAAGGAGGGCCATGATTACAATCACCAGTTTCACGTTATTGTTCGAGTAAAGACAGTGGAATGTCGGTGGGATGGCCAGGATATCGTTGCCACAATTGTCAGAATAATTATTTTCCACGAGCTTCGGATGTTTTGCTAGTATTTAGATGACACTCGAACATACCTCAGTACACCGCCGTTTAATTTGCCACGAACATAGGCGCCGCAACTATAAAGGCTATTTCCGATATTTTACTCAAAAACTCTTGCCTTCCTTGTAATGTGGTCAAAGTTCTTTGAGCAAAGTTGACCTTTCTGCGCTACTCGCATATCTAGGCGCCAGCTAAGTTGTATGGACCAAAACCACTAGCTGGCGCTATTACAAACTCGCTTGAGACGTTTCTTTTAAAACTACTAGATGGCGTTATTACAAAATTACTTAAGACGTTTCTAATTATAATAACTAGAGAGCGCTTTTACAAAATCAGTTGAGGTCTCTCTTATAAAACCACTAGACGGCGCTATTATAAAATTATTTGACGTTTCCTATTAACTTACTAGATGGCTCTATTACAAAATCACTTGAGACGTTTTTTTTACTGCTAGATGGCGCTATTATAAAATTACTTGAGACTTTCCTATTAAACTACTAGATAGCGCTATTACAAAACCACTACAAAAATGTAAAAAAATGTTATTTTGGTATATACGTACCG
Source organism: Campaea margaritaria (assembly GCA_912999815.1). Lineage (NCBI taxonomy): Eukaryota > Metazoa > Arthropoda > Insecta > Lepidoptera > Geometridae > Campaea > Campaea margaritaria. Next base: position 8,120,198 of record OU538788.1, read on the forward strand.
TATATACATTCATATGCATGTAGTAAAAAGCGGTTATTTTAATATTACAAACAGACACTTCAATTTTATTTATTTGTATAGATGTAAATTATATTCGGTAATATTGTCCTTAGGGTTTGCTCTGCTGCGTGCCAGATGCCAGATGACAGCGGCACGCTCTGGCAAGGGGCTCGCCTCCATGTCACCCTCGACGTCAACACTGTACAGGCCAAGATCTGTTCCACCTTCACTAACGAAGCGAGGCCGTGCGCCCGCGCGGACATTAGAGCCGTCGCGCATGTTCTGCTGAACAAGGACTACTTCACGAGACGCGAGAGTGTTATCTTGGGATACTCTGTTCAAATACGTAAGTATAGTATTGAAATTATGTTTATGCTGTAGTCTGATCCATAAATGAAGCTAAACTTACTGTATAATTACTATTTGGGAGTCTTCTAGTCACGAGTGAATCAAAGTTTCCATCAATCTACTATAAGTCACAGGGGAGATCATGTATCATGTATTGTCATCGGAACCTGACAAGCCTGCAAAATTTTAACTCAATTGACCAACGAGAACTTAGTTAAAATGGATTTTCAAGATTTAATGTTAATAGAATAACACAGTTTAACACTTTCATTGAACCTTTTGAACGCCAAAGATGGCTGCAGGTGGCAACTGCGAATCGCGGCCTGTTCGCAAAAGCGTTACGCATCAAAATATTGTAATAATCTGTTCACATCAAGCTTGTTCTCATGTTTATTTCATAAGTTTAGTACTCTTACAAATTTATAGCGTGAAGTGGGAAAGGCTAGTCACAGTACACCACGGCGGTCAAGCTCTTAAAGAACTTGTAATTAACTCCCTTATTATACATTTTCGATCATGTTCTAGAATATACAGTAAATATAAATGTGCCTGTTGTTTTGTCCAGGAGAGGTGAACGTTTGCGGCTCTGCGGCGCGACTGCAGGCGGCATGGCAAGTGCTGGCGTCGCTGCTAGAGCGGCGAGCGTCCGCCGCGCTAGCTGCCTCCACGCTCGCCGCCGACGCGCTGCACGACGAAGGTCCGCTGCTTGCCAAAAAACTAAACTGCACATTCCTTTTTGTTTTGGACATCGCACGATTAGTGCTTTTAGCCAGTGCATTAAAATACTTCAAGAAATTTGATATTTTCAAAAGTGCCAAAAAGACAAGTCACACTCAATCAGGAGCTCAGTGGCCTAGCCAAATCACAGTCAACGTCACGATTTCATAAAGTTATGGATGCTTTGCTGAAACTTCCTGGGAGTTTTAAAAAGAACATGAACTGAAGCGTTTTTTTGGCTTGTATAATTTGCCCATACATGTACGTTAAATAACACTCAATGAATAGTTAAACCGAACCTTATTACACTAAAGGAACCAGGTATAAGAAAAAAATTTAAGCGAACATCACATGTTCTGTTTCCCACCAAAACTCAGCTATACATTCTATATCACGAAGATCACTATTTCTATTTCTATTTCTGCGTTTCCATCTCAGCCACGATACCGACACATTTATTTGTACTACTAGATTCTGGTTTAACATCTACCCATGCGAATGAGAGGGTGTGCAGACGAAGATGCTGGTTAAAATATAGTGTCTTCTCGTTTCCAGAGGCAGTGGCCATCGACCTGACATACGAAGGGCTGGCGGCGCGCGGATACCTTACCAAGAACACCAACACTCACATCGTCAATTTACAGTCTATGAAGGCGACAGCACTGCAAGAGGAAAGTAAGTTTCCCGAATTAGCGGCTGGCGACTTAACTTACCAAGAACACCGACTGCCACGCACATCGTCACTCTACGGTCACAAAGCAATCAATGAAACCGTCTGCGCTCTGTGGTTATAACTTGAGCTCGGACCACATATCATGGAACAGATTCATGCTAACCTGCTGATTCTGATAAATATTTTGTTGTTCTAGACGGGTGCGGGCTTCAACAAGCTTGGCTCTTCTCAGCTCCTGACACACCTGCTAACACGTAAGTGTTCTAATGTTATTACTTATAATTATGGTTTAAATTAAAACACAGTTCTGTGAATAGATTCTAAATTCATCAAATATGTTACCAACAGCTTTTATTAATTTTCCTGGAACTTTCACCCTCAATATCACCATGTAATATCATATTTTCAGGCCGTGCTTTCGGCTCGCGGTGCAGTGGTGTAAAGAGGCACTGGCGAATTCGCTAGACTACGCCGGCGTGTGGACGGAGCCCATTGCCATTGCCGTCGATCCGCTACTCATCGCGTGGCTCGCATACAAACCTACGCTCAAGCCCCTCGGTAAGTGTGCCTATGCATCGGTCAGCTCGCGGTGCAGTGGTGCAAGGAGGCCATACTGCGTCACACACTGTGGTCATTCAGCCGTGGATTGTTAGTTTCAATTGGAAAGTTATATTTTCTCCACACTCGCTGAAAGAATGTAGTTCAGTTTTAAAGAATCTTCTTCACGTGGTTTTTCACTTCCCATCTGATTGTCCTGTTTAGTAATAGTATTTTTACAAAAGTCGCAATTAGAATGTTGTTTAGTCAGAAATTAAATAAAGTACATTCAGAAACGATACTCCTCTACCAGCAATCGCCGCAGTGATAATCGTGTACTTACACACATGTGGCGCGTGAACAACGTTATTTATACTTGTGGAGTAGTCTAATTAGCTTATTTGTATAGAGTACCATGGTATGGTTTAGTTGCCGATCTCTAATTCCTCTATGCTTGTTACTCAATTCCCTTTTGAAACATTTTAATAGAATTATTAATTAGAATGATTAAATCGAGTAAAATGGGGATGCGAGATAGTAAATGTACGAAAATCTACATCTGCGTATGTATATTATTTCAGATTCGACAGTCTCAATGACTGTGCTGAAGGGTATGTCATCCCAGTACTTGTTGCATCGGCGCACCACGCCTACGGTAAGTGTTTGCGTTCAGTGCCCCAATTGTTAGCACACCCTACGAAAAATAGGGGTGTTATAAGTTTGTAGTGTGTATGTGTAATAGTATGTATCCGTGTAAATGTGTGTCTGTCGTTCCCAAACGGGTGAACCGATTTCCATTTAGTTTTTTTTTAAGGTGACCTTCACCTTAAATCTTTACCTTTATGCCTTCTTGTTGTCCTCCTTGTTGTTGCTCTTATACAAGAAAACCCGTTCAGCCGTTTGAAGTTGATCATTGGCTCTTTTCTAGTTGATGAAGGGATGTGAGCAACTTCCACAGGTCTCATCGATTCGAAATTTGATATCCTGTTACTACAATGAATATTGCAAGTTCATGGTAACCTTGATCAGATACTGCAGCATCACCTGGCATCTGCAGGATATCCAGTTCCTCACTAACTTATAGCAGAGGTATCGTGTATATGCTCATTGTCTTAATGATTAGATTATAGATAGTAATCACGGTCTGTTCTTCGCCACGGACATTATTACACGTTTAATTTTAATTTCTGTTAAAGCTCGACGTGAGATAAAAACACATTACAAAGGCCAGAGTAATATTATTATATTTACGGGTCTAATAGTATATAGGGGAATAAGGTCGATCATACATTACGATACGCAGAGACAATCACATCAAGTCTCACATACATTTGCACGGTGATTCGCACACTTGACTACCTTCGATGTCGTACATACGTATCTGAGCTACTCCTCGTCGACTCGTTTTCGAGACTCGCGTAGGATACTAGTCGCATTTATGTATCGTAATGTATGATGGGCCTTAGAGGGACCACAGTGTTGTCTCCAGAAGCCTACACGTAAAGGATTAATGTTTATTATATGTTTCGTAAAGCTTTTGTCTGTCTATATTCAGTTTAGTGAAGCCACTTGGCTCTGCTTAAAGGCTGTGAAAAGAAGGAAATATGAAAATTAAAATATTTATTTTGAAAATGGTAATATTTCAGTCGTCAAGCGGGCGCGGTGCTTCGCGCTCAGGTTCTGGCGCTGAGGTGCATGCCCGCGCGCGCAGTGCCGGCTCCAGTGATAAGATTGGGAGAGACGCTCAGAGAACCACTAAGCAGGTGACCACCTCATCATCAATTCATCAGACCGAATTTGACGGGACTTTCATTGGCAGATAGCTGATGTAATAAGGAGTAACTTAGGTTACTTGTATTTTAGAAAAAAATCTTTATTTATTAAATTCCACGCGGATGAGGTCGTGGGCACAGCTAGTTTAAAATAATTATCCTTAAAATAGAATAGAATAAAAAATACTTTAGTGTACACCAGGTGCAAATACACAAGCTACTAATGGTAATAATTACAACAACAATACTAAATACCACTAATATAATAATGACTCTTAATATCTGCGTTCCCAGGCGCTGTCGCCGTTGGACAGGCTGTGGTCGAGCACCAGCCTCGTCTCGATGCACGAGCGCATACGGCGTATGGTCCTTAACGTCGAGCTGGGCTTGACGATGGTGTACGTCACCACCACCACCGCGTCGGCCGTGGACTGCGCTACCGTCCGGGACGCCATGGAGAGGCACGCGAGCGTCTCGCAAGCCGTAGTAGCACTCAGGTACTTATTCCATAATGATGTTCCATGTCAAGCTATTTACAATCAAGCTTTTAAGCCACTGCTGAGTACGGGTCTCCCCTCACATTCATGAGGAGGATTAGGCCATAACCCATCAAAGTGCCCGGTCCGGAATGTTGGATACATGCCTATCTCCGAAATAATTCTCGGATAGGTATGACGATTCCCCACATGATGTTTTCCTTCAGCTAATTCAGCTAATCAGAGTGATAATTATGTGCATTTGTTTTTACAAGAAACATATTGGTACGTACCCACACTGGCGTTTGATCTCACGATCTTCTCTTTGGATGGCGGAGTTTTCCCACTAGACTACCACTGCCTAGTTATCCAGGCGACATATTATATAAGTCGATAATATCTAAGCGTTATTCCTATAATGAAGGCGTCCGCGTCCTTACCACTTCCTATCACAGCGGTATTATCGCAGTAGTGCCTAAGATCGTCCTAATACAAAATTACTAAAAACAGATATCACAAAAACGCCTGCGATATTATCGAGAGATAATCGGACAACCGATTATTATCATTCTCCTATGACCGCTTCACATAGCTCGGGACTTACTATTTTGCAGTTTGGGTCGTCTGACGATGCTCTCGAACTCGTTAACGAAGCAGTTTTGGCAAGAAGTCAATCACGACGGCCCCACCTTCCTTGTGTCAAAAGCTGGCCTGGACCCCAACCAACCGCAATGTGAGTGTGCTTACGATCCCGTCCGTACGTTTAGTTTTGTCATTGCGGTAAGGTGTGATGTAATTTTTATAGTATTAATTATAAAGAAAGAAAAACATTTATTTGTGTCAATGCACAACATCATCACACACACGCACACACAAACACTCACATACTCACACTCACTCACTCACTCACTCACAATCACTCAAACACACACACATTGTCATTATTCTATATTTCTGAGAAAACTAAAAAAAAATTTACAAAACACAAACCCATTACGGCCGTGTATCTATACAATTATATATTTCAAAGGCCAAGTACTTGATTCTAAACAATGTCACACCCTGACCACTTATAATAACCATAATACTCCTCTACCTCTGGTAGGTTTATTGTGCAATGTACGCCTACGAATTCATCAATCACATGTAAATTCAGCCCTCAGCATTCAACTTGTAAATGGAGGGTACGAATGTCATACTTAAACGTCAATCTTTTCATGTGAGGGTACACCTACCCGTATCCTCCCTCCCTACGTCACATCCCGATCGACTGACAGATGCCCTATGACGACATCGGTCTTGCGCGTCCATCTTCGCCACCGTTAACATCGCGGATCCAAGGAAGGATAGTTTTTGCCGATCAATAGTGCTCCAGTTAGCCTGTTTCGCCGCAATCCTTTCCGCAAGCATAGAACCTCAACATATATAGGAAAATCAGCAAAATCAACGCACCTCAACATAAATGGTTGAGAAAGACAACTCGCCCACGAAACCAGCCATCCATTTTACTATCGAAGAAGCTTTACAAGGAATTCACGGGTGAGTCAGTCGATCCTTTCTCCCTTTTCTCGACCATTTCCCTGGTCCTTCGAAACCCGATCTTATTAGCATCCTTCTTGGGAAATTCAATCTGAATTTTTCTTAATCGTAGGTATACTTAGCATTTTTCATCCGCCATATTTGAATATACCCCACATTGGAATTGAGTTTCGTTCATTCACTTCGAATTGTATTCACTTTTTCTTAATATTCTGTGGTAAAAGTTCGAATCGATCTCTTTGGTAAATCATCTTGAAGTGTGTAGCGAATCTTATTATTTTAGTCAACTGGTAACATTAACCTCATAACGTCAAGTTTGTTTGACATGTTTGACATTTCGTAAGTTTTGTTATTTTGTTTCAAACTTCGTTTAATTTACTGTTTCCAAGTTGAAAAGTGGAGTGAAAGTTTATAAACATGAGTGATCCTAAGATAAGCAACGTTGCTTTCGATTATTGTGCGCGTTTCATTCAAGATTTGTACAATTTAACTACTAAAATAACATCTCAGCAGACGATATCCGTTCACGACAGGAGTCGTTTCTTCGCCAGGTATAAGGACTTGGATAGGCACTGGCATGAAATGGAAAAGGCTTTCTCGGTAGTCATGGCCAATACGGAACAAGCGGAGCGTCATGAAATCGAGGAAAAATTCAACAATTGTGAGGAGAAAGTATATTTAATCAAAACTCTCCAAAATCACTACGTGCCATTAGAATCAAAACCCACAATCAGCACCGGCTTTCACCTACCAAAAATTTCATTAACACGGTTTGCAGGAATCCATACAGAGTGGCCTGGGTTTATTAATATCTTCAATAGTTTAATCCATGACAATGCAAATTTGAGTTCTGTAGAAAAAATGCATTATTTACTAAGTGTCTTGGACAAAGATGCCCTTTCATTAATCAAACACTTGCCAATTTCGCTTGAAAATTATGCAATAGCTTATGGGTTATTGACAGATCGTTATGAAAATAGCAGGATGATTGCGGACAAACACGTTGAATCTCTATTGTCATTGCCAAATCTAAATCAACTTAATAGTAAAACTTTAGGTAAGTTTATCAATATTGTAAAGGAGAATACACACGCGTTACAAGCCTTGACATTTGATGTCACATCATGGAGCTTTCTTTTACTTCACATCATCCTCAAAAAGCTGACGATGGATTTGCGTACAAAGTTTGAATCATCAATTGATACTTTAAAAATTCCAACGTTCAGCCAATTGCTAAATTTTTTAGAAAATCAACTTAGGATCTTAGAAAATGTTGGTGGGTCTACATCTAGGTCAGCGTCAGGCAATAACACATTGAATATTTTTAATGAGAATAAACAGCACAACAAGGTCAAAAATGCCTTTGCTTGTCCATGTTGCACGGAGAACCATGCTATATATCGATGCTCTAAATTTGAGAACATGACTCCGGTGCAACGGAAGAGTTTTGTAATTCAACATAAACTTTGCTTTAATTGTCTGCGCACTCACCAGGTTTCTAAGTGCACCTCAACAAGTGTATGCCAGGTGTGTCGTAAGCGCCACCATAGCAAGCTACACATCAACAATTCAATAGAAAATCAACATTCGGACCCAACTTCTGCACCCATCCCCTCTGAGCCTGCTGTGTCGATACATAGCTCCGCAGTCCAGTCTCAGACCTTACATGGTGTCGATGTGACATCCACCATGATTTTAGGTACAGCGTTCATCAGCGTGCAGGATGTTGACGGTCAATTTCATACAGCCCGTGCTCTAATAGACAGCGGCTCTCAAGTGTCAGTTATGACTGATACCTTGGCTCAACGGTTGAGGCTGCCTCGTACAAGGTCAGGCGGCTTGTGTGGGCTAGGTGCTTCGTCTATTCACGAGACTCGAGGTATAGTTCATTGCAATGTCAAATCAACACGGAACAATTTACATATTTTATCATCGGACTTCATCATTTTAAAGAAAATAACTGGCCGTATGCCTTCGGTTCCAGTTGATCCTAAAGTATTAGAACTTTGCACAAATTTAGTTTTAGCGGATAGTAACTTCACAATTCCCGGACAAATTGACTTGCTTCTAGGTATAGAATATTATGACCAGATTCTGGATGGTAAGAGGATCAGTCTAGGTGAAAATATGCCTACTGCCTACTCATCTATCTTTGGCTGGATCATCATGGGAAAAGCTCCAGCAGCATCGCAGTACACGTACACCGCTACTTCGATGGCCTGCACCATAGATCTTGATCATGCACTCAGGATGTTTTGGGAGGTTGAAGAGCCACCCAAGCTACGCATTCAAGATCCCGAGGACGTCCAATGTGAGAAGCATTTCACTGAAACATACAAACGGGATAGTGATGGTCGCTTTGTTGTCTCGTTACCTTTTAAGGTGAACCACAAACCATTAGGCGACACTCATCTCACTGCTTTGAAGCGGTTCCATAATTTGGAGCGCAGGCTGGTTAGGGAACCTCGACTTTGTGAACTTTATGTAGCCTTCATGAGGGATTATATTGAAGCCGGTCACATGCGTGAAGTGCCATGTTCGATTGGTGGTCAGCGCTACTATATACCACACCATGGGGTCCTGAAGGAGCATAGCACAAGCACAAAGTTGCGCGCAGTTTTTGATGCGTCTGCGCCTAGTACCTCAGGTGTTGCGCTCAACCAAGTGCTCATGTCCGGTCCCAAGCTTCAGCAAAATATCGAAGACATCATTTTGCGTTTCAGATTGCATGGAGTAGTTTTCACCTGCGATATAAAACAAATGTATAGGCAGGTGCGCATGCGTGACGATGACTGCAAATATCAAGCAATATTATGGCGCGAATCTCCTGACGACGTACTCAAGCAGTTCGAACTAACCACAGTCACCTATGGCGTTTCGAGTTCGGCGTTCCAGGCTATTCGCGTTCTACACGAGCTAGCTTACCTCAATGCAGACAAGCATCCCGCCGCTTCAAAAACTTTGTTGGAGGATACCTTCGTCGACGACGTTGTGAGTGGATCTCATGATGTCAACTCTGCCAGGAACCTTGCTCAAACGATTTCTGACATTCTCGCCCAGGGAGGTTTTCTTTTGCGCAAGTGGTCCAGCAACTCCCAAGATTTTTTGGAAGGTTTTCCTGTCGACCACCGCGAATCTCCTTACAGGTTCGTCGAGGATGGCGAAAATATCTTCAAGGTTCTGGGCATCGAGTGGAACGCAAACAAGGACAGCTTCATCTACCGCGTCTCCGATATGAACAAGGTCCTCACCAAGCGCGGTGTCTTGTCCAACATTGCCAGGTTGTATGATCCGTGCGGGTTCTTATCCCCGGTCACATTTTTTGCTAAATACATCATGCAAATGCTTTGGTCGATCAACTCAGGGTGGGATGACCCCCTCCCTTCAGACATTCGCAATGTGTGGACTGACTTTATGTCTGACTTCCACAATATAAATCAGATTTCAATACCACGGTGTGTCGTCACTGATCAACTGGTGTCCAGTCAACTGCACGGTTTCAGTGACGGCTCAGAACGCGGGTACGCAGCATGCGTCTACCTGCGCGTTCAAAACGCTTGCGGTCGCGTTTTAGTTCAGCTGCTTCTGGCTAAATCACGCGTAGCGCCGCTCAAGCAAAAACTTACTGTCCCCAAGCTCGAACTAAACGGAGCGTTGCTATTGGCTCGCTTGTTGGAACATGTCACAAAAATAATAGGAGGTAAGATTCTGTTGGACAGCACGACAGCGTGGTCTGATTCCACTATCGTGCTATCCTGGCTCAAAACTTCGCCTCACAAATTACAAACTTATGAGGGAAATCGTGTGTCCCAAATACAGTCGCTGACTCCAAGCGTTGTATGGCGGCACGTCCCATCAGCTCAAAACGCAGCTGATTCTGCAAGTCGCGGTCTCTCGCCTTCAGAATTAGTCAACCACCTGCTGTGGTGGTCACCAGCATGGCTCGAAGATGATTCTTCGTCATGGCCTGGAAACTATCAACTTGTTGATGACGCAGATTTACCGGGATTGAAATCCGCAACTTCAAGTCTCGCATCTCATGCTATCCAAATCACGGAAATCTCCGAGCAGGTTCAGGCTGCAACCGACTTGCTAACCAGATTCAGTTCGTTTCCCAAACTACAGGCAACTGTAGCTTGGTGCAAACGCTTCATCCATAACGCGCGCAATCCAGCTCAAAAACGTACTGGACACCTATCGGTCGCTGAGCTAAACGATAGTGTTTGCACCATTGTCAAACTAGTCCAGTCTACGGAATTTGCAGAACCGCTGAAACTGTTGCGTGCTAACAAGGTTGTCAAGGTTGGTCTGATGCGCTTGAATCCGTTCATTGACTCTGAAGGTCTCGTCAGAGTTGGCGGCAGACTTGTCAAGTCTGATTTGGATTTCAATATCAAACATCCATTGTTGCTCCCAAAATCTCATCACGTCACACATCTTTTAGTGGATCATTACCACCGGATGTTCCAACATCCTGGTATAAACACACTTCTGGATTTGCTCGTGCGCAAATTTTGGATCCTGTCTGCGCGTAGGGTTATTCGAAATCGTATTTTTCAATGTCAGCGCTGCTATCGTTTGCGGCCTAAATCCATTGAACCTTTCATGGCCGACTTGCCGGCAAGCCGAGTCACATCGTGCCGACCATTTCAAAGGGTCGGAGTGGATTTCGCTGGACCTTTCATGCTGAAGACTTCCCGCATGCGCAATGCTAAAAGCGTAAAGGCCTACATGTGCATTTTTGTATGTTTCACCACCAAATGCTGTCATCTAGAAATAGTTTCTGAACTATCAACGGCCGCCTTTCTAGCCTGTTTTGACAGATTCGTATCCCGCAGAGGTCTCCCGAGCGACGTGTTCAGTGACTGCGGTACGAATTTTATAGGCGCGTGCAACTATCTTAAAGAGGTTTCAAAGTTTCTACGTGAATCCCAGACTGAAATACAAAAATCCTTGGTCGGACATCAAATCTCATGGCATTTCAATCCCCCGGCTAGCCCGCACATGGGTGGCCTGTGGGAGAGCGCAGTTAGATCCGCGAAGCTCATCTTAAGTAAAATCATCGGCGACCGCTCTCTCGTCTTCGAAGAGCTCGCCACGGTCTTTTCAAAGGTCGAGGCCGCGTTAAATTCTCGTCCAATGTTTTCGGTCACCAACGACCCGAACGACCTTGAGCTCGAGAGTTTATCGCCCGGCCACTTTATTATTGGACAACCTCTTCTTGCCCTGCCAGAGCAGGACTCATGCCAAGAGAACTTAAGCTTATTGAAGCGATGGCAACTAGTTCGCCAAATCACTCAACACTTCTGGAGGCGTTGGCAAGCAGAGTATCTTCATACCCTCCAGCAGCGTCCCAAATGGTTCCACAAGTCCCAGAACTTGCAGCCAGGCGATCTAGTACTAATCAAGGAACCCAACTTGCCGCCGCTTCAATGGCGAAAGGCTCGCGTCATTCGAACCTGCCCAGGTACAGATGGTACGGTGAGAGTCGTTGAGCTCAGAACTTCATCTGGTACGCTTCTTAGGCCAACAGTGAAACTTTGTCCTTTGATGCCATGTGCCAATCTATAGTCGAATATCAACTTAAAACTTAAATTTTATTATGTAAATCAACTTAGCTTATCAACTTTGAAACTCAACTTGGAAAATCAACTTAGAAAATCAACTTGGCTTATCAACTTTGAAACTCAACTTGGAAAATCAACTTAGAAAATCAACTTAGTTTATCAACTTTGAAACTCAACTTGGAAAATCAACTTAGAAAATCAACTTAGTTTATCAAGTTTGAAACTCAACTTAGGAAATTCAACTTAGAATTTCCACTTAGAATCTCAACTTAAGAGGCTCACCATTTTTGATCTCGAACCTCACCACAGAATTTTAGATTCATCCTCAACTTATATTAATTAATTGAAAGAGCTAGGTAGCTCTTTGGGGGGCGGTATGGTAGGTTTATTGTGCAATGTACGCCTACGAATTCATCAATCACATGTAAATTCAGCCCTCAGCATTCAACTTGTAAATGGAGGGTACGAATGTCATACTTAAACGTCAATCTTTTCATGTGAGGGTACACCTACCCGTATCCTCCCTCCCTACGTCACATCCCGATCGACTGACAGATGCCCTATGACGACATCGGTCTTGCGCGTCCATCTTCGCCACCGTTAACATCGCGGATCCAAGGAAGGATAGTTTTTGCCGATCAATAGTGCTCCAGTTAGCCTGTTTCGCCGCAATCCTTTCCGCAAGCATAGAACCTCAACATATATAGGAAAATCAGCAAAATCAACGCACCTCAACATAAAATGGTTGAGAAAGACAACTCGCCCACGAAACCAGCCATCCATTTTACTATCGAAGAAGCTTTACAAGGAATTCACGGGTGAGTCAGTCGATCCTTTCTCCCTTTTCTCGACCAACCTCCCCCCTTTAAGTTATTTTGACTATTCACACAAACATACTACTTGACTAAAACATAAGACAACCTGCTCGTATGAAGGTTCATACAAACAGTTTGTCTATTATAATTGGGAGGTTAATATTTACTATCCTCTCGATTGTCTACACGAACGGGGGTAAAGGTATGGGGAAGCAGATTGCGTGGGGTAGAGGGTGGCCATCGTGTAGGTAGTACTACATACTGATGCTTTCTGTGACGATATCCGATTCCAGCTCTACCAAATTCGTTCCCATGGAAGTTCCGGATCGCCGATGTGTCGTGCTACACACTCGAAGGATCAGCGAGTGCGGAGCGGCGGCGCGACTCCGGCGCCTCGGGGTTGCGCTCGCAGCTGAAGACCGCCTGCCTCGCCACCCCCCGCACCGTGCTCGAGGTGGTCACCATGACGGTCACCCTCTCCGTGGTCACCAAGTCCCTGCATATCGTCAAGCGCGCGGCGAAGAAAGAAACCAAAAAAGAGAAGGAGCCTACTTTTGAAGAAGAGGTAGGTGTCATATCTAAGATTTTTGATTTATATAATCAAAAAGCCAACCAGTCAGTATGAACCTAAGTGCAAGCATCGGCGAGAGCTTGATGTGAATAGACTTACTTAGGCCAAGTTTCTCAAACATTTTTAGGTACTTGAAAATAAGAAAAACACAAATATAACACTATCTTTAACTTAATGGCGTGTCTAATTTTTAGTGGTTGTTCATTGTACATTTGTAGTCAATTACTCGACAACGAATCCATGCTTAAAATGTATTTTGTTATGTGTGCTTTTGTTGCAGAGGTTCAAATACTTCACAAAGGGGATGAATTTCAAGCCAACAACACTCAAGGAATTCGTCCGAGGGCCGGCAAAGTAAAATCACCTTTCATTAACATATTACTACGTAACTATACTGACAACATGATCTCAATGTAGCAATTCTTCGCAGTACCCACATAACTAGAAGCAAGTTGAATTTCGTTTCACACGCGAGATAATTCTTATATCCATAAATAATTCGAAAAGCTGATTAAAAATTTCTGTCTGTTTTTTTTTGCCTCATGAGTAAATTTTTCATGGAAAATTTTGTGATTTATTCTAGCTTTAGTACTTTACCTAAAAACAAAAATGTAAATCGATATTTTGTAGATTAGCATATTTTGTTGTAATTCAAAATGTAATATGATATTTTTCTTTGTTTTTCAGACGCAAAAAATCTCGCTCTCCGGAGGTAAGGCATTCTAATTTTTTATAACTATAAACGTACAAATAGGAATCATACAAACTAGTCGATCCTAATTAAAACCTTATTTGTTTTACAGCTGACAAAAGCAGAGCCAAAAGCGGACACTGTCACTACCGGCCCCGTCGTCTCGCTCGGTATCCATATACACGCCGACACACCACCGCTGATCATCAGGCTTGAACAAGACCAGGTAATAAGCCTCGTCATGGTTTCTGCACGTCTTTTGTGCTGTAAATAGCATCTCAACTGACACATACTGCAAAGGGGTAGTGCTTTCAAACCCTTCGGTCCAAAAATAGATTTTTGTTACACATAATAAAATTAGACCATTATTAGACCATATAATAAGTATGGTTTTTTTTAACACCTAAATACATCAATAAACCTCAGACACCTGTGTCTATGGCCAACATAAGAGGATTATTGATGTCTTATTATTGGATTGACATATAGTATACACACAGAGTGAACAACCTCCGCCCCGCGCGATCCGCTTTCCCGCACCTCTAGCCGCAATCGGGAGGTTGTCAATACTACACGCCCATGTGTAATAGACAAACGATTTAACCTTTAAACCAGCGCGTTGTCTTTTTTTTTATCATGTACTAGCTGTACCCTGCCACGCTTCGCTGTGGCACATTCGCACATTCGCTGATATGTCACTGATGAAAAAATAGATAAAAACAATCCTTGATGCGGATTATATATCATGCTAAAATTTCAGCTCGATCGGTGCAGAACTTTTTGAGTTTTTGAAGCGTACACAAACCAACATAACATTTTTATATATATAAGATAGATAGATTATACTTACACATACATTTAGCGCATTTACAAACGTAATTTATACTTGTGAGTGGTCAAATCGGGTTTTGTATGGAGTGTCTGGGGTGTGCTACAGGTTCACGTAATAGCGGCAACACTGCACTGTTTCACGCACATGCTGGCGCTGCACCAGCGGCCTGAGCTCCACACTCGTAGGAGATCCTCTACTTCTATGGCTCTCGGAACGCCGCGCTCATTTATACGGTAATAATTATAAATTTATATAGTTTTCAACGCTCATTAAAGACTGTACGCTATCAGAGTTACACAACTGGCCTTGGAGCGAGCCACACTCGGTATTCATTTCGAAACTGTCTCTATTATGCATTAATAGTCCATCAAACATGGTTTAAATGTGTTTTCTGTTCGCTGACATGAAAAGTCAAAACATCACAGAACAAAAACACAATAAAACAACAAAAATATATTTTAATGAATAAGGGTCTAAATCTTGCTCAAGCGCTTTGCTTAGTTGATTGACGTTTTGTAAAACTTTACTACTATACACTTTACTAAACATATTTATAAAAGTTCTTGTAAGATATCGATCAGTTCATATGTTATATCTTTGTGCAACAGGTCGGCGTCCCATATGGATGATCTTAACAGCTCCTCAGAAGATGCAACGAGCGAAAGCAAGTCCGAACTCATATCCATTTTCGAAGCGCGCCCGGTACTAGATTGTAAGTACATGTCAAACTTTAAAAACAGATTTCAAGGTAGAATATAGCTTAACTTCTTTATATCTTAATATTCTTTTGTTAATTACCGCAATCTGTTAATTAAACATTGGCCAAGTATCGAATTAAAAGTATTCTAGTGTTTCAGTGTTAATGTCGGGAACGAAATCACCATGAATATTTTAATTAAAGGCGGCTGTCGCGCGCGAATAATCGGTGAGAGGTCACAAATGCATGGTACCGCTTGCGAGCGCCATACATTTGTATAGTTGCGCACATTTATAACGCGTATCAACCGCGTGAACCGTTACCCACAGAAGTTCACCTTTAAATTGAACTTCCATGGGTCGCAATTGTTGTGCCTAACGCCCCCGACATGTGAGCGCAAGATCTCAAATGCATTGTCTCGCTGGTTCTAATTACTGACCACTGTTATTTCCAGCATTGAAAATCAAGACCTTCTTCTGGTTCCAATGGGTGGTGAGCCGAGTGACAGTGGTGGCGGCTTCCGACCAGGTGAAGCTTACATTCGACGTGGACGACATCATCTCCACTGTGGATGTGCAAACGCAGTACAACCAACTCAAGATCATGGTCGCCTCGGCTTCTGTGCGCCACTACACGAGGTGAGCTGACAAAAACTCGTTTGTCTTTAAGCTAGAAAACATTTTATTTTACCTAAAGAGCATCAAAAAGATGCACCCCAATTTTAGTACAATCTAGTCTTGAATATAGCGCATATAATTTTAGCCTATAAATTGTCTTTAACTAAGAATAGTAAGTAAGCATGTTCTCTAACAGAGTCAACATGTGAGTATGTTCTGTAGCAGGGTCCCCACGTAAGGAGGTTCTCTAGCAGGGTCGCACTGTAAGGATGTTCTCTAGCAGGGTCGCCATGTAAGGATGTTCTCTAGCAGGGTCCCCACTTAAGGAGGTTCTCTAGCAGGGTCGCACTGTAAGGATGTTCTCTAGCAGGGTCCCCACGTAAAGAGGTTCTCTAGCAGGGTCGCACTGTAAGGATGTTCTCTAGCAGGGTCGCACTGTAAGAATGTTCTCTAGCAGGGTCGCCATGTAAGGATGTTCTCTAGCAGGGTCGCCACGTAAGGAGGCTTTCTAGCAGGGTCGCACTGTAAGGATGTTGTCTAGCAGAGTCACCATGTAAGGATGTTCTGTAGCAGGGTCGCCACGTAAGGAGGCTTTCTAGCAGGGTCGCACTGTAAGGATGTTGTCTAGCAGAGTCACCATGTAAGGATGTTCTGTAGCAGGGTCGCCACGTAAGGAGGTTTTCTAGCAGGGTCGCACTGTAAGGATGTTCTCTAGCAGGGTCGCCACGTAATGAGGTTTTCTAGCAGAGTCACCATGTTACGATGTTCTTTAGCAGGGTCGCCACGTAAGGAGGTTTTCTAGCAGGGTCGCACTGTAAGGATGTTCTCTAGCAACGTCACCATGTAAGGATGTTCTGTAGCAGGGTCGCCATGTAAGGAGGTTTTCTAGCAGGGTCGCACTGTAAGGATGATCTCTAGCAGGGTCGCCATGTAAGGATGTTCTCCAGCAGGGTCGCCATGTAAGGATGTTCTCTAGCGAGGTCGCAATGTAAGGATGTTCTCTAGCAGGGTCGCCATGTAAGTAGGTTCTCTAGCGGGGTCGCCACGTAAGAATGTTCTCCAGCGGGGTCGCACTGTAAGGATGAGCTCTAGCAGGGTCACCATGTACGAATATTCTCTAGCAGGGTCGCCATGTAAGAATGTTCTCCAGCAGGGTCGCCATGTAAGGATGTTCTCTAGCGGGGTCGCTCTGTAAGGATATTCTCTAGCAGGGTCGCCATGTAAGGATGTTCTCTAGCAGGGTCGCCACGTAAGGATGTTCTCCAGCGGGGTCGCACTATAAGGATGATCTCTTGCAGGGTCGTCATCTAAGGATGTGCTCCTGCAGGGTCGCACTATAAGGCTGTTATCTAGCAGAGTCGTCATGTAAGGATGTTCTGTAGCAGGGTCGCACTGTAAGGATGTTCTCTAGCAGGGTCGCCACGTAAGGATGCATCACTTGTCGGGTCGGTTGGTGAGTATGAGTTGAATAAAGAGCGAAATTAAGGACGCATGTTTATTGCAAGGCGTCTACATTATGACTGCCTAGGTTATACTAGTGCTTACTACTAATTGGTACATGCTATTTCGGTGGTTCTTATGAGTAGATCGTGTGTTTAATTTATACACTACAAATGTGTCCAATAGCAATTTTCCAATCGTATCTTATAAGGGGAAGTCAGTTTTTTTCGTCTTTTATATAGGCAGTACTTGTTCAAAATTTCTTATACTCAGTAACACTAAACACAACACTAACGGGACCGGTTTTGTTCTTTTAAGTTATTTAAAATTGTGAATACAAAATCCTCAAACGATCTTTTTCTAAAACTTCATTCAATTTGAATCCGTATGATGTTTCTGAGTATATACACATATTATTTACTCTTGTTGACAGAACTGGCAGCGATGAGTGGACGGCCGGCGTGCTCGGCGGCCGCGTACTGGAGGCGCGGGAGCCATCCAACGCACAAGAAGAGAATCACTTCCTGACTATTACCGTAACCCAAGCACGGTTAGTACACACACATACACAGTGCCTATTCTTGTTAGATAGCTTTGTGGGAAGAACGTCCTCGTAACGGTTGCAAGTTCGAATCCCAGTGTGGCATGTACGCGTAAAAACAAATATATGTACGGTACGTAACCATCGCTCGCTTATCTGTGATGGAAAACATCGTAAGGGCACCCACATGCCCGATAATTATTACGTTATGTATGTGATTCACCAATACGGCTCGGGTCCCCGTGGTGAATTAGAGCTTTATCCTTCTATCGAAGGAAGTGGTGTGACGCATGTGTTCAACAGTAGGCGGACATGGGTTAATGATGCAGTGGCCTTTGCTACCGATAAGGGGTTAAGCATCTAGCTACCGCACGGTCGCTTGAGTAACCTGGCTTCAGCAACCGAGCGTCTAATCTAGATGCACACGTGTGGTCAGCCTATCGTGATAGATCAGCAATAGTGTGTTAATGTTGAAACACGCATTCATTAATTCATAATCAACCCATAACGTCCCACTGCTGAGCACGGGTCTCCCCTCACATTCTTGAGGAGGGTTAGGCCATAATCCACCACGGAGGCCCAGTCCGGATTGGTGGATAACATACCAACCTCCGAAATAATTCTCGCGTAGGTATGTGGGTTTCCTCACGATGTTTTCCTTCACCGAATAGCGAGTGATAATTACGTTACATATGTTTTACAGAAACACACTGATATGTTGAAACACTAATTCCAGTAATCTTTGTTTTAGGATATCAAACTTACCGGCGAGTTGGAGGGAAGAGCTTCACCCTAAGCTGCTAGAGGACAAAAATGTAAGTAAACTGTTATAATTACCAGGCAGTTTATAATGTTATTCGGCAGTGGATATCCCTAGTGCGGAAACGGTTAAAGGAGATAATGCCCAGGTCCGTGCAGACATACTGACTGAATGGGCACTCTCCACCCCGCGTAGTTTGCTTTCCCTAACCGTAATTGGGAGGGCAGTCGGTAGGAAGTCAATATTACAGGCCCAAATGTAATAGATAAACTGTTTTTTTTTTTATTTGATTGATTGATGAGACGAGCAAGTCGTTCACCTGATAGTAAGCGCTACTCCTGCCCATAACAGTCACATCATCACCCAGAACACTGCATTGCATAGTCCTGCGCCGCACTACACTGCGCTCGTCAGTATGCCCTCATATGCTCAGTAATTATGCTGGAAATAACGCCTTTCAATCGGAACACACTAATGTTTGCACACTACTGCTTGGTGGATGAATATATGACCAAGGTGTGTGGCGACTGTTTGTATGAACCTTCATAATAGCGGATTGTCTTTTGTTTTGGCAGTGTAATGTTCATTGCCTTCGCGTCTCACCCGCGTGGACAATGAAAAAAAGTACCTTTTGTTTTGGCAGATGTCTGACACCATGTGGGAGATATACGCGACCCTGGCGCCACTCGAAGTTGTCATACAACCGCAGATACTCGAGAAGGTGGTATCACTCGTCTTGGAGATGGCACCGCGGTCATTCTGTACGCTCGCGAAGGAAACAAAAAATTACACGTAAGTCAGAAACAGAAAACAGACGGCAGTCATACGTTCACACGGATTTGCATAACGAATACCATGATCACAAGCTCTGTTGACAGTCTACGCAAACGAACACGAGCTAGGAACACCTGAAAGCACTTGATTCTTGTTTTCAAAGACCGTAGAAGTGATAGGCAGTTGTGCACCGATAGTAATTAACTCAATACTGATTAGGAAAACTATTGTGATCACATGACTGCGAAGTAAAACCTTTTTTGACGCGTGGTTTTTTGAACCAATTTTACGTTTTTTGGATCCGTAATAAAGTTTCCATAGGATCAATAGCGAAAAATATATTTGCTATTATCGTTCCCAAGTGCATTATTGCCGCGGTCTGAAAAGACTGTATTGCTGGCCGCAATTACGATGGCCGAAAGCACAGGTCCAGGCTATCACAGCGCGATCAGCATTGCAGTACTTGATGACCACGATCTTTGATCAATCATGCAAATCAATGTGTTTAACACGGCTGGAAGTTCAAAGGGAAGCTAAATTTATAATTTAAAATTTATTGCCACTGAAGTCAAAGGAAAAATCTTTTTGCAGTTTACTACCTTGGAAACGAAATACGACAATAATGGATTTTCCATTTTGAAATGTAATTACTGGCCGCTAAAATTCACTAGCTATGAAATTCCACACAACTTTTCTGTCGCCTATTCGAGTAGCGCAGAAAGGTAGACTTTACTTAAATAAGGTTGTTAAAATAATGACCACATTACAAGCTTTTTTGAGTAAATGAATTTTATAGCGCTTTTTTTAAACGACTTCAAAAAAGGACAAGGTTATTAATTCGTCTGTATTTTTTTTAATTAATAGCACTTGTGTTGTTTCAGACCAAGCAACTGGCAAAGACCGTTTCTGTACATCACAGCCGGAGGGCTCCGGTTGTTGCTGACTGTCGAAGGAGGCGATAAAAACGCTGACGACACCTTCATGTTTGTCGTAAGTTTTACGATAGTGGTGCCAACTTATCTGTAGAGGTGACAAAAAAGGGAACTAATAAGGCCCCAACATATAATAGATTAATTAAACTTCACCTGAAGTTCCCCATCCGTGACAGTCCTAACATTTTTGTTGGTTGCACCCCGTTCGACTCTACAGATAACTTAGTGCCACTATTGTTAGGCAATTGACTACGCATTTAGGCATTAGAATCGTGTTGCAGGCAATGAACAGGTAAATTTCATTGCAAACTGAATCGGGCTCGGATGTAAATCGTTATGGTAAACGTCATCATTTTTGACTTTTTTAGTATTATCAAAATGTCATTGTGATGACGTTCACTATGGCGATGTCTATCATCGGTGTATGGACAGTCTCTGCAAATACAGAAAGATAGGTGAGAGCAAAATGAAATGCATAATATTTTCGATAAATATGCTGATTTGTAAGAGACGTGATAACACGTAATGTATTTGTTTTTTAGGTATAAATTGATTTCTGATGTTTTTTTTCCAGATTGGCAAACTATCAGTCAACCCTCACCCCGACAATCCTATGTACAGGTACTGTCTAACAGATTGATATTTAATTTTTTTAAAGAACAGGTCCATGCCAAAGCCTTTTGACTTTTCGAAATATGTTTAGATTTCTAATCCACAAAGTTGTTCTGAAGGAATTGTCGTAATTCTATATGCATGTCATGTCATGTATGCCATGCCATCTGCCATCATCCATGTCTATATGGCATCTATTCTGTCACTTCGTTCAGGTCTGACTAAAATCATTGCTGCAACAACGAGCTATTTTCATGTGTTTTTTTTTTGTTGTACCAGGCGCGCTGTCAACGTGTGTGATCTCAACATCGAAGGCCGTCAGTACGAGGTCAGCATCAAAAATGTCTCCATCAGAAGCGCGCAGCTTCAGCAACTTGCCAGCCAGGAGGTAAGTTAGTTAATATCTATAAATTGTCGTAAAAAGAAGTGAAATTGACCTTATAAAGGAAAGAAATTTATAAAATCTGTGTATTTGGATTGGTGCTAGAATGTAAACGTTTGTCTCTGATTTATTCTCGCTCTCTTAGTGCTGGAAGCCACTCACAGCTGTAGCGGGAGTTATAGGAGTTAAAATTTGTTATTTTGAGGATGGCAGCCAGACTATCGTATTGGCTGTCGAGTCGTGGAACATCCATTCGTTACTAATAAGCAGCACTACAGATTTAGTCGTAAACTGGTACCAATTTAGAACTCCATTTGACAGCTTTAGAGATAATTCAAGCAGCGTTAGTCAGATTAAATGCTTGAGCAACAAGCACTGAATGCAATTTTCTTATTGTAACTGGAATATGATTCGGTTCTAGACGCCACGATATATCATCTACAACGATTCAACTGTTTACGTTATGGAAATTAAACAAGATAGTTTGCTGTTAACATTTCGAAGAATATTCTCATGTCTTATCGCTTTTGAATCACATACGAAATTATTGACTAACACTGAATCTGTTTTATTTTCAGAGTAGTGATGCTGATATGATGAAAGGCACTGCGAGGGAAAATCCGGCGCTAAAATGGACTCAACAGGTCGTATCACCCAGCATCACTCCGGTGCTGCATAAGTGAGTACTTTTTTATACAACAATGTGACAACTAGGCAACTACTGTCATTGCATAATCCGGAAAACACTGTTAATTCACTGATAATTCGTTTCTCTCAATTCGATTTTAAGTCATTTGAGATAACAATTTTATTCCCTTATTGCGATAAATAGAATAGTGACAATATTGTTGGAAAATCACTCACGTAAGCCCACGAAAACACACACATGCGCACGCAAAATCAGTATAGCTGCTAAAACAATATTTTTTGACAATAATTTAGTCACGATTTAATTAATCCGCTATGAAACCATAATCGTTAATTAGCAATTAGTATTTCATGTAAAAGTAGGTACGAGAGAGCTATTAAAACCTTGGATTTCAACGGAGCATCATGAAAACACACTTATGTTTGCCTTTTATTTTTACAGTAAGTGAATTCCGGGGAGTTTCACTTTGACAAAAGGATATTTTACTATTTTAGAATTTCTCATCCCTGGGAGAAAAATCAATGCGTATTTCAGTCCCTCCCATTATCGTTGTCCTGCAGTTAAGACATTTTATTCTATCCTCCTTTTTGATCCTTTGATGATGGAAATACCCTATACCTATTATACAAGATGTTCAATAACTCAACGTTCAAATGTTACGTATAAACCCCGTATATGACCGACATTCTGTTTATATATTATAATTTTTGATGCCGTAAATTAAACTTTGAGTTGAAGTATCTTTTGAAATGTTAACATGTAAAAATAATACAATGTCGTTTCAGATTTTGTTACCTATATGCGATATACATGGGGTAAAAGTATTTGGGCCAGATGCGAATATGTCTAGAATTTTATCGAAAATTTGGATGAAGGGGACAGGGCAGATATTGAACTTATTGCCTGACACGACATCTAATGATAACCATTGGCAGAGGCGTCCTGGTGCAGGTGCTGCTGTCGGCCGCAGGTTTCTGAACAGAATCATAATAATTGTTTCCACCGGAAAAGCACTGCAGGACTACGAGGAGAGTTGTGAAGAATGTATCAGCGACTGCTGATTACAGTGAAGAGTCGGCTTTTGTTAATAAACTTCACCATAGACATGCCCTTTTAAACAAACCTAAAACAAAAATAAAAAAAAAAAGTTGAAGCAATAAAAAGTAATGAATAACTCGTACGGTAAAAATGTCAATAATAGTGTAGTTAACGCCATATTATTGCATTAAGATCAGAAATTAACAAAGAAAAGATAACAGACGTGGAGACGTTTTAACACTTTCTATTACATGAACATTTATATACAATCAAGTAAGTACGTGAAAGAACCGCAATCCGCAATTTTAAAGTTAATAACAGGTTAACCGAAAAACTATAATACAAGGTGTTACACGGTACTCAGCTGACGTAAGGGAGAATGGCTCACTAACGCTCCTACTTGAACAAGTATATCTATTTTCTAAAATGCTACAGGATATCAATACATAAATTAAAGGATATAAGAATTGTTTGATTTATTAATTTACTATAACTACATAAGCAGATAAGGTACAAGTTGACGTACACGTTGACTTCTAAAAACACACACGTTTTTGTTTTATATAATTTTACGGAAAAAGAAAACACGCCTAGCGTGCGAACCCCACTGATGTATTGACAATTTTATCACAACTGTTGTGTGCGCCCGCACTGGTGATTAAGTTTAGTTTTGACGCAACCCCTGTGCTATAGATCCTGTCCCTTGCTAGGATACCATATTATATTATGTAAAGTTTTTTTTATGTTAATAACTTAGCTAGAAGTGAAATCACTTGAAAATTCGAGTCTGTTAAAATAACAAGAGAAAGCTTAATATAATTTGCTGGTGACAATGATTGAAGAGTAGACAGTAAGCGCCTATCATATTCGTTTCAGTGTGGATATCGGCTGCGTCGTCGCCCCGGCGTTATACTTAAATGGCGTGCTGACTTACGGGCCCGCAGTGGAGTTAAACCTAACGTCCGACTGTGTCATTGAACTTAGTCTGGACCAGCTGGCTATGGCCCAGAGAGTGTCTGAAAACATTTTGAACGCAATCAGAAACAGGTAACTTCGTCTTTCTTTTCCTTAGGGTCGTGATGAATAAATTATGTTAAACGAGCGCGTGATTGGTATCAATTGTGAGTGCAACAAGCTTAACTAATATAAAACTGGAAAATATGTTTTTGTCACTTGAGTTTTGATGTGGTACGAAAACGGCCGCAATAATGTTGATCCAATTGAGTTCAGTTTTATTTAAGTTTGGGGAAATTATAAGTTTCCAGGCAGGTAGGTCACAGGCATAAGGCACGGGCCTTATGCCCGTGCCTTATGCCTGTGACTACGACCTACCTGTGTAATAAACTTCCTGTATAGTTTATGTATAATAATATAGTTCTGGACCAACATGGTCCATTCTGGCCTATCCCGTCTCTCTAAGCAAAAGTGTTAGACTAAGTTTCAGATACGAGATCAAGACTCAATTCGTTCTTCATTAGGTTAAAATATGTTTCTATTTGACATTGTAAAACACCAAGTTCAAACTCTAGCCAAAAGCACGAGGAATTGATGAGGAGTTGTATAAGTGTTTTGTTTGTTAACAGTGAAAACGAACCGCTACTGTTCAACGAAGCGGAACACGGCATCTGTCCGTTCGCCACGCTATTGAGCCCGCAGAGAGACAATGTCAACGCTACACCTCCTCCTGCTGTTAGCGCCGCTCCTGTTACAGACGGTATCTATTATTTTAAACACCGTAAACAAATTTCTAGTATTTTATAAACTAAAGAAAACATTTCAAAAAAGATTTTCCTTGAACAATCTTCTACTACGAGTAATTGTTGTGAATAAAAATACTGCATATCTTGAAAATCTCCCCTTCGGGTACCTGGATGGGTTGGATTAGGGGTTTAAGGGATCTAGAGTTGCACAGTAGAAACGGAAAAAACCGAATTGGACTCGCGCAGCGAGGGTTCCGTACAAACTCGTAGGTCTTTGAAAGCATCTAGCCTTATTGCTCATGGCTAAAATTACTTAACTTTTCCTTTCGATCCCACGGTTATTGTGCCAACCGCAAATAATAAGTTTGTAATCGTAAATTCACTTTCTTTTTACTAAACTACATATTTACGGTTTTCAAAATGTTTCCTTTACATGTGCCGTAAGACATCGCTTCTTCCCAAATTTCATGATTCAACCGGAAGTACCCTATAGGTTTTGATTCCCTTGTGAAATCGCGAAATTAAGACATAAATGATCATATCTTTTGATCGCATTGACTTAGAAGTTTGATTTTTTCACAGCTAATAGAGACCGTAGAGATTTGATATAAATTTTAACTTGATATCTCTACGCGTTCCTGAGAAAAAGGGTCTTGGCAGACAGACAGACAGACAGACTTGACAACAAAGTGGTCCTATAAGGGTTCCTGTTTCCTTTTGAGGTACGGAACCCTGAAATGTAAGTTGCCTTCACAGAATGTTACCAAACACGTCGAAAAATACTAAAATTTATCATTCTTTATACACTATCGAAGCTTTCATAGAAGAAGGAAATGTGTATGTTGTGAAATGTGTGTGTTTGTGTTTAATTTTGTTTCTGGTGTACAATAAAGAGTTTTCTATTTCTATTCTATTCTAAGGACACGCAATTTTTTTTCCAGTATAGCTACAATATATTATTAGTATTGTAAGGTAATTAGCAAAATCGTGCTCGACGTAATGGTGATGGCAGTTTTTAGTAATTTTTTTGTTTAAATATTTGTAGTAGGTATCGGTATATTTTTGCAGATATACTTAAAGACAGGACCAATCTAAGGCAAAGCGCGGGAACCGACTCAGGCGTAGACACGGCCACAACCTCGACCGCGAAGCAGCCAGGGCGCCAAACGGATGAGACGTCGCCGCTCGCGAGCACAAAAAAATCAGTATCCGTCGCATTCACTGAGCAGGAGTAAGTATATGTGGTTTATAACATTACTATCGACTGCCCAGGCTTCGCACAGGTAGAAGGCATACCATACATTTTTTCCATTGTATTGTCGCATCTGCTTGTTGCGTCGGGCACGTGGGTTAGATTTAAATCCTATCCTACTACCAATTCCTACTACAATATTATAAATGTGAAAGTTTGAGGATGGATGTTTGTTAATCTTTCACTCAAAAACTACAGACCAGATTTGGATAAAATTTGGCACACAGCTAGTTTATTACTTGGATTTACCACATAGGATACTTATCCCGTAAAAATAACGGTTCCTGTGAAATACCACTAAACGCGGGGCGCAGCTAATATAACATAATGTGCATCGTGCCTACTTAAAGTATTTTTAATGTATTGTATTCCCAATATCCTCTAAGTATTTGTAAAAGTAAAGAATACATACACACATACATACAATCATACATAATACATAAAAACAAACTAAAGTATTTCTTTGTATACCGCATCTATAACTTCTGCCTCATTACGTGTAAAAACAAACATAATATTATGTTTGACACGTGACAGGGCAACATACACTTGTCCGTGTGAGAAGCATGGAGTCAATTCCCTCAACATTCAAAGTCTTACCATTTGCTTTATGGTCATTCCAAACGCTTATCTTATTGGAAATTGGAGCCGTTTGAAATGAAAAGACAATTCTGAAGGTATCATCGAAATCCTTGGTATAAAAACAGTTTTACCAGTTCCGTAGCCAGTTAATTGTAATATATTAAAAAAATTGAATGGAAGTCCCATTATACGAAAGCAATAAATGTTAAATTACTTGAAATAGCGCCACCTGTTTGTTGGTTATAGAAGTCTGTGAGCCCATGTTAAACTAACAGTTCCGTTACCAACTATTAGGTGGCGCTAATACCAATATTAGCGCCACCTGATAGTTGGTTACGGAACTTCGTAACAGCCTGTAGAAGCCACTACTTTCATCCTTTGAAACCAGATCAGATAGCAAACAAGAGAAATTGTGGTTACTCTAATATATGTTAGATGTCGTGTCGCAAAGAAACGAAAATAATGCATACTACGTATTTTCGAGATGCATCTTTCAAGAAAATTGTTTATATAACGAACTAGTTGCGCCCCACGGCTTCACTCGGGGTTTTAATATTATCTTCTATGCTAGTTCAGGACCCAAAGAACCTGTATACCAAATTAATCAAAATCCCTTTAGCTGTACCTAGCTGCACATGGCTACAAACACACATACTATAGGTGAAAAAATTATAAGAACATAATGTTAACTCCATTCTAAACACAGTGTCTGTACCACTAACAATCATATCATCGCCATAAATCACTGTTACTAGTATAAAACCTTTAAACAAACTTTACCTCTTAATAATATTAGTAACGTACTAAATATATTTCAGAACTAATGAGTCAGAATTCCTGGAAGTGTTCGTGACTATGGGTGTGATCGAGTTATCTCTGTACGTGGCGGACGACGGCTCGCCGGACATCGTGGCGCTTCGCCCCCCGGACAGCTGGGTGCAGCGGACGCCGCCGGAACCCCCGACAAAGGTCAGCATAGAATAGAATAGAATAGAATAGAAAAACTCTTTATTTTAACTCTTTTTTCTTTTTATTTATTTATTTTTTTCTCTTTATTCTAGCATACCATTCTAAAATAGCCCATGTCGCTCGGAAATATAATAGCTGTTTATCAGTACAAGAATTTTCATAATCTGATCAGTAGTTACAGAGATTACCTTGTCGGAATTCCCGTTTCTCCGCTATAACTGCATTTTTCCGGGTCTAAACATAGCCTAAACCACTCAGGGATTCTTTAGCTCCCTAATTAGAAAAAAAAATCATATTCGCGTCAGTAGTTCTGGAGATTACTGCAAAGTCAGAAACTTCCAAATTTTGTCTCTATCTAATATTCGTATGGAAAACAGGACTACGTATCGAGGCATACATAGAATTCTGACGTCTAGATTAATAGATAAAAAAGATTTGCCCGTTTTGACAAAAACGGTATACATTGAATATAATTATATTTAAAAATAATGGTCTACTTAATAGCAATGTTTTCTCTTCAAAGGTGGTAATAAAGGAAGAGCAGAATAGCTCTTCCGGCTCGCATCACACACCGCCGCTACACACAGAAAGCGCCATAAGCCTTACAGAGTGCATACGCAATGCAGACATCGGCAAGATCAAACTAGAACAAAATGTAAGAACAATCCTATACAATTCTACGAATAACAATAAAAACGGCTTATTGCCCGAGTAATGAACAAATTACAAAGGGCATAGAACATTTCTTGCATATCCAACCATCGCATTATTTTTTCAAAGTATCCGTGCGCTATGTACGTTGTATGCATGGGTAGGGGTCACTTATACAAACAAAACATGTCAATATGGTACCCTTAAGTGTCACGTTCCCGAGATATTACTTGTAATTTTTTGGTTTGTAAAAGTGTTTGCTGCGCGGAAACTATAATGGAAAAAATGGCCGTGGGTGGATATGCCAGATTATATAGTTACAACTAGAGGCACAGCTAGAGGGTCCACACTACAAGAATTAGAAGTTACTTATTCCATTAGTGTGGTTACTTGTACACTTTGCAACCCACCGATACCGGGTTCGATGCTCGGCCTGCACCAATGACTTACTTTTATAGATTACTAGCTATTATCCTTGACTTTTTCACTTACGTTTTGTTTTAACTCAATCGGTTGAATGATGCGCGAAGATGAACAATTATCTGATACAAGTCACGAGAGCTCTATGGTACGTCGATGGTACTATGGCAGAAACTTTCAAGCAACTGCCGACAACAAATGTACGAGATTTCGACTCCATCGGATTAACAATAAGCAGAGCTTAAAAGACGTACAAGCAACCAATTTTTTTTGTTACTAAGTATGAAGACAAGGAAGTCGTCGTCGTCGTGTAACTCCAAGATGTGCGGATTTCCATTGCTCCGTGATTCGCAGGGCACATCAGGTCGTCAGTACCGGCTGTTATCTACTGATCGTAGTACTTAAGCCACGCCAGAGTGACAAACTCTTACTGGCCTACTGGCACTTACTGGCACAGTAGACAAATTAACTATTTGCAAGTTTTATGTACATTTTACTTTTGTATGTTTTCAGAACACTTTTCCGCACGCTAGAAAGACCGAGGGCAATCTACCACTCTTACACGTCACATTGTTCCAACCAAATCTATACTACTGGCGCAAAAAGACACAGACAAATATTCAGGTATATAATCCGTTTTTCCGTTTACTTCTCGTGTAGCACTGCAATGCACTCGTCGCTTTGAACTTTTGATATTATACATATGCCCAGTTTTATCACATCAATTAGCTGCAGTGCTGTTATTGAGATGTAACGTTTGCACACTACTGCACAGCAGTTGATCTTCTAGGAATACGGTAATACTTCCCCCGACGTGCTCATGCTGAAGAGAGGTTAACTCAAGCATTAGCATTTGTTTTGAGTTTACTTACTAGATGTTTACTAACACCAGTACCACGACGGAACTTAGTCAGTCATCAAAGTCAGTTTGACGTTCCAGAATTGCTATTTTTCAGGTGTCCCTGTTCAACGCGTGGGTGGGGCTGGGCGCGGGCCAGGCGCAAGACCTCTGGCACGCCGTCCTGCTGTCTACTGCAAAGGGTGCCGTTGATCCGATCACAGACATTCCACCCGCTCTGGCCACTATGAAACTCGTGGTACCATGTTCAGGTGAGATAGACGGCTATAGGCATTCATCACCGATTAACCAAATTACATACCTCCGCGCCGACCAAGTCATGTACCACACTGTTGTCACTAAACAAAGTCACGGCGCCACTTTACCCTTCAAAATGAATAAAATGCGTGCATTGCCACGGTACTACTAAGTTTTATACATTTAACGTCAACGTCGCACAATTTGTGCACGATTTTAGCCAGTGTTCACCAATTTTGTTGTTAAAAATCTTCACATATTTAGTGAACATTTAATGAGCGATAGTGAAAAGGTATTATTACATTTGGGCGTGTAATATAGAGTGCCCTCCCGATTGCGGGTAGACGTGCTGTGTAGCAGATCGCGCATGGTGGCTCTGTATGTAGTGCTACATACTATAATGTCTTCTGTGGTTGCAGCTCCGACGGCCGGCGGGCCCCCGCCCGTGCGTGGCACCCTGCGGCTGGACGTGGAGCGCCCGGTGTTGGTGGAGCTCACCGCCGATCTGCTGCAAAGGCTGATGCGGATATCGACACTGGTAACTTGTTGGCCAATCGTAGCAAATCATTGTCAAAATCACCGATTTTGACAGCAATAACGCGATTCAATTAGTCTGAAAGCTATTAAGCTATTGAGTTAACAGTCCATTATCAAGACTTTTAGCTATTGAGCTAACAGATTTGTGGTTCGGGTGGGGTGCGATTGGGACTCTCCATAGTCAAGTCCATTTCGCATCTTCTCTCTTGCTCTTCAAGCCCCGGTCAATGTACTCAATACCGCGATGTCAAGTTTTGGTCCAGAACCATTTTATGATCGTAAAGTGACACGAGTTCTTTGGCACGAAGAAGATAAAGATTCAGTACAATTATAATTTTCCAGATAAGCAGCCGAACGATATCGACGCCAGTTCACAAAAAGCCGTCGTCAAGTGACTCTCCACTATTGTACAGTCTCCGACGCTTTTTAGGTAAGGCAATGATAAAGATTAATAAATAGTAGTAACTAGCAGATGGTATGCAGAAAATTAGTTTTTTCTTGTTGTGCAATATAATATGTAGTGATTTTATAATTCGCTCATTTGCGACAAGAACGTGTTATCTCCTTAGCATTATTCTGAGAAGATAACACGTTCTTGTTCAAATAAGGGGATTGTATAAACAAAATAACGTGTGAATTTTTGTTCTATCCCGCTCGCTGTCATTGCTTCTGGAAGGATTATTTTTGGAAGGTATACAATTACATTGTAAATTATATCTATATTGTATACTAGCTGCGCCCCGAAGTTTTTCACGAGTTAGGTAATATTCCACAGGAACTGTTATTTTTTTTACGGGAAAAGTGATTATAAGTATACACCAAATATCATTGAAATCTCTCGAGCCTTTTCGGAGCGTATTCGGGGCAAATTTTCAGACGGAGAAAAGTTCTAAAATCGGTAATTTATGATTGGGCATCGTATAAAAAATACTTTATACTATAATTATGGCATTTAAAAAAAAATATAGTTGCACACAAAGGACATAGAACGTTTGTGGCATACATGGTAAGAATGTGGTACCATAAAGTTTCATGTTCCCGTGATATTTGGAGGTAAAGATCGTCATCTGAAAACTGCGAAATAGTATTTTTAAATCATTTTGTAGTTGTGCCATAAAAATATCAATTTTCCATTATAGTGCGTGATTTCACAAAATGGTCACGGTCTAGTTAAATAAAGAGTTTAAAAAAAAATAGAAATTCCGCCTTTAAATTATGATTATGTGTTGTGCAGAGCAGCAGTGCATAGAGAGCATCACGGTGCAGACGACGCAGATAGGCGTATCGGGGCCGGTGGCCTCGGCGGGGCTGGATTCGGCGACGCTACAGCTGGCGGTGGGCGGACGGCCCGTGCGGCTGGCGGCGCAGGCGCTGATCTCCTCCCTCGTCGCCTCTGCAGGCACGCTCGGCGTCCCAGGGCGCGTTGTATTGCAGCCACTCATGCTGGGGTCAGTGCACATCCAACTCTGCGACTATAGCAATGAAGTCGCCCATTGTTTTGCATCTAACTTATTTCACTTATTTCTAGAGTTAGTTATCGAAAGTTTTAGGAGTTCCCGGATGATAAATTGTCACGTGCAGCGTTATAAATTCAACTTAAGAACCTTTAGAATTTACATAAAAATGTAGTCAAAATACTACAAAATAAGGGCTATTTTTTTAAAGAAAAACAATACAAATGTGGTCAGAATCTTATGCTTTTCATACATACATAGATCGAATCTCTCCAATCTGGTTAAGGAATAGTTCAATCAATTTACCTTTGAAGTGAAAACGAGACTGAGCCGTTACGCTCGGCAATATAACACTCGTTCGGGTAAAGTCGGCTCGAGTTGAGTAAGGGAAGCAAGAGAGATTTAGCTAACGCGTCACTGCTATACTCTCTTGGCGAGCGTTACATTAGAAAGCATAACGCATCAGTCACATACAGTATCAACATAAACACGGTATGTGCCGTGCGTGTGTGCGTTTTATTTAACTTGTTATTTAATATTATACTATAAGTTTTCACTTCTGACGTATAGTCTTAAGCAAACATAGTTTTTTTTAAACTACGCTTATGCGAACAAACCAATTGAATATCGTTAAGTTTCTTCTGCTCTAAGTTTCCCTGGCCGCACTGTTCCAGGATCGAGTTGGAAGCGAGCTGGGAGGCATGGCGGCGCGCCGAGGGTGGCATGACTGCGCGCCAGCCTTCGGTGCGCGTCTGCTGCGACCTGGACAGCGTTACGCTCGACTTGAGGCCCGAGAACCTGGCCGTCATCGCAGGTGTCGCGGACACGCTCGAACATCTGTTTAATACTGACAATGTAAGTACCACGAGTGGGTAAACTGGACCACTGAATTTTGCTTTATAAATAACCAGCAACCTATCCCGGCTTTGCACTAGCAGAGCATATTAAGGGCCCAGTTGTAGAAGTCCCTAAGTCCACTTGGGCTTTTTTAACTTGATACCACCAACGTAAAGAACATGTCAAAATAAAAATACCTTTTTTTTCTTGTAAGTCTATATATATATAAATGTTATGTTGGTTTGTGTACGCTTCAAAAAGTTCTGCACCGATCGAGCTGAAATTTTAGCATGATATATAATCCGCATCAAGGATTGTTTTTATCTATTTTTTTCATCAGTGACATATCGGCGAATGAAGAAGTCGCTATGTACAGCTTATTTTGACCCAAAGTGCTGCCGTTTTAGATCAGAAAGTCACGAAGTTTAACTAATTGTGTATAATAAGTTATTTTAATAAACCGAAGTGCCGAAATCCGTCGAATAATATGAAAAAAGGACGAAGTCCACGAAGTAAAAAGTTAGTTAATTTGAGAATAAGTGCCCATATTAAGTATTTTTTTGATCTTAATGTATTTAATTTGATTAGGATTAATATTGTACCCATCTGAACAGCTTTCATGTTAAAAAAAAAGGTCACATAACATATACTACAGTATATGTGACCTTTTTTTTTAAACATTAAAATAACATAGTTGGATAGCTGCTTAGCTAAGCAGCTACCTAAGCACTGGCGAAGTAATTGCCAGCGTTCTCTGTCTGAAAACCGAGACAAAGCTTTGAGTTCCCTATATGACATAACATAATGTCTTCTCTTTTATCTAATCTGTGAATGTCCTTCCTCTTTCCTTCTACCTTCCATTGAAAGTCGGTTTTATAAATTTGTATATCTAAATTGTATTTTTTTTCTTTTTTATCAGAGTGCAGTTGATACCGTTAACAAGGAGTCGGTTGACATGCCTACAAGCAGTTTTCTGATCTCGCAGGAAGTTGCGTTCGAGCGCCACCCGTCACAAAACTCCGTCGAAGACGACGAACAATTTTATAAAGATGATTTGAGGTAAATTACTAATTTTAAGGAAC
The DNA here is from genome assembly GCA_912999815.1 of Campaea margaritaria. Taxonomy (NCBI): domain Eukaryota; kingdom Metazoa; phylum Arthropoda; class Insecta; order Lepidoptera; family Geometridae; genus Campaea; species Campaea margaritaria. The sequence goes on from OU538788.1 coordinate 8,153,758, forward strand.
ATCACGCCATTTACTATATCTGATATTTAGACCCTTTTCCCAGGCGGAGATAGAAAGAGTAAGAGAGGAAGAGGAACAGAGACCACATTGTTTTATTACTCCGCTGTTAGACCGATGCGAATAAAATAATGTCTTTTAACTTCTGCGCTTACACACAATACACACAAAATATACACATAATATTTTTGGTAAAAAGGCAATCATTCCCCTAAATGTAATGAGAGCCGTTGGACATTGCCATTAGAACCCATATAAGTAGCACGTTTCAACCATTCAGACATTAGTAATATGGGTTACCAGAACATTATATAGACGTCTGTGAGATTGTACGCTTCTCTACTAAGAATTGTATAGCTATGCATTTATTTGATAATGGCTGTTTATTCATAGGAGTGGCGCTTTCAAGATAGTAGGTAGTGGGCTACTGCCAATGGCGTACCAAGTGACGCTGCATAACAACGCGGTGTCGTGGCGCTACCCGCACCCACGTGCCATCACGCGCCTGCTCACGTACCCGCTGCCGGGGCAGGTGAGTCAGCCCACACGCATACACCACTACTGTACCACAGAAGACATTATTATAGTATGTAGTAATACATAGAGAGTGAACACTGTCCACCCCGTGCAATCTGCTTCCCCGTTACTCGGGGGAGACAGTCAATAATAGGCGCTCAAATGTAATAGACAAATCCATTATACTAGCGGGTTGTCTTTTGCTTCGATTGTATAGTATGTTTGTGTACTAACGTAAATATTTGGCGCGTGTATAAACGTCGTTGATATTATGTGCGCGTTGTCGAATCCGCTTATTTGTATGGAGTTTCCGGGGTTTGCCTGTATTCTACTCTAGCTTAACCCCTTAATCTCGCTATACTGCTGTAACGTAACTACTCTGCTGTAGCCACTCTGTACTGTAACCTCGGTGGGCTAATGTAGCCCTGCGGTGCTGTAATCTAGCTTTACTGCACGCAACGCTGTAGACTGCATTTGAAGCATGGTGTTTCTTGCAGGATGAGGAGACAGCGTGCGTGCTGGAGGTGTTTAACCAGTTGCTGTCACGCTGGGAACCGCACACGCACTTCTGCGTGCCGGTTGGCGAGCCACGCGAGCTACAGCTGTACGTGCCCTCCCCAGGTACGTGACGTTGTTTTTAGTATGGATTTGCAGTATTTTTGCCGTACACGAGTAACTGTTAGTTCATAAGCAAAAAATATAATTAAAACAACTAAATAACCCGCAAACACGGTAAAATAGCGTGGGGTGCTTCTTACTATGTATTTATAACTAACCTTTGATTTCAAGCCACACTTTTTTACCAAAAAATAATAATTGTATTGCTACTTTTTAGTTCGACTTGCCATTAAAGAGGTTTTTTTAGCGGGTATGTTGTTTCATTTTATTTATATCCTTATTTTATAATTGTATTGTAATGTGCTTGTATCGTTTTTGTTATTATTATAAGTAAGTATAAATAAAGTATACAGCTTTTTTGTTTTAGTGGTGGAGTTATTGTGGTTTTGTTGTAGACGCTGTCTTTGCTGTAATGTGGCGTTTTAGAGTGTTCGAAGGCAGCGCGCACGAGCCCCCCTTTGCGTTCGACATCAATAAGTTCATGCCTCGCCCTGATTTATTGGTGAGTTGCATTTGTAATTATTAATATTAATAGTAGTCATACTAGTCATATGGCTCGCACAAGATCATTTGTTTCCGTAGCTATAACAGTGATTTATGCATTGAAACGTGCGGCCGCACACTTAAGTATTCAAAGTGCGTGTCTCGCCTAAGTATTTTTCGTTCTTGTGAACGAAGGCTCTAAGCTACATAAAGAAATTGGGTAACAAATAATTATTTTGGCGTCAGGATTCCGAGACGGACCCTGAGCCGACGCTGCGAAAGCCCGCATGCGGCGTAACGCCCGAGCAGCTGTCGGGCGTGGTCCGTGTTGACTCGTGCTTCGCCCCGCGGCTCACCCCGCCGTTGCGGATCGCCACCAGGGTGGCACGACTGGCCATATACTTCCACAACGAGTTGCCGTCCACCTCTAGGTAGGTATGACGTCAATGTTAATAGTTCTTCGACGAAGATCGCTAATCATATCATGGTGCTGTAGATTTTCCGTCCGTCGCTTCGTGCATCGGAAAGCACAATTAGCATTGATTTCATTACTGGTAATGGGTTTAATTTAAAACCTTTTCAAAAAACAGAGTTGTCGAACAGTTATCTCATATTGTTTTTATAATATTCAATGATCATTGTATGTTTTTTTTCACAAAATACCTTTGTCCTTGTGATGCACACTATTTTAAAACGTGTGTCTGGTGTGACTTTTGCAGTGAATCGCGTTCGATAGAAGGGTACTACGTGTCGAAGGCGTTGCGGCGTGCGCACCGCGTCGTCTCGCTTCAAGCGGTCGACGCCACACTGCACTCTCACTTGGGATCGCCCGCCGGCGCATTGCTGCTACTAGATACAAGCATGTCGTAAGTACAATTTACTGTAGCAAAAAGAAACACGACGTGAAAACATAAAATAGTTTAGATAATAATACACTGATGTATGTGAGGTAGCCTACAAAAATAGTGTTTCTTGAGATCTCTCCTTTTTATCGTTAATCTCTAGCGTATAGCAATATAATTAAAGTCATTTCGAACGAGTTGTATTATATACTCGGCACAGCGATGAGTGGATCGCGCCACACTCGCCCAAATGTCATAGGTTAAATAATACGTGCTTGGCACCGTTTCATGCTATGTAGAAATTACCTCGATAGCACCACTATAGCAAAGACCAGGCAAATAAACTAAGAATAAAGCAAACAAAACTTTAGGAGAACATAGTGACCTTATTCGTGAAACAAACGTTAATAAGTTAATTCCTTCTGGAAACGCGTTCGTTGCCTGTGAGTGTTGGATTGATATTATTGATATTATAAAAAATCCACTGAAACACCTATTTTTCGCACTCTTTTACAGGAGCGACATAATCGACTGCGCGACGAACACGATGGAGGAGTTAATCGGGGAGTTCCGGATGCGGGCAGGCGTGTCGTTGCCGAATACCGCAAAGTCGCGCGCGCGTGTCGCTATGACGCGCGTGCATGTGGCGCTCAACATACCGCGCCTGCGCACGCTGCAAGCACTCGCCGAGGACTGGCAAGCGGCTGTACAGCTGGTACTTTAAATTTTTACCATTTCTGACCACATTGGAACCAACTAAATCACAACTTCATTTGACAGCTTTAAAGTTATTGCCATCCTTTTTGTTTCATGGGGTTGAAAAACGACAACACATTATTTTAACTAAACTTTAGACTAGTTTGTAATATTACGAGCTGGGGGTTCGAGATACAAACAGAAATACTCGATTCATTCAGGAACACCAACAAAAATCCAGATTTTAATAATTGACACACAAAATTATTTCCAATACACTGAACACTCTGGACTAAGGTTTACAATTACCGCGATTGAATCACTTCGAAATGTCGTTACGCATATTTATACCCCGTTTCCCATCCCTATAGAACCTTCCCGCACTTTCTCGAGGGCACTAGTCTCTGCTTCAGTCATTCTGCCCGCACGTTATATTCTAGAGTGCCTTTAACCCAAGGTCGAAAATAATTACTACTTTTCACTCTATGGCGATGTTTCAAGTCTTAGTCGGTGTAACAGTAACAACAGAACTGTCACCATTATCTCCAAATTAACACCAGGTGACACAGTGATTAAACGCTAGTGTATCAAATCGAATATATGTATGAAACTAATGTGTGTTTTTGTCGAAAAGAAACTTAATAAATTATCGAAAAAAAACTGTTTGAAATCTTAATTATTTACTCTGTTTTAAGATCTGCATGCAAGTCTATTTTGTCTTTGTATGTAACTTTCACATGTCCTAATCTTATGTTACCAATATTATGTTACATTACAGCACATGCACAAAATTAAAAATTCAAGCAATAAACCGCCGACCCCAGTTAGTACTAAAGATGACAACGAGGCTGAGGTCGTGGCGGAGAGCCTGGCAGGGCGCGTGTCACTGTGGCTGCACAACGGCACCGGATCGGCGTTACGGGTGGGGCAAGACGACACTGAGGAGATGGTGCCTTTGGCCCCGGGACTCAGACTCGCCTATAGGTAACCGTAGAGAGCGATATAGACCTAGACTGACTTGGAAGTCTCAAGTCCTAGTATCCTTTAAATCAAGCATGTGTAGAGTGAGTGTGAGCGAGCGTACCAACAGCAGCGAGGTGCTAACCTGCACATAACAGAAATCAAAATAAGTAGCTGCGCCTTGCTGTTTCACCCGCGTAATGCCCAATTTCCCGGATTAACTTTGCATTTTCCTTGGATTTATAAGCCTATATCACACGGGAATAGCGTAGTTTTCTGTCAATGAAAGCATTTTCAGAGTTACATCAGTAGTTTCAGAGATTACCTTTTCATACGCGGAATCCCTGTCTTCCCACAGGGACGCCACATTTTTCCTGGTTAGATTAGCCTATAGCACTCGATGATAGTGTAGCTTTCTATGAGGAAATGAATTTTCAGATTCAGATCAGAATAGTTCTGAAGATTGCTTTCTATAAATCTACAACCTCACAAAGTCACAGAAACTTTACCGTCTTATAATATTAGTTAGTGTAGATATAGACAACCGTTTGTTAAGATCAGAAATGAAACTCAGAATGTACTTACATCCCTAAATATTACATAATTTTTCGTCCACAGATGGCAAAGTCCCACGGCATCGAAGAGGTTGCGTTTCGCCCTCGGCGGTTCCGAAACGACCTGGAATTGGTCGACCAGTAAGTATCCCAGTCCTTTAGCAATAAGTTTCAATTTCCAATTACATAAGTCAATACCGTGCGCAAAAGAACGCAGTGGCCGCGAAGAGAAGTCACGCAGCACGCCTCTCGACTGCACATCGCAGCAGATTAGACAGTTTAATTCCGGTATTTCAATAAAATAACAGTCGTATATAGAAGCGGTGGTAGCCCAGTCGCAGTCCGCCTTCCAAATTCTGTACAAATCCCAGTGGATAGTGGATATAGAGGAACACCTGGGAACGGAATTTGTACCTAAGTCAGGAGCATACCAAGAGATACACACACATCTAAACTGTTTTTTGTTTTGTTCCTTTTTTTGTGTAAAATTATAACAATTCTAACTATTATACTAATATAAAAGTTAATATGTTAGATCTAAACTTAATGTCATCACTATTGGTTTCATAATGTCGGAAAATGAGAATAAATCATTTGACTGAACTAAAGTAAAATTTAGACTAGTTTACTATGGCAGAATTGACACAGATAAGCAGTTATTTTTTCTTTGCTTCCTTCTCTTTCTTCCTCTCTCATTTCTTTTTTATATTCTTTGATTCGCTTCTCTTTCCTTTTCTTTAAATCAGTGAAAAGTAATCAGTCTCTAAATATCAGTCCATGTCGGCTTTCAGGTATACCATTCACGACGGAGCATTACCGCGTGCGTCTCCACGACGCAGAGTCTCTGGGTGGCAGTAAGAACTCCCCCGCGGGCGGCGTGTTCCTTTACACGCGGGTAGAGGAGGTGGCGGGGCGGCGCTGTCTGCACGTGGAGGGCCGCCTCCGCCTCGCCAACATGCTGCGGTACTCGTTACTTTACAAGGTAAACTAGCTATAGGACAGTACATAATTTTACTGCTACATAGAAGAAGGACACTCCACTCCGCCTAATCTGCGTCCCGCATCTCTACCCGCAATTGCAGGGACACCACTAAACGCCCAAATGTAATAGACGGACAGTTTCATGCCAGTCAGTTGTCTTTTGTTTTGTTCGCGTAGTATGTTTGTCTACTAACACACAGTTGGCGCGTACAAACGTCATTTATATGTGTGCGGCTTTTATGCGATTGCGCGCGGGACTCGTGAACTACGAACCCCTGCACGCGTATCACTGTTTATCCGCACACCGACCGAGCGTTATAACAAAACAACCCATGAGTTCTAGAAACAAAGCAAACACCAATAAATACGACAGAATGCAATCTAGAAATCTATACTAATATATAACGCTGAAGAGTTTGTTTGTTTGAACGCTAGAATCTCAGGAACTACTGGTTCGAATTGAACGATTCTTTTTGTGTTGAATAGTCCATTTATCGAAGAAGGTTATAGGCTATATAACGTCACGCTACGACCAATAGGAGCGGAGCAGCAATGAAGAATGTGGCAAAAACGGGGAAAATATATTGTGTTACGGGGAGATATTATGGCCTACGAACTTACTTGGGAAATCCGTCGATGGCCTCTCGGGTGTGTAATCAGCGCTGTCTTCGGGTTAGATGGGGAATGATGGTGCACAGAGATATATCCATAGGACGCCGATGGGGCGGTTTCTTCTGATCCCGTATCACCTTCCTCCGGGATAGAGGTGTGATCAGGCAATCCACACTACACTTAATCCTGGAGCTCGTCTCCGAGGATGGGAATGGCGTCCACGAAATGGAGCTACCGGTGAAAGTTCAAAACACCGCGACGCGACAAGTGCTCGCACGCGCATTTGAAGGACGACTGACTTCCGGTTGGCCAACCCAAAGTCGTGGGCCATAATAATCTCGTACCAACACAAAATATTAAGCGGAATAGTCTTTGTGTAGTTACGTTCGAAAACACTCAAAATAAAAAGAAAAGAAATCTGTTTCAGTACGAAACATATTGCTTTTAAGAGAGTTATTGCGGGAAAACTTGAATTATGCGGGTGAAACCGCGGGGCGCAGCTAGTACAATATAAACGTGATTTCGGAAAAGACACGAAATGCACATCATATTTTTTAGATAAAATAAAGTGCGTCTTAAGCTTCTAGTGGAGTTCCATTCAGTTCAAAACTCCCACACCAAAAAAAATAAATTTAAATGCTTTAATTGTAGTCGCTAAAGACGCTCTATTCCAGTCAACTGTATCATTATGATTATCACCAGGTTCGCGGCCGCTGCCCCGATTTCAACCAATGGCGCACGCTAAACGCGGGCGTGCTGGAGGCCGAGGCCATCGGCCGCAGCATCGCGTGCGGCGCCGACTGCGAGATGACACTCAAGTACGTGCACTTACCATCAGCAAAACAACAAAAGCCTCCACCTAGTTTAACATTTTGCACGACGTTCTTTCCATATAAATCTCGAATAAACAAATGTCAAATTTGTGTGGTGACTTTAAGCTAAGCTGAGATCTAGGATCAACAATAGTTAGATTTTAAGGATTTTGGTGTAAAACGCCTCAATCTAAGAAATGTCGATAATGTTAACAATATTTTTCTTTGTACAGAATCAAATTTACCACAAACGATACCGGATGGTCTGGTGACATACCCCTGAAGGAGTGCCCCAAGGAAAACGTCCCGTGGTTAGTTAAAGGTAAAACACCTTCATACGCGGAAAACTTCATACGTTTTTCTTTGTGAATAGAAATATTAATAATGGATACTGATTAGAGATTCATGGATACAGATGGTGGTCACGCTTTCGCAGACAATTGTGCAGGATGTTAATCGTCAAAACCCTTGAACAACTGCATGTTGCACACTGGTATGCCAACGTGGACGACTGGTGCAAGGGCCAGCAGTACATCAGATTTTAAAAATAACTTAAAACTACAAATTGTCCCTAATCATTGGCTGTTGTGAGAATAATAAAAGGTTCATAAAAATAACCACATCTTATCGATCCCCCAAACTTTGTATAAAAAGCCATTTTAGGATTCCATTCAACGCATGACCGCTTCCTGTGTTCATAAACCTTAAATCAAAGATTTTTAGCCGAATGACCAAATGGAGGGTTCTGTTTTTCGGACGGATACGCGTATGCACCTATGACCATGACCTTTGACGAGTACGAAAGCTTCAACGGCTTGATGGATTTTGAACAAATGAGGGATCATTCGAATCGTCTCAATCACGAGAGTTACATAGGCTTCATTGGCAGGCGGGTTGTGAGTTTTTAAAAACATATGCAATAACTTGAAACACTTTATAAAGAGTTCATAAATGTTTTGTGTCATTAGTTCCGAGTGAGGGCGAGACGGCGTACGTCTCGGTGTGGTGCCGCGTGGTGCGCGCGCGCAGCGACGGACGCATCCTCGCTACTGTGTGGCCGCTGTACGTGCTCTACTCGCATCTGCCGCTCGACACTGATGTAAATACCATTATAACCTCTTTCCTAGATATGACGATCTATCTATCTCCAATGAAGTAGCAATGTCATATCTATCAATCATCAATCTATCAATCAATATTAAACTCCATATGTAAAATAATAGCAACGTTTAAGCACGTTGAGCTAAACAGTCACCCATCAAGCAGTGTAAATTAGCCAAACATCCAGTGTTCAGGTAATTTCGTTATCGTTATCATCAGCCTATATCCGCCTGCTGCTGAGCGCAGGTGTCCTCTTACTTACATGACGAGGATTAAGCCTTAATCTACCATGGGGCCGCAGTCAGCTACTTACATAGGATTAATCTGTCCAATTGTATCTATATATTTATCAAGGTAACTCAATATTTCACCTGTCGACTATGATTTAAAATGTTCTTGTCGGTGGGTGCTGACAGGTGCTGATAGTGACAGAATCTGTAACATCCAGCACTGATGTAAACTTTTCGCCGCCCTCGCTGGTGCAGCCCGCCCCGGGGCGCGGCGCTTGCACCCACCTGCTAGTGCCTGGTACTACTGCGGTGCGCCATTACCTGTCCTTCCAGTACAGGTGAGCTAAGAAACCGTTTCACAAATGGAAAATGTGGCTTGCCGCATTAATGACGTATAGCTTAAGTGACGAACTTCGTTTGAAACGAACTATGAATAAAACGAATAACGTACGTTACGATTGCGTTTTATGTCGTATCGCTTAAATGACAAAACGTGTATGTGACGTAATTATGGCTTGTAATCCATATCTTCTTTTATCCACCACCTCGCCTGATAGTAAGGGACGATGTGGCCGAAGACTATTTATTGCTCGAACAAAGTGTAGGTACATGGGTGAGCTTTAAAATAGAAATCAATATCTTCCAATTAGTGCCAGTTCTATAGGTCCATATACAGTCATATTTTCACCTGTAAGCGTAGTCGTTATAGTATCGTCACGATCTGGAGTCTAATATAAAATAGACACACAATCATTGTTATTCTTACTGCTGGGACTCTGATCTATAAGAGACTGGCTCTACTAGCGTAACAATTAACATATGGCATCTTATAACCTAACCGATGCAGACCAGTGCGTCCTTTAAATTTCACACCAATAGCGAAAAACCTGTTCCATATTTTTCTTATTAGCTACCAAAGAGTATACGAACACTACTTAACTACCGATTGATTTCCGACCTAATGTTTTCAGAGAAATCGATTGTCCGGTGACGAAGGAGGCGGTTCCGCTGCATTACGGTGTAACCGACACATCTGTGTTCGACAAGCGAGCGCCCATGGCCACACTCGATGACGTCCTCGCAGACACGCTGCGGTGGTACGTACCTCACGTGTTGATTGACCTCGTTTACTAGCTCCTCGTAATATGTCTGTCATTTCCAGACACAATGCATTTTAATTTTTGTCCAATGGCCTAATGTTAGGTTATGTTTTTCGGTTGTATGCAATAGCTTGATAGCCAAGTTGTTTGTGGCAGGATGAAGCGAATGGGGCGCGACGCTGAGTCCGCATGGCCATACTCCACGGTGGCGACGCACTGGCCCGGCGCGTGGGAAGCGGCCATGCTGCAGCCGCGCTGTGACGTCACCGTATGTCATATATCTACACTCCCTTTTTCTCTTCATATAGGAAATGAATACAGTTTTAATCGGTTTAGTACGATTCTATGTAATTAAGTTCTTGCCATTGTATTTGAATTAAAGCACTATCAAAAGACTAGAATGACGTAAACTGGTCTTTGCATAAAATTTTACTAAAGCAAGTAAAAGCGTACTAAAGTAAATGGAATTGTTTTAAAGCAAGGAGAATCGTATAAAGATATGAATGCGACAGTGGCCTTAAGCCTATCCATTAGTAAAAAAGAAAATCATTTAGTTGCGACAGCACACAACATTAACAAAGGTTGACAATATGAAACAATTACAGACACCATACACAACACCGACTTATTACTATCGCGGTACCCACCGTAACACTAGAGGTGTCAAAAGCAGTTGTCGCTCGACGTCGCCAGGTGCGGTACAGCGCGGTGGCTGCGGGCGGCGGCTGCAGCCTGCTGGTGACGCTGTGTCCCGCCGTGTTGCTGTGCAACGCCGCGCCCATGGCCCTGACGCTGCGAGCTCACGACGCCGCGCCGCTCTGCAAGCTCGAGCCCGGCTCCGCCATCTCGCCGCCATCCGTCGTGCTCAAGGTATCCGTCATCATCTGCATTATTTAGTTCCCAATGCTGAGACACATACCGTATCTCAGAATAGAAAATAGGTCATAATACACCACTGTGTATTATGACCTATTTTCTATAACAACTAACGCGGCTAGGCTAACTTAGGCTAACGCGGCACTCCGCGTTAGCCTTGGACCTCTACTCTGTTAGCCATAAATGAAACTTTATGTAACATTGTCAGGCTTACCACACTAATCGATTGATCGTCGATAGATGCCATCTATCGATTGCTGTGGTAGCTTCTGCTATTTCGGCTATCAATCGATCAATGTCGACTGATCTCATTCTATCAATCGACGATCAATCGATTGGCGTGGTAACACCCTCAGTAATATATGCCATATGATATTATGTGGTCATTTTAAGATCTTGAACAAGCGCGACTTATCGCAGGTCTCACGTCTCCCCACCTAAAATATGGTTTTTCACGGCGTCTTGCACCTAACTTTACGCTCGTCATAATGTTTCTATCCTGCTCTATATTTATTAGAAATTATGTTATTACAGAAACCGTTCTTCATCTCCGTGGAGATGGGTCGTGAAACATTCGTGTCGGGCGAGCTTGTGTTGTCGACGGACGATATCGGCAGGTACGGGCAGCCGGCGCCGGGCCGCGTGGTTCTCGACCGCGGCACTGAGCTAGCCGTGCAGTGCAACCAAAAGGTGCGTCGCTTTTATCGTCGTCATCATTTTATTGTTCGTCGGGAACGTGCGCACTCGCAGACGTATATTTTAAAAGGGACGACAATTACTTCGGGGCTGTCAAATTAAGTTTAAGCTTAGTTTATATAAGAACTAGCTGTGCCCCGCGGTTTTACCCGCGTAGTTCCTGTTCCCCCAGGAATATGGGTATAAAATATAGCCTATGTTACTCGCTGTCAATGTAGCTTTCCATAAGTGAAATAATTTTTTAAATCGGTGCAGTGGTTAAGCCGAAACTTGACATATTCCTATACATACTTTCATCCCCTATATTTATTGTACTCCTCAAGGGTTAAAGTCTTACAAACTTTGAATGCCAAATTTATTTATATCTAATCAAAAGCCTAAAAAATAAATTTCAAGCTTCAAAAATTACGATACTTCCATACAAACTTTCATCCCCTATTTCAAACCCTTACAATGCATTTTTTGCGATAAAAGTAGCCTATGTCCTTCCCTAGGCTCTAGACTATTTCTGTACCAAATTTCATTTCAATCGGTTCAGTAGTTCAGGCGTGAAAGAGCAACAGACAGAGTTACTTTCGCATTTATAATATAAGTAAGGAAGTAAGGATTGATACCGTTGGTGAGCAAACTTACTACTAACTTACCATCTCCAGAAATATAGTAAATGTAGTAACACTGTGAATATGGTTTACAATAGTGTGAGAAAAAAAGAGATATAATGTAATTATAATATACATAAATGTTTTTTTTTTCAGGTGGCGTTGCTGACTATGTATTACGAGATAAAAAAAGATATCAACGTCCTTGGGTTATCTTCCATGTACGTCCTCATCAACCGCCTAGATCGTAACGTATTGGTGAGTTGATGGTTTATCTCAAAGTAACAGGGTTTTGGTGTCAGAGATTGTAAGACCACTCAAGGGCCTTTAAAGTGACTTAAGGTCTGCTAAAAACAGCAGAGGGTGTCTAATGTCGAAACATCAGACGTTTGCGTGTGTGCATGTGCGCCGATGCGCATTTACACATAGAGCTTAAAAATTTTTAAAACAAAGGTTCAAGAAGTTTTTAGTTTTTATTAGACAAAAAAAATACAGTCGAATTGAGAACCCCCTCCTTTTTTGAAGTCGGTTAAAAAAGGGGTCTAATTTGTCTAGTAAACAATGAAGATTTAACTTATTCCTAAGATTGCTATTTGATGTGAACAGGTATCCGCGATGGCAGTGCCCAACGAAACCGACAACTTCATGACCCTGCGGCCCGGCGTATTCAAGACTATCGAGCCGAGTGCAGAGAATGAGTTAGTTACTTACTTATATTCACTTTTAAAATATACTGATGGACATATAAACTGCATCAAAGTGCAATACACAAGCACACCTCGGACACTCCCTGCAAATAACTGATTAGACATTTCACACCATACAAATGACGTAATTATATACTCACCGAATGCGTACATAAAGATACTACACTACCAAAATAATAGCCAACGTTCTAATTTGAAGGTTCAGATTAATCTGTTTGTCAGGCAAGTGTGAAATCAGGTTTATTAAAGTAAATAAATATATATTATTGTAAAAATACGCAAACAAAATTAAAATTGAGACGACTCAATTGTTTCTATACTTCTGTAATAGTAATATTCCATGGTGCCTCCGACGCCACATAAAATGTTCGCAAAGTTGTTAATAGAGTCATGCGATACTTTGCGAAAATTCATAATTCAAAAAGATGAAATGAAAATAGATAGTGTTACTTTGTTGTCACACTTGTTCGTTGTATTATCCGCAGCGTCCACGGGAAGTCGTTGTGCAATTTCTGGGTGGTGGGTCACATGTGGCGCGGCAGCAACCCGGCTGACCTGCGGCTGTACCTGTGCCTGGCGCTGGCGGGGGGCGAGGCGAGCGCCGCGCCCGTGCGCCTGGGGCGCCCGCCCACGCGTCGCGCCGTGGCACTTGTCGACAGCCACTACAACTCTGTAAGTACTACATACGACACGTCACCTTTACATTCATTTGTTTTTATTAAAAAAACTTGTAGGCTGCGTGCGTAGGCATGATCCGGCCAGACAACATTTAAAAATCTGTTGTCTCTGTAATGCCTGCATGAAACGATGCGAGGTTTCACGCACGAAGTGCATGCCGCCCTGTCGAAAGTGAAAACTCGCGTTCATCAAAGAGTTTACACTATTCCACATCTCGTTCGAGATCGTCTGTGTGTCGGTTGCAAAAATGGAGTCTTTAGACGAAGTATGGCGTGTGTTGGTGTGTGGACAAAAGAAAGACGAAAAAACATATTTGAAATCTTGTCGAATCGCCTCTATCTCCTAATTATAGTTCATCCTATCAACTATATCCGCCCACTGCTAAGCACGGACACACTCCGGACAATCAATTCAAAAAAGCTAATTTGACAATTTATATATTAAAGTCGTTTGTACACGCGCCAAATGTGTGTAAGTACGCAAACATACTATGCGACCAAAACAAAAGACAACCCGCTAGTATGAAGGTTCATTCAAACTGTTTGTCTATCATGTTTGAGCGTGCGGTATATACTGATCCAGCGATTGCGTGTAGAGATGCCGGGGTGGAGATTGGCCATGTTATATGTAGTAGGTACTATATTTATTCCGTGCTGCAGCTTCCAGTGGTGGTGACGCAAGTGAAGCACGAGGGGCGGTGGGTGGTGACGGTGGCGCTCGACCCGTGTCCGCAACTCGCCGTGCACAACCGCACGACCGCGCCCATCGCAGTCGCGCAGCCAGTGCACTCGACCGACGACCCCATCACATCCAACACAACTGTAAGTGTATCCATTTTCCTGTTACCTACACCGATGTTACCTACTGTTCACCGTTGTACCTGTTATCTTAAGAAATTTTAAGTGTACACTTTTTAGGCACGCTATACACTTTATTTTGTAGGTATTGAATAACACAGCCAAAACGTTTGGCCATGTAACACTCGTTGTAACGTTACACATTATAACGCTCAAGTAGTGCTCTAAAAATTAATGGCTAAATGTGTTGCTAAGCTCTGGGGGTGGGGGTGGGGGCGTCGTGAATAAATATTGTGCTGTTTTGAAATAATCTTTTATAAGCACACATCACACAAAATCGTAATTTTAAATGTGTGATAAACACTTCCTTAGAATAATGCATTACATAATCTGCTATTATAATAACGACCACCTCTACCTATGCTCGCTGGGCGAGCGTTACATGAGAGTGCATGACGCATCAGTTGCATTCAGTATCGACATAAACACGGTACGTTAATACGTTATTTAATATTTGTTATGCGTGTGTGTACATATATGTAATAAAATACTTTAATTTCGTATTATTTATCTCGCCTAGATGAAGTTTTCACTTTTGTCGTATGATTTTAAGCCGCAGTTCCTGCGTCGATTTTTACACAAAACATTGTCATTTATGTCAGTTTTCAAGAAAAATTGTCGAAATGTCAATTTTTTGTGTAAAAACACACCCAGGAGACAGCTATAACCACATACGGTTTTTTTAGATCTAAAACCGTGAATATCTGTTCTTGATTCAGGTGATGGCGGAATGCGCTGGCACCGCGTGGCACTGCCTGGTGCCGCCAGGCGCGCTGATGCACTATTCGACGCCCGTCCACTGCCTGCGGTACCCCGCGCCACATAACGCCGCACCTCACCCCCCTATCATCTTCCTTTCTTTCGCGAAGCCATTTCAAGGTTACTAAATAAATAAATAAATAAATCGTGACTGTACAATAGCCACGCGCGTCAGACGCGTCGGCTGCGACTTACGGAAGTCTACCTCAATTTTGTATGCTATCACTTTAGCAGTTACCATGGCGATCAAGCCACAGTTAAAGCAAGTAATTGAAATTGAAATTTAATGTATCTAATTATACTTAAAAGCTACAAGTCCATAACATACAAACAGAAGTTATGTTTGGATTTCCATTCCTCCGTTCTTCAGAGGGCACTTTAAGCTGCCGGTCTCGAGTCATAAAGACCTTGGGCGGCCTGATAAACTCTGACACCGGAGACTTGTACTATCTTATTCGACAAAAATCTGTCTTTCTATTCAGTCCGTATCCACCCGCTGTTGTGCCTCCTTTGTTTCACGCTATAATATGTTCCGGCCTTGTGCAAGTTTCATTCGGTCTGTCCCGTCATGATAAGCGATGTCGTCCGACTATAGGGCTGGTGGTCTACCCCGTGATCGTTGAGCTCCTCTTGGCAACCACTTCGTTATTGCCTTTTTCCACCTTTGGTCTTCCCGTCTTGCCAAGTTAACAAATATTAAAATTTAATGTTACAGATGAAACAGATCTGCTGTGGTGCGCACCGGTGGTGGTCGCGGAGGGCGAACAGTTGGTGCAGCTTTACACAGGCACAGTAAAGATGCGCGTGCGCACGCATCTGCACTCCACGCTCCTCGAGCTCCGCGACGTCGACCACGTGAGTGTGCGCACACGCGCTGTAAATGTATGAACAAAAAAGGTTAAAAAAAATCATTCATCTTTAATAATACAGAATCAGTACTGCGAGCTGATCAAAATGAGTCCAAACACCATCAAACTATTATGTTAGTCACTGAGGAGTTCCATTGTCTACCTTCTGTCTCCATCATCAGATCAGCTCGCTGTCACCATGATATTGTATTGTCATCAGAACTTCACAGGCATGCTAAATTTTATCTCAATCTGTTTGGGATAACTGCTTTAACAATCAGATTCTAGATTTGACCCGAACATACATACTTTTACATACAAATAATATTGCAAGTTATGAAAGCTAGTAATGATAAAAACCGCTCCTGGGGCTATTCAAGGTTTTATAACGCAGCGTCATGAGACGCATACTTTAAGATAGACTTCGGTGGGGCGCGCCTCAAATATGCGACAAGTATACGCAACAATACAAATGTATATAATGGTGGTTAGAAACGGTGACATCTTGCTCTTTTAGATATTTTTCATTTGAAGTGTTAGTTTAACATCCAGTTGAAAGTTATATGCCAGATTCTCATTAGTGAACCGTGCTTCGTTTCAGCGCGACATCTCTGCGAGTGACATCCGGAACCGACTGTCCGAAAACTTCTCCACAGAAGATATTTCCGCTATCAGCAGCTATGGCGTGAGTAGTCACTGTTATAACTTTGGGTTTTTTACAAGTTTGGGTGGAACTAGCTCATCATAGGTTTCTGAAGCTCTTGGTATTCAGCCATGAAACAGCTCATGAAAGGAAAAGGTCCTTTTCGTCGAGCCATAATCAGTGACTCATTCATTTAGTTTTATGTTTTATCCTTCTGTTTTACGTATGGTATCTGTCTGTATATTTGTCAACTCCTCTTAAACGGATTTTGATGCGGTGGAAGAGGAAGGTTTGTACGTATAATTAATCAATGTTTTGTGTAAATTGGTTAACACGTTCACTGCTGAAAAACTCAACTGTCGTGTTTTTCATAACTTGCCACGAGTACGGCAAAATTCAACTGTTGTGTTGGTTGCATGGGAAAACACAATGGCGCATGCAGAGCCACACCCGTGGCTAGACAAGCAAAACGGCTAAAAGACAGACAAAACACACACACGCTAGACAAGGAAAACACACACGTCTGTGTTTTATAATTTTACGACAAGCGAAAACACGGCTGGCGTGCGAACCTGTACTGCTGTATTGTCCATTTTATCGCACCAGTTGTATGCGCCCGCACTGCTGATTGAATTTGGTTACGACACAACGCCAGTAAACAGTAAACACACACGTTGTGTAAAGATTCGCAAAAGAGCCAAAAAATTTAAAACTGTTCATCGAAAACTATGCCTTACCCCTTTGATATATAACAAAATAATGTATGGTGTAATTATTTTGTACTTTTATGAAATTTTCCATCTGAGAAAGGGGTTAAAAATTAAACGACGGTATGTCAAGAAAAAAACAACTTATATTTGAGATCATGAAATGACTATGCTCACTTATTTTCTTATAAATCAACTTTTTACTTCCAAAAACGTGATGAACTTTGTCTCTTATACACTTATTCGACGGATTTAGACACTTTGATTTATTATTTATTAGACTTAATTCATAACCTAAATAACTTTCGTTTGAATTAGTGAATTTGTGAGCAAAACTAGTAACAGTTTGGGTCAAAATAAGCAGTATGATTATAGCGACCTCTTCATCTCCAAGAGACTTCTGATATTTGAAATAAATTTTACTGATTATTTACGACTGAAACGTTGCTATATTTTTGCCTACTACTTACAGTACATTATTTTAGTATTGAGTTTTGCTTTTTTCAATAGAGCAGAGATTACACACTGCCTTCTTCTATTAACACTAACTTTTGTTTATTTTTAGAAAGCTACGAAGACCGACGGCACACATATACAGTTGGAGAGGACCGACGCAGACTCCAAACGTAATTACATACATGTTTCTTAATTTTGTATTATTTTCAAACGGATAACTTTAATTTTGTATGTAATTAATGACCAAGTTATGTTGCTAAGAAAAACACTTGCCAAAGAAAGTAAGGCAACATTATGATCCTAACTCAAAGTGGGTCACTATTCTGCTTGGCCAATAAGCTCATCAACAAAAAAAAACGACACGACATACAAAAATATTACAATTTCTGTAACTGTGATCCGCAGTTTCACTCTCGTAATACCGGTTTTTCCGTAAGAACTCTCCATTTTCCCAGACTTGAACATAGCCTATAGCACTCAGAAATATGTTAGATTCCTATTAGTGTAAGAGTTTTCAGAATTGGATCAGTAGCTCTGGCTCCTACAAAGAATCGAACTTACAAAATAATCTTCACTTCCTTGTAATAGTAGTGTGGAAATGTAGATAAGATAGTGTTTAGATGTGTAGATCTGACCCATCTAGACTTTATTAACGGCATTATGACGTTCGATACAGTTTTAGCGGAACCGGACGGTCAAAGTAATGGTATCGGGCGGTCGGCGTCACAAGAAACAACCACGACGCTGGTACCTAATATTCGCAACCAGGAGGCTGACGTCCAAGAATTCATTAAATTTGGGGCCAAACAGACCACTAAAGCCGTCAAGATTCCAGAATCCTATTCGTTTCAAGAGCCAGGCCGAATCATAGCTAGTACCAACAACCCTGATCCCTCGACGGTTGAGCTCTATATAGCAGGCAGAAATAGCATTGGTTAGTTTCGTGGAAAGCGACGTGGCCTTCTAATAATGTTGTGTACTACAACACCCCTTAAAACGGAAAAGTACACAGTACAGTTGAAACGAGCACGCATGGTATTTGTCCTTTTAGTTCTGCGTGATTTAATGCAGCGTGAAATGCGTGCGATGCAGCGTGTAATGGTACGGAATAAGTGTAGCCTCTAGTTGCCCTCGATCGCCAACAAATCTCGTCAAAAAACCTAACAAATTTACCTTTCGTGTGTGCCCAATCTTATTCTAAACGATTAAAGCCCTCGAAATCAAGTTAAATACTAATTGGGCTCCGTCCCAAGACGTAAACGGAAACAATAGACACATTAATATATTATTACATTAAACAAAACATTTATTCCAAATTGCGAACAGTCTTCTAATAATAATACTCACATATAATTGCCGTTTCTTTTGCAAGCTATAGTACTCCTAACTATTCCTAACTATATTTAAGAAACTTTTCGCCTCTTAACTATGAATTACACTGAGACTTCTACTTGCAGAGAAACGAGCACTGAAACAAAATTTTCCATCAATTTCTTTCAATAGTATTTCAGTTATGGGCACCAATAGAGTTGTAATGAATGTAGGTTTATTAAAACACTTTTCAAATGTTGCACAGATGCTGGAAGGCGCTCGTCGAAAGCCAAATTGTATTCGGACGAAAGCTCGGACTCCGGCAAGGCAGAACCCACTACCGCGCTGCCAAATGTTTCTGACAATGGTAAAGTATACGCTGCATCAAATGGTTCTCTTATAGCTGGTTTTATAATGCTAGTTTTAGTACAGTGCTTTAATTCAAATAGAAAGGAAAGTGATTTAGTGTGTAAAATCTTACATAAGCGAATGACGTATGCGTTTCAACTAAAGCACTCAACTAAAAACTAGAATTATTCAATCGGTTATTAATGCCGTACTTATCAACAGGCATTAAATCGCTTGATTTGCTTTAAACCTCATCATACTATAAATAATTTAATGCTCAAATTGACGTCTTTGCGACAGTAAAACAGTTACTGTCGCAGTTTTGCTTAAACGCAACACATTAATAGCTTTACAATCATATACATACATACATACATACAGTCATGCCTTTGTCCCGTTGGGATAGGCAGAGGCTACATCTTTCCACATGCTCCGATCCCAGCGGAAAGCAGTACACCAACTCCCTGACATCCTTTGCTGGTTTCTGGAACTGGAACAGACCAATAGGCTGTGTGCTTTAGAATTGACGTCAAAAAAAACAGTCATTTTGAATTTTTAACTAACAACAACGAAATACTATAAACTACTACTTCTAACAGTGAACAGTTACCTTCAAGCTATTAGAGACTTATAGGTAGCTCAATTTTTGTCCATTACTTTGGTCGTGTATATCTCAACATAACGATAAAGGAATGCTCGCGTCCTTGAAACTAGCATGTATCTATGGTGTGGATGACTGTTTTTTTACAGAGTGGGACGAAACCGCGAGTTGGTCGGCTTGCGACCGGCTGCGGCTGCTAGCGTCGTCCGTCGCCGTGGAGCTGTCGGCGGCGCCGTTTGAGTGCCCTCTCATCGCTCTGCATCTCGACCACGCCGTTGCCCTCATCAAATCGGATGCTAGGGTACACAGCTTCACTAGTTACTTCATAAAGTCACGCAAAATGGGCGTCTAAATAGGGCAATCGTGTGGGCTGCGAGGGCAGAGACGCGGCCCGAGTCAGAGTTGCCTACAACCTACTACGTCATATTGGCTATTATGGAATTTTAAGGTTAACGAATGTTCAATTAATTTGTGCAAAAGCAAACATCAAAAGTGGGGTCCACACCTGTGATCATGACCGTGACCGTAACAAATGCGCGTGAAAAACAAGTGTCGACGTGTTTTGTCACGCGAATTTTTTATGGGCCCGAGTTTTCTGAGGGAGTCGCAGTAAATTGACACAGCATTCGTCTATATTTGGCGTGACATGGTCACAGTTATGGATTCAGTGTTCGACCACTGTATTTAAAACTAATTTAATTGTATCTAATACACAGAAGACAATAGTTCTACATACAGAATGGACACTCTCTCACTCACTCTCCCTCCACCCCCCGCGATCCGCTTCTGCGCACCCATATACGCAATCCGGAGGAAAATCGGGAGATCAGTCGATATTACACGCTCAAATTAAAATAGACAAACGGGTTAGAACGAACTTTGGTACTAGCGGGTAGTCTTTTGTTTTGGTTGCGTAGTACGTATCTCTGAATACTTACACACGCATTTGGTGCGCGTACAAACGTCATTTATATGTGTGAAATGTCAAATCAGTTATTTGTATGAAGTGTCCGGGATGTAACTTACAGAGAACGAAAACAACAGTGTCCATCGCGGACGTGCAAGTGGACAACCCGCAGTACTCGTCGGGGCAGTTCGACTTCGCGGTGGTGGCGACGACGCGCAACGCGCCGCTGCCGGCAGCGCCGCTGCCGCCGCTGTGGAACGTGTTCGGCGAGCGGCGAGCATTCGGCGCACGGCCGCGCCTGGCGCGCGCGCTGCTGCGCCTCACGCACGACACCTGGACGATTGCGCATCAAACCTACACACGTAATCTTACTATATACCTTTCTTATACCCATAATTTTCATATAATGATCTGGGCAGCCTTCCGACCGAGCTAGCTCATCGTGCTCGTGTTCCTCGTTGGAAGTTCTTAATAAGCGCTCGGTCCGCGTGAATACAGTTGGTGCGATGCAAGATGGTTCCATGTACGGCCGTTATGCGGCCTTTTTCCTAAAATGGTGGTGGAGGTTGCCATAAGTACTATTCGATATTCCGTAGCAATGCCCGTACCATTAACTAATACTAGTATCTTCTCTAGTCGTGTGCTCACTGCAGAGTATCTTGATGATTCCAATTGATGTTTTCCCTCACTACCTGGCGCCACGTCTGGTGGTAATACTAGTATATATTGGTAACTAATTATGTTGCGCTTACTTCACGTCCACATAATTTTTTTTAACTGGTCTGCCCGGAACTACAAGTTTTTTTAAATAGTCTATACATTTTACTATATACATTTTCAGAGCTAGCGGAGGTGGAGATGCGTGTGGGCCCACTGGCTCTATACGTGGAGGACGCCTACGTGGTAGCACTAGGCGCGCTGTTCCGAAGCGCCGTGCCGCCGCGTGCGGCCTCCCCGCCGCTGTTGAGCGATGAGCGTTCGCTCCGGACGCCGCTGCGTCTGCGCACGCTCACCATCTACCCACTCGACCTCACGCTCACACTACACACCGCGGTCAGTGGCTTACTTTTTTTTCTTCCTTTGCGCGATTAGAACATTTAGCTAGTGTCAAGTATTAATAAATTGTATCTAATTTCAAAACAGTCGAAAATGTCAAGTCATTATAGTAGTCTCTGTCTAGTTAAAGTCACGATTACTGAATCGTGACTTTAACCACATCACTGGATGTGGTGGGTGCTTTACTGAAACTTCTTGGGAGTTTTAGAGAGAACACGAAATGGCATTTTTTTTTAAGTTTACATCATTTTCTTACACTCGTACACGTAAACGAACACTTAGTGATTAAAACTCCACCAATATTACACATTAATTAATAGTAAAGAAACAGTTGTCGAGGCTGTAACTCTGTCAATTCAACAACAAGTTTCGAAAATTAGTTTCATTCAACATCCTTTGTTGCGTATCAACGAATTTTTGAATTGCATCAATGTTGAAGACGAATCGACTGTCATCAAAATGATTTTTAAAAGTGAAATCATATTTTATGATTTTGTTGGTAGGGAGAATCAGGTTTTTTTTTTTATTATTGTCATATTCCCACTAGTGGGGACAGCCTGCTGGGGGTTTATTGTAAACCTAGCATTTGCCAGATAACTCCGCTTTACGGTTATTACGCTAATTTCACTAAACTGATCCTGGGTCCAGCTTTCCAAAGATTAGCCGCAATACACAAACTCACAAACGTTCGCGAAATATGTCTCAAAAGTTTAAATCGAGTTATGCATTTTACCTGGGATTAAGTGGCGAAGTAAGAGGGTAAACGTTAAGCCTAAAATGGGACTGACTAAACTGCCGAAACACCCCGAAAAGGCCTTGGCAATACAGTTTCTATTAAAACTCAAAGACTTTATAAATCATTTATTGCAAGTAGGCGAAAATAAAGAACTTTCACAAGTCAAATCTATAGAAAAATATAAAATAAATCTAATATTACCAATGAAACTAATGAGTAACTGATTTTATGACTTGAATGTGGTGTTAGCCAGACGAAAATTATAGTACCATGCTAGCAAAAGTACAGTACAGTACAGCTAGGCTGTCATCGGTCGAATGACTCATTATATCAAATCCTGGCAGTAATTATGCTCGTGTATGATTGCAGGTTCGGATGTATATCGCCTTGGACCAGAGCCCGCTGCGATTGACCGCATTCAAGTTGGACAACGCGATGACGTCGACTGAGCAACTGACGCACGCACTTACCGTGCACTACCTGTCGGCAGCGATCCTGGGCGCAGGTGAGAATCGCTTAATTTATTGGTCTAAGGGCGTTTTAATGCCATGCGGATTTACGCACACGGGACTAATAAGTTTTTAATGTGATGCACGCGGGATAAACACACATGACAAAACTCAGTGGTTAAATCTGAGTGACGTTAATAACGCACCAAATGAGTCAGTGCCTAGTTGCTAACTAGTCGCGTCCTTTCGCCTCAAGTTGTCACGTTTTTTGTTTAATAACAACTAAGCCTTATTAACACACACCCACACCCACATACCTACCCGAGAATTATTTCGGAGGTAGGTATGTTACCCACCGATCCGGACTGGGCCCCCGTGGTGGATTATGGCCTAACCCCCCTCCTCACGAAAGTGAGGAGAGACCCGTGCCCAGCAGTGGGACGTTATGGGTTGATGATGAAGGCTTATTAAAAGAACAATATTACTATTATGTCGAGTCGTATTCGTCGCCGCTCACCTACGACCCCAAGTATGAATTTGCTGTAAAATGTTACAGTCAAAACTGGTTTTAATGATTTAGTTTGTTAATCTGATCATGATCGGGCACGTTTCGGATTCTGTTACCTTGTCGTATGTTATGTGTGTAGGTTGGGTGGTGGGCGGTCTGGAGTTGCTGGGCGCACCGGGGGCGCTGGCGGCGCGCGTGGGTGGCGCCACTGGTGGCGTGCGCGGCGTGGCGGCGGCGGCAGCGGCGGCGCTGCTCCGCTCCTTGAGCGCGTGGGCAGGCTCATTGGCACGTAACCTGGATCTATTGGCGGGTGATGAGGAGCACGCACGGCGCGCCGCCGCCGCGCGCCGCCGCGCCCCACCCAGCTTGCTTGCCGGACTCGCAGCCGGCATTACGAACTTCGCCATCAACATTCTTGGTACGTGTCTATGTTACGAGTTGTAAAGCCTCACTGTAGTATGCGACTTTTGCTAAATGTAGCAGTTTAAAATTGAAGGCTCTAATTTTAGTTGATGTTGATTTGATGAAAATGATTGTTTAAATTAAAATATAAATGGTTAATGGTTTGATGATGGAGTAGACAAGATAAATGAGGATAAAAACATCGAGATTTTTTGAAGTAAAACTTTTTACGCACGCTTGACTTGAGGAGTAAGATGGTGAATGCTTTACGAAAAATGTGATCGGGCGAGGCGAACGGAACTTGAGAGGAAGATATAAGTTAGTGAAGATAGAAAGAGAGAGAGTTACGTTTCGTATATTGTTTAAAATAATCTTTTATGAAAATTATTATTGTAATTTTTTTTTATTAATTTATAAGTTGAAGTTTTTACTTCTACTACGTGTCCCAGTCCTAGCACACATTTCGTTATTTTTTAAAAATCTATAATTATATTTACATGTCTGAAATACTGAGCAAAAACCTAAGGTTTGTATCAGAATCAAAAGGACTCTATTTCATTTCTGCCTATGAATAATATCGTCTGATATCGTCTTGAAATTGGACGAGTAGTGTCGATCATTCGCCTTTTTATACTTTACCGAGTGCTTAACCCCAGGCATCCGCAACGAACATACAAGAAATCATAAGTTACTTAGTAATAAAGAGAGGACAAGCGTTGCTTTTTTAATAACTATTTGTAATACAGGTGCAGTAGGCGGTCTCGCTCACCATCCTCTAGTTGGCGTGGCCGTGGGAGAGACAGAGAGCAGCACCACGGCGCTGCGGCGCGGGCTCGTAGGCGCGCTCACTAAGCCGCTCAGCGCGACCGCCGACCTAGTGGCCTACGCTGGACACGGCTTACTGAGCCAAACGGGCTGGGACCCCGTACCACAGGTCAGCGGCATACAAATATCGCTTCACGATCACATACGTATAAATCCCGACCCCTAACTAGGATGCACTAACGTATACCCTGCAAGAGCGTTGCACAAGCTTTGAGTGGAGTTATTGGAATACTTTACTTAATGTGTATCAACATCCCTATTAGATTGTGTTGCAGCCTCCTTTATCACCCCAAAATCGCCATATAATTAATGAATATGTTGGTGTGCAGCCCCGAGCACGGCGGGATTCCGCCGATGGCGAGCGCAGCAGCGGGTGGCGGCGTGACTGCGTACGATGGACGTTCCGCTTGGCCGGAATACCCACACTTACCGGCTTCCACGTGCTGCTTGATGACGTGCAACGGAGCCTCCTCATCACGCACAAGGTACCACACCCTACGCAGTATTTCCTCATCTACGAGGCACTACACACTTCGAAATGTTTACTCATGTACGAGGTACCACACAATACGCAGTGTTTCCTCATCTACGAGATACCACACACTTCGCAGTGTTTCCTCATCTACGAGGTATCACACACTACGCAGTATTTCGTCATCCGCGAGGTACCACACACTATGCAGTATTTCCTGAGTGCAAAAGGAACAATCAAAAAAGTATGCTTTACGAAACATGCATACGCCCAGGAGTACTGTGTAAAAATGACTTACTTTCTAAATTTAGCTTAGCTAAGAAACAATCATTTCCATTTTGTATTAATTAATGCAATGTACGATATAACTTATTATATGAGTACCTTGTCACATCACAGTGTATGTTATCGTTTGCAGTTCCTGATCGTAGCAGATCCATACACGGAGCGTAGCGTGGAGATGATCGCCTTCGAGAATTGCTCAATTAGTCCTTACCAAGGCCAAATTATTGAGGTAATTTAATTTTACGAGTTTATCTATGTATCCTTATTCATTTATGATTAGCGTCCCGCCTCATCGTCGCATGAATGGTATACGTTTCCTCTAAATCTAAATATGTATGCTTGACCTTTTTGCGCTGATTAAAGTTACTAAAATTACCTGTGGTTAGTCCCTTTTGTTACATCCTCATAAAATGTAGCCTAGTCTATATACATAGACTGTTCAAATAGTCCAAACAGTTCTGGAAACAGACCAGTCAAAATGTTTTTATATTCGTATCGCTAGCTTTAAAATTGTTTTCCGACATAATGCAACCTTTTTCTTCTTTATAATTTTAGAAGATAAAATATATTGCGCAATTATGGTATTTTTGTGATGGTGGGCTCTTTGGTTCTAGCTTACTATATGTATTTAAATAAATAAATAAAATCGCTCTTGTTTAGCTATTTATACTTACAGAGGTTGATTGTAGGATGTAGGGGCGCCTTCGCCAGTTATTTGTTACTAATTTATTATGTATGAATGATTATTTTTACAGATTGTGGTGGAAAGGCCGCAGACGGAAGACTACATACACACAACATTATATGAGGACGACGATGAAATTCAAGTGAGTGTATAGTGATAACAAAATAACATTATACATGTTATTACTTAAAAGTCGTAAAATCATTTCTATTGGTTCTTCGAAAAAAAATCGATCAACATAATTAACATACCGCATTGATTGGTACTTCAGATATACACTCCGATTTCCTTAATTTATAAATAAGATTTTGTTTCTTATACGAACCTTTGAATGTTGCGCTTTAGCGACATTTTTAGTTGTAATATTAGCCAAGTATTTAAATGAAAGTTCTATGCAAATTTATTTTGGCCTCTAACTCTGCTGTTGGTATAGTGAATGGTATATAGTGGCGTACTGTTGTTGTTAGATAAGCGCGGCGGCTATGGCGCGAGTGGCGCGCTACACCGGCGCGGATGCGGGCGCGTTCGCCGGCAAGGAGCCGCGCGTCCTGGCGCTGCTGCCGGCGCCGGGCGAGGCGCTCGCGCTCTACGCCGCGCTTGTCACTGCCGCGCACAACAACTCGGACGCGCACTTCCCTCTGCTCGGACTTCACAAACCGCTAGGCTAATTATGGATATACAGTTTCGATTACTCCTTGGTAACCCGATGTCCCACTGCTAGGTAAATGCTTGGTCGAATAAAAAGTGTTCCTAGCACGCGTTAAGGGAATAATTACGCATAGTCACATCGCCGCGCAGGACTAGCGCACGCGCTCAGTTGATATTTTGCCATCGCTCTTATACAACGAGCTGCTTTAGAGTGGGGGGCGCACACGAGAAACAAAACGATCGGCTGACAGGTCAGTTCGGTTCTAATCAGTGTGAATATTTATTTATTTATTTATTTCAATATACAGTGTCTTAACAGGTGTTTCCAAAGCGACACCGTACTTACATGTAACTAAGAACCAATACATTTAAGGGCAACATTCGTAAATGTCACTAAAGGACATGTATGCTAGAATATGTATGCCAGTGTGCACATTATGACGATTAGTGTCGGTGGTATCTTTGTATAGAATAGATCCATCTGAAGTATCGGGCGATCGTCTAGTCAGCCGTGTGCGCCTGCACTTGGTGCGGTGCTAGACCGCAACGCTATATGACAATTCCTTGACGCGCGCTAAGTACGCATTCTGTTTGATCACCAGTTAAAGGTTGGGGTGCTTAATTCGTACTACACGTCCCTATATTCGACTATTTGGGCCAAATTTTTCCATCGGCTTTCCGAAAGATTCTGATCGTGAATATGTGTTTTTGATGTTATTTTTGTAATTAATCATGTAGTTTTAATCTGTTATTGGAATGTGTACCCATGTTATTATAAACATTACGACGTTTCATAAGCGTGAGGTCTTCTAACTGTTTTCGTGGCACTATCAAAATTGTGAATTAGTGTGTTAAAATAGCCTTGTTGCATTATGTTATATTGTTGTACGTTGATCTTCCGAATTTACAAACATAAAGAAATATACAATAAAATCGAAAGTAGTATGGAGAGCGTTTAGCTCTTAAGGATGTGTTATAAAAATTTTCAAGCACGCTTTTGTGTCGTTGAGCTTTAATGATGACCATGAGCGCTAACCGCTGCGGGTCGCTTGATATCCGAATTTTTATTTTTATTTCTATTACGATTACCAAAAATGTTGTCATTTCAGATATCTAACACTATCGGTTACAAATGTGGATAACTGTAACATTCCTACCTCGCACACTGCGGGAACCTACATTCCACGATGACTCGATATCACAATTGCATTAAAATGGAATTCATTAGTTTAGCAGCTTTTTATACAATTATGCCTCAATAAATCATTATGAAACAGGATTTGAGAAAATCACGATATCACCCGTCTTGTGTATAGATGGACTATATTATAAAGATAGTAGGCATATGTGTAGAATGATGTTTCCTATTTAATTCCTACAATATATTTATGGGAGATCTATGTGTTATTTCAACTAGACTCTTGTACCTACTGTGACTTTCGACTTCTTACATACTTTATAGAAGTAAAAGAGGCTGTTTACGTAATAAAGAGAGAAAATAAGATTGGATGCAACCGCACAAACGAGTGATGAAGATCTGTGTTAATCGGCAACTCTAGAAAGGGGGAATTTGGATTGAAATATTTTTGTAGAATATTCTTTCCTATAGTAATAACCTCGAGGTAATTAGTGGCACATGAGGTGTAGAGCGTATTGTAAAAGTAGTAAATAGGTGCAGTGCAGGTCGCGAGGCGTATGGTTCTGTTTGTTTTTGAATGGTATTCATATATTGGCATGTATATAATTTATACTGTGCAATATTTTATTGTTAACCTTTTACTATAGTATAATACAGTTATTATAGTCAGTATCTAGCCAATTTTTTTATGAAACATTAATTTTTGTCCAATATTATGTACGTATGTGCAATGTCTATCACTAGGGAGTGCGGACAATAAACCGGACAACATCAGACAGCGAGTAACGGAAATGGGCAATTTTTAGTAAATATGAGCGTTTATTGTCCGGCCATCCTTATTACTTAGTAGTAGAAAAATATTGTGAAAACTATATTTCTTTAATCGTCAAAGTTGTGTGCAATATAAAGAGGAATGTTACGTTTATATTATGAAGATTTGAGTGAACAAGGGTGATACCCGATGTTTTCTTTAAATTGTCAATATGTGTTTTATAATTGAAGTATTATTATGAATTAGGTGATGTTTGGTATTACGGCCGATTTACATTCACTGAAGTCTTTAGTAGACTGCTTTAGTTCAACTAGGACCGCAAGGGCTTTACACGTTTACACTAAAATAATGATATAAAGCACTCTAATAAAAACTTGAAAAATGTAAATCGGCCATAATACATTGATGTTGTCAAATCATGTTGTTACTACATGCTACATGCACAGTACCACTGCCGTCGCTATAATTGTGTTAATTTTTGGGTACAGTAGCAGGTGTTTACATCGTGTTATTATAATAAATTGGGATTTAAAAGAAATATAGACAGGTTATAATGGACACACACACCTTTTTCTATTGTTTAATTTAGGTACTTTTATCCCGAATGGTATGACAGTTCGATCGTAACCTAAACAAAATTATTTACCACCTAGGACGCTCATTGATGGTTAAACATGTCGAGTAGTAACATCACAGATTCCGATGCAGGTTCTGCTAAAAAGTGTTTAAGGGAAAACATCGTCTAGTGATATTACATTTCCTTTAAACTAAATAACCGACGCAAGTATATTTTGAACGTCAGCGAGCGCATAAATAATATAAATGGTATTCTATAAAGTCATGGCAAAATAACTATTTATAAACAAATATTAAACTCGGTAAACAATGCAAAGATTTTACTTTTAATTGATGGATTTTACCATAAAAATTAATAATACTGAACTGTTACATTTTATTATTATTATTATAGAACATAAAATAAGAATTCTTACCAGGCTCAGTTTTTGAAGAATATAGTTGAAGATTTTGTAAAACGAAACAAAATATTGAATATCGCTAGACAATGTTGATGAGTGTTCCAGGTATTGTAAGCTAGGTCATCTGTGTTGCGACATCTTGAAATGTAAACGAACTAAGTGTTATTGTTTGGTATTTTTTGTTATAATACACTATTCTAACGTTCTAGTGACTACATTGTATCTAATTACATAAGTAACGTGTAATAAATTATGCGATTCTAATCTCATGAGTTTTTTTTTATATAACCACCCTGCTTCTCCAATACTACTAACTAAACTAAAGGCGCCAAACTGCGTCAAATACGTGTATGTAGGGGAAATACGGACAAAATGACACATCGCATATATTTCAAAATTGACACATTTTGGCGCGGCGTCTACATTCCTATTGTATGACCTGCTACTGATAAGCTGTCAAAACATTAGCACCACCCGATCAATATTTTTCGTTTTGTAAGAGATTTCTTACAGCCATAAAGTTTTTATATCTGTGTGGAAATCTACTGTAAAACATTATCATGCAGCATTAGTTCTATTCCTAGTTTTTGTTTTAATTGACTTAGTGACGAGACGAGCAATTCGTTCGCCTGGTGGTAAGCGCTACACCTGCTCATAACAGTCACAGCACCACCCGGAACACTGCATTACATAATCCCGCACTGCACTGCGCTCGTCACCCTGAGACATCGGCTCTAAAGTCTCATATGCCCAGTAATTTAGTTGGAAACAGTGCCCTTCAAACCGGAACACAGTAATGTTTGCACACTACTGCTTGGCGGATGAATATCTGGCAAAAGTGTGATACTTCCCCAGGTGGCTCTTGTATTTAATAGAAGCTGATAAAGTGTTTGTGACTTAATATTTTCTAATTACCTGTGTTACCTTGCAAGTTATTCTATAGACAAAAGGCAAACTTGATTGTTATGGAATTCTACAGTTCAAGAATGACAAATTAAAAAGTTACGACAAACGAAAACAGTGTGTCATTTTGTACGTACTTCCCCTACATTACTTGTACCGAATCATGAAAATAGGCAGAGTCTGTACAGTAATCGGCAAAAACTGTAGTTTGTGTTATCCTGCTTGGATTGCAAAATTTTTGTAATGGTATGCAATAAAAGAAGCAGCTACTAGTTTTCGCGCGAGATTTCGTCCACGCGGACTACAGTGGTTCGCGTTAAAAAGCATCCTATGACGCAGCATTCCCGACAACGACGGTTCAAACTATCTCCATATCAAATTTCATCAAGATCGGTTTATCGATGAAAATGGAGCAAACAGACAAACAAAGTTTCTTTCGAGCGTTCAACGCACCTAAAACATCAATATATTTAATTTCACTTTGAATAATATTCATAAAGGTACAGTGGTGGCAATAGCGTAGGAGCAGTGGACGGGTGGGTAGAGCTTGCATAATTAATTTTATTCAAATCTAAGCCGTACCAATTTTCAAATAATAACAGGCTCAATGATCACGTAATATGTGACGCGATGTTTTCAGTTCACCACCTCGTAAACGACTTAATTCCAATTGCTTTAACCCACACGCACTCTTGGGTATATGTCAGCTCTGCTTCATGTTTTGGGAAGCCAGCCAGTGGCGTGTAAGCAGAATGTTGACAGGTAAATCATCTCTAGTTCACATCATTTGATCTGTTTATGGTAAAACGCTTTCAAATGAAATGTTATTAATATGTATTACGTTAGTAACGTACCACCGTTACCAAATCACCATTCTTCCAAATAAATA
Source organism: Campaea margaritaria (assembly GCA_912999815.1). Lineage (NCBI taxonomy): Eukaryota > Metazoa > Arthropoda > Insecta > Lepidoptera > Geometridae > Campaea > Campaea margaritaria. The sequence continues at coordinate 8,184,998 of OU538788.1, forward strand.
TTTAATCTTATACAAATGGCTCAAACCGCTGGCGTGACGATTTGGATGGATTCAGAAAGTTGGCCGAATAATGTGGCAGATGATCGAGATACAAGTACCTACATGAAAGGAAATGGGGAGATCTAGAGATCTGAGCCCAGCAGTAGGACAGTACCTATAGGTTAAGAAATTATAAACACAATACCTTCCTTTGCGTCGCTCAATCAGGTAAAAAGTCTCTGGTCATACTGGGAACTGGGAAAAGATCTCAATACAAAACCTTAAAACCTTTGTATACTCTATGATGACATCTTACTCCCGAACTCTTTGATCATCATGGTGCGTGACGGTCGAGCGTAACAGAAAGTGGTACTATTGCTATAAAATATCTAGAAATTTTCTGAAAAAAAATGTTTCACTTCAATAAGTAAAAATGGAAATCACATGAGCACGACCCTGCATAGTGACTACGAATAATAGAAAAAGCCGATGACGAAACCTAAATAGACGTTTGTCTACGCGAAATCAATCGTAGCAATTATAAATAAATAGGTACCTATTTAGTGTATTTAGTCGCAGAGCGCCGAATCATCAGATATGATCGTCTTTGAATCGTGAATGTGTTTCACCATATTAAAGCAACGGTATAAAACATTTGCTCTCGCAATAGCAACTAACTAGACATTAGGATAAAAAGGCTTGATTCCACACGTGCAAAAAGATTGCCTTGGGTAAATAAACCTGAATAGGTACCTGTCACACTTATCAGAGTTATCGTCTTATCAGAGCGTCGTCAGTGCATAACTTACAGAATAATGCCTTCATTTATTTCGTGCCATAAACTGTAACGGTAATTATGGAGTTTGAAGAACCAATCGAAGGAGATGACTTATTGGAAAGTCAATGCAATTCAAAGGTAGGCACCTACGTACTTATTATGATCGCTATTTATAATAATTTTATTTCATAATTTTGTACTATGTCCGGTTTGATTTTTTTAGTTATAATTGATTTAGGTATCGTGAAGCACATATTTAACTGACGATTTATTAAATTTTGGCAAATCACATCAGAGCATGTATAAACTAACCAATATAACCTAACTATAACCAATCTATACAGCCATCTACCTCTCTCTAACATAATATTTTGAACATTATTTTCTAAATATTACAGTAGTTTTTAATGAATTGGAAAGTAAAGATACGCAGTAGGCACACAATATAGATAACAGAGGCTGTTGGCAATTACTGGAGAGTGATGAATAGTAAAGTAGGCTATAATATACGAATTTCTTTATTTTTATCGTAGTGTACTACTTCCTATATAATAATCAATACTTTATCTTATTTAGACATATTATATTATTTACTATAGGCACTTACTTATAATAATTAATAAGATCTCAGATAATAAGAATGGAAAAATTGCCTCCTATAGGTAGGTACCTGCCTAATTAATTACGTAACCTTCACTGTTTTAAAAATAATTTCATGTTGATATTTAAGCAGTTTGTGTATGAAATTTTGTGTTTCAATTGAAGTGCAATTAGCCAGTACGTTATTTATAAAAATGCTTTGTCATTCCGTCATAGATGATTCGAAAACCGGTTTACCACCTACTAGGATGCTTTGTTCTGAGAACATTTCAAGGCTCTCACGCTAACTGCGTAATGGTAGGTAGGTGCGAGTACATACTGTGTAACGATAGAGATACAGAAATGAATCAATGAATCAAAATACTTTTCTAAAAACTTAATCAAAATACCCTGCAATAGTCTAAATCCTGAGAGAATTAACCATGTGGTAAACCACGTGGCTCATTGTGATTTTTTATTTATTTTTTTATATAACTAAGTACTACTATAAGGTAACTAGGTTGCCACACAAGAATTAAATGTTTCCAGCAACCCTATCGTTTGATACAATAATTATTGTAGTAGTGCACTGCGCACGCAAAATAGTTTTTCTAAATGAATAGTTTAAATTTCAGGCTAGGAAAATGTACTGTTCAAAAATGTAACATTCATATTACATTTTTAGATCCAACATGTCGTAACTCCTTTCAGAATTTTCGCTACGTTTTATGGTGTCGGATCGGGCTTTCCGAAAATATCCTTTCTTACGAGTAAGCAAGATTTTACTGGTATGAAGCACAAAAGAGCGATCGATCCAAAACCCGAGGGTCGTGCTTGAAATAGCGCTTGTCGTCTGCAGGGGTGTAGGATAATATAATATACTTATATATGTATATAAATATTCTGTGGCTGGGGTAACCGCATACCTTCTGTCGTCCTTTTCCCTCTAGGCTTGAGCTTTGTCTCGTTTTCGCGAATTCGTTGATGTATAATATGTACATTTGAATGTTTTGAGAACGCCCTACTATGCATGCATATGACAGATCGCAATTTTTTGTAAAGTGATTCTTTTCGTTTGAAGAACTAAAGATTATACGAATAGGTCTACGTTCTTCAACATTTTTCAATCATTCAACGGTATGACACATTGTAATCACCACGACGCCATCATCTGTACGTGAAATCGTATAATATGTATCTACAAATAACATAGTCACCGTATAAACGCTACACGTTTCAATTTGCTTTGATTCACTTTTTATCGCCTACCTATTTCTAAACGGAATCCAGCGACGCTAACTACATTGTTAATTGGCATTACGACATAAGTAATCATATTTGCACATTTGTGCATACAAAGTTACAAACTGGTGCGGTGACAAAGCAGAAGGTAATGGGTCATGGCGGGTTGTAAATATCGCCACCACCAACGCCGCCGGCGCCGTCGCACCAGTGAAATCTTTCTAATATAGATTTGGACCTATGGGTTCATAAACTAATCATTTGAGACAAGTCACTCCGAAGAGAGAGATTTCATGGTGATCTCATTTTTGTACCTACCCAAGACAGACAAATAATTAGTCAGGCATTTAGCAGATCTGGGAGCAAGAAAATGTATTATAATTATTATAGGCTTTTTGGTACACCAGTGGAAAAAAAGGAATGTAAATTCTCACTTACAGCGTATCGTTATTATCCGTCACATTAATAATTGCTCAGCCTGGGTGTTTGCATGGCCATGGTGCTCCTAGTTCCTGCTCCCTAGATACAGCGGATCCTAGTTAGGGGCTAGGATTAATGTGGGTATATGATCGTGATGGGTTATTATTTTTAACATTATTACATTTGTTTTAAATATTGTATTGCCATAAATCGGCGCGGCGGTTGCGATGCGATGCGCCCCGTACAATTTGGCGATCAGTCGCGAGGTTTTTGTTTTTGCTCAGGGGCAGTGTCCCGCGCCTCTGCTAACTCTCGCGATGGCATCGGCATGCGGCATGCCTCAGGCAGCAATCGAAAATGACGACAACTTAGTGCGAGTGCGACTCAAGTGCGCGCACGCGGTTGTCCGCGCCCGCGCCGGCCGGCGACAGCTCCAGTCAGATCCATTGCTCCATTCAGTTGCGCGCGGTCCAACAAATCGCGCGCTCGCCTTCTGCGCTCGCGCATATTCACCACGCAATATTATGTCACAGTGCGACTTTCAAATACTACAATAAGCATAGTCGACTTTAGTGGCTTCATAAAAATATATGAAATTAATTACCTAGCATCAAGCGGGCACGATGGAAGGCAAATTAGAGGTTGGTATATATTTATTAATTATTGACTTATGCGATTCTGTTATGCGATTACAAATAAAATTATATTTAACATTCAATTTCTTCCACATTCTTGCTTTAATAACTAGTGTTCTTAATTCAATGAATAATTTTCTTTTTTTTATTGCGAATATTTCTTAGCTATTATTCTTGTTTTTTTTATAAGTAACAGGTGGTGATTTTTGATTGTGTTCAACATTATTTGACCTACATGTTTGATGGTACATTTTTATTTTTAAAAACTACGTTTGAGCTGAGGTGGCAAGCACGCAGGTAAGGCCTACCTCGCATTATAACTAAAATCACAACTTACAGTTACTTAGATATTAATAAATTGTTTGAGTTGATGTTTGTATTCTGTTTTATATACGTTAGTAGGTACTTAAGTAGGTACTACTCCGAAATTAAAAGTAAACCTACAAATTTATAAGACATGGACGAAAGAATAAAGCAAACATAGGAAGGGTTAAGTTATATTCCCTTTGTATATCATGTTGATAATATGTAATAATCTGTAGCTTAAGATAACTGTTTATAAATCCATAGGCCCTAGGAACTGTACCTAAATAATACATCAGTGTATATAAACATGTCTAACGTCAACAAAGTAAAAACCCTATTGCTAAAAAACCTTTGAAAAAAAATTGCAGCCACTGTAATAAAATTAAATCATGGAACATTAATATGCAATATATACGTAAGTATATTAGATCTTGTCAATCGGAGTGACCGTTGTCCCAAACCTAATATTTCTTCGGAGGATCTGTGTCCCGTAATGAGGCCTAAGCAATCCCGTACGAAAATACGGAAGATTCACACATTTTATATACTTACTAGGATATATCAAATTCCAGCGGAATAAATGTAGAGTTTCCTGGAAACCAGTTGAAATATATTGACTAGAATTAAAACATTTAAATATTATATTTATACTATTCAAATAAACTAGAAATATAAATTAGATATTAAAAAAATACTCTGAGGAATGATTCAGACATAGCTCGTAAAACATGATATCGATGAGGCGAAAGGAAAATCAGCATTAGCTTTTTAAAAATGAACCGTAAAGTATGTGACGTCCCTTTTACACTCCATTTTAAGGTGATGTTTAACTTATGTTATACTGTCACTAAAATTATTAACTTTACACAGTTGACATTGGCGGATTACACGAACTTAACATAACGTGGTCGCTTTACGAGTCTAGGTGGTCATAGCGAATAAGGGACGTATAGTAATAACGACGGCGGACTGTATAACTGCATTATCAATATGTTACACTCCTTTAGGCAAATAGCAATAATAAAATGAGGAGTGGCGTAGTGGCAGGTAAAATCGGACGTTGGACCCGCAGCCAGAATATTTAACAAAATGAAAATTGGATTCATTTAGCGTTTTTAGTATGGGAGAAATGTGAAATGAATCCAATTTTTATTTTCATTTGTTATACAATACGGCCGCCGTGCACCCGCCGCGGCTCTGTGTTGCCGCAGCGTATAGGTGCGCTTCAACAGTTAGTACGAAAACGAGTTCTTGCCTACTTATATGAATTTTAGGGCAGTGGATTTAATAAACTCTTATAAAATATATCGCATCGATAAGACGTCTTTGTCACTCTTAATTTAAATTAGAAAATTCGGAAAATCAAGCAAGTTCTACCCAATCTCTTTGACAAGTTGACAGAAATGCAGTAAGTAAACATGATGGGCGGTGTACTTATTACCTATTTATTCGTAGGTTCTTCACACAATGTTAATGAGTTCTTCGTCCTACTGCTCAAATCGTATATTACCTTCACTCTTATCGCATCGTGCAAAGCACTAATTAGATACCTACCAAGACATTCTTTAATAGTTTCATCAGAAAGATATCTAATCCTGAAATTAACATGAATGGATTCGCCTGTCAGTGGGCCCTTTTTACATAACTACGAACCCATATAATGTTTGTAGATAGATAGAGAAATAAGGTATGAAAGTTTATTTTTCGAGAACAATGGCTGTAGGATGTCTAGAAATAACCCATATTATTGTTAGGAACGTACCTGTGAAACCTATCTAGAACTATTGTACCATTGATACGGAATTCGAGGAAGTTAGGAAGCTAAGTGAATACAGTTTACTCTTTTCTAATAATGTACCTAGTAATAAATATATTATTGCGTATTAGCGCAGTACTGTTGCGTGTTGGCAGAGCTGCTTGGTAGCCTAGTGGGAGAACGGCCTCCTTCCCAGGAAAGGGTCGTGAGTTCAAATCCCAGGGCGGGCATGTACCAATGTGTTGCTTGTAAAACATAATAATAAGTACGTAATTATCACCCGCTTTTCGGTGAAGGAAAACATCGTAAGGAAACCAACATACCAACTCGAGAATTATTTCGGACGTAGATATATGTTATCCACCAATCCGGACCGGCCCCCCGTGGTGGATTATGGCCTAACCCTCCTTAAGAAAGTGAGAGGAGATCAACCCATATCGATATGGGTTGATGATGATTGCTTGAGCACTGCTTTTGCAAAGGTATTATACGATACTAGAAGAAATTAACAGGTGCTTGAGGGTCAGTTCCACGCTCTTCTTTATAATCCTTATCATTTTTTTACTATGTATTTACTGACAGTCATCGATAAAGATAAACAGCTCAAACATAATTCGATATATTATTTATTTACAAATATTTATTAAATTACGTGAAGTCAATACAGTTCTTATTCTTACAATGGTAATTCCCAATCATTGAGAATTTATAACAAATGACTATCTAGATAATATCTATGCACTTGAGTAAAATCCAAAGACAAAAGACTACAGCTATCCTGCAACAGTAGTCAGTACTCTAAACATGATAAGTTTGTCTTTGTTTCATTTATTTATCGACTTGATTTATTTGCTTACTAACTTCTGACCAGTTTTACAAGTTGTTTACTTGAAATGAGGCAAGTACGAGTAAGTACATTAGGTAGGTATTTCAAGTAATCAATTCGTACCTAGTTAACACCTTCAGTGCTGAGAGAACAACTGTCGTGTTTTTCACAACTTGCCAAAACACAACTGTTGTGTTTGTTGTATGGGAAAAGACCATGGAGCGGGCAGAACCGCACCCATGGCTAGACAAGCAAAACGGCTCTGCAGTCAAAGTTTTGATTATTACTTTCTATAAATACGGTAGGTTGGTTTATTGCATATCAAATAGCTATTGCTAGTAAGTGGCTAGATTAATGTACGAAATTCAGTGCGCAAAACAAAAGTTATAACTTATAGCTTCGGTAAGCCGAATTTCATGATACCAAAATCACTAACGGCAGTCCAATACATTAATCACTAATACATCTAGAATGGAACACCATTAATAAATATGAATAAAGTTCCAATAAAAAAATCTAACTGTTAATTGAGGTGATAAGTAGTTTAATGTTTTTTTTTTTTTACTATATGGTTTCTTCTTTGTTTCTGAAAAATAAAATATACTGCGAAGTCAATGAAGGGGTGTTTGTATTCGTGTAGTGCTTCGATAACGTCGCGTCGTCCGCGTCAGAGTCGATCTGATAGAAACACGCTGTTTTAGAAAAAAGTCAGAATCGCCGCCCCACGTCAAGAAGTCCGAACTCGCGGCCGTGTCAAGCTGTCAAGGCAGCCACAGCTCGGCAAGCAATGTTACAATCACCAGAACACGCCAAAAACAACGTATCACTGCACAATAGCATAATGTAGTTGCGGTTGCAACAATCTCTGTTGGAAAGTGAATGTGACAACAGTGCGCTCTCTCTTTCCAAGGCTCGAAACGAAAGTCATTGCGAACGTTACCTATAAATATGATGTCTGTACGATTGCTTGTCACAAAATTACGTGATTTTCCATCCTCATGTCTAAATAAAAATATACTTAAAAACTGCTGTATCGGGAAACGGGACGCGCTCTTAAAATTCGCCGAAACCGGTTAAAAATTATTAAGTTGGACACAGGTTGTAAATATTATTAACGCGAGGTTGACTGTGTTACTTTTGGCGTATTTTTTGGTGGAAGCATTTTTGGAGACATTCTCTACAGATGGCAGTTAATTTAAACATTTATGTGAGAGGTATAAAAGAATTTAGCACAGTTTATATGGAGAGGTACCGCAATTTTGTAAAATTGTGTAAAACCAGCCGTGACAGTTATTTTGTTGTATATTGTTTTGTCAGCTCGTCTCGAGAGACTCGAGAGCAGTTTATGATGCGGAGGCCTTTCAAGCTAAATTATGATGATAAATAGATATTTAGTTTAGTATATATTAGTAGTTGGAAACACTAGACCTCTCTGTTTACACAAATAAAAAATATTAGCTTTGTCCTGGGGTTTAGCCCACTTAGCACCGACTTCCCGTTTTCAGGCAGGTACCCTGTGTTTTCCGGTAGGTACCCTATGTTTCCCGAGATAAAACATTCACATGGGTCTTTATATTTTAGTGCATTGACATGTCTTTGCATGCCTATAAAATATCCGCTCGGCACTTAACATAAAGTTTGACATAACTATATTTCACGCTTCGCTGGGATGGATGGAGCCTTTATGTTGCTTGTCTTTTGTTTTGAGGATATGGGTAATTTATGTTTTTTGGATTCCGTCGACTGGCGACATATTTTTGTAGGGAATGTCATGAACATCACATCTGCATAGGATATCATATACTTATTATACTGTGTTCTATCACCTAGATCGGCAGCGTAAATTTACTGCTCGCCTTGACCTAGTCCGGCAGGAGTGCGACGAGCCTGCGCTCCTTGGCATTCGCGGCTAATTTACTTTCGAACAATCATGATTATAATTTTATTAATATCTAGGTACATTGACTGTCGCGCGCACGGTTTATATACAAAAGAAAGCACATCATCTCTCATAATAATGTGTAACACGCGCCCGCTCTAACATCCAGTGAATTTTTTTGTCCACATCAATAACTTGTAGTGACAAACAATAATCCGTTATATTTATTATATTATAAGGTTTCATGTATTACATAGATTATATCCATGACAGCACGATTGAAAATATATCATTCAATAATAATAAATGTTAAATGTATAGGAACAGGAACACGTCTTCTACGGGTGACAATTAATAGAATAATTATAAACATTGGCACAAAATCTTCTGTGTTTTGATGCTACATCGCGGATCGCATCTTTCATTTTCCGCAGTTTTACCTGTTTTGATAAGTATAAGCTATAGATACGGTCGGCCTAGTCGCCCAACCAAGACGAGGCCTTCCCTTGGCATATTCGTTAAATCGGACAGCTACATATTTAATGCTATTAATATAAAGTAATTTTATTTACACAACTTAAAAAAACAATAATTAGATAGAAAACTAAAACATAAAAATCTAATAAAAGTGGGTGTCCATGAGGCACGGTGCCAAGAACACTGGCTGCATTTCCACGTTGAATAGCAACAACTATTCTCTGTGCTAGAAATCAGCCAGCCCTCTGTCATCGGCGACGTGTGTCGACTAACCGAGGAAATAATTGCTTAAAATTAATATAATGAGGAATATAAGCATAAAATGAGGAAATAATTGTTTTAGCTGCTTGTTTTCCGTGCAAAATAAATAGAAATGTTTTCCGTACTGGGCTCCATTGACCAAAAGTTTTGAAAACAAGCGGCACTAATATGTATGTGGTCACTAGATAACGTTACATATTTGCGTGGCTTGGCCTCTTCTGCGGCTCCGGCCCTCAAAAATGATCCGCTGAGATAAGAAGGGTTAACGTATCGACACACCTAGCGTACCAAACGACAGTCGTTCCTCGCCCGCTCTGACTTTGATCCCCTGATCAAACTCAGGGCGACCGGGCGCTTGCCATCATCACGAACCATGCCTACGGGTTCTAAGAGAGAAACAACATAGTACAAGTCCAAAGGTCCATATTGGATTCATATGTGAAACCGCAGAATATATAATAGCACTCAAAGTAAAACACAGACAGCAGATGATTCTGTAGCCTCATTTGTTAAATATTTTTGTCATTTGTATTCATTGCATTGCAACACTACGTTAGCACAAGGTTAGTGTTTACGCTAGACGTTTAGAGGGCGTTTTACCGTTGCTCAATATCATCGATTACGATGAATATCAAGTCGATATTAAAAATCGATCTCGGCGCCTGATCGATGCGGCACGTGACTAAAATGCTGGGTAGGTAGGTATAGTACTTATTTGGCACATCCGATTGTGCAATTCAACGGGGCAATGCCACCAGCTTGTTGGATACGTTACGCTGCTAACTGATAGGTACCTAGGTCACCCTACGTGGGCTAAAACTTCTACCTATGTTATGGCTTGTAAGACGGTTGTTCAACTGTTGTTTATATGTAATAAAAGTAATTAATTAACTAGTTAGTAGGGTAGGGAGGCCTTTGCCCTGCAGTGGGACATCTCGGGCTCATAATAATAATATGATAATAATAATAAATAGCTAGTTTCATTTTGTACTAGTATAAAAAAGGCGCGTCATGTCCGTTAAAAAACGACGTCATGCTAATCTAATCTTACTAATATAATAAACGCGAAATTATGTAGATATATGCGTGTATTAGTTCCCTCTTCACACCGTTACGGCAGAACAGATTTTGATGAAGTTCAGTGTACATAATATTAGCAGAAAATATTTGCTTTAGTTTCTTTTCCATTCTAATACCTACCTATCTACATATTTCTTCTTTAATTGTGCTTGAGGCCAAAACCTCATCAAGCCACCCATTATAGGTTCGATATAACTACCAACCAGATTACGCAAAACAAAAGAACACGAGCCACTTGTTATTGATTGAACTGCAGAGAACATTGACCGCGGCGTAAATCTGTGAGAACAGCATGTGTGGGTACATGTGTACGACCCCAACGTTTCGCTGCATATTGATTAAAATCCGCAATCGTAAAAATTTAAGATTTCGGTAAACTGAACTTTATGTTTAACGACACGGGGGACCTCTTTATCGTCCGGTCCGTTTATTTATTTTATGAATTATTGATGCTGCATACGAATGCATGCGCTCTCATGTCTACATTACACAGTCAGTATTATACAATTTCTGTCATAGAAAAAATATAATAGTACCACTGTAGGTGCGATCTAAAGGAAGTCGTCCACGGCGACTTCTTGCACCGCTTCTGTAGCAAGACAATCGCAAAATGACCGCGATATGAGTACAGTCGCAATACTGTCGCTGTAGACGTATTATAATATAACATAAATGAAAATCGGTTAATTTGACATTTTGCCAAAATATCAAATAGTCAAAACGTCAATAGTAACAATTTGTGTTATATAAAACGGCTGCTGGTCCTCGCCCGCGTAACCACGATTTTGTATCGCTACACACGCGATGCAGCATTGATACAGTCGCGTTATATCATCGATGCAGGCGTGCGGGCAAAAGTAGCGATGCAAAGCGTCACCACCAGCACCCTTAATCCCTATGCCACATAAGATTGAGATGAGTCGAACACGCCTGATTTCATAGTGCGCTTAAAAGTTATTTTGATCCCTAAAACCTCTTGAAACCCGCTATTTTGACAGTTCAATTGACAGTCCAAAATGAGCCCGTTACGAGCAAAGAACAAAGTATAAGATCTTTGGTTACAAGTGCCGGTGGTCATCCTAATAACGGTCCAAGCAGGCCATCTGCTTGTTTGCCATTCTATTGTATAAAAAATAACAGACGCGCGTTAACGAAACGCGCTACATAAAGTCGCCGTGTGCGACTTCCATAATAGGTACTTAAATCCCTATAGCAAAAGAAAATAAAGATGATATTGAAACGGGCTATGCCACTGAGATCCAAAACCATTGTTCTCCATAGTGCAACTGTCTACATACAAAAGTTCCACCGTGACGCACATAGTAATTTAACGTGGCATTTATTCTTGCTATCATTCTATTCTCATCCTAAATAATTAATACCTTCCTAGTTCCTACATAACTATCTAAGCATTTTAGGAGAGGTCAAAAATTCTATTCCATGAAAATAATAATCTTAATATCTTTATTTATTCTCTCCGTGTATAACTGAACTCCTCCTAATCGGACTGATATTCATGAAATTTTCTATGTGTGTTTGAGTGGGTCCATGGATGGTTTAGATTTACAACTGGGCCCGGTAATGGCGCTAAAGGTACCTTAACCGTTGTAGTTACAGAAAAACGTTTCTAAGATATTCTCAACCGCATTAATAGATTTTGGAAAAAAATTACAGTTAGCTAGAAAATGGTCATTTTAGACAAAAACTTTTTTGATGCTTTCAATCCTGTTTCTTATAAGGATCAAAAGTCTCTATTGGACCGACTGAGGTTTGAGTACTAGAAATGTCAGAAATTGTGAAAAAGTTTTCCCATACATTTCGGTAAAAGATCAACCTAATAAATTAGCATAAATGAAGCATTTAACCTATTTTCTTTTGACAAAGCAACATCTCTACTGTTGCTACTGCTGTCATTATATATGAATATTTAATTATTTACACCTTACGTATTAAATATCATGCCTACGACCTCTGCTACGACTCCCTCGTAGCGTTCAATAGGTCTACATAAATGGCGGGGATATTAAATATTATCACACGTGCAAACCCGCGTGTAATAACTAGTGGGTACCTACAGTTAGCAATCAAACAGATGGTTGAGGATGTCCACTCTTTCTATTTCCTATTCGAAAAACAAATATGTAGAATGGATACATAAAAAGCTATTTTTAAAGTCTAGACATTTTCAAAGTCCCGGAACACGAGATAGCTCAGAATTAAAGTCCCGGACGTCCCAGGACTCCTAACTTTTCTAAAAATATAAAATGGTGTTTATTTCTGACAAGGTGTGTCAACATACTTACCATTATCAAAATCTTATAATTATAAAAAAGACTTACTGGAGTAATGATACGTATTATAATAACGCTAGTTTCACAATAGTGTCCTCGAGTCTCGCTCGACCGTATCTCGACCCGAATGTCCCGGGATATGTGACAGTTAAATTTGGCAAAAGTCCCGGGAGTTCGAGACACGAGACGTCCTGGGCCCCAACCCTACCTCATACAAAAGTGTACAGAATAATTTACTAGGCTGTAGACATACTTTGTATTGAATCCTTTTATAGGAGGATAATAATTAAAGCATTGCGTTTTTGTGTCGGAGGAATATCGTGTACCTGCCTGCTGACAATATATCTAACATGATTTTGTGTTGATGGCCGCTATGGTAGACATTACATTAAGTTGTGACTAATATATTTGTTGTGGTTCTAAAACACTATGCCAGATATGATAATAGATCTCACAATGGGCTAATAGCTGAAACTTAAAAACAATCGTTAGTTGTACTAGTAACCCTCGCCATAATATATATTAGTATGAACCGTATAATCACTGTGTAATATAGATTTTGTCCCATACCAAAAATACTTAAACTATTGGTACTTAAATACTGTATGTATCTACCTACTGCAAAATAAGTATTAGTTATTTTGTACGCGTCACGTTTACATAATTATATTAAGTACATGAATCTTGCCTGACCCCTGATTAGGATTCCCAAGTAAAACTAAAGAATCGAACAAAATTGAATGAGGTTTTCAGTTATGTTTTAAGATTAGCTCGGATTAATGTTTAATGTTTGTTTCATAAAATCGATTGATAAATAAAAAAAAAAATGTATAGTCTCGCGAGCGCTCGCCGCGCCCCGTGCTGCATGTGCGGGGGGGGGGCATGAAGTGCAAAGCTCTGCACGGAGTTGCTCGTCGCCCGCCGCGAACAGAAGGGTGTTACATTATAATAATATACGGTGTATCTGTCTGTGGCATCGTAGCTCCAAAGGGGTTTAATATATTTTTTTAGGTTTGTAATTCTTTTAAAATTCGATTGGTTTCAGATCTTTCCGATCATTTCCTTATTAGAATTATATTCTTTTCACGGCCCTGGCGTCTCGAGTCGACCCAAAAAGTTCAAATGAGTATCAACTATCGAGGGTCCTAAATAGCAGCACCTTATTTAACAATTGGTTGACGATGAAGCAGTACTTTAATAATATTATGTATTCGAAAGTTTCCCTGAAAATAACGAGCATTTATAAATTTACGTCATAATAAAGAGTCTGCAACAAGGAAAATTAATGAATAATGAAAAAATTCGTACAATTGCAGAAATAATTTTCTTTTGGTTTATGTTCGAACCATTCCTATTATAATTGTTTTCGACACGAATCTTTTCAAACTTACCTAAAATTGTGTATTATTTTCTAAAATATAGGTTGTCATTTTCCGAAAGCTCAATGACTATTTTTAGTCGGCTATATTTATAGGCCAAGTACAAGTTACAACCCAGTGGCCTTCAGTGGGAAATTGACTTCAATATCGATTTTTTAAATGCTTCTCTGTTAACGAAGTCACGGGTAAACACCAACCGGCATTTATTAATTAATCAAAACTAACATCATTTATTGTAAGTAGGCTAATGATAAAGCACTTTTAGTGCGCGTCCAAAGCGCGAGCCTATTACAAGTCAAAAGCTTCAATCTCATGATAATAGAGAAGAAAAATTAATAATATGGTCAGCTAAATGAATGAGTGATTACAGTTTGATTTTGAAAAAAGTAGTTTTCCTCTCAAGCGCACATGAAAACAAAACTCCATGAACTCAACCAGCGCTTCAGAAATACGCCCGTTAGAAAATATAGCACCAAGAAACTCTACGGAAATGTATTTTTTTAAAATCTCAGATCTCATATCTATGTCATTTTATTATAATTTCGTATTGATATGTTCCAATGAGATGTCTCAAATTAACTAAAAACTAATGTCAAAGAGTGCCCATTTGCTTTTATAAAGTTCTGTTAGAACCCTACTTCTAGTTTTCATACCCACGTCCTTATTTCTTTTTCCGTAACTGTTTATCTACCTACTAGTTGTTAGTCTTTTGTTCTGATCTAATTCTTCGGCGAACATGAGGCTTGAAAATTACATATTTCGTTGTTTTGCCGTGGAAAATTTTCTCCACTTGTATGAATATTGAATATAGGACAAACCCCCCGGCACACCGGCGGCGGCGCTCCGACCTTCTTCGTGAAATAGCCGAATATGTGATGTGACATATAATCTGCGGAGGATGGGAATATAATTAATTTATACAATGAATTATCAGAATTTATGGAAAATTGAGAGATGGAAGTATGTTAATAGGGTTTAGATATACTTATAATTATTGTGATCAGTGTTTATTTGTAATTATACATATATATATCGTGAATTTTTAATATTGACTAAGTAGATCTTATGACATTTTCTTTGACTATCTTTGCATTTCATATTTTATCATGTTTTCATCATAATGTTAATTTAATAAGGTTATTGGGTCTCTAACCCGTGCTGATTAAATCCTTAATCCTATTATGAAAGCGGAACTAACTCTCTGTCATATTTGGTGTTTTTTCTCGACTGAAAAGCGATACCTATCTATGCTGAAAATTGGAGTTGAAATGGAATACTTTTTATCGCGATAAATTACTGTAGCCCACGGGGCCGTAGTCGCGGGCAAAAGCTAGTAAATAAATCAATGAATTAATATTCTCGTATTACGATAATGTGATCTGACAGGCTAAGCTTCAGAGGTATACCTGCGCTGCGTAGAATATCCGTCGCGCCTCGTCGTCGCCGCGCCTCGTCGTCGCCGCGCCTTGTCGCCACCGCGTTGTCGTCATCGGGGTGTCACATTATGCGTCCGCTTATACGCTACACGTGGATTAAAGCGTTGTAGCTACCTTACCTCATATTTTGCTCCTACATATTCATGTAACAATACATTTACTCCTTGAACTATAATAACTCAGATTAATTATTTTAGAAAATGTTTCGAATCGAACATAGATTAGTATTATAGAAAAGCGTTATACTGCCAGATCCTGAAATGTCCGTCAAGCAGTAGTGTGCAAACATTACTGTGTTCTGGTTTGAAGGGCATTGTTTCCAGCGAACTTACTGGGCATATGAGACTTCAGTGCCGATGTCTCAGGGTGACGAGCGCAGTGCAGTGCCGCGCAGGTTTGTGCAATGCAGTGTGCTGTAACTGTTATGGGCCGACGTAGCGCTTACCATCAGGTGAACGACTTGCTCGTCTGGTAACTCAGTCAAATTAAAAAAAAAATTGTTAACTTTCATAGCAGTAAGTCTAGCTATGTCTTTGTCTTATTTTAATATACCATTAGATCAGTAGAATTTTCAGTGGTGTAGGTATGATATAGTTGTACCCATTCCCCTCTTTACAAGCTTCGATTGAGCTCCACGTGTAGGATCTTCAGTTTCAATCCACTTGCCGTTCAAATTGATGCTGTCAAGTTCAGATGACAATATAAATTATGGCGCCAGTACAGAACTACTAGGTTATCTGTGTCAGTGAGCTCATCATCTGTAAGAACTGCTGAGCTATAGAACTACTCAGTGACTACTTAACAGTATTAATTTGATAGATTTTTTAACAGGTTTGTGGTGTTGGGACTCATTTTAATCAGGTTGTAGTACCGAATACGTATTTTATGAAGCTTCTCTCGAAATACTTATTTTGTACTACTCAACAATAGTTACAGTTGGTTACGTAGTTATTTTGAAAAGTTCGAAAGACAGGTCGCGCCTCGTTTTTATCTTTCTAGCCAAACATCAAGTAAAGAATTTGGTTTGGAAACCAAGCTTTATATAGGTATGTAGGTAGGTAGCTATTTTTATTATTGAATAGTAGATTTTCCATATATACTGATATTTATAGTCGTGACAATCCGCCAATTATGATAAATTGATAGAAAATCAAATTAAAACAGATAAAAAACATTTATTACCTCTGAAAAACGTAAATTTGGAGCTTGTTCAGAATTTCCGAGCATAGTGCGGCGCGCCGTAGCGGCGGCTTCCCGGCTGGATGCTTGATCACTTACGTGAACAGTTATTAGCGGGCCGCGGCTTCGTCAAAGATTAAATTAAAATCCAGTTCAGACGAGTTTCGGGACCTCGTCGCACTGTTACATTCGGAACAAGACATGGCTTGCCTCACATGTAGCACCATAATTGAACGGCCCCACTTAGCTTAATTAACCCCTCGTTGCTAACTGGGAAGGAAGAGTGATTGGACATAACTACATTTGAACTCATTGATTGCCGAAAATAGTTCATGATAATGGGTGATCATTTGAACTGATTGTGATGTGGTCATATTGTGGTTGACTGTTTAACGTTTGTTTCGACGTGCGTAAGCTTTAACTTCATAATTATAAATTATATTTTAAAACTAGCTGTACCCTGCCACGCTTCGCTGTGGCACATTCGCTGATATGTCACTGATGAAAAAAAATAGATAAAAACAATCCTTGATGCGGATTATTTATAATCATAAAATTTCAGCTCGATCGGTGCAGAACTTTTTGAGTTTTTGAAGAGTACACAAACTAACAACATTTTTATATATATAGATAAGAAAACCTATTTGTGACCGATACATTTCTTATACTTAGGTACCTAAGTAGTTTCAATTTCAATGAGTCGATCCATTATTGGGGCGAAACATAGAGTGTCGATTTTTTAATATCATCGGGTGGCGAAATTTTACCAAAATGGCCGGTTTTCTTTTACAATTATTACGTGAGAATTATTTCGGAGGTAGGTATGTTATCCACCAATCTGGACCGGGCCGCTAGAATCCGCCTTACGAAAGTGAGGGGAAACCCGTGCTCAGCAGTCGCCGAGATGGATTGATAATGACGATGAATTATAACATCTTATTTATTATTATCTTATTTTTATCGGTGGTAGCCTAGTGGGAGAACGTCCGCCTTCCAATCAGAAGGTCGTGAGTTCAAATCCCAGTGCAGGCACGTACCAATGTGTTTCTGTAAAAATATATGTACGTAATTATCAATCGCTTTTCGGTGAAGGAAAACATCGTGAGGAAACCCACATACCTACCCGAGAATTATTTCGGAGGTAGGTATGTTATCCACCAATCCGGACTTGGCCCCCGTGGTGGAATATGGCCTAACCCTCCTCACGAAAGTGAGGAGAGACCCGTGCCCAGCAGTGGGACGTTATGGGTTGATGATGATTTATTTCATTATTTGTAAGATTTTAATTATTAAAATACCTAGATAGATAGTGTCTATCTAGGTATTCTACTAGTCAAGCATTGCTATATATGCGTGTGTATATATATATAATATTTACCAAATACCTCATATTTAGTTAGTTAAACATGTTTTTTGTTTGTTTCAGAAATTACCGTATCCAAAGGCTGTCGGATTCATTGTCACAAATGAATTCTGTGAAAGATTCTCATACTATGGAATGCGAAGTAAGAATACCTACATACTGTAACACAGATAAATTTTATTGTTCTAATACGTATTTACATATTTAAGCAAGTCTATCTTAAACTAGTTAAAACAACAACGGCCAAAGTAATATAGTTTGTGGAAAATAATCCATCACTGTAATTCCTGATAATTGCTCATCGTATCCGCGCATTTCTGCTTCAGTGGAGATTAATTATTCATAGATTCCGCCTAATGATTCATCGGCACTGTAATTATAATCATTTAACGTAAATAGTAAGTAAACGATTAATCGATAACGAACAAACTATTGCGTAAATTCAAAGGGTATTTGTAAATCGACCAGCTTATCTGTAGAATGGAATAAATTGAAATACGGCACTTCGCTGACAGTGTTCCTCATGGAACTCGGTAATACTCGTAGTATAGTACAAATAACTTCTATCTCATGGTGTTTTTTAGATAGTGGCGAACTGCTAATGTTACAGAATTCTATCTACCTATTTAAAAGTATATCGACCAAACGTCAAAAGTAGGGGATTGCAACCCACTGGAGTTTACCCTACACGTAGGGTGAACGTTTTACAACATAGTATGTTTATTCTCGTTTATCCCGCTTAAGCTTGTTAAGTTAGTTTCCACCAACATTTAAACTGTAGTTAAATAATTTAGTAGTATAAAGTGTGAGTGCAAAAATCAACAATGAAGTTGGTTACACTTACGTTGATGCGTTTTTATTGCAAATATTTGACGTAGGTAACTTAAAAATTCCCATAAACAAATCGCATCATAAATGAACGCTACGCTTAATTTATAATAAATACCAATCAGAATCGGCATTTCCAATTTTCTCTACACATTCTTGAATGCTAACGTGGAAAATGCAATGGCATAAGTCTGAGAAATATTGTACAACAAATCCTCGAGATAACAAATACATCAGTTAGCTTCACTATCTATGTTGAAGATTAGCTCTTTTTATCTGAAGAAATTACTTTCACGGTACCTACTTATGTATATTCGATAGGAGTTACCTATTTACCGTCTGATTCGAATGCTAAACAAAACTGGACATTACAATTTGAACTAACTATGCGAGTTCCTAACTGTGGCTATGGCTAATGGTCTACCTAGTTTCTTGTCTACTGCCTCTCCCTCCACTGCTCTCGGTAGTCTAGTAATTATAGTTCACTTACTTGGTTACCATTTTCGTATCTAACACAAAATTAATAATCTAGCCTAGTAGATGTCAATGGTGGCTTATCCTGTCTCCGCGTGTTTTTAACCACAACTTAGTTTATTTGATCATATTTGATTTTCTTTTAGGTATATGTTTAGCTTGTAAAAGTGCATTATTTTTGCCTACTTGCAATAAATGATTTGAGTTTCATAACAGAACAGTTCACCAGTTCATCAGTTTCACCCAAACTGAGGAAGGACTAAGCATTTAATAATAATATATAGATCTACGAGTTCAATATAAAATTAAGACAATACAAAAATAAATAATTTCCAAAAAATAAAATCAAAACAATACTCGTTCTAGTTTTACCACCTACGATCATTTATCTAAGTCACGCAGTCACTCATGCAAAGGAGCAACGACCAGTGTTGCTAAACCTCGGTGATTGGACAAGAATCATGTTGTTGAAACCGCTATGGACATTATCTATTGAAGGTCCTAAAACTGATCCGCCAAGCCATAATTATGACGTCACACATTGCGATATTCCACGCGTACCACAAACAGCTAAATTTACATACCTTTGTTGTGGCTCTGACGATCAGAGTTTTTAATTAATTCTTTGTAAGCATTTAAAAATTTTGCCTTTATTTATATTTCTACCCGATTTTCATCCACCAAATTATTAGAAATGTTGCATCAATGACAAAGATTAAAAAGCATTTTAGTTTTTTTTATAATCTCAGTTATATTGTAAAAGACGTAAAGTCTGTACATCGCATAATTATTTTAATGGCGAAAACTGACTGAGCCGATTAAAATTTAACTACTTAAATCATTATCTTTTCGCTTTCGTCCGGAAATAACACTAAAACCGAATCCGAGTTCGTTAACGTTTTCGGTTTCGGCTAAAACTCGTTTTTCGGTCGGACACTACTTATAATCCCTACTTCCCTACTCGTACTCCTAACTTTTTATATTATAAATGCGAAAGTAACTCTGTCAGTCTGTCTGCCTGTTACGCTTTCACGCCTGAACTACTGAACTGATTTAAATGGAATTTGGTACAGAGATAGGACATAAGCCAGTTTTTAATGTTAAAAAAGGGTTGCAAAGGGGTGAAATAGGGGATGAAAGTTTTTATGGAAATTTCGTCATTTTTGTAGCTAGAAGCTTGAAAATTATTTTTTAGGCATTTGATTAGATATAAATAAATATGACATTAAAAATTTTCCCTTAAGGGGGTGAAATAAAAATAGGGGATGACAGTTTGTATGCAAATATGTAAGATTTCGGCTAAACCACTGCACCGATTTTAAAAATTCTTTCACTAATGGAAAGCTACATTGCCAGCAAGTAACATAGGCTACATTTTATCCCCGTATTCTTGCGGGAACGGGAACTACGCGGATGAAACTGCGGGGCGCAGCTAGTATAGCTCTAAAGGAGAAGAGAAATTGTTTTTGACATTAGGGGGTAACTTTCAATGCCTTTGTACCACCGACATACAAAAGGTGGTGCCCGAGGCGTATCGGATAATTGTTCGTCATTCCGCATCGTTCAACCAATTGAGATGAAACAAAATGTAAAAAGTGCATGAAAAGTGAATGAAAGTCACGAATAACAACAGCTATTTCTAATATATTTTTCGTTCTTGCAGCAATTCTGTCACTTTACCTGCGTGACAAATTGGGATACTCGGCTGATGGCGCCACCATCATCTACCATGTCTTCACAATGTTCGCGTACTTTTTCCCCCTGCTGGGGGCCATGATCGCCGACGGGTGGCTCGGCAGATTCAGGTACAGAACCCAATCTTCACTGTTCTACGACAAAATTACCTACAGCCGACATTTCAAATGCAAGTGTTCCATTAAGAGGAACGTAGGGATACGTGGGCCGAAACAATGAACAAGTCGTGAAATAGAAGGTATCGGTATCTCTACCCGTAACATAATAGGAATAGTTAATTTACCAAATGTAACTGTTACACATTATTATATTATTTTTGTTTGACTGCAGGACTATACTGTACCTCTCACTTGTGTACGCGGGAGGAAGCATTCTTATTTCCTTGACTGCCATGCCACCGGTCCAACTTCCATCACTGTGAGTCTTCTACATTTTAATTTGTATTTTTACTCTGTGGTATTTTTGATATCCACTACCAATGCAGTATTATGCGCCCTGTATCCAACTGAGTATCGTTTTCAGAGAGTTCACAATTATTGCGCTACTTCTAATAGCGTTTGGCACGGGAGGGATCAAGCCATGTGTCTCGGCCTTCGGTGGTGACCAGTTCAAGCTGCCGGAACAGGAAAAGTACCTCGGCTACTTCTTCTCGCTGTTCTATTTCGCCATCAACGCTGGCAGCCTCATCTCCACCTTCCTCACGCCGATCCTGAGAGCGGACGTCCACTGCTTCGGAGAGAACGACTGTTATTCACTGGCATTCGGAGTGCCGGGGATACTTATGATCATATCTATACGTAAGCTATTATCGGATGATGTTTCCTCATCATTTTCAGCCATTAACAACGGCCTGCAATGCAAACCTCCCATTTTTGAGACATTCATCTTTGCTCTGCGCCGCCGATCCCATCCTTTCGTGCTATCTATTTGTGGCTGCTCTATGTTTATGGCTCATTTGATACTTATTTGTCTACAAGAATCACATATATTTTCAGTGTGCTTCTTGGCGGGAAAAAGAATGTATATAATCAAAAAGCCGGCGGGAAACGTGCTGGGCAAAGTATCCACCTGTGTCAGTGTAAGTACATATTAAAATTTGTAAAAGCTAATTATGACGGCACTTATCATCTGGCGAACGACCTGCTCGTCTCATCATAATGAAAATCCAAAATTGTACATGGTGAAGATATTTTCCCACATCGGAAATATCACTGTTTAAGCAAGG
This sequence comes from Campaea margaritaria, assembly GCA_912999815.1. NCBI lineage: Eukaryota > Metazoa > Arthropoda > Insecta > Lepidoptera > Geometridae > Campaea > Campaea margaritaria. Next base: position 8,207,086 of record OU538788.1, read on the forward strand.
TTACTGGGATTGAAGATTTAACTAGTTATAATTTTATAAACAAGGTAAATAAATGAAATACAATGCTGGAACTATGTGCCTACATCTATATCTATTATCTTACTCACCTGCACAAGTACTAGCTACTCATTGTCAAGGAAAAAAGTACCCATGGAGGCCGTGCTTAGATTTAATTAACCACTAATGAACATAAAGAACAAATAGAGTCACCTCTATATACTCAACACTCCACGATTTCAATGAGCACAACAGAAGGAAAGATTTAATACGCGACTGCAGCCAGTATCTTGAGTTATTGACTCTGATCTTTCAATTAGAGTGAACAGTAACGAAGTTGATTGACTTCTTATAGACCCAAGAGTGCAAGGATAATTACTTGACACCCTTGAAGAACTCGAAACCTTAAGACATAATTATCTAGCCACAATAAATAATATTACACATATAGTTTAAAAAACGTAAGTAGAGATAAAAGTTATCGATCGTTTGCCAGCGCGACAGCCACTTGACCAGAAAGACTAACCACTTAACTGATAGTATTTTAGCACAGGGTCGTGAATTGTGAAATATCGTTTTTCATGTTTTATATCGCTAACAAATTAAAACAAGATACTTACTTACTTAGTTAGATTCAACTTTTTCACTCGAGTTTTACTTTTTACCAATGATTTGTTTAGATTTGACCTCAATGTCTAAACGCAAAAAGGGCCGACTGACAGCCTTGTTGCGGAAAAGAGCTGCATACTAAGTACCTTATTGTCTAAACAAAGGTTACCACGAAACTCGTATTGTTTAAAATATTACTCATAACGGCTGCTTATTTTTATTTGTATTAGTCGCAGGGCTCTTCTAAATAGAAGTTCTTAATCTACTGCGAATTGAATTCATATTTATCAAACAAAACAGGCCAAATACGCTCACAAAGTAATAATAATATATAAATAGACAAAATCTCGAAAATTAGGCCTTTATGGGGTTTAGACCATCAATTATAGCCCCATTTAGTGTTGAGTGACGTGGGCAGATAATGGTAACCACGCCCATTCAATAGGACTGGCTCTCACGGAATAGTGTCGGAACTCTGAACACCCTAAACTAGACTTTCTGCTTGAGGGTGATGGGACCTGGGCAGGATAGGACTGAAATCAATAATATCATGATATTATGTGTTCCAAGCCATATAAAGGCAAGATTTTATGTGTTCCAAGCCTTGCTCAGTCACGACCCAATTCTGGTCCTGACTATAAAGAAACCAGATAAAAAGACAGTCGTACTTACCTAACTCCAAAGTTAGATTGAGCTAGTCATACTTCGGCTCTATGGATTTAGCCTCAGCGTTTCCTTCACCGAATCGGACACGGCCAACTGCAGCTTGATTCTGTAGAGTGCTGTTGAGTTCAGTTCGATCTTTCGAAACAACTCACTACTACTTCCCTAAACGATGACAACCGTCAAATCCATACAAAATTGATCTAACCGTACCTAACCTAGCCTTACGGCATCCGGCGACTGAGCAACCATGCTGCGAGCAACCACCTTAAGATACACGTTGTTTCAGCACGCAGTAGTCCAATCCTGCAAGAGCAAGGAGAAGCGCAATCACTGGCTGGACCACGCCGACGACAAGTACGACAAGGACCTGATCGAGGATGTCAAGTCACTGCTGAGGGTGCTCGTCTTGTTTATACCGCTGCCTGTTTTCTGGGCGCTCTTCGACCAACAGGTACCTACCTAAATACATCTACTTACCAAGTAGGTACATATTTATTTTGACATGGAGTTTGTTAAAATCGACTTCATTTTGCATGCGCATAGTCTGTGTTTAAAAAAATAGTGGCCATTATTATCCTACGTACGTTTTTGTAGATACTATCCTAAAATACAGTTTTGTATTTCTAATCGAGTGTCTCATTTGTGTGGGAGAGTATAAAACGTCCTTGGCACTTGGTGACATCTTTTGTTTAAATTCAACGCCGCCGCCGCGAACGCCGCCGCTGCCACCGCCGTCGCCGCCGTCTGCGCCGCTGCTCCACACTCGAAGACAATAGCATCCCTATTTCATCTGCAGTGCTTTTATCTTCAAGTTTATTTACTAGATTATCGATACCAGTCGCCAAATTTATAGAATTATAGTTTATTCACAACTTATCGATTATAAAAAGGGCATTAGCACACATTCACACACGCGCACAAAATACGAGCTTCAAAATTAGTTCGTTCATGATACAACCTGTATTGATAAAACAATGATACAATTTAAAAGCATTTATTTTAAAATTAAAATAACCTAATCGTAAGACATCTTCATCTCAACGTAAATTATTATTATTGTAACACTTGAAAGAAATCTTAGAAAAATAATTAATTTCTTATCGTAAAAGAATTTTATACCATTCTAAAACAATGCCGGATAAACCTTATTATTAGAGTCCTTAATATTTTTCTTCCATTTACAGTTTTTTTTTTGTGATATTAGCCTTTCTTAAATAACCCAACCTTTGCCTTAACTACAATGCCTGTGTTACAAAATACTCTAGGGGAATAACTTTTCTACAGAGTTATTTTTTCTTGGGTGATTATAAGTTTATAGGTCTAAAAGTTAAGACGGTATCTCTACTATGGGGGACACACATTGTTGACGACATCAGCGTCTCCACATCGATGTACAGCGTAAAGCCACACAAATTAATATACTTCTAAAACCCCCACATAACGTAGGTATACTTACCCCATCATATTTACTTACATCTAAATATTGTACTCTTGTATTGTAACCTTGTTCTTATAATTATTCATAATTTTAGAAAGAACTTGCTACGCTGTGACAGACCTTGATGGACGGACGGACGATTGGGTGATCCAATATTGAAGGATTTGCTCGTTGACCTAAAATTCTAAAAACCTAATAATTATTTAGTTTGTTTGTTTTAGCGTTGTCTCGTAGTTGGATTTGGATTAGTTACACCAATTTGACGCAGAGTGTCATTTACTACTTTTCTATAATCGTCTTCTGCAGCTCTAATCACAGCCTCATCATCGAGGGCAGGTCCCGATGCGACTGCTGTTTTTTCCGCTGTTGCTAGCTTTAGGCGGATTTCCTTTACCCGTCCTTCTAGGATATGCTCCCTGTGCGTCTCGCGTTCATACAGCTGGAACATCAGTTGCTTATCGTAATCTCCCGATATTACCAAATCGTTGGACAGTGATATTAGGAACACACGTCCAAAATCGTCTCCTAATACCACTAACCGTCCTTCTTCGTGAGGTTTTACATGCGTTAACGCATTCTTAGAAACAAGTAATGTTTTAATGGGTCCAGAATATTTGCGCAAAAGATCCCAGTACCGAAACTTGCCATCCGCGCACACTGACATATAACTGGAAACTCTCTGGGGAGCCCACGCGACGTCATTAATCTGATAACGATGTGGCAACCCTGTCACGATCGGGGATAAAGTAATATCGTCACTCCATATGTGGACAGTCCAGTCACCGCAGGTTATAAACATCTTTGTAGTGCATGGACTCCGATGTACTGCTTTCACGGGACCATGGTGCGCTTCAAATACTCCAGTTATTATTTCTTTTGGGGTCTTGCCCTTTCGATTGACATTAACAACCATACCAGTATCTGTCCCACACATAAATCTAGTAGGAATCGCTTTTTCGAACTGAAGAGCGGACAGTGGTTCGGTATATGCTAGGCTGGCTTCTTCCTTTGGTGGGACTCTTACAGTGATCAGGAGATTATCTACAGGAAGAGAAATATTACGTATGTCCCACCACAAGCAGCGTCCATCTGCCGATGCACTGAAGAATTCGTTATTTAATCGGGATTGTATGTATATAAGCCCTGTGATAGGACCCCGATGAGCTAAATGCAGTGGGCTTAAAGTCATAGGATTTCGTTGCGTACGAATATCAAATATGCCGACTCTGCCGTCCTCCAGGCCCGCTAGTACCTCTGAAGGATTTATCAGAGAGCATGCCAGTTGCCAACAAGCAGAAGGAGGTGTCAAATTTAATTCCGGTTCAGATGGAATCTCTAAATTCCAAATCGACATATATATATTCGAATTAACTTTTCCCGATGCCGGATATTTCTTATTACAGTAAGATACTACTAACTTAGGCTCGCTTTCATAAGTCCAACCCAAACTACTTACTGGGCGCCGATGTGGATCTCTAAAGACGTTGTTCATTCGGACTGCAGTATGTTCAACTGCTGGGACCGGCGGCATACTCGTGAAGAACATATCATACAGTTCAATGGCATTATTTTGTTTGATGTATTTTTCAAATTTTGCATATGTGCCTAGTACTGCATCGATGTACACGTCATCCCGTTCATAGCGGCGACGATACCTAACAGTAGCCTCCTCATCTGCAAATGAAATGTCTTTCGGCCAGCCTCCTTCTACGTGATTCACTCCTTGATCCTTGCAAACAACTCTTTTTGTATTGATATAATGCTCTTTTTGCGAAAGTGAAGCCTGTGATTCGTGGTTTACTGGGTTTCGTAAGCCGTAGGACTTATGCAGAGCTTTGTCGGGCTCAATAGAATCGAGAAAATCAGCTTCAGTATTGCAAAACATGGGCTGCCTACCGAAATTCTTCCGCTTCTTTAAATAAACATAATTCATATCTGCTTTAGACATTTTTACGCCTTTTGAATAATATAACTATTTTTCAATTATTTAATAATTATGTATCTATACCAAATCTATACTTTTTCTCACAGACTATCCACAGAAAACCATTACCCCTCCATGTTAGAGACGAAAACTCTATGCTGTATTGTCTACTTAGTTGATATGTGATAAAGTAACCAAAGATAATAATAATACTACGTTATAATTATAACATAACAGTAACCTACAATAATTGCCCTCTGGTTCTGAGAGATCCTATTTAGAAACTTGTCCTGTATAAAAAAAATCCACTGTTTTGTGGGCAATCTATATTTCTGACCATGTACATTTTAAATTCTTCTTGTTTATACGCAGGGTTCTAGATGGACGTTCCAAGCCGACCGGATGGAGCAGGAGATAGGGAGCTGGACGCTGAAGGCTGATCAGATGCAAGTCATCAACCCGCTGCTAATCCTAGTCTTCATTCCTCTTTTTGAAGTAGTGAGTTCCGACATGAAACTTTATTTGCGGTCTCTTGGATTGGAAATTGGAATACTCAGTATTATAAATAGGAACAACAAGAAAAGTGACTTTAATAAAAACATTTTTCTTTCCATAAAATAGCTTATTTTTTAAACCTACCGTATTTAATTTTTCTTATAATTATCTCTAAATTACTAATAAGTACTTGACTAATTTGATATCAATGATGGTAAGAGAAGATGTTGTTTTAGGCAATCTACCCGTTTATGACATGGTGCAAGCTGATACGGAAGCCCTTGCACAAAATGATCTGGGGAGGGCTGTTTGCGGCTGCCGCGTTCGTCATCTCAGGAATAGTGGAACTCAACTTGCTGGTTTGTATTTGTTTGTCGTGCACACATTTTTACTACCCCCTAATACAAAAGATTTCAAGTAGGTATACTTTAGGATTGTTTTCATGAATAAGGGCCTTACTAAATAGCAACACAAATTATGGCCAAGGACGCCACCCACAATACACATGCATAATTAATGGTTTTACAGTGTTTTCAAGAATCTACATATAAAAGACGTGATTGGAAAACCATTATTCTGTGTAGGACACATGAAGCTTTGTGACATCAATACGGAAATAATTGAACATTTGTTTCAAGAACGTATTGATCTTTTCTATTTAGGTATTTATAAACCATTGTCTACCATTAGTAATGGTAAGTTGGTGACTAATTTTACTATTGTATATTTACAGCCTACGTACGGCACGCCTGTAGCGGAAGGATATTCGCAGCTGAGAGTGTACAACGGGTTTAACTGTAACTTCACCCTCAGGAGTCTCGACCACAATAACAATATAACTGGAGACATCAACATTGGGCCCCTGTCAGTGTATGAACACCTGCACGTTGATGTAGCGAAGTTCGCAGAACTGCCCTACATGCTCAGAGGGACCGGCGGGCAGTGCGAAGATGTCGCGTTCACCGGAGTATTCCATTTAACAAGCAAAACAGCAAACTCCTTCTTCATCAGCGCTGGAGGCATGCACAACTTCACTGACAACAATGAAAAGCCAGTCGACGGCGTCAGTGTAAGGTAACTTCAGCTCTCAAATCTTACAACTCGTCATGTCTGTCGCAGTGCTCGTAATACTTGCTATAGATATCATTCCAAAATCTATACATTCGCTCCTCCGGTTTAGCATCCATCACTTGCATAACTTTACTTAGATGCAATACGTTTTCCTCTTTTATAGTAGTCGGCGGCCATGTAACATTTCCCTTATACGTGATCGGTGTCGGATCGCCGACCTTTGCGAAATTGGCCCACAATTCTGTTATTTGTTTTATAAACGATATGTCTTTGTTATTTTCTCTATTCAACTTTACATAATTTTCCCAAATCGGTTCGCATCTCAATAGGTAGCATATTTCATCACCGCTTGCCGCGCCTCGTACTTTAAAATTCACTCCGGCGACCGAGCTGGCCTTAACTGCATTTAAATTGCCATTATAATTAAATTTGTAAACGAACATTTTGCTATCATTCATCTGTAAATAAATTCGAATGAAATGATAAATTGGATACTTAGACAAGTCAGACATGTATCTCAAAAAGTTTTCGATAGATTTCTCAGTTATGCCTTGTTTGAAATAGTTTCTTTTAATTTTATCGGCGACTTCGTAGTACGTTTCTGACACGTGCGTGTGCTTGCATCTAGTTAAGAAAGGAACCATGAACTTGAAGTGTGCTGCTAAAAGTTTGAGATGGTATGGGTTATGCAGAAACGGGATGACTTCAGATATACTTTCTTGGGTGTTGAAACCTATCAAAATAGGTTTATTTCCAATGTCTGATTTTTTGAGATATTCTAAAGGATGGGTTGTTACCAAAGACTTGTTCGATTTCATCTCGAGAATTGGTAGAAATGGAATTAGGACTCGTTGTGTGTTCATTATTTCTGTATTAGTATATAGTTTTTTAGAAACTTGTACAATATCTTTAGTGGGGGCAGTTAAAATACTTTTGTATCCCCTAGTTTTAAGTTTTTCTTCCAATCTCTTCTTCTCCAGCAAATGATCTCCTTGAAACAAAGACGGTGAGAGCATCGAGCCGCTTTGTAATATCATTTTAGTGAACAATTTGTTGTGTTCTGTCGTCAACAGCAACGTCAATAAGGCGGCAGCACTGCCACTTCCCATTACTGTTATGTTATTTTTATGTCCACCGAAGTGTTTAATGTTTTTTCTTATCCATTTCAAAGCCATAACTACATCCTTTAATCCCATGTTTGCATCTGTTTCTGTTTCATTCAACTTCAAGAACCCAAATACGCCTATTCTATGAGTAACCGTAATGAAAATCACATCGAGTTCTATAAAAAAATCAGGTCCATATATGTGACTGAAACTCGACGTAAACGCATATCCATGAATCCAGACAATCACTGCTTTTGGTTTACCACCAATGTCACGTAGAGATGGAGTGAAAATATTCAGACGAAGACAGTCTTCGTATCCATACAAGCCGTGTTTGTGAACGATATGCGCCTGGGCGCACGCACCGTGGTGCTCGGTCCTGGCGTCGAATGGATGTTCCCATTTCTTCGGTAGCTTCGGGTCTTTGAACCTCAGTTTATGTATAGGAGGCTGAGCGTAAGGGACGCCATAGAACGCAGAGTAGACTCTTCCATCAAAGACCGTCTGTGATTCCGTGCCCAACAATTGCCCTTGCATCACATTAACTTCAACCTTGTACGCATTCCCGTGAACTAACGCGTAAAATATGCATACGACCACTCGATACATAGCCCGCGTGTATAAAGCACTCAATTTTTCAATATAAATTGAGTTTAGCATTCCTACAGCAAAAGTGTAAACAATTGCCAATTAAAATCGGTCAGCTGTTAAATGTTTATACACATACACATAAATAACCATTATTCTAAGATTAAAACACACCGATTTTTTTCACTTAGACTTAGATCGATCAAGTTTCGTATTCGTCATAGGTTGAACATGGGTGCGCCAGAACGTAGTCGATCGAGACATACAGAGAGAAAGCGATATCATGTGATATGTTCAGCAGTGAATAAACACGGGCTGAATATCAATCAATAAACTCATTTTTTTCAGGTTTCTTGTAAACAGCGAGAACCTTGCACCAATCTTACTAACAGATTCCAGAATGCGAATAATTCTGTCAACGAACAGCAGTGACATGTCACAGTTTAAGTTATCAAAAGGCCCTGTCGAACTTTCAATAGACGGACAGAGTGTATTGAAGAACTTTAAGTTCGAAGCCGGCGCGGTCTACACTATAAACGCATACAATGATACTAACGGCGAATTCGTAAGTACAGCTTCATTTCTTTATTACATTAACAACTGGAAACAATGAACGCATTACAGTTTCGAAAGTGCACTAATTTGTCACTATTTGTTTCTAACTCGGTGATAAAGATAACCTATCTGTTATGTACAGTTAGATACCTGATATTTGACAATCGGGCTAACACTGCTGTCTCATAATGATAGGAACTGATGGTCGATGGTAGAAAGTAAAAGCTCGCATAGAAGATACACAGTTATCTTGAAGATACCCAACTATACGAGTGCTTAAAAGGAGACACATGACTAAAATAGCAGCTTTTTGTTACCTGATACAGGTTGCTGGTTTTTTATACATTCGTATAATTATCTACTTTAATAGGATTTACAAATTCACATCTTGCACCTCATCTCGTCACTCAACGAGATTTTTTGTATCCTTTGTGTGGCACCTGTTTGGATGCTAAATTAAGATTAATAGAATTAATCTTAATTTTGTTAACTAAGCTCGTAACCCTAAAACATTTTCCAGCAATTTCGATGGACAGGTATTGACAGATACTGTTCACTTCAAACTGGAATACAGTTGCAATGATAGGACATAACCTACTTTCATTGTCACTCAAAGGTGTGGCACTTCCTCCCTTTGGCGGAGACTTGTACACGAAGCTATCTCTACAATATCTTCAAAATTATGAACCTTTAATTAGTCCTATTTCAATATCGTACATTATTTATATTTATAAAAATGTTATGTTGGTTTGTGTACGCTTCAAAAACTCAAAAAGTTCTGCACCGATCGAGCTGAAATTTTGGCATGATATATAATCCGCATCGAGGGTTGTTTTTATCTATTTTTTTCATCAGTGACATATCAGCGAATGTGTGAATGTGCCACAGCGAAGCGTAGCAGGGCACAGCTAGTAGTATTATAAATGTACTATGTTAGTTTGTTGTCATTCAGTTCCTTTGCAACTGACCGAAATGTTATGAAATCGTCTTTGGCGTAAATGATACTTTTCATCCGCGATAAAGAATGAACTGCAAGGGTGAAGTCGCAATCACATGTAGTTTGATTCAAAATAAAAACTAATTTAACGTTGTTATGCAATGTTAGGTGGCCAACGTGGAGACAATAACGCCGCCGAACAGCATCCACATCCTCTGGCTGGTGCCGCAGTACGTCGTGATGACGATGGGCGAGGTGATGTTCTCCGTGACGGGCCTGGAGTTCTCCTTCACGCAGGCGCCGGCATCTATGAAGTCGGTGCTGCAGTCCGTGTGGCTCCTCACCGTCGCCTTCGGGAACCTGCTCGTGGTGCTCATCGTGGAAGGAAACTTCTTGGATGCTCAGGTATCCGCCGACTATAGTTATACCTATTTATACTAGCACAGGTTTGGCCTTCAATCACGCTTTATCGTCTAAAACATTTGGATGTTAAATAGATAAATTAATGATTCTGGTATTACAAACTAGTCCAAATTTCAGTTAGGTCCTGTCAAAGGAATTTGTGTGACTTTTCAATCAATTATGCAAACTAAAGGCCATAATTTTGTGCTGTCAAATTATAGTTTTTGCCATTATACTTTGGTACCAATGTCTTTGATAACTATTATTGTCATTGAACTAGAATTAGCATTCTTTTTAAACAATTGAACGTCGTTTCCCAGAAATAAAAGTATCCAAATGAAAAAACTGCTTGGAAACCAGCGAAAGCAGCGAATAAGTAATGTTTAATTCTATTCCAGTGGAAAGAGTTTTTCCTATTTGCCGGTTTGATGACGATCGACATCCTCATATTCATGGCCATGGCACTACGCTACAAGTACGTGGAGCTCCGCTCCAGTAACCCTGACCTGGCGGTGGAAGAGATTAAGCTGCCTGAAAAACCTGCTTTAGAGGACAAGTCTAGTTAAGGTGCGAACTGAGTGCCAGCCAGCGTGCGGCGGAGCAGCGCGTGCAGCGTTCATGTCACAATGTGATGCGTAGACATTTAGATAATACGAGATCAACGTGAGTCACAGACCACTAGATATGTATGTGTGTAGGCACTGCATCTTCATGTTTTTTTAAACGCTGCCGACATGCTGCATGCCCGTCCAGCTAAAGCGGCACTGCGGCCTTAAACATAGATACTTAATTAATCTTATTTGTTACAAAAAAGTATTAAATCATTTTTATTATGCAATTGTTGTATTATTTTCAATGTGCTGCCCGTGATACCTAACTTTACCTGTGTGTCAGAGAAGCAGATTTAGTTTAGACAACTTTTTCTTAACGTAATGTTATTCTGTAGTTATACGAGTATGGTCACAGTGTAACGTTACACCCCTTTACTCATTTTGGCAAAAGAGTGTAAAGTACACGTTATCAAGGGCTACCTCCCTATTCCTATGGGAAGGACCCAAAAGAAGGAAAAACAAAGGAGACAGCTTAAAATATATATATTGAAATAAGAAATTAGAATTAAGGATTAAAGTCTTTGAAGATAGAAAGAGAAAAATGTGATCACACGCGATAATTAACTGGAAGTTGTCTTTAGAAATAAAAGGTTAGAAATAGTCGGTCTAGAATGAAGCACTGTTTAAAACGGTAAAAACGTAATTGTTCTTCATGAAGATACTTATGAAGAGTGACCCCAGGCTAGGGCAGGCGAGGACTGCGGCAGTAAGCTGGAGTCCAAAGGCGGGGAGGCGCTCGAGGAGAGCGGCCTTCACCGGAGGGTTATAGGGCTCCGATGTTTTAAGCTTCAAGACTTCTTCAGGACTATAACAATTAAGTAAAGATTTAAAAGTGCTTGAGGACTTCGTCTAGCAATTTTCAAGGTTTTAGAGGCTCAGACCAAAGCCAAACAAGAACTCGAACTCGACTCGACTGTCAGCCGTTTTCCAGGCATCACTTCCAAAACTGTCAATAAGTAATTCTGCAATTTGAAAATTTGAAAATTAAGAAAGATAAGGTTGAAAGCTGCCTGATACAATAAGATAAATTAAAACTATAACTGTATACAAAATTATTGAATTGTACGAGAATACAACAGAATTTAGAAATAAGATTATAAATGACATTAGTAAAATTAGACATCTTTCAGTAATGTTTACAAACAATATAAAAATAGAGACATAAGAATCTAGAATTAATAAACGAATAAAAGTTAAGAATAAGAAATAAATAGTGGCACGCAAGGACTCGAGTAAAAGGGATCAAGGGTTAAGAAACAAAGATATGAAAAAGTATACAGAAATAGAAAACCTTACAACAGAATAAATAAATGAGCCAATTTTGACATGTTTATGTGAAATAGTTTTTGAGTTATGAGAGCGTCAAAAGTGGCCCCAAATGGTTCGTGTAGTATTGTACAGTATACGCACGTTGCTGCTTGCCATAGTTGAACTTGGCTTGACACGCTACCGCGCGTCTAGATGCTACCATGAGATAACGGCCTGATAACCAAGAGTTTACTACCTATGGTATTTATGCCGGAAGCTAAAAACTAGGAGCTATCACAAGATTTGCAGAACGTCATAATATTATAGTAAATATGTACTAGCCGTTTTTACGGACAGTGTGGCAACGCCGCGCGCCGTCATCATTTTGGAACGTTCCTGGTTATTACAGTCTATATAGACGTTACTTATTGGCTTGTTAGATATTTCTTTATAAGTATTTTGTTTTTAGTTTAAATACCTACTACATTTTATTGGTTTGCCTGTGTACTCAATAAAAATCTGTAGTTTTCATAAAGAAGTACTGGTACATATAAGCGTACAAATTCCGCTATAAGAAACTGATTTGTGAAACAGAGTAAGTATAAATCTTGTGTATATTTCTTCAGACGAGGGTATTTCAAAAACCTAAAAATCTAAGTAGGCAGTAGATCGCGAACATCGGCGATCGCAAACTCAACTTTCTCAAAATAAAATACTATCCACTCTAACATTTCAATCTCGGCGAATCGCATTAGCACTTAAACAATTAACTAGGGTCATTTGGGGCTATTTGTGCGTATTTCCCCTCAAACGTATTTCCCACATGAGCGGGGCCGCGGGGCCGCGGGGCAGAACACGAGACAAGCAGTGCCCCGCAGGCCGCATCGTGTGACAACGGTTAACCCCCTGCCGCGAACATGCGGATAATGCGGATGGGGTGGTGTCGCTTTGTGTGGCTGTCAATCTTTTTAATAGAGATACGAGATATAAACGGTAGTGAGAAAATAAACTTTTATTTGTATACCTCGTAAATGTTATCAATTCCTGAACATTGAGCTTTTTTACATAAACGTACATATCAAACACAAGCACAGCCATGACTACACGATTTATAACCCTACCAGCTGTTACCAGAGCTGATCCGTAATAATGGTGGAATATAAACCATAAAGTGTTCGTCAACGTGTACGAATGTAGGCAAAGGATTATAAACCCAAAAATGTGCCATTTCGTGTTCTCTCCAAAACTCCCAAGGAATTACTCAAGCACCCACCACTTTACTGAATCGTGACTATCTACTAACTGGGAATTCACATTTAAACTAATTTGAAAATACAATCTAAAACTTGAATAAGCATAATAAATAGTCGTGTGAAGCCAAAACCAAAAATATAACCATTACAATGGTTACAAAAGACACTTTGAGAACCAGTGCTAGTCGGCGGACCAGATCTGTTTACGACTGCTATAACAAATACATACAAACAAACTGACAGATACGGGTTGGGGTTATGACAATGGGACTGCTTCGGTTTCCAGGCTTTTCACTCAACTAGATTTTAGATAGATGTAAAGCCATATCTTTAACCTTTTTGTACTAAGCGATGGGTTGGGCACTTTGGTCCCAGTGTGTAATTTCATCCATTCTAATCCAATTTAACACATTAAAAAATTGCCGAAGTAGTCACAAGCTCAAATTAGATAAAAACTAAAACTGATTTTTTTTTATTTACTTATGTAGTCGGACACATTAAAGGCTTGCTATTACAGGGTGTTTTTTGAGTTTCATTTAAACAAATATGTTTAAAGTTATCCGTTCTGAAGAACAGCACATTACGATCTCGACGCAGTACCTAAGGAAGACAATATTGAGATTACTACATCGATAATTTATTTTGATGGTAATATCTCGATATTAGGATCATCGATAATAATATTAAAAAAATTAAAAATATTATATTGTATAATACTTAAAATATTCGGGATCAGGTTTAGACAAAAAAAGGTAGTATTTTAATCATTTAGTTTTTCAGAAAATGTTTTAATTTTTTTAATAGATATTTGACTTCTCTCATAATGAAATATTAAGATTATAATGTCCACAAAAATTCAGCATGTTACGAAAATATCCAAATATGCTCTCCGTTTGGCTACTTTCCACTATACAAATAAAATAGTTTGGCCAGACAATGGAAAATCAAATCGGACGTATATTGCCGGCATTGCGCGTCAGTTTTTGTCAGATAGCCGATTGGGTTGGAAGGGTTGATTTATCAATATCCATCAAACCGTTGAAGCTGTATCTAGCCTGTAATCGAACATACATATTATCATATTATATTGTACCACCGAAAATCATATAACCCTTGTTTAGACAGTCGGATAACTATACCTAATGATAAGTTCGTAGAAAGATCTATACTATGTTATCTATAATAATATAAATGACATTATAATACATTACTTACTCCTCCTCAAACTATTGAAATTGGTGTAAAATAAATCATTAATAATTTTCTTTATCAAAACTCAAATAAGTAAGCTCAAATAACTAAACTACTGATTCACTGATTACGGTTTGAGTTTGAAAAAGGAAATTTCCGTTCCTAGTGGTGATTCACGCCTGAATCTCGCACAGGATAAGAAAACTCCGTCAACTCTACCAGTGCTTCGGAAATACGCCCGTTAGAGAAGATAGTACCAAGAAACTCTATGGGGTTGTAATTTTTTTAATTTTCGTTTTTTTTCGTTGTTGTTCAGAGTTCCCGTTCCCAAATAATAGTTATTACGATATAAGTACCAACATAATGTTCGGCGACACGGATTAATTAAGTGCAGTCAGAAAAACGGTTTTGGAGGAGGCGTCACTCGTCACTCGTTCCGGGCACTTGGAGGAGCGTGGCGCGGCCGTGCCGGCAGCGCAGCGCCACGCGCGCGCGTCGCGCCACAAAGCACCACGTGCAACCGCTCCACAGATAATCTCTCCAGAGCATATGCACGCAAATAAATTAACTAAACATAACCGTTTTAATAAAAAGTACGGTTTATTTAATCTAGTTCGCGGATTTCCAAGTTAAGACTCATGAGAAATTAAATTATTTTCATTAACTTTAATAAATGTTGTAGCAGTCAATTAAATATATAGGGTCACTTTTTGCGGATCTCTTTGTTATTATGGTGCATTTTTATGTAGGTTAATGTCTCAGCCTTTTTTTTTTCATATTTTTTTTTTTCATTTTTGGTCAATTCAATAGCCTTTTTCAGGACTTAACCAACTATGATCTGAGATAATATGATATAATATTTGATCTGTGTACCTCTACTAATGAAGAGAGAAGAAGAGTCAAGAAAAGAGTTAGGTAAAAAATAAATTTGGTTAGCACGTACTTGGTTACAGATCCATTCCATAGGTACCCTACATAATAATTATTTCGGAGCAACCAGGCTATAAGGAATAACAATGTGAAAGAAAAAAAAACCTCCCACAAAGAAAATATATATTATAAGTAATATAAGTACTTACTACATAACATAGTCCTCCGCAGCATTTCGTTCAGACACTAAGACAATGAAAGGCATCGTTGTTAGGACTCAATAGTCGTCCACTGTGTTCATATAAACATATAGGATGACTTTGATGTTCAACGTAGGATTTCTTGTATCTAGGAAATCAAGAGCTTCAATAATGGCAGTATTCCCACAACTATTTTTATAAATCAGTTCAAGTCCCACTTAACACGCGACAACCCACAACAAATGCAAGCTGACAAGAGATCTCACGCGAAAAACTATCAAACTTGTTGTAGGGGGGCGTGGCGCGTCGCGTGGACGACGCGTGGCGCGACAGTCGGCGGCCGCAGCGCTCGACCCGCGACAAATCAATTACAGGGTCGATCGGGGTCGCTTCCGTCCGAGTCAGAATTAGCACCAAATTATAGATGTCGCCAAATTACTTGTTTATAGTGAGAGGGTGACTCGCAAATTTATAGACGCGACCGATTACGTTCGTTCGAGTACAAACAAAAATTATACGCTTTGTAAAATTTGCTAGAACGAAATTCGCACTCGCTTCTTTTATTTATTACACTAAGTATTGTTCTCACGGTCATTTTGTTATTCTAAATCAATGTACGTAAGTATAGAAATTATTTAAATGCTAATACTATATATAATAACTATTTGATTTAGTCGGTAGGTATATGTACTCGTGTCCAAAATGTCGCTGCAGTCACACAATAGATACTTAGTATACCTGTATAAAAATATAATTATAAAAAAAACCAAATGTATTGTTTGTATAAGTAATGTTTATCTTCATTTGCAACTACATGTCGATTATCCTCAAAGAAGTTTGACCAAAATCAACTGTCTTCGAAGTGTTTTAGCGTATGCTGCATAGCTGCATGAATGATTTTTCTCCACAAATATTAATTATCACGGCATCTACAATGATTCCGGGCATAGAATTACTTACCAATTATTGAGGGGGTTTTTTTCAATTATTTTTATCGATATATCCACCTCCGTACAACGACCTACATAACGCTCCGCGCCGCCCGCTCTGGAATGGCAGCCATTTTAAGGTTATCAGGAAATTTATTTATTTGAATGTTGAAAGATCACTCTCTAACTAAACGAACATCATACAGCTTGATTCATGTATTACAGACTAAAAACATAGAACATAACATAAAATTTTACTATAAAAATTCAACGCCAAAACAAGTCCGATGAATAGGTACCTAAGTATTTTTTTTCTTTTTTGTGTTGTATTTACAGCTAGGAATGTATTCTACTGGTAAACGACGAAGCGGTCGATGGTGGAGCATGCTTGCCTAAAAGAATATCGAATTAACATTTTTTTTTTTAATTTATTTAAAGGACTTTGTCGCTAGGCGACCACATCGTCCTGTAGAAACAATACACAGAGATTAAGAATTAACATATGTAAAAGTGGATTCGAATCCCTTCGTGCGGATAGGAAGAATATGAACCGTACATACGGATGCCGTCTTTCCGTACGTCTTGTTGTTGGAAAGGTGATAACGGAGTTAAGTTGTGCAACTCCATCGCTCACTCTCCGAAAACACAGAAACTACTAATATCTTTTCAACATGACCCTTGCTAAATATATAGTACAAGATTTACAAATGAAAGATCGGAAAAAAATCAAAGTATACTTCGATTAACCGAACCAAAAAAAATCCTGTGATAATCTGATAATGGACGTAGTTCTCCAAACTAGAACCAACCCACATCTCGAGTGAAATTGAGTTAATTAGAATATTATAGACACCGAACTGTATGTTCTACCTTCAAAAACATCCAGGCCGCAATACTCAGCCACAACAGAGAAAAAGAATACCGCCTAGGGTACCGACCCTCATAAAGTCACTTTTGAAAGAGTTGAAAGGAACCTCCGAATTACATTATTGATCTAAGAACGGAACCAATAATTATTATCCAATAAAATTCATCTCTAAATATTTCCTAAGCAGTTTTATTTATTGAACTGTAAGTAATTCAGTACGTGTAGAGAGAATATTCCAGAAATTAATTATTCATTCATTTAAACACCTTAAAGGTTAAGGCTGAAAACTCACGCCGCGAAATCATCACGCGCCCGCGCCGCGTTTGGCACGCAAACCAAGCTGAATTACAAAATGTATGAAAATCGAATCGAACATTCAACGCTCACGGGCACCGCGCGCCGCTTCCGCCCGCCTCCGCAACGATACCGCACGTGGGCTAAAACAAACCACTCATGAATATCACAACTGCATTGCTTGCAACTTTTCCCGAGGCGGCCGATTAGACGCTAAAACTTGCTGCGGGATGAGGTACGTTAAAATAACGTGTCATGAATTTTCGCTCTTACCACCCAACCACCCTTCAACAATTTACACATGTCCAAACCTATTCAGGTGTGCTTAAATCATCAGAATATTCATAAGGGCTACGGGGTATAAAACCCGAGCCTTTTCCTCTGATTTTCACTCGAGCATCGGCTCTCAACGAAGCAACATTAAAGTTTCAACACAAGAGCACCGCAAGATCAACACAAGATCAACACAATGAAGATCCACCGCATTCTCTTCTTCATCGCCCTCGCAGTATGGACTACGGCTGTTCAGGCTAACGGATGCATGGAAATCATGAAGATTTTGGAAAATGGAAACGAGCCGGGGGCGCCCCTCGCTTTTAAGCAGAGGTTGTGCGAGAAAATTGATAAAATGATTGTACTTCTAAACTACGACGACACCTAATAACGGAAAACGGAAACGGATAACGGAAACGGATAACGGATTGTATCTTTCATCTCATAAATATTTGTATTGTATCGATGCTAGTGCCAAGATAAAATATTTATCAATGTAATCGATTTGCTTTGCTAAAATCATGTTCATTGTTATTACTTCTATTTCATATATTATAATCAAATAAATCATCATGCAATTAATATTTTGATTATTGTTAAATCCTTTATAACCTTTGATACCCACTATTCTATTGAAGCGTACCGCTGAATCCAATCTATCAGTTTGAACAAATAATGTGATAGGTATGTATAATACAGGGTAAATTTTTGAGACGGGACAGTAAGGGCAGGTACCTTAACCATTATAGTAACAGGGAAACGTTTTTAGGAGACTATCCATAATTGTTTAAGATATTCTGAACTGCATTTACAGATTTTGGAAAAATGTACAGTCAGCAAGAAAATTATAATTTAACTCATAAACTTTTACATAACAGGAGCTTGTAGGTCTATTGCATAAACGGACTATAAACATCGCCACGACCAATTTGATGCTATCATTCACCAGTACCTAGCTATTAAATACATAGTAATCAAAGATACAACTTCATATTATAAATATAAACCCGAAATAATACTGTAATCCACAAACTATAAGCCGTACTGGGATAGAACCATAATCACTGACAGAACTCTTCACTTCAATAGACCAGATATAACTTTACATGACAAAAACAACAAAATAGTCCACCTCATGGACACACCCATACCAATCACACACAACCTTAGCACTACTCACAAGGAAAAAATTACTATATATACAAATCACAGATTTTGTAACTCAAAACTCACTGGAAAGTACAGATACAGTCAAAACGGTTTCCGTTTGATCGGTATGACGCCTGTAGTTGAGAGGACCTCAACTACAGCCGTCATACCTTACACGCTCCATACTAGTCTTGAAACCCTGTACATAATACAAACTGACATACTTACAACTTCAAAAAGCAACCATCCTAAACACTTTGCCGTGTTGTACCTACTAAAGTTCTTGTCACTAAACCAGTGAAAATAATCAGTTTTTCGTTTGGCCAAAAGCCCGCGATAAATCTAGTCTTCCTCGTTTGACGGGAGAAAATAAAATGTTTAAAAATAAATAATAATAATAATTTATTTCGATTCCCAAGAATCGTATTCTGTATCAAAGTACGAAATTTACTTAGGCACCAACTCAAACATTTCAATGTGTCTGACAGGTTGTAAGAATTATCGCTACTGTCTGACTACTGAGAAAACATATTTTGCTAGTTCCCCAATTACGAGTAACATATTATATACAATTCAGCTTTTTACCAACCTAACGTAAGTAGTATTATTACCTACAATTTATTATTTAGGTAGTATGTACTATTTAAAATGTCTGACAAGGGGTTGGAACCGGACTAAGTGTCTGATAAGATAGTGGACGATGTGATTTGTAATATTATTTATAACATCTACATAAATGTATAATTATATTATAGATATAGTTAAAAAAAACTGTTTGTAGGCGACGAACAGCGCGCTAGTATGGGCAACTGTGCTTTAAAATAAGATAAGATAGCAAAACCATTATTACACTCGAAGACATTCAAGCAAAATACAAAAGAAAGGCGGTAAGAAACAATAAATTGACTTTAGTAGGACTCTGTCTTCTATCTAATATCGAATAAAGCAAATACTCCCGTGAAAGAACTCGCGGATAACAGCTACTAAATAAAATGTATTTCTAAAGTTCTATCCCAAAATGCCTCGAGCTGAATTGAACTTCTTAGTGGGTACCTACTCCTCTTAGCCAAGGCGTGCGTTTAATGCGAGCTGTCAGCGGCAGCCACTCCAGCCCCGAATCTGCAATAAATGGCACACCCGTAAAAACAATCGATCGGGCGAATACGGGCGGAAATCGTATTTCGGCAAAATTAAAACAGCTTAGTTTTATCTGGACGATAAAAATCAGGGAAAATACTTCTTAGAGAAATTGGCCCCAATTACCTTAATTATCGTGTCATGTCGGATAGTTTTCGGATAGGATTCCAAAGAATTAATTTCCGATCAGATAATGCTATTCATAGTTCCTATAGTACAATGTTCTTTATTTTACTTTCTTATAATATAATATAAAGGTTTAATATTAACCAAATACTTTAAATACCTTATTGAAACTGGCTGAAATAAAATAAAATCCTAGAGTCCGTTCGCACCGCAAACTATTGGATCCAAAAAAAAACTATGTAGGTATGTAAAACATTTTCTACCGAGCCCATTTGTGAATCTAACATATCCATAAACTCAAACACACACTCAAAATGTCATAAAAATTTGTCCAACTGTGAAGGAGTTTAGTTACATATACGCACGGACGGAAGAAATATATACATAAAGAGAAGATATATGTATATCTTTTATCTTTAGCACAGAAATTAACACACATTTTACATTTATGTGAATTACCTATGTGTTATTTATGTGATGGGTGTGAAAATAAACTTAAGTTTAGCCGCAACGCCTTGGCTAAAAATGAAGTAAAAATAAAAAAGGTTAAAATTAAAATTATCTATCCAATGTTCAAGATTTGATTTGTTTTGTGGTCAAAGTTGGAATTGATACGAAAAATTATAATTGTACTACAAATAATTTAGGATACCTACTAGAAACTTTTATTTTTTAAAGAGATTTTGCAATTTCATTGAATTCGGAGTGAACTATTTTTTTTTCTTCTCATCAAATTTCTGTAGACTGACATTACAACCCTCTGCATAGGCTCCGCATAAGCCACGCCTCTTTTACTCTCCAAAGCGCCACCTCCATTTCAGGGTTGAAACTCACATACCCATACAACCGGTTATTGCATCACACAGATTTGGACTCTATGACGTCAGAACTTGAGTATAATATTGAAAATAATGGTCTAAAACATCCAACGCAGCCTTAGTGAGTTTTGATTAAAAATGCCACCCCTCGAAACTATAAAATTATTTGGCGCACATCGGATGTGCTCAGTCCACTTTTCCCGGGGTGAGCAGCGTGACAGGGCAATTGCGGTGTCAAATTGTTAAATCCCATCATCATAAAATGTCCAGTGCGAGAGCTCAATTGGCAGATTCGTCGACATCGCCGCCTCTCAGGTGAGGTTGATCATTTTGCACACGTGCGCTGTTGTTGTGCATTAAATTACTTTACCTCGTATTTCAGTTTTGATATATTATGCCAATAAATGTCAATCACTCGAGCTGGCGCAAACATTCACGGTCCAGTTAGGGTATTAAATGTAAAATCAGTTTCACGGTTTTACCTCACTGCTATCATATTCGAAATTAAGTATTTTATTAATAATGTAGGCAGATATTAATGTACATAATTATGAGAAAATCGACAGCATTAGAAGTTATTCATAGGTAGTTTATCGTGTTCCTTTGGCGCATCTTACAGCTTACACGGCATAATAGGTTTTTGATAAAGACATAAGTATATGATTTATCTTTCGAGAATACAGGATAGGATTGAATAGGAGAATTATACATAATATACCGACACTTCCACAGCGTAGGGACCGTACCTTCAGCACCTGTAGGCACATGCCATCAACGTAACCGCAAGACTCGTAGCACAGTTAGGAGTACTTACCTACTAAGTATTTGGAACTGGCAGACAACCTGCGGTCAAGTCAAGGGATTTAAACAGCTTCAGTACTTCTAATTTAATAACTTGAATACCTAGAATCTATATATTATGTAGCCCATTTATGTATTATCCTCCTTATATATTAATTTTATTATCCTTATCGATTGTTACAGTAAATTCAGTAAAATATTGAGTGTCTAATTTTGTAGGTACTTACTCTTATATTTCTTTGGCGCAAATCCTACCTCAGAGCTTTTTTTATAACTCTTTGGATCCTACAGTTATTATCATTTAGAAAATTAACAAAATGGTTCCTTCATCTAAAGTGTGTTATCTTCAAAGTTCAAAGTAGGCAAAGGTTACCATACTGGACCGGCGCTTTCGTTGGACAACTAAAAACAACTATTGTACATACTGTGAGTGTTACTTGCAAGCAAGTTAAGTAGGTAATCCAATAGTCGTGTTCGCGCACCCAATGACTCCTTCAACTTCAGCGCCAGCATTACGAGCGACTAGAAGTGGTGTGTCTTCTTTTTCTATCCGATTCAATAGAAGTTGTGTCTGCAGAAGTGTTTATGCAGTGAGCGCAGGAGTATAAAAAATCTCCAATCGCAAATTGATGTAAGTACCTCTCATTGTACTCATATTTCTTAAAGTGTTTTGATACCATGTGTGAGAGTGCTATTCATGTTTGATTACTGAATCAGAATCAGAATATTTTTATAGTATAAATTGTGTATACACAATATTAAGCTGTTGTTATTACAATGAGAAGTTTCAACAATTAGCCCATTTCGGGCGCACAATAATTAACTTATCAAATAAAATTGGAAAACGAAACAATTAACCACATTTAAAATAATATTGTTAGGAATTGAAAAAAACTAATTATTATGTTTTGAAAAATATTCTTTTAAATTATAAAAACTTTACGTTAACAACCAAGATTTTAATTTTTTGTTACATCTCCAATATTAAGTTTCGCCTATTCATCTACCTAAATGCTTTATTGATATGTATACTATTTATTTTTCATCCCATGTATTCGAAAAGAGGCATTTTGCTCCCCGATAAGTGCGAGCAAAGTGGGTATTTTCTGCGCACTTAGTAACAGTGACGAAATGAGTTTTGAATTTGGAACACTGTTTAATTAAAAAGTTTGAACGCAATTCGCTTCAATAAAGTTCTGGCCAGCAATAAAAAAACAGCGCGTGCCGACGCGGCATTGGCTATCCAAATTTAAAAAAAATTGGTTGTGTGTAAAGTTGATTTACGGACGATATTTTAACGTGACAACGTTGTAACATAACATTGATGAAGTAATTGCATACTTTTATGAATAAAGATGAATAATTTTTTAATAATAAATGAATAAATACTTGAAATTTTACCAGTAATCAGATTTTTAAAATGCAAGAATAATTAACCTGTCAAGAAGAGAAGAGAGATAGATGCGGCGCAAGTGTACAATGAGCGTAACGGGACACTGAGCGTTACGGGACAATGTGTAATTTTTTTCGTGCATGCATCGATTCATTAGACGTTGCCACGTCAAAAGATTTTTTTCTCGTATGATGAACTTTTCTCATAGCTTGGGATGAAAAGTATCGTGTACCACACGGTAACAAAATTATTTAAGCTCGAGCGAAGTACTTTGACTCCCTCGCTACGCTTAGGAGTCTACTCTAGAACCCCTCGATACGCTCGGGATTCTACTATAGAATCCTTCGCTTCGCTCTGGATTCAAAAATCGCTCTCGCCGTAAATACATTATTTTGTTCCCTTGTGGTACAATCTACTATTGTCACAGAGCACTACTATCAATGGACCTCAAAGGCGTTTAATAAAAAAGTCATAATTGGACCGGTCCATGACTTTTTATTGTATCTTATCTTATCTTTGAAGTAAGTATTTGCTTTTAATTAAACGGCCACATGTTTTATATTTGTCCGTGTTATGTATATTGCTATCTAATACTTACTATAGATAAATTTAATTACCTATTCTGGAATCTGGAAGAAAAAAAGTGGGTTACATGAGTATATTATTTTTAGTTTCCTTCATTGGATCATTGAATAAATTTTCCGATGTGATGGCAATCTAATTGTCCAATCAAAGCAACCATGGTCCAAAGAAGGCATCTGCCATAAAGAAGTGTTCCTTGTTGTTATCAAAAAGTGTTAAGTTAAATTTTAATAAGTAAGTGCCTGATATAAATACTATTAAAGATAATTAGAAATGAAAAGAATTAACTAGTTTTATTTTATCACTTCAACTCATAGAGTTATAATGACATCGTGAAGTTAAATGGTAATAACAGCAACGTTCCCCTAGTTTCCGTCTATTTCACGTTCGTTTTTTCCACAGCACTTTTAAATCAAACACTCATGAACCGAGAAGTAAGTATAAAAAATAAAATTTCTCTTTCATGAGCTGTTTCATGGCCCGATCTCGCACATGAAAAGAAACCGAAATTAATTCTACCAGTGCTTCAGAAATACCCACATCTTTGTCAGACATTCAGCCTATTGTGCAAAGTTTTCTTAAAACTTACAAGTTTGTACGGAACCCTAGGTGTGCATGTGCAAGTCGAACTCGCACTTGGCCGTTTTGTTTGATGGGAGCGTTGTGGTTGTGGTTTTTAATTTAATTGTTCGGTATTTACTGTCCAGTGAGAGACGTCGACTGGATTACTCTGGGCTCAAGTTCACATACGCCGAAGGGTCCGACGACGAGTCCCCGGCGCTGTCCACCGAGCTGCCGTCGTGCGTATACGCGGCCGCCAGGGGGCGCCTACAGCTTCCCTTGGCGGCCTACGTGCACCAGCACACGCGCTCCTTGCACAACGGTAAGCATCTTGCAGCCTTGACTCTTTCATTAGTTAAAGCATTGAGAGTATTTGAATTTGGTGATTAGCCGCCTGCGAAGTGTGGGGTGGCTGGTTCGATTACCATGCAAAGCAAATATGCAGACCTATTTCAGGGAAGAAAAGAGAACAATATGGTATGCAGCGACTGGGAAGGACTGGCGCGACGAGATTGAGATATATAGGTTTTCACTTTTCATGCTTAATAACTTTCTTCTGCTGATAGGTAATCTACAAGTATTTATTTTGTTTGTATTTATTTATTAATTATTGCACTTGTACAAACTTAAATACACAACTACTTAGTATAAATAAGACCCTATGCGGTGTAGGCAAGATGTGTGAAGAGGAGACGGAAAAGTATTTTTCTATATAATATATTATTACAAAATTCTTTGTCGTGGTGTTAGTTACCCTATTCCTACGAAAAAGCTTGACGATTTTTATGAAATTTTATATGTATATTTGGTAGGTCTGATAATAGGGTTTTAAGCTATTTTTCATACCCTTACGTGGTAAGGGTGGTCCACCCCAAACATTTATTTTATCAGTATCCCCGCCAGGCGTATGCCGGTGTCACTTCTCACCTAGTAAACAGCACGGAGTAGGAATGAGACCGAAGCCGAGTAGCATAGGCTATAGCAATTTCATAGAATAGAATAGAATAGAATAGAAAAACTCTTTATTGTACACCAGAAACATTAATAAACACAGTACAGAAGAATTACAATAGGTAAACAAGGGTAGTACAATGGGCGGTCTTATCGCTGAAAGCGATCCCCGTAATCCCATGGGAACGAGAACTACGCGGGTGAAACCGCGGGGTGCAGCTAGTAATATTATTTTATCACAATTAGGAGTAAGTACAATAGGTAGGGACTTCCTTTTACTCATAAGGAAGTCCCTAAGAAGAGTACTTAAGAAATGTAGGTCACGATATTTTTGGTAGTGGTGGTGGGATGGGAATGGGAGTACGGTGTTTTTTCTACGAAAGCCGAGACAAAACAACCCGCGATGCTTGTCTTTACAGCGTGTTTGTTTTGTAGACGTGTTACTGGAGACGTCGGCCGAGCCGGAGTACCAGTGCGGCGGAGGCTCGCCGTACCGCGTGCAGCGCGCCGCGGCCAACGTGCGCGAGCGCAGACGGATGCTGAGGTCCGGACCCAATGGGTATCACTCTTGTACACTTCTTTGGGAGACGAATCTTCGATTTACCGACCTATTAAATTTTCTGTGATTATACGAGGGGATCAGTAGTGGGTACTTTAATATTTATTAAGGAACAGGAGCAATATGTTGATCATGATGAAATGGCCGTTTCCGGTATGTAACTAAGCCTAATATAATATTTAAGTAAGTAGTAATAGTATGATCTTTTATATTTTATTTTGAGCTGAGCTCTAAGGATAAGCATGTTGAAGTGGCAGTGGGCTGGTCACCTTTTCAAAAGAACCGGCGGCCGTTGAATGAGGTGTCGTATGGAATCCGTTTTAGCAGACACCTTGTAGCCAGGTTCATTCATGAAATCCACACAGAGTAATTTGCTTCCACATCAACAATTCGAGCCATTTCGAGCAGCGCACTTACCAGCGACATTGTTTCCCGATAAAAATCTTATAATCTGGAAGTGTCCAAGTTGAGAGTCAATAGGTTAGTAGAGTTCTAGGCAGCATGCTCCACCATCGAGTCCTCGCTTGCCACAAAGTAAGAATGCGATCAATAGTTTGTTTATTTTCCAATAAAAAGAATAAGGTAGAGTCTCCTCAGGTCGGGCTACAGGATAGCGATAGAGAACGGGCTGGCAGAAACTCAACAGAGAATTAGATACACGGACTGAGTTCTGTGGCGTAGGTAGGTAGGTACATTAAAATTTTAGGAGAATTCTACATCCAGGAGTGAAGTAGGCATGTTGATGATGACAATGTTTTATTTTGCGCAGATTATCAAATATAATGGGCTCGTTATATGTACCTATCCCCCAAAACGCTGGAGGACATAATCGGGTGGTTGAAATAGAAAGCACCACTTGTCATGAGCACGCAAAAGGTCCGACACGCAGCCTAATTGCGCTACCTATCCTTAAAACGCATTATAAGTGTATTTTCTCATTTTATGCAATAAAGCTAAAATGTGTGCATTATGTTGTGATTTTTAGCAGTATAAACTCGGCGTTCGACGAGCTGCGAGTGCACGTGCCGACGTTCCCTTACGAAAAGCGGCTCAGCAAGATCGACACGCTCCGTCTCGCTATAGCCTACATCGCGTTGCTGAGAGAGGTAAGCCTAGTGGTGAAATCTATCAAGTGAAGTTTTGACTTCTCTTTGCCTTATAATGTTCGAACTTCTCTAAACATTTCTTAATCACAATCTCAGGTTTCGAATTCAGACCAGACATTTTATGTGATGCGCATGCTTGGAGAAAATACGCGGAGGTTGGTCTAAGATCTCTCTAATGCCTTCAGCCTCTCCCGTCTCGCTCTCGTCTCTCAACAATATTTCTTGTTTAGTAATCAACGTCTTTATACAAGTTATTGTGTATAATGAATAAGTAGGTATACACTCGGGAGTTATATGTATTACGTCCTAATTAGTGCAATAAACAGACTATCACCAGACAGAAGATTGTCACCGGCACAAATTCACTGATACATTTTGTTGCAGGTGCTTGACGCAGACTACGATCCTCTGACTTATGTGGAGAAGTGTCTTCGAGGGGAGATCAAAGCCGATCGAGCACATTGGAACACTAGTGGTAAATAATTTATTTAACCTAGCTAGGATATCATCTTCTCAAGATAGTCCAACAATCTTGTCAAAGTCTGGTCATAATGCAATCAGACCGCGTATTCTCTGACAAATCAGCTATAGGGTACTTTTAGGGACTTGGTAGTTATGTGTAGTGTTGTAATCTTCTGCTGTTTTAAAAGGCGCCTCTTTTACAGACCTGACCGCTCGTCTGTCGTGGATTAACTGGGAGAACTTGGGCGTGAATCCGCAGCGCCGCAGCGTGCTCACGTCGCTCGCGCTGAGCTCCGACACGCTCCAGTACACTCACAACTAACGCTTGGCCTCGCCCAGGCTACTCCGCAAAAAGCCCCGACATGCAGTAAAAATACGAAGACAGCGTTCGAAAAAGCTTTCGAAGAAATTCAGCTGACATTATTATATATCTCATAAATGGTTGCAGCAAACTTTCCCACAAGCAGAAAATCTGTCGACGAGCCTTTTCAAGGTGTTCGGGGGAGTTTCCATTTTCTAGTCATGTTGCCTACCTCTTTGGACCACACTTCCCCAACACCGGGTGAATAGTGACCGAAACTATTTTTACACAACGAACGTTTACACACTTTTGAATGCATTTTCTACATTGCTCAATTAATTTCCTCGATGTCTACTCATAATTTGACCGTCTGGACCTCGTGTAGTACTAAGTGTAGCGTAGAACCGGGCATAATACAAGACTTATATCTTATACAAAGAAAACATCGTTTGAACGTCAAACGGGAGCAGTGTAGCCTGAAACTGAATCATAATTCAGTTTTTGATAATTTAACGAATATTGTTGAACGTGTTCAGTGAGCGTTTTAATGGTGACACAAAAGGAACTAATGTTGAAACATTTTGCAATTTTAACCTTAGATTATACGGGTTTGATCAATTCCTGCTGGTAGTATACGCTAGTATCAATTGCTTCATAATTATTGTAGTCATCTCAAAGTAGATAACTGGCATAATTATATCAGTAGCCTAATTAGTCAAAAGAAAGGAATAGCCCACTATACCGATAATATTACCTCATAGATTTATAGACAAACTATAACTTAATACTTACTTAACTTTTACTAAAAGTGATTTTTATATCGTCAAAAAACGTTATTAAAAACATTTATTTTTATTTATTGATCTGGTAGATACATTTAACATCAAAGAAATCTTAGTATAGGATCAACCTAAAGTTTCTTTATGCATTGTTCTACATGTAACTTATCAATGCTCTCATCTTCTATAGAATCGAAATAGATATTATATTCCAAACCTAAATGTATTTTAAGGGTGCAATTACATACTATTTATTATTATTTCGGTTAGTATTTTTGATAGAATTATAGTTATTTTAGAAACGAATCTAAGGGTGGAGTTTAGCAACATTGAAACATGGTTATGGTATCATATCAAACTCAAAAATATATGAAAGTTAACCGTTAATTACTTAACCATGGATCCAAATGTTGGTTGACATGACGGCATTGGTATTTCTTTGTTTGAATAGTTGCTAATGTTGTTGAAATATGATAAAATAAATCATTTATTGGAACATAATGTGTATTCTTATAAATAACTTTACGCGACACGAACGCGAAGAAAAAGGTAAAAGTAGCAGTAAATGAAATACTATTAGAAAGATTGAAATTAACTTTATTTCATGTTTCACTTTAACTAATACCTACTGACTAGTACAAATGGAATCTTAGAATAAGTATACAAGCTAATAAGTATCTACTTAGTAGGACTACTATTACTATAGGACGTTTCCCATAAGTAGCCATAAAAGCTCAAAAATGTATATTAGTACTTATATAAAGCAAATTAGGTTATGACAAAAAGTCTGCAAGTGCATTGAAGACATATTTAAAATTTACGGTGATATAAAATAATAAGCTACATAATTATTACGAACAATATTTTATAATTGTCGTTTAAAAACTACTGAACCGATAACAATGCGCTTTTCACTTGTTGGCAGCTTAAGATGAGGCTTTATCAATAATACTACATTGCATACATCTGTATCCGATGAGTGGATACAATATATTATAATGTATCTTTATTGTATAGAACAGTTATAATACAAGTAAAGGTGTTATACAACATATTGTAGTCACAACAGTTGCAATAGTTATTATGTAGGTTAATATAAGTATCCATTATTCATTTATTATGTGAGTACTGAGTACCTATAGATTATAAACCGAGTTATTGGAGTAAAGAACTGTTTGTTAGCGGCGCGTCCGTGAAGGCCACTGGGCATGGATGGGAAACTGTCTTCTAATATCAATGCACAAAAAAATACCACCGTGAGAAGCCGCGGGTACGTATTATCGAGTATTTTAATAATAAATAAAATAATTAAATTATAATCGACATGCTTTTTAGGGTTCCGTGCCTAAAGGGTAAAACGAGACCCTATTACTAAGACTTCGCTGTCTGTCTGTCCGTCTGTCCGTCCGTCCGTCCGTCCGTCCGTCCGTCCGTCCGTCAACAGGCTGTATCTCATGAACCGTGATAGTGAGACAGTTGAAATTTTCACAGATGATGTATTTCTGTGGCCGCTATAACAACAAATACTAAAAAACAGTATAAAATTAATATTTAAGGGGGCTCCCATACAACAAACGTGATTTTTTGCTCGTTATTGCTCAATATTGATAACGGCAACAGGTAAACGCTTGAAATATTCACAGAATATCTAGTTTCTTTCACAACACAATAAATGTAAATTCATCTAAGAAATGCAGGACATTAAATTATTTAGAAATATAGACTGACACAAATACTTAAACTTATAATTAACACAACATTATTTTATTTGGCTTCTATCATAGATTTACACGTTTTGCATCGGAAGACTTAAGGACATGGACTTAAGTGGATCATTGTTGGTGTGATCAGGTGATCTCAATGTACAATTGAAATAATTCGTTAGGCTGTGGTACAATATTATTATACTAATATCAAGAATGTTTTATATAAGCTCTATGGACTGGAGACGCACCTTACTCTGCAAACAAAGAATTCTGTCAGTTTTGGAGAGTCGCGAGGGACGTGGAAGACACGAAGGAAGACGGAGGTCGCGAGTCTACTACCGTTATAAGAACAGTCGTTTATTCTGTTCTGTGGTTTAATGGATTTTATAAGTGATTTTGACAGTGACAGCTCCAATAGGTAGACGAGAAATGACAATTAGTTGCCCATCATTGTCAGTAGGCGGCGCTTCTAATTATATCAGCCCTTTATATCAGTCCTGTGCACCCTTAGCTCCTACAACGCCTTTCAGTGGCTTACAGCTGGAGTTTCATGGTGTCCAGCCTGAGCCGAAGACAAAATTTGACTTCGACAGATCTTACAGAACAAGTATATTAGGATAGTAAAAGGCGGTATAGCTTTTAAAGTCGTTACTAACTTTGCAGTGGTTCAATAGCTAACAGAATTGCGTCCAGGTCAGAGGTTACACTTTCTCCATATATACAATTGTACAAGACACCTATTACAATGAACCGCAACTATTGGAATAATAAGCTTTTATATTGAGCTTCGTATTGACTCTAGCATACACATGCTTTAACACAATTTAATTATTTTTTTCTAACACCTCAAGAAATTATATAAAATCTTATGAGGCCTCCACAATACAGCGTAAACTTTATATAGCAACACGGGATTTAATTAGAAACTCCCTAAAACATCCATATTACTTGACGTTGGATGGTTTACTTTGTTAGCTATACTATGATGCAATCTATGTAGTATGTAAATAAATATTATAATTAATATAATATTGATTTTTCTTCTCTCCATTTAACGACAATTCTCTATAACGCCATAAAATGCGCAGTCCTTAAGTGTCGCCATATAGAATATACACTGCATATAAATAGATAGATCAACTAATGCCCGAATACTCAAACGCTATTCAAATATTTGAGACGCGGCCAAATATTTAAGTCCCGTTATCTTTCTGATTAGTATTAGGAAGACAGCATTTTCTCCTTGTATATTAAGCAGGAATTTTGGATTACAATATTCCTCACTTAATAAAGACGTAAAAGTACAAAGTAAATAAATATTAAACTTACATTCTTAGATTTATCCGCGCTACAATATTCATCGGAAGCATTTCAGTTGGAATGTCAACAGCACAGGTGAGCAGGAAACCCTTTCTACTTTAAGGCCAGTCTTCTACAGTGAGAGTATTATGAACCGTGTGGAAAGTGATACCATTACCGGTCGGCGGATGAGCGGACGGCAAGAGCACATGTCTGAGGAACGTGCGGCCCTGCGTTAGTCCAAGAAAAAGCTTCCAATTCTTCCTTCTCCCGAAGTCGTACGGGTTCCTGAACCATTGCTTTTCAATCTTTCGGAGTTTATCGTTGGTGTGCGACTCAACGCTCGTTTCACCCCTCGCTATGTGTTTCGCGTGCATGGTGATCAGCGATCCGAGAGCGAACATGACGGCTACACACGTGACGGCCATGAACATAACCGCCTTTCGCTTCCAGGGGTGTGCGGCGACTCGCTGGGCCTCGGTCACGGGCGGCACAGGCAGGTGATGCTCGCGCGGAGAGTTGAACGAATCGTACTCGACGAATTCTTTAATGGGGATGATGGCGCCGGTCTGATTGATGCGCACGGGGTGTCCGATCAAATCTGGGTCGTTGTTTGGCAATAGGCCACCTGTAATGATAAGCCATTGATTAAGAAACAAACTTATTTTGTTGAATTTAGCAGAGTTACCAATGTCAGGTATTTTATACTAAAACAAGAATAGGTACTTGTACTTAAGCGAGGAGAGACCCGTGCTCAATGGTGGGCCGATATGACTAGATGATGATAATGATAACAAAGAATATTTATTGCCAATGTTCTAATGAACTAAAATATTTTTGGAGGCCTACAGTTTGGACTACATTATGCAAATATTTAATTCTATGATATTAATGTAGATTTTGTGTCACTTCACACCCGGACACTCCATAGAAAAGCTAATTTGACAACTCACACATATAAAATGACGTTTGTTTTGTTCAAACATAATACGCGACCGAAATAAAAGACAGCCCACTAGTGTGAAGGTTTCTACTAACCCATTAGTCTTTTGTATTTAGACGTGTAATATTGATAGCCTCCGGATTGCGGGTAGAGGTGCGGCGGAGCGGATCGTGCGGGGTAGAAAGTGTGTATTCTGTATGTAGTGCATCATACTATTGTGTCTTCTGCGGTTTGATGTCAAAATGCCGCCCCGCCTGAGCAATAAAACCCCTAAGTCTTACCTGTATCGTTCAGCCACAGCACGGAGTATCCTAGGTCGTACCCTGCAATTACAATGAATGTGACTCCTGCCAGCATGTACACCATGTACAGGTAGAAATATCTGAAACACATTTAATGAAGAGTAGTATTCAACCATTTGAAAATGCAATAGTCTCATATGCCATTTTGAGAATTGGGCACTCTGCGTTTCAATCATTTTCGACATTTTGCAATAATAATTTCAATATGAAAAAATCCTATTACACTTTTAAATAGAACTAGTTAATCATAAGGTTGCAAGGATAATATTAGATACTTGCTTCGGCAGTACATAAACTAAATAGCCGACTATATCACTCAAATTAGTTTGGTCGGAGTTATTTGTTATGTGCGATTAGAAAGCACATGGGTGATAGCCTAGTGGGGAGAATGTTATGAGTTCGAATCAGGTATTTAGTATGAACCAACGTGTGCCTTATAAAAACATAATATGTCGATAATTATCACTGGCCTTTTGAATGTGTTTTGCAAGAAACACATTAATATTTGCCCGCACCAGGGTTTGAACTCACGACAATCTCCTTGATAGGCTTACATTGTCCCACCAGGCAATAAACAAAATTTCTAAATATGTACCATATTTTTGATTCAGTGGCCTTTAAATAGTCTACACCAGATCCACATCTGTGATCTAAATATATGGACCAAGTCTCCATGATAGATTATGACCTAATCCTCCTCAAAATAGTGTGGTCAGATCCACGCCTAGCAGTGAGCTGATATATACTGCGATGATGATATAGGACCACACTGCAAGGCTACACTAAAAATAACTATATCCTGCTTTTTGAAGTGAATTGAATCAGCTGGTACTAACAGGATTTGGTTGAGCAATCATTGTACCAGCTCCGTTCCAGCTCCTATGCGGAGAGACCAAGTGCCTTCACAGAGACTGGCCTATGCCTGCCGAGAGGGGGATTTGCCAGCGGTATTAGCCAAACTATTATGGTCGAAGTTATTTGTGTACTGATTTAAAAGGTAAGCATGTAAGTCGTCAAATGTAATGATTACCTAGCGTTCATGTAGCCAACACAGTTGTTAAGCCACGGACAGTGATGGTCCATGGCGAGCACACAGCGGTCGCACACAGAGCAGTGGTGTGCGCGTTGCGGCTTCGGCAATATGCACTTACGGCAGATACTGGCGACTTCTAACATTTGAATACCCTGGAATCACAAATGAGTCTCACATTACTTTTTTGAGCAGGATAAGGACGCGTTCTAATATACATACCCCCAATATTATTCACAAGCATATTAGTTTTCTCACAATGTTTTTCCTCATCATAAAGCTGGTGATAATTATGTACATAAACATTTCTATATGGACACTCGTACTTTCAGTTTGGAAGATGTATAGTATGGACATATTCCTCATCAGGCTATCACTTCTTCACAATTAATCATTCTTTAAGTATTAAGTATAGGCCTGCTCACCATCTTTTTACTCCTCTCAGTAGGAAGCTTTTTGGGCCCAGTGTGGTCTAGATGGGCAGTCATAATGAATATAAGAGGAAACATACTAAATGTACCCTCGGGGATATTCAGCTATAAAGGCCTTGTTCGTATTATAGTCACTTGTAAGTTTTGTTTAATTTTTTTTAAAACCATAATGTCACAAAATGCTCGAGTAGACATTCAGCATGGTTTTTACTGCAGCTGTTTGTAACATCACTGCATGCACAGTTTATCTGTGTACATAATATTTTTCCCCAATGTGCCATATTGTCTTGTTTTCTAATGTGATTATGGGTGTTGATGAGCAGGTTTGTGCCAATAAATAGGCTTAAAAGAAAAGAAAATGTCAAATAGTGTTAAAAGAAAATGTCAACACTTTCACTGCTGAGATAGTGTTTTCGCATATAACAAACACCAGTTGTATTTTCAGCACTGAACAAGTTAAATAAACTTACTGATGGTGGGTATCCAGGTGGTGTCACTACTCCCATGTAGTAGTGAAAGATGATATTCAACAGTAGCCAGTTTCCGAAGATAACCAAAAAAACAGTTGTAGCCGGGCATCGCTCCCACCAATATGGCAGCCCGACCCAATAGGCGATGGCAACAACCATTGTAGTTAACACCGTCACACAGAGTACAAACATCTGAAATTATCAAATTAATTTATGTTAATTTGACATTCTCTTACTTCAATAGGAATCAAATGATTCCCTTAGCTACAACAATTTTTTTCCAACTTCATTTCTTGTTATATATTCCTAAGCAGTGATTCCACTAATACATATTTATTAATGTGGAAGTTTGTGTTTGTGCTCTCCTCACTCCATAAACGCTAAATGGATTCTGATGAAATTTGGAATATTGACACTTTAGGTCCTGGAATACTTTTTATCTAATTTAGTACATTAATTTTTAAAAACGCAAGTGAAACCGCAGAGCGCATATAGTATAATTATAAACACTTTCACTGCTGAGCAGATTTTCTTGTTAAGCCATGGGTGCGAGTCTGCACACTCCATAGTGTTTTCCTATATAACCAACAAAACATTTGTGTTTTCCCGCACTCACGGCAAGTTGTAATAAACATGACAGTCTTATTCTCAGCAGTGAATGTGTTAATACCAAAACATACTTACTTTTCCCAAATACTTTGCAAAATTGTCAACAACCCAATAGATAGGCTCCAAAAGGAAGTCGATAGCATAGTTATAGTTCATATGTTCATTGTAGGTGAGGCAGCAAATTGTAAATGTAATCCGAGATACTGCTAAACTTATCCTCAGTCTGAAACACACCATATAAAATATATTAGTTAGAAAGCCGGTTGATTCCAATATTTAGACATGAACAAAATTTTATAACAATTTTATAAGCATTACTGTAAATTAATTATAAGTAGCAAATTACCTTTGGTAGTAGTCATTTGATTTCAAATACATATGATAATCTATGAATTTTTTATCTATTTAATTTCCTTGTGATAGATATTTAAAAAAAAGTGTCAAGGTCTAAAATCTGGCATGCAACTTGTAACCAGTAGAAAAAAACAGTCAACACTTTCAAAAGATGGGTTTATACGTTACTCTGCCATTCTCTCAATGGCAGAGAAATGTATATTGTACCATGTTGTACCGGCCCCACATGACAGGAAGATGAACAGTATAAGTTGGTTATCCGAACTATGTACACACAATTATTACTACATACAGATATAAAGAAATAGAACACCAAGCCAAGACAAAGTTCATTTATAATATTAATATGTACCTATTTTACGTATATTTATGAATAAGGTCATTTGAAACCAACCCTTGTTGAAAACTTTAATAGTCTGAGTATGTACCTGAATAGTGTGAATAAATTTCGAATTCTACTGCAAAATTTTTTTCCTCCACCTCGACACGGGTTTTTCCATCGAATAACCACCATGATTGATGCCCTGTTGTTTCACTTGTTTTTATTAAACATAATACAAAATAATCATCGAAACAATAACACCGGCCACCATGACAAATAATTTTGTTGATAGAGTTTGTTATGATTTGACCAGGGTTGCCAGAAATCAGCTAACTCAATTCACCTAATTTTACCTACCTAGCCCGAATGGCCTAATATAATATTTTGGGACAAGTAGCCTAATTTGCTTAACATTTTGGGCTAAGTAGCCCATATTTAACCCAAGACAATTTACAGAGGACGCGTAAAAAAAAAACAACCAAAAGCGAAATAATTGGTTGTCTGTAAAGTCGGTTTACGGACGATAGTTATACGTGATAACGTCATAAAGAAACATAATGAAAAATTGCAGGGGTACTTTTATGAATTGAATTGAATTATTATCACATAATTATCATTATTTTGTATAATACAAATAAGGAGTATATTAAAAAATATTGTTTTCGTAGTAGCTCGCGTGGTGGCGATGGCGTTCCAGTAAAAAAATATTCGAACTAGCTATTACGTCATGCGAGAAGAGAGATAAATGTGTCACGAGTCGACACTTGGCCCGATCGTGCCTCTCTATCGCTTGTTCCGCGCTCTCACTTGCACGCTCAGGCTCAAGCGGGACGTGACACGTTATTTCGTCAAAAATATTGATTATTTATTTAATCCAGGTACTTACTTACTAGGTAGCTGTTATAATTTTTACAGAATAAATCCTCTTGTAATAAAATAATAGCTTCTGTAATTTGCCATCACTTTCGACGGGATAATCCTCATTTCTGTTTACTAGAAGTGGTAGTGGAAGCGGGTGACCCAGCCATGTGGCTGTTCAAAAGTGTTGTACCTAAGAAGACAAATTCATGTGAATTTGTCTTCTTAGGTACAACACTTTTGAGTTGTGCATTTTAATCATTACTTCCGTACGGCGAAATGCATTACAGCATATTTTTAATCAAATTGACACCTGGATTCGTCATGTCTCGTTGCAGCGCCGTGCTCTAGGCAATTGCATCCCAGCGAGGTGTCACCTAATATGTCTAGATAGTAGAGTACTGTAGTTGAAAGATTATATTCTCGTGGTCATGCGCATTTGTCTGTCTCTATCTCACTCCGGCAAATAGTGGATGCATTACTTAGGAGGAAATAAGCAGCATGAAAAAAACTTGAGAAAAGAACGATGGACGCGTATATTGTGTTTCGTTACTAGCATAGGTACTTATCGAGAAAATAGGTAATACTATTGGGGTAATCCTGAAGTAGCCTAAATCACCCGTTTTTATCTAAGTAGCCTAAATGGCTACGGGTAGCCGTTCAGATTTTTTTTTGGCGCTATTTGAGTCCCCAAAGTTGCCTAAATGGCGATTTTTCACCTAATCTGGCAAGCTTGGATTTGACTTCATTTGCCTGACTGACTTTGATGTTTCTTTGATAGACACATTTGTTTGGCGTAGCTTCGCATGATTTGTGCATTTAGTCAGCGTCAAATTCCCAATAAACGAACTCATTAATTCCAGTTAGTTTTCGATTCTTATTAGTTTTGGAGTGTATGAAACATTGTATGTAACTTGGAATAGTAACGATTATCACAATATTTCTTATTAAGTACTATGTTAAGGAAAGTAGACAGAGATAACTATTTTCCTAGACTTTATAATAAAATATAATGTCATTCATTAAATCATTACTGACGTGGACAATAATTTATATAATTCTGTCAGTTTGCTGAAGATTTAAGATTGAAATGAAAACTAAATTCTGAATTTGGTTTTGTAAATTTTTACTCGTTATTTTGATAATTTAAATCGATTTTTAACATGTAAGTGTAGGTACCTACACAAGGAATAAACTTTGTCCATTCATTCCTCCTACTCACTAGGCGAACTGCACATAGAATAGTCAGTCTCATTCAAATGTATTGTGTTTAGTTAAAGGTTTGTGGGTACTTGGTAGGTAGTATCAATAAAAAATAAATATAACTAAAACAATCGAAATATTAAAACACGTACCTACATTGTGACCTATTACGGACTATTTTGTAAAACATTAAAACAACTCACTAGTTTTAGGGCGGTAAATTAAAAATATGACGTATACCTAGGAAGGTACTCAATCTATAAGTTTTTGGCGGGAAACCCATGGAAATAAAAAATTGGATAACCAAAAATATGTGGTTGTTTCTGATTTTGTATCTTTTCCCAAACTTGTGTTTCTTTGTGTGTAATTAATCTGTAATATTAACCATTACTTACACATCATCATTTCGTTTATTTTGCCGGATACGTATCCGGCAAATGATAATTATAAAAAAAAACATATCATTCCGTATGACCACTCCAAAACTCACAGGAATTTTCAGGAAAGCATCTTTAGTAATAGCCGTAGCAGTTACTGAATCATGACATTGACTACAACTTGAGTGTCGACCAATTAATGTAATAGGTAGGGACCTATCTCTCTTCCGCAAGGGCACAGAATAGACAGTACTAGCGAAGGTTTGAACTTCACTAGAGGGCTACTCATTATATGACTGACAGGGACACATTTTAATTAAATCGTTAAGTATAATTAATATAAAAACTAGGACGAATAATTAATATAAAACCTTAACATTGGCTAAACGCTGAAATTGGCAAACAAACTGGTCCGAAATAGTGTTCACTCGTTATAGGCCCATACCTCACTGTGAAGATTGGCAGATCTGTTGTAGAGCTGACGTTTGCTACTCTGCACTGCGGTTAATGAAAATGACTGTAAGTACCTACCTTACCTACCTATTCACCCATTACCTACACGTTACTTTTACTTAAAGCATGCGCGCACTGCCGCAGGGCGCGCTCTTTAATGACACTCAATAAATCTCAGAATTTGCGTTTTGAAAACGCATGGCAGTGCGCGCAGGCTCTAATATTCACACAACCAAAGGATGCCTACCTACTTAAACGGTGGAAGGACGTGCTTACACAGTAATTACTGTTTAATAAAGTTCTACCCGTGTCGCTGTAACTTAATTTTGGACAAATGTACCTACTTGGTATTACATTTGGACATAAGCTTAACTACTTATAGCACAGATTAAATAATAATTACTTAGTTAAAACGTCGTCCATCCATTCCAGCATATGCCTCTCCCTCACAACTGATTTCTGAAGAGTTTAGGACCATGGAGGATGGCAAGGGCCTTGTGGCGGTCGTGCAGGGATCGTGGGACTCTGGAGTCTCGGTCATGATAATCAGCAGAAAACATTTGATGAATTGTACGTACTAGGGAATTGTACGTTAGTCAAATACGTTAGCCTTGCCGCCCAACAACTCCTCAACAAAGACGTCTTGTAAGTTATGGGTGGATTATCATCGCTCCATGCTTTGGAGGGCACGTTAAACTGTTGGTCCCGGTTGTTATTGATTGATAGCTACTGCTATCAATCAATAACAACCCCAATCAACCCCATCTCATGTGAGTGCTAAACAGTAGTTTAGCACTTACATGAGATGGGGTTGTTCCACCATTCACAATTTTGGCCCGGCTGGAACTTTTGTCTATATGTATAAAGGAAGCTTATTATCCTTTTTTCAGCCGTAAAACCGATCAAGCAGTCTACAACCAGGAGTTCTACGGGCACCAGCATGGAACATTATGTTGACCAGAACACGTCCACGCAGATCAGTGCAGGAAGATACGCCACCAGCTATCAGGTATCCATTTACAGTCAGCGACAAGAGTGGCTGGACTTCTCCAAACTTCAAATTTTCTAAATCATCAAACTACAACCATACCGACTTACTACAGTAGGTATGTATGGGTGTCCTCGATATCAACACAAACATTGCAACCACAGATACACTTAAAGCAGTGCTTTCTTCCAGCTGGCTCATTGTCACTTCTATTCTACACCTACGGGGGAGATGCAAGAGTTTCATAAACAGAGAGATGAGCTGAGACAGAGTTAGTACCTACTAAACTTAGCTTGGATTACATTTTTAAGTCTCACTATGTTAGATTTGGATTCGCCATATTCACATTTGAGCTGTGGAAACAGTATACCCAGGAAAATAAAAATGACTAAAAAAATTTTGTCAAAAGGTAATGTCCCATAGTGGTTTTTAATTATGAAAACGAATATTAAATGATCATAATCGTTAAACCGATCTCTAAATTTATCTTTTATCATTTAAAGCCTCAATTCATTTAAGTCTTGCTACTTTGGGAGTTAATTCATTTGATTTAATTTGCTAACTGTTATTGAAAACATGATTATTTTTGCCTATGTCGCATAATGTTGCGTATTTTGCATAATTCGCAGACCTGCGCATTGAAAGGGGTTCCCACTGCCCGCCATATTTAAAAATGTCGACGCTTCAGTTGTATCTAGTGACATCTAGCGCTCCACCGCCGGCGCGGCGGCCCAGCGGCTCAGCTCAGCTCTGCGGCAGCTATTACCCAAAGAGAATAATAATATTTTTATATCAAACACTGAAAACCGCATAAATTATTGTTTTTTTTATTTAACTGACAAGTTGTTCACCTGACTCTAAACGCTACGCCTGCCCATAACACCTACAGTGCCACATAGAAGTTTATAGTACCTACTACGTACCGAATGGCGACTCTTTTCACCCCGCGCAATTCACTTTCCCGCACCTCTACCCGCAATCGGGTGAATAGTCGGGAGGACTGTTAGAACGGTTCCGCACTACGTCCGATCCGAATCCGTGAAAAAACGAATCTAAGAAACTCGGACTGAATTCAGATATTGTTTTCCGCATGACCTCCGATCCGAATCCGTGATCCCTGATCCAAATCCAAGCCATTCAAAGGCCACCTTTTGAAATAAGTCATTTATATTCAATTACATAATACTATGGCTACTTCCGTCCGTCAATAATATTCTCCGAAATGGAACTTCACGGTTGATTGACCTATGTGTAAAGTTCCACACAAAAAGTTCTACGACTACTCCGGAATGGATTTTCACGGATTCGGATCGGGCGTAGTGCAGAACCGCTCTCATATTACAAATCCAAGTGTATTTGACAAATTCTTTGTACGAACCTTCATATTAGCAGGTAGTCTTTCGTTTTGGTCGCGTAGTATGTTTTTATCCATTCACGCACATTGGCGCGTGTACAAATGTAATTTATGTGCGAATTATCAGATCAGCTTATTTCAAGTGTCCGGGATGTGATGACGTCACTATGTGTTGACCTATTTCCAGGACTAATATACTCCGCGGGCACGTCTCCCTCTCAGCAGACTCACGCCTTCGCTCAGTCTCTACGAAGGTACCCGCTCTCCCCCGATAGGAGTGAGTCTGCGGAGCTGGTACAACGGCTGCTCAACTATACGCAAACCAAATACTGTTAGTACAAGTTGATTTATCACCGACTCCAAAAACCAGGATGTAGTTTATTTTACCGTTGCCCCATATTTCATTGAAATAGGTTCACTCATTTTTTTATCTATTATATTGTAGTCTGAACTTAGAAAACCAGCATATCTGAGAAATAAAACATGAATAAATAAAAATTACTCCGAATAAAATATATAATAATTATAATAACAATACAATTACGGATAATAATTGTTAATTATAATAATATTTAATAAATGAATAATTAAAGAAACTTATATAACATGCGTGATGCTGACGTCTAATAGGTATCTGGCATGGCGAGGTTTTTTGACAAAACAATTGAATGATAAACGCTTATTAGATCTAATTACTTATTGCCTTTATAAATTACTTGTTGTAGCTCTAAAGAAGGTAGGACTTTATTAATTTTTTACAATATGAATATCCTTTCCAGTATCAAGAAATAGTTCTACTAGCATGCGGTCCCTTCACCCATCGCGTCCTCGCCAATCTAAGGAATTGGAAGGATCTGGGGTCATAAGTAAACTTGGGGTAACCAAGGCTCACAGTAAATCCAAAAAACCCAAGAACTATCATAAATATCTAGAAGCGAAGGATACCGAGACGAACTGCCGGATTCTAAGGTGACAAAAAAATAGATAAGTGACCTGAATGCAGACCGATTCTACTTAGGAAAACTGTGCGGACACGGTCAGTGCGTTGCTAAAATGCACGTAGAGTTCTCATAGTGATCGATAGCAACGAACGACCGACATCGGTGGTTTCAAAGAACCTATTTTTTATAAATCAACAATAATCTTTAGATTTTAAATACTGTTTGTTGTTCTATTTGATTTTATGCTAGGTACATAAACGACGGTTTATGTGAAAAAAGTCATACACGTGTGTGTGTTATGTCTAAAAGTTTATTGGTACATATCCGCAAAAATAAACTCCATTGTATGTATTTAGAAAAGCTCGAGATCCTGAGACGTCCTGGGACTTTGACTCAGAGCTGTCTCCTGTCTCGGGACTTGAACACGCCGAGACTTAAAGTTTTAAGACCGAATTAAAACTATGAATACTCAGTAGTACAGGTTAAACAGCGTTCTATAAACCGGTAGCACGGCTACCACACAGACCAATGAGACCAAGACGTCCAAAGGAACAGTAGACAAAACTGACAGCAAGTCGAAGAAGAATAAGAAGATACAATCATACACGCGAAATATGCCGAGAAATGATAGTACGTTCTCAAGGGGGTAAGTTATATCGCATTTCATTCTGTCCACTCATAAAGCTTTAACACTTTTAGTGCTGAGCCGTTTTGCTTGTCTAGCCAAGGGTGCAGCTCTGCACGCGGCATAGTGTTTTCCCATACAACAAACACAACTGTTGTGTTTTGCCGTACTCGTGGCA
Organism: Campaea margaritaria; assembly: GCA_912999815.1. Taxonomy (NCBI): domain Eukaryota; kingdom Metazoa; phylum Arthropoda; class Insecta; order Lepidoptera; family Geometridae; genus Campaea; species Campaea margaritaria. The sequence continues at coordinate 8,249,779 of OU538788.1, forward strand.
AGTTATGAAAAACACGACAGTTGTGTTTTCAGCAGAGAACGTGTTAAACAAGCTACTGTACAAAATTCGTAGTGGAATTTTTATGTCACAAAAGTTAGCTACCGATTTTTTTTTCTCTTTACTCCTTTATTATAAGTAGGTATAGTATAGATAGATGATTCCCGGTTCTAGGTACACCCACAAGTCCAACCTCCCAAGTGAGAGCTACAACTATCTGAAAGCGTCGAGCGGCGGCAAGCAAAGCTTCTCCGGCCATCGTGCTGAACTGAGATATTTAAATGAAATCAAGCAGTTCTTACAGGACTATTTAAGGCAGTTGCGCTCTGATGAAAATAGAGCAGTAAGTGACTAAAGAAAACTTGAATCTTCAAATACAAATACAAAACTTATGACGTAAAGTATCATTTTACAGCTTTGTTTATATCTGTAGACTCCCAGACTAATGTAAACTGTGTTCAGTAGTGTTTATTAACTGATCAATTCATCTCATACGCTGTGCTTTTCATATCTATATAAAGCATTATGTTCGTGAACAAAGAAAAAAATTGAAAATATTAAAGAAAAAGGAATGAATTCTGTGCGATTTTTATTGATAATAATTATAATTTGTTTAGGCAGACCATTTCTTTCTATACAACGTCTCGTTTTTACAGATATGTCCCAACATGATGAATCGCTACAAACAACATAGACGAAAAATTCACAACGATGCTATGGTAAGTAATCTAGTAATGGAAATACGGTATGCCTACTTAACTAAGATAGAATAGAAAAAACTGTTAAACTTTACAGCAAAACAGAGGCTGTTTTTTAACATTTTATTCATTTCACAACGTTCAATTATATTATTCAAGAAATAAAAATAAGCAACAGTTTATGTTCCTTTATCAGTTAACAATAAGTTATTTAAAAAAAATACACGCATTATTATTACGCGTGTCCCACTTTAATGTAACCATAGTTAGTTTTTTTATATGAAAGATAATAATTACCTGATGGTAAGCGCTGCGCCTGTCCATATTAGTCACAGTGTCACCCAGACTTTCGATTGCATAATGTTGCGCGGCATTGCACTGCGCTCGTCACCCTGAGACATCGGTTCTAAAGTCTCATACTTATTTGATTGATACTTATATGATTTAACTGAACCTATGTGAATTCTGCTTATGCATTGGCACAAGCGGAGACTTTGTGAAGTTATTTTATCAAATATCTTGTTAGCTGAGAAACGAATGGTACTTTTGTAAATAACTTATTATTGTCTTTCAGAGTCCTGTTGAAGACGCTCAAGGTACTGTCTAATGGTAATTCTTCATTTAGGACTTTGGAAATGCGTCTCGTGTACCTACGCGTTTTTAATAGAGACAATAGAATTTCAATTGTCGTCTGCCTGGATCCGTGACTAAGCAATTAAGCATCCTAAAAGTTGTAGCGATAAAGTTTTACAAATGTTTAAAATCGAACCGTTGATTGAGCTATAACACTTACTACGTCTCGGAACGTGTATAATTGTATATGCCTACTTACTACATTTTATATCGCGGATAAAAAAATAATTTGAAACATTTAAAATAAACACGACGTGTCACCATTTTATATCATGCTAGATTGTTGACTCCACTCTTTAACTTTGATAAGCACGTTAAATTACCTTATCTTCTCATATTTAGCTCATCAGCACACGTCCACGTCTAAAGATTTCCCTGGATCAGCCCGCTGCAGACCACCTCCGAGTGTAAGTTAGATTTTAATTGAACGAAATATGAATTGATATTAATAATGTTGGCACAAAGTAGTTTAGTCGTACCACACTCGGGACAATCCATACAAATAGCTGGATTGGCATTGTATGTCTTCTGTAGTGGTACCTTGTCTTTCCAAGCGATTAAGTAATTCTCATTTTAACCAAACCTTATGAAAACGAATAAGTTTATAGCTACATCATTTAATTTCAGTTTGTGCCAACAGATGTTAGTGAAATCGGTAGGCAGAGGTTCTATATGACTTGTGATATTTAACTTACTAATACTACGTTTTATTCTCAATCTGGCTCATCAACTTCATCGGTGTACATTTAATTAATTTATAAAACAGATGAAAAAGTTTGACCACAATCGTTTGGTTGGCACACTCTACAGTGTCCTTTAAACTGAAGTATCGTCTATTTTATTCAGCCTTAAAACCTGTTACTTACAGACCCAAAGTTCCCAATTTATCAAACGTATACCCTGCCCATGCAAAAGTGAACATAGAAGAGACTCTGCTGTCATGAAAATGACGGATACAATTTTAGATTTTCTCAAAAAAATATCCGTCTATACAGATGAGGCTCCCGAAATCCTAATTAAAAGAGACAAAATGCTTCAACAGCTAGCTGCTAAAATAATTAGTCTGAAAGATCAGCAAGCTTCGAATGAGAGAGTGAAAGAAGATATCTTAAAATGTTTAGATAACTTGCCGATGTGGTTTCCCGGTACTGCCGATGATTGGAATAGGCTAAAACGTCAAGTAGCTGACGAAATTGTTGGTGAATCATATGATATAACCTCCCTTAAAGGACTAGATGACTTAAACGAAATCGAGGATGTAATACATAAATGGCTCAACGAATTGCCTGTCTATGCTGACAATACTCCAGAAAGTAACGATAAACGGGGAGAAATTGTTAAACGATTAGCTAATAACATAAACAATCTAAAAGGTCGTGCAGATTTTGATGATATAGCAAAAGATGAGATCAATATATATATAGATAATTTGCCTATGTGGTTTCCTGCCGTCAAGCGAGATCAAATAGCAGATAATCTTTTAAATAGCATAAAAGATGTTATGGGGAGAGACTATAACGAAAGCGTAGACGCTATTGACAAGGAAGTAAAGAAACAAACACTTGAATGGCTCAAAGAATTACCTTTATATGCTGATGAGACCCCACAAATTAAAGCAAAGAGTGAAGAAATGGTTAAAGAACTAGCTGCCAAACTTAACAGCCTCAAAGACTATGCCAATTATAAGAAAAGAGCAAGGGATGAAATAGACAAATGTATAGAAAAATTACCTTTGACATTTTCGGGTTCAAAAATAGAGCAAAATAAATTTAAAAATCAAATCGCTGATAATCTTTTAAAAAATTTAAAAAATGCTATAGGTGAATCCTATAGAGATATCGATGCTTCTGACACAAAAGTAGAAAAACAAACTCTTGAATGGCTTAAATACTTACCTGTTTATGCTAATGAGAACCCACAAAACAAAGCGACAAGTATAGAAATGGTTAAAAATTTAGCTGTCAAGCTTGAGGCTCTTAAAGACCGTGACAATTTCGAGAATAAAGCAAGGGATGAAATACTTAAATGTATAGAAGACTTCCCCTTTCGGTTTACTGGTACTAAACAAGAACAAGAAAATTTTAAAAATGATATATCTAATAATCTATTACGTGACTTAAGTGATATTAAAAACAAAACCAGTAGAGGTGGAGATGATTTTGACAAAGACGTAGAAGGACAAACAATTGAATGGCTCAAAGAAATACCTGTATATGCAGATGAAACTCCAGAAAATAAAATTAAAAGTAAAAAAATGGTTAAAGAATTAGCTGCTAAGATTAACAGCCTTAAAGGCCGTGACAGTTTTGAGAATAGAGCAAAATATGAGATTGATAAATGCGTGGAAAGTTTGCCTTTAAAGTTTCCTGGCACTAAAAGAGAACAGAACATGTTAAAAAATCAAATGGCCGATAATCTTCTAGATAACTTAAGTGATATAATGGGCAAATCCAATATAGATGAAGAGGCTACTGACAAGGCTGTAGAAGAACAAACACTACAATGGCTCAAAAAATTAGCTATATATTCAGATGCGACCCCTCAAAACAAAGCGGAAAGCAAAAAAATAGTTAAAGAATTAGCTGCCACTCTAAAAAACCTAAAAAGCCTTGATAATTTTGAATATAGAGCAAAAGATGAGATAAATAAATGTATAGACAGCTTACCCTTAAGGTTTCCTGGTACTAAACGAGAACAGGAAATATTAAAAAATCAAATCGCCGATGGCCTTTTCAATAACTTAAGCAACGTGATGGGTAAATGCAGAAAGAATGAAAATAATATTTCCGAAGAACAAATACTTAAATTGATCAAAAGAGTATGTGACTATGAAGATCTTTCTCCAATAAATCGAGAAAAAATTAAAAAAATGGCTCAAGAGCTGTGTACTAAGTTAAATAGAAATAAAGGGCATGCCGATTATGACAATAAAACGCAGGAAATGATTAAAAAATATATTGCAAACGTTGTTACAATGATAAGCGATGACATAGCAGGAAATATTTCAGATTACGATACCGACGACCCGAGAACCAAAAAAGATGACGTTAGTAAATCAACGGGAAATCGCAGAGCCACTAAAAATAGAAAAAATAGTACCGTCAAAGAACAAATACTGGATTGGCTTAATGAATTACCAGCTTATTCGGGCAATAATTCACAAAATAAAGCTGATAGTGAACAAATAGTAAAACAATTAGCCGATGAACTAGAAAGTCTAAAAGGTTACGATGATTTTGATAAAAAGGCAAAAGGAAAAATACATAAATGTTTAGAAAACTTGCCGTTAAAACTGTCGGGTACAAAGCGAAATCAAGATAATATGAAAAAACAGTTAGCAGATAACCTTATAAATAACTTAAATGTTGATGAATTCGGAAATTCAAAAGACATATTCGGTAAATCAGGTGTCCAACGCAGTAGACGACGAGAAGACGATAATAACAATAAGGTTGAACAAATACTAGATTGGCTCAAAGAATTGCCAGCTTATGCGGAGAATACTCCTAAAAATAAAACTAAAACTGAAAGTATGGTAAAACAATTAGCTGACAAGCTAGAGAACATAAAAGATCGTGATGATTTTGAGGAAAAAGCAAAATACGAGATCCATAAATGTATAGAAAACTTGCCTTTTAGTTTGCCTGGCACAAAAAAAAATCAAGATATTTTAAAAGATCAACTAGCTGATTACTGGTTAGATAACTTATATGTTGATGAACTCAGTAGTTCAAAAAATTCTTCACACAAATCAAGTAAATCATTTGAACTCCTCAGAGTTGCAACCGATCCAGTAGATGCATCTAAAAATGTTGTTCATGACCAAATATATGAATGGCTAAAAAGACTTCCAGTTTATAAGGATGATACTCTTGAAAATAAAATTGATAAGGAAAAAAAGATAAAACAGTTAGTTTCTCAACTAGATAGCATAAAAGGTCGTAAAGACTATGACGAAAGAGCTAAAGATGAGATTTTCAAATATATCAATAGCTTACCTATGTCATTTCCCGGTGATAAACAAGATCAGAAAAATTCTGGAAATCGTATGGCAGATAACCTTCTCCGTGAGTTGAATAGTGTTGAAATGATCAAATTTAAGACGGCTGTTAAAAAGTACTTCGATGACATTAATTTTGAAGATGATTATGGAAACGCTATTGATAAGGACAAAATGTTGGATGATTTTGTTATAAACTTAAAACCTATTATGAATAAATCTTCGGATGAATTAGAGGAAGAAGTGACAAATATTATTAAAAAACTTCCAATAAAAGTAAATGGTGATAAAAATAAAACAATAAGCAAAATCGCTAATAATCTTGTCAATGAAGTGAAACATTTTAAAAATGAAGAAGAGAAAGACACGATGAATTTTGCTGATAAAATTAGCGAAGAGCACATCTGGGACTGGCTAGAAGATGCTACAAATGTGCCTAAACATATTAAAAAGAATAATAAAGATCAAATTCAAACTTTTGCACACAGAATTAAAAAAATGCAATCTGAAGGTTATGATGATGATGATGTCATAGAAGACGAAATTAAAGATTTTCTAAACTCATTGCCTGAGAATGGAATACTAGTAAAACCCAAAGACAAAAATAATCTAGTTAAAAATCTTCTTCACGATATAAAGTCTAAGCCTAAGCAACGTAAACACTGGGTTCAAAAAGAAAATATCCCACAATTAATGATAGATGAAATATCTGAAGTAGTTGATGATCTACCTATTAATGTCAGCACAAGTAAGCGAGAAGAAATTAAAAAAAAAATTGGTGAGGTACTAGCTCAAAATGTAAATGATTTTGATAGTGAAATAGTAAAAAAAGAAATTGAAGATATTTTAAAAAAAGAAGGTCATTTGCTTGGTTTGCAAGCTAAAGGTTTAGCAAGCGCACTTATCAGTAAATTAAAGGATATGCCATATTCAGAATTTAAGGAAAATGTTAAAAAAGGAGCGAATCATATTGCTACAAATAAAGGTACAGGGAAATCTGATAATGATAGTGAAATGAACGAAGAAAAAATCTGGGACTGGCTAGAAGACGCTACAAATGTTTCTAAGCAGATCAAAAAGAAGAATAAAGAAAACGTTCAAAATTTTGCAGACAAAGTAAAAAATATGCAATCTGAAGGCTATGACGATGATATCATAGAAGATGAAATTAAAGATTTTCTAAACTCATTACCTGAAAATGGAATACAAGTAAATCCCAAAGACAAAGGTCAGCTACTTAAAACTATTCATAGCGAAATAAAGTCTAAGCCTAACCAACGTAAATACTGGGCTCAAAAAGAAAACATTCCAGATGAAATATCTGAATTAGTTGATGATTTACCTATTAATGTCAGTCTGAGTAAGCGAGAAGAAATTAAAAAAGATATTGCTGACGTATTAGCTCAAAATATGAATGGTTCTGATAAAAAAAAAGTAAAAAGAGAAATTGAAGATATTTTGAAAAAGGAATGTCATATGCCTGGTTCACAAGCTCAAAGTTCAGCTAGCGCACTTATTAGTAAATTAAAGGATATGCCATATTTGGAAATTGAGGGCAATGTTAAAAAAGGAGCTAATCATATTGATGAGGGTAAAGGTACAGCTAAATATGCAGATTATAGTGAATTGAATGAAGAACACGTCTGGGACTGGTTAGACAACACTACAAATGTGCCTAAGCAGATCAAAAATAAGAATAAAGAACACGTTCAAAATTTTGCAGATAAAGTTAAAAGAATGCAATCTGAAGGCTATGATGATGATGTCATAGAAGAAGAAATTAAAGATTTTATAAACTCATTGCCTGAGAATGGAATATCAATAAACCCCGAGGACAAAAGTCAGCTAGTTAGAAATTTTAACTATATAAAGTCTAAACCTAACCAACGTAAACGTTGGGCTCAAAACGAAAAAATCCCACAATCAATAATTATGGATGAAATATCCGAATTAGCTGATAATAATCTACCTGTTACTGTCAGTCCGAATAGACGACAAGAAATTAAAATAAGAATTGCTGATGTATTAGCTCAAAATGTAGATGGCTTTGATAGTGAAACAGTAAAAAAAGAACTTGGAGATATTTTGAAAAGAGAAGGTAAAATGCCTGCGTCTGAAGCTAAAAGTTTAACAAACGCACTTATAAATATAGCAAAGGGTACGCCAATGCCCCATCGATACACAGATTCGGAACTGGAGGACAATGTTAAAGAAGGAGTGATAAGTATATTAGGTAATTTTAACATACCGGTGGCGGATGTGGAAAAATTAGAGGACAGCTTAGCAGAAGTGTTAACTGATCAAATAGTACGTGGTACTGACGATAATAGTACGGAAGAACAAATAATTAGTATTTTAGAAAATGCCAACTTGCCCGATGATGACGTAAGGAATATAACCAATAGACTAATGAAAAGAAACAGAGAAACGTCGATTAGTGACAGATCTCCAGATTCATATTCTAAACAATACACATCGTTGCCTAATAGTAAATCACTTCATCATAATAGAAAGCCGGACTTCACGACCTCAACTCCTTGTAAAGATAAATTTTACACATCACCCAAAAGGTTTTCAATAATTAAACCATTACAGCCACAAACATTACACGACAACGAATTTACTGAAAGTAAGATTGAATATTATACTGAACCTCAAACTCAAGGTCCAAATATGAACTCAGAAGTCAAGGATTTAATATCTAAGTGGACCCAAGCAATTCAACCCAAATTAGTTCACACGACTGAACATAAAGAACTAAAAAGTCCAGCAGACACAAGATCAATATTAAGCCAAGACACTAACCAATTTGTAGCTGAAAATCTAAAAGGAGTCATACTAGAATGGTTGAAACAACAACCCTTATATATTAGAAGAACGTCTTATGAGAAACTTGTTCAAGAACATTTAGTGAATGATCTTGTAGAAGGATTAATTTCAATTTTTGTAAAAACCCCAATAACCGATGCGAATACTGACCAGATTTTGATTGAAGAAATTATAAAACATTTAAAACGATTTCCGATGGATGCTCAAAATAAATCTGATAAAATATATATTCAGAGTTTAGCAAAGCAACTCCTGAATTATTTAAAAAACACACAGCTTTTTGAAGACATTTCAATGCGACATGATTTAAAAAACCAATCAAAGGCAAATAAAAATTATAGTCAACCACTTTTTGAAGTTATCTCTAAGTCCTTACCTTTTCAAGATTTATCTGCAGATGAACAATTATCATTTAATGTGTTAAAAGATGATATTTCCGGCGCATTTATTAATTTGCATAACTCTGGTTTTAATGAAGAAGAGAAAAATAAGCACAGGAAGAAAATCAATGACGCTATTGATAAACACTGTGACGATTATTTGAAAAAACATCCCGGTACCTCTATTGATAGAAACAAATTAAAGCAAGATTTATACACTGCTCTGAAAAAGACTTCGCAACCTATCAATGAATCAGAGCTAGAAAGACAACAAGAAAGAGAGCAGTATTACAAAATACCACAACGAATGCAACAAAAAACTGATCAGAGCTATAATATAATACCGCCAAGAAGTATGTTGAGCCCTGCAGATCGTGCATCTGCAGATGAGCCGCTATCATTTAATGTGCTGAAAGAAGAAATTTCCCACGCATTTATCAATTTGCAGAACGCTGGTAATAACGAAGAAGAGAAAAATAAGCAAAGAACGAAAATCAATGATGCTATTGATAAGTACTGTAACGATTATTTGTTAAAACACCCCGGACCACCTATTGACAGAAATAAATTAAAACAAGATTTATATACAGCTCTGAAAAATACCTCGCAGCATATCAATGAAACAGAGCTAGAAATGCTACAAGAAACGAAGCAGCATTACAAAATACCACAACCAATGCAACAAAAAACAGACCAGAACTATATTATACCACCATGTAATATACTGAGCGCAGAAGATCGCGCTCATCTTGAAAGGATCAGAGAAAGATCAAGACAAAACCTTTGCCCCGGGCCAGGCATATGCGGTGGTTTAAGTGAATGCCCTAGCTTAAATTCTAAACCAGACCTAGCACATCGGAGCTCAGGTGTTCAGACTTCTTCCCACAGAACTGAAGCAGTTGGTAGCCAAGTAGATTTATCTCCTCATGTGGTAGTCAAGGAATACTATTGGGATTCAGTTAACACATATTCGGAACTTCCAAGACTTACCCCTAGCGATCCTTGTCCTGCTATATTTACTCCTCCATGCCAATCTATGTCGCAGTCATATCCGTATTCACTTTCTCCTTGTTATTCTCCTTGCGGATCTTTATCCGGACAGACCATGTTGAAGCCGCAAAGGAATGTAATAATGTCGCACGGACCAAGCCAGTTTACTACTGCAGGATCTCCTTCCTCAGGATACAGAACAGACCAAAACCTGCCCAAGTTTCAAAGATATATGTCTCAAAGAGAAAGTCAGCCAACGACGCCAACCGCCTCAAAATCTTACATGAAATCTTCTAACTCATGCTTGCAACAGCCTTCTCAAAGTGGATACAATGTCACATCTCAGAAGGAGCCGTGTAGTTCTCATCACAGGATCGCATGTTCACCTCACCCTAGACGACCTTGGTATATGAAACAGAATGTCCCTATTACCCCAGAAAATTACGATGCAGACCCTAACTGTTCGCTCCAAAGGTCTCGAGTAACTCATCTCGGATCTTTCGATCACGTGGAGCCCAAAGTCTGTAACTCTCGCAGCTATGCCTGGGGAAAACGCCCTGGAAATGATAATAAGTTTCAGAGGAGCTACAGACGCTGGTTGCCTTTGGATGAAGATTTTGAAGAGGCGTATGTTAATGAGAGACATAATCAGAAAATGGTAAGGTGTAGATGCAAAGAAAGTACTTTGCCTAAATGTAGTGAAAGAACGATCGATCAATACAATCTCAATTCGATGAATAGTTGTTCCAAATGCTGTGGTGGTGTACATTGTCCTTTCCCGAGTCACATGTACTTTAGAAATTAACATTAAAATTGTGATTATTATCCAGTGAGCGTGAGCGTGTTATCTGTGTTTGGAAATAAATTATTTAATACCATTTGTTTTTTTTTTTTTTTTAAAACCGATCAAGCGCTTGTTGTACAAGCTTACCTACTTGAACACGCTGGAAATTGCAAGGAAAATTGTGACAAAGGATGGCGATTTGATTGTAACGCGTATTTACCTAGGTACCTCCTTACGGAACAAACAAAAATAACAACCGTCACTTTTGCGACGCGTGAATGTAGAAGGGTGATGGTGCGTATGGTTGACGAGGGATCGCGTGTCATGCAGTCATTTAACGGATCGGGGGGGCGCCGGGCGCGCTGAAATCGTGTATTCACATGCACTATTAATCTAGCATCGTTGCTCTACCCTACATATTTCAACTAGACCGAAACAATTTGAGACAAACCGAGACAATTTGGAGGGGGGTGTCCTCATAATAAGCCTAGGGCGGTCAGAATTCTTGATCAGTCGCAGCCTGAGGGTATAATTTTATCCTCAGAATAAGAACATAGTAAATCTTCCTTGATTACAAATATAGACAGTATAGTATAAAAAGTCCTGGGTAGATATCTAGGTATTCTATGGTTATTATTTTTATTGACATTCAACTCTATGAAGTCTGGGAGACCTAATCAACCAGCGGGGCTATGCAGCACGGTGCGGATCAGCTCGAGCTCGTTACATTTTGACGTTTAATTGCCACGGGACTCGTCATTTCAATACGAATGACGTGGCAATTAAACGTCAAAATGAAACTGACTCGAGCTGGAGGCCGAAACCTAAATTGAGCCCTAATAAGCCATTTTGAACCTTAATTGGATCCAGTTTAGGTTGAAAATGGCAGCGACGTAAAAAATAAGACGTCACGGTACAATTATGCGACGCGGTTCAGTTTAGGTCTTCAATTGAATCGCTATGAGAGGTCATGGTATGCCTCATGATCCGCACCATGCTGCATAGCTGCATCTGTGCCTTGACAAAACTTTTTTCAAAGTATCCTACCATATTATTTGTATTGTGTGTGGTTATTTTTCTTTGACTCGATCACGTAAAAACTGCTGGACGGATTTGAATGTTGGGCACACAGGTAGCTTATTACCTGAATTAACGCATAGGATACTTTTTACCCCGTAAAAAATAGCGGTTCCTGTGGAATAATACTCAACATGGGTGAGTGAAATCGCAAGGTGCAGCTAGTGTACTATAAACCGGAAAAAATTATCGATGTAATTTAACCAGTTTTTTTTACACCAATAACTTTTTTATTACTGTTATCGTTTTGACTGCTTTGTACGAAAGAAATTAAAATAAATTTATTAAACTTTTATTATACTAAGTAATATTACTTTTTTGTGATTTTAGCCAAGCTAGTACCTGTTTTAGTCGAAAGAGAACTGGTGCGCTTTTATTTCGCACCTGATTCTAAAACCTGACTTTGACTCAATCAAAAGGTAATTCACTTGTAAATTGTATTTTGCAATTTAACTTATATTTGTGATGATGCAACTGGCGAAAATAATATGCTTTAATTAGTGATGAAATCCGTGACGATAGATAGGATAGTTGTAAAACAAATTAAAACGACACATTCTGAGACAATCAAATATATTTTGAAAATTATGTTCACAAATCATTTACACAGATGCAGGGAAGTTAAGATCATCAATAGCGACATATATTAATTTCAATTGAAATACATAATATCTACATAAGTTATTTGTACACAGTCCATTTTCATACAAATCTTTGACAAAGTCAAAGAGCCGTATGAAGGTAATCTATTAGAGATAATTTAATTCATATCCACGAATGGCAAGTGACAATATTCGATATAGGTACTTATTTATAGAAATAAAGGTCATAGCTCTTTAGAGCCACCCAGCACCCGACCCCCATGGCCTCGCCTATGACTGCGCATTGCCGATGTACAGGTCCCGAATGGACCGCGCGCTGCCTGCGAGCTGTTCAGGAGAGGGCGATGCGGTGGATGAAAGTTTCTTCATCAAGTATGCGAACAGTGAGTTGTCACCGAGTGGTGCTCTCGCCGTTCACTTATTGACCAGGCGAGGTTCACCGGTTGACGACGCGAGGTTCGCTGGTAACAACGCGGCGTCCTCCCGGGAACCACCTGTCGGCGAGTAGACGCCAAACGACGAGGCGGTGCTGGTTGAGCGCCAGCTATGACCTTTAGAGAGCAGTTTACGAAATTTAAAGTAGCCTTGGACCATACCATTTACTTGATACAAATTTAACATTCTATGAATCCTTGTCAAACTATTTCTAGCTAGATTAAAATCACTGAGTGAAATCTAGTTATATCGAATATGGGCACCGGTTTTTGTGGAGTATTCTGGTGTGTTGATGACCATCACTGAACTACTGACAAACATCATTGGAAATGTAAGGTCTGTATAGGTGAACTATCCGAAGCTGGCACGTAAAACATATTTAACGCAATACGTAATATGTAGTCTATACGAATAGGCGCACGGCTCAAATCGGCATGACCTGCCTCTCATGCGCGTGACAGATAATACCAGTGTTGTCATGCTAGTGTTACAAAGAAAATATAAAAGTTCTTTGAGTCGTTCTCACCGCGGTCTTTCAACTAATGACTAGAACGAGACACGTTTTAGAATGTTTTGTTTTTAACTCCGTTATACTCAAAAGTTTAGATGTCGTTTATTGGCTAAATCTTAGTCTCTACGTAATAATTATAAAGAATATTACTTAAGTAACATTTTGATGTGATCGCGCCAGCTTTCGGTAATCGACCTAGTGACAAATAACAACAAATAGATTAACTTGTGACTAATTAGTACTAAGTATATCAAGTATGTAGATGTAGGTACAAACCACTACCTATGTAAAAGTAGAAATATGAGAAAAAAATTTAGTCACTTACGTAATCTAAAAAGTTCAACTATTCTAGATTACTAGACATATAAAAGATGGAAGATGCTAAGGAAGATGACGTTTAAATGGAAGAAGATTGTGTAGAAAATTTACATTTACGATTACTTACTTAAAATAACTAGGACATGAGTATCACCATCTGTTTTTTCGGAAGCAGTTGATTATTTACCTCTGTTTAAAAGGCATATCGAATATTAGTATATAGATAAAAAATTGGTGCAGGCTTGTCATTGTGCAATTTACAATTGGAAGTGAGAATTATTAATAATTCAATTAGTTAGGTATACTTGTAATCCGTCAATTTCGTTCACAACACTGTGCTATGCTTTATGATAGACGGCGCCGAAGTAGAGGCGGGCTAAGATACATACTGAATAGTAGTTAATCTGCGCCCAATTCGAGACCATAAAATACTAACAAGTAAAGGTGATCGTACCTCATTTTCATACGTGTGAAAACGGTATTCCGCTGATCTATGCGTATGCCACGGCCACGGCCACGGCCACGCCAAGGTCTAGCACAAATCATCCTTTATGCGATAAACAATCAAGAAGAAAAAATCTACTTCTTACCCACAAAGCACTTCACCGTGCCCACCTAATTGCAAAGGTTTATTGGTACTGCAAACGAAATTGAAAGATTAATCTATCTTATATTATGTGCATACAAAAACAGTTCGTGTGAAACTTCCGAAATAACTGCCTTAATTACTTACTTCGTAAAAAATTACGAATGCCCACTTTAGAAATGCACATTTTCAAATTATGTTTCTTACACTTACACTTACTTACACTGCGTCAACACGAAGAAGTGTTGCTTACTTTCGCTATATCTGATGCTCTTTAATAAGAATATCAAAGTTTTTTTTAATCTAGGCATACAATATATTTTTTTATTTAAATATATCTATTTACAAATACTTATTATACTTACTGAGATTAACAAAGGAAACTATTGACCAATGAGATCACTTACACATTCTGTTTTAAAAACGGAATGACATTTTTTAATTGATAGTGGTATTTTATCTTTTGTCCTACTAAAAAAACCTGTGAACTCATCGCTGGTACCAAATGAGTAGCACTTTATAGGGACAACAACAAGTCCGCTTTAAAGTTTATGGAGTTTAATTTCTTAACTGGAATGGTAGTTAACATTTAAAATGGTCATCTTGTAAAGAAATTTGAATTAAAGTAAAAACACCAAGTATGAAGATTGGGGTTGGTCCATATCCAACCAATGGTCTCCACCTTAATTTTATTTCATTATTGTTTTTTTATGTTCTGTAAATATAACATATTTACCTTGAGACTAGTCAAGTTTCCCTATATTAAAGCTAGTTTTAACTTAACATACTTTTATGGTCACATCATTAGTTTTACAAAAGGCAGCTATGTATAATGGAATGTACTGAAATTAGATTTGAATCACAAGTACTTGACGATAAAACTTAAGTACTACTTGTCTAAATAGCAGTACAAAATAGGCGTACTGATCGACTACATGCGGGCGGGCGTATTGAAACTTTGATGTTTTCTGAAACAATTCGTATTCTAAATTGATCAGCAGATCCGTACCAATCTCAAGAAGTTTCTCCCAAATGTGGCTCTCGATCCTTAAGAACTTAGTTCGAAATATTGACAGATCTCTGAGACACCCGTATTTGTCGAGGTCAGCCGAGTATGGCGATATGCAAGCGCATGTTTAGTTATCATGAATATATTTACAATGCAAGCTAAGATAAGTTAACACGTTAACTGCTGAACCGGTTTTTACATTTAGGCACCGTTACGGACCGTGTGTTTTTTCCAGCAATGTCGTGCCGTATATGTGAGCCGCACTTTAGTAGCGCCGCGTTAAACACACATGTCCGTGTTTCGCCGCACAGCCAGCACGTAAGCTGCGCTAACACAACAGGTATGTTTTCCCACATCCGCGTAAAGTTATGAAAAACACAACGTCTGTGTTTTCAGCAGTGAACGTGTTAATTGTTGAAAAATATATTTTGCGAGATTAGTTTTAAAAAATACTAATAATATACATACTGCGTGCTGATGAAACGAGCGCAAACACCATCCATCTACCGTTAGCCGCTGAGGAGTATCGTTGCCTACCGTCGGTCTCTAACATTAGATCAGCTCGCTTTCACCATAATATTGTTTGTGATCGGAACTACAAGTGATTGGAAATAGCATGAAAATTTCAGCTCAATTGATCAACGGACACCGGGTCCAAATCGACTTGCAAGATTTGACTGAAACAACCACACTAGTAATCACTAAGTTAAATACAAACTTGTTATTAAGTGTTGAATATAGCGAAGAAAATATAGATATTAGGCATCAGTGGCTAATAAATTATTCAGTTTTGTGTAGTAGACAACGTTAATATGATTAATCCTAACAGCTAACCGATACATTACTTGAACAAGCACTTACCCATTATATAAAAAATGTTTGGAAAGAAGCGCTAATTTTACTATACAATTGACCATAATCCAAACACTACCCAGTAGGTGGACTCTGCTGAGTAGAAAATTTAAAAACTGAAGTGCGAATTTAAGATAAACTATCGAAACTAATAGAAAGACAGGACTTGATTCTAATCCCCACTAACTTAAATACAGCTAATTGTATTTTTTCTATTTGGCACATTTACACAGCAGTAGTAAGTATAGAAAATTTTTAAAACTATTCCAAGTAATCACTGACTGTTTTTTGTTTCATTCGTTTCAGATAATAATAATTATGTAATACTACGAAGAACATCTCCTTTCCTATACTAGCTACATTTTGTAGAAATTGCACAAAGGAATCTTATCGAAAGCCTACGACTGTAGTCACTACAACAAAACTAGGCAAAGCGCTTGAGTAAGCTTAGCCCAGTAACTAAAACAGTGCGCTTTCGATTCCCGCAGCATACAAATATTTATAAAGTAAACCACCTGCAAGTAGGTGCCTATCTATTCATTTTGTCATGGTCCTCGCGGTTTCCAATTCCTTAAATACATATTTTAGATGGTTTTCTGGATGATGTGCGTTCTTCGGATGCTCTACACAATTACTACGTTACTCACTATGTATTATCTATGTCATTACTACGATTCTATTGTAAACTCTATTGAAACAGCTACAAATGTTTAATCACAATTGCGACCCTGCAGTTGGTAAGTTATAAAATCTTCAGTCGACTAAGTTTCCCTGAAATACTGCTACTGAGATACAGAAACTCTATTCGGTACAATACTTTCGCCTAACATTACATACGTGACTGTAGGTATGCTATAGAGGAAGATATTACTATTGGTACATCAAGTATACAATAATATTACAAGGTTATTTCATAATCCTAAGAAATATTCGGACCATTAGCTCATTAAGTCGCTCTAAAAGTGTCACGAATTTTACTCATTATCATAGTTCGGCTTATTTTTGCTTTAACTTTTTGAAAAAACGTTGCAATTTACGAAGCGTGTGTCGTATGAAAAGCATCTCGATTTTTTTATCTCAATTATTTATTGTCGTATGTTCTTGCTCTCCAATATTCTGGTTCCGTAGCTGTGGAGACCACATATATTTAAAACTGTATTAAAGCTACGTGTTCCTTTTGATCTTTTAATGTAAGTGTGACATGAACCTTCCGAATTACGTAAAGTATTTCAGTAGAAAACCGGCACTATTTCTAAACACAAGTGACGACATACACGATAATAAAATGCTGATAACACTATTTATCAGTGTATAAAAGTCCTGCTCATATAGTTATAGTATAATATGATATAAATGTAAAAAATATATGTTTTGGTATTAGTTTTCTCTTCTGTGGGCGCGGTTGTTTTGGTAAACGAGATATATTTCGTTCTCGAGGTCGCAGTTGGTCTGACCGGGCGACATTGCGACCTGGTCCATCACCTCTAGCGTGCGGGAAACTGCCATCATCCGCTTATACAGGTGCTTCGTTGACAGCATCAATACCTGAAATTGCAAAGCGTTGCTATCGAAAATTCTGCCAGTCTCCAGCTCTAAATGATTAAAACTAATAAGACACAGACAAGTAGTAGCTTCGTGTTATCTTAGGAGTCATAAATACATACCTACCTACATCAAAACATAAATCTTCTAAATCTATACTCTGCCTTCTAATATCGATATTAAAAATAATACCGCCAACGAGGTTGCGGGTATTAGCTAGTTAACATATGAATCAGGTCCAGACGTCCGCATTGACCTGCGAGTACATCATTAATGATCATACCGACTCGGCGACATTGATTCGCAATCAATTCATCCACTTGGACATTGAATTGATTGAATTGCATGCAGACAAAATGTAACCGATAAGTTGGCTCCTAAAACGAAAGGAATGGCAATAACTTTGGAGCTGTCCAATTAAGATTTAGATTAGTTTGTAACAACAGAAATGGTATCTTATGTCCTTTTTCAGAATTCAAAATACCTTCATACCAAATTACGCTAAGATTGGTTCAGCCGTTATCCGTGAAAAATGAGACAGAAAGACGTTACTTTTAATTTTATAATATTGAAAGATAGCTACTGACCTGTATTTCCGACCTCAGCGGGAGGATGGCGATGATCCACCACAGCCACTCGGGGCCGTTCGGGTTCTCCCACCATACGTCCTCGTCATGGAACTGGGGTATCCGTCCGAAGGCCGCCTCGATGTCCGTGACCAAGTTCCGGTCGAGTGTGGACAGCCACAGCAGCGCCTTGTAAGAAATCTGCTGCGCCAGTAGCTGCAGGTCCCAAGCCGAACTCTCCCCGGTGGGTATAATGTCGGCCAGTTCGTGAATTCGTGCCATTTGGCATCTGAAATATATTAGTAAGGTTTAAGTCCGGGTGTGTGTAGGACCATGGTCCTCGTCGTTCCTGGCTACCTAATACAGGTAATCCTAGTTGGGGGGCGGGGGGGGAGTGTCAGAAGCTATGTAAGTGATCGTAACGCGATATTATTATTGTTCAACTGCTCATAGTAATTAGTGAGAGCCGTTGGGAGTAATCTCTACATAAAGAATTTCTTACACGATTTTGTTTAGTAAATATAAACACCTAACACATTGCATTAATTACTACATTGTTGAGAAGCGGGACCAACAAAAACTATTTTATCATTAGACACTGGGTGGATATGGTATTTATATTTTTTCTATAGATAGCGGTGATTGCCTAGTGGGGAACATCCGCCTTCCAAAGAGAGGGTCAGAGTTGTAATCTCAGGGCACGTACCAATGTATTTCTTGTAAAAACATATGTGCGAGTACGTAATTACCACTAACTTTTCGGTAAAGGAAAACGTCGTGAGGAAACCCACACACCCGAGAATTATCTCGGAGGGAATGTGATCCTCCAATCCGGACCGCGCTCACGTTGTGGTTTATGGCCTACTTCTGCTCACGAAAGTGAGGGGAGACCCGTGTTCAGCAGCGGCTCAAAGTGGGTAGACGATGATGACTATAGATAGGAAACTCACCCATCTCTGATTGTCCGCTCGATGACTCGAAACCGCGTCACGCCGACTGTAGACAAGATGGAACGCCCGTCTTCAAACTGCACGCAGTCCCGCACTTCCAATATCTGTAAAATTATCGTCATCATCATCATCAACCCATAACGTCCCACTGCTGAGCACGGGTCTTCCCTCACTTTCGTGAGGAGGGTTAGGCCATAATCCACCACGGGGGCCAGATATGGATTGGTGGATCACCTACCTACCTCCGAAATCATTCTCGGGTAGGTGTAGGTATGTGGGTTTCCTCACGATGTTTTCCTTCACCGAAAAGCGAGTGATAATAACACAAATAATTATAAACATTAGTTTTCAAGATCACATGCGGACAGCCTTTTAATATTGACACCTCAGCAGTATAAAGTCATCAACAAATCGGCTCTTTGAATAATCGAATAACTTCAATTATCTTTTAAATAAGGATCGAAATACCGCTGCCTTATTACGAATCTTACAGAACAAAAATGTAACACTCAACGAAACGAAACCACGCAGAGATCCGGCGCGTATAGTAATTTCAGACCTGAGCTCGGCATAGTGCTGCGGTAGAACAGCAGAACAACAGAACTATAAGGTGATCTGTGCCGCAACGTTGCAGCTCCGCACTTTGGCGATATAACTTTATAAATGAAACATGGCCTTCGTTGTAAATAAACAATTTTTAGAAGTCAAAATATTGCTGCGGCAACATTCAACCAAAATGCTGCTACTTATTAGCTCATCATATTAGCATTGCAATTCAACGAGGCAATGCTGTCAGCGCGGGGGATATACTGCCAAGTGGTATTGAATACTGACCGTGCCGTAGTCAGAGTAAGACCGGTCCCTCTCGTACGTGACCATGCCGAATTTCCGGGACCCAGACTCCAAGACCTTCCTTATCATCACCCAGTAGCGAGGGTCGAATATCAACAGCGGGCAAGGGATTCTAGAAATACAACATATAAGTATAAAATACTTAAAATAGTTAACTTCCCAATTTTAAAGCCTGCCACAGATGGCGGCGCACGGCCACAGCTACGTACACGATTTCATAGAGTCACATGTATGTTTAAAGTTAGTACAAAGATAACGTACACGCAGTTGTGGGCGTGCGCCGTCATGTGTTGCAGGCTTAATACAAAGGCTACGTAATTTGAACCAGCGGTTAGGGCAAATGAATAATTTAATTTCGTTGTTATCTACACTAATAATAATATTGCATAATAAAGAGGTCAAGCTCGTTCCTTTGTGGGAGATAATCTCCGGAATGTACCTATGTTTAATCCAGGGAGAATGCAGAGTACCTGCGGCAAAATAGAAAATCTACGATTTGCAGCTAGCATTGTATAAAGTCCGTCAGAGAATAAACCTTCACAGTGTATATGACTTGGCATAGCTATGAACTGTGTCTATTGTCGAAGTGAACTGAGATTTAAGAAGTCCATCAATAATAATGTACTTACGCAGGATAAGCGACGGTGCAGGCGAAGATCGGTATGAATTCGGATTCACTAGACGTAGGCGGAATGACAGTGTCGATCGCAGCAACCGCAGAGCATACGAAGCTTGTGTCTGCCGTCTGAAATGAAAGGCAACCTCATAATCAAAACCCACATCCGGCCACTGCTGAACACGGGTCTCATCTCACTTTCTCACCAATTTGCCATTCATAAACTTCCGAAACAATTCTCGGACCTGTGAGTTTCCTTCCTCATAATGTTTTCCTTCACGAAAAGGGGAGTTACAATTACGTAATATTTACATAAGCTGTTTTTACAAGAAACACTGTGCCACGTGCTTGTGTTGTTTGTTTTATGAAAAATAAATTCAAAACACCAAGGTGTTTTGCCAGTAGGTATAATATAATACGTTTATTGTAAGACGTCTGCTAAGTTCCAAGCCTGCTTGGAACTTAGCAGATGTCTTACTATAAACGTATTCTATTCTATTATATTATATTCTCTCACCACCCACCCTATCACCGCTCAGTCTTATACATCGACTTAACAGTAGAATAAGTATTTAAAAGAAAATTGGTAAGTCATTAAACATTACCATGAATATAGAAGCGAAGCGCTCGTAGGCGTAATTTCACTGAGCAATCTTTACCAATCATCAACATTGATGATTGGTACTCATTTGGTTAAACGACCGTTAAGTGGCTTAAGTATGTCACTGCCAATTGAACGCATGTCAATAAATTGTAATTGACTGTCAATTGAACGCTTCCGTCTTTATTAAACCATCGTCCCGATTGTTATCGATTATTAACATTCATTTAGTCATGTCAGTGACCCTTGGGGCCTGACTAACTCCCACAACACTCGAGGAATCTCGAATGAGGCAGTGGCGCCTCATTCGAGATTAATCGATCAACTATCATTTTATTAATTTTATCCCCCAACTAATATTTCTCTATTTTATACATCTTAGTGTCAATAAAGAGTTATCTATCTATCTACTTCAAAGATGCGAATTCTAGTTACAAAAATACATAGAAATAGTCTAAATTTTTATTCAGTCCTGTCAACCGACTTGTACTCTCAAGCTTTTTGAAAACGAGAGGGATGGCGATAACTTTAGGGCTGTTAAAATAAGTTTCAGGTTAGTTTGTGGCGACCACGTGGCAAAAGATTTGGTTCTATGTCATCATGTTTAATTATCGTCTCTTAGTATATCAGGTAGACTAATGGACGGATCGTCACGTGACGCTCGTTAGTCTTATCGTTCCCTTATTATAACATATTAGTTGACTTGTAACCGCGCTACTGTCGTCCGCTTGATAATTAATAATTACCTAACGTATTACCAGTGAATCCGCGTACTATGATGTAGGTACCTAAGTGCTAACTTTGCTTACATAATATAACTAGGTGTTACCCGCGACTTACTAGTAAATGACTATTTTCGCATCACGTAAAAATTACTGAACCGATTTCAATGCGGTTTTCACTGTTTGGTAGCTTACAATTTGGTTTGTGCAATGATATACATTGTGTCTAAACCCAACTAGTAAGAACCGAGCTAGTGATAAAAACTGATCGTAGGGTCGCCCCCCTGGTTTACAAATCCCGGTTATAAAACTGTCTTCCAATATTGATATAAAAAATACCACCATGAACGAGGCCGCAGGTAACTAGCAGCTAGTCCTAAATAAACAGTGTACCTAATAATTTTCAATTTATAGACAACCAGGGAGAGAAGACTACAGAAGCGGTATTAAAACGCACCTGACTAAGCTGAAGTTATCCAAAGAACGGGTACAAAAAGCGCATAAGAAGAATACAGATGGAGTATTACCTGAGCTATGCTAAAGCTATGCAAGGAGCGGGTGCAGAGAGCGCATCGCTTCCTGTAGACGAGGATGCGCTCGATGCAGGCGCGGCAGAAGGTGTGTCCGCAGGGCGTGGTGACGGGCCGCCGCAGCACCTGGTAGCAGATGATGCACTCCAGGTCCGAGGGCTTCAGCCACACGGTCGCAGACTGTTCGCGCACCGAGCGGTAGAGCTCGCGTGTGATCCGCCGCGGATCCCGCGCCTCGCTCAGCGTTGCTATAATCTATTCAATCAATAATTCTAATTAGTATAGATAACTGAACCCCTTTCAAAAATAACCAAAATATTGCAGACAAATGAAAGCTGAAATATGTTTTTGGTTTTGCACGATTTGTGCAGTGTTAAGTTTAATTAAATTCACAAGATTTTTGTTACACTATCAATATGTCGAGTCACAGTTGGTTAAGTAGTCGGTAGTCTAGTCACAGTCGACGCCACCTTTCAGCAAAGCGTTGGAAGTTTAACTGAAACTTCCTGGAAGTTTTGGTAAGAACACGAAATTATAGGTTTTGACCTTGTACCATTACCCACATTCGCGGCTTTGTTTACGCTGGTGTACGTTACCATCTTTAACATTGCCACTGAACACCAGGTAAAACGCAAGTATAAGAATATTAAAAAAAAAAAACAACAATGCAATGACGTTCAGTGAGAGGCGATAGGAAATTAGATTACGCAAACTCATCGTCCATATGTCTTACTAAAATGAGAGTTCGAGAACAATGAATGCTCTAGATGGCTTCAAGCTGCATTCAAAGACGTAACAAAATACCTTATCACGACTAAGCCTATTTCTTATCGTACTGAAGGTAAGTACAAAAACTGCAACACGCTTGGTGTTATACGATTTTTCGGCAACAAATCCCTTTGAGATGAAGATCATAGGTACCTGAGCAAGCATGAGACGCGCGGTCTTGGCCACTACCTCCGAAGAGGCAGCGACGTGCGCGAAGTGGGGTGCTGCTTCACGGTAACGCCCCGAAGCCCACAAGTCCCGTGCATACTTGTACCGGGCCTGAGACACAATGAATAAACTGTAACATTCACCCAACGATCACGTGGGTATAGATCCTAACCCCTAACCAAGGCTCCCTGTGTCAGGGACCTATGAAGACAGTGATCACGAATACCTATAAATTCAGACTTTCTCTGGTCTTTTTATGCACATGTCACGAGTGTGAAACATGCAATGGGTTCCTATGGGTTGAATTTATCAACCAAACCGTTTCACCACTATTTGAAACCATATAAACTCGAACAATCCATTTTCAAAAATTGCGAAGTACACGACTTGTATGACCAAGGCAAGCACAACAGTCTTCACATTTCGAGTTCCCCCTAACTACGACACTCAGGAGCACCGAATCAAAGGAACATGCTCGTAATATACCTACATTAACAGATTATCGAACGGATTTCCGTGTTTGCACTTGGATACCCTATTTTTTAAAATATAACTAAAGTAGGTACATTTCTATTAGTAATCTCTTACATAAATTAGTCTGGACGTACAAATAATAGTAATAGTGTAGTGCAATAAAATGTTGCTACTTCCCGATGGGAACGTGCCATAAACAAAATAGTAAGTATTTACATTCTGACGTCTTCACATTCGTCATTGAAACTATGTTAGTTGCCAACATTAATTGATATTACATAACTGCAAACTACGTGTTTCTCAATCCCTTCAAGTTTACCCCTTGAGTATTATTTGTCGTCGTAACAGCGAAGGATTTATGATCAAGGTCTAACATTAACGTAGGCATCACATAATGTAGTATTAGCACAGTTCACCTAATAGTTTTGAGGTTCTGTCCTTACGAATGCATTTGCTGTGGACAGGCCTACCCGCCATGCTGGACAAATAACATTAGCAATTGGGTCGCGAAGAAGGAATTTGACAATTATTCAGAACCGAAATTCAGATAGGATATACTTACTTAAGGTGCATTGGTATTATACGGATCAGAATAAAATCTCCACTATATTAATATTTGAGTCAAGAGTTAATCTAGAGTTAGTCACCTGTGGGGATACGGGATGTCGGCACGGGCCAGTGATCTGGGCAACGACGGGCAAAGGAGAGTTGTGAAGCGACCGAGATTGCTTTCGAGGTCTCTCCGGACCTGAAGACGGTTCCTGAGATCCTCCTGAAAGGATACGAGTCTTTAATTTAGGAATACAGTACAGTATATGCAATGGGTACAGTCTAACGAATATAAAGCTTGAAACGTTGAACGAGGAAAAACATTTTTTTACAATAATATAGCAGCAAATAAAAGTAAAATTAAAATAAAACATGCACACGCAAGCTATGTCGCAGGCACTAGGTTAAACACAGTTTACATAAATTATATTACAAAACAAAATAATTGATTGATATAAAACATGGCACAGCACAATACAGTAGTTAATCCGTAGTTCCGTAGGCTCTTGGACTAGAAAAACGTAGGTGGCTTCACCTTTAACTCTTAATGGGGATTATGAAATAAACTACTTACAATACTGAATACTTTTAAAACTTATCTAAATATATAGGTATATAATATATATTAATGAATCTCTATTTCCCTTGGCTATGCAATAACTTGAGAACGACTTAACCGATTTGGCTATTTTTTACCTGACTGATTCTTTCAAAATATTCACAAGAATTCCGGAATCGTATGGAAAAAAATTTGCAAAAGTTGACCCGTAAATTTAAAATACTAAGCGTACTTTTTTCTATATGACTTTTGTTTGAATTCACGATTTGACATTTGTTTATACTTTAATAGTAAATATTGTCATAATCAGTTGTTTATTTTCATGTTTGACATGGGCATATTAAACGGGTTAAAGTTGGTGAAACGAGCAGTCTATGACTAAACTGTAATGTGATCTAGGTCTTTACTCGTATATGCGACACGACACAGGCTACGATTCTAACGACACAGATTTAAAACCCCAGTTATGTAGATATGGGTCAATTATAGCCTTGATGCTTGATTAACTAATCCATTTAGACTCGAGTGCTTTTATATTGCACCTACCTTGCACACAAAAGCCAGTCAGTACTTGAAATGGCACATATTGCCACGGACTGATTTCAAAGTTCATTCATTTGACTATTTATTCAGTTTTGATTGCATTCAGGTTTTTATTAGAGTGATGTTTTTTTGTAATAATTTATTTGTATTCTATATTTGTTTAGTTTCGCCACAAACTTGACTAAGGCAGAGGTATCACCGCGTAAAGCTGCCATGCAAAATCGTATTTTTAGGGCCGAAGTAATTTATAGCCCGCTGTTCAGATTACCTATATATTTTTTGAGAATTTACTGTTGCCTGCTAGTTATGCCCCATTGTTCACAGCCACAATATTGTTTCTCTTAAAACTTCATATAATATGTTACTCTTGAAATTAAAACTATATCAAGCATTTTAGGCTATAGAATCCGCTATAGTACTGTACATGCATGTATGTATTTAGCAATATCATTGAAATCCTTTGAGCCGTTTCGGATACTATTCGAGACAAAGTTACAGATAGACTGATAATAATTCTTAAAGCGGTCATGGTTTAAATAGCTGTTTTGACCAAAATTTTGGCATTTATTTTGAAATCACAGGCAAACACTGCATTTATATTATTAGTATAGACTGTTGTGGATTTCCTGGGAGCTGATGTGTGAAGCATTTATTTTACAGTACCGATGTGCTGTGGACCTATGGGCATAAGCCACCCGAAGGTCGAGCTATGTCCACTGTTGTAATAAAAAAGGTGGCTAAAGAATGTTCAACTCACCATTATAATATATTCCAAGTATCACAAATGACAATACTATAGAGCAAAAGATGCCAATACATTGCGAGTGACATTTTATTCGCATCACAACATAATAACGAAATTACGTAATCCAGCGGAGTCACAGCTTATTTGTTACGTAATGACGAACGATTTAACGAGTTGAGTTACGAGCGCCACGCGACAACTAAAATGTAGTTTCAATAGGGTTACGTTACATTTCCAAAATTTTAATCACTAAGCGGTAACATCTTTTCTATTATTACCACATAATACTTAACAATACATAAATAAACTAATATCTATGCCAATAATAAAATTGGTGTGTCTTTGAATCTAACTAATATTATATTATATAAATGCGAAAATTTGTGTTAGTGTGTTTGTCACCTCTTCACGCCGAAACGGCTTTTGATGAAATTTCACATATAGATACATTAGGTCCTGGAATATAACATAGGTAACTTTTCCCAGTAAAAAAAATACGGTTCCTGTGGGATAATGGACTATTATCGTCTAGTATTTTCATAAATGTGAGAGTTCGGGTCTTTGTTTGTTGATTACTCAATCACGCTGATTGTGATGGAATTTGGTACAAAAACACACTATTTATTTCAAAAATTAACCCCTAAAATGGTGAAATAGGGTGTTAACACACGTCCGCACAGGAGAGGGTGCAGTCGAAGGAGTTGGTATTCCATTTCAACTTTTGACTGCAATGCCAACGAGTGCTTTTCACATTGCTAAAACAAGAGTCTAAAACCAATTTGACTTTCTTTCAGTTTTGTTTCCAGTTGGGTTATTTTTTCTATCCGAGAAAAAAATAATGATTCTATGGAATAATAATCAACGCGAGTGAAAAAGCGGAACGCAGCTAGTGTAAAAATATAACCCTTATTAATGTTTTTGTCCGTCACGGTGGTCTTTATTCAAAACAAAGTTAAAGCACACGTAATATTTAATTAGCCATGTTGTTTATAGTTGTGGGATTATTAGAAGTACTTATAAATCATGTTACGTAATAAACGCTAGTAGCTTATTGTTCGAGCGGAAACTAATCTCCACTATTCAAGTTCGCTTTGTCTACGAGTTGACACAGTTAATGGCAACCTTATACGTTTTCACGATCAAACGTTGAGCTCTCACAATGTCAGTTTTATCTAATCACAATACAACTTAGTTGAACAGTCTATTGAAGTACGATGTAAGCACATTCATTGAATAATTAATTAATTCTGTTTAATGTGTTGTAGTTGTAAGTTAAAGGCTGGAGTTCACTAACATTCAATCGCGGATCATTTCTGATTTTCATTATAGGTTATTATTAATAGTTAGGTAATCATTATTAGAGTTCTTTCAATGTACGAATATAAAAAAGTCTGTACAATGAAGATGTACCTTAGAATTTAACGTATGCATTAGTTATACATAATTATATAATACATACACATACAGATACAGTCACGACTTCTTATTTTTTTTAAATATAATAAAATTTTATTTTCATGCTTCTTCAGCCATACCCAGCATTCACTACCATACATAAAAGTGGGGACCAACACTCCCCTATGAACAGCCAGCAGTGCCTTTTTAGACACATTCTGACTGCTGATAAAGTTATGCAGTGCTCCATTCACTTAATTTCTTGCTATACTCTTCACTTCACTAGTTTCACTATCATACTTTCCACTCTCTTCTTCAACCTTAACTTCACAAACTGTCATTCTTTCTTCTCGTTCAAAAACCATTCAACGTTGACCACAACTCATTCCTCACTACTCTGTCATAAGCCTATTTTTAGAACCACTATTACCCACCTTCAATCTTACCCAGAGAAGTCTTGAGCTCACACATTCAAAGTAAGTCTCACATTTATTCTTGTGCTGAGAGGTGTGACCATTTGCGAAGTTCATCTGACCTCTCTTTATAAGATACCAGGATACGGATAGACAGTACTTTTTACTAGTAAGTCGTTTATTAGGCGATTTTACGGAACCTCTCTACTCTACGGCTTCCAAATTAATTGTAATCTATGTTATATCTATACCAATATTAACATTGAAGTGTCTGTCTGTGATTTCAATATAAATGCCACCCACACGCATATATTAATTGAAAACTGCTATTTGTGCGATGCCCAATAAATCATAAATTACCGTTTTAGAATTGTCTGTCTGAAACTTTGTCTCGACAAGACTTCGAAATGGCTCAAAGATATTAATTATATTTGGTATATGTATAGATACTTTAGGTCTTGGAATGGAATACGGACAACGCGAGCGAAACCGCAGGGCTCAGCTAGTCGCAAAATAAAAACTGCTTTAGGTGGTATGGCGTTTCGCACCGGTTCACACCGCGGCGCGCAGTGCTAAATCGACATCGACCCAACCTCTTTTTTTGAATTGGGTCTTTCGCACCACATTAGGACTGCTGTGCGTAACGACCGATGCACATTGAGTACTGGGTCGATTCGCCCTACAATCAAAAGGTAAAGCCCGGAAATGTCACTGATCCTGTCGCCTGATAAAGTTAGCACAAAAACGTCAGAAATATTTCACTACAAACTTTCTTCATGAGATTAAATATAAAAGCAAGACGTAAGACTTTTTAAACTAAAATAACATAATATGTACCTTATGAGATAAGACGCATTTTTTTTATTTTTCATTTTAGGCAGTACGTCATTCACGTCCAATCTGCGTCCATGAACTAGTTACCCATTTTTAACATTGATAAAAGTATGCTGGTGTTACATCAGTTTAATACGACGATGTAAGTATGTCAAACCAAATGTTTGCCATTTCGTTGTACTCGTGCGAAAGCGAACTACTTATTTGGAACACTAAAGTACCAGGCGAGCATAGCATAGCTATTAAGAGGTCGTCTCCCTTTTTTTCGTGAAACCTTGAGATCAAGAACAAATGGAATCGAGAACTAAGATGCGACTAGTCGACAGAGCGACGTAGTATATAACGCGTTCTAGGCTCAACGTCATCAGAGCGAACCGGAGAGTTTAAAGTATACGCATGGGTATAAGACCTACAATAGTGCGGTTAACGTAACCTGCGACCCGGCGCGCCGCGGTCTCCATTGCATCGCCGACAATGAAGTTATATAACTGCAATGTAACAAACAAATGGCCGATTTACATAATAGCCTTGTCGGTGCGATTATCGTCGCAAACGCCCACGCGATACCGCGCCCGCCACCGCGCGTGGTTAGTATTTAACGGGGGCTTTGTCGATTGTTGGTCAAACGGCATCAATCGGGTTTATCCTGCTCGGAACATTGTGACCTTAGCCACGGAATAAATATGTCAACTTCTCATTTTATATTGTTGCAGGATTAAAGACGAGTAGTTATTAATGGAATTGAAGCAGACGAACATGTTGTTGGCGTTGTCCCTAGTTCAATACTAATAATAATAACAACAACTTAACATTTATTATGCACTATCTGCGCCCCACGGATTCACCCGCAATTACTCTGCATTTCCCGGGTTAAAAACCACTTTGTTACTAAAGAATAGCTGCAGATTGCAAAAAATCAAATGTTCATACAAAAATCTACATAGATAGATTGTATTTATACCAATGATAATTGAGCCTCATAAACATAAATGACCGAATTCTAGAATTATTGCCTGTCCGTCTAAAACTTTGTCTCGAATAGGCCCCGAAACGGCTCAATGGATTGAAATGAAAAGTCAGGGATTAAAACAAGTATTTTAACTAAAATTTTTCACATGTTGCATTTTGATATGTTACAGGGTCCAGATGATATGAATATAAATATTTGTAAGCTCAAACGAAGTCGCGCGCACAGGTAGTTTTAAGTTTAATATCCAGTTTGCCCTGTTGTTTCCTCAATTGTAATTGTACGTCCATACCCCTCATTATCTACAAAATTGTAAGCTATTTGGTTAATCCTATTATTACTACGGTAAATTAGCATCCTATCAATTAGGAGAAAAGTGGTCGACTTTCCTGATATAAATAATGTTAAGATAGCTGAACCGATTTCAAGGCAATTTATAAAAAGAACTAAAGACAAAGAAAATCGAGAAAATATACTATGATATAATATTCCTACATAAGTAGTTTTACATGTTTCTATTATGCCTGATCAAATAATGTCGTCGTCCGTGGCGGAAACGTTCCCAGAGACCCGTAATGTTATGATTATGACCACCTGATCCACGGCATTTATTTACGTATACAAGAATATCCAAGAATAGTATAGTACAGTCAACATAAACAGATTTATAGTCAATCCAAAAAAGAGAAATTTATATAGTCTCGATAGCCTAAAGCCGGGCACAAATAGCTGCGGCCCCGCGTGTATTTTGGCTTCGCTCGATCTAGCTTCCCTACCTATCCACAAACTAGCTGCGCCCCGCGGTTTTACCCGCGTAAATCCAGCTATCCCGCAAGTACTCTGCTTTTCCCTGGTTAAAAACTACTATGTTACTAAGGAATAAGTGGAGATTGCAAAAAAAATCATAGATAAAATAATTTTCCGATTTTTCCAAATTTTCCCATTTTTCGGGCGAATTTCCCATTTTTCTCAATAGGGATTCATTTATATTCATTTACATACATAGATAGATAGATAGGCCCCCGCACACCCTACGCACGCCTACTTGGATACGTGACGTCAGAGGTCCAAGCCAAGCTAACCGAGGCCACGTCTATAGCGAAAGCCATAATTATTACCTTCGTAGAAATTAAAAAGTATTTTTATAAAAAATAATGTTTCCGGACTAGCTTTTACAAAATACGTATTCGGTACTGCCAGCTGATCAAAATGAGGCCAATCTCCATCAAACTACTGTTAGTCACTGAGAAGTTCCGCTGTCTACCTTTCGTCTCCATCATCATATCAGCTCGTCGTCACCATAATATTGTACTATCATCGGAATTTGACAGGCATGCCAAATTTCATCTCAATCGGTTAAGGATAACCAGCTTTTAAATTCAGTTGCAAGATTTGACCCGAACATACGAGTTTATAATTATTATAATACACCTTGTAAGAGAAAAGTCTAAATTCCAGAAAACTACCTAAAGCACATTACAAGATCTTATCAATAGACATATCCATACAATATTAGTATTATTTATTGAAGTCACCCACAGAAACCAGCACAAAAACCAAATCTAATATGATCACATACACAATGCAAGCGAGAGGTGACTCTGGATGACATTGGGTGAACTCAAGGGTTATCCAGTACATTCCGAACGTTCTGTTAATACCTTGAAAGAACAAAATAGACCACACCTAAAAAAATGATAAAATATAAATAATAAAAATGATTTATAACTGATTTAAAATGTGCATAAATCTATATTTGAATCGCGTGAATTGATACACTTACGAGTATGTGTCACGGACGCACGCCTCGCGTGATCTTTTTAGTATTAGAGAGCGATCAGGAATTTTTCATCGATCTAATACTCGTATGATATATCATGCAAACAGGGTGAGTTTTTCGGTTGATTAGTCGGCTATATCCCATTTCGTTCACTCAAATATCCACGTTATGTATAGACATTTTAGTCTCGTTAATTCAATGGAATAAAGAGGTGGTCTATTATTTTCAATAAACTTTTACTTTTATTTTTGTTTCAAAGTGATGTCGACTAAGCTTTCAAACGAGTAAGTACATACATCTCAAATATATTTGTAATGGCCTTCTCGTAAACAGCTTTATTAAAGACTTTTTATATATGTTACCTATATATTGTATCAGCAATCGAATCGATTAGTTCTACACATGTAAAATGTAATCATTTTATCGGAATCATAGGCCTAGTGCAAAAAGTCAAAGCAACTGATTCGAGGCAAATAAATGCGTAGGGCTTTCAGCTGTCTTGATCTCTGGTGATTTGAGAATTCGTAGAGAAGGAGTCAGTGTAGAGAGTTACGTCCCTTTCTAAATAGTTAAATATCAAATAACATTTGTGAATAACAAACGAAGTGAAAAGTAAAGTAAAGTATAAGTGGTGAAGTGCCAGCGTTACAATGATAATAAATTGATAACATATCGTAATTGAAAATCTGACATTGTTATGATGTCGCATTTGGTTGGTCCATAAACTTAATTTAATCACGTAGTTGTGCGGTGACGAGTATTTGGGATGAAGCAATAGATAAAAACTTTTAGGTCGAAATAGCGCTATAGTAATAAAATAGAACACAAGAACAAAAGTAACACAAATAAAATATCAACAAATAGAAATAAGCGGCCAAACAAAGAAGAAACAATCGCATAACATAACAAAACAATAACACTACCTACTAAAATGGTAATAATATTAATAATTGTAACAATATGTTAGTGCGCAAAGCAATCTCGCAAAATAATACGATAAGTGCGATTGGAAGTTAAAAACTTCTCCCAGTTTGAGAAACTAGACATATAGAAAATTAAACACCTAGTAGTTTTCACACAAAATCGTTATAACGCTGGCTGGCGTAAATTTATGGCTACATTACTCACCCGATGAAGTAGATGGCGACGGTAGCTCGTCTGGCAACTTCGCATCTACTGAGCAACAGGTGCTCGTCCTGTCGAAAAATCAAATGTAAGAAAACTTTACAGATTCTGATATTGTAATTTTTCTGAATGCATAACAGCTAGTGCCACCTTTGTGGTTTATCTGTTTCCAAAACATTGCTACATTTCAATGTTATCAGAGGCATTTTACCGACACTTGAAAATGACAACTGCTTTCATAGTCATACAACCACCGACGACGGTTACGCCCGTCATATTTCGGCATAGTAATTAAGATCCCTTTTATGTTTTCGCTTTCGTTTTGTATTAGTTTACGTCCCTGATCCCCTTCAGTCTTAAGACTCTCAAAGTACACAATTACGTAATGTTGAATTGTGGTTAAATGTACACAGCAAAATATCGGTAAGTTAACTTACGTCTGCGTTTCACTGGGTAGCATTTTTGCTATAAGATCTTGTATGAGAATGTTAAGGTGCAATGTCGCGGGTGCTTGTGAACCGCAAGGACACGCGCCGTTTTGTT
The DNA here is from genome assembly GCA_912999815.1 of Campaea margaritaria. Lineage (NCBI taxonomy): Eukaryota > Metazoa > Arthropoda > Insecta > Lepidoptera > Geometridae > Campaea > Campaea margaritaria. The sequence goes on from OU538788.1 coordinate 8,282,722, forward strand.
GAATACACCTAAAAAATAAGAAATGATTAGACAAAGTTTCGTTTTGTTTTGAGTCAAGAAATGATTTTCGGGGGATTACCACATTGATATCAATGAGGTCGCACATACTCTTGCAACAATTAAGTTACACTGGAATTTATTTCAAATTCAAGAAATAAGTTGTCTTGGGTCAAAATATTGTAATCACAAATATTGTAAGTACATTTATCGTGATGGCAAAAGTGACCGCAACAAATTAAAACGCTGTAGAGTGGATGTGCGTAATTAAATAACCAAGGACGTGTAGCGGTCAACAAAATATACGGAAGTCTTTTAAAATTTCCTCATCAAAAGTTGACTTTGGTTTCCATCAACATTTTCCTCCCCATTTCGTGATATTTTTGCTACTTTTGCGAAGTAAGTACAGTCAACAAAACAAGCAAAAGTTTATTTGAGATCCATTAGGGAAAAACGTTATGGGCGGCAAGCAAACCGAGGAAATAAAGCATCTCAATTCTCAACATAGACAGTTTAGAAAAAGTATTGTATTGTCAAAAATACTAGTCAACCGAGATTTATTTATAAATGATGACAGACTACGTTGATTTACAATTTGTACGCCTAAGTTTGTGGAAGGCAGGCAGTAAAATTTTTTTTCACCCGTTCTTAAGGCCCTAAACCCTCTTTGGCTACAGCTACGCCCATACACATTTACAAATTATATTCACGGTCATATACGGTGCAAAGCAGGCCGATGTGTTTCATTATTTACACTTTAAGGCCAATGATCTGGCCGCCCGCCGCCCGCCGCCCGCCGTCGCCGTCGCCGTCGCCGTCACGCCGCGCGCCGCCCGCCGCGCTCGGCCCGCGCCGTTACGCCGCACCGCCAAGCCACGCTTTTTTTTAATTTAGTAACGAGACGAGCAAGTCGTTCACCTGATGGTGAGCGCCACGCCACACATAAAACCTTGAGATATTGGTTCTTAAGTCTCATATGCCCAGTAATTTCGGTGCAAACAGTGCCCTTCAAACCGGAACACAGTAATGTTTTCACACTACTGCTTGGCGGATGAATATCTGGCAAAGGTACTTTACCCAGGCGGTCTATTGCGGAAGAGTCCTACCAAAACAAAAGCTGTCACTTGGTTAAAGTGACGGCGGCCGGTGTGCCCTAGCTTAGGGTGCCTAAGTACCCTAAGTTTTCTTAGTCAAATAAATATTACGGTGGGCACATTATCCATTTGCATGCCCTGCGTTTTTGTATCTAGATATAAGACTATATTCAGCATTTCAGAATATAAAAATATTCAGAAAAAACAACCCTAAACTACAACTGTCAATGTAGAAGAAATGATTTGCAAATTAGTAAACGAAAATGATGCTGAAAACTAAAATAAAAATAAATTAACTAGTTAATGGTAATACCTACATGGTACATCGCGTATGGCCGCATATCCCAGTCACCGGCAACACAGGGAAAAGCCGGCAATCGGGACACCACATATGATGCTCATTGGGATACTTGATATCCCGTACATGTTTGATCACTTTGCTCGCCACCTGCCGCGCGAGGGCGCTCGGCTGTGGTACCATTGGCATACCCATGGCATTTTTGGTAGTCATGTTTTCACTTAACATCACACTTTCTACGTCTATTAATTCAGTAGAGGCCATGGCTTCTATATCTATTCTTTTCATGCTGTCGTCGTAATCAAATTCTCTGTATGGATTCGGCTCTTCTTCACAAGTGCATCTGTAGATGACGCCGCTTCCTACGACTTCAGTCTGCGCCAGTTGCAGGTGATCAAATGTCGGTGTTTGACGTAAGCGCGAATTCTGGAATTACCGATTAATATAAATTATTTAATTCAAATAATTTTTATTCCGATCGAAAACCTACATTGGAGTTTGTGACAACCAAACAAATGTTTTGGATTATGTAGTAAAGTGTCATAAGTCGTAGGCTCAAATGTATATAGGAAGGATCAAGAAACATCTTTATCTGTAAAATTTCCTCAATACTGAGTTCTGAGCTGCCAGGGTATGATCAAATGAACTTCCCAAGTGAAGTGCGATCATGATTTTACGAGGATAGGAGGATACGATAGGAGGTAAGGATACAAATAACCATTTTAGGCTAAATTAACGGGTACTGGATTGGTATTTGGTACGCACCACGACCAGTTCGCACCGCAGTGCGAATCGTCTGTCTCTTTTTAAATTGAATCTTTCGTACTAAATACGGACCGCGGTGCGAAACGCCCCACACAAAATAGGCACTGGGGTGATTCGCATCTCAATCAAAGGTTTGTGTCCTATCCTGTGTATTTGTGTTTTTGGTATAAACAATATGTTTACTTCAAAACACAGTCATCCTATATGGCACATGAGGCTTGTGTTCTATGCTTTTTCTGATTATATTATTTACAACATAAAATCGGTATCACTTTTTTTCCTATCGGTACACGATGTTTCGACTTTTGACCTTGGAGTAAGTACCAATGGTTACGAAAGATCCCTGTCAAAAAGAGTACTAGGGCGATTCGCACTGTGGTGGTGCGTACTTGTAGGGGTGCGAACCGCCCCAGTATCATGGACTCATGTATGTAGGTAGACACATAGGTATATCTAAAGACCAAGGCTAAGAAGCTTACAATTCGTCCTTAATTAATTAAGTAGCTACCTACACATCAATAAAATCGAAATAAACTTTGTGTAATAGATATTAAACGTTTTATATAATACCTATTGATTGCAAAAGTAAACATTGGGTTATCTCAAACGTGACCATACATGCGTCGCGATCAGGACAATTTATTGTCGAAATGACTTGCCGGTTCGACGAACTGCTATACACTCGCAAAGGCGATGGAACTCGGCGATTGCTAGTGTTATCAACTTATCATTCATCCATCTCACTATAATCAAGTACCTATTTGACACGAATTTGCCTTTTCGGCATGATTTATATATGTAATACAAAAACATAAAACAACAGTTGTTGATATCTCATTTCTTATTAATTACTGTAACATTTAAGTACGGCTAAAATAGTGATATTGTTTTCTATTATTATACATAATTGTTATTGTTAGGTATATAATTATTTTGTACACTAGAGTTTATAGAGATAAGTTTATGAACTTGAAGCTTAAATTAACCACCAAAAGATAAAACAGATGGTGTCTCATTTAATTTAAGGTCAAGGCCCATTTCAGGACGTTGAGTCACTGGGTAAAACGAAAGCCACCCACCTTGTACACGTCCTACTGGAGTCCACTTAGCACCATGTATTTCAGGATACTAATTTTCTTCAATCACTTAGTATTGTCGGAGGTTACGGAATAGTTTACAAAATAGTTACGGTAACATCGATTGAAATCAGTCCGAAATGTTACGATAACGTGGATTACGACGCGATGCGGGCGGACCCCCCGGGGCGGTTGACGACGAACTAATGACGCCGGCGATGGTAGCGGCTCTAGCACGGTACGCGACACAGCGTGCGAGCAATGAAGTGTTGAACTTGGCCCAGTGAACGTGCAGACCGGTCCGCAATGGTTTACACTTCTACACAACCAGCCGGCCGTCGACGCGCCGCGCCGCCTACTACGTTCACGACTACGTTAGTCACTGGCTGGAGACTTTATGCAAGCTGCGGCGCGCGGAGTTCGGGTTCGGGGCGACCGAAGCCCGCACCGTTCGTTACTGTACTGCAATTCTCCGTAACATGAGCGAAACCAACCAAGATCTGGAGTACTTTGGCAATCGGAGATGCGATCGATCGTGTAGTGGACTCAACCTTTGACGCTTTGTTTTGGGTTTTTGTTTTGGTAATTTAGCTTTCATTTATATCGCTGTCTAATAGCTATCGGTAATTTTTACATTACACAATACCAATGTACTCATAATAGTCTTAAATGTATGATTGTACATTATGATTAAGATGTAGGTATTCCTACGTCATTGTTACCTATCCTAGGTAGATTTTAGCGTAATCTTTGTATTGTATAATTAATCATTTTTCTAAATCAATAACATGGCTGCTTAAAAGCTTATCATGTTCCCTTTCAGGTAAGTATAATACCTACATACATTATGTTTTTTTACCGCGCCAACGGGAGAGGGATAGGCATATTTTTCGGTCGTATAATAAATACTGTGGAGGCACCAACATTTTATTTTAAAGTTAGACTGCATGCAAAGCTACGACTGCATTTCACATTGCTAAAGCAAGAGTCTAAAACATGTTGTTGTTGCTTTTCAGTTTTATTCACAGTCATGTTTAATGTTTTTTTAATAATTAACCTTTATTACTATTTGGCAACAACTAACAACACCTACCTACCTACCTACCTACTATAAGAGTATAATTAATACCAGTGCCAGACAGCAATAGCATCAATAGAGGTAATGGGGTAAAGGCAAGGTTTTTGACCTGTATGGAGGGAACGGAGTAAAAACTCGAAGGGCTGGTCCTAAACATGCCTTAGCCCTGTATTCTTAGAACAACGATTAATTTGGATCTCAACGCGAACGTAGATTTGAAGCCATTGAAATCGAAAGTCGAAAATATACGCTTAAGTCCAGGGAGCGATGACGAAAGTCAGCGCAACAAAAGTAAAGTAACGATGACGCACAAATCTGGTCGTACATAGTACTAAAGGACAATGCCTATTTGTGCTAAGCGTGAACACGATGCGATGCTCGGAAAAAACAAATTTGACATAAATCAGTTTATTTTCGAAACAAATTATCATGCTTTTCTTTTGTAAAATATCCAAATTAGGATTTTAAAGTAATCCAAACATCCCGACTCAGTCGGTCTTTCGGTCTTTAGTGTTGCCAGCACCTAACCTGCAATGATAAAATAATTATTCGCAAATCGATTATGATTTATAATCATGCGGGGCTATGCAGCACGGTGTGGATCAGTTCGAGTTGGTTTCATTTTGACGTTTGATTGCCACGGGACTTGTCATTTCAATACGAATGACGAATCCCGTGGCAATCAAACGTCAAAATGAAACGAACTGGAGCTGATCCGCACCGTGCTGCATAGCCCCGATGATCTAGTTCGGCTATTATTTGACCATTAAAATATGTCGTTTTGCTCAAATGAACACACTAAATAAATAATTATTAGTTTTATTTAAACCAACATTTGTCTACAATCTGGTTTCTGCGAAATAAATATGTAAAGTAAAAACCAAATTATTGATTTTTTTTTTTGCTTTTGACAATGTTTAAAATCGAAATATAAAAAACTAAAGTCAATAATCATCTTGTCAATCATTCGCGTTGTTTTCCGGCAACGTGAATATCGTTTTCGTTTGAATTTGTACACGTTTTTTAACATGGACTCCAGTGATTCTTCTAACGTTGACCCTCGCTCATCTACGGACACCGATACTGCCTCTTACGACCACCCTCACCCGTACGTAATATGAGTAAAAATGTTAGTTTTATTTTAAAAGAAACTTTTTAGTTCGTGTATGAATAAATTCTTAGGGAGCACCTGGTTACAAAATAATTATGATATTCTCTCATAGGCTGGCATAAGCTATTAAACCTATCATATTTATACTGATAGTGCCTGTCCACGCTTAGCCAAAAGGTCCATACATTGTGAACAATGCCCTTTGCATAGATAAAGTAAGTTGAAAGTCTGGACGTGCTAAGCCGTTGATCTGTAACAATACAATTACAGATCACTTGATACAAAAAAACCATTCTTAAATCTTCGTTTAAATTTTTATGAGATTAGATTATATTAGAATATTATTGCTACCAGGCTCAGGTGGTGGAATATAGGTCGATTCGCACCCCGGTGGGAATAGGCCGTGGTACGAAACACCCCATTACTCCAATACATTACCCGTGTTTAGACTTATTAGGCCCTTTCATTCTAAAACGAGTTATTATCGTCTACCAACCTACGCTACGACCATACTGTTTGGGCGTATCGACTATCGAATCCCTCTTTGAAGCTCGGTCAAATACCTACCGAATAATAGAGTGGTTCGTAACCTTCCCTGATCAAAGTTCGTTACCATAGAATATAATATAATAGGTGTAACAAAGATCATTAGGTTCATTCACATCGTATCATGTGTTGGTAAATGGTGATACCTACGCAGAAAATAAGAATCCGAAAGTTAATTTTTATTTTTGAGGTACCCACCTACCTACAACCTACAAAACCTGCTTGCTACCTACAAAAGCGCTAAGGCTGTGACAGCGTATTTGATAAAGTAATTATATTTACTTGATGGTGGTTAGTGCTAATAACTATATAATTCATTAATAATAGTGTGGTGCTGTTGCTGTTGTAGTGGTAGAATAGAAAAAGAATAGAAAAACTCTTTATTGTACACCAGAAACAAAATTAAACACAGGACAGAAAAATTACAATAGGTAAACAAGGGTAGTACAATGGGCGGTCTTATCGCTGAAAGCGATTTCTTCCAGACAACCTTTGGATGGACAGTAAAAAACATTTTTTTAAAAACATTTTTTTTTGGTAGGTACATAGTTCAGTTTCTAGTTCCATTTGTTAATATGACTGTATATTAGTCTGTAATGTACACAATAGGATAAGGGTCTTACAATTATGTTACTTTAGCCTTTACTCATGTTGCCTTAAGTTGCCCGATTTTTTTTTATGTTGCCCGTTTTAGAGTGCTGTACGAGGCAGTAGAACAATATCATTATTATTTCGAAAACAACACTAAAGTGTTGTAAATCTATATCTATACTATTATATAAAGCTGAAGAGTTTGTTTGTTTGTTTGAACGCTAAGATCTCAGGAACTACTGGTTGGAATTTAAAAATTATTTTATTATTTTTGTGTTGAATAGTCCATTTATCGAGGAAGGTAACATCACGCTACGACCAGTAGGAGCCGAGCATCAATAAAGAATGTGGCTAAAACGGGAATAAAATATTGCTTTTGAGAGCTTTTGTTGTGTGCGCTGCGTTAACGGTTAAATTATGCAAAAATGATGTATGAAAAAATTGTTCCCCTTTAAAACTTCTAACAAAAAGCCCGCGATAGCATATGTCTATCTTTTAAGGCTAATTCACTATGATCTTTTATATGGTAATCAAATTTGTTCTAAAATAATGATTATTTGTTCTTTACACTGATATTGCCATTATTGAATTAGAAACTAGCCAGGAAGTTATTTCGGCAAATCAATAATGTTTTTATCCGGCAAAATATAACTTATCAACAAAGTAAGGTTACATAATAAATTATAGTACAAAAGATAAGGAGATAATTATAATAATATGCTTTGTAATTTCGTAGCATTGCTCATACATTGGAGTCGTTGACCTGCCTACCTATTCTATTTCCATATGTGATTGCTATTGCGATAAGAACCCACAGGTGGGTATGGCTGTTTTATGATTTGCGATGCGAATAATGTGCTACAATGACGATGCAGATTATTGCAGATACAGCCAGTTAAAGTACAAGTCGATTCAATCCATGAACAAATATATTGACACGTCCACAGGTGGTGTTTACAAGAAGATCCGTCCAGACTGTGACGGTGGAGAAAACAAAGCGACGTTGTTTATAGTTTCTGGATACACAACCCGCTGCCGTTGTTCAAACAGTGAATGACAATTGGGTGAGCCTACGCTCAATGCTATTGAACCAGCTATTTGACGACATATACTAGTATAATAATTAAGCTTTACCCACACTACAAAGGAGTTTATTGCACACCCACAATTTGTGCAAATACGAAAAAGTTACGCAACGCAACTTGTATGAATTGGGACCGAGATATACAGAGTGACCCATTGAGTCTGTATGGACAAATCTGAAACTATCTTAGTTAGAGAAATGAAATGCTTTCCTGTTCATTCATTGTTTGCCCCAGAGGTGATCAGAGCCAAAAAACTGCGTGGGTGACGATTAAATGGGATTTCCCGGGTTAGTTTTTCGACTCACATGAAAGTCTATTAGTTTTTGGTGGCATTTAAAGCTTTTGTTGACTTTTAAACTCAAATCGAAATTGACTCGCTCGGCATTCCTGATACTTAATTGTCTGATGGCTCTATTTTCAATCTTAGCAGGTATTAGAGAAATTGCAAGGTTTTTTTTTATATAGTTCCGGAATTTATGTAATCAGTTCATTATAAATAAAAATCACATAAGTTGCAGTTTCCGATTTTTCCATACCAACCCATCTCAAAGGGTCACTATGTAGATACTTTCAATGTAGAGAATGATGTATCTTCTATATATATATAAAATGTTATGTTGGTTTGTGTACGCTTCAAAAACTCAAAAAGTTCTGCACCGATCGAGCTGAAATTTTAGCATGACATATAATCCGCATCAAGGATTGTTTTTATCTATTTTTTTAATCAGTGACATATCAGCGAATGTGCGAATGTGCCTCAGCGAAGCGTGGCAGGGTACAGCTAGTATAATATATAGATTAAAATGTTTGGTCACTTTCACATGATTTGTTGGAAAACCAATGCAGGAAAATGGAAAACCAATAATTATAGGGCGTCACTATAATTATCTATATAATTATGTATGTTTATGGATCTATGGATCTACTAAAATAGTTATTTGACGTAATAGACCTACCGCCCTGAAACACACACTATAATTTGTAATTGCGAAAGTTTGTGTTTTGTTTGTTCTCTCTTCGCGCCCCGCAAGAGGCCATTAATTAAGTAAGAATGATTTTGACCTGAAATTTGGTAGATACTTTAGGAGCTGAAAAATAAAACACAAGATACTTTTTATTCCGTAAAAATTAAACTGTTCTTTTGGGATAAAATTAAGCGTGAATGAAACCGTGGGGTGCAAGTAGTTAATCATAAAGAGGGTCACTACTGTCCTTGTTCAATATTGAATTTGCTAATAAAAAACTGAATCGGATCTGCTCTGATCATGGGGACAGGAGCGGTGAAACTCCTTCACGGAGTGTTTCTCTCCCACAGTGATTCCTTCCCCAATTTTCACATGGTTACTATCTGGGAGTTTCCTAGTCACGAGGCAATACGTTACTTCCACGCAAGCGTGAATCATACATCATCGACCGCATCATCTAATAAGACATAGAGGGAAGTCTATTTATTCAAAATTAGCGAAAAAGGAATCGTAATTACCATAATACAGTTTTAAGATCGATTATATTTTGGCTCTACATTTTTACAGTGGTCGTTGTTTGTATGTTTTACCATCGAAGCTCAGGCGGTTTGAGCACGTGTTTCAATTTGGAGCAGTGTTCAGACGGTAAAACGAAAATTAATTACAAATGCGAACTTCAATAAGTTATTTTATTGGTTTCATGTCGGATAGCAATTCGGTAACCTATTTTCATGATTATAAGGTTCTACGGGTGCCATTTCTAGATGCGTGAAACTATATACTAGTTGACAAACATCTAGCTAGATATAGCTAACATCTAGCTAAGCTAGGTTATTGAAACCTTCGGTTTGAGAAGTCAACCAACTCCCCAGTTGATTGACATTTCTAGATGATAATGAACTCATGATTATTAGAAACTGTTTGCTATCTATATTTCGAAAAGTCAGCAGTCAGACGGCGTTAATATTAGCAATGTTAATTGGTTTTGCTTTGACTTTGCGATTTCAATGTGACTTTGGGAGTATTTGAAATATTACAACTTCAGGGTCATTCACACTTGACATTGAAAACATATCTGAGAAATTGCGTCGTATTTTTTCAATATATTTAGAAAAGTGTTGAAAGTACTACCAATAGCATAATATTACACATATTATGTTCTTTTCTAATATATATTTCTTCTTAAATGAGGAGTTTCTTAATTTGACTGCATTTTTATTTAGGTAGGTATTCTGAGCTGATTTGGATTTTTATTTTAAAACGTAAACTTCTATCTATGCAGGCTCTGGGTGTCATAAACTTCATGAAAAAATTGAAAATAAATTTCATTGGCTTAATAGTTTTTTAAATCCATTTGAAGTAGATTTACACGATGACTCGTTTTTTGGGTTGTCTGATCGGCGGTTGCCGTAGGACATGCCGTAATGGAGGCTCTAGGTGTTACATCAAATCAGGTTTTTTTTTGGAATTATTGTGCAATAAATTGTATTCATTCTTATTTATTGGTTTCAATAATTATCAATGTGTAGATTTTCTGAAGGACCAGTTCCACAAGATCTCTCAATTTCCTTTCGTATCGATGTTTCAATGACTGTGCCCTGTTTTGGTTAAACTATGTATGTTATGTATGTAGTAATCTTATCTGGTTAGCATCGCGGTGACAGGGATTCTTCAGAAATCTTATGTCCTTCTTATTCGGGATTTCTACCGGGTTTCGAGTACCTCCTGTTTTGCAAACTATCTAAACTAATATTATATGTGTATAGAAGTTGAGTTTCTTCTGTTCCTTACGAATAATCTCCCAGATTACAATTAATCCGATTCTGAATATTATTTTACTCATAGAAAGCTATACTGTTCCCGAGTGCTAATCGGGAAAATCACATTTCCTACGGGAAAAGGATATCATGCTAGTGAAACTGCGGGGCGCAGCTGGGCTCACATAATATATGTCTTGCTTATACATAGATCTTTTTTTATATTTATATTATTATGACACAAATGTATGCCTTATAAAAGCGCATTATTTTGGCCTACTTGCAATAAATGATTTAAGTTTTGAGTTTCATTATATCGGAAATAATCTGTGCATAATAATATGTCAGTATTATATTTTAATTATTATCTATTATTAGTTCCATCGCAACTGAGTTCGAATCCCGGCAAGGTCAAAGAATTTTTGCACTGAAAAAAAAAAAAAAAAAAATCTTTCTTTGAACGCAATACAACGAGTTAAATAAGCAAAACTGGTAACATCGTTCAAAATGGAAGAAATTGCCAAGATGTTGAATCAGATTCAAAAGGATATGAAACAGATTCAAACGGATATGACGAGCAAAGAACAACTAAGCGAAATGGAGAAAAATATAACAGAAAAAATCAATGCAAACACTAATGAAAAGTTTAACTTATTGGAACACAAACACAAAGAACTGGAAAAGAAAGTAGAAGAACAAGAGACACGCACAGACGCTCTAGAAAGAGAAATAAGAAAGATGAATCTAGTATTTTTTGGGGTAGAGGAGTCGGAAAAAAATTACTATGATTTGCAAGAACTGGTGCTTCACATAGTAAAGAATAGTTTGAAAATACAGTGCGGGTACCAAGACATAGCATGTGTAAGAAGACTAGGGAAAAAATCGGAACAAAAAATAAGACCCGTTATTATAACACTTCATTCCATGGGCATAAAAATAGAAATTATGAAAAAGAAAAAAATGCTAGAAAGCTCACAATGGTACATAAAAGAGGACTACCCACCAAAAATTCTAGAAAAAAGGAAAGAACTTCAAGATGAAATTAAGAGGCTGAGGGATCAGGGAATACATGCAGTTATAAAATATGATAGAATAATAATACTAGAAAATGAAAAAGAAATATATAAATATAAAATAAAAAATAGTAAGAAGAGACGTTTGTCTGAAACTCCGGAAGAAAAGAAGAAAGAGAGTAACAAAAATGAGAACACTACGAATTACAAACAACTACAAAAGAAGAACAAATCAAACAATATAACGTCTTACTTGAACAACTCGAGAAACAACCATCAGAACAAAATCGACAGAATACAAACGCCGAACACTAGTAACCAAAATGAAAATCTCGAAACATCTCCAAAAAACTAAGAGGCGAAACTCCTCCAAGCCGGCTGGTCACCGTGGAGGAAAATGACCAAAGCCCCCTAGTAACCGAAATTAGATCTACCACCCCTACATGGGAATCAACAAGATCCAGAACAAGTTATCATAGAAAAGAAAATAGTCTATCAATATCAAGCCTTAACGTCAGAACATTATTAACAGAAGGAAAACTCACAGAACTAACTTACGCATTGGAAAATATAACATGGGATATCTTAGGAATCTCCGAAGTAAGAAGAGAAAACGAAGTGATAGGGGAGGATATATTTATACAAAGATGTGGAACAGAGTGGATGAGAAAAGCGAGAGACAGAAAGATGTGGAAAATACTGGGGGAGGCCTACGCCAAAGAGGCGACTACTACTATAGAATAGAGAAATACTAACAAATTATTAATAATGCAATGGTATAATAATGTGAGCGTATTAAATAATAATAATAATAATAAGAATTAAATACTCAAATTTATTTTATGAGTGGAAAATAATAATAATAATAATATACATAACATCTAGATGAAATGGAGAACAGTATATCAGTGTATTAGATACTAAGTACACCACTATAATAATTTACATTTACATTTGTGAGTTAACTATAAGTATATCTAGCATTTTATAAAAGAATACGATGTAGATTATTAAGTAGTAGAATAAATGGCATTTTTATTTTTATTTTATTTTATTTTATTTTATATTTTAATTATTATATTCGTATCAATGCCCTAGGGCAATGTTATATATATAATAATATCTATTCTTTAAAAATAATACATTTAACATCTTTATTCTTAAAAAAAAAACACCACAGAACAAAGAAAACTTAAAAACTAGAACAAAACAAGTTTTACAATTAGTGTCACAATGGTCATGTGTTATTGTTGTTGTTGTCATTGTTGTTGTTAATTTTGATTGATAATCTCTTCCAGACAACCATGCACGGAGAGGAGTAACTAAGAAATCGGACGGTGGCTTTCCTTACATACAAAAAAAATAGATACTTATTATAAACAAAATAAACTTAAATACATAGTACCTAACATAATAGATAAACTTAATATATACCATAAAATAATAAACATACATACCTACTAATACAAATGTATAATATGCAGCAACTAGCAATTATTTCAAAAGATAGTGGGATTTAACGCGACTTTTAGAGGCATTTATCGAGGGTGTGCGGTGCGCTTTATGTCCACGGGCAGCTCATTCCACAGTCGTACGGCTTCAACTCTAAAAGAACAATCGTAAAATTTGCTGCTGTGGACAACAGTCTTTAACATTAGGTTCTCTGAAGACCTCAGCCTACCAGAGCTGGCAGTGTGGAGAAACTCAAAACGTTCCCGAAAATAGCGCGGGGAAGATGGTATGAACAGAATACTGTAGAGGAGGGACAATATATGAGCATTCCGGCGACGACGAATAGGAAGCCACTTGAGTTTAGCGCGATATTCGGAGACATTTTGCGTAGGCCATAAATGAACCCGATGCAGAAATTTTGGAGACGCTCAAGCTTATGTAGCTGGTCCTCTGTAAGATCGAGATAGCTGGCATCAGCGTAGTCGAGAATAGGGAGTAAAAGTGTCTGTGCAAGCGCAATCTTAGTGGGGTCGGTAGAAAAAGACGCAGCCTGCGCAGTGAACCTGCGGAGGTAAACATCTTACGGCTAGTGAATGCCAACTGCGGACTCCAGGAAAGACAGCAGTCCATTGTTACGCCCAGATTTTTGACAGTATCACTAAATGGAATAGCAACCCCATCAAATACTACTCGTGGAAGTGATTCCCAGTCGATCCTACTAATTATACGAGAGCTTCCTATAACGATGACTTGTGTCTTAAGTGGATTAACTTTCAGACCGTATGCTGAAATTCAATACAAGTCCCGATTCGTAACTTCCACAGCTTCAGCCAATTGGTTCAGATGAGCTTGGCAATACAATTGAAGGTCATCTGCATAGAGGTGGTAGGAAGAAGCAAGATGAAAAATGTAATTCACATAATTATTATCCTTTTATACATCAAATATTATACGTTCGTACAATTACGTAAATAACTAAAAACATCGAACCCAAAAGGGTCGGTTACATACATACATAAAGGTGAAACTAATAAAAGCGTGTTAAAATAAGGTCAAATTGAGAACCTCCTCCTTTTTTGAATTCAGTGTTTTTTTAATTCGAAGTTTTTTTGCGAACAGTGCTCAGATTAACCTGCCCAACTAGGAAAACCAACTTTTTTTCGTTGGCCGGCGGCACCTTCGATCTCCGACTCAAGATGACTGATGTTCTTTCTACATTTCCATTTAAATTTAAAATAAATTAATTTAAAAATTTACCAGAGGGCTGGCTCATTTCTCGCAAAGAGAATAGCTATTGCTATTCAACGTGGAAATGCAGCCAGTGTTATTGGCACCATGCCTCATGGACACCCACCCTCTTTTGCTAGATTTATAAGTTTTAGTTTAAGGTAATATTCCTTTTTAATTTTTTATATTTTTTTTAAGTTGTGTCAATAAAGTAACAACCTTTTTTCTTTTTAATAGATTTTACGTTTCCATAGATATACTCGTATCTTTTGAAAAGATTCAAGATGTAGGTGGTCTGAATTTCACAAGCAGTTTCAAAATAATAATTAATTAATGAAAAAAAAATCTTATTTTCAAACTGGTTTAACCGAAAGCCGGTTATTTTTATACGAAACCCGAAAAATAGCCGATTTTTAATTTTGTCCGGTTTTGCATGCCTTAGTCCTGAGTTTGCAATTTTGTTCTCACTGTTTGATATCTCAGAATCTGACTAGTACAATAGTTATAATGATGTCCATTACATTCATATTCAATACAAAGAATAAAACCAGAGCTATTTACAAAAAATATAACATTCTTTTAGGTGAGGGGCTGCTATGTGGCTTTGGCGGGTAACCGATATAAAAAATACCACCGTGAACGAAGCCGCTGGTAGCAGCTTTTATTAACTTATAATTAAATGTTTTTATGCCTTACTGAAGGTTGAAATTGAGTTTGCACTCTTTGGGATTCCTGTAAGAAAAATATTTTAATTATTATAGTACTCGTATACAACGTTCAAACCGAACGTTATATAAACAAGTACCTTCCTGTTGGTATATATCAAGGGCTGCCAACTGTCGAAAGTACCAACCCGGGAGAATTTTAGGAAATCGAGTACTGGCCACAAAATCAAAAAAGTTTTTACATTAAAAATTTAAGTTTGTTAGGTACTTGCAACTCTGCTTTTACTAAAGAAAAAATTCATTCGGTTTCTTTTTTTGCTCCATACTTGTTCCATCATGCTGAATACGCGCTCGTAAGAAGCTTTAGAGACGGGAATGGAAACAACAAACGTGACCATTTTTTTCAAATCATTAAAAATCGGAGAAATCATTGCACCCCGGGAGATGGGGAGGTTAACTATTATCACTTTAGTAATTATAATTAAAAATAAGGCATTTTTCACGATAAGCGTAGCTAAGCCACACAAAAATTGAAGCCTGGCCGCTAACAATCGTCCACAAACGAGACTGACTGCACGTGTCTTTCTTTGCACGTGCCGCCGAATCACGCGGAGTGCTGGAAATCCGCACATTTTGGTATGAGACCTAAGGTTTCGAGCCAGGTATCGTTGGGGCGCTAAGTGCACAGATTATGGCTAGGCTACCCAGCACGGCCGCCCGCCACTCCTGGTAAGGGATTTGAATTAGTCTCATACATTTAGAGGAGTTATTAATATTCAGAATTGAATTTCTAAAAACTACTATAATGTATAAAACATCGGTGTCTTGTTATGCGTTTCAATAAACTTTACAACCATATATATTTTTAATTTTATTCATACGAACTACACTTGTAATTAATGTCACAAGCACTATTTGTATTGTTTCGAGAGAGGGTTTCGCTTACCTAAGTAGGACAATGACAAAATTGTATCTCTATTGTATGTTCTTTGAATGTCACATACACAACTTCTCGCTTTGTATAAAGCAGTATGGAGAGTGAAATATGTTATTTAGGTTATATGAACCTTTCAGTGTATCCCTGACATATTTAAGAAGCTGTTAGTTTACCGTGCAAAATAAAATAAAATTAATCGGTATTAGCAATTAGCAACTTGCAATTGTAAGGATGCAGCCCTGGTCGTAGGTAATGATGGTTTGATCGTGACGACTAGCGACGAGGAGTTGTATTGCTATTGCCAGGCGAAGGTATACGTGACTGCCTAGGTTATACTAGGTACTTAATGCTATGTCGTCGGCGGTTTTTGTAGGTAGGTCGGGTATGTATACACTACACAATGCGGATTACGCGTACTTAATCAATTACGGTTTAGTCGGATCGGGACCGTTAATATTCAATCTTTATCGATACAAAAAGAGAGAGTAACTTTGGCAGAATCGAATAAATAGGCCCTAAGCTAACTGTCGTATCTTCGTTTCTACCTCGTGGGGTGTCCGAATAGTAGTAGACAGATCACAAGTTTGTTGTAATGTATTCTTCATAAAAAGTTGTCGAACGTCACTTAGTACTGCGCAGTGCAAAATTGTATAGCGCAATATTTACAGATTTGGAATAATATACGTAGGTATATCTTTTTTTATTATTAATTAATAGGTTTTTTAATAAATCATTAATGAAAAAGAGCGTACATGTACAGGGGACAAAATAAAGTCTGACGTGGAGTGTCGTCGTCAGACATCGTGTGAACTAGCCGATCATTTTTAGACGTGGGCGTTTGTCTACAACGATAAACGTATAAAAACGTTTAAAAAATAAGCACCAAAGCGCGCTTACGAATATAAGATGACTTCGTTGAAACATTGTTTCATATTCGACCATGAAAGAGACCTTATTTCTAGCGCCATAAGGCCTATTTCTATGTATTAAGACACAATATCGATGGGATCAGTTACCGTATTATGCGATGATAATAATTTTTTTAATACTTTATAGACTAGCATTTGACCCTATCACCTGTACTAATATCTCGACGATGAAATTTAAGAATTTCTATTCTAAGAAGAGTTATTTTATAGATATATGTTATATGTTCACTGATCAGTCAACATAACAGTATGCAATTTATACTGACGATTTTTAGTTATTTATTATTTAACAACTAGTCTAAGTATCTATACGGCCGACCTTTTTCAGAAGTCTGTTCGGAGCCAGATCAATGGGTGGTAAAGCCCGAAGATTTTACATGATCCCTGGCAACACGTCATGCTGCGGGACAATTGTCCCCAAGAGAATAAACGACCTTAGTTTATAAACACGTACGGGAAATTACGAGCTAACGGGTCATCGCCCTCGGGTCAACGCTCTGTATATCTTCATTATAATCATTGAGGTAAATTAATCTCACGAGTAACTATTTACTTCAGTAAACAAGGACAATTGAGATGGAAGTAGGAACCTATCCATCAAGGGGTTGGGTTTTCGTAATGAGCTCAATTTTCAGTTATAATTTCAATTAATTTTATTCACGACCAAATTAATTTAGTTATTTTACTGTACTATTTGTTCGCCACTATTGGCACGATAAAAATATAAAAAATAGAACCGTGGTATACCTTATTTGTACATTATTGCCTAAAATTCTTACAAATATATATATTTCATTATATTCAAGGTGTGGTTAGTGAATTCGCGAGCATAGTATACTTATGACCCCCATTTTATTAGTCATTTTCGGGGAGCAAAGGAAATCCGCACACAACTTCCAAAAATATAACTTACTAGCTGCGCCCCGCGGTTTCACCCACGTAGTTTCCGTTTCTGTGGGAACACGGGGGTAAAATATAGCCTATGTTACTCGCTGATAATGTAGCTTTCCATAAGTGAAAGAATTTTTAAAATCGGTGCAGTGGTTTAGCCGAAACCTTACATATTTACATACAAACTTTCCTCCCCTATTTTGATTTTAACCCCCCTCCCCCTCCTCAGGGTAATTTGATTTACAAAATTTGAATGTCACTTTTGAATGACATATCTAATCAAAAGCCTAAAAAATAAGTTTCAAGCTTCTAGCTTAAAAAATTACAACTCTTTTTTCTCATTAAAAAGTAGCCTATGTCCATTTTCAGGCTCTAGACTATCTCTGTGCTAAATTTCATTCAAATCGATTCAGTAGTTTAGGCGTGAAAGCGTAACAGACAGAGTTACTATCGCATTTATAATATACTAGCTGTGCCCTGCCACGCTTCGCTGTGGCACATTAGCACATTCGCTGATATGTCACTAATGAAAAAATAGATAAAAACAATCCTTGATGCGGATTATATATCATGCTAAAATTTCAGCTCGATCGGTGCAGAACTTTTTGAAGCGTACACAAACCAACATAACATTTATATATATATATAGATATAAGTAGATCCAATCTGTTATTTCAGGATTTAAAGACTTCATAATTATATGAAACTAGCTGTACCCGGCCACGCTTTGCTGTGGCACATTCGCACATTCGCTGATATGTCACTGATGAAAAAAATAGATAAAAACAATCGTTGATGCGGATTTCATCAATATTTGTTCAGTCGTGGCGACGTGAAGAGTGAACAAACACAAAACTTTCGTATGTAACATATAATATTAGTGGGATACGTAGAGAGAATATAGCCGAGGATCGAACCCAGTGTCGTTGGATTGCATTGCGCACTAGTTACCACTCGGCCACCCCACTGTCCTTTTGGGATTTTAAGTTAAAAATACACAACCCAACTCAACATCCAATACCAGTAATACCCACCTTTTTTTTTTTTTTTTTTTTTTTTTTTACCTGGGGAATGCAATTACGCATACCACCAGACCCGGGTGAGGGCCGGGTGGTTATGTGGGACTCCCCCGCCAGTCTGACGGGTATACCCACTAAACCCCAGGGTGTTCCACCGGGACGCCTTTGTTGTCGGGGCTACGGGTGCGAGAGTGGACTTCCGCAGCCCCGACGGCGTTGGTCCTCAAGGGAGAACCCCATCCCGTTGGTAGGAGTGGAGAGGAGTGCTCCACTCCGTCTAACTTTGTGAGTGTGGCGCGCGGGAACACCGCGCGCGCCGCCTCGAGGCATACGAGTGGGCGGCGGACGTACACCCGGTCCGCCGCCCAAGCCTCTGTTATGGGGGCCGGAGCAGGGCGTTGAAGAATACTCTTCTTCGACGCCCCGCTCGCCGGCTGCGGAGGGGAAGTTCGGAGGTGATCTCCCGTTCCCGCTCTGCAGCCTCCTTCTGCGACATCACCTCTTCGCAGAAGGTTTCTCCGGCTTGCCAGGACCTCTCGTCCCCGACCATTGACTTAATCAAGGTCGGGAGCGAGAGGTCGGCCCCCACTGCTGCGACGAGTTCACGGCGCTCGCTTGCCCAGCCCGGGAGTAATACCCACCTAACCCAAGAGACAAAAATAGTTTCAACATGTCCTGTGATAAATTAATTATTAAAGGTTAGCGAATAGTGTGCTTCCGTCCAGTTCTATTGTCAAAATATTTTTGTCCTTCTTGGGTTTTCGTAATTTTGGCTTTATTATATTAGGTAGTTGCGAGACGAGCCGTTACGTACGATATTTTACCGAGTTATGTATGAAATGTTAGGTCCACGAAACAGAATGGCAACAAATAAAATATTATGGCACCGAATCGCGCTTCAATAATATTGCTGTTTCGATTTTTATAGACTCATACGGGGATATTTAAATTGCTTGAGTTGTAAAGACAGACAATTGAGTTGAGTGTTCGCAATTGACTGTTGCAATGATTTGTCTTACACCATAAAGGTCAGTGAGTCAGGGCTCACAAGATTCTCTCATCTGGGTACACCAGCAGAAAAATATATCGAATTATCGTCAAGCAAAGGTTGGATAAAATTGAAAGAATTAAAATGACATACACATATTATTGTTACTTATTAGGTATGTGTACCAAAAAACAATAGTTATTGACTCGACAAAAATATTTGATCCAAGTACTTGATGACTTCAACATAATTTTATTAATCATCGGTACTGTGGTATTGCTTGGCACATTTGTTGCGCAAAGCGAAGTAAGCGGCGCGCGGGTTGCATAACCTGACCCAGTGGCACACTGACTCCACAGCACTCAGCGCCTAGCCTGCACTGGGCTGGGCGGGCACTGAATACGATATACCTACCTACATATATTTGCAGTACTATCGTAATCGAACTAATGCAATACGCTAAATTGGTACACTTTTTAGAGTTGAATTTGATAACCGCTTTTTCTCCTTTTGTGGCATAATATTATAATAATATATTTGTAATTAAATTCGTAAACGTTTGTTACAGATTGGCAAATTCTGATTTCGTAACGGTTGTTTTGTTTAGATAGAGAAATCAAAATGAGAACGAAAAGTTTTTATTGTATTTATTTACAAACAACAAATGATACAGAGATGGAGAAAAAAAATTATCAAGTTGAAAAGTTAAGTAAAGTTAGGTAAAGAACAAACGAAGAATAAAGTTTATATAATGCAGCAAGCCATAGATCAGAAAATGGCCCTATTACGAAAGCGGAGTAACTTGACAACAAAATGAGTAGGACCTACTTAGCTACTCGTATGCTTATGGCACTGGCTCACCCACAGTCACGATTTGGAATACAACCTACATACCATTATCCAGTTTGCCTAGGCCATGATAGTGTACCTCTACCCCTTGGTGAAATATACGGACTAGCCGGTTTCTGTTGGAATTTATGGAAGGATTTTTAGTGTCAATAAAGGCAGTTAGTTATGCACAGACATTTTGAAGACGCAAAAAAGAAGTTGCAGAATTGATTCTATTTTAGTGTAACCCATATAAAGCCGCTCGGAGACTGTTCCGACTTCCGAGAGCTGCTGAATGAGACTTTTGACGTCACACCACGAAGTGCACAGGTACTTTACGGTGTGACGTCAAAACTCTCATTGGCCGCGGCGTAGATGATTCCATTTTTTTAATTGTTACTAAGGTACGAGACAAGCCAGTCGTTCACCTGATTTGCGTCACGCCTGCCCATTACAGCTACAGTGCTACCTAAAACTTTTCATTACAAAATCTCGGGCGGCACTGCACCGCGCTCGTCACCCCCAGATATCACTCCTAGTCTCATATGCCCAGTAATTTTGCTGGAAATAGTGCCCTTAATATCGGAACACAGTAATGTTTGCACATTACTCCTTTCCTTGGAGCATAAATATCTGATGGTCTCCTTCTCAAGTCATACCATATTCTACAATATTTGAAAAGTCGCCGATTTAATCAATGTGCCCATCGCGATTTATATTGCTAAAACATGCACACTTACAGTTCATTGAATACTAGCTTTTCCCGCGACTTCGTTCGTACACCTGGACTATCTATCGCTATGTTTAACGTCATTGCAGTCGTTTTTAGAGCCAGGGCTAGCCCGTGGAAAATATCGGTTCACGTTTAATCACTGATGTAGAACAATGAAGTGCTGTCGGCAATTTTATTGGAAGGGTGACCGACCAATTAGTGATGTTAAATTTTTGTCGTGGTGTTTTTCCATTGTCTGAATTTTACTGTTCCCTAGAAGTAGTTACCGTAATTGAAACATAATTATTTACTTTGCATTCAAGATCTAAAGAAACCCTGATCTAGAAGGAACGTAAAATGTTCTGTAAAGTAAACATTGATGTAGGTATAACTTCCATTTATCCCTTGGTTAGGACACGTAGCTCACCTATTTCTCTACGGTGGTTTTCGAATTAGGTATAAGGTAAAAACCTCCAGAGGTATCGGCGAGAAACCGAAAATGTGACGTTATGTTGATTTTGGACTTATGTGTTTTCGTGTAACATTGGTGCAATATTAACCATAAATTATTTTTTTATTAATATCCCTGGGTGAAAGCCAGCGATACAAACACAAAAAAACATAATTTCGTGTTCCCTCCAAATCTCCAGTTTCGTAAATTATCCACTTTGACTGAATCGTGACGGTGACTGCGATTTGACTACATAACTGAGTAGGGTTCAGACTAGACAACTCTAGTGGTTGAGAATCGACAGTTTGATAATTTTCAGGTAGGTATACCTAATAAACGAAAATTTAAAATAAAATATTGATACTTAAAACTGCAAAACTCCACTTAAACATTTTAGCCTTGACTGCAAAATATTAAAATTAGAATTCAGTTGTTTGATTGAATAAGCAGTGTTACATAAAACAGATAAGAAATCCGACATAGGTGTCATGGAATGGGTATATTGTAAAGAATCTACACAAAGAATCTTCAGTAGGTGGGTATTCTCTAATCTATGATATTGTTTATTACGTAAACAATATTATTTCTAGTAAAAAAATAAGCTTAAAATATACCTACCTAAACTCGAGCACCAAGTGAAGTTAGTCTGGCAGACTAAGAAACCAAATCTACTTACATAATAAATTATGCAATTTGCAATTTGGAGTGAGCAAGGTTACCGTAGCCGTTCGTTAGCCGCCGAGCGGTAGGACGCGGACCGCGGACCGCGGACGTCGCGGCGGCGTGCAGCAGAGGGAGCGTCTCGCAGTCGTGGATGTTTACATCAGGCTGTTTACACGCGCCGCTGCCGAGCGTTGTTGCGTCGCCCTAAACAATACGATTAGGAATTTTCACGGTCGCCCTACTCCACCATCCCTTCAGTAATACAACCTTACATAATTTTCTTACGTAATGACCGCGTGGCGAAGTACTTAACCCGTGTCTCAGACGACGTTTCGAGACCTCTGACGTGGAAATACGTAACTTCGGTCACCAATTAATGAAAAACAACTGAAACTCGATTTACAGATACAATTGCACACATGCCGGTAAATATTCAATTTTATCTCATAATAAATATAATGATTAAAACGTTATAATGTTCTTACCAGAATTAAAGACGGAAACATAGGCGGGCTCGGCTGCCCGCCCGATTGAGGCCACATAATCCTTGCTTGTCGAATTTAATACAAACTTTATTATATCTGAGTAAACAACACGAAAAAGTAATCAAGTCACCCACAGCACTACCTCTCTCTCCCGCGTTATTTATACCACTGTGTAAAATTGTAAGTGTTAGGGATGCCCGAACAGAATCGAATTTCAGAAGATCGATTCATTGTAATACGATCTACCGATTCTTTAATCTATTCGATATGATGCGATCTTCGCCATATCGAATCGTATGCTTATATGAAGATCGTATAAAATAGCGGCTATAGAAATACATCATCAGTAAAAATTTCAACTGTCTAACTATTACGGTTCATGAGATACAGCCTGGTGACAGACAGACAGACAGACAGCTGAGCCATAGTAATAGGGTCCCGTTTTACTCTTTGGGTACGGAATCCTAAAAAACAAATGGTCTAAAACCTAAAAAAATATCAAACGAAATTTTTCGTACGAACAACAAATTAATATTGTCTACCTATACATTGAATGAGATTAAATTCAAGTTTTATATACTACAGTCACAGCAATAAAATACACCACAATACCTCCAGTGCCTCTGTCTATATTATTATTATTATTTATTACTTTTGAAAGTTAAAATGTAGACAGTTGAAATAAGTAATGTAAAACATGACGGTTTAATTTTTTGTACATTTCAAAATGAATTATTTGGACAAACTCACTGGAAAGCATTTGGCAAATATGGTCAATCTGTTAAATCTGTGGCTATCTGTCAAAGTATATTATGATTAAAGTGATTTGAACCCACGGCCATCGGTGTCCATGGCATATTTCATAATAGATTTATGGTATATTATGTTAAAATAAATAGTTTTGCGTACACACTGTGCTTTTCATTATCGAATAATATCGATTCAATGCAATACGTTTAGGATAGTGAATCGTTTCACGAGGTTACGATTACAATTATTAAAACCGTGAACCGATTCATGTAATGACAATCAATAAACAATCGTGGCAATCAAACGTCAAAATGAAACGAACTCGAGCTGATCCGCACCGTGCTGCATAGCCCCGCTGAAGATCGATTCAAAGCAAACAATCAGGCATCCCTAGTAAATCTGTGACAGTGAGTGAATGTATAAATTAATGATTCCACTGCATAGAATGAACAATTATTATTGAATTTTGTTTAATATTGGCGGGAAACAGAAAATATGTTTTCATTTTCTTTATTCAAGCGTAAGTAAATAAGGTAAATACCTATTAAAGGTACTCGGATTTATAATTTCAGACCAAAAAGGTAAACAAAGGAGTTAACAGCATAAAAAAATAAATTTCATTTTATCCCATGGTTTGACGATAAACACATTGATGTTTTAATAATATTAAAAGAATGTTTAGTTATACTTCATTTCATTCCATAGTCAAGTATTCACAAAAAATCTAAATGTGTGCTGGGACACACACTAGAAGTTAAAAATCAACAAAAAATCTATAAAATATACTTAACCCTCTCTCTTTCTATCTTCACTGACTTATATCTCTCCCTCAACTTCCGTTCGCCTCGCCCGATCACATTTTTCGTAGCGCATTCGCCAGCTTACTCCCCACGTCAAACATGCGTAAAGAAGTTTTACTTCTAAAATAGGTTTATACTTTGTTTTAAAAACAAACTAATAAACACGCTTTAACAGCAAGGGAAACTAGTAATTAATTTATGATAAAAAAGCTTGGATGCTTGATATCACAGGGTACTTAACTAAAATATAAATAAAAAAATATGAATATACCTAAATTTTAAGTGTGCACGTTTTGAAGGGGGTCAAAATCATGTTCAAAATTTCCGTTACTTATATATTAACATACTTATGAAGCTAAAGCTAGATTCACATTTGTCTGACGTGTCATGTCGTGTGCATCAGAAAGTTATCGGTTTCATACATTTAATATGGTAGCGTTCACATTTCCTCCGATGCACTGTGTTGTGACGGCTTGTGTCAAATGTATGAAACCGATAACTTTAAGCATCATGACACGGCACGTCAGACAAATGTGAATCTAGCTTTATAAAAGCGTGATTTAAACGGTAAATTTACTGTTAAAAAGAGTCAGATCACAGAATAGATAGTACTACGTGTCAGGCTGGCAGCGCTGATGGCTCGTTACCAACTCTCGCTTATGTACTCTGTAGCGCGCATGTGCGCGCTCGCAATCTCTTTCATTCTTATGTAAGTATAAGTATACTTCGTTCGTTAGAAGTATATTGTATTCTGTGGTGGTAGTATAATTCCACAGTTGGTTAGTTGGTGCGCGAAAGGAAGAGGAACTGAGGAAAGCAACAAATTTTACTAATAGTAAATTTTTCTAAAATTGAAGGACGTGCCTTGCATGTTTTGTAAGCTGCGCGTTGTTTGTCGTTCTTGTTGAGTTAGTTTCCATATACGTGATTCATCGTCAAAGGGGGTGCGTTGAATAGTGTACGTACATAATTTGTAATCGTATACATTGTAGTGTCTGACGCAGTGCATTTCGTACACACCACAGTCTAGATTTTCAATTATAACTTGTATGTTTATTCCGCTGATAATGGCTATCATTGGAACGTTTGTAGACCTAAAGTGGCCAATGTCATGAAATTTAGTCAGTTCTTGTTTATATATTTTAGTGGGGATTCTAAGCGAAAGTTTCCGAGGCGCACATATGCCTACCAGCTAAGCTGAAAGATAGTCAAGTATAATTTTGTGGTCATAGCCACCTCTACTGCGAAAATGGAAGATGATGGGGATGACAAAGATGATACTAAAAGGTAAGTTTCCTTCTTTATGAACATAACCAAAACCATTTCAATATTTTGAAAACCTTAAACTTGTCCAGTTTTTTTTATGTACATACTTATGAAATAATTTAATCTGTTTTCTTCCCACAAAGTTGGAATCATCTTTTTTTGTGTGTTTGTGAAATATCATTTGCTGTTCACTTTCTTCTTAGCTTGGTTGACAAGCTGTTGTGGGTTATGTAATTATTGTAGAACATAATATACATTTTGTAATTGAGATACTACTGAGAAAAGTTAAAGCTGAAATTTTCACAATCAGTTGTAACTCCTTTTTCTTCAAAAGGCACTGAAATAATAGATGGAGTTAGTAATTATTAGCATTTTAGAGATGACAGTAACTTCAAGTGAACAGAAAAAGTATATTCGTAAGATATTGGAGTCATTAATATGTGAAGTCCAATTCTCTTAACAAAACCTTTACAAAATACAGTTCTAATCTGTACACAATCTCGTTAGTAACAACCATTGGACAATCCTAAATAAAGAAATACTATGTCAAACTCTGATGTCACTATAAGTCTTCCTTAATGTGACCGAAAGTTGAATGAAGTTGAGCAACATTATAAATAGAATACGTCAGTATTTTACGTTCCGGAAAGTTTTAATTACGTACATAACAAAAATTTGAAGTTCACGATAACATTATATATTGAATATATGAATGTGTCTTGTGTGACTTTCAACATTGTGTGATGTAGACATATCTACATCTATGCTGATTGTCTATAAAAAATATAAAGCTCTGAGTGGGTGTTTGTAGGACCATGGTCCTACAGCTAGTAATTATCAGCATTTTAGAGATGACAGTAACTTCAACTGAACAGTAAAAATATATTAATTAGATGTTGGACTCATTAATATGTGAAGTCCAATTCTCTTAACAAAACCCTTACAAAATACAGGTTTAATCTATACACAATCTTATTAGTAACAACCATTAGACAATCCTAAATAAAGAAATACTACGTCAAACTCTGACGTCACTATAAGTCTCCCTTAAAGGGACCGAAAGTTGAATGAAGTTGAGCAACATTATAAATAGAATATGTCGGTATTTTACGTCCCGGAAAAGTGTAATTATGTACATAACAGAAATTAGACGTTCAAGATGACATTATATGTTGAATAGGTGAATGTGTTGAATGTGTGTTTTGTGTGACTTTTAAGATTGTGTGATGTAGACATATATACATCTATGCTGAGTGTCTATAAAAAAATATAAAATTCTAAGTAAATGTTTGCAGGACCATGGTCCTCTTGTTTCTGATTCCCTAGATACAGGGAATCCTAGTTAGGTGTCAGGATCAATGTATGTGATTGTGATGCATTGTTTAAAGTATTTTATTATAATTATAGTGTTGAATGAATTACTTTTCCTAATGGCTCTTTTTTTTCGAGACTAGTAGAACCCGTTTTACAAACTACTGTGCCTTGATTTCTAAGTCATGTTGGCACAAAGACTCATGTTTTAAACAAGTCATAATTCGTTCTTTGAGCCTAATATAATTCATATATTTATTAGTAACTTACAATCATAGAAAAAAAAATAACTTGCCTTACAATAATATGAGGTGTCATAATGATACATTATCCTTGTTAAGGGTCAGGATGTACTTATGTGATCATGACGCGTTACGCATATTTTTTGATGCGTAATTTTTTATTCTCTGTATCTTTTCTGATGACAGTGCCAATTGAACAATTAATCAGAAATTCCTTATCAGGTGTCAGGCCTAAAATGATCCCAGATAATTTTTCAGATGTGTTGAACATAAATTTTATCTCACTAATATTGTAAATGCGTTAGTTGGTGTGTTTATGCATATATGGGCTTATCTTCACTTCACACCCCAATGGCTGAACGGATATTATAAAATTTATTCTATAGGGATTTGAGGTACTTTCAAAATTAACAGTTCCTCTGGGATAATAGTAAACACGAGTGAAAGCGCGGGGCGCTGCTAGTTATTAACAAAATATGAATTTATTGCTAAAACCTTAATTATACTGACTCAGCATCACTATCCAAACAAAAAAAAACTGTCCAAAAACCAATGACGGCTAACCACTGACTAAATATTAGACACTTACATTATAAGATTGGCGTTTTGTTGAACTGGCTACTTTGTTCTCAAATATCTTGCGTTTGGTTTGGGATTCCAGATTAAAATTTATTTCAAATTTAGGCCTGTGTATTTATGTTTCGAATTTAGTGATTCATTTGTTTTCGCACCCTTTAATTTTACTTTTACATCGTTCTTTTCACAAAACGCAAAACTTAAATTATCGCGGTTATTTACGAATATGAGTTCCAGTTCAGCGCTACAGAAACAGCTCGAAGGATTAATTATGTGTTTCGGGAAACTACTGTAAAAGTAAGCACGGCACGTTTTTGGTTCCAACGTTCTGGAAATTTCGACCTATGAAACGAACCTCGTGGACTGCGGGAGGCCCTAGTTGATAATGTAGAATTAAAGGTGATCGCGGAAGCGGGTCCATCGCAAACCACGTCAGAGTTAGCGGCAGGCTTTGGTGCGAGTGATAAAACAATTTTAATTCATCATCATCAACCCATATCGTCCCACTGCTGAGAACGGGTCTCCCCGAGCTTGAAAAAAGTTGAAAAAGGTCGAGAAATGCGTACCGGATGCATTGATTGAATCACACCAACTAAGACGCATTGAGACCTGCGTTACATTACCCAACCGTCACAATAACGAGATAATTTGGAATCGTTGTGTTACTTTTGACGAAAAATGGATCCGTTATGACAAAATCGGAAACGCTTATCACAGTGGTTGAACCCAGGAGAACTGGCCAAATCCTGTCCCAAGCGAAAGTTGACCGAGAAAAAGGTACAGGTGGTGGAGGTTCCCAAGATCTGACCAGACGATAACAGCAGATCTGTGTTGTCAACAATTGCAAACCAAGATGAAAAAGTTAGCCGTTAAACAACCTCAATCTCTCTAGCCTGCTGCTGCTTTATGAGCATGCTAGACCCCATATTTAACGACAGACGGTTTCTAAATTAGAAGAACTGCGGTTGGAATGTTTTCGACACCCACAATACTCCCTGTACCTTACCCTAACATATTATCACTGTTTTCGGAATTAGGACAATTTTCTGCAAAGATTAAAAAACAATTCTGATGAGGCTGCCCAAACCGCCTTCAAAGATTTTATTGATGCTCGCTCCCACAATTTTTTCAGCAATGAAATCAATGAAATCAATCAATAAAAATGCTGAAAGTGCATAGATAATAATGGTACATACTTTGATTGATTAAATGTATAATTTCATAATAGGATATTTTTCGTTTCACTTTTTCTATATACTTAAAACGCTAATTTCATATGTAAGGTCCTAATGATTGACCCTGGTTGACACATGTGTGATTTGTAAATAAAATAACTGAATAAGTATTTCTTATGATAAATTTAAACAGGAGAACCCGGAATTTAAGCGAGAAGAAGAGAAGGGATCAGTTCAATATGTTAGTCAATGAGCTACATGGCATGATCAGCACAAATGGCCGGAAATTGGATAAAACTTCTGTTCTCAAGGCAGCAATTGCATATCTAAAAAGTCAGAATGGTAAGTACGAATATTTATAGTTTAACTGATACCAGCCAGTGAAGTTTTTGATCAATTCCATACTAGGTATATGACTGCAAAAAATTGGCTTTGATTCTGGGGTGTAAGGTAGGTTAAGGGGATAGATTTATTGATGAAAATAGTTCTTTAAAAGAAATCTATACTAAAATTATTTATGCGTAACCTAATGCCCGGACAAAATGTATACAGTAAAGTGTACATAATATTATACAAGTTACATAAAATTCTCTTATTATAATCAAAAGGATGACATGTTCTTGAGACTACTTTTTTAGTTTGAATTTCTTTGAACGAAAATCAAATAAACTATAATAAAATAAATAGGTTGATATCATTTTACTTATTATTTTACAGTTTAACATTGGTTATAAATGTGCCTTTCAGAAATAAAAGTAAGATCACAGATTAATGACGTGCAGGACTACTTGAAGCCGCCGCTCCTGACCAACGAGGAGTTCAGATATATGATGTGTGAAGTTCTTGAAGGATTTTTAATGGTTATATCTTCCGATGGAACAATTTTTTATATTTCTGATCGTGTCACTGAAATATTGGGACACGACGCGGTAAATATCAATATGATACCTAATAATAAATTACTTTTGTACCAATCCTACATTTGTTGGTGCAGGCAATAAGTATATTAAATCATGCACACTTAACATATGTTGTGTTTCAGGCTGAATTAACCAATAAAAGCATATTTGATATAATGTATGAGGAAGACAAAGCAAGTTTATTCAAACTACTACAGATAAATTTGGTGTCAAACTTATTTCTAACAACAACTCCAGGTTAGTACCTCAAAATGTGTATTTCTTTGACTGTAGTTTTATATTCCCACTTTGCATTGATTGTTCGTGAAAGGTTCATGTAATCCATGTACATGTAGTAATTTACATTCAATCTTTGATTTCTTTTATATTATTGCATTGCTAATATTAACTATGTTACACTATCCGAACCTTATCTTAGTTGTGTGATTATCGCTGAACTTGTTTAATAGATCAATTATTATTGATGTAAGTCAGTGCTGAAGGCTGCAACTGGTCGACTTATTAACTCCATTAACCCCCTTAGTGCTGAAAACACAACTGTCGTGTTTTTCATAACTTGCCGCGAGTGCGGTAAAACACAACTGTTGTGTTCGTTGTAAGGCAAACACTATGAGTGTGCAGAGCCGCACCCGTGGCTAGACAAGAAAATTGGCTTAGCAATACAAGTGTTAAAAACTAGTGCGACAAAGGGAGAGCGCGAAAAAAAATCTTATTTGTAACAGGCTGTTGGAAATGAGTTTTGGTATTGTTCAATTTTAGACGTAATAGCTGCTTTTGTTAGCGTTTTTTTCACACTTTCATTGGCTTCTTTGCGAATTTTTATTTAATTAGTCTTGCTTTCGTGCCACTGTTATTTAGGTTAATACACATACAGCAATGCTTGCTTTATTATTTAGTGCTATGTTTTTCGGAATGTATAACACCATTTACGCGTAAAAGTATAACATTGCTGACAAAAACGTGTAACACGTTCACTGCTGAAAACACACACGTCTGTGTTTTTATAATGTTGCACTTGACAATTTTATCACACCAGTCGTGTGCGCCCGCACTGCTTATTGACTATAGTTACGACACAACGCCAGTAAATAATAAACACACACGTTGTGTGAAGATTCGCAAAAGAGCCAAAAACAGTAAAACGGTTCAGCAGTCAACGTGTTAATAACGTAAAAAAAAACGATGTTCTTGCTTGAATTAGTTCTATCATACACATGTCTGTGTTTTATTACGGGAATACGGTGATCCGGCGGGAAAACGGGAATTACGCAGCTAGATGTTTATATTAGACCTTGAGTGCGAATATTTGTTTGTTCTTACATAATGAATATGCTCGATATCGACATTTCATTAGAAACTCATCTAAACTACAAATGCGCTTCTTTGATGCACCTACTTCCTAAAGTGTTTATTGATATTATCTAAGTATTCCATATCAAAATACGACATTATTTGTGTAATCAGAGGGTCCCTCAAGCGTAGGTACAAAGTTTGGTGTTCTTTGAAGTTATAAATGAAGAATTATTTTCTTCTTTCAGTCTTAAGCCGATATACGAGGGTGAATCAAAAAATTCTTGGAATCAATATTAAAAAATGCAAAGATTTAAATAATAATATTTTATTTTTCTACATAATCTCCCTCCAATGCAATGCATTTAGAATAACGCGTTTCTAACTTCCTTATTCCTTGTGAAAAAAAATTATTTTCTTGACTCTCGAAAAAGTCCTCTACGGCAGCTATAACCGCGTCATTATCGTGAAATTTTGTTCCACGAATTTCCTCTTTTAATTTTGGAAATAAGTGAAAATCACTTGGGGCTAAGTCCGGAGAATATGGTGGGTGGTCAAGGAGATTGAAGCCAGCACAGCGGATTGCGTTGAGCGCAACTTCCGATCGATGAGCAGGAGCGTTATCTTGAAGGAACAACACGCCCAACGACAGTTTTCCACGACGTTTTTCTTTAATCGCTTCACGCACTTTCGGGATTAAATTTGCATAATAGGGTCCAGTAATCGTCTGGCCTTTTGGCATGTAATCAATAAAAAGGATTCCTTCACTATCCCAGAACACAGAGGCCATAACTTTGCCAGCGGTAGGAGCAACTCGAAATTTCTTAATGGATGGAGAGGATGGTCGTTTCCAAGACATGCTTTGTCTTTTAGTTTCAGGATCAAAAGGTGGACCCACGTTTCATCCATGGTGACAAGACGACGGCAAAAATTATCCGAATCACGCTGGAACATTTCGAGATTACGCTTGGAAATTTCCAAACGTCGCTTTTTGTTTTCGTCGGTTAACATTCGTGGCACCCATCTTGCAGACACTTTTTTGAACCCCAGTGAATCAATTAAAATGGATTGAACGCTACCAAAAGATATCTTTAGGATCTCAGCTATATGTTTTATAGTCATTCTTCTGTCTTCCAAAACCAGATTCTCAACCTTTTTGACATTTTCTTCTGTAACGGAGGTTGAAGGCCGCCCAGAACGCGGGTCATCTTTACAGCTTGATCTACCTCTTTTAAATTCAGCCACCCAGTACGCAACCGTAGATTAGGGTACAGCATCACCCCCTAATGTCTGCTGAATGTCCAAAAAAATTTCCTTCGTAGACATTTTTTTCAAACTGAGATATTTTATCACCGCACGTAACTCACTTTTATCCATAATTTTGAATTTTTAGCTACTCGTTGCACAAAAAAATTTATTACATGCGAACGAACTGACAAAAACAAGTGACAGTCTGCATAAATATAGTGTGATAGACACTCTTTAATTTGAATATCGAACTTGATCCAAAAAGGTTTCATATATATGCACTTCTAAGAACTTTTTGATTCACCCTCGTAAATTCATGACGAATATGTTTAAAACAGTATCGATACAGGAAACTAGGTCTATAGTGATTTGAATTTCACTATTCGTCGAATACGTAGCGGTAGATGTGTGAGTTTCTCAGGCCGCCCAAGGGGCTCAGACGTGACTTAACGAGTGTTGTCAACATATAATAAGCAAGACCGACGGCTTAACGTGCCTTCCGATGAACGGTGTCATAAAAATCCACACGTAATTTATGAAATTTACTCTGGTTCGGCCAGATATAAAAAAAAACATGTATAAACTAAAGTTGTAGAGAATTTAATCTTCTACGATATTTCTATAAATACAAATCGCATAAAACCCATAAGGAACGAGATATTTGCAGTAAATATGTAAAAAGTCGATTTTTTGATCTTTGACCTTGAAATATCTGAGGTCGCGGACATGTACGCGTACGATAAGTAGGTTTTGAGACAAGTTTTAGGGTACCTAAATAAAGGTTTATACAAATTTAAAGCCGACTATCTCTCAATCGGAGGTGAAACCCTAATTTGTCTGGACTATATTAATTTGAGAGAAAATGTAAATGTTTCTGCTGCATTGTTGCGAAATATAGGCCACAAGATAACATATAAGAAAACTGCTAGGCTGTTCATATCAAGCGCATGTGTAGTCTTAATCTTGTACTCTACTTTACGATGAGAACCGGTCATGTCATATTAGGACAAATCTTAACATGTGATCGGTTTGAAATAGCGACTCCTATGTCCATTAATAACTGCGGTGGACGTCTTTAATCGTGTCTTTCATCTCGTTACAGTTAATAAAGTAACGATCAAGCTTCACCTCGAGCGCGCTTCGCTTGACGGATCAGAAAAGCGCTACGAACTGATGTCGTTCAATGGTCATTTCAGTGAGTATAATTTAGAGATAATTATTGGTATTAGATTAGAGCGGTGGTAGTCTAGTGGGAGAACATCCGCCTTTCAAGGAGAAAATCGTGAAATCCATGCGCGGGCATGTACCAATGTGTTTCTATAAAACATGTGTACGTAATTATAACTCGCTTTTCGGCAAAGGAAAGCATCGTAAGGAAACTCGACAATTATTTCGGTAGGTATGTTATCCATCAATACGGACCGCGCCCCCGTGTTGGATTATGGCCTAACCCTCCTCACAAAGGTGAGGGGAGACCCGTGCTCAGCAGTGTGCTGATATGGCTTGATGATGATGATGAATATATAGATATTTAACTTATCCATCCTCGGTTACCTATATCCTTGTTTACTAACATGCCTATTGTTGACAGTTGAGATATGGAGGTCCAATTGGGGATAAAATATTTAGAATTTTACTTCGTTCTGGAACGGTACTTTCTTTTATTATATAATTAATGTAATTTGGTGCATTGTCAAACCCGACTACTTTTGCAATATTTTGTACGTTGGTATGAGAGTTTATGGCCAACGACTTTACTACTCGGAATGGAAATAAAAGGTGCGGAAGATTTTGTTTCGTTACAGTTGTTTTTTTTAAATATTATTTTGCTATGAACTGTTATGATTACTATTGAAGTATAAATGTTTACGCTAGAGGCTAGCACCTACTTGAAATCAATTATTTTGAATTGAATTTGGGTTGGGCGTTAGCTCACCTGAAAGTACTCTATGTAGTACGAAACGAGGCGGGCGCAGATATCATTATTTCTTTTATAATTTATCCAGTAAGTAAACTATTGGAATGGACAATCCGCACTTTTAATTTATACGTCGACGTCCCGTGATACGAATCTTTACGCCTTATAGTAATTGTACCTCAAAACCGAGTTGTATAGTGTTTGGGTGTAGTGATATTGGACATGTAAAACGTTCGCCCGGTCACACGGAGGTAATCGGAAGGTGATCTGAGATCGGAAGTAACTATCGGATCGGTATGGATGGGCTTATCATTTTGGGGACATCGACGACAACGCTGACCGCACCGCGAGACTTTCGGATTATTCAAGTAAGTTCGTAGGCCATAAAATATCTCTCCGTAGCAAAGTGACGAAAATATGTTAAAGAAATTGGGGGAGTATAAATACATGCTTTCTTAAATTTTAATAAAAATCTTAGATCAAAATATTGTGTAGCACATATTTTGGAGAAAAAGTTGTTAATTCTTTTCAATGTTATTTTACAGGAGCAATCCAGGACGACTTGCCCCACCATGACATGAATATGGACATAGACATGAACATGAATATGAACATGAACGTGAGAGAGTCAAGGTAGCTACTACTTATCATATCGATCGATTAGTGTATCCGGGTTTCAACAGGGATCGTATTTTCGAGAACCATTGGTGCCCATTAGTTATTGTTTTAATATAAATGGGCACGACCCCAGGATAATAATAGTCTTCTTAGATTTGTGCGACTAAAACTGGCCATCAATCTAAGCTGCGAGGACGGGAAGAGCTAGGAAAATAATACTTATAATAAACTAGTAAGGGACAAGAAGTGTGTACTATCATGTTCATTAAAAAAATTGGTCGATTTACAGCTTATCGACATAGTCAACGCGGGTGAAACAGCAGGCCAGAGCTATTAGATTTTATAGTTTCAGCCAGCAAATGTTTTTATAATATAATAATTATAGCATTCCAAGACATGTACGAGTAATTTACAAAAATAACCGGCCAAGTGTGTGTTGGACTCGCTCACCGTACAAACTTGTAGGTCTCAAGAAAGCATATAACATTATGACTCTAACTAAAAGGCAAACTAGATTTTTCCCTTAACAAATGCTATAAGATAGTACAAGTTTGATATTTTTAACAGCTGAAAGAGATCGTAACCCGTGTATTTGATATAAATTTCAACTTGGATATCATAAATAAAGGTACAGTCAACATCAAATGTAAATGACGATAGGATAAGTTTCAAAACCACATACGATTACGGTCACAGATATGGACCCAGCTTAAAATGTTAATTTTGTTGTTTCCAGGGGCTTGTTTGTTTGCACGGTGCGGCTGGAGAAGCCGCTGTTGGTAAGCGACGTGTTGCTCCTGGACGTCGACCGGAGCGAGTTCACCTCCCGGCACAGCCTTGAGTGGAAGTTTCTCTTTCTGGACCACCGCGCACCTGAAATCGTCGGCTACATGCCTTTTGAAGTCCTCGGGACCTCAGGATACGATTACTATCACTTTGAGGACCTGGACAACCTCAAGGCTTGCCACAATTCTTGTAAGTTCCAATCCTTTTGCTTTGTATTTAAGGCACACCCGGAACTCTTTATATAAATAAGCCGAAATGACAACTCGCACATATAAATGACATTTGTACCCGCGCCAAATGTCTAAGTGAAAGTGTCTACACGCGGCCCTAATATCGGTGGCAACAGCAGGTCTGTGGTGTTGAGGCGGAAATCGGCCGCTACTTTACACACGCCCCGATACTTAGACCGAAATCGATTGAAATGCCGCCGACACTCAGACACTATGAACATCAAAGAATGGGTATCGCTCTGGCGCTTTCTACGGTGCGACCAAGTCAGAGACAAAAAGGAAGACCTGGTTAAGAGCTTATTGATGAAACGCTATGAATTGAGACATGAACGTGACGAGACATTTGAAAAACACAGCTCATTTGAAAAACTTTTCGTCTAGGCCTCTCGCTCTTGCTTCTTCGCCATGTCTCCACACGAAATAAACAAAATACGTCCTATTGCCGCTACCTTTGCGGTGAAAATGGCCTAATTTTGCTACACTACGCGACAACGCTTACTAGACGATAATTGCCCCTAAATGGCGAGTTCGCCCGACCCGACTTCAGTGTTAGGGTGAATAATAAAACTGATACCGATTTACCTACACATAAAGCGATCATGGGAGCGATCTAGGGTTCTCGATATTGCCACTGATAAAAGGGTCGTGTGCAGACGCTTTAAGGAGACAGTAAAAATACTACGCGTCCAAAAGAAAAGACAACCCGCTGGTGTGAAGGTTCATACAAACCGTTTGTCTATTATATTTGGACGGGTTGTATTAAATGTCCCGGCGAAAAATGATAAATAAAGTTCAGTCTAATTTTTATTTGAGTTATAAGGACGCTAAAAAAAAAAAAAAAAACTTAAAGGTATTTTTGGCCCACCCTACTACACCGTGTATCGTGGATACCCTCGCTGATTCGATTTGCAATATTTTTAGTGATGGAAAAGGGAGAGGTGATGTCATGCTACTACCGCTTCCTTACCAAAGGACAGCAATGGATCTGGCTGCAGTCTAGATTCTACATAACCTACCACCAGTGGAACGCGAAACCAGAGTTCATAGTTTGTGCTCATCGCGTCGTTGGGTGAGTTACTTGCGCTTAATTTACCTACCTTATACTTATTTTCACCCTTAATGTATGCACTTAAACGATTTCATCGCACTTTTTAATTTTTATCTCGGAGTGCGGTAGTTAGCCTAGACTCTCCATATTGTCAACAGATTCATCTATGCAAATAGTTAAACAAACTTTTGTTGTTGACGATTAACAAATCTTGTATTTTTTTCCAGTAAAATGGAATTAGCGAAAAGCACCAAAGAAGAAGACGTCGAAATGGAAGAGTTAAGCGTAGTGGAAAACAACCCATTGTTGCTGAACGATGCATGTTCTGATGGAACCAGTATTGACAAAATATCCCCTACATACCTGTCAGAGAGAAACGTAAATTTCAT
The DNA here is from genome assembly GCA_912999815.1 of Campaea margaritaria. Classification (NCBI taxonomy): domain Eukaryota; kingdom Metazoa; phylum Arthropoda; class Insecta; order Lepidoptera; family Geometridae; genus Campaea; species Campaea margaritaria. The sequence continues at coordinate 8,319,912 of OU538788.1, forward strand.
CAATCCGTTAGAGGTGCAATCGCGGGTATGCATGGTAGTCCTCGTTTCCATAACTTTTTATTCCATGTTAACATAGGCGCAATGACGACGAATTGAAAATATTGGGTGCTTTTCTACGAATGTACAATAAGTTAGGAAATGTAACTGGTGAATAAATGACCCAACTAAAGTCGTGTCCAAGTAAGCGGAGCTTAAAAATCGTGTCCATCGCTTCATCAGTCGGACATTTGACTTGCAAGCGAGCACACGTCCACTATTTGGGTACGTTTTCGTACTTTTAATTTTGAACTAGAGCTATGAATCATCATGCCAGCATGTGTTGTAAAGTTTAGCACTGAAACTAGATTCTTTTTTGTCGTGCCAGGTCGTCAGGAGCCAGCAAACGGAAAAGGACGCTCGGTCAGACACTGCTATAGCGGCCCTGCCTATAGCCTATATGTCAGAGGTCGGTGAAATTTACACCGCCTCGTTCCCGTCACAGGTAATATTTCCGTTTAAATTGACCCCTCTCTTCTCTGCCTGTCCGGTACCAATTTTGCTTTCGATTGTAAAGTAAATTTCTGATGACCTAGAGACCTGAAACTTTATACATAGCTCAGTTCTGACCATAAGTTATGAATCAAACGTGTTCGAACATTTTTGTATGGAAGCTATCCACCCGCCGTCATTTTTTTATAAAGTTTCCTAATAGTGATGAAAGTAGTATATATGGGTATGGTACACTTATATAAATATAAAATGTCAAGTAATATGATACCGTGTCACGTTCCCGAGATATGGAGATATAGAGTCATTCAAGTACAACGAAAATTATTAAAAATGCAATAATTACGTGTGTATACGCATTCTATTGTGTTGTTGGTTAATGATTTATTAAAAGGCAGTACAAATAATATATGCACAATATAATAAAACAACTTAATTTTTTAAATCGTACCTCATCACAAATTATACGTGGTGTAATCAAAATCAAAGTGGTGGCGGGTGGATTTGCCACAAACGTTCTATGCCCTTTGAATAGAACAGCGAGGCAGCCGCGCCTTACGTGTTGTCTGTGTAGATCGCGCCTAAACATAAATTATCTGTGTCCTTTCACTCCTCGTCCACCGGTTGCCGTCAACGAGAACGAGATCGGCGGCCAGGATTTCGGCTCCTGGATAGCGTTCGTGCAGTGGACCAGAGCCACATTATTATATGCATCGCTACTTCAGCGATGTCATCTCGTTCTCATTGCCAGAGGACAAGCGGCGTTACGCTTACTTGTTTTCCGACAGACTGATTCCTGTCGACAAAGTGCGAGGGACGGCCAGTCGGAGGCAGGAGGTTCCTTCGTGTCGGAGATCAGCGAACCACTCTACAACAAGACTAACTATCGGCTGAATTCAAGGGTACACTTACTGTTTTTTGTTGGATGTGATTGTGCCGGCCTCTGATGTTTATCAGGCACGTGGCCCAATAACTGCTATCAATCCAGGACAGACGTCTAAACGGTGCCCTCCAGAGCAAGGAGTGAAATCCACACACAACTTATAAAAGCCATTGGTGCAAATCAAAACGCGGGTTGTAAAGTGCAATAGTTACCGCTCGACCACCATCTCTGCATATCGGTACTTGTTAGAGTTATTGACATCATTTCAGGAAAACTGCATAGGGATACAGGCTTGCTGCAATAATTTCAATGCCTGATATTTAAGTTGTGTAACAGTTGTGTAATTTCTGACTTCACAGACAATCTGTAGCACTTAATACACCAATTTGACCAAACTAATAAATTAAAAGTCTATATAATTATAAATAATGTTTTGTAACATTCCATAGTATTGAGAACAAATGTTAGGTTGCGTTATCGTTCCAGGCGGCATCTATGTCGTCGTTGGGTCTGGGCGAGGCCGCGAGTACGACGTGGGTGCGCCCTGCGCGCCAACACTACAACTCCGAGTCCAACTCTGTGTCCAACTCCGCGTCCGGTGACTCGGCCAAAACCCTCGCCCACACCCGGCTCAAACCCAAAAAGGTACACACACCCTTCCACTTCAACTTCTACCACAACTGTGTTATAAATATAATGCTTAAGTTAGGTGTAGCCAGGCAACATATTCCAAGAGATGGCACTGTTTCTCCAAAAATATGTTTTATTTTTTTTACTTTCATTAGCGATAAATAAATTTATTTTAGGTGATTTCGCAGGTTTCCCAACTTGTTCTAACCATATATCAAACATAATTGAACCTATTGAAACCCGTCCACACTTTTGAGAATATGTTAATCATAACCAAATCCCTGTATAAGCAAATAAACGACGCACACACATGTAACTTCAGGTCCCTAACACGACTTCTCTTAACACGTTCACTGCTGAAAACAAAACTGGTGTTAGCGGTATGGGAAAACACAACGGTGTGAAAATGTGTCAGGGTTAGTAATAGTTTAATAAAACAATGAATATACAAAAATATAATTGTATCATCCTCATCATCAGCCGTAAAACCCCCACTGCTGAACATAGACCTCCCCCATAGAACGCCACAACGAATGCTTGCTAGCTATTTGCATCCAGCGAAGAGTTTGCGATCAACAAACGCCACGAAAATTAAACGTTTTCAGGCAATATGTAGTGTTTTCTACGAGATGCGAATACGGGGAGGATAGTTAAACTTGACGTTGAATTGACAGACGGACGTACACATATAAAGGTCAAAAAAGTCTGCATGGAAAAGGACTAAGGCCTTGACTATCTCTTAAAATTTTCTCTACGGGCAAATAAAATACAAAGTGACTTCCAAAATTCACAAACCTTATAGCTAAAAATTGTTTTAACTTGCCAAACATGTAACCAATACTGTTCCTGTTCCAAAATAGACTAACCATATAATTTTCCACAGATAAAGCCGCTACAGGTGGCGTGCTACGACCGCTGCAACGGGATGAACCAGCAGGGGCACAATCCGGCGAACCCGATGGTGTCGCCACAGAAGATCGGCACGCAGTTCCTCAACCCTTCTTCGTACGTGGGCGCCGTCGGCGTAGTCGCCACACTGCCCGTCCTCGTCACGCAGGACCATACTCAGGTGCAGTAAACTATACACAACGTTTCGTCACCTAAACGACTACTTCTTGAAATTACCAATTCCCGAAATTACCACTGCGATAAAGTTCCAATCCAACGTTTCCAATGATAGGACTAATGTATAATGACTGTCATATTTTAAAACCGGAACTTCCCATTATGATAATAGATGACACCTCCAAAGCCCCCTTGCCCTTCTAGACGATAAGTTAGATAGTCCTACAAGACTTTTTTATATTTCTTATATAATTTAGTAATTTTTTTCTTAAGGTTCGCCCTGCTTATTTAGTCTATTTTGTGTGAATTACTACTTGAACTTTAATTAATGAAATTTCACGATTTGAAGATCACATACATCACACACATGTTGTCATTGTGACTCATAGAAGAAAACAAAAGAAGTAATACTCTAACATAACAACCTAATCGGCTTACAAATTAAAAAAGACTAAGGCCGGTTTTAGTGCATGACCGACCGTCGTCGGTGCGAACCATCGGTCCTGACGGTACGCATAACCAATCGTCAGTTTGTAACGTTCACAGCTCTCCTGGCCTACCGAACTGGCCGGACTGGTACAGTCACAAACGCGTACACGAAACCTATAAAATCAAATCGAACCTACTAATGTTTTGAACTAGTAGGTTCGATTTTTGGTGACGATGATACGCGCATCCGTACAGTCGGTCTACCGATCGGTGTAGCACTGAACGCGTTAATAGGTTTCCATAGGGAAAACTCACCATTGAGTCCCGAAATCGATGTATTGGTTGAAACATTGCGGTAACAGGATTAGGCAGCATCGTCGCACTCTAGCTAGCCGGAGTGCACCGGTCGATTGTAGGCCTTAGGGACACCTTCCAATATAACATGATGAGAGTTCGTGGCCGTGGCAGGAGCAGTTGCAGAGAAAACACGTGGAGCTCCAAGAGTTGATCCAGCGTCAGCAGGCGGAGCTGCGGCATGTGAAGGAACAGCTGCTACTGGCCAGGCTTGGCATCATCCAGCCGCTCGTACACGTAAGTTTCAGGGGGCAAAACGAACAGTTGATAAAAAGTCTACCAGTAGGATCCATCCGCTGTGACGTACTAAAAAAATAAAGCGATTCCACTGTTTCTTTTGTTTTTTCATGTTTCTTTTGTCTTCCATTGTTCCCGTTGGTGCCATCCAACATTAGCCTAAATTGTTAACCTGTAATTTTTTTAGGTATTTTTCCGTGGGGCTCAACTCACGCAAACGACGCGCGTGATATATCAAATGTATGGCGCCATACATTTATCTTAAATATTGTTTCGCGCAACTGACGGGGACGGTATTCTACATTTTCTCTGTCATTTCTAAACACTTTTATGCAAATAAATGTCTACATAGATGATTTACGCATGCATCGTCCTTATTTAGCATTGTCGGCATTTAGTAATCTCATTTTTGTCTGGGCTAGGTACCGTACGCGAACATCGACGAGATGCAGCTACAAGAGATCACAGGGCCGATGCATGCGCAGATAACGTATCCCATAGCGGCCCAACCGCACCTGGCGCACCTGGCGCACCTTCCGCACCTGCCGCACCTGCCGCTGCAGCCGATCCAACCGTACTGCGGTGCGCAACACCAAATTCCTCAGTAAACACGCATTTGCAGCCATCCACACGCCTGTATCTCAGTCTTACCAACTCCACGAGTCTTCATGGTCTCGAATGTGCAGCGTCATTGCGCGCTCTCTGCAATACAATAAGGTGGGGGGGGGGGGGGGGGGGGGGGGGGGGTAAAGCCGTGTGTAACACGCGTGCCTCCTGCGTTAGAGCTATAGTATGTAGTACCACAGTTACAATACAATGTATCCGGCATTGATTGATATTTGAGAAGGAATATTTTTTCATTGTTTTATCTATCAGTACAGTACAATGACCTAACTGACCCCTAGCAATGGGATGGCAGTGATTCTGTTTTACATTAACGTTGGTCCATTTTTTTATGTTACTTAGTAGCGAAACGGGCTGATCGTTCCCTTATACTGATAGTTAAGATAACGCAACGCAGTTAGCAATGATTAACTAGTTTGGTGCCACTTTCTAGAGTTATCACCAACTATAAAATAACACGAAAAATTCGTATCAAAACAGACTAGATTTTGTATTACCTAGGAAAATGTATAAAAAATCTATTTTTTGCATATTATTTTGTTTTCCTATTTTGTCAATTCTGTAATGCCATTAATATCAGTAAAATCTGTATGATGTTCGCTAGAATGATTATTAATTTACATTTATAGATATGATGACAATTAATATAATTTTCCTAGGTCTCTTATGCATCATGTTAGGAAGGTCTTTGTAAAGGGTTAAATTTATCGATAAAAATAATTGAAAAATGCGCCCCTCGAATCGGAGCCAATGCCTGGACATATTGTATTACCTATCTTTGTTAAATTCGAATTGTTTCTTTTGATTTTTATTCTTTGTTATTTTTGAATGTTTTTTAATTCTTTGGTTCCATCGTCAGTGCGGGTAACGACGAGCTTGGACCATGCCAGTAATAATGTCTCGGCCTTAGTGTTTGATTTATTTGCATAGCATATACCTACTCGTGCTTCATTGTAAACAATGATTCTATGTAACTCTGTGACTAAATCACGAATGCCGCTTTGGCCATCTAAGTATAAGGGGGCTCTAAACACTCTAGGGGCAATATAAACTTAATTATAGGTAGAAAAAAAAACAGTAATATAATCCGATGTAACGCTAATTCTACGCCCAACAATCAATGCATAATAACCATTTTTATAAGTCAAGTCTTGTTAGGACTTGACATTCTATTTAAGAAAATATATACACGGACAATATATTGTACATTTTAATCATAAGAATAATAATCAACCGTAGATACCTTCAAAATGTGATAATTTAAATTATTTTTTTCAGCAAAATTGCTATATATTTACAACATTGTTATAATATTTTTTGTTTAGCTTAAAAGTTTATAGTGTATAAAATATATTACTTTTATATACAAATTAAGGGCTGTGCAATAACAATTATTGATGAATTCCTAAAAAGCATTGTGACCATTTTGTTATACTAAATTTGTTTAATATTAGGCGCTATGTTTTTATATGTTAGTAGTTTATAGTCTAATTTTGAGAATCAGAATCATTTATCTTCTGAAAATATAACAGTTAATAATAATATTATAATATTATAGTTAATTATACATTGTTAGTTCATCATCATCATCATCATCATGATGAACTAACAACGTATAATTAACTATAATGTAATAAATTATATAATAATATGTTTAATTATACGTTGTTAGTTAATTATAGATAAATCACAATCATTTATTTTCTGAACGAGTATGTTTTGTTTACACAGGATGTTAAAGAGAATATTATTTGTCCCTTTATTGCTGCTATAAAAGCAAAAAGAGTGAATAATATTATGATATTTTAATGAACGCCTATTAATATTTCTACATCACAATAATTTTGAAATGAATTAGTTACTTTTGCTTTTTAGCCTTTTGATACTAAGTATAAAATTGTGATATGTGTTATTGGTTTAATAACACGCCATAATATATTATATAATATAGCAAGCACGTTTTGGATTCCTATATTTATCGGCACAAGATCTAGACTATTCTCTTTAACACACTGTATTTGGGGTTTTGAATGTGCCATTTTATATATAAGTATAGAAACGTATCACAGGTCACGGTGTTACAATTTACTTTAATCACTGGAACATTATAAAACAATATATTACTCCCCCTTTCCATATAAATAAATTGAATCTTGTCAGTGATGATAGTATCAAGCTTCCTACGCATATGTAGAAGAATGCATTGACCTTGAAATATTTGTTAGTTAATTATAATTTCCAATAACATAAATGTTATTGGAATTATGGCAAAAATACTGTATTTTTTTTAATTTATTAAAGTGTCTTGGGCATCATTGATATAATTTTGTCCATGCTCCTTATTAAAATTGATCTCGTAATATAATAAAACTAATATTACATGATAAGCATATATTCCAAAATTTATTCCTCTATGTTAAACCTTTAACCAAAACCATTACAGTACTTTTTAAACCTGTGAAACGTTTTCGATTTAAGTAAAATAATTTAATAAAAAGTAATAATAATTATAGTTGAAAAAAATTAAAACAGATTTCTGTTATCTCGTTCTTTCTACAACATTATATTTTTATCGTCAGTTTTGAATATTATATCAAATATAATCGTCAATAATGTTTTATTTACTTACATTGTGAGCATTTTAATTTTATATATTTGATGATGTAGGGGTTAAAGATTTTTAAATCACTCATAGAGTTTGTTTGAAAGTTTATAGGTTGTTGATTATATTATTTCTACTTTACAACGAAGTAATATAATAATTAAAGTAATTGAATAGGTATGATTCATTTAGCAACTACAATTTCGAGTGTGGGTGACACAACGTAGGTATTTAATTATATTTTGTAATATAATAAAAGATTGATTGAAATGGGTAAGCCACTGAAATACAGTTTATTAAACACCGGTTTATACTACGTAAGAACTATTAACTTGTTATATTTGACACACACCTAGGGCCGATTTCTTGGTTCAATATTTAGCTGTCAAGCATTTTCGATGATGTCATCTTAGTCTACTACAGATAAAGTGGTGGCATTATATGTGGTTACTTGTAGTATCATGAGTTTTTCATAGGATTGGTATCTATTTAGCTAAATTGTAATTGCAAGACGTTCCTATTAAACATTTATTCATAGCAATTGGTTTGATTTTAGGTATCCTCGAACCTCAAACACTCGAAATGTTATCATTGTGTTGTGAGGGGCCATGTTATCCTTTTTTTTCTACAGTAAATTTGGTTGCAATGTGATGCAATACAATATATTGACAATACTGAGAACCTTTTCGACTAAAAATAAATTATAACTAAATTAAATAGCTTTAATTCTATCCACCAACAAACTAAAATATTTTGCTACTAGCATGGAGGCGCCACAATCTAACAAACTTAAGTAGGCCGTTACGAGCTTGATCCAATCTGCAGATTCTGCAGTTCGTTTAAAACCACACCAGTATAACTATCATGCTAATTCACGCCCCATACACGGTCAGTTCTACTTGATCCAATCGGCCAGCGTCATGCCGATTGAACGATATGCAGTTGTGTTAGATTAGTGAACTGACTATTCCCGTTGAGACTAGCATACCTCAGTAGTTTATTTTTTTTAATCTACAGCTAGTCAAACTTCCTTGTCATTTTCCTTAGGTTTGAAAGTGACAACAAATTGAATGACCGAACTAAGAATTTACACTAGTTCTTCGTAAACACAGAATTTAGACCAAAGTAGGTCTTATGTCGTAATCTGATAGTAACATTCTCATAATTATTATTCGCAACACAGAATTATTAAGTCACTACGTAACTTTACTATTATGTGTATGTATAGCACTAGGTGTGTGTTAAACTGTTGAATGTAAATAACTAACCATTTCATTATATCTATGAATAGCGGAAAGTTCAGATCCCAAGTAGAGATCAAATCCCAATGTGGGCATGTAGCAATGTGTTTCTTGTATAAACATGCTAAACTGGTGAAAGAAAACATCGTGAGAAAACCTATATGCCCGAAAAGAGGATTGTTGTTAAATCTGGGCCGAGCCCCAAGTGGATTGTTGTTTAATCTTCTTCGCAAAAGTGAAATATGGTAAAGACTCCTTATTCGCGGTGTATACATACGTTCCGCTAATATGCCGCGAATTCAGTAACCGAGGATACGGAACGGTAATTTGTAAAGGAATGTAGGGGATACATACGTTCCAAGACGTTTTTTTTAACAATAACACTAATTATTACTATTTGGGTTAGACAAAGGTTTAAAAACATTTGTAATTTTCTCTTTTTTTGCCGATGTTATAAGGTACTTCACATCGAATTTTAAGTCAGCAGTAGCGTTAACAATTTTCATTTTGAAAATAAGGCTCCTCTCCATAGATGGGTAAATTTTCATAAAAAAATCACACAGTTCATTTGCCATGAGTATACCTTCACTAAGGGTTTTTTCAGGTCTAAGGAAGCCTTTTCAGTGCTTGTAAAAAAAGGCTCTTCAATGGAATGGGAGTTAATTACCCATAATGGGCCTCATTTGACTACGGACTTCAGGCATAGTGGCAATAAGAATTATTATACGTTTTATATTTGTTCTTCCAGGCATGTGCCTACTCAAAGGATGCGGATGCGTTAATAGAGGACATCAAATTCAATTTAATGTATCGACTGGATCTGCGAATACAGGAAACGAGTCGATATTTATTTACCTGCGAATAGCGAAATCACGAATAAGGAGCTTTTACTGTACACATACTCAGCTGTGGGTGAATTATGGGTTGTGATTTGATGAACAATTTGTTACTTATGTTATAATACGTTGTTTGTACGTCACAATAAGTACCTAGTGTTTTTTTTATAATTAAATGTAATTAGTACAGAAATAGTGTGAGGGAGGAAGCGAGTACCTGATTGGTTTAATTTGTTGATTTTACTATCTATGTTTACATATTAAGTTGTTTATTGTAGGTACTAGATAAACTTGTGTGCTGTGTATTAATTTTATAGTAGGGAACCGATGGTATGAGACCACTATTAAGAACCCTTATTTAACATGCCGTAGGTGGCCACAGCTTTTTTCACACTACCTCACTTTGCTCATTTATTTTAACTGATTAGTCTGATATAATACCATTTGTTGTGAAACATGATCACATTTAATTGGTCACAAACACTTGGTCCATAAAGCTATATTGATAACAAAGTTTCATTTGGAGGAATTATTTATATATTTATTCTTTAGCACACAAATGGAGTACAAGGAGTACTTAATGCTAAGTAGGATTTTCTACCAGTCATCCTGGAGGTGTAACTGAAATTATATAACAAGAATTTTATTTGATAAACTCTGTTCTGTTGTATTTGATTTCAAAATATTTTATGAAAATTTGTTGTTACAGGAGTCATTTCAAACTCTTTATGGCCCTTCATGCCATATAATCAATTTACATTATAATAAAGATTCAGCAACTGTAAATATTGGTGCAAATAAGAATAATATTTTAATAATGTATCACATATTGGAATGATATAATATGAGTAAATAGTTCACAATTCTATGGAATTTAATTCTGTAGGTTGGACGGGATTTGATTTTTAGTTTATGAAATGAGACAGTCAATCTTAATTCTTACACCACTAAGGTTTCTAGATTATGTGGCAGTAGCACATATCTTTTTTGATAGCAGCTCCTGAATATAGAATACAAGACATATTCTGCTATTATCGTTCAAGTTCACAAGTAGAGCTTAGAAAGATTACTGGGTAATGCCTAAACAAGCTATACAAGTGATATTATTGTATGTTGGAATATGTTTCTGCTTGATATATTATGCAATACATACAGGTGGAAAAAAGTAATGGGACATGCAGGAACAGTACATAAGTATGTTTTTAAATATTAGAATTACTGCATTCAGTATTATTAACTTTTAAATTTACCTGTGCCAGGATTGAACCAAATAAAAAATAGTTTAGTTTAATGACCAAATTATTGAGATACAAGATTAATAGATAAAATATCTCAAAATATCATAGTATCTTACAAGACCATAAAATTGTAACATATCTATGTACTTTTCTTTGTCCTATGAGTTTTTACCACCCTCAACACTTAACCTCTTTTAACTTCTAAATGGAAATAAATAAATACTGTCTGAAAATTTGTTTTACTTTGATACCAATAACTTACAATCCAATCTTATAACCAATAGAGCATAATTTTTAATTTGATATGCGGGGCTATGCAGCATGGTGCCAATCAGCTCGAGTTCGTTTCATTTTGACGTTTAATTGCCACGGGACTCTTCATTCGTATTGAAATGACGAGGCCCATGGCAATGAAACATCAAAATGAAACGAACTGCAAACGATCCGCACCGTGCTGCATAGCTCCGATGTTCCATTTTTGTCACAAAATTTCACTGGAAAATGACATTGTCCCTGTCTACATGTTGTTGGCATATTGTATATCTGATCCAGCATTTTTGTAAATCATCAAATACACTAGGCAATATACAGATAAAAAAGAAGTTTGGCTCCACCTAGACTCGATGAATAGACATTATTTAGATTAGAAAACTCTAAAATTGTTGGTTTTGAAAAGCAACTGTTTATCAAATGCTGGAATATGTATACAATTTGTCGACAACATAATTATCTATTTATGTATAGGACTCATAATGAAGCAGTATGGGCCAAACAATTTACATATTGAAAAATTGATATAAAAAGGCATTTATTTGGTCTAAGAGACTTAAAATAGGCTACAAACAAGAATATTACATTTATTAATATGTTCTGTCAGTTTGATTGATTTCATATCACATGAAAACTACCAAATTAATTCCTATGCTGTCTAACTATGATGAAAAACAAGGCGACGCGCTGGTGTAAGCTTCCTGGCTTTGGTGGGAAACAGTCTTGAAGGTAATAATGATTGGCATAAAAAACACCACTGTGAACGAACTCGTGGGTAACTGCTACTACTTTCTCCTATGTAACAGGTAGTAACTAGGTATGTAATATATTCAGGCCATCTGCTGGCCTCGACTAAGTTTCCAATAATAACCTTTAAGGCCTATAAGTTCAGAGTGTGTTTTTTTTTCGACGATTTTACCTGTGGAAGGAAAAGCAACACCGTTAATTTTATCAACATCTCAATCAGCTCATCGAAACCGGTATCGCGTGATCTTCGCTGCAGATCAAGACGGACTGGCTTAGCAGCCACCGGCTTCAGTTGGCACTCCTAAGAAACCAAAAGCCGCCACTGAGAAAACACAAAGTCACTAGGAGCGGTCACCGCTGGAAAAGTGATATTCAATCCATCCATTATTAGTATTTGTCCTCGTTTACAGTTCTCTTAGTTTAACCAGCTAGATACTTTACAATTTAGGTAAGTACATAATTTGTACTTTAATTTCTTCTAGTAACTATCCTAACAACTACTTTAACTTTAAATAAACAATAAGTTTGTTTGCTTCATTCTCGCGTGTTTATTTACGTTATTTGTTGTCAACTGACCAGATGTTATTGTCAGTCAATGTCACTGATGACAGTGACACTGACAATTACAAAACAAAAGAAGTTGAGTGATTGAATGATGATAGTGACACCGACAATAACATGACTAAAGAAATTGAGTGATTGAATGATGACAGTGACATTGATAATAACATTCTTTTTTTTTTTATGACTACAGTCGAAAGATTAGCACAGATAAATTATGATTACTTCCCTTTTTACGTTGTAACTTAAAGTGCATGACACTTATTTATTTTTCTTAATACTTAACAGTTTTTAGTTGTTTCTATAGAGCAGTAACAATAATTGGTTTGTATATTCCAACATATTATTCCCTCCCTCTCTGAGACTCTCGAATCCCATTGAATTCTTCTCCCTTGAGTATTATAGTTGTTCCATCTGTCTGATGTCTTTGTCTACCCAAAAAGATTGACAATATTCAATATTTATTGCGCAAAGCATTCTAGCTCACTTTTCTTATAATAAAAACATTAATAGATAGATAGATAAACTCTTTATTGAAACACCATAGAACAAAGAAAACTTAAAACTAGAACAAAACAAATTTTACAATTAGTGTCACAATGGGCGGTCTTATCGCTCAGAGCGATCTCTTCCAGACAACCATGCACGGAGAGGAGTAATTAGTACATCGGACGGTGGCTCTCCTTATATACATAGAATAAAATAAATAAATAAATAGATACATATACACAAAATAAACTTAAATACATATTAAATAATAGATAAACTTAATATATACCCTAATATAATAAACATACATACTAATACAAATATCTTAATCATATTTTAGTCTCCGAGTCCTAGCTTAAACCACCTCTTTCTGTTATGTTATAAACTTTATCCGGCTTTAATCTTATTCGTAAAGATCGAACAAATAGTGGTGTAGCTATTACATGCATTCCCTTCTTTATAATCAGCTTATCTGTATAGGCACCACCACTATGCCGATAAACACCTATATTTACTGAAATTCTTCTTTCTCATTCTAAAAGTCTATTACCTATAGCTATCCTTTACCCAATAACATCATCGAAGACGATATTCTTCTATGATCATGTCTCCAAATATGGCCCTAAACTCAAGTGGCTTCCTATTCGTCGACGCCGGAATGCTCAATGCTCATAATAAACATATGGTCCCTCCTCTACAATATCGGTCCGGATTGGTAGATAACATATCTACCTCCGTAATAATTTCCCATTTTCAAGAAGGAACTCGCATTTTCCTAGGATAAATAGCCTATTTCGATCGTCAATAGTTTTGCTTCCCATCTATATATACATATAAAAATGTTATGTTGGTTTGTGTACGCTTCAAAAACTCAAAAAGTTCTGCACCAATCGAGCTGAAATTTTAGCATGATATATAATCCGCATCAAGGATTGTTTTTATCTATTTTTTTCATCAGCGACATATTAGCGAATGTGCGAATGTGCCACAGCGAAGAGTGGCAGGGTACAGCTAGTAGAGCATAATTTTTAATGTGATATGTTCCATTTTTGTCACAAAATTTCACTGGAAAATTACATTGTTCCTGTCTACGTGTTGTCAGCATATTGTATATCTGATCCAGCATTTTTGTAAATCATCAAATACACTAGGCAATATAAAGATAAAAAAGAAGTTTGGCTCCACCTAGACTCGATGAATAGACATTATTAAGATTAGAAAACTCTAAATTTGTTGGTTTTGAAAAGCAACTGTTTATCAAATGCTGGAATATGTATACAATTTGTCGACAACATAATTATCTATTTATGTATAGGACTCATAATGAAGCAGTATGGGCCAAACAATTTACATATTGAAAAATTTATATAAAAAGGCATTTATTTGGTCTAAGAGACTTAAAATAGGCTACAAACAAGAATATTACATTTATGAATATGTTCTGTCAGTTTGATTGATTTCATATCACATAAAAACTACCAAATTAATTGCTATGCTGTCTAACTATGATGAAAAACAAGGCGACGCGCTGGTGTAAGCTTCCTGGCTTTGGCGGGAAACAGTCTTGAAGGTAATAATGATTGGCATAAAAAACACCACTGTGAACGAACTCGTGGGTAACTGCTACTACTTTCTCGTATGTAACAGGTAGTAACTAGGTATGTAATATATTCAGGCCATCTGCTGGCCTCGACTAAGTTTCCAATAATAACCTTTAAGGCCTATAAGTTCAGAGTGTGTTTTTTTTTCGACGATTTTACCTGTGGAAGGAAAAGCAACACCGTTAATTTTATCAACATCTCAATCAGCTCATCGAAACCGGTATCGCGTGATCTTCGCTGCAGATCAAGACGGACTGGCTTAGCAGCCACCGGCTTCAGTTGGCACTCCTAAGAAACCAAAAGCCGCCACTGAGAAAACACAAAGTCACTAGGAGCGGTCACCGCTGGAAAAGTGATATTCATTCCATCCATTATTAGTATTTGTCCTCGTTTACAGTTCTCTTAGTTTAACCAGCTAGATACTTTACAATTTAGGTAAGTACATAATTTGTACTTTAATTTCTTCTAGTAACTATCCTAACAACTACTTTAACTTTAAATAAACAATAAGTTTGTTTGCTTCATTCTCGCGTGTTTATTTACGTTATTTGTTGTCAACTGACCAGATGTTATTGTCAGTCAATGTCACTGATGACAGTGACACTGACAATTACAAAACAAAAGAAGTTGAGTGATTGAATGATGACAGTGACACCGACAATAACATGACTAAAGAAATTGAGTGATTGAATGATGACAGTGACATTGATAATAACATTCTTTTTTTTTTTTTATGACTACAGTCGAAAGATTAGCACAGATAAATTATGATTACTTCCCTTTTTACGTTGTAACTTAAAGTGCATGGCACTTATTTATTTTTCTTAATACTTAACAGTTTTTAGTTGTTTCTATAGAGCAGTAACAATAATTGGTTTGTATATTCCAACATATTATTCCCTCCCTCTCTGAGACTCTCGAATCCCATTGAATTCTTCTCCCTTGAGTATTATAGTTGTTCCATCTGTCTGATGTCTTTGTCTACCCAAAAAGATTGACAATATTCAATATTTATTGCGCAAAGCATTCTAGCTCACTTTTCTTATAATAAAAACATTAATAGATAGATAGATAAACTCTTTATTGAAACACCATAGAACAAAGAAACTTAAAACTAGAACAAAACAAATTTTACAATTAGTGTCACAATGGGCGGTCTTATCGCTCAGAGCGATCTCTTCCAGACAACCATGCACGGAGAGGAGTAATTAGTACATCGGACGGTGGCTCTCATTATATACATAGAATAAAATAAATAAATAAATAGATACATATACACAAAATAAACTTAAATACATAGTAAAGTAATAGATAAACTTAATATATACCCTAATATAATAAACATACATACTAATACAAATATCTTAATCATATTTTAGTCTCCGAGTCCTAGCTTAAACCACCTCTTTCTGTTATGTTATAAACTTTATCCGGCTTTAATCTTATTCGTAAAGATCGAACAAATAGTGGTGTAGCTATTACATGCATTCCCTTCTTTATAATCAGCTTATCTGTATAGGCACCACCACTATGCCGATAAACACCTATATTTACTGAAATTCTTCTTTCTACTACAAAATTAAATTAAATTAAATTATTACTACCTCCGTAATAATTTCCCATTTTCAGGAAGGAACTCGCATTTTCCTAGGATAAATAGCCTATTTCGATCGTCAATAGTTTTGCTTCCCATAAATTAGTAAAATATTAACCAGAATCCGATCAAGACTTCAGAAAACAAAAGACAAAGACCTTCTACAAATTTATATAAAATTAAATAATAACTCACCTCTTTATAGTCTTAGTACACAAACCACAAAAAAAAAACTCTTCGAACCAGCCGCAAACCCAAGCCACCACACCGCCAGCATCACCAAACTGAACTCTTGTAGCTATTACAGTTTGGCAAACTACTTTGGGCACGAGGAACTGTCTGATTATACTCTGGCTTGCTGTGCTGCGGATCTCGGTGCAGCAGCCATTTGTTTTTCGATCAACTGTTTGTCCCGCCTACGCCTTTAAAACACAGATTTTTTTAAACTGCCTACCTCTTCTAATAGAACTATGTCTCCGTTTCTTCCTGGTGGATCGTGTCTTCACGTCGCCCCTCCCCAGTGGTGGCAGGTCAGTGCTGCCATTTTCATTCCCAGTTTCTTCTCTTACCGGCTCTATTTCCTCAGGCTCATGACTTTCGTTGCCTCTTGTCACCAATATGTGTAGTAATATCCTGTAAATGATGCCATGATTATGATTATTTTATTTGGGGTGGTACTTTTCTTCATCAGCATATTATTGTTGTTAGGTACGTATTACACATTACTTTCCTATGTTTATAAAGCTACGTATAAGAAATTAAGCAGTTTCAACACTTTAAGCTCAACCCGTCTTAATTAGCTTAAGGGTCTAATCTAAATTTAAGTTAAAGTTTTTAAAGTTCAGGTTTAAGGAATAAATTAAGCCTAAAGTCGAGATCCTTTTAAAAACCATGAACTAATAAGTAGTAAGATTTCCGAACTGTAAGTTTCCATTGCAAATAAATAAAATTATAAATACCTTTGGCCTTCGTGAGTTCTTCATGTGTTCCTTGTTCGACTATTGCTCCTTGATCCATGCAAATGATTCGATTCGCGTTTACTACCTATTGTTGATAGCCTAGAAAAGTAAAACGCGTGAAAAACTGGTCAAGTAGCGAGTCGTGCCTCGCTTTTATAGGGTTTCGTATAAGTACGATAAGTTATTTATTTAGAAATAAAATTGATCCATCATCTAATATTGATTTGAAAAAAAAAAAAACTACCTAGAAGGAAGCTTGCTGCAATTAAATGATGTTTCAAACCATTAATAATAACCAAAAAATGACGACGTGAAACAAGTACAAAAAGTTACTTACAGTGAAAACAATCCCAAAGACATATTTTCGTACATCATGTGGCTTATAGAAATCGTTAAGAATAAGCCTAGTATTATAATATCGTATTATATTATATATATACATTTATGGGTTGTGATTTGATGAACAATTTGTTTGAGGTTTGAGTTTTTTTTCTGTAGGTTGGACGGGATTTGATTTTTAGTTAATGAAATGAGACAGTTAATCTTAATTCTTACACCACTAAGGTTTCTAGATTATGTGGCAGTAGCAAATATCTTTTTTGATAGCAGCTCCTGAATATAGAATACAAGACATATTCTGCTATTATCGTTCAAGTTCACAAGTAGAGCTTAGAAAGATTACTGGGTAATGCCTAAACAAGCTATACAAGTGATATTATTGTGAGTATGTTGGAATATGTTTCTGCTTGATATATTATGCAATACATACAGGTGGAAAAAAGTAATGGGACATGCAGGAACAGTACATAAGTATGTTTTTAAATATTAGAATTACTGCATTCAGTATTATTAACTTTTAAATTTACCTGTGCCAGGATTGAACCAAATAAAAATTAAAAAATAGTTAGGTTTCTTGACCAAATTATTGAGATACAAGATTAATAGATAAAATATCTCAAAAATTCATAGTATCTTACAAGACCATAAAATTGTAACTTATCTATGTACTTTTTTTTGTCCTATGAGTTTTTACCACCCTCACGACTTAAACTCTTTTAACTTCTAAATGAAAATAAATAAATACTGTCTGAAAATGTATGTTTTATTTTGATACCAATAACTCTTACAATCCAATCTTATAACAAATAGAGCATAATTTTTAATGTGATATGTTCCATTTTTGTCACAAAATTTCACTGGAAAATTACATTGTCCCTGTCTACGTGTGGTCGGCATATTGTATATCTGATCCAGCATTTTTGTAAATCATCAAATACACCGGGCAATATAAAGATAAAAAAGAAGTTTGGAAGAAGTCCACCTAGACTCAATGAATAGAGATTATTTAGATTAGAAAACTCTAAAATTGTTGGTTTTGAAAAGCAACTGTTTATCAAATGCTGGAACATGTATACAATTTGTCGACAACATAATTATATATGTATGTATAGGACTCATAATGAAGCAGTATGGGCCAAACAATTTACATATTGAAGAATTGATATAAAAAGGCATTTATTTGGTGTAAGAGACTTAAAATAGGCTACAAACAAGAATATAACATTTATTAATATGTTCTGTCAGTTTGATTGATTCCATATCACATAAAAACTACCAAATCAATTGCTATGCTGTCTAACTATGATGAAAAACAAGGCGACGCGCTGGTGTAAGCTTCCTGGCTTTGGTGGGAAATAGTCTTAAAGGTAATACTGATTGGCATAAAAAACACCACTGTGAACAAACTTGTGGGTAACTGCTACTACTTTCTCGTATGTAACAGGTAGTAACTAGGTATGTAATATATTCAGGCCATCTGCTGGCCTCGACTAAGTTTCCAATAATAACCTTTAAGGCCTATAAGTTCAGAGTGTGTTCCTTTTTCGACGATTTTACCTGTGGAAAGAAAAGCAACACCGTTAATTTTATCAACATCTCAATCAGCTCATCGAAACCGGTATCGCGTGATCTTCGCTGCAGGTCAAGAGGGACTGTCTTAGCAGCCACCGGCTTCAGTTGGCACTCCTAAGAAACCAAAAGCCGACACTGAGAAAACACCAAGTCACTAGGAGCGGTCACCGCTGGAAAGGTGATATTCATTCCATCCATTATTAGTAAATACTAATAAACTAACTAACTAATAAACGAGGACATTTGTCCTCGTTTACAGTTCTCTTAGTTTAACCAGCTAGATACTTTACAATTTAGGTAAGTACATAATTTGTACTTTATTTTCTTCTAGTAACTTTCCTAACAACTACTTTAACTTTAAATAAACAATAAGTTTGTTTGCTTCATTCTCGCTTGTTTATTTACGTTATTTGTTGTCAACTGTCCAGACGTTATTGTCAGTCAATGTCACTGATGACAGTGACACTGCCAATAACAAAACAAAAGAAGTTGAGTGATTGAATGATGACAGTGACATTGACAATAACATTCTTTTTTTTTTATGACTACAGTCGAAAGATTAGCACGGATAAATTATGATTACTTCCCTTTTTACGTTGCATGGCACTTATTTATTTTTCTCAATACTTAACAGTTTTTAGTTGTTTCTATAGAGCAGTAACAATAATTGGTTTGTATATTCCAACATATTATTCCCTCCCTCTCTGAGACTCTCGAATCCCATTGAATTCTTCTCCCTTGAGTATTATAGTGGTTCCATCTGTCTGATGTCTTTGTCTACCCAAAAAGATTGACACAATTTAATATTTATTGCGCAAAGCATTCTAGCTCACTTTTCGTATAATAAAAACATTAATCATAATTTAGTCTCCGAGTCCTAGCTTAAACCACCTCTTTCTGTTATGTTATAAACTTTATCCGGCTTTAATCGTATTCGTAAAGATCGAACAAGTAGTGGTGTAGCTATTACACGCATTCCCTTCTTTATAATTAGCTTATCTGTACAGGCACCACCACAATCCCGATAAACACCTATATTTACTAAAATTCTTCTTTCTCATTCTAAAAGTATATTACCTATAGCTATCCTTTACCCAATAACATCATCGAAGACGATATTCTTCGATGATCGTCTCCAAATATGGCCCTAAACTCAAGTGGCTTCCAATTCGTCGTCGCCGGAATGCTCAATGCTCATAATAAACATATAGTCCCTCCTTTACAATATTCTCTAGGATTAGTAGACAAATACCTTTATCTAATACACAAATAAGATCAGCGTCTTTGATAGTGGACAGTCGGTGGGCGATGGTGACGCAAGTGCGACCCTTGGCAGCTTTCTCGAGCGCTTCAGCCACGACCTGCGAAAAGACGGTCAACATGAAATAGTCTCTTCAAACAGCGTCGCCTACGCCTGTACGGAACAGGAAGGCGTGGAATACTTGCCCGCTCGCTGTTGGCGTCGAGTGCGGATGTGGCCTCGTCGAGAAGCAGAAGTCGCGGGGATCGCACGAGCGCGCGCGCGATGCACACGCGCTGCTTCTGTCCGCCTGACAGCTGGGCACCGCTCGACCCTAGGTTCGTCTCGTAGCCCTGCGCGGATAGAGAATGGGGTTACTTTATGCACTGGGCAAAGAGAGTGTAGGGCTACGTCAAGCACGCGGTGCACACATGCTGCTTCTGTACATCAGTCCAGCCAGAAACCCTAATAAGTAGGTATTGCACTAAGCCGTTTTATATCGTTCTAAACATTATTTACATCTCAGTTTCACAGACAAATTTTTGGATAAGTCTACAAAGCTTATTCAAAAACATAAGATACATAGGACTTTCTTATCCTTACTATGTCCAAAATTAAAGAATAACGGCGTTTAGAACGCTGTCAAGAGTATCAAGCAGATACATCTATTTTGACCAACAAATGTGTATTTGTTTTAGCTCAGTGGTTTTTGTCCCTGAGACAACACGAAGTAGTCCTCAAAGTGGTCCACGAAGTCATCAACTCTCTGTACTCTCTCCCTCTTTACTGGCTGGACAAGCTAGCGGGAGAGGGACAGAGTACGATGAGTTCAAGCTGGCCAGCGCGCGACACTCTGCGTTTTGTACCTTGGGCAACGACACTATGAAGCTGTGGATATTAGCAGCCTTGGCGGCGGCGATGATCTCGTGCATGGAGACCTTGCGGCTGTTGTCGCCGGCCGCGATGTTCTCCGCGAGTGTGCGGTCGAACAGCACCGGCTCCTGCTGGACTACGCCCAGCTGCCGCCGCAGCCGCGGGAGAGTCATCCCGGTACGGATGTCACGACCATCCAGCTCCTGTATAGGTGACACATCGAGATCGGGGTGATCAATCATGATATCCACTGGAAGTCAGATGTCATTCTATAGTAAGTGCCTAAGTAATTCATTAGAAAGACAACAGCTTGCAGTAATGTGCAAAATTTTGAGAGGACAGGTTGATGCGCCAGATCTGGATGATGTGCTGTGTCAGTTCAATGTCCCTAACAACTACCGATGTAGTAAAAAACACCGGTTTTTGCCGTCCCATGATGTCGTACCATAGTGCGACAGAAGTCGCCCATCCCGCGCTCCCTCTCCGCACTCAACGCTCTCCTGGCTGCCAATCCAGACTGTGATGTGTTTGCGGTTGGATGGAAGATTATTTTGTCGGAGTGTTTGGATTATTATGAGAGGAATAAATGATTGTGTGAAATTGTGTAGTGTATATTACTATTATATGTAAATAATGAATTAATGTAATTGGTTTAAACCGTTTTAGTTATATATAAATAAATAAATTAGCTATATGCCTGAAATCCAATATTATTAAAGTATAATTATATAAGTAGGTATATACTTTACGCCGCTCTAGCAGCGGCTGAATTAGAGAAGGATCTCAAACAAAAAGGGTATATAGCGGGGATGTTAACATCTTGCAGTGAAATGCTGGCCTTAATTTTGAACAAATATTTTGGGCATAGGTACTACCTACTGGTTTACAAAATGATACTAAGGGCACCACTGGTGGACACTGGACAGTAACCATCGTATTTAAGTAGCGGCTTTATAATAGACTACTAGCGGCTATAAGCGGCTTGTATTAGATGTAGTTTCGAATTAGGTTTTGTTAAGTTATTTGCCTGCTTAGTATGGAAAGTCGTATGTCGATTGCCTAATTGCCTATGCATTCTTTGCAAAGTGAATCACTCATAATTACATAATTATGAAATTTAATGAATAATAAATTACAAGCGCTGTCACGAAAATCAAAACTATTTGCATTGTTCGGGAGACGTTGGAGGAGGGCAGGAAGCAGGCGGTGGTGGAGGTGGATTCTTTTCTTTAATCCTGCGCTCGCGTTCTCTGAGTCTTCGCTCTCTTTCGAACTCTTTCATCCTCATAACATAGTCAAATTGTTCGCAGTTCAGGTAGGAATGTTTTTCGTGCGCGCATCGGTAAACTAAAGGGAATTTGTCATATCTGCAGACATGGTAATCAAGGAGCGCATGTGCACAGTAGTCACGATACGCCGGCGGGATCCTTGCCGAAATGAGGTCTTCCTCACACACCCACATCTCCCGCTGGGCGCGCTTACTAGTAAATCCAACATTAGGGCCAAATGAGGGCTTTTCATTCATCTTCATATCCAAGTGCCGCGTTAATGCTGTTCCAAGTATTTGTCCCATTATTATATTGTGCTAGTTGTGAGAAGGTAGGAGTAATATATGTGTAATATTCAATCTCAGACTACAGAAAGAACATTCAATTTCAACTTCAATCCTAGATTCGTGGCTTTGCTTGTTTATTTATTTACAACGTCTCGAGACCATAATAATACAATATATGTATTACCTTTTCGTATAATGGTATACTTTTATTCTCTTGGGTATTTAACTCACTTTTTATGTGGTATATTTAGGTACTTAATTGGAATTAAAAGTTTTTGATCCATAGACTTTGACAAATAGTTTGACACTAAAATATACAATACTCAGATGGAATTACAGACCTAAGTTTGACCCTAAAATCAAAACACAAACCAAAGACCTCAAAATCAGACTCTATGGACCCGGAATGCGATTACCTCCTTCGATTGTATGTCTACATAGTAGGTACTCCTTGCTACGACGCACGGTGGATCGAAAATCGGCTTTCATAGACTTAGGGATTTCAATTTGCAAGTGCTGGATTTTTTGGCGGATATCGCTTCTATTACTTATTACTAGATACAAAAATGAGACCCAGTTAATTTTGCCCAAAAACGGAGGAGTTATAATTTTTTTACGAAAAATTTGTATGAAGATAGTATGAAAAATTTAATTATCTCTAAAACGGCAAGGAAAACCGTAATATCCTTACAGGTGGTTATAGTACTAATTATTTATGATCTTTTGGCATATTGCACATAAAGATCATCGATGCCGTTTTTTTTTTAAAAATCGTCGAAATATTTTTATTTATTTTTGCATAATGAAACAGTTACAGTTCCTTTTTGTGTCTAATTAAAGAACATTGACATGAAGAATGGTCCAAATATTAAGAATATAATTATATAAATCCATAAAATAAAAATATTTATAACATATTTTTATTGATAATATAAGTTAATACAGGTTACAAAAATATTATTTAAGTACTATAAATAAAATTCTATAATATATTTAAAACAATAATTTATGGAATTACTAATTAAATGTATTGGAACAATAAACGAAAATATATGATAAAAAACCGACCCAGTGCGAGTCGGGCTCGCGCACGAAGGAGTCCGTACCATTCATTATCTATAAAAACGGCAAAAAAATCATGTCTGTTGTATGGGAGCCCCCCATAAATATTTGTTTTGTTTTTATTTAATTATTTACTTTAAAGTGAATATAACTATAACTAAACATTCAGTGAATCTTTCAAGCGTCTATCTGTTGCCGTTATCAATATTGAGCAAAAACGAGCAAACAAATCAAGTACGGGATGGGAGCTCCATTAAATGTTTATTATTACTATTATTTTATTCCGGTTTTTAGTATTTGTTGGTATAGCAGCAACAGAAATACATGATCTGTGAAAATTTAAACTCTCTAACTATCACGGTTCATGAGATACAGCCTGGTGACAGACAGCAGAGTCTTAGTAATAGGGTCACGTTATACCCTTTGGGTATGGAACCCTAAAAACATAAAAATATGTCACTATCCCTATCACCCTCGTTGTTAGACTTCAATTTTCTCAGTCAGAATCCAGATTGGATAATAATATTTAACCTCCATTTAGTTAAAATATCAATCAAAATGTTCAATATTTTTATTCAAAACATATTATTTATTTCATCATCAACCCATAACGCCCCACTGCTGGGCACGGGTCTCTCCTCACTTTCGTGAGGAGGGTTAGGCCATAATCCACCACGGGGGCCCAGTCCAGATTGGTGGATAACATACCTACCTCCGAAATAATTCTCGGGTAGGTATGTGGGTTTCCTCATGATGTTTTCCTTCTCCGAAAAGCGAGTGATAATTAATGAGTGAATAATTAATTAGTTGAGTGATTATTTATTTAAATATTTTTATTTTATTTATTTATATAATTATATTCTTAATATTTGGACCATTCTTCATGTCAATGTTCTTTAATTAGACACAAAAAGGAACGGTAACTGTTTCATTATGTAAAAATAAATAAAAATATTTCGACGATTTTTAAAAAAAAAACGGCATCGATGATCTTTATGTGGAATATGCCAAAAGATCATAAATAATTAGTACTATAACCACCTGTAAGGATATTACGGTTTTCCTTGCCGTTTTAGAGATAATTAAATTTTTCATACTATCTTCATACAAATTTTTCGTAAAAAAATTATAACTCCTCCGTTTTTGGGCAAAATTAACTGGGGTCTCATTTTTGTACCTAGTAATAAGTAATAGAAGCGATATCCGCCAAAAAATCCAGCACTTGCAAATTGAAATCCCTAAGTCTATGAAAGCCGATTTTCGATCCACCGTGCGACGTAGTAACTGTAGGCGTAGCGTAGTAAGAATCAAGGTAGTACCCACACTAAAGGGATATTTTGTTTTTAATATTTTTTTGTACCTACAGCAAGAACTGGTTTAGGGACATTTTAGATCAGGAGGCATACCATGACCTCTTATAGCGATTCAATTGAAGATCTAAACTGAACCGCGTCGCATAATCGTACCGTGCCGTCTTATTTTTTATGTTGCTGACATTTTCAACTTAAACTGGATCCAGTTGAGGGTGAAAATGGCAGCAACCTAAATTGAGTCACTAATAAGCCATTTTCAACCTAAACTATATCCAGTTTAGGTTGAAAATGGCAGCAACATAGAAAATAAGAATAAAAAAACGACACGGTACGATTATGCGACGCGGCTCAGTTTAGGTCCTCAACTGAATCGCTATAAGACGTCATGGTAAGCCTCCAGATATTCGATACTAATATATAAAGCCGAAGAGTTTGTTTGTTTGAACGCTAGGATCTCAGGAACTACTGGTTGGAATTGAAAAAATATTTTTGTGTTGAATAGTCCATTTATCGAGGAAGGTTATAGGCTATATAACATTACGCTACGACCAATAGGAGCGGAGCATCAATACAGAATGTGGCAAAAACGGGAAAAAGATATTGCTTCTAAGAGCTTTTGTTGCGTGCGCTGCGTAAACGCTTAAAGTTATGCAAAAATAATGTATTAAAAAATTGTTCCCATTTAAAAGTTCAAAAAAAAAGTCTGCGATAGCATATGTCTACCTTTTAAGGTTCATTCACTATTATCTTTTATATGGTAATCAAATTTGTTCTAAAATAATGCATTATTTGCAAAGGTGTTTTCATAAACACGTTATTAATCCTTATACAAATAAATACGTTATTTATTATAAGTATTTAATTTTGAACAAAATTGCCCTTTACATCATTTGAATTCAATGAATATCTTAGGATTCTCATAGGTTTCAATTAAGTCCCACGCGCACATTCATTGCAAGGCTGGCGATTCCGAAGGAGTGCGCAACTGCGCATGCGCCAGCCCGCCGCCACAAGTAGCTCTACGTGGTACCATGCCGCCGGGCGGCGCCGCGCGGCTCAGACGCACGGTCAGCTTCTTTTTTTTTACACGCTTTATTTTAGTTTTTGTCACTGTCAGGAGAAAGTTTTTATGAAAGAAAAAATTAAGAAAGTTTCCGGCAAAATTAAAAAATTTGGAAAAATCAAAGTGTTATATTCTGTGAGATTGTAGTATGAACTCACGATGTGACATTTGTGTTTTTGCAATCTGCATCTAGATAGGGTAAACGAGTTCTAGAGCGGAGACCGCGTTTGGGCAAACAGTGTAGGACGCCCGCCGGTGGAGTGAAGACTTGCGGAAGACGGCTCGCAAGGGCTGGATGAGGAAAGCTGTGGATCGGGCTCAGTGGCGTTCATTGAGAGAGGCCTACGTCCAGCAGTGGACGAGTGTGTGTTGATGATGATAATGAATCTGCAGCTATTCCTTAGTAACATAGTGGTTTTTGATTCGGGAATGCAGAGTTATTGCGGAAAAACTGAAATTATGCGTGTGAAACCGCAGGGCGCAGCTAGTGTTAAATAAAACTCGAACACACTCGTATATCTTCATAATAGGCCAAACACGATACGTTTACTGTAAGTTGGTGGGCAGTTGGGTATGCTGCAGATTACAGATGATGTATGCACCAGGTTCGTATTATCATGTTCTTGCCATACCAAGAATACCAAATTTCAAAACGATGAGATCTGAGTACTAAGTTGTTCAAATCCCTTCATCAGCTCTTCTAGCTGATGATCTTATTATTTTCTTGAATCATAGTTAAGAATATTTGATGAAGTGGAGTGAAGTAAGCTTAAACAAAGTAAACTAAATCAAAATCGGTTCATCCGTTCGGGAGCTACGATGCCACGGATAGACACACAGATACACATATAAGATAACACCCCTCTGTTTACGTCCGAAGTGGCATACGTCGTATGAGATAGCAGGTAAAGCTTACAATGTTACCAGTCTCGGGGTCGTAGAACCTCTGCAGGAGCTGCAGAATAGTGGACTTGCCGCAGCCCGAGGTGCCGACGAGAGCGACCGTCTTGCCGGCCTCCACCTTCAGGTTGATGCCGCGCAGGATCCGCTGGCTGGGCCGCGTTGGGTACGAGAATTCCACATCTTTCAGACTGAAATTTCCTGTTGCAACCTGAAACAATATAATTTTCAAGTTTTAAGACACATTGCTATTTTTGATAAATAACAATTTGGTTGTTGCTCGCGATTTCTATCGCGGTGGTACCCCTCAAGAAGTATCTCAAAATATTGACATAATTATTTGTGACGTGCTACCATTGTAATGCCACCACCTTAGCGGGCGTGGCACATAACAAACACTATTGTAAGCCACATCTCTGACTGATCCTTCCTTTGAATTTTAACGCATTCCTAAGCTACTAGATAGTAAAAAGGACATCGCAATCAGTTTAGCAGTTTTTAAGTGATGTGAATACAAACATAAAAACAGCCTACCTAATATTTTATCATATTATAATACCTGTTTGGTCCCCCAGAACACGTTATTTACGAGGGTGAATCAAAAAGTTCTTAGAAGTGCATATATATGAAACCTTTTTGGATCAAGTTCGATATTCAAATTAAAGAGTGTCTATCACACTATATTTATGCAGACTGTCACTTGTTTTTGTCAGTTCGTTCGCATGTAATAAATTTTTTTGTGCAACGAGTTGCTAAAAAGTCAAAATTATGGATAAAAGTGAGTTACGTGCGGTGATAAAATATCTCAGTTTGAAAAAAATGTCTACGAAGGAATTTTTTTTGGACATTCAGCAGACATTAGGGGGTGATGCTGTACCCTATTCTACGGTTGCGTACTGGGTGGCTGAATTTAAAAGAGGTAGATCAAGCTGTAAAGATGACCCGCGTTCTGGGCGGCCTTCAACCTCCGTTACAGAAGAAAATGTCAAAAAGGTTGAGAATCTGGTTTTGGAAGACAGAAGAATGACTATAAAACATATAGCTGAGATCCTAAAGATATCTTTTGGTAGCGTTCAATCCATTTTAATTGATTCACTGGGGTTCAAAAAAGTGTCTGCAAGATGGGTGCCACGAATGTTAACCGACGAAAACAAAAAGCGACGTTTGGAAATTTCCAAGCGTAATCTCGAAATGTTCCAGCGTGATTCGGATAATTTTTGCCGTCGTCTTGTCACCATGGATGAAACGTGGGTCCACCATTTTGATCCTGAAACTAAAAGACAAAGCATGTCTTGGAAACGACCATCCTCTCCATCCATTAAGAAATTTCGAGTTGCTCCTACCGCTGGCAAAGTTATGGCCTCTGTGTTCTGGGATAGTGAAGGAATCCTTTTTATTGATTACATGCCAAAAGGCCAGACGATTACTGGACCCTATTATGCAAATTTAATCCCGAAAGTGCGTGAAGCGATTAAAGAAAAACGTCGTGGAAAACTGTCGTTGGGCGTGTTGTTCCTTCAAGATAACGCTCCTGCTCATCGATCGGAAGTTGCGCTCAACGCAATCCGCTGTGCTGGCTTCAATCTCCTTGACCACCCACCATATTCTCCGGACTTAGCCCCAAGTGATTTTCACTTATTTCCAAAATTAAAAGAGGAAATTCGTGGAACAAAATTTCACGATAATGACGCGGTTATAGCTGCCGTAGAGGACTTTTTCGAGAGTCAAGAAAATAATTTTTTTTCACAAGGAATAAGGAAGTTAGAAACGCGTTATTCTAAATGCATTGCATTGGAGGGAGATTATGTAGAAAAATAAAATATTATTATTTAAATCTTTGCATTTTTTAATATTGATTCCAAGAATTTTTTGATTCACCCTCGTATGTATCTTCAATCTATAGACCTATGTCTTTTACTACTTAACATAATAATCATATCTCCAACCTTTATAGGTTCTAACCTACTCTTTGTATTTCTTTTTTTAGTTAAGTTTTAACTTCTGAAGTTACTGAGAAAAAACAGTGCCGTAGCGCGCTGTGTCTACTATTGGTTCCTACTTGTAAGCCGAATCCTCGTATTCAGTCTTGTGATTGCCTAAATTCTAAGATACTACTTATTACTCACCCAATCCGCATTATCCTTAACCGTCGCTTCAGTCCTAATTTTTGGCTCCCGTCTAATGATTGAGAGGATTCGGGCCCCGCAAGCCTTGGCCGAGTTCATCCCTGGCGCGTACACCAATGACTGGCCCAACATATAGGCCCCGTACATGACAGCTTCCGTGATGCTTTTAACAGATACATTTAATTTTTCAAATTAGAAAATTTGGTATCAATATTTTAACACAAATTCACCTTACGTGGCTTATGTGCCATATCGAACAAAGCAAAGTACCAACGAGATCCTATTTCTTGTTAAACTTGCTAGAAATGTTAAAAGAATATATAAATATTGATTTGTAGTTTTTATCTAGTTTAGTTTTGTAGTAAATTCAAAGGTTTTCGAGATATCCACGAAACGTGAAACGAAGAAAACTTTAAACGTCACCCTTCTTCACCCTTAGAACGTATATAGGAAAAGAGACGTGATGATGAAGGCCTAAGATGCGCAGGTACATAATAGTATTGCGATTATGTGCCTATTAAGTTACCTAAAGGCACAAAAAGAGTCTAGTGTACTACGGTGAACTGTAATAGAGCATAATTATGTACTACACAAGTTGTTAATGCATCCGCATTTCGATCCTAGCGAACATTCTGACACTGCCTTAGAAACGGATTAGTCGACAAATCTCCTTTAGCGGTCATTGTTTACCATCAGGAGAGCCGACAGCTCATTTCCTGTTCTATAACATAAATAAAGGTCACAGGTAACAGAAAAGTGTGACGATTGCTATAATGTATCCCATACGTCGATAAGTTCTTGTCTAATTTTCAATGTACTTATACTTTTATGTCGTCTGTTTATTATTACTTTCTCACTATGCATAATTTGGAGGCTTGTAAATGACTTTTCTTAGTTTTTTAAGTCAACTTCTTTGTTATTGAAAGCTATATTAAAAAACAAATAAAAATAAAAAAAAAGTTCCTTCAAAAATTGACTTGACCCATCAGTGGGGATAGATAGATAGATAGATAAACTCTTCATTGAAACACCACAGAACAAAGAAAACTTAAAAACTAGAATAACAAAACCAGTGGGTATTTGTGGACTGACCGGCAGACTACTAGATAGTTACTAGACACCCACAGAATACTAGTACTAGATAGCTATATACTATGATAAACCTCCTTAGCAGTGTTAACTCCACCTCTAGCTTAGCTACTAAGTAAGAACTTACAGCAGTACGATCTTATACTCCAGCTCTCCCCTGGCCACCAGCACGGCTCCGTAGACTGTGGCGCTGCAGTAGGAGATGAAGGGAACGTAGATGCCGAGGCCCAATACCAACCCCCGCAGGCGAGACTTTTTCGCGACGGCCTTGCAAGCATCTACCAACGACAGTTGGAATTTGTCCAGAAATAGCTTTTCTACACCTGAAACCAACAGATGTGTGGTTATGTTAAGGGAGTAGGCATTAGTGGTGTAGCGGAAAATAATAATAATAAATATATAAAATCAAAAATTAATAGCTAAATGTGTTGCTAAGCATAAAACCCGAGAATGGCTGTACCAAAACGGCAATTTTTTTTTTTTTTTTTTTGTAATACGACTTGAAATATCTGTTTAAATATCTCGGAAAATTAAGAAGTTTAGGATAAACTAGAAGTGTTTTTTTTGCGTGGGATTTTTGTACGAATTCGAACAATGGATATGCAAAATTTTTTTTTTTTTTTCGATTTTCAATTGTTTTGTTGTTCAATGCGAACTAACCCGGTAAAATTAGCCCAAAAAAATAGGGGTACCCTTGCATTAATTCACAACAAGCTGAAAATTTACAGGCACGTCAGGGATACCACTCTAATATTCTTGGTATAAAAATTCATTCACCGTATTTTTTGATCACATCTTGTAGTCATGCATATTATGGAGAATACAGTTCCAGATAACATTCGAATGGCTTTTTCTCAGAACTGGTAAATCTTAGAGAAAAAGGTATATGGACTATTTAATAAATAATTACCTGATTTACAACTTAGTCTCAGCTATTTTTATCGTATAACTAACAAAAATCCAAAATACTCATTTTTGCGACCTTACACCTTGAATAAAATTATTTGCACACATGGGATCAATAGGGACTTCTCAGGATTTTATTAGTGTGGTATCTCTTACGCACCTGTAAATTTTCAGTTTGTTGTGAATTAATGCAAGGGTCAATGTCTATTTTCATATGTCATCATCTCATCATTGCCACCGAGTAACATAGGCTATATTTTATCTCCATATTCCTGCGGGAACAGGAAATACGCGGATGAACCGCGGGGCGCAGCTAGTTACTAATATAAATTAGCATTGTTTTTTATTTGCTATAGTTTTCATATACTTATAGTATAACCAGCAACTAAAGTCGCCGATCAATCCAAATTTTTAATTTGCACCCCTACGCATCTGTTATTACTCTCATCATCAACAACCCATAACGTCCCACTGCTGGGCACGGGTCTCCCCTCACTTTCGTGAGGAGGATTAGGCCATAATCCACCACGGGGGCCAGATCCGGATTGGTGGATCACATACCTACCTCCGAAATAATTCTCGGGTAGGTATGTGGGTTTCCTCACGATTTTTTCACGATGTTATTACTCTATGTATATCTAAATAAAAAGATTGGATAAATCCCTGTAATGTATGTCCATTGTATGCGCACTAAAATAAATTTAACGAAAAAGTGTACCTAAACTCTGAACCGTTTTGATGCCGATGACAGCTTCAGTTGCAATAGCAGTGGCCGCCTCCATAGCCGCACGTTCATCAGCTTGAGATTTCTGCGATACGATACCTTCCATCCAAATACTGCCAACCATCTGTAACATAACCACAACATTGAGTTATTACCTAACCAAATAACATGTCAAAAGGTCATTCCTCCTCTGGGTATAATTATTATGGTCTGTGTTGCTCCTCCATATAATTGCAGTTGATAAAATGTCTAGCCTGGCACTGCACTGTTCTCCGCATCTTTCCCGTGGTACTAAGTATACCACGGGTTATTTTTACGGCCATGGTAGGTAGGTACCTACTACATCAATCTGCCTGGTAAAACCATCGTAGAATTTTTTTCCCGTGGTAAGTACTACTTATAAATTATTTACACTACTACCCATTTATTCTGTGATATTCCGACAAGTATATAAATACATTAAAGTTACAAGTTATTACTTTTACAACATTCTGAAGCAATGGTTAGAGCGTGAAGTTTTTGATTCATTATTTATTTCACTCACAATTGGCAGGAATGCAGCTGATACCAGCGTCAACTTCCAGTTGTATGAGATAGCCATGAGGAAGCCGACAGTGACAGAACTGAATCCCTGAAGAATGAGCCCTATTCTAAGTCCTGTGGCTCCCTGAACCTCCGCAGCGTCTCCACTGAGCCTTGCGCATATGGCACCCACTGTATTAGACTCTTTGTCGTAGAAGCCCATTTCCTGAAAAGATAAGAGATTGACGTGATTAACATTGCGAATCTTTCATCATCAGCAACCCATATCGTCCCACTGCTAAGCACGAGTCTCCCCTCACTTCCGTGAGGTGTTTTAGTTCTGTATTCTGTGGGGGGGGGGGGGTCCGGATTGGTGTATAGCCTCCGTAATAATTCTCGGGTATGTATGTAGATTTCCTCACGATGTTTTCCTTCACCGATAAGCTAGTGATAATTACGTACATAATATGTTTTACAAAAAACACATTAGTACGTGCCTGCACTGGGATTATAACTCACGATCCTATCCTTGGGAAGCGGACGTTCTCCCACTAGGCTATCACCTGTACTAATACTGATTTATTTATTAATGTAACTAAAATTCGGGAGTACTGTCTTCACGCAGCCCCCGCTACTCCAGGAGATAGTCCTCGTTGTTGTAACTTTACTTTATAAGTGTCCAATTAAAAAAATATTATTATCCAAAAAAAAAAAATGAACATACTACCAATTGGCTGCGACGACATCGACACTGGCTAGCAAACTGCGATACTTCCATACCTGTCTCAACAAAGCTGCGAAGTATTGGCATCGAAGCCTGGTGGTCATCTTCAGGCCGGAGACTGTGAATGTGGTACTCTGCAGGCACATGGACAACCCGGCCACTGCGGCCACCACTATGAAGAGGCCTGAGTACATGTCGGCAAGGTGCACTATTTCATTATGATCCGTTAATACGAAGATCTGCAAAGAAATAAGTATGATTTATTAGGCATGTTTATTGGGTTTAAAGACTCGCTTTGTAAGAGACTCAGTACATTTACTTATAATTGTTGGTAGTTAGTTAGTTAGTTACTTTTGTCTTCCAATAAACGGCAACCAAATCGGGCACGTGATTGTTTATTTCACAATCCTGCAGGAAATATCACACGCTCAAGTTGGCCTTTGTGTTTATATCGATTTAAGAATTTCCAACCAAACTCCCTACAAAAATTTTTTTTACGTATTTTTTTTGACTAACGCTGTTATCTGTGGAGTAACGAGACGAGTAAGTTGTTCACCTGACCTACAGTTCCCCATAACAGTTACAGTGCATTACATAAACTTGTGTGGCACTGCACTGCGCTAGTCACCCTGAGACATAAGTTCTAAAGTCTCATGCCCAGTGATTTAGCTGGAAACAGTGCCGTTCTAACCGAAAAACAGTAAGGATTTCAAAGTACTGCTTGGCGGATGAATATCTGGCAAAAGTGTGGTACTTACCCAGGCGGACTCTTGCAGAAACTACATTTTTTTGTCGGTAGCTGCATTTCTACTCTGTTGATTTAGCTGAGCTTTTATACGAAATTTTTATATTAGGTTTAGCATATGCAGTGCTTGGGGTATAGGTGCCATCTTCTCCATCTCGCTACTGATAAATGGCCGCGCAGACAACTTGTGCCGACGAACATTACGAGGCCAGTTAAAGTATGTAGGTATTATGAACAGAGGCAACTTACTCCGCTAGTATAACCGAAGAGCACTGCAAACGCAGGGAAGCAGGAACCTTGGACGAAAGCTGCAATGGATCCTATGGTTATGGACACCCATTCCGGTCCATTTAGTTTCATTAGCTCCCAGTCACTTATAGGTTTCACCTCCTAAAGATAAACATACAATAAAAAATACACACATCGATTTTCTTTTCGACTAGCTGTAAGGTGAATTCATTCACACAGCTGTTGTTTTTTTTACATCGATGTTTATAAGACAGTTTTCGACTAAAGCCCGGTGGGCTATACTATACTATGCCGGTGCGTCTTTACTAACAGTATTTTATTATTAATAATTTGGTTTCTACTCTTTAGAAACGACGTTCCACACACAGCGTGAAGTACAACGTAAGGTAGTTACAACATAACGGCGTTAGTTTGGTAACTTAGAATCCAACTATACCTACAATGTGAAAACCTCACTGCAATCGGCTCAGTCATTTTTATATGATTCGAATACAAATAGAAACACAGACATATACTATTTTTAAAACTGGCATTTTTGTTCATTTTATTTGAAGTTTTCGAGGTCCTAGACCACAGAATATTTGGTACAGAATTTTGTCCTTCACTGCTTTAAGTAGATGAAGATGTACCTATATGTACTGGATATACCTCGTCATCCGCTTTCCCATTTTCTTCAGGAGACTCATAATCAGCTTTACACATGTAGTTCTGCAGACCAGTCGACATTATGGACGAAATGGATCCAGTCGGAGTGAACCAATCGTGTGAGTCTGTAAACACAAGCATATTGGTGATGCGGGAGTTATTCAATTTTGAGCGAATGCGGGGCGGAAAAAAATGCGTAATGAATTTTGGGCAATTAAATAGGAAGGAGCGCCGTGTTCACACTAAGAGAGGAAAGGCAGCCAACAGGCGAAATGCACTTACCACTAAGCCAGCTTCCTCGTCCTCCTTCAGGCGTTCAGCACTGCTCCACTAGCGGGTGCGTCGACAGTTACGGTCAAAGTGACAGTTGGCAAAGGATGATCACAACACAATAGTAAGCGCGGCGGTTGAAGGTCGGGCAGAGGTAGGCCCCGAACCTTCCAGTGGAGGATGCGGTGCGTAACTGGCCGTGGTTGGTCGACGGCACAGGAAATCGTTCTCTTCGAGAGCGAGACGTGGTCGCCGCGTGTGCAGGCTGTCACCGTTCGGATAACGTCTCAGCCAGCCCAGCGGTTCGGCACATTCCACCCAGAGATGGCGCGCTTCCCTCAATTAGTGTGAACATATAACGGCGTAACCATTTTCTCCCCGGCTTTGGGAATCCTTAGGATTTCCAAAAGAGAAGAGAGAGGGGGAGGGGGAGACCTATAAGAGGTTGAAGCGGATTGAGGGTTGCCTAGGTGGGTTAGTGTATAAAGATGCGGGTAATATAAAGTGTGTGTAGAATTAATTAAACAAGTTACAATAATAAAGATGCGGTTTGTTTATTTTACTAAAGATAATGCGGAGATAGTGTAAGTTATTGCGAGGGAAGAGGGCATAACTTCACTACTGGACGCTTAAATGTTCCAGCAGTGGTGCGTACTAGAGCGACGCGCGTTACACCGTCTTTGCCCGGATATACTTGCTCAATAGTGCCCGTCGGCCAGCGGAGCGGCGGAGTGTTATCTTGGCTGATAAGAACTAGTGTACCGGGTTGGATTGATGCCGCAGGGGAATTCCATTTTTGTCTTAGTTGCAGAGTGTGTAGGTATTCTACATGCCATCTTTTCCAGTAGCTTTGTACCAAGTGATCTAAGAGTTTCTTTCTGTTACCGAGAGACATTGATTCATTAATTTCGAGCGCGGGCAACGATTGTAACGGTGTGGTATTTAAAAAATGAGCGGGGGTTAGAATAGCGTGCGGCTGGTCGGACAGCAAGCACAATGGGCGACTGTTTAAAAGGCATTCGATTTGCGTAAGAACTGTCAGTAGTTCCTCATAGCGAAGCAGTTGGGTTCCTATTGCGCGGAATAAGTGAGCTTTCACGCTTTTAATTTGACTTTCCCAAATGCCTCCAAAGTGAGGCGCGCGAGCGGGAATGTTTCGCCATGTGATTTTCCGGTTGTTTAATTCGTTCCTAAATGCGGTACAAGTATCCTTAGCAGCCAGAAAATTATGTAGTTCCTCCAAATGGCGTTTGGCTGCAATGAAGTTGGTACCGTTATCCGAGTACAGGAAAGAAATCGGGCCTCTTCTTGCCAAAAATCGTTTGAGAGCGTCTAAGAAGGTTTCTGCACTGAGGTCTGAGGCGATTTCAATATGAATAGCTTTGGTAGTCAAACACACGAAAAGGCAAATGTAAGCCTTCTGGCTTCTTACTCCACGTCGGCGCGTAAGAGTTATGTTTATAGGTCCAGCGTAATCTACTCCCGTGTGTGTGAAGGCCTTGGCTTCCTGAACTCGAGCGGGAGGGAGATTTGCCATCATAGGCGTAGGGTGGCAGGGAGCAACCTTGAAACAGAAGTTGCACTGGCGTATGCGTTGTCGAATTATATTCCGAGCCGAAATAATCCAATACCGTTGTCTTAGTAAAGACATGAGAAGGTGCGAGCCGGTATGGAAATTGCAGCGATGACAATCGTCAATTATCAAGTTAACTACGTGATCGCGACGGGGAAGTAATATCGGGTGGCGGCTTTGATATGGTATGTCCGCACTCTTTAATCTGCCCCCAACGCGTAGTAATCCGCTGCTAGCGTCCACGAACGGGTCTAGTTTCCGTAAACTAGGAGCGGGTGGACTCCCTCTCGGTATGGTTTTAAGGTCGTCAGTGAAATGTTTGCGTTGTAAGTCACGAAGCAGTATGGTTTCAGTAGCCTCCATTTCCGAAGCTTCAATAGCCGAAGGTAAACGCGGCAACTTCTTTGCAAAGCGTAGGACGTATACCACAATGCGTAGCAGCCTTTTCCAGGTAGAAACCCGGGTGGCGAGCTCAAGATATTTACGATCTGACTCAGACAACAAGATTCGCAGATACATCTGTTGCACATCCGCGGTAATAGCAACTTTGAAGTATCGGAACCTCAGAAGAAGTGCGAACAGATCTGCCTGAAGGTTAGGCCCCGTATGTAAGAGTTCGTTAAGCGACAGCTTTGTGTCCGTCGGCGCCGACGCATTAAGAACGATGCGCACCCTCGTACTCGATTTATCTGGACGAATCACGGCGTGGTGAGGTATGAAGTAGCCTTCAGCGATAGCGGCGGCAGAGTAAGGTATCTCCGATAAGTAACCCTTTTTCATGTAGTCCTTTATGACGTCATTATGCGCTTGACGCAATGCGGTATGCGCCTTAAATTTGCGCTCCAATGCGGTTAGACGGCGTTGTGCATGTGTGAAGGATTCACCTAGTAGGTTAGGATCGCCTTTAAAAGGCAGCGAGACAGTATAGCGGCCGCAAGGACCCCTAGTGACAGTCGACTTGAACAACTGTTCACAGTCCTGACTTTCCGGCTTCTCAATTGTTGACGAAGGTAGCTCTTCAAGTTCCCAGAATTTTACTAGGTTTTTGTTAAGTTCATAAACTAAAGGACCGAAGGACCAAACTACACCTTCAGGGTTGGCAATAGGTACTTCCCCCATGACAATGTAGCCAAGCGTTGTTTCAAGAGCGTAAGGAGCGGAGCGAGCGGTATCCGAAAAGTCAGAGCGAGCGAGCGGCGGCGGCGCGGGCGGTATTACTTTACCCCCGAGCATTATAAATGCGAACATCTGGGTGCCTAATATCACACTGATATCCCCAGGAATGTTCCAAGTTTCATCAGCGAGTGGTAACTCCTTGAAGTACTCCATCACCGACGAGGGTACCGTACGTGTAGGCAACAAATCAGTTATGTGGTTGACTACTAAAAGGTTTAAATTATAGTGGGCGTCAGAAACTAGTGACTCAATTTCCAGTGTAACGTGACCCTTAATAGGTGACGAAATTGACCCTACTGATTTTAACGAGGAGTTTACAAGCGGTTGTATGTCTAAGTTTAATTTATTGCAACATGCAAGCGTAATAATATTATGTTGTGAAGCACTATCCACTAGGCAACGTATTAAAGTGCCTTTCCCATTATTCGGAACGAGTACTTGAGCAGTAGGCAAAACAATGTTATTATCTAACGGAGAAGAAATGTTGTGTGAAGGCGAAGTAAGTGTGTTAACCGCAGCGTTAGAAACGCGCGATGCGGACGCTGTATGTACGTGAGTCCCACTATGCATGCAGACTGAGGAATGCGAGTTCGCCGAGCGGCCGGCCGTGTCGCCGCGGCCGGATGTAGCCGCGATCGCGCCGTCTGAACTGTTATCACGAAAGCCTACAGACTGCGATTTTGATGAGTTTGGATCATAGTTTTCGAAGTGTAGCAGCGAATGGTGTTTTTTATGACACTGCTTACAAGTATTATGCGAGCCACAGTTAAGCGTATTATGTTTTGCACTAAAACAATTAATACATAATTTGTTGTCCTTTATGTATTTGAAACGTTCGTTCACAGGTAGTTTTTTAAATGCGGTGCATTCGTATAAATGAATGTGATGCGTGGTTTTACAGAAAGCACAAGTGGAGTTACTAATTTCCGCTACCGCAAAAGCATGCGAAACCTTTTGAGTTACATTTCGCGGGCGAGGTTGAGAACTGGATCCCTGTGCAGTGTAAGTGTGTTGTCTAATGGCATTAGTTCGTTCCGCAATTTTTACGTGATGTCTAACAAAGTTCACAAGGTCACAACTTGAAGGCAGGTCTTTATCACGAACAGATAATTCGAAAGTTTGCACTAATTGCGAATCTAACTTTTTTAATGCTAAGTGGGTAAATATAAAATCATTTAAATCACTAATTTCTAACTGTTTTAGAGCGGACATTGAAGAATTAAATCGTTCAATAAAATTATTTAGTTGAGCGGGCGAATCGGAGGTAGTTTTTAAATCGAGAATATTATTTAAATACATCGATCCCAGAAGTCTCTTATCTTGGTACTTTTGCACTAAAGAATCCCATATCGTAGCATAATTCGATTCGTTAGGCAAAATACCGGCGAAAATATTCAAAGCACTTCCACTTAATTTACCTACTAAATATTGAACTCGTTGCGCGTCAGTTAGTTTCTTGTTGTCGTGAACGTTCGTTTTGAAACTCTGGTAAAAAAGTGGCCACGATTCCTGTTGTCCAGAAAACCCAACAAGATCCAAAGGCGGCAAACGACAATAATGGAGTTCCGTTGCGGACCTGTTGTCATCAACAGATTTTGAACTACGAATTTCCAGCAGGTCTTTACGAGTGTTTTGTATGAACGAAAATAAAGTCTCAAATGCACTCCAGTTACTAAAATTTAATTCACATTCAGGATTGGCTTCCAACAACAAAGTGTTGTGCTGGTCACACAATTCGTTGAAGTTTTTATACAAATTTTCAATATTAGAAGACGCTGCTAGAAATTCCTGGTTCTTCCTAGTTTCGACTTCCGACTGAGTTATTCTCTTTGCGGAGCTATATAAGTTACTAATAAATGAGAATACTGCTTCTTTCTTAGCAATTATCAGCTTACATTTAGCTTCTAAAGCCATTTTAGCAGTGAAATAAGCGGGTAACTAAAATAACAGCCGTTCAATTCAAACACCAGCCAAGTAGGTAGTACTGAACAAGTATTACGCAATGGAATTTGTAGCGAATTACGGGCGATACAATAAATAAATAGTGTAGATATGATATAATATATGATGATATTGCAAAATATGTAAGTATGTAGCATAAACGATTACGTAGGCAGAGCGGGTTATTAATTAATCTACGTAAACGAGTATTAAATGCGAACAAATTTCTAAGGGGGTAGGTAGGCAAGTAAATTATAGATTAATTACGACAAAATTAAATAACAGATTCCATCGATAGCAATAGGAGCTGGTTATATCCGGCTCGAAGGACCAAATTTATGGTGATGCGGGAGTTATTCAATTTTGAGCGAATGCGGGGCGGAAAAAAATGCGTAATGAATTTTGGGCAATTAAATAGGAAGGAGCGCCGTGTTCACACTAAGAGAGGAAAGGCAGCCAACAGGCGAAATGCACTTACCACTAAGCCAGCTTCCTCGTCCTCCTTCAGGCGTTCAGCACTGCTCCACTAGCGGGTGCGTCGACAGTTACGGTCAAAGTGACAGTTGGCAAAGGATGATCACAACACAATAGTAAGCGCGGCGGTTGAAGGTCGGGCAGAGGTAGGCCCCGAACCTTCCAGTGGAGGATGCGGTGCGTAACTGGCCGTGGTTGGTCGACGGCACAGGAAATCGTTCTCTTCGAGAGCGAGACGTGGTCGCCGCGTGTGCAGGCTGTCACCGTTCGGATAACGTCTCAGCCAGCCCAGCGGTTCGGCACATTCCACCCAGAGATGGCGCGCTTCCCTCAATTAGTGTGAACATATAACGGCGTAACCACATATGTTTTGATAAAATGAATGAAAACAACATTAAAATAGTAGGTACTCACAAAAGCAAGTGTAATTAACAATTATGTTTATTAATATATATCTTTTTTTTGGAAACAATGGGATAGACAAGTCAATCCTGGTGCTTTCGCGATCTATTCACACCTGTCACGTTGGAGGGGATGCGCATTAAACTTATCAAGCTCTTATAACGTCTTTATAGTATTCGTTTTTAGGCAAGTAGAAGTGATTATTTGCTCCCAGAGGTTTCCCATTTTCCCGCAGAAACTAGCGTTTTCCTGGGATAAAATAGCCTATTTCAATCGTCAATAGTTTTGCTTCCCATAAATTAATAAAATATTAACCAGAATCCGATCAGGAAATTACATAAAAACTCACCTCTTTATAATCTTAGTACACAAATCACAAAAAAACAAACTCTTCGAACCAGCCGCAAACCCAAGCCATCACACCGCCACCAAACTGAACTATTGTAGCTTTTACAGTTTGGCAAACTGCGTTAGGCACGAGGAACTGCCTGATTATAATCTGGCTGCGGATCTCGGTGCAGCAGGCATTTGTTTTTCGATCAATAAGCACAAATAAACAATAAACAAAGCTAAGAAACTGTTTGTCCCGCCTACGCAAGGGCGTAAGGGTGTGTGTAAGGACACAGATTTTTTTACAGTGCCTACCTCTTCTAATAGAACTCTGTCTCCGTTTCTTCCTGGTGGATCGTGTCTTCACGTCGCCCCTCCCCAGTGGAGGCAGGTCAGTGCTACCATTTTCATCCCCAGTTTCTTCTGTCACCGCCTCTATTTCCTCAGGCTCATGACTTTCGTTGCCTCTTGT
Source organism: Campaea margaritaria (assembly GCA_912999815.1). Classification (NCBI taxonomy): domain Eukaryota; kingdom Metazoa; phylum Arthropoda; class Insecta; order Lepidoptera; family Geometridae; genus Campaea; species Campaea margaritaria. The sequence goes on from OU538788.1 coordinate 8,361,043, forward strand.
CACCAATGTGTAGTAATATCCTGTGAATGTTGCAATGATTATGATTATTTTATTTTGGGTGGTACTTTTCTTCATCAGCATATTATTGTTGTTAGGTACGTATTACACATTACTTTCCTATGTTTATAAAGCTACGTATAAGCAATTAAGCAGTTTCAACACTTTAAGCTCAACCCGTCTTAATTAGCTTAAGGGTCTAATCTAAATTTAAGTTAAAGTTTTTAAAGTTCAGGTTTAAGGAATAAATTAAGCCTAAAGTCGAGATCCTTTTAAAAACCATGAACTAATAAGTAGTAAGATTTCCGAACTGTAAGTTTCCATTGCAAATAAATTAAATTATAAATACCTTTGGACTTCATGAGTACTTCATGTGTTCCTTGTTCGACTATTGCTCCTTGATCCATGCAAATGATGCGATTCGCGTTTACTATTGTTGATAGCCTAGAAAAGTAAAACGCGTGAAAAACTGGTCAAGTAGCGAGTCGTGCCTCGCTTCTATAGGGTTTCGTATAAGTACGATAAATTATTTATTTAGAAATAAATAATAAGAGACAAGATAAAACATACACAGCTGTAAGACGTGTTATATGAACCGAAGAATGTATATCACAATAATAGAAAATAATTAGAACAAAGGTAAGTTTTCAAATTAGGTAAAATCTGATTCAGTTACCATGCTTGTCATAAATCAAGACCGCGCGTTACTAAAATGTAATCTGCAGGCAGAGCCACGGATATAGCTAGGAGTCAGGATTTATAAGCATACCGATGTGATACAGTGATGGTGGTGCGGCCCAGGCTGGCCCTGTCGAGCGCCGCCTGCACCTGTCGCTCCGACTGCGGGTCGAGTGCAGAGGTGGCCTCGTCCAGCAGCAGCACGGCTGGCTCGCGCAGCAGCGAACGTGCAATTGCCACGCGCTGCTTCTGCCCGCCTGATAGTGATGCACCGCGCTCACCGATCATAGTGTCGTATCCCTGTACACACAAGTTAAATTGGCGCAACAGCAAGCGCTATAACCACGCTCTGCTTCTCACCAGCCGACAGTGATGAACCGACCCCTGTTGTGTTGACCCTATACACATGTGACCAAGTGACCATGCTCCGCAAAGTCTTTCCAGTTCTCCCTGCTTCTCGGGGCTGTGGCTGAGCCTAAGCTCCCTTATACTTGGTGCTCTTGCTCACTTACGTTTGGCAGATTTGTGATGAAGTCATGTGCAAACGCCATCTCTGCAACGCGTTGGACGTCCTCGCGTGTCGCCTCCGGACATCCGATGGCGATGTTATCATGGATGGAACCTCGAAATAGCACTGGCTCCTGTCCCACCACACCTGCCCATCAGATACGAGAACGACCAATTAGTTCAAATTTTGAATTTTAGTAGATTTTAATAAACACAGCTCTCAGTACGCACCTAAAGATGATCGAAGCCAACTGAGATTTAAATTCTTCAAGTCTTTTCCGTCAAGTTTGACGGATCCTGCGAGTGGATCATACAGCCTCTGCAGCAGCTGCAGAATGGTGGATTTTCCGCAACCAGATGACCCCACTAGCGCCACGCATTCTCCAGGTTTGACATGTAACGACAAACCCTTCAAAATCTGGAACATATTACAACAAGGGTAAACAATAATCCAACATTTTCTTAAATCTTTACATCAATTCAACCGTACCTTCGTATCAGGTCGAGACGGGTAGCTGAAATGGACGTCTTCCAGAGATATTTCCCCTTTGACTCTTCTAGGTGACAGTCCAGAGTCGTCCAAGCTGTCGATCTGCGGTTCCCGATCCATAAGCTGGAAGATGCTGGAGGCGGCTCCTCTAGCCGCCGCAAACACTTCGGCGTGCGGCACACACAAGGTGATGGATTGCGTCGCCATATAGGCGCTGCTCAATATCTGTATTTCAAACAACGTTATTACTACATACGCAAAGTTAACAACATCCAATCTGTTATTCTATATTAATAAATCAATGTCGCCTGTTGGTCTGTTCGTTAAAACTGCTTAACCGATTATTATTATTATTACCGTATACCACAATTTATGAAAAAAAAAATACAATTTGTATGCGGTGTATATTTTTATGCCCGGAGCAGCCGCTGCTTTAGCGCGTTGGCTTTGATCCATCATCTAATATTGATTTAAAAAAAAAACTACCTCGAAGGAAGCTTCAATTAAATGATGTTTCAAACCATTCATAATAGCTTAATAGAGGACTAAAAATGAAGACGTGAAACAAGTACAAATAGTTACTTACACTGAAAACAATCCCAAAGACATATTTTCGTTCATCATGTGGCTTATAGAAATCGTTAAGAATAAGCCTAGTACCGTAGGTGAGTCCGATAGCGTTTAGAGAATAGGTAAGGATCCAGTTAAATCCATTGCCTAGGCCTGTATAAAGACCTCGCTTTCGTCCACAACTCTCTGCTGGCTGCAATAGCTTTTGGTACCTTAAAGAAAAACAAACTTTAGTCTCTGAAAGTATGAAAAGCTTTAAAGCTAATTGATCAGGTCCTACGTTCTACCTTACCTAGACATAAATCCCGGCTCACCCGCCCGCCTAGACAGATAGACGGGTGGGGTGGGGCAGGTGGTGGCGTCAACTTGGGCTGAATATCTGAGTATTCTAATCTATGTCTACAACTATACCAATAATAAGTCTGTGATATCAAACTAAATGCCAAAATTTAATCGAAAACTGCAATCGGTATTTATATTTTTTGTCTGTCTGTCTGAATAGGCTCCGATACCACTTAACAGATTTAAAAAATATTTGCTATATCGATACTTTAGGTCCTGGAATGGAACATAGGATACTTTTTATCCCGCAAGAAATAACGATTCATATGGGATAGTAGTAAACGCGAGTGAAACCGCGGGGTGCAGCTAGTTATACGTATAAATAAATAAACAACGCGTCACGATAACATCATTCAAAGACCCTACTATCTATCTTCCCCGTATATAATAAATCAGGAACTAGGAAGATTTAGGGTCTACAATCTACATACACCCAGACTTTGGTTTATGTTACTAAGTACCGAGACGAGTCGGTCGTTCACCTGATGGAAAGCAAATAAAAACAAAACAAATTGGTACTTGTGGATCACATAAATCTTTGCCCTGTGCAGGAATCGAACCCGCAACCTCACACTTCGCAGTAAGGCCAACCCACTTAGGCGAAAAACAGATCAATGCAACACAGCGTGCGGCGGCGGCGGCGGCGCTGGCGGCGTTGTCACTTGGCCATACATTTTGAAAGCGCCTCGCGGCGCGTCGCTGTCGCCGTACGCCTCGCTATATTGATTTTTACGCCTCACAATAACTTTCAAACCTACGAAGGCCGTGTATATTCTACGTTTTACATTCTCTCAATCCATTTAGCCTATGTCAAGTATTAATTTATTTTAGTTTTTTGATTTACCGTAGACGTTTGTCAGAATTACAAGTCCCAGTCGATAGATAGTCTAGTCAAAGTCAGGATCAGTACAGCGGTGGGTGCTTTACTGAAACTTCCTGGGAGTTTTGATAGATCACGAAATGGCACGATTTTTGAGTTTGTATCATTTGCCCGCATTCGCACACGTTAACGAACCCTTAACGTAGAAACAAACGTTTGACAATAAAATACAAAAACAGCGTCTTATTTTCTGTCTACGTATATAATGTAACTAGCCTGTCAGTTTCTTTACTCTCTCCAGCGAAGGCTACGACTGTCTTGATGGATTTCAATACTTCTTCGGCTTGCTTTCCCGCTTGGCTGTACGACTCCATTTCTTTTATAGACGCCTTGGTTTGGTACTGTAACAGAATGCGAATTCGTTTTTGCATTAAGTATGTTGTAATTTTTTTTTATATATTTTAGGATTGAAGAAATGTTAAGTATGAAATATAAAGATATAAAACTAGTAGAATAAAATGTAATTGTCTGTCTGTCATTTAAAACTGAATACAAAATTATTAGTGGAAACTGCTTTATGCTTATTATGATTTATTTATGGGATGCCTAAAGTTATCAGTCTCGATATCTTCCAGGGTTCAGTAGATATTATTAAAAAAAAATCGCCAAGTATCGCACGAACAAAACCGCGGGCGACAGCTAGTCCAAATAAATACATAAACAATTTTAATAAGTAGTCCTATTAGTTAATAGCATTTATAAGGTGAATAATAATATATTATAATAAATCGTAAAACATATTAAAAAAAACTACTACCTTCTACTACTACGAGTATAACTATTAACAACAACTAATAAACTATTTGTTCAACATGTAAACTATAACAATTCTCGTCGCATGCACAATCAATAAATAAAGAATAACATTCTGTTATATATTCGTGTCCTGCGGCGACGACGCGGCGGCGCCGCCCGGCGGCGAAGGTAATCCGCAAGACGCTGTTCCCGGCCCTCATCCCTTGCCAGGTGGCAAGTTTGCCTCCCTGTCTAGACGTGTTTGTTGGAAGAGCGAACGGAATAACTACCTACACCCCATGGTTACTATTACACACTATAACTTTAATATAGTATATTACACTAAACAGGCACCAATAAGTTTGAGGGATAACAAGTATCGTATTTGTAATTTCATGACGAAATATATTAACTTATAAAACATCAAAATCCATTCAGTCGTTGCGGCGTGAGAGAGAAGAAACTCATTCTCATAGGCACACATAACCTTTCACATAAGTATGTCTATAATCTATATCTAAATAAATAATAATAATATTGAAGTGTTTGTCTGTGATTTCAGAGTAAATGCCACAATTTAAATGAAAACTGCTATCTATAGATACGATGCCTAATCATAAATGGCCCTTTTTAAAATTGTCTTCTGTCTGTGTGAAAGTTTGTGCCAAATAGGTTTCGAAACGGCTCAGCAGATTTCAATGATATTTGATACTTTAGGTCTTAGAATAGAATATAGGATACTTTAATCCCGTAAAAATACGGTTAATTAATAGTAAACGCGGGTGAAACCGCGGGGTCAGTTAGTCCTTACTTCCCTACTTCTATCTACATACATAAAAATGTTATGTTGGTTTGTGTACGCTTCAAAAACTCAAAAAGTTCTGGACCGATCGAGCTGAAATTTTAGCATGATATATAATCCGCATCAAGGATTGTTTTTATCTATTTTTTTCATCAGTGACATATCAGTGAATGTACGAATGTGCCACAGCGAAGCGTGGCAGGGCACAGCTAGTATATTATAAATGCGAAAGTAACTCTGTCTGTCTGTTGCTCTTTCACGCCTAAACTACTGAACCGATTTAAATGAAATTTGGTACAGACATAGTCTAGAGCCTAAAAAAGGACACATGGTACTTTTTAATGCGAAAAAAGCATTGTAAGGGTTTGAAATAGGGGATGAAATTTTGTATGGAAGTTTCGTCATTTTTGAAGCTAGAAGCTTAAAACTTAATTTTAGACTTTTAATTAGATTAGATTTAAATAAATTTGGCATTCAAAGTTAGTAAAAATTTTACCCTTGATGGGATGAAAGTTTGTATGGAAATATGTAATCTGTAGGTTTTGGCTAAACCACTGCACCGATTTAAAAAATTATTTCATTAATCGAAAGCTACATTGACAGCGAGTAACATAGGCCATTTTTATCCCCATATTCCCGCGGGAACAGGAACTACGCGGGTGAAACCGCGGGGCGCAGCTAGTATAATATAAGTGTGATTAAGTGATTGATTAGTTAGACCGTGACACAATCACATCACAGATGTCACTTGAGTGAGTGGGTGGCCAAACCATGGTAATGCCACGCTGCAAATACAAGGATTGATTAGGCTGTGGTATTGCTGTCGTCTCAGAATACGAAATTATATTATACAATAATCTATTATAATGTTTGTCAAATTATATTCCTGACGGACGTATATAATAAGTAAATTTATTTGGACCCTGTTACAATCATACCTTGAACCTCCCCTGTGAGTTATCGCTGAGACAGCAGTAAGATTTAAAACATTATCCTCATAATGGCGCCTGGTTTATGCTTATAAAAGCGGTATATTAATAATAAAAAATAAAATACTTACAATAAAATACACAATAATTATTATCTTCGATACGTTCGTTATTATTAATAAATGGTCAGTGCTACTAGTAACTACTCATTGAATCCTTCAGCAACAAAATTTTAGATATAATGTAGCAATGTTGTTGCTAGATTCGCTTAGTAACTTAGCATAGCATGGTCAAGTAATCATAAGATACTGTTACCGGCCATGCAAAAATTTGTCGCTGAAGACACGATTACGAGTATTATAGGAACCATTTTAATAGCAACTTACCTAACCTAAATCACGACATTTGTAATCTCGCGGCACTCTCTCCCTTCTCGGTAATGAGACGCTTGCGTATTTTAACGGTTGTCAATGATTTGGAACTAATTCGTACACTTGGAGACTGAAGGGATTCCGGTTAGCAAACGAGAACCGGAAATTTCAACCCTTCTGTTATATGTAGTGACATAATAGCGCGCGACCAGCGGCGTAGACGCGTACTGTCGTCCCCTCTCTAAAAAGCCCCTTGAATGATCTCGCCCTCCGGCGTACACTGCCGCCGCGGCGGCCGTGTACCATTACCCAAAGGTAATAATAATATGTAGTTATAAACCACTACACCATTCCTGCTCGCTATGATTTTTCGTTATATCGTACAAACTTATTGTACTTTAGAATGAAATGAATTTACTTTAGAAATTCGCGCGACTTTTGTACTCGGTGGTTTTAAAAAATTTGGATATCAGACAAAGTACCTACCATCCTCTAATTTAGAAGCTCTAAAGACGGCTGGCCTTCACCGAAGGGCACGCCAACGGTTTTGTATCAATACTTCGCTCGGCTTATTTTCATTGGGTTTAGATTTAGTTACATCTTTGCGCTATTAAACAGTGAAAACAGCATTACAATCAGTTCAGTAGATTTTCCGTGTGTAAAAGTAAACAGACAGACAACATTTTCAAAAATGTTATATTTCTGTTCTGTAGCTTATTTTAGGTCTCCCAAACCGTTTCTTGGGTAAACTTCAATACTGACTTTTTGTTGTTACCTACTACATTTTATTTTGACATTATTGATACAATAATGTCAATCCACCTTCAATACTAATGTGATGTCACTCACGCGCCGCGTATGTCTTGAGGCTAATCATTCCATGAGTCCACGAGTCCGTGAGAGACTCCTCGGCGCGGCGCGGCGCGGAGACTCGTCTTCGAGACTCGCGTAGGTTACTAGTCGTCTGTTTGTATCGTAATGTAAGATGGGCCGTGGTAGCTGTTGTACAGATTTAAATAAAAAAATGCCGTAAGTACATTCATTAGTCAACTGTAAAAGTTTAAACGTATACTGTTTTCTAATAAGAATTAATCAAACAACCACAAAAAACTACGCAAATAAACTTGGAATTTCCGTTTTTCTTAAAAATTTGTTTGTCCGAGTCCTAAAATACGAATCGTTTTATCGAGAAAGAGCGGTGGTAAACTTGGCAGACAGTGAGCGAGGGGTGAGCGCCCTATATTTCGGCGAGGGGAACGCGCCGGTAGGCCCGGGCGGGCGGCGGCGGCGCGGAGCGCGGCGGGCGGCGCGGAGCGCGGCGGCGCGGCGCGGCGCGGCGCGGTGGCGCAGTGGTGGCGAAAATTATTAAAAAAGTTAACGTTATTTGAACATCTGGATGAAACCCTCATCACGGAGTTGACAAAGGTAGTAAACGAACATAGCTTGATATTTGTAGTTTGTACTGAGATAGTATCTAATCAGCTAATTTATATATTTTTAATTAATTACGTAGGCATGCAAGATAAAAATGGGCGCAGCTAGCAAACGATAAATCAGATATACGTAAGTGTAAGTATAGTAACGTTTTTGTTGCGCAATTAGATGATCACTAAGTCAAATCGCTACGTAAAGGCCGAAATTCAAATTTCCAAATAAAGAACTATACCTACAATGCTTGGAAAATACGCGTTTGAGTTACCTAATCGTAGTCAAAAGATTGCACCTTCCTACCTACCTACCTACCTACCTGAGAGGATTTAGCGACATTTATTGTTGCCTTGACTTTGTACATGCGTATCAAAGCTTTGTTTGTTTACCTAAGATTGTTATTCTCCCATTATCAGTATCATACAAAGATGTAACTGCTAGGTATATAAGGGTATAATAGGTAACGTAATGACGTTTGATTGTGGTTACACGAAGCGCATATTTGTTTTAGACAAGCGTTGCTTACAATCCATAAAGCAATAAGACTTCAGTATCATCTATAAAACTGGATCAAATCTGTACCGACACATATTTTTTAAAATTTTATTTGACGTAGGTGTTAGATTTATATGGACCGTAAAGATTTTTAGTTTTTTCTGTCTGTAAAAGTAAGCTTGAATAAATTTTGAGACAGTATTGCACAATAAAAATATTTACATCTCTGTGAAATCAACAGTTTCAATTAAACAGTTTTCCCAATTTACCTTTTTTTGCCAAAACATAGGAAACCACATCTTCAGTTGATATTAATAATCTTATAATATAACCGATTATATTTACGTACTTAATAACATTTTACAAACCAAATCCTATGCAGTAAAAAGTTTAAAAACTTTTTTTTATTTGACTGAGTGACGAGACGAGCAAGTTGTTTACCTGATGGTAAGCGCTACGCCTGCCCATAACAATTACAGTGCCATCGAGAGTTTTGCATTTCATAATCCTGCGCGGCATTACACTGCTCGTCACCCTGAGACATAGGCTTTAAAGTCTCATATGCCCAGTAATAAAATTAAAATAGTAAACTAAATTCAACAAAGCCTTTCATCCCCTAAGGGGTTGACTTTCGCAAAATTTGTTCTTGGTGAGTAATTTTGATGTACAAGTGGCCTACTGTGAACATTTCAAACTTTTGGCAGTTTATCTGTGTTGATTTATAAGGGTATCCACTTATTTTACTAATGTTATTAATGTGTTTGTTGTGTTATCCTTCTTTCACTCAGCGACGCCGACGGAGCAAAAGATCGGTGTGTTTTTTGCATAGAGATAGATAAAGGGCTGGAAAGTGTGTCATTTGTGTGTAGTGTGTGTAAGTGTAGTGTAAGTGTATGACTACCTTTTATCTCAGAAAGTGTTCTGTTCCTGAGAGATAATAGTTAACGGGGGTGAAACCACGGGACGTAGCTGCTATAGAATATAGGTATATATACATGATGTCTCTATTTGCAGAGTGGAAAAATGTTTTATTAGACCTCACGTGCTAGACTGATATTATAACAGATGTTAACAGATAATAATATCTCGACAAACACACGAGCGTCGTTCTCCACGAGACACGTTACAACATGTTAAAAAATAAGGGTCGGTTACACATTTAAACACAGTCAGTTACTCACGTTAGACAAGGCGATGGATGCTCCCAAAGAAAATGGCATGACGGAGATGCAGGCCAAGGTCAGCTCCCAACCCAAGGGAAAGGCAGTGCACAGGCATAGGATGGACGTGCCCACGAGATTGGCTACGACAGCCAGCTTCTCACCCATGCCTTCCTTCAGTTTCATCAAGTTCCTACAAACAATAATTAAATAATGGCAACGGCTACTATAGCTTCTAGAAAAGAAAATAAAAAGAAAGAAAAACAATGAACATTATTATATAAGTAGACAACAAATAAATAATTACTAATAATTATTATTGTTGTTGTAATTTTTCAAATGTCCCTGAGACAAACTACAATACAGCTCTACATTACATTTTCAACCATGGTATCACGACAAGTATGTTTGCACATTAAAAAAAGGCACATTTTATGTTTTTACTTACATCGCCACACAATTTTTGATTGGATCCAATCCCTACTTCCCTACTTATATTGTAAATGCGAAAGTAACTCTGTCTGTCTGTCTGTTGCACTTTCACGCCTAAACTACTGAAACCGATTGAAAGAAAATTTGGTACAGAGATAGTCTAGAGTCTAGGAAAGGACATATGGTGTTTTTTATTGCGAAAAAAGCATTCTAAGGGTTTGAAATAGGGGATGAAAGTCTGTATGGAATTTCGTCATTTTTGAAGCTAGAAGCTTGAAATTTATTTTTTAGGCTTTTGATTAGATATTAATATTTTGGCATTCTAAGTTTGTAAAAATTTACCGTTGAGGGGGTAAAAGAAATATAGGGGATGAAAGTATGTATAGAAATATGTAAGGTTTCGGCTAAACCACTGCACCGATTCAAAAAATTATTTCACTAATGGAAAGCTACATTGACACCGAGTAACATAGGCTATATTTTATCCCCATATTCCCGCGGGAACAGGCACTACGCGGGTGAAATCGCCGAGCGCAGCTAGTATTTTTATACACGAGACTTATTATACTCACTCGGACATTTTAGAAGCCAGGTTGAATTCATTGTCGGTGTCAAACCAAGTCATATCTTGGCGCAGAACAGCCCGCAGAAACAGCATGCGGATTCTAGTTATCTGTGATTATAATTACAAATGAAAATCGGTATAATAAAAGCACATGTACGTAAATATAAATGTCTTTCTTTCTACATACTGATTCCTTTTAAAATATGATCACTTCCTCTTAACGCGTTTAGTTTTAGCATTCCCTTTCATTAGTCATAAGAGGAATAATCGAAGTAATACTAACCAATAAGACCTACGTTAACAATTCATTGACGATGCAAATCAATAAACGGCCAATAACGGCAGCTATATTTAATTTATATTTCAACTAGAATGCACAGGGCTATTAAAATTAAGGCCATCATAATCAACGAGCGCTATAAGTATGTATCAATGCTCGATTGCTCATGCGGTTATTAATGCTAAGTATCTCGGAATGGCCAAACGATACTACTATTAAGAGGCATAATTTCTATGTAATTGTCGGTCCTTGATAAGTGTGCAAAGTTTCAAATTAGTCCGACATTTTGCAATTGGTGAAAATCACGTTCATAGATTCCATTACCAAGCTAATAAAAGCGTGTTAACACTTTCACTGCTGAGCCGATTTGCTTGTCTAGCCACGGGTGCGGCTCTGCACACTCCATAGTTTTTTCCCATACAACAAACACAACAGTTGTGTTTTCCCGCACTCGTGGCAAGTTATGAAAAACATGACAGTTGTGTTCTCAGCACTGAATGTGTTAATAGGGTGAATAGTCCTCGGTGCTAAGTAGACTTACAGGTGATCTAATCTGAACCACTCACCTGTCGAAGTGCACTCCAACCGATCATAGCCACTGATAGCACGTTCAGTAGGATGGCCACACCGATGCTTACGAACATGCCAATGGCCATCGCTTTCGCATCCTCCACAAGGGCTGCCATGTTCTCTTCGTGGGATGCATTCACGCTGAACAATAAACAAAAATGATACCTATGTGATAATTATGTATTAATTAGTGATATTATGAAGTGATAAAATATGATGATATTATAATACTTACTAATATGATATATACATTTTTACAACTCAATTTCCTAATAATAGGTGTGGGTGTATTCCCTATGGAATCCAATACGTCTAAACCCGTTTTTATGAAATTTTCGAGCAATCTTCAGATTGTCCTGTAAAGTTTAGCAGCGATCGGACCAACGGTTTTATTTCTTTTACTTTATATCGTTTTAAAAGGATACCGGTACAGTAGAGCTAATCAAAATTAGAAAACAGGACACCGATCTGCTGTTAGTAACAGATGAATCCGTTGTCTACCTTCCAACACTATCAGCACATCAGCTCGCTAACACCATAATACGCGTAGTATTTTTATCGGTACTTAATAGGTATGCAAAATTTCAATTCATTTGAAAAACGGAATTTGGATTACACGATAGGACCTATATCGCAGCACTAAATATAAGTATCAAATCGATGGATACGACGACTTTGAAAATGATAGAGCCAAAAAAAAAACATTTTTTTCGGTTTGCCGTAAAAGTACAATACACTGTTTTGGTAGGTTTACAGTATCCTAACTTGACAGGACTTTAATTTAATGGTATATTCCATAAATGTAAGGTAATTGATACACATAGCAATTAACTCTTATCTATGGCGGATGCTTGGACAAGAATATTATTATAACATTGATGAATGACATTTTCAACTCAATGAACAAGGTCCTTATTTCAATTGAAATGAGGAAGATAACTTATTATGTTATGTAACAGAAATCTTAAACGCTAAATTTATTTTTAAAAACCTGATCAAATGTATCTCTATGGGAGTCACAAATCAGAGCAAAGTCGTATTCAAAATCTCAATCATTTTGACCTTTATTAACGGGCAATTACCTTTATTTACTTCTACAACTAAGGACTAACTCATCATCATCATCAATCCATATCGTCCCACTGTTAAGCACGGTGCTCCCCTCACACCACCCTCCAGGGGGGGTTACGGAGGGTACGGGGGACTACCTGCACCAGCTGGAAAACCTACAAGCCATTAAAATGTGTAACCCGATTGTTCTAACCGAGTTCATCATATTTGTTCATACAGTGAATCAAGATCGCCTATGAAAAATAATAATTGTAACAAAAACAAATGTCACTCACAGACGCCGTCCTCCTCCGAAGAACTGTGTGAGCGGCAGGTAGCTAGAGAGTCTGTCCGGATAGCCTGTCCTCTCCACGAAAGATGTGGCGAGTTCACCCACTTGCACCAGGTTGTAGCAGATCCCGCCGCCGCTCAGCACCCCCAGGAATATGCCCAGTAAAGTAGCTGTTATCTCGATGCATGTTCCGTAGCGATACTACAAAAATGGAAATCTTTTCATTACCTTAAATAAATATAGGTGTAAAGCATCCATAGCGAATTTTATTTAAAAAAGTAGGGGAAGGTTATAATTTTACCTATTTATAATTTTAGTATGGGATCAACATTAAATACCAAATTAGATATCTATAACTGTTATTCCATTAAAACATATTTAATTATTGTCAAAATGTTGAAGAAAGTACTGCACTGCGCTTGTCACCCTGAGACATCGGCTCTAGAGTCTCATATGATCAGTAATTTCGCTGGAAACAGTGCCCTTCAAACCGGAACACAGTAATGTTTGCACACCACTGCTTGGCGGATGAATATCTGGCAAAGGTACTTCCCCAGGCGGCTTCTTGCAGAAGAAATCTCTCACTACTCCTAATTCTGCTGAATTTTCAACTTTTTGGAAGCTTATCCTTAGTTTCTCGTTTTGTTCTGCCATCCTCCATCTAATTGATAAAATTGCATAAATCGGTCGTTTTTATTTACTCACAATTTCAAAATACGAAGTTGTTTTTTGGAAGTTTTCTGTCTGCTTACTGAAAATAAATTGAAGAGTGTTAACTTCATTAAGTAATAGTAGGTAGGTACTTAGCTAAGTTACTTCTTACTACCTACCCAAATTTTTATTAGTGCATTTAGCAAATAATGCAAGTATTTTATAATATTTGTAATAGTCAAAATGTCCAGTCTCAATCAGTCAGGTGTCTATTCATGTCACGATTCAGTAAAGTGGTGGATACTTTTCTGATACTTCCTGGGTATTCGAAAGAACACCAAATTATAAATTCATTGGGTTCTTGTCATTTACCCACGCACGCGCACGTTAACAAACACTTAATATTAATACCGCCAATATTTTACATTACAGAAAAAAAAAACAACAACATTTTCGGTTCTCCGCCGAAACTCCTCGTTTACGCGTTAAAATAATATTCAATTATTATTCGTAAATCTAGGTAACAGGTACATGACAGTATAAGCATATAACTCTATGCGGTAGGTAGTATAATAGCACCTACCACAAAAATTAAAAAAAAAATCATTTTCTGTATTCCTGGATTCTTTGGTTTCAGGAATAGAAATTGGGTTTAGCGATTTAGCTTTTAGGCATTTTATTTTTTCTCGCACGTGTGTGTCTTAATTGAGCGGGAGAGATGATATGACTAGGAAGTAATGAAATGAATTGAAACGAAAGAAAAATCGCTATGCAAAAAAAATCAACCCTGGCTTAGTTATTAACTAACAAATTAAGTCGAGTGTCGAAATTCATTACAATTTTTGAGATATTTCGCTTTAGTGTTTCCCATTCGGTAAGAAAATATAGTTTCCATCTTTTTACACCATCACAAGTTTTGTTTTCCCTTTAAGGTGTTCATGGTCCTTCCTTTTAGGATTAAAAGAATGATTCTATGAGTCCAGTTGAGGTTAAAGCACCCATTAGAAATGTACGTAATCGCTAAAAGCTGGTCCCATGTTTTGATTGACGTGAATATTTTTTTTAAGAAAGTGAACTAGACTAAGAAAATTAAATACATTGAGGTCGAAACACGAACGAAAATGGATCGAAAAAATATACTTAAATGAAAGTTAAATAATTTACTAAAGTAAGGGCTTTGAAGTACAGAACCCTAAACACGCAAGGCGCGAATCGCATCATGTCCATTTATTTATAATTCGTCCAAGGTTAGAGTTATGAAACACAACAGTCGGTTCTCGATTGCCAGCATATTTATAAAAGTACATGACACAGCCAGACTCACCGTTTTTTCTCCTTTTTCAGTCCCATACCCATGGCTCAAAGCAGCAAAGAACAAGTTTGAGAAAATAGTTTTAATTGGATTAATCGACCGTTCCGTACGTGTGGTGGAACGTTATTCAGGCGCGTGCAGCAAAGTCGGAGCGCGCGTTGTGCGACTGAAGCGCCGAGCTTCAGGAGACACCGGGTGGACGCCCGCTTCACGTGTGTCCCTCTAACAAATTGTCTAATGCACAACACAACTGACATTTATACACTCCGCATATGCTCACGTTATCTGTTTGCTTTATTTTCCTAATGCATGCTAATTGGAGCAAGTTTTACGTCTTAGTGCCTATTGATTCCCCACAAGCATTTAGGTACTGAGACTTGGGTGGTAAGCAGATGATATTTATATTATCTTAAATTTTTAGGTGCTTGTGTACTTACCTCAGTTCGTGTAAAAAACACATCTGGTATGTTTATGGCGAAGCGTAACGAAGATAGAAACAATCTATACATGTTTATTTTACACGACTGTCCGTAGAAGCTGACCTATATTTTTTAGGTGTGGGTTTGTATATTATGTATATATAGTAAACACATAGGTATACTATTATACCTATGTGTTTTTCTTTGGCGCCTCCCATAGTCTAGTAAGTCCATAGTAGTAAGCGGTGGTAGCCTAGTGGGAGAACGTCTGCCTTCCAATCAGAAGGTCGTGAGTTCAAATCCCAGTGCAGGCACGTACCAATGTGTTTCTGTACGTAGTTATCACTCGCTTTTCGGTGAAGAAAAACATCTTGAGGAAACCCACATACCTACCCGAGAATTATTTCGGAGGTAGGTATGTGATCCACCAGTCCAGGCTGGGCCCCCGTGGTGGATTATGGCCTTACCCTCCTCACGAAAGTGAGGAGAGACCCGTGCCCAGCAGTGGGACGTTATGGGTTGATGATGATGATAGTCTAGTAGGAATCCTGTTATATAGTCGCATGCACCATAACATTATATGTACCATAATATTACGAGTATATTTCCAATGCGTAACCTATTTATTGAAAATATATTACTTCCCTTCGTTCGCACGACTTTTGATATGTTTTCGCACACATCATCATTATCGTCAACTCATATCGGCCCACTGCTGACCACGAGTCTCCCCTCACTGTCATGAGGGGGATTACCTAGGCTATAAACCACCACGCCATAAACCACTGGGCCCCCCAGTCCGGATTGGTATAACTTTGAAATGATTCTTCACTAGTGATAAATTACGCACATATTTTTTACAAAAAAACACACACACATAATATTTATTGTCATAGTTATTGTATGATAGAAAACTAAACATACCTAAGATAATATACTATAAACATAAAATACCTATGATTTTCTAAAAACTTATAAGTATACGAAGTTTAATTGAAGTTTAATTTCTTATGAGAAAATCGAGCTATTAAGGCAGTTAAAGACGTTTAAATAAAAACATTAACTAACCAGTAGGTCTATCGTTCCTGTAGTTCCTGTTCCCGCGGGAATATGGGGATAAAATATAGCCTATGTTACTCGCTGTCAATGTAGCTTTCCATTTGTGAAATATTTTTTTAAACCGGTGTAGTGGTTTAGCCGAAACCTTACATATTTCCATATACATACTTTCATCCCCTATATTTATTTTACCCCCTCAAGGGTAAATTTTTACAAACTATGTCATATTTATTTACATCTAATCAAAAGCCTAAAATATAAATTTCAAGCTTCTAGCTTCAAAAATGACGAAACTTTCATCCCCTATTTCAAACCCTTACTGCTTTTTTCGCATTAAAAAGTACCCTATGTCCTTTCTCAGGCTCTAGACTATCTCTGTACAGTTTAGTTTAGGCGTGAAAGAGCAACAGACAGACAGAGTTACTTTCGCATTTATAATATAAGTAAGGATTGACAATTTTAATAAATGAAGAGGCCTAAGAATTCTTTAATATTAATATTCTTTAATGATACCAATCGGGACTACTAAGTAATAAATTTAATCAGATAATATACTTTTATTGTATAAGTATTTTTAGTGGCGGGTAAAAGCTTTATCACCCACGTACATCATAAATCCAAAGGATCTATAAAGAAAATCTAAAGTATCAATCCATCCTGCCAGAAGAACTCTTTTGTTCACGAATAGCCGCGCAAATTATCTTGCATTTTTTGGTCGTTTATAGACGCCATTACATTTTATTTTATATCTATTGATTTCTTCGTAGTGGAGTTTATTTTTGTATTACGTTTTTAATTATCAAATAGATTCTGGTTACTTATTAAAAAAATAGCGTCCAAAGGAGTCTGTTACATACAAACATACAAGGGCAATTAATACAAAGCGTGTAAAAAGACACGAATATGAAAATATTGGAGACAGCTAAGAGCCACAAATCTATATCTATCTATATCTATTTGAATAACTCTGCAATTAGTATTGTCCCTATTATGAAACACCCTATAATGTAACTTGAAACCATAGTAACAGACTGCCGCGTACACCATTGACTTTATAATATTTGGCATACAGCACACATCATAAACGGTCTGGCAAAACTTCTAAAAATAATATTATTTCCTATAGATTAGATCCCAGTTAGTTTAAAGAAACGTTTTCTTTATAATAATCAGACTTATTACTTCAGTTGCCAAAGTCCAGAGCCCGTGGAACAATCGGGCTTACATCCAATCCTATCCCACATTAATTAGGTATCATGTGTTAATTACTTCTACCTCTTCGTACTTAGGTACGTGACGTAACGGATACGTACCTATTTAAAATTAACACGCTTAGATAACGAAATTTAATTATAGTCTGACTGATCCCTAGCACTTTTGCAAATATTTGTCTCTCTCTTAAAGCAATTTAGGATTGAGATAGTAATAGTTCCGCGTATACGTACATGCATATACATGTATACGGCATGACACAGGAAATGTAACCTGACAGAGTAAGGAAGTACTTGGTATACTATGTTACGTATTTACTTGCATGATATACTAATAGTTACGCCCCGCAGTTTCACCCGCGTAGTTTTAGTTTTCCCACAGGGACTCAACATTTTTCCCGGTAGTAGGTTATTAGTTACTTACTTACCTACGTTATTACTTACTTACGGGTTAGATAAATTTAGTAAAAATAAGTAAATGTTTTATCATTGGACAAGTCAAATTCTAAGCTATCAAACCGTGAAAAACGCATGGCAATCCGTTCAGTTGTTTTTACGTAAAGCAATAAAAACAGATAGACATGTACCTACTATTTTCCGAATAGTTATATTCTTGGTCAGTAGTTTATTTTAACTTTCTTAGGCTGGATTAAGTTTTCTTTTAATATGTTCTAAGCACTAAGTTTTGCCGGCGACTTCGTCCGCGCGAATTGTTTTGCTTTGGCTTTTGTTAACATAGGTTGTATTTTGAAATACTAAGCAGTTTTAGAGCCTGCGTAAAATTTTATCTTCAGCAATGATGATAGGTACATACTTAATAATTTCCTTTTATAATGGTGTCGCCATAATTTAATATTACTTTATTTTTTTGCAGATACGAGACTTAAGACGTCATGGAGAAATCCTTAGCCCAACTCAAACTGAGCCAATTATGTGTTAACAGAATGTAAAATTAATAGTTGACTGAGCCAGTGTTATACTTTCCGGAAACCGTTATCAAAGTAATGGTAAAAAATATAGCTTTAATTCCGCCTGAGTAGGTACTCTACTTACAAGACCTGCGGCAACTTCTATACATAGGTACGTATACAGCCACATTTTCATTAGTGAGATACGGGTGGGAAACTGCGGGTTCTATCCGAAGCCTCCCCTAGATGCCTCTGGGCTACGATCTTTATTACTATCGTACATTTCGACGTTTAGACTCAGAGACGCAGCCAAGCTAGTGTTCTCTTTGTGTCCCTACCTAGTTCGTGTATTATACGCATACGGGCAGAATTCACGCCACTCCCACGCGTGCGTGTGTCACCCGGGCCGTAGTGGGTACTTAGATCAATTATAATCATGGCGTACTATCATAATCGCTACTGTAAGTGGCACCCACCATAAAATAGGTAGAAATACTATAGCTACAGAAGAAATAAAAAATATAATAGTACCTACTAGGGAAATACGGACAAAATGACACGTTGGCTTTATTTTAATTTTGGCGCGTTGTCTGGATTTGTATCGTGTGACCAGAATGTCTCGTGGCACGCAGTCAAAACACTAGTAAAACATTATCATGCTGCATTAGTTTTATTCCTATACACATAATGCCTTTAATATTGTATTTGCTTAGTTACAAATAGTTTTATGATTTTTTTTCAAACTGTATGTACAAAATGACATAATTACGTATATTCAATAATATACATATGACATATTTGTATGAATTATATGATAAAAATAAATATTATTTGGAGAAGAAGTTCTTAAAATACCAACTAAACATAGAAAAATCAAGTTACGCACTATTTTTGAGGCTGATAGCAACGACTAAGTTTATGGGAGTAACACTAACGATAATGACGTCGACTGTGCGTGAATCTGTTGCAATGATCTTAACACATGCTCTAAGCCTGATGCTTGATGATTAGGGTGTTTGTTTTGTGCTCTTTGGGCTCATGTTGAGTGATTCAATCTATCAAAGAAAAATAAAGCTATTTTGTGTACTTATTTTGCATCTAATAGAAGCTGATAAAGCATAAAAATGTCAATTTGGCCATTGCCACTGTCATTTTGTCCATTATGGACAAATGGGTTTTGACTGATCTCTGTTTATGACTAACTATATTATGTTCTTTTGTTGGTCTTGTATGTAATCCTATAGCTAAAAAGGCAACCTTGATTTTTGTGTATTTCTACAGTTCTAGATGAAAAGAACAAAAAGATAGGACTGACCCAAAATGAAAACAGTATGCACACTTCCCCTAAATACTATAGCATCAATGCCTAAAGACGTCGATACCTGAGTTGGTGAAATGTTTTTTTACTCTAAGCAGATCTTTTAGATATAGATAGGTATCCAATTTAGGTGTCTCTAAGGTTAATGAAAATGGGCGGTGGAATTTCATCCATTGCTGAGTGAATAAAAGAAGTTTTAAATCTGTAATTATATTTTTATTGTAAAGGTTAACACACATCAAAAATCGAATAATCTATAATAAACTAGTATAGCTTATAGTAAAAACCTCCAATATTTCTCCTACAAAATAAATAAATTCAAAAATGGCAAGATCTTTAATTTTTATATCCAATTAAATTCAGATTAAAGTATGAACAGTAAAGCGACAAAAAGTGCCGAACGTTACTTATAACACAATTTACGATTGTAAGTAGGTAGCTATCAAACATTGGAAGTATTAGATGACTATTTCCAAATCAAATTAGTAATCTCAAAAATCAAATCAGCAAATACTAACGCAGTGTAAACATGATTAATAATTTGTTAACAGTTATAAATAACAAAATGACGACTAATTTCTTAATAATACTAACAGAATACAACATAACGATTGAAACATTGATATCTTTACTTTTGAGTTTGAATACGAATACTAAATTAATGCTGTACTTATATAACGTTTACATCATATTCAACGCCTGCGCAGACGAGCGACAGTCCTTGGAGTAATTTATGTCTGTCAAAATGGATCGCTGACAGATGCATCGAATAACGCACGCGAGGGACAAAAATACAGCATACAAAAAGGGATTCACGTACAGAAAGCTTCGGGGATTTTAGTCAGACATAAGTCTCTCGTCCGCGCAGATTTTGAAAAATAATCAACGAATCTTAGTTTCAGGGTTGATAATGGCGACCGAGACACTGGTGCGGGTCGTGGAGCTTCCTCGT
Source organism: Campaea margaritaria (assembly GCA_912999815.1). Lineage (NCBI taxonomy): Eukaryota > Metazoa > Arthropoda > Insecta > Lepidoptera > Geometridae > Campaea > Campaea margaritaria. The sequence continues at coordinate 8,381,446 of OU538788.1, forward strand.
GGCTTGGTAGACGTCGCGTTCCTTGTCCGGGTACTTGGTGGGGAGGTTTGGCGAGTGAAGATTCACCTTTGCTGCGTACCTGTGGGGAAAAAAACACATTTAACGTTCTGGTTTAAATTAACGGCACATTTAAGGTGTGTTCGTTTGGTTGCCATAACAGTATCAGTTAGAATGAGTTTATTTATTCTATATCGTTTCGTAGGATTGAAACTATCTTCAAAACAAATTTCACCTTTCGCCTTTATAGCTTTAGTAGGATTAAACGTACCTAATACCCGCTATGTCGATTTCATAATGTCCACTAAGCACGTACTCGTTCGTAATCTTCAGGGGGACTCCGTTTTCGTCTAGTTTTTCCACAAAGCCGAGGCACACCTGTAAAGAGAATGTAATCTTTGTCAGATTCTTTGCGTGTCGGTGTGCGCGTCACACCGCGGGCGGCGCCTGCGCAAGCGCCGCACTTACTGCGAAATAGAACATAATAACTATTTTGCTATCTAGACCCCCACAGGCGCGAGTTTTAGCTATCGCTACACTACTCTCAAAATAAATAGAAACAAAATGGACAACAATAATTCCCCTAATAAAAAAATACAAATATCAGATCCTATCAGTTCTGGATCTCACAAATGTCACAAATAATGAGCTATGTTGGCAGACGCCCTCACCTGTTTCTTGAAGGTGAACCCGTAGCTAGTGGTGGTAGTCTGGCCGCAGTAGTTCCCGTCGCGGTAGATGGGCTCCCCGCCCCACGACCACAGGTCCAGCTCGTGGTCGTGGTCCGTCAACAGCAGCTGCACGTACTGGCGGCGGATGCCTTCCTCACGCTGTCTCATCAGAGCCTCGCGACCAATGAACGGTATTTCGCGCTATTGAATAGAACATTTTGAACTCCCAAATACAATAGATTTTTAATTGTTATCTGGAAGGATTCTGGATAAAACATACTGGACTGAAGGATTCTGGATAAAGACTGGAGGACATACACAATTCATACGCAAAAAGTTAAGCATTCGCAAGTGAAAGTTAGGTGATACGTGCGTAATGAGTAACTAACTTGAAACTTGACGCGCCACGTGCGGCCGCACTCGAGCGGCGTCGTCACCGTGTCGATATCCTGGCCCCAGAACGCGAAGAACTTCTCCACTCGAAGAGCCCTGGACGCATAGTAGCCCACGTGACCGATGCCGTACTTCTGACCCTCTGTCATCAGCCGATTGTACACGTGCAGCGCGAACTGCCAGACAATGTTTCCGTCAAACAGCTGCGCGGATACCATTGCACGAATGCGCCGAGCGGAAATTAAAAATGAAGCTGCACTGTAAATGGAATTGAGAGGCACTGACCTCATTAGGGATATAGAGTACATAGCCCAGCTCGCCCGTGTGCGTGAGGTTCATAGCGCGGATCCCGTTGGCCAGCCCCACATCTATCTCCTTGAACGTGAAGAAGGGGAAGTTGCTCGGCGATAGGTCCGTATCTGTCAGCTCTGACAGCAGACTCCTGATCATTCACAACAATTCATTATGTAAAATATTTATGATGTAAAATATATATGACGATACTTTAGTGGGTCATGGCGGCGGTAGTACCTGGTGAAGGGTCCCATGATGCATATGGCCGTGTACATAGAGGTGACGTCGGAGAGAGAGACGGCGCCGGTGCGCGGCAGGTGGCGATTAAGCCACGCCTTGCAGCGCGTCTGCTGGATTGTCGGCGCTATCATCATGTAGCTGCAACCAGGAGATTCATCTCAACCAAAGCAAATTTGTAACTATTTATTTCCCAACGCCCAACTATTATTCCATTAATGCAACATTTATTTTTCACAAAACCGCTCAAACCAAGGAAACGGTTCACATGGGATAAAATTATATGATCAGATGAAATGATATATAAAAGAATCCATGATGGAAGAACCCGTGATGCTGCTGCAACTGGATCGACAGCGAGACCGTCCGTGGCTACATACTGGTTCTCGGAGATCCTGGCGAGGCTGCAGTCGTTCTCGTAGCCGCCGCGTTCGTTCTGCATGCCGGTGTGGATGATGCTGCCCACTGGCACGTCCACGTCGTTGGAGCATAGGTATTGAAGCAGGTCCACCACTTCCGTGCCTACGGACTGGACACATGGACTGACATTGGAATTCATGGCCGAGAGGCAAAGTCCCCCCAAGAAGACTATGTCGTTACCGTCGAGAAGTAAGAAGAAATTTATTCTGACACAAGCAACTGAGCAATCGCACGTAATATGAGACACGATTTATCTAAAATTTGGATAGGAATAGATAGAAATTATGTTCAAGGGTAATTCCGCAGTATCGTGATAGCATAGCCTCGATTCTCACTCCGTCATATTGTTATTTACTATACGGGAAACTTAGACATGATAAACTGAAACTGTATTTTAAAAACTGGGCCAAATACAAATTTTAAGTCATAAGAAAGCATTTTTTGTACATTTTGTTATAAACGCCTCCAATATTAAGCTACCTGCCCTGAAATGCGAACCTGTAGATCGATCTTGGTGAAGGAGGAGTAGTCAGCGAGGCCGACCTGCTCTCGACAGGTCCAGTACTCCCTCTGCACGATGTCAAACCAGTGCGGCTTGCCAAAGCTCTTCGTGGAGGCCACCTTGAACGGACGCGGCTTTTCCGAAACATGGTTTTCGTCTAGAGAAGCAAAACCTTTGAGAGAAACTTTTCAGAACAAGGCCCGAGATCGACAAACAAGCGATTTGAACAAAAATTTAACCGGTAGTCAAAACCCTTAAACTCTTAAAGTTATGAGATCGCAAGTAGACACATGTTTCTGTGAAATAATCAAGCCTTTTTACTTTCGTTTCATATATAACCAATAAATTATAGTACATATTTTAATATCGTAGATAGAATCCGATTGATTTGTTATTACATTATTACATTTTAAATGGGATTATTGATTTCGATTTAAGGCTTCGAAATCTTACCTATAGTCTCGAACCAGGTGGGTCTCTCGTATCCCATGACCTGTCCGAAGACCGCCCCACTGTCCCGCAGCGTCGGGTATATGGGGGACAGGCGAAGGTTCCGCCCCGTCTCAAACTCGGGAAACGGATACGGAAGCCCGTAGTGGACACCTTACAGAACAAAGAATAATATTTATGATAGTTGCTAAGTAGGTAATCATAATTTTTTTGTGACGCTACTTCGACACTTTCAAGAATAAGACCTCTCAGAAGAAAAGCATCTAGAGGTCCGAAGCCAGAAGGGCAATTCTCGACGCCGATCCCAACTTCAATTTCAATAACAATTTTGGTGTTATGTCTGAAGTTAGCTACGATCATTTCGCGATTTCAGCATCAAAAGCACATTGAGGTCAGTTTATGTGCTTCACCTTCGGCCACAGCATCACTTTTCATCCGGTGAGATTGAGGTTAAACGTTCGCCTAGTAAGTAATAAAAAAAGAATGGCCACGCAAAATTAAAACATTTCACGCAAAAGTAGAATAGGAAAAATTTTTGAAGCTAAGATTGATATCGGAATTGATATTTCGTTCGTGTCAAATAGCCTTGAATGTTAAAGTAATGTCGACCCAAAATCTTGCTTGTTTTTCATTTCAATAGGAGCAGTCAATACGCAGAAGTCCGTTTAAAATAGGGTTTGCTATACAAAGGGCCTTGAGAGGCGACAATAATGCGAGGGGACGTCGTATTCAATTGGTTTCGTTATTGCTGTGGATTATGACAACGAACTAGGGCCGTAGAGGAGAGCACAAGCCCCAATCGGATCAATAAATGCTTTTGCAAATCAGTTATTTTAGGATCCGACCACGTTCTAAAATATATATATATATATATATATATATATTGGATTTACGTTAATGAGATTATTAACTACCACTGTATAGTGGTAAGTACATCAGGACTTCCAAGTTGGAATCTAGAGTTCAATGACTAAATCTGCTTGATACCTGCAATACTAATTTAAAATCACGAAACGCTTAAGGCGCTGGGTTAATGTAGGCTCTGTAGCATCAAGATTTGAAGAAAGTGTAAAGCATCGTTCATAAGAATAGGTTACAAGGAGAATTAGCTGAAAAATCTGTGGCAATAATTGAAACAAATAATACAACGTGTAGTTTAACAATACTGTTATATAAGAGAACCGTTGACCAATGCGAGCGTACAACGAATAAACACAAAGGAGCATCTATCCGGCTGGGGTACTCACCGGGTACTTCCTTGACGCGGTCCCGTAGGAACCGCTTGTTGTTGTGAAGGCCTAGGAACCGGTTAATGCCGAGCTCGTACATGTCGTATTTGGAATACCCGTCGATTATCTCGTCGACTGTGGCCTCTGCAACTCCGCCCGCTGCTGATATGCCGACCGTCTTCATCCCAGCCGCCACGTGGTAGTTCATCATCTGATACGGTTTTGAACGAAGCATTCTTTACTCGACTGGACACTGTGAATTATGTGGAGCTTCTACGAGAGCTTAGGAGCTTACATAACACGTTAAATACAATCGCAATTATTTGGCTCCCCTTTCGTGTTAATTAAGCTAATTCATTTGATTCGTGAAGTTTTGTGACGGAGCGATTCGATCCCGTCGGATCGTTAAAGTTGAGTAAAAATTATTATTATAAATTTCATAAAAATTATTATTATATTTTTCATTTCATAATTAGCACTTTGGTTAGATCGAAACGTTCCCAGTGCGTTCCACCGGCGTCCGAGTCCGCAGACGACAACTTCAGCGTCCTGATTTGTTGCGCGTTTGCAAGTTATCGCGGTCCAGTTCAATGTCTCGATCGATCAGATTTTCACTCGCTGACATCTTCTTTCTTCGCCGTCTCAAATGATGAATTGAACAGCCGTGACCGCTCAAAGAACCGAATTTAGCTATACTAATCACGCTAATATTCGGTAAATTGTGCGTACCGCGGCTGTCCCTTTTGTATTAGCGTCTTGTCTTAGCCTTGTTACTTCTTTCTTCAACTACATCGCCTTGTCGAATACCTTTCTTCACTGGGCCCCAAGAGCGCACTTATTGATAACTGACGTGACTTGACGACAGCTAGCATTCGATAACCGGAACCGACTGTTTATCGTGCTCACCGAAGAACGGAGTGACAGAAATCTGGACATTTACTTACGACAATAAGTTATTCGTGAGGAGGCGAGTATCGTATCCAGTGCAGTTGGGTTGCAAACCGCACCAGACTTCGGTAGGTACTCTGGCACGCTTGGCAACCAAACGACACTAGACCGAGCGGGGCTGGACGACCAGTAGCCAAGCCACCATCACCAGTGAATACACGAATTTCAACCTCTTTCGCGCAGCTGCTGTCTTATTTAAAATACTAAATGTGGTTATTGAGAGAACACGTTATCGGTGAGGAGGCGAGGATCGAATCCAGTTAGTTGGGTTGCAAAGCGCGCCAGACTTAGACACACTGGCAAGCTTGGCAACCAAACAACACTAGACCGAGCGGGCCTGGACGACCGGTAGCCACGTCACCATAATACACGATTTTCACCCCCTTCCGCGCAGCTACCACAGGAACTGTCTTAGTTAAACTACAAAATAATAAATGTGGTTAAACACACTTACAGTGAAATTCATGGTCGTGGTGACCAATGTCACAAAAGAGTTGAATAGTAGCTATGTATGGATATTGAATAATTGGAACTGCCGCTGATAAACACATAGTTACTGTTACAACGGCACGTACTCTTCGACTTTGGCTTGTTCATCTATGGACTATGAATTCCACTGTTAATGTAGAAAGAAAAAGAATAAAAAATAAACATAACAGAAACTAAAACTAAATGAATGTTAGAAAACTGAACAACAAAATTAATAAATGATATGATATGAAAATAAACCTGAGAAGAAACAAGTGAGTTACCTCGGGGGCTTCGCCGACGATCCATTTGCAGTCCGGCGAGAATGCCTCGAGGCCATTGCAGAGCTTGTGCAGCACGGCTTGCTTGAGGCTGGGCACGCGGTGCAGCAGCTGCTGCAGAAGCACGTGGAAGTGGTCCCAGTCCTCCGGCACGCAGCGCTGCGCCGCCGTCTCGACTGCGACAACAGGCTTAGCTCTTCATCTGTACCTCCGCACGTTACTCATAAACTCGCTAAAATTCGCCAGGCGACGTGAATGTGCACAGGTTGTTAGTGAGACTTCACCCCGCATCGAGTCAGTTTATTAAAGGGACTGAAGTTCGAAAAAGAAGCGACGCGACTTGACTCTGCGACATCTGTCTCACGACTGAGCTTCTCGCAGAGCTGGGCCGCGGACAAGTAATTGAGATGACGTCACCAGCAAGCTTTGCAAAGTACTCTAGCTATGACACATCGCGAGCAGTGTTGAAACTTAAGACCATAGATTTAAGATGTACCTTAAGACACATATTATCTTTGTAAAATTTCGAATAATCACGATTATTTTCTAGTAAAGCTTTAAGGGTGAGAACTTACCATCACGTGTCGTTGTAACAAAACTGGAACTAGCGGAAGGCAACGCGCGGCGCACTTCAGTGTTGCTCGGTTGCGGTACAGCATGGCACTAATATTCCAAGTAGGAATAATAGTTCCCAACTGCCAACAGGATGCCACGGACAATGGATACCCGAGAACACACGAGCCCCGAGCGTGCTGTACGAAACGCGGCTACCTCGCGTGTAGCGAATACGGCAGCTGCACTCGAACTGAGTAACGGCAGACGAAACACTCACCCTCGAAACGGTCGGATCGATATAATGGGGCTACCCCTTTGTGCAAAGAGAGGGGTGCAACGATCAAAAGATCTATTCTATCCACACTCACTTTCTTGTTCATAGACGGGTTTAGCGACCGGTTCGAACCCTCCTGCTAATAGGCAGCCGTCTCGCTCTCGCAAGTAGATGTAGCCGTCGGGGTCCCGAACCACTGGAATAATAGCCAGACGTAAGGGTGGCACCCCTCGTGTTTCGTCTGAAGGTCATATTAATATGCGGACGAAACCGTTTGTAACTATCCCTGCGAATGTAGTTACTGAAGTCAGCAGTCGATAGAATGATTTAATATCACACATTATGGTCTGAAAAAAAATATTAGGTACATTTTTTTTTAAATCAGGCCTTTATGCTGTAACTAAATAAAAAAGAAACTTGTTTAAGAAATAATAGTTTTCTTTCTATATTTTTTTATGAGATTTGGTGGGAAGGATTTTACACCACCACGCATGGACCCTACACAGTCTATTGGTCTGGAGTTCCAGAAACCGGTAGAGGGTGTCGGGGAGTTGGTGAACTGCTTTCCGCTGGGATTGTAGCACGTCGAAAGATGAAGTCTCTGCCTATACCAACGGGAGAAAGGCTTGACTGTATACGTATGTGTAATATACTTTTTTTTTATGTCAAGTATAGCTTTTTATAATACCATAGATACGAAATTCTCAGGGCTATATAAGGTGCGCTACGTTTTTACATAAAAGATACAAACCTGGCGTCATAGGATCCAGTCCTTCTATTGGTTTGGTGTGCAGGTAGTAGTGCTCACAGGGCAACAACGGGACTTTGACTTGAGGACGAGCCAGCTGACCAACCTAACGAAGAGTTTTTACTTTATCTTTGTTCAAACACACCAAAAACTTCAACTGTCCAAATTATAGTCGAGAGGAGTGTGTCAAGAATATTCTTTGGAAACAAGCAGAGCATAAGAAGTACCTGTCTCGCCCAAAATCCGGCGCAGTTGATGAAATAGTCACATTTTATGGACCCACGAGTTGTCTCCACACCACACACCATACCGTCCTTGGAAAGCACCGCCGTGACGGCGCAGTCCTCCATTACCCCCACCCCTGACAAGAAAAAGAAAAACAAACATCGAGTTCGGCGAGTTTCATAAAGTACTACGGCAGAAATACTAGAGCTCACCATTGTCAATGGCTTCCCTCATCAACGACATACAGAACAGGTGTGGGTCGCCAACACCATCCCCTGGGATCCATAGCCCACCATACACATCTTCGACATTGAGCATGGGCCACAACTCCTGGCATCTTTTGGGTGTCGCTAGCTCACACGGTATACCCCAAGATCTGTGGGCGGTTAGAAGCTCTAGAGAAAAGGAAAATCACGAATACAAATACTAGTAATGATAGCGCATTTTCGAAAATAATGTTATCATTTATCCAAAAGAAAAATCAATTAAAATAAATCAAATTCAAGCGTGGAGCGTTTAATCCTATAAGTTTAATCCTTGCGTTTAATAATGTTAACTTTGAACAAAATATTATCATAATTTATTATGTGAGACAGAATACCGGTAACACACAATCAATAAAAATATTAATCAATGAATCTATAAATAGATTAAAATGAAATCAATCAATTGCAATTAATCAAGCTCAATCAAGATCAATCAATCCAAATCAATGATCACTTAAACATAAAAAAAAGAAGTAAGATGAGACTGGAATTGTAGGCACTCATTTGACTAATCAAAATAAGGTCAATCAATAGTTACGTCAATCCTTGAATTGGTAGTTAATAGTTTAATAGTGTTGTCGGGTATTTATGAGTCAAGTGGTGCCATTCCGCGTCCTAAAATGTCTCGCCCTAGACGAGTCTAACACGAACAAACGGTTCACAAAACTGAAATGACCGATGGCGTAAGTGTAAATCTAAAACAAATGTGATATCAACCTCGTTAGCCATAAGTAACAAGCTGAAGTACCCCCGAAATGCTCAGGGTCTTCCAGCGTTAGTGCCCACTGAGATGCAACACGTCCCGCAAGCCCTACAATATAATAATATGTCAGATTTGGTTTCCGATTGTCTGATCAAACTATCGGGCCGTTTTACACTATCAATATTATCGATGATCCTAATATCGTGATATTATCATCAACAAAATTATCAAGGTAGTAATCATAATATCGACATCAGCACTACGTAGAGTTAGGTAATGTACTATTGTCTTCTGTTCAGTATGGAGAGCCGAAAAAAATAGTTTACAAAAACACACTTTAACAGCAAGTCGAACTAAAAAGTAGTAAAATAATTAATTTTATGATAAAAACCGAACGCACTGTTAATATTATTGAAGACACGTCCCTTGGATCACGGATTACTCGTTTTGAAATCCGTTAATATTATCGCGATACCGTCAATACTATCAAAAGCTCTTCAATACTGGATCACTGATGTCGAGTATCGCGTGTTATGATTGATAATGTAATAGGCCATATAAAATCGTTAACTCCTTGTCGCTTCTTCTTCATTCTACGTCCGACCGACTATTGAATCGGACTTGTATTGAGTATTCCAACAAATGATTGTAACGAACGCCTTCCGGTAGTCGGTTCAGACTATCAGATGGAAAAATCAGACGTATATTGCCGGTCTAAGTCACAATGTAAGTACTGACAATAATGATGTATAACTACTACTTCTAGTTATAACTGTTTTGCAGGATTGTTCGCTTCTCGACAATGAAGGCGACTGCTGTATTAGTCTCCCTCTTTCCTATTACATGTCTAGACGTTCCCTATGCCCCCCTCGCCCCTCTCCCCAGGGGTGCCTATCCTATTAAAGTCTAGACGCTGCCCCCTAGGGTGACTCCGTTTGTGTGAACTGTGTGAACAAAATATCTGGGTAGAAAAAGTCTACATAATATAGGTACATTTTGTCAAATAAGTACCGGGAATTTGTGATATGACAATTCTACAAAACTACAAACCAAAATCTTTTCGTAAATTGATAGCTCTGTCCTCAGGGTGACGCAGTGATAAACAATGAATTTCAAATCGATTCCATACATAAACGCGAGCGTACTAGCTGGTGCCACGAGGTCGCATAATATTGTAAATGTAAAAACTATTGTAAAATAGAATCCAATTACGAAATTGAATTATGTTTTTACACTCTTCTATACAGAATCTTATGATTCTTGAATCGGTCTTGTTTTCCGGTAAATTGAAAATCTCTGTTTAATAAAAGCTATATCATCATCATCATAATTTTTTTCTTTGCTATAAAAGTTAATTAATTATTATGAAGAGCAGTTACAAAAATGAAGTGTAAATGAATGGTAAATGAAATATATAAATATCATTTCTGAATGTTTTCTAAATCCTGAGAATATTGGGATCCCTACGGCTTATATTTTACATGTCTAAAATCTTTCGGTCCGAGGTGGAAGATATATTTCTTTTCTGATACAAACTAAATCAAAATTATTAGGAACTACAAATTCTAGACTGGTAATTATTCCAAAGTAATGAAAATTTAATAGTTCTCACTACTCGATAAACACAATACCTTCCTTTGCGTCGCTCAGTCAGGTAAAAATAGAAACAGTACGTTTTCATCGACAACCAAGAGAACAAAAGAGCGCATGCACCAGACCGGAAAAGTTATTGGGATACCCGCCGCTGCGTATGCAGCATCGATCGTGGCTGCATAACGCTAAAATAAAGGATAGTTGCCTGACACCTACCATTTACACTATTCCACAAAGGATTTAAAAGAGACACACTAACTAAGAAACGCTGATCGCGTGGGAGCGCACTCGGTATCGCAAGTCCAGTATAAACGTCCAGTATATCCAAAATACAAATTAAAAAAAACAAATGTTGATTGTATATGCAATGCAAATAGGCGATCTGACCACCGTGGCTAGCCCAGTATCCACCCACGCCTGCATACTTAAGGTATCGATGGCATTATTTTTTTTTCTTATCTAAATTTTTCGAAATCTATTTCAGCGGACTATGCAAGGTAAACTTCTACTTACCCATAATTAAATAAAAATGTAATTATCAGCCCATTATATATCAACTAACGGAACTTTGACTCCCATCTACAGGTTATGCTGGCCCATTGCGTGGTGGACTGGAGCTGGATGTCACACACGGTATTGACTTGTGCTTCTTGCGGTGATATAAGGTCGGTGGTCACAATATGGAAGCACACAAGCAACCATACGAACACCAGCGCTCCAACTGACAGAATAGACAAAAAGCAATCGCGACGCGGTGCACCGCTGCACTGAATCTTCCCAGGGGAAGCAGTTGGTTGACTAGTCCCATGGTAGGGTTACGCACGCCGCGCCGGAGATAGACTCTTATCGTTTGAGCGACATGTCCGATTGTCCTATTCGATGTATGCAATTTACAATTCCAAACAGGGACAAATTGTCGGCAACGTTGTAGGATGAGTTACGTACGAGTATGTAGGTACCTATATGTTGGCCACAGTTGCGAAAAATTTCGCTTAATTCGTTATTTTAGGCTAAACGAGTGGTCCCGTCCGGCACATTAAATTTTGTTATAATCTAACATTCAAGCTACCAACTTAGCCTACACTGAGTTGTAAAGATTATAAATGGAAATCATTGTTAAGTGCAAAGAAAACGCTTGTGCAAGTGCAATTTACACCGCAAGACAAGTCATTGCAGCTTCTTTCCTTTTATAATTACATTAATGGATTTTCGTGCGTGCGCTTTGAGTAATTTGGCTAATGATCTCCAATGCTGCAAATGGCTAAGCACCTGGAAGATATTTCAGACGCTTGTTCGTATGAAAACGTAATTGATCCAAAAGACGAAGGTTCGTCTATAGGTAGTGGATCACCTCATAAACAATCACATACCAATATTTATTTAAGTGACGGCAAATAGAGTACACTGGTGGTATTGTAAAGCAAGATTATTATTTGTCTCTGGAGTATCTATTGTCAATTTGTACCTATATGTTAGTATAAAAAGAATTATAGAAATGCATACATTGACTGACTCTTCATTCTCCTGTACACTGTCATTCTATCCCTGGTCCGTGCCAATAGAAGAGACCCGCACTGCTTCCATCCTGTGGGACGCCCACGCGCTTCCAACTCTTGGAGAAGACGGATCGAGGACTGGGCCAGATGGACTTGAGCTAGCGTGGGCTTGAACGCTCCTACGAGGCCAGAAGAATGCCAGCGGCTGCCCGCTCCAACTCTATTCAAATTTACAGTAAAAAAAACATTAGTTACCTTCAATGGCTCCAGCGCAGATGTTCTGAAGTTTTACTTTTTTTTTAACTCTCAGTATGTATGATGAAGAGATCTGAAAATCTGAAACTAATTACTAAAGCTAGCCATACATCATCCTGATAGTGCAACATCGAATCAGTCAGACTAAATGAAGTATACCTACTAGCTTTAGTTGTTTACCATTGTTGGAAAATGTTTGAAGATTTAATTCAAATTAAAGTTTCATTGACGAAATTTCGAAGTCGTAATGTAGTTCATTGAGCGTTTTCTACTGAAACTGAATTTTAAACCTCGTGTATTCAACACTTAGCTAGTATAATAATGGTTTAACTGTCTAAGTGAAGAAGATACACGGCTTTTTACCTATAGATGCTTTCTTAAAATGTATGTTCTTGACATTTTTTACAGCTCTTTAACGAATTTTATTAAAGCTATTTATGAATTTTGTAAGTATTTAAGATGGTTGTCTTCAAAGAGTTCTATCAAATTGGTCACGACACCATATTGTAACTTTTCATAATCGTCTTAAGCGATCTAACCAAGAGACCACACACGTTTACCCCTCTGCCAAAGTTTAATAATCGACTGTTCATATAACAGTAGTAAACTCGCGATCTCCGACCATTTTTATTTGTCTTTGTTTTTCGAAATGTTTATTGTAACTTGTTTTCCTCGTCCCTCGCGATCTCTGCCAAAACTAACGTTATTTTTGTTTGCAGACCTGGATCCTTAGGCCCGCAACTGCGCTACGCGGGCGCCAGCGTTTTATACAAAGTGCTCCGTCGTGGGGACAGGGCAGGCGTCTCAATAAATGACAAATTTATGCCATACCCCTACAAATATTGTGATATAATATGCATTTGCATAATGCAAATATGCATATAATCCAATGTCTAAATATATTATGATGGTATGTTACAATGCCAACCAGAACTTTACATTGCATAATCTTGCATGGGACTGTACTGCGGTCGTCACCCTGCGATCAGCGACTTCATAATTATGCCCAGTAAATCGCTAGAAATAGTGCTCTTCAAACCGGAACACAGGACTTACGTAGGCCTTACACCATACTGCCTATTATCCAATCAGTATGATGCTGCAGTTTGGATCAAGTAGAACTGACCATTGTCAGCACCGACACTATACATTTATAGTGTCGGTGTAAATTGGCATGACAGTTATACTTGTATGATGTATTTTAACAAATGTGTGGTGTATATTATGAATGAACTGCAGATTGGACTAACACTGCAGCATCATGCTATTCGGACAATAGCCAGTATGGTGTATAGATATTATAGCAGACAAACTGTCAACTTGTTTGCCACTCCATCTTATAAAAAAAATACAGCCTAATTGATAACCTCCTCCTTTTTTGAAATCGATTAAAAACAAACAAACATTGATACAAAAATACTAGTATATTGATTTTCTTTTGTCGTAAAGTCAATTGTGGAAGCATCATTTAAAAAATCTATTTTGCTACTGACGCAATCCAGATGGCCGCTAACAGTCACACCCCTTGAGATTGAAAAGCGTTTTTATGTCTCTTCTGACTGGGCTATGTAGAATTAACTCCTCTAATGTAATGTGCTTCATTCAAATATTGACCTGATTTACACTAATCATCTAAATATTGTGATATTATCGTCAAATAACAATAATAATTTATTTTATGGTAATACACATATGCATTTTTTTATGATACTAAGTAACAAGACGAGCAAGTTGTTCACACACACATGACTCTTAATATTATTGAAGCCATGCCTCCATGGATTGTGATCTCAATTTTTTTTATCAACAAATATAACAATGCCAATATGCAAACCATCAATAACTGGATCACAATACCAAACATAACTGTGTTCTGATTTGAAGGGCACTGTTTCCAGCTAAATTATTGGGCATATGAGACGTTAGAGCCAATGACTCAGGGTGATGAGTGCAGTGCCCTTACAATAACTTAACTTAATACAAAGTTTTGGGTGGCACTGTAACTGTTATAGGCAGGCAAAGCACTTACCATTCAGTAAACGCCTTGCTCACTAAGTCAAATAAAGAAGACATGAAATGGGTTAATAGATATACTAATTAGCTTGTATTATGTAATAATTAAATGCATATCTGTTGGAGTATTTTTAAGCTATATTTATTTATTTACCTATCATTTCTTTCCTATCAAATAAGGCTTTTTTGTTACAAAACTAATCAATTGCAATGCACCTGCACATCAAGCTAAACAAATAATAGATAAAAACAAATTTTAAAATGGTTTGTTTAATAATATGAACAACACTTGAAGGGCATAGAGCATTATGCCATTTAACTTCTCAGCAAGTATAATATGGCTAGGGCGAGATGTGGTCCCTTGCCTGCGCGTTATTAATACATAAATGCAACGGGGGCACTTCGGGTCGGAGGCTCCATCTCACCAATCATCATCATCTCTGCAATTTCATATAAACTCACCTCTCTTTCTCGACGAGCACGGTTTGACCGCCGCAACCGCGCCGCGCCAGGTGGTACGCCACAGCGGCGCCCATCACACCGCCGCCACATATCACTACATTGGCATCTGTAGGTAGCTCTTTTATACAATTTTCCAGCTTATCCTCATGATTCAAGGCATCTAGTCTACCAGAAAAATCACGATTACTGGCCGATACACATTTTAATACTTTAAATCTCTGGGAAGCGCTATGAAAACCCCTAGCTAGCATAGTGATTTAAATATTGTGGTGTTCATGTAACAAGAGTCAAAACTAACAAACAATAACTCTTTAGTTTACTATAGTCGAGTTGCTAGTAGAGTAAACTTGACTTGAGAAAATATATGTCATTTGACAAAATTCTATAGCCAAATCATAGTGATGGTCGATGGATCTAGTTCAGCTTCGGTGGGTACCTACGTTTCGTATTTACAAAACAGAAAATTCAAATTTTAAACAAGTTTTTGGGTTTTGGCCCTTGATCGGGTAAATAATTTAAAAGATAATAGAATTTGCGATAATAGAGTACATCATTATTCACGATATTCTGCAGAGATGTTTAAAAAAGGGGCTAATTAACTCTTAACTGACACTGACGACTGAAATGTTTGTTGATTTATTAAATAATCAGCTGTATTAATGTTAATATCTCTTTAGAAAATCGTTAAGAATAATGTATTCCTACTATTGTCGCAAATTCCACTATCATTTACAATAGTTACCTGGTAAATTTTTACGATAACAACACTGTTGGTAGGTAAATGTGGGCATTTAAACGACAAACGTTTCAAAAACATTTTCCAAAATAAGCGCCAAAGCGCACTTTATTATGAGCTGACTTCGTTTAAACATTGTTTCATACTATTATATTCATTCATGAAAGTAATCTTAATGTACGGCAATCAGGCCTTATTATAAAGATTCTACAGGAAATTGATTTCACAACCATAATTAATTATGTGAAATTAAAACTTATTATGCGACTACACTAAATAATTCTTCATGGCATTCGTTGTGGCAGACTGACATCAACGCTTTAATGGCTTTTTAACAATTTTTCAAACGGAACGATTTCATTGTTTATTTTGATTGGTACCAACGCTTTTCGTTCCCTTTAAGCAAACGCTTTTTAAGCGTGCTTACAAAAAAAGGAACAACGTTTAAATGTGTTGTTATTTTAAACCCGTTTATTTTATCACATCTCTACTGGTAGGTAATGTCATTCTGCTAGGGTGTCCAGAAGGGGGTTATTTCGCCATTTTGGGAAAAAATATAATTTTTGGGGAACTTTGGAGGACACGGACACCTTGGGGATGTTTTTGGGAAAGATTTCAGTATTTGATGTTAAAATTGGGTGAATTATTTTTTTCATCCTCGCGTGGTTTGTTGCCTAACGTTCGAAAAAAGGACCGAACCAAACCCAATTCCACCGTGTTCACCTGCACTACTAGCTGTTTACTGCAAAACGCTTGCGAGCCCGTATTTTCATTGATTGTCTTAAAAAATGCAATAGTAAAAGTGCGCGTGTGTTTACATTAGAATAAGAAAGTTTCCTTTTTTTTCAGTTTTCTTTGTTTTAATCACACTTAACCTGAAATTAGATATAGTGTTTTTATTTTGCGGTTTTTTGTTATTAAACGTCAATTATATTTACGGTTTTCACATTTTTTTTCCCTTTACATGTTTGTGCTGTAAATTATCAACTATGTAGATTATGGCCTAACTGTCCTCACCAAAGTGAGCGGAGACCCGTGCCCAGCTGTGAGACGATACGGGTTGTTGAAGATGATGATGATAGTGTGCTGTAAAACACTGCTTCTTGGCAAATTTCATGATTCTAGTGGACTGAGGAAAGTACCCTGTTGGTTTTGATTTCTTAGTGAAATCGTAAAATAGTTATGCGAAAACATGCGACATAAATGGTGATAATAATATGTTTTGATCGCGTTGATTCACAAATTTGGTTTTCCCAGCTGAAAGAGAGTGCATACCAGCGTTGCCAGACGTCCTGGTTTTGGCAGGACGTCCCGATTTTTAAATCAAAATTAAATGTCCCACACGGGACGGGCTCAGTCCAGATTTTCGGAGATACTCAACCGTGCGCGCAGTGTGCTGAAGAAGCTATTTAACGATAAGGTAAATCGAATTTAAAATATAATATTATTATTAAAATATATAAAATAGATCTATGGTTATTTTTGCTATCTATTGTCACATAAACGTAATTTGAATTCAAATAAAATGAAAAATATTGTCCCGCGTATATGTCCCGCTTTCGATGAAAGAATCCCCCTTTATCACTCAAAAAGTTCAAAAATCCCGACTTGGCAATAAAAATCTGGCAACGTTCCTGTAGCCCACGTATCCTTATTATATACTATAGTTACATTATCCCCTCCCTACTTAATATTATAAATGCAAAAGTAACTCTGTCTGTCTGTCACGCTTTTACGCCTAAACTGCTGAACCGATTTACCCTTTGGGGGTAAAATAAAAATAGAGCATGAAAGTTTGCATGCAAATGATGTTAGTTTTCGGCTTAACCACTGCACCAATTTAAAATGTTCTTTCTCAAATGGAAAGGTACATTGTCAGCGAGTAATATAGGCTATTTTTAATCACCGTATTCCCACAGGAATAGGAACTGCGCTGGTGAATCCGCGGGGCGTAACTGGTTTAATATAAATTTCATCTTGATTATTCTACGCATTCCTGAGAAAAAGGGTCTTAACAGACAGATGGCCAACCAGGCTTTCTTATTCCTGTTGAGTAACATATATTTCTCATTAAATAAATTTTAATAGTTAGCAAAAGTTAGTATTTTCAATAAATCTAGGGCAAATTTGCCTAGAGTATATTTTTGGGGATTTTTCTTGTCCCGTGGGGAAATGTCATAAACTTCATCTGGAGACCCTGAAATCTGCTGTCAATGCTATCATTGATAATTCATGTCATTCTGATTCCTGATTCTCCGTGGCCGCAACCGCCGAACGACTTGCATCGAAAGAATATCTTTGTCAAAACTAGAAAGGTAAGAAAATGTTTGAAAGTTTGAATCTGAGTTCTCAGTACAGGCACTATGTTAAATTTATAATATACATTTAAATTTGCACTGCATTGATGAATAGTTACTTATTGTGATTTCTATTACAGTTTCCTAAAGTTACCAGAGGGACGCTTTTTCGAGCATCATGGAGGAATCGCGGCACAAGCATAAGATCCAGACCATGCACAGCGCTGCGCAACAAATCGCTCTGGATCGCCTGAGCTCGCCGGTAAGTATCTATTATAACTTAAAACCTTGGCATAGAGATTAGAGAAGCACTTAGCTGAATTTATGAGTCGGTCGGCCATTTTGAAGTGTTTGTAATTGAGTAAAATAGTGCACAAGTGCATGTGTTTCTGTCTAGCGAACCCCCAGTGCCGCCATCATGGAACCATGATATTGTATAGGCTTTCCAATGAACCTGACGAATTCAATGATAAAATGAAATGAACCTACATGATAAATGTATGTTGGTTTTTAAGTTTGAATTTGTCTCATTGGTTTGTCTCTTAATGGTTGGGGGCCTGCTAGATAGAATCATATCACAAGTGCCTACTTGAAAATTTAACTGCATAGACTATGACTGAGCTAATTTTGTACATTTTGTAGTAGATATAACAATAAACAAGTTATTTCAGCCAGAAGCTATTGTAAAACACAGTAACTAAACACAAAATCCTTGAAAGTTATAGTTATGTGCTACCACAGAAATTAAAATATTTAAAATACCCATTGTTGTCATTTTTAAATAGTTTGTAGACAGCAAAATTAAATGCTAGATTGTCATACTGTGGAACACTTGATTGCGAGGAAATAAGATAACCACATATACAACAAAAAATTAGTGAAGATATTTTATTTTGAATTAAAAGTTACTTTAACATGTTCACTGCTGAGCTGATTTTCTTGTCTAGCCACAGGTGCGGCTCTGCACACTCCATAGTGTTTTCCCAAACAACAAACAACAGTGGTGTTAGCTGTATGGGAAAATGCTACAGTGTGTGCAGAGCCGCACCCGTGTCTAGACAAGAAATTCTGTAAAGTAAAAAAATAAAAAGGTTTTACAAGAAATTATTTCATAAATGGAACATTGAAAAGCTGTGTTTACCACAGACGAAATATAAAACCAGGTATATCTTTACAAAAGGTTCGTAGGCTGTTGATAATAATCAGTAAATAAAAAGAAATACCATTTCCTAGGGCGTAACTAACACATTTTAGTCCAGCTATGCTGAGCTATTATTATAATAACGATACTTTTCGAGCATTAGCTAGCAGAACAATAATGTTCTGCACTTTTAGAGAACATATCAAATCTACTAAATGATTTGCAATACCATATATCCAAATGAAGTACTAACTTATCTTTCTATCTATCTACCCATGCAAATCATGCATTTTTTTCTCTAATTATAAGAGATTTAACTTTTTGACTTCTATAAGTGCAATATTTTGCCTTTTTGCAATAAATGATTTGAGTTTTGATGCCCGGGTGGGTCCCTAGTATTCTATAAACGTACAACTGTAAGTAATTAATTTAACTTTCAGATTTTCAGGTTGACTTTACAATCACGGACAACAAATCCGAGAGTGGCAGCCTGATACAGATCTAGATAAAAAGTACAATTTTCTATTAAAATAATCATTGTATGTTTATTCATGATATGTGTGATTTGAATCGTCTGGTTGAAGCTTTTGAGTTAAACAGTTCCAGCTGGCCGAGCGAGTGAGTAACTTTGGCATTTCCAGTTGCCAATTGGTTGTTAGAGTGGTAATTTTCCTATGGCCAAAACCGATTAAAATTGTTAGATCAAATTAAACCTGACGAGGCGGGAGATTACTCATGTCCAAACAATGGTTGATTTCCAGTCACAGTCTATTAATCTGTTAACGCCACAACCTTTGGCCGAAGCCAAAGGTTAAATACCTTTATAAATTCAATTCAAAATCAGCTAAAATTAACAATAGATGTTATCTTAAAACAGTTTGGCCAATTTCAGTGCTTCCTAGAAACCTCCGTCATACCTTCCAAAATATCGTCTCATTTCTGAAGAAATATTCATGGCTAGTCTTTAATAGCCTAGTAAATATTTTAAGCTCTTACATATATTAGGTCCCTGTCTGATGATAACTGATGATTACTTTGAGTAATAATTAATATAAATCAAAAGCTGTAGCCAATGTGATTCAACCTACATGTCTTCTTCTACACAAAGTTACTTTATACATTAAAGTTTTTACTATGTCTGTTGTCCAAGACATCCTCAAAAGCAGCCTTTATTTACTCACTGCTGGATGTAGGGCACTTCTAACAAACTTCCACTGCTCATTCTTTCACGACTTCCATCCAGTTTTTATCTGCCAATCTTCAGAGGTTTTCGCTTCATCTGGCCAAATGGTAACCTGCAGTATACCTGCCGAACCATGATCTATACTCAAGATGTCTATCTGTACATTTGTCAGTTCTTCCTCCATGATCACCTCACCTTACTAATTCTATAAGCTATGTCAGCTTTGGCTCTCTGTTGGTTGACCTCAATTCGCATCTTATCCTTGAGAAAGATCAGTCCTCCAGTCGCATGTCACTGCTTCCAATTTTCTTACCTTTATTTGTACATTATGTTTATATTTTCAATCTGTTTGTCTAGCACTTTTCAGGATTGCTTCTGGTCACGACGGGGTATCCTAAGATTATATGAAACGGGCCTGCTCTACTGCACAATGCTTCTTGACGTGTTTCATATACTATTCACATCCAGTCACCTGGGGTCGGTATTTGTATTGAAGATGGATTTGCAAGTACAGCACCTATGGAATTTATTTAAACACTTGCACCGTTGTTCACAGTCCGATTTGTCCACCCATGTCTGTTCACTCGGATCGCACAGTCGCCGCACGGCTCCCCCTACCACGTGCACCCATACCCCTCCCCGGTGCGTCTGCAGCATGCCTTCCAGCCGCCTCCGAACAACAGCCCCAACATGTTCTATCCAAAGGGCCTCAAGCCGCCGCAATTTGTGAGTACTTGTTATTTGTGAATGTGATTAAAAATTTAGTGTAGGAGCTTGAGCTAACTATGTGTATACTTTAAAAGGAAAACATTAGTTTTTATAAATTAAAGAATAAACATATGTCAATCTGGACTTGATTCATATTGTCTGAGCTTAAAATGTATAAGTTTTTTGACTGAAATGGAGAGTATACCTTAAATAATATTGAGGCTCGTAAAATGAAGGTAACAAAACAAAGTGTCCAGAGGAGGTCACAGAAGTGGAAATTCAAATAATATGTCTGCTTCATTACCTACCAAGGATTGCTCTTGTTGCTCACTTAGCTCTAATGACAGTTTACCAAAACAACCAACTACACCTAATTACATTGCAGGACAACCGCGCGTACGGCACTCCCCAACCGAGCCCTATCCTCGGGCGTGCGCTCTGCCTCACGTCCAAGGACAGCCCTGTTCCGGGCCGCGTCTCTCACCTCAACGAGCGCTTCAACGATTCTCTGAACCTTCACTCCGACACCGATGCTATGGTCGCCAAGATCGGCGCCATGTTCCCGACTGTCACCGAGACTCACATCAGAATTTTGTTGAAGAAGTAAGTTTTCGTAGTTCATGAGTTTTACAATCTGGTTACAGAAATATTATGGGAGAAGGAAAATTTAATTTGTGCCCAGCATATTGGATATCATAGCATATAATAGTTGCGCTCCACCGTTTAACCATTGTAGACTATTATAATGCAGAAACCGTAAATTTGTACGGGAAAAATCTTCCATGTTCTATTTGTTTAGTATATTAAATTTCATCAAAATCTATTCAGCTGTTGCAGCGTAAAGAGAGAACAAAGAAACGCACACAGTGGTATGTCATATTGTATGTGATTTCCAGGTACTTCAATCGCGAGGCTGTCGTGATCAGCGCGCTGCAGGTGGAGAAGCACCCGCTCGTGATGCCCGGACCGCTGACCATGTCTCCGTCAGCGGCGCGCCTGTCAAAGGGCGCGGCGGGGATTTACTCCGCCATAGCCATGGCCAAGGGGTTATCGGCAGCTTCCACGCAGGAGTACTACTTGCCATTCACTACGACCCCACATAGTAAGCTATTAATTAAACTTACTTATAAACTTTATCATTTCTCATTCACTTCAGTAGCCCACAAATAAATATCGATAAGAAAGAGCTGTACTAGAAGTCAGCTCAAGGGGTGAAATGGGGTTGTTACAGCTAAAACTTTAACGTATTTAGGATGCTGAAATTTTTTGACAATTTACTTCAAGATTGCTGCTAATATATATACACATCTTCTTATTGATGTTTTAGCTATTCTGCCCTGAGATGCGCTAGTTTGGTTGAAACATTATAGCGGCAGATTAATTAATATGTCACTTAAGTTAACTCCTGGGTGTTTATCAACAGATTATTAACATACACCTTACTGAATACATATAACTAAATACTAAAATGTAATTAAAAATGCAAAATAGGCCTGTCTACTTTGAACTTTGCTTTAAAGCTATTAATTATTTCTTACCGGATTCACTAATAAAGCTTGTTATTCAGCTTGTTACTTCTAACTTCTGTGGCCACGGCTCTATAACAATAATAAATCTTTATTTAAATGGCCATTTAAATCAGTGATAACGAAAAATTAAACTTTTGCTTGGAAGAGGAGTTGTGCAATGTACTGTTGTTTCTGAAACTAGGCTTCCAAAGTCTATATTTTCAGAGACAGCATTATATTTCCAAGTCACTTCCTTTCAGTAAATTAGGGCTTAGGATATTTTTGGACTATTGGAGGCCCCAGTATCATCTAATACTTAGACCATGAATCACCAAGCCGTTTTATCAACAATCAAAAGAGCAGTAGTCAATTTCCATTTATCATCTTTGACTGAGAAACCACTCGAAAATACTACTAAAAGTCAAGATTATTGCTCACATAGATTTGATAAAAGGCAATATGATTAGATTAGACAAAAAAAAAGTATAGAAACACCATAATGTTGATGACATTATTATAATCCTACACTGTAAAATGTTAACGAAAATGTGTTTTAATGATATTTCTAATGAATTTGTTTCCACAAAGACCAAATTGTCTAAAAAGCGTTGGAAGTTATGGAAAAAGTTAAAGTTAACTTACATTCTTGTTGGTGAGTCACCCTGAAAATAAAATGAAATAATAAATTTCAAATTTAAATTTATTTGGGTTTAATCAACCATGGTCTAGGCCCATGCAAGTCTCTCTGGAAGTATTGTGTGGCTATGTAGGTACCACTTGTCAATGGTCCGTATGGTAGAATTAACTTTACTCAAGATTGAAGTAGGCTTACGAATTCTTGAAGGCTCGCCGTCGCTGTTCCGCCCGCCGTCCGGCACCTCGAGCTACTTTGGCACCACTATGAAGACCAGCGACGGTCAGATCACCAGGCAGCACTCGCCCAAGATGAAGCTCAAGTGAGTTGGAACATGTTCTATTATTTAATTAGGCACTTCTTTTATGATGATGGTAATGTCCTCCTCACTTTCGGTTATGGCAACCATAATTATCTGCATAAGATATAATAAGTCAACAGTAGGGCTTTGTTCATGCGCCCTCGTGTGACTTGTGTATCTTATTTGAAAACCCTTTTGTGCTTCTTTATTTTACTATAATGATGACATGTTATTCATTCATGATGAGAATGTTCAATAGACAGAGCTTGAAGCGGTTTTTTTTATGATAGTGCCAAACAACTTGACGATCCGTCTGATGGTAACCGGTAAACTGGTATATGCAACACTTAAGTCATTTTCGATGCGTTGTACTCTCTAGAGCTCTTTTCACGCTTCTCTTGAAGAGCTGATTCCACATTCTGCAGATGTGGGGTAGAAAACATCGCAAAAAAGCGGAAAGTGTGAGACTTCCATAAATCCACTATACGTGGGTGAGCACTAGCTTCTTTGTGAGCTCGAGATCGTCAGTTATTCTAATGACTCTTCGCTATAAAGCTGGTACTTTGGTACACCATCCCAGATGGGAGCAGTACTCCATGTAGGGTCGATGTCGGTTGAGCAACTTCCATGTGGGCCACTCTAGGTCATTGCATTTTTCTTTTCAGATATCTGAAGAGCATTTTCCCCAAAGCCGATGAGTTGATTATTCTGGATTTTCTGACGAACAACGATAATAACGTCCAGAAAGTGAGCGAAGAGCTCATTAAGCGCGGCTTCGTCAAGAAGGAGACCAATATCATCAAAAAGGACATGCCTCCGCCTCCGCCTCCGATGCCCATAAGGAAGCCAGATCCGGCTATCAGAACTCAGGCGGAGAAGGCACTCAGTAAGAATATCCAAAATCAACATTTGTTAATATACCACCACAAACATTTCCAGTTCTGAAATTAGATATATTATATTCCAGACGCGGGTCGTTTAATGTAGGTCTAAGACAACACGTTACAAGTACTCAAGAAGCTGAAATGATTGTGGCTGCTCACTATATATGAAAGGTGGCCGCAGCTGGATAAGAAAATCAGGCTCAGCAATTATGATTACAAGTTCTATAGTATCTGTTTTCACACATTCCAGTACTGGCGAAGTTCAAGAAACTGTACCCACTTCTGGTGGAGCACGTGATTCTCATCGCGCTAGAGAGCGTGGACTACGATGTGCCGCTGACTGAGCAAATCTTGAACTCTGTCGTGGTGGAGGACGAACAGCCACGCCCTTGCATCTTCGAGACCAAGCCAATCAAGCGCGTCACTGTCGTCGAGCCACCGAAGGGGTGAGCTAGCATGACTGCTTTATAGAAGGCTGTATAGCGATTACTTCTGAAGTTCTAGTGGCTCTCTAGAGAGCTAAGATCCAGAGTGAGGTCAATTCTGAAGTTATAACAACTTTTCATAAGCTCGTCTTTTCAATTTGCAAGTATGATAACATTACAAATTTACATTATTATTTAAAATAGTATCAATGTTACTGAATCTTCGAAATGAATAATAGCTGAATGAAGTGACTTTTAAATAATATAGAATTCCATAAGCCCTCAATTTTAATGAGAAGTTTCAACTACGGACGGGATTTCGTGGGCAGGAGTTACCGCTAAAAATCATGATATATATATTTAATCTTAATTATAACGAGTTATCAATTTATAATAAAGTAAGTGAAAATCTGAAGTATTGTAATCGCTATTCAGTTATATGCATTTTAATTATTTCTCCACAGGTATCAACGTAATGGTAAAGTAACTGGTATTGCAGGGTCTACTGAAATCTAAATAAAATAATAGATTTGAAAAACGATCTTTATGGTTTGACCCCACGATACCAGTAAAGGTTTTAACAGTTTTTATTACAAGACTGTGTATACATTTCTTTGAACAACTATTTGAAATTGAATCTTTCAATTGGCTATCGTTCATCATTACATCACATGAGATAACTTAGTAGAATTATGTTTATGAACTACACAATATACACAAGAAGTTCATTATTCTTTGATTATTTAAATTCTGACTTCGATATCTTTTCAAACATCTTAAGTCCCAACGCTTCTTAAGCTTCTCACATACTTAGTGTTGTGTAAATATCGTTTCGCCTGATCGTTATTATTGTTAACTATTTGATATTGTACTTATCCCTAAAATAATAATGCAGCATAATATGGTACACTTTCTTTTTCTCAAACAGTCTTATAAATATATTTGTACAACACTAACACAAACGTATCATACATTAATTGAAGTTGCGGGGCTGATGAGACCTATCCTGTATGCATAATGTACTTTAGTATTATAAATAAATCTCAAAATCATCCGTTTCGGCTAATTAGTCTGCAATCAAACGCTTCGAGCTGCTATGCCTAAGCTAATGTTTGGTAATTATTAATATGGAATTCTGACTTTTTGGGTGGTTGTGATCTATCTGCCTGTCATTAAATTGAAGATATCTATTTGTGTGCTGCCCAAAAATAACTAATAAGTTTAAACACCTGTTTATCTATTGGATCTTAAGGCTTAGTATACTTAATTAATAGCTACTCTCATTATATAACATCAAAAGTTCTATCATTGAACATAAGATCGAAGCATTATACTAAAGATCGTAGCATTATGTAAATTACTGTCGGTCTCATCGGGCCCGCAATATCGCACGATACGTTGCGTGACACACACATACTATGGTGTCTAGCTCTGGATACGACGAGACCCCGCGCCCGCTGACACCGCCGCCGCCGGCGCGCCGTCCCAAGCCGTGGGCGCAGCCTCTCAAGTACGTTATTGTCGACGCTGTCGGCCGATGCTGGCTCCCTGTTTATCTTCCGAACGCATTGCGGTACTTTGAGGATATCTGAGTTCATATGTATTTATATTTATATGTTATAGTATTTCTTAATTTATAATTTATAACACATAAAATTCAAACAGCAAATAAAACATCTTGTGTTATTATAGTTCGTGTTCTTTCAGTTGATTCGACAATGGGTGATGAAGGTCCGAAAGAAACTCGCATTCGCAAAGCCATTAAAAAATTACACACCCATACGAAAAATAAAAGTAATAGATAGATAGTTATACGCTTTATTGAAACACCACAGAACAAAGAAAACTTAAAAACTAGAACAAAATAAGTTTAACAATTAGTGTCAGAATTGGCGGTCTGATTAACTATTCTCGGAATTTTCTGTTCTCCCATATCGGCCCGCCTATCCATTGTCTTAATTAAACAAATGCACCGTGTGGGAACTAATGCCTCAATCGGTCCAGTCGTTCAGGAGTTACAAGACCACAAGCTCATGAGTTGCAAGATACAAGTAGTATGATTTTTAAAGAATTGATTTACTAAATTTTTTTAAGCAAATGATATCTTTTCTCTTCGGACATACAAATGTCCTGCGGAAAACGGTAAACTCCGAATAGAGCAGCGCAGGGCGCGGATCTAGTAGATACAGTATATTTTTTTTATAACATACTATAACGAGGAAACGTATGTCCGCCGAGTACAGATTATGTCATTATAAGGGTTCAGGATCTAAATCAATGTTTTGTCATGACCAATATCGATCGGAAGGTAAGCTGCATGAATCACATGGGACCTGGCATCGACACCTCACCGACCCTGATGCAATTATACAAAATTACGTAACAATTATTTAAAGTTTTTTTTTTGTGATTGTTACAAATTCGTTTAATTTGTTTTGTGAATTAAAACGGTTATTTGTGATTTTATAAAGCATGGTGTTCTTGGACTGTGTGAGTTATCGTATCAAAGGCTTGTGTTGGATTTGTAATGCAAAATGACTATGTATAATTTGTTTAAAATGTGCATTTAAAAAAGCTAAATATGATACCAAACCAATGCGATTTAACATTGGTAATTAAATTGGTCGTTTGTGATTTTAAACTGGAATTGTATGGCTTCTGCTTTTAATACAAGGTTCGCTTCTGATTTTGTATTAAGTGTGGTTCTACTGTGTTGTCAAGTCTTAATGCTGGTGTTGTTTGTATAAAATATTACTATTTATATTATATGTATGTATACTGTATATATGAATGACTAAAATTGTAGCTTATGTATAATGTTTAATCGATTGTTCAATCAATTGTTGTATATTTGTATTTAGTCAATTCAAGATAACGCGCACGTTTGTTAAAAACTCTAGCGTTATAGTTTAGGTAACGTAGTGGGTTAGGATTGTTAAACATATTTTAGAGATTTAATAGTAGCAATATCGATTGTATCAAATTTCCAGTTCTGCCAAGAGATACGCTATTTTACTTAACGTATTTTGCTGATCGTAATAACAGATTGTTAATCAAATAGATGTAGTTCCTTATATAGGGTTTTTTCAATGACTAAAACGCCGAGTTGTCATATTCATTACCATTTTATTTTTATTTAGCTATCTCCGTACATTAACTAGTAAATAGTTTAAAAATATGGATCACAAATTCTAAATACAGGTTCACTATATCCCATAAAAATAAAATTCAAATTAGATTGTTTTTAAATGTCACATTGCTCATGTTAGATTGCATGGCTTGGATTGTTTTTAGTGTTTTGTGTTGGATAATTACGTTTTTCAACCTTGGTCGGCTATTAATCTAATTTATACAGCAGTCGTAGTTCAAAAATCCCTCGTGTTTACTATGTACTATGTATTTTTGAGGCACATGAACGTATTTCACACTTGTGATTGTCTTATCTATGCTATCTTATATAATATTATGGAAGAAAACGTGGTTGCTGCTTTAGCAGTTAGGTATGGTAGTGTCGGTTGAAGTAATTCATTTCATTTAAAATTATTATGAATCGCTTTGTGAAAACACTCCTCAATGACACTGATATAAGCCGCTAAATATTGTTCCATACCTTCTGATGTCTAAGATCTTGACAAAAAGTAGCAAGCTCGTTATATTTGTACTGGATTTCTCACCTTTTTATGGATAAAACATCAAAACTTTAATCATTTATTGTAAATTACCAATAATTAACAACTTTTACAAGTCTAACATTTAAATATATTGAGCAAAGATGGTAATAAAGAAATGAACGAGACTAAATTAATGAGTAAATAACTAATTTAAGAATGATTATGGTTTGAGTTTGAAATAAAATAAAGATGATGGTGAGGAATCTGCTGGAATAAACTAATAAGTCTAATTTTAAATTCCCTGTTTCCAGGCCGATCCTGAAGAACAATAATGTGGCCGCTGAGCCGAAGTACCACTCGAACTACAACGCGCCGCGCCGTGGGGCCAACCCGCATCTGCGCCAGGGGCCCCAAGATACTCTGCTGCTGTATGTACCGTTTTTCTTAACTTTATTTTACGTCGCTGATCGCGTTTGGTTTGGTTACCATGTTAAGGCGCGTTGACGCAATCAAATTTCACTTGCATAAGTGCACTCTGGTACTTCGACTCTACCGCGAACTTGGTATGGAATATTGTATCGTATCGGTGTTTATTTGAAGTTAACGCCTGTGTTCAGGGCCGACTATCTGCCGTGGACCGGGCCGGACCCGGAGCAGCGTGCAGGCACGTTCGCCAGGCCCGAGGGGCCGGCACCGCGGGCCGGGAGGGCCGCTACTAGCGCGCGCGGTCCCGGCGGCAACGCCAAAGGCCCGCAGGGACTCGCAAAGGGCTCCACATATTACAAGAACAAGAAGTCTGGTAAAAAGTAAGTACTTTATTTCCTCGTGTTCTTATTAGGCACTTATCTAGATTTTTTAACTTTTGCAACAAACCTGCTAGGTTTTGCCATGAACAGATTAGATAAAAAATTATAAGATTCATAAATCAGAGAACTTGTAAGAGATTGGATGATAACCTTAGTGTGAGTCTGTATACTTGTTACCACTAAATACTCCAAGGTGCAAAAACATTGGAAACTGCTATGTTTAGCAGTGGGCCGATATGTTTTGACGATGATGACTCCGATTTGGGTATATGTTTCGACAATCGGCTTGCTTTTATGTTTTTGGCTGAATGTGCATTTGAGTCATAGTTGTAATACTTACTAATTTCGGAATTTGTTTCTTTTTCAGTGGGAAACCTTAATCGCCCATGGCGATACACCATCTACATGTCTATATAATCGCTTAGATTAAGTTTTTAAGTCGCATGATCTCATAATCAAATTGTTCAAAAGCATTTCATTCGTTGCTCAAACAATTTTATACAATATGAAATTTTAATTTAAGGTAAATGAAAGTGCTTATTTTTTTTAGCATTAGGGGTAAATGATGCATGATACGTGCCCCCTTAAAATTGCGTATATTTTTTACATTGTTTAATAAAAAATATTAACAGTCGACTCCCAAAATTGTAAAGCCGAGTGCTAAAGGTAAATTAAGTATAACTTAGCTCTGAAGGTCATTAAGATGAGCTTATTATGAGTATAAGGACTCGTTTTGGATGACATTTTTTGCATTATCCATTGTATGGCTCTGGAATAATGTTAAGCAACTAAGAAGTATATTATTATATAATTATACTCTATTATTTTAGTATGGCGTTTGCTTACAGCACTATTATATTATGCAGAAATTTTAAAATATTCAAAAAAACGTCGTGGCGTTTGCATCGAGGTTTGGGCCAAGTCAGCGCAAGATAAATAATAAACATTAATTTGTAAAATGTACGATTTACTCTTGCCACAAACTCTCGTTTGTTTAGTTTAGTCAATCTTGGCAAATGATTCAATGTTAGTTCCTTTATGGAAGCGAAAAGGATAGTAATCAATTTAGAGCTATCCTTTTTAATCTACGATCGCTTACATCACCAGCTTTTGAGGCCGCAAATCGTTTTAGTTTACTTGGTGCCAAACATTTTTGGTGGAAATTGTACGATATATTTTGTATTTTCTAATATCCCTTGCCAAATGAAGACATAGTCTCTTGTAATAGAGAATAGACGTCAGTGGACGCTGTAATGGATGTTGAGTAACGCACACATGTAGCCGGAACTAGTTATTTAAAATAGATTCCATTAATTATTATAATAATCGAATATAATTACAGATTTGGAAATTTTCAATAATTGTATGAATATTAACCATTTGATAATTCTGTAGCTTTTAAATCGTAAGATAAAATTGTAATCGGTGTCCATTGTATTAGTATTAAAGTTTAATAACTTTGTAATGTTTCAATAAAATCATTGTTGTAGAAAGAACTATGTAACAATAAATTTCGAAATTCATAGCTGCCGCGTGGTGATGGCATCAAAATAAGCTTTAGTCGCAGCAGAACGTTTGCCACGCGTAAGGGATACATTTAGTGCTACATCATTTTAAGATGATTTTATAAGGC
This sequence comes from Campaea margaritaria, assembly GCA_912999815.1. Lineage (NCBI taxonomy): Eukaryota > Metazoa > Arthropoda > Insecta > Lepidoptera > Geometridae > Campaea > Campaea margaritaria. The sequence continues at coordinate 8,411,793 of OU538788.1, forward strand.
CGGACGTATGATAGTCGCTTCAGACGATCGTGTTGTACTTCCTTATTAGACGGCACGACATGTTGTAGTATTTACGCCGAATGTTGAATCATGTTCACGTTATATTGCTGACACTGATATTAAAAAAAAAACCTGTTTTAATAACAAAGTATTTCTGCTCTATTTGAGCGCATGCATAAGAACATATATACACGACGGATTTCACGCGCTTCACGCAATTATCACCAGCTGCAAATGCGATACAATCGCAGCCAAAATAGAGTGTATTGCACATGTTGATTCTCGCGTTATATTGCCGCGGGAGCGCCAAGGGCCTGCACCTCTTAACGCAATCACCAGTTGTAATAATCAATACTCTACAAACGCACAAATAAGCACGATGGTATCGCTTTTCACGCATTTTGCAATCAGTACAAACGTGAACGATGTATGGTTCTAAACGCGCTTGAACAAAGCGTTGAAAATTCTTCTAATTTATGTAATCTCTAATAGATTAAGCTTGATTGATTCAAAATCCGTCATGGTTGAGTTGCATTTATATTTTTAAAAACCAAATTGTCCAAATGGCGCTAAGCCTTGTGTTTAGTGTGATACTATTGTAAGTGTAACACTGGCCGCATAACAGAAGTACCTTTATTCTATCCACCCTTATTTTTGGGTTGCAAAAGATGGCGTTTTGTATCCATCTAGGAGCCTCACACACCCTCGGGTCGGGTCCGTTCTTTCAAAAAGGCGACTTGGTACATAAGTCGGTAGTTGCGGTCAGGCTTTACATAAAAAATGTATTTTTTACCTAGTGATTTAGAGCACGGCAACATATCTGTGAGGCCCAGTCTCGTTAGTCCAGTCTGATTATCTAGTCATTCTATTAACGGTAGATATTTAGTGATCCATTATAATATTTTTGTGAAACATGTTTAAATGGAACTAGTCAAAATAAACCTTGAAAATGAGTTAGCGTGTTTTATTTCTAACTACCCTAAAATTTGCTAGAAAGTTTGGTTTGGTTGCCAGCGTGAGATTCATCCGATAAAAGAAAATATTCTTGATAGTTGTTACAAAGATAAAGTAATTATGTAGGAACACTAAACAATTTATTGTAGCAATTAGTTGCAGCATGTAATTTTACATAATGTGTGTAAGTACATTTGAAACCAGACGTCCGTCGTCGTTTACATTTATACACAACTACACATATTTTATTATACATTTAAATCTAATACATGAATTAAGAATAAACCACTACAAACTATACGTTGATTATGTATATAATAATATAAAGTAGGTATCATAATAAATAATATAATCCCACCTGAGGGAGCAAAAAAAAAAAGTGGAAAATTACAATAAACCAAAAAGAATATTCTGACGTAGCAAATATCTTTGAATTCATTTTTAGTATGCAGGTATATGTATGTATCTAGTACGATGTCAAACAATATATTATGGAGTATAAAGAGGGGCATTAGACACCTACTGAATTGAATGGTATTGCAATTAATTACTCTTCTATACCATCAAAGATATAAATGTAAGGGTTACTCTCAACCAAAGCGATGTCTTTCTCGAGCTGTTGCAGTTCTAGCTCCATTTTGGTTTTCTTTAAGATCTTGGGGATGGTGTCAGTAAGCATTGGCAGCTGCAGGAACGCTTTCTGCATTAGCTGCCAGTTGTGCTTCAGATCCTACGAAAGAGAGAAATACTGTGAATGCACTCTATCAAATCTTAAAATCCAATACCAATACTTACACTAGCGGGCCCGGCAGACGTTGTCCTGTCCTGAAGATCAAAAACCCAGAACCCGATCGCAGTACCACCTACCGGGTACAATTGTGTTTTCAAAACATCCAGAAGCCCATTGAAAAATACACACAAAATTTCATCCAAAACGGTAGTAAGGTTTAGGAGGAGTAAGATGACATTAAAAACACGTACAGAAGAATTAATTATGATACGATTACAATTATAAAAAAAACCCATCAAAGTCGGTTCTTCGGTTTGTAACTGCGAACCTACAGACATACAAACAAATATACAGATGTACACGCGTTATGACGCGTTTTTTTTTATTTGACTGAGTGACGAGACAAGTAAATCGTGCCCCTGATGGTAAGCACTACGCCTGTCCATAACAGTTACAGCACCACCCAGGACTCTGCATTGGATAATCCTGTGCAACACTACACCTGTAACTGTACTGCGCTCGTCACCCTGAAACATCGGCTCTAAAGCTAAAGTCTCATATGCCCAGTAATTTCTCTGGAAACAATGCCCTTCAAACCGGAACACAGTAATGTTTGCACACTATTGTTCGGCGGATGAATATCTGCCAATGGTGTGATACTTCCCCTTGCAGAAGAGGCCTCCCACTACTTTCCAACATAACATACAATGGGGTTACAGTGCTTACATTCAGCAATTTTTGTCGATCTTCTTCACTTATCAGCTTGCAGAGACTCTCTCTATTTTCCTCGGCGAATTTGATCTTTTCCAATGCCATCTGTATTTTCTTGTTTCTCTTCACCAGGTAAGAAGGCATTTGACCGAAGTCAGGCCGCAGACAGTACTCTGGAACTTCGCCCGACCCCTTGATCTTCTTTATGTGACCATCCCTGGTATCTACTAATCTAAAATATTATTTTAATCATGTAGTAATTAATATAATAAGGAAACTAGCTGCGCCCCGCAGTGTCACCCGCGTAGTTCCCGTTTTGTCCCACGGGAACATAATATCGGGATAAAATTAGCATATTACTCAATCCTGGTTATAAACTATCTATGTTCCAAAATTCATTCGAATTTGTTCAGTAGTTTTTGCGTGAAAGAGGAACAAACATCCAACCATCCTTTCTCACAAACTTTCGCATTCATAATAACTAATTATAACTCGGCCATTAGGTAGGTATCACAGTCGATTTAGGTGCTTTCAACCTTACCTTGGCTCCACAGGTTTTCCTTTAACCGTTGTGGCTTTCTTAATATTCACGACGCGGAAGTTAACCTTCAGCTGTTCTGGTTTCTTCCCTGGGGCTGGACGTTTTGGGACCGGCGGCAATTTGCCAGAAACCATGCACTTATGGTCAGGATCCTTGATCGGTTGAGTGATACCATGGCCCTTTTTGAGGAACTGGTTTGGACATTTTAAAGGTGTTTCCGCGTATCCGAAGGTGCGGCGTAGTTGAGGTTTCTTAGTTTCTTTCAATTCTTTTTCCAGTTTTGATTGGTACCTGTTGGATACAGATTAAATTCCTCATTGGGTAACTACGCCATTTAAAAAACATACATTTCGAAATAATATCAATTATGTTTAAGTCAGCCACAGATTTAATAGGGTAGACTACAATATTATGAAGTTGGCTCCAAAAATCTGCTCCTACCCCCTTCCCTCCCGGATACACTCTGAGGTATGATTTACTTCTAAGCCCACTCGGTCCTTAATAAATAATTTTCTTCCCAAAATATAAGGCTCGATTAGCCGCTACATAAATATACGATTTAGTGTAACACTTGACCTTGGTGTCCTTGGTGGTTCTGGTGGTGGTTTGTCCAAAATTGTGTAAATAACTTCGTCGTGATCTACTATCTCAACCAAGGACATTGCTCTAATAATAAGAAAAACGTAAAAAATCAAAATGATTCAGGAATGTCTTATAATTTTTATGTTTGTTCAGCGTTTATTGACCGGCTAGCAGTAGCGTAGTGACGTTAATAATTGATAAAATAAATAAATTAATTCACTTTGATAAAATGTAACCAAGAGTTACCTACTTAGTTACCGTCGTCAAGGCAAAATAACATTGTAAAGCTGAGGCTATAACAATAATATTTATATGCTAAATAATGTTTATAGATATAATAATTATGCTAATGCTATGTGTGGGAATGAGCTTGAGTTATTGCCACTGAACCGTTTCATTGCCACGGTTGTTCATGTTCGTGTCCGAAGTCGGAGACGGAGTCGTAGGTGACACGGCAAAAGAGAGATAGGTACCTACCTACAATATTATGTTATGATATAAAATAAAACTGTAGGTACTACAAACATAATTCAATCGTCAATTAAATGTAGTAATGTATATCTAACAGTTAATTATACTAATTCTTCGAAAATAATCTACATAAAACTATAATAATAAACTGGCAAGAATAACGTTAATTTAAAAATAATTTTATAAGTAGGTAGGTTAATACATATTCTACTAAGTTAATTATTTTAAAAATGCGTGGAATGTAACGTTTTGAGTTCTGACATCTAGTAGGAAAATTCATAACTAAATAATGAGCCCACCAACCAATTATTCAAATTTACTACGATTGTTTTATAAGTTTCACCATAACAAGATAGAACTAAGCTCCACTCTGATATGACTACTCAGTACCTAGCGTGATGGATAGATGTCGCTAAATTTCAGTTCCTTCATGTGCTGGTAGATGGCGTTATTTATTACCTGTTATTTTAAAGTAAGGAAGTTTTGCAAAATATCATAAAGAGCAGATTCTGTGTCATTTCACATGCTTTAAAAGCTTTTTTTCGAGCGCTTATTTATTTATTTATTCTTTAGCACACAAATGGAGTACAAGGAGTACTTAATGCTAAGTACCATTTTCTACCAGTCATCCTGGAGGTGTAACTGAAACTTACTTACAGTAAATTTAAAGCACAGGATCTGCCTAATATACCTTCACCAAACATTACCTATATAAGACTTTAATCTGCTGGATTTTGTTAGTGATTCTGCTAGGTACTCACTTATAACTATTTTATATTTTAGCTGTAGATGTTTATCACACTACAGCTATAATTTACATATATTTCTAATTTTAATATTTATTTTTTATAGCCTATGTCACAGAGGCTAGTTTATTGGAAGGCAGGGCAATCATGCCTTTTATAAAATTATAACTTGTTACCTTTTGGTTTAGATTCTTGAGACATTTTTGCCAAACTTATTTTGCTGCAAGTCTACATCCATTGGAACCGTTTGCAATTTTGAATCTGTAAAAGAAACAAAAATACAGGATTAGGGATTTTACACCCATCCTTTAGAAACAATAACATTTTAACATTACCATTTTAACATTATTATACCTAATTATAAAGTTAAATAATTAGAATTAGTTAATAATTTTTTTTAACGTTTTTTGTAAGTACTTGTATTATGATTTCGTATGGTGGGCGTATTTATAATTTTACATTTGGGCAGTTTGCCAAATAACATATATAGTTGAGGAATAGGTAAATTTTAAGTATTTTTTAAAAGGAGGACTCTAGGAGGACCTATTATAGTATTTATGAACTTACGGATATTTAAATTTGGAACAGCATTTCGTGTTAGTTGTTTACTGGTACAGCTACAGAAGTCTTCAAAATGGCAATTGCAAGAAAATTAAATAGTTGCGAATAATAATAATAATTATTATAAGTTATTGTGTCTCTTTTCTTTGACACTCGCTTAAAAACAATTTCCTTTAATAATATCGGTCTAAGTTAGGGTATTCTGGTTTCGGAAGCTGGTGAGAAGGCCCTGAAATTACAAGGTGGTGGTATAAGTACAGAATACAAATACAAAGTATATAAAGAATACCACAGTAAGACATACCGTCTGTTTTTATAGATGACTTCTTCGGAATTTCGAAGTTCGTCCAAGTCCGTAGCACAGCAAGTCCAGTAAAGTATTGCAGAGATGAATCGTTAGAAGCAGATTTCAGTCCAAATAACACAGCGAAAATAAATCGTTCAAAGATATGTATCACAAAACCTAAGAAGTCGCAATAATTGGTTGTAAAATCGTATTTTTATCAACAAACAGCCAAAGATCTTATAGTGTACCAACCTACCAACATTTTTTTGTTTAGCTAAAATGAGATCTATTCAAACGAAATTAGGGTAGCTATTTCCATAATAAGTAGTAGCTAGCCAAACCGGTCTGAGCGAGAGGTTCCCTATGGTAGCGTGTCCTTGTCTGCTCTTTATGATATTTTATGGTAACCATGATTTTTTGTTGATCAGATTTTATTGCAATCTGTAATAGTAGGTAGGTAAATAGGTACGTACTATATTGTACTATTTGGAACGAAAGGTGTGTTAGGTTTTTGTCATAATAACGGTAGGTGAGGTAGGTAACTTTATTAAGTAGCATCAATTTATTTATCACGTTGCACAATCGTTTTTACAAGCAAATTGTTCCGTGTTTTGTTTATTTATATAGTCATAGTCACGTCATTCGATAGTTTTGTCTGATTCAAAAATCAACGTTCCTTGATTTATTTATTTATTACACGATAAAATAATTATAACTTTACAGATGCGATCTAATGCGCTACAATTATTTAAAAATATTACACATTACTTAAAAACTACAAAAATAAAATTAAAAAAAAAACAAAATAGTATAAAAAGAAACAACATGACATAGAAGATGTACATTAAAAATAAATAACAAACTTACAAATAAACTTGTTCACAGTAGTGAACAGAGCATTTTACAAATACTGACCACTTATCATTAAATATGTCACATTGTGCTTGTGAGGTGATGAGTGTGTTGAAGTGACGCTGCATTCGGCAGACAGGGGACTGCTGGCGAGCCACCGTACGAGCTGCTGTCGGTGCGAACAGTGGGACGCGACCAATGCGGAATCTAGAGCGTTGCTCAGGCACGTATAATCGACTGGCCTCAGTTAGAACTGCAGGGCAATCAATAATACCATGGAGCAGTTTATATAATGTTAGTAGCTGATCATGCAGTCTGCGTGTTTCCAGAGAGTGAAACCCTAATGACCCTTGCAGAAACTTCGTGGGATATAGATATGGATAGTAAGAGTACATTTTCTTGTATAAAAATCTTAGGAAACGTTTCTGGATCTTTTCCAACATGAGGGCATAGGTTTTTTCGTGAGGGTTCCACACCATTGAGCTGGTTTCCATTTTTGACCTGATTAGTGCGTTATAGAGGAGTTTAATTGCTGTGACGTTCTTGAACTCTCCGCAGGTTCTCGTCACAAAACCCAACCTCTTGAAGCAATCTGTTGCGAGGGCAGTCATATGGTCATGAAAGGAGAGCTTTGGATCGAACAGTACCCCGAGGTCTTTCACAGACTTGGTTCGCGAGATTAAATTATGGTTAAGCCTATAGTCTGCATTGATAATTTGCGTTGATCTTGAGAACGTCATGACGTGACACTTCTTTATATTTAGGTGTAACCGGTTCTTCGTACTCCAGATCTGTACAGCATCAAGATCCTTCTGCAAGGAATGAGCGTCGTCTTCAGATTGGATAGCTTTAATGATTTTGACATCGTCTGCATATATCAGACATCTTCCTGATAAGAGACATGTTTCAAGATCATTAATCATAATGGAGAAAAGGAGTGGTCCAAGAGACGATCCTTGGCTTACTCCAGATCGCGTGGAGTAAGATGATGAGTCGTAGCACCCAAGCCGCACAAATTGTGCCCTGTCGCGAAGATAGTCAGCGAATAAGTTTAGTAGCTTTGGTGCAAAACCGATCATGTCAAGCTTTTCAAGAAGAACGTCGTTATCTACTTGATCAAACGCTTTTTGGAAATCTAGGTATATAACATCTACTTGAGTACTTTCGTCCATTTTCTGTGAGATGTAGTCTACAAGTGTTAGTAAATTTGTATTGACTGAACGACCTTTCCTAAATGCATGTTGGGAGTTGCTAAGATAGGGTTCTACCTGCCTGTAAATTTTAGTATGTAGTGAACCTTCAAAGACCTTTGCAAGAGATGGTAGAATGGCAATGGGCCTGTAATTTTTTACTTGACTTTTGTCGCCAGTTTTTATAATGGGTACGACTCTTGATTTTTTCCACCTGCTCGGATAAATCCCCGATTCAAGGGCTAGGTTAAAAATGTGTGCAAGGGGTACTGCTAGTATGGACTTAAAGGCTTTAATAATGTAGGGAGGTACATTATCAGGTCCTACAGAGCTCTTTGGCTTTAGTTTTTCAATCTGCGACTCCACCTCAATAGGACTGAAGCAATATATATTAATGAGATGATTATTACAACTACTTTGTATGAGTTTAGGATTAAGAGAAGGCGGCTGCTCCAAGAATACGCTGCTAAAATAATTAGCAAAGATCTCAGCAGCTGCTATTTTGATAACAGGGGGCCTACTCTCACCTATTAGTTAGCGGCTCAGTTTAGGCTCAGGGGGCCTACTCTCACCTATTAGTTAGCGGCTCAGTTTAGGCTCAGTTCAACTTAGGTTCCTAAACTGCACCGCATAATTTCGTACCATGACCTACACCTAAACAAAATCGTTATTGGATCGTTAACAATAAGAATGAATGAACGATAGTTTCTCACGTCTACTATGACGTCACTCTGTTGGAAAGAGACAACACTATATCAACATCCTTTGCTAACTTCGTTTAGCCGTGTTTCTTTCTTTTGGTTGCGTTCAGAAAAAACAACAAAAAATGTTTCGGAAAATTACGCTTATTTTCATATTGCATATTTTGTCATTTGTGTGAAGACACAACACCTAAGTAATTTAATTAAGTATTTAGATGTATGTATCAATAATGTTTATTGATTTATTATTTATTTAAGATCATTTTTAAATTAAATTACGAGTAAAATATTGTGGTCCTAGAATTGATATCTTTTTAGAACGTTCCTTTTATATTTTCGACATTTGACATTTGATTAATGAGTGACGGACGGATGAATGTTCTTCGACTCTAATTAGAAAATACTGCACGAAAGAGTTCGTATATTGAAAATACGCGCGCTTTTGTGCTGTTTTTTATAAAATACTATTTTCGATTTCTTTTTATGTGGTTTATAAATTCACAATGGCGTCAGTAATTCTGACTAATATTTTGCATATTATATAAAAACCTTATTTCTTAAGTAGGTACTTATACGCATGAATCTATACTCCAAAATTCCCAAGCTTACGTCTCAAGTGTTGGCGGCTATTTTAAGTGGTTTTCTTTATATTATACAGTGAAACTTCTCGTCAACGAGTAAGCTACGAGCAACTTAAACACCTTTGGGATTTCATAAATAGGCACAACGAGATTGCAACGTGCTATAATAAAATCACGCAAGCCAGGGAATACTCTCGCCGGCTGTGGGAATCAGTAGCCCTAAGTTTAAACTCCCAAGGCGACAGTGCATACACAAATACACACACTTAATTATTATGATTTTTACACTGAAATCAAAATAATCCCTACTTCCCTACTTATATTATAAATGCGAAAGTAACTGTCCGTCGTTTTGTCTGTCTGCTACGCTTTCACGCCTAAATTACTGAACTGATTTAAATAAAATTTGGTACAGCCTAGTCTCGTAGAGCCTGAGAAAGGACATAAGCTACTTTTTAATGCGAGAAAAGGGTTGTAAAGTGTTGAAATAGGGGATGAAAGTTAGTATGGAAGTTTCTTCATATTTTAAGCTAGAAGCTGGAAACTTATTTTTGTGCTTTTGATTAGATATAAATAAAAGTGTCATTCAAATTTTGTAAAAAAATTATCCACAAGGTAAAATAGCAATAGGGGAAGAAAGTTTGTATGGAAATATATAAGGTTTCGGCTAAACCACTGCACCGATTTTTAAAATTATTTATCTAATGGAAAACTACATTATGAGCGAGTAATAAAGGCTATATTTTATACCCGTATTTCCACTGGAAGAGGAACTACGCGGGTGAAACCGCGGGGCCGCCGCTATTAAGATATATAACCAAAAAGGCTCAACTTTAGTTGTGAAAATATTAACTTTTATTGAGACGCTAATTTTGACAGCTAATAGGATCAGTATAGGTTCAAATAGGTTTTAAATATAGCTCATGGTACGAAAAGAATGAACGAAATCATGACTTGCGATCCAGTTTAGGTTCAAAATGGCGGAAACCTAAACTGAGTCGCTAATAAGACGTCATGGTACGATTATGCGACGCAGTTCAGTTTAGGTCCTAAACTGAATCGCTATAAGACGTCATGGTAGGCCTCCAGTTCAACTTAGGTTCCTAAACTGCACCGCATAATTTCGTACCATGACCTACACCTAAACAAAATCGTTATTGGATCGTTAACAATAAGAATGAATGAACGATAGTTTCTCACGTCTACTATGACGTCACTCTGTTGGAAAGAGACAACACTATATCAACATCCTTTGCTAACTTCGTTTAGCCGTGTTTCTTTCTTTTGGTTGCGTTCAGAAAAAAAAACAAAAAATGTTTCGGAAAATTACGCTTATTTTCATGTTGCATATTTTGTCATTTGTGTGAAGACACAACACCTAAGTAATTTAATTAAGTATTTTGATGTATGTATCAATAATGTTTATTGATTTATTATTTATTTAAGATCATTTTTAAATTAAATTACGAGTAAAATATTGTGGTCCTAGAATTGATATCTTTTTAGAACGTTCCTTTTATATTTTCGACATTTGACATTTGATTAATAAGTGACGGACGGATGAATGTTCTTCGACTCTAATTAGAAAATACAGCACGAAAGAGTTCGTATATTAAAAATACGCGCGCTATTGTGCTGTTTTTTATAAAATACTATTTTCGATTTCTTTTTATGTGGTTTATAAATTCACTACAATGGCGTCAGTAATTCTGACTAATATTTTGCATATTATATAAAAACCTTATTTCTTAAGTAGGTACTTATACGCATGAATCTATACTCCAAAATTCCCAAGCTTACGTCTCAAGTGTTAGCGGCTATTTTAAGTGGTTTTCTTTATATTATACAGTGAAACTTCTCGTCAACGAGTAAGCTACGAGCAACTTAAACACCTTTGGGATTTTATAAATAGGCACAACGAGATTGCAACGTGCTATAATAAAATCACGCAAGCCAGGGAATACTCTCGCCGGCTGTGGGAATCAGTAGCCCTAAGTTTAAACTCCCAAGGCGACAGTGCATACACAAATACACACACTTAATTATTATGATTTTTACACTGAAATCAAAATAATCCCTACTTCCCTACTTATATTATAAATGCGAAAGTAACTGTCCGTCGTTTTGTCTGTCTGCTACGCTTTCACGCCTAAATTACTGAACTGATTTAAATAAAATTTGGTACAGCCTAGTCTCGTAGAGCCTGAGAAAGGACATAAGCTACTTTTTAATGCGAGAAAAGGGTTGTAAAGTGTTGAAATAGGGGATGAAAGTCCCGAGCTGAGGTGCGGCCCGTGTGTTCCGGGACGCACCCAGCGGAGAAAGAGGCCCAAGCCTCACGTGGCGAGCCCGGGAAGGCGCCCGCAGAGGTGGTCGCGGAAGCGCCGTGCGAACCCGTGACCACCTCCATAATGCGGAGAGGAGAACACCCCGGGGTTTTAGTGGGTAAACCCCGCCAGACCAGCTGGCGGGGGAGTCCCACATAACCACCCCCCCGCCCCCTGGGGCCGGGTGGTATGCCTAATGCATTTCCCCGGGAAAATAAAAAAAAAAAAAAAAAGGGGATGAAAGTTAGTATGGAAGTTTCTTCATATTTTAAGCTAGAAGCTGGAAACTTATTTTTGTGCTTTTGATTAGATATAAATAAAAGTGTCATTCAAATTTTGTAAAAAAATTATCCACAAGGTAAAATAGCAATAGGGGAAGAAAGTTTGTATGGAAATATATAAGGTTTCGGCTAAACCACTGCACCGATTTTTAAAATTATTTATCTAATGGAAAACTACACTATGAGCGAGTAATAAAGGCTATATTTTATACCCGTATTCCCACTGGAAGAGGAACTACGCGGGTGAAACCGCGGGGCCGCCGCTATTAAGATATATAACCAAAAAGGCTCAACTTTGGTTGTGAAAATATTAACTTTTATTGAGACGCAAATTTTGACAGCTAATAGGATCAGTATAGGTTCAAATAGGTTTTAAATATAGCTCATGGTACGAAAAGAATGAACGAAATCATGACTTGCGATCCAGTTTAGGTTCAAAATGGCGGAAACCTAAACTGAGTCGCTAATAAGACGTCATGGTACGATTATGCGACGCAGTTCAGTTTAGGTCCTAAACTGAATCGCTATAAGACGTCATGGTAGGCCTCCAGGGCAGGGTCTCCATCCATTGAGCCAATGAAATTTCCCCAGACAAAACAAAAATTCCCCAAAACGAAACTATTTAGGCAAGTATTTTCCCAAAATATTTTGAAACTACTCATTATTATTACTATTTAATAACATCTATTAACCCATCAGACGGGGTTGCCACGCTGAGCTTCTAACGGCCGTTTCCCCACGCGCTTTTTATAATAGAGAGAGTGCGTACTTTCATCTCGCTTTCACGCCAGCTAAAGGCGATACTACGACACACACGCTGCGCGTAGCAGCCAGGACACTAATTCCCGGTGGTAAGGGATATACGCGCGTGCCCCTAAAGAAAAACCTAAGCCCTACGATAAAAACTTCATACATTTATTTTGGGTTAAAACACCCAGATAGACAGCATAACAACATTTTGTTCAAATATGTAATTCTGACAAAACCGCAATCGCACTTTATTATTCGAGACGTATCATGAAACTCTAGTGGAGGTGGGCAGGACACTTGGTAAGACGAGATGACAATAGGTAGACCAAAACCATAACGGAGTGGTATCCGAGAGGGTCGACGAGGTCAGTTGGCAGACCACCTGCCAGATGGGCAGATGACATCATCCGCATATTGGGTCAAACGTGAGGAAGGAAAGCTCGTAAAATTTGGCGCAATAAAGAAGAGCCCTATGTCCAGCAGTGGATCGATAAAGGCTGATGATGATAATGACTTTATTATTGGATCTTTTATTACAACAATCAATAAAAATGTGCCTTACCAGCGGCACGCACTCAATAGCCAGTAGTGCAGTAGAATACAGTGAAAACGCTTTTCGGTCTGTCTTTTTCTCGCACGCATCAAATCACGCATAGATGAAAGAAGATACTGAAACTTTTTCCCCAATGTATCCGTGTCCCTTATTATATAGATTTCCCCAAAAACGTGACAAAATACCCCAATCTGGATACTCTGTAATGAAGCTTAAACAGTCTGATAACGGATAGAAATGTCATAATAATGTTGCCAATTTTCAAATCCAAAGAAGTTTCATGTGAAATAAAAACAAATCATAATTGTTATTATATAATAATTGTATTATATTATTATATTATAATTATGATTTGTTGTACATTCAATAAAAATCATAATGAAAAGATAATAAAATGTATTAAACTATAAAAAAAATATTTAAATATCATTAAGCTGATGATGGAGTGTGGATTTGTATATAAATTTGTACCTACTTCTAAGTTGCGTAGTTTCTTTTTGATTTAAACTATATACCTATCTTACTAACCACATTAATAACCTACCTATTTATGGGTTTCATATTTTTTTCTTTTACATGAACTTTAAATCGCGAAATATGCGAAAATATATAGACACAGAACAGTAATAATAATTCTACTGTGCATGAGTAACATAGTTATTTTATAAAGTTTAAAAAAGTTTGAAAATTAAATAATGCATATTGCTTAAGTACGTACCTGCTACCTTCAGCTTCAGTAACCTTGTAAAAAAAGGTTATATAATATTTTTTAAGAAATATTATTATTTAAGAGGATTATTTATTATTTTATATTAAATTTCGTATGATAAATTTCACGAAAGTGAGGAGAGACCCGTGCCCAGCAGTGGGACGTTATGGGTTGATGATGATGATGATGATAAATTTAAACTAATCAATTATTATTATTATGATAGTGAAATTTTTTAGTTATTTCTTTCAATGTGGTAAGTAAATGTAACAGTTAATTAATAGGTACCTACTGATTGATTAGTGCGAGCGCAGCCAGCGAGAAATATTTTTATCTATCTTTATCAGTTCGGTAAACAATGGTAAATGAAATTATAATAATTCCAAATTCCAAAAGATTGAATCGTTGGAACGTAGCGAACTCAAACAAAAATCAAACACTGATCAAAAACCATAGCAGTGTTCAAGTAATTTGAATTTGGCGCCTCCGTCTAGTAGCGCTACAGTGAGTGAATACGTGATGTTTTTAGTTTTCCAATATAACTATGGCGGACGGTGGTCGATTGTGGCGGGTTAACAATAAGTTGGTATTATTTTTATCCAGTTTGCGTTGATGTGATTGGCAAAATAGGTATAAGAGTTCCACGACTAGTGGACTTCGGAAACTAGCGATGGCACATAAACGGAGTTCGGTCAACGTCGTTATGCCGGACATGACCGAAGTATCTGACGGCGATGAGCTTTCGGCGGGCTCCTCCGATCAAGGGGGTGAGCACGAGCAGGCCCAAAATAGGGTCGTTTTATCAAGTGGGGTTAAGGGCGCTCGGGTGACCGGCGACACGAACGGTGTGACACCGGTGCCGGTGTCGCTGCCCGTGGGCACGTTGATCACGGGCACGACGTTCAACGTGATTACGACCGACCAGCTGCCACACTTCAAGCCTATGCTATGCGTAGACAACGGGTTTATATCCGGCGGCGGTGTGAATGAGGATTTAAAGGCCACGCACATAGTGATTCAGAATCAGCACTCGCCGGACGGGAGTGCCTCACGCGCCGGCACCTCGCCGAAGTCGACGGGAACGAACTCGCGCGGCGACAGCTCCCGAACATGGGCTGAGACGGTGAGCATGCCGGTGCTACCAGTGCGTTGCAAGAACACCTCAGCTGAACTCTACAAGCAGCGGTTTGGCTCAGGCGGTCGTGGCAAGTGTATAAAGTACGGCCTGGAGTGGTATACGCCTAGTGAGTTCGAGGCAATGTGTGGGAGAGCATCCAGTAAAGATTGGAAGCGGTCTATAAGATTCGGAGGGAGAAGTATTCAAGCTTTAATTGATGAGGGCATACTTACCCCTCACGCTACAAGTTGCACCTGCGGTGCTTGCTGTGATGATCAGTCAGGTAAGTGACAATAGCTTTTTTTTAAATATTATTACAGTTTTATAAAATATGTTCATAAACAATAAATTATTTACAACAACACACAAATTACATATCTGCAATAATGCTATCATAGTTAAATTCTAAATAAAATTAATTTCTGTGAATTAAGTACTTACCTATTAAAATCAGTAAATTTGCCAAAGTAAAATGAAGATCCACCTGCCTGTATCACTAGTTCTAGATACTCTCTTTTTATATAGCCATGGGCCCTGTAAGACTGTTCACACCATACAAGAGAAGGCGACGACATTTGCAAGAGGGCGAAGAGAAGAAACCTAAAGTAAAAAGAGACACCAGTCTGGGTGACAGTGATATAGACAACATTCACCAGACGAGCAGTAACAGCCACTCAAAGGAGGCGTGGCAGACCTTAGCTGAGGGTCTGGATAGCACCACAGAATATCAATTGTTAGACAACGCTGATGCGAGCACGGATCCTACAGGTAATGTACTTGGTTTTTTAAAGCGATGCGATTGCAATGCAACGGGGAAAATCTCCCAACCATGAGAAGTTTTAAGAGAAAATCGAGATCCTTGTCACGCAGTGCCTGATCATGCCTAAAAATATTAATAATAATATATAAGTCTCTAGGTAAGCATACTAACAACAATGATTATAAAAATCATCATGGAACTTGTTAGTTAGGTTAGAATATATTCATTTGAGGCACTATAAAGCTGGGATTGTTAATTGGTAATTCTTTAAATAGGGGTTGGGATATGTGATTGTGACATGTAATTACTATAATTATTATTACTGATAAATGCTTTTGCTGTGATCAATATTGTTGGTTGTTTATTGATCTTTTAAGCATTCATTCACATTTATAAAAGTATTTTTATATATAAACATAGCTAACACCAGAGAGGAATCTATAAAAAGTTCTCGGCCTGCACAGACATTGCCATGCGTGAAAGTAAAAACAATTATTGGCTAGTAAATTTTTGAAATCATTGACAGAGATATTATTATAAATCCAATCTGTGAAAAAGCCCACTTTAATACTGTGAGAACTTGGACTATTACTTCTTATGATAAGCCCTTTTAATGTTTCACTTTCTTTAATTTTATTATTGTTCTGATATTTTCCTTTTTAGTCTTCTCACTATATTTGTGTTGTCAAGGAGCTGAATAGCCTCGACATTCATGTGGTGGTGAATTCTATGTTCATGAGC
Organism: Campaea margaritaria; assembly: GCA_912999815.1. Lineage (NCBI taxonomy): Eukaryota > Metazoa > Arthropoda > Insecta > Lepidoptera > Geometridae > Campaea > Campaea margaritaria. The sequence goes on from OU538788.1 coordinate 8,427,937, forward strand.
TTCAGCAAACTTTTTAATGATAATTGAGACGATGTCCGCTTTTAGGTCCCGATGAAGGTCTTCGTTTCTGATGTACCATAGGGCATTGACAATACCTCTCAGCACCTTATTTTGGAATCTTTGTATGATCTGTATATTATTTTGGTTGCTACAGCCCCATATCTGGATACCATAGGTCCATATTGGCATAAGGACTTGTTTATATAAGAGTACCTTATAATGTACCAACAGCATGGATTTTCTCCCAATTAACTAATACATATTTCTGTAGCGAAGATCTAGTTCATCATGTTTCTTTTTTAATATGCAATCTAGTTCCGTGGGCTCGGTGCTTATGCAATATAATTCAGTGGGCTCGGTGCCTATGCAATATAGTTCAGTGGATTTGGTGACTTTGCAATATATTTCAGTGGGCTCAGTGCCTATGCAACATAGTTCAGTGGGTTTGGTGAATTTGCAATATAGTTCAGTGGGCTCGGTGCCTATGCGATATAGTTCAGTGGATTTGGTGACTTTGCAATATAGTTCAGTGGGCTTGGTGCCTACGCGATATAGTTCAGTGGATTTGGTGACTTTGCAATATAGTTCAGTGGGCTCGGTGCCTATGCGATATAGTTCAGTGGGTTTGGTGAATTTGCAATATAGTTCAGTGGGCTCGGTGCCTATGCGATATAGTTCAGTGGATTTGGTGACTTTGCAATATAGTTCAGTGGGCTTGGTGCCTACGCGATATAGTTCAGTGGATTTGGTGACTTTGCAATATAGTTCAGTGGGCTCGGTGCCTATGCGATATAGTTCAGTGGGTTTGGTGAATTTGCAATATAGTTCAGTGGGCTCGGTGCCTATGCGATATAGTTCAGTGGGCTTGGTACCTTTGCAATATTGTTCAGTGGGCTCGGTGTCTATGTGATATAGTTCAGTGAGCTTGGTGCCTTTGCAATATAGTTCAGTGGGCTCGGTGCCTTTGCAATATAGTTCAGTGGGCTCGGTGCCTTTGCGATATTGTTCAGTGGGCTCGGTGTCTATGTGATATAGTTCAGTGAGCTTGGTGCCTTTGCAATATAGTTCAGTGGGCTTGGTGCCTTTGCGATATTGTTCAGTGGACTCGGTGTCTATGTGATATAATTCAGTGGGCTCGGTGCCTACGCGATATTGTTCAGTGGGCTCGGTGCCTTTGTGATATAGTTCAGTGGGCTCGGTGCCTACGCGATATTGTTCAGTGGGCTCGGTGCCTTTGTGATATAGTTCAGTGGGCTTGGTGCCTTTGTGGTATAGTTCAGTGGGCTCGGTGCCTACGCGAAATAGTTCAGTGGGCTTGGTACCTTTGCAATATAGTTCAGTGGGCTTGGTGCCTATGCAACATAGTTCAGTGGCCTCGGTGCCTGCATGGTGATCAATTATTTGTAAATGAACAAGGTAATAACTAGCCAACTAGGAAACGACAAACAACGCCTAGTTTACATATTTTTAAGCTAAAAGTATGTTTCTGTGTAAATAAAGCAATAGAAATATAATTTCATCTTCATTTATCTAATATATGATTAATGTAAAAAAATTAATAAAAATCAAATATTCCAATGATATATATAATAGTATTCCCCTGACTTTGAAAGTGTAATTCAATTCTACATTTATACAAATAATAAAATAGCTCGCTATTTATGTGATGCTTAATCATAGATGAACATTTTCAGTATTTTTGTTGGTTTGTTTGTGTCGATTAGACTCCCAAACGGTTTAAAGGATTTCAGTAAAAATGTCCAGGATTAAAAAAGGAAATTAGACTAAAATTTTCTTGAATGTCCCATTTTGATATATTCCAGGGTACAGAAGATATGAATATAAATATTTTAATCAAAGCTTCAGCTAGTTTTGTAATCTTTCTTACTTGAAATGTATGTCGAAGGGCACAGGCAAAAGCATTCAGCAAATCCCCTCTATCTGCAATCGTTAAAAATAGCGTTTTGTGGCGATTAAATATACAAAAAGGTTATCTCCGAGTATCTTCCCAGTCTCGCATTCCGTTCGCCAATTCATTATAAAAGTTAGGTACTCTGTGTCGTTATGTAATAACATATTGGGTAAAACTATCCACACTTAGCTCTCAACTTTGTTAGAACTGCCGTGATCTTGAGAAGAAGAACCCATGACTTTTGAGTACTTATAATGGGATCTTAAAGTCCTGTACACATTTTGCCGTCCATTTTATGTTGTAACAGCCGTGATTTAGAGAACCACGACGAACTGTTTCTTTTTTAGAGCTGACAGTAAAGAATTAATTCAATTATGCCTTGATCGGGTGCTTTCAGAATTGCCGGACGTGAGCGGGGTGTTAAAGCGTCTGGATGATATCAGTCAGTCGCTGTGCCGGTTGTCGTCGGAGCTGAAGCAGTGCGTGGAGGACGTGAATATAATGAACGCGCGCCAGTTGGACCGTATCGAGCAGGAGCGAGCCCTGCTCGCGGCTAGCGTCGACGCGCAAGTCGACTCAGAGGTCGCCCTCCATTCGGTCGATGACAACGAATCTAAGAAGGTCAGATTTTCCGAGCAGGATTTTCTATTAGTATCGAGCAAACAAAAAGTTACTTTGTTATTCTTCATTCATCATCTCTGGTTTCTCATCTGTATCTGAACTACAGCAGAGCGACGTAGCGACACAGTACCGGGCAGTAAATAATTAAACCCTTGTGTGAGCTATATCACACATAATCGCTACGCCGCTTCGCCAAATTTCAGTTTCTGTCTTTGAGATTATTTTCCATATGGTCAGTGGAATTCTGAAATATTTAAAGTATTTACTAAAATAGTTAATAATATGCCTTTTACTTGGATGATCCAACTGTCCAAACTCGAGTTGTCAGACTTCTCGTCATTCTATTAAGATTAATCTATAACGTTCACATTCTCGTTAGACATGTGTTTCTTTCTTTGTTGTATATCTAATCCGTGAGTTATTCGGTCTCTGACTAGCACAACTGATAACACAATGCTGGATGGCCCTACAGTGTGCCAACTGTAACCGCGAGGCGTCTGCCGAGTGCTCGCTGTGTCGCCGGACGCCCTACTGTTCGATCTACTGCCAGAAGAAGGACTGGTCGTCGCATCAGGTCGAGTGCCTGCGCACCGTGCCCACCATCAACTCGGACTCGCAGCAGTCGATCATGCTCATTGTGGAGAGCCAACAGTGACCTTCTGGTAAATATCTTTTATACTGTACTTACTGTTGACCATAGACTAAACAGTCGTTACTTCAGGCTTAGTAATGGAATAGTTTAGATTTTTTTGGCAGGAATATTTGGACTAAAGATCAAGTGAAAAAGCTATTTGGTACGAACTATCCATCCAGAAATATACATGGATATGACAATCATTTCATGAATCCGAAAATGTTAGTGATAGCTCTTAGGCTACGCTTTGCACGCATTCCATCAAAGAACTTTGCATTTTTTATGAATAAACTTCCATCTCCTAATTGTATCGAGTGTGGGGTTGTTGAAGATTTTCAACATATTTTGATGGAGTGTGTGCAAAATGAAAGTTATAGAAGATTGTGGTTTTATCGAGACTATGCTTGAAGTTGGATATTGTTATGGTATTTTTGGTTGCTCGATGTCTGATCAGACAATAAATTTGTAATTAGACAATTAAATGCAGATTTAGCACTAGGTATACTAATTTTATTAGGTGTTAAATTTTTGTTCTTGTTGATTTATCTCTCACTAGACGAGTGGTCGCTAAGCGACAAAACTAAATCGTTATATTAAAAAAATATATTTTATTTTGGTGCTTGTCATTTGTTTACTGTCATACAACAATATACTTAATCAGCTGTCAAAGTTAACAAATTTTCTAGAAACTGGCTGACTAGCTTAAGTTTAAATGATTATGTAATCGTACAAAAAGAAATTAAAATTATGCTACACCTACTATTATCTGATTCTAAGCGATGATGCGATCGATGATGGTGCATGCTTGCTTTGAACTAATTTCTATATTCGTGATGTAATGATTTTAAGAATTCTAGATTGTTATACAAGTATCGGTGAACGCCAATGATTTAAAAAAAGTTAGGTGCTTGTAGGTGAATTATGAACTTTAATATGAAAATAACCGTAGCGCATCGCCGTACCTCCGGCGTGTCCACCGACCACCAGTGATGCCACCTGCCGACAGAGGCCTGCACGACTTCATCCGACAAAACAAACCAAATCTGGCTATGGAATGTGCCTTCTACTTAGAGCATTGCTCCATGGCAGCCTTAGATCATTTATATTAACAATAATGATCTTAAATAAAAAAACCAGAGTGAAGGAAAGGATAAAAGAAGCTTTGCCTTGCAGCAATTTCCTATTGGCTTTTAAATAAACAAGTAGGGCGCGCCGAAGTGGTCCTCGCAACCCCTTTATCTTAACAAACCCTGGACTGATTTTGTTCATTGGAACTCAAAAATTTTATTTACCATTTTGTTACAATATTTCTTGAAACCTGATAAATTGTCTTGTAATTGACCCTCTTCACGAAAGTGAGGTGAGACCCGTGCTCAGCAGTAGGACGCTATGGGTTGATGATGATGATGATGATAAATTGTCTCATTCACACGGGTTATTGAGCTACGAAGCCTCAATTACAGAGGTAAACATCGAACAAATCTATGAAATCTAATCTCAGTCAACACGGTTTGAAAGTGTCCAGTAACAGAGGTATTTCAATGCAATAATGTCGAGACTTCATTGTAATTATCAATAACAGAGATATCTCACATATCCAGTGCCTAGTTAACCAGTTTTCACCGTAGTAACATTAACAAAATTATTATCTCCTTTCCAGGGTGGCCAGTTGGGATTTCGAATTTAAACCACGATCTAAGTACCTCTCCGGGCAATGAAGACCAGTGACTTTACTGTTTAGCTTTTTGTAAATACGTCGCTGTTTTTATAAAATGTCCGTATGTATTCATGGACTCTATCGGCCAACCAAATAACAATTAATTGTGTTCTGCCAATAATTGTTATGTAACACGGCCGAATCCTGAGTCGTTTGCTAGCTTTGACAATAAGATTAAGTCTAATGCCATCTTTGTCGTTTGCTTAGTGCCAGATAAAGATAGTAATAGAATCAATCTTCTATCGAAGATATGAAACCTTTCAAAGAGGCGTGGTAAGACCGAGATAAACACCCGTTTCTTAGGGCCATACTACACAGATTCAATTTAGTATGAAAATGTACTTTTAGGGAACCGCCTGTATATATACACATTTCGTATTAAATTGTATCTAGTGCGGTTTAAGAGTGTATCGTTCAAACTTCACTTTTCACAATCTACATTCTAGATAAGAATTTGTTTATGTTCAGTTCAAATTATTCGCCAACAGTATTGTCTAAAATTAAGCAATAGCAGCATATAAATGATTCTAAGCACGCCCTGTTGCGTAGCGTCTACTTAGAAACATTTATCTATCTCGGATCTTTATCATCAAATATTTCTTCTCGTTGATATTATTATGTATTAAAAAAACTCAAATATACAAAATCTACATTTCACAGATAAAATATTGATATTAGGTCTTCATGATCTATGATTTTAAATAAAGTTATCTAAAGAACAGCACCTGTACACCACCTTCGGATCTTGGTTCTTTGATTATCTAATACTTTGAGCTGGATACAGTCATTATTATGGCGATTTGGATTGGCATTTTATAGCAGCTGACCAAAAATCAATTTTCACAGTTATAAATTCTGAGATACATTCTTCGATACGTATATATTTACTGTTATATAATTGGGTGGGTGTACCTCAGCAATTGCTCTCGATCGCACAATTAAACCATAATTATAGTCTACCGAAGTGCCTATCCCCATAACAACGCCACATCCACAAGGCTGCATAGCTAAGTTAGGATAGCGAATATTGTTAACTTGAATTTATCACGTATCCGAACCCAACAGTTACAAGTATGCAGTTTCAGTGCCGTCGAAGCTATAGCTCAATAGAACTTTCATGGAAATGTTTCATTCGTGAAAATAATGAGGCTGTCTGTACATTGAAACAATAAACCAAAAAAATTATAAGTGCATTGTCACACACACTACTATTACTACTAACACATTTTAAAGCTGTGTTATCATTACGTCTACTTGTCGAGTGTAGCGAGATTGTACGATGTTCCGAAACATCTATCCATGAACCGAACCCCTGATCCCTTAAGGAATAAGCGAATTAGTTAAAGGAGGCAATCAGTATAGTAACCATAGGCATAAAATCCGGAATCATGTGTGTGAACCATGTCCGTTGATCCCCTAACGAATTAGTTTGATAAAGAGTAAACAAACAGTAAGTATGTTAGATCTACACAGTATAAAATATATTCGTGAATAAACTACGTGATATGATTTAGTGATACGATAGAAAACTGCAAACAAGTTAGGACCGATCATCAATGTCCAGTCGTCAATGAAGACTAATTATAAAAAAGTAGACTGCACATGATGTGAAAATAAAAAAAATATCTAGCTTACTAGGATGATTTTGAATCGATTTTTATCTAATATTTTCAATCACATCAATTTTATACAGTTACTACAATAGTAAGCTTATATATGAAACTTATTATTAAGTACTTAATGAATAAATAAGTTGTTATAGTTAGTTACCAATGCTATACGCAACCTTTAGTCTTATATTCCTGTTACCAAATATGTAATGTAAAATTAAATATTGTCACGATTTTGTTTATTGTGAGTTAAATTTAACAAAAATTTATAGTTTATAAGGTTTTATACCCTTGAAGCTATTTTCAAGTTTTTGTAGCTTTTAATACGATAAAAGAAACTTAAGCGATACCGCTTAATTTACTTTTATCTCGAGTGAGACCTAACTTAGCAATAACTTTAATTAGTGGTACCCACTTAGGCAAAGGTAGGTATAACTAAGTAATTAAAATATTTTGTTTTACTACGAGTAAAGGATAGAACGGAACTATAAATAATAGATAGCTTTGAAATTGTGATTCAATAAAGTAGGTAAGTACTTATGCATAATTATTTTAAATAATGAAAATCGGCAAATAGTAATGTAATGATAAAACTAAATAATTTAAACCCGTAGGGATTATAGTTTTATGCGAACACGTTTGTTTTGGGTAGGAAAAGTATAGTTACTTACCTATCTTACGTACATAATTATAATATTATAAAACATTTTGTTCACGGTTAAACTGAAAGTGCACCTCGACCGTCCACTTTGTTAATAGCTATTCTAGAGTTATCTCTTGTTAAGACTTGCACACACAGAAATGCGTTCTAAGTTTGTAACTTAGGATCAATTTCAAGATTTCCGGTGCATATAATTTTAATACCATTAATAACGAGACACACGATTCTAAAAACAATTGAGGCAGTGTAATCTTAGAAACATGTAGTCTTAGAAGTAACATATTTCAGCTTATTCTAGAAATCCATCGAGCGGGGGACGTTCGCCGGGGTATTCTGAATTAAGCCCATATTTCATTAATTAGGTACCTACTATAAAGCAGTATTTTTGTAACAAAATTGTTCAGATGTGTGCTTGTCCAAAACATTATCTACTCAATCAATTAAACGGCAGTCTTACACATGATATGTATTTTGTCTATCGACAGCATACAATCAGATTATAGGGCTCTGAGAGATGCACGAGGCCTCGGACATAACCACAAAGAGTGCATCATTGCAACTAGCTAATCCTGCTACTGCGATATTTTTACAAGACCAGCGCATCTCAGAGCAGAAGAAATGGTTTGAAACTCGACACGAAAAGAGTGTGTTATTTAGTAAAATAGATCTACTCGTAATTTTGTGAAATATAAATATATCGGTGTTTTTGGTGTATTTGTATAATACCTAATTAGGTATATTATTATGTTCAATAAATATTTTGTTCCTATGATGGTGGTTTTACTAACCAAATAGATATATCTAAACTTATAATCGATCTACTTGTATCGATCTACTCGTACCTACTAGTTGCTTACTAGAAAGTTTATATTCATCCGAACGTTGTTTGCAATGATTACATTTTTAATCGATACTATGCGCTGGTGTAGTAGGCGCGGGTATAGATTCAATAAAACTGACACAATGTAATGTAAAATGTTTATTTAATTTCTGTGCATCACATTTTAGCTTTATTAACAAGCAATAACAAGCTTATTAAATATTTGATTTGACGGTAAAATTGATCATTCATCAATGATACAATCCCAGGCCAATACTAATTACACATTAGTTTGAACAACAGCAGACACAAAGTACACTCAAATTATATCTAGTTATAGTTAGTCGGATTGCTTATCAGACGGAGTATATTGACAGATCGAAATGTCATTTGGCAGAATAATGTTGCCAACTTCCATATGATTTTTAGGGATCTAGTTCAGCTTTTAACGTTAAATAGAATGGTAGATTAAATAAAAAAATAGTAAAAAATTAAATATAATATTGAATAATGTAATAACCCATAAACATTCACCTATCTAAATATAAAAGCTAAGGTGAACTAGATAAACCCGGAAGGAAAACCGATGCGCGGGGAAACTATGAAGAGTGAGCCATGAACAGTGAAGATGATTCTTCCGATACTGAATAAATTACTCTTAAAATATCTTGTTTGTTTTTACTGTGAACCTTTCAATCTAATATCATAATACGCTTACTAGACAGGAACTACGACTTTTACGAAGACTAGAATATGAAAAAATAATTTATTTTACTGATTTCTAGAAATAAGTGAAAGAACTGAATCATTTTACCACAGTACTATTTTTATTTCGTCAAAAGGTGGCAACACTCGTAATGTCACTTTACTCCGTCTGATTAGCAATTCAATTATATTCATAATTCATTGCATTTGCATTTGAATAATGCTCCCGCTTTATTTTTATTTCTATTAGCGTGATAAATAAACAAAATTAAAAAAATACATTGTAGGTACTCAGTAATTTAAAACTATTGCGATTTTTTTAGATCTTTCTTTGAGTTATAAAATTAAACTTGATACAAAATATTATTATACATATTAGTTTTCGTATTAAGGGTAGTTAGATCAAAAACACGTCGCGGGAGTCACAATAATAGACCCCATGCGGTTGGCGGGGCCGTACGTTAGACAGCCGGTTGACTGGATTACAAAAGTTATGATGGTTTCTTATAAGTACATTTTATACCTATAAAATGGTGAGGTTTCTATGTGCACCAAACTATAGTACCTAATTATTATATAGTATCAACAATTGGTCGGTAGCAAACAATTGTTGATATTACAAGACTGTTACAGAAAAACATCAAAAGTACCTAAATACCTACTAAGCCGATACTTTGAAAAAAGCCGAGATTTTTGCAATGCCATTCAGATAGTAAGTCTTGCGTGGTACTGCAATGCGCTTGTAATCCTAACACATTGGTTTAAGTTTCGTATGAGCAGTAGGTAATTTCAGTCACAACATTTTGTTGTTTGTTTCTAGATTTACAAAGATAATCGACGATAATATGACACGGCTCCAATTCAAGCCATAATCCTTTAGTAGCCAACCAACTACTTCTAAGTACAACAGATCCATAACAGCCAAATAATTTAAACAAAAATATTTTTATAGCACAGTGTGACCTAAACTCACACTTTACGCACGCTTTTCCGTGACTTAAATAGTACTTGTTTACACCGTGCAATATTTGAATTAAGTACACATGTTTTGTAATTTTTTTACATTCCTTAATAAATGTACATCTATTAAACAAAGGTATTCTACTTTTCTTCAGTTAAATCTTAAAAAAAATAATCAATTTCAAATGAATAGAAAAAAAGGCGAGTTTAGGTAACACGACACAACATGTATTTGGTTTATGTGTTACTTTTAAAAACAGTGATTCCATTTTAGCGTTAAGCACCCTCGATGAACTCGGGGGCTTTACGCCGTGCAATAATCGACGATTTAAGTCACACGTATCGAAATATACTAATAACAATTTGTGGTTGCAAAATCTGAACAACATTCAAAAACAAATCATAGATTTCTTGTTCGCTTTATTCGTTAGTAGATCAGTTCTCGCATGTCATGTGTCGTACGTGTGAGATGTTTAAGCCTACCCCTACTGGCGCGTCATTATCCATCAATAGAATCGCAGGCGTTCTTGCTTTATCTGTTTTTAGTATCTACATTTTGTACTGGGACGCGCGCGACATAACACAACACGTTGCTGCGATAATATCGCCATGATAGAAGTGGGGAATGACGCGGAACGCATTATAGGAACACCGATAATATCGCGGCTGTGTGGTGGCTATTGTAGATTAGTCGAGGGGACAGACTCCGATGTGTGTGTTTCTACCGGCGGCCGTGAGTGGTATGCGCACCGGCGTATCGCCTATGAGCAAGTTGCGCATGCAGCCTGTGAAGCCGCGGTTCGAGCGCACTCCGCGCATTCGGGATATCTGCCGCTCATGCCCGCCCACGTACAACGCCGAGCGCGTGTCCGTCGACGACAGCCGCAAGCCGATGCCCGGTTTAGAGAAGTGCCCGTCGAGACCCACTGACACCACATACAGCGATTTCACCACTGGAATACAAATAAGTAATTGTTAAAATATATTTCCCGGGCAAGCTTTTTTTTAAATATTACTAAGTAACAAAACAAGCAAGTCGTTCACCCGATGATAAGCGCAACGCCTGCCCATAACATACAGTGCCAACCAGAACTATCCATTATGGCACTGTCTGTACTACGCTCGTCGCCCTGAGACATCGGGTCTAAAGTCTCATATGCCCAGTAATTTCGCTGCAAACAGTGCCCCTCAAACCAGAACCCAGTAATGTTTGCACACTACTCCTTGCCCTTGACTGCTAGTCATTAAAAAATCCGTTGTCTACCCTCCGTCTCTATTCATTATTATAATTTTTTTAAGTAGGTAGGTAATGTGATAATTGTAACTCAATGGATCCGATCTGTAATGTTACAATAATTGTATTACAATGTCTGTAAAACAATGACGTCATCTGGATTACTGGAAAAGTACTGTATCAATTGTCAGGAAATGTATATTATTCTATTACTTATGGTGCTTAAAGGTCTACGGCGGTCTATCTTCAGGTATGAAGTCCACAAACAGGGTTTAAGTGATGTAATTGTACCTACAATAAAAAAAAATACCGCGCTCAAAGTAATGGTTTCCTGGCAATGCAAATGGTAGGTACCTACTTATACATAGAGAAAACATAATCCATATTATGTAGTGGTTACCGTGTATCTTGTGCCATTTTCCATCGCAGAGCGTGTTGTTATTGGCGAGCTGGTAGGTGGCGCGGAAGACCCCGTTCCCGTTTTCGACGGAGGCTGTCACTTCGTTCTCGAACATCTCCAGCACCAGGAAGTCCTTCTGGCCGTGCACGCTCAGCAGAAGCCCTGTGGAGTTGCGTGGGCGCACCTCCATCGCGATAGACACCTCGTCTCCCACTTTGAAGCTTTCCATTAACTGAAAATGGAAAATTTAATGCAATAAAATATAATACGCCAAGTGTATATACAAATTGTTTTTGGGATTGTTGAGTGACGTAGTGCCAGCCTCTGGTGTCAGAGTTGATTAGGCCGCCCAAGGGCCTTTGACGTGATAATCGTTAATTGACAATAACTGCGACTGCCACCGGTGGATGCAAATAACTAGCAACCGCTCGTTGTGGTGTTCTATGAGGGAGTCCTATGTACTGCAGTAGACTTCTTTCAGGTGATGATGATGATAGGACACATGGCTTAAAGTGCCGTCCGAAGCATGGGGCTAAAAAATGCAATGATAGCATAAGCTATCTGCATAAGGAAGTTGATAATCGAACCTTAGTTACCGCTCGATTTCAAATTTCAAATTACCAAAGACCATCCCTCCATCCCTTTAGGAATACATGATCATTATTATAATGTTTTAACCTTTAAGTAGTTGCTGCGGCCGTCAGTTGAAGCCCCGAAGTAGACGCCTTCTTCGATAGAGTCGGTGCAGCGCAGGGAGTTGACTCGCACTGCGACGTCAGTCAAGGTTTGGTCGTTCATCTTCAGCCCCTTCAGGCAGCCTTTGAAAGGCTGATAGAAGTTCTGTAACCAGAAAAAAATCAAGCTAAAGTTTGCCGAACTCGAACTTTACGAAATCGTCAAGTTTAGTATCGATATAAAAAGAATATACGATTTTGAGTGAAGTCGCGGGTAGTAGTTATGGTTATGTGTATAATTTCAAAGTTTTATACAGATGTCAATGTTAGAAAGAGGTAAAGTTGGTTAGTTTGTAACTTTGTAGGAGATAATCTCTTGACCCCTTAACCCCGAAACCCGATTCTGAAAATTCTTACACTGATAGAAACCTACATTATTCCGGCGTGACGTCGGCTAAATTTTATCCCGGGAAAATGTAGAGTTCCTGTGGGAAATTGATTTACGCGTGTGAAACCGCGTGGTAAAGGTAGTCGCGCACAAAGAACATGCGATGTGGAAACCGCCAGGAACCAATATTGACCTGCATGTTCGTCGCTATGTCCATGTTGAATTCTTTCAGGCCGCCGTAGTAATATGGCGGCGTGAGGAGCGCAGCTCCGGCACACACCACGCTGGCCTCGCCGACGCGTTCTGAGTCCACCGCCAGCTTGCCGTGGCCGCCGCTGCGCGCCAGCGTCACCGTGTGCCACTCCGTGTCGTTGTACATCGCCGTGGATGAGACAGTAGCGGTCTCGTCGCCACAGTTGAACGTGAAATGGAGCTGTGAAGCCGATTATTATTTTTACCATGTAGGCCATGTAGGCCATGTAGGCCTCTTCTGCAGATGTGCGCTTTGGGATGTACCATAACGGCAGACATTCATGCAGGACCGAAATTTCATAGTATCCATTTGTTTTAGGGAGGCATATGATAGAAAGTGACTAATAAGCTGACGGCCCGTTTGATGGTCAACGGCACGTCTGTTCTTAACATTATTTCAACCAAAACAACTCTGGTAGGTCAGCTAGGCTTGAAGTCTTTCAGCATAAAAGTCTGGGAGCTCACCTTGGCGTCCCGCAAGTAGAAGGCGAGGAACTGCTGCGGGTCCTTCTCGGCGTGTGCGTAGAACACCAGTCCGCCGTGCCGGTCGAACGTGCGGAACGTGATGGTGAGGTCGAAGCCCTGCAGCTGCCGACCAGGCAGCTTCGCGTACTCTATACGACTGTCGTTGCGGGTACCTGCATATTTTAAAACTCAATAACGCCGCCTTGGCTACAGTTGGTGTCTGAATAAGGAATGAATGTATTGATAGCTTCGTATAAAAAAATCTAAAATTGGAAAGAAAATGAGTAGTTTGTGTACTCACCGAACCGGTATCCATCTTCAGGGTTGCCGTTGGTGTAGTGCGGATCGTTGGCGAGCGCGCAGCCGGACTGCGGCACGGGCGGCGGGCGGCGCGTGGTGGTGGGCCGTGGCGACGGCGCTGGCGTCACGGCTGGCGGAGGCGTCGTGGCTATTTCGCCCGTCGGCGGTATAAGCTCGTTGTGCAGTTTCACTATAAAGTCACATGACACACATGCTATAGCAATTTGGATTGGACGGATTTATTGCATCGCGCTTCAAGCCCGCTCACAACCGATAGGTGAGATCCTGATGAGCCTGAATGTATGAGAACGTCTCGATGAGTCTCGGGAACCCCCTGTCGATTGGTTTGTACTGTCGGCTTAAGGCGCAGTGCTATAAACGCAGTAACTCACGATCTCTCGACTTCAGAAATGCAGGGAAATTTCATCATCATGGAAAATGCATTATTTTATAGTACATATTTGATTGTGGTAGGCCGACAGCACACCGATTAATGTGCCAAGTCACTGTGTGGCGTCGTGTATCTGTTACCTGAATTTGTGGTGACCTCCGGCGCAGGAGAGTCTGGTTGCGGCGCCGGGGTGGGCAGCACGTCGGGACTCTTTGGCGCCACCCACGACGCCTCGTCTGCAAGATCCAAGTTTATCCATTCAACAAGCTTTATAAAAGCGCGATTTATCTACAGTTTATATTACACGGGAACCTTCACACATATGTATCCAGGTGAAATGTATAAAAGTCAGAAATGGACCAAAGCGACCAACCGTTCAAATAATAGAATGAGCGAGACCATATTATTATAGAGAACAACAATTTTTTGGAATGAAATCCAGATAAAATTAGAGAAAGTTTTGGACATAATAATTATCTACTTATATTAATATTAAAAAGAGTTAAAGTTTGCGATTTTGTATGAGGCAGTATCATGGGAAACACAGATTCGATATCGAAAATCCTTTTAGTAACAGACAGCTACAATACCGCTGAGTGCTATAATAAGCTATTTTTAACCGACTTTAATAAATGAACGAGGTTCTCAATTCGACTGTATTTTTTTGTATATTTGTTATGCGATTACTCCGCCAATTATGAATAAATATTGATGATTCCTGATTTTGAATATTTTGTTTAGTAGATCATACTTCAGAGGTGGTGCCATATAAATTTTATCGAAATTGATTCAGTCCTTTTTGTGAAAAAATACAAAAAAAATAAAAAATATATACACAGATGACGTTGACTGCGTAAAATCTATGTGTATTGTAGTTTATGGATGGGTCCTTACCAGGGTTGACGCCGCCTGTAGTGGTAGTGGTTCCGCAGCGGCCGAAGGTGACGCTGCTGTTGGCGAAGGGGCCGAGTAGGTTGAGCACTCGCCCGTTGATGGTGGCGTCGGCGATGCAACCGGTGAACGCCACCTTAGAGCCCACCTTGCCGCCCACCACGTATCCGGGCTGCACGCCACCCACGAACAGCACTCCCTCCAAAATGTGCAGCGGCGCCGGCGCAGTATCAGTGCTGATAACACATTCATAATGCTATAAAGTAGACACTTTATAGTACCCTAGTTGTCTAACTGCTATTTTATGTTGTAGGCGTCTGCCTACAACATAAAATAGCAGTTAGACAACTAGTAAGCCACTTCACACCTCAAGGTCCCCTAAATTATTCTGAAATCAAGCGTGTTCACGTTCGTGTTCTTGCGTGTTGTGTATTCTAGTGTTTTAAGTGTCCTAAATCTGACATTATGATACAATCCACAGTCTAGCGTGACGGATTATGGATCGTCTCTCAGATCTCTCTCTCAGAGAACGCTCTTGTTGTAACATGAGCCAGAAAAAAGATATATGCTAATGTTGATGAAAATTATATAAAAGTTGACATGTTGAAATGTTGCTCCATTACGCTATAAAGGCTGTATCAAGATAAAGCAAGATAAGGCTTTGCGATCCAATGTTCTGGATGGCACTATTAGTGTTTTGGTGGACTTCCTACCATCGCGTCAGGCGTCTGTGCCGTGTAATTTTTGCGTTTGTACTAGCACCTAAGTAAAGCTATGGAAGGGTTTCCATAGAGACTCGCGAAGTTACTCCTTTGTACTGATATAAGAAAGAAGAAATAAAATTATACGCACCTGAAGTAGTCGAAGTCGTCGACAACGAGCCGGAGCGCGTTCTCATTGTGGGTGACGGTGACCACGTGCCACTGCGAGTCATTGTACGTACTGAGGCCGGTGTCCAGCTGCTCCCGCTGGCTCATCAGCACAAGCTTCCCTGAGGGTAATCTCTGGCTTAATGCAGGGTTACGAAAATAACATACTCAGACATCAATGCGAAAATCTGGAAGGTTGATAATATGTTTGAACATTGAGAAACAGCGATCATGTGGTAGACGCCAGATTAGACCAGCAAAGAAAACCAGACATTGTAAGTTCGAAACATTTGTTGGAAGGCCAAAAGACAGGAACCCATGGAGCGACGCTTCACACACAACTGGTCTATAAGTAAATGGTAATTATTATGTTCATCCTTGATGGATGCAATAACAAAAACAGTAGAACACCTTTGTACAGCAGTAACTTTGACAGTAGTCGCACCTGACACTAGGACTGCTCTGCCTGATATTACACCGCATAGAAGTAGCGTCATCAAGTTTTAACTAAGGCAATTCGGTATGCAAGCCAGTAACTAATCCTTTTGTCCATGGAATCGTGCAAAGCTGTAAAGCGTTGAAAGGCACGATAATCTGCGATCTGATAGTGCACATGAGACAAAATAGAAGATGATATTATATTCATAAAAAAGGACTTTTTAGGCAAGTATGGGGACAGGCGCTGACCGTTCCTCTATGACAATATTTTTATGAAGTACTTCATCTTCTAAAGAACGTAACAGTACGAAGACCGTCTTCCTGAACCACTACAAACGGGCTGTTAGACCACTCACCCTTGACTAGGGAAAGAGAAATGCTGTCCGGCGACCCTGCTGTTTGAGTGCGGCTAACGTATACAAAGAGTAGCCCGTCCGGCGCCGCCGTTTTGAACTTGAGCGTGAGCTGGAGGTTCTCCGTCGTCACGTTTACGAAGCGCAAGTAGCTGTCCGTTCCCGGCAGCGATATCAGTGATGCAAACTGAAACCAATCATACAGATAACATGAAATAGGTTTAATTAATTCACAACTAAAAATTCTGAAGCCATTGAAAATGTATTTTCTATCGTGACTATTGGCAGTCTAGGTGTGTCACAGTGATATTTTGATATAAATCTGTGTTAATATACCAATGTTTATCTTATTTTAATATGACCTTACAATTATTATACTTAGACTAGTTTCAACTAAGTAGGTATATGAAGTGGGAGTGCAGTTTCAAAAGAAACAGTTTTGAAAAAGGCTTACAAAAATATAAATAACTTATAATGAAAAATATTTAATAAAACAAGAAACACGAATACGAACAAAATTTAATCGTGAAATGAAGCCGAAGTCGCTTTGCAGTCCAAATTCAAAATGAAATGGTGACGCCTCCGATTGCATTTCATGATTAATTTTTTACGTTTAACCTACCTCATATTGAAAACCACATTGTTAATAGATAAGAATTCGTATTTACGAAGTCAGGTCAGCTATGGCTGTTGCTATAGTGAGTATTGTATTAGCGCGTAGACATTGCATCAGTGTGTCCACATGTTTACTATATCTTGAGGTAAACGATCTGCTTCAGTTGTAATATACGACGTAATTTCGTGTAAAAATCATTTGCTACCAGCAAATGATTTTTACACGAAATTACGTCGTATATTGAAACATAATTATTTTTAAATGCTTTACCTGACAGCCATAAGCGACTCCGATCGACTCCACATTATCAGTGAAATCTATATTGACTCCATCAATGCTGATCTGCCTGATGCATCCGTCAAAGCCTTTGTCGGTCACTTGTATGATGCCCTTATTGTTTCCTCCGAAGTTCATCGTGTCCAACGCAGCTATTTCTGTGGCTGAGGATGAGGAGACCATCTTGATGATCTCGTCGTCGACGCGGAGGGAGCATTTGGTGAGGTATCTGCCGGCGTCTAGTTTGTGCCAGCGGCCGTCGTTGTACGACTTTGTGGTGCCTATGATTAGGAGCTCGTCGGGGTTGCCCAGGGATACCTGCGGAAGAACAATGATATCGCGTCACGATCACATAGATCCTGACCCTTGGCTAGTCCCTCTATCTAGCCCCTAGATTCTAGGGAATCAGGAGTTATAAAGGCCATGACCTCATAAACACAATATTACAAAACCGCAGCCAGAACTGCAGCCAGTCACTTTATTGAACAACAAATACGATTATTTTTGCGACTTATTAATGGTAGGTTTCACGTCATCATGCGTGAGCTGTCGCGCTGCTGCGATAATATCACCGGCACAGAAGCGGGAAACGACGCGGGAAATTTATCGGTATAACGCTGTGATAGTAATGGCTTATTATTTTTCACTAATAGACGTATAAATACCTATACTCTGTTGTAGGTATTGAAAAGTAAACTTACTTGTAAGTACACTCTTCCGTCCTGCATCTGAATGGAGAAGAAGTATCCGCCCTCGCCCACTAGATATAGAAGACCATCGGGCGCGTACGTGCGGAAGAACAACAGCAGGAGGTTCTTGGACTGCGTGAGGTACCCGCGCCCCGGGAGCGTCACGTGCGACCGCCCGTTGAACCGGTACTCCAGCGGCCCTGACTGCGATGAAATCAGCTTGTCCCTGGAACGGAATATCAATGGAGTTAAGCATGCAACCTTGAATTATTATTTAAGCCTCAAATGATTCATTAATGTTGACATTATTGACATAATAATAACATGTCACGATTACATACATAAATCCTGACCCCCAACTAAGAATTCCCATATCTAGGGAATCTAGGAAACTAAGAGGACCATGGTCTCACAAGCACCCAGATTCGGAGTATATATGAATGCTTCCAAGCATGTGCGACGTGCCCTGGGCAGCTAGACGCGTTATCACAGTATAGTTGATTGATCTTACGTTAACTAGAACGGACCGTCACAGTGCACAAAGTTTGAAACATCGACAGTTATTTCGAGGATGTTAACTACAATTTGTGCTTCAATCTCGAAAAATTATACTTTGATTCATTAGTGATAGAGTTGTCTAGAAACTTCTGTTCCTCACCTTTGCCTGGCGCCCTTCAACTTCGTAGCACTCATGAAGTTCCACAGTCCAACAGGGGTGTCTCCTATCATGAGTTCCTCGATCTGCCCCTCGAAGGCGGGGAAGATGATGCCTTGCAGCTTCGCGTTGGAAGGCACCCCCCCGACGTACAGCTTGGACTTGTCCCGGTCGAGGTTGAAGATGGTGTGCTGCCCGGGAAGCACGGCTTCCTTCGAGTGCGTGTAGTCGGTGCCGTTATCGAGGCTCTCACGGATGCCTAGTTTCACATTACGACCAACCCTGGAGATATCAAGTTAGATTATTATCTTACCCAATTTAAAACAAGATGATGGCACTTCATCTGCATTCAAGTTCATGATAGACTTTTTTTAATAATCGTTTTTTCTATATTACAGTGGTGTGCGGGTAAAAATTTGCACTATTAGAGGGGACAAAATGACACCGAGTCAACCTTAACAATCTTAACTTAAGAGATACTAGCGATCGACCCACCTATCCACAATGACCTGATACCAGCGGTTGTCGGCCACGAACTTGTCGCTGCCGATGCGTGCCGGCTCCCGGCCCGACTCAGCGCTGTCTCCGATATCCATCACCAGGTACGGGTAGCCGTTCTGGACTCCCACTACCATGAAGTCATCCTGCAAATCCATGGGTAATACTAATTTTATTCATGGGGACATATTTCCGGGAATAATCGTCGTCGTAGCAAGAAACGAACGCTGATGGTTTCGCTGTTCTTGAATCTTTCGGCATAGTACTATAAAATGTCTATTCTATGCCTCAGATAGAACCACAGTCGAATAATAATAAACCCTCGTCCAACGAGGCCATCTCGGGTTCTCGGCCGCTCGACAGAGTTGAATGGAGAGGTGCATTGAATATGGCTGCTATTTTCGCAACCATTTACTAGTAATATTTTATGGATCTTAATTTCGTGGTTTCTCAGGGTTATTAATTTCTGGTTACGAAAATCGAATCCATTTTCTAATCCAAAATGGTGGCCATTTTATTTTAAATATTGAAAGTGTGACAGATAACCCTTGGTGCTGTGGCCTGCGTCACGGGGTATCGGTTTACCCGCAAACATCAAAGGCGCAGGCACTGTGAAAGAACTAAGGATTGGACCCGATCTCCATCCGGTCACGATCAAACCTAATGTGCTCCGCACGTTTCATTGTAATTTTTTTAAATGGGTATATAAACTTACCGATTTGGTCCTCCTCAGCATAGTATCTTTAGGGTTGCCGAGATAGAGCAAGAAGCCGTCTTTGCTCTTCGTCCGGAAGTAGGCGGAGACATGCGTGGATGTGGACATCTCGTCTACGGAGTCCGGCAAGCGAGGTTGCAGCGTGGACCAGCGGTCGAATTCCACGCCCACTTGGATGCGGTTGGCAACAGTACGTGCCTACACAAACGAAATAAAGGTTTTATCATAAAATATCATATTGTTATCCCATTCTTTAATTTGAGCTCTCAAGTATTATCCAGACCGCAGTTATGACGGTTCAAAACATATCTAATCGCATAGAGAAAAGAATCCTACTACGTCCACGCCTTCGTGCCTTTCCAGAAAGAGAACGGACACTCAATTCTCCTTCCGCAATAACTAAAAGGAGGGATACCTATTTTCATTAATTGCGGAAGGAGAATACGCACGAAAAGATTTATTGAGTTAGAATTTCTCCACAGTTCTACTTCGTATCAGTATGTGATGGATGAGTTAATGAGAGAAGCGCGGTGTGATTAACACTTTGACTGCTGAGCCGTTTTGCTTGTCCACGGGTGCGGCTCTGCACGCTCCAGAGTGTTTTCCCATACAACAAACACAACAGTTGTGTTTTGCCGCACTCGTGGCAAAGTGTGAAAAACACGACAGTTGTGTTCTCAGCACTGAACGTGTTAAGTACACTTGCTGTCAACTGCAGAAACTGAAAGTGTCCCTAGTGTGATAATGTAACAAGTGTTCTTGTTCCATCCGTACTCCTACTGTTAGACATATGTATTTCATTGCACATGTTCTACCGGCTCAAGCCTGCGGGTTGAATATATTAATGCAGCTATACAGCTGCCGGATAGTTATCTAGTCAGTTGACAAGTATAGGAAGATGCAGATATATAATGAAATGACCTGGTCATTCACCTGTGGTATAGTTGGCAGCAGTTTTGGCTGAAATTGACTTGCTCACCTGTTCTACAAGTTCCTTCAGCTTGGCGAGTTTCTCGTCAGCGTCTCTCCTCCGGAGCTCCAATTCATCCTGCCGCGATTTCACTTGGTTATACGTCGAGACGATTTTCGGGTCCAGTCCTTTGATTTCCTTAACTGCAAGATTAACACTGGTTAGGATAATATGTTATAAGCAGAGAACCTCTTCAAGTGGCGCTATTATGATTCTTAAAGCAGTCACTGGGCAGCAAGATAGAGTCTACTGTTGCCTCTGCCCTATCTATGCGAAGCGAAAAGTAGCAGTTACCCAAGTTTTCCACATTGGAGGTCATTTTCTGCCCCTCGTCAGCCTGCTTCGGTAGCGTCAGTGCCCACTCCTTGCCCTTGGCAAGGTCGACGCCCAATTGAGACATGGTGTCTAGAGTTCTTTTAATGGTAGCGTTCACGTTGTCAGCCTTATTAGTCTCATCCTCCAGAGAGAATGGTCCTGGAGTTGGCAAGGATCTGCAAATATTGGAAATAGAGTAAAGTTGGAGTAACTTAGTTCATGGCCATCTAAGGGTGTACATGTCTAACCAAGATGATGATGACCCCGCATTAATACCAGAATCTGAAATACGTAGTAATGTGATCAGACAAGTCATAATGTGACTGACTATGGTACCTCTGAACAAATGACGTAGCCCTGAACTAAAACCTCATAAATGTCTGCCTTTATGAGGTTTTAGCGCCCGCACTGGTGCGGTAATAACTGAATACAGCTAAACTGTATAGAATATCAATTATCGACACGAAGACGGTGTAATGATGGTTTTAACAAACAACCGAAAATATGACGTTGTTGTTTTAGTATTTTTTCTCAAGCTTGTGTTTCTGTATTGGTGTAATATTAACCACAAGTGCTCGTCAAAGTGAGTGAGTGTGAGAAAATGATGCAAATTCAAAAAACGTGTAATTTCTTGGTCTTTCCAAAACAAAGAAAATTTTATTAAATGTTCCACCACTTTACAAAAACGTGACGTTGACGATGATTTGACTAGACTACTGACTAATTGACCGACTAGGATTCGATATATTGTTAATTTTTATCAAAAAAATTAAAATATTCCTGCTGCTGGCTGAATGCCCCAGAAGAAGGTAAAGACAATAAGCGTTGTTGGTGTAGATTAGATCTGGACCCTTATTCGCTGGGGTGCGGGCCAGGTAACCTCCACGAGTGCCCGGCTGTTGTTCGTCCCTCTTGATGCGTTGCATCCGGAGGGAAGGGCAGCAGCTGGGACGGTGCACCCTGGGGTTCGGTCAGCAATTCTCCTAGGGGAATTGGTGGCCGTAGCAAATAACCTGGCGAGAAGAGGTCCTTCGCCTGTCCCTCTGATCAGCAGAGGGCACAGCAAGGGACCAATAACGGGGACTTTTGGGCCGCGGATCGGGGGTCCAACGCCCAAGTTAGAAGTCCCGAGCTGAGGTGCGGCCCGTGTGTTCCAGGACGCACCCAGCGGAGAAAGAGGCCCAAGCCTCACGTGGCGAGCCCGGGAGGGCGCCCGCAGAGGTGGTCGCGGAAGCGCCGTGCGAACCCGTGACCACCTCCATAATGCGGAGAGGAGAACACCCCGGGGTTTTAGTGGGTAAACCCCGCCAGACCAGCTGGCGGGGGAGTCCCACATAACCACCCCGCCCCCCCCGAGGGCCGGGTGGTATGCCTAATGCATTTGCCCAGGAAAAAAAAAAAAAAAAAAAAAAAAATGGACCCTTATTCGCTGGGGTGCGGGCCAGGTAACCTCCACGAGTGCCCGGCTGTTGTTCGTCCCTCTTGATGCGTTGCATCCGGAGGGAAGGGCAGCAGCTGGGCCGGTGCACCCTGGGGTTCGGTCAGCAATTCTCCTAGGGGAATTGGTGGCCGTAGCAAATAACCTGGCGAGAAGAGGTCCTTCGCGTGTCCCTCTGATCAGCAGAGGGCACAGCAAGGGACCAATAACGGGGACTTTTGGGCCACGGATCGGGGGTCCAACGCCCAAGTTAGAAGTCCCGAGCTGAGGTGCGGCCCGTGTGTTCCAGGACGCACCCAGCGGAGAAAGAGGCCCAAGCCTCACATGCCGAGCCCGAGAGGGCACCCGCAGAGGTGGTCGCGGAAGCGCCGTTCGTACGCGTAGCCACCTCCACAATGCGGAGATGAGAACACCCCGGGGTTTTAGTGGGTAAACCCCGTCAGACCGCGTTCTGGCGGGGGAGTCCCACATAATCACCCCGCCCCCCCGGGGCTGGGGTGGTATGCCTAATGCATTTACCCGGGAAAAAAAAGAAATGGACCCTTATTCGCTATGCCACATGAGATTACTTGCCGAAAACGCGTGATAATATTATCATAATGAACATTTAACTAATTTTTCACCTTAAAACTTCTCGAAACGCACTAAATTCCCGCACGTTATATCGACAGTTAAAAATGAGCGCGTTACTAGTTTAGGTGATCATAGCGAAAACGGCTCGGCTAGCAATGTGTGGCCGTATCGAGCTACATAGCTCTCGGGTCAATCGTGTGCTGCCATGTGTGAGGGGCTTAACAGTGCTTACAATTGGATAGCGTTGTCATCGTCGTCAGCCGAGGCGAGCGTCCGCGACGCATTGGCGAGCGCTATCTCGGCGCCGGTAAGGTTGGGCCGCAGGCTGTGCTCCACTGTAGCCAGCGCCGCCGCGGCGCTCTCCAGCAGTGCTTCGGAGCGGTCACGCTCCGGGCTTACCCGCGCATTCAGCTGGTTGCTCTGTAACGAGACCGATATATTTTTATTACAAGTCCACCTCAAATTCATTATACAATTCTTGAAACAAAAAGCGATTTGTATTTCACATGAATTTACTAAAAAACAACTAAGCTAGGATCAATTATGAAGGTCTAACATTTAAAAAAGAAAGAATCACCCAGATCGATTATATATACTTTACAACCTTACACCCAACCAACTTTACACCCAAATATATACTTTAGCTTTAGACTTGATAAACTTCATCTTTTCTAATTGTCTTATCGCAGTCGAATAATTTCAAGGTCAAAGAATTCTTTAAAGAACAGATCTGTTCTTCTTCTTTTTCTTTTTCCGCGATCCGAGTCCGAGAGCATCTTTTGGGTCACAACCTCACCCCACAAATCACTGGAGCGAAGAGAACCGAATATAAGTTAGCTAGACGGGTTTCTAACTTGTCTATCTCAAAGAGTCTTTCGTTCTGTGAACTCCTTAGTTAGAAGCGCGAGCGATAAGTATCTACATGGAGATAACAAGTGTAATTAGTCATTGTTACATGGTCTTTAAGAATTGGACACTAGACGATATCCTGGGTTAACATAAAGGTTCTATTAATTAACATGAGCAGATAATAAACGAATAAAGTTGTGTGCAAAGCTGTGGTTGGATATAGTAGGGAGACAAAGAAGGCTCACAGCAGTAGTGATGTTCCGGACGGCCGCTTCAGCATCGTCAGCGGCTTTCTTCGCGTCACCGATCTCCTGCACGATGGAGGAGTAGGCAGAGGCGGCGGAGTACGCGTGCTGTGTGCGTGTGTTGTTGTTCTCACGCTCCGCTAAAGCGCGCAAGTTGTCTGCCTGTAAGTTAAGTTTGCTGTATTATTTTGTTTGTAATGCAATAATTGTTCAGTTAGTTGGTCAGCTTTCGTTGGAAAACACTATTAGAAATCCACGGCGGTAGATCATAAATCGTGATCCTGAAAGTCAAGAAATCTCACATCAAACCCCGCTCGAGATAGTTCGGCGAGGCTAATTAATTAATTTCAAAATCAGACTCCCAAATTATCTATGATAATAACTCTTTATTCTATTTTTTTTCTTTGTATGTATATGTTTCTTAAGCTTTTAGGCTCATCACTTTACCGGTCCCCCCAACTGAGATTGTAAAAGTCTCGTCTAGTAATATAATAATGACCATCTAGAAACAATAAATAATTTCAAGTACGTTTGTTGCTTACAAACAAGATTGAGATTAGTTTATTGTTTACTGTCACGAAAATGGGTAGCAATAATTTGTTACCACCCAGTTTACTCATATAAATTAACAAACTGAGATATAATGACGTACCCTGTTCCTCAGCATCTTGGCGTGCAATTCGGCAACATCGCTCAAGTTTTTCAGGTCAGGCAGTGCGTTCATGAGGTCAGCTAGCCTCGCCTCCACCAACCCTATGTCCTGCTCTAGCTCACCAGCCACCGTTGTGGAGTTGGTCAGGATCGTGCCACCAGCGACCTGGTTGTCGTGCGTGCCGTTACTTATGTCATACACGGCGTATATAAGATCCTTCGTCGCCGCCGTGTTCAGATTCGTCACCGAGAGGACCTTGTTGCCGAATTTTGATAACCTGTGGTAGATAAGTTTTTTTAGCTATATCTTTGAGATTGATTACCTGATACAAAGGAAACAACCAAGTAAACCACTATAATAATTATGGCTTCATGGCTCACTTCAAGCGCGATGGCTTAAACCAATTGTGAGGAGACAGGTCTGAAAAGATCCGCCGACATATTCTGATACTTTTCAGCTCGACGAATCTCCCCGTGTGCCTCATATGAGGCGTGAGGGAAAATGAGGAGCAGTGCAACAAGCGCAGGGAGTGTCCGTTGACTGAATGAAGAGAGTGAAAACTGTATCATTATTCTGTGGCCAGTTGTTAAGAGCTGCCGACCGTCACGCGGCCTTACCTGTTTTCGGCGTTAAGTTTATCGGCTGCGTCCGCGGTGGCCTGCGCTTGCTCGGTGTATTGTAACATCTCGTCGAGGCTGCCTTTTAAGCCACGCGTAGCATTTACCAACGCCTCAAATTTCTGCAATTTAATGTATCTCACGTTAAGGTGGAAATCTGAATAATAATTATGGCAATAGTTTGACTACCATTTGACTCTAATAATTTACTTGTATTTACATTTTATGAAAAACTAAACTAAAATAGTTAACATCTTCACAGTTGCCGAGAGTTTAAAGAAGACAATGTAGTTTTAAAAAAGGCTGATCGTACCGTGACTTGAACATTGACCGGTTCGACGAAGGCGTTCATTCGTTCAGTTTGTGTGGTGGCGTTTAGGTATACAATTTCCGCTTGGTCTCTCTTTGGAGTAAGGTCATTTTCTGAAAAAGTAAAACAATATCATTGTATTGTGTTCGATACAAGAACAAAGAAGTTTTGAGAATCATAAACTGGCCGGCCCCTTTCAGTATCTGTATTTATTCTGTGCATTGATAGATTCAAATCAAGCTTTCACCAAAGCTTATCAAAGATGACAATGTTTCACACTACAAGGAACAGGACGACCTGCATCAGTCTAATGTCTGCCTGTTTTACCAGCGACTTCGCGCCTGATTTAGTGAGATGTAGTTGCAGTCGATGTTGGGCTGCTGGTTCAGCCCCTGGTGGCCGGTTTTGCCATCTGGGGGATCTACAAGGCAGCTCTAATCACATATAATGTTCATTGAACGGAATGTTTACCAGCGATGTCGCTCTTGATCTGGCGAGCCTCGGCGAGCGCGCTGTCGACCTTGGGCTGCTGACTTAGCTCCAGCCCGGTGGCCAGTTCAGCAACGTGAGTGACGGCGGTCATAGCCTTCTGCGTGCTGTCGCGTACGGCAGCCAGCGTCGCCTCGGAGTCGGCGGCTAGGAGGGCCGCGCGACCGATCTGCTTGTCGCTGTCTGTCGCTGCGAATTCCGCCTATGACAAGTTTATGGAATGTTGATGTCAAACAAGCGATAGTGGCGGAGTGGTAACTTGAATGCGACCAATAACCCGACGCCACCAATGTGAGAGAAAATATGCATATGTATGTGACCGCATAGTAAGGTTTAGAAGAGGTCTCACAGATCTGAGCAGATTCTTGACACTGCTCTCAAGCGCTTTGACGGCGGTGGCGGTTTCGGCTACGTCTACGGTCCTCAGCTCCGCCACGCGTGGCCGCAGCTGCTGGGTCTGGTTCGCGATATAGTTGAGCCGCTGCGTCGTAAAGAAGGAGTCAGCCTTGTCCTGCAAAAGGGAACGGGTCAAATGAACAAATTACAATTGAGACATAGTATAATAAGAAATTTACAAAAAAACTACTAGTTCGCATTTATAAAATGTATTTTCTGATATTTCCACTGAGAGAAGTAGAAGAGTGGTAGTTTTTAGGCTTTATGAAGAATGAGTGGATCGTCAGAACACAAACTAGATGTTCTGGCAAGGACGCCTTTACTTCAAGACCCTCTATAAGACTATATAGTCATGTTCATGGTTTGATTAATCAAGCACTAGACTTACCTTGAATTCCATGGTTTCGTTTGCTAATAGGTAGGAGAGGTCTTGCACTGAGAATATCAGAGCGTCCGTGCAGGAGTCACATTCCAGACAACCCTCGTTAGGAATTAGAACCCACCTGTGAATGTAAGGAAGGTTATTTAAGTTGGGCTGCAAGTAGAGCAGTTTGCGTTCCGTCTGAAAAATTCCAAATGCATCGTAGCATTTCTTCATTGCTAGAACTTTTGTAAGTACTTTTATTTTATATGTTGCAATAGCCAAAAATAGGAATTTAGGATGGTGATGGTTCAGTTATTTAAAATAAGATGTCACAGTTAGCCACGCTGAGGCGGGAGTGTTAACTTACATCGAAGTACCGAATAATATCTGCTACCGAATACCTATTTTATAAAAGTACTAGCTGCGCCCCGCGGTTTCACCCGCGTAGTTCCCGTTTTGTCCCACGGGAACATACTATCGTGATAAAAGTACCGTATTACTCAATCCTGGATATAAACTATCAGTGTTCTAAATTCATTCGAATTCGTTCAGTAGTTTTTGCGTGAAAGAGGAACAAACATCCATCCATCCATCTATTCTCACAAACTTTCGCATTTATAATATTAGTAGGATTTGTGGCCTTACCTCTCTGGACAGCGATCGCACTTCTCACCAATGACGCCAGGAAGGCACTCGCACTGGCCGGTGCCGTTGCACATGAACCCAACCGAGTAGCCCTTGTTGCAGTTGCAATCTGCTCAAATGATTTATTCGTTAATAGAATAGAATATGGAAAAGAATTGTATGCATTGGAAAATAATGGTAAAACAAACTTACGGTCACACCCTTCTTTGGTGTAGTTCCAGTATCCAGCCGCGCATTGGTCGCAGTGTCTGCCAGTGACACCTTTTGCGCATCTGCAAGCAGACAACTAAGTGAGTTTTGAGGGATTATAGATCTGATTATAAATGGGAAGACCGAAAATAGGTAACTACGAGTCTATGCAAAATAGGGAAAAGTAACTTGTCTATATGTAGGCTATAAAGGCTATATAAAAAGGCTGCCCTATAAAGCAGCGTTGTTATTGATACGGCAATTTCCGTATCAGGCTGCAATCCAGGACTTTTTTCAGATAATAAGGCAGACGGCAGGCATAATCCGGCAATTGGAGACAAAAAAAGGGTAAACTTTATGAAGAAGAAACAAATGAGGAATATTAAATTAAAAAATTAAATTAAACGGCAATTTAGTATTTTTTCTTTAAAATACGGCAATATAGACTGTGATTAACGGCAGTTCAGATTTTTACGATAACAAAACTGCTATAAGAGTCCTATCTCTAACCTTCTGGTGTATATTAGTAACTGCCACGGTTAATTTTTATCATATTTCAAATACAGAATAAAACTAAGAGAGTTCTCAGTTGAACTCTCTTTGTAGTGCCGAATTACTGGGAGTTTGGTGCATTTCTAAATAATGTTCGCAAGGTGTACTGTTACCTGCACTGTCCATTGGTGTCGTCACACTGCGTTGAGAATGAGGCGAGACCGCAATCGCAAGGCGTGCAGCCCTGGCCCGAGTTAAGTCCCCAGTGGTTTGGCGCACAGCGGTCACACTTGTCTCCTAATACGCCCGGCCGGCAAACGCACGTGCCCGTGCTGGGGTCGCACTGTTCCATGCCGTACTCGTCGCATACACACGCTGGAATCACAGGGTGGGGCAGTTAGCCTCAGGCAATATCTAGAGGTCTAAACAGTGGCTATGCTTGACTGCAATATTCTAAAATTTAACTTTACAGCAGCATTACCAAATCGAAGATCACCTTCTTTGGACACTTCGGCTGCAGAAGCAACCTTTATGGGTCCGAAAGTTAATTCTTGCGACCCAAATTTTGAGAAGGGAAAGTCACGAACACTCGACGATAAAGTGGTTGGACGACATCAATGGTGGGCCGGCAAAAGGCACTCACCAGTACAGTTTTTGGAGAAGATGGCGTCTCCGAAGAAACCGGGCGCGCAGAGGTTGCAAGCAGCGCCAGCCGTGTTGTTGACGCACTTGAGGCAATCGCCGCTGATGCTGTCACACGAACTCGGATCATCCGTGTTGATGTTGCCAGAACAGTTGCACGATTTACAATAGTCGCCTGGAATATATCAATTTTAGTATCAAAACAGCCAGATAAATTCCACGCTAGTGAAGACTCGCAAAGTAATTTTGAAACCACTGCGCAGATCTTCATTTGCAAACAGAGTTTTTATAAAATTTCATTTGTAGAAATGGCTTCTGAATTAAAAATACACGCCACATGCATTATTCTCTATTAAGTATAATATAAAATTTTATACACATCAAGTTTAATGGAAAGTAAATAGAACTGACCGAGTTTCTCTGGATCCCCGTAGAAACCGGCTGCGCAGTACTCGCACCGCGCGCCTGCGTAGCCCCGCTCGCACTCGCACGAGATCAGCTCACCGTTCTCGCTCAGGTCGCAGCCGATGGCGAAACTGGAAGCAGCGAACATTTCCATGTATAGCCACATAGAGGTCATTCCCTACTCCTCACTTGTGGAGCTAGGAAGCCTCCTAATGAGATGGGTTTGTGAGCTGGCTTGAAGCGCAGTAAACATAGTGTCCGTTTTATTCAGATGCGTTATATTATTTTAAGTTTAAAGTCTTACTTGTTCGAGGGGTATGGCATAGGGCAGGCGCAGATGAGGCAGTCCTGGCGCGTGCCGAGAGTGGCGTCGCCGTGGTAGCCCGGCACGCACTGCTCGCAGTGTTCGCCCATCGTGTTATCGGTGCAGTTCTGTAACATCACGGTTTTTCAAGCATAAGGTTGGCTCTACAGGGTGGCAGCTGAAGAGATAAAATATAATATTTAACACTTATGACTGCTGAGCCGTTTTGCTTGTCTAGCCACGAGTGCGGCTCTGCACGCGCCATAGTGTTTTTCCATACAACAGACACAACAGTTGTGTTTTGCTGTACTTGTGGCAAGTTATGAAAAACACGGCAGTTCTGTTTTCAGCAGTGAACGTGTTAAAAAAGCACACAAGCCGAATGCGAACAAAACTGAAACGTATTTATTAACGCGGCATTATCATAATTTCTCAACTTATGACTGCAATGCCTACAACAAAATTTCACGTTTTTCAGTTTTGTTTGCAGTCGGGTTTTTGTTATATTTTCTATTTTAGCCTATAACACTTCCACGACTGAAAGGAATCGAACATAATATCATTTATTTACCAAAATCCTTACAGCCGCTTAGGCTGAAAATCTTGACTAGAATCATACATCCGAATAACCTTGTTTTTGGGCAGTTGGGTTAAAATTTAAAGACGAGCTGGGAAAAAATCTACAATAACAAGTAACGCTGTCTGTCTACGAGAGTAGAGCAATATCATAGAGTCGTCAGGTGGGAAAATACCTACTTATAATGCCCAACAAATAAATTAACTTTCCCAATCGCGCAAAAAGAAACTATTGTATTGGTGAATCCTAATTATGTCTTACTTATATGCTGTAGTAATTAAAAAACCTAATCATATGCTTAAATAAGAAAAAAATAAAATCGGTGCAACATACTAGGCAGAGTCCAGTGTTGACGTCACAGTGAGGAGCATGTCCATTGCACTGGCACGGCACGCAGTGTCCGGAGGGCAGGCGGTAGTGCCTCTCAGCGCACTGCTCGCAGGACAGGCCGCGGTAGGCCTTGGGGCACTGGCACTCTTCCACTGAGGATGCACGTCGAGTCTCGTCGTCTATGTAGCTGTCCACTCCGATGTCCAAGCTCACGCGGATCAGTCTAGGGTCACAAATGATTGCATAACATATCTATAGCATATGTCGAGCATCTAGTCAATAGACCTAGTAGACTTTTGGAAGGTGCTATATAGTTGAACAGCTAAAACATTTTGTAGTCATAAATTACTTTGAAATTACGCTATGGATTTGCGTGATTTTTTTTTGAATGAAAGAAGCTGTATATCAAACAGTGGATTCGTTTTTTAGCTACATGCGTTCCATTTTTTAGTGTGATGATTGCTAGTCTTGTATATTCCAGGATATTGTTTTATAGTCACCTAGTTTCGACCGCTTCTTGCCAGTAGGTAGCTCTGATGTAGAGACTGGTCATGTTGACTAGGGTATGCATGAACTGCTCCCGTGAGACCGGAGCACCATCCAGGGTTGAGAACTCTTCCTCTGCCAACCGAAGTGCGTGCGTCCACTCTACTGAAGCAGGCGGCTGTTCAATACTCTTGTGGACTATGTACCTGGAAGGGTTGAGGCTTAAGAATACGACGTAATACCAGTGATTCAGAATAACAGAAAAATTTTAAAAGCTGAGAAATTAAAATGGTTAGTATAGAGCCACAGCGGTTAAAAAAAGGCTTGTTTTTGTCTTAGTTGTGTACGTAAAGCCGTGTCTCCTGCGCGTGTTTTGGTCTACACACTAAGAAGAATATCTATAGTAAAACATTGTCATTATGGTAATTTTTTTTAAATTGTTTAATGTTTTCCTATCAAAACAATATTATGTTGTCAAAGATGACAATGTTTTGTGGAGAGGTTTTTGTGTAGTAAGTAGACCAAAAGAAGCGCTGGCTTAACACGAACGGCACAGTAGCAAGCATAGCGCGAGCTTCTCGTGACTAGACGGGACGTAGACACCACCATAAAACATAATTAAGCTAGAGATTAATTACTAAACTTTTGAATTGTAACGGCCTTGCTAATAAAAAAAAGTTAAACATCTGTGCAACACCTTTAATACTATACACTGAGTAAACTATGAATAGGCGTTACACACTTCCTTTTTTAATAATAATCCGTGGGTAAACAATGCATATTTATCAATTCCATAGAACAAAAACCACTGGCAACTTTCGTCAGAAACGTTCGAAAACATTTACGTCATATTATCAGGGTCTTAATATTAGTTTAAAAGCGCTCATAACTTTGTTCCATTATTATTGGAAAATATAAATTTTATTTGTTTAACTATTTTTCGTTCTTTTATTACTGTTTTACTTTCACTTAGCTAGTTAACTTAAAATATATATTTTTTTACGACTGTTTTAATATTTGTTATCGTTTTTGAACGTAACTGTTCAAAAGCTGTCAACGAGATCTGTGGTTGTCAATGTTAATTTATGCGCCAAATTTGATTTGTTTCAAATTCAAATGATCTTAGAGATAGGTACTCATCTCGGTCCTCGTTCGTAATTGAATTTGAATAATAGCTGAAATCAATGAAATAAACAGCTAGATACAAGGAAAGTCCAAAAGAAAAGTAGTGCTTGGAGTCCCTCCGCGCGCAAGAAGTGAAACATCGTAATGTGGAAATGAAAATAAGAAGCGGTAGAAATTGATTTTTAGTGAAATCATATCTTTATCATATCTTTATGACAAACTTTATGATTACTTACAATGCACAATATTGATCGCATCTTTTAATTATCATTTTCAAGTGGAGAAATATCCAAAACTATAACATTTACAATGGGATTATGATAACTAAAGTAAGATACGAAATGTTTGAGTTCTATTTTTACAATATTTCTTGCAAAAACTGCATTAACTAAATTTAAAAGTCAAATTGTAGTTGTATTGTATACTACGCGAATGCTTTCGAGTGCCACGCATTCACTCTCGCTCTGTATCTTTCTATTCCCCCTCCCCAGGAGCGTTAAACGTTTAACGCAACCTTGTTGGAAGTTGCATTAGAAGTTTCACTTCAAAAACGATCTGCTAATTGGGCATACATTCGTAATGGATTGCTGGCTAAGTCCATGAATGTCTGCTGCGCCATCTTGAACTTCTTGTCTAGCCCATGTTCAGAGAGCAGAACAAACCTGAAGAATGCAGCTATAACTCTGGTATACGTCGTGTATAAAAGTTTATTAGTAAGTCCGTTAGTATATAGTTGCGTATAAGTATTTAACATACCCATTAGGACCTCCAATGATGACGTCAGCAGCAGAAACTGCATGGCCGTCGGTGTTAGTGCTGTACAAGATGGTGTACGTTAAGTATCCTCCGTAAGATCTTAGTCTTTTACCTGGAAATAAAATCATAAAGAGATTCATGCCTAAAACAGAAACCACTACTTATCTGTAATACTGGTACTTCCACTGGTGTTGTGTTTTGATTATATGGCATTTAGAAAAGGATGCAAACATGAATGCAGACTGCATACACGCTGTGGTGCTTATGATAATTTCTTCACAATTTTTGAGTGAGGCTTTACATCTAACTACATACCAAGGTAGTAATCAGG
The DNA here is from genome assembly GCA_912999815.1 of Campaea margaritaria. Taxonomy (NCBI): domain Eukaryota; kingdom Metazoa; phylum Arthropoda; class Insecta; order Lepidoptera; family Geometridae; genus Campaea; species Campaea margaritaria. Next base: position 8,461,181 of record OU538788.1, read on the forward strand.
TGCTCCAAAGTAGACCACCTTCTGGTCACTGCTCTCGCCCATGAGGTCGGCAACTATGACAGAGTCGTTGACGAAGGACGGACGCACGCTCCGAGGGAATATGTTTAGGGTCTTGTTCGCGTCCACATTGACTAGGTACCACCTCTCCATGCCTACGATCTGTATCAAGTGATATAATTATTACATTAACCACATATTGATACAATAATTAACATTATAGAAATATGTTCCGGCAAAACATATTTTGAGCTGAGCCGCAGATACTTACCACTGCCCAGGCCAGGTAAGAGCTAGAACAACGGGTGGTCTTCCCGAAACAGTAGCACTTGGTGCATCCATCTGGGTTGTACGTTTGCAGATTGAAATATTCATCTTTGCAGTTGTTGCACTCCTGAAATAATAAAAATCTATATATATAAAAATGTTATGTTGGTTTGTGTACGCATCAAAAACTCAAAAAGTTCTGCACCGATCGAGCTGAAATTTTAGCATGATATATAATCCGCATCAAGGATTGTTTTTATCTATTTTTTTCATCAGTGATATATCAACGAATGTGCGAATGTGCCACAGCAAAGCGTGGCAGGGTACAGCTAGTAAGTTATAAAACTAAATGACAACGTTTAGCTTGAGTGTTTTAGAGGATTTCGAAATAAGGAAATCGGCACTCCTAACATCATACAACAGTCGTGGTAAATTATGGGCTATGTTTTGTACACCAGTAGTGATTGAGTTCTAGAAGTTGGTTACATAATGGTGATGTAGTTCATTGTTAGATAGGAAAAAAAGACGATGACGCCACGTCAATAGGAAAACAAAGTCATGGCTGAAAAATGTTCAAGTGTGAACCGAGAGTACAGTAGCTGTTTTGTTTTGCGAAAAGAAATATACGGGGCTGACCACCACCACTTCTAGTAGTGTAGAAACAACGCAAGAAGAAGAAGAATTATCAGATGCGTTTGCCAGTAGCTGCAGGTTTGCCGCGCGATAGTAGTAGACTGTACTGATTAGCTGTAGAATTGATACACACCTGTCCTCTGACGTGCTTCTTGCAGTAGCACTGCGCAGTGTTCTGGTCGCAGACGTCGTCTGTGGTGCCCGCCAGGATGCAGCTGCACGGCACACAGTCCGGGAACGCGTAATGTCCTGGCACACAGTGATCGCACACTCGTCCGATTACGTTCTGTCGGCATCTGATGAAGAACAGTTTATCATTTTTGATTGCTATTTTCAGCAGAACATAATTGTATATGAGATTTTTATTTTGAGACTTTTATAAGAAAATCAAATGTAGTAATAAACTCACGCGCAGTTACCGCTGTCCGGCTCGCACTGCAGCTGATTGTCGTAGACACCGAGAGTGTTGCAGTTGCAGTCGTCACAGCCACGCTGCACGTCAAAGTTGAACGTCAACGGCTTGCATCGGTCGCAGTTTTCACCTTCCACGTTCTTGGGGCAAATGCACATGCCTGCAATGAGTTGTAAAGCAGTTGAAAACTTGTCGCTACTCTTTTTGCATGGCACTTCACGCCGACATGCGACAGTACGAACCAATCAAAATAAGGCACGCCGAAAGAGCTGTTTGAAATGACTTGTAAAGACATTCTCATACATTCTAGATGCACTTGCACTCATAGGAGGAGTTGCTATGCAGTATGCAGTTTTATGCAGTCAGCGAAGGGACTCTATATTTTTTTTAAACTCCTAATATAGTAAAAATAATCAAGGACTTATAATTTATCTATGGTTCTGTTTCGAAAGATATTGCAAATTCGTATTCGTATTTAAAATTTTATATAAGTAGATACGAGTTTATCTGTAAACTCATAAAGTGAAATTGGGAGTTGTATGTTGTATTACCCACCGTTATCGTCACAGATCGCCGTGGAGGGACAGTGGCAGGGTCTGCAGTTGGGGAATCCGTAGTAGCCTGTGCGGCAAGTGGTACAGGAACGGCCGATGACGTTGGCTTTGCACGGGCACTGTCCACCAAATGTGTCACATTCCAGCTCCGTGGACCCCATGAAGTCGCAGAAACAGCTCAGCGCGCCGCTGTTGTACTCCGCGGTTATAGAGAACATGGAGTCGCGGCAGAAACCTGCAAAGTAAGCAATCGTGCTGACGATATTGTGAGGGAGTGGGTCTTGGAGCGTGACTTCTAGATTATATCTATCAAAGTCGCCTTCATAATGGCGCAGTGCGCCAGTGACCCATATTATTCTCTGTGTGTTATGGTTTAAAGTATAATAATTACTTATTATCTAGACTGTACAAAACAATTATTAACTTGTAAGCAGCATTATAATAGTGCCCAAAATATAACTCATGTGACTTTCAAGTTGCGAATATCGGTGATTCGGTACCCGGTATCCAGAAAGCTGCAAAACTTAAATACAACTGGGCCGGTCACGTCAGCCGCATGCCAGACGAACTGTGGGTCAAGAGAATTCTTAGCTAGACCCCATATGATATTAAACGGCGACACGGCAAGCCCAGAGAAAGATGGCAGGATGATCTTGACGCCCACTTGAAAGAATGGACACCCATAGGTCTAAGATAGGCAGAAACGGAAGAAGCGTAGGACGGTCTTTGCCCTGCAGTCCGACATCACGGGCTCATAACATTAACATCCAGCAACACGATCACACACAGGTATCAAACACAGTGGAAAAGAATATCATAGGCTAATGCTGAAAATGCTAAAAGTTACCAGTTTCATTGTGCGGGATGTAGTAGTCGTTGAGCGCGCACTTCTTGATGAACTCTCGCGTGTAGTCCAGCATGTTGGCTTCTGAGAGCACGGAGTCCACGTAGTCCGGCTCCGCGATCACCAGGACGTAGTCCAACCACACGCCCTTGCTGTTCTGCCCCTGAGATTGTGTTAGGATCTACTCAGTTTATGTGAACATCATCACATCTATTCAATTACGAATTAACTGGCTTGAAAATCGTGACCTAAGAAATTTGGTTTTTATATGACATCGTTCGCTTATCCATTATTTAGTCTAAGTAAGTATATTAAAATGGATACGTTCCTTAACTTTATCTGTTTACCGTGACATCTGTAGATTTTAATGATATATCAATCAATAATAAGCGAAATTTAGTGTCTTTAGTTTATTTTCAGAATTTTCTTCGGACCTTACTAAAAGTGTAGCAACTTTACATTACACACGACTGTTGACTGCCATACTATACGACAAACGATGTCATCGTTATGAAACACGCTTGGATATAACTAAGTAACGCATGTGTCGGACAAACAGATGAAAGCGCGACAACTAGAATTATTACAGCGATAGGTTGATTGCTTATCATATAACGTAGTAGCCCTCAATATGCTTCCTAGGCTATTTCAATTTCAATTGAATAAAATCACTTACTTTGAACGTGATTGTAAAGTTCTGTTCCAACGGGAACCTGGTGTTTCCGTCCACGGTCTTCAGCAGTACTCTGCACCCAGAGTTCGACGGACAGTTTTGTACAGGTATAGAAGTCTCATACTGCTGACCGTTGGCAGATACCACTGCATCAATGCTGCTCTCTGGAAGTTTATTTTAGAGGAAATGTTAGGTATGTATTTGGTTAAATAAAATAGTAGCTGAAAGTACAGAAATGAAACATGCCGAAGAACCGTTTTAGTCCAGCGAGAGATTACAAGTGACGTAAATTTTATATGCGATTCGCCTGCGATATGCAGACCACGGCCGTAGCCCAGGACTTACCAGGCAGGTCAGGTTGGTAGTAATGCAGCACCAGTAGATAGTTCCCAGGGGTGGTGACCCTGCCCTCCACCACGATCGGATCAGCGAGAGGCGTGAGATAGACTACGGCAGTGGAGTTGTCCAGGATAGGGGGCTGCTGTTCCCTGTTGCCGCCTGTGCCAGATTCTATCTCCAACTGCAACAAAACAAAGCTTGTTGCTAAAACCTACAAACATTAAAAATGTTTAGATTTACATAGTTAAGACAGTTAAGTTACATCAGATTGTGATGAAACTACTCAAATATTATAAAGTGTATCTTTTCAAATATTACCTTATGAACTGCCGGTATTGTATAGTTCTTATTGTTAGATTTGCTATTGAAAATCCTATTGATATAAATCTTCGAAGATTTGTTTTAGGTGGACCGTTGGTTAGTCAGGGCCTCCTCAAATGAACGGGCTACAGACAAGTAGGTAACTACCTTCTTCGAGTCAACAGCAGCGGTGAAGATAGCCGGCTCGCAGCGCCCGTCGCGTCGCAAGCAGTACGGCCGCGGGGTGATGTAGTCCAGATGCCACTGCGCCTCGGGTATGGCCACAATCGACTTGATCCCAGCTAACGTATCGGGCTCGGCCTGGATAAGCAACATTAAATGATCGTTCATGGTTTGACGGAGTCATCTATCAGTTTATTACATGTATTTGCCATAAAAATTTCTGGAGAGCACGAGTGCAGCGAACTCTATTTGTTTTAGCACCATCTCGCAAAAAATGTCAATCAATTGTTCGTCGCTATCTCAAAGATCACTATGAATTATTTAAATTGAAATAAATTATTTTGATAAGTTTCAAGAGTATTAGTGAAACCAAATGATTTGTTTGGTTGGTGGTGGTAGTGTGCCGCCATTCGGTCGGAAAATTATTATAGTTTTGTCAGGTGCAATCAACACAATGCGCAACAAGGCGCGATCGATTGATTGAAGGAAGAGATTAAGTAGAAATAAAAAGTACAAACTCACCATCAAATACACGATATTGTTGGGATCGTTAACTTGAAAGTGGTTGATGTTGGCAAGCGTGTCGACGACGACCTGCCGGCACGGCGTCGTGTATGGACAATCGTTTAGATTGGCGACCGCACTGGAATCCAGCCCATCGCCAGACTGGAACCTGCGTAACATAGTCACGTTATAGAGCAATCGTTAACTCTAAACGTCGTCAGGCAGACCTGTCTTCTATGATGTTTTAACAGGTAAGAAAAAGATTTTGAATAGGTATGTTTTAACGAAGGATGAGGCGCGTTTACGTTAATTCAATATTGTATTCACATATCAATTTAAACAAATGACATGTGAGCACAGTGTTGAGAACGGAGTAATTTGTTAGGCGGCGCTATTGCATTATTATTACTATTTACTCCATTCTTAAGGCTTATAAGACGTTTATGGCATGTATGTTGTCCTTGTGCAAGTAGTAAGTTAGTTGTGTAAAGTATAACCTGACGACCACCACGCCGCGTGGCACGTAGTCGCTCGTGCTGTTGTCGAAGTGCACGGACACGCCGTTGTTGACGGGCGTCACGTACTCGACAAGTAGCACGTACGATCCCGGAGGATCAATCTTCATGTTGTATTGTAGCTCGTTTTGTTCATTGTTCAGCAATGGTATCGTGTTCGTTGCGGCGTTGATCTCGCTCAGTTGCTGAAATATTTGTAAGAAAATATACAATGCATCGCGTCTAACGGCTGCTTGTAACATGTGACCTTTTTTCTGTATGCTTAATGCTTAGTACACAGTTTGCCACAGACTTCTCGTCTACGTGCGTCATAAGCCTAGGGTATGTCTAACCTTTGGATCCTCAATGTAGGCACTGGCAGTGGTGATCAGTCCGTTGATGTCAGCTCTGGGGAAACTTGCCACGTTGGGGTAAGCAAAGTGGCGGCATAAACCGGAGTCACCGACCACACACGGCTTGTCCACGTGCTTCGTCAGCACCGTGGCCTCGTAGTACGCCTCGGGAATCAGCACGAAGTAGTCCTGCAAGTCACGAGGAGGGTGTAAGTTTCAGAGGTGAGGAAACGTTTCGTTTAGGGGTGAGGTAACGTAGCAAAACAGCTTACAATCATGATTTCCTTATTGGTCTTGATGGTGATGGTCCAGTTGCCAGGGTTCATGACGAACGGCGAAGGGGCGGTGCCCTTGTCTCCCGCTACCGTCACCAGCAGCGGCTTGCTTGTCGGCCGCAGGTACACGTTGTACCTGCAAGTTGGACGTGCACGTATTAAGCTAGTTTCATATAATACAGAGGCTTCTCTTTTGCAGCTGTAAGACTATGACTGCCAAACCGATTTTCTTGTCGAGTCACGGGTGCGGCTCTGCACACAAAATAGTTTTTCCCATACAGCTAACACCACAGTTGTGTTTTGCTGCACTCGCAGCAAGCTATGAAAAACACCACAGTTTTGTTTTCAGCAGTGAACGTGTCAATAAACAATCGTTTATTTTTCTTTAAAAGTGCGAACCTAGTAGTTTTTTGCCGTAACGATTTTTGAACTATTTTCAAGGCTCTACATACCAATTGTATTTGCAATTTATAAACAGATTCATCAACATGAAGAAAAAGAAGAGAATATATATTTTAAATAACGGTAATTTCTTGAAAGAACGAACACAGTCATGTATAAATGAAAGGCGACAAACGCAGTGCCCCCTAGACTATAAACTCCATATTTCTGGTTGGCGCAAAATAATTTTTAATTTCAGGGTTGCAGCTTTCGGGTAACTTACTTTTGCTGGATGTCAACCACGCTTTCCGGTGTGATGACGATGGTGGCCACAACAGGGTCTTGAAGGGGGTTGGCGTAATTCAATACCATTCGGTAGAGTGAAGACTTCGGGATCTGTACTATGTTTATCACTTCGTTCTGTAAGAAAACAATAATATCTCTTTATTAAATTAGTTGTAGTCCGCATTGATTAAATATTTAAGACATAGATCTACGAGCATTTTCGTAGTATAGGAATATGGATTTTGTGGGCTTGAGATAAACTGCTGTCTACGCACCCCATCATTCTTTCAGCAAATAGCATCCAGTACTTATCTTTGAGCAGCTAGACTGCGGGCAGTCTCACATGACTAATCCTGTCATCACGGCATTTCTACCAAAACAGCTCATAGCATGCCACAACTGTTGAAGCAGTTGCTTTCCTGCCGCTCAGAGAGCGTTTGCTCTCTATCTCCTGTAAAGCGCGGTCGGTTGAATTCTATCCAAACCTAAACCATTACTTCACCCCGAGTGCATGAAAGCATCCTCTACACATATCGAAAGAAGAAGAAGCAAGGATAAGCGGGACATTTAATTGATCTGCAGCACGTGGGTGATAAGTCACCCGATCTATACGTATCCTGCGGACACTTCCTCTGAGTTCAAGTAGCATACAAGCACCGAAAACGTGTCATTGTTCTCTACCTCGTACCGAAAGGAGAAGGAAGGATGGGCAGCACTCTTTACCCACCTGTAGCACGGAGAAGACGACATATCCCTTCCAAGAGTACCCAGGAAACACGTCTTCAGAGTTCCGGTAGCGTACGGGCCCTGAGTTCGTGACGCCGTCCTCAACCTCGTATTGGAACTGATGCAGGGTGGGAAAGTAGTGTGCGCGGATAGGGCGGTCGCAGCGCCGGCCTTCCACACGTGAGTGGCAGCGGCACTGGCCCGTGTTCTTATCACAGCTGTTGTCGATCGACCCACCGATGTCGCAGTCGCAAGCTGTTCACAATAATGTTTTTATGGTAGCGGCAATACGAATCGTTCATGTGGTAAGTTTGGCACCTGATTTGGCTAAAATTCCACCCGAAACATAAAAAACAAGTTAGGAATGTTATAAAACATAATATGGAGAAAAAAAATTTAAACGTGGCGCGACCATACGGATTTTTAAAGAAATGACCTACTTTTAGAATCCATCAAAACTGTTTTGTTATTTACATATTATGTAAGCAAGTGCCTACCTAACTTTACTTTACATCTTCTGCAATGATAGCAGCCGTTGTTCTATTCTACTCTCCTTTGAGCTCTAATAGCTTAATGCTCATCATCATCACCATGAGTGAAACTAAGTTGATCGGAACTGGTTTATTCGTATAAATCCACAATGTTGTTACTACTAGATTCACGCTTTTTATTGAAGTCAAACTTATTTATCGACGTATGGGAGAAATTTTATAGCAACCGTTACACTTTTCTATTACGCTCGACCGTCACGTAAGAATTGACACTTTGACAACAAGGTTTATTGAAGAAATTTGATGCAAGACAAAGAGTTCAAAAGTGAGGTCATCATAGTACAAAGGTTGAATAAGGTTTTGTATTGACATCTTCTCTCAGTCCTCAATTTGACCACACACTTTAACCATAATCAAAAGAGTATTTCATGAAAGCTTTTTCTGTTTTCCATAGGCCTCGAAAAGGCTTCACTATAGAACATTGACTGGTCGGAGAGAGCCAAAGAAGGAATAGTTTCACTTCTTAGTGTGTACACTATTACCCTATTTCATAAACTTTTTTTTCATCCCATGTATTCGAAAAGAGGCATTTTGCTCCTCGACAAGTGCAAGCAAAGTGGGTCTTTTCCGCGCACTTAATAACAGTGACGAAATGAGTTTTGAATGTGGAACACTGTTTAATTAAAAAGTTTGAACGCAATTCGCTTCAATAAAGTCCTGGCCGGTAATAAAAAAAAACAGCGCGTGCCGAAGCGGCATTGGAAATCCAAATTTAAAAAAAATTGGTTGTCTGTAAAGTTGGTTTACGGACGATATTTTAACGTGACAACGTCGTAACATAACATTAATGAAGTGCTTGCATACTTTTATGAATAAAGATGAATCATTTTTTAATAATAAAAGAATAAATATTTGAAATTATACTAGTAATCTGATTTTTTAAATGCAAGAATAATTAACCTGTCAAGAAGAGAAGAGAGATAGATGCGGCGCAAGCGTACAATGAGCGTTACGGACAATGTGTCAACTTTTTCGTGCATGCATCGATTCATTAGACGTTGTAACGTCAAAAGATTTTTTTCTCGTATGATGAACTTTTCTCATAGCTTGGGATGAAAAGTATCGTGTACCACACGGTAACAAAAATATTTAAGCTCGAGCGAAGTACTTTGACTCCCTCGCTACGCTTAGGATTATACTCTAGAATCCTTCGCTTCGCTCTGGATTCAAAAATCGCTCTCGCCGTAAATACATTATTTTGTTCCCTTGTGGTACAATCTACTATTTGTCGGTACTTACGGGTGCATCCAAAGACATTGTCAGCCTGGAGGCGGTAGAACCCGTCGGCGCACTGGTTGCAGGTGCGCGCCGCCGCGTTCTCCTTGCACGTACATTGGCCAGTGCGCGTCTCGCACGCGCCCAGCCCGCCCAGCGTGCCCGGCAAGTGGCAGCTGCACTCTGCACCATTATAACATTTGTTACTATACAAACTAAAAGCTAACTCATTAACAGGTTTCTAGGTAACCCAAGTATTCTAAGTTAAATTTTATTGGAATCCTATGTCTGGGAGAAAATCGTTAAGCGGTATTTCTTCAGCATAATTATTAAGGAAGTAATCCAACTTCACAAATAAAAATATTAAGTTATATTTCAATGAGTGTGCGATGGAATTGCACAGGCTTCATCCTCCTTCCATCATCAGATTGCCACAGAAAAAGAAGAAGAAGGAAGGAAGAAGTGTGTGTTCCTCTAAAGAAAACCACCAGTTTAGAAATTTATATTTTTATTTCTATAATTTTCCGATTTGGAGGCAAATAATGTTCCTTCTCGTTATTTCAGGTATCTTAGAAGTGAACTTTGGACTCTAGAACTTACCTTCACATCCATAAGGGTTGTACTCTTGAAGGTTCCAGAACAGAGGCTTGCAATCGTTGCAAATGCGTCCTTGCACGCGATCCTTGCACTTACAGAGTTCACCTGCGGGCACCGATCCACATCCTGAAAGCACATTTTGGACTTTCATGACGTATTCTAGTACAGCTTTTTGTATAATGAGTCCTAGTCATACTAAAACGAGCTCTAGCTCGAGGAAAAGGAGTTCAAGTTCTAATAAAATGAGTTCCGGGTGTAGAAAATTTGTTCTGATTCAAATAAACGCAGCACCTAATTTGGAGCTATAGAAGACATGCTTCAAACTCAAGTTAAAACCTCTTCCTTTTTGCGTCGGGGATTAAAAAGTACTTACCCGCGAAGCTAGCTACGACACCGCGCGGGTCACAGTTGCACTCCTCGCATGCGGGGTAGTTGTAGAAGGATTCGCGGCAGCGGTCACACTTGACGTTGTCGAAGTTGGGCTTGCAGTGGCACAAGCCAGTGTCGTCACACGTCGATCCAATGGAGCCCGACGGGTCACAGGTGCACGCTGCAATATATATATTTGTTTATTTGACTAGGTAACGAGACGTGCAAGTCGTTCACCTGCTGGTAAGCGATATGCCTGTCCATAACAGTCACAGCACCACCCAGAACCCTGCGTTGCATAATCCTGCCCGGCACTGCACTGCGCCCTTCACCCTGAGACATCGGCTCTAAAGTCTCATATGCCCAGTAATTTCCCTGGAAACAATGCCCTTCAAACCGGAACACAGAAATGTTGGCACACGATTGCCCTGGCGGTCTCTTGCAGAAGAGGCCTCCACAGTACTATCTATTCTGTGCCTTTACTATTGAATTACTTAGTCAATTTGATATTTTTTTTCAGTTCTTAGTAACTACAGTTATATCTTCTTGGAACCTTCTATTCATCGTTATGCGGCGAGATAGTGGATACAAATCGTCATGGACATAGACGTCTTCATTCGATGTTTTTAGTAAGTATAAGCAAAGTGTCCAATTGAATACGTTTTCTCTAACGTAACACAGAGGACAGAAGACACAGACGAGCAAAAGAGAGCATGTTATAGTACAGATATTCTATGCCACGAAGACCGTTCCGTTATGCTCGTTGTTACCTGCAAATTGCACATTGTTAAAATATTGATTCTGTTTGTTAGCTTAGAATATTTTAGTACTTACGCAGACATTCAGGGTGCTTGAAAAAGCCGGGCGAACACTGGCTGCACTGCTTGCCGCCGAAGTTGACGAGGCAGTTACACTTGCCATCGGCCGAGCAGCTGGTGGATGTGGAGCCAGTCGTGTCGCAGGCGCACGGCGTGCACACGCGCTCTCGCCCGCGCACTTCCATGTAGTACCTAACCATCAAGCATAAGGTTAATATGAATACGGTGCACTAGAACAAACGATATCACACCTAATATGCGGTACTTAGTCCTTAAATGCCTGTAACTCCTGAGGACTTTATAAATACCACAGAAAAGACTGTCCATGCTACTTACAGGGCAAAATAAATTTGCAACTGGCTGCTAAACAGACACGATTATATTGATACTTTTTATATGTAGGGCGTTGTATCTTTGTATGTATGTGAAAAATCTAGTTAAAATCTTTGGGAAATGTTTCAGTTTGCAAAAAATTTAGTACTAAATTATGTTTCTTACCCTGACAGGCATTGATCACAACGCTGGCCTCCAAATCCATTTTTGCAGATACATTGTCCAGTGACGTCATCACAAATACTTGGTTCTGTTCCACTGACGTCACAATTGCAATCTGCAACAAGATTGAAATGAATCAATACAAAAATAAGAACTAAGTTCTCTGTCAGGTAGAGAAGACCTGCATCCCCACATTGGGAACGCAAAAAACTGACGATGACGATGAAAAAGGTCTGAAGCAAATCCTGAGAAAAAAATTAGCATTAGCAACCAATGATAGCTGATCATGATAATGCCTAATGAAAAAAAGGTCGGCATAATAGAACGTATCAATTTTGGCAGTCCCCACATTCCACTTAAGCCTAGTTTACTGTACTTACTTATAAGGAACAGCTTTATTTTGTAGAAATAATAAAATTAAATGATACACGACCACAATGGTTCGTGTATTGAAGGAGAAGGTTTATATTATAGCCCAACACTAAAATGAGACTGCTGATAATTAATGCCACCGACAATTAATATTATGTTTTATTTTTATTTTTTTTTATACTTACGTTTGCAAGTGGGGTAGTTGTAGTAGCCAGCTTCACACTGATTGCAAGTGCGGCCACTGTACTTGCTCTTACACGTGCAGTTTCCCGTAACTTTATCGCAGACATGCGACACGGATCCGACAGAGTTGCACTCGCAATCTGTTTCAAAACACATCATAAACTTAACAATATTTAGAAAAGAACAGGACAGGTTTGTTTTTCGTAAATTGCTACACTTTAGTATTATTTCGATGTTGGTTTTTAAGAAAGGGTCTCACGTGTTCTTTTGGGATTTAGTTTGGGGCCGTTGTTATTGAGTTATACATTTAAAACGCAAAACAATGGAGTTGGATTACGATTGTTAGAATAGAATAGAATAGAATAGAAAAACTCTTTATTGTATACCAGAAACAATAATAAACAGAGTACAGAAGAATTACAAGAAAAAGAAGAATTTTAGTGTATTTTTTAAACTTATTTTCCAAAGTCTCAGTGATCATTGCTTAAGTTTAACTTACTTTTGCACTCAGGTGAGTAGTATCCATCTGCACATACTTCGCAGGATTTACCAGCGTAGTTGTATTTGCATGGACACTAAAAAAGTAAAGAAGTGCATTAGATAAAATCGATCATATTTTGTTGACTAACGATACAACACCACATGCATCGAAACGTTGCTGTTAGAAGTAGAGTAGACATTAAAAAAACTAATATCTAAAGCCAAGGGAAACACCCCAGAATGCTGGATGTTTTGTCGCGCTGAAGTGTCGCGTGAAAAGAGTTGCCAGTTGCAGATTACTGTAAGTACTTCTTATTTCTGGTGGTACACTTACGATGCCATCAGTAGGAGTGCAATGTTGTCCGTCGGTGCCATTCAGGTTACAAATGCAAGGCTTGCAATCAGGGAAGTCGAAGTATCCATATGCACAGGAGTCGCAGAGAGGCGGGTTGAATTCCACGCGGCACTCACAGCGACCGGTCTCTTCCTCGCAGTTACCAGTTGAGAAGTGTGGGTTGCAGTCGCAAGCTAAAATGTGTATTATTCAAGTTACGGACATGGTGGAATGATGGCACCTAAGGCGAAAAACAGATCAATGCAGCACGACGTACGGCGCACAGCGCGGTTCTTTTTACATACTTATACATTTTGACACTACAGTTAATTTTTTTCATAATGTAAGTAAAAGTATGCTTAACTGAAAATGTAAAAGAGAAAACAAACAGTTAACTGTAAAAAATATCATAAATTTATATAAAATGTTGTATTATACTAGATGAACAGATTTAGACAACTTATCATAAACTAATTTAATTCAGAGAGAAGAGTAAAAAACTACGGTATGCATTTGTGTATAAACTCAAAATGTAATGTTTGATCAAACCAATATCAGCTATTGAGCAGTTAAAATTGTAACTTTGCAGACAGAGCAGGTAAGCTAGCTAGGGTACCTAGAGGGATCAGTGACATTAGATACTTAAACCGATTTAACTATTAAGAGGACTGTATCGAAACTGATAATATACAGCCAAGGATAAGAGTGAAAATAATAATTAAAATGTCTTATAATCACACATTAATCCTGACGCCTTGCTATGATTTTGTTGTATCTAAGGAATCAGCAAATACGAGGGCCATGAATACCCACACCCAAAGCAAATATTTCCTGTAGTTCACACATATTTGCCTCGCAACTTCACGCTTCGCAGTTGGCTCATCACCAATTTTCGCCATTGAGGCCGTCAAAAAGCTGAAAAGGCTGAAAAATTCTTACGTCTGCAAACGTCGATTTCGTCCCAGCGCTTGCCGCGGGGCCGATAGAATGTTGGATTGCATTTGTTGCAATTGATGCCCTCGGTGTTGTGCTGGCAACGCTTACAGACGCCGCCGCCCTCATACCGCCCATGGATATCCAGCGACAGACGCTGCTCGTCCACCGCCGGCTCGTAGTCGCACTCCGTCGTGTGGTTGTGGCAGTTGCAAGCTGTCCGCAAAAGATAAGTTAATGTCTATCGCTTATAACAGTTCCCCAATCATAGGTCTGTTAGTAGTGCGGGCTCTTGGTCAATGGTGAAATGTCGTCTAGATGCAGCTACAAGCATTATTAAACTTGACTGGGTACGCTGTCAAAATACGCTTACTTTCGTTTTGTGAATCAGGTTTTTTTAGTATACTTACTTAGTTTTCAATTATACTATTGACTTCCAAAACTTTGTTATCTTTAGGTACCAATAAAATTAACAATGATTATGGTAGCTATGTATTGTAGGTTATGTCCGTTATTTTTGATGGCATAAATTATGACACAGGTAATGTAAAACCATTAATAAATAGTAGAACTTTTAATAGTACGTATAAAAAATCCTTGAATAGAACTAACGTTCACAAGCAAATCTGTCCCAGTACTGCGAGATTCTCCACTTCTTTTGCCTGAAGCCAGGGCAGCACTCAGCGCACTGCGGGCCGCAGGTGTTGTGCTGGCAGCGGCAGACCAGGATGTTAGTGTCCGCGTTAGGGTCAGCCGGGTCGCACGTGTCCGCGTGTCCGTTGCACATACAGCGCCCGCCGATACTTATGTCTTTGATACTGTAGAAGTACTGCAAAAGAAATGTGTCAACTCAGATCGTAGGATTAATCTCTCTCTGAGAAGTGCCTTAGTGGAAACCCTTACAAGAACACACGGCGTTTTGTTATACAACAGAGTAGCGAGTAGGGCAGGTTATTTACCTGATGAAGCGCTACGCCAGCTCATAACAGCTGCAGTGCCACCCAAAACTACGCAATGCTAAATCATGCGCAGCACTGCACTGTAAACCCTCGTCATCCTAAGAGATCCTTTAGCAGCCATAAAAAAATAAAAATATGTAGCGTTGTCTCAGCAATAGAACCATTGGGTAAGAAAACCTAAAATTGAAAACACAGATGGATGTTGAATAGAAAATATAATAGAGTGAACAATAGCTCAAACTTACTCGTCTAGTCACTGTAGGATCTTGCCTGGCAACTGACATGAGATGTCCCAGCAGGTTCTTCGTACGCAGCAGGCGGAGTCTAACATTAGTAGCTCTTGTCCATTCTTGGAGCACCGGAGAGTTAAAGTAATTGTTTGCTGACGGACGGTAGTTCAAAAGCGATATTGGAATCTGGAAACAGAACAATGTGCCTTATTAAATCTGGTTAAAAAACCAGCGTGTGCTAAATAAGCCGCAACCAGTCACGAAAATGATTGACCGGCTACTTAGGTATTGTTCTAATTTGTATCTCTACATAACAAACAACTGCTGTAGTAAAGTTATTTTCAAAAAATAACTTACCGACGATGTTCCTTTTACGCACGAAGGCGAACAAGCGTGAAAATCAGTCAGAACTAAGTTATTGCAAATCTTATCACAACTTAGTAAACATTATATTATTATTCATATATGCATCACATTGGAAATACTGACCTCTCCACCTTCCAAAGGTACGATTTGGGAATACTCTGTGCTGCAGATTACGGAGTCATCGCTTGTGATGGGTTGCAGACTCTCCCTTCCGAAGTATCTTTCGCAGTCCCTAGTAACAATACATATTATAATTACAAAACCAGCAAACAGATTGGTAATAAAACTTGCCAAAACTCTTGATGGTATCGCCAAAGATAATTATATTTTGGAGATATTTGGTATAAATCTATGCAGATGGAACTAAGTCCAAAAGTTGCGGCTAGTTTACAATGTTGGTGTTACAGTAGTTAAGGTAGCTACCCTTGCTACTCTACCATTAATTTGCATTCTGTATATGGTAACATCGCGACGTGAATGTTTTCTTATGATGGTTCTGGGACCGATGAGTCAGGGAGGTAAAATAACGCAACTTATAAAATCCACTCTGAACTTACTGTGGTGAGTCCGAGAAATACATCCAGGGTTTGAATGTCTTTCCGTAGTCAGTGGACTTCTCCAGCGCCCAGAGGCCCGGGCGCGGAGAGTTGCCCATCCTCACGAACACATACGCGACGTGGAACTCCTGCGGAATTAAGATTACTTTAGAATCAACTTTTATTTTAATGAGTTAGTTTTCAGTTCGTATTTTAAAAGTGGAGGTAGTCTAGTGGGAGAACCGTCTTTCAAGGAGAGGGTCGTGAGTTCAAGACCCAATGCGGGCACGTACCAATGTGTCTTTTTGTAAAAAATATGTACTTAATTATCATACGCTATATCGTAAAAATCGTGGATAAATCTACATACCAGAGAATTATTTTGGAGGTATGTGATCTACTAATCGGGACCAGTCCCCCCTGGTAGATTGTGGCCTAATCCTCCTCACGAAAGTTAGGGGAGACCCGTGCTTAGGAGTTGGCTGACAAGGGTTGATGATGATAATTATGGATGATGATTTAAAAACAGTAACTAGAATTAAGGGAGGATGTCTTTTTTCTGAATGACTTTTTGTCGATTCTACATATTATTATTGCGAAATTTATTTATATGCCAAAAAAAAACTGGCTACAAGGCTGAATAAGTGAACTCAAAATGACAAAAACGAGTGGCTTCTCATCTTTAAGAAATCATCTTTCTGAAAAGGTTAATTGTACATTGAGTACCTACATATTATAAATCGTAATCACACTATTCGGAAGCTTGCTCAAATTAGATTGTACCTACGTCATATCATAATAACATAGTGACCTCGCCCTTTGCTAACACTATTATATACAGCTTTTATTATCTCTAACAGAAGCTATCAACACCCACTGTGTCCTGTGTAGCCACCGCTTCGCGTTGTGATGAGCGGCGGCGATGACTAACGAAACGATCAATAACCTAAATAATGTTCTATGTACTTGAGTTTGAAAACTATGGTGATAAATATAGGGTCTTAAATAGATTCCTGCGAACCTGTAAAGACGGGCATTGGCTTCGTGGGCAGCTTGGACGCGTCTTACTACATAATAGGGACCGGACTTATCCTCATCTGGTCTTTCACGGCCCGGTCGATTGCCCTGTCTAGATGATGCGTCTTACTCAGATGACTTGGATTTATAGGCAGTGCTAAAACTACAAATTTCAGCTACAGTCTCACTGTGAGCCTAACTAATTTTAAGCTAACACGCTATCAGCTGGCAGTGCCACAACATGCTGGCGGCATTGCTTCGTTGAGTTGCAATGCTGAAGTACCTACCAGTATTCAACCTAGAGGTCAACCTCTAAGTACGCAGGCATACAATCCACTATACCTAATTATCTACTGGATGCCCAACAACGGTGATTCTTCAAAGTTCTACTACTTCTTCAAATGCCGCCTTACCACGATTGCACTATCCTATGTGAAATAAGTAAGTATTGCATTTTTGAAACAAATATTACAAAAACTTCATGGTACTGTAACCTAAATTTAGACTGGCTAAAAACCTCAAACAGTAATTTATCATTAAATCCATTTGAGGGTGTTTTCGTGTACCGTTAACTTCAAATTCTGGGCCCAAACCCCCAGTTTTAATTGCATCTAAACCTTGTTGTGAACAAATTATACAAATTTCGCATTTGCTTATACTATGGTGGGTGCCAAGCATTATCATCAAAATACAATTTCATACGATTGCGCTAAATAAATTTTGTTTATACATGGATCATATTACACATTCGCTAAGCAAGTTTTGAAAGTCTAGACCTACAGTATTCGCAGTTACATACTCATGATTAATACTGGTAAATTTATACGAACATACTTATGGACAATATTGTAGATGTTTCGAACTGTAAAGGCACAAACAGACTCGAGTGGGATCGTTGGTGGATCGGCAGTGGCAATTCAGCCAAAGAAAAAAGAGCAGCTAGCTGGTTTATAATAAATATCAAGGTATATTGACTGTTTTGAGTTTATTAGATCGCCTTTGATCTGTCAGTTCCGTACTTATCGGAGCACGGGGTGCATTAATGTGTTTTTTATTGGGTTACCTTACTAGCACCCTATTATTACCCCTTTTTATCAAAGCAAATTGACATGCAGGTAATTCGACCAATGCCAATACACAGTACAATTTGGGTTGTTCAGAGACATGCATAATATTATTACCACCACACCCAAGCTTTTATTTAGGTAATAATTCAATTTCATTAATTCACAAAACATCTATAGTTGATTCGGACCTAAAGTCGAGTTAAGGTGAAAACTTAGGTTTAGACCTTCGACAAAAAAACGGGTAAAGTTTACCGGTTTTGTCAACATCGTTCGCCATACGCCTTGGAGAGGACACAGTTGAGGATCATTGCGAGTTTATCTGGTAGAAACTAGAAACAAATAAAGTACTACTCTGAAGACATAAATACACAATCGCCGCTATAGTGACTATGTCGACTCTACAACCTCACCTGAATACGGTAGACGTAGAGCGAACGAGATTGACAAGATTAAATAAAACCATACATCTTCAAAATAAGACGAAAAGCTTTGAAAAAATGTATTAAAACCATCCAATACTGGGCCCAAAATGTGAAGTTCCACGGTTCCTCGCAAATGCGTTTATCTGGTCGTTAATCCTGGTCTATAATTAATTTTATGTCCCTAGCGGTGAAGTAACCGGGGTCGATGCTCTTGTTGCTTCAAGGACTATTTCTGTAGGGAATATATCCCGAATAGACCAGATTGGCTACAGCTGGCACAAGCGAGCTCTGTTGACACTGTTCTAACTTGCATTATATTATAACACATTCAAATTTTTAGTTTACTACACAAAACTATGCACACTTTCGAACGTGTAGATCCAGGTTTAGTGACTATGATTCAATCCGCGAGCTTAGCTATAACTTTTAGATCTCATCTTTTCTGTAAGATAAGATAAATATTAATCCATTGCAGGCTTATAATATCTAGTGTAATGGTGGTAACTATGTATAGGCTACGTAAGTTCTGGAAAAAAATTAATCTATTATATATTACTAGCTGTGCCCCGCGGTTTCAACCGCGTAGTTCCTGTTCCCGCTGGAATATGGGGATAAAATATAGCCTATGTTACTCGCTGTCAATGTAGCTTTCCATTAGAAAAAATTAAGCCGAAACTTTACATATTCCTATACATACTTTCATCCCCTATATTTATTTTACCCCTCAAGGGTAAATTTTTACAAACTTTGAATATCAAATTTATTTATATCTAATCAAAAGCCTAAAAAATAAATTTCAAGCTTCTAGCTTCAAAAATGACGATACTTCCATACAAACTTTCATCCCCTATTTCAAACCCTTACAATGCATTTTTTTGCGATAAAAAGTAGCCTATGTCCTTCCCTAGGCTCTAGACTATTTCTGTACCAAATTTCATTTCAATCGGTTCAGTAGTTCAGGCGTGAAAGAGCAACAGACAGAGTTACTTTCGCATTTATAATATAAGTAAGGAAGTAAGGAAGTAAGGATTGTTTGAAAACTGCAAGCCCACGCTAAATTCACAATATGTTAACTTATCACTGCAACCCGTGGACGCGACTCGAGAAACTCCGTGCAACATTTTTTTTTACGAAAGCAAATAGTTAATCCTATTGATATTATAATTTCGAAAGTATGTTTGTTAGTTTGTCCATTTTTCACGCAACGGAGCAAAGGTATGATGCGATTTCTTGCATTGAGTTGGATAAAGGGCTTGAAAGCGGCATAAGCTATTTTTATTCAGGAATAAAATGTACAGTTCTTTTGTGATTATATTCATTGTGGTTGAAATCGCAGGAGGCGTTTGGTAAATAATAATGCTGCGTATGTCGTGTAATCTGTTCTAGTGCGTCAAGATCAATACAAGATTCGAAGCCACTCGTTGTAATTACGTACATTTAAATTTAACAAGCCGTCGATGGTACCAATCCTCTTTCCTTTAGCAAACGTTTTCTATTTTACTTCTCCAAATGTTTTCCATTATGAAATGATGCATTCCTACATACAGGATGTGAATCGAAGACGTGAATAATTAAAAACATGACATCAATGATGTCATGTTGCCTGTACAGAATTAAGACTAAAATTAAAACAAGTGGTTAGTTAGGATACCATGTGAAATCTATTAAGACATGTGTTACCATCGTGTGCTTATGTTATTGTTGTAATTAAATACCAAAAGAAGTAGGTATATCTATGATATATGTTGATCTACCTACGTAAAATTAGCACGATTCTAGATTGCGGTCCGACTGATGTGACCAAGAACCGTGATCGATGCTCCTACTTACATGTGTGAAAATCACGTTATATTTATTGCTGAATAAATACGTGTTATTCTTCGAAGAGGTTCAAGTAAATCAAAACATAATAGACTAATAACAATCAGTCACATTCTGAATCATAGCAATTCTAGACGAAACCATGATTTTGTGATTCTATATCACAATATTCAGTCCGTGTAGGTAACTTACGGCTAAAACTGTTATTAGAAAAAAAAGTGACAGCAACCAATCCCACCAAGACTTAAGCGTGTCTCTTCTCCGCTAAACGGATTAAATTCCAGCTGACTCCAACGTTCCGAGACGTAATCTTACCGAAAAATGACAAACTCAACATTCTTGGAGTTAACCTAACGACCACTCTCAATTTGACTCACATATCGAGTCAAAAGCTCAACTTGCTACCAAGAAATTAGGCGTCCTCTCGAAGCTGAGACGGTAATTCACATCGGAACATCGGTCACATCGGATACATTTCGGAGTGTGTGCGATAGTACGGAACAATTTAACTCCGCCAAGTCCACTCTATCATCGAAGAACTAGACGTCGATGCGCCACCGTTACATGGTGGATATTAATTATTATGCGTACCGCAAAGGAGTGGAACCCCTTGACTGAGTCTATGAATCCCGAAAGTTACAGCCTGAGAGTCTTCAAGACACGAGTGAATAGGTTATTTCTAGGTAAGCCTGCATTATCTTAGACAGCATTGTCAATATCTGGTGAAATAGTGGTCAAACGCGAACCTATTTATTAATAAGTAAAATAAAAACAGATATTACATATTATGACGAAGGCTGTTCAGCCTAGGATGTTGTAGTATACAGAGAGAAAAACCTTTCTATGTGCATTTTGTGACCAACTATCATAGGTAACCAAACGGACTTCGTCACATATCTGTGGTGTAAGTTGCGTACCTGTCCGAGGTCGATAGTAAGATTGACCTCATTATATTTCATGCCACGGGACAGCGGCGGACTCTGCCACCAGGTCTCCATGCCGTCCACCGCGAGCTCCGGGGGGTGCTTCTTGGCGTCGATCGTCGCATCGCAAATGTCGCACACCTGCAATTTTACAACAAGAACCAATTTATTTACTGACTTAAAGTAATAATTCATAGGCTCCCGAACCCGAAAGAAAGTTTTGTAAACTATGTTTCAGAAGCCAGTGGCTTCTCCCATATAAATGAGCTATAATAATTATGTCTACGAATTTAAGGTAAGAGTTAGTATGTAAAGTGATCAGTGATGTCGACGACAAGGCATACCTATATTTTCCTATAATGCCATTGTCCTTAACGCTATTTTGACAACTTCGAGAAATCAATTAAAAATGCTTAAAATGCATAAAAATGCTAAAGATGCAGTTCTCAGACAAAGTAGCTAATGTAGAATGTAATTCTAAATGTTATCAATTTAGAAAAGAATCTAAGTAATCTCATGTATGACAATTGGGCTCGTAACTATACGATCCCTTTTGCTATACTGTTGCTAAGCGAGTAACTGCAGAAGTTGTTAACCGTTAAGTATAATAATAAAGGGGCAGCTGTCATACGATATTCAACAAGAGACACCCAACAAATCCGTCCATTCACAACAGTCTTATTCATTCTCAACACAGCGCACAACTTGTTTGGACAGTCAAAAAAACTCATTCAATTCTGACTGCCTTTGTTAGAGATGCCGACGAAACAAAAGGATGTGAAGTTAGGATGCGTCCGCGCATTTGGACGCCACATGTGCGCAAAAACGTTGAAAGCGGCCGAACCCTGCCGAAAAGGCCCGAAGGAAACAATTTTTTAGAAATGTTTTATTTTAAACGTACAGGTATCAGATTACGTGAGGTGCATTATAATTTTTGTAGTGTGATTAGAATATTTACCCTATCGTTTGTGAATTACGATATATGTTTTACCTTTAGTGTCTTGTCGAATTAAAACACGATAAATAATAATATACCATTTGTCATAAATATTTAGTTACATTGTCTGAATTTATTAGAACCTTTCATCACCACTAGTACGTATTCAAATAATAATTAACGGGTAAGAGACGCGAAAACAAACAGATTAGTTTTAATGGCGAGTTGCAGACCCTTGAGCCACCATGGCTTGTACTCAAACCATTATCTATTATAATATGGGTTGTCATAATCACGAGTTTACTGCGGCCGGTGCCTATCCCGCTAACAGGCTTTGTTTATGGCTTATGCATCGGATTCCACGAACCAAGGCAATAAACAAAGAGATAGTTCCTTGTAAGCTGTCTGCGTATTTTATTATGACAATCCGTAGTATCGTCTTTCGGAGCGAGGTTTCGTTTTTCGAAAGCTAAACTAACTAGATGGTTGGTTTAGCTATATTATAACAGCATTGTCAGTGGCTAGAAGTAGATCATAAATAGTGGCACATGTTGGAACAGAATGGTCTGCGCTATGTATATTTAATAATATTAATTAATTTCATGTTAAAATTTTTAACAATTAAGTAATTAAATTAAATTAAATCAAACAATATAATTCCGCCTTCACATCATTTTGGTATGAGACGTACGGACATCGTTTTTTTAGTTGAAATCAAAGTTGAAATCAATACGACGGAAACACCATTCATTTATTATTATTAATAGATAGTAACAAGCAAACAAAACAAACAAACAAGCTGGCATAAACCTAAAAACAAAATGTTTAGTGTTCAGTCACTTTCCAATAGTCGATCACAGTCAGTTTTTTTTATAATGTCCGTAAGTATACAGCTTTAATACCTACAAATAAGCAGTATAAACACTTTACAATATAGTAGAATTTAAATTAGGTACATAATAATAATAACATAATATTCTTTCATTCATCAAAGCGGCGCGGACGTTGATACCGAGGTTAAAGGTTATCGTAATTTTTTGTGGGGTAAAACCGTTACATTGGCATTTATGTACTTATTATGTTATCATCTAAGTACATTACTACGTATAGCTAAATTATTAGATGTTTCTGACATTTTTGTAATTTATTTAACATAATTATTATTGACCAAAAAATGTTGCTAAGTTTAAGAGGTAAGTTACTTATATGTTTTACGATATTCTCTCGTGTAATGTTTCAACTAATTCCGCTAGGTCTAATGCGATGGCAGTGTACGGATTGGGTTATAAATAGTTTAGGAGATACAATTTTTCAGGCAACTCTTTCGCGTTACTAAAGCAAAATTAAAATATTGTAAAAAGATTAAATCATTAAATTTAATATTTATTCTGTATAGTTAGTTCTTCCGACGCCAAAGATTGTATTTATATACATTCCTAATTAAGAGACGATATTTGGCTAGGTTTCTGTAACGATGTCCCTGCGAGCGTCGACCCGCTATCAGCGGGATGCGTGGCAACAGGACGCGAGATAACCCTTATCGCGTACTCCCGGCTATCGCGCGGGAGCTTGTAGGCAATTTATGTTGTGTCTCATCTTTATTTTAGAAACAATTATCATTTCACGGTGTGTTTCGACACAAGCGACAGAAGATACAGTTGCTAGTTGCCGAAAAGGAAAAAAAAACATAGTAATTCTACTTAGTCTGTGGAAATAACAACCAAACGGAAGCTTTCCTAAGCCTCCCTAATGCCTGTTTGTGAAGTCTTTTCTATGGTAGTTTTTTTATAAAAATGGTTAGTACAATAAAGTCCTCGACGGGCCGTATTATTACTATCTTAAATTATCTGTGAACGTTACATTGAAGGGCCCAGTTGCAGAAGCATCTGAGGATACTAAGGAACTTCTGCAACTGGGCCCTTCAATGTGGCGTTCACAGATAATTTAAGATAGTAATAATACGGCCCGTCGAGGACTTTATTGTACTTAATTGAATAATAGATTTGGTTTAGGAGTTATTTTCAACCTAGGAATACCAAGATATGTTCAATATGACAGCCTAATCAGGAAGCTAGTATTAGTATGCTCTCGAGAGACTGCGAACATAGAGGCTCCGGTAGCCATTATTCAAACGACATTTCTATAAATAGATCCTCCTAATTTAAAGTTTGCTTCAATCAGAAGTAGGCATAAGAATATTGTCTCAATAAGTATACGCAGACATACCTGGTTCTTATGGAAAGGATACTGAATGGAAATTAAACAGTTAATAATAATAATAATAGTATTACACGTATATAATATATTTTATGTTACAAATAGTCAAAATGTTGAGTTCCAGACATTCTAGGTTCAGACACAGAATAAATAATAGGGGCGGTACTATTGTGTATGCTGGGCTTAAATCGAGAACAACCTAGTCTACTCTGAACAGTAGGGTTCGGAGTAGGTTGTTCTAGAGAGTCAAGTCGCATTCAATGTCACAATTCAGTAAAGTGCTATGGCAGTTTTACTAAAACTTATTAGGACATTTTGGAGAGAACTCGAAATTGTTTTTTTTTTTGTGTTCGTGTAATTTGCCCACTTTTAAATGCTAAATATCCCATATATCATAAACAAGAAAAACTAATTTGAAAAATAATACAAAATAAACATGTCACACATTCATTTTCGGTATCCCGGGTATAAACATAAAACAACACCTTCAAACAAGTAGCGCTAAGTACCTATAAACCTACCTAAAGCTACCTAAAGTCATGATGACGTTGCATAGACCTGTCAACACAAACTTCCTTTCCGATTTTAAAAGTCCTTCCGAAGTTAGCAATAGAGCACGCGCTAGCACAACACAACAAAACATACCTGTCCTTGTATCACGTGCTCGTCGTGGTCGGCGTTCGCGCCGACCAGCTTGCAGTACAGCTCAGCGCCCTCATCGCCGCAAGTCGCTGTTGCAGTGATCTTCTTCCCGGTGGCCAAGTTGAAGTACGGAGGGGTGAGGATCTCAGCCGATATACTCGTGAAGAGAAGAAGTATTACGGGTAGCGCCGTGACGCGCGCCATCCTCGCTGCGCGGCGCCCGGTCGCGTAATGACGCTTGTTCGCCCTGAATCCGTGATAGGGGTGGGCGGCCCGCTCAGTCGCCCGATCTATCGTGCGACTTGTGCCGCTGGGGATCGGCTCTATGGGATAGTAATTGTGGTTGTGGGGACGGCCGATGATGGTTTCTTTGATGCTACAATTACGTAGTTTTCTACTTTGTATGCTCCTAACTTTTTATGCTGTAGCTGTGTGTATATGAATGACTCTAGATAAAGAGAACTCAAGAGAACTCAAGTTGTTTAAATTCATACATTGATGTGGGTTACCATCTCTTTGGCAAATCATGTTGTATTTGTGTTCTCAAAGGACCTCTTTGGGATAATGTTTAATTAATCCGTGTTCTATTTGATCACAGAACGTAGTGTCAACCAATTGTCAATGGCAATGTGAAGGCAAAGTCACTAATATTAACGAAAGTTTTATTTGGATTATTCAGTATTTTATTTGTATTAAGTTTAGTTTATTATTTTAAAAAGTTGATATTAATGTTGACCTGTGTATTGTACTTTCTGATATTATTTATAGCGTCAGCAGTAGTTGTAATACAGTCTGTTGAAGTACATGTAAAAAAGCCTTATGTCTACCATTACAACAACAACAGTGATGTGGTTGTGTTTCCTCAAGATTACAACGAAGTTGATGATCGAGCTAACAACAAATCTCAGACAGATCATGAACGTATACCGTACATACAACGCACTTTAAAAATTGTTACGCATTTCACTAGAAAGATTAGTAACAGACCAATAAATATTAACTACAGAAATAAAACATTGAAAACAGATAATAAGGTTATGCTAGAAACCAGTATCGAAAGTAATATAGCCAAAGTAACAGAACGCACCGAAATCTTTAGAACCAATGCGTCCGATTTAGAATTACTTATAGATGTTTTATTGCATAATGGTACAAAACATCAAGATAGAAACATTTATACGAATTTCAAGAATTTTGGAAAGAAGAACATTTTTTGGAGACCTTTGAATAATGGGACCCTAGGGGATATAGTATTAAAAAACAAGTCAAAAGAAAGGAATGAAGCTCCTACAAATTACCAGAAGTTTCTTAAAAGTAGCCAACATCGAAATTATTATGATGATAAAGAAAGGTTCATTCCTCTAAAACAAATTACTGGAATCAATGACAGCTGGAAATCAACAAAATGTGCACTAAAAACAACAAAAAGTATTTTACTCTCAAAACAGCCCGAATTATTTGTTTGGCCTAATTTACCAAAGCTATTATATAGCAGTCATATATCTACAGTTTCTCCTTCAACGGTTCAACTGCTTACCCCTACACCAAGCTGGAAACCACCCTTTGAACGAGATTATTTAAATTCTAGAGATAGAAAATTTGAGACTCTAAATCCTTTTATTCTAAAAAATGATCATTTATTACCAACCCAATATCATCTTTTTGAGTTTCTTAAGAATACAGCTTTTATGCTGGATAGCAAGCAAAAAAGTACAGCAAGACCAAAAGTTACCATCCTAATTTTTGTGCCGAAAGAGTTAGATTATTTACAGTCATATAACAATATACGCCAAGGTGTACGAACTACCGCTACAACTACTGCAACCACTCCAATCGAGACACTACGAGTTAAAGTAAATACTATAATTAATAAAGTAGATTTAAAACTCGCCACCACTACATCAGCTATTACTATAGCCAGCCCAAGCAATATATCACTGCGTACTGAAAATGCTTACTTACGGACTCAGGTCAGAGTAGATGATAAACCAGCTAAATGTTATACTTGCGGCTTGAACATTACGGGTTTAAGCAGCACAAAGTGTTCTGATCTATTCGACAATATTTTAAATATTCCGAGAAAATTTCGTGGAGATTTACGTTTTCATAAAACTGTATGTGACAAAAGCACAAATTACAAAAAGGGTTGCTTTAAGAGATTTCTAGATGTAGGACAAGTTTATTATGAAAGAGGTTGCAGAACAATGCCACCAATCAGAGGAAAAAGTTTTGCTTCGCGCAGATTAAGTAAAGTAGAATGGTTGTTAAAAAATGTAGACCAAGGTTGTGCCATGAGTCCTTTTGCTTCTCTTACGCCTTTCAGCCGGAGTATATCTTTGTTTGTGAGATATCATGTTTGCATTTGCAAAGGTAAATACTGCAATAATAGCGATATGACTAAAATTCAAAGTTCTGTAGTAATTTTGTGTGTATTCATATTATTATTACTACGCTTACGGTGTGCTTAAGGTAAAGTGGTTCACTTTCCGTAATCTACGAGTAAACAAATAAAACTAGGATACCAATATCTTTAGTTACTTTAGCAACTTTTGCAACAGTCATTGTAAAAACTGTTTTTATGAATACAAAAGTTATTAAAAACTACTTTTATTTAATTTAGATCTTAAAACACTACAAAGAGTATTGGTACTTGTGCCCCTCATCTGGTTTATTTTCTTTCGGGGTTTTCTGTTCTTTAATACTGTCTACGCTACTTTGCCTTCGGAGAGATTTTGTATCTGAACTGTTCTTTTTTATTTTCTTTTCACATTCTTCATTATGGGCTCTGCTGCCTCTTACGTATTCTTTATGTTTCTTTTCTTTACTCTTTGTATCTTTCTTGCCTCTATCGGTATGTAATACTTCTTCATCACTTTCAGTCGTGCTTATCATTATAACTGGTATTACTGACCCAATAGAATCGGACTGTTTGGACTGTGTGCTTGATTCTGAAGTTTGCTTTTCATTTATTTTTTTACTCTCGTTGGAATTTTTTTTGTCATCGTGAATTTTAAAATATTTTGATTTGTTAATGTTTGTATCAGAATGTTCTTTAAATTGCTTTTCTACTACAGCTTTTTTTTCAGTTCGATCATCAATACCTTCAAGTTTTACTTTGAGACTTTTATCACTTCTCGGTTTATGTTTCTCATCGGAATCTGTTTTAAACTCCACACTATTTTTCTTTTTATGATCTAAATTTTTTAATATTGTTATATCTTTTACTTTCAAAATTTCTTTAGGTAAGCTCTCATGAAAGTCTGTATCTGTTTCATCATCCATGTTATAGGAATAAGGCGAGGGTACATCAGACGTTGCTGAAACGTCTGATTTTTTATCGAGTGCCATGTTGACTATCTTTGCGAAAATTCCTCCTGAAATTATTATTAAGTACACATTTTATCATTATTTAAAATAACAATTTCTCGGTATGTAGTTGCTGAGCTAGGGATTAGCCCAATATTAATTTATAACCTTTCTTTTTTGCGGCCTTTAGTGGCTCTGCAGTTTCATCACCAGTAATTGTTTTGCGATCGTCTGAGTCAATCGATTTACTAAGTGGCAAAGACGGTAATGCTTTTTTCCATCGCGCAAATGGTGTGTTGTCCATTGCTGAAGATCCAACTCGTCCTCTTGTATCAGCCAATTGAAACATCTTTCTACGCTCCTCTGTTCTTTCTCTGCGTAATTGAATCTGCAATTATACAATGGATATTGTATGATATGAATCTATAATGTAATAACAATAACTCAAGCTATTTCAGACTTGAAAAGATTTACAAACCTTCAAATCATTATTTGCTTCTCTTAGAGAATTTGTTAACGAAGTTAAATAATATATGATTAGTATCAGCAAAACTAGTAAAGGAATTACGATTGCAGGTGACGCAATATATTCTAGTGCGAAGTTCAGGCTTTTTGGTAATATTTTATAAATATTGTTTGTCAATATGTAGTAGATCCGGTCATACTCCGAAAAAGGTCCACAGTGCCAAGACGGCTTAACCCAGACAATTGTGTAGCCGACAGGCAACACACACAGAAATAGCATGGTGAGAAGAAGGGCTAAATAGAAATTGTTGCTCTTTGACACTCTGAAAACCACTTCGTGCGGAACATTACATGTCATAACAGCCCAAGATCTAAGGTACATCATGATCATCAGTTTACCGACGTTCAAGACAACAAGTCCGGGTGAAAAAAACATCCCCATCCAAACCATCCCTTGATTATTTATAAGGTGCAGAATATTTTCAGCAATTTTAAAATCTCCGTATTCAGGAAACTTCTTTTCCAGATCCCAGCACCAACAGCGGTTCATATATCTTACAAATAGAGCGCGAAAAAAGTCCATAAACAATGTCCCAAGTAGTACAAATACCTGCAATAAGTAAATATTTATTTGTTTTAAGTGTATTGGATATTATGTGAGAAAATTTGTATTTTATTAATTACCAAGTCCATCATAGTGAGTTTCACTAACTCCTGACCAAACATTGTTTCCCAGCAGAGTTTTAGCAACTTTTTTCGTGTTGGTACAGTCAAGTTATACTGCTTATGATTACCATCAAGGTATACGAAGTCTATTGTTGTCGCATTAGTTTGATTGTACTTGATATCTTTTGCATCGACATACAGCGAACATTTCATCTCATAACATACTCTTTTAACAATGGTGCAATTAGATAAACTTATCACTTGTGTAATGTTTCTTCCTTCACAAGAGACCGAGCAATTAAACGTTAGGTCTGGGCACCATTTTACTAACGTAGTTGTTTCTGTAGGAAGTATAATAGGATCTGTTATAGCGTGGTCTGTTGTTGTTTTATATGAGCTGCCCTTATGATGTAAAACAGGGTTTATTGTCATGTCTGTAGTAAAGTATGACTTATTTATTACTGTAGTATTGAAATAATTTTCTGTAATATTGAAAATAGTGCTCTGAATGTCATCAAATTTCGTTGTCGATTCGTCAGTTGTCATTTCTTCAGTAATGCCGTCGCCCGTTTGTACTGTACTTATATCAGACACATGTCTATCTGTATCTGAAATTTCCGTATTGAAAACATTGTTTTCCGTTGTAAATTCATTAGCAGTAAAAGTATTTTCAACGTTTATTTGATAGGTCGATGATACTGCTTCGGTTGTATACATGGAATAATCTGTAGTCATAACAGTATGCTCAGTTCCCAAGTCATCGTAGTTATAAACATTAGTAGATGTTATTGAAGAAGCTTCTATGTCACTGTCGCCGGTATTTTTAACGTCGGAATCATAAAAACTGTATTCATCATCATCACCAGTTTCTGAAGTAGGATCATTTCTTTCAGGTAACTGATTAAAATGTAGACCAGTTAAATTTCTGAGCTTTTCAAGTTCTTTTTTAACGGCCATTAAAGTATCTATTGTTGTTGACTCAACTTCATTTTCTTCGTGTTTCTCTAAGTTTGCAGCTAGTAAATTACCCTTTACGTTTGGAAATGCATTAGTGTTTGATTGGTACGCTTTTGGAATTATGTTCAAAGTTTCGATATTCTTATCAGTAGTTTCTGATATTTTATTGTTATTAACATTAGTTATACCATCAATAGCTTTTAGGGTAAAATATAAAGTACATGGCCCGCAAGGCACGATTACTTCCATACAAACGGTTGGAGTCTTGTACACCAATGATTCACTTATGTCCAAAGTACTAGTTGGAATCTCTGTTGCATTCATGCTTATATTAGGTTTGAGTAAATCCAAGTCTTTGCTCATTCCCTCAATTTTACTGAACAAAGCAAAAATTAAAGAGTAGAGGTTGAGTAAGTTCAGAAGCATTATTCTGAAACATTATAATATAATAAGTGTGTTAGATTGGCTATCGAAAGGTCGAGTAAGGTCGTAAAGGACGGGATGTTGGTCTTACCTTGCGAGTTGTAACCTCAACTGTTTTCTGGGATGATAATGTTCCAAAAAGCCAAGCAGTTCAAAGAATACTGGAAATGTTATTGAGATGACCGTAACGACTATAGTAGTTTCGTTCTCACGCCACCAGCTCCTGACCTTAGGGTTGTCGTCAGAGCGAGAGACGACATGGACCACGGCGTAAGCTGATACGACGAGTAGAAATAAGACGCAAATGTTGACGAGAGCTCGTAGGGATATAATTCGCCAGCTGAAAAGGTTTTTCACAAGCTTAAAATACCACTACCATTGCATTGGCGCATGGCTACATTCTATTTACTCGAGATTATACGATATCTATGAAATAATATTAAACACGCGACTGACATTTTGGATCTTTAATTATCTATCTATACTTTCACTACCAACGTACACGGAAGATATATTAAAAAATGGTCTAGGAGACTTAAAATGTCGAAGAAGATAACTTTATTCAAAATGGTTTCTGTCTGTCTGTCTGTTTGTTTTTGCATTACGTAAAAACTAATGAACGAATTGCAAAGTAAATTTAATTGTTTGTTAGCTTAGAATCTGAATTATACCATGATATACATAACATCTAAATTCGGCTAGACGAAGGAGAGCTATTGATAAATAAATGAAATATAAAATAAAACAAAAACCGGACTACGGACAGAACTCGAATTATATATTATTTATCAAAAACCATCAAGCCGTTTAAGCTGTCGGTCGTGACTAAAGATCATACATAATTACATAGCAACGTCCGAAAGACATAACTCTCTTTTTGGCAGTCGGATAAAAACTGTTTGTTCCCGCACGCCTGTATATAGGTCACCGACCTTTTGGTAGGAAACTGTTTTTTGTGCAGGGATTTTGATAAGGAGCTTCACTAATAAAACATTAGGATGTTTCATAATTTTTTAAACGTTATGCACTTCAATGTATATTTTTTCTAATTATTGTGTTTCAGTAACATTACAGTTTTAGTAGCTCGGGGAACTTACTCGTGCCGTCGGTAATTGTATGCTCGCTTGATAGGTTCTCAGTTCTCATATTGTATTACACAGCTGTCTCGTATCTTGGCCTAGAGCTGACCTCAACTTTGATGAGCTACTAAGCCTATTAATGTCTATAAAAGGAGGTTAGTGTTGACAGACAAAAAACAATAATTCGACTCACTTCCTCAAATCCTTTTTCTTCTCGGCCTCTTCCAGCAGCGCCTCTTTGAAGCCGAGTATGACGGACGCTATCCGGTTGTGGGCGGTTTCCGCGTTGCCGATCATAAAATCCCAACCGGTAAACAGTTTCCAGGAAAATATGCATTCGTCCTCTTTCTCGGAGAGTTTCGACATGCGGGAATTCTCCGCCATCCTGAAATAAACGTTGGAATATAAACTACATTGTTACGTTGACTAGATGTTCAGCCGGTATTTTGTAACAATGCATCAATAAAACGGCGACCATAGCTTGAAAAAGGACGGTTCAGCAAGCTGTTGTGTAATACTACAGTGTCACGTTAGACTACATTTATTAGGCTGTGGTAATACGATGGTTTTTATTATTTTGCTGCAAAATGTAACTCCCTATTTTCTTAGCGAAGCTTAGAGGTTAGTGAAGCGGCTATGATATTTAATTACTCACTTTCTCAAGATTGCAACGAAGCTATAAATGTATACCACCAGGCCTGTCAGAAAATATGCGAGAGGCATCCTGTATTGTACACGCTCAATGTTGCTGTAATATCCATAGAATATAGGAGAAAACTTAAGAACTCCCTCAAACTCCCACAGAGTTAGAAGGTTGGTGGCATTCGGCCGTTCTTCATCCATAATGATCTTGCGACCACCGTCTTGTTCAGGATTTGCTGTTAGATACTGGAAAGAAGAGGTGGTGACAATATTAAGACTTACATTTAAACTGTTTCACAAATAATTTTAAATTAATTATGATGTGTCGTTGTTTCGTGTCCATGTACGAGATGTCTAAAACATGTCCCAAATTTAAAATTTACTTTTTAACGCCAAATTTGAGTATTTGAACTAAACATTTATAGTGATGGTCGCACCTCAATAATCATTTATTGCAAACATGTTTATGGTACGATTTGATTTTGACGTAAACCAACATTTTAGTGGCTTTTTAAATTTTCGTTCAACTAAACGGTAATGTTTTGCATTTAGATGATCTGTTGAAACTATAATTAAGAATATATAAAACCGGACTCAGGACTATATTGATGAGTGTTTCAGTTCAATGTTTAGACAGCAAAGTAGGTACAAAATTTACATATTTAGGATTGGACTTCACTTCCATCTATCGCGTTACATAAACACACCTAAGTACTAAATCTGTATAACTAGACATAAATTCGAACCTCGGGCACGATGACGAAGACCAGGAGAATGAATCCGACGACCAGGTTGACCCAGAATAGCCACCGTAGGAAGGTGAAGTAGGACGCCACGACGGAGCCGAAATGGGATTCTATCTCCTTGATGCGCAGCTCCCATGGGATCAGCACGTTCGAAGTATTGGCAGCCTCTCGTTTCATTTGCTGCCATTTCTAGGAAGGAAATGGTATGAGTTTATGCAAAAGGTATCTAAGGCTATATTTAAAAAAAGCATTGATATTTCTTCAAATGTTAAACTTACAGCAGCTAATAAAATATTGAATCTTGCGTAAATGTCCCTGGTGCTTTTGGACTGCGCCAGTCTCTCTTGAAGTTGACCTTCGTGGCGCTTGATATAACCTTTTGCCTGTAACAAGTCCATGAATCCAACATAGGATGTTTACATAATAATATCAATACATAAAATACAACCCAAAGTACAACTCATATACTTGTTCAAAGCCTGCTTCAAGCCTGGCAATAGCTTTTAATGTAGGTTGGTCAACTATTATGGTAATAGCTTGGAATGGTGGCTTTATTATTATGGATAGAGTAAACTGACGATATTCAGAAAAGAAGGTTTCTGCTGTGCTACTTACTTCAATGCTAAAAATATAAAAGCCGTCATTCTTGTGATGAGTAAAGAGCACAAAATTGCCTAATGACAGCATGTTTATAATAAGATTTTAGACGCACTAGTGTCATATAAGTTAGTAACTCAAATAATTTGGCTTTCTCACCTGATGGACAATCTTTAACTTCCTTCGCATCCCCAAGGGTTGCTGCTTCACCGATCCCAACACCTCCTTGTGCAAGTGAATATTCTCGAATATCTGCTCCTGAGTCACTGTGGCTGGGACTTCTTCAATGGAAATTGCTGTACTGAAGATTGAAAACATAAAATAAGTTTAAATATTTCATAAATTCTGAGTAGACATCGATTACGCCATCTACTGATATGTATGACCGAGATCGGTAATTAAGGTTAAGGTATTTGATCTCATATTGTGTCTTTACAAACAAAATTACCAGTGTTGTTTGTCTAAACGATATTAATTTACGATACTAGCTCATCCGCATTTTCTTCAGAATATATTTCGAAAACTTTCGCAAAGATAAACAAAGAAGAACTGCCAGAACCAAAGGATGATAGTGGTTACTTGGTCAGACCGGTTTATTCTATCAATAGAAATACAGGAACTTTTTCCAAACTATTGCTTATAATATCTTACTCTCCAGAACTGGTCGTAAAAACAGAGGAGCGCCTCCGAGGGCGGTTCTCATCAGGTAGGAAGGGCGACGAGGGGCGCCTGGCGCGACCCTTGCGCGAGCGCCGCACACTGGCACGGCGTTGGCGCAGCACGGCGCTCAGGCTGGCCGAGTAGTCCTCGTCCTCGGAACCATCTAGTGCACAACGCAAACTAGATACTAAGCGTCTACCGGCATCTACACTTCTCACTAATAATATAATGAGGACAAGTTTGTAAGGATAACGTTTGTTTCTAAGGTACTAAGGTACTAAGCTATTTTACTACTCCGATTATGAAAATTCTTGCACTAATAGAAAGCCACATTATTACTGCATGCTACAGGTTATGATATATTTCGGGAAAATGCATATTTCTAGCGAAGGGATTTACGCGAGTAAAACTGCGGGGCCTACTCTAACTAACAAGAAAACAGAAGACTGAAACGGTCCCCATTGCTACTGTAGGCACTAGAATTAACGACTATAGTAATTTATCTCTACATGCTTAAAAGCTACAAAATAGTTAGCTGAAGTTAGGTCAGTTTCGAAGAATTAAATTGACGCCTCTCCTTACTTATTTACAACAGACCTAAAACAACGGCAGTGTCTGGTGCTAATCTCCTAAACCGGTTTCGGAGTATTCATTATCCCGGACCCGGTTCCTTGAAATTATTACGATGTTTCTCCGAAATGGGAGTTTAAAAGTGATAGCGGTGATTGGCGGCAAGACAAGCCATCAGCCGCGGATGCGTCGCAATTTGATTTTTTTGTATTAATAATGAAGATAGACGATCTATTGGATTGTGTTATATTCAAGACTCACGCTTTTTGAAAACTCTACATTTGTCCTAAATAAAGTAGAGCCATTTTTCAAAAACCGAATTCAATCTGTTTTATATTTTGTCAAAATCGTCCTTCATTTGTCGTTCCATTTTCAAATCAAATATTCATAAAAATCACTCAAATCTTCTAGTAGTCCGATACAATATCGACGTCGCAACAGAATCTGGAGACGTCATGGCTACAGAGCAATTTGGCACATAGTGTTGATAACATGTCGTCCATACCTCCAGCAGATGGCGAGAACTTGACTTCGTTGCTGACAGGCGTCTCCGAGGGCAGGTGGAAGAGGTTGACTCCGGAGGAGGTCATGCTGCCGGGGTCGGCCCACGTCACCGACAGCCGGTCCACGGACGGCTGCGGAGAGGACGGGCCGTGCTCACACGAACCCTGCACAGTCACAATTATAATAATTATTAGAATAAAACGATTCTAACCTAGTGGGGAGAACGTCCATCTTTCAAACGTCTGCTTGTGAGATCTTCAGAATCTATAAATATAACCTTCTGGTTGTGAGTTCAAATCTCAATTCCTTCACGTACCTACTCATGCCAATGTTTTTCTTGTAAAAACATTTGTACACAATTATCACTGGCTTTTCGGAAAAGGGAAACAACGCGAGGTAATCCACATGCCCGAGAATGATTTCGGAGGAAGGTGATCTACCAATACGGGAGGGGTCAACGTGGTAGATTCTAGTAAGTTGTGATGATAATGAACACATCAGGCCCATGAATCATTTCGGTCTATCTAACGGTCAATTTTCCTCGCTTGATTGTATTAATGTAAAGACGAAACAAGTTCATTTATCAGGGGTTCTGCAAGAAAGGACTATATTAAGCTCCATGTAAATTATTCGTGGATGAGTGTATGAAAGCACTATTAGAACTTTTGAAGGAAGTGGGTACCTTTCTGCATACCTGTATGTAAAACTTAATAAAAATATTGCGAGTAATAGTTGTAATTACTTATAGTGCACATTCCAAGAACATTATAATTTCCAGCTACATGGTCCTGCGTTAATAAATGAACTGTGTTAAGGAAAATCACAAATGAAATGAATTTTAATTTCGCTTTCATTACTTAGCTAACCGTTTT
Organism: Campaea margaritaria; assembly: GCA_912999815.1. Lineage (NCBI taxonomy): Eukaryota > Metazoa > Arthropoda > Insecta > Lepidoptera > Geometridae > Campaea > Campaea margaritaria. Next base: position 8,497,372 of record OU538788.1, read on the forward strand.
CCACAATTATTATCACCTAATAAATTTCACTTTAGACATTAATTAAAAAAGTGAGCTTAATTCTTACTTTCGCGTGTTTTGTTTAATTGCTGAAAACAATTCATTCTAGTTACAGCTGTATAAAATAAATTTACTTATAAAATACTAAGTAATTATTCGAATTTAGTTAAGTCTCACCGTTGATCACTGTTTTGTATTTTTATTTTTGGAATGCTTTCTTTTCTATTGGTCAAGTGTTGTGGCCAGAAGAACGAAAGTTATACTGCGTTGAAGCAAATAGGAAATCGAATAAAGTGAAATAGGTAAGGCTCGTCGCACACTTCCTAGTTTTGACGACTAAGTAAAATGGCAGTGTTTGATTTGAGCTGCAAGACAAAACTTAAATTTGATTAGACGTCTTGTTTGTCGTCGTACTTAGTAAATAGTTGTTAAATTAACTTAGATTCTCATAACAAATATTTTTTAAATAATATTATATGCTTGCACTGCATTTTGGTTATATCATCAAAAATCATGTACCTAAATTTATCATTCCGACTACTGGAAAACGATGCTGCTCTCCGATAGACGTGATGGGCAACTATTAGTATCATATTTATGCATCCCCATAAACCAGCCACCACTATTATGGTAGTATAGGGGCTATTCAAGTAATACGGAAGCAGAATTTTAGCACCCAACACTACCACTTGACAGCTAAAGCAAGCAAAGCTCTTGCTCTCCTAATGGGTCCCCCAAATGGGTATGCTTACGTAAACATTGGTACATATATTTTTAATTTGTTTCGGTGCTCATAAATAACAATAAAGAAAGACTATCTAGTTATTTATGAGCAGCAGTTTTTAAGTCTAGAAATAAGGGATGTATAGGCTATTAAATAATTTATTGCACATTTATTATTTGTTCAAGTTGGTGCTGACGTAAGTATCATCTAGACTCCCCAGTCATCAAGAATAAGACGTCCCACCCTCCATAAGCACAAATAAGTTATTATTTCAATAAATTAAAAAAAAAATACTTGCTAGCGCCTAAGTATGCGTTGTACTTTAGTACAGTAAATTAATATAGACTACGGCTTGTTATTGGGAGGTGCGGTGAGAAATAACTTCTGCTTATAAGGACTGTCGGGTACACAACACATAGTGAAAACACAAAAGATGTTTGTAATCACTAACATAACTTTTTCAGATTATTAAGCATTGCAGCTGGCCAATCCGACTGTAACTATTACTTGTATAAATGCACACTAGCACAAAAAAGGCATAAATGATCGTCAAACAAAATGCACTTAATTTATATCCCTGTTAAGTGGGCACTTGTTCTTTAGTTAAAGACATTATTGATCGAGCGAGAGAAGCGTCTCTGTTTCAAGTCTGGCAATGATTTTCTTTATTTCTTATTTTTATTATTTACAATTTTATAGATTTTATCCGTCGTCGGGGATTTTTGATCAGATGGGTGCGTCCTCCAAATAGGGGGAAAAAGGAGGCACTATACAGATAATTATCTCAGCTTTATGAGATCCAACTTGTTAGTCTTATAAAAATTTGGTAAAGATCTGATGAGGATCTTCGACGTGATGAGCAGAATAGCTCCTAAAACCAATAAACAAAATATAATTAGGTAAATTGCTCAATTTTAGATTTCTATCAGTGTAATCTGCAAAAAAGTATGTGCTCGCGACGACTACTGTTAGCATAACTACTGATTGTTGTATAGTAATATTGCCATTATCGATATCAGTTTCATCTAGTAATCACCCAAAGTGAGGAAAAATAAGAACTTTTGTTTTAGAATGTACACAATGATATAGTTACGGTCATCACGCGAAGCAATCATTTTTGTCCCACTGCTTTTCTTCTGTTAGCGATCGAACAGGCAATATGTAGGTATGATATATTGATAGTAATTTAGGGTAAGTGGCATTAATAGATAGGTACAGCTTACGGCGTTCATTTTTACCAATTTTAACTAGTCTTATAATTTGTAAAGTTTTGCTCGACAACAATTAACAATCTATTGTGCTTGGTAATGAGACAAATCCAACGATGGCTACCGCTGATTTTATCTCTTTTGTAACAGTTCGTCATCTATTTTCGCCTTTTGAGCGCAGTAGTGTTGGGAAGCCAGATTTAGGAATGTCGATTTACATGACAATGTCTACCACATGCACATGCAAAGCTTTATCCATGTGCACAAGTTTAAAAATCACTTATTTAGTTTCACCCGAAGTATTCTAGAGGCTCTACTAGTGGGTCCATAAATATCTTACGACCTACTATTCACTACTTTACTAATATTATATAGGTAGTGGGTCGGTCGTTCTGTTTATAAGTCATTCGGTGGTCACGTGACTGATCGCAGTCTATCTTCGGCTGGCGTTAATGAGCGCCAATCGGTGACTCTGATTATCTGTTCTTGGCAGGGCTGTCTCATTCGTACTAATTTTTACATAGCAACAAGCGGCAACGGTCCTGTGATGGGTGGTCGCCAAATAAGTATTGCCTGGCTGATATTCTTTGGAACCAACATTTTATCCTGCCTTTGGTTCATTTTCTGCTTCTTGGAGAAAGAAATCCTCCAATTTTCGATTAAATTAGAAGGAAATGTTGTAAATACTAATGTATAATTTTAGATTAGGCGGTGATAGCTTAGTGTGAGAACGTCCGCCTTACAAGGAGAGGAGTCGTGAGTTGAGTTCAAATCCCAATGCGAAATACCAATGTGTGTACGTAGTTGTCACTCGTTTTCGGTGAAGGAAAACATCGTGAGGAAACCCACATACCTAGCCGATAATTATTTCGGAAGTGAGTATGTTATACTGGTTATACACCAACCGGGCCGCAATAGAGGATTAAGGCCTAAGCCTCCTCATGAAAGTGAGGGGAGACCCGTCCTGAGCAGTAAGCCGATATGGGTTGAAAATAACTAAGCATATATTTTTTTTTTTTAAATATTCTGATAATCGTCTTAGAAAAACTTTACACTTAGGTACACGATCATATAAATCCCATAGAAAAAGGTCAACATGTGTTTATTTGAGAAACACATTGATGAAACACATAAATAACATCATTTGGTGGGACTGATTAGTAAGATAATAATATTTTGGAAATGACCCGGGTAGCAACCCTAACTGATCATTCCATTAACTGCGGCCCCACCTCAATCGCGTTTATATCACTCGCATAATAATTAAGAAGTAATTTTTCACGAAACAAAGGTCAGATCGATGCCGCCGAGTGCGGGAAAACACAACTGTTGTGATTGTTGTATGGGAAAACAATATGGAGTGTATAAAGCCGCACCCGTGGCTAAACAAGAAAATCGGCTCAGCAGTCAAAGTGTCTATAATGACCACTTCGAGAATGTATGCGATGATATGTATGTATGTGTGTGTGTATGTGTGTGTGTGTGTGTGTGTGTGCGTTGAGTATATTTACTTGTGCATGTAACTATAATCTGTAATCGACTATACCACGCTGGAACAATGTGATGGATTAGTTAATAGACCGAAGAGCAGGCAGAATGGCATTTAGCCATTTTAGCTTTCAGACAGAAGGTAAGGGCCCATTACAAATGACAAACCTATTTGTTTTAATAATTGGCTAAAATTAATGAATTTTTTTTTGCTTTTTTTTCATCATTTATCTGTACCAACATAAGTACATTGTTTTGAATATGTATCTCATAAATAATTATAATACTTGTATTATCCATGTATTTTAAGCAGGAGCATATTATGATCCAAATGATAACAATAATTAATAATAGCACAACAGCAGCACAGTGCCAAATTGATAGACCATGAAATGCTTAACTAAGTACATGGATAGATATGAAAGGCCACCATTCCACGGAGTAGATAGGTAAGTAAAGTACGTATTACATTTCGTTAATTGACGTTGTTTCGACGCTTTTTAGCGCGGCCGTGCCCCGATTCATTTTGTAATTACATAAACACACTGTTTGCTGTTGCCGAACAAGCTCTTTGCCTAATGGGCGAGGAGAATAGCTTGTTATGCGAATATCTACTTTAATCACGAATATTAGGAAGACAGTAATTTATTGAAAAAGGTCCTAAGACAGTGTCTGCGGAGGTCTGATGTTGGATTGACCTTATAAATATGGCATAATATTGTTCTGGCACAGAAAGTAGCTATTAAGTAAAATTTTATTACAAAGGTGCAAGCGATACAAGCCTGAAAAATTTTAGCAGAGTATTTTTTTCATGGATGCTTTGTTCGTGTGACTCTGTTGCCGTAAAAATTTCTAAGATAGCAACCGTGCTTACTTCGTTTCGAATATATCTATCCAATTACAATTGAATAATTTACCTATATTGATTCGTTTCCCATTTATTAGTAAGTAAATAATTTCACCAAAAAAAAAATCTTTGAACCTAAGTCTTACCTCAGGGGCTAGCTCATATTTATAGTTGTCGATGATCACTCGAGGCCGAGGTTCCAACTTAAGAATACCGCGCTCCTTGGTCTGTTGATAAAACACGCTATTTTATAGTATAACCACAGCCTAACTAATTACTTCATAGTACTCGTATACCTAACCTACAGTTCGAAATAAAAAAAATAGTCCAAATGTAAATGTACCTACTTAGTGAGGAACTGACAGGCTTATACGATCAGAAAAAAAAGAAAATTATATCATTTTTTTAATATTTCTATCTTTATAAAAGAGGAGGTTTCAAATTCGACCTTATGTTTTTTTGTATTATGTTTATTATATCTCCTTATTACTTAGCCACTTTTGAATATTTCTTTTTTATTGGAATTCCAGAGTAGTATCTTTCATGAAAACTATTAAGTTACCGAATCTTAACTCAATTGTTGGGTTTAACAATTATAGTTATCGATATAACTTCCTAGAAACACCTACCTTACCGACCTTTACTTACAAAATCTGGGTAATTTTGAGAATCTAATGATGCAGTTTCATCGCATCATAATCGGACTCGAGACTTCTTTCATTATATTTATCTTATCCCTGTTTCGGATTTGGCCTACCAAGCCCCAAGCAAAACATAAGCCCGGATAGCTCTTAAATCTCCATGATGGTGCGATCCAGTAAGTGACACCCAGGAATTAAATCCTATCAGTACATATTGCGAAATAAAGTTATTATATCGGTAAATCTGTTTCGTAAATAGCTATAGTTTGCAGTATCTATGACACCGGGGGGATGATACTAAATGATACTAGATCTGTTCCGTCCACTACTGAGGCTGCCAGGGCTGATGAAACTTTTGCCTAATCCGCCCTGGTAGCAAAGCTGGGGCACCGGGATCAATGGGAGCAAGTCAACGCAAGGGCTTTATCGAGCAAGATTTTGAATAACTGAGGGCTAAAGGGAACTTCTACTGAAACTTCGCGACCTGTGGCATACCTAGTAAGACCATTATTTCTTCCCATACATACATACAGTCACGTCTTTCTCCCGTTGGGATAGGCAGAGACTACATCTTTCCACATGCTACGATACCAGCGGAAAGCAGTACACCAACCCCCTGACAGCCTCTACTGGTTTCTGTTACTGGTTACTGGTATTTCTTCCCAATAAGTTAAATTGTAATGGAGTAGGCATGTTTTAAAGAAAACATAGTCTCCTCTATCTATGCATATGATGGCATCTTCTTTGTCAGCAACACTAGTGAATAAATACATTTATTTTACGAGTAGACCAATATCGCGATCATGTAAAATAAGCATTGCAACAAAAGACAAACACAATTAAAGATAAAAGAACAACAGGAAATTGTCAAAGAAAAAAGAAAATGTATATTTGAAGTTAGTGTTTTACTGTTTTCAAGAGTTTATCTGTCGTCTATGTTATTTCAAGCACTCTAAAGTAGTTATATTAACATGGATATAATTATGGTAAAAAAATGGCAGCTTACCTTAGCGTCCATGATGTCACCACACCAAGTGATCAGCGGCAAGTGGTCACCACCAACAGAAGACACCAACTGGTTCTGCCTTCGCGTGTCATCAGTGCACCCCTGGGAAAAGCGTGTAAGTGCGATTGTTTAAATTATGAAAGGACACACACGACAGACTATTTGATGTTATCGCAATCAGCTGTTACTTTTACGATTAATTAATAGTTGGTTTTGATGTGTTGCTGAAATGTTTACTGTGAACTTTTTGTTAATAGGCTCAGGTTTGAATGTAAATAACCCTGAAATGGACTGAAAAGCAGATGGTTGTCATTTAAAATTATACATAATCTATAATTTTTTTTTATATATTTTACTTTAAACATATTTTAATCACTTTAATAGTGCGTTGCTGGTTTGAAATTATGTGTATCAACTGTGTATAGTATGCTTTTAACTAGAAAGCAGACCTTCTGATGGTATGGTCAAATCGATGCGGGGGTAACAACATAAGAAATAACTCAACAATATGCTGTTTTCAATATCTATGATTATCCCAGTGGCGGTCCACTGCGTTATAACTTACACCTTAACTAAGTTTATATTAAAAAAAAAAAAGATACGCCTAGTTTTAACTATTTTAGACATACACGGTTTTCCACCGAGTTGCCGGTAATTAGCGCGAGGTGCGCGAGGGTTGTTAAAAAGGGTGAGACAACGCGCCTCGTTTGTTAATTACCATCCACTAAAATAATAAACTATTAGGCTGTGATTGTAGAAAAGTAATTGGTTCAGGTTTGTAATGCTCCTCGCATTATATCGGATTATCAGACTGATACACAAACTTTATAATGTATACTCGTACCAATAATAAAACTGAATTGTTTGTTTGGGATTTAAATATAAATAACATTTAAATGAAAACTGCTATTTTTACGATGCCTAATCAAATCATAAATAATTTTTTTAGAGCTTTTTGTCTATAGATAAGATTAGATAAAAACTCTATTTTATACACTCCAATACTTACAAGTACAATATCCAAGATATTTCAAATCTAATTTTAAATCCATTTTTTTTTATCTTATTTGATATTTTAAGTAAAAAGGCCACCCATTGTACAATTTTACTAAACAACAGTCTCTTCCAGACAACCCAGAATATTGACTAAAATTTTCGTGTATGCTTAAACTATTTCCAGGGTTCAAAAGATATGATTAATTATAAATATATTTTTCTATGTGCTGATTTTTCCTTTCATTAAATGTTATTATCCTCTATTTGGTAGGTACTTGGTGTGCGGGCTCTTTTCCACCATAAGGTCGTTTATCGACCCTTTTTGGGTGAATAATTTTCCACTATCTCGCTTTCTATCTTATTGTAACTTGTGTAATAGGTTCCTGCTTAGCTAAAAGGCTGCCTTTTTATTAGGTTCCATGTCTTAAGTGACGTAGTTGAAAATTGCTGAAAAATGCGTATGCGTTACGTATCAATGTGTTTCTGTAAAACATATGTACGTACTTATCACTCGCTTTTCGGTGAAGGAAAACATCGTGAGGAATCTCACATACCTTCCCGAGAATTATTTCTGAGGTAGGTGTGCTATCCACCAATCCGGAATGGGCCCCCGTGGTGGATTATGGTCTAACCCTCCTCACGAAAGTGAGGAGAGACCCGTGCCCAGCAGTGGGACGTTATGGGTTGATGATGATGATGATCTGTAATTTATCCATTTTTTCTTTAGTAAATTATTTGTTATATTTGTCAGTACCTTTTAGTAGGTACCTATTTATCAAGTTTCCATAAAATAAACGTAACTATAAGTTTACTCAAAAATCTATGAATAAAGATTACTTTTCACTATTTTAAAGTATTTTTAATGACTGTTAATTTAAAATTATTACTTCTGTAGGGGCTCCGACTATGGGGGAAAGAGAATCAACATTATTTTACCAGCATTTAAATTTGACAATATTGCTTTAAATCGTCATGAGCACAGGACATTGTCAGCTCCTGAGCTTGAGCTTATGCACACTCTTAAAGTCGGCCTCAATGGTAGCTGACTATGACTTAACTTCTAATTTAATCATTTTACGCACGCATCACAGTAATATAACTTAATTTTATTTGAGTCTCCACAGATAGCGTGATTTGACAGAAAAAATATTTGATAAATTCCGATCACGATATCCTTGGATACGTCTTCCGTTGCTACGAAGAGTGGATCACACGGTCACTACAAAGGCGGTTTTTCGTAGAAAAATAATTTTAAAGTACCACAATATAATAATTATGTTCTTAGGTATTCATTAGATTCTCTCTTGCGCACAATATTACTGAGTTATCACTTATCAGTACGTCACGTGCCGTTGTGCCCAAGCTTGTCCAAAATACTTCAATTTTACGACCTGAGATGCTATTTCGTCACCAAGTGACGTTACGAGAGTTTGTTGACCCTCACTATCAGGCATAAGTGCCAGAGTTAGCTTCCTTTTATCTAAAAATAGGCTTAGTTGTTATCAGTGTTAACTGTTGATAGCTTTTTATTGGGTCTCAAATTTGTGACCACATATCGTTAAAGGAAGCTACTGGCCACTGGCTGGTATTATAACAATCATGCTTTTACAATTTAATGATAGCCAGAAAAGTCAAACGTGCTCTTTGGCTTTACAAATCTTTTTCTCAAGCTTTTATTTCATTCTCTTTGTAAGTTTGATTGTTTAGGTCAAACCTTGTGAGTCAATTTTGGCCCAAATTGCATTGTTAAGTTCCGATGACAAGTAAGGTAAGTAGGCAATATTTTATCACCATCATCGGCCAAAACAGCTACGACATTAGGTACTTCTTTATCGCTTATCAACCAACCCAATATTTTAATTGACCTCAGCTATGCGTAGGTACCTACTTCTAATCTCCGAATATATTTAAAATACCTACTTACATACTACATTATGTGTTATATATATAGTTTTACTGATAAAATTCCTTACATAGCCGTTGTTAGAAAAAAATACGTTATCAGAAATTATGGTGGTCGATAAATTAAAAATAAAATTTCTAATTTATTGTTACTGTTAAAAAAATTGTTAAAGGTCTTTTTTGTATAGTAAAAAGTAGGTAGGTATCTTGACTTTAGAATAAGAAGATCTAAATTAAGCTACTGAACCAGAATATATATTTCTTAAATGTAAGCTTTTCTGTCTGCTATTTGATTTTACGTTTACAGTACTTAACGGATTATTGGAGGGCGACTTAATTATTAGATGTTTATTTAACGGATGTTAACGGATTATTGACGAAGTAATTAGAAGGCTTGTATGTTTGGAATTAGATGCAACGTATACGTTGCACCTTGATCGCCAGCATAGAGCTTTGAAGGGAACTTCTGTCTCAAAAATAAGTGTTTAGTAAAAGCATATTTTTCCAGACATCCTCAATCTACTACGTTACATGACGTACTTCGTTACATCTAAACATCACTATGAATATGTATTAATTACATTAAGCTATATTATGTGTAAGTTTTTTATTTCATTGTCGATAATTATAATTAATAGAATGAAACAGTTTTAGACTTTTTAAAGCGAGATTTTTCAGTCGACGTGTTTTGATTTTTTAATGTACTTTTAATGGTCACAATTTTTTCTCACCGCCAAAGATCATTTAGTTTGTAACATAGTTTTTACGAGAATAGTTAGTCGGTAAATGAAAAAATAACAATAGAAACATACATTAGATCCTGACCTTTAACTAGGACTAAAAAACAACATGAAGACAAATTAATATTATGTTTTTGCAATATTTTTTTGCATTCTTCAATATTTTCATTCATCAAATCATCATTCTGTTTTTTGGTTTTCCATCGACTCCAGAGACTTGTCCTACACAAAAGTATTACCTAGCTAGATCTTCAATACTATAGGAGCGGCCACCTCCCAAACTTATTGTAAATGAACGCTCATTATTTGATTTGTGTATAATTAATTAATGACGTACTTAGTAGCCGAGAAGTAGCTTGTGCGGTCTGCAACCCTAAGACACCGGATTCAATCCCCGGCTCTGCCCCTGACTTCTCGTGAGTTATGAGCATATTTCCACCGCTCCGTTGTCTTAACTCCCTGACTGAATTATCCTATTTCATAGTTGATCACTAATTTATAATGTTATCTGTAATGAGAATGACTGATCAGTGAATCTCAAAGTTCATGATCTTGTGGATCTAAAATAACAACCCAAATACATACAAAATACAAACTTTATTTATTGAGTTAATGTAATTTTATTAGAATAAAAAAATTATAGCTATCAAATAATTATCTACTCGTGCCCTTTGTACTTCGCCGATTTATTCCTCGAGTCGCATCGGCGCATATGGCGACATTTCTAGCCGAAAACAAAAGCTCGGCCTTTTCAGGTTGGCTCGAAAAGCAGTGGTTTGGGGCCACGTTCTCTGCGGCTGGGTTACGGCAAAGATTATGGTGGCTTTAGATGAGATTAATTTCTTTTACTTTTTTTCAGAATAAGTAGAGGGATGCTTTAAATTTTCTTTGTCGGGTATAGGTACAACAGAAAAAAAAATATTTTCGTCCTAAAATTGCTTTCTCTGAATGTACGAATGGAACACTTTTGCAAGAGTAAGATTCCAATTCAATCATTTAAATTATTCATTTCTATTTTTCATGTTTTTATTTTTTATTTGGTATTTTTTATTTTATTTGCTCTGTAAGAAAAGTTAGTATTCTAAGAGCAGACTAGGCCGGTGCACTATGTAACGTGTGAAGTATGAAAATGAATAAAAGTTACTGTCTGGTTTTAATCATTCCTCAGTGAGGCACGCGCTGTTAAGCGGCGGCGGCGTTCTCCACTGGCTCGCTACTCTATGGCGCAGTGTTGTGAAACGCAGGCCGCGTCAGTGCTCGGCCGACGATCGGCCGTGTCGACGGCGGTCCCTCGCGCTCTACAAAATGGCGCGCCTTGTTATCCGCACACACTTTCTAAGACTCCTGTTACTTCTCCCCATCGCCACCGCTCAATACAGTCACACGCCCAAATCATCACACAAACTCGCTTCCTGTTACAGCAGCGAAGGATTACCACAAGTGAGTCAAACTTTACAAGAGCTTTTACAACATTTTGATCGTGGTCATTTTACCATGTGAACTGAATCATAGCATAGACGGCTGAATGCCGTTTGTTTTTGTTTGGTGTTGTCATGTTCGAGTTTTAAACTTTTTGAATTAAAAGAACTGTCGTACTTTTTATGCCTGGACTTTGGATACCGTGATCGCGATTGATAAAGTTATAACGCGGCTTTACTTCGTATTATAAGTTTCTTCGGAATATGTACTGTCTGCATAAAAATACTTGCCGTTTCACCTGTAGCTATCAAAGATTATAGTAGATAGCATAACTAATAGAATAGACTCATCGTAGTCTAGGTACCAACTTTAGTCAAATGGTAATTTATATAGATACTTAAGTGAAGTTACAATAAAGTTGCCGCGGAAACGAAACTCGTGCTAGTTATCTTGCCCTAAAAAAAGTTAGTTGCCAACAGCTAGTTTTAGCAGATAATCGCGGGGTTATCGGTGTCGGCGGGTCCATTGAGAACAATACAAACATAATGGGTTCGTTTACTCTCCCAGACCGATGCCCAATGTTGCGTTATCAGCACCCAGCGGAACGCCTTATCAGCTCGCATCCGTTACCCGGGAGATGGGCCTCATTGTCTGCTCTACATTAATTATTGCCTCTACATTCATACGTTTCTCCATTTTAACTAGTGGTTAATTTCTCCTTTTCCCAGACTGTAAATGCCATTTTTACAGCAGATTTTGATTATATATTTTACTAGGCAAGGGCAGTAAATTAAATTAAAGAATAATAAACATTTATATAAATAATTTATTTCAAAAGCGATTAGGATAAAAATCTGTAGTTACCGATATGGACAATCGCCCCATGCCGTTGTTCACTAAGTTGGATATCAAATAACAACTTTATTTTTATTTGATATGACACGGTGTAGCTATGGGAAGGTATTCATTTAGTGTTGATTTTGATGTTTGCATGGTCAATTTATTTATTTGTGATCAGTATGAAAGATAGTAGGAAATAGCCAATCTTTAATTACTAAGGTACTACTACCGAAAATAATTAAATTTATTTAATTACTTCAAAAGCTTCAAAACTGCTTAACACGTTCACTGCTGAAAACACAGACGTGATTTTTATAACTTTACGTGGGTGCGGAAAAACACACCTGGTTTTTAGCGCAGCTTACGTGCTGGCTGTGCGGCGAAACACAGACGTGAGTGTTTAACGCGGCGCTACTACAGTGCGGCGCACACAGATGGTACGCCATTGCCGGAAAACACACACGGTCCGTTACGGTGCCCAAATGTAAAAACCGGTTCAGTAGTCATCGTGTTAATAATTTCAGTAAAAGTTCCTACTATTCCTATTCAAATCAAGCTCTATTATCCTCTCTCAGCTCTATTACTGGTTTTCCGGCCTATATTTATTTGTTTGATTCCATTGTACACTCGATTTAAGCATAAGTAAATCTATCGGTTCATCGTCATTATCTTGATTTATGCACAACGTTGAAGCAGTTGTCTATTTCATCGTCCATTTGACAGCAGATAGTTTATACGGTGAATAATAGTGAGAACATAGTTCTCATTTCTCCAGGATATCGCCGAGAAATCTGGCCGAGACTTCTTGGTATTTTCGACGAGAGCATGGAGAGGCTATTGAGTTGAACTAGCTTTTTTATTCCGCCGCTTTGACATTATTATCAAGTCCTTTGCATTGGTAATGTACGATGACCTACTATTTCCTGATAGAAGACGGCGCATTTCTAATGAGTAACGCAGTATCTAATAAATAATGCATCCTTATCTCAAAAGTTAAAGCACGGCGCGGGTGCTTGTTAGGTTTCTGCTTAAACATGATACTTATTAATGAACAGTTTTAGAGTCACAACTGTAAATAATTAAGCTTCGCGCGCGTAGATGCCATCATTGAACTGAACTAATTAATCGTTCTCAGTAGGTAGTTTTTTGAGCTGAGTTCATCCTTGGGTACGGCGCGAATTTAGACGAAACTGACGTCATAACATCTCGTTCCCATAAGGACATTGCAAAAAGAGGCTGCTATACTAATTTACCGCTTGCCTATGAGATTATTTCCATTCTTAGAGCCGATGACTCTTTTGTAGGGATGGTGGACCAGATTGTATGACTTTACTTTTGTTTCAAATACCACTGTTGACTACGCAACTATAACAAAACCTCCAGTCGTACTGAGAATCTTTATCCTGTTGAAGTCAGTTACTAATAATTGATTTCTCTTCTCAAGGGCAGGAAAATACATAGGCAAAATAACCTTCTATCCGAACCCCGGAAACCCTGCAACTTATGATAACACCGTAACTGATGACGTGAAGTAAAGTATGTAAGGATCATATGCATGACTAAAGACGTGATAATTTAGGTCACAGCGCAGACGCTACTTACAGAAAGTAAAATCTAAAGAAAAAAACTGTTATACAAATAGGTACTAATGCCGTTTTTAGCCATCAATAAAATTACGTCAATCCCGCTCATGGATGTCCCAGATTACGAAAAGCTTCATTTATAAATTTTCACTAAGTGGTACTCTATTGAAATACTATTTAACGGGACCCTACTTGAGGAGGCATACGCAGATTAATAATTTAAAATACCAACATTTAAAATACAATCAAACGACCATTTTAAAATCGAGTTGAAATATTTCTGAGAAGCAATCTCAGAGAGGGGTCGCTTGCGTGTCAGTATATCTCACTCTAGCAAACGACGTCTGTGAGTGACAGAAAGAGATATATTCGTAGCTATGGAAAAAGCCGATTTCGTGCAAGTGGAGTCCAAACTCCTGTTTTAGCATGCCTCATATTTATGTCTCCAAGGTTTTTTTTACATTAGCGTTTTGACAGTACTCTAGATCAATACACGTGTATACGAGTATACGACATAATTATAATATTACCTAAAAAAGCACGAGAAGAAATAATACCCACGCAATCGAATCCCTCAGTAAAAACTAGTCGTTAATAACTATGTAAGTAAGTACAATAAAACATTATGCATAGGGTCCAATATCACTTTTATATCATAGAATACCTTATCTTTTTGGTAAATTTATTAACAAACAATCGTCCCTGTTTTTAAACTAAAATGGCCAAAAATAGGGATGAAGTTTAGATATTGTATTTATTACACTGTGGTCGTGGTGCGACGATGTGAACGTCCTGTAAGCGACGCATCGACTAAATATAGATATACTATTTTGGCGGTAAATCCACCATCTGGGTCGGCACTATAAAACGAGTTTCCTAGTTACATAATTATGTGGTTGCTTTGTTGGCCTATGCATGTAGACAGTAGCTGCAACCATCACAGCTGCGTGTTGGTAGTTTTTGGGCTCTTCCACAAGTAGAAAATCATGAAAAAAACTGAATTCTCTTCTCTTTTGTCTGTAATAATATGATATGTTAACAAATAATTTAAATTTAAATTGATGCGTACACGGCTCTTTACGTAAGAACTATTAGGTGACGTGTGTCATTGCATTGACATTTAATTTTTATCTGACTAATGGAAATAACTACAATACGTCACATTTGAATGGGATTTCGTTGGTAACCCGAAAGTGTCTGGCCTGGTACGACTCGTATCAATTTAAGGTCTGCCTGGAATTCTTTGTCTGTTATTAACTTATTTTTTATTCGTTTGCTTACAGAGATGCATACCAGAGTTCGAGAATGCAGCGTTCATGGTGCAAATGGAAGCAACCAACACTTGCGGCGACAACGGCTCCAAAATGTACTGCATTCAGACTTCGGCTGGCACTTCTACCAGGTATGGATAGTACACTCTGACTGGTAAAATAGTCCTTACATTAGTCCTTAAATAGGCTTTAAATGGTGCTTCGAAGAAGTCAAAGCTACAATCATATGACCACTGTCTTATGGTTGTAGCTTCGATTTATTCTCACATTCACCATCGATGATTCACGGTGACTATTTGATTTCTCCTAAAAAAGGTTTTAAAAAGCAGTTCCTGTGTTCAGGTCATGTGACTTCTGCCAGCCGGGACAGTTCTCTCCGTACTTCCTGACGGACCTGCATCACGACTCGGACAACCAGACATGGTGGCAGTCAGAGACGATGAAAGAGGGCGTCCAGTACCCCAGCCAGGTTAACCTGACCCTGCATTTAGGTAAGACCTCCTGCAGAATTAACACTATCCGTTCGTTTAACTTGAAAGCTCTCTTCTCTACCATAATTTTGTAGATTCAGAGGTTTCATTTTAATTTCAACAACGGAAGCAGTTGCGAAAATTGTTGTTCTTTTGTTACTATAAACAGTTTTATATTGTTGACTTTATGCACAGGCAAAGCATACGATATCACGTATGTGAGGATCGTGTTCTACTCTCCGAGGCCGCAGAGTTTTGCTATTTACAAAAAAACCGGCGAAAACAAGGACTGGGAGCCCTTCCAATATTTTAGGTAAGGCCATTAATTATAATAATATACTTAGTAAGTGTAAAAGAGAAATGGCCACGTCATAGATTTCTAAAACGATGGTCGGATCTGAAAAAGAGCGATAATGAGCCTTCAAAAGAACTACTGAGAGTTCTTAATGTAAATAAAAATAGATAGGTAGATGAAACGGATAAGTCTCACGCTAATTTTATTTGCCAGTGCCTCCTGCCGAGATACGTACGAGATCCAAGAGCGGCGGTCAGCAGAGCTGGGCGCGGAAACCCGGGCGCTCTGCACCAGCGAGTATTCCGACATCTCGCCGCTGTCGGGTGGCAACGTGCTGTTCTCTACGCTAGAAGGCAGACCTTCGGCCTTCACCTTCGATAGCAGTCCTGAGTTACAGGTACCTAAATAATAAGGTTCTTCTAAGGTGTTGCCTCTAAAGTGATTGGGTTCTTCACACGACATCTTCTACGCTTTACACATCTCTCGACAGAGATGTTGTACGGCAAACAGCAAACCTTCACACAACATGTTTGAAATCATTGAATGACTTCACTCTTTCCACTGAGACATGTACAAATCTCTCTGGTCCGGTTTCCTAATGCCTGCATCAAACTGATGCAGATCGAATTTATAACAGTTTTAATACACTTTTGTAAATCTAATATTTGTTATCACTAGGAATGGGTAACAGCCACTGATCTGCGTATCACACTCGATCGCCTGAACACGTTTGGAGACGAAATCTTCGGTGACGTTCAAGTGCTGCAGTCGTACTGGTATGCCATCGCTGACGTGGCGGTAGGGGCGCGCTGCAAGTGCAACGGTCACGCCAGGGACTGTGACACCGAGGAGCAGGGTGATAGCACCAGGAGCCGGACTTGCAGGTAAACCTTCTGACACAGTCAATGCGGTCATACTACTCGGAGTGATTGCAGCCGCGCGTCCTCGTAGATCTATTTTGTCAATGGAACTGAGTGTGTATGAGTCTGAACATAAGTGTTCTATTCAAACTAGCAACGTGAAATATATGATAATGCCTTTCAGATGCGAGCATAACACGGCAGGACGTGAGTGCGAGCGCTGCCTCGACTTCTACAACGATGCGCCTTGGGGCCGCGCTTCCCCCACTAACGTGCACGAGTGCAAAGGTTTGTACCATGTTCATTGCTGGTGCGGTGCGGTTAATTGTTAACCAGTGCCATTTGCAAACTTCTCTGGAAGTATATAAAGCCTAAAAACTATGTAGCAAGAAATGATTCAGACCTTTTCGGTCTTCTTTACTTATTTTGATTTGTCTGCGTATTGGAGCTGGGTTAACAATGCGTGCAGCGGGTATAGCCAACTGTAACTTCCAACTCAATTGGAAATTTGGAATGAAGGAACGAAAAATGATATGGTGGAATCAGTTGACCTCAGTAATTTTCACATGCAAATTTTTGGGCTAAATTTATACCAATCATATTTCTTACTTGGCTTTACCCCTGTGGCCGTTGCGAATATTACAAGGTGATGGGTGTTAAAATTTTGAAAGGGTATCAAAAGGTAAAAAAAATGCAGATATATCGTCATTTACAACTACGTAAAATAGTAAAAACCACGCATTACGTAATATTTTATCAGTAAGGGGGCTAGTACATTATAATGAAAAAGAAAGCAGATGACAAGAAGCAAGCATAATAATCATGGCTAGATTGGTCCAAATATTCACTTGCATAATTTTTTTTAAGTGCGATTGTAATTAAAACAAAAAGGGCTAAGTAATTGTACCTGTCTGCTTATGAACGGGGAAATTCTACTGAACAAGCATTTATGATAATTATTGTCGTTATCATAATGATAAATATACGTGACGCGTGCGGTTACGGGTT
Organism: Campaea margaritaria; assembly: GCA_912999815.1. Taxonomy (NCBI): domain Eukaryota; kingdom Metazoa; phylum Arthropoda; class Insecta; order Lepidoptera; family Geometridae; genus Campaea; species Campaea margaritaria. The sequence goes on from OU538788.1 coordinate 8,514,670, forward strand.
CAATTCCCACACAAGACAAAGATTCGTGTAAACCAAAGGTATTTACTCTAAGTCTGCGTAAGTCCATGGTCTATGTAGTCTCCAATTCCCTAGATATAAGGAATCCTAATCAGGGGTTTGGATCTACGTATGTGACCGTGACGCATTTTTGTGTTTTTATTACGTGTCTGGAGGCTATTTTACTAAATTGCCTATTTGACTAAAATCGGACTATATTTGTAATGCTGAGCTTAAAAATAAGGTGAGTAAGACTTATTTTTTTATTTTAAACCCTCAAATAGTCTCTACTGATTGAAATCAACCAAACGAGAGCCTGAACACATTATTAAAAAACAGTCATAGAACACTAGTTTCCGAATACGATAAGGCTTCCTGTACACGCCACCGTCGTCTCTACACTGGTGCGGCAATACTGTATACTTACATTCAAATCGAAATCATGTAACTACTGTGCGTGTGTACACAGTATTGCAGTATATCACAAGCGCGGCGCCGGCGCTGTGTACAGGAAGCCTAACTGCATCCTATCTGATTTTCGCTCAACAAGATATGTTCGTAAAATCCATGGCCACACAGGTCACGTACCGGTATTTTGCCCACAGCCTGCAACTGCAACGGGTTCTCCAACAAGTGTTACTTCGACAAGGATCTGTACGAGCGCACCGGCCACGGCGGCCACTGCACCGACTGCGCCGAAAACAGGGACGGCGCAAACTGCGAGCGCTGTCGAGAGAACTTCTACCAGGGCTCTGAGGATATCTGTATCCCTTGCAATTGTAACCCAATAGGTCAGTATTCATTTTAGAACCGAGAGGTAGCTTACGGAGTTGGCAACCCGACAACGCCAGGTTGGATCCTCGGCCACCAATGCTTATTGGTAAATTATAATATGTGGTTTTTTTTATCGTTTTGTACTTCAGAAGACACGTTAACCGATTGTTATCCATTCGTAGAAGCTTTTATTATTATCATTATTATTGTAAAAGTCATAACGCTATTTCGAAGGCCCTTGGGTGGGCTAACAAACTCTAACACTAGAAGCCGGTCTAAACAAACAAATAAACATTTCATTCTAATTATATGAAAGTTTCGTCCGAATTAAAAAGTTAAAGTTTAAAAAGTATCAGGAAACATAATTATCATCATCTGGCTGTGTCGATTTGCTTTTAATATTCTCCCTGTTTCTACATTATATTATACGTGCAATCATTACAACCTATATCCGTAACGGGTTTCACCTCACTTTTGTGAGCAGGATTAAGCCATATTGCGCCACAAGGGCTGGAAACTTGTATTTTAACTCATTATCAATAACCGTTAATTGTGCGGCATAAGTACTGCATTCGCCGTTATGTACGTACATGTTGAGTGAACACGCTGCTGAAGTCATCTGAAATATAGAGAAGAGCCTCTGATGATTTAACATTCAACCTTTTTTATTACCAATTACAGGGTCCCGCAGCCTTCAATGCAACTCTGAGGGCAAGTGCCAGTGCAAGCCGGGAGTGACAGGCGATCAGTGCGACGTGTGCGCGGCTAACCACTACGAGTTCACCACCCACGGGTGCAAGCCCTGCGGCTGCAACGAATCCGGCTCCTACGCCAACGCTCCGCAATGCGACCCCGTCTCTGGAATCTGTCTCTGCAAGCAGAATGTGGAAGGGAAACAGTGTAGAGAGTAGGTTTTTTTTTCTTATTTTACATTTTAGGGTAACATTTTATCTCAGGCTAAACTCTTTACCTCATATACGGCACAAGACCAAGTCTGTTGCCTCGCATATTATATTTCAGCATTTTGAGTTTTGTGTACGTTCAAATTATAAGGTAAAATGAAAGGTATAGAACAACTGACGTTTTGCAGATGCAAGCCCGGCTTTTTCAATTTGGACCTGGATAATGAGTTCGGATGCACGCCGTGCTTCTGCTTCGGGCACTCGTCACAGTGCAGCTCCGCGCCCAAGTACCAGGCCCACGAGCTGAGCGCGCATTTCATCAGAGACGCGGAGAAATGGGGCGCGGAAGACGCTCAGAGGCTGCCGGCGACGCTGCAGTTTAACGCTAATACGCAGAATATTGGTAAAGAGCTTCGTAATCTATATTATGGGTCGCAACATTACCCCATGTACCTATTTCACCAAAGACGTCTAGTAAAAGTGGAAAAAGACGTCCAGCGCCAGCTGGTCTAAAGCACGCAGACAATTGGTACCTAAACAACTGCATATTATAATCTATAGCAAGTTTTTGCAAGGTGTATAGATGAGTGAATACTTTTTAACAACGACTTTTTGACGTATAATAATAAAGCAAGCCCTTTGAAACACGCTGAAAATATAAAACTATTGAACTTTGTTTATATAGGTTTACAAGTTCAATATAATAAAAAAACGAGAGTAAAACGAATAATAATAATGAAAACTGATAATGAAACGTCTTTTCCCCAGCTGTTTCATCAAGGGGTTCCGAAATAGTCTATTTCTTGGCTTCAAATCAGTTCCTTGGAGACCAGCGGCCGTCTTACAACCACGATCTGAAGTTCACGCTCCGACTGGGCGAGAACCGCGGCTACCCATCATCTCAAGATATTATTCTCGAAGGCGCGCGCACTTCGATATCCTTGAATATCTACGGACAAAATAACCCAGAGCCCACTAACCAGGTTTGTATTAATCATTAGTTGTGCGAGGCGACGCTTACCATTTTGCGATTGATTTGGTTTTATTTTATTTGCGAATTTTTGGTGGATGATTGGCCACGAAAGCTTACTTGAAGCGAATTTTATGTTTTCTTTGAAATGTACTTTTTTCTCAAGCTCCTAATTGTTGCAGGAGCAAGAGTACACCTTCCGCTTGCACGAGGACCCTCGCTACGGCTGGACTCCCACTCTCGCCAACTTCGAGTTCATGTCCATCCTCCAGAACTTGACCGCTTTAAAGATCAGGGGAACTTACAATAAGGGCGGAGTGGGCTATCTGATGAACTTTAAGCTTGAGACGGCTAAGATTGGGAGGGAGAAGGGATCTGCTCCAGCCAACTGGGTGGAGAAATGTTCGTGCCCCAAGTCGTACGTGGGAGACTACTGCGAGGAGTGCGCACCAGGGTTCAAACATGAGCCTGCCAACGGTGGCCCTTATTCCACCTGCATACCTTGCGATTGTAATGGACATGCTCACATCTGTGACACCGCTACTGGTAAGCTGTCTGTGTTTTTATTGAAAGTAATCTCTAGAAGCAGGCGTTGAACTGATTATTTAAAGTTGGTTTATTCATTCTTATTTTAACATTTTAGAGATAGGGACAGGCATAATCTCATCACGTTCAGCCACCATCCCTAACAGGGCCAACGAGACGGACAAAGTCCATACTCGCGGATTGAGAGAAAGCCTAAGCCATAGCAGTGGGAACGCATCAGGCTAATTATAATAATGAATGTGTGGAATTCCAGGTTTCTGTATCTGCAAGCATAACACAACCGGTAGCAATTGCGAGCTATGCGCCAAGGGTTACTACGGCAACGCTATCGCGGGCACGCCTGACGACTGCAAGGCCTGCCCCTGCCCCAAGGACAGCGGCTGCATCCAGCTTATGGACAAGAACATCGTCTGCACTGATTGCCCCGTGGGGTACGCTGGTATGTTTGAAACTGTGGTTATTTCCTTTGTTCTTTTGTTCTCCTTGCTGGTGTTGTGTTTTTCCTTTATTTCGTTTGCTTTTGTTTATGTTTTACGTATGTTGTTTTTGTTTTTTGATGCGGTCAACGTAAAATACTTACATATGGAGTTTTGGCGGAAAACCGAAATAGTTACGTTGTTATATTTGTATATTTTTATCAAACTTGTATTAATGTGTAATATTGGAGTTCGTTATTATTAATGAGTTCGTTAACGGGTAAGATAAAGGCCAAATGATAGAATCTCTAAAAACGTTATATTGCGTTTTATCTCCAAACTCCCAAGAAGTTTCAGTAAAGCACTCACCACTTTACTGAATCGTGACTATGGCTCTCAACTTTAACTAGACTAACTACTGACTGAAATTCGGTAGTTTAATTGTTAGGTACTGGGTAAATGCACTAATCCCGCGAAGCCAATACAGAAAACTTATGTATTGCTTTAAATTCACAGCAGGCTTTCGGCGTGGCTTCTCTACCACAGACCACCTCCACACCCTCAACCAGATGATAGAAAAATATCACGAATTTAAACTTCCACTTTATATAGTCTTCATCGATTTTTCCAAAGCTTTTGGCAGCCTTAAAAACTCATAAATATTTGAAGCATTGTATAACCACGAAATAGATACTACTTACATAAACTTACTTTAAATTATCTATCAGAACAGTACCGCTGCAATAAAACTGTACAAGCTTGGCCAATCCTTCCCCATCCACAAAGGAGTCAAGCAAGGAGACCCGCTATCTCCTAAACTCTTCACAGCAACATTGGAAGAGGTTTTTAGAAAGCTTACATGCTGCTGGGAAAGAAGGGGAATTGCTGTCGGTGAAAGAAGGTTAACTAATCTTCGTTTCTCTGACGACATTGTTCTTTTTTCACCCTCGGCATCAGAACTAGGCACTATGATCACTGAACTCAACTGAGCAAGCCTTGATGCCGGACTGAAGATGAACATGTCGAAGACCAAGCTGATGACAAACGATACGTAGGTTAGAAGTCGAATACGTCCACGAGTACATCTATCTTGGCCAATTAGTATCTTTCCAGGCGAGACAAGAAAAAGAAGAAGAAAACGCCTGGAAAAGCTTTTGGTCAATGAAAGACCCAATTAAAGGTAACCTCCCCCTCACCCTCAAGAAGAAGCTCATGGATGTATGTATTCTGCCAATCCTCACTTGCGGTGCTCAGACTTGGTCTTTGACAAAACATCAGAAGTCCGCCCTTGGAGTTTGCCAGCGAGCTATGGAGCGCAGTATCTTGGGAGTTCGATTATCAGACCGCATAAGGAACAGCATACTACGCTCCGAAACTCAGATCGCCGATGTTGGTCAGAAAGCCGGAAGCTTAAAGTGGAACTGGGCTGCCGCATGTCGGACGAGCTGTGGGCAAAACTTGTCACCAAGTGGAGCCCACACAATGTTAGACGACGTCGCGGTAGGTCCAGAAGGAAATGGCGGGACGAGCTGGTCGTCTTCTGGAGGGATTAGCCGCAGAAGTCTGTGAGCCGGAGGAGTGGAAAGTGGGTAGGGAGCCTTTTGCCCTGCAGTAGGACGACCATGACTAATAATAATATAAATTGTTTTAATAGTCGCCCTCTATTGGCGTTAATTTAAACCAATATATAGGTAGGTTACCGCTATGTCGTAGTACTAAATACTCAAAAAATACTAGATGTCGCTGTATTACAACAATCACTAGATGGCGCTGTAATCACAGAACTTTCGCAATTTTATTTTAAATATTTTTTGAGGTCTGAGGAAAGTCCTTGTAAAGAGATATATTGGAAACTTTCCCCGGAAAATTAGAGAATTTTGGAAAACCTTAGTGTTTTTTATGAGATTTTTGTATAAACTGCAAAATCCGTTTTCCTCTGCATATGAAGATTAATACAACTCTTTTCACGTCTTACAGGGCCCAAATGCGAAGTATGTGCTGACGGGCACTTTGGCGATCCCCTGGGCCAAGTTGGACCATCGCGGGAGTGTGGCGAGTGCCAATGCAACGGCAACGTGGACCCCAACGCCGTCGGCAACTGCAACCGCACCTCTGGAGAGTGCCTTAAGTGTATCTACAACACTGCTGGCGAACACTGCGATAAATGTTTAAGTGGTAAGTAATTGTATGTTACCAATAATTGTATTGTCCATCAGATTACTGTAAAGACTTATTTCGCGGTTTGAACTAAAAACTTATTTTTATCGTTATTGAGTAGATTTTTCACTTCCTTCGCGATTTTTTTTAATATACATGGCCTCTCTCTTTAAGATTAATTTAATTGGAACGTTTTCAGGCTACTACGGCGATGCGTTGGACCAGAAGAAGAAAGGAGACTGCAGTCCGTGCGAGTGCCACGTGGCAGGGACGGTTGAGAGTCCTGAGGGTCCACCGCAATGCGACGGCCTCACCGGCTTCTGCTCCTGCCAGCCGCACGTGATCGGCCGCAACTGCGATAGATGCGAGGTGAGTTACCACTCAATGCCACAGCACATTGTCCACCAACGCTAAATAGGCTAGCAGAGTGAGTAAATGTAAAAAAACTCGCCAAACTACCACGGCATAACAGTACTCTTACAGAATAAAAAGGATTTTTTAGTCTACAATTTGTAGCGTTCTCTTTGCTAATATCAAAAGTGGACCGTGTTACCATCAGGAGAACGACTTGCTCGTCTCGTCACCCAGCCAAATAAAAAAAAGTGGGATACGAATATCTGCAAACAGGTTTCTATATCCCTCTTTTGATATTGGAAAATACTTTTGAAATAAATTGATAGTTAGTAGTTTTGCAAACATGTTATAAGACCACAAGCTAACCGTTTGCTGTGACAGGATGGGTACTACAACATCAACTCCGGCGACGGCTGCAAGCCCTGCGACTGCAGCCTCGAGGGCTCCTACAACAGCACTTGCCACCCTTTCACCGGCCAGTGCTACTGCAAGCCGGGAATAGACGGGTAATTAGATTAGCATTTTATGTAGTCATCTTTGTAGTGGTAGGCCTCTTATGTTGGAGTCCTACTTGGAAAGTACCTTTGCCAGATGTTCATCCGTCTACTATTCGCCTGGAATCATAACTGTGTTTCTGTTTGAAGGGCACTATTTCTGAAATTAATAGGCGTATGAGATTTTATCACCAATGTCTCAGGACGACGAGCGCAGTGCAGTGCCGTGCCAGATTTTACAATGCAAAGTTTTAGGTGCAAGTGTTATGATCAGGCGTGGTTTATGCCTTTGCGTTTATATCATCGGGTGACTAACTGACTCGTATAGTTACACAGTATAACATAAATAAATATTACATTTGTAACACTTCAGTAAATACGGTACTAATTTAGTAGCAGACAATGAGTCTACCTTATTATATTCCAACTCAACTTATTGTTCAAAATCAAATTATTTTATCCTGGTGCGCCGTGACGCGACGCTCTTTTGTAGGAAGTGCGTTCTAAAATGTGTGTTATTGGTGTGCCGTAATCATTTACTCAATACGTGTTTGACACCGATATATGACGCTGCCAGAAGTGTACGTGTATGCCAGAAACGCGTTGCGCCTTGCTTCAATTGGTCACTTAATTACTCCTCCCCAGGATCCACTGCGACCGGTGCCACGCTTACCATTTCGGTTTCTCCCTGGAAGGGTGCCGCGACTGCGACTGTGACGACTGGGGCTCAACTGACTACCAGTGCAATATGACTGGTCAATGTTCCTGCCAGGAGAATGTGGAAGGGAGACGGTGTGATAGGTGAGGCTATGTACCTTTTTGTCTATCTGACTCGGTTGTAGCAAGCAAAATGACTTTTGGCTTTATTTTAAATAAAATTATTTGTGTTCTATCCCCTAGGTTAAACCGTTTAAGTGCTAGAGCCACACAAAGAAATAAACCATCTAACAGACAAGATTTTCCATATTCTCTGTGCCCCCTCCTATTGTTTTTGAAATATCCTGAATAATCTGGACTGTCTAATTAAACCAGATGTATGGAGAACAAGAAGCGGCGAGCGGACGGGCTTGGGTGCGAGGACTGTCCACCGTGTTACAACCTGGTGTTAGATGCTGTCAATCAGCATCGGCAAGAGCTGCGCGAGCTAGACGATGTAAGTTTTGTTACCCAGTTGTATAGAGAACCAGTAGCGGGAAGCTGACGGATTAGGCTGCGAAAACTGCCCACCATGTAACCTGGAACTGAACGCAGCATCGCCAGATTCGCCAGAAGCTACGCGAGTTGAACGATGTAAGTCTTGTCACCAAGGTGTATAGAAAATGAGAGCGATGCGAGCAGCTGTGGTTGCAAGAACTGCTCGCCGTACTACAACCTGGTGCTAGACGCTGTCAATCAGCATCCCCAGTAGCAGCGGGAGCTGGACGACGTAAGTCCTGACACTCAAGTGTATAAAGAACGAGAATGGTACGAGCGTCTAGGGCTGCAAGGATTGCTCGCCGTAATCGCCAAGAGCTTTGAAAGCTGGAAAGTATAAACATTTTTTCTTACTTAAGATCCGCTTAACATGTATTAGTATCCTTTAGAAGCAGAGAGGAGAGAACCACTCTACCTATTATATTGGTTTGTAAAATAAGTAACTACCTATTCTGATACCTTCACTGTGTCAGTAAACAAATTACTAGAGGTGTCCAATTATTATTTTGCAGATTTTAGCGAAGATCGCGAAAGCACCCACAGTAGTAGAAAACGCAGATTTCGACAATGAACTGCAAAGAGTGAGAGGGGACATAGAACGCCTGGTCCAAGAAGCCCAAGCGGAACTGGGCAATGGACCAGGGTCTGGTTCTGGCTCGAGCCTTACTGACAACTTGGGCGACCTGGCTGATAGGCTCAGCGACGTCAGGTAAAATAGATTAACTAAATCGATGTATTTGGACGTACTGGCGTGTAACAAATCACGAGCAGTTCACATGTTAAGTGATGGTGTACACAGAAAATTATAACACTTGGTGAAGATGACTAATTAAAAAAGGGATATTTACAATGTTGGTTTTGAAATCCCGAAATGACCATAGTGATCGCCATTAACTTGGAAACCATAAAATATTATATGAATCGAAGCATTGCCATACGACAGAGTGGCAATGCAGCGAGCATTTTATAACTTTTCCCACTGGTAGCGGCTTCTTACATAAGTTATCGTTCACATTATATATAATAAAGTATTTGTTTCCGAATTAATACTTACGTAAAACAATACTTAATTTTGCTATATTCTCTCGCTCTTATGTTTATAGAAACATGCTGTTCAAGATAGAGGACGAAAGCTTCGATGGTAATGAAGCTGTGGAGAGGAGTAAAACCAACGTTTCCAAGGCCGAAGACACTATCGAGGCAGCTCAGAAAGAAATCAACGTAAGTTTGCGCTTAAGGTTATAACGTAAGGCTATTTACAACTTTAGATAATCAACAATAAACATATTACCCATAAATAGAAATGCAGAGCACTTGCGGAAAAACAGAAATTATGCGGGTGAAATTGCAAGGTGCTAGTATCTGAATAGTAGCTAGTATCGATGAAATACTAAAATTCATAACGATATTTAAGTCCTACAGAATACACATACACACACATAGGCTTTTGGTGAAGCCAAACTTGTCTTTTACATCTTTTCTCAATGAAATCCACAGAGCGCGCTTGAATACCTTGACGGAGAAGGCGCTGCAGCACTCGCCAAGGCACGCAACCGCTCCGACCAGTTCGGCAAGCAGTCAGTCGACATGTCAGCTCTGGCCAAGGAGTCGCGTCTCCTGGCAGAGAAGCTGGAGAACGAAGCACGGAACATACGCGACATCGCCGACAAGGCCTTCAACACCTCGCTTGCTGCCAACCAGATCGCTAAAGACGGCCTTACTAAACAGGCTAACATTAGGTAAGGTTCATTAAAACAGTTGGTTTATATTGACACATTTTCTGAGAGAGAAGCTCTGGCAGATGCATCTGCTTGTGAGCTGTGGTGTTTGCCATAACCATGGACCATGATGATCAAAAATGTCCCAGCTGTAAATAGATAAGGGCTTAAGATGATGACACAGATATACTATTTCGAGAAGTCTGGCTATGAAAATTTACTTACATGCACATTGTTTTAGTGTGTGTAAACTTAGAATTCTAAAGTCACAACGTGTACAGAAGCACATTTATTTATCTGTGTTGCTGATATAAATAGAAGATCTGGTAATACCGATAATTGTTTCTAGCAATGAAGTTCAAATCCTGACGAACGAGTTGAACGCAGCGTCGGGCAAGTTGAGCAGCATGACCGAGTTGGCGGACCAGGCGCTGCTACGGGCGCACACCGTGTACGACGAGGCGCTGGGGCTGTACGCCGAGGTCAACACCACGCTGCTGCCTGACATCCGCCTCAACAAGCTCCACGAGGACGCTGTAGAGATGAACAAGACGGTCAGTGTACTCAACTAAGAAATACCTTACTCTCTTTTCAACCAGAGCATAAATCAAGCAACATTCCATTCCTCCTTTGATCAGATCGATGAAAAATCGGGCGAGCTAGACCGCCTGATGGCCGAAAACGAAGAAACGCTCCGTAACCTCGAGGACGCTGTCCGTCGCGGGCGCGAACTTCTCGACCAAGGTCACGACCGACAGGACGAATTGAACGACCTGCTTGCAAAGTTAGACGAACTCCAAGCGCAGGCCAAGAACGACGTCGAACTGACCAAGGCCACTCTTAAGGACGCCAATGAGATCTACAAGACATTGAAAGGTGAGTTTTGTTGCATCACTATTGGGTCGTGACCTACTTTCAGTACTGGCGGCAGAATATCTAGGTCGTTATTCTGAGATTGCCAGTTTTTGTGTATCTTTTATATCGGTGTTGTGTATTTTCAGAGAGTGTCATAATAATAACATGTTTCTGAACATCTGGATCTCTTATGAATATCTAATAACGGTGAGATATAATTCTCCAGAGGTGTTTATTTCACCTTCTTTTCAAAAGACGTTTCTACATTAATAGCATATTATAATGAGTTAGTAACGCATACAAACAGAAAAAGCGAGTCTGTGTGAGCGGCATAACGACTGGGAGCTTTCGAGAGCTAACGCACAGTAAAAGAATGTGATGTCGGTGTGTATGTGTATGTACGTACACTTGTCACATTACAACAATCAGAGCCTAATGGACTATGGACTACGTCGACTACGACACAGTTTCTCTACAAGAGTTTAAAGCCTATTATTTTCTAATTTTTTCCTTCAGAGTTTAGCGACCAAGTGACTGAATCCCGAATGCTGGCTGAGCAGGCAGCGCTCGATGTGCCCGGCGTGCAGCAGAAAGTGGCTGCTGCCGACAACAGCATCAACAACATCGCTGAAGAGCTCACCATCGCTAGCGACAAGGCGAAGGACGCGCGCGACTTGGCGCAGACGGCTCAGAAGGAATACGCTGATAAGGCCTCCGAGGTAAGCCAGGCTCTTTGAGACTTCTATGAAACACGACTCACGTAGCCGAAGACGTTCTCTCCGCAAATCAGTTATCACGCACAGAACCATAAAAATATAGAACGTGTTAGATTAGCTTGTAAATAGGCGTAAATGGCAACAAGAGATAGTAATACTGATTTCTTCTATCGGATTTTGTTGAAATCTTTCTGTAGAGAAATCGATAAGGTTTGTCTGAGAATCTAAGATTTATATTTATTTTGTAGTCCTTCTAACAAGGTTTGATTTTTTGTTTTAGGCTGCCCATGAAATTAGAAAGAAGGCTTCCACGTCTAGAGCAGAAGCTGTCAAGCTACGTGACGAAGCGGACAAACTTTCAAGTAAGTATCTGTTCGCACAACTTAATAAGTACAAAACGTTATTTGAAAATCGAGGGTAAATGAGAGGTTTACTAAACTATAGCGCTTTTGGTTTCTGCATCCTCACTTCATTCCGTTGACGATACATCTCTGGTTGGTGAACTTTGCTGAAACCAATATAGTGCTATGAACTCTTTTCTTTCCACTCTTTGAGTTAGTTAGTGTTACTAATGTCATTGACGAACATAATGTTCCGCAGCTCGCGTCCAGGGCACGGCGAAACAAATCGAGGACTTGGAGAAAGAAGCTGGCGAAAACATGCAGCTCACTCGAGATGCTAAGATGAAGGTAAGCTTTCTCTATTCATACTCATAAAATTGTTTTGTGTTATATGATTGAATTGTGTTTGAAATTTTACTCTAATTAATGAACTGTCCTAACTCCGTTTGCTGAGGTGGATGGTAAGGCATGACACTTTTGGATTAGGTATTAAAAGCGAAGCAGCGTCGACAGAAGTCGTGCTCATTAGAACTTAAGAAGAGAAAGTAGTAGGGAAGGGTTGAAACGAAATTAAAACTAAACTGAACTGCATTTGACGTTTTTACAAGTAGTATGAGCATAGTGTCATACGAAATTCAATAAAACTTAAAAATAATAGACGTTACTTTAATTTTGCAAAAGGTCGGGCAAGCCAACACTGACGCGAGGGAGGCAGAGAAGCAATTGAACAAGGGTCTCGACGATTTGAAAATAATCATGGACGAGCTGCAGAACCTCCCAACCCTCGACGACGATGCCCTGGACCGACTACGTAAGAGTTTTGTACTTTGTCATCACTCGCCCGCACGCTTATTATGTTTCATCATCATTAAAATCATCATACTTAGCCGTTTCATACATGTCTCATGTCCTAAATCTACGTACACCTTCTTTATAACTTTACTGGTCTGTTGTACTGGTCAACATACCTTTGCAGTAAGCGCTTTTCCTGGAGCTAACAAGGTTTACCGTTGACAGATGCATCAAGGAGGATAATAAAATCATGTCTCGCTTGAAGCAATTTTCATATCTTACTGTTGTTCGTACCAGAGCCGCAAAACGAATTAATGTAAATTAAGACAGATATTGAACAGACTCATCTTTACTAGTGAAAACCGTAAACCTCTATCTGGGCGGTCGTGTCAATTCTGGAAAAGAGAAACAGCCCAACTTCGGTAGTAAGTGTGGTGACGAGGTGTTTGAATCGATGCAGGGTAACACTGCGTACTTACTCGTAATTACTCGTGGCAACCATGCTCTATCACGAAGTTAATTTCTCGGAACTTTACCTACAGACTGCTTCTATATTTCTGAGAAATAAACCTGGCAAACGGCCTTTAAAGTTTAAAGTTTTTAAGTTATTAAGGCTAGCTGTTTCGTACTGAAACAGATTTCTTTTCTTTTTATTTTGAGTGTTTTCGAACGTAACTACACAAAGACTATTCCGCTTAATATTTTGTGTTGGTACGAGATTATTATGGCCCACGACTTTGGGCCGGCCAACCGGAAGTCAGTCGTCCTTCAAATGCGCGTGCGAGCACTTGTCGCGTCGCGGTGTTTTGAGCTTTCACCGGTAGCTCCATTTCGTGGACGCCATTCCCATCCTCGGAGACGAGCTCCAGGATTAAGTGTAGTGTGGATTGCCTGATCACACCTCTATCCCGGAGGAAGGTGATACGGGATCAGAAGAAACCGCCCCATCGGCGTCCTATGGATATATCTCTGTGCACCATCATCCCCCATCTAACCCGAAGACAGCGCTGATTACACACCCGAGAGGCCATCGACGGATTTCCCAAGTAAGTTCGTAGGCCATAATATCTCCCCGTAACATTTTTGATCCGTTCGAGCCGGATCTGCGGATTTTCTTTGCTGTAGTCACGTTGTCCAAATCCCGTTATTAGTGCATATTTTCCCATTTTTGGAAACCATCCGAGTATATTTTAGTGTTTGTCGTAGCGGCGTTACGCGTCCCGACAATATTTCCCAGTTTTTCATCTTGATTTTGCCGATTTTTGATTTTTTGTGTGCGACATTACGTGTCCATTAAAAATGGCGGAACAAGATATTTTCGAAAGAGAAGTTATACTTGACGAAGTCAAACGTACTTTAGAGTTTTACGAACTCAATGAACAGCAATTTAAAGCGCGAGCAAAAGATATTCTTTCTATTCAGAGAAAATTCCTTAAATTGCAAACTAAAATTGAGAAGTCACAAATGAAATTGTCGACATTTGACCGAGAGGAACAGTTACGTATTCGAAGTCAATTCAATGATATTTATTACGCAATTGTCAGCCATGTCGAAGTTCTGAAGAAAAACGATGAGGAGTGTAGGCGCATGAGTCGAGTTTCCTTTAACAATACAATACAACCGACTCACGGGGGTTGTAGTAGTAGGTTACCGAATCTTCCGTTGCCGTCATTCGGGGGAGAATTGACCGATTGGCCACCATTTTATGACCTATTTCGCTCCATGGTTGATAATAATGACGCCTACACAGATAACGAGAAGTTTAGGTATCTCCTTCTTACCTTGAAAAACGAGCCCTATAACTTAATAAAATCGATACCTATCACGGACGAAAATTATACCGTCGCGTTAGATATTTTAATTTCAAGATATGAGAACAAACGAGTCATAGCTTCTCAACATATTGATCGTATTCTGGATATTCAATCCTGTGCCGAGAAATCAAATCAAAGTGTGCGTAATTTGTTGAATATTTACCATGAGAATATAAAAGCGTTACAAGTAATGCATTTTCCTACAAATCAGTGGAGTTTTTTGTTGTTGAATATTTTACTACGTAAAATACCTACTTCCATTCGGATGCGATTCGAGTTAACATTGCATAAACCATCCGATGTACCCAACGTCGACTTGTTAATCGAGTTTTTAGAACGAGAATTAACCGCCAGCGAAATAGTTGAATCTGGCAGTAGAAATATTCAAAATGTAGGTAGTCAGAGGAAAGAGTACGTCGCTCCAACGTTCCGTCGAGCGTTGGCTGCCGGCGTGGCCAGCCGCACTTCGACTCAGGGTGCGAGCGATTCTCAACCTTCTGTCAATACGCGCAAGAACCAGAATTGTGTATGTTGCGATGCTCAACATCCATTAACAAAATGTAATAAGTTTTTGAATTTGTCACCAAGCAATAGGTATGCGTTTATCAAAAATAAAGATGTTTGTTTCAATTGTTTACACAAAGGTCATAACGTTTCTCAATGCAAGTCGAGTTTTGTTTGTCGTTCGTGTAAAAAACGTCATCATACATTGATTCACTTTACTTCTGAAGGTGATACTAGCCGTGCGAGTGAGAGAAGTGTTTCTTTACCGCTCACGGAGGAACGGGAAGAGAACATTCCGAGCACCTGTACTCAGCACGCTATGTCCGCGAGTCAAGCGACACAAATTAATTGCGCGTCGTCCAATGCTCCTTTTAGCACGACAAATACTGTGTTGCTTTCGACCGCACTCATCGATGTATGTGTAGGTAATGAAAAGCGTTCGACTGTCCGGTGTCTTATCGATACGGGAAGCCAGGCTTCGTTCATGACGGAATCGTGCGCACAGCGGCTAGGTATAAAGCGTTGTTATGCGAATGTACCTGTTTACGGGATAGGTGACACCAAACCGGTACGACCAAAAGGAAAGATTTCGTGTTGCATAACTCCGAGAGATGAACTTCAACCTTCTATACCTATTGAAGTTTTAGTATTGCCGAAACTTATTCCTAAAATGCCTAGTGTACCACTGCCTCATATGGGGTGGGCACACATTCAAAATTTAAATTTAGCCGATCCTTTGTTTCACACTCCACAGCCGGTGGAGATGTTGTTAGGTGCAGATGTACTATCTCACATAATTTTAGGAAACGTAATAACGGGTTCGCCCGGTACGCCGATCGCTATGAACAGCGTTTTCGGTTATTTGTTGTTGGGAAAAATAGCGTTCAACTCTTCGACTCCATCCTCAGTTCAAGCTTGTTTTAGCTCATTATCCGATGACGGCGACTTGAAACGATTCTGGGAACTGGAGTCAGTGCCTGAGGTGAAGGCACTCACCCCCGAGGAACGTCTATGTGAATCCATATTTGAACGCTCACACTATCGTGACGTCACGGGACGATACACAGTAGCTTTACCACGTAAACCTGATGCTACGCCCCTAGGTGAATCACGAGATATTGTCCTCGCTCGGTTCCATAAATTAGAGCAGCGTTTACAACGGAACCCGAGTCTTAAAATTGAGTCTCACGCGTGCTTGCAGGACTATCTTAAACAAATGTATAGAAATATACTAGTACAAGAATCTGATAGGGACTTGCAACGCATTCTGTGGCGTACGTCGCCCGATGAACCCCTCCGTGATTATCGTCTGCGGACGGTAACGTTTGGTGTGAGCACTTCCCCTTCCTTAGCTCTTCGTACCATTAAGCAATTGGCTTGTGACGAAGCATCTAATTTTCCCCTAGCGGCAAAGGTTTTAACCGACCAAGTGTTCGTCGACGATGTGGTCGCGGGCGCGAGCGATGAATCACACGCTCTGGTATTACAACAGCAATTGTTAGGTATTTGCAAATCACTTGGGTTTCAACTACGTAAATGGCACAGTAACTCGCCGGCGATACTCGCCGCGGTTCAGGCGCCAGAGGTTCATGGTGAGCGGCGGGAAGAGGTGCCCTTTGCTCCCATGGAACATGACCATCAAACCAAAATAAGGGACTCAAGGGGACTTTTACCCTCCACATTCTTACAGAACGACATGTGGTTTCACGGCCCAGCATGGCTCCGTGAGGATCCTACTGCGTGGCCAGTATTTAAAAGTATCCCTAGCACGGGTGAGGAGAAACGTAATCCACCGGTCGCGTCTGCATCAGCTACGCTGATCGACGATGTTGAGGTCATAAACCAGTTTTCAACCTTGAGTAAACTATTGAGAATTACTTCTTATATTTTTCGCTTTTACAATATTCTTAAATCGCGCGTCAACAAGGAAAAGAGTTCCTATTCTAGTCACATTACAGTCCACGAGTATAAGCTCACGCTTAATCGTTTGATTTATTTAGTGCAACACCAAGTGTTTCACGAAGATTTTAAAAACATTTCACAGGGTAAACCGCCCTCAAACCAATTGAGACGTCTTAATCCGTTTATCGATGATTCGAGTTTTTTGCGAGTCTCCGGACGTCTACATAAATCCCTTTTGTCGTACGAGTCAAAACATCAATTAATTTTACCCAAAAAACATCCTCTTACGATTTTAATAATTGACGATGCCCATATTACGCATCTTCATGCGGGCACTCAAGCCGTTCAATATTTACTTTTACAAAAATATTGGATTTTATCTAGCCGAGATATAATACGTAAACAAATCTTTCGTTGTGTGCGCTGCTTCCGTGTGCGTCCGGTACGTCTACAGCCTGCGATGGCGCCGCTCCCAGCGGTCCGGCTGCGACCCGAGCGCCCATTCATGAAAACAGCTGTTGATTACGCGGGCCCGTTTTACATGCGAGCTAATAGGGTTCGTAATGCTAAAATCATCAAATGTTATGTCGCCGTGTTCGTGTGTATGAGTGTGAAGGCTATACACTTGGAGCTCGTATCGGAGCTATCTACTGAGGCGTTCTTAGCAGCCCTGCGCCGATTTACATCGCGCAGAGGTTTGTGCAGCGACATTTACTCTGATTGCGGAAACTTCCAGGGTTGTCATAACTATTTGAGAGATTCGTACGAGTTTTTAAAAAATGACTCTGTTCAATGTGCTTTGAATTATCAAACCTTGAAACAGGGCAAATGGTATAAGGACCGCGGTGCTCCTATCTGTGTAGGCGACATTGTTGTGGTATGCGACGATAATCTTCCACCACTCCAATGGAAACTTGCTCGTGTTCATACACTCCATCCGGGTTGTGACTTTGCAAACGGGCAAGAGTCTATTCAAACGAGCGATCGTAAAAATTTGTAAACTTCCTTTAGAATGATTATTGTTTACGAAGTCGTAAAATTAGTTCCTAAGTTTTAATTACCTATACTAGTTGTTTACAACAACCTTAGATCAAGTTTAAGTTTATAGATTGAATAACTTTCTGTTCATTGAGTTTTCGTGTTAAAAGAACTTACAGTCTTTTAAGGTGAGCGGCATGTTTCGTACTGAAACAGATTTCTTTTCTTTTTATTTTGAGTGTTTTCGAACGTAACTACACAAAGACTATTCCGCTTAATATTTTGTGTTGGTACGAGATTATTATGGCCCACGACTTTGGGCCGGCCAACCGGAAGTCAGTCGTCCTTCAAATGCGCGTGCGAGCACTTGTCGCGTCGCGGTGTTTTGAGCTTTCACCGGTAGCTCCATTTCGTGGACGCCATTCCCATCCTCGGAGACGAGCTCCAGGATTAAGTGTAGTGTGGATTGCCTGATCACACCTCTATCCCGGAGGAAGGTGATACGGGATCAGAAGAAACCGCCCCATCGGCGTCCTATGGATATATCTCTGTGCACCATCATCCCCCATCTAACCCGAAGACAGCGCTGATTACACACCCGAGAGGCCATCGACGGATTTCCCAAGTAAGTTCGTAGGCCATAATATCTCCCCGTAACACTAGCTATTGACAAAAAGTTATTGTATCTATTATATTATTATAATCTTTGTCTACGTGTGTGAGCATTTGTCATCTATAAAACACTTATGCGTATGCAAAGTGAACTGTAGATGCTTGTTTATACTATATTGTAGTCTTATAAACCGCATGTCTTATTGATATTACTTCTTTTCTTTTACAGAGAAAAGCTTAGATCAGGCTGAGCAAGCCTTGCGTGAGGTGGACTTAGATGGGAAGATCAAGAGCTTGACTGAAGCTAAAAATACACATCAAAGGTATTATTGGACTTGTTAATTCGTTATTCTTTCAGTACTAATCGAGTTAAAAATGATTTTATTTTACTGACAAAAACTACGTATACTCTACAGTGATCCACATATTGGTTTGATCATATCATCAATTCCATACTTTATAGAAACGAATTGGATAGGTTTGAGTTAATTTTGTGCTAATTGGTTGCCTTACCTTTTTGCTTGCTTCCAAGTAACTATAATGTTTCCTATCAATACTTAGCAACCTCCACAGCGTTATCAGTAAGGCCATGAAGTGGGCACTGGTGACCAGGTTGAAGTCCTGCGCTGAGAACAGAGAGCTAGATATATTATGTGACCTTCTAAATTCCGCCATTTTACCACAGATGGATAAAACAGTATCAAGACGAACACGACCACCTGCGCGGCGAGGTGGACAATATCAAGGTGATCCTCGACCAGCTGCCGGAGGGCTGCTTCAAGAGGATCGTCCTCGAACCCACTGAGGGCCCCAGTCGAGCCGGCAACTTCAGGTAGACGGCCTGGACCACCTGTAGGATAGACACAATAATAAACGTTAAAACTAATCTGTAACAGATATAAGTCCAACTTTACGAAATTGTTAACGAATCTTAAAAAAATAGAACTTCTCACTTTTCATACTGCTACTTTTATTTGTATTAATAGGAATGTGCAATCAAGTTAATATTACCAGCACAGCTCATCTGTAGAGTTGTTACAATGGAACTAATGAGTTTAAACACTTAACGTCCCGTTACTGACAGTGTTTAATAGTATTCAACTATAAAGATCAGTTGGTAAATTTGGGTGAGAAATCTTGTTTATTTAGTTGTGCTGCTATAGTTTCTATTTCATTAGATTATTAGGAAGACTTAATTTTTCCTTTATTCCATTCTTTTATTTTTATTAGTCTGATCAACCTGTTGAGATGATTTCAGAAAATTTATTTATAAATTGAATTATACGCTACAATTTTACTGCCTGTATATCCTACAGCGTTCGAATACCTGTACTCATATTGTGTGCCTTATGATATTATAGGATAATAAAAAATGCAATATTTTTTGAAAGATACGACATTTGATACTATTATCAAATGTAACATTAATGTAGTAAGCTAAGAAAAACAGAAAAGACGAGAATATCTTTTTGTTACTTCTGAATTTTTACCAATATAATGTTAGGAGTAGGTTTACCGATGTGCCTTCGTAATTTTTGATTCTATTTTATACTTGCAGGCTGCATTTACTATTTGCATTTTACGTATTTAGTTTTAACTCGTAATGTAGATTTAGCAGAGGCTTTCCAATTATAGTAAAGTAATAACTGTGCCATAATTTCCTTTGGTACATTTTGTAAATATTATAATACAATAAATAATGACGAATTAGTACAGTTTTAAAATAGTTTCGATGTAAGTATGTGCTTTTTATTTCGATCAACATTTCATAACAATTGGTTTTAATATTATTTTGTCTCGATAGCGACCTCGTATTTGTCTAAACATGGTCTAATGCGTACCAATTAAAAAACTTCGCCAAAGAAGATGTTCTTACATTTTTTTAATTTAGTGAAAATGAAATTTTGTGAGTAATTTAATCTGTATTTTAGCTTATTTATTTGCAATAAAATACAATAACTGTAATATGGTTTTAATTTCATATTTACCTTTGTTTATATCATATGCATATCATAATCATATGCGCACCCCTTCCATAGCTGCATTTATGCGTGATCAGCGTTTTTCAGGGCTTTGACTTGACTTTGGCTATCATCTTGGAGGTTGCCAAGGAAGCCTGCGCAAAGCACAAACCGAAATATTCTGCATTCCCAACTTAGATCAAATTCCCAACTAAAAAGTAACTTTTCGGGACGATTGGATGAGAATACGGCTAATTATATAATTTTATTACGAAATATGGGTTTCTCGGATACTTACCTTAGATGTACAGTATAATGCACCCAGTTAATCGTCACTTGGACAAATTGTGTGTGAAAAACCGGCCAAGTGCGAGTCGGTCTTGTGCACGAGTGGATTATTTAAAACGGCATAATTATTTTAATTCAATTATTTGTTTTTAAAGTGAATATATAACTTAATATTCTGTGAATATTTCAAGCGTCTACCTGTTGCCATTATCAATATCGAGCAAAAACGAGCAGATAAATCACGTTTGTTGAATGGGAGCCACCTTAAATAATTATTTTATTCTGTTTTTTAGTGTTTGTTGTTATAGCGGCAACAAATTATTCATCGGTTCGATTCGGTTCATTAGATACAGCCTGCTGACAGACGGACAGACAGACAGACAGACAAACGGACAGCGGAGTCTTAGTAATAGGGTTCCGTTTTACCCTTTGGGTACGGAACCCTCAAAAGGAGTCAAGTGACGTCATACAGTGTGACGCACGCTGCACGCCGCAGGACGTTCCTCATTCGTCTGTCTTTCACCTTATGCTTTTATAAACGGCTTGGTTTTTATCTTCAACACAGTTCACCTAATAGTTCTTACGAACTTTCAATGCTAGAAATACAGACATGCCTTGGTTACAGTGTTATTATATAGGAACATAATAGATATTTTTATGCATACAAATTACAAATGCACTATCTACTGATCAACAATTAAACCATTCATCGCCTGTTCTAAATATCAAAATTTTGCAACTTGGCCTAGGATTATGCAAAATCGTCCGAAGTTAAAAATCTACACAGAACCACACGGAGCGGCTCGCAGTTAAGGCCCAGACGATAAACCTTAAGTGGTCGGCTCAGTCAGGGGTGCACCACGCGGGAAATCACCTCGGCAGAGCGTACTGCGAACCGGGCGGCGACGCGCCCTGAACGCCGCGAGTGTGTGGGGGGGGCCACACGAGTGTGTGTAGGTACGCTTGGGGTGACCATGTTCTCTATTTCTATTATGACGAACCATGCGAGCGTTTGTCCATAATCTCACCTGCTGGGAAGCAACGATGTGGCCGAAGGTGAAGCACGCCTGCCTAGAAGATACCGATTCACTCTTAACTTGATCACACCTGGGTTATATTTAACCGCAAACATAGGAACAAAGCATTCCAGTTCTTTGCAATTCTTATAATGAAATAATACGCATAATATTCGAATTGAAAATTTCGACATTTTAGATTTGTTATAATTATCTGTGGTAAAACTGTAGTCGTAATCAGCTGAAGAACTAAAGTTACCTTTAAAAGTTAGCAAATTAAAGTCGTAGTGGGTAGGTCGCGTAGATCGTAGAACCGATAACCGTTGGGGAAGAAAGGTGCTCGGGTATGGCTACGGATCTGAAGATATAGCACAGCACAAGAAGAGAGCCGCTGAATGCAAACCGCTAGCTATAGTTCGTTATGACCTTTGTTCAGCAGTGGCTATAATCATGGTGCTGTTAATGAGGGTGATGACGATAATTTTGAACTTATCATTTAACCACATATCGTATAAAATAATCAGCCTTAGGCCTTGTACGAGTCTAGAAATATGTTATACAATATTATAATTTATGATTTTTATAAAACGGTAAATGGCGCACATTTAGCTATAATTGTTGTACAACTCTCTCAGTTCTACCTAAGCTTACCTAATATCGAAGATTTAAACTAAGACTACTAAATTCTGAACCGTCCGAGTCCGTTGACATCAAAGCAACGGAAACCATTAAATATATTTAGCATTGTCATATTTCAAATGTGTGCCGTTTAGTGTAATGTCATATTTTCGGCCTTCAATTAGACATATTTTTTTCTTTTCTTTTTTTTTATTCAGGTCTTCAAGACGCGGAATAAAAGTATTTGTGATATTTTGAAAATTTGAACATGAAATGGCTTAACAACAATTTGTTGTTGTAAAACGCAGACCAGGAAACAGTGTTAAGCTACTTTTACTCCAGTACAGAAACATTCAGAACATCGAGAACTCGGCATAATTATTGTCAATGTTGTTACATCACAGGAGAATGCTGGATTAAAATAAAAATAAAAAACTGACTGTACGTATCCCAAGAGTATGTAGGCTGGACACCCTACTCGGTCGGTATGCAAACGCTACTCCCGAGTGTAGTACAATTTATGGCGAGCATTTCACTGAATTTTCTTTTGTTTTTCCAAAGTAACGCTCTCCTTGGACTGCCGTAGTATTTACATATAAGTACAGTACATAGTTCTTTATGTACTGAGGAACCTCTTGGGGTGGCAGCCCTGAGCACTGTTGATATACACTCTTATTTTCGCGAAATGTACCCATGTTTGTAGTATGTATCTCTACTGAATGTCTTTGTTCTGTTGTATCAAATATAATTAATAACTGATATTCTTTAAATTTAATTTTTTTTTACTACCTAGTGCATATTTTCTTTAGATTTTGTAGGATTACTAATGAATATAGTTTTCTTGCCAAATAAAGTTACAATAATTAAAAAGACTTCGAAGCATTAATGGTTCATGGTTTTTTTTAAACAATTCCATGAATGAAGACACCTGAATTCTACACCAGAGGTTTTCATTTGGACTGAAATATTAAGTCACTATTTCCAACTGAATTCGTAAACCGGTTGAAATGATTATCAATTCCACTCTATTCTCTCTTACATTACGACTTGTCAACGGTGGGAGGTGGAAATTAAATAGAATAAGGGTCACTGCTACAGACAGACTAATCAGGAAGCACCTACGCTGGTAACAAACTACCCACCTATCAATTTCCCGTACTAAAGCAATAGAACTGTTGTCACGGGAAAAATAGCGCTAGAAAGCGACGAAACTAACCGCCAACAAAACAAATTTACAACAACGAAATTAGCAAATATCTCACTGTCCGGGGGTGCGGAGTTTCCGAAATACCGTAACTAAACTAAAACTAAATAAGTGGGCGAAAAATGTTGCCTAACCAACCACTTTACATAGAGCTGCAAATTCGGAAAAGCCTCACTAATTTGCGGGCCGTATACGGGAGGTTGTGGGTCTATTCACAATGGTGGTTACAAGTGGAAAAACAAGGCGGTTAATCCGAAAAGTTTTCTTAATTACGGTAGGAAACTAACTCCCAGAACGAATTAAGTGCGAGATGAAATTGGGTGAAATCCGGAATCAGATTATGAATGTGACCCCTGGGCGCTTGCGGCGAGCTCGCCTGGTAAACGTGGATTTTTTGCAGTCAAAAGTTACACCCACACGCTCTTGATGGTTAGTATAAAATAGTGGTCTATTATATTTCAGGATTATGCCATTTATACGTAACGTAGTAGCTACCAAGAGAATATAAATCAATACGTAGGTACCTACTATTAACTCAATGTTGTTTGAAGGGCAGGTGCCTGCATAAGCTATCTGCTACAAATTCAATTAACTCTACTATTAACGACTAAAATTCCACTATAATAGGCCTCTACTTGTTACTAAAACATTTTTTCATAATTATAATCTATTGGAATGGACCTATTAAGTAGGTCATTTTTCTGTTGTCGATATACCTACCTAGTCACAACATGAAAATAGAAAGTAAGCACAGATACTCACCAATATTATTTATTAGTGAGGACACTGAGAAAAGTTCAGAGTGTTCAATGGAGATGCTTGTAATAAAACTATTTAAATAACATAAAAATCACTCAAAGTCAACAATTAATCTTTGACCACGACATCTCTCCAATATTTTACTGTATAAAAGTAGGAGAATATCCGAATAGGGCAATAATTTAAATATTCATCACGGAGAAAAATTCATCGTCGAAAAAATCACTTTAATTTTTCCAAACAACTTTACAAAAGGGGCCAATCAAAAAGAAAAGTGATTAAAAAAGCTGGAGGTAATAAAACGAAGCATAAATTCGGCAATCTTCGCACGAGTGGGCACAGTTTGGGCGGGACTTAATTTGGACTTAAAAAAATTAATTAGTCGCCGAAACGCCCTAACGAAACTTGCGAAGGGAGAAAATTTTCTAATAAATTCCCTTATGTTATAAAAGTTGGGTCAATTTTGTAGGTGACTCTAGTTTTAAAGAAATTAATTTTTTCTCTTCACATAATTTAATCGGTATTGTCTGTATCTACTAACCTGTCAATATAAAAAGGCAGTAAATGAATTATTTTGAATCGTCTTCGTTGCTTTTGTAAAAAATAAAGACGGATTTCTTGCACATGATAAACAACAACATAACAAAACATTATCATTCAAATAGATACTATGTTGAAAAATGAACACCTTTACACAATATTCTTCTTGCAACTGTCTGTGCACTTAGAAAAACATCACAAAGTCAATGTAAGTAATCTTCGAGGTTTCATTCGCCAAGCAGGTAGTGCTGACCGAGAAATATCGTGGGAAAAGTAAATGTATCGGAGAACAGTAGGTGAAACTCCGAGAAAATCACTGGCTTGCCTGCTGAAGTATTCACACGAAAAAACTGGTAATGAGGGGAGCTCATCAAACTTTTACGTGCGAAGGAAGGAGACGCAACGCTATCGATAGATGTTCTAAAATGAATAAGAAAGGTTGGTCAAATCAATAGTCTGCACTGCAGCAGACATATGTATTAGAGATCAACCTTTTATCGTATGATCTATTAGGTGTTCTTTGCTCACATATTAAATAAGTGGCATAGGTGTACTCACACACATAATAAGAATGGTTCTGTCTAGCTAAAAAAGCTTGAAGTTTAAAACTGACAAGAACGGTTAATCTCTTCAATGTATGCGAGTAGATATCCAAATATTGTGCAAATGTATCTAACGATTCAATCATCATCGTCATCAACGACGTACGAAAAACAAGGATGCGAGTACGCGGACGTATAAAAGGTTTATACGTCCCTACTGATGGACACACTCCTTTTTCAGAGAGCAAGGATAGGCACGATAGAGGATTTAATTATATGTTTGTGTTCTTGAACTGGTCAGTTACCTTACTATATTTTCTTTTAACGCTACCGTCACATCAAAACTCGAAACAATTGTAATGATAAATCAGCGACGATCTATCAAGGCTCAATTCTCATAGGTATCACTATGATATTTTAAATTATCGATAAAGTGCGGATTTGCTTCACTAGCCAGACCCCAGTCTACAAAGCTCCAAGGCAGATTGCACCTCCGTGCAAGTTATAATACTCTTCACACGGAGAAAGTCGTAATTGCTAAACCTATTCCATTAAACTACTTACTAACATAACAATATACACGTTTAACTTTAACCATTTTCTTTCGTAGAATAGAATACAAAACGCTTTATTGTACATCAATTTCCAAAACACACAAGCTACTTACAAAAAATAAATACATTTAAAACATTAATAAAACAACAGATTTACGTAAAACGGATAAGCAAACGTATGTAGTCTATAGGACAATATTACATATGACAAATTTCAACTGCTGTGACTTTGTGAAATATTTATTCATACTAGGAGAACATGATATACAAAGCAGCTAACAATCAGACTGATAAATATTAGTTGTCACCAACTTATCTAGTTTGCAGATGCCTCCTAACCCGCGAGGGCCATGCTATTGTTCCTTATCTCAAGCGCTAAACCCGTTGTCTTCAGCCAGTATTGAAGATTGTTTATACTCCAGTATTAGCTTCCTTTGTTCTCAGCTCTACGCTTCTAGAGATTCTGTGTAATTAGGCAGCTTTACAGCACTAGTGCAAGTCAAATCCTTCTAAAAATATCTCCTTTTTAGTTTTTAGACTGTAGTTATTAATAATAATGTTGTAAGAATGCGTCAGGATCACATACATGGATCCTGAGGCCGAACCAAGATTCCTTGTATCAAGGGAATTAGGAACTATGGTCCCACAAATACCCAGACTGAGAGCCTACCACCTACCTAGAGATACCTGTATTTTACACATTTTACACAAACCTTTGCCATGTGCGTAAATCGAATCCACAGCTCACGATTCGTAGTCGGCTCATCCCCAACTGCACCACAGTTAACTTTAAAATTACCCCTGTTGCAAGTTCTAGTCCCTATATTCTCCACGAATATCAAAAGTTTAAAGGATAAGATATAATATAGCACAGTCTAATAATATCCACCCACACTGTAGAGTCGGATTTAGTTCATTCACATCACCTTGCAACTTAGAGCAAACTACAACAATAACGTAGCCTCTAAAGCTGCCGTATACAATAGAGAAATCAAATCGCTACACTGTTGTAAGTGGCATACCAGGTACGGAACCGGCGGCGGCTGCTATAAATAAATCAATTCACGGGAGGGGTGTCCACCACGCCTGGGGAACCCTAAATTTAGTCAGAGTGCCATTAAATCATCGTTATTGGTAAATATAATGTCCGAGGTGGTCAAGGAGCACTTGTATTACGTAAATCAGATGATTAAATCAAAGATAAGAGCTGCCGACCAGTTTCTCGAATATACATAAAATACATGTCCAATAAAAAGTTGTTACTTATTAAAGTAAGTATTTTTTTAATATAATACACGACATAGAAAACAAAAAAAAGCACTTGAAACATTTGTTTATCTCTGGTAATTTTTAATGGTAATGGTAAAACTACGAAATTGGAAATTTAGAGTTTTTTGAATTAAGGTAGATAGATACATAAACTCTTTATTGAACCATCACAGAACAAAGTAAACTTAATACTAAAACAAACAAGTTTAATAATTAGTGTCACAATGGGCGGTCTTATCACTCAGAGCGATCTGTTCCAGACAACCATGCATTGGGAGGAGTAAGAGTGGAGTGGAGTGGTGGTGGAGTAGAAGTATAATATTTATTAAAAAAATAAACTTAGGTTTTTTAGGCTTATTCGGGTTGTCGTTGCAAAAACATGTGCATGTCGGGTATGTGTTTACTGATCAAGGGTATATAATAATAATTTGTAAATAATAAAATATATAGTTAATCGCGGGCGGGTGCATCCATGAAAAGTTGTGTGAGTTCTTAATCTCTCTTCCCACCTATGCACTTTCGAGAAACTAGTGAAATGGCAGATGTTGCTATAAAGCATGCCTAGATGCATTTCAATTACAAAATGTACCATCGATACGAGAGCATTCAAAATATGAAAGTAAATTAAAACATAGTTCATTAAACCCAATCAAAACCAAAGCACCATCAGTGGGCAAAGTTCTAGACGATCTTGCAAAAATCAGGCATTAAAATAAAATCAAGTTCAAACGTTGTATTTATTAGAAACATTCATTTGCAAAAGCTTTGCTTTAAATACCGTTCTGAAAACTGGCTATTCTTTCTCCTAAATGCTGTTGTACGAATTCCGACCTTACTCGAAATCGTTCACTATATCACACAGATGCATTGTAAATCAAAATCTCTACCGCACTCTCTCTCTCTCTTTCTGCCGCTCTGGCTTCCCCTCAACTATTCATAGGAATGTTGGTTACAGACTCCATATACTCCGAATTAATGATATTTACACCGTCTTCACCAACATCAAACCATGGTTAAATAACTGCTTACTTTATTCACGTTATTCCACAGTTTTCCTTACATACGTATGTATAGAAAGTAGAGAAGCCCGTGCGTGATTCATGACAAAATTATTGTCAAACGATATACCATTCCATATAATAAAATGAATGTTTCTAGTAACGTAATAGCTCATAACCTATTATCATTACAGAATTGTATGTCAGATCGATAGAACCGCCTAGCCTAGCCACTCTATGCCCTCTACTCTTGTTCAAATCTGTACACCACCAGGAAGGTATAAAGTTCTATTGAATCAGAAATATGTATATCCAATCTTGAAAACAATATTGTAGAACAGCTAAGATGGTGAGAGGTTCCAGGACGAGGCAGCACAATGTCAACTGTGAATCCCACAATAATTGTGCCTAAACTCGTCAATACTTAGCCAATATTCAAACATGGTATTGGATTGCGCACAATCGTCTCAAATCTGGCAAACAGTGGAGCTCAAACAACGGCTTCCAATTAGACGGCAATCCAAACAGCTAGATTAGTCAAATATTATTTGTAATACAATACAGATCTCCATACATTCGATATAAGGGTGCGAGGGCTCGGAGCGGGATGAATAAACAAACCAGTGAAGGCATTGTGGCCGAGCCCGATATACTACCGTTGTGATTAATTTTAAATGCAAATATAAGTAATGGCTAATAATATTACAATTCTAGACGTTTCTAGGTAAAAGTCAAAGACTAGGTGAATCACACAAGAGATCGAAATATTATTAAAAAAACCGGCCAAGTGCAAGTTGGACTTGCGCACCGAGGCTTCCGTACAAACTCGTAGGTCTTAAGGAAGCCGCTAATATTTTTTGCTCTAATTAAAAGACAAACTAGGTTAAAGGACAAATTTAACTTCGTCGTTGGATCCCTAGACATGGCTATTGCACCAACCGTAAATAATAAGTTTGTAATAGTAAATTGGCTTTTTTGTTACTCAACTACATATTTACGGTTACTAGACTTTTCTCTTTACATGTGCTATAAAATATTGCTTCTTGCCAAACTACACGATTCTAGCTAGGTTAACGGGAATTACTCTATAGGTTTTGATACCCTTGTGAAATCGTAAAATACGATAAAAAATGCGACATAAACGGTTATATCTTTTGATCACGTTGACTTATACGTTTGATTTTTTTCACAGCTGAAAGAGATTATAGACCCTAGTATTTGATATTAATTTAATTTGATACCTTTACCCATTCCTGAGAGAAAGGTTGTTGTCAGACATATGGACATACGGACAACAAAGTGATCCTATAAGAGTTTATTTTTTCATTTATGGTACGGAACCCTAACAACAGTCAAGTGCAATAGGATGTCGTAATATACAGTGCTGCTTATCGTAGAAACGGATTTTAATTTTAAATCACTTGATCCTAGAAAAATATAATAAAGCTAGCTATAACCTTCTTACTTACTATGTTGACCGAGCGAAGCGAGTTCTAGAGTCTACTGGGACAAATCGTTTTTATGTTTGTGTGTCTCATATTATTTGTTCAACGATAACTAGCGTACCGCTGATCCGATATTAGCAAAATCGGCCCAGGGTTAAAATAAAAGGATTGTAAGGTCTCAGTTCGGGTCGTTTTCTTCTTTTTTTAATGCGACAAACAATATCTGTCAACAGCAGATAAAATAAAATCAAATTACATCTATTATTTCTACTGATCTCCACATTTCATAACTACAATTCAATTTGTAGTTAACTGGAACGTACAAAACTACACCCCCTAAAGCTTCCCCTATTTAATTCGTGCAATTTAAACATTTGTACATTCATTCGATTGGTTTCCGCCGAAAATTAAGAGAGTGTAAACATTGGCGGCGGCGCGGCGCGGCTTCGGCGCAGTAAACGCCTGGAGCTCTTCTACTATAATATGTGTTTACAGTTAAGGGTCATACTCCTTGATTTATTTCAAACAACCGCCACACCACTGTTCTGTTTCATTAATATAAAATAAATATCACAGGTTAAAATACAAATTATGGTTCTTGTGTACGAAAGTATAAATGGTGGTGGTTGGTGGTCTGGTATAGGAATTCAGGTAAGTATAGTTTTTCCCTTAAATTTTTTGAATTTCTACTGTTACCACATCGGTCATCATAGTAACCATTATAGTCACAGGTTAGTTAGATAGTTTTAGTATTTTATATTGGGACACACAACACCACAATACGAAAATATATTATGGTCCCAGCTCCACTTAAGTCACAAACTCTCCACAGAACTGCTGCGCCTTAACGGGTATAAAAACGTAAATAGAGTTACTGATTAGTTACTGCAAAAGTTCACTGCTCGGTTTCGTATGCAAATGGAGAGTGCCAAAATAACAGTTGCGGAACTTGATCCGAATTAGCAACTCAACAACAAAATAAATCATTTACAAAACTACAGTGGCAAGTTACAAAACAAACGGACAGCAACGTTCCTGAATACTTAATACTATAAAATGTCATTGCTTTAAAAGTTTAGTAGAAACTGGCAACACCAAGAAGTATTCGCCAACTATACTTAGACAAACTTTATTTTCTATATTCTTCTATACATGTAATAGAAACAAATTACGGATAAAAAGTCTGTTCATAGAAAAAATGGTCTAATAAGCTACTAAATGAAATATACTAAACTTTTTAGAAATTCTTGTCGGTCTGGTTGTTTTTCCAATGTAATTTGCACTGTTTGATAGCTTAGAACCTGCCTTGACAATGATACAGTACGTCTAAAACCGATTAATAGAAGCTAATCAAATAGTTCCAAATTAGGCCACGAAAATGTTAACCTTGAATAGTGCCATGCCGACCTTATGACTTTCAGTATAATTTTTTTTATTTAGAAACAAGACAAGCTGTTTTTTCTCCTGATGGTAAGGCGCCACACTTACCCCTAATAAGGATGCAGCACCAGAACTTTGCGTTGCCAAATCACTCTGAGGCAACGGTTCTTAGGCAAATCACATCCTCAGTAAATACGCTGGAAATAGTGCTTTGTTGCTGGAAATAGTGCAGGGATTGAACAAGGATTGTTCCAGCGATCACACTTATTTATATATTTGTAGGTATCGAAATGTAATTTATTTTACCTTTCGGGTTGAAAGATAACAATGGATGTCTTCGAATAGGTAACGATAATATATAGGCTATGGTCTAAGTCATAAGTTATCGTATTTGAAAGCATTTGACGTAAACTTATCGACAAATATGAGTCGATCGAATGATACTAAAGATGGTCAGTTGAAATAATTTATCGGAATTGAGAAGTGTGCACACCAGTTCGAGTGCTGGCCACACAAGGCCACCTCGACAGCCGAGGCAGCCGAGGCAAAGCGGCTGTGCGCGACGGCCGTGAGTTAGTACCGCGCCGTGCCATACTTCACTCGCTGTGGGGATAGCCTCTGAACTGGACACGGCCGTAGCATGTACAGTGGGCAGTTTCCAACCACCTCACTAATAAATGATAAACCCGACTCCCAATACAGCCTGTCACACTCGTGATTATGTCGAATCCATCTGAC
The DNA here is from genome assembly GCA_912999815.1 of Campaea margaritaria. Lineage (NCBI taxonomy): Eukaryota > Metazoa > Arthropoda > Insecta > Lepidoptera > Geometridae > Campaea > Campaea margaritaria. The sequence goes on from OU538788.1 coordinate 8,546,018, forward strand.
CATATTTATCGAAATCCATCAAGTCGTTAAGGCTGTAAGAACCACCAAAAGATCATACATACATACGACCAAAAGACATAACCTCCCTTTTTTGAGCAGTCGGGTAAAAACAGACCATGGTACGTTTCACAAATAACTGCTTAGTTACGAAAGCACTTCGCTTCCTCACTTAATGATTTATGCGAAGTTCGCATTGCGAACAGTCAATGAGTCGAACACTTTGCCTGCTTCTTGAAAACTACAAAGTTTAAATTGAGATGTAAATAATGTTTTCAAGTCGATAGCGAAGTGATTTTCGTTTTAGCAGACATTTACAAAGTGGCGCTTAATTCCAGGGTTGGCTTTAATATATTAGTATCCTGTGCTCCAGGTAAACGGCTTGCTCGTGTAGTCATTTTATTATTATATCAAATGAGATAGTGCTTTATTCCTTGAGTGTCGTGCTGACGGAAAACAAAATATTTCACACAGTGCGATACGTCACCGCTACAAAGAAGTATGAATAGATATAATACCCAAAATGAAAAAAAATAAAGTGTCCTAACCTAACGAAGTTGACAACGGTATCCAGCTAAACTTTGTAGCAATTCTACCAAGGGACTTGTTGGATTATTGTCTACAGCCCGAGGCGTAGCGTGCAAAGTTACGTCCTACATCGCTTCTATCCAGAGCGTGGCGGCGACTATACATTTTATTGTCGGATGGTAGTGAATTAAATTATACTACTACCTATATAGTTATGTTGTTTACGGCCGAATATATGCTACACTTCAGATAGCGGGCGAGTTTTCTTGTTGGATTCGACAATTTACGCAAAAGCTGGACAGGTAGATAGAGGTTGGCAAAAATTTGGTTCCATAATTTGATTCAGTCCCACACCACGATTTGAACATATCTGCCTCTTTCTCACGTGTGTGTGCTTCCATGGTCAGATAACTTTGATTGGATAATAATAGTCAGCACGACACATACATCCTGACAATGACTAGGATTTCCTGTTTATAGGGAGTCAGAGCCAATTTAGAGCAATTACACAAATGTTTGCCTTGTGCGGGTATCGAACTTGCTACCTTACGCTTCGCAGTTGACTCATAACTAACTTACGCCACGGAGGCCGTGAATCTAGCACTCTTATTACAATGAACAGCTGTTGCTCGCGACCTCAGTCACGATAGTTCTATTTTTATTTCTACATTAATATTGATATAAGAAGAAAACTTTCCACCAAAGCCCGATGGCCTATACCAGTGCGCCACCTTGAAACAGTTTATTTTTTACTACCTTTGTTCCTATTAGTTAGATTTTTCATTGCATGTCAGATTCTAAGCTACCAATCACCGAGAACCGAATCGCAATCTGTTCAGTAGATTATTTTAAATCTCTACCTAATTTATTACGAAATAATCTCCATGTACATACTTTTTGTTTACTTAACTATTGGTATAAATATTACTTGTTTACTACAAGAAATACATTCAGGGCACCTGCATACACGCTTTAACCAAGTTAGCAATTACCACAAACAACAGGTCATACATTACGTGCATAGATGTCGACCCCTAACTAGGATGCCCTGTTTCTTGGGAGTCAGGGGCTACGTCCCACAAACACCTGGACTACATCTTATCCCAAAAATCACCATAGATGTCACTCCTGCGATTTGGTAAACCAAAAGCGAGGCGATATGACATGCCTTGATCAAGAGATGCGATGGGGAAAGAGAAACAAGAGATGAAGTTACTTGCTGGTTGAAGACAAGAACAATAACATAGCGCATTTTTAGTGTAGCTGGTATAATTAGTAGTTTGACGTTTGCAGGTTTTTTATCGGAGTACGTAGAGAGGGGTCGTTGATCGTAAGCGGATACTTAAAGGGTTTTGTTACGTTAATAGATAGAGTTTTCTATATCTTAGGTAATTCCAGGTTAGCATTACATCATCACGCTAAAAGCTATAAAAGATACAAACAAAGATTTAACCTTCCTCTTCTAAATAAAAACAACAAGGACCTTGCTACACGGGGGAGGGCCTGTGGAGGCAGGTGCGCTGCTGATAGCGCTTAGTGGCGATCGCTCGCCGCCGCTAATGCCGAGGGTGATTAAACCTCGTCTTTACGATGTTCTTCGCGACTCAGCGACTTGTAGCCAATATAACTTCCGGCACGGTAATAGCCAGTATTCAAAATAATTTTGGAACATAACTGTTGACGCTTTTACACGTAAATGCATACATACATTGTTTGAAGCTATAAACGCTTCGCTGTCTAAGGGTACCCTGAAACTGAGTCATTTATACCTACTTGCAAATCTAACCAGTATCGACTAGGAAAAAAATCTAGATTGTGTTCTCTTTGTTTATTTTTTATTTGACTGAGTGACGAGACGAGCAGGTCATTCTACTGGTGGTAAGCGCTACGCCTGCCCATAACAGTTACAGTACCACCCAGAACTTTACATTGCATAGTCTTGCGCGGCACTGCCCTGCGCTCGTCACCCTGAGACATCGGCTCCAAAGCTTTGACAAATCAGCTATTCATCATCATCACATTCTGAATAAACTGAGCTGAGCATGTAGGTGGTATTATGAACTTCATCATTTCTATATGTTACCATTTGTATAACTTATAACTTCAACTATATCATGACTTCATAATGAGAGAACTCCTCACCATACGGTTCGATCCATCGCTAAATAGTTATACCTACTACCGAGAATTATTCAAAGCTGATATTTCCTGCTGTACCGCCATTATCGTTTATTATTTTTTTTACTATGAGTGCATATTTTAGTCCTTCATTCATAATACTTAATACGTGATCAATTGCTTAATTTACTGAATCCTATCTAAAAACATTTCCTATACTTACTTACGAATTTAGGTAAATAGAATGAAACAACACATTTTACTAATAATTCTATATTCAATTTATTGTTTATTGGTTTTCCAAATAAGTTTGTCTTCTTTAGATTAGTACAATAATTACGAATTAAAAATTGCTTGAGAAACTTTTCTAATGCCTACTTTAAATTATTACTGACTTATTTGTGAGAACGAATAAGAAGAATAATTACAATCGGATTATTATTATTTAAATTTAATTAGTATTGTAGTCAAAATGAAATGTAGGTAAGTATGTTATATTAAAACAGCTTACATCACATTTGATAGGAACGTAACACCTCATCAAACATATTTATAAATAAAATTGTACAAGCAAGCCTTTGTTCACTCGATTAAATAAAATCACAACACTAAGCGGGTACACAAGTGTTAATTGTGCTTATTACGTAATAAAATAACATAGAAATAAATATAACTTTGACTTGTGTACTACATCCTACTAAATCAGTGGGAATTCTTTTAAAAGCACTTAATATACTGTGTTGAAATGGTAGGTATAATGTCATAAGTGAACTATCAATAAATATTAGCGTTAATGAATTAAGAGTTAAACTATTATTCTCCATTCATTATATTTAATTCGATTGTGACGTAAGCAGTTAATATTATATATTATAATACATGTGTATTCATTAATAGCTCTAAAGGTTTTAAACGAATATTAAGGTTCATATTAAGGCTGTAAAGTTTTATCAAAATACAAACTTAATAACACTGCACGTCATATCATATTCTAAAACTATTTTATAAAATCACCTAAGGTCAAGTAAAAGTAACTAATTATAATAAATATTATTTTAAACTTTGGAATAAATAAAATATTACAGTGTTGACTAGATTCGACATTATAAAGCGTTCAATTTCGATCGTTGTAGGTCAAATTCTTAGCAGTTAAAGTTATAATTAATAAATTACCGAGGTCTAATTATTTAAATCTATGTATATTTACAAAATATCCTTTCTTTCACAAATTAGTTTTAAGCCGTGGTGCGCTGTACCACATTTTGGATTCATGCAACATTCAACGGAGTTAGTTGGTAGAACTTTCATCTGCTGTAGTGTCACGAGTTCACTTGTATGTAACTTTTGGCCTCAAGATTAATGTTTTGTTAACCATAGAATCAAGTTTTGGCCACTTTTCCTCATTACTAATATACCAATAATATAATATGCAACAACTTACATTAGTAGGTATGAGTAGCGTCTCTAGGTGTGAGTTGTTAAGCGATACTTAGAAATAAATATATTATAGGTGCATGAATCCGAACGCCTTGTACTAGTTCACGTCGTTGTAGTAATTATAAGTATGTAAACTAATGCCTAATTACTTGAAATGTGGTATATTTACAAATGAATTTTAAAACTATTTTGGCTAAAGTCACTATAAACTCTTATTCTAAAATTGTGCCATTTCATGAAATATAAAATTAAATTACACTAAACCGAAACTATTATAAATTGAACAGATTTTTATACACAAACTCACTAAATACTATCTACAACTGAATGAACAAAACTAGACGTCTTACAATTATTTGTACAGGTTTTAAAAACATCAAACAAATAACTTAAACAAAATTAATGTAGGTACATAATATACATATATTTTACATTAGGCTGCGTACAGATTAGAACAAGCAACATGAAAATTTTATAAATCACAAACATTTAACAAAATACAAAAAAAAATTGCCACATGAACCATGTTACGAGCCTAATCTGTCCACACACATCACATCTCTAACACATGTAATTGACGATGTGACAAGGCGCAACGCGACCCGCTGCGGCGCGACGCGATTGTCGGCGGCGCGGCGTCGCGTGCGGCCAATACCTGCGGCCCGCAGGGACGAAGTACTAACATTAAACACAGAATATTGATTATTTGCAAGGCACATTCTCTTAAAAATCCTGAATTTCGATTGTTCATGTACATTTACGTTAAAAGATCATTTAAAAAAAAATCAACGAAACTTGATGACGACAACACACAGTTGAGGGTGATGAATTGACAAAGCGACTTCTATTGACTGCAAAGATATGTATATAATCAATTATTATATACCCTGTGTCTCGAAAAATATATGAGAAGTCATCGTGATATGTGAATTAATGAAAAATAAAATCGGGTCACGTCATGTAACATCTAATCTACATATTATATACTAGAAAATTGCAATTTGACTCGAGATTGAGTATAAAGAATGAGATCAATATGAGATCTTTTATTATTGCTCACGAAAACAGTACCAGCGGCAGTGCGGTGGCGCGCGGGCGCAGCACGCTGCAGCATGATGCAGCGCGCGTCGGCGGCGGCGGTTTAGTAGCCGTACCCGGCACCCGGGTAGAGCAGAGCCGAACCGCCGCCCGCCGGTCAGTGCTGCGCCGCAAATTTCATACGCTTCTGTTTTTGCCGCTGGTTACAGAACCAGACGCGAACCACGTTCTTTTTTAGGTCAAGTTTTTCCGCGATTGCCGTGATCTTCTCCCCTGAAGGGCGAGGTTGCACAGCAAAGTATGCCTCGAGGCTTCTCTTTTCAGGCGCTGCGATCGACGTTCTCTTGCGTTTTTTTTCCCCAGCAGGAAGCACACTGGGTGCATCTGGATCCCGCCGTTTGTTTTTCGCCTGCGCTTCTGCTTCCTCGAGCCACGCCTGCAGGATTGGCTTTAGCGCTATCATGTTGTTGTGGCTGAGCGTGAGGCTCTCGAAGCGGCAGATTGTGCTCTGCGATAGCGCGCCGACGCCGGGCAGCTTAAGGTTAGCGAGTGCTTTGCCAACGTCAGCCTGTGTGACGCCCAGTTTGATGCGGCGCTGCTTGAACCGTTCCGCGAAAGCCTCGAGCTCGCGCGGATCGGTGTCGGTGTCGGGGTGCAGCGCGGCGGCTGGGTGGCCGAGGTGCGCAGGCGGCGCGTGTCCCAGTCCGCCGCCGTGGTGGTGATGATGGTTCATCACGTGGTTCATGCCGTAACCGTGCAGCTGATGGTGCGGCGGCGCCGCCTCACCCATGGGCGCCAGTGTCGTCATTGACGAGGAGGTGAGAGGATCCAGCATGTCGAGCCCGTCCATGCCATGGTGGCCCATCTGTGGGAAGAAACCCTTTTGTAATTCGTTTTTATCGTACTGTCAAATCCTGTGCGATTGAGGAGTGGCACTCGCGGGGAGCGAGCTCGTTATTATCGTCCGCCGAATTAACTCGTGCATTCATGTTAAATCGGACGTTTTATTGTAAACAAACCGGGGGTGCAACAATAGCCGCGCTCGGGGACGATATGGAAACATAAACAATCATCTTTGTGCAGATTTGCAGTCATTCTTTATGAGAGCAAACACTTGTTTTTTCAGAGAGGGGTGAGCGCCGTTGTGACGTTGATTGGTAGCGAGTGTTCTGCCAATATGCTTAAGTTGTTGACCGGCTTTGTTGCGAAAATGAATGTTTGAAGTGAGTGCGGGAAGCTGCGCCGTCCATATGCGCCGCCCACTAATATTTTGATTAGTCTGTAGAGTTTTACGAAAGACGTTGGTGTAAATAGTCATTATAGATAGAGACGAATGTTCCATCTAGCTTTTAAGAGTGTCTTTCAGAGCATAAGGTAACTTTAAGTGATGTTTGATTACTCTGCCAGCTCAAATGTGTTTGGTTAGCACATGCAACTAATCAAACAAGTATTTCTATTCCCTACTTTAACTTTGTTATTTACATACTTTATATTTTATTTCATAACGGAAATGCCCTAGTTAAGTGATTGAAGAGCCTTACTTTTACGAGTAAAGACGTTCACTTCCAATAACGAAAATCACATAATAATATGAGCAAATAAAAAAATTATGGTAAAAAAGCACTAAATCGAAAACACATTTCATAGAAAACTATTGTCAATCGCGCACCCGGCCATCCATCAGCAGCGGGCCCGAGGCCCATAAGTCTCCACATTTTCGTGTCCAGGGGCCGCGTTATTAGATGTAGGAGGTAGTTGCAGCTCCCACGAGGACTGTATTTCACAATTACAACGACCGTGGCGTGTTGCACGTAGCCAAATATACCAAAAAGCTCTCGGTCGCTTCGTTGTGTCTCGCTGTTTCGAAATGTTAGTTTGTGTACAACTTTTAGGGCCTTGTTGGGTTAATACGATGCGGGAGGCGTGGAAAGCGATAAGGATAGCAAGCTGTAATTATTACTCTATTTCACTATCTATGAACAATCAGTACACTACCTATACGTATGAGTGCGACCTGATAACGGCAGAGTCGAAAGTCAATTAGATATGGTTGGCGCTGCCCCTTGCTTCACCTAAAAGTCTATGGTCTAATGAAAACTAGACAGTTAGGCATCTTTTCGAAATATATTTTCGAATCACCTAATCAATTAATAGCAATATTTCTTATCCATTCGTTTTTTAAGCTCTTATTAACTTAATTTTAATATCATGTTTAATTTGCTCTAAGGAATATCAGCTAATATACAGGTGTGGAGTATCCACGCAAAGCGTCAAACGGACTCCTTCGGATATTTATTCTACTTTGAATCACAAATACAGATGTAGTCGAATATGACCTTTATTTACTATTCACCCCTAGCTGATAGGGTATAAAGTATGATTGTTTCTGTAATATGGCACGCCATGCACCCTCGACTGTGTAATTTTCAAGTGGTAGTAGTGATGGGACATTAATAGCAGGCTATCTTGTCAATGTCGATGTGTTTTTTTTTATACTTACCTATCTTAATTGATGAATTACATTAATTTCTGATTTAACCGTTATTACATGTTTTTTTAATAATGGCTGATGCACAAATAACTATTGTGATAAAAAAAATTTAGAAAAACAAAGGGTTTCAAAATATGCGCACTGTACCTACACTACACACTCTGTTAGATCTTAAGTTATATTTATCATTCCTTACTTTTCTGACAAATCGATTCTCGTTTGACTCAGCTCGTTTGACTGATGGTTAGCGCTACGCCTGCTTAGAACAATTATAGTGCTTCTTAATACAATGTTAAAACCTGTGCTCACCGGCCACACAGTTAAAGTAGTTTAGTAAGTTTAGTTTTAATTTTAAATATTCCCGGTTTCGCTTGAAACAATTCGAAACACAAATAAAATGTGCATATACTTCTGCTTAAGCCTTGACGGTTAAGTGTCTGATGTAGGTGTGGTAATTCCCCACGCAGAATTTTCCAAAATATGCTGACCACTTCAACATTACATACCAATAACTGAAGGTCCAATTTCACTTTTTGAAGGCGTGCAGAATCGTGAACTGTTATGGCACTTCACATGGCGTTAGTTGGCCAATGTTTGAGAAGACAAAAAGGGATGAAACTATTAGTCCAGCTGCGTCCCATTCTAAATTCCAAATACGCGAATACGCAACGGCGTCCGAAATGCCACAATTAACGGAGATTGTCCCTCTCAGTCATCGATGTTGATACTGAAATCTATACTCTCAGTACTTCGACACATTCAATCGATATCACATCAATACAAAGTTTGTCCCATCTCTTTCCTTACTTTAGATAGTATTGCAAGTGGATAATATTATTTCCTATATTTAATAGTGATAATAACATGTATCACAATTCACAACACTATAATTTCGACAAGTGGCTAAAATTACACGGGGAGTGAGTACCAGTCGGGCTACCAAACTAGCGATTCATAAGCTACTAAGAAATAAAATATGGCGTGGACATGGGTGGGCTTGTTTGTGTTTAGGGTCTTTTCAAATAAAATACCTACGTATTTCGTTACCTTAATTAATGTTAAATTGCACATTTTTTCATATAGATAAGGAATTTTCTTAACTGTGAACTTAATGATAAAAATAGGATGTTTGCGATTTAAACTATAATCGTTATGGTCAAAAATGTACAACACACGAAAACAAAACATTCCACATGCTATAAGAAACCAGACCGGTTAAGATATCTGTCTATTGAAAACAATTCCAAAAAGCTAAAAGTAAAGTACTTTAAATTCTATGGCCCCACCTGGCCACTTCTCACATAATTATTACTTAGGTACGCCATGCGTGTTATTTAACTGTGACACTGTGAATACAGTTACAAAATGTTCATGTCATAACACAACCGTGAAATGGCAAATCAGACGTCCTTTCCAATGGAAATTGAAATAATTCAATGATAAATGACAGCAAAATTGCAATAAGACAAGAAAATGTGCTTTTTAGAATTGCTTGTTTAAATATGTATCATCGTCCATTAGTAATCATACATTGGTATACGTAACCCTTTGATCGCCGTAATACGAACTTCTTTTAAAGTTGTGTTTCAACACTGCCTGGATAAATTGTCTCTGACTGGTTTGTAGCTTCCCAAATGGGTATTTACGGGTAATGTTTTATTCGTCGTTAAATGTTAGCTTATGAATCATGCTTTCCTAACTAAAACGAAATCGTGACATCATAGAGTTTTTGGACAGAAGGTTTTGCACAAAGCCTTTAACCAGACGCAGAAATGTCGTGACAGCTGACACCGCTGACTGTCTGGTATGACGAATGCAGTATTCCAAGGCATTTCGATTTAAGCTGTAAGCTGACTGGCGTAAAAAGTTCATAATATGGCCTCAATTCAGTCGCTTATTCTTCTATCTGTTTTTCCGTCCGCCCTAATTTCGTAATATGATAAAATGATATTCATGAAAATTTTAAGGACATTTTAGATACAGATCTCGGTTTCAAACTATAAAACGCCATCAATTTAGTATAGTCGCTCGAATAAAAGGTGTAATATATGTAATGATATAAATAAATAAATAAAATATTTGATTACTATAAGAATGTTTATTTTCCAAATAATTACGTTTTATAAGCCGTACCGTTTCCTAGATAAACTCTATCACTTGTTAACAATAAACTGTTTGATAAAGAAACTTGTAATCACTTTTGCAAGACTTTTGTGATTGAAAATTCTTAGAAAATAATAAAGTATAGTTCTGACTTGAACTTTTTTTTTAACCATAATGACGATAACAGCGATAAAAAACGACGCCGAAGGGTTGAATTCATAATAAGACTCGCAAGACAATTTTCTTATAAATATTGTAGCAGATGCGTGTTATGTTATGGGAATAACATGAATGGCACATCATTGCAACAATTTAAGGTATCGTTGTAATGACAGTGTTGTGTTATTAGGAACCTAAATTCCTAATCAATGACTGAATACTTGATGACAACGACCAATAACCGGATCCGGTAATTTATAAACCTCCAAGTGTCGATGACATCGCCTATAGTATCAACCTGCAATTTGGTTAGCAATATTAATCAGTTTGAATCGATTGCACGGTACCGAGGGGAAAATGAAATGGGGCTGAAATTTACTTTGAATTGCATTGTTATTATTTTTCAACAGTATTGGTTTAGTCTTCAGCTGCATTATTATTTGTTACAAGCTTTTGCCCGCGGCTTTGTACGTGGGAGCTATCGCGTTGTGGGATCTTATGGATTGTGGCACAGTTATTAGAACTTTTCAAAGCCAACGTTCGCTATCGATTTAAAGATCCCGAATCTTGTCTAATCGCCGAAGAAAAGTTGGAGTAAGAAAACAAAAGGATCGTCGGATTGATTTGATTTAGGTAATGCTATGGCATGTCGTTGTGATGATAATAAAGTTGATCAGTTATACAAAAATATATTTTTATATTATAAATTTTCCTGTCACTATGTCCGTCCACACACACGAACACAGATTCACATCGAATCGATGAAGATAAGTAGGTTCGGTCGCGGTTAGAAATAAAACGAGTATAACTAAAATAGGTAATTATTGATTTGGCTAACTCGCCGATTGGACGCTACTCACTAACTAGGCACTTAACTGACAACTGGCTAATGCCCTATTCCTTAACTCCCCTTCAAATGTTAATTGGCCTTAATTGACGGAAACAAACAAACTTAGAACGATGCAATTTTACACTCGTAGCGAAATTGTAACTTCTAGTTTTTGGACTTTTTAACCTTGCTGTGTGCGCTAGTATTTCGCTTATGTGGTAATGTGTTTTTATTTTTTGTCTAACTAACATGAAGCCCTTCTTGGTACGGATTATCTCTTTTGTATAAGCCTGGACATCCGACATAGTGAAGAGGGCGCTTGTTTGCGTTTTGAAATTTTATGTTATAATATAATAAAGTCAAAATATTGATTCTCTGTTAACTAGATGTGTTAGCGCGGCAGCTAAGCTGTATAGGCTGAGCGCGCCTCCAATGGCGGGGGAAGGATGGCTGGTAGAAGAGTAGTACAAAGGAACTTGGCGACTAACCTGGTCTCCATGCAACTGCAATCACCTCGGTTCGGGTCCGTCTCCAAGCTGCTTGTTCCTTCAGGATGTTATGACGTTCGATGTAGTGGACTGTATTTTAGGCGGTTGGTGCGTGTCGGCAAGGAGCGTTTACGCGGCGGGTTTATAGCGGGTGTTGTTTATATTTGCGCGTCGAATTCACGTGGACCACCGCAGAGGAGCAGCAGATCCAGTACTTTGGATTCGGCGAGAGCGGCAGCCGCGAAGGACGAGGGTCGATCGCAGACTACTTGCGGCGGCAAGCAGTTTTCTCGTGGATACCACGATATGAGCGACAGAGATAGTCGCCAAGAAATGATAGGAATAGGAAGGTAGGAAGGTATTATGAGTGCCAATGTAAGTGGCGCGAACATTTGCCCCCGGCCTAAAAACCATTGGTTTTTAAAAGAAAGCGGGAAATAAAAAAAATAAAAATAAGAGTTAAACTCTAAAGCGGTCAACGGGTTAAATATAACATAGCGGTTGACCGGGGAGCAAGGGGTTAAATTATTGGGTAGGTAAGATACATAAACGGACGACGGGTCTCTGGTAGACGCCGGTCGCCGTTTTTACTGACGCTACTCGACAGATGCCATCGCCGCCGACATGAGTGGCCACGACGACGCCGAGAGGCCAGGATAGCGGGGGAATATTATCAGTGATAATAAGAACAATAGAACCTATTGTAATGGGATTCGAAGGTGTATTCCATTTTCCTCTAGATTGAAGTAAGTGAAGATATTCCAACTTCCACCGTTTGGAAAATGATTGTACCATTTGATCCAATAAAGCGTACCGTTTCAATAAGTGTCCAGGTTCATCGGGAACCGTGCAAGCGGGTAAATGCTTCAGCGGTGCGGTCATTAAGAAATGTGAAGCACTCAGCGCGGTCGGCTCAGACGGATCTTCGCTCAATAACTAGGACGAGAATTGATAACGCATTCTATCTGTGTGAGTACGGTTAACATTTTTTCATAGGTGAGTAACTGTGAACCGATCGTTTTATGAAGATGACTTTTAAACGCTTTCACATATATTTCATAATTCCCCCCGAAGTGAGGACTTCGCGGTGGATTGAATTTCCAGTGTATGCGATTAGCTGATAACTCATCTGAGATAGACTTATTATATTCGTCGGAATTTAAAAGATCCGTTAACGCATTTTTCGCATTTTTAACGCATTCCGTTAACGCAGAGGCGGGAAGGGAGTCAAGGAGCGCGGGTGAGTTACTAGCCCATTTGACGAGATCGAAGCCCCCAGCCTTGAGCAACTCGCAGAGATCGTCTCTGAGTTGTAAACAAGCAGACAGAGTAGGCATGGAGTAGCACACGTCGTCCATGTATGTGTTGTCGCTGATAAGAGATGCTGCGAGTGGGAAGCGGGCACCGTCGGCGGCGCACAGCTGTCGCAACACTCGCATTGCAAGGAACGGACTGCTACGTAGACCAAAACAAACGCGGTTGAATTGGTAGGTATCAAGCGGAAAAACGGGATCGAATCGATACAGGAATTTTTGATATTTGCGGTGGTCCTTATTTATCAAAATTTGTAGGTACATCTGTTTAATATCGGATGTAAAAGCGATTGGGTAGAGGCGGAAATCCAAGAGGATTGTAAAAAGATCGTTTTGTAAATTATCCCCGGTATATAAAACTTGATTCAAGGAGAGGCCTGAGTCAGTTTCAGCACTGGCGTCCATCACCATACGCCATCGAGTTGTTGTTTTTTGTAGTCTCGCAATGGCGTGGTGTGGCACGTAATATCCAGTAAAAGGACTATCATTGTCGATCAGTGAAATGTAACCCTTCTGAATGTACTCTTTGATTATAGCATCGTACTCTAAGCGCAGAGCAGGTGTCGCGGCGAGCTCACGTTCGAGATACATGAAGCGTTTTTTAGCGATAGGGTCAGAATTACCCAGAGAGGTCGCGGGATCGCGGGAGAAAGGTGACGCTACAGAATAGCGTCCCGTAGGATCGCGGGAAACGTTATTTGTAAAAATGCGTTCACATTCTATAGCGTCTGGGCTCAAAGTCGGCGTGCATTGCACCTCTTCAAGCTGCCAGAAGCGTTGGACAAGATTATCTAAACGTGGTCCTTCCGTAAAGGTACAGAGGGAAATATGAGAGCGGCATCTATCTTCAACCAAGGGGTCAGTGATAGAAACAACGGTTTCAATATGAGCGGGCGTAACATGAGCGGGAGTAACATGAGCGGGAGTAACGGGAGCGGTCCCGATTACGATAAAACCAAAAATGGTTTCAAAAGCGGTTGGAGTACCAGGCGGACCAGCGGCGCGGCCTGATAGCAATATTTCAGAAAAGAGCGGCGCGCCTATAAGTATGTCGATCTCGGAAGGCGAAGCGAAACTGTCGTCTGCCAGAGGCAGGCAGTTCAGGTATGAAAGGCAGGATACGTCAATTTTCACTGCCGGTAAATTGTCTGTTATGCGGTCGATAACATAGGCGTCAATTGCAATAAAATTATCATTTAGGCGGGAAGATAAAGTAGCAGAAACTGCTCCCTTGATTGGGTTAGATGCGGAACCTATCCCTTTAACAACGGTGTTCGTCACCTTATTGCATTTTAAATTTAATTTAGCGCAACATTTTGAAGTTAAAAAGTTACTTTGGGAAGCCGAATCAATTAAGGCGCGTACTACATGGCGGCGACCATTTAAATCCGTAGCATAAACTTGTACGGTTCCCAGTAAACAAGTAGTGTCATTAGGCTGCGAAGCGGGGCGTATATTACACAGCGACACCTGTTGTTGTGATGACTGATAAGCAGTTGTAGGTAAGTTCGTCAGCTGAGCGCTAGCGGAGCCCGCGACGGGCGGCGGCGATGCCGAAGGCGGCATGTGATCCCCGGCGGCGGAGAAGTTGCCAGTTCGCGCGCGCGGAGGCGGCGCGTGCGCCTGTGACGGAGCGCTAGGGTACGGGCGATTGTCTTCACGGGAAGATGATACTTTGCGGCATAACATAGAATGATGTTTACATCCACAATAACGGCAATTAAATTTAGAATTGCAAGCAGTATTTATATGCGTAGTGCTTAGACAATTAGTGCAACCTTTGCTTTGTTTTACAAAAGTGTACCTGTCGTCGATAGAAAGCTTATCAAATACAGGGCATCTATATAAGTTAGCGTGATCGGCTTGTTTGCAAAGCGGACAGTGAGTGACGCATGATGCTGCAAAAGACTGCGTAGACCTTGCAGTACCCGGCCTGTTATCACTGCGGCTAAGAGAAACGGTCGTAGTGCGTTCCAATATTTTGCTTTGTTCGCGGATGAATTTTAAAAGTTCATTGTATGTAGGCATAGATTTACCTCGCATGTGCATTTCAAACGACCGTGCAGTACTTGAATCTATTTTCTTCAAAGCGAGCGATAGTAAAATAAAATCAGACACGTTATCGAGCTTGAGAGACTTCAAACTTGACACAGCCGTGCAGAATTTATCTAGGAATAATTCTAAGTTTTTATTCGTCGCGGTGTTAAAAGATTTAAAATCAAGCATTTGATCAAGATAAGCGGAGGCTAGGTTACGTTTGTCGTTATACCTATCGACGAGCGTCTGCCATATGATCGGATAATTATCACCGTTAGGTACGATACCAGAACAAACTGCAAGGGCCCGGCCTGACAATTTATTAATTAAATATTGGACGCGTTCGTGATCAGTGAGATCGGGATTTTCGTGAATCGTGCGTTTGAATGACTCATAAAATATCCTCCAGGTCATCGGATCTCCATTGAAGACCATCAAATCGAGTTCAGGAATTCTGATGGATTTACGTTGCGGGGCAACATTGAAATCAGCGGTTTTTAAAGGCGGGTTAAGTTTATTATAAACAAACTGACAACGGCAAAACATATCTTCGAAGACGTTTATAGATTGGTAGTTTACCGTGTACGAAGCGTTGAGACTCAACTCGGTGACATTTAATTTGTTCACAATTTCATTGAAATCGGAGCGTAAACGGTCTAACGAGATCATTCCACATAGAAATAAATCTTTCTCAGTATCATCAGTGAAAGCCTTTAAAGATCGGTTAAAAATATCTTGTAAGCGAGAAAATATAATGTCGCGTTTACCTATCAAGGTCAAACGTTCGATCTGTAACGTATCGAGCGCTTTTGCGTCCTCGTATACTTCACTATCTTTGTCTTTTGAACGAGTAGCCATAGCCATCTTAACAAAGTATAAAAAACTAGATAAAGTATGAAATTCCTAATTTACTGCAACTGCCTACAGCATTTACCTGCCACGCGCGCGGCGTATTGAATACCCACGTGGAGACGCACGGGCGGTCGTTAGGAATACCTTCACTTTTTAATAAAAATTAAGAATTACGGAAAAATCGTTATTTTTACTATTTAGGAATGCGGAATACACGAAATAAGTATATAATAGCGTAGTAGGATAGTACAGGGTACTATCTGAACTGTAATTGCGGGCGGGAACACGATAATTATAGGAAATTATCGTTGGTAAAAATACCAATATAAAATTGCGGGCGGTTATAAAGAGGACTATATGAGGCCTAAGAGGGGCCAGAGAATAGCGGGAGGACCAGAGAAGATCCGGCTCGAAGGACCAACAATATGTTAGCGCGGCAGCTAAGCTGTATAGGCTGAGCGCGCCTCCAATGGCGGGGGAAGGATGGCTGGTAGAAGAGTAGTACAAAGGAACTTGGCGACTAACCTGGTCTCCATGCAACTGCAATCACCTCGGTTCGGGTCCGTCTCCAAGCTGCTTGTTCCTTCAGGATGTTATGACGTTCGATGTAGTGGACTGTATTTTAGGCGGTTGGTGCGTGTCGGCAAGGAGCGTTTACGCGGCGGGTTTATAGCGGGTGTTGTTTATATTTGCGCGTCGAATTCACGTGGACCACCGCAGAGGAGCAGCAGATCCAGTACTTTGGATTCGGCGAGAGCGGCAGCCGCGAAGGACGAGGGTCGATCGCAGACTACTTGCGGCGGCAAGCAGTTTTCTCGTGGATACCACGATATGAGCGACAGAGATAGTCGCCAAGAAATGATAGGAATAGGAAGGTAGGAAGGTATTATGAGTGCCAATGTAAGTGGCGCGAACAAGATGTATAAATAAAAACTGGAATTGTAGCATCCATTCATTCGACTATGTCAACCAAACTACCTAAGTTATAAGCTAATATATACAGCTAATGTATATATATATATATATATATACATTAGCTGTATATATTAGCTTATATATTAGCTTATATATATATATATATATATATATATATATATATATATATAACTTCTTCTTTACGAGTCAATGGTCGTAGCTCATAAGACCTTGGCTAAGAATATAGCCACCGCGTTGTCTGTGGCCGCGGTAAGTTCCTCTTCATATAACTAGTATTTTACTATACGTTTAATAATCATTTCAGAATATAAGCCACAAACAAGCAGACAACCCGCCTTCTAGTGAACGCTTTCCGTCGCATAGGGACATCTGCAAGGTACTGGCCGTGTCTAGATTTACTGTGTAACAATACATAAATGCCCTCTCCTCCTGTGTACCGTATTTTTCGTAGTGCCAGTCCCAAGTGACCTCTGTGACAATTGCCAAGTGTAGAGCTCGTTCGCCGTCAATTCCCATGTGTGTTAATATTTTTGTTTGCCTCTTGCCTGTTTTATAGTTTGTTTAAACTTGTGAAGTTTGTTTTTTTTCCTGAGGGGCGAGTTTTTAAAGTTTTTCTTTGCTCCTATTTTGACATAGCTTGTGATGTACTAAATTACAACCTAAATTTCACTGAATTCGAATGTAGTATACGTCATATCGATTTGAAAGGAAACTTATACAATTCTGATGACAATACAATAATCTGATACCATCGAACTGTTACGTTATGGTGATGGAGTAGCAAGTGACGAAACCCTTTAATGGCATGTTTGAGTTTGGATTTATGTGATTTGTTTTGATTGGTACAATTCAAACATCGCCCTGTGAGTCTGATATCTGATAATTGAGCCAGAAAGTGGTTGCCTATTTTCCTAGGCGAATTTATAGTTTTCTTGAAAGTGAGTACAATTTATTTGGTTCAGATAATAGTAAGGTATTATGTTCGAACTTCGCCGTCGTTAAAGTAAAGTAGACTCTTCTCTACCATACTTATTGACAATAAGTGACTATAAGTTATGACAAAATATAGGACATTTTTAGAAGTTTTTATGAGTAGAAATAAACTTAGTACTCCTGTCTACTCGCACGGGCTTGGTCGGGCGTACATTGTCTCGAAACAGCCAAAGCTCTTTTAAGCACCCAAGTCTTTGTAAAAGTTGGGTAAATAATTCTGAAAGTTATCTCATAAAGAGAACTTAATAAACTTTCTTCAATTCACAAAGTTTTATGCGTTCGTCACATTCGCCGATCATTAAAACTGTAAGGTATTTAAACGGTAAGTACCTATCTATTTTTAGCTTCTTTAATCTCTATGAAATCTTGTTTTAATATCCAAAAAGGGCCCCTCAAATACATTGATAAGAACCCTACAACAGTATTTACGGATTAGAGACCTGTACGGGACCCCAAACTGCCGCGTTAGGGTTCCGTGGGCAATAAAGTACGCATTACGGGTTCCGAAGCTTACCCTCCCTTCCCGCCTAAAGGGAGTAATATAAAAGGTTCTTTTTGCTATGTTTTTTCACACTTGCTCAGTTACGTGTCTCCCAAATGTCAGTTTCACGGTGTTATTTAGTTTTTTTTTTAAATTATTTTATTTACAGGACTTTGTCGCTAAACAACTACATTATCCTGTAGAAACAATTTAAAGAGAATCAACAAAAGCAGTAGGTAACAAAATCAACAATTAATTTTTTCTAGCCTAGGCTTGCTACACGATACAATATTTTGGCTTCTTCTGATGTGGGTCAAGACAAAATACTGTTCAGAAGGGAAATGTGTAATGTTCTATGTCTACCAAACATTGATATCCTTAATGTAACGTTCCGTACACATTCCCTCAAAATGTGTTGAACATCTTCAAGTACTCCGCATTTGTTACAATTCGGCGACGAGACTTTTTTCATTAAAAATGCAAACTTGTTTGATGGAATGTGTCGAGCGTAATCTAAGAACAGTCTTTAAACAATTCCTATCGGTGTTATTTAGTTAAGTACTTACCTACATTGTAATGATTTTAAGACTATCCAAGTATCTATATCCAAGTGGCATATTTTTAGTGTTTCATTTAGGTCTAAAATTGTAGACTTTTTTTTGTTCCACTTCATGCTGGGTAAGGTCTGCCACTATTTCTTCCAATTATAATAATCATCTCCCACATTCGACCAATCTTCCTATAATGCACCTAAATCTATGCCTTATGTACCTTGTGTATTTCTGAACTGGTGTACAATAAAGTATTTTCTATTCTATTCTATTCTATTCTACTCTATTCTAAATCATCAGCGCTTTCTGAGCATGCTCAGAGGACCAGGAGATACCATGGTATCTCCTCTTTGTCTAGTCGGTTTTCGAAAGAGACTATCTGGCACTGGTTCATGATGTCCTCATTAACATAGTGTAGTATCTACGACGATCTCAACTCTACGCTTTGTGCTGATGGCTGTTATTTGCGTTCTCAACCGGTTCATTATTAGTGAAACTTTGAGACTTGCTGCAGTACACCTAAGTTTTAATATTTCGTGTGAAGTATTAAAAATGCTTGAAGTCTTTTATTACTGAAATTTTCAGCTAAATGAATCGAGATTTCACAAACAGACCTTGACCAGAGAACTTGGGACGTTCGCCTAACGCATGCAAGCACAGCAGTAAAGTCTGCGGGACGATCCACAAAAAATCTCGTTTAGAACTCCGTCTGTCACGTTAAGACCCCAAAACTATTTTTCTTTTTACTAAAGAATGACGCGGTAAATAATTTATGAGGCTTGGAACCGCGTCCAATTTTTTTCTTTAGTAGTACCTACGTAAGTACTTGAGCTGTGTTTTTGTAGTTCGTTTGTTGGTTTAGGGTTTCACTGCTCAACTAAATGAGTACAGTTTTTCTTGAGAAATTATTTCGAAGTTGTGATAGTTTTTATTCAAGGTGGCTTCTTTTTTATCACATTGATACGATTGATTCATTGATTGTGACTATTCTGTCATATATTGCAAGTAGGCAACAATAATGCACTGTTACATGTCAACCATTTAATTCTCATAATGCATAGAGAAAAATATGAAATATATCAAATATGAATCTCGCTCAGGAAAAGGATACTGCATTAACTCTACCAGTGCTTCGGAAATACGCCCGTCAGAGAAGACAGCACCAAGAAACTCTACGGGGATGTAACTTTTTCAAATTTTGATTTTTTGCTTCACGGGTATGATTTTTGCACCAGCCATCACCCCCCTCCCCATTTTTGACGAAGAGGAGTAACTCGTTACACGGAGCAACCTCAAGAAAAGTCATTTTAGTGAGCATGACAGTAAGAAGTATTAAGTTAATGTGAAACATTAAAGTCATTAAAAACCACTTATCGAGTTTTCTGGGTAACTTAAAATATAATTTTAACTCAAGGCCTTAGCATTATTCATTACCTTATGGCAGTAGCTCTGTTTCTAACTAACTGTAATTAACTATTTTTACCCATAGCGACAGTCAAGCAATATTCAAAAATACTTCATTTTTTTTATTTTTAATTGGATAAATGGAGTTCATGGTCAAACAAATGTAACTTCCAACTAATTTCAAGCAGAATAGATATTTTGTAACAGGCCTCAATAACATATGCCTAATATGATTAGAAAGCCCAGAAGCTACATTCAACCGGTATCGAGTTTATGATAACAATAAACAACCGGCCATCCCCACGAACAAACAATGCCGAGACCTAACAATCGCTATTACGGCGAATAGTGCATAAAATTACCTCATTTTTATAGCACAAAGAACGTGTATCCTATAGGAGAACCCTCGCGGGTCCCAGAGGAGCGCCGGAGCCGACCCTCTCCGCCATCGATACCCGAACCGCACTGGGAACCAGTGACTGTGCTTCATACAAACTAATCACTTGCTACTTTGTATAAGACTCATTCTAGTGGACTTTTGAAAAACGAAGAATTAAGTTAATCTAACATCATATTGTGAATGACCTGAACGTCTTATCACGTAATAATATAATATTTGATTATAGCTAAACAAGTGGGTACATTAAAGATTTTCTTTTATATTTCATAAAGACCGCTCCGCCCAAGATGTAGTTATAAAGTAGCAATAAATAAACGCCTCTATTGCACATAATTACTGGGACTTTTACTACAAAAATGTTTATACGCAACTGTATACGCAACAACCGCCAAGAATCGACCATTGAATCGACGAAGAACAATGAAATGCCGCGCGCTACCCGCTTTATACGATCACGTTCTGCAAATCCTTCAAAGGGGCATGAGCTTTGATACTGACAGTATTATTTTATGCTTGAACTTAAAGATTTCCTCCATCCGGTATACAAACATACGCGAAATGCATTTACTATTATTATTTATGCCGGCGGAGGCGTGGAGCGATACAATTTGGCTACAAGTTTACGAGTGCGCTTTAGTTTTATGGATGTGAAACTCGATTGGTATGATTGGTATGGATTCCGTTTGATGCAAAGGGCGGCACATATTTTTATTGGCGGAAGGGATGGGTGATAGCATATGAAAATCTTGTTCGCGAATGTACTGCAATATCGGTTTTGACTAGAGCTTTTGATTTGCGTTGTGAGAAGGCTCCTCTAACTTCTGTCCTCACTCATGAATAATTCCTTTTTTAATTTCTACAAACTATTAGGTAATTTGAACCTGCATCAATTGCCACTTTGTGGTTGTAAACAAGACATTGATTTGGACAAAATACTAATACTCTCAGAGAATTGGCGGAGACACCGATTTTAAACGCCTGTTTTACAATAGAAATTTGATGAAGCCAGCGCAAACTAGGTTAGGCGGTCGAGATTGTAGGCTATTTCAAGGGGATATTTCTGGCTGGTGTAAAGAGACGACAAAAACGAATGAAATGGGAACACGGTGATTTTGGAATGGAGGTCAGCCGACCACGAAGTTGTGAAATCTTTTATTACACGGATATTTGTTCGAAACTGAACTGTATTCACTAAA
This sequence comes from Campaea margaritaria, assembly GCA_912999815.1. NCBI lineage: Eukaryota > Metazoa > Arthropoda > Insecta > Lepidoptera > Geometridae > Campaea > Campaea margaritaria. Next base: position 8,567,369 of record OU538788.1, read on the forward strand.
AAAATGTTTCAGCATATGTCATAGGTACAAATCTACCTGATGCGGTCTGGCATTATGTGGTGGTGGGCCGCCGACCCCGTGGTGGTAGACCATGTCGTGTTTGAGCTGTGGCAGTGGAGGCCCGGGCTGCGGCCCCGACTGGTGTTTGCTGATGTCAACCGCTGCCAGCGCCTCCGCACGGCTGAGGAGACCATCGTTTAACCCGCCGAAGATATCGCCCTAAAAAAGGACACAACTTACAGGAACCAAAGTTACAGACTGTGTGATTTGTCTACTTTTAGTCTTGACTTATAATACATTTTACCGCTGTTAGTGTTTGAGTCTAAAGGCTAATCCTATACATCAATTTTTGACATTACTTCTATTTTTTTATACTATTTGAAACCTATGCAAAACCACGAGCTGATGAAAACCAACCAATATGGCCAACAGTTGGATTCTATTATCAGAGATAAGAGACGTTTAAGGTGAACTTTGCTAACGATTCCTAATATATAAGGAATCATGTTAGCATTCGCGTCATAAATAAATACTTTCGTTTTGGTAAAAATTTTAAAAAGGCTTGCATTAGTCTCGTTCAAAATTAAAAAGTGGATTAAACGGCCAATCTTCAAAACTCCAGAATATCTAATGGTACAGTCCATAACAAATGATAATTCTCTCACTCTTAACTCTAAAGAGAAGTCTTAAAATCCAACTTTCGACTCCATTATTAGACGTGTTTATTGTTAATGCAATGTTACCTGACAGACAAGGTTCAGTACTATTGCATTATCAATGGAACTAAAAGCGTATGCAATAACTGAAAGTGGGTATAAATAGATTTCCCAATGCCATCATGCCAATGAAATGAAATTGTTTATAAAATTTCAGTATGCACATGCGAGGATAAATGTATTATTAGGATTATAGTTATATAAAGGCTGATTTACATTATTCTATCTTTGGCAGAGTGCTTTAAATCAACTGAAAAGACGAGTATATTTGACAGACAGATAGAGAGATAGATAACCACTTTACTCTTTTTTTTTCTTTTCTTCTTTCTCTTCCTTTTATATTTCTTTTCCTTTTTCTCTATCTTTTTCTTCTCATTTTAATTTTCTCTTTTATTTTTTACGTAGTCTCGTACTAAATCACTTTTCTACTAAAACACTCCTCTAAAATACCTTCCTAAAGACCAGAATAATGTAAGTCGGCCTTAATGGAAATGTTGTTAAATTCTAAAATGTAATAATAAAAAATCTAAGGTCGCGTTGAACTCTTTTCTTACGAAGTTTTAACTGGTATTAGCATTGTTTTAATTACAGCGGGTTTCAATAGAGCGTTGATAAGAAATATCTAATGTACTCGTATTTAACTTCCCTGGTTCAAAATAGCGTTACGAAGTTCTATCCGGTGTCGAAGTACAAATTCGGCTGTATTATGCATCAAAGACTGCGTTCAACAAAACTAGGTTCGCGAACTTTCAGTGAGAGTTGCTTATTAAGGTTGAAACTTGGCGAAGTCTAGAATTTGTAATTAATATTCTGGCTCTATAACAAGCTCATAATCTACGAGTAAAGATCTCTATATATAGAGCATCTTTACTTGTAGAATGAAATGAATGAGCCCGTTGATGTTGAAATACTGTTCTGATTTTTAAATACGTGTGTACTGATATTAAAATTAATTTCAGAGGTTTTAAAACACCACCATTAACTATGTAATTATATACTGAATTAATATAATTCCTACAGCGACGTTATACAATAAATCAAATGTGATTTGAAGACTAAACCGTTTAAACTTTGAATAACTTTTTTACACTTTTTCATTTACGGATACTTCATTATTCAACACCCTGAAATGCACCGTTCCACCACATTTCTTTTTATAGTTTCACAGTAACTGCATTAAGAGGGACTTAATCAAACGGCAGTTCACACTCGAAAGCCCTAATGTATTTTGGCTCGCTAATTCGGAAGACGCAATATGTATCGCATCAAATAGTCATGGGGACTCAACCAAGCGGCCAACGCCAGGTTTTTCCCGGGATCAGTCTAAATTATTTATGAGTGACTCTGACCCGCAGCTGTAAGGAATGCTGTCTAGTGACGAGCATCTAGTATTTGGAACTAGTTATTTCAGTACGAAGCGCGTTTTATTCGGACTGTCTCTAAGTAACATCGGATAAAATCTTGCTTTTGATTTCAACAAGCTGGAAGTCTAAGAAGTCATATTTATAAAAATCTAAAGTCTATGGTTATAATTTCAAAAGTAACATTTATAAAAACAAACCGACTAAATTAACAAATAAAGTCACTTATAGCTAAGAAATTGTGTGCAGGACAAGGAATGACAAACGTACATACTTACATATTGTAATGTGTTTGACAAAAATATGAATTCGACGCCAACGTTGTTCAGAGAAACGACTATATTCAATACATGATAATTATTTGAAGAAGTTATTAAATCCTAAAGTAGTGATTATTGTTGTTAGTCTCTAGTAAGGACTAGACTTGACTCTTCAAAGTATTTTCAAAGATTATTTTACTTTGACCATTTCATACTGACATTGAGTATTCGATACTTGTATTTTTCGCGATTACTTGAGTGTGTTCTCGCGTCCTGGCATCCCTGGGCAGTCGTTTCTGAGTCCCGACACATGTTCGGCGCGCGGGGTGACTTCCAAACACTACGTTTTACGCCCGAAGACCACTTTTAAAGTAATAGTTTCTCTCGATTCCCGCGGCCGGCCCTTGTTAGTTTACGGCCCACAACTGGGTACAAGCTGAATTCACAATATAGGCTTTACATCTATTTTATTTGAGAGGAAAGACGTTGGCACTCTTGTAGGTTTCGTTAGTTAATCCTAAATTGTATTATCTGATTAAAAAGTTTGTTGTTATATCTTGTCTATATATATAATAATGTTATGTTGGTTTGTGCACGCTTCAAAAACTCAAAAAGTTCTGCACCGATCGAGCTGAAATTTTAGCATGATATATAATAATCCGCATCAAGGATTGTTTTTATCAATATTTTTTCATCAGTGACATATCAGCGAATGTGCGAATGTGCTACAGCGAAGCGTGGCAGGATACAGCTACTTTCACTGTTATTTTTCTAATGGATCAGGTAATTTATTTTTGGTAAATCTCTTTTATTACCTATCTTCACTGTTTCATTGGTGTTGCTACAATAGAGTAATTTTATTTTAGTATTTATAAATTCATATAATTCGAGAAGAAGGATCAAATAAAAACCGCAGAGTAACAGCCTCCAATTTCACTTGACCTAATTTTGAAAACAACCCCCTACCGTGAAAAAAAAATCTGTCAATCAAAAAACGCTTGAAACACTACTCCGGCGACTAAGTGTGAATTACTGTCAATCTGTGAGCCGATTAAAAATGGCTAAATCGAGCGTGGTGGCGCATGGCGTGGGAAATAAAGTTCGCCCGCCCCACGCTTCCAGGCACTCGTAATGTGAAACGAGCGGGACCATTGTAATTGCCAAACGAGTACTGGCGAAGGCAGAAGGCGATTCTCTATTCCTTATATACCTTTAACAAACATTCCGTCACCCATCAAACAGATTTAAATGTTATTATGTTGCTACGGCTGAGACAGATTTCAGAATATTTATTTATAATCGAAGCTATAAATATGAAATTGTTTTGCTCCATTTGGTGGAATAATATACTTTTATCATTATGCGTATTGGCACACATCACTTAATAGTTATGGTATTGATTATTAGGCATTTAAACCATATTTTGCTCTATTATAATAAATTAAATAAGAACAGAAACACTGAAGAGCTTTTAACTATGTGTGTACGTTTTTCCATTTATACCGCTTCAATTTGTCACCAGCAGTGACGAGAAGCGTTAAAATCTTATATTTGTGTTTTTAGCACCAACCTTGGATAATTCATTTAAATATATTAAAAAATACCGACCGCCGGAATGATATATTATAATCTGGAATTATTTCAGACAGCAATAAAAAACTACTATTATTGAAAATACTTTTAGCTATCGTAGAAAAACTTAAGAATCTCACTGCTGAGTTATGCGAGATGGAAAGTTATGGAAAAATAAAACAACGTGAAGAACATAATTTGCTTACAGACAGATAGACAAGCTGACTAACTGATTGCATAGAAACATAAAGGAGCGCAAAGGAACACAAAGCTAAATGAGTGCGCAGGGCGCGCGTAGATGGTACCTAGTAATTGGACGGTTCGTGAATAAACAAAGAAGCTATAATAAACTTTATAGGATAGCACTATGATTATAAAATATTAAATGTGTGCTTTGAATTCAATCAGACAAAACATAAAAACACGTTAATAAAAAATTATCAGCGCTCATGATAAAAGTGCTCGTATAAAATTATTAGGGGGAGTGTCAACCCCTCAGGACTTCTGATTCAATTGTAGTTTCATTGACTCCCTCGCAATTATATCAAGTTCATCTACAAATAGGATGGCAATTGACAACGTTGTTCTTTTTGGGGTCTCAGGGAGGGCAAAATATGTTTTAAGCTTGATTAAGAATTGAACAAATATTATGTTTGCGTTCCATTAGTGTTTTTCCATAATATTATAGAAATATATGGATGAATTTTTTGGCATAATATTTTGATCATAGTCGCCCCTGGTACACGGTAAGGCTGACCCTACACGAGCTTCAATCGCGTGTGACTCTAAATAGATGCTCGGTAGCCGCAGCGTCACATTATTGTTATAATTATTAAGAACCCGAGATTTCCCACTGCAGTGCAACGGGCTCCCTACCCTCCATCCATCCATCCATTTCTGCCTATCCTGAGCTATGGCTGTCCAGTCCTTCAAGTAGGCGTCAAGGTCGTCCCACCATCTCCATCTGGGCCTGCCGCGTCGCCGTTTCCTATTATGTGGGGTCCAGCTCGTAATGGACTTGGCCCACAGTTCCTCTGGCATGCGGCTGACGTGACCAGCCCAGTCCCATGTTAAACACATTGTGTTGTATTAAGGACTATCCGGCCCTCGAGGTATGTTGACTCACACGCGAGCAATAGTCGTTTGAAGTAGTACAAAATGCTATATAATTATGTACTCGTTGTGATACATAGCGGCGCAACAATAAACTTGTGATCCTACAGCTGCGCAACTACTTGCTTTTAAAGACCATTAGAATTGTTTAGTATTTTTTTTTATTTGACTGAGTGACGAGACGAGCAAGTCGTACACCTGATAGTATAATCTAGAACTGGATTATCTTGGGTCTCGACGACTGCTGCCCGAGCACCTTAGTGATAGATTTTCTACTGCATTTGAAGATGTTTGTTAGGTATGAATTTAATCATTAAAATGTTTGTGACTATTTTGAATATGCTGAATGTGAATAATAATTAATCGTTTAAAGATAAATCTTAAAAATGAATAACTCTAAGGAAAGCCACCGTCCGATGTCCTAATTACTCCTCTCAGTGCATGGTTGTCTGCAAGAGATCGCTCTGAGCGATAAGACCACCCCTTGTGACACTAATTGTAAAATTTGTTTTGTTCTAGTTTTTAAGTTTTCTTTGTTCTGTAGTGTCTCAATAAAGAATTTATCTATTTATCTATCGAACTCTCGTGCTATGCCGTTTCTCTACGTCCAGTATGCTAATCTCTTTAATTATTATAAAAAATAACTTAATTTTGGTGAAACTCAGTTTGGACATCAAACATTTTGGAGAGAGTAACGTTTCGTATATTTTTATTAATATTTTTGTTTTTTTTTTAATTCCATTTTATTTAAATAATTTTTAGTTGAAGTTTTACTTCTACTATGTGTCCCAGCACACATTTCGTTTTTTTTATAAATTGCCGCGAGTACGGGAAAACACAACTGATTTGAGTTTTGACATGTATAATAACAATATGTTCCTTAATCTTCTTGGTCTATAAATAAATATTCTATGTCTAAATCGACATTAGCCGTATACCGACTAAGTGCAATGCTCTGCTCAGTGCTTCATTCCAAATATAGACGACGTAAAGCCTACCCATCAACGGCATAAAGTGCCCTCTGCTGCATTAATCCATTACTACTATTGCTCATCACCATTTTAGGGTTAAATGGTGACATCCCGTAATCCCTCGGCGCTCGCCTAATGTTGGTATCAAATGTCACAAAGATCTGAAAGCTGGGCCCTCTCGATTAGTCGACGTAGTAGCGACGAGAGCGAAAGTGTTTTCGAGACTCGGACAGAAATAGCTGATATTATACAGCGAGAGTTCTATTTCTATTGGAAACATTGTTGAATCGATACAGTATCGAGTCAGTATGTTTCACACTGTCAGCATAGAAAACCCGTGGCTTTTTTAATTCTAAATAATATGGAGGGAGAGTTACAAAAAATAATATTAAAGTATGAGACATAAGAACGAAGTGTAAACTGAAACACAAAAAGGCGAAAGTTAAACAGTTCCGATTTTTATAGAACCGAGTGAGATGACACTCAGGTCATTCGCCTGATGGTAAACAACACTCGTACTTACAATAATTACTACCATCGTTAAATTGGAAACGTAAAATCATGTGTGGCACTGCACAGCGCTGATCTCCATTGGATATTGTTATTTAATTCTCATACCCAGTAGTTTCTAAAACACTAATATTTATTAAAGTGTCTATAAAAATATGAATAAGCATTTGGCATTGGCAAAGTGTTCATACTATGCAAAACCATTAACAAAAACTAGTTTGTCAAAATCATAATGAGTTGTCTACCTGCTTGTACCCACTACTCCAGCTTTTCTGGGATTACGTGTTGCGTACTTAGCAGTTACGATTATGGAGTGGCGGGGACGAGACGAGCCGAGCGGAGGGTGGGGAGGGGCTTCCGTAATATTGTGAATCACTACTTTACAGCCTTGTATAATCTGGAGGATAATATGAAGTAACTAGCTGCGCTCCGCGGTTTCACCAGCGTAATTCCAGTTTTGAACTGACTAGGTTTCAAACCTTGAGCCCAGCCACGACCGCGCTGGCACGGACATTTAAAACGTATGTTCATGCTTTTGCCGGCTGGCATATCACGCCAACCCCATTGATTCACCCTTTTCCCCAAATTTTCATCAAAACTGATTATCTGTGAACTGATAATTACTATTTAATGAGTTGGCCTGCCTTATCTACCCATTTTTAGTTTATAATTATTGTAATTATTTTTTCAACCATTGAACGTCTGAGTGGACCTTCTTCTGTATTATTTTATCTACTAAAGAAATATCAAATTTGTGGAATAAACAAACAAAATTTACTTCAACATTGACTAAGCTTTCTACCCTCATGCTTATTATGAATTATTTATCCTTCGTCCAGTAATTTCAGCATGATGCGTGTTCACAGAGCCAGATAGAAAAATACTTATTTGGGTTCCTTAACGATTTTAACGTTTGCTGTTTTTTTTTTTCATATTCATAGTACTGATTTGTCTCAGTTATAGCTTTATTTGATGTATATAAGACATGAATAGAGAGACAATTATTGTAGACAATAATTGTTTCTGTTCATGTCTTCTAGTACGTACACTCGTGGTTACTCTTAGGCGCTATTGGTTAAGTTTATGATTATTCCGTCATTTAATAAATTATATGATTACGCAAATTGGCAGTAGTATTGCTGAGATCAGTGTACGTACCTACACAAAAAATCCATAAGGACCGTTTTTTTAATCGGCCAAGATCAATCATTCAGTGATATTTTATAGCATGAGCCTTGAAAAAAAAAATAACCACAACAAAAAGGCATAATCTCCGCGAAGTTCAAGTCATATTACTATCCCAGGTCAGGGATCAGTAAAAAAACAAAAGTATTTAAAAAAGTAATTAAAGCGTGCGAATACCAAAATATAAAATTACCCAATTTTCCTAGCAAACAACAAAGTTGGAATGTATTTATATCGTTTACCTAATATTCAATCTATAATGTATTAGAAGTAGGTACTATTCCTTGCAGAAAACTATATAAATTACTTGGAAACAGTTGTGTAAACCTAAGTTATATGGGGAGAAAGCATGTTAGTATAATAGACAGGTAAAATTGATGCGTTTCTAACGACAACCCTGCAAAAGAAAATTACACATGCACTAATAACAAGCTTGAAGGAAAACGACCGCGCCGCACTGTTATGTAAAGGGCACTGTCCTACGCTCCGCTCCTTTGTAGGAGCGTAGCGTGTAGAAACATGTAGTTGTGTCAACGCCTAACAAAACTATCGCCTACGTTTACGCGGTGCCTACGAATTACTTATATTTCGTAGACACCATGTAGCTTCGTAGTATAATATAATTATTATCCAAAACACTACAGGAATGCAAAAAAATACAGTTTGACTGGAACAATTCCAGTTATAATGTACGGAACTGCACGGATGGAATGTACTTTTAATAAAAAATATGTAAAAGATGCAGCCGGAGTATTTTTATCAATATTTGTAATGTTAATGTTCTCTGAATATGTATGTTCTACTCACAATTTACAAGCCAAATAAAATAAATAGGATTAACTTGAAGTCAACAAAATATCGTATCTACCTACGTTTACTTTAATATCTACGGTCTAGAAGGGTTATTTATTCTACAGAACTAAGAATGTCGCAAAGCCAGAAAAGTTTATCAAGAGTCTTTGATCAAAGACCGTCGCAAGTTGCATTCGCATGGAGCAAATGGATATGGATTCACGGTCAAAAGAAACTTTCAACGCCTAACAAGAGGCATACGAGTACCGTGAGGACCCTGAGACATCAAAAATCAAACATAACTTTTGATTTGTATCATGTTTGATTTTTGATTTATACGAAACTGTTGTCATTTGCTAATGACACCCACCTGAAATTTTCACGGATCGCCACCGTGGGTATGGTATGATAGGATGGAATGGAACTTAGGACGACAATGAAGCCTTTTATAAGCTCAAACTCTTTTCATCGTCCAATCATTACAGTTTAAGCAGATTTGTGACCAAAGAGAAAGCCAAAAGTTGAGAAAAAGCATTGAATTGTGATGTCGAGGGTGCGTGGTGACTTACATTGTGCCTGGGTGACCAGGAGTTGCACATCAACGATGCGTCCTCCAGTATCCGACTCTGCAACGAGAAAAGCTTGTTCTTTTAAATAATCGTATTTAGCATGCATTCGTGTAACATATCTGTCATATCTCAATAAACCGCCGCGGTTGACATCACACAATCGAAAACATTATATTATCTAAATCGACGAAAATCCATTTGAATAATTTATTAGATTATTGGCGATTTATCCTTATCTTCTTTGGGATAAGAATAAATCCCTCTTGTGTAGTTAATTTTTTTTTTTATAAGTAAGATCAACAGGAGAACTTAACAAATAGAACGCATATGCTTCAATTAAAGAATCCCGAGTGTGGAGTGTGCTGCCAGCACTAACACAACACAATCCTATGTTTTTGTGTCTATTACTTTTTATAAAAAGCTACGAGTATGATCCACAGAGATGTTGTACCAAAGCAGAGGATATATTATAAATTTCCGAACAAACTATAGTGTTTTCTTTCTCTCATTCCCATTATTCACCAATAACTCTATCCTTTTTTTTCACATATAGGAACACTACACTCACACATTGTCAGGCGTTTTATGTTTTAACATTGCTTCATATAGTTTTCACAATCAAAACAAATCAATGTTCCTTGTGTATTGTAAAAATTATGAATTGAAATTGTTGAAATGTGAAAAAAAAACTATACACAACGACGGTGAAGTATTGTTCCATAAATTGCGAAAGTTTTAGTCTTAAAATTCCCCAGGAATTTCGTTCGGGATATCGTAAAATGCATGGTCTTTTCCTTTTATTTCTGACACTATATGTTATTTAGAAAAAAATAATCCTTAAAGCCTTTCAATCGGTATGATAAAGCTACAGGATGATCGGTATGATTATTTTTCTCGTGTAACGAGTTCCCGGTTTATCCATGTAATTATTTAAATATCTATGAATGCAGTTTAAATTGTTGTTTAAATTCAAATAATGTCTTCTTTCATTAAAATGTTCCATCTACAATATTCAAGGTGTGTGTGTCCCTCCATGTGGCATATCCATGGGACGCCCTGTATAGATACTTTAGCTCATAGTATGGAAGAGGATATTTTTTATCCCGTATAAATTAACGATTCCTGTGGGATAATAGCTAAAGCGGGTAAATAGTGTTCTATGAACACTATTACTTCTAACGAAGAACGAAGCTCTTTACAACCAAAACAAATAAATTATAAAAATAAGTTAATCGAATTATGGGCCACCACCACTAGTATTGGTTAAAGGTAGTAATTGCTTAAATGACACGGTGCACATTATTGACTAGTTAAAACGGAGAAAATGCTTCAGTTTGTATTGCCAGTTTACATTTTATAACCAGTTGATTACAGGCCTCGTGACTAATTGACCACCGCCGCGGCGACTAGAGGACAAATATCGTTCCGACTAATGGCTATTTATTCTAGTACACGCCATTATCGACAAAGTCTTTAATCTACTGTAAGGCTTCATATACATGGCGCTGCGGCCTTTTAAACGGACCCTAGCTTTATATGCTAACGATTTTTGGGAGCAATTTTCATGACATTTTAATGATTAAATTACCTTACTCACAATTATCATGTCGGGACTATTACAAGATGTTCTAGAAGTGGAGTATCTACATATCTGAAATGTATAATCTGTACAGTATAGTATCCTACTTATACTAAGTAGGACTTAAATTTTTGATTCAATCATGATATAGAAAGTATTTATATTTTAATATGATTTATTTTTCTCTATCTATATGAGGCTTAAGTTTTTGTACAAGTGCATTATTTTTGCCTACTTGCAATAAATTATTTGAGTTTTGAATTAACACTGAGCTCAGAAACAGATTTTGTTGTATGTGGATTTTTAGTTTAGTTTAGGATAACACAGTATTTAAAAAAAATTGCCTTTACAGATTTACTCATCATGCCAGTTAGGTCGTCGGCCGACATAAGTGGCGTGGCGTTTTCTTTGACATATTTTAGTAGGTATTATGTTAGTTAAACCTCCCTAACTACCCACCTTCTCTTTGAACATACTTTACTGGCATAGAATAGATATACTACTAGTATATTCTCTTTTAGCCAACCGACGAGACTCGACGATCAGCTAAATGTTACGTACCGTTTCTATAAAACTTTCCATATCCCGTGTATTTAAATATGCCACCATCAAACATTTTATGGATGCTGCTTATTCGCCAGACTAATTTACTATAGTTTATGAGAAGCCTTGTCCATATTTTTTTTTTCTGATTACAGCTACCCCAAATGCCTCAGCCCGAAATAAAAACTTTACTACTTTTATTAATTAATCTATTACAACCGACTACTAAAAATTTGTACAACCTATATTCCACAGAGTTAGAGGTTGCCCAAGTTTTCGTATGCCCACCATTTTAGGTATCAAAAATGCTAAGGCATTGCCTCATTGAATTAGAACGGGAATTCGATGCGCCAAATAAAGTTAGCAGCATTTTAGACACGCGTCGCATCGATCAGTTCAAATAAATTATTAATCCATTTGAATGTACGCTAAAGATAGTAGATCTATATATTAGTTTCCTTCTATTCACTAACTACGAGTATAACTTGAACCCGATCTGAAAGATTTAGGTCGAAATCAGCGGTTTACTAACGTTGGTTTGACGGTGATGCCAAAGTTGTCGGTAAAAGTTATTTTAAAACTTTAAAGTTTAACGTTCAGTTCTAACAAATATTTCTGTTCAAAGTTCTTGCTCTAATTTGTGTTCGTTAAATCAATACTAGTCTCTTTGACGAAACTTTGTGTTTCCCATATTAAAGCTTAGTGACGGCGCGACGGGTTGATTTTGCTAGTTACAAAGATTACTTTAAAGTTAATGAATATTGTAATTATAAGTATAACGCGAGAAATTGTAAGCACAAAACGAGTTCGCGCTGAAACCCAACGAGCAAAGCTCTCAGTGACATCCTCCTTGCTACAAGTCGCTTGAATAATTAACTAGCAGCCCTTTGCGCGCGCGTTAAATGGCGTGATTAAATAAGGGTGGGTTCATCCCCCCCTCCCTCGACCCCTTTCAGCCCTATGCACCCCCGCCCGAAACTTTTAATATGGAACGTTTGTTTTTGTATAATTTTGAGTGGCGTGAAGTTGCGGGGTACCCGTGTCTTTACATAAAAGTGATTCTTTTGCCCGCCTCACGAAGATGAGGGGAGACCCGTGCTCAGCAGTGAGCCGATATGGCTTGATGATGATGATGTCGATGATTTAATTGTTCGTTAATTTTTATGAATATGATAATATATTCATAATACTTTTTTCCGCCAAATGCCTGTTAATTAATTACTAATTCGGATAACCTTATTAGTATTCTAGTTCCACTCTTTGGATTTAGATGTTAGTTATTGTATGAAATTATAGAGCTACCAAGCAGTTCAAATTGCGTTGTAGTTTTTACTTGATGTAAAAAGGCAGACATTATAGTTTCTCCTTTAATACATTTTAAGGGTAAATTGAACGTTGATAATGGTTTATATAATAAGACGTAACATAATGTAGTCCCGACACGTGCGACTACTTACATACTATTGGGTATTCTGTGGCCTAGGTCCAGTATGACTACGAGAGTGAAGAAGAGCGCGGGTGGTATTATTAGTATTATAAAGAAATTTCAGAACAAACCTATACCACCCCATGTGAAGCAGCAGCGAGTAGGACACAGACTATCACAAAAGTTACTGAACATATCCTAATGCTAATTAAAAAACTCGATAGTTACGTAAAATAGTTAGTTAAAAGTTCAGACATGTTCATTGTACAGCGACTGTTGTTGCTGACTGTTATAAGAGAAGAGTTAGAGTGGTCTGTTAGGTCATACATACAAATGCTCGCACGTGATTATGGTGTTGTAACACATTCTTTGGATGTTTTTAACAAATAAGTGTCTTAATATATAGGACTAGCGGCGCCCCGCGTTTTTACCCGCGCAGATCCCGTGTTGTCTCCGGGGAACATACTATCGGGATAAAAAGTAGCCTATTACTCAATCCTGGTTATAAACTATCAGAGTTCCAAATTTCATTCGAATCCGTTCAGTAGATTTTGCGTGAAAGAGGAACAAACATCCATCCATCTATTCTCACAAACTTTCGCATTTATAATATTAGTAGGATTCTATTGTATCAAAAAATAAATATTATACAATTTTAAGAAACATACCCACTACGTGAACAAAAGACTGCGAAAATCATTTTTTAAACTAATTAAGCTGGGACAAGTTTCACAAAATTTCCGCAAACAAATTTTGAATGTTACTTATAGAAACAGAATAAGTTTCATTAGTGCGCTCTGTGAATAAAGATATTATGTCATTTGATATTTTTAGAATAAAAACCCCGTTCAGATCGGTCTACATATCCGTGGTCGCCGACCCGGACCAAACGGTATTTAAATATTAAAACCTAATGACTTAACGGCTACGAGAACTTTATTAATTTACTTGTCACGTGAAGGCGGGCGCCGTTGCCAAATCAAATATGAGTAACATTTAAAAAATAGTTATTACCGGTGGCTTTAATCACAGTGGATTTATTTTTATATCGATAATTGAAGACAGTTTCCCACCAAAGTCCGTTGGCTGATGCCAGCGCACCACCTTCAAACACTTTTTATCAATAGCTAGATTTCTACTCTTTGATTTCGAATTACTCCTTGATTCTTGAATTTCGATATAATTAATATTCTCTTAGTTACCAAACAATTAAAACCACATTGTAATCGATTCAGCAGTATCTACGTGAAGCGGAAACAAATTAGACAGACAGACAGACAGACGCTATTAGCGACATGATTATTATACATTTATTATAAATTTTTTAGATATCATTTTACTTAGTTAATAAATTACTTAAGCTGTTATCGGCTTTTGGCAGCTTATGCCCTCGGCGTTGACTGCGTGGCGAAGAGAAAACAATATCTACCATAATTATAAGACTTCTACAAAGTCAAAGTTAACATTTTTATGTTTATTTTGGATATCTTAATTAATTATCATCTGCCCACGGCTTGTCATCTTCAGATTTTTGCATTAATTAATTAATTCATTCATTTACTCACTCATTCATACATAAAATATTCATTGCCTCTACATTCTTGCATGAATTTATTAATCCATCCATGCTTTATTACAAGTACTTAGATAATAAACTTAAAGGAGCCCATGTCCAGCAGTGGATCAATACTGGCTGAAATAATGATGAAGAGGCCAAACTTCTGTTTGATAGTTCATTACACTCGTCTCAATTACGTGTGGAATGGATTTCCAGTAGGCTGCGGAACTTTAAAAGCACTCTACTCATTCTAGACAATTTCCGGACTCTTAATCGCATTTTAAAAGTTACAAACTCGCTTAAATCATGAGAGAATGAGTCTTAAACTTACTAAAGAATTTAGGACCTTAAGACAGAGACAAAAGTATAACAACAGGGGAGTATTAAGAGTGGTATGAGAGAGACGGCGCTAAGATTATGGTAATGATAAAAATACTCAATGAGGGTGGCGGTACTTAAGACCAATTTGAAGATATTGTATTTAATGTTTCGAAGTGGGGTTTGAAGAGGAGGTTTCAGGGGTTGGATTTGAGAATGGATAATTGGGGTGCAATGGGGTTCTGTACGGTTTGCCTCTTTCTCTAAAATTTCTGTTGGTATTTCGGCCAATATGTTGTGATATTAAAGTAAAAGAATATGTTAATAACATAAAATCCTACTACCCTTGTAGCCTTGGTTGCTCTCGTGATGACGACGGATCCAACGACGACGAAAACAACAACCTAGGCTGCGTGAAGCGTCAAACAACATAATTATAAACCTTATTTTGGAGAATCGGGGAAGAGCTATTACCGCTTTAGCATCATCGGCCCCTACACGAGAAATAAAGAAAAAAAAGGCAGTTAAAAACATGTACTAATTCCGTTTCAGTAAATATCTATAATTGCAATTTTTCCATGACGTTGTTCCCTTTGTTTAACAGCTCAATGCATGTCCGTGCAAAAATCGATCGAAAATACTTTGAAATAACGTTCATAAAGCTGTTATGACACGCGCTCCGCGCCCAGATTTCCTAAAAAGATCATTTTGACTGATTGAGGGCTTTAGTTTTATTGTGCAAACTTTCTGTTAATTGATTAAAAAACGCACACAATTGAGACACTTGACGGGTTAATTTAATTATTTAACGAATAAATTGACTAAAGTGCCTAAAGTCCAATCTCAAGATTTCCTAGGTACGTTTTTATCAAGGTTTAACATCTTTAGTTTTATTGAAACAATAGGTTTTAGAAGTAGGAGAATTTGTTATGTCACTAACGGAGGATAATTAGTAAGACCACATGAAAGGTTTGGACCCTCCGTGCACCGGCTCTTCTTTTAACGTGTCAATCAACGTGACAGTCTACTGCTAAATTAGACGTATGGTTGTCCTCACCCGTTACTTGCGTACTATAACTGGTATCGTATCGGGGCTATTTTCCAGAGTAGTACGGCGGTAATTACAAAGGGTTGTTTGTAAAAGACATGTATAATACCGAAACGATGGTAGATTCAGAAAGGGTACGGTTATACGAAAGCGGGTCTTGGCACTGGCCTCCCATATGAGTATAATCTGGCTTTTTACAATCATTTGTATTGTTCAGTACCTAGTCCTGCCGCCATCCGCCCGGAGTAACCTAGATCTGTTTGAAGCTACCGTAAAATCGGTTGAGGTCCAAAACACACGAACGCGGTAGAAGTGATGCTTTTCATAAATAATTCAAATTCAAAGTACGGTATTTTTGTGCCTTACGTCTTCGTATTTACCTATAGTTATCCGCTAGATAATTGATAATACATAACTACTAGAGGTTAACTGCAAACAGTCAATCGAATAGAGCTAACCATTCAAAATCAATATCTATCCGAGAAGCTTGTAACACAAATGTACACACAGTGTAACAATAGCATCGGTAATCTTAAGTGGTGGATATACTACCGCTACCGGTATTTGCGCTGCTGAAACGTTAAAGGGAACCGATATTCAGCTTACTCCGTGTACAATGGCCTTAGGACTGGATATGGCCCGGTAATGTGGCCGGATAATCAGCAGGGAGCCAATAACAATAACATTTAATGAGTTTCATTAAGGCAGCCCGCTCACGGCACGGTGCGGTTACGGTTTAGATTGTGATAGGGATTACGATTTATCATTACATTTATACATCACCAATAAATAAAAATACATTCCACAGTTTCTTTTCATTGTATCAATATTTTAAATTAAATGAGCGGAAAGTAAGTACATATAAACAGCCTATTGTAAGGTAATTTAAGTATACCTACCGACTGAATATCGGCTAAAAAAAATCGGTTTGAAACATCGAAAGTAATTGAGTAAATAGAAGTAGCAACGTTTGTCAGTTTCTAAATTTAGTTTAATAAAATAGTTTAAAAGTGGTCGTGGTTGCCGTTACCGTCAGGCTATTTCATACATTCAATTTCAGGTCAGATGCTCGCGTGAATTTTGTAAATTGGACGCAGTGAGGTGAATTTTTAGTAAGTTTTATTTTCTAAGTCCAACACTTAGGTACAGACAATCATTCATTGGCATTTTTAAAGTTATTCTAAGGTTTTAGAGTTAATAGAAAAAATAACTAATTATTAGTTATCCGTTCTCTACGCGCTCTATGAATGCAACTGTTTGCGACTCGTAACTCATAGAACCGTGGTTAGTAATATTACTACGAATAATTGATAACATTATCCTTTCCTTAAAAGATGAAAGGCGCCGAGCACGTAAAGCTAATTTTAACTACCTTAACAATGTATCGGGCGTCGCGCCGCCGACGCCGCCACCTCGCCGGGCCGCCACCGCCGCCGCCCGGGTCTTGAATGTACGCCCTAAAATAAAGTTAAGCGCCGTTACGAAATAACGCGTTGCATTAGCGGTGAGCAGTAACGTAACAGTAACACTTAACCGTTAATTGTTATACGTTCGAGCTGGTTGGAGTTACATTTTACGGCGCAGGGGAGGGGATCGTTAATTTATTTTCACGTTATATAGTCCGATTACTGTGAGTGCACGCGGGAAACCATAGCGGGAAACCATGTAAATACTAGGGGCGTGTGACATGACAGTGACTTTGAAAACTATTAGACCACTGAACAAAATAGATATGTAATAAAATGTAAATTGACTGCTTTTACAAATGGGAAATCGTTTCTAACGTGTCTTCTTTTAGTTCTTTAGAAGAAAGTTGGTGTACGTAAGTATATTTAAAATTAAAGTCATGAAATTTGACACATTTTCCTCATCTGTTTTTATTGTTTTGACAGCAATGCTACTTTCATTTCAAAAAAACCTTTATTTTTGGGTATCTTGCACCTACCTACGCAATCAACTACTACGCAATCAACACAAATAAAATTGTACTCTAAAGGACCTCTGAGCGAGTGTCTATCCAACCTTTTATGAGTGCCATAGAGCAGATAAAAAAAACCTGAACTATACCTGAGCAGCGTAAATTAAAAGAGCCCATATCAGAGTGTCTGTAGCTGTATGCACGCCGCGCCGGTGACGGGCTTCCGGTTACTCGCTTTTTATTTTCACCGTATAAATTGAGAGTGGCGCATACGTGAAATTGGTAGTGTCGCACCCGGGTGGCGTTGGAGTGTTCTCAAAATTCGTAGTACTCTAAAATAAGTGCTCGTTCTAGATAAGATGGAAACAGATAAAGGTGTCTGAATGAATACTAGTACTTCTATATTTTAATATAATTTTAACATTGGCTAGCTGCTCAATCCGCAACTTATTTTGAATTCTTCCTTGTTTAAACTGCTTTGCTACAGAAAAACATAACTAGAACCTGTTTGAAAACTTTGTCTGTCTGATTGCTTTCGTATATCACGTAAAACAATTCAAGGTTTTCACTATTTGGTAGCTAATGATCATACAGGGGGGTCCCTTACTTAAAAAGGGTTTAGCAATGTCACTCAATAGTCTAACTACTACGAGTATATTATAACATTGTGGCACTAGACACGCAATACAATATTGTAGTAAGGGGCTAGAGGGGGAGTAAGTACGAAGAGGGGGAGTAGAGGGAGGGGTAGTGTGGTAGTAAGGGGGGGTTCTTATATTCAACATTTAAACCTATCAAGTAAAACCGAGTTATTTGATAAAACTGTTTCAAGACGGCACAGGCTGGCAGGAAATTGTCTTATTTTATCGATCCTATAAAAATGTACCACCGTGAATGAAATCAAGGTTAGATAGAAATAAAAGAAAATATTTAATTAAGTCTATATGAATGTGAACCATTCCATTTTTATGTATTCTATAAAGCGCTCGTTAGTAACTTCTCTTCAAAGTTAAAACAACACCGTTTCGATAATTTTGATTAACGATGGTCAATGATATTTTAACTAAGTACTATTTTAAAACTGTAGCTATAGTTAAGCAGTATTTAATTTTAAAATTACTTCTTTTAATGTATATTTATCTATACAGAATAAAATAGACTACAAGTTCCACTACAATTTTTAATGTAGCTACCACTCTCCCATTTGCTCCGGGCTTCAGCACAGTCGAGCATAAGGAATGCAAACAACCCCTTTCCTCTGACGAAAACAATACAGCAAAAGAATTTCATTTTGCCATACAAAATGCCATGAAAAAAGCCTTCACAGCGCGGCGTACAATCCACCGCTCAAAATGCGTTTTATTCAAAATAGATTAAAAAAGCGGCACAATCCGAGCCTGCATAACGAGCCGCAAAAAAATAATCCAGAAATGCGCGATTGTAGGTTGTGCTCTGCGAGGTTAGACTCAGCCTCAGTCTGGCGGCTGAGCCGCGAGCGGAGCCGCGGGCAGTGACGGGCGGCGTGCGTGCGATGTGAGGCATGCCTGCGCAGCTGGGCGGAGAGTGTAGGAGTGTGGCTGCGATCGATAGAAGGCGGGGCTACACTCTGCGTGCCGTATCTGCGCTACTCGCTTCTTAAATTGATTGACATAGAAGGACTGACAACCGGACGCGTGCGTTTTGGCGGCTTTTTATTTTGTGCAGGTGGCCTGCGGCGGTGATTTAACTGTGATCGGCGGCTACACAGCTGTAGTTTTAAGTACTCGTTTTGATTGCACCGAGTATTGGGATGTGATTTTTATACGACGGTAAAATTGATACGTTTGTTTTTGTTAAGTCTGATATAGGTATAATGTAACTTTATGTTTTATTATTTGTTAATAAATAGGTTTGTGTTTTACCACTATGACACTTGATGTTGAGTGATAATGTGGTCTACGATGGTACCTAAAAACTTAATTACTTGTTGAACCTACGCGTAAGAAAATTTAAAAAATGTAACTAAATCAAATTATGTAGTATCTTAATTCTCTCAATAATACAGTCTCATAGTCAAACTAATAAAATACCCTATAGCCCTAGTTAGTACCTCTATGCTTAAATAAACAGCAGTATGACACATGTTTCGCCTCTGCGCGAGGCATCCTCAGAAGCTGTTGACTCGTCGGGAGCTTGAACGAGACTGGGTGGATTCACAATGAAGATTGGCTTTATCTACGCTTACCTATAACTAACTGTGCCCGTGACTTCGTTCGTGCTTATAAATATTTACGAAATGATTGAATACATGGGTTTATCAAAATTAAACATAGATACACAAAAAGTTAAGTTAAATTTCCTGTTTCAATCCCTAAACTGTTCACTGCAACCCGGTGAGCTGTTTCGGAGCATATTTAAGACAAACCTTCAGACAGACGGACATAAAAAATCCGAAAACGGTCGTTTATGTGCTCAAAGTTAAAGTGCCATTAGAAAAAGGCCAGGGCATAAAATAAAAAATAAATTAATTGAGCAGACATTTTTAGAAAGTGCTGGGCATGTGGTGACCTTTGGTGACCCATATGTGCGGTAATGGACACCCGATTCCTCCACCCGATAGTCTGCATTTTATGTTATGCCAGGATCATAAACTACTAAACAAAGTCAGGATAAATCATAGCAGCATTAAACAAGGCCAAAAGACCAAATTCTGCCCAAATACATAAAAAAAGACTGGCGCAAAATCGGACGACTTTTGCCGCTCTATACCTACTTATTTTTGGAATAAACAGCAATGAATTAACAGCAAATTCGATAGCACTTGTATAATTGCATTTTATTATCCAAAGCTATCGTAAATTTAAATTGCACTATAAATTCGATCACGCGTTACCAGATTGCCTTGAAATATAAATTTTCTAAACGACCAGATTTATCAAAAGTTGAATAAAAGTACATTTGATACGGGCTTCTTTCAAATACGTAAGTGATTAGTCTGAAAACACACATACAAATTCACACTAAAGCTCTCAATTTAGATTTGTGATTTAATAAATGGAACTTTGATCTAAACCTAATGTGTCTAAAGTAATAATATAATACTAAATTCTAAATGTAACGAAAATGATTCCCAAACAGCAGGCAATCACTGTCAATTCTGTCATAACATAAATTGGAGTACACTTACAATAACAAATAATCTGCAAAATCATAACAGATGTGCCTGTTATAATTCGTTACTCATAAAAACATTAGGGTGTAGCGCATAGCGTGCGATAATAGAGTAGATAATTATCTAACTACCTGCAATACACTTGACGCAGCGTCGAGTGCCGGAAACCGGGGTGAATCCGGTGGTCACGAGGCTTCGGCCGCCATCTTGTTTAACTACCTACTTCCGGTCGATGGAAAATTTCAGGGGTCTATAATTATTATATCTAACAACTTTTTGGGGTTGTATTTGTTATAAGATATTTAAAAAAATTACATTCGTATTATGAATTTCAATTGTATCTGAAAGACGCTGAATGAGACGTTACAACAATATTTTCACTCCGTCTTGTTAAGGCGATACGTTTTGCTTATGGCGGGATATTTAAATTTCGTGTAGTTTATTCGTATTGAATTTGAGCTAGACCAAACTATTGTAAATATTCTTGGAATTCGCAATAATCCTACATTATTGTTCACATTATTTTATGAAAATATTTAACAGTTTCATATGCCCCTGATTACTCTAGTAAGTCCATTATGTGTTTATGGACTTATTTGGGAAAACCAGTTCATCAGTGTATAATATATCTCTAATAATGATCTACTATGATTGTCGCAAATTCAATTATCAATAAAATTAGTTACTCGGTCTAGCGCCACAAACAAAAAACTGGTTAAAATTTGAATTTCCCCGCCACCAAGCGAAACGTACCGCCTTACGCTGGAAGCTCTATTACGCTCTCAAGTTTGAAATCTAAAGTCACCCGGTGCCACTGCTTACACCCACATACATACAACCACCGGATGAAGGTAGATTTAGAAACGAAATCTTTTGACCGGATTGATCCGCGACAGTTATGAAAAGGCCACATTTGCCGGAGAGAAAAAGAGTAAATCCACCTAAGCCCGTGCCACCGGAGAAACCTCGGTATATTTTCAACGAAAATATTTTCTTAGATGTCGCGTAAGTTTCTCTTGTTGGCCAACTTACCCTTTGCCTGTTATTGAGCTATTGTAAGCCTTATACAGTTCGAATAAGATACATTCCGCGGGCTTGGATGCTGTTTACTGGGTAAGTTGCTCACAGAGGGGACGTCAGAGGAGCTCCTGTCACCGACTATCAATATCGGGCTCTAAACTGATGTATGGGGTGGTAAAGGCCGTCTTAAATCGATAAATTGTGTTTTCCAACTACTTAAGAAAGTTCGGCGAGTTTATTGGCTTTATTGACGCGTTGTCGGCCAAAGTTAGCGGAGAAAGTTACGTGATACATACGAAATTTCTACTCCTAATATCTAGGGAACTTCTAAGCTATGTTCAGTTGTTCAAGAAAAAAGTAATCAAAGACGAGTGACTTTAACATAAAATGAAAATAAGTTGTCCAAATGTTTTGTACCCCTGAGCGAAGAGCCAGATTGCGTGCAGGACACCGGAAGCGCTATCCAAATAGCAGCCGCGCGACCGCCGCACGTGCTACTAATTACGGCACGGCACCGCCCCGGCCCGGATTGGAACCGGACCGTCCGTTGGCTGCTTAGCCGTAACAATCGCTAACCACAGCCTCGGACAGTCCGTCGATGGCTGAACCTTAACAATTGCTGACCACAGCCACTAGCAGGACGGTTACACACTACGGTCACTGGTAACTGTATTCTAGAAATTGTATTCCGATTAACGTCAAACATCTTGCAACCTTCTTCATTTATGGAATTTCTAAATAAATTCTACTTTATTTGAAGCTAGCTGCACCCCGCGGTTTCACCCGCGGAGTTCATGTTCCCGCGGGAATACGGGGATAAAATATAACCTATCTTTTTCGCTGATAATGTAGCTTTGTATTAGTGAAAGAATTAAAAAAATCGGTGCAGTGGTTTATCCAAAACCTTACATATTTCCATACAAACTTTCACCCCCTATTTTTACTTTACCCCCTTAATGGTAATATTTTTACAAACTTTGAATGTCATATTTTTTATATCTTTTATCTTAAAAAATTACGAAACTTTCATACAAACTTTCATCCCCTATTTCAACCACTTACAATCCTTTTTTCGCATAAAAAAGTAGCCTATGTCCTTTCTCTAGTTCTAGACTATCTCTGTACCAAATTTCACTTAAATCGTTTTAGTAGTTTAGGCGTAAAAGCGTAACAGACAGACAGAGTTACTTTCGCATTTATAATAGAAAAAGTAAGGATTATGAAAAAAATAATAAAATATAAAATTGGAATACATAAAACTATTGTAGATTCGTAAAAGCTTGACGGTGTAGAGTTAATTAAAAATTTATGCGATTCACACAACTCCGCATTTTAACAGTATAATTTAATCATATATGTTATACTCTTTTATGTGAATGAATGACACTTTTATTACAGTTCATAAAAGTTAGATATATATATATATATATATATATATATATATATATATATATATATATATTAAATAATAAAGTTGTACGAATAGCCAAGTCAACGAAGTCTGAGCCAAGTCAAAGTTCGTTCTAGCGATCAGCTGTTTATATCCTCTCCTTTACTTTATAGGTCGATTGTTTCGTTATCATCACGGATGGAATGTCCATACCAGGCGTGGGATCGACCATGTGGCCAACAACCGAAGCGTATCACTTTAATTGTACAAATGAGGCTCATGCCGCTCTCGAAACTCGTGATCGATACCGGGGATTTGGTGAACGTTAGTGAGCCGAAGTCGCATAACCAACCCTGTACTGTTGTTTGTTGCGGTTAAACCTTTCCTAAAACTTGTGGTGCAGCTGTCCAAAGTTAGCCAAGGCCGAGAATGTAAATGGACTCTGCTTCGTCTCACCTCGCATCGGGTGACTTCCGTGTCTGGTCGGTTTATTGATACTCCCTCTGCACTAGTCATTGTGTAGTTGCCTAAAGTTTGCTGAGGATGAGAATTTATATGGGTCGCTCGTGCTACTTCGTCTTACCTCAGCTCGGGTGACTTCCGTTTCGTGTTGGTTTTTCCGAGTCAATGTTCAATCAAGGTTACGAAACGAAAAGTTACACGTACTACTCGGCCAGTTAAATTACATACCTAAATATAATCACCCCATAATCAATACTATAGGTATGGAAGGTTCTTTTTTGCCTTTTTAGTACGTTAGTTAGTTATAGTTTTTGTTTTATGGTTGTATATAAGTATCTAGATATTGTGACCTAGATGTACGAGTATAAACATAAAGTGCATTGCATCCAATTGGAGCAAAAATAATTGATACACATATCAATTGAGGTGTCAAAAGAAAAGAACTTTACTTTTAAGAACTTTCCAAAACTATATAGTTGGTACTTCTTATATAAATAAGCAAATAGAATTAAACCTCAACAAGTTTAGACCAGCCTCACGACCACAAGTCATTGGCCGAGCTACTTCAATTGTGGGAATCCGGCTTCCATGTCTCGCGGTATGTTTACGTGTGACTAGTAATATTTTATCAATTTACTTTTCAGATATGTAGTCTCGCCGCCGCGCCTGTGGTATCGGGCAAGCTGCAATAATAGGCTGCAATCAATGCCCTGCGACATTTACTAATTATTCGTAAAACCACAGAACATTAACATAATGATACGGCGATTCACGTTTTTAGTTCTTTGTATATTTTTTTTATTTCTGTATAGGTATGCTTTTTTGTGAGTTATAAACACAAAAACACTTACAAAACATTTAAATATACCCACAAAACTGTGGTGAAGCTTTTCAAATGGCAGCCATGCTAGACATTTGCCTCGCGGCTGTAATTCACGCAAATGTCAAACAACTATATTGTGGATGCCATAGGAAACTTGCCCAAGGACATCACACGAGGACTTCTGGAGAAGTGTAGTGGTATCTAATACTATTAGCGTTTCTGATGCAGGAAGCCACATTTATTAGTATGAAGTATATTTTATATGGGTGACTTTCAGTTTTCGCACAGAAATAACTGAATTCACTTTCACCAACTATGCCGTGAAAATATTCATAAGAGATTAAATTTTACGAATCTTCAGCTTCTGTGATCCGACTAATATTATTAATGTGAAAGTTTGTAAGGATGCATGAGTGGGTGGATGTTTGTTACTCTTTCACGCCAAAACTACTTAAAAGGATTTTGATGAAATTTGTTTCACATATACTTAATTACCTGGATTAACACATAGGATACTTTTTTCCCGTAAAATTAACAGTTCCTGTGGAATAATACTCATTGTAGGTGAAACCGCGGGGCGCAGCTAGTCTAATATAAAATTCACGGTGACGTAGCTAGAATAATTCTAAGTTCAAGGTTGTTTGACACTGATATGCCAGTCAAGCAAACGCAGAGTAGCATTCCAACGTTCATTCCCACTTATGAATTATTTCTTTGTAACCGTCGTCCGAGCGATCCGATTTTCCTCAAAAGAAAAATGTTCGTCATTTTTTCAATCTATCTAAAGGTTGCTAATATTTATTATTTATATGTTCATTTTTATTGTCAGGGTCAAATCGATAAATGTATGTCCTCTTTATCGTCACTGCCATCAATAAGTCATTCATATTCCCGCAGCAGGTACACCCATGTTCTCTCAAATTATAGTAATTAAACTACCAATATCGCATGCCTCTTCCTGCTCTACTTGCATTCGGTTCACTACGCTTTACCGGAACAAGTTTTAACTTGTTACATTTTTCCTAAGTCGTCCCATCAAGCACTTATTACCTAATTAAAGCGTGGCCGGCCTTTAATTCCGCCCGGGTGGTAAGTAGATCGACCGATACTTCGCCATTGAAGTCAATCAGCTAACAAACTTGGTGAGATTTACAGTAAATTCAAGTATGAACTGTAATTTGATTATTCCAGTACAACAATGTAGTCTCTCTACTTACGTACATAACTGGAATAACTGGTAAAAAATGCGGACTTGCGTTTTGATATAATCATCGTTATTGTCGCGAAAACTCAAATCGTTGCTTCAAAACTAGGTTACAATGAAAGTCAGACATAGTAACCTTCTCGTGCTCTCTAATAGTTGTCCAACAACCCCCTTAATACCTTACCTTGAACTCTTTTACGTATGCACTCAATAGCCAAAGGTTAATGAAAACCGTGCAAGCGTATGTAGAACGATATCGGCAGCCTCGCCGGCAAAAAATAGCCTGTATCTAAACATAGAATGGCGACTTGAGAATGGTCCATGCCATTGCCCTGTTAACTTCTTGATATAAACTGGCTGTTGCTACTCTATTATTGCTTTTACATTAAAATTTGAGCAAATCAAGACTCCCTAAGTGATAGACTGCGCACTGCGGCAGCCTTCAGTGCCGTGTGAGGTACCACCTTAACTTAACACCGTACTAACTCAAAACTGAAATCATTTATTGCAAGAAACCAAAAATAATGCACTTTTACAAGTCAAACACTTAAATGAAATGAAATGAATCGATGATCGATGTTTCATTTCATTTCATTTAGTTATTTAATTTGTGCTATAAAGTATTAAATAAATAAGTAACTACATAAAGCTGATTATGGTTTGAATTTGAAAAGGGAAATTTCCCTTTCATGTGGTGATTCATGGCTGAATCTCGCCCAGGAAAAGGTAACTCCATTAACTCCCGTCCCGCCCGATAGAGAAGATGGCACCAACAAAATCTACGAGAAGCAAAATATTTGAGGTAGACGGTGATGTATATTTTATTTTTTCAATTTTTTGTCTTTTTTCATGCCACATAGGGAATAAAAATATTTTTTATGCTATTTTGCCATATAAAAATAATCTAATCTAGTGATTATTTTAGAACATCGTATTTATACGAGCCAATAAGAAGCCTGATGATGGTGATGTCCTCCTTGACGTATTTGTCATCAGCAAATCGGTCTACTCTGGAGGGGAGAGTGCATTGCCATGATTGGCAAAGCCATATATGCTAGCATAATATCCTCGATTAGTCGACGCCGCTGGTGACAATAAGGCTGGCTCATTACTCACTCAGAGATATCTATTGCTATTCAATGTGAAAATGCAGCCAGTGTTCTTGGTACCATGCCTCATAGACACCCCCTTTTGTTAGAATTTTAAGTTTAAGCTATAGTTAGTACTAGTTTTCTATTTAATTTTAATTATTGTTTTTTTTAAGTCTTGTAAATAAAACATGTACAGTAATTACACAACTAAATAATCCATATATAACGATCCTACACTAAAGTTTGTGGTGTCCAATTCAGAATACGTCTCCCCCAAATATTTTGCTTCTCATAGATAATGAGAAATGTTTTGCGGTAAACACCAAGACATACTTACGTACATACATACTTTGACTTGCTAGCTAACCTAAGACAAAGTTAATCTGGTATTTAATTAATAATAATTAAATACCAGATTATTCTTAACTGAAAATATGTAATTAGTCATTACCGGATGGTACCATCCGGTTAGATTGAGCAGGTTCAAGAACCAACCGACAAGGTTACGAGCTAGCGGAGAAACTCATAAAAATATAACTCACATAAATAACCCGTAAACTGTTATACGATGATATGCACCGATCTGCACTGATTCAATGATTTGTTTCTGTGACTTGCTTTCAATGGAGCTGGATTTCCTTTACCTGAATCGATAATATAGGACGGCCCTTCTGAATAAATTTTGCATTAGATTTGTTTGACATTTCAATTAATTAATAGGTTGTATGTTATTTAGCGACTTCTGTGCCTTTAAGAACAACCTAGTCCGGTATCAACAGTATATTATACAGTCTATAATATAGATTATAGACTAATCAACTATGATTAATTGGATCCCTATTACTTATTGGGTTGCTACGGGCTACTTGCACCAAGAACCCAAAAAATTTGTTAATTAGAAGCTCGGTGTTAAAGTCAACTCCTCTTAATGTCGCCAACCAGACCGTAATCTTAAAATTAAGCCTGTTTAAAGATATCGGCCAAAGAAATCTTAAACACACGTTGGGTAAGTACAGTAAGCGATGCGACGCTGTCAAGAAATATTTATACACAATATTCTATTATCTTACCTTTCGCAAGGAACATATCACTATATCACCATCAAGTAACGCGAATGTCCTCACAAATAAATAGCAACAGGTATCAAAGGTTACGGTCAGTCATTCACGTTGTGCAATCGATTTGAATTATTGAGCGGCTTGCCACCATCACACACCGTTTATAGATAAGTATACCCATGAAAATCGCTCATTTTTATGCGCACTTTGCATAATGTCTGCACCATGCAGACAAGTTGGAAATGATTGAAATTGAATAAAATTGCAGTTGATCGGTGGCATGTATTCTTTAACTTTGTACTGTCCTAGTCTGTGGTCCTTCCACATGACCCCACCTAAGGAGACCCCACCAAAAGGAGGATCTGATTTTTTAATAAAAGCGTACATTTTAAATGATTATTATCGTCTCTATTTGACATCGATGATAGAACTCCTAAATCGCCACGTTTAAATAAATAGTGAGAATAGTCTGCTATTCGCTGCAGAAAAGACTTGGATCGAAACCCAACTGTAGGTGTTCGAATTTACCTATATATATGTAATTATCCAACGAAACGCTGCCACGAGATGTATAAGTACAAGTCTAACCATACTAAGTAAAACAGTTTTGATTAAAGCACATTAATATTCAAAACGTATTTTAGCACCGTCAATTTATTCTGCAAGACATCTAAGTTGTAACAAACGTTGGCTAGGTAACTCTCGAATTGGTGCTTAGGGCACCTCGATGGCTGAACAATAGGTGTGCAGCAATGGCGCGGTATTCATAGCAGCTCGGCGCAAGTCCCGTGGGCACCAAGTTAATTTCAAGTTTTGCAAGTGGCGGCGACGAGCGTTCACTTATTAAAATCCCAACATCTTGGAAGTTAACAGGTTTTGGTAAGTGCGCTTTAGCACAAAAGTTGATGGGCGTGCGCCTTGGCGCTGCGGTGCGCTGCTATACGCCCGCGTCTTTGTTCCCACTTCGGTTTATATACCTACCTGCAGAGCACATACTAGAGTGCTGTTTTGTACTCTGTGCTGCATAAATGGCGTGCCTAATATGAAACACAAAAATTAATTTCTGAGCGGAAGTTACAAAAATGTTATTTGTTTCTTTTTATCCTACTAGGAACCCAGAGAGATATATATGTACCGTTTTAGGTGTATGAATGTACCTTTTATTACGAATTGATGTACGAATATAATATTATGCCTCTATCGATTATGAACAGAAGTTTCAAGAAAACCAACAATATGGATATGTGTAATTACTAGCACTTTTACTGAAGTGAGTCTACGTCGTCGTGCTGCTTTGCATTAACATGTTCAGTACTGAGAACACAACTGTCGTGTTTTCCACAACTTGCCGCGTGTGCGGCAAAACACAACTGTTGTGTTTGTTGTATGGGAATACGCTATGGAGCGTGCAGAGCCGCACCCGCGGCTAAACAAGCAAAACGGCTCAGCAGTCAAAGTGTTAAGCCGTATTCATCCCTAAATCACAGCGGTTTCCTAATGTAGTGGTCACTAACCGTAGTAACCGTATATACAGTTGAAGCAACCTATGTTGTCACGACAGTATATTCATTCACCTGACTTCTATTAGCCACTACCCAAGCTATCTGAGCTCACTACAGGCAAGTACCATTAGGTATTCTATGCTGCACGACATGCAAAGGCATGTCGTGCAGCAAAACCAAAGGGTTTTGCGTTTTCATGGATGATTAACACTTTAGCCATCACTCTACTCGGTAATGTCAATGGATAAAGCAAAGGCTCATTGTTTGTGGTAACTAGTGAGCAGCAATGTATGATCCTATTTCATTAAATTTTTTGTACATTTTACTTGCTGTCTCTTGTCATGTGTTCGGTATTATTTCTTCTTTTAATTGCCTGGCTGGACATTCAAGTCTTTTGTTAGTTTTGAAGTAATATATTCTAAGGCCAATATGTTAAAGGCGACTTTTAACTGTCAACGTTAGTACTGCTGATGGGACACGAAGTGTATTAACTCACCTTAAGTGGCGAATCCTTAGAAACCGTCAGATACCGTCATATATTTACGGGAAGGCCAAGGCTAACGGTCTGGTGATTGTTAATGGTGACGATGGTGATTGACGACCTTCAACCAACCCAGTCACAGCTCACTGAACTTTATCGGTTCCTCCAGAAGAGGCAGAAGACGGATATTATCAGTAAGTTGGTCGTGCAGCTCAAGATATTGCCACGTAAGCTCTTAGTGTTTTATAAGTTGTTGAACGATTGCATATGTAGTTAGTTAGTTGTATATTAGCCAGTTATTGGTTCACGAAAATAAGTCAATTAATTTGTTATTAAATCTATTTGGTAAAATTAATTATAACACGGTCTATAATTTAATCGATCTCATAGCCATAGAGTGTTGAAACGTTACTGATGTAAATACAGCAATTAATTAATTAACTGCACGATACGGGTATTAACCGAATTCGATGAAACCGGCTATGTATCTTTACATTCGATTCGCTACGGATCATATTATATGCTCATGTTTTCACATTAGTATTGTACTCATTTGTAACGGATATTAATATCCAGCAATCCGGACATCCGGCCGATGAAACTCTCATATTTACCATCTGTAATATTAACTAATCGTAACAAATTAGGCTATCTAACAATATTACTTAAAAAAAACTATTATTATCTAAATCCATACCGAAAAACAAAGTGTCTAAAAATTTTTTAGACTGAAATATTTTTTAAGATTTAGAACTGTTACGTCACGAAATTTATGAATTCTCCCACCCTATTGCGCTTTGACCCATATAATTACGTAGGGCTCAATCAATCAAGAAAGTTTATTTTTGGTCGATCTGACTGGTAATTTTTAATTAATACATAGCTAACTAACTACGTTTGTATAAATTAATTATACACCTGTATACAGCATTCCGGATGTAATAATCCCTATCTGTACAAGCTAAGGCCCAAACTACACAGGCGGTTCTGCCGCCGCCGGAATCCGCTCCTGAACCGCCGTAGATACAATTTAATATGAAATTTGTATGGGCCGTACTACACGGGTGGTTCTTCCGCCGTACATAACTTTCATAATAAATTGTATCTAGTTACTTAGTACTATCTATTCTGTGATCTAGTGCGGCAGGAGAACCGCTCATGTAGTTTGGGCCTTAATATGAAAAAAAGCATGGAGTGACGTTATACGGCGGGCCGCGCCTCTTCAGTGTGGCTTGCCGCTAACAATACCAGCTTTGTGAATAATAAATGCGGGTGTTAGCGAGGACGCGCGGTTCTGCCTGCGGTGCAGTTAGCCCATAATTGCATGAGTGCTGGCCGCGAGATAAGTCGGCGTAAAGGTCTATTTAGGATTCGTTTTGTGTTTGTTAAGCGCAGCTTTTTATTAACGGGCGCTCGGATTGTTGTGGAACGAACTGCGTAACTACACGCTTTATTAATTAAGTGGGTGTTACGAATACCACCTTGTTGTTGGGGTGAATTGTTCAGTCACCTATCTCTGTGAAGGGAGGAGACGGTACACGCTATGTTTTTATTTGTAAAATAAAAAGCCTTGGATCTGGCTGGGAACAAAGTTATGGGCCTATGGGAAAGATTTATCCTTTCGTTTTTATAGCATTTTGTATCTATGCAACGTATTCTGCTATGAGTTTCTGTGTTCCGGTTTGAAGGTAATTGTTTTCAGCGAAATTACTGCGCATAGGAAACTTTAGAACCGATATCTCAGGGTGACGAGAGCAGTGCAGTGCCGCGCATGATCATGCAATGCAAAGTTGTGGCACTGTATGTATTATGGACAGGCGTAGCGCTTACCACCGGGTGAAGAACTTGCTCGTCTCGTAACTAAATCAAATAAAAATAAATAGTAAATTTGTTTTAATTTAATTTTTTATTTTGAAAGTGAATATTATAACTAAATATTAATAATTATCGAGCCAAAACGAGCAAAAGAAATCACGTTAGTTGTATGAGAGCACCCTTAAATATTTATTTTATTCTATTTTTTTGTATTTTGTGTAATAGTACCAACAGAAATAAATTATCTGTGAAAATTTCAACTGTCTAACTATCACGGTTCATGAGATATAGCTTGGTGACAGACGGACAGACAGACACAGACACAGACACAGACACAGACACAGACACAGACACAGACACAGACACAGACACAGACACAGACACAGACACAGACACAGACACAGACACAGACACAGACACAGACACAGACACAGACACAGACACAGACACAGACACAACACAGACACAGACACAACACAGACACAGACACAGACACAGACACAGACACAGACACAGACACAGACACAGACACAGACACAGACACAGACACAGACACAGACACAGATACAGATCCAGACACAGACACAGACACAGACACAGACACATACACAATACAGACACAGTCACAGACACAGACACAACGCAGACACAGACACAGACACAGACACAGACACAGACACAGACACAGACACAGACACAGATACAGACACAGACACAGACACAACACAGACACAGGCACAGACACAGACACAGGCACAGACACATACAGACAGACAGATAGCCAGCGGAGCCTTAGTAATAGGGTCTCGTTTTACCCTCTGGGTACGGAACCCTAAAAAGAGATCTTTTTCTTCGTTCCATATGAAACCAAATTATCTAATTTTAATATCTTTGCCAAATAATTATAATTTTTTAGCATATTTTCTGTGATTGATGAACACTCATTATAATGTTTTTATTTGCAATGCAGTGTTTTTATTTGTCCAGTGCAAGAAAATGTCGTTTATATTCTTGTGGTGAACAGACAGGTGAGATAAATAAAATAAGGTTAGGTGTTTATAAATAAATAACGCCCAGATAAATTAAAGGTACAAATAGGTAAATGCATTTTAATCGATAGATAATCTTCACATTAATATCTGAAAAGACAGCTAAAATATGTATAAAGAAAATGTGAGAACGGTTAGCGAAGCTACCACGGAGACTCCTGTTCAAAAACTCACCCCGTGTACCTTCTCCCTACAGAGAACGAAGTAGATTCAAAACCATTTGTACAGTAGTCTGTAGGTACTACCTATCGCAAACTTTCCAAACAAAATTTCCTTTCAAGAAACATGCAAATAAATATTATGAATAATGTATGTTCATAAAAATATTTTTACTTCTTCCCCTTTCAAACAGCCCGTAGACTTTCACTAGACATAAGTAGGTTCACAGGACTCTCAACCTTATGGTCTGAAAATCATATTTTATACAGAATCTCTTTTGTCTGGCAAGTAGATACAGGACTTATCTTTTTCAGCCGTTCAAAATTATACCTTAATGACGAGTATTAAAGCTCATTTTAGTAAAGTCAGAAACACCACTGCAGGCTTAGCAAACTTTTAAAAGTAGGTTTAGGGCTTTGTGGGCATTTTAGAGCGTTGTGACATGGTTGTGCTTGTGACATTCATGACATTGTGGATGCATAGTATGTATGTATGTAGTATGTATCTCTACCTCGTCCGTGGTCGCATCATCTTGATCAAGATATATTCAATTAAATCCAACTTTAATTATATTATTAACTTTTCACTTGTACCGTTACTCAATGTTCACTATGTTGACAGCATGGTTTCTTTCGCATGGAAATATGTTTTAAGATTTTTTCATTGTCTTAATTTTTATAACTATGGCACAAAACAAAAAGTTTTAAGCCCTCTAATATCGATATCTCTCATATACCTACCACCAGTAATGATTGTAATTTAAATATAAATTTCATACGGAATGAAACCTAGGTATAACTCCGTATATTTTTTACAATATAATATTTTTTATGTTTCACGCGAATCTCAGAATTAACTATACTATTACCTTACACATACATAGTTGTATGTATATGTAATAGCATATTGGTAACTATTAACAGGATTCTCAATCGAAATATTTTGAAAAACAACGACAAAGCTATTCATTAGATGCATTTTCCGCTTGAATTCTCCGTTTTTATTAGAATTGCTCTAGATCCTAGACTTCACTATATAATCGTATAACAATCGTAGACCCCATGCGTTTCAGCAGCGGACGGCCTTGGGAACCGTAATGCCTTCTTGTCGCACCCACAAAATTCGGTATATTTCCATCTCGCGTTCCTAGCCACGGATGAATAAAATAAGATAGCAACCGTTGCTGCCGTTTGTCCCCCTCCCTCTCCTAGCTCCCAAAACAAAGGTCAAAGCAGGACAACGATACACCGCCGTAATGCAATAAAACCGGGAACTAACACGAGAGATTTGTTTCTATATAATAGAAGTTTATAGTTAAAGGTATCTGTTTTGTTTTATTTGTTTATTCAACGTGGACCAGGTGATCATTTTATGTTAATTTCTGCAAAATTATGTCAAGAGTTCATTATAAATATTGCATGCATGCATAGATTGATTAGTATTTGTTTTACGTGTCCATGATTATATTAAAATGTATATTATAAATAGCGTTAGTGTATCCGTCTATCTATATATAAAATATTCTTGTGCCACAGCGTTAGTTGCCCTATTCCTCCGAAACGGCTTGATCGATTTTTATGAAATTTTATATGTATATTCTGTAGGTCTAAGAATGGGAGTTTAGCTAAATTTCATACCCCTAAGTGATAAAGGTGGTACAGCCCAAACATAAATTTTTCTTTTTTTTTCTTTATTTATGTGGCATTAAAAATGCATACAACCCAAAATGTTCACCCTTCTACCACCAACCCTATGAATTTATCGTCATATTAATCACTTGATCAGTTATCCCTGTTTTTAATTTTGTATTAATTTTAAAAACCTAAGCATGCACATTTATTAACTGTTAAGCTGTACGAAGTTCACCGGGACAGCTAGTCTCTATATACATGCTGTTTCAGCTGCATCGTCAAACAAGTTGTACTTTTCTAATTAAAATAATTCGTACTATCATCTCATCTATTATGTATTATGAATGATTAAACTAGTACAAAACAACAACTAAAAATTTACTTCTAAGTTATACGTATTATAAACAAAAGGCTTTTACAAAGTTAGGTTTCCCGAGCAGCCTCAAACACAAATCAGGTAGGTAGGTACTTACTGAAAACTATTTTGTAAATCCACTTTATATCCACTTACCAGTCTCGTATTTCGTGATCATACCGCTAAAAGCTGATATCACTCTTCTATCAAGACCGGAGTCTCCCTGGGCCGAAAAAATGCCAACCGAGAAAAATCTAACCTTTTGATTACAAAAATGCGCAACTCTAAATGAATAATTCAGTCACCACCCGCCAATGTTTCAATTGAAACAACCTATCTCAAGGTGTAATGGTTGAAAAACATATATTATACGAACATGAAATCAGACCCTATTTAGCAGATGCCATCAAACGTCCTAAAAATATTTAAAACGCGCCCAAGTACTTTCATAGTCAAAAATCTTTATTCACATGGGTCCCAAGATGGCACTCGTGAAAATTCGCTGACTTTACCACCAGATCCGGCGATCGACCTACTGTTAACTATTGAGTAGTTCAATTGCCTGTAAATGCATATTACATGAACATATATTAGTTCACTGACGCGTGCAGCCGTGCACCATCACTAAGCTGTCAACAATCCACGTGTATGTTATAAACTAGGGCAAGTGAAATATTAATAGACGTATATCCATCAATATATATCGTACCTTAGTTGCGCCTTCGGGTGTCAGAGTTTGTCAGGCCCCCAAGAGCCTCGGCCATGAGTTAGCATGGCTGACCTGACTCGTATCAATCGATTACAGCTGGGACGAACGCGTTAACGAGCTTTCCAAAGCACGGGTGCGCTCAGATGTAACCCACTAAACGGACACCCATCCAAGTATAAGCTTCAGGGGACGTTGCTTAACTTCGGCTAAGACCTCTCGAAACTATCCGAATAATCACTTTACTTCAAGACGACAAATCTTCACTTTAGACCTAAAAGGTCTAAAGTGAAGTTAATTTAATGAATCAGTGAAAATCAATGCGGTGCGGTAGGCCTTTCCACTGTCGCTAGCAAACACACCATTATAGGCCTCCAACAGCATATTATAGCACTGATAGAAAGGGGCGATAAAAACGTATCCATAGACTATCAACAGAAGTCAATAATAAGACTGCACCATCGCAGTGTTTCAAACCGAATTTCTGAAACTCAAGGAATAAGCGGCGCGGCGCGGTGGCCGTATAGCGGTGAAATAATAGATAGTCAATTTAACGTTCAGTCACGCCACTCGGCGGCTGCCCGTCCTTCTAATTTTAAGCTAAAAATTATTAATGTTTGTTTTTAAAGTTTTCTGAGACCGTATCTGTATGGCATACCTCCCAACTAACAGATAACTGTAAATTTCAGTTTAAAAGCTCAAAAAGCTGTTTTAATTTGCATGGTGGCTTCCAAAAATTTCTGTGGCTGAAATAATACGAAAAAAGGCAGTAACAGATACACCTTTTATAGAGAGACACATACAGTTCTCTCGTTAATTAACTGTAGACCATTTAAAGCAATTGTGTGTTATTATACGAGTTCCAATAATCACAATTGTACCACTAGAAGTTCTGTGATGAGACATCCAACTTCCTATTAATATTATAAATGTGAAATGCACAGATAGATTATTAAGTACTTTGATATACGAAAAGGATTATTTTTATCCCGTAACAGTTATCGGTTTCTTTATGATAATATTCAACGCGGGAGAAACCGCTGAGCACAGCTGATAATAATATGTTATTAACCTTTTTCTCAACCACTCGTATTTTTGGTCTAAAATCATGCTAGACAGCAATTAAAAGCCTATTGTGTCTGGGGATTACACATACGAGTACAACACTTCAAAACAAAAGAAATTTTAACTAATAGCGTAAGCTAGTTATTTCTGCAAGAGCTCAAAACTGTAGCTCTTAAGCAGTGTTGCCAGAATGGGGGATTTCCCTACATTTGGGGATTTTGGTTGCCTTTGGGGCATTTTAGGCGGAAGAACGGTATTGGAGGAAAAATAAATTAAATTTGTTGAGAAAATATAGATAGGAATGGGAAAAAGAACCTATTTCTGAAGGTTTGTCACCTACTTCTTTCAAGCTAAGCTTATAACTTATAATATAAATACGAATATAAAAAAATAATTTCTTGTAATCTAAAATCAACACTTCGAGTCATTTTTTGTTTTTTCCAAGTATGTATGCATCAATAACGAAGTAGTAATGGGAAATGCAATGTAAGAAGTCGTGGTACGGTAAAAATCGGTTTAAACATAAATAAAGCTCTTATAAATATTAAGGGGATTTTTTTCTAAAACCTTGATATTTGTGGGGATTCTAACAAAGTTTTGGAGGAAACTGAGATGCCCATCTGGCAGCACTTCCCTTTAAAGGATTTGACCTGCACTAGAAAAATAAAATCACTAGAAATAGAATTGGCGTCTAATTTTTTATTTTTATTTCTAGCAATTTAGACTCCGATAATTTAGCCGAATATTTAGTGTTTAGGAACTAAACTATCACTTCTGACTAAAGAACGCTTAAACTATAATGTAGACAAGTGAGCGCTGCTCAGTGCCATCAGGTTTAGCAGGAATACAGAAATACGGCGACTGACATAGATACAATAAAATAAAATCGAATAGAATCGAATCTGACATTGATACAATAAATTCTGATACAAGAAACTAAAGTTAGAAAAAGAAATCTAATAAATCTAGACGCAGCCCGCAAGCACGAAGTCGAGGTTTAGCCGTCGAAACATTTATACATTTTCAATAGAAAGGTAAGCTTCTGTTATGTCACCTTTGTGACAATCTCTGGCCTCAATAATAATAACTTTTGGCTATAAACGATAATGGATTGGATTTTTTAACGAACTACAAAAATGGAGGAGGTTTTCAACTCAACTGTACCTATGTTTTTTTTTATTGCAAATTATATTTGATCGAGTGCAATATTGGCAAAAAATTTACAATTAAGTACCAGTAAGTGCCCGTTAACGTGCCTGAGGACTAAATTATACAATTATGATTGTACAGCATCACGTGTTTTCTCCATAACTAGTGTTAGTGGGAGGCCTCTTCTGCAAGAGACCGCATGGGGAAGTACCACACCATTGCCAGATATTCATCTAGCAAGCAGTGGTGTGCAAACATTACTTTGTTCCGGTTTGAAGGGCATTGTTTCCAGCGAAATTATTGGACATATGCGACTTTAGAGCCGGAACACAGTAATTTTTGCACACTACTGCTTGACAGCGTAGTTTTGTAGCAAGCCAGCTTCCACGCAGAAGTGACGTGATCCACATACTTGCTGGTATTAAGGGTTCAAAGTACGAAATTTCAAGGCAGTTCAAATAGAGCCGTAACCTGTCTGGTATTAAGAGTTCATAACATGGCCCCACAAAGTTTCAATAAAGCACTCACTAAGTTTACTATACACTTTACTGTCTCATGACGTTGACTACGACTGGACTAGACTATTTTGACAGCTTCCGCGGCGTAGTGGGTCATGAGCGGACTGCGAAACGTGAGGTTGCGGGTTCGATTCCCGCACAGTGCAAAGATTTGTATGAACCTCAAGTATCTCGCGCAGTTGCTCTGAGTCTGGGTGTTTGAAGGACCATGATCATTTTAGTTCCTGATTCCCTAGATACAGGGAATCCGAGTTAGGGGTCAGGATCTATCTATGTGATTATGACGCGTTATTCTTATTACTAAACAACTGACTGACTAAAAAAAGATATAGTCGAATTGAAAAAGTCCTTCTTTTTTGAAGTCGGCTAAAAATAAAATTAGTCATAACACAGCCATAATGCAAGAAAGAAAATGCTTAAATTCAACAGTTGACGGCGTAGGTCAGAAAGCAATTTATTTAGAGTGACGTCTGCATAGAATGACACACGTCCGTTTCATTAAGTTGCCGCCGCCAAAATACAACGGAGTTCACAGACTGCATTAAAGGCCCACGCTCTTTAAAATAGAATCGTAGCTTGGTTCAACATTAAATCGAAACTGAAATTGAATAAATTCATTCAATTCGTCCAGCGCTTACCTACGGCAGACTATTCAAATTTTAAATAATAATGTTTTACACGGAGCTTTTAAGACGTTTTACGTAAATTCATTATTTTATGTTATAACTCGAAGCACATTTTTCCTGGTGGTAAGTGCAAACGCCTTCTCATAACAATTTATGAAAAATGTTATGCAAAACATTTCTATTTTATCAACGTCGTGTCAACTGTCTTGTTAATATTAAATGCGATTCAAGTTTATTCATCGTTTCAGTAGGCACTTATCAGAAGGCCAGAGACGAATGCCCAAAATGCTGGCACTCAATTGGCTCATACAACCAGAATGAGGGCCATGAACCAACGAGGCTATGCCACCAGCATGGTGGGACCGCTGCCTTCTGGTAGTGGCGCTTAGTCACCGTGAAGGTGATTTTCTCATGATGTTGTCCAACTGATTTTTGTGGATTACTAGCTTAGTTATTTAATAGGTAATTAAATAATACCTAGGAATAATAATGTTCTGTGTAGTGCACAATACAGACATCTTATTTTATAGTACCTAACTTTATTAACTAGGTACCTACGCTACTAAAGAATACTCACACAATCGATGTGAGTAATTAACAAAGGTAGCCCCTAGATCAAACAAAACAAATAAAGCACAAGGGAATTGAATTATGAAGGCATCCGATACTTACGACAATTATTTATTGACAGTTGAAACTGAAACTAGAATTCTAGTTTCAGTCTTTCAGTTTCAACTCATACATTTTTCACTATTTCCCGCGACTTCCTGCGTGTGAATTAAATAAACTGACTTCCTTTTTTTATAGCGATGTGACTTCATTGTGGTTGTGACACCACAATGAAGTCACATCGCTATGAAAATAATTGTATTTAAGATCTGCAACTGTCAATGTCTGTGATGGTGGGAACATAATGGTTCATGGCGAGTCTCCGGGACTAAGCAACGTTTGATGTTGTCATTATTGAAGTGAATCTTTTTTATGCGTTTAATATTATAGCAATGGTCACACTTTACTGTTACACTCAACCGTCACGTAAGAGATGACATTTTGACATTAAGGTTTATTGAAATCAATTTGAAACAAGACAAATAGTTCGAAAAAATGTAGTAAGTTTTTTTTTGTATTGACATCTCTTTTCAGTTTGACCACAGACTTTAAACATAATCAAAAGCATATTTCATGAAAAATTTCTACTTTCATTATGCCTCGACAAAGCCTCGACATACAACGGAGTTCACAAACTGCATTAAAGGCCCAAGTACTTTAAAATAGAATCGTAGCTTGGTTGAACATTAAATCGAAACATGAAAAAAAAAAAACTTAAAACTTCTACACTGACAGGTTGGAATGAGAGACAAATAAGAACGAATAGTTTCACTTCGTGTGTACACTATTTCACGGACCCTTTTTCTTTTTTTTGTAGATAGGCGATTGTCTGGTTACTTCAAATTTATTATCGTTTCTTATTTTTGCATTATCTTAATATTATTAGTAGGCCTAACAAAACCGAGCATCGAAATGTTGTTATTGCTTTACATTTGACACATGACATTCTTGAAACCCTAGAAATAACGTAAACGTAACGTGTGCACTTTTTAGCAAGAATCGTGTAATGACAATAGCTCTGCAACCAGTGGACGTACGCCGTGTCTAAAACAAACATTAAAAAAGCATACAGCCAAATTCAGAACCTCCTCCTTTATTAACGTCGTTTGAAAATGAAGTCTCAATATAAACAGTAGGTGGTCATCGGAAAATACACTTCAATGTTGCATTATTGCTGTGTTTTTGTAGAAACTGCAGAGTTTGCAACAGACCTAAATAACCATGTATAAGTTTCAACATATCTCTTTGAGTTACGATCACTTTGACAGTTTTAATTTGGTTCTCTCTGCATCTCCGTGACATCACGGAATGTCCAGGGCTGGGTATTTACAACCAACATCATGCGGGGTAGAGACCAAATAGTACGTGACCGTGACACGTTAAATTAAAAAAAAATTGGCCTTTTAATTAGTATGTACGTATTTTGTTCATTGTCACAATTAATTGCATTATTTTTTCTTTTTAATTTTAATCTAAGTTAAGTTTATATTGAAAAAGAAAACAAATAGAGCTAGTTCGTTGTTGAAGACAGCCTAGATATTACCTACTAACGACTTAGTTCATAGTGGTATTTTTTTATATTATTAATAATAGAATATAGTTTCCTATCAAAGCAACCGCCTGCCAAAAAATGCCTGCACGTCGTTAACAAATGTATTATTTTATCAATAGCTCCGCTGCTAGTAGTTGGATTAGTCGGATTAGTCTGGATTAAGACGTAACCTAAGTAAGGTCCGATTTTAATCTACCGGACGGCTAAAATCACATTGGAATCGGTTCCGTAGAGTCTTCTGTGACTTATAACACACTGATCAAATCATAAAAAGAATCCCTAACATATAAACTACCTAAAATCTAAGGTAGACTTTAGAACAGTGCGGCTTGAGGTTCGAATAATGCGCAAACGTCGATAGTTGTTCTACTTAGAAAAAATGGCCTCCTTACTTATAAACAACTGAGTAACACTAAGTAAAACTGCGCTTTACAACGTCCTTAATACGCGGTACTAAGTGGCATTAGTTAATTTTTACAATAAGGGGATTGAAGATAGAACTGCCACTGAACAATAACAAGCGACGCGAAGTCGCGCTTCTACTGACCAACGCACTATACAAGCTGCACTCTTCCAAAGTTTCTCTTTACCCGAGAAATTAAAATAGAAAAGACTTGAGTACTGTGTAGTGCCTGCCGATGCATCCTGAAATATAATGATTTGAATGATTTGCCAATTAGATTCCGAGGTCGACTGCATAGTTTTCAGTTTGTCAAGTAGGACAATAATTTTTTTTTTGGCTTTTAATTTTTTTTAAATAATACGATTGTTTTTTTTTTTGCGGCGGTCTTGTCCTTTACATGTTGTAGTGCAACAGCCAACTACTACTGCTACGCCCGCCCTCGGCGTCGTCCGTCGTCGTGTTTTCGATTGGCCGTAACCCCCGTAGCTAGCCTTGCGTAGCGCTACACGGTCGTAGCCCGTAGCCGTCGGCCCCGATACCAATCAAATATGCTATTTTTATTATTCCGTGTTTACCTCTAATAACCACCACATTTCTATTAGTTAGAATGTGAAAAGCCTTTACAGTTCACAAGCAATGTCAAACCGCTTTTCTCACCGCATTATAATATGCTGTTTTGTATTTATTTTCGGTTCACATTTTTATTTTATGTCGTTTTAGGTTCTTAAATTGTTTTTCATAATTTGAATAATATATTGCACCACCGGTATTTGTTAGGCAAGGAGGAACCATATCTTCAAAAATATATTTATTTTTTCTCTTGGATTCGGCTTCGGATTTTTTTTTGTGATTATAAACACTTTATAATAAAAAATCACAAATACAAATGTTATTGTGCTATTTAAAACACATAAGGCAGTCCTTGGTCTTTAACAGTGAGAAAAGGCCGAAGTCCGTCGGCGGAAGGCACTTTGCCGACGGCCCGCGCCCGCCCACGCATTTATGTTATTTCTGCCCACCGCATAACAATTCACCAAAATAAACCTTAAAATTTGCGCCTACACCATACAGATTACATTTTTAAAACTAATAAATTTCGTGTTTCGTGTATTAATAATAAAGTTAAATATTGAAACATAAAGTTGTTCACTGAATTTAATTTTACAATTCATAATCTCACTTTTACGGTTGATGTATATCCGTAACCCGTTCTTTTACGATTAATCCCCGCTCGGTAAAACTTTTTCATGTGCTTTTGGTAGGTCGATTATTCACAATGATGCGTGGGAAACATTATCGCGCTCACTGAGGATTTTTTAAATTCAATTCCCTTTTCATATAATGCCTTTCATTGATCTAGATTACAACCATTCATATAAAACGGAACATTAAATATTTTCACGTACTTTTAGTACTTATCGGAAGATATGTTGCGATTAGTCTTTTAGATTTTATCAAAGAGCGTGATTTTATAGAGCTGTGCAGTAAGGTTATTGACAACATTTGAAAGTTACCAAAGTTTACTCTGTCTACGCTGATTTATCAATTTTTTGGTAAAATGTTTATTGAAAACATTATTAACTATTATTAACACATATTATTGGAAATAAAATACACCGAGATAATTTGAATTATTTTGTATATTTTTTGAAACATTATTTTGTTTTTATTTTCTTTTATCTGATTCTAATATAATTTTGTTAACATAGATAATAATTTTGGATATTTTAATTTTAGTTTAGTTATTATATTAGAGTATTTGGTCTAAATTTTTAGTTCTTGGTAATGTAAGTACAAAATAATTGTACATCTAAAGCGACATCGATAATATCGGTATTTGGCGGCCATTACCTAATTTAATGATATGTTTTGAATAACCATACGTATTAATTTATATTTTGGTTACTATTCAACTGAAAACTATGCATTGTTGACCTCCTCATGATAAATTTCGCTAATATATAATATACAACCCCATGGAGCTCCATAATACAATCGCTACGGCGCATGTTATACAAATCGCTAGGCAAGACACAGAACATCAGACGCCTACCTACCTGAAGGTAAAAAGATTAGAACACAACCCTACGTAAGGTTTATTTATTTTGATTTTGTGTTAAT
Source organism: Campaea margaritaria (assembly GCA_912999815.1). NCBI lineage: Eukaryota > Metazoa > Arthropoda > Insecta > Lepidoptera > Geometridae > Campaea > Campaea margaritaria. The sequence continues at coordinate 8,610,748 of OU538788.1, forward strand.
TACCGAATAGTTGAGGACGCACCTAAACATGTACCGTTGTTTAAACATAACCTACTTAAATATTCCGAAACGTAAACAGTGTACGCGTCCGTATCCGCAAAATTCAAAATTTAACATTGACCGTAAAAGCTGGAAACCTGTAATTTGTCTAAAGTGCAGCCGAGCCTCAAGCGTTTCTCCAGCTCAATTGGACACATTTGAAATGTTTAGAGTTTGTCAAAGGTTTAGACTCTAGTCGGGGAGGAGGAGACTCCGCTGGCACAGTGGTAATGGTGGCCGGTACTCACCGAGGGGTTCGGCACGCAGCGGCGTGGATCGGAGCTCCGGTATGTGGGGCTGTACCGTCCCGGGAAGCAGCCTGGAGGCGCCATCAGCCCCCCGCCAGGCTTCATCTTGTCCGGGGAGTACATGGCACATGACCCCCAAGGGTCGTCCTCCAACTTCAACACCTTGGAGGGTGAGTGGTACTGGCGGTCGAAAATTTTGCTGACTTGTATCGTACTTTCGGGGAAGAAAAAGGCGACGCGTCGCCGCGACCGCTGCAAGCGCCGGGTGTTGACCGACTGAGGCTGGTGCTCCGTGACGTCACAGGCCACGCCCTCGCCCCTCCACGCCGCCCGCCCGCCCTCGACAAGCGTCTCACGCATGTTTACGTCGCCGCCGGCGGCTCCGCGAATTACTGAATTATTTAATTGGTCCATTCAGTTCTCCTGCTGGTTACCTTTTCGCGCTGCCAACTAGGAAAACCTTGACGGATTGCTATGAGCGCGATTGGCACACCTAATTATGCCCTGGTCCGTAAACGCGAGGATCTAATTTACAAGTTTTGTGAGCGAATGCGGCCTTCAACTATTTAATTGACCGCAGCCGAGCCACTCTCGGCATTTTGCGCCGCATTTACCTGGAAAATTATTTTGAGGAATTCATTTCATTAACACTTTCACTTAAGTTTATTTACACACGGATGTTCTAATTTTAAGTAAGATGATTAAAATTACACACATTTTTGTAAAATGATTTCTTGTGGGATATAATTAAACCATACTTATTTTTAATTAAAACTAGGCTATAATTTGAATCGATAATGATTTTTAACACGATTTTTTTCGTTATTCCAGAATTTACTGTAATTAAGAAAACAGGAACTTTGAACACCATGGTCCCAGAAAGAACTATTTTTCGAGCCAGTATCACATACCATTTCATACAGATATTTGCTATGTCTGGGAATCAAACCCACAGGCTTCGAAGTCAGATGAGGCAAGACGGTGACTGTTAGCGCGACCTCATCTTGTCCCATCTGACTTCAAAGCCGGCACCTCGACGTACACACGGGGGGTTTTAGCGGTTTCAAGTCATACATACCCCCCTCCGTCACCCCCATGGCGGTGACAGTAGACTGAAAGCATTTCATCCCTTAGAAAAAAAAAGGCTAACGCTTTGAAATCAGCTTATGGGGTAATCGATATAATATAATATAATTAATTATTAGATATAATAAATAGATTAGGATAGATATAATTATATATTCTCAGAAATCCATTTGGAGATTTTAAACTTATGAAGAGTTATTTTAAGGTTTTCTGATAAATTGTTTTTTAAGCAAAAATAGATATCATCAAGCTGAAGCAACTTCAGAAAAATATCATATAACTTTTTGTCAGCCATCAGCACTCCTTGCAACGCTCCCTGCCACCTAAAAGTCTCTCGATTTGATTAATTTTCCCCGAGACACATTTATTGACAAATACCTACATAGCTTTAGAAAAAGTTAACCAAGAAACTGACTTCAAATGTAATAAAAACTAAACGACTGATTCAACTTTGATGAAATTTCTGTGAGATTAATCAGAAAGTATATCTTTGCAAATTAAACATGAATTTTTCAAATCGGTTTATAAATATGTAACATGTCCTTTTATAAATTAGAAGTATTTTTTTTTTATGACATTTTCTAAAACTGATTCCTAGCTAGATCGATATATCGCCCCCGAAACCCCCTATATACTAAATTTCATGAAAATCGTTGGAGCCGATTCCGAGATTCCAATTATTATATATATACAAGAATTGCTCATTTATAGATATAAGATAACAGTTTGAATAAGTTTGCTAATCTCTAGATGGATTTCTAAGAACAGCACATACATGCTGTATTTATACATAGGTAAGTTACCTATTCAATTCTTATAAATACTAAAAATCTAAACATACTCGTACCTTTGTTTGAGGGCAATGCCTATTTTTTGGCCTTAATAGGAGCCTGCGTGAGCCTACCTACATTCGGTCACATGTTGCCTTTACCAAACGTTACGCCAAGTTTGGGACTGCCCGGCCCCCACGGTATCAAAGTACCTAAAAGGCATGAACATGGAGTTTTCTGTAGACAACATGTTTGTGCCTGTGTGTCTACATTGACAAGTTTGCGCCGTTAGGGGGTTCTCATCATTAGACGCAACGCCGCGCCGCGCCGTCTGCCTGAACGTATGTTTCTGAATCATGAAACGATGTAATGACCTGAAGAAAATCACACCAGTTACATTTGGGACTAAAATATTTATTAACAATAACAATATTTTTTCTAATCTTTCTCGCGTTTACAATTACTTAAACCTGTAATATAAAAAAATCCATTCCTATGTAGTGCGCTCATCGTTTCTACCACATAATCCACATATTATGCAAGTACTTTGATATTATAACGTGAAACGTAGATAACGATGTGCAAATAAAACATCTAAAAGATGTCAGCTCAAATACATCACTGGAGCTCAAACATTTAACACAAAAGACATGCATGGTATATTTTTGGTACACGTTATACGTTTTTACGATTTTTTTATTTTCTTCAAAACAATCAGGCAGAACAAAACAGACACGTGAAAGCTACACTTCACTTTCATTAAAGCGTCAAAAGCACGTATTCACGAGATCAAAATAAATGGTATGTAAATAACAAAGATGCATGGACGCAAACTGTTCAAGCGCCTCTTGGAACGACCACCGACCATGGTACTTTGTTTGAGAAACATTTATGTATTCTTCGATCAGGTATTAATATTAGTAATATTAATATTATTATATTAATTATTTATTTATTTATTTATTTATTCTTTAGCACACAAGTGGAGTATAATCTACAGTCTAACAAGCATTTTCTACCAGTCATCCTGGAGGTGTAACTGAAATGGTGGTGGTGTGGCAAAACGAGAGAGCAGAGAAAAAATATATTTAAAAGATATTTAGTTTAGATTATTAGATTAACATGAACAAGTATTATAGCCGTCGAATTTCTTGTCAGTTCTTTTCGAGTGTATCTGATTTTATTCCGATTGTCCTCGTATGGCCTACGTTTTTTTTATTAATCTCTGTATTGATTTGTTTGCGTAAAAAATAATATTTTGTATATACTCGTAATATCAGTAAAATTATAATTCAGTGTACATTAGACATTATAGTAAAAGCTACGTAAGTTATTAATGTCATAGACAATTAAAATAATCAACTAGTATAATACTTCTACTAAATCTGTTGTCATAGTCATTGTCACACTTATTTTTCAAGTACCCTTACTCATATAATAAATAGTTAAGTAAAAGTTTGAAACTACGCACTCTACAGCGCAGTGTTGAGCATTACTTAACTTTTTATAAAATGTATTATATTATGTAATTATAACCTATGTCCAATTCACCACAATTCTTATCAAACACATCGAAGCTATAAGGAAATAAAATAATTACTTTTCCGGCAACAAGCCGTGGGATATATTATCATTCATAGTCGATTAAGCGGATAAGGTTCGCATTACACAATCCGTTCGCGTAATTAGTGGGCTCGTGATCCGACAGGACGGCCCGTCAAAACAGCCGGGTAATTACGTCAGCCGCCCTGCAGATGGCGGCACTTTTTAATTTTTCGATTTCGGACGCGTCTACATTATGCATGACGCTTTTATCGCTCGCCGTGGTTCCTTCGGGAGTAAGCGGGGTGCAGTGCACGGGACAAGAGGTAGCGGTGCCGGGACTGAAGCCAAGATCAATCGACGTGCTTAGTATCGTCATAAGAATCACGTTCTTTTAAAGTTAGACTTCTTTATTTCTAATGGAAAATATTTCAACCAATAATAATACTAAAACTTGGTATTAGCTTGTTTCTGGAAAACGGTATTTTTTTACCTGGGGGTTCCAACCAGATACAAGTCAAACAAATAAACTATAAAACAGAAAAACTGTTTGGTCAATTTGGCTTGGGAATATGTATCAACGGGCCAGCATGCACATGCCAATTCTTATAAAAATTAGTAAAGCAAAATAACCCTGTCTCTTTTCACGACCAAACAGCTAAACCGATCTTGATGAAAGGACAATGCCAATTTTCGGTTAAGCGTGGACTCGATGCTCGGAATGCTTTTCTTTTGTAACCACTTACACATATCAAAAGAAGGATTTTAAAGTATTTAACCTGATAACATCCCGACTCGTTCGGTCCTTTGGTCTTTAGTGTTGCCAGCAACTATTTCCCTATAATCAAATAATTATTCGCAAATCGATTATGATTTACAATCATGATCTAGTTCGGCTATTATTTAACTGTTAAAATATGTCGTTTTACCTAAATATACCCCCTATAATAAATAATTATGAGCTTTATTAAAACAAACATGTCTGCTCAATAATAAAAAAATAAAGTCCATAGTCAATATGTCAATCATTCGTTTTGTTTTCCGGCATCGTGAATATCGTTTTCGTTTGAATTTGTACTCGTTATTGAACATGGACTGCAGTGCTTCTTCTCACGTTGACCCTCGCTCGCCTATGGACACCGATACTGCCTCTCACGACCGCCCTCACAATCAGATTACATCGTTTTATTTTAAAAATAACCTCTTATTTCATGTATGAATTAAGTCTTAAAGCATCTGGTTACAAAATAATTATGATATTCTCTCATAGGCTGGCATAAGCTATTAAACCTGTTATATTTATACTGATTAGTGCCTGTCTACGTCTTAGCCCATACAAGGTCCATACAAGTGAACAATGCCCTTTGGGATGCAGATAGTTTGAACCCTGGTAAAAGAAATAAAATACATTCATGATAAATGGTCGTCCTTGCAAAAGAAGTAGCGGGCAATAACTAAAAATCAATGTGCTAAAAATATTCGTTTCTTCGTTCGTGACTTGTGCCGTGTCCGCTACACATACCCTTTTTAGGGTCTCGCAAATCGACACAGAACCACTGACGGGCGCGCACAATGCTCGCTCTACTGCATTAGCGCTTGTGTTGCTATAAGGGGTGTAATAGCTATCAATGAATTTATATTTGTATATTTACGTTATGTTTACACTTAGACAATGTTGTTTTTGATACATAAATGCAGTCACGCCTTTTTCCCGTTAGGATAGGCAGAGATATGCTCACACACATGCTACGATCCCAACGAAAAGCAGTACACCTACTCCTTAACACCCTCTACTGGTTTCTGGAACTCCAGACCAATAGGCTGTGTAGTGTGTAGGGTCCGCGCGTGGTAGTGTCACATCCTTTCCGCCTGGTCTCAATCACACAAAGAAAATCAATCCTTCTTTTTTTCATTATCTCGCAGACTTCCTCAATCTTATCTCTCATGCCTCCTCCAACATTCATCGTAGCAAAGTGGATTTCTATAACCCACTTTCCGCCACCACCCTTTTTTTTTTAATTTGGAAAGTGAATTAAGTTATTCTACCTTCAACTGATCAAAATATTGAATCATTAAGTTTCAGTACATTATGTATACTTATGTAGTAGCAGATAATAATTTTACAATTGAAAGCATAAAAATAAAAATAAAATAATTTTGCTAGAGTACTATCCACCATCAGCCGGTCCATCAGTTGGTCAGTAAACCTGTACATATAATTTATTCATGTACTTTATCCCATACATAACCTACCATTTTATTTAACAGGAACAAAATTATACCAAAATTCTTCTTTGTTTTTATTAAGTTTTACCGGGTAGGTATTGCGAGGCAGTAGGCAGGGCGGGCGGTGGCAGCGCGGCGGGCGGACTGCAGCTTCCGCCGGATGTGGCGTCCCCCCCACCCGCCCCCAGTACCGCCGGAAGCGCTCAAGCCCTTCCGACAAACGTTAGGTAGCGATAGCTGAAAAATAAATAAAACTCGAAAAGTGTTGGTACTTACTGGAATCTCTACAACAAAAGCTATTGTGGAAAATCACAGACCAGACGTGTTTATGGGTTCAAAAAAGTTCTAATAAAGATAAAAAAAGCTACAAAACTGTTACATTATTTATTATTATTTAACACAAGTAACGCTCCGTGGCCTCAGCCGCGTGAACAATAATGAAAAATCAAATTAGTCACCCATCTTTACTGGTTGCAACATCGACATGGAAAGAGAAGAAGCACCTATGAGCGCATTTTCTAGTTAAAGTATCTTTCAGATTTAAACTACGCATCTATCACAGAAGTATTGATTCCAGATAATCTTCTTATCATAAAAACGCGTGTACACTGTCGCTTGTTTACTAATACTCCAAATACATATTCATAGATTTTACATTCCAAACAGAAAACCCAATAATAACTATCCTTTCACTTCAGTTATTCTATTCTGCAATACAATTGAAAGGGAAATCCGACAGTGACACTGAATTAGATATGGAGTTTGGCGAACGCTCAGTTGTAAATTTACACTTTGAGCTTTTAGATGCAAACTCCATTCTGCCGGACCGTCTATAATTAGCCGGAATACACTGCACGAGCTCTCGACTCTCCATTGGTAGCGGCAGTGAACTTTCATGAGTGACCTCTCGGGGCCATGTGAATAATGATTTTCAACTTTGACTTTGACTTCTCATTTCTAGCTCAGAACGGTAAAAAGACACCCTAAAAAAGACACTAATCTTATACTCAAAATAAAGGACTAAAAAGTTTGCATTCAAAGTGAATAAAAAAAAAGCTAGTAATGTACAGGAACATTAATTTTTTTTTTAATATTTAGCATGAATTAGTCCGATTCGGAGATCGAGATTTGGATCGGACGTAGTGCGGATCCGCACTAGCAGTATCCGTCCGTATTACACAGACATATCATTAGATTCCAGACACTCGACAGTTGAAACCTATTCTTACGATTGAAATTTCTAATTTTTTATACTTAAAAATATCGATCACTGCCCTCGCCAATCTAGGTACATACAGTGCCGATATATCGGTAACAAAACCTACATAATCTAGATTAGATAGATTTCAACAATTTTTATATACACATATAGATGGATAGATTCTAATTCCTATTTTCTTTGGTCACGCCATATCATGAGAACGACTGGACCAATTAACCAATTTTATTTTTCAAATATTCGTTGATGTGCGAGAAAGGATCCTATTAAATTAAAAATTTAAAAAGATGCCCGGAAAATTTAATATCTTGATATTGAGCTATTCTTAAGTCTGAAATCTGGAAATCTGAAGAAATCTGGAATTACGCGGGTGAAACTGCGGGGCGCAGCTAGTACATGATAAATCTGCCGTTTTCAATGATAACACTATAGTGACCTGTTACTTTAAAAGTTTATGTTGTGTCTGTTTATTTTTGTGAAGCTCCTAAATCGATTTCAGTGCGGTTTTAATTTTTTGATAAAATCTAACAGGAAAAACCGAGGTATTGATACAAAACTGTTCATAGAAGGAATGCCGGCATGGCATAGGGGACTGACGACATTGGTGGGTAACTGTCTTGTAATATCGGTAAAAAGATACTATAGTACGAGAAGGTATCAGAAAAGTTTAAAACTAAGCCTACAGCATTATGTTGACGTATATTTTGTAATTGCAGTCAAGATGTTTTGCCGACCCTACAGCGAATATTAGGCACCAGCACAAAGCGTTATACAAGCGCACGATATTCGTTACTCGTCCCTTAATTAAAATCCTAATTAACTGCGTATTAAATGCGAGCGTTAATCCCAATTATAACTGTTTTGTTTTGTTATGCATAGTCATTATTACTTTCATGCATTGTTATAATAAATTATTTTTGAAACGAGCAACATCCATGTAAAGCCATTACTTTGTACTATTTCTTTTTTCTAGCTATATATGAACTTTAAATCTTTGGGATATTAGGATATTAATCTTACTACATAGACCATACATTGGTTGCTGTATAGAAGCACTATGAATTATTACTATGTAATCAAAATGTCCATATTCTCAAATGGACAGCGATCTGTTATTTATCCAATTCTATGGCAGAGTCTGTAACTTTCATAAGTCTTTGATTTTTAAAAGCCTTTTATTATCTTTGGGTTTTATCAGCCCTATGGAACTATCTATAAGCTACAATGATTAGGTGGTCACGGCTTGGACTGTTGAACTGCGACCCGTTGACTTGACCACTCTGATACCAATTTCAAGACTGACAAGCCGCACATACGGAATAAACAGAAATTTTAGAAACCCGAACATAAAATTGGATTATTATGACTTTTTATGGTTAAACGACTAAAAATGCAATCATAAGGTAAAACCCTTTTCTAGTAAAGTAGCACTCCGAAAGCATTCATTACTAAAAACCAAGTCTTATTAATTTTGAATACTACCGAAATGTTTGTACCGGTTTCAGCTATCCTGAATGCTATTTCCGCAGCCTAACTTCATTTACTATTGCTATTAGGGTTATATGATTGACAAACGCTTTGTCGGCGCACGGCTGCGGAACGGATACGATCCGGATGCGACGCAGTTCCGGCGCGTGTTCGTCGCGTGACCGACCGCAGGTTGTCCGAAAATCATTTTCGCTGAATTAATGCGGGAGTAAGTATTTCCGGGCGCTTTATCAGTATTTATGTGTAAAATTGACTGTGTACAAATGAATAGAAGTGGTTGTTTATTTGTTTAGCAGGTAGAAATAACAGTTATATTATTCAAATTCAAATGGCAGCTTAGTTTACAATACTGACTATACATGTCCTATGTTAATGGTATTATTTAATCCCTCCCTCCCCTTCTCCACCAAAATAGACTATAGTGGGAGAGTAGTCCTAAATTTGTAGGTAGGTATACAATAAAATTCCTAGAGGAAATTCATCATCACAACTTTTTTTAAATAAACTGCTCTGCTCTTTCGCTATCGACAAAATCGTTTCATCACTCGACAACCCAACCCGCTACGTAGGTCCTAAATAAATATTCCTTATTATGTTATTCCTTATTAAATTATTTGCTTAGTAGTGTTTGAAACTTGTATAATGTGGAACTCATTGGCACCGAAGTCGAAATCAGACAAACTCCTGCCCCTTCCGATGGAGCTCGTCTCAATTTGTATGATTACCGGGCACGTGCCGTGGCGAGCGGCGGCGGCGGCGGCGGCGGCCGCGCGAGGGCGCCAGTTTACTGCCCGATTGGGATACAAGTTATTCAATTACTACGTAATTCATGCGAATTGCAATGGTGTTCCATAGGGTTGGAACGGATGATATTCAAAACTATCACTTTGCTGCCAGGAAATTTAGATTTCCGAGCAGGCTATTGGCTGGTCTCGCAGAGTTTAAATAACCTAGCATGGGTTGGTTCTTCAATTAATCACAATAATATTATAAAAGCTAAAATTCCTGTATTTATTTTGACCTGAAATTGAACATAAACGATACTTTTTGTTGCATACAAATTAATGGTCTATGGAATAATTGTTAACGCGGATGAAACCGCGGGCGCTGCTAGTATTAAATACACGAAAAGTTTGTCTTGCACTAATGTCCTGTTGCTGTAGGTACTAATTTAGATTGGTGAATTATGGCTCATAGTCTCCCTGAGAGATTCCCTGTGTCCCAGCCTTAATTTTTCCAAATTATATATTGATATCTTATCATAGGTGCTCAATTGCTCAAGCATTGGAAGTTTTTTTAATTATTTATTGCACACTTACATCATTATAATGTCTAAATAAACGGCAAAAAAAAATTAGTATAATAGTAGTATAAGTTTTAACTCTAAAAGTCTAGCGTTTTAGGTTTCATCCGCTTGTAGTCAACCTACAGATGATTAAGCAAACAGGCTCTCAAGAACTGTTACCAGAACTGACACAAGCGGCTTGGTGACAGATCTTAATCTTGAGAGTGGTTCCCAAAGTAGTTAGCCTTGCAGGCATTAGATAGTGTCCAAACTACATTGATCTACGAAACTGCTGGCAACAACTTTATAAAATTATTTTATCCAATGTAGCCGTTAGGGTCAGCGGAACAGTATTAACCATCGTCGAATAAAACGTGCAAACGTCAGCGGTCTCGGGGGACGTGCGTGACGTGACACACGTCTCCGATCCATATTATATTATGCATCCTAAGCGGCGCAGCATCGGTTTTCTATTTGTTTAAGCTCAAGGCAAAATATTGGCATATACGACTCATGTTCTTCTATACAGAGTTCATATAGAAGTTTTTTCTAAATAGATGTAAAGTAAGGAAGGCACAAGGTAATTTTTTCATGTAATCTTTTTCATAGTTTCTTTTTTATTTACAGCATTGGTTTCCACAACACATCCTCAACAGATACTTATCATCTCAATGAGCAATAGCAATAAATTGACCTGACCATATAGGTAATAATATAAAATTAGAGTGCATAGTTCTTTTTAAACCTGGCACACATTTTGTACTATATTCCTATGACCAAAAAAGACACTTAGTCATTTTTAATTCCCGTAAAACTTTATTATCAGATACGAGGTTCAGAAAGAAATATAAACTGTTCTTTGATTTTCTTGTGCTGAAAAAGTAAGCATGACATGCGCAGAAATGATTGTTAAAATTTTAAGAATATGTTAGCAAGTCGATTCTAAACATGTATAAAAAATCAATTGATAGTTCAAAATCTATCACCACTTTAAATAATTATGGTAAGTAAAGTTTTTCAAATAATCAGTTGCCGGCGAAATAAATGGAAAAGGAGATATATAGAACGGAACTGTCGACCGCTATCACCAATTAGTAACTTGACATTATTGTGATCTAAAGTTTATTCGGCACCGGCGCGGCACGGGCTAGACACGTGTCAGCCACGCACCTAAATCTGCTGCTTGTACCCTGTTCACTGCGCCCAACATAACATTACCCCTGTCACGTCTGGGTACCACTCCCATAGGGCTCTAGATACATTTGATGAAATTTAAGGTAAAAGCACTTATCTTGTATTTCTTTATTGTTTAATTTTCGGGGGTGTTTTTAAATTGTTTATGAGAATGCAGCTACGAGTATGCTTTAATGTTGTTAAAGTTTTGATCAAACAAATTGGTGATCAAAAGATTATCCGTTTATTTTCTCCTACTATAAGTATAGTAGTTCTGCGAACTGTAGAACTCGCGAGCATTGCAAAAATTAATTTACCACGATAGTTATTTAAAAAGGGGTATTTACCATGTATTTGTTTTTACCCCAGTGCTCCATAAATCCCTACCTAGTAGTTAAAGGGCCGATTCCACTGGTAGAAATCGAATATTTATAAATTTTCTGCGTTTTAAGGAGCTATCCTGCTCATCACGCCAAAGATCCTTATCAGATCTTCACTAAATTATTATGAGACAATTTAAAGTAACTTTAAGTTGTCTCATAATAATTTTCAAACCTTTCAAATAAAAAAAGAACCATTGAAATCGAATCTCATAAGACGGTGACGGAGATATCCAGTAGCCTTCTTTTTGCCCCCATTTTGAGGAAGACCCCTCCAATCAGAAATCCCCGACAATAAAAAATCTATAAAAGCGTAAATCCTGTATACCAAGTTTCATCCAGATCTGTTGTAAAATACGACCTGGAAATAAGGACCAACAAACTGACAGACGGAAGCAAGTTTTGCCAGACTTGAAACAGACACTTCTCTCGTTCGGTCAATTAGTTTGTATTTTGCACGAATAATGTATAAATTAAGTCTCTGTTTTAGTGTGGGATAAATAAAACTCTCCTCAAAGGAGCATTTTATACAATTCATTTATTTATATTACGTATCCTACTAATATTATAAATGCGAAAGTTTGTGAGATGGATGTATGTCTATACTTTCACGCAAAAACTACTGAACGGATTTGAATGAAATTTGGAACACAAATAGTTTATAACCTGGATTAGGTGATATGTTACTTTTTAAGGCGAAGAATGGGTTGTAAAGGGTTGAAATAGGGGATGAAAGTTTGTATGGAAGTTTCGTAATTTTTGATTTCAAAAATTAATTCTCTAATGGAAAGATACTTTAGCGACTAATTACTAATTATATTATCAGCGAGTGACATAGGCAATATTTTATCCCCGTACCACAGAAACGGGAACTACGCGGGTGAAACCGCAGGACGCAGCTAGTATGTCAATAAAAACATAAGTACGCAATTATCACTCGCTTTTCGGTGAAAGAAAACATCGTGAGGAAACCCTCATACCCACCCGAGTTATTTCGGAGGTAGGTATGTTATCCACTAATCCGGACTGGGCCCCTATAGTGGATTATAAAATTATCCTCCTCATAAGAGTGAGGGTAGACCCGTGCTCAGCAGTGGGCTGATATGGGTTGATGATGATGATAACGGTGATGTTGACGATTCATAGCTTCAATGTGACAGTATAAAGTTATTTACCTGTTTAATTTCCGTAGACTGCTTTGTATGAATACTTGGCATGCAAGTTTCATATTTAATCAAATGAAAACCTTTTGAAATGGAAAACCCCAAATAATGTTGATGACTAAAATACTAAATGACTAGCCTTTCCTTTAAACGGTGTACTGCAATGTGTATCATTACACTATTACATCCCCTTACCTAACTTTGAAGTCTCATCACCTCGGGCTACGGAAAATTAGAATAATGCCGTCATTCCCAGGTACCGTGCGTCCACTACTTGCAATTCATTTTATTCAAAATGATCTACCAGTGAAACATAATTAACCCCTATTCAAAGGAAATAATACCCTAGTGCCATCCATTTAATATACCTTATCCTGTCATAAGTGGTTAAATGAAAGTAAAAAAGTGGAATCGTCAAGTCATTATGCAAGTTATCTGGACAAAGACTCACGTGCATTAAAATTCTATTCGGGTTGCGTCCAAAGGGATTCCCGTAAAAGGAAAACTGTGAGTCGTTTTCCGTAGGGCTTAATTAAGTATGTCTTTGTCGTTTAAAATGCCTCGAATAATTGATCTCAATGTACCAATTGTGTACAAAGCGAACAAAAGTTTTATGAAAAGAACGTGCAGATTTTTCAGTCCTCCGAAAATAATATAACATGACTGAGCATTAGTTAGATGATAAATCCCCCTAGAGCATGTAAGCATTAAGGAATGTAGTGGTCTCCGGGTTCGATTATCTTTTACCAATAATACATTAAAAATGATTTAAAAAATGCCTAACTTTAAATGAAAACTGCAATTTATACGATGCTTAATTATTTTATAAATGACTGTTTATGATGAATTTTTGTCTGTCTGGCTGTCAGTCTGAAAGTCTCTCCCAAAGATCTTATACTTATGGTATTAAGATCTTTGATCTTTCCCGAATAGACTGCGAAACGGCTCAACGGATTTAGATGAAAATTTCAAGGCTTGAAAATGGAATTATGACGTACGTTCCTGTGACATATTTTATGTCGCTAAGCCTCTATGGTTATGCCTGTCAACCTGGTATCTTGTAATATAGCTATCTATCGAAATGGCGGCATTTTCCTTGCAGAAACCCTGTATCACCCTCAGTAGGCCTAGAGATGTAAATTTACACTAATTTGCCGACGAGAAAAATTACAAACGCCGTTTATGAACGATATTTATTTAAATAAACATGTCCGTACATTTTTAAGGCCACTAGACAAGTTTTAATTTGCGGTCCGTTGAAACAGGAAAGCAAGCAAGATTAAGGCGGCGGTGAGAGTAGCCACGTTGATTACGGTCGTCGGTAGCTAATGGTTAATTTGTGCACGCCGACGAAGCCCGCAAACAGGTCTTACAGCAAGCTTGAAGAGTTAATGAAGAAGCAATTGCAACCAAGACCGAGCGATTTTCAATTTTCGAATTTCCATTTCAATATCTTGCAGGGTTTGGAAAATACGCGCATGAATATCTGAAACCCGAACGAAGTCGCGACACAACTAGTCATTAATAAAAATGCCGGCGTAACTTCTAGAAATGTAAAATAAACTTTCTAAAGATAGCTTAAAAACTCAACTCAAAATCTGAGCTTTCTCAAATTGTATAATGTAACGCGAATTTGTTGCGTCGTAGGTAGCAATGCAGAACAGTTAGCTCGAAATACACAATAATTTATTTCATTTTTAATCATAATTATATACAAATTTTCGTTAGATACCTACTACTAAATGTTTTTCCGAGGAGTTTAGTATATCTCTCCTGATGTATTCTCGAGGGTTTTGACCAAAGTATAAGGAAACTTTCTGTTTTACAAAATACAATTTTAGGGCCAAATTTAAAAATGAAGTGTAGGTACCTACAAATTGTCGCTCCAGTCGCGCTGCGAAGCGCCCGTGGCTCCCGGCGCTTCTGAGCACTACTTTGTTCAGAACATTAAAACTCCCGGACATAAAATAAAAGCAACTACGTTCACATCTTAAGGAGTGCTCATCCGGTTGGCAGACGTAAATATGTCCAATCTTCGCGCAATAAACTCGGCAGCACCCGCCCGTTCCCGCTGATTTCTTCTTGATATTTTATTTACAGGATTAAGCCTCGCTCGCCTGGAGCGCATCGTTAGAGCCTGTTTCCTGCATTACGTCACTTTATGGCGCCATTCCGCGCGGGGACTCGCCAGACTGAATAAAATTGTTGACAGCCCCTGTACCTACGTCCGCGCGATTACACGGCTTTTTTCTTAAATTAGGGGCCGAGCGAGATGAAAGTTTGGCCAATAAATTGTAATGATGTGCGAACTGCGCCGTTTACGTTACGAGATATGAACTTGGATGTTTGTGAGATGGCCGCTAGAACTTTTAATCCTCCGTTGAGCTTTAAACATTCATAATTGTCTTCGGAAGCTTTCCTTGTTCTTACCCGACTGCCAAAAGGAGGGTTATGTTTTTTGGATGTATGTATGAATGATCCTTAGTCAAAACGCAAAGCCTAAACTATAAACTAAGCCTATGAATTTTATAAATGGGGCACCGGTTTAATCACCCAAGTATTTTAGTGTCATAATAAAATTGCGGCTGTAAGCAGCCATATTGGATTTTTGACGGAACTAAAAATTGTCCAAATGCTATCCAGTAAGGTATTTATAAAACCATTACAAAACTATAAAACACTTATACCTTGAGGCTGCTGAGCCCTTGTGTATGCAGGGAAAATGAACAAGTAGAAAAAAATAATACAAAACACCCGACCACGAACAATGCTGAAAAGTGAAATGCTGTCGTAGGTATAGCAGTTAAAAGTTAAAATGAATTGGTGATGCCAACGACTGTATATCACGTTTCGGATTTTTTGCCAAGAAATATAGTGTGCAAACATTAATGTGTTCCGATTTGAAGGGCATTGTTTCCAGCGAAATTACTGGGCATATGAGACTTTAGAGCCGATGTCTCAGGGTGACGAGCGCAGTGCAGTGCCGCGCAGAAGTATGCGATGCAGGGTGCTGGGTGGAGCTGTGACTGTTACGGGCAGGCGTAGCGCTTACCGTCAGGCGAACGACGTGCTCGTCTCGTCACTCAGTCAAATAAAAAAAATATAAGTATTTTGCTTTTTTATATATATATTTTTAGTTTAAAAATTGAGGAGTACTTAGTGGCTTTAAATACGAGTAGATGCTAAATGTTGTTTTTTTCATTCATTTCATGGTTTAATTTTCATTAACATTAACATTAACATTGGTGATTAATGGGTAAATGAAACTTAACATTTACATAAATTGATTTACAAAACATGCAACATGAAAATAAAAAATTCAGTAGGTATGCGTTTAGGTTATGAATTAATATTATTTTAATACAGTTTCTGCTTTTGCTGTTCATATGCCCCATGATGGGTATTTCCATGGAATTACTATGTACATTTGTACAATACGTAAGACGTAGTAGATTCATATTAAGTCCAAGGTTACTATCCATCAGAGCCCACGGTTGAATTAGGTCATACCACTATCTATTCTGTGGTCATACTTACAAAGGCATATCGTGAGCGAAGTAGACGAACACAGTATTGTAAGAACATCAAAGAAAAATTCAAGGTATCAACACAGATAACCTAACAGTTCTCACGGTATCACTCCCTGATACATTGTAGGTACTATATAAAATCTATTCTAGGTCCCTGGTCTGAATTTACAAGTCCAGTTGAAGCACAAACTTTAGAGGCGCTTACGGGTATCAATGACGGCATTGGTCACTGATAGCCTTAAGCACAACAATCAGGAAACTGAAGAGCGGATCGTCAGGATTAACTGCAGCAATATTACAAGGTAAAGTTCCACCGAGAATATTCGCATTTGCCGAGGCTAGTTTCACAAACCATTACCTCTCCCTGACCCTTTATTTTTTGAAATATGTTACTTTAAAATACAATGTTTTGGGAATATTCTTATACACTCCCATTAGGTATGTAGCTCATTTTAATTTTTCGGTGGGAAATGCCATAAGCAGGGCTGAATTTTCCATAAGGTGGATTAGGCAACAGCCTAGGGGTCCCGCCCCGAACCGACTAGGGGCCCACGGGGGCCTACTCGGTGCGTCCGATGCGGGGCCACGCACAAAGAAAAGAAAACATTACATCTAACAATTTTAAACTGATTTTACCTACTTCACAAAAATATTTACTGTCGTTAATATTTAACAAGATTAATTTAAAATAGCCGCATAGCGTCTCATTTCTCTTTCCTACTCCATCATAAAACCTGGATCATAAGTAACTTAATAGTAAAACTTATCTAAACTTAACTATGGATCATTTCAATGAAATTCTGCGATCTGATCGACACGACTTTTGTAATGGAAAAAATAATAAGTAAGAAAAAGGGCCCCGAGAATTGCATTGCCTAGGGGCCTCGATGGCCCGGCCATAAGGCTCGATTTCGGGAAATTATATCCATTAGTCGATAACGATATAAACTGAGTAGTAGTAATACGCTGTAGGTACGTAGTGAATTTCGTCGGTCGTTTCTTCATCTGCAGAGAGTCTCCAAATGTGGTAGATTAATATAAATCAATGAGAAATAGCCAATAAAACAAAAAATTCACTATATAAAAAATATGTCTTTGTGATTCAATCTTTTATCCTGCATTGCACGAACCAGCTCTAATCAGTCTTTTGAAACAAATAATGTACTGAAATCGAAACAAAGCAACGGTACTGGTACAATAACTACTATTATATTTTTTCACTTCACGCGATATGTTAGATTTTGATTTATTTCTAGATTTATATTGTGAAATAAACTAAAAATATTGAGTCACCGTCAATCCGATAGTCTTAGTCAGTACTGCGACTTCATTAGATTAATGAAGTCGCGGTCAACATAACGACTCATAAAAAGTAGTCAATGCTATACTGAAACTTATTGGAAAGGGGAACACGAAATGTCACGTCTCTGGGTTTGTATCATTTGCCCACACACGTGCACCTTTACGAATTACTAGTAATATTAAACAAGAATATAATCCAATCAATAACTTCACATTTTCAATTTCTCTTTACTCATAATATTATATGATACAAAAATATAAGCTGCAGGTGTCAAAGTTATAAAAATACAATGCAGGCACCAATCCGTTAATCAACAAGCGATAAATGTCAACTGCGAGAATAATGACTTGCGAGATGTGCACCCAAAATGGGGCAAAATAGGGGTCTGCGGCCGACGGGGTCCTCGGGTCGCGGGCATGGAATAATGGAATTGAAATAACGATAAAATTAGACAACGGCACCGACAACATCCCACCCATAAGTTTAGAGCAGCCGACTTAGATTAACGCAACAACGGGTATGAATGCCTACTACTTTTGCGTAAGGGAGGCCTCTTCCGCAAAAGACCGCCTGGGGTAGTACCATATAAGCCAAGCAATAGTGTGCAAACATTACCGTGCTCCGGTTTGAAGAGCACTGTTTCCAGCGAAATTACTGGGCATACGAGTATATGAAACTTTAGAGCCGAGGCCGATGTCTCAGGGTGACAACCGCAGTGCGGTGCCGCGCAGGATTATGCATTGCACAGTTCTAGGTGACACTGTAACTGTTATGGACAGGCATAGCGCTTACTATTGGGTGAACGACTTGCTCGTCTCGTCACTCTGACAAATAAAATAAAAAACCTATGCGATGATAGCAAGAGCGCTTATGTTAAAGTTTGTACACAGCCTAGAAATTGTGTAACTAGGCTATGTTTTGTTATCTAGGTAGGTAGATTTATATTCTACTACAAATTGATTTAATGGTTCATAAGATAATATAATATAATATTTAGGATAAGGATAAGATAATATTTAGGCACATAATTATGTACCTAAATGGATAGCAGTACACCAAAATCTTATGTACCTAAATTTCATAACTTTATTTTCTATATTCCATATTATCGTCACCTAGAGGGAAATTACTTAAGTACTTATCCTGTTTTCATACAATCAAAACGACCAACAAATGGCCCAGCAAGTCATAGAAATATACTTACATCAAACTTTTCACTAGTGAAACAGAGAACTCAGTTCTACGACAAAGCAATAAGAGCTACATTTCCATTGAATAGGTGTAAGACTAAAGTTGTCCCGGTTGCAGAAATAAGTTCGGGGCGTATAATCGATTATGTTATATTATATCTTGTTACAGGGATCAAGGGATGAGGAAACCGACTGTTTGCGTTTGATCCCTTGTTAAATCATTATGCTAGGTAGGTACTTGTATGTTTGCGACTTGCGCTCAATGAGATTTGGTTTGGTTACAAGACGAATAGGCTTTCGAGAGCTTACGAGAACTATACATTCAGTTAGAAGGTATTTCCACTGACCGAAATGCGTTTTACCTGCATCGCATGTAAATAGTGTAATCCAAGTTTAAAAAGCAAAATAATAAGGCATGCTTTAATTTAATAGAGTTTAAACGCTGTAATCTTACTACTTTTATTTGGGCCACTCTTTTTTTTTTATTATTATCATTGGAAACTGGGTATTTATCATGTTTTGTCTTTGTTTTCATCGTGTTTGTATGATAATATGTACTAATATTCGTGAGCATAACATTTTAAAACTCCTTCCTTTCGCTCCAAATCTCGTACTTAAATTTCACCAAGGGTACGTAAGTACTTCCAACCATTGTGCCCTAAAATGGCTGTTTTAAACAAAACGTCAGCGGTTCTCTGGCGCTCACCCATCACATACCGTTGTTTTGTTGAGACGCTAGCGATTAAAAAACTTAAAATGCGATTTCACACTAGACGAAGTCACTAGATACCGAGGCTTAGAACCATCAGTCATATTTAAGATCTACAGCGCACCATACAACAATATTTCTGAGCGTTAAAAAAATCTAAGCAGTCAGTCAACGTGCATGAATTTGAGAATGAAAGCTACTCGTAGGAGTATAATATAATAATATAATCCTATAAAAATAACCAACAGCGTAGCCTAAGTGAATCTCGGCTCACAATCTTCCTTCACTTTTCAGCGCAGTATATCTACTTAAAACTATTACGAAAGGCCCACCCATAGACACCAAAGCCAATTTTTGATGTAATATGATAAAACTACCTGACAATGAATACGTTATGTCGGTTGACAAAGACTGTTCAAGGGTTCCGTAGAAAAAAAAATACTGAACCGTACAGTTTTCACTGTGTGGGTAGCTTAAAATCCAACTTATACAATGATATACATCATCAGCCTGTATTCGTCCACTGTTCGACGAAGGCATCTCCTAGTGAACGCCATTGAGCCCTTCGATCTTCGGCTCTGTTCGTGCAGTCTCTGCCAGTAGTTTTCCGCAAGTCGTCATTCCATCTCCACCTAGCCGGTGGGTGGCCTAAGAGAAGTTGTTTCATTGATACCTAAAACTATTCGAAAGCGGGGCGACCAAGTAACTATTCGTAGGCCACGGGTCTATCTATAGTGGGAAACCGTATTTTATCAAAATGGAAAATACCACCATGAACAAAGTCGCGGGTAAAAGTTAGTCGTAAATAAATACAGTATGTTCATTGCAACATCCTATGATTTAAAAACACCTCAAGTCCACGAAACCCTAAAACTACTCTCAAAAAGCCGTCGGGTGAGATCAAAGCAAACAAATAAAAATCCAACTAAGTACATTATTATACCCGTGAAATGCTTGCATCTGTTGGTTTTTTGCTATTAGGCGCAAATAAGCATTGATGTTACTGGTCACCCCTTGTTGATCATAGTATCAACCCCACGGAAACCAAAAATGAACTGTAACCTACACATTTTAAAATCTGTTGTTGCTTGACGGATGGATGTTTTGAATTTCGACGAATTTTTTACATTGTACTCTAAGTAATAAGGATAACTTTGGACTGGCGCGGCGGTAGCCTGAAGCTAAAGTGCACAGAGGGTCAAACTTTCCCTAATTCAATTTCCACTTGTACCCTGATCTGATTATGTTTGGTGCAATCCTATGACGTTTGGACGGTTACAGGGTTATACCCTCAGGATGCGGTGACGTGATGTTTCAGCTTTATTTTTTAACAATAGTGCTGTTATTGGATGGAGTAGCCAGGGAAATCCGGATTGAAATTTTTAAGAAGATAATTAACCAACGATGTTTAATGATAACGTGTGTTGTTAAGATGCGTCAGGGCAGCTTTTAAACTGTTTCACCAAGTACTCTTTGTACTTTCTTTTATAAAACTGTAACTGAGACATGTCTACTACAAATATTTTAACAAAACTATAATTTTAAATTTTGTATGTTATAAATATGGACGGCGTTACTAACCAAACTAAGTACAATATAGTGTCATATGACTTAATATTATTATATTATTAGCTGACTGATTTCCGTGCCACTACATAAATAGATTCTACAGAACTGATGGAAAACTTAGATGACCGGTTGGACAACATAATTTCCGCTACAGGCAATCTAATAGAGATTACACAAATCCAAGGATTTGGTACGCTGACATAGCTGATAAGCTTGGAGTATCCAACGACTAATTATGAAATTAACTCATAGTACAAATGTATGAATAATAACTAAACAGGCATTTTCTGTTTCAATCACAACTAGAAAAAGAGAATTGGATAGAAAATACGCTATTTTACACAAGTTAGCAAAATACTCAAGATGGACGGACTTATCGCTAAAAACCATCTCTTCCAGTCAACCTTACATTTGGAAGCAATAGAGCGTCATAGGTTGCCAGTGTAAATAAATAATATTCATATACTTAAATACAATATACATAAATAAATGTTTAATTGTAGTTGCGTCACTTCGTTACTTTCTATGAATATGTATGTTCTTGAAAAATAAAGCAGAGATAGATAATTTGCATCAAACACGTGGGTACATTTACGACCCAGCGCTTTTACGCTAGCTACCGGGAACGGTAGGCAGGATTAATTAGCACAAAATTTGCATATTTGACGTGTAATTTCAGGGGTCCCTGGCTGGTTCGGCGCACGCAGTTTATGTAGCTGTAGATAGATACCTCACAACCGAACCCGTTGCTACGGAAGGGCTCAGAGGCTCACTCCCTCCCGAAGTGCATATAATATTAGGAAGTAATTTTACTTCGAAATAGAAATGAAAACACAAATATGATGTACCAAATTCCAAACATCCTTAGAAGATATAATCCAGCCACAGTGTGTTATGGTTTAAATGGCATCTGTAACAAATAAAGTTGAGCATAACATTGTGACTAATTAAAAAAGTTAAAAAGTTGAAGAAAGAAAAAATCTATTAACATTTATTATTTATCTAATTATAAAGATCACAGTAAAAAAATCGCCAGTGGTTCGTGAAGCAGTAATCTTAGTTATAATCATTTTCAGTGAGTGTTTTTGTATGAATCAAAATCATCAAATAAGATTCCGTCATCGGACCGTCAGCTACAAATCAATGAGTCCGAGGCCTTCCGTCGGTAAAGTTTTTAATCCAAGGCGTGCCGCGGGGTGTTTGCCGCACAAATACAACCGCATTTGCACAGCCCAATAGAGTACGTAATAAAAAATTAATTACATTTTTAATCTACGAAAACGTGAGGAGAAGGTGGATGGCGCGGATATAAAGGTGCTAAATGAGGCAAACAAGTTTATGTAGCGAAGCTTCCTCGGGTCAGTCTTAGACCATCGAAACTAAATCTATAATAGTAGAATAAATTAGGTTTCTTGTCGAAAAGTTCTGCACCGCTTTACTATTAAATACATTTTCAATGATAATTATACTCATCCCGTGGCGCCCAAAGAGACACAAAGTAATAATTGAACAAAAAAACGAAGTGTGTGCTAGGACACATAGTAGAAGTAAAACTTCCACTAAAAATATTTCAAAAAAAAATAATTTCAGAATTATTTTTCATAAAAGATATTTCAATAAATATACGAAACGTAACTCTCTCTTTCTAACTTGACTATCTTATATCTCCCTCTCAACTTCCGTACGCCTCGCCCGATCACATTTTTCGTAACGCATTCACCAATTTACTCCCCAAGTCAAGCGTGCGTAAAGAAATTATACTTAAAAAAAAACTCGAGAAACAAACAGAAGTATAAGTATTTGCGTCTTTTATGGAGTAAGATAATTGTTAATTTTATTTATTTATCTAAGCCTTTATTGCTAATTTTGCGTCCTGTGACACGTAGGTACGTAGTGCCATCTATTCTGTGACATCGGCTTCTTCCAGGTGCTTCCACACTGTCCTGTTGTTTGCTTTCCTTAGCTAAAGTGCACTACTAATCTCCTTCAAGTCATATGTCCATCTTTTGTTTTGCCTTCCTCTTCTTCTTTTACCATCCCGAAGCAGCCATTCCTTTATTGTATTATAAATAGTATAAAAAAAGATCGGCTGAAGCCTAATTATTATTTTAATAATAAAAACCTTAATTCCTTTTTCGACATAACACTCGAGAGCGGTTGTTTAGCTCTAGAGGCCTGCAGATGTCTTAATTTTCGATATTTACGTCTTCCTTTTTTAAATGATAATACATAATTATTCTTCTTTCGTTATTTTGAGAAATAAATAAATAAAATAAAATATTATAATTATTACGTCAATCACCATGTCACCACTAATAGATGTTTATCAAATAACTTACCTACCTATTCAGTGACTCTTTATTCCATAACCTACTCTGTCTGAAATTTATTTTCAGATGTCTTATCCAGCCATTTAAACATTTTTTTTTTGTTCAGAGCTCGAGGCGTACGCAGTAGCCCTAATGTGATTTTATAGAGACCATAGGATGCCGATTAGACATCTCCAGTGAGGGGATGGTGCCCCGCCGCCGGCCATTCCGCGGTACCCTAATTTAATTTTGCAAGTCGCTCCAACGTAACTTGTAACTTTGTTAGTTAAAAATTGTTTTGATATTTACGTCGACCCCTTAGATAAAAAGTCGGTTCGTACAGATAAAACTTTTATTTTGTGGCTCCATGGTGCTCGTGTCCAAAGTAGAGCTGATAGTTTTTTTAATTTATAAAAAGAGGTCAAGACTAACAGGTTATTCATTAATTTGATGGTAAATAATAATAAAATATTTTATAATCTGGCACGGCACTGCACAGCACTCGTCACTTTAAGACATTGGTTCTGAAATGAACCTAATTTTCTCAGTGATGTCGCTAGAAACATTGCCCTTGCAACAGAAAAATATACATTTTGCACACTAGCTGTACTGCTTTGTAGATGATTGTATCGATCATTATAAAAACGGAGACAAGCTTTTAGCAATGACGATAATACTTTGATAATAATATCAATTGGAGCCTAAAATAATATCAGTCAGTGCCTCCTTTGCGTGAGAACTAGGCAATGATGTTATGTAAAATCACATTGGTTTTAGGAGTAACATCTGACTTATCAGGGGACCTTTTGGGGAGTTTATCTTGTCTTCAGGAAAATTAGCTAACATTCAAGAACCATCACTATACTATTACCTATTTCCTTAGATAGTCCGCTTCACCTGTAAGAAAGCTCCAATACTAGCTAACCGCGTTACAAAGTTTGCTGAAGCACGCCAAGTTATAAGCAAATACATTACTTATGTATGGCGTAGCGAAACTGTCACACGACGCGCGTTTAAGTCGGGCCTTAATCACTATAACAATAACAACCGGCAAACGTACAGGGAGTTCTAAATATGTGGCAACCTACTTTACAAACAGTTTAGTTTAGTCAGTTTAGTTTTTTTACAAAAGAGGGATTAAAATCTACTCAAATTGAAGCGACGCATGTCCCTAAATTCGAACGTTCGAACCAGCATTGCAATTCAACAATGCAATGCCTCCTGCATGTAGGCTACATAGCCGACTGGGTAGTGGCTAGACCACGTGGCCTACTTATGAGTTTCTAACGGCATAAAGGTTGTCCAACGATTTTATGTATCTAGTAGTTAGAGATACCTAGTTAGTCACATTCTGTCAGGAGTGCAAAAAAGTGACTTAATTTGCGTATGGTTTGAAAAAATAAATGCAATTTATATAGCATATACATAGTGACAGCATCCGCTTTGGTGTGTTTTTATGTTAACGTGCAATTATTTGACCTCTACATGCCTCTCAATCCAAAGGTATTTCGTATTCCAAACAAGCGTGGCTGTTAATTCCGCGCACCCTGTACCAATCCATCTCGCAACCCTTTCCCAAAAGTAATTATCATCCGGACTGAGCGGCAATCAAAAACGTACCAAAAACTGTTTCGTTGAGATCGCTTATTAATATTACAACAGCTATCGAATTAGACATCGCTGTGTTAATCACGCCCCCTAACGTCGACTTCGTTATACGGGAATGGCGAACAACCTTGTCGCAGTACGAAAGTTCAGTTTACGGTGAGCTGGTCGGTGTTTGCTGGAAGTTTGGAAGACACACACACACTTATAAGTACCTACTAAAATTATAAATACGCAAGTAGGTTTCTGTGTGGTTTATGCCGTCCACTGTCCACGTGATCTGAACGCATTATTTAATTTTTGATGAATATTAGCATGTCTAATTAGTAGATAGGTACATAACTGTCCTGAAATAAAATATTGGACTCTACCTGCACCGGCAGTTTACTATTGTCCAACAGGAACCGTTCATTTTACGGGACAGAAGTATTACAATATATGCTAAAGTACCTATAAATAGCTCTATCTATAAACCTTACATTAAAATACGTTCAACTGTTGTGGCGTGAAGAAAGGACAAATGCACACACAATTATTTACATTTTTAATATTAATACCGGTGTAATCGTGTTTGAAAACTATACAGATGAGTATAATCTACTAATCCATTTGTGTCAAGACTCTAAAGCATATACAAACACACATATCATGTATTTAAAACTAAACAATACCTCCATGATTTCAATGTCACACAACGTCCTATTTTTCTAAGTTTTTTGGTACCTAATATAATAAAAGTAATAAATAAATTAAACGTTGCGTGGCAGATGTGAAACATCGAAATTATTTCGAATAGAAAATATGCATTTAAAGAGTCAGTAATTGAATCAACAAGGCTGCCAGTCGGTCATTAGGTCATTAAGTCGGTCGGTCAACAAGTCATTTCGTCAGTCAGTCAGTAAGCCATTAGGCTGCAAGTAAAGCCAGTCAGTCAGTGATATTTTGAAACCTAAAAGTTGAAATACGTTGACACTGGCTATATGCAAAAACGGCAGCCTTGACTGGCATTTCCATTGCATCCCGACAATTTATCCGCGTTTGGGTGTTTTATACGTACTTATACGACGCGCACACATACGAGCCACCTTTGTTACTTTCTATAGAGATTTTTTTTCTGTTTCTACTATAAATAGGTCTTCGCTACTTCACCTTTAAAATACAAAGGGTTAACGCGATAGCATTCTAACAGGCACCGTTCAGATATTAATGAACTTACTACGCGGTACTCCACCCCAAGTAATTAGCCACGAACAACAAGGATTAGCCGAAAAAGAGTAATCTAATTTTAATAATAGCCAGCGAGCGTAGCCCCGCTTTTCTGCCTCTCTGGTGGTGATTAGCTATCTCGATCTGTGGAGGGGTAGCCAGAAATTCAGGGCAGTAAGGGTCGATGATATTTCTATGAGTTTGTATATGTCGCAGCCAAATAGTAGAATCCTCCGTATTACATATTCGTATTTTCTAACTCTCGTGGTTTCGCACTTGGCCATCGCCGCCCATCTCAAAAAACCACCCTGTATATAGTTATGGTTTTAACAAAGAAAACGTGGATTGTGAGTGTGTGTCTTTAAAACTTTCGCTGCGGGACATTTTTCGTGGACTTTCAGCCAGTGCGTATGAGACCTCTCCGGCTCCAAAAAGTTTGTTTTTAAAAAACACCAATATAGCCCAAATGTGACAATAGGTAATTGCTTGAAACTTTACCAAACTCATAAATAATATGTTTATCATTATGTTTTTGCAGAATTATCGAAAACCAGTAAACAAGCAGTTTGGATGGCTTTAGTCATAACGAGTATATAGTAGTAGTACTAGTATATACTATAGTAACTGTCCAAAATGAATGAGAAAAGGAGTTCATAACCATTAATTTTATAGACTCATTCAATTACAGTCACATGACAACTTTTAACGTTCCTTCGCCGAGCCCTCCATTAATCTACTTCTAACGGAGTCCTAACTGTAAATGAGCATAATATTTTTTACAGCAAGGGGGTCAAAACAACAATTCATCTTATTTTCCACCTCTTACAGCTCAGTTGCTGAACTCTTCTCGCATTGACTCAGTAATTTGTTAAAGTTAACACACTCGTAGGCAGAAGTTGGGGTAAAAGCGACCAGTTCACTTGGACCTCTGGGAACGGCTCAATTTGAGATGTAACGGAGAGGGAAAGAGGCTCCTGGTAAGGTGGTCTAGGAAAATGATGATTAGAATCATTTATCATTTTAATACGAGTGGTACCCCTTGTTAATAGGGTGTCGGGGGAATTAATAGATGTAACATTATTTTCATTGTTAATTTTGTGGGTTTGTTACGTGTAATTTCGTTGTGCCGGTCAGCGAGGCAATGAATTTATAATACGAGTTGTATGTTTGTATGGAGATTTTGCAATTCGCCAGGGAGTCCCCTGACGTGTGTTGCGATTGTCAATTGCGGTGGACATACACTTGACAATACGGCTATATGTAAATATGTATACCTATACATACTTACATTTAGCCGTATTGTCAAGTATACGTACAGTCGTACACCATCGCACATAATATGCGTTTGCCGCTCACAAAATGTAGTTCCCGCATAATACACAAATACTAAACCTGGATTAGTTAATAAACTGGGTAGGTAGGTATAATTATGTTGAAATCCCTATTATTATAACAATGATAATAAATATTTTTTTATAAAGCCGTACAAAGCCGCTATCTTTACATTCCTACTTTTCCCTACTTTTACATTATAAATGCGAAAGTAACTCTGTCTGTCTGTCTATTACGGTTTCACGCCTAAATTACCGAACCGATTTTAATGAAATTTGGTACAGAGATTGTCTAGAGCCTAAGAAAGGACATAGGGTACTTTTTAATGCGAAAAAAGCATTGTAAAGGTTTGAAATAGGGGATGAAAGTTTGTATGGAAGTTTCGTCATTTTTAAAGCTAGAAGCTTTAAACTTATATTTTAGGCTTTTAATTAAATATACATAAATTTGGCATTCAAAGTTTGTAAAAATTTTACCATTGATGGGGTAAAGTAAAAATAGGGGATGAAAGTTTGTATGGAAATATGTAAGGTTTCGGCTAAACCACTGCACCGATTTAAAAATTATTTCACTAATGGAAAGCTACATTGACAGCAAGTAACATAGACTATATTTCGTCCTCATATTCCCGCGGGAACAGGAACTACGCGGGTGAAACCGCGGGGCGTAGCTAGTTATACATAAATACAGGAAGTTACAATCAACTGGTCTTGCAAAACTGTATGGACTATGACTTTAGCTTGAGAACTTTGAGTCTCGTGGCCCTGTGTTTTCTACCAAGCACAAAAATACCTCAGTAATTCCAGGCTTGGAAAAAAAAAGTTGAAAAGAGTAAAATGATTGCAGAATGGTTTACGGATATTTATATTATAGGAAAAAGAGTTCGTTACCTTCAGCATTTCATGCGCGCTAGAATTCTTCGAATAGGAAAATTTACGTCGATACTTAGCTGGTTATATAATTACGAGGGTGAATCAAAAAATTCTTGGAATCAATATTAAAAAATGCAAAGATTTAAATAATAATATTTTATTTTTCTACATAATCTCCCTCCAATGCAATGCATTTAGAATAACGCGTTTCTAACTTCCTTATTCCTTGTGAAAAAAAATTATTTTCTTGACTCTCGAAAAAGTCCTCTACGGCAGCTATAACCGCGTCATTATCGTGAAATTTTGTTCCACGAATTTCCTCTTTTAATTTTGGAAATAAGTGAAAATCACTTGGGGCTAAGTCCGGAGAATATGGTGGGTGGTCAAGGAGATTGAAGCCAGCACAGTGGATTGCGTTGAGCGCAACTTCCGATCGATGAGCAGGAGCGTTATCTTGAAGGAACAACACGCCCAACGACAGTTTTCCACGACGTTTTTCTTTAATCGCTTCACGCACTTTCGGGATTAAATTTGCATAATAGGGTCCAGTAATCGTCTGGCCTTTTGGCATGTAATCAATAAAAAGGATTCCTTCACTATCCCAGAACACAGAGGCCATAACTTTGCCAGCGGTAGGAGCAACTCGAAATTTCTTAATGGATGGAGAGGATGGTCGTTTCCAAGACATGCTTTGTCTTTTAGTTTCAGGATCAAAATGGTGGACCCACGTTTCATCCATGGTGACAAGACGACGGCAAAAATTATCCGAATCACGCTGGAACATTTCGAGATTACGCTTGGAAATTTCCAAACGTCGCTTTTTGTTTTCGTCGGTTAACATTCGTGGCACCCATCTTGCAGACACTTTTTTGAACCCCAGTGAATCAATTAAAATGGATTGAACGCTACCAAAAGATATCTTTAGGATCTCAGCTATATGTTTTATAGTCATTCTTCTGTCTTCCAAAACCAGATTCTCAAACCTTTTGACATTTTCTTCTGTAACGGAGGTTGAAGGCCGCCCAGAACGCGGGTCATCTTTACAGCTTGATCTACCTCTTTTAAATTCAGCCACCCAGTACGCAACCGTAGAATAGGGTACAGCATCACCCCCTAATGTCTGCTGAATGTCCAAAAAAATTTCCTTCGTAGACATTTTTTTCAAACTGAGATATTTTATCACTCGCACGTAACTCACTTTTATCCATAATTTTGACTTTTTAGCAACTCGTTGCACAAAAAAATTTATTACATGCGAACGAACTGACAAAAACAAGTGACAGTCTGCATAAATATAGTGTGATAGACACTCTTTAATTTGAATATCGAACTTGATCCAAAAAGGTTTCATATATATGCACTTCTAAGAACTTTTTGATTCACCCTCGTATATTACTTATTATGGAATGCGGTAGGTAGATAAAATTAATAATATATAAAATAAGTAAATAATATTGGTAGAATAAACTTTTTTGACAATATTAATTGATTAAAAACGTTGCTGTCAGTCGCTACAATTAAATATATTGTAGTAGACAGATGGGTTCCTTCTTATGAAGTCAATCTCAATTCTCAAAATATTCCCAACATGTGAGATCTAAAACATAAAGTCGCGACACTAAACAGATATTTCGCTTGCACATGTAAAATGCAGGGGTGGCGCGTTTGGGCTGTATTTTACGGGACATTTTGTCATCTGCCCTCAACGGACGTGGTCTGGGTGCGTAACGCCCCCGTCGAGGACGTCAGATGTGTGTTGTACGCTCCGTGGATGTGTATTATATTTATCTAGATTTTTTTGCTGTGAGTAGACTTGGAAATTACTCCTTCAGCACTGCCTTCCCATTATTTGCAGTGCCTCACAGAACTTTGAGTTAAAATCAGGCACGTGGATCTATTTTTGACCTTGATTACAATATACCTACAATGCTTAATGACGTACAACGTAGTACTATCTATTCTGTGGTACTACCGCACTGCGCTTGTCTTGCTGTTTAGGATGTATAGACACATGCAATTAGGTAAGTATATGCAATTGTTTAATTGTTGGCCAGACTATACAATACATATAACTACGATTCCAATCTTCGGTCGGCTCAAGTTACCGCGTGTCGAAACTTCGAACGAAACCTTGCGCTGCATCGCAACCCTATAATTATCCTAGTTCGTAATTGGTGCGACCCGATTCAGCCAAATATTGTAGAAGAAGGCAGCCGCATAATAACAGTTAGCCATCTGAGTCCATTTGAAACTGATTCTTTCATTCAGTTTAGTTACAAGGTCAGTTAAATAACTTTCCCTGGCCGTAGTCATCATCATACCATCATACCCCTATATCGGGCCACTGATGAGCACGGGTCTCCTTTCACTTTCGTGAGGAGTATCAGGACATAATCCACCACGGGGGGCCGGTCCTGATTGGTGGATCACACATCTCCGAAATTATTCCTTAAAAGGGTTTCATCACCATGTTTTCCTTCACTGAAAAGCGTGTGATAAGTGCGTACATAATAATATGTTTTACAAGAAACACATTGGCACGTCCCCGCGCTGAAATTTGGACTCACGGCCCTCTCCTTGGAAGGCGGTCGTTCTCCCACTAAGCTACCACCGCTTGCCTGCGGTGGTAATGAAACATAATCATACTTACTTCACAACATCGCGCCCTACGTTAGTTCCCCTATTGACTAGCATGTCACAAACAAGTATAAGTTACTGCTGCGTGTCTCCAAATAGCCAACTGCTATTCAGATGAGTTCGTATGATATGTGCAAAACCATGAAATATTCTAATGGCGTCGGCTCGGATCGGCACGATCGGCTTTGCGTCGTGAATGCTATACCCGGATTTAAGTGCTGAATTTATGACCGGTTCAAATTATTTTTTATTCCATTTATATTTATTAGGAGCCACATTTCTAACTACTCCCTTGATGTTTAACCAACCATCCACTTATTACCTACACTTTTACACTATATGGGTATCTACTTACTTTCTTTTATCATGTAATATTCTTACTCTCTAAGTACTCAAAACTAAATTTTAAACTTGAAAACACTCAAAATGGGTTTTGAGTTGAGAGCTTTGAACGGGGCCGAGGTTTCGAACCCGGTGTTATTGGATTGGCAAGGGCACATTATCGCTTAGCCCCCACCGGAAGAGCGGATCATGACATCATAGATTCATGGAATCTGCATCCATAGAATGTCAGACCACCAAATTGTATAACTTGCAAGCAGTTCTAATTCTAACATTCCTGTAATATTTATGTATACGTACTTATTAGAGGTGTATAAGTTACGAAACAAAGTGTACCCGTATGTATTCGTTTCTATGAGAATTAGTACCCGTTACTATCGTATCGTATCGTTACTCATAAGTCAAGCGTACGCAATACGACCCGTATATACTTACGCGTACAGTACGTCGCGTCGCATCATTCGTACTATGTAGAAAGCATACTTTTAAATTACATACCAAACCGCGTATTGGGTGCATTTCTTCACTTTTCCGTATTTTGAACTATACGACTTGTGTTTAAGTAATTTTAAATTTAATTTTATTTAATAGGTAAAGTGTAACTTTGTCTACACACACAATACCTTATATAAACATTAAACCATTTTTTTGAGACAAAGGGCATTGTTCACAATGTATGAACCTTCTGGCTAAGCGTGGACAGGCACTATCAGTATAAATATGACATAGGTTTAATGACAACACTGACCGGCTGAATCGGGATGTTATCAGATTAAATACTTTAAAATCCTACTTTTCTATTGTAAGTTGTTACAAAAGAAATGCATAAAAATTCGTTTCGAAAATATACCGATTTATTGACAAATTTATTTTTTTCTGAACATCTTGTCCACACTTTGCCGAAACTGGGCGTTGTCCTTTCCAAATTATAGTTTACCAATAAACAAACATCGTTATTTGTAAAGTACGTTTTTAAATTCACCGAATAAGTGTAAAACATACGAATTCATACGAAACATGCGAGTAACGAAATGCATTCGTTAGTAACGATTCGATCCTCGGTACGAGATGGCACACCCGCTACTCGGTACCGAATACATACGGTTTGCTACAGCTTTAGTACTTATACCTATATAGGTACTTATATCCATATAAATTGACCCAACACGAAAAGGCTAAAAACAATTAGACATCTCCTCGGAGCCCGTAAAAGGTACACTAACAGTTGGAGAGTGCCTGTTTCGACACAAATTGGTAACATTGGCACCCATTTCCCCCACACGGAACGTTACTTCCACGTTCGTGGGGAAGTGCCCATCTCGCTTCGGCTTCGGGTTAGGCCGACGTTACAATGGCCAATAGAAAATAATGGAATTTAGTCACTAGGGAATAATACGATGACGATGAGACCGGAAGAATCCAGGTTAATTTCCTTCCATTCTATGAAACGATTAGACAGCATCAAAATAGAAGATGCTGTTTGGATTTAGTGGGGCATATAATAATATGAATTAATTTTCTATCAAAATCATTTTTATTATAAAATTTAAAAAAGCCGTGGTAAAAGAGTTTCATGATAAAATTCGTGACAAATAAATTCATCTAAAGTCAGTTCCATTATAATAATTAGCATACGGTCGGTCATTATTACTAAGCAAGAAAATGCTTAGCTGCACTGCCCTCCGTGACACTTTTGTTAGTGCGTCAGCTGGTATACCTACCTACTTACATTCACTTTAAATTGAAGTCCACGCAAGTTGTAATAGAGCAAAATAAGCCGACATCACACGACAACTAGAACAATCCCTATATTGCATTTGTATAGACCTACTTTTGTTCATAAACTCGAAAACGAAGACACTGTTCCATTTATACGCAGCCTTATAGTAGGTACATTTTTGAGTTCTTTCCTATTCTCGTACGGCAGAGGCGTATGATTGCAGTCGGGCTTCTTCGCTTTTAAATTAAATAAATAATGCATACAATTTGAGCGCAATAAACTTTGGAGGTGTGTCTGCCTACTCTTTGCTTGGAGCTGAATTCGCGCTACTCCACTGGGAACAATAAAGGTTGGCGGCGGCACAATAAGATGGCGCATTCTGAAACGCCATCTCTAATAATTGCAACAATCACTATAATTTAAGCGCTTCTAACCTAGTAGGAGAACGTCCGCCTTCCAATGAGAGGGTCGTGAGTTTAAATCCCAATGCGGGAACGTCCCAATGTGTTTATGTAAAAAGCCTATGTACGATTGTACGTAGGTAATAATAATTATCATTCGCTTCTCGGTGAAGGAAACTAGAACCGTGAACTATTTCGGAGGTAGGTAGGTGTGTTATACACTAATCCGGACCGGGCCCCCGTGGTGGGTTATGGCCTAACTCTACTCACGAAAGTGAGGGGAAACCCGTGCTCAGCAGTGGGACGATATGGGTTGTTAATGATTGATTGATGAAACTTACATGACATGGGCGTAAAAATATCATAATATCTTTTTCTTTATCTTTTCTTTTTCTTATTTTCTTTCTTTTTTTCTTCTTTTATATATATAAAAATGTTATGTGGGTTTGTGTACGCTTCAAAAACTCAAAAAGTTCTGCACCGATCGAGCTGAAATTTTAGCATGATATAATTATAATCCGCATCAAGGATTATTTTTATCATTTTTTTCATCAGTGACATCAGCGAATGTGCGAATGTGCCACAGCGAAGCGTGGCAGGGTACAGCTAGTTACCTATACTTAGCAAACTAATACAAACGAATTGACTCCAAAAGTAGCAAATTATATATTTTACTAAACGAAAGCTACGCAGCTTTGTCTCCATTCAATGTATTCATAGTCATAGATAAGACCAGCACCGCTAAAAAGTTGTTCGCTTGCTACTGAGCCTGGTGGACACGACAAATATTGCCGGGCAATTGATTTAAGAAATTGGAATTTTGTTCTTCCATTAATTTTCCACCACTATAAGGGATTTTCACTGATAGGAATTCGTTTTTCTATCTTGTACTCATTAAGTACACCCATTGCGCGCAAGCTGCCGATGCGACGCGACGCCGCGCCGCGCAGCGCCGCCGCGCCGCGCAGCACCGCCGCGCCGATCCGCTATCCGATTTTTTCATCTTCCGATTTAAAAGAGTCAGAGCCGAAGTCGGAACCGAAGGTGCAATATCAATCGGAGTTCCGACTTATCTTAGTCGAAGTCGAAGCTCCGTAACAAGCAACCTTGCTCTAAGCTTACTAAAACTAGCTAGTGAAGCAGCAGCATTTTAGCTCTTCTACGTGCCTGACTAAAGGTGTGCTCACATCGGCGTACACTAAGGCATTGTCATATTTCGAGCTCCAACGAACAACCTGAATAGAGGATATGGTACGCCTGTGTGGCCGCTTCCTTTGTATACTGTTTACACTACATAAATACTAAATAAGTGGACCTGTAAACAGACTTATAGGAAAGTTTTATTAGGTACAGACCGAGCACCAGAGCTATTATTCTCTTCTGTATTATTATTATATACTTAATCGATCTAGCTCGGCGGTACCAAGCAAGCATGTCTTTCCACGCGTAATTATTGCGCGTAGTAATTGGGTATGGACATAAGGACATGCGTTAGCATGTCCATATGTCCATACCCAATTACTCATGTATACTCGTACCGAGAATAGTGCCGGGTCAGAGAATGGGGTCTTCATTATAATACTTAGGTATCTGCCTCGACCCCTCAACGGCAACGAAGTTTTCAGACAAGAATAGTTGCTCTTTTCACTATAGGTACTATGCTAGTTACAATCAATATCGATACATTGCGATTTTTTGCACCTGAGCGGCCTACACCCCTATTACTCCAGCTACGTCGCAAAGGTAAAATTACGCCAAATAAAAGTTACAAAAATGACAAAGTTTAGAACACACTTTTTATTTTATCGATATATCATTTTTTATCTATATCATATTTTGTAACATTTTGTTTTATTTATTATTTATCCCCTTATCCCCCCAAGCCTCCATCCCCCGTCCCCCCGTCCCCCGTCCCCCCGAACCCGCCTCCCGCTATACCCCATCCCCCCATCCCCTATTCCCCATTCCCAGCCCCCCATGCCCATCCCCCTCCAACACCACATCCCCCGTCCCACATCCTCCCCTTTCCCAATCCCCCAGCATCACCCCACCCCCAATCCTCCATCACCCTAACCCCAATCCCTCACCCCTATCGCCCCACCACCCATCCCTCCGTCCCCCCTTACCCCATACCACCATACCCCCATCGCCACAACCCCCCATCCCCCAATCCCCCATCCCCCATCCCCCATCCCCCATCCCCCATTCATCATTCCATCATTTCATTTTTTTTATTATTTAATTATGATTTACCTCTCAACTTCCATTTACCTCGCCCGGTCACATTTTTCGTAACGCATTCACCAGCTTCCTCACCAGCTCCCAAGTCAAGCGTGCGGAAAGAAGTTTTACTTCAAAAAGTGAGTTCTTAAGGTCTTAAAGACAATCATG
Organism: Campaea margaritaria; assembly: GCA_912999815.1. NCBI lineage: Eukaryota > Metazoa > Arthropoda > Insecta > Lepidoptera > Geometridae > Campaea > Campaea margaritaria. The sequence continues at coordinate 8,646,483 of OU538788.1, forward strand.
TATTTTTCCCAAAACGGTCTACAAGCCTGTTCAGTTTATCCGACCCTCCGCCAAACATCCTGTAACAGTACACTAATCTAAATTAAGTTGGCACTACGGGTACTACTAGAGCCATCTATGGACTTGCGGTTGAATCTGAACTTTGAAAGAACAAAACCACCAACCATAATTTTTTTATCGTTTGGCCTCGAATGAGTTTTGCATTCACTGAGTGTCAGAAGAAAACTGACTGATATTTCCTACATTTTCTCCTTACATAGCAGTCAAGCCTGTCACTGTCACTGTCAGAAGACTTGTGAAAACTTGTGGTCGGACAGAACTTGACAAAAGTCACAAACTTCACTTTCACTTGGGTGTCTTCGTAAGTTCGTAGTTTGTTTGTCTGTAATCTGTCTGTTTTGTTGGGTACCCATATAGGTTTAGTTATTTGGTTTCTTACACTAAATTTCCATTAGTTTTCTATTTACAAGCGATACCTTACTACTTGTAAAATGTACTACAAGTACATTGTATTACTTTTCTTTATCACCTGCGTGTTCGTCGTTTCGGTAAGTAAGACTGTAATATGTTACAAAGAAAAAAAAATCATATTACGCTAATAAGCGTAGATGCCTACTATGTTCGTCCGTCTAAAAATAATTTAATCAAATAGTACGCCTTCTGCTATTACCGATTACCTACGCTTAACTTTGAGTCCTATCAATAGTCACAAAAAAATTGTGGGTTTGTTTATAATAATATGTTAAATGAATATCAATAAGCTTGCAACTCACACCACAAAATGTTTTGATGACTTCCTCATTCCATACTTTACATGCTCTCTTTCTATTTCTCAATTTAAATACCTATGTACCTACAAAATTTGATTAATATTTCAAGATATCCAGAGGTGGTAATTAATGCATTAGAACTAGAAATGAAATTATTCCATTTCAAACAATAAGAATAACACCAAAAACACCCATGATACAATTTGAAACGGTATTTATTGTGCAAAACTATTGTTTTGATTGATCAACATATCCTTTGGGAAAAGAAAGAAAGAAAGATGGGAAAAGATGTTGTTGCTGTGTTGCTATCAATGTTATATGTTATCACAGTAACTTTAGAATAAATATGTACCATTGAGTAAAATTTTATTATGTGCATTGTATACCTAATCTACCTGTATCCGTTTACCTAATAGAAATAGAAAACTCTTTATTGTACACCAGAAACAAAATGTGCCCAGTCTATAATTTTTTTTTGTATATATTACATGGTATATGTCGCCGCGAGGACGAATCGGGAGCTTTCGGGAATCTCCGGCATTGATCAAAGATACTTCGATTTATTTTTAAGTTTGATCTTAATTTGTAACCTTTAATAATGTTAAACCTTAACATCCATTTTAATAGCGTTTTGTCAATTTACAATCTCTAAGTTAATTTATCAAGCTAAAAGAGTTATGTTTGAGTATATCCGCCGCCGCAATGATAAATCAGGCACCTACGTCATCGAGTCGAAAAGACTCGATTAAGTTAAGATTTGTTTTTGAATATCAGTAATCTGTATGCTTGAATGACATCAAATCTAAGAGTAAATTCTAATTGCGTTGTATTCAGTTAAAACCTTCAAAATGATTACCTAACTTAAAATAGTTCTCAGTTCGATCGTTTCCTATCGTCATTTCAAAGTAAGTTTATTCCTATTTAAAATTATGATTGCTGTAATGCTTATTTACTAGCCGTACTAGGCTTCATAATCTTAGTAATGCTTATTAAAAGCTTCTGCTTAGTAATTGCTAATTCAATAAGCTAGTTCTGATAGTTTGAAGCCGCCATGAGCGCCATCTATCTTCATATCTTGTAAGTCGCTACCATCTTATTGGTTGGCGCAAAAAATGGTGGCCGGGAACTATCGGAGCTAGTTTCTTGACGGCACTTTGAGTTGGATTCTCGGTGCGAAAACATTGTGAGTAAATCCTTGCTAAATAATTCAATAAAATAATTATAATTTTCAGTGATTCATCTGCTTTTATTTCAAACTAAATTCCAGAGTGTGTTTTGTTAACCTTGTGAGTAAAGTTAACAACTAGGTAGACATTTACATTGCAATAGCAAAGCCGGTGGTCAGCAGGCCAGCGGTTTTGCACTTTTTAAAAAGGGGTGGTCTACCATTATCACGATATCAGAAGTGGGATGGAATTCAACGATCCTTTTCTGTCCGTTCATAATAATTTTTCAGGTTACCCTAATCACACCCCCGAGAACAGCGACTGGGCTCCAGGATAGATGCCCCTGAGCCGAACCATGCAGCGCTGGTGCCCCAGCGAGTACAAACGTGTCTACGACATGCGAAGCGACGAGCGGACCTGCCATGACCCCGATTGCAGCACCACCGGCAATGTTACTACAATCTGGTAATGTACCCCCAGATTTTTTTTTTCTCAAATATGATGACGATGATGCAGCATATGAGTGATCGGTTATTAATGCAACAAACATCCGTCGATAAAGTCAAGATTACGGACGTATTTCTGCCTTCGTACGACCCGGACGGTAACGTCGGAGTTCGGGAGTGGTGCAATCACATATCTACAGCTAAAAGCACGTATAACCTCACCGACTACGACATCCGGATGAAAGTAACCGGCTTGCTAAAGGGTCGTGCCAAAATATGGGCTGATAATTGGTTAGTCACGACATCAAGCTGTGGAGGCGGTGATTGGAACGGTGAGTGACGAGCGTCTCCGTATTGAATTAATGAATGCCAGAGCTATCTCAGTGCCCGAATTGATAACTGTTGCCTCTTCTATTCGCGTGAAGCTCCCGATTCAAAGTAATAACAACCAACCACCGTTGAAACGTTCCAAGGTTAATGTTGATTACCGAAATCCCCTTTATTGCACTTTCTGTAAAAGGAGCGGCCATACTTTCAATATTTGTCGCAACAGAAACGATTCAAATGCCCAGCCGACCGATAAAAGTTCCACGATGTCATCCGCTACAATGCCTAGGCCGGTTAGTGATAAGATTTGTTCATTCTGTTCAAAACCAGGTCACACGTTTGACACCTGCTATCGTCGCGAAGAACGGGTAGTTTCTAACGTGAATTCGGTCTCTAACGATAGATCCAGTTTGAATACGATGCGTATTTGCGTTGGTGACAAAATTCTAGATACTGTGTTTGATAGCGGTGCGGAATGCTCTGTGATGCGAGAGTCTGTCGCAAACAGATTGCCCGGGCAAAGACGTCAGGCCATTCAATATTTACGTGGAATAGGTCCTTTTCCTGTTGTTTCAACAAGTACCCTCACTGCGATCTGCATCATTGACAATATAAATGTTGAAATCATGTTCCATGTCCTGTCAGACTACGAAATGACGTCAGACGTGTTAATTGGTGCGAACTTACTTCACGAGACCGGTCTCAGTGTTATAGTAACAAAAAATAGTGCAACTTTGTTATCTCAGCCCCGCGTCTTGCACGTGCGATCGAACTGCCCTTTGTTTGAGAACATTAACCACGACTTGACGAACACATCTGAAATTGACGAACTGATGATTTTGCTTAACAAGTACTCGCATGTTTTTACCCGCGGTTTTGCTAAGTCTCGCGTCAACACTGGTGAATTGGAGATTCGATTAAAGAACCCAGACAAATATGTTGAGCGAAGGCCTTATAGATTGAGCCCGGTCGAGCGCGAGAAAGTTAAACAGATCGTCAGTGAGTTAATTGAGAATAACATTGTCCGTGAAAGTAAATCGCCATATCCTAGTCCAATTATTTTGGTTAAAAAGAAAAACGGCGACGATCGCATGTGTGTAGATTATCGAGAGTTAAATGCCAACACTGTACGCGACCATTTTCCGCTTCCACTGATCGCGGATCAAATTGACCAACTGGCAGGCGGGCGGTTCTATTCGACGCTTGACATGGCATCCGGCTTTAACCAAATACCGATTTCTGAACACAGTATTGAGAAAACAGCCTTTGTAACACCTGACGGGTTGTATGAGTATCTCACGATGCCATTTGGTCTCTGCAACGCACCTTCCGTGTACCAGAGATGCATAAATCGCGCCCTAGGGCCCTTGTTGAACGCAGGTAGTGCAAATAGTGACACTAATAATAATAATAATAACGACGGTGTAGCGCAGGTTTATATTGATGATGTCATCAGTAAGTGCCGTAATTTTACTAGTGGATTGGCATACTTGGAGCGAATTCTGATTGCGTTATGCGAGTCAGGTTTCTCGATAAATATTGAAAAATGCCTCTTTTTCAAGCACTCTATTGAGTACCTCGGTAATGTAGTAGAAAACAGTCAGGTACGTCCAAGTCCCAAAAAAAAGTCGAGGCCCTTTTAAAAGCTCCCGTGCCGACTACAGTTAAACAGGTGCGTCAATTTAACGGGCTTGCGAGTTACTTTCGCCGTTTCATTCCTAATTTCGCCCGAACTATGGTTCCCCTGTACGATCTTACTAAACAAAGCACTGGGTGGCAATGGACTCCTGTTCATGAGGAGGCACGTCAAAAGATTATCCATCATCTCACCTCTGCGCCTGTCCTTACTATATTCCAAGAAGGAGAGGCTATAGAGCTATACACTGACGTCAGCAGTCTCGGATTTGGTGCGATTCTCGTCCAAATCATCAACGGCAGACAACATGTGATCGCTTACTTCAGCATGCGCACCACGGACACAGAAAGTAGGTACCATAGTTACGAACTGGAGACATTGGCCGTAGTGCGAGCGATCAAGCACTTTCGTCACTTTGTCTACGGATGTAAGTTCAAAGTGATCACAGATTGCAACGCCTTGAAGGCTTCCAAACATAAGAAAGGCCTGCTACCTCGCATACATAGATGGTGGGCGTATTTACAAAATTTTGACTTCGAAATAGAATACAGGAAGGGCGAGCGGATGCAGCATGCCGACTTTCTCAGTCGGAATCCAGATCCATTGACGGTCAATACCATGACAAACAATCTCGATTTGAAATTTAGCGTGCCTTATGAAGTTTACAGAGTCCTAGAGAACGACCGCTACCTCGTCAAGAAGGTGGTGGGCCACCATGGGCGGCCCCGCAAAGTCGCGCACGATCAACTGCGGCGCGCCCCTCAGCCGGGAGACGTAGCCCAGGCGGCCGTGTCGCCTCAAGATCACCATCAAGCTGCTCTACCCCCGGTGACGCTACAAGCGGTTGACGACACTGATGGTGACGTCGCCGCCACTGAATAACACAACATACATTGCGCATCACTACTATAACAATCATGGTGAGCACGTTTCATTCTACTCTGCTACACCATTCATACACTAAAACACACACACACTCATGTTTACACAAAATATAAAAAGCTTATTGACGCGTGGAGTAGTTCAATAAAGCTCTCAAAATCGAATTATTAATGCGTATTGGCGCGTGGAGTAGACCAATATAGCAAACAAAAGATGCACATTGGCGGTACGTGGAGGACCGTCAATGGCCAAATATAAAAATCCTTCCTAATCCCCTGTGTACCACGGTGTAGTATAGCCGCCCAGAGCACAGCATCGGCCTGCCCTTAAATCCCTTAGAGCCCCTGCCTTGTGCAGCATCGACCTTTCACCTACCAAATCCTGCCCTACATAACTACACATCACACATCCATTTACCTATCTTTGAGAAGGGTAAAATAATATTTTCATTTTGTGGGTAAGACTGTACAAACCATTTACTTTCCTGGTATCCCTTCCCATTTCTGTCATTTTCAGAGCCTCTGTGGACCACGGTCATAATACTTAAGGCCCAGACCACAGCATCGACCTAGTCCCATTTCCTTTAGAGCCTCTGTGGACCACGGCGTACAAGACCGCCCAGACCACAGCATCAATTCCCAGTGAGCTATTATTAAATAACATTCTTTTCAGAGCCTCTGTGGACCACGGTCATAATACTTAAGGCCCAGACCACAGCATCGACCTAGTCCCATTTCCTTTAGAGCCTCTGTGGACCACGGCGTACAAGACCGCCCAGACCACAGCATCAATTCCCAGTGAGCTATTATTAAATAACATTCCTTTCAGAGCCTCTGTGGACCACGGTCATAATACTTAAGGCCCAGACCACAGCATCGACCTAGTCCCATTTCCTTTAGAGCCTCTGTGGACCACGGCGTACAAGACCGCCCAGACCACAGCATCATCCCTGTCTACGAGTACCTATATAAAGTAATGCAATTATGCGTGGAGCATTTGCATTAACATAATAACAAAACTACTTGTGCAAAATGCGTGGAGTGTTTGCATCAAGCAAATCATCAACTCAGCTCATTCCTACGTACAGCACTGCAAATCAATTTTATCTATTCCTTAGCAAGACAATGAATGCTTTGAATACATGTGATAATCACTTCATAAACATTGCTTATGGAAATATTTTATGGTACTAAAAAGTTGGCTGATAACTTTGTCATTACCTTAACACTAACAAATACCGACAATGATGTCCGAGTATTATTCTCAATACAACGTTATAACAGGCGGAAAATAAGCGATCGTAAAACTTAGTTATCAGCTAGCGTACCGGTGTACGGATGCCTAGCTCAAATGAAAACTTTAAATTCCAGAAACCGCGGCAGGTGCAGAGCACGCACCGCCTCGCAGAATGGCCGTGTCGCCGCGAGGACGAATCGGGAGCTTTCGGGAATCTCCGGCATTGATCAAAGATACTTCGATTTATTTTTAAGTTTGATCTTAATTTGTAACCTTTAATAATGTTAAACCTTAACATCCATTTTAATAGCGTTTTGTCAATTTACAATCTCTAAGTTAATTTATCAAGCTAAAAGAGTTATGTTTGAGTATATCCGCCGCCGCAATGATAAATCAGGCACCTACGTCATCGAGTCGAAAAGACTCGATTAAGTTAAGATTTGTTTTTGAATATCAGTAATCTGTATGCTTGAATGACATCAAATCTAAGAGTAAATTCTAATTGCGTTGTATTCAGTTAAAACCTTCAAAATGATTACCTAACTTAAAATAGTTCTCAGTTCGATCGTTTCCTATCGTCATTTCAAAGTAAGTTTATTCCTATTTAAAATTATGATTGCTGTAATGCTTATTTACTAGCCGTACTAGGCTTCATAATCTTAGTAATGCTTATTAAAAGCTTCTGCTTAGTAATTGCTAATTCAATAAGCTAGTTCTGATAGTTTGAAGCCGCCATGAGCGCCATCTATCTTCATATCTTGTAAGTCGCTACCATCTTATTGGTTGGCGCAAAAAATGGTGGCCGGGAACTATCGGAGCTAGTTTCTTGACGGCACTTTGAGTTGGATTCTCGGTGCGAAAACATTGTGAGTAAATCCTTGCTAAATAATTCAATAAAATAATTATAATTTTCAGTGATTCATCTGCTTTTATTTCAAACTAAATTCCAGAGTGTGTTTTGTTAACCTTGTGAGTAAAGTTAACAACTAGGTAGACATTTACATTGCAATAGCAAAGCCGGTGGTCAGCAGGCCAGCGGTTTTGCACTTTTTAAAAAGGGGTGGTCTACCATTATCACGATATATATAATTTGGTAAATCTTTAAATAAACATTACTATTTAATAGTAATGTTTATTTAAAGATTTATCAAATTTAAATTTAATATTCAGGTTGCATACTCCCATACAACGATGACAACATTGAAACCAGTTATGTAGTTTTGACATGATGCGAATACAAATAAACAGAGAGACAGACTCCATTTTCAATAACCTTATATTCTTGTACAGTAGGTTATTTAAAGTCTCTTAGACCATTTTTCAAATGTTCTCAATGTTCAGACGCTTTGTCCTTTACCACTTAGAATAATATCATTGCTCAGATGATGCTATAATAATATAACTTTGTAGGCAGCCAATCTAGCAACATTGTTATCTGTTGTTATGCAATTGGCTGCAGTGCTCGGCAAAATCCATTATACCAATCAATCTTGAGTTGTGTGACCACTTTGCTGAAGCACTCAGTGAGGATATGCTCAATTTGTCTGATAGATGGTAGGTATGTAACTGTATTGTGCCTTGAAAGTTCATGTGAGTTGTATTACATAGTATTGGGCACTTTTAATTTCAGAGCAATGACTTAGCACTTGTGTATACATAGTTTCAAATTCTATCATAGGCCAATATTCAACTTTGGAATGTCTAAGCAGTGGTCCTAGTGGGTAGGTAGACTGCTATACCAATAATATAATGGAAATGTCTATCTGTAAGATTGATTTCAAAATGAATGCCCAAATTTAAGTGAAAACTACTATTAACACTATGCCAAGTCATAAAAAATCATTGTTTGGATTTATAAATAGCCTGTCTGAAAGTTTGTCCAGAATTGGCTCCGAAGTGACTAAACAGATTTCAATGAAATTTGGTACATAGATACTTTAACTCCTGGTATGTTTAATTCGAGAGCTACATCAAGCACATGTAGGCTACATACGCCCAAGCCCATACATTTTGTATAGTAACTATTTGTTTATAACCCCATTAGATCCACACCACGTCTATCTATTCTGTGGCCACATACATAACATCCACGTTGATTCAATTATTCCTGATTCGACAGATGATGGAGTGCATGATCAATATGGGACATCAAGCCCCCCAACAACCTTTGATATTGCATACCTACGCTATTTTTCTTCACTGTATACCTGTTACATTCACTGTTTTTTTCTTTCCAGGCACAATATGAAGACAAGAGGTGTAAATGTGTCTGTCCAAGCCCATCAGCCGTTTTGAATAACACCGGAGGCACCGGCCGTCGACCATTCATTGACAATGTGCCCCCAAGCAAGTGGTAAGTTAGAACAAACTAAATTTTATTAGACACCTATAAGTCTTAGTTACTAGTTGCAATTGATTTTTACTTTAAGACTTCAGATGAAAGAAAGCAGTAGTAACAGTACAGTGGGCTTAGTGAGAGCGTGCATTAAACCAATAGAAGCAACCACTGGTGGCCCCCACCAGTGGCCTAGCTAGTTGAACCACTAGACGCAGGCACTAGTGGCTTGGTGAGGTAAGCCAGTCGTAGCCACAAATGGCTACATGTATCCTCATTTTTGTCAGTATATGCAACCTTATTCCTTATTTTAGTAAACCGTGATAGCCTAGTGCGCTAAGGGCTAATATGAGAATGTCCCCTTCCAAGGAGAGGGTCATGAGTTCAAATCCCAGTGTGGGCAGTACGACTGTGTTTCTTGTTAATCATATATTTTTGGTAAAGGAAAACATTGTTTGGTCCATATACCTACCTCGAAAGTTCAAAATGGACCGATACCTTAAATAAAATGTATTAACAATTGCGTCCACAGTTTGAGGCGGCCACTAATGACTTTGCTGTGGCCTAAGGTGCATCAGCTCTTTTTTAGGTTGCTAATGAACTCGCTTATATATCGAATTGGCCCATTAGTTTTGGTAGCAGGCAGGTACAAAACTATATTATTTGGATTGGCAAGAAAACCTACTGCTTTTGATGATTCAACTACTTAATTATGTACGTTTAATCTTCCTTCATGAACTCATGCATGAATCTTATAGATGAGTGACAACCTTTTTAGCATACTGGATGATTTTTACTCTTTTTTACAGCAACTGTGAAGGTGTGATCTTGCCTCGTATTGGTGACCAAATCAAAGGCAAAGAACAAGAATTCTGTCCTCGATGTGAGTGCAAGTATGAGAACAGAAACACAACAATCATCAAGGTAATTATTTTATGTGTGGCTATGTATAGATATGTGCGGATTTCTATCCCTCCGTGCTTCGGTAGGCTGGCACCAGTACCCATCCGTCCTGGTTGTTGTGGATTGATAGCAGTGGTTAAACCTCGTCAGAGACTCATGGGCCGCCTGGTAAACTCTGACATCAAAGACTGGCACTACCTCATTCGACAAACAACAAGAGCATATAAATAACGCGCCATTAAGTTTTTAAGCTCATGTTCCAATGTTCTTCAAATCAAATGGTGTTAAATTCGTATGTTTTCAAAACCTGCTTTATATTCTCAGGTAGTGGTAATAATCGTAATCTGGGTTATAATGCTGTTGGTGGTCTACATGGGCTTCCTCATCTGCCTGGATCCACTTATCAACAAGCGTGCCAAGGCTTCCTACCAGGAGCACACCAACGAGGACGTGCGTATTTACTTAGATATAAGACTTAACATATATGTTTATAATTGGCTAATGTTAGTGAGATTCTGTCATTTTCTAAAGAAGAGTATATATGTTAAGTCACACTCCACCACAAAGACTCAAAGCGACCAATAACGACTAACCTCTAAATCCTTCACTACCTTCACCCATATTTTGAAATAAACCAGCCTTGTTAGTGATGTGTTCAACTTTTAGAAAGTGTCTTTACGGTTCCGTAGCCCATAAAGAAAAAGGAACCCTTATAGGATCACTTTGTTGTCTGTCTGTCATTCGAGACCCTTTTTTTCTGGACAGCGTAGAGGTATCAAATTGAAATTTATCAAAAACTTGAATTTACGGTCTTTTCAGCTGCGAAAAAATCTAACTTGTAAGTCAATACTCTCAATATGAAGTGACCGTTTATGTCGCATATTTTGCGATTTCACAGGGGAATCAAAATCTTTTGGATACTTCCGGTTGACCTAGAATAGTGTATTTTGGCAAGAAGCAATATCTTACAGCACGTGTAAAGGAGAAAATCTGAAAACCGTAAATATGTAGTTTAATTACAACAAACATAATAATTTACTACTACAAACTTATTATTTGCTGTTGGTGCAATAACCAGGTCTTGGGATCGAACGGCAAAGTAAAGTTTGTCCTTTAACCGTTTGTCTTTTAGTTAGAGCAATATAAGAATGTTAGATACTTTCTTAAGATCTACAAGTTTGCACGGAACCCTAGGTGCGCGAGTCCAACTCGCACTTGGACGGTTTTTTTTCTTACGTAGCATCGCGATAAGCCTTAGGAGTATCGAAGTTCTTTTAGGAAGTCAACTTGCAGCTAATTCGTCATAAAAGAGTGAAAATGTGCTTTGTCAGCTGGGTGATAGACGTCGTATAATAATTTCAGGACGAGAGTTCTCTCGGAGGTCCATCACAACAAATGCGTGCGACTGGTAACGTGATGAACCGCGTTACGCATCAGCAGGACAAGTGGAAGCGTCAGGTGCGCGAGCAGCGTCGCAACATCTACGATCGTCACACCATGCTCAACTAGGTATCTAGAGACAGAACACTCCTTTTAATCGACTTCAAAAAAACAGTCCCTTTCTGTTGCGCACCACGCATACCGTTGGCTTCCATCACTCAGTTTTTTCTCCACTACCTGAAAAGTATTGGTTCAGACTGGAACACAGTAATGTTTACAAACTATAGGCTTGGCGGATGAATATCTGGCAAAGGTGTGGTACTCGCCCATGTGGAGACTTCCATCATAAAGACACCCAAACTATACTTAACGAGAAACAACGCTGATACTGATTACCAATCCTTCGCTGTATTTTTTTTTAATCCATCATTTGTATTGTTATTAGATGCAGTGGTGGAGAAGGCGCCGGATGCGCTTAGCTGATGCCGGCAGCCGCGCCCCCAAGTTCAGGCTTCCATTATCGCTAGTTTGTCGATACGTTAACCTTACTAGAAAACTATATATTATATCCTATTAACCTCATTAGTATAATAAAAAAATGTTAGCAATACTATATGTATAAAAAATTGTTAGCAATGTATTACAAAAATACTTGTAGCGCACAATTGAGAAACCACATATTGCCTTTTGCTAGTTTATGCACTTTAAGCAATAATTGTAAACCTCATTGAATCGAGACATAATTTATAAATGTTTATTAATAGTAAGATCCAATTACATACATAAGTGTTCAATAACATAAAATACATATTTTACATTATACACAAAGCAATAAAAATTATAAAACTCAATGAATCACATAATTTACAAATGTTTATTAATAGTAAGATCTAATTACATACACAAGTGTTCAATAATATAAAATACATATTTTACATTATACACAAAGCTATAAAAAAAATCCTAGACTTTATATTTACTTACATATCAATAATAATTGAATGCTATCTGATGGTTTACTGCCTAAGGAATTTTTTGTTGTTAAAACTTTAGTAAGATTGTTAACTACACGAATATAATAAAAAGTTACATATTTTGTTGTAAGTTTTTTGGTTATGACCATGGATGGAGTACAGCATAATATAAGTCATGGTGTCAACTTTCTGGAAAATTAGGCGAAGTCAAGGAAGCTCAAGATGGTAAGGGAAAGTCGGTGAAATCGAAAGGGGTGTAAAGTCAGGGAAATACATTTTTAACTTAGAAAACCCTTCATAATATGTTTTTCTTCATTTCTTTTTCCTGCTCCTTCATCAGACCCTGATCACTATATATCTGTAATGCATTCATTGAGACCATTCCAATGAGCCCAAACCCAATATATCTGCTGTAAGTTTGCGAGGAGTTGGGTATCTTTGAGATTCCAGGTGAAACCTGCCTCAGCATCGGGTCAAGGTTATCACATCCTTGGATATCATTGAAATACCAGGATACGAAATTTTTGATTATCGGGCCTGTGGAAGTTTTATCAATAAATAATTATAAATAAATAAATCACATTCCTTCATCAACTAGAAAAGAGCTAATCATCTTAAAAACTCCTGAAAAGATTTTCTTGAATCATAGCTAAGAACGATCAAGGTGGACTACCTTTCAAACTATATCAGAATCAAATCATTTGTCTCGTGCCAAAGTTTAATTTTATTTTATTTAGTAACGAGATGAGCAAGTCGTTCACCTGATGGTAAGCGCCATGCCTGCTCATGACAGCTACTCGGCAGCAATTCTTGAATATACTCAGGGCCAGAAGCCACAAGCAAGTTCAGGCATCCAGCCATCCTGAACTATTTTAACCTTTGTTGATCGAAGATTTTAACAATGCAATTTTAAGTATTATTTTTATATTTTTCACAAAATATGACAAACATGGAAAGCTTTGAATGATCTATTAAAATACATATTTTTTGCCATTGATACCGTATATTGTTTAAATACGTTGAGTTAAAATTCTAAATTTTTTCTTAGATTAATACAAACAGCAACTGATCAAGAGTTGTGACCGTCCTAGGCTTATTATGAGGACACCCCCCCCCCCCAAATTGTCTCGGTCTTGTTGACGTTGATTGTAGGGTAGAGCAATGATGCTAGATTAATAGTGCTTGCGAAGACACGATTTCAGCCTAGATCATTTCATCTAGATGTTCCATTTAAATAGGGCCAAGAATTCAAATCAGTTTTTATTGTCGTCAATTAATAAGTATTGATATTAAAACAGAACCCTACAAAATTACTCTTGGTGAAAAATAAACACAGAAAATACCAAATACAAAAACTTTATTTCGACCAGTTTGTTTTCGGTCTGAACTAATATATGATATTATCATGCCTACCTCATCTCCTCATACCATGAACCCTCTTTGACTGCTTACAATCTTCAATACTTGCCCAATGTTCTATCGCGAATCCAGGTCCGTAAAAGGCTAAAAGGTAGAGGGATCATTGGCTCTGGTCCTACAGGGCGCATGGCCGAGCCTGTCCTTGCCAGTTCGTCAGCCGCATCTTTACCTCTGGACCCGCTATGTCCTTTAATCCACTGAAGAGTTAGCATGTTGTACTTACTGACCTTCTCCAGTAGATGATGACATTGAAAGGTTAACCCTGAGGAATGCTCAACCTTTAGCAGTGCTCGAAGAACTGCCATGCTGTCTGAGAGTATCCTGATTTTGTATCCAGTTACCTTCTTGTTTAGTATTGCAGTGGCCGCTTGGATGATACCTGCACATTCTGCTTGAAAAATGGAGCTAAATGACCCCAGAGCTACTGCTATGTGGATGTTTAGCTCGTCAGAAAAGGCGCCTGTGCCTGTACCTGCTTTCGTTTTGGAGCCATCTGTATATATTCTAACCTCTTGTGTATTGGAATTGTCATTTGGCTCCGCGTGTAGTTGTACTTAATAACTTTTGATAAAGATGTTGTTTGGGTACCCTATCATAGATAGAGATAATGTTTGGGTTGCCCTCTGCACATTGCTCTATGATTGTAGTGTGGGTTGCTTTTGTGTTTTGTTCCCAGAGACTAAGTGCGCGGAGTCTATATGCAGAGGCCGCGGCCTCTTGTTGGATGTGCAGCTGCAGTGGTGGCAAGACTAGGAGTGCCTCCAGGGCTGCCGTAAGGGCTGTTCTCATGTAACCAGTTGCGGCTACACATCCGTCTCTGGATTTTTTTCCAGTTTGTTTATTGTAGTGTTCTGTTTAGCAGTGAATGTGTTAAACAGGTTGATCTCGGGCCCCAAAAGGTCCATTTCAAAGCCTTTCAAAGACTTTATAATATTATTAGACTAAGACATTCATCAGAACGTCCACTTCCAAGCAGAAGGTTGTGAGTTCAAATCCCAGTGCAGGCACGTACCAATGTGTTTCTGTAAAACATATGTACGTAATTATCACTCGCTTTTCCGTGAAGGAAAACATCGTGAGTAAACCCACATACCTATCCGAGAATTATTTCGGAGGTAGGTATGTGATCCACCAATCCGGATCTGGCCCCCGTGGTGGATTATGGCCTAATCCTCCTCACGGAAGTGAGGGGAGACCCGTGCCCAGCAGTGGGACGTTATGGGTTGTTGATGATGATGATGAAGACATTCATATTCTTCCGCCTAGTACTCCTTACAAAGTGAGGCGAGAGCTATGCTCAGCAGTGGGTGGATTACAATGATAATGATGTAGGGATACTATTAAGTCCTGAAGTTAATTAAACACATTATGAAATGTAAATCGTGTATACAGCTAGGTAGCCATTACAGAAAAGTGAAGATGCCATATGGTTCTGCTACTACCAACAATACATAATCAACCTTATTTAATAACAATCAATAACAATTTATATACATAATTTATGTAACAGAAAATAATTTAACAATTTAACTGTGGTTCATTGTATGATGATACATTAATATACAAATTTAATATCATAACGCCTCTAGGACAAATAGAGGTTATCCTTCTGTCTTTCATATGGAGTTTTAGAACGCAACTCTAACATATGTTTAATATTTCCTGGTGCAGTCGAAGGTGTCTCTGGTGGTATCCCTAAAAAATCCGCCCATTTGCCAGCATTTGAAATCTCAATAATGATATCTGATTCCGACTATCTGATATATCGGTCCTGTCATTTCCAACTATACTCTCTGACTGTACTTGTCCATCTGTCACTGAATCGGCAAGTATTATCTCTACCTCCTGAGGCCTGGACTCTGCAGATGTCTTTTTTATTAGTTGATCAATGTGACGGTTAATCATAGTACCATTCTGTTTCAATCCTATAGCTTGATGGACCATTTTTGTCAAATACTTTTCCAGGCAACCACCTAGCACCCGCTGTACTAAAATTCTGATACATAACAGATACCATAAGATTTCATAGCCAATTTCAGATTGTTTCCTTAATGACACAAGGTACTGCATGCTCTACACACTACATTCTAAGGAATTCCATTACATAAATAGCAATTTATTATTAAATATTCACATTCAAATGTATCGTATAGTGGTCAAAAGTATCATAAATGTAAACGTATAGTGGTGTTAAGTTATTCAGTGATTTAAAGAAATATAATTTATTTGTAGAAGTATAGCAGGGCCACTATAATTCAAACAACCTGCCTTCTTCTAAGCAATAGCTGTTTTGCAAGCTATTGCTGTGGCACATAATACTTGGTCATTTTAGAATTGTGGAGTGTACTAAGCAAAATACATTTAAGAAATATACTTCCTTACCTAAAACTTTTTTTTTCAATTAAGCCTAAATCTACATATTGTGTTTTTACTTAATAAGCTTTCATGTCATTAAAAATAATTATGGATGAGAGTTAAATACATGAGTAGGATTATTTATATGTTAACACTGACTGCTGAGCCGATTTTCTTGTCTAGCCACAGGTGCGGCTCTTCACACGACATAGGGATTTTCTCATACAGCAAACACTACAGTTGTTTTCCCGTAATCGCAGCAAGTTATGAAAAACACCACAGTTGTGTTTACAGCAGTTGGTGTGTTAAAAATGTTAAATATGATAGTTTACGCTTTATCTTCATCCTTGGTCAATGCCACGATGCGTTCCATTGTGTTGTTGCGTGTGTTAGAGTCGTGCGACATGGTCATGGCCAGCTTCTTAGCCTTGTTGATGTCACATGGGGATGGAGTGGAGAAGTCAAACGGAACCACATCTGGGTTATGAATCTTGGTGTGCAAGTATGGAGCAGCAACAGGTCTCAGCCTTGTTGATAGCACTTTACCAAATGAAGAACATCTTCCTTTCTTAACTCTCTGGAACAATATGTAAGACATATTGTCACAGATTGGCAATGACTCCTGTTTAGGCTTTAGCTGATTTTTGGCAATGTTTTGGTCTAAAGATTCAACTGAGCTACTTTTGCTCAGTGGTAAGCATTTAACTTGTTGCTCTGACTGCAACTGCGATGGACCAGGTTTCATTATCGACGCCGACAGATCTATCGCATACTTATCATTATTTTCGTCTTTTATGTTCATTCTGCTCAATTGGTTGGCCAGTCTCTGCTTTTCTATTTCTTCGTTCATTGCATTTTCTCTAGACATTATCATATTTTTAAATTGATGGGTTAATAGTTCGTTGATGTCCCTGGCGTTCACTTCGAAGCGGGGAAGCTGCATTACCGTGGGTGGTGGAAGATCAGGTTTGGAACTACTGTTCTGGACGTTGCTAACGTTTGATGGACCCGCTTGGTTATCAGCGTTCTGACTAGTTGTCAGGCTTGTTTTAGAGAGGTGACTTTCGATCATCGCCATAAGAGAAGCAGGGTCGCCCATGTTGATTGATTACACGACTATTTCTGGAGACTTTATTTTAGTTATTTACCTCAACTATCTTTGAATACAGGTAAAATTGGAACAGATTCGCTGTGCAGTATTCTCTTCTTTTCCTCGCCCTTCCTTTACTTTGTTGGCGTTTCAGTTTACGAAAAATCAATAAAACATAAAACTATCACATTGTCATCAGACACCACACAGACAGTCACATTTTCTGTCAGTGGTGTCACCATTGACACTGACAGATGAGAAGAGACCGAACTTTCTTAACACAGAAAACAAACACATCTGATAACTGCGTATGCAGCACGGTGTGAAGGCGCTTGAGTTATTACAATTTACACGTTTGATTGCCACGATGCTCGTGTTTCATATTCACAAGGACCGGTGAAAAACGTCGATGACGTCATATCGGTGTTCAACACCCGACGCCACTAGGCTTATTACTAGAAAATAGTAAAGTCCCGGTAAAGTAAAATCGGGATTCAGGAGCACCCAGTGTTTTGCCACCAGTCTTGGTTGATTGCATCTACTATTTCATAGTGTGAAACATTGATTTATACATAGTTACTATTAGAATCTTATCCCAGCCGTGAAATTTATTTTGATGTTTTTAATGAATCATGAATTGATTGGTGTAGTGTAGAATACCTACCTATTAGAGATATTTCTAGCTGAGTGTTGTTTATTACTGTTCGTATCATTCTAGGTTCTAATTTCCTGCTATATTTTTATGGATGTATTGTAGGCAACTTAATCTTAATAATTGTAACACAAATGAACGACATTGATATCTACGACAATATAATAGTAGGTACTATTATACTGTCGTATATATCAATGTCCTACTGTGTATTGTATTGTACGGTACCTCATGTACTTAGTATGTAGTTTTGTACAAGTTATAGCTACCTATTACCACAAGCCGTGCCTATTTTCCCTGTTGCATTAAATAAGAGACAAAAATAAGACCAAAAACATTAAAATAAGTTTGACATGACAATGTACATAGTAATTTTTATTTGCCTTTAATAAGTAATTAGTTTAGTGACTAGGTAGATAAATACATTTTAATATAAAATTTGAGGTCTGCCTTATCATCGAAGGAGCTGGGATGGCAGAAAGATGATTGGTGTAAACCTCCACCTGAAACAAAATATTGTATAATTTTAGTATGAAATTGTCAAGATAGTTGCTATAAATAAAATATGCATAAGTAGACAGACGGTAAGTAATGATTCTATGAGTAAGTAGGTATTTGGTGGCCATTTGTAGCTAAATAGCCTGTGTTGTTTGATTTGTTCTTTGAAAACCTGTCTTGAAATACTCTTACTCCGTATCGTTGAAGGTCCAAACCTAAGTTTTCAAAGTTCTGGCTTATGGAAAACTTTTGTTTAGTTCAGATCTAATCATTTTTGGTATTACGGTATCGAGACTAGCCAAAAGTCAAGACTTACCACAGATAACATTCAGATAGGATGTTTCCTTCATTCGTTAACAAAACTGTTCATTCATAAGTTCCGTTCTACTCTTAGTATAAACATATCACAAAAAAAAGAAAATTGAAACGAAATGGAAATACAATAACATTAAACATTTATTATATGTCAAAAAAAATATGAACGTTTTAAATACATTTAGCTTGATTACAAGATTTACAACTAATAAAATCAACTTTTATTTTTCAATAAACACCCACTTATGCCAGGACGGAAATATCATGTATAACGGATCGACTTACTGCTAGGGTAAAACACCCATTTATTGGCACTTTAAGGAGTAAATTGAATAAACCATTAAAATTAGGCATGTCCTTTAAATTTTAACAAGGTAATAAATATCTACCTTCGTTAAATATACGTTATTTGTTCCTATTTTTGACATGGGTGCCAATAATATGGTTAACTGAATATTTTGGATACCAAATGTTAGCACGGGTTAAACAATATGAAAATCCCATACACAATAAATTATTAATTATTAATTTCAGACACGTCACCTAATTTCTTATTAAAACACTATATTGAAAAACATCTGTTTCTGTTTTGCCAGTGCGTTAGAGCATAAAATTACCGACGTTTGCCTATTTGAAAAAATATGTTTTGTATTCTGATAATCTTTTTATAGTTAAAATAGTGTAAGGTGCCAATAAATTAGTAGGGTGCCAACAATAGATTAGTTTACCCTACTTGCTTCCTTACTAACGTCAAATCAAACTTCAAAATATACACCGAATTTAAACCACTGTTAAACTAGGCGATTGCCTGGTTTAGCGATAACCAAGTTTTTGGCTTAAACTTGTGACGCGAATACCATTTTTTCTCTAATTCGGGTCTAAAGTCAAGTTTAGGTGCAAACTAAGGTTTAGACCTTCAACGATAATAAGACGGCATGGGTTTATTTTTCCCAAGTAATCATCGCTTTGAAGTACTAATCCGTTAACATGGTGATTAAATAATGTATAACTTTACCTTATATCATTATTAGTGTCTCGTCTTCTTATAGAGCTCCGCTCCTAGGTGTTTTGTATAGATATTAGTGCTCCTTTCCAGCGACACTATCTAATCTTAACATAGAACGCGTGTCCGAGGATCGTCTTTGTAGACAGACTAGCACAATTTAATAGAACTAAAACACAAAACATTTTCACATAAATGATAGGTATTAGAAAAAGCTAAAGTAATTAATTTTTTTCAAATTTAATTATTTTTTTCACAGAAGATTTTTTTAATAAGATCTGAGTACATTTTATCGATCATTGAACTTATCGTGTTTATAATACTCAAAATAAGAAAATAAGCCTATCCTATCGAAAATAGGATTTGTAAACGATTTAATAAATTATGAAGTACTGAAAAACTAAACAAACGAGTTTTTTTTTGGTGTGGTTTTTTTTTTCGGTACATATAAGTTATGAGCATAGTGCCGATGGCGTGGTCGTGGTGTTGGGTGTTTGAACACTGAAATTACGTCATTAACGTGTGTCACCGTGGTCTTTGTGAATACGGAACACGAGCACCGTGGTAATCAAGCGCGTAAATGGCAATAACTCAAACTAATTTATTTACACCCTGCTGCCTAGCCACGCTGTTTCGTTTTGTGAGTGAGTCGCTCGGATGATAGTTATTATCTGTGGTTATTTTACGCTCTCTGGTCGGCGTCGCGTCTCACGCACTCGGCGACACCGCGACACTGCAGCTGCATAGCGATGGTTAGACCCAAGTAAGTTAAAAAACAATGTTCTAATGTTCTGTTTTTGTTTCTAGTTAATTTATTATTATATTTTACAATTTTCACATGTTTCACGTAAAATCGTCGGGAAAGGCGTGAATAGATCGATTGATTTTCAAGCATAGGTCTAAAAAGCGTGGCATGCGTGTAACTGAAATATACATCTCTAAAATATAACAAATACCTACTACTTATTCGATACATACCTAATATCACAATCGATAAGATTTGTTTGACGGTCTGACAGACTCATATGTAAGCTCCTACCGACCGTATACAATGTAATATTCATGCATCTGATCACGCCATTTTGAAAGCCGGTAAACACTTCACATACCTACCCGAGAATAATTTCGGAGGTAGGTATGTGATCCACCAATCCGGATCTGGCCCCCGTGGTGGATTATGGCCTAATCCTCTTCACGAAAGTGAGGGGAGACCCGTGCCCAGCAGTGGGACGTTATGGGTTGTTGATGAAACACTTCGTATAATTATTGAAGTAAATAGCTTGTTCCCCATATTCTACCAGCATTTTAATGGCAAGCCAAATGCGATCAAGCTTAGGCATTGACGTAGGTACCTATTTGAGATAAACTATTGACGTCGCGAGATCCTGGCATTATGTGAAACATGAAACGTATTTAGTACCTACCGAAAATATTAGACAGGAAAATCTGTAATTTTTTTACAGGATAAAAAGTATCCTAATTGCTATTCCAGCATCTCAAGTATCTACTCTTATAAACCACTCTGCCTCCACCAGTCTTTGCCAAATGGTGTGTGCAGACTCATTGTTGATTCTGACTTATAAATATACTCATAAGGTTTGTTTAGATACAACTACGACAGTCCACAGACTTTATCCATGATCCACGAACTTGTTCTTAAGACATATCAAACAGTTAATCCTATCGATCCCCACAGTTGAGAAAATGTTGAATGCAACGCCAAACACCTAATGTTGGATGTTTGATTAATTAATATATATGCATGCTGTAGCAATAATAGGTTGACGGAGTGCATCGTTACAGCATACATACAGAGTGCTTTGTATGGTGTTCTACAAGCGTTACCGAACTGAGGTGTCCATACTACTGGCTCAGTTGGAAAATGGACATTGAAGTGTGTGTGTATACCGTCACTATAAAAGACGGCACAAAGAACTTTGGGTGCGAGATAGACTAAAGCATGTATTGTTTGTGACATTGTATCTAACATTAATAGAATAAACCTAAGTTTTATAATTATTTTAGAATGTCCATTAAATCACCTTTTCCGAATTGTCTTCACAATCACTGAAATTTCCAACAATTTCCTCTCAATTACGTTTTTTTACAATTTTATTTTTATACTCAGGACTTTCCATGTCCCATATAGCTTAGTGCTTTTGAATTTCATCGATAAATAAATCTGTATCGAAGTGCTCGACTTTCATCTTGGTAAAAATTCGTCCATCGTATACGAAATCGCGTGTATTCATGTATATCTAGTTGCGTGGCGCAACGTGCCTTCGAACGAAAGTAACAACGCGCGTTCGACGAGCGCTTGACAAAGGGCGCGCGCTTGACAAAGGGCGCGCGCTTGACAAAGGGCGCGCGCTTGAATGTGCACGCCTCCGGCATAAGTACCTCTTTATTCTTAAAACGCGCCTTTCAAAACGCCTAATGTGTACTGTACTTGGTCAGATAATAAAAGCGCGCGCGGGGCGAGTGCGGCGCGACGCACTCATACATAAGCTTTCATAAGAACTTCACCCGAGCCTCTATAGTAGGCTCACGGGCTTGGCGCGGATGCGGTAAGGGGCGCGGGCTGCTTACCGCGGCCAGCGCGGGGGCAATGTATGGCTCGACAGATGTCGACATGTAGACGGCGGTATTTGGTCGTCTGTGGTAGGTATTTAATGCCGATGCGTTTGCTATCTGCCGTTAACGGTCGGTTATTAATGTGCAATGTATCTAATGTATAAATCGGACATATTCTCGGCATTCAAAGATTTTGGCAAAAAATGAGGCAAGATATCATTTAAAGGTAGCTACTTTATATTGTGATAACGGAGGAGAGTATTTGTCAACTAAAATGAAAAGCTACTGTATTGAAAAAGGAATCACTTATCATTTGACAGTTCTGAGAACTCCACAGTTGAATGGTGTTTCTGAACGAATAGTTTGTACCATTACTGAAAAAGCTAGTTCCATAATAAACAGTGCTAAATTAGAAAAAGTGTTCTGGGGTCGAGCAGTATGTCTCACTCTTTGTCATTTCTTGTTGTCAATAGTCCGGGGAGATATAGGGCCACAGACATCTGAATGCACAACCGATAGCAGTTCTTAATGTAGCATTTATCTTCAGTCTGATTAAATGGCAGTCAGCTCTGTTTCCCGTTAATGCAAGACTCACACAAATCATCGTTAGGTATCAATTCATCAATTATATTCATATCATGGACCATTTTATAATTATTTAGTTCTAAAAATATTAGTTTTACTAATGTATCCTAAACATTGATGACATAATTCGTATTTGTTCTTGTCTCTACTGCATACTTGGAAAACAGGATGACTTATGTTCACAGGTGGCAGAAAATCTACAGCAATCAAATTGTTTGTTAACCTACCTCGCATGATGGTTTTACCATTCTTACATATTGCAGCACCCTGTTGATCAAAAATATTGGTGAATCCAGCTCGTTGCATTTTTTAAATCGATAATATATATTGTATGGAATCTCGGCAGAAGAGCACGTCTTCCAAAGCTCCTTGAATGCCCATATTGCTGATTACTTGGGTTGTTCCTTTTTTGGTAGCTGTAAAAAACTCCTCATTTTTAAGTGGTGTAAACAACATTACATTCAGTTTGAAAATTACCAGCAAACCAACGTGTGTCTACCACAACGAATGCCATGAAGAATTTAGTTTAGTCGCATAAAAAGACGGTTCTAAGCAGATGTAATAGTGATAAATAACCGAATGTAGGCAGCGCGCTGGTATACCTACCTAGGCCACAAGAATTCGTTGGGAAACAGTTTTGTAATATTAGTATACATATAAAAAAAATACCAGCATCGGGAGGTTATGAGTAACAGCTTGTATGCTATAATTTACTTACAGATCAGCCGTGCGCAAGTTTGCGCATAAAGCGTATATACCACCGAAAAAGAACGATGCTGTTGAAAGAAGAGCTGAACCAAGTGGAGAGCAGGAAACATCAAACCCCTCACTAGAAAACGTGGATCGACATCCAGTGACACGAATAATCGATAATGTATCGTATAGTAGTAAGTAAAGAACAATTAAGAAACAAATTAATTTTATTTCAAAACTAGCAGTGCTCCACGGTTACACCCGCGTGAACAACTATCTTCACTCCAAAACGACTGAACGCATTTTGATCGCGGCAGTTTATTTCATAACATGGACTCCCCTCCCGTACCCCGATGACGCCTACATCGCATAGTTATCCGAGCGGAGTGAGCAGCGACCGAGCGACTTTTTTGTAATACTTACATTTTTGAACTCGTGATATGTTTCGAATGGAATGTCCAAATTGAATAATTCAAATAGTCGTAAAAATGGTATTGAAGCAGTCTTGAATATAAAGTATTTTTTTTTTTATAAGGATGTATGTAACACGCACGCGATGTAAGCATTTTTTTAGGTAATTTGTGTTACATTTGCTCACTTGCAAAACAAATTTCCGAGTGATGACGCCCTGGACACGAATTTTAAGCCCCACCTACTTTGACACGACTTTAGTTGGGTAATTTTTTGAACCCAGTCATATTTCCTGACTTATCGTTTATTCGTGGAATAACAGTAAATATATATTATGTATTTTGTACTTGGTGAGCGGGCTCTTTTCCACAATTAGGCCGACAGTCGGCCCTTTTTGTGTGAAAGGGGGGCGGTAGCTACTCCAGCCGCCCGATTTCCTCCAGGAAGTCCAGCAGCTTGCGTGTCATGCTGCAGGCCTACCGCAGGGTTCCCGGTATTCTCAGGAACATTATATATATTATGTATAATTTGATACAAGTTTTGAGAAAGTTTTTAGTCTTATATACCTATCATCCTATATCATATACCTATCTATCACCTTTCCTTCTATATCCTTTATTTATTCATTTATTTATTTAATTTTGGTTATTGTAGCCAAAGCCAACTTTATATTGGAACTGTTTGTTGTATCAAAGTAATAGAGATTAAAGTAAGTATTTATATTCTATTTTTCATATCTTTCAGATCTCCACGCCCATGTAAATGACGAACATCCAGGAACTATAAAAGAAATGCGTTTAGTCCTGGAAAGATATTCTCCACAAGCTGAAAGACCTGACAATGATTTAGTAATTGAACAAGAACAGGATGTCAGACCACCACCCCCGACTCCTCGTCCATCAAATACCGTTAGAAAACCAAGGCAAAGGATACCAAAGCTACGTATTGTAAGAGATTCCATATCCATTGCGGAGTCTCTTGAAGTACGAACTTTAAAAGTTATTCAATTAAGGAATCGGCAAATTATAAGACCTTGGAAATTCGATGATGAGTTAAGGAAAAAACAACGGGCCCGTCGAGGTATAACAAAGAGCACACGGAGTTACCGTATCCGAAGTACGATGTCGAGTGATAGTGTGGATGATAATCGCCCTCTGACATACTTTATAAACAAAAATGTGAAAAATCAAAACATTGATAGAAATGTGAAAAATCTAAACATTGACAATAATTTGAAAAATCAAAACATTGTCGAAAATGTGGAATATCAAAACATTTATGAACCAAGCCTAAATCTCCCTGGACCATCTGGCGTAAAAAGGCTACGATCCCTTAGTAGATCAAGCCTTCACATAGTAAGCATAAAGAGTCGTCGTACATCATGCAGAACTGCAGAAAACTCACAACAATCACAAACCTTAAATAATAATCCCGAGACGGAACTATCACCTGAAACATCAGGCACTATTGTAAATCCTAGAGTACCACGCGTCTATGATGAAGACGCTAGTAATTCGAGCCTACATTTACTAGTCCCACGAAAAATCGTCCCCCATGGAAAGCGTCCCCCAAGAAAACCGTCAAACCGCAACGCCATTGCCAAAACAAATAAGAAGACTGCTAAAACAAATAACAAGAATACTGCTACAAAAGGTAGAAGAGGACGACCGCCGATCGCTGCCTCCCGAACCAGGGTTGCCGAGGAAACCCAATTTGTGCCACACTGTGAAACGTCTGAACAAGAATGGTGTGGAGACAGGTATATAATATAAAGCTATAGCCGCGGTTTCGCTCGTGTGCTTTTAATCTTCCTCCACTACTTTCGTAGTATACATGTATATTTAACTAACTCTCAATTGGATCATAGTTTTATTGGGAATTAGCTTTGCTCCATAGTTTCACACGCGCAATTTAATTTCCCGCCGGAACTCTTTTTGCTTTCCGGGGTAAAATAGCCTACGTCGCTCAGGAATAGCTTAGCATTCTATCAGTGTAACAATGTTCAGTATTGGATCTGTATTTCCGGAGATTACCTCGTACAAAGTCACTAACTATCCGACTTTACCCCTTTAGTATATATATTTATAGAAAACTATGGAATTAAACAAATAAGCTTAACCTAGCGACTTTGTCTGCAAAGAATAGAATTTTTGCCCAATACTGTTACTATCTTCTATTATAACTTAAAAATTAAACATGCGAAATCGGGTGTAGACAGTTAGTAGTTATGACGAATAGAATAATTAAAATACTATGATGTGGCCTAATAATAATAAGTGAAAACTTTGTAATATTCAATTGTATTATCTTTTAAATATTAATTTCATTTATATTCATTCATTTTTTTTCAGTGACATGTCTGAATTTGAAGCCCAACAAAATACCACGAGAAAAAGTAATGTAAGTATATTTTTTTATTTGCATGGGTGTAGTTTGACTGAGGAATCTTAACATACTATCAAAGTTAAGCAACACCCCAACGGCTCATACTTACTTGGCATTAAACATATATTAATACTGTTTTTATTATTTCACAGAGGGCACCTACATCAAATATGCCCCTAATACAAGAGGTTTTTAGTTTAAGTGATTCTGTCACTATGCAAACTCGTAAACGGACATTAATAAAAGAGGCTTGCACTTCATCGCAGTATCCATCTTCTGTAACAAGTAAGTGAATTAATTTTGTAACATGGTCTAATTATTATACTATAGTGCAGTGGTGGCACGGTGGTGGTCCTTTGGTAACTTGTGCACATTTCTATGACAAATCGCCTCTACACCAAGAACTGCCTAATAATATTTATACATATTTTTACACATACTTTTGCATCTCTAATTAAATTTTAGTTAGATGCTAAGCGAAACGGGAACGAACATCAAACGCGCGTTGTAGCCGATGTAGTGGCAACTTCATCATGATCAAGCAAGAGGTTTCAAAGCATCTATTATTTGTTACAGGTGAATTGATGAACCTGCTTCCTCTTCAAAAAACGAGTGACAGCTTATCTGGTAAGTTATTCCTCTTCCTACATAATGATGTATTAGGGCCTGCCTTTAAATTATTATAGCTTATGATCGGGTTTCGATCCCATGTTCTTAATCCCAGGATACGTGCTGTTCATGATCCCAGAAAAACTGAACGGGGATCCTGGGATTCCCACATTATCCACATTAAATTAAATAACAGAGAAAAAGTAAATACTTAAATTAATAATTTACTTACACGACTTTTTTACCTATGTTATGTGACAAGCTTTCAACGTAAAAAGTTGTTTGCTTTCCTCATCCTGTTTTTTTTTTGTTTCAGAATTTGTAATTGACTTATTTAATTTTAATGAGAAATCACACTGCCCTGATTCTGGTAAGATATTTGTAATACTGCAAAATTCACAAAAATAATTATTTATACCTTACGGCAGCTCTGTAGAGCGATAGCTCCCCTTCCTCAAAATATGGCGAGGCTGGTGCACAAGTCACTATCATGAGCGGGTGTTGCTCAGGGGCTTTCGTCGTTCATTCTGGTTCATTACAGATAATGTTCGTTATAACTTTATACGGTGGTAGCGTAGTGGGAGAACGTCCGCCTTCCAATCAGAAGGTCGGGAGTTCAAATCCCAGTGCAGGCATGTACAAATCTGTTTCTGTAAAACATATGTACCTAATTATCACTTGCCTTTCGGTGAAGGAAAACATCGTGAAAAAACCCACCCGATAATTATTTCGAAGGTATGTTAACCACCAATCCGGACTGGACCCCCGTGGCGGATTATGGCCTAACCCTCCTCACCAAAGTGACGTGAGACCCGTGCTCAGCAGTGGGACGTCATGGGTTGATGATGATGATGATGATGATAAACCAAGTCATTTGGCACTTATATATTGGTTATTTAGTTTATTTAGTTCACATTAATTTAGTTTGTCTTATATAATTATTGTTCTTGCCCACTTACAATGAATTATATAATATGAGTTTTATAAAAAAAACAACGAAACTGATTTCATTTACTTACATGTTTTTTTATCAGTACTCCATGGTTTTCACCTGCGTAGGCCAATATTCCACATTTTATAATATTAGTGAAATATTACTCAAAC
The DNA here is from genome assembly GCA_912999815.1 of Campaea margaritaria. Classification (NCBI taxonomy): domain Eukaryota; kingdom Metazoa; phylum Arthropoda; class Insecta; order Lepidoptera; family Geometridae; genus Campaea; species Campaea margaritaria. The sequence goes on from OU538788.1 coordinate 8,674,231, forward strand.
AGTTTTCAAAAGAAATAGTTATGCATAAACTACATAGATTTTTTACATAAAAGTTTCTGTTCAAGATCGTGGGGCCTCTTCTTCTTCCATGGTCGGCATAAGTAACGACGAACCTTTAGATACCAATGAACGCAATAACGGTAAGTTATAAAAAAATATAAATAGTGTGTCTTGGAAGATAAAAAAGAGAGACAAATCCATAACCATAACACATAATGGTCGTATTTACTTTTGTTGCCTAACAAATACGACAAATTGATAGGTTTGATTTAGATTGGTAGGTTTAATACTAAAAGCTCTGACAGTAACTGAGTTGCAGACATTCTTCGAAGGCCATCGGCCTATGTTGTAGTAGCCACGTATTGACGTATGATACAATAAAACAATATCGTTTTCAGAAGCAAACAAGGCTAATGCGTCACGATTTCAAGCGTGGTTGACTGATGTCGTCTCTCGTCGACAACGAAGATCGTCGATTACCAATGTTTTTAAGATCCCAGATATGCCGCTATGGCGGCTGAATCATACACCTTCTGAGGGGTCCGTAAAGAGCGTCAGTCAAGCCCCACTCCCTTTAACAGAGGTGGCATTAAGACGAGCTTGCACTGCCTGGAACTACGACAAACTGTCCAACCTCCAATTTGATCCGACACTGATAAAAGGGTTTTGCGCCGAATGCACTCGTTGCAAATTGATGTTTAAAAATGTGTCAGGTGTGCCAGTAAGAACATCTGATGGTCCAAGTGGATCTGCGACAGACGTTTATGAGTTTAACGAGGAACGAGATGATAACCCGGGCACTAATCCTATTGCACCATATAGAAATGCTAGAACCGATGGAACAAGTAATGTAATAACTATGCATTTCAAAAACAGAAAAATGATGATCTCTGAAGATCCGGAATTTTTCCGAAAACTTAAGGATAATATGACAAAATTAGGCAAAAAAATGTGTCATGTTGCTCACTTGATAAAATTTAAGATAATGGAAGGCGCAGAAATAACGCCCAGAAACACAATCCTTATAGCCCAAGTGGCAAATACGTTGGTGGAATCTTCCTTACCGCCAAAACCAGCGGGCAACCAACAGGTTTCAATAAATTCACCATCAACTCGAAACATACAATCTGCGACACGTCAGGACAACAAACAAAAGTCAACGACACCAACAAAGGGGAAGAGACTATTTAAAACAAAACATTTATCGCCAAGAATCGGAAGCGCGAACGAGACCGACCAGCCTCGACAGACTGACAATGATAGCTCAAGGTCTGGATCGCTGCTTGACACGGTGCGTAACAAGCAGCGTACTAAGCCGGGAATATTAAAAGAATCGAAAAGTTTTACTGTAACCGAAGCTAACTTTGTCCAGGTAAGGCTCTAAAAACTGACCACACTTTCCTAGCCAATCAAAAACAGTTAGTCAAATAGTTCGCATCATATAGCCGATAGAGTCGGAGCATATGCGTACATGCGGACGCACCAGGGATTTATACTGCTTTGTATTTATTTAACACTTTGACTGCTGAACCAGTTTTTACATTTAGCCACCGGTACTAAACATGTGTGTTTTCCAATAATGGCGTGCCCTCTGTGTGAGCCGTACAAGTAGCACCACGTTAATCACACACTTCTGCGTTTCGCCACAGAGCCGACACGTAAGTAGTGCTAACACAACTGGTGTGTTTTCCCGCACCTGCGTAAAGTTAAAAAACACGACTGTTATTTCAGGAAAACAGTTGTCTTTTTTATAAGTTGTTGCGAGTAGGGGAAAACACAACTGTTGTGTTAGCGGTATGAGAAAACACAACGGTGTGTGCAGATCCGTAACCGTGGCTAGACAAGAAAATCGGCTCAGCAGTCAAGTGTTAAAAAAGTGCCGTACTATTTGTTTTAAATTAAAATAAGAGTTAATTAATCTTAGGCAAAACTATCGTTGCCAACTTTAAATCAGAGATCCCCCACTATCTTTCTTTTATTGCGGACTTCTGTAAATGGAACCAAGGAAGTTTTGTAAATAGCAAGTAGGTATATAGTTTTTAAACAAATCACTTTAAAATGAAATATTGATGTGTGTATGTCAGTCATAATAATTTTAATGTTTTTCTTTTGCAGAGCCCAGTGAAATTTTTGTCAATGCTAATGCAAAATTACCCACATTTGGGTATATGTGGAGTAAAACCTCCCTTGAGTTTCCAACCGGACTGCAAACTCGAAGACTTACTAACAACTTATAAAGCGTCCAGTCAGTTTATACATCGGATGCTGGAACGCTTTAGCGGGCACACGAAAGAGTTCCTAACTATAAGATCGCTACAGCCTAACATAACCCAACAATCCCCATTGGTAAGTTTCCATAAGACAAATATTAAATTTTATTGTAAAGTTATTGACTCAATAAGTTTATTCAATTCATTTTTCTTCATGACGGACTGTGAACATATTATAACATTTCTTTATTTTATAGTTTGCCGGGTTAGAAGTGGATCTGGTGAAATTGTTTAACACAGTCCAGGAAGAAAATGGCATCGAGACTGTAAATTCCGATATGAAGAATTGGGATATTATCAAGCAGAAGATGGGGCTCTACTATCGTGGCAGTGTAAAAACTAAACTACAGAATATTTATTTTAAGCATCTTCTCGCATATAACGCTTTAACTCCTGGTAAGTTTGTTCAGTATAAAATTATAAATTAATGGTAAATATCGATGCGGTGGTAGTCTAGTGGGAGAATGTCCAGTCAGAAGGTCGTGAGTTCAAATCCCAATGCGGGCACGTACCAATGTGTTTCTGTAAAAACATGTACGTAATTATCACTCGCTTTTCGGTGAAGGAAAACATCGTGAGGAAACCCACATACCTACCCGAGAATTATTTCGGAGGTAGGTATGTTATCCACCAATCCGGACTGGGCCCCCGTGGTGGATTATGGCCTAACCCTCCTCACGAAAGTGAAGAGAGACCCGTGCCCAGCAGTGGGATGTTATGGGTTGATGATGATGAAATATTGATGCAATTTGACTAAAAATGCCGCGAATAGTTGATTAACGATTACTCTGCATTTCCCTATGGTGAGTGGTCAAGTTATTTGCCATAATTATTCGATATTAAAAACGATACTACAATCGATAGTAAATAATAATAGCAAGCCTCCAGCTGCTTGAATTAGCAGGCTGAATTTTCAGATGTATTTCATTACTATAAAGTAAATATATCCTCATATTCATTGGGGGACAGATGTTCCGCGACACCCTGTCGCCAGACATCTTGTCTCACGACCTTTGTCGTCCACATTATTTAGTTGAGGAAGAAAAAGGTTACTACACGAACACCCTGCGTATTTCTAGTGAGAGGCAGCGCGTGGACTGATTTAGGCGTTCACAGGTCCCCCAACCCGTCATACTTTTCATACAAATGCCTGTATGTGATTATGGCGTTGTAACAAATGTATATTTAGATGTTTTTAACAAATAGGTTCTTTCAACCCATATTGACTTATTTTGTCGCCCTCTGTATGAATCTGTAACATAATGTATTGTTGTTGAACGTAAAATGTCATATCCTTGTAGACGAACGAATCGCTAAGATCGCGGAAATGGACGCATGCTGGAAAAAGCGGCAGATGCAGGCGGCGCAGCGGTCACGCGATCCATTGTACCGGCAGAAGCGCATGTTGGACAGATCGGCCTCAGACGAAGAAGAACCGTCGCGCATGGAGCTTGCCTGTGCTCAGGCCGAAGATTGTTGCGTTACCAATGGCCGCTCCTGCACCCTGAGAACCTTTAAACAAGTAATAAACACTCGCTTTCAAAACTTATATAATATATGTTGTATCTAAATCTAACGGTTATACGCCATGGTATTAATAAAAACACTGCAGGTCAAGTCGCCGGTATTGGCCTTTGATAAGAACCTGTCTGGTATATCTATGACAAAAAAAATCCACCGCGAACAGAAGGAAAATTATGTTACTATAACACTAAAACACCGTTGTCGCTTCCGAAATCAAGACTAAGTATAAATATTTTGTTCAGCCGTTTCTCATGTACTATAAATTATTGTCGAAAATTTTTCTAATCAGATTCCGACGCATTCGAGAAACGACTTTAGAAATTGTGAATAGCGTTCTTCCAATGCGTCGGATCGGGAATGAATTTATCCGAATCTGGACTGGATTCTTTCGTTGACTATTTAATGTAAATAAATAAATAATTATGTATGAAATGACAAATTACTTTGAGAGATCAGCTTGGATTAATGAGTGTAAAGATTTGAGTGAAAAGTCCGCGTGGACGAATCCCCGAAGCACAGCTAGTGATAATAAAATACGCTAATATCAACGAAACCTCCAAACTCGAACTATTCTTTTGTTTTCTTCTGTATCTTTTTGTTCTTGTTCTTTTATTTCTTCTATTTCCTTTTTTTCTTATTTTCTATTATTCCTTCTTTTTTGTATTTTCTTCAGCTCAACTTGTTATGATAGAGAAACTGTTTGCATTACAGCTCGCACAGCAGATGCTAAATACGTATTTCCCGGACGGGCAACCTACCGTTGAAGCTGTGGAGCTACAGTTTTGGGAAATCGTTATGGAGGCATCCGCCCACGTCTGCGTCCATTCAGCATCGGTTGACACAACAGAAAACGGCTTGGGGTTCCCGGCCGACCGTAGCAAGCCCTACGGTGACCATCCCTGGAACCTCAAGCGGTTAGGAGTGAGCTCTTGGAACCTCCTAAGCTACCTGGGGCCAACACCTGGAGTGTCCTCAACATCCCTGCATTACGGCATGTTGTTTTCAGCCAGCTGTTGGCACATGGACCCCACGAAAGTGCCATATGTGGAATTTCTACACAGCGGGCCATCAAAGATATGGTACACTATTTCAAATAGTCAAAATGAAAAGTTTCGTCAGGCTGTTGAAGAGATTTGTCCTCATGCAGTTTTAAATAAGACGATTTGGTTGCCATGTGACCTAATGTTTATTCCGCCGGCTCTACTCTTGGAACACGGTGTCGAAGTGTCGAGGCACATACAACACGTTGGTGAATACGTGGTTATATACCCCAACACGTACTGTGCCTCCATTTCCACCGGGTATACCGTATCGGAGGGCGCCTACTTCGCGCCACACGAGTGGGTCAATACGGCGGAATCCGTCCATCTGGTGAGTCACTTAAGTCAACTATATGCCGCCGCTATGCTATAATTATGTTATGTTTTTATTAGGCGGCTATTTGATGTTGGACCCTAGGGTCTCCGAACAACAGCAATCGGAGTTGGACTTAGTTTCTTGTACTTTAAGAGCCCGATCTGTTTAACCATGTAGTGTCAGAATCGCCAAAATGTTTAGTCCGAATATTTGAAGAAAGTACAAATCTACCTTATAAAAGTACTTTTTGCATACATAAGCCAGATAAACGGTACGCGTATCGCTCATCACCCCCACCGATATTGTGTCGATTGTAAGCCACTGTTTTATAGATACTTATTTATAAAAATAGTTCCATGCGTCATTACACTAGAACATACATGTTTCAGTTTTACAATACGGAAACTCGCATTTCACCTTATCATAAATAGGATCTATGATTTAAATTACTTTAAGAAGCTTAGCATTAGCATGATTACTTAGTACAAACTGACTAACTAAAAAACAAAATTATAAACAAGTCGAAAATATGTACAGAACTTGCAAAACGACTGCGAGCCCGGCTTGTTCTCCATGCACAAACTGCTGATTGCGATAGCGAGAGACTCAAACGCGTCGCTGTCCCTGCTGCAACGCGCGCACTCGGTGCTGGTGGGGCTACTGCGCAGCGAGCTGTCATACAGGGCGCGCCTCATCAAAAACAGCATTGAGTTGATCACGCCAGAGGTACGTATGGCTGGACGAGCCTAGCCCCGTAGACTCTGTAGCTACTCACACTATGCCCCTATTTACACACCATCTGCTTCAGTTTCTGTGTAGACAGTAGCGTTATTGCTTATGTGGTTCGGTTGCTTATGGTGGGAAATAAAAAAAAACTTTTTTCGATTTCGGACCCAGTTAAATGACAATGGAAACCGCGACATTCTTCATATTATTTTTTAGAAATACTTGACGCATATGCCCCAGATTACTCAAATAAGTCAATAAATACTGCAGTCATAAGTTTACCAGTTTATGACTTGCTAGCTGCGCCCCGCGGTTGAAACCGCGGGTGAAGTCGCGGGGCACAGCTAGTATGATATAAAAAGAACCAATACTTCCTGGGATTGTAGCGTTCAACTAAACAAACTCTTCATCTTTCTATTATTATATTAGTAAAGATTGGTATTAGTTTTAGTATAGATATGAGATCTAGATATGATAATCTATATATGATAAATCGTTTCCATCATCCGTTTTAACTTATGTGTACTGCTTTACAGTTAAGTACCAATAATGAGTATTCTGTTTTACGCATCACAGTAAAGGTTGAAAATAAAGTATTTTCACACACTTTATTTGCATGCCAAAGTATAAAGTAGTATATAATTACCATAAATAAAGTAGGATAAGTTATTATAGAGTATGGTTGGCAACCCTAATCAGTCGCGCACTTACGCTGATACCCGACCTCTGGCATGGATCTGTCTGCCGGGCACATCCGTGCGTGTATGGTTAGCTATTACGGTTAGTGGCACCGGACGCGGCAGAGTACAAAGAGATGAAATACGCTCGTGGCGCAGCAAGTGAACGACCAGCGACAATGTGACCGTTTATTGCTGATTTCTGCCATTTTGGCAGATTTGGCGGAAGGATTTCATTTTAGTATGTTGACGAAATAAAAGTGTTTTTAGTTGGTTCGGAAACTTTTCTTTTTAGATCCGGACGGGGTAACCATTGTAAATGATAATCGAATTTTTAAGTTTAATATTTTCGCCCTTAGTAAAGTTTACGGTCACATTGTTACTGGTCACTTTTTAGCGTGTGACCTTGAGAGAGTGACGGAGACGTGGTGTGGTATTACCCCCTTTTTCATAAGAATAATTTATGTCACGTTTGATCAAATTACGTACAATATTGTACTAAAAAGTACCTACTAAGTGACATTTGACAACTTATCAATAAGGGCGTAAATGTTTTCTACTATACTCTGTTCGCCGAGAATGTCTAATATAGGGCGCTCACTCTTGCACGATTGCATGAAAGTATTAAGGATGGCACTAGCACCATGAGTGACCATGACTGCATTGCTTACTAACTATGAATCACACGACTGTCCATTAAGGAGTGTAATGTTTTCAGAATCCATGTAGGTACTCGTACGTATGTGAATACCTACTTCATCCAATACCTTCTTGATAAAAATAATGGTACATGTTTAATTAGAGCACTAAACGACACGTCCGCACCGTACAACTGACAGATCAGACTGAGATTTGCTCTCAGCGTAAACGTATGCTATGTTCGTTGCCTACGACGAATCACGTGCTGTCCCTGATTTCCCTATTAGACATTATTGGCGAACAGAGTATATTTTAGTTTATTACACATACATACCCGAGAATTATTTCGGAGGTATGTGATCCACCGATCCGGACTGGGGGCCCCCGTGATGTGAGGGGAGGAGACCCATACATGCATGCCGAAATGAACTGATGATGAAATACTACATAGTAAACAATGTTTTCTTACTGTGAGTTTATACATGTTTATTTTTAAATAGCTACTGATATCCCACTATTAATTCTATTATCCCAAGGAACCGTTTAGTTTTACAGGATAAAAAGTTAAAAAAGGTCGTCGTACTCGACGTCGCATCGACGGCATCGTATAAATAGCAGTTTTCACTTAAATTATAGCATTTATTTTGAAATCACAGACAAACACTTCAATATTATTATTGGTATAATATAGTGATCTCACTTCTCACTGATGTCACAAATGTGAAAATTTGTGTTTGCGTCTTTGCGTTGATCTCCTCTCTTCACTCCGAAACGGAAAACAAATTTTAATGAATTTTTTTATATAGTAGATCCTGGAATAGAACATTCTTTTTATCTCGTATAAATACGATTCCTGTGGGATAATAATATAGATATATAGATTTAGTGCACATAGCGACTTGATTAATCTATTTTCATTCATTAACCCTACCTATTAATCTAATAACAATTTATTTTTTGGACGCAGCAATTTAGAAACACTCCAAGGCGCTGGGTACGTATAAATTATTTTTTAAGTAATAGTATAAGCATAGATCGGAGTATGTAGAATGATTTGGAGTCAATGATATCAAACTTTACGTATTAATATGGGCAAGCCACCGGGATTCCGGCATTATAAAATAATTAATACATTTTTCCGTGATTTCAAAATGATTACTTTCTAGCAGTGCGCCCCGCGGGCGGTTTCGGCTACGTTAACTACTACTGGTCTCACGCCAAAACGACTAAAACCATTTTGATTACGGTATTTTATTTCTTAACATTGACTCTCTTCCCGTACCTAGTGATGCCTAATCGCACAGTTTGCCGAGCGGGGTAACATAAATGGCGACCACGCGACTTTTTTCTAATACTTAGATTTTTGAACTCGTGATATCTTTCGAATGGAATGTCCAAATTGATTAATTCAAATGTTATTTATAGGCATTGAATGAGTCTTCAATATAAAGTTATTTCTTTTGATAAGGATTAATACCAAAGTACAAATAAAGAGCATTTTCTAGCGGCGGCGCGGCGTTACAATTATATTAAAAAAAATAAGAGCACACTTATTCTGACATGACTATAAATAATAGTTAGGCATATCCTGTTGCGACTTTTTTTGTGAATAACGATGTATTCTGCAAAGTCGTAGTATATCATTTAGTTCTATCATCAATAGTTTTCGCATCGCACGCGATGTAAGGAATTTTTAGGTAATTTTTTAAACCTAAGGTTACATAAGGATCCCTAATTTTTTTGAAAATATAATAACTATAGCACTCGGAGATAGTGAAGCTACCCACAAAACGGTAAAAGAATTTTTGAAATCTGTCTAGTTGTTTTTCAGTTTATTCATTACATCCAAAATTCAAAAATACAAATCTTTCTTCTTTATAATATTAGTATAGATAACTAACTAACCTATAACTTTTGATTAGACATTTTCTTTTATCAATAATTTGTTTGACAGTGTTTCACCATTCACAATTTAATATTCAAGTACTATCCCATGGGAAACGGTTTTCCCGCGATAAAATGCGTAGAATATAATTATCATGAATTTACACAGCAACTCTCCAAGAAGTCAAATCAATCAGATGAACTTTATAGAAACGCATAGCGTGCAAACAACTTATTTTTTTAATTTATGGATATTATAATATAAATCGATTTAAAAAGTTTAGAAACGCTTACCTACTTTAAATTTCAAATTTAATGGCTACTAAATCACTACGTTTATAATAATATTTAATGAAATCCCTAAATTTCGGTATTATCCGGAGAAAATGCATGTCCATTGCATGACGTAAGTACGAAAAATCATTCTATTTACTCCGAAGACTTACAATACTTATAACTTATTAGTATTGTACGTCTATTATTTAAGTTTTACTTAACACTTTCACTGCTAAGCCGATTTTCGTGTCTAGCCACGGGTGCGGCTCTGCACACTCCATAGTGTTTTCCTATACAACAAAAACAACAGTTGTATTTGCCCGCACTAGCGGCAAGTTATGAAAAACACGACAGTTGTGTTTTCAGCACTGAAGGTGTTAACCGATTCGTTGCTGACAGGCGTGTCATCAATTTTTTTAACTTGTGGCTTATGACACTGGAGGCTTGCCATTCATTAATAGATTGTGACACCCTCAAATAAAGTTTTAAAGGGTCTACGGATTGGTGCATCCACACCGCAGCTACTTTTTGTGGAGCAACGTTTTTAACATCCAATAAAAAAAAGTATTTTTTTGTTAATATTGTAAACTATCGATGCTTTGCAACTCGCTGGTCTCTATTTGTTACTTTATGTTATAGGCGGTATGTATGCGATGAGTAACATACAACTAAGTGTAAAAAGCAGTCGAAAAGTTAAAGAATTTAACCTGATGTTATCGTGTTGCATTCTGTTGCTCAACAAAAAGTTGCTGAAACCTTACATATTTCCATACAAACTTTCATCCCCTATTTTCATTTCACCCCCTTAAGGGTAAAATTTTTAATGTTATATATATTTATATTTTATTATTTATTTTAGCTACAAAAATGACGAAACTTCCATACAAACTTTCATCCTTATTTTTTTTTGTTTTCGGGGACATGCGTTATGCATACCACCCGGCCCGGGGGGGGGGGGGGGGGGGGGGTTATGTGTGAGTTTACTCACTAAAACCCCGGGGTGTTCTCCTCTCCGCATTATGGAGGTGGTCGCGGGTACGATTGGCGCTTCCGCAACCACCTCTGCGGGTGCCCTCTCGGGCTCGCCTCCTGAGGCTTGGGCCTGTTTCTCCGCTGGGTGCGTCCCGGAACACACGGGCCGCACCTCAGCCCGGGACTTCTAACTTGGGCGTTGGACCCCCCGATCCGCGGCCCAAAAGTCCCCGTTATTGGTCCCTCGCTGTGCCCTCTGCAAAAAAAAACTTTCATCCCCTAATTCAACCCCTTACAACCCTTTTTTCGCATCAAAAAGTAGCTTATGTAATTTCTCAGGCTCTAGACTATCTTCGTACCAAATTTCATTTATATCGGTTCAGTAGTTTAGGCGTGAAAGCGTAACAGACAGACTGAAAGAGTTACTTTCGCATTTATAATATAAGTAGGGATTTTGTAGTCTATAAGAATATCCAGTATAATAAATTATTCATTGACCACCATAAAGCTGAAGTGGACACAGTACAATATACATTTATTATTTATAATTAGTTACCGTATTCGTTTTAAATTTTTTTCTAGTAAAAATTTTTCTCATCGGACACCCTCACAGCCAGGGTCTCCTAACAAGGGTTTTTTCGCCATTATGTAAAAAAAAAAACATTTTTGGAAGAAAATTTCAGAGTTAGACGTTAAAATTGGGTGAATTATTTTATTCATTCACGCGTGATTTGTTGTTTAATGTGCTAAAAAAGACTAATCGAAAGACGTTTAAACTGGATTCACCTGCACTACTGACTGTTGACTGCGTGGCGCTTGCGAGGAACTGGTTAATAAATTGATTTAATAAAAAAGGAATAAAAACATGCAGTTGCGCTTATATCAGAATTATTAAATGAATAAATGTGGTTCTATTGATGTTTTGATGCAATATAAATATTATGAAATAAATAGTTAGAGTCAATATATCTGGGGAAAGTTTGCCTAAATGTTTGTATCAGTTTGGGGAATTATTTTGTGTTCCATTGGGAAAATTTCATAAACTTCATCTGGAGACCCTGCCCACAGCGAATGTAATGTACGCCTACAATGTACGGTTAAAGTTCAATATCGAGAAGCACGAATTACGCGGGATGAGGGGGGGACACCCGCCCTTACCTCCGCCGGAGTTTTTAATTATGTTTTTTTTTTGTCGGTTCTGCCACTCAACTCGGTCGGAGAAGCTCTAGCTGTCGCCTCTGAACGTTCCGCTCGTCGAACCTTCCTTGAACTTCTGGCTGCCGCACTAAATCATTCGGTTTTGTCACAACTCGACCTAACCTATCTAACTCCGTGTGCTCGGTGTCGATTTTGTCACTCTACTCGACCCAACCTATCTAATTCGGGGTGCTCTTTGTCAATGTTGGCAAAAACCAAGTACGAAAGAGAACATTCACAAAACTTCGAAAGAAATGGTATAAAGCTGTGACGCGCAGTTGCTGACAGCTATCAAATAATAAAAATGTCAAGTGTTTCGTTTCACATTTTGGCTAATTATAATGTCAAAATATAATAAATAAAAATGGTTTGAAATTTTATCAAAATTACGTTCCATTTCATGCGTCCGTAAGTTTATCCATAAGATTTCACGTAGTTTGTAAAAATAATTAATATTATTTTTGTGCATCTCCGGCACAAAAAATTGCATCAAAGCGCTTTGTACGAACAAACCATCTTGATAACTCCAGATTAATAGTGTACTCGATATCGAACCCAACCCACAATACAAATACTACTGACGGCTGCAAGCTAGGTGTGCACACGGGTGCTAATATAACTCAAAGTAAAAAAAAATGCAACGGTAGATCGTTAGACCGCGCCCTATCAATGCAACTCTTAGATAAGCTATGTATTTATGTAAATAATACTTACACGTGCCTTATTTTAATAGCACTGCTACTAAAGAAATTTTGCTAACAGGGATTCCAGGAACAGAATATGCGCAACTCTTGGGCAGCCTGGCAGCTGCAGGAGAATGGGGAGTGCGCTTACTGCCGGACCCACACCGCTCTGTCAAGGGTCAGTACCGTTATTTAATTTAAAAAAAAAACTTTGTATCTATGGACTTTTTTTTTTAATTTGACTAAGTGCCGAGACCAGCAAGTCGATTCACCTGATGATAAGCGCTACGCCTGCCATAACAGTTGCAGTGCCACTCTGAACTTTGCATTGCATAATCCTGCGCGGTACTGCACTGCGCTCGTCACTCTAAGACATCGGCTCTAAAGTCTCATATGCCCAGTACTTTCGCTGGAAACAGTGCCCTTCAAACCGGAACACAGTAATGTTTGCACACTACTGCTTGGCAGATTTGCAAATTACCACCGAATAAATAATAGGATGTTTTTATAATGGTATAGAACAGCGGTGGTAGCCTAGTGGGAGAACGTCCGCCTTTCAAGGAGAGGCCGTGAGTTCAAATACCAAAGCGGGCACGCACCTTGTATATTTTGTACCTTATAGTCGGATACCTTGTTCCACATTGAGTGTTATTTTCTTTGATTTTCCAGGTTATCGGACTTACCGAAGGGCCCACTGCATTATGCGCCATGCATGGGATGCACCTTTACGAACAAGCACGCAAAAAATCGTTAACTAAAAATGTCTACTGCATCCTCCTCATGTCGAATAGTGATATCGAAGACCTTCTGTATTACCTTCGACAGCGTGTGAGGGAAGCAACGACTAGCCTCATATCTCCAAGATAAATATCCGATCGGTCCAATTTTCGTATGAAGTAGTACATTTTAGTATTCTACACTAATATTTACGAAGAGCTAAATATTCTTTATGACTACTGAAACTACTTAACCGATTTTCAACATTATTTTAATGATTTTTTCGCATGCGTACTAATTAAATATAACGAAGCTCATAGTACGTAAACTAAATGACTAAGATCCATTTTTTATAAATATTATTTAGTTAACTATTTAATATATACATTCTGATATTTTTGTGGTGAGTACCCAAATAATTGATCTTTCCAAATATGCAAATATGATTAGTGTGCCGTACGTCAAAACTGGCCTTGGTACAACAGGTATTTAATGTTTTTATTGTATTTCAACTTACAATACAGTTATTGTTCTTTTACACCATGTCATACTGTAATGCAAGAAATCTTAAAAAAAAGATAATTATTATTATACTAAACACTATTCTATTTCCTTACATTCTTAAGTTAACATTTTTTTTTTCGTTATTTCTACAAAAACAGACTAAAATAAAAAAATAATTTATAACAAATTGTAGTTTAAGAAACATGTGTATAATTCATACGTGGTAGTGCGGTATAAGTGAAACTTTAAAAAATCCCGTAATTTTAGGAGACTTTGGGTCCTAACATCGGACCGAACGTACGCACTTAGATGTAATTCATATTTCGATGTCGGCATTCATTATGTTGTTGAATAACGGGACCAGTTCCGAATCCATATTTCATTCCGAATGCATTATCCAGTTTTATCCAGTCCATCCTTATTTTATATTATATTGTTAATAAAATAATAAATACTTTAATCATAATCAATCAGTCCTAAAAAAAATATGTCACATAAATAGGGACCAGAACCACATTCTCTAAAATATTTATTGCTTAAAATATATAAAAAAATGGTAAGCACGTCTAAGGTACAACATACCCTATGTACATGGGCCGGTACTACGTTGTACTAGGACAGATTAAGAGGTTGTGGGTAATTTAAGTAATTTATTAACTTTTGTTAACTTTTATTAATTATTACTATATTCTTAACATAACACCTTAGTAATTCTGAACTAAGTCAAACTATTATTCATAGTTTTTTTTTTTCTGCTTTTCAAACAAAAACTTTGAAAAAAACCCACTAAGTTTAACCACTGTTTTGTCACATCACAAACTTCAAAGTGAGTAGGTAAATAAACCTAGGTAAGTATATTTGAACGTATCACATAAATATTATAGAGAAATAATAATTTATCAAGTTTTTTGTTTCAATATTTTATTTTCTATGATTTGGCCACTGACCAAGGTACAACGGATCGACAGTGACCGAGGTACAACACTACTTCAACTTCTTCAAAACGGTGGATTTAAAATAGTTTAGAGGTTATTTCGAATACATGGGATGAAAAATATATTCGAAATAGGTACTTACTTTTTCGCCAATAAAAGTTTGAACATCGATAACACCAAATACCGGCATGGCGTTATGCGACTAACTTTACTTCTATAGTCTGTAGTGGCGTACCGAATACCATATTATATAGTAGAATTTTGTATCGCGCGAATATTTAAAACGATCCTAATGGCCTAGGTACAGATATTACCAAGGTTCAACAGGTTTCCATACAGAATTTTTTTTTTTTAATTATTTTTTGTATTGTGTGTGTGTGTGTGTTTTAATAAAGACTTTTTGTATTATATTGTATTGTTTTGTATTGAAACTAATAATAATCATGTCAAAGTATATTTACTTCTATCCCATAACTGGTTAATACATTCACTGCTGAAAACACAACTATCGTCTTTTTCATAACTTTTCACAACTGTTGTGTTTGTTGTATGGGAAAACACTATGGCGCGTGCAGAGCCGCACCCGTGGCTAGATAAGCAAAACTGCTCTGTAGTCGGTGACCGGACCGTCCATTAATCACGAGGGGCTTGAAAAGGGGGTTAGCAAAAATCATGAAATATCACAAGGGGGGAGGGGAGGGTAGTAAGATATCACGTATCATTTATTCGTCAAACGCGCGATTTCTAAATCAAAAAGAGGCAAAACTTAAAAAAGATAAGATTCTAAAATTTTTAAGATTTGTAGAATAGTACTAAAAAGATACGTGATTTATTATTTTTTATTAGTCTTTAACGTCACATATAGACGATAGGGATCACACGTGATTAATGTACAGCCCATATGTTACTTTACTGATAAAAACTAATACAAAGCGCATACCTATTACAATAATTATTATAGTGCCGTCATATCCACAAGCAATGATGGTAATTTAAACTACTTACCATTCACCTTTACCTACATTAGAGATCGTTGCTACTTAGTCCTTACTTACTAAGTCGAGGTAGTGTATTTTTCCCTGTTGAAACTAATTAGGTTTTTGGCGTACTTAACGAACTTACAATTTGATTATTTATCGATCAACCCTAAGCTAAATTATTTTTATTTACAAATATGATACCGAACACGTACAACATTCCCTAATAACAAAAACTTGCATTGTGTAAAAGTATCCATCGCATTTTCACGATAACATGAAATATGAATTCGTCCTTTTAGAATAAAGCGTATCGTTACTTTTTTCTGACAATCGTAGAACGGAACGTAGTAATACGCATTTAGGGTAGCTATTTCCATAAGTGGTAGGTAGCCAATCCGGTCTGAGCGAGAGGCTCCCCCCTATGGTAGTGTGTCCTTGTCTGACGTCTTGCCAGCTCTTCATGGTATTATGGTAACCATGATTTTTTTTGTTGATCAGATTTTGTTGCAATCTCTTAGTAGTAGTAGCTAGGACGAGATTCTGGGTCAACACGGACATACAGTGGTAAGGCTGCCGCCTTACCATTGTGATTTGAACCCAATTGAGTTGATTTGGGCAATCGCAAAAAGAAAGGTCGCTGCACAGAATGTCGGTGCAAGACATAAAGAAGTTGACCTAGGAGACATTCGAATCGATAACTGCCGATGATTGGAAAAATTGTTGCGAACACGTAAATAAATTGAAAAAGAATGTTATGATCGTGGGAGAACATTATACAGTGCCATAGACGAATTATTCGGCTTGGTGCAGATACTACTGACGATGACAGTATCAGAAAGTGACGTTTCAACGTGACGTTAGATACAAACTTAGGAGCTGGTACATCACAAGAATCAAGTAGCTTAATGGAAGGTGTGGAATTCTTGGATTTCGACCTATTACAATAACGTGGTATAGGTCGTGTATTTTAAAGAATTATGTAAATAGGTCATCCGTGTGTGTCAAAAATAAAAATGTTTTGATTTTTTCGTTTATTTATTGCATTAACACCATCCACGCAGAACGTACTAATTGGATCGCTACGTTTGACGAAGAGTGTTCGATTGTCGATAGCACGATAGCATAGCACGAATGTTCGTACTGTTATCCGGTTTGGGATATTTGGGGTTTTAAAAAAAACCCGAAAACATTTTAAATTTAAATGAATATATTTTAATGAAAGTTTATAGAAGTTTAATGAATGAATTAGTGGAATTTATAGTACTGTCCTTAAGCAGCCCTTACGTGACGGAAGATGGGAAGAGACTGAGCCCCCACTGCACTATCTCATGCTCATTGGAATTAGAAGGGGCTGACTAGTCATTTAGTAAGCAATAATACTAACTAGGGGAAGGTATAACAACCCCCCGCAGAAGACTAAACTTCAGGGTTTAGATGAGAAGCTGAAGTTTATGTTTAGAATATAAAAGGTCAGAGTGCAATTAATATTTATTTATTTATTTAGATTTATTGAGTTATTTATTTAAGTAATTAAGTGTTTTAATTTAATTTTATTTATTTAATTTTTAATTTATATTTAACTGTTCTTAAGATTTAGGGAACTAATAAAAGAAAAATGTTTGAAATTATTATATTAATGAGTTTAGGAAATCACTCGAAGACGAGGTGAGGAAATAGGGGCGCTAAGTTCAGATTGTGACTCCGAAGGTCGGCGGGAGTTTTGTCTAATAGGTTGTACTATTTCGAGACTGCTGCCGGACTTGACATGTTTATATAACTTATAAGCTAAAAATAGAAAAATCAAAATTATAATAAAGGTTACAGTATTAATCGCATAATGTGTCCCATATTTATTTAGAAACGAATCTTCATTTATAATTTCATCCGTACTATCTATTAAATTTTTTATTAATTTCTCATTTGAATTTAAATTTTCCAAATTAATATTTTCTAATTTAATAGGAGACACATTCGACGTTATCTTTCTTATCTTAGACAGATTACAACAAGATTCATTTATAAGATTAAAATCTGTGTTCATAATCGTTAGGCTAACATTATCATAATCAAATTTAGGGATCAATCTAGTACTTTTACTATAAGCTGAACAATAGATAGGTAAGGTAAGTATCCCGGTGCCCAGAATATTAAGAGTATAAACTTTAGAGTTTTCACAATCTATTGTTAATTTTATAGGTTCTGATTGAACATAAATCCATTTATTTTGGCGCACAGCATTCCAAATGTTTACGTGTCCAAATATTGTTTTAGTTTCACACTGCACTGGTAGGGACCTAACCACACGCGTTATCAGTTCACTTTCACAGGTGGGATTCTCAGTAGACGATAACACACTAGGTACGTCACAAATATAACTTTCAGGGTTGGCACTTTCACACTTGTCTAATTTATTTAACATACAATAACGGGTTTTGTCTTTGGTCATTGCTATAAACGCACTGCTAGGTATGATGAGGCTATAAGTGTATGGTTTTACACTATCATGCGGAATGGGTAAGGGTAAATTCCGGTATACAGAATATTCTTTCGGATTTACCAGCGGTACCTTAACTACAAACACTATCTTACCATTATTATAAAAAGAAATTATTCTAGACATACTTAAAATAATAAACATATTATTTAATTCTAAAGCTACCGGCAATCTGACACTTGTGGACAGATGTAGGTGGTTGTCGGCGAGTTCTCTGTATAACTGCATAGGTGTTATCACTGAAGGGTGTATAATGTTTTTACTACTGAGTAACACAGCATTTGTTATGTCTTCTAATTGAAATGAAATTACTAGAATTGCAGTTTCAAGACGATTAAGGATGCTGTCCATTTTGTGGTTAATTAGTAATTTATTTGAAATGAAAGTCACATTCTTCAGGTTTGCAGAGAGTTCGTCGATAGCCAAATTTAGATTAGCTTCATTCATGTTTATCTTATGAATGGTTTGATTATAGCTAGATAAAGTTGATGACGTAATCAGAATATTTTGTTTAATGAGAGAAGCTAGTTTTTTCTCATTATTTTGCAAAGAGTTCATGACCTTGTCATATTTCATGGCATCATCTTCATCTAAAGTTCCGAAAACGGTTTTCAAGATAGAGCCGCCTGCACCGATCCAAGCTGATCGTCTGGTTCTATCGTCAATTAAATGAGAAATCGAATCGAATTCCCTGACAAGGTCCTGATATCGAACCGACAAAGGTTCTACCATGTTGTAGCATTCAGAATGCTCTAAAATATCTATTTGCCGGCATAAAAACTTATAAGTGCCTAAAACTAAGTTAATGTTATTAATATGTGGTTTAATATGAGAGATATCAATGGGAATTACGATGTTTAGGTTCCCATCTCTAATTTTCATGTTTCCCACATACTCGGAATATAATCCGGATCCGTTCTGGATTGGTTGGAGAAAGTTTGGGCTTGCTCCAGCAATAGCGCTGAAATAAACAAATAAAATTTAATGTTATTTCTTTTTCTTAATACTTTTTATTATATTTACTATAATGTAATTTATTTTATGATATTATTTTATTTAAATAATGATTTTCAAGGTGGATCATTATGATTAGCAAGTTTTATCTCGTCGAAGTGGTGATTTATGTGTCGTCTGTTTATTAGTAAGGATACTGTATTATTATTGTTCACTTTTACAATTTTATAGGGGCCTTTCCAAATAGGTGATAAGGCTTTTCTGAGCCGGAGATGGTTTTTTAAATAGACGAAATCGCCAACTTTGTATCGGACGCGACGAGTATGGGTATCATAACGGGTCTTAGACTTTTCTTTTGAATTGTTTATATTTTCGATTGCTTTTTCACGGGAAAGTTTAAGACGATGACTTAACATTTTCAGATAGTCAGGGTAAGTAGGATCTAGAGTTTCTTCAAAAATAGAATCGGGGAGGAATGGTTTATGACCAAACAGAAGCTCATAAGGACTGAAGTTGGTCGTGGAATGGACGCTTGTATTATATGTAAGCATTGCAGTATATACGTATCTAGGCCAATTTTCTTGATTAGAATCAACGAAAGACTTAAGGTACTCCTTTAAAGTGGAGTGGCTGCGCTCAAGTGCGCCTTGTGTCTGAGGGTGATAAGGAGAACACCATAGCTGTTTAATTTTTAAAAAGTCACAAGTTCTTTTAAAGAGGTCAGCTGTGAAATTGCTGCCTTGATCGGTTAATATGGTTTTTGGAATAGCGTACAGTGATATGAAATGTACGAGGCATTCCATGGTTTCTTCCGCTGTGACAGATCGGATTGGATAAGCTACTGAATATTTCGTCAAATCATCTTGGAGGGTTAATATATATTTTATCTTGGCTGTACCGGATTCCGGTAAAGGTCCAACAATATCCATGGCTACACGTTGGAAAGGGCTTGTAGACGTAGTAGTAATTTGCATTGGCGCTTTGTTGGTTTTCCTAAGGGCTTTGTTTTGCTGGCAAAGAGTGCAATTTTTGACGTAATTCTCTATTTCGGTTCTCATACCCTTCCAATAAAATCGTTCTTGGATTCGTTTTAACATTCTAGTCGAACCTAAGTGCCCTGCAATAGGTATGTCATGATTTTCGTGCAATATCTTCTTGATTTCACTTAAGGTCGGGTAAATAATGTTATTATGGTAAATATTAACAGTTATTTGAGTATTGTGGAAAAGGTAGTTTAACATATTGTAAATCTTTATGAATGAAAGTTTTTCGAAAGGACTTTTAAAGTCGGATATTGCAATTTCATTGGAGTCCTGCATTACTAACAGTTCATTCCTGATTAGTTTTAAGGTTTTGAAGATGTCCTGGTAAGAACTCTCATCAAAATGATGAACTTTGGTAAAGGCTAAGAATACGATTTTGTTCTTTATATTCTGTTTTTGGAATGAATAGAGTTCTCTTTCAACGTTTAAAAATTCTTCGGTGTTCTCTAAGTTTGACAACACTTCTGGAATATAAGGATTGCCTTCATCTAAGTCTACCGATGTCGGGATAATAATCGTTTTGCAGGAAGTCTTCAGTAAGGCTTCGTTGTGTTCTATCATGTTGGTATTATAATTATTAGGTTTAGTTATTTCTTTTAAATATGAGGAATAGTCATGGTTATTAAGAGTTTCAGAGATTGGAGAAGGAATAGCAGTAACATCGGGTAGAATGCCATTATCATCATGATTGTTTTCTAAGATTGGAGCGGATTCGGGCAAATTAACTTGATTTTCCTCAGTTAGATTAGGAGTAGGAGGATTAAGTGGGCTGAAATCAACACCAAGGTTGTCGTCGTAGGGACTAAGATCTAAAGGACCAAGGTCGATTAAAGGCTCTTCGAGAGTGTCTGGTAAGACTGGATTAACTGGAAATCGGGAAAGGGCATCAGCGGCATTATTGAGCTTTCCTTTCCGGTATAGGATTTCATAGTCGTATTCTTCAAGTTTTAATCTCCATCTTTGGAGTTTACTACTTGGGTCTTTGTGATTAAATAACCATTTAAGTGGTCGATGATCAGAGATAATTTGAAATTTGTTACCGTAAAGGTAAGGGCGGAAAGTCTTACAGCCGAATATGACAGCTAACAACTCCTTTTCGGTTGTGCTGTAGTTAGATTCACTTTTATTGAGTGTTCGTGATGCATAAGCAATTGGTTTGTCTTTACCGACGGTGCCTTGAGAAAGCACAGCGCCTATGGCGTAATTTGAGGCATCGCAGGTAAGTACGAATGGTTGGGTAAAATCAGGGTAAATAAGAAGAGGAGCAGTAGTCAATTTGTGTTTTAGACTATCAAATGCTAGTTGCTGCTGATTTTCCCAATTGAAAGGAGTATCCTTTTTCAAAAGGTTTGTAAGAGGTTTCGCGATTTTGGAGAAGTCAGGAATAAAACGGCGATAATAAGATACAAGTCCAAGGAAGGATTTAATATCTTTCGGCGTTTTTGGGATTGGAAATTGAGTAACTGCTTTTATTTTTTCTGGATTAGGCTTTACACCTTCTTCTGTGATTACATGTCCGAGATAGCCAACTTCACGTCGGAGAAATTCACATTTATCGGGTTGTAGTTTTAAATTGAATTTACGCAGTTTTTCGAAGATAGCCACTAGGCTATCTATTTGGGAGATCAGATCATGACCATAACAGACAACATCGTCTAAATATACGTAGCAACGGACGCCTTGGAGACCGGATAGAGCCGTATTCATCAGCCTCTGAAAGGTTGAAGGGGCATTTTTCAGCCCGAATGGCATCCGCGTGAACTGGAAGTGTCCCTCAGGGACATTGAAGGCTGTTTTGGATTTGTCAGCTTCATTTAGACGAATTTGATGAAACCCGGAAGCTAGGTCCAAGGTCGAGAAGTATTTGCTGTTTCCCAGCTGATCTAAGATTTCTGCGATTTGAGGAAGAGGGTAAGTATCACCGATAGTGACATCGTTTAATTTTCGATAATCTATTACGACTCTCCATTTTTGGATATTTGAGGCATCGCGCTTTTTGGGCACTACCCATATGGGGGATGACCATGGAGAATCAGAAGGTTCAATAATATTTTGATCTAACATTTGTTCAATTTGATTTTTAACCTCTTTCTTATGAATTTCAGGAAATCGGTATGATTTTGTATGAATAGGAACGTCAGTAGTAGTTTTTATCTCGTGTTTCAGAGCATTAGTACAAGTAAGATATTCTCCGGGTAGATGAAAAATATCAGAGAAGTCAGAGCACACCTGATAGAGAGCTTCTTTCTCTTCAGTGTTCAGATGAGAAACACGTAGCTGGTTGAGTACTTCATCCGTACGTTTGAAAGTATCCTTTGGGATAATAGAATTTACATTGTTTACGGGATACGGAGTCTGAGGAGTTTCCTTGAATACAGAGGGATCAACAGAGGTAAGTTTTAAATTTAACGCAGATTTTAACGTCATAGGATTCTCGGAAGTATTGATCACGGATATATTTATTCTATTGTTTTCTTTGACTCGAACAAAACAATTTGCGATCAATAAATCGGCGGACGGACTTTGATCGAGTACGAGACCTTCTTTTATATCTGGATTTTGAACGGAACATTCGATAATAGTTTCGGTTCTAGCGGGTATGATATACGTAGGATCACAGAAATAGAGTTTTAGACATGCCTTTGCAAGACGAAGTACGTTGTCATTGTAATCAATGTTACAACTATAGGCATTTAGCAGGTCCGTACCTATGATTCCATCATAGGGGAGGTGTATTTTGTCAATCACATGAAATTTGTGAGACACGTTGGATTTTGGGAGACACATATCTAATTGAAAATGGCCCAACGTTTGGACGGATTCTTCTAAAGAGTCAATACCTTTTAGATGGATAACTTCTTTTATAAGTTTAGGACGATTTTGCATACAAGATCGTTTTATAAGGCTGACAGATGATCCTGAATCGACTAGCAAGGATAATGGAATGTCAGAGACAGAGGAATCAACTAAGACATGTGGTAATAGCATTTTTGCAGGATCATTCGTGATTTCGAAGACATTAGAGTTAGATTTTTCTAACCTAATACGGCTAGTTTCTTTCGATTTTGGCATATCCACCTGATTACGTGGTTGCTTGGTTTTAGCGATTAATTCACAGGTTTTTGACTGCTGCAGGTCAACATTGTGGCGTTGCTGCTGGGATTTTGAAATCGATTTAGAAGCTTTTGACTGTGGCAGATCAACATTACGATGTTGCTGCTCGGATTTAGAAGCTTTCTGTTGTGGCAGGTCAACGTTCTGACGTTGCTGCACGGATTTAGAAATCGATTTAGAAGCTTTTGAATGTGGCAGATCAACATTATGACGTTGCTGCACGGATTTAGAAGCTTTCGATTGTGGCAGATCAACGTTATAACGTTGCTGCTCGGATTTAGAAATCGGTTTAGAAGTTTTTGATAGTGGCAGATCAACATTATGACGTTGCTGCACGGATTTAGAAGCTTTCGATTGTGGCAGGTCAACATTATTACGTTGCTGCATGGATATAGAAAACGATTTTGAATTTCGCGATTGTGGCAGATCAATATAGCATTGCTGCTCGCGTTTAAGCATTGATTCAGAGACGGATTTAGTAAATTTAGGCTTGCAATCTTGTAACGATGCTCGCAATTTATAGTTCACTGAATCAAGGTTATGACTACCATGTAACGGAGTCAACTTGGATTTAGAAATACATGATTTTGAAGTAAAGGTGTCGGATTCAGAAAAGCGAAGTCCCGCACGACACCGGGACGAGACATTTATTCGTTTTTTGAATCATAATCTACTTCATCATGACCTTCGTTATCTTGGGGCTCGTCATCTGACGTGTCGGAAATGAAGTGAACTCGTGAGAATTGTTTTTGCTGAGGCTTAAAGCCTGAACCAGATGGTTGTTGTTGGTCAGTGTTTCGGAATCGGTTATTATTGTACTCGCGTTTGCGGCAGTTTTCGATCACGTGACCAACGGTTTTACAGTAGCGGCAAAACAATTTACTTCCGCTATTAAAATTTTTGGCATCAGGACGTGGTTGAGGAATTCGATTGCGATTAAGATCGTTATTTGATGAAGACGACGTCATTCTCTTTGACATGCTGTCTGAAATTTTCTCTTCCGCAACGGCGAAATTTACGGCAGTATTAAGATTTTCGGGATTACGACATCTCACAATGGTTGCAATCTTAGGATTAAGCCCTGTGACAAAAGTATGAAGGGCAAGGTCCTCCATGGCTGCGACTCGACCACTCAGTTCCATTTTACGTTTAGTCGGAATTGATATATTAATCTCAGAGATTAATCTGGCTAAACACGTCTCAACTCTCAGAGAAAACTGATTGGCCGTTTCGTTATGCGATTGTTTACATTCTTGTAATTCAGAAAGCAAATGCGCGTAATGTTTTTTCTCACCAAATTGGGTTTTGAGGAATTCCTCTAATTGATTCCAGTTCTCAAGTTCTTTAATAGCACACGCGACTTGAGCTTTGCCTTCTAATTTACTCAAAATTAGCTTAAACAGGATATCTTTTTGCCATGGGGCGGCTAAATCAAGTGCATTTTTGCAATTAATTATGAATGGATTTAATTGTTCTCGGTTACCATCAAATTTCTTTATGAACTGTGTAAGGATATTTAATTCCACAGTTATAGGCGGTTCTTGACTAACGGACCTTGAAGGAGCTTTTTTAGCGGCCGTTTCTTGGTTTGTTACGGTCAAGGACACTACTTCAATCGCCTCTTTCGACATTTTCGATTGAATTAATATAAGACACAGAGGAAATAACAATTAAAATTCAGTAAAATAAATTGAATTTGAAAGTGATAGCCCTAACGAACTAAAACAATGACCAAAGACTCACAGGAGACAGAACGCGTAGGCGGCCGCGATAAGCTGCATTCTTTGGCGACGATGACGCGACGACTCGGCGTAACCTTGATTACCAAGGTTATAATCCGGGGTCTGGAACACGGAGCTCGGTGCTGGATGGGCTACAATCACAACTATCGGGGGTGATTGGAGCCTCTTACTGCACGTGTAGAACCAGGTGACGTCGCGATGATGGATGAGCCTCTTCCCTTGGAGAATGAATGATGCAGGATACAGCGAAGAAGAAAAGTTTATTTCAGGATACGGCGACTTTTCTTCAGGATACAGAGATTCTCCGTTCAGGGCGCAGAGATTTTTTATATTCACAGGACACAGTTGGATTTATTTTATAAGGCACTTTTGTTTTCACTTAAACTTCACTGATTTTGAATTTTATGAGGTCCAAAGCTAGTTTTAGAGTACGGAGACGGACCAGGGGACCTGACTGATCCCTTTACGCTGCCACCATTAATGTTATCCGGTTTGGGATATTTGGGGTTTTAAAAAAAACCCGAAAACATTTTAAATTTAAATGAATATATTTTAATGAAAGTTTATAGAAGTTTAATGAATGAATTAGTGGAATTTATAGTACTGTCCTTAAGCAGCCCTTACGTGACGGAAGATGGGAAGAGACTGAGCCCCCACTGCACTATCTCATGCTCATTGGAATTAGAAGGGGCTGACTAGTCATTTAGTAAGCAATAATACTAACTAGGGGAAGGTATAACAGTACGGTGCGTCCGCGTCGTCAGCATTTAGTCAGCAATACATTTTCTGAATTAGCAACCACAATCGAACCAATTGTGTGGCCACAGAGACCTGTCATAATATCTGACCTATTAAAACTAAGAAGTAAATATCTAGCTGTTATTATTTCTAGATAAGAAAAAAATATGTAAGCAAAATAAATGAAAATATACAAGTATCGAGATTGGTTGTGTCGTTACGACTGTGTTGCTATATGAGCCATGGTGGCGCTCTCATTTATATTCTACTATTTTATGTTGTACTGGCTATTACTCCCATTTTCAAATGGCAGCAACATAAAAAAAGAATTTCTACGCGGCTGGGTTATCTTTCATCTGTAGCATGGACTCTATCCCCCTACCTAGTCTGTGGACTTGTGGAGCCATTGCGTGCCTCTGCATTTTAGAACATGTCACACAAAACTGTAGGTACGGGAGTAACAAACGAATAAATATTTAGAAAATACGATTTATTCATATTCGTGTATACATTTAAGCTGCGATATATTACAAATAGTAGGTACACAATTTATAATGCATAGAGTAATAATTAAAATATTGTAATCTACATACAAATTTTATCTCTGAGAATCAGCGCAGACTGACGAAGTGACGACAGATCTGCAACACGCCTCTAGTAGGCTTCCCGGGATTTGAGCCTACTTTATTGCGCTATATCAATAACAGTCGTACGTTCAAGCAAATTAATTTGACTCATTGCGAAAATTGTGTTTATATATATGTTTGTCTTCTCTTCACGCCGCAACGGCTGAACGTAGGTCCTAGGCGAAGTAACACATGGGATACTTTTTATCCCGTAAACAAATAGTTCTTGTGGCATTGTCCAACGCGGATGAAACCGTGGGGCGCACCTAGATAACATATCAATAAATTTGTCGTTTCGCCGCCACTTTCTCCGCCTGCGCTGACCCGACAAACAGCTAGAAAACAATCGACATCTAAATTGATTGGTACAGTGAATTTGACAATGTTAGAAATATGATATTTAATTAAAATAATAGAATATCAAGAAACGATAATAACCATTTAAATGGTTTTAGTTCGCCACAGTAGCGCGCTGCTGGTGCCGCTGTGTCAGATAGCTCTTCAAATGTATACGATGCAGCCAAATAGTGGAAATTGCCGTATTACACATAACGACTAGCCAATTTACAAAACGGTACAGTTTTTTAGTACGGTGGATTAACCTGTTAACCGGGCAAGACGTATAAACGCGTCAGGCGTAAACGATAGGCGTAGGCGATTACGGGTAGGACATATGAATACGTCCTCAAAAATTAATGTGCGCCCTGGAACGGAAGGGACGTATATTTCCGATCAACTATGATATTACGTCATCCATGCGTGTCTCGGCGAAACAATACGGGCTCGGTACATGTTGCATAATTTGAACGAGAACTCCCCGGTTAACAGGTTAATGGTAACGACTGAACGTACATCCGCCGCATTGTATTGTATTCAGTGTTTCGCGAAGTGTAATTAAGAAGGATAAACATCAGACAAGTTGAATATACTATAAAGAAGTCGGGTTCTGCCTAGAGTCGGTAAGTACTTGTAATTATTATGATTATAAACTTGTAGGTATGCGTCTGAACAAAGTTTGTTGTATAGTAGAACGCATCGGAATACGAAATACAGCGAAACATTGATCCGCCGTTATACATAACAGATCCGTTTTGTAATACGGCGAACAAGTCTGCTTCGACAGGTACCAGCATATAATGACAACTTCATAAAAGAAAGGGCCCGACGAACAAGAAAGAAGTTGCAGTACCTACGAGTACATTACAAAATCAATTATTATCTTTATATAAGTTTAAAATTAACAACATTTATATCATAAATAAAGATTAAAACGTGTTGCAGAACTATTAGGTAAAAATGATAAAATAATTTTTATTGCCAAAAAAGTTAGTGTTACAAAGAAAATTTACAAAAAGAGCAAACATTATGTTGAAAAAAAAAAGGATTAACAGTGAGTTCCAAACTAGGCGCGGGGCCTGTGGTGGTTTTGAACTTTTGCCGTCTTATTCTCGTTGAAGGTCTAAACCTGACTCACACAACGTCACAAGTTTAAGCCAAAAACTTGGTTTTACGCTAAACTAGGCAATCACCTAGTTTAACAGTGGTTTAAATTCACTGTATTTTTTGAAGTTTGATTGACGTTAGTAAGTAAGCAAGTAGGGTAAACTACCCTGTTGTTGGCACCTTACACTTTTTTAACTATAATAAGATTATCAGAATACAAAACATATTTTTTCAAATAGGCAAACGTCAGTAATTTTATGCTCTAACGCACTGGAAAAACAGAAACAGATTTTTTTCAATATAGTGCTTTAATAAGAAAATAAGTGACTTGTCTGAAATTAATAATTTATTGTGTAATGGCGTTTTTCATATCGTTTAACCCGTGCTAACATTTGGTATCAAAAATATGCCGTTAACCATTTTATTGGCACCCATGTCAAAAATAGGAACGAATAACGTGTATTTAACGAAGGTGGATACTTATTACCTTGTTAAAATTAAAAGAACATGCCTAATTTTAATAGTTTATTCAAGTTACTCCTTAAAGTGCCAATAAATGGGTTGTTTACTCTAGCAGTAAGTCGTTCCGTTATACGTGATATTTCCGTCCTGTCATAATTGGGTATTTATTGAAAAAAAAAAACTGATTTTATTAGGTGTAAATCTTGTAATCAAGCTAAATGTATTGAAAACGTTCATAATTTTTATTTCACATATAATAAATGTTTAATGTTATTATATCCATTTCGTTTTTTAATAAATTCAATTAAATAATTAATTAATTTTTTTTTATTAATAATTTTTCATTTCATATTAATTTTCTTTTTGTGATATGTTTATACTAATGAGTAGAACGGAACTTATGAATGAACGGTTTTGTTAACGAATGAAGGAGACATCTTATCTGAATGTTATCTGTGGTTAGTCTTGACTTTTGGCTAGTCTCGACACCGCAATACCAAAACTGATTAGATTTGAACTCAACAAAAGTTTTCCATAAGCCAGAACTTTGAAAACTTAGGTTAAGACCTTCAACGATAATAAGACGGATCGGGTCTTGCAAACATTTTGATATAAAGTTTTGACTCTGCAAACCGTGACGCGTTAGATAGCGAAACATTAGTAATATTTTTTAATATGTTATGTAAATAGGTTCCCATTTAGCCACTACCTCAACCGATGGAGTCATATATGATATTGCACACTTACCTATAATAGAAAAAAACCTAATAAATCTGTCCTACAAAATAACTTATCGCGATGCTGCATGTTGTCATATTAGAAACTGAATTGTACGTCAACTCGAAAACGTGCGGAATAGTGTAATAAAAAAGAAAATATAGCTCTGATGCAAAAATCCAGACAAGTATGAAAAAATGGCGAATCGTTCAGTCTACCAGCTGTAATACAAATGAACTCCAGTTTCTAAAATTATATGGCGTCACGTAATACGGCCGATTCGTACTGGGACTATTTGACTGCGAAATATACACTAACCAATTTAAAAAAAACGTTCTAAAATCTTACGTTTTTTTTTCACTGGCGCTTCAGTGAACGAACATGACTTTACATTTTAATTATTGTAGAATGTTTGTAGGACGATTCATCTATTTTATAAATAAGAATGAATTGCTTGATTCCCTGTTTAAACTAAGAGTATCCGAACTACTATATTTTGTATAAAATAGCACGTTACAGAAAAAATAAATTTTTATTTTTATTCACTCCAATAACATTGTACCAATGAGTAAATTTACTACCACAATGTTTATGTCTGACTGTTGTCAGAAATTCGCAGATTGTTTTGAAAGACGCTTTATTTTACCAAAATAACAAAATGAGTTCATACTAATAACGGCTTGAATAGACACTTCGTCGATATCCTCAGGGCACCATAAACACTAATTATTTCCAGTAATTGCCATTTTTAGGGTGTGGGATAAATAGTAACATTTCTACAAAGCGTTTAAAAAAATGAATACATACGCACATTGATTACATTAAAAGATTAATATACACATTTTTATCAGTACCTAGTCCATTATTTAATATCGTTATAGATAAACCGCAAACAAAGTTTTTGAAATCACTAAAAATGATTTTCTATATTTAACAAAATGCAGTTTCTCAATCTAGTAACAATTAAAAATGGTTATGATTTGTTAACAAATGAATGTATCATTATAGACGAGCTTATCAAAGTTATAGCCATTTATTAAGGAATGGATCCGGTTTCATACACGTACAATGATAAGCCGTGTTTGTCCAGCACAGCACTTACTGCCAATGCAGGTGTACAAACTAGTACGACTACAAAGCAGTGTGGTGGTGATGTAGGGTACAATCCTTATCATTTTTGTAGTTTACATGTAAATATTCGTCCTCCTCAGTATGAGGCCGTGTATCAGTTTAATTTGAGCCAAGCAAAGTTTAACGGCCACAGTACTGCTACGATTCGACAAGTCTTCACAGCTATTTACTATAATACCAGATTCCATTAAATATTCCCTACAGCATTGCATTAGGGTCTATTCAATTTCAAATAATAATGAAATAATTATAATTACAATACAAATTGATATTATAATACAAAGTACTCCCAAAACACAATAAAAAAACTGAATGGATTTTGGCTTTTGGCACACTCTAATCACATAAATAAATCCAAAATAATTTATAGTCACATTGATATATATTATTTACTTACATTGAGGTATTTTAGGATACGCAAATATAACGAAACATGAAGGTAAATATAACCAAACAAATTAAATCACAAGCACAACATCATATGTCTTCAATGGCATAAATAGCCATAAAAAACTTTATTAACTAAAATAAAACTTACTAAACCATTTAATTCGATTTTTCACAGCTTTAAAAGAGTATCAGCGAGGTACTTTTTCAATATTAAATTTACATATCATAGCATTATATAATAATATGTATATACATGAAGTTCTTATGTTTTACAGGCTTTATACATCGAATAACAAGATTTAGCCGGGAAGTCTATTTTTATGAATTTTAAAGGTAGAATCAAATTTGACTTAAAAATCATTTAGTAGCGCGTGTTTTAATTTGTATGCTTATGAGTACAACCATAAAGTGAATGATTTAGTGATGACATCAGCGTACTTGCTACCATAATACATTTATTAGCCCAATTTAAATGGCTCTAAATCCTTCGGACAAAATCAATAACTAGTGAAAGAAAATTTCTCTAATAGATTGACAATGGTGCCAATTCTGTTGTGACAAACTAGTTAAAATTTTATTTTAGTCCTCTCAAATGATATTTGTCAATTTCTAACCTTATGAAAACAAAAGGGATAACAATAACTTAAGGTGGTTCGTTTCTGTTATAGCGGGAAATTAAAATTTCAAACATTTTTTTCGTTTATGAACTACACCGGGTCACTAATATAAACGAGACTGTATTTCGCGCCAACCGTAAATCATTCTTTTCGTTTTTATGTTGGAATATTAAGCACTAATGCACCGTCAATAAACACTGAAATCATCAGTTTGACAGTTTATTGACAAATTTGAGCGATGCGGTGCATTAGTGCTAAATGTTTCAACATAAACATATAGTCTCGTTTATATTGGTGACCCGGTGTAGTTCTATAAACGAAAAACTGTTTAACATTTGAATTTCCCGCCATTACAGAAACGAACCACCTTAAAAGCTGTAAAATAAAGTTTTAGTTCAGTTTGTGTCAATAAGATTGGTACCATTATTATATCAATTATTAAATTTTCGTGACGCGTAATTATTACTATTAATAAAATATTAAAAAGAAAATAAAATTTACTAAAGATTTACATCTACGCTGGACGGTTCACAAGGGATATAAACGCAAGAAGATAAAAAATAGGCTCATTTGTGAATCGTTCGATTCTCTGTAGGTCGACCGAGTACTCAATTTAAATGTTTAATCATTTGTATAAAAAAAAACACTTGGCGATAGCAATTATCTTGCCGACATAAAACTTGGCAGAGAAATGTTCTTATGGGCGGCTGTATGACTTGATCCACAGTTACAAGTGAGATTGTGGTAAAACACTAAACTACAATTTAAAATAGTAGCCTACTGAAATAAACTCTATGATAATAGCCACACCGAGTATTAGAATGTGTTGGTACACTGAAAGAGTTAAGTGCCTTGCCTGCTAATTTCATGTGATATTGAGAAAGTTTAGTATTCAACCCCAAATTATATTACGAACTTATCGTTGTTAACATTGTATTACGAGACTAGTCTTAAGGTGCTGATAAATTAAGCTAAATTCAATTAACATTTAAGAAATATTATCACTCGAGAGTATTTCTATAACTATTAGCATTTAAAAGCAGGTTATCCCAAGAATGTTCTCTTGCTCATCTTCCAAATGTCATATCTCAATAACTATTAAGCTAAAATATGATTTAAAAACCAAATTGTAGTCCGTGGTACCCTTGTGTATTCCTATGAAAAACCACTTATCTCTAAAACCCAAAGTTTACGTTACATAACATATCCAAAAATGGCGGATGCGGATAGGCAACTATCTTAATTTTGAACAGATTTACTGAATCACTATTATTAAGTTTTAGTATGTGCATTTTTAATATAATTTCATGCTGTAATTTAAATAAAATACGAAAAAAGGTTTTGAAATCAGCTCTGTTTGGGATTCTTATCGATCGAGAAAAATATGTATTGTCAGAGCCTTTAATAAGGCCTATCCGCACAAATCAGCGCCGACACTTGACGTTTAGTCCATACCGAGCAGTTTCATGACGTCGCTCTTACGTCACTCTCCGGAAGCCGTAGCTCCGTAGCTAGTAATCTGTAACTTTTTTCTAGACTTAAATAAAATAATAATTGGACTACATTATGTCAATCTAGCAAATACAACATTGGGATAACGTGCCGTTAAGTGTATCAGCACTTCTCTCCTATGTTTTAGAGTTCGAAGGCAGAAATCCTTAAGCTGTTTGTAGGTGTATCGCCTTGCACAATTGTGATGTTTACGACTAATTTGATAGTTTAAATTGGCCGTAATATTTGTTAAAACATCCAGCTGACGGAGTTTGCCGATTATAAATAACGATAAATTTTTTTCCAATTTTTGATTTAGGATCCGAATTTGAATTTGGTCGGGACTTGCGCGGGCACGGTGAACGAATAGCCTGTAAGAAACAAATACATTATAAATATAAAGTTAAATTATTGACTTAACGAAGCGATTTCTGCAAATCAACTTGAACGAATCGCTATTTATGTGCATGCGTATTCAACGATAACTCGAACCGTTGATCTGATTGTTAATAATAATAGATTTTTGAGAGAGACCGTGTATGCATGGTAGTTTGGTTACACTCACCGCCACTCTGCTCGATTCGCTTGCTGTCCTGTTGCGCCTTGCGTTGGTCGGCGAGCACGAAGATCGCGTTCAGTTTCGTCTGCTGCACCTCGTCCAGTGACGACATCAAGGCGTGGTACAGCACCGGTTCACTCGTCGATATAGCTGCATCAAACAAACAAGTTGCAGGTTAGTTATTTAAAACTAGCCTGTTTACAATTCAAATACAAATGCATTATCTATAGAGCTAATTAACCTGAAAGTCCACAAATGTTCTGAGGATTATATCTCATAGGCGCTAGCTAGTACCGTTATTAGGTAATTAGATTGTTAGTGTAAAAAAAAAAAAAATTAATCAACTGAGTTTTGAGACGAGCTTCACATTCACCTGTTGGTAAGCGCTATGCGTGCCCGTAACAGTCACAGTGCCACCCTACACAGCGCTCTTCACTCTGAGACATCGGTTCTAAAGTCTCACATGCCCAGTAATTTCGCTGGAAACAGTGCCCTTCAAGCCAGAACAGTATTGTTTTAACACCGCCGCTTGGCGCATAAATGTGTGGTGTGGCAAAGGTGTGGTCCTTCCCCAGACAGATTCTTGCAGAAGAAGTCTACCACTATTTAAATTTATATTCTTTGTTTTCTAAATTGGTTGTTGTTTCTAAATTGGTGTTTCATTGTTTTGGTCGATTATAACTACTAAGAAAATATGCCCCATCACCGAAACACGCTAAAACCTGTAAAATATATGGAATCACATAATACTGTGCTTGTCGTACCTGAAAGAGTGTTCTTGAATTTGATGTATTCATCGACAGAGCTGTCTTTCTCGTCTAACGGAGTCGTGTAACACTCGATAGGCGTGTCATCCGGAATGTACCCTTCGTCGTCCTGTCAAAACAGCTCTTATTAAAACTTATTTCAGACTGTATTTACACTAGGAGTAAAAAATAATACAAGTACTAGAAACTACTACTACTGCTGAAGAAATGAAACTTTGTTGAATGTCATTTCGTATGGCTAGTATTCACGGCCGGCTCAGTCAGGGATATCCCGCACTGCGCTAGCATCGATGTGCCACTGTATTGTGATATTCACAGTCGTTTATTTGTCTGATTCTGAGTTTCCATTCCATACACTAAAAACAATATCAATACACAACTCCCATATATTGCTTCCCTTATATATTTGCTAGGATATTAACTAATCCTAATCTATGGATTAAGAGACCGTGTAGATACTTCAATCAATATAAGCCGTCTACCCGTCTTCCATGGCAGAGCGATCTAATAGAGCGGAAACCAGGAAAATTATTACAATACGAGTACTTTCTGCACAGTTTCAGTTCTGTTTTTTTTTCTTTCTTTCTTTCTTTTTTCTTTTTTTCTTTCTTTTCTTTCTTGACAGAAACCAGTTAAACTCTCCTATTGGTGATTTTTTCCCCGCCCCCTAGATCACACTGCTTAGTGATATATGAATTACAGCACAACACTTACACTATCAGAGTCATCGTCTTCAATGTGGGCCGTCATGGTGACGCCCTGGTCGGCGCTGTTCTTGACAGCCATACGCGCGAGATTCTCGAGGTACTCGTCTTCGAAGTCATCGGCGTCGCTCGAGAGCACCTCTGTATCAATTATACCTTGAATTAAAATGGTGTTATTGATGAAAGCGGAAGCGAAGCGGTTAGTGTGTCAAGTGTCTGGCTATGTAGCGTGATGTACAAAATGATACATGCCGATTGCAGACCCAACACCAAAATACATGCAATGTATTTTTATTATCTCACATATTTTATTTTAATACCACCATCACCAAAAATAACTAAATTTATTTTACACATCAATTGCCGATTAACTACAACACGATACAAACGGACAGAGATAATCTAGTGCTTAGATTTTGTAACTGTTTTGCTCCTTCTTAAAGCGACGCTGTATTGATGCATCACAATAAAATCGAGGTCTGCCCAGCGCGCATGCTGATAGGCGACTGTTAGTATGGGCGCTGGCGCTGGCGTTAATGTCGCCCTGTTACTCTTTTCTATACAATCGATTGACGAGCCGAACATGTCGATATGGAACTTATTATCAGGATATCGACTTGTCATGTCGCATAACAATTGCAGTCACCCAGACCTTTAGGAACACAACATTTTACAAGGCACTGTGCATGTCAAGGCTGTTCATATCACCCTGAGACGTTAATTTTAAGTCTAAGTTTAATAATATAATGCATATCTTTTGTTTTATAGTGTTATGTCCAGCTGCTACAATGCCAATTTCTTCAAACGTGAACACAAAGTTTACAAGTTAAGAACTGGCTCGCGAGTTAAATCTGAAATTAGTTAATGACTTCCTCAGGCTGACTCTTACGAGGCAGCAACGTAAGGGACTACTTACCATCATCTTCCTCGTCGTCCTCTTCCTCGGAAGAAGTATCATCGTCGCCCTCTGCCTGCACCTCGTAGGCGCGCTTAAGTCCGTCGAACAGTACGAGGCAGGAGGGGAGCAGCTTGTGCACCACGTCGTCCATGTTAGGCCGATTAGGGCCCATCTCCAGCAGCGTGCAGATGCCGAGTACGCACAGCTTACGGTCGTGGATCCTGGACACCACACGATTTAACCGAATATAGTTCGTGTTTAAGCTCCTTTTCACATACACACAGTTTCCACATAAATGTTACCGCCCAGGGTTTCAAGGTCTTCTATAGGGAGCTATTTTTATAGCCATTTCTATGGGATTTAAGCAATAAAAAAGTTATACGATGTAAAGAAGTCTATTTAAAGTCCCGATATAATATAATATACCAACGAGTGATAGATTTTTTTAAATCAGATTAGAAGTCAAAAACGTTTCCTCGTTATAATATTATATAGATTGAAAGCTTGCTGTTGCAATGACTTTAGATAGGAGATAGTATAAAAATATACCCCATGAAGCAATCAGTATCGTGAATCCACTGCTTGATAAAGTGCTGCACGATGGAGGCATTCGGGACCGACTCCTGGAGCTTGTTCAGGATCGTGAACAGCAGATGAGGGTTGTAATACAGGATCGCTATCAACACCTGCGAGAAAACCGATCCTGCTTAATCACCAGTATAGCCTTAACTCGACAGCCGTTTGAGAGCAACTCAAGGCAATTAACGAGAAAGCATAGATATCTACGGAAATAATTATATAAGAAGCACACTTACAAGTTACACATTTAGATGTACAGTGTGAGGTGAAAAGTTTCCAGCATGTATTTTCTTTTTATTTGCAATTCGACTTCGCTCGATTTGTATGACTGAATTATTATTAGTAGCAATCATCATCGCCATCAGTCTATGTATCGGTAGGTTCTATCTGTAACCTTGCAGTGAGGGGCCTCTTCTGCAAGGGACCGTCTGGGGAACCTTTACCAGATATTCACCCGCCAAGCAGTAGAGTGCAAATATTACTGCGTTCCGGTATAAAGGGCACTGTTTCCAGCAAAATTACTGGGCATATGAGACTTTAGAGCCGATGTCTCAGGGTGAAGAGCGCAGTGCTGTGCCGTGCAGAATTAGACAATGAAAAGTACTGGGTGATATCTAGCTACATATGCCAACCAAGGGAATGTTCCCTTGGACGGCACAGATAGAACACACTTATTTAATTAAGTTTTGTATTTGGAGAGTTCCATGTCAGAAAACTTTTCACCTTACCGTTATTTTGTAAGTTTCATAATACGAGTAGGTATAAAGATTTGCATTCCTTTGCATTGACTTATCGTAAAAGTTTGTAAGTTGCAATTCACGACAGACAGCCTCTATGCAGTTTATGTTGAAATAGAAAGATATGCTCCATGTTGCAGTTAACAAGGAAACTCGGGGGGTTTGAACCACATCTGTAAAATCCCCGCATAACACAAATTTTATAAAAATCACCATTTGGATAAAGAGGGGACTGTAAAAGTTATTCATATCATTAAGAAGCATTATGGCGGCACTTCACATGGCGTTGCGTATTTGGCATTTAGAAATGGAAGCAGCTATGCAGGCCGGTAGTTGCGTTCTTTTTCCACTTCGCAAACGTTGGCCTTCTGAAGTGGTGGCAATAGGTACCTATTAACTAGGTAGCCGCTGTTTTACGAAGGAAGTCTGCAAATAATTTATTCTTTAGGCACGTAATAAGTTGACAAACCAAATGCACGCATCTGCAGAAAAATAATATAGTAGATCAATGCAAACATACGTAGATATATTTTAAGATATTCAGGCACTAAGAAACAATAAGCGTTTTATCGGCAATCGTATAAGCACATAACCACCTACTATTTGATAAAATATCTGTGAAAACTTTTAATTGGCCTTCCATACTTAAATTCTTATCTTCATAATTGTAACTAGCTGTTAGTTTTCCTTTGATAATAAAATAAAATAAAATAAAATAAAATAAAATCTGGACGAAGGACGTTTACATCATCCAAGGGCATGCATGATCTTGGCTGTATTCTATGTTGACTATTGCATTTACGGAAATAGTCTAAAAGAAAAGCTTCGGAAAACAAGTATCAAGAAATTAAGAAGGTACTGTCTAGACATCTAATTTGTATTGTGTTTCAGTTGTGTTTATCGTGACATGTGGGATTCAAGCCCGTAGCCAGGGCACGGTTTAGAAGCGACAGTTAAGTTTGAAATTGGAAATATGAGCTGTCGAATTCGGCATACACGCTGTTTCTAGCTACGGGCCTGGATACGTTTTCCAACAAGCATGCATGTGACGTACCATAAAGAGGCGTTGATAGATAGCCATGTGTTTGCCTAAGCGCCACACGTAGTTCTCGTTGATCCCCGTGCCCGCTGTGCACCCAACACAGAGTGGGCAGTAGCACACTTTCTGGCGATCATATTATACATATTGGCAGTAACCGCCAACGTTATTTACAAACCGATCAAAAAGAGCAGTTAGGGGTGTATCAGCGGTCATGCGGTCACACAGTTCTTTCTTTACGTAGATGTCAACTACGCAATAATATTTTAGTTATTAACAATAGTTAGTCATTGTTTTTTTTCTGTAAGATCTACTACGCTACCAATATTATTTATGTTTAGTACCGATAATTCAATAATGCATATACTTCAGTTTAAATTTATTTTTTATATATATAATACATCTTACACAAAGTATTTTGTAGTGTTTTATAAATAATAAAATAAAGTTATCCATACCAAGTACATAATAATAATGTTGATTTGTTAATGTAAACTAGTTGCATTCACATTGTACAAAGTTTTCAGATCTGTACAATGCTACACATGCCAACCCTATACGATAGCGCACCCGACTGATGTAAATACAGGTTAGAAGTAGACTTTCCCGCCGCATAACAACCACATACTTACTAATTTCTTTGATTGCTTTTAATATACCTGCTATAATTACTGCAATAATACTTACTTTAAGTCAATTCCTATTTTAATCGCTTTTTCGAGGATATTTAAGTTGAGGAAAAAATCACAAACCAGGTGAAAAGACGATCTCCAATCTCCTTCCAGCAACAGAACTTTTAACTGTAAATATTATAGATGTAAACGAGGAATAAAGAAGCTTACTAACCGAAAAAACCTCAATCAACACATCACCAAAGAAAATATTCATTTAACAATTCTTATTTGGCACTTATCATATTTATGGTTGATAGCCTAGTTTTAATATGAATGCTAGGCTATATTATTTTCCCCGACCATACAAAAGCTGGAAAGCAAAAGCGTGTATAGCCTTGTGATGAGATAATTTCGTTCTCGTCTAACTAGTGCTCATTTAACCATGTACCATCATAAAGTATGACCATTACACAATTAAAACTAATTTTGTTAACTGTCCAAGCCTTATCGAAATTTATAACTATATTACCTGCAGAAGCATGGTCCGCAGCTCGGAGGTCTTCACTTTCCGGGTGAGTCGGTTGAGGACCAGCTCCACAAAGGAAGGCAAGCAGTTATCAATCTTGCCAGAGCACTGTAGCACCATCACCTCGAGGAGCTTGCCGGCATACACCTCGGACTCATCCTCGGCATCGGAGTTCAGTATCTGCGAAACATATGAATACGAAAATGAGAGATGATGGCCGAGTATTAATTACTTGTGAGTTTGTAGGTCAACTACAATGGGCTCGGTGCTCGGTCCCACAGCAGTGACTTCATTTCATACGGGTATGTGCGGATTTCATTTCTACATGCTTCGGAGGACACGTTAAGCCATCGCTCTCGGCTGTTATCGCTTAATAGCAGTCGCTAAGCTACGTAATGTCTGACGCCCTTGAGCGGCTTGATAAACTCTGACACCAGAGGCCGGCGCTACCTCACTCGACAAACAAACATAATATTAATGTCGATATAGTTGATGTAATTTAATATAATTTCCATAGGGGAGAAGCTAATGCTTTCCAGTGAGCAGAATGAGCTGCCAATATTGATAAAGTAATCTTCAATAGATGGTGGTTACTTCCGAATAGATTGACACGAGCACAAGCTAAGCAGCAAAATTAAACAATGCGCTACATAGGATAATAAACAAAAACCATTAAAATAAATTTGTACAATCGCTTTAAACATAGCATGCATAACTTTAACGCCAAAAAGTATATCAAGTACCTAGTATTATATTTTAGGGACACAAAACAAAATTAAAAAAACTACATATAACAACTGCAACTGAAAACTAAAGATTAACGAGAAGGCCAGCCTAGCATTTCATACCACATAATAATCATATAACAAATACATTGTTAGATACTTATGACTGGTTGAAATGTTTTGTAAGTTTTAGCTAAAACTTATATTATTAAATTGGTATTTAACTGAATTCGGATTATGATAAGGTTTGTAATATTTTTTATATTTCATTCAATAACATGAAATAGCCACAAATGTTTGCGCTCACTGCGCTTGCGCTATTGAATTATTCTTATTTTTATAATGACATTTGGTGTAATATTTCATTTGCCACCACACTGGTATGAGTGGGCGGTCTTTTTTGGTGCATAGCTATGCTCGGATTGGACAGGTAGAATAAGGCAATACGCCCGTCTACCCGTCCACAGGCAAGTTATAGAAATAATCTCGTCCAAATCAGTTCAGCAACATGATTAGTAGCAATCAATGCTGATTGTATTACTTATTGCCACATTCAATGTGTCTTATAAAACAGGACTCAAAATTATCAGATGTGTCATCTTCGAACTACTGACTATGCAGAGCATTCGTAAAACAAGCTGTTTTAAAGCTAAATCTATTCGCTACTAAATAATACAGAGATATCTAATGATAAAATATAAAAAACAAAAGCAAAGCTTACTTTTTGGACACAATGTTCATGTTTAATCTATGTAATTGCCACATTGGGCCACTAGTTTCCACCACCGGTAGACGCCACAAGCAGTGATGTGTGTGGGTAATTTTATACAAATTGCATGGCATCGGCGCATACTGAGCGTTCGAGTGGCCACGCATGAGCCACAAGCTGCGGGAGTGGTCTGTGTCTGCGTTTGTAACTTGTAGCCGCGGTTTATCGAATTAATGGGAAAAATTCTAGCTACTAGTGCCTGCATCTGGTGGCTCAGTGTGTGCTTGCATTAAGATCATTTTCATAATGCCAAAAATTTAGTGCGCCTTTTGCAAAATTATATGTAAACAATTAAACTGTCAAAAGCAGCTTATTAGTTCGCCGCCCGGTAAACAGTGTGCATTTGGCGTTTTGTTAATAAGATCTGCTCAAATCTTAGTTAACACCCGTCAAGTCGTTGAATCACTTTTGAGGAGGCCCATCACTTTTTTAGCATGTGTCATGCATGCAAATAAAATAAAAACAGAATATAACCATCTAAAACAGTACACTAAAATAATACACATATATTATATATTATTAACATATAGCACCTAGTGTATCAGATTTAATAATAAAAATACATACTGCTTTAGCCATGTTGAACATCGCCAAGATGCGATTCTCATTTGAGAGGAACGCGTTGGTATCGACAGTGATGTAGTTGTGCAGCACTGGCATCATATCGGTGAAGTAATCGGACCCTTCCTTCTCAAACACCTGGTACAACAGCTCCAGTACCTTCCACATGTCTTCTGAAATGCTCTTGGCGGTCAGATTGCACAGCAGAGACATTGCCTCTTCGTAATATTCTGAAAAGTAAAACATATTATTGTAAATCCAATGCATTATTATAAAAACTATAACTCTGATGTGACCTGTTAGGTCGCATCTTACCGATAATGTTATGGTGCAGAATGTGCCCAACCACGCGGAGAACAGTCTTTTCGATTTGAGCCATAATCTCGGGGCTATCTTCCATGGCGCTGAGAACGGTCTCAAGAGTGTTGAGCAGGCCCATAGCTGTGATAGCCTTCTCGTCGGTGCCGGAATCGGATTCGATTACTTTGCTGAATGTAGCCGCAAGGTGATCCGTGATCTCGTACGCCATTGGGAGTAGTTGTTCCGTGTAACAAGGAACAATCTTTTGGAGAACGTTAGCGATATTGTCGTTCTCGGTTTCGCGAATGATTTCCAGCAGCTCCGTCGTCACTTCTTCCACGTGAGGTTGCAAAAACGGGTGGACCCTCTCCTGGGAAGAAAGCAGCATCTGAATGGCGATGGCTGCTTCCACTTTGACAGGTAGCTCCGAATCACGGAGCAGGGCGTTTACGGTGAGATTGACCGCATCCAGTAATAATTGATCGGTCTTGAAGCGAATCCCGGCGAAGCATTGGAGTACCCAACAGACACGGGCGCGCAAGTGTCCCAGCGGGTTGCGGAACTCAGGAAAGACATACTGACTCAAGAGAGAGCTGATTTCTTCGCGGTAGAACTTCTTCTTCATCAAGATATCGTGAAGGGTGCCCACCATGTGCAAGGCCCCGTCTCTCTGCCTAGATCCGTACTCGCCGTTTTGACAGGTCAGCACGTTCATGCACAACTGCATGGTGCGTTCGAGCATGTCTTTTCTTTTTCTGCAGGCGGAAGACAGAAGTGTCTGAGCAGCGATTACCGGCGACACGTAGTCTTCGAAGATGTCTATAAAATTATAAGCAAAATTTTAAGAACAGGGCAAGACGAGATGGAAAGGTATGGTGAAAATAAATACAAGTATGTAAAAGTGTATTTTTTGATGACAAAACTCGAAGATGGACAAAGTCAAGAGAGAAGACACTGAAGGCTGACCTCACCATTATACAGGAAAAAAAGAATATAAACTTAATAACAGGATAAAAAATAAGTTTAGAGTAAATCCAAATTACAATCAGGGAGATACTGTTTATTACATTAGTAATTTTTTTTAAATAAATTTATTTGTTACTGTATGTAGTCATACCGAACTTGATGCGAATGTATTCATGAGGGTCGGTGTTCCAGAGATCCTCATCGGCCTCAGTGTAAGACAGCATGGGGAACAACACATCCTGGATGATTGCAAACATGTGAGGCTTGAGCAGCTTCCACGAGTGAGCATGGCTTACACTGTGTACAGAAAGGGGATGTTATTTATTATTTTCTTAAAATTCGGTACAAAATGCATGTCAGTGGAAAGGGAAGCCTAAGAGTGTAAAAGCTAGGCATTGATTCCCTAAACTATGGCTTTATGGCCCCTTAAGAAATACCTTATCCAACTACTTCTTTGTCTATGGAATAGTACATGACATTTCTGTATATGATTGCTTGTTCTTAAACAGATACATTGTCAGTTGCATGGAGTTTGGAATTTCGAAATAGAAACTATCTAGGTATCGGTTAAAGGCTGGTGGTGGTTTAAATAAATATCGAGTAATTATTATAAACTAATTATGTAGGTATACAATCACAGCTTTATAATCAATAGTCAATACTCGATGTGTTAAAGTGTTGATTACACCAGGTATAGTTATTTTATTTAATTATTTATTTAGTTTAAAAAAGTAAGCTTACAGTAACAACCAAAACGCTAATTATAGGCAAACATCTTAAATAATGACCTTGACTGTGGTTTATCAGTGCATTTTGGAGACAAAAAAATCATAGCACGCGTTTTGATCGACCTATTGTACTGCGTAGACGAATGTCCAGACTTCTTTGAGTTAATTAGCGATAACATTAGCATTAATAGAGTAAAGAGCGAAATAATTCGTAATGAAGTGCCCAAATCAGTATAATACAATTCTTTATTGAACACTATAAAACTTAAATTATTATAATTAATACTCTATAGCTTATAACACTATAATATTTTATTTGGATGGGTTTTTGTATTAATTGGTATTGTGTTTTACAATACCAAATACTTCACAGTCTTTGTCATTCTTTGTTTGTTGTAGTTGCCAATATTCCTATAATATATTTGTGTACATATACGTTTTTCCTCCATAGTGACCAATGTTCGACGATGGCTTGGCTTGGCATTGGCTTTCGTAGTCTATTTCCTGTCTAAAATTGTAAGGATACCGCCGCTTCGTCTTCCCTGTGCCAGCCATCACTAAACTTACCAATGATCAATGTAGCAGAGGCTCTGTTGCAGCACCCTAGGCGAGACGTACATCTTGTTCCTATACTGGTCCAGAATCCCAAATAAGACGTCAAGAATCCCGCCTGTGAACGTGGTCAAGTACCACTCGGCAAATTGGCTGTATTCGTCGCGCGCGTTTATAGGGCTTCCGTATCTGTAACAGAATAAATGCACACTTTAAATCAATTGATTCCATTCAAAGCTGAAATGAAAAAGACACTTCTGAACTTCTGAATTTGAACCTGGATTTGTAAAAATCTATTAAGTAATTATTACAAAAGAATAGTACAAAATATAATTATATTTGTATAACTTCTAGTGACTTTGATCATGGTGCTTTTCTATATTGATATTAGAAGACAGCCATATGTATCAAAACTATGATATTCCAGTTCAGCTTACTTTTTTTTAAATAAATATAGTTTATGTTTTTACTGGTTTATTATAAGTAGGTAGATAGATAGATTTTCTTAACAATTTATCATTGTAGTGTTTTTTATAATAACATTATTTACAATAACATATGTTGAAATAAAATAGATTTTCAAACATTTTAGTTATATTTTACATGTTGTTTTATTACATTTATTTTCATAGTAATTTGTCAGCGACAAAACCAATATTTAATTTAAAAAAAAAAAATAAAAACAAAAAACAAAAATCATCTGGGCACAATAAATCTTACTTGTTCTAGAAGAACTAATCATAATCAGATGCATTGACAGTTCACGGTTGCATACCCTAAAGCACATCACTAAGCCTGATATTGGGCTCCATTTCCAGTTGCTGCTAGCCCATCTGTGGACTCTGCTTCAGAAGAAGCCTTCTCTAAAATATTGGGCCTACCTGTGGTATTTCAAGATATTTAAACTTACCTTTCAAAAAGTCTATACAGAGTGTGGACAGCCCACTTCTTGACTTTCCACCATGGTAGTTCAAGGCGTTCTTCTTCATCTACTTGTAGTGTGTGCTCCGGCACTGGTTGTTGGACGATCAACCGCAGAACCTCCATCCATTTCGTAAACACTGGTTTGGTGAGGAGCTCCATGTTCAGGGTATACTGAAACCATATTCAAATAATGCAAATATTTCTAATCATATTACACATCCTACTTTTTAAAAACGCGACACTGGATACAATCATTTAAAAGTTAAATAGAGGCCATTTACAGACATAGTTATTATCACTTTGAATTTAATATTTAAAACCTTTCTCTATAAGTTGTGTGTGTATTTTTTAGATGCAGGGAATTGAAAAATGGATACTATGTATATATAGTATATATGTTTTTACTTAACACTTTCA
This sequence comes from Campaea margaritaria, assembly GCA_912999815.1. Lineage (NCBI taxonomy): Eukaryota > Metazoa > Arthropoda > Insecta > Lepidoptera > Geometridae > Campaea > Campaea margaritaria. Next base: position 8,718,898 of record OU538788.1, read on the forward strand.
GTGCTGAGAACACAGCTGTCGTGATTTTCATAACTCGCTGCAAGTGCGGGAAAGCACAACTGTTGTGTTTGTTGTATGGGAAAACACTATGGAGTGTGCAGAGCCGCACCTGTGGCTAGACAAGCAAATCGGCTCAGCAGTGAAAGTATAAAATGTTGCTGGCACGAACATTGCTATTCATGATGCTAAACTCAATTGGCATCTTAATCTTTTCATCAGTTAAAATCAACTGTTAAAATTTGAAGTATGACATGATTATGATTTTAATGTAACATGATGACACCAACCTTGACCAGTGCGAAGTAGCACTTCAATACTTGCTTCTGAATAAGCACAGACTCGGCGGACTGGTCGGCCTGGAGGTTCATGATAAGGTTGTACATCATTGGCAGTAGTAGATTCATAGCTTCTATCAACGGACCTCTCTTGTCAGCGGATTGATATTCATAGTTCTTGATCAAGTTATACAGACACAATAATGCTCCCATCCAGCTGCCAGGGTCTGGGTTTTGTAGATAAATGTGTATTTTGTCAACTACTTGGGTCCAACGTGTAGGAAAATCATTTTTCGTAATTGTTTTTAGACAGACACACAATTGGACCCTAACAATATCTGGAGCTTGCACAATGGCATCTACAATCATGTCTCGAATCATAGCACGATCCTGCTCGTGTATACTGAAAGGTATAGGTTCCCCTTCTTCCACCTCTTTTTCCTGCCATCCTGATGTTACCAGATTCTTCAGGTACACAGCACCGGCTTGGCGGACAGGGATCGGCACATCATTGAGCATCACAACTTGAAGCAAGGTCGGGGCGAAGCCAATAATTTTGTGAATCTGCAATGCAACAGTGAGTTTTGGTTTGGTACAAAATGCCATGAATTGCAGAAATAAAATGTTATTTAATTTGTTTGATGTCCCCATTTATTCCTAGAACAAGCTGACACATGTTTCCATTTCTATTACTTGTGTTTCTAGCTGTGCCCTATGGCTGCACCCATGTAGAAAATGATGAAAAATACCTTTTGTACCAGTAATATCAGGCCCTAACTGTTGCAGTCTGAATATAAAAATATTTCTTTATAACATATTGGATTCCATCCCATATTGGTCTCATTGGCAATAAATGCGTAGATAAGCTAGGCTATGTAGATAAGCATCTTTTACTGAGGTTAACACATGTAACATATATACCCTTAATTCTTTTAACAACATACAAAATAATTTATTCTTTATATTTATTATTTGTAAAAGAATAAACATCCGGGATAAAAGCTTAATCACAGTAAATAAGGTTTATAAAGGTCAGCATTTTAAATCATGAAATATCATTGGTGTCTATCACAGGTCCACAGCTGTGTGGATCGGTGCCAATCTCCTTTAATTCTAGTTTAATTTGGCAGTGTATGAATGATCAGTTAAACTGAATCCTGTATAATTACGTAAAAAAAATGTATGGTGATGGTGTTTAGCTAATAATTATGTAAAATAATGGAAGCTTCTGACTACGCACCTAAGAATACAACATAATTTTACCAGTACTATATGGATTAGGCAGAGTGACAAGTAACAAGTGCAAACTACTATTGAAAAAGTCTAATGTTTCATTGCTTTGAAACAATTGGTTTTTCATTGATTTTTGCTAGCACTAGTATGGGCTCTGAGACTGGATGTTTCTGGGACCATAGTCCTCTTAGTTCCCTCCCTAGATACTGGGAATCCTAGTTAGGGGTCAGGATCTATGTAAATGATTGTGACGCGTAATTTATTTTTGTTAATTATTATATTATTCCTAAATTTACACCATAATAATGATAATGGCCTCCATGTCGTATGGGACAACAGAAATCTTTTTATTTTACCTCCTAACAATCAAATATAATAAATTATTTATTAATAATAATTTAATAAATTGCTGGTATCGGTCTTGGTTGGAATATTCGAGCGGCAATTATTATTAGTTTCAAGTACTGCAGGTAAAAATAGAACCCTGAGCAACGCCCATTTTCGTTTCCAATGAAAAACAAATGATTCTAATGGCATGCTAGATCTTGGTGCTAATCCATACCAGCGCGGCATGTCACTATATGGTGAATTAACCAAATCTCGCACACAACGATCTCCAGGACCTATTGCCATTCCAACATGGTCGCGTATCATCTAAAGCATGTGGACTGCACTTATCTTACCTGCGAGAGCTGTTCTTCAGCTTGTTGCCTTTGATTTGGGTCTATTGTGGCACGCAATATTTCCGTCAGCTTCACCGCTTCCATTATTTAACACTGAATTTTTCAATAAAAATATATTAATTCTTTTCACTAGAGAGAACACGCCGGCTCCGAACCAAAGAGTATTTAAAATGTGTTTTTTTTTTTATTTCTGGAGTGAAACGGAAGTTCAAATTCCTGCTCTCTGGTTTAGTGTAGCCAGAAAACATAAACCATTTTACAAATAAATTCTAGGGCGGGTTTGAGTGCATGAAAGCCCACCGTGCGTCGCGACGGCGGCGTCGTAGCTCAAATGTTAGGCGAATTAGTGCGACATAAATGATTAGTAATTAATTATTCGAGAACTAAAAAGTCATACTGGCTGGCAACACCATACAAAAAGTACTAGAGCTATAAGTCACTGTTAATTTTCATGACTTTTTCTTGATTTTCACTAAATTGTGTTATTTGCGGGTTGTGTGTGTACAAGAAAACAGTGATGCGTTCATGATGAACGAAGTAATTCGTGGCGGTGCCCATGAAATAATATACAAAGCGTTCATGCGGTCAAGAAACCAACAGAATTTGTAAAGAAAATATTCTGTAACTGTATTATTTGTTTTAATTACCTTTTGATACATTTTTTTTCGTTGTTATAGGAGTCTCTGAGAGTACAGTACGTCGGATAGCGAAGCAGCGGGGCTATGCAGCACGGTGCGGATCACCTCGAGTTCGTTTCATTCTGACGTTTGATTGCCACGGGACTCGTCATTTCAATACGAATGACGAGTCCCGTGGCAATTAAACGTCAAAATGAAACGAATTCGAGCTGATCCGCACCGTGCTGCATAGCCCCGCAGGGCATTGAAAATGGTGGCAAATTCTCGACACCAGCTAAACATAGAAAGAGTCGTCCCGCAAAGATATTAGATGATTTTGATACATGTGCAATCCGACAAAAAAATCATTATTTTATACTGTGAAAAAAGAAGTACCAATAATTGGTAGCCGTATTAGAAGAAGACATCGGTTATGATGGGAGCCGTGAATATTTGCGAAAGCTTTTAAAAAAGATTGGATTTAGATACAAAAAATGCATGACAAGCCGGCAAGCTTTATTAGAAAACCTATGATTGTACACAAAAGAGAAAGATATCTGAAGGCAATTACGGAAAATATAAATTTGCCAGAAGAGCTTCAAAAAGATATAATTTATTTGGACGAAAGCTATATTCATTCGAGCTTAAAAATGTTGGCAGTCTATTGAAACTGAAGGACAACAACAACGGATATATCGAAAGGCAAGCGATGGATGCCATGCTGGAAATGAACAAGGTTTTGTGCCTAATGCGATTTTAGTTTTCAGCGGTGTAAATAAACAAGAAGATAACCATGCTGAATTGAAATAAAGTAACTTTACTAAATGGGTTACAGAAAAGCTGATCTCCAATATCACAGAGCCCTTAACCATTGTGATGGATAATGCTCCTTATCACTCTGTGTTAATAAATAAAGCTCCGACATCAGCTAATAAAGTAGATGAAATAAGGTTGTGGTTACTAGAAAACTATGTACCGTTCCACCCTGATTTGAGGAAACCTTCTCTGCTAGCGCTGGTAAAGAAAAATAAGCCTGAACCAGTTTATGAAATTGACGAGATTTTGGGTCAACACGGACATACAGTGGTAAGGCTGCCGCCTTACCATTGTGATCTGAACCCAATTGAGTTGATTTGGGCACTCGCAAAAAGAAAGGTCGCTGCACGGAATGTCGGTGCAAAAGACATAAAGAAGTTGACCTAGGAGGCATTCGAATCGAAAACTGCCGATGATTGGAAAAATTGTTAAGAAAACGTAAAAAAATAATTAAAAGGAATATTATAATCGTGGGAGAACATTGTACAGTGCCATAGACGAATTAGTCATTCGCCTTGGTGAAGATAGTACTGACAATGTTACAGAATCAGAAAGTGACGATTCAATCGTTGAGTTAGATACAAACTTAGGAGCTAGTACATCACAAGAATCAAGTAGCTTAATGGAAGATGAATGGAAGAAGAAGAATTCTTGGATTTTGACCTATTACAATAACGTGGTATAGATCGTGTATATTTAAATAATTATGTAAATAGGTCGTCCGTGTGTGTCATAAATAAAAATGTTTTGATTTAATTGTTTATTTGTTGCATAAACACCATCCATACAGAACGTACTGATTGGATCGCCACGTTTGACGAACAGAGTGTTCGATGTTTGATAGTGACACACATGTGCGAACGATTTTGTTCGTACGATGCATAGTCAGCATTTAGTCAGCAATATATTTTCTGAATATGCAACTACAATCAAACCAATTGTGTGGCCATATAAACCTGTCATAATATCTGACTGATTAAAACAGTGAAGTATATATCTAGATGTTATTATGTTAACTAGATAAGAAAAAAATATGTAAGCAAAATAAATGAAAATATACAAGTATCGAGATTGGTTGTGTCGTACCGACTGTGTTGCTATATGAGCCATGGTGGCGCTCTCATTTATATTCTACTCTTTTATGTCGTACTGTACAGAAATACATAAAAAGTACATATTACTGTATTATAAGGTAATTGTCCAACAACATTATATTAGATGATTTAGGCTACTCGGTAGGTAAAATTAAGCGAAATGAGTTACCTGATATCTGGCAGCCCTGGTGTTGGGTGCTGTCACTGTCTGAGTCAAACAACCTGCGCGACTGCCCGTCATCCGTCAGTCTTTGAGTTGCTTACTGTTACTAGTGTTACTGTTACTTGAATGAATAAAAATATCCCAGCTACTGCAATGACGGAAAAAAAATATTTTAATTATTTTCAGTCGCCTAAATGCAAATAAATAAAATATATTACAGTATTACACAACAAGCAGTCAGGCAAGGTTTATTTTGGGTGGTTATCTACATAAATTCAAGAATATTCGTCATGTTACCTTTGTTGCTGGTTTGATTCAGAAAATATCTGTATTTGAAAACACCAAAGTTTTCGATATGAAAGTGATGTAGATACGACTTAATATTTGCTATACATTGTGACTAAATATGAGATTTAATAAGCAGGAGTTATTCGCTTTGGCCTCTCAAACATCACCAAATTTCGACCGCGAAGGTGTGCTGATACTAAAAGAACGACAGGATGGCTTCTTCCGTAGATCCGAAGGTAAATTATTACTTCACTACTTACCCATATCGTATTCATTAAATCATAATTAATATACATATTAATAAATCTTACGGAAAACAGGCTTGAAACCAATGAATTGTTAAATAAATAAGCAATACAGCTTGATTTAGCAATGTAAAATGCAGTCTTAGGCTTTAGAATAGAAGTTGAAATATAATTCCTGATGACTTCATCCGACATTGCTGAGTCGATTGAATTGATAGTTTATTTATCTATTTTAAGTTATATTTGCTGTGGTTTTTTTAATTAAGAGTTTTTAGTGTCTCTGCAAAGTAATTAATACTCATGTGTTTACCACATGTTTGGTCACACTAATAATGAATTTGGGATATAACTCAACACAAATGGATAGGCTCCATTGACTGAAGCAGTTTGTTTAGACTTGCCTCGACACTGGCTTGGGGGATAGGGTGAAGCTGGCAGTGCTAACTGGTGAAAAAATAGACAAGCACTGTTTTCAATCCAGTGCTGTCTCCCAGCACTGGACTGGCACGAAATTGTTTGCAACAATGGCCAATCTAGAAATTTTTGAGCATCGTTTTGTTAACCTATTCTTGTTTAAAATTGTGTCTTATGCAGGTTGTTCAATAAGATGGTTCCGTCTTCGAGGCAACCTACTGTTCTATCTGAAAGGATCAGAGCCCTGGTACGAGCCCATGGGTGTGATCGTGCTTGGTCATCATCAGGTTATCGTGCAAAACTTAGATGAAAAAGGACACTGGCCCTTTCAAATAGGTAATTATACTATACTAATTTTGCTAATAGTGAGATAGGTACCACATGGTTTTGAATCAACCATTCTTTGGAGCAATTTTTTTGTCTTATTAAGTCTTCTAAATTATTTTTACTCAATATAACTTCAATGTACAGACTATATTTTGTTCTCTATTGCTTTGTGTCATATGTCAATGTAGGTAGGTTATTTATCAAGATAGATTTAGCTAGTGTGAAGGTACATTTCTACTTTATTAATAAATAAGGTTGATTATGTGGGTAGTAACAAAACCATATGGCATCCTCACTTTTCTGTAATGGCTACCTAGCTGAATACACGATTTACATTTCACAATGTGTTTTAATTAACTTCAGAACTTAATAGTGGCGACGTTTGGTAAAAAATGTTAAAAATGGACAGTAAAGCAGTGAAATTTGATGAGTTTAACCCGCAAACGGACAATTGGGACATTTATCTCGATCGTTTGAAATTTTGCTTCGAGGCGAATGGCATCGTTTTGGATGGCGCTAAACGAGCTAATTTCTTCACAGTATGTGGTTCGCGAGTATACGAAACTCTGCTCGCGTTGATCACGCCAAAGCGAGCCAGTGATGTGAATTTTGCGGAAATACAAACAATCCTTACGAAACATTTTAGCCCAAAACCGAACGAAATCTCAGTGTCATTTAAGTTTTACAAACGGGATCAAAAACGTGACGAATTCGCCTCGGACTATATAGCGCAACTCCGAAAACTAAGTGCGGGCTGCAATTTTGCAGACTTAGAGAGAATGTTACGCGACAGATTGGTTTGCGGTATGCGGGATGATAAACTTCAGTACGAACTATTGAAACGTGACAATTTAACGTATCAGTGTGTGGTGGACGCTATGTTGTCAGCTGAGAGCGCGGGGCGCGACGCCCGTATGATCCAGGACGCGGCCGGCGCCAGCGCCGGCGCCTCGCCGCCCTTGTTGTCGCCGCCGAGCACTACGCAGCACGCCGCTGCCGAGCCGATGGACATTAATGCGGTTCAATCGAAGAACATCACTCGCTTGTGCTACCGTTGCGGTGACCGCCACGCTGGAGAATGTCGTTTTGCGAATACAATGTGTCGGTATTGTAAAAAAAAGGGACACTTAGAAAAAATATGTTTGAGCAAGAGAAGAAACTCTAATCGAGACGTGAATTTTGCTGCTGAGCCGGAATACCATTTGAACGGAGTCTACTGCGTACAGGGCACCAGCCGTGTACCGCCCTACGAAGTGGCGGTGTCGCTCGCAGGCATGCCGGTCCGCATGCAGGTGGACACGGGCGCTAGTTTCTCTATCATCAACGAACGCACTTGGCAGTCGCTGCGCGTCCGCTTGCCGCGCGGGCGTGGTACACTGCGCCCCACCGGGCTATCGCTGCGCACCTGGACCGAGACACCCGTCTGTCTCCTGGGACAAGTATCGTTGCCGGTGCAATATAATACAGTCGTGCGCGACCTCAACGTCATCGTCGCTAAAGGAAACGGGCCAAACCTCCTGGGCCGCGATTGGTTCACACCGCTCAACATAACCATGAAGATTAACTTCGTTGCGAATGAAAATAACTTCGAAATCAATCGACTGATGACTAGTCACAGGGAAGTATTTCAAGACGGACTCGGTACTTACCGTGGTCAACCTGTAGCGATTCATCTAAAAGCGGGCGCGATACCGAAATTTCTAAAAGCCAGACCTGTTCCGTACGCCATCAAAGGTAGAGTAGAAGAAGAGATAGACAGACTGCAACGTGAAGGAGTACTACGACCGACTTCTTACTCGGAGTGGGCTACACCGGTTGTGCCGATAGTGAAGAAATCGGGGGAGATTAGACTGTGCGGTGACTACCGCAGCACGGTCAATGAAGCGACCGAATCGGATACCTATCCTATGCCGACAGCAAATGAAGTTTTCGCTACCGTCGCCGGAGGGAAATTTTTCTCAACTTTGGACCTGGACCGTGCTTACACACAAGTAATCGTCGATGAAGACGCGTCAAAGCTATTAACTTTGAACACCTGCAAGGGCCTGTACACCGTACATCGATTAGCGTTTGGAGTGAAGGCGTCCCCGGGGATATTTCAGCGTTTGATGACATCCTTGTTAGCTGGTATCCCAGGAATAGCGGTCCTGATTGATGACATTATTGTGAGTGGCTGTACGATGCCGGAAATGCAGGAAAGACTGGACATGGTACTGGGACGCATCGGTCGTGCTGGGCTACGCCTTAATAAACACAAATGCAGATTCGCTAAAAAGCAGGTAGAATTCCTTGGGTTTGTCATCGACGCAGAAGGCATACACCCCGCACCAAGCAAAGTGGAAGCGATCGCGAACACTCCCAAGCCCAAGAACAAACAGGAACTTCAAGCATTTCTCGGCCTATACAACTTTTACGAAAGATTCGTACCGCAAAAAGCGACAATATTAGAGCCACTACACAGATTGTTGGAGAAAGCACAGACGTGGAAGTGGACAGAACGTGAACAACAGGCATTCGACACGGCGAAACGTCTCATCACATTCGACTTAACGCTGGTACACTATGACTTACAGAAGCCACTAGTGCTTACGTGCGACAGCTCGGAATACGGTGTCGGTGCAGTGTTGTCTCATGAGATGGATGATGGACAGGAACGTCCAATAGCTATGGCGTCAAGGACACTACATTCACATGAACGGCGTTATTCTCAGCTGGATAAAGAGGCTACGTCTATTATGTTTGGTATTACCAAATACCATAATTATCTTATGGGAAGACATTTCCGTATAGTGACCGACCACAAACCATTATTGGGCATATTTGATCCTAAAAAGCCTATGCCTAATATGTTATCACCGCGATTAACTAGAATTGCCATCGCTTTGACATCTCACAGCTATGAAATAGCATATAAACCGGGAGTGCAAATTGGTTTTGCAGACAGTCTCAGTCGCTGGCCACAACCAGTACCGGAGGAGCCTGAACAACAGCTCAGCGAAATTTTACTAATGGCTGAAACACCGGAGGACTTCCCTTACGACGTGGAACACATAGCAGCTGAAACGAAGCGTGACAAGACATTATCGCGAGTCATCTACTACGTACAACGCGGCTGGCCCGCTAAAGTAACCGACAATGACCTACGACCATTTTGGTTGAATCGTTTGGAACTATCGCTGCAAGGCGACTGTATACTGTTGGGCTGTCGTGTGGTGGTGCCTAACTCACTTCGCCAAGCGGTGTTGAGAATGCTACACAGAACACATTCGGGAATAGTTCACACTAAGGCGCTGGCCAGGAGCTATGTGTGGTGGCCATACCTCAATGAAGACATCGTATCTCTGGTAGGCAGTTGCTCTAAATGTCTAGCACACCGTCACATGCCCCCGAAGACCACCCACGAATGGATAACACCAACGAGACCCTGGTCAAGAATCCACATAGATTTTGCTGGACCGTTCCACAATAGAAATTTTTTGATTATTGTGGACGCGTACTCCCGTTGGCCCGAATTATTTATGGTAAACAATACCACTTCGGCCACAGTTATTAAACACTTGAGAATGGTGTTTGCTACACACGGGCTGTGTGATGTGGTGGTGTCTGACAATGGCACAAGTTTCCTATCTAGCGAGACAAAACAGTTCTTCGAAGCTAATAATATCCGTCATGTGACTACAGCACCATATCATCCAGCTACAAACGGGTTGGCGGAACGAATGGTCCAAACTGTCAAAGATAAACTGCGAAAAATGGACGACATGACATGGGACATAAGAATCCCAAATCTGCTGCTGGGACTTCGTGTCACACCATGCTCTACAACAAATAAGACACCGGCAGAATTACTGATGAACAGACGCTTACGCACACTACTGGACACTATACACCCAGACAATCTGCAACATAAAAGGACTGAGAAACAGATAAACAATAACAGCGAGAAAAAAGCTAGAGAGGCAAATGTTGGCCAGGATGTTATGTATCGGAATTTTAGTACAGCGGGTGCTAGGTGGTTACCTGGCAAAGTATTTGACAAAAGTGGTCCATCAAGGTATAGGATTGAAACAGAGAAGGGTACGATGATTAACCGTCACATTGACCAACTAATAAAAAAGACATCTGCAGAGTCCAGGCCTCAGGAGGGAGAGATAATACAGGCAGATCCAGTGACAGATGGACAAATACAGTCAGACAGTAAATTTGGAAATGATGAGACTAATATACCAGATAGTCAGGAATCAGATATGATTATTGAGATTCCAGATGCTGGCAAATGGGCGGATTTGTTAGGGATACCACCAGAGACACCTTCGACCGCACCAGGAAAAATTAAACATAAGTTAGAGTTGCACTCTAAAACTCCATATGAAAGACAGAAAGATAACCTCTATTTGTGCTAGATATGTTAGGATATTTAAATTGGTATATTAGTGTATGATGATTGAGGAACTACAGTTAAATTACTTTTTGTTACAAGAATATGTATATTATTATATAATTATTGTTATTGATTGTTATATCATACTTATGGGGGAGGTATGTCATATGTCAATGTAGGTAGGTTATTTATCAAGATAGATTTAGCTAGTGTGAAGGTACATTTCTACTTTATTAATAAATAAGGTTGATTATGTGGGTAGTAACAAAACCATATGGCATCCTCACTTTTCTGTAATGGCTACCTAGCTGAATACACGATTTACATTTCACAATGTGTTTTAATTAACTTCAGAACTTAATACTTTGTTATATGGATTTATCACCAACAGGAAAAACTATATTTATTCAAAAGGATATTGAAGCTTATGGATAATTAACAGCTAACACTTATTAGGTCAAATGCTGCACATTATTTTGTTGACCTTCTAATCCTGTTCTTTAATTTGGTATTTTTATTCTACAGTTTGGGAAAACGGTGTATGCTATCGCATGGCAACATTCCACGAGTCGGAGCGCACTCTCTGGTTGAAAGCCATAGAACTGGCTCCGTATGACCACATCCATGCGAAAATAGCTGAACTGAAGGAAAGACTGAACAGAATCAGACCAATTGTAGATGTAGCTACTTATAGACACCAAAAAGGTATTATTATTGGTGAGTACATCACTACATAATGTTATACACCTGCTAGTTGTAAATATTTATTAGTTAACTAAGTCTATCAATGTAGGATGGCTCATGATCTACCTATTTTCCTGAAGGAAGTGTTTATTTTTTATACATAGAATTACAAATGGTAAGGAAAATGAAATGAATGCATTAACACAATATTAAATAGAATTTTGACTATAGGAAAATAGGTCATCGGAGCAACCATTCAACCATTTTGCCAGCCAGCCTGCTTTTGCACTTTTTAGTGTTGATTTATACACATTAATGTATGTTAACTATCCCATGTTCGCTTTCCAATTTTCAAAGTTTGTTGTTCGAATAATTAATTATTATCTAAACAAACCGATTTTTCGAACACCCATGTCCTCCATGTAGATTGGATAATTTACATGCTGTTGTCAATATAAATAAGATACTGGTCCAGAAATACTAACAGTAACAATAGGCAAATACAGCTGCCCATTGTTTAGGTTTGTAAAGATGTTATTTTTTTGCTTATTGTCACTAGCATCGGCAATATTACAATAGTGTTACAATAGAACAATATTTATCCAATAATAATCAACAGTTAGTACTTAATTAACAAGTGTAACATCCACAGTAAAGTTGTTTTTTACTGTTTGGAATGGAATAAGCATAAATTTTTATGAACTAACCGTTATCAACAGCTTCTTTCACAAAGGCATTTTTACTATTGATACTAACGGTAACCCGTGGCTTCAAGTCAACTCATTCGGTGAATAAACATATTACAAACAATTATTCAGTTTTAAATAATTACTAATAGGTATTTTGCTTCAGTTTCCAACCAAAGCTGAACCCCAATGGGCATATCAGATCTACAATCAGCTTTTATTAATAGCTCGCTATCTACTCGTTTGTTTTAGATGTAATGTGTATTTTTTATTAAGTCAGATTCTAAACAGAAAACCGAATACCGGCTTAGTAGTCATTGGTTCACTTGTGCACTGTCACATAAAGAATTTGTCGTTTTCAGATATGAACGAAATACCGCTGTGCGAGCTTGCATTGTCTTGTGACAACTTGTTGTGCGACACGCACGGCCGCCCGCCATCGCCCGTCATCATCATATACGTGCAGAACCCCAAGTCGCAGTGCGTGCGGTATGACGCCACTGAAGTTGTTGAGGTGTGTTTTCAAGCAAGCTTGTACAACCATGATTGTCCAGTTGGCTGTACAACGGAGCTTACCATAACTAGAAATTGGAAAAATCATTTGCTATTTTGCTATCATATATTATATCACATTATATTATATTTTTTATCATTTTCATATTCCCAGTGTCACTCTCACAATTAAGACGAATCTAACAACACCTCTCATTTTGAAATCTATCAAGCTTTATGAGGTACAGAGTGTGCCAAAGAAATAATACACATATTTACATACACACATACGAACACACATACAAACATACACACCCTCAAAAAACATAACCTTCCTTCTGGCGCAATCGGGTAAAAATAAAGTGATGCTATTGGTCGAAGCTTGAAAGGATTTTCCTTTATTTACAGACTTGCAGCAATCCTAGCTTTTCAAAAACTGTTCTGTTTCGAGGCAGTGACGGGCTAACCGGGGAGGCTTTGGTGCGGCTAGTAGTGTACGACGTCAAAGAGCGAGTGTCAGAAACGGCAGTGCCCATGGGCTTTACGGCGTTGAAACTCAGCACCATACAGGCAAGTACCAAGTGAAAACGTCAGTGTAAAACTGCATGTGAATGTGGTCTTGTTACATAACTCTTCTCGCGCGCCGACCAGAAACCCATGTAAGGAATCCTCTTTACATAATTGAATAGAAGCCAAAGACTATCATATTATTGCTCAGTAAAGCTTCTCCATTACAAAGCATAGTGTTTTATTACTATTTATTCCTTCCGCAGGAAGCGCAAAGGTTAAGGGTGGCTCTGCTTACAAAAGAAAACAAGACTGTCGGGTTCGTCACACTTAATGGATGGAGCTTGGAGCCTTCCTACATCGGGGCTAGTCCGAGTCACGACAACGAACGGAACTCCATAGACTTACCTCAAAAAGTCGTATGTCACAGGCGTTCCCAGTCACTTCCGCCCAGATTGGGATTGAAACTGAAATTTCCTTCATACAGTAATGTGATAAAGCAGAACTTTGTGAATAGTCACCAAGTGACATACAGATTTCACTCCGGACTCGGTGGAGATATAACGGTGCATGAAACCATGGCGGAACCAAAGATGTGCTTCCAAATGCCGATACAGTTGCTGTGAGTAACTTTATAACGATTTTACTTATATTGGAACTAAATAATTGTATTTGAATGAACTATTAGCCTATAAAATGTCATGAAGATCGGATCAACGATACGCAAGTCACCGTCGAACAAAATATACGATATAAACAAATATACTAACGCCGATTTGTCCTACTCCAAGGGTGCCCGCGCGGTTTCATACAACAGACGCCCGCGCGTGTCCACGCGACGGAGCTTTATGTATGAAACCGAGTACGCAGTTTCTACCCTAAGACTTCGCTTCGTTCGCTTTTTTATTAATTGTGATCACTTTAATGTTCAAAGCACAGACAGATCTGCTTATAAGTTTTACAAGTCCGCTTAAAATTTGTAACAGGGACATCTACATCCATCGAGAGAAAGAGCTTCTCGAGGAGTTGCTCTCTGTCGGCGACATTAGCGCCCAGTGGCAGAACCGACAGCTGGAGCTGGTGAGCACGCACGTGGCGTTGCTCAAACACTACTACCACTCGCGGCAGTGCATGCATAGTTCCCAAAGCTACTTCAAAGCTAGCAGCAGGAAGGGTGAGTCTTACATGAATAAAATTACTGCACTGCTGTAATTTAATGTGTACAAAGTAAAGTGTTTAAAGCACTTCAAATCTAACCCCTGGAACAGTTAATTCTCTTGTACAATAAGAGACAGCTCCTGCAGGAGTAACTATCCCTCTGCAAGGTGTACGATGTACATGCAATGCAACACTGCTTTAAGGTCAGCTGCAGCTAAGAATAGAAAATCATTTATTGTTATTGATTACATATTATATTAAAATAGAAAAACTTAAATGCGATTGCAAAAGCTCATATTCAGTATAAAAATATATAAATATTTTCAGAAGATCCGAGTTTGGAGTTCGTGCCGATCAACATGCATCTCCAGCGGATGTGGGTGCACAACGATACGCTTAGCAAGACTGGCTTCCACGACATAGTCACCGTCGGCGCGTTTACTGCGCACTCGCAGAAGGCGAACCGCACCGGCGGTCTCATCAGGTATGCTACCATCAACAGAGAGACACCATTTTCATACACTGCTACACCTACTGAGATTTATTGTCATGCTGTTTCAGGTTAGTTCAGCAAGTGAAGGACATCAATACCACTAAAGCGGAACTGAGCTCGATCACCAACAAACTGCAAGCGGAGTACGACAACATAGTCGCAGTGAAGCGGCACCGCGACGAAATGGCAGAGGAACTGGAGAGGGTGCTCATGAGGCTGCAAGCGCGCCAGTTCAACGATGTCAACGCTTGTCTTGAAGGTATCTATATGCCCTATATAGACCATACAAGACCGAATCAAAAGTATCAAGCTAGAGGCGTGTCGATCCTAAAATATGAAACGTATGAGACACTGGGCATATGAGACTTTATAGCTGATGTCTCAGGGTGACGAGCGTAATGCAGTGCCGCGCAGGATTATGCAATGCAGGGTTCTAGGTGGTGCTGTACCTGCTATGGGCGGGCAAAGCTTACCATCAAGTGAACTGGCAATTATTTTAAGTTATTATCAAGAATTAAATGGATATGAACCTCAAAGTTGAAATATTATGTTACAGGTATAAAAATCAAAATAAAAAGCATATTAGCGCTTTGGGATCCATCCGTCGTCGAAGAGTCTTTGTCGTACATTGGCTGGCCAAAGAATAATACAACAGAAGAAACCGACAATCAGGTAATTATCATAAACAATGTCATAGTAAATTATGGGTAAGTAGTGTGTATAATTAGAATCTTCTGTCGAATGAATGAAAAAAGAAGCACTATCGATCCTTCATGCCTGAAAGTCGCTATCACTATGTACAGTCCAGGTGTTTGTCAAATGCTTCCATCGCTTCCTGTTTCACCCACACAAGGTGAAGGACTAAACACCGCGGTCTTCATTTCAGACGATGTCCACAATAATGCGAATGACGGAGCAACTGAGCGTGTTCGACACACTGAGTTCTGATTGCGACACTTTCGACGCTTCGTCAAGCTCTAGCTCTAAGGAGACCTCTCCCACCGTCGATCACCCTACGTTTTCGTCCAGCGTACCTGACATCAAGCACACTTTAGGAGAAGGCACAGAATTGCAGTTTCACAATGATTATTTCAAGAGCGAGCGTGAAGAGCGCAGCGAACGGACGTGGAATCACTCATTCCGTTCAGTACGCTCGCCCACGAAGCCAAAGTTGGATGAAACGCAGTCTTTCTCGTTTGAATCAAAAAGACACGGCAGTTTGCGATACGATTTCAAAAGCTCGGCGTCCTTGGAACAAGTGTCGTATAGAAGTCTAGTCGACAATCTGACGAGGGATGATAAGAAAAAGGTAAATGTTTCAAAATATAAATGAAGTAGATTTTTGTTGTCAGTTTGTGCTATACGTGGATTATATGCGACTCGACGATATTGTATTGTTTACTATAAAAAGTTTAACAACGCTCCATTGAAGACAATATTGACCCTACTAGACATATAACAATACTATCGTAATGTGAAGACGTGGTGCTCACAAGACAGCTCTTCATTTGCATGAAAAATAATTTGCTCATCGTAGCGCTCTAAATAAATGTTGCCTACAATCGAAATTTGTTTATATCACCTCTTGCAGAACACATCAATCAGCAGGGAGTCAATGACCATCCCTGGCGCTCAGATCGACCCAGTGACCAGAGACAATAACTTGATCTTGCTAAAATCCGTCGGGACCAGTATCGAAGACGCGCACTCATCTGTAGTGCGCGCTGTTAATAAAATTGTTGAGCAAGGTAAGCTGGAGGTTTTCGTTTTGATATAGCTCTTACAACAACAAGCAACATTCATAGGTCGTTAGCAATAAGTCTTACGATACACATGCCTCTAGTTTGCATGCAAAAAATAGCATCGGTTAACGGTTATCGAGACACTAGTCTAGCAGGCGCTTACCTTTAGGTAATCGATGAGCACTTCTCGTCATGCTTGCATTAAACAACCGTTGCTTTATGCTTTGGTATTAAATGGTCTGACTAGTCCGAGGCCTCGGCAGCGTTTTAAAACAAATTAATAACAAATTCGTCTGACGTGTATCAGGTGAATACACGGAAGAAGATTTCACGGAAGCGCAAACGCTGACGGAGTTTCTAAAGACGTGCACAGACGAGGCTGCGCAGTGGCTGCGGCTCTCGCACGCAGCCATGCGCCTGCGCTGCGAGTCACCGCTCTGGTCCCGCGAGCACGCCAGCTTACAAACAAGGAGAGATATCTGCTTCTCGCAAGCGGTGAATACATTTTCTATCAACCTTTATAAAGTCCTTATCACATTTTTTCCAAGCAAGCATGCTACATCAATCATCATTGAACGTGTCATGTCATTGCTCTTGCTGTCAAAATACCGGACCGTCCGATCGATCGGACGAACACAACAAATCCTCGTAAGCGTCGCAGGACTTCTGAGATATGGACACTATTTTTGTTATGAATAGTTGTTTTTTAATTTTTTGTTGTTATCCCAATTTGTACATTTAGCCAGTGTCACGTTACTATTTATTTCTAGTTTTTATAATAATTACAGTACGAGTTTAAGAAAAAATATAAAATCAATGCATCACGATAATATTATGCATAAATCCTGACCTGTATCTAGAATTCCTTGTACGTAAAGAATCAGGAACTTCAAGGATCACGATCCACAAACTCGCAAACCCAGGATAAGTGCCTCCTTGCGTTTTACACAAATATTTGCCCTGCGCGGAAATCGACCAATGATAGTGGGCTCATTGCCAATTCCCCAACTTACGCTACGGATGCCGTCTATCAAAAACTTCACATTTTCTGTTTTCTGCCAATACTGAATAGTTCCCATTGTGTTTATGAGGTGTCAGCGCTCAGGTTGACAAGAGTTGAGATATTAACCTACTCTCTGAGCACAATGGACTAAAATAGTTTAAGATTTTTATATATTCTATTTGCATCTTTTCCAATACTGAACGGATCCTGATAAAATTTAGTATGGGGATATTTTGAACCCTGGGGAAGGATAGGATAATCTGCGGTTTCATCCGCGTTAATTATTATCCCACTGGAGCCGCGTAGATTTTTACGGGATTAAAAGTGTCCTTGTTCTATTTCAGGACCCAAAGTATCTAACACAGAGCGGCGCCACAACGGCGACATTAAATGAACACACGTGCACGGCTACTTGTCAGTAATCATATAAAAAGACGTAATAATAAAATAATTATCCATCCAATGAAAAGGTTAATATTTAAATGAATATTATATTTGACTAAATAAATACTTTAACATAAATATAAAAACGCGAAAACGGATACGTATGTTAATTTAATGTAACCATTGTAGTGCCACTCTGTTTATCAAAATTCACATTTATAATGTTGAACTTACGCATTTACATATTTTTATTAGTGAGACGCGTTAATAATATATTTCAGTTAGCGACAGTGACCACGGGCCTGGTGTGCTGGCTGTGCTCAGTCCCCAGCGACGCGGTCGTGAGGTTGCTAACCTACGGCCTGGGTCCTCTGTGCGGCTTCGAGGCCCTCTTGACACTGTACTCCACAGAAAAGGCTATGTGGGGCGATATGGTAGTCGCCATCGAAGATTTACACACTGTGGTGTTTACACTGATCAAAGTTGGACACAGGTTAGTAAAGCAACCGCTGAAGACATCTCGCTTCACAATATCTACTTCTAATAAAGCAGAAAAGGACAAAAGTCCGTTTAAAGTAGTTTTGCTCGTTGCAATGTACCTTAAAAAGTTCACGAGTACAGTTTATTTATGTGAAAGTATTATAATTTCCAGTAACTCATCCACGCCACAAGTGACTGGCACGCGAGGCGCGTTGACTGTGCTACTGCCCGTATCGGATTCCTTATATGCGAGATTCACATCAAAACAAGTAAGTATCATATGTATCAACGGACTAGTGAGCTAGTCAAAAGACTTCGACAAATACTTCTTTAGGCTCTTAATATGTATTCAAAGAAGCTAATTTCTGTCTCATATACCGCCGCTAGCCGCATTAAATTTGATAAGTTATGCTTTCAGTTAGATAAAGCACTGCTAATGTTGCTGGTGGTGCAAATGTTGCTATTCAAGTCTTGGATACACTAGAAGACAAAATGGCAAATGCCCCAATATGACGCGGCAACGTTGCGCACTGTTCCTCAAGGTAGACTTCCGTGAGTCGCGCCTGACGCGCGTGACAGATGCGCTCGACATGTCAAATGTACGGCACCGCGCCCGCGCCCGGGTGCCATACATATTTTCTATTACCGCGACATACCTATCTGCGTGACGCGGAACATGTAACGTGCGCTCTCTTCGAAAGCGGTGGCATGTGAAGCTGATCAGATTGGTTGGTATCTAAATGTTGACAAGTGAAATAACAGTTTTTGTATAGGAAAACTGTCAGAATCGACAACTTTAACAGCGTTTAGTAGTGATAACGCCGTAAAACTTCTTGTATGCAAACATGCTATATTGTAGGTACAAGTTACAATAGGCCTTCGAGTTTGATAAGAAATAAACTGATGTTGTCTTTGTTTGCAGTATTTGTCATTCACAATAACGGCAGTTTTCTTCAATATCGGAATAAACGAGAAAGCTACGTTGGCGGAAGCCTTGGGTGAGACCACGCCCCAGCATCACTCCAACAGCGACAACCTGGACCGATTGAACAAATACTACCATAAATATACCAAAGCCTTTCCCGGAGACCCCATGGAACCAGTTCGAGGTATTTATTTTAGTCTATATAGTAATTTGTGACTATAGTAATGTTATATAGCGGTGATCAATTGGGAGACGGCCCACTTGCAAGCAGAGAGTGGCGAGTTTAAATCCAGTGCGGGCACATACCAATGTGTCTAGTTTAAATACATTATGTACGTAATTATCACTCGCTTTTCGGTAAAGTCACAATACTAAAGGAGCAGAAGCTTTACTCCGCCAAATTGTTTAACACTTTGACGGCTGAACCGGTTTTTACATTTGGGCACAGTGACCGTTTGACCGTGCGTTTTCCAGCAATGCCGTGCCGTCTGTGTGAGCCGCACTGTAGTAGCGCCGCGTTAAACACACGTCTGTGTTTCGCCGCACAGCCGGCACATAAGCTGCGCTAACACAACAGGTGTGTTTTCCCGCACCCGCCTAAAGTTATAAAAAACACAACGTCTGTGTTTTAGCAGTGAACGTGTTACCTAAATAGCGACTTGCGCCGTCACAACATAGCGCAGCTCAGGTCGGACAGTGCTAATTAACTAGAGTTATATTAACCTACAAGTTGCCTCTCTTTCTATCGCGTAGCTCTACCTCATTCATGAATTTAGAGATGACGCTTCAAAAATCGTGAGGGAAACCCATATACAAGAGAACATTTTCATGGGTATGTGATCCGCCAATCCTCGTGGTGGGTTATGGGTTAATATTCCTCGTGTAAGAGAGGAGACCCGTTCTCAGCAGTGAGCCCTATGGGTTTTGATGATACTGAATATTATCAAGAGGTTTATCAATGAGGTAAATCAATTAATACCACTTCATAAAAAAGGTAATTTTCTGTCCCAGCTTCATCAAGAACTAAACCTTTAGAAGAAGTAATGGAAAATCTGAAGATAGCGGTGCTCAAGAAAGTTCCGAAGAACGTAGAAGTGCTTCATTTAGCTGCGTTGGCAACCCGACTTATGAACGGTAAGCAATATACATAACTAGCTGCGCCCCGCGGTTGCACCCGCGTAATTCCAGTTTTCCTGCCAGTACTCTGCATTTCCTAGATTAAAAACAGAATTTCACACACAAAAATAAACAACTGAAAATCGCTGAAAAAACAAAAGTTTTAACAAATATGTCAAATAGTGAGCTAGTACAAAAATAACAGAGAAAAAATACGTTCATTTTTTCCCAGATTTTTCAATTTTCCGCGCATCTTTCTTATTTTTACATTCGTAAGAACCTGACAATAACAAACACAAATAACATACACGCGTGATGCCGTGACCAAGGGAAATAGGTGTTCATTTTTATATAATTACCCTACCCAAGAATTATTTCGGAGGTAGGTATGTTATCCGCCAATCCGGACTGGGCCCCCGTGGTGGATTATGGCCTAACCCTCCTCACGAAAGTGAGGAGAGACCCGTGCCCAGCAGTGGGACGTTATTGTTGATGATGATGATGATGATATAGATAGATATATTGTAATCTCTTGGGGCCTATGTAAATAGAGATATAAGAATTTTGAGCCGGTTAAACTATGAACTGTACATTTTAAAATAGGCGCTATAGCCGCTCGCGGTGCGTCGCGCGCCGCCGGTGGGTTGCCAATTAGGAATCGATTTAATAACGCCATTCGTGAAGGTTTTTTAAATGCATTGGATGATTGTTTCCAGGTATAAGGTTCACGTCGTGCAAAAGTGCCAAAGACAGGACAGGAATGGCAGTGACCCTGGAGCAGTGTGCGATTCTCTCGTCAGAGTATCATTTGGCTGAACACGAACAGAAGAAAGCATTGAATATAATGAGAAGGTTGGTTATCATTATCATGTTCATATCTGGTAAGGGAGCACATTCCGTGGCATTTCGTACTGACCCCCTCGCGCCGTCGATACAAAATGATCGCAAGGAGGCGTACGAGACTTTCTTTTACATTGTAGCTCAATGGCTGGCTGTATGGTGACCACCGATATTATCGTAATGGTAAACGTATAAAATTTGTCATTTTTAATATGAGCTGAATGTCTGAATATGTTTAACGTTACGATGTATATTGGTGGTCTATGGAGTATGTTCCTAGACTGCTACTGCTGCTGCTGATTTTTTTAGTAAAGGCAAAATGTCAATAATTATATGATGCGTTTACCATTACGATATACGTCGGTCGTCGGTCACTCAGGTTAACTCTTTATAAAATTTATTAAGCGTTTAATTAAGAAGATCCCGTCACTAGAGCATATTTTAGTTTATTTCCCTTCGCCATATTGTATGAATGTTTTCAGTGAAGGCTGTCGTCGTGAGAACGCGTACAAAAACATCGGAGTCAGGAAGTATGCATTCTCAAAGAAACAAATAATGACGTTACCGGCGCTGTATCGACCGCCCCCGGGCACGTACGGCTCCACGCAAACTTAAAACTGTACTTAAACTTCAGCCAAGGACAAATATATCAACTGAAAAGCAGACGAGGACGTAATACTTGTTACAAATGAACGTTTCATTTGTCATTCACATGTCAAGGAGTGGAAAAATACTAGCGCCAACACACATGATAAGTAATATCCAAGTGGCCAGGTATTGGTGTTTGGTATGTACGAGTTTCGGAAATGATTCTTATTGCACTGTGATTATATTTCAGATTGCAATGTTAATTTTGTTAATTAACTGTGTGACTGTACGTGAAATATTAAGCTTTTGATAAATTATCGAGATAAGTCAAATGCTTATTTGGAGTACAAATTATGTACCTTTCTGACTTCGTACAAATTGCGTGTAAGCTTCAGTACGAAAATTATATATATAAACGTATAATTAATTGTAATAAAAATGATTACAGTACGATTGTCACACTTTAACGTACTTAGTTTATTTATAAGAAATGTACCTTTTTTCATATTGGTGTAAGGGGATAGACCAATTTCTTCCAATGTAGATGCCAAGAACCTTTAATATTTACAATGAGAATATATCTTACACTTTCAGTAAATATAGATTTTCAAAGATATAAAGCATAGCAAAATATAATATAATATAATCATACGAAGATTTCTTATAAATATATAAATTATTATATTAATAGACTTGGGATATTTTTATGTATCTTTCATTACAATATAAGCTTTATATAGTGAAGTAAGTTTTTTTTTGTTTTTCAATTTTAATTAATGACGATTGATTGAGTGGCTTCCAAAAGGTGTTAAATGAAGAATCGGCTGACCTGGATCTAAATACCAATTTAATTAGATGTTGATGTTTACTTTGGTTTGATTTTTGGCGTTGTATGCCACCACATATTATAGCGGCAGCGGCAGCGGCAGCGGCAGCGGCAGTTATTTGGAGCTATAATTTGTGATCTAATGTTATTGGTTGTCGAATCGTGGAACGTCAATTAGTTACCAAATAACTATCGATAGGCAACGCTTCAAATTAAGTAGATAGTAGTCAACTCATTCTAGGTAATTAATATACATAAATGAAGAGAGAAATAGGAAGAATATACTAATAAGTTGCAGCCAATCTGTTATACCAGTTTCTACTGTGAGGATGTGTTAAATCGCAAATGATTTAAACAAGCTGTCGCTCTGTCATAACAATTTAATTCGTGTATGAAAACATTATTTAATAATATTTAAAGATGTTATAATGCAATTTTTCCAGAAATTATTCATAATGATTATATTATAGATAAAATATTGATCGTCTATTTGAAACTATTGATAATGTAGCAACAATTTACTGATTATTATTATAAATCTTTTGTTATTTATCTACAGTATAAATGTTTTTTTATTTATAGAGAGCTGTATTTACACAAATATTTTTAAGTATTTCTTATAATTACCCTGTGAATCTTCCATAAATATAACTGTGCCAAATCGAAAAATAGTATTATGAAAGGCTATGACGTGGTTTTTAAAACGCGGGAATATTATTTTGCATAATATGTGAAAATAATTTCTATTTACAATCAATTACAGAAATATAACACAAGTACAAACATTACAATGCAAAGTTATTTTAATAATTCTAAGGCTCCTTGGCTTAACCGCGGACTATTGACTAGCATTGGCTAAAAAAACAATGAGGACTGGTCATGCGATATGTTTCAGATTACACTACGTAATTTTGACGTTACGCACGTAGACTGCGATTATTTTTTAGCCGATGCTAGCCCGAGCTGAGACGTTTACGGATGTTGGCCTTAGATACCTTGCTTTAACTCGTTATTGTGGTATGGTAGTTAATGTCACACAACAAATAATAGAAAGAATGACAGTCGTATTCTTAAGTTACTATGCAAAAATAGAAACGGGACACCACTTAATATAAATGTCCCACCAAATTCTAATATTTACAAATGTCCATTCTTAGTCTTCAGCATCGAAGGAACATCATGTAATAATTATTGTTAATTTATTTGGGAAAAGAAAGATAATTCCAAAGTAGCTTTGTACAGGTTCAGTGATATAAAATGTGCTAAGTAATATTTCGGAACATATTGCAGAGGTTACACTGCCCCAATCCTATATAATATATTTGTAAATAATGGTTAGTTTTGAAAATATTGTAATTTATGGTGGATCCATTTTATTGGCATAATTTTCTTGCATTTTTTGCTAATTGCAGCTTCATTTTATATGATGTTTTGATGAAATGTTCATGATTTTGCGACTTTAAGAAAGACCTATTGACTGATTTAAATTTTAAATGTGTCTTATAAATCAAGTTTGACTAGGCAACTCAGACAACGCAAAAATCAGTTTCATGAACCCCTTAATATGTTTTTGCACTGGAGTTAGCGAAAAAAGCAAGAAAAAAAGAGCTAAATGGGGATACTGTAACAATCTTCCTTATACATAAACCTATCGAATAAAATATAAAACCTTGTCGATAATTAGAAACACTAGTATGTGCGAGGGTCGTGAACAACGAGGAAAGTCTCTTGATGAGGTGGATTTTAGAATTCATATTGAGCACAATCTTGAAAGTGCTACTTTTTAAACTTTCGCATACTAATATAGTATTGGTAGTCCTCTAAAGACATTGACTTGGTCTGTAGCTGTTGTCTCTAATACAAATAAGTCGATGAGATGACTGGAAAACTATTAAATATCACGTAAACTATTTCGAAGTTCGTTATTAATTATTTATTAGTTACGCTTACTGTACTCGGTAATCGTAGATTGTATAATGACACAATGTTGAATATTACCATAGAGTTAGATTTAAGGATGTGATTTGTATGAGTACTTAAATGAAATGTATATTCTGATCTTGTGAACAATCTCCAAAAATTTATTATAGCGTAAGTCAAAATGAAGGTGTACACTACGTGTTTTACTGAAACTGAGGAACCGTGCGTAGGGCGGAGACAACGGTCTGATTATGTCTGTTTAGCATTCTCGCACTTATCATTGATGCTACTTCTCACTGTAATTAAATGAATACTTCAACTTTTAAAACTATAGGTTAAAGTAACCTAAGATATTTGTATTGTCTATATCAAGAACTGTTTAAATAATTGTGTAAATGACCCTATAATGTTCTGAGATTTGACTAAACCTCTCTGTTTTCGAGAAAAAACGGATGACACGTTCCTACAGTGACATCTGGTTATATAATTAATGGATATATAATTTTTATCTTTAAAATTTAATTAATTTAATTTAATTTAATAATATATAATTTTTGTCTTTAAAATCTGTAATTAACTTTACTTTACAGTCTGTGCACAAATATTTAAAGATGTTTTACTTCTCACATTAGAAACACGTTATAAAACAAGAATAAAGCTCTTAAAGTTTGGTGTTTTAATAACTTAAATTGGCAATTCAGTTTCATTTGCACTCGTAATGTTACCGATCTTTTGACGTGTCTATAATTGTGACGATCTAATTATGTATAAATATTTTTATAAAAAATCTATAAATGTTAATTCAGAAGTCTTCTAAATTAGATATACCCTGTTACGTATCAATACTTACTGTTGTACTATTGTCAGTATGATCAAGTGCCATTCAGAGGTTACGTTTAACCACTAATACCTTATTATAGTCTATTACTTAATATTATGTACTTAATTCTAAATAGAATAAATGTTTACGGCATCAGTAAATTTATAAGCGAAGTCAATTCACCCTAAATACTGCACGAAATGTAAAGTTATTTATTTATGTGCTGTTAAATCATTGTTAAAGCAACGACTGAAATTCTATATTGTTGTAGTGTAAGGCCCAGATGCTATCTTCACCCCGGGTAGTCTAGGCAAACAAAACAGTTACTTACCATTTTGTGAAAGCTAGTCCCTGTGAACGTCTATGGCAACATCACAATGCAATTTTTTTCAATGATGGCTGCGAATTTCGGAGCATCATAGCTTGAGCATATCCAGTGACGTCTAGCTTTCACACAAGATATAAATATATTACATTTATTAGCTAAATAATGCTAACCAATACCCCGGGCTAAGTAAAGATGCGCAAGTGGGCCTTAATATCCATGTCTTGTGGTACTAGCCAATCCAGTTATTGTTACATATTATTAAGGGTCAGCACAAACGGACGGATATAGCAGTTAAGGTACTCGCTCCACTGTTACAGTCGTATGATGAAGCAAATAAGATGAATTTAATTGTTACTGAATTAGTAGCTTCGCTGCTACTTCGTCCGTCTGCGCTGACCCTAAGCTGTTTTAGTACTTAACTTAGGAACGAGATATTCAAAACTTATTGTATTTGCTATGTGAACCAAACTATTTGAGGTGGAACTTCTCGCATATGACGGGACATTAAAATTTCTAATAGTTTTTTCGTTTTTGGAGTAGACCAGCGGGGCTATGCAGCACGGTGCGGATCAGTTCGAGTTTGTTTCATTTTGACATTTGATTGCCATGGGACTCGTCATTTCAATACGACTGACGAGTCCCGTGGCAATCAAACGTCAAAATGAAACGAACTCGAGCTGATCCGCACCGTGCTGCATAGCCCCGCAGGTATATATTCTCAATAATACTGGAATTCGATTTACGTTACCATTTACATTAGTTACCCGGTCTAGCTGTGATAACGAAAAGAACTGTTTGAAATTAAAATTTACGGCAATATGCGAAACGTTCCACCTTAAACGTAAAGTTTTTCGTGTGGGTTGTATGTGTCGGTAGAGGCAACGGTCTACGCTCTTCCTTTTAAGTATTGCGTTCAATGCCGTTACCACTATACCTACTACACGCAAAAAATAAATAAAATAACGCAAATACAGTACGTGGTAAATATCCCGTTAAATTGTTGAATTGCTGATTATGTCCGTTGATAATAATTTTACATAAACTATATTAATTCCCAAAAAAGACAGAATATAATGAAAATATATAATAAAGGAAAATGAAGAATGGCTGCCAAATAGAATAGCGAATTGTTGATGGGACACCAAGCACAAACTTGGCATAATCTATTTTGTAGTTTCTAAATGGTTTAAAGAGCTTCTATGTGGAAGGTATCAAGTTTTAGCCTGTTCATTATTAGTATTATTATAATTATATAAATTTGTATTTTGGGCGTAGCTGAAAGAAAATATTGTTACGAAACAAATTCACTACAATGTACAAATCAGAAAAAACTAATTTCATATAACATGTTATTTTACCGACTCTTTTACCACATAAAATCGCACCCTACCCAAAATAAACGGTTGACCTCATATTTACGACGAATTCCTTGTGCTAAGTGTAGTTCTTTGATTAATTTATTATACCGGAAACATAATTTTACCCTATGGCTCGCCGCAGGTCTAACGAAGCGAGAGGCATTTCAAAAAGTTAATAATTAATGGAAACACTTTCTTGAGTCTAATAAGTGTGATAGTGACGCGTAAAAAATTGCATTGTTTTTAAATAAAGGCGTATAAAACTATAATTATTTGGTTGAATCTAGTTCTTCAAACATTTAAAGAGGCAACAATAAAAGTAAACGTCCCTATCACCCTCATGAACGATATCACAACAGAGGAGACAGATTTTTTTGCAGAATGCGTATTCAATGTAATGCAATGCTAATTGGTGCCGGACGCCTATTGATAGACGATAGCATTGTTTTAATGTGGTGTACGGCGAAGGGACTGTTCAAGTCCACTTGTTGTTGGAGGTATGAGTCTCTATTGTAGCCTATAGATAGAGGGGTTAGGAAACAGACGCCCGGTTGTAACTTATTATTGCATATCGCTCATTTGCAAGAATAATGTGTGGTCTCATTAACGTGTTGAGCGTGAGATAACACGTTCTGGTTGCAAGTGAGCGATATGCCCGCAGCTGCCGAGTGTGAGCCCTACGAATATTTGCTCCACTACTAATCTTACAGTAATTGTTAGTTGGACCGCGCTGGTGAGGCCGGAAAGGTATGATAACCTATCACGACCGAAAATGAACCCAGCGGGACACTGCCCATTAACGTTACTGAGAAGGGTTCGATCGGACCCCAGCGTTGTCGAAGCAATGACTGCGATGGGATCATCCAGATTGCTCAGAATAGAGGGTGGCGTCGGAAGTGGGATGCCTTTCGCTTCTGTAGAACGTCATTACTCCTAGCGGAGACGGTTCATCCGGTGGAAATATATTGCTTTATTATTACCTTAGAGCGCTATTTCTTTATGTAACTCTTCCGACCTGTGTTTTGTATGTTGTTAATTTTCTAGATGATATTCTTAGTATTTTGGATTAGGCTGTGAATCAACCTGTAACTACGTAAAACTAATAATATATTATTTTATGAAATAAACATTTGCTTTTCATATCTGATTTTTTACTTGTTGACGTATTCCTATTTTAATTAAGAAAAAAAGACAAGAAAACCCCCAAAAGGTTTTTTACACCAAGGACCTATATTTACCCAGCGATATGTTTACAAACATTGCACTCTACTACCATAGTGTTCAGAAAACATAAATAATAATTAGTTAAGCTATGGCTACTACTGTCACACAAAATAATTTCCGATACGAATATTGTAAATCACGAACAAATACATACAAGCGTCAACTCAATTTACGCATAGTAGGAAGGTACACGTAATCTTGACTACCTACGAATACCTAATTTGTCTATGGATGCGACCCCGCTGCTGCTGCTGTGTCTCTCCAAAGGACTTTCCAAACCTTGATTCAAACCATTTCCTAACAATGACCTAAATTAGCTGCTAGAGAGTTATTTCCACAGAACACTATTAATTCTACGTCTTTGCTACTACCGAAGGTTATTCCACCCGATAACGAGAGATGATGAGGCGTCAGATTTTAACTTGAACCCTTTAGATCCCCCCTCCTCCGTGGATCGGCTGTTCTGCGCAGAACAGTACAAAATAATCGAATAAATTACATATTAAATTAGTACAGCAGTAGTCTGTGAAAAGGTAGGTAAGTCAAAAGAGTTCACCTACCGACTATGAAAGAGTATATACAGTACATTTTCTATATTTATACTGAAAAAAAAATACTTTGTCAAATTCTAAGTAAACAAACCTGAATAATAGCATAAGTACCTACAATCAGCAAACTTATATTTGAACAACTTTAAAAATATGTCTATAGTGCCTTTTGAGAAATGGTCCCGTATGTTCAAAATTATAGGCCAACATGGAGGACCATTCCATGCAATAGTGAAGTTGTGGAAAATGGATACGTTGAAGGTAAGTAAATAAGGGAAGTACCTTACGCAAACAGGGTCAGGTACGCACACGAGCTGAGCTGCAGCAGTTTATTGCGGTCATATAGCTCATAGAATCTTTCGCTGGATTCTCGCGGCCGCTCATCTGATTTAGTCCTACCCTGTAGCAGCCGTGGCAGCTTATTAGGCCTACGTTCTATTATTATTGATACCTATGGTAGCCGTACACCATGCTGCCCATGGTACAATCATGACGCTGCAGACTTGATCCGATCTTCAGTTTGTTCATATACACCACAACAGTATAACTATCATGCCAATTCACGCCCCATACACGGTCAGTTCTACTTGATCCAATCGGCAGCGTTATACCGATTGGACGATAGGCAGCGTGATGTATGGCCACCAAAAGGCAGACCACATAAGCATCATGTCACTCAGCTGAGACTTACTTACTACTTTTACTCCAGTAGAAAACTTTTGATGAACCAATTGGATGTAATTGGGCTGTGGCCTACCGCACGTGGTTCTACCGCATTTGGGATTTGGGCACGCTCACTGCTGAGCCGTTTACATACGTATGTGTTTTTAGCAGTCTACTTAGCTGTCTTTTTACATTACAGGAAGGCAAGTACATGGGATCAGATGCATTGGGCAATAGATACTACGAGAACAAGAACTACATGATATCGAGAAGCCGCTGGGTGGAATTTAACCCGGAATTTAGATTTGAATACGATGCTAGTCAAGTATGTTTTGGCATTTTCCATAAGTAGTCTAAAATATAGAATTATAAACTGTAAACATGATAAACACACACGCCGTGTAAAAGTACCTACATGGTAAATATCTCGTTTCCAATGGGCTTATATTATTATATTACACTATCAATATAATCAAGCGATACTCGATATCGTTACCTAATATTGATGAAATTATAACAACAAATGCGTCATGATATAGTAAGATCCTGACCCGTAACTAGAATTTTTTGCATTTTGTTAATCGGAAACTACGAGGACCATGGTCCTACAAACACCCAGACTCATCTCGGCGGTCGGCTCATCTCGGAAATATTGATGCTATTGACGGTATCGCAATGATTACCAACTTCATAATTTTATTGATAATAATATCACAAATAATATTGATAGTGTAATAGACTCTTCTGATAATACGAGGTGTGGAATTTTCAGTAAAGACCATCCATCCATAAAGTACGTCACGCGTTAAGGCGGGGGTGGGGGGTCGACGAAGGGTGACATTATGTGACAAGGGGTGGGAGGGGTCCTAAGTTTCAAATCGGTGTGACGTATACCTAATTTATGGATGACCCTTAAGCAGATCATCGTTTCTTGCAGGTAACCCCTGAATGGTTCGGCTGGCTGCACTACAAGACAGACCGGCTGCCGACGGAGGACTGGGCCAAATACTGCATGAATTGCTGCGCCTGGAGTCAGATCTGGCTGCTACCGGCGCAGGAGAACTTGTCGGGGACCGAGTTTGCTTACTACCCATATAGTACCACACGGCCAAAGATTTCACCGTGGGACGGTAAGCGTAAAGCGATAGCCTCATGTAATTTTTCGCGATCTTATGCATACATTGACATACACCAACTGGCAGTGAGTTAGTATCCGCACTTCCTCGTGCAACTGTTTCTACATTGGCGCCCAACTCAGGGCCATTTTAGCTCCTTTCCTTGGACAAGAACAAAGATTGCTGCTCGTGAGCATTCTTACCATATAGGTAACATTACTGCCTAGACGTCTAAAACAGCATTAATGAAATAATTATGACAACATCAAAAAGTTTCATTGCATTTTGTTCATCTTAGATTAAATAGCTTAACCAATAACTGTCTTGATTTACTAGAAAAAAATCAATCTAATTACTTTGAATTAACGTATTAGGTAGTATAAGTCTGTCATTAGATATAATAACTAAATATATATAGTATATAGGAACAGGTACTTACTGAAATCATTAGAAGTATGATACCTTGCGAATCTGGAAAGCTGATCTTAGTACATCTATTTAATAAAGTAAATCCCTAATAAGCCTAATCAGTCAAGGGTATTAAGTTCATTACGGTAAACCGGTATAGATATACATGCAACTATTGGCGTTAGCATAGCCTAGACTATAATAAGTACCGTCTATTAATAGTATCTATACAAAACCATACTTAAATACAAAATGGGCGCGCCTCGTTGTTTCACCCGCGTTGCCCAGTGAAACAACGAGGCGCACGGATATATCCAGGATATTCGGGATATAAAGTTGCCGTTGATCGTTAAATAGTATGTACTTACAAAAAAGTTCACACCAACAATGTATTGGATGTCGAGATGTATAGAATTTATATACTTAAGTAGCATCTAGGTACCACGGGTAAATAATCAATCTACAATGTTAGTACCAAATTGGTAGTACCCCCCCACAGATCGCCTAATAGTTCTTAAAGCCAGATACTTCACTCTATAGAAAAATTGGAATTCCGAACGTTTTAGATTAAATACAAAATATCAAAAGATTTCGCACACGCTAAAAAGTACCTTACGCGGACGCCCAAGAGTAGTATATACGAGAGGTACTACATTGTCTGTTTTAAGGGCTGTCAACATTTGACAATCGTACTTGGGATTAAAGAGATAATATTAATTTCAATAATCGCGATGATAGTCTAATGGAAGAACGTCCCCCTTTCAAGGAGAGAGTCGTGAATTCAAATCCCAATGCGGGCGAGTATCAATCGCGGGTCAATTGTGTTTTATGATGATGTAATAAGTTACTTATATGTTTGTAATTATGTAATAACTAGCAGCGTCCCGCGGTTTCAACCGCGGTTTTTAGCATCTCACAGGAACAGTTAATTTTTACAGGATAAAAAATATCCTATGTTATATTCCAGAACCTAAAGTATCCTTATACTAAATTTGAATGAAACATTCCAAAATGTGATTGGGTTGTAACCTAGAATACAATAGTGAAAATTCAACAGGCAAATATAGCTAATTCCACAATTCCCCCTGGAAATCGGGAAGCCAATATGCCAAAATGACAAATATCTGCCATAAACGATCACACTGTCGCTCACTGTGCCGCGAGCGCATTTCATGCTTTGGTACTTGGCCGCGACCAGTGCTACACTTATCAGGCCCAAACTGCGGATCTCCTTTTGGTAGCCCGCGATTCAGGCCTGGTACCATGTCCAAAAAAAAGAACCCGTAGCTTCAGAATCAGCTGCATATGTTCCAATTTCCAATTTAACTTTCAGACACATAATATATTATTATTCGTAGTAGAAAAAAAAGATGTAGAAGTTTAGCCACTTTTGAGCTGACCGTACCTACTACCCGTAGTAGTAACAACGCAACTTTAGCACCACGGAGGAGATGCGCTGCAAGCTTAAATACGTACATATTCTAATTACCTGGCAGTCGTCTTGATGAGTCATTTACTGGAACACGTCCCGTACTTCCCATCCTTCCCGTAACTCCAGAAAATGTAACTAGATGGCGCTAGGTGGTAATTTCCAACTTAAATTTTCAACTCTGTTTCTTTTAATTGTAGAACTTAACATTTCAGGAGCTTGAGACATTATAAACTTCCGCGCTTGGTCTTTGTGGTGGGTTTTGGCTGTCTATGCTCTCTCCAAGAGTAGGCTAGTGTACCAGCAGTAGTGGGAACGTCATAGGGCTGATAAATATGCCGATAAAATTTCACACAACTACTGAACCTAGGTTAATATAAATATAGGTATATATTTTAACACAAAACAAAACAAAACAAAACAGGTATATTTTATTTTCAGGCTTTTCTATCTGCAACCGCCCTAATGTGCTGATATAAGGTCAAGCTTTAGGGTCCTATGGAATCGTTTTTGAAGAACTTACCCAGTGTCTTCGCTTGATTAATTTAATTACTTATTTGTTTATTTCTTTCAATAAACTATCTACTCTAAAAACTACATCGGTCTATTACTTACTATCCCATTTTTTTTTATTGTAAAAGTCAGCATTCTACAAAGCTACCTACTTAAACTTAAACCTACCTACTTCTTAAACAAAATCGACGCCACCGGAAATAGGTACAACACCGTTATCGCAATATCGAGTACGCAACAGTACGGTCAGCAGAAAAATTATAGCGTAAAATTTTGTTGTGCAAAAAATGTCAGGCGCTTATATTTTTCGCTTGAAAAACTTCATCGATCGGCACGCCGAAAGTTAATATTTTGGTAAAAAAAAATTTGGTGTGGTGTGGTCATGAGTCGTGGTCGTAGGGCCGTAGCTCCGGCCGAGAGTGGTGGGCGTGCGAGGGGCGGCACCGGCAACTCCTTCCGTGCGGCGCTCGCTGTCGCCGGCTGCAGAGCCCCAGTAGCCCGCCGGTCGCGGCGAGAAACGCGCGCTTGTAATGTCACAGTGTCAGTGTCGCAGTGTGGTGGGGCACTAGCCCAAACATTCGAAAATAGAAAACGAAAAAATTAACCCCCCAATGGGAGTATACGAAGAGAGGGGAGCGATGCATTGGGTAAGATTATTTATTTTGTTTAAAAATTTTTTGATGCAACTTATACTTTTAAGTTAACTTTGTTTATCTTTCATATGCATTTT
Source organism: Campaea margaritaria (assembly GCA_912999815.1). Classification (NCBI taxonomy): domain Eukaryota; kingdom Metazoa; phylum Arthropoda; class Insecta; order Lepidoptera; family Geometridae; genus Campaea; species Campaea margaritaria. Next base: position 8,752,414 of record OU538788.1, read on the forward strand.
TATTAGAAAGTATAATTTTTTGTTTGCATTAGTACATTTTGAACTGAAATTGGTTAATCCGTTTTTTGCCGACTGTACCTACTTTGTTTTAAAGTAGGTGTATCTTTACTTGATACGCGGTACAAATAATTATACATTCGCTGCTTTAAGTTTGTTGTGAATGAAGTAAGCGCTTGTACAGATAATTATAGTAATATGAGTAAAATTAGTAAGTTATTGTTCTTGGTATCAACTTTCATGCTCTACTCCAGCTACCTACCAATGCGATGGTAGCTGAGTGGGCATATCCACCGGTAACTAGGTGCATACTATTCAATAATCCTAAAATAAAAAGCTCTACCACATGTATTATTAACTAAACATAAGGCTATAACATCATAATCATATAGAATTAAATCAGTTAAAGATTTAATTAATTACAGATATTTTATTCACTCGTAAATGTGTTAAAATTACAGTGCTAATTAAAGACTTAAAGGAAATACTATCGTACCTGCTTATTGTAGTCCTATTAAACATTTATTTCTAATTTATTATACGCATATAGGTAATTCAATATTAAATGCATTCACCTTAGTATTCATCATCATGTATAATTTAGAGATAATTAATTATGAAGCATTATTCAGATTAATCGTTTTATGTAATGTTTCATGATGAGTAAGGATGTTATTTAATAAATATTTTGTCTATCACAGGTTTTAAAATTCTACCACAAAAATTGTGTGAAAGTGATGTGCCTACATATATACGAAAATATTTTTGTATTGTCTTTTCTGATAAATCATTTATTAAATTTAGCTATGAACATGTAGAAGTGTCAGATTAATGTAAGATAGGATTAGGTATTGGAAGAAGACCTAACAACAGCAGCTGCTGTGTTTTAGCCATTAACATGCAAACCGATATCTTCACTTCTCTCGCACTTTTTGTGTAGGTAGTACATACAATTTTATAGTAGATTCAATTTTAATTTTACTGGAAGTATTAAAATTAAAGTTTAAAGTCATCGATAAAATAAGTAGTTTAAAATCGATTGCATAATAATACGGAGCAGACAAACAAACCACAGATTGGCAAAAAAACGTTTATCCCTCGCATGCACCATTTACAGAGACAGTATGATTTTTAATTGTTGTCTGTCCGGATCCTAGGCTGCGTATCGTACGAGTTAATATCACATAGCGATCCAGTTCTGAGCCAGCTAGGTAGGATGTTTAAAGTTACAAGTCTCTCGCTCATCGGGAAGTTAATTTAATATCGCTCGCAAAAATTGTACCGAACAGACAATCGGACAGAGAAGAAAACGAGTTTGGTAATGAAAACGTGGCATAATAATTAGTACCTACACGTTTATCCCCGTGCACTTATAAATATGCCACCACAACAGCTTAATGTTGAAAGAGAGCTTAATCCAATTAAAAATATTTATCTCTATTTAGTAGAAAAATACAAAGGCAATCATTTTAAACGGGTGCTTATTTTGTTGATGGATAAAATAGAATGTTTACGAACAATAGACTAGAGAAGTAAAAATAGTGAAATCAAAATAAATAGCAGCCCTAGAATAACTATTCTAAGATAGCTGCCTTTTTTTTTCACCGCAATCGCCGCGAGCGACGGCGCGGCGTCGTTAGCGGGTCGCGTCCATAGAGTTTTATTACATAGGTATCGGGCCGTTAGGCTCAAATTCTAAGAAAACCTCTCTCCTTTTTGGTAACGCAAAATCTAGCTTGTTTTAATTGGTTGAAAAGAGTTTGTTTTGATTTAGTTTTAATTCATTATCGAATTGTTTTGACGTCGAAACGGATTGATTTGTAATAATAATCCGGTTTTGTTTAGGGTATGCTATTTTTATTTTTACCTATATTTAGATATTCTATTTATGTAAATGGTACTGTTAATTTCTTTATTTAGGTACTAGCTGCGCCCCACTGGTTTCACCTGCCTAATTCCACTTTTCCCGCAAGTTCTCTGCATTTCCCAGGTTAACAACTGCCATATTATTATATAGATAGATAGATGATATATCGATATAGATAGATAGATAAATTTATGAAACATTCACGTAAACCTTACATATTACCATACAAACTTTTATTCCCTATTTTCATTTTACCCTCTCAAGGGTAAAACTTTTACACACTTTGAGTGTCATGTTTATTTATATCTAATTAAAATCCTAAAAAATAAGTTTAATCTTCTGGCTTCAAAAATGACGTAACTTCGATACAAACTTTCATCCCCTATTTCAACACCTTAAAACCCCTTTTTCGCATTAAAAAGTAGCCTAAGTCCTTTCTCAGGCTCTAGACTATCTCTGTACTAAGTTTCATTGAAATCGGTTCAATAGTTTAGGCGTGAAAGCGTAACAGACATACAAACAGACAGAGTTACTTTCTCATTTATAATATAAGTAGGGAAGTACTACGGTAAGTAGGGAAGTGCCTACTTACTATACTTACAGGTACAACCCTAACGCAGCTGAGAAATTGACATGGTTTATTATGAAGGATTTACCTATCCGCTTATTTTTTTAAAATAATTTAATTGCCTCAAGCTATATAATTCCAACGTATTCTATAAATCCAGTGTCACAATCTCAAAACAAGACACCAGAAAAGCAATGAATGGAAAACAGAAAACTGAATGAAAAAAAATGTAAACCGTTGGCTATTAAAACCAGATTATAAAATAGGTGCAAAGATAATTGAACAGCCCATTTAGGACTGCATAAAGACTGCTATCACAATAACTCGACAATTTTTATCCATGTGTAGGTGCTGAAAATCATGGACCAATGGGAAGCCTCCAGGACCTCTGTATCCTCACAGTCAGCGTTATAAATGTAATAATTGACTTGAAAATCTGTAATATTTGGCAGTAGGTATACTTGCATAGCTTTTCACTGCCTATGTTTTTCTTTACCAAAAGATCTAATAATTTTTGAGCCGTCATAATTAAGTTTAGTTTAGTTTGGTGAATTCACATCAATTTTCCTACCAAAGCCCGGTGCCTATAAAACCTGTAAAACAAACAATTTTTATCTATAGTTCGTATTCTAGTCGTTGGATTTATATATAACAATCTACCTAGTTGCGCCCCGCGGTTTCACTCGCGCAATTCCAATTATCCTGCAATTTACCAAATTTCCCTGGTTAAAAACAGCCTAACTCACTTGGAAATAGGGAAGCGATGAACTAACAACATATATTATAACAGAAGATCGATAGAAACCAAAAGTAACAAAACATAACCCTCCTTCTGGTGCAGGCAGGTAAATAAATGCCTATCGCACAATCATGTCTTCAGCTCATACAAAAACTCTATCGAAAAAAACTGTCTGTATTATCTGAATTGGTCGGGCTGCTTTTCCAAATTTTCATCCATAAACCCTTAATTCAGACTATGTATTACTAACATTAAAAAAAATTGCCGAATCGGTCAAGCCAATATTATGTGATGCGCTCACCAACGTGCTTACAGAATTTAAACTTTATTTATGTAGAAGAGTAGATATCATTGCATAGCTCAAATTCTAAGCCGCTATACAGTGAAAACTACTTGCAATCGGTTTAGCTTTGCGTGATCCGAAACCAAACAGACAAAGGCCCATTTTCTTAAATGTTCCATTCTTGTTTAGAAGCTTATTTTTAATCTCCTAGCCTAAACTGATTATTTTTAATACGCATAATTATTATGAAAACGTTAATGTAAAGAGTTTTTGTCTCTTGGAAATCTCCTTATATTAGGTATAGGAATTATTTTAGGGTATGGTTTTAGGTTTCCTACGTGCATGGTTTAAGTTAGTTTATTTGCGCTAAAACCACTATTTTTTACGAAGCACAAAATATTCATGTTCAAATTCCTGTTTTGATTCCTAAAATTTTCATTGTAATTCTTTGAGCTGTTACGAAGCTTATTCGAAACAAACTTTCAAACGGACAGGCGGGCCAATTCTAAAAACGTTTATTTATAATTATTAGGCATTGGTTCAGATAAATTTTGGCATTTATTTTGAAATCACAGACTGGCATGGAATGGATGTGGTTTGGTTTAAAGTAATTGCAAAGTATTAGAAATTACACAATTAGTGGCTTCCTCGTATTTCAAATATTTGACAACTTGTCGCTTTACGTAGATAACAGATTTTCGCGTCTATCACAAGTATTGGTCTCGTATTTCGGAAAATTTGGGGATCTCGAGAAAAAGCGAAATCCGCGCGATCACGAGCGGCCAAATTTTATAGAATGATCATCCACTTTTTACGTATTTAATAAATAAGTAGCACTATAAAAAAAAATTGACAGTATCCATTAAGTAAGTATAAAAAATCCGGATCCTTTACAGTTCTTGTAGTACCCACTATAGGTAGATATATTATTTGAGTACGTACCTACTATGGTATAGACTTACTGTAGTATTGATAAGGTTCTAAACAAATATCCACCTACAAAAATACATACGTTCGTCATTGGGTTATATTTATTAATGTAGTTACGTAAATTCAAACAAATATAATAATATACAATGTTATTTTCTCTTTATTTACAAGGCAAAATATAATTCGCGCATAGATTAAGTATTTGTTATGGAAATATAATTTTGACAAACCGCGATTATTCGATGTACTTACTTACTTAGGGAACGTTTGTCGTTGTTGATTGTTTCGTTGTATTCAATTCGCGAAAGAGAACTAGTATGTACTATATTTTATTGAATACGTAATTAATTGAATATCCAAAGCACGGCAATTCAGCAAAATAAAAAAAGGAATTTTAAAACTTTTTTATATTCTTTTGTTTTCTTTTTTTAAGCAAACACGCTCTTGGTCTGATGGTGGACGGTTACCGCCGCCTATGGACACCTACTACACTCGGGGTGTTGTAGAGGCGTCGCCTACTTTATTTAACCCTTTTCACCATACTTTTGAAGCGTACCGTGCTATAATATAGCGGAATAATATCTGATGGTAGCTCATTCCACATTCCGCCGGTGTAAGGCAGAAAATATCGCGTAAAGCGTACAGTGCGGGATTTCCTCAGATAGGTACACTATAAGTGAGTGAGCTTTTTCGCCATTTTGTGAGGTACGGTGGTAGAACTGCGACGGTAGAATGAGCTTAGATAGTTCTTCACAACGATTTCTCTATTTCAAAACTGTTCTCTATTTAGTTAACGATTAAGATAATGTGGAAAGGTTGAGGTCAGCAGAGTGAGGATATTCTTATCGCCCAGCTAGATATTTAGATCAAGTTGTTTCAGAAACAGACTAAACATAAACAACTTCGTATTATCTACGGCTAGTGCTATCTGTAGGTGTACCTGCTCGTAACGTAACAGTCAATAAATCGCTATGAGGGTAAGTTAAAATAGTTACATTGAAAAAATATATATCCCCGCTGTTATTATTTTTTAGTGATAAGACCGCCCATTGTGACACTAATTCTTAAATTGGTCCTGTTCTAGTTTTTAAGTTTTTGTTTGTTCTGTGAGTTTATCTATCTATCTATCAATATCCCTGTTTTTCTAAATGAATATAAAATAAAATCATGATCCCATTCTATGAGCTGTGTTTAAAATATTACAGATGTAATTTAAATTGTTTTCTCTCTTGCATGCTTAAAATAATTAAGTATTGTACAGTCAACATCAGAAGTAAATGATGATCAGACAAGTTTCAAAAACTATGAAAAATCTTAAGAATGTCATAACTCCCTTCTCTCTCTATTCTATTTATCAGGATTCATTGAGGGACAGATATTTATGCCATTTTTAAGGAATCAGCTTATATTGAAAATAATTGTAACAAGCGTTCAATACACTAAATACCTGTCATGGTTTTTGAAACTTTTCTGATTATGATTTACTTTTGACGTTAACTGTACTAGTAGTGTAGGTATATACTTGTAAGTATTAAAGTTTTTAAAGTAGGAAAATGAAGTTGTTTAACATTTGCAGTTTCAACATATTGCGATAGGACACTGAAACGATAAGATAACATAATTCAATTTTTTTTCCTGTAAGTACATTAAAAGAGGAAAATATAAATAATTCCAACCTCATGTCGGTAAAATATTGTGTATTTCCAGGAATATAAGAAATAACACACTAGATGGAATAATAAAACACTTGGCAATTCAAAGACCTAGAAATTTCTTAACAAAAGAAAATTCGAGAAGTCCTTTGTATTCACTACCAGTAAAGCTATTCACCGCTGTACAAAACTCCATTTGAATAGCGAGTGTTGTTGCAGCAACAAAGCGAGCGGTACATATCGTCGGCGTACGAGGGTAACGGAGAACTTTCGCCAGTGGCGCCGACCACGTCGCCGGGATCCCCACGGGACTGCACGTCGTGCCGCAAGCGGGAGCCGCCGGACGAGCCCCCGCAGCCCCCGGCCGAGGACGCCTGCGCTGGCTGCGGCGCCCGCATCACCGACCGATTTTACCTGCTGGCGCTTGAGAGGCGCTGGCACACGCCCTGCCTCCGCTGTTGCGAGTGCAAGATGCCACTCGACTCTGAACAGAGGTGCTACGCGCGAGATAGCAATATCTTATGCAAGAACGACTATTTCAGGTTAGTTTTACTATTTTCGTTATTACCTTCTGGGTTATGCCACTTTAAAGTCACTAGTTAGAAAGTTTGGTTCCATCCGTATTGTACCGAGGCTGGCTATATATAGTACTCTATAAGCCACTCAAGAAAATTTTGTTAATAATTATTTCAAACTACTTGGTTTTATATTATTGCTTGTAAAATACAAAAGGCTTCCTTCCTATCATACGATCCGGTAACGCCATGTGGATACGGGCCTTAGCTTAAGAGTTCTGGGTATAATATCGTACCTTGATAAAAATAAAACTTAATTCCTAATCAAATATGCGGCAAAATTATAACTTTTTTATGCTACAGAGTAACGAGACGAACAGGTCGTTGACCTGTTGGTAAGCGCTACACGCGTGTTTAATTAAGCCTAATGGGATTTAACAATAAAATAAAATGTATCTACAAACATCTTGTTAAAAGGATGCCCACTAGTAGTTAGTTACTCATTTGACCACATTGGCTGATTTACTGGACTCTTTATACCAGTAAGCCCTGTATTCATGAACATTCTCAGTTTCATCATCATGGCATGAGAAACAGCAAAATTATATAAAACCGGTAGCAATAGGTAAAGCTTTCTTTGCGTAAATAAAAAGAGTAAACACATTATTCAAGCGCGAAACAAGCTTTTAACCACTCGCGTTGAACCTGTTAAATTAACACCAGACTTGGCCAGACCACGTTTTACAGAATACTTAATATTTCTTTTTAACAGCTGGTTATCAAGATAGCGATTGAAATGAATCTTGTAATTAAAATATTAATTGTGGTCACCTAAAACACTTTACAGCGTGTCAATGGAGCATACTCGACAATTTACTGTGCAATTATTGTGATGGCAGTCTTTATGCAGTCCTAAATGGGCTATTCAATTATCTTTGCACCTATTTTATTATCTGGTTTTAATAGCCAACGGTTTACATTTTTTTTCATTCAGTTTTCTGTTTTCCATTCATTGCTTTTCTGGTGTCTTGTTTTGAGATTGTGACACTGGATTTACAGAATACGTTGGAATTATATAGCTTGAGGCAATTAAATTATTTTAAAAAAATAAGCGGATAGGTAAATCCTTCATAATAAACCATGTCAATTTCTCAGCTGCGTTAGGGTTGTACCTGTAAGTATAGTAAGTAGGCATTGATGGTTATTGTTATTTCTAGACTATTACGACTTGTTCATATTGAAGGGCTAACTTATTTTTATGAGTACCCGTTAATTTTATGGTAACCGGGCAGTGCTCATATTAACTATAGTTTTTATGGGAAAACTATAATTATCTTTAGTGTTTTATTTATATTTCGTAAACAATTACAAATACATATTTATATTAGTATATCTTCATAATATGATATTTTGAAGTTGTCATTGGTTTTGCAATAAAAAATATTGCCGTTGTAAGTAGGTTAATAATTTTTTCACTAGGGATAACTTTATTGCATAGGTAATATACATAATTATTTAGAATATCAAAATACGTATACAATCTAATTTCAATAAACTAATAAAACCAAACGTGATTCCCTTACTCAAATATTTGTGTTTGAATTCCATTTAATATTTTGAAATGAATGACGGCCCGGCATTTGGGCCCAGCTTGAGGTGCGACCACACTGCGAGAGGTGTCGACTGCGAGAGTTATGGGGTTGCCAGCCGGGCATGCCAATTCACACTTGCAGGATGCCGCAACTCGTACGTGTTTTATGATTTATTTATATGCATATGAGTTATTTACTTGAGTGTTGGAAGACGATGTGTGATGTTTTAAAAGAATCGAATATTAATAATTAGTTCCAACTTGTTTACTAACTCCTCTCTCGTCTCCTGAGTTTCGCTTTTTCATTACCAGTATGGTTCATGATCATTATTTAGGTTATGGACATGGAAATGACTACGGGGCGGGCCGACGACCCCTACTTAGTAGAGGCAATTAGCAGAAAATATTCAATTGTACTCGATGGTATAATAAAATACTCTGTAAGCTTGCAGGTTACATTTGTGTTCATACTTAGGCGAAAGACAAATCAATGCCGCGTGGCGTTTCACTTTGATACACCTTGCCCATTTTGATAGCGCTATTCTGTACGCTCCAACAACTGGAAATGACATCGATTCGTATTAATTTCCTAGTTTCGATGTCCCAATCAACTGTAGTAAAATTGGAACCTGAAAAGAAGACGCTTTGGCTATGTGAAGTAACGTTAGACGTTAAGGACACATTGGCGGTGCAAAGCGCGAAGCTGGCAGCGTGGCTCAGCTGTCATCTGGCCGTCACCCAGCGTTCGTATCTGATTTACGTTTTAAGTCCGGACCGGGCACAGCTCACAGTTATCGCGGACAGAGAGGGCACGTCCCATCGACGACATCTCGGCGGGGCGTCGACGTGACGGCCGTGACGTGCGAGACCCGGCAATGCACCGTTATGTAGCTAGCCTAAGGGTGAGTTAGGGTCAATGAGCTGAAACCACAAACAGAATTATTCTTGGTGTGTATTTTGTTTTTTTTTATAGTGTGACCTTAGATTATGTACATATACCGATATATACATAACGATAACCAATAAAACTGCTCCACTGAAAGCAATGCGGATAAACATAAACAGCTGTGATGGACAGACATACGGCCGCATGTAATCTTGTAAGGCTGAACTAACCGTAGGTACGCATTTTCCGTTTGTCGTATTCGTACGTAAACCTGAATAAGCATTTCGTCCACTTGTGACTCAGTATATTTGTCCGAGTGTTTTATTCCCGAGATATACTCCAATTGAAGTGTCGACTATGTCGATCTCCTAGATAAGTCACGTCGATGATGGGATAGCCCGTTTTGGAGCAGCACATGTCACTATTTGTGTTGTTATTTAATCTTCCGATAAGCTTTGTTGAAATATTGTCAGTATGTGAAACTTTTATTAAATTAGGTCTCTTGTTTTGTAAGCTTTTCACCTCTGCTTTGAATGTTTTTAGTTTTCCCAAAGCAAGGCATTGTAGTACTACAATTAGTAGGCAAAGAGTACATTGGATGTTTTGATAACGGTCTGATCTACGTGTTTGTCTTGATGCTTACTGTTTTGTACGTGCCTTATAGGTCATAGAACTATCCGTAAGGTTCCGTACTATAGTTAATATTGTTGTATTTCTATTTCTGATCTTGTCTTGAGATTTTTACCCTCTCTCTGAGGCACAATGTACGAGTACTAAAAGGCCATTCCAAAAATGTATAACTTATATGAAATACCTAAGGAACCCTGGCTATAGCAAAAAAACTAAAAGCGGAAAAAAAACCGACTGCGAACAAAACTCAAACGTGAAATGCAATTGTAGGCATTGCAGTCAAAAGGTGGTGGCTCCGATTGCATTACACTTTTTAGTTTTTGTTTTATTATTATATTTGTTTGTGTTGATTTATTATTGTGACGCATATAGTTTTTAACACGCTTTTATTAGCTTTGCCTGTATCTACGAGGATGTAACGGAATCTTGGAACTGTAATTTCACGAGATTTTAGACGTCCGATTTACTTGAAAATTTGCACATGTATTAAAGAACGATGATAATACAATAACAAAAAATATAAGTAACTACCTAATAAAAAAATAAGAGTATTAGTTAATATCATAGTTATAAAAAACGCTTTACTACCATAAAATTAATTAATTATTTTTCTACTTTTTAGTTTGGCTCGCTATTAAAACGAGTTTTTTTAGTTTGTTTAACTGTAATTTATTTCAATTACTTACCACTTTATTGACCTGCTATTTTCTCAAATAGGTTAAACCCAACATAATAGCAGAAAAAAAATGTATTTTTGTCCATGAAAGCCATGATTTTTTTATAAAATAGTGCATAACCGACGAAGCGTTTATGGCACGCTTACAAACAAGTATCGAATAAAAATAGTTTCGTATTAATCGTGAGCCGTGTGCACCCAGTCGATTATTATTATCGATGACATCGGTCGATGTCTCGGGATATCGAATTTGACGCGTCCAACGGCATGTTTTCATTCCGGTATGATGTCAAGAAAAATTGTCTTGAGTGGTCCACAAAAAAGGTACCCAATTTTTTTGCATGTATTTTTGTATGTGTAAACAAATTATGGCCTTGCCTCATGTTTTGCTATTCTAACGAGATAAAATAATTATATTTATACGATCATCAACAGAAAATTAAAATATATGGTCTACTAAATATGAATTCAGTTCGCAAAAGTTTAAAAAACTTCAAGTAGGTATATTTATTTTATTTTATATTTATTTTTATTTATTTGATGCACAAAACAAAATAATGTTATGTTTGTAATATGCCCGACCGAATAAGCTCGTTTGGAGTAAGCATGTGTAGGCCTAACCTAGCGCTAAATGCCGGTTAAAGAGGTAAGTTTCTTTATTAAGGTGATTACAGTGCCCAAATTCGCAACTCGACGCGTCTCAGCACAAATTTCGGACGAAATACTTATTATTGAAATAAAGCCAAGTCCGCGCGCACTCCAACTTGACTGTTACGTCAAATATTCCGTCGAAATAACCCGAAAAATAATTGAGAAATCATTAGTACATTTTATACATATCAAGTAGGTATATCTATCAATTGATATAGATATAAGTTAAATCACCCAAGGCGTTTGGTAGAAGATGCACCATTAATGAAAAACATAAAATTAGTAATTTGAAAATAAAATGCCTAAATCCAAATGTTGTACTTGAATTGATAAATTCGAATATATTTTTATCAGATTTTTAAAATAATCGTGTGGAGTTAGCTTTAGAAGCAACCTTTTGACGAGACTAAGACCCTCAATCTAAGAAATGTCTTTAGGCGTAGTAGACGAAACTGATATTGTATCGTTACTAATAACAATAATCACGACTAATATTGAATCTGTGGTCCGGGGCCCGGGCTTCGAATGTACACTGAAATTAAATTAACAGTCATAGATCAAATTACATAATTATATGAAATCTAAACTCTGTTCCGCTTTGCATATATTTGGGTATAACATAATTGACTCTATCTGCTGTATTCTACTGTATCCCATTGCCATTAATATTATAATTGTAATTATATGATTGTTATCATATCACCCAGTTTCAGCTCCGGAACGGTAGAACGGTTTTTGTTGAATTTAGGTCCTGCAATAACATGTATGACATATTTAGTTTACGCGGGCGAAGCTGCGAGACCCTGGTGATTTTATATATAACTAGCTGCGACCCGCGGTTTTACTCGCGTAGTTCCCGTTTTGTCCCACGGGAACATACTATCGGGATAAAAAAGTACCCTATTACTCAATCTTGGCTATAAGCTATCTGTGATCCAAATTTCATCCAAATCCGTTCGGTAGTTTTTGCGTGAAATAGTAACAAACATACACCCATACTCACAAACTTTCGCATTTATAATATTATAGTAGGATCATAGTAAGTATGGATGGATAACTAAAGATATACAGATTGTTGAGATATCCTAGATACATTCAATTTGCTTGAGGCCTTATAATAATAATATATTTAACTGATGAATTTACAATAAAAATCCAGTATCTATTAATTAACGTATTATCACGGAATGACGCTGAATGATTCCGTTCGTAGTTTGCTATTCATACTGATAAACAAACGCGTAATCATCAAATATAAGTATGTAGTACGTTTGGGGGCCAACGGCCGTCTTTATCTCTCGTCCTTTACCTCTCAAATAACATTATCAGCTGCCGACCGGTCCAAACGCAAGAGACAATAAACGCCCCTCGTAAATGCGGCTTATGTTCGCGTAAATCAAACAACGTTTCCACAAGACACTTGTTAAATTACTAATAAAAGTCGGCGACGCAACGAACGCGCATATATTATCATTAGCTTTATTGAGGCGCAGGCGCAGCGATGTTGCTTACTGTGGCGCCCAATCTAGGAAAGCTGCACTGCTAGCTACGACATTATAGAAATCAATTTCTTGGACAAACTTTCATTGCTTCTGTGATGTTGCATAGCATCTAATTAAAGATAGCTTCCAATTAATTTTTGGCAGCCACCTTAAAAATCCACGCATTTTTAAGCCAAGCAATTCTCTACAATTGTGATGAGCCGAGAGAAGCAATATTATGGTTTATGTTATGTATGATTATGACTCTTGGACACTTAGGATAATCAATAACGTCATTGCCGAATTCCTGGTCGTTGGTCACGCACGTGTCGTCTCCACTCCGGTCGTCTCCGTGCATATCCGCTTCAATTCCTAAATTTTTACTCTGGAGCAGAATTAGATATCACACACACGTGTAAAATTATGTTTTTCTCTAATGAAGTTATAACTGACCCCGCGACACTCGAAGGAATATGGTCTATATACACAACACTTATATAATAGAATTGTAACTTGGTGAAACGTATTATTATAATCTCACAACTATTTCCCTGCTATCTAGTAGGTACTGCTTCGATTCCGAGGTATAGCTATTGAACAGTGCAAATTGGATGATGGTTGTAGAACCGCAAACGTCTTGATCGTATAGCACTGTATCTGTGTAGCATTGAGATTTAGTTACCAGGTGCGGTGACCCTAGTCGGAGCCGGAGCAAGTGGTCTGATCATATTGCTAGCCATGCAACTGTGTCGGTGATTAGGCGCCCTAATTGGAGCGCAATAGAACGTTCAGTTCAGATTCAAACAAAATGATCCAGTTGCTATTGCAGTTGACTAGTCCAATATTATCTATCAAGTCTGATGATGGGAGTCCACCAACCGCAATACGAACACTGCGGCACCCATCGACCTTGTATTCCACTTTGGCGCCTACGTACCTATTAAGACTACCGTTAATAATAAAGCTGGTACAGTTAACTATCTAAACTGGATTACGGCATTTGAACAGTTTTTTTAAACTGTATAATGTTAGAATAATCTAGGATGTATGTGGGAACGGATCGCCGTCGGTGCCATTGTTAAAAAGGCTTGCTCTGTTTGGTGTCATTTAGCTCGATCCCACACTATAAATACCCATTTTTTTTACTTAATTCTCAGTTAAGTATAGCTAACAGTTTTAAATATTTGGTTATGGATAGGTATGCTACCGATTAAAATTGTTGACATGACAGCAACTAACAGTAGTTCTACCTAAATCTGGAGATTTGGTCCATTTGTTAATATTTTTAATGGGTTGTCACTGAGACCCTTTGACAAGTTACGATTGTAATCTATGATATTTACGTAGGTATCACGTGTAATATCGTGTAACGTGATACGTCTTCGGTTTACTACGGCTAGTAATGATTACAGTTACCGTTGAGAAGCACAGCTTAGAATTATTACACTTCAAACTAGTTAACAACTTTGTTTATTCAACTTACTTATTTCCGTGTAGGAAAAATAACATTTTTTTTCATTGCACATAAGAAATTAAGTCGAATGACTTAATAAGTCATATTTTATGATTATATCCATATATAGTAAAATTGGTCAATAGTCAATAAGAGAGCATTAGAGGTTCAGTAGTACGTATTAAGAACTAATAGTTATTAATAATGTTTACTAACTATTTATAAGGTTTTTGAATAATTAATTAATATCAATATTATTAGTACCTATTGTGCTTTTATTGTGCACATAATTATTTAGCCAATTACTGAAATTACTAGACAAAATATAAGAACGGTTTCAATAAATAGCTAATGACGTTAAACTTAATACAAATGGAATGAAATCAAAATTGTACCCGTTACTAAATAGGTAAAAACTCCCAAGTGGAGAGCGCCTCGAACGTCTCGGCGTCATGACTTGTTGTGTTATGTTTATAGCAAGTTTATGCCCAGTTGTTTGTATTATAAGTATGCAAATTCAAGCATGTATCCATCTCAGGTGTATAATAATATGTAAGTCAGCATGAAGTTTCCTATTAAAAAAACTATATAAAATTGTTACAAAATTAAAAATATACGTTTCGTAGTTTTTGATTGCACTGTGCGCCAATGTCTTGTAAGGTAGATGTGTAGTCAACTTAATAAGTTTAGGACAACGTAACCAAAAATAAAAAAAAAACTCGTGCTTTTAACCGCCATATTATGGACTGAGCTTCAAATGATCCCGAGTACCTGACTATAGAATATGTGATGACTATAGAATATGTTAATGAGTCGAATTCCTAAAACCATTTAAATTTTCTAGTTCTAGGTATTATGAGACTTTTAATATTGTTTAAGGCTTCAAATTCCTGTCATTCACCCTCATTCTAACTACTCGAGTTGTAGGTTTCTTTTTCTCTAGGTTTCTTTAAGTTTCTTTGACAGCACAGCGGACGTCTTAGACTGGCTAAATAATTATTATAAGGAGCATTATTACAACTTAACAACGTTGCATTTAATATTGGTATCTAACGGAGAACGTTAATTATATATTACCTAATTAATAGGAATACGATAATGACAAAATATAGAATAGACAGAAATATTAGCTCTACCACAGATTAAAAAGCTCTACCAAAGAAATATTCTTAATCTTATAAAAATTTCAATACGCGTATAAAGTTATATTAATTTATATGAATGCAAACACACAGGGATCTCAGTTGTTAACCAAGATATTAAGCAAACTTTCTTCATAAAATAATCAATTAAATCATCAACTTCATGTCACATCCGACGCATAACATCGAATAATTATTACAGTGCGCATCTTTCACAACGTTCTGTCGGCTCCCGTGGTGTGTTATCAATGTCATCTCAGTTGCTCGGGTGTGTTTATGAAATTTAGATAGTATAGAATATATTTTTTATGAGTTTCCCACTGGGTGAGATGGCCATGGGAATGGATAGTGGCTTTATCAGAATTAGCTGAATTAATTATGCGCCCACGTCGTCGCCGCGCGACGTAAGATAACGGACGGTGGTGTATCTCGTAACCCGCGGACGCGTCGACAAATGCGCCTAAAGTGTTTAGCGATCACTGTTCACCACTGTTTGATACCAATTCATAAGGTTAGGTTTATTATAGCAGTTAATAAAGTTTCAAAATTTATGCGAAGTTTTTAGTGAAATGTAATATTTATACAATGCCAAATCGTAAATTACCAATATTAGATTTCTTTTTCTGTCCGAATGTTTGTCTCAAATAGGTTCCGAAACAGGATCAATGATAATCATAATGATTTCAATCATAATTTCAGGGATTAAACTAGGAATAGTTACTAAAATTTTCGTGTATGTTTAATTTCGATATCTTGAGGGTTTAGAAGTTATGAGATATGATACTTATAAATATATTTATCCAAATATTGCGCGAACGAAGTCGCGGGATATAATTAGTCTACAATATGAGGTTTTCTTTCTTTCATTACAATACAACACAAACCCTGCTTTCTTTATTAAAAAAAAAAACAGAAAACCGGACCGCGCACACATACATGGGTACACACTCGCACCAATACGGCTTCAAAACATAACCCTCCTTTTGAACAGTCGGTTAATAAACAGTCATTATGGATAGGGGTGAAATTATACGGAAATTGCTTCCCCTGAATATTAAAATACCCACTTTAATATTCAGTCTCTTTGTACAGAGGGAGTAAGGAAACCTAGTGTTACTGCTAAAACAAGTGTACACGAGGAATATTTTCACACGGTCTCTGACACACGCCACACAGATATTAGTACCTACTGACAAATAATTGTCTAAAGTGTAGATTCTACACTAATATTACCTACAGATAGGTACGATAAAGTTTGTTGGCAACCGCTGAAAACTGAAAATGCTGATCTAATTCTATAAAATGCTTTCACACTGATAGAAAGCTACAATATTTCCGAGTTAATTAAAAACTGTTTTAGCCCTGCAAAGTTACTGCAGGAAAACGGGAATTCTGTAGGTAAATAAGTGTTATCTTTAGAATCTCTAAAACTACTTATACATAGGTATACTATTCTCGAATGACATGCAAAATTATAGCTGTGTTTAGAAATCTCGCCGAATTCGGTACCGGAAATAACGTGAGCGAAACTGCGGGGCGCAGTTAGTGAAATAAAACGTTAATTGAGTCTCTTTGATGTGTCGACGTGTTTAATTTTACCTTTACCTGTGGCCCCCTCACCACTATAAAGCAGGATGTACACGGGGAGCGAAGCGAAAATATAATTATACCCTTTTTGACTTGATAGGTCGCTTAGTTGGCGACATTGATAATATGTGTAGGTATATTAATATCGCAGTGTTGAGAACAAAGTCATATGATATTTATATTTATACAAGTAGATGTACCTAATTACTCACATACTTTCGTTGCTCGTTCTCCTTCTTCTTGTCTAAGAACAGTTTCTCACCATAACGTGGGTTACGTGTTGTAAGAACATATAAGTTATGAAATTGTAATTAGCATCTTTCACAGTGGACATTGATCTTAATATAGAGTCGCGAAGTAAAAATAATCCCAGTTATTAATCATGTGGGCATATCCGAGCGACACGGTGCATGACCATATTTTTATTTGCCGCTTTCTACAATCTACATTAGATCTGTTACCAGTTTAACACGTCGTGTGAGTAAACTAACTTATATTTTTTTGCAATTATTCTGTAAATATTGTGCTGTGTTACTATGTAACATTCCACGTATCTGAGTATCTAATATACACATAGACTCATATATTGAACTGAGACTACTATAATAATTGGAAGTTTTGACCGTAGACTGCAGTGGGAAACTAAGGCTCAACAGATTTTCAAAATAGAATTCATGTTTAAAATGATTTTATAAAATATGTATCGTAAATAACATTCGAAAGGGTCATAAGTTTCGCAGGCGCATGCAGCCCGAAGGCTTGTTGCATCGATAATTTAATTAGGTAATTCGGACCACTTACAGTGCTTGCCGTCCGTAAACATGGATTTATTGTACCTTTCGCTGTTCAAAAAACATGTTGATACCGCGAAAAATGGTAACAAGTAGACGAACTGACAATCGTAACTCTTTGCTAAAGTCTAATTTTCTCAGCAGACCGTGTCTTCATAAAACATGTTGATCCAACAGCTGCTGGCAATGCGCTATTCCTTAACCGTAAGACTGAGTATTGCTTGTCACTATTTCGAAGTACTCAAGTGGTGGAGGTATAAAAATGATTTTCTCGCCGGAAGCTCGCGTGACGTCACGGATGATGCGCACGCGCACCTCTGCTGGATTAGCCTGACTTAACTCCTTCGGATCACGCGACCGAAAACTTCGTATTTTTTTGACGACACAGCAGGTCACTCGTCACGTGAGTGCTTTATTCTAGAGAAGCGATGCGATTACAATTTATATGAGCTATCATCACAAATATCTTAGCTAACTATAAATCATAAATTATTTCTCATTAAGTTTCTTTAGAATATGGCCTGAAGATATTTAGCGCCCATTATGGAATGAAAACGGAGTGCTCAAATGTATGTACAGAGTAGTAGTTTACAATAGGGAGTTTAGTTTACGATCCCTACTATGATATTGAATTAGGCTATCTACATTTTCACAATAATGCCAAATTATATAAAATGTCCAGAATAAAATAAAGCATTATCGTTTCTCGTGTTTTTAGATAAACTTCGAATTAAAATAATCACAAAAACCGGCCAATTGAGAGTTGAACTCGCGCACCGAGGGTTCCGTACAAACTTATAGGTCTTAAGAAAGCATCTAGCATTTTTGCTCTAACTAAAAGACAAACTAGGTTAATGGAAAACCTTTGCCGTTCGATCCTTAGACGCGGCTATTGCACCAATCGTAAATAGTAAGTTTAAAATAGTAAATTTGCTATTTTTTTGTTATTAAAATACATTTTTACGGTTTATAGACTTTATTCCTTTACATGTGCTGTAAGGCATTGCTTATTGCCAAGTTTCATGATTCTAGATCAACTGTAAGTACCTACCCTATAGGTTTTGATTCCTTTGTGAAATCGTTAAATATGCGAAAATATGCAACACAATCGGTCATATATTTTGATCCCGTTGACTAACGAATATGATTTTTACAGCTTAAAGAAACTGTATCCCTGTGATTTGATATAAATTTCAACTTGATACTTTTACGCATTATTGAGAAAAGTGGTCTTGACAGACAGACTGACAACAAAGTGATCATATTATAAGGGTTCCTTTTTCCTCTGAGATACGGAACCCTACAAATTGTACTCATCGTGTTTCTTAATTTTGATAAAATAAATGTAGCATGAATTTCAATTATGATTGATTGTTATTACTGTTATTTTCCGCGTCACTAGTTAAAAATGTAAACAATGACTTTGTAATGTTTCTCTGATATTCGTACACCAATTAAGGCGCGATGACTCAAAAATAAGCTTATAACGAGGCCAAGCATAAGTTTACATTTATTTAGTTTTGATAAATAAAGATATTATATTATTACCAAATATACAAAGGTCTAAAAATACACACACACATATAATTTTATATGAGCACTTCTAGATTTTATCACAATTTATTTTACAATGGCTCACTGTCTTTATTTAAATTAATTTCACAATATTTTTAACGAAACTTCTCGGACTCGTGGAAATATGCAACAAAAACGCTGAAATAGCATAAATATTTAATTATCTGCATCTTAATTGTATTTTCAAATCTGTTGTTAAGTGCAGCGACTATGCTAAAAAGGCAAGATTATCTATAGTGTTTAATTCATCAAAGTTGCATGCTTGGAACTGTTATTATTTTATCATGTGGTAACCCCTGAGCAGCAGTAATCCATTTCTTCGTTATCTGTATTGCGATTGTTTCTCGTTCATTCATAAACGATGTGTATCGGCTGTGGGATAGCATTGTTTTATAATTCACACTGCGAGGGAGCGATGACCATCGGCTCTGGCCTCAAATATTATGCTAATTTAATACTTACTTGTATTGCTACCATCTGTCAAATCTTCAAGAATTTCAATTTTTGCTTTCCAGTCATGTCGGAATCACAGACTACTGATGGACTTTTGGTTAGAAAAATTTCAACCAATTAACAAACTAAAAAAAAATTGCAGATCGAAGAACCTTATATTTCCATACAGTAGCAGCTAAGTTATCTTTTCTAATACCGTTTCCAAGCCAAAGCCGCCGATCTAAAGGATTGTGCAAGTTTAAATAATTGTAGTCCGGCGGCCATTGTTCTGTTTAGTCCGCAGCCTAGCCTCTTTAACAAGTCTTATTCATTATTATTTATACATGTTTGCAATGTCACTCAATCCCCATCTTCTACAACTCGTCTTCAATATTTTCTACTATTGTAATTGTAATTGTAATTATTGTAATTGGCCACGGCTGTGTAATTAATTCAAATAAATTAATAAATAAATAATAAATAACGATGTAGGTAAAGTGAAATTGTAATTTAAGTCGGATCGATCTAGATTTACAAGTAGGTAAGCTTCGAGAAAGAGTATGATGGATACTAAAATTGCTTTCAATCCTGAAGGCGTCTCAAGGTTACGTTGCCGTACCCTCGTTTTCCGTAGAATCATAATAATAATATACTTCATGGAATTCCTGTGCGGGATTCAGGCATGAATGAATTAACACTTGAAAGGGAAATGTCCTTTTTCAAATCAAACCATAATCAGCCAACCATTAGTTAAGTTGATCATATTTGTTTTTTTTTTCTCTACGAGTATGCATATGACTCAAGTGTTTGACGTTTTGTAAAAGTGCATTATTTTTGATTACTTGCAATAAAAGATTTGAGTTTTGAGAATTCAAGAATTTTGTTACCTCGTTTGAAGACGTCGCACATTATACTATAATATTATTCAACTGTAAATCGACTTTGTTCGATGAATTTCAATTTTAACTCTCGTTGGCATCTTAATATTTGATGGTGCTCCTTTTATTGGATCAATTTCAGTAGAGGAGTGACCATTAGACTAATCGGAGGCATCGGCACTTAGCTCGCCTCTTGTCGTCCGTCGTCCACCGGAGGTGCACCGCGCACCGAGGTCGCAGGTTTTATGGGACCACCTTCACCTTATAATAAATTCCGGTTCGCCGGCAATTCATTTGCAATTTGCATAAGTTGATGCGATATTTTCTTCAGTTTATTTTAAACTTAGAAAAGGCCAAGTTGGAGAATTGGAGCGTAAAGGTTTTAGGGTCCTTAATTTATGCAAAGGCATTTTTGGTTGCGTGCATGCCTTCTCTACTCGTAAGTCCAGTCAGTCCAGTGCTTTATTTCAATTGCATATATGTTAAATTAAAATATTTTGATAGTCTCTATTCTGACGAAGAGCTGATGGTAATGCCGCTGGAAAAGATAATCGTATTCCAGGTATTATGACTGATTTGACAACTACTTGATCTTGGCTGTCGAAACATACAAATAAAACTTTATATAAAGTTTGATTTCCTTATGGCGGTGAATGGAGGCTCACCAAAGAACTAGGACCTAAACAGCCGTGAATCTGCGTGGGAACCAAATTATGAACCGATGGCGGATAATCCTATAGAATCTCGTCATTTAGTTGTTAGATTCCACTCAAGGGCTAACTAACATGTATTGAAAATTACATAATTTCGTGTCGCTCTCTATAAATAATAATAATAACGCGTCACGATCACTTACATAGGTACTGACACAACTCGGATTCCGTATACCCTGGAAATCAGAAACTACGAGGACTATGGTCTCACAAACGGTCATTCATACTGGGAGCAAAATAATACTTTAAAAAAAGTACCTACACCTGACGCCCCTCTCAGTTCTTATGGCTTACGTCTTTTTAATCGAGGATTTATATTCATTATTTTCGTTATGTAACCTGTTTAGGACTTTGGTACTCCACTTCACTTTCCTTCCATTTTTTTTCGTGCTACTATCGGTGGCTTCACCTTGATACTAGTATAACTGTAATAACATAAACTAGGTGCTTTTAAGATCCCTGATGATACGTTAACATTTCTTGAATATAAAATAATTAACTCTGATTAATATTATTATAAATGTGAAAGTTTGTGTGCATGTGTTTGTTTCCTCTTCACGCGAAAACAGCTGAACAGATTTTGGTGAAATTTAGAACACAGATACATTAAGACCTGGAATAGAACATAGGATACCTATATTCCCGATAAAATGAGCGGTTCCTGTGGGATAATAGTTAAGGCGGGTGAAACCACGAGGTGCTCCTAGTATTCGTTAAAAGCTGTACTTCACTAAGATTATCAGTCGTACTTTATTTAAAATATAGATTATGTCCATGGTAGCACAAGAATCATTTGGCAAAAATATGTGTTCATTGTTTTCACCAATAACCAATAATAATTTTTAAAGACTGGTGGGAAAGGGTCTTTTAAGTTATTAGTATAATATTTTCTTGTACATTCTCGCTATGAATAAATGAAAATTGGTACATTGGTACATAGTTAGTTTTCCACTCAGTTTCCGCTTGATTTATTATCAATATAATGACACTTGTATTGAGTGTTTGATATTGTTTTTTTTAATAAATTTATGTAAACAATGATGTAAAGGGTCAAGTCGAGGCGGTTTGGATCAGACAAAGAACTTGCTCTTATCGGCATATTATTGATACTGCTTGTACCTTGTACTCCTTCATGCTCGTATTGGTCATAAATACTTAGAATGTCATTTTAGTTATCATAAAGGTCGTGCTAAAACTACGTAAGAATTCCGAGTATATCGGTGTTTCGTCCGATAAATCTTAGCATGGTTCTGATGACATTGAATGGACTTATTTCAACTCATCGGGCTACTAACCCCGGCGCTGCGTTCCTGAAAACCCTTCCAGTATCAATCAGTTTGAGCCGAGCTGAAATACAGAACTCTATCATGTATTATTTAAAATAATAGTTACGGTTATTAACCCTTCCGTGATTCAGATCTGAGAATGACCCGAGTTCGGGTATTCATTTCGGAGTACATATAGATCTGAGCCCCGTACTCAGTGTAGCATTTACAGATGTAAATCGCGAAATCAACCATTATGGACCCCCCCCCCCCCCCGAACTCGTAAGTATGGAGGTTCTGAGCACTGAAAGGATTTCCTTTATACTTTATTTAAGTGGTTTTTGTATTACTTACGCCTGTTTGTTTCAATTAATTATTATTATAGGAATAAGTTGTCGGAGCCATAGATAGTACCAGTCCGTTTCTATGGTTATATTATGTCGTTTTCTTCAAGGACGTGGCGTCGCCCACAATGATAGATATTCATGGAAAAATGATTATATTAACACAACCTACACCCAAAGTAAAACAGCAGTACATTAACTTGGTGAGCCCACGTTACCAAATAATGTGAAATATTTTCTTAGGCGAAATTAAAAGTATAGGTACCTAATTGTCCGGTTGCCGTGCATGCTGGTTTATAACAACTAACAGACAACACTAAATGTTGCTGGTGATCCAGCGGATTGCGCGACGCGACGCCGCCGCCGCCGCCGCCGCCGCCGGCGCGGGCGCACGGCGCGGCGGCGGGCGTCCGGGAAACACGCGGGTAGTTATGTAAACAGCAAAGTTTCACGCGCCGCGCAGACGACGTTATCGCGTGTCGCGTCCGGGTCAACCAGCCGGACAGAGGTGCTACTACGAACCTTTGTAGTAGCTGATATCATTTGTTGATGTTGTACATAATATTGGCTGTTATATCAAAAACGTGTACACCAATTACATGACGCATCTGCGTACGATGCTGTTTTTTAAAATAGACCGGAGAAAGAAAACCGTCTCACGACAATAATAATTGTGACACGAACACAGTGAGATTAACCGCAATGCATCTAAAAATCATCAGTAATATTGTTTCTGTAAAAACGCTTCAATTGGCATTAAATATATTTAAACTTTCGAGTATTCATCTGAAAAGGTAATGGGATCTTAATTGTGAAATTTTATCATGAAAGGTATTGTACGCATTAACCAATATAATTCAAGATTTCATTCATCATTCATTATTTTATTCGTTAATATTCTACGAATGTGTGTGTGTGCGTTTAAAAAGGTGCTCTACTGGGGAAAAGGAAAATACAATAATAATTGCTAGCGCTTTGAAAACCACGAAGGTATTTGAAGACACAAGCGTTCCATCTCATTGGCGTGTAAAGGAGCTGGTTGAAATTATTAGATTGGGTCATAGTTTGTTTCAGAGTAGGCTCTCTCAGCTGTTATCGGAGCTATACACGCGTCGGTCTTAGAAGTGGCGAACCAGCGCCGGCTGGTTTTGAGAATCGAGAGGCCGTGAGATCATAGCTTTATCGATTTGGCACATACGATTATGAGGAAAAGTAGGTAAATTAAAATACTACACCGGCAGCGTTATCAATTTATAAAAAAACCGTGCCTACTCATTATACCGTTCAACTCCAACGAATGAAAGTCCGTCTAAGTAAACTTGAGCCCGATGAATTCCTCAAGGAGAAATCTTGACTTGCTAAGGAAAGTTACATTTTGTTAAACAATATTTCAGGTTTTTTTATTTAATTTACAGACCAGACATGCTAAGCATGGGCAAGCCTTGGAGTGCAAAAAATTATTATAATTATTTAGATTTCGAATAAAACTTCTAATAAATGTAAATCCAACATCCTTAATTACATTTCAACCTTTGCAACCACGAGTAAAATATCTATAAAAATTATATTTGTCCGTATATGTAACAATATTATATTATGGTTAAAAGAATATAACGCTTAACCTTTTCTCAGGAATACGCGCCGTATGAGCCAATGCTTGGCATGTTTGTCTGGTCTATAAATTGAATCAAAACCTGAGATTGTGTTAAGCAAAATGAAACTTTCCTAGCTCCCTAAGCTATGTCTGAGCATATTCAAAGTTCGCATTTAGATTTCACCCTAAGGCACTAGATTGGTTCAAGTTTACTCAGGCGGAGATGTCTCATTGGTTGAAGATTGAACTTCTTACGAGTACGTTACTCGCCAAATATTCAGAGGTCAATGGCTTTCTCCAATTTGTGAAAATAAGAGTTTTTTATTTATTTGACTGGTTTACGAGACGAGCAAGTCTTTCACCTGACGGTAAGCGCTGCGCCTGCCCACAACAGTTACAGTGTCATCCAGAACTTTGCTTTGCATCTAGCGTGGCAAAGCACTGCACTCGTCACCCTGAGACATCTGTTCTAAAGTCTCCTATGGCCAGTAATTTGGCAGGAAACAGTGCTCTTCAAATCTGAACACAGTATTGTTTTTACACTATTGCTTGGCGGATAAATATCTGGAAAAGGTGTTATTCACCCCAGGCGGTCTCTTGCAGAAGAGGCCTACCACTACAAGATGAAAGCAAGTAAAGTTACCCAAACTGCTTCTCAGATAGAGTTTAAACTCGCACCATAACCTCATTTGGCCAATAGCGGCATAGTGATATACATACTGTATAGACTCGAAGCAACCGGTTTTATTTATTTTGTAAATTAACTGAAAATGTTTCTGTAAACAGCGCGGTCTAAATAATTCATTGTTTAGGTGTCACCCCTGGCTCATCTGACTTTGTGTCACATATCAGTATAATATTTCGATAAACTATTGAACTGATCACGTTCAGTGACGTATCAATCTTTATTATCGCGATCAGTACATACGTAGCTGTACTTCTAGTAGGTACCTATCTATTTAGGGCTCATAAAGTTTCTTAACGTAATGTTACAATATAATCATTTTTGGAGTTATTTAAGAATATGCGACTGTTTCGCTGAAATGGTTAACTTTGCTACTTTTTTTTTTATTTGACTGAGTGACGAGACGAGCATGTCGTTCACCTGATGGTAAGAATTACGCCTGCCCAAAACAGTCACAGCCCCACCCAGAACCCTGCATTGCATAAAGAAATCGGCTTTAAAGTCTTATATGCCCAGTAAGTTATTAGGCGTTTTGTATTATAATTGATTTACCTTCGCTTGCTTTAGTGAAACATTAACTAACTACATATTTATAAGGTCCCTTGCTGTCCTACCGTATGTTTATTCTAAAGAAACTCGTACTGACTCGACCATAGAATATGGGGTGAGTGGCAACGCCAGAGACGTATTATACAAAAACCACAATGTATTAGCCCCTGGTAACAAAGCCTGTTTACAAAAACATTTGACCTACAAACGCAAGCAGATGCACTAGCGGAAGCTTTTTTTTTGTCAAAAGTCAAGCTCTTACGCTATTGTGATAAGGGTTATTATATTCCATTGTAAGTGTTGACAAATTAATGTTGACAATTTTATTTTGTGGTTTGGTCCCATTGTGCGTGACGTCTCCATTTTCTATGGAGCATTGGTGCGGAATACAGCGTGTCGTTTCGGGGTACAATTTTGGATTTACAATAAAATGTTTGAATCAGGAAGGTCGTATTAAATTAACTCATTGAAATAAAACCAGCGAAAGTAGGCCTCTATGTCTGTAAATTATAATAATGATAAAGATTGTTTTTTTTTATTAGACTGAGTGACGAGACGAACAAGTCGTTCACCTGATGGTAAGCGAGACGAGCGAGCCTGATGTTTATGATAGAGGTATTGAGCAGCACTGGCACTTTCTCCGGGACTATGTTTCTATATTCTGTATGGAACTATTGGACTTTGGCACGATTTGACTCTTCGACACTGTATGACTTAGTACTTAGGAATGGAGTATACCGTCGACCGTTGCGTAGTGATTTGCACGCTGCGTTCAATCGCTTAGTATTTATAATTATATATTTCATTTGTCGTGGCAAATAACCGAGTCGAAAAGGCCAGAGGCCAAGAACCAGATCGCAGCCTGCCAAGGACACACAGTTTAATGTATTGTTAGTATTCTCGTATAGACATAGGTACTGATTACGGCAGCTATGCATAATTATTATAAATATATAGATTATATATCTAGGAACGGATATTTATGTATATTTCAATCGTTTAAATACTAGAGTATCTTAAAATTGTTGTCTCTAAGATAATAATGTATTTTTTAAATGGTGATTATATAATTATATCCCTAATTTTTTTATGAAGTTTTATTATAACATGGACTGGGTATCTGCTGAAAGTAAAGCTCTCACTTAATTACCATACATATTATTTAGTAAATAGGTACTACGTTAATACATGATAGCAACTTTGTAAGTAATTTGTTAGTCAATCCGGGTTCAAATGAGTTGATAAGAAAGTGTCTAACAAGTGAGTTACCGATAAAGTTCAAGAGATACCTTATTTGTGTAATCTAATCATTAATTACGTACTTATTAATTAAGTTATATAATTCGTTTGCGAGTTAACTTAGCTTATTCAACATTATTTATTTTGTGTTGATAGTCATCAATTGAGATGTCATCTACGATTTGTTTTCGAATTATCAGTGCCTTTTTGGCTTTCATCTGTCGTAGGACGAGCTTCAGATTTTTAAAAGCAATTTTTTCAAATATGGCAACTGTCTCTAACAATAGAAGTTGGTATTGTATTTACAAATAAAGGTACAAAAAGTCACACCGTTTGGTAGAATAAAACGTGAAACTAGCAAAATAATGCGATTTTTCGCATCGCCTAACCTGAATGAAGAGACTACCGCTAAAATCGTATGGCCGGTAAAGCGTGCGCCGCGCGGTCACATCACATAACAATACATCATTTCATTGCACATTTATCATAGTGACATAAGGTTCAAAATTTTTCATAAAATTAATTGTGACTTTAATTTTTTATGGACTTCGTAAAAGGGTAGAAAGCCCTTGACTGTTGTAAATAAATGATTATTTCGAGTGCGCGACCGAAGAGCTGTTGTTCGACAGCCGTGTGATGTTTTGTTGATCGAGTGCTGTTTGTTTTTGTGTTTGTTTGTTTCGGTACAATGATTTCCTTTTGTCCTAACTTAGTGAATACTAATATCTCTGTTTGTTTATTATTTACAAATGTTATATTAGAAAACATAATGGGTTTCTGAAGTTCTGCTTCAGTTAGGTACTGGTTAGATAGAATGGTACTATGTAAATAGTCCTTAGCTTAAACTTTAAACGGTTTTAAGTATATGTAAAGTTTTATAATTTAAACTTATGTAGTAGTAGGTATCTAAGTTATATGTAATTGGATTCCTTCTAATAAGGATAATAACACTAGTAATAAATTAAAATCTTATATAATATTTTTTTTATATTAAACTGGTGAAGTACCTATCTATTTTAGCACACCGAGTCCTAAAATTTGTTAGAACGTCACCAATGTAATTTTGATGTTTTAATCGTTAAAACTCTTTAGGTAACTCTTCTGAATCCTAAGTTTGGCAGTAAATCCAAAACCAATAGTTTTTGGTGCTTTACCGCTCACAGGTGTGAGTCAACACACATTTAACGTTCACTTAGTTAAATAGGAACTGCGGTCTATCTCAATTAAGCTATCTGATCTGCCTTAGTTTCCTCAGATAGTATAATTTAGCCATCACAATATATATTCTACAAGGCCGCGTACACACGGTACCGTTTCATTCCCATAGAACGCACGAACGAATACCATTTCCTATTTCACGTGAGAATGGTCGTCGACGACACGCTGGCAACTATTGTGCAACGGTGGGCCTCCAGCGGGCTTTGTTACCCTTGTAGGAACTACCCCAGGGTACCGCAGATTAATGCTGCTCACCACCGCGCGCCTCGCCGGGTGTTTATTTGCAAACAGAGAACGTGGCCGCCCGCTGCGTCTCGTCCCCTTACTCGCATATCGCGATTTGTATCAACAACCGGTAACACGATCCAGAGCTCACTCTACAAATACGATACTTTTCAACTTCCGTGTAGCTGAGGCGTATTCCGCATTGTAGTTGTTACTTTTAGGGCAGTAACTGATTTAATAGTTGAGGAATTTGTGGGAATTTTAGGTACCTATATCAATATCTAATTTTGTTTTTTTTTTTCGATATTTTCAACTAAATAAAAGTTTATAAAGATACACAATTATTACCTACACTAGGTCACTGGTTAGGCTAGATCTTCGACTATATAACTGTCAAAAATCGCTTCAATAAGCGAAATCCGCAACTTCACGTTTTGCTGTCGGCTTAACACCGACTTATGCAACATTACGGAGGTCATCCAATTGGGTAAAATTATATTAATACTAATACTATACTCCTAGTGTTCGATTGATAATGAGGTGGTTTCCTTGGCACAGAAATTATAATAGTAGGATCCTTGTCAAAACACAATGTCAATGTTGACCAACCTGAAACATATTGTATTAATTACTTGGATATTCTAAAGAAAATACTTTCACATTATGTTAATTCATTTTTAAATAGATCAAATAAGAAATATGAAGGATACTACCTCATTGTCATAAATTAGCGTTTCAAATAAGACTATTTTCACCCATTTGTGTCCAACATAAATTAAAATAAGTTATGTGTGAAGGTATCTATATTAGCATAAAATTAAATATAATATCAGAAATACATTAACCGTAAAATGTAGATTCTAGCTTATTTATTGTTCGTCGCTGCCGTTTGCGTATTTTATTTTGATTTACTGCAGTAATATATCTTTATTTCTGAACTCATAAACAAAAATCTGGTCCCATTAGTTAGGTTTTAAAATATTGTAATGAAGTATTTTTAGGAGGACATTTCGTTGGATTGATAAAAAAACAATTCTCACGAAAAGCTTTCAATGTTTTATCATTAACAATGTAATAAAATAAAACGGTAGGCAAATGGAGACAAATAAAATATACATTTAGATAAAGTTAATAGTCATTGTAAAATTTGAATGACAAATCTCTTTGGTTTATGATACTGTTTAATTCGAGGGAGTTTATGACATCCATTGAAACCTGCCGATTGAAATATCGGGAAGGCGCGGGAACTGTCAGATTAAACTTTTTAAAATATTGTGTATTATTATTATTAGCTGTAAGTTCAAAATTCGTTTTCTCTGCCTTATAAAAAGTAACGTTATTGACAAAGCCTTCAATAGTGTAGCACTACATTTTGTTAGCTTCGTAAGTCATCCAAAAGAAGTGTTATGAATCAAACTCAATCGCATTTAAATTGTTCTTATGACCTTTATATTTCTATTGGATCACCAAAACCTAAGTTAAGAAATCTCTCTTTAGTAATAACTCAATTATAATATTTATTATTTAACTTAATATTCTATTTTTAGTAAAATAAACTAATATTCAATAAGAATCCGAAACTTGTTATGATTACTTATTCTTTATGTGTGTACCTATGTGGGTAAAATCGAGCAGTATAACATAGAAGTCGCAGCAAAAGGAATTAAATAATAACAACATAAAAATTCTCAAAGGCTTTCGATATGGCTTCAATTAACACTTATATAAATGACACACTGTCTTAATGTGTTTACTTTGAGAACCAATAAATGGTTATAAACATTAAATTGTGTATCACTGCTCAGCGCAAGTATTTTATGAGGCTTTTTAATCATTAAGATTCGAAAAATATTTATTTTATTATCATCTTTTCTAATTAGACAAATTATTTTATGCCAACTGATATTTTGTAAAGAATGTGTACTATTTTGTGAATTAGAGTATACATTTTAGTTAAATTATTCGTTTAGGATTCCTTGCACATTGTACGACTTTTATGCTTTATTGTTTCGTCCCATTTTGGACCGAACGGACAATGGGAAAAAACAATGAACGAGCCTTCTAAAGATTCACTCTCCATACTCAAATAGGTTAAATCTAGATCTAGAAAAATCAAACACATTCTTTCCAATGTCAAACTATGTCTATAGTCCAATTAAATGCGAGGGGCATCCTCTAAGTCCTCTAACTAACACTACCGCCATGAATGCAGTGAGATGACGTTTCTTAGTTTCTTTTCAACTCTTCAGATAAGTTGGTCGAGATTTATGTATTTACTAGCAGCGCCCCGCGGTCTCACCCGTGTAAACTATTATTCCACAGGTACCATCAAGTTTTGCGGGATAAATTGCGGGATATCTTATGTTATATTCGAGGACCTAAACTATCAATTTACATAATTTCACATGCACTCCTTGATTCGTTGTAAAGTAAACTGGAAATCGTTTTATCCCATGAGAAACCCCTAATAAAAAGTATCCTACGTTCTATTCCAGGACCTACAGTATCATTATACTAAATTTCCTCAACATCCGTTCAGCTGTTTCGGCGTGAAGAGAGGTCATACACAAACACACAAACGCATATACTTACACATTAATAATAATAGTGAGGTGAGGTTCAAACTTGATATTGCTTGAAAAAATGTTGTAGTTTTAACTTGATCTCAACAATGTCAATTAAAACATTAAACTCATATGTTATTATCAAGACAAATCGACAAAGAGTTCCAGGGAGCACCGCAAAGGTGATTCACCGTACACTGTCCATATTTTTCATTCATAAAAATACCTCGGGGTTTCACGAAAGCATCTCGCACAGATCTGCGAGACGTAGTGAGGAATTTTAATATAATTTTCTTACACATTCTATCGCCAACCACCGTTTTATAACGTTGTGAACAATTCCTCTATCTTTTGGTATTTCTTTCCCCGTCCGGTACAGTCTCCATACCTAATAACAAGCCGTGGCGAGGGTCAACGATGCCAGTTCAACCGAACACGTGAATGCGGTCAAAAGTCCCAATATGCATACAAATGATATGTAACCTCGCTCGGTACTGCGGATTCTGCAGCGCTCCGAGTTC
The DNA here is from genome assembly GCA_912999815.1 of Campaea margaritaria. Taxonomy (NCBI): domain Eukaryota; kingdom Metazoa; phylum Arthropoda; class Insecta; order Lepidoptera; family Geometridae; genus Campaea; species Campaea margaritaria. The sequence continues at coordinate 8,783,655 of OU538788.1, forward strand.
CTTCCCACAAAGTTTCTGCAGTGCTCACATTTTTATCTCACGTACGATTTGGAGATAAGGATCTGTCACCCACTATACATTTTAAAGGATCATAATGTGTCCACCTGCGATCTAGTGAGGTTTTTTTTATGTTTTGGCAGAAATCTTACTATCTTACTAATATTATAACTGCGGAAGTTTATGTTTTATTATAAACCTGGAAAAAAATGGTGAACTCGCACGTCTTACTAGAAAATAGTGGAGGTTAGAGGTGTACTTACAGCATACTCTTTTTCATATCAGTGTGGCTGTAAACCTTATGGAAACATTAAATAGACGCACCGACATACCGGCGCAATATCATAATTGTAAACTACGTTGCAATTTAACCGCTCACCCATTTACACACTCGAACAGTTTACTTAATAGCCTTTGTAATGTGCTCCGTTTTTTTGCACGCACGTGTCAGCTTTTTCCCGCGTGGCTATTGCAAATGGGTCGGAAAATAAATTCTACTATAGATCGTTTTTATTTGATTCAATAGATTTCTTACCAAACTTGAATAAATCATGTGACAAAGATTTTTATACAACACGCGATACACTGAAACATAGAGCTAATTGATATTCCCAATTTTCCAAAAGAGTATTTCGACCCTCGCTTCCGACCTTTTCCTTTTTCACTAATTCGGATATAAGCCCACATTTCGGTGCAAGATATTATATTAATGCGGGATTCATCATATTAAATTAAAACACAATTTTACTGCGAGAAAATAACACGAATGATTTAAAAAATTTACACCTTTATTTGGCTGGGTACAAATCATCAAGGTTTATTAATGTTATTTTAAACTTATTTTAATATTAAGTACTAAAATTTACATAGTGTATGTTGTAAATTAATTAAAACCATGAAATCTTCAACTGAAATAATATAATAATAATAGTTAATGTCGAAAACCTCAAAAACTTCATAGAGTTCGCCTCAGGTGATACCGTGGATCATCAATTCAGTCTAATTTAGCTATGCTGTGTCTAAACTTATGATCCTAAATATAAATCAGTCGATGCATCCCGAGTACGGGGCCCAACTACAGTTCAGTTTCTCTCACCCATTTTGTTTGTGAGATCGAAACGAAATCACCAATAGAAACATTAGTGTCCATTTGGTAGTAGATTTATACCTTAACTCATTTTGACTTATTAATAGCTTTTACAACATTGTGGCTGCAAAGTCAGTTATTATGAACATCCCTATATTATCGTGGTCATTATCATCATTTACACGAACAACAGAAAGTGAACGACTTAACGTCTATAAAAAAAATTACACCATTTTCCCACTGCTAGGCAATTTTTCGCAGTTGCGACACAGTGTGGTGTTTACTAATATTTTATGCTTGGTCAATCAAAGGTACAAGTTGGTTTGGATAACCGTAATTTAAACCACCGTTTAAAATATGTTGGTGAGCTCCAGTCTGAAACTTCTAACGGAGTATTTTGTATAATATTTTGTTGTGAGTTATTTAATGAGCAATACTCTGCCCAAAAATTTTAAAAGATGGTGTCACAGTTTATCGTGATGGTCTGATGGTCATTCTCATTTTGTTCGGAAAAAAAGCAAATAATCTACGTCAGTATAGGCTAAATAATAATAAGATATTGGCCAAAAGAGATCGACTGACTTTTTTAAGTATAGTTTTCGACAAATTGGTTTTGCTCGTAGGTCTCGAAATAAACTTTTGCAGATAACAACATCAAGGGGCGTAGATTATTGTAGAAGTATACCTATTAAAGCTTAAAAACTAATATTTGCTTATATATTTGGAAGTGGAATCCGAAAAGAGATTTATTAGCTATTATGTAAACTTACAAGTTACCAACTTTTAAAAACGAAAATGAATTTTCGAACAAGTTTACAGCTACAGTTAAGTTGTCAATATTATAGAGAAATATCTCTTGTTTGTTTAGGAGATAAATAAGGGTTTGTAGTAGTATGTACATATATAAATTTAAAAATTGACTGCATTCAAAGACGCGTTCGAGAAAGTTATCCTTTATAAGTTTGTTTCTATTCGGACTGCCTTTCGAAAATGCAGAGTAGTCCCGTACAGTTTACGGACGATTGGCGACCGGCAGCATGTCGGCTCCGGACCCGGCGTAACCTCAAACGGGAGTGTTAATTAATGACAGCAGGGCGATCTATCGGTGACGCCCTATCAATCACGTGAAGACGGTTTTGTCGCCCATTTGTCGCACCCGAACATTCGGGGCGAGTTCGTCTCGAGGTTGGGGTATAGACTACGGTACAGTAAGATTCAAAAATTGGTGACACAATTTAAAATATCAGAATAAGCGCTTCGTTTTCGTAACAGAAGTAAGCGATGAGCAAAACTACAAAAGACCCCAACAGAACATCTTTATCACAAATGAGTTTTAATTTAAGTTCCAAAAGTACATACATTTAATTCACAGTCACTGCTTAAGAAAATATACATTTGGGATCAGCTTTTGAAGAAGTTTTCAGTTTTAAGGAATCAGATAATATTGATAACTTGATGTCGACTAATACTGCCTTCAAAGGACAGGGACGTGAGTTCAAATCCCAGTGCGGCCACGTACCATTGTGTTTCTATAAAAACATATGTACGTAATTATTGCTCGCTTTTCAGTGAAGGAAAACATCGTTAGGAAACCCACATACCTACCCGAGAATTATTTCGGAGGTAGGTATGTTATCACCGGGCTCACGCGGTGGATTATGGCCCAACCCCCCTCACGAAAGTGAGGATGCTCGGCAGTAAGACGATATGGGTTCATGATGATGATGATGGAATAGACATAGACACTAAGAATTACAAAAAAAAAACCAACGAGTTTCTTGCCGATTCTTCTCGTTTGGATGTAATTCCGAATCTGGCGGTCGAGTCAGTGAACTTTCATAAGTGCCCTCTTGGGGCCTATGTGAATAAACATTTTTGACTTTGACTTTGACTTTGATGATGTTGAATACTATACTAGTTCTTTGTCGAAATCATTCTGGCTGTTTAAAATCTTATTCTGGACGAACAGATGTTCTGAATCTACTGTTATGGTTGTAACTCGAACAAAAATGCATTCATTTAAACCTGGAATAGAGCTTGTCCGTAGACAAAAAAAAAGGACTGAAAATATTTTTTTTGTACGGAAAAATATAACGTGAAATGTAAAATAGCTTCAATATATTATCACATGACTAAGGTGTATCAGTAAGCGGCCATCTTTTCTTTGAGTCTATTTGCAGACTGCACTGTAACTTAGCAAGTATTTTTCACTGGGACCAACACTATTATGATATAAGGTTCCTATCATATCTTGTCTTCAAATGTCAACACATAAGTACCTCTATTAATCAATAAGAATTATACAAAGGTCATTTCGCTTTCCTTACGTTTTGAGCCTAAGTAGAACCGCGTTGGCAAACTACTGACCATAACTCAAGCGACAGTAAAAATATTTACGTATTCATTTTTTGTTTGTTCTAATTTTGCACACACCGCATTACAAAAAGCCTCAACAAAATTTAATTAGCTTACATGCCCTTTCGAACGGAAAGGGCAAATACCGAAACGGAACTGGGAATATTCGGTGTCATGATTATCGCGGATGGATTGGCGTGCAGTATTCGTTTGGCGAGACATATTATTTACAAATAAAGCTTGCCGCTCGGCTCGGCTATTGTTGTGAGAACCGCGTCGAATCGACTGGTACCTCGCATTGAGCGCCCACCACTTTCGGCCCCGGGACGTGGATGCAGAAAGATTCGGTTTCGGATGCCGAAACTTTAATTCGACGCTCGTTAGTTAACATGGGGCGCGTATTGGCGTCGACTATTGTTCGTTTTTAATTTGCAGCCATTTTTACATTTCGAACGTCTCGTTTTGTTTGGTATTGTATTTTTTATTTTTGGTAAAACGAGTCCAGTGTTGTGTTAAAACTTTTTGCGAAATTTTATAGTCTAGTATTTTATACTGTAGTTAAACTAAATGTAGACACAAAGAATGTACTATAGGATTGTCTATTTTGCTTGGAAGCCACAAATGCATGAGTTTTATATTATTTAGGTTGGTACAATTTGTAATGACTGTCCATGGTCCACTGAATGGTCCACGGTTTCGTTAATTTTTCGTAGCTTCCTAGTTTGTTACGTGCGCCGCTTCGGAATTCTCCTAACAAAATAAATGATGTTGATTCGTAGTTAATATTAACGGGTAATATTTACTATTGCTCACACATTTCCTAATTATTTAATGGTTCGATTTGGTTGCACGTACCTTTATTCTCTGAAAATCAAACACTCTAAAAATGGTAATAAATCACATTCATTATTTTTGAGTTATCATAACGATGATAGGTCCCGTTTTAAATAGCTACAAATTGCTCGCCACTTAACGTTAGGCCGACGATGTCCGTTCCGACGGTAATGAAAATTAAAGATCAATCTCACATCAAATTACATGAAAGTGCACACGCCGGCCGGCGCACGTATGAAAAGATACTAATTCCGTTCTAGCAGATATCTCCACAAAATAATGGTGGAATAATTTGATGAATTAATGAATGAATGCTAATTGTGGTGTTTGTGTGTACGAGTAAGCTAGCGTTGCAACTCGCACCGGAACGGTTATCGTGCGATCGGTTTCTTACCGTGAAGTGTGCAATCGCCTTTATGGGCGCGTTTTGTCGTAAAACCGACGTCGCGGCGACCCTTTGCAAAGATCGCTTTTTAAATACTGCGATGACAGTAATTACACTAATTTACTATACACTTATTCAATGAATTGTAGAGCAATTGAAGAAGCGTGTCGACTAGTTAGTTGTAAATCTTGGTTATAGTGTCACGAATTTAATTAAATAATTGAATCACTACGAGTACCTAGTACAAGGTCTTTTTGTGTACTAATAAATAATTGAAATAAGTATGCAAACGCATTAATTTTTTAATATCTTTGTATACCTAATATTTCTGAAATCGTCTTTTAATTATTTTTGATATAGAATTATCTTCTAAAAATATATACCAAATTACAACCTTATCGCAATCACTTTGAGTTTAGGACACAATACTAAGTACAAAGGAGTCGAAGTAGTTGAACAGAGCCGAGCACAGGGCCGGACTGTGTGGCCGGCCGGGGCGATAGGATCGCGCGTGACCGGCGCCCACGAACTTCGATAGCTTCATTCCAACTGCGACTGCGGCCGCACTGACCGCGGGCAGCGGGCCTCCGTCTGTAACACAGCGAGCAATCAATTAAGAGGCATTTTTTATCAGTGAAGTCCCATATAAACGTAGTGACGCTCTTATTCGCTAATTAATTGAGTTATTATTATTACATTCTGTCGAAATAGGTATGACACGCGCTAATAAAATCTATTTAGTAATGCTAGTTAAATGTTAAATATGTAGGTAACTTGACTTCTCTGCAAACGGCAATTAACAAAACTTATTTAATTTCGAAAAGGACATTAATATCGATGGGTTTTGATCTGAATTATCGTTTTTATATTTTTGGCTTTGTGATGTGAATTTTCGTCATTTTATATAACCACATTAGTTTCGTGGTGAAGTGTTGCTCGTGACGTGACTGCTGCCCAAGAACTAGTTCTATAGATACAGTTTCAATTTCAACGTGCTTGTGCAGCCGCGGTTTACGGGGAAAGCGATTTCCGCTGTCCCATATTTAACAGTAGGTACTAGGTAGGTAGGTAGGTTAATTTGATAATAACTTTTAAACAAAGTTTATAAACTTTATTTCATCAATTAAAATTTCATTTATTCATAAAAAAAAAACACGATTATACCAGTGCTTCTTTTTATTTGCTGCACTGCAATTGAAATTGTAAATGATTTCTTACATCGGGAATTACACAAAGAAAATGATTCCTTATGTGCCGCAAGGCGTGTAGTTTATTCACCATTTCAAACATTTTTATGATGATCGTGCACATAAACAATTTTCAAATAAATTCCGCCTGTTTTGAAATAAATATTTATTCTATAGAATTCCGCGACGCTAGCACTGGAACCGCATGCCTGTCGCATATTGCTGTGAAACTGAGAACGTTCGCGAAAGAATTCATTGAATGTGCAGTAAATTTTAATTGCGTAGGAAACATCCTTATTTTAACTTGTACTATTGAAAAAGAATTTCATAACGAACATTAAAAAGGTAAGAATTTAATATTTCTAGAGGAGAACACTAAGCCCCTAATGCCTCCGGCTTATTTACCTATTATATTTTTATTACAATCTCTTTTTGAAACTGATTGTGGAGCCCCGAACCGCGTCTGGATAAAGAAAACAAAGTCATCGACAGTAGCGCTTAATGAAAGGCTTAAAAAATCACCCTGGGACTTAAGGCACGAACTAAGTATTATTTATACGTAGGTAAATCGCATGATCTAGCTTACAATTTTTTCCCTATTTATTTTTCATCTTGGAGTTATTTAAAACTTATTATTTAAAACGCAACAGGAAAATAAGTTAGGATTAGCTTGTAGATTTTCTAAAATACATAAAAATCTTCCTGCATTTTACTACTCACTGATTGTATTGGGGCATGTTTACGTAGATAGATAGATAAACTCTTTATTGAAACACCACAGAACGAAGAAAACTTAAAAACTAAGACATATTAAACGTAACAATTAGTGTCACAATGGGCGGTCTTATCGCTGAGAGCGATCTCTTCCAGACAACCATGCATGGAGAAGAGCAATTGTTATTGCTGTAGGTACATTTGTTATAACTGTTATAAGACTTATAAGCGATATGTAAATTCGATCACCTACAATATTATTACTCTACGAGTACTTCCCAGTAGGAAAATCAAAGAAATTCATACTTCCTTGATCTTCGTATGAACATCAATTATGGATCCACATGAACTTGCACTGCTTTCACCGTCCGTATAGGTACGTTAATATCATTGCGTCTCTATTAAATATGTAATACACTAGTTATCCATTCGTTCCAAAAAAATCTAAGTTCCCAAAGGAATTCCCAAAACGTCTTTATTTATTCAGTCAAAGATCACGATAGTAGAGCTCGTGGAAACGGGACCACACTGGGACGACTCACTCTCCATATCTCGGATCTCGGAACTTTGTCCTCTCTTTTAATTACTATACTAAAAACACCGGACATTTGTGCCCAGGATGACATTTATTTTAGAGGACAATTTTTTTTTTCATTTTGTCAGTTTATTAACCGAGCACGGTGATTGTAACATTAAGATTTGATTCCTTTGTTTCTTTCATCTACTGGCAATAAATAATTTGTTTACCAGTCTCTCGGCGCCGGCGATATGAAAAATTCATTTTTACTCCAGTCGCAGCTTCAAATGTGATGAGTTAGAGTGATTTAGATAATTTTGACTTGCCCACTGCAAATCAGCATTATAAGCAAGGAGTATACGAGATAAAACAGCGTCTTGGTAAATGATAAATCTAAACGGGACGATCACTTAGCAACGTTATATTGTAAGGAAACATTTTAGAAGTTTGTTTGAAGAAGGTCATTATTATGTTTATCACCGATCCTCTGGTAGTTCGGATTGTTTCAGGTCGTTGCCAACTGTCATTTAATATTCGTCGTACAAATACTACCAATTCACACATTTTATGCCAATTAAGCTAATTCTGTGGACAAATATATAGTTTTATATTTTTCGATAAATTTTAACTACAAGTATCAAGGTATTTACTGTGTCTTCGCATACAAAAAAAATACCTAACTTGTTTGCCAAGGAACAATTCCTGAGAAACTGCACATTTCTTGGGATAAACTTAACACAATACATGAAATGGTACTTAACTACTATACAATCGAATCAGATTAAATCACCGAAATGTCCAAATATCAAAACTATGAACTAGGTACTAGGTACACAGAGTTTCATTTTCGAGGTTGTAACTCATTTACACTGTATCTGAACGACACCTGCTCAGTATTGATGACTGAACAACATCGATTCAGCATTGTTCACTCCCTAAAATAAAAACTGTATAAATTCGTTATTTTTTACACTTTGCGAGGTTTAGTCATAGTAATACAGTGGGTAATTTTATGGACCCTATTTACAGATGATATTATAATACATTTATTTTCAATTTATTAGCAAACAGTGAATCATTTATCTTTCGTTAGCTTACAAAAAAATGTAGTTAGTTTTAAAATTTCATCCAGTATTAGGTACTGACTCTTAGTTACATTATTGGGTACGCTAGCCTCGGCTGACGCTAATGGGCCTTAGCTCATCAGTTATGTGGTTCATCTCTATTGTATTTTAATCAATAAATATTCTTTTTATAAATCCTGTAATAAATTAGTAAAGACTAACTAATTATAATTATTTATTTTTAATTAGGGAATTAAAACATCCCTTTATTGTATAACTAGCAGTTTCACCCGCGTATTTCCTGTTCCCGCGGGAATGTGGGGATAAAATGTGCCTATGTTTACTCGCTGTCAATGTAGCTTTCCATTAGTGAAATAATTTTTTAAATCGGTGCAGATCTTTAGCCGAAACCTTATATATTTCCATATACATACTTTCATCCCCTATATTTATTTTAAGGGTAAATTTTAACAAACTTTGAATGTCATATTTATTTATATCTAATCAAAAGCCTAAAAAATGAATTTCAAGCTTCTAGCTTCAAAAATGACGAAATTTCCATACAAACTTTCATCACCTATTTCAAATCCTTACAATGCTTTTTTCGCATTAAAAAGTATACTAAGTCCTTTCTTAGGCTCTATACTATCTCTGTACCAGATTTCATTTCAATTGGTTCAGTAGTTTATACGTGAAAGAGCAACAGACAGACAGAGTTACTTTCGCATTTCTCTATTTGTAAAATGGTGATAAATTAGACCATTCTAGTGATCTGTAGCCGAAATCGTCTCGTTGTCTACAGGTTGTATGGTTCTAAACGGTGTGCGCGCTGCAGCACGCCCATATCTGCATCAGAGCTGGTGATGCGCGCGCGTGACCTGGTGTTCCACGTGCACTGCTTCTCATGCGCGCTCTGCAACACGCCCTTGAACAAGGGCGACACCTTCGGCATCAGGGACTCGGCTGTGTACTGCAGGTGAGTTTACCTAGAAACGGATACTATTCTATGGAAACTAATAGGATTTAAGTCTGGTCCACTGTAATACTTTACCTCCTTCTCCACATTTTTGACTTTTTTACACATCATCTAAGTGGCGAGTTTGCGATACTGGGCGAGTTCAGTCCTTGTCTTCGTTTGGACAGACATTAGGCACTCAATCGTCAACTTACAGCTTAACTAGTACACCTCTGTCCTAATGATGATAATTAAGGACTTAACTCACTCAGTTTCGCAAGTTAACTTGCCACTTAACTAAAGAAGGGTATATCCGTTTTTAGATTGTTTTACTGTATAAACTTCTTTGACTTTAGAATTCAATTTATGTTTATATCACTACTTTCAATACGACTTTTTTCCATGTTCTTTTGATTAGAACCATTGTTTCTTCATTCAAAAATAATAAAATACGATCCCAACTTTTCCTTGTATGAAACAAGCGCATAATCAAGCTGTAGGTGTATCTAGAGACAGTCGTTAGAAAAAACTCTCTAGTTTACTTAATTATAATGACTGTATGCGCTAATATAATCTTGGGACACACTATTCTAAAAAGCCACAATCCATTGACGTTCGATTTTGAAGTCAAGAGGCACTTTAATTTTTACTTTTTTTTTTTTTTTTTACTTTTTTTTTATTTTTTTACCACCCGTGATATTACCATATTTAGATTAAATTTTGTTACAGGCTGCATTATGAGACTATGCCGGAGTACGGCCCCCATATGCCGGTGCCGGGCCCCCCGCAGATGTGCCCAGGCCCTTACGCTGGCCCACCAGGGCCGCACTATTCCCCTTACCCCTCACCCGAGTTCGCCCGGATCGACTCAGAAGTTCCTAAAGGCCCCTATTTCAACGGAGCCGCAGCACCGCCGCCACGACAGAAAGGACGACCAAGAAAAAAGAAACCTAAGGATCAGGAGCTCATGACGGCAAATCTCGGTGAGTCATTGTGAACTTAACTGAGCCACCGCGAAATAAAACATTTTTCTACTTCATTTCACCTAAACACCTTTATAGTTTGACACATACACACACTACCTACATCATTTCAGTATCGTCCCGGTCATAGTTAACACACAGTTCTGGTAATATGCAATCGATCTTTATAATGTAGATTAAATGAATAACATCACATAGTACTAAATAGCAGATAATGTGTCAATACTGAAAGCCGTGCACTTCTGCGCACCGCCATTTTGTTTAAATAATATTGATACAGAGCCCGGCCCCCGTTTCGTCGACAAAACGCTAGTACAATTTTATAAACACATTAAAGTCAAAACTGCACTTACCTTCGCCAGATTATCAGCGGTGACTTCCCGTGTACGTATTTTAAAAATACTTTTTTCAAGATATCGAAACCAGTCCGTTTATCTGGCCGGCAGCGCTGGTTCCATCGGCGCGGCGCGATGTGACCTGACAAGAATTCCTTCTTAAATTTGAAATTAGAACGTTGCGTGTGCGCCGAGGTGCGACACGAAACGGAAAATAAATCCTATTCGGAACGTCTGACAATTGCATTCGTAAAAACCAGGCGGCGGACACGAACGCGAGTTATATCTACACAAAAAATCTGAGATTAAAATCGTTGTTTTTTTGTACTCATTACGTACTCGATGAAGCACATGCATTAATTGAAATGAAACACTTAAAATTGCTGTACACGGTTGATCGCACGTCGCCATCGGGCGGTCATTCTGTCGGCTTCATTAGAGATGTTATGTCAGTCAAGGGTGTAGGCGGTACAATGCGCGGATGAGAGTGCGAAAGCGACTCCTAATTTTCCTGTTGTCCAGTTGTTGGTCTAAAATAGCGCAAAAACCAGTTCCTCACGTGTTCCCCGAAGAGCTCGCGTGCAGCGGCTAAGATGCAGGTTCATCATACCCGCGCCACATTTCAATGAACCGCATTTTAGATCACCTCACCCGTAATCATTTGCACACGCATATTTTAGAATCCAGAAACAAGTACGAAGCCAATAAATACTATGAACGTTATATGTACTAGCTAGTCAATACTTTCAAACGCACGCCGACTGTCAACGTGTTTCTAAAGTCATAAGGTCATAATAACATAACAGTGCGTACTTTTTGTTAGGTGTTTTGTTCTTATATTTTGATATACAAAATTACTATGTTCTCTACGAGTAGATATATTTATTTATGGAATCATCAAATAATTATTCAAAAAAACTAAAAAATAACTGCTCTTGATATAAATCTGTAGGTAGTTAGTTAGGTTTAAAGAGTCAATTACATTAATTACTGTGATAAAAATTAAAAGTTATATTAACATACCCAAACATTACGTGACCCATATTATATTATCACAGTTTAATCAGAATGTCCACTATGATTTATTTTCGTAGAGTTATTCATCCAAATGATCAATGCAATAATACTACGGTATATATTAGTCACTTTTATATTACCGTAGTCGTATGTAAGACATACTCGTCCTACCTATCTCAGACAAATAACGGATTTTTACGCATGTTAGGATAAGAATAAAACAGAAGGTTGTAATTAACAAATGATATAACCTCAGTATGTATATAAGTACCCATCATGTTCATACACTGTTAACGTAACTCATTATATCGCATTTCATTGTGGTGTGGTGTAATTTAAAAAGTGGGTATAATCAAAATGTTTAATTATTGAATAAATTTGTACAACAGTAGATGCATATTAGATGTTACGAAGTTTTGTATATTTGAGTTATAACAAAAGGTTTTATTGGCGTATATGTAGATTAAAAGTATAAAACAGACGCAATGCAGTAAGTTAATGAAATATTCTATCAGATCATACAACAGTTATGTAAATACCATACATTTAGGATGCACGAGGTTTGTGGTAAATATCCAGTAAAAATCTGTCGAGTTGAAAACTTCATCCTATTTCAAGTATGAAAAAAATGTTTTTGCTCGTTGGTTTCATTAAAATATTTAGATCACACATAAGTTATATGTACATGTTGAAACTAAAAAAACGCTCCGTTTTGTAAAATGGCTAGTCATTTCGTAATACGACAAACTGTACTATTTTACTGTGACATAAATTATTCTACTCGTATAGTAGGTACATAAAAAATACAGACGAATTGAAAACCTCCTCCTTGTTTAAAGTCGTTTAAAAAAGGGTTTTCAGTATAATTTGCAGAAAAAAGAAATATTAAATGTCTGTCCGTCTGTCACGGACTTCTAGAGCCCAAACAAAGTAAAGCATAATATTTAGTTTAATATGCCGTTATGAAAAATTGCATTTAAAATATATTTGAGAGCAGTGTTTACTGCCTTATTGGAGAAATGGCGCGTATTAAAAAAAAATATTTGCTTCGACTTTAGCTACAAGAACTCTTGAGCTTTATATAAAAAGTAGGTATACAATATGTGTTATAAATTAGGTATAAAAACTGTGAATAAAATGAGTCTTAAAAATAACACTAGTGACAGCTTAGGTCGCATATTCGTCACGATGATGAATCGGTGATGAATATTAGCAACTGAGTATAAAAGAAAGCGAGTTAATTAAAACGTGATAAAATTAGTTCCCACGACCAGAATTAAGTGATTAAAAAACCAGACCAAGCGGGTATTGGTAGGATTATCTTCAGCTGCTTCGCGCGATCGCGCGCTTTGTCCTACATTTCCTATGCTTAGTAAAAGCCTCGACAGAAAGCACTTCTGAAACCATCATACCACAGATTAAATAAGTTAGCACAAAAACGTACTCGTTACTCGTAGTAGTATTCTATGAATGATATGTGGTAGACATTTATATTCTATCCAATGCACCGCATAGCACCTCAACCTGACTGCCAATGGTATTAAAATTAAAACTAAATACGCTGTAGCCGCCAGGTCAGAAGGTACTTGAGCAGTGAAAGCGAACCTACAGAATGCCCTTACCCACAAACGCTTCATTTTCAATTTATTAAGTTTTAAATATATAATTATAGAGATTAGGAAGACTGTCGTGTTTACTAAGTTTCCGAACAATGTCCAAATTATCAAAGCTGAGAGCACGAGCTTGTAATATTATAATGTGTTAAAGTAACCCAGTTGGTGTCCATTGTTGTGTTAGATGAAATATGATTATGACAACGACCTATTGTTTACGTCAAATATCGTAAAAATACGTGGGAATATAATTTTGAGCAATGTTATTTGCCGCTATGTAAGAATTGGCGAGGTTGTTGACGATTATTAAGAAAACGTTTGGGGTATTCCTCTCTGTTTATAGTTGTTTTTAAAACCCATTGAGCTGCTAATGTTTATTTCATCTACAAAATACAATGCAAAATAGTTCAAAAATATGCCGGGAAATATAGCTACTAATGTAGATAAAATGCAAACAGAGATATTACAAATGGCCACAGTAGGGCCAGCCTGTCTCGTGGGAGATCGTAGCCTTTTACATAGATTAAAGAATTTCAGTTGGTATATTAGCATTCAGTTACAAGTGGAAATAGAACACAATATTAATTATGAAAATTGAGGATTTTGAATTTTATAAGCGGTTTAGTACTTTGATGAAAGTGTGTTAGGTTTTTATTTGTTGTGTTAGTTTGGAGGTTACGGGTAGAAAGGTGGATTGGAAAAATAATTCCTTATAGACATATTCTTTTTTTAATTTCAACTAAATATAAAAAGAAGGCGTATACAAATATTTTCATTGATAGGGTGCGTCTCCCCCCTATAATAATATGAAACTGAAATACGATATACGAACCCGGTGCGGTGGCGTAGACTCATAAATCATCCCCCGGAAAGGGGCGGAATACGTTTTTCGTGATACTGACGCTGTCGACTAGGATACAATTTAAGTGTCGAATAGGGTTAACCACTTACTTAATTTACGTCTTGTTAACTCTAAAAAGATCTTGAATTCTATGCAAAAGTTCAAGAATGTGGTGGCTCGCAGATCTTGCCATCTTGAGCGAGTAAACGACATTTTGAAACGAATCCAAGGTCCAAGAAAAAATATTTTCAACTACACGGTAGACCAGCCAACCAATAAGAAATTAATGGTTCCTCTGGACAATGCAGCCCGATAATTCATTGCATTAATTTAAAAAATACATTGAGCATGTGCAAAATACCGATGATTCGATTAGCCAACCGACGACGTTCGCCAGAAAAGTTCGCAAGAAATGTCGAAATAAAAAACGGTGTATTTACCCGCACATACAATGTTTATTTTTATTGTGACTCAGTACGAATATAGTACACTATTTGCCTAATAAGAGCTAGAGGTATATGCACCTGTCCACTTTGAGATTAAGCGATTAATGCAGCCACAATACAGGCGTCGAGCGCAGAGCAATAAATTATACGACACCCTATTGGATATTCTGCATTGCCGCGCGGCTGCAGCTCGTTGCTGCCTCGGCTGTTGCTCCCGGTTTTGGTCGGGTTGGTTTTTGTCCGTGCGGCCATTTTTGCAAGCCGTCGGCTTTTTATCGGGCAGTTTGGTACGAGTTCGGTACCAGTTCTACTACCATATCAATTACAAGGGAACGCGATTGCGTAATGCAGTGAAAGGCGGCTAGAGGCGAGGCCTGTGTCCCACGCCTCTACGTGAGAAGCCGACAGGGCCCTACTAGGGGCCCACGTATGCGTTGCACAAAGATACGTACAAGAATTTTGGTGTTTGATAGCATAATCTTTTAAGTAGGCAGTAGTTTGCTGTGGGTGCAGTGAATGACGTTGAATTTCCTTTTGAAATAAAAATAAATGAAATGTTTCGTTGATTTGTACCATCTATAATGTTTTTCATGCGTTACTCTGTGACTGTGCTGTATCGACTACTAGAGTTAACATTATTTTACGTTCTTAGAAATCGCCTCTAATTTTCGTGAACAACGCAGTGGTTACTGTCGTGCGATAACAACGTGTGATAACAATTTACAAGAGAAGTAAAGAAAGCTCGGGCACATCGCCTTGCGCGGGGTTATTCAATCTGGAGTCGGTGTCGCGGCCGGGTTACTGCCTAGGGTCGCGGCGACTGGTCGCCAACTTGCCACGCGAAAACTAGAGTTCATCTTTCCTTGCTTCTATTGCCCGAATATTTAGGCCGTGATATTACGAAAGAGCAAGGTACGTCAAATTACTTGGCCATGCACAAAATAGCGCTTGTCGATGCCGATGGTCGTCTCCGCATGATCACAAAAACATTTTTAATAAAGTCCGATTTATTCAAGTCCGATTATGAGGCCTAGTCGTAGTTTCAGGGGTGTGACTGTGCTTAACCTACTAACGACGATAGGCGGAAATCACGAAGTTGACAGTGTTGACACTTTGACGATAGCAACTGCAATGCAGTTTGCTACTTAATTGTTAGGCTACATTCAGACGTTCCACACAACCAACTTGTGACTAGAGTAAACGTCGCAAAACACAGTGTTGGCACATAATAAATATACGGTAGTTTGGTAGTGTTGTAGTTCAGGAACCAACATTATTATTATTATACAACCTCGACTAGAGCGGGTGATGTTTAGCTGCCTTCTCTTGTATCTGTAGTACTTAACGTATTGAGTTAGGTAACTGCAAGATGTCAAAATATTTTAATTTAAATGGACAAGAACTCTATAGGCCGTATTAAGTATTTTTTTCTTAAAAATCTGAATGTTTTGAAATAAAATGGAAACTAAAACTTGCTGATGAAACTATTAAAATGTCATCTACGTCCATTGAATATGCAAAAAGAAAGCCTTGTCTCGTGCGCGTGTTTGGTCTACTCACTATAGAAAAGCTTCTACACAAAACATTGTCATTTATGGCAATGTATCTTGTTGGATATGATAACATCAATATTTTCAACTATTACAATGTTTTGTGTAGTGTGTATACAGAGTTTATAATGTAGCAATAACAAGCAGGGCGGGCGGGATATGGTAAAATCAATGAATACTATGTAAATTATCCATTAACTCCATATAACATAAGTTACAGTCAAACTATTGAACCTGCCGTTTTACAGACTTATCTAAAAATTTTGTCATCTTTTTTTTAAACTATGGGCACTTCCATAGCCTATTTCGGATATCTACGGCAACTATGGACTTGCCATTGCAGCAGAGATGTTTTACCACAATTTTTAACGTTGATGCTGTAAGCGAACCAAGCCAACAATCATCCTAATCGTAGATTGGCCGTATTACAATGTGACTGTATTTCATAGTCGCGGCAGCTAGTTTACTGAGCTTGCCGCTTAGTGCCACTTAGTAAATTATCAGGGCGTTATATGAAACGGCGGACTTAACAATTTGCCTACTGCATGTATATATCGTGTAATAATGGATGTCCTAATAGTTGTTTCTCGTGGGTGGGCTATAGTATATTTAGTTGGCTCCCGTAATAAGTGGTTTCGTATCCCTTCGCATTTAATATCTTCTCTTCGAAGCTGTTTGTTGGATTCATTGGAAATACTCAACTACATCCGTGAAACCAATACATTCTAATGAACCGTGAGTCGTGATCTGCGCTTCTATTTTTCCTGTAGCTTTAACTTATGCATTATTGCTCTTCTTTTTATAAAAATATCCATTTTTCATTTCTCAGAAATAAAACGAAATTTGTATCAATTTATAACAGGGCGTCCGTTTCCATATATTCTACCATACTCCCAATCTGGATGGTTTTATTCATAATAAAACTAAGCTTAGGCAGTACCAGAGTCGTACAAATGAGAGAGCCGAAAGAGTTTTCGGTTAGGCTGTTCGTAAGTTAGGTAATAAATGTTTCATTTGGTCATATCTGCACACAGATATCACAAATAATCTGTGTTCAATACGGTACAACGTTACCTCACTAAGGTATTAATAATTTCAGCATAGTAAGAGATTCTAGAGATGTGGTTGACAGGTACGCGAACACACCACGCCTACGTCTCGTAAATGTTAGAGGCAGTGTTTCCGAGCCATTTGTAAACCATTTTGAATATCAAAGATAAGTTTCTCAATATCAGTAGTATTTACGATAGGCATCTCCAGTTTTAAAAGCAAGGTACTTTTATGCACTACTTGCTTTTATCTGTAAAAGCGTCTTAAATTTATTCATCTCAAATGTGTTTATTTTGTATTATGTACAACGTTAATACCTACACAGTTTGCTTATCACAAAACGGAAGTTTGTATGAAACTTACAAAGTACCTTTTATGTAAAATTATTATATTACCTTCCTTAACATTATACATAATACGGCCATATGCTTCGCATTATATTTCAGCCTTTAAAAAACTGTGTTTTCGTAATCAACCGTAAGCTGTAGATCTTCCCTTAAAGTTTGTAGCTATGTGACCATAAATTACGCTCTAAAGGGCGGACCGAAAAAACTAACGCTTCCTACTTCAATAACGGGACCGAAGTAAATTATACCCGTAATGAAGTTGTCACATCTGCCTCGAGCGTCACGTGGTATCTTACTTTTTCACCTTTTGTTTTTAGTGTTTTCTACCAGCAGCATTCGGTTTCATTACGGTACCGCCATAAATTTAATATAGCCGCGTCTACGGCTCGCCGTGATTTATTTCCCGCCAAAATATGTGCCCGGTATTTTTTTCGGTATCGGACATTACGAGTAGCGTCCGACGATCATACAGATAGGACGGCCGCGTTCTCTCCTCGACGGTAGTTGGTTCGAAAAAAGCTTTTCTTTTATTTTGAATCGAAACAAAAAGCTTGGAGACACCAAATGCTTCATGTCTTCTTTTTTTTTAATACCCGATAAAAGATAGTCACGAACGTTTTGTGAATGGAGTGCTTATTTAAAATGTGTTGGGCCTAAATAATATCTACATCCAAAACGTCCTTGTTACTTGAGTTATGGAGTGCAAATTTGTCGTGGTAGCTAATATACGTGATTGTTGAATGGTCTATTGTTGATAATCAGTTAGTAGTGAAACATAGTAAAATTGAACATTATACTGTAATATCGATGCTCAATTACCTTCGACAAAGCAATCGCATGACTTTGATTTCGATTAGCATGGGTTTTATAAACTATAATGTTTCCATTTCATACTGCTACTTTATTTCACCTATACCCGATATTATATTAATACCGTGTATAATACTTATTTTTATCAGGTTTTAAATATAATTTTTCTTAACATGAGTTGCAGAAAGCTTTACTTACAATAGTTTAACACAGTCTAATAATTGATTTATGTACAGAAGTATTAAATATATTATTAAGTTTTAGTATTAAGTATATTTTATTATACTATATTATATTATTTTATTACAGTGAGGTTGTCACGATATCAACTAATAGTGATAAAACGGTCGCTACATACACGTTATTATTTTGTTGACTTTCCTTATGGTGTGTAATAAAATTTGTTGTAAAGTACTGTTTATCGCCTGGTTGATTAAACTGTAAATGTAATATTTTATTGTAAGACGTAATAATCTTATGCCACATGTATTGTATAAAAATATGGCATTTAACTCTAACAGGGTACATTTTGCTCTTTTCAATTAGCTAGTGTTTAGACTGTCCTATTTCAATGGTCTCAACCTTATTTTGCTGCATGGTCACACTACACATGTCAGTCGGTTAATGTGATATCCATGTTAGTTCATTCCTTTGCCGCCGCTATCTCGCGCGAGACATCTGTATCGGTGGCACACCGACCCTATAGCTTTATATCGCTGTTTTTATTTATTACTCGAAATCAAACCTCTCTCGAATTAAGAAATTCAGAATAATGTCCGTTTCGTTTTTATCGATTTGGACTAAAGAGTTGTTTCACTGATGTATCGAAGATTGTTTACTACGTTAAAATATAGGTATAATAAAGAAAATGTATGAATGTATACATTTTTATTATATCTTATTCGATGTCACCTTTGTTAAGTTATACACAAGTTGTAAAATACAAGCTAAATCAAACTTTCATCAGTTTGAATACTAAACAAACGATCAAATGATGGATTAATAATTATGGTAAATAAATTAACTATTAATTTATTCATTTTACTCTCAACACTATGGTAATCAACTTCTGTTTTTATATCATTTATGTTTCAATAAGACGGGGACATCGAATTCTTTTAAACTTTTTTTATTAGTGGTTTTATTAAATTATGCTGAGAAATAAAAATACTTTGGCAGGTACAGACATTAAAAGCTATACGATCGTAAAATTTTTGTTAAACCATAGGGAGCCTATAAATAGTGACGTGCTCATTTTGTTGTCGATAGAAAATATTTACTAAAATTAATCTATGAACGAACGTATTTGCGTACCTGTGTAAACATTAAATAATTACAATACAATTAATTTTATTGTCTTAGTAACATTTTGTTTCCATGTATTATTATCATAATTTTAACCCAATATGCGGTTCTTATTCTTATCTGTAAAATATATAATTATGTAAAATGTTTTATTTTGTCAAATTATGAATTTAAAATTTAAGGCACAATCACGTAAAAAGTAAAAAAGCATAGTAAATATCGACGAGTTCGCGTCACTAGCTTTTTATATTTGGTCGTCATCTCAATGACCGTTTGATATCTATCGACGCGGTATAACTCTACCTTTTTAAGTAGTAATAACATCTGAAATATGAGCATTGCTGAGCGTTCGCGGCACTCCTCTCGACGCTTGAGTTAAGGCCGCCAGTAGCGCCCCCCGCTGGTGTGTCATGAGATACAACACTAATGTCGACGAATTTAATAATTTTCCCTTTTTAAACCTGACCGGTATGCTGACAATCCGAAAAATCTTTTTTATTACTTACTATTCAAATATAACCGCGGCTGTCTTCTTCAACTCGCCTTTCATCGGACGATCAAACCCTAGGTTTGTGCACCGTCACTCAGACGATAATAGCGCATAAAAACTTCACCGGACGAAGCGTTATCGTGTAGGAAATCTCATTTTTTTGCCGACCTTAAACATGAATGGTGTGTACGATTTATGAGATCACAATGATCTTTTTATAGTCCACCCGAGTTTTTATGCACTTTTTTTTTAAATCCTGAGCGTTATCTCAGTACATTTTGTGTCTCAATCTATTAATAATGTCTTCTTTTAGCGAACGAGACATTTTGTGCAGAGATGTTATTTATCGATAGCCGGTGACGTGACATCTCTAAGTGACATTTGAGTTTGATGAAATTTACTTTTGTTGTTTCAACTCCTTGTTTAGATAGTGGTGTTCTTCAAATTAAAATATCACTTTGTATGTTTAGATACCCCTGTAAGTACTTATTTTACTTTGGGATTTCTGTTTGAGTGAGACGGTATCGGTTTAGCACGAACGCCCGAAGCTACCTTGTAGTCTCCAGTGTACTTAGACCTTCTCTGCCCCCGGCTGCTATTTACCCTATCGAACAAGAAGGGGCACTTCTGCGTATCTATAGGGACCCTAAAACATTTGCTAGAGAATTATCGTTTATCACTAGTGGAAAAGTAAATCAAGTCGGTGAGTGCAAGACGGCCCGGCCCGTCAACGAGACATCGCGTTGCTTCGATCGGTGTTAAGCCACCATTGTTTGTCGCAAATTTTATTACAATAGCTCGCTGCATAGTTCGTAGGTTTTCAATTTATTAAAATTTAAATGTTGCTTTACTTTTAAATACGATATAAAGCTTAAATTTCGGTATTGGTCGCAGTTCGATTAGTGAATTTCATTGCATATAAAGATGATTTATGATTTAATAAATAAATATTTACTGGTTTACCTATTGTAATTCTTCTGTATTGTGTTTATTTTTGTTTCTGGTGTACAATAAAGAGTTTTTCTATTCTATTTCCTATTTGATGTAGCTACTATAAGAAGTATAACGTCGCAGATTATAAAATGGTGTAAGAACATACAACTTACAGATGAAAATAAACGGTGGACCGTATCGAGTGCAGCTATCGACTTGCAATTTTTAAGGAGTAAACGTTGTTTATGGTGCGACTGCGGCGAGTTGTAAGTTAAAAATCTTAGTGCATTTGCGCGAATCGGGCGCAAAACCATTAACTTGCGAGTAAAATGCTCCAACGGGTCCCTGCATAATTACCGACTGGCTAATTGTTCTCGGCCAAGCTTCGGAACGAGCAAAATTGTCGTGAAAACATACCATGTCGTTTAAACACGAATGCTAAACTAAAAAAAAAAAAACAGAAAAAAGCAGCGTTCATTGATGTGACGCGGATCACAGCCCGCAAAAGTTTAATCGGTCGTGTGGTCTCTTTAAGCTTGGATTGAGCATTGAACGAGGCGTTAGTTAGAGGTTCCGCATGGTTCTGCAGGGATTTTTTAGGCTGTGGTTCGACTCTCTGTTATTGGGACCGTCCTGACGAATTGGATGAAGGTACGAGTGGGTATGTCTACTTTCTCCAAAGTATACTAGATTCGAAAGAGATTATAATTGAACAGTGGAGGCTTTTTGCGTATACTTGCCACAGTGATAAGGAACTTCCTTTACCATTTTTTTTATTCACTAAGCCAAGTTTAAGTTTAATTTTATTTTTTTTAGGATTTCTGTAATTTATTATTTTTTGTTCCATTCAGTATCATACTTAATAAATACTATTTCAAAGGCTCTTTGTGCCTTTGAAATGTGCTTTCCTTTATAGCTTTGGTTTTCATCGCTTTTATTTTCTACTTCCCCGTCCACAGTATGAAAATCTCTTTGAGAAATACTTCAACTTCAACCGTCGTCTGGTCGTTTTGAAGAAATGAAATGTAACCTAACAAGTATACATTTTTATTTTAAACTTGTATTCTCGAACTATGTTGGTAGTTAGTGCTTATTCTGTTCCTCGACGTCTGATCTTTATCATGCAGTTCATCTGTTCGCCATTAAAGCTGAAAAATACATTACATTTTTTTTTACCTTTTCTAGGTTTCCTTACCACAGAAGGAAAAATAAACTCTCATTTTGTTGTCCATCTGTCTTTATGTCAAGAGCCTTTTTCTCAAGAACACGTAAAGGTATCAAATTGAAATTTATATCAAATAGTCGGGTCTATGATCTCTTTCAGTTGTGTTAAAATCAAACTTGTAAGTTATTGCTATCAAATGATATGACCTTTTATGTCGATATCGAGTAGTACCGATGTCTATTACCAAAATTTAATAATGTCCGTGACTGATCTGGTTTCCATAACATGCCTAGTAAATTCCGCTTCTTTCGTCATTACGCCACCGTCTCCGGACGTTATGCCATTTGTATAACTTCTCTTTGCGTTTTCCCACGTTAGGTTATTTGTATACCCCCCCACCCCCCCAGCCCCCTGGGTAATCTTAGAGCGGTTCCGCCCTACATCCGATCCGAATCCGTGAAAACACATCTAGATAGCTTGGATTGAATTCATATATTGCTTTTCGCACTACCTCCGATCAGAATCCGTGATCTCTGATCCAAATCCAATCAATTCACCTTTTGACATACGCTATTTATATTCCAATAATACTATGGTGACTCCAGTCCGTTAAAATTATACTCCGAAATGAAAATTCACGAATGACGGGTAATAATCGGGTGACTAAAATCTGACCTAGTGCGTAAAGTACTATTATTTATTCCATGGTTCTGCGCCGCGCCCTGCCGCGGTTGCCACGGATACCCTGCTATTGGTAGGTATATACATATCTGTATGAAAATAGGATTAGAAGGAATATTAATACTTTGACTGCTGAGCCGATTTTCTTGTCTAGCCACGAGTACAGATCTGCACACACCACAGTGTTTTCCCATACAGCTAACACAACAGTTGTGTTTTCACGCACTCGCGTGAGTTGTGGAAAACACCACAGTTGTGTTTTCAGCAGTGAGCGTGTTAATTCTACGTAAAAGATGGTTATAGTAATCCACCATAGAGTAAAGCGTGCGACCGATCAATACGAACATATTATCCTATGCTGAAAAATAATGTACCCTAAGAGATTTGGTTTTTAATTAAAACAGTTTTTAACGTTATTATGTTTTTTTATCTAAAATATAATCAATAAGTGTCAATGGTTAATGCCAATTATATCTGCAACAGTATAAAATTATGAATTTAATTACAGTTTCCGATACATACGAAGTAGGTATAACATATATATCAAAATTCCAGGTCACTTGATATAAAAGCGTTTAGCTAAGTTAAAACAGATAAACTTTATTAGTTATTTATTTAGATAAAGCTCGCGATTGACCGATTTGTGGAAATAACTCATGACAAGTACGAAAAGTACTTTACGGGTTTAAATCAATTACAGTATGACAGGTAACCTACCAACTAACAGGTACAAATATATATCGACTAGAAATAGTTGGAAACTTAATCGGGCAGTCAGTGTTTTATTAAGAAACCCTTACACTTAATTACACTTACTGCCATAGTTTGCTAAGGATTTTATTAAAACTCAATCCTAATTTCTCTTTCATTAAAACCATCATCCCCGTAGAGTTTCAACTTGAAAAGGAAATATCCTTCTTCGAACTCAAACCATAATTAGATAATAATCACTAGTTTCGTAGATCATAATATTTTGACTTATTTTGTGTTTTTTTATACTTATGTATAAGATATTATTATTGACGTGTAAAAGTGCAATATTTTAACTATTTAAAAAAAACCCTGGACTTGTTTTACCTTAGCAGATAAAAAAATCTTTAAATTCCTAAACTCATACTTAGTAATTACAAAAAGACACATGCTTTATGTCTTACTTACAATAAATACTATAATCTATTACACCTGGTATTAGCCGCAAGTAGTACTACCGTAATTACATGCACGTCCATCTCAGCCCTGTGTTATCGAAGCCTAGGATATAGCGTATTTCCGACACACTGGTAGAGTTAATGGATTTTCCTTTTCCTGTGCGAGATTCAGCTATGAATAACCACTTGAATAGGAAATTTCTTTTTCAAACTCAAACCATAATCAGTTATTTAATGACCATATTTGTTCTTTTTTTAATTTGGTCTCTATGTATCTGAGATTTAAGTGTTCGACTTGTAAAAGTTCTTTATTTTCGCCTACATAAAATACCCGTGCCCAGCAGTGGGACGTTATGGGTTGATGATGATGATGACATAAAATAAATGATTTGAGTATTGAGTATTTTGAGTTTATAGATATTTTTATATCCATTTTCTACGTCACGTGAAATATGAACCACATCACTATGAATTTTCAACCAATGTCAATGGCGGTTGCTTAGTGTTAGGTGGTGATATAGTTAGAGTATGTAACGGACCATAATCCGTCTAATCCTTAATCGTAACAAATCTAATAAAGGAGGGTGTCTTCAAGTCGTAAATGAATAGATATCTTTTAGGAAAGCATTGTATCTCTCGACCGCGTCGTCAATTCTTGCTCATTCTGCAAGAAAAAAATCAAGACAGATTCTTAAATTAACTATTGAATATAACAGAACAGCACCAATAAAAGCAATAGCCCATAACTACAAGATAGTAGAGATTTTTAATACGATGACATTACTGCTTCGAACATTTACCAGTCCACTAACGGAATTAAGCGCATAAACCGGCTTGTGCCACTGCGCTGCAAAAAATTGCTCAACTTGGGCTCCAAAATGTTGTTTTTAAAACACCGGGGTCATTACGAACGGATCCCAATAACACACCGGTACTATAGGTATTTACACTCGAATGTAGGTACACTTTTATCTTTATTACGTTAAAGTCGTAAAAAGAGACAATAACAATTTTCATAATTACGTATACACATGTTTATAAGCACATTATCATTACGAGTAACCGATATGGAGCAAATTAATTCAATTTATACGACAAAATGTCGATCAGGTTCACGTTTACCTAACTTATGACATATTTTCATGTTTTGTAAACATCATTATTCTTCTTGAAATAGCGAATTGGCAATGCGAGTGTGCGAATTAATTCTATATGAATAGGTACTCGTAAAATATAACAACTTGATATTCTGATACAAATATTATTTTCGGTTACTTCTCTCCGTGCGCTCGTGTTTTTTTTTTACCAAAAGGGTACGCAAGTTATAATTATGATATATTACACAAATTGTGGAGTTTAAAGTTAAACCTATCTATGTATTATATATTTGAAATGTTTTTGAGTCAACCACGTTCAGACATCGCAAAGTTGTTTTATGAAACAGATTTATTTTTTAGAAGTGCTTGTCAAGCAATCAGCAATGCACGACAATCACCTAAATTCAATCTCACCACTCAGTAACACAAAAATTAATTATTGCCTTCATAAAATTTTGGTAGAATCTGAAACAGGACTGGTCATTACTGGGCCAATTAAATGTAAAGTAAATTAAAAAAACACATATTTATCACACTCATGCTCATAATATTGTCCGGTCAGTTTTTATTGTCTCTACTGGAGAGTCAGCATAATTTACTATTAAATTATACTAGCGCACCAGTAGTGAGTCATTCTTATTAATCAGTTGAAATCATCCTCAGCATTCAGCAGCGTGACTGTTCTTCTCTAACCAGATCTGAATGCTGAGTATCTGGAGTTGGGTTTCCGGGGTGGCGGCGGGCTGGGGTCCACGTCGCGCACCAAGCGCATGCGCACCAGCTTCAAGCACCATCAGCTCAAGACCATGAAGTCCTACTTCTCGATCAACCACAACCCGGACGCGAAGGATCTTAAACAGCTCAGCCAGAAGACTGGACTACCGAAAAGGGTGCTGCAGGTAATACAATTTATCATATTATATAGGTACCTACTACATAGTTTGTAGGAATGTGAAGCGGTTAACACTTTACTTTGATGTAAAGGAACGTGGTATATATTCCGTCATGTGCCAATACGACGACACGAATATAGTGAGAAGACTAAAAAGGAAAAAACCTTTCGAGTTAGTGTAGTGATTAGTGATGTGACAGTGAAGTGTAGTTTGGTTAAATCTACTAGTAAATAACACATTAACAAAGTGCCTTCGCCTTAATAGAGACAGTAAGAAATGTGTTAATGGACACAATCTTAGCAATAACTCTACTTAGCAATTTATGTTAAACGCAAATTACTCATTACTCTTTCAGGCTAGATCGTAATTTTAATGATGTACTTCTCGATAAGAAGCAGCATTACAAAAAAAAAATTACCAATACAGCGCGTACACTGTACAGCCCTGAAATAAAACCTACCCAAAATATGGATGGTTCAGCATTATGTAAACCGAGGAAAACTATTCCAGTTTTTTTAACTTTCTTCGAGTGTGTCTGATAATATTTTCGTAACGGTTGTGGAAACGATCTAACAGTGAAATTGTGGCCAGTAAGTAGGTAGTGTTTTTATTTCTGAAAGTTAGGTAGTGAAAGTGATGAACTGCTTTACATTCTCGTGTTATCCAAAAATATAACTCAGAATTATTTTACCGTTTGACACATTCTGATAAGATTTGAAAGATATTAAATAAATAAGTGATTAAAAATTGTAGTTGATAAGTCTACAAGCTCGAATATCTGGGAAGTAAAAACAAATTCTTAAGTGTTGTAGAACGCGTAGGCGGTGTTTTAATTAGCATATACTTGATCAGATATTTGCATTTGTACAGATAGGTGTAGATTACGTAAATACGGCTTTACTTAAACTGTCGAGAGTTAAGTTTACAAAACGAATCTTAATTCGATCAGTTTAGTAACTTACATTTACTTGTCATGTGCTGCCAAGAAATTTATGTAGATATAATGTTGTTCCGTGTAACAGAAAGATAACGCGTTGATGAAACGAAATTAAATGTAACGTTTACTCTTGAAACAACTTTATTTATTTAGAACTTATTTGCAAATGGAAAAGATATCCTTATAAATGGGCAGTCCTTTCGTGTATCGGGTTACATTTTGCCGACAGTATAAAGAGTATGGACACAGCTTCATGCTTTAATAATACTCACGTACGGAGAGCACGCGGGTTCTGGTTGCTGTTTCAGAATTCCAGTAGTGCAATTGACCACCTTCCGGCTCTATACTATGATTTATAGGACCAACCAAATTATATGATCCTAAACTCCATGGTTTTATAGAAATCACTCAATTTTTTACTTCGTTATCAGAGCAGTTTGATAAAACATCATTAATTATTGTCATCAGAACTCCATAAGATTGAAATATTTCAAACTTATACGACAAATATACAGGTCACAGGACATGTGTCAAATATTCACGTAAGTAACCCCTCAATTGGTGTCCGTCAGAGGAATTATGGCGGAGAGTTTATATCGCATCTTTACTTACCACCCCTACTGTTTGTATGTCCCGCGCTCTTCTCACAAAACATTACAACAATCTTGGTGAATCTAAAGTTTGAGACGGAACTGTTTCAGACCTTATCTACACAATTATGTCGAATATTAACTGCATCACGTAGGTATCGTACTTTATGTAGGTTATCAGCATAAGTTTATATTTTTTTAATATTGGGTTTTGGGTACCTTCTCCATAATATTATGGCTTCTTCGTACATTAAATCAGTATATACATATAACCAGAGTGTAAATATACTACAAGAATTTATTAGGATGTGATATAACTTTTGGCATAAAGAAATAAGTAAAAATTAGCTAAATAATTACAAAACCAGAGTCAAAGTGCACTATATTATAGTAAGGACATGTTAAGTCTCCCTTTTGGAAAGCTCTATTCGGACCTAACGCCAAATACAGCCATTTTATTTAATTGATTTGAGATACATATATGTACTTTAATCGTAACTTAAAGTCAAGTGTGTCAAGCGCATAAAATAAGTCGGAGCAAACCGGTAGTTGAAAGCTAATGCGAATGTAATGTCGTCGATATCGCCCCGCTTTGCCGATATCATTGCAATGCGAATTTATTTTTACTATTATTTTAGAATTTTGTCTACTGTTTATTTGAGTGTGTGTGATGTGAATGAAGTGTTTACAGGAAATGGTCAGACAAGCCGTCTCGACACAACAAGGACGAGGAAATCTTTTTAATAGCACCTACCATTTCCATTGATAACCCTCAAGCCAGGGTGCCCCGCTTCGTCTGGGATATTAGTAGGTAAGTAGGTGTGTTCGTGTTTCCAAGAAATACACCGAAAGTATTACGAAATTGTCGGAAATACGGTATACCTACCAAAAATCCTCGATTATATTGATTACATCCTCGAATCAATTGTCAACAGGTCTCACGACATGTGCTTCGTAGAATTCGCGTGTTGGTGGTACATATTAAATTGCTACCTTTGAAGGGTAATTGTACGGCCGCCGTGATTACAGGCGGCCGAAACGGACACGGAGTATCGGCAAATTAAGCCCTGGACACGTTTGGGGCGCGTTGCGTGTCTCGCACTTAGCGGTTTTGCGACAGAGCAAAAACTGTAAAATCTTAATGTATGCAACCTTCAGTAACATTTACGAGTTCTAAATAGGTTAATCAGTGAATCAAACCTGCCAAAAAGCTGTTGTGAAGGGCGTATTTTTTGTCTACACGATCACGATAAATTTCACTTTCACAATTTCACTCTTTGTAGTGTGATCTGTAGTTAAATTAAAAAAAAGATGTATCCAAAGAAAAAACTTATGCCTTATTCGAGTATCACTCGAAAAACAGATTTACATTTACGTGACTTACACATTTATTCGAAAACGTTAGGTACAGAGCAGTAAAACTTTTGATAGGAAGGTACACAATAATACACATAATAGCAAGCAAGTTGATATACAAAATCATGAAACTCTGTTATTATGATTTCTACAGCTTGCTTAGCAATAAAACAGCTGTATGTTCGTTCATTTACACGTTAAATAAGTCGGGCTGCACACAGTGCTGCGGCCCGTCTAAACCCCTTTGCCGTTTGGTACTAACTGTAAGAGCACACATCGGTGCATCTCTCACAGTTAGAACTTCGTATTGAGTCTAATTTGTTTACAGAACGCGGCCCTTTAATATAGGGCTCCGGCGGGCACCAAAGCTCTTTGTTCACATAATTACTAAGATATTTCGGTTTCGTAATGTTGGTAATACGAATATACAAACTCTTCATGTGCTGAGTGTATTCGTTTTATTTAAAAACCTAGTAGGTACGTAACATACATTTGTTCAACATATTTCTCTATGTATAGAGGTAGCTAAATATCATATAAATATAGGGCTCTAACGAAACTCTACACGTATTTGAATAACAACTTTATATACATAGGTACAGTAATACAGTTAGCAGTAGGCTCGTGTCGCACCGAACTCTTCCGACGTTCACCGAAAACCAGATAGCGTTCGTTGGAATAAACCCCCCCCCCCCCCCCTCAATCCAATTATAAGAGGCATAGAGGACCCCTTCCCTCCGGCCTCCAAATATTGATCCTGATTTTTTTCAGTATAGTACCTCCAGCCCAAGTCGCCATTTTGTCAAGAAAGCAATTTTTTTTCTTTTGCTTATCCTTACTTTCGACAGTGGGTAGGGTTTAGCAGAAATAACTTTTATTTTTTATGCTGACAATAATATCAGGTCGACGGTTCTGGAAACCGATTGCATTATAAGCAAGAAAGGTCGCAGTCATAGGTACATATCGAATAGGAATACCTACTGCGGCTACCTAACAATACGCTAAGTTCTATTTTTGGGTAAGTAACTCGGCGGTCCCTGTCATTTCAGTTACAATGAAATCAATTATTATTGCCCCCATGAAATTGAGGGGAGACCCGCGCTCAGCAGTGGGCCAATATGGGTTGATGCTGAAATCTATTTAAATACAAATGAAAATAAAAGTTCATAATTTTTTAAACCTTTACTTTGATACCCACCACAATTGATAAGTTTGGTATTTTTTATTCCATCGGAAATTCAATATGGGCGTTTACTGCCGCCATATTTGTTTTCGAGACAGCTTATGTAATTATCGAAACACATAAATAACCCTCCGTCTAGGAAGTTAGGGAAAACTAGTGACCGCATCGAAGTAGGTTTACGTTTCGGAAAGTCGTGGCGTGACAAAGCCGACCACATTCTTAAGAGCAAATAGCACATGTAATTTTAGTAACCCATAAACCGTTATGCCTAAGCACTCATACTCGATTGCATCGCAGCCATCAAAGGAATTCTATAGCCTTCAATAAAACCATAAAACACGAATAGCCGTTATGAGCGCCGCAATCTGATTTCAAACGGCTTAAAAAGGCGGACAATTTTCAGTTAAGGCACGTGAATAATAGGGCACTGAGGCTGAAACTAGTCCAGGTGTTTTATGTCTCTCACCTCTCCAGTCTTTTACAAGACTAATTGCTTTGGGCGACTAAAATGAACCTTAAGTCGTGAGTTATAAGAGTGGGGCTGATTTATGATTTATGAAGAAGGAAAGCTCAAAGGTTCGTCGTTGAATCGCTGCTATTTTGAAGTGCTCAGATGGGTTCAGTTCAAGGGAGGTGCGTAATGTTAGTGCACTCGTTGAGCCTCGCGGTGGCTTCGAGGCATGTACTGGCACAGGTACTGGTGAGAACTATATTCGTTTCATTAATATGCGGACGTTTATTTCACATAATGAACTAGGACGTGGAATCTATTGATAAAGGTACGTATTAAAAATGCAATATCATATTTTTTTTAGACAACATTTTTCATTAGTACTCCCAGTATTTTAATAAGTATCTATAGAAATTTTGAAATGAGCAAATTAATAGATAAGAGGTGTGATTACACATTTTGGACGTTGCCATTATCTTTCAAATACAAGTAAAATCTCGTACCCATTCAGTGCGGATATTGTTTCCAAAAAAATATATTGTAGTACGACTTCGTAAAATTTACTGAAAACGTTTGAAAATAAAATGTATAAAATTAAAAACAAACCCCCACAACAGGTGCGTGCCGCGCGTCTAATTGCCCCGGCGCGGCCGCGCGGGCGCCGCAGTTAATATATAGACGCGCCGTCAGCCGAGCCCTGCGCGGGCGCATTTAGAACAAACCGCGCCATATTTCTCTCCTTGCGTCCGCAATTACGTGATTTGTCACTCGATACCTTTTTTCTTCCTCTAACATCTTGAAAAACGACCCCGGTTCAAGTGGTGTGGTAATTAGTCGGCTGAAAAAGTGCCTTTCCCTGTTCTTGTTTATTGTACAATCAATCGTACACTGCTACCGGATTTTTAATTTTTTACTTTTAATTGAACTATCCACTTAGATATTGACGTGTCCAATTTAATACAACAAATCGACTGTGACTGCAACGACTGGCGTTTATTTATGGGGGGGGGGGGGGGTATTAACTAAACTAAGAAATCAAACAAAATTCAGCGAAAACTGCAAATTGGATAACTTAATCCTATTTAAAAAAAAATCAACATCTTAATTTTTGACGCTTCTATTTGAAGAACGTTTTCATGCCTTGATTACAAAACCCGTAAAGATGCCTCTTAACGGCACACAAATAACGGCGGCAACTGAGATTCCACTCCAACCCCCGCAATTAGTATCGGATGATCACACCTCGACATTTGGCCAGATATAATTTTACTTTCTAAGTACACTTTGTGACGATAATAAACGTGGAAACTCGGGCGAATTTGGACTGTCTGATCAACTCAGCTAAGTTGAAGATCGCTCACTTGTGTGCGCGAAGATCACAATCAAACGGTCTAGTAATTAGTACGGGCGCATCGTTTTGAGACGCTCGGTTGGGCAGATAATTTCCGCCGTACTTTCAAAAGGCAACCATTTGTCATTTAGTCGCGCGAACTCGTACACAGCGGACGTCCCCCGTCTCCCTCCTAATTTATTCATATAATATTTATTTAAGGAATACGGGACTATTAATCACATCTCTACAGTTTTTATTTA
The DNA here is from genome assembly GCA_912999815.1 of Campaea margaritaria. NCBI lineage: Eukaryota > Metazoa > Arthropoda > Insecta > Lepidoptera > Geometridae > Campaea > Campaea margaritaria. Next base: position 8,815,564 of record OU538788.1, read on the forward strand.
CATAAGCGGAATGTTTGAGCGCCTTTGATTGTGTTTGTTTTGAAATTTATTAGGGTCTCCTTATGTGGGGTGCTTCATGCTTAGTTACCGCTGCTTGGATTTTGTATGAAAAATTTTGTTCAGTATTTACGAGTCGAGAACTTCCTGTAATTAATAAATGAGTCGTAATCTTTTTATATCTAAGAACGCGAGCGTACAATAGAAAATGCTCGTTATAAGGAGAAATTCGAAGTATTCACATAATCCCTATTTTGTGGTTACGAAATGTTTTTTCGGGCCCATGAAAGTTATTTTCTGTTAGGATGAAAATAAAACTGATTTATTTTGCTTTGCTTTATCTATTTCTTTCACATCTTAGTACAGATTTTTCAACATTTCAACATCCATGGAATTTTGCGCATTAATTAATCTATTGTCATACATAAACGAACATAAGTATATGATAATTTCATTCTTTGGTCCTCAAACCCTGACGCCAGGGTTCCTGTTAGATATCTTTCAAATCTTAACTCTTTAGCCATAGGAATTGAACCACCTTCATAAAATGAGACGTAGTAATATCTATACAAATAGCAACTACCAGACGAAACTGGCAAACCCTATTATTGAACAAATGACAGCGCAGTGACTAGTGAAAGTGCAATTACCTGTGATGGTGGGCCTTAATCACACAGCGGACGTATGAGTGAATCCTCCTCGTTTGTTCTAGTCGAACGCGTAGGCCAATTTGCCACAACGAACATATTAGTGGGTTATTAGCCTAATGAGGTAGCACTCGATTGAAACTTAATATTAAATATGGTTTGCTGGACAAATTGCGAGCATTCTTAGAGGTACACGGCGTGGCTCAATCAGATTTCCTTAATGTATCAGGTAACTACTACAGTTTTAAGGATTAGGTTTTAACTGTCATGCATCGTTAATGACATTAGATTTATCTCTTAAATTAAAAAAAAATAACAATAGCATCACGGGAACTTGTAACATGGTAAATATCCCATTACAGTTTATAATAATAATTTGAAGAATAAATTACACACGCTTTCGACGACCCTGTGATAACAGAAAAAAAATTAATCCACTGCGTGATATTTTTAGGGAGTTTTACTTGAAAATCTACCCATTCTATTAACTCTAGTCGTAGACTTCCCATGTCTTGTAAACAAATGGCAACAAACGGCCACTATTACCACTAGTGAAACAATAACACAGAAACCAACAACTCTATTAGAGTCACGACATAAATAAACGCTCAAGAGCATTTAGTCAATGTCTGCGTTCGGCTACCGGAGGCCAGATTACTATCGTTATGACGAATGGTACTAGTCCATCTGTTCGATGAAAAAATTAAAATGGAATTGGTGCTATAAAAAAATGTCGAAGAAAGGTACGTTGATAAACCTGAAATGAAGATGACATCAACATTTCTGAGGTGTGATGCTGATGACACAACAGCAAATGATAAAACCCAACGTAAAATTTCTGTACTTTTAATCAATAAAACCGATATATTTTATAAAAATAAAACAAGAATCTACTATAAATATGATGAAACCGATAATAATTCTACCTCGCGAGAAACAATAGCTCAATAATAATTGTTGCCGTAATTTTCATTAAATATAATTTTTTGCTGCTGCCGCGTAGTCATCCAAAGCTGTTATAAATTACATAAATAAAACGATATCTCTCGCAGAGCTCAAGCCCCGCTGAAAAATTACACGTCTGCATGTTTACAATATATTTTTATTTGTCACTGATGGGTCTGAAGCAAATTGAGATGTAAATTATGATCGTGAAAAGTTATTTTCGAACGTCATTCTGGTCGGTGTGACGGTATAACAAATGACATGTCCGATGGCATGCCAGTGCAAACTCATTTGAGTCTGACTCGAGAATAGCACGACTTTGGTACAAATTATAAGCTGGTAGCGTTCCATTATTTTTACTACAAACAATTTACTAAAAATATTGTGGAGGGAATATACATTTGCATTATAACAGAGGGATTAAGCTCCAGAATAGCAGTATGATGACCCCAGCCTCCCACAGTGAGGTTATAAAATGCTATACAGTTAAGTCATACTGTTCATCCGCCAAGTAGTAGTGTGAAAACATTACCGAGCTCCGGTTTGAAGGGCACTGTTTCTAGCGAAATTCCTGGGCATATGAGACTTATATAAAACACGATTAACAGTGGAATAAATAATGATTTTAAATTACGTCATGAAGAATTAATATTTATTTAGTTTGAATTAGTCAAGTATCTATCTGAAGTTACAAAAATTACCACAGGTAAAAGAGTTGGAATTTTGATATCGTGGTATGGAATGGATGGGTGCACTACAAATTAATATAAGTAAGATTTGTATACTTTCCAAACGTTTCTTCATAATATTTCAGATATTGTGTATGCTCGGTGCCAGTAAGGATAATTTCTTAGTCATTTTTTGTTACGTGCCACGATCACGTGCATTGATCCAGACCCCTAAGCTTTCTACGTCTGGGTAATCGGGAACTATGAAGATCATGGCTAAACACCGAAACTCAGAGAAAGTCCACGTGTTTCACACAAATATGGCTGTGCGCGGGAGTAGAATCCGCTTTCTCTAGCTTCGCAAACGGCTGATGTCTCAGTTGCGCCATGGAAATATATCCTGCCACGGAGGTCGTCATTCGTCATTAGTTTAATTTACATAGTACGCGTATACATATCGTACATCATCATCATCATCATCAACCCATATGTTCTCAGCAGTGGCTGAGCACGGGTCTCCCCTCACTTTCGTGAGGATTAGGCCACAATCTACCACGTATCAATATAATCCATATCGTAGTACATACAATGTTTTATTTATAATTTTCAAATACTATAATTATGTGACAATGCTACATCATCTACGCATTTTTAAGTTTTGAGTTTATTCTGAAATGTTTGTTCAATAGCTAACAGCTATAATAACATACATACCGCCATCTGCAATGTCGTAGAAAAAAACAATGAATGGGAGCGTGTCATTCATAACGAGAACATAGTTTGGAGACCACCATGGCTTATCTCAGGCTGTCAGAGCGGCGTGCTGACGCGCGGTCATCAATCGTACGCGAGCGCGGCTTTCCTCCCATTTCTCATATGTGCGCAGACGATGCTGTCTAGTGTCTAGTAACGAGTAAGTATGATGCTCGACAGCTCCGGGCGGTTCTTGATAATTAGTTCTCCTGTCCAAACTGCTTCGGTCAACGTTAGGCAAAGACATAAGGCTCATTGATAGCCTATCCAGAAAAATGGCTGACTACTGTCTATCATTAAATAGATAGGTACTTATAAAACGATAGTGAAAAGTTGTTTTGGGATCAGAATCATGAGGCCCACACTAGGGTTGTATTGAGATGCTGGCAACCAAGAAAGAAACGTTCGTCTAAATTTGGCATAAGCAACATCCGCAGAACCGCAGCGGCCATGACGCGGGGGGCGGGGCCAGTAGCATGGCAGCGCGCTATTGGTCGCAAGATTTGCACGATCTTGAATCATTCTACGTTTGAAGTTTGAATATTCGAGTGTTGCTGACTTTGGGACCCTACCGTTTTTACAAAAAATCCAGCTCGGGAGTATCATCATACCTACAAATTTTTCATAAGCATCCACTTCGGTATGATGGCAAAATTAAAAAGCATAGTTTTCTGATTTTAAAATGTTAAATTTTGACCAGATTACGATACAGAAACGAAACGAGCGTGTGTGTAACGGTAAGCGGACAACACGTAGGAATGTTGCGCATGCGCCGACGACGTAGCTGCGGCGCGGCGTGGCGGCGGCGACAGCGCGCGTCACGCTCGGCGGCCGCCCGCGCCTGCCGCGTCCAGCGGGGTAATCTCGCTAATTACAGATAAAATCTGCACATTGGAACGCAACCTACAGCGGCAAATCCGTGGAACGCTGTTACGGGCTTTACAAAAACTTTCCAGAAATGTGCACAAGAAAAGAAACGAGCTTCCGCATGACTTCCAGAGAGGGCGGCGTGCGGGCGGAAGCGCATTACTCCGAATACGAGGGTATCTCGGCTCGATAGTCGCTCTGAACTGACACTCGGATTTTTTCCATTTTATTTCGCTCCGCGGCCCGTACCACTCGTTATGGCGAATCAACTTTTCGTTTTGCTGGCGACGTTTCAATGCGCTTTGTTTTCTCTGACCGACGACACTAACATTATGCTTTTTTTGTTCGCAGGTATGGTTCCAGAACGCGCGGGCGAAGTGGCGGCGAATGGTGACGAAACAGGAAAACAAGATGGCGGAAAAGTGTTCGCCGGATGCGTCACTGGAGATGGACATGTACCACGGTCCCATGGGGTCGATCCAGTCGCTGCCGGCGCACAGCCCGCCCTACAGCGTGATGGGCGGCCCTCCGAGCCCCAACTCCATGGACTGCGTATAGCCCTTTTGGTGCGCCTTATGAGCGCCAATACCGCACACGGGACTCTTTGGGGGCTTCTCATACTCCACCTTCTATTAACACTGTGTCGAACACTGGGTGATCATGTGCCGGTAATACATCAATATTCTAAGAAATTGACATTTAAGTGTTAACAAAATAGTGATACAAGTGATGGCATAATATTGATGGTTGTGTAGAAGTGTTGTTCTTTAATAATGAAAATATTCGTAATAAAAAACTAGGAACTTGTTTTTAAAAGTGACCGAATGATCTGTATGAAACTTCATCTACTTACTGTATTATTGTAGAATCTTAGAAAGGTTGATTCTAAAATTACCAGAAGGTTTCGAATATTCTGTAAATTAGTAATTGAATGTGTCCGTCCTCTATCTCAACTATCTGCACTTTCGCAGGTTTCATATTTGTTTGTACTTTTGAGATGATAATATATTTCTTTCGTTGTTACAATGTATTATTGCGTTCACTATTTAGTGCTTGGAGGAAGCATTTCACTTTCATTTCGTACGGATTTTTCTCTCGCACCTAATGTATTCGTATGTTATTGATGTATCAATTGAATCGTATCTTTAATAATATTGTATTGTAAAGTAGATGGATGTTACTAGCGCTATTAATTAGGAAACTAAGACATTGATTCAACGAACCTAATTATTAAGAAAGAATGTTTTTTTTAATATATACTATTTATTTATTGATTATTGGTATTTAATTTAAAATATAAGTTTAACCTAGATAGTTGTAAGTAAATGTGAAAAATTTCCATAGAATAATATTAATAATAATTAGTTTTTATAGAATAAAATATAATTTCATAGGTAATAGTTAGCGATTGGCAAACATACAATATTGGATCTTTTGCGCCAAATTTCATAATACTGGACGTGTTTTCGTAGTTTTAAGCATTAAATAAGAATAGTTATTACTCCGGCAAAGTGCACGCACTGTTAGTTCCTTTTTTGTGTAGACTTAAATTACGTTAAGTAAATAATTCACAACAATAATTACTGTAGTGGCTTACTTACGCAATCAACGTAGAACACATTATGTAATAAATCGTAGTAATTTATTGGATATTATAATAAAAAATATTTAAATGTATGCGTTAAGAAAATGCTAATCAAAATGTGTTAAGACGGCATCAATCATGCAGCCTGGGAATTCCTGTGACTAAAATTATAACGATCTGTTAATAAAAATATTCCAACTGTACACGTACTTTTCATTTATAATCCAGTTGAAGTCGTAAAAATAATTTAATTGTTAATTATAACGTGTCTGAGCAGTGATAAATATTTTACACTCTGAAAGCAAACAAAAAGTTATGATTTGTTATGTAGGTATATTAAGGGCCTTTTTTACGACCTGCAAGTAAAGTTACCAGTAAGCTTATCGACGATTGAAGTCACCGGTAACTGAGTGACTGCACGTGCGGTTTTGCCGTATCTAAGTAGAGCTAAAACTTAACAGTAACTTACTTCTTCCAGCTTCCGGTTGAGATAGACTTAATAATAAAATTGAGGAGTTCTAATATAATAATGTTTTGTCTTAATGTTTATAAGAGTTTCTGTTATCAGAAGTGTAAAACTCATGGGTTTATTAGAAAATTGACGATGTAGTAAACAATTACTTTTCACGTCATCAGAGACAGCGTCGGTACCTATGTTCTAGAAACATCGATAATTTTCCTATTGTTTTGCTTCGTCTCACACAAAATAAAATTAATTGTGATCTTGGGAAGCTTTAAGCGCGAAATAAGCTTAAGTACTTGTCATGGGGCTTGAGTCGTCAGGGACTTGCAGTTATAAAATGTAAGGAGATATTGTGGTAAGAAAAGAGTTGTGCAAGTTAATGTATTTAATCCTGTTGGAAATGTTCCATTCGTTCAGATTGCGTTCTGAAATAGTTCAGAAGCTAAGTAAAGAATTACGATGTGTCACATAGGCGTGTACCTACATTCGAAGGAGGCAAAGTTATGCTGTTTTAAATTAAACCAATAAATAAGGTCGGCGGGCAGCTGGACCGCTGGGTGGTCCCCGAATGCCTTTTTCGAAAAATTCCTCATGTTATCAGTACTTGGAATATCTGATCGGTTTGTTCGTTTTATACCTAAAAATTTAGTGTTGCTTCTTTGTTTAATATGATCTTATTTATTCGAAAGTAGCTGATTCGCATTTTATTTTCCGTTTATATGGTGTGAGTTTTCGAACTAGGCTTGGATAGCTCACTCCGAAAAATCATGGAAGAAGCCCCCCAATTTAGATTAGAACTGAAATGTGACTACCTATTCCTCTTAGATATTGAAAAATACACTTGCCTACTCAATTTTTTAAACCGAATTATATCCTAAAACAGAATCTGTTGATTATGTAAATATGAAAAAATGCACTGACCGAAGTTATTGCTAAAAAATGAATCAATTTTTTTTTTAGTTATGCGTTGCAGTATACAAATATCGTTAGTTATAAATTAATAAAGGCATTTCTGCGTTGAAATAAGAAAAATAAATTCTAGAGATAGGTAAGCTACAGAAAACCAAAAAGATTGGATATCAAACTGTAACCGTGCATTTATGATACATAATTTTCACACTAATTTTCTAAATCAACTCTGACTCTACTGAATTAGGTTTTGAAATTTGTAATTCGAATTCAAAATACAGAATACGTTTATTTACATTTAATAAAAATCCATATGTTAGTAGCACATATAAACCAAAAAATAATAGTAAGTAAATTTAAATGAAAAAATAAAAGTATCTAAAGTGATGAGTACTCAAATTAGCAACTCGACGCGGTTCGGCACAAATATCGCGTTATTGAAATAAAGCCCAAGACCGCGCGCACTTCAACGTGGCTGTTACGTCAAATATTCCGTCGAAATAATACGAAAAAGGGGAAATAATACTTTTTATATGGACCCGATTGTTCGATTGAGATATCGTTAGTAGAGTTTATAGATAGCAAGATCATCTATTAATTGACATAGATATAAGTAAAATCACCCAAGCCGTTTGGTAGAAGATAAACCATTAATAAAAAAAATGCATTCTGTTAAAAAACAAAAAAAAAGACGCATATATCCAAATGTTGTACTTAAACTGATAAATCCGACTATACATTTATCTGATTTTAAAAACAAGCCGTGCGGGTGGAGTTAGCTTTAGAAAGTACCCTTTTGACGAGACTAAGGGCCCTAATGTAGCACATGCCTTCGAGGCATCCCGTGCGAGCGACCACAAGAGGAGTTATTTCTCCTATTTCGGCCATCGTTCACACGCGGTTCTTCAACACAGGCGCATGCGGATTTTCCGCAAAAGTTTTCTGAATGATGTTGTTACTCCCCCGCACCCTCCTCAATAATGACGCGAACTTTTCCGAAAGACGGCCTGAAAATATGAAAGCAGTTGGTTAGGTTATGTGCGAACATTCCGGATTTAATGATATCATTTTCAATACTAGTACAATATTATAGTGCACCAATTCTACCTATTTAATATAAATATCTAAGAAAATGTACATGCAACACCATAAACACGTAGAGCGGTTGTATGGAAATACCCACATAAGCGGTAATAGCCTAGTGGGAGAGCGTCCACCTTCCAAGGAGAAGGTCGTGAGTTTAAATCCTAGTGCGGGCATGTTTCAATTTGTTTCCTAAAATATATGTACATAATTTTCACTCGCTTTTCGGCGAAGGAAAACATCGCGAGAAAATCCAAATACCTACCTGAAAATGATTTAGAAGGTGGAAATGTGATCCACTAACCCGGACCGGGTGCCCGTGATGGATTAAGGCCTAATCCTGCTCACGAAAGTGCAGGGAGACCCGTGCTCAGCAGTGAGCCGAGTTTATGATGATGATGATGTCATCATCATCATCATCATACATTATATCATACATTCATATGTATGAATGGGTTTAGCCCCCAGTTTGAGTCTTGTTTGAATTACGTGTTTGGGGTAGTATTGACTTTGCATATCGCAACTTGGTCCGATGTAACTAAATTCTTTCGTGGAAATATTACTCCGGCCCATAGCGGTCCATAGATAAACCTCTGTTTAAAATGTTTTCAAAGGGCTTTGTGCACCATTTTGTCCAATCAACGGAAAAGCTGAAGCTAAAGTCATGTTTTTTTTAGCTATGTGTACTTGTTGAATGTGGTTTTTGTGTGTGTGTTATGTTTGGACGTTTGCAAATCCTTCCTATTCATTCAACTTTTTAAAACTTTTACCTGGCACACCGAAAATGTACCGTTGTTGATTTGTACTATTTTTCAAACTCGTGTTTTTTGGTGTGTACCGATGTGAGTGTTCGTTAACGTGCACGGGTGTTGGAAAATAAAGAAACATACCTAAATAAACTTGTCATTTAGTTTTCTCTCCAAATAGAAGGTTTTGTTAAAGCATCTTACTTTTAGTAAACCAACCGAGCGGTCCGTCAGGTAAAATATAAAATAATATACACAGTACATACCTGTGAGAGTAAGAGAAAATCAGTGATTTAAACAAAAGAAAATATGATATTCTACTCATGAAGTCATGAGACACGCGACCTGTCTTGCATATTTTTAGGTATACGTTGAGGTGCACAAATAGAATACATTCAATTTGCGAAACTTCAAATAGCTATTCTAGCTCTTTGAAAATTCTATTATAGCGGATAAGATAGATATCAATATCTGCCAAGCTTATGCGATGCAAAGTTCTGAGTGACACTGTGACTGGTATGGGCAGGCGTGGCGGTTACTGTCAAGTTAACGACTTGTTCGTCTTGTTGCGTACTAACATAAAATATAAAAAATGTCCCAGTTTGCTGATTACTGTAGCTCGTGAAACGAATGTGACTTAAATCTTATAATTATGTCTCAGTGTGACCGTGTCGCCAAAGACTTTGCATTACAAAGTCATGGGTGAAACTGGAAACTGTTGCAATTATTGTGGGACTGAGTGGGGCTTTCTGCTGTCTGCTATTAACTCACAGGGAATTGTAATTTTTAATGGATAAAGATAGGTTATTTCACTCTAAACATCTTTTACCTATCTCTATGCTAAAAATCATGTTAACACGTTCAGTGCTGAGAACACAACTGTCGTGTTTTTCACAACTTGCCACGAGTGCGGCAAAACACAACTGTAGAGCCGCACCCGTGGCTAGACAAGCAAAACGGCTCAGCAGTCAAAGTGTTAATCAGTTGCTCAGTAGCTGTGTAAAAGAAGGACAAACTAACACACACTTTCTTGTGAATAATGTTAAGTACGATTAAATATATTCTCTGGCAATCCAACGAGACCGAGTTTAAAACCTTGCCCCCGTACCAATGACTAATATAATTATCACGTTTTAAAAGTGACGGATGGAGGTCTTTTCGCTGATTAGTGATAATGATCATAGGTCATGCATATTGGACTACCTACCTTCGACACCTTTTGTTAAACCTTATGATAACCTTTTGTTGTTTCATTTTGGTGTATAACATAAAGTTTTATATTCTATTCTATCATTAGTTACGTGCAGATTTCCATCCTTCCATTACGTTTCCCCCCTAGTAGTAATAGGTGGAAAAAAAAAACATTCTTTCCTACCAGTAGGGATAGATCGATCCAGTAGGGATATTTGGAACTGCCGGTATTATCGAATGCCAATAGGGCCTGACAAACTGACACCTAAGCAGGCGCTATCTCATTTGCCAAACAAAAAAATTCTCCGCTAGATTCCTTTACATAATTATTATCTTTTTAGGACACTGCTATTGTATGAATATAAATAACCGCTGTTTACATTGACCGGAGTATACTTACTTTAATTATGGTTCTGGAGTAAAAATTATATACCTATATGTAAGTACCTACCTACCTATGGTTGTACCGCGTGATAGCATATCTTGACGATGACAAAACCATAATCAGCCAGTTTTTTCACGGACAGCTGCGAATTGGAAGAATACGCATAGGGCTTCGGCCGCTGGCCGGTAAAAACTAAAGATGCAATATTCTCGTTCGGACTCCATCATGAATTTAAGCCCTGCATGGCCTTCGACGCTGAGGCAAAAACTGGTCCCGCGCTCCTGTAGAATCTGCAATCCGGATGCCCATTGAAGGGTAAACGAGACAAAATATTAACAATTACAATACGAAGGAAAAAGAGGCAAACATAGGCATATAACGGTATAAGTTTTCGGGTTCAGGTTGGATGCAAGCCTTTGTTTTTGATATAAAAAATTCTTGGAAGAGAATGCGAGCTGCGCCATCGAAATTATGTGAGTCAGTTCCTATATGTAATGTCGGCTGCTTATATACCGTCAACGGACGTATTGTGGTCCCAATTTTCTTTACATAAACATAACGATGTGTATGTTAAGAAAATTGGGATCTCAATCATCTTTTCAAGAAAAACATCTTATAAACGTCGTTGGTAAGTAATTAAGTATATATATATGGATCGTATTCGATTCTAACGATCTTTAGTACAGTCGAACTGTAGAAATAATTCGTATGAAAAAATTATTAAAGATTCGCAAAAAAAACTTATCAACACAATTAAATTTACATTAAGATCGTGTCCTAGATTGCGTAGCAGGTATTTTACGTGAATAAACAAATGATCTTCGAGTTCAAGGTTCGGTTCGACATAATCAACAGTAACTATGGATGGTAGACTTCCAAAGAAAGACCCGCAAGTGCATTTTGAAAATCCACTCTCCGGATTTAATTTGACAGCCTTTTAAAAGGCGTGGCACCACAGCTTTATTGGCAATCTTCCATCATTCGGCTTACTCACTGGCTTATAAATTTGGGTAGCAGACTTTCGAGGGAAAGATCTAAGTATACAAGTAGTCTTAGAATGCTGCTCGTCCAATCAATTGGCAATGAATACCGGGGTACCTCAGCGGTCTGTTCTCTCTGCAACTCTCTTCTTGCTGCACATCAACGACGTACTTAAGCCTGGTATTTTTGGGTACGCGGACGACAGCACCGTTGTAGAGGGATATAATTATATCTGACGCACGAGCTAGTGGAGCTCAGATCGAGTATCTTAGAGAGGCCTTGATCGAGCGAATGAACTTGGCCCTACAGGTAGTTTCCGATTGGGGTGATGCCAATCTCAAACTTCAACGCTTCCAAGACCCAGGCGTATCTATTCACCGCCACGAGGAGTCCATTCCACCTGACTCCCACTTTTCGGAATGTATCAGTTCCCGTAACGAGCCCACTTGAGCTGTTGGGTGTAACTCTAACATCTAACCTCAATGTTGGTCCCTACATTGAGTCCAAAGCTAAATTAGCTGCAAGAAAGCTGGGAATTATAGGGAAGGTCATGCGGTATTTCACACCAGGGCAGCTTTTAAATCTGTACCAAGCACAAGTCCGCTCGTGTATGGAATACCGCGGCCATTTCTGGGACGGCTCAGCTAAATACCAGCTCGAAGTCTTGGATCCCATAGAAAACCGTGAAAAAAATCTAATTGGCTGCGACGCACTAGTGAAGGCTAGACTTTAGAGTCTTGAGCATCGCCGCAAGGGTACCAGTTTATCAATTTTCTGTACTTAATATACATTTCGGAGAATGTGCGATGGAGTTTGATAACTTCATTCCTCCATCTCCTTTCCACTATTGGATAATAAGAAGTACGGAAACACAGCATCGTATATGGTGACATTCCTCCGATCCGCACAGAGCGATTTGCATCCACATTTAAAATCCGAATAGGAATAATAGGAATGGAACACCTTACTAGCGTCTATGTTTCCTGAAAACTATTATCTGAAAGTCGACACTTCCACCTGGTGAGACTGCGGCCAAATGCTTGCCTATCCCGCAATAAAAAAAATGCGATGATGGTGTTAATAATATAGTTATAAATAACAATCTATTAGTTTTAACGGTTTTTATGGAACATTCGTTAGCTTAGTACATACAACAATGCTGCTTGAACTTACCTGAAACCTAGAAAAAGATCGACTCCTTAGCTTACCCTCTGCGTGATAAATACACGTGTTCCGATAATTCAATTTATTATAGTAATGAACAATGCAATTAAAACGATAAATCGATCGGTAACAGGTTTTTTATACGCCTTATCAGGGAGGCAATGACCTTCTGCTGATTGTGTTTGAATGCACTTGTTCTTATTATACTAGGTTAATAAGTTAATGAAACTAAATGATTATCAGTAAACATAATAATATTTTGATTGCAATAATTAATAATTATTGTGTACATACTTACATTATAATCATTATTTAACGAAGTGTTAATTGATAATAGCTTATTGACGTAGCGCTGTTTTGGCTCATTTGTTAATGTAGACTTGATGAATAAAGTTTATACTGGTAATTCTTCATAATATACTAGTTGTATGATAATTATACCCCCCCCCCCCGTATTAAACCTACTAAGCACTGGTATTTATTTGTAAATACTTTCTCAAAATAGATTTTAGTGCACTACGAACTTATACTACACTGCACTATATCTTACGAAAATGTAGAATTTAAAATAATACCTTTTGGCATTAATTCAAGATACGCTATGAATATGTATGCTTGTTTCATTTTGAATTTGCTCGGAGCCAAATATACCGATGGACATGCTTTCGAATAAGTATAAAAGATGGAACACATAGTTCTCAAGACGTAGCCAGAGGTATTTGTATTTTCTATTGAATAACAAAATATATCTTTGTTAATCAAAGAACATCTACTTATTTGAATCTTATTTGCCTCCTACTATTTAGACATATTGAACCAAGAATCATGAGAGACGTTGTTTTTGAATGTTGGATCGCAATGGTTCTCAATCTTCCACATCCTTAATGTGTTAGTAATAGAATATGTTTTTACAAGCAGGAAGGTCCAGCTACGCTGGCGGAGAGAACGTCCACCAACGTTTATTTAGTTTTTGTACAAACGGACTTATAAATCATGCTCGCGGTAAATGTTGCGTGCAGTTTTAAGCTTTTGGGCGTCGGTGTCGGTGTCACATGTCGTGTGGGGTGATCTTTAGTGAGAACAGTTTGGAGGGACTTGTGCCCATGCCACATTCTACCTCGGTTTTATTCGAAACAGCTTTGTGACGCTTCATTCGAATTACAGTTTAAAATCGCGAAAGGGTCAATTCTATTTAGTCAATTCAAATTTTATTTCAAATTTGTATGAAAAATTGGGATATGCGCAAACAAACAAAATAGAGCCAAAATTATATAAAAAAAAGAGTGTGTGTACTTATGTACACGCGTTAGAAGTTATACTTGTTGTGCAAGCAATTTTTTTCGTTGTCTATACTGTCGACACTTCTCAGAGTTAGTTTTTTTTTTCACTACCCCCTGATTTGCAGATTTTTTTCGTGAATAATATTTTTTACAGTATTGTGCATTTCTTTGAATAATATCTTCAGACATCTCGGAAACTAAAACAGAAATTGAAATTTAATCATGTAGTATTATTAGTTTCAGAGAAACCTGCAAAAGATCATAGGTAGATAGATACGAATTAGTATAGAAAATTATTTATATTGTTCTATTTAAGTTTATTTCAATTTTAAATTTATTTATCAAAATTTATTTAAGTTTATTTATGAGAATTTATTTTTGATTATTTCAAGTACTACTTTAATAGATTGAAAATATATGTTTATATAAATATATCATGTTAAGCTCAGTGCTCGTTATTTTTAGAGTTATTTAATAAAATTTGTTTGTTTTAATAAAAATATAATAAAAAATAATTGAAATATCAATAAATCAAATTTTAACGAATAGTTAAGATCAAAGATAAAATAAACATTCAGCATTTAAGGATAATATAAACAAGTATTATACCAGATCTATATCTTAGGTATCTTCAAAATTTGTTAATATACCAGAAATAAAACAAAACGAAAAAAATAATGTTGTGGTTAGGAATAAACGCTTACTAAGCATTATATAACTTAATTTTTTTACTTTTTTTTCACAATTTCACAGTGAACACAATACCGGTTTGTCTCATGAAATTAACTGAGCAGAGAAATTTCTGTTGAAATTTTTCCTGAATTTTCTTTGCTATAAACTTCACGGAGCCCGATACCTTTCCAACGAATGCAAAACCGTGGAAATCGGTTCGTGCGTTCTAGAGTTATAGCGTCAGGAAGGAAAACCCGACTTATTAAAAATTCACTCTCATCATTTTTCTCCATCGCGCCAAAAGAAGTATAACTTCAAAAATATCCATAAACATAATTAAATGATTGGGCTAGATACAATCACTGTTGAAATCGAGTTTAATTGATACTGCACGACTGCACGGAATATGATAATATTTAGCTCTAATAACATAAAGCTTCATTTTCAACGCTGCTTGTAACAATTGACATTTATAATTTACTGTCTCGGGGATTCCTAAGTAAAATGTACCGAAGCTCAATATGTAAAATAGGGGCTCTTCCCGTTCTATCTGAATTCGTACAACTTTAACTGTTTAATTTTTTACTCAAATAATAATTTTAGCTTGCGAATTATTGCAAGATCTTTAGTGCGAGATTGGTCCCAATTAAAACTAAAACAGTGAAGCTACGTTTTCATCTGAAGTGTACAATTTAGTTGGGATTTTCCGACAAAGGTTGAGACAGATAAATGCTGCAACTTCGAGCTCGTGAATAAATGTAAATACGCATAGCGTTTGGGCAAACTTTACTGCGCCGATGAAATAACGCCTACACATACGGTACGGGATTTAACTACCCTCAAATTGCTTCGAATAAGTTTGTATACATTTTGTCCTGTCCAAAATGTTTGGTTTTTATTGACTCATTAGACAGTATGATACAATTTTTCTTATTCTACTATCCATGCTATTATTCGTTGCGGATCTTTTATCTAATTTTAATGATTACAGCGTGGCTTAGTGACGCTATTTTGCGAATAATGCCAGAAATTAGAACGTCCTTACTGAACAAGTGTGTATCATACAATACAACCAAAAGTTTTTTTTTTTTTTTTTTCTGGTACATATTCATGAAATAAACAGTACATTCATTAACTTTTGAATATAAAACAAGTTCAGTGTCTTTTTCAAAACGACGAATGATAATAAAAACAGAGAAATCGATAGTTTGGGTACATTATTTTATGATACCAGACTTATATAAGGTACATAATTACTAATTTCTGGGCCATATTATTACAACCCGCTGCTGGTAAAAGTCTGTCAGTTTATTATTTAAAAAAAAACTTATTACATATTTTATGAATAAGAATAGGTCCACTGACTAAAGCCAGAGTTTTGTTTTTATAGTTCGTTTGAGAGCAGGACCGTTATTCGCTATGACCGCCTAGACTAGTAATGCTCTCATTTTGAACTGTCAAAATAAGGTTGGAAGCTATTGTGTTTCGAAAATAAGTTTAAATGAAATCACGCGTTTTCGACCAGGAATCTCATGTGGCAGCGGATAAGGGCCCAGGTCTGGACATTTTAAATCAGAAAAACGAGTCAGTAACCGTTTTCTAGAGGTGAAGTAGTAGCTAGAGCTTTATTGTAACACTAGTAGTAGCTAGAAAGTCTCTACGAAGAAAACCTTGACTGTTTTTCATGATTTTATACTTATAATATGAGTTCGCAGACAAGACAAGTACCCACTGCCGCGGGCGCAAAGCCACGGCGCATGGCGCCTCTAGAAAAAAAACTATCAGTAATAGGTCGTGGCCCCACCACCGGCAGTTTCCGGGGGCAAATGGCCCGCGACGGAGGCAAAAACCGGCTTAGCGGCGAGCTTTAAGACAGGGAGCAGTTTTTGTACACCAGCGCGGACTTTTATGTTACGTTTAATGTATAGAATAGATCGTTGATTATGTAAATTACGATTACCTACCTAGAGAACAATTTTTAACTGCAGTTTATGAGAGTAGAATGTTTTTTTTTATCTTAACTACTTACCCTTTTAGCTGGCGAATAATTGAATTTGGTCGTCAAAGTTTACTTGAAAATCCATCTTCTTACATAAGTGTAGAGTTCAATCTCGTATAGTGCATATAATAATAATTATGTATAATTATATAACTGGTAGTACAGTAGGTACCTACATACACATCCTGTAACAATGCTAGAACGACACTATATTTTGGCATCGACTGCACTGTATATTTTGAGGTGTAAATACTTACCCATGAGCTCTACAATGTGTTTTGATGGTATTATAAAGAAGCTAAGCTTGTTGTTGTTCGTGTAAACTGATTTGTTATTCTCTGATAGAAGGCTACATTATTACCGAGCGATAAAGGTTTTGTTTTATCCAGGAAAAATGCCGAGCTCTTGAGGAAGAACGGAAATTACCTAGGGAAACCGCAGGGCGCAGCTAGTGCAGAAAAAAGCTCGAGCACAGATCCAGTCGATGAAATCACCGGTCGAATGAGTGACAGGTAAAGACTGGTTGTGGCGCCAGTCTTCAATGGAATTTTGTAACGAGATCTGATCAAGCCGTCTCATTCATTAGGATTACTAGTGCTCGGAAAAATGCAGTTGAGTTGGAAGTTTGAGTAAATAGTTGAAAGTCGTCGTACCTACTAGGAAATCGGCCGTGTTTATGCTAGGATTCCATCTCGTCAACAAATAAATAAATAATGAAATGCCTTATGGACTTCCAGTAGGTACATTCATAGTAGGTGTACTTTCTTTGCATTATACTGTATCGGGGCAATGCTGCTTGCAATGCAATGGGCTAGAGTACGTTTGGGGGATTTTACTGTTGCTCCCTGTTTTATGTAGGAGGTATTGTATTATACAACTATAATCTAGTAGTTAGTTAGATATGACCAATTCTCGTGTATTCAACTTCCCGATATCACAGACTAACCGAGTAATCAGTTAGCTGAGAATTGTAGGTACAGTGTAAACATATCTTTTAAAGTACTAGTTCAAACTTAAACTCAAACTCAAATCATTTATTGTAAATAGGCAAAATATTGCACTTTAACACGTCAAAAAAATTATATCTTATACATAAGTATAGAAATACATAAGTTATAAACTTAGCTAACTTTACTCTGGGCCTATTTGTGCACGAGTTGAGAATTTTAGCTCTAAAATGTCAGATCTTTAAACTTTCATCAATAACACGCAGATAAACATCAAAATCACAATATTTTGGATAGGTCTCGGTCGCACATCGATTCGATTGATCAAACATAATTGATCGCTTAACCCAATCGCGACGTCGACATTGTCATCTCCAACACAGGCTTTTGTCACTTTCGTATCGATTTTTTGTCATCGGTTAAATGGTGGAGAGTTTCTTTGATGAAAAGGATTGTGTGTTATCGCCAGATGGAAGATTTCAGAATATTTACGAGCAGCTATCGATCTGAATTGTGATTTTAGGTCAGTAACGGTTGTTACCAAAAATTTTACTAAATAGTATCTTGCACAGGCTGAATATTTTCCGTTATCAATCCCCTCTACCATTGCCGAACGAGGCGACGATCGAAGTCGACAGACTGTATCATTGTACCATTCACTGGTCATGAGACTTCTTAGGTCTTGAAACTTATTAATGATTATTACGAATACGCATCAACTTCAAAAAGTTATCTATTTATCTATTTACCTAATCAAAATATTGGTTCTCCTACGATAGCAATAATCCTCCTGCGTAAGTACGAAATTTTCGCATGGATTATAGTTTTGACAATCTTTTCAATAACGAAGTCCCAAACGACAGTAATCTTACAAAGATAGTTATGTCTATATCAGACTAGCTGCGCCCGGCGGTTTCACCTGCGTATTTCTAGTTTTGTTTCACGGGAACATACTATCGGGGTAAAAAGTACCCTATTCTTCAATCCTGGTTATAGACTATCTGTGTTTCAAATTTCATTCGAATACGTTCAGTAGTTTTTGCGTGAAAGAGGAACAAACATACATCCATCCATCCATTGTCACAAACTTTCGCATTTATATGGTAATATTATAAATATATTTTCCGTACCATTCGTACTCTATAATAGGGCAGCATGTCGACGGACCGCGCTGCGCTCCGCCGCGCCGGCGCCGGCTGCCTTCTGCTCGTCTACCATGATACTATGTCTATAGCCATCTTTAGCGGGGTGCTTGGATGTTTTATTTGGCGATGAGGCTGATCTAACCTGTGGCAGTGGTAACACACGGGGCCTGATTGCGGACAAAACGACGCATATTTTAACTAACTCGACTAAAATATTCTAACTACACCACAGGATAGATCTAGTACGGCAAACCAAAGGAACGGTTATTTGCATATTTTTAGTTCAATTATGTGTATTTGCTCAGCTAGTCTACCTGGTGACTTGACTGACTTTAAGAGATGTCAATAACATAGTAGAAACGTGAACAGTGGGGTATCTGTCTATGGAAAGTAGCTTTTTCAATGGCTACCCAAGGAGGTCGCTACAGGCATAACATTGATTGATATAAAAATGGGGCTTAATAGACCAATCCAAGACCATTATACCTTTTGGTGGAACCCCACAGCAAAAAATATCTCATCTGCAGACAGCTCTTTTGACTAAGCACCTGCACCACTGCAAACCTTATTGCTGCAGACGACATAGTGTCACATAACATTTGGTGTCTAAACCAATATTCAACTGGGTAGTTTTATGGTACCTATTATTAAGTTATGTTTTTTTATCTCTGTGTTTTATACATCTTGGTGTCAATAACGAGTTATCTATCTATCTCAAATGGATCAATAATTATACCACAGATCGAAATAATTAAATATTGTTATGATACATTATAATATACAAGTTAATCGTAAACCTTGTTAATTTTAAGTGTGAAACTATTAGATCGCAGGCAGAAAACCTTACCGCGTGTACACAAAATGTGAGTCCCGCGTGCTTTCAGACGATGTGGACTGGCACCTACGTAAAACTAGTATTATAGCGGTTATAGTTTAAATACTTTATGTCGTACACACAAAGTTCATTTTAGCTCGTATTCTGGAACAATAATTCGGTTTTGGTAGGACACGTGGCGCGCTCCGGTCCCCCTCCCGCCCTATTATTAGGGTCAAAAAACAAGGCAAAACTCACGTATCGCTCTTTTATAAGAACAAAACAATACCCAGTTCTTGGGAAATAGCGAAGTGAATATTTCGAAGGTACCCATTGTTAACCAGCTTTGTTCTATATTTTTCCCGTGAACCGGCGGCAGCGCGTATTATGCTGAATTGAATTTGGAATTTATTTTAAAAATAATTAATGCACGTGGCATCATCCCCAGAAGTATACTTACTGTGAGTATTATGGTGTCTCTATCAATAGAAGATAGTCTATACTGTCTACCGGGCTATGAGGTAGATGTATTTTTTAATAACGTAGGCCATAAATTAATAAACGATTAATGCCTACTGAAAGTAATTTAAATCGGCATCGTGTGAAAAATAAAATGTTCACATACTTTAGTTGGGTAGGGGCTTTTTGGTCACAATGTAATTCAGTAAAACATTTTCTGGTTCAAACATAAAATTGCCTTCGTTACTTCGGTTTAGTGTAGCTTGCTATGGCTTAGAAAATCTTGATCATAGTGTAATTTGGTCAAAGAATACGTTTATTGAAATAAATATTATTTTTTGGTGTACATTGGTCTGATCACATGTTCTACGAAAAAGTAGGAAAATTCTATTCTTTCCATTAAAAAATAAAATATCTAAGTTGCGATTCAAATGATATTAGAACACCCTAAAAATCTGGCTTATCCGGAGTTAAAAGTTCTGTATTGGGCGCCCTTCATCGATTGCATTTATCCACCTGCGTTCATCAAAATAACGACCCATAAATTTTTGTAACCGGCAACTGTTCAGTGAACAACAGGTCAGTACATGAACTCACTTTTTCCAAGATTATACAGAAATTAATAAGACAATAAATAATATAATAATAATAACATGTAGTGTATAATTGACGGTGACGTAGTCCTAGTATTTATTGTACATATGGAAAGGATCTGTATTTATTATTACGTCTCTATGTTGCAAACTAATAAAAATAGAATAAAATAACCACATGGAATGTAGTAAACCATATAAGAAGAAAAATAGGATTGGGATGTTATTTTACTCATAGTAAGGTATTTATTTTCTAACCACTTGAGTCTTAGAACGACCCAATAAATCGCTCCAAACAGTTACCAAAAATCATTACGACAGACACGTTTTTGTGTCAAACTACATGCCATACTAAGTGCCAACATATTTGTTTAGAAATATACAATAGAGTTTATTATATAATGAATTAATATACACAGTAGTAACGAGATGAGACCAGTCGTTAATACAGCCATAAACACCGTAAAATGTCGTCTTTGTATGAATGTGTTAAATAGGTACCAATTTAATATTTCGTGTATAACGATGAAGTTGAACTACTGTTTTACACTGACTCAGATTCTACTAAACGCTTCAACTAGTAGGCGGGAGTAGATTTAATCCAATTTTGATATTATACTATTATTTAGTATATATGAAGTCAGTCATCGCGACGAACGCAGGTGTCCGCGTGTTGTCACTCATTGTATTTAATAGCAATTAATATGAGTTTGTTGAGGGTGAAATGATTGATTGTGTTTATATATTTACATAGTATAAAACAAAGTCGCGTTCCTTGTCTGTCTGTATGTTCGCTAAGCCGCGCAAGGGAATTTGATGAGCTCTATGTTAAGCGACCCTGAAAGCCTGTCAGTTAATTAAAGTGTCATCGGACGAGCGCCGTTTTTGATCGGTTCAGTTGCGAGCGTATCCGATTGACTGACAGCACGGCGAATTCTTTACTCAATTAAAATTTTGTATATAGGATCAAATTATTATACTAATTGCTTTCAGTTTGGCGATTTCCATTTAATTGCGGAAATGTAATATTTGAATTACTATCGAACTACGCTCTATATCTCTACGCTCTTAGTCTTTCAACAACCCTCCAGATTTATTAATTTGCACTTCTAGTGTAATTTGTATGTTACCACAGTTTCAGGTACTTACTACTCTCCCATGACGGCCTTCGTGGCGTAAGCGGGCGATGAGCCGACTGCAAAGCGTTAGGTTACGGGTTCGATTCCGCACAGGCCAAAAATTGTGTGAACCACAAATATTTGCTCTGAGTCTGGGTATTTGAAGGACCATGGTCCTCGTAGTTCCTGATTACCTAGACACAGGGAATCCTAGTTAGAGGTAATTCAAGTATGATCGTACAAAACAATATGATATAATTATGCATATTAATATACAAGGCACCTAAACTTTTAGTTTGTTGTGCTTAATTATTTAATGAAAGCAACTAATTCTGTTTACAGGACATAAGATCAAATAAGGGATACCCGAGTGGGTCGTCATGCGCACTAAACCCAACCAAATATCACGGCGAGTACACACACATATAACAAATAGCCGTGCGTATTGAAGGATCGTAGAGGACGCACGCCACGCGGCGGCACGCGGCCTGACGTAACCTAGGAATACGCGTATACGTAATAACCCTTCGATCTCAAGTGGAATAATGCCGAATAGTCGCTACGCTCGCTCAATTCGTTCGTTCCTAGAAAAGCCGACGGGCGCGGTAATGAGCGCGTGCCTCTTGCAAACCGTGAAATCTGAAGGGCTCCCTACTGGGCTTGCATGGCGCTGGGGGTTCGTGTTGTTAGATACTTATTTCATACATACTAACGTTAGGATTGGTGAGAGGTCGTGTGTGAGTCGCCACAACACAATGCGCGCCCCGAAGTCCAAGCGAAAGCAGGTTCGATTACCGCCACAAAAAAAAAAAAATTCTATATGCAAATGGTGTATGTTCCATAATATTAGTATCATAACATTAAAACATTTTGTATGTATAGATACGGTACTAATAATAAAAAAAAAACCACTATTGACATTTCGGATCTCATGAAACTCAAAATTCAAAATTCAAATCGTTTATTGCAAGTAGAGAAAAATATTGCAAAATATTACACACAGAGAAAAAAAAAAAAAAATATGATCTACTAAAATAATGATTATCTAATTATGGTTTAAGTTTGAATAAGGACATTTCCATTTCATGTAATCATCTTAACGTCTTCTCGCTAACAATGTAGTCCTGAGGCTGACACTCGAGAGCAATACAAAATGGAAAACAAAAATGGTTCCCGCTGCCCGCCATGAACTCAAAACTCAAATCATTTATTCCCTGCACCGGTAGGAAAAAACACAAAAGCTAATATAAAATCCAAATTGCCGTAAATAATAGGTCTGGACAGGTCTTGAGAGCTTTACCACTATTATTGAGCTAGCTTAGATCACAAAATCGTCAAAAAATAATTATGTGCCTCTCTAGCAGAGCATTCGACATTTCCGATAGTCTCCATTTAAATTCCAACTGAATCAAACTAAATAACTGCGATATTCATAAAAGTCAAATAATTTATTGCAAGTTAGTAAAAATAATGCACTTGCAGTACAAGCATGCTCGTTTCATCAGCTTTTCTCAAACCAACAATAATAATATACTTGCGGTTTAAACTAATACCGCTATTAACCTCTCCAAATAGTTTGTTTATGTCTATCAAATCACCGATCGAAGTAATCCGCGATCCGATTACGAACAAAAGCATTTTTATAAAAAATAAAATAATAAAAACCGCTGGTAATCGGCACGCGTCGGAAAATAATAATGTTCGATAATGAACAGGGCCACGTGTCGGCGCGCGCCCGGAGTAATGAGAGCTAAGGGAGGACCTGACCGCACGCAGCTCGGGTTGAGGAGCGGCTGTGTGAGAATTGCGGCTGGGAACTCGAGACCTTTTCAGGGTGAAAACAGGTCCATAGAACTCTGGTAAACCATAGCATTTAGTTGTACTTGGGTTATTTCTGTTAGTATGTAGACAACGCATTAACGGCAAATGTTAAAAGTTGTTAATATGTGCGAGAAGTATCCAACAATGATCGAGTACTATTCGTTTACCATTTTTTTATATTAAAGTGGATAATGGTTTGGAAAATGTTTTTGTTTTCTGTATTTTGCACGAGTGTGAGCAAATTATTATACAAACCAAAAAATTTATAATTTCGTTATCTAATTCGTCTTCTTTCTAAAACTTCCACTCCTAAGAAGTATCAGTAGCATCCACCACTTTACTTAACCGTGTCGTTGACTGATGACTATGACTTGACTTGACACCTGACGGACATGAACTTGATATTTTGACTATTTTGAAAATAAGTACTTTCAAATGTTTTTTTTTTGGAAACTAGCTATTTGCACTAATCGAGCGTAACCAAAACTTTTAAAAATGTCATAAACATGTCTCCATAGAAGTAATATCACAGGGACAGCTTAATAAATCATTGTGGGAGTTTATTTTTTGGAAATATTTTGAATTTTACATTTTAATCATAATATTTACTCCAATCAATTCAAACAATGAATTTACCAGAAATCCATCGGTGTGAAGATAAGGCCATTGACACTATTGTGACGATTTTGAACAATGCTAAGTTCAAGTTCGGGCTTCGACAGAATTTGTATCAGCTTGCTCGTGAGTTACCAAACCCCATTTGAATTCCTACCTAAATTCATCTAGTATAAGGTTTATTATAGACATTAAAATGTCGATACCCTTTCGCCATAAAAGTAAAGCGCTAAAGTTTCTCCTGAAAAACAATTAATATTTTTGTCAGACTGGGATGAGCTCAACTGACTTATTATCGCTAGTAGGTATATTATTAAATAATTATATAATAATATACCTACTAGCGATAATAAGCCAGTTGAGCTATATTATTATAGGTATATTATCATATAATTATTTAATAATATACCTACATAATGTTAGTGTACATATATTATAATGTATATACAGGTAAACTATATAATTATGTACCGGCGTGGATATACCTATACTATACTTTTTTTATTCATCCATTCGGATGAATAGAAAAAAAATACTTTCTAAACTTATCCAGGGGTTTGTTTGTTTAGCCATTTACTGAACAAGCAAAATATAGTCAATAACTATTTTGTACAATTTGTGTAACAATGAAATAATAAAGTGTAGGTACCTCTGTATTAAAACAGTTTTTTCATTAGCAACAATCACTCTTTTGAATGTTATAATACCCTGTTATAGTAACGAATTGTGTGGGACCCCCACGGTATGTGGCTTTTAGATGGTTAGTCAACACAATGAAACAGAGATTAGTTGGAATGAGCTGGAACCGGTGATAACCATAGCATTGGTTTCCAGAGAGTCGCGATGTGTTCGCCAGTAAGTGCAAGATTTCCCTGCAGAGCCTCAAAAGCCCCCTGGCAATAACGTCCAAGAAACTCGTGGCAGAAATAATAGAGAAGGAGTGGAAATTGACCCCTACACTGATGTACATCGTTAAATACTTAGGCAGCTCCCAAGACGACACTTCGCAATATTATTACCACGAGGTATAAATGTATTTTTTTATACAATTAAGTTTTTTTGTGTACAATAATACCACAGAGTAATTAAATGCCGTTCGATGGGCTGATAGTAAGGGTCTTCTTGTCATACTATTTTGGCTTTCACAGTGTTAGGTACACTAGGCTGGCCTCTCCGAGATATAAGTATTCATTTTTACCTAATATTACTGACATTAAAGTTGCGAATTGATTTCTCGTCTAGTACTGTCGCCCGCAGACCATTATCGATTTCTGTTAGAGGTTACCGCTGAGGGACACGCTTGAAATTTACAAAATTATTTATAAAAATGACGAATGTTTAAAAAAGTACATCCCCGTAGAGTTATTTGCTGCTACCTTCTTTTTTTCCGGTATGAATTACCACTTAAAGGGAAATTTCTTTTTTCAACTCAAACCATAATCAGTTCTAATAAGGACACATATTTCTAACACTCAATATGTTTTCAGGCACTTTTCAGTCAACCTACTGTGGAGTACCCAATTCCTCAAGCCACCGCATCTGTTTACTTCAGGGTTGAAGATAAGCACATCGAGCCTCCAGAGGTTTCTGGAGCTCCCAAGGTAGTCAAGTTTGCATGGTTTAGTTTGTATATTAAGGACATGGTTTGTGTAATTTTTCTAGGGTTTTAAATACCTAGGAATATAATATTTAAATGTGGTTAATGGTTTCGTTTTGCAATTTTATTAAATCTCTAAGTTAATTATTGTACGCCCAAAAGAAGCAAATTGTTGAAACTTTTAACTGCAATAACAACTTATGTATTCAACTTACACAATAACATTTATTCCATTGTATTCTATTCTATTCTCTGTGGCGTTTAGTTTCTTTTTTCTTTGCCTGCTTTTGATTCTCGATGCCATCAACATTTGGTATTTGTTTTTCTCTACTGCAGTTTTCTCTATATTTTTCTGTTTATTTTGCTTCCGTACTGCAGTTTTCCAAAATGGTTCTGTAAAAGGGCACTTTTTAAATACTTTCAAGAATATTAACAGCAGCATTTATTGTTTAAAAGAGTGGCCTTGTTTTCATAGATAAATGTATGTTTTATGCGCTTATTAATTAGAGTAGTATGTTCTATTTACAGATGTACTACAGAATTGAAGGCCACCACACTGACCATGACGTCCGTAACGAGTTCCTGTCTGCTGACAGACTCTTGGCCCTGATTGAGATGAAGCTCAAACTCTTTGCAAGAATTGAAAAAATAAGACTGTTTTAGCCAAACATTTTTGAAAAGGTTATTCTTGTCGTTTTTCTACATTAGGTTTACAAAATAAATACTAATCAAAAATATTAGTTTTAAAATAGCGACGTGATGAAAAGCTTTTAATTTAGACATTACAGTTAAAGACTAGTGAGCAGGTTAAGGTAACTATTTAATTTCCACCCTCCTCATGACAACTCCTCATGAAAACTTAGCACCTGAGGTACGGTAAGATGTTTGTGGATGTGTGTTTAGTGCCAACAGTACAGTAAGATACTTCAAGTTGAGAGAATCACTTGTCCACTCTCGAATTTACACAACTACCTTCACTAATTGGTTTTAAAATATTGGTTCTTTCGGTTTGCTTGATTTCCCATCACAAAAACTCCACTGAACTGATTGCAACGCAGCTTTCGTTATATGATAGCATAAAATCTGGATTCTGATTTCTAAATTCATATTTATTCAAAAACCCGAACTATACATTAAAAAAAACTGTTTGTAGGCGCCGCGCCGTATCGCTCCGGGCGAGAGAATTGTTTTCTCACACTTACTTACCTCGGTGTAACATAAATATTCAAAAAACTATCATCTTGAATCTACATTCAAAAAAGTAAAATATTCTCAGCTAGTAATACCTACTTACCCGCTAGTAGTAGCGGAAATATTTTACTAGCTGAGAATATTTTACTTTTTTCCGATAAATAAAACTTAACTCGCATAAATATATTCTGTGCGTCGGTAACGCTCAAGCCAAGGTTTCAGTATTTTCAAAGCTCCCGCGCTGTCCGTTTTAATAGCAAGCTTTAAATAATAGGTACCAAAACCAAACCGAAATCTAACGAGTTTTAACACTTCGTGGACGAGTGAGTAAATATGAAAGGCTCGTTTCGATTTCTTCACTCGATTAATCAAACGTAGTCACCTGCACTGTACACTCTTTATTTTTGGTTTTGTGTTGTGTGTCAAAACTCTTAATCCAAAGCTTTAGAGGCGATGATCGATTGTCACATGGGCGATATTGTAAGTATGGCTAAAAGGAGGGCCTTGAAGTTAGCGTGGTGTAAAAAATAGATAGTGTTGTAATGTAATGTTGTTAAGTTACGACGTTTATATATTTTCTCATCAACTCATCGTATTGCTATTTCTTTTTGAACTAAAATTTCTTTAATCACGCTTGTTTTGGGGAGTAAGCTGGTGAATGCGTTACGAAAATTGTGATCGGGCGAAGCGAACGGAAGCTGAGAGGGAGATATAAGTTAGTGAAGATAGAAAGAGAGAGAGAGAGAGTTACGTTTCGTATATTTTTTGAAATAAGTAATAACATCTTTTGTGAATTTTTTTAAAATATTTTCTAGATGAAGTTTTATTCGTTTTAAGTCTTCCAGCTCACATAAAAAAAAATTTTTGATACAATTTCATCATCTAGACAATTCCCACAGGGTTGGTTGACTTTTTGAAATAGCGTGTTGGTTATCACTGCGTACCATCATCGAATACATTGGTACGAGACATGCATAAAGTTTCTTGGAGATGTAGAGCAAAGCAGTCATCGAGCGGAGGCTTCAAGAAGAACATTCATGGAGTAAACCATGAGCTTATTAAATTGTTAACAGATTTAGGTACATATATATATGTTTTGGATACGAAATTAGGATGTATTGTGTTATAATATTGCATAAATAAAGCATAAGTTTCTTTATGCTTATTTAATTACGATATAAGTGTCACTAGTCGCGTTATATTTACCACTAGGTTTAACATGCCCTCAGAAGCCTAAAAGAGTTTAGATGATATGCCAATAAACGGTCACCCATCCAAAGTAAGGTCTACACCTTACTTTGGATTCTTCTTCAAACTATGATAACGCGCACTTGTAAAGATATGGAAAAACTGTGATAAAAGCTACATAATTATATTGCTACATTTCATAACCTATTTACACTTCTAATCTCGTGGCCGAACACTAAAGGTGTCCACAAACGTTAGTTTTTTTGTAGTTAGATACAAACGGACATTTTGTTAGGGCGCGCTCCGTTTTATCAGAACGGAGACATCTCGAAAAGGGTTTGAACCGACGACGACAGGTCCTATTGAAATTCATTCACACGTGAGATGATAGACACGTTGGATAACAGCCAGCTCTCGATAAGCTCTTTCCGCTTGATTCGCAGCGATCAGTCTAAATGTTTCGACTCCAAAGTGTACGACTCCAGTATCCCTGTCGCATCGCATGCTATAGTGGAGACCCAGATTTATATGAGTTGTTTCAGATAATATCAGCAGAATATTGTAATAATATGCTAATCACATCAGGTCTTAAGCGTTAACCTCTTTTACCTGTGAATGAAACAAAATGAAATTATTATCTTAGACTGATAGGTTACTTCTTTTTCTAGTATTTCGCACCAACTGACAGAACACTAAACCAACAGCAAACTGGCACAGATAAGTTTTTAATGATCATGTTTCGCAATCACTATGTGCAAATGAACCTACAAAAGTCTCACCACATAATATTAAATATTCCAACTGCGTATTCGGTGTCAGAGCCCGAATTTACAAAATACAATCGCGGGATCTCGAATTCGGGATTCGTGATCCTGGAATCTCGGCTCATTCTCTGGTCCCGAAATCCCGAGATTGTACCCGGTTAATCCCGAGATCCCGTAAATTAAGTAATGTACCACAATAACAATCATCATCATCATCATCAACCCATATCGTCCCATTGCTGAGTACGGGTCTCCGCTCAGTGAGGAGGATTAGGCCATCATCCACTACGGAGGCCCGGTCCGGATTAGTGGGGAACATTCCTACCTCCGGAATAATTCTCGGGTAGGTATGTGGGTTTCCTCACTATAACAATAATAATCCTAATCCACCTTCCGAAAATTAGATGAATCTCGTGCTCAGGAGTGCACTTTGGGCGGATAAGATTTGATGATGATGATGGACGCATCATCCTAATATTACATTTCTACCGTTTTGTAGGTATTTTCTTCTTACTTTGCCATTTTACTATGTATTAAAATTTCTAGCCGCACTACAGTACTGAAGCGGTGGTAGCCTAGTGGGAGAACGTCCGCCTTCCAATCAGAAGGTCGTGAGTTCAAATCCCAATGCGGGCACGTACTAATTTGTTTCTGTAAAACATATGTACGTAATTATCACTCGCTTTTCGGTGAAGGAAAACATCGTGAGGAAACCCACATACACCTACCGGAGAATTATTTCGGAGGTAGGTATGCTATCCAACAATCCGGACTGGGCCCCCGTGGTGGATTATGGCCTAACCCTCCTCACGAAAGTGAGGAGAGACCCGTGCCCAGCAGTGGGACGTTATGGGTTGATGATGACTACAGTACCACTAAGATGAATATTGAAACAGCAACACTATAACTTTTATTAATATTTTATCATCCGCTTAACAAGTAGGTATTGTAACATAGGATAAAATTTTCAAATATTATTAAAATAAGATACTAGTAATATTATATGCATATTATGTATGCGCTTGTGTAGATATTGTACTTAGCAATCAAAAATCATCAATTATTGAACGATTTTATTTATCTTGCGTTTTTTTGTAGGAGTATCTTTTTGTACTTATATTGAGTAAGCGTGATGTATTCTTTTTAAATCTCAATTTTTCTATATGGTGTTACGCATTTAATGTAATACTAAAACCAAACACGAGACGCTAAATCACCAGTGGCACCGTGTAATTGACAATATTTATAACGTTTGCCAACTGAACCCCCCGACGCATTTATTGTATACATTACACCCTAGTTTTTAAGCACCGTTGGTATTACTTGTTAAGTTACTGGGTGTAAGTTGTAAGTATTAGCGATTACACTTCACTACCCATGTATGTTATGTCAAATTATAATATACTTAAGCTATTCATGATCGAACTGGAAAGTATTTAATAAGCACGTTTCGTCGAAAAGTTCGTAGTTAGCCGATAAAAGTTCGAGTCAAAAGGGAATAAGGTATATTTTAATTTTTTATAAGTTTTATATTTATCTAAAGAGAAATATACATTGCACGTGTTGTAACTATGCCATGGCTGAGAATCTGGATCGCCGCGATCAATATTGGCACCACACTTGCCTTCGTCGCTACATGTATATATTTGTGAACATCGCATTTTGTCCCATATCGCTGATACACTATGCTTTAAGTCCATCATTATTTTTTGTACAAGTAGGTGAGTGTCACCAGCTTTGTTGAAATATTATCGTAAGGGTTATTTGTCTGATCTTTTGTTGTTTTGTTTAAAAACAATAAACGTTAATTTGATATAATGACGCCGTTGTAAATCGGCATTGTGAACAGTTATTTGAACAAAAAAGTAAAATTGTAATGGAAGTTGCGAAGACAAAACAACATAAAGCTTGTATATAGGTAGGTACTCATAAAGGAAAAGTTATTTTGGCTAAGAACTTTGGCTGAGAGAAGTCAAACAAATACAAAAACAAATGACGGTACCCAGTGAGAAGTCGTAACAAATAACAATCTACAAATATACACTCCACCGTGTACAATATTTTACTTTTTAATACTGGCATTAATATATTATATTTGGAAAAGCTGTTGAGGTAGTGGCGCGGAGCACCGCGGTAGCCACATGGCACGTCATGAATGACCACTTAGCAGTTGTAGATTTACGCAATAATTAATTTGCCAGGCCGGCTAGTCTACAGGTAGATACTCTCCTATAGACTAGCCAGTGTGACGAATTCTGAACTTATGCTCGGATCACGTCAAACTAAACCGATTGCAATGTGGTTTTAACAATCTGGTAGCTTGATGAACTAGATAAGTAGGTAAGTACCGCATAAAAATCTTTAGAAAAAGTACCTTTCTTATCAGTTTTTCGCAAATCTTGAGAAGATATAAGTTACACTAATGCTAGTTACGGAATATAAATCAAAAATGGATAATTAATAGTAATTTTATCAATAAATTTGTCACCCTCTTTAGGAGGTCATCTAGCCCTCTAATTGGCAGGGGTTGGCATTGGGTGATGGGGTGCATCGCATGCATATGTTCCCTCCGAACGTCATTATCTGCAATCAACCGGAACGCATGTCTGTCAAATTTGTTTTTTTTGAGCTCGTTATTTTTTTTTGCATGGTTTCGAGTGAGCTCTTCACTCCCGACTGGGCTTGTGGACATTTTCAAAAGGGTGTGGAAAGAGTTATATAATACTTGACTTTATACTTGTTTGGTTTTTGCATTTGTAACGAGCTAACATGTGAAGACCCGATAAATAAAATTATGATTATGATATAACAGAGAGAAAGAAATCGAATCTACCTAAAATATATAAAAGGGTTTTTAGAAATCCAATATTACAAAAGCTCCTAAGTATTAGGTTGCCAAATCTAGAAATACGGAGGGCATACAAGCAAAAGTTAGCCCAGTCCTGACTTTATTGGGCACTTCAACTTTCAAGTTACGAATGTAAGAGGCTTACAAATTGCATTTCGTCGAAATGTTAACTAACAGAATTGCTTCCACAACTCGAATTCATACAGAACTGGGTGAAGTACCTACCTACCGCAGCACGTCAGGTTGTTAAGAAAACTACCATGAAAATATCGGTTTCAGGTTATAAATGAATATGTGTAGAAGCCGTTTGATATTTGTCTTATGATATTGGCGACATTTCTGAACATATATAAGTTTGGTATTAAACACGCTTGGAAAAATGTCACCACTAACTTACCACTGCGGTCATAATGCTGAATTTATGCGGAATCATCCATCCGAGATCATAGGAAAAACCATCCTATATAGAAAAAATATTGCCTCGAGACCTAAGAGAAGACAAATTGTCGCTACGACTAATAGAATTTAGAAACTCGAATTTGCTTTTCTGTACGTACTCCAATTTAACACGTTCACTGCTGAAAACACAACTGTCGCGTTTTTCATAGCTTGCCACGAGTACGGCAAAACACAACTGTTGTGTTTGTTGTATGTTAAAACACTATGGCGCGTGCAGAGCCGCACCCGTGGCTAGACAAGCAAAACGGCTCAGCAGTCAAAGTGTTAAAACTTATCTGTTTTAAAGGAACTACTATGTGTAATGCAATTGTTATATCGTTTATTTATAGTCTGTTAGTTCGGTAAGACAGCGTTACGATGGACTGAAGATTTACTGGGCAGGAAGCAAGAAACTAATTCAGTTATAACTATATCCTATCAGGTGAACACATTGTTATACCATTATCATTAGCTAACTGAAAACGGGGGTCTTATTTCGAAGGCATAGAAGCGAGAAAGTGCAGTCGTCATTATTGCACCTGATTGTGTGTATTGTAATTATATTATATGGTGTATTCGCCACGGAAGAGGGCTATAAAGACATCCACTAGCTGAACACAAATTGACATGTAATAATTTTAACTCGATGATTATCAGATACCGTGCGGCGAAACCCATAAAATTGAGGATAGGGTTGGGCGCAGTGAATGGAACAATTACGCGCCGTATGATGCGCGCGACAATCACTTCATTAGCGACAAATTGCTTTGTATACTGTATGCAGCCTGCCTTATGGTGCTTGAGCTTTTTGTGGGGTAGCATGTCGTTGATGCAGTTTTATTGTTGCTTTGGTTTCATAATGCCGTTGTGGAAGTGTTTTGTAACATAAACGGTTATAGGGATAACCGCATTAATTTCAAATTGATAAATTGATGTTTCTTGCAATTCTGAATCACTCGTGTAAGTTTCATAATCTTCGCTTGCAAATGTATAATACAAATATTAGAAAGTATTTTTTTACGAAATTTTATTTACTTAACTAAAATCACTATGTACTAAGTAAGAATTAATGGATGTTTGTTAAGGTCTAATGTTACGAGTCAATTTTGACCCAGTTCCCGTTGAATACAATTCCAAACCCAGTTTCAATTGAGTTGAAATTTAGTATGCTTATCGAGGTTCAATTGCAGTTCATTATTGTAGTGACAACGAGCTGATCTGAAATTGGAGATAGAAGGTAGACAATGGCGCTTGTCAGTGCCTTATAGTAAAATGATGATGTTAAGGCTCATTTTGGTTTAGTTTCAGTACCAAATTACCTAAGTAACTTACAAAAGACTATTTAAAAAAATATACTTGTTACTATAAATCTTGTTTGTCATTTATAGAGATGATACGATTGAAACTTTTTGGCGGAGTGATCACAAGATAAGTTGGGATCAATGGGCACAGGTGGGCCCATCGTCTTAGGGGCGATATTGCAGGGGTGCCCCTATTGTGCTAACCCTAGTCAACAAGCAAGCGTCACTTGTAACAGATTTTGTGGATTAGCCGCTCTAAATAGGGTTGACGATGAGCTTTGCTGAACTTTTACCAGATGGGCTTAGCAAGGTTCTTAAATGGTATAAGGTGGGTTTATCTTCGTTACTTACTGAGTCCAAATATTTAAACATTTCATTTACTGTTTCAATTAATCATTAGTAAGCTACAATGTAACGATGAAAAAAGCTTTCCTACTGTGGACGGCTCTTAAGACCCCTAGACAAACTTTTATTTTTACTTCTAACCGGCTCCCGTTATAGATTATTTAAAAGTTGCCTCTAGAATAGAATAGAAAATATGTTATTGTCCACCAATTCAGAAATACACAAGGTGGGTTAACCGGATACCAGGTGGTTTACCAGCACTCTAGCTTTCGTCCGATTTCCACTCAGTCCGATTTTCAATCGGACGAAAGTTAGAGTGCTGGTAAACTATCCGGTTAACCTAACATAAAACAGGATAGTTTACCAGCACTCTAGCTTTCGTCCGATTTCCACTCGAAACATCAGGTTATTACTGAAATATTACTCGCATTTCAGATAAAGGGAATTCTCGCAATTTTAAACGTTCCCGATAATTTAATTACTCTGTCGATTGCTCCACTTACTCGCCTTTATTCATTATCGTGGATAGGAAATCCACGAACATTTCGATTTCAACGATGAGATATTTTTAATAATAATTATGCACATATTAATTACCGATTTACAAAAAAAAAAACAAACCATTTATAAATTAACTATTGACTGATAGTTTATTTATAAATAGTCAATCATTACATGTCTAATTTGTAAACCATAGATTATGATTAAACATTAGGTTAAAAAATAAAAATTAGGCTAGGAAGAACGAAGGCGCAACTTCACGCTTTGGAGTCGGCACATATATGCAGGGCCGGATTATCCATAAGGCGGATTAGGCAACTGCTTAGGGGCCCCGACCGACTAGGGGCCCACGGGGTCCTCGATACGGCCGATACTGGCAAGAAAAAAAAATTGCGTTTCATGTAACCATTTTATTTTTTGGGATTGTATAGGTACATCCCCATTAATATACCTTCGTCTTTTCAAAACTAGACGAGATGCTTGGTTGGTGATCGACTCCACTTTTTTGATAGAAAAATATATTATAAAAAGTAAGAAAAGGGTAAAGTAAAGGGGCACCGAGAATTGAAATGCATTGCCTAGGAGCCCAATAACAATTTTGAAAATGGAAGAACTTAACATTTTAGAGAGTGACATACCTTTTCATGTTTCATTGGTTTATGAGTGTGATGCCTTTCCGATTTACATTACCACTATCTGCAACAGCCTATTTCGTCACCTGCTCGACGTAGGCCTCTCCTTTTAAACATACTGAGTCCGATCTTCGGCTCTCCTAATCCAGTCTTTGCCAGCCCGACTTGTTCAAGCCGTCACTTCACCTGCCGGCGGGCATCCAACGTTGTTTCTTTAAACGCTGATGCGGCTTGGTCTAGAACTCGTCTAACCGAAACGGCATAAGATATGCATAATAATCTGAAAACTTCTACAAATCTTAATATCACATTTTAATGTTATAATGTAAGAATATAAAAAAGTGGGTGTGGTATAGTGTATACTCACGTAAGAAGTAAAACTTTTCCTTCTTATTCGTCTTTCATTCCGACCCGTAAATTTTCTAAGTCGAGGCCTCGTCGAAGCACAATGAAAGTAGAAAAAACTTTAAAAATGATCTTTTGACTATGGTTAAAGTCTGTTATCAAATTGAGAATTGAAAATATGCCAATAGAAAGCTTCTTCTTTAAATCTTTGTATACTCTATGATGACTTTCTTATTCACGAACTCTTTGCCTTATTTCAAACTTCTTTCAATAACCTTACTTGTCAAAGTGCCAACTCTTACACGACGGTCGAGCGTAACAGAAAAGTGTGACGATTGCTATAAAATATCTACCATGAAAACTTTCTCTTCAAAAAATGCTCAACGAAATTGTTCGGACTGTATAATACTCGAGAATAGCACCCTCCGCGAGCTAAACTGCCGAGTCACTCGACAGCGTGCAATCATAGTCTTCTCAAAATAATTTTAACCGCTTATAATTTGTAGTTAACAAAAACCAAGCCAAGACTGTCGAATAATGTAATTATGTGTGTTTTCTACGAGTGTGAAATGACTAGTTCAATAGGGAGCTTTCTGGTGCAGGTTGGGGATCAAAAGATACGAATCATTTCGTAAAAAACCTGGCTTGTTATAGAATTTTAATGAATTTAATTTTTCCTTGAGCTCTGTGTTTTTAAGAACGGTTCTACCAAAAATTCTCCGTGTCTATTGTGTGCTTAGTTTTCGTTACGTTAGGTTTACTCAAGCTCTAGTTTTAAAGTTTAATTAAAAAATAAGAAAATAACGATGCGTTTTTTGCAGACACCATAAATCAAGCTATTTGCGAAACGTTAACAATTCTTCTGAGAAGGTGTCATTTAACTAATATCTGTAATATCAACCTACCTATATGTGAAAAACAAGTACCTATTACAAGTACCTATCATAAGTTAATAGGTACTTGTTTTTCATTGTGATAATTATTAAGGTGATAATTAAGGTCTTAAATTGAGTCTAAATTTCGAAATCATATTTTTATACTCCTCAAGAACAAAATATTAATTCGAAATGGAAAATATAAGTCTTAAACATGAAATTCGGGTTTGTTATAGTTTGGAAGTAAAATATACATAAAATCAAAAGACATAATGTATCCATTGATTCTAGAAATAGCCTAGGCAGAGAGTTACAAGACTTTGTACTAGTACGAGTAAAAGTACTTTATGCATTAGCAAGTATTACATTCCAACAACACCTTTGAACTACCTTATAATTAAGGTTTATTTGTCGACGAGATAACTAGGAATTAAGTAAATAATAATATTTCATGGCCTCAAAGCTAAAAAAAAATAGTTTCTGTGATAAGTATCTAAGTACATTCCCCTCCATATAGACATGCTCGGTTAATCTCAAACAAAGTTTTTGACTTTTCTACAATACAGACAGCTAATTTTAAATGCAGCAAATCTACGATCAAACATATGTTCGCTTAAATTCAGATAGGAATCCGGCAGCTTCGCCCGTCCCGTTGTCGTGGGTGCACCACGCAGTGTGCGGAGCTATCGCCCAATCGCGCGTCCCACTGTCGCGATAGCGCGCGGACGTGCGCTACATGAATGTCTAGCTTTATGTGGGAATATGAATTTTCTTAAATTAGTATAAGTTCATAAACTCTTATAATATTTACCGATTGTCCGTTTTCAGTAGCCAAGTGAACACCAAGCGACCACTAAACGGTTTAATAATAGGTAATGGACTTTAGGAGGGAAAATTGTTACAGAGTTTCAGGATCGTCTGAAGTTCGGCTCTTCTGAAATTTTTAATACAAGTACCATTTAAAAGTACTCCATTTGCAGCTAACCAAAACAGATTTTTGTTTAACACATAAATTTCAGCCGTAACTTATTATCCCGGAGAAGGTACTACAGCTATCTATTACTATTTCATATCATCCAGTGGTAGTATTATTTACGAGTAGCTGCGCCCTGCAGTTTAACCCGCATAGTTTCCGTTCGGTATAAAAGGTATCTTATGTATTAATACAGATTATAAACTATATGTGTTTCAAATGATCCAATGATATTAGTCGTAATAGATTTTATTATTGCAATTGCAAGCGGTGGTGATACCATAATTCAATATTTAGAGATAAAGCACGACTTAGACTTCATACACCATCTCTACTTATTTACATAGCTACACTATCTAGTCCTACACAAACATGAAATCGAGGATGAAACTCGCTCACCTATTAAACCAAATTACTCTTTGAGTAGTGTGTACTCAAGGGTAGTTAGTAGGAGCAGTTCCTTCGGAGAAACGATGTTCAAAGCGAACTCTATTATTGACAGTGCATGCAATGAAGAAGTTAGCGCAGCGAGCCATATATTTGTTTGGTAGTTCCACATCAAAGGAATGGTAACTTCTCACATCTTGTGAATCTATGCTGGAAAGGAGCATGAGGTAAGCATATTCTCGCTTGAGTTGTGCCGATTGAGTGGGTGCTTGGAAGCGGGCAGCTAAGCGGAGCTGAACCGTGTAACGCGGACGCCTGCGCGGTTACATACAAAGCGGTCGTAATTATTTTTTTATTGTCAAAGTAACTAACTTCAAGAATAATTAATTAATTACGATTCACTACCGTCTTAATAAAAACATTGGCAAATTTAGAAATTGAAAATCCCTTGCTTTCTATTATCACTTATCTGTTTTTCTATTGAAGGTTAGGTTTTAAAGTAATTATATGAATCTTATGTGGTAAGTATAGATATATTTTTTTTAGTACTATTGCCATAACTTATGGTAAACCGAGTGGAATAAACGTTGAGAACGTCAATCAAAACAAGCTGATTCGGACGCAACAATAGCATTGTCCGCCATTGTAGATGAGGAATGTTAAGTTATAATAGGCGGATGGACAGATCCACTACTAGTCTTACATGAACAATATGCTTCAGCAAATAAAGCGTGATTGCTTCTTGTTCTAGCGTAGAGGTAGAATAGATGTGGATTGGTGGTTGGCGTAAGCCACAGAACATTGCCGTCGGGGCCGCGGAAGACGATCTACGTACCCGTAGCCCCGACAATAGGCGTTCCGGTGGAACATCCTGGGGTTTTAGTGGGTATACCCGTCAGGCTAGCTGGCGGGGAGTCCCACATAGCGATCCGGTCCTACGCTCGGGCCGGGTGGTATGCGGAATACATTTCCCCAGGTAAAAAAATACCCACAGAACATTGTTTATTTTAGGTTAGGTTAGGTAGAAAAAAAAAGGTTAGGTTTGTCCAGGGGTGCGGGCCAGGTAACCTCCATGAGTACCCGGCTGTTGTTCGTCCCTCTTGATGCGTTGCATCCGGAGGGAAGGGCATCAGCTGGGACGGTGCACCCTGGGGCTCAGACAGCAATTCTCCTAGGGGAATTGGTGACCGTAGCAAATAACCTGGCGAGAGGAGGTCCAATAACGGGGACTTTAGGGCCGCGGATCGGGGGGTCCAACGCCTAAGTCTAGAAGTCCCGAGCTGAGGTGCGGCCCGTGTGTTCCGAGAGGCACCCAGCGGAGAACGAGGCCAAAGCCTCAGGAGGCGAGCCCGAGAGGGCGCCCGCAGAGGTGGTTGCGGAAGCGCCGAGCGAACCCGCGACCACCTCCATAATGCGGAGAGGAGAACACCCCGTAGTGGGTAAACCCCGTCAGACCGCGTTCTTATTTGGCATCGCTTGAATGAAGTTTTATTTAATTTCGTAAGAGTACAATAAAATTGTGTATATTTTCGAGTGTTAAATCTTTATCTGCACAAATCAAAGTATTGTGTTAAATATTATGAAGTAGAAAAAAAACTATTAAATACAATTTTACCTACACATGGTATAGAAGACGCTTTAGTTGTCGCACAAGTCAGATTTTAAACTACCAAGAACGATCTAATCGTACCATATATAAAAGATAACCGCCTTTGCTTTCTTTATTGATCT
The DNA here is from genome assembly GCA_912999815.1 of Campaea margaritaria. Classification (NCBI taxonomy): domain Eukaryota; kingdom Metazoa; phylum Arthropoda; class Insecta; order Lepidoptera; family Geometridae; genus Campaea; species Campaea margaritaria. The sequence continues at coordinate 8,854,527 of OU538788.1, forward strand.
GAAATATGAATCCGAGTATAAGTTTACACGAGACAATTTAGTATGTAACAACAAGTGTAATCTGTTATCGTTTTACTAAAACTTATTTTTCCTTATTTCAGATAAGTGTGATTACTAAACATCATTACACATGTCTACATGGAGTTGGTAAGTTTTGAAATACGCTTATGAAAATGTAAATTACCACCCACAGTCACAGTACGAGTGAAGTGACGTTATTTACTTAGTATAATCAATAGATTTATTGAATAAAGAAGGAATTAGCAGTGACGCCATATTATTACACATACATATTGGCAGCTTTATTTGAACCAATTCGACGATAATGGAATTTGCGATAATCCTAGATTATTTTGTACATTATTTAATATACATATTTACCACATACTGCACCTCATTACTCATATAAGCCAGTTAACACTTCTTAATATCGCAAATAATTGTCTACTAGCATCGCAAATTCCAATATTGTCCAAATTAGTTACCCTATCTAATACAAAAGCAAAAAAGGTGTAACCAATAAGAGCTCGCTATTAACCAAACGTACCACCTTATGTAGACGAAATTCGAAGCTCCCTTCGGAGGTTCCGTGGTGTAGTGGAAATCATCTCTGCTTCCCAAGCAGAGGGTCCCCGGTTCGACCCCGGGCGGAAACCGAATATTTTGCACTATTTGTTTTCCATGTTTTGTTCTAAATATTAGATTTTGCTCAAACAGTGGATAATATTATTTTTGAATCAATATTCATAATAAAAAAACGGCTTCTTATTTGGCATTGCTTGAATAAAGCTAATAGTATTTAATTTTATAAGAATACAATAAAATAGTGTACATTTTCGAGTGTTTAAACCTTCATCTGCACAAATCAAAGTATTGTGATTTGTGCTAAATATTATGAAGTAGAAAGAAAACCCACACATGGTTTAGAAGACGCTTTAGTTGTTGCTATTTGTTTTTATATCGAGACTATCTCTGCGCTTCGTAGTTTTCCCACAGTAACTCTGCATTTCCCAACTTAAAAACAACCATGTTACTTAAATATGACTGAAGGTAAAAATCCCATAGAAAAAAAGCAACTTCACTTTTTTCCATAATGTCCAATTTTCCATGCATCTTTTTCGGGCTATTACGAACATATTTTAAAACAGCTTAATTAGTAAAGCTGTTCTCAAGCGATGCGCTTACTAACGAACAGCATTTAATTTTTATTCATATAGTTTTTTAAATTGTATCCTTTTAGGTATCGCTGAGACCGAGTAACTATTGCAAATGATAGTGGAATTTGCGATAATCCTAGATTATTTTGTACACTATCTATATATATAAAAATGTTATGTTGGTTTGTGTACGCTTCAAATACTCAAAAAGTTCTGCACCGATCGAGCTGAAATTTTAGCATGATATATAATCCGTATCAAGGATTGTTTTTATCTATTTTTTTCATCAGTGATATATCAGCGAATGTGCAAATGTGTCACAGCGAAGCGTGGCAGGGTACATCTAGTTTAATATACATATTTACCACAAATGCACCCCGTTACTCACATAAGCCAGTTAACACTTCTTAATATCGCAAAGAATTGTCTACTAGCATCGCAAATTTCAATATTGTCTAAATTAGTTACCCTATCTAATACAAAGGCGAAAAGATGTAACCAATAAGAGCTCGCTATTAACAAAACATACCACATTATGTAGACGAAATTCGAAGCTCCCTTCGTAGGTTCCGTGGTGTAGTGGAAATCATCTCTGCTTCCCAAGCAGAGGGTCCCCGGTTCGACCCCGGGCGGAAACCGAATATTTTGCACTATTTTTTTATTAGATTCTGCTCAAACAGTGGGTAATATTTATTTTTGAATCGATATTAATTATAAAAACTGCTTCTTATTTGGAATCGCTAGACTGAAGCTAATATTATTTAATTTTGTATGAATACAATAAAATCCTGTTCATTTTCAAGTGTTAAACCTTGATCTGCACAAATCATAGATCTTCTAATTTGTGCAAAATCTTATGAAGTAGAAAAAAAATATATTACACCTATACATAGTTTAGAAGACACATACATACATATTTGCATCGTATTTTGAACCAAGTTGAAGATTTTTTTGAACCTAGCTTTCTACCGCATCCTCGGTTCAGGCCGGCTGGTTCGGTTTTGTTGTGGAACAATATAATAATACCTTTGTAAAAATAACAACTAGGTACTCTAGAATAAAACAGTTTTTTTACGGAAAAATATTGTCCAAATTAGTTACCCTATCTAATACAAAAGCGAAAAAGGTGTAACCAATAAGAGCTCGCTATTAACCAAACGTACCACCTTATGTAGACGAAATTCGAAGCTCCCTTCGGAGGTTCCGTGGTGTAGTGGAAATCATCTCTGCTTCCCAAGCAGAGGGTCCCCGGTTCGACCCCGGGCGGAAACCGAATATTTTGCACTATTTATTTTCCATGTTTTGTTCAAAATATAAGATTCTGCTCAAACAGTGGGTACTATTTATTTTTAAATCGATATTAATTATAAAAAACTGCTTCTTATTTGGCACCGCTTGAATAAAGCTAATATTATTTAATTTTGTAAGAATACAAAAAACTCCTGTTTATTTTCAAATGTTAAACCTTGAACTACCTAAACACAACAATGACTGTTACGGTGTCTGCATCAGATATCTGCAATGCTAGCATTATATTTGTAGTGGGAGGCCTCTTTTGCAAGAGACCGCCTGGAGAACTGCAAACATTATTATGTACATGTTTGAAGGGCACTGTGTTTCTGGATTGGGCATATGAGACTTTAGAGCCGATATCTCAGGGTGACGAGCGCAGTGCAGTGCCGCGCAGGATTATGCAATGCAAAGTTCTGGGTGGCACTGTAGCTGTTATGGGCAGGCGTAGCGCTTACCATCGGGTGAACGACTTGATCAACTCGTCACTCAGGCAAATAAATAAAAAAGATGGTGTCTTTCACTCTTAGATATTAAGGAATACTGATCTGCAATCACTCGAATATTTAATACTTCTTAGCGAATGTTCATATTAACACTCCGTTCAGATGGGGTTATTTGGCCAATGTTTGCGAAAAGGAAAAGGGACGATATTGTAAATCTGTTTATCTTTGCGTACCTTTTATAATGCCAATTACACCCATACTATAATGCTAATTACACCAATACTCAACGCCATGTGAAGTGCTGGGATTACCGTAAAGGCTTTAAGGGAGAAGTGTGATAAGTAGGAAGGAGCATTTCAGCCGTGGGGAGAGTACGAGTATACCTACGGGCTATAAATTATTACTCAGTCTATAGAAATTGAAAATATTCTGACTCTTATCTTTTATACCAGCCGCTAATACCCGAGGTCAAAATACCAAATCCCAATTGAATATCAAAGTATAATGAAGACGTGTTGAGCTGCGTCGACAGAATGAGGTAGTCTTCGATTCATTTATCAATCTGCGGTGAATATGAGGAGATGCTTGTACGACTCGGTTTCATTGGATAGGCGCTACCTATAATTTCACTATGTCCTCTGGATTCGAAGTCCCCGGAGCAATAGGAAAAATTACCTCTTAAAATTAATTCTTCAAGAGTAACATTTTTGCATGTTAACTTTTTAGTGCCGATTATATGAATGTTTAATGGTTTGGTGTAATGGAAACTGAAACTTGCTCTAATTTTGGAAAACTAAGCATTTTCTTTTTGGTTTGGCATAGCCTTTTCTAACAATTAACTTGATTTCGATCCGTATTCTGGAAATGAAATTGTACGTTTGTATAGAGGTTCACTCGTTCGAACTCTCTAAAATTCTAGTTTCTTATCCTGACATTCTACGCTCCAGGTAGTTCGGAGCGCGCCACGGTCGTGATTCAGCAATACTGCGCCATCGATTGAAACGTTACCGCCGCCTGCCGCCTGCCGCCTGCCGCTGACCACTTGTTACCGCCCGACGTGGATGTCATTGTGCATGATGCAACAATTCGTAGACTGATGTGTAGGACTGTTCAATCAATGGTTGCGGTATTTTAACCAAGACAATGCTAGACAATCGGTTGTTACTTAATAACAATGGGTTAAATAAGGTTATGTCATAACAAAATCATATTATGGAAAACCCCGTCGTTGCCTTACGAGTCGAATAACTCTGAATTTGAAGGAGTTTATCTAGAACCTGATGAGATAGAGAATTTGAGATGTCGAGTAACATATCATCTTCAGTTCGATAAACTCGGAAAAACGAGCACTGTGTAGTGAACCAGAACAGAAATTTAAAAAAAATGCTGTTCTTAAAATTATTCATTAACTACCTTATATGATTTCCAAGCACGTTAGCAGCATTGGTACAATGAATGGCGTAAGGTGAAGTGAATACTATGCGTTTCCCGTGGCGTTCAATCGGACAGATTTACTGATAATCATTATTGATGATTGCGACCCGATAGATACGGACGGTTTTTGTTGCAACCAGTGATCATGGTCTAAATCATAAGAGAAGGCGAAGGCTCATTTATATTACTGTTAAAATTCTATAATAAAGGTTGAGTTTTGAACTTAGAACCACCATAAAAATGCATGGCTTCAATCTGTATGATAATAATAATTAGCTTTACTTTTACAAATTTAGTTATATAATTGAATAGTCTGGTAAAATATCAAGTGTATAAAAATGCCATGAGAGATGACTTATAGCAACTTATTACTTTTAACATGTTATAATTTAAGAAACCGAGTTGCCTTGAACTGCTATAGAATCACCATCACATCACTCGCTACTTCTTGTCTGCATACGTTTATAAATGACCCTGATAAGTGTCAACACGGACCTGCCGATGCCGTGCCGAAGCAAAAATATTATTGGCGGTTGAGTTCCCTTTTCAGAATTTAAAATGAAACGTTCTTAACTTATTCCTGTCCCAAATTCCAAGATATGCCAACTCATTACGATCCGGGCCGTCATTCCTCGCGTTACATTCTTAACTACAATAAAGAGTTAACGCGTCAGTCAGATCTAGCGATTCACGTTCTCATGCCGTCCGGAATCCGGTGGCGGATGGTAGCCAAGATGATACCGCACAATCCAACTTCAGCTAACAACAGGTGAATATCCTGAACGAATAGACATTCTGCATGAGGTCTAATAAGCCTAAAGACAAATTGCAATATACTGCAAACGCAGTTTCATTTTGCATACAACTTAAAAATAATCCCATCTTGCAAAGGAGTTCTTGAGTTTCAGATAATGTTAGTGACGTGTGCTCGATATGCCGTCTTTTCACTGTCACAGTAACAAGCGCCAGGCAGTTCTGTATATCTTAATACAAATAACAACGTTCCAAACGTAAAGGAACGCTAAAGCGTCTAATCTAATAAAAATAAAGGGATAAATATTAACCTTCCGTTGTGAGCTGCGATCAACACGACTTGCGGCAGGTGATCGAGCGGTCTACGGCGCGTCGCAGCGTTCATATCGCATTATGGTGGAAGGGGGTTCGAAGGCCCACTTCCGGAAAACTTTTGAGAACTCCTCTCCACTCCTGTCAATAGGCTGGGGTCCTCCTCGGAGAATCAACGCCGCCGGGGCCGCGGAAGACGTTCTACGCGCCCGAATACCGCAGGTAAAAATAACCAAAAGATTATCGGCGTACGATTTATGATTCTTTATAAGTTGCGTTTGGTCATAGTTTAATTTGGTCACACGCAAAAACTAGTGCAATTGGTCAGATTGATTATTTTTTTGTATACTTGGATTTCAGGGCATAATTAATGCAAATTGGTCATAGAAATAAAAAAACATGAAAACTATGAACTGAAAAAAAATAACAACTAGGTACTAGGCGTAAAACCTATTTTGAAATATTTGGTCTTTTTCGGTATAAGAATAGACTTGGAAAAAAGGAAGTCTATGTTTGACTTACCGTTTTATTTCAGTAGGTTATCTCATTTATATCCAAAGTAGCATTAATCCCTGTATTATTAAGTATTCGATGTTGTGATAACTGGAACAAAGCCTGCCTTCGTGTAAAATTTTACAGCCGATTCTGGAGCTTTCCGAAATGGAATCCGAGTTACTCGCCGAATGAAAATCCCGACCCTATCACGGGCACTAGAATGTAGCTACTTAGATTTCTAAGTTCATATTTTTTTAATCAAAAAACCGGCTTCTCCTGAATGCCTATGGGTTTAATAAAATACTACTATATTTATAATAATTTTGGCGGACAAGGATCATTACAGTGACCGCAAACAGCACTGTAAAGTCACAGCTAAAACAAAATTACGCCATTTCGGTTACTTAGGTGACATATTTTTTCCAGTTATTTTCATTTAAAAACTAAACTACTAAACCGATTTGGACGAAAGAAATCAATAGAACAAATCTGAAAATATGTTATATCAAATTAAAAACAAATTGAATTGGGTTGATAAATGACGAAGTTCTGAGGTAAATAACATAATAAAATACCACCGAATTGTGAACCTTTTTCGTTTTTGAAATCGGCTTATAAGGTAGATAATATAACCATACATCGAAATTAGATTTATCATTCCCGAATCTGTAACAAAGCCGTCTACGGTAAATAAACGAGAATACACACAAATAAAACGTCTCCAAAGCAACTGCGAAATGATATTCAAATCAGATTCATACTTGCCAACTTCCTATTACAATCCATCAAAAGGGTGCCAAAAAAAAATCGAAAAAAGGGTCTTCCACGGTCTAATGAATTACTTGCTCACAAACATAAAAATAAAACTCGGAGAGTTACGGCTTGCCTTAACTCTGAAGCATAAGGTTGAAAGTGGAATAATACTTTTTCGGCTAGCAGAAATTAAAAATTGGACATGAAGCTTCTCTGGAAGGTAACTAAATCTTCAGTTTACCGTTTAGGCAGTTAATGGTTTATTTTTTCTAAAACGAATATATATCATAAATTATGACATGTAACACCCACTCTTTGACGGAATAAGCGACATCAAGAATTGGTTTAAGGATTTACTGGTGTTTCTCGATTACAATTTTGATTATTAGTATTCATTTCCTTTCTCTATATATTATTATGTATATCTCATATCTTTAATCTCTTATATATATCTACTGAGGTACTCTATAATAATATATTATTATAATTACATTTAAGTGAAATACGCCTTAAAAAACAAAAATAATAATAATTGTAGTAAGCAATAAGTCCGTCCATTGTACAACATATTTTTTGTATTGGTACATCTTATGATGATGTCAAACAGTTATTGTATTGTATTCCATTGTATTAAGAACTCATCAGGGTCTTTTATTTATTCGGTGTCACCAGATAACCATGTGGTATAATTATAATTATATTAATGTATGTGCCCGTAACAAGATCCATTTGTACAAGTTTGTAATAGTAACGGAGGTAGGTCACATAATTTACAAGTGGTAGGCCTCTTCTACAAGAGTCATGTAAAGGGGAAAATATCTTAGAATGGTACAGCGGGCTATGTCCCTTCTAAAAAATCTTAGATTTACGCTTAGTGTGCTATTCAGGGACAAGAGATTTTATTCCATTCTGACTGATTGCAATTGTTACGGGCAAACGAGGCGCTTTATAAAAAAAAAAAACAAACTCGAACTCATCTAAATGTCACATGTTGCGAGATGGACGAGTAGGGGTGCCGAGCGCTAGCTTTGTAACCCGACACGGGTCGCACGCGGCGCCGTCTTCGCCGCGTTTCCACTCATGCACGTATCGACAAAAACACGACACATCCTCAAAATAATCGCTCAAGAGTTTTAGAGTTCCGTACAAAAAAATTATGGTAAAGTAATCCTAATTTAATTATATATTATTATAAATGTGAAAGTTTGTATGTTTGTTACTCAATCGCGCCAAAACGGTGGAACGGATTCGGATGAAATTTGGCACAAGGATAGATAGATAGATAACACAGAGAATACTTTTTATCACGTTACAATTAACGGTTCCTGTGGGACAATGCGCAACGCGTGGGAAACGTTGTAAGGGTAGGCCTCTTCTCCAAGAGACCGCCTGGGGAAGTACCACACTTTTGCCAGATATTCATCCGCCAAGCAGTAGTGTGAAAACAATACTGTGTTCCGGTTTATTGGCCATATGAGACTTTAGAACCAACGTCTAAGGGTGACGAGCGCAGCGCAGTGCCGCCCATTATTTTATGATAGTGTAATTCGATATAAAAATGCCTACTTTATCGTTGGTTTGAGTTTCAACCAGGGTACCCAAACTCAATAAGCAAGGTCTCAATTTCAAACAATTCTCAACAATTTAACAATGGGTCCTCATCTCAATATTCGAATAAAATATTGATTTTGTGCTGAACCAAATCAAGTAAATCGCAATACACTCTTTTCGATTTTTAATTATTGTTCATAATATTTCAACGTTACGTGTGGTTTTATGAATGATGATTTCGCATGCTGGTTACGAAGTTTCATTCTTTTTTGCGCATACTTATCTATAAACAGATTATTTACGCGCCTTTATGAATAGTATGGACTATAATGTGTTTTTTACTGGCTAAGTACCTCAAAGAGAATGTAACACTACGTTAAGTAGGTACCTATAGGTTAAACGTAGTCCAGTCGAGTTCCAGCAACGTTGATCCAGCGAAGTGAAATCATAACGTGGCTTCATAACTGAAACTTTCTGAGAGTTTTGGAAATAATACGTCTGACCACCTGACTGACTGGGAAATTTTATAAACTTAAAGTACAAAAAAAGCGTGTTAACAACACACACTATAAAGTTTGTAGTCTATTATGTATAACAATATATACATGTGCTTGTCACTGTTTAAAAGCACAATTAGACCGAAGCCAAAAAAAAACATAAAGCACTGAAATAATTTTGATATCGATAATTATCGGACTTTCTCATTGAATTCTGGCACCTCTTCGTGTAATTATGGATAAAGATGTCATTTGTTGCATTATTCATACTATCTGAGAGAAGGCCCGAGATCCAGACTTAGATGATATAATATAAACTCTGGTGCTAAACGTGGGAGCGTAAGGCTGATGAGAATTATTTTTCGCCGCAATGCAGTGTTCAGCTCTGGAGGAATACCATGACGTCTTATAGCGATTCAGTTGAGAACCTAAACTGAGCCGTGTCGCATAATCGTACCATGACGACTTATTTTTCATGTTGCTGCCATTTTCAACTTAAACTGGATATAGGTTAGGTTGAAAATAGCTTATTAGCGACTCAATTTAGGTTGCTACCATTTTCAACCTTAACTGGATCCAGTTTAGGTTGAAAATGGCAGCAGCATTAAAAATAAGACGTAACGGTACGCTTATGCGACGCGGCTCAGTTTAGGTCCTGAACTGAATCGCTATAAGACGTCATGGTAGGCCTCCAGTTCTAGCTGGTGGGGTGTGCACTTCAAGAATGAGTGGTGTATGAATTCGCGTTTATTTTGACTGCCATTGTCCCATTGTCAATCAGTTATCAATCAGACTATTCAGATATGCCATGTGGGTTGATATCTGTTTATATCTACGATACATCTCAGTTACACAGAATTTTCAATGGCCATGCTACTCCCCAATGAAATTTATCGATATTTCTAGGTATTCCTCTCGTAAGCATTTCTCTGAATATTATTCACTCCGATGAAACCGTTTATAATGTGGAGCACAATTGTATTGATATTCAATTTACAACTACGTCGTATAGGCATGCATTCTCAGAATGCGATATTTTCAAAGTTGGTGTAGGTAGAGATAGTGAAAATCATTCACTCACATTCGCATGAATAACCCACAAGTGTGGGACGACATTTGCAAATGATTACGCAAAGTTTTCTCTGCATTCGCGATTTTCCATGATGTGTCCACCAGTGGTGCATTCAATTGCGAAAGTGACGAACGTTTTGGTAAACAGTTTCGTAAAACAGTCCAACCGCACCAATAAAATCTTCACTATCCATGATTCACAAAGTCAAGTAAAAGATTGAGACATCCGTAAAATAGGAGGAAGTGCATCGCATATTGAGTTAGCGAAACCATTCACATATCCGCTGAGTTATCGAATCAATTTTTGCCGGTCCTCATATGCGTGCAAACACTTCGACGCTAGAAAGCGTAAACGCTGTAACCTTGAAACGCAAAATTATTCACCAGAACCAAAGAACTTTTTTTTTGTTGAAAAAAATCATAACTCAATATCTACTCGACCTAAAAACGTTAATTTTGGATATTTGGTGTGTTACATACAAACCTACAATACTGCTACCTTGGTTATATCCTAAAGTTCCTAGGGGACGTTGAAATGTGGGTTACAGCGTTTGTTTCCAAATATGTAAAAAAGTATTTTCGGGTCGGTCAAAGGGTTACAGCGTTTACGCTTTCTAGCGTCGATTTGTACAATGTACGACGATTTGTGCGAATGTGAGTGCGATGTGGTTACGTTCAGATAACAGGCGCTATACGTGCGTCTAGAATGCATTTGGTACTTTAAATGCGCGTTAGCATGTGAACACCCACGGTTATTTAAGGTGGAAAGTTTAGCATATGGCGGGAAAATTAAATTTCAAACAGTCATATTTCTTTTTGGAGCTAAACAGTGTAACTATTCTCCATCATAATGGAATTCGTGACAATCCTTGATTATTTTTCACGTTAGCAAAACGCACGCCTGACATCTGTCATCTGCAACTGCCCTTAGTATAAAGTTGTTCTTAGTCTTTAGAGTTTAGAAAGTGTCTTCTTAAAATTCTGCTTATGCTTTAAATAAAACTTCTTCAACAAATCTTTCTTGTTCGCTCATGATAATCTTATGGCGTCAGTTATAAAATAATGTTCCTGTGTTAAAAAAAATTGTATTCCTTGGCTCTCAAATGGCCTGTGCCCAATAATTAGATTTTATGGGTGCTCGCTTATATTTTAAAAATGATTAAAATACGAGTTCATTAGGATCTAATACGTTTCTTAACCCCCGTTATATCCAACCTTGGCAACGAACGGCGGTATAAAGCCGCCTCTAGTCGTAGTCGAGGAGCTTAACACGCGATTTTTTTCCCAAATGCGCGAATTTCACCAAGTTAACGAGCCGTGGTGAGTAATGATCAAAAAACTCAGAACTGGTCTAGCCAAGAACGTTTTGTTTACTGTTTTTATGTTTTTTCGTAGAACTTCCCGTCGTCTCGCATTTGCACATCAATTATTATGATTATTCACTTTTATAGTGTAGGAGCTAAGCTGTTTCTATACGGTAATTTGTTAACGGTTGCATGACACGATTACCTTAAGCTTATGAGTTAATAAGTTTTTTGCTGGATTAGTAAAAACTATTTAAAAGAGATTAGATTGTACAAGATACGGGTTCATTGACATATCTCTGTGTATTTTGTGTAAAGAAATCATTCAGTATTTATGTTGTTAAATATCGTGAGGAAACCGAGAATTATTTTGGAGGTAGGTATATTATTCACTAATCCAGACCGGGCCCCCGTGGTGGATTATGGCCTAACCCTCCCCACGAAAGTGAGGGGAGACGCGTGCTCAGCAGTGGGACGATATGGGTTGATGATGATGATGATTTTGTTAATATAGGATCTAATATTCTTAGGCTCGACTGTATACATATCCTTACTATTATGTTTTGAACAAATTTTATTTGCTAATTATATCTCCTTACTTTATATATATGTTTTGTATATATGGGTACAGTCCACAGTGTCACTTACTAAGCTGAAATGTACGCCAGTCGATAACAAATAGAGTAGTTCATATATATATAACTGCGGTTGGACGTCACGCGTTGTGGAAATCCGATACGTGAGTTATGGCGACGCGTAAGCACAGTATCACAATTGTGGCGCGAGGATAGATCAGTGTTATAAATACTACGATTTATCGAGAATTAACAGCGAATTAACAGCGTCCTTATCGGCAGTTCCACATATCCCTACTGATCTATCCCTACTGCTAAAGAAGTATTGTGTCTAATGAAAATGAAACTCAGCTTCATCTGACGTTTTAGTAAGTATGGACAAAGTGCAGTTTTATTTTCATCACAATATGCAAACAAACAAAACAACATTACAGTCCAATTAACACAAACCAAACGAAAGAGACACGTAATAATCGGTTGCAGAAGAATAAAATCAGACTATTATATTATAAGTCAATAACTATTAGGTGATATTATTATTATTTAACCACTAGATAAAACAAACAATCATTATTGTAAGAAGTCCCCAGGTTTTAGGTGCTTATACATAGTGGTATGTGTATGACAATAAATACAAAGTACCTATTATAAATACTCTCTATTTTTAGAATTGTATTAAATGAAAGGTAAAGGTAAAAGTAATTTAATACAATTCTAAATAAGTAATGATATAAGTAGATTTTCGAAAAAAGAAATGCTATATATTACGTACCTGCTATACGTAGTCCTTATACTCGTAAATAAATATAACAACAATTAGTAACTATTCTAACCAAAAACCACCTACCTATATTTATTTTATAAATGGCCTCATTTGTTAGAGTCGAACATTGAAACTAATACATAGCCTGAGGTGCAAACAAATAAGGTTTATTAATCTCGAGGAACGCGACCGATGTGTGAGGATATTGTATGTTATGCTTCTATAGTAGGTACAAGTATTTATTATCACGTGTATTATCTTGTACAAATCGGTTAATGTTTCATCAAGCCTTGCTCTTGTCGGTGGAGTTTGACTTCGTCACATTTGTGTTTTCCTTTATCTGATCTGTGAATATCCTCCGCGGTCTGCGTTTTCCTCTCTTCCCTTCTATAATGTTATTTTTAATTGTCATGCAGTAAGAGGTGTTTAATCATCTCTGCTCTTCTGCTTTTTATTGTTTCGCCGCGGTTTTGTTTTATGGTTTCGCGGTACTTAATAGTAATGACGTCATGAGCAAAATGTTTATATCCAATGTTTAGTCAGTCGATCCTAGGAGAACACTATAAGAACATAATCTGGTGGCTATCAGAGAGCTTGAATCCGATATGGATTTATGTAGAGATTTAGTTCATCTAGCGATAGAGACTGGTCCTCGCAATCAATTTTATCTGGGTTCTGTACTTATGGTCTCATCCTCACCTAAGAAATGTTATGTGAATGTTATCTTCCGTTCGTGATTATTCATTCAGTAATTGACTAGATTGAACTAAGAACAGAATAGGTGTACATATCATACATATATGATAGCGGGAAAACATGTTTTATTTCCTTTTTTTTTTATCTAGTATAAAAAAAATATGTAATTATAACATGTTCGTATAACAACATCGTGGCGATTCGTATCACCTTTTATGGAATGAGCCATCCTCCGGAAAGCATCGCTCACGCTGATCCGTGAGGTAAATCATTGTTGGCGCGCTCAGTTCTATAGTAGCAACGTGCTTCGGTGATTGGTTTAATTTATAACTGGCCGCAGATTTTGAGACGACAGAATTTCGTGTTGATGATCCTATTCACCCCCTGATCTGATTCTCCTCGGTCTACTGTACAATATTTTGGCCTTTAACAGCATTCAGTGCTACGCTTCAGAAATCCCGAATAAATGAAGGAAGGCTCTAAACCACGAGGCAGCAATCATCGGGCGCATCGTAAAACTCCAACTAATAGAGGTCTTTCCAAATCCAATATTTAAACAGTGAAAACATTTAAAATATGAATGTTATTATCTTGATGGGTCATAAAATTGAATGCTACAATTAACTCAAATCTTAATGAAAAATTTCAGCAAGTATATAAATATGATATTTATTTCTGCCTAAAAGACGTGAAGGCCAGAATCAGATTTTAAAACGGGTTATTTAAGATATCTGGTAAATAATTTACTGGGCATATGAGACTTTAGAACCGACGTAGAGACTTTAGAGTGACGAGCGAGTGCAGTGACGAACAAGTTTTTTTTTTTAATTCTCCGGGTGACACTGTAGCTTTTATGGGCAGGCGTGGCGCTTAGCATCAGGTTAACGACTTGCTGATCTCGTTACGGAGTAACATAACATAGATTATATACCCTACCCCGCAATTAACAAGTGACCCTTAAAATATCGTGATCGTTAACTCCATTATTTTCACCCAGCATTTAGTTCAATCAATTTATCGTAAAAAAGGTCAACTGTGCATTTTTGGTAGGGTGCTATATTCGGGTAGAAAACATATATACACGTAGGGTTTTAGGTAACTTACTGAAAACCTCTGAACCTTTGAACTTGACTATTTATGATGTGTCTTGTGTATATAATTTTAGTGTTTACAAGGCGGATAAACAATTAGCCGACATTAATAGTAAAAAGTAAAGTGTTTAGCAAATAATACCTCCGTCCTATGGAAAAAAGTGAACCGAACAAAAAAACACCACTGAGCCAGATATAGAAACAAGGACGTAGAAAATAAACATATCTATAAAGTTTAAGCTTCTCATGAAAGTGAGGGGAAACCCGTGCTTAGCAGTGGGCCGATATGGGTTGATAACGATGATAAAGCTTAAAAATGTTGATCAATATAACATTAACCTCCTGTACAAAAATCCATACTAGGTACTACCGCCAGTAGAAGCAACCAGTAACTATGTAGTTCTATTTGTCAATGTAGATAAAATGTCAGTTGCCATGTCCACATTGAAAAATGGAATATAGTTTTATGTACTTTTTTGTTATCTATACTTACTGATAAAAATGAGCGTAGTAAAATATTAACTAGGCATTTCTCATTCAGTAGATGAAATGGAAAAAAAAGTGGCATAACTACGGATCACGCTTGGCTCGTCACGAGGTCACTTTTTCAATTAGAATAGGTTCGACAACCTATCAGAAGATCATTCGTTTCAAAATCTTAGAGAAACACAGATACGGCAAGCTTTTTACTATTTACCGCAATTGAAATTATGAAACTGTATTTAGCGGTATAATGATAACTCCATAATGTAGAGACATAAATTGCATACAACGACGTGAGCTCGGTCGCTAGTCGGCCCGTCCGTCTGTGAGCCATTGCATCGTAAAATCACTGACCATAATGAAACCAGGGTTTCCTTATTTGCATTTCGAAATCGATTCTGATCTGAGCTGAGTTTTATCACAGGGGAATAATTAAACAATCAACAATACCCGCTAAAGTTGTCTCGTAAATCATAAATTATATCTCGCGTAAATAATTCTTATGAAAATGGGAGATCCATGCACCGATCGGTACTGTTCGAACTACGTATTTAAATGGCCGCGTATACAAACCTAAATATAAAAATAAAACTCAAACACTCCTCCTAAACCAAGCATCATATTCTAGGTAACAGAACAAATCTTTCGCGTCACGTTGCCTATCACGAATCGCAACAACGCGCAACGCTTGCTGAGCATCGTTGTCCATCAATATCTGATAGGTCAGCGACACCTTCTGCTAGAGTTGATCTCAGCTGTTCTTATTAATTTATCGCCTTGATGATACTACAAAAATGTATTATTAATTCAAAATATTTCTTTTGCTATTTCACTGGCTGACTTCAGCGGTGGTGATCGGATAGTTTTCAAAAGTTTATAACAACTCTAGAATGCATGCAATATTCGTTTCATCAATTAGTGTATACGATAATTCTTTCGTTTCAACGAGAAATTCCACTGTTTTTTGTTGTTTGTTTCCATTTTTATGTACTCGTATTCAGTGGTTCTAAAAACTGGGATCATCGCTCGCAATAACATTGATCCGCATTGTATTTCCACCACAAATCGCATAGAGCTGAGTTCCACCAGTTTTACTAGGACTGTGCATTTAACTACAAAACTAAAAATATGATTTTCTAAAAGTTAATGAAGATATTATAGAAGCTCTAAATGAATTATAAGAGAATGAGAATATTGACATCAATATTATGTCAATATTAGCTTGATATATGCCACTCCTCTGTAAGAAATTACACTTGAGTACCAAGAGTTTAAAAAATAATAACTGAAGAACTTATGCATACTTACCTACATTAATTTACATTACATTCGCATACCAAAGCAAATAATTATCGATATTAATAAATCCATATAGAAATGGAATGTGCTACGTAGATCGTGAATTTAAATTTTGGAATAATTGCATCATTGATAATCCAGTTATTTGTACAGTCTCAGTGCATGTACTCAAGAGTGTCGATGTCGCAGCGGTACGACACGACACTCGAAAGTGCGTCAGTCTTGCGTCAATACGATCCTAAACCGAATACCGACCAGCACTAAAGCAATTAAAGTGATAAAATCAAGGTTTACAACGCACAGAATCTCGATAGTCGCGTTCCTCGGCCGATTGTAAACTGAACAATATAAAATCCCTTTATAATTTGTGCAGTCGTAAAAACCAGGGATTTTTGTAGGACGGTATTGCTCCCTTGAATAGGTCGTGTGTTTTAGTGGTCAGCTTTTTATTTGCACTTTTATTATTAGTTTATGGATGCTGATGGTGCTGATTTATTTTTATATCTACACTACATATGTATAAAGATTTTTGAATACCATGCCGTAATCTCTGGTTACTCCTCTCCATGCATGGTTGTCTGGAAGAGATGGCTCTCGGCGAGAAGACCGCCCGTTGTGACACTGATTGTTAAATTTGTTTTATTCTAGTTTTTAAGTTTTATTTTTTCCGTGGTGGTTCAATAAAGAGTTTATCTATGTATCTAATCATTCGTTTATAGTAAACGAGCTTTTGTCGATTCGTTCTTGCGTCCCTGTTAATACTGACTATTATTATACTCTTTCAAGGCAATTTTCTACGAACACGATTAACTGAAATTGGCCATTCAGTTATTGTAGATAACAATAACTGAATGGCCAATTTCAGTTTCTTCAATATTAAATAACAAGCTGCACCCCACGGATTTATTTGCGTGATTCCCGATTTCTTGCCGACACATTTCATATTCCCGGGATAAAGCATGACCTACTATGACACTTGAGAATAATTTCTATCAATGCTTTTCAAAATCGGTTCAGATTTAGGTTTTCTGGTGAATTCCGGTTTTACCAATCCCGTTTCTTCCCTCATTAAATAATTATCAATAATAATGAACACATTATTTAATTTTAGTTTAAATCAAACTATTCATCATCGTAAAAAAAAAAAAAAAAAGTTGGATGAAATGTTTTGCCATAGAAACTTTGCCACCCCTTTCCAAACCTTTAGATGTGGAATTTAAAAAACTTTCTCCGTCGTGAACCCCTCGTCGTCATCACCAACCCATATCGGCCCACTGGTGAGCACGGGCCTCCCCTCACTTTCGCGAGGAGGACTGAATATTATCAGTTAAAAATGACTAATCTCTGAGTGTTGTGCGAGTCTGTCACGGTACTTTTTGAAGTAAAACTTCTTTACGCACTCTTGACTTAGGGAGTAAGCTGGTGAATGCGTTACGACACATGTGATCGGGCGAGGCGAACGGAAGTTGAGAGGGAGATACAAGTTAGTGAAAACAAAAAGAGAGAGTTACGATACGTATATATTTTTTTAAATATTTTTTTTGTTAACATTTTTATACGTGAAGTTTTACTTCACTATGTTTCCCAGCACACTTTTCGTTCTTCTATGTATAGAGATAAAAAAGCAGGCAGTACAATAAAACGCATATAACTACTCGTAGTCCAGCATAAAAAATAGAAAGCACACGGATGTCGTACAGATATTTTTGCTGGGTCCTGAAGCCCATTACTGTTTTGTTGACTTGCACACATATAATTTATCGAGCACCAACACACATATCAACCGCACAAATATATTTACAACAAAAACATTACAATCAGAAAGAGATTAACAGTGAAATGAAGTGTTAATTGCATGGAAGCATTGAAAAATGATCAACATATGTTATATAAATAGTCATAAATAATGTCTCGAAATTCAGTTTAAATAATAATAAGTGCAAGAGAACAAGAATTAAAAAATATAACCACGTGTTATTAATTTCGTGCCCGACTGAGGTGTGAGATGAGGTCACAAAGGAAAGCATTGAGTCGCCCTCACACGCTAACTTTTAAGGTCGTGAAATTATAGAGCTCGATTTAATCTTTTTTGATTGAATGACACCTAGCAAGGCTACGACTACTTATTTACTGTGTGATGTCTTATTTACCTAGAAAAATATAATAGAATTCTTTCAGTAATATTTAAATATATTGATAGATGGTTTATAATTACGACTAAAACTTTGCATTTTTATCATAATACCTAACATTATAAACTAGTTCAGTCGTAATATTTGTATACTTGTATAATCACTAATCAGAAACATGTTCTAGCTTTGCTATTTGCCACAGAACATAGCTTGCTATCCAATTATTGTAAATTAAATAATATAAACTATTTATGACTTTAGTTCATTTCGAAAAGAAAAAGTGAGTTTCAATATTATAAGTATAATTTGTCAGGATAAAAAAATATTCCCGTGATTCCAAGAAGGATGAACAAAAAGTGAAAGTAAACAAGTTGCGACTCTACTGCCTCCTCTGCTCCGGTTCCAATTTCAAAGCAGAGTTTGACTTACGGCGCAGTTTTAAATAACTGCCGAACACTCATTACATTTTCCAATCGCGTATTTGCATAACTATTGGAATCGAACCTTCGAAACCTGTGTGTTTTACCTGATGTATTGACCGCCCTACGTTAAATGAATTCACTCAGATTTATCTCTTTGCCGTCCTTTGCCTGTTTAGTGGTGCGCAAATGATTTTTTACGGGACGTGTGTGACAAACATGCTTGCAGGTGGTTTGGCTAATAGAATGCTTGTTTCCGCTCTCATGACACACATGATGTCAGACACGAATGTGATGTCCAATGGTTTGTTTTAACTGCGCGCGTGACACTTACGGGATTAAATGTTATAGTAAGGAAAGATTCATAATACGTTTGATTCAACCCATGCAACGATGAATGATGTTCAACTCAAATGGCGAAAAATGTTACAGGATAATACTATCAAACTTTTATCATTATAGGCTACAACGTCTCCTTAGATCTATTTAAATAAAAAGGAGTTTAGACTATTTCAAATTAACTGTAATTGTTTTAATTACGATTAAACGGTTTGTGAGCTCCACTTTTACAAAATAAATAGTGACAATTGTAATACTTAGAATAAACGGAGTATTATTAATTAACCACTTTGTTCAAGTTTCAAGTGGATTGTCGATGAACTAGTTAACAGCGGCACTAATAGTACAAGGAAGTAGTCTAACAAGAAGTTATGTCTGTGACCACTAGACCACTGCAAGTGCAGTAAGTTTTAGGAAGTTTCTATGTGGCACTAAATTCGCATTGCGTCCCTTCAGGTTTCCAGGTATATTGTCATTGAAACTTTTAAGTTTAAAGTCATAAGTTTTTGGATTTGACCTATATAACAGTAACCTCATAAGAGAAAGTTGAATTGTCTGGATTATACTTTCTATTCCAATAAGAACCCTAAAATGTATCGAGCTACAATAATAGATCAAGAAATATAGTGTCATAGATCTACTATCGTATCTCAAAGTATTCTTGCAAATGATAATGGATAAACTATCAATGTATAAAAAAGTTTTTTTTTTTGTTTGTCTGACTTCTATGCGTTCACAATCGTTCAACCGATATTTGAGTTGAAACAGTTTTTGTTGGCGCTTGCATAAAAGTTTTGACCTACTGATTCTGAAGTCAGATAAAAATTGTTTTGAAAGCGGCCAAAATACACAAAACATTTGCAAAATTTAAGTATCTCAAATAGGTTTATTATTGTTGCCATTTCTTATAATTATTGTTCCTCATCCTAACATAACACTTGTAATCTTTGTTAAAAATAGGGTTCCATTGAACTAAACAAAACTGCTCAGTAAAATAAAGTTATGGCGATAAACATGTTATCTTTCCATAAAAAAGGTTACGTCATTAGTAGTGGGTAACATTGACTTTAATGTACACAATATGTAGTTATATTCAATACCTACTCATACCAGCTTGAGTTTGAAATCTGCTTGATTTTTACCGTTCGTACACTTTTCATTATTAAAACCTTCCACTAGTAGTGACGGTGAATTTGACAACATTTTTTAGCTTCGTCCAATGAAATAATTGGCGTCGTCAATTTTATTCTGCTGTAAATCAAGCTACGGAACCCATACATCACCTCGTAAATCCGTCTGATTTTTTATTCTCCCGCTACTGTGAATTTCTCAGATGGATACAAACGCGCCGGTACCTCTTCATAACACTCGAGGCTAAAAAAACAACAATTTTATTGGACACTCGGCCGGTCTATTATTCCAAGTAGCAAAAAAAAGGAAATAATACAGCACCCCAATAGGTCCTATAAAAGTGGGATTTCGTCTTTATTTCTGAAATTAAAACTTAACGTTTCTCGGAACGCTTCACTCTGTTTTCCCACGATGGATGCTCGATCGTGGCAGAGTTACTATATCCTAATAAATGGTTGATTACACCCGAAGCGCCGTAACATTGTAAAAGTAGGTATAATATGTTATACGACAATCGTAAACGTGTATGTTTTTTAGAGAACGTTTTGTGTGTGTGATTTTCCTTATTTATTGTTGTGCTTATTCTGTTATTAGACTTTTGGTTACTGCTTGTTATTATGTGGGAGATTTTAGAATATAAATAAGTATGAATTAATGACTATGAGTATGTGTATGAATATAAGAAGTTATAGTATAACAATATACAGTCCTCACGATTCGGAACCAATCACTGATGACGCGCTGTGGGACTGCACTGGTGCAGTTTATGTGTCGAAGTTCGTAAAGGAAGTCGAGCCGCAGTTCCATCTTCCATTATCGCTCTTCCCTAGAGCATGCCTTCGTGTTATCGTAATCCTTAACTTAGACTGCTGAGCTGAGTTTGTTGTCAAGCCACGGGTGCGGCTCTGCACACGCCAAAGTATTTTCCCATACATCAAACACAACAGTTGTGTTTTGCCGTACTCGTGGCAAGTTATGAAAAACAACAGTTGTGTTTTCAGCAATAAACGTGTTAAAAAGATGATAAATAAATAAATAAATACTCCGACTCCTAATGTGACGTTCATATTCATAGACGGGTTTGTCTGCCACTTATTTACGAAATCAGTATCAGATTGAAACATATTAGTTTTACCCCTACAGTCTTCTTATTTTCTGCGCAAATTACAAGCGTAGTATCGCCTTCGTTTGGAAACTAGTGTAAAAATACATTGTGATCAGAGAGCAGCTATCAGCTTTCAGCGTAAGGCGGTGGAGTCTGTCGGCACGTGCCTGTTTCAGGGTTCAGGTGACACCATGAACGATCGCAGGCGGTGCGCGGCGCGCGGCGCTCCGTCGGCGCTTTGCTGCCGCTCTAGTTTCAAAGGGGCCGCAGCCAGCGCCGATATTCGTCTCCCGTTACCGCGCATTACCGTTTTAAGCTGCGAGTAAATATCAATAAGTTCCTTTGTTCGGTTGGAGTAGGATGCATGAAAGGATACAACAATATATGGATTTGTACTTATCTATTCTGTGCTAATTTAGATTAAATGTTTTGCTTTTGTTAAATAGATCTCTATGATTTTATCTAGGTAACAATTACTTAAAAAAAGCTTCAGGAAGTTTGTTTATACTCATTGAAGTTTAATGCAATATGTTTTGAAGGATTTAAACAAAGCTACTAATTAAGAATGTATTATGTATAATAATTATTATGCCTGTTTATTTATTTATTATTTATTTATTCTTTAGCACACTAATGGATTACAAGGAGTACTTAATGCTAATGCTTAATGCTGTTTGTTTCCATATTACGTAGTACAAATAGTACAATCTACCAAACCGATTAAAATCCGCGTTCACTGTTAGATAGTATAAAATCTGCTATGAACAGGTCTGGTTTAGATAGATAGGTAGTCTATAATTAAATGTTGTAATTAAAATCCAGTAGGTAGAAGTCAAGTTACTGAATAACTAATCACAAAAGATCGAAGATGCGGTCTAAAGTGGAGCATACTAGAAATGTCTTCATGGGATGGAAACTAATCGTTAAATTTGTTTAGTTCTAGTTTTTAAGTTTTTCTTTGCCCTGTGCTGTTTTAATAAAGAATAAATCTATCTTACTTAAATGGACATGGAACTTATTAAAAAATCTACGGCCGACTAAGTCGCTGGCAACGGCTAGCATGTTAATACAAGATGAACGCATTGTCTGTACGTCATGGTAAGATCCAGTAATGTATACTCGTTATCGTGAATAAACTGCATGACTGCAATAGCTAGTTTTTCAGTAAAGGCCTTCAGAAGAATTTACAAGTAAATTCAAAAACATTTAAATATCTAACATGCAAACATCAGAGTGTGAACAATCCAATTTAAGCTGAATGCTATACAGCTGCGCGTAGACAATAGAGTTATTGTTCGAGAAATAGATATTGGTTGAACGTGTGAAAATCGTTTGGAGCGATGCACCGGCGAGGCGTTGGCGCTAATTGAAGGGCGCCATATGTAACGAGCGGTAGAGAAATACACCTTGATATTATTGTTTGTGGGCAGCAATCTGATAGAATTGCAGGTTGCAAGCCAAGTTTGAGTGAAACATCGCAAGAGCACTGTGGCATTTACCTAGGTACTTTTTCTGCACTGCGACCCGCTCACCAGCCGGTTATTTATTATATAATTCGTGAATTTTTCAAAATATAATTAAAAGTTATCTGTTATTTGCAGATTTTTGATAATATGCACTCGTAAACACTCAACTATTATTATTTAAATTCATATAGTGATGATTCCCTTTGTGTCCTCGACGGGATCGAGACCAATAACCATAATAATATAAGTACACATTAATTATATAACAAATATATTTTGTTTTATGAAAAAATAATTCAATGTCGTGTTAAAACCAATTAACATTAGCATCATTGGTGATTAACGATAAGTTACAAAGTGATTATGCTCCGCAGATGAAGCGCAGGGGCGTGCAAAAAGTTTCTTTATTATGATGTCTCAGATTGTAAATGTGTAATGAACGTTGCACGAGATGAACAGCGAATACTAATGTATTACTTATATTGCACCCGTATTCTTCATCGTCGTCGCTTTGAATCGCGTAGGCCTTGTAATATAATAGTAGAATACACTTGAAAATTGTTCAAGTTCAATTCAACCTCCACAAAAGGTATCAAATCTGGAAGCTTAAAGACATATCCAATAAAAGTTAATATTTAATGGCAGCATACATCTCATATCTCAAACGTTAGTTCGTACCTAATACACATCTACTTGAATTGACAAATTTATCAAATAAAACAAAGGTACGTTTCTAGGTGTTCTTTTATTTTCTTGAGTTTAAGTACTGACTCAGAATACGCGTTCATACTTCACATTGTGTATAAGTCGTTAATGTAGCAATGGAGCTCATAAATCATGGGTTTGCAGTCTCTGCGACCATTTATAATAAGTATATCATTTATACGCCCGTCTGTAAGTCCTCGTTGGGTTCGTACAGATTGTTATGTGAATAACTGAAGTAGCATCAGATCTTACGGAGCGTTTTTGCGGTGGCGGATGTTTGTTACGAAGTTATTCGTCTTTGATAGTTTTTGTCACATTTATCTAGCGTTCATAACATCACATTCATTGGCGTTGCCTAATTTGTAAAGTTTTCTAACCAATTAAAGTATTGATTGGAGGGGCTGATTACAAAAGATGTAAAGGCAAGTTAGAATCAAATATTGACTAGTTTTTAGCTGTTCTCACGTCTCCGAATGTTACCATAATTTTACCTAAGATTAGTGTTAACTACGACTCTTCTTATAGGAAAAAGGACTGGGGCTAGACGCGAAAATTAATACAAGTAATATAAACTATAACTTTGTCTTCTTATGAGATTAGAAAGATTTAGTTAATTAACTTCTGCAGTGCTATATAAAAGCACTAGACTTTTTAAAATCATTATTGATGCCAACTGGTGGGTAGTACAGACTACAGACTACTCGATGGATATACCATATGGGTATAATAGATAATTATATCGAATTTTATGAGAAAATCTATTGATGTATTATTTATTATTATCTAGAAGTTAGGTCAACTTTGGAGAAAATAACATCGTGTGTTCTTATTTACATTTAGTACAATCCAATCCGTTGTAGTAGGCACTGCTTGTTACTGCTTGTAATCCGTGTATCCAAATCCAATTAGTAATTCATCATCAACCCATATCGTCCCACTGATGAGCACGGGTCTCCCCTCACTTTCGTGAGGGGATTAGGCCATAAACCACCACCGGAGCCAGATCCGGATTGGTAGATCACATACCTCCGAAATAATTCTCGGGTAGGTATGTCGGTTTCCTCACGATATTTTCCTTCACTGAAAAGCGAGGAATAATTACTATAATAATTATGATCAGACCCGTCTTTTATGCCAATATTTTATTTATAATATTGACAATATTTGGTTGCTATGCCCGGTAAGTCCATGCATTTTTAAGACATTTGATTCCACATTGGGTTTAACATAAGTCTTACAAATAAGTACATGCATCCTTTACCATTCACTCTACATATAAATAGACTAAGGATATCATTGTATATTTTAAAAATATAATACGTTTATCTGCCTTTAACTGCTTTTAAGTAACTTACAGTCTTTTTGCTGCCGTAGCTCCCGTCGTAGCGGTGTCTACGAAACAATTGAATAAGTTATCTTAAAGTTTTTATTTTCAGGTAGGTACATTATTTAAATGCTCTTTCTTAATATTAAATTTCTTTAAGTAGTTATTGTGCTACAGTCGATGGGTCATCAAGAGAAAATACCAACTCGTATAGCGATCTTAATAACGCTGAAGAAGTA
The DNA here is from genome assembly GCA_912999815.1 of Campaea margaritaria. Lineage (NCBI taxonomy): Eukaryota > Metazoa > Arthropoda > Insecta > Lepidoptera > Geometridae > Campaea > Campaea margaritaria. The sequence continues at coordinate 8,879,357 of OU538788.1, forward strand.
AATCCAACTCGTATAGCGATCTTAATAACTCTGAAGACGTAAATGTATGCATTATAAATACTTTTTTTAATAGATTTGTGGCTGTTTGAATAACTCCGAATTTGGACCTTATTTGTGAGACACCCAGGGTCCAGGTTTGGCGCCTTCGGTTAGGGAAGGCAAGATATAACATCTCGATAAGCTTGCGCTTCTGTGACAGTAGAAGGATTAGGGGTAATTATTGAAGGCATCGTCTTACAGACAGTAACCGTATAAAGGAGCTGGGGTGGCTTGATTAGCTGCTGGCAGGGGTAATACAATTAATTCTCAATACACTCCAACAGTGTAGAAAGCTGATGTTACATAAGTGGAAACATGCTTTATAATATAAGCCCCTGCGTGGTTAAGATAAGATTAAGGAAAACTGCTCGAAGCATTTCTTTTCAAGATGAGTTAAATGTACATTAATTATTTTTACCTAAGTACATAAAATTTCCATGAAAAATTGGTAAACAGGGGGTATAGTGGCCCTGAAAACTCGGAACCTTATATTAAATAGGTAGGTACGACGAATAATTAATATATATTAATAATTGTAAACTGCTACGATTTATAATATTTGTGTGGAAGCTTTTAAATTTTTGAATCGGTGCACGGGATTGTGCACCTTAAGTCGTTGTGTTAGAAGATAAAAGTGACGTCATCTATCATCGCAGATGTAATTGTCACGGTTAACGAGATGAAAGCAACGGCATCTATTTTTGAACACCCACTCCCGATCTACACATGGCTCATAAGTTTGAAAAGCAATCCCAGAAATTATTTGTAAAAGTCACTAAAAAAGTAATAATTATTATTATATAATTATGTAAGCATACCTATTACCTAATATTTCAATACGTGTACATCTTATCTATATATAAAAAAAATGTTATGTTGGTTTGTGTACGCTTCAAAAACTCAAATGTTCTGCACCGATCGAGCTGTAATTTTAGCATGATATATAATCCGCATCAAGGATTGTTTTTATCTATTTTTTTCATCAGTGACATATCAGCGAATATGCGAATGTGCCACAGCGAAGCGGGGCAGGGCACAGCTAGTTATGAATAAAATTGTCTATCGCTAAAAGTAACTTTTTATAATTAACTTGAATGCGGACTAATTAAATTACTATGCAAACAGCTGGACAACCTATTGACCGTTACAGCCCTATCTGATAACATAAATACTTAAGCCCACGTTCTCAGCATGCTAACGGCAATGCTTTATTGAAAGGACAAAAAATTAAAACAGTGCACTGCCGCTTATAGAATCAGAAATTTGTATTGCCTTTTTGTCCTTTAAGTTTTTGTAGAATAGGATGACCTCCTAGTCCCAAATGTTAATTCAGTTATAAACAAAACATACCACAGCCACTGTCCACTTATTTTGTCGTGTGTATAATTCCTAATTATTATAAATCTGTCGTCGGGAACCCGAGACGACACTGTGTAGCTTTTTTCCACAGCAACAGAATTCACACGAACAAGTGTTAAGGATGTAAATTATAATTACGTCCCGATTTTATAACATGCTCCGTTTAATCCACAGTTTTTGTTTTGAGATATTATATTACGCGTTAGTAAAAAAAGTGCAGTTGACTGGGAATCGTGAAGTGGGCCCTATAAGGTTCTCTGGTAAAATAGCTTTACTCCTATAAAAACTTCCTCTGATTTATGTGGAATAGCAACAGTAGCAAAAATTTCTTCTTAATACTTCTTTGCAATGTCATGTTAAAGTGGTTCGTTTCGTTAACGACGGGAAATTTAATTTTCAACAGTTTTTTCGTGTTTGGAGCTAGACCGGGTAACTTTGCAATTGTAAATAATAATGGAATTTGCGATAGTCTAACACTATTTTGCACAGTATTTTAAATAGATATTTACTACGTGTCCACTTGATCACTCAAAAAGGCAATAAGCACTTAAATCGTCAGTTTAACAGTTATTTGGCTTATTCGAGTAATCTGGGGCATTAGTGTTAAATATCTCTATATAAAATCACAAAGAATTACCTACTGCTGTCGCAAATTCCAGTTACCCGGTCGAGCACCGCCACAAAAACTGCATATATAATTTAGATTTTCCGCCATAAGCAAAACGTAACACCTTAACTTCATCATCCGCGTTCCACCCACCGTCACTAGCGTTGTTGCACTGCACTGTAAACAATACGTCCGACTATAACTTTGTGGATGGAGACACGCGGTCGGAAATTACGGCTCCATAATTTTAATTTTCAAATAACTTGTTTAAAAGGTTTATACATGTAACTGACTGAAAACTACGGATATATTAAGTTTGAAAAATAAATGAGGACGTCGTCGAAGAAAGAATGAGAACTAATCAGTGTAACGCACAAAAATCTTGAAGATTGATTCAAATATTTTCAATTTGTTTCGCGTTATTGTGTACTTTCGCTACTTAAGTATATCTACCCGACAGCCCAGATGGGGGGGAGGGGGGGGGGAGAGGGGGGGGGGGGGCAGGTAAAAATTTTAGGCTATGATCCTTAGACATATTCTCAAGCGTAAACGGATACGTTGATTTTGATAAATGAAGTGCCGTCTCGACAGTGACAGGTATTATGATGAAACAAGAAAACCAATATGGTGACTGTAAGCCGCGGATCTTACTAATCTCTGTTTAGAAATCTATTGTTTTGGTTTGTAGGTTAAAAAGGTTGACTTTGATGGTAAAGAGGTCAGGTGGAGGGTGCTCGATTGTATCACGTGCATTCACCCCCTCACGTTCGCTCGGTCGTCAGGTCGCACCCTTCTGCTCAACTTAATGGTGTAATTGGTGAAATAAGTGGAGATTTTTTAGATTTTAAAATGACGTTACTTTTGCCTTTTTTTTACCTTTTTTCAGATACACGAGACGACCAGGTCGTTCATCTGATGGTAAGCCCTACGCAAGCCCATAAGAGGTAGAGTGCCACCAAGTTATTTTTATTACAAAGTCTTGCGCGGTACTGCGCTGCTCTCGTCGCTTTATGTACGGGGACTATGCCCAGTAATATAGATGGAAACAATTGCCATCAGACTGGATCCTATTGACTTTGTGCCAGAACACAATAACGATTGCACACTAATAAGGGCAGATAGTCGGCTTCGTAGTAAAGGCGCTAAACTGTCAAGAGGGGCGCCGTCGCGACGCCGCCCGACGACGCGGCGCCCTTCGTGACCGTTCTGAATCGTGACGTCTGAAGGAAAGTTCAGAGGGTCTCAGAGGAGTTCGGGCGCGAGTGCTACGCGCAAGAGATAATATGTATGTAGTCTACCTACGAGTTCTGCGAAAATTATACGAAATTACGACAAAATAAAGCCATTATTATTTGGACGTTTCCATTTATGGAAACATTTTTTCCATTTTATTTTTTGGACGGGTGCCTAAACAATAGCATAAATAGTGAATTTTCGTGTTTCTCGTTACTTGATAAAATAGAAAGACGAAATATGTTGTAACTATTGGGTGAGTTTCTATATAATTTTTTTTTATTTAGACGTACAATACAAACCAATAAACACGTCATGCCATTTGTCCGACAAGCCTACCACTACGGCCGAGCGTAGGTATAATATACAAAATCTAGGACGCCCGAAACTTGCCTTCTGTATCTAGTTATTTGGTGCTATTAGCACAAATTAACTTCTAGTTGGTGGAAAGGGGACTTCCACTGGCAGACTTCTGCAGAAGAAGCCAAATATTTTATAAACAGCTCGAGCTTTTATAACATCGTTTACATTTGGTGTTGGCTTTAAGTACCTACTGACGTGAACGCTGTTCTTATACTTATTAGCAGGCAGAGCAGGTTTTTCAAAACGTACTTTCTAATAATATAATATTTTTATTAATTATTAATTAATTATTTTATCGAAATTAAGTACTCCAACCGACACGTATATTAGATGTATTATAATATTTTTTTAAACAAAAATTTTTTTTTGTTATTTCTGAAATTGTTACAACGTTTTAAATAATTATTATTTGCATTTAATATATTTAATTATTTGAAAACCTTTAAAAGACGTCTAGACACTACACACTGAAGAACTATTTCAAACAATCTAGGATAATTAAAAGAATCTCCTGAACATGAAGCAGCCAAACATTAATTTCAACTCGGTTTTACAGTGCGGTTGTGGCTACATGTTTGACCGTAATCTATCATTATTTGGACTAATAATACTGTATGACACTGATCACAGCAAAATTATTTTGTGCTCATGAAAATATCATCAGAAGCTTTTCTGGCTGACTATACTTTGAAACTCGCGTCGTCAATTGGGTTACGTGAATAAGAACTTGTAAGTTAAAAATAAAAAAATACGTTTATTGTTTACTATTTCCTGAGAATAAGTGTATGAAAGTTGCCGTGGGCTGTGGGCTGTAGATATGTGAGATCAAGCTTCGTATAGGGTCGCATTTAGCGGAGCAAAATTATAGCGGTTACTCAAGGTCGCGCGTGTGAACGAGACTTCGATTTCTGAGGAAGTTCTCGTGTTACTCGAAAAGTAAGAATCATATTCCAATCCTATCTAAGTATTTATGTTCTAAAAAGCTAAAAGCCCTCTCTATAATAATTGTAATGATATTTTTTTACCAATACTGGATCAATCAACACTTTTAGTGTAATCTTTTTTAATTATTTTCACTATTGAACCAATCCTTCTAAGCCACGTTGCTAACTTCACACGATAATAGAAATTAATGTTTTTATTTAAGTATGACCAAAATAATAAATAAAAAATAAAAGTCCAGTCGAATACGTTAAGAGTTGTTAACAATCTTCAAACGATTCGTTGTCCACGATTAATAAGCGTAATTTTTATTTTTTAGTGAACGCGTACGCGACTAGTGGCGAGGCGCCACGTACAGATCGCAAAAAAGTCAGATCGAATCACGAAATCTCATTTCCTTGAAAAAAAAAACCCCAGTATGGACATCGGCCGAAAATAATCTATTCTCACAGCAAAGTAACAATGTGTTTCCACTAGCTTGTCTCAAAGTGTTATTGAAGAAGTTATTCAAACTTTTCTTTGATGTTTGCTAATATAGTTCTTATTATTCAGACTTAGAGTACAAACTTGGTTAATAAGCTCGAGCACAACGGCTCTTTGGCGATCAATTTAGTATGTGGTATGTCTTAACCACAATCCGTCATCTCTCTCTCTCTGTGACCAGATATTTTGGTAATAGAGAGGGATAGTTGAGCGGCATCGTCTACCGCGCAAAGCCGCGTTCTATAGAAGCTGTGTTCCTATTCGCGAGGTAACGTGTAGGCGTGGCAGCATCGCTGCGACAGTCACGCGATGCCCCTCAGATGTCCGCCGAGCTCGAGCAGTGCCGCGTGAACAGTTGAATGCGTATTGTACTGTTGCCAGCGTAGTCCACCGCGCGACATTACCAGTTCTCGCTAGGAATTTAGGAGGTAAAATTCAAATTCAGATTTGTAATGGTATGACAAAGTGTTCGCTGTTTTGTAGTTGTGGAAAATTTATTTATTTATTAGAAATACATTGAGTTGCAAATTACCTACCTCTAGTATAGAGTTGTGTGATTATTATATTGATAAACAGCATGTTTGTGTTAAAAACTTTTATATAGTTGGCAGTCGGTTAGAAAAAGTTAAAGATGACCTAATATATTTTTTTTCCTATCTTAGTAGAGTGGTGGACAATGTTAGCAAACATTGTGGTGTTTAAAATTATGAGAAAATAATACACGTACTTTCATAGTATGTGGATAAAGTGGTGAATGATAAAATATCTAACAATACCTACTAGATTTAACACTCAGTTGTTAATTATTTGTATTAATATTTTCTGAAACAGATGCTTTTATTGTTTTGTAAAGCTGTTAAGTTAACTGTGCTTATTTAATTAAATACTTAGATATTTTTTGTATACAAAGTAAAAATAATTCACATGACTAAATAAGCATCTCATCTTATTCTAGAAACCAGTTCAGTGTATAGAAACAAGCCTTAACTATTTAAAGAGGTTTTATTAAAGTCTCATTTTTTATTTTCTCACAGAAATTTATTGGTATAGAAAGTTAAAAAAAAAATAGTGCCCACTGTTTCCGATATTTTAACCGCAGGCCTAAGTTCATCGGTGCCGAGATAGAAAGGTGCCGAGTTGGGAATAAACTTGTTTAATGAGTTTGGTTAGATAGTTATTAATGTTCCGGTAGGTACACTTGTACAAATAGGGACCTACGCTTAATTTGATGATATATATTGAACCTTAATTTTATGAATGTTTCGTTTTATTTTTCGTGGCTTCATGTTTTATTCTTGGACAGCTGACTTGTGTTCGTTGCTTACGTATGCTGCATGTCATGTCGTTTTTAATTAGATATTTAGTAAAGTAGGTAAGTACTTATTTATGGATTATTAGTGGTTTTCTCCCGACTAAAATCTAGCTGATGCATACATAGGTACGTTTTGGAAACTAGGTAGGTAACACCTTAAATAAAATAACGAAAACTTTAAATGTATCTACAAAGCCTTCTCATTTTATGACACTTTAGGTACTTGACGTCATGATATCACTATTTTTTTAAGGTTATTATTAATTGGCTCCTACATTTTAAGAACACTCACAAAGTTTCGAGTTTGAACATAAAATTTCTGTCATTATGAAATATATTTTACTAACCCATGAAGGTAGGATCTACGATTAGACAGCCATCGTCGTGCTTACATACATTCTAACATCCAAACATACAAATGGCGATTGGTCTAAGTTGATTAGGAGACTTCGCTTCGCTCGAAGGACCACTGTAGAATTATTCTATAAACATTTACTGTGGTATTGTATACTGGCTGTATCCCGCGATTTCGTTCGCACGGGACTTGGAGAATTGTAACTTTAATCACGTCTTTTGAACCCTGGATAGTATCGAAATGAAACATTTAAATGAAGCCTGTAATTTTCATTGATATGCGTTGAACCGTGCCGGAGCCTTTGCGACAAGAACTCTTAGACGAACAGACAGACAAAAATTCAAAGTACGGTCCGGTATGATTACTTGATTAGTGATCAGGCATAACTTAAACTTTGGCATTTATTTTAAATCACGGACACTTCCATTTTATTAATTGGTTTAGATGTCAATCGATTTTGATGGCTACTTATACTAATACTTATATAAAATTTTGGTGTTTATAAATAATTTGACGTAATGTTTCAGAAACTAAATAAATAGCTGTCGTTATCATTGTCTCTGTATCTGTCGCCGTAGAATTAAACAAATCTTATCTTTGCATAACCTCGAGGAGTTTGAGGAGTTTTCCTCGAGGAGAAAAAACGAGTTATAGCATTTTATTGCGAGGTCACAAATCGGACCAGCTAGACAATTTTAAAGTTAAGGTATTTTTTGTAGTCTAAAGCAAGTAGCTGTAATTAATTATTAATGTTAATTTTATCGTTAATCAGTTACGTAACACATCGTTAACATTAATCCGCTTTCTTTTCTGTCTGTTAGGTTATAATAATTTGTAAACTAGTCACATTTGTAATTTGTCACGATGAGCTTAAAAACTAAACACTAAACTATGAAAATTATTAAAGTAACTTAACTAACTTAAATTTTCATTTCACCTTGAGCTCAGAACTGGACGATAATGCAGCTAATAACTAAATAATAAAAAAGATAATTTTCTTACTACGTTTTAACAAACCAACATAATTTATCCTTGGAACGTAAAACGTGTGGTGCACTCTTCGTAGATATTGCAATATATGAAGGTATGCGAGCGTACTAGTAGAAAGCGGGTTGTTTCCAGAGATCCATAATTTATGACCACTAGATCCACGACTTTTACTTAGGTTTCCGATTCAATTCTAAATAGGTACATCCAAGAAATATACAGTACACTCAAATTGAACAGGGGTTTAAGGATTTTATTGAAATCTTTGTATTGTTGTTTCTTTCTAAATTACCTAACTAACTGGACGACACGACAACGCTCAAATGCCCACCATTAAAATGTGAAAGCGAGAGAGACTATTATATTAGTTGTCCAAATACACGAGCCTGAAAGAAATGGAAGCACAAAATTCAGTCCAAAATATAAAACAAAAGTTTGTTCTTGTTATGATAAATTTATTTCCATATTAATTTAGTGTCATAAGTTCTTTATATAAATCTAAAAGTACCAGGATATCATATGCCTGTAAGAGTTTTTTTTCCCTTGTAGATCCTAATAGCGTAGCGTAGCGTAGTAGTAATGTAGCGCTAATTTATTGACTTGATTTATTTTATGCTGGTTCGTTTCGTGTATGGCGGAAAACTTAAAATTAAAAGTTTCGTTCGTTTTTGGCCGTAGGTCTGATAACTAATTTAAACGATACTAGAATTTGTGACAACAGTACATCATTTTTTGCAATATTTTGTAGAGTTACTTAATACTTAAGACACTTGGCTAACATCCATTCGGCTTGTTTATCTGGTACTCTTTAGGTAAAAAAACATTAACCAACTTTGATTTAAATGAGAAGAGGTTGTAGCGGTGAATACGAATAGATTATGATAAGGAAATCGAATATTTATTTACAGTTCAGAGGCCAATGTTCTTTCATTCGATAGCGGATAAGGAAGGTCATAAAATTATTTGCAGAAACTTTTTTGCCGACCATACCTAAAAACGAATGCTTGGATTTCGTGAGTAAGAAAATGGCATAATTATAATATTTTAGTATAGCTTGTCGCGGAGTAATTACTAATGTATGAAAATTCTTGATTCTAAAACAGCTGAGGATCTATGAGAACAGCCCAAGATGTGTGACACGGATAGTGTAGTTGGGTGGACCCATTATTATACAAGGGTCACGGTCACCAAGTTCCTTGAAGCAAGTGACGTGTGACACTTTACAGTAATATTGTTTCGTTCGACTCAAACCTGATTGAAACTAGCTAGTTTCGTCTCGACCTTGGACTAGTTCAGGCAACGCAACGGGTATTAGGGCATAACTAATCTAGCAAAGGTATGCAATATCAGCTCATCCTGGAAGAAATTGGTTGTCTGTAAAGTTGGTTTACGGACGATAGTTTAACTTGACAACGTCATAACAAAACATTGATGAAATTATTGCATACTTTGAAATTATACTAGTAATCAGTTTTTTTGAAATGCAAGAATAATTAACCTTTAATAAAATAATAGCACTCAACTGTAGTAGGAGGCCTCTTCTGCAAGAGATCTCCCGGAGAAGTACCACGCCTTTGCCAGATATTCATCCACCAAGCAGTAGTGTGCAAACATTTCGTTCCGGTTTGAAGGGCACTCTTTCCAGCGAAATTACTGGGCATGTGAGACTTTAGAGCCTATATCTCAGGGTAACGAGCGCAGTGCAGTGCCGCGCAGGATTATGCAATGCAAAGTTCTGGGTGGCACTGTAACTGTTATGGGCAGATGAACGACTTGCTCGCCTCGTCACTCAGTCGAATAACAAAAAACCACTACTCATACCTAAGCGTTAGAACGACGTAACGTTAATGAACTCCTTGATGGTCCGAGAAAAAGAAAATGATATTTACTGCGTATATATGAGGCGAGAAAAGAAAAGAAAATATCAATATTGTCACCACAATAACATGTGATCCGTGTAACGAATTAATTCTGTATTATTATAGTTTACCTGTCTAGTAAAGGTAGGGTTGTGTTTTTCGGGCGTATAACGTATGCTTGTAATGTGATTATTTGGCACGACCAAAAAAGCGGATGATCGATTTTGACAAATGAGGTATCGTATCCGATTCGTCTCAAACAGGAAAGTGTTAGAGCGGTTGTAGCCGCCATTTTATTTGAATGCCGTATACGGCATGCCAGTACGCAGAGCCGCGTAGTATTCGAGTATAGCTTCCATTCCAAATTACAAACATCAGTTGTGGAAAGTATATTTTAATATTACGTAAAACTTTAGTACGCTTTCCAACACCGCAAACACAAAAATAATGCCTGGAAAGTATAGGTACTGCGTAATAGCTGAGTATGTTTACCAGGCGCGCGTTTTCCCCGCGCAAATGGAAACTATACTCGATTTGTCTCACGCTCGCCATTTTGGTACATAGATTGTTATATCATTTATTTCTCTCAAAAAATTTTATTTATCGCTACAGATATTGTAGATTTAGCTACATAAAAGATACATAAAAGGATTTGTTAGGCTGTGCTTATATTCCATTCAGATACTGTTCAACTCAGAATGTTGTAGGGATGTGTAGGTGTATGCAGATAGGTCAACAAAAAAAAACGTGAAAGTGTGCGTGTCATGACAGAGATCCCGAGCTTTCGCACTGCTGTGGAACGATGAACAGGCTGATCGTAATAAAAAAATATTAGGTCTAGGTTACGGTGCCATACAAATTTTGAGGTATTAAATAGGGTAGGCTTTATACGCCTACAGTTTACTTCTTAGAAACGAAATTAGCGATTTAACAGTAGGCATAAAGTAATACAATAGCTTTGAATATTAGCGTACAAGGGGCATAAGTAATAGTACTATGTTACGGTTCAGGTCCGGTTTCGTAATTATGATGTGTGCCTAATGTATTCAATCGATGTACCACAGTAGACATACGCACAGTTACAGAACTCGTAAATATGTAATACTTGTACTATTCTACAAAAATATGTGTTTCAGTTTCAGTTTTCTAATTATTTCACCATGAGGTAGAAAAGCTCGTTTTTAGTTTGCTTTACAAAATACCTGGTAAAAGTGCACCTAAAACCATTTACGTTTTAATTCTTTCGGCTCCGAAGCTACAATATAATTAAGGAGACGGGGGTAGACGGCCGCCCTCCGTCTAACTAAGCTCGAAAATTTGTTGCCAGGACATCTTGCCAAATCGGCGTCGCGTGTCGTTTCGCATTTCATGGAGCGCCCGCCCGAGGGGCCGCCCTACCAAAGTAAACGAGGGCGGCTGCCGAACCCTCCGTAGTAAAATTGCTGCACTTGCAATTTGTCATTCTTCGTTGTGGAAGTTCGTGGGCGCGTCGTGTACGATCGTTAGTGACGGTTTCGGTACGGTTTGCAAAAGACTCTTCGAGATACACACCCACATGAAAATTTTAATCATCGTGCTTTGAATCTCTTTTTCCCTCTTTTATGTCTGTTATTTTTAGGACAGGGATTTATGACTATATAATATTATAAATGTGAAAATATGTGTATTGTATTGTATCTACCCACCATCTGTGGTTGGACTTATAATATAATGTCAAGTGATTTATCAACACTTACGTAAAAAGGCTCGTCATGTTTCTTTTCAGGGGATTAAATACACAACAACCCAATTTCATTGTTGACTGTGAAACTCAGAAACAATTACGACGAAACAAGGAAATGAAAGTTGTTAAAATTTTATCAATCTCTATAAAGTATTATTTAATTACGTCGTTATTTTAGAACTTTTATCGACGATTATTTCGAAAACAATAATAGGAAATGACTAATTAACACTCGCCATAGCGATAACGCGTTAGGTATTATTATAATAAATGAGGCACGTTTCTGATAGTAGGCATTGAACAGTAAGTATGACATGAGTAGGTACCCAGACATAGCCGCAGTACCATGGAAGCTAAGTACCTTATTATAAAAAGGATAAGATTTTAAGTTTTTTGTTAAAAAAAAAAAAAAAATCTTCAAAATGATCTAAATAAGGCCCAATACTATCGATCTTATACTATACTATGCCTAGGTACCTTTTCTCGCTATCATCAAATCTGCTAACGGTCACCAAAATTATTGTATTGCCATCGGATTCGACATGAATTTAATTTATTAACGAAAATTGGTTCAAAATTTACTTACGAGGGTGGTCCCAAACATGTTAAAAAATCTGGTGAATATACACGGGCATTGTAATTTTAATACGCGCTTTTAAACAATTATTTTTTTCAGTTATAGCTACTATATTTGGGCGGAGGAGGTCCTGAGCGCATTGTTAATATTATAAGACTAGACTTTCGATTACAGATACACAAAGGAACGTGAATAAAGGTTACGGATATATTTTTTACATAAAAACATACATAGTTATGTTTTAAGGACCTTTTCCATACTGGCATTACATAAAATTATACAAAAAATATTTAAAAACATATAAAGTTCTTGATTGAATTGGACATAGATACCTTGAAATGGGACATAGGTACCGACGCTTCTTTACACAATCCGATACAACTTTATAACATACATGTAAATGTTTCTTTGTTTCTTCGTCTTTTATTATCCATTTGCTAATATGTGCTTGCTTTGCACTGTTCTTATTGGCCCTTGTGTGAAAACTTTGTTACCATCGCATCGACGTGGTGCGCTTACTATCGCAAAATAGGTCTGTCTTCTGTGCATTCGCGGTTCGTTCATCCAACTGCGTGGAATAAAGGTAAAATGTACACAGAGTGACGATATTCAATTGATTCAACAACCTTATTTCTATACCATTAAGACTCAATATCGATGGGAGCAGTTACCGTATTATGCGACTAAACTAAATTTTTCGTGGCATTCGTTGTAGCAGACGCGTTTTTGGTTTGTTAGTACTTTTTGAAACGGAACGTATAATGCTATTTTTTTCGTTCATTTTGGTTAAAAACTTTTTGATGATCGGCTATGACGAAAACGTTTTTTGCTAATAGAATTTGATCGTCCGTGAACAAAGTGAGAGTGCAGTCGATGTTTTGTTTATTGGCAATTGAAAAATTGGTCAATGACGAATCTTAAAAGAGAATTGTAGTTAAAATACTGAAAATGGGTTAGAAAACAAACTGTAAAGTGTAGAATAATTAGTAAGTACCTGTATGAACGAGCTTTGCTCGGTTTTTTTTTATGACATTTTCTAAAAATGATTCCTAGCTAGATCGATTTATCGCCCCCGAAACCCCCTATATACTAAATTTCATGAAAATCGTTGGAGCCGATTCCGAGATTCCAATTATATATAATACAAGAATTGCTCATTTAAAGATATAAGATAAGATTAGCGATGTGAACTGTATAAGTAAATCAGTGTTGTGAATTGTGAATATATTATATTTTCGAGATGTCAATATTTAGATATCCTAGCACTATCCTAGTAAACCCATAAAGCATACATATATTACATATATAGCATATATTTTCCGTCATCACTATTTCAAAGAAGCCCTTCTTTTATTTACGTTCTTCCAAACAACAGCGGAAAACAAGAAGTAGTACCTGTCGCTGTTGTTGATAAGAACGTAATGTAAATAAAACGCTTATGTTAGCGTGCTTACAAAAACGTTTAAAACGTTTAAACGTTTTGTCAATTTAACGCCATTTATCAATTCTTTTTTTATTTTATTTGTCTGAGTGACAAGACGAACAGGTCGTTCGCCTGATGGTAAGCTCCACGCCTGCCCATAACAGTCACAGCACCACCCAGAACTGCACTGCGCTCGTCACCCTGAGACATCGGCTCTACAGTTACTTGTTGTATAAAATTTTAAGCACGCTATTATGCGTCGTCAATTATAAGTTTACTACTCTTGTCAATAATAAGGTCTCCTCCAATCAAAAACTTGTCCGAACTTTTTTCAGTACCTAATGGATATCTAATTTTGGACTGACCTCTAGTTGATACCGACCTCCTTCTAGATTTTCTATTTCACGAAATTTTAAATATTTTCATTAGCTTATAAAACGTTTTAGAATGTTTAAGAACAGCAATCAAGTTTCTTGAATTTCATTTCATCAGAAACCCATTGGTTTTTCTGTGAAATTTCTAAAGCAAGAGCCAGGAATAACCACGCAATTTGAGTTCTATCGTCAAAGTTTACGACAAATGTAAAACGCGGCTTTCATAACGAACCAACAACCAGTTTAGTTTTATTACTCTCCTATAATAAAACCTTCGCTTTTTAGGCCTTATCAAACCTAACGGGCGTCATAAAATGATATATTATTTGTGGTTCTAACGTATTTGATAACAAAAAATGTTGTTTTGTTCTCGATAAGATTCCGATAAAATAACCTTTGGTATAATTATTAACAGTTTTATTTTCTCACTAGCTGCGCCTCGCGGTTTTACTCGCGTAGTTCCCGTTCCTGATGGATACGGGGTTAAAATATAGCCTATGTAACTCGCTGATAATGTAGCTGTCCATGAGTGAAAGAATGTTTAAAATCGGTGCAGTGGTTTAGCCGAAACCTTACATATTTCCATACAAACTTTCATACCCTATTTTTACTTTACCCCTTTTCGGTTTAGAAATCGAGCGTTTGACGAAAAAATAAACACACGTAATATCTGACTACACTCATGATATTTCGTGATTTTTTCTACACCCCCCTTTCAAGCATCACGTGATTAATGGACGACCCCTAAGACGTCCTTCCCGCCAATGAGCGATATTATAGTCCTCAAAATCTGTAGGTAGGTATAATAAATTATTAAATATACAAAGCGTGCATTCAATAGCTCAATTACTTACTCCATTTGCTCGTATTCAGTGGTGTGTAATTAAACTAGGCAATGTTCGCAATAAACTTGTAGTGCTTGTAGTCCGCCGCTAAATTTGAGCATACACTGTTTTCCTTTCAATTTCCATTCATGTTCACACTGAACCCAACCAGACATAGTTGAACTCCATTAGTACGGATGTACCTACTCAATTACTAAAATGGCTTGCCCCATTTGTCGTAACATTATTGGGATAGATTAATTTTGTTATTTATTAAAGGCAAAAATAAATTAATCGTTTATTTTTTTATTACATTCAACTTTATCGTTGTCATTGAAGTGTGCTATACTTTGACATTCAGAATCCACATTTGGAACATCGCTAAAGTTGTAGTCTATGTGTAATAAATAATCAATCAATCTGCTTTCATTTGGTCAATTATTATTGACATTAGTCAATAATAATTAAAAAAAAAACTAGCTTAAACTAGCTTAACTAGCTAAAAAACTAACGAAGTTAAATTTTCTTTAGTATGGACTACACCTAATGGAGCGTTGACATCTTGCTAATATTAGACTGCGAGCTGAATAGAATACTGGCTGCTTGACTGGCTAGGACTTAATATTTTGCGTAGTAAGTAGGCATATTAATCTAAACCCACAAACTTGAAATAAAATTCTCAAATCGTGGAAGGGAAAGATTTTAAAACGTAGAAATCTACTTCGCAATGTGTGAATGCAACATTAGTATAACATATACTCTGGTATCTATTATAGGTATATTTAAGGTTCGGTTTTCTTGCAGGGGAAAAGGAAACTCCTCAATGAATAGCAGTAGATTGATGGTCTGTAACACGTTCACTGCTGAAAACACACTCATCTGTGTTTTAATAATTTTAGCGTAAGTGAAATCACGCCTGGCGCTTGAACCCGCACTGCTGTATTGATAATTTTATCACACCAGTTGTGTGCGCCCGCACTGTTGATTGAGTTTAGTTACGACACAACGTCAGTAAACATTAAACAATAAACATACATGTTGTGTAAAGATTCGCAAAAAAGCCAATAAAAGTAAAACGGTACAGCAGTGAACGTGTTAAGCTCATTTAGAGCATGCAGTCCCGAATACGTATTTTATAAAAGCTTGTTCGGAAATAATATTTTTCAATAAATCTATAGGTACTTAGGTACATAATTTTAAGAGTCGTTTCTAGGGTTCCGTACCCAAAGGGTAAAACAGGACTCTAATTTACTAGGACTCCGCTGTTCGTCTGTCCGTCTGTCACCAGGCTGTATCTCATGAGCCGTGATAGTATGACAGTTGAAATTATCTCAGATGGATGTATCTTTGTTGCCGCTATAACAACAAATAGTAAAAAAAGACTAAAACAAATATTTAAGGGGGCTCCCATACAACAAACGTGATTTTTTTGCTCGATATTTATAATGGCAACAGGTAGACGCTTGAAATATTCACAGAATATTTAGTTAATTAAATTATTGACTTTAAAAATAAACAATTCAATTAAAATAAAATTTATATTTAATGGGGGCTCCCGTACAACAAAGTACGGAACTCTTCGTGCGCGAGTCCGACTCACACTTGCCCGGTTTGTGTTAATTATCCTGCCCAGTCTGTTCGGTCATCACGGGTCGCGTGGTCGACGACGCGTGACGAACGGACACCGTCACCCCGATCGACTTAAATTTAATGAAAAACAGTTTCAAGTTATTTATCGAAATTAATGATGAAGTAAGCTCAATTTTATTTACATCTTACTTTGTATATCATTTTACTTACCAATACAAATTCATGTCAATCTAGATTCAGTACCTACCCATAGAACGTACGTATGATGCACAACCGTTTTGTTTTTACTGAAAAATGGGCTTTAATTTTTTCAAAAACGGTCGGTAATTTTTTTTTTTCGTTTGTAATCAAAACAATACCAAATCTAGAACTAGAATCCGATATACAAAGACTTAACCGGAATATTGTTCCCCACTCGCAAATCTTCTCTTTGTTATAAATAAATGCCCTTTTGTTACGTTATGATGGTTGAAACATTTTATAGAATACGTACCTAGAGATATAAGAGCCAATTAAGTTATTCAATAGAAAACTGAAGTGGCTTAATGGAAAATGTTTTATGAGGAACAAGACGGTGGAGTTCTCAATAGTTATTACCTGGAAATTTTCAAGTCTCGAGTAATTCCTACTTTAAGGAAACCGTGTAAGTATCATCACCGACCGCAACGCCATCATTTAATTAAACAGCAAAATATTGAAGCAGAACGTATACCATTTATTTGAAATAATTATTCAAGGATCCGTTGCCTCTAACTTGCTTTACCCTGAGAGCTTTTGTCTTCTACTGGGATACTTGATACGGTGCACTAATAGGTACTTAAACCGCTGTAACTAGAATAACGAATAGTAGAAGTAAATAACTATAACTATGAGGGCATCATAGGTAATGAGACAGGATTATTACTTAATTATTTCCTGAGCGAGACAGCAGTAGATATTCCCTATAAGAAAAGCAGAAACAGTTATATCTAAAAATAATGAAGTAATCAGAATATAAAAATTGGACGTTATTGCCATGTACATCGACAAATAAAAAATAGGACAGCCAGGAGCAAGATGTATAAAGGAAAATTCTTACGTTTTCAATAGGAGTTCATTGATTATTTTAAGATTTGGATTCATATATCCTTTCCAGTCAGATCCCCAGCTCTCTGCCAAAGACTAAAGTGCTAGAAATGACATAAAATAGATTTTTAAACCGATAATGTACCAAATAAATAACTATATTTCCACCTGATAACAACTTCTGGGCAACTTCTAAGCGAGTCTACGTGAAGTCATGCATGAACGAAAGCTGTTTTTCTATAAAACAAAGTATGCAATTATAAAAAGAGGTAGGTATAACCGAAGTGCAAATATTGGATTAAAACTTCATTTATTATAATGATTACCAAAAACACAAAACCAACTTAGAAATATGTATATTTATATAATTTTACTAGTTTGTTGTAGTTCTAGCCGCGAGTAAAAATTTGTACATAGAAAAACGTGTAGTAATTGTTTTTTGTTATCGGTTTACTCGAGAACTTTTTACCCTTGATTGGTCATTACAATGCATGGGAATAAACGGTTCGAACCTCGATAGTGACTCAATACGTGTTTGTGAGAGCAAAACCTAGCTAAAAATAAATATATTGGTGTGACTTTTTAAAAATAAACCGTCTTCGATACCTATATTATACTATACCTATATTTTTCCCATCAGCCTAATATTAGGACTTTTCTAAAAATCTATTTCTACATCTTGTCTATGATCAAACGACAGATTTTGAAATAGATTTGAGGTCTTAAGTCTTAATCTACATGATCAAAACACCCCAACCACGTAAGTAGACGTTTTTTTTCAATTTTCAACGGTTCATGTGTGCAAAATTCCATATAATAGTTCAAACACGTAAAAGTGCCTGAAAATTGAATAGAAAGATTCCGTTACATTTCTACATCCATCACAGTTACCCTACGTATGTTTGTATGTATGTAACTATGAATCTATAGTGCGTACACATAGGTGAGTGTGACTAAAAAAAGCATCTCACAAATCCTTCCGTTACATAACATGTTTCTGAAACGGCTACTAAATACAATTCCAACGCAATACAATGCCCACGAAGAACTTTTAGTTAAAGTTAACGTTAATTAGTTAAAAACTCTCAGTTGAAGTTAACGTTATGTTCACGTTAAGTTTCTATAGAATTTATGCAGAAAATACGAACACTTTAACGGCTAAATAATAATATTGCACGTCGCAAGTTGCTCGCGTTCGCCTTACTAGAACTTGTTATTCTGAAGTACTAAAACTTACAAAGTTTTTATAACTGAGAAAAATCTGCCCAATAGAACAACTTATTAGTTATTAGATAAAAATTCATCGATAGATGGCAAAACTAAAAAGTATCACCGCTGTGCCGGTCGGAGTGGGGGGTGTTAGGTTATTTTCGTTACGGAATTTCTGGATTCGGTCTCCACGCTCAAGGCCCGCGATAGAAGCTATGCAATAGCTTAACATGTCCAGTGAACAGAAGTCAAATTATGATAATTAGTAGTAAAAAAATATGTTTAATAATAATAAAATATGTTTATTGGAAATTAAAAACAAAAAATACGGGTTTAATCTTTTTAACGACACATCCGATGAGTCTAGAGCTAGACGCATGTTTTGAAAACACGCTTACAGAGCGCCACTACCGATTTCACTCGAATCTTTTTAACTTGCGTGACAGTGCTTAGATATGTTTTGTATACAACAGATAAAACATCTTCAGGAAAAAAGTCACAGTTCATCTGATTGGAGCCGGGTGAACAAGGGCCACGGTGTGGTACCGTTTCCGAATCATTTTATAAATTACTAGCTGTGCCCTGCCACGCTTCGCTGTGGCACATTCACATTCGCTGATATGTCACTGATGAAAAAAATAGATAAAAACAATCCTTGATGCGGATTATATATCATGCTAAAATTTCAGCTCGATCGGTGCAGTACTTTTTGAGTTTTTGAAGCGTACACAAACCAACATAACATTTTTATATATATAAGATAAATGCCACACTATTCATGAACACTCGCAGAATTGTATAGATCTTATACAAATTCTTTTTTTTTACCGATGAAACATCCTTTTTTAGAATTGTAATAATATGCATATTCAATTAAAATTATTGACATGGCACTCACTTAGCGGATAATTAAAAGGTACATCTATTTGACTAAGGCACCCCTCGAGGTTATTATCTTTGGGCCAACTCCTTTTTCGTTAAATAATAAGAAAACAAAATAAAACAGAGCGATCAAAATAAGTCCATTGTCTCTTGGAATAAAAGACATCCTCCCATCCCATACAACCATCGAAACATATAGCTCCCATAGAATCTTTACAGTGTCTTATACTTATAGTATACGATGCGAGCCATTGTATACAGTTGCTGATTTGTGAACGTCGCCGGTCGGTCGTGAGAATAATAAATGATATGCTAAGTAGGTAGTGCTTTTGTATGGATAAACTTTATATTATTTCCTATTTAAATTTATTCGATCTTGTATTGCTTATATTCTTGGGAGGTACCAGATAGTCGAACCAATTAAAGAAATCTATAGCCAGTTATGAAATTCGATTGGTATCTTTTATAAGTTTCCAACTCTGTAAAACTTCATAGGGGTAGGAAAGTACTTCGTATCGCATATTTATTTATTTATTTAATACTTTATTGCACAGATTAACTAACTAGTACAAATGGCGGACTTAACGCTAAGAGCATTTTCTACCAGTCAACCACCCATAGTGAAGGAGAGACGGTAATGTGGTAAATACTAATAAAAAAATATTTCTGTGACAGGTTTCACTACGGCTTTCAAAATTGATTCCATCCAGCAAAAACCCGAAGGTTCAATGGCTCTACTGAACGGCAACGGCGAGAAGAGGGCTAGCGATGAATTGAGCCTTGTTTTATGAGACAAAGAGTCCAATTCCGATTGCAGGACGGATCAGGAAACAATGTTAAAGGAACGAGAGAGTTCAGAGGGGTCTCCTGCTGCCCCTGACGAGTGCGCGGGCTGCGGAGGCAGGATTCAGGACAGGTAAGTTTTAAACGTACAGACATAGCTGTTTTTATAACTTTGACAGGCACTATATGAGATACTTTGACGTCCTGTGTTCTTTTTGCGTAGGTACTACCTACTAGCGGTAGATCGTCAATGGCATGGATCTTGTCTCCGCTGCTGCGAGTGCCGTCTGCCCCTGGACTCGGAGCTTACTTGCTTTTCAAGGGATGGAAATATCTACTGCAAGGAAGACTACTATAGGTAGGTGTGAATACCTCATACCCTAAAGTATATAGGTAGGTACAGGTCGAAAGGTGGGTGTTGTTATGACATCCGATATTCTCAGTAAATTTTCTATCAGATTCATAATTTTGTAAACGTGTTATGTAACTTGTGACATAGTCTGCCCATGATTTAATGCTGTTTATTATAACTTATGAATGATTCATTGATTGCTGTAGGTACCTACTAATTACTTGGCTTTATGAACTAAATTTTGACTGGAACTGGACTTCATAATATGACTACTTTCTGACATGTATTGAATTGATATTATAAAATACTTAGATTTTTGCAAGTGCGAACTGCATACCTATTACAAGGAACTACGCTTCTATTTGCCATAGCGAATATTTTGCTTTATATGCATGATTGTTCTTTAGTTATCACAACAATATCGTGTGTTGTTTACGCCACCATCGTCATAAAATTTACCGCCTTCCCACGGTTTGGCATTATCCTTTTGATGCCGTATATAATAATATGTTTTTTCCCTATGGCTGCTACACAAGTTACGTTACGATATAATTATTATCGTAGCAATTTATTTGTGTAATCCGATCTTCACAGCTTTATCGAACGTGTAAATATTGACGAATTGTTGGAGAATTTCTGGTTTACTCAGATTACTGATGATCGGCGGCAGTTATTCATTTTATTCATATTAGTTTTTTTTTTGGTGGTCTTTGCACGGTTTTACCGGTGTATTTGCCGTAGTGTCCGGTGATATCTCAGTTCGTCAACGCTAGCTCCCTAGTTTTTTGCTCCACACAGCTAATAGGACCTTGCTAGGTGGACGCGTCCGCGCGTAAGTCGCGTATTTGAACTTATTTAATAAGATTGTATGAGAGTATACCTTCCTTTTTATGAGCCAGTCCTTACAACACAGACTCCGTGATGCACGTACGTCGCTTTCTTCCATTATTCTCTCTAGGTATCTCTGCTTCTCTCGTGACCCATTGCAGAGAACAGCTGACGATCTACGCAAATATCGGTGGCGCGTAACTGTACGATTTGAATGCACTACGATATATCGTTATGTTTTTTTTTAAATTTGACTGGATAAGGATACGAGCATATCGTTCACCTGATGGTAAGCACTACGCCTGCCCATAATAGTTATGTGTGTTGCAGACTTCAATACAAGCAAGAGCTTCCCAATCATTCGGCACACCAATTACCGAAGAAATCTTGACAATTGTGTGTGAGCTCGTAACACATGACTGTTTCCGAAGTCCATTCTGGAGTGAGTAGAGTTGTCACGTGTCAGCACGTACTCGTACGTTGGCGTCGTTAAGGGTGCGTTTTTAGACCCGTCACTCATAGTCGCACGCACTTGGCCTTTCTCACACCTGTCAGCTATTATTTGTGGACTGGTCTATATTAATATTGTAAATTTTCTGTTTTTGCTAAATAATTATCATCGTATAGATATTTTGGTGGTTTGTTATTTGTCGAATGAGGTTAGTGCTGGCATCTGGTGTCAGAGTTCCTAGAGTCAGCCAGGAGAAACGGCATAAGCCAAAATTTTATGCTACTAGACAATAGTGTAACTAGAAAACACATCGGGCGCTACACCTACAGTAAAATTTGCAGTTAATTTCTTAAAGGTATCCACTGTATGTACGTACGTTCATCTTCCTTTGCTCGATTTTTCCCCTTTGCCACTTCACATAATTGACGCTATTATAGGTATCTGTTTATGTGTTATCACTCATCGTAAGCTGACAGCTGTCAAGGGTTGATTCAAGCCTGCTAGGCTAGCGTATGGCATATGCTATAATTGCAATGCGTCTATAATATTAATATTACACAGGGTTGTGGTGGCGATGTTGTTTACGCATGATTCAGTTTAAGGAGGGTTGGTGTTAGTTGTTCAACACCTTTCATCAAATCAAAACTCTTTTTACAAGCTGTTTTATTTAACTTGTTAGAATGCGCTTAGTTAGGTCAAATCGTGCAGGTTAATTATGACCCAGTTCCCTTTGTTAAATTGATCACTGCCAGACAATCAGAAGTTATTGATACCGCGTGGGCGGACTATAGTGGTATATCTGCGTTGAAGTGGTACGAAATATTTTTAGGTTGTTGAATTTTTTCCCAGCCAGATCTTTGGCTTTCTTGGTTAGTTTTCGTATCGATTTAATATTTTCGCAACCTATGAACCCTGAACTCTCTGAACTCCTGAACCTCTGAACAATTTTGATAGCCATGTGGTATTCAAAGAAATATTCATAGGTAGGTATATAGTATTACTAGGTACGTCATTATTTATTTTATTTAGAGCAAATTAAATTTACGCGTGTGTATTTAATTAACACAATAAGTAACCCTCCAATGTTCTATGACGTTGAAGAATAAATAAAATGCGTAATTGGTCCACCCGAAATTTTTTTCACGCAACGTGTCCTAAACTTATTCTCATTGTTGCAGGCTGTTTTGTGTGAAGCGATGTGCTCGTTGCGGCAACGGCATCACTGCCAACGAGCTGGTGATGAGAGCGCGTGACCTGGTCTACCATGTGACTTGCTTCAACTGCGTGGCGTGTGGCATCCAATTATCTAAGGGTGATGTCTTCGGCATGAGGGACGGGTTGGTCTACTGCAGGCCACACTACGAAAGCGCGTGTATCGACGAGTACTGCGAGGATGATGCCAATAATATCTATAGGTGGGTGATTTGTTTATGCTTTGCTTTTTTGTTAAAGCAAACTAAACTTACAATAACATTTCTATTTTGTCTTGAATCTACCTTTGTTTATAATGATTATTTAGGTACGTCATTTGGAAGATTCAGGATTGTTATGAAAGACTTTAAAATATATATTCTTTATCCTATTTATAAATAATTAAACATGGGTGATATTACAGTTAGGTGTCAATTAATGCTAATTAAGTTTCTAATTTAGTAGAGCATCATTATCAGCAATTTCTGACCACAACGGCAAAATTCTTATTTAAAAAATCTGGAGTTAGAAACCCTGTCCACGTTTAATACCCGAAATAAAAGTTTCGCGCGGATCCAAATTAGAACTCTGGTTAAAGATAACTTAATTTTTTTTGCCCCCATCATTGCAAATAATATTGCCCCCATCCCTTTTCCCTTACAACCCATATTCAGATATTATGCGAGGTAAAATTATCATATCTATATCACCCCTCCTCTGCACTCGGTCTATTTCTGTAACGGGATCGCCAGCAAATATTCTGATAATGTTAACCTTTCTGTATAGATGTCAGGATCTAAATGGAGGAGGCAGTTCTCCATCACAGCACTACACCGGACACAACCCAAAAGGACGTCCCAGAAAAAGGAAGATCGTACAAGGCTCTCCAGAAGACATGCAAGTCCAGACTATGAGGATGTCCAGTACTGCATTAGGTAAGCAACGTTTATTCAAATTTTCCTTATTGCTAAAGCTTTGCGAATTTAGCTCTCATACAGCGAGTACGATGTAATTAAAAATGTTTAAGTAGGCTTTAAAAAGGTTCTTTGAATTTCCTCGTTCGCTTTTCAAGTACCGCTGCTCCGTGAGGAAATGTATATTTCCCAGTCCACTCCGGTTGCCATGGAGGCCGCACCGTAGATGCTCCCGTTGGTGACCTTAAATATATATTTCATTGAACGGCAGCTTAAAATTTAGTAGAAATCTCACAAGGGATTGCCGGGCCGAGGTCTACCCTCACGCCGATGTCCCAGATGTCAATTCATCCCGCGCCACCGTAATCACGACTAATGAATAGACGACGCATTGTCAAAACTGCTCTTATCTCGCTCCCCCTCATTTTATTTTCGTAAGGAAGAGCGAGAGGCTGGTAGTTTTCCTTGTTGGGCCGCCAGCCAGGGTCGGCAGTTTGGATTATTCTTTATAGCGTCGAAATGCGGAGCACTCATAGACATGGATTGAGGTTGTGACTTCGCGACCCGATTAATCACGGTGCAAGGCTGTTTTTAAATAAAAGTGCAGTTTTACAGTATCCATTAATTGTATTTTTTTGTTTTTTATTTTTTGTGTGATATCAAATTTTTTTTAAATAAATTAATTTATATTTTTACACGAAAAAAAAGCATTATATTGCACATTTCAAGCATATCTTATTATTATACAAGATTTAAAAAAACCTACTAATATTAAACATAATTCTTTGAAAGTTTGTATATTTGGATGTTTGTTACTCAATCACGCATAAATGGCAAAACGGATTTGTGTGAAATTTGGCACATATGTAGTTTACTACCTGGATTAACACATTATGATCCTTATTATCTCGTAAAAAAAAACAGATACTGTGGTATAATAACCAACGCGGGTGAAACTGCGGGGAGCAGCTAGTATCGAAACAAAAACGTAACTCCTTTTTGGGCAGTCTGGTCACAAATAGCAATGCTGTGTTGCCATAGATAAGTCCCAACCCAACAAACGCTAAGGCTTTAGGCACGCCAAGGGGGAACCTATTTTGTAACGTCAAACGAACAGTACAATTTTACATAAGCAATAAGTACCTACCCGAGAAGGTAAGCATATGCAACTTAAATAAAAATGAAAAATCGCTAACACTAGTTTTATAAAGTCTTTTTAAAATTTAGATAAATACAATTCTATTTCAAAGTTTTTTAATAAATCCACCGATAGAGCGCAGGAAGGGATAATAGGGTAAATGAGCTGGTGGTTTGCTGAACACTACATCATGTTCTCGAACAGTTTTCGAAAACTTCCAAAAATAGTCGTATTACAGCGCAGCAAACGTTAATTTTGATTGAAAACGCAAGGTCTTTCTATCCTTTACTTTTAGATTTGAAATTTTACCAACAAAATTTACTATTTGTTTTCGATCAGCAAGCCAAAGAAACTAAGCCGCAGCGCATGGGCTGATTTTGGAGCAAACAGTTAGTAAAAATTAGTGATGAAATACACACTCAATCGTATTATAATATTGTGTTTATAGTGTTAAAGTATAGTTAGATTTGCATCTAACTCGACATTTCACTGAAAAAAATGTTATTTCACTAAAATAAAACCTGGTCCCCAATGGGCGGGGAAAATTGAATTCTTTCTGTTGAACGAACACCAGGGCCCTTATTCTCTATGCCACATCAGATCCTTGCCGAAAACGCGTGATGTCATAGCGCGCTATAAACTTACCCTGTATCGTTCGTCGTTACTCCAGTTTTTTTGCCTCCAATCCAACCGCACAGGGGTGTTTTGGTACTTAAAGTCCTTAAAATTTCATCCACTCAGGTTTTCCTTGACAAAATCTTCATACGAGGGAAATAAACCATCTGTCATGTCAAGGTACCTCGCGCGATCTACCTTGAGAATTCCTCGAAATCCCCGTCTACGACTATTCATGTTAAAACGGCTTTAGAAAACAATTTTGAAGAATTTATAAATTACGTTCATGATGACGGTGTGTACAATTACAACTAGCCATTACAGAGGTATATTAGGGAGGCAGAGAACCCTTTGGAAATGTATGATGGTGCCAAATACCAGCAGTCCACTCCGATATTCCCTCATACAAGGATTATCGAGGAACCTCGAAACGTTCAACCGATCATACCAAACACGAGTAACTTTTGGAGGGACGCTCGAGGGACCCCCGAAGGGATATGAACGCAACGACTAACGATACCGATGTTTCGTAAGTGCACCACGACGAAATTGAACAATGAAACTACAGACCTTGAGAGCAGAAGAAATGAATATAAGATTGAAGTTAATTTGTATCCCTTTAAACTGTTGTTTCATTATAAATGTAATTATTTTGAGAGATATGTAATTCAAAAACAACAAGTCGACTTACTGGTCGAGAACCAGCACATTTACTCTATATTTCTTGCCTATTATTACCAGAGTTACATTACAGCTATTAAGTTCAAGTGTCTGGTTAAGTACTTCATACAAAGTAAAGTATAGACCTACTTTGTTAAATGGTCTAAGAATTAAATACAGGCAAGCCTGGAGGCGTTTGCGGTGTAAACTCAGACATTCATTATGTGTCTGTACTTCCGTTGTCTGTCCTCTCATTCGGATCCGTAATGTCGTTCTATTTGCATGTTATTAAGCACTCGTAGATATCTATTACTGAAGTCTAAACTAACAACGGTGATAGGAGATCCACATATCACCACTCTGCTCCCGAGATAATCATGTTTGTTATCCGGATCGAACTAGATTTGCCCAGTTTATTCCGATTTTCATACAAAGGGCTTACAGCTCGAGCGAGCTTAGTGGTCGCTGCGCCTAAACCCGTTCGTGATCTAACTCTATTTTGATGTCGTAATTTGATAGAAAATAGAACATAAAATAACATTAATCTAAGAACAAATGGTTGATTTGAAAGTTGTTTCGCTTAAATCCAAATTAGCATCTGCCAAGTCATCGTGTTGGTTCAACACCACTGCCACTCGAGCGATGCGCGTGCTGGCGATAACGTAAACAAAGTGCTTCTCCGCAGCTTCCGTGCCCTATCTTTATCAACTATCGATTTTTAAACTGCTGCATAGTGCCGTGTAGTAAAAGGAAAATTTTAAAGCAAAAAATCTCGGCTCGTTATGGAACTGAAATCAATATAATTTTATAAATAAAAAATACAGCCATATCTTGCGGCTAAACGTTGGAAAGAAAAGAAATTTTACGGCTCAAGCAAAGTATTATTCATGTTCAAAGTATGAAATTTACTCAGCCAATTTTTTGTAATAAATTATTAACTTAGTACAACGCAAAACTAACTAACTACGACACACAACGGTTAAAAATAGGCGAAAAACCAACTTTCAGACACAACTTATAGAGTTTATAAAAATGTGTTGGTATGAAAAACAAAAGATTATTATCAGTTTCAAAATATCTACGTATATCAAGAAAGCAGATGGCACCTACCTACAAAGTAAAACGCGCCGATCCATAGGCAATCGTATTCTAAATTAAATGTTCTTAATTAATGAATCTAAACAAAAAAACAATAACCTTACCCCTAAATTGACATTCAAAGCCTTATCGAAGATCAAAAAAAGTTAAAACAGTTAACATTGAAATTTGATTGGTCAATTTTAACTCTATGCTATTGGAAACAAGGTCGAAATACGTAGATATAACTATTTGCTGCGATACTAAATGAATATAATAAAAGCTATTAATGATAGACGCAAAACAGACCACAGGATGTAAAACTCAAGTAAGTATTATAACATTTTACCTGCCATTGACTTGTCCTGGCACCTTGTTTGTGGTTGATTTTATTGTAATAATATGTTATATTATAGTTTCAAAGCTGCCTGTCCGTTTACGAGAGCAGAGAGGATCAGGGCGAAGCTGCAAAAATTAACCAATAGAATCGCTTATTTATACTAGTATCTGAACATCTGAGCACATGGGTTCAAAGCTATAACAATAGCACACTTATTCATCTCGTCAATCAACATTACCAATAACAACATTAATACTTTTATTAACCAAATAGCCGCGCCTCGCAGTTTCGCCCGTTACTTTCCGTGTTCCGCAGAAAGCTCAATAATATCCCGGGATAAACAACCTAATAAAATAACAGGTTCTCGGAAAAGGTGTAGCTTTCAACCTGCGTAATAATTTTCAGAATCGAATGCGTAATTCCAGGAATTCCTCGCAGGATTCCCGTTTACCCACCCCCGTTCTTTACGAGATAAACTTTTTGATGAATAGGGTGGGAAGTTAAAATTACCTATACTTAGACACGTTTATCTTAACGAGCAGAGCGAAGTTAGTAGTTTGTCTATGTAGTCTGTTCGTGGTCATCTTCAGGTTATGGACGAGGCGGCGGCGGTGGCAGGCAGGCAAGCTGGTACAAATGAGACTTCGGGTAAGAGTGGTGTCCGTTCTCTGTCCTCCACGAACTTCCAGCCTTCCTAAACACTTTCTCCGCATAACGTTTATTCCAACTTGACGAGCTTAGATTTCACTTACATTGTTTTGTTGGTTTGTATTATATTGTTCCCCCATCTAGTCAATTATTAAGTTCTATTTGCCATCCCGCCCTTATTTCCCACAGGTTGTGCCGGCCAACAAACCGGGGCCGACAGGTGATCTGTGGTTTTATGAATACTCTTTTTATGTTTGTGGTCACAATTATTGCTTATTGATCACTTTCTGGTCTAATTGAGGGTTCGTTATTTCTGTTGGTTTTAATTAGCAAGGGGTGAATTGTTTTATTTATACTTTGGAGACTGTTTATTGTAGTGTTAGCTGTGTAGGGAGATCAATTATTGAGTTTGGTGGATTCAATGTTCTTTGCTAAAAGGACTAAATCTATCTTGTAGCCAAACTCTCATGGTACAAGTACTTACGATTAATTTTAATTTATCATAGCTAAGAACACTCGCGATCGAATCATCTTTCAAACACAAAAAACTTCATCAAAATCGGTCCTTCCGTTTAGGAGCTACGATGCAACACATACACGAATCACATTAAACTCAGAACATCTCTCAAAGGACCTCCTTTGAGAGATGATGTTCTTTCTGTTCACCCTGCCCTACACCTGTAGGGCAGGGTGAAAATGTGGGTGAAATTGCATTGTAATAGTTTGAGTTCATGTCGTTCGAAATAGATTACACAAATATATTATACCTATCGAAATACCGGTCAAACTAGCAGCTTTCATTTTAATTCGTATTATTTTACAACATCCCAAACCTTTTTTGAGCGGGTGGTGCTATTTATAAGCACAAGCGACAAAAGTGAACAAAATCCTGGTAAGAAAACAAAACCATGTCATCAGATGAACCTTAAGAAAGGTAATAAATAATTTTACATAAATATACGTAAATGATAGAGCCGGGATCCTCTCACGCGGTGACGGTTTTCCCACCAAAAAATTAACATTAAAAAAATCTCTGCAATACATAGTGCATAAAAGGGACTGTGCATAGACACCGTGAACTATGCAGGCTAATTTTATTTATTGGTACATACCAATAAATAAAGCTGGCTAACCAACATTACCTACATAGGTATGCAAAAAAATCTACTGCTAGGGTACTAGGGTATCTCTCGTATAATTAGCAGAATCAACAAGGATTCACTTCCACGTCTTGATAAGATTGCTATTCCTTTTTGTGATACCATAAATAACTTGTACGTAACAGTGGACCGATGTCTTTCCTCGAGTCCACTGTTGGCGGCAGTCGGCATGCTCATATATTGTCCCTCTACAGAATTCTGTTCATTCTTTCTTACCCGCGTTATCTTCAGCAACGTTTTGAGTTTCCCCACACTGCCAGCTCTGGTAAGCTGAGGTCATCAGAGAACCTATTGTTAAAAACTACCGTCCACAGCAGAACATTTTACGATTGGTCGTTTACAGGTGAAGCTGTGCGTCTGGAATGAACTGCCCGTGGACTAGCTTACACACTCGCTAAAAGTCGTGTAAAATTATATTATTATCTTCTGAAATAATTGCTAGTTGCTTCGATCAACAACCTACCTGTATTGTTGTCCAATTGTATTGTTGATCGAAGGCTAGTTGCGACATCTCATATAGTATTGAAGTTTATCTGTTATGTTACCACCGCCCACCGCTGTAAACCACCGTCCGATCTCCTAGTTAATCCTCGCTATGCATGGTTGTACGAAAGAAAGCGCTCTAAACAATGAGACCACCAATTGTGACTCTAATTGTTAAATTGGTTTTGTTCTGGTTTTTAGGTTTTCTTTGTTCTGTAATGTTTTAATAAAAAGTTCTATCTATTGAATAGAACAGAACAGAAAGTACTTACTCTAACTTTATACCCAGCAGCAACGCTTCCTTTATTTTTCTTCTTACTTAACATTTACTTACTCTATCTATCTACACTGACGAATTTAAAGGTAATTTATTACTTATACAATAAGTGTTGTGTTGCGCCTTAACCAGACGCTTAATCAAATAAATTCTGAAGCAGTTGTAGCACAAGTTAAACCAGAAGAGAGCTGGAATTATTGGTAGGCAGATCCGCTATCACTTATAGTTTAGAGCCGCCCTGAACGCGGCGCCTGCCCGTACGAGTACGTGCAATAAAACACGTATAGTTGCATAGCTCCTTTATTTTTTTTATAACCAGTCGTTAATATCGAAGTCTTTATAGCCCAGATGCTTTATTACAGAGTTTTTAGGAAAAGATCTTTTGATCCCCTTCAACACGTTAATTTCGACTGTAAAAGTAGAACATGAACCTGTGGTAGAATTTTTATACGGCTAAGTGCCTTTTACCATAATTATGAATGGTGTAATATGTATTGTATATAATAATATATTATATATAACATAGGAACTTTATAAAATTGATAGCGTATTAAAAATTTTAAAAGTACGTTGTAGTTTCAGTACTTAATTATTGTTTTTGAACTGCTACGTAGAACTAATTGTTTAGTTCGTGGAAATAGTTCACATTACATTCTCCTCCTTTCCCTTTCGTGTTTATACGAGTAATTCAACCACTGCGCTGTGCCCTGAGGTGGCTTGTTTCTGTTGAAACAATGGTAACAGCGAGGTCATTATGTCAGTCTGTTTAAAACTTGGCCTCGCGAATAGGCTCCGAAATAGGTCAACGAATTTCTATGAAACTTTAAAAGATTAAAATAAAAATATTACGAGTATATTAAAGGTTTCGTTCATGTGTGTTCCAGTTTAATACCTCGCGGAAAAGTTCAGAAGATTCTTTAAATATATTTAGCCAAGTACCGGGTGAACAGAATTGCGGGTAATTGCGGGGAAAAACTATCCATCTATTCTATCATCCATTTAAACTATCGCATTTATAAATAAATAATATAGTTTTAGGTAAAACCGTTTTGAACAATCAAGTTATTATATTCACCACAAATTACAACGGAGTTAATGTAAGTAACCACTTTGGTTCCGCAAGAAGATGAATGTTTTATTTAGTGCATTAATTAAGTGGAAACACATCTCGGTATCGTTATTTACTGACGAATGCTTAAGACCGGCAATATACGTCTGCTTTTACCATCCCATGAAACATTACTGTGTTCCAGTTTGAAAGGCACTGTTTCCAGTGAAATTACTGGGCATAAATGAGACTTTAGAGCCGATGTCTCAGGGTAAGGAGCACATTGCAGTGCCGCGCAGGATTACGCAATGCAGTGTTCTGGGTGGTGTTGTGACTGTTATGGGCAGGCGTAGCGCTTACCATCAGGTGAACGAGTTGCTCGTCTTGTCACACAGTTAAATAAAAAAAAATGACAGACTGAACCCGCTACCGGAAGGCGTTCGTTACTACATTTGTTTGAAACTTTGAACACTCAATACACGTCCCATCCGATAGTCGAATCGGACGTCCGAGTCGGAAGCAGCGCTAAAGCGTTTACGAATTTATTAAGGTCTATTATACTGTCAATATTATCAAGATTCAGTATTGATGAGTTATTGATGATATCACTTTGATGGAAATATTGAAGGATTTCAAAACGTTCTTGAAAGCCACGATCCAAGTGGCGTGGTTTCTATAATATCAATAATGCGTATGTTTTTTAAACATCATCATCAGCCCATATCCGCCCACTACTGTGAACGGGTCTTCCCTCGCTTTCGAGGAGGATTAGACCATTATAATCCACCACGGGGGGCCGGTCCAGATTGGTGAATAACGTACCTACTTCGGAAATAATTTTCGGGTAGGAATGTCGGTTTCCTCACGATGTTTCCCTTCACCAAAAAGCGGAAAAAATGTTTTTTTAGCATAACAAAATACCTTTTTTTAGTACAGCTAGCTATTAAACCGTCTTTTTTAGTTATTTGTTAACTGTATTTTTGGTTATCTATACTGAAGACAATAAGCACATTACGAGCTCAACGTATTACTGATGTTAATATTATGATTACTACCTCGATAATTTTATTGATGATAATATCAGGACATTCGGATAATCAATAATATTGATAGTGTAAAACGGCCCGATAGTCTGACCAGACAATCGGAAAACCAAATCGGAAGTATATTGCCGGGCTAACACGGAATTGTATCGAAACAAAAGCCAATGGATTCAAAATTAATGTTGGACACGAATATAAGCTGCGAGCGACATATTCATTGTTGCTTATTGGAGAATAAAACATTCCTGAAACATTATTATGTTTCCTAGCTTAAATATGTGCTATTATGCTTCGCATAAAGTTTTTTTGGTTTACATTGCTGATCAATGAAAAGTACTTTATTTTTTCTACTCACCTTTTCTACCACCTCTGTTCTGCTCATTTTCGTCAAAACACTCTAGAGTCTACTCTAGAGTATAATGGATGACTGCGTCTAATTTCTGGACTAGACAAAATCATATTTTCTCTAAAAACTCTAGAAAATATAAGACGCTCTGCAAGACAATAATTCTTATACACAGCCAGCGTAAAGTTTTAATGAGATTGTCCGATAATCGCGACAAACACAATATTTATCGTTAGTGTCGCTTTATTCCAGAAATAATGCAACCGACTACATTTTTAAGGCAACTTTTAATTAAAATTACCATGTATAACTTCAGTGTTTTTCAATTAAAATGCTTTCAAATAGTCGCCAAACTAATTTAAGTACATATTAAATTAGGCTAAAATCCAAGGTTACAATTGCTTTGTCGTTTATTCGATCTGTGGATTCATCGATGTGCCTCAGCAAAAAATATGATTTGTCGTTCCCGTGACGGACCGCAACTCCGGATCTTATAATCAGTTGCAATCACCCAACTTCCCGTCGCCACAAAAGAACATCTAATTTTTTTTTAAACCTTCGGATGTGGCTTCTCGGAAGACGAAGCAAAAGTTAGTATACCTACCTACCTTTTAAATATGAGTCGTAGTTAGTCAGAGGGCTGTATGACTTGACCTTCGATCGCTATTCGGCCGTACCGCTTATACCTTGTCTATTAATCAATTGATATTCAAGGTCACTAACAATACCTAAGAAAATAGAACTTCCTCCTTTTTTGAAGTCGGCTAAAAATAGGCGATACATTTTGAACGTCACGTAAATCATGTAAATCACGACATGACAATTCAGTCAACGATAACATAATTGTCCATCAATTTCGCGATGTATGGCTGCGAGGTAGTTATTGCGTTACTTGCCATGCCTGCGCCATACGAGTATAGTGCCACGAATACTCAACTATGTTATAAATGTAAATGGACCTAGAAAATAAATCGTATGTGGATAAATGATAATCGATTGTTTCTTATCGGACACCATGGATATCGTCTTGTTTTCTTTGACTTTGTTTGGTCAAATATGTTATGTAGATGTCAAATTCTCCTGTCCTCCTTCTGTCCTGTCTATCCTGTTTGTTAAATTTATATTGGATTGTGTTTACTGAAGCTTTATGGTGTTCAATAGAGGATTATTGTACTGTAGATGATTATAGTACACTAGTAGATAATTACCTAAATTATAGTTTTGTCGGTGTATACCTATCTTTTTGAAAATGGATACCTACTGTGGTAGCTTAGCGGGAGATTCGCTTTCCAAGAAGAAGGACGTTAGTTCAAATCACGTGCGGGCACGTACCAATGTGTTACTGTAAAAGCATATGTTATCACTCTCTTTTTGGTGAAGGAAAACATTATGAGGATACATACCTACCTGAGAATTATTTCGGAGGTGGGTATGTTATCCACCAATCCGGACCGGGCCCCCTTGGTGGATTATGGCCTAACACTCCTCAAGAAATTGAGGGGAGACCCGTTCCAACAGTAGGACGATATAGGTTGACGATGACCTACTGCCACATCTTTTTAAAATCATTACATTTATCATATTATTGCAATGCGACTGGTACCTACTTAGCTGTATAGTCATTAAAATACCGGAAATAATTCCCGAAACAACTGTCGAAACTAAGCCCAGTGGGTGCCCACTTACACAAATGTCAAAACAAATACACGAAATGATGAATGTCCCGATAATTGTACATTTTGATCTAAAGATAACATGTAATGGACGAACTGTGATATCGAAAAAAATATGGTCAAGAGGCACTCTGGGTTCCGAATTATTAATACATTTTGGATACGTTACGTCCCGTTGGTTCCGTACAAAATTAACACGCTCTTCAGGTTCAATGTAAAGTAACTCGTTTCAACTATAAAAAACAGCATATATTATATTTTTGAACCTAAAACAATGAGATCGAAAAAGCCTACGTGAAGAAAATTAGTAAATATTTTAAGTGCCACAAATATGTTAGGTGTACGCTGTACACATAGCTGCTTATAAAATAACGTAATCGATCTTCTATAACCGACCCTAATGCTCGAAATGCAGGCCGAGTTGTTCCGTTGTAGTAACGTTTTATCACGCAAAGTTTGTAGGCGCGGGTTACTAAACGGGAAATAAAATAATTTATTAAATTCTAACTGCAAACACTTGGGTGGTTAGTAAAGTGGGAGCAGCGGCGCAGCGATGCAAAACGGGCTAATTATTAAACTCATAATTAAATAATATTAGACGGCTCGGCTGATTTAAGGGAGGGCTATGCGATAGCTGTGGGAGTCAATTTATTTTTTATAAGCAAAGGTGTGATGGTATTTTGAAGTTTATTTAAGGAACATTAGTTTTAATTATGAATATTTATCAAAGCCGATAAAGAAGATAGTAGTAGTAGCAGTAGTTGCTTTCATTTTTTTACCATAAGTTATATTCGAGTTTTAATAAATGTAGCCCTCATTTTTTATGCGATGTTTTCTATTCTGGAAATTTTTATTTTTGGCAGCTTGTTAGTACAGTTACTGTATCACAAGTTTTGTTGCAGAAATGCTTCATCATGGGGACCTTTCCTCTTCGATGGAGTCGCTGGCCTACGACTCCTCGGTGGCGTCTCCTGGAAGCGTGTCTGGCCACACTCAGCGTACCAAACGCATGCGCACCAGCTTCAAGCACCACCAGCTCAGGACCATGAAGTCCTATTTCGCGATTAACCAGAACCCTGACGCAAAGGATCTTAAGCAGTTGGCGCAGAAGACGGGACTTTCAAAAAGAGTTCTTCAGGTTAGCGATGAGAATTAATGCAAAAAATAAAAAAAATTGCCCTCTTTTGATAGGTTCCTACTTGTCCGTAATAAAAAAAACTGAACTATGCCAATTTTTTCCTAGGTGTGGTTTCAAAATGCTCGAGCCAAATGGCGCCGAAACATGATGCGACAGGAAAGTAATGGCAACCCTGGCCATTCAAATGGGGTCATTGTGCCAGGCCCTACAACCTCCGTGGGCCCCGGGGGCATGATGATCGACATGACCCCCATGGAAGACATGAGGGTCCACACACCACATCCACACTCCATGGTATTTAATGAGATGTACTGATTATTCGCTAATTAGTTTGGATTATCACTGCGATATACCTAGTATTTATGATGTATTTTTCTTAGGGAGTATTTTATTAAAGCCCTCGTATATTTATATGCATGCAAAAAGAGGAGCGTCTAAAAACATAATTGTAGTAAAAATAGGACATCTTATGATAAATAAATGTTTTATATTTTTGTTTGATTTTGGTACTAGTATTTTAACGGGCTCTTATGCGTAGGTATGAGTTAATAAACAGTAAAAACATGAGACACTTTTTCTCACTGGCACCGGCCATATCCCGCATGGGATCCAGTGTCCACGAGTTAACAGCCTCCTTTTATAGTGCACGAGTCGAGCACCGCGCGAGGGATGAGCTTTGCAGAGAGTAGCTGGTAACTACCCAGGGCTTGTAGACAGATACTACTAGTAAGTAATACTGCGCTGGGGGATAAGACACTTCAGGCTCTAGAAGGGTAACACCGCATCTCTACCGCGTATAATAATAGTATCTGCTTTATAATAATTATCGTGTATATTCCGGAGAGTATCCTCCTCTTTCTTACTAAATATTTGTGCTATATGGAAATAATGTTAATGTCACATCTCTACAACTGAAATTGAATAGCATAGCGTAGATAAAACAACAACATACCAATTTTATGGTTTCAAATACCTCTCAAGAGGATGTTCGCTTAATGTACGTTAGATCGTTTTCCTGAACTACTCAAAGATCTACTTGTTTAGCTCCGTTCAACGCTTCTAAACATTCCTTAATAAAATATTGTAAATAAGTGATACTAGTCAACAGTGGTATCTAGAAGTATATAATAATTAGATACTAAGATATTTTTATGTAACTAGTACGATCATTGATACTCATAATAGTGCGTGTAGGTTCTAACCTATAGAAAAAAAGCTACGTATTGTATAGTCCGTCAACTTCATTGGCGATACGTTTGCGGTATGCCGGAAAAAATGGGGAGATCAAAAATGTTATGTGCCATGCCTTGCCTGTTTTCACTACTCCTCACCTACAACTAGTTTCTTACCGTGCAGTTTATAACCATCGTATTGCCAATGACGTCGACGTGTATTTGGATATAGAGCAACATTGTACAAACGCGAGCGACAAACGTTGCTAACCATTTCCAAACTCAATACTACACCAAACTAAAAATAATAGTACAGTTTTGGGTGCACACATTCAAATAAGAACCTGATTAAGTTACGGCACGTTTAACTACTTGTATTGTTAAATGTACAATAAATAATCGCTACTCTGTAAAATTCAATATGTTGTATAATTCGTACGACTTCTTACCCGTTCACATACTGTATAATTCTTAATATATTTGAATAAAATAATTTCTGTCGTAAAATAGAATATCATTAATTTTTGCTCAGCCAGCGGCAATGCTTATTAGATACTGAAAACATTATGCATTGATTTTATAATGTGAGTGTTTAACAATAACAGATCTTATGTCGAGATGTAATAGAGTAGGTACGCGTTTTAACCGACTTCAATAAACGAGGAGGTTCTCAAATCGACTGTGTTTTTTTTTTGTATGTTTGTTACATCTGAATCCGTAATCTATAAACTGATATGGATTTTTTTTTGTTAAGAGAATTTACGTTCAGGTTGATCCCATTGAAATTACATCAAAATCGGTGCAGTAGATTGTCTTTTATTAGTATATTCGATTGAAGTCGGCTTCTACATATTTTTCTATTTATTCTTGTTATTGTAAGACTGGAAACCTGCCTATCGGAAATTGATTTCCGTTTATTAAAACTAAGCTCCTTTTAAAATCAACACTTTCTTTTGGGCAGGCCGATAAATATAAGGCTACTGTCACTGTAACAACTACCTTGTTTATTATTTAGATACTGTACCTTAATTGATATATGTCATGAATACCTAACATAAATGTTGATATATTGCTCTTAGTTTTCCACATTTATTTATTAACTAATTGTATACGCGTCTGAAGACAATTATTATAAAGTGATCTTTATAATAACACCTAATATTATAATACATTATACTTTTTATATTTAGCACTGACGCCTAAAGAACATTATTCCTGACAAGGTTTGCCCGATTTATGCATTTATTAGGGTGCTCCCATGATACACGGGGGTTAGTAATATAAATTTATATAGGTGACGCTATAAAACACTGTAAATTTCTTAAACATAGGTTTTAAAGTGTGTGTTACATTTTGTGTTATTTATTATGTTAAAAGTTATAAATAATTATTCAAACACAACATTTTATTTATTTCAAAGAATTTCAACATTCGTTTTATCGCTTTGCTTGAGAAATATTCAAAATATGTTAATTTACATACCTACATACATAATACAAAATATTTATTTACATAATATCAAATATCAATAGGAATTTTTAGATAAATTTTTGCACTGCTATCGAATGTGATAACTTCTCAACAAAGACAACAATTATCACATTTTTTTTTTTTTTTTTTAATTAAGTTGAGTTATTTATGCTGTATAATTAAAAGAAAATGTATGGGCAACATAGTCAAGTTTCTGTTTACTCACGGAGGCAGAGTAGGCCTCGCCTCGTATTATTCATGTATCTGTGGTAAGGCACTGAGAAGTCTATTGTCGAATATAGGTATTATGTAACAATTTATAAATTTAGTTCGTATTTGACTTTTTATTTTAAACTTTATTGGTAATATGTTATCGATTCTTAAATATGTAATGTTGAGAACTGTTATCCAACTTTATAACATTAATGTGGGGTCACCCGATCTTACCTATTAAATTAAAATTCCGTGTTATCTTTTACTTTAGCTTCTGCACAGAAAAATATCATTAATATAAATTAAATTGTATGCAACGAAATAATTACTTATCATTTGAAAAATGTGTTGTGATTTTTTTATATAAAAAAAATCAGTGTAAATAATGGTAATTGAATACATAATTTGATTAAGAATATGAAATACTATCTGCCTATTATATATTGCTATACTTCAAACTTCTGTTTCCGGAATACATTAATTCACAGCCAAATGATTCACAATATTTATAATGATTTGGCAAATATAACTGTGTCAAATTTAAATTAGTTAGTAGAGTTATTATAGTTACACATAATATTATACACAATGTATGAGTAGATGACATATTTAAACGTGAGAATATAATATATGATATTAGAACAGTAATGTGATTTTACTTATTTTTGTTTCTATACCTGAATACCTACCTGTCTATAGATTTCCTGAATTATATTAAAAGTTCTGGCATGCTAAGGATATATTGTAAGTACAAAAAGGTTAATCTACGGAATGATGGAACAAGCAGCCAATCAGTCCCTGGTGTGCTTTATTTTCCAACGACACCGGGTTCGATTCTCGGCCAATGGCTAATTCTCATAAAAGATGTGCACAATTACATCGCTCCGTGCTTGACAAAATACAAACAACTGTAGGTATATTAGATACACTCCGATATCTACAAACTCATATTGTTCGAGATGCTAGGCTTGTGTTAGGCTACGACCGCATGGGGTGCGGGCCAGGGAACCTCCACGAGTGCCCGGCTGTTGTTCGTCCCTCTTGATGCGTTGCATCCGGAGGGAAGGGCAGCAGCTGGGCCGGTGCACCCTGGGGTTCGGTCAGCAATTCTCCTAGGGGAATTGGTGGCCGTAGCAAATAACCTGGCGAGAAGAGGTCCTTCGCGTGTCCCTCTGATCAGCAGAGGGCACAGCAAAGGACCAATAACGGGGACTTTTGGGCCGCGGATCGGGGGTCCAACGCCCAAGTTAGAAGTCCCGAGCTGAGGTGCGGCCCGTGTGTTCCGGGACGCACCCAGCGGAGAAAGAGGCCCAAGCCTCACGTGGCGAGCCCGGGAGGGCGCCCGCAGAGGTGGTCGCGGAAGCACCGTGCGAGCCCGTGACCACCTCCATAATGCGGAGAGGAGAACACCCCGGGGTTTTAGTGGGTAAACCCCGCCAGACCAGCTGGTGGGGGAGTCCCACATAACCACAACGCC
The DNA here is from genome assembly GCA_912999815.1 of Campaea margaritaria. NCBI lineage: Eukaryota > Metazoa > Arthropoda > Insecta > Lepidoptera > Geometridae > Campaea > Campaea margaritaria. The sequence goes on from OU538788.1 coordinate 8,919,060, forward strand.
CCCCCCCCCTGGGGCCGGGTGGTATGCCTAATGCATTTCCCCGGGAAAAAAAAAAAAAAAAAAGAAAAGTCTACGACCGCATAATAAAATCATCCTATCTATTCGAAAAGAGGCCTTTGACTTCTCGATAAGTGCGATCAAAGTGGGTCATTCCAGCGCGGGGTGCGGGCCAGGTAACCTCCACGAGTGCCCGGCTGTTGTTCGTCCCTCTTGATGCGTTGCATCCGGAGGGAAGGGCAGCAGCTGGGACGGTGCACCCTGGGGTTCGGTCAGCAATTCTCCTAGGGGAATTGGTGGCCGTAGCAAATAACCTGGCGAGAAGAGGTCCTTCGTGTGTCCCTCTGATCAGCAGAGGGCACAGCGAGGGACCAATAACGGGGACTTTTGGGCCGCGGATCGGGGGTCCAACGCCCAAGTTAGAAGTCCCGAGCTGAGGTGCGGCCCGTGTGTTCCGGGACGCACCCAGCGGAGAAAGAGGCCCAAGCCTCACGTGGCGAGCCCGGGAGGGCGCCCGCAGAGGTGGTCGCGGAAGCGCCGTGCGAACCCGTGACCACCTCCATAATGCGGAGAGGAGAACACCCCGGGGTTTTAGTGGGTAAACCCCGCCAGACCAGCTGGCGGGGGAGTCCCACATAACCACCCCCCCGCCCCCGGGGGCCGGGTGGTATGCCTAATGCATTTCCCCGGGAAAAAAAAAAAAAAAAAAAGGGTCATTCCAGCGCACTTAATAACAGTGCCGAAATGAGTTTAGAATTTGAAACACAATAAAAAAAACAGCGCGAGCCGACGCGGCATTGGCTATCTAAATTAAAAAAATCGACTTTTTTTCTGGTATGATGAATTTTTTCATTGCTTAGGATGAAAAGCAAAGTGTACTACACGGTAACAAAATTATTTATCCTCGAGCGAAGTACTTTGGCTCTCTCGCTAATATTCTACATTGGTATAGGCGAAAAACAGTCAAAATCTCAGTCAATAACTATTTGATGGTATGAACTCGTGAACATGTCAATATGTTTGCATCATCTGGTTTTTTTACGTGGTTCGGTCCCCTACTAGTTAATTTATCTCAATCTTGTGACATTGGGTGAGTAAGTACTTAGAAATTCCAATGAGTCATTTTTAGTTCAAACAACTGTCGTAAACCAAATAAAACAGAATAGTCGTATCTCAATCAATTAAAATAGGGAGGTTCCGTTATAAATCTATGAGAGTTATTTTAACGAGGCGCTTGCGGTTTCGGTCGCTCTTGATTTGGTTCCAAATACCGATTTTTAACTACTAATAGTTATTCTGTGCAGATACCGTAAATTATAATCGACAAGAGATTGGACTACTGTGTGGTATCGGTCTGTAAGATGTCAATTAAGAATCGAAATTCACTAGAGAAAAATAATTGCGCCTATTCACACGAAAAAAATATTAGGCATTAAAATATAAATCATAGGTGAAATCTTGGTCATGAAATGTAAAAAGATATCCTTGCACTTTCGACGATATATAAAAACTAGCTCTTTGGTACAAAACTGTAAAATGAACAGTCGTAGTTACACCATAAAAACATAACCTTCCGTCTGGCAATTGGGTAAAAGAATTATAGCTCTGATATATTCAAAATCCCGGTGTAGTGCTTTGGGATAGTTACCGACCCTAACTCCAATTGTTGTTAGTTTTACGTTTTTTTGGGACATCCTGTATCTATAAAATTACTTCGTCTTACTCTAAAGATATACAGAGTACTCATTATTTTACTTTTATAATATCAGGAACTAGTATTTGGTTACCTATTATATTTATCTTGCAAGATCCAACCGTGTAAGAAATAAATGAATCCCGCGACATCAAAAATGCATGAATCAGTATACAGAATCCACTCCATTGCCTTTTAATCTATGCTCAAAGATTGACATAGTATTTGACAGAATGTCATCAAGAAGTAAGTTGAGTTAATTTTATATTATTGTGGTGGGAAGTCCAAGCTAAAAGTTGTTTATTTCAATTGTAAAACCATAACGATAAATGATGACCTGAGAGAGCACCCTATAAATATTATCGAAAGCAATATAACCTAAAATGAATGCGGTAGGTCAATATTTGGCAGAGTGTACCTACATACCTTGTCCCTGTACCCGGTGTGTCTGGGTGTTTATAGGTCCATGGTCCTCGTAGTTCCTGATTCCCTAGATACTGCGAATCCTAGTTAGAGGTCAGGTTCTATGTATGTAATCGTGACGCGTTATTAATATAGGTTAGGGGCGTTATGGAAAAAAAATAATTAAAAGTTTCGTTATTTTTGCCAAAATATTAATGCTTGAAATTTAAGGCATGTGCATTGAATGATGAAACCATCCAATCAAGCATTCCTGTGGTCGTCATACTCTAAATTTTGAAAGCGTAAAACGTGAGAGGTCTACGTTTAGCTTAGACCATTTAAACTGGGAGAAGCTTGCTGAAGATCGACGACAATCGAGAAAGGTTGGTGCTGGAAGGTCTCCTAGAATACGATGATGCGTGTTTGGTAAACTGGCCGAGACTGGTCAAGAGGCACCAACGCGTAATGCCCCCAATCATCACGGGCATCACTTGTTTTTCATATCTGAAGACTGTCGTGACACAGGACAGGTGACTGGACCTGACTGTCATTTAAAAACCATCGTGGTACCAACATCTGACACAGCTGCAAACATTTTGTTCACCACCACCAATTGACGCCACCAATTGTTCGCGGTGTCAGTCGGAAGAACTAATGCGCTCCACCAAGCACCTATTACTAGGGCTCTTCGATTGTTGAATAGAATCTGCGCTGAGCACAGCGAGCTGGACATTTTTACATGTTCTTTAGTGACATTTACGGATGTTGCCCTAAAATGTGTTGGTTCTTAGTTACATGTAAGTACGGTGTCGCTTTGGAAACACCTGTTAAGGCACTGTATATTGAAATAAATAAATAAAATCTTAGTTAGATGAAAATGCTCAATAATGATTATGAGTAAAAACAGACACATCGACGGTCATTGGCGCGTCTGATTTCTGGCGCGATTACTGATAATTTACATTTCAAGTCTTAAAAAAAAACTTTTTTTCGTAGAATTCATCACATGACGAGGGATCATCAGAAAACACTAATAAAGAAGTTATAGTAAGTACTAATCCGATCTAGTATTGTAATAATAAGTGCACGGTAGACGTGAATTTTGTGGAACAACTGTAAGAAGGTACATTAACTCGTATCGTGTAAATACAAAAACTCCCATTCACATTACATCCAAAATATAGTGTAATACTCTCAACGAAAATTATTATTTTCACATCGAATTCACGAGCAATTTGCGGTCTTACGGTTCTTTGTAAGTCTTCAGCCGAATTTATTTGATTTATAATTAATTTTTCAGAAAAGAACCAGCCTTCGGTCCATTGTCGATGTAAGTTAATTTTGTGAGTTATTATTTTTAATATTTCGTGGTAAAATTAACCTCAACCTTAACTAGCCTATATAATTTTAATTATCTTATTTTTATAATAAAGTTAAACACTGAGTAATTGGAAACTGTAACAACAGCGATATATTTTGTGTTTTCTCTGTAAGATTTTTTGTCCTTTTTTTAAAAGATAAGAAATATGGCTCATCACTATTTTACAGTCATATCATATTTTTTGCAGAAAAATGACACGTTATACAACATAGACAGAGATATAACCGATTATGTTGATCACGAAGAACGTATGGAGCAAAGCTCCTACCGCCTTTATCCTGGTACTGAATCTGAAAATTATGACTTTGCTGCTGAAAGGCCAAGCTCAAACGCCACCAAGTAAGATCTTACCTACCCATCGCCCCTATCTACCGGACATCCTAATTACCATAGATACTATTTTATTTTCCTTTAGGTATGAATATGGTTATTATGAGATTTAATATCGAACGGTCTGTTTCATACATTTTGTAGAAATCTCGACCCCTGAATCAATGTCACAGCAGATTGGACATTTAACGTTTGCTACCAAATACATAAAACTTATTTTGTATTTCAGTTTGTTTGAATCCACTGCACACCTAATCAAGGGTTGTTTGGGAGCTGGTATCCTTAGTATGCACGTGGGGTTTATGTTTTCAGGCCTATGGACTGGAATGATTATAACCATTATTATTGGGACTTTAGTCTCGCATACGATGATGGTGAGTAAGGCTGAAAGGTGGCTGAACAATAGGTAAATCGTGCGTCGTTCGAGTTCCAGCACTGCTTTCATATTCCAGCCCACACCTACCCACAACATGATTTATTTATCCATATTCGTATGATAAAAAATAAGCTTATTTTGTATCCTTTATTACGGTTACATTGTTAACTCAATCGCTCATATTTCAAAACGACTCGCCGACTTAATTTTCGTTGGAAAACTGTCCATAGAAATCCAAACGCTCTAATAAAGATTCCAGGGTAAGAGTATTGTTCTGGCTGTGTAGTTCTAGATAAGTAAAAAAAAAATCTTTCGCAGATGTTAGTAAATTCAGCGCACCAGATGTACCCGCGCTTGAGAGTTCCGAAGCTGTCTTACCCAGACTTAGCTGAAGCGGCGATAGCCACTGGTCCTAGATCATTGAGGAGGTTTAAGAAAACTTTCCGGCATGTACTATAAGCACGTTCTTTTATCAAATGTATCGCAGAAAAGCTTCTAGCTCCTCATTAATCATTACTTGTTACTTTTCAGGCATATCGTAGACTTTTGTCTGTTTGCTAAAATGTGTGTCTCGTGCTGTATTTATCAAATCATGATTGCAAAGACACTAAAACGAGTACGTATGGATAACCTTTCGCCTCTTTCGTGAACCTCTTACCTCTCCTAGTACGTAATCGTAGTGGTATTGTTGAGCTTGTTCATGTCAGGTAACTGTAGGTATTAAAAGAATTAATAAACCCCAGAATAAAACTTACAGAAATTAAGCTTTTTTTTCTGGGTCTTATACCGGTTCAGGGTGCTTTCTCATAAGTTCTGATTATTACAGATTTCATTTTGTTCTTATACTTTTGTAAAATTGTTAATTTGTGATATCTTAGTAGCACTTATCAAATTAAATAGGATGTTATAATATTGCCAAAAGATTAAATTATATATATACATAGTACTTTACGTGGCATGAAAAAAAAGCGCTTTAAAGAACGACATTCCCGTAGAGTTTCTTGACACTATCTTCTGTGACGAACTAAGCGCTACTGGTAGAGTTTATGGAGTTTCCTTTTCCTGTGCAAGATTCAGCCATGAATCACCACTTGAAAAGAAAATTTCCTTTTTTAAACTCAAATCATAAAGAGTTACTCATTAGTTTATTTCATCATATTCGTTTTTATTATTATTTTCTCTATGTATATAAGACTTATGTATTATACTTGTAAAAATGCTTTATTTTGGCTTACTGACAGCAAATTATTTATGATTAAGTAAATCTTGTCGCAACATTTTTTATTTTTTCTTTTCTTCTGGCTAATGGTGGAACAGCTACTGATAGTAGAGGGGGAATAACCACACCATGCACTTGTGGCATATTCATAGCACGACTCGCATCTGGGCCAGCTATTTCTTTATTTAATAAAACATAATTATGAATACTTGTTTCAGTTTCTGGAGTCCATGTCGGATAACATTAAAGACATGAACCTTAATCTAGAATACTACATTATAATTGTTGCGTTACCCTTAATAATGTTATGCCTGATCAGGAGTTTGAAATATTTAGCACCGTTCTCTGTCGTGGCTGATGTAGTTCTTGGTAACTTTTAATTTTATTAATTAATAGATTAAAATACTCTTTTTGGCCATCCAAACAAAGTAGTTAAGTATAGATAAATAACAATAGATGTCAATTAGTTTAGCATGCATATTTTATAAGTGGGCCTAAAATGATGATGCATCCTTTTGTTTCTCATACTAGTGTTTTATATTGGTAGAATAAAATTTGCCATTGGCTGCATGTATGTGTGTGAACTAGTACTTCTACATACCGAAGACAATTTCATAATTATAAAGTGTCATTTCGTGTTCTCGCTAAAACTCCATGGAAATTTCAGTGAGCAATCAATCATTTTATTGCATCGTGTCTGTGTTTTTTTTTTTTATATTTGACTGAGTGAGGAGACGAGCATGCCGTTCACCTGATGGTCAGCGCTACGCCTATCCATAACAGTAGAAGATAGAATGTTGGGTAGAGCTTCTGGATTTGTATGACTGAGACTCGAAATTTTAGTTTTTTCACAAAAAAGGCTACTTACAAAAATCGTGCTAATCCAAAAACCACAGAAGACTGCATACAGAATAACCCATACCCCCTGCTATCCGTTTCCCCGCACCTCTACCCGCAATTTGGAGGGTAATCGGAAGGCATTCAATATTACACGCCCAAATGACAAATAACAGTAAACAAACGGTATATATTAGTATGAACCTTCATACTAGTGAGTTGTTTTTTGTTTTCATCGCATACAGTGGTAGTCCTGCCTTTGAATGCGTACACACGCATTGGCACTTGCAAAAGCGTCACTTATATGTTTGGATTGTCATATCTGCTTGAGTATGGCGTTTTTATGGTGTGTTCAAAGTTAAAGACCCCTATCACTGCTTTTCCAGTGATAGCTGTCATTACAACTATGTACTACAGCCTGAAGGAGGTGAGCAATATCTCCGACCGCCCTGCCTGGACCAGTGTCCAAGGACTATTCAGGTGCTGCGGGATATGCCTATACAGCGTAGACGGAGTGGTCGTTGTCATGCCTTTAGAAAACAGCATGAGAACTCCTTATCAATTCTATATAGTCCTTGAGTTTGGTAAGATAATCAACAGATTTTGATTTAATTTTAGATAACGTAGGCAAAGTTATCTGACTGAGTTTCACTGTTATGGCCACAAACATGCTTAATGAAAATGTACTTTAGAGTACCCGGGACAACAGAGTAGGTATCTACGTTATTAACGGCCAAATTTGCAACACCGACAAAGCGGCGCACCAATTTCCAATACGAGTGGTGAAGCAGACGACCGCTTAATCGCAATTAGGGAGCGTACTGTGGTTTCGGCATAATTACATTCGAACTGAACGTCAAACAAATTTACAAATCAGCGTGAATAAGTCCGTAATCTGGCTATCAATCTCACTAATATTAGGTCCTTACATATAAAATTGGCGTTTTGTTAAACTGGCCACATTGATCTCAAATAGGCGAGTTAATTCTACTTTAAGCTTGTTTACTTGTGTTTCGAATTTAGTGATTCAATTGTTTTCACACCATTTGATTTTCCTTTGACGTCGTTCTTTTCACGAAATGGTAAACATAAGAGTAGATGCCCAGAAAGCTTACAAGGCTGCGTCTTAATCGCGTTTGAATTGCGTAAACGCGCGTCATCTGCGCGTATAAAAAACGCCGTGTGCTTAGGCTCTAACATATAGCGTTTTGTGTTTGTAAAAAATTGTATACACGGGTAGAACCGCGGGGCGCTGCTAGTTATGTTAAATGCGGCGGGACCTACAATTTTGTGCAACATACATAGTGAATATAAGCCGCTTTATATTATTGGACCTTGATTACACTTGTCCGGTGATCAAAGGGCTGATCATTTGGAACTAAAATTATCAGCAAAATGATCGGCATTTTTGTCTCTATAAAAGTAACAGAATTTACTCGGCGTCTGGTTGGTACTTTAAAGGGGCATCTCTATTCGGTTCATCAAATGTTTTTGTTTTAGTTACAAAATAAGCCATAATTGTTATGTATTTTGTATAAATGTATTCTATCTATAGTTTAATATGATTCTGGCTAATAAAGCTATTATTTTGTTCATAGGAATGACTATTGTAGTAGCGATGGTGATGTGTACTGGCTTCTTCGGCTACTGGGGGTGGGGGGAAGCCTGCAAGAGTCCAATCACATTGCACTTGCCGACTGGAACGTAAGTCAGTCCAAGTACTAAAAGTGGGTCCTCTTTCGTGGATCGCGGCCGGTGCACCGCTTCCGGGCTCCTTAAGCTTAATTGTCCCGCGCATCTATCACGCCCTTCCGTCGCATCGGCCACAACTATCGGAAATCAAGCCTAAAAACAAACGAGAAACATAATTTTCTAACTTTAAGGAAGCGATATTCAGATGTTACTAAATAGATTCTTCAAAGCATGTAGAATGTGTTATTCGATTCAAATGGCTTATTTCTTCATTTAAAATTAATGGAAAACGAAACAAAACCAAACTGGATAATTTCCATTTCTGTTGTTTATCATAATAAATGTATTTTTAGAGTCTATTTCATTGGGTATGATTTTGAAATACCTACCTATACCTTTATTTAAATACTTTACCTAATTATCTTAATAATAAAAACAATGATTTTATTTTTTATTTTTCTGAGTGACGAGACGAGCTTGTCGTTAACCTTATGGTAAGCGCTACGCCTGCCCATAACAGTTACACGGCCACCCAGAACTTTGCATTGCAATTTAGTCTAATGTTGGGTTTTTTAACCTCAAACAAAAAATGTTCCGAATCCCTTTAGCCTTGGCCTCCTCGAGAGTCTTAGCATCCAGTTATGTAGTTCACTCGGCTATTATCTTTCTTTTTCAAAAAGTCAAATAATCTAAATTTAAAATAAGAATGTACTTCGTTAGCCTAAATAAAATAAAAGTCTTTTTTCATTTTAACAGGGTACCAATAGTAATACAAGTACTTCTTGCAGTAATGCTCAGCGTGACATTTGCTGTAAGTTTCTGGGTACCATTCCACGTAGTGTGGTTCTACGTCGGAAGAAAGCACAAAAGGTAGTAAATTAGTAAATGTTCGTCATATACCTATTTAGTAATATGAGTCTTAAAACAGTACCAATTCGATGTGTTTTAGTTTTATTAATGTTTGTTAGTCATCATCATCATCAACCCATATCAGCCCACCGCTGAGAACGGGTCTTCCCTTACTTTCGTGAGGACGATTAGACCATAAACCACCACGAGGGCCTGATTTGGATTGGTGGATAACATACCTACCTCCGAAATAGATCTCGGGTAGGTAAGATGTGGGTTTCCTCACGATGTTTTCCTTGTTGTTTAATGTTTCTTACCATAGTATTTAACACGTTCACCGCTGAAAACACAACTGTAATTTTTTTCATAACTTGCCACGAGTACGGCCAAACACAACTGTTGTGATTGTTGTATGGAAGAACACTACGGATTGTGCAGAGCCGCACCCGTGGCTGCGGTTCAGCAGTGAAAGTGTTAATGTGTACCTATTCTAGGGAGATTTATTGGCCAGTGTGTGTATTAAATAGCTACTTACGTATTTTACAGAAAACGTCAGGTTTGGGAGAATATCTACAAAATCCTGCATGTTTGCATGATCACTTGTTTAGGAGCTGCTATTCCGAACTTGAACAGACTGATTATATTTGTAAGCTTTTTTTTAAACTGGTTTATGATACTACCACTTTTTTATTCTTACCTACCAACTCGAATGTCCTTCAAAGGCATTAGTGCCTGGCTGTGTTATGAGATCAGCTGATCGTTTTCCTGATGGTAAGCCCATAATAATTTGCAGCCAGTAACGATAATCGAATTGGTAGGTACATTGTTCCAACAGGCTTTGAATTAAGGTTTTTTAAACTGATTTCAGGCCGGAAGTTTCTTTTTGGCGTTCACTGTATTCATTTTCCCGGCGATTATTTCCAGTTTTGTGCATTGGAAAGAACCTCAGAAAGAATTCGCCAGGTAATTTTGATAATATTTATGGTCTTTCTAACGGGGCAAATCTAGATTTCCAAATCCCATTTTTGGTTTGTCTAATGAGAAAGTAGTGTTATAATAAAAATCTGGGTTCTTGGCTAAAAAGAATCACTAGCACCATTGTTTGAGAACTGAACTGGGTTTTGTAACCTGTATTGTCTCACTGCTACGTCTCTCCCGAATTATTTTACATGTATAGCTGGACTAGCTTTGGCTAGCTTCTTGCGATCTTTTCAAAAGAGTCAATTTCGTCGTTCCATCATCGGTTCCAAAGACGACCTAGACGTCTTTGACTGTATGGGAACTCCCAATCTGTAGCGATCCTTGCCCAATCTCTCCGGACGCATTCTGCTCTCATAATCGTCATCGTGGTCACAATCGATATCGGTCGTCTGCTAATCCTTCCGTGACCCACCTAATTCTACCTTATTATTATGTTTAAAATTCTAAATTCCTGGCCGACAAAGGACCTCATAAAATTTTCAATTAATACATAAAAAAGACCGCAATAACTATTTTATAAATACAAATTCATCCACAAATTTTTCTACATTTTATTTTAACACGTGCCCTCTGTAAAAGTATGTTCTAGAGTAAGGCACTTGACGTATCTTGAGCCTTACCACACGGTAGGTTTTCCCGCCACGGGAACCCACTCCTGAACCGCACTGGATACAATTTAATATGAAATTCGTATGGGCCACACTACACGAGCGTTTCTTTCGCCGTACACAACTTTCATATTATTATTACATTGTATCTAACGTGGTTTCATGCGGCGGGAAAAACCGCCCGTGTAGTATGGTTCTAATAGAAAATGTAAAAATAAAAAATAACAGTAAAAATACCATGCAAGGCAACGGTAGCGGCGATGCTTCCAGCTTAATGAGAACGTTGGCTACTAAGTAAAATCACTTAACTTATACATGGGGGTAAAGTCGACATCCCTGGACAATGGAGGTGCATCTGGCTCCCTTTTTAACACGTTTTTATTTATTAACACGCTTTAATTAGCTTGGCATGTATGTATCTATGTATGCAACGGAATCTTCGAACGTGATTTTAACCCCTTATAAAACGTCGGATTAATTTGAAACGTTGCACGCTTATCAAGGACCGACGACAATATAAAAATAAAATGAAAAAAATATACACATGTAAAAATATAAACTCAAAAAAGAAGATAACTTTTAAATAAAAAAACTAGAGCGTGTTGCTTAATGGCGAGCCGAAATAAAAAGAAGAAATATAATCAATTGTATGGTAAAAAAGCAGAGGGTGCTTGATATCAAAGGGTAATTATAAATATATATAAAGTAAAAAGCACCCTCTCTTTTTACCATCAAATTAATTATTTTTCTACTTTTAGTTCATCTTGCTATAAAAAAATTGTTTTTTTAGTAATTTTAACTAATATTTTATTTATTTATTTATTTATTCTTTAGCACACGTATGGAGCACAAGGAGTACTTAATGCTAAGTAGCATTGGCATTTTTTTTTATTAATCCATTTAGATAGGTCTCTCCGTATGAAAATCATGGTTTATTATTTTCAGATGGGTGCATATCAAGAATGGTCTTATAATTTTTATTGGTCTACTTTTCTGTTCTGGGGCATTCTATTCTTCTCTCGATATACCTTAATTTAAGGGTGATTAATAAAAAATTATGATGTTCTATAATTTGTACTTACTTATTTTTATTTGTTTTTACATGTTTAATTTATTTTTGTAGTTATTTAGTTTATTTATCCCTATCTTAATTACTCAGGGGTTTTCGCATTTTGTGTGAATTCGTACTAGAATAATATAACCGAATCCGGATTTCACAGACTTATGGTTGAAAATCTAATGCCAACCAATGTCAAGTGGCCTATGATGCCGAGATTATGGACGTTCAAATAGGAAACTGTGTTCAAAATTAATGTTGAACTAAGTACGTACTTATAGAAAATATGACACTATTTTAAGGAAATTACAGTAATATTTTATAAAATATGGTATCTTCTTTATTTTCGAGGGATTTCTAGGTAAGTTTTTCTATGAACATGTAATTAGTAGTAATTACAGCTGAGGTTGAAGGTTTGCAATTACGTGTTGGTCCATGTCTAGGGCTGTATTCTGCGGTATTCCATTTCAGGAATTTCAGATTTAATGACACTTGTCCTTGTATTTTATAAGTAAAAATTACAAGCAACAAATTGATTAAAAAATATAACAAACATAAATACGACATACACCAAACGTATAATTACGGAATTATTTCTAATACATTAACATAAAATACCATACTATTGCATACTAAAAAGAAAGATTTAATTATCGGGAAAACTAAACACTCCTGTCTAGGACTCAGCGAGCGCTCCATTGACATGATTATTATTTAGTAAATGTGCAACTTTATGGGCGCACCTAGTGTAGCCTAAAATAACGTTCTTGTTAATAGTACACGGCATGCGTTGCAATCGCACTATCGCACTAATATTATAAATACGAGATTTATGTGTTAGTGTGTTTAGTTTAGTGCGTGTGTGTTTTAGGTGTCTATATCATATGTCTAAGGTCCTGGAATATACTATATAACTGAGGATACTTTTTACCAGAGGATACCAACATGATACGAAAATGTAAGTATGTATCTATAACGTGTACCTATATACTACTGCAAAGCAATTTCGCCTTCATGTTATTGGCTATCCTATCTCAGGGCAATCAATAATGATAGAGTTGTGACTGTGAGTCCGTGCATTCTGATCCATGATCTGAAAAACATTTGGCCAATCCTTGGTCAATTTCAGTATGTTGCGTCTTAATTTGACTTAATCGGATAGGCATATTAAAATATCTACGCTGCCCTCCTAAGCCAAGCTCAAAAGAGACACATTAACTAAGGTGTGTTTCGAGAAAATCAAGATTGTACTTACTGCTATGTATTTTCTGCAGTCCGTTTGGAATTCTAACACTTTGCGCCACGTTTGAAAATGGCACAGGCAGGAAAGTGACGCGGTGGCGCATCGATGTGAATCTTTACTCAGGCGAAAACTGGAAACGCAAAGTCGTTCACAGGGGTAATCACCTTAAAAACTCTCAGGAAGTTTCAGTAAAGCACCCAACACTATGGTAGTGCTTTGGCCGGTTTCAGTACTCGACCGACCGTCGTCGGTGCGTATCATCGGTCGCGCTGTCATTTGTATGAAAATAAAGCAATGTACGCGTTCTCTACCGACCGCACGAAACTCAAAACGGCCTTTGTATTAAAACCTTGAACGATGGTATTGTATATTATACTCCTTAGTTTATAGTTATTATTCTCTTTGATATTTTTCATGTCCTCCAATCCATCTCTCGGTACAGAGTACTATATTCCTTGAATCCTTCTTTCATAATACGTTCTACAAACAACAGCAGCGTTGTAAATCAATAAATTATGCTTTCCAAGACACCAGAAAGGAGATATCGGCAAAAACTAAGGCGGAGAATGCGCGACGACGCCAACCCGGAAACAGCGCTGGAGTATTTTCAGGTTTGTGTGTATTCAATGCGATCATACATTATTTATCGGGCGCCCTTATTGGCAGCGGCGTGCAGTCGGATCGCCCTTTTTGCCACACAATGCTTGACTGCCTGCCTCGCCGATATGTGGTAACGAAACAGAAGGCAAGTTTGTAACGCATCTGCTTATGGATATCGGAATTATTGCCCCACCCGTACAATTTGAAGCGTTTTTCATTGTCTTCGAATCTTCGACTTAGTAAGTATAAAATATTGATCGCTGATTCTGCAAATACTTTTTTATTATGTTTAATTGAAATTGTTACATTACGTCGTACTAATTTATTACGTTTACTACGTTGAATTGAATATTATCAATTGAATCCTGATTTGGTCTAAGAGGATTTGGAATTTTCGTATTATCATTGTCATTGGAAACTGGGTGACCATGACAGTTTTGAATCATAAAAAATATATATGTTCTATTGTATGTATGTGCGTGTATGTAGTAGTTAATGTATGTACTTACTTTTTTTAACGGGAGGTAGCCTAGTGAGGGAACGTCCAAACCCTGAGGGTCGTGAGTTCAAACCCCAGTGCGTGCACGTACCAATTTGTTTCTTGTAAAACATATGTACGTAATTATCACTCCATTTTCGGTGAAGGAAAACACCGTGAGGAAATTCACGTATCTACCCGATAATTATTTCAGAGGTAGGTTTGTTATTCACTAATCCCGACCGGGCCCCATGGTGGATTATGGCCTTACCCTCCTCACAGAAGTGAAGGTGACCCGTGCCCAGCAGTGGGACGTTATGGGTTGTTGTTGATGATGATGACTTTTTTTAGTTAAAAGCTACATATCCTTTAAAAACGTATGTATTTTGTATATACGCAGGTGTCCGTGAATATTATAGAAGCGAAGAATTTGGCTTGGGCGAATTCGCAAACAATCAACTCCTATGTTGTTGTAATGTTAGGGAAACAGAAATACAGGACAAGTGTACGAAAGAAAATGGAAGAGCCGTACTATAGAGAGGTATGTACATGTTAATGAGATTATAATTTAATTGGCCTATCTTGTTTGTCGCCTTAGTCGACGAGCTAGGAACCGAAGCCAAGTTTATGGATTTGATACCCTCGTAGGACAAATAAATCTGTTTAATGAGCTATATTATCAAAAAATGTAGGAACTTTTACGTTTTTAATTATCTATCTATATACATATAAAAATGTTATGTTGGTTTGTGTACGCTTCAAAAATTCAAAAAGCTCTGCACCGATCGAGCTGAAATTTTAGCATGATATATAATCCGCATCAAGGATTGTTTTTGTCTATTTTTTTCATCAATGACATATCACCGAATGTGCGAATGTGCCACAGCGAAGCGTGGCAGGGTGCAGCTAGTGTTCTATAGAAATGAAAAAAAGAATAAACAATAAAAAACAAAAGCGGGACTGTTAATAATTCCTATACTTACCAGTCTTTTCAGTCGTTCACTAGACATGCAAGTTATGTGGATTTATTTGAAATATGAACTTATCTAAATTGTGTTTGTTCCCAGTATTTACTCTTTGAATGGAATACGACCTTAACAAAGGTTCAGCGATCAAAGCTATGGTTGGCAGTGATGGAACCTCGCTTTTGCGCCCTGCCGCGTCTCCTGGGGGAAACCAGTATCGATCTAGGAGTCATTTGGGCTCACCCAAGTGAGATTTTTAATAAATTTTATACAGTAATTTTAATGATTTCTAAAGTTATCCGTCAATTTCGAGTCGATAACGAATTCTGCAATCTCACCATCGATTCAACGAGTGTATACTGCTGTAAATTAGAAATGTGTCTCTAATCTAGTAAAATAAAACGGGATCGATCCTCAAGAAGTATCGAAAGATTCTTAATCGCCTGTGGTATACAATTTTTAGATCACCAAGTATTTCACAAATGGGCTCAGTTGACTCTACCACGAAATCCAGCCGCGGGCACCGTGGGGTTCCTAAAAGTAGATATATCGATAATGTACAAAGGAGATATTCAAGATATACCAACCGTCGTGGATATTCCAACTGTACCGGAGAAGTTTCAAAAGTTCGTTCAATTGTATCATTACGTTTTCCAGTTCAATTTAAATTTGTGACCATTTCGTATCTTACTAAAATTTCTCAGTTTCGTAAATTACTTGCAATGTAATTACAACTGGGTATTGCCAGTTAACCAGAAAGCTATACGTTGGTGGCATGAACAAAATATAATTATGTAGGCAATTGTGACTATTACCAATTACCTACATAAGCGTGAATACAGAAAGAAAAAAAGAAGTAAAGTTAAAATAAGTGAAGTGTGTGTGAGCGTGTGCGTGGCGTGAAGCGTGAGGTTGCGGGTTCGATTCCTGTACATGGCTAAAATTTGTGTGAGCCACAAGTATTTGCTCTGAGTCTGGGTGTTTGTAGGACTATGATTCTCGTTGTTCCCGATAGCCTGGATACAGGGAATCCTAGTCAGGGGTCAGGATCTCTGTATGTGATCGTGGGGCGTTAGTAATTCTGAGTGGGCTAAACTAAATTTAAACTTTAAAATTATTGTGGTCCCCTTTGTTTTCTTAAGGTTGGAGATAGTCGAGCAATCAGTTAACAAATGTTAATCTTTCATCTTTATTTTAATCGGCTCTGATTAGCTGTAAAATGTCGTAAGTATATATTTTATTCAATGCTCGATCAATGACAGTATTGAAGACGCCGTAGACTTATAGTGTCCTATGATTAAAAAAATTAAAAACTAAATCATAATTTCTTTTTTTGTAGGAGTTTTCTACCATCAGTATCTGAACAGCAAACTGCAAATTACATTATATCGGTTTATAATGCATTTGGAATATCATCGAGACTCCAGGAGCAAAGTGATCGCCGTCAAGATAAATTGCCGAGCTCTTATGTTAAAGTTTCGTTCTGCGGAATATCGGTAAAAATAATGAGGAATATTTTAGGATTTATAATGTGGGATTTTTGAAAGAATTAACTTCTAAAATGTTCTTTTTCTAGTCATTGGGAAAAAAAATTACACATTAAACTCAAACTCAAAATTAACATTCACATGAGCCCTAAAAAGGCACTCATGACCACTGATCATTGGCCCCAAGATATATTCACTGACTCTACCACATAATTCAGGATATAATTATGTTGCCTGTCACGATATTCTTAAACTTATCATAATGAGAAGCTAGAATTAAAACATATTATTTTTTTGAGGCGAAAACTGCAGTGCAATCTCGCTCCAGTAACCCAACATACAATGAACGAATATCCATAACGGACTTGTTTCCAAATATGTACGAGTCCGTACACTTGGAGGTGTGTTCTGCAGTGCCATGCTTGGATAAAATTTTAGCGAGCATTGACTTGAATTTGGGGCAAATTTCATACGATGGAGATAATGGTTGGTGAAAGATGATAATAATTTATTCATGTTTTTTGGAAAAAAGGCACGTATACGATGTGGCAGGTAGCAGCTAGTCTAACTACGCTTACTAGTTAGTGACCATAATTCATTTAACTTTTAAGTTTGAACGTTGTTATGGTTCTATTGTCAAACTGTTTTATGTAGATCCCTACTTATATTATAAATGCGAAAGTAACTCTATCTGTCTGTTGCTCTTTCACGCCTAAACTACTGAACCGATTGAAATGAAATTTGGTACAGAGATAGTCTAGAGCCTAAGAAAGGACATAGGGTACTTTTTAATGCGAACAAAGCATTGTAAGTATGTATCGAAATATGTAAGATTTCGGCTAAACCACTGCACCGATTTAAAAAATTATTTCATTAATGGAAAGCTACATTGACAGTGAGTAACATAGGCTATATTTTATCCCCATATTTCCGCGGGAACAGGAACTACGCGGGTGAAACCGCGGGGCGCAGCTAGTAAATAATAAATTTATAAAACATAGACACCTAATATAATAGTTTTCAGGATGATCGCATAGCAATATAATTAGAATATGATTTCACAATTTTTAGTAGATATTTGAAATCCATTTGAGCGATTTTAAGCCAGATAATTTAGATGTAAACCTTATCAGATAACATTGTTAAAATTGCATTGTAACTTATTACATCAATCCATTCAAACAACGATTTAATTTTACAGGATTTGTTCCCACATTTGGGCCATCATTACTCCATATGTACGGAAACACTATTGCAAGTGGTGTTGAAACTTCTGACGAGGAAGGTCCTTTTTACAAAGGGGCTTTATTGGTTGCGTTGAAGACTGTCGTACCTTATTTCCAGCTAACAAATAAAATTGCCAACGTTGAACCCATTGCTGCAATTCAGATGGTAGGTTTTGATAATGGAAAAACGTTTTATACGTACACCAGCTTTTGGTAACAAACCTCGGCCATAAGTACTAAATTCGGTTGAACCCAAAGTTTTGCCGTAGGTAAGTACAATATCTAAAGTCGGCCTGTAATAGATACATTTCGGTAATGTAACACCGAGCTGGCGAACTTTGACATCATAGAATGTGAAACCAAATGTCAGATGTTAATAATACTTTTATCTCAATTATTTTTAATGCGTCAGGAATTTATTTTTAGGAAAAGTTATGGGATTGGGAAGATTTCTGTATAATCCTTCCCATTCTAGAAGTATCTATGCTGGAAAACCGATTAACTGGCAAATCTTGTGGTGTAGCTATTACAATCGGAGAAATTCCTTTTGGAAGTAGCAGTAATGAAGGTACCTAGTTGATTTTATATCTACTCATTAACCCATTTATACAAAGGCTTATTCAAGGAAGATTGGTCGTTTATTAGCGACTATATAGCAGTTCCACCTGAAATGTTTCTTATTTTTCAGATTTCTTGTTAATGAAGAAAGAAATTAGTAAGTAAACGGAGTAGCTACCATTTTTTAATTATTGTTTTTGTAATTTGGTAGCGTTTGATTACAATCTCATCTGCGGTTATAATTGACGAAGTGATCGAAGAGTAAAGGCGTTAACCTTATTATAATGTGACTGGCTTTCAAGGGCTGCTGCCAGAACACCCCGCAAACAATTGTACTACTGCTTGGTAGCTAACAGGGCGGACTCTAAATGTCCTTCTGCCAAAGTAAAAATTTTATATTTTATTCCTACTATTGCTAATATTGGGTATTGTTGACCTAAGACCAAACTAATTATTACGAGTTTATTATCAAAGTGGTTCTTTATCTTGTTATTTTACTTCAATGTTAGAAAAAAGAAAACTCCATTACACGGGACCGATAGACGTCACGAAAAGCATGAATTATGGGCATATGAATTTCGAATATGCTTTTCCGGTCCTTCAACAAGCTACCATACTCCCTGGCTTCAGATATCGGATTTATAGAAATAATCACATAGAAAGGATTGCTGAACATTTGGTTTGTATTCATTAATATTAATTCCACCGAATTTATAAGGGTCATTCCCAGTTGTCACCACCTTCCATGTCCCCACTGGTGACAGCTTGGAATTATCTT
Organism: Campaea margaritaria; assembly: GCA_912999815.1. Lineage (NCBI taxonomy): Eukaryota > Metazoa > Arthropoda > Insecta > Lepidoptera > Geometridae > Campaea > Campaea margaritaria. The sequence goes on from OU538788.1 coordinate 8,937,817, forward strand.
AATAATATTTTCCCATTAGCACAGCTATTAGTGAAATATGTTTGTTAGTATCGGATCAGTAGTTCAGATCACCTCTTACAAACTTTACCTCTTTATAACATTAGTTTTGACATATATCCGTTCCATTCACAGGAAAAATCCTTACGTGCTGTAGAAAGTAGACTGAACAACTTTGAATACTCGAATCCAAGTGAATTACTGGACGTACTTAGCCATGCTGTCGATATTGCAGCGGTGCAAATTCTGAAGTTTCTTGATACTTTTCCTTTTATCGACTCATCTGCTGGCAGCAATAGTGACGCGGCTCATTACAATACAGAGCTGGACCGAAAGCAAGTGGCAATACAGAGAGAAGAACTCGTGAGTGGCAATAAATGTATTTTATTTACGGACACAAAACGGGTGGGTGTTAAGGTTAGGTTGTAGGCCTTTTGAAGTTTATGAACATCTGTTATTTGCTTTGAAAAAATATATTGTATTAAATTAGATCGTAGGCCTTTTGAGGTTTATTGAACATCTGTTATTTCATGTTATTTGCTTCAAAAAATATGTCGTATTTAAACTGTACAATTGTGCATACATCAAATAATTTGTATATATATAGAATATAACGAATGATGGGGTCGATAACATTTTTTTTATCTAATGAAGTTACAAAAATATTTTATTTTCTTAGCAATAGTTGTAACTAGAGTATTTTACAGGAGAAAATATATCAACAAATAAAAAATAAGATAAAACTCAGCTCCACCGTTAACCTTGTGATGTTGATCGGCAAGCCTCCCGGAGAGTGTTATTCCGTTTCCAAGAAAAATGTCAAAGTGTTGTTAGTGGAATCAATTACATTTGCGCAAAAACTGAAATCGCTCGTTTTCAAGGTATTGAAATAACGAAACTATTTACGTATTTCTGATTGTTATGAACAATTATTTAACAAGCAATATTCTCGTATGTGCCTACATATGACGAGACTAATTATATATCTATGTAGTGCGTTGCGAGCATTGACAATCATGAAACAAAAATTATAAAACCAGGCTTTATAATCTTTGGTTGCGAACATGTTTGTTACCAGTTTGTATGCACAGTCGATCATTAGATAAGTTCAAAGCCTTTGAATCTTGTAAAATATTATGTCAATTCGGTTATACACATCATTTGCATCTTGTTAAATATTGGTTACTTATTTATTTTTACAGTCTTTAGGAGGTTGGCCAGATATTGTTATTTGGTTACTCAATGAAGGTTCAAGATTCGCATTCCATAAGATTCGTATGTCTGATGTAGTCTTCTCTGTTATACCGGAACAAAGTGGCAAATACTGTGGTCGTATTCAAACTATTTATATGAAAGTAAGATTCTTATTCACGTGGTCTATTTGCTACACATTATGAGTTATATAAAAAACAAAGTAAAATTTCGTTATAGCCTCTGAAATGCCTTCATCACTTAAATATCGTACCGAGCGGCTGTAACTGCATCTCCGGCAAAATCGAGCTACTTGCTTGGATGGGCTTACACTCAGATTTATCGTACTTGGATAGCACTTTACCTCAAGGGCTCAAAATCAAAACAAAAGAATTTGATATGTGTGTGAAGGCCTCAATATTGGTATGCATGACAAATTTATTTTGGTTATAGGTTTTAGTTGAGGCTCATTCCCACTAGTACACTAGATTAGTTTTTTTGTAGTGCTTCTTTTTTTGGAAGTGTTTTATTGCTGTATTTTAACTGTGTATATATTTTTTTCTAAGGGTTAAACTACTGGTTGAACTCACAGGAGCTGATTCAATGGATTTTAAAGATTAAAATTATGTATTTTTACTTAAACCTATTTATTTGATTACGTTAACAATTCTTAAATTATTGCTGAATTAAAACCAAAATTGGATCTTACTTGTTGAACTAAAAACGATAATAACAATGATACAATTATAAATCATTACCTAGTACCGCAAAACCAAAATGTAATATCATATACCTAAAGCAAATCATATCATATACCTAAAGTATTCCCTGTTGGTCACTACGCAATGCTGCCACAGTTGTTTCCCATTTTTGGGAACTAATTTATTCATAGTGCGATGCTATCCCTCAACAGCATTAGAGCTGCGATGACGTTCTCCAAAAACGCACCACATCTTTAGGAAGTTTAGTTACATCCAAGTACGCTGTCAGCCAGGTCTGTACTGTGTTTTTTTTTGTGGTGTACAATAAAGAGTTTTCTATTCTATTCTACGCTCAAAATAAGTTTTGAATTTGTTAGCTTGGTATCAATAGGCATTTCAGATTTTACGTGTTGCCAACCTGCACAAACCCTCCTCACGAAAGTGAGGAGAGATCCGTGCCCAGCAGTGGGACGTTAGGGGTTAATGATGATGATGATGATGAACCTGCACTAAATTGGATGGCATCGCACAACGAATAAGTAAGTTCCCAAAAGCGGGCTATAAGCTAAGAACTATCGACTGGTACGCTGTATTTGTCAGGTAATTATCTGCCAAGCAATAGTGTGCAAATAATATTCTGTTACAGTTTACAGGGCTCTGTTTCTACAGAAATTACTGGGTAAATGAAACTTACAATTGTCATGTCACACGGTGACGAGCGCGGTGCAGCGCCGTGCACGATTTCGTAATTAAAGGGTCTGGGTGGCATTGTAACTCGTATGGGCAGGCTTGGCGTTTACCCACAGGTGAACGGCCTGCTCGTCTCGTTTAGTCTACGATTTACAATTTCAGATGGTACAATGTAGTGTATTTATTTTTCGGGCACAACTAACTATCAATGATAATATGGCGCCACCCTGTCCATTTGTCAGAATCAATGTACTGAATTCTGTCCGACAAACACAAGTAAGTACTGAAAGTCACTAAAAATTATTAATCCGTGTTCACGCTAACTAGTTTATAAAATTATTGCGGGGATTTTCATTCGGGCTTCACCATTATACATTCGCGAGGAAAGTTTAGATAGGTACCAATATGATTTATGAAATCCGGCCGTAGATAACATACTATCTGTGCGAATCCATGGCGGGGATCGCTAGATACATTAAAACCACTAGCAACCAGGCCTTTACTCTGTTACCTTTTGAAACCAAAATGGCCTTTATCACCAACCTTGGCCACAAATTTACCTCTTATTATGTTCCAGGTCTTGCAAAAAACATTGACGCCCGTTTGGGATCAAGTATTGACGGTGACCCGCATGACTCGTTCTTCACAGGATCGAATTGCTAACAGTCCACCGGAAATAATGGTAGAAGTATACAATCATGAATCAATGGCAAGTTTTTTTTAGTAGATATTACTTATATGTACTCGTACCTCCAGCTCCTGTACAAGGCAGGATCTACCTTAAATCTTTTCAGACGCCCTTGCTTTTGACAATTAATTTGTCCTGCGCAGCCCTTCTGCCGCACGTAATTTTTTTTTTCCGGGTATATGTATTACGCATACCACCCAGCCCCGGGGGGGACTGGGTGGTTATGTGGGACTCCCCCGCTCTGGTTTGCTATTATACGATTTATCCATTTAGCTAATATTAAGGACTGACTAGTCCTTAACAAAAAATCTATCACAAAAGCCGACTGGCTTTTGTGATAGATTTTTTGTTAAAATAGTCAATATGTAGAGTCCCAGACAGTGAGGTAGTCAAGCGTCCAGGCAAATCGTAGTCAGCGTCAGGATTCAGTAAAGTAGGTTCTTTACTGAAACTCCCTAAAAGTGTTGGTGAGAAATAAAATCGACGCGTTTTTTAAAGGTTCATCATTGGCCTGTATCCATGCATGTTGATTGTTGAAGAACATTATTTTAATGGTTAAATTTCTACCAGTAATATTATTACCAAACATTAATGTAGGTACAGCGAAAAAACTCAATTCTCAAATACCTTTCTACTAAGTTATTTCAGAACGTAAAAAGTCCTTAATCATCGATAGCGATGCTGCGATGCCTCAACTGGCCGTCTGAAGGGGGAGGGTGACACCTGAGCAAATAATGATAGACTTAGAGTCAAGGGTTGAAGCGTTGAATTATACATCATGTTACGGCGATTTAGTTCATGTTTATAATATTTCTTGTTCTGATATTAGAAGACATAATTATTACCAATCCGGACCAGGTCCCTGTGATGGATTAAGGCCTGTTCCCCCTCATTAAAATGAGCGGAGACCCGAGCTCCGCAGTGGGACGATATGGGTTGATGATGATAATATTACCAAAGCTCTGTAACCTCCTTCACCTACCGGCGCACCATCTATAAACAGTTTTTTTTTATGTTAGATTTCTACGTATACTCATCTAATGTCGGAATATTTGTCATTGCACAAGGCAAATTCTAAACAACCAAACAGTGCAAATCGCAATTCAATTAGTTCAAAGGTTTGTACGTGATCCAAAAATAAAATAAAAAACAGACCGAAAGATATCGTTTTATGTTATTGTATTCTTGTTCAAGAGAAAATAAAAAACGTCGTCTAGATAATTTTACTTAATATAATAATATTATGTACCTTCAACGTAAATACAAACTCTTCTGTCCACTATACTTTACTGGTCCATTATAAGTGGGTAAATTAAATATTTTAAAATTTTTTTTTGGCCTATTCGTATTTTTTGGATGCCGGCTTTTTTAGGGAAATTTTAAATACGATGTATTCAACCTTTGCACCCGAAAATGGCTTAATCGAAACAAGCCTCATGAGCACTTATAGGGCCATTCTGTAACACCCTGTATAAGGCAGTACAGAAAACACGTTGTATAAGCCATACATATAACAATGCCTACTGTATTGTATGTAGGTAGTCTAGTTAGTCATTTTCATCAAAGTTAGGATTATACCGACAGTAAAAAAACTAAATGTTTTTAAATCAAAAGCGGCTTACCTCCCCGAACCAGCGTTATCCTTCACGTCGCTAATCCTTGCCAGCTAGGGGCCCTTACAACGGGCCCGTTTAGTGGGTGGCAATTAGTCGCCCTCCACCCGCGGTTAATCAGAATGTGATGAAATCGGCAGGTGCTGAAGTCACATTTTATGCGCCCAGTTCTTCGATCAACAAAACAACCGATAGAAGGCCCAGTTCTAATATATCAAAAATTAAATAGGTAGTTACTACCAATCATAGCCCAGTTCCAATTTACCATATTATAGGCTTAACAATGTAGTAATAGCTTACTAATTACTTTTATAAAATAGTACCTACTTAATTATTAATTTCTATCTAAACCTGTGAGACTCCACGTCCATGCTTAACACGATCACTGCTGAAAACACAACTGTCGTGTTTTTCATAACTTGCCGCGAGCGCGGGAAAACACAACTTTTGTGTTTGTTGTATGGGAAAACACTATGGAGTGTGCAGAGCCACACCCGTGGCTAGAAAAGCAAATCGGCTCAGCATTGAAAGTGCTAAAGGTTAATTAATCTTCGATACAGTAAGAAGTTGTTCATACCAATATAGACTCTAACGTGATGAAAAAACGACTTACAGTCGTATACCTGAGCCGGCCGCCGCCGCCGCCGGCGGGCACGCGCCGTATGAAGGGTAAACTAAAAGCTTTCGAAGTGTAGGTAACAGTTCTGTTACCCGATATCTCACTAAAAACTATTACCATACTAAACAAAGGACCTGGCATACAAATAATACACTAGCAGCGCTCCGCGATTTCACCCGCGTCAACTACTATCGTACAGAAACCTTTACAATAAATTTAATCTTATGTTCTATTTCGAAACCTAAAATATCTATACAGGGCGTTACATAACAACTCTATAAAGTTAATCCCTACTTATATTATAAATGCGAAATTAACTCTGTCTGTCTGTTGCTCTTTCACGCCTAAACTACTGAACCGGTTGAAATGAAATTTGGTACAGAGATAGTCTAGGGCTCAGGTAAGGACATAGGGTACTTTTTATTGCGAAAAAAGCATTTTAAGGGTTTGAAATAGGGGATGAAAGTTTGTATCGAAGTTTCGTTATTTTTGAAGCTAGAAGCTTGATATTTATTTTTTAGGCTTTTGATTAGATATAAATAAATTTGACATTCAAATTTTGTAAAAATTTACCGTTAAGGGGGTAAAATATATATGTAGGGGATGAAAGTATGTATGGCAATATGTAAGGTTTCGGCTAAACCTCTGCACCGATTTAAAAAAAATATTTCACTAATGGAAAGTTACATTGACAGCGAGTAACATAGGCTATATTTTATCCCCATATTCCCGCGGGAACAGGAACTACGCGGGTGAAACCGCGGGGCGCAGCTAGTACTCTATAAAGAACTGGGGCAGGGTATTCGGGTATTTCCGGCGCAGGGACTTTTAAATAGGTACGATGTATTCAACCTTTGCACACGTAAAACAATTCACATGCTTGATCGAAACAAGCCTGCTGGGTGCTTATAGGGCCATTCTGTGACACTCTGTATACAAAATTTCATCTAAATCCTGTTCAGCGGTTCCGGTGTGAAGAGAGGACCAATACACACACTTTCGCATTTATTAATATTAGTGAGATAGAATAGTACGTACATTTCCGAAGATTAATTTTAGTCTTGGAAACTTATTTCGTTATTTTCAGGAATTAATAGGCCGGTCGGAGATCCAACCAGTTGTAGATAACGTTGAAAACTTTCCCAAACTAAAATGGCACGATTTATGGAAAGGTCTTGAAAATACCGGGCGGATATTGATGTCAGCACTAGTGCGACAGGTAAATATTTGAAAATATTACGTGTGACAACTTACCTTTATTTATTTATCTCGCAAGGGGTAATGTACTAAGTAAAGAATTTTTAATTAAGTAAGTCTTGTAATTATAAACGGATCGTAAATTTTTGTCAGCCCTTATTTAATTCAATAAAATGTATATATAAACTAAACACAGTAACAAGTAATGTACCATAACAATACTGTAAGTGAGTCGCTTATTATTTTAAATTATTGCACTATCATTATTTTTAACGCCATCTGTGAATTTGGATACGTATCTCGTAACGCGTTGGTGTTAATAGCACGTTTATTCAACGGCATACATGAAGGAGCGACCTGAATAATATGTTCAAGGTTCAGCATGTTTTTGCTAGATGTCGCTGTTTGAAACAATGGCTTCATAGTTCAAAATTTTTGGAATCATATCACCACAATAAAATGGAATAAAATAAGGTATCTACCTCTACGTAGTGATTTAATTATTTTCGTAAGCTTCTAATTTGAAACTTTCTCCTTTTACCTAACTAGGAACCTCCAATGTGTTATTATTGAATTCCCAGTTTTATTTTTGCAGGTGCCAGAGACATTAGTTAAATCTACAAATTATAGTTCTTTAAAAGTTACTAATGTTTCAATCCCCTATGAGGTATCCGTTGAAGCTGAAAATAAGATAATTGAACAAATACCTCGCAGTCTTATACCAAAGAACTTGAACTACAAGTAAGTGGCCAACCCCTTTTCGGAATACTCTGGCAGTAGTCTTGAACCCATATGAAGCTTATGTAGGCTTCCAATAAAAAAATCTTATCATTTGAAGAATGCATTTTCCTATGAATAATGGAATACCTATAATACGTAAATTATTTTTCATGTGCCTACGTACGTAGCTACACCATCACTTATCTAGTCATGCTATTAAAATTGTTTCAGGGTTGATGTTTATTGGTGGGGCTTGCGCGACGTGAGCATTATTACAAAGCCATGTGCAGTCCTGGAAATTGACGATTTGACTTTAAGATCGGATATTATCACTGAAAAAAAGCCTTGTTGCAATTTTCCAAACGGTCGAATATCACAAATTTTTGATAGTCATTTAGATAAAAGTTACTCTTCCCCGCTAACTATAAAATTATACGAAAGTAGTACGTTCGGAAGGATCATATTTCTTGGCACAAACGTGGTAAAGAATCCTAACAAATACCTCGTGGAATGGATACCGAAACATCAAAGAGAATCATCACTGAGAACTGTTTCATTCTCATCTTCGGAGTTTTTTAATGGTAAATAAATACTTGTACAATTGTATTGTGATGAATGACATATCTGTTCATCACCACCGCGCCTTAGCAGTGATGTGTACTCAACCATGAAGCCGTGCTTGGAACCTCCCGCCTCGCAGACAAATTGTATCGACGACTATGATAGCTCACCACATTCCTAGATATTGTATTTGATACCTATATGAACGCTATAACGCTTTTTTTATACGCCTTAATTTGGATAGTTTGGATGGGTATTTATGTAAATCTCTTAATAGAATTTTTTTTATACACGTAGTTGTAGGTTCATAAATATGTTTACTCAAATCCTAAACTACGAGAACCTACTAATTGGTTTATTACAGTAAACAAATCATTGTACATTAAGAAAAACAAATTCCGTGAATCAACAACAGACTGTAGCAAAATTACAATAAGTAGCAGCTTGGTTGATAAGAAAAAGTGGCCTGCTTGGAAGAGATTTTTCTGGAGAAATCAACCCGAAGAAGAGGAATTTGTATTACTACCAATAATGAAGAGAAAAGAGCAAGATCTGACAACGAAGATAAATCCAGCGACAGAATACCAGGATTGGTGGTCAAGGTTTTTTGCTTCTCTAAAGGTGTGACTGATTTACTTAGATGTTTAATAATTTTACGTGTACCGATATCATTGTACTATATAGATCGTTGACTAATATACACATGGCCGCTGCTGTATTGGGTAATACCTAATCCGTCCTCTTCCTCTGAGAAGAGAGTTGTGTTCTAGATATTAATTAAAAATAAAATTGTGAATGTTGATAATATATCTGCAGATGACACAAGTTGTTGCTAGACACTTCAGGAGGCCTACCATGACGTCTAATAGCGAATCAATTGAAGACCTAAACTGGTTGCTGCCATTTTCAACCTACACTGGATCCAGTTTAGGTTGAAAATGGCAGCAACCTAAATTGAATCGCTAATAAGACGTCACGGTACGATTATGCAACGCGGATCAGTTTAGGTCTTCAATTGAATCGCTATAAGATGTCATGGTAGGCCTCCCGATCTTAGTATAAATGTTTGATTGTTAGATTATAAAACGTTATCGTGACGTACTGACTAGCTGATGACTGACGGACTGACTGACTATCAGACAACGCCCAGCCTAAACGACTGGGCCTAGAGATTTGACATTTCCATCTCTAAAAGGGTGTAAAAGAGGGGTATAGTTTGTTTGAACGCGATCCATCATTCCCAAACTTTGGTACCTGGAACTTGATAAAAAAACTTGGACCGGACCAAACGAAACAACGATGGGTGGATGGGTGGTTTTTGTGCACAACTATCCTTTAAGATCGATGTAAAAATATAACACTGAGTAAAGCCGCTAGTAATAGTCAAGGTTATTTCTATAATTCCATGGTTTTCTATTGATATTAATTTTAGAAGGGGGTATAATTTACAACTTTGTAGATGGTCATCTCCATAACTACTGATACAACCAATTATAGGCAAGGCTAATCCATAATCTATCTATATTTATATATATATATATATGTCGCCGCGAGGACGAATCGGGAGCTTTCGGGAATCTCCGGCATTGATCAAAGATACTTCGATTTATTTTTAAGATGACGATTATCAATTTGTAACCTTTAATAATGTTAAACCTTAACATCCATTTTAATAGCGTTTTGTCAATTTACAATCTCTAAGTTAATTTATCAAGCTAAAAGAATTATGTTTGAGTATATCCGCCGCCGCAATGATAAATCAGGCACCTACGTCATCGAGTCGAAAAGACTCGATTAAGTTAAGATTTGTTTTTGAATATCAGTAATCTGTATGCTTGAATGACATCAAATCTAAGAGTAAATTCTAATTGCGTTGTATCCAGTTAGAACCTTCAAAATGATTACCTAACTTAAAATAGTTCTCAGTTCGATCGTTTCCTATCGTCATTTCAAAGTAAGTTTATTCCTATTTAAAATTATGATTGCTGTAATGCTTATTTACTAGCCGTACTAGGCTTCATAATCTTAGTAATGCTTATTAAAAGCTTCTACTTAGTAATTGCTAATTCAATAAGCTAGTTCTGATAGTTTGAAGCCGCCATGAGCGCCATCTATCTTCATATCTTGTAAATCGCTACCATCTTATTGGTTGGCGCAAAAAATGGTGGCTGGGAACTATCGGAGCTAGTTTCTTGACGGCACTTTGAGTTGGATTCTCGGTGCGAAAACATTGTGAGTAAATACTTGCTAAATAATTCAATAAAATAATTATAATTTTCAGTGATTCATCTGCTTTTATTTCAAACTAAATTCCAGGGTGTGTTTTGTTAACCTTGTGAGTAAAGTTAACAACTAGGTAGACATTTACATTGCAATAGCAAAGCCGGTGGTCAGCAGGCCAGCGGTTTTGCACTTTTTAAAAAGGGGTGGTCTACTATTATCACGATATATATATATATATATATATATAAATAAATATAAATGTTATGTTGGTTTGTGTACGCTTCAAAAACTCAAAAAGTTCTGCACCGATCGAGCTGAAATTATAGCATGATATATAATCCGCATCAAGGATTGTTTTTATCTATTTTTTTCATCAGTGACATATCAGCGAATGTGCGAATGTGCCACAGCGAAGCGTGGCAGGGTGCAGCTAGTATTAAAACATAGGGAAAACATTTGCCCGGCTTTGGGACGCGATATAAATTAAAAAAGTAGAATACATTCAGGATATATATTATGAGGAACTACTTTTTTGCAAATATGTTCACTTCATTAACGATTATTATCTGGTTTTCAGGAATGTAGTGACAACAATGGCAGTTGTAATGGAAAAATAAAAGTAAGTTAGCCCTACAGATTATAAATAACATAATTATGTGTATAGAATTGATCTTGTGAGGTTCGTAAATGTTTTTTAGATCTATAACTCTGAACTAGAACGCCAGCCTGAGTTCAGTAAATTTAAAGATTGGTGCCGTACCCTAAAGCTGTACAATGGCAAGAAAACAGGACTGCCTGACAAGGATGAGCAACTGTTCCGGGGTTACTTAAAGGCTGGGATCACAATATACAGATGGCCACCCCCGCCCGAAACCGTAGCTGTCAGCTTGAACGGAGTAGACTTACAACAAGGGTAGGTTATACATCGTACTAACCTACTCCTAGAGCACTGATAGAGTTTATGGGGTTTTCTTTTCCGGTGCGAGATTCAGGCATGAGTAGCCACTTGGAAGGGAAATGTCCTTTTTCAAATTCAAACCACAATTAGAAACTTAGTTAGTAGATCATATTTCGACTTTTTTTTTTGTATAAGAGACTTCAGTTTTAGACTTGTAAAAGTGCAATACTTTTGTGTGCTTGCAATAAATGATTTGCGTTTTGAGTTTAATAAATATGAAATGGGTAAGAATGCTTCCTCTTCAAGTACCCTATTGCAGCTGAATGGACTTGATATAATAAATCATATCCGTACGTTCATACATAATAATAAGAATCATGCACGATTATCCACCTGCATCCACCATTATAATTAGAACAGCGAAGGAATGGAATGCCTTACCAGCGTATTTGTTTCACGATAACTGTATTCTGAATGTCTTCAAGTCAAGAGTGACTAGATATATATGTCTTCTAGGCAAGCATACTCCACCGTCGACCGCGTCGACACTTACCATCGGGTAATACTGCGGTCGAATGCTTCCCTATCCCGCAATTAAAAAAAACGTAAAGTTTTTTCGTCATATCATCTGAAGTTACACTTACTCTACTCCGTAGTTTCCACTTTGTAGCCTCATTACATAAATTCCGAAAGATAAAGATAAAGATAAATTTATTTGCATAAACGTGCGATTACACGTATAATTACATACACAAATACACAAAAAGAAACAGAGATTTGGATCTAAATAAAATATGTAAATACCCAAAAAAAAAATTCTTTGGTAACTTTGCTTAGTGGTTTGATTACTTACCGTGAGCTACAGCAACCTACAATAGTAAAATGGATTACTTATAAGTCTGTGGGTAAAAATGTATATTTATTTTAGATACTTCGGCGATTTTCCAACTAACGATTCAGGCAAGTTTCTTGTAAGGGTCTATATCGTGAGAGGATTGAACCTTGTGGCCAAGCACTTCAATGGAAAATGCGACCCGTATGTCGTTATCAAGAGCGGCGTCCAGGAATTTGGGGACAGGAATCAGTTTGTGCAAAATTCAGTGAACCCGGTCTTTGGCAGGTAAGAAGTATCATAGCATGTCTTTTAACACCTTCAGTGCTACTGTCGTGTTTTTCATAATTTGCCGCGAGTGCGGCAAAACACAACTGTTGTGTTTGTTGTATGGGAAAACACTATGGAGTGTGCATAGCCGTACCCGTGGCTAGACAAGCAAATCGGCTCAGCAGTGAAAGTATTAAGCTCGTACTGCTCGTACCTATATCACAAAGGCCTGAAGTCACACACGTACAGTCAACACGTTGTCCCCATTTGCACCCTTTACATACTACTGGTAGGTGTGTATTCATCTTCTACCCGAAGCTGAGGTGACCACTTACTGCTAAACAACCTGCCACTTTAAAAAGAAAGGTGACTGGATACATTTTAAAACGTTATCTCAGCTCAAATGATACAAACTTCACTTTTTTTGAGCCACAAGCATCTGCTTTCGTTAACGTTGGTACTTGTCGTTACAGAATCTACGAGATTGGGTGTCCCATACCTGAGAACTATTTATTGACAGTATCCGTATACGATCATGAGACAGAGACGCACGATGCCTTGATTGGATGCACTAATATTGACCTGGAAGATCGAATCTACTCGAAGCACCGGGGCCGAGTTGGATTATCATTTGAATATAATGTGTAATTTTTTTTAACTATTGGTGGATAATATCGCATGCGTTTTTGCAATATCCATTATTAGTACATTTTACATTAGGATACGCGTGATCTTACACACTGCTGCAATAATATCACCGTAAAAGGACACGGGACGCATATAATAAGAATAATGCTACGCGCCTGTGTGGTATTTATTGGCTTTATGTTCATCGCGACTCCGTCCCACCTAAGCTAGAGAGACTAACCACGAGACTAACCCAATTATACTTATTGTGCAGGATGGGACCTTCAAAGTGGAGAGATATCGAAAAGCCTTCTGATATTTTGGCAAAGTTGTGTGTCAAGAACCACATGCAACCTCCATCTTTCCCAGACGGGAATTCTGTAGTCTTGAACGATGTTCAATACAGGGACACTGATATGAGTAGTATGTAATTGGTTTATGATTTTTTTATTGCAGAATAGGCAAGCATTTGACCGCAGTCTCACCTGGTGGTAAGTGTCGACACAGTCGATAGTGGAGCATGCTTGTCTCGAAGATACCTATTCACTCTCGACTTGAAGACTTTCAGGTTATAGTTTTCGGGAAACATAGACGCTAGTAAGGTATTCCATTCCTTCCCTGTTCGGATTATAAATGTGGATGCAAATCCCTTTTTGCGGGTCGGAGGGATGTCAACCATATACGGATGCCGTGTTTCCGTAGGTCTTGTTGTCCAATAGTGAAAAGGAAATGGAGGAATCAAGTAGTGCAACTCCATCGCACACTCTTCGAAATGTATCTTATAGAAAACCGATAAACAGGCAACCTTGCGGCGATGCTCAAGACTCTGAAGTCTAGCCTTCACTAGTGCATCGCAGCAAATTAGGTTTTTTGCACGGTTTTCTATGGAGTCCAAGAGCTTCGAGCTTATCTATATTATTATAAGTACTAATATTTTAAGCAGGTAAGGTTTATAAGATTTTTTATTCGTAACTGTTGGAGGTAATCTCCAGAACCTCTGATCCGATTCTGAAAATGCTTTATCGATAGGAAGCTTTATATTATTCCTGAGTGCTATGTTTTATTCCTAAAAAATGAATAGTCCTTGCGAAAAAACGAGAATTCTGAGGGTAAAAAGATAATCTCTGCGACCAGTGATTCTAACTACACTATTTCCGAGTGGCATAGGCTAATTTATCTCGGGAAATGTTAAGTTTCAGCGGGAACATTTTAATTACATGGGTGAAGCCGCGAGGTGCAGCTAGTTATGAATAAGTACTAATAAGTTGAATAACTTTTACAATCATTCGTATTTAATAACTTTTTTTAAGTAAAGTAGTTCTCGACCTGGAGCTTTCTTATAAGAAAGATTGGTCATATCAAGAGTTTTGTCATTGACTGTATAATAAAATACATAAAATGATTTTAGTCAATATATAGTTCTACTTAACAGTCTTGAAGACCATGTTTACTTTACAAATTATTTCTTAACTGATTCGTGGCCGGTGATGGGTAAATCGTGCCAAGCCAAAAATTCATAGAGGGCTACACGAGACACACAAGAGGTGTGCCACTACCAAAAATTTACAAAACTTACAAAACAAATTACAAAAAAATTGTAAGTGTATTTAACATGATTATAATAAGTTTGATTTTTGAACATAGAATGATTTTTGTCTTATTCAGAAGAAATAAAGCGATATATAAAATTCCATCTAAATTTAAATTCTGTATTTCTGGTGTGATTTTACTTACTGACGTTCGATAACATAAAAAATCAGGAAAGTCGCAAAGCAAAGAAGCATCAGTATAAAACATTTAATTTACGTATGCTTCTTCCTAGTATTCCTGAAATGCATGATTTTTTTTTATGTAAGGATGAAGCGGATTGAAGCGTAATCCCAAAATATTTGTGTTTATGCTTACCGGTCGTTTTTATTCCTAAATACTTATGAGTACAAAACTGATTTTGGGTTTTAAATTATTTTAACTCTAAGTCTGCTTTCTTATAAACGTGTTTCTCTATAAACTATGAAGATGAGAGAAAACTGAAAAATTTTGTCAGATTTTTCCAACAAGTTTAATCTTAAATAGCCTAATTACTAATTCTATACTTCTTTTTAGATAAAACATACATCTCTGCTTCTGAAAGGAAGGAAAATATATGTCTAAGCCTCTTACACAAATGGCACACGCTGCCACTGTGTGGGTATCACTTGGTACCCGAACATGTGGAAACTAGAAAACTTGTTAACCCTGAGAAACCTGGCGTGGAGCAGGTATTAAAAACATGAACAATATTATGTGTTTCAGTTTTCAAATTATTATTCGAGGCAATAACATGACTCTGGGGCAAAAATTATACTTATTAAAATTTATTAGGTATCGTATACAAGAAGGCGGCATCTACTGACGACGATTTTGCAATAATAAGAATATTGCGTAAATGTTATTGTACGGTACGTCGTGGTCTGTAAACGTTGTTTTGTTAAACACCTTTATTTGAGATACCGTATAAATTGTAACTTTTCATTATTGCGAAGTTTTACAGGCGTAACTTTTTAAGTAAAAGGTCAGCGGTGGTTCTAAGAAATTCTTACACAATATCTTTTTAAATTGTACCAAGGAGTATGGTTGGACCTACCGTTCGTGTTGGTGGTTCTTAGAAAGTCTAAATATCTTATTCCTCCTCGTTGTCATAAATTTATATTTTAAGTATTATGCAATATTAGCTAGATGTGGATGCGAGTTCTTAAGTTTTAGGAGATACGAATTGACTAAAACGTTTAGGAAATTGGTCGGTTGCATATTCTTTTGTGGCAGTCGTTTTGTTGGCTTTCCACAACAGCGTTGTTGAAATCGTTAAAATCTAGGGTTATCTTACGAGTAACAACAATAAATTGAAAAAACGCGACACGTGGTCCTCCTCTCTCTCTCTAGAGAGTAATAATATGTCGTTTGTGCGCGTCACTTGACGTTCGACCTTTTTGCCCTGTATTCTGCAGACGCCACGTTTTTTATCAAGGTTGGAAAGTTTACCGAAGAGTCCTTTTCCCCATCCTGAAATCATTAAGATTCAAGTGTAGTTGCCGCCTTGTTTACAAATAGTGGGAACTTGGAAAGTTTGTACTCATTCCAACAATATCAATATCGCATTTCTTTTATAGATGCCACCTTCCTCCTTGTTTATTAATAAGCGGTTATTGTTGTATTAAAGCAACATAATGGCTAAACCTTTGCTATACTGTAACCGTTTTTAATATAATTTTAATCAATGTACCGTTTTCTCTCCTTAGGGTAAAATTCAAATGTGGGTAGATATTCTGCCACTGCAAAGTAGCGTTTATGTGCCTATACCAGTTGACATAACTCCATTAAAGGTCGAAGATTATGAGCTAAGGGTCATTGTTTGGCAGGTCCAAAGTTTTATACATCATAGTCTTACTGCAAAAAAAGTATTGGATTTGTACGTAAAAGCGTAAGTTTAAATGATAAAATATTATAAGACTGGCTATACAGATACATTACCTAGATATTGCATCATCGCACCTAGTATTTTTGGGACCAATCGTCACTTTTCAATAGTAATTGTGGAATTTGTGGATCTTGGTCTAACACGGCACTAGATGGACCTCGTCAACTTGGATAATGTCATAAGAGAACCATATACAAAAACTACCCTGATTACTAACAAGAATGTATCGATACCGCGAACACTTTATTCTCTCTTCGTATAATAGGTACATAGTTTGGTATTTACGATTATGCGTTTGACACTTTATACATAATACGAGTAGCTACAATAATTACGTAAACTGCTTTAGGTTTTTGATAGTGATATAACTCTAAGTACATTCAAAACTTACAGTTGGATCGGCCACGTAGAACAAGCGCACTGTACCGATATACATTATAATAGCATTAACGGTGACGCACGTTTTAATTGGAGGATGATATTTAATTTTCAATATCAGCATTCAGATAAAAAGGTTAATTTTTAAACAATTTATAAAACATTGTTTCTCATCGTTTTTTGTCGTTGTAGGAACGGAGAACAAAGGAGAAGAAAATTTTCGATAAATTTACGAAAACCTTCCTGGGCCTTTTTCTTTACAAAAAAGACAGCTTTTCACGATAATATGAGCATATTATTTTCATACAATACGCTTAAAAAAGCCCTGAACATAATAACCATGGTTTATTACAGCTAATAATGATGGAGAAGGGACCATTTACGGAATTCGAAGAACGCATACCGCCTATATTGGTAGTGCAGGTGGTGGACAGTGACGTGGAGTCGATTAATTATTATTTAGGTAAGGCTTAATTAGAATGATTTAAGACCATTGCAAAAGTACCACTTAGTTAGTTAAAAAATCATTTGATGGTAAACATCGGCTCCATGTAAGTTTTGCGGAACCCTCCCGTGAAATCGAAATATGTTTGTTCTAAACTTTTTACTACAACTTCTTACTTTTTTTTTATATTTTTAATATAAAAATTAGGCCTTATTTGACCAACAAGTAAAGTATTTATATCGAGAAGACATTGATTTGCCATGACTCTCGGATACGGTAGTAACACTTAACAGTTCCATATTGAGATGGTTTTTAGCTTTTTTGTTTTGTTTCGGCGGCGTCCTGTCAATGCTAGCTTGCACTTTTTCCACTGCATGATTAGTGGTCACTTGCTGTTTTATAAGACTTCGAATGGTTGCGTACACATCATTTCGTTTGGCAGACTCTGTCACCGCCTGTGCCAACCTTCGTCATTGTTTTGTGGCCTAAGCAGTCCAGTTCATTTACTCTATTGCCGTTGGTGGGATTCTAGATATGGACAGTGTAGTGCCCTTCGTTTGTGATTTGATTTTTTCATAATGCCGTTGTAATTCTATTTGAATTTTAAAGTTTTAATGTATAGGCGCGTCCATATACCCTGTACATTAATTTATTAAATTATGACATATGTTCCAGCAACACTGACGCTTGATTTGAATGCAGTTCCTCGCGGGTGGAAACAATTTCAACGTAACTCTTTAGATAACCCAGAAAATACAAAGAAGATCAATCTTTTTTCTGCGAGATCGTTACGTTCATGGTGGCCTCTTAAAACTGTCGATCAAAATACATGGACGGAGAAATTTGCCGTAAGGATTGATTTTAATATAGACTAGATAGTGCGCAATACTACATTACACGATACAATAATCTAACTTTTGAAGTTATTTATTATGGATTATCATCACGATTATATTACATTTTTAGTATTAAGTAGTAAATTATTATTTTTTATTATCTGGTATGGTAGCGTAAAACCTACTCTGAAGCGAACACACAACATGCACAAGTAGGAAACACACCAGGGAACAATTTAAAAAGTAAGAGATAAACATTAGAGTTAGAAGTCTATTGATCCAAAAGTGCGCGAGGTCTATATAATACTTGACGAAAAACTAAAACTCGCAGCGTTATTTAGTTGTTGCGCCATTCATTTTCACACTTTATCCCGTTGAAATGATTTTTTCATAATCCATATAGTTCAAATAATCTATATATATAAAAAAAAATGTGATGTTGGTTTGTGTACGCTTCAAAAACTCAAAAAGTTCTGCACCGATCGAGCTGAAATTTTAGCATGATATATAATCCGCATCAAGGATTGTTTTTATCTATTTTTTTCATCAGTGACATATCTGCGAATGTGCGAATGTGCCACAGCGAAGCGTGGCAGGGCACAGCTAGTATAATATATAAATGAGTTCTGGTCAGCGCCATATATTTTCATATAATATATGAAATATACTACATAATATAACATAATACGATATTATTACGCGCGCGCGCTACATAATATTATGGTGTAGCGCGCGCCTGTCCCGCGCGTCAGCTGCGTCGGCCGCGACCGCGGTTGCGAAACGATAATTAAAACCATTCATTTGTTCCTTACAGTACAGAATTCTACTCGTTGATTTCGTTACCTATAAATATATAATCATTATTCACTTTTAGGGTATGATCGATTTGGAACTGCACCTTATATCGAAACAGAAAGCCATATTAATGCCAGTCGGCTTAGGACGAGATGCTCCTGTTCCTCTGCCAGAGCCCAAGTAACTATTTACTCGTATTTACTATTGTTGTTTGTTTCATCTATATTTAAAACTTTAAACTAATTTATTTAAACTGTAAGAACAGAATATAACAGATTTTTGGACTAGTAACAACATTAATTTCTGTAAACGACAAGACTTTTGCTTTTTATATTTTATTTAAAAAAATATTGTACATTATCTGTACATTATCCGGTGTGGCTCTAAAAACGAAAAAACTGTTTGAAATTTAAATTTCCCGCCATAACAGAAGCGAACCACTTTTCACAACTTAGTTATAAATGCAAAAGTATGTATTGTGTGTAAGTTGGTTCGGTATATTTGTGTGTTTGTTGGTTGTTGAAAGTACTACTATTATTTTTGTGTACTTGGCTTTGAAGTACCTACGCTATAAGTTGGTATCAATTTCATTCCACCAACAAATTGGTACCATCTTGATGTAATATAGTTAATTTTTGCTGTTGTTTGTTTCCTGTCATATTTCTAATTATACATATATTTTTAGCCGTTCGGACACAATTCCTATAAATATGAGCGCATCAGTTTTGGAAAACATCTTCCATCGAGGAGGCGCAGAGTTGATTCTTGTGGCAATTTTTGTAGTAATATTCATTGCTACAGTTTATTGGAGATTGCCAAATATTATGTTTGCCTATTTTTATGGTTAGGCGTGAATTGTATTACTGGAAAAAAAATAAAGTTTTGGTGAGGTACTCAATTTGTAGTTTTTTTAGTAAAAGGATGGCCTTATTAACTCCTCGTGTGCCTAATATGAAACACAAATAGTTATTTCAGATTACACCGTGGAGCTAAAATTTCGGAATTAACGAACAGACGTGAGGACAGTTTCATACTGACAGTAAAATAAAAAAAGTGTATATAAATCTGATACACCTGGAAAATGTTTAGTCTTCTGATTATTATTTATTTTAATTTAGCGCCATAACTCTTCAGATATTCACTCGAGTGGCAGCCGAACCGATTAAACAAAATCAAACTTAATATTAATATTATTATGAGATACATAATGTATGTATGATTACATTCATAACTTCATATAATTTTTGGCATAATTATGCTAATGCGTAATTATGGGAAAAATTGAGGCAGAACAAATGTTCTTGAACTGTTTTATTAAACCAATTGTATATTTCTTTGCTCGTTTTGAAGTAAGAATAAATAATTGTTTTTAACCCTTAAATGGACGATTTTTGTTTCATGTTTTAAAAAAATATATTTGTGTAATAGACATGTATTAGGAAATTGTCTAGGAAAAATGAGTAATGCATAAAAATATTGGATAGTGCCAACATTAAAAAAAAGTACAAAATTTGTTCAGAAGTAAGAATTAGTTGTCAAAATTAACAAAAAATTAAAAGGTCAATTTTATCTGTGATGTTTAGTATGTTGTTTAAAAACAACATTGTCCATTTAAGGGTTAAATTGCGGGCATGTTTGTATTTGCTACTATGTCACTCTGATTTTTTTATTCCGCAGCCAATACTTATGTTATTAACGACCACGCCGTGATATCAATGTGGAATTCGGATCATTAGGGCTGACCAAATTCTGCATAACAAATGTCACACTTAAAAAACCGTTTTCAAATAATTCCTAGACGGTAATCTGCGCGCTGCCGATGCAGTTCGGTTAAGCGGTCGTTCGGATAATCGACGCTCCACTGTATATGATAAGTTTGTAATCGGGTACAACACATTTATTCGGGTGTACAATAACATACAGACTATATAAAAATAAGAAAACTTTTTTTTTATTTGACTGTGTGACGAGACGAGCATGTCGTTCACCTGGTGGTAAGCGCTACGCCTGCCCATAACAGTTACAATGCCACCCAGAACTTTGCATTGTATAATCCTGCACGGCACTGCACTGCGCTCGTCACCCTGAGAGATCGGCTGTCGTGTTTTTCATAACTTGCCTCGAGTACGGCAAAACACACTTTTGTGTTTGTTGTATGGGAAAACACTATGGCGCGAGCAGAGCCGCACCCGTGGCTAGACAAGCAAAACGGCTCAGCAGTCAAAGTGTTAACATGTATGTTCATAGATATCCAGTCTGAAATTGAAACATATTTATTTGAAGTCTGTCATTAAGTAATAAATACTCTAACACCGCGACCAATTAGGGATACATTGATCTATCCTTATGGGTCAAACAAAAACCGCTTCTGAACTGTTAACAATCACACGACATTCGTTATCGGGGAAATACTGGCTAGCTGATGGCTCGTTATTCGATTACAACGCAACGACGCACGCATGCCTACACTGAATGGAATCACCCCATTCAGCAGATACTAACACTCACTCGATGACCATAGCAGCCGCGTTCGCGATCGCCGCTCGAACACCACTACGCAAAATTTGTAATAATTGTGAAAAGTGTTAAAGAAATTGTGAAACAACTGCCTGCGATACTATCTGATTATACGTATGCGGTAAGTAACTATCGTAACTGTTGATGTAATGCTATTTAAAGTTGTAATTGGTCGTTAATGGTTCAGAGCCTGTGTCGTACCTATTTATTTTGGCAATAATCATCTTAATCTTTTTAATTTCTTTATTACCGTTATTGCGTGGCGTGCGTAATTCGTTATTTCTCATAGTAAATAAAAAGCATACAAGTTTTATCTTGATTACTAAGTGTAATCAACTTTCTTAAAGTTAAAGTCTAAAGATGGCTGAATTTTTTTGAAATACATCCGTTAAACAAATATAATTGGAACTTCATTTTTAACCTTTTATTAAAGTGATTGTAAATTATATATAACCACGTACGATACCTCGTATATACAATATGATATTAAAGTAAATATAACATATCATTGATCCTTAAAATAATAACAAAAAATTGTATCTTGGGGCTCAGTATCTTAAAACTTATAAATTATAATAAAGGATCACTGAATTAAAATAATCGGTGTTTTTTTTTTTTTTTAATTAAGGTATTATTCTTCGATAAATTGAAACGCTAGGAAACATCGTAAGTTTTTATACCTCTAGTTTTATTGAATACTTAGGTGTATATCTGTATAATTTTGCTTTTATATGAAAACTAATAGGAAAAACATGTCGTCGAGTTCCATTATGTTCGGTACGATTACTCTTGCATACTATTTAAATGAATTTTAGTTTTGAAAATGCATAACAATCACAGATCTCTGTGATCACAACTTACCATTACACCAATACGAACTATTTGTATCATACAATTTTATTGCAACAACTACGACTAAATACCGCACCTTAATATGTAAATTTGCTAGTGTCTTCGCGGACTGTGGCTTATGCAAGCCACTACATTTCTAGATTAAGACTTACATCATATTTGGAGTAACACTTAGCTGCTGATGATTTTAGAATTTATAAATTAATTGTTTATAATTCCCAACCCGTTTATTATTTGTTTAAATATCAATGGAAATTTGAATGGATTTGGAAATCTAAACAAATTTAACTGTTATCACATCTTGGGAATATCTTCTTTATGACGCTTTCGGGTATTTCAACAACGACATTTATTGGCTTAAAATTTATAAACCAAAGAGATAACATTATCGTATGTTTCTCTTATAAATTATTTAAAGAAAAAAATCTCCCTTCAGTCAATCAGCAAAAACTAAATGTGTTATATGTGTTGAAGTCGCTAAATATTTTAGCCAGCATATATACTATAATCTACTACAAAATAATGGTTCGGAAAATAAGTGAAAATGAAGAAGAAAACGCCGATGAAGTCTATGGCAAAGATAATAATAACATGGACAAGGAAGTGGAATATGACCAGCTGTTGTCTGCTGCTGGAGAGTTTGGACTATATCAAATAATTCTATTTTTTAAAACTAGTCCTTATTACGTTTTTGGAGCTTTTGTATATTTCTCACAACTGTTTCTTACGGAAGTATCTCCAAATCATTGGTGTTGGATACCCGAGTTGGAGAATATGACAGCAATGGAAAGAAGAACTCTTGCAATACCAAAAGATGTGGAATCACATTTGGGATATTCTCAATGTACGACTTACGTGGCCAACTGGACCGAGGTACTCATTACCGGAAATAAACCAGACCAATCATGGGGTACGCAGAAGTGTCAATACGGATGGGAATTTAATACAACAGAAATACCCTACCCAACAATCTCTAGCGAACTGGGTTGGGTGTGCGATAAAGATAGTTATCAAGCAACATCCCAGTCGCTCTTTTTTGTCGGATCTATAATAGGAGGATTCGTAGTTGGGTGGGTTGCGGACCGCTTTGGAAGAATCCCTGCTGCAGTTTTCGCCAACATAATCGGATGTGTAGCAGGTGTCGCAAGCACTTTTACAAGAAATTTTGTTGAATTTACCATCTGTCGTATATTTATGGGCATGGCCAACGATAACTGTATGATGATGACTTACCTTCTGGTATTGGAATATACAGCTCCAAGGTACAGAACATTGATTTCAAATTTATCGTTTGCTATATTTTTCACTCTTGGCGTGACTGTGCTCCCTTGGATATCATTAGCATGTGGAGATTGGAAGGTGATATCCTTAGTCACTAGTATCCCATTAGCTTTGTCGATTCTAGCTCCTTTTTTGATGCCAGAAAGCCCTCAGTGGCTCATTACCAAAGGCCGAGTCAATGAGGTCATTACTAACGTTAAAGCTATTGCAAAGATGAACAAAAGAATCGTGCCTCCAAAATTGGTTGAACAATTTCAAATATCTTGTTCAAAACACAAACAAGATAAATGTGTAAGTTTACTTGAGCTGCTGAAAAGACCTTTGCTTCGGAATATGTTCATATGTGTATGTTTAGAATATCTCTGTTGCATGATCGTTTTTGATGCTTTAGTACGGACGATAGGATCTCTAAAGTTTGATTTCTTTGTATCGTTCACAGTTATATCCTTTACTGAATTCCCTTCCCTATTTCTTCTGTCATTTATTTTAGATTTGACGGGTAGAAAATGGTTATCCATCACGTGTTTAACAATATGTGGTATCTTTAGTTTCATAACTCCATTTGTTGGCGGTGGTTTACCTTCTGTTTTATGCGCCGTAGCAGCACGATTTTTTGTGAATATGTCTTTTAATTCTGTTCTCCAGTGGTCTGCTGAATTAATGCCAACTCCTGTTAGAGGTTCTGGTACATCTGTTGTTCATGTTTGTGGTTATATAGCAACGTGCATATCGCCATTTATTGCATATTTAGACAACTATATCAATTGGTTATCTATGGTAGTTATAGGAGCTATCGCGGTGTTTGCTGCTTCCCTTTGTTTTTATTTACCAGAGACGGCTCAAAAAGAAATGCCCCAAACATTGGATGATGTAGACAGTATGATGCAAAACCGATCATTGTGGGATATGCCGTGCATGCAAAAAGAACGTACTAGAAATTATTATGGTGCGACGAATGATTCATTTGAAGTTAATTAATTTGCTTGTCAATGTATAATAATTCCTTGTGTTTTTAAATTAAATTTCATACAGAACGTCAATAACGCGTTGTGCGTCGGACACAATAATGTGGAATGTTATTTCTTGTTGTCTGTTTGTTATGTTTGTTTTCTAAGAATCCCAATGTGAATTAAGCCGAAAAATATCAGTGTTGACTATTTTACAATAATTATTTTTTAATGTTCTAAATTGCTCGTGTAATCATTATTCTTAGTGTTTTTTGCAAGACGATTAAAATATGTATTATTCCTTAACTTACTTTTACATTTGTTTTGTTTAATTTATTTATTTATAATTGGATCTCCACCATACATTTCGTAGCTCAAACTTGGGCTTGTTTCTTTATTTTGCAAAGGTACGACCATGTGGCGCAAATAAAGATTGGGAACAACCCTGTTATATTCTTATTACCTACAATACTAGATATACTTACTAATAGGTATTTTAGGTAATAAGAATTATAGGTCAATCTTACCTTACTTAAGTATATGTCGAGAATGGAGACATAGTTTAATTATTATTTTTATCAGAGATTACGTTTTGTTAGTTTTGACTCTAGTTATCTCATAGCTTTATGGTTTAGTTTCTTCCGTGATGAGCAAAAAGCGGTTTATCTCTGCGGAAAACGTAAAACTTTGTGTATCGAGTTGATGAGTGTGATATATTGTTTAGCAAACAATTTTAATTAAACAAATTTATTAAATAAATTAGCAAATATAATTAAACAGAATGGCAAATGGTAAGATTAGTCATCACCCGGTACAAAAGGTTGTTGGTTATTGTTGAGTTTATCATTTTCAGCAAAATGATAAATTATATTAGTGAAATCAAGCAATATCAGTACAAAAGCGCAAAAATTTAGAACTACGAGAATTGTCTATGTACACAATGATCTCACGGATCTTCTGAGTACCTAACTTCGTGTCAGCGTGAGCGAAGTGATCTCCAAATTATTTCCTAACTTTCATACCTTCAGGAGTTTTTCTATTTTCATTAACTAAATTAGATAGCCTATTAGTTATTTTATGAAATGTGGAGACACCTTAGAACGGGACAACTCAATCGCTCTCTGGCGAATTGAATGGCGGTTACTCAACCAACACCAAAATGCGACCGAGCAAACCGACCAAGAAATAAGTAAGTTCGAAATCGATGTAATATCGAATTTGTATAAAAATTCTGTGAACTTAGAAGCCTAAACTGAAAACTGCTATGAATCGGAAAAAAAATAGTCCGAAAACTAATACTGGATTGGGACACAGTGTTTTCTGGCCATGTTGCTGTTGTAATGAAAATACGAGTAAATTACAGCAAATAGTTAAAAATACGAAAATAAGCACGCAATAATTAATTTAGTCTCCAACAAGTCATGTAAGAGGGTGCTAAGGCACGGCTTCAGTCCTTGATTAAACTGACTCAATCACTTATGACTCGCAGATGTATTAATAGCCTGCTAATGGATGTGGCTTTATTGTCGCTAAAAACGAATTATGAATTTGTCCTTTTTATCTACAAAATTAAATAAGCGTGTGATTTTATTAATATTAATCCTATACTTTTCAAGTGCACTAAAGAAAATTGTTTATATTTGTTTTTTTTATACATACTATGATAGCCACCCTGCACACGACAGACTAAACGATCAGCCAATAATTATTAAATCGGGTTAGGCTGTTACTCTAACACTGCCACGGTAACAGTCGGCCGATAGCTGTCAAACACAACAAATAAAAAAAGAAACGTGTGCTGGGACACGTAACATAGAAGAAGTAAGACTTAAAATATTAAAATATTTTAGAACGAAATATGTAAAAATAATATTATAAAAAAAAACAGAATAGATATTTTAAAATAATAAATATAAATATTTTTCTCTCTCTCTTCCTATCTTCACTAACTTATATCTCACTTTCAGCTTCCGTTCGTCTCATCGCCAAGCGTGCGTAATGTAGTTTTGTGTCAGTAAATTAATTGACAAGCTGCTCTTGAAAATAGCAGTCGCGTAGAACACTTAATATTGCTTTTATATATTGGATGAGTAGGATCAAGAAGAGAAATGGCACTGAGCTGGTAACGGACTGATTAACTGATTTTCTCCCATGATTTTATATTTCTGATTTAATCAGAGTTACTCTACATACATCTCTACATTAAAAAAAGGGTCTATTCTAATTCCTGCTTTTTTTTAAACCATTATAAGATTATTTTAATATTTTTCTCCACGGTGTGGTTTCGATGTGTATTTTGGAATAGCTATGACATCAACATAAACAAAATTCTAATTTGATACCCATACAAAAAGCTCAATTAATTGTAATAAGTTTTATTTTCTTAAGCCTCGATAATAATAAAGAATTTATTTTCTCGATACATTTTCTGGTAGATGTAACGTTAAATCTTATCCAAATATTTATAGCTCGTGTATTTGGAGTGCGGTGCCAATGAGGCAAGCCACGTTAACTACGTATTGAAGGTTTCTCGTTTTCATTTTATCGGAATACTTAAGTTAAGTTACTTAGGTTAAAAACTGACAGCTACCTGGAGCTAAAGTTATCGACTTTGATTCCTTCAATATTGACGTCTCGGTGCCCTTCCTAATAAACACATCATTTTTAACGTTTTGGCAAAAGAAGTAGTAGGTAGTCAGAACTGAGTATTATTTTGCAATTAAGGAAAATTTACCAAAGTAAAAGGAACCCATACAAAAGTGGCAACTTGGCCCTAGTTGTTCACAATTGTTTTGTGTAAACAATATAATATAAAATGAAAATAACAATGAAACTCGGTTTGGTTAGTTTCCCCATTCTTTAGTCCATGTTTATTCATTACGAAATTCATTAGTAGATACTACTTGAACCAAAGGTTATTTTGCTCTAGTCCATGTTATGATTAATGGTTTAGAACTGAGGTTCCAAGACTTTTTATCTCATAGACCCCTTTCAAAATTAAGCTGGTTCCGGTGGACCTCCTGCAGCTACATTTCCACCATATTCCTATTTATTTCCTACCATTTTTTTTTGTCATACCAATGTATACCCCCTTTGTGTCTCCCGTGGATCCCTGGGGGTTCACCTGGACCACTTTAGGAACTAAGAGTGTAAAAGAAGACGAGTATGTAAATATATTATACTTTCTCATATATTAGGTATTTACTATAAAAAAAACTATGTAGGAAGTTACTGCTTTTGAAATTGTTCGAACGAGTCCGTCTATCTGTGAAAAATAAACTTTGCATTGGCACTTTTTCCCGGTGCTACGCGACGGTCAGAATTGTCCCCAGTATTACCGCAGGTGGACGATAAAAAAGAGGTTGAAGTGAAACGACACAAAGTACTTGTTAAAAATCTCATTTACAAAGTGCTATTGTAAAATATTGCCCCTTCAAAGTTTGTCTAGGGAGCGGCTCCATTTACCCGATGAACGATGGCGGAATTGATAGTGACATCAAATTACCGTACTTTACTTCAGTGCCTTTCAAATTGGTAAGGTAAAACTATTTTTGAAATTGTCTGTAATAGTTTGATATATATCTGGGTTCTACTTCTTTCTCTAAAATATAATTTAGCAGATCAGTATATTTTTCCCGAAGAAATATTGACTTGGTTATGGAATAATCAATTCGATATCTGAATATTTTGTAGGTGTAGTTTGATACCACAACCTCAACTTAATTATAATCAACGTAATGTAATTATTATTCCTCATGGGCCTGTCACTGCATTAAATACAATAACCCCATGAGTGCGGCCGGCTCGGGTTAATGGTTTTATCATTGGATGATACGAGCACAATAAATGTTTACGCATATATAACATATTTAACCTATTAGGCTCAAGACACGTAGTACAATTTTAGTTAGACAAATCATCCTCTTTAAAGACCGTGGTCATACAAATATCTAGAGCAACACCTGTGCTTTACACAAATATTTGGCCTGTGCGGGATTCGAAGCAAAGCATACGCTTCAGAGTCGGCATATCACCCACTTACGCCGTGGAGGCCGGCATACACACTGTAACTATATCAAAAGCAAAGCCGAGCCGGGCAATGGTCGAAAAAAAATACAGCAGTTAGAATCATGGCTCATTATGAACCAATCACTCCTCTCCAACGGGTACAATTTTGTGAGTTGCAAATCTCGCAGATTCTAGTATGTTTCCGTTCTCTGATTACCAGTGATTAATGGATTAATGGTTACTTATCGTCGGAGTACCGACGATTTATCATTACATTATCGCATGAGATTTATCAACGCTTTATGAAGCTTAATTATAGGCTTGTGACAAGATAAGACAAGTGGGGCGGTGTATCTACTGTAAAGTTGTGATAAGCGCTAGGTTCTACGAGCGCTCTGCCGATGGAAAAATGCACTGTCTGACCAACCACTTTGTTTTCTTTTAGACACTCCTCTACAAAGCAAAAAAAATTTAACACATTGATATAGCCTCCCTGACAGACGTTTTATGAAATCTGGAATAACTCTATCCCTACGAGTATGATTATAAGGACGCCCAGTGGCGCCCTCCTAGGTACAATTACAGGAATTTTGATATTCGATTGAAAAACTCTAGGGGTATTTAAAGACCTTGATATAACTACTGTTTATTTCGTTCGTTCTCTACCAATTGAAACTAATTAGACATTGGCTAATATTTTAATTTCATATTGCTGAATAATATTATATTCGAAGTATAATTTTATAGTAAGGCAAACAAATATAACTCTATGAATTCAAAATTAATATTCTTTTAAAATGCAACCAACACTATCCATCTACTATTTTTTAATAACTTTCTGATAGTCTCGTGTCATTTGTTTACTTGAATTTTAATAACTCTTCCTATTTCTGTATTGAGTTTGTGTACAAAGTCTTCCGTGTCTGACATAAACCAACCGAATCTAAAATGATTTGGTATTTGCTTCAGGATGTAAACACGATGACCGGTAAATGGCTCCGAGGTAGAAGTCCCAGACAACCTCAGCAGCATTCGTGTCAAATCCCAGCTATCCTGGCTGCGGCCGACGGTGCTACTCCACCAGTCCAGGTCATCAATCAGAATTTCTGCCACACGACGAGGAAGAGAGGATTGGCTGTAAGTTTTCTTGCTTAGGTTTCGACGGTCATTTCGAGGGTTTGGAACAGGGACAGCATTCGATTACGGTACGCTGTCAGATTAGTTTCCGCCATCTGTAGCCCCATAATATGCGCGAATACAGTTCTCATTAAGTGAGGCAGTCAGTCGCATGCGTTGGTTGCGCTTGGCTACCGGTAGCGGAGACTGGGCACGGAGCAGGTTGCCCCACAACAGTAAACATGCCCCAAGCGTGCCGGCAGCTGTGGTCGCCCACGCCGCACAGGTCTTAGCGGCGACCGAGGCTACGGCGCGGCGGTCCGCTCACATCGCTCGACGGGATCGTGTCCGGAGGAGTGCCATATTCACTCCCTGATGATGTACATGGCTGGAGATGTTGGAGCGGGCTGGGGTGAGAGCCTATTTTTCGCCGCTCTGCGCCTCGTAAACATTGCATAATTATCATGTCTTTTGGTATTATTTACAAAATGTGGCAGCAGTGTTTTTTTTTTATATTATTATGTCTTAACCCTACATTTTTGTATCGCGCAGAACTTAAATGACGTTCAGGTCGAGAGTAAATAGGTCTTCCTAGGCGGGCGTACTTCACCTTCGGCCACATTGTCACTTTTCATCAGGTGAGACTGTGGTCAAACGCTCGCCTAGTAATACGAGTATATCATAAAAAAATAGAAAAGTAAAGGCGTAATTTTTCTAGTTTTTAAGTTAACAGCTATGCATAAGTCTACCGCAGTATGAACGCAGAGTAACCAGAATCCAAGGGAGCAGTGCAAGTCTTAATTTTTATAAGACTTTGTATGACAAATATATAATAAATAATTTTCGACATCTTAAAATTTTAAATACGGGTTATATTAACATTCTTAATTGACGACGATAAATGTATAATACTTAGACTAAACTCGTATGTAGTTTATCTAAAAATGGAGGACATGTCACAAACGTGTCTATTTGTATTATGGCATTTAAATAAAAAGTTATTTCGGGCACGGAGTCGTGACATCCTACTTATTGCGCTCCTCCAAATGTGAAAGACATTTTTAACTGTCTTTGTTGTAGCAAAAGGTAGGGTCACGTATTCTCACAAACAATTTGCTTAAGAGATACATAAAACAAAGAAAGTTTCATCGCGACGCGATATACATCGTACATCGTACCACATATGAGTTTTTCTAAGTGGATTTCTCGAAATGCAATTAGTAAGATAGCCTATGGAACAATTACATATGAGTATGATGGTATGAGTGTGCAGGTCATTAGTTTTTCTACATACGCCTACGGCTTTATTACGAAGTTCCAGCAATTTTTACTCACATTCGTGAACGATACTTTTTAACCGTGGAAAAAGACTAAAGTAGGTAACGAGTGTTTGGAAAACGGAGGATTATACAGATAGGGCACGTTGACTTCGGTCCTTTCCGTTGAATTTCATCGCTGGATATAAGATATAAATCTGGAGTAGTACTCGTAGTAGTAGATAATAATATTTTGTAGAGAAGATTTTCATATTATTGAGCTCATTCCTCGAGTAGACAGACTTACTCACCAAGTCTTACAATTAGGTGAAGTACTTATTTATTTATTTTTACTGTAGAGGAGGCAATCATTTAACCGCGTTCTCATCCGTTTTAGTAATGTGGTCCACATTTCCAGAAAACACATTTCCTCTCGAATAGTACTTGTATTCGTGCTTGCATGTGCTGTGGTGAATTTACTTTAACGACACTTGACACATAGCCAATAAACTGTAACCCCGAACCCTTAGTTGACCTTCCTTTTGGCTTGTTGAGTTAAGTTTGATTGATTTTGTTAGCTGTTAGCTGAATTCTCATAGTTACATGTCCGGATACCCAACAAATGTTTTTGTCAAACATTTATAAAAGCTATTTAGGTACTCGTAATAAAGCAGTGATAGACAAAAATGCTGTACATTGAAGATATATTTAAATAGTATAGACTTAATTTGCTACTGAACAAAAATATGACTTTTTGAAAAGGGTTTCTTTCTACCTGTTTGTTTTTGCATGACTTAAACACTTGCGATTGCAATACAGCTTAGAATCTTATTTATGTAATTAGTAGCTGTTACTCGCGATTTCTCCCGTATTTATTTGACAGCCAGTATACTAAGGTTCTTAAATTTAGTATACACCATTTTTTGTTTTGCCCTCTTTTGTCAAAAGTAAAGATTTTGTGAGCTGGATACTCGTGAGCGTGTTACTTACAGCTGCCCATAGGAAAAACAGGGTTTTTATAACTTTACATTAGCCACTTTCTGTGTTTGACCTTGCGTTTGGTTTATAGTCATATTAAAAGCTGTTTTCAGTGGGAACTGCACTCTTTTAAAATTCAAAGGTAAAATTGTCCGAATTATAGACATAGGTACGGGGAATAGAAACACTTTCTCCTTTTGTAACTTCAGACATAATTATTGCCCTAACAATATTCCATTCCAGGTGCGTAACCGTGTGCCCATTACATAATGAGCGCATCCGGTTTACGCATCAGTAGGACCGGAACACCAACTGTTAGCCTGATCCTATGAAATTGTCTACCCTTGTGTGCATGACATGTCTACCCAGAGATACTCCACAATGTTACCTTGTACGTGGGACATAGTTTTTTCATTGATTTTCCCGATGATTTTATTTGTTGGTTCTAGGAACGTCTCTAGATTTCCAGAAAGTTCCAACGTCTCAAAATGGAACTTTTTGAAAATCTCCTTGTGAGACGAACTTTTACTCGGAACACTTCGTATTTTCAAAATTTCTAAAACATGCGTTTATTCGAGTATAGGCCTAAGTCCCTTGATTCCAAAAATTTAGCATTAATTATACAATCTTATATTCTGCGGTCCGTGTGTGGCCGGCTTCCACAAAAATGCAATTGTAGCCTTTTCTTGAGCGAGCAAAGTGCCGCAAAGTTAGGCTTTTAGCTATTTATCTGGAATTTTCCGGGGCGATATTTAACTCTTTTCTTTTGGTCTTACGTAGTTTCTTAATTGGTCATAATTCTCACAGCCGACCAACGAAAGATATCAAGGGTAAAGAAAAAATAACTTCGTCCTCGTTCCTTTATTGACATTTACACAATAAATTGGCTTAATTTGACGCTGTGGGAGACAATAACACGGACGTAGGTGAACATTGTCGTGTGTCCTCTTACAAATTACTGAATTACAGCTTATCCGAAAATGAATCAAATTCTAATATTGG
The DNA here is from genome assembly GCA_912999815.1 of Campaea margaritaria. Lineage (NCBI taxonomy): Eukaryota > Metazoa > Arthropoda > Insecta > Lepidoptera > Geometridae > Campaea > Campaea margaritaria. The sequence goes on from OU538788.1 coordinate 8,970,509, forward strand.
TTTTGTGGAGTCCAGAGGTGATTTACAACCATTATTTTACAACCAGGGATCATTTTATGCTATCTCCATTAAAACGGTGACCCCAATAAACGTATTTGTTCTCTCATTAATTGTCATATTAAAAAATTGGTATCGTTGGAAGATGTCATGTCAACTTTCTGAAATCTACACCATAACTCTATGTCGATGACAACATGTTGCGTCTGACCAGGTTTTTTTACAGTAGTTAATAATAGTAGTAGTTATATACTAGTTAGGATGTTCCTTGGCTAGTATATAACATCAGAGACTGGCACTACCTCATTCGATAAAGAAACTTGGCTCTATGCTAACTAATTCCTTCCTAAATTATATTAAACAAAAAACATCATCAGACATCAATGTAATTATGAAACAATGAATGCATTCATGTAATTTATTGCAGGAATGGATGTGGACAATAACAGGTCAAGATCGGCGGCATAGGCGAGAAAAAACATTGGATCCGGGCGGAGAACTGCAAATCATGCTGCCGTCGCAAATGCCTGATCGGTCTACCTCCGGAGAAGTTTGTTTACTGGCTGAATCTCCTTTCAGAATATTAAGGGTAAGGATTCCACCAAAACTTTTAATGGGCCAACTTTCAATTATTGTAAATTCTTATTTCCAGACAGTTTACGGCATAATTTGGTTTATAGATTATGTAGAAAAATTCATAGTTTCTGCTCTGTCTGCTCATCCCAATAGTGTTTATAAGAATTATATTATTTGCTTATATGTTATTATATAGAAAGAGCAGGACGACCATAATGTCGTACAGATGTCATAGGGTCCTGAGTAGCACTCATGCATGTATTATGGAGCTCCCGTCTCGTGATAGACGACGCCGACGGCAACACCATAATTTGACCAAACTGGTCGCCTTTGGCGTCTTGTGTCCAAGCAGCATCTTTTAGATTTATATAATTATCCTGACTTTGGTTGGTTACGTTTTATAAAATTAAGCCTTTCTGCTTCTATTTTAGCGTACTCTCCTACCAGATATTGGCTGACAAGAGATCCTTTTCTCTAACCGTTATACGATAAGTAGTCCAGGAAAATTAGTCAGAAAAGGACAAGAATCTCGGAATGAGAGATAGTCGTCTGTAAACTTGTACAAACCTTTATTTAGGCACACCAAAACTTGTCTCAAAACCTACTTATCGTTGGGTGTCCGTGTTGTCAGATATTTCAAGGTCAAAGGTCAAAAAATCCATTTTTTACACATTTATTGCAAATATCTCGTTTCTTGTGGGTTTTATGCTTTTTGAGGCGCATAGACAGTGGATAAATTATATTATATGGTTAAATCGGACTCATATGGTGAAAGTGGGTGATTTTTGATAAATACAATTGTCTTTTTAATGCAATGGGCAGGGGAAAAATACAAGTGAAATCAGATTCTGATTGCTGGACGGTGAATATCGGTGAATCTTCATATTTTTTGGGCGAATTCACACTTCTCTTATAGATCGCCCTTCCGATACACTTGAAACACAAAACTGTACAACTGCGCTACTGCCACTAATTGGCACAAACTGCCATAGGCCGAGTGATTCAGCATGCCGTCAGAGTACTCCGCCTCCGTTGAATAGTTAACGCCTTTCACGTCATAAGACAATATGGCAAATTTGGGCCAATTGTTTACCACTTGATGGACAATTTGTTTCTATACTTCCACTGCTCTTTCTTGTCTACACCAAAAAAACAAGCTATCGGAATAGCTCGCCCTATCACCTATTATTGAAATAACGTTTTTTTAGTATGTGAAGCTAATAGTAGTGCGGTGAGTATCAATTCCTCTTCCATAATTTAATAAACAAAGATGTTTGCCCGAGCCGAGAAACACGAGACTATTGATCAATCAAAACTTTTATAATATGTGTGAGGCACTTTGCCGGCATTCAGATTATGAATACCGTCTCTAAAATCAAAGAGGAATTCCAGATGTCTGGAGCCTGACTAACTCATCACATAATGTTGGGAACAAATTGGTTTCTCCTCTTCCTCCTCCTCAATCGTTTCCTCGTTATTCAGGATCGAAACTTCTTCTAACTACGTCCACAAGTTGTCTCCACCTGCTCCGATATCCGGCTTCCGAATTGATTTCTAACTGTCCCAAAATATGTAGTCAAATCATAACTTTCCTCATCCTCCATTTCACTTACTTCACTTGCACTGTGCAATGTGTGGTGTTAACGCAGTGCTACATTGGAGTCGCCACCTATATCCGCTTATATTTATTATGAGTTAGAAATCTATGACCACGTACGGCCACACGACGATAAAATAACGCAACATGGTAAACAAAGGTAATGGCCATATGATGTATTCGGATTAGCGTTGATAAATTTGAAAAGCTCTTTACATCGCAACGCTATCGTGTCATTGATACGATTACAATGCTTGGACGTGTGCAGTGAATTTATCTGAGTATAGACGACAAAATGTGGTTATTCCGTCGTGCGAACACTGTTCCAATAATCCCGGTGCCATCGACCAAACTTTATTTTGTAAGTTTTTGTTTTCTTCAGTTAAGCGCATCTTTTAGCACCCAATGTAAGTGTGTTGCGTATTTATTCGTCTATGTACTTTCCAATGATTGGTTCTGATTTTTTAATTTTAGAACGCCTATCTATACCATAATGGGTAGAGAAATCTGGAGGGATTCACTCATCTTTTGCTTCAGCTGATTTACTACTTTCTTCTAACGCATCTTCCAATTTTTCAGGAGTTGGGTAGAAATCTAGCTCATCGCCATCATCTGAAAATACATGCAAAAACAACGTTAAAGTTATCATAATTTTTGACATTATTTTTTGACCTAACAAGTTAAACAAGTAATACGATCTTTTTTTTTATTTCCATTAAGCAAAGGCATTACGTAATGTTTAGATGATAAATTAAAAATTAAGGCAACTACATGAAATTCTCTGATAAAGTTACTGGTGCATTTTTAGGACACTATGCATTTAAGGGAGTAAAAACTGAATGCACCAGGGAAACATAATTATTTACGACTGGCTTTAGAGATGACTGATTTTTTTCTTCTCTAAAATTCTGATCTCCTTGGTGGGCGATTCTGCTTCTGCCTCCTTAGAAACCACCAAGGAACTTGTACCGGACGGACAATGAAATACAAATAGATAGAGTGGTTAGCAGTTATTGGCAATTTTGTATTCATAAAATGTACTTGATGGTATGATTTTTAAAAATAGTGACAATTGACCACGCAAACGAGAGCTCACATCTGCCTGAGGTTTACAAAAATAGGTTTTATTCTAACATTCCTCACCCCCAGTGCGTCAACGCTCATCTTCCATCGGAAGGCGTGCAACGCGCTGCCGATCGCAACAGAGCCTGTCGTTGTTTTGACAACTCAATTGCGACCATCTTTGCCCCGCATATCGACCTCACGGCCAAACATTGTGTGGGGGGTCAAGATCAACTATCAATACAAGATCTTCCACTTGCAAGGGCCTTTGTTGCATTTCATTCTGGGTCGTATTTCTGGCAGCACTTCGGGCGCTCAGCCTTTCCCAAATAAATCTGTCAGATAAATTGTCTTAATTTATTGTATAATGAATGCGAGCTTAAAATTTTCTTTTTTACACATACCATACAAGGTTTTTAACAATTGGTAGATACAATAGATCAATAACCCGAATATGTTAGCATGTCAATGTTCCTAGTAATTAAAACTTATTAGTAGTTAGTAATTATATATCAATTGCATTAAAAAAATAATTTTCATCCCATGTATTCGAAAAGAGGCATTTTGCTCCTCGATAAGTGCGAGCAAAGTGGGTCTTTCCCGCGCACTTACTAACAGTGACGAAATGAGTTTTGAATTTGGAACACTGTTTAATTAAAAAGTTTGAACGCAATTCGCTTCAATAAAGTCCTGGCCGGCAATAAAAAAAAATAGCGCGTGCCAATGCTCATTGGCTATCCAAACTTAAAAAAAATTGCATGTCTGTAAAGTTGGTTTACGGACGATATTTTAACGTGAGAACGTCGTAACACAACATTGATGAAGTGATTGCATACTTTTATGAATAAAGATGAATCATTTTTTAATAATAAAATAATAAATACTTGAAATTATACTAGTAATCAGATTTTTAAAATGGAAGAATAATTAATCTGTCAAGAAGAGCAGAGAGATAGATGCGGCGCAAGCTTACAATGAGCGTAACGGGACAATGAGCGTTACGGGGCAATGTTTCAACTTTTTCATGCATGCAGCCGGCGTTTATCTATTTATTAGTCGTCAAAAATTTTTCTTCTCGTATGATGAATATTTTCTCATAGCTTGGGATGAAAAATATCGTGTACCACACGGTAACAAAATTATTTAAGCTCGAGCGAATTACTTTGACTCCCTCGCTACGCTTAGGATTCTACTCTAGAACCCCTCACTACGCTCGGGATTCTACTATAGAATCCTTCGCTTCGCTCTGGATTCAAAAATCGCTCTCGCCGTAAATACATTATTTTGTTCCCTTGTGGTACAATTTAATATATATTACTAAGTAAAAGTAACTGTCATATCATACATCACACATTCCTAATACATGTCAAGTAGTCTTCAATTTACCTTTCATCTACAAATTTCTTTACCGTATAATATAATATTCCTTTACAAACAAAATCTTTCCATTTTCTTCCAAAAACATAATATGAGTATCTTTATAGGTACGGGAACTTATTATACAATGTATACTAAAAAAAAATTGCCATAGACCATAGTTTTGGATTTTGAATTAAACAGTCTAGTTTAATGTCTACTGATTGACAAGGCGCTTCATAAATGTACAATGAAGAAAAACTCAATACATTATTCTAAAAATATGATGGTTTGCAGGTATCTGCAGTAACAGTGATTTAGAAGAAAAAATACTTATCAATCATGCCAAATTCAAACCCTCCACTTTTTATAAGAACCACATCAGACTATGTGCACAACTGAAAAATAGACTTGCTTTTGAAACATGTCCGCACGATGATTTTGACGTCGTACTTGTTAAGTAATTATTAAATTGAATGTAATTACAAAGACCTGTCACGATAACTGTATACCGCCGGTTAAACAAATGTAAATGCGGTCAACTAACTTTGGTGGATGAAGATAGAAGTACCCGCCTCGTGACGGGGCTCTGCTACCCCAAAAGGGCTTAGCAGAGTTTTATACTAACACCAATCTCTCTGGTGCTGATCGTTTTTCGAAATAAAAATAGCATGAATGCTGAATGATATGTAACATTATAATCATTGCCACTCAGACGCTTAAGCAGGTCGGTAAACACTTGCAACTTAAACAAAAACAATAAATTTATTCAAATTACGCCATCGCTTTATGCCCCAGGATATCGTTGCGAAATCTTGTAAAAACATTTCTAACAAAGTTTTTCAAAGGCTTACAGAACACAGCTTCTACAATAAAAAAACCGACTAGGTAATTTTCTTACGACGCGATTACTTGCCATGTTATTCAGTAGCAGGGCTCATTCCGTTGGGGTCGCACCCCTCTGGAGCACTTTCGCGCGCGATACTTAAATGTGACGAGTTGATTGGTCTGTGAAGCTACCTGTGTTCAGTAATTAAGAAAGTAACTATTTTGTGCTTTGGTGAACTATTTTACGATGCATATTATGACAATATTCCACAGTGCTAATGAAAATAAAGATAAACCTATAAAAGTAAACGGCAGAAAAGTACCAAATCATTGGTCAAACGTATTTCGCCTTCTTCAGCTACCAAAGCCCAAAACTGAAGAATTTCTACGGGTAAGTAAAAAATTGATAAATAAAAGCTAAATAAAACTTGTGTGAATACTAAATAACTTAAGAAAGAACATGAAAAACCTTATTTGCAAGTTATTCGCAATTCCAATCTAAGTATTTCGCTGTCTTGCAGGAGTTTTATTGTAACTATGATTAATAGCTATAGTAACTATATTTCTCATTACAAAAATATTTTGTGAAGTAGCACGATATGAAATGAATTATGCAAAAAAAAAAATATTATTAGCTGCATTGTTCACGTATTGAACATGAAATTGTAAAATAATCTGGTTATAATGAGGTCAGTTTTTTTTAAAAAGTTCACAATTGGACTGTTTTACTGTTTTTGGCTCTCTTGTGAATCTTCACACAATGCGGGTGTTTGCTGTTTACTGGCGTTGTGTCGTAACTAAGCTCAATCAGCGGTGCGGGCGCACACAACTGGTGTGACAAAATTGTGAATACAGCAGTGCGGGTTCGCAGGCCAGGCGTGTTTTCACTTGCCGTAATAATGCTGTCAAGCTGACTTGACTTGACTTGACTTGACCGTAAAGCTGACTTCAGCAGTCAACGTGTTAAACTAATATACGCTGATAATAATGATGTTCATTTTATCTACAGACAGCACCACGTTGGGCGCCATCCGCCTCAATATTATCATGAAGACGCATTAACGCCAAACCTTGCAGAAAACAAGATGATACTAGAATTTCATGAAAATGTTCACAAAATAAAGTATGATTGTATAGGTCCACCGGAATCTCATGGCATAAAAATAAAAAAAAAACATTGTGAGATTCATATGGCAATGTCAATTGTTACCTGTCAAATCAAATTACGAGATCTGTCAACTGTAAATAAATACGTTATTTATTATAAGTATTTAATTTTGAACAAACTTGCCCTTGTTTGTTTCAATTCAACCAATATCTTAGGAGATATCTTAAGTTTTAGATAATAAATAATAAATACCACGCGCACATTCATTGCAAGGCAGGCGATCCTGAAAGAGTGCCCAACTGCGCATGCGCCAGCCGGCGGCGCGCCGCAAGTGGCTCTACGAGGTACCATGCCGCGTAGCTCAGGCGCATGGTTGGATTCCTTTTTTTTAGTTTTTGTTATTGTCAGGAGAAAGTTCTTATGAAAGAAAAAATTAAGAAAGTCGCCCGCAAAATTGGAAAATTTGGAAAAAACTGAAATGTTTTATTATATGATATTTTTGTATGAACTTACGATTTTACATTTGATTTTTTGCAATTTGCAGCTATTCTTTAGTAACATAGTGGTTTTTGATCCGGGAATGCAGAATTATTGCGGGAAAACTGAAATTATGCGGGTTTAACTGCAGGGTGCAGCTAGTCATGTATATGAAAACACCTTTACAAATAATGCATTATTTTAGAACAAATTTGATTACCATATAAAAGATAGCTGCGCTCTGCGGTTTCACCCGCATCATTCAAGTTTTCCCGCAATAACTCTCTTAAAAGCAATATATTTTCCCCATTTATGCCACATTCTTCATTGATGCTCCGCTCCTATTGGTCGTAGCGTGATGTTATATAGCCTTTAATCTTCCTCGATAAATAGACAATTCAACACAAAAAGAACTGTCCAATTCGGACCAGTAGTTTTCTGAGATCCTAGCGTTCAAAATAACAAACTCTTCGGCTTTATATATTAGTATAGATAGTATAGATTATGGTGAATTAACCTTAAAAGATAGACATATGCTATTGCGGACTTTTTCTTAGAACTCTTAAATGAGAACAATTTCGTCATACATCAGTGCTGCATAACATTACCCGTTTACGCAGGGCACGCAACAAAAGCTCTTAAAAGCATTATTTTTTACCGTTTTTGCCACATTCTTCAGTGATGCTCCGCTCCTATTGATCGTAGCGTGATGTCATAAAGCCTATAACCTTTCTCGATAAATGGAGTATTCAATACTAAAAGAATTATTCAATTGAAACCAGTAGTTCCTCATATCCTAGCGTTCAAACAAACAATCAAAAAAACTCTTCAGCTTCAGCTCTTATATATTAGTATAGATTTAACTTTGGCAAATAAGTTTACTACACCAATTTTTATTATAGCCTATATTTTATCTTGGCCTATTAATACAAATTTAATGATAACTCCTTCCACTTGAAGCATTATGCTGAGCTCAGGCCTCGTCTGACATCACTGCGCGCCGGCTATCTGCGTACACTATTATGTTCATCGTGTGTTTTCATTTCCTTTTTTTTTTTTTTTTTTTTTTTTTTCCCGGGGAAATGCATTAGGCATACCACCCGGCCCCGGGGGGGGCGGGGTGGTTATGTGGGACTCCCCCGCCAGCTGGTCGGGCGGGGTATACCCACTAAAACCCCGGGGTGTTCTCCTCTCCGCATTATGGAGGTGGTTACGGGTTCGCACGGCGCTTCTGCGACCACCTCTGCGGGCGCCCTCCCGGGCTCGCCACGTGAGGCTTGGGCCTCTTTCTCCGCTGGGTGCGTCCCGGAACACACGGGCCGCACCTCAGCTCGGGACTTCTAACTTGGGCGTTGGACCCCCGATCCGCGGCCCAAAAGTCCCCGTTATTGGTCCCTCGCTGTGCCCTCTGCTGATCAGAGGGACACGCGAAGGACCTCTTCTCGCCAGGTTATTTGCTACGGCCACCAATTCCCCTAGGAGAATTGCTGAACGAACCCCAGGGTGCACCGGCCCAGCTGCTGCCCTTCCCTCCGGATGCAACGCATCAAGAGGGACGAACAACAGCCGGGCACTCGTGGAGGTTACCTGGCCCGCACCCCGTGTTTTCATTTCCTTGTCTTGTCTCTAAATAAGTACGTTGTTCGCTGTTGTGTGCAGTTGTGTCAGAATAAATGGTTTTTTTTTCTTTTCTTTCTAAGTAGATTATTTTTATAATTTATTATTACTCTACAGTCTACACTAATCTACAGGGTGTACCACGGATATGCCACATGGAAGGAAAGTACCTTGAATATTGTAGATGGAACATTTTACTGAAAGAAGACATTATTTGAATTTAAAAAAATAATTTAAACTGCATTCGTAGATATTTAAATAATGACATGGTTGAACCGGGAATCGAACGCGTTACACAAAAAAAAACCTGTAGCTTTATAATACCGATCGAAAGGCTTCATTATAAGGATTATTTTTGGCTAAATAACACAGTGTCAGAAATAAAAGGAAGACCATACATTTTAACCTAATTTTTGGTATTGAAAATACTAAAAAAGTCCAAAGTAAAACCGCTGTAGCTTATGCAACAACTATGCGTAATATGAAAGAAGCAGTTAAAAAAAAAAGGCAAGGAAACCTGAACGCGTGTGTCCTGCTCCTCCCCGACAATTGACTCACTCAGCGCGTATGGCCAAGGCCGCTATTCACGAATGTGGTTTCGAAGAGATCAATGATCTACCTTACAGCCCAGACCTGGTACCTGGGGCCCATTTTTTATTTCCGAAACTGAAAAAAGTGGGTCGTGGAAAGCGATTTTCCGACGATGAAGAGCAGCTCAAGGCGGCCATAAACGATAATTTTTCAGAGAAGGACGAATTTTATTTTTTGGTTCGTATTGAAAAGATGATTTCACGTTGTAAGACGTGTATTGAAATCGCAGGAGACTATATAGAATAGTGAAATTATTTCCATTTTTTCTGTCTTTTCTTTCATATCCACACCGAGAATACTTTGAACTCCCCTCGTAAATGGCTTTGAGCAGCTTTTGAAGATGCCGTCACACAAAAAGACCTGGAGGCATACCATGACCTCTTATAGCGATTCAATTGAAAAGCTAAGCTAAACCGCGTCGCATAATCCTACCGTGACTCTTATCCGTAATCCTACGTTCTTTAAGAGTAAAAACTAAAATACGATTGTTGCCATCACGGTAACCAGCCAAAACAAAGTTATCAGAGGCTAGAGGCACTATAACTTCTATAACTTCGGAGTGAGTTATATTTTTTCATCTGTGCCATTTTTCGCCTTCTTCTCCGAGCACTTCATTGATATTTGTTGTATGTTGGTAGTTTTTTGACAAAGTGTAATTCAGAGTCTCTTATCGATGCCACCATTGGCTTAAATATAGCAAGCACAGTGTCTTTAACAGGGAAAGCTGCTCTTTTAGGCTTGTACTTACAATTACAGTATGGATGTATTCGATGGGATTGTTTAAGGGTCAATTTTCTTTGTCTAGTCTTTGGACAAAAGTTCTGCGTGTCATGATACTATTAGGCTAAGTAACATTCTGCACTAACACGATTCATTTGAGAAATAGGTGAATGTAGTTTATTATTGAAACTAATTGGTGCAATTTAGATGAAGTAACTACTCGAAAACGTTTTAAACGAGGTGCGTTTTTATACCTTCCATAACATGAAACGATTGGCCAGTATCATACGTCTACAGTCATCTATATCTATCTATACATATATATATAAAAGAAATTCGTGTTACTTACAACACTTATAGATCACGAGCCCACGACTGCCAGACCTTCGTCGTTTTATAAAGGCTGGGAGTTTCTCTGTGTATGTCCCCAACACAGGTAAGAATGACCAGCGACTATGGAATTTGGGTTGTGGTTGCTTGGGCAGATAACAGGCAGTAAAAATATAAAATTGTACCTTACTTTCGTCAAAGTATAAAGCTAATTTTTTTATATTTCCTTCGGGACAACTTTAGAAATCACGTCATCCATTGTCGGACACTTATTACAGTTGCTTCCCCCTGCCAGACGCCCCTAAACTTTCAAAAATTATGATTAGACTTTCGTTATAGTTAATAAGCTAAATTTTATCTATGTTACTTGGAGACCTATAAAAAAAGGTTACCTCAAAAGCCTTGGGATATTATAACTCTAGAACGGCTGGAGCATATTTAATGATTTTTGTGTTTTCGGATTTATCTTAGTCCGGAAAATCCTAATTTTTCAGACTATCCGTTCAAATGTGAAAAAAATGAAACTGACAGCTGACGTAATGTCATCAATGGTTTGTTTTGAAAGTACAATAACAAAATAACGGAAAACGTTGAAATTAAAGTTGACCAGTCGATGTGTTTATTTTTTTTTAAGAATTTCAACGAGTATTATTATAACCAAATTATTGTGCCGATATTGTTATAAAATCTTCCCGGCGAAGCCATAATGCAATTTGGCAAAGAAACATCGCGAATGAAACTAATAAATTATAATAACAAATAATAAATAAATAAAAGAAAATAATAAATTATCGAGAATTGGAACGGGAACGAGGATAATTTACTTTTATGTATTCCTTGCAACTTTTAAACTTATTACATTTTGTCAATAACTAGAATAGAATAGAATAGAAAACTCTTTAAATCAATCTCTTTCAATCTTTCTCTTTTTTACAATATCAGACTATTTTAACTCGCTTTTATTATAAAAATAATCTTTATTTAAGTTGTCAAAATGGTCATTATCAAAACTATTTTTTTTCTGTGGATTCAAATCTGGACTATGGAGTGAAGTTTGATTTCAATAAAGCCCTTTTTTGCAAGGTAGCCTTTGATGATGATTTAACATTTTCAGGGACTCCGAATACGAAATTCCATTGAAACTGCAAAATTTAAGAAAACTCTTTGTTCGATGTTTCGCGCCGAAATGGAAAACAATACTTCAATCAAACAAAAAAAAATTAATTCTGAACCATAAACAATCCAGTCCCCATACTTTTTTGACTGAATGCATGTAGATGTTTAGGCCCACTGGGGATGATACGGGATTTCTGCTAGGAAAATGCGGCCATTCCGAAAAGCAGCTATATTCAAAGACAGAGGCGTAGCTACCGCCGTATCAGCCGTATCAATGATACGGAGCCCCCGGGCTACAGGGGCCCCTTACGTGTGTAAGCTAAACCCTTTACCATTCATTTGGGGCCCCAATTAATTTTGATACAGGGCCCCTCCAAGGCATGCTACGCCACTGTTCATAGATATTTTACTTAAACAAGATATGGTACCAAAATTTTTTGTTTACCTAAAATGACATCTATGAACACGCGCTTAGGGTAGTTATTTCCATAATAAGTGGTAGCTAGCCAAACCGGTCTGAGCGAGAGAGCTCCCTATGGTAGTGAGTCCTTGTCCGACGTTTTGCCAGCTCTTCATGGTATTTATGTTAACCGTGAGTTTTTTGTTGATCAGATTTTATTGCAATCTCTTAGTAGTAGTAGGTAGTTAAATACGTCCTATATTGTACTATTTGGAACGAAAGGTGTGTTAGGTTGTTGTCATATTAACGATAGGTCAGATGATACCTACGTGTAGGTCAAGTGATGAGGATTTAAAAAAATATACTAAGTACCTAAAATAAATTAGGTAGGTAACTTTATCAAGTAACATCAGTATTTATCACGTTGCATAATCGTTTTTACAAGCAATTTGTTTCGTGTTCTGTTTGGTATGGTCACCTCATTAGAAAAAGACACACTACCATCAGGAGCCTCTCGCTCGGACCGTTTTATGGGCCATAGTGCACAGTCAAATTTAAGTATAAGGTCTTTGGCTATATTACAATACAAACGGTATTCAGACGTAACGATAGAGGCATAACGATATTAGTGACACAATAAGTATTTTATTATATTTTATTTGCTTGCCACAGCATAAAGTGTTTCTTTTTAAAGTAAAATTTTAGCACTGAAAAAGCTTTAGAAATAAAAGTTTCTCATTGTACATAAAGTTAGAAACTCAACGTTCCAGCTAGAATGAAAACTAAATTTCACTCACAGAAAATTTTTGATGTAATCAGGAATAAATGGGGGGAGGGGGTCAGATGAGTTCAAACTGCGGAGTTTAAGTCTGATTGCCATCGGGATTTCAATCTTGAATGTGACTGGAACCATGTTTGGTTGGCCATATTCTTTGTAGCAAGACTTAATAATTATAATTATTGTTATTTCATTGTGTTGAAGTGACAGAATTTATGATAATTCCACAGTTTTTGATATACTCAATAACTCTGCCTTTTTCACAATTCAACTTCAATTTCCCATTATAATTACCTGCGAATGAGTTGTGTTTGACCCGAACTGTGTTTAACACTTTTGCTGCTGAGCCACGGGAGCGGCTCTGCACACTCCATAGTGTTTTCTCATACAACAAACACAACAGTTGTGTTTTCCCTTACTCGCGGCAAGTTGTGAAAAACACGACAGTTGTGTTTTCGGCACTGAAAGTGTTAACATCATTACGTGTTTAAGAATCAAAAATAAACATAAATAATAAAAGCAATTTAATATGAAAATTGGATATTGCAATCAATAATAATTTCAGTCAAATTCCTTATTAGGCGTAGTGGAATGTGAGCAATCTGTGATTTATATACTTAATTTTTTGTCATTAGGACGAATTCCATTTTTAACGTTGTACAATTTAGACAGAGTTTAAGACATTTTCCTATTTAAGCTAATTCCTTTGTAGACGTTGCACAGCTTAGGTTATCTGAGTTTTAGGCATTTAGCTTATCAGCTTATTCTGTTTAGCCATTATTTCAAGCGTTATGCTACAAAGTTATGCATTTTATACGACATGAGCATAAAGGTCATGTTTAATGACCTCTGCAAGCATCGCGTTATTCGACGTATAATGAATGTATATCATAATATAGTAGGAAAGCTTCCTACTTTATATTTTCACTACCGTAACGCTATAAAACTGTTCATCTGAGATTTTTCTAGCTTATTCTTATCACATAGCTGTCTTGGATATCCAAATTGGCACGTGAGTGTGTTGTTTTATAGCAAGCTTGGGTATGTCGACCTAGGTTTTTTACCAACTCGTACATTTCAGACTTGGTAGGTATAATAACTGTACTGGCTATTTTTATGTAAAATATAACGTGTCTTACCATCAAAAAGTTACATAATGTTCAGAAATTTTTGATAGTTTGTTTCCAACAGGTTTTTAACCTAATTTGGTCGATATAACTGTGCCCAATTCGATCGGTCGGAATTTTCGCTATTCCTTGTAGGGCTGTATCGTATAAATTTTCCATACATTAATAATGAAGCCACGTGCAGAATCACGACGGAATCCGTCAACGGGTCACGCACCTTAATTATATGCTCGCCGAAAAATTATTGCCGCACGATCTGACCTAAGCTGATTGGCACATTCTATTCAGATGCCGACTAATACCGAGATCAAGAATTTGGATTATTCATAAACACCTCATAACCAAGCAAAATGGAGCACTTTTTGGGTGAAAAATCATGTAACTCGCGTCATCGTTACCGAACGCTATCTATGGGAGCTATGTCATCATCATCATCAACCCATAACGTCCCACTGCTGGGCACGGGTCTCTCCTCACTTTCGTGAGGAGGGTTAGGCCATAATCCACCACGGGGGCCCAGTCCGGATTGGTGGATAACATACCTACCTCCGAAATAATTCTAGGTTAGGTATGTGGGTTTCCTCACGATGTTTTCCTTCACCGAAAAGCGAGTGATAATTACGTACATATGTTTTACAGAAACACATTGGTACGTGACCGTCCTGGGATTTGAACTCACAACCTTCTGATTGGAAGGCGGACGTTCTCCCACTAGGCTACCACCGCTTATGAGCACCGCTTATGAGCACCGCACCGGGAGCTATGTATACCATGAATATAGTATATATGTACCTTCATATGTGTACCTTTTGGGTGAACAAAAAAAATAAAAATGAAACAAAAACTTCTTATAAAATAAACCTCATTAGAAATGGCTGACCACAGTGTTTATTAATTCTTGATCATAAACACTTCTTTATAAACCAATAATAATTCGAAAATAATAATCTAATAGCTCGACGATACAATTCACAGGTTACTCTGTTTTCACTTCCATTGACAGACACTATCCCGCGTGTTTTTTCTACTGACGAATTAAAAAATTTTTTTTCTTTCATTTTTTCTTTTTTTTTTCCATTTTAGAGCTAAACATCTATAAACTATGCTATATTACGCTAGGGCGAAAAAGCTAAAATTATTTTAAATTATTAGTATATTGTACTGGGCTATAATAATAATTCCTTTGTTTGAAACAGTCCAAATGACAGCTCCTAAATTTTATTTCTGTTTATCCTAGGCTGCTGAGAGTGGCAACATCGAAGAATTTTTGCGCTTGTACTTAAACGAACCATCTCGCTTAAGTGTGAAGGACGGGAGAGGTCGCACCGCTGCACACCAAGCCGCCGGACGTGACCATACTAAGATACTGCAAATCATCAGAACCTACAATGGAAGTAAGTTTTCAAAAGGAATAATAAAAATTAGTCAAGGTATATTTCGACTAGAATTGCAAGTACATATATCTACAATAATTGCCTACTAAGGCTAATTCAATCTATAAGGTTCGCTCGTAATATTTGGATATCGTCACAGCAGACAGCATTGTTCAAGTTTGCCTTCTAATTAGTAGATCTGTCTACTAATTTTACTACTACTACTACTTCTACTATTTATCTCATAACTAACTATTAAAACGTATCTTACATTAGTATAATATATGTGTTAACGTACAATAGTTGGACAATAAATAGGTAGGTAACCTGAGCGTTCTCACCCACTACTAGTAAGCAACTTGGAGCTGGCAGCCTTGTAGATACATGTACACATTGTATTATTATGTGTTTTAAGAAAAATCTGATATGTCCTCACTGTTACAGATCTGAACGCATGTGATTATTCCGGCAACACTCCGCTTCATGTTGCCGTGGAAAACGATGCATTACAATCTATTGACTTTCTATTACAGCAGTAAGTAAATGCTGTTTTCTTTATACTGTGGTTTTCTAACTCTGCGCTATGTATTGTTTTTGTCTGTTTATTTGTTTCTTTCTACTGCTGTAGGGATTTCCCATACGGGTATGCTATATCTTTTGGTGCAACTTACATAATTATATATAACTAGCTGTACCCTGCCACGCTTCGCTGTAGCACATTCGCACATTCGCTGATATGTCACTGATGAAAAAAATAGATAAAAACAATCCTTGATGCGGATTATATATTATGCTAAAATTTCGGCTCGATCAGTGCAGAACTTTTGAGTTTTTGAAACGTACACAAAACAACATAACATTTTTATATATATAGACTAGCTGTACCCTGCCACGAGACAATTTTTTTTTTGTAATGTAGGGTAATTTGAGACAATCCGAAAATTTCACCTTCCAAACTTCACCGGGTGGTCACCTATTCAATAGCCGACCGCGCCCAACATTGTACTACGTACAACATAATGTATGCAATGCAAAGTTCTGGGTGGCACTGTAACTGTTATGGGCAGGCGTAGCGTCTTAGGCGTAGCGTAGACTTGCTCGTCTCGTCACTCAGTCAAATAAAATTAAAAAACAAATAACCACGGCTCGTACGACGAGCCCTGTGACAAACGCTGATGCTATCTTTTAAATTCTATTCATGTGTTTTATAAAATCTTATGTTTTAATGTCAAGACATTAAAAATGTTTTAAGTGCCCCTATATAGCATAAACTATTTTATAAACCAGTAATAGATTGAATCTAATTATTTTATGCACATAAATAAAAAAAATGTTTATGCCAATTATGATAAAACAAGTCATATAATTATTTGCATTACTTACCATATTTTTTAAATATGATATGTGTTTCTCTATGACAATAAATGTATTCTATTCTATTTATCCGTAACTCCTTAAAATATTTCTCAAGTTACAAGTGTCTAGCGCTTGTTAGCTATAAGTACGAACCTTTCTCGAAAACACGGTGACTGTTCGTAACATTAAAAGCATAAACACTCCAATTTCATGTCACCCTATGTACTTTTATGTTTCTTATTTACAGCTAGTGCTTATGCAGTAGGTAGAACAGAATAATTTGTAGACAATGGTGCCATCTCGTCCTATTTGACATGTACACGGAGAGTTCGTTCTTGTGGGACAATGAAAATCTAAATTGGTGTTGCTTTAGTTTTGCTTGTTGCACTCAATTGCAATGTATGAAATGACGTCGCGGGCATATCGGGGGCCGCGGCCGGCTGTGTATGGAAAACGCCACCCCCACGCCTGCACATTTTATGAATATGTTTTGCACTGTTTTTAACAAGTGTTTTAACAAAACTGTTTCCAACGAAAATAATTTGATTTCAGAGAAGTAAAAACATCTATATTGAATGAGAAGACACAAGCTCCGATACACATTGCGACAGAATTAAACAAGGTAGGTTCGTCAGTTTATAAGCAGCAACGAAGAAAATGTCTTGGATGATTTTAATTACAATTACCTATGTCTTGCTCTCTGAATTAGGGTTTTTCCCAATCGACAAAACATTGATCCTTTCAATCGGTGCCTATTCGCTTTCTATAAAGTTTCCTACTTATGTTAATACAATCCCTATCTTATTATGCATACATAAATAGTTTACTTGACAATACCAATTGAAATCTTCTTTAAACGATACATGCATTGTAATCGTACTTGCATAGTATGGACTGTTTAAGTTTTAAAGTTATCCGTTTTGTGAAGAAAAAAAACGATATCAAAGAAAAATCAAATGGTGCGAAAACAAATGAATTATTAAATTAGGAACAAAAATACACAAGCTTAAATTTGAAACATATTTGAAATAAGTATTCTTAACCTAACGCCAGGTATTTAAGATAAATGTGGCCAGTTCAACAAAACGCCAATTTCATATATTATAAGAACCTAGTATTTCATAATTTTATGAAAGTACTAGCTGCGCCCCGCGGTTTCACCACTGTTGACTATTATCCCACATAAACCGTCAACTATCACGGGATAGAAAGTATAATAAGTTCCATTCCAGGAACTAAAATATCGTTGTAATCGTTGTATAACTATTTAAACTAAACGTATTTCTTGTCTACGTGTTGAAATTGCGGGGCGCAGTTATATTTCACTAAACATAATTATGAAACAACAGTTGAGCCAAAGATGTATTTGTTTTGTAATTGATTGTTTCTTAAAGGTGTTGGTACTTCAAATATTCGCCAAATACAAACATCTATTTAACGTCAACTTGGGAGGGGAGCACGGACGTACCGCTCTCCATTTTGCGGCCATTTACGACCATGACAAATGCGCCAGAGTTTTGGTAAGTTTCAATGTCTCACTCATCTTCATCATAACAACCCATAACGTTCCACTGCTGAGCACGGGTCTTCCCTCACTTTCGTGAGGAAGGTCAGGCCATAATCCACCACGGGGGCCAGATCCGGATTGGTGGATCACCTACCTACCTCCGAAATAATTCTCGGGTAGGCATGTGGGTTTCCTCACGATATTTTCCTTCACCGAAAAGCGAGTGATATTAACGTACATATTTTTTTACAAGAAACACATTGGTACGTGCCCGCATTGGGATTTGAACTCACGACCTTCTGATTGGAAGGCGGACGTTCTCCCACTAGGCTACCACCGCTTCCAATGTCTCACTGTCCAAGTTAATTTTTTTAGACAAGGAAGTATTTATTGTAGTTTATATTGATACTTTTTATCCATTTATATTTTCGTTCTGCAGATAACAGAACTAGACGCTGAGTGGAAACTTCCTTGTAATAACGGGTACTACCCAATCCATGAGGCAGCCAAAAACGCATCTTCTCGCACCATGGAAGAGTTCTTGCAGTGGGGAGAATCCAAAGGCTGCACTAGGGAGGCTATGATATCTCTGTACGATAACGAGGGTAATGTGCCCTTGCATTCGGCCGTACATGGAGGGGACATAAAGGCTGTAGAGTTATGCTTGAAATCAGGAGCTAAAATATCAACCCAGCAGCATGATTTCTCAACGCCTGTTCATTTAGCTTGTGCTCAGGTACGGTTTTACATAATAATATAATACTTTTTAAATTAACTATACAAAAATGTGTGTGTACATTGCAGATGATAAGACAATAGTTCGCTCGTTATGGTGTCCCATGCTCCCAGGTTATATGCATTGTAAGGCCAGACGTGGCGGTGAATGACTAGATATAGTCTTAATTACGACTAACTTAGTCTATTAAATCTAACATTTAATTTAATTATAATTTCACATTTTTTCGATGACAGGGAGCTCTTGAAATTGTCAAGCTTATGTTCACAATGCAACCGATAGAGAAGATCGCATGTCTTCATTCGTGCGACGTCCAGAAGATGACTCCAATTCATTGTGCGGCTATGTTCGATCACCCTGATATTGTCAGCTACCTGATAACTGAAGGTTCTAGCTTGAATCCTTTGGACAAAGAGAAAAGGTCACCTTTGCTACTAGCTGCTTCTAGAGCTGGTTGGAGGACTGTTCATACTTTGGTAAGTTATATGCTCCAAATCAAATTCAAAAGGGTAACTTATAGGGTAAGTAGGGAGGTACTTATTAACTTAAAAAATATGATATGTCATTAATTCTCAACTTTAAAATTGCATGTTTCTTACTTAATCGAATAAACATAGCATTTTGCTATATCTTATTCAGAGGATGTTGAATATTAATTGGCTCCTTACGTTGGACGCCAATTTAAATAATTTAATTTTCACTATAAAATTAAATTCAATAATGCACTAACAAAGACTTTAGTTACAGCTTCTAGGAACTGGCAGACAACAAAAATAAAGTATGTATGATGAAACTACGAGGCATTCTAGATCGAATGAGTGTGTGTTAACTGTCCGTAATTATACTAAACATTAAACATTTCAATCCAACGTCTGGATAATATTTTAGCATAAATATTTGTTGGGGTGGGTCATTTCAGATACGTTTTGGAGCTGATATCCAGCTTAAAGATATCAATTCAAGGAATGTCCTGCATCTAGTCGTGATGAATGGAGGTCGCCTGGAAGATTTCGCTGCTAGCTGCAAGGTAAGAGTTTTTTGGGTTAGATCTTCTGTGTCCATTTAACACTTTCACTGTTGAGCCGGTTTGCTTGTCTAGCCACGGGTGCGGCTCTGCACACTCATTAGTGTTTTCCCATACAACAAACACAACACTTGTGTTTTTCCGTACTCGCGGCAAGTTGTGGAAAACACGACAGTTGTGTTTTCAGCACTGAACGTCTTAAAATAATTGTTTGAGGCGCAACCGTAAGCTTCTTTGAAAAGTTGAGTCTTGCTGGTATGTACTTTCACATCGTTACGTAAGATATCCTTTTGTTTTTATTGCTAAAACTTTTGACAATCGCTCATAATTTATTCAAACTTCGTTGCCAATAATAGTCACAACGATCCGAAGTATCAACTAACTCAATTTTCAGTGTCGAAGGTGCCTACCAGACCAGTTGAGTGTATTTTGCGCGCGAATTCCTCCAAAATTGAAAGTCGGGAATTGGGAGCCTCGTTTGTCTATAAAGTTAACGAAAGTTTAATTGCCTCGGACGCGGACCCCACAAACCATATTGATATTGCAAATTACTATATATTCCTCAACATCTAATCTAATAAATTATTATTCCGATTTAGAGATGCGCCTCGCGGTGTAATACGCGTAATTTCGCTTTTTGCGCATTAAACTCAGCCTTTTCCCGGTATAAAACAAAGCCTATGTCACTCGGGAATAGTCTAGTGTAGCTTTCTATCAGGAAATTGATTTTCAGAATCGGATAAGTAGTTCCAGAGATTACCTTTTCATCCTCAAATTTCTCGTGTTTTCACTCCGGTTCACCGTCTTAGGAAATTATAATAATTTTTCAATAGGATGGACTATGTTTTATTTTTTTAGACTATTTTAAAAAGTTACATCATTTACTTTAAAACAATGTATCTATACTCAAAATTCACCATCTCTCTTCACCCCTTTAGAGACATAATTTAAAAAATATCGCGCCGGTATTCCTTGGATATTCAACGAATAATTTGCTCCAAAATTTCAATGTGTAGGTCTACAGGCTTACTCACAAGCTGTGCATTGTCTTCAGTGAATCGGCCACGATATTATTAAATTTTAACATAATTTTAATTATGACAGAGTCTCTAGGAGACTACTTCCTACTACTACTAGCATTTTTAAATACCATTGGCCTTAGCAAATCATATTTGATGCTTCACAAATAGGTAGTTTTAAAATTGAACGATAAGAAAGTGGCAGCACGTGACTGCTTTTTGCTATGACGTCATCCGTGCTTAGGTTTACGCGCGGTAAGGTAAGGTACGTTTTTATAAAATAAAAAGTGTTAGAGGTCAATAAAATATAACATACGGCATTAAATGCTTCGATGTTACTTTAGCCGCATCTTCAAATGATGCCGTAATTCAGTTTTGTTGTTGCTTGAAATTTTACAACCCAGCGAAACCACGGTTTTTACTTAGTGCTACTTTATCATTGAAGTTACTACGAAATGAGAGATATATGTGTACACATATTTGTCTATTTAAAAGGACCACTTTATTAGTTAAAAGTAATTCTCTTTTTATTCAGTTTTGTGGTTGCTTGTAGTTTTACAACCCGGCAAGACCATGGTTCTGCTTAGTGCTGTATTATCATTCGATTTACTTCGAGGTGGGGGAATCTTTATATGTACACATTCGTCTATACCTAAGCGCTTCTAGTCCTGAAGCCAATTTAATAGTTCAAGGAGATCCTCTTTTTATTTAAAGTATGTTAATAGAACTAGAAAATACGTAGATACACACCACCTATAAAAGGCACAATGTAAATCTGTAAGGTGACCTCGAATATAACTTTCCTGCATATTTGTGCCGTTTGTCGTAGAGACGCTAAGCCCTTGGGGACCGAACGCCTCTGAAATCTTTAAAGATTTAACGGAGAGGCTTATTGGAATCCGTCCGTGACCAAAATGCTAGCTATATTTAGGGCAAAAAATTAGTCTGGCTTTACAGCGAAGCAACGCGGACTGCATTTTCAAGAGTTGATTTAGAACAACGATCAAAATAACAACCTACTTATTTATAATTAATTTATAAAACTTAGCTAATAACTATATTATTTCGCTAAATGTGTAAATTTGCCTAAGTATTATAATTAAAATATCACTTACCTTTTAGACTTTGTTGGTCATAGCATTGAGAAAATTTGTTTTTAAATACCACAATGCACAACCTAATGATTTCCAACCAAAGAGTTTAACTCTGGACTAACTGAAGGTGTGCACGCAGTTGCATTACATGCCTACCTACCTTCGCGAATCCGCGCAGATCACTCTCGGTACCACATCCGGTGATGAGAATTGAAATTCAACGTAGTGAAGCTATTGGTGCGCGATTTCATTACACAATTTACGAATGACCATAGAATACAGATATCATTATGTTATTACCAACATGGTGGCACCGTCACGCGTGCCGGACGCGTGTGATTAAAGCAATAGGAATGTAGTATGTGATTGATATAAGATACGTGGCAAATAATGGAGAATAAGAAAGGTCCATACAAACCCTCACTTTTAATAAGTTTATAGAATAGAATAGAATAGAATAGAAAAACTCTTTATTGTACACCAGAAACAAAAATAAACACAGTACAGAAGAATTACAATAGGTAAATAAGGGTAGTACAATGGGCGGTCTTATCGCTGAAAGCGATCTCTTCCAGACAACCTTTGACCTTTGACCTTTTTTTTTTCCTTTGTTTATAAGACCGGAATCATTTTTAAAACATTGCGTTTTTTCCTACAACATTTTTCAGCTTGCAGTGTCATCCTTGTACAAAGTTTATGATTGGTGTTACAAATCAATAAGATTGTGTTTATGAGCCATACCGCATATTTATTCCAAATGCAGCAGTAGGTAGTGGCGGGAAAATCTTTTAATAGAAACATGCACTGGGTATCAATTTAATTCCAGGATCGTTGCGAGTTGAGTCTGGCGCAGCTTTTAAACGAAAAGGACAGCACTGGTTGCTCCCCGCTGCACTACGCAAGCCGTGAGGGTCACATCAAGTCCTTGGAAAACCTCATCCGCCTGGGCGCTTGCATCAATCTAAAGAACAATAATAATGAGAGTCCACTCCATTTTGCTGCCAGGTAACTTCTTACTCGCCAACGATTAAGTAATTTTAATTTTTTTAACCTTTTGTTTTTCGCAAACTTTACAGGTCATTTAAACATGGAACCTAAATTTGCAGATATGGTCGTTTCCACACGGCGTGTCAACTTCTAGACTCTGACAAAGGCACGTTCATCATCAATGAAAGTGACGGAGAGGGTCTCACTCCGCTGCATATCGCTTCCCGCGAGGGCCACACCCGCGTCGTGCAGCTCTTGCTGAACCGAGGAGCCTTACTGCACAGAGATCATAACGGCCGCAATCCTCTGCACCTGGCGGCCATGAACGGCTATACGCAAACGATCGAGCTACTTCATTCGGTTCATTCGCATCTGTTGGATCAGGTCGACAAAGATGGGGTAAGTGCCTTTAAAATAGTTATAACCATTTTGATTTATTAATAACTAGCTGCGCCCCACGGTTTCACTCGCGTAGTTCCCGTTCCTGTGGGAATACGGGCATAAAATATAGCCTATATTACTCGCTGATAATGTAGCTTTCCATTAGTGAAAGAAATTTTAAAATCGGCACCCGAAACCTTACATATTTCCATATATACAAACTTTCATCCCCTATTTCAACCCTATACAACCCTTTTTTCACTTTTACGTCTATAATTTAATCCAGGTTACAAACTATCAGTGCTCCAAACTTCATCTAAATCCGTTTGGTAATTTTTGCGTGAAAGAGTCACAAACAATCACATTTATAATATTAAGTAGGATAGTAGGACTGTTGATTATATGACTGCCTTTGATTAATTTTTCGGGACTAATTTAATGTACAGTTGAAGGTCAAGATCGAGAATAATCTTTTATTATTTCAAATAATTTTGCAAAAACTAGTAGATTACATTTGTTTGTGTACTGATGTTTCAGAACACACCACTACACCTTGCTACAATGGAAAACAAGCCAAACTCTATAGCTTTACTTCTATCCATGGAATGCCGACTCACTAATAACAAAATGAATATGAGCGCTATTGACTACGCCATCTACTACAAGTTCCCAGAAGCGGCTCTGGCTATGGTCACTCATGAGCAGAGGTAAATATATCATTGTGTTATGCGCAATATCGTTTACCAATGCTCTGTGCGAACGCATAGAGAAAACTTTTGCTTTCAATATATTTTATACGGGTTAATCTATCGTCTCCATATCGACGCTAGAAAGCGTAAACGCTGTAACCTTGAAACGGAAAATTGTTCACCAAACTTTTGTTTTGTTGAAAAAAAATCATAACTACTCGACCTAAAAACGTAAATTTTGGATATTTGGTGTGTTATATACAAAGCTACAATACTGCTACCTTGGTTATATCCTAAAGTTCCTAGGGGACGTTGAAATGTGGGTTTGTTTCCAAATATGTAAAAAAAGTATTTTCGGGTCGGTCAAAGGGTTACAGCGTTTACGCTTTCTAGCGTCGATATATGTATAGATTTTTGATGCGCGTTACAACGTTCTCACAGTTGCGTGTATCAACAAATTTAACGAATTTGCAACGTTTTGATAAGTTACAATTTCCTTGCTAATACGTACAGTGTGTATGTCAGCACTTTGGTCACCGTACACAATACACACTGATAAAGGAGCCTTTCCTGACCTAAATAAAATTGGTAGGTACTTACTGTGTAACTTTTGAAAACCCAACTGTCGAGAATTTAGATTTCATTAAAATTTGCACTCGAATGGAATCATTTTTGGTTCATACGATGATACCAAAGTATAGCTTGTTGATGGCTTTCAGTACTTCACTTCTTTTAAGATTTGCCACGTACGAATTGTGCATTAATCCAGAATCAAGTATTATTATAACTTACTATATAACAGTCAAAATGTCGAGTTCCAGCCAGTCACTTAGTACGCAGTCAAGTCAGGTCGCAGTTAAAATCCACGACTAGGTCAAGTGGTGCATACTTTACCGTAACAGCCTGTTTTGGAGAGAACACGAAATTACACGTTTCACCCACAATTATACTATACACAATAGAACAATAAAAAACGTACAAAACCAACGTCCCATTTTCGATTTCTAATGGTACACTTGCTTATTAAAGAGCTTACATGTCTTCAGGGCTAAAGAAGTGATGGCTCTGCGTTCGGAACGACACCCGTGCGTGACCCTCGCCCTTATTGCGCACATGCCTCGAGTGTTTGAAGCGGTCCAGGACAAATGCATCACCAAAGCTAACTGCAAGAAAGATTCTAAGAGCTTCTATGTGAGTTATAAATTGCTACCTTTGCTGTTGCTCTTTTAGTCTTCAAATATCTTGAGATTTCTAAAACACACGTCTTACAGGGAAGTTTTGATAAATAGACTTAATTGAACTGCGTATTTTAGAACCTTTTTCTTTAGATGCTTTTAGCCCCCCACACAGCTTGCGAAGTTGTTAAATTATGTGTTTCACATTAAACATAGTTATTGTATTTACCCGTTTGTGACAAAATTAAATATAACTGTGTTGAATCTAGATCAAATACAGTTTCGAAAATCTATGCGCGCAATTGCAAGACGACAACAGCAGCCCAAACTCGGAAGGCGTTTCAACGAACTCACAGAATTTACCATTACCAGCTTTGAATGTAAGTTGAGTCTGATTACATTGATATTAAACATTTATTTTGCATTTATGCAGATTAAGTACTCTTTCAAATTCTACCAAAAATCGAAACTCGAGCTCGACGCACTGAGACTGGCGCTGAACGACCCAAAATTTCGCCCTGAACCATTAAGTGTGATTAACGTGAGTGAGATCCAGAGCTGACTTGGAGCCTCGCTTTTCAGTTTGTGTTTTAAGAGCCCAGAAAACAACATTCTGAAGAACTAAGTAGAAAAATAGTCTCGTGAAGCGTTCAAAACTTCTACAATTAATTAGCACAGTGGTATAGTCTTCCAATGCAATTCTTAGATGCAATAATTAGACAGTGATAGCGTAGTGGGAGAACGTCTGCTTTCCAAGGAGAAGGTCGTAAGTTCAAATACCCAGTATTATGTAAAATTTGTCTTTCAGTATTAACGAGTACATGATAAAACTAACTAACTACGTTTACAGTACAGTTGTGTAATTTAATGAAGATAACTTGATTAATGCTTACCGAATATAGTAAAGTATTATGCCATTTTGCTGTCATTTTCCTTTAATGTGGTAAAAAGAAACAGAAGTGGTGAACGAGGCTTAATACTACATAATGCAGATCGAAGCCTCTAGAATCTTCGAAAATGTTGTTTTCGGCGGCACCATAAATAACTGTGTGCCACAAAAATACACTAAAAACACGGCATTGCTTAAATCTCACTTACACATAACAACTGGTGACGAAGGATTTGGATGATAGGGCGTTTTGTATTGTTGCTTGTTGTAAATAAGTTAAAATGGCACTGTAAAATTGAAAATTTTCACGGTGTTTGTGTAATTATAATGCTTTGTAAAAAATGTTACTTGAAAGCGTATTTTTACTAGCTATGGGCAGCCCACTTCTAAACTGCAAGTACAAGTAGTAAGTATATATATATATAGGTACTCTAAGATAATAATGAAGGAGCGATTGGTGACTTTTATTTCTAGGAATCAATGTTTAACTACGTTTGTTTTTCAGGCAATGGTAGCTCATGGCCGCGTGGAGCTATTAGCTCATCCGTTGAGTCAAAAATATTTACAAATGAAATGGAATTCTTATGGAAAGTACTTTCATTTGGCAAACCTCTTGTTCTACTGCATCTTCCTGATATTCGTCACCGTTTACACATACCTACTTATGATGAATGCTGATCCGAGCACCACAACAATGAAAAAGGCATTAAGGGACTGTAACTGTCCGGGAGCACCGAAGGACTTTCAGAAAAATTATACTGATGTTGTGAACACTTCTTTTGCCGTTAATAATGCTACTCGTAAGACTAACACTAATTTTGAACCAGGTATTTTTTTTAAAGAATATATATGTCTCGCATGTCAGGCTGTATATATGTCAGGCTGCAGTTCGTGCTTTGACCATAGGAGAGAAAGTTGCTATCTTTATTTACCCTTAATTTTGTTTGCGGTTTCAAATATTAGGGAATCTAGTCAAATCTGTGACTTAAATCCTGAACTTATTGAATTCAATATATTATCAGCATTGTAATAAATAATTCAACTAAGCAATGCTTTTAAAAACTTGGCTATGATATCAACTGTTGCGCTTTCACGCTTCTAACGCATACTGTATGAAACCATTTTCGGCCACTATTACATTTTTGGTTGTAATTAAAACTCTGTATTTGTAGACTTCGAAGCAAAACTGGCGATGTACACGAGCACCGTGGCAATTCTGGTGTACAACTGTCTCTGCATGTGCCGCGAGTTTTACAACGTGAAGCAGCAAAAATGGCATTACATAGTGGACCCCGCGAATCTAGTATCCTGGATGCTCTACATCAGCTCCACCATCACTGTGTACCCCACGGTGTTTGGTCGTTATAGCGACGCGCAGGTATATTTTGAAACTAAGTTGGCTAAGCACTGACTTACCATC
Source organism: Campaea margaritaria (assembly GCA_912999815.1). NCBI lineage: Eukaryota > Metazoa > Arthropoda > Insecta > Lepidoptera > Geometridae > Campaea > Campaea margaritaria. Next base: position 8,997,839 of record OU538788.1, read on the forward strand.
ATTATAGATTATCTTATTATATCCATTTCTGAACATAAAAGTCTCCTCCCTCCTTCGCCGATCATCACACCATATATTTTCACCAATTAGGCTATTAAATTACTGAATTCACGATTTGATTTATCTATAGAATTACTGAATTATTATGCTTAAGCTGTATTTATGAACAGTTCTCAGCTGCGGCGATAACGGTGTTCCTGTCCTGGTTCGAGCTTCTACTCCTTCTGCAACGGTTTGACCAAGTCGGCATCTACGTGGTGATGTTCCTGGAAATCCTGCAAACTCTGATCAGAGTTCTGATGGTCTTCTCCATTTTGATCATCGCTTTCGGTCTGGCGCTTTATATTCTACTCTCAAAAGTGGGTTCTGCTGAAACGGTATTTATTAAAACTTAATTAATTATTAGTCATTGTGCTACACTTGCGTACGTAGACGCTTTCCATGGTATATCTTTTATATTATAATATCTGTATCTGTAAACACGTCATGAAAATAAAACAACACACGATGCAAACTACTTAACGCTTATTAAACATTAGGAAGACGTTAGGAAGTTTATCAAAAATTTATGAAGGCGAGTGTTACAGAACTTACAGGTTTTGGTTTTGTTTACCGTCAGACGAACCATTAGCTTTTTTACCACTCTATTACATAAAAAACACATGAACTAACAAATTTTGTCAGTATTGTAACTTTTGTGATTTCGTTGCTCCGTATTTCATAATAAAATTACAGTTTTAATAAAATAATAATAAAATTACAATTAATTCCATCCCAGTTGTAATAAATACTTATAATATACTCACCAAGCATCTGTTATTTTTTTACTACACAAGCTATGCGAATTAACCGTTTGCATCTCGTTCAGCGAATATATAGTTATGCTTACGCGATATTAGCGATTATAATAATTCATGTGGCCCGTTATAATAGATTTGGTTGGTTTTTCCAGGGCAATCACTTGTCTTTCAGCAGCATACCGATGTCTTTGATGAGGACCTTTACGATGATGCTCGGGGAGTTGGACTTCGTCGGAACATACGTGCAGCCATATTATAAATCGGATTCAGACTTATTTATGCCATTTCCAATACTGACATTTTTAATTCTCGCCCTGTTCATAATCCTAATGCCGATTTTGCTGATGAACTTGCTCATCGGTTTGGCCGTCGGAGATATTGAGAGCGTGAGAAGAAATGCCCAACTGAAGCGACTTGCAATGCAGGTAACCTATTCTTATCTACCGGCTCAAGTTGCTGATTTGCATTTACATTACCCAGTTTCTCAAAACCCACAGTTTACGGGATGCAAAGTAAAGTAAGTTTACTCAGATCATTGCCTATCCATCTACCAATCGTCCAAACCCGTTCAACTACGCGCACAATTGTGGAACTATCATCCAAATAAAACAATTGATCTTTTGATCTTCCGTATAGTTTATTATGATATTTTTTCCTAGGTCGTCCTACACACCGAATTGGAAAGGAAGCTTCCAGCATTTCTGCTAGAAAGAGTTGACAAGAATGAACTCATTGAATATCCGAACAACAAGAAGTGCAAACTTGGATTTCTGGATTTCATTTTGCGCAAATGGTTCTGTAACCCATTTTCTGATGATGGTAAGTAGGCACATGATTTTAGGGGGGAGGGGGGGAGTAAGTATGCCATTTTTAACAAACCACTTGTTGTTGTGTTGTTATTTACTACATACAACAGTTGGACAACCTACAAAACATTATAGGCTCACAGGCTGTTTTTAAGCGGTTGTTTTTGAATGTGTATATTGGTTTATTTTGGGTAATAGATGTCCAATGCGAGTTTTACAAAGAGCAAGCAACCGATCGGGATTTATGTTTTAGCTGGTCTCGACCTCGTTTTGGAAAGCAGCGAAGACTACATCACGGGCGAGTTGGAGAAACAGAAACGTCGACTCCGGGAAATCTCACAAATGGTGGAACAACAACATATACTTTTAAGGCTGATCGTGCAGGTATGTTTCTAAATGTTGATACTCTCAGTTCTGACAATCGAAATCGAAGAAGTCAATTCCCTTACTATTCTTTTTGGGCACTTTACCGGAGGGATAGCCTAAACCAGCTCGAAGTGAGCGTAGATAATTGTTGAATTTGTACCTCGCATTTTAGATTTCGTGTATTTCGATTGAGCTCTTAGTATTCATTCCTAGTTTTTAGATTGTCCATATCATTGTTATAAGTTAGTTTTACGTTGTAATTAGTGACTAGCTGATGATAAACGCATTTGAGTTTTAAAGACATAATGTTTTTAATTGTTTTAGAAAATGGAGATCAAAACTGAGGCAGATGACGTTGATGAAGGAGTCTCGCCGGGGTATGCGCGCGTGGTGCCTCGCTGGAGCTCGCCTAGAAGCCGCAAGAAGCTGCGCACGGCTCAGTCGGTAAACAGAGGTGGTTAACAATTACGATACTGGGTAGCTGCCTGCGCGTATTGAAGTCTATGTTAGTTATTACAAATGTCATGTCGATGAAATATTTTATACGATTTTTGGAAGATCACGTTTACATCTTAAATATAGATTTCTAAACAATTAAATGATGTCAGAGAATCATTGAAATTATGTAACTTTTTTACGAAAACGGTTATAATAAGAGATAGGCCGGTATTTTGCCATTGCCATTGTTTGTATTGGTGTCCACTATAGTATATTGTACCACAAGTCTGAAAGGAGCCTGTGCAAAACAAACTAAAATGGCGGCCAACCACTAGGTATGCCAATACAACGCTTTTGTGAAACATGTTTTTATAGAAATTTTTACATTAGGTACATATGACAATACGTCATTAATTTTATCATTGTAAGTAGATATATAGTACATATTACCACCAATTTTGTCTAATTTCTAGGATTAAGTATTAAATGTTATTCTTTTCGTGTCGTGTCGAATTATGTTCTCGTCTAAATAGCTCCAAAACTGGATTTTCTTTCGTGTCAGTGGATTAACTATTGTGACCAGATATCGGTGATTCAACGCCTGAGGCAAAGTATGTCGATTGGAATATCGCGTTAACAAGGTAGTCGGCTTAATATGCTGTGGGACGCCAACTCGCTGGCCATGGTGCATCAAATGTTTTAAGAATCATACAGATCGATTTATCGAAAGTCCACTAGGGATCTTGCACAATCTTTACAGGTAAATATAATGATTGAAGCGACGTTAGTGGTTCTGTAACTTCGGATCGATTTCACCGATTGAGCTCATATTCACATAATCTGTCATTGTATATCTGTTTAGTTAAGACTGGTGTTTAACTAGCTGGTTTTTATCTGGTTGGCCGGTAGGTGAAAAAGGGCAGAAGAACTGCCGGACTATTTTACAATTAAATTTATATTGTGAATATATTTTTTTTATAATTAGACCTTTTATTATTATTGTTTATTGACCTTTTATTACATATTAGGTAATATTTTATGTGTGTTAGAATATTTTTATGTAGGTAATTAAAACTTAGGTTTTTTAAATTTCTAACTGTGCCCTTTTGACTTATAATAACTACCACAAGAACATTTACCAGGATAGGGCGTAACCTGAATCAATCTCCAGCATGTTATTTAAAAATCACTTAATTCCGTTTTTCCATGAAAGAAAACAGATTGACTTTGTTATTTATAATTTAACTTAGGATATATTAATTATTGTATAACTTGGAATAGAATCACTTTAAGTAAGTTTATAGGCATTGTATTACAGTCAGAAGTACAAAATGAAATACATTATACCTTGGACTGCAATTCACATTGTTAAATCACGCAAATATAGCTTTCATAAATATACTTACCTACTAACAATATAATGTCAGAAAATAATGTTTACATATGAAAAAAAAACCCTTAAGTTAGTTTATTAAGTATCCTTAATTTATTTACTTTGTATGTTCGTATTTTGTGTGTTTAATAAAGGTTAGACCAATTTATATAATCTTTTGGTTAATAAAACCTAACCCAAAACCCCGAAGACATTAATCGTGTTAAAAAGTATTCCATTTCCTTTCCCAGGGTTAAAACTGTCTCCATACCACAATTCATCACGATAGGTTTAGCCGCTTAGCCGTAAAAAAAGAGCAAGCAAACAAACAGGCAGACAGATAGAATTACCTTAGCTTTTATAATTTTACTAGGTTTATTTCGTGTTTCACCGCTTTGTAGGTATGACTTTATTAATAAAGATTATATTAGTATATCTTTACTGTTAGTATTCAGTAAGGCCAGTAAAATTTACTTGGGTATTGCAAGCCAACCTCAATTAATTACCTGCCATTTTGGTATTCATTACGCAAGATTGTATTAATTATTGTATTATTATTAACAGTGTAAAGGGAAAAATCTGTAACACTACAAAAAAAAATATTACTACTACAAACTTATTATTTGCGGTTGGTGTAATAACCGTGTATAGGGATTGAACGGCAAAGTTAAGTTTGTCCTTTTAACCTATTTTGTATTTTAGTTAGAGCAATCATTTTCATCCTTTTTTAAGACCTACAAGTTTGTATGGAACCCTCGGTGCACGAGTTCAACTCGCACTTGCCGGTTACTATGGTTATAATATGAGAGAATGCCTTGACACTACGAAAATAAATATTTTCTAACAGTAACAGCTAAACGTAATTCCGTTCCATGCCACTGCCGTTGTATGTTTAATGTAAACATAAATTATCATCAAGTGGCCATTGTCACATCACACAATAATAGGTGAAAACACATTGTTCCCCTTCCCGTGAAAATGTTATATATTCTAATGGTGGTAATAAAAGTATCTCATATATCACACTGTCGTCAAAAGAAAAAGTTTAGCAACACTAACGCTGCGTTAACAGCGGTCTGGCATAAAATCGCAACAGTTTATCAAAATGAAGTCATTTTTTGTAGTATTGGTTCTGCTAAAACTTTGCAAGACAAATGATATATTTGTAGGTAATGATAAATATGGGAAGTTAAATGGAGCGTATATTCCGAGATGGAGTAGAGGATATTCCGGAATTAAGAAGGTTTCACACCAGGATTCGAGCTTTTGGCCGATGCAGAAGGAGAGTCGATGTAAGTATATTCCAGCTAAGAATTCATGAGGCTTAATAATAATTTTATTTCAAAGATAATAGACGCGCTAGAGAACATGAAACTCATAGTCTAAAATATTTTGTATAAAATCCATTGCCCCTTGTTACTTAAATTACAAACTGCTTCCAATTATAACTACCATTGGTGACGTAGATATTTTACAGACTTATTAAGACTTAATTCAAACAATAAAAACATATTTGAACAACATGATCGACACTTATGTTCTGGAAAATAAATCATGAGATTCGATTTGAAACTTTAGCGTTAATTATTTCAGGTCTTCGGAATCCATGAGTTTTTTTCAGATTTCAGTCTGATGATCTCTTTTCAGTTCTGTCGTTGTTTACGGTGGTGACGTTTCCCAACGGTGGTTGTGCAGGCGCATCGGGTGATAATGGCACATGCATGACTGCGCGGGAATGCTCGGCGAGATCTGGTTCCGCAAACGGCTATTGTGCTAATGGTTTCGGATTGTGTTGTATTTGTAAGTACTGAGCTAATTTTGATTGCGAAAAAAGTGCATAGATAGATAGTGCCATTATATAGTTAGAGGAATCATTTGGATAAACGAAGCAAGGAACAAAATATGAACAAACTAAGAAACATTGTACAGACAATGTATGTTCGAAATGGACAGGCTGTTGGACCTTTTTTATATTTTAAGACCACAATATCGTTTTGTACCTACACAGTTTTTAACAATAAACATATTCTATTCTATTCTATTCTATTCTATTCTATTCTATTCATTCATTTGAGGTTCTGGTATTATAACTGAGTGGTATAGGTACTTTTCTTTCATGTCACGGAAAACAGCTTGAAACTGTGTAGTGATGTATATTCTCATAATTAAAATTGGAGTGCGTTTTAAAAAAACTCTTGTGGTCTCACAAAGTCACAAATTGTATTTAGGTCCCATAATAAAAATTTACGAATAATAAATGTTACAATGTGGTCGATAGCTAATTCTGCTCATGTAGAGCAATGCTAATGCTTTGGTATTTTTGGCCATATTTTTATAACGATCAAATTGAGTTTGAGTGTGGTTTGTTGTGATTTGATTTTAAAAATTAACCATTTACCATGCCTATGCCTAAATTTAAAATTAATGATCTAAACCGTAAATATGCTAAAATAATACAGTCACAGTAGACTGTATTATTTTATTCATAAATATACAAAAAATCGGCCAATGACAACTGTGATTTAATTTATAAAATAACTAGATGCGTTCTGCGGCTTAACCTCTGCCTTTGTGAAGCCTCTTCTACAAGAGACCGCCAGGAGAAGTACCACACCTTTATCAGACATTAATCCACCAAGCAGTAGTGCGCAAATATTACTATGTTCCGGTATGAAGGGCACTCTTTCCAGCGAAATTACTGGGCATATGACACTTTAGAGCCGACGTCTCAGGGTGATGAGCGCAGTGCAGTGCCGCGCAGGATTATGCAATGCAAAGTTCTGGGTGGCACTGTAATTGTTATGGGCAGGCGTAGCGCTTACCATCACGTGAATGATTTGCGGGTCTCGTCACTCGGTCAAATAAAAAAAAAACTATCCCGCCGAGCCCGCGAAGCCCGACGTGTCTAGTTAGGATAATATTCGTAAGATTCTGATAATTGGGGAGAACATAAATTTCTGATAGACTTGCAGTTTGTTTTATTGATGTACCGTTACAGTTATGACTTCATGTGGGAGCACCACATCGGAAAATGGAACATATTTTGTTAATTCCGGCTATCCATCATCGTACGACGGCACTGGTTCCTGTGAATTGACCATCATGAAGTCACATCCTGATGTGTGTCAGATAAGGTAATTTATTACAAGCATTTTTGACAAAAATTGTCTAATTTGATTCATGTTATTGTAATTATTTATATTAGAACATATAAAAATACATTTATAAACGTCAATACCTTGCAACTTTATTAGGTCATTCAAATATTATGATGTACTTTACACGCCCTTAAATTATTAATAATCCATAAACTATTCGACTACGAGTATTACTTATGAAAAGTGTAACTTTTACTATTTGTCTTGGGTTTGATGAATATTCTATTCAATGCAAAAAGAATACTTCCATGCTTGGGAAAACATTCTACGATTTACAATAAAATTAAGCCTAACTCTGACAAAATATGAAACCAAATACACACCCAAATCAGTTCAAAATCTCGGATATACAGAGTGGGAACCGTGTGGGAACGTGCGGAAAGCTATCGCGATTCGAGAAGTTTTAAGATTTAAAATACTTTAAAGAACATTATGACAATACGCGTTTTCGGCAAGGAATCTCATGTGGCATAGCGAATAAGGGCCAGGTATATAAACTTTTATCCCTACGAAGGTACAAGTAAATTTGTCTAAGGCTCCACATACGAGTATATGTGATTGGCACAGGCACATATTATCCTTATCCTTACTTATATTATAAATGCGAAAATAACTCTGTCTGTCTGTTGCTCTTTCACACTTCAACTACTGAACCGATTGAAATGAAATTTGGTACAGAGATAGTCTAGAGCCTGAGAAAGGATATAGGGTACTTTTTAATGCGATAAAAGCATTGTAAGGGTTTGAAATAGGGGATGAAAGTTTGTATTGGAGTTTCGTAATTTTTGAAGTTAGAAGCTTCAAATTTATTTTTAAGGCTTTTAATTAGATATAAATAAATATGACATTCTACGCGGGTGAAACCGCGGGGCGCAGCTAGTATTACATATTACTTAGTTAGGTAAAAAAAACCTCATTCATGTTATGTTATACTAGATATTCATACATTTTCACCCATTAAATAAACGTAATTTTATTTTTCCACAGGCATGTGCCTATGATATTAGACACATTGAAGTGATGATGATGATGATTTTTTCCTTGCCGATATCGGCTTTGCGGACTTTTTGCATTAGGTTTACTAGTATTCATGAATTAGTCCACAGTAGGGTTTCCTTTATGCGCGCTTCATTGTAGTGAACTTATAGTAGATACTTTACATGCAAAAAATAATAGTCAAGAATACTATGTAGTAGGTAAATAATAATAAATGAATTAAAAAAAAAACATTTTGTAAATAATATCCTAAACATAATCTTCAACACATAACATACCACTGGAGCAGTGTAATAAAGTTAGTTTTAAGTTATAGCCTAACCCTGCTCACGAAAGTGGGGAGGGACCCGTGCCCAGCAGTGGGGCGATATGGGTTAATTATGATGATGATGATGGTTTGTAGTACCGACAATTATTAAGTATTTTTTATATACTTATTCAAAAGTGATGTAGAGTAGAGCTAAGAATTGTCATTAGACAAAATTACGTAGTAAAATATAGTTTTATTATGTACTAGCTGTGCCCTGCCACGTTTCGCTGTGGCACATTCGCATATTCGCTGATATGTCACTGATGAAAAAAAGAGATAAAAACAATCCTTGACGCGGAACGCAGAACTTATTGAGTTTTTGAAGCGTACACAAACCAATATAACATTTATATATATATAGATAATAATATGACTATTATGGGATTATTAAGATGGTAATCACTTTTGGATATTCAACAAGAGACCTTTTATTTCTTTGTTAATCAATTGGCCACGACTATATAAGAATAATATGTTATTTTTTTTTATAGACTAGATTTTGATCGATTCTCAATAGCGGGCCCCGAGCAAATGAATCACGTGTGTAACCAGGATCAGTTCATTGTTTCTGGGGGTAACCCTGTTCCGGCCATCTGTGGGGTCAACCAGGGTAGCCATAGTGAGTACCTACCCCTTATATAGCATAGATTTCTCGAACAATTCGTGTTATTAGTTTTCCAGTACCAACCTCATATCATTTTCATCTAATTTAATTATTATTATAGCTTACTTTGTATCTCATTTATAACCAAATTAAAAATGTACCTAATTTAAAAAAATATATGACCAGTTCGAATTTTCATACCTTCTTATTATTCTTTTATAATCAAGTACCGTAAATGCTTTGTTCAACAGTGTACGTGGACGCTGGCATAGGAACAACTAATCCAGTGAAACTGACCTTCGTATCGAGTGGAAATTCTTTTGAAAGAATATGGAAACTAAAGGTCTCACAGATACCTTGCAGTACCATTTACAAAGGTAAGATAAAACAGTTGAAAACATATCTTTGGTATTCATCGGTAGGTATGTTCCTCTAATAGTAAACTCTATTCTTACTCATCAATGTCCTCATAGGAAACTGCTTACATAGAAATAAAAAACATATTCGTAGAGTTAAACACGAATACATACTGGTTACGTAGCATGGATGTTGTATGCGGCCGAAAGGATATAATTATAATAATTAGGTACAGTAACCGACTGTCAGACTCTACTACTACGGTTTTTAGGTGATTGTCTTTTAAACGGGGTTTTACAGAATGGCCCTATCTGTACAATAAACATCCAAATCCGTTCAGCCGTTTTGGAGTCGAGAGAAAACAAGCACACAAACTTCGCATTTATAATATTGGTGAAATCAGTAACTAGATTCTTTTAATAGCTGATGAAGGGTGCCTTCAGTACTACACGGGCGTATCCGGACAGCTTCGCTCTTTCAACTATGATCCGTCCTCTGGGCGGCAGCTGAGCAATCAGGACTACGGCATCTGCATCAGAATGGAGAGGAACTTTTGTGGGGTCCAGTATACGACTTGCCCAGACACAGGTAAGCAATATATTTTTGATTTATAGCCTTTAGGGCCTAAGCACACGGCGTATTTAATGCGCGCAGACGACACGCGTTTCACTAACGCTCGTTTACGACGCCGTAGATGTCCAAAAAGCAGATTTTTGCATTTGTAATGCAAACGCGCGTAAAAAGTGATGCAATCGTGCGCGAGAAGCGCGTTTGTATCGCGTTTGAATCGATACAAGCGATTTTTTAAACTTTGATATAAAATGACCACACATTGTTGATATAAAATCACGTGTGATTAGGTTACAAGGCTGCGTTTGAATCGCGTTGAATTACGTAAACGCCCGTGTTCTGCGCGTCGTCTGCGCGCATAAAAAACGCCGTGTGCTAGGCTCTTAGTCTATCTTCCCGGAGTCCGTAGTCAAATAATTATATCATAGGCACGGTTTGTCAGTAGTCGAGTCACCGCAGAGTGTAAGACTCGTGGTGGTGGTGTTAGTCTACGCGGTTCAGTCTGAGTACGTTTGGGGTATGCGGCGTGGCTGAGAAAACCGTCACTCCGGATCTTAACACTTTCACTGATGAGCCGATTTGCCTAGCCACGGGTGCGGCTCTGCACACTCCATAGTGTTTTTCCATACAACAAACACATCAGTTGTGTTTTCCCGCACTCGTGGCAAATTATGAAAAACATGACAGTTGTGTTTGCAGCACTGAATATGTAAATCCTTCTATCCAAGAATGCGATGCTCCTATTCCTTGCCACTGCGAATTAAGCACATAGAGTGCTAAGATCTCGCTATGTTCACTTTTTAAATCACAATTCATATCGTATATTATCACCTAATTACGTACCTTCTCTACAGTTTTATAGGACTAGGTGCTACCGCTATGGGTGTTTCCTCAAAATTCTTCATTACCCGGATGGCAATCACGAGATTTATTGCCCATTAACACAGAAAACTCAAAACAAAAGTAAATATCCCACCTCCAATTATAATACAAATATTGGGTAACCATGACATTTTGAAAAGTTATAAGATACTAGCTGCGCCCCGCGGTTTCACCCGCATAATTCAATTTTCCCGCAATAACTCTCTTAAAAGCAATATATTTTCCCCGTTTTTGCCATATTCTTCATTGATGCTCCGCTCCTATTGGTCATAGCGTGATGTTATATAGCTTATAACCTTTCTCGATAAATGGACTAATCAACACAAAAAGAACTGTTCAATTCGGACCAGCAGTTTCTGAGATCCTAGCGTTCAAACAAACAAACTCTTCAGCTTTATATATTAGTATGGATTCTATGACTATATTCTAATTTGTGTTTGAACGAAAATTGTGAACCACATACACCAAATACGTCAATACGATATCCATAATGTATCCTTTATCGATTGGTCAACGAAGGAAACTTGGCCGTGCGTCATCGCGATGCAGATACTAAAAGATTCAAGAATTCTTGCTACGAGCGCTATATTACTAAAATTGAACCAGTTAGATCCTTGAATAAAATACGACGCTATGCCCTGCTTAGACGACGAACGTTATTTTACGGTGAATTTGATAAATTTGCATTTACATTTCACGACAGCTATCCTCATAATATCACTATGAAAATGTATAAAACACATTCAACTATGTAACTTGTGAGTTGTTTCAAAAGAGAATATATTCATACTTTTTAGAGCGTGATTTTCAGTAGTTGGGTTTTGGTTTAGAACTTATTTTTTACGAGCTGCGCGTAAGATATCACGTTTATTTATTTTTTCGTGAAACGCGCGATTTCTAAGCCGAAAAGCGGCTGTTATAAAAAATAAGTACATATAAGTACTGAAAATTACACGTGATTTGGGGCACCTCACCCCGTATCACCAAGTGGGGGGAGGTTAAAAATGATAAAAAAAAACATCACGTCATTAATGGACGGACCCTTTGGCTCACATCCGAGGCGTGATATTAGAAATTGTTCTCAATTATTGGCTACATACAAGCCGTGCACAATTACAGGTATCACTATATTGCTCATATGCGACCAGAACGTGTGATCACCTCGATATACTGTTAAAGAGAAGTTGCGTTCTTTTCTATGTTTATGAAATGTGCTTATTAAGCCCTTTCTTTTGATACCCAACCATTTTTGCTTCGCCGTAGTCGGGTAAAAACAAAAATTAATATAAAAAAACAGGGGTTTGTAGATGACGATGAATGATTTTTGTTTCAGTTAATAACCGGTCACGCTCGTTCACGCTGAGCGGTAACAGCAACACGCCCGTGAACTCAATGATCGGTTCTGGCGCTGGACCCAACAGCTGTGCCAACGACTGGCTGCTCATCCCGTGTGTCGCCAACGTCGGCCGCATCCAGCCCAACCAGGCGCTGTGCACTGACCGGATCTGCGGCGGCACCTTCTCCGCTGATCTCTCGATGCAGTCGTCACAAGTCCTAAGTAAGTTTTCTTTTGTGTTATATGGCCGGATGCGCTTTGGTTAAAGCCAAAGTCAATAATCTTAATTCTCTTGAAAGTTCACTCTTACCACCTCTCTACCACTGGATTCGGAATGCATCCAAACGAGAATAGCCGGCAAGAAACTCAGTGGTTATTTTCTTCTATAAGTCATCGTAATGGGTGTCATAAGACCTTGAACAGTAGGGTAGTAGTTCTTAGGCAGTAGACATGCCTCGGTTTCTTGAAGGAGTCGCTTCACCTCTTTATCACTTTCACTGCTGAGCCGATTTGCTTGTCTAGCCACGGGTGCGGCTCTCCACACTCCTTAGTATTTTCCCAAACAACAAACATAAAGGTTGTGTTGCAGCCAGCACCAGCGCTCGCGGCAAGTTATGAAAAACACAACATGTGTGTTCTCAGCACTGGAAGGTATTAAAAGCGTTGTCTACGCTACACCAAGCCAGCTTGCCAGTTTACCAGTTTATCGTTTTTCTATAAGATACATTTCGGAGAGTGTGCAATGGAGTTGCAGAACTTGATTCCTCCATCTCCTTTCCACCATCGGACTACAAGACGTACGGAAACACGGCATCCGTATATGGTTGATATTCCTCCGATCCGCACGAAGCGATTTGTATCCACATTTATAATCCGAACAGCGAAGGAACGGAACGCCTTACCTTGGTTGTCATGTTTCCCGAAAACTATAATCTGAAAGTCTTTAAGTCAAGATTGAATAGGTATCTTCTAGACAAGCATGCTCCATCCTCGACCGTGTCGACACTTACCACCAGGTGAGACTGCGGTTAAATGCTTGCCTATACTGCAATAAAATAAAAAAGTTGAAGTTTTCATCTCTGCCAATATTAATTTAGTCATATTGATTTGCAGGTACAGTGAAGCCGTTTCGACTGTGGTTCCACACTGACAACGTGGAAGCTCCAATCGACGTGGGCAACAGAGGGTTCTGTCTCAACTACGTGCAGCAACCGTGCACTAACAATGTCATTTAGAATATACTTTCACATCATAATACTACTAATACAAGAAACTTCACATAGTACCGCGCACTACAATATTATAATGCGCAGTTTGGCTAAGCATTACTTAACTTTTTATAAATAAAGAGTTAGTTAGACGGTAGGGAACCTATAATTAATTCTAGTATTGCTAGCTAGCTATACTACAAAGCTACACTAAGGAATAGTGAAGCTTTATATCGATAACGAATTTTCCGAATCGGTTCAGTATTTCCGTTTTACCATTCCTCTAGAAGATAAATTAAACAAAAAAAAAGAAATTAGTGTTATTGTATTTCTTTAGAAAAGTTGTTTGTTTTTATTATTAAAATACATAGATCTTGAATCTTACGCTTCGCAGTCGGCTCATCACCGAGGACGTTGGAATAAATATAGTTGGAATAAAGGCTGTTGTTAATCAAATCAATACTCTCCATACTAATAGGTAACATTATGTAAGTTGCAAATCTCGCAGTTGCTAGTAGTTCTGGTATAATTATATTTACAAAATAACCGTTCTAGTATATTTACAAAGTGTCATCGTCGTAATTTCAAAAAGTGTTTCTTCATAAATAAATTGTAACCTTAGTACTTAGATAAAAATGTTTTAACCGCACCGCCGCGCCGCCGCTCCGCGGTTTTACTGCGTATTTCCCCGTAATTTTCCCCGCGGGAGCCGAGATCTATGCATTGCTAGGCGTAGCGTCACAAAATGTGGTGAAAAATAAGTGTGAGAAGACATAATTAGGCTCCAGGACAACTCTAAGATAGGAAGGTAATAGCTCTAAAGTCTATTAGGAAGCTTACTTACATTACTACTTACATTATTCTCACATAAAACATAATTCACTTATGTCAATAAGTGAATTATGTTTTATGCTGAGTAAAAGGTAGACTTTCTGTAAATGGAAATTGCTTAAGTGAAACCGCGGAGCTTTGCTACTTTATGTATATTCTTTTAGCTGTTTTTACTTTAGTTGACCACGAACAATATAATTATCTAATGTTAAATATGATAGCTCAACCCATAGATAGGTAGATACAGGCTTGATTTTTTTTATACAATATTACTGTATGTATGTACCAACATATTCTTTTTGCAATAAATTATCCTTTTAATTATTTTTTAGTTTTATTTGACATTATCTTATTAAGTAGCAGAGCCCCGTGGTTTCTCCCTCGCTAACTATTACGAGTATGCCACAGGAGCCGTTGGTTTTGAAGGATAAAAAGTATCCTTTGTTCTATTCCAGGACTTATTTTTTTACAAAATTTCATCAATATCCATTCATCCGTTTCGGCGTGATGAAAAGACAAAGACACAAACTTTCGCATTTATAATATTAGTGAGATATAGAACCTGACAAAGACATGACACATGTGCATACAGACAATAGTAGATTGTACCACAAGGGAACAAAATAATGTATTTACGGCGAGAGCGATTTTTTCTCGTATGATGAATTTTTCTCATAGCTCAGGATGAAAAGCATAGTGTACCACACGGTAACAAAATTATTTAACCTCGAGCGAAGTACTTTGACTCCCTCGCTACGCTTAGGATTCTACTCTAGAATCCTTCGAATCGCTCTGGATTCAAAAAATCGCACTCGCCCCAAATACATTATTTTGTTCCCTTGTGATACAATCTACTACTTTTTTCATAATCTATTAAGTGTTATGTATGTAGGATACATACATTCACGAGTTTACATGAACAAATTTTAATGTTGCCAGCAAAATCAACTTTGTGTTTACCTTATCTTTTGTTTAGTAATTTTGTGCTTTGCTTCAGTTAATTTTGTTTTTCGTGTATGTACCTATACTTTTGATATATTTTTATTGATGTTTCCTTTTTTTATTATAATTATCTGCTGACCTCAACGGTCACAATGTTTAACTTCATTTTAATTTTACTTTGTTTTGGCGGTATATCCGTGCCGTGGTGTCACCGAACGGTCTCAGCGGAAGACCAGCGCTGGTTGTTCGCAACCAGCATCATACCCCTTTGTAACAATTTTCCAATTGTTAGATAGATAGATAAACTCTTTACTGAAACACCACAGAACAAATAAAACTTAAAAACTAGAACAAAACAAGTTTTACAATTAGTGTTATTGTTTATGTGTTATTTTGTGTTACAAATGATTTATGTTGTCTTTCTTTCTTTCTTCCTAGTTATATACTTGTATAATAATTACTATTTGTGTACATTTATTCATCGACTGGTGCGCAAATTTATGTATAATATATTACAGTACCACATAACCTTTATTAATGTTTGTGTTATTTTGCAGTCATTTTTTTTCAGTTTTTTTTTTTATTGGCGTGTTTAGCGTACGTTAATTAACTGAGTCAGCCAATACTCGAGACCTTGTGGCCTATAGGTTTAAAAAGTGAAACTAACGACCGTCAAATGGCCTTTTGTGTGTTTTCCCTACAATTAGTCGTCCATACGTATTTGTTTTTCTTCGGGATATTCGAATTATTTATTCTAATGGCCATATCGATCTACTGAGTAACCGTGTATGCGTCACATTGCAAACATGCAGTAATTTTAAAGGGGCGGAGTCTAAGTCGCCGCCCATCGCCTGCGTTCGAGCCTAGGCTATGAAATTGTCGTCGTATGTAATTTCCCTTTAGTTCGTTAGTCGGTGGATAGCTTGCAACTCGCCTTGTTCTTAAGTCGAAGAATCGCTATAATGCCTGCGCGCTACTTCAACAACAGAGTTCAGCCCGGAGTTGTCGTTCAAGTTGAAGGTTCGAGTCGCGCCTAATTTTATAAAATTATATTAAATTTAATTGGAGTTTTTGTGGGAAACCGGAAAATACGTTTTTATTTTTCCGACTTGTGTTTCTTCGTGTGTTAATGTATAATATTGTTGGAGTATTGACCATTAAGTTAACGTGGACGAGGGTGGGCAAATGATAGAAAACAAAAAAAAAACAGCCATATCGTGTTCTATCCAAAAGTCCTAAAAAGTTTCAGTAAAGCACCCACCACATTACCGAATTGTTACTTTAACTCTCAGCTTTGACTAGTCTGTCTACCCTCCGACTGGACTGCGACAGTTTGATTTGAAAATATATAAAACTTGACACTAGCTGTATGCACTAATCGTACGAAGACAAAACAAAACAAAAAAAAATGTTATTGTCACTTGTGGCACATTGTCGTTCCCACGTTTAAACATTAATTCACTCGCAGCTCCATTAGGCGGACCTTGAATATAAGTAAAGCTTATGTCGTCCACACGTTAGTCGACGGCTGATGGTCGCCCAAAGCGCGTATGACAATGATGGTGGAAATGTCTAGCAGACAACAATTATATCCCACAATAACTGCTTGTACGTTTATTGCTTAGAAAGTCATTTTAAGTTTGTCCCGCAGTATATTGTTTTCTTACGTGGAATTATATTTTATTTCAGCTAACGAAGAATCGGATAGTGAAAGTAAAACATGCGGGAAAATATTGCTGGTCATAACTTGGATGCTAGTGCTAATGACGATGCCGTTTTCGCTCTTCGTCTGTTTTAAAGTAAGTACTAGATATAGCTTTTTTATTTCGTTTTAGAATTACTTTTGTTTATCCAATATATTGTGCAATATTCGTTTTATTTTCTTTTCTATCTTATAATTTTAAAGATGCTTAGGCGTCGGTATAATATTGTGTAATTTTCGAAATGGGGCGCCTGGTAGGTAATACAGAAACTTAACTTTTATCACATCAAAATCGTTTGTAGCGACGTAAGAAGCAATATTTTAATAGAATTAGTAAAATTAACAGTTGGTACGTACTTATATTTTATTTTTTCTGTTATTGTGGCTTAAAATTATCAAATCTAAATACCGAGTAAAAATAATGATATGATAAATGCTAAATGTATGAGTGTGTATTTATATCATAGGTCATTACCTATGAAATGGCCGTTTTAACGTACTGCCTACTTTAGAGTCAAATAAAATGTATGTCGAGAAAACTTTTAGAATTTTAGTTTTAATAAAACTATAGTGTTCATTATTCGAAATTAAATTGTGTTCGATTATTTCGCTAATTACATTAATCTTTACAAAAGCTGCTGAACTCCTTCATATAACTTGCTAATCTCAACTAATTTTTTAAAAAAAGTTCCGATTTGAGACAAAAGCAGCTCCAGCGGCTCGTAACATTTATGCTGTATTTAGAAAAAGTACAACTTACGAATCCAATGGATCGTTCATTTGTGACGAGAATTTTTTAACTCATCAGCGTTATACTGAGGAGTTAGCACGTTTTGGCACAAATGAGTGGTTTGTGGTTCAATCGCTTCCTTAGCTGAAATTTTAACTTACAAAATTAACTACGGGGAAGATCAGCCTCTAAGGTTGAAAACGAAAAACTCTGCTCGATTGTTAAAGCTAAACCATCACATACTACTTAACAAGGGATTAGCACCATAGTTTGACGATACTATACCCATAGCATTTTCGCCAAGTCGGCAAAGCAAATAACTGGAGAAATGGTTACCGCATGGTTACACTCATCAGCAGCGAGAAGCGCGCGTTGAAGGCTGCCTTGCATTGATGATTAAACATAATATTTAAGCTATTTTAGACCGTATTGTAACGAGTGATGAGAAATGTATTCTTAAAGACAACCGCAAATACTCCATGAAATGGCTGCACCCAGGCGAGAATCCGGCACATCGCCTTTAACTTCTGTTAACACCTTTCTATGCGTAAGTAGTCTTCTGCAAGAGACCGCCCGGGGAAATACCACCACCTTTGCCAGATATTCATCCGCCAAGCAATAGTGTGCAAGCATTACTCTGTTCTGGTTTGGCATCTGGTCTGGCATTGTTTCCAGCAAAATTACTGGGCATATGAGACTTTAGAGCCGATGTCTCGGGGTGACGAGCTCAGTGCAGTGCCGCGCAGGATTATGCAATGCAGGGTACTGGGTGGTGCTGTGACTGTTATGTGCAGGCGTAGCGCTTACCATCAGGTTAACGACTTGCTCGTTTCGTCACTCAGTCTATAAAAAAAACGGTGTTTTAGCTGATGGTGACTGTTTAGTACGCCCATGGTGATATAATTCACTATAGCTTCCTAAGATCTGGTGTATCAATGATGACTAATGTATTTAATCAATAACTTCGCCTAATGATGGCAAAATTGGAAAAAATAGCCCCGATCGCCATTCGAACTTCTGTGCTACAACTACAAGAAAACGCGAAACCTCATGCTGTCCAACAAACGGTCTCCACACCACAAGAGCTACGGCTAAGAATTTATTTTTCATATAAAACGGTAATTTCATAGGTAAACACCTAAAATTGCAAAAACAATCTTATGAAATCGGTTAAAATATAGAAACTATTTGTAGCTGCTACAATCTCCTTACCATCTCGTAGCCGTCACGGCTGCTACAGCCTCGTAACTATCACGTAGCCTTAGGTGGTAGCAATAGCTACGAGCGTTTAGCTTTAGCTACAATAACAAGTACTTGAAGTAACACGCTCTAAGCAACATGACATGAAACGCGGCATAACGTGGTACTTTGCACTTTAAACTCGTGTACAATGATTTTTAGCATGCCTGCACAAGTTTTGTAACAATGCGATATTTTTCTGAATATATAATCCTAGTATCAATAGCAGGACAAGCCAGAAACGTAATTCAATCTTTCATTTCGACTTGCATAACTTTATTTGAAGACTTTCACAAGTAGTGGTCGGCTTCTTCTGCAATAGACCGCCTGGGGAACTATATCTTTGTCAGATATTCAGCCGCAAAACAAACAAACATTACTCTGTTTCGGTTTGATGGGCACTTTCTCCAGCAAAATTCCTGGTCTTATGAGACTTTAGCACGAGCGCAGTGCAGTGCCAAGATTATGCAATTGAATGTTCTGGGTAGCACTGTAACTGTTACAGGCAGGCTTACCATCAGGTGAACGACTTGCTCGTCTCATCACTAAAAAAAAGTATACGGCGATTTTAGTGGCTTGTGTTAGGTTTGTTTGGTTAGTGACTTTATAGTATCATCCACTGATATTTTAAAGAATACTTGTGTAAGTATGCAGTTTGTATGATTGAACACGGTATATGTCTACTTGTTACAGATTGTGCAAGAGTATGAACGTGCAGTGATCTTCCGCCTCGGCCGCTTGCTGCCAGGAGGAGCAAGGGGACCTGGTGAGTAAAAATATTACACAAAATTATAAAATGTATGAAAATAAAAAAATGGACACAAATACACAGTCATACATACAAACATACCCTCAAAGTGATATACACGAGCAAAGATGTATACGATATTTAAGCACGAACTAGGTATTCGAGTAAGTACTGGACGCCTACTGCATATTAGGTTTATTTTATTTGAATAATAAAAAAAAAGGAAAATTGGAAGGTTTGTAAAAGGACTCTCTAATAAATCCTAGATAAGGTATTATTTATTACACACATGTTCTCTATGCATACGTATATAATATGAGCGAGAAGCTTTGAGCATCCATTTTTAATAATAAACCAGTACTTCCAATATTTTATCTAGAATTATTCGCGCCTTACGGTTTTCCTTGTTTAAAGCTGATAAAACAGCCTTTACCACTCGAGAGCAGCTTTTTATCAGTGAAATAATCGTATTTGATTCAGTAGTTTAGGAGATTACCTCCTTTACCTTCCACAAACAAGTTCTACCTCTGTAAAATATTATTGGATGGAATATCCAATTTGAATAATTCAAAAAGTTAGCTACTTGTACTGCTACATCCTTGAATACGAAGTCATTTATTTGGATAAGGATTAAGGATTAACACCTAGATATGAATAAACGTGGTCTACGTGTCATAATTCTCAAACTATGTTTTTGTATGCAGGCATTATCTTCATATTGCCGTGCATTGATACGTACGCACGAGTAGACTTGCGGACCCGGACTTATGACGTGCCCCCACAGGAGGTAAGTCATTCGCATATAAATTACCGTGAATTTTCAGGTTTGGTTTAATTTCATAGTATTTTTGTTCTGCCAGTATGGTAAGTGAAACGTAATCGAAAACACACTAGCAGTCATAGATTAGCGCAAGCGTAGCGACACGTAAATTTATAGGTAGGTATTTGTGTGATTGTGGTAAACGAAACAATTTCAAAAAGGTTAGTAGTTATAGAAAAGGGCTGCGAGCGCAGTGAGATTGAATATGTTTAGGCATTTTTATCAGTTTGGTAAACGAAGGCTAATTTTTAAAGCATTAGCAGTCATAGAATAGGCCGAGCGTAGGAAGCACGAACATCTTTAATTATTTTTATCAGAGTAAGAAATTAAACGTATGCAGTCACAGAATTGCGCGAGTGCAGTGAGCGCGATAAATTTTAGTCGATTCTATCAGTGTGGTAAAAGCGTGCTAGAATTATTTTTTTATTAAGTTTTACTAGATACATTATTTAGATAAATTAATCAGATAAATTTTACTGCTACTAAAAGAGGAAAAGATAGAACGAATATTAATCATTGAGTGGTGATTCACGCGCTCGGGCAATGATAAAAACATGTTGGTACCTAAATTTGCCGGCTCTATAATCTGCCATCCGAGGCTCACTGCTACTCAGTCTCCTGGTTAATCCTGGTATACGATAGCACTGCGTCTATCAAACTTACAACTAAATGAGTTCTACTTTTTTTGATTAGTAAGTCAAAAATAAAACCACTCAAAGCTGAGCTCGGGGTGTGGCTCGCGCCGTCCCTCGCAGCAATCCTTTTGACCCTAGGGTTAATAGACCTATGGGGTTGCGCGGTCATAAAATGTGTTTTTTTTTCTAGAAACTTGCAGTTTTATAGAAAGCCTACGGATGCTTACCATACATATTAAATTAGACAGCAATTATTGTGCGGACGAATCGTGATGAATTGGACGTATCGTGGTTTTATTGAAATATCTTCAGACATACTCTTATATTGGAAGCTTCAATCTCGGATTTAGTGTCGTACTATCCGTCTCTTTGATAGATTAGTACTATTAACATATTCTTTTGTAAGCACAGTTAAATTTTTATGCCTCATCGAGTTGTAATGCTCCAGGTACTCACTAAGGACAGTGTAACGGTGTCAGTCGATGCCGTGGTTTACTACCGCGTGCACAACGCTACCATCTCCATTGGGAACGTCGAGAATGCTCACCACTCCACCAGGCTGCTAGCCCAGACTACCCTGCGCAACACCATGGGGACCAGGCCCCTCCACGAGATCCTGAGCGAGAGGGAAACTCTATCCGCTAATATGCAATTGTCATTGGATGAAGCTACTGAAGCTTGGGGAATCAAAGTAGAGAGAGTCGAAATGTAAGTAATTTTCCCATGATCCATTATTTAAAATTTTTACTGTTACTCTCGTTCAAAGAGGCCAGAAGTACATCTTATGAACTGATTCTATGATTATTCTACACGTTTTTATGGGGCAGTTTTTTTAGCTTTCTTATGTACGAGGACTTTATCTTTATCAAATTGAACTTTATCATGTATTAACACAGTGTGTAAAGATATAAGAGATATATTAGTAGCCTTCATTATCATAATGTAAATCATTTCTTTCATTTACTTTTACAGCTAAGTTTTGAAGGGTAGGTTGAAAGTTACGGTGATACTCGTATTTGCAATAAATTTTCTTATAGTACAATCTCACAATTATACTGTGGTATCATAGTGCAAAGACGTAGCTACCAATTATTTGAAATTGGATGCAAAGAGGTGTTAAAGTAAATTATATACTAGCATTTGACCACTATCTCGCCTAGTGTTAATGTGACGAAGTGGTCGAAGGAGTTAAAAGTATTAACCTAGCTCTGCCTGAAATAGGACTGGTGGTCCAGAACTGCTACTGGAACCTTCTACTAGAGCCAAGCTTATACCATCCTTACCACAAAAAAATCCTAGCTTCCTAGCGGGTGGTGAGACGCGGGTTGTGCCCAGAATGGTAATGTTTTAGAAATAAGAAAAATCCTAACTTTCCCAAGTGAAGACGAAGCGAGTCGTTAGTTGTAGGTACACTATGTAAGAATATTATAAAACGTATTAACACGTTGACTGCTGAAAACACAACTGTTGTGTTTTTCATAGCTTGCCACGAGTACGGCAATACACAACTGTTGTGTTTGTCGTATGGGAAAACACCATGGCGCGTGCAGAGCCGCACCCGTGGCTAGACATGCAAATCCGCTCAGCAGTCAAAGTATTAACTTACCCTTTAAAAAAACATTTAATACTAACTGCGGAAGTGCCTAATTGTATTTATTCAAATTTATTCAATCCTAATTAAAATTAGCCCTTACCATAAGCATACAATGCCAACAAAGACGAACGGAAATGAATACAGTGTTATTATTACGTCATTATCAATCACAAAATTAGCGTCCAATTGTTGATTATTAAAGCCCCATGTCCTGTCGGTTTGTCCTCGCTTCTGCATAATTAACCATGTTTAGACAGCGCCTATCGATACCTGGATAAAAAAGTGACATTTGTTTATTTAGTGATAAAGTTCAATTTTGCCCATACGTGAAAGCAAGCAAGCAAGCTTGAGGGATACTTACAATAATGCGACTGAGGTCTACGACACTTTGTGGTTAGATCGATATGATTCAATGTTTGTCGTGGAAGTTGTAACATTGAGCATTGCTGGCTTTGCAGTAAGTATAGGTTTTTGAACAAGAACAAGTGAGACTTTATTACAATTGAACTACTATCGAATAAACTGCAACTAGATGTTGCTCGCTTTTTGGTACGTGTAGAAATATGATGATGGTAAGATATGATATGATATGGTTTGAGGTACGGTTTTAGGACCTCCAGTCGTTAATTTCCGTAGCCCGTGAAATATATCAACCGATATATTGAAGTGAAATCAATCCATCAAATCAGTGAAGATAAGCAATGGTAGGGCCCAGTCGGCATGCGGTTTCTAGTTATTTATAGACACTGCATATCACTGGACAAGTCATATTTTAAACTACCAAACAGGAATTACCACATTGCCATAGGTTTAGTAGTTTTAATATGACGTGAAAATAAAAATACAGACACGATTTTTGCTATTGATCAGAATATTAATTACATACCTATATTTATCTTCATTTATTTTATTAGTATTAAAAAACACCAACTATTATGATAAATAAATAACAATGAATTGTTACTAACATTATCTAAACCTAAATCTTAACAATCTAAGGAAAGTTTGCATCCATGAGGTGTCGTGCCAAGAACACTAGCTGCATTTCCACGTTGAATAGGAATAACTAGTCACAGTGCGAGATATGACCCAGCCACAAACCATAATTATATAGGTATACCCAAGATTTTGGGCAGAAACAAACACGAGAGTGAGCGGTAGAAACAGGTATTATGGTGTTTTATGTTTTCTTGAGATAAATAATTGTTTCAATAAATATTTGGTGCTAGGACACCATGGACGGAAAGTTTCGAAACCAAGCGGTACCTACATTGTGTAGGCACTAGATTATCAATACGTAAGCATTTCCTATAAATTCAGGTTCCTATAAGTACAGACTTGTTGTCTTATACTTGCTTTGTTCCTTTGTTATTAGTACAAGGCGAAACAACCAAGTAAACACTAGAAAATTGACGATAATCACAAGGGAACACTAAGGGAATCCGTAATAGAGACAATAAGTCAGCGCCAGTGGGGCGTTCTACTAGCGTGTGCTGGTACTTCTTTTACCCCTTTTCCGGGGCGGTACCGGCGAGACACGCACTTTGTCAATTGGACTTCAATTGTATTATTATGATAGCACGTCGATCACATCATTATGATTACTTATAAAAATGATTGCGCGTGAACGGCTAGACTGATTTCGCTAATTCTTTTTTGTAAAAATAGACGTTGAGGTTTGAGGGTGGTTCTTATGGAAAAAAAATGGAAAAGTTGCCCGGAAGAAAGAAAAAACTAAAAATGTTTTTTGTATGAACTCAAGATATGACATTTGATTTTTTCATGATATTCAGCTATTTCTAAGTAACATGGTGGTTTTTACCAGGATAATGTCTGCATTATCCTGGTAAAAACCAGAGTCCTGTTTTCCAGCAAGAACTCTGGTTCTTGCTGGAAAACAGGACTCGGGTAAAACCACGGGGCACAGCTAGTATGATATAGTAAGTAGGCAAGAGCGGACTCTTTTCACTTTTTTAACAATAACTTTTATCTTTTCTCAGCTAACGCCATAGCTTCGTTTCTTTCATACTTTGTTGAGTAAAAAGCTCCAACGTGATGCGAATTGAAATATTTAATTAATCTTACTGGACCGCCAGCAAGTAATTTTCCCACGGTAATCGATGTTCTACCGGCATAATTATAGCAGTTTGCCTGACACGTTCACACTAGGTACTTGCTTGTTAAAATTAGAGTTATAATACCTTAGACATAAAGTTCTTATTCGGGCGCTCGACAAAAACGATGGTTCATAGCTTATTTAATAGAACGTGTTCGAAGGCGCGTGAGAAACGGGGCATAAAACGCAACCTGAAAGCAATTTAACTGTTGCGGGCGATGGCGCCATAGTGTCATTGAAGCACAAGTACTAACCTGTTAGAATATTTACCTGTAGTATTATCACATTATCGATCTGGCGTCAAGGAGTCTTGCAATGAGTAAGATTCAAATACTACGTGGAGCCTTGCACCGTTTTTGTATTAGTCATGATTGCTGCTCAAGATTGCTGCTGGGAAACAGCCCTTTTCTCGAAAGAGGATGTCTTAACCGATCACACCGTCAAAGAGCGGGTTATGTATAATACATAATCATTCATGTCCTTAAATGTGTTTGTTCTTGTACATGCCTGTTCTCCCAACATGTTTCCCTCCGCTACCGTTTTAATAAACCGGCCAAGTGCGAGTCGGACTCGCTCACGAAGGGTTCCGTACTGTGATGTATGTATGTATGTACTTGAATATTATGTTTAATTTTATTTTATTTTATTTTTAAACGAATAATATAACTCAATATATGTGAATATTTCAAGCGTCTACCTGTTGCCGTTATCAATATCGAGCGAAAACGAGTAAAAAAATTACTTTTGTTGTATGGGAGCCCCCTTAAATATTTTTTTATTCTGTTTTTTAGTATTTGTTGTTATATACATCATCTGTGAAACTTTCAACTGTCTTACTATCACATCACGGTTCATGAGATACAGCCTAGTGACAGACATACGGACGGACGGACGGACAGATAGACAGACAGACAGACAGCGGAGTCTTAGTAATAGGGTCTTGTTTTACCCTTTGGCTACGAAACCTTAAAAACGCCAACACACGCTTTGGCTTTGGATATAGCATTATGTCGGGGGGTGGTTATAATATAATTTGGTCCAACAGCAAAGACGTACGCTTACCCGTCCAACTGCAACGTGCTATGGCCGCGGAGGCCGAGGCCGCTCGCGAAGCACGCGCCAAGGTAATCGCCGCTGAAGGCGAACAGAAGGCTGCCCGGGCGCTGCGCGAAGCCTCCGAAGTGATCGGCGACAGCCCCGCCGCCTTGCAGCTCCGCTACTTGCAGGTTCGAACGATCCAACAGAATCATCCCGGTGTGTCTTACCCCGAGCACGTAGCACATGTGTTCCTAGTCTTAGCATGCTTACATGATTTAAATTTAGAAAACATCAATCAATCTGTATTTACACCACACTTAAAACAACACGACATTGAAAATAAGTACCGTAGGTATATCATAACGGTTACAGTGATTTAAAAAACCCAAAATACAATAATGTATGACAATTGCTTACAATAAAAAAATTAATCACAAGCGATGAGTTAGCTTGTAGTGGCGAACACTTGCAAAGTGTACTCAATACAAAAAAAGCTTTTGGGAGTTTCTTATTGATTTTGTTACTAAGATGAATTGATATATTTTACTAAATACTTTATTAGCTACAAATTGCCAAACTTATTTTCTCTTTGATTTTGTTAAGGCTAAAATACAAGGATTGTTTCACCAAGCAAATTGCCTCAAATATAGTGGCCCAAACCAAGCCGATGGCGAAGATGACTGCCACCAGGACTACGAAAACAACCAAAATGATACCGAATCTAGCTATAGTTACAATGCTGACGAAAGCACCTGTGAATCTACTGACATCCAGTCGGACGAGATAAAATGGGTTGGGGATATTATCCATGTAAAACCTTGTCGTCGTCGCCATTGGGAACGAAAGTGGAACGGCCGTCATTTCAATAAAAAAGTAATAGACCAATTGGAGAAGGAACGTCAATCACCTAAGCAAGGACCATCTAACATCACTCCCATTGATCCGTACCTTGAATGAAAATTGAGATTATTTTACGCAAGCAGACCGAATTTTGCCTCAGAATGCTATAATTTTTGAACATAATTCTTCATCATCATCGTCGTGCAAATATTTCCTGAACATACCTACTACAAGCATACAATACAAGGGGGAAAGATACATTATGTCAATTGCAACACCAACTGCAAACTTTGTCAATGATCTGAATTCAAAAGTGATGTAAATCTGATAATCTAACGTTACAAACAAAAGGCGGTCAGGCGTGCCGCGTTCATTACTGAAGCTATTATTCGTTTGCCTAATGTGTCTTTGCACACTTTATCATATTTATCAACGTGATCTCAGAACGCTGGACCGCGGTATCGCCTTCTGCGTGCGAAAACCATGAAGGATAAGGATGATGAAAACTCAGGAAATTTGCACCTTTGCTTGTCAAACAACATATCATTATACTTTCTTCATCCACCCATTTATTTATGAAATTGATGGCAATAGACGTTATGTTATCATCATCTTACTGTTCATTACACCATTATTTTCTCTAACGAGCCGTTATTTATTGTTTATCAATAATTTAAGTGCCGGCTTATTTGTAAATGTAATATTTGTATAGTTTCGTGAAAATGTATATAAATTCAAATTGGCAAAAAATGCGCTGCACCTTAAAAACACGTCTTAATGAAAGGATAATGCTAGTGTTAAGAGTCTTTTTTATTAACCTGCATAAGTTCCATGTTATCTCTGCGCAGAGTTACAATGAAACCCATTTAACTGTTTGGGTGTAACCAGCTAACTAACTAAGCTAGCAAACAAACAGACAATGTTTTACTCATATTTTATTAATTATTCAGAAACGGGAAAGGGTTTCATTCGAGACATCGCGTATCGACGTGAGTCACACGCAACCACCAACCATCCAAAATTCTCAGCAATAGTAAACTAATCTGTTAACACAACAATAAACACATGGAACACAAATGTCGTGGTCTTCATTTTCAATTACCTGTCGATACAATATCATGCACGTGTTCATATACCTATATGTTTACTTGTTCTATGTTTACTTGTAGCAAGTCACTCGACAGCATAACTATTCCTTATCATCCAAAGATTTCATTTTACATTTTTTTTTGACAAATATACTGTCAAATTATTGTGTCTACTTTTATACAGGACTTTCACACATCGACCTTGTTTGGTAATCGTGCAAAACTTTAACGCTTTTGTCCCAACAAAGCGTTACGTTAGTTTAGTTTTGTCTTTCTGTTTATTTGAATTATTGTATAAACAAAGTTAAAAACTTGAAGAAAGTACGACTCAAATAAATCATATTTTTTAAATTCTCTTGCAGACTCTGAACACAATTTCAGCCGAGAAGAACTCCACAATTGTTTTTCCGCTACCTATCGATTTGCTCACGTATTTTATTAAAGCAAAAGAAGCGATGTAAAATAATGTGAAATATTGGGCAGACGTAACAAAATTCTTAATTGGGTATTTTTTTTATTTTACTATAATTAAAGGTAAAGAAGTGGCATAAAATAATAGAAAATATTGGTGCAGACGCAACAAAATTCTTAATTGGCTACATACATTTATTTTATGTAATCTACCAAAACGATTTTTTTATTTAGGTAATATGCAATGAGGATGCAATATTGTGTTTAATTATTCATAAATTATGTATATTTTTAAAGGATTAGACAACAGACGCGCTTTTTATGAACACTAGCTTAATTTTTATGTATGTTTACGATTGGTATCTATAATAATTTGTAACATAATTGCAACACAATAAAATAGTACCCACTTTTCAGAATGATTATGTAAAAGATACCAGCTTTTGTCTCAGCAGATAATCTACAATTAGCGAAATGTTACAGAAATAGGTAATAGCTTTATAGTCTACACAATAGCTTGTTAGATACCAAGGCACTTACTTTGTTACACAAGATTTTGTTATAGATTTTTTATAAAACTAAAAAATACTCTTTAAACATAGAGGTATAAAAAATAAATAAGTAGGTACCTACTCAGGTGTTTGTTATGTATCCACTCATAGTTTTTATCTAAGTATTCTAATATTATAAAGATGTTATGTTTGTTGTTATAAATTTTATTGTTACAGCTGGAGGCATACAATGACATCTTATAGCGATTCAATTGAAGACCTAAACTGAACCGCATCGCATAATCGTACCGTGATGTCTTATTTTTTATGTTGCTACCATTTTCAACCTAAACTGGATGCAGTTTAGGTTGAAAATGGCACGCGGTTTTAGTTCAGTTAGGTCTTCTATTGAATCGCTATGAGATGTCATGGTAGGCCTCCTGATCTATAAAAATTCTGATCCGAATTTGAAAATTCTTTCATCAACAGTATGTGACAAGCATACTCAGCTTAAATTAGGACCTACATGTGTCCCAGATATCTAAACAGAAACTACGTCCATTGACAAAAAATTATTTTTTGGTCTAACTAATGTCTCTTCTAGCTATTGAATTATAATACGTGCCTACTGCCAGCGCTGTGTAGCCGCGCTACGGTTTCACCCGCGAAATATCCGTTTTCCCGGAGAAATTGCTATTTCCGGGATAAAACGATCTATGTTGATCGGGAGTAGCTCTGCCAGAGAAAGTATATTCAGAATGGGATAGTTAGAATTTGCCAGCAAACATTATAAAGAGACTTTATTTTAATACAGTAAAGCTTAAAGCCACAGAGGTTAGTCGAATTTGTTCACACCTACGGAGGGTGAACTTGACCTGAAAAAGGGCGACCGACACCTACGCTCGAACACCGGAATCGAAATTTGACTTCTTTACTTTCGTGAATCTAAGCTTACGGCTTTATTATAATAAGGTGAGAACGTCACGAAAACTTTGGCTCTTTATTTACTCGTGTAGATACATTTTATTAGCCATTATTAAAGCAGAAAGAAACACTGTGTTAAAAGTTACGGTTGTATACACTTCGTTTTCTAGCTACTCACACTTGTGACAAATAGAATAATACATTAGTAGTTTATTGTTTGTGCAAATTGAAGTCATAGTTAGCATCTATTTAGATAGAATTTGTAGAAAAGAGCACATTCCTTATTAAAACGGCCAATATTTTAAAAATCTTTTCTAAACACAACTGGGTTTTTAAAAGAAACTTCAATAAATCTACTAACATTAATAATTTTACGCATTCAAAAACTAAAACAATGAACCAGCCTAACGCCCAGACACTGTTCGTTGGTTAATTTTACCTAGTCTAAAATTACATGTCCTAAGATACGAAAAGTCCATTTCTATGAAATAGAAAATAAATACTTACCTAATTAAATATACATTTGCACAAAATTATGAGTGTTTTATTTTCGTAACCACTATTTACCTACTTAGAAATAGAAATATAACATTAAACTAGTCTAGTGAGATTCTGTTCGAGAAACGCACTGATATTTTATGGTTAGGGCCAATTTTTCCTTCTCAGATAAAAATCTATTCCATTGGTAGTTTAATTTTGAACTTTTACCTTTTTAACAGTCAGATAGGATATTCTACTTCTACGGAATAGTGGTAGGCCTCTGGTAGGCCTCTTCTGCAAGAGAACACCCGAGGAAGTACACACACCTTTGCTAGATATTCATCCGCCAAGCAGTAGTGTGCAACAATACTGTGCTCCGGTTTAAAGGGCACTGTTTCCAGTGAAATTACTGGGCGTCTGAGCCTTTAGAACCCATGTCTCAGAGTGACGAGCGCAGTGCGGTGCCACGTAAGATAAGAGCGCAATGCAAAGTTGTGGGTAGCTGTAACTGTTATGAGCAGGCGTAGCGCTTACTATCAGGTGTACAACTACCTCGTCTCGTCACTCAATGATAATTAAAAAAAATAAAAATATATTGTTATGAATTTTATAATCAGAAACTACACTTAGCAGGAAGTATCAGTAGCTTTTACATTTTAATAAGTGTTTGCCCATTTTGCCAGATTCCCTAAAATGAATGGGAATCTCATTTATTTTAGTCGTTGGATTGAGGTGGCAAAATGTGTAAACACTTATTAAAATGTTTCTAAATAACCTGTAAATGTATCGCGTTAGCCTGTAGCGATGTCAATGATTTTGTTTACATCGCCGAGGTCACAAAGAAAGGTAACGCATCCCTGCTCGGAAATGTACAAGTGTAATACTACTTTTTTTGGGAGTTTGTGCCTTCATAGGAAGGAGGTGATTTTCGTAACTACTAATCCGATTCAGAAAATTATTTCACTAATAGGAAGCCACATTATCCTTGACTGCTAACTACTGCTTTTATTTTATAGTGTCTTCAAGACAAGCAGCAACTAACCAACAGCAGCACCAGTTAACACCCAATACTTTCGGTTCCAAAAAAAATGCTTTTTGGCATTTACCAGCTCATAAGTACTTAAATAGGACAAAATGAGGTTGCAGATCCATGGTCACTTAATTTTGTTACTCTCCTGTAACATATACCGCAAATACTGAGTGCTAAGTACAACCTATGCGTGATCGTATCGTTTTGTCCGGAGGTGCTATTATTTTGTAGACAAATGCACGGCTGCAGGGGATGCCCAATATAGTACTCAGCAGTTACACCAGTTACAGGTAATGATACGTTACACCGGTGTAACAAAACCAAAGATTACGAAATCCGCTTTCTGTGACGGACATACCCCGGACACTCAATACTTACAATAAATGATTTAAAATTTGCTCACGTGCCAAATGCGTGTGTCAAATTTTCATGCGACCATAACAAAAGATAATTGCTAGTATGAAGGGTCATTACCAACCCGTTCGGTTTGGCCGCCCGTTTGCCCTCCGAATTGTGGGTACAGGTGCAGAAGAGCGGATCACGTGAGGTGAAGCGTCCATTCTACGTGTACTACTACATAATATAATGTCTTCTGTGCCACGGGTCTGCAGCTCAGAATGAACGGGATACTTAATAACTATTTTCCATATTTTGGATGCCATATTTATTACCTACGCCTTTATATCGAGATGTGGAAAGCAATCCACGTTAGTACCTTTTTAATATATTACAGGTGTTTTAGGATGGTAGCATACATGTGGAAAGTGTAGTCTCTGCCTACCACAACGGAAAAAGGCGGGATTTTACGTATGTATTATATTACATTACAAAAGAAAATAGTAATGCTTTAATGTTGTAACTCCCCCCTCTTCTTTCCTCTCCCCCCTGTTCTAAATTTTTCAAAATTAAAATAAATAAAACTAAATTAAACTTAAACAAATCTTAAACTCCTCGCCTCAACCTAGTCTCTCTCCTACTCTCTCTCCTAATTTCTCCTAATAATAATAATAACGTTCAGTACAACTCCACTACGTTCAGTACAACTCCGTATAACTCCGCACCTAACCTACTCTCTACTTTTTACCTTACTTAACTTTACTTGACTTTGTTTATTTTACGTTGTTTTGGCCCGATGATCGTCTAGTAACCCTTCGTTGTGTTCCGCGTGTAGTAACCTAAATTCTTTGAGTGTTCAGTATGGCTTCGCAATCCGTCAGTAGTCAATATCACAAGAGATAAATAATTTGAATTTAGATTTCTCTGAAGTAATACAATTTGTTTTCTACCATTCCTAAACTATTATAAGGCAGCCCTAAATAAACTCAACCTAGTATTTCCGTTCCGTTCCACCTCTTACCAAATCTGTATTACCTAAATATCTGACCAAGTAGATCTTAATCCTAGCCCTTCGTTGTCCCATATATAACCTTTCATTCAAAATTATAAATTAATAATCGTCAACCTTCCATCAACTTTTCATCAACCTTACATTTTTCGTAACTCATCAACCTTTCGCTCGACCTTATAGTTTTGTAATTATCACGAGAGTCTATGATTAAAACTTCCATTCTGAATCTACGATCATGACAGCGGCTATGACTTAGAGCCCCGCCCCGCCCTAAGTTGTGAATTTCGTCGGACCAGACTTGGATATTCTCCACCGCTTGTCGGGATTAAGTACCGCCTCGCAGTTACGAAATCTCGACGGAAAGTATTTACTTTCATTTAATTTACTATGTTTGTCTATCTGTGGTCTTCCATCAAATTTCAATTCATCGTTCTATTATCCGTCACTCTCACAGGACAAATGACACTGACAGCAGCTAACATCGCTCCATGACAATAAGCTTACTTGTCAAAGTCACCCGTCCGAACTCATTTAAACAGATGTGAAATCTTTATGTTACCGCTAGGAAATACCGTGAAACTCGCCTATTATAATAAGTCTAGTATGTCTAAGCAAGAGAACTTCATAAAGAGGGACTTCTTTTCTTTTATCTAAAGAGTATTCACGGTTCGATCTCATTCATACCCGGTTTGTAAACAATCTCACACCTCCATTCATGATTCAACGAGGATGAAGGGTTATCAGCGGACATAACCCCCGCCATGGTCGAATTTCCATCCTTCTTATCTAGTTCATGCGGTTCCTCAATCCCACTTACTTATTTTAGCAAAAGGGAAAGAGGCCCCAATATTTAGAGATCTAAAATCTCGTTCAACCTATCCTAGCTCTACCTACTAGGAGCAACTACATAATACATTAGGCTTTATTTACCCATCTGTACATACGCTTAGCTTATTTAGCTTAATATGGGACTATTGTCCAGGTTTCTATTTGTAGAATTATATTATGTGGTAAGAGGTTATATTTTCCCCTGTTGTAATAATACTGGTTTTATTTAGTTAGTATTTCAGAAGCATTGTTCTAAGGTTTAAGGATATTTTTCCCTTAGGTGTAGGTAACAACAATTATTTATTGTTTCAGGTTATTTCTCATTGGAAAACCTAGGAATTGTTTTAATTCCAGAAAGTGACAGTTCGTCTAGATAATTCTGTAACACTAAGATTTCTAGTGTGGAGTTGTAGTTACTTTCCATATCTATTCATGGAAGAGTTCAACGATGGAACGATTCAAGTCAGAGGTAGGTCCCAGTTAGTGACTTTCGAAGAGCCTTATGGAGAATCTCACTCTTTTTTAGTCATAAGAAAATCCAGGGAAGGTAATAGGTCATTGCCCATAAGTAGTCAATCTAACAGAGACGAACTCATTCATATTTGTCGTTCGTTGTTTCTTGTAATTAATGTTAAGGACAGAATTATTCCTTTCGAACCATTTTTCTGGTGTAGTACTAGTTTTATTTAAATAGTATGTTAAGAAGCCTTGTTCTAAGGTTTGATGGTAGTTTCCATTAAGTATAATGTCAATTCTTTGTTGATTTCAGGTTATCTCTCTATCGGAGGATTTTTAGAAAGTTCTTCTAGATAATTCTGTAACACTAAGAATTCTAGTGCCATAGTTAATACCATATCTATTGCATGGAAGGATTCAACATTGGAGCGATTCAAGTTGAAAGTAAGCCTCAGTTAGTGACTTTCGAAGAGCCTTATGGAGAATCTCACTCTTTTTTAGTCATAAGAAAATCCAGGGAAGGTAATAGGTCATTGCCCATAAGTAGCCAATCCAAAAGAGACAAACTTAGTCATATCTGTCGTCCAGTGCCTTTGTGCAATTAATTAATCTTGAAATCAGAATTATTCTTTCCGAACCAAGCCTAAGTTAAATTATAGTTAATTTGTCCAGATTATTACTTTATTTATAGGTAGGTTATATTTAATCCTTGTAGTTCCATTCAGTAGTCCTAACTATTGTGATTTAATTGATTCTTTATCAGTTATGTTTAGTTTTCATCGTTCGTTTTCTTTCAGTCACAAATTATATTAATTTCTTAATTGTTTCCCCAGATGTTTACTTTATGAGTATGTAAAGTTATATTTAGGCTCTATAGCATTGTTATGATGTATAATAAAATGATTAAACTGTATTACAACTTCTTTCACTCAAAGTAGGTACATATTTAATGATTAGTTTTATCAATTTGTTTGCCGGGCATAATATTGTTTAGATGTTTGCTTGTTCATGTTTGACCTAATAACTCTGTAAGTTTAATACAATATAGTTTATAGTATTATAATTGATTCCCAAGGAAGTCTATGTTTCACCAGTTCATTTCTTTGTCATAGTATCTTTAATTTCCCCGAGTGTTCGTTTTATATTTTGTTGTGTTGGTTTAATTTTATGCAGTTTCCTATAGTTTAAGTTGACCCTGTCTTACAGCATTAATACCTCCCTATCAGAAGAACCCTAGGCTAAAGGTGTGTGTGTACCTTCTTTGTCATGGTATTAAACTTTTAATTTCCCCTTAGTGGTTGTTTTATATTTAACTTGATTTCATGCAGTTTCCTATAGTTTAAGATGATCCTGTCTTACAGCATTAATCCCTTCCTATCAGAAGAAACCTAGGCTAAAGATATGTGTATCTACCTGTCAAACACTCAGGACTGTCCGAAGCCCACATTTAACTTTACCTATCGAAATTGGAGCAGACCCGGTGTAAGGAAAGTCCAATGTGTGTGTGTGTGTGGCCCTACGCTCTTATAAACTAGCTAACTCATAGGGACTTACGAACCTCCTATGGCTAGCACCTCTTATCGTTAACATTATAATCTAGGTAGCTCTTATAAATAACACTCATACTCTTATGAATCTTTATCTACTTACCCTAAGTTTCTTATGAACTAAAACCTGTCTAGCTTCTAAGAAAATGGTGTGTATCTAACAGAAGCAAGCCTGATTATCACAACTTCGGAGTCATGATAACCAGATTTTCCCAAGTTAATTGTGCATGGAGAAGTCCCACAGGGAAATTCCAAGGTTGTCCTTTTCTAACTAGCTATCTAAAGTCCGGAGGCACCGGGAGTTTTGCTTATTTCTAAGCCCTAGGCCACCCTAAGATTTCCAAACGGCAACCTATCGTCGTAGTTTGTCGCCCCGGATGTCATACTGGGAAGGGAGTTTATGTCGTTGGAAATCGCCCTAACCATGTAGGAATGCCGTGTGTGTGTGTGCGGGGGACCATTCAGATCGACTTTATGCACAGGCAAATATATTTTCGTCACTGTCTAGAGGAATCACTCCGCCCGTACACAAAATACGATCGAAATGGGTGGTCAGGCGCTTCTAGCCACCCATGCCGGAAGACGCCCCTGAGGTCACCACATTCCTCAGGCTATCAGCTAAACTCTTGGCAAGCACCGTTTCAATTCGCCATCCCACGCGCCCTACCAGTATCAACAAGAATCAGAACATTCGCAGTTTGACTCAAGCTAACACAGGCCCTAGTATCACTTCCTATCTCCCCAGAATCGCTTTTAAGGATCACTAAATCCCCTTTGGAAGAGACCTAGCGATCCGTAAAACATATTCCTACGCGCTTTTCACTACTTCCCCATTTTGGTTTTTTTCACTTTCCTAAGCACGTCCGTTCTCTTCGCAGTTTCGCAAGCCAAGAAGCCAGAGACTCTCGCGCCTCCCCTTACCTCCGCTCTAAATCTTCCGTCTCCCTCCTTTTCCTAACAATGCTGTTGTCTCATTCGCCCATTCCTTCCAGTGTTACCAACATCGCGAGGTCCTTCCCGTACTTTTAACCATTCCCTTCGAATTTCATAATTATTTATTATATAATTATTAATTTCATAATTATTTATTATATTATTATATAATTAATTATCCGTTTTCCATTTCCGCCCTGTCACAGATAGACCCGACCCTCTAATCTCTTACCATAGAGCTTCTACCTGTGCAATAATTAGCTTTTCTCAAATTGAATGCAATATTTATGTGTAGCCAAAATCTCACCAATCTGTCAATGCAAATCTCAGTATTCTGCCAAAATTGACAAATGTGTATTTTTATTTTGTGAAATGTAGCGAGTCCAATTCGGGACCGTTACAGCCAACCCCCAAAATATTCGCAGGTGTATTTATTTAAATCACCGAAGTAATATTTTTACCTCTCTGGAATTACAACAGTAATTATTTCACAAACATAAGAATACCAAACAACCCCCATTTTTTCATTCTTTTATTCAGTATAATCGATAAGTGTGTACCCTCATCCTGTGAAATGTAGTGAGTCCAAGTTGGGACCGTTACAGCCAACCTCCAAAATATTCGCAGGTGCATTTATTTATATCACCGGAGTAATATTTACCTCTCCGGAATTACCACAGTACCAGTTTTACAAACATAAGAATACCGAAAAGGCCCCCTTACTTATTATTCATTCTAATTTGCTCGTATTTGACTTCAATCGTGTGTGTGTATATATTGTAACAAGTACAATTGTGTATATGATAAATAGATAAATAATTGTTTGTGTTTTTAAACTGTATCCTAAAACTTTATTATTAGAACCAGTACGTGAACATTCCCCGCATTGAACATCCCCAGAAATCGCTCTCATCACCTGGACATCCCAAAGCCCAGAAGAAAAGACGGTTGTGAGGCGTCTCTATCCTAATGATATTATGTAAGCGCTTATCCCCCAATCTACTTAT
This sequence comes from Campaea margaritaria, assembly GCA_912999815.1. Taxonomy (NCBI): domain Eukaryota; kingdom Metazoa; phylum Arthropoda; class Insecta; order Lepidoptera; family Geometridae; genus Campaea; species Campaea margaritaria. Next base: position 9,034,820 of record OU538788.1, read on the forward strand.
TTTTCGATATAAGAGATACATACTTACATTACCCCTCTAAACTTGGATATGCCGTGCGCGGCTTAAGGTACATAAATTGTCGATGTTCGCAACTTTCCAGTTCACTCCCGAATTCTTGATAGTAAAGCTTATGATTCAGAGCATGTGTAGTGTGCCTTGGTCTTAGCCCCGGGGCTTGCACGTAGAGTGGATTCTTTATGAAATCGGCTTATACCGATGATTTTTATCAGCTGATCTAACCTAACACCAAATTCTCCTTCATAAAGAAACGTTGTAAGTGTAGTGTGTCGATTTGAAGTCAAACAGTGACAAACCGTCTCAAACCCAGGTCGATGGTTTACTAAAGCCCTTCATTCGACTAAAATCCTTTTCATAAATCTCTCAGCAACCCCCCTTCCAAACAACTTTCAGTCTCAAAATATTTGCACACCTTTCAGAACGTAAACTCCCATTGTTTTTCACGCTACTCAAGCAAAGCACCAAACCCGCACGAATTATAAGACACGAATTATGAATTTATTTCAACAATGTAAAACAACCCCCCGAATTTAAATTTATGCAATAGTATTCTATTATGTTTGTTTCGTTTTATTACCATTACCTTTACCTTTACCTCCTTTCATTTACCTTTACCTTTTTCAGTTACCTTTACCTTTTCCTTTTACCTTTACCATTTTTTTTTCGTTACCTTTACCATTTTTTTTCAAATAAAACTAGATAAATACAATTTTTTTTTTGTTTTATGATTATTTCATATTATTTTCTTACAGAGTTCTTTCAAACAATATTTCAACATCAACCTACCACGTCCCACCGCTGGGCACGGGCCCCTCCCCCTCACGATGCTTTCCCTCACCGAAAAGCGAGCGGCAACCACGCCCATACGCTCTACAGAAACACACCGGCACGCGCCCGCACTGGGACTCGAACCCACGACCCTCCGACCGAAAGGCGGACGCTCTCCCACTAGGCTACTACCGCTCCCATCTTATTAAATCTTATTTACCATCAGCTCTTATGATCCCTTTCTATATCTATTACAATCATTATATTTTTAAACAATATCCATTAGAATATTATTAATAAGTTGTTAAAAGTTTGCTTTACAATCTTCTATTCCATTTTACATTTATGTTTCTTCTCTTTATGTTTATATTTCTTCTTCATTATAACTAATCCGTGTAAAATTTTATATTTCCTGCAACAGTTAATTTAGATAAGTTACCACCAAATCTCATTTATAGATAGTGACAACCCCCCGTCATTTCCCCCCTGGTTACTCTAATAAATTTTATCATATTTTATTTTTTTCCCTCTAGTCGCTGCCTATTTTCCTTACTGAGATTTGTGTATTTTATGATTTAGCCTTTTATGTTGTCCTTTCCCTAATTGTTTATTATATTATGGTATATATTAAGTTTATCTATTATGTTACTATGTATTTAAGTTTATTTTGTGTATAATATGTATCTATCTATTTATTTATTTTAATCTACGTATATAAAGAAAGCCACCGTCCGATGTCCCATTTAATCCTCTCTGTGCATGGTTGTCTGGAAGAGATCGCTCTGAGCGATAAGACCGCCCATTGTGACACCAATTGTAAAATTTGTTTTGTTCTAATTTTAATTTTTTCTTTGTTCTGCGGTGCCTCAATAAAGAGTTTATCTATCTATCTATCTATTTATGCTATAATAATATATTTCCCTCCATAAACATCAACCACCCTCCGGATTACAATGCCATACCGAACACCATCCTATTTCACGGCAACAATTGTGACTAATTACTTAGTCACCGAAGACGGAGTTATACTGAACCTAATTACCATCTAATAAATTTCCCTTTAAAGATTCTAATCTAAATTGCAACTAACAATAATCATAACCAATAAGCTAATCCTAGTCATAAATAAAACCGACCCTGTTCTTAAACTATCCTTATTTTACCTATCCTGGTCTCGCTATTCTAGTTTTGACTATCCTGGTCACGCTATTCTAGGTTTGACTATCCTGGTCACGGCACCAATTGTAACCCCCCCCCCCCCCCCTTCTTTCTTTACTACTCTACGTTCCCCTTTTCTATTTACTCTATCTCATACTAAATTTTTTTCGTATTAAAATAATTAACTAAACTTACACAAATCTTAAACTAATCGTCTCCCCCTACCCTCTTCTACTCTCTCTCCTAATTTCTCCTAATAATAATAATAACGTTCAGTACAACTCCACTACGTTCAGTACAACTCCGTATAACTCCGCACCTAACCTACTCTCTACTTTTTACCTTACTTAACTTTACTTGACTTTGTTTATTTTACGTTGTTTTGGCCCGATGATCGTCTAGTAACCCTTCGTTGTGTTCCGCGTGTAGTAACCTAAATTCTTTGAGTGTTCAGTATGGCTTCGCAATCCGTCAGTAGTCAATATCACAAGAGATAAATAATTTGAATTTAGATTTCTCTGAAGTAATACAATTTGTTTTCTACCATTCCTAAACTATTATAAGGCAGCCCTAAATAAACTCAACCTAGTATTTCCGTTCCGTTCCACCTCTTACCAAATCTGTATTACCTAAATATCTGACCAAGTAGATCTTAATCCTAGCCCTTCGTTGTCCCATATATAACCTTTCATTCAAAATTATAAATTAATAATCGTCAACCTTCCATCAACTTTTCATCAACCTTACATTTTTCGTAACTCATCAACCTTTCGCTCGACCTTATAGTTTTGTAATTATCACGAGAGTCTATGATTAAAACTTCCATTCTGAATCTACGATCATGACAGCGGCTATGACTTAGAGCCCCGCCCCGCCCTAAGTTGTGAATTTCGTCGGACCAGACTTGGATATTCTCCACCGCTTGTCGGGATTAAGTACCGCCTCGCAGTTACGAAATCTCGACGGAAAGTATTTACTTTCATTTAATTTACTATGTTTGTCTATCTGTGGTCTTCCATCAAATTTCAATTCATCGTTCTATTATCCGTCACTCTCACAGGACAAATGACACTGACAGCAGCTAACATCGCTCCATGACAATAAGCTTACTTGTCAAAGTCACCCGTCCGAACTCATTTAAACAGATGTGAAATCTTTATGTTACCGCTAGGAAATACCGTGAAACTCGCCTATTATAATAAGTCTAGTATGTCTAAGCAAGAGAACTTCATAAAGAGGGACTTCTTTTCTTTTATCTAAAGAGTATTCACGGTTCGATCTCATTCATACCCGGTTTGTAAACAATCTCACACCTCCATTCATGATTCAACGAGGATGAAGGGTTATCAGCGGACATAACCCCCGCCATGGTCGAATTTCCATCCTTCTTATCTAGTTCATGCGGTTCCTCAATCCCACTTACTTATTTTAGCAAAAGGGAAAGAGGCCCCAATATTTAGAGATCTAAAATCTCGTTCAACCTATCCTAGCTCTACCTACTAGGAGCAACTACATAATACATTAGGCTTTATTTACCCATCTGTACATACGCTTAGCTTATTTAGCTTAATATGGGACTATTGTCCAGGTTTCTATTTGTAGAATTATATTATGTGGTAAGAGGTTATATTTTCCCCTGTTGTAATAATACTGGTTTTATTTAGTTAGTATTTCAGAAGCATTGTTCTAAGGTTTAAGGATATTTTTCCCTTAGGTGTAGGTAACAACAATTATTTATTGTTTCAGGTTATTTCTCATTGGAAAACCTAGGAATTGTTTTAATTCCAGAAAGTGACAGTTCGTCTAGATAATTCTGTAACACTAAGATTTCTAGTGTGGAGTTGTAGTTACTTTCCATATCTATTCATGGAAGAGTTCAACGATGGAACGATTCAAGTCAGAGGTAGGTCCCAGTTAGTGACTTTCGAAGAGCCTTATGGAGAATCTCACTCTTTTTTAGTCATAAGAAAATCCAGGGAAGGTAATAGGTCATTGCCCATAAGTAGTCAATCTAACAGAGACGAACTCATTCATATTTGTCGTTCGTTGTTTCTTGTAATTAATGTTAAGGACAGAATTATTCCTTTCGAACCATTTTTCTGGTGTAGTACTAGTTTTATTTAAATAGTATGTTAAGAAGCCTTGTTCTAAGGTTTGATGGTAGTTTCCATTAAGTATAATGTCAATTCTTTGTTGATTTCAGGTTATCTCTCTATCGGAGGATTTTTAGAAAGTTCTTCTAGATAATTCTGTAACACTAAGAATTCTAGTGCCATAGTTAATACCATATCTATTGCATGGAAGGATTCAACATTGGAGCGATTCAAGTTGAAAGTAAGCCTCAGTTAGTGACTTTCGAAGAGCCTTATGGAGAATCTCACTCTTTTTTAGTCATAAGAAAATCCAGGGAAGGTAATAGGTCATTGCCCATAAGTAGCCAATCCAAAAGAGACAAACTTAGTCATATCTGTCGTCCAGTGCCTTTGTGCAATTAATTAATCTTGAAATCAGAATTATTCTTTCCGAACCAAGCCTAAGTTAAATTATAGTTAATTTGTCCAGATTATTACTTTATTTATAGGTAGGTTATATTTAATCCTTGTAGTTCCATTCAGTAGTCCTAACTATTGTGATTTAATTGATTCTTTATCAGTTATGTTTAGTTTTCATCGTTCGTTTTCTTTCAGTCACAAATTATATTAATTTCTTAATTGTTTCCCCAGATGTTTACTTTATGAGTATGTAAAGTTATATTTAGGCTCTATAGCATTGTTATGATGTATAATAAAATGATTAAACTGTATTACAACTTCTTTCACTCAAAGTAGGTACATATTTAATGATTAGTTTTATCAATTTGTTTGCCGGGCATAATATTGTTTAGATGTTTGCTTGTTCATGTTTGACCTAATAACTCTGTAAGTTTAATACAATATAGTTTATAGTATTATAATTGATTCCCAAGGAAGTCTATGTTTCACCAGTTCATTTCTTTGTCATAGTATCTTTAATTTCCCCGAGTGTTCGTTTTATATTTTGTTGTGTTGGTTTAATTTTATGCAGTTTCCTATAGTTTAAGTTGACCCTGTCTTACAGCATTAATACCTCCCTATCAGAAGAACCCTAGGCTAAAGGTGTGTGTGTACCTTCTTTGTCATGGTATTAAACTTTTAATTTCCCCTTAGTGGTTGTTTTATATTTAACTTGATTTCATGCAGTTTCCTATAGTTTAAGATGATCCTGTCTTACAGCATTAATCCCTTCCTATCAGAAGAAACCTAGGCTAAAGATATGTGTATCTACCTGTCAAACACTCAGGACTGTCCGAAGCCCACATTTAACTTTACCTATCGAAATTGGAGCAGACCCGGTGTAAGGAAAGTCCAATGTGTGTGTGTGTGTGGCCCTACGCTCTTATAAACTAGCTAACTCATAGGGACTTACGAACCTCCTATGGCTAGCACCTCTTATCGTTAACATTATAATCTAGGTAGCTCTTATAAATAACACTCATACTCTTATGAATCTTTATCTACTTACCCTAAGTTTCTTATGAACTAAAACCTGTCTAGCTTCTAAGAAAATGGTGTGTATCTAACAGAAGCAAGCCTGATTATCACAACTTCGGAGTCATGATAACCAGATTTTCCCAAGTTAATTGTGCATGGAGAAGTCCCACAGGGAAATTCCAAGGTTGTCCTTTTCTAACTAGCTATCTAAAGTCCGGAGGCACCGGGAGTTTTGCTTATTTCTAAGCCCTAGGCCACCCTAAGATTTCCAAACGGCAACCTATCGTCGTAGTTTGTCGCCCCGGATGTCATACTGGGAAGGGAGTTTATGTCGTTGGAAATCGCCCTAACCATGTAGGAATGCCGTGTGTGTGTGTGCGGGGGACCATTCAGATCGACTTTATGCACAGGCAAATATATTTTCGTCACTGTCTAGAGGAATCACTCCGCCCGTACACAAAATACGATCGAAATGGGTGGTCAGGCGCTTCTAGCCACCCATGCCGGAAGACGCCCCTGAGGTCACCACATTCCTCAGGCTATCAGCTAAACTCTTGGCAAGCACCGTTTCAATTCGCCATCCCACGCGCCCTACCAGTATCAACAAGAATCAGAACATTCGCAGTTTGACTCAAGCTAACACAGGCCCTAGTATCACTTCCTATCTCCCCAGAATCGCTTTTAAGGATCACTAAATCCCCTTTGGAAGAGACCTAGCGATCCGTAAAACATATTCCTACGCGCTTTTCACTACTTCCCCATTTTGGTTTTTTTCACTTTCCTAAGCACGTCCGTTCTCTTCGCAGTTTCGCAAGCCAAGAAGCCAGAGACTCTCGCGCCTCCCCTTACCTCCGCTCTAAATCTTCCGTCTCCCTCCTTTTCCTAACAATGCTGTTGTCTCATTCGCCCATTCCTTCCAGTGTTACCAACATCGCGAGGTCCTTCCCGTACTTTTAACCATTCCCTTCGAATTTCATGATTATTTATTATATAATTATTAATTTCATAATTATTTATTATATTATTATATAATTAATTATCCGTTTTCCATTTCCGCCCTGTCACAGATAGACCCGACCCTCTAATCTCTTACCATAGAGCTTCTACCTGTGCAATAATTAGCTTTTCTCAAATTGAATGCAATATTTATGTGTAGCCAAAATCTCACCAATCTGTCAATGCAAATCTCAGTATTCTGCCAAAATTGACAAATGTGTATTTTTATTTTGTGAAATGTAGCGAGTCCAATTCGGGACCGTTACAATGTACACCAGCCTTCAAAATACAAGGTACCAAGGTTAGTATGCCCATAAACACTTCGGCTGAACTATCGATTTATTGAACTATATGCCCTCGAGAAGGAGGCCAAACTCACATAAATAATTGATATATCACGTTATCACGTTGCTGCCATTTTAATGGGTTCTGAGTAATTTTCTAATATTTATTGATATTTTACATTGATGCACAAATAACAGTTATGTTATTGTTAAAATTGTTTATTGATTACTGTCTTCGAGGCAGACCCATACTTGATACGTTTGAAGGGTATGATCGGAGGTTGCAGGAGACCGAGACGTCTGGAAGGAAACTTGGAAGACCTTTGACCGGCTGTGGGTGAAAAAGGTTTAAAAAAAGGGGACCTGACATTTTCATAAGTTAAAAATAAAAACAACACTGTATATTTACTTCTGTAAATTTATTATTTAATCAGTATAAAAACAGTAGTAGTGGTAAGCCTCTTCTGCAAGAGTCCGCCTGGGTAGAGTAACACACTTTTGCCAGATATTCATCCGCCAAGCAGTAGTGTGCAAACATTACTGTGTTCCGGTTTGAGAGGCACTGTTTCCAGCTAAATTACTGGGCATATAAATTTCGAACCGATGTCTCAGGGTGACAAGCACAGTTCAGTGCCCCACATGATTTTGTAATGGAAAGTTCTGCGGGCACGTTAGCTGTTATGGGCAGGCGTGGCGCTTGCCATCAGGTGAACGACTTGCTCATATCGTTACATATTAACATTAAAAATTAACTAAACGCGAGGCAATTACAAATAATGGCATTTTCTAAAATATTTTATCTGTTTGGTCCATGTCCATTAAGACAATAACAAATTAGTTGCTATCTATCTAAATCAACAAAATCATCAAAACAACCAAAATCAAAAGTCCATTCACTTGAGTCCTAAGAGGGCACATATTTCAAAATATAACAACTCGAGCAAACTGTTTATAAAAGAACAGAACTGAAACTTCTCCTAATTATAGAACTCAACGAAACCTCCAAGTTTCATTTCTAACTTTTCTAGTTTTTAAGTAGTTACTTACAATACAGTTACAACTTATATGCTACTAAAGTGTACTAAAAATTTAGTACCTACTTAAAGATAAGTACGAAAAACGAAAATAAAATTTCACTTTAAAGATGATGACAACTAACCGAAAAACTGACCTTAATAGATTCAACTTCTAGACCAATTTCCGTGAAATATGTCCGTATGAAAATGGACTTATGGTGAAATTCAATAAATCTAAACCACAGTTATACCTTAGTAAACTTAAAATTGTCGTACATTTTTCAAGTTGGGTTAACCACCAACCGTATTGTGAACTTCTACACCTAGTAAGCAGGTACCTATTCCATTTATATAACATATTGCAACAATTGTCAAAAGTCTCGAAGTAAAACATAAAATAAACCGGCCAACAGCGAGTTGGATTCGCACACCGAGGGTTCCGTACAGACTTGTAGATCTTATAAGAAAGCTTCTAACATTACCAAAAGACAAACTACGTTAAAGGACAAACTTAACTTTGCCGTTTGATCCCTAGACACGATTATTGCACCAATCGCAAATAATAAATTTGTAATACTAAATTCGCTTTTTTTTATCATTTCACATTCATTGACAGACAGACGGACAACAAAGTGATCCCATATGGGTTCCATAATCCTTTTAAGGTACGGAATTCTAAAAAAAAATCGTAAGTTAGCGCATAATATGCCTAGTAACCTAAGTACGAGTAATAGATATTTATCATTTACTCGTAAATATAGAACTAACCTACAATTAGAATCAATATTTTACTTAACCACTCGAATGAGGTGAAGCTAATGACGGTTATTGACGCTGCGGTTAGGTATATTGTTAAAAAGGCGACGACTCCTTTCTTCACGGACGCAGGCAACTCTCCTGGCCTCCCTAACAGCGTCCTGGATGTCAGCCACACTGTCGGTCAGGGGCGGGAGCTGATCGTAAGGAGTCACCACGTCAGTAATATCAAGCTTCTTCGAGTCAATAATCTCTGTATTAATCAAAATCATGCCAAGGTTTATCTTCAAAAACATGTGACCATATCTAAATAAAAGGTAAATATTGGCTTGATCCAAAATTCTCAGCGAAAACTGGTTATTAATTTTAAGCGCTTTCATCCTGATCTGAAATGGTTTATAACTTGCGAGAAGCTTCTGAGCTTTCTCTTTGGCAAAATTTTCTAATTCTACGGCTACCCGCTCATCGTCCACGGGAGTTACTGGTTTCGTTTCTTTTTTCTTCTTATTTCTCTGTAGTTCTCGCAGGCCACGATCAGGGTGTGCTGCATGAGTATCTACGAAGGTTGATATGAGGACGGGTGGTTCATTAAGTGAGTGCCATTGCCAGCGGCTCGGAGGCCCGATCTTTTCGTCCAAGAGCACGCCCTCAGTCTGATTATATTTCAATCTAAAGCCAAATAGTCAGCATTATAAACATGGAACAGTAATAAGGGCATAGTTAGTAACTGCTGGACATTACTGTTGGTGATACGGTTACCTACTACTTGTATGTTTTTTTTATTCGTTTATTTAAGTGTTACGGTCTTAATGTTTTTAATCCAAAATAAATAGTTTCGAGCTTATGTTGAAAGATATTTCAGTTATTTTAACCATCGACAGCTGCATATATTATCCCACTATCAAGTAGGTAGGTACAACTTAAATTAATTGTAAAGCACAAAGAAATAATTATGTAGGTATTTATGTTTATTTTTATATCAAAGACAAGAGTGCCCGTCAATATATTTTTTACAACGATTTTTTTAATATGGCTCTAACTTTTATAAACGGATTGGCTTATCTAGTTATTAATATATTTTCTAGTAGGTGCCAATAAAATAGATAATATACGATGAAGACAATAGACTTTTGCGGTTTCACAAAATGAATAGGTATGCGAATATAGAGCCGCTTTACATAAAAACCCGCCTTAAATGAATTGATAACGGTAATATCAGTTTTGTGCAAAACAATGAAAAGAGCGCAACACCTACTAACTAAACTTTGACGGCTTGATGTGGAATTGTGCAATTTTTCAGAATTTTAATGTTGTTAAGGATTCAATGTTGCATCGTAATTACCGTTGTTTTCCTCGATTGTCATAAACAACAGCATTGCCGAGGTAATCGAAGCAAGCTAGCACGGTGCGCGGCAATGGCTTTCCATCTTCGACACCTTCGCCGGAGCTGTACACAACAAATCTTTGACCCGCATTCATTTCTAAAAAAGGACACTATAATTATTGAATTTGTTATTGTATTCCCAAAACTCAAATCATTTATTGCAAATAGGCAAACATATGGCCTTTTCACAAGTCATAAATGTAAGTCTCTTAAACATAGAGAAAAATAAAAAATAAGTCGAAATATGATCTACTAAACTAATAATTATCTATATATGGTTTGAGTTTGAAAGGGGACATTTCCCTTTCAAGTGGTGACTCGTGCCGGAATCTCGCATTTGATTACCGATATATTAAGCCACAGGAGCAACAGGCGCGATATTCTCGGTAGATAATAAGTATCTTAAATCTCTATAAGTAGATAATAATGCATGAGAATTTAGGTTGAGTTGGTTGTCACTAAGCTCAACTCCATAATGGTTCATAAGATACCAGATTGATGGAATTTGGTAGACATATAAATAGTAGGTAGGTCCTGGAATAATACATAGTGCATGATCATACGTGGACCGAAACTACGTAATAGGAAATACTTACCACTTGTCGTATTAATTAATCCTCAAGATGATAATGAAAAGTAGGGTACAGCAGTAAGTATTATAAGAACCTACATTATGAAATCTAATGCAATCAAGTACCTACTTAAACACATTTTAAAGCGTAACCTTCAGCACTATAGAAGTCCAGAGCGACTACACCATTCTTATAGAACCACTTTCCGTGACCATCGTCACCAATTACGGCCAACGTTTGTCCAGAATCGTAATACATTATCTTTTTGTTCTTGTTGTGTTCGAACCAATCGAACTGAGGGCACGCAGGCAACATTTTGTAGAAATTCATCTAGAATAATAATACAACTTAATATTTATCTAGCTGAACAATATAAGCGGAGCCGTTATAGACAAGTATCACAAGTACACGCAACTGCTTAATTATTAAGGAATGAAGACATAATTCCAAACAATTGAAATACTAAATGACCTATCTTCGATCATCAATTATCACGCCGCAGTGGTTCAATTTGGTTTTTAAAGACAAACTTGTTCGCACACTGTGGTATTATGTTTAAGTACTTACTTACCCTTCTCATTATTTTCGTTGTAGGCATTATAGTCCATCCATTATCTATGAATGTGCGATCAGATAATTTGTAAATAAAGCTACTTCTCTCAATAATTTCCTTTTGATCCTATAACAGTAAATCGATATAAGCTATTTGATTTAATAACAATTTGGCATACTGCCACTTTGGAAATAAAACGAAGAACATTATGCAGGTAAACACACACAGGGTGAGACATTGCGTAACAAAGTTGTAGAACATTATAATAATCATTGATAGCGTCAGCTTAGAGACGTTTTATCCTCCATCAGTCTATTCTAACGGATAACATACTTCCAAAAGTGCCAAAGCTAATAACTAACCTTTAGTTTTTTAGGCGACCTACTAGTTGTGCTTGGTACTGTAGTAGGTGAAAGTGGATATTTAATTATTTCACGATCTTCTTCAAATATCGGCTGGACTTCATACAGCAGAGGTACTAGATTGGGCGGTGTTTCATCTTTATGACGTGAGTCTAATTTAACTAAAGTTGTTCCTCGAATCATCTTACTCCTTCTAACTACAGGACCTTCGCATTCAAGAATACTATCAGTACTATCTTCCACATTCAGTATTTTCTCGTTTATCTCAGGCATCGGCTTTTCGACCTGCTTACCTTTTTTTGAGGCTTTTAATCTATGTGCTTTAGTATTTTCATTATCATTGTTCATCAATTTTAACGTGTTTGTAACTTTAGGTCTAAATTTACCAAATGTTGGTGTAGTTTTTGCTTTAAGACAAATTCTTGTCATCTTTTGTTTTAAAGTAAAATCTTGATTGTCTTCGCCCGATATTTTTGTCCTTTGATCCAATTTAAGACCTGGACTGTCTTCAGTCGATGCTTTTTTCAATAACTCTGACTTAGTTGTAAGATTAGTTTCTATCCCATACTTATTTTTCTCTTCTTCCGATGATGGTCGCGTCTCATGAGGCAATTTTTCTAATGTACGTCTCTCATCTATTTTCTTATTCATTAACGAAGGGTGGACATCTTCAGCATCGTTTCGTAACCTATCTAAAAGAAGGTAAACTCTAATATTAAACTTTTGTTTGTTTCTTGTTACTTATAGTACAATTTTATACTTTTTAGTAAAGTTGTACAACTAAGATTACGACATCTAACATATTATGTTACAACAATCCTATCCAATGCCTAGTAAAACTACGATTATTATTGTGAAAGCAAAGAAGCTGTCTTCCTTGGCTACGCTTAACGTGAGACGTGGCAAACATTCAGTTACGAATATGAAACTATGCCAATATTCGCAAAGCCAATCTAAAAATGTAATATGTAGGTACCTGCAGACTTCATAAACATAATTAATTCGTCAAGCATATCCTTATCCTGCGGCAAAACAAGTTGACCAGCCTCAGTTGTTGGAAAAGAGCAGATATTCGGTTGACGCATAGTCAATGGTGATTTCAAAGCTTGCAACATTTTTTCTAGCTCATCCATAGAAGGTCTATTCAATCTATCCCTGCAAGCATCTTCACAACCCAAAGTACTTTGGAGATATTTATAAACTTTGCATAGCCACATTTTGAAACGTTGTTCCGTGTCTTGATGCAGTTTAGCTTTGCAGCAAATGAATTTACCGACCAAGTATTGGCATCTCTTACATTTGCCAACGGGGTTTAGAGATTTGCAGTACCCGCAAACTCCTATAGCTTCATTTTTATTTATATCCGTTATTTCGTCTAGCAAACTCTGGACTCGCTGTATGGTTGCCCTACATTGAAAGCACTTCGACCTGTATTGACCTGGGTAGTCGAAAAGAAAATAATAATTAATATACATTAGTAAACATCCTGTAAATGTTAATTCTTGAGTTATAGGTATAACAGTTGTTCCAAATAGTAGTTTTAGTCGGATTTAAAGGTGCGAGAAACATACATAAATATTTAAATAGGTACTCACACATTTCTTTAATATAATCCGGCCGTTTAAGCTCCTTTTCACTGGAATTGTGTAAGATATAAGCTTCACCTTTATTTTTCACAAGGGGTTTCAGATCCTTAAAATGTAACACAGTTGACAATGTGATTTTAGTATCTATATATAATTTTAACTATTTACTTGCATCAAATTAATCAACAACAGAGAAGCTAGTGCAAGAACCAAGACAGATCGACCGTCGATCCCTAATCGTTCTATTGTTTTATCGACTGTACATATTCTGTGTCGATCAGTCGAAGCAATATTTAGGGTCATACAATTGGAAATTCATAAATTATAAACTTAGTTAAGTAGATACCGTTCTCGTGAAACATTCCATTTGTGAAATTAAATGAAAATACACAGCAGTTTCTCAGATATAAGCACGAACATACACGACAGACGCGACAGGGGTACTTGACTTTCAATAGATTAATGAAATCAAACGATTAGTGAATGGTGCCGTTCGTTATACTCCGCCCGTTAGGTGGAGTGACGACTTGCGGAAAACGGCTGGCAAAGACTGGTTAAGAAGAGCCCAAAATCAGGCTCAATGGCGTTCACTAAGAGAGGTCTACGTCGAGCAGTGAACGTATACAGGTTGATGATAATAATGATGACAGTGGATATTATAAAGTGTTATCTAAAAAAATCTCTTCAAGCTGTATAATTATTAAAAACATAGAACTCACCGAAGATTCTGCACCCTTGTGAACGTAAATTTGAAGACCGGAGTTTTGTAAAGCTGCTACTTTTTTGAAATCTCCGATACAATTTGGTGCTTTGCATCTATCACAACTTCGTTGAACCCTAGTCGGTATCAATCAAAAATATTTAACACATCACATAGCGGAATTGGATGGCCGCCAGTCATTCGTTGTAGTTTATATAGTACTAGGTAGGAAGAGTAGGGTGCCTCCCCTACTGAGGGGTATGTAATCTACCAATCCGGATCGGACCCACGTAGTGGATTATGGCCTAATCCTTCTCACGAAAGTGAGAGGAGGCCCGTACTCAGCAGTGCGCCGATATGGATTAATGATGATTACGATGACCTCATCTGTATCTGGTGGTAAAAAAAGTGGGAACTTTATAGAATTCAATATTTTACGCTAGGATTTACCTATTCCAGGCTCCGGAAAACCTAATCTATTATACTTAGGTACTTACTAAAATATAACACTTAAGGAAAATTCTACTCTCAACCGAGAATGCCACTTCAAACCCCTTTAAGCTGTAAAAAGCTGAAAGGCAATAAACTCGCTTACATAAGCTCATATACCTACATAAGGTATAATGCATTAGTACAGACAGGTCACCCAATAGTTCTTACGGCTGGAATCAAGGGATTTTATACCATCTACTCCTGTCATATATAATAATAAACAGTATAATACAGACGGCTTCCTTTAAACAGAAATGGTGCATGGTCGAGCAATCGAACAAGTAGAACTCCGTGCCGTGGTCCTTGATCTACTTTATAGGTAAGTTTTTTATTGATAGGTAGGTACATATAACACAGCACAACTTACTATAATTATACTTAGGGTAGAGTCGGCCTCAGAAAGAATTGAACAACTCCTAACTTCCAATTTAGCTTTACCACGAAAAATACAAGAAATATCGCGTAGAATAGTAAATTGAATTATTAAGCGACTTTCTTTGGTGACCTACCTAGTAAGCAAATTCTAAAACTAGTGCTATTAAAATGTAAAAATCAACAGAAAATATTACAATAGCTTTCCTTCCATTGTTTCGTGGCAGGCTGTAGTGTAGATGGATATTTTGAAGAAAACCGAGGTAGTTAAGTAGGGATTTCTTTCAGTAAGACGGTACACTTCATCATGACTACAAGCAGCACAATCCGACAGTAAATACTAAATAATATCGGTAGGACTATCCTTTTATTGCACTACCAACCAAAGATAATAATTATAATAACACTATATATAGATATAGATATAGATAGAATAATAGAATAGAAAACTCTTTATTGTACACCAGAAACAAAAATAAACACAGTACGGAAAAATTACACAACAATATACTTACTACAAGAACAAAACAAGCTTTAATAAAACTTCCTTGCTAATACTCTTGCTTGGCTAACGTAGCGTAGCTAGGTAGGTAGGTACCTGGGGTGCGGGCCAGGTAACCTCCACGAGTGCCCGGCTGTTGTTCGTCCCTCTTGATGCGTTGCATCCGGAGGGAAGGGCAGCAGCTGGGACGGTGCACCCTGGGGTTCGGTCAGCAATTCTCCTAGGGGAATTGGTGGCCGTAGCAAATAACCTGGCGAGAAGAGGTCCTTCGCGTGTCCCTCTGATCAGCAGAGGGCACAGCGAGGGACCAATAACGGGGACTTTTGGGCCGCGGATCGGGGGTCCAACGCCCAAGTTAGAAGTCCCGAGCTGAGGTGCGGCCCGTGTGTTCCGGGACGCACCCAGAGGAGAAAGAGGCCCAAGCCTTACGTGGCGAGCCCGGTAGGGCGCCCGCAGAGGTGGTCGCGGAAGCGCCGTGCGAACCCGTGACCACCTCCATAATGCGGAGAGGAGAACACCCCGGGGTTTTAGTGGGTAAAACCCCCCCCCCCCCCCCCCGGGGGCCGGGTGGTATGCCTAATGCACATTTACCCGGGGAAAAAAAAAAAAAAAAAAAGGTAGGTAGGTACCTATGTTTTCCGTCTATGGTTTATCTTATCCTACTTGGTATATTATTACTATAATACAAAACTAGCTGTGCCCCGCGGTTTCACCCGCGTATTTCCCGTTTTGTCCCACAGGAACATACTATCGGGATAAAAAAATACCCTATCACTCAATCCTGGCCGCATCAAACTATTTGTGTGCCAAATTTCATCCAAATCCGTTCTGCAGTTTTTGCCTGATAGAGTAACAAACATCCGTCCATCCATTCTCACAAACTTTCAGATTTATAAATATTAGTAGGATAGGATAAGTGCGATAATTAATTATTACTAGTAGGTACTTTAAGGTGTATATAGACTCTTTGATATCCAACAAGTAGGTTACGGGCCTAAGATAAACTCAAGGAAGTTTTACTGCAATGAATTATTCTGAAAATACACCATGCCAAATCTGTAAACTGGTGTAAGCCATGCAAACATGAAAGAAATTTAAAAAAAAAACATAGTTTGAAAGTAAAAAGAAGGCGCAAAATTCAAAAAGTTAAAAATTATAAACTTATCTATCAGGTCACTGACTGCTGTCATTGTCAATCACTGCTTCTCATCTTGCTTGTCACTTGTCAGTTGCAGTCGGTGTTGTCAATATCGCACTTTTTGAGCTAAATTTAGCTCTATTACACGGGCGTATCTTTCGTCCGGGGCTCTATTTCAACATGGTCAGCTTTAAAAAATTGTAATACAGCTATGTATAAATCTTTTATTTAGAAAATTTTAGCTCTTTTAACCTCAATGAGTCTGTAGATCTTCGATAGTAACTCCCACTATATAAGCAAATAAAAAACTGACAAAATCATAATCGCGGATTCAGCTGGGTGTTGCAGATCATCATCGAAAAAATTAATTAGGTACACTACTCGAATAACTAAATATTAAATAATTCTTTACATTGATTGAACACGGACGTGACGGAGAGGGAAGCAACGTCCTTTTCTCTCAAAAGCTACGACGAAGTCGTATTCAGTGAATATGTACGACATCGTCGTAGCTTTACGTGAATACTATTCACGTGAAACACACGGCCGTGTCCAAAACAGTCACTCCTAGATATAACAATATAATTATGTTGTAATGTATTGTTATAAATGTTTATAAATTTCCAATTGTTATATAATTTATCCTAATTATGTACTTAACTAAATCAAAATGCGAAAAAAATAAAATGGAGCGTTTTTTAAACCACACGACTGAATTAAAACTTAGCTATGAGAGAAAGAGAGAATAAAAATGTGAGAGTAAAACTCGCACATCTCTCTCTTGTCCCTACAGAAATAAATGAAACGTAACTCTCTCTCTCTCTTTCTATCTTCGCTAACCTATAACTTCCTTCTCAACTTTCTTTCGCCTCACCCATTCACATTTTTCGTAACGCGCAAAACGTATATAAAGCTGCAAAACCTTCTGTAATAAAATAATTGTTTGGCAGCTATTTTAACTCTCTTTTCACGAATACTTAGCTCTTTTCAAAATCAGTGCTGGCAGCACTGGTCACTACTGCCAGACTGTCAGTACTGTCACTGTCGATCTTGCTTCCCTTGTTCTTGTTTTGAATAGTGCTCAACTGCTCAGAACTCTGTAAATTATTGCAGGAACACATGTTATTTGTTTAATTTATATCCAATTAAGTGTTCAAGATGTTTATACGCAGGATAATTTCACTACCCTGTCTAAAGTTACAGTGCAGCCGATCTGGTCCAGTTCTATGCAGAAAGTTTCCGCAAAACAACCTAATTGGGTGCGTAATATTTTTAAAAACATTACGCAATTAATATAGTAAACAACATGAAATCAAGCCAAAAAGCAACAAATTAACACGTTAGCGGTGCGTGCAATACATTTAAGGCATTGTGAAGTTAACTATGACGTCATTGCAAATTTGTGTAGTGAATAGGCCCTAGGACATTTCCCTTTCTGAACTAATTGTATGATTTCAACTAATTCCCTGACGTACGAACGAGACTCTTGAATAATTTCAGAGGACCCTTTTTATGAGGGTTAAATCAAGTAAAAATAATGTGAAGTGCATGTAGAATATTTTTATTTTTTTCTCTGACATCCTTCATAGTAAAACTTTTTTAACTGTTTTACTTTTTCACCTTTTAACAAGAAAACTTATTTACATTGTGTCTGAGCCCCTTCTTTCCATTTTATGCTATGTTTTTAGATATTATTTGTATTTTGTTTATTGGTTTTCAATACTCCTTCTGTATGAAATATATTAATTTAAAAAATCTTACATTTATCATTACAGAAGCAGCTTAATATGATAAGAATGATTATAAGTTATCTGTTATGATTTTCAGATTTACTGCTGGAAATAGGTTCAAACACCTGACACTAAAAAAAGAAAAAGAAAAATTACGAACTTATGTTGTTCAACGATACATGGACTATGTTAAACACTATACCAAATTCCTGGAGGAAAGGTTTCCAACAGCAATGAATATGTACAGAGTATTCAGTATCGGCATAAAAGATTTTCTGAAAGATCTTAAGACCTACATCACATTGAGAATAAAAATCATGAAAGATCGAGGATTCTCAAAGATGAGTCTTCAAGATATTGAGCTGTATCAAAAAATGCCATCAGATATGCTGAAGATAGCACCGGTTTTAATTTTATCAGCTATACCATTTGGCAACTATTTGATATTTCCACTAGCGTGAGTATCTAAGATAGTTAAAACCATTTGATTTTGCTGTTGTAGATAGAAGCTCTTATTTTTTAGGGTTCTGTACCCAAAGGGTAAAACGGGACCCTATTATTATGGCTCCGCTGTCTGTCTGTCTATCAGTCCGTCTGTCATCAGGCTGTATCTCATGAACTGTAATAGTTAGACAGTTGAAATTTTCACAGATGATGTATTTCTGTGGCCGCTATAACAACAAATACTAAACATAAATATAAAATCAATATTTAGAGGGGCTCCCATACAACAAAGTACGGAACCCAACATGCGCGAGTCCGACTCGCACTTGGCCGGTTTTTATTTAATACTTTCACTGCTGAGCCGATTTTCTTGTCTAGCAACGGGTGCGTCTCTGCACACTCCATAGTGTTTTCCCATACAACAAACACAACTGATGTGTTTTCTCGCACTCACAGCATGTTATAAAAAACATGATGATTGTGTTTTCAGCACTGAACGTGTTAATGTTAAGAGCCTGTTCTTGTCATGGTTAGCTGTGACTTTAATTGAATTTGAAGAAGACATATCATAACCACTTGCTTGATTTCAGTTTTTGGAAACCAAGAACACTGCTGTGCTCACATTTCTGGTCGATTCAACAGAAAGCTGAGTTTTCCACACAGGACTTAAAAGAAAGACTCAAACATAACAAGCCTGTATTTCGTGCATTACAATCAAAGCTTGATTCCATATCTGACAAAGATTTGAAGAGGCAGTTTAGTCAAATTGTTGCATTGCTGGGCTCAGGAGTGCACCCAACACCCACTGAAGTTATCGCCTGTAAAGATTTGTTTGTAAATGGAACATATCAACTGCAAAGTTTGACCTATAAACATATGGTAAGTATTTGAGTGTTGAATAGCAGATGAATTTTATACAGAAAAGCTTCAGAATTTCGAATATATTATAATAGTTACTTGATTCTGGCAATACCTGATAATTGGCAATTACAAAATAAAAATAATTAACGTAACATTGTTTTCTTTCAGGGTCACTTATTAAAAATGTATGGTCTTCGGAAAGCAATAATGAGATCAAACAAACTAAAATATAAAGCATTCTTGCTCCTAGAAATGGACAAGGCTATTATCAGGGGAGGAGGAGTAGAGAGCTTGGGCACAGAAGAACTAAGAAACGCTTGTTATATTCGAGGACTACACAACCGACAGCTGTCCAATAAGAATATGAGAGACTGGCTGCAGAATTGGCTCACAGTATCACAACAAGTTGACAAGATGTCCTACTCTCTGATATTGCACTGTCCCATATTCTTTGCATACAACCATCCTCAAAATTGGGTCCTTATTTATTAAGGATATTTCAAAATTGTATATGATAATCTCACGTTTTAAAGCTTTTAATATTTATATAATATAACTTTCTATAATATTATTATGAGTCGTAAGTGTGTGTGTGATATTTTTTATCTGTATTCTGATACAATATACACTATAAATGTTAATGTCCGCACAACTTTAAGGTCAGTTTTAGTGCTTGACCGATCGTCGGTGCGTACCATCGTTTGCACTGTTATTTGTATGAAAATTCACAAGTTGTTACAGCACTCGACTGACCATACGCACGCAAAAATTGCTTGATTTTATTACAAATGACAGCGACCAATGGTATGCACCGACATTCTCATTCCGGTCGAGTACTGAAAGCGGCCTAACATTACCTGCATTATATTTATTTATTTTATTACTACATTATTTTAACATTATATTTATGCATATAAATAATTACTAAGCTAATTATATTTAGTTTATTTCTTGAAAATAAAAGTAGACTTGCTATAATGTTACCTACTTTTTATATTATTGTTATGTTTTTGCTTTCTAACAGTATTAAATATGTTAGTTTCAAATCTTTAATTAATTTAACATTATTTTTCTTAACTACAAGAGAGTTTTAATTATTGTTATTTATTTCAAATGTAACTACTGTCTATTGAAATTAGACTTTTACATAACCTGACGCTCTTCTTAAAAATAAATACTAAGTATATAAATTTTTACATATCATATTGTCATGGGGCAAACATCACAGTACCGCAGGTACCTGCAGTTACAATATTATAAGTAAATTTTATAATGTTTTCTGTTTAATGCCAATGTTTATGAGATTGATGATGTGTATGTGAGTTTTGAGCTGATGTACATAAATTAACTATGAAAAATAGAAAAAATCGCCCATAATAATCACAAGCCTGAAATGGTAAGAACCTAAACTACAAATAATGATTTTGTATAATATTATACTTTATATTATACCTTAGCCGAAAATAACTTCAGTAATAGTGTTCTGTGCCATCAAATTCTAACTCATTTTGGTATATCTTGTATCACATGTTGATTCCTACTTCTACATATACCTACCTACAGGTATAAAAAAAATTTAAAAATGTGTTCCTGATTCATGAATACCATAATGCAATTGATAATTATATAATTCCGGATAATGAAAGTATATTGTGTTATATTAGCCTATTAAATATGTATATTATGTATGTATGTTTTTAAGTTTCTTTGTTCTGTGGTGTTTCAATAAAGAGTTTATCTATCTATTCAGAACGAGTACAACTAATTTGTTTGTTAGATTTGATTCTTATCAGTATAAAACTACTATACTACTGTTACCACAGGTATCTGTCGATTGGTGCCATTAACTTAAATACAAGCGTGTTTTTTTATGTTTCATATTGAGTATTTCTAATAACTTACTACAAAGGCTAACAACATACAGAAGTCTATAAATTAGTTTACTTTTCATACAAGTGTTGGAATAATATTTGAAATAAACTTACCTGCCTACGAAACTCGAAACTTATGATATGTTTTGAAATGCCCGCGATATATGTATAACACAAATACGAGTAACTATGGTTCAAATATTGGTCTCTAACCTGAACCCATCTACGTGCACTGTTTGTGAACCCAATGTGATCTTCTGTTTAATAAAATGTCGATATTCTTTTCTCGGCGTTTGATTTAAAAGAAATAGTCCACTTTTTCGTTTTTGTGTTTTCGCCACGCTCTAATATAACCATGAGATCGATTTAACCTACGACCAGCCGAATGACACAGCGTGAGGGTAAACGCAAAGACAATATAACACTACGGTAAACGGTGGTAAATGTAACTCAGCTTTTCAAAGTTGGCTAGAATAGTGTATTTGAGCATGTTCTCTGAGGATGGCTCAAAGATTTTTTTAAGTATAAGATCTTTGGGATGGCTAGTTTGTTTATAACGTAGTGTTATATTCTCTTTGAGTTTGTTTATGTCGTTTTGAAGGGTAAAACCACATGACACTGTCTAGACACTATCCTTTAGCAAAGCAAGTTGGTACCTATTAATTGTACGGACTTACGGAAAACTCATAATATTAAAGATCAATGTTTTATTTTCGATTCATCGGTTTTACCAGTTTCTTGATTTTGGTTGAAACCAACAAACCGAATGATAAAAAACAGCAAACTGCATGGCGTGTCGAATGTGAGTTGGGATTAATAACAGATTCAGAGTGTCCCGTGGATGGAGTCTGGAGCCCCTGGAGCCCGTGGTCAGCCTGCAATGGACTCTGTGATGACATAGGACACCGCCGAAGAGTCAGAGAATGTAATAACCCTTCTCCATCCCAAGATGGATTCCCTTGCCCTGGCGTAGAGTCACAAATCGAATCTTGTCATATTACCAACTGCACAATCGACGACTATCGTAAGCTGGTCGCAGGCGATTCTCTAAGAAAGGAAGCTCTGCGTCAACTCGAGGCCGTTCCCGCTCTTATGGAGCGCTGTCTGCTGATGCAATGTCCTTTAGAAGCGATCGAAGCGGGTTTAGCAACTGAGAACACTTGGCAGATGAATTCCGAATCACTGTGGAATTCGCTTCAATGTATTAAGCATAATTTAGGATGTCCTGTAATGGGGGAGTGGGGATCTTGGAGCGAATGGTCGGCATGTGGCGCCCGTTGTGGATATGGTATGCGCTGGAGGGTCAGAAAGTGTGACTCTCCACCACCATCAAGCGTACATTTCGGTTGTGCCGGAACTCCCCTGCAAGTAGATGAATGCGAGGGTGATCAGTGTGCCGTTTATAAAAGTGATTTCGGGGGAAAGTGGGCCAGTTGGGGACAGTGGTCTCCTTGCTCCGAAATTTGCGGAACAGGAATCAGGCGCCGTAAACGTAATTGTTTGGAAATGAATACCTCTCGCTGGTTTAGTCCCTGGGGAACCCATTGTCGAGGGGAGCACGATCAGTTAAAGGTGTGTGAAAATAAAGAATGTAAACTTGATGGAGGATGGTCAGTCTGGGGACCCTGGGGACCTTGCTCTCAAACTTGTGGTGCCGGCAGGCGCTCGAGATCGAGATCGTGCACGAGACCTGAACCGTCCGGTAGTGGTACCTTCTGCAGTGGTGCCAGAACTGAAGTAGGTTCTTGTCACATAACACCTTGTCAAACATATTCTCACATGGTAGCTCTGTTCAATGGTGAATCGTCTTTGTATTACAACTTTGAGAACAAACGATCAACATTATTCCATTTATATGTGAGATTCTTACCACTTTCTCCGCATGGAACCTTAGTTCGCAGAGGGGATGTACACAATCCACTAGTTCGACTAAGTTTACAAAAATGGCACATTTGCTTGGATGCATCTGGGTTATCACTATCCTGTACTGTCCCGAGAATATGTTCTCCAACAGTTTTAGAACCAGCTATTTGGCATTCAGTTCTGGTTACTGTGACGAATGAAGCTACCACAATGAGACTTGATGATGCACCAGTAGCAATAAGAAGTTCATTTCCTTGCGATCCGGAGCTACCTAATGACAAAATAAATATATTTGTTGGGGAAAGATTACACGGGGAAATACAAGAAATAATTCTTAATTTTATTCCATTGGGGATAGTGATGAAACCAAATCACAATAGTGTTTGGTCTAGTTATTGTCCAAGTACAGGATCTAACATAGTTTATGAAAAAGCAGGCACAGAAGAAGCCTATTTGACATTTGACAATGATCAATTCTTACGCTTACCGTGTATGGAAGATCAAGATGAATGGAAAATAAAACTGACTATCAAAACCAAAACGGAAACGGGCACAATTATATTTTTGCATAATCATCACACTCACACATGGCTTCATCTCTATTTGCAGAATACGCGATTGAAACTAATATTAGCGGTAGCAGACTTCCGTTCAGAGAGTGTTAGTTCCTCCAGTTGCTTACCAGAGGAATGGCATGATTTTACTTTAACAAAGAATCGGGGTACCGACACCGTGGAAGCATCTATTAATGTCGGAGAACGTCTGCATGCTCATTTGGAAGATGTTCCCATGAAACGTCGATTGTATCATAATTATTCCATAACAGACAGTGTAGAACGAAAATCTGGAATGACATTATGTATCGACGAATACTACGTTGGAGGGGTTCCAGCCGATGTGCAACATGGTATTCCATTCGTGGGTTTTACTTCCTTGTCAGGCGTAATAGCTTCAATAATTGTAAACAATGATAATCTTGATCTTAAGGATTTCAGTATGGAGCGTTATAAGGATAATCACATACAGGTATCTTCACGAACTGCCAGTGTATCCGGGTCGTATCATGAAACCGGTTGGGGAAAATCTAACCACCTCAACCTGACATGCCTGCACACGTATACTGCCAGGGCGCCCAACTGCGCGCACTGGCTATACTTAGACACTGTAATAAGTGGTGGTCTTAGGAAAAAAGCAGTGCAATCAACGGACGACGGGCGAGTTCTGAGGTTGGCAGCCACTGCAGACAATGATCTCAGAGGTTTTTACACATGCAGAGTACATGGTAATAAGCGCTCCAGAAATGTTGTAACATATGGAGTGATTGGGCAAATGAAATACAAACTATCGGGACCAGACTTAACGACAGCTGTTGCTGTCATTACTACCCTGGCTCTGGTTTTAGGTACATTGGTGTGTCTATTTATTGAAGGGATTCACGATATTCGCAACGGGTATGGGTTCTTCCGGGACGCTCATTTGTCAGCTGAAGAAGAAGCCGAAGCTGTCTGTAAATACATTGATCAAAATATGCACTTGATGGCCAGTGTCAGCGCAGCAGACACTGCTAAAGCCAATGCTAGACGGATCGCACGACAATTAGCATGTCCCGCGAGTTTCGGCGCTCAAGAGCCTGAGGGATTGATGGAGGTAGAAAATCGCCTTTATAGTACCGGAGATTTAACTCGGAGCTCACCGGAAGATTTGCCCGCTCTTCCGGAAATAAAAAGTCCCAGTACACAACCAACACTTGATGTCATAAGATGCGAACGGAGTTTAATTCCTTCAACTAGGACTAGGCTATCATCGTCATCTTCATATGAAATGACCTCCCCCAGAGTTATTTGTTCTCGCTTACTTTTAAGCAAGCATTTACACTCGTCTCTAGAGAGCTTGACTTCTAGGAAGAATAAAATATCCCGTTTGCCGAGGATAACGAAAATTAAATTGCCCACCATCAATTCATACGCTTACGTGAATCAGTCACAGAAGATACTCGAGAAATTCCAAGCATTGAAAAGTGATGACATTTAGATTTACTATAACGGAGTGATGCTTCGGATGATTCGGGTCTTGAGATTTTGCATTTAAATTATAGAATCATTATTACAAAGTAGGCCTGGTACCTAAAATAAATACTGGTATTTACTGTAAAGCTCTTCAAAATACTGTAACAATCCTACTTACTATAAAATTATTTGTTTTATTTCGAAGTTTGTGATTTTGTAGGTGATAGTCCCGGAATCTAAGTACTTACTAAGATTCTGAAAATTCTTTCACTCATAGTAAGCTTCACTATTCCAGTGTGAACTATTATAGATCGTTATATCCTGGGAAAATAAGAGTTCCGGCGGGAAAACGGGTCTTCCGTGATATATCGCAGACTACTGATCCGATTCTTGAAATTCTTTCACTGATAGAAACCTACACGAGTAACGATACGTCATAGTCTTTATGTTATAGGTATAGTCCATACATAGCCAGGCTATGTGTACGAAAATGAGAGGTTATGCGGGTAAAGCAGAGGGGCGCAGCTAGCTTTGAAATAAAACAAACAAATTCTAAGACGAGAAATCTATTAGAATTAAATTGTTGAATTACAATCTATGTATGACATTGAATAAATACATGACCCTAATTGGCACACATTACAATATAATAATATGGCTTTAAAATTTAATGGCACAATATTATCGAGAGGTATATTATATTATAACGTAATGTAATTGATATGAGATTACTAAAAAATATCTTAGTTGGTACTAAAAGCCTTAATAAATTAGGATA
The DNA here is from genome assembly GCA_912999815.1 of Campaea margaritaria. Taxonomy (NCBI): domain Eukaryota; kingdom Metazoa; phylum Arthropoda; class Insecta; order Lepidoptera; family Geometridae; genus Campaea; species Campaea margaritaria. The sequence goes on from OU538788.1 coordinate 9,060,539, forward strand.
ATATAAATAGTTATGCGATCTTAGAAATACATTGAGGTCAAAACCATCAGTTCAAAAAGTGTCTTTTATAACAAGTATAGACTAGAAATTATTAAAAATAAGAACGACTCCAAAATCTACGTAAGAACTAAAGAATGAAAACATTAATAAATAAATACAATTAATAGTAACTCGATTACATTTTTCACAGATAGAGCAATATCTGAGATAGTTAACAATACCTAACATAAATTGGTTAACATTAACCACAAATAAATGTAAGGGATACATAACCTTTGCGCCTCCAACTCTTAAAGTATTATACATATGTTACTTAAATTAGTATTGAACTCCATCTGTTCGTATGGGATCGCATTTTACCATGACCGAATAGAAGTCAAATGTCCTTACATTTTCCGTAGCATTATCAGTTTGTCGCTCAGACGTCACGCGCTAGGGTGTGATGTAATGTAAAATACGACCACACGCGATTGTATCTCAGAGCCCGACTTAAAGATGGAAAATGGGATTCCGTGTGACCAAATGCAGTTCTAGATCTAATGCTTCAAAGCACGCGTTTCGTAAAAGTAAAGACCACAATATAGTTAACGTAAAAAACACTTATATAATTTAGGAGTCAGTAAATTCAACTGATGTTAGTGATAATGATGACCTATTTTGACAATAAATCAATGTAAAAAAGTATTTTTGTAAAATGCACAAACAAAACAACAAGTATCTTTGAATAAGTTAAAATTCAATTAAGCTTAAATGAATAAAGACTTCATTTAGCGATTACATAACATTGACTAGAACACCAAAACTCTAAGGAGTTAATACAACACTGATTTTCAAATTGACTACAAATATAGAGTTCTACGCAGGTAGAATGCATGCATAATTAAAAATGGGAATAAATGTCAATTAAATACAATTATAGACATAAATTCTAATCTAAAACATCGACCCATCACTAAATTGATTATATTTCATGTTAGGTACTCCATAAGGAAGTTGATTTGAATCTACGATTGTGCGAAAAAATGCAACTTCTATGGTTAAATACGAGTCAAACTATCCAATAATAACTACCTAGTGTACAAACCACGCGTTACCCGAAAACCAATTTCAGTTGTGAAAAATCTGATCAACATTGACAAAGTATACATTTTTATTATTATGTCTCCTGGCTATAAATTGCCTGTCTTGTTTCCATCTAATATACCCATTCCAATCATTCGGTGCACTCAATCCAATAAATACCAGCACTTGCTTATAACTACAATAAATATCCACACAACACTAATAGTAGGGTTCAACCCTAATAAATGTCCATTCAGAGCCACACTAACCCTTGTGGCATTGCATTTCAGTTTACTCGGATAAAAACAAATACTTAATAATGCCTCCTAGGGCTTTATAATAATAAACTTGCAGTACAGTCCTTTTAAAATCCATAGAAATGACCATATTTACCAATCTATACCTAGATCTTATCCAATTAATCTCAAGTGTACTGCAAGTAAAATGACGAACTTATAAACCGCCTATACTTCCTGGATATATGCTTACAGTAGGTGAAGACTGCAAATTTTAATATTATAGAAAGGGGTGGAGGATTTAATACACACTGATTTAACATTTTAGTTTAAATAAATGTAATACTAATAGCTTCATCGAACTGCTTCCTTTGATATTAATCAGAATATTCTTCTCTTAAAGTAGAGCACATAGTTAAATGCTGAGACACTATAACATGATGATGCAATATGAATTTCTAAAGTGAAAATCTGCACTGCACTGCAATTTCTAAATTAAGAGATTTCAGTATCATTTGTGAATTTAACTAGAGACAGTCCGAGAATACATATCATTCCACCTTGAGTAGGGAGCACACAGCAGCCGCAGAACGAGTGGGCTATGAGCACGAGTCACATACACAAATATGAAATCCTCAATATGTACTGTCTTCTAAATACTTCTAAGTACTTGTAAATATCCACCCTAATTTCCCTTCACTATAATATAATATGCAATGAATACGCATTAATACGCATCAGAAAGTCTTCACCTCAATGTAAGCCGTTCTTAAGATAGCCGTTCGAAATAGAACCCCGCTTTCCTTTCCCACGTATGGTGCATTTCTGAACAAGTGCCTCTGCGCTACATGTGGCGCAGGTGTTTAAGATGCACAATAAATTCAACAGCAATTGAATTCGCTTAGACTAAGCTCAGAGACCCATGTCCAGAAAGCAGCTGAAGCCATTTAGTCTTGGTCTTGCTCTTCAGCGGCATCTTTAGCCCCCTTGTTCTTCTTGCTGCGCTTGCGCTGTTTCTTGCCATCGGCGACAGCGACAGCTACCTGCGCTTGCAACTGTACACGCTCACGACGGCTCATTACGACGGTCTTCTTCTTAGCCTCGTCTTTCTTGCTGCGGTTGCGGCGCTTGGGGTACTTCGTGGGTTCCATTCGATTCGAAAGCGGCTGGTGAACCTCAAAAACCTCGTCTAGAGCCTCTTGAGAGTCAAATGGTATATATCCAGTTTCTAGGCGGTCCGAGTAATACTGAAATGCAATTTGGTTGTCGTTCTAGTCGGCGTGACTGCGGCGCCGTGCCTTCTTGCCCTGGCGGTGGGGAGTGCAGCACACGTTCTGGTAGTAGAGAGCGGTGCCAAGCACGCCAGAGCTCAGGACGGTCGAGATGAAGAAGTTGCTCATCAGTTTGGTATCGGAGGAGTCGACGTACACGGTGAACACGCGAGCTGCAACAAAACAGGTTTTAAGTACAACTCTACACCAACACTATGTCATGTCATAGCAGGTGAAACTGCGGGGTGCGGCTAGTCAATAATTACTAAATTGTACAAAAGACTACACGCAGACAGAGACTAAGTAACTTTTTTTGTATTCATCTAGTTACTAACCTGGTGTAAAGTGATGATATGGTCGAAGGTAGCAAATACACCGAACCTAAAATGGGACTGACTCTCATGGACAGCTGTGCTAACACACTGCAAGGCAGCAGATGGATCGCTTGGACCTACCTAGCTAGGTGGCACTATGGCATTGAATAAACTTACACATTATGTTGGTGATCAATAAAAAAAACAACTATCATAATATCTACCATCTTTCTTTGATGACTCACCCAGGTTAGTCAGCATGGAGATGATCCAAGTGCACAGAGAGACATTCTGCGCGTTGCCTGTCTTCACGATGCCGTAAATGTAGGTCACCTTCGCGAATCCACTGAGCGGTGTGCAAAACGGCTGGAAATTAAATAGTTATTGTTAAGAATTTATAACAGCAGCAATATATTAATTCTGATGACAAACATGTCACATTCACGAATTAGCTTATGGCGGTAATTTTTGCACGCCTTTGTGTAGCTAGGTAGTTAGTTTGAGCAGGTCTGCTCAAATGGTGGTAGGGAGTAGTGCATGCAGCACCATAAGTGATTATTATTATCCCAGGACTCCCAGCTTACAATGCCTGAATCAACTATATAACCGGGTTATTTGCACACTTTACTAGACAATTAATTTTTCATTGTGATCACGGTGACCTCATAATGCCTGCACCAATGTGTATAGGGAATCATAGAAATCGGGAGTAACCAACACAACAGCTTTTGAACATTATTTAACAAATCATCAATGTTTAAATTTATTCACTAATCCTATGAAATTTTTATTAACCCTGTTATTAAATAAACAATTCATATATCTATTTCAAAAACTATTACATACCACGAAGAATGAAACAACAGCCTTCGGGAGAATTTCCAAGAGCACACCCGCGATGGTAGCGAAGTAAGTGGCAGTCAGCAGCGGGACGATGGTCAAGTTTAGCATGCCTTTGTACTTGAGTACATAATACAGCATCACATACACTTGGACCAGGATGATCGGGTACTCCAAGTAAGTCATCAAACTGTAGTTGCTCGTGTAGTTGTAGAGAGTCATAATAGTGAAGCTAAACAGTGAAAACAATATATAAGAAAGCGTCGACAAGGTTTCGTAACATGTGGACAGTTAGAGACACAGCATCAATATATAAGTTATCATTGAAACTCAAAATCACTTAAGCACAATGATGCTGCAAAATTAAGAAAGGTTACTCACCCAATAATCTCCATAGCCATAGCCTGAATGTAGATCCCTTCAGCTGACTTCTTTTCCTTAATGTAGATTATCTGCGGCACCTTCAGGAAGAGACACGACAGGATGGTCAGTGTGCTCAGGCAGTAGGCGACGACCTGCACCGCCGTAGCCATGTCCAAATTGTAAGATGATGTTGATGGTGTCGCCATCATTCCTATGGAGCCAATCATGACAGCATGTATACAAATAGACTGATAAAATTACCGATACTATTGGTAACACCACACTGTAAAAACTACATTTGAGTATTTATTACGATAATGTTTCAAAACTAAATGAAAATGAGGTTCAACGGCTCCAAAGTTATCTGTTAAATTCTTTTTCCTTTTCACACTGTTTGGCATTATCTTGTAATTTATCGTTTCTTTATGTATCAATGTTATTTAACACTTTCACTGCTGAGCCAATTTTCTTGTCTAGCCACGGGTACAGCTCTGCACCCGTGGCTAGGCTAGAAAATCGACTCAGCAGTGAAAGTCCTAAACAGTCTATCATTATTGGAAAAAGTTGAATAAAAAGAATTAGTAAAACTAATTTTATAAATTGGGTCAAGCAGGTGTGTCCATCCTACTGTAATAGCTATTGCTGTCACTTCCAGAACACTGAAAATTATTGAAAATGATCACACTACAACATTTGAATTATCTGCTTACCAATCCATAATGCTATGGTGAAAACTTTTGTCATTGCTAGTTCAGCTTAGTTATTTCCTACAATAAATGAGAAATTTAACTAAAATTACCTAGTTATTAAATACTTGCAGGCCTTGATTGCATTATTGATCCCCTGCGCGTCTGATGCGCCGCGCCGGTACCTGCTCATCAGCCGTGAACATAGGTAACAGATCCACATTAATTTTAATAGTGCAAAGTGGACGCAACAGATAATTTTATGTTGGTTGTAGCAAATACCATGTAAAATAATATGATTATAAGTAAAAACTGTGGCATTGACCCTCGCGTACCCTTCAGCTCATTTACTGCTAAATAAAACCACGCGCAAAGAGAATAAATGAAATATACGTAACTAGGTGACAAACAACTTCCGTAAGGGTATTAAATATTTTTTTGTGGTCAATTGAAACTAATTTTCAACAAGGTCGCGGTGATTCAATAGGTTCGGTCGGCTACCAAAGGATTTTACATTACTTATCTTACCGGTTATTTAGAGCAGAAGCTTAAGTAGCACAAAGATACGAAACCCCTACATACATTCAATAAATCACACTTTTACAGGAACATTAATACAAAAAACACAATGCTAACAGTGAAAATCTATAGGATGGCCGCTGATGCCGCTAACCGCTATGGAGGCTTGGGCGAACAACGAAATCGACAAATTGGCTGTATTAAGTACCTGCCTGCTGCTGGTGCCCGCCCCAGTGATACCATTACTCTGATTTGGAAAACGGGCTAAGGAGTCGCTAAAAATTACCTAAACAAAATAAAAACCGCAGTGTGCTGGCACACATAGTAAAACACAGGTAAAACAACAACAAAAAATTTAAAAAAAAAATTCCATACTAAAATATTTAATAACAGATATTTAAAAAAAATTACGATATGTAACTCTATCTTCACTAAATTATATCTCCCTCTCAACTTCCGTTCGCCTCGCCGATCACATTCTTCGTAACGCCTTCACCAGCTTACTCCCCAAGTCAAGCGTGCGTAAAGAAGTTTTACTTCAAAAATATTGGGTTTGGTAAATTCTACGCTTCTAAATGCGTTAGAAATGTTATACATCATTTTTACTTTCACATTTATTTCATACCGATACAACAACAAAAATTAATTGGCTTTACTTACGTTGTTTTTCATAACGGTTAAGTATTTACTAACTAGTTTTAGAGTTTTAGTATAAAACAGTATACCTAACGTTTTTGATTTTGTATTTCATTTTCACAACTTTTTGTGTGCGTGTGTGGGCTAATTATGGAAACCCTAAAAAACGTGTCATTACGAGTTATCTTATCTTCAAAACTAAAAGCAATTACCAGTGGAATATTTACCACTTTACTGAATTGTAGCATTAAGTACGATTTGCCCAAACCACAGATTATAAATACATACTTTGCAGGTCTGTGGCCCAAAATAATAATATGAACCTGCGGGGCTATGCAGCACGGTGCGGATCAGCTCGAGTTCGTTTCATTTTGACGTTTGCTTGCCACCAGACTCGTCATTTCAATACGAATGACGAGTCCTGTGGCAATCAAACGTCAAAATGAAACAAACTCGCGCTGATCCGCACCGTGCTGAATAGCCCCGCTGACTGACTAAATGCACCAACTTGAGACCGATCAATAGAGAGCATAATAAATTATCAATAGTAAAATTATTTTATGTCATTCAGTTTTTAGTGTAGTGCCTGTAAGTGGTTTTTAAATTGGATAATTTTTTTTAAATTGTATTGCATTTCAAATAAATCAATACTCAACAGCCAGTAGTCAGGTGAAAACAGTGAAAACGTTTTTCCGTCTCTGTCTCATCTTTTTCTTGAACCTTAGGCAACAAATTACGCATGGATGAAAATGTTAAAGTTAGGTATACATTTTTGTTCCACATAAAATTCACCAAGCTTCCCTTGTTCCCAAAAATTATATTTTTCCTCAAAATTGCGAAATAATCTCCATTCTGGAGACACTGCTTTGTGACTTTTTTGTGGTGCTGCCATATAACATTATTAAATGTAAATGTATATTTTTATCTTTTTCAATCCATTAAATTTAGTTTTTATTCATAAACCAGCATTATAAAAACAAAATAAGAAATATATAATAGTACTCCGATATTATTTTTTCCTGGACAGTGATTAAAAGCAATTATCGTGCGTAGCCAAAATGAAAAAAAGGTGAGTTATGTAGTTCATTCATTCATTCTTTATGGTTTGCCGTTTAAAGATTAATGAATGTGTAAAATATTGTCTCCTAAATTGTTTTCACTTAGGCACAGGACAATAATACTCAGGGGAGAAAAATTACAAATTTCTTACTAAAAATTCGGGATCATGGACCGATCAGCGCCATCTCTGGAATCCCTTTGTACCTTTTGAAGCGGCAATTTTAAATTTACTTTTTATATCCCGCGCCTACATAGCATTCTCTGCTTAAATTCGTCAATGAAATAACAATATAATTTTCACAAGATATTTATTAAAAGAAGAGCTTTAATATTAGTCAAATATGAATCAAAGAATAACTTTAATTATCAATCACTTTCAAATACAGCCAAATCATATTAGGCACATTTAATCAAAATTCCTCAAATTTCAGAAGAAATAAAGGCAATTTTTAAGAATAAAAGAAGACTTGCGAAATTAATTGATGCACATATTTTAACAAAACACAATACATACCTACACATTTATTTTCCCTTAGATTATACTAGCTGCGCCCCGCGGTTTCACCCGCGTAGTTCCCGTTTTGTCCCACGGGAACATACTATCGAGATCAAAAGTACCCTATTACTCAATCCTAGTTATAAACGATCTGTGTTCAAAATTCATTCGAATCCGTTCAGTAGTTTTTGCGTGAAAGAGGACCAAACATCCATCCATCCATTGTCACAATCTTTCGCATTTATAAATTAGTAGGATTATCATAACAGTGGAGCCAAACTGATAACTTCACCGTGGCCAAGTTAATACGCCATACTCGTCAGAAAATCGCTATACCTAAACATACTTTAGAATATTTTATTTTCTTTTCAGTAAAAACGAACATTTATTGAGTTTTTTAACAGCTGTACAATCATTTCGTTTAAAATGACTTACGGCCTTTTACTATAATAGAAAAGGGATGCAACGTTGTCCAAGATTGGGTTTTCTGAATAACTTCACTGCTAGGTTTTCCCAAGCTTCTATTTATCTTATCTACATGCCCAGAGTAATCCTAATGTCTTTGAGTATTCATAATGACTTAAATTTAATAACTCTTCGCTGCTATTTTCACCAACCAGAGATTGTAATATTTGTGTGCAATTACACTGTAACTTCCATTGGCGAAATTGGCCACTCGTGCTGGTTCATAACACCTTTGCAGGCCTGAATCAACTGGGACATGTCATTTTCACATATATACATACATTTCACAAATATATTATAATATATATTTTTAGGGTTCCGTACCTCAGAAAGAAAAAGGAACCCTTATACCTAGGATCACTTTGCTGTCCGTCTGTCTGTCTGTCAAGACCCTCTTTCTCAAGAACGCGTAGAGGTATCAAATTGAAATTTATAAAAAATAGTCATGTTTACGGCCTGTGAAAAAATCAAACTTGTAAGTCAATGCAATCAAAAGATGTGACGGTTTATGTCGCATATTTTGCGATTTCACAAGGGAATCAAAACCTAAGATAGGATAGTTGACCTAGAATCATGAAATTCGGCAAGGAGCTTGTCTTACAGCACATGTAAAGGTAAAAATCTGAATACCGTAAAAATGTAATAAAAAAAAGCGATCTTACTATTACAAACTTATTATCTGCGGTTGGTGCAATAACCGTGTCTAGGGATCGAACGCCAAAGTAAAGTTTGTTCTTTAACCTAGTTTGTCTCTTAGTTAGAGCTATAATGTTACATGCTTTCATATGACCTTCAAATTTGAAGGGAACCCTCGGTGCGTGAGTTCAATTCGCACATGGCCGGTTTTTTTAGTATAATCTGAGTTCGATCCTGAACTGGCAAGTATTGAGTATTGATATTGACAATATTCACCGTGTATTGAATCTGCTAGTAGTATAATTATAGAATTTGGAATACTTATCAAAATAAATACACCTTATACATTTCATGGACATTATAATTGATTGAAACAAGTTAAAGTGAAGCTACCGCGCAAAGAGCATGTAACCAATACGTTAGACTACCGCGCTTAGCCAATAATTTCATGGCAAGTGTGAAAACTCCTCCTACACATGTCCTCGTGAAGTTAGTACTGTATCTTCTTTAAAATTAAGACACATTAATTCTGCATTCAAAATACTACCTTGCAATCTCTGCGAACCTGCCATCTAGTAGACATGTGACGAACGAACTGCATAGTAGCATTCAATTGAGTCGCGTTCGAACATGAGTTAGGGCTTGATTGATGTTTCAGTACCTAAATAACATTTTAGTTCTACATTCCTTTACTGCTTTTTGAGGAACTATTCTGCTCATCACGCCGAAGAGGAGTACCAATAAACAGACAGACGAAAGTAAATTTTACCAGTCCTGAAACTGAGACGCTTCGTTGACTTCGTACGATCGGTCAATTAAAAAGAAATAGGTAAGTATAATAAAGAAATTAATGGTCACTAAAATACAGACAAAAGCTTTATCCATAATTAAGCGCTTGAAAATGGCCTGAATGGTTTCGAGAAAAGGATGGTATGCCTGTGCCATTTTTTGCTCGACTCGCTTGACCTGATATTCCCAGGTATGTTAAAGTCGACAGTGAAAGGGTATGGGAACTTACCCATACTACGTGACCCATTCGGGGGGGGGGGGGGGGGGATGGATAAATGGGTCATGTAATATGGGTACATTCCTTATCGTCTAAGCAGGCATGCTTTAACTCCGGGCGCATCGTCGCTTCGCATCAGGTCAGATAGTGGTCAAGCGCACGCCTAGTAATACTTAATTTTGACTAGGTACCTACAAGACAAAGACACTCAGCCTGCTCGTCTTGTTACTCAGTCGAATAAAAAAAAAGGCACCCCATGCGACCACGCTTTGTATTCACAACCTGTTGCTGGGGTAGGTAGGTGGGCACAACGGCGACGCTGGGTCAATGGTAGGTCAAACTGAGTTGTGCACAAAAATAAATATCAAAGTCTTATTTTATTGGAGACTACACTTAAACATCTTCTATTTGAAAATTAGAAAATTACTATTGCTAACCACTTTGGAGAAATCATTAATGTTCATGTTATTATTTATTTTATGGGCCCTGAAAACATAAAAGGTGCGAAAAGAAAAGCAGGCGTCGCGTCGGCGTTGTCGCCATGGAGCCGCCACGACGACGCGATGGAGACGGCCGGGCCGCTCGCTAAAATGAAAACGACATCTTTTGTAAACGTAACTGCGCAATAGGATCGTCTGTCTCGAACGCGCCGCGTCCTGCCCTGTCCTGGTACGTCATCCACCCACAGCCTCATCACACCCTTCACATCTATCATATTGTTCCAGAAATACGCCACACAATTTACTTCAATCATAAACGCGACACAAAAATTAAGCTTTTATACATTTTTACCGTTTATACTGTAGTGTGTTTACATCATTTTACAACGTGGCTATTGGACAGACTGAACTATGTGGATTGTATTAATGGTAGTGTTTTTTAGATACCGTTTTATTGTACGAATCGTAATTACTCGACGCCGAGGAAGTGTTCTTATACGTCGTTGTCGTTGAGTTATAAGGTGTCATCTGTTTGTGACTGCTGCAACGTGGATGGTAAGTACAAACCCAGTTTGTTTATAAATCAACAGGTAGTTACTTACTTAACTTAATAATAAGTACTTAAGTACTTAATATTAAAATGAATTTGGTGTCTGATTTATACTTTTTAATTTTTTCTCTCAATTCCGGAGGATCCCGGAATGCCGGGATTGAGCATAAAAATTCCGATACCCCGGGATTGAAACATATTTTTGGGATTGTATGCTCTAGTTCCGCGTCATTTAATTATTATCTTCAAACATTTCCAACGTGATTCTTTAGCCAAATTTTCCTACTAGCGTTATTAAGGCAGTTGTGTGTATGAAGTTCACAATGTTTTAAAGGCTGATATCGCAATAACGCAGTACACAAAGACGTAGCTAGCATCCTAGTACTTCTATGATAGCGTTACTATCGCAGCAGCATGCAAGATCGCATGCTTGTCGCATGCGTCTTAATACAAAACGTACTAAAAGGGGATATCACAGGAACGCCTGTGACATTATAAGTAGGTCGATAATATCGCACCGTTATTCCGATAATGCGTCCCACGTCCTTGCCACGTAGCTGCATTTCCATCTCTCCATATTTCTAGACGTACTAGAGCCTCCCTAGTAAAATCGCATGCGTTCTAATATTCTAATTCAAAACGTAATAGTTAAAGAACGCCCGTGATATTATCGACGATAATATCCCGTGTGGCTTGTCCTGATTCCGAGAGACTTCACTTAGTTATGTTTTATTTGATTCTCGTCGAATGACATCTCATACAAGCTAGTTGAAAGTTTTTTGTTGTTCAAGCTATTGTATCTGTAATGAAAATCGGTTTATTTAGGTCAATGTATAGGTATATTATATACATCATATTAATACATGAAGCAAAAACTTTTGATCCCTTTGTACGAAATTTGCACGGACGGCGGTGTATGAATGAAATTTGGCACAGTTAAATTTTATATGGAGAAGAAGTACAGAAAGCTAATATTGAAATAATGCATTACAAATACGTTATCAAACTTTACACACACTACATGCGTTTGACACACACACATATAACAGAAAGGCACGTAAGAGTGGATTACTTTGAGATGAAGGTTTATTGAAAGAAATTTGAAATTAGACAAAGAGTTCGCGAGTAAGCGGCCATCATAAGGTATACAAATGTTTAAAAAGGTTTTACATTGACATCTCTTCTCAGTTCTTCTCAGTTTGACCCAAACTGACTAAATCGACTTAATTTGGGGGGGGGGGGAGGGTGTTTATGTGGGACTCCCCCGCCAGACCGCGGTCTGACGGGGTTTACCCACTAAAACCCCGGGGTGTTCTCCTCTCCGCATTGTGGTGGTGGCCACGGGTACGAACGGCGCTTCCGCGACCACCTCTGCGGGTGCCCTCTCGGGCTCGGCACGTGAGGCTTGGGCCTCTTTCTCCGCTGGGTGCGTACCGGAACACACGGGCCGCACCTCAGCTCGGGACTTCTGACTTGGGCGCTGGCCCCCCGATCCGCGGCCCAAAAGTCCCCGTTGTGGTCCTTCACTGTGCCCCCTGCTGATCAGGGGGACACGTGAAGGACTTCTTCCCGCCAGGTTATTTGCTACGGCCACCAATTCCCCTAGGAGAATTGCTGACCGAACCCCAGGGTGCACCGTCCCAGCTGCTGCCCCTCCCTCCGGATGCAACGCATCAAGAGGGACGAACAACAGCCGGGCACTCGTGGAGGTTACCTGGCCTGCACCCCTTTACAGGTTTAGCTACTTTAACAGTTGCTAAAAAAGGTCGAGGATTGAATAACAGTTGTACAGTATCTCAATTTAAATTTTATCAGCTGGACTAAATGTTAAATTTATTTTAATTTTTTTTTCATTGTTGCTTTTACAGTAAGTTTTCTGTCAAGACTTATGCTGCGCCCGCAAAACGTTTTCGTTGTGCCTTTAAACCTAGTTTGTCTTCTAGGTTCAGCAATAATATTCGATGCTTTCTGACCTACAAGTTTTTGAGGAATCCTAGGTGCGCGAGTCCAACTCGCACTGGGCCGGTTTTTTTTGTGTCATCATCATCATCATAACAACCCATAACGTTCCACTGCTGAGCACGGATCTCCCCTCACTTTCGTGAGGAGGATTAGGCCATAATCCATCATCGGCCCGGGCCTACCAACATACCTACCTGCGAAATAATTCTCGGGTAGGTATGTGAATTTCCTCAAGACGTTTTCCTTCACCGAAAAGCGAGTGATAATTACGGACATACCTACATATTTTTTTAACAGAAACACATCGGAACGTGCCTGCACTAGGATTTGAACTCACTACATTCTGATTGTAAGGCGGACGTTCTCCCTCTTGGCTACCACCGCTTATTATTATAATTTTTTTATAAGAGGCAATAAACCTTATTTCATTTTATTTCATTTTTTTGATTGTCTTTTCCAAACTTCTGATTAAATAAAATTAGGGAATTAAATAATAATAATACCGCGTCAAGACCACATACAAGACCACATAGATCCTGACCCCTTGACCCCTAACTAGGATTTCTAGGATAGGGAACTACGAGGACCATGGTCCTTCAAAGATCCAGACCCAGAGCAAATGCTTGTAATGTGTATCATAAGCTCGTGTGGGTGGGTTGATTAAATGACCAGCTTAAAACCACTCGCAGGCTTAGCTTCCTGTTACCTATTGACTAAATCAATATACTGTACCTAAGTATGTCCTCTACCTTGTGAGGCGACACTAGCGACAGCTACCCTCGCAGTTTGGTTGCATGCGGCGCAGCAGTTACAAGACGGAGCGGCGACGCGGACGGTGCACTCCTCGATCACTAATTTCGTAAGTGTTTTTTAAATATACTTACGTTAAGTTTTTGAAGTGTCTTTTTCCCTACTATGTTAAACAGTTGGTAATTATTTAATGACTTCTACTATATATATTGTTATATCTACTAAATTCTACCCGAAGCTTCATACGAGTGCTACCGACTATCGCGATTAGTGATTGTGATGCAGTTTTCAGGGCCAATGTTAATAATGGTTTAAGGATAGAAATATTATTATTAGGTTCTTTTCATTTAAGAGACATCAATCATTCACCCAACCCTAGATAGATAGGAATATTTTTAACGCGCATTGCTTAAAAAGCGCGGGCTGTATATATACAAAAACATTAAGACAATACTCGAAAACCGCGTTCATTGTTGTTTATCTTGGTAAATGGAGAAACAAGGATGCGGGGTCGCCCCTACCAGGGATGACGGTGGCCTCTTCAGGCGCCGCTGCCGCACAGCGCCCTGCCCAGCCTGTGGACTGTGCAGTCATAAAATAATTTTCTTTATAACGCATGAAAGTTAACTGAATTTACCATCCAATTCGGCATACATTCTTCATGAAAAGTAATTAGTATTAATTATAATATATGTACATATTTTTCTAATAATTTTATTCTGGACGTGAGCTTTCGTATAGCGAGAACTGGTTAGACATTTATTGAGAGGTTAGCTAAAGTTTAGCCTAGTTTAATTTATAAAATATCTATTTATATTTATCAGAATTAAAGTTGTTTCATTTTACACTGACATTGAAATAAGTAAAAGTAAGTAAGTAGTAGCTGAAGCATAATTATTATGGTCGAAGTTTTTGCGATCGCTATGGGATGCTCCATTTAGTTGGTCAATACTGCTTGTGAGTATTCACTAACCCATAATATGATAAGACTAGCGCTCGGTACGCTCACGCTATTGATTCACTACTTGGAATTCAGTTTCAATTAATTATTTATCACATAGGCCACAAATGCTAAACTTTGTGCGCTCGTTATGGTAGCGCTGTTGAATTACAGTTTTTGGACGCATTTGGAATTAAATTTAATTTAACATTTTTTTTTTTTTTTTTTTTGTAATTTTTCTGTACTGTGTTTAATTTTGTTTCTGGTGTACAATAAAGAGTTTTCTATTCTATTCTATTCTATTCTACCACACTGATATGAAAATTCTAGCGCTCACCAGTTTGGTTAAGCTCGAACTCTTGCTTTATGACATTGATCAACAATCATTGTTTTCTAAATATGTACAATGTACATGAATTAATAAGTAATGTTTTATTATTTAATAAATAGCCAGCTTTACATTTAATTTTATAGCCGTAGCCCTGCGAATAGGTAGGTAGTACTCGTACTCGTAGTATAGGAATAACAAGGTCAATCAAGTCTTTGTCCCGGCTGCAAATAAATCTTATCGATCGATACTTTCAGTGCCATCGGTCAGGTGATTATATATTATTATAGTATGTTTTGCTTATATCGATCTTACTCACCACTTAAAGTCCAAGTTTCCACAACTCAAGTTTCAAGGGAAATAAGTTGGTAAGTAGATCGCATTCGTGACGCAAAGGAAATAAATATTTAAGTGAAATAGCGGACAACATTTCCGTGAAACCTTTGTGATGAAAATAACCAACGCCGCTGGTAATTACAAAAGAAATGGGTCGGATTCGCGGCACAAGGAAATTAAACATTTATGAAGGAAAAGCGGTGATCTCCTGGAGCAGGGAACGTCCGCCTTCCAAGGAAAGGGTTGTGAATTTGAATCCAAGTGCAGGCACGTATCTACCTACCTGTTGCTTGTAAAAACATAATAATAATTACTCGCTTTTCGGTGAAGGAAAACATCGTAAGGAAATTCATATGCCCCAGAATTATTTCGGAGGAATGTGATCCACCAAGCCGGACCGAGCCTCAGTGGTGGATTATGGCCTAATCATCCTAACGAAAATGAGGTAAGTGAGACCTGCCTTCAGCGGGCCGGTTACGGGATGATGTGAAGTAAGGAAACGGACTGCCTAGTTAAGGAAGCTTCTCTGACAATATGTATGTATGCCCAAAAATAACTCATATCTACTGGTCCGTGTGCGATGACGTCATGACAGTCAGTACATCGCAGAATAATCGTATAACTATACTCTTATACTCGTATGTATTAGTGGACATGACTTTCAGTCAGATGTTATTATGAATTTAGGTTAGGTTAGGTACTGATAATGGGTCCAGTATATATGAGGCAATTACAATGATTGATGATAAGATTAGTCCGGTCAATTTAGACATTCGAGGGTACAATAATTCGCACCCAGCTGGAAGTTGGTAGGATTGTTCAAAACACCATCATAAATGAAATCTAAAATGTCCTCATCGATCCGATACCAAAAAAAAAATTGCACTGGGTGAAAGGGCACAAAAACGGAGTTTTCACAATTTTCAGCAAAATGGTAAGTTTTATCATAAACAGACAATAATAGTAGGTCAAATAATTATCCATAAAAAATGTCTAAATACTTTTTTGTTAAGAGCCACTGTTCGGAGATATAACGATTCAAAAAGTTAGAAAAGTTGTAAATCGTTATATTGCAATGGATAAGTACGCCACGTATAATACATCACTAAAGCTGTAATACAAGTAAAAATATTATTCTATCGGTCAGTGTAAACAACATATGTACATAAAATATTATAAATATGAGAATGAACTAAGATAACTGGCTGTGATACGACATCTGCATTTTTCAGGAGGGGTAAAACAACAGCTTTAAATTTATTTGAAAAACCAAACTTAGTACAAACTATTCCGCATTTATTCCTCTCAAAGTATCTTGGAATTATTGGTTAATTTATTATTGTTGAAGGGTAGAGAATCTAGAGAGCTCAGTCAGAGAGTTTGACTAGGCTGAAAGGGTAAAGCAAGTAACTTTAACATTTCATTCCATTGGAATAATGTCTTTTCTACCATACGACAAAAATAAAAATAAATGTATGCCACGTTTTGCTCTATCCGGTCGGCAAGCAAGCAACGAGTAGAGTTCGTATTATTTACTTAGACAAGGGTCTAATATAGAAAGGCGGTTTGATGGCGGTGGAATCTATAAAGTTAGGTTAGGACTGTTTGATTTCTGTTTGTTTTGGTCTGTTTGATTTGTTAGGGTCAGGGCATCCACGAGGCTATATGAGTGCTCTTTCCAATACGTACCTACTGTAAGCTAGTGAATTTACATTGTTTTTTTAGCTCTCTTATTTTATTTACATAGTTAACTTTTGTAGAAATACGCTTAATAATAATATGCTTGCATAGTTCGAAAATTGATTTGTTTTATGTTTTAGCTTTTTGTAGAGACAAGAGCTTACTCTAGTTATTTGTTTTGCGTAAATTTAGTGGCTAGGCTCGCCCCCAATTAGTTTAGTGCTGGACAGTGTCCCAAAAGATGCGTACATTAATCACGTGATGTTGTATTTTTAACCCCCCCCCCCCCTAGTTTTTAGTACTTACAAAGAATCTTAAAATTCTTAGTATAATTATTACTAAAATCTTAATATTAACTTTTTTAATTTTTAGTAGCTTCATTGCGGTTTGGAAATCGCGCGTTTGATGAAAAAATAAATACACGTGATATCTTACTAATCCCCACTTATGATTTTTGCTAGACACCCTCACCCCACCCTTCAAGCCTCACGTAGTACGGAGTAGGAAGAGACAGCTGTAGCTAGGGAGGCGGGGCTGCATACCCGAATACCTTATCTCGCTTACTGGACAAGAAAAGTGGAAAAGTAAAATTACATTTTTGTTAATGTCGATGAGTCCGCAATGTCACACTCTAGGGAAAAGGCAACCCTCCTTCCATTTTTGTCTATCCTGAGCTATGGTCGTTCAATCTTTCAGGTCGAGGTCGTCGCGCTAATAGTTTGGTCTTTGACATGTCGAGACTTGCCTAGCTTAGTGCGTAACCTAGAGTCCGAAGAAGAGAACATAATACCTACGGCGAATCGGAGTATGCAATATACTGATTCAAAATAAGGATGTAAAGTTTGTTCGTTTCAGTTTTTAACGGCGCGTGAAAACATCCAAAATTATTCTTGCGGAAGCGGCAGCTGCCATCGCGGCGGCTACCAATTATTTTGATGCACAAGCTGGGCTGTACGGTAAGTAACAACTTTATCTTGAACTGCTTCAAATATTTTGTTAAGAATATACTACCAAGTGATCTTCGTCACATTTACCGTACATTTATAATAACGCACGTAGTCTACACTAGTATGAGCACGCTTGCACGTAAGTTTATGTATATTTTATCTTGATATTGTCACGCACGCCACCGCGTTCACCCTTTTATAAATAACTTTGATCCATCTTAGTTGTCTAAAAAGAAAATAATATATTACGCATTCTCTTTTACATCATATGCACAGTACAACACACTTCGAGAGTACATCTAGCAAGTGCCCCGTCACCCCCGTGCACCCCGTGCACTTGTCAAAAATATGTTCATCACAAAATATGCTCTTCGTTCTGCAATTATTTTCACCCTCTACTGAAGTCGGCAGAGCTCAGAGGCTCATTCGGTGGTTTATCTTACTACCCGTTCGGCCCAAAATGGGACAAAACACTATTTTTTATTTCACTGAGTAACGAGACGACCAAGTTATTCACCTGATGGTAAGCGCCACGCCTACCCATAACAGCCAAAGTTCCACCTACAAGTTTCCATTACTCTTGTGCGGCACTGCACTCTGTTCGTCACCCAGAGACATCGGTTCTTAAGTCTCATAAGCCCAGTAATTTTGTTGGAAACAGCGCCCTTCAAACGGTAACACGGTAAGTATGTTTAATTTTCAATTTCAGTGTTTCGCCCCATTATGGATCGAACGGGCAGTGGCTGTGGAACGGATAACCAAACACTGAATGAGCCGAGAGAGAGGTCATAAGATCTGATCTATGTTACATTATGTCACAAGTTTTGTTTCGATAATAACTATAATACCACTAGCTGTACCCTGCCACGCTTCGCTGTGGCACATTCGCTGATAAGTCACTGATGAAAAAAATAGATAAAAACAATCCTTGATGCGGATTATATATCATGCTAAAATTTCAGCTCTATCGGTGCAGAACTTTTTGAGTTTTTGAAGCGTACACAAACCAACATAACATTTTTATATATATAGAAGATATACCTACCAAAATAATAATGATTTTGATAATGCTTGATACACAAACCATTGAATATTTTAATTACTGGATGTGGATACTGACTGAATCTTCCTTTCTGTTTTCAGCTTCCGATAGCCCCATGTACAAGATGGGCCTCAGGCGTCTGCTTGCCTATAGCACTAACAGGACGTACTCCCCCATTGTCCTCAACAATGAGTGGCCGAGCTTGTGGCGGCTTGTTCTTATCATCTGCTGCACAGCCATCGGAACCATCATAAATGGATTCTTTGTTTCGAGTTTCATCGTAGAATATCCACTAAGAAAACTTGGTAAGTATTCATACATAGGTTTGTAGAACAAGCAATAGGTAGCTAAAGAGATTTTAAAGGTGTGAACAAGGCAACAGGAGAAAGATTTTGAGCACATGCACAGAATATCCCTTTTAGCGAAAACTAGTACGATATTCATTGGAATTGTATTGTGTAAAGGGCAATTATAATAAGCATAAAATTCTTAAGGTAGTAACTGTGATAAGGATCGTATCGTCTAAATAGCTTTCCAATTACCACATTATAATCTGATCATTTTTAAATATTTGAATGGGTATAATAAGATACCATTGCAAAATAGACATATGCCATTGCGGACTTTTTTGTAGACATATAAAAGAGGAATAATTCTACAATACATTGTTTTGTTATATCTCAGGGGGATTAGGCAGCATTTTCGATAAAAGCTCTCAGTCGACTTGATTTTTTCTGACCTCTTCAACAATCATCGTCATATTTCAACGAATTTACACAAAATATTAATATGCACATTCACCTTCCTCTTGAATCGTTCCGTCTATTGGTGAAAACTGTATCCGTTTAGGTATTTTATTTTATTTTATCGTGTGCATAGAAACAGACAAAAAGACAAGGGCACGACGACCTTTTTTTTATAACATATACTAATGATAGTGATTCAGGAGCAGGAGCTGAAAAACGCTTTAGACTTTTTTATTTTCCTTAGGAAATGTTTACCTGGCATGTGTGGGACTGGCTGATTTGATCATCACTACCGCAGTAATGCCAACAGCAGCCGTCGTTCTGCTGTCACAAGTATGGGAGTTATCAGAGGTTTGCTACGCATTGCAGTTCCTGACCCAAGCCTCAACTTACACCTACAGCCTTCTTTTTATGGTAAGTTTGCAAAAGAAATGCCTAAAATGTACTTTAATACATCTGAATATTACAAATTGCTTGACTAGGAAGGTAAATAAGGCAAATCATCTTTAATAAGAGTGTTGCTTGCAAAAGAAGCCAAAGAAAATCCTATTAATGAGTAATCTTTCTGGTATTTCAGATGGTCGCTATTGAATCCTATCTGCGCCTGTGCCGTTCTCGTAAATGCTACGGACGGTTCCTAAAAGTTCCCATCGGTCTCTTCACCCTCACGCTCTTCGTTATCAGTTTCGCGACCTCCGGCGTCGGCGTCTACCTCAAGATGGACTACGACTACTGCACTCGCGAATCCTACGGCAACTACACTTTCCGATTGGTAACCACACTGCTTCTCCATATCATCCCGTTTTTTAGCACCGTGATATTACTCGTCTCCTCTTCTCTGATGGTCCGCGCTCGTGCCCGTCGGGAGATCCAATACAAAAGATCACAGCAATTCGACCAAGACTACAATTTAAATAACTTAAATATATTTTGTTATATTTTCTTTGTACTCGCCTGGTTGCCATATTTGGTAATTGTGAACATATACCCTAGAACGACCGATAGCACCTTCTACAATTGCGTTTGGCTCGGTTTGTGCCGTTCGATTATTACCAGCTTTCTGTACAGCGGATTGAATAAGAACTTTCGACATGCTTTCGCACATCTTTTTTACTACTGCTGCTGCAAGAGCAGCATGACCGCGGCGTACAACCACCGCCACCGCAGGCAGATAGAATTCAGTGGAGTGCGAATCCACGTTCTGCAGAACCCAAAGCCACCGAGCACCTCACGCTCTGGCGCCGGGACCTCTAGGGATACCTTTACGTTGGAAATGTAGGCCGATGCCAGGGACTTGCAGAGTAACATCTCGGAGGGTTCACTTTCCCCAGTTGAGTTACAGAGATTACGAAATTGGCAACGGCAAGTCCCTGATAATTATAATGGTGAGTTGCCTATAGTTCGAAACTTTAGAGTGCACAGACGCTCGCGGTCGCGAGCCCTACGTCATGTTAGGTATATAAGTATTCTGTGCCTGCGGTTTTAAATTCACTTTTTCCTTTTGAAGTTGAAAGGAAACTCTTCATATATCTTAGAAATTTTATAAGTGCACATCACTCTTCTCCTTTGTTTCTACTCAATAGTATGAATGATGAGGCAAGCTCAACATTTATCCGACGCAACTCATGCGCTTGTTGAATTTGTTGAATTTTCTTTTGGATCTATTATCTGGAGATAAATTCGAACAATAACATATTTTATTAAATCCATTGCGGGCATTGACTATTGTGGGCTTTTGGATGACTTCTGAAAATACATCCCTTAGAAACGGTGAAAATTATTGTACTTAATAAAAAGTAATTGTGTAGGTCTAAGTATCAAATTGCACAAAAAGAAATATATTAAGGTCGTGGAAGAATGGTGGGTGCTAGACTAGAGCTAATATATGTTACAAAAGTTTACTACAGTCTCAAATAATGTCCACTTAAAATAAAGTCTTAACAACACCCCGTCGTTTTTGCATCGGGGGTTAAAAATATGTGCTATGAATACTATACCGTGAAAGCAAGGTATGCGTGACAAATAAATTACAAATCCACAATTTTAAAAACTAAGACACATGCTTAGATGATGATTTCATTAACTATGAATCTTTGGTCGATTTATTGGCACATGGGGATTCGGGCACGTATCGTATGTCGTTATCATTCCATTCGCAAATATTTTTAGATATACATATTATTATATTAGGTACGTTGCACATTGAAGTTTTTTAAGTAAGTATAAGAATTGTTATTGTTAATGGGACACGAATCCGTTATTAAATAATTGTGCCTAAGTAACGCTAAACACTGTTTAAAATTATGCAAATTTTTTAGGTACTTCACGTAAAACGTTTTGTTGTATAAATATATTTAAAAGATGTTAAAAAAAAACGATGTTTTATAACCGTGTACACTAATAGTTTTTGATTCATATTGTCCTTTTAAATATAAAACTATAGAATTTACACATATTGTGTTCTAGTATTTGAAACGTTTATATTTAGGATAGGCTTCTTTATTTATATTAAGTATTCTTTTAATTAATTACAAACCTGTGTTCTAGCAATGGGAATTTATAACCACAAGGTAATTTTTATTAATATATCATTTAACATTACATATGATTAGTTACAACTAATTGTATCGTTCATTTTATTGAAAAGGTCTACTTTTTATCTCAATTTTTACAACACCTATGTTATAAAAGGATGGATATTTTAATAGTTCGCCAAAAATTGGTGAGTAAATACATTTAGATTGAAACATATTTTTATCCCTATAATGGATTAGTTAAATTTTACAAAAAGCGGCCGATGAGCAGACACCCGCAGTCAAAAACTAGATTGTAATGATCCGTCTTTCCTATAAAATAAACCTAAAATGGACCACTTTAATAATGTATTTTTAACCTTTTGGAAATCCTATTATATAATAAATATTGCCCGATCGTATACAAGATAAAAAATAAGTAGATAGGTAGGTAAGAGTTAGTATTATTTGCCTCTGATGTAAGTTTTTAATGTTATTATTTAAATTTAATTTTATGGGCACTAGACTCACACTGCTCAGTAAATGTTGATACATATTATTTAGAATTTATTTAGGTCTATTTAGTCTATTTTATTATTAAGGTGACGCAGTGATAAACAATCATATTTTCTTGTTTAAAATAAAACTATCGTATAAAACATTTTATAAATTCCAATGACAACACAACAGTGTGTTTAGACTCATCTATACAGAAATTTTAAGGCTTAAATCACTCAGTTTTTCGGTAAAACGAAAATCTCTGTTTAAAACGAATTTTATTTGTTATTTTTTCCTCCGCTGTAAAAGTTTACCAAATAGTGTAAAGCTTTGACAAAATGACGTCAAGGAAATGGTAAATGTATTTTATAAATATCAATTTCAAATGTTTACTAAATCTTGGAAATATTGAGTTTTTTTTAATTCGGTTCTAAAGGCGATGTAATACTTTCTAATTTTATAAGGATAAGAGATATAAATAGATAGATAATTATAGATATATAATATTGATCCCTGTGGCATCAATTCGTCACCTTGATAATACAGTCGCTTTTGTAGAAGCATCTAATTATGCGCATTTCATGTATTTAATCAACATTTAACTATATTATTTTAAATTATCATTAGAGGAAATTGTAATTTAAACAATTTAAGTATTTACTAGATAAAAGTATACTTCATAAAATGTTAATAATATCACTTTGTAAGTATTTACTTAATCTTAAATCTTGTAACGGCTAACTCCGATTTCAGGCAAAGCTATATTGGTTATAAATATATAAATGAGTTTATTTAAACTAGGCACATCTCTCTTCTCTTCTTAGTCGTTTACTTTACTAATGAAGGCCGTGGCAAACATATGGATTCACGCATCACTTTCTGAACTAAACTCTTCCAGGAAGTTTTGTCCTCGGCTGCTCAAAAAGAAGCGTGCAGGTACAGAAGCTCGCACCTGGCGCAAAACGCCAAGTTACAGCACTGCGTGACCATTGAGCCACCTCATATACGAAGTTCACGATGCAGAGTTGGTAAAGAGGGCCTTTTATATCCCGTCAGACATCCTTGGTCAACAAACATAGACTAATAAACAACATTTTACTTATTCGTCTTTTGTATGTTTTGTTATCCTAGTACTAACCAGTTTAGTACCTGAAATCGGTTTTGGTCCCTTACCTTAAATATTTATTTAATAGTCACATGTACCCAGCTTTTCTTGTAGCACTACTCGTATGTGTGTCAAATTGTCAAATTTTAATCGGTGTTTTTATAAATAAAGCAGGAGAGATAAAGGACGATTAAGAAATATTAAACTGGTGAGGAAACGGTCCTAAACGGTGTGATGTGATCACTACCGTTTCAAATTAGGGACTGAGATAAGGACAGCTTTTATGTGAACAAGCACTAAACCATATAATGTAAGTACCACGTAGTTGTTTGATGTAATAAAATTTAATTATGACGTTTTCACATTATTAAAGTTTTAATAGCACAGATTTGTCTATTATTCAAACGGGGGTGGTTTCGTTTTGTAGGTACTGAGGGCGGAGTATATCCAGTGTCAGCAACTATATTAATAATGGTAAATAAAACCCTGAAATTATTGCATATTTTAACGAGTATATTACACCTTAGTAAATCCTTATGGCGATATTTTATTTATTTCGAAAAAGATCTCGGGTAAACGAGTAAAAACCATATACTACCACAGACTTATTATTTCCTGTTGATGTTTCAACCATTTATAAAAACTTGCTTGTTTTCTTTTGAACACTTTAGAAGACAATGGAGCGGCACTTATATATAGATCAGGCCACAGCCTCTCCTAGGACCATTGCAGGCGTGTAAACACACTATTTCCGTATGGCGAACGGCCGTTTTTGTTGAATGTCAATCGTCATACAGCCTTGCTCAACGCAGTCTTTCTGGTTACGAATTGTAACGGTGAAAGGCGTACAGCCAGCAGTGGGGGCAGGCTGGCCAGCCCGGAGCCCCAGTCCGCCGCTGCCTTACGTCAGATACGACGCTCTGCGCGTGAGCGTATCCTCCACGAGCTTGAGTTTGAAATCAAATGTCTAACTTTTACTTTCGTGCGGA
This sequence comes from Campaea margaritaria, assembly GCA_912999815.1. Taxonomy (NCBI): domain Eukaryota; kingdom Metazoa; phylum Arthropoda; class Insecta; order Lepidoptera; family Geometridae; genus Campaea; species Campaea margaritaria. The sequence continues at coordinate 9,084,954 of OU538788.1, forward strand.
ATTTTAAATTCTGAATAATTTTTCTTTTATGTGTACAGTACGAGTGTTGTGCGTGATACCATGAGCGAGTGACGGTTACTTAAAAATATAAAAGACATAATATTAATTGCAAAATGTTGGTGTGTGTTTGTCTTTTTATTTGGAGCGCAGTTCTCGCGCCGGCTCTGACCCAAGGTGAGTGGAACAATGAACAATTCTCGGTTATTATGCGAAAAATCCAGCGCCACCGCCCTGGCCAGCTCACGAGCTGATATTAGATAGCTTTAACCTCCATTTACCGCGCTACGATAGGTAAGCAATGACTTCTAAAGTTACCATTGCGAAACGATGTCCTCATAAAAAATATATAAGGGCGCCGGACTTTACTAGTGAATGTAACTTTACCAAGTGCGTGTCCTTAGTTATACTTTACTTCCAAGTAGAAGGTACATACATGATGTAATGTTTTGTTCATTTGACTGAAAAGTTCTTATCAAATTCATGTTCCGTGAAGAAGGACGGACAAAATAGGTATCCTTTTGCATATCTGTACGCTTATACGTAAAATTAAATAATAAAGTATATTATAGTTTCGTGGGTAAGTAAGACTGAGAAATATGCAAAAATGTAAAACAATAGATAACATTAATTATTGTACTTAATTAAAAGTTTCACCCACAGTATTCGTTCGTAGTAGGCACAAAACTTGGTCATATATTTTTTTTTTTTATATTAGAAAAAAATATATTATTTATTTGATACAAAACATAGGTAGGTATTAATGATATGGTAGATAATTACTACCAAAAAGCGATAGGTAGAGTAAGGAAGGTCCTAAGTTTGAATGTTCCCGGAGATCTAATTTATTGTCAATTAATTAGGTATTGTGAATATTAATCATGATCACTAACTATGTACTTACTTACCTACGTCTAATTGCACTTTGTTTTCATTCATGTTTTTTTGAACAGTTATTCATAAAGTCGGTTGTGTGGTTTGTCGGACGCTCCACGCCATAGGTCAGGGGTTTTAAACCAACCAACCGTGCAAAAACGAACATGAGTTTCCGATGAAAGGACATTTTGCATACGAGGGAGCGGACAAAGCATGCTCCGCGCAAACCGTTTTACTACTTTTTTTTTACGATTTTTTATAGCCATGATACATATATAATAATATTTTTAAGAAAATATGCATTGAACTCTCTAATACACGGGATATCAGATCTGAGATGCTTTGCTTTTAACGGGTCGATGGTATCGATACCCGAAATAATTGAATGTTGTTAGGTATTTTTCCTTCACAATAATAATACATATGTTATTTTGCTCTGTCCTGAGTTAAATTTGTTTTCGTTGTCGACGTAGTGGAAGCCTTCGCACGCGTTCTAGTTAGAGTTTTCTCTGTCATAGGTGAATCTGAAAACACTATCTTAATTAGGTACGTGTTGTGCTCCTGGGCTAAGATAATTATAGCCAGTATGTTACAGGGCGTAGGTAGTCACGTATAGTGGATATTGATACCGTCTTTATCGTGACCCCAATATCTTAAGACGCTATCCCTTCTTATCCTGGAAAAGTCCACCAACTCCTACAAAAAGGGAAATTAATTGAAACATTGATTGACAGCATCCGAACATTGCTACAAAGGTTAAGGTTAATCAATCTTTGATGACGACGCGACACGTTGCGAATGTTTTTATTTCCCTTGACGACCATCCGTCGATCGATGTAGGTAAATCTTGTCTCATGTGCTTGACAAAAAGCAGTAAGTATCAACATTAATATTTTCTAAGAACAGTCGTGCCTATTAGCTGTTTCTATCAAGCTATTTAGTGTGTACGCGGTACGCACGTATTGTAGTGTAGTAGATAGATACATTCTAATATAGAAAAAAGTTACTGCCGCCTGATATGAAATTGTGATAAACTACGTAGGTATTATTAACACGCCACTGGCAGTAATAGAGTGTATAACGTTTTACTAGATTGAAAAGAATAAGCTTACAACATGGTTACCGTTCAGCAGCAACTTCAAGTAGGTAGGCGCAACCGCACCATTTAAATTACGACATCATCTGAAAATTGAGCTAATTCGGTTTCAATACGCAACAATAAAATAGATTGATTTGTCGTGCGAGATCGCGTGCACCAACGCAGATTGCTTTCACTTATCCTTAGTGCTCGTGTGTGTTTGTATGTGTGAAGCCCGCTGGCGTGTTCCACTGAACGATATTCTGACCGGTTCCCCCTCGGCGGGAATGTGTAGGACCACATGGTGCTTTCGTTTCTTTGTTCGATGCGAAATGATGGCGGAAAACGGAAATTGCATTTGTGTGAAATGCCACAACGTTACTAATATTAACACTCAATACATAGTAGCAAAGAGTTTACAAATATTACTGTAAAATATTAGGTGTGCTAACGTAGATATTTTTGGTGTCAATTTCATTGCATTTCTAATTTCTTGAGTTTCTAAATTCTGTAGTCAAAAACAGTTGTTACGTAAGAAATAAGTTTTTAATTATTAATTTATAAAAAAAATTCGTCATGCCTCTTCGGGGTGTTACAGCGGGTCCTTCATATAGGTCCATGATTTTGTTCCCAGCCAGATCCATAACTTTTTGCTTAGGGTCTGTTTTACAATTTAGTTCACAAGGATATTATTATCCATGAAATGGACTAAGTATGAACATGAAAAATCATTTGAGGATTTTCGTAATCTTTCTGTGGTGGCAGTACTTGAGTCACTTCATGTATTTGTAGTCGACTCTAGGTATTTATATTAGCTTCGACCGCACTGTCGCATAATAGCACATGAGATGGTGGTGGAACGCATATCTCTATCCAATTAAAATAAAAACCTTATGAAATAGATATTTATAAACACACACACAAATAAATGTGAAACTGCAGAAAAGCCGCAACCGCTAGAATTACAGGTAAGTAACTCAAGACATGTCCTCCTTCACTGAGCTAATGCCTTTGACGTGTCATTAGGTTTTCCAGTTTCTACGCATATTGTAACGTTGGGAGTACTCTGCATCGTGCACGCATAGATCTATTAAATTCTAATCAATAAGTTTGATATGGATTATATCATAATTATACTTCTCGTGTCCTATACAACCACAAATTCACTTCAGGATCCAATTGAAACAAACTTTATGAACGTCCTTGTTTATACATTTCATCACTTTCATGGTCGTCAAAGGTGGTAAACAAGCTAAGCCTAGGACAGGAACGCTGCTAGACCGGAACACTCCAATAAGGAGGGTGGTTTGATGAGAAATTTTCTACTTGAGCATGGTAATAGCTGGCCAAGGGAGCCCTATAGTGACCTACCACCAATGTAAGGTTTTCTTTAACTCATTTATACTGGCCGCGCCCGCCGAATTCACCTCAGTGGACAGCAAAAACTATAAGGTACACGACACAGAATACTTTTTAGTTCGTGTTCTAGAATGACACAACTGGTAACGTGGTGGTAGGTGGTCTGTATTTTTTCCAAATTCTGATCCACACAAAGTGCGAATAATGGACGGTCAGTTTCGTCCATCAGTGGACTAACAGTCACGGTTTTGTTTAATGTCGAAATTATACAATAGTGTGCGGCCGGCTTTCTCCAACACAAGTCGATGCCGAGTTGCCGACGCTGCGTGTGCGGTGACATACGCGCGCCAAATACGGGATTGGTTGGTAGATTCAGTTTGTCCCAGAATAGATTACTGATGCGAATGACCCAACTAAGAAGAAAAGAAATAGATAGCTAAGTATAACAATTTGTTCATAACCTTGTTGTGGAATGGTAGATCATCATCTTCGCAAATTTTGACCTTCGTCTTCGTTTCGATGGATGCAAGGAATCCCAAGCGAGGTCGCTAATAGCATTGCATTAATTTGTCATAGTAAATGGTATGCAAAAGTAAGCAGACTATTAGATTATAGGAAAACGGCAATTTTTTTTTATTTGTTGTTTTTATTGATCATGATCGAGATGAATTTTTGATCGCAGCATCCATCCATATGCCATAGGTCAGGGCTTGGTTCAGTACCTACTCAGTTTGAGACCTTGATAGTTCTAATTGGCTTTATACCATTTATATTCGATTTGCTTACTTGCCTCTTTGTGTAAATATGTGACTAGAGGACGATACTGGTCAGTCTGGCTGTCTAAATAATAATAATCCATTCTCACATACTTTCACATTTATACTTAGTAGGATAGGTAGTAACCTATCCTACTAAGTATAAATGTGTGTTATAAATGTGAAAGTTTGTCCTGGTCGGGAGATTATATAAGATGATGTAGAATTTTAAAATTAATAAACTATAAATAAATTTAAATACGTACTTACTCTAAGTAAATTATTAAGGTGCCAATCAACATAGCCAGCAGCTCGATTGACTCGTAACGTATGTTTTCACTGCTGAGAATTGGGACGGCCTCCTTTCATAGGATAGTTAGTATACGATTATAAACCTACTTACCAGTTAGCAAATGCATTTGTGCTCAAAACACGTATTGTAAGTGAATACACAGATAGGTATTTTCCTCCCTCGTACTTTAGCATGTTCATAATAGTACATGACTGTGTAAAATCCACAGATATTCAAAAACTGTGGTAAAATCCATCGTAACTTTTGGATAGTAAGTTATAGTTATACAGTTTTTCTTTTTATTTTTAACTAGCTGTACCCTGCCACGCTACGCTGTCGCACATTCGCTGATATGTCACTGATGAAAAAATAGATAAAAACAATCCTTGATGCGGATTATATATCATGCTAAAATTTCAGCTCTATCGGTGCAGAACTTTTTGAGGTTTTGAAGCGTACACAAACCAACATAACATTTTTATACATATAGATATAGAAGATTGTGGTCTGCACAGTCACTTCATTTGTTTATAATACAATACATATCGTAAACAATGTAATGAATTAAAGTATAGATAATATAGTATACTTCAGTATCATCTCACTAATATTATAAATGCGATAGTTTCTACGCTTGTCATGTCTTCACGCCGATACTGCGACAAGGATTTTAATTAAAATTGGTCAACAGATACTTTAGATGCTTGAATAGAATATAGGATAACTTTTTATCCCGTAAAAACTGATGGTTCCTGTGGGTGTTCCCAAAAGTAACCGTGGATGAAACCGCGGGGTGCTGCTAGTAAATTATAAAACAAAGTTTTGTTTCGGTTTAGATCCCCGCGTGTAAAACATTTTCTGTTTATATCTATATTTTTACATCAGTTTTGCACAAATATTATAAAGCCTGGCTTCATACTTAATGGTTTTACAAGACTTCCTCAAGGAAGTCGGAAAATTAACCCACTGTCTTCCCTCTTCGTAGTGATTTTAGCGTACTCTGCGTAAACTTTGACAGATACGTAAAAAATAATTTAGTACAAAAAAGCGTTTTCCCCATTAAGTTTCACCACATCTTAATATTATGATGTAATGTACAAAAATAAACACTTATCAGTATGAAATATCTGTTATGTTGGCGCTCTATTTTCTAAAGCTCTAATGGAATAAAATTGGAGAATAAAGTCTTCTTCCTCAAGTATCTCATTATTTCGTCTAAATAATATTGTGACCAAATCGCGATTTGGGCATCCAATACTTGTCAAGCTACTTATATTCAAATAAACCGTTGTCGTTAAATATTTACTAATAGGTATTCCTAGCATCCTGTAGCCTATGTTTACGCAGTGGACGAGTGGTCAAGTGCACACTTTCTTCGTTGGGTTTGCTAAAACGAGTACCCACAACTGCTTATTTAATAAGCCGGAGCTGGTTTGTCATGAACTTTCTCTCAGCTTCCTATTACTGATTGGCATTTACCATTTATATACAGTTATATGCATATTAAAATGGGCACATCCGTGAGACAAACCTACGTTCATACTATATGATTATATTGTAGTATGTCATACCACGAGACAATAATCCATTAATATGCATAGCGTTGAATTAAATTTGCGTTGCTTCGTGGTATAAATAACATCCACAAATTAGAACAAATTATAATAAACTTCCTAGCACTTAAGCTAGACGTTGCGAGGTAAATTCAAATATATAATATGGTAGGCACAATCAAACATCACATCGGCTTGTACTTTTGTTTTGTAAAATTCATTTGACGTCCTGATCTAAATACTACGTACTTATTCTTATTACTATTAGGAGTCGTGACGTGAAACGTATCCAAGGTCTGAGGATGCAATAAAGATAGTCAATGGCCAGCAAACAAATAAAAAACGTTATGAAACTACAATGACTAGATCGTGACATGTAAATCGTCGCAATCGAAAGTTACAAAACTTAGTTGAGATCTCTAATAGGTTGCTTGATCGAGAAAGGAATAAGGACTAAAAAGAAGACTCGCCAAGAACTATAACCATCAATTGAATATGAATAGTGGCATATTCCATGCCAACCGTCATGGTGAACCGAAATGGTCAATCGTCCATCATTGTATTATGGGCAGTGGGCGCTGAAACTAAATGGAAGGTTTTGAATAACACAGACAGACAGTTCAGACAACAAAATACAGTTTCGTAGTTTAGGCTTGCTCGATGGATATAATGCGGTGCGTTGATCCAACATTAGATATGATTTTAGGAGCAATTCAAGTTCACCTGCTAAGTATTTAAAAGAATTTAAGGAAGGAAGGGAGGGAAGGAGTTTTTTTTACTAAGTTCTCTGTAAATATGCTTTATGTGAACAATTTCGAATATATATAAGAAGGAAAGGAATGATTTTATTTCGGTTGCGGACAGGACTTGAGCAATGCCATCAATGCATCTTCGCGGCATGTGCTCTCAGACAAAACTTACCCCAGGTAGGTATAAGAGCTAGAGAATAGTAGAGAAGAAATGTTCGAGTTTTCCTTTCGATTTTTTTGGTGTTTGTTATCCAATATAAAATGCAGCGCTATCTAAAAGCGTGTTTCAAGTGCGTTTTTAGTTTCCATGTGTGCGTTTTTTACTACACAGAAACCTTTACATAAAACATTATTTTGTTGATATAAGTATATTAATTATTTCGTCTTCTGCCCTGCTGTTTGATAAAAAACAAATATTCATCAACAAAAATTGTGTAGTGTGGAGACCAAAACACGCGCAGGAGACACTGCTTAATTACAACACGATGAAAGCTCGATTGAAAATCTCATTGTAGAAAAAGAAGAAGACGACCGGAAAGCATCTATGGAATTTGATGACACTTTCACTGATGCACTTGAACTCAACGAAAGTAATAAAGACAATTCTTTAACGATACATTATGGACGACGGGAAGTCGAAAGTGAAACGAAGCGATTCATGCTCCGAAGTAGTCCGAAGGATCAGATTAGAGCATGACAATGAATTGACAAGTACTTACTCGTATAATACGACTAGCGTTAATTAAACAGACCGTGGACGAGGTGCATATGCACAACCTAGAGTTGATAAAAGGATATTAATACAGAATTGTAAACAAAATAATAAATAATAGTAATAATAATAATTAATTAATTAATTGCTGTATTATTATTACTTTAGTGAAAGTATTGTAAAAAAAATAATTAAGAATTAAAAAAAAAAGTGAATAATAATAATAATATCACGATCACATACACAGATCCAGACTCCTAACTAAAATGTCCAGTACTAGAGAATCAGGAACAACGTGGATTATTGTCCTACAAACACCCAGACCTTGAGCAAATATTTGTGGTTAAAAGTTTCAGTTTGTCGGTTAAAATTGCAAAATAAGGGCAATCGTTACTATAAAAAGGATAACCGGATACTATAAAAAGTACCCTACGTTCTATTCCAGGACCTAAAGTAGCTCTGTATACCAAATTTCATCATACTCCGTTCAACAGTTTCGGCGTGAAGGGAAACAAACACACACAGTTTCGCATTATTTTGTATAATATTAGTGAGATTCCTCTGTAGCTGTTGATTTCGTTCACGGTGGCGTTTAGAAGACAGTTTTTCACCCAAGTCGGGTGGCCTATTCCGTCGCGCCGCCTGCAAAGCGTTTTTATAAACTGCTCAGTTTCTACTCATTAGATTTGAACCAGAAAAAACCGCATTGCAATTGGTTCAGTAGTAGATTGTAATATGGTTTTGAGTGTTCGTTTAAGTTTAGACACGGAATACTAATATAATATCTGATCTTTAGATTACTTTCTGACAAATAGATATTTTTAGGACTACTGGTGCGGTAGCAGACTTGCTCTCATAATCCGTACTTAGCGTATGAATAATAGTTCGCTTGGTTTGGCGCAGGGCTTACATTCGAGCCGGGTGCCTTCTGATTGAGTAGCGATTAATATTCTTGTCCGGTTACTACTGGTACTACCGACCTGGGATATTAACTTATTGTAAGAATTAAATATGTGGATTTTCCTTCAAAACGGAAGAGGAACACAGAGGAAACAGTCATATGAAAAAATATATTCGCGAAATTCAAGGGCATGTGAGTTCTACAAGCCTATACGGGGCCAGCGTTGCGGATTGTGTTCAACACAATCTCTTGGACAGAAGCAAAGAGATTATAACACTACGTTAAAGACACAAGGTCCTAACTAGTGATATTTTTGACCGTCGAAGTATTCTGAGTTTTTGACATATAAAAAAAGATTTGTTTCTCATTTATAAATTCGTATTATTCATTTATTATCACAAGTTGTCGACTTTGACAAGCATTGTAAGGCATGGCTATTTGCAATCATACCAAATAGGTTATCTTTATAAATTAATATGAAACACCGCCTTCTTAGGAGCTCCTCGGTCGTTATTCTCAGGGCCGACTCAGGGCACAAAACTTTAACTTGGTGCGACAGAAACGTTCGAGAATGACCACAATGTGACAGCTTAAATAACAGTTACTACGACACCGTGTCTCAGTGGGAAACCGCAACGCAACTGCTGTTGTCGACAGCAGCCCACTCCATGACGTCAGCGGCCGGACCGGTTTGACAAACAACACCAGGTTCGCTAATGAAGCGGACATTCTGTTTGCGAACCTTTGGCCCAAGTTCGGTGCAATGATTGTCATTATTTTCATTTTTAGGGTCGTTATACTCACGCCGTACATCTTGAAACCCTGAGTCCTCTTGGTTACCGAAATCTGGCGCAATCACAGTTCTAAAAATAAAAGAATTTTAGTAAACTTCATGTCAATAAAATCGTAGGAAAGATGAAAAAAAAAAGCATTTCGGTCTTTTTTAGGTCAGACGGAACCATCACCGTTTGTCAACTGAAAAAAAAAAGCATGCTGTATTTCCTTTCATATCGCTAACAAGTTCTATTTTAATTGTAAGTATGCCGGAACGCTGTAGGACATTCAATCGGATTCGAAACATGTCCGGCGTACCCACATGTACCCACACTATGGGTGCACCAGTTCACCAGTTCATTACATTTCACACGAAATAATATAATTACTTACTAATAAATAGTTAGGTGAATCCTTATAATTCTTATCGTTTTTAGAGTAATGCATGTCAGAGTATGCTACCGGGCACTAAAATTCAATGTAGTCATTTGCTTTAATGTATTTGTCACGAATATTTTTTTGAATATTAACACTTTCACTATTCTGAGTAACGGAAAATGTTAGACAGTTACATAGGTAGCAATATCGCTCGTTCTCTACTCTAAAGTCTTTACACACGGTGCGTTTTACAGCGTAGAGTAGGTATAGTGCGTTTGTGAGGCTGAAAGTCTAAAACAATTTAATTTGTTAAATAGTTCTAGCTGAAAGTGCATAATAATTATAAGCTTCGAAATTATTTAAAATGCAAAGAACGTTTATACTTGCTTACATCACGGAAAGAAACGCACAACGTCCGCGATGTAATAAGACGTCTTATAAGATAAAAATCAGTGGATAAAATAACTATTATCGAGTATAAAAAATCTGGGACATAAAGTTCGCCACTGCGCTCCGCAGCGACGAAAACAGGCGGTTCGGGCGATATGAGATTGGTCCACGATTCGTCCATGTCTATGTGCGCTTGCATACTCGATATGATTTATGTTTTGAATATTGTTACGTAGGCTGTGTGTCGTGTCCACATGAGTCCACATGGCGGAAAAGGTATAAGGTGGCAGCCCGGTCGACCTCCACTCACTCGCGCGCCACGGCCGGCAAGCCGCGTCCGGCGTCTTATTCAACAAGTGGCCCAGATCATTCAATCTGTTCGTGACTTTATGAAATCCTGTTTTAGAAATTCTATCAAAACGGAAATTATGTACAAAAACATAGGTAAACTAGCCCCTATATCTTTTACACATCACTGTCCGTCCTTACACCTCAGCGCAGAGTTTATTGCTCTTCTACTTTTATAAGTTTCTTCAGCCATCAATCTGTATTTCCTTCGATTGTGTCAAATGTTTCAAAAAAGCAATACAATTTATTTACCGTTGACCAATCAACGACGGCGTGTGGGTCCAGTGAGCGCAGGTGTTAACAGCACGAAACTAGAAGATACCGCTAGATAACACCAATTACCTATAGCCGGAGACTCGTAGTCTGTGCCAGAGACGCTAGCTGAGGCAAAACAACGATACTCCTACCGGCGTACGTATTTGGTATTTTGGTCGATGTTTTGAGTCATTTGCTTTTCGAATAGAAAAGTTTTCGTTCAAATCGGCAAAAACCAATGATAATATATCGAAGCACCGAAATGGCTTGTAGCATTGATTTAAAAAAAACGGTATCCAGTGGATGGGGTGAAAATACGACAGGTCTACAGTAAATACGATGCATCAGGGCCTCACTGGGCAAATGAAAAAACTAAATTTAAAATATCTGTCTACGGTTATAAATACAGCTCTATACACCATAAATACAGTGGCAAATTATAAAGATACTTCCCAACGTATGTGTGTGGTTATTTTAACATCCTTTATATCGATGATAGTGCCGTGGCGAGGCATCTCTAATGTGTTGAATGGTGAAGGTAGGTACCACTACCAATAAGGTTAGAGAAAAATTTGCGTTTTACGAATAGTGTTCAATTTTATGATCTTAGTTTTATGTGCTATTTTGTGGTAGTTTCAAAATACAGCTAGTTGAGTTCTTTCTTTCGTCTTTATGTTCTAGCAATCAGCGCGCTGAACAAGGTCAGCTTGTTTAAATTATAAGATAAATAAAGGAGTACAAAAAATTAAAATCTAGTATCAGTCATCAACCAGTTACTTACAAAATATGATCATAAAAGAATGAACTCTGTTCACTTCTATATTTGTTTGCTAGTAACACCTGAGACCATGACTGTAGTAGGCTAGTAGACATTGAAGGAGAGAGGGCTGCTATGGAAAGGTCATAAAAACTGATATAATGTTGTATACGTGGAAGACTGTATTATTAATATTGTTGATGGGTGACGGCTGCACCTTTCTGAACATTTTCGGTTTGACTTTCGAGTTGCGTGCCATTATTATTTCGCAACCGCAACGGTGCGGTGGTGCCGCAACGTTTGAACCACCCAGACTCTAGGCTAGGCACTAGAATAAACTCTAAACATCGCGGAGAAACCATTATATCATGCGAAATGATATTTTTCAATACCGTTTATAATATTTTGAGCTATATTTTGTACACGTAAGAACGTCAATGATATTTAAATAAATAATTACGATATTTGTAGGTTGCTGTATTTAGTGATTTGAGCATATATTTTTTCAACCTTTCTAGTAGTTTTGTGTTTTCACACAAATGTTGTATAGTGCTTTATAAGCTTATCCTATTAATATTATAAATGTTAAGGATTGTATGTTCTGATGTTTGTTTTTTTATATTTATTTTTTTACTTTACTGAGTTAAGAGATGGGCACCGTCGTTCACCTAATGTTTCTTACTCAATCACATATCTTATTATGTTATCTTCGGGTGTTTAGCACACAAACAGTTTATAAAGTGGATTAACCCATAGGATACATTTTAACCCCTAAAATCAATGGTTCCCGTGGGATAATACTTGACGCGGATGAAACCGCGGGGCGCTACTCGTACATTAATAAGACAAGAAAGCGGAAATGTTGGAAAGAGGCAAGAGCAGCGGATACCCAGCAGTGGGACGACATGGACTGATAGGAACAATGTACGTAAGTACATATTAACATTAACATTGATTATATTATCAAATGTTTATTTAAAAACGTAGAGATAAGTAAATACAATACAACAAATCGGCATCTACGCAAAGTCACAGAATATACATAGTATAACATATAGTATTTTAGTAGTGGTAGGCCTCTTCAGCAAGAGACCGTCTGGGGAAATTACTGGGCATATGAGATTTTAGAGCCGATGTCTCAGGGTGACGAGCGCAGTGCAGTGCCGTGCAGGATTATGCAATGCAGTGTTCTGGGCGCTACTGTGACTGTTATGGGCAGGCGTAACGCTTACCATCAGGTGAACCTCTTGCTCGTCTCGTGACACAGTCAAATAAAAAAAGTACAGAGTCTTTGACATTGAAACCCACTTTTTAGTTTCCAAATACCGCAACAGTGACTAAAAACTTGTCCAACTGGAAGTAGGTAGATAGATGCCTATTAATAAATTTTTCACCACTTTTTTCTAAGTGAAACCCTCATTTTGTGAAGGTTGTCGACTAAAACAAGTTCTCATTTAACATTTTCGTAACAAGCTTAAAATCTTAATTGTCCATATTAATTGCCGTTGCACACGTAGAAATAATCCATTAACAAAACTTGATGGCAATATTTAATACCATAGAGGCCGTTAAAATTATAGACAACTTTTGAAATTTCGCTGCTATTGCTTTGCCTGCTACTGTTACTTTCTCAAATCGGACAGTTGATGTCGATTAGCGAAAGAAGTTGGTCTATTTCAAAATTTTCTTATATAATTAAGATCACTATGATTTCGATTGGTCACATAAATTATTATTATTTTTATACGTTTACGTTCTACGCATGAATCGATCTTTGTCGTTCTACGTTTCATACGAGGATTACAATTTAGGTTCTCGTATGAGGGTCAAGAAAACCCAATGAGATTTCGTTAAAAATTGGGTTAAAACAATAAGCCATTTTTATCGTTATCCCATAATGGAAAAAAAAACTTATCACTGATATCATAAATGCGAAAGTTTGTGCGTTTGTGTGTTTGTCCTCTCTTCATTCCAAAACCAAAATGGTGGAACGGATTTGAAATTTAGTATTCAGATACTTTACGTCCTGGAATAGATATAGTAAGTATACTTCTTATCCCGTGAAAATCAATGGTTCCTGTGAGATATTAGTCTACGCGGGTGAAACCACGGGGCGCTGCCAGTATTAGATAATCCGCGATGATGCTGCTACAACTACATACCTCTTCGTTGGATTGTTTTGACAAACTACAAAACAAATAATGAGGCTCCTATCCGCCAACACATTACTTTATCTTATTCATTACTGTGGTTTTACTAAGATCTTCAGCAATATGCGATAAGGTGCAAATTGCAATCCAAAACTAATGCTGATTCTCAACTTGAACTTGAAATTTAAGTAAATTAATATTCTTATGTCATGCACCGGCGTTACGTAGGCGATATTTAATTTGTTATTACATCACTTATTATAACTTATAATAACGCTTGAGATGCCTCTGGAAGCGATAATATGATTGATGTTGGTAATAATACGAGAGAAGCAAACTAATTCTGCAAAATGGCTCTCAAATAAGTACAATATAATTAGCCGGAGAGTTCTTATTCCGTCGAAGATCTACAATTGTGTTTTTATTACATCCAAGAGTAGTCCAACTTTACTGTTAATTAATTGGTCTTAAATTTACCAAAATTGGTTCATATACGGGGCAGGAAGGAAGCTTATCAATCGGAACAAAATACCTGTCGAATTGTAAAGACCTGAGCAAGTCTAAGAAAACAGCTACAATGCTGCTGGGGTGTGATTGGTGGGACAAATCTGTTTGAGCATTGAAAATGGGTAACTTATAGGGATTCATTGGTCAGAAAAAGTTTGTTTTGTTCTGCCAGTCAAAGAAATACTGAAGGATTAATGTGATGAAATGTGTTTTTCGTATGGTGGAATGTTAAATAACATGTATTTAAATGAAATAGTAGAGAAATACGGAGATAATAATAAGAAAAAATTAGAATTATATAAATACGTCTGAGTTTAAATCCTGTTCATTAGCTCAAAATAGAGACGAAGGAGATGATGCAAAAAGCGACGCTCGTTAATTTTAACAAAAAAAGAAATATAATTGCCTAAACAGTTTCTAGTCCATCTTAATAAAATGATTCAACAATAGAATTAGCTATGCAGACACTTGGTCTCGTAATGAATTCTGCAGATAATACTAAAGTTGTACCTAACTAAAATGCTAAGGCCTCTGCTGCTTATTTCTTTGTAGTTATTATTAGAGGTCAAGTAGTGCTGGTTAGTTTTTGCAAACAATTCGCCTTTAGAGCGTGGTTTTAACTAGAAGCTTTTGCGTTCGACAGGTCTTTGAAACAACTCCTACAACTCTGTATAAAATACATAAAATATGTATAAACATATTTACAAGAAAATTAAAATCGAATGGTCTCACCTTCCCCCATTGCCATAATATTAATGACTAAGTACATTATAGCAGTCAGTCGATTGTCCAACAATGTCTATTTAGTAGTCGTCCAACTTTTATCGTGCGCAAGTTGGGTGCCCGATTCACCCCGATATAGTAAATACTGCGTGTAAAATAATCAGGCAAAGAACAAAAGAAAAGCGTCAGACATCCAGCCCAATATAGAATCGCGTAAAGCTTCCAACTCATACATCCAAGTCTAAACTGACCTCGTTTGCAGTTCTCGTTTCTCATACCCTGTGTCTATTCGCGAATTAACAAGGACATGCCAGAAGAATTAAAAGTGTAACGACTGTTGCAATTGAGACGTTTGAGTATATAAACTGTTCTCTGGCGAGCTGACCTCATTTTGTGACGGCAACAATATAAAGGACAGATGGGCACACAACCACAGCTATATTCTTTTCTATTCTAATAGACTATAATAGAATAGAAACTCTTTATTGTACACTAAAAATAAACACAGTACAGAATAATTGTAAGAGGAAAACAAGGGTAGTACAATGGGTAGATCCACAATAACCAAAGAGATTAAATTTTAGCCGTCGGACACAATTGCGGATAACAGTCGAATGAAATACATATTCGCATTTCTGCGTACCTGTGCCATATACTAGACAAAATAATACTTACCTATAAAACTCTCTACCTACGTAATAGAGAGCCACTTTATTTATGTAAGTATTGACATACATACATATTTATTTAAACTTTTATTTAGTACGTATTTACATGGATCTTAAACCAGAGCTGTAGTTCTATTATGTTTTCAGTACCAGTGCAGCCTTGGCGTAAAGGTTATGTTACGCTTACATCTAAGCACAAAACGTATGCCTTGCTTCCTTGATTATAGTTAATTGATGTCATGACTACTTCATCTAAACGTAATTTTGTGTCTTTTGACACAGCAGCAAAACATACATAAGATAGTTTAAACTACGCTTAATTTAATCACGGTATCGTGCTGAACCTATTAAATTGTAAAAAGGTATTTAATAATAATGCTGAATGGTGTTTCCAAAACAAAAGCCTTCGAAATCGCTAACGCGTGACGAAACGTGGCAATCCGGCACAAAAATCCTACCAACTACACAATGGAAACTCCTGGCTTGGGCAAGAGGCAGTGTCTGCCATTTAATACAAGTGATTTAATTAGCAACCAAAGGTTCATTCACGCTACACCTACCAGCTGACATTGCAATGTATGATAGACCATCAAAAACATAAATGTGAAATGAGAGCCACGTTCAATATTAAGATATATTTATGCCTTGATTGTTGACTTCAACGACAAAAGAAGTGAGATCTTGGTTGTCTGGCAGAGATCGCTTTTAGCGATAAGACCGCCCTATGTACCTATTATGTCAAGTATATTTTTCTTTTCTCTCTGTGTTTTATGCATATAGGTATCAATAAAGAGTTATCTATCTAACCTCAACTTTTGGTTATGGCTTCTGATCTATCTATCTAAATGGGTGGCCAAGTTCAGTGGTCAGTCCTGAAATTTAATTTATAACAACATACAATATCATTTCTTCTTATAACTTAGGATAATATTATTATACTAGCTGCGCCCGCGGTTTCACCCGCGTAGAATGTCATATTTATTTATATCTAATCATAAGCCTAAAAAATAAATTTGAAGCTTCTATCTTTAAAAATGACGAAACTTCCATACAAACTTTCACCCCCTATTTCAAACCCTTAGAATATTTTTTTCGCGATAAAAAGTACCCCATGTCCTTTCCTAGGCTCTAGACTATCTCTGTACAAAATTTCATTTCAATCGGTTTAGTAGTTTAGGCGTGAAAGAGCTACAGACAGAGTTACTTTCGCATTTATAATATAAGTAGGGAAAGTAGGGATTGAAGCCTAAGGTTGGACTTGGCTAGGTCTCTCACGAATTAGAATGAGTCTTATAATGAGCAACTTCTCATGGGTGAATGTGCATCAGAATGTATGGTGTTGTCTGTGGCGTGTTGTGTGTGTACCACCGGCAACTTTTTGCTGTGCGAATAGAGAGCTCTGTGTATTATTATTACCATTTTATAAATGATGCCTACGCACATATCTGGTTGGGCGTTAAAATGATGCTCATCGAATACAGATATGGCTTCCCAAAGATGTTTTTGGTGAGATATTAGCGATTCAATAAGTTTTAAACAGCGTAGTACCTACCTATAATAAGTAAAAAAAAAAACATTAATTTGACACATAATAAATATAAATGAAACTCTCTCAAATAAGAAGTAACTCGATATTATTTTAAGCAAAGCCTATTGATAGCAGCTTTTGTATTCCTCGTATAGATCTATCTAGGGAACTTACATCTACGAGAGCTATATCTTTATAGTCCCACATTTTTTTTTCCAAAGCAGCATAAGTGTTAATTCAGTCTTTCTATTTTGAGCACATCATATTGACTTCATCTATATAATTTAGTGAGAAAATCAAGAGCATTCATTGTTAGTTCCTACTTTCCTATTTCCTAATATAACTAATTGTAAGGAAAAAAAACCACCGGTATAGAAAAGCTCGGGTTTGGTCCCGCTGCCGTTTTGACAGACACAACATCTACCTACCTATACCTGTCAACAAAAATAACGTACCGGTAGTGTGTAGTAATTTTTTCTTCATACCAAATAAATACTAATAAAACTATAATGTCATTTTAGCCACCCACCACTCAAGTAAGAATGGGGAACTTAACAAACATGTAAAGGTGTAGGCGAACAAGTACGTTGCACTCGACGGCGGCGATAGATCCTTGACTTTTCAATAAAAATGTAATGACAGGTAGTGTCCACTAACTATGCGTCGCAAAAAGATTGAGCAAATTATATCTACGGTTACATACAACATTATCATATTCAAGTTAGTTTTTGTACAAAGTAGCTGTATATAGGTTAAACTAGCCTATCGGTAGACTTACAAAAATTGGAACTAATGACATTTGACTAACACTGCCTGTTTGATGATTTATTTATATTCTCTACTGATACTTTTTATTGTGTATGTTATGTACCTGCAAAATGTAAAATGATCTGACATTTATTATTTAACCTGTACTTGGCGGTGTTGGCCCTCAAATCGTCGTCTAACATGTGGGACCGAGGACCACAACGTATACCTAAACATAAAATATATTCTAAGGGTTAGTAAGCTACCTAATATTATTTGCAAGTCGAACAACTATTAGGACAAGGGATATAATAAAATAAAAGGTCAACCTTTTTTGTTTCTAAGAAATAAGGTTTGCACGAAGTTTGTGGTTTGCACAGATGTTTAAACGATTGATCAAAAGCACAGCACATGGTGTCCGTGACCACTTTTTGCTGAACATTCGGAGACATTGAATTGTTATCGTGCATTCTCGAGGCAGGCAAAGTGTACATTCGCTTGCAAACTAACCTTGGTTAATTAATCGCCGTCTCTTCAGCATGTAGTAACTAATAGCACCAGTAACATTACAGGTTACATACATATCTTGTGCGAAAAAGCTGCCTAGTATTATTTGGAACAGTTTTATTGAATACTAGCTGCGCCCTGCGGTTTCACCCGCATAATTCAAGTTTTCCCGCAATAAATCTCTTATAAGCAATATATTTTCCCCGTATTTGCCACATTCTTCATTGATGCTCTGCTCCTATTGGTCGTAGCGTGATGTTATATAGCTTATAACCTTCCTCGATAAATGGACTATTCAACGCAAAAAAAATTGTCCAATTCGGAACAGTAGTTCCTGAGATCCTAGCGGTCAAACAAACAAACTCTTCAGCTTTATATATTACTATAGATATAGATTCTCTTGAAACATATCAGACTTTTTTAAGGAGAACTACGAACGAGATAACTAGTAAAGACAATTAATCATGGAGGCTGCTTTCATATTTGGCATTTCCAACGTACATTGCAGTCAAAGGTCACCTGTTTCTAGAATGAAATTATGTGATGGTCAAATGCCGTGGGCCTGTACCTACTATGCTATTACGGACGCGTATCTTTCCGGAGTTCGGAGATTGATGAATTACCTACTTATTGTTTTCAAAATAATTATATAATTTTCAAGTACAGCTCGAACGAAACGGAGCAAGGATAGAAGGAGAAATATAGGATGTTAATCTGTGGTTTACGTAAAAGGTGCGTACATTTGGTATTGCTGCACTTTTCAAAGCTGCCTGTTTCCAGGGTGTCCAAAGGTTTCCTAGGCCAAAAGGCTGGACTACATAAGCTGTCTATACCATTATGTCTATAATCATTGGTTATTAATTATCACAAACACATACATAATTTGGGGATTATTATCGTCACTGGAGAATTACTGAGTTCTGTCTTCTTGTCTATATGTATGTATAGCCTAGTGGGAGAGCGTTCGCGTTCCGAGGAGAGGGTCGTGAGTTTAAATCCAATTGTGGGCACGTCCCAATATGTTTCTTGTAGGACATAATAATATGTACTTACTTATGTAATTATGACTAGCTTTTTGAGGAAGGAAAACATTATGACGAAAACACACATACCTATCGGAGAATTATTTCGGAGGTAGACCCACCAATCGAGAGCAGGCTTCCATGGTGAATTATGGGCTTATCCTTCTCACGAGAGCAAGGGTACACCCGTGCTCAGCAGACGTTATGGGTTGATGATGATGATGATGATGATTTTCTATCTATATTTATAGCTATATGTCGTAGGAAAATAATGAAAGGAAAATTAATAAGGCAGGTACCCTTGATACTGTATGCATATTTGCGCCTAGGGCCGTGGGAGCCAATCGAATATTTAAAGACTTGTCAGCCGGTCGAAGCGGCACGTGACCAAAATGCTGGCCTTTATTTTGCTCATAAACTTAGCATATCCATACACCATGGCTCTGCTGCCAGCGTTTTGGGAACGTTTGCTTTTTGTTAGCGGTTTGCTAGATTGAGTAGGCTTTATTTTCAGATCAGTTTTAGATTATAATTGTAACAGTTTTTTATCAATTGATTGTTACGTAAATACTTTCGTAATAAAGCTTTCATAAATATACTTATTTACAATTTAAGAAACCAACTTTACTTCTTGTTTGCGTCGATAGTCTCCAATCAAACCATAAGTAGCGAAATCAATAATATTTGTAAATATAATCTTTGCCAAAACGTAAAGATACTCATATAACAAGACCTAGGTACCAATCTTTGGTTTAAAGAAAGACATCGGGCATCGATTATATCACTGCAGTTGACGAAGCAGCATTGCAACATGCAGCTGATTGTACTCGCCCCATTGCCTACTTAACATTTGTACCAGCTCTCAGCATTGTCTGAACATTCGGCCCGACTGACGAAAATATTTCGACACGACAGTAACGATCGACTTCAAATAATAAACAATATAAAGTGTTACAAAAACAACAACCATAAACAATTGCATGCGTTGGGTAATTTGAAATAGTTCTTTTTATGGAGGATATGCGGTTGAGGGTTGCCAGCTCTCTACCGAAATTGAAAATGCGAAAGTTTCGATGGTTTTCAATAACGTCTCAGTTTCAGATCAAATTCATAAACAGTACGGGACTGTTTCTTTTGGAAAATTATGTATATTTCGTAGCACATAGTAAATAACTAAGGCTTGAAGGTATTAAAGATAGACCTCAGTCCACCGTAATATAAGTCACACGCAATGTAGTAAACACAAAGCAAACAAAATCATTGGTTTTTGTTTTGTGTGCTGTTCTCAAAATAATGAAACTTTGTTGAACCGATAAAGCTTTACTAACTTTATTGTCATAGTTGAGTTGATAGATGTAAAGGTTACATTTTTGAAGTTATACTTCTTTTGGCGCGATGGAGAAAAATGATGAGAGTGAATTTTTAATAAGTCGGGTTTTCCTTCCTGACGCTATAACTCTAGAACGCACGAACCGATTTCCACGGTTTTGCATTCGTTGGAAAGGTATCGGGCTCCGTGAGGTTTATAGCAAAGAAAATTTAGGAAAAATTTCAACAGAAATTTCTCTGCTCAGTTAATTTCATGAGACAAACCGGTATTGTGTTCACTGTGAAATTGTGAAAAAAAAAGTAAAAAAAATAAGTTATATAATGCTTGGTAAGCGTTTATTCCTCACCACAAGATTATTTTTTTATTTCTGGTATATTAACAAATTTTATGTATAAATAAAAAAAAATAAAAAATTCTATACTTGTTTATATTAACCTTAAATGCTGAATGTTTATTTTATCTTTGATCTTAACTATTCGTTAAAATTTGATTTATTGATATTTCAATTATTTTTTATTATATTTTTATTAAAACAAACAAATTTTATTAAATAACTCTAAAAATAACGAGCACTGAGCTTAACATGATATATTTATATAAACATATATTTTCAATCTATTAAAGTAGTACTTGAAATAATCAAAAATAAATTCTCATAAATAAACTTAAATAAATTTTGATAAATAAATTTAAAATTTAAATAAACTTAAATAGAACAATTTAAATAATTTTCTATACTAATTCGTATCTATCTACATATGATCTTTTGCAGGTTTCTCTGAAACTAATAATACTACATGATTAAATTTCAATTTCTGTTTTAGTTTCCGAGATGTCTGAAGATATTATTCAAAGAAATGCACAATACTGTAAAAAATATTATTCACGAAAAAAATCTGCAAATCAGGGGGTAGTGAAAAAAAAAACTAACTCTGAGAAATGTCGACAGTATAGACAACGAAAAAAATTGCTTGCACAACAAGTATAACTTCTAACGCGTGTACATAAGTACACACACTCTTTTTTTTTACTTGCTTGTCATTTTATCGGGATTTGTCTGTTTATGTACCTTAGATGTGAATAGCTAGTAGATAAATAAATTCTTTTGGCGGTATCTATGTACTTAGTCTACTAAACTTATTGGAAGAAATCGCCTAAATGTCCTATTAGATGGTAGCCCTAATTGTATTACTAAGCTATAGATTGGATTTATAGCTTTGAAGAAAACAGACTGAATCACGCTCTGATTTAATAGGTTAAATAAGCTCGCATCGTATTCTTGGGTGATGGATGAATAGCTTCAATAAAATCCGCGACGACTTATCTCAATACACTATTAAAACAATATCTAAATTGGATCATCCATTGTAGATATTATCGTATTCACATTCTTAAACGCACAGAATGACAAAAAGGCAAATATTTTATTTTTAGTGTGCCTCGTCTGCGTACCTTATGACTATGACTAAAAACTAACTTACTCGAATTATTAAAATTAAATGCTGATTGCCCAATCAGCTAATTTAGACTTTCTTGTACAAAAAAAGACATCAACGCGTCCCCAATTCTTATACTTGATAACTTTCACTTGTATGTTTTTATTTTAGTTTATTTGTAATCCTTTGTGAAGCCAATGTGTAATAATCAGCACAAAACAGATTTTTTATTAATAATTTATTTTTAATTGGCGGAGCAGGTTTTGTGTCCACGCACAATAACCGATAGAGTTACCCTCTTGGGTGTTATTTATTATTTGTTTTGTATTTGCAGTTAGAGTGCGCAACATAGTGCATAGTACTTCATGAGGTGGGAGTCGGTTTCGTTTCACACTAGCAGTCTACACCTGGTTATTGGCCAGGCCTCTTTTGCATACGTGATGATATCAAAATCTCTACTAGAATAAAATGACACCGGATTATTGTCTGAAAACTTTTTAGATTGCTATCGTTTAGCCTCGGCGCCTTGATGATGGCATTCCATGACAACGGCTCCTTTGACCCCCTTTGAGTCCATCCCGTCGTAAAACTCGGCCACAAAAACTGCCCCCTTATGGTCAATAAATCAGTTTGTAGGTTCATTCCCGACAGCATCTGTGTCACATGCGCGTGCATCTCTATAGAAACTCCATTCTTTTGTGCCTACCCTGCAGGATATAACAAAAAAAATGGATGGGGATTAGGAAATTAAAATTAGATTATTTTTTATTATTGTAACTAATTACACAATACACACTACTTCTTGAATAAATTTTCTTTCTTATTTTAAAATTTTGGTGCATCCAAAATCCATGTAAATAAATAACCTATACCTCATACATAACAATTAAATGTATTCATTAACTGCCCAAGATTTTTTTAATGTAGTATTCTGCTAACAATCCTCTCCTCGTATGTATTACATCACTGCTGGTTGCTCTACTTGCGTAAGAGTAATGAATAAAAAATAGGGCACTTTGTCGAAGCAGTGTAGAGCGATGACGTCATGTACAAATATTTCAATGACAAATTGTTACACTCTTTGAACCAAGTAGACGCCACAGCAGCGGTGTGCTTTGATGTAATTAACTCGTACCACACTTGACCACACGCTTTCATTGCCATCGTTTAAGTTGTAGATTCCTACATGGCAGAATATTGACTGCTGAAGAAATTAATAATGTTGATTTTAATACATTTTTTGTATGATCCTATTTGACCTACCAAATAGATTTCTAATAAAACGTAGTAAGCGCGAACACGTTCATAAAACGTATAGCCATGTATCACGGAATAAATAAGGTTCATTATATGTACTAGTATTCTCTGTTCTAAATACTTATTCCATAGTAAACTTGAGAAACATTTTACAAGGCTGTCATCGCCTGGGTGACATGTGGTTGTAAAACAAGCCAGACCTTCCTTGATCAAACTTCGAGTAATCGCCGCCGCGCCGTCGCGTCGCCATCGGCATCGATTATACGTACAGGGTCGTTGCCATAGGCCCAGTTCCTTTAAAATAAGTTTCTGAAGACGTACCTTTTGATTAGATACTAAATATCAGAAATCAGTTGATAGTGTACCTAGCTACATTGATGATGGTAATGCAAATCATGTAAATGGTAGAGCTACGTAAGCACCCCCTTTGGTAAACCGTAGAATATACCTACTATTTAATTGTCCAGGTCAAAAGTTATTAGTAGCCAAATGTATACTTTGCAGATTTAAGAACGCGGTTACGAGGATCAAATAATCACAAATTGTGATAAAGATAGATTTTTGGGAGTAAAGCATTACGGGGGTACTCAATCAACCTAATTTAACTAAAGTATTCGGCACTAGGGATGTTATTGTATATTCATAATATTATGCGTTACTGAAAGTATCGGTTGCGTAAAATAAATAAAAAAATATCCTTAATTGATTGTACAATAATATATCGACGCTAGAAAGCGTAAACGCTGTAACCCTTTGACCGACCCGAAAATACTTTTTTTACATATTTGGAAACAAACGCTGTAATCCACATTTCAACGTCCCCTAGGAACTTTAGGATATAACCAAGGTAGCAGTATTGTAGCTTTGTATGAAACACACCAAATATCCAAAATTTACGTTTTTAGGTCGAGTAGATTTTGAGTTATGATTTTTTAAACAAAAAAAAGTTTATTGGCTCTGGTGAACAATTTTGCGTTTCAAGGTTACAGCGTTTACGCTTTCTAGCGTCGATATATACACGGAAAGGCAACACCATACCTTAAAAAAAAATATTTAAAGTAGGTACGTGGAAATCTAGCCAAGATCTACTAAATATGTTTCGTGTTTTACCTACAGCTTCAACATAAGCTAGGATAAAAATCTACAAGAGGTCCGCCAAGGACGCCCGCTAACTATAATCACTCCTGAGCCAGCGCTGTCTATTGTAGTCATTTTCCCACACTTAGCGAAAATTAAAATAAGCCCCAGAGGAACATAGAACATTTAAAAGATTTTCATTGTCAGTAAACAACATTCGAGATGTTTCTTAAACAATGAATTACCAAGTGCCTAAGAATAATAGTATAATAATTCATAGTATGTACTTACAACGTACATAAGTAATGAGTCCAGGGTTGCTCTGAGTCTAGGTGTTGTAGGACCATGGTCCTAATAGATCCTGATTTCCTAGATACAGGGAATAATAGTAACGGATCACGATCTATGTTTGTGATCGTGACGCGCTATTTATTAATTTTTAAAACCATCAGATAAGTAACCAAATTAATAAACCTGATATTACAGAGATGACGATGATGAAAATGAAATTTATGAACCGCATCTACCCAGTGCTAGTTAACACTTTGACTGCTGCGCCAATTTTCTTGTCTAGCCATGGGTATGAATCTGCACCCACCGTTGTGTTTTCCAATACAGCTAACACCACAGTTGTGTTTTCCCGTACTCGCGGCAAATTATGAAAAACACCACAGTTGTGTTTTCAGCAGTATAACTGCTATAAGTATACTGCGTAATCAATTCAATTAGTGTGTGTAGACTCAGAAGAAACTAACAAATGATACACAAAAACATGCAGTTTCTTTTAATGGGACACAAACACGTCTTTGTATATTATAGGTTTTGTGTACAGAACAATCAGGAACCGTTACTGGAATGTGGGCCGACGCTGGCCATTTGGACCCCAGCGGCGTACGGCCTCTGGCCCATGGCCTCTCCAGCGCACATGGCGAGGAATAGCAAGTTATGGGCATTTGTGACAAGTAGTCGATGTCAGTAGGCTTACCGACACCTGCAAAGACTAACAACACGGACCTATCTTTTACAGGTTTAGAGCACATGCTAGTAAGCGCTGCTGGTGCGTTGGCTGCAGTTCGGTTAACTCATAACAGTGAACTATAACTATAAAGAAGCCTTGTCAAAGACATTGCCACTTTTTCTGTTGAGACTCGAGACGTAATAGAATACGGACTCCATCTATCTCGCAGTGGAGCACCAGCATGAAGCGCTAACCACACCGTAAGCCAAGCTTTAACTAAGTTAAAGCTCACTTGTGCAGAGCTAAAATGGCTGGGTTCATCCGAAAATTAAAGATATAACCATGTCTTGTACACGTTTTCATGTTTATTTCGTCACCAAATTAACCTACCTACTGAAACCTATAAAAAAACGGAACTTACTTTTTATGTTAGTAAAATGTTCAATATTCACGGGATCTTGGAAAACGAAACCGAGAAAAAACGATAGGCGATGTTCAATGTCCTAGACACCTAGTCCATGTTAAGTAACGAACAAGCATGGTCCATGTTGACCATGTCAACAAACCACAGTTAGAGTTGGATCTTCAACAACATTACCATACAAACGAAAACGTGGTAAAAAAGATGAATTACGATTTCACAACACGTATAAAATACTAAGCGACTACTTACCTACTTGCAAACTGTTTAAGAGGAGGCACCGGTAGCGGCGCTAAAATGTGACAGTGGGTAACATTATTTCTCTTATTGCGTGCTTCTCGGATGTTTGTCCCGTATTCACGCCAAGCGTCGGTTACGAGGTGACTTCCAATCCGGCACGCTTCAGTAACTACGACGTGACTAGATCGCTTTAATACTTTGCTTTGTAGTGGTACATTTTATGAGAAGTAAGCGGAAACGAAATGTGTCCCCGCATCAACAGACTGGTCGCGTGCCAGCTATGCGTAGGCTTTTCGATAGCCAAATCGGACGGACGCTACAACTTCTTACATTTGAGTATCATAGACTCCAAACACTCCAAACACCTACCTGTAGTTTGAAATTTCAATCAGACATAAATATGAGTAGGTATTATGTTTATCGCTGATCGAAGGTATGTAGAAACAGAAAAGTAAGAAGCTATTTCGTGAAATATCTTGCATCAAGTTGCTTATAACTTACCCAGAACCTACCCTAGTTTTCTAGCAATATACCTACTCTTTATATTGATACGTAGATCTTAAGACAATTCACTGATTTGTGGGCGACATTGATCATTTCATATGGTATTAAATGTATAATCTTTTGAAGATAATTATGATCCCGTTATTTCGTAATGGGCAATACATATTACGAGTAAGTATTGCAGTACGTCGGGCACAGTGCCCGGAAGCTCTCCGAGAACCCGGAGAACCTAAAAGTGACGAAAGGTGGACGGAAAACGATCTAGGGTTTGAAGTCCAATTGGTTGGTCTGACCAAGTGTCTTAGCAGTTGAACACAAAGATCTATGTGGCAATCCGGAGTGGCCGCGTCCGTCATACCTACTCGTAGATGGCGAGTATGACGGATCGTGCAGGAAAAGTTTTTCGGATAAATCAGGACGCTCAGCAGCTAGCAAACTAATGAAGCGGGAGGAGGAATACATACTAAAGTAACAGTGAATCTGTAAAGCGGAAGTGCAAGTGATCCAAAAACCTCTTCCAGTGCCCTTGATGTTTCGTAAGTGCTCTGTCGTTGGTTCTTATGGGACCGTTGCCCATATTATATCACTTGCTCGTCTCAATAATCAGTCAAATAAAAATAAAAAAATCGTGTCTATATAGACGTTCAAGTAATTTCAGAACTGGCTGAAGGAGAAAACCAATAAATTGCGATTATTATCGTCTCTACTCTCTATGTAAAAGGAAACAGACAGAAACCGACATTTTTACACATGAATATGTTACGTGATGGTTACGCAAATGCGCCACGTGTAAATACGCAACACTATAGTCAGACACCTGTTTAATATTTTACAGGAGTCCAGAAAGTGTAGCAATCGACTCTTCAAGCTGATGCAAGCAAACAAATTAGAATAATATGCTACTATTGGTCCTACTCAACGATTCAGAACATAAACGGTTGACCATTCTATTTGCCGTTATAGTCCAGCGGGGCTATGCAGCACGGTGCGGATCAGCTTGAGTTCGTTTCATTTTGACGTTTGATTGGCACGGGACTTGTCATTTCCATACGAATGACGAGTCCCGTGGCAATTAAACGTCTAAATGAAACGAACTCGAGCTGATCCGCACCGTGCTGCATAGCCCCGCTGGGCCCATTATGTATTTAATTTAACGACCTAAATAAGTACTTACTTCTACCTTTTGTTAAAGATTCAAAAATTAATGTTGACCTTTGAATTAACGCACAAAGTTTTTGTTCGTTTGTGATAGGTAATCCCTCCTTAATGATGTAAAAATAGTAATGATGGTAATTATGGATTGAAAGAAGCTTCGTGTCTTGTGTATAGCGAATAGCCACATTTCTACTTGATTGCCACTTGCATACGCGGCACGAACTCTTAGTGTCGTGACGTTTTTTTATTTGTCTGAATGAAGAGTTGCACACTTCTCAACCGAGACGATTGAATTCTCCTCAGAGAATACACAGATTAGTTAAAATTAAAAGTAGGTAGGTACTTATATTTTGGCGAAGATAATTGGTATTTTTCATCAAGTAGTACTTACCAATCTTATTTAAGTAGGTTCAAATTGTCAGCTACAACAACAAATTATTGTACTAAAGGTCCGGCCCTTTTTGTAATCTGGAGCACAATAGAGCTTGTTAGCAGTTGGGTAACACCAGGGATGCAATGAAACTGCTATCCACGTTTATTTTCACTTTACATTTGGACAAACCCCCTTCGCCTAAGAGGCCGCCTGGGGAAGTACCACACCATTGCCAGATATTCATCCGCCAAGCAGTAGTTTGCAAACAATACTGTGTCCCGGCACTGTTTCCAGCGAAATTACTGAGTATATGAGACTGAAGAACCGATGTCTCGGGGTGACGAGCGCAGTGCAGTGCCACGCAAGATAATGCGATGCAAAGTTCTGGGTGATACTGTAACTGTTATGGGCAGGTATAGCGCTTTCGATTCGCTCGTTTCCTTACTTTGTCAAATAAAAATCCTGATCTGTCCAAGTAAGTGTTTGGATTTTTTCAATAAAAGATCGAAATTCTAAAAGTCGTGTTTGTTTCAGGAGAACGCCGATGTGGCCATCCAGCCGTCCCGCCTAACGCCAGAGTGTCGTTACCGAACGAAAACGAAATAGTCCCTGGGACGATAGCAACATACGAATGTGACGAAGGTTACGAGCTGTTCGGAGCCTATCAGAGGGAATGTACGCTAAGGGGCGACTGGACTGCTGAGCCACCGTTTTGTGGTAAGTACTTATTTTAGTCCCCTAAAACTAGTATCATCATTTGAAGTCAACTATCCGAAAGTGGTATGTAGTTATGTTTGCCTGCGGTCGTTATCTGCTTTTCTGTTTTTAACTTCATTGAAGTAATTCCTATTCGGTTCAGAGATGCTAACATTTATGTTTGTTTAGGCACGAACGTCGCTTTCCGGAAGCCAGCTAACCAGTCGACGACCGTGCGCGGTGGCGCTGCCGCTAACGGCAACGATGGCGAGCGCACCACCGAGCACGACGGCAAGAGATGCACGGAGACGCAGCGAGAGGCGTCCCCCTGGTGGCAGGTGGATTTGCTACGGCATTACGCGGTGAAAGTCGTCAGAGTCACCACTAGAGGATGCTGCGGTAAGTTATTACTTCGTTAGCGACAATGACACCGACAAGCGCGATGTCCGCCAGTTATACTTAGGAGTTCTTTAAAACGTGCCTATACCTACTGTTTGAAGGCAAATAATTCGATTTGTACAGATCATCTTTATCGTCGATTCGAGGCAGATAAATTAAGGTTCTTCAAGCCCATTCAACGTTTCGCCCCATGCCCGTCCGGCCTAAGGGACGAAATACTGAATTTATACCTACGATATTGACAAACTTAGATAGGATTTTAAGAAGAATAATATTTGTGTAGCACACTACTGTATAGTAGGTACAGCTTAGCATTGCAGCTACAGCTGCAATAGAGATCCAATGGAAATCCTTGCCTAGTTCAAAAACTCACCTTGTAATTATAGTTACCATCATATTAAAATGTCCTATAGACACTTTTTGCTTTCAGTGTAGCTTACTACATATTTATTATTTACTAGCTGCGCCCTGCGGTTTTACCCGCGTAGTTCCTGTTCCCGCGGGAATATGGCGATAAAATATAGCCTATGTTACTCGCTGTCAATGTAGCTTTCCATTAATTAAATAATTTTTTAAATCGGTGCATTGGTTTAGCTGAAACCTTACATATTTCGATACATACTTTCATCCCCTATATTTATTATACCCCTATATTTTTTTTTACAAACTTTGAATGTCAAATTTATATCTAATCATAAGCCTAAAAAATAAATATCAAGCTTCTAGCTTTAAAAATGACGAAACTTCCATACAAACTTCCATCCCCTATTTCAAACCCTTAAAATGCTTTTTTCGCATTAAAAAGTACCTTATGTCCTTTCTTAGGCTCTAGACTATCTCTGTACCAAATTTCATTTCAATCGGTTCAGTAATTTAGGCGTGAAAGAGCAACAGACAGACAGACAGAGTTACTTTCGCATTTATAATATAAGTAAGGATAACTAGGGATTCTGTGGTACTGTGTATTTAATAGTTTTCTAGGTTCTTTTCGATCTATTATATGTTTTCCTCGTTATTAAAAATAAATACCTAGCCGCACTCCAACATATTCGCTGTCCGAGACACAGTCCATCGGTAATGCCCACTTTCCAATGGTGAGGATACTCGTACATCTCTCCATCACACCGACCACAGTTACAAGTCCCGTTGCCGGTTACGATAACTTTTACCTTAATTGCTGTTTTATTAGCCGTCAATACGTTGTGAAGATGTCCGGTGTTCTATTACAGTTAAGAATAATCGCAAAAGCTTTATAAAACATAATCTTATTTCACAATATCTGAATTGTTCTAATTTTCGCAGTATTTAGTGGAAATTAGTTTTGTTATTATTTGGCTGTGTCTTTTGTCTTCTTTTGGTTTCCACGTAGCTGCTTGTAATACCAAACATACTAGCGCCCCCAATAACGAGTACATTATCCGCAATAACGACGTGCAGTAGATTTAGAAAGTAACTACTGCTATTACTTTAACGTCTATAAATAAGCATTACTTAATTTATTCTTCACACTTTGACTGCTGAGCTGATTTTCTTGTCTAGCCACGGCTACGGCACACAACGTTTGCACACAACGTTGTGTTTTCCCCTACAGCTCACACCACAGTTGTGTTTTCAGCACTGAACGTGTTAAGCGAAGCCCCACAGAATACTTAATAGTACATATACCAAATAGTAGCGATCCTTTAGCAACATTGGATATGTTGCAAGCGTGACGCGGGCGACCGTCGCATCGCAGGCGGCGTCGTTGCGACACGTCGTCGTTTCGTCTGACCATCTGTGACGGATCGCTAACACGTTCAACATACGCGATGAGTGCGTTTTGTACATTCTAGGAAAATATTTCGTAAATCAGGTTGGCATACGTTTATTCGGAATACCCATATCTAAAGTCTGGGCTAGTCAATTCGGCATTTAAAGTGCATTTGGCGACTGGTACGACTTTCAACAAGCTTTTATTAGGTGCATGACCTTTAACTAGGAGTGAGAAATGGAATTAATGCTATCCCGTTTATAATTGTTACACCTATAACTCATATAAGTGTATTGAAAAACCAAACCACAGATGAACAGGCTATATAGATTTCGTTTATTTATGGGTATCACTGTATCTAAAAAAATACTGCATCCAAGTCATAATTAGGCCAAAAGAGATTTGTTTGAATATTATTAAAGCTATATCTTGCCCTGCAGGTCATCAGCCGCTTCAAGACCTCGAAATCAGAGTTGGTAACAGCAGCTCTGATCTTCAACGGAACCCACTGTGTGCTTGGTTTCCAGGAACAATTGGTAAGTAACAAATTTTGAAAGTCACTTGACTTTTTTATGGGACTTGTGGTGTCATTTTGAAATCCTGATCGAATACTGATAGTACAGCTCACTGTCGCCTACGAATAGCACCGACAGCAGCATATTAGTTGTGAATATTATTTATATTATGTACTTACTTGCCTAACCTACCTATAGGAATACTTTCTTTTTTCATGTCAGATTGTTGTTGAATTAAGAAAGGTAAAAATTGTATGTAAACCAATCCATTAATTACCTAATATACATACATTTCCCACTACATGAAGTAAGATATACCTACTCGTTTAATATACCTACGTACTGGAAACGAAAGTCACCTTTGAATTCGTTTTCATTAACATTTTCTTTAACAGATATTGGTAACTAGAATAGATAATTATAAATTATAATGTACTATACCTGTCTATCCGTAAAGCAGGTTAATGTTACACCAGAAGTCCGTGACCTAACTATAGGCATGAGTACACTACTTGCCAGTGAATCAAAGTATATTGTAAGCAAACAGTGTGCAACTGCAGCTCTGTGAATTATTTTGATCCCAACCTATTTTATGGACTTTGGAAACAAGAACTGTGGCGTAACGCAACTAGCCGTGAATACTTTTGTAACCTACTTTCAACTAATTAGAAGGATAGCATAGTCTCCTCAATATTAACGGTTTCAATTTATTAAAATAATCTACACGTCTACACGTGTTAATAAACTTGATCAACTTTGCTTTATCAACTTTTTAAATATCATGTCCCCCAGTTTTGAATATCGGGACTCAATACCTTTTGTGTATTAGTTATACTCGTACATAGCTGAACTCTTTTTTAAAGTTTTTATCTTTCAGCAATAAAGCACACCTCCCTCAACTCTCGTCATGGGAACCCAATTGGTTCAAACAAAGACGTAGACGTGCTATAATTAAGCTAGGTTCACATTTGTCTGACGTGTCGTGTCGTGATGCATCAGAAAGGGTATTGGTTTCATACATTTAATATGGTAGCGTTCACATTTCTCTGATGCAGTGTGTTGTGACGGCTTGTGTAAATGTATGAAACCGATACCTATCCGATGCATCACGACACGACACGTCAGACAAATGTGAACCTAGCTTAAATATAGCACGTCTACGTCTTTGTTTGAACCAATTGGGTTCCCATGACGAGAGTTTGTAATACTTTCTGTTGATCGACTAGGTGTGGTAAATGAATGAAAATTCGTTTATTATACTCGTTATCGTCTGCTAACTTCATTAGTTTTATATGTGTTTACTATTAGGTAGAGTTTATACCACACCCCATCAACAACCCTGCCATTATGCTGTATAATAAGTGACCACCAAAAAACTAAGGATTAACGACAATACATTTTCTGTGATAATATATACGACAATATACCTAATTTATCTATGATGCCGCTTTTAGATAAATGGCTAAGTACTCTCAAGACACTTAATTAACCATCATTCGCAATCCAGCAGCTGATTTTAACTCCTCCAGAAAATGTTTTGCCTTTGGGATCCTAGGATACTTAGTTCTTTATCGTCCCAGAGAACGAATAGGTATTTTGTATGAATAATGAGGTACAACCTCAGTCGGTCAAATGGTTCAGATCGGAAGTTAAACCATCACTAACAGACGCAACACCCATCAAATTATTATTACATAGAGGTGAGGTATAAAGACAGAAAGTTTCAAGAGTACCTAACTAATATAAAAGTATTAGACATACTGAAAATGTCTTGAGTCAAGTCACAAAACTTAACTGAGCCGGTGAAGCACAAATAGTACGCCTTAGGTAATCAACGTATAACTAAATAATAATACATAATAGAAATGGCAAGTAACGTGTTACAGTGTGTGAATAAATAGACCAAGAACTCCACGTCGTCGACAAAGTTTAATTACCCATAGAGAATGCGTTACCTGTTGTGTAGGTAGGTTTTTTTATAATGAATAAATCGCATCTAATTTCCGAAATTAATAACAATTAATTAGTTTATATAGAGGAACAAGTGAATATCAGAAATTCTTGAACGTTTTGGTGGGTAACGTATTCGCGCTACTTCCAGTTTTTAATTTTACCTTGGTACATAGGTACACGTCTGAGTACAGAACTGCTTCACACCTTTATTGGGTTTTGAATATCATCCTTTAACATTACCAAAACTCACAACTTTAAAAGTCAAATTAATTGCAAATAGTCAATAATAACGCACTTTTTCAAGTCAAACACTTAAGTCTCATCTACATAGAGAAAAATATAAAATAAATCAAATATTGATCTACTAAACTGTTGATTATGGTTCGAGTTAGAAAAAGGAAATTTCTCTAATGAGCTAATATTAGAGAAATTAGTCCAGTATATTTAACGGGCTGATTAGTGCTAAGTACTCCTAAGTGATAAAATTGCGAAAGTAAATGAAAATCGAGCTTTCTTTTCCACTAGAAACGTTTTCTAAGATTGTTAACAACAATTGATAATTCAAGCGATTCCCACGGTTAATAGAAGTGTCGTCGTTATTGTAATTAGTTTGTTAAAAGAGCCGCTTGTTACACCGTAGCGTAATGACGTAATTGTTGCGTAACCCTTATTGCCTTTTGTTTCTTTAATTGTCACATTTCGGAGGTCACACTAGATACTATCTAGAGGCCACGTAACGTCTTCACAGTTCAATAGTAAGTATATAATATCTACCCATGTTATGTCAGGCAGGAAGCTGTAAACTGTGAGAAACTTGGAGAACAATTCTCTTTTGTTTAAAGGAACAACAAAAATGTACGTGTAAGGATTGGTCTGTATGATTGTCTCTCTGATAACAGCTGTGTCCAAAAATATATTTTAACTGCTCTCTGATCAGTTGCGCCTCGCATTCTCGCCTATCTGGGCCATTATGAGAAATAACTATGTATATCTGTCTGAGTCCAGGCCAGTACCTATAGTACCTATCTATAGTTATATCCTATTTCATCAATATTCGTTTATTCAATAGCAATATATACATCAATCTGTGTAATAGATGGTTGGCATTAGCGCTTGACAGGGTCGCGTGCGCTCATCATCCTAAATGCTTTTGCTGCTGCATAGTAAAATAATATTATGTGCCATGCCGAGAATTTCATTAAGTGCAGCCGCAATTAACAAACGTTAGCCGCCGGGACCGATGTCCTCTGGCCTTGCGACAACAGGACAATTGACAATAAAGTTTGAGTATCTACTTACATAAGGGACATGCGCACGCGTCCTGTACGCTTTCTATATTATATCCCTGCAGTGCCCTGCACATCTGGTCTGTTGGGAATAAATTCGCTTGGTTGCATGTAGTTGAGCAAATATTATTGTGTAAATCATGCACGGATTCAGGCAAGCCATCCGCCAGCCATGAGCCAGTTTACGCGGTATTTCGGTACATGGAACTTTGTGTCTTGCAAGATACCATATTTAGAGCTGATTGTTACAGATGAAGGTGTGACGAAGACGTTCACCTGCGCACGGCCGCTGATAGGTCAGCATGTGTTCTTGCAGCTTGTGGGAGTCGAAGGCTCGCTGTCTCTCTGCGAGGTGGAAGTCTTTACCACTGAAGGTGAGCCACTATTATCAGCGTCAAGCTTACGCTGATGTATTTTCACCGCCTTATCACCCGCGGAATGCTCATTTTCCTGCAGTAACTCTAGATTTTCTCAAGATAAAATATAGCCTAAGACACTCGGAAATAGTGCAGATATCTAGGAGGGAAGGATTTGTAAAATCAGATTAGTAGTGTGCATATGCGTTGTCATAACCATAACACGTATTTTAAAATATGTGACAGAACGCCTTACAACGTAGGTCTGTACACGTTTATAGCCGTTTGTTGTATCACACATAATTTTCACCACGCTGTATGACGTTATGGCTATTGTATAGGCAAACTAACAAACTCACAAAGATTACTCTTTTATAAGATTAGTATAGATAACTAACTGTACCTTACGGTTTCACCCGTGCAGAGTATTATCGCACAGACACAGTAAATTTTTACCGGATAAAAGTATTATATGTCAGGAAGATTAGATTATTTTTTAGCTAGGTAATCTGTGTGTCAAATTTCATCCGTTATTGTGTGATTAAGTAACAAACATCCAATCATACAAACTTTTACAGATACATAATAATATATAATATTAGTTGGATAGGATAGGGTAAAATGAGCGACCAGACAAACATGTAATTCACTTTATGGTAAGCCCCGTGCCTGCTCATAACAGTTGCAATGCCACTTTGCATAGCAATATCTTGCACGACACTGCACTAGTCATAGTCGTAATCATAAATTCAGCCAAGATCGGGTAATATATTACTAGTACAGTCTTGTATTGTATAGCAAAGTATAGACTCCTTAAGTATGTACTGGTGTATGACCATCATTCACAAAGATTATTAAATAGGATCAGTACCATCATATTGATATGTCAACCATCCACCATTTGAGTTTATGAGTAGGTGCAATAACAGAAAAAATGTATAAAAATGCAAATTGTGCTGGTCTCTTATAGGCCCAAGACTCCAAGGTTCGGCGTAAAATGTGACCCAGTCATGCAGTTTCTACCAGATCATTACGCTGATCGACACTCCAATCTATTTTCGTCTATAAAATTAATGTTTTTCAGAATTCTCCAACGATCGTTGCGCGCCTGTCAGTGCCCCGGCTGACATAGAGCTCGCGGCATTCTCACGGAACTGCTACGAGTTCAATGTGGCCAAGGGAGGCTCCTTCGATGAAGCCAGAAAGCAGTGCCAGACACATGGCGGTGATCTCATACATGGCTTCCAGGTAATCAGCGTGCGCATACATTAGTTTTATGAACAGCGAAATATTGGATCATCTTTCCAGCACTTTTGATTACCGACCATGAGACTTCTCAAGTTCGGGGATAACAAGTATGTTCAGTAGTTCTATGCATTGATGTGATACTTCTTAAGCATGCTCCAATGGCACTTGTCCTTGTCCTCGTTTCCATCGTAGCTTTTCCAAATACTTGGCACACTGGAATAAAAAAGTCTGCTTAGACCTTCTGTAATTATTGGGGCCATTTAAGTAAACCGACAAACAAGTGGCTTTATTTACTTACTGATTTCCATTCAGCAACGACTAAATAGCGGGCTCTATTTTGTATGTTGTTTTTATAATATGTTCAGATTATTGGATTAAGATGGTCAGTTAAAATTTTAATAACAATATAGGCATTAATATTTGTAATCTACTTACCTACTTTAAAATTTACACCTAATAGGTACACCTTGCTCTTCGATAGAACAAGTTTGACAAGTTATGAACAGATTTCGTCCCAAGGTCATGTTGGCTTCGAGTTTGACATTCAAAATTCTATGGCGATATTTTGCAACTTTCCTGCAAGTGCTACTAGCACTTTGTCTCAATAACTATTAATACCTACTAGGATGGTTAATGTATTAGACCGGATTGACCCGAAATCTAGCAACCTGTTTTGTATCCCGCATTGTGTAGCAAAATACCATGTATAGAGTAACGCTAACAATAATTATTGTGATCAAACATTTCGTTACCAAATTATCGAAGCGAAAATTGCAAACATTAAAATGAAATACTAGGTAAAACAACAATATAATATACACAATTATAATATGTGGCCTCAATCTTTCTGACCAGCTTTCCATGTGATATCATCATCAACAACATAATATAACAACTAACGGTAGAAGTATGCGGTTTATAAACTGATAAAAATATCATAAATTGTAGAATTACCTATGTGCTTTATGCTTTCAAAACATTTCGGCACATGGCGTATCGAGTAATAATTGCCAGCCTGTATTGATAAAACTGCTGAGTTGCCTATTCTGTAAGTATATAAATATCATTCGATCTCGGCTAAGTCATGCTATTAAATTCGCATCATTCTCCAATCGTGTCAACATCAACAAGTCATTTGCCTATTTCACATGCCCCCCAATTGCAACTACAAACCAACAGCATTTATTTATTTTTCTCCTCAATCCCATTGTTAGTCTCATCATATCCCAACTGAATATGGAGGTGGTTTTCTTTCCTTGTCCCATCCAATCTGAAAGCCATTTGATTAGCAAAACAATAGGTAGTTCATTACAATAGTTTTAACTTACAGCTGGGACGCTAATGATCTTCACATGGATCGGAGAAAGTTCGGAGAGCTGTTGAGAGTTTGCTAGATACGAGTATTCATCAACAACCCATAGACGTGGCTCCGATAGATTGATACATTTATCTATTAGCTATATTCAGCTAATTGTTGTGGTTGTGTTTCCCGGTTGAATGTTTCTTAGACGCCCGAAGAGATTCAAGTACCTACTTATTACTTAGATAGATAATTGTATTAGTTATATTGTTACTTATACTTGGGTAGTGAATTTGCTTCTGTATTAACATGGCTATGACCTAATTCTCAGGGTGCGACCACTAGTTTCCTCATCCAAGAGTTGGAACGACGAAAGACCCAGTTGAAAACACAAATGGTGTGGATTGGAGCACAGAAAGAACCAGGGCTAACTTCAAGGACTTGGAAATGGGTCGATGGTAATATTTAATATTTTATTTATTTATACTTTTTAATATTTATAAAAGCTCCCATGTCTAAACTTAACCCTCACGCTCGGTTAATTCTGATTGATGGATGCCGTTTGACCTTTAATTTTGAGGTTTTTGGACATGCAGTTATCCTTCACCATGTTTTCCTTCGCCGTTCTTGAACGATAGCAATCTCTAGAGTTCAGCTGTACTTACCATCGTTATTACGTGTGTATCAACGTCTAAAAAAAGTGTGCTTCTTTCACAGGTGAAGTTGTCTCAAAGCCGACCTGGGGCAAGGACCAGCCCAACAACTACAACGGCGAGCAGAACTGCGTGGTGCTAGACGGCGGCCGAGCCTGGCTGTGGAATGACGTGGGCTGCAACCTCGACTATCTGCACTGGATCTGCCAGTACCGTGAGTGTCACCTTCATAGGTACATATATCTGTTCTGTTACGTTGCGTGGCGAATTTGCGAAATTCTGAAGTTTTCCTGTAACGAAATACAGGTTGTGACTAAGAAAGTGAGAAAGAAATGACTTATAGTAATATTGTGTTTTATATTGGACCTATACTTTGAAATTATGTATCGTTTTCCGCCATCGTACAGCCACTATAGTAGGTACTTTACTCTGTCTGGCAGTCTTTATAAATGCTGAGCAATTTCTTTTTATTTAATTTTATCGATGACAACCCACCCCTCTTTGAACCATAGTGGTATGTACCTACACAGAAGAGAGGTACCTAATCATACTTGTATGGGTAACTTGAATACGAGTATACTTTTACCATTGACGGAAGCTACATCATCAGCGAGGCTAATTTTACTCCTTTGTAAAACCAGCTATGCGAGCTAAAATGACTGGGTCTTTAACAAAAACTAACCATATACAGTGACTAGCTGTCGGTCGAAGAATGAACCAAAGTGATCTTGGAAACGAACGGAACTTCAAGCCGATTTGTTCGGAATAGTTTTGATTAGCTTGAATTATACCGATAACTTATCTATTTTAAAAAAGCTTGTCTGTTTTTTTTATGTAATATAAAGTAACGAGACGAGCAAGTCGTGGACCTGAAGATAAGTTCCACCCCTGCTCATAACAGCTACAGTGCCACCCAGAACTGTTCATTACGGCACGACATTGGATCTAAAGTCTCATATGCCCAGTAATTTCGCTGCAAACAGTGCCCTTCAGACCGAAACACAGTAATGTTTGCACACTACTGCTTGGCGGATTAATGTCTGGCAAAGGTGTAGTAATTCCCCAGGCGGACTCTTACTATTTACTAACGAAAACTTATTTCATTTTAAGCTGAGTAGGACCATGATCTTCACCAGACATGAAATAAGGCTTGATAATAATTATGTAGTACAAGAAACTCTTGTAACAATTTAAATTATAATATTAAAGTGGATATGTGTCTCAGTCACATAATATAATGTTTCCGCGCCTAATGCCCACTTCGCCTTGCCCTCAAAATATAATTTATGGAGCTTAGCCAAGCAACAAGCGAATGTTTTATATTATAGTAACATTATGTTGGTTACTGTAACTTGCAAGTACGGCATTGTGCTTTTGTGTGTGTTTTGTATCCACTGATCATTGATCATTCATTATAGATACTAGTTTTTGTATTTTGTGCCTATTGCATAATATCAACATAGCCACTGCAAGCGTATTTCATTGGACCTACTAAAATGCGAAACCTAAACTGTGTGCCTCAACTACATAATTGTTACATTGACTAGGCTTCATAATCTTTCACCACTAACGACGTTGTAGCAGCTGGACATAATCTTTTATGACAATAGTATACATATCCCTGAATAAGGAAAATGATAGTCTTCTTTTAGTACTTCGTTTGCGTATAATTATTATGATACCACATTACTAACTTACTATATTTATTCTGAGCTGTGCGGACGTTGTATTCAACTACTGTTTTCGGAATTGCCTTTCAGCCTATTAGCTTCTTCACTTACTATCACTGTGATGTGATAAGTTTGTGTAACAGTTAGGTAGCCCTTAGTATAAAATGTTTACTACTAGTGTTCGAAATGAACCGAGCTGAGTTCCTTTTAGTAGCCCTCAAAACCCATACACTATTTTTTTAAATAATCATCATCATCATCATCATCATCATCGTCAGCCCATAACGTCCCACTGCTGAGCACGGGTCTCCCCTCACTTTCGTGAGAAAGGATAGGCCATAATCCACCACATAATGTATAATGCTACTGTCAAATAGCTTTATTCGCCAAAGTACACCTATACATACGCGCAGCGAAATTTTAACATAAAGATTTTTTGTAGATTTTATCTATCCAGCCATCCAATACCGTTAATTTTCTGCAGTGCCCCCATCGTGCGGCAGTCCAGACAAATTGCTGAACACCACAATCGACGGAACGAACTACCAAGTGGGCGCCAGTATTGCGTACAGATGTCCTATGGGCCACATGCTCATCGGAGATGAGACTAGAAAGTGCATGAAAGATGGCTTCTGGTCGGGAACTGCACCAAGTTGTAAATGTAAGTACCTATATTCTCTTCTAAGTCAATGCTAAAAACGCAATTTATGTTAGATAGTAACCACCGGGCCGGTGTCGATAGAACTCTGAAAAGGCTGTAGACTGCAGATCAGTTCACGTTTCACAAATGCGTGGAGAAAGTAACAGAACCCTGGCTGCCAACCAGGGATATGAGATAATAAATGAGCTAGCTAGACGATGTAAGCGAACAGCTAGTAAAAATGCTGTAAATGGGATTGCTCGACCATGCCAAAATAATTAAACTTTCTGAGAGCTCATGTGGATCATATGGGACATATCCAATTTTGCAACATTTGTGGGTGATTAAATACGTTACTTTACAATTTCAGATGTAAACTGCGGTGGACTGACTCCGATCCAGGATGGTGACGTGACGCTGGTTGAAGGGCGTACCACACACGGCGCTCGCGCCGTGTACTCGTGCAAGGAGAACCACACGCTCGTGGGTGAAGCCGAGCGCATGTGCGGAGACCATGCGGTGTGGGAGGGCGAAGCGCCCAAGTGTCTGTTTGATTGGTGTCCGGATCCACCGCCCGTGACCGGCGCTATCGTCTCCGTCAGCGGACATACTGCTGGCTCGATTGCTACTTACTCTTGCCAGAATGGGTTCATACTGTTTGGACCACCGGTGAGTTGCACCTCTTATTTAGGTACTGGACGTTACGTTACTGGTTATGCTACTGAGAGACTGTTATATGATGTTTGTCCATACGATGATCGACGTTCACGAGGGAAAAGGTCAATGATCTTCCCTTACTGTTCTCGCCACTCTAGCGAAACGTGCATTATTCTGGCCAGAATTCAGCTATCTAATCAATATTTTACAACAGTAACTTAACATCCTCCAGTATACCTACGTATGGCTCAGTCAGATGGAAGAGCAATGGCTTTCCAGTGGGCTCAAGGTCTAACTATGTCCGTGATTGAATTTTTCCTTTAGGATGATTCGATTATTATTGTGGAGATTTATTTGCAGAGTGTGAGTTGTACGCTGGGAGGCAGCTGGGCGGGAGCGACACCATCCTGCAAATACGTGGACTGTGGAACTCCGGCACTCGTGCACAAAGGTTCCTTCCAGCTACTCAACGGGACTACCACGTACGGTTCCGTGGCGCAATTCGCTTGCGAGCAGGACTACTGGTTGGCAGGCGCAGAGGAACTCCTTTGCAACCGCGACGGGAAGTGGTCGCATGATATACCCTCTTGCGAATGTGAGTATTCTTTATAGACTAAGGACTGACTACATTCGCTTGAGATGTTACGATGTAGTCAAAAATATCACGCCTGGACAGAAATACTGTGCTACTTCCGGCAACTTCCTAATAGATCCCCGATCTGCATGCTTAGTGACACGTCAGACACCTACATGACCTATGACTCACGCCCATGAGTGTTTTGACTTGAGGAAGAACAATCGAAATGAGCTTAGCTTGCTAATGCCGGACGTGTGTATGACTCATTCCCACATTCATTGTACAGTACATTTGGAATGAAAATCCGATGATTAAATGAGGAGATTGTATTCATTATCTATGCAGTAATCCGCCAAATCTCTTAACTTAACTAGGTATATCTTTATAAGGCACTAATCATCTACGGGCCCAGCCCTACAATTACAGTGATGGTTGAAACATCGACACGCAAAAAGAAAAATACATCGCGATCATCTAACATAGATGCATCATATTTGTGTTCCAGTGATATCGTGTGCAGACCCCGAAGTCCCGGCCGGTGGGTACATGGAAGCGTTCGATTACAATGTGCACTCTACCATTGACTTCCACTGCGAGAAAGGGCACAAGCTGGTAGGCGAGGCTAGCCTCATCTGTCACCCGGACGGCGAGTGGTCGGGAGACTCGCCCAAGTGCGAATGTAAGTTCTTTTAAGATGTCCATTTCTCCCGTAAAAGTGGCCGCATTCAGAGCTACCACAAAAAAAAACAATTATTGCAATTGCATTAAATTTAAGGTGTTCATTTTTAGTTGATACGTTCGTTTGTACATCGGCTGTAGACTCAATACTCACTCCGGGTATAAAACGATTCTAAACTCTTTTACACATACTTTAATGTCTTGTTAGTATGGTATTATTGCCGATTGACATGACAAACTTGAACTGGTAATATACATAACACGTCGTACCTAATAGAAATATTGATTGCTGTTCTAGACGTGGACTGTGGGAAGCTGCCACCTCTTCCGTACGGGTCGGCGGACTTACTCAACGGCACTACGCATCTCGGCAGCGTGATTCAGTACTCCTGCACCACCAACTATCGGCTAGTAGGGCCCGTCCGGAGGACTTGCACCGAGGACTTCCAGTGGAGCGACTCTTCACCGAGATGCGAAGGTGCCTATGAATACATATTCACACTGATTTGGTTGTGATAACTCTCATAATTATCTTTATTATGTTTTCGCGGTTTTAGCGAAACACTTAACGATGCATAACGGGTTCCCATTTTGACGAAGACGTAATGGGTAGGTACTCAGACTTTTTAAATGTGTGGAGATTGTGTAGTATTTAAATAAGGTCCTTTAACTTTCAATATTGTTATATTTTTTTTTTTTTTTTTTTTTTTAATAACCTATACTGTCCCACTGCTGGGCAAAGGTCTCCCCCATCTCCTTCCACATGTCGCGATTGTTTGCCACGTCGGACCAACTTGGTTCGTATGTATCAAGATCGTCACGCCAGCGTTTTCTTGGCCTGCCCCGGCGCCTACGCCCTTTTTCAGGCATCCATTGTGTGACGATCTTGGCCCATCTGTCGGGGTGCATTCGAGTTACATGGCCCGCCCAATCCCATTTAAGCCTAGCTGCTTTGAGACCTACATCAGCGATGCCAGTTATTGAACGCAACGTGGTGTTTCGGACTCTGTCCGTTCTTTTGACTCGTAAGACGCTGCGTTCCATCGCTCTTTGGCAAACCCCAAGTCTGAACCTCTGAGAATCGGTCAGCGACCACGTTTGAGCACCGTAGGTGAGGACAGGCAGGATACACATGTCGATGAGTCGGCGTTTGAGTGATAGTGGAAGGTCGCCCTTCATCAGCTCTTTCATGGACCAGTAGCTCCTCCAGGCATCGCTCGATTTCTTTGTCTTGTCGGTTCTCAAAAGAGACTAACTGGCCCAGATAGGTGTATTCATCGACATAATGCAGTTCCTGCCCATCAACCTCTACCTTGCGCTTGACGCTGTTGGTCATTATTTGCGTCTTTGACCGGTTCATCATTAGTCCAACCCTGAGGCTTGCCGTGCTCAGTTCTTGGAGCATCTGTTGAAGTTCTTGTGTTGTTTGGGCGAAAAGTACGATGTCGTCAGCAAATCTCAGATTAGTGAGTTTTTTGTTTCCAACTTCGATGCCTTTTGAAATCCAGGAGCTAGCTAAGGTTTTAAATATTTCTTCGAGTGTACTTGTAAAAAGCTTGGGAGAAAGCGGGTCACCCTGCTTAACGCCTTTGTTTATGGGGAATGTAGGACCGGAAGAGAATAATTTTATATTTGCAGAACTGTTTCTATATATAATTTTAATAAGATCTATGTAATTCATATCTATTTGCTGATTTTCTAATGCTGAAAAAATAGCTGAGTGTGTGATACTATCAAAAGCTTTTGTGTAGTCCACGAATGCCAAATAGAGGGGTAAATGGAACTCGTTACATTTTTCAATTATCTGGTTCAATGTTTGTAGGTGATCTGTAGTTGAAAAACCCGGACGAAAGCCCACTTGTTCAGGTGATTGATGTTTATCAAGTGTACTCTCAATTCGTTTTTGAATGACTTTAATAAACGCTTTGTAGAGGTGTGACACTAAACTTATTGGTCTATAATTACTTATGTTGCTTTTGTCTCCCTTCTTATGAAGTAAGATGATGTTTGAGTGGCACATCCCCACAGGAAACTTTCCTGTCTGGCATATGGAATTGAATAAGTTAGTAATGTGCGGAAGTAGAGCAAAAGAACCTATTTTAAGAGCCTCTGTTGTCACACCGTCCTCTCCAGGGCTTTTGTCGTAGCGCATGGTTTTGATTGCGTCATGAACTTCACGACCTGTGATGAAGGGAAAAGTTTCGGGACAATGATATTCCAGTTCGTGATCGGATTTGGATTGGTCGGAGTAAAGTGATTTGTAAAAATTGTTATATAAAGTGATTTGTAAAAATTGTTATATAAATAATTGTTATATTACAGTAGAAATATCTACATACAATATACTTAGTACGCATTGGTTCCACGTTGCATAGATATAATCTACCTTATAGTAGTTGTTAGATGGAATGACATTTGAATCAAACATGACTTACAATAATAAAAAAAAAATTTAACACTTCTGTATGTTCCCGTTCCAGAGATCCGCTGCCCCGACCCAGTAGTCCCTGAGAACAGCATAGTCTCGGTGACTGGCAACGACCGCATGCACGGGCGCACACTCATCCGCACTTCCGTTAGCACCACCAGCGGAAACACCTACCGCATCGGCGCACTCGTCAAGTACCGCTGCGAGCGAGGATACAAGGTCGTCGGCGA
Organism: Campaea margaritaria; assembly: GCA_912999815.1. NCBI lineage: Eukaryota > Metazoa > Arthropoda > Insecta > Lepidoptera > Geometridae > Campaea > Campaea margaritaria. The sequence goes on from OU538788.1 coordinate 9,129,767, forward strand.
GAGTATTTCTACTTGCGAGGACAACGGCCAGTGGAGCGGAGTCACACCCAAATGTCAATGTAAGTTAGGTCAATTCATGTCTGTAGTACCAATTGGAATGCCCACCACATCGGCACACTCGTCAAGTACCACTGTGAGCTAGGATACAAGGTCGTCGACGAGATTATCTCCAGTTGTGAAGATAATAACCAGTGGAGCTGAGTCACTAAAAGCAAAGTATTCTTAACAACAGACTCGTGGTGACACGAGTGGAGACCAGTTAAAGTCTTGGAGAGGTAGATGCTATAAGATTAAACTAGATGTCGCGGGACAGTAATGTGACCTCCTGTGCGGCGCCACCTCAATAAGATGTTATGAAGTCATTTTATTTGCAGATGTAGACTGCGGAAACCCTGGGCGCATCCTGAACGGAGTGGTGACGCTGGCGACCAATGCAACCTACTATGGAGCGGCGGTATTGTATGAGTGCGACCTGCATTGGCAGCTCGATGGCGTCTCCAGGAGACTCTGCCAGGATAATGGAACCTGGAGCTCGGAGGCGCCAGTCTGCAAAGGTAAAGTTTAGCTAGCTAAATACTGCGGTTGAGCGTCTTGTCATTGAGTATTGGCTTAATTATCGTTTTTTATGTAATAGAATACTAAACAATCTGACAGCCCGCGTCTTGGTAAAAGGTCAGCATTGCCTACGACACCTGCAAGACTCAGGGCCTTGTACATGCGTTGGCTACTCTCTAATACTCCGTTCACCAATACGCTATGACGGGTGGCATTTTCATCATATAGAATAGGAGTGCTTTTGTTTAATAGTACCTACTGCGTGTTAAGACCCCACTTAGGCCCCCCAAGCTTTACACCCAGAATACCTATAGACTAAACCACTTTGTTGAATTAAAACGTAGGTGCTTATTTATCTATGATTCAAAGAACTATTCTTGATCTCAATATCGCAGATGTTAATTGAATAGTTTCTCTCTTAGAAATCACGTGCGTGGACCCGTCGATCCAGATCAAGGGCAGCACTGGTCTGCTGGTGGCGACCTCCACGCTAAGCATCGGCGGCGCAGCGCACTACCGCTGCGAGCGCGGCTACAGTCTGAAGGGCAACCAGAGCCGGACCTGTCTGCCGAAGGGACAGTGGAACGGTGCTCCGCCTGTCTGTATACGTAAGTACTTTCGTGATATCATTAGATGCGATGAAACACGTTCTGGATGCGATCGAGTCCAGTTAGCATTGTAAACAGGACGTACGCACGTGTTGTTGTTGTTTCATCCTAGTTATGGGTTTCTAGTGAATCAGACGTGTGACATTTGGAATCATACTTGTGTCTGAAGAAGTAACGAATACCAGCCAACTAAACTAATCTTTGCAAATGTTCGGCAGCGATCGACTGCAAGTCACCAGGCACGATCGAGAACGGGCGCATCATCATAGCCAACAGCTCAACTCTATTCGGAAGCTCCATCGAGTACCACTGCCTGCCTCAGTACCAACGCGTGGGGCCGTTCCTCAGGAAGTGCCTCGACGATGGCAAGTGGTCAGGAGAGGAGCCTACCTGCGAGCTGGCGACCAACGAAGCGGCAGACAGCGGCGCCCTACCGCTGAGCGTAGGCGTCGGCTGCGGCGTCGTGCTCTTCTTACTCATGCTGCTGGGACTCATTTACTTGAGGCTGTAAGTTTCTCTTTACTGTTTTACCTTCAATCGTTGGTGTGAGAGTTTATTTTCAAATCATAAGTACAAGCGGATGGCTGGTTAAATTTGTCAAAGCTGCCGTTGGGGTGAAGAGTCTGAAACAGTGTGTGTAGGACAGCTACAAAGTGAGATATGCAAAATATTTTATTTGTAAATGAGTGGTATAAATATACTACTACTAAAGTGATAGCAAGTGGTCTTCGCCACCTGCAACACCAGGAATACAGTCAGTGCCTTTTTAATTCCGTCTAGAAAAGTTATTTTCTTGAAGATCCTCCAGTAATACGAGTATTGTCTGTTACTAGATGATTTCCTATCTCATTATAAGTATATCTTCCAGCCGCAAAGCGACTCCAGTGAAGAACACGGAGAATATCGAAGGCGCCGAGAGGAAGGAAGACCAGAACGCGGCAGTGATGAGCTACGCGACGCTCCACGACACGAATGGCCGCCACATCTACGACCATGTGCCGGACAACGTGTACGACTCACCTTACAGCGACCATCTGTCCGACAATGTAGCCTACGGGAGGAGAAGCGACACGGATTCAGCCTATGAGCCAGAGCCTACTGGCCCCAGCGCCGTCGTCACCATCAACGGCGTCGCCGTGCGCTGACATCGTGATACACCCGACCGTTTTAACTTGGCGTCCGTCGGTTTTTCAGTAGGTACTTACTACTGTTTGAACAACCAGACCAAGTGAAATTGATTTTAGTCATGGAATTACAAAACGCCTATGGAATTTTAAAGTAAAGTGGGCGTGTTCCGTCAAATCTTAGCCAAACTAAAACGTCCTACTGGCCAGATAGGCTCCCTGTAACTAGTGCTGTGGATGACCAATCCGTATCATAATTTATTGGTTTCAGATATTTCATGTTCCTTGGTATCTGAACAAAATTGTTACCCAAAATTTTGTAAGGGCCGATTTTACGTCACTGATACCACCTACTCAGTACTGTGGTCTAAAACTCTATGCTGACACTTTAAAAATAAACATATTGTAGGATAGTAATAGTTGTATGATCTCTAACTTTCTTCGATATTAATCTGTGTTCAATGTCAAACAAGCTTTCGCAGTGTTGTAAGATGATCTACTTAGATATTTTATAAGAAAAGGTAAATATTTAGAAGTCAAATAATATGCTTAGGGCAAATCTTGCAAGTCAATATTGACCCAGTTTCCGCTGTAGTTCCGATGACAATACAATATCACTGTGACAGTGAGCTGCCGGGCTATGCAGCACGATGCGGATCAGCTCGAGTTCGTTTCATTTTGACGTTTAATTGCCACGGGACTCGTCATTCGTATTGAAATGACAAGTCCCGTGCCAATCAAACGTCAAAATGAAACGAACTCGAGCTGATCCGCACCGTGCTGAATAGCCCTGCTGATCTGATGATACAGAAGGTGGACAGTGGAATTCCTCGTTGACTAACAGTAGATTTTTGATGTTTAGGTCATTCGATCAGCTTGCAGGTCCGAATATGTATTATATAAATACTTGTCTGAAAATATTAATAAATTTTTATTTTTCTGAATAACACCTTTTTTGTGGTCGAATGCTCAGTATTATGGAAAGGAAGAGTTCTGACCACAGTATATGACGTAGCGGCCCTGACCACTTTGATATGCGAGTGTTTAGGTACCCTTTATAGGAATAGCGTACCTAGCTGACATAATATAAGTGTGGTGTAAGATGTGTTCGTTGCGATCACCGACTTCATAGGTATCGTACCAAAGATGTAAATGTGTTGGATCCGAATGGATGATAGGACTGTAGCTCATTTTATCTGATGCTTCACATGTTTTTCTCTGTATTGATATTTTTACCTTCACTGGAAGATAATTTATGTTTGATGAAATAAGCTACTTGCTTGTACCTACTATAGGTGTAGGCGACAATTAATAATACCACCATGAACTGATACAAATACTGCAACAACGCGACACAGAAACAAAAGTGAAGCATAGCAATGGCGATGGCGGTTGCGCGGCAAATCTGTGCGGTGCGAGTTCGGCCATGTTACACAAAACTCCCCATTTGAAGAAAAATTTCATCATTAAGCCATAACGTCCCACTGCTGGGCACGGGTCTCTCCTCACTTTCGTGAGGAGGGTTAGGCCATAATCCACCACGGGGGCCCAGTCCGGATTGCTGGATAACATACCTACCTTCGAAATAATTCTCGGGTAGGTATGTGGGTTTCCTCATGATGTTTTCCTTTACCGAAAAGCGAGTGATAATTACGTACATATGTTTTACAGAAACACATTGGTACGTGCCCGCATTGGGATTTGAACTCACGACCTTCTGATTAGAAGGCGGACGTTAAAAAAAAATACTAACAAGGAAAACTTGTTTACTGTACAAATTAACTTAGACACCTAATAGCATGCATGATATCATCAGTAGGTATATCGAAATAATAGAAATCTCGACCGGCATAACATGCTGTGAATGCCTAAAACGAGAAACCTGGCATATCTTCGGTGATTCACTTTCAAATTTAGTAACACACCGCGCCGCTGTGCTGTTTTGGTATAGGTTCACGACTAGGTATGTTATACCATGGTATGGTTTGCCATAAATTACGTTGTTGCGTTGTGTTTAATTTGTATCATATTGCTACTTTTAAGTTTGTTTAAAACCAACTTGCCAAATTAGTATTATCTTTGACGAAACACAGTTACAGTCCTTAATTAAAGTATTACTTTTCGTTCATTACCAATTATCTGATACTGAATAAGAAGTACTACAATTTACTCGACTTAAGTTTTAGCTAGAAGATATATTTATTGTTATAAATCGTTAAAATATTTGATACCAAAATTGTATCTGCTTCAAACACTTTAACAATAGCTTGTTATGGTTCCTTGTAATTATGCATTCTCTATGAATTTAATAATATCTATTAGTTGTAATACATAATAATATTATTATGTTCTATACAGTTTTGCTGATGATCTTTTGTTATTTACTGCTCCCATTTCTTTGCTTTGATATCATAACAGATAGTACTTAGTTATGTTCGTTTGTAAATATTAATACGATAGGATATTTGAAGTAAGTAGGTAGGTAGATACTTAATTATAAGATAATTATTAAGTAAGATCGATTTAGATAATCAGTGAATAAATATCACTGTCTTATCAAATTCTTAAATTACAATTATAATATTTACTTGTGATTTTGAGTTAATTTCATTCTATATTTCACTAATCGCTTCTATTGATGTCTTTAATTTTACGAACTTTTTATATTTTAAGTAAGTATCATATTATTATTGTCTTATTTAAACATAATGTTTTTTTTTTCTTTCTGTTAACTTTTATACGAACTGTAACAAATAGACTAGAATAAATTTGTTAAATAAATGAATGTCTCTATAATTCAGTTTTTGTTTCTGAACGTCATATTATATTATAAGTTTTAAAGCCATTTCATTATCACAAAAGCTAAAGGGTAAAAGGTAGGTAACTATATCTATCTATATATATAAAAAATTTTATGTTGGTTTGTGTACGCTTCAAAAACTCAAAAAGTTCTGCACCGATCGACTTGTCAAAATTTGACAGACACCATTATCTGTTAGCTCCAAACTAAATAAATAGTTTTCAATAAATAAAATAATATTGCGACAATAAATTGAGATTTAAGGTATCCTATCTCTCTAGTGGGATCAAACTACACACGGTGTGAAAATTTGATTAAAATCGGTTCAGTAGCTTAGGAGTCCATCGCGGACAAACAACGTGATAACGTTAAATATTAAAAATATAGTAATATTAAAAAAGAAGTTTAAACAAAAGTTGTAGAATATTTAATCCTCTACAATGTTTCTCTGAATACAAATAGCATAAAACCCACAAGAAACGAGATATTTACAATAAATGTGGAAAAAAAACTATTTTTTCACCTTTGACCTTGAAATATCTGAGATCGCGGACACCCTAGGATAAGTAGGTTTTGAGACAAGTTTTGGGGTATCTAAATAAAGGTTTGTACAAGTTTACAGCGACTATCTCTCATTCCGAGATTCTTGCCCTTATTTGACTAATTTTCATGGACTATTCTGCAGTGTTTCCAGAACGCATCCAACTGAGACGTGGCCAACCGCCTCAGAGGCGAGTCCATGGCGCACGCCTGGATGCCCGCAGGGGTGGTTGCGGAAGCGCGAATAGCAAACCCGGGACCACCCCAACATGCCGAGAGGAGAACACCTCGGGGTTTTAGTGGGTATACCCATCAGAATAGCTGGCGCGGGAGTCCCACATAACCACCCCCCCGGGGCCGGGTGGTATGCCTAATTAATACACTTCACCGGTCAAAAAAAAAAGGGAAGGATTAATGTTTTTATGGTAAATTATCAGTATGTAACATGCTATATTTTATCCCCGTATTCCTAGAGCAACCGCAACTACGCGAGTGAAACCGCAAGTATTCGTAAATAAATTTTTCGTGTATTCGTTGAAGTCCGTGGAAGTTTCTTATAAAGAGAAAAATAATTGGAGAAGGCTCCAATTCTTAGAATTCATAGATTCATAGAATTCACATTACATTAGCAGACTATCCCTGTATTCTTCTCTTGTATAGTGCTGTCCTGTTCATTCATTAGCTGGGGAGACCGGACGCTCCCCGATACAAGCATACAGAATGGACTCTGTCCACCCCCCGCGATCCGCTTCCCCGCACCTCTACCCACACTCCGAAGGGAAATCGGGAGGTTAGTTAATATTACTCGCCCAAATAACAATAGACAGACTCTTTAGATTGAACCTTCATAATAGTTGATTTTCTTTTGTTTTGGTCGCGTGGTATCTAATGCATGGTTAAGTTATTCTCTACTCGCAAGCGGTTGTTTTATCTGGTTAACTGCTGAAAACATACACGTCTGTGTTTTTTTAAAGTTACGGCGAGCGAAAACACGCCTGGCGTGCACTGCACACCCGCACTACTGTATTGTCAATTTTATCACTACATAGAGATATAAAAGGCATTAATAACCCTTGAATCAGCATTAAATATATTAATAAAATTATGAAGTATATGTAAAGTAAATAGTATAGAAAAAAATAAATTCACTAAATATGTACGAATATTATTTAGTATTATACTTACTATAATATAATTGAAATAGATAATCTAAACGAGGCATTAGAATGCTTACTCGCACATTTTTGGCGATTCTACAAACGTAATTTAATATTATTTATGTGTGAAATGTCAAATCACCTATTTGTATGGAGTGTCCGACAATTTCAGGGTCGGACGCCGCTGACAATAAGATTCCGGATGTATGCAAAAAAGGAGAAGGTATATTTCATATACCATAATATTTTTTGTTTCAGAAAGTAATAATATTATACTTAAAGTTCGTTTGGTAGAACGTGTACCCTAGGGTAAGTGTGGGCAGTTAGGACCACGTCCAACGTCATGGTAGCCTTCTATCAAAATGTCAACATGTAGAAAACAAACAACCAATAGCTTAACTTAGAATTGAATTTTATTAAACCAAATATACCAGCTCTTCCAAATGTGTAATGTATGCAACATGTAAAAGAACTCCATAAAACATCGTAAAATAAGCGATACTTCTATTAACGAACATTTACAGGAATTTGAAAATAACTTACGTTTGTCAGACTATCGTATTCTGAGCATGTTTTTAATGTTTTGGGTGGGATCTTGAGCTCTTCACGTGTTTGTTTTACAATATTTTGGTTAAATGTGTTGTAGGTAGGCTATGTATGTAACCTCTACTTATACGTACTGAACTCATAGTTCTTAGAAGTATAAAAAGAAGATGATGGATCTCGTCGAGTCATAATCATTGTGGTTAATATCCCAAAAATAGTATAAATTATCATAGGAGTACAAAGAAAAACTACAAAATCCACAAAGGCACCTACATTGTTGGTTTCCCGCCAAAACTACACCCTCGCTTTACCACTTCGCACATCCTGTACAAAGATGGTGCCCCTAATGTATGGGCGGAGCGATAACATTACAAACACAACCAATCCATTCTACTCTCTAAACCAGTTGGAAGAAGGTTGATTTTCATACGAAAGAAAATCAGGACATGACGTCATGAAACAAATGTGACGTCCTATCCGGCGAACTCCTGGCAGGCCATTATCTCCTGGTACCGCAACTTGCTGAATACCTTCAAATGGGGTGTTTTGGGCACAGTAACTATTTAATAATCTGTGTATTAGGTTCATACTAACTATTCCTTAATCTGTAACAAACAAAAATCAATAAAATGATGACGTGTTCGCGCAGGTATTGATTTTCTCAATCATTTCGTCACCATTTTATTGATTTTTGTTTGTAACAGATTAAGGAATAGTTAGTATGAACCTAAGACACAGATTATTAATAGTTACTGTGCCCAAAAAACCCCATTTGAAGGTGTTCAGCAAGTTGCGGTACCAGGAGATAATGACCTGCCAGGAGTTCACCGGATAGGACGTCACATTTGTTTCATGACGTCATGTCCTGGTTTTCTTTCGTAAGAAAATCAACCTTTTCCCAACTAGTTTAGAGAGTAGAATGGATTGTTTGTGTTTGTAATGTTATCGCTCCGCCCATACATTAGGGGACACCGTCTTTGTACAGGATGTGCGAAGAGGTAAAGTGAGGGTGTAGTTTTGGCGGGAAACAAAAATGTACACCTACCATTGTTGATTTTGTATTTTTTCTCAAACGTTTCTTCGTACTCCTATGATAATTTGTACTATTTTTGGGATATTAACCACGATGATTGTGACTCGACTAGATCAATCATTTACTTACCATTTTATTCTCCAAGAAATCTGAGTAAAGTATAGTCAGAGGGTATTTACTTACAACATATTTTACTGAAATATTGTAAAAATAGCTTGTGAAAAGTTCAAGATCCCGCCCAAAACGATAAAAACATGCTCAGAATACGATTAACTGACAAACGTAGGTAAGATAAATTCCGATTTCCTGGAAGTGTAGGTTATTATAATATAACTATTATGTAAGATCGATTTAGACAATCGGTGAATAAATATCACTGTCTTATCAAATTCTTAAATTACAATAAAATATTTACTTGTGATTTTGAGTTAATTTCACTAGTCGCTTCTATTGCTGTCTTTAATTTTACGAACATTTTACATTTTAAGTAAGTATCATAATTACGTTATTATTGTCTTATTTTAACATAGGTATATGTTTTTTATTTCTGTTATCTTTTTTACGAACTGTAACAAATAGATTAGAATCAATTTGTTAAATAAATAAATGTCTCTATAACTCAGTTTTTGTTTCCGAACGTCAGATTAGGTATAATTATAATAAGTCTTAAAGCCATTTCATTATCACAAAGGCTAAAGGGTAGGTATATTTATAGAAGAGAGATTTTTACAATAACTAAAGTTGATTTGATACTGGTTCAAAGCTCTCAAATTTAAGCGACGTCTATGAAACGTCATTTTAGTAGTTGTCAAACGTTATTGGTGGTTGTGTAGGTACATATACCAACGATTTTATAACATACTAGCTGTACCCTGCCACGCTTCGCTGTGGCACATTAGCACATTCGCTGATATGTCACTGATGAAAAAAATAGATATTAACAATCCTTGATGTGGATGCTAAAATTATGCTAAAAGTTCAACTCGATCGGTGCAGAACTTTTTGAGTTTTTGAAGCGTACACAAACCAACATAACATTTTTATATATATAGATAATTAAAAATCTGGGTGTCGCTAATATTTAAAAAAAAGTAAGCCTGTTTTGACGAAATAGACAGGAGGGAGTAGACTTACTTACTAGTACTTACTTTTTATTTCTCTTTGGAGTAGGTATAGAACGATATCTATTCCGCAGCGCACTTGAAAAAACCGTTGTTGTAGCGATTTTGATGTAAAAATATAATGTTTGATGAGAGAATTGTTTGAACGTGGAGTTTCTTCGGGCGTCGTCGACATATAGGTACTATAGTCCGATAAAAATAGTACGCAGCTTATACAGAACTATCTATTCTGTGCTTATACATAGAAGCCACAAATAATGTATAGTATAAATTAATATAATATACGGGCACACACATCATACCTACTTACAAGGGACACTTGAGCGGCGGCAGCGCGGCGTGGAAGGGCCATGGTGTCATCAGAGCTTCATGCCTTTTGCCGTGACGGCAAACCAGCCGATTCTATAGATGTTTCACATCAAAAGTATAAAGATAAAACAAAATAAAAAAAGAAGTGTAAAAACATATCATTTATTTAAAAGCATCTTTAAGAGCACTAACTCCGGCCGATAGTGCGTCCATAAGCTTTGCACTTTGGTCAGATAGCATTTTTGTATATTCCTCCACTGTTTTCTTCTGATCTGCAGCCAGTTTTTGTATGACTTCTTTGAATTTCGATAATCCTATATTTTGAGAGTCGCTAGCATCGGCAAACAGACCTCTCACTTTATCCTCGGATGCTTTGGAGTCATCTACTATATTTGCTGAAAGAAAAAGTTATGAAGTAAGTTTTTTACATCTTTCTGCTGTAGCATCGATTCCCCCCAGAGCCACATCTGTCACTGTCGTCTGTCACAATCGTCACTTAGTTAGTACTATCTATTCAGTAACTTAGTGTTGTAAGCTACATATTAGAGTACTTAGCACCTATGCCGCAGAATAGATAATACCTTCTGACAACTAGGATATAAGTAAAGGAGCCTCCGAAACCCCTACAGTCGTAGATAGGAAGGTAAGGTAGGTAAGGTTCCATCTAAGTCAAGGGTAAGTACCTATTAAAATAGTGAAAGAGTAGGAAATAAGTAAGTATACCTGATGATTTAAAAAATATACTAACATGTTTTTATCCAAGCCACGAGGTTGTCGGTATTATTTTTACCGTCTTTCTGTAGATTTTCGAATGCTTGCTCCATTCTTTAGACGCAATGGAAATACTTTCAAAATAAACTACCTAGAACTCAAAAGCTCAGCGTAGAAGATAAAATGACATTAGACATCTTGTCAGGTTATTATTCTTTTGTCTATTCTATGTTTAAGGAAACCTGAAAAATAACAAGGAGGACACTGTATTCTGTATTGTATATAACCTTAGTAAAGTTAATCTTACAGGAACCCTCAGCTAACATGTACATAAATGTAATACAACCCACCTCCCTAAAATAAATAAAACCTACATAGGAAACTAATAACAGCGCGCTGTTATGTACCTACCTATGCTGTAACGGAATCTTTAAACGTGATTTACACCCCTTTCAAAGTGTTAATTTGAAACTTTGCACTCCTATCAAAGAACGATGACAATACAATATTAAAATAATAATAAAAAATCACACCACCTTTAAAAAAAGGAAATAAATTACGCTTAAAAAAACTAAGAACACACTTTATTAGCAAGCCGAACTAATAAGTAGAAAAATAATTAATTTTTAAAGCGTGTTATCCAGTTTATTAAACTATAATTTAAAAATATAATCACTTTTATGAAAATTTATACAAAAAACAACCGACCTATAAAAAAAAAGCTTACTTACTTAAATATTAAAAAGTATCTTTATTTCGATAAAAAGTATTGATTCATAGAATTCACATAACATTAGCATACTGTCGCTATATTCTTCTCTTGTATAGCGCTGTCCTGTTCATTCATTAGCTGGGGAGACCGGACGCTCCCCGATACAAGCATACAGAATGGACTCTGTCCACCCCCCGCGATCCGCTTCCCCGCACCTCTACCCACACTCCGAGGGAAAATCGGGAGGTTAGTTAATATTACTCGCCGAAATAACAATAGACAGACGCTTTAGATTGAACCTTCATAATAGTTGATTGTCTTTTGTTTTGGTCGCGTGGTATCTAATACATGGTTTAGTTATTCTCTTCTCGCAAGCTGTTGTTTTATCTGGTTAACTGCTGAAAACATACACGTCTGTATTTTTTTAATGTTACGGCGAGTGAAAACACGCCTGGCGTGCACTGCACACCCGCACCATCGTATTGTCAATTTTATCACTACACGGAGATATAAAAGGCATTAATAACCCTTGAATCAGCATTAAGTTTACCAATAAAATTATGAAGTAAGTAAAGCAAATATAGTGGATATAAAAAAATATTCTCTGATGGTCGTCATTCATATTGAAAAGATGAAATTCACTAAATATTATGTACGAATATTATTTAGTATTATACTTACTATAAATAAACGGGTCTTCGTGGTCGAATTCGTTCAAGAATTATTCAGCTAGTTACTCGGCGAATTGTTCGCCGATAATCTAAATGAGGCATTAGAATACTTTTTCGCGCATTTTTGGCGATCCTACAAACGTAATTTTATATTATTTATGTCTTAAATGTCAATTCACCTATTTGTATGGAGTGTCCGGCAATTTCAGGGTCGGACGCCGCTGACAATAAGATTCCGGATGTATGCAAAAAAGGAGAAGGTATAATTTCATATACCATAATATTATTTGTTTCAGAAAGTAATAATATTATACTTAAAGTTCGTTTGGTAGAACGTGTACCATAGGGTAAGTGTGGGCAGTTAGGACCATGTCCGACGTCATGGTAGCCTTCTATCAAAATGTCAACAAGTGGAAAAAAAACACCGAATAGCTCAACTTAGAATTGAATTTTAATAAACCAAATAAACCAGTTCTTCCAAACGTGTAATGTATGCAACATGTAAAAGAACTCCATGAAAACATCGTAAAATGAGCGATACTTCCATTAACGAACATTTACAGGAATTTGAAAATAACTTACGTTTGTCAGACTATCGTATTCTGAGCATGTTTTTAATGTTTTGGGTGGATCTTGAGCTCTTCACGTGTTTGTTTTACAATATTTTGGTTAAATGTGTTGTAGGTAGGCTATGTATGTAACCTCTACTTATACCTACTGAACTCAGAGTTCTTGGAAGTATAAAAAGAAGATGATGGATCTCGTCGAGTCATAATCATTGTGGTTAATATCCCAAAAATAGTATAAATTATCATAGGAGTACGAAGAAAAAATACAAAATCCACAAAGGCACCTACATTGTTGGTTTCCCGCCAAAACTACACCCTCGCTTTACCTCTTCGCACATCCTGTACAAAGACGGTGCCCCTAATGTATGGGCGGAGCGATAACATTACAAACACAACCAATCCATTCTACTCTCTAAACTAGTTGGAAGAAGGTTGATTTTCATACGAAAGAAAATCAGGACATGACGTCATGAAACAAATGTGACGCCCTATCCGGCGAACTCCTGGCAGGTCATTATCTCCTGGTACCGCAACTTGCTGAATACCTTCAAATGGGGTGTTTTGAGCACAGTAACTATTAATAATCTGTGTCTTAGGTTCATATTAACTATTCCTTAATCTGTAACAAACAAAAATCAATAAAATGATGACGTGTTCGCGCAGGTATTGATTTTCTCATTCATGACGTCACCATTTTATTGATTTTTGTTTGTTACAGATTAAGGAATAGTTAGTATGAACCTAAGACACAGATTATTAATAGTTACTGTGCCCAAAACACCCCATTTGAAGGTATTCAGCAAGTTGCGGTACCAGGAGATAATGGCCTGCCAGGAGTTCGCCGGATAGGACGTCACATTTGTTTCATGACGTCATGTCCTGATTTTCTTTCGTATGAAAATCAACCTTCTCCCAACTAGTTTAGAGAGTAGAATGGATTGGTTGTGTTTGTAATGTTATCGCTCCGCCCATACATTAGGGGACACCGTCTTTGTACAGGATGTGCGAAAAGGTAAAGCGAGGGTGTAGTTTCGGCGGGAAACAAAAATGTACACCTACCATTGTTGATTTTGTATTTTTTCTCAAACGTTTCTTCGTACTCCTATGATAATTTGTACTATTTTTGGGATATTAACCACGATGATTGTGACTCGACTAGATCAATCATTTACTTACCATTTTATTCTTTAAGAAATCTGAGTAAAGTATAGTTAGAGGGTATTTACTTACAACATATTTTACTAAAATATTGTAAAAATAGAATAGAATAGAAAAACTCTTTATTGTACACCAGAAACATAAATAAACACAGTACAGAAGAATTACAATAGGTAAACAAGGGTAGTACAATGGGCAGTCTTATCGCTGAAAGCGATTTCTTCCAGTCAACCTTTGGATGGACAGTAAAAAACATTTTTCGATAGTAGGGTTGGGGTAAATAGCTTATGAAAAGTTCAAGATCCTGCCCAAAACGATAAAAACATGCTCTGAATACGATTAACTGACAAACGTAGGTAACATAAATTCCGAATTCTCTGAAGTGTCCGTATTTGGAAGTACCTATTGCTTATTTTGTGATGAATTTTGTGGTATTATTTTACATCTTGCATACATTACCATGTTTGGAAGAGCTAAGTCAACTTTGTTTTTTTTGATTCAATTCAAAGTTGAGCTAGTTATAGTTGAGTTCATTTACAATAGCTTTGAGCTAATCTTACACGTAGTACCTAACTAAGTAAGTACACGAACACTCCATTACTTTGTTTTATGTTTGTTGTGTAAGTAGGGTAGGTATGGTTATCTACCTACCGGAAGTAGTACAATCTATTCTGTGCTACCGGCTTGGTAGATTGGTTTTATAATAATCCTAAAACTCAAGAGGTTACACTATCCTATTGTAATTTTTCTGTACTGTGTTTAATTTTGTTTCTGGTGTACAATAAAGAGTTTTCTATTCTATTCTATTCATTTCTATCTTCAAAAACTCAAATATGGTGTGATTGAATTGGCTGTTTTTTTTTTCTGTTGTGTGCGTCATTCTCCGGGTAAGGTTTGTACTTATTCGGTTTATATGAAATTAAAAATTTGATAATCCCTACTTATAAAATGCGTAAGTAACTGTTGTCTGTCTGTTACGCTTTCACGCCTAAACTACTAAACCAATTTAAATGAAATTTGGTACTGAGATAGTCTAGATTCTGAGAAAGAATATTTTCTAATGGCTAAGGCTACTAAAATAAAGGCTACTTTCTAATGCAAAAAAAGGGTTGTAAGGGGTTGCAATAGGAGTAGAAAGCTTGGGGTGCGGGCCAGGTAACCTCCACGAGTGCCCGGCTGTTGTTCGTCCCTCTTGATGCGTTGCATCCGGAGGGAAGGGCAGCAGCTGGGACGGTGCACCCTGGGGTTCGGTCAGTAATTCTCCTAGGGGAATTGGTGGCCGTAGCAAATAACCTGGCGAGAAGAGGTCCTTCGCGTGTCCCTCTGATCAGCAGAGGGCACAGCGAGGGACCAATAACGGGGACTTTTGGGCCGCGGATCGGGGGTCCAACGCCCAAGTTAGAAGTCCCGAGCTGAGGGGCGGCCCGTGTGTTCCGGGACGCACCCAGCGGAGAAAGAGGCCCAAGCCTCACGTGGCGAGCCCGGGAGGGCGCCCGCAGAGGTGGTCGCGGAAGCGCCGTGCGAACCCGTGACCACCTCCATAATGCGGAGAGGAGAACACCCCGGGGTTTTAGTGGGTAAACCCCGCCAGACCAGCTGGCGGGGGAGTCCCACATAACCACCCCGCCCCCCCCGGGGCCGGGTGGTATGCCTAATGCATTTCCCCGGGAAAAAAAAAAAAAAAAAAGGAGTAGAAAGCTTATATGGAAGTTTCGTCATTTTTGAAGCTAGAAGCTTAAAACTTATTTTTTAGGCTTTTGATTAGATATTAATAAATATTAGATGTTAATAATTAGATATAGAATTAATAATTAGATGAAAAGTTTGTAAAAAGGGGGTAAAGTTAAAAAGGGGATGAAAGTTTGTATGGAAATATGTAAAGTTTCGGCTAAACCAATGCACCAATTTTAAAAATTATTTCACTAATAGAAAGCTACACTATCAGCAAGTAACATAGGCTATATTTTATCCCCGTATTCCTGCGGGAACAGGAGATACGCAGGTGAAACCGCGGGGCGCAGCTAGTTGGGAATAAATTGAAAGTGCTTTTTTATTTGGAATTTTATAGCAATTGATGATTTGAAAATAGTCTTTATACTTGTTTTATTGAGATCTTCAGTTGTTCGTCGCTAAGTTATTTCTAAGTATGTATACCTACCTACAGTGGATGTGTTTTATCCTGGGAAATGGACTGGAATTACAGATGAACCGCGGGGTGCGTCTAGCATAAAATAAAAAGGAAGACAATAGGAGAAATGAAAAGACGAACAGAATTTTATAACTTTATTTAAGTATTTTACTTACACATCAAAGAAAATTTTTGTGTAACTACAATCGTGTTTTAACTGTTTATGATACAGAATAGTAGGTATTTAAAATATTTGAATTAGGTAAGTACTTAGGTATCTTCTACTACAGAATATTATAATTTTTATTACCACCTAAATCTCAAGCGCAATCCACAGCAACCAGCTTGTTTTAACACTTACTTAGGTACGACCGTTTTCTTTGTTACTGACGTACCTACGTAGTGTGGCTCAGTCATAAACATCTTAAGATAGAACAAGAGTCAAAGATGTGCAGTTGCACCTTGAGGATACGAGCTGCTTGGGCGCATACCACCCATTCATAAAATAGTGTGAACTCAAGTGTCTCACATGGGACTTGGGAGCAACAACTGACTAGCCGTCCACTAGCATGATGTGGATTGCGCAGACATATCAAACTTTGTTATATAAGTTTATCACAATTTAAAGGTATACTTGGATCAAATGCGACATGACACGCAGCTTCATTAGATAAAACCTATAGGTATAATATCTATAATCGTATGTATATTTATGTATGTAATGCCACCAAGCCTCACAGCATGCATTTGTACTTAGGTGCAGTCTGAATAACGCACATATAAACCATTTCGTTGTTTGCTTTATTGTCACTTTTTATTCGATTGTTTGTGTCAGGTTATCATGGTTTGTTCACATGTATACACTATACAGTGGTGGCCATATATAATTAGGAATGACTTATGTTGAAGGCACTTTTTAGTAAAGACGTACTGAACTGTAAATTTTTATTTCATACTTAGTAACGAAAAATAATTAAGTAAGTCTATTATTTAATAAATCTTTCTTAGAAGTGGCATGTCAAAGACACATAAAGGAAAGTACCTACATAAATATGAAACTTGCAAAGATAGTCAAGGGAAAATTGTTTTATTTTTGGATACCTAAGTACATCTGTGCTTATCTGAGATTCAGTACCTACCTACTCGGTTAGCAGTACGAACGCATTGCTTTCAAACTAATATCTGAAACTGAATGAAAAGTTACAGTTACTTCGTTAACTAAAAGTGCCTCGTTCCTAAATGGCCATCACTGTTGAGTTTCTGCCACATCGGTCTTCAATGAAACTGTGTGTCAAGTGACCCAGTAGGTAAGTTTGTACCTACTGTGTGTGTACAGGTAATCTGCTTGTCACACGTTGTACTGAGGATATGGTTTAAATTTATATCAAGGACATTTAGCCCGAAATATACATAAAGCACTAGCTTAAATCGTTCCAAACATCACTTTTCAACAGATTTTTGTATAAGATTTAGTAAGCTGGTTTTCCAATGACTACACCAAAAGAAATGTCCAATATTAAAGGATAGCGGTGTTTCGAACGGCATTAAGCACATGCATGCATTTGCTTAGGTAGGTCAGTAACGTCTACCTATCTATCTCGGCCTTAACTCTAAACTTGTGCTTAGTAACAAGTACAAGTAGTGAGTGCTTACATAGATCATTTAAAAAGTAAGTTAAACACTTCTGAATATACCGACAAACTTTAAACAATAGGAATTCCATGAAATGATAACTAAGCCTTTATTATGGCCTACCGCAAATGTCACCGTTTCTAACATTTAACACCTACCTACATGAAACTAAACAACAAATAGACAACATTAATTACGTTTTTTTTTTAATATATTATAATATTTGATAGTTAATTTAAACTACAATAACATTCAGAGTTCAAATATAATCTCAACGTGCCAAAATTGTTAATAAATGATGCATACCTAATAATAACATATTAATTATAATATGACTGGCTTGAAGTCAAATAGGTCTGTAAATATAATTATTATTATGAACTGTTGATTTCAATATAGGTACCCACTAATAGGTCACAAATAACAATAATACATCTTAATTCTTAAGTATTTTTAAGGTAGGTACGAGTATTGAAGTATATACCAGCAGGTATTGACATAGGTAAGTACATACAATATTTTTCTAAATATATTTAACAAATGTTGCCATTATGTTCATCGAAAAATACATGCAAAACTTTCATATAACCGATAGGGCAGGTAGTTAATTACTATGTTGCCTAATTCCTAATTATAATATAGTATAATTTTAACCGTACGCATGAACATTTCGGTAAATTGGTAGTAGTTTATTATTGTCATATTATAAAACTTGTGCGTGAATGTGTTGATATTATGTACCTACATGATTATAAAGGTCAGCACATTTCGCGTGGCAAGTCACAAGTAGGTAAAGACTTTGCACTTGTACCTACCAACACACGATTGAAGATATAACATGGCATGTGGCTCCAAAAATATTAGCGAACATATTTAGTGTCTGTACCAGTACCTACATGCTGAGTCTGAACACACAAAAACTAAACATAGATTGACGGCCTTACTAAACTCATAACTGCTTCAAAAGTCAAGCACGCCATTTGTCCACATTATTCTTATGTTATTCGATTAATTGCCGTTAGTTTTATTATTGTGGTCTTGTGGATTATCTATAGCCTACCTATCACATGACAACCGCGTAATTTAATATCATACATTGTTAGAGCCTGCGTGTGTATGTTGGATACGATTTCAACATGGACAGTAATTGATCATCGTTGGTCTTTAGGCGAATCATGCAGTTTGTACATACTTTTGCTCATAAGACACTGTTTAGTCAAACCTTATTGGACAACTACTTAATAGCGAACTTGGGTTTCGCAATATTGGGGCCTCCAAGTTTCATAATATTAGGCCACGTTCTATATAATTATATATACCATAAATATATGTTTAATTTTATGTACTACTACTAGCTACTTAACATTCATGCTCCTTTCACAATTCCGAAAAATAATCGTTTCTGAATGACAATAGTTGTTAAATCCTGAGCCAGAGGGGTATCATATCCCTTCAAAAGGCACAAAATACACAGTATCGAGTTTATTGAAACATAACGTGAATGCTGTTTAATATTTATAAAAAGGCACTCCACATTAGAACCATTTCACGCACTCCGACAAACTACCACGACGTATCAACAAGTACGAATTAGAATTATATAGTACCTAAAAATAAAATATTGTAAGAAAAGGAAACTCGCAAATAAATATATGAGAAAGCGTATAAAATAAAATAAAAACAAAACAAAAATGAAGAAATGTATTTTATTCAACTCTAATTTCTTGAAATAAATAAAAGAATAATAAACCAAAATCGAAACGCCAAGTTGGATACAAATTTATACAATTCATATTGAAGTAGTTACCTACACTAAGTAATCGAATATCATTTGACGACATTTTCCAATTAAATAATACAACAAACTCACAAAAATGCCAATGTTTATTTTACTATGATTCAACTCATCACTTAACAGGTTGAGATTATACCATAAAATGAGATGACCTCTCATATTGAAATCAGTGATATCTGTGGTGTACGTACCTAAGAAAAGAGTGAAAAAGCCTTTCTACAAAAGCATTATTAATAACACGTAAAATTTATTTAATTATAGATACACTCAAAAAGATTTAGTAAAGTTTTAAATTTCAAGTGCATTAGAAAATACTACGACCCGCCTTCTTCCTGGCAAAGGTAGAAACAATTTAAAACTTATTAAACCATTAATTCCATTTTCCGAATTCATATCAATTGTGTTATCTAGGTGTAATTTCCGAATGTTTTATCCTACTAGTTTCAAAGTGCAAAACACTTTAATGGCGTAATCTCAGTATCGCTCTATTCAAAGATAATTTAAAAATGTCATCATGATCGAGAACCATCAACTACCTACGATGAGGCAAAATTCGCTGCGCGCCCCTACGGCGACTTCACACCTTCGATACTTCACTGACAATACGTTCGATAGATATACAGGGTGTCGCAAACATTCCGATATTTATTGAAACCTTAAATTTTTATTTCATTAATTTAATTATGGTACTATTTTCGACTAAGAGGTTTTATAAATTCACGCAATTAGTTGTCGAATTCCCTTAGACGTTATCTTGACCAGCCAATGACCAGCTGATCCTTTTCTATGACAGTAGAAACATTTTTGTGCCAATTCCAAACAAACCACCGTTACTCAGTCGTCAATTCTGAGCATGCAACAGTTTCAATGAATTCCGAGGTAACTGCGACACCCAGTTTACTTTTGTTAAACATCAAGCCAGAAGCGGGCGAAAGACCCGTCTCAAGGACTACAATTAAAAATAACTTAACCTACTTTACACTTAGTTCATTTAGGAATATTAGCGTACAGAAACAATTTCATGGTTTGTATACCTATTAACTAGTAAAACGTGCATTATTCGATTTCCGCCCATTAAAACAATATTGTGATCACGAAAAAATATGTTCCGATGTTCAACACAAATAATTTAAATAATTCAAGCACGTATAGACAGCGGTCAAAGAAATTAATATTAATAATTATTTATTCTTCAGAGTTCATATTACTGGTAACAAACCAGAGAGCTCAATGAAATTGATCAGAATAGTTTTTCGTTCGGCGGCTAATCTGGCGTGTCGTGGCAACTTGTGTGGAACATCGCAACTAAGTACACGAGACGGTGCAAGGCGTAAAAATAACTACACAAATATTTCATAAAAGTTTCAAACAGTATACTATGTTAAAGGCACTGTCAATAAATAAAATATTAAACGCATAAGCCGAATATATCAAACTAAAACTATTCTATACAATACAAACACGAAACTGTCATCGGAAATCACAAACTAATAATACGACGAGGATTCGGGTAAGAATAACAGTTTGATAAGGACTCTCCGTGAAGTCAATATTTCATCAAGTATTATGGCTGCATGCTGTTCCCCTTGTAAATATAATTGACCATTAGTGGCTGCTGTAAAAGTAGGGATTTAATCATAACCAACTTGTAATTTTTATGATAATAATCCATTGCCGCTATTTTACTAGAACAAATATTTTCACCGTAAAAAAAAATATAGTTCTTGTAGCTTAATCGTACTAAAGAATATTACATGCAATAATACTATATAATAAGGCATGTTTGTGACTAAAACAATTCAATATATTCTATTTCACGAATGCCGATTACCTTAGGACTTAGTAGTGATGTGTACAGGCAGGCGTGCGTCGCTGCCGACAGGCCCCGAGCGAATGCACCATTGCACACACAAAGTGCGTGTACACGCCACTACAACTATAGCCTTACGGATGACGTACAAAAGAGCATCTGTAACCGATATAATAGCGGGATACGTGAACAATTCTAAAATAAACGTATAATTAGTATAAATATAAGGAACCTTTGTTAGGCGAGCGTCCAAGTGACCAAAAGTGTAGTTTTGAGTGGTTACTATCACTTTATCAATATCAGTGATCTGACTAAAACAGAGTTTGTACTATGCTGCAAAACAATCTGTCGTTTGTTTATTATCTTCGCAAGATTATTTCAGAGTTACTTTTATGAAATATATAGGAGCCTTGATAAAAGATTGAGTTCAAACGATTTTAAAACTAAAATAGTCATAATCTTAGAATCAAGAAATTTTGAAGTATTAATAAATAAAGAAAAGATAAAAAATAAAAGAAAGAAAAGAGAAAAAATACAAAAGCAAATTAAATATTTTGTGGTAAAGCTGACTGGCACTTTCGAGTGATGCTATTTCGTTCATTGTAATAACGACAAGTCACTTTTCAAAGCACTAGTACTGAGCAACAAGTGCCTCAATGAGTTTTCTTCTCGCACTTCGATCATAGCGCTCGCATTTTAAACTTACACTAAATTATAAACAGAACAGAACAGAACAGAACTTGATGTGAATATTCTCGAGTGGTGGTTCACATCAAGATTGAAACTGTAGCAAGATAATATTTAAAAGTAAACGATTGTTCCATTACTTGCATAGCGTTCAATCTTGTGTATGCTGGCGGCAGCAGCACGACAGGTAATTTATGGGTCACTTTAGTATTTTAATGACAGAAGAGTTTTAATATGATTTTAAACACACAATATTTATCTACTAAGTGAGGTGGTAAAATTCACTAATACATTCCATTACTTATTTTAAAAATAATGTCACCCATAAACTATTTGAAACTTGTTTGGGTGCTCAATTTAAAACTCTTCTAAAATGTTTCTGCACATACGAAGTATATCTGTGTAATTTCATTAATCAAGGTTCCCGATGACTATAGGGTAGGTCGCGAAGGGCGGGAGACGCGGCGAGGGCGGCGGCTGGCGCTCACTTCGACAGCTTGCTGATCACTCGGATCAGGGCGCCGTTTTCGTCCTTCAACCGCTGATTCTCGGCCTGCAGCGCCTGTTGGTACTGGAAATTATTAAACAACACCTTAGTTAGCTTCGCAACAGAGCTTGCATTTTTGTGGGAACAACGACCATTCACCAGCGGATATGGGTCACTCGACACTTCAACGGTAACATTAAAGAACTCATGCCATGGAGTAGGGAAAACATAGGGCTGGACGCGGGTAGTATTTAGCGTGGCGGACCTCGACATTCAATGAAATCACGTGCTTTGTATTAATAAGTGAACCCCCTTTGTTCAGCAACGGATTGTTCAAATTAGCGTGAACAATTTGCGCATTATAAAACACACTCGATAAGATGAATCGATTTCCAGTCTTAGAAGACAGTCTAGGAGAGTACATTAGATGACCACGACTAGAACAAGGCCACGACACTAGATATGCCCGCTACTTCACCCCTATGGAAGTGCACATACACATGAACTATACTATGCAGTCAACCCTGATCGATTACTTTAGGCGTTTGCTGACGTCACACCGACTGCGGACGATGGCACATTTTGTCACCTCAGCTTGTCCGTCGATATGTACATGTACATTATACTTATATTTTTATAAATAACTACTCTAGTATGTAACAATGTGATCATTGTTACATTTGATGAGTTGATAATTTTTTGGTACTCTTCACGATACCATAATGAGCAAAAAGTGTAATGGCTGGATATGTACTGCACCATTACTTGGTGTATTACACTTTTAGCGGACAATAGTCACGTCATTCGTGCGGTATCATCCGCGTTCGATTGCAGTCTACGGTCGTTCATTTGCAAATTGCACTTGACACCCGATGCTGACTGCAGGCGACGTCTGTCGCAGTTTTGTGTTGTCGTTAAAGTTATGTACCTCTGTAAGCATGCCAACGTTCACCTAAAGCTAAATGCTTTATGTACAGGTGCGCAAATGATGTTAGAGTAATTCGAACTTGTCAAACTGTTAGCTATTTGGCAGAGGAAAGACAACTTCAAATATACTACTTGAAGTTGTCTTGTCACAAAATACTACTGTACTTCGTGACACATCGTTACACATGACCGATTTAGTCGTTATTCACACTGCCACGTAAACAATAAAGTATGTAATAACATCATCAATACACTCTAATGATGAGTTCCATCAAAAAAATCTCAATTTTGTTTGTATATTTCAAAGACTAATATTTATAACCTCAACAGTATTCGGCATCAGGTTGTTAACATTTCTAGCAACTTGGACCTGCTACATAACAAGTAATCTAGTAACTACATGAAAAGCTTTTTGTAAACATCTACGGACATAAGCAATATTCTAAAACCATATAACAACTATGAAATAATAACAACAGATAGAACCGATGACAACATTAATTTCTACTACTTAAAAGTGTACCTCGGCTACACTTGTGAAACTATGACAAAGCGTGGTGTTTAGTGTACAAATGTAACTCAAAAGCATCAACAAATAACGGAAGCCTCGACCCTTTCTGTTTAGTGCCTTGCATACATCATGTTCTTACACTGTTCTATGTCGTTGGTAACTCACACTGGATCCTCAATATGCATGTGTGGTGTAAATAATAGTTCTCCTCATTTTACAAAATGTATTATAAGTTTATTTTAGTTGTGTGTATGTATATGTTCACTGTATGAATAATACGGACACAGGGCATGCAGCACACTCCAGCGAACACTTTGCTCGCATTGTGTTTCAGTCAGAATATTTATTACGACGCGCAATCGTTTAGCTAAAATTAGTATTAAGTACGTATCTTATTAATGAAATATTACGCGATGCTGGTATCGTGATCCGGTATTTATGAGTTATTTATGGTATTGTATTGAGGGTATCGCGATAATATTGACGGATTTCAAACCTTGCTGAAACCCACGATCCAAGAAGGCGTGGCTTCAATAGTATTACGAGTGCGTATGTTTTATACTATACAAATAATTATTTTTCTGCTTTTTAATTCGGCTTGTTATTAAAGCGTATTTTTTTTTCAGTTATCCATTCTGTAGACTATAGCACATGAGGAGCTCAACGTAGTACTGATAATAATACTAGGATTTCTCCCTCGATCATTGTATCGATGATAATACATAACACAATGTACCTACTGTATATGTATCAATAATATTGATAGTGCAAATCGGCCATTTATGTATGTAAAATTAAAAAGACTCTAAACAATTCTGATAAAACACAATGCGTACACGGCACGTATGCAATGCGTGCGCGCCCGCACTCCTGCGCGTGCGCACGCGAGCACCCGCACCGTTTGCAAGTTAATCACGTACCAAAACATGCTCGCCATAACACACTGTTAATGTTGTGGGCCGCGCAACAAAACGTGACGTCGTGTGATGCTCGCCGATCATATTCACAAATTCACAAACCAATACTGTATGCCTCCCTGGAGAACATACTTGGTTGCAATACCTATTGTTTTGCATTGAGTTCAAAATGAGAAAATATGTGAGTTAACAAGTAACGTAAACGGAAGAGGCAAACGAACAACTGCTTAATCCAAATGAAATCTGTAACAATTTAATAATGTTTAATAAGGTTTCCACGGAAAATAAATTGAGATGAAGCTCCATCAAAAAGGATTAATTTAATATATTTGAGAAGACCAAAACGTCCATCTTTTAGCCTGTGTGTGCTATTAATTTCCATATAAACGCAAACAAGCGATGGTTAATTTAGTAGTATATATTTCTTTATTTCTGTAGATACTCCGAGGCGAGCGTATACCGAGGCCTCGAGCCGCGACACCACAAGACGTCACCCTTGAGCGCAACGCTCTAGTACACATTTACCTATTTGGCGGCAGAGTTGGTCAGTTTGCTCACGACCCGTGTAAGGGCGCGATTCTCGGCCCTCAGCCTTTCGTTCTCGGCTTTAAGTTTTTGTAATTGCTATAAAACGAACACCAACAAAATGTCATTATTCGATCATTGGCGGCGGTAGCAATATTGACGTTCGCCATATTCTTTTTAAAAAGCTGAACGTAAACGGTAACACTATGTGAACTCTATCGTCTAATCTTCTAAATATTATTTGACTGTGTGGTGTAATGTATGTTGGGTAACAGTATATATATGAAACGATACCTTTAATTCTTCCTCCATTTCGGACAATTTCCTTTCCATGGCCCTCTTTTCTCGTTTCTCGGTTTCTGATGACGAGTTCTGGTTCTGAAAATAATTAATGTGGAACTGTAAGCTCGGTTGTGTTTGACATATGCTTGTGTGAGAATATGAGTCAGATTATAATGATTTAGCAAATTTCACTAAAAGCGGCAATGTGAGTGTGCCAATCTGTCAGCTGTCTCATGTACTTAATTAGTGGTCTTTGGTGGGCGTGGAGTAGTCAATTGCACTAAAATAGATGATGTGATTTTGCATATATAATTAGAAGTTGGTAAATCTTATGAAGATAAAAACCATAAAATGCAATAAAGTGGGACGAGCACAAATATCGCTGCATCGAGAGTGAGTATAACATCTTTGCTAAGGTGTTGTTCTGATAATGGTACATTTCTTTGAAATGTATTGTGGCTAATATTTGGAAAAGCCGAGGATTCATTTGGCAATATTAACGGACCTTGTGCGGACCGGACGGACCTATATTCCTTGTACATGACTATGATGACCACCGTCGTAGAGGACGAGCAACACGACGCCTAACATCGCTTACGAATTTGTGCGATGCCGTGTCACGTTGTTGCGCACAAAATCCGCAACATTACGAGCACTAATGTCGGCGCAAAATTGTTGCCAAATGAATACGCGGCTAAGTGTTCGCGTGTATCTCTCCATTAGTGCGTCAGTGTGAGTAACAAAACCTTCACAAGTCACATCACATAGTCTAACATGTATAATAAGGAAAATTATTGTTATACAACGTACGTATAGACTACACGGCAGATTTATAAAGTGGCGTAATCGTTTCGGCTGAAAACAGTGTAAAACGTTGATATAGTTGAACCACGAAACTGATGTGTCGATATTATAGTTATTAATTATTTCCTCTTTATAATATTAGTGTGGAACACCACATATTATTTACTCTAGCTGCGTCACGGGATACGGTGAATTTGTGTCAATAGCTAAGCATACACGCACAGATGTGTCCGTCAGATCTGCCTGACAGATGTGCCTGGCAGGCAAAACTGCTGGTGTATGGTGAAAACAGACATATCCGTCAGGCAGATCCGTGCCTGTTTTCACCACGCACCAGCAGTTTTGCCTGCCAGGCACGTCTGTCAGGCACGTCTGGTCCGCCGGGCAAATCTGTGCGTGTATGCTTAGCTAATATTTATGCTCACACACGCTTGGCAACTTATAATTATGTTCAAGTGTGTATTCCACCTCAAAATAATACATACGCTACAATATTGCAGCAGTATAGATAGATCTCGCAGCAGAGTTAGTTCCTCTCCACTCTCCGCTGAGTTTCATTATTATTGTGAGCGTATTAAATAATAATACGGTGCATGCGTCTTAAAGTTTAATTGATTTATTTTATTTGGCCAGTAATCAAACACATAGCACTTTAAACGTTGACAACGTTATTAAATGCTGGAGCGAAAATTAATTTCAATGTTAATGGCCAAGTCATGCCGTTCAGTGGTAATTCGCTGGACGCGTGACAAAAATAAGGATGGACACTATCTGCAATAAGATATGCACAAAGGACGCCGTCCATGGAACTTATTGTTGAATGGTTCTTAGACGATGTGCGTCGGAAATATATCGTTTAACAAAATTTTGAAAATCGCAGTTGGTATTGTTTAGAATGCCAATTAAAAAGTAAGATCGCTACGCAAGCACACGTTTTAAAAGTGTTTGAAATGTTATCTTTGTATAGTATCATAGTAGATAATATTATTTGAACGGTGCTGAATCAGCCGCAACATTTACCGTTTGCCTGTGAGCTTGATAACCGTTGCAAATAATGATGTTAGTTATTTCTTTCTTCTTCGAGTCGATATCATCGACACGAGAGAGTGAGATTGTTTAAATATCTATCACTATTACAGAATTTAATTGAAAACGTTGAGCCCACGTCGAACTGAGACAACGTAACCTCAACGAGTCTGCTGTATATTGCTGGTGGACAGCTGACAACAAAAATCCAGAGGATCGTAAGGATCCATCGTCGATACACCTAGCTCTACCGCATTCTTACGCGAGCCCGGTAAGATAGGCAATTTGAAGCACGGCGTGACTTTCAGTTTATTAATATTGTAATCAACGACTACCAATGGTTTCCTTACCACTTGCGTGAGGCGGGTGATGGTGGAGTGCGCGTCGCGCAGGTGCTGCTCGGAGGTGGTGAGCAGCGCGCGCACCCGAAGCACTTCGCTGGCGGCCGCCTCGTACAGAGCCTTGTAGTCAACCTCCTCCGCCTCCTCAGTGCGCTCGCTGCCAGACTGCAATCGCAAAACATACTCGTCATTTCCTGTTTATTTAGGTACCTTTTGTCACTATACAAATAGTGGGAGTAATAAAATAATTTTCTGCAAAATATTAGATGATTAATGATGCATGCCGCCCGTAAAATATTTTTAATAGATCTCTTTTACTGTCACGGGAACTTAAAACATCGATAGTTACGATATGGGTGCGAGATGTGATGCAGCGGACAGAATAGCGACGCGGGGTACTATCTGTATGGGGAGCAGATACGTACGCAGGGTCAAACCCGCGACGCAGGTAGAAGGCTCCTAAAATATAGAACTGTGTAAGTAGTCTATAACTGCACACTATATGAATTTGTGTATGCAGGTGTGAACTATAGACTTTGGAGTTTGTCTGTGGGTACTCCCACTGTGCATTATCATAGTACATTTCGCTGGTTAGTCTCATAAACATTTCGTAATAATTCTAACTGTAAACCCTGAACCTACTAATAGATACTAACATTTTAAATTAAGATTAACTATAGTGTATCTGAAAGAATTTCGGCTAAACCAATGCATTTCAAGCTCAAAACTACAGAAAATTATGAGGTTTTTATGTTTATGCAGATTATAGTTTTGCTTATTTGGAGAAACAGATTTCACGCTCATAAGAAAACGAGCAAGAGAAAGATTGTAAAAGAGGTTAAAATAAAACGAATCTTTCTGTAATGTGATAATAAGTAGTACGGTTAGCAAGTTATGGAAATATTTCGTAATGTTTAGTCTGAGCTCAGATTGATGTTAATTTTATTAGAATATGGTACGAGAATCGAAGTTGAAAAACAAGGACGTACACAATATCCATCTGACGCTAATGAGTTGAGGCTGAGCGAGCGGGAGCCAAGTGCTCCCGAGGTGTCGAGCGAGTTCAGCGAACGTGAACGCTCTTTGTTCAGGTTGCTGGCTTTGTTCGCGCGAGATTTCCTCTCTGGCCGCACTGGAGGCGCCTCCGCGGCGACGACGGCCGGGGGCGCCTCCACCGTCGCCGGCGCTTCCGGAGGAGTTTCCTGAACCTTGGCAGGCGGTACCGCTTTAGGCTTAAAGTTTTTTTGGCTGGCTAACAACCTCTTGTCCAACTTTTTTAACACTGGCGTCATCAAATTTAACGACCCCAAAGAAGCACCACTTAAGTAAACCCCTCCGTACCCCGAACTCGTGCCCCCGTATATTCCGAGATTGGAGGATGGGCGCCCGAAGCCCGCGGTGTACGGATTATAGTTCCTGTACGTGCTCGGACTATAACTCGAGTAATTGTTCCCATACGAGCCGTACTGGCTGCCGAGCACGGAGCCCAGCATGCTCGGCGAAGAGCCATAGTGCGAGGTGAGGCTTCTCGGCCGCGACGAGAACCTATCCTGTTTCCGACTCATTTCGCTCACTCTTCACTCTAGAGCTCATCGGTAGCGAGCGGGCGGACGCCGCGCGTTGCGAAAACACACTGACTGTTTCCCCGAGTTTTAATTCTAGTGAAATGATTGTCGACGCCCACGCCGAACACCGGCAGGAGAGCGCGGGTGAGCCGCCGGTGACGCACTGCCTTGGTGAGGCTGGGCTGGGAGGCGCACTCCGCGCACCACGTGAGGGACCATCAACTGTAAATATACCGGCCGACATCGCATCGGGATCGATGCCCGATATCTAGGAGTGTGGTCAAGTCAGCGGCTCAAGGACATGTCGCAAATAGAGATTACGAGTACCCAATTATCGTCGGCTACGCCTCATCGATCAGTTAACAGTTACCCTCAGAGTTGGCAGGTAGATCGAGGGCTGGCGCGTCCCCCGCTCCTGTACCACATGTACGGCCTAAAAATACAGTTTGTATATTTTAAATTCTGTTTCATCGACAAACTCAAAAATTAAGGTATTTAGGATATGGAAAATAATTATTTTTCGAATTTCTTAATCACAATGTCTTACACGGTGTTATTTCGTATAAAATCTCGTTTAAATTTTATCTCAGTGACCTATATATAAATTCTATTTTCAAGTTTACGCGTCTGTTTGGAATAGTGACCCAAATTCTATGTTGTTTGGTGTACTATAAAATTTTATATGAGTTAACAAGGCACCCAGTGAAGACTGAGCTTGAGATGCGCAAATATAATACAAATATAATATGCACTATTACAAAATATTTTATTTTTGTAATACCGACCCGACATCCGGCAGATGACTAAACGAGCGTCTCCGAACGAACTTTATTGTGCTGATGGACGTCAGCGGGTGCGTATTTTCATTGAAGACCTTGTATAGTCGCTTCGCGCCGAAAGACAGACAACAAATAAACATTTTTTTATTTCACCACCTGCAGAAGACTCGATGTCGCAAGTGTTTCGTGAGCCGGCGCGCTAATCGCCGCTACCCACGTGGGCGACGCGGACGGCGACGCACGAGTCGCTCCACAACGCGCTCTGTCCTATATTATGGACATTGACAAAGTACTTATAAATTAGACGTCGACTATCAAATCAGAGTTCTACCACTTGTTCAGAATTAGCTGTCGAAATACCGATATAAATCTCGGTTCGATGACGCGTCATTACTCATTTGAGATCTACAACAGCGTACATCTAAATTTATCGTTGCCAACAATTTAACAAATCGTACAAGCTATAAATAAAACGAGCCGCAATCGTTAAATTTGATTTAGGGTAGTTGATCGATGTAGTGCAGTGAAACTAGTAAACAAAATTAAGTAAAAAGATATTTAATTTTACTGTTTATTAGACATTTAACAACATGCACGAGTTCACAAGATAGTAAGGAAATAATATGTTCGCGCCATGTATATTATGTAAAATGCTGTTTACAATGTTCACGGGAGGTAAGACGTCAGCCGGCCATGTGTGCACTCGCGTAGCCGCCGTCATCGACGGATAGGAACGCCAAAAATAATAAGGTTCCCAACACACATCATAAAGCGTACCCACCATTAGTTCTGGTGTTTGTTACACATGCGATAAACAAGAAAACTTTATGAGATCGGTCAATAGATTCGTTCATTGAGGTGAGTTTTGCCTGATTGCCTGCCAGAATACATTAATTAAACGAGACAGGTTTCTCCTAGTAAAACCAATATCACTAACCGATAATCTATTTATAATTGGCCAACAACAAATATATATATTTAAAACTCATAAAAAACAAAGTCCTTTTTTTGAGGTCGATGCACTCATCCAGCAAGCATAAAAAATCACGCGAGCGCACAAAAGCACTACGTATCTGTCTCTATCAATGATTCACTCTCAAGTTATCGTTGTTCATAAGACTGGATTATTGCCAATGTTGTCGTGGTAATAAAGATTTACTGTCGCGGTCGAACGATAAATATATTCTCACAAAAAGATTTTTGAAACAAGGAAATCAATTTTAAATTGATTAGATGGATCAAGATTCAATGCAGGCGGTTTCTGCTCGATTAGACTTATTTGTCCCCCGCTGATTACTTTAAGTAAATGAAACTAATAATAAGAACAAATTCAGGACATAATATAGCGATTTTCTATAAGTTTATGGCATCGTAATGAAATTTCTTTTCAAGCGACATAGTTTAAAACTTTGGTTTACATGAATTATAATTACACTCGATATTTCGGTAACAATACGTTGTCATTCAAGTACTGTAGTAGAACTGAACTGATAACGAGATTGTTTGGCTTTGGCTATATTTAGTTTTAGGCAAGTCTCTTTCATTGTTGAAGATATAGTACTACCAACGTACATGAGCTTCGCAATTTGTTTACTTGAGGCGCATGCGTATGTGTAGACGACCCTTCGCGAGCCCACCGCGGCTTGCCCTTGCTCCCGGCCGCATAAATACATCGCGCCGTCACTCATATCGCCAGCGTGGCAGTGAATCACTATTGCACGAGCGAGAAAATAAACTGTGACACAAACGCGGAGAATGCGTGCAGGCAACTCGACGCCTTTTATGACGAAACTATCTTTTCACTCTGCAGGACTGCCGATCGCAGTTTTCACGTTTCTATGCAGATCTCTATCATTTTCGGCAAAAACTGTATAAATCACTCCAACGATCGAGTACTCAATTTATTCAGGTAGCTTTGTATCACTAGTAGCAAAGACGCGAGAAAATCCCTAGTAACAGCCTTACGTGTGCTGAATATAATTACATAATGTATGTTATCATTACCGTGTACTATTTTTCATTACTGTCATGCCTATAGACTCTATAGGGTTTGAAATTTTCCAAACGTAGAGACCAAAACTGTGCTTCATGGACACCTGTTCCACTATACTTCCGCCTTCATAAGCGCTAAAATTAAACCTCAACACATACACACCACAATATGAAAGCACCCCATCCATCGCTTGATATTAGGTACATAATTATGTACATTTTACGATAGTGTATGACGATTGCGTTTTTATGAGAACTTTTGAGATGTGTTTTACGCTTAATTTAAATGCTGCTATCATACATTTGCAGTGCAACATACTGGGTTTCGTTTATTTTAGGTAATCACACAATCGTGATTTGACACTCTTGCGCATGAAATAGGCCAGAGAGACAAGGGGATAGCTAGGGATATCTGGGATCTTGTTCATCTTTTTTTTTCTCTAGTTTCTACTGGAAGTTGGACTGTTTGTCGCAAAGCTTCTCGCTGACAAACTGTCAAATGATATTTGTTAAACCCTTCGCGTCCGGACGTCCGTCGTCGTTAGAATAGGTTTAACACCATAGTATTGTGTAGAATAGCCTAAGCGTGCCTATTCTTCATACCGTGTTTATTAAAGTAAGTCGAATAATATGGCAGTAAGTATAAAAATAGTCGCTGATGCATCACTACACTACAGTATATAAAAACGCCAATTAGTATTTTCGAAGAGGCAATTATACTTTATTTTCACCGTAATAAACTGTAACAAATGAAAAATAGTGTGTCAACTTTCTTGTCAAGCTGTCAAAACATCACAGCCAGCATTATAGATGCCCGCATATGCTGCGTATCGGTTACAACGTCAAACGGCTAGTCGAAAGCACGGGATAGACGGATCCCCCATTACCACACACAGAAATACTCCCGACCATTGTTTGCTTACGTCAATACGTGGCGAAGCTAAAATAGTAACGGGTTATTTTAAAATGTGATTTACATGTAATATCGCAAATTATATCGCGGATTACTACAGACAGTTCTAATCAAGGCGAGGGGGAAAGGCAGCTAAGTGTAACTTTTATAACTTCAGGTCGATTTGAATACATTTCCTTTCAAAGTGGAATATAACGTTTTTCTCTTATAATCATCGTAGAAAAAATGCCAACATATTTTTATGGTGTTATCGGATTGGTATAGATACTTCTGTAACGAAAATAAAACAAAAACATACGAGTTTTGATATTTTTCGAAACTGTAATATGAATTCTCCATTCTAATAATTATATCTACTAAATATTACGCGCCATGACGCCGTCGAACCAAACTTATATTAAATAGTAGCTAGCTACTGCGCACATCTGTAACACAGTACACTTGATGGTAAAAGGCACGTACAAGTGGCAAACTGTGGGCGGAGCGACGCATAAATACGCGGATTGTCCGCATTTGCGCGTTCATGAAAACGTCAATCTAAAACTTTAAGACGCGTATCATTTCGCGCGGCAAACCCGCTGACATTGGACAATGAACAGAGCTAACGCGCGTGATTTATTTTACAAAGGATGGATGAATGTTTTGATCAAACCTTGCAGTCAAATTGACCCAGTATCTATTGTTAAATTGAGTACAAATGTTGCATGCCTGTCACGTTATTGTTATGATATAGAGCTAAGATGATGACAAAGCCAAATAAAGACAACGGAACTATTCAGTGACTTAGTAGATTGTTGATGTTGGACTCATTTTGAATTGATGCATTTATTATTAAAATGCACTAACTTATTCTCAATTGATATAACCAGAGACGACAGCCCAGAGCGTCACGTTTAATCACGTGGTCGTTTCACGCACTAAACGCCCCATAAATAAACCTGACAGTACTACATTAATAAATGAACTAGTTCTAATTATTTTAATCGTGGTTTCAATGCTAAGGGTAATTAATAGTGGACGTGTCCATGTTACGCCATCGAAGCCGAATGACGCGTAATGTCTGTCGACTTCGGTTTTGGTCTCTGGCGACACTTGTCACGGTATACTTGCCCCTTGGTGAATACGCGGCTTAAACCACTTGGTTTAATATGTTAAAAACACAAAATTTGCATTTACTAATAGAAGAACGGCTCCTAACTATAAATTGATTAGGGAGCGGGTGCTCTGCGAACTAGATATCTAAGGCCTTCAGTAGATCTATTTTGGACGTTTACTCTTCGATATTCTTTCGTTAAGAAAATTTTACGCCGAGATTAAAACTTTGTAAATTGTGTAGACATGTTTTCGATGCCAATTCTAATACAGGATGTTGCGATGATATTTTGAACGTTTATTAATATGGATCTCAAAATTAGGGCATCACTGAATGTAGAGAAGATATATTTGAATGATTTTGCACGAAACTTCGTCCACGTGTTATTTAAGGAGCATAAAAGTCTTTTCTGGCCCTGGAAATTGCTATTTTGCATTTTAAGAAATATCTGTCGAGTAAATATGTAATTATCACAATTGCATACCCTATAAGAAAGAGCGTAAAATGTACCCTTTTAATGCAATTTAAAACCAAAAACAATTTATTGTAATTAATTGGATATAAGATAATTTATATTCGTATGCCAAAACAAAGGGGTTATGATGACTGATTGAGATAGGTATATTCAAACATGAAATCTGTTAAAAATTACATTACATTGGGTATAGTATATTATACTATTCTTTCGTTTGTTCTCGCTATAACAAAGCCGAGGCGCCGACGTCGGTCAGCGACCGGGACACGCGTCAAAACAAATCTAGTTTTTCTTAACAATTTTCAACTATATTTTTTTTTACCAGGTTAGTGATATTATTAGCTAAAACCGTTTCTATTCAACTAGAACGGACGCAGAGCCAATTAGTGACAACAAGTCATTTTGTACAATAGACTTATCCACTTATACATTTTTGTAAGAGCTACCTCCCTCAAACGGATTACATAAATCGTTTTGATACACCATTTTTATCAGTCGAAAGGTTTGTGTGAGACTAAATTTCATTAAATTTGTTGACATTCATTATGATTGTAGTAGGTAGTATTATTATTTTTATATATTCATATTGTCTAGGACAATTAGAACTGGTCTGCTATTACCTAGACTTGACCAACATTTCAGACTGTTTTTGCATGATTGAGAAGGTTTGGGAAAGAACATAAGTAACACCTGTGGAATGAGGATAATATACGACATCGTATTCAATGGTATGAGATTCCAGGGTCTCAATGTCCAACAGTGGACTCCCAGTGCTATACAATTTTTAACTTGATTCAGATTGTAGATTTTTAAAACACTAATTTTGAAATATAGTGGCTTATACAATGAAACAAAGAAGCAAATTCATAATTAATGTAAATTGTGTTCCGAAAAAGGCGTCCGAACAAATAAAGCAATTTTAATCACAAAATTCCAGCGTGGGCTCGCAGTATGGAGTTATGGCTAAAACGCTGGGTCCTCTCAACATCAGTAGTAAATAGTGAAGTGTGCAAAATGCACACGGCCTTACGAAAACATTTAATCATTGTATAATATTATTTGGAAATAACCGTACATTTCTGATAAATCATATAATTATAATATTATGATGGCATATTTTGTACGTAACTCCAGCCGTTCCGCTGCAGTGATATATAAATTTGAGATGGAAACTTACTAGGCTTAAGTTAGAACTTTTTATAAGGAAACTACTCTATACAAATTTTAAAAGGAAAATCTACCGAAGAATATAATTGAAAGGTATAGAGAGAGAATAATAAATTCTCGATAGTGGGACATGCTCCACATGTTCATCGTCACATACTTTTAAATGGTTATTTCCTATGAATTAGTTAAGGAATGAAGAAAATGAAATGTAGTTCAGGAAATCCGGTACAATTTTTTTGGCCGCTACAACGAGCAATTTCCCACCAGACAACACGATTGCTTTATCGCCACCATTTTTTTATAATCGTCGATGCCTGTAAGGAGTTACTCGAACTAATTCTAGTATACTGTAATTTATTCTTGCTAACAAAATATTAATTTCTTGGTGCAATCTGGAAGAAAACACCCATTAGGTAGGTAGGTAGGTAGAAAAGATTCATGGATCTTCATAGCTTTTTTCCGTGCTTAAGCCGTCTTTCCCGGTAGTTATCGATTTATTGCACCCTTTACTTAAGTCATGTTAAAGGGAGGTCCATGGGCGGCCTGACAATCTCTAACACAAGAGAGGCACTACCTTATTCAACGAACAAACAACAAAAATAGCGTTAAAAGAGATAAAATAGCTTTGTT
This sequence comes from Campaea margaritaria, assembly GCA_912999815.1. Classification (NCBI taxonomy): domain Eukaryota; kingdom Metazoa; phylum Arthropoda; class Insecta; order Lepidoptera; family Geometridae; genus Campaea; species Campaea margaritaria. The sequence goes on from OU538788.1 coordinate 9,165,867, forward strand.
TTCGCTTACCTGAGCTGCATCTGTGTCGCCATCGCCCTCTCCGCCTCCTCCGCGATCGTTTACAATATCCTGCAACAAAAAAAAGCATTGTATATCTTCTTTCGACATTGGAAGCCATGACGGCTACGAATTGGACATATATTTCACCTGATAAATTGGATCTAAGCTAATACCATCCATTCAAAAAAATAGCTGAACTGATTTCATTGACATTTTTTAGTAGATAGATAGACCCGAGCTATTTTATCCGGGCTATAAGCAAGCACCGTGAGGAAAGTGACTAGGTAGACCATTCACGGCTCATTAAATTATTTTTCGGTTATACTAAAGATAAAATAACCCCTTTTCCGTTTCTATGCCTCATTTACTTGTTCCTACTAATGAAAGGGGTTTCATAAAAATATCTGACGCGACTTGCTTTATGGTCACATCACACATGCAAAAAATGTTGTCCACGAATATTATCATGAGTCATTACAAACACTTGGTACCCTTTTGTAGTGAAGCGACAATAATTCATAAATCTCTCAATGAATGAAAATATATGCAAAATAATAAAATTCATTTTAAAAAACCGCTCGGAGTGGGCGGCGCAATATGACTAGTCGATAACATCGTAAAAAATAAGACCAAGCTTTCTTTTATTAATACATGGTTTTGTCACTCAAACTACGACTCCTAAAATGAAGCGATTATACATATTGGGTGGAACTAGATCACTCGGAAGCTCGGAACACACATTTAATTAACAGATGACGATGAGAGAAATATAATAACAGTGATATGAAACAAATGATACTATTCTGTGTATTTAATCTATTTATGCTAGGCTAATTGCATGACATAAATATGTGTTTTATTTCAATAAGAATGGTTCATTTTATATTTCTGTTTGACATTATCCTGACTACTGCACAAAGGAATGCGAATTCGTGATTTCTCAATTGACATTATCCGATGAAGTATTTTCGGATAGCCCACTCGGTCCTTGACACGAATGTGCGTATACTTTTAACCTGTATCGTGTAGCGCATAATATTACAAGCGATTGGTACTTCGCAGAGTGATTTAACTATAATATATTTTATCTATTTCACGAATATTTATCAGGGTTATGGTTATGACGCTCCAATCACCATATAATTTAAATTTCACCCTATTAGTAGACAGAGAGTCAGAGTCAGATAGATTGCTTTCCTCTGGGATCGTAGCATGTGGAAAGATGTAGTATCTGCCCATCCCAATGGGAAAAAGGCGTGACTGTATGTATGTAGTAACTTGTCGTAAACTCCATAAAAGTAATGCCCTATCTGGGGAGTATTCCTAATGCTCAATTATTATCTAACCTGTCATTGGAAGCGTACTCGACGGCATCTAGCCTCTCTTTGTCCTTTATCTTAATTTCTTTGCATGAGAACTCAATAATTGAGCGCATGACTCCGCGTTCGTTTTTCAGGAATATCAATAATATTTGTTCTGTGGTACAAGTGTCGTATAGTATGTCAGCGCCTCATGGAGCGCCGGCGTCAGTTACAACCCAGGTGTATTGAAATCAAGAGTGAATAGGTATTTTCTAGGCGAGCGTACTTCACCTTCGGCCACATCGTCGCTTCTCTTCAGGTGAGATTGTAGTTATACGTACTAGTACGTTATCCATATATACTAACATCCATATCGACGTGGCCGACGCCGGTGGAGCGCCGCTTGGGTCGGCGCCTGCGCTGGATTACGTTGAGCGCGGCCTGCGTGCTCGCCGGCGAAGAGTTACTAGACGTTTTGCTTTCCACGCTGCTCTCGCGCTCCTTCTCCTCTTCAGCTGTACAGACAAACGTGAACATTACTCGATGTAAGCGTGTTTCATAGAATATAAAACTGCAGAAAGTGCTTAGTCCCAGTAACACTAAGGTTTGTTAGCGTAGGTTCTACATGGAAGTCTTAATAAATTATAGCGACGAATAACGTGTATTGTGATACATAGGATTCGGAATGTTCTTAATCATACGGGTGCTGGATGTTGTCACGGCCATTTTAGGACACTTTAGCTATATAGACGTAAGCTTTGTATCCACTCGGCAACGAACGACGCGCAACACGAGACGTGCACAACAGCGCGCAACTTTATTAAAGGACGGTCAATGTGTTGCAAGTGTTTTTCTTTCTTTTTTTTTCGTCCGGTGCTACCAATAAACCTAAAATACATTAAATAAAAAACGACTCGGATCAATTATTAAGCTCTTGCGGTGCCTGAGTTGTCCACTGATCAGATATGAACAGGCATTGTGGCTTCACAATGTTTATTGTAGTTTGCGTAACGCAACAATTATTGTTGCCTAGTGGGAGACAGGGTCTGCGTATAAAGCTTACGTCTGTAAAGTTTCCTAGAAAAGTTTTAGGCGTCATCTAGCGGTAGTCGTGTTACTAACCAGGTCGAGTGTCGTCCTTGACCAGCGAGGTCGTGTTGGCGGTGGAAGCAGCGGGTGCGCGGCGCAACGGCAGCGTCACCGTGGCCTCGGCGGCCGCGCCCGTCCTCGGAGACGCACGCCCGGCGTCCTCTAGCTCGAACTATACAAACATTACTACATCAACAACCGATTAAAGGAATCCCCTCAACGGTGCGCAACGTGCATCAACATTGAGTGCGGACATAGACAAAGGGCGACGGACATTATTGTACAGTGGCCTGCAAGTTTACAGGCTTTACATAAATAAATCTAGATGACTTAAAACTTGCAAGCGTACTTGTCGACGCTAAGGATAATTATGTACTTGTGCAACATAATTTTGCAGACAATTAAGTATTCGTGTGGAGATCTCCAACGCATGTTTAATTGTATACTTATCAAAGCCCTTTGAAAATATCCTAGTTTAACAATCCTGTAAATCACTCCCTTCTTTACTTTAAGTGATTCTAGTACAATACCGTATCACACGGCCTTGATAGAATGCGGGATATTGAACAGGGTGTAGCAAAGAAAGTTGTTTAATAACCTATTTCAGAAGGTAGGTACATGGACATTGAATTTAACTGGATGTACCTATTAGCGATTTTGAGGTTAACAGGCATTGTAAATAGTTGCATACAAATAACATAAATGCGAAAGTTTGTGCCTGTGTGTTTGTTGCTTCTTCACACTGAAACGGCTGACTGGATTTTGGTGAAATGTAGTAAATCCTAAAGTGACTTCGTGTAGACGACACTTTATTTGTCCTTAGTCCTAAGTCCTAAGCATCAACTTTAATTAGTACTTACGATAAATGAATTTTGGTCTACGTTGAGACGGGCGGCGTTGAGATAGTTAAGGTTTAATGGTCACTATTAATTATTATCACCATTAGATAAATGCTTTGTGTGAGAGTAGTATCTGCCTAAACAGAATCTGCCCCTTCCAGCTACAGGCCCTCGTCACTCGCATACTCTGGGAGGGACATGGAACGTGTATAACTGACTTATTTATACACCTAAGTAGAAATTTTTAACAAACTTAATTCTATACATAATTATCATTAGTTCAAATACGCTGATATATAACTTAAATAATATAAAACAACATTAACGACACAAATGGTAAAAAGCGTCTGAATTGAATGTTATAGAAATGCACATAAAGACAACGAACATTAATATTTAGGAGTGTCAAATATTATTTGGTAACAATTGATCATGCAACATCCAGCGACGTGTAAGAACCGATATTACGGTCATTCTTAGTACGTGGGGCAAACCAAGACCACTGACTGCATAAGTTGTTAATTTATAAGCTAAATTAAAAAGGAGTTTCAACTAGGTGAAATGACGGAAGACCGATTACTTGACTATAACCAATTCGAGACAACTATTCAAAGAGCAAATAGCATTGCACCGCATGCGCACGCTACAGCTACGTACCAGAAGTGTTTGTTAAAGCAATGGCAACGCGAGTGCTCATTGATAGTAATAGTAACATTTTACAATAGTGGTGTTTGTGCACTGATCTTAATCTCGGTCGTAGACTTTGGAAAAACACAAGCATCATCCGTCATTCTACTGCCTTTTCAATGGCAAACGTCCGTCATCCGCAAATGACGATGGTTTTGCGGCCGTGCACTTTAATTTTCTGACGCTATCAAACGTTGCGTAACATTATGGCTCCAATTAATTACATTGGTTTTGGTTTGCTGGTGAGCGAGCGCGGAATACTGGAAAACGAGGAACACATGCCGAGCGTTGCAAATAATTTGGAAAACTATAACTGGTACAAAAGCTTTGGACAATGCACTTCCCACGTTAGCCTAGCACACCATGCGTGTTGCCGGATTTGAGGCCCGAACATATGACCAAGCAAGATTTTCGATCAACATATCGAGTGATCATTGTGATCTACATCTCGTCGCACTACGGGAATAACGTCACTTACATACATGAACTTTTATTCTGAAATATTTTAATGTTCTGTAATAAAGTGGACACTTGTAAATTTCATTTGAATCAGTGAACGTTTCATGAATGTTCTGTGTAGTGAATATTATTTTTGTTAACTCTGATCTAAAGTGATTTTGTGATGCATTTTACATGATTCAAAATGTTACGTGGACGATTCTGATTTCGATTTTATTAATTTCAGTTGACCGCCTGTTTATTTTGAAATGAACAAAGTAGTGATTGATTGGTGTGTGAGTACGTCTCGCATGTTTAGACTTACGTGTCTCATCAGCAAAACAGATAGACATGAACAATCGTCTGTGAATGATTGTTCGATCGAAAATCTCGCTCATATCATAACATTGTCGTTAGCATAAGGACCTTATTAGTGGGGTCGAGCCGCAGCCGCCACGAGGGACGGCGCTCGCTGTTCCCCGCGATGGTGGCGGTGGCGGTCGCGGTCGCGCACGCCAGCGCGAGAGTCACCGCAACGTCGCCGCTGTTGATTGCGCGCGCCTATGCCATAAAATACCCGAAACACTTAGAAATTAAGCTTGCAGTTAAACATTGATCTGGTCAATTTGAGTAAACGTAGTCCTTTATTTACATGTCTTTCCCTACACAGCGTGCACGCCGTTGTAATATTTGCGTAGGCGTTTGCGTGCACGTCTGTCCATTTTACACTTAGTACTTACTTACGATAATTCTTCAAATCAATTTGAAGAATTTGATATAACAATACTATTTATGAATAGATGCAAATCATGAATCAGATATCGAATAGGAGACATTAAATTGATTACACACGGGTGGGTATGATAGCTATTTATGTTACATGGCCCTAACATATGGTCAACGTACGATCATTTTATTGTACTATAAAGTTAATAAACAAACATGTCATCGGATGAACCGTAACACGTTATTTGTGAAATCACAACAATCTCAACATATGTACAGGTTTTACTACGAACTATAGTTATTAAAAACAACAATTACAAAATTATTGTTATTTTTTTTAGGAACATTTATTTTGTTCAATTGTGTCAAAATACATTTTTCTTCTTTATCCTCTTTTATTATATTTACAATCTATCTTCTCGAAGTTGTTGTTTATATAAACAGAGGAGTTTTGTTAAATTCCATAAGTAGGTATTATGCAGTTACTGCTTCGTAACCCTGCTGTCACACAAAAGTACCAAATAATACATTACTATCAATTACTAACCAATCCCATCACCGGTAACACTATAAACTAATCCATTGCAAAAGTGAATATACAATGCTGTATGTGATATAAAAAAAGTAATTTAGATAAGTATGGTACTTCTGTAGGACGGTCACTTACCGCCCCGTTGTCGACGTTCAACAGCGGCGGAGTGTTTTCGTCGTTTCTCTTCTGACTAGCCGGGGCCGGGGCCGAGGTCGGGGCCGGCGTTTCTGCGGTGCCGTTGCCAGTTTTCTTCTTGACCAGTTGCTCGGCGGATTTGATCTCGTCGAGGGTGACGCCCTGCGTGGAGCGCCGCGTTTCGCGCACTCGCTTGGCGTGCGCCTTGCGTTGAGTCTCGCTCTCCTCGTCCCGCACAGGGGGTACGAAGGACCTGCAACGTTCCGCCAAATTAGTCACCCAACTAGTTCTCCTAAGGTCGTCCCGGAATAGTGCGGAATTTCACACAAACGTGGCTTTCGTACGAAGGTACTTTCCGTTTTATTTAAAATATAGGTAGTAACCTATGAATCAGATCTAACCTATGACTTGATTTAGCTATGTTTATTTACGTTTGTACTGTTTTATTTTTTCGAAACCAATTTTTGTAATATTTATTATACTGAAAACTAAATATATTACAATTTCGTTATAAAACGATGCAAACAGGGATTTGGCACAGCGCAACCTACAAAACTTTGGTTTAGATCTGACTGGTATCGTTTAAATTAAACGAAAAGTAAGGTTGTGTGAAAAGCTGCATTTCCGGACCGCTCCACGGCCACCTTCACGAAGCGTTAACGCAAATCAAAACACATGCATAATATTTTAAGTAAATCAAACGGTTTAAATGTCGAAAGTGTTTCTATGTATCAATAAACCAGTTAAGCGAGCTTATAAATCTTTGCAATTGATTCATTTAAAGTTATGTCTTTAGATTGAAATTTGTGATTTAATGTATAATACCTATACAAATTAAGCATGCAAGTATAAACTGCATTAGATAACAAATTCGGAAGTAAATCATCTCAGCACAAAACAAACGAAGCTTGTACTTCTGACACACATTTAATACTTTCTTTACTTGAACAAACGGAATGATCTAAAGTGGAAATAAATTCTTTCTATGAAATAAACGTTAAGATTTCTAGAATATTGAGTTGAGCCTATCGAATGATTGTATGTCACGTTGAAATCTTATAAATTTGAAAGAGATAGAAGTAACATTATAGCAGTAAATGTTCTTGCAGTTTAGTTTGTGACAACAGAATTGGTACCAATGTATCCAACGTTATCTTAATTCCGGTGCTCAAGTGAAGAAAGTTTCTACTCTCACTACATATTGTATGTACTTGAAGAAGTTCTTGAAAATGTTCCCGGGCGACAGTCTGGTCGGCGTCGCGCCGCTCGGCGTTGAATTGCTACTGTTCGACTCAGACTCCGTCGCGCTGGCGTGAATACAACGCAACACTTTATTGAACTGATTACACTAACTTTTCCTACTTTCGTCCTCTCATAGTTCATATTTTGCCCATGGAGACGCAAAACCCGCATTACTCTACCAAAATCATTTTGGATCAATTCTAATCTTTACAACACGAACTAAATATAGGGAACCACCGATCTTATCAAATATTGTGTGTTATTACTGAACTACTGTTATTGATTCTACATAATTCGGGGTAGTTTTCTAATCAGGCAGGATTCTAATTACAATTTCAAATATACGTTGTTATCATCGTAAAAGTTGGTATTTCTAAGTTACGGACAAAAAATTACCTTAACCCTTTTACAGCATTCACTAATATGGGTTATTAATTTTAATAATACGTCACGATCACATACATAGATTTTGACTAGACTGACCCGCAACTAGGACTCTTTGTCGTAAGTTGTCTATAGTATTGGGGGTATTGTCTACTGTTGATACTAATAAAACCCTGACACGCACTGTGTCACCATGTCAGCGACATAATATGACTGTCCATTGACGCTGCTCACGCTATCTTCACATGGCATTTTCTAATACTCATCAATGGACGTCGTTCTCTACGAGTTTCGAGGCCTACAGGGATAGCATAGGCGGAAATATAGTCTAGTGTAGGCATAGCTTGCGCAAACACCTGGGCCTTTACAGCTTCCGAAAACCGGTAGTAGTTTGTAAGAACAACCCGTGAATATGCTTTTATAATATTCAAGAGGCTAAACGAAACTTCGTATTTAAGACTCTGTTAAATTGATTCAACTCAATTAAAAAAGTATCCCATAGATGGCGACACTGTTCCGAGACAATCTCGAGAGACACAAATGTTTTCTCTCAAAAGAAATAACGTAGTCCCTTGATAGAAATATCGCTATGTTAAGAAAGAAACGAAATAATAAGAAATAAAGAAGAATTAAATGCAACGATATAATATAAAAGTGTGTTATACCTTCTGACTGTGGTCTGTGTGTTGGCGCTGGTCGGGCTTGTGTTTGTGGAGTTTGGAGACGCCCACGTGTTCGCCTCCCGTTGCGGTCGGTCCGGGCGTTCTGATTGGCTAACTCTGTATACGTAACAAGAACATGTTAGATAACACATCCCTTGAAAGGGTGATTCGGTTTTTGAACGCCAAAACTAAAGAATCTATTGTAGAGTCAGTAAAAGCTCTTGGAAAAGGGAAATATGATATTTCAATAAATTACTTGCTGAAATATTATTGACAAACTTTTACAAGGAACAGTATTACAACATTGTGATACATTATAGGGTAATATCTACAAAATCTATAAATAAGGGTTCCTTTTCCTTTTGATGTACGGAAACCTAAAAATGAATGGGTTATCATAGTAAGGAAGATTTTTGTTAATTTCTGTAGATATAAGAATTTTGTTTCTTCTTTGGGATGTTTTAATATTTTGTTTCATCTTCCCATTTTACGACAAATATCCACTGTTACATATTTACAAACAACATATCTGCGTAGACATGTACATACACACATTGACATTACACTACACTGCAAGGACAAGACAAGGAACATGACAAGGATACAAACTTATACAAATATAAGATGGGGTGTTAAATGATATATTACAAAAAATGGCGTTGAGTGCGGCATCAGTGGAATTTTGCATCTGTTATGAATTTAATTGCCTTAAAGACAAAAGAGCACGAGATACGAGTTATATTGATAGAAATTAATGGGAAATTCGACAAAGTTGTTCGTAATTATTTAATTTATACTAAAATAGAACTGTGCCGCAACCAACAAGTTTGAAAGTAGATGGATTTGAAAACGTTGAATAATAATTTGTACTGTGGCTGTTGCTTTGATCGCCAAATATGTTTATCAATAATAAAATATGTTTACTAAAATAGCCGAATAACATTTAAAGCAAATAATTAAATATAATTGGCTAGCCTCATGCATTGTCGTTCCTACGGCTCGTATAGACAATTAAGGCAAATATAGACAATTAGTTATCAAGACGTGCATAATTGTGATCCAAACATTTTCAATTCCATTTATAATCCATTAGAAAATCAAGATTAAAAGTCTTGATTTAAATTCGAGGTAAATTAACTTGTCGGGTCTACATAAGGAATAATATCTGGTATGTACACCCGGTATGTGTAAATCAAAACTAATAACATTAGTTGCGTCGCAAAGGGTAACTCTGTTCGCACCGTTTATCTCCAGTCTAATGTAAGATAGCAAAATATCTGCTCAATCAATGGATTAAATGTTAATGGTTTTGATTTGTGTAATAGCTTTGTTATGCATAAGTTGGCTTATAGGTAAATTAAAATCAATATTGTAAATGAAAATCAATAAGATGTAACTGCTTTTTATGGTGACTGCTTGGAGCAACTAATTTATTAACATGTTATAGTTCTATATGTCAACCAATGCCAGAGGTCAAAAGCGAAAGCACAGAGCGCATTATGTAGTTGGACGACCAAACGTGATGACTTTTTAGGACCGTATTTTCATCTAATTCCATTACTATTTCAGCTCTATTATGAAATAACCAAACATAAATAAGTATTACGTTTTCTTAAAATTGAAACATTATACGTGCGTAAGGTAAATAGAAGCGGTGGTAGCCTAGTGGGAGAACGTCCACCTTCTAATCAGAAGGTCGTGAGTTCAAATCCCAGTGTAGGCACGTACCAATGTGTTTCTGTAAAAACATATGTACGTAATTATCACTCGCTTTTCGGTGAAGGAAAACATCGTGAGGAAACCCACATACCTACCCGAGAATTATTTCGGAGGTAGGTATGTTATCCACCAATCCGGACTGGGCCTCCGTGGTGGATTATGGCCTTACCCTCCTCACGAAAGTGAGGAGAGACCCGTGCCCAGCAGTGGGACGTTATGGGTTGATGATGATGAAGGTAAAAGTCATGATAATATCTAAGATCTTGCCAATACTTCACTTCTCAAAGCCAGTAGTCATAGTCTGGACCATCTATTCTCGATTTAGTTTGTTGTGTGCAAGCCACATTGCGCGTGCTTTTGCTTTTGCGACCTAAAATTGTGTGTGGTGAGTATCAACCTCGTCTGAACGTCCTCGTTAGTGTCAGTCGCATTAGTCGGCTGCTTTTTCCTTAGCTCGATGGCGGCTAACGTGGACTGCGGCAGCGGCGGTATCGAGGGGCAGGATGAGGCCTTGATACGCGCGGTCACGTCCCGGTACCGTTGGTAGAAGCTGTGCACACACACAAGCAAGCTGACAGCTGTGGCGGTGCGCGCGCGCACCGCACGACGGAATGTGATCGTTCGACTGAGACCAATGTTAGTGTTTTTGTCCTTGATGATCGTTCAACAGATTGTGTCATGAATTATTGTGTTCTTCAACAATTAATGTTTTTTTACTTGTGTTGATTTGTATTTTAATTATGTTTTTCTAGTGCTGGATCAGTAAGTTTTTTCAATGAGTGTACTCAACGTCCGCTAACCACACGTAAAACAAAATCGAACACGCACTTTTAAAATAAAAAACGATCATAAGCACGCTCTTGCAAATGATAACTGTGTATGAATAATGAGTAAGACATCAAATAAACTCAAAATAATAGAGACTTTCTCTACGCAACACACATTAAGCTTTCCATTCCGTCGTACAGCCCACTACACGTACGTGCATTACATTCCACACCGATTAGACCACGGACATCGGACGACACAAATATATTTAACACCTCTAACAAATATAAACACATATATTGACAATGACTAACTCGGCTCGAGTATGATCTTTACAAGCCCTTGAAGACTGCGCACGCTTCTCAAATCTGCGTATTAGTAAGCGGACAATCTTCCTGTGCTTTTTAGGTCTGAAAACAGCATTATGTGAATGGAATAATTAAAGTTAGCACAGTTACTTGATGTCAGAAATTATAACCTATTTTATTAGATGCTATTGTAGAAATTTAATTTATTATACAGTATTCGTTTAGTGCTGGCAGATATTAGCAAAAGCGATGACTTAAATATGTGAATCCTGAATAATACCCAACGATTTATATTGTGTCAAACTCGCGGATGGTGAAGTCGACAAATTTCACTTGTCGGTGTATATATTTCTTTTTTCAACAACTTTAAGGCGTTTGACATAATATTATTGTACATAAATATTAATAAAAAAACTCACGACAGACTTTAAACTACCCAGAGTGCAAAATGGCATAATGACAAAGTGACAATGATTTGCCAGGATGATGACGTTACCGAAATGATCATCACCACAATCAACCGTTAGCCAACATTAAATATACATTCACCACTTTAGTATTGAGAATAGTTCTATGCCAGCACTAGACGTATTCCTAACATTAAATAATTATTTTAAACAGTGTCTTCGGTGACATTTTAGTTCTTGGGAAGTTTTACGCAGTTTAAAATAAGAAAAGAGAAAGAGACAGAGAGTCGATTAGAAACGAAGAGTGACACACCTTTAAAATCAACTATATTAAATTCTATTAACAGTATGTAATTTTAAAGATTTCCTAAATGCGCTTAGGGTCCAGTGTTTAAAAAATTAATGCGCTCAATTGTTTTAATATGATAACAATGTAATTTTTAGTTTTGACACATGCTAGAAGAAAGTTTAGATTTTACAAAATATAAACCAGATGCGTAAGATGTTAGTATGTCAAAACTCACGTCTTATCATTTTCGAAGCTGTGTGTCCTGCGCAGGATTGTTTCATTATCAACGTTGTTATTGGCGGGCTTGTTGTTATCTTCTGAAACACGTAAAGATAGGATTAATTTTCTGTGAAAATTCATGTCTTAAAAATGATGCGATAAACGATGTTATTAACAACCTCAACATGTCTAGAAGTGCACTCTTAAAGGTACTTAAATTAAAACTAAATCACGCTAAAAATACGATCGATTCTGCAAAATCGAGAAACCGCTTTATGCAAACAGCAAGCAATCACTTGTTGTGGCGATATAATTGGGAGGTCCATGCTCAGTACTGGATGTCTTCCGGCTGATGATAAGTTCGTAGTGGCAGTTTAGGCGACAAACCGAACATGTAGTTAACTTAGACAAAGTATATATTACTGTCCTTGTTATTTGCATAGCGCCAGATAGAGTCAGCAATCTATTTAATATGCCGTCACGAACACAGTGCCGTGCAGTTAACAAACGTTTCAGAAACCGGCAGTCATTAGTATAATAATACTTGACACTGTTTATATGCAAAACCAAAACAAAGGAAAGTGTTTAGTGCGTAGTCATATAAGTAGAAGACATAGTATGCAGTATTCAGAGAACCATCCTCCACCCCGCCTAATCCGTTTCCTCTAATCACAATCGGAAGGGCAATCGGGAACACTTAATACTACACACTCAAATGTAATAGACAAACGGTTTGTATGAACCTTCATACCAGAGGGTTGTCTTTTGTTTTGATCGCGTACTGTTTGTGTACTTACACCATTTCGAGCGTGTAAAAACGTCATTTACATATGTGAGCTGTCTAATAAGGTTATTTGTGTGAAGTGTACGGGGTGTAACGTACTGTACTTACTTGATGAATCGGGCTGTCTGGAGCGGAACGAGGCGGATCGACGCCACGAGGGTGACTCGTCTGTGGAGGGCGCGTCCGCGGGCTCGATCGCATCGGGTGAGGGCGCGCGCCCCTTCGGCGGTTTCGAATCCGCTACCTTGATGATCTCGGGCGCCGCGGGTGTCTTGTCTACCAAGTAACACGACGGTGACAATGAGCACATAAACACATTATGGATAACATTAACTAAAACACACCCAAAGTATAATTTTATGCCCAAAAATTAATATGCCCTTATTGGGGCAGTTGGCTGAATGACATTTGTTGCCTGTCGTAATTTTGGTTTACCACAGCTAAAATGTGGGCTATGTTATTAACGTCGTTCATATCCTGTTGTTAGTTTGTCAAATGAAGAACTCGGCCTCAGGTGTGGACTTTGTTATCAATCGATAACAACTGGGACTGAAAGTTTACCGTGCCCTTTAAATCGCGGAGATAGGAATCCGTACATAGCTTGTGAAATTATGTCATTCATTGGTGTCTAGTCGCGGTTACCAACCAGGTGTCATGTTATTGAGTTACAAAGCGCACAAATTACCGTTTGGCTACCGCCACTGAGATCATATAACATTATGGTTAACGAACGCGTGGAAGGCGCTTATATTCCTTAGTAGGGCTCAACGTTTCGAGGTGTCGATAACATTGTAGTAACTCACCATTGACAAGTTTGTTGTCCGTAGAGGCTGTAATCTCAATGTCAACGCGCTTGACCTCGTGTCGCGGCGGGCTGAGCTTGCGTTTGTTGTTGATGTTGTTGTTGTTGTTGTTCTTCTTGACGCGACGCGACGACACCGCCTTGATAGTGGCGTCCGCGAGCCATCCGGACATGGACCGGTCCACGAGATCCAAGCAGGTTTGGCCCTGGAATATGTTACATTTGTTGGCATAAGTAACTTATCGCTGAAATAATTACAGCTAGGTTAATATTCAAAATTCAAGTAAACTTAGGGGTGAGATATACTTACTTCATTTACTCGGAACGGCACGTTTAGCATAGACAAACATTTTTAGAGTTAATATTGAGTCAAGGATAAACGTACAAATCTATAATGGCCTTTATTAGAACACTATTTGCACAAATATAGACCCAATTCACACGTTTTCCCACTCTTTGGCGTATAGCGAGACCATACTTACAGAATAGTTTTTGATTTGCGGGTCTGCGCCGTTCTTGAGAAGGAGAGCAGCTGCTTCCTTCTGACCCCAGAGCGCGGCGGCGTGAAGCGGGGTCCAGCCCTCGTAATCCATGCTGTCCGGCTCAGCGTTACACTCTTCCAACAGCGTCTTAGCAACCTGAAGGGAATAACAAGCTTCAGGCCCGCCTTTCATTGCGAGTGGAGCGAGCTCCGTTCGACTGCAAACAGTAAACTTCATAAAAGTGCATTCAATGAGAACAAGCTGAGATCGTTGAAATCGATCGCAATTGATTTTAAAACTAAAGCATCTTTAACAAAATCCCTAAAATTGTATGGCTTTTGAAAATGTGCATGAAGCTTAGAAATGTATATATCAAATCTTCACAGTTTAACTGCTCTAGTACTCAAATTGAGACCAGCTTAAAAATAAGGTCATCGTGTAACAATAAAATTTGATGAACGGCCTCGTTCCGCACACACATTAATTATTATCTAAACTATGCGTACTGACAACAGTCCAAATAACAGCGTGTCGGGTGAATCTATTTTTATATTGATCTAGATTTATTTTGATGTTTGGAACCAGGGCATCTATTACGTCAAAGTTGAATTCACTGTATTTTTTCTATGTTTAAACGGTATGGGTGATTTAATTCTAGAAAAACTAGATTTTTAATTAATCACGCAATTCGACAGCATTCTGCCTAGCGACAAGAATGCCGATCGTATGATACTTTATTAATATCTTCGTATAATAGTGATAGATTAGATATAATCTAGTAGTTGAAACTTAAAATTGCACTAAGTTTTTTAAGTCTCATTTGTGTTTTTTGGTACAATAAAGAGTTATCTCAAAAATATCCTTCTTTGTAGCAAGTGCACAGACGCACGGAGAAATCAGTTTACTTCTTCGTGTTTACCTCGAATCAACACCAAATACTATTTATTTAAATAGAGCGTTCATGCCACGCGTACATCCTGTACGCGCGGTATGTACCAAACCGTGGCTTATAATAGATACTGTTATATCGTATTGTTCTAGCACTAACATCCAGATATCCTTTAGCAGCGGCGACGTGGAGTGGAGTGCCGCCTGTTTTGAGGTCTCGAACTTCGACGTAGCCATTGGCGGCCCAGTTCCGAGCATCGGACATCAGCATGTTTACCTCAGCGTTGCGGGACTTCTCGCAATCTATACCTGTAACAAAAAAGTGGTTAAATAGTTCATGTAATTGCGGCACGATGAAATTAGTTCAGGACAGCATCGATGAGATTATGAAATCTTTAGCGACAAACACCATCATCGTTACATTCGTCCATTTAAGTAATAACCTCCTCTGACTCCATTTAGTCCACATCGATAATTAACAAATTGGATTCACACCAATAACTTCTTAAAGTCACAACATAAGTGACAACAAACGTAGTGAAAATATTGTGCTCATATTTCTACATTATTAAATATGAAGTCCACGTATAACTTGTATCTGACTACTTAACTATCTGTGGGTTTTATTACTCTTCAAGGTGATAGGTTTGCATTCCTTTCTCACCTGACGGTTAGTGTCGGTGCGGTAAGCGATCTCTTGAACGTAACATGATCTCTTGTTGCTCCCGCGTCGAGCATCAGCGAAAGTGTCTTTACGCACTCGCCAGGCAAACTGTTTGCGGCTGACTGCTTCCTTCGAATTAGCACCCAATAGTCCATTTTTTATTAAGAGTTCACGGAACGTTTGCAGTGCACAATCGACATTACATACAGTGGTCAGCCAGCTGACAACGAGCCACTAACTGTCTACATTGTAAATAATAGACGTAATAGACAATGTATAACAAATACCTTTCTCATCGATGGCCTTCTGCAACAGATCCCCCATGGTGTCACTCTCAGCAATGTCCACGGGCAGCTCGCAGTCGTAGTTGACAGCGGCAACGTCACCGCCATTCTCCAGCAGGAATCTGAAAAATTAAAACTGCATGTTTAAAATACATGTTATTGATAAGAATTTAGCGAGTAGCACCTTTACTGTAGCAGTTTCCTCGATAGCAACGTATTGTCTTACTAAGATTTCCATTGACAGTATCGACATTACGAACAAGGTCAATAGGCTAGAGCCCCAAGTCTGTTAGCTATTGACAAAAAGCCGCATAACTGTGATACTTTTGCTATTAGACTACCTTTCATGTTAAATTTGGTATTCCGCTAAAACAAGTAAGCCTTCGTCACAGAATAGCACAGTACGGCAAGCAATTTGATAAAATCTCTAAATATCAATATCATTGATTTTCATGCAATCGACACGCGTTAACGCATTTCAATAGCTAACAGATTTGAAGCCCAGGATACCTCTTATTCGATTTTTGTGGAGAGATACAACGCGAAACTTACATGTAATTTATGTAAATGTTGTTAATTACCTCATCTAACAGTCATCTCAGATGTAATTTCTCATCGTCACATGTCGACCAACATGACTGGATATCTTCACGAGGCGCTTTTAAATAAATTTAGCCACATTTGAACTTCTGTGACATATTGCAAGTGACCGTGCGGCATGTCAAATGTCGCCGTAACCTTGGCTAAAGACGATCGGAATCGGAGTTCGCGTGTGCAGCGCGAAACTGCGCGAGCGGTCATTGCGCGGATTTATCGGCGACTGTCGTAATCAAGCCAATACAATTAAGTATTATACTTGAAACTAGCTGCTATCCGTGAATGCAACTCAATTGAATGAACGATCATTCGAAATGAGAGTAATTTCGAATTATCGTTCACAGCACTCTGAGCAAAGTTTGAATTTAATCGCATGAACGATGCGTGAACGCGAACAATTCTATTATCCGATCCGACTCTCGATTTTCTGGAATAAGTAAGAAAATAATTCCAGCCTTTACGGAGAAAGGTTAAGCCACACGACCTGTTGGCAATTCAGAATTTTTTCTAGAAATATACGTAACCGGCACTAATTTAATCGGATATTCAAAAGAATCCTTCGGAATCGTATCACCTTGGAGTGGTGGCACGTGCAGAGAATTATATTCCTACCTACGTACTTAGTATAATCTCATTTAGAAAAAAAAAATTATCGCTTCAACTTGTGTTGGCCACGGTAATCAAGCTTTTAATAAGCCCTTCGATCATTTAGCTATCAACTGTTATCATTATCTTACATTAAACAGATTACAGCTCTCGAACCCATACCCTAGAAAAGAAATTGCTTTTTAACAAAGCTGAATAACTTGCAACCAATTATTGTCAATGAGTTTTGAAACGTAAATAGTTTTTTAGTGAAGAACAAAGCCAATAAACGGTAAAATTCTAATAAAATTATCTCATGTCATTTTCTAGCGTTACAATTTGTAATATTATAGATATGACAAGGAATAGGAGATATATTATAGCTCTGGCTTTCTTAAGATTTATGATTTAGAAAAAAATAAGAAAACATTAAATAATACTGAATTTTCTGCGTGCGTAAGCTAAGTTCTGTCCTACGCAAACCTACTTGATACGACAAAGTCTAAAAAGAAAAGGGGTGTGGCTGTGTCATGGTCGCACGTGATTACGTGTACGTAACGGGCAATTTTTTTTTGAGCGTAATATACGTATATCACATTAATTTTTGAACACTAAGAAGTCTTTTGAACGTTATATTTTTAGGGGGGTGTAATAAAAATTAAGATGTAGATGATAGACGTGTAGATGTAACACCAAAATGTAGTATCCAACAATTTTGTTATATTTCGTTTTCTTAGTTGCTTTCCACTACGGAATAAAATTAAAAGACGTATTCACGTCAAAACATTCAACTCCTGCGTTACCTGTCATGGTTTGATAATATTCAGACTTATAACAGTCTACAATGTCTAGTCATTCACGATTAAATCCAGGTCTCGTTACAAAGGCCGCAAACCGCGATGACATGCGCTCCATTAGCGATAGGTAAAGTACAAGAAATATCATTATTCACACAACCCCTGCTACCAGGTCACGGTGAGTCAATCTTTGTTTACAGTTCCGTCCATCGCGTAATAGGTACGTCAGTCACCACACGGTAACCGCGATAAATACACATTGATAGTTGTACGGTTTTTCCAAACTATAACTAGCGCCAACTATTATATTTGATTCAGGTTACTATTTGAGACATAAAATGTAATATGTATCCTATTTTCTACAAGTTCACATCGGAAAGAAACTTATCATCGGTTATTTTATTCTACAGCTAAGAAAGAATCACCCCCAGGGCAAAGATAATTCTTTCACAGGAGCATCGATAGATTATTATTAAATATGAATATTTTTAAAATGACAATAAGTAAATCATTTCTGTACGCACCACTAATTGTGGTAATCGAAGTAATTTTTTTAGAATACTAGTAATAATATATATAGTCTTTTTCCTTCTTTTATAAGGTTATAAAATATCAATAAAAGTGACATTAGTTTCAGTGTGGTTTGTTTGTAACGGATAATCTCACAAACTATGAATCCAACTCTGAAATAAATTTCTGTTATAGAATGCTGCACTTTTTCTAAGTGACGTGTTACATCCCTACTTATATTATAAATGCGAAGTAACTCTGTCTGTCTGTTGCTCTTTCACGCCTAAACTACTGAACCGATTGAAATGAAATTTGGTACAGATATAGTCTAGAGCCTAAGAAAGGACACAGGGTACTTTTTAATGCGAAAAAAGCATTGTAAGTAAGGGTTTGAAATAGGGGATGGAAGTTTGTACGGAAGTTTCGTCATTTTTAAAGCTAGAAGCTTGATATTTATTTTTTATGCTTATGATTAGATATAAATAAATTTGGCACTCAAAGTTATTAAATATATATATAGTGGTAAAATAAATATAGGGGATGAAAGTATGTATCGAAATATGTAAGGTTTCAGCTAAACCACTGCACCGATTTCAAAATTTATTTCATTAATGGAAAGCTACATTGACAGCGAGTAACATAGGCTATATTTTTTCCCCATATTCCCGCGGGAACAAGAACTACGCGGGTGAAACCGCGGGGCGCAGCTAGTTTTACATAACACGGAAAAACTGCCTGCGGGAAACGGGGATCAGTCATATACATGTTCCTAACTATAGCGATAAGAAGAACTCATAAAACTTATAGAAAGCTATTTAGCCGCTATTTGGTTCAAACTAATAAGTCTTTAGGCCAACGCCATGGTAAAGATTATTTTCTGGCAAAGTATATTTTATATTGTCGTTGTTCTTCAGCAGTACACCCACCTGGCTATGCTAACGAAGCCGCAGGACGCCGTGGCGTGCAGTGGAGTCCAGCCCTCGTTGTCTCCGCGGTTCACGTCTGCCCCATTGCTGACCAGGAACTCAACCATGTCCAGATTGTCGTCTATGCAAGCCTAAAAACAAAAAAGTTTGAAGGTTTAATAAATATTAGTCCCCAATACAATCTCGTCTGACAATAAGAAGTTGCCAACGAACCAGTCGTCGCTTCACTGGAGCATTTTTTTTTAAAAAGCCGTAAACTTATCTTAGTAAAAATATGGACCACCTGATTGATAGACAATAGATATTTTTAATTAGAATAAAACCCAAGTTAGAAAAATCAAGGCACCGTGTAGTAGTATAAAGTTGAGAAATTCCCCTTTTTTGAAGTCGGTTGAAAATGACCGCGGTCTTAAAGTTTTGGCTGCCAACCAAATACGATTTCCAACTACAGCACGAACCAAATACCTACCACGTACTTTTTAATTTCAACATTTGTTCAGTGAGGTTGTCGACCTCTTTACTACTTAATTAACATTCAATTCATGATAAAAAGAAAAAATATTAGAAACAACAAGGTCGGTAACCTTATGCATGTTGAGTTTATGTAACTTTGAATACAAAGGCAGTATAATTCACAAGTATAATCATCTCATTAGAATACACCAGCGGGCCACAGCCGTTAACATGCCTGATGCTATAACTACCGGCTTGTACAAGCATTTAATTGCAGATACCAGACTATCTTCTCTACCAGACTATCTACAAAAATCAAAAACCCATTTATCCTTCGGAAATTGTAATATCTACAAAAATCTATAGATAAGCCAGAAACTCTACCACAAGATTCGAAATGTTACGTACACATATTTAGCAACCCAAGTAGAAAGCACATACGGGTCCCTTGGCCCTCTTTTTAATTCAAAACTTAAAACTTAGATGGTCTGGTCTCTTTTTAGGAACTAATCAAATAAGGTCCAGCGTTGTCAGACCTCATAGCATTGAAACATCTGATTGTCGACCTTATTGCAGCTTAAAGAAAATAAAAAATGAAGTCGCAAATAAATATAAAATAATTTAAAACACAAAACAATTTGCTATAAAGCTATAATAACATAATAAAAAATAAAAAATTGCACAAATAAAAAATGTCACAAAAAACGACTTTAATGGATTAATGGTCACATTTACGCAATTGCTTTTTTCAAGTAGCTTCTGTGCTGCTTTTACATATTAGTAACATATTGTTAGTAAAATTTTCGTAACTGTCAAGTCCACAGATAAAAACGACTAAAGGTCTTTAGCGAAACGAAAAAAATATCAGTTAGTTTAGTTCCCTTTCGAGTTGAATAGTCTTTGAGAGCCAGTCTCATTCTAAGCTTAGCAAGTTTGCCACTTTCGATCACACTGTAACTTAACACCAAAGTGAGTTATTGTTTAAACGTTAGCTTATCAATAAAAAATCTTGCCAGCTGGACATTGTGCTTGATTGCGTTAAAAATCTAGTAGTTGTCCTTAAGCAAGCCCCAGTAAAGCCAAAATATTACAATGACAATTCCCGGCTGCATTAATTATTATATTAGACCCTTTTCTTAATTTATTTGGAGGCCAACATTTTTTAAATATAATTACATAGATATACTGTTAAAGAATCAGGAAGTATTTACTATTTTCGTGAACAGTATAAAGCGGTGCTGTATAAGTGCCAATATTATTGTTAGGTACTGTATATTGGCACTAGTACTGAATCTCTATGGAAACATTCCATAGACACATACGCACACACACATATTTTCTCAATTAGTTTCCATGTTTAACAATCTTATTGTTTGATCAATTATCATAAATAGAAAAGTTTAATACCGATAAATACTTCACAATTATCTGTTAACCTCTTTAAGACCAAATAATGCACTAAAATTATGAATTCTCTCATAAGCGTCCGCCAGCATCTTATTACAGCTGTTCACGACATTTTAATCCAAGCGTTATCGCAGACCACTCTCATTACTTGTACGGAAAGTGTTGGATGTATTATTAACTTCCTTTTGACTGACAGACCGACTGACAAGTCATAGGCGTAGCTGCAGCCATTATGCTATTGAAGTTTCGCGGCGGTGTACGACTGCCCAGAGATGCATTGTGCAACGAGTGGAACCGCTGCAGGGTCAGTGCCATGACCGCTGGCGCTGGCGCGTGGCGAGTGCGCCGTCGCTGGCGAAACTACTGTTTCACGCCTCGACAATTGACCACCTGATGGTTATGGCATAACGGTAAGCTTTTATCTCTATTTCAGCTTTAGTGGGGTATTCACTTAACTGCTCGAGATGCGTTTCTCAGAGAATGGATTTTATTATGGCTAACACATAATAATCAATTGATATATTGCAACACATTGCATTTCAAAATGATCACATTTATTTGAGCCAATCAACTAAAAACAGACTTCAAAAAATATATTTGCGTTTCATTTCGTATACTGGCGCCCGAACTAGTAATCAAGGGTACAATTTTTCCAAGGATATAAACAACTTTCACAGAGTTCTGCTCATCCGAACGGAACTGAACTGACTCTCCACGACAGGCTAATTAAAATCTGACGATGATAAATTAAGCAGGAATTTGATTCAAAGCGTCAATTCTCCAAATTAAGAATTGTCATATTTCAGTTCCTATCAATTCTGAATCTCTTAATAAAGTAACAAGAATCGTCAATCGAAAAATTATTAATATTAAATTAATATCGTAGCCACAACAAGAAATAGTACTTCATTCATAAAATTTGACTGAAATTTACGAAGAAAAAAAAAGTTAATGGCTTTCTGTTTAGAAAGATAACAGCTAAAGCTTTGGCATTCTCGTCCTTATTTCTACGCGTCTTGATTTTTAACTAACTCGTCCCTCCCATGTAGAAAGTATCACTATTGTTTATCAATAAATATAGTGCCACCGTCTTGTTTTTGTTACCCAAATCCTGTGCTCTTTACCTGTGTGTAGCTTTGGATGTTTTGTGTGTTTATTTGTAAGCAGACTAAAACGAGACGTAAGTTAATATGGTTAGGTACGAAAAACGTTTAGGTAATCCGCAAGTATAAACTGGGTGCAAAAGTTGACGCACACTTCCTGTAGTTGAATGATCCATCACTTTCGCCGAGAATTGCTAATAAATTCCTCGAATTCGCTAACATGACACATTATATAACATTCGCAAAAGCAAGCCAGCTGAAAAGAAGAAGGTCCTGGAACAAAATTAATTACTAGTTTAAAACTGACACATCTATCTAGTTATGGAAGATTCTTCTAATACCTCATATTAGGTAACAAAACGAGATTTAACCAAATTTAAAAGGCTCAAATGACAGGCTTCGTTTTCTTCTAAATATCGGTGTTTCCAACCACTGCTCCTTTTAAAGGCTGATTTGGTTGAAACATCGCGGTGATAGGATAATCTAGTATTCCAGAATGCGCCGGACGTTTTAATTTAAAGGAGGCCACTCGAGGAGGAGTTCTGACTTTGAACCCTAACTGACAGTTTAATAACGATTCCTGTCCAATCTCGACGACTTTAGAAATTACACAGTAGATAGACTAATTACTGATACTGTTATTTAATTGTCTGTTCCAACTGTGAATATCTGAAACACCTCTTTTGAAGCACGAATGTATTCTAAAGCGTTATTGCAAAAAGCTTTAGATTTGTTCACAATCGACGACGAACAATGGACGAAACTCATATTATTATCAGGGTTAACATTATCAGGGGACTCCGGATGCGAGTGCCATTAGCGACGTGGTAGCGCAGACGACACACAGTTACGACATTTCATTATATAATTAGCACTTGTTTTCTGGACGCGCTTGTATCGATGGGCTAACGTGACTTTAAATTCTCACTGTATATTTGATAATAATTTACATTTTCTTGTAGTACTATTAACAGTAAAAGTCTCGAAATTAATTACTATTCTGAACTTCATAAATGCGATTTATTATGTAAATTGAGTTGAAATACGAGTAGTTTATGTTTTTTTTCTATATTGTCAGATGAGATGGATAAATATATATGTATATCAAAGTTCGTTATAACATTTATCATATTTTTGTAGTAACGACTGTACTCACATTCTTCGTAAATATTATTTTGTGTATTACGCGGTTATGCGACTATTACTTGAAAAAAATATGAGCCTTAAACATGGGAAGGAGTAAGGGCGAAAACTAGAAAAAGTTTTACCTTTTAACGGCAAAATAAGTAAAGGGAAAAACTAACTATTCCGCCACCTTGTGCTTGTCAAAGCACAGAACTAATATTTAATGTGGCCAAGGCGAGGCAGCGAATTGTGTTATGCCTTCTTCAAGTTCTTTGACGTAAAAAATCCTTACGGCAATGATCGGTCAAGGTAAACCATTTTAAGAATTAAACGTTTATTAATAAAGAATAAACATGTATGGTACAGTCTCGATTGGCCTCTATAAATATTTTTAAGCAAACTTGTGAGCACCGTCAAAGGAAATTAAATGCATTATTCATTCGTAACAGATATCTAGTATTTTAAAACATTCCATTAGTATAAATGAATACAGACTTGAATTATGTACAAACACTAGACAGGCGGACCTCTCTTCAAATAAAAGTATATCGTTTAAATGCAAATTTATTTTGAACACAGAAACTAGAGAATAACAACGATTATTTAGTTTGTATACTTTTCCACTTACATTTTATCCAGGGTTTTAATCAGTGTAAATTCTTTTATATTCTATATCTATATATTCTATATAAAACCTGTCACAATTTTAGTTGTAAGAATAGTTTTTATTTTGAGACCTAGTAGAAAAAAGAGATATCTTGACGATTTTGTCTATTTAGCTGCAGGTTGTCCCAGACTGCATATCAAATTTAGACCATCTAAACGATGATCGGTCTAAGTTGATTTGCAGACCTCGTTTCGCTTTGTCAACTAAATCCCTGAGCTAATCTTCATGTCATGAATGTCTCAACTGGTACGATCATAATTTGAAATCACGCGACCAAAGGCATTCACGGTAAGCTAGTATGGTTTAACGAGATTCAACACATGTAATATTATCATTATCACACAAGTATTTACTCACGTTATCAAATGTCGCATTCCCTAATAAATTGCGACTCTTTACGAGATTTTAGATCCCCGGGTGACGCATCTTCAATGAAATCTATTATTAAATAGCGTGCTTATGTAAGCCAAATAATGAATAGCGGTGTATATTGTATTCAATGATCTGACATCACTACAACGTATTCAGTATCCGAGTACGGAGACTACTCGCATGTAATTATAGAACATAATCATAACATGACAGATTCAGGCCTAATATTAATCAATTAACATATAAAAGTATTTTGTCCGCGGTTTTAATGTGTATTATTTTGCAGTGAATACCAAAATAAAAACGAATGACCACTAATAAATAGTATATTTCTTCGTGTCCACTTTCGGGTCTATTGCATTCTGTTCTCGCGCCATTCCTTTGGTTTTAGGTGTTAACCTAATTCAGCTGACGGATTGGACGATCGTCAGAGATAAAATCAGTGCGTGAGCGGATGACGTAATCACATAATATCTGCGAATCCAAATCTCTAACATGACCTCGAGATGAAATTTTTTTTGTTCAATTCGAAAATAACGCGGCGCTATGTCATTCAACAAGCACACGTCACACCATCACTGAGTAGGTATTTGGGTCGGTCAATGGCAGCATCGAAATTTCAATCTAGACTAGTGGAATCTAATCATCAGGTCATAATCATGTAATTTGGGCGCTCACACTTTTTAATGATTTTGTCAGTTCTCACTAGCCAAATTAAGGCTAAATAAAATGAATAATAGGTATGTACATTTTGGTGAGACTACTTAATTCTGTAATGAAACCGAATGACCCAATTTGCTGAAAATGTCATACGAGATTCCGTTCGCCCAAAGACCGCGCACACTATAAATACTTAACCTGATATAATAAGAAACTTATAGCGAAGACAAAACGCATCCGCGATCAAACGCTGCCAAAATAATAACTCAAGAGATGGTAACAGAACAGATAGCAGTGTTTACAATTAAAATACACTACCTGTTTCCAGCGACTTCGTCCGCATAGAAATCAAAAAGTACCTATTGTGGTGTTTTTTCCTTGTCATATTATTACAGTTTACTTTTTAAATTATCCTGCTACTTCCAAACTCAACCTAAACTTTTAATTTAAAACAGAAGTTTGGGAGGAATTTAATAATGAATAAATACATAAAGAAACGAAACGATAAAAAAAATGGTGAGTTTAAATATTTGAAGCCAGGGGTAAGTTTTTTATAAAAAGGTTAATCCTGTAATATCGCCCGTGTGAACTTACACATGGTAGGTATTATTGGGGTGGCGTAAAACTTGAGTTTAACTTTTTAAGACAATCGCTATGGAATTACAGCCTTGTTATTATTACGCTCCGTTTCAAGTAATCACAGGCATGTTTCATGACAGTTTGTAGGACATGGTAATTATGCTGCTTCATGCATTACCGCTAAGTTCAGTCTCAAATTGATTGTTACGTTATTGTTAAGCACAGGTATTCAAAATAAAAATATAATATGTTTAAATATACTCATCTAAACCTTACCTTAAAACTTTACGAATTGCACTAGCTTATTTTGACAGTTAAAAATGAATAGCTTACTAGTCTAGGTGGTCATAAAGAATAGCGGCCCTGCTTCGTAAGAACTGAACATTTTGCTCTTAGCTTTAAATCCTGGAGTAACATATTATGAACATCATTAACCACCCGAACAAAGCTGCGGGGCGTAGCTGGCAAAGTTTAAAATTACAAGTGACAATTATTTGAAGTTTGGTGTATGCCGATGGAATAGGTTTCCAGTTATGTTAAGGTAGAGATAAGGCAATCCGATCTTAATAATACGACTTGCGGCGATGAGACCTAGATGCACTCGAAACGCCCGGGTCGATGTTTTCTAAATGAAAATGAATCGATGGCAAGTGACCGCTTTATTTAATTAGTTTTAGCTTTGAGAGAGTAAACGACGCTCTCTTTTAAATTTTATGGTTAATAAATTGAAACAAAAAAGTATAATGTCACAGCGAGAACGTGCCAAACGATCGCTTGCGTCCCAGACTAGCAGTAGACGCGCCCGTCCCCACTTCGATAATATCTTTTCCGAACGTCTATCTCGTACAATAATTATAACCCTGACGCAATAGGTAATCGACACATCAATCGGACAGAAGTATGCGCGTGCGAGGTTATTCATAGAGGATGCAGAAATACATTTTTCCGTGAACAATGCTCAATCAGATCTCCTAACTTATTTACAACGCGCATTAACGCCACGTAACGTGAACTACCACTAACAATAACCACTATGCGTCCGAGATCATTGACACAATGTAATCTATCGATAAAAATAAAGTGCAATATCGATATAGATAGGATGTTGTCATAGATTTCGTTAGCGGTGAGTGTTGTCGTTTTGTATCTGATCAGGTAACTAACCGCAATTTACAAATAGGGCATGCACACCAGATGCGGTACGCGTACAGCGCATACATGTTAAAACATATAGCAATCGATAAAACGAACTGTGCGCCGCGCGCCGCGGTTACGATGATGTAAACAGAGATGAATGCGCACCCGCCGATGAAACACGCCCGAAACATGTTCGATATAGGGCAACACTATTACGTACACGAATTGTTATATTGCCAAAAATATTGGGAATATAATTCATCTGTTATAACATTCGTATATTTATAGAGCAACTGAAATACCAATGGCAGCTAATCTTCAAGTTGCGCAGAGTCTAAGCTCTGTTGAGATTCAGAATTCATATTAAGTTTAAGTTCATGCTTTACTTTATAGCATTGTGATTTGAAAAGCACAGAAGTGAAACTAATCATTGTTTTGGAATCTCAGTTACAAAACAACGAAAAACACAAATGATCGCAATGAAATTAATGATATTTGTCAAATTTATTTTAGTGTATTACCATTTAGAATCGGTATTTAATTTTTTGACATTATTTCTTATATGTTTGTTATTTAGATAATTCATAATTAATCAGCGTTAATTAATAATTATTTTGACGTGTAGTTAATTAATAAATTTTGTATTTGAGTACATACATATAAAAGAATAATCTTCAGATTGACTATAGTAGCTTAAATTTAAATTTGTTTATAGCTCATATATTATTATATTATTGAAGTCATTTATTATTTATTATTATTATTTATTTATTTACCACCAAACCGTATACCAAACGTCGAAATTCGACGTCGCACTAAAGTTGAAGATGTAGGTATACGGATAGCAAGGCTAAAGTGGAGATGGGCAGGACACTTGGCAAGGCGGGATGACCAAAGATGGACGAAGGTAGTAACGGAGTGGTGGCCAAGAGGAGCGCAACGCCTGCGAGGCAGACCACCAGCTCGATGGTCGGATGACATCGCAAAGCACGTCGGGATTGAATGGATGAGACTGGCACAGGACCGGAACAAATGGCGTGAAACAGAGGAGGCCTATACCCAGCAGTGGGTGGATACGGGCTGAATAGATAGATAGATAGATTTATTTAATTAATTAATAGGGCATAACCAATTGTATTGTTGTCATTTGTATTTATTCGACGTAAACCTAATAAGAAATCATATTTGTATCTTAATTATTAAGAATCCGGATATAAATTTTCGTAGGGTACAGTCATCATTGTGTAAAGGCATATTATAGCTTTGTGAATAAATATATAAACAAACGAATAGCTGTACGTCGAAAAGGTT
The DNA here is from genome assembly GCA_912999815.1 of Campaea margaritaria. Lineage (NCBI taxonomy): Eukaryota > Metazoa > Arthropoda > Insecta > Lepidoptera > Geometridae > Campaea > Campaea margaritaria. The sequence continues at coordinate 9,193,745 of OU538788.1, forward strand.
ATCCTCTCCCATTACAAAAAGCCGTACGCCTTGAAGGTTAATACAGTTTTATATTTTAGCGGCTGCTACGAACAACTAGGTCGTCAAATAAGCTGAACAGGAAAAGTGAAATTAAATAATAATATCGCCGTTAATTTAAATATACATTAAAAGATCATACGGTTATGTAAAGCAATTTCCTTAAATTCACATAAACTTGTTCAAGCGAGTGAAGCTCTATGACTATGAGTTCACTTAAACTTATCTTATGTCGTGTGTTTACGTGTGTATTTGTTAGTTTGCTAATGCAAACCCTAAGCTCAAATAGAGAAAGTAGCAACATGATTTTGTCCGTTGCATGTCGACAAAAAAGGACCGCGTGCGATTTACCTTCGTTAATAGCCCAAACATTTTCCATTTGGATCATAACGAGAATGTCAAAAAATACGCACAGCGATTGCGCCTTTTATCACTTGCAAACATTGGAAGGGTTCTTGGAACTTGTGAGACTGGAAAAGTTATATATTTTTATTTTTTATACGAATTTAAATTTACTAAGGGCCACCACTGCTAAGGCTTTTAGGCTATTGACCACCGTCATGGATTATGGAACAATCTCTCTCACTATCTCGAGTGAAAGCTTTAGTCCAAGCAGTCGCGGACAGGCTTGAGATGTAGGTTACTTCCAGTTTTTAACCGCCTTCAAAAAAAGAGGAGGCTCTCATTTCGACTGCATGTATTTTTTTAAGTTTGTGACGCAATTTCTCCGCCCTTTTTGCTCTAGTTCCTTTAGTGCATTATGAAGTCGGTTGATTTTTTTATTTTTATTTCTATTTATGCAGAGTAGTTGAAGAATATTGTTGTATATATGTTATTCAGTAATTTACAAGAAGTTTCTAATTTCTTCTTTCTTCTTTCTTCTTATTTTAATTAATATTCAATGTACTTTTCATATAATATTTTACTGCTTAATTATAAGCATATTTAGATGATTGGGGATCAATAACTCATTGGTATTTGAAATGAGTCGCGGTCATGGCTGGTAATAATTATAAAGTTGGCGGGCGCGGAAAAATAACGTAAAATAAGTAGCGATAGCCGACATTGTAAAGAAAACATTTTTGCATCAACTATAACTCCCATTAACGTAGAGTAAAATCGCCGCGCTATATTTCCGTTTCATATCCACTCGTCCCCCGCGAACATATTTAACACAACACTTTTATTTTTAAACACAAGGTTGCTAAAATATATTTAAATTTGTTCTTCCACAGATTTACAGTTATCGTTTAGTCAGTTTTATAAGTGTTGTAAATCAAGTCAAGTTAAGTTCATTATGAAAGAAAGATTTACCATCGACTACCTAATTATGTTCTAGGTTCTTGTTTTGAAACGACAACCGTATGAGTTAAAATGGCCAAAAATGTTTGATTGGTTGGCGAATAGCGTGAGGCTATTAATGAAAAGCCAATGAAAATTTTCCATCATCAAGTGGACCAAGATTATACTGCTTGCTAAAATATGCTTGACAATAGTCAACTACAATGGTTCTGTTACTATCGAGTCCTTGATTAAAGATAAAGCATTAACCAAATTCGAATAGACTTTTTAAAATGTTAGCCATTGTCATAGCCAAATAAAACGCCGTTCATGCTTATTTTCTCTTTGACAACAAGTTATTTTCCAATTCATGTGCCGGGTATCGGGCAGCTGTCATATTTAGCCATCGGCTATCGCAGTTATAGGTCAGACGCGGCACCAACAAGCGTCGCGGCGTCGGCACGGCTGCCAACCCGGCACCGGCACCGCCTCGTAAATCTCAGGGTTTACAGCCAACACACAGCGATCTGTCACACTATCGCCGCCGGTAAACTTTTTAGAACCAGTATTTAAGTTCCACATGGCGACGAGATTGTACATTTGATCGCGCACATTATACATCGCTAGCTATGATAGCTTTGCAGTAAGTCCGAGCAATTGCGTACTGGCAAATGAAATGTCATCTGAGAGGGCACGTTTACACCTACATTCGGCACGTCACGTCGTCACAGAATAAGTTAAAGTAATCCATGATATGCGAATGACACATGCAACTACTACAGTTATCAAAGTGGAGATCGATGTTCCGATTCACCTCGAATAGTTTATTCAAGGCGTAAACGCGGCGCAAACTAATGTTCTGCTTGGCCTGTATTATGCATTTCCCCGGCCAATCTAATTTAGCCATTACCTTTCAAGACGGAGTACGGTGTTGGGTCTCCAGACTTTTCCGTACTACTGTTCCCGCAGGGATTTTTGGTACTGTCATTAAACCTCTACATTGTTAGTGGATGGCAGTTCTCTTTACTGGATAAATTCATTAGCCTTTGATGAAAAACGATTACTAACTTAAACCAGTTCAACAGTTATTGGCAACAGTGATGGATTAGTTTTTTTTTTTAGTAAGCTTTTGATGTTTTCATGGAGCTGAAGAAGTAAATTATTTTACACCTAATAAAAAACCGTAATAAAAATAAAAGATTTACCTGGGGCAAATGATTTGAATGGTTGTCACATATAGCGCATTTTATCAGTTATGTTTTATTGTGCATTTGTAAATTTAATGGAATAATAAAATACAGATTGTCGTCAAAGTACCAACCAGTAGGCAAAGAAATGGGTTATAATCGCGAAACGGATATTTCCATTAACACTTTGGGCCTGGTCTTGGCACGGGAGGCGCTAAAAACGTTAGGGATATTAGCAGAAATGTAAAATTGGTTAACAGTGTGTTCGTTACATTTTAGTACGAAATAAGTGCTAAGAGCGAACAACAACAAAAATTCAAAAAGTTGACTTTTATGTTGAGATATTACGCAATATATTTTTTACGTTAGGTATAATAAAATAAAAAGATTTTTTCGGTTGTAATACATTTGCAGAAGTTCAAGAAATCTACAAACTAAGCGAGCGCTGATGCACTGGAGTGAACTTTCCTGAGGTTCAAATAACGTTGGGCAAAGTCAACAAAATATTTTACAATTTTCGGATGGAGCGTTCTGGGTCCACATTTGTGCGTACGGGTAAAGAACGGAACCCCCGGCATTCTTTTTTGTTTTTTGAAAACTATAATATACGGAGATCCGAAGAAGAACCAAAGTGGAAGACATCGGATCCCGTATAATTAAACTCAAGTGGCGATGGGCAGGACACTTGGCAAGATGTGGCGATGGCAGGTGGAGTAAGTCCCTGACAGAATGGTGGCCACGTGTGGGTAAGCGCAGCCGCGGAAGACCGATACAACGGTGGGTCGACGACATCAAAATGTTTTTGGGTAATGCATGGACCAGATCGGCCCAAAGCCGGGATGAATGGCGTAAGAGGGAGGAGGCTTATGCCCTGCAGTGGGTTGGATGAGCTGCATATGATGATGATGATGATGATAATGTGGGTGGGTGTCTTTATAGCTAGATTCATACCTATCTACCAGGTTAAACAGGTATTTTCTAAATATTTGTGCTCCACTATCTATCACCTACATCGCTGCAAAAAACAAATGAATACCTGTGACAATACAATGCTGGAGAAAAATAGATCGTATTTGACTTAACTCCGTTTGCATTGTTTACACCGCATTGATGTCTCGCTAAGTATTATACCAGCTCAGCTCCAGTTAGATTTGTATGAGAAAACGACACATCCGTTCTACTTAGCGGTCTGGGTCATTTCCTTTAAACAGCGGACCTAATGGAATTAATAATACCGATATATTGATGTTCAAAACACATCCTTGCTCATCCCTACATTAGTTGATATTTCCTCCACTATAATTACGCCTAATGTTAACTATTTTTTTTATTTTCTCTTGCTGAATAATGTAACCAAACCATACACTATTGGGAAATACGCTTAGTAACACACGTAGTCTTGAAAACGCTGACCAAGCCAAAAAAAACTAATCATTAAAAATAGTCGGTAGTCTAATAAAAAAGCGCACGAAGAGTAGTAAAATGGGTAATTACAAAAGGGTATACAATCATGTGCCACGACTGTTACATTTTACGCATACTCGTTCGGTCCGGTGGTTCTACCCATATCATGTTCCTATGCGTCATCGGAGAGCTGTGATGCAATCATTACAGACGCAAATCGGGTTGAGGGCATACCAGCACCGGCAAGAAACGTTTGTAAGTTGTGGGTTCGGTTAGATATTTTGCTCTCTTTTTGTATTTACGGTGGCCACACACCGAAATTGGATATTTATTCGAATCTTCGCGGGGGCAGTCATTTATCGAAATGCAACAAGGGCAACAACGTCACTCAGTCACACGAATATTATCGATCAATCAATATCATCATTGATATGCCATTATGCTCAGTTGCGTATCCTTTTTTCCACTGATGTAGGTATAAAATAACTTTTTCTATTTTATATACACAGTTCACGCGATTTCCAACTACATGGATAGGTAAGTTGGTAGAAATAGAACGATGTCGAAGAAAACTAAACCGCTCAAACTATCTAGGTGTCTGCCTATCTACTACCTATCTGCCACATGATGCAATTATAATTTGTGTCAGTGCTGATCTTTAGGTCAAACTGAGGACATTCACTGAACGAAGGAGTACCTATTTCAATAAAATAGTAAGTAGTTTTGCTTTTAACGAGGAGATTTCCAATATCGATACAAGAAGGTACCGATGCAGAAGGTAAATTACTAAATTATATTGTATTATTAGCAAACTTATAATAGTAGGTTAAATTTACTGAATCTTGTAATCGCAATTCTCCAGTGACGTGATGTTTGTCTTGCCCTTTTTTACCAACTCTAACCCAACTTTTCAAATTATAAAGCAGGAGTTAGGTACGCGGGTGAAACTCCGGGACGCAGCTAGCACAAAATAAGTGCGCAGATGAAATACTAAGACGGATGAGTTCACGGGTCATCCAATCATGCGTACTCCCATTACGAAGTTGTATAGTTTGCCCTAAAGCAGTCAATCATTTAATTTAATATATGGTTGACATTTCCGTGAAACAACCCTGTTACATATGAGTATTTATTACTTGTGACAACGATAAATTATTCGCCAATAACTCGCGCATGAAAGCGCACCTAATACCAACTTACATACAAAATGGGGAGACGTACGTCTAATAATTATAGAGGTTCTACTTCCTGTGGTTTATTTTATATGGTGAATTAGATAAAGTTTCTAGTTGTACGTTTTGACAAGTGTGATCAATAGGAAATGTAGATATTTAGTAAAACAGTAACATCCCATTTTAGCGTACATAGTTGACGCCAAGGCAAACAACCGATACTTTGCTTGTTTTCTTGAAATAAACAATCGTGTTTACAAATGTGTCCACAATGTTTCAATAGAACATTATTGACAATTACGGTAACATACAGTCGTAAAATTCACTGTTTTATCCCTATCATTAGGGCAAATTCATCACATGTACGTGCCCACTATAAACTACAGTTGAAGTACGAGCTTAATATTGAACTAAAATATTTTCAGGGTGAGTGTTTTGCACCAGTTACTATCGATATTGACTCACAACTTTTATCCTGAATATTTCATGACAGTTTCAAGGCAAGTCAAGGTAAATAGTGAATCGATAAACTTAAATTCAGGTTGCCGGAATATGAGAACTTATAATGTAAGCCTGCAAGGTTACTATCGATCGAAGGTATAATTTAATACCCCAGAACCGTACTGACCATGAAAGTTCCTATAGACTGTGAATTATTTAGGTGGGAAATTATTTACTAGGTACTTGCTTTCGACGTTCCTCCGACGTGATGTTAAGTGACTTGAGCTATAAGTAGGCTATAAGTAGGCACTTGGGCAAAATTATTTTATGCACAAATATCATGCCGTGATTGCCGTGTTCTCGCATTGTCTCATGGAGTTAGAGGGGCTGTCGCTAATCATCCGTCCGTGTCCCGAGCGCTCCGGACTGGAGACTGCAGAGCATAATACTTATTGCATGCCTTCATGCGTGTAACTATGCTGTCATGTACCTATTAAATCAGAACAGCTTCGCCACAGATGTTGCCCACAACGAATATAACACTGACATTGTAAGTTTAAAGGTGCAATGGAAATTCACAGCTCCATTATATTACTGTGATACCCCATTTGCAGTCCATAGTGGCTAAATTTGATACAATGTGAATCGGTTCGCTCATGAGTTCTATAAATTCTTATCAGTTTATAGTAAGAGCGCAGTGTGCACATGTTCCATTTTAATCGCTCAATATTTGAATTTACACGAGAGCTAGCAATTTCAGAACATTATGGTGATTCATGCAATTGGTAAAGTGCAGATTCAGAGCATTACTACATAAAATTTATAAGACAAAATCACTGAACGCGTCTGACTATCTGTGAGAAGGATCTCAGAAACTAATCGATTTGGTATTGCTAATTTAATCATAAATTATATCCTGAATTTTAGTGTATAAAGTATGGAGTTTTTTGTAAATAAAGCCATGTCCCTTGCGCGTGTATTGGTTTACTCACTACACAAAACATTCATATGTGTAAATTTTTTGACAATGTTTTGTTTTCACACCAAAAAAGACAATTTGGTCAAATACGACAGTATTTTGTGTAGAGGTTTTTGAGTAATGAGTAGACCAAAACGCGCGCAGGAGACACGGCTTCAATGACGCTTGGTTACGTGACGTGTTATATTGTTTAGGACGTCAGAGACCGAAAAATCACATTTGATTTACCTCAACGTAGTGATGCTTTGGGCTTGTTTCTTGGTGTGCGCTGACTGCGTTTTCAATTGAACCACAGCGTAAGAAAACTCCTATTAAAATAACTAATGTTATTTTTTTTACTTAATTATTATAGTTAAGTAAATTGTCAACTCTGACTTAAAAACAACATAAAAACATTAATTATATAATTGTTGTTCATTACTTAACATCCCTAATTAAATATTTTAGTGGTCTTGCTTAATAAATGTAGTAAATACACGTAATATAAGTCGTAGTATGCGAATATGAGTGCATTCCTTCTACGCTATGCTTAATCTCCTTAACGAGTAGCGAGTGAGTGATGTTATTGGATTAAAATTAACCACTAACTAACTAGTTTTTTATCTAATTTTATTAAGAGGCTTGGAATTGTTTAACGACTGTCAGGTCAGCCCCAGTCCCCACTCAGTACACAGCACAACTACCTATATAGCATTTTGACCGCACCAGACAATGATCGCTTATACGTGCCTCTAGATGTACCAAATAAAAAAAAATCCTAAAAGGAATTGAAAGAAAATGATCCCCGTAGTTTCTTAGTTCTATCTTCTCTGACGGACGTATTTCCGAAGCACTGAGTTAGAGTTTCCTTTTCCTGAGCGAGATTCAGCCATGAATCACCACTTGAAGGGGAAATTTCTTTTTTCGAACTCAAACCATAGTTCCTCATTAGTTTAGTTCAGAGGTTCCCAGACTTTTTTCTCATAGACCACTTTCAAAATTTAGCTGGTTCCGGTGGATCCCCTACAGCTACAGTTCTATCATATTCCTATTTATTTCCTAACATAATATTGTTTTTGTCAAAGTAGACCCCCGTCGAGTCTCCCGTGAACCCCCGGGGGTCCACCTAGACCACTTTGGGTCCAAGGGTTTAGTTGATCATATTTGATTTATTTTTTATTCTTCTAATATGTCTTTGGCACTGTGAATGGAAAGCTCGGTGCAGCTGTGGAATACTGCAGCTACCTACATCTTAACGCAATACCCACTACAAAGCTGCAACTAGGTGCTAACATGATGATGTGCGGTCTGCTTAACATGCCTTACAAAATTGTGAGTGGCGGGAGGTGGCCGCAGCATTCTTACCTACCATTAATTTGTGCTACAAACTGTGGTTTCGGCACAACGACGCGGGTACTAGTGCTGCGGTCGACAACGTTTTGTATTGCAAATATAACAATCACCCCATTTAGTCCAACCTTTATCTACCCGTGCGAAGCTGCGGCTAGTCATTGGTTAAATCTCTTTGTAATTTAAAGTGCTGTTTACTGACATAATTGTCCAGCATTCTGTTAAATTAAATTGGAAACTTATAACCTAAAGGAAGCGACGCGATTGGTTTAATTTGAAATCTAACATTTTAAATGAAATTTTGATGATATCTTATTATTCCCAGAGTAAGGACCAGAACGGGTCTTGTTAATTACATCTATTAAGGTTCATTAATAATATCCTGTGCGTTGACTGACCGATCGTTGAAATCTTACCACGGCGCGGGCGCACGGGTTGAAGGCCTATGAGTAATATCTCATGTAGTTATCAAAAGTGTGGTAGGATTAAATAAATACTCATGAAAACAAGTTGTAAAAAATAATACGTTTAAAATTATTTCTTTCTCTCCACCTACCTCCAAAGGAGACTTCCTTTGGAGGTAGGTGGAGAGAAACTGTAATAAACTGTATAGTCATACACGATGATATATTACAGTTAGATTCAGTAAATGACGCCAAAATTCATCTGGCGCTATCAAAGAGATCGAATACTTAGATAACATTTTGCTGACACGCACGCCGTATCATAAATTTACTTGTCAGTCCGCTTCGAAGTAATTCACCGAAGCTATTAATTTAGGATCTATGCTCCTATTCATGAAAAACGAATTACAGCGGCACAAACTAAGCCGGCTATGTACTCGGAATGAGTAGACGGACAGTGTCAGAATCTAAATCCGTCCGAGTGATGTCCGTCGTAAGGCAGAAACAATCGAAAGTTATTCCGAGTGCTAAACTCCGGCGCACGTGACTCGGTGCCCGAGTCGGTGCCGCATTCTAGTCGAAACTACGATTCGCGGAAGTTTACTTTATATTGCATATTTTAATCTAACGCATAAAAATGTTTGTTTGTTTGTTAGTCTTCTATGCGCTCGCGGATTGTTCGACTGATTGAGTAGAAATTTTGTACAGTTGTTGTTGGCACTTGCGTAAAAGTTTATGGCGTAGTACCATCAACTTACAGTAGGTGGCGAGCGAGTCGTATCGAATAGTTGTTCGTTTCTCATGTGTTCACACACTATTCATATCATGCGATTGAGTTAAAATAAAACGTAATATCTGAACGAAATCACAGGTAACGTCATGTATTACATAAAAAAAATACAAATTCCAAATGTAGGTCACTTATATTAGACTAGCTGCGCCCCGCGGTTTCACCCGCATAATTCCAGTTTTCCCGGTTAAAAACCACTATGTTACTAAAGAGTTAAAAGATTGACATAATATGCTGTCACAGACTTTTTTTTAGATCTTTTTAAGGAGAACAATTTTGTCATACATCATTTTTGCATAACTTTAATCGTTTACGCAGCGCACGCAACAATAGCTCTTAAAATCTATATATTTTTCCCGTTTTGCCACATTTTTCATTGATGCCCCGCTCCTATTGGTCTTAGCGTGATGTTATATATATTATATACATATATTTAGAACTTCCTCTATTCAGCACAAAAAGAATTGTTCAATTTGAACCAGTAGTTCCTGAGATTAACGCGTTCAATCATACAAACAAATTCTTCAGCTTTATGTTATTATATTAGTATAGGAGTAAAGATATAGATTTGAGACCTAGTAAAGCTTGGCCCTTACTGGCCCACTGCTGCACGAAATAGAATTTATCTGTAACTATAAGTGTACAGCTGCTGCTATAAGAAGCGGTGATAGTCTAGTGGGAGAACATCCAACTTCCAAGGACAGGGTTGTGATTTCAAATCCCAGTGCAGGCATGTACTAATGTGTATCTTGTAAAATGTATGCAAGTCATTATCACTCCCTTTTCATTGAACATTGTGACTCGTGAGGAAACTCACATAACCGAGAATTATGTCAGAGTTGTGTGTTTGACCAATTCAGCCTGGGTCCCTGTGGTGGATTATTTTCTAAACATACTCATAAAAGTGAGGAGATACCAGTACTCAGCAGTGTGCCTATATTGGTTGATAACGTTGATGATGATAAGTGTGTGGCTGCAGGCACATCCTGATCTGGCTGCTTGCCTTCAGAGGTTTTTGCTTGTGCAAGCAAAGTCTCTCAACAATGCTATGCTATGCTAAACAATGCAGCTATGGAAAAGTCTGATTCCACACAACAAGCAGAATTTGACCCTAAAATACTCTTATATGCAGTATATCACGCTCAACAAGTGCAATTGTGGTAATTTGCATCATATAGGTAATTGGAGCCCGCTGTCAAACCAATTGTTGCTTGTATAGCAGCAATCAGATATGTCAAGATGTCAGAATGCATTTATTGGTCACATGTCCACTAGTGCGTGCTAATTTGATACTTTGTACTGTTTATGCTTGGAGCAATAGAACTTGTTTGAGCATGTGAATGTTGATCGATTAATAAAATGTATAAACATGACTGAATTTTTGTCATATGTCAATGTTGGTAGGTTATTTATCAAGATAGATTTAGCTAGTGTGAAGGTACATTTCTACTTTATTAATAAATAAGGTTGAGTATGTGGGTAGTAATAAAACCACATGGCATTCTCACTTTTCTTTAATGGCTACCTAGCTGAATACACGATTTACTTTTCACAATGTGTTTTAATTAACTTCAGGACTTAATAATTTTAATTATTGAATTCTTTTCTTTTCAACCGAGTCAGCATATATTCCGAACAGTGCCAATCTTGACATATTGAATGAGAGTAATAAAAGTCACATTTCCAATAATATCTCATAATCCCAATTTTGTTCAAGATTACTAGGCTTAACACTTTCACTGCTGAGCCCATTTTCTTGTAAAGCCACAGATACGGATTTGCACACACTATTGTTTTTTCCCATAGTACAGCTATCACCACAGTTGTGTTTTCTCGAACTCGCAGCAAGTAATGAAAAACGCCACAGTTGTTTTCAGCAGCAAACATGTTAGAAAACAAAGCTAGACACTAAACTAGGGAACTTTTGGTCTGCTGATAGAGATAAGATTATTTTCTTTATTTGTTATGGGTCCTCTAAATTAATTGATATTTTATCACCATCATCAACCCATAACGTCCCACTGCTGGGCACGGGTCTCTCCTGACTCTAGCGAGAAGGGTTAGGCCATATTACACCACGGGGGCCAAGTCCGGATTGGTGGATAACATACCTACCTCCGAAATAATTCTCGGGTAGGTATGTGGGTTATTTTATACTCCATCTCAAATAACTCTCACTGGAAAGTTGATGTTTTATACTTTACATAGGCGTGGAAAATACACCTGTTGATCATAGTAAACAAAGACAAAAGTCTAGATTAGAGGATATTCTAACAGTTAAAACATTATAATATCTTAAAAATGAGTGGAGGGTAGTTTCATAGATCCAACAAGTATGATACTATAGGAGTGCTGTGCCGATTTGGTGTGTAGCAGATGTGAGAAATCTGCAGGTATATGATATAACTACTTTGAGAATGTCTTATGAAACAGGTACAGAGCATAGATGTTTAGGGCCAAAATGCAGCTGCAGATACTAGCTGACCTACTTGGGTCTGTGCATAAGATGCTTACAGCTATTGGCTTGTGTGGTGTGTGCAGCTCACCTGATGCAGCGCAGTGAGGCCGTCAACGTTGGCAGTGTTGATGTCGGCGCCCATCTTCAGCAAGCGCTGCACTTCCTCCTTGTCTCCCGCAATGCACGCCGCCAAGAACACAATTCCCGACGAGAACTGGATTCGCGACGCATGTTTCGGCGACGGACTCTGCTTGTTCGTGTCCGACTCTTCCCATCGTTTCAACTGTTCAGCTCGCTTGAAAAGCGCCGATGATGACCTATTGTCCGTCATTTTCACTCTTCACTGACCACTTGGCACTCAATATGGACCGTCCTCGCACTTTTCACCCAGCATAGATAATGTTTTTATTAGATGCAGTACACAAACGCAGAGTCTTTAACTTTATCGCCAAAAAAGGAAACGTACCAGGGAGACTGATATTAAACAGCTTTCATGCGAACATTGTCCCGTGCACTTGTTGATCTCGAACCACACCACATTCAGACACTGATTTTAAATACTTGACATAACCAATAAGCTACACATTTAGCGTGGCAGCCATTACGAGAACAAAATTTTACAGCTAACTAAAGTACCCACAACACATACCGAATTTAAAGTAAAAAGAAAAGTTAGGCAGGGATCGAGTTGAGAATGACGGAAGAATGAATAGGTAGTTAGAGACGGTTTCTCCCAGCGACACCTAGCGGATAAATGTCTTGCCGAGTGAGTGTGTCCATTTGACGTCCATTTTGTTTGTGTGTTGCCATTCATTTTCCGCTCATTCATTTGCAAATGAGAACAAACTAAAACGACACGCTCGTTTATTTATTGAGTAGTTTATTTATAATTTTATAATGGTCATAATTTATATTAATTGATTATTAAATGACACAAAAATTTATTCCATAGAGAGCTATGAATATAGCTTATTACAATCATAATCTGAGTAACTTTGCGTGATATTATTTTGCTTCAGAGTTTTGGGGCCACTAAACGAAGGCTACGTAACGTTTAAACGGATTTTGATTATATTTGAGCATACAGATATATACTTTCAGTTCTAGAAAAAACGCAATAAGTAATTGTTGCTACCATCAATGTTCCTTCTCTTTTAGAGCCTGTAGGGTTGGTACGTGATGATGGCAAGCGCCCGGATGGCCTGACTCTGATCCCCTGGGAGCGGGGAAAGGCTCTCGTTTGGGGATGCTACGTGTGCTACGATACGTTGGCCCCTTCCCATCTCAGTGGATCAGTTTTGAAGGCCGGAGCCGCGGCGGAAGCCGCCGAAGAGGCCAAGCGGCGCAAATACGTGTCGCTACTAGTGATTACGTGTTTGTCCCGCTTGGCTTTGAAACTTTTGGTTCATGGGGTCCAAGTACGAGGAAATTTTTTAAGCGTTATGTCCTCGTTTTTTCGACGCCGCTGGTGACAAGAGGGCTGGCTCATTTCTTGCACAGAGAATAGCTATTGCTATTCAACGTGGAAATGCAGCCAGTGTTCTTGGCACCATGCCTCATGAACACCCTCTTTTGTTAGATTTTTAAGTTTTTAGTTTTAGTTAGTTTTCCTTTTATTTATTTTGTTATTTAAGTTCCTTTATTTGTATCATAAATAAATAGGTTATATTCTCCATTGTTATGTGCGTGACAAATCTGTTTAGTGTGTTAATATTCAGAGTTAAAGTTTCTTTTCTGTTTGTATTGTCACTTGTTATCTCAGAAACCGGAGAAATTCGGTTGCGGGAAATATCCCTACTTCCCTACTTATATTATAAATGCGAAAGGAACTCTGTCTGTCTGTCTGTTACGCTTTCACACCTAAACAACTGGACCTATTTAAATGAAATATGGTACAGAGATAGCCTAGAGCCTGAGAAAGGACATAGGCTACTTTTATTGCAAAAAAGGGTTGTAAGGTGTTGAAAGTTTGTATGGAAGTTTCGTAATTTTTAAGCTAGAAGCTTGAAACTCATTCTTTAGGATTTAAAATAGATATAAATAAATATGACATTCTAAATTTGTAAAAAATTGCCCTTGAGGGGGTAATATAAAAATAGGGGATGAAACTTTGTATGGAAATACATAAGGTTTCGGCTAAACCACTGCACCGATTACAAAAATTCTTTCACTCATGGAAAGCTACATTATCAGCGAGTAGCATAGGCTTTATTTTATTTCCGTATTCCCATAGGAACGGGAACTGCGTTGGTGAAACCGCGGGGCGCAGCTAGTTATGTATAAGACCAAAGCGAAGAATCGTTTCGTATCATTTGTAACTTTCAACTACAGGAGAAGCAGCTGTACATGAGCAGATAATTCACTAGGAAACTTTAACGTGCTGGAGCGTTTAAGGGAAGATAATAATAATTATGTAGGCACCTATGCAAGGCCGTGTACCTACACATTTTGGCGTCATTGTTCTGTCTTTTTGCTGCAGTATAATAAAAAACAAACCAAAATACAGTACGTAACGTTGAATCGTCTCAGGATGCTTGACTAAAAGAAATTAACACTCAGAGATCCTATCGTGTATATGTAAAATAGGGACTGATACTTATTAGTTAGTGGATTCAAGTCTCCAAAATCCTTTGTTCACTCCACCAAATGTATTTTGACAATTATTGACGTATCTTCAGAAGCCAAAGAGGCGTGCGTTAGCCAACGCCAAACATTTGTTAGTGTTCGTTGGGCTGTTGTGCACGCAGCTTTACGTGGAAACGCACATAATTATTATGGAAAATTTAGTCTGTGGTAAGTTATTATCTTCTTAAACTTGAGTGTACGAGAATTTCACTTCAATTTTAAACTTCAACTTGTCAGCCAATAGCAAATCTTCATTTCAAAAGCATTCCTTATACCCAATCACATGAGTTGTCAAATCCTAGAATGAGAATTGCATCAGCCAGCGAGAACGAGCCATTAGTCAGTCGCTAGTCGCTACGCTATCCTTGCGTCCTCTGGCGGTAGCCGACGAGCGTCGACGTTTTCAAAACTATCGTCACTCGTTCGTTCTCGTCAGTTACGTGCGGGAATTCAGGGAGAATATTTCTAATTCAAGATGGCCATGTGTCATATTGGTTTCTTGAATTGTTGTCGCTAAAAACTTTATTTAATTTGTGAAAGAAAAGTGTTTTTTTTTCACAATGGCTGACTTTAGTGTTGATGTTTCCAAGTTGCCGGAAGACGTGAGAGATAAACTAGCCGAACTGGACTTGGAGTTATCTGAAGGTGAGAGTGGTGCTAAGTTTGCTTATTTTGTAGATCGATAAATTGTTTTATTTGTTGATTATTGTAATTTTTCAAAAGTTCCGTAAAATGGGTTGTTTTGTTATTTTTAATATTACGCGCTTTATACGTGTAGTTGTATTTATTAAAGTTAGTTTTTAGAGTGTTGACGGGAACGATGCACAGCTGATGGTTTAGGTAAATAAAGGATGTTTGGTTGAGAGTGGAGACGTTGCGGCCGGTTTGTGGTATAGGATGTATCGGCGCTGCGGTCACGCTCCACTCGACGCATTGTCACATCGCGTGTCGAAGAATGCAACTCCACGATCAACACCGACCATGACGATTCTAAGATACCGACTGGATAATAAAATTGCACTAACTTATTTCCCGCCTTTGACGCTTCCATTGTTGAATAAGTACCTACCACCTATTTATGCGGTATAAGATATCTACCACCAACATTCTAGAAAACATGCATTGAGACAATGCACTGGGAGTCTGTTTATGTGAGCCATTGTTTAATTTTCTTATTTTAGTAACAAAATCAACAACATAAAAATATACAAATAGGTATATTGCTGAAAAGCTACAGAGAACCAGTTGAAACCTCATGTACTTACCATTGTTTGTTAACTTTTAAACTCATGCTAGGTATGTAAACTTTCAATAAGTACCTACCTGCTAATTCCAATCTGATTCCAATTCAAATGAATAAAATCTACACTGACACAATCTTTTAAATTAAAATTTATTATGCGTACTTGTCTCAACCATGACATAATAACACTGATACACAAATACAGAGGTGTTGTAAATGTAATAATTTTCGATGGCATGGTCCTCACCAGATCTAATTATATGAGTAAAGAAAAATACGAAATCAAACAAACATGTCTAAAGAGGGGTCTTCTTCAATACGTAGCACTGTCAAAAGAGCTTTTGTGCAACGTAAAGACTGATGAGGTGACCCCTTTGCAAACCCTAAACTGAAAATCTTTGAATAAAATTTTATTTGAAGTATGTTGGTATGAAGTATTCACATTACAAATGTAACTGAATAAAGAGGTGCTGGAAGTGATGGAATATTGATATAATATTATATTAGGTCAACGCTGAACATGGGGAAGCCTCAATAGCGAGGTTTAATATGATAGGGACATGGCAACACAATTTTAGAGTAGGGGTGTGCAAAATAAATAAATTACTAGCTTTAGTATTAAATTTATGAAATGAGAAAAATCGTCTCCCCAGGGTCAGTATTCATATTTATTCACATTAACACCCTGGATTAGATCATAATTAAGGGAAAAGTTGTAACTCTGTAGTTTGCACCGTTTGGCTAAATGAAGAGTGACATGATGACACTAAGTTCAATGCATAAGTGCTGGACTCCAGCTTTTCGCACGGAATAGCATTTTCCATAGCTCTATCTCTTTCTGTCGCTCAGAGAAGCCGTTCGCTAGAGCGAGATAGGTACGTGGAAAAATGCTGCCGCACGCGATCGTATCCCAGAGTACGGCCGCTTTTTTACTTGATTATAATTTTCTCTACCGTGGTGCCAACCGTAAGTGATCCGTTTTACCATAATTAATCCGAAATATAATACAAAGTTTTTAATTTAACTACTTATGTACTTATATTGAAAACTAGGTGCAATGTGGTAAATGTAAGACTAAGATAAATCTTTGAAATCTTTAATCAAACACTATAGCTATATATATATATATATGTCTCAAGCCAAGATGTACATTTAAATGACTCATGATTCTAAATGTGCTCTAAATAGATATTCCATTTCCAATAAATTTCATTATCAATTCCCGACATAACAGAATGTGCGGGCGTTATTGAAATTATATTTCGTAGTTCACAAAGCCCAACGATGATTGCATACGAAATTACTGGTAATTGGGCGTCTTAGCAATTGGTAATTTGCGAGCACCACCGGGTTCTGTATTGAGGCCATTGAGGGGCGGTATAGCTCGAGGAACTAGTTAAAATTGCAATTAACCTATAAATAAAGGACATCAACATATTAAAAGGAAGCACCCAACAATATGTGCCGACCCGCGCGTGCTCACAAGCCTAACGCATACATTCATATCGTGATTAATTTATTATCGCAGTCCTTTTTACTGCATTTTTCTCGTTGTCACATTCCATCCACTGAAACACTCTTACGTCGCCGCCATTGATACGCTCCACTGTCGTATTTTCTTTTATTCTCGATTGATGGGCATTGACCATCAGATGAAGGGAGTACTTGTTCCGTCAAAACTAATTAATACAACGCAACAAACAACGAAAATAGGGATCATTAAATTTTCTTCATTCAAATTACAGTTTTCTGAAAGAGGTTATCTAGCGATGAGACCAGACCGCCAATTGTACAGATATATATATTAATATAAATTGTCAACCTACATTTCCATCATTAGTCTTTTGATGTCCCATTTCTGGCTTATCTGGAATTTTTTCAAAGACCCATTCTACAGTGGTGGATATTATGACGCGAAAGTAGACGAAAGATTACGTTACCATAAATGGTCTTTCAGCAGTTGCTCAAGCTTTACTAGTTGCGCTTAATTGCAATGTATCTCGAACCGTAACTAAATACTAAACACATCACACTATGAACTAAACACATCAAAACGCTGTTAAGTATTTAATAACAGCATTTTGGTGTGTTTAGTAGTTCTTACGTGTTAGAATGAAAACTCGGCTTCCACTCGTATTTTTAAATAATAAAATACCAATTTACCAAACAGTGAAAACCGCATTGCAATCAGTGCAATGTTTTTTAAGTGACGCGATAAAAGCAGGCGGACAGAAACCATTATAAAAAACCTTATTAACCTTGTCTAGCAGCTTCTGTGAAATCCCGTATCTAGACCATATATTTCAATACTCTTCAATCTAGAAAGCTTTCATTTCTTACGGCTTTAATAAAAGTGTAGATGTTATAGGGTATCCCGTCAATTCAGGTTTGTCGCGTCGATAAATTAAGTCTACGCGGGCTGTTCTGCTTCCCTGTTATTGTTTAGCGAATCAGAGTGTAGGATGTAACCACTGGAAAACCGCAATCTGCGACCACCCTGGGACATCCAGTTAATATAATACTTTAGGAGGTCCCCTGTGGCTAGGCGAGATGGAATTAATCCCCGTTGTAGAAACATGTCGATTAAAAGTATTTGTTATAGCCCTGTTGTTCTCAAAATTTTGTCCCACTTCTCCGCAAGTATATATAGCGGGAAAGGTAATAGGTGTAATAAAGTTTGCAAAAGAGATTTTAGGATTTAATAACATAAGTTTGCATGGGATAAATTATATAATTCTGGGCTCAATATACAATATATTAATATGGACAAAATTGCTGAATCCGAAGAAATATTGTTCCCAATACGCAAGGTGCTCGAGAAATTTTACTAGTATGTTTCTCAGATTTTATGTTATAATGGGACAAACGTGTGCTGAAAAGGACGATAACTTTATTGGCATAAGTCAGTGTAATAACAGTAAAGAAAATTAGCAAAGCGTAATACCGTAAGGACTATTAGGTGATCTGTGGTTATAACTTTTGTAAAGAAATATTGAGAGAAAACGGTTATCACCGCGTGTGGAGGAGCCGTTCTGTTGTCAACATTAAACAAGAACTGCGGACATAGAACTTATAGCATGCTAAATAACTCAGTTACTGAACAGTAACTATGTAGACGACACGCAAGAAGTAAACATGTTTTCCACAGAACCCCTTTCAAGGACCATCATCAAAAACCTAATCAGGGACCTAGGGAATTAGGGACCTAGCTACAAAATATGTTTTTACTGGTTCAATTTTACATATATCTCTGTGCTCAACTAATAATGTAGTAGGTACATATTTAATTCAAAGATGTAGACATTGGTCTATTATTTTTGACCCAATTGCTTACTGTACTCTGTTTTCAACATATTTCATGTGACATTTCTTATTTTAATACTTACTACGACCGAGATAACCCAGAGGCTACCGCATTATACTATATGTGACATATTGTCGATCGAAGCTAATTGTAAATTCAAATCGCACGGAGAGATATTAGAATATGTACCCATAAGAATTACTTATTTGTTTTAAAGTATTTTTTGAGCGTCTGTTTCAGAATAACAGGGCAAAGTTATGAAGCAAATTAATATGCTTTTTCCATTTCCCCATCCATTCAAAGGACTAACTGTCGGTTAAAATTTATTTTAAAACGTCAGCTCTAGTTTGAAAGCTATCGAAGTCGCCTTTTTTTAATATCGATTAATACTGGCGCGCCGGATGCCAACCATTTTTTATCAATCGCTAGGGTAAGGGCTAACAGTCAGATGAAGTTTATTATATTTTAAAACGCCAGCTCAAGTTATAAGCTAAGAAGTTATAAAGATATCAACCTAGATTTTTTTAAACATCGGTTTATACTGGCGCTCCGGATGCAAACAGTTTTTTATCAATCTGTTGAAGGACTGTCTGTCTGGTCTGGAATAACAATCAGGCGAAGTTTATTTTAAAACGTTAGCTCAAGTTATTAGTTAGTATGATATCGAAACTAATAAAAAAAAAGATTAATAGGGGTGCGCTGCGGTTTTTTATCTGCAGCTCGGGTTCTTTTCGTTAGATTTAGAGGTAATGTACATATATTTGCACAACTCAGAATCTAAGCTACTATACGTGAAAACCTCTTTTCAATCGTTTCTGTTCTTGATTATTCACCATTTAGCTGCATCTCAATCATCTCACCACGAATGTGTAAAGAACAGTAAGCAAAATGTCTTACTGTAATGGAAATTAAGTGCTACAGTAATATAGCTGATTAAAAAATAAACTAACAGGGAACAACTAAACAATCAAAAATGTGTTATCCAGCGCCACCTCTTGTCTGTAAAACGGTCCTTAAACATATCGAACTATAAAGGTGGAAGTTGAACACTACACGATATAGCATCTTCTCGGAACTGTAACAAAGACTGTTTCTTAAAAAAATATTAAGCAATGCAGCTTTTATAACGTTGCGTTTTTGACCTTTATCTTAATCTCTAAAATAACCCGACTCCTGTGCCATATATGTCCATAGTCCATACCCATGCGAACAAGCCATTGTCATTTCCATTCCAGAAAAACAAAGGACAATGGGTGAAATATATTGAGTTTAGTCCAACGTCTATATATAAGTATTTAAAAATAAATAGCATGCTAGATTTTGAGCGGTATAATTTACATCTATTTTTAAAGTGGTGTCACACTCAACTCTATTCCTTCACGCGACGCTTCGCTCTTATCTGTATAAGAGCGAAGCGTCGCGTGAAGGAATATACAGGGTGTCCAGCGGCAGATTTCAAACTTCAAAAGCACTTAGTTCTTGAATGCGGCGAGAGTAGCTGTTAACTGGTCGTTCGAAACTTGAAGCGGGAACACTGTGGTTTTTTTTTAGGTGATGGAACAGTGAAATAAGAGCAAGGCGCTTTTACGATCGAGGCCTACAATTCGAGTAGTTTTTCGCTGTTTAAATCACGCCGTCGTCGATTCAACAAACAATACAATTTCAACTACGTGATGGACCATCGATTAACCTTATTCAGTCTTAGGTTCCAATAAAAGCTTAGATCTACATTATCGATATATATAAAAATGTCATGTTGGTTTGTGTATGCTTCAAAAACTCAAAAAGTTCTGCACCGATCGAGCTGAAATTTTAGCATGATATATAATCCGCATCAAGGCTTGTTTTTATATATTTTTTCATCAGTGACATATCAGCGAATGTGCGAATGTGCCACAGCGAAGCGTGGCAGGGTACAGCTAGTTAATAATAAAAATACCCATATCGGGAAGGCTAGATGAACAGAAGCCACGGATGAAAATATTAAACAAGTGATAGCATAGTATGGTTATGGTCTCCGTGTCTTAAAATTCCTATTTGTCATTCCGTGTACATCGACACCCGTAATTTGAAAATCAATGCTGCAGGTGGTATGGCAAACAACTGAAGTTTAATCCGAAAAAAAATAAAATGGTTCGATATCTACACGTGTCTGATTTTGAATAACTTAGGCTAATGTGTCCTTAAATGTAAAGTAATTTCCTGAAAAAACAAATGATCCCGGAACGGCACGCAACCGTGGCCGCTTAGACTTTCCAATTGAGTCTGTGTGTTTTTCCACTACCATGAACATATTTTGTATGAGTGTTATTATATTATCAGTTAAAGTTAGTTTCGTTCTTGCGATTTATCAATGCTTGAAATCTGGCACTAGGACACCCTGTGTAAAGTGTTGTACTTTTAATAATTTTAATTTACTGTAATACTGTTTACGATGTAGGATAAGTGATCAATGGGTAAACTGATCCTAAAATTATCTACAATTATGTAATAACTCTTATGATCATATGCGTTATACAAAGACTTTTTATCCACTGAATCTCCCTAGGAAGTATAGTTTCCGAGCAATGATGCTGCAAAGTTGACTAAAAGTGGACGACCAGCAACATTAAACATTTGATGCTAGGCATATCTCTTGCCTTCGTAATATACATACATACATAACATAGAGACGTAAAAAGTTTGAATATATAGGTAACCGGATTGCTTGGCTGCGGTGGAGATAGGCAGGATACCTGGTCAGAAGCGATAAGGGTGAAGTCCACGAAGGGGCCTTTACTGACACCGCTTTCAAACAAATTATACGTTTTTCCGTTTGGCCCATACTTCATACATTAAAATTTAGAATGAATGTGGTACATCGACATTGAGGAATAACTGTTGTGTAAAGTTTAAAGTGAAATTCGCGCAAGGTTTGCGAAGTTCGGTGCCACGTCGTCGCGCCGCGAGTATTTCGATAAAAACATTAAGTTTTGTAATTTTGTTTTCTCAGTTGCATGTATTTGCCATTTACTTTGTAGATCTATTTATATATCTCTACTTTTCTGTTAAACATAGATGCATTTTAAATAATTAGCTTAGCTGTTATGTGTGCATGGCGAATGCTTAGATGCGATTTTATAATTTGATTATTTTGTGTTATGTTTTTCTGCTTGAATTTATGTTGTATGTTATTTATTTTGCACTGCTTTGCGAATTATTTCACGCTTGTTTAGGGTATATTGTTTCGTAGTATGCATCCAATATACGCATGAGATACCTTCTATAATATTAGCTCAATGAGAATCGATTTCGGCAGCAAAAAAATGTCGGTCATGATAAATATGATTTCGTTTCGACTCATACAAAGGTTCTCGTCTTGACGCTATTGATAACTGGAGTACGAGATGTCTTAAAAATAATTTATAAAATTTATTCAAGAATTGCCGGGTTAGATAAAGGACTTTTAAAATTTAATTTAATACTTAGGATGGGGGAAACGGTTTTGCGTGTTCTAACAATCCAAGGCCCGAGTTGTGAGTTCCTTATAAACCTATCAATTTTTAAAATGTGTGCTGTAAACTTTGGCTTTATTATTTAAATATCCATATGCGCCTGTATTTCGCACAGGTAACCCTCAGTATATGCGGCCGGATCCCGATTTATCCAACTCAATTGATAAATATAAACAACAACGAGGTGCAAACTTCGTTTGGAAGAATAATTAAATTTCCGCGTCTCTATAAAACTACCTATCCAACACATTTATCAACCATTATTTGATGGCATACTTTGTGTCGTGCATGACTAACGACTCCTACTCCTTGTCCTGCGTGGCGAGCCACTATCCCTATCCCTACCTGTTTAACAAGTTGATTAGTTGTGCACTCACCACAGTGCATTAAACACAAAAACAGTAAGGAAAGTGGTCCGTTTTGTACATAATAACAAGACCCTGTCACTGGAATTACTAAAAAAACACAATGTAGGTTGGCTGAGCCGGTGACGACAATGTTGTTATCTCTACTTTCCTTACTTAGTCGTTTTCTTCCCTATTTGTGACTAAGGGAAGGCGTAGTAAGTTGCCATGCCGGTCTGACGTGCACGTTTGTTGGTGCGTCATTAAAATGTGCTGCTTATATGTAGATAGTATACTGGTGTGTTCTGTGCCGTGCGCTTGCTCATGGTGCGCATACGTCCTTTTGCAACGCAAGGCTCAAAATGACGCATCACAGCAAACTTGTTCCGTCGTGACGGACCCTACTCTGACTAACCCGTCCGATTCGTGGCCCCAATTACGCTTCTCGAAAGTAATAATTGTGGTAATGGTGTAATTTTATTATTCCAGTTTGTTCACGTCCAATAGATAAACTGTTACATGCAGCCAGAAACTGTCAATTCTAACTCAACACAGATGTTTTAAACGACTTTCGGAAATATATTCTTTTAGCACTACCTCAGATCAGATAGTTTTATAATGAAAGTATCTTATAAACATTGGAGACGCGATTTTGTCCGCGATGGTATTTTTACATCGATTCTGGCGGATGATACACTTTCTAACGTAGAAAACAGCATTACAAACTGCTCTTCCATAATGATGTATCTAAACTGTTTTGTCCTTTAATTCTTTACTATAAGTCTAGCTAAATAGTATATTGTAGTGAAAAGGAACTTTTCTATTTGAGTTAGACATTCAGTTTATTTATCAACATTTGTTTGATCTCGGAATTGAATAGATACAGATAAAAAAACAAAAATTATTTTTAGTTGGTCGATGTAGTGACCGATAATGATTAATTATCTTGAACTTACTTGTATTATGTACCCATCATACTTTTAAAGAAAACTACGTAATTAACATTTCATAATTTGCTTAAAAGAAAACGTTATAAACATTATCAAATAAAGATTTAGTGTAGTCTTTTATTAAGAAGCTACGTATCTATTATTATTTAGTTCGCGAATGATCAGCAAATAACTAGCAAAAAATATAGTGCACAGGTGGGGCCATATGTTGATTCAACCCCAGTGTCCTCTATTTAACCTCAAGGTTATTGGGATAAAATTTACAATGTATGTATATTTGTATGTGTATTTCTAACAGCTCAGCGACACCCGATCCAAACTCGAAAAAAAAAAACAGTGTATGTTCACGTATGACACTACTACACTACTATTATTACTTTGAATACTTTGCAACAGTGTAATGTATTACCACACGCCTCTGAATTCTCCTGACCCTAGTTTAAAACCTTAAAAGCTAAAAATAATGCTGTAATAATACATAGGTTGGTGCCTCTTAATAGGCTCTTAGTAGGCTGAGTGTCCAATTCTCAAAATGATCAATGATATATATTAATGATAATTGATAATTATGAGGGTGTTCTCGTAGGTTAAATAAAAAATATAACATAAATTAATTACAGTCTCCCAATTCTTGAAAACTACGTTCTATTTAGGTACATTATGATTCAATTAAAATGTTATAAGTTTACAAGTTACCTACAGATGCTTGATATGATTAATGCATGCTTCCAAAAGATGGGGTTTAAAATGTATGAGAAATTGCAATTCTTCTCCAGCTATTTTCTTGTTTTTGTTTTTGTGAAGGTTATATTACGAAGGTATCGAAAACTGACTCCACATACGTATACAATTAACGCCTGTGCATCATGTTGTTCGGTAAAGTGTTGCGTAAAATTTCCACACATTCCACCCGTCCATTCCCTTATTATAACGGCGTGTCCAATAATATCTACATTCTGAACAGGCCAAAGTTCAAACTTAGTCAAGCGGTAGTCACGCAGCTAATTGCTCGATACAAATACCCAGACAGGTACAAATTCCTTGGTAGAGCCACAGATAGAGCTTATCATTTTGCTCTCGTGATTGTTTTATGAACAGAAAATAAATAAACAAATAATTCACTTTGTAAATAAATTGATAAACAATGCACGCGTCTGTTTGTTGTCTGGGTTTGCTAGCAAGTACAATAACTAACCACCCACCATCAACCCGCCTGACAGACGCGATGACGTGTCCTCAACGTTATTGCTTGAAGGATTTGGATATTTTCTTCATAAAAACCTTTGAAAAGTATTTGTATTTATTTATTTATCAGCTGTTTCTCCTTCCACAACTACTCAAGCGTATTGCGGTCGAAGTGTACGGTTTAAACGTTACATTTTCATATCTGTCCATTGCTAAATTAAAGTAGTCCTATGTAGATCTTGACAAATACCTGGATAGGTGACAATAGATAGTTGATGTTTACAGCCGTCCTTCAGTAATATTTACACGCACGTTTACATCGTATTCTCCCGCAGTGAGTTATTTGTAAAAAATATCAAGATTCGCCGATGAGCGAGTCGGGCACTCTGTTACTGTTTATAATTACGTGTCGCGTGAGGTAAAGTATTATATGCATACCAATACAGTAGTTTTTTATACATAAACAAACAGTCAGGCCAGTGAGATAGCCGTAAAGAGACGTGCTGCGCGTGCGTAGCGCTCACTACACTACATCGTTACTGTTATACAATGTGTTCTGTCGAACCATTAACAAAAAATACCTGGAAATTAGGTTAAATTGAACGACAAAAAAGGCTAAAGGGGACGGAAAGGGGTTACAATAAAAAAATAGGGCGTTATAATGATTTTTGCGGCAAACATTTTTATTTATTTTTTATTTTCTAATGTGAGTTGAAAAAAATGAATACATGGATTTGTATTAATTTTTTTTAAAGTTTATACATTATGATTATCTACCCTGAAATGCAAAGTTAGATCATTTTGTCACCATAAATACAAAATAATGAGGTGTTTAATTTTTTATAAAAAAAAACTGTTTTAAGCCATATTTTTTATAAATTTTGTTCCTTTTGATATAATACTCCGCAAATCATTAGAACGAACATTAAATAGCTCTTTTTGGGTTTCTGTTGTTTACAGTCGAAAATGTCCCTATTCACAGAAATTCGTCAATTGTCCCTTTGTTTGCGTCCTATTATCGCACAAAGTCTGTAAAATGTTATAAGAGAAACAGGGAAAAAAGCTATAAGAGGTATGTTTGCCATTTAACGCTGGCAGATTATCAAATCTATATATATATAAATGTTATGTTGGTTTGTGTACGCTTCAAAAACTCAAAAAGTTCTGCACCGATCGAGCTGAAATTTTAGCATGATATATAATCCGCATCAAGGATTGTTTTTATCTATTTTTTTCATCAGTGACATATCAGCGAATGTGCGAATGTGCCACAGCGAAGCGTGGCAGGGCACAGCTAGTACATAATATATTTATAATTTTCAGTTCGAATATAATATATTCGAACTGAATATAAATAGTGTTCCTGTGTCCAAAAGGGATATTAAGATCTTTTCCGTATAATTACTCTACAAACTATTAAAAATAAACAATTGAGCACTTAAATAGGCTACAGAATTTGTCAGACGCGAAATGATGTAACTACTTACAGTGACAAAATCGCGGAAAATTTCCATACTAACAATTTACTACTGTAAGCAAAACATAAGTAGGGGTTAAAAAAAGTGGTAGATAAATAAATAATAGATAGTAGATTGTATCACAAGGGAACAAAATAATGTATTTGGGGCGAGAGCGATTTTTTGAATCCAGAGTGAAGCGAAGGATTCTATAGTAGAATCCCGAGCATAGCGAAGTATTCTAGTGTAGAATCCTAAGCGTAGCGAGGGAGTCAAAGTACTTCGCTCGAGGTTAAATAATTTTGTTACCATGTGGTACACTATGCTTTTCATCCTAAGCTATGAGAAGAATTCATCATACGAGAATTTTTAAATTTTTTTCATTTTGTATAATCAATGCCGCGTTGACACGCGCTGTTTTTTTATTGCTGGCCAGGAGGCATACCATGACATCTTATAGCGATTCAATTGAAGACCTAAACTGAACCGCGTCGCATAATCGTACCGTGACGTCTTATTTTTTATGTTGCTGCCATTTTCAACCTAAACTAGATCCAGCTTAGGTTGAATATCATAGATGGGATGATAATTCTATTATGCGTTTGTAAAGCTTAAATAGAAGTTGCCTGGTCGAGCTAATTTTACAACAGCTGACTTTACAAAGGCACTACTTATGAGAAATCATACGTATATCGCATGCCTAATCACATTCGGAACTGAGAATATGTTTGCCCTTACATTAAGCGTGCACATCTCGTGATGTAAGTTTACGTAAACACGGTCCACTCTCGCCAATGAACTAACGTTATTTTGAAACTGTTTCTTAACAATTTCGCACGTTACTGTCACAAACCTATTGCGTAAACCGATGCCAGTGTATTTATTGAAATTCCTCACTATCTTCCTCCATTCAATGTGCAGTTAAATGCGGCGCTTGGCAATTTCACAATGGCGTCACTGCCACCAAGGTCTGTCAATACCTATCCCATAAACTATTCAAACGGGGCGCGGCAGCGGTAGCTTTATGTATGATACGAGCATAATATGAAACCTTCAGTAGAGGTATATCCCATTTCACAATATCTCCAATAACTTGCATTCGCGTATTTTCTTCTCTAGAAATCTTCTTTATCCGCTGCTCGATATTTTCATTAGGAATTCTCCAGTGGAATGCTTATTATGATTTTTAGTAGTAAATAAAATCACGTAAATCTTTTACATTTCAATGTATCTGTAGGGAAAATTTCCTAAATCGTCCGCGTAACTAAAATATCCTTTTACATAAATTAAAAACTTCCTGTACAATGTTTCGTCACCAACGTCTTTCTCAACAGCTTCGTCAGCTGCCAACAAAATTGAAGAGAGAAGTATAAGATTCTTGATTAACAATGTAGAATGCACTCATAGAGATGGCGTTATAGTTGAAATGGAATTCCGGACAGACACCTGCCTCTGCATTTTATATCAAAGCGTAAAGTTACACGTAGTATTTGAATGCTTTTTGGTTTAAAAGTTTAAAGCATTGGAAATTCTGCGAGAATAGCTTTTCTCGCCTCAGGGTTGCTGTCTTCAAATAGAATTTCATTTTCGACGCAGAATGTTAAACCAAGCGAAGCCCCGCCGTCGCCGCTATGTCCGCTTATCTAAACAACTGCAACACGGCAGTCGGCGTAGTTTTATTTTTCAGAACCCCAATATTCCATGCAAAGTTATCTTTTATTTCCGGAGAAAATAAGGTTGTACCTACAGTAAATGTAGTACTAGTGGTAAATATTCGCACAGTAAAGAAAATATATATGTATCTAATTTAGATTTCAGAAACCATACAAATAGTTTTTTTTCACTGTCGCGTTTCCTGTCGCTTATTTTTTGTTTATTTGTTACGTTATACACCATGTGTTAACTGAAAGCGATAGGTACGGATGCTGCGCGAGCGCGGGTCCCTCGCTCCGTTTTGTGTCAATGGGTTAATGCTCAATTAGGCTTGGCAGAGGCATGACGACCGATGACTGCTCTTTCTCGGGGAGCGGCTGGAACCTAGCAACTATATTAATTCTCTGATAATAATATATGCCTACAATAAAAGTGTGAGTTCAACCCCATATTATCCTGCTGCATATCGTAATATAATGTTATCAAACAACACTAGCAGTAAACTAAACTGGATAGGATAATGTTATTAAGCTTTTCTATCTTTCTTTCCCTTCTTCACATGATAGCATATATCGCCACGAACTTTGCCTTAAATTTAACATGGGAGTGGTTTACCTATGGTGAAACTCAGTTAAAAGAACTCGAATGCCCTAATATATTTGTTATTATTGCTGAAAACCTATTTTGATTACTCGAGAAACCTTATCGTGCGCCAAGAGTCAATTCCTATAAGTATAATTAGATGATTAAGATCAAATTTCTCAGAATAAGTCATCGACTAATTGACTGTCTTGTGATACTAATGAGAAAATGTTTTTTCTTTCTTTTTTCGGGAACATTGAACTCCATAATACAAAATTATTTTATTATGGTTGTTTATTTATTACTCACTGGAAAAATACAGTTGTGAAGTTATGTGTGTATTTTTATTATATGCATTTACTTTACAAAAGAGATTTTACTGTACTGTGCAAGACGTGTTATCATAAAGGTTTATCTTCAAAACGTGTGATACAATCGCTGCCTCTTGGCCCGATGCGATGCTCCGATAAATAAACTATTTGTGTTTCAAATGATTTGTTACCATTTTAGCTCAGAAATATCTCATAAATTCCCATATAATTAAATATCGTGTTAATAATAAATATTGTAAGTTCTTTATACAAATAACGTTGTCTCATGGCAGTCACAAAAAAGTATAAAAATGCTTGCGCCAAGGCGAAGCGCACACGCACACATACACTACAAAATTACTTGCGACGCGACGACAGTGTAACAAGTGAAGTTTAATTCGACGTGACCAGATGTTAATTTGTGACAAAGTTAAGGACAATAGACGTCCATGCGTTCAAACTTTAATGCTATAATTATTCATTTATAACCGTACAACATAATTATTTACAAGATGCAGTTTCCTTGCTCTCTTCTTTGTTTGCCTAAAAAGAACGGGCTTTTATTGCAGGTATTGAAAGAGAGGATGTGATTTGCCTCTCCTAACCCGTATCATATAATTATATGTACCTATACGATATTAGTGTCAATCTGCGCCAAACCCTCGCTACCGTGTCGCCTCCGGTGCATCAGACGCACCATCCCACGGATAACGCACCTTAACAACTTAATGTTTCTCACAATTGGCATTAATCACAAATGCTACTAGCGTAGTAAGGAAAGCGTCCTCCTTTCAAGCTGTAGATCATCAAATTTCAGTGCGGGCACATACGAACATGTACATAATTATCACTCGCTTTGAGAAGAAAAACATCGTAAGTAAACCACCATGCCCGAAAACTATTTCAGAGGTATCTTTGCAAAACTAGACCGTGGCCCGGCTGTGTACTATAATTATGGCCTAATCCTCCTCAGCAGTGGGCGCATCTGGGTTGTGATGATAATGATGATGATGATGATGAGGAAGTACACTGTTCATGGTGTAGTTACGAGAATGACATTGCCATATAGATTTTCATTTATTTCTTTTTCGGGTCGATACCATCGTAGAAAGATTCGTTAGTAGAAACTGAACAAGGTGCGCCGAGTGTAAATGGAAATTTTCACAAAGCGGTTGATATCGATTATAACAATCGAGGTGGCTCTTTCAATTGACCCTGGTTTATGTCATAGAGTCATCTTTCCTCTCGAAGTTTTAATTAAATGAGCAGTTTGGTTTTGTTCTTCATCTGATTGTGATTGCTGCTCAGCTATTGAAAACTTAGTAACAAGCTCGGAACCTGACTGAAAGTTTTAACTTGCGGCCCCTTGCTACTCCGCAAATACTTTAATAAAACGTCTTCTGCTAGCAGTCGCAGTGAATGCTTCGAAGAGAAATTCTTTACTTAATGCACAGTAATATTGGAATCATTGTTTTATCATGGTATTTGAAGGGCACTTATCACTGTATGCTTTGGTAGTCACCAGAATTATTCCCTTCTATAAATTGTCTTTTATGTTAATTAAGGGTGTGTACGTTTATGTTTATTCGTTTATGCAACCAATCCTTTTCAATTGATGTTCATAGGCTAATAGTGCCATGAAATACTGCAAAGCCCGTAGCATGCCATATCACATATTATACTAGTCAAAGCTGAAACTGAGACATAGTAGTTTTTCAAAAAGAAATTTAATACTCCTGGCTATAATTCCCTCTTTATGTGTAATACCACAGGTAATACAATATACGAATAGCGTGATATACGTGCATCGGGATAGGAGATAACGCAGATTTATTTCCGCTTCGGGATATACGGAGATTGCTCTTCCACTCGCTGAATTTTCAAACGAGACAGATAATTAACAGTCCTTCATCCGATTTTGAGGCTGTCGAGCCTATGTGTAATGGGTACTACACCCAGATTAATAATATGAAAAAAGTAGCGTTGCCAAACCTCAGTGACTGGACCAGAACCAAGATTTTTAACCTCTCCATAAACATGGTCTATTAAATTTCCTTAAATTTATTGTGATATTCCCCGCGTACCAAAAGCTATATGTATAATGCTTTGTTCTTGCTCTTACGCAAACGAGCCTTTATAATTTACCCCTTAGAAACAATTTATTGTACAAGTTAGCCACAGTTTATATGACTTCAATACCTTTGTATAAAAGCCAAAGCGTAAAATTTTGTTGTTCTGTTGCTCAATATTTCGAGGAAAAGCTGGCTTTTTAATTAACTCTCTTCAAACGTTTCATAAGCTTATAAAACTTTATACGATTTCGTTGTTTTTGTACAAAATAAATGCGAAAGTGTTATGAGATGTAAACAAAATCAAGCTACAGGGAAGCTAAAATTTGTGATTACGTGAGTTATTTTTTAAACTCGTTTATATAGTTAATATCCCGGGACAACACAGCACTCAAGGATAATTTAACTGGCTTTTATTGAAAGAATTTTTTGAATCGGGTCGGTACTTCTGGATTCCTACTCTATGTCTGCTATACAAAGCCATAAACTAACAAACTTTACCTATTTGCAATATGAGTTTAGAATATAATGTACCTGTGAATGTCATAACATAACATATACCGGACATTGTAATACTATTAATTCAGGACGAATGAAACCTTTGAATTTCGGCTCTTACCGGTTGCGAATAACCGGTTTAAACGCTGACTCTGAGCTTACTATGATATGTGCCTACTTTGTCCCTTTGTATCGACAGTATCATATTTTTATTATAGATTTCATGTGATATTTAATATTAGTCAAACTGAAGCAACGGAACTCTTATTTCATGCTAGGCGTAAAGTCTGACTTTACAAATACATTAGGTTATCCATTAATGTTAAATGCTTAGCTTAGACGAAATGCACTATATAGTTTAGTAGCTAAGTCTTAATCGTCGACTATAAACAGCACAATATAAAATGTTGTAGTTTAATCGATAATTTTCTTGACAAACTCTTATCTGGAGATTTTAAAGTTAATTAATATTTTGCAGGTGACATCACACAGAAGGGCTATGAAAAGAAACGCTCTCGGCTGCTCGCGCCGTTCACTACACCCCATCAGCCTCAAGGTAAGTTTGACCTTATTGACATGATAATACAAAGTTCAAAATCGCTGTTAACCCCAATGCTTGAACTAATTAATAGGTTAATATTAAAATAGGTTAATACTAAATTGCTAGGACCTGCGAATACTGGTTGAAATCGACGACATCACAGACGAATTTAATTAGCCTCCAGTGTTTATGAGTCAAGATCGCAACTAAGCGTCGTAGGGTTAAATGTCAATTAATCGCAGTCGATGGCTGCTAGACAATCGCGGAGCTATATCGGTAGCCCCAATTCAGCAATTAGGGGTCAAACGGTGAGGCCACCTTCAATCTGGATCCTTGAAGAATTTGGAACGCTCAGTGCAATGAACTATCACTAAACAAAAGCTCACTCTGTAATGACCTGAGTCTGAGCGCACTCATGCATTAATACTAATGCCTACCACCAGCCATTCAATAACATCAACGGGTAGACGCCCACAAACTTTATCCTTTTATCTCATGTGTACGGCTACCGCCGCCGAGCTTAATTTCAACAGTTTCATTCATAACTATCGTATGGAGTCCGTCACAATGTGCAGCTCGAAACATGCATTGAAAATTAATTCTCAAACTTCCATTTGTTCCGTGTTTCCATCCGACAACTGTATTTCGCTATGGTATACATGAGTGTGTTCACTTATTTATTTATCGTTGTCTACGGTTATCTTTGGAACCGCCGTTTAATGATTGTTGCACTGGGCTGGGAGGTTGAAATTATTAAAAGTAATGAGGATGGCCTTCATCGTCGGCCGACGCGAAAAAAACGATGCTAATCTAAACAGTGAACGAGTACGCTCGTCTAGCATCCATCGACTGCCGCTGCAATCAATTTACTTTCAGATTGATTTATACTCGTTTTGTTTAAACCTTTTTGTTGTTTTTATATTGGTTTATTTAGATGGTAACACATGCACACAACCACACTTTATCACGGCACTCATGGACACGTAATAGTTGGCACTCCGAAGTGAATCTGCTTTAGTTGCTTACGGTGTTGTTGCCTGCAAAAATTGGATTCAGATTTGCCCTGAGGTGAAAATGTATAAATGTACACGTTAATGTGTATGGCACTAATTAATTTATTTTGCATTGGTCATTCATCTCCACTTATATATTTTATCGAACCTAAAATCTCGTTTGGAACAATAGTTTAACACGATGTAATTCGCTTTCACAATAATTGAATATGATATTAAACGAAAATGTACATGTCCGAGTACATTCTGTAGACTGCAGAGCATCGAGCTTTCATGAAATTAATAGTTGAGCGCTTCGACGCGACGCCGACTGAGACGCGATCATGCGATGCAGCGGTACCTGTTCCCTATTCAGAGAGTTCCCGTTTCCCGAGTCCGTGCAAGTTATAAATTAGTTCGGTGAGCAGTAGTACGGAAAATTCACAGGTCGGAATTAACTAGTCTTCGGTTATTCAAACAAAGGCGTGATTCGTCAATACAGCCCGTCTGGAATAAAAAAATATTTCTATAAAGTTCAAATAAAGACATTCCACCTCCTCAATGCGTTGTTGGAAATACAATCAATACCTACGGCTACACGTTGAGGTGCCTCTCGATTTTCCAGGGTATTGTTTTCTGGAAAGTTCGACGTAAAGAAGCCGGAGTAGGCCGCGATTTGGTAAAAAATGAAAATGTTTCAAACATGTAAATACACCATTATTAAAAATAAAATACTGATTGTTAAGAGCGACACAGGTATTTTATTTCGCGCTTATGTTTTTATCAGCCACTCGAGACATCAAAGTCTCAGAATACCAAAGTTACAGTTGAACCGATAGCTTGTAACAAGTGCATTAGCACGCTTTTTGTTTGTCAACATCCATATAACACAACTTCAATTATTCGAGCATAGAATAAGTAGTACATATTAATACGTAGTTACGTAAATATCAGCCCCTGGAAAAGATGAATAGTTTACCAAGTGGCATGACATGTTAACAAAATGAAACTTTCGATTATTAAAATCATGAGGTGTACCGATCTAATTTTTTTTTTTAGTTATCGGGGATAGATTAACAAAGAAAAACAAACTCTTTAT
The DNA here is from genome assembly GCA_912999815.1 of Campaea margaritaria. Taxonomy (NCBI): domain Eukaryota; kingdom Metazoa; phylum Arthropoda; class Insecta; order Lepidoptera; family Geometridae; genus Campaea; species Campaea margaritaria. Next base: position 9,227,555 of record OU538788.1, read on the forward strand.
TTAAACACCACAGAACAAAGAAAACTTAAAAACTAAAACTAATGAAATTTAACAACTAGTGATGAGGGATGGCCATTTTTCAGGATATGTTATAGGTACCTATCTTAACTCTCTTTGTCTGGCACTGAATTAATATTAAAAAGCAGCACTAGACTGTATCTGTTATTAAAGTTCAAAAACGTTTAAATTCCACACGCTATTGCGTTCAAAAAGCCTTACGTTTGTGTTAATTTCAATGCAATATAGAAAAACAGAGCATATGGCAAACGGCTGTTCAATGCTTGCCTTTATCGGCGCGTTATCTCTTGCAAAATTAACGTTGCTATGTATGTACTATATTTATGAAAGGTTCAAAACACGAAACAGTTGTACTAAAGCTGATCTAAAAAAAACCGACGCATGTAGTTCAGTGCTGATCTACATCTTTTTTTCGTTAATATTGTTATTACAGCAAAATATTATATTAGTACGTTCCAAGAGGATAATTGTAACCCTTAAGAATATTTTTAGATAGTACCTATAAGTATCTTAAAATCTTAAGCGTCATAGTGTTTTCAAAGTGCAGTCGTTTTCTTATCTTATCAGGAGACTTACAATTCATAATCTTTTGAAATTGTATCACGTCTCACATGTCACAAGTATATTTTTTATGCAAAAAATAACTCTATTTCTAGGTATTTATATAACTGAACTAACTGTAACCAGCGACTTCGTTCGCGCGGTACTTGCACAAATATGTGCATATTATTATATTCATATCTTAATTTCTGATTCCTGCAAGATATCGAAATGAAACATACACGAATTCCTGTTTTATTCCCTAAAATTTTCATTGAAATTCATTGAGCCTTTTCGAAGCCTATTCGAGAAGACTTTCTGACAGACATTCAAAATTCTGAAATCGGTCATTTTTGATAGAGCCTCGTATAAATAGCAGTTTCACTTAAGTTTTATTATTGACAGAGTAGATTTAAGCATAAATATCCCAAAAAGTAAGTTAGCCGCTTAATTTAATTTATTGTATTACCTAGAAATCCTTGGGGTTCGCCTGGACTACTGATAGGCTATTGGTGAAGTGTCCATGACGTACGTAAATGGTTGGTTAGCACCCCTTCCGCACTATCGGGTTGCTAATGGTAGTAACAATTAGCAACCGCTCGCATAATATAGGTATTTTATTGGGTAAGTAATGTAACTTGATTGAAGGTTAGACCGTGAAAGCCTAGGCTATATGCAATATAGTAACTAGAGTTCATAAATAGCTTAGGGAAAACGGTATCTATACATCATATACTTATAGTAAAGCAGTAACGCGAAAAAGTCTGTACATTAGACATAATTAAAAACAATAATCATATAGGGTACTGAGCAAGAATATAATTTTTTAAAACGGTGTTTGTATGTTTGTTTTAGCATGACGTAACAACTACTGAACAGATTCTATTGCCGTTTTCACTGTTTGGTTGTTCAGAATTTGGCTTGTGAAATGGTATCCATGACTTCTAGAAGTCGCACTCCAGATGTAATGTATAGGCGCCGCCGCCGGCGCGCCAGTATAAGCCACGTGGCTTTATTGGGAAATATTCTAACACCGGTATAAAAAAAATACCACTGAGATCCAAGTCGCAGGCAACACCTAGTTTTTCTAAATAATTTAGCATATTTGGTAGATGTATCAGTATAATTAGTTAGGTTTATCGGTGGGAACATTTATATTAAATTCAATATAATTTAGTCTTACGCAGGTACCTACGCAAAAACAGTCAATCAACCTTGTCAGTCTAAATTGGCTGTTCATAACTCTAACACAGTGCAGAGGTTGTTGTCTGTTATTATTTGGATATAAATTGCCTTCTATAACGTTACGAAAACGCTCAATTTTCATGGCGCTAGCAAATGTGGTACAACCACAATACTGCAGTTTTGATCTAAAAGTCAGTCAGTCATTATTGAAAACTCACCAAAAGTTGAGAGTGCAAGATCCTTACTTTTCTCGATTAAGTCATCGCTTAGTTTACTTACTTACAGTTTATTTAATCGTAAAAATAACTGCCTCTATTAAATGAAATGTACACATTGAGAAAGTAATGAATACGAAAGTATTTGGTAAAAAGCGATGCTATGTAGCTTTTATAAAATCAGTACTATACTCACTAGAAACGTCAGATATTTAGGTTTTTTTTTTGACTGGCGACTAAAGTCTAGGGTTATAAATAGAGTTGAGTGTACAATGCCGGAAGCCGTATACGAATGGGTTCAATTACTCCTATTCGTTGTGTACAGGTTGAAACTCTATGACCCCACTATCTGCTATCCTTTTTCATCTGATCCTACAGATGCAGGAATGACCTTAATTGGTTTGAATATGTAGCTATATTATGTTTTGCGTAATATTGGTATTGAAATTAAGCGATAGTTGAATTACAATTTTCGACACCAAAATTACTGCCTATAGACCTAGAATAGAAAGACAATAGAAAAAAAAACGGCCAATTGCGCACCGAGGGTTCTGTACAAACTGATAAATCTAAAAAAAGCATCTAAAATTAATAATTGCTCTAACTAAAATACAAACTCAGTTAAAGGACAAATTAACTTTGTTGTTAAAAAAGACTGTAGACTCGCGTATTTGATACAAATTTCAACTTGATACTATGATATTCCTGAGAAAAAGGGTCTTGACAGACAAGACGGACAACAAATTGATCCTAAAGGTTCCTTTTCCCTTTTAAAGTGTGGAATCCTAAAAAAAATAGGAACAAAGAACCTACCAGTATAGTATGAGGCTGGGTATATACCATAAATCAACCAAAGCCGGAATACAAAGCAAGAATTTAATTTAAAAAATTAGATAGGTACTTTAGTAGATTAAGGGCGACTTGCACCAAAATCCCTTGAATCTAAATTTAGTTTTTTATCATTCGAGATTCAGTGCTAAACTCGGCTTACTCAAAGTTACCAGGTACATTTGATATTTGCTTAAATCGATATTTATACTAAACGGTTGTCGTGCAAGACGTTAAGCTACGTTCAAACTTATACGAAGTTTTAATTGGTTTCGTTCTAGATTTAATGAGTTGGCGTTAGGTGCCCTAAGATCAGAAAGGATTTGTAGTGAAAGATCGCACGATCAGCACTGCACTGAGACTGAGGTGAGGATCGTTGAAGTTAATTAATTCAAAGTCTAATCTTCAAAGCCCCATTCTTAAATGCTATTAAAGACTTATCTCTCATAACATCACTCGATAGTTTTTTAAACTTATATTTATGTCTTGTTACCTGTGTCAGCTGTCATCGAAACAGAGGCGAGTTCCATATTTTATGACGGTAACATGTATGCGAGACAATGTCGCTTTATTGCTGGAAGCGCAAGAATTGTGACGTTTCGTGACTAATTTTATTAAGTGGTGGCTCTTAGAAGTAAAATATGAAAATATTTTACTTAAATTATTCGTAATTATATCATATTTTATTATTACTTAACTGTTTTAATAATCAAAAATCAACAAAATTAAACTCGTCGTTATTGCATTTTGTTGAAACCCGCATTGAAACTGTTTTTAAAAGTAAATGTCGATAAAAGTGCAAGACACTCGGATCAGGAGCGCAGCAAGGCGCGAGTGCGGTGAAGCGCACTGTAGCGCACCGCTGTGAAGACGCGCGACGACACGCACCAAGGCAGGGTTGCCAATTTGCCATAAAAAAATGTTCAGGCCAAAATTTGAAATAACAATAAAACAATATTCCGATACGGGCAAGTGTATGTTCTCATTATATTATCAATATGGCAAAGAGTACCAGCTAAATATTAAAATACTACAGTATCTAGTCTAAAAATTATAGATCTGGATCATACAATGCAGGATGCAGGATTTACTCATTGCTAATATTATAAATATATTAGCAGTCGCAGCTTTTAGATGTAAAGAGCACGTTGTGATGGTTTCTCACGTATCGATTGCCCACCTCTCCAGTTTTTGGGTCTGCATTGCGCCACCTGATAACAAGCGCGTTATCAACTGGCGAGGTCGACGATCCCGCTTGATAACCCGCTCAGTGCTTAGCCTCGTAAACCCCGACCGGTTTGTGGGACGTGATGACTATTGTTTACGGAAACACTCAGATTCTAGGTACAGAACCCATTTGCTTTATTTAAATCAAAAAATATCTAAGTCCGACTATATAAAGGATAAGCAATATACGAACACGTACTCGTACCCTGTGTGCTATTTCTATTTACAAAGTTTCTAAGAATCATATGATTGGAGCAACTAAATTTATCAGTAGATAACCCATATCAAATATGATGACACTCCGTTTAGAGAATCGACATAAAACGAAAGTAGTGACTGTTTACCACCTACGAGATTACACTATCGTGTGAATAAACATGACGAGTCGGAGTTATTTTTTGGCCATAACAATAAAATCTATACATTTATGCATTGTTAGACAAATTAAAAATACGTTTACCTAGAGTTGATATCAACTGATCTAGTAAATGAACATCAACGTCAATTAGTTCGACGCATAATTCTAATCGACCGCTAAATTGTCAATTACTGGTTTCACCTCCACACCTTCGGCCATCGACTTCATTTAACACAACCTTATGTCCCTGTCCCACCCGGCGTGTTGGAGAGGGAAGGGAGACAGTCTAGCCGCGACTGAAGCCACAGAACTACTTTAATTTCAAGCACAGGACATGGTAAAACAGTTGCGGTTTCCTGCTACAAGTACCTATTTCTTTACAAAACCAAATCTGTGTAAGCCTTTTTTATGCCGATAAAGCGAAGGGTCGTGATGTAATGAAAAAAACAACTATCTATAGTATCAATAATAATGACTTTAATGATGCTAGTTGAATGATATAGATATAATTATTATGATTATTGTCCATTGACGACCTGCAACAACGTAGCAATTAGGTACATATTCATGTCATTCATAATATTACATTGAATATTAATATGCCGATCTTAATACCTACTCACAATGACGAGCTCTCATTTATCCGTTATTGAAAATATAGCATCCATCGACCTAAAATGAAATGTAGTCTAGTCTAGTAGTCTAGTATGTAACCAGTCGTTACACACAATGTTTGAAAACCTGAAAACACACCTCTTTACACTTTACTTTTTCGTTCGTGTTATTGTACGTTTTTCTTTTGTTCCCTTTCCGTTTAGCTTCGCTTGACATTTTTATTTGCTCCTTTTGTTTCATGGCGCCTTCAAAGACTTAGCGATGCAATAATTATGCTTTAATTCTACCTCCGTGTTGTTTTGCTTCCTCGCCGCTTAATTTGAAGGCGCCAAGGCATTTGACTCAACAGATTTCGAGGTATTTTTTAAAGTCTCGTCTCGACCTTTTCAACGCGGTAGCATTTCCATTGCAATTTTCCAAGAAACATCGAACTTTCAAAGGCTATGAAAGCTTCGTGAAATAGGGGATAGTATTCAATACTGCTGTTGGCACTTGTTCATGAAACATGCAAATGGATTTGCCTTGTTAATGAACGAAGAACCAGAAATGTTGCCTAACTAATTGACATTTTAATTTTTTTTAACTGTTTTGAAGTTCATCTGCAAAAGGTTAGACAAGCATTTGATTTAAAGGAGGTTATTAAAATCGTTGCGTAATACAATAAAATACAAGGTATACTATTTTAGGTTTATGACAATGATTTGATATCGTATCCCTTGTACGCCAGGATTTAGTAAATAAGTATGTATTAAGAGATGTCGAATGTTCCGGACGCAGCGGGCAGCCAGCCGCCGCGCGGCCCTCGCGTGGAGTCCAGCGGCAGCCGTCGCGACACGAGGAACCGACGCACGCACCGCCGCGTCACGCACAATGAGAAGAGATACCATTCAGGTATCCTAACGGGACCCTCATTGGTAGTTGCCACTTGACACGCACAATTTCATACAACTCGTTACTAGATTTTACAGTGAACTTCCGGATGATAAGGACGCTACTTATTTTATATGAACACGTAACCATGGAATGTTCTTCGGTGATATATGCCTTTTAGAAAAACACACGTGTCTTCTAAATGAAGTGAAAACTAAATTGGACCATATTACTCGTGAATTTAATATCTAAGACCAGTCTAGACGTCTTGTTTCACAGCTTCCAAGCGACCAAACATCAGGGATCTGTAAACCGATTTCAGAAAACCAACAGATTCCAAGATGAATTAGGAACATCCTTCAAACACATTTAATCGTGTTACTAGGGGTCTATGACTTGTTCCAAAAGAATGGTTAGGTATTAGACGTGCTGGCTTGTCTCCAACATCTCTGTTTTTTTTTCGTTTTCGGCATTGAAAAGAATGCGTGTAAACTTCAACAGATCAGTTTGATGATAAAATAATTCATTAAATTGCTCTTTAAACTTACGTTTAATTATTTTGTTTCAGTCTTACTGCCTTGTCCTACAACTCGGTCCTAAAAGCAGGATGACCTCTAGAATACCGTCATTTCTACTCTTCTTTCCTTTCCTGTAGATACAAGCATACAATTATAAAGTAGTATTTGTTAATGTTATCATTTAATTAGTAAAAGGGTGTAATAACAATATTGCTGTTTGATTTATTAGACGAATAATGATTAATTTTTTTTATAATACACTTGTATTATGACTACAATTGAAGTATCCGTAAACTTATTTTTATCTGATACACTCCCAATGGCTGGCAACCATTTGTATACTTTGTGAACACGTTATCGTTCCATTAGTTTTTGTTGTAAAAGCTTGCGTGGTTGGACTACCCCTTTCAGATGATTATAATTTTGTGTTTTATCGTTTCTGAGACCGTTGCTTTATACATATATTTGCTTTATACAGATTGGCAACGCATATTTTGCACAAACGCCCATCCCACCCGAGACACATTTTGCTGATATGTAAAATCGTTCCAATTTTACAAAACCTAGATATAAAATGCATTTTAAAATGTGTTACCAGCCGCGCCGGCGTGGCGTGGCTTTGTAGAAAATGCAATTACTGCATACGAGTACAATAATTGATGTATCCGAACCCATTGGCGGCTGGATACTGCTTTGAATAACTCATGAGACCAGAACAGATTCCTTATGTTTGGTAATTATTATACAGAAGCTTGCCTCTACATACCCCTCGTAACTTGGTCAATAGTAACGCTTGATAATTGTAAGTAGAAACGTGGTCTTGGAACCCGCATTTACTTCGACCGCAAGTAGCTTTTGCAACTCTTTATTTCGCGGCGTGGTCGGAAGAACAGAAATCTAATAACTCTGAAACTTACATGTAAACCGTCTGACAATTAACAAGACATTTTTAGGAAAATACTATTATAGTCAAAGTTAAAGTATTGATCAAGCTTCCCCGACAGACAGAGCTAACGCAGGCTTACAGCAAACACCTGACGAACCACTGCAGCGTAGCTCTCCACCTCATGGAAAACACAAATAAAAACCCTGTAACTGTAACCCTCGTTACATAGCGTTCAACAGCGGAAAGGATATAAAATTCTAATAAAATTTTACGAATATACTCGTAGTGAATGACGCGTGGACCGAGAGTATCCCACCCTTTGTCAATTTGTAAAATAATTGATGTGTACACGACAATATTCACTTTGAGCCGAGTTGGTCGTTGTAGCACAGTTCAAAGAGCAACTTGTAGTGTGCGACGGCTTCTGATCAGTAAATTGTAAATACGTAATCTTTATTTTAGACATGAACCGATGACCTCAAATCGATTAGACTTTTTTGCACTTTTTGGTAGTTCTATACTCTTATCTCCAACATCAGACGTCATCAAAATAAACTATTGTGACAATCATGACGTCGTTGCTTCGTAAAATAACGCGGAGAGTAAAAGTTAGGCGTACCTGATCTTTTACAACGTATAAATAATATGATATTATGAAAAAAGGCTGTCCTAAAAAAGGGTCGGTAACAATAATGGGTGCCTTTATTAGAAAGAAAAAAAAAACGAATATGACTTAGACCACACGACTGAAGTAAAACCTCTCTAGCTCTTTTTTATATTTTTTTATCGTTTATTATTTATCATCTATTTATTTATTATTTATTTTTATTTTTATGTTATTTACCTCTCAACTTCCATTCGCCTCGCCCAATCACATATTTCGTAACGCATTCACCAGCTTACTCCCAAGCGTGCGTAAAGAAATTTTACTACAATAAAACCTTGGTAGAAAATTGTGCGCGTCTCATTTTGAAATAGCTGTGAATAAAATATGCACTCTGCAGATTTTGTGTACTTATAGTAGATTATATTACTTCCTACTTTTCAACCCTGAAAATATTCTCATAACTTGATTTCATAGCACAAGCGAGCTTTATAAAAAAACACTTGTGAAAGAAAATAAACTTTCGCGAATAAACACTAACTCTCATCGAAGCTAACATAGTAGGTTCCATAAAGAAAATATTGCCTGTATGTTTTGAAAACTTTGAGTAAGTTTCGATCTGGTTTTGGTTACGACTTCTATTAGTAAGTACACAAATTATACGTCGCGGTCCAAAATAACGTTTAACAAATTGATGTTGTTTTTCTCGTGACCACGGTCAATGCAGATTTGTCAGATGAATATTATGATATTAATCTATGCACGAATAGACCCGTACATTGTTAACTTGAAATTGTTTCTCCGTTCCTGAGCAGTTAATGATAACTTTTTGAATTGTATTGTTCCAACTGGATCTGACTGTCAGCTGGCTCAACATTAATTATGAGCGAATATATACCCAAAAGCTAATGCACTTATTCTTCTATTAAGCTTGTATTGGACAGACAGTAAAGATTTGAAATAAGAATAAGTTACTGAGAGTGTAATTGGTCATGACTAATGGATAGAGAGACAAATAAAAGTGAGGCGTCTCGCTCGCCGACTCCATTCTCATGTCTCCGGTCCATCGGTTGTTTTGTTCTTGGCTGAGTGTGTTAGTGGCACGCACCTGATCCTACGGATGACGTCATCGGACGACGGCCTAAAACGATGCACCTTCGTCATGCGGATGGCTGATTCTTTACTTGCATCAGCCGGCATCGTGTTTCGCGGCGATATAGATATTTCAAGACCCTAACAATAATGAAGTATTAAAAAATATAAAGTGAATATTTGTATAATTAAGGTTAGAGACAAACAAGCAAACATTTTTTTTCATATGTAAATTACTTTCTAATTTAGTTTTATCCACTATTTATCAGAAGGCTCTGAAAGCTCGAAAGCCATCCAAAATTTTTATTAAGGTATGCTTCTGTGTGATGTTTATAATATTTTTTATAATCTTGTTCGCCATTTGCTGTACTTAATTATGGGTACTTCATTTTTCTTGCGGTCACGCTCGGTGGTTAGACTCAAGCAGGCGGTCTGGAGTAGCAGGTGACATGTCCTATTCATCGTCATGCGGGTGGAACTAACAACAGTTTTCTTTCAAGCCCACCATCGTGCGTAAGACGTTTGGAATACAGCTATTGTACAAAATATTATTACAACGTTACAATTATATTATTATGAAGTCGTAGCAAAATACGGGCGTCTTTTCTGTCCATTATTATCCACCCGCCTTATATGTTAAAATTATCATTATTCCAGTAATTACGATATCGATTTGACAACTTTCGTCATTACTCGGCTGTAATATTCACCCTCCATTGGATCTATTTCGGTCACATAATACATACTCATTTGGTCATTACAAATTTATAAACCAAAATCCTGCCTACCGAACAGCATCGTTGGTTGAAATTGAACGTGAGTGAAATGTCACAACATTTGAGGGGAAGTTTGTTCAGTAGCTCCTCGTCCTGTGGACATTGACATGATGTATATGTTACCTACCTACTGTAAGCTTGTAACTATAACAATTTCCTTGCTGCAAGCATCCAAATGTTGAAATATATTCTAAATTTCTTTTGTGTTGTATTCACTTAATATGTATACTTTAATGTACCTTAATATATTTTCTAAAGTCTTTCCCAAAATTGTAAACGCTGATTTCGATACGATTATCACCAATTCAAGAGTCACATTGTACGGATAGATTTAGATTAAAGTAATTATTATGAAGTCCGCTAAGTTCGTGTGTTAAGTGACTCGGTAATTTATTGGTAGGAACTGTACTGGTAATTATGGTTTGGAAACACACAGTTATCTATTTGTTGAACAGTGTTGTGTTGTGAATTGACACAGTTTTCGCACTGTAAACGTCGGATATATCACGTGATTGATGCTCCCCTCGCTGCTTTGGGACGTGTGATCGTTGTGGGCAATGAATTTAGCGATTAAATGCAACTAGGCGTAAGAAAAAAGATTTATTATCCTACGCTTGTTTGAATTTTGACCCCAATGTAAATTGTACATACTGCATCTAACCTACTTACTAAAACTGCCTGAAAAATCCCAGAAATGATTTTCATATAATTAATTGAGTGACGGGACTATTTGTATCAATCGCTTGATGATAAGCGCCCATATTAATCGCATTACTACCCAGAACTTTGGATTGCAACATTTTGCACAGCATTGCTTTGAGACATTGTTTGAATTTCATGTGCCAAGTACATAAGAACGTAATATAAAAAAAAAAACTCTCATTTTAACATGTTATTCTATTGATTAGTACTGACCATCATGCTCATTCTTCCAACAGGACAATTGTCTATGCTGATACATATATCCGCGTAATCGATGACCGTGCAGTTAATAACGTGACGCGTCAAACCTGATCTGTTTCTGTACGAGCGTAGATGTACACATAGATATACAATGTTCTGCACGCAAACGCGAATGTTGCATTCAAGTGCTAAATGGGAATATCTCGTTACTGTCTGATTTGCGTAAATTCATACATACTTAATGCCCGGGCAACATTGAAGTCTGACACTAACATCACACCGACCAACGACGCGACGTAGCGCAATAATTCGTTATATGTTGGTTTTAACAGTCATTGTATTATGGCTGTGGTGGTTTTGTAAATATCTAGCAAGGGTGTACTACATCACCTGGTGCTTCATTAAACCAAACAACCAACAACTTGTCTACCCATATGCAATTTCCCCAAATGTTTTAACCGAATTACATAAAATGGGTCTGGTTGCTATCTGCTATTCCCTAAACGCAACAATCTGGATGTTTTCCAAGTCAGAATAAATAGACAATTAGTAAAACACTTCCCAACATGCCGGATCGCTGTTAAACAGTTACATAGTCCAAACATTGTAAAAAAAAGTCGTGTAAACACAAAATAGTAACTCAGGAGTTAATTTGCACACATTCAGTAAAATTGACACATTTTAATATATTCATTTATACTGCAGCGGTTAATGTAAACACGCAGCTCCTAGTATAACTCAATTATTAGCGATATCTGTGACATATTCATAATCATTTATGTATCTGTTTCCACGTGTACAATGTTAGGTCTTAAATATCTCTACGTTCGATTGTACATCAAAATGGTGCAAGCGTAAAAACGTTAAGGGAAATATGTAAGCTATAAAAGTGATACGTGATTTATCTAATACCTTTATTATATAAAATTATTATAAAAAGTCAGAATGAATAGTTACCGCACTCCTAAATGCCTATATTTCGCGTATTTGTCTTCAGCTTCATGTTTCTAATCAAGAAGGGTTCATAAACAAAAACTTCACGTATCTCACGCGATAAATGTTTTATAATATATTTTTTAAACAAATCAACCTAATATTATTTATATTAGGTTGATTTGTTGATAAGAAGGTAAGAGAAGAGGTTTTTATTGATAAGAAGCTCTCCATTCTGAAGGAGTTGAGAAGTTCTGTTTGCTCTCGGAGTAGTCTTCACGAGTATCTGCTAAGAGTTGTTGTGTTCTTCGGAAATAAATGTTTAAATAGGTCAAAGTTCCAATAAAGCTCCATGCAAGCTTTACACGTTATATGTGCTTGCTTCAAGTTGATACAATATTTACGAGCATCAACTTGTAGGATTAAAATAGGTATAAAACATATTGAAGTGTTACATTTTAAACTCAGGCTTTTATAGCGTTTTCAGGCGTCACTAAAGGTCGGTTAATTTTGTCATGACTGATAAATTAAAAAAGTATTATAAATCATAGTAAAGTCAATTATGCCAACAACCATTAAATTCATTTGTATACCGTTGTGTGCCAAACTCTTAATCTTTTAATTTTATTTGGGTTTGATTTGAACACTTAGGTATGTTTTTTGAGATTATTTGATTGTTTTTTGACTGATCCGTAACATTAGGAGTATGTAACATGTAGTCTACACCACATCGTACACTCGATATTCATAGGCGTAGGTACAGATTGTACCTACAATTATTTTGTTTATATCGCCGGAGAGATCTAGGTCGGTAATGTAATTTTACTACTCTATTCATACGTTCGTCGACAAAAAAAGGTGGCAACTACCAATGTTCACGGCCCTTTCAACCTTGTATTCGATTGAATCACGTAGCTGCTCAATTTTTTGTTGCGTTTCTCTTATATTAGTCATATTGTGCTGTAATCTATATTTAACAGGTTTTTAACCACACGCTCTTTCGCACGGGAAGCCGAAAGCCTATCTTTTAAATATTGCATGTGTGTTTAAATATCTCCAAGAACAAAACTCTTGTTTCAAACTGCTATTTGACTACTGATTATGGCATGTGTGCTTATCTACAAAGGTATAAGGAGCCATCAGAGCGTATACACATGTGTTAATCAATTTTAAAAATAGTTTGAATGCCAATAAGTGGAATAGAGATAATCATTCTTGGTAAGGGATGACGAGTCGGCGGTTTGTTTACTCAGCTGCGCAGTGATTTGCGTATTTTTTAGTTCATGAAACGCTTACATAATGTTGCAGTTTTGGGGTATAGTAGTATGCACATATTTAGTTAATTATGCACATTATGTAGTTAGACAAATCAGTAGACTACATTATTATAGTACAAGATGTGATGGTTATGATATTTGGAGTCTATAGTTACATAACATGGTAAGTTTATTTATAACGTATAATTAATACACAAAAATGTGAACTACTTTTTATATGTCATTGAGGAAAGGTACCATAATTATCATCCTCATCAACAGTTACAGTACACAAGCGAGAACAGAATTATATAAAAACCAACGTCGGGGAACGATATCTTGCTTAGGTGCATCATTTTATAGAATAGAAATAAAAGATGGTTGTAGCCAACGGAGGCTGCCGGGGTTTCAAAGGATTTAATACCTGTTCAAAGGGTGTTTTGCCTGTGTAAAGCCGGGGCATAGAATAGACTGGGGCGTTGCTATTTTATATAAAGCCATGCCAATTTTCACCATTTTCACTACAGTGCATCGTACACAATAAGGGCTCTTGACGTTAGTGAAAATGTTTCGCTTCGTTCCGCTTCCGACGCAATATGCAATTCGCGTTGCACCGTACAGACCGGGTTTTAATAACGAGTTGCAACGTGACATACCCTTTAGACAATGTTCCCCAGGTTGGAAATGTACACTTCAATTGCCGCGCTCTGAGCGAAAACGACAAAAGCTTACGAACTAAAGAATGCTTTTAAGTGAATGAAATGGAGTTTTAGTGCGACTACCGTATAATATTTCAGGCGATGAAAAGGTCCAAGTGATGAAAGACAATCCTATTTAGATACGGTCACTACACATCACATACTAACTAGCATTGCGTCTGGGTGGCAGTCATCCGTGCGTAAAGTTGACAAGTGGATACGTTGATCTGCACAGTTGACTCTCGGATAAGGTACATCTTTAGTCATTACGTTTAGTCTAATTATCGTCTAAATGCATCCCGGTCGTATGCAAGAGTTTCGCAAGGCGCTCCCAGCAGGTCAGTAGGTTGATGTAAACTTACCGAAGCCGTGCGCAACAGCCGCGTGTCACAGGGAATTTGTTTTCGACGACGTCACCATATAATTAAATAAACCTATGCATAAATGGGATCAAGGCATAGATTGATGCATATGCAATTATGCATCCAAAAATTGCCTAAATTAATTTTGCTAAATAAGTAACTTTTTGATTCATCTTTATATTGAAAGTGAGATTGGAATGAAGCGTCAAGAAGAAGAAAGAAACCAAAGGAAGTTTTCTAAGGGTTGGTACATAAAATGAACAAACCCTATCGAGTTAATATCCAAATAAAAGTCATAAAAGGCCTTTCCAAAAACAATAATTATAACTCGAAAAACAAGCTATAAACAGCTTTGGCAACGATAACTCTAACAGAATTAATGTTACGGGGACACTAGAAGCAAAAGAATAAATAAAAAACATCTCGACGCTTTCAGTTTTGATATTTTGCATATTGGATATAAAAGTGGCAGGTGCTAAAGGCCGACTAGAATAACAAAATATTTCATATTTTATAGTCTTTATCTCGTATATTGACGTTATCGAAGCTTTCGCATTTTGTCTCTTATTCATGAGCGTTACTTTCGGAGCAAGTGATAAAAATAAACTGGAAATAGAGCAAAATCTCGGTCCGTCCGAGACTCGTTCGTAGAACAAAGCACTGAAAAACTATTGGAACTAACGATATGACTCGGTTATAAAAATGGGCATTGAGTGCTAGCAGCATAGGTAAATCCATCATTTTTTTATTGTACAACAATAATAGTACGACCTTGATGGCTAGCGTTACCTAAAGCAATTAAGTAACTATGCTATGCAAGTCAATTGCCTACATAATTATTCTATTGTCTCGATTAATGACTTAACACAGCCGATGTTATAACTTTTAGCACGTTTACATAACAACACTTTATGACAATTGATAGAACTAATAATGTAATAACTATACCAAATAGCATCACAAAGGGAACCTCGACTCTACCGAGACTAGTTTATCAAAGTATATACATCTGAATTTCAGGGCCAGCATCTAGTCGATTGGTAACGGTTTGCTTGTTAGTTATTTTTTAACATTATATGTTTGCTATATTGGTATATAATAAAGGCTTTATTTCGTCCGAACAGATAACAGCGACGACGCTTGACCACGGATGTTAAGTAGTAATGCTTGTAGCCTAGTGAAGTGAGCGTAATGTGCTCGCAAATACAAGTGTTTAAATAATAGCTGTGACTATAGGACAAAGAAAGGCAACGTCCTGCTGACGATTATGTTTTGTATCGTTTTTGCCACAAGTGTTCAAATACGTGATCATATTGAGGCCTAATAAATCGTAAAATAACATTACCTTCAAATACGGCGGATACGTGTTTCCGGAGTTGAGTACGTCCGAATACCCACCAGTACTTAAATCTAATGAAATGGAAAGCCGTATTTTACCAGCGAAAACCAGCGCAAGCTATGGTTGGCTCGTTATTGTTAAACTATTAACATAAAACTATAAACTGTTGCCGCGATTAGGATAAAGCTAATGAAATAGAGGCGCCTGGCATGTCGGTAGTTCGCAATAACCATTATATTTAAAATGTGGTTCAACTTGAATGAAAAATCATTCAAATATTTGTATAACATGGTGCATTATTTTGGAAATATAATAAACCACTATGGTTTAATTATAATGTGTTTTAAAGTTCTAAAAGAATAAAATACAACTATGATTAAAACTATCAAATTGTAGAGTCCTGTCCAAAGTCCATGGCCCAGGTAGTTTCTTATTCCTTAGATACTGGGAATTATAGTTATTATATTTATTTTGTTTTTTATTTACAAGTTAAACGCATTTATAAAAAAAAAGATTAAGCGTAATTTGCTATTGTCAGCTAAAAGTACAGTTGCGTTTTAGCTTATCTAAAATATTCATGCTATTTAGACTTGAAAACTGCATGTGTGTGGTGTAAAACACGACATTGCACTTTTGATATTGAATTATAAATGCAGACTACCTCAAATAGATAAAGTTAGACTCAAGTTCGTTTGAACGTTTGAACCACAGTTAACTCAAATTGAAAATTTCTTAAGTGTGATAGATATAAAACACAACATTGCACTTTAAGACGGATTTACAGATACAGAACCTAGGCTTAAAAATAAAAAGCTTGGGTAAAATAGATATTAATTTACCTGAGATTCCCAGACATTTCAACCAGATTTAACTTGTATTGAAAACTTCTTTATGTGAGTGGATGTGAAAAACGACATTGCACTTTTGAGACTGAACTATAAATGCAGATGCGAATGCTAGCTTAAAATAGATTTAATTAAGCTGGTGTTTACGAAAATTTAAAATCGTATATTTTACATCCCTGCAACAATCTAACAGTCTCAGTTCACCAATATAACGAATATAGCAATAACTCTGTATAACTGTATAATATAACCAAACAACTATATTATATAATCGTAATTTTCAGGCTCTGCTTGTGTTGTTGCATTTTATGCATAGCTATGCTTCAACATTCTTCAAAACCAAGCATCTGATTTTGATAAATGAGATAAGACCTACAAACATCAAAGAAATGAGGTAGGTAGGTAGTTTTTATAAATTTATTTATCATGACATTATAATTTCAAATCCCAATTCGCACCCTAGATATGTTGTGCGAAACAATAAAAGGATTAGGACCTGTGGATAAAAACTAAATAATATCATAAAATAGTAGTATTAAAGTATTAATATTAGTAATCCAACAAAGTCCAAATCTAAATCAAAACTTCAATACACATTAATTTAATTCTCTGTATCTTTGAACGAGTTCAAAAGGACGAATATTCAGTCAGACACGGTCGGAGGTCAAAAGCCTTAAATGTGAATTTCTTTAACCGCTTAGGTAGCGCGTAGAAACTCAAGGATCAAAAGACAAGTGAATGACTATAGCAGACATAAAAATCCAATATTATTATAGATAAAATGACTAATAAGTAATTTGAAACTAAGTTAGATAACAAATTCATTGTTAATATAAAATAAAATTAAATCTACTTAGACATTTTTTTTTGTAGACGAATATTTTATTTAGTTATGAGTAGAAATTATTGAGTAAGCAGTCGCAGCTCAGCCGCACAGCGCGTAAGTTAATTATTCTCAGTTTCGTCAATCAATAAAAATGTGTACATGACCGATACAGGTTAAAAAAAGATAGAACACCGAAATAGGTAATATAATTAAACCTTCCTATTGAAGTAAGTAGATTCGCGAGACATTTTATCACATAATTATTTTAATTTTAATTTAATATAATAATAGAGGGATTCGCCTTTAAATAAAAGTGAAAGTAATGAGATTTTTTTGAGCTATAAATTTATTTTTCTGCTAAATCTACGAAATCGGCACAAAGACCTCTCTCCTGGCGTTGCACTCTAGATCGCGGGGAGCGCGACAGACGAATGTCAATGACTCGCCCTTCGAATGTTCACCCTTGCCTAGTAACACTTTAAGGGGCTAAACTCTACAGTTAGAACTCTACTCGTAATTGCTTTATGCCAAGCTCTCAAGTTTTTAACCTAAAAAATATTAAAAGTAATTTCTCGCCGCCTTACAATGGATACATAAATCTCAAACGTCTGAAATAAACAACCACTTAATAAAATAATTGACGCGTTTTATGGTCAGTGACTTCTCGGATTAAGGAGCTTATTTATACATACTTTATAAAATACGTGTGCGTAATTTCCTGGATCATACAGGTTTCGACGCAAAATTATGAGTAAGAGTGGATATTTGCGTAAATCGTGTACGTAATGTGTGTAGGTTTGTGTCGCCATTGGTTTTAACAATAGCTTTAACCTTTTGCGTTTGTAAACGTTATGTTGTGCTTCGCAACTGGCTTATCACAAATACTTTTTTCGTTAATGGAGCTTTATAAATTTAAAGATAATATTGTCAGAAAACATTGTAGGTATAGCTACGGGCATTTACTAGACAGATCTGCCTTTGCCCGAGTTAAATTAAACCCCTGATGGGTTAAAAACTTCTAAAGGAAAACAGCTCCAATCCCGAATCCTGGTTAGCGAAAAAATTAATATCAATCAATTGAACCTTGATTTTTTATGACGCTCAATTTCAGGCATGAACATTGAACTCCGTCGCGCCGCCGGCGCCGCATTCTCTTTGTCAGCTTGCGTCTGCGGGTATATTGGTTCGCAGATAATCGAACGGGGCACTCTCACTATGCTCTGAAAATTTTTCAAAATGACAGCGCCGTGCGTCGTGCCGTACGCCGTTCTGCATAGATCTGTCTTTCGCCTGTTTTTTTTACGACCTGGATATTTTTCAAAGATTGCAAGTTTGTGAGCGTACAAAATAAACCATATTTGTTTGGTCATATTCGCAAAATACCCGGGTGTGATAGTGACGCGTTATTTTTAGAATTCTATGCCTAAACTAAATAAAACTGCAATGATGTTAAGACCGAGTCAACAACGTTACGAAACTTACGAACGAGGTGTATGTGACCTCTCATCCCCATTCTCCTCGGGCGTGTCCAATCACCGAGCCACGAACACGAGACATATTGTCTGTAGGCTGGATCTCACCCACACTTGTAGCTATCCTAGTATTGTCTGTCCACGGCCAGCGTACCGTTGTGCAGATCCACTTGTTTATTAAATCACAAACTGTAACTGAGCGCTTACAATTTCACTCTTGCAGTTTTCGGAATTAATTATAAGGGAGAATGGACATTAATTTATGAATTTCTGTCTACCAACTCAACACTAATTAATGAAATATACTCGTACATGATTGAAAAGCTTATGCCTTGTACTTCCCAATATAATGAGTCTTTGGGGTTCAGGAGTTCATGATAATACAATAACCGGTGACGCGGACCATGTTAAAAATATTCACCTCCAAATTAGAAAGAAAAGCAACTAAAACTATTTAACAAGATATATTGCTGAAATTCGTTATGGTAAGTATAAGACAATCATGTCCGGAGTGTAGAAGTTAACTTATTGCAAATGAAATTCCTAATCCTAACAAGAGTGGTAACGGGCTGTCTCTTGTCGAATATCGTATCTTAGGTACTAGAAATCATCAATCATCAACAACCCATAACGTCCCACTGCTGGGCACGGGTCTCCCCTCACTTTCGTGAGGAGGACTAGAAATAGAACATTAATTTATGTCAATACAGAAATTGGTATTTGTATTTGTAAAGACTCAGGTGGATGACCTCTGACGACTCAGAATTTCCAATAGTCCTTTAATTTCAAGACAGTACGAGGTACGGTAAATGTTCCTGAATTATTGATGTAGTTGTTTCGGGGAATAGAAGTTTATAGTATCCTACACTTCAGTATTTCTAACGCTTTGTAAATTTAGTTAAACGCACATAATTATGTCAAACAAAGAAATAGTTCTACCATTGATGTTTTGTGAGAATGCAATGCACTCAGACTCTATTACTGCGATATGCTGAAGCTAAATATCTTCTTAATGAAATATGAAATTGCTACCCTTGCTCATTTAATTTCCAGTGCAAACTCAAGCAAACGCGTTTGGGCAGACAGTAATATATCTCATGAAGGACGGCTTAATCCCTTGGGTTATGGTACAAATACAGTTCCATACAACTGCCGGCGTCTACACTGTCTACTTAATTATTGCAGACAAATGAAACTCAACATATCAATAGTTAGCAACGATTGTTGTTTTAGTTATATTGAACTTTTAAATGTTTTTATCACAATAGATTTTTATATTAGGTAGCTACGCGTTGTGAATATACACCATAAAGATTTTATTTAGCGGTATGAAACATAACAATATTTTATTATTCCATGTTTTATTTGGAAAATTATTTAATAAAAATATTTTTTGGATACAAGTTTTCTAATGAAGTATTGGAAATAAACCTGTTATTTTTCATGGAGGTTCAGGTAAATGTAGAGATTCTCAAAAAATAGTACCTACCCTTTCTGGTATTCAGAAATAGGCAATCAATTTTTTCCCTACTATTAAAGGAAAACGTGGGATAGTAAAATGTTGAAGATTTTCGTTACGCGAGGTTTAAATTTCCAATATAGCAATATTGGAAATTTAAAAATTCCATCGTGAAAATCGAATAGAATTTACTTGATACAAGATTGTAAAGTTTTCGCATGCTGAGCAAAAATAAAATGGTGGAGTTTTTAAATGTCAACTCTTGGCTAAGATAGGAAATAAATATTCAGTAAGAAAAATAGTTCATGGGTATATTGTGATCTAGTTCATAAAGAATAATCAATGTATAAATGTAAGTTATACGACAGAAAAAGGTCTTTCTCGAATCGATGACCGTGCTACCAATGGAACGGCGATAGCATGTTCTAATGCAAACAAGGCGCAAGGTTTCATGCCCGGTTCTGATACGTGGTATACGTATCAGAACCGGGCATGAAGCGTAATCAAGTACAGGCTTGTTCTCGGTTCGCCAGTAAACTAATAACCACTGAAATCCAATTTCCCCTGAAATTCCTCCGCTGAATATTGGAAATACAGTTTGGTAAGTAACGTTGTCAACTATAAACGGTATTTAACTAACACGGTAAACCTGATAAGCAGTATCGGAAGTTTTCATTCGTAATTAGGTCGCTTCTGGTATATTAGTAAAAAAACTTATATGTAGCTTTTTGAAATGGAATACAAATTGAAAAATCACAGATGATTTCCGAGTTTTTGGACATATCCGAAAAGTCTGTTCTTGTTGGAATTAAACAAATAAATAAACAACGCGTCACCGTCACATATTATTATATAGATCCTGACCACTAATCAGGATTCCATGTATCTAGAGAATCGGGAATGACTAATGAAACTTAAAAATAAATAACGCGTCACATACATCCTGACCGTTAACTAGGATTCCCTGTTTCTAGGGAATCAGGACCTACGAGGGCCATTGTCCCACATACATCCAGACTCTGAGCAAGTATTTGTTTCTGTTTGGATGATTATTTGTGTAACTGCATGAGTTCTGCGAGAACATGATTCATTATTTCCCTATTAATTATTTGGTGCACATTTATTACAAGCTGTTTTGAGCATTGACTTAACACCCGCCGCCGTTATTATATTATTGTATGGCATCTAAAGTTTGGAAAGGTGCTATAAGTATGGAGGTACTTGATGTTTTATAGTATTGTGTTTTTAGTGCAGTTATCAACGATGTTTTCCAGGAATTTACATTAATATAATTATATCATATAAATACGATGAGTATAAACCATACCGGTGTGAGTTCTCCAATGAAATTATTAGCCTCTTTTGCGTCCGACTTGAAATATTAAGCATCAAGAATCAATAGAAAATATTGGTATTAATACGGCAAGGAAAGGTGAAATTGGTTTCTTACGGATAACTGACATTATCCGTGTCTAGAAGACAAAGAACTGTGGTCTTCGTTGTTCTTGATTCCCTAGATGATTGTGAGTTTGGGAGTCCTGATTATATATTACATTGAACCCGTCGTGAGTGCTAAAATAAAATGTGGTTGTTAGTGTGAGATAAATGTATTCTTAATATATAATTACAAAGTATAATAATACAAACTAACGTTGTAAATATTTATGTTTGCGTAATTCTGTAAATTAATCGGTGAAAGCTGCAAAATCATTCAGCGTTGAAAGTTTTTTTTTGTCCCAGACCCTTGTTATCATTAAAGTGTACCATTTTATTAATAGTAAAAGCCTATCGCAGCTCTACTTTTGCACAGTCGTTCTAATAAGACTTTGGTCCAAGTGAAGCCATCGGTTGCTGTACGCTCATTGTTAGTACTTCATCCGTGCTTTTGTAATGTAATGTAGTAAAGAGTTTATCCATCTACCTAATGGCAGATTTACACAATACCCACTAGAGTCCATAGGATTTATATTAACGGTTACAAATTTCAATTTTTGCATACTAATAAATATTTGTTCGTAGCTGTTATACAGATAAATGGACGCGCGGACCGATTTACAAAATAGACTTTGTCTGATTTGAATATACACGGCTGCTGCATGACCAATTCGGACTTTAATCGTACGTTCTCTAATCGATTTAACTGAGGACTGCTGCTGTCTGCGATAGGCCTTACAAAATCTTGCATGCCGTCCATTGACAGAATAATCTGATCTTTTGTATACTAATGTTCATACATAACTGATTGCGTTGTTGAAAGTTTGCCGATTTCAATACCAAATTGTAATGTACGTACTAGTGGCGTGTGTATAAGTGTATCTGTGGTTACGTGTAAATGTGGTTGTTTCGGGTAGCAGCGCGGGCCGCCGCGGCGCTTCGCACGCCGCCCGGCAGGACCAACCGGCGGCTCACGCGCAATGAGAGCCGCTACCACTCCGGTGAGTCACTATTGTACCATCCACGATCAGGCCGCTACACCGCACCGGCACGGAATGCGGCGTGAGGCGGGACAATGCAAATACGGCCTATTAAAAACACACGGAAGCATACATGAGTTTCATAATATTTTAATAAAACCAGAGTAAAAAATATAACATTCAAAAGACTACCATTTATCTTTGAAAGTTTACTGTAGTTGTCGTTAACGTAACTTCGGCCCTTACTAGATAGCGCTAAAAATAGTCCGCTACCTATCACAGGGTGTATTGAAGCTCAGCAGTACTTTAGCTAGTGCATAATGAAGCCCGATGCAATAATTCAATCAGGGCTTCAAGTCTTATAGCTATTGAATCGCGTTATCACTTCGAACGAGGTTCAAGTATAGGATTTTAAAAGATTTCCTGGACATATAAACTGTGTAAATCTGCGATTGTGCAGCGATACTCTGTTCTATAGGTATCAGAATTGAGGACCAGTCTTATAATTATTTACGCAGTTTCAAAACTTATTGCAATTATTGAGAAGTTATTTATTTGCATTGTACTGCCTTGCATGGGCGTAACCGGCCGGGGTGGTGCAAGATCGCAACGGCCATTTCGTCATGTCTTGTTCAAAGCTTCGAACTATCCTCCTTCTTTCGGGTTGGTGTTTGGCATTTTTGCATCTACCGGACATTTTTGGTGTACATTGGTGTGTTTCTGATTTGGTTCCTAATGATGTTCTGCGTATCAATTACATCTTATATTCTTCTTTGGCTGTACGTATTGTGTTCCTTTAATATTTATGCAAAAATTGTCCAATATGTAATTTTATTTTGTGATTGACATTTATGTTTTTGTATACAATTTAATCGTAGATATTAACTGGGTGAGTGGCCACACATCGTCAGTAACTTATGGAAAATACATATGATAGATTCATATCACATGTTGGTTGACCCTAAGCAGGATTCTCTGCATCTCGATAATCAGAAACTAGGACAACCACGGCCCCACAAAGAACCAGACTCAGACTCAGATCAAACTATAGTTCACACAAATATTTGCTTAGTGCGAGAATCGATACCGCAACCTCACATTTAGCAGTCGGCTCATGAAGAACATACGCTAACGGGACCGTCAAATCGTAGTCTTATTGCTTAAACATTTTGTATAAAACGAAAATTTCATAGCTATTTTCCACATGCGTCGTGTCATATACATATTTATGTCGTTGTCATCAACACTTTAGGAGTATATGAAATTATATTCATGTATTCAATAGGTGGCACGTTACGTTACGAGTCAATGCTTGCCATACCCGGTTAGTATAATTATATTTTCTCTGTTTATACTTGTCCTTAACGACCTATGAAGTAGTACAATACAAATGATGCATAGGGGTTTGTAAACTTTCTTCGGTGCACCTACTTGTTTAGTGACTATACTCATACATCTGTATATCAAATTATCTCAATTAATTTTTGGTGAGAAAGAGCCGATTAAGAAACATAATAGAAATGTTATGAGTCGCGTATCTCAGATTTTTAGGTATGTAATTTTAATTAATTTCACATCCTATAATTACCATTTTTCTCCTAAAATGGTATTAAATATGTAAAAAAAGCGTTTTTTCTTAAATAATACATAATGTTTCCAGGCAAGCTTTTATAAAACACCTTGGTACGTCGTGTATGGAGAGATACTGAAACTCTGATAAGAACCCAACTGAACTATATAAATAGGCCGTTCGAATCAGTCGAGTGCCGATACGCTCCGTACAGCCCTATTCGCAAAATTGATCCGATTCCGACGAATTAATTCCTGATCCGACGAATTCGAAAAACGTTATTCATAATATTTACTTTCGACACTTGTGAATAGAGGGATACTATTAGAATCCAACTGAAATATGGGCCGATCGTTTAATCTTTTGTGTGCGGGCGGCCTTATTGGTCCTCTTAATTATGTATGGGAAACTGTCTTAACTCGTCTCATTACGCACCGCCGCGTCGATTCAATGTTGTAACTCTCAGTGGCGCCTTACTGTCGTCGTCGCTACTTACCTATCTCCTCATGTTCGGTGAAACGTTTTGTTGCTATAGGCAAATCTTACATGCCTTATTCATAATTCTTAATTATGCTTAGTTCACTGAGTATTGCGCAGTAAAATATTGAAGTGCCTAACATTGTTAAGCGTTATTTATATTTAATCAATATAGGGGTTCATATTCAAACGACCGATTTAGTTAGGATCTAGTCTAGGAACACAAAATTCTAATATATGGTTACTGTGATCAAAGAGTAATTGCAAGAATAGATACCCTACCTAAAATACAATCAAGGTAAACCAACCAGAAATGGAGCTTTAAAAATAATCCTCTCTCGCAAAGGCTCACTATGTGCTTTGATCGAAGTGTTCGGAGTCCTCATAGTTTATTTAAGTCAAAAGTTAAGAACATGCATATCATAAGGTTTCATACCAATTAGTTAGCTGCTACTAAAAGTCTTCATGGAAACTGTAAGGTTTGATTGAATGGGTATTTCTTCGTCCTCTTTATTTAAATGTTTCTTTTTACTCTAGCGAGTATGAAAACGGGTATAACATATTTTGAATTGTTTCTGCTCTCTAGATAAACTATCGTTTTAAACAAAACACAAATATGTTTAGCTCAGGACAAACAATCTCATGTCAAGCATACTCGTAACTTTTGCTCTTCAGCTCTTCAGAAAAAAAGAAATTGAGCCGGGACGCATGAACTCAAATGAATTTTCAAACGTAACCTGCGAAATATGTAAAATAGTATTGCATCAAAAAGTCGATTGAAATACGTTGTATGCCGTTTGTTAGGTTTATCAGTTGTTGAGGGAATGGGTTATGTTTAACGTAGTGTTTATTTATGCTTTTCGGGGCTCCGGAAAACTTCCGTCTCACTAATATATAAATGTGAAAGTTCATGTGTTTGTTTGTTGTCTCTCCACGCCGCAACGCTTGAACAGATTTTGATTAAATTTGGTATAAAGACTTTAAGTCCTGGAGTAAACAAAGGATACTTCATAATCCATAAAATCAACGGTTCTCGTGAGATTATAGACTATCCGGGTGAAACCGCGTGCCTCAGCTATTGTAATCCTAACAGCATCTATATGTCATATACCAACCAATCAATCATCAAAGTGCAGATATAAAATCACGTTACTCAATTGAATTTAATTTGAAATACCAATCAGATTTATCTTTGTTATAATTATTTGAATTCAAACAATAGCAGGTCCTATTGGTATTATTTTGAAGGCAACACTATTTTATGAAATCATAACAATCGACTTTTCGCCGATTAAACAAATATAAATAACTTGCAGTCTACATTTCTGATTTCAGCACGGTTGCATATAAATCAATAAATCAGGCAGGTTGCGTACGATATGAGTGGCTTAAATGAGGTCAGCGTATTAATTACGAAATAAGTAATCATTCAGCGTAAATTAACGACTTCAATTAACGTATAAAGGATACTGAAATATAGGTAGGTACTTATTTAAACAATAGGTTGTATTCTCTACTTAAGTTGGCTAGAACGATTCAGGCCGACATTAATTTAGACGTAGTTAAACAAAAAGGATCCAATGATACTTGGTAAGGTTTGGATCCTTTTCGTATAAATACGTCTATTTGTAATGGGCTATCACGGTTCCTTTAAATTGTACTTTACTTCTGCCATTAATTCTCGTAGGCACTTACATCTACAATAGCCAAATTAAGATTATTTAAAACATTACGTTATTCATAAATTAGAAGATTTTTCAACGGCATCTATCAGATGCTCTTATCCACTTCACAAGATGGGCATATTTGGTCTAGACTCACCCCCATATCATTAGCCGTTACTCCAGATTTAATACTTCTCGTCGTTAAAATTGCCTCCAATCGGGGTTTCTCTCGACAAAGTCCTCATACGAGGGATACAAACCATCTGTCATGTAAAGGTACCTCGCGATCTACCTTGGGGATTTCTCGAACCCGAAAAATTATAATTATTAATGTCAATACCTCCACTCAACGCCGATATTTCCCTCATACAAGAATTGTTGAGGAACCTCGAAAATTTTAACTCATTATACCAAACATGAGGAACTTTTGGAGGGACGCTCGAATACAACAATAGGAGGTCGAGTGAAGGGAATATGAATGCAACGACTAACGATACCGGTCTCACTTTGCTTCAGTTAGAATTACAGAGGTTACGGGCACTGCCAATGGTCTCTTTGTCCCGACGGTCAATATTAATTGAATTGGCTTAATGACATAGAGTCAAGGGCTACTCAGGAGGATTAAGTGAACGCTGAGGAATGTTACGCTTTAATGCCTCGCTTGACATGTGGGTTGATCCTAAAGCTTGAAGGCACTGTTAGTCTGTGCTATGCAATGACGTTTATTTATTTGTATAACTCGTCATTAGTACTATTATTGGTGCGTCGCTATGAGACTAATTTAGTAATCTAATTTAAGACACTACTCTGTAATCAAAAAGCTAGGATCATAAGCACAGGTCTATTCTATCATCAGAGTACAGATGATCTCAAGTCATGCACATGTATGGACCTATGGGAATGACCCTGTATTTACATCGATAAATGGCCGCTGTTATACCTACAAAATCCATTTTCATGCGGCTCTATCTATCATGCGGTTATAATACGTTTGAGTGAAATTAATTGAAGTACATTGCAGGATAATTATTCCCCCTAGCATAATTGGTTTTACGTACCCTCTGGGTAGGTAATCAATGTCATTGAATTCCCGATATTTCAGTATCCAGGTAGAGGCAATCCGTTTTTACAAAAGTGAAATACTTATCCTGAATTTTTATTTTTCGATTGTATAACATTGTACTCTGAAATCGGTTGGAATGGTCCGGCTACAATATCGGGATTCGGAGAATATTCGTGCCGTTAGAATGACATTAATTTCCTTCAAATGGCGGCGAAAAGTGTTAATTTGTTGGTCGTTTTAATTTAAGCCTTATTTTTACGACACAAATATTCGTCGAATACTGCTAATATGGCCGTAGCATTAGAGTGGAAACATCGTGGTGGCATGACTATAGCCCGCTATACTGCTACGACTCGGTCTATACAGCTATCCAATTTGAGACGGACATTTTTAAATCACAGGGATCGAGTTAAATAATTTACACTCAAAGGAGGTTTTCGTACCTTTATGCTATAATATTATATCCTGAATTGCTACAAAATACCGAAATTGTCTATTTTGATTAATTGATAATGGCTGTGAGTCAAATAATCGTTTCTCATTTGAAAATGGGGCTCGTTCGGCGGCAGGTTTGTGACGGAAATTCTCCGAACAATACTTTCTGCATTATGGCCGGACGAGAATTCTCACTGCTGCGTTATAATGCTTCTTTGTTTCGTTTAGCTACCTGCCAGCGTAAATACACTAAAGCTTAAGTAACTCAAAACGAGCCGGACTGTGTAAGGTTTAGTTATCCAAAAATAAAGTTACATAAAAATAACCCGTTTGTTGCATACTCACGTACTGTGTACTGTATGCACTTACTCTATCCCTATAATTTTAAGCGTGAAAGTAAAACTACACAGAGCAACAACATTTCAATTTTAATTATTAGTAATTATTAGTAATTATTGTAAATGGATTGGTAATGAGAGTTTAAGGCCGGCCATACATGGACAGCTCGAACTGTTGATCGTCGAACTATGTACCTACATGAACCGCTCGAGCAGTCGGCAAACAACAACAGAACGGGGTAGATGCGACGTCAAAGCAATCAACAGTACTGTGTACGGCTGGCCTAACGCTCTAACAGAATTATTCTAGCAAGCTAAATGCGCTTGACACTCGACATTGGATTTCAATCAAACAGATAATCTGCATGTTGCATGCGGCGCGTCGCTACAAGTGAGTAACATGAAATAGTGAATTCCCCGCTTTATGCAAGTACACCTGCATACTTCTCGTTTTTTCAAGTTAGGTATATTCAATTTTATACAAAGAAATCTTTATATTATTTATTTTATTTATTACAAATCTCACTCGGGTAAATAAATAAGGACTATCACCTACAATACACAAAGGAGGCTCTATTTACGTCCGTGGAATTCCCTCAAAGCGCCCGACCATACTGTAGTACAGAACTTATGTTACATCGCCATGTTAAGGTAACAAAACAGTCAGTCGTTTTTAAAACACTCATTTCACGAGGTCCGACTTAAAAATGACAGTATTTAATTTTTTTATTCGAGGATTATCCTTAAATACCTAACGCTTTCGATTGGTGCTCAAAAATACAAGTTGTGTAAAAAGCATTTCTGTCGATTCGAATTTTAAAATCTCTATTGTTTCTTGGCTCCTTTGACTAAAATTTGTTTGTTGTTACCAGATTACCGTACGGAGAGTAATGTTTTTCGGACGAATGTATGATTGTATATTTGTATGAATGATCCTTAGTCACGATTTACAACTTAAACGGTCGGATGGATTTTGATAAATGAAGTATCATTCGATTCGTCTCAATCACGGGAGTTTTATAATAAAGTGTAAAAAAAACACAAAATGCCCGCTGTAAGTAGCCATATTGGATTTTCCGTGGAGCCAAAAATTACCAAAGCCTGTCGAGTGAGGAATCAATGTACAGATATTTGTAAGGTAATTCCAATAAATATGTAACAAGTATACTAAACGAACCTTAATGATACATGAAAAATAAATAGAAAAACGAAAATAAATACAAATAAAACAAATAGTAGTCAATGCCGTCAAAATTGAAATGAAAAGATGATCCATTTCACGTTTCAGTTTTGCGCGCAGTCGGGTTTAAGTATTTTTTATCTGTCATATCTCCCCAATTATTTGCATCATCCGAGTGACAAGACTAGTGTAGTAAGTCATTCTAGTTCTAGAGTAGTAGTTCTTAAAATGTACAGCGATAAGTGAAAACACTACAAAATCAAACTAAAGGGCAAGCCCAGTACACCAGTAAAAGTAAAGTCAACAAAATCCCTTCTAAACACATATAATCACGCCCATAACGGCAACTTTAAAAAGAAAAATACAGCCACGGAAGAATGTAAATGCTGAAAGGTGAAGTTGTTTATTTTAATAGGCGCCATACAATGCATCGACACTTCGCTATTCGAGGGCTAAAAAACGTGTCGTGTTTCCTAAAGGGGGTTTTCATCAAAACGCCATGTTCACGCTACCGCCTAATGCGACATCTTCCTACAGGCTATTCATTTCGGACGAGGCAGGAACAATGGCAGGGCAGGTTCGCTTGCGGTTGCTATGTGACGTCATCTCGCGAGTAGTGATGCCTGCTAGGAAAGGAAAAAATACAAAATATCATCACGGTTTAATAACAGAAGCTTATACTATTTATTATTTCTTTTTAAGAATTTCCTATTTCAATTGGAAATTTCGGTTACACAGGCTCCTCGTACCTCTGTTTGATGAAACCAATTTCCACTTTCATCATCGTTGGGTAGCCTCCCCGAGTGACTGACTATAGAAACAATATGCGACCCACTTTGGGCAGCTTGATTGCGTGTGGCTAATCCTGCAACCACAATATTTCAACCAGAATAATAGAAACTGGATTATATGGCCAACGCGCTAAATACCTACGGTGCAAAGAAGACGATCTAGAAACGTATTGTAAATGTAACTGAGACTACATCCTAATGTATCACGCTCCAAAACTGTAACGTAAAGGTGTTCCTTAAAATAAATCAGCCACCACTATTCTCAAGTCCCAACTCTTTTTCATCACGTATACGTGTACGACTATGTGTACTCTAGGAAATTACGAACACCAGTTATTAGTTAGACGGGCCGCTACCTGCTGCGGCTGGATATAATGACCCTTTTGTAGCATTCTGGAGTGTGTTGGAGACAGACTAAAAATTTGTAAAATGTTTTGCGATCTTCAAAATTATTTTATAGGTGCAACATTGGATTCTATCTACGAATATTTTATATTACGCGCTGCTGGACCATCCACTCTGATTGTGTGTCATAGATTTCGGAGTAGCACTCGTCTCTATACATCATTGATCAAGACAAAAAATACTTGTCCAAAATATTTTATCTTACGTTTTTACAATTGTTAATTCTACAGCGACCCCAAAGAGCATATCGGAGCTGTATGTTAGTCAAGATCAAAGCGTTTTTGTTGGTGAACAATACATTCGTGTTGTTAAAAAACAGTATAATAAAAAAGACTCCCAAATGAATATTTATAACATATTCTATTGTTACATAGTCATCAGCAAATAATGAGGAGGATGTGCATTCAACAGAAACTTGTGTGTTTAGCGTCGCTCGCGACCTTGTATTACTTTATGTTCATATATCAAGGTGCATGCGGAAGCGATTTTACGCTAACTTACACACACAAATTGTATTGTGAAAAAAGATGTGCTGCACCACGATGTTATGTAGGTGTATTTGAATATTTCCATGTAAATAAAAATGGACATATAGAGTATCCTTTTGTATACCCGTGTTACGTTCCGACTGAATCAATGGGCCGGTCTACGCATTGGCTAGCCGATAATACGACGGATTCTAAAATCTAGCTGCGACATATTTGACAGGAAGTACAGTTTCCTTATTCACATCCTACTAGAAACTAAGACGTTCAATTAATTCAATAGAGTGTTATTTATTCCTGATACAACCTCATATTTATATAACCAGATTTTTACCACAATTTTAAATAGATACATGCGGAAATCTGGGATATATCCTGTAATGCTTTAACTTCATATAATGAATATTTCATAATAAGTCAAAGTTCCATTTTGCTTTACGATAATTTGTTGTGTTGATGAGCTAGTTTCGTTCAGTCTCATGGTTGAAATTTTTAATATTATGTTTTCATACCACTTTGATCGTGTCAAGTATTTTGTGATATAAATAGAATTATTTAAGTTGTCATACGGTTGTCGCTAACCTCTTTTCGTCTCCACCAATTAACGGTGGCATGCCTTGTACTCGTGAATGAGTGTCGTTAATTTGACACTATTTCTGTGTTCACGTTAGGTAAAGTATATATTTTGCGTGGCGAAGGAACTGTTGAATAATCTATAATAGGTTTCGTTTACGCACGGTTCGCGAATTTCAAATACGTGTTAGTTATTTTAATTCATCTATTTTATTAGAAATAATGTCTCACTTTATGTTTAAAGTATTACAGTATTTCGATACTTGGTAAAGTTCAAGAACTTAATTCGGGTTTTATTGTAAAACACAAAGGTGTGATCAATGCATTATATACATGTAAATTTCTTCCTACCACTTGGATTTTTGTGCGGTCAAGTTGGCAATTATTTAATGAAGAGCTTCATCACTATGACATCAAATATTGTATAATGTAGTCTCTATTTTCTATGATAAATTAATCTTTATTTGTAGCCGAAGGACTACAAATAAAGATTACAGAAGCATGCTATCTATGTCACGTTACACGTTGGGGCTATGTATTTATGTATGTAAATAAAAAATGCTAATTGATTGATCCTAGTTCTACTAACATAGTCAAAATGTATGGAGACAATAATAACATATTTGTTATCATTTATTTGTATCTAGTTTCTTGACTATTCGTTAGATTTACTGTGGATGAAACAATCGGGGCTTTTAGAGCCCAGAATAAAATTGTACAGTGATGTTAGGTACAATTAAACTATTCAATGAACCGTCAACCGTCTCAAAAGCTATCGAATGATCTCGTTTGAATGTTGAGTGTTCGCATCCATCATAATCATGACTTTCGGACTTAATGCCTTACCTACTTATGGTTTTGTCTTTAAGTGTAGATTTTTTTTTAAATGTTTTATTAGTTCATAGATATCTAATTTGGCATGATCAAGACCTTTAGCGTCATGAAGTTTGGAGTGTTTTAAAGTATACGGAACATGTTATGATCTAATTTAAAAATAGATTTTTGTTTTGAGTCGCTTGCTATTTCCATTTTAGCATAAAACATAAACACTAATCAAAAATTAATATTACAGAAGTGAGGCAGGAGGCAGTGCAGCAAGCGTTGGCCGAGATGCAGAACAGGCCGAAGCCATCGCTCCCGATGCCTTCCAAGAGGACATCCATGATGGCTAAAAGCCCGGACAGAGAGCGCCATGATCTATGTAAGTCAATTTATTTCTTCAATAGCAAACTGAGTTGTGATAAAGCAGAACTATATTTAAAATCTTGTATTTTAGATAATGCGTTAATATAGACTGCGCTTCAAAATCTAATAGTTCTGTGTGTTCCTCTAGCGTCCTCCTCTGATGAAGACTCGTGTGCCGCCGAGTCTGAACTCCCGCCGCCACCAGAACTGGGGTCACCCCCCGCGCGCCGACCCGCCGCCCCACACCCCCGCGCTGCCCCTCCACACCCTATCCCACAGCACCACCGAGAGAAAAAGCTGCCACCACCTCGGGAGAAGACGGAATTCGACTGGACAGAGCTGGCTGCGCGTCTGCCGCCACCGTCTTGTTAGTACATTTTGGTTTTAAACCTACATTCGCATCAACAATAATAATTAACAACATTAAATTGTACATCATTCATTGACAGTGTAGACATCTAAAAAATTACGATAAAGCTCCAATGCTATCTTTTACTTCTGCGTCTAACGGTAGTGTCACGTCGGTTCTATCAGATTAACTTTGCCAGAGGTCTGTGAGTGACTGAAACGGTGTAAATTCATATAAGTAGTAAAAAAAACCGACTACTGAAAAATCCCGTAAAAACTATGAAACAAGAAAATATTCTCACCTGAATTGTTCCTCGTAATATATTTCAATGTAATTAATGCATATTCATAGTGACGTTCAGTGGATAGCCGTGATCGTATGCCACTTCGCCCTTTCAAAACAATACATTTTAACAGTAGTAAGCTATCATAAGCTTTATATACAGAATATACAAATACTGCTTATCCCTGACATAGAATATCTAGAATGCCTATCCCTTGACTGAAATAACGAGTATGACAAAATATCAATTACAAATTCTGATATTTTTTTTTCCTCATCCTATTATTAATCCGTCATTATTTTATATTATATGGCATGATCTCAAAGGTCCTAGACCCCAGTTCCACTCATGACTCCCATTAAAGACTCCCTTTGTAAAAAGCTTAAACACTTCAATGCCTTAACACGTTCACTGCTGAAAACACAACTTTGGTGTTTTTATAACTTGCTGCGAGTAAGAGAAAACACAACTGTGGTGTTAGCTGTATGGGAAAACACTACGGTGTGTGCATAGCCACACAAGTGGCTAGACAAGAAAATCGGCGGAGCAGTCAAAGTTTCAAAAACTTTATCAAGAAAACAGGAAAACAACAGAGACAAACTCACACCAAGAAGAGCCTACGAGGGAAGAAGATTGCCTGAACCGATAGCTTCACCGTTCCCTTCCATTCGTAGTCCTAACATGAAAGTTACTTGTTCAGACGTCCCGCCAGATGTGACCCACACCGTGTCGTCGGCGCGCATCGCCCGCGGCGGCAGCGCCGTGGCGGACCGCGTGCAGTGCTACTCGCACCCTGAGGACTCCGGCACTGGCACTGGCAGGTGGAAGGTATGTTACCAAAGGTAGACTGACGATCAAAAACTTCGTGATACTACGAGTGAAACTTACGAGTGTAATTATGTGTTCGGTAGTGGATTTGCAGGTAGTTAATCCAGTAGAAATGCGTATTGACGCATGCTTCATGGATTGATTCGTATCTTTTGTGTTATAGCTTGGTACTACCATAACATTTACAAAAAAATATTTTTTTCAAATGCAGTCACCATGCCGTACTATGGTTTTCAACAAATTACTCCGGTATTTCTGATCAGATTTTCATAGCAAGTTGTTCGGCCCGAACCTTTCAATGTACTGTTTTCTTTTACTATTCCGTATCTCCTACCCAGGTATCGGCCAAAATTCAGCAGCTTCTCAACACCCTCAAACGGCCTAAACGTCGTCCGTTGCCCGAGTTTTACGAAGACGATGATATCGAGCTCGAGTTGGCTGCAAACCCGAAGGACCCTAACGCGCCTAAGCCCGAGGGAGGGACTATGACGCCCGCAGTGGGCGAACAGCTGGTGGTTCCCGCTGGACTACCGCGAAACCTTGAAGCGGCTCTCCAAAGATATGGAACAGCGTCGTTCAAAGCTAACATTGCCACTGTTTTAGACCCCAACGGGAAACTCAGCAACTCTCTGACTTACGGTAAGATTTATCACTAAACTTCATTTGGTGGGCAATCTCTAATAACTGATCTATACAAAATTACTCAATGTTATTTTTTGTATAACACAGTATTCAAATGTACTTTTCACCAATTTTATCATAAATGCGTACGTACCAGTGACATGGTTCTGAGTTGCTCTCACGAGCTTGCTAGGTCCTGTCTGACCTGAAAAGCTTTTCAATGTACTGACATCGTACAGCTTTTCAGGTATGCATTATTAATATCGTGTTGTGACGCTTGTAGCGTGACTGTACCTCGTCACACAAATGGTTTCGACTCATCAAATTTCGAATTTAATTGACAACCAAAGCTTAATCATGAATATGGGTGTATCTTCGTTTCGAACTAGCAATCAATTCGATGTTTTAGGAAAGATTTTACTTGTAAGCAACATGGTGATATTCCTGACCATCCACATCTCACGTATAAAGATTAGCTTAACTTTGAAGTCATTTTTATGACACATTGCTTTAACAACCTTCGATGAAAACTGGAAACAGTTTGTATAATGTTTCCGACGTCTTTTAGGCAAGCTGCTCAGCCGTTCGCTCAAGATTGCCTACGCATTGCTCAATAAGACGTTCACGTCTAAGAACAGCAGTGGTGGCCCTCTAGCTGGCGACAATTCCATCAAGCCAGGAGACCGCGTGGCTCTAGTCTACCCTAACAATGATCCCATCAACTTCATCTGCGCGTTCTATGGGTGTCTGCAAGCCGGCGTCGTGCCGGTCCCGATAGAAGTACCGCTAACTCGTAGAGATGCGGGCTTGCAGCAAGTCGGATTCCTGCTGGGATCTTGCAGCGTGCAGTATGCGCTTACTTCAGACGCCTGTCTTAAAGGTAAGATTCTAATTCCAGCAAAACAACAACATGCATCCCTACCAAGGGAAAACCTAACAATCAGTAAATCGTACGAGTATAGTCGTACTTTGTACATGAAATTTTAAATCATAAGAGAATGAATGAGAATCGTAGTCGCAGTCGAGTCGTCGTAGAGTATTATCATATTTGATTATTGACAGTATATAGTTTGTAAAGGCAAAGAGGAGCGAAAGCTCCGCCTTTGCTTTATTCCTACGTAGATGAGGAAATCTGATGCCACTGGTAATCGTTTATCGAATCCCCTGCACCGGACGGATTCCTTTTTACACCGGTCGGTTCCTGGCTTCTATCAGATTATATCAGTGGCAATCTCGTATCAAGAAAGAAACCCGTTTAAATGTTATGAATTCACTCAACGGGGGATGCGGCATTGCGGATCGCACTTTTTTGCATTTATTGGTTTGCAGATCGACAGTTAAATAATTTACATTATGTCAACATGTTGATTTAGATCCAAAAATATTAATTATGACCCATTCAGATGTTTTCCATGTGACGTAAGGTGGCATGATACCCCGTTAGAATAGAATCCTATCATGTGGAGAGGGGATTATCGGCTTTACGTCTTTCGTCTTCGAACCATTGTCTAATAAGTTAAAACATATTCTTCACACAACAGTTTTCTTTATGTTAACGTGCATCATAGAACCGGGATGACCAAGCGATTGTTACGCAGGATATCTGTTTTATGTACAGGGTTACCAAAGACTTCGTCGGGTGACGTCGCGTCCTTTCGCGGCTGGCCATCCCTTCAATGGGTATCTACTGAGAAGTTACCTCGCCCCCCTCGGGACTGGATCCCCCCGCCGCGCCCCTCCGAAGAGAGTCCTGCACACATCGAGCATACTTCTGCGGCTGACGGGTCCGCCATGGGAGTGATAGTTACCAGGTTAGTTGAAACTTTCCAGAGGACTCTCATGTTTCCATACCTATAGTAAAAGTGTCTACAAAATGAGCTGCTAGAGTTCAAGATTCTTCTGCAATTTTCGAGAAACTTTATCATTTTAAAGCTATTAATAGATAGGACTGCACAGGAAAGTAGATCTTTGTGTTACTATCTTGATTAATGCCTATTTCAGTTTCTATACCAACATGTGATAGTGATATGTAAACAAGGATACGTAAACACTTGACGCCTCACGTGTTCGTTGCCTAGCTAATGTGGTTAGGACTCCACCGTTGTATAATAGAGTTAACGGAGGTAGGCGACGACGGTCGGGGCTGACGCCTTTTTAATAGAAACTAGATTAAGCACGACGGAAATCATTTACGCTGTGCCTCCAGGCATAGCTTCAGGGCTCCGGGGAACGTTAATAACTGAAACTTTGTTACATTTTTTTTCTGTAAGAGGATTTTCATTTTATAATGGAAATTTTAATAGAAAACCTTTTCAATGTTGACGTTTTGTAGTAATGAAACGTTTGGAATTCATAAAAAATTGATTGAAATACAACGGCAGCGATAGACTTAATCTGTTATCAAAATTAACAGACGGTTCAGACCACCGCAATAAAAGTTTTTGCTGCTTTGATTTTACAAAACTACCAGAAAAAATACAACAGAAGCCCGTGTTAAAGCGGAATAAGCTGGGCTTTACTAGCTTAACACAGTTTACACTAGATTTAAATAACGTATGCCTGCCATGAGCTTTATTCAACTTGGTTGAAGTTGGATTTTTTCTTTGTTTTGCCCCTTATTAAAATAATTTAAAATTTAATTTTCTTATTTTTAGAGTCCCCCACCACATAAGTTTTCATTAGTTTAGGGTAATTTAATTTTAATTTACAGATGTCGTTACGTTATGTTTTCAAATTTTTTTTTCTACCAATTTTCAATTAAAAATTCTAGTATTTATGAACTAAATGTATAAAAATAAGCACTTTCCTTTTTGTTTTGGGCTTGCCATAACTGTTCTTATTAGTTTTACTAAATGACTGGTGCGATGATACAAAGCGCGTGTTATGTGAAATCAACTGTTTAAAAAAATCGTGATGCAGTTTTAGTTTTGATCAAAAATGGGCTCGAGTTTTCTTTGAGCGTTTTTCGTTATTCCTCGTAGTTTGGCATTTCACCATTCATGCTATATTTAAAAATGTACACTTTTTATCCCGTACCTGTCACATACGCCGGCGCCCTTCTTTTTTATCCTTTGTCAGTGACGATATATCCTGTGCACGGACCTTGTGTCTAGGTTTTATTGTGCACTCCCCTTTGTCAGACCCTCACAGCCACCTTAGCTGTTTAATGTAACGAAATAGAGCTTTGGGATAGTCTGGGCCTTATACTCAAACTCGATATCCCGTGTATAAAGTTAATAATGTAATGCTAAATTTGTATTTTAAGAAAAAAAGCTATCTGAAAAATGGGCAAGAAACCTGTAAAACTTACTCTTAAAGTAACACGCCTCGTTTCTTATTTGATTTTTGTTAAGTAAACAAATTAAAGTTGAAACGTTCGATATCGTTTTTTTATGAATAAGACTGTTTGTCTAAACCACAAACCGTAAAGTTAGACCTGTTGTTCAGTAAATCACACGTCTGAAAATAAAAAGAGGTTCAAAAAGAATTTAGTACTTACATCTTAATTATTTTTTTTTTATTATGGGCGGAGTTGTACATGTGGGTTCTAGAGTTTTGACAACTTTTCGTTGATCTGTTGGTATCCGCATAGTTATGGTTGACATCCACATATTCGTACTAAGCTTTAATTTCTACATTTATGCGAATAGACGAGGAATTGAACATATTTTCAGTGTCTTCATATTCTGACAGATACGAGTTCAAACTGCGTGACTTTAAGTCTTGAGGGAACAGGTATCTTTTAAAAAAATGTTACAATCAACTTGCGAACAAATACTTGTCTTGTATGTATAAAAATGTATGACAGTTCGGAACAGAAGTTATTAACGTAAAGTTGGACAAGTTTCTGACAAATTGTACCCTTATCAATATCGCCTTTCAATTATTCAAGCCAACAACGCGCTCATCGGGTTCTATTTCACATTCGACTGGACCTTGATGAGAATACATTTAGTGGGGTCGCGCTACTAGGACGCCTAATGTAATAGTTAACGGGCGTACCGTTGCTATATTGAACCTATCTCGCTGTCAATAATTAGCGTTATCACAAGTTCTACTCGTACAATTATAAAAGCACCGCTGCACATCAACACATTGTTAACATTGCGAAATTACGAAATAATCTTTGTTAATTAACTTGAAATAGATAAAATAACAGAATCATGCATTTCAGCTCCCCTGGGCTAAAATTGATTAATAGGTACTAAAGTAATTAATAGGTTATGTAGGTGTATTTCACTGCAACTGACACGTGCACAATTCTAAATTACTTGACACAACTGTACTTGCATTCAGTCGTTAAATATTTGCGCCCCTATTAACCGGTTGTTAAATATTTCGTGGCTCGGCTCGAGCTATAAATTGCCGAGTCAAGGTTTATAATATCGTGTATAATCAAACGGTTGAGATAACGCAATTTTCGATAGACGTCTATATAAGACGGCTGTCTACGGCTGATGTCTACGACTTCACCACACGTCGTCATTTCAACTAAATATGTAATTACGTACGCGTACTTAGAGCACTGTCTCGCCAGTTTTAGTTTTATTAGTAACTAGCTGCGCTCCGCGGTTTCACCCGCATAATTCAAGCTTTCCCGCAATAACTTTCTTAAAAGCAATATTTTTCTCCCGCTTTTGTCACACTCTTCTTTGATGCTCCGCTCCTGTTGGTTGTAGCGTGATGTAACATAGCCTTACTTGATAAATGAACTATTCAACAAAAAAATAAATTGTTCAATTCGAACTAGTAGTTCCTGAGATTAGCGCGTTCAACCAAACAAATAAACTCTTCAGCTTTATACGTTAAGTATAGATTTCGAAAGGCAAGGATCTTTTAAAACTATTTCTCAAAACCATATTAATAATAATAGCTACATTCACAACCAAGTCCAGCAAGTATATGGTAAATAGGAAACGGACAGCATGAGCTAAACTGGGTAACAGTGATTGCTTTCATTATGTTACGTCTAGTTTGGGACACTATTCGGGGAGCCCGTGCTTCTTTTTGTTTCTGCAGCACTGTCGAAACGTTGTGAAACTAGAATTGCCAAGAACGTTTAGTAAACATATAATTCAACAATGTTTGTGATGTCAAGTATAAAAGCCAGAAATTGTAGAGCTACTCACAACACTGATTGTACTCACTTTAGTTCTTATTATACAGCTCAAAAATACGTTCCTTTGTAAACTTTACTTGCATTTATTTATTTTATTTTATCCTATACGGTGAAACTATAATAGATGCGAAAATATCTGTGTGTTTTTCTATTGCCACTAAGCTCCTGAATTCAGACAAAGTACGAATTTTTAATGGAATTTAAAATATTATACGAAATTGGGTAATTGGTACTCTAGGACCAGAAAAAAATCATTCGATAATTATTCTCATCATTATCCACGCGGGAGAAACTGAGGGGCATAGCTAATGCGACAAAAAATTTATATAGTACGCAGTGAGATTTGCTGCGTTAAATTCCGTGTTTACAAGCCGATTTTGTTTTCATTTATTTTCCGTACCCTTAATCCTAAAGCATACAGCTCTGTAAAGCATAAAATACGTAGTGTACACAAAGTTAATCAAATACGCGCCAGGTCTGCAGTCCTCAAAGAGCTCAACCGGTCTCAATGCTAATAAAATACATACGAGCAAAGTTTGCCGTCGGTCGGCGATGCTGCAATGTAACGCGGCGTAGGCATCAAAAGTTATAGCGGCACTGAACTCACAAAGCAAAACTTTATCCACCTCCGGTGTGCAACGCGTCGCCATCTAGCGGGATGTAGGGTCCTCGCAGTATTCTAGTTCACAACCGGAAACGCTAAGTTCCGGCAGCTTAGATAGTTACCTCGGTTTCAGCTAGATGGATCTTTGTAAAAGTTGCGCCCAGAAAACATTAAAAATGTCATAGCATTGCCGTTTATTATTGGGGTTTCCCTTTGACGAAGGAAATGTCTGAGTACAGAAAACTTTGACATAATCATGATTTGACATTTCAGGGCTTCAATGCTGGCTCATTGCCGTATGCTGTCCGTGGCGTGCAATTACACGGAGGGCGAACACATGGTGTGCGTGCTCGACTTCAAGCGCGAGACGGGCCTGTGGCACGCTGTGCTGGCCAGCGTGCTCAACGGAATGCACGTCATTTTCATCCCGTACGCGCTCATGAAAGTCAGCCCGGCCTCTTGGATGCACATGATCACTAAGTACCGGTGAGTACATCCAAATACTACAACTGCTAAAAATAGTCTAAAATAAAATTATTAATTAACATAATTCAGTGTTATCAATGGGAGTGGGGCTCATCATAGATTTGATATTCAAATGAAATAAAAAAATATGGGGTATGGTAGTGGCGCCCTCTATATTATTATCTTTGTATTTCGTACAGTCGGACAAGGCTTTCTATAAACGTGAAAGAGGGCGTCTAATATAATTTAAAATTTATGAATTACTTTATTTCATAATTATTCACCTTGTTGAAAAATGTTTATTTTGGGAACTATGCTGACTTACCAAAACTTCGACAAAATCATGGTTGATGGATATTTTGAATTGAATTGTCAGGTATCGTGTGACAGTGTGAAACTTCAGAATTCAACTTCAATAAGCCCGTTGGTTTTATTTTCAGCGCCTCGATCGCTATAGTGAAATCGCGAGACTTGCACTGGGGCCTGCTGGCGACTCGTGACCACAAGGAGATTTCGCTGTCGTCACTACGCATGTTGCTCGTCGCAGACGGGGCCAACCCGTGGTCGCTGTCCTCTTGCGATCAGTTCTTGTCTGTTTTTCAGAGTAAAGGTAATTTTCGTATTAAAAAAAGCATATTGTGTGTATAATATTAAAATGTTCTCTCCCACATAACTGACCGACAATTTCTTCATATTCTTACTAAACCGTAAGACTTACGAAGAAGAAAACGATTAACCGGGAGTTGGAAAATTGGGAAAACATGTTTTACGCTTTTCAGGTGTGCGCGGCGACGCGATCTGCCCGTGCGCATGTTCTAGCGAGTCGATGACAGTGTGCGTGCGCCGCGCGGGCCGCGGCGGCACGTCTGCGGGCCGCGGCGTGTTGTCCATGTCCGGACTGTCCTACGGCGTGGTGCGCGTCGATGCTGAGAACTCGCTCACTTCGCTCACACTGCAGGACTGCGGCCAAGTTATGCCATCATGTAAGTACCCGTACACATACAGGTGCCGAATGCCCATTGCTTAATACCATTCTCATAGTGGCCAATTATTAAAAAATTGGGAAATATCAACAAAAAAGTTTCGTTTTGCTTACCTAAATTAAATATATTTTTATTCCAAGCAATTCCATACAATTCATAAACGCCTCTCCTTGCGTTTGGTTCGCTATCTGTTTGATAAGGTGAGCGAATCCAATGTTAGATAAAAACTACATGATTGCGCTTAGAAAACAAGTTTATCTTTCCTCCTGGGCTCTCCCTATAACTACGAGCAAGAGTTGCCGTCATTGTACACAATATTAATTTTTACATAATATTTCGAATGCGCTAAACAATATTTTGTATAAAATTTAAAAATAAATTTATGTTTTTATTCTGTCAATATCCAATCATCGTTATTTTCCAGGCGTGATCGTGGTAGTCAAAATGGAGGGCCCCTCGTTCCTGTGCAAGACAGACGAGGTCGGCGAAATCTGCGTGTTGTCGGGGGCCACCGGGTCTGGTTACTGGGGCCTGCCGGGCCTTACCAACACCGTGTTCGGTGTGCGGCCACTTGACGCGGACGGGGATCCCATCGGGGAGGAACACTACGTGCGGAGCGGACTGCTCGGCTTCCTTGGACCCGGCGGTAAGAAGTTTTTCTATACAAAATACTGTTAAAATTCATGGCCTTCCTTTTATTTCTGACACCATCTTATTTAGCAAAAAATAATCCCTATGATGAAGGCCTTCGATCGGTATGATAAAACTACAGGGTGATTATTTTTCTCGTGTAACGGGTTCGATTCCCGGTTCAACCATGTAATTATTTAAATATCTATGAATGCATTTCAAATTGTTTTTTAATTCAAATAATGTCTTCTTTCAGTAAAATGTTTCATCTATAATATTCAAGGTACTTTCCCTCCATGTGGCATATCCGTGGGACAGCCTGTATAAGTGCAAAAATTTTAGGGCCTTCAAATAATGCTTTAGTTTAGATTTTCCTGAAGTAAAATAATTAAATATATTTTAGTTAATAATAATTACGTTAATTATAAATACAACATAAAATATAACGATAAAATATGGATTAAATAGGTAACATACGATTAAAATAATATGAATTCATACTATAGAATTAAATATATTTAATAAATTTTATAAAAATATTGTATGCATATACGCTACAAGTTGAATGATTTGAAATGTGTAACTGTGTTGTTTCTTTTTAGGGAAACAAAATTGCTATGATTAGTATTTTAATTAAGCTGAAACAAATAATTTCTACAAAATTTCTCATTTTCATTTTGAGCTTATTAAAACTTTTCGTAACCGTAAATTATAACCAACATGTTTATGCTTTTGATAGGTCTCCCTTTTACTCTTATGA
Source organism: Campaea margaritaria (assembly GCA_912999815.1). Taxonomy (NCBI): domain Eukaryota; kingdom Metazoa; phylum Arthropoda; class Insecta; order Lepidoptera; family Geometridae; genus Campaea; species Campaea margaritaria. The sequence continues at coordinate 9,270,602 of OU538788.1, forward strand.
GTTTTCTGAACAAAGCGTTTGCGTAATAAAGCGAAGGCCCTCAAACGAAAATGTCCTTTTTGGTGCATCTATGCGCAGAGCGCTGGCGCAATAGCCACGTATCGTAAACAGCACGCGCTAATGAGATCGTTATTTCAAAGTAATTCCGATCGATATTTGCGCTGACATTAAAAAAGCCGCAATTTCTTGCATTGTCTTGTCCTTGGTAACTGTACATTACGAAACGAACTCAGTGAACACGACGAAACAATCTCCTTTGTATGAAATGTAACGAAACCTCGCGCACCTATAAGTTCAAATCGAACGCGGCAAAGCGGAGGAAAAATTCGGAATGCAACTTAATCCCAGTAGGCTCCATGCGCATTGAGATTTTATAGTTTGATTGGCCGGACGTGCAGGTCGTTCGCCTGATGGCCAGCGTCGTGCCTGCTTCATTACAGTCCTGAGCTTTACTCGTTGAGAAGTCGCTTTTATGCCTGCAATCTTCGAAACGTGCATTTCTCGTGAAGGGCACTTTACAAAATTTGCATATCTCAATTTCTGTTTTTAGGGCTGGTGTTCGTATGCGGGTCTCGCGACGGGTTGATGACAGTGACGGGCCGCAAGCATAACATGGACGATATCATCGCGACCGTGTTGGCGGTGGAGCCGATGAAGTTCATCTACCGCGGCCGCATCGCAGTCTTCTCCGTGCGGGTGCTGCGAGACGAGAGGATTTGCATCGTGGCCGAGCAGAGACCAGACTGTGGAGAGGAAGAGGTATACATACGGCTCTATAGTATTCCTGCTTTTGTATTTTTTTTTTTCAATGCCGATTTAACGACTAACATCCAACACGCACTCTTATTTATAATATAGCGTTTCAATCTCACTGTAATTTTCTATTAAAATTAATCGTAACTTACAAAAAAGAACAGTTGTTTTTTAAATTTTGTTAATATATTTCGAGTGGCCTCGGTGTGTCCCACGAGTACACGGTGCGTTAGCCACTATTTGCCGGGCATCCAGTATATGACAATATTTTTTGTCCGCAGTCATTCCAATGGATGTCTCGCGTGCTGCAAGCTGTGGACTCTATACACCAAGTGGGCATTTACTGCCTGGCCCTCGTGCAGCCCAACTTCCTGCCCAAGACGCCCCTAGGGGGTATCCATCTCAGCGAGTGCAAGCGCCGCTTCCTCGAGGGCACCCTGCACCCGGCTAATGTGCTCATGTGCCCGCACACTTGCGTCACCAACCTGCCGAAACCGAGGGAGATACATTCGGGTACGTTAATGCCCTTAGTTTCGTCAGAAAGGTAGTTTCTCAAACGAACTCCCCCTCACGGCTTGTTTTAAAAATCAGATAAATATTATATTCGAATTTATCAATTCAAGTACAATACTTAGTGATATTAGAATTAATTTCAATAAGATTTATCTAGAAATCGAAGACTATAATATTATTGTGTAAATTATGACTCAAGTATTCCTGCCGGCTGCCAACTTAGACTGTCATTTAGAGAAAATCGTGATTATTTCCAGACGTTGGTCCCGCTTCCGTGATTGTTGGCAACTTGGTTCAAGGCAACCGCCTGGCGTCAGCCCAGGGTCGCGACATGGGATACACCGACGACTCTGATGCTGCCAGAAAGGTAAGCGCTCCCATTCAACATTTTTCACATACAGGAAACAACATCCTGGCCACTAACCACATCCGTTATTTGGTTTCAGTATCAGTTCATATCCCAAATCCTACGGTGGCGCGCTCAAAGCACGTCCGATCACATCATATTCACATTGCTCAATTCTAAAGGCGCCGTTGCCAAAACGCTCACGTGCGCGGAACTGCACAAGAAGGCCGAACGAATCGGCAACCTGCTATTGGAGAAAGGCAGAGTGAACACTGGAGACCACGTAGCGTTGATATTCCCGCCGGGACTTGATCTCATTTGCGCCTTCTACGGGTGTCTGTACGTAGGCGCGGTCCCGGTCACTATCCGGCCACCGCACCCTCAGAACCTCCACACGACGCTGCCCACAGTGCGCATGATCGTCGACGTGAGCAAGGCCACGCTTGTTCTCTCTAACCAGTCTGTGATAAAACTTCTGCGCTCCAAGGAGGCCAGCAACGTGCTAGACAGCAAGTCCTGGCCGCTCACTCTGGATACGGACGATATGCCCAAGAAGAAGCTGCCCATTTTATACCGCGCTCCTACAGCCGAGATGCTCGCATACCTGGACTTCAGCGTTTCCACCACGGGCATGCTAGCGGGAATCAAGATGTCGCACGCAGCCGTCACGTCTCTCTGCCGCGCGATGAAGATCGCCTGCGAGCTGTATCCGTCGCGCCACATCGCGCTGTGCCTCGATCCCTATTGCGGCCTAGGGTTCGCCCTGTGGTGCCTGAGCAGCATTTACTCTGGACATCATTCTATTCTCATCCCGCCTTCCGAAGTCGAGTTGAACCCCGGGCTCTGGCTCAGCGCTGTGTCTCAATACAAAGTCCGCGACACGTTCTGTTCGTACGGAGTGATGGAGCTGTGTACGAAGGGGCTCGGCAGCACAGTGAATCATCTCAAGCAAAAGGGTATCAACCTGGCATGCGTGCGGACGTGCGTCGTCGTGGCCGAGGAGCGGCCTCGCATTAATTTGACTAACTCGTTTTCGAAGCTGTTTTCGGCGTTGGGACTGAGCCCGCGCGCTGTATCCACTTCATTCGGATGTCGCGTGAACATTGCGATCTGCCTGCAGGGCGCGTCGAGCCCCGAGCCTTCGACCGTCTACGTCGACCTGCGCGCGCTCAGAAATGACCGCGTATCGCTCGTCGAGCGAGGCAGTCCGCATTCGCTCTGCTTGATGGAATCGGGCAAGCTGTTACCTGGCGTCAAGGTTATTACTGCCAACCCGGAGACGAAGGGCCAGTGTGGAGATTCCCACTTGGGTGAGATTTGGGTCCAGTCACCGCACAACGCCAGCGGATACTTTACGATTTACGGCGACGAGAGCGACTACGCTGACCACTTTAGTGCTCAGCTGGTGACGGGTAACACGGGAGAGGTTTACGCGCGCACCGGGTACCTCGGCTTCCTGCGGCGCACAGAGATCGGCACCGGCGGCGGCGGCGGCGGCGACGACTCGTTAGTGCGCGACAGTGACACGGAGTCGCTGGCGTCGGGCTGCAGCGCGCCGGCTGGCGACTCGCACGACACACACGACGCCGTATTCGTGGTGGGCGCACTCGACGAGACCATCATGTTGCGTGGCATGCGCTACCACCCCATCGACATCGAGAACTCCGTCATGCGCTGCCACAAGAAGATCGCCGAATGGTAAGCCATCATTTGTTATCGACCAGTGAACTACCTCACGTAACAGACACTTACTGCACATTACATGATTGATTTTTAAATTGCTATTGCAATGACAAAGACAACTCATAGAAAATTGTTCACCTCTAGATTATAAAATCGAGGATTATCTTTTTAGTAAATATCATTTTTAATTTTTTTCTCTTTTCAATGTCATATAATCATAATTTCAAAAGCTTGCAATTGCGATATAAAGATACCGCGAAAACTAAAAGTGTGGATACGTTTCACAGTAGTGCCAAGACCAAAACAGCTAACAACTCGCAGTAGGTACTTGCAAATGAACCCATCATATTTGTTGCAGCGCCGTGTTTACGTGGACCAACCTGCTGGTGGTGGTGGTGGAGTTGGACGGCAGCGACAGCGAGGCATTGAACCTCGTGCCGCTGGTCACCAACACCGTGCTTGAGGAGCATCACCTTATCGTCGGTGTCGTGGTGGTGGTGGACCCCGGAGTGGTGCCCATCAACTCACGCGGCGAAAAACAACGCATGCACCTCAGGGACGGGTTCCTCTCCGACCAAATAGACGCCATCTACATCGCCTACAACATGTAAACCGGCCGTTTCGAGCCCAACGAGTAGGGTCAGTGTTTCCTTATTATTGGCGAGTTAAGCATCCCCACTGAGACTTAATCGTTTCGTCATTTCACTTTGTATTTAACCGCGACGCGACAAGACTGATTCAAGTCTGAACTCTACATTGATTTACCTTTCCTCATACGCGTTTACCTCTCGTTTTTTTTTTGTCGAATTCCATGCTATCTATTAGGTTTAGCTGACTCTAGTGCATGGGAAGTGAAGAGTGAAACGAAAGAATTCCGAACTGAGAGAGGCTCACTGCGCCCAACCATCGGGTTATGTGTACACCGAGCTTGCAAGGCATCGCGATGATACCCTGATAGTTTATGACAAAACTGACTGACTGTTAGCCGTGGGCCGTAAATGACAAAACTGACAGACTGTTAAACGTGGGCTGTAAATGTCCATGCTTTATTTTAATTTTTTCATTGTTTCGCCTTGCGGATCCGGTGCGGAACCGGATGGTTGGTGGGCCTTAGTCGTAGAGCGATAAGCTCAATTTTTTTTAATACACAATCATATTGATGTGATTATTAATCGTCGTGTTACGTTAAATTCTAGTGATGTATAATTATGTATCACAATCGGTAGATAATATAAAATTAGTGGTATAGATTAATCGTATGTACCTATTTAATAAAAATGTACTGCATTTAACGTGTTAATGTTAGTTTGTGGTTCTTTTTGTCATTGACAATATATGTATATTCGACTTTTACGTCTTCTCTCTTTGTCCTATCTACACTTTGTCACTTAAAGCTGACCTTGACTGTTTCTATAAGCTTTGAATTGATGTAGATAAATAAGTGCTTAAAGTTTCTCATTTTGTCTGTTATAACAAAATGTGAAACTCTTCTTATTCTTTGAATGACGTCTCTCCGACTCGATGAAAATCAACTAAGGTTTATTTTTGTTTGTGGAACAATTATAACCAGGCAACAGTTATGCTCCAATGTGCCAATATATTTCTTGTATCATCCGTATTGCGAGCACACAATAACATCAGTTACATCGGCCTAGTTTTTCATATTTGAATGTTCTCTAAAAACTTGATTAGCGTCATTTTATTCCGCATTTGAGTGGAAATCTTATTCAATACCAGTTTGAAATAGTATACAGTAAACATAGTAGATTATAGTCCATTTTCGCAATAGCTCACTAACTTTTAAAAGCTTTTTTGTTGAATCAGTGTTGTAGATGATATTATGCACAGACCGTATTATAGCCGTTATATATGTAACCAAAAGTCTTTAGGATAAAAATGCAATGATTTTCAATTTATTATTTATACTTCATTCCATGAAACGTTTTGAATGATAAATGTATTATAAAATTATTCAGAATATTAATTCATAACATTGTTTTCTTCTTTGTTTATAATTTTTTTGTATTTGTAACCTTGTAATTATTTATTGCTAAATTGTACATATATTTTTGTTATTTAATTTTACGTTATTTGATTTCTCTGTTGTAAGCTTTACGTTGTTTTAATTGGAAAGATGGATGTTATATTATAATTAAATTAGCGCTCAGTTAAACATCAATTATTCCTTTATTTTATATAATCTATAAATTGAATTATTTCGTTATAAAAATGTAGTCATTTTTCATAAGTAAGTATACAAATAGTTTTGTATGTTTTAAACAAGCTATATCTTATCGTAATCATATTATAATAGTATTGTAACCTAGGGCACTGAAGCGGCAGCGTCCAACAGGCATGCTGATGCTATGTCGACCTACCGCGTGACACAGACGACATGCACTCAACAATTAGGATAAGAGACTTTCACTACGGAATATTCAGCCACGATTTTTCCCACATTCTCCATGTTAGTATAAATGTGTGACTTACGTACATTTTACGCACAAAATTAAATACTTTCGGAATTTGAAATTGTTATAATTATAATTTTATAAATTTTGGCTGACGCTGTCCAAAATTGGGCATGCATAAATTTGTACGGGCTTTGAATTATGTGACTGTATTCTGATTTCTTAATGAATAAATGTGCATTTAAAAAAATGGTGTTTTATTCACGCTACAATTATTTAAGTATCTTTTATCTGAGATATATAGGTACGTTCTTATTATAGTTTAATTACTTTACCTACGTAGACTTTTGTCCCAAAAGAACTATAATATTTCCGGAATAAAAATCCTCATCATCATTACAAATCACAAACGTATCCGCCTACTTCTGAGCACGGGTCTCACTTCACTTTCGTGAAGAGGTATAAGGATGGGTCAGCACAAGGGTAAGCGCGGTAGGTGTAATGGTGTTGCGGGCTACATAAGTCTTCAAAGTAAACAGTAAAAGTAAAAGAGAATATCACTAGCAGCCAAATAACTTTGTAAATAAAACAAAATATCACTAAAACGTGCAAAAAGACCTGTCGCTCTAGCATAACTATGGCGTAATTAAGAACGAAAACCTAAATTTTACATCATACGAAACAAAAAACCAACAGAGCAGTAGATCAATCTTTCAGTTTCTCTTAAAAGTATTTCTTGAACGGTTCAGCCGTTCAAGAAATACAAGGATTTTCATAAATTTAATTACGCATAGTACAGACACTTTAGAACCTGGAATAGAACATAGGATACTTTTAATCCTGTAGAAATTGACGGTTCCTGTGGGATAATAGTTAACGGTGGTGAAACGCGGCGCTGCTAGCAGCACTAATATTAGTAGGATAAGACTAGTCTTATCCTACTAATATTATACACGTGAAAATTTATGAGGATGGATGGATGAATGTTTGTCGCGCAAAAACTACCGAAAAGATTTAGATGAAGTTTAGCGCACAGGTAGTTTATTAGCAGCATTAACACATGGAATCATCATCATCATCAACCCATAACGTCCCACTGCTGGGCACGGGTCTCTCCTCACTTTCGTGAGGAGGGTTAGGCCACATGGAATAGGTACTTTTTATTACGAAGAAAAGTATCTACGGTTTCTGTCAGATAATACTGAACGGTGGTGGAACAGATAATACTGTACGATACGGGTGGTGAAACCGTAGGGCGCAGCTAGTATATTATATTATTATACTATTGTAAAATGTGAAAGTTTGAATGCTTCTTACTCTATCACTCAAAAACGGTTTATTACCTGGTTTAACACAGCACATATATCCCGTCAAAATGGCTTTCTGTGGGGTAATACTTAACGCGGGTAAACCGCGGGGCGTAGTTATTAGGTATTAATGAATCGTTTGAACTTGTATTATTCATGCTATATTTACAAATAAAAGCAGGGTAACGCGAAAGACAATTTTTAGGATGGGCGTGAATATTTTCACTAATTTTGACGAAAATAATCTATGAAAGTCGCGGTTTTACATGTAACAGTATATGACAATTATAATAGAAAATGTGTAGGTAGGTCGTTTTAAAAAATAATGAATTAAAATTTTTCGAAAGTGTGGGTAAAATAGTTGATTTACCCACCTATCTACTAACTCCTTCAATTTATGTTTTAGCTTCGTACACACATCCATCATCAACCCATAACGTCCCACTGCAAAGCACGAGTCTCTCCTCACATTTTTTGAGGAGGGTTAGGCCATAATCCACCACGGGGACCCGGTCCAGATTGGTGGATAACATGCCTACCTCCGAAATAATTCTCGGGTAGCTATGTGGGTTTCCTCACGATGTTTTCCTTGTACACACATTGGATAAAAAAAAATGGTATTACTAAAAAATAATTTTAAACGCCTCCACAATCTAAACATTACGCTGTAATAATAAGGAAAATTTTACCATTATTATATTTTTATCAGGCACTTCGAGGTATAAATTTTGTTGGTAGGTTCAGCCAATAGAAGTGTTGGCCACCCTACCTTTTTCAACTAGACACGTCTATAGTTAGGTAATACATGATTTTTTTTTAAAACGGAGTACTCATTTTCTCTGTTATAATTACTCTACTCTATAAGTTGTTTCTTGTCTGCTGTTACATGTAATATAATCAAAATTTCATAATCCCAAAGAGCCGCGACCTTTATAGATTATTTTCGTAAAATTAGTGAAAATCCACACGCCCATCCTATAAATTGTCTTTCGTGTTACCCTGCTTTGATTTGTAAAGATAGCATTAATAAAACAAGTTGAAACGGTTTAGTCTTTCTTACTTATTTTCGCATGCATATTTACCTTTTATTCTATAATCAGTCTTGATAATTAAACAGTCTTTGTAAAAAAACTAATCGAACCTTGTCTTTGGCGTTACCAAAGTGCTAAAAAATATACTAACTTCTGAATATTACAAATTAGGAAATTATTACAAATATACTTTATTTATATTCAAACGCGCCATAATTAGTAGTATTTAGAGACGCAAAGAAGATGGAAAACAATAATTTAGGATGAGTTTTACAGTCGAAAATGTTATTACAATTTAGAGGACAAATAGTAATCTGTACTTTTTTGCTTTTGAGCCGCTGAAAGTGGCACCGCTTTCAGCGGCTCAAAAGCAAAAACAGTTTTATGATAAGTTAGATTACCTGAAAATGAAACGAAATAGAACATGTACTTAATACTTACATAATATTTATTTTTATTTACTTATGTAGCGCAAGCTTAAACCGAATGCCACTCGGGACGCCTCGCGCATTCGCCGACCGCCAACGACTCCTTTCCTCGCATGCGAGTGAGCGATAGAGACGCGCATCCATCGCGGCACGCCACTCGCAGCGCGGGCGCTCGTTTTTTCTCGTCTTGTTCGTTTTTATTGTTTTTATGTACCGTGCTTCTTTTTTATAATAATACACCACCTACTTCACATTGTGCGTGAAATAATCGTCCTGGAAATAATCACGAAAAAGACGTACCTAGTACGTCTTAGGAGTTACCGAAAATGTCACCCAGATAGCAACTTTTGAAATAAGCTGCTTTTTTCTAACATATTGAGGTCAAATACACCTATGCTACTTGCAATCATTATTATTATCATCTGTGATAGATAATCCTTCTCGTGAGTAGGAAAAATACTGCCTGAATTTTATTATGATTTATGGATATATAGTTTAATTGTGAAAAAATACACTGATATGTAAGTCTAAGCAATATTATTTAGGTAACTATTCGTAATGATACTTTGGCGCTTAATAATCAGGAAAGTATATAATTCTACATACCTATTTATGTTTCATTTTGAAAGATTGTTGACATGCTTTGAATAAATTAATTTATTACGAATTATGCAAATAATTTGATCATTATTTTGATTTCACATGCTCAGCACGACCCTGATTTTGTGTCGAATGGGTAAATATAAAAAATACAATCTTTCGGCTTGGTGTCAGAAACGGCCATCTTGACTTATCTTGGGATCAAAAGTGGCCATTTTCATTGATTGGTACCAAATGTGTCTTTATTGAAATTTCATACTCAAATAATTTTGCTATTTAAAGTTACATGTAAATAAGGTTGCTAAAAACGAATTGCTGTTCCCTACTTACCTACGTCTTTGACGATCATGATAGCTAATACACACAGAATTGCTTACTAACGGTTTTCTTCGATTTGCCTAGTGTCTGAAAGTGAGATAGCCGTCATTATTCTATAGGACATCAGAATAAGAACAGTGTATACTCATATACTCTCACTGATAGGTGCCACAGTTAACCAGCCATTCTAACCCCGGTCACTCACATTCGCACGAATATGCGAACCCACAATACACGTGGGGACGACATTATCAAATGATTACGCAAAGTTTTCGCAGCATTCGCGGTTTTCCAAGCTGTGTCGGTTTTTTGATGCGCATCAAAGCGCGCGTACCTTGAACCTTCGCATAGTCTCTTACATTTCCGTGTGACTAGTTGTGCACTCGACTGGGAAGGTAACCGACGTGTCGGTAAACAATTTTGACCGGTATACGCAAAACCAATTAAAAAATTAATTGAATTGTTGTTTTTTTTAGTAGAAACTAAATAACTTCCCTTCCATTTTCCTAGTTAACATAACATCTTCATAATATTAGCATTAAAAAAACAATATTTTTTCTAAAAATGTAATTTCAAAAACATTAATTTACATTGTAATTCTTCACTCTTCAACCCTTCCTAGTTCTTCTTCTTTTTCTTTCCCTTCTTTATCGCGACTTCGTCGGCGGCTTGTCCTGTCGTGGTGTCGGCTTTAGTTGTATCATCGTTTTTCCGACTGAAACCAATAATCTATCTGTTAAAATCATTTTTTCTCGACAAGCTTCTTAAAATAAGTATTCGGTATCGCAAGCTGAACCAAATGAGCCCAAACGCCATCAATCTACTGTTAGTCATTGAGTCTCGTCGTCTACCGTCCATTGCTATCAGATCAGGGCCTCAAGTTTGTTACCTCAAGTGGTTTTACTGCTACAAAGTTTGAAATTTTCCTGTAAAAAACTATAAAAAATTGCTAACCGCGTTACCGCTGCAAAGTATGCAGCGGTAATGCGGTTAGCTATGAGATTTGATATTCTGCTTGTTGTTATTATAATACTAGATTGTCTTTGGAACTTAAAAGGCATGTACATTTTTAACTCAAATGAACATCGGAAACTCGGCGAAAATTGACTGGTAAGATTGGATCTAAACATACATTATATCCATCTGTACTAACATACTACTAATATTATAAAAGTATAAGTAACTCTGTCTGTCTCTCGAAGCCGCGGGCAAATGCTAGTCACATTACAATAATATTACAATCGCCAAAGATAGTGTATTTATCCTCTGTTAATGCTGCAAAATTTTAATAATATTTAATTTGATACTTTAGTTTATGGAAAAGACCATTATTATACTATTTATCTCGTAAAAAATTAATGCTTCTTGTGGAATAATATTCAAGGCGGGTGAAACTGCCGGGCGCAGTTAGTATTAACATACAAGTACAGGAGTGTACATCTCAAAGGAAGAGCAGTTCCTAGAAACATCAAAAACTTGCAGGAGGCCTGCACCGAAGTACATACGCAGACGACCCTCCTGGAGGTCATCGGATTGCTATATCAGCGGTCATGATCCGGCGTCACACAAAAATATAACCAGCCTAGTTCCGGAAAAGAGCCCACGCATCAAGTAAATAATAATTTGCTAATTAAATAATTGCTTGTAAAAATAGAATACTTACGGTGCTTTGGTATTTTTTTTCTTCTTCTTCTTTTTCTTCTCCGATTTGAGTTCTGTGGTGTTCAGGTGATCCTCTGAGCTAACAGCGCTAGCTGACCTCTTTCTGCTACCTTGTGCGTCTCTGATTTCAACCTGTAAGTAAGGGTTTGGCTTTTATTATTTACTTATATAAAATACATAATCAAATATTTACCACAAACAAAAATATACAGTTTCCAGTAGTCCCCGCTTCCAGTAGTATGTAGAAACTGTTATATTTAGAAAAAATAGAAATTGTTGGAAGCATTGGCTTGTCTTTGAAAATATTTTTATATCATTGGATATATTTGATAATCTCTGGCAATGTATGTTTATTACTGGAAATAGTACCCTTCAATTAATGTTTGCGAACCACAGCTTGGCAGATGAACATCAGGCAAAATTTTTAGGCAAACCCCAGGTAGATTTTAGCAGAAGAGGCCTAGCGCGACTTTGTCATGATTCCAAAAACTTTCGTCCATTTTATGACTTTGGTATAAAATCTATATTAATCTTTTAATGCAAAAGTATCCATGCTGCTTGTTTATAAATTAATACATATATAAGCCGTTTACCTCTTTCGCGGCATCCTTCTTAACGTAGCTCGTCAACAGTTCCTTAGGCGTGTTCTCATTGGGCTTTCCGAATTTATCCAGCTTTCCCTGTTGAATGAGCATTTTCCTCTGCGATGCTTTCGGCCCCAAGCCCCATTTCCTCGGATATGTGTCCCGCTCCATGATAACCCGTTTAAGTTTAGCTACTACTCCATGATCGCAGGACGCCATTGTCGAAGTCGTCATTAGAGCTATCGCCAAAGCTACCGCTTCTCCTTTCGTAGTTACTATCACAATTTCTTGTTCTAGTTCTATACCATCTTCGTAACGTAATACTCCCGGAAGGATGACTTTTGCGCCGTAGCAGATTGCGTTTACCGCACTGTCTTTGATGAAAATCCGTTTATGTCCGATCAGAAGCGCTTCCAAAGGTTTGATTACTCGTCGAATATAAGTCTCATCCCTGTGGTTTTCGTAGAGCCATTGGGCGTCTAAAATGTCGTGCATGGTCACCATACCTTCTTTCTCACCTTGAATACCGGATCGCACACGTCTCAGCTCGACCATTTTACCGCCAACTCCTAGCATCAATCCTAAGTGGAAGCACATGGTACGAATGTATGAACCCGCTTCACAACTCACCCAGAACACGCCAACGTTGCGTTCCTGATCAAATTCTAGTAGTTTACTATCGTATACGGACCGGACCCTCAACTGACGTTTCACAGCTGATATTATTGGAGGACGTTGGAATAATGCACCTTTGAGCTTCTCCAGCCCTTGTGTGACAATTTTGATGCTCTCCACAGCTGATTGTAAACTGAAAACGACAACATACTCTTTACCAGCGTTTTGCTGCGATTTGGCCAGGCGTGTGGCTCTGTCTATACAGACAATGAGGCAGCCCGTAACTTTGGGATCCAAGGTACCCGAATGTCCTGTCTTTTCAACTTTTAGGATCCGTCTTATCCATGATACAACTTCATGCGAGCTCGGGTTGCTCGGTTTATCGACGTTGATGAACCCACACTTTATGTAGTCGGCGATGGGGCGCTTCAACGGAGAATTCCCGAATGGGAGCGGCATAAAATGGTTAGTATGCACGTTGAGGCGGTCAAAATTCTTCAATAATAGCGGCCAGTTCCCTGTGTCTACCTTCGTCACACTCTGTGATGGGTAGATTTTAAAGTCTTCGAGCTTTTGGAACTCTCCGAGAGTGACTACACCTTTGTTTTTCTTCTGGGAAGATTCTCCCACTTCGGATGGCTTAGCCTCCATATTGTTGATGAATGTGTTTGTTTTTACACAACACACAAAAATGCCACAGTTTGATAGAATCCAGTGCTTTAATTACAAGCACGTTTTGTAAATAAGAATAATGCGCACATAAAATTACACGTGCGATATAGGTTTAAGGTTAGTTTATTGGGGCAAAACAAAGCCAGCTTGTGACTAGACGCGTAGTTTGTTTGTTTGGTACTTGGTAAAAATAAAATTGATTGAATTTTCTGTCAACAGGCAGCATAGTGCGCATGTTTGGTATGAAGTTAAGCGTTGTTTTGTAGCCAACATTATAAAAAAATGCGTTCGGATATAAAATGTAAGTAAGTGTCAGAATGGCAACTTATTTGCTCCCCAATATTTCATATTTAATTGCTTTCTTCGATTAAAGATTTTTGTGACCAGTCATTCTGACTTCAGGGTGGCTAATTGCTTCTTTGTTCAGCGTAAAAGGCGCAGTTTTAAGTGTGTAGTACCAATAGCGAATGGTGTTAGCAACGTACTTATATTAGGCAAAAAATATTCGATCTATACAAAAATGTAGAAAAAGCGCCTGATCCAATAATAAAGGCAGCCGTTTTATTATTAGCAAAGAGTATAATAAGTATAGATAATTAGTCTCAGACGAAAAAGCAGGCGTTTTTAATATGTTATTCATAATAGCTATAATATTTTATACATTATGTAAAACTTTAATTCGTGAAGCAACAATCGGTTGGTGGTACAAACTTTTTTCTTTTTGGCTGTGCGTTATTCGTGCATTCCAGTGTCAAGTATATTTTATTAACACTCCAAGAATGTTAAACTAATAATATAGTTAAAATCAGAAACAAAACACTAAATATAAATTTATTGTGTTTTTTCTTGCTTTCTTTTGACTGTTTGATACAATGGTCAGCGTACGATCGGTGCCTGTATGCATTTATATTTTTAAGGTCAATCACATTGGTAAATAATGGGAGAGGTGTATGGGGGATGATCCAAGAGAGGGAGTTCTCCAGTCTTTTCAAGACCACGGTCAATGTAACTTGATCAAAACGTCAAAGTTTGTCAAAATTATATATTTTGATATAATATGTGCACATAGTACCTACCTAAGGCGTAAAATATAATTGTCAATGACCACGTGTGTGAATATCAATGGTAGGAGGGAGAGGAGAGGTTCGGGGAGGATTTTTTCTTTTTGTATGTAAAACTTTCACGATCCCGGGCGAACGTCATCCCATGAATGTCATAAAATGAACTGCAAAATGTCAGGGGATTCCCTCAAATTCCATGCAACGTAGACAAGGTATGCAAGGTAGGGAACTACCTACTACTGAGGTAGGTAGATGTCTGCTTGCCTGATATTTTCTTTATAAGTTTATGTGGCGTAAAATTTGTAATAAAATTTGGCAAAGTATATGTGAAAGACTTTATAATAACAAAGAATGTTACCTACTCTGAGATAGTGAGTGGGAGTGTCCAAATAAATTAGTTTATCTATTATTATCCTATTCTGGATATTAATAAATAATTGACAAAAGCAGAAAAATGTTTCACTTGATCTAGTCTTGAGAATAAAGTAAAATTTGATGATAATGGGATTTTCCTGGTTACAGACTTAGATACTGTTACTTATAGAAAATCGTTTAATAGGTATAAGAAATTAAACATATAGGTATATTATGAAATGTTTTTATTTTGTTAAAACCATGCTTAGAATGTAGTCCCGGATTACTAATTATGTTATATTTTAATATATGAAGTACATAGTTAAAAAGGGTTTCATTTCCACTCCGCTTAATTTATTGGTAGATTTATACAGGGCGTTACATAATACCCTATAAAGAACCGGGGCATGATATTCGGGTATTTCCGGAGCACGTCTGTCCAATAGACATGGTTAGATATTCAGTGGGTAGGTACCCACTTTTAGGTGTGGTGCGATAGTGGGTAAACAAACATTTGGGTGGTCGCAGTTTTCTAAGACAAACATAATAATTATACTTTTGTATGGGAATTTTAAATACTATGTACGTGTATGTATACAAAGGCAAAGGCACACGTAAAACCATTCAGATGCTTGATCGAAACAAGCCTGCTGAGTACTTATAGGACCATTCTGAAACATCCTGTATACAGGGATGGCCGTGATCGGGGTAGTGCAATATTGAATTTCGGCGCCATTTAAAGAGGCGTCATTAATGACGTGATGTGCTAAGAGGGGGAAGAGGGGTAGAATATAGTGCCCCTCACATGACGGCGCCTGGTACAGGCGCACCATCCACACCGCCCTGCGGCCGCCGCTGTATATAATAATATTATGTGTATGTGGATGTGGATAAACTACCCTCTACAATATGCGCGTTTATTGATATGAAAACATTGAAATTTTAGCATGCTCAATTTTGGTCAGAGGCAGCCAAAATGTTGGAATTATATACTTTTTATATCAATTTCAAATTCCGCAATTATTACATTTTATGCTCAACATGGTGACTGCCAACTACGAGATATAAAAATTGTAACATCAAAGTCTAAAATTTCTTATCCTATTGTGTAAAATGAGTATAATAATATGTATCAAATAATAATAATCCGTAATATGTACAAAACTTACATTTTAATATATAAATACCAACATCAAAGTGTAAAATTTCTTATCCGACTGTTGTTGAATAGAATAGAATATAATAAAATAGAATATATTTTATTGTAAATACAGTGTACAAAGGTCTTATATAATTTAAGTATGGTATTAACAGTTTTCCCATTCGGGCGTACCATATTGATATTAGTAAACTAAACATTAGAGTAGCTTATTATCTAATAGGTAAGTATTACTATGCTTATCGTAACAATAACATCCTACACATCCTCGAAATATTCTTTACAAGTTTCAAGTCTCTCTTAATACCGAAAAGAGTAGATGGCGATGTCAGAAGAACGGCCTGTCCCAAGGCTGTCCTGGCTCCTATTATCTTCAACATATACATTAACGACCAGCCTCTTTCTCCTCACACGAATAGATTTCTCTATGCTGACGACCTTGCTCTTACTGCTCAAACTGCCACCTTTACAGAAGCTGAACGAGGCACGACGTAAACTGTGGCAGAAGATGCATGTACCGCTACTTGAGTTTATCCCACCTGCCGAGGAACTTCCCGCAAGCTGTGACTTGCCGTGGCCCACGTGGAGGCCTCTTAACCGATTCCGGACCCAAGTGGGCCGCTACAAGAGTAACTTGCTAAGGGGATATCTTGCCCCGGACAAGTCACAATGCGACTAAGGTGCCTCTGTATAGACAATGCAGTATTTGCTGTCGAGCCCTCAGTGCCCTGACACCTGCATCTTAACCGACCTATATGAGGCTACTGCCCCGGGCGCGGCAGTAGCCAAAAACTGGTCCTAAACGGCATGGCCATGGATCATCGACACGACGAAGAGAAGATTTCAAAATGTAAAATTGATTTACTCTGGAATAACTAGGGGTCTATACCAAGACTAAAATTTACTCACGTTTGGTCAAATCCTCTCTAGGTCTATTACGCAAAAAGTTGATTTATCACAGAATAAGTCAGTTCTTGATTTTTGAAGTTGATTTATTCTTAGAAACAGACGTTTCACTTTTAACCCTTTCCTCAGATGGAATGAAAACAGGTTTTATATTTAGGAGGGGTTAGCAGACTATTATATAAATAAAAAAATTACAATCCCGAGGCATACAAACTCGGCGTACACGCTACGTCTCGCTTGATGAGAGCGGCGGCCTCGTGTGCATTTCTGGCGAGTTCATAGTTTTGAACATAAGTAGCCCCAGCTTCCACGAAGATCAGCAACTACGGAATACACAAATCATAAAAATATGGCTATTTTCATTATACCTGTAGGCTTTTATTTAAGTCACAGTGTTATTTTTTAAGGAATTCGGTGAAATCTGGAATATTAAAAAATTTGGCAAATAAAATCAAATAGAAAAATTATTTAATACTCGGAATGAAATATAATTCCAATAGCTATTTGTAAAATATTAGTAGACATTCAAAAGCGCGAGCGCGAATTATTTTAACTTTCAGGAAACCGCGGGGCGCAGCTAGTAATATATAAAATAGCTTAGAAATAGTGGTAAAGATAGATAGATAGATAGATAAACTCTTTATTGAAACACCACAGAACAACAAAACATGCAAAGGTATGCTTACTTCGTGCAACTGATGGATACAGTTCATTTCATCGGTGTCGGTTAACTTCATGATTTCCGAGCAGGGCTCAAGCGTCGCCCATTCGTATATCACCCCGACTAGGCCATAGTTCACCATCGCTGAATCAAGCACAAACTCTAATCTGCAAAAAAAAATGTTTACTTATTATAATGCGTCGAAATCAAAACCTTTTCTACCTAGTTTCCGTTAAGAACATACGGCCTTAATTTTATCTGCCGAGCCACGTCATTTAACTTCTGCGCCATTCAAAAAAGTACTAGGTACCGTAAACTTAAATGACTAGAAGTCAAGCCGATAATTTATAACTAAACACCCTCATCCAAAAACGCGTTCAAATTCCACCATTCCTCATCCAAAAAGGTCGCATATCACATTAAGACGATTTTCTTATTTTTGGCCTATGTTGAAGCCAAAGAACCACTAAAGTCGTCCAAAGAGGTGCAAATTTAGAAAATTATTTACAATACCTCTTAGTGTCAAAAATTTCTTGCTATCGTTGCCTCTTTTTTCTTTAGCGATTATGGCTGCATTGTATCCTTCTACCAGCAATGTATTATTTTCATCAGTCACTTATACAAACAACTGATTTGAAGTTTTGCTATTTTTACCTGAAAAAAAATTCAGAAAGGACATGAAATTGCATCGGTGAAGGAAAACATCGTGAAGAAAACCACATACGTACCCGAGAATAATTTTGGAGATAGGTATGTTATCCACCAATCCAGACCGGGCCCCCGTGGTGGATTATGGCTTAACTCCTCTCACTTTCGTGAGGGGAGACCCGTGCTCAGCAGTGGGACGTTTTGGGTTGATGATGATGATGATGAGGTGTACAAGCTCGGCGTACACACTATGTCTCGCTTGATGAGAGCGGCGGCCTCCCGTACTTTTCTGGCGAGTTCATAACTTTGAACATAAGTGGCCCCAGCTTCCACGAAGACCAGCAACTACGGAATACACAAATCATAAAAATACGGAATTTTTCATTATACGTGTAGGCTTCTATTTCAGTCACAGTGTTATTTTTTAAGGAATTCGGTGAAATCTGGAATATTAATTTTGATAGAGTTTATATTGCTCAAACGAATTGAAATTTGCGTGCCTGACAAGTTCCAATGATTTATATAATATAATCAAGATTATCATATAAAGCAGGACTTTTTTTTTTACCCGGGGAAATGCATTAGGCATACCACCTGGCCCCGGGGCGGGCGAGGTGGTTATGTGGGACTCCCCCGCCAGAACGGGCCAAAACCCCGGGGTGTTCTCCCCTCCGCATTATGGAGGTGGTCGCGGGTTCGCTCGGCGCTTCCGCAACCACCTCAGCGGGCGCCCTCTCAGGCTCGCCTCCTGAGGCTTTAGCCTCGTTCTCCGCTGGGTGCGTCCCGGAACGCACGGGACGCACCTCAGCTCGGGACTTCTAACTTGGGCGTTGGACCCCCCGATCCGCGGCCCAAAAGTCCCCGTTATTGGTCCCTCGTTGTGCCCTCTGCTGATCAGAGGGACACGCGAAGGACCTCCTCTCGCCAGGTTATTTGCTACGGCCACCAATTCCTCTAGGAGAATTGCTGACCGAACCCCAGGGTGCACCGTCCCACCTGCTGCCCTTCCCTCCGGATGCAACGCATCAAGGGGGACGAACAACAGCCGGGCACTCGTGGAGGTTACCTGGCCCGCACCCCACCCCAAAGCAGGGCTGTCCAAACCAGATATAACCCCGGGCCAATATAATTTACCTACTAAATAGATTGTTGGGCCGCAAACACATTACGAGTACTCAAATAATACTCGAAATTAATTGCATACTTACTAATAGTGTTGCTTATTGCGAGTGCTTTTTTTAGCTATTTCTATCAATATGGCAAAGAAAATCAAATTGAAATATTATTTATACTCGGTTATTGAAAAATACAAGCGTAGGGAGCGCAATAAAATTAAACAATTTCTATCCAAGCGGTAAATGAAATATAATTCCAATAGCTATTTGTAAAATATTAGTAGACATTCAAAAGAGCAAGCTCGAATTATTTTAACTTTCAGAGTGATCAAATTAAACATGATTCCAAATGTTATTGTGCAAATTAGTAATTGTATTTGCTGTACAGCAAAACATGTCGCAGCCGCATACTAAAATGTCGCCTATTGTTTTTTTTTATATATGTTCATTATAAGATATCTTACCATCCATAATATATCCAATTTGCGAAACAAATCCCTACTATATCTATACTCTATACTATTATATAAAGCTGAAGAGTTTGTTTGTTTGTTTGTTTGAACGCTAGGATCTCAGGAACTACTGGTTGGAATTAAAAAATATTTTTGTGTTGATAAGTCCATTTATCGAGGAAGGATTTATGGCTATATGACATCACTCTACGACCAATGGGAGCGGAGCATCAATAAATAATGTGGCAAAAACGGGAAAAAAATATTGCTTCTAAGTGATTTTGTTGCGTGCGCTGCGTGAACGGTTAAAGTTATGCAAAAATGGCATATGACGAAATTGTTTCCCTTTAAAAGTCCTAAAAAAAGTCCGCGATAGTATATGTCTATCTTTTAAGGTTAATTCACTATAAACTTTTATATGGTAATCAAATTCGTTTTAAAATAATGCATTATTTGCTAAGGTGTTTTCATAAACATGATATTAATCCTTATCCAAATGAATGTGTTATTTATTATAAGTACTTAATTTTGAACAAAATTGCCCTTTACATCATTTGAATTCAACGAATATCTTAGGAGATATCATAAGTTTAAATTAAGTACCACGCGCACATTAATTGCAAGGCAGGCGATCCCGAAGGAGTGCGCAACTGCGCATGCGCCAGCCGACCGCCGCAAGTAGCTCTACGAAGTACCATGGCGCGCGGCTCAGACGCATGGTTGGCTTCTTTTTTTACACGCTTTCGCTTCTTATCGGACTCAGTGGCGTTCATTGGGAGAGGCCTACGTCCAGCAGTGGACGAGTGTGGGCTGATGATGATGATGATGAATCTGTAGCTATTCTTTAGTAACATAGTGGTTTTTGATCCGGGAATGCAGAGTTATTGCGGGAACACTGAAATTATGCGTGTGAAACCGCAGGGCGCAGCTAGAAATATTATAAATGTGAAAGTAACTCTGTCTATCTGTTACGTTTTCACGCCTAAACTACTGAACCAATTTAAATGAAATTTGGCACAGAGATAGCCTAGAGCCCGAGAAAGGGCATGGGCTACTTTTAGTGCGAAAAAGGGTTTTAAAGGGAGAAATATGGAAGTTTCGTCATTTTTGTAGCTAGAAGCTTGCAAATTATTTTCTAGGCTTTTGATTACAAATATATGAATATGACATTGAAAATTTTACCCTTAAGAGGGTGAAAAAAAAATTGTTTGTCTGTAAATTTGGTTTACGGACGATATTTTAACGTGACAACGTTATAACAAAACATTGATGAAAAAATTGCATACTTTTATGAATAAAATTGAACCAGTTTTTTAATAATAAAAGAATAAATACTTGAAATTATACTAGTAATCAGATTTTTAAAGTGCAAGAATAATTAACCTGTCATGAAGAGAAGAGAGATAGATGCGGCGCACACGTATAATGAGCGTTACGGGACATTGTGTCAACTTTTTCGTGCATGCAGCCACCGTTCATCGATTTATTAGACGTTGTCACGTCAAAAGAGCATAAAAGTTTGTATGGAAATATGTAAGGTTTCGGCTAAACCATTGCACCGATTTTAAAAAGTCTTTGTCTAATGGAAAGCTATTTTAGCGAGTAATTATCAACGAGTAACATAGGCTACATTTTATCCCCGTATTCCCACAGGAACGGGAACAGATAGTAAAATAGATATATTAGATTAATAGTAAGATAGTAAAATATAAAATAGCTTAGAAATAGTGGTGAAGGTATGCTTACTTCGTGCAACTGATAGATACAGTTCACTACAGTTCCTTCATCGGAGTCGGTTAACTTCATGATTTCCGAGAAGGGCTGTAGCGTCGCCCATCCGTATATCACCCCGACTAGGCCATAGTTCACCCTCGCTGAATGAAGCTCAAACTCTCTAATCTGCAAAAAAATAATGTTTACTTATTATAATGCGTCAAAATCAAAATTTTAATAACTAGTTTTCGTTAAGAATATACGGCCTTACTTTTATCTGCCGAGACAGGTCATTTACTGAAATACTAAATGACTAGAAGTCAAGCCGATAATCTATAACTAAACACCTTTATCCAAACACGCGTTCAACTTTTACCCGACTGTTCAAAGGAGGGCTATGTTTTTAGGTCGTATGTATATAATATTGTTCTTAAGATTATCTCATATTATATATATATATACAAAAATGTTATGTTGGTTTGTGTACGCTTCAAAAACTCAAAAAGTTCTGCATATATCGAGCTGAAGTTTTAGCATGATATATAATCCGCATCAAGGTTTGTTTTTATCTATTTTTTCAACAGTGACATATCAGCGAATGTGCGAATGTGCCACAGCGAAGCGTGGCAGGGTACAGCTAGGTTCTTATATAAATTACGTGTCACGTTGTTTGTCCGTAATGGACTCCTAAACTACTGAGCCGATTTTAATCAAATTGGCACACACATGTGTAGTCTGATCCCACTTGAGAGATAGAATACTTCAAATTTCTTGTCGCAATTTATTGTTGCATATTATTTTATTTACTGAAAATTATTTGTTTATTATCGTTTGGAGCTAACAGATAATGGTGGTTTGGGGACCAGGGAGTGGAGATAGACGAAGCGTCCCGTGGTCCCTCGATTACTTCGCTTCTTCGTTAGGTGAGGTGAGTCCGGCGATAGTGAAACGCGCAAGTAGGTAACACAGCGGTATATTGACACACGTTAAACAAACACAAGTAATAGAGCGGGAGCTACATGTAATTAACCGAACGGTGTTAAATACACATCATGGCTGCTGATAATGCGCATAGTGCGTGAGCGCCGTGTGCGATGTCTGGGCGGGAAGTGTCCATTGACAATCGCGCGGACACTAGTGATGTGGGTCGGCGCTATCCAACCAGTGTTGTAGTGTCGACCCACAGAATATAAAATAAGTCCTAAAATAAGTACATGATATAAAATAAAGGAGGCGGTCGTGAAAGGATGTCACGATCGCCACAGTGGCTGTCAAAATTTGACAAGTCACAAATATCTGTTCGCTCGAAACGATGCCAACAGATGGCGCTATATGTTGACTGGATTTAGTAAGTAAGTATTCAATAAATGGCGCTGTGTTAAAGTATAAGTTAAATTTATTTTGTAGTCAAACGCAATAAATTGAAATTGAATAGTTCTTACTTTTTCAATTAGACTGATGTATACATTAAATTCATATTATAGAAAAAATAATAATATGAAATCATTAGTACACTGCATCAAAGATTGTAAGTATAAGGTGTTTGCACTGCATTAATTCAAATCTATTGACTGTGTAACAAACGAAGATGAAGCCAGCAACTATCTATTTGAATTTTTAAACTCCTTGGATGTGCCTGGCTTACCACCGCACAATAATTTACGACTAAAGGTGGGCTCGGTGATAATCATGCTTCGAAACATTTTTTTTTGACAGGGAATAGCCGTCGCACTATTCCGTCCGCTGCGGGCTTGACGGATGGGGGTGTGTGGGACACGAAACCACTATAACCCCCCCGTGAGCAGTCCTCCGCCGCAGTGGGGCAAGATGGGGTCACG
The DNA here is from genome assembly GCA_912999815.1 of Campaea margaritaria. Classification (NCBI taxonomy): domain Eukaryota; kingdom Metazoa; phylum Arthropoda; class Insecta; order Lepidoptera; family Geometridae; genus Campaea; species Campaea margaritaria. The sequence goes on from OU538788.1 coordinate 9,293,432, forward strand.
CTAGGAATCACCATCTTGCCCCGGCGGTGTGCCTGGATGGTGTCCGGGATTCTGGGGGGGGGGGGGGGGGGGGGCAAGTGACTTCCTAGACGTGTGAGGCCGTGCAAGCCGGCAGAGAGGTGGGAGACTCCCCACTAGTGACCCCATTACGGAGGAGGAATGAGGCGGACAAACCGCCTTTTGGAAAGAGGGAAGGGAGGCAGGCCTTTGCCCAGCAGTGGGACGATTTAGGCTAATAAAAATCATGACTAATTTTAAAATTCTAAGCATGCACAATATGCACATTCATTGACTGTTACGCGGAATGAAGTTCGCCGGGACAGCTAGTGTAAATATATAATATAATAATATATGTAAATCACCGATTTAAAACGCTCCATAAAGTACAGTTTCCTCTCGATCTTGTCAATTGCCCCTATACTATTCTTTAGGTATTTGGTCAGGGGTCCCTTTTTCTTGTTCTTTCCGTGATACACTAAGGAACTGAGTAATGCTGCTATCTCCTCTGGGGAACAGTCGTCGAATACATCTGAGCAGATGAGTTCACTTACAATAATATCGTAGTTAGCCATCCTGCTGGCCATTGCGCCTGGAAACAAAATAAGTATTATAATGAAAAAACAAATATTTTTAAGCCTTTAATATAATTAAAGGGAAAGTAACTGTATTTGTCTCTGTTTGCTCCCTTTTCACAGCTAAATGGCTGAATAAACTTCGAAAAGGTAGACATTCATTCTGCCTGATTTATTACTAAGCGGTAATTATTACCAGTGGTCAGCCAGTGGTCGAAATACGACCATAATTCATTTAGATTTAAAGTTATAACGTTGTTAACGTTCTATTGTAAAATACTATTATATACCTATCTGTGTAATCACATATGATAACTAAGAAGAGATGTCAATACAAATCCTTTTTCAAAACACGCTCATTAGAGAAGAAAACACCAAGAAACTCTGCGGGGATGTAATTTTTTCAATTTTGTATATGTCTAAGTATTATACGTAGTAATGTCGCCATAAGTGTTCTTTTATATTAAAAATTAAATGAAATGTCACGGCTAGAAAATGCCTCTATTTGTACCTTGGTATTAATCCTTATCAATAGCAGATTGTATCACAAGGGAACAAAATAATGTATTTAGGGCAAGAGCGATTTTTTGAATCCAGAGTGACGCGAAGGATTCTATAGTAGAGTATCTAGAGTAGAACCCTAAGCGTAGCAAGGAAGTCAAAGTACTTCGCTCGAGGTTAAATAATTTTGTTACTGTGTGGTACACTATGCTTTTCATCCTAAGCTATTAGAAACATTCATCATACGAGAAAAAAAAATTGTTTTAAATTTGGATAGCCAATGCCGCGCGTCGGCACATGCTGTTTTTTTATTGTGTTCCAAATTCAAAACTCATTTCGTCACTGTTAATAAGTGTACTGGAATGACCCACTTTGTTTGCACTTATCGAAGAGGCCTCTTTTTGAATAGATGGGCTGAAAAAGAAATTACTTCATATTCAAGACTGCTTCAATACCTTTATATAACTTTTTGAATAATTCTATTCGGACATTCCATTCGAAAGATATCACAAGTTCATAAAAGTAAGTATTTGAAAAGAGTCGCGTGGTCGCCGCTCACCCCACTCTGCTATGCGATGTAGGCGTCACTGGGGTACGGGGAGTCAATATTAAAACATAAACTGCCGCAATTAAAATGCGTTCTGTCGTTTTGGCGTAAAGAGAGTAGTTAACGCGGGTGGAACCGCGGGGCGCTGCTAGTTTTTTTATATAATGAATGAGCATGAATTTAAGTTCGACCTTGAATTGTCAAGTATTGATGTTTCTTTAAGCATGCGAGGACAGTATTGAACGTGTATTGGATCGGCTAGTAGTAAGCGGAAAAGCGGATTGCGCGGGACGGAGAGTGGCCATGTGGCCATTAGGTAGGCGTATAGCACTATATTATATGTGCCATAATATCAATTCCACGAACGCATTGGTATAGTAGATGATATTTTGCAAAGTGTAACATATGTTCTGGTCACAACCCAATCTGTCGAAAATGATTAATAATTTTCAAAGGATAGGTTAATTTTCGGTTTCCATCGATTTGTAGCCTTACCTTTTTTTGTTATTTTGTGTTTTTTACTGATGTATTCTAGTTCACGCAGGATCGAGTATTTGTTTTTATACTCTGGATATAGAGTCCTGTTCTCCAGTGCGAGGGATTTACTCAACTTGACGATCTTTCTCTCAGCGCGCTTCCGAACGTACACTTCAGCAAATACTGATTGAAAGTCGTCGATGTCGGTGTACCGTCTTACTGTTTGTAGTTCCTTCTGCAAATAAAAAATGTATTCATTAACAATTAAAAAGTGTTGGAGATGCATTATTTTCAATCAAATAATTGGTCCCGTGCTCAGCAGTGGGACGTTATGAGTTGATGATGATGAATTGGGATAAGTATTTTTGGTTAAAGCTATAATCCCTACCTAGTCGGTCAAAGATGCAAAGGCAGACTTTAATATTATAATTTGCTTGAATTCGATTGTAACTAAGGTTCCGCAATCGGTCCGAAAACTGGACGTGGGAATAATCAAAGAAAAGACATTCGCTTTTCTTAGAGAAAAATAATTAATAATTACCTAACTTATACCAATTAAATAGACATCAACGAACCAATAAAAAATATTTTTTTTATAGCATCATATCATATGTATAGTCATAATCCTTACACGCTTCTTCTATTTTTGTAGGTACTTGAGTAACAATACTAGCAGGCGTCTACCTGGTAGATATCGCTACTCTCGCCAGTGATATCTGCAATCGCTACATAATGTTTTAGCACTGTGAATTCGGTCCAACAAACCTTACGACTAGCTTCTCGCAGGAAGGCATAAGGCATTGGAAGCGCTTCTTCTGCTCTCCGCTTCTATCTAGCCTTCCGGTAATTTATTACCCGACCAGCAGTATAATAATAATTGTACCTACTATAGCATAGGCAGAACGCCTATTTATATCCTACGCTATAGCACATCCTAGAAACTACACAACCGTTTGTCTATTACATTTGGGCGAGTTGTTTTGATTGAGTTGTTTTGTTGTTGTGTGTCTAATGTGGATAAATCGTTGTTGTCTCTCGAGTACGGCAGATAGCAAACGATTTAAGATATCACTTTGTTATACATACCTCAAGTTTGATCATATTCCTTTTCAACGCCTGCAGTTCAATGTCATCGATCGAAAGATGGGGTGTGAGGTCAAAATGTTTCACCACCACTCTGCCACCGGCGCGCGCCTCTAGCGACAACTGTGATAGTTTCTTTAGTGTTGCACCCGCGTAGCTTTGGAGGAGTGGTACATTCTTAAACCTAAAACACAGTAACGAATAGGTTAATGCCTAACCCCAACTGACGCGTTAGTATCGCGGCTGTATTGGTTGTAATAATATTGATTTAAGATGTAACAGACTTGATTAATTTTTCACAAAACTAATGATGATGTACTTTAGGTTACGGCTAATCCTAGTTCAAATCGGAACAAACAAGGTGTACAGCCGAATGCACTTCGGTTATTACATATTAGTTATGATATTATACCGAACACTAAAGAGTTGAAATTGATAAGTTAGTGTTCCTAGTGTGGCAGTGAAACAACGCGTGGATACTGAAAATATATTATTATATTGTTGATTTCCTGTATTAATGTGTTATACTGGAGGTATACTATTAACATAATTGAGAATCTCAATTTGAGATCCGAAAGATAGGAATCAAATTTGTCGAACAAATGGCTCATTTGGAACTCGAATGATTTGAATTGATCAATTGCCCATGCAAAGGTTTAAAACATTTATTAAGGGTAATCTCATAAAGAACGCCTGTTACACGATTCATGACTATGTTAAAGACCAAAATGCGTGGCTTCAATGTCCCAATCTCATGATAATGATAGTAATAATTAAAATAATTATTTATACAATTTGAATAATGTAATTTAATAGTTTGGTAATAAAATTAAGAGTACAAGAATGATATGCGAGGAGACTCATAATAACTTAGTTTTAACGTAGAATACAAGTATGTTACCAAGAAACCAGAGTTTATGGTCATGCTCACTAAAATGTCTTTGCTTGCGGCGGCTCTGTGTATCGGGAATATTTATAAAATTTCATTTTATTTTATTATTGGGTTGTCATTGGTCCTTGATAGTTCGATTTAATCCGACGTTTTGAAAGGGGTCAAAATACCCTACTATTAATTTCTACGTTAATTATTCCAGGTGTTCCAAATGTTCCAAAAGATACATATCAGGGAACCGGCACACGGCAGTGTTCCAGATTCTAATGTTCCAATCTCGCTAAAGAAGCATTTTTGCCTCTCTCAATTAAAACTCAAATATCTTCATTCCTGGCACTAGTTAAACATAAGATCGTGCGAAGCCATAACTTAAATAAGAAAATTAACTAAATTAACTTAAACTAAATTAAATTAACTTACCGCGGATGTTTTGCCTCGTACCATTTTGTTAATATTATATCGGGGTCAATACTAATGTTGGTTTTGGTTACAGTGGTGATGTCTTTCGGCGCGATGGAAATAATGGTGTGATCCAGAGTTGTCTTTTCGGTTCCCACGAAGTTCCACATAGCCGAGAGGCCGAGCATACGAAACCATTCGTCATCCACGTCGAAGTTTTGCTCGATGAGGAAATCTGTTGGTTGCTTAAGAACTAATACCAGGTATGGGGTGTCTATCGGCCCTAAAAAAGTAAGTAGGTAATTAATTACTAATAATTACAGCATTTTTATAGTCAGATCATAAAATACGAGCGGTAAAAAAAGAGAGTTCCTAATTCAACTTTTTTTATGATTGCGTCACGTTCTTATTGTTTTCGTTCGTTTCTGATGTTTTCGTATGTTAAGTATTATCAATAGCAGCGGTAATAAATACACGAACTTATTTTTCAACCACTTTGTAGGGTTGTTCACTTCTCGAATAGGAATTCGACTTCTCCTAGGAGTATGTAATTCGTAACATATACAGGATAATATTTACTATTTGTATTACCTACTTATAATTTTCAAAGTATATATAATGTATTATATAATGTATAATGAATGATCTAAATTTTGCATTCGACAATAAGAACTTACCTTTATTATTTAGATAAACAGCGAGCTGATTGATGAACCTTCCTGATGATATGACCAAGATCTTGCCCGCCACTAATTCCTTAGAAATTCTGGATTGGCTCAGCAACGTGGGCATGTGTTTTTCTAAAAAATCTAAATAGTTCGCCGCCACTTCATAGAACATATCTAGAGGGGTGTTGTTTGAGACGAGGGGGGAGCTAAATTTATGCGCGTAGTCTCTTTCAGCTGCATCAAGTTGGCGCTTTTTGGACTTGAATTCGACTAGCGCGTTGTATTCAACCAACGAGTTCTCTATTAAATTGTCATTGCTCCATCCTTCATCGCTGTGGGAAGCAGAAAAGGTGTAATTCATAAAATATTTTTCAAAGATTTTTTCTTAAGAGACAAACTTATTTCAAAGACTTGTTAACGATTTGGATATCCGGTAAACATGTGGTACAGCTTGAAAAATAAGCAGCGGAACATGTTTAATCTTTCAATTTGTAATTCTACTATTTTCTAACTCGAGTATTACGCGTAGGTAAACCTATTGCAAAAGAGGCCGTCGAATAAAACTTACAGTAACAAGCTCAATATCGTGGAATAGTTGAGGTGCAAATGCGATGTCAATTTAGCAGGTGGGCCCAAAATAACATTATGGAGCGACTGTTGTTCTGGAACGCCATTTCTACACAAGAATATGGCGCTCCCCGCTTCATCCAAACCTGCAACCAAAATACCAACTTTAATTTAACTAAAAGAAATATTATGATTACGAACGAGGGTTCAAGAACCTGCTACCATCAATGTGTTGGAGTTACTGCAAATTTATTTTGTTTGATGAAAACATCTCTTCCGAAGTATAATATTATTCAATATTACTTTTTGTACTTATATTAAAGTAATATTCTGAAGTAATATTATTCATATTAATTTTCGTCAAAGCTTTCGACTCTAATATTGTGATAGTACGAGTATTACCATACGCACGGCCTTACTATAAATTATATACCAGAGTTAAAACTTCAACTTTACGCTCTATAGCAGCTGTTCAATTGTACACATTTGGTATAACTGATAAAATTGAATTTGTATGAGATACTGCAGAACCGTTATTCAACCGTTTGCTTTTATGCTTTAGAACACGGAGCGTCTATTACCTCTCCTGCCAGCTCGCCCCGCCATCTGAACACACTCTGCAGGGGTTAATAGTCTCAATTTATCTGCATCGTACTTTTCGATTTCATCAAAAATGACCGTGCGCGCTGGCATGTTCACCCCCACAGCGAACGATTCAGTTGCGAACAGGAGTTTGACCTGAAAATAAAAATAATAACTTTATCTACTATCCACTTACTTAACCCTGTATCGCTTGATTTAATTTTTAGTTTTTTTTTTGTTCGGTGGATAGGGTGGTTATATCTGCGTAAGAAAAACATTGCGCCAATCTATAAAGGCCTAGTCCTACAGCCAGCCACGAAACGCACGGTGAAGATAGAGATAGATAGATAGATAAACTCTTTATTGAAACACCACAGAACAAAGAAAACTTAAAACTAGAACAAAACAAATTTACAAGAGTTTTTCATATTCATCATCATTGTCCAATGTTGGCGTACTTTCGAGGCGAGACTACGCCCGGGTTCACCCGCGGCTTTGTACGGGTGGTAAGCATAATTCCACATATTACTTTATAAATTATAGCTTATCTGTTATTCTGTATAAAGTTTCATCACAATCCATTGAATAGTTTTGCGTGGGAGAGTAACAAACATCCAGACATCTTCACAAACTTTCACGTTTATTATATTAGTAAGATATGAAAATCCGCCTAGTGGGATCTAGTGGGAGAACGTCCGCCTTCCAATCAGAAGGTCGTGAGTTCAAATCTCAGTGCAGGCACGTACCAATGTGTTTCTGTAAACATTATGTACGTAATTATCACTCGCTTTTCGGTGAAGGAAAACATCGTGAGTAAACCTACATACCTACTCGAGAATTATTTCGGAGGTAGGTAAAAATCATATCGGTCCCTCCTTTTTACTTATCCACTCATTACGGGACACCCTGCATAGCAACAGTGAGCAACCGCGGACGGCGCGGAAGCACAGAATAATAGACAGCGAGGCGCAGGGCCGGTCGCAAAACGCGTCCGCGTCATGAATTTATTTGTCGCGTGATAGTTTTAATTTTGCGTTAATTCCTAAGATATTAGTTTAAATGTATCATGTAAAGGGCAATTATAATGTGCATTAAATGCTTAAGTTAACCAAGGTACTTAATTTGATAAGTATTAATATCGTATCCATTTAATTAGCTTTACAATTACCACATTTAAGTGTACATTTTTTTTAACATTAAGACGGTTATAGTTTTTCCTCACCCTTAAATTATAGACATACTTAATAATATACCATCGCGAATTTAGAGTATAAATGAAGAATACTTTCATTAAACATTGTTTTGTTCTATCTTAAAAGGAGGTAGGGTTTTAGATAAAAGCTCCCAGTCGGCTTTTTCCGATATCTTCAACAATCATCGTCATATTTCAACCGATTTTACACCTTCCCAATGAATTACTCAGTCCGTTGGTGAAAGCGTTCGTTTGTAGATAAGCTGCAATCAAATGACACTTACCAGTCCCCTTGCAAATAACTGCTCAACCGTTTCTTTAAGCAGTGGAATCAGGCCGCTGTGGTGAATACCGATGCCCCTTAGGAGGATATTTTGCAGTGTTGTAACCTGAAAGGCAGCAGTTAAACTATAAGTGTTTGGATTATTGTGAGAGGAATGAATGATTGTGTGAAATTGTGTACTGTATATTACTATTATATGTAAATATTTTATGTAATTGGTCTAAACCGTTTTAATTATATAAATAAATAAATAAGTAAGCACCAGAAATGTATTTTAAAACCAAATAGATTTAATTGCACGATTTGCACCTTCCTTAGTCTTTAGCTACGTGATCACCGCTCCCGCGACCTTTGTGTTGCGTACGTGACCGCGACCGGGGAGAGAGCGAATGAGTTATATCGAGCGATTCACCGCGGCGCGGGACCACGCGCGGTTCAACCGGCGACGAGCGGGGACAGCAACAGTACGACGCAACGAAACGAGCACAACTTGGACACGCGCGATAGCCGAGTGCAAAGAGACAAGGTTATTTATTCTTTTTTATAATGGGTGTGCTGAGAACTGAGTTTTTTTTATTTGACTGAGTGACGAGACACGCAAGTCGTTGACCTGATGGTAAGCGCTACGCCTGCCCATAACAGTTACAGCGCCACCCAGGACTAATATTGTCGGATTTATGTTATTATTGATATTGTCTTATTTCATTATCCTTAACATTCTACGAAGTTAGTGGAGAACCAAGAATTAGTGCAGGAGCCATACAAAATTAAAATGTCCGGGAATCACTTTTCACTAGGGAATAGTAGCAAAATTATAATTTTATTAAAATACGTTATCAAACCGACATGGTCAATACTTTGTAAAATGAAGTAAATTTTTTACCTAATTGAGAAGGTACCCTACTTATTATTTTTCTTTTTGATGAAATACGGAAATATAAATAAAAATATCTAAATATTTTTCTAACAGTAATGTATTTTGTATTTATCACTCGCTGTTCGGTGAAGGAAAACATCAACATTCAACCTGCTCAAGAATTATTTCAGAGGCAGGTATGTTATCCACTAATCTGGACCGGGCTTCTTTGGTAGATTATGGCCTAACCCTCCTCACGAAAGTGAGGGGAGACTCGTGCCCAGCAGTGGGACGATATGGGTTGTTGATGATGAAGTATTATGTCACCGGTACCACTGCACGGCCGCGACATGTGGCAACGCCGCGCCGCGCCGCTGCCAATCGCAAGGCGCAGCACGCACCGCCTTATCTTGTGCCAAACAGTGTTTACAACCTGAGGCGAGGCACCTATCGTACCAGAGCCGTAAAATTATCGTATATGGACCAAAATGGGTCAAAATTATCGTACAATTATTGAGGATAATGGCTATAGTATAAAAAAAACTAAATGTGTGCTGGAACATATAGTTGAAGTAATAGGTAGGTTTTCACTAAAACATATTTCAAAAAAATATTAAAAAAAATTAAAAAAAAGGTGCGAAACGTAACTCTCTCTCTCTCTTTCTATCTTCACTAACTTATATCTCCCTCTCAACTTCCGTTCGCCTCGCCTCAGAAAAGAATAACCCAATAGATGGCACTGCGAGGGAAAAAACAACCGTATTTGGCTATCAGTGTAATTCTGAAATTTGGCGTCATGACTCATGATGGAAATTATCTGACACACGAGATACATCGTACATGTACATGTACATGATCGTACATGTACGATAATTATACTACGGTTATGAACACTGGTGCCAAATAAACCAATGGGCAGCATCGTCGAAAGCTATTCTCGTGTGGGTGCAACTTACTTGAGATAAAGCGTGGTTATCTTCTTGCAGGTTTTGAAGAATCGTTTCGAAAAACGATTGTATATGTCTTTTTTCTTCGTCAGTGGTAAGGTCGCCCTCGTGTTTACCAGCTAAGATGTTACATCTGTAAAAAAAGCAGCAGTTACACTTTAGTACAGAATTAATCCACATGATAACACTTATAAGTCAAATATATTATCTATATACTAATTATACTAATACTAATTTGTATAAAGCTGAAGAGTTTGTTTGTTTAGTTGAACACGACAACATCAGGAACTACTTGTTTCAATTGAACAATTCTTTTTTGTTGAATAGTCCATTTATTGAGGAAGGTTAAAGGTTATAAAAAGTTATAACACTAGCTGCGCCCTACGGTTTCACCCGCATAATTTCAGTTTTCCTGCATTCCCGGCTCAATAACCACTATGTTACTAAAGAATAGCTGCAGATTGCAATAACACAAATGTCAAATCGCGAATTCATACAGAAATCTCATGGAATTAAAAAAGAAACAGTATTTTTCAAATTTTCCACATTTTGAAGGCAACTCTTTACATTATTTCTTTCATAAGAACCTTATCCTGACAATAACAAAACTAAAAGAAAAAAGCCGACCACGCGTCTGAGCCGCGCCGCATGGTACCTCGTAGAGCTACTTGCGGTTGCCGGCTAGCGCGTGCGCAGTTGCGTACTCCTTCAGGATCACCTGCCTTGCAATGAATGTGCGCGTGGTACTTCATTAAAAATTATGATATCTCCTAAGATATTCGTTGAAATCAAATGATGTACAGGGAACGGAGCCAATAGGAGCGGAGCATCAATGAAGAATGTGGCAAAAACGGGATAAAATACTGCTTTTAGGAGCTTTTGTTGCGTAAAAATTAAGAAAGTTGCTCGGAAAATCCGGAAAATTTAGAACAAACTGAAGACATTTTTTTCTCATAATTAAATATAGAAAAGAATAAAAGTTGAGTTTAAAACTAGGAAAATTCCCTTTCATGTGGTGATTCATGGCTGAATCTCGCACAAGAAAAGGAAACAACATTGACTCTACAATAAAGAATAACATATTATTACTCAAAAAAAGTCATATTATAATTATTAATGTTATACTCGTACTTACTTCTTCCTTGAAAAAACAAATGCGATTACGGGGAGTTTGTCTTTTTGTTTTAATTTTCTGATCAAGGAGTTCCACATAACTGTCTCAGCTTCCGGTTTCATAGAAGTCTTTCGACCTGGAAATGAATTTAATGGAAGTTGCACAAACAGCAAAACCCTTCAAAATAATCTCTGTTAATTTATATCAATGTCTTTTAGTTGAAAATATTCTGAAGTCCGAGACATCAAATAATATCACCATATTAAGATTGCTTACTATAGGAATAAAGTAGGTCGTCGTTCTGAGTAGAAAGTTTTGATGGCTTTTTTTTGGTTCACATATCGGATATGAACCGAATTAACATAATTATAAAGAAAAGATTTCGGGGACATTCAGTGTTCATTCTAAAAACAGTGACCACAGCATTGTATACACACTTAACTATGTAGGGAATGGAATAGTTGAACAGAATCCAACTACCAAATAAAAAAAAAACAAAATAGATTATAGCAGGCGTATTTATAAAAAGTTATCACAGCTTTATAAGCTCGCAATAGTAAGATTTTGGAAAATCAGTATTCAGAAATGCTCAATAGCGTTAAAATGCTCTATAACCGATTGATAAAGTACCTTTGAATTATGGAAGCTAACACCTTACTATATAATGTATATCATATTACGATGATTTTCTTATTTTTGGCTTTTGTTGAAGCCAAAGAACCACTAAAGACGTCCAAAGAGGTGCAAATTTACAAAATTATTCAGAATACCTTTTAGTATCACAAATTTCTTGCTATCGTTGCCTCTCTTTTCTTTAGCGATTTTAGCTGTATTGTATCCTTCTACCAGAAATGTATTATTGTCATCAGTCACTTGGTACAGCTGATTAGAAGTTTTGCTGTTTATACCTGAAAAAAAAATCAGAACGATCATGAAATTGCTATTTTGTGTAATGACGGGTAAATTTGCAGATTTAGCTTTTCATGGAGGTAGAGCACTTGTGGCCACCTGGCTATATAATACAAAACCAATGCAGGAAGTCTGTCGTCAGGTCCCCTAAGTTCAGCGCGTTTACCACTTTCCTTAAGGTACTCGTATTAAAAGTGCTGATAGAAATGTTTTTTTTTTCTTTAAGTATAATGTCCCCCTACTTGAATACACTTCTTACACATTTTATTAAAAAGGGCTTTTAACTCGGCCAATGTTCGCAATCCCAAAAAACAGTGGTCATGAGCTTAGATGCCGATCTTTGCACTTTGAATTTCCGTGGGGGATCTTCTCCCTTTTCTAGACAGTGCATTGATTCCTGTTTTGCCTCCGGATCTTACCATGGAATTCAAGTTTTTCAGCAGTACCACAGATCACACAGATCGCTACAGATGTCGTAACGCTCCTACAAAATTGTGACTCGACGCTGCTTTTCCAGCGACGTGAGCTTTTTCGGCACCCATCGTGCCACACACCTTTTTCTTGTGCAAATGGTTATGCAAAATCTCGCAGATTCGTTCCTTACTAATCTTATCTCAATCTCTGGCTTAATCTGGCTTAATCTTAATCTCTGGCTTAACTACCAGCCACAAATTATTCACCGATCTTAGAAAAAAAGTTTTAACACTTATTCAATGTTTTCTTCAGTAACGGTGGTGTTCGAGCGTCCCAACCTGGGACCGTCTTCGAGCGACTCCCTGCCGTGTTTGAATTCTGGGCTCCAACGTTTTAGGGTCGCAAATGAGGGTGCAGACTCCCCAAAAACTGCAGGCATCTCTTCAAATATTTCCGTCAGCATTTTATTTTTCTTTGTGAGGAAATTATATGACAGCTCTGTACTCCAATTTCGTGCAAAGCGCAGCTCACTGAGGCATGGTGATGTTTATGGTTTAATTGCTAAAAGCGCAATGGTGCTGATGACAACAAAGATATTACATAACGATCTTTGAATGACACGTAACTTGACATTTATATGACTTAGGATACCCGCAATTAGTGCTGTGCAGCGCGAATGCAGATAAGTGACATAGTTTTGATACTTAGACTCAAAACTTTTACGCTCAAAACGCCCCTGGTAAAGTACCATAATTGATGTCGATAAATAATAAATAGAAAACCTGTGTATAGATAGTAGCGCAGCGGTACGGGTCGCTTCAGCGTTGATACGACGTACACCACACTATTTTTTATGCGCCCCACCCAATCAGCAAATTGCAAGGGGTTTGATATTGTCGCACTCAGCATAACGATTTGAATGGTATCTGGCAACAAGATCAGCAGTTGTTCCCAAACGTGGCCTCGCTGGAATCAAATATATGGCTATTTAAAATACAAGCACATTGATGAAATTCAACAGATAAATGTAAATATTTATTTTTAACGATGGAAATGGGCTTTTAAATGGGAATGGGCAGCTTTCATAATATAGCTATATTTTCCGGAACGATGAACGCTTTTCTGTCTGTCTATACGAGATAAGAGTTCAATGCATATATACAGATAATTTTATTTAAACTACCACCATTAAAGTATGTTTTTACACGTAATTAATACTAAATAACTTAGGTAAATATAAGGAGTAGGTCAATGTGCTAACTTTGTCATGAATAAGATCAACAACATGCATCTTAAAAATGAACTAACCTGAGAATCGTTGATGTAATGTACCTCATCAAGTACGACACATCCCAAGCTGCTGATTGCGTCGGAACCGCGGTGGAGCATCGCCATTAAAACCTCTGTCGTCATCACCATACAATTGGCATCGGCGTTAATTTGGAAATCCCCGGTCAGGAGACCAACACTATCAAACCGATTCCGGAAATCATTGTATTTCTGGTTTGATAGTGCCTTATTGGGAGAAGTGTAGAATGATCTGCGGAGTAAATAACAGTAGAATGTAAATAGATAATATGCTATTTCCAAAGACCTTACCTTACCTACCTTACCTATACTTAAACAAGGTAGCATACCAACATTTTTTTGTTTAGCTAAAATGAGATCTATAAATATGCGTTTAGGGTAGCTATTTCCTTAATAAGTGGTAGCTAGCCAAATCAGTCTGAGCGAGAGGCTCCCTATGGTAGTGTGTCTTGCCAGCTCTTTATGGTATTTAAGGTAACCATGATTTTTTTGTTGATCTGATTTTATTGCAATCTCTTCTTATCTCATCTTGTTTTATTTTATTGTTGGTATTAGGTAGGTATTGTACTATTTGGAATGAAAGGTGTGTTAGGTTGTTGTCATATTAACGATAGGTCAGATGATACCTACGTGTAGGGCAAGTGATATAGATTTTAAAAAAATTACTAAGTAGGTAAATAAAATAAATTTACTTAATTCCACCAAGCCCATTCCATCATCGACGTACGACAATGCGCCACTATTACATGGTGGATATTCCATGTGTATGTACGAAGCGGTTTGCCTCCACGTTTATAACGCGTACCGCAAAGGAGTGGAACTCTTTGCCTGAGTCTGTGTTTCCCTATAGATACAACCTAGTAGTCTTCAAGTCACGAGTGAATAGGTTACTTCTGGGTAAGCGTGCACCATCGTAGACCGCATTGTCACTTATCATCAGGTGAGATAGTGGTAAAACGCAAAGCAAATTTTATTAAAAAAAATTAGGTATAGGTAACTTTATTAAGTAGCATCAATTTATTCATCACGTTGCAGAATCGTTTTTACGAGCAATTTGTTCCGTGTTCTGTTTAGTCATGGTCATCTCATTAGAAAAAGACACACTACCATCAGGAGCCTCTCGCTCGGACCGTTTTTTGACATAGTGCACAATCTTGTTAAAGTATAATATCTTTGGCTATTTCACAAAGACTGCTTAGCTGACATGAAATCTACGCCAATAATAAAAAGGAAGGGTCGTCGATGATTTCAAAGTAATGCCAACTTTTTAGAGAAAACTGCTTTTTTATGATGCTTAACAGAACTATAAAAGACTGTTTTTACAATTTATGTTTTGCTATTTGAAAATGGTCTGGAATAAGATCAGAAAAGGTTCAACCCAAATGAAATCTTAAGGACTAAACAGGAATTGTAACTTAAATTTTCGTATAATTATGTTCCATTTTGATATCTGGTTGGATTCAGAAGATATGATTATAAATATTTGTAAGGGCGAAACAAGTTGGCACAGCTAGTCGATAATATTAAAGTCATACCTGGTCCCATTATTTTTATTCAGGGCGATTGCATACTCCGCCACGGCGGTTTTCCCCGCTGAGGTATGCGCCATCACAAAAACGTGATGCCCCTCTTCTAATTTCAAAATAGCCTGGAAATTATGGTAAGTTAAGTTTAGTAATACATAAATGACAGATAGTGTTGATTATATTATCTATGACCTACATAATTATGATGCTTAATTGATGCCTGTGATCTAGTAAAAAGTAAAGAGATTGACACATGGAAATAATTTGAGAACCAGTTACTTATCTAGTTTCATTACAATGCTCTCAATAATGTAATATCTAGTTGTTATGACATCTATGCATCTAAAGCTCTAGCTAGATGGATGGTCTGCATTTGAACAGCACTGCGCAGTTCACCTCCAGTCAGCCGTTCTTGTGGCTGCACACTGACTGGAGGCTAAATGAGAGGATCAGTCAGAGGATGTCACTCTGACTGATGCCATGTCGACGCTCAGTCAAAAAGAAATGTCGTGCTATTTCAGTGCTTCCCAATTACCCATTTCGCAGCTGCTGCTTTCAGTTCAAATACAAACCACCCTTGTCTAGACCCGGTCTACACTATCAATATTAGCATGTTAGTGATTCTTGATGTTATGATCCAATATTGATTCAATATTTATGTTATAAACGGTATCGAATCGCATTATCTATTGATAATTGTATTGATGATACAATCGCGATATCTGGATAGTAAATAATATTGAAAGTGTTATTGGGCCCAATAGTTTATCTTAAGAAACAGAGCACCTATGGGACTGGAAAGAATGTGGCGAAGTGGCTAAGAGTTTTTTTAAATATATTTGGTTTAAACTTCATACTACCTACTTGTTTTTGAAAATTGTCCAATTCAAATGGGTAAGTAATTGCCATGTTCTTTTTACTGAAGTCTGGCGCAGGCAGTGACACATCTATGGTCTCGGCAAATTCTATATCTTCAGACGTCATTTTCGTACTGGCCACGTTCGAGACCGACATCAGAACAGCGATCTGAAAAAGTGGAATAAAATTTGTTATATGAGTATGCGACCCACCAGTGGTTCGATGTCAACTAATATACATTATTTTGAATCTTCATCAACAATACATCTCATATTTTATTCACCACTGAGATAGAAATAACTCAAAGGTGATAAGCATCAAATCTCAAATCGCTTTCATACAAAAAACTATTTTCGCGCATACTCGTACGACCTACGAGCTCTCATAGGTCTCATATGTAATAAGTTTTATAAAATCCAATGACAACAGTGAATACTTAACTACTATACAGACAGTTATCAGGCATCGGTCTCATTTCTCGGTGAAATCAAAATATCTATTTAAAAAGAGCTAACATTTTTTCGAAGTGAAAACGAAAATGACATGGGTAAAATAGTGAGGAGAAGAATAGTTTAAAACGAAATAAGGAGGTACTACTGAACGCTGTAACAGTTTGTAATGAAAATACAAGCTTTGATGTTTCTTGCGCCGTGACGCCGGTAGGAAACATAAAATCTGTTTGTTTCACCACTGCGCGCTCATTCATGTGCCTCGGGGCAGAGCAGATCGGGGTTCGAGGGGGATTAAAACTATGTTAATCCGAATGCCCTGCCCTGCCAAGCGTCGGCGTCACCAGCCGGCAACACTACAGAATCATAGATTGGAGAATAAAACGTACCATCCAAGCTCTTTGGCTCTCCGGCGAACACTAACAAATAGCCGCTATGCCAGGTGGCGGGCGCTATTGTGTATCAGACAGACATGCGCAGTGTGTCGTTATCTGAGGAAAAAGATTGAAATAATTACAAAGCACGATAATAGCACTACGTAACCACTACGATGCCTAATCTAGCTAATTAATTATATAAAATTATTGTTTTGTCTTATGGATTAATTAAATGGAAAAATAGATAACATAACATTTAACACAACATGATCACTTAAATATATTCTGACCCTCATCTAGGATTGCCTGAACAGAAAATGAAATAGTTTTTTGAGACTCGCATAGTCGCAAGTCTGCAAAATGACTACAGTATAATTATTATGTATATTGTATATACACAATTTTATAAATAACTAGCTGTACCCTGCCTCGCTTCGCTGTGGCACATTCACACATTCGCTGATATGTCACTGATGAAAAAATAGATAAAAACAATCCTTGATACGGATTATATATCATGCTAAAATTTCAGCTCGATCGGTGCAGAACTTTTTGAGTTTTTGAAGCGTACACAAACCAACATAACATTTGTATATATATAGATAGCTGTAACCTGCCACGCTTCGCTGTGGCACATTCACACATTCGCTGATATGTCACTGATGAAAAAATAGATAAAAACAATCCTTGATGCGGATTATATATCATGCTAAAATTTCAGCTCGATCGGTGCAGAACTTTTTGAGTTTTTGGAGCGTACACAAACCAACATAACATTTTTATATATATAGATAGACTAGCTGCGCCTCGCTATTTCACCAGCGTAATTCCAGTTTCCCCGCAATAACTCTGCATTTGCCAAGTTAAAAACCACCATAATACTTTCAGTATCAGATCATGTGACATGATCGCTGACGTTTTGGGGAGATTCACCGGGGGACTGTAAAGTGGTTGGAGTATAATCCATATGGCATAATAAAGTACAAAACATGTTTTGATGAAAAGTAAAGCCTTTGCCATTGAGACCTACACCACTTCATCACATAAAACCACTGAATCAAGTTCCAATACTGTTCACAGTAAGATTGCCGATACCGGATCGCAAATACCAAGATTAACAGGACTAAAAATGTGTAATACCCCAAAAATTTCAGGATTACCTCATAGTTACATCTAATTCTTAAGCACTGTTGTATTTTAGTAATTTAAATCGTTGCTACGATACACTAGTTGCAGAGCACATCAATGCAACGAAAACACAGCACAACAGACTGCAGGAGAAACGCAACACGCAACTCGACTGGACTCAGCCAAAGAAGGAAAAGAAATACAAGTTGCATTGCAAACAAACTTAACAGTTGCATTGCAAACAAACTTAACTTCAACTTCAACTTTTATCCATAAATGAAATTTGAAGTGTATTGAACGATTTTAGGTGACATTCAAAATCTTAAAATAGCATCGGGCGAAAATTTTCAAAAACGTAAAAAAAGAGGAGGTAAATTTGAAATTCAAATGTTTGTATTTTTAAGTACTTAATTGTATTTGTTCAGTTGGACAGTTGGACAGTTCTAACGTTAACACATGCGTCGTCCGCAATTATTATAAAAGCCCAACTCCTATTCAGACTATTCAAACACTCCCTTCCAATTAGCGTCGAGGGTTGGCAGTCTATTGTATTGAGCTTATGCGTTGCACGGCAGACTACACTGGAGTTATCAAATTGTAAAAATCAGTAGGGTGAGGCTGCAAATTCGCGAAGCCCTACACTGTTGCCATGACACCGCACTGTGTTCGGGGGGGACTTATCGGGGGTCGAATATTTATTTCTATGCTAATGTTATAAAGAGTCATGATTTGTATTTTTGTTTATTTGTAACAAATAAACTTACGAAGTACTAGTCCAATGTCAAACATTCTTTCACTATTATAATGCTACCTTATTCTTGAGTAACATCAGTAATATTGGTTAAAAAAAAAAAATTAGGATCCCTACTAAAACTTCAATAAAGTAGCCCGCGATGTAAAAAAATGATATAAGTAAAACATCTTTTATGGCATGCGCTGTGGAAACTATTGATGGAAGAATAAAAAAAAATTATACCGACATCTCCAAAAAACTGCGATACCATTATGTCCAACTTTTGTAGTTATGTTACCATAACTTCTTTTCTATATTTGAAAGTTAATATAAAAGCTGACCAAAATCAGTTCATGTTATCCTTATTATTATAAATGCGAAAGTAACTGTGTCTGTCTGTCTGTGTTACGCTTTCACACCTAAACCACTTAAACGTTTTAAATGAAATTTGGTACAGTAATAGTCTAGTGCCCTAGAAAGGATATAAGGCTACTTTTTAATGCGAAAAAAGGGTTGTAAGAGGTTGAAATAGGGGATGAAAATTTGTATGGAAGTTTCGCCATTTTGGAAGCTAGAAGCGTAGGACTTATTTTTTAGGCTTTTGTTTAGATATAAAAAATATGACATTAAAAATTTTACCATTAAGAGGGTAAAATAAAAATAAAGAGTTTGTATGGGAATATCTCAGGTTTCGGCTAAATCACTGCGCTGATTTTAAAAATTCTTTTACTAATGTAAAAGAAGTACATTATCAGTAAGTAAAATAGGCTATATTTAATTTTTATCCCCATATTACTAGAGGAACCGCATCTAAGCGAGTGAAATCTCAAGTATTCGTAAATAAGTTTTTCAAGTATTCGTCGAGGTCCGTAGAAGTTTCTTATGAAGAGAAAAATTCGAGAAGGCTACCATCATCATCATCATCAACCCATAACGTCCCACTGCTGGGCACGGGTCTCTCCTCACTTTCGTGAGGAGGGTAATGCCATAATCCACCACGAGGGCCCGATCCGGATTGGTGGATAACATACCTACCTCCGAAATAATTCTGGGGTAGGTATGTGGGTTTCCTCACAATGTTTTCCTTCACCGAAAAGCGAGTGATAATTACGTACATATATGTTTTACAAACACATTGGTACGTGCCTGTACTGGGATTTGAACTCACAACCTTCTGATTGGAAGGCGGACGTTCGGAAGTAAAAGATTAAATACTTAAATTTATACAAGTAATGAGATTTTTAAAATGCAAGAATAATTAACCTGTCAAGAAGAGAAGAGAGATAGATACGGCGCAAGCGTACAATGAGCATAACGGGACAATGAGCCTTACAGGACAATGTGTCAACTTTTTCGTGCATGCAGCCGGCGTTTATGGATTTATTAGACGTTGTCGTGTCAATAATTCGCTTTCACTACGCTTGCATTATTTCACCTAAATTTCACTTTAATTTTTTTGCAAAATCGCTTCTACACAATAACAAAATCTGAAAGCTTTGCAATGATTGTTTACTGATTGTTCAAACATTAAAAAAAAGTGGTTGAGTTAGTCTGGAAAATTTGGCCAAATAATCAGGGAAAAGTCAGAGATTACTTATTATATTTGGAGTGGACATCCTTCAAGGAAGTGTGCCTAGTACGAAACATTAAATCGAAAGTAATAAGTATTTGTTTAAGGGGCATGTCAAGAAAACGCTGGCGTGACGATCTTGACACATACGAACCAAGTTGGTCCGACGCGGCAAACAATCGCACCATGTGGATGGAGATGGGAGATACCTTTGCCCAGCAGTGTGACAGTATAGGTTATCATTCTTTACAAACAATATCATATTTCAACATAAATATAGTTACTATGTCCTTACCTTAAGTAATCAATCTGTTGTGCAGTTCCAGGTAAACGTTGACAAACGCGTCGTCCGCAGCCTCACTCAAATTAAGATCATTAAGCACTTTAATCAAGTGAAAAAAAAAATTAACTTGTAATACAGTAACTAAATTGCGTGAACAGTCCGCTCAAACCTCTGAACGCGCAATGATTTATTAAAAGCTCAACTGCTACGCAGGTGATTCCAACTCCCCCACCAATTCGCGTCGAGGGTTGGCAGTCTATTGTATTGAGCTCACGCGTTGCACGACAGATTGTGTTGGAGCCTTCGATCAAGGATACAACTAGATGCCAAGTCGGCGCACAAAATACGTCTTGGCAAATAAAAGCTCACTTGAGATTTGAGCTTTTATTTTGTTTAGTTCGCTTGAAACACAGCCAATATGAAGACTTTTTACAATGCCGCAATGTGTATTGTGTATTCAAAACATGAAATAATGCCCGAAAAGGCAATTTTACGGCTGGAGTGTCTTACTTTCAAAGTACATGTAGAATAAGTTATTTTTGAAGCTTTAAACTATCAAATTTCAAACAAAACTACCGATTTTAAACCACCGCCACTGACTACCTTATACCTTAAACCATCAGACGACCTACGCGACACAACCGGACTCCGAGAATAAAAATGATGAATATCCAAGTTTGAAGAATAGCGGGAATAGGAGATATAACTTGCGACCAAAACCCATCAGGGGTGCCACTTCCAGCAGGCAGGTCTCAAACAGCTCGATTATGACCACCCAGTTTGCACGAGTGGATATAGGAGTAGCAGGACAAGAGATTATTAAAAACAACATCTCCGATCTCTACTACAAGCTTATTTGATTCCCCTTCATCATCACCACACAGTTTTGATGAACAATTCAGAACCCGTTCTTCAAGTAGCTTGACAGGCCCAGAAGACGTTGTACAGGAGGCAACCGCTATTAAGACTGTACCCACTACTGGCTGTAAACGTGCGCGAAAAAAGTGGACAAATGAAATGAACGAATTTATTTGGCGCACTTATCTAAAAGTAACTGAAAATGAAACTAAAACTAGAGCATATTTAGAACAACTATACAACCATTTCATACAAAAAATCCCAGAAATGAACTTCTCAAGACAGCGAATAGGAGATCAACGCAGGGCCATAATAAGGATCATATTTTTTCGAATGGAAGGAAGATCGGTGCCTTATTTGAGTGTCGTTTTAACTCGTGAGACGTCATCTATGGATTTATGATCGAAGATTGGAGCTTTCAAAACAAGGTAAAATTCTGTAGGGTGAGGGTGTGAGGCTGCAAATTCGCGAATCCATACACTGTTGCCATGACACCGCCCTGTATTCGGAGGGGACTTATCGAGGTCAATAAAACTTAAAACTCAAATCATTTTCATCATAAGGATTCCTACTAAAACTTCAATAAAATAGCCCACAATGTAAAAAAAATTATATAACTAAAAAAAATTATACCAATATCTACAAAAAACTTTGCGATACCATAATATGTCCAACTTTTGTAGTAAAGTAACCATAACTTATTTTTTACATTTGAAAGTAGATAGAAATTCTGACCAAAATCAGTTCATGATATCCATGCATTTATATTAATCCTTGTTCAAATAAATAATTTTGTATTCAAAACTGTTTCAATACCCTGTACATTACTTTGTAAATTATTCAAATCGGATATTCCATTCAAAAGATATTACGAATTTAAAAATATCAATCTGAACTATAAAATGAAATGCCTTTCTTAAAGATACATTTACTCTACGTTTATCACTAAATATTTAAAAATAAATGTCCACCCGAGCCAAGTCGGGAAGAGCTGCTAGTGTGTAAATAAACAAGTACAGCTGCGATATAAAGAATTGAATAAAATTGTATTTACAAAAGCGCAGCTGCCGTCCAGCCAGGTGTAATGAAATAAAACGAGTTTTTGCTTAATAAAGACCAACACATCACTCAACCATCGCTGGAGCCTGAGAACGGGGTATTCAACGGCAACTACGCAGATAATGTCCCCTTCCTGAGACAACTCGACCTCGACCGATGACGGGAGGATGTGCGCGTTTATAATCACAGCTTAAAGAATACAAGTATATACAGTTGTTGAGTTGATGATTGTGGAAAAGCCAACCCCTGACGACACTGGTCCAATAGTTTGCACACTCTTTTATTATCTCACTAATATTACAAATGCGAAAGTTTGTGTGTGTTTTTGTCATATCTCTTCACACCGAAACGGCTGAACGGATTTTGATGAATTTAGGGATACATATATAAATACTTTAAGTCCTCGAATAGAACGTGGGATAATTTTTATCGCGTAAAAACCAACGGTTCCTCTGTGATATTAGTCTACGCGGATGAAACCGCGGGGCACTGCTTGTAATTAATAATTCGAAATAACTTAGTAATAAACAAAAAAATAAATTAAACAACACGAAGTTCAAACAATAATGTTTATTTTCATCACCAACTCTTAATTACTATAATTATCATAGAATAAAATAATACGTTAAACTAAAATAAGAATAGGTACATAAATTGTGTTATTTCGAATATAAAGCGGTTTAATTATTATAATAGCCTTACTACACTAACACTTAACGGATTATAATTTAAATTCTTAATTTTATACATTTTACTGTATTATCACGTGGTTTTGTTACCCTACCAATCATCAACACTTCGAGTCCATGATAACTTTTGCCAAAGAACAAATATTATACAATACGTGTTACACAATAGAAACCCATTATTGTGGAAGTTCCACAGCGATTCAGTAACGGTTCATGGTTCCACGGTGAAACTAAAAAGCGTTGCTGTACCGCTACAGGTCAAACTTCTCGAACTGCTTGATCGTGCAAATCGACGATTAAGCAGTGACCAAAATTATGCTGAAACAAAAAGATTTTTTTTCGTATATCGTACCGATAGATTTCTGTGGCTTATAACCACTTCCGTAGCAGAAAATTGAACGCAAATAAATACGCATCGTATTATTAAATATAAATAATGATTAGCGTTTACAAAATAACTAAGTATCCTAAATTATTAATCCGACAATCCGAAAAATGTTCATAATAATTGTTCTAAATTTTTCATTCCACACCTGCACTTAATCGCATTTTTCAATCGTTCTATCCCTTTTGTTGTTCAGAAACTTTTTTTGTAGAAAGAGAAACACTGATGGTAACAGGCCGCACCCTTGCGCATCAAGAGAGCGGCCGGTTGCCTGTTGCCAACGTTTATAACCAACTTCAACTTTTAAAACAGCAGGAGGTTCTTCGTACTTAACCGTTATTGCGTATTGGGAGTCGGTTTGTTTTTGTAATTTTTTTCTTAGCTGAAGTAAGATCAGAAAAATCAGCATGTGATAACAGGACACTGATGAATTTGACATGTCCTAAGAATTATTTAAAAAAAAATTACTAAAAATATATGTTTTTACAGTATAAATAATTGCCACGAGGAAATTATGCTACTTTTATTCTCGTCTTTGTAGTGGGGTTGATTTTTTAATCTCAAAACTTCTTAAAGGAAATTGGACATATTGGTTGGTACCAGGTGAGATAAAAAATCGTACACTGCTTTGAACATTTTTCGGTATTTGTCATTAGTTGCGAATTTGAACATCCAAACCTATTTGTAAACTCTCTTTTGTATGTTGAAATTTGTGACCGTAAATGCTTCATTTCAATAATTAGTAATTGTAGGCATAATTAATTTTCAGAAAATTTTAGTTTTAGGCTTATCTGGGTTAACCTAGTATCGGCATAAACGTGTATATCCACAAATATAATATTTTAAGAGTTTGACATCGAAGTTATAGTCCGATGGGTAGGCCGCCATGTTTCATATACCTAAAAAGGTATTAATGACACTATAATGTATTATATTATTATTATATAATAAGCTATTTCGTCTTTTGTATTATAAATATATCAAGAGATACTAACGGTACCCATACACAGACTTCAGTGCAGAAGCAGTGGAGACCAATAGTTTCAAGCAGCGACTGCATCTGCATATAGCGAATTTAAAGCACAGACCTATACAAGACCGCTAGAGCAGTCGGTGTCAACTGATCGGTGGCAACTGCTTGAAGCAGTTGCTGTCGACTGTACGGGCGGTTTATGCAGGTGTATGGGCATCTACAATCAACTGCTACCTGTCTGTGTACTTAACAAATTTTGCTGATTGAGGAATTAGAGTACCACATTTTGAGTCTTTCCTAAACCTTCCTCGAAAAAGGCCGTAGTTGATCAGCTGTATGGTGCAGAATCAGATATTATCAAAAATCTAAAGGCTTCGACACAGAGAGCATTATGCGTGGGCAGTGGTTTGCTGCAACCCGCACTTTGTTTGTTAGGTTACATAAAAATCCAAGAAAAATGTTACCACCACTTTTTAGTACTTTATAGCAATAATTTTAAACGCAGATTTAAGATATTATATACCTCTCCGTTTTAATTATTTACTACGTATTTATAACTGGTACTAATAATTTTAACTATTTGATCTAAGTACCTTACAGTATGGTAACATTATCTACGACGATATTATTTTAAAACCACATTAAATTGATGAATCTATTGTACTGTACGACGATCAGATGTCCTTTTGTAATGGCATGGCGGAGCGGCGCGTGGCGGTGCATTGTCAACATCCGATACCAAGAAAGGGTTATTGCAGATAATAGTCTCGACGGGACAATAGCACTCTGACAACTAATGCAGGTAAATGATAAGATAGGTAGGTCTCCTAATGCAAACTCACCACAAAAAATCTGAGACACTCATGTCTTTTTTAGGCATTGAATTTATGAATACTATACCTAATTAATGTCGTTCTGTCACACGCTGACACGAGGGCCGTCACTATGTCATTGGATTAACAACAATATTATTATTCGAATTGCACGAGCATGAGGCCTACCATGACATCGTATAGCGATTCAATTGAAGACCTAAACTGAACCGCGTCGCATAATTGTACCGTGACGTCTTATTTTTTATGTTGCTGCCTTTCTCGACCTAAATTGGACCCAGTTAAGGTTGAAATGGCTTATTAGCGACTCAATTTAGGTAACTACCATTTTCAACCTAAACCGGATTCAATTTAGGTTGAAAATGGCAACAACTTAAAAAATAAGACGTCACGGTACGATTATGCGACGCGGTTCAGTTTAGGTCTTCAATTGAATCGTTATAAGATGCCATGGTAGGCCTCCTGGATTTCTTTATGAACATAGGTAGTCTTTACACGTTCAATCTAGCGGCAGTCAGAACTACGTGGGTATTTTATTAAGCTTTCGGTTCTCTATAATTATTATGTAATTATATGAAATACATTTTGAAACAACATTTTGAATTGTTTCACGTTCGATTACAAGAATTACAGACTTAGTGAACCGGTGAAAGATTCCATGAGCGAAGTCTGCCTAAGTACAAATCATTTCCTACAATAGCACCGCCAAGAAGTATTTTTTGAAAAAGCGTTAATGGATGGTTGTACATAGCCACACAAACTAACATTCTAACCATGTTCAAAACTTATAATATCGATGTTATTTCAATTTTATCGCAGTCATAGTGTATTTAACTGTTGGCTCTAAATTCACTAATATCTTGATAAATGGTTACGAGCAATTATTTGACCTATGAAAAGTTACCGATTGTCTGTCATCAATACATTATGTACTACATTATTATGTTATCATTGTGATAATGATTGAAAGTATTGCGGTATTGAAAAAAACACCTTTATACTATCAATTTAAAATGTATACCAAGAGCAGCCATTACAGTATTATAATTTTGTAAAATATGATAGCAGCATAATTTTTATAAATTCGACGACAATATACAAAATTGTACGTTAGATATTTTTTTAAATAAATACAAATAAATAATTTCTACTTACAATTTCTGGCACCAAATTAGGACGTAAATAATTTGGATTATTTTAAGTTAAACTACCACGCTTACTTTAACAATATTACCTTACATACGAAACAATTCTTAACCATAAAAGGACGATGCTAGATATACCAAATATTATTATATTATAAATCAAAATTAAGATTCAAAGGGAAAGTTCATACTCATCAACCCATAAGGTCCCACTGCTGAGCACGGGTCTCACCTCACGTTCGTGAAGAGGGTTAGGCCTAGGGTTAGGCTATTGGAACCGAATTGTCATCATGGATTGGATTATATCATTTCCCAAAGGCAAACATCGTGATGACCGAGTAGGGTGATCAGCTGTACCTTGACTTGGGTCTCGAGATAAATATGGTGTAGGATACTGACTCAGCCATCATTGTATGGTATTTATTGTCCCAATAGTATCGTTCCGGTGAAATACCTTGAAGCGAGAAGCCTCGATACCTTGAAGCTGAAGCCTCGATCGACATCTCTCGCTAGCTACACGGTTGGATGAAACAGAACGCATTACTCCTTGACTGGGCACGATCAGTAGGTTCCTCACTCTGCAGCCCTAGCCAAAAGGTAATTACAATTGGGCTCCACTACAAGTGGTGCTCTCGCTAAGTGTAGAATTTTTATAGAATGTAATTTTTTTTATAAAGCGAAATGTGAATGTGAGCCTGATCGTGCCGTGTAAAAGAAATTAAAGCTAACAAATGGTATAAATAAGTGAATGACATAATATTATAAATTTCTAGCAAAGCCCCTTTAAGTGAGAAAAGTTTAACTCTTACCGCAAATCTGCTATTATTTAATAATCTAAGATTAATAAAATATAGATAAAGAGTCTTACAGCACGATCGTCAAAATATAAGGACAATAGCTTGTGATTACTAACGAAGGAACAATACACACAGGTGTTTCTTTTCGTTCATTAAAATAGATACATTTAATAGTTCCTTTTCAGACTGTCGATGCATAGGTAGTTATACTATTACATAAATAAAACGGAAGGAACCCTGGTCACATTATTAATTTATTAACAAAAGGACAAAATATATTTTTACAGAAACTGTGTCAAATGTTATTTTTCTACAATAGATAGATATGAACAATACATGCTGGGTTTTATACTGGTATATCAAAATCATCAAAAATCGACACCCCTTATTCTTTTGGACAACAAATTCAGCATTCGACAGCCTAAAGAGCAATTACTTTTGTACTTGTTATAATCAATTAAGCTTCGATTTCGGGAAGCAGACTCCTAATTTAGCTTAACTATTGGATACAAGAATAGATCTAATTAAATTCAAGTTTTATATAAATGTGAGATTATATTTCGTGGGTTTGTACGTTACCAAAAGAATGTTATGGCAAATGCGACGTTCCAGTGTCCCCGTTTGTATATTTTTGTAAGGATAGTGAAATTTTGGACATCTGGAGTTGGATCGCTGGTCTTAAAGATGGGTAATTACGATTTCGTCGTCGATTTCATCTTTTTCATCGTCCTCTTCTGGAGGCTGCTTAGCAGCTTCGGCGGCGACGGCAGGGTCTTCGGCGATGGCTTTCATACGGCGAGCCTGAAATATAACATTAAAATTTAACGATGCCTATTCATAAATAGCCGTTATTAGGACAATATTTGCCTACTTGCAATAAATGATTCGAGAATTGAGTTTTGAAAACAGTGAGAGTGTGTATGGAATTTGTGCTTATTATTGAAATTATTTATCATGTATTATTTTGAATCAATGCTAAATTATATATAATATACTTACCTGACTTTACACTTAATCATTCTTTGCAAGTAGGCAAAGATAAAACACTTTTGCAAGTGTTTCTAATTGTTCAGAGAGGAAAGTTTAAACAAAAACTATACTACGTGTTCGCTATTTAGTCGATTTGTCTGATTTGTTAGTCTAGACATCATTAAAATGTATAGATCTAATATGCACCGTTTAGTACCAGGATATCGGACCATGTGTTCTGTTCTCTAGCTGTTTCCACTAATACAAAAGCGAGACAATGCGTTGACTTCGCAGTTAATTGACAAAAGAAAATAAAAAATAAAAAACAAAAGACTAACCTTTCTCTTATGTAGGATTTCGACGACAATATATCCTCCGACACCAATTAGTAGCACCACCATCATCACATATAGCTTCATTCTGGCACAGAGGTGGGTCGAATAGGCGTAGGCGACCACGAAACCGGCACTTTCCCATAGGCGGAAGTTAGAGAATGCAGCCTCTTTGTTGCGTCTGAAGAGAACTCCATATAAACCTGGAACAAGATTGCGTTCATTAGTACCTCAAACTTCTGAATGTTTATGTACAATCACGTGCATGGTCGCTCCAGCTTCACCAGCACGGGTCTTCCGCCTGTGTACAGCGCGACAGAAAATATTTTTATCAAAGAAACCTGGATTAGAGCATACCTACCCCTGAAACGAGTTGTCATTAGTTAATGGTCCAGATTATCTAAAGTATTGTCTCTAGTCTCTCACATTGTAACAATAGGAAATATATTATTGTAAAAACAAAACCAACATCCCACTACAAACAAATTAAAAAGAGGGAAACAAGCTTTAGATAGCAATGTGACAGGATGTGTAAAGCGAAAAGAAATCAGTCACTCTCAAGATTAAGATGAATCCAAAGACATCTCATTTATCAAAATCTATGATGCGCCAAAGAAACATTTATTTTTTAGGCTTTTGATTAATAAAATTGACATTCAAATTTAAAAAAAAAACACAGTTATAAATCACCCGTAAAATAAAAATAGGGGATGAAAGTTTGTATGGAAATATGTAAGGTTTCGGCCAAACCACTGAACCGATTTAAAAAATTCTTTTACTAATGGAAAGCTACATTATCAGCGAGTAACATAGTCTATATTTTATCCCCGTATTTCCGCGGGAACGGGAACTACGCGGGCGAAACCGCGGGGCGCAGCTAGTATTAGATATAGCGTTCAGCGTTTATAAAGTGGTAAGTATAAGGAAAATGATAGTTAAGTTCGGTGGTATTTAATAATTGCACTATAGGTTAACAAGCCGAGTCAGAAGAGTAGGTAAATATAATTGAAATGATTGTTTTATTTGACAAGTTTTGATGTTATTTTTAATAAACACACAGATGTTTTCCTGTTAGACTGTAAAAGTTGGTCAATAAATCTCTTTAAACCAAAAAACCGACTTCTACTGGATATGTAATAAAATCCAAACTACAGAACGGATTTTGATGCAATGTCTAAAGGACCAATCTGAAAGTATATCCTTTCAAATAAAAAGCATTATGCAAATATATTTATAAATGACAAACGTTTGAGTTAACAAATAATACAATCGAATTAAGATTCTCCTCATTTTTTGAAGTCGATATGAAAATACATCTACAAGTAAAGCAAGCGTTTCGCAGAGGTCTGTCCGTAATGATTTCAAAGACACTTTGGTTATTGTTACAAACAGAGGTCGCAACTTGCGACTTACCGTGTACAATTAGAATTCGTCACTTCACACCACCTCCCTCCACACACAAAAAATTAAATGTTTCCTCTCACAGTTATAGTACGTGCGTGACGACAAAATAGAACCAATAAGATTTGATTGGATACAAAACAAAAAAATACAAGTCACGCAATAGATAGAGGATATCAATTTAATAAACAGTACGATTGCCAAGCTAAAAATAAAAAAAAATTTGAAGCACATATCTCGAAAAATATTCAAATCAAATAAAAATAGCGTCTTTTAAAGGTCAACACGATACTTGGCTCTCGAATACCGACTGTTGTTAAGTAATTTTTGTAGAATTGTAAACATACATTTCGAAAATAGTTGAATTAACTGGCTTTACCTGAATTTATCATAATAGAGAGACACATAGTGACATTTTGTGTAAGTGCCATTACATTTTATGATTTATTTGTTTTGATGTTTTTTTTGCATATTGTATTCACGTGATAATGTTAGTGTATAAAATTAGGAAAACTTCACCCGCAAACGCACTAAGAAACGCTAGTTTTCGGAAAACATTTGAAAAAGCTCAAAGTAATGGATTTATAACAGACAATGCTTGAATTATGTCAAAATTGTGCTACGATATACTCTGCTATAGAAACGATTATGATCTCAAAAGGCCAACAAGGATTTAAAAAAAAATATATATATGGCTTCTGTGCTAAAGCACAGAAGCATCATAGCTGAACATTATACCTGAAAAGAAAAAGATAAGTGCCAAAGTTACTTGCCATTCACTTGGGTCTGCCATACAGCATCCCCGACGCCCCACAGTCCCGAAATGACAAAGAAGGTCGTTGGATGATCTGGGCTTGGTCTCCAGATGAGTAGCCACACGATCAAGCCCAAGTGCAGTGCTGCACCCATCACTAGTATCGGGAATCTGCCAATGGGAAACAATGATATAACGATATGCATTTTTACCCATCAAAATCAACATAGAGATAATAATCCTAAAAGAAACTTTTTCAAGGAGCTACATTGTTTTTAACCCCTGACTCAAACAGAGGGAGTTATAAGTTTAATGCGTTATCTATGTGTCTGTCATCTATCATCGTAGTTCCCAAGCGAATGAACCGATGTAGACTTAGTTTTTTTGGTTTTAATGGTGAGTTTGTCGAGAATATTCTTCAATCCGTTTGAAGGTTGTCAGCTCTTTCCTAGTTGATGAAAGGATGTGAGCAACTTCCACAGGTCAGATGGATTTAAAATTGTTATCCTGTTATTTCAATAATATTGTAATATGGACCTTATGCTGCAGCCTCTCCTGAAATCTGCAGCATACCTAACTCCTCGCCAACTTACAACAGAGGTATCGGGTTTGGGCTCATTAGAATGGTCACAGTGAATAGATTATAATAGACAGTGATCAGGGTCAGTTTTGTCTGTCATGTGTTCCACCTTTAGGAGTTATACGGATTAATCTAAAAATTGGTTAAATTGAAGCGTAATCAGATGACCCCTTTGAGCCAGACTGGAACTGAAGTTTAGTGTTAGTGATCACGTAATGATTTTGGTAAAAAGTATGACTTACCTGCCGATGTACTTCATGGCTGTTCCAAAGAGCAGCGAGCAGATAGCGTTTACCACCCCAAAGCATATCATCACATAGCCAATCGATCGGATGCCGAGAGCGCACGAAACGTATGCCTGGAAAACATGTTTATTTTACATCTGTAATAAGCATTCACGTAACAATAAAAACTAATTATAAAGAGTATTATGCTTTATCTCTACATAGGTACTGAATTTTGTCCTATCCTAAAAAGTACTTAATTAGCAGTTATAGGGCCTTTCTATGACCATCTAGACTCGCAATGTTATCTTTTTGAACTGTCAAAATACCGTGCGGGAAGCTAACGCGGTTCGAGAAGTTTTAAAGTTCTAAATAAGTTTAAAGCACATTATGACATCACGCGTTTTTGGCCGGGAATCTCGTGTGGCATAGCGAATAAGGGCCCTGAATGAGAAAAATAGCCTGTCAAATAAAACTAGGTCACAGATATATTGCCAATCAAACATTACTGATGTAGGCACTATAGTCATGAATTTTTCAAAAGAAAATTTTATTGTTATGTTAACTGAGCTGATTGTTGTTGCTGGGGTCGTAGCATATGGAAAGATGTAGTCTCTGCCCATCCTTACGGGAGAAAGGCATGCCATGAAAAATTATTTACTAAACTGAGTATTTATTTACCTGAGTGTAATCAGCGCCAATAAAGGCTTGTTCCATCCCAATCCATAAAGTAATCGGTATCAGTAACTGCTGATTAGGTTTTTTGAGCTGGTAGGCTGTGGCAGACAGTAGTTGGATTCCTGTCAATTCTCTTGATGGATCCGATTTCCTTTGCTTTTCTCCATATCTGAAAATACAATTCACTTACAATGTACTAGCACCAAAACGGAAAAGAATAATGAGGACCACTCGATTGTTAAACTGGTTCTGGGTAT
Organism: Campaea margaritaria; assembly: GCA_912999815.1. Taxonomy (NCBI): domain Eukaryota; kingdom Metazoa; phylum Arthropoda; class Insecta; order Lepidoptera; family Geometridae; genus Campaea; species Campaea margaritaria. The sequence continues at coordinate 9,325,601 of OU538788.1, forward strand.
AACTTTCCCATTGAAGTATAGTTTCTTTTTCCCTTAACTTTCTTATTTCAAACAAATTTTAGCTTTAATATATTTGTAAGACGATTTATGTTTAAATGCGGGTGTGAAGTTAAAATACAGATGCAGCTATTCAATGTTTTTTGATAGATGGGAAACGTTAAACCACACAGTAAATAATAAAAACGTATTAAAAATATGTGTATTGTAAATTAAAAATACATCGGCTGTAATAACAACGCAATAAAAATATACAATGGCAATAACTTCACACGAATACTAAACATTCACGATGTTGACCAAAACATTACAAGAAAAAAAAACGACACTATCAATCAAGCAACAAAATAATGTAGGCAAAAAACGACCGTAAGGAAGATACCTCTATATAAAAAAAAAAAAAAACAAATTAAATTTGAGATGGGTTATTTTAGTTAAATGATGTAATTGAGTTGAATTGGACATTATTACAGATTGTAAACAAGTACTACAAGGTATAAAAGTGAAACGATGTTGCATAAATTACTTGACTCGCGTTTCCAGAAAATCTAGCAATTGGAGACGACTTCGCTTCATAAACAAAATTATATTACTCACCGAGACAAGGGATCTACCAGGAGCGCTACCATCAAGACTGCAACGACGACACAGGCGAGGTATATCGCGCTGATCTCGTAGATTTCGCTGTCAGGGGGTCGGTGCAAGTTTTGGTTGTCATGATGACCGCCGCCGATCATACAGAAGTTGGCACCACAAGTCAACAGCGTCTTGCTCGTGTTGTCGGTCGTCACGTTGCTTCCACTGTGCACTCCGGATGAGAATACTGAAATTATACCACTCCTCATTTATATGACGGTTAACGGGCAGCTGCTATTAAGGTTGAGTCAATGCTTACTAAAATTAATCGATATTAAATAGTTAGATATGTATTTACCAGAAGCATTTCAGAAATTAGGAAAAACTGTATAAATAGTTTTGTGACTTACCTAAACTTGAGATCAAGTTGCCCCAAAGCTCTGCCGTTTGCCAAGCCAGGAAGAAGAATCCGAAAAAGCGCACGATAATCCCGTCGACGGCCTGGTCAGTAAGTTTAGCGTAGACGCTTCCTACTTGCGTGAGATAGGTGGCCTTCGATGTCCACATGGGAGCTGCACCCAACCCTACGACCACACCAGCTGGCACCAGGGTGTAGAAAGCCGGATAAAACTGTGCCCCGATGTACGGCGCATAACACATCATGGAAAGACACAGCGTCCACTTCACCGTTAGCCTCTTGATCAGGAACGTGGGTACAAATATGCAAGAGACTACTAGTGCGGCGTATATAGAACTTAGTGATACCGTTCCTAGCCCATCTGCGGCGTTGATCGATGATTGCAAATTCGCAGTTCCTTGAAATGCTGTGAATTGAACCATAAAAGCGCAGCTCACAGCCGCTATGTTCTTCAGTATCCTCCATTTTTCGTTTCTCGGTAACTTAACTTTGCCGGTGGGATAAGCGTCTTCCTCGATCGGCAAAGGCGGAGGCTTGACGATATCATCGTGAGTATCGCGGTCGTGTTGGTAGCCTTCGTTCTTCAGGCCCGTTTTAATGGTGTAAACGGAATCCTTGTCCGGACGGTCATCTTCACGTCCGCCACCGTGCGTAGCTGTCATGCCGTGTTTCTGCGTTAGCCCTGTAACAAAATTAGTTTAGTTTAATTACAAGTCGAAATTTATCACTTTCGGGAATCTTTAAGACATTTTATACAGGTGGAACTGTGAATGGTAGTAGTTTGGTTAGGTCTGTTAAAAATACATAATATACAGCTGTACACGGAGACGAGGGGCTCTGGTGGTTTTTGTCACACTCGAGTACGATTTGATCCGCATCGGCACAATGGAACACATTGGTTTACTAAGTACATATCGCACAATGGTTTGCTACGGAGTTTCACAAAATGTTTCGTCATGATATAATCATCACGGTTCTAGTGAATGATGTTTTCAGATTCAGTTTTATAAAGCCAGGGACACACGTCATTAAATTGTATAGCATAGCGGTTAATGTAAATTTTACCATGACTATTATTATTAACTTGCTTTCTTCTCCTTCTGTTTGTCTGTAAGGCACAAAAATTACAATCCTACTATCCTACTAATATTATAAATGCGAAAGTTTGCGAGAATGGATGGATGGATGTTTGTTCCTCTTCCACGCAAAAAATACTGAACGGATTCGAATGAAATACTATATATAATATAATTATATACTTTATTTCCTATGAGCAGTTATTTGAGATTTTAAACTTAGCTCAGAATTGGATGAGAAATAAATATGATTGTGTAAAAAAATTACGTTTCCAAAACGAACTAATTATTTGTAGAACAAAAACGAGGAGAACATACATGCTTGTCAATTGTCTCAATTATTATGTAAAAATATTCAAGGTATTAAACATAATCATGGATGATTGGATTCAATGATAACTCAGTTGTTAATTGTGACTGTCTTAGCCAAGCTGAATCATTTAATAATCAAATACTATCATCTATCTATAAATCATATATGTCACCTACAGAACTCTACCGGTATAAGCAGCTCTACCTATAAAGAAAATAATCGGTAGGTACGAGTATAAATTCGATTACTCCTAAGCTTAGAATAACCTCGCAAGATTATGTATCAGACCGCTTTTAGACGCCTGGGTACTTAACTATTAACTAATAAAGACCTCCCTTTGTTTATGCCATTCGCCCCGGTCTAAGTATGTAGAATTAAACAACTTCGTCTCGGTTTACCCACTGCTGGTTTAGGCGTGTCGAAATCACACAGGAGCTATTCCAATCACATAGCATCAAAAACATTAATAGGTGTTGAATGTTCTATTGTGAAACTCGATGACCACGAAGTGTTTGTTGGCTGAGCTTCGATTGTGTTACAAATGTAATATAGCCGCAAGAACGGCACATTGTCAAGCACAATAGTATACCTATACGAGAATTTTGTAAACAAGACAGCGAAAGAAAACGCATTGGAGAAACTCGTGAATTTTGGTGTCAATTAAATTAATTTTATGTTGAATTTTTGCTTGATACAATCGTTTATTATGGTACCAAAATTAAATGATTTCTGCCCTCTTCATTCATGACCCCATGCGCTAGATCCACCCGCCGTATTTATCAATTTAATATTGTAAACTATCAATTAAGTACATTTTATATGGTATTTTTTGTCATCAACGTGGAAATAAAACTGGGTTTTCACTACTCAGAAGCTAGTATTTTTCGGTGCAGAACTTTTTGAAGCGTACACAAACCAACATAACAATTTTATATATATAGAAGATAGATAATTAAATGTTGTCGGCGGGACCACATCAGTGAAATTGCGTTTTTAGCATGGATACAAAACATGCTACAACTGTGTCAATCTCATCTACTACAAGCAACTGGGTCAGAATCTGCGTCATCCATTATACTTGATAATCAGTGAGAAGCGCTCAAGTACTAAAATCTTAAAAAGTCGTTGGCCGTACACCTCCCAACATAATAAAGTATAGCGTTCAGCTACTTTTGAGGGCGACTGTTCGAGATGAGCGTAGCGTGGTGTGAGCAGAGAGATCGTCTGTCAGTTGTCCTGGCTTTACATTGCTGATAAATAACAAAAAGGGAATTATCAGAATCTAAAAAACCACATTATTTTAAAAATAAACCACATTTTCTACCTAAACCAACTCTGCTTCACAGTATAACAATTTATTGACAAAAAACTTGGAGTATACTCGTATACTGGTATTTTTTTGTGTCTCTATATTAAAATTTAACTTAATTAAGGTACTTCCTTCATTTCGTCGAATTACTGATTCAAAATAATTTATCATAAACGACTGAGCACACTATGTGGCGCAAAAAACGTCTCTTAAAGTCCTTATTATATCGTATAGGTATCGCAAACAGTGATTTTTACTTGACTGCGCAACGTAAAGGAAGGTATTGTGTTTATCAGTATTATATTATATGTTCCTATGTGACAATTTAGAGACCAAACGCGTAGGCCAATTTTTATAATTCTTACGTCAATCGATTCATCTTCACAAAAAACTTGTCAGTAATCAAAATTTACCACAGCGCCAACCACACGGCACGTCAAATGGGGTACCCTTTGATTACGTATTTAAAAATTGTGTTTAAATCTCTTACATGGTAACAGTTTAAGATAACGATTTATGTTGATTAATTTCTATCTGGCGATCTAGAGACGAACTTACAAACAAACCTTTATTACAATTTTATTACTTAACGATATAATATGACAGTGTTCCACCTTAGATCGTATATTTTAAAGATAATATCCAAACATTATATCCAATATTTGATCTGATTTAACAGTTAATAAAAGTTTTGCTCAGATTATCAGCTGCCTAACAGTAAAAACCATTACGAGTTTTACGTTATGATTTTGCCATGAGAATGTGATGTGATCTCAGTTCTTTGCCCTTAACATAGATAATAATAATAATATGATAAATAATAATTATGTAGTTTTTTTTTCCATTATTATTCTAATCTTATAGTCATAACTTCTTACCACGTGTACATTACAGTGTCGATTTACCTAGGCAACCGTTAAGTTAGCTGCAGAAAGCGTCAAAGTATTAGAGAGAAGAGTTAGGATTTGTACTGTTAGGGTTGGTCGCCTGGCATTTCCCATTATTTCCCACCTACCGAGAAAAAAGCAAGGCACACTAAAACATTTATTCGTGACTGTGCATGCATATATGTGCAAACTTTCCGAGAGTCTGTGTTCACGTTTGCCTAGACTACTATATTCGGACGTCTGGAAGTAAATGAAAATTGAATTTTAAGCTTATTAAAAATAATAGCTTATATGTAACTATCATACATTTCAGCATGTCTATGTGGCTTATGTACGGCTTTCATAAAAAATAACTATAAGTCATATAATTTTGGTAAATTTGAAACTTGCTAATAAATTCTCGGACCGAGTTATAAAGGTTGGGTTACGTCGGAGCAACAACAAAGCTTTATTAATTTAGCTTTTGGCACGCGTGTAATATTGCAACGTGTGACGTCATAATTATGGCTTGCGGAGCAGTTTTTAGGACCTTCAAATTCAGATTTCAATGAGTGACTGCGCTGGTGAATGTTTAATTTTTTTAGTCGGGATCTTATTTATGCATTGTTTTAAATTTATTATAACTTAGCATACAATTCGAACAAATTTCAGTATCATCAAAATTTCTTCGCCAATCGTGGTTAAAAAAGACCCTGTCCGATAAGCTAAAGGAGTTAAACGAATCAAGGAAAGAAAGCGAAAGACGATAAGTTAACATTTGTAGCGGATTGTTACTGCAAGAGAGTTGAATGCCTTAAAACCATAGAAACTGTTAAAATAGTTCCATATAAATACTTAGTAGGAGCTATTATAACAGTTTCTGTGTACCATGTGCAATTGTGCACCAGCTAAGGTAATTGGAATTTAAGCTTACGGACAACAAGCGACAATTTTGTTCCTAATGTATTCAAATGGCGTGCTGACGAGTCACGATAAGTCTTAGCACAGAAGTAGGCATCCTGTTCAACAAAAGTGTCGTCTAGGGTAGTATAATAATTATTGCTATAATGGAAACTACGAGACAAAAATATTTAACATGTTGCCAGGGCCGAAATGTTCAAGAAAGCTCACGAATTTTATAGCAAACTTTATCCTCCATAGTTTCCTTAGGTAAGTCCTACGGTTTTAGTACTAAGTGAAATCGATGATCACAGCAAATAATGTAAGTTGAGTTAAGCTAGCTTTTGTTTCGCTATAGATAGATAGATAGATAAACTCTTTATTGAAACACCACAGAACAAAGAAAACTTAAAACTAGGACAAAACAAATATATATAGTATAGCTATAGTAGCGTATATAAAAATGTGAAACCCAAGGTTAAAGGTTATGTGCGTAAAGCAATTCCGTTGCTATAATATCTAGGCGACACGGTCAGCACACAATTAGAAACTTTAAAAACTTAACGAAAAAAGCTACAAAAGCTAAAAAAGCGGGAATTATAGCTATACTAAATTAACAAATCTTAATTCTAACAATGTAGGCATTGAGACCGATTTCATGTACTGAAAATGCTTATTGTACCTACTCTCTTATAAGCGATCACCATAATACATTCATCTATTATCTAACACCGCGCGTGATGTTCTACCAATATTCTCACGGAATACAATCGTCACACAGTATGAGTTAACATAACGAGTCTAATTTCCAGTTTCCAGCTATTTTCACTTCCTGTGTTACCCACCCCGTCATCGTCATGTAATGTCGCATCCAAGGCCGTAGATTAAAAACTAATCCTAAATTTCATGGACAGACCAACATTGTATACAGCAGAAATAATACAAGTAGTGTATTATCTCATAGCTGAATAGTACCACAGAATATTAAATATTATAGAATTTAATATTAACTATTTAACACTATGGGTAATATCTGTGAGTAAACCGAATTATTACAGTTGTAGGATTAAATGTGACTTTTGATTTTCCAATCTGATTTTAATATATTGAAATTGTTTACTCCTTCATTGTCTATCTTCAAGGTAAATTCTCAATTAATGAGGTTCCAATCCAATAAATATTAAATCAGAGCTTCCATGCTTTAAATGGTCTTTATTACAGTGCTATTCAGTATTCAAATGATTAATCTATTCCATTGTTTAAAGATTGTCGATATCTTTTTGTTATGGTGAGATTCTTCATTGAAGTTGGAAAAACTACTTTAACCTTAGACGTTTGTACTCATAGATTCATATGACACAACTAAGTGACCGTATCTTGATAATGATTTTGGAAAAACTCTCTACACCTAAAATTGTTTAACGAGCAATAATGAATCATTTAAAATTCAATAACGTGAATAAACTAGGTTTGAGCAGATTTGACATAATCAAATAAATGAACATGAATTATAATATATTATCAACTCACTTTCACGAGGAGAGTTAGATAAATAATAATAATAACTGATAAAAAATCAAATCCGTAATTAATAAAAGTCAATTGTACTTACGAATTCTAATCGTATTATTGAACATATAATTTTGAACTTACCCGTGGTGACGGTTTACTGACTTTTAAATGAAAATCAGTGTTGACATGTTTACGGCTGCTGGGTCCATTATATAATTAGTGGCGTATTAATAGTAAATATAAACAATTAGCCAATAAACTATGTTTGTAAATCTATTTAGTTGACAGCTGATGCAAGGTTGCGCGCGTCACCGATACTTAATATCTTTGTAGGTGCGGAAACCAGTGCATTAATAGCTTTGAAGCCTTCAACTTCTTCAATTTTATTGCTAACTTTGACCTTATCTCAGTTTCGCACCTATAGTTAATTATAATTATTATTAATTATAATATTGAGTGCTGAGTTCAAGTTTCATCTACAAGTCAAGATCACCTTATTATTTTTGACGTTCAATAAGGTGTTTATCTAAAATCTCTCATATATAGTTTATCGAACAATTTAATGTTCTGGGTGGCACTCCAATTTTTAAAAGCAGGCGGTTTTCCACCACCTTTTGTCCATTGACCATATTCAAGAGCAAATTTATTTATTATTAATTTTTCTATTTTCATAAGTTAAATCGGTACACACACTACGCAAAACGCTTCAAAACGCTTGTTTTATTTTTGAGAAGTAAAGTATACGTCGATGGGAGTATCGGATATTGCGGCCAGTGCGTGCGTGATGTTTGTGCTGGCTATCGTTTACTAACGAAATAATTATACTCGTAACTTTCAAGAATCTTTTAAATAAGTAAACTACTTGATCGATTGGATAGGAACAAAACTGCCATAGAATTTTAAATATTTTTGTTTGAACACGAATAAAATGAGGTTGAATGTGGATTACGATTTTTAAGCTTTTCAGGACGTAATTGGATTATTTCCTATTGTAAAAATAATTTTATTTAATTTTAATGTCGTAGTGCTTAATGTTGTACATATTGTGGATAGAACCAGTTTATTAGAATAAGTATTAAATTGTTGTTTTTGTGAATTTTCAATCATTTAATAGATAAAAGCTTGTTTCGTAATGGTCATTGGAGTTAATTTATTCAAAGCTCGATGGTTTGTCAACATCGATGAACATGAACCATCCCTATTACATAGCAAGGTCGTCTAGTCGTTTGATAATGAATCGTTCATCCATCTTGCATTGTGATTTTGCACGTAACATTAGTAGGTATTATTGTTAAATTCTTTACCGATACCGGTTTATTCGAACTGCCATCATCTAATGTTCAGATTGACATAAATTGCAACATTGACTAAAACTTTTCTGTACCTTGAGTGAAGTTGCCATAACTCCTATTTTCGGTCTCAAAGAAATTAAAAAAATACAGTCGAATTGATAACCTACTCCCTTTTTGAAGTCGGTTAAAAATACTTAGATAAATGCCATCCGATGCCAGTTGTACTGAACAGTTTTAATTGTTGTAAGATTTTTTATATTGTTTTAATTTTTTGCATCATATAAATGTACTGATTAGAATATTTGTGTTATCTATAATCCTGTACTTTGTAGATTGTTCTATGTAGTAGAATAGTGAAACGAACAGTTAGAGGCCGTGGTAAAGGTTAGTTAGTTTTACTTAGTAGTAGTCAGTTCCCAGATTTGTTATTGGGTACAAATGGCTGTTACCCGACAAAAAAAGACATCTGATTGTAGTATTCGGTGAAATATTTATCATATTGTTTTACGGAACGTCTACAATGTGAAAATAAATATGCAACTGTGGCACAATGTAAAGGAATGTTGATAAAATTTTGTAAAAAAAATTACAGCTCTACCATGGAAAATAAGAGACTGTGATAACCGCTAGTCACGATTTATGTGATTTTTTGCATTAGGTAAAGGCATCCACACAAAAACGCAAAGATCCAACAAAAATAAAAAAAAACGGTTAACGACGTACAGCACCTAGTAACCAATAAGTAAAAAAAAGTGGTCAAGAGCGGTCAAGCCCCGGGCATTCAGAGTTACTTAGGTACTGAACGTCTTTAAGTATTGCCTTTGACTATAATATCACGCGATACTCGGTATAGTGATCCAGTATTGATGAATTATTGATGGTATTGACGGAATCGCGATAATATTGACGAATTTTAAACGTTCTTAAAATCCACCAACTATGGGGACGTGGCTTCAATAATATTGACAGTGCATAAGTTTTTTGTCAATAAATTAATTATATTTCTACTTTTTAATTCGGTTTACTATTGGAATCTATGTTTTTAGTTATTTCAAACTATATTTTATTTCAGTTATCCATACTGAAGACTCCAGCACATTACGAGCTCAACGTACTACTGACTAGGATAACTACCTCCAACACTGTATCGATGATAATATCACAATATCTGGATCATCAATAATATTGATGGTGTAAAACGGGCCAATGTATACTCGTAGGCCTTAAAACAGGGAATGCCGGTTTCACTCTACTTTGTTGCCTCCCAGTTCTGCTCAAACGCATACATTGTCAGAATGATCTAGTGTTGGCAGTTGGCACGCAGAAACTGAAGCATTGTGGCAAAAAAACATATTAGCCGGCAGGCAGACGCAAATATAAACATAGCACACTCAGAACTTTGTTGCAACGCGATTACTTTAACTGCTTCGGGTAAATATTACAGGAATCGTCAAAGCAATTTATTGCGATAAGATTCCATAGGTGTATCTTGTATTTATAAATTCAATTTTATTATAGTACATAATATAATTACCATACAATAGATGACAAATACCGCTACTTTAATAAGAACTAAAAAAGTTGAACTGACGACGCATAGACAGAGATATTTGATTAGATGGTTTTTTTTGGCTATGTACCCAAAAGTATGACAGAGTAATTCCAATAAAAAATCTATCAAGCCGTATTGACTCTACGAGGCGCCAAAGGAACGTACTTCTTACATCTTCTTCATCTTCTTACATCTTACATGCATGCAATATCATTATACGCCCTACTAAAAATATAAACGTCCTTCCGGGCAGTGGAACAAACATAGCAGCCATGTGATGTAGCGCCACAGCATAGGATAGATAATGAAGCCTCAGAGGTGAAGGTATATAATAGTACCAGAGTACCAGTAGCAGAAGTGTGTGCTACGTATCAATATTATCATCCACATCAACGGTCATTACAGAGGATGCTTGGAGCAAATTTCCACTTTATAATCCCGATACCGGAAATAAGTGCTTATTTATCGTATATTAGGTTCATATACCTATTCGTTGTTAATTGGCTTCCAAGGTCAAAATACAATGCGAAGTGTTCGTCTGCAACATTCGTGTATGGGGTAAAAATGACTCTTTGTTAGGGTATTATTATGGTATTAAAATTTGTGGCATCGTAATATATGAAAACGCTGGAATTTTGCTAGATGACGTCGTCTTTGGGAAACTGTCATCGTACTTGGCACTATTGGGCATCAAACAAATAATGCGGCGTTTTTATCATAAAATATTCTAATTATCGAACAATTGAAAAAAAAAATAAAAAAAATTTTGTTCACTGCAAAATAATACAAGCATATCTTAAAACTAAGAGCTTAAACATATCTTAAAACTACATGTTTGAAAATGGTGTTGGATACATTTAGAAATATTGCAGTGGAAGGTATTATTGAGTTATACTTTATGTCTTTGGATTCTGGAAACATTTGTGGTACTTTCATCCCGGAATAATTTACGGTTCCCGCGGAATAAGTGAACGCGGATGTCAACGGGCAACGCAGCTAGTTTAAAATAAATTTGTATTATTTAACTGAGAAAGATAATTATCAAAGGCTTTGAGTTATTAATTACCACACTGCCATCATGATTATCATGATATGATACAAAGATTTCAAATTTCATAGCGATGTCGTCGATCCAATGCTAGTTGAATGTGATCGCCGTGAACTTTAACCTGCGTGTAGACCATCACAAATGTGACCAAATAATTTAAAACACAAATATAAGCTTTATTACTTCGGCGTTAAAATATAAATTAAGGTTAGCCGACGGTGGTTGGCATTTGAGCTGTGTGCGGTTTAGCAATACCTTTCCTGCACGTTGTTAAGTACACACACGGAGTACAAATTGTACATAGGTATGTATTGTTTTCCCGCTACACGTTATCGTGGGCCTTTTCCTTGGTCACTTACCGTGCACTCGATACGTAGAATTGGAGAAATGTTCATTCAAAAACACAGGTTTACTTAGATCGTTTAAAAATAAAACATTTCCGTACATACCGAATCGTAACGCGGTCGGCCGAATTAGGCATTTTGAGATGGTGTTTTTGAGACTCATATTATGTCATTTTGAGAATAGGTCCTTTTGAGACTTGTATGTCATTTTGAGAATTGGTCTTTTTGAGACTTGTTTGCCATTTTGAGAACTGGTCCTTTTGTGAATCATGGCATTTTGCGACTCATATGCCATTTTAAGAATTGGTATTTTTGAGACTCGGATGCCATTTTGGGAATTAGCATACTATTCTACCCCTTTCCAGTATTGAACTAATTTTGGTTGAGTAACTGTCTACATATTTTGTTAGAATAATCGATGTTGCCTTGAAATAACGCCATGAACGTCACATGTCAAAATATTTAAGACGTTTCACACTACTCAACATAAAAACTGGATCAAGTAGTCGGTAGAGTGGAAGCTGGGTTGAGGGAAGGCAATTTCTAGTGTAACTTGCTCTGGATTCTAACTTGTTTACTGTTTAATATTTTAACACTTCCAAATCTGTCTAGGTATTTGGCACAGTTAGTAGCGTAGATAGTACTATACTGTGCTAACCTATTATGCCGTTTATTCTGCCTGTGTCACCTGTGTACCTGTCCACCCGGCTTAACTACTGATTTTAATTTATGTATCGGATATTTCTAAAATATTACCTACCTAATATACCTTTTCTTTTTTTTTAACCTTTTTTTAAGTTTCTTAAGTTACAATATGTTTATGAAGTATTTAAACTGGCGTGGTTCCTCAATTTTATTATTCATTCTAATAACTTGGAAAAAAAGAACTCGAAATTTTGTTCAAATTGAAATCACGAGTGGTTACTTTTAGGTAAGTAGAAGTATCCACTCGTATCATAGACGACCACCAAGGTGGGTTATATAAGATTTAGCCAAACCCTATTGTATTGATTAAAAAATTTGGTAAGTAAAGCCTAATTTATCGTTGGGTCGAGGACACTAAACTATAACAAAGAACTTAGTCGATCTCCACACGACACGACATGGCGACATAGCAATGTAGCTAGCGGTTTGTTCAGAACTGACCTCGCGATCTATCTACCTTTTTCACATTTTGTTTTGCCTTACAACTGAAAAATGACGCAGCCTAAAATTAGCAAAAAAGTTTTGAAATGTGCAAACACAATACCCTTTCTAACATTGCACTTGACCTGATTGTCTCACTTTTTATTTAGCCGCTTTTGGAAAGAACATACGTGTACCAATGTATGTCAACTAAAATTGTTTCAATATTTCAACAAATACGTTTATTATTGTTTTTTATCTCTAATAAAATCATGGGACCAGAGCTTTTAAAACCAATTTCTTACGTAGTGTTGCCTATGGCTTATGTTGGGTTTTTATTGCTCGTACATTTTGCGAGATATTTCTACTCCACCAAAGTCGTTGATGTTTAACAATGTGTAATGAATGTCTAAATTGATTGACCTAGAAACTTATAATCACCCGCTAGTGGAACATATTAAACATTAGTCTCAACTCTAGTATAATAATATTATGTGACTCTTTGCGACCCCTTCATTTGCAGGAACGAGTTCAATCAAAAACGGCGAGATACACGATAATTGTAAAGTATTTTTTAAATTTCGTTACTAGCTGCCGCAGTAAATAGAGCAAATTCAATCTCAAACATTCCTCAGCGTAAGTTGCGGCTGAACACGTTAATATTTCTTTGTTTAGTACTGTACTAGGTACATTATCACGTGCTTGATAAAGTTGTCTGGTTTATTAATCAAGTATTTCCTGGTAGGTGCGATGGAATTTGTTTCAAATGTCATCTAGTATTTAAATTAAATATTTTCCTTTGTGAAGGTGTCTGCCCGCCCTGTTTATAAAGTAGTCAATAAATTAAAAAAAACATAAGCAGACATCAGGTATGTATAGATCAAGCTGAACGGTGTCGAAAGATCGCTTATCTCTATTTATTTTCTTTTACAGGCGATTTATTGAGTAAAAATGTGCAAATCTACGTATATTCCCAAATACGCAGCGTGCTTACTCCAAGATTCTTGACTCCGCTTGTAAGTCCCATAAGGTATCAGCAATTTAAATTTATTATCAGTATTCAAAGCGCGGCGGCTGTAACGGCGTTGTTCGAATAATCGTCAATTGTAGAACAAGCAGAATGTGAAAAACTTATTCGTTGTCAAATTGCGGAATTGAAAATTAAAATAAGCTCATCGTGTACTAAACGCTATACGTATTATGATGTTAAAACGTCGTCGTGACAATTAATCGCCTGGTCGACACCGGTTCAGACCGATTTGTTCCGATTTGTTCTGATGCGATTCGACCAGTTGGGATTGAGGCGGTTCGTAATCATGTCGTTGATCCCTCTGAACATATTCACGGATCTATGTCATCTGTAGGAAAATAAAGGGCATGCAAAAATACTTTACCGCATCCCTCAAGTAGAATTAGAAGTAACCGATCAACATTTTGATTCAATAACAGTTTTGTAAAGCAACATGAAGCTTTGAGCTTCCAACAAGAAAATAAAATGAAGTGAAGATAAGCTTATAAAAACGGCCATTGTCACGGTCAGGGGTAACAACACATTAGTATCACGCTGTGTCTTTGTTACATAAAAAATAACAATGGCCGCTGTGAAGCGGAAACAGATTTGTGATATGTCCGCAAGTTGGTACTATTATCAACGAAAATAACAATATTGGGAGTTAAATCTAGGTGTTTTTGCGGAATTCTATTTGCGAAAAAGTCAAGGTTGCCATGTTCTCGTCGGCTTTGCTCGATACATATCAGTTGGCGTTTCGTGATGCAAGAGACTCCCGGTGCGCAGTGCTTGCACATTAGAGCGCGCGGTGCTGTGGTTAGGTTAAGAACATTGTAGAGCTCATCGTTTTATTCGACCGGACAAACTCGTTCTGTTAAGTAAGCTATAACAATGAATTTCTTGAAGAATTATTGTCACCACATTGTAAATATCATTATTAAGTATACTGATGTTTGAGTGGTCAAGATATAAGTTATTTCGTTTTGTAATCTGGGGTCTTTTAGCTTCATTTTAGTGGAAACAAAATATTATTAAAAAGTGTAGTTTTTTTAAATATTTTTCGACATGAGTCTGAGCTCTGGACAAACTCTACATTTCAATTTAAAACATCAATAACATTCTCAACCGACCCAGAACCCTTGTACATTTTCGGTACCTAATTAATCAATATTTTCCATTTATTCCTGTAATATTTTCCCATCAGGTCCTTTTTCAAATAATACCAATGAGAAATTTTGCAAATATAATGCAATATAATTAGCATACTACTAGATGTTTCCAATATTAAGAATCTATATCTATACTTATATATAAAGCTGAAGAGTTTGTTTGTTTGAACGCTACAATCTCAGGTACTAGTGATTCGAATTGAACCATTCTTTTTGTGTTGAATAGTCCTTTTATCGAGAAAGGCTATAATAGGCTATATTTTATTTCTATATTCCCACGGGAACGGGAACTACGTGGGTAAAACCGCGGGGCGCAGCTAGTAATATATAATAATACAGTCATATAACTTTGGTAATACCAAGATTGTCGTCACGGCATTCTGATGGTAAATCATGATTACATAAATTACCTTTACTAGATACTTGTGGAAAATACACTTTTGGCTTTGTCCGTGGGTTTATGGCAATTTAAAAGAAATTAAGTTATTTTGGTGTCATTGATGGCCGTGACTAGGGATTGACATAATACCACCGAGGCTAATACCGCACTTACTGCAATAATGCATTGAACATGAACTACGTTGACGTTGTCCACTAGCGTTTACCCTTCGATGGATATAATCAATGATAACGTATCATGCGTTTTCCTTATGAAGGAACCATAATAATTTAAATGATATAATATTATGCAGGTATATACTGTACCTAAACAATGTGTAAGGGCATTGAGTATCGATATTTTACGGCTACTAGTAGGTATCTATAAAATCATAATCTCCAGCTTCTGCTGAAACACGAGAAGGTAAATGTAAGAAGTGGCCCAATTTTGCAGTACGTAGGTTAGAAAACGGAAAAAAAGGTTTTGAATAAATTTTACATTCACAGCTACTTCTAAACCTATTAAGAAATTCAATAATTAATTTAGGTCTTGAATAAGATAACTGACATCAATTCAGTTTAAAATATCGATAAATAAGAATAAAAAACATTTAATTTACATACAGTCCCGCCTTTCTCCCGTTGGGATAGGCAGAGACGACATTTTTCCACATGCTACGAATCCAGCAGAAAGCACTCTAACTCCCTGGAACCCTCTATTCGCTTCTGTAACTCCAGACCAATAGGCGGTGTGAGGTCCAAGCGAGGTAGTGTCACATCCTTTCCGCCTGGTCTCATTCACACAAAACGTCAATCCGTCTTTTACTCATCATCTCGCATACTTCCTCAACCTTATCTTGCATGCCTCCTCCAACTTTAATCGTAGCAAAGTGGCTTTTTGTAGCTCACTCTTCGCCCCCTTCGATAGTCAACGCCCGGACACATTAAAAGTTATTATCATACGAATCACTAGCGGACATTTGAACTTTGTCACAGATGTCACAGATAACATTTTAGTTCCTATTTCTTAAGATAGAATAGGTCAAAAATCTGATAATAATATGCGAGATAAAGAGCTCGGTGGGTATAATTGGCCATCTATATTTAAATTCAAAGTTTGTCTCATCAATGTGCTTTATATCCGGAAGCGGAAATAAAATTTTATAATTAGGAGGCGCAAAAGGTTCACAAGTCATAGATAGTTTGAAAGATATCATGAGTTCTATTTATACCTTCAACGCTTTCATGGGCGTTGTTTTTATACAACTCGCAGTGCCCCGTCAGGTGTAATCCTGTTGGACTAGTTTCCTAATACGACTCTGATATAAATAATATACAACGGCTTATAAGTTTTTACTAAGTAAGTATTTACAGCGCAAATAAAATTTTATTATTCCGTTTCCACCGCTAGTAATGTCGCACGTAGTGTCATACAATGTAACAAGGCTCAAAGTTCGAAGTTTCTGCCTTAAATTACAGAATAATATAATAATAGTACCGACTGCCCATATCCTTTTAAACGACATCGGTCTTCATTATTGCAGATTTTATAAGTTTGAATATATTAACAAGGATGTGGCTGAGAGGCAGGCGGCATTGGAGACGATTGTGATACTGTGTTTTGTTGTACGTTAATGACGTCACGCGTGTGCCTAATCGCTAAATACTGAAAGCTAAGGTAAAAAACATGTCGATGATGACGAAAGTATAGAAAACTTCTGAAACGTCAACGATGAAGTGCCTAGTAACAAATCTAAAAGAAAGAGGATTCGCAAAGAAAAGTGACACAGAACAACTGTTTGTTACGCCAACAACGATGTAGTGAAAGTGACCGACGACGCCGACGCTATCATCGGTCGCCGACCGATTTAGTTTGCGAATGTCTTTGACGTTTAATACTTAAAACGTACGGCATTAAAGGACATTCTTGAGTGTATCATCGTTGAGGAATTTAATAAATAAAAACCGGTCAAGACTGTTTTATTTCGACTTAAACCCATTTCAGTAGGATGAACTAGCAAGATCTGGTTTTATCTAGACGCGGACAAAAGTAAAGCGGATGATGATATTATGCATTGTATCTAGTATTAACAATGACTATTATAATCTTTGAATGTTAAGACACAACTACATCACATAAAAGTTTGCTCACCTTCACAAGGCTAAATTCGCCGTTGAAACAAACACTATCAACAATTTTAAATTTTAAGATGTTACTGTTCAATAAAAAACTGGTATCATTTAATCAGGTTTTGTGGCTAGAATTTATGCTGCTATAATGTTCTGCGCATAAATTTTTGAATGCACCTTGTGTGATTTTTTTGTGTCCTGTGACTTCTTATGAATTCGGTATTTGATCATCCCAAATAATTGAACATGTGAGCATCTGTAGTAAATATTTTAATACGATTACTGAGATTCCAATAAAAATAAATTGGGAGTCAAAAGCTATACCTTATTTAATTTTATTGCGTGATAGAACGTAGGCATCTATGCATAGGTTGGTACTACTACTAGACTTCCAAGTTCTTTTTGTTTCGCTTCAACATAGTATAGCTTTTCCATAGCAATAGAAGCACCCTGGACCCATGTTGGTTGGCCATTCATATGATTTAACATTATATCGGTCATAGTTCCTACGAAATGGCATGATTAATAGTAAATCGCAGGATAATAACATTGATTTCGAAACTTGTCAACAATGACATCGCGTTCATGACCTTATGCATGTTTACTATCAAAATACCTCTACGACTTGCTCGTCTCGTCACTCCGACTAATAAAAAAACTTCTAGCCTGGAGGAAGGGGAAAAAATATCTTAATATTTTTACATTAAGCCATATAAAATATACGATCACAAAACATGTTGTTTAAGTTTACTTTGAATGTGTGCGTTTGATAACTCTCATGAATAATAGAAGTAAAGATGTGGTTGAAAATGGAACACCCAGAAGATAATTATTTACATACTCTGAATTTTAAAACACTCAATTAAAAAAAAGTAGAATGTCAGTAGAGACGCTTTCTAGACAGTAGATATAGCGTTCAAACTCGATTACATTCTACTCTGTACCTATTTTCATTAATTATTTATTAATTTAATTATAATCGGACTAATCATAAAATATAATACTTAATGGTCTAAAATTATAAATACGAAAGTGTGTTTGTTGGTTTGTTCATCTTTTACGCAGAAACTGAGATAATTTACATAGAGATAGAGATAGATAAAAAGCTAGAGAGTGACATTAAGCTACTTTTAATACCGGAAAAATTTACTATTCCGTGGGATTACAGTCAGTCGGGCGAAACCGTAGCACGCAGCTAGCAGTTGATTATATAACAGTTATGTATGTAGGTGCCCACCAGGGTTCCATGTTGTAAGATTCTAAAGCTTATTTTTAATACCTAACAATGTTCATGTGGAAATAGAACAATAAATAAATAAATATTAATATAGCGCTAGTTTCAATTGCGGAGTTATAAAACTCGTTTTTAAGAAAGTAAATAATTTCCCCTGAAGGTCGTCTCATTCCCATTACAGGTTTTGCTTTATGTACAGATACTCAAACTGTCTACAACAGTTTGTCCGTCATAGTCAGTGACGTAAGTCGGACCCAATGATTACGTGTTAAATATTTATGAAGCTATGACCATTTGTTATACAGTAGACTTTACCCGTATTAAATATGAAATAAGGCTTATAATTATATCGACGTATCATATTAGTATCCAAAACACGTATACGAAGCTCAATGTCGATCAATTGTTATGTTTTTTTTAATCAATCAGTAATTGTCGTAGACAAGGTATTTCACATTTCAGTCATTGTGATTTGCCTAAATAGGTTTCTGCTGGTTCTAAAACAATCAGTAAAATATTATGTAACACTACATTAGATATCAGGATAGATAAACATAGTGCTTATGACGAGGTAAACAAATGAAGGCTTAGTGCTTGCATATAATGTCTGGAGGTGTTTTACCTCGCCCTATTTTATGATCTATTAGGGACTAGCCTTGCCTTGCAAATATATTGATATCTTCCAAACCCTGCAAGATATTGAATTGGAACATACACGAACATTTAAGGTAAAATTCTTGTTAAAACTCCTAAAATTTTCATTGAAATCCATTGAGTTATTTCGGACAAGCCTATTCGAGATGAACTTCCTGACTGCCAAAAATCCTATTTACTGTACTTTATGATTAGGCATCAAAAACAGACAGCTATTTGGAAATCACATATATTACTTTATTAATGGTAAATATGATAGAAATGACACCCAGTAAACTAAGTTATTAGTAGATAATAAATAAGTAATGTGTATGTAATGTAAAGTAATCATGGTTGTCTGCAAGAGATCGCTCTGAGCGATAAGACCGCCCATTGTGACACTAATTGTAAAATTTGTTTTGTTCTAGTTTTTTAAGTTTTCTTTGTTCTGTGGTGTTTCAATAAAGAGTTTATCTATCTATCTATCTATCTAATTAGTTAGTAAATAAATGATACTGGATATTTTCTCACTGCGCATCGCACCAGTAATCAATGTCGTCAGTTTTACAATTTAATCACGTATATTATACATTATGTATCTACTTGTCGTAAAACGGAAGTAAATAAATGGTTTTCTCTATTTCTGCAATATAAAGAGGAAACAATTGTAGATACGTCTGCTATTATATTAACTAGGTAAATAATAAGTAAACACTATAGCAACATTTCCTAGGAAGTATTTTCTCTGATTCACTCAATACACTTAATAGTAACCAATTAACTACAGTCAAAAACATTAAAAAATAACGTTTCAATTATAGTAAAATTTTATTGATGGTCTACCGATTTTTACGAAAATTTTATAGTTTCCTTAGAAATTTTACAGCGGTTCAAAGTAATTGACGTAGAAAGCAAAAAACTTTCGGTACTAATCAAATTATTTTTAGTCCCGACGCAAGCAGAGGGGTGTTATAAGTTTAACGCGTATATATGCGTCTGTCTTTGGCATCGTAGCTCCCTCCAAACGGATTAACTGATTTAGGTTTAGTTTTTTTTTGTTTGAAAAGTGACTTCATCAAGAGTGATCTTAAATATGTTTCCAAAAATCTGATACGCAGTTTGAAAATCATCAGGCCATTTCTAGATGACAGGATGCTCACATCTTTCTCCAGTTTGGTCGATTAGAAGTTTGGTATCCTCTTACTTCAATGATATTGCAAGATCATGATAACTGTGACCTGATGGTGTAGCGTTACTTTGAATTTGCAGGATACCCAACTTATAGCAGATGTATCGCGTTTGGGCTCACTGGATTGGTCTCATGGTGATTAGTTTTTAAAAGACTTATCTAGGACTAGACTTATATATGAGGAGGTTATCTTTTCGTTTGTATTTTTGATGAGTGTGGTGAGTTGTGTATAGTTGCAATGATTTGAGTTTAATTTGTATAATATCTAGGTATCTCATTTTTAATTTTAAATGTTCTACCTACTTCATTCTGATCACTTTTGAAATAGTATACGTGCGTGTAGCGCAAACGGCACTTAGTTATTTGAACCAACACCCGCAGTTTATAGTGCAAATCATGTCCGCAGTCGTATAGATTTTGCTCTTATCTATATATTAAAGTCTAGACGCTGGAGCAACTTGTGTCGTCACACTATTGTACTGTGGCAACCACACATAGTAGCAGTCTAAAAAACAACAATTGCAATGTAACGTTTCATTAACGAATCAATAGAATGATACGATTGGTTATGTTCGGTCGAGAGCAGAAAAAATAGGCCACCTGCTTTTTAAGTGTTAAGAATATTGTTATGCCATTAAGCCTAAAAGCATATTATAAAATTAATGACTATATTAATGACAAAGATGCATGGAGGCAACCTGCTCAAGCGTCTCCTGGCGACCATATTACTTAGTTTTAAAATGAAAATGTGATAGATAAACACTAAGAATTGAAAAAAAAAAACCAACGAGTTTCTTGCCGATTCTTCTCGTTTGGATGTACTTCCGAATCTGGCGGTCGAGTCAGTGAACTTTCATAAGTGCCCTCTTGGGGCCTATGTGAACAAAGATTTTTGACTTTGGCTTTTTGAGCCTCTCATAGCACATATGAGAATGAAGGGTGAACACTGAACAACATACAACCAATCATCCTACTTAACATTATAAATTTATAAATGTGATCGTAAAGCGTTATTATTATTATTTGTATTATGGATGTGAAAGTTTGTACGTTTAGTTGTCTGGATGTTTAGTCAAGCAGGCAAAAGCGACTAAACGGATTTGGATTAAATTTGGCACACAGATAGTTTATTATCAGGAATAGCACATGGGATACTTTTTCCCGTAAAAAATATAGTTCCTGTGGGATAATACTCAACGCGGGAGAAAACGCCGGCCGCAGATATCTATACTAGTTTTATAAAGAGGTAAGGGTAATGTGATTTCATATAGTTTGCCTATTGTAAAACATGGTAAAAATTTAGTGTGAAGTGACAGAACGGCTATAATAACGACGTGAGGTATTCTGACACAACGTTGCGTTTTTAAAATACGTCATAATGTCATATACCGTCAAAATGACAGAACGTATGTAAAACGTATGTACTAATAATGCAATCCTACAAAAATATTTTGCTCATAGATATCGGCACTATGCCGGAGGGTTTTAGGCTATGTTTATCCCGGGAAAATATAGAGTTGCTGCGGGAAAATGAGAATTACGCGGGTGAAACCGCAGGACGCAGCTATACCTTCAAAGATATTTAAGGGTATACAAATAGAAATGTATACATATCTTCTATGTCTACCAATCTTGTAATATATACATTCAGGTTATTTAACTGGTCATCACGTGTCGTATTTGTAAACTGTGGGACCCCTCATCCTTAACTACTGTATTTTTTCTTTCATTACATCAATAATTGTTAAGCATTTAATCGGTGCACTTTGGTTCACGCAACGTTTAAATATAGACATTTATGTTACGAAGTAAAGGCGTAAGTGTTTAGAAAATGTATTTTAGTGTGAATTTTTGGATGATGACCAACTTAAATATTTTGGCTCCTTCCCATAAGTCCGTGGTTTTGTGCTCAGCCAGATACACAGTTTTTTGTTTAGGCTTTTATAGTCATCGATATTGTCTACTATCGATGGAAAATGTATTATGTATGTTCAGCAATTTAGATATTTTCGGAGCAATTCATTGTAAATGTCCGGGTTTCTTATTGTATATGTATTTTTTTCCTTATATCTTATGGCGTTATTTGGAACTGATAGCTGAAAATTATTGTATAAGGCGCTAGAAAGGAAATTGCCCAAACAATGTCTGGTTCTTAATTACACAAAAACTTTGAAAAATGAATATAGTATTCTTCTATTTCATCGCATACGTATTTCTGACCTGACATATATTATTAACAGTAACGTGGCGCTTTTTAAATAAATTAGGTATACGGATACCTTTTTAAATATACTGGGTACTTGAACATCAAAATAAGCATGTTCAACAGTTTATTACCAATTTAATTGCATCCCAGTTGGTTCACGTCACGACAACTTTTGAAAACTGGAATTTTGCGACGTTTAATAATTAAGCGTGCGAATCTCGTGACATGGTTAGGACGTTTCTTGGAACAGAAGCCGCAAAAATTATATTGTGTTAAATAAAAAACGCACAATGCCATAGAGTCTAATACGTTAAGATTTCTGATAAATAGTGAATCCAACTTGCTTGTGTCTTAAAAGCTTTTGAGGTCTAATATAACTATGAGGAAAGTACACATTAAAAATATATTTTATAAAGAAGAAGTCAATAAGTGAGTTCTACTTACGGCAAAAGCGTGTTAAAAATTAGTCCATGAGTTAAAACAAAAATTTTATTAACTTTTGTGACCATAGCCTACGAATTTACCGCGGTACGGAACTGTAATGGTACACTTGGACAAAGAGCATTCGGAATAATGTACTTGTACAAGCATACCTACATAGTACGACTTTTTTTATCACATTTTTTGTCGAGGATAACGAGTTGATAACTTTTCCTAGAGCCCTACCTTACTCTACTTGCATTTATATGCGTCATAAAAATGTAATCAATACAAAGAATCTTAGGGACAACATGCCCGGAGGTCATTACAATAAAGTGGACATGCACATTTACTCAATCACAAATTTAAGGAAAACGGTCAAGGGATATAAACTTAGGGAAGCACCTTTTCCCTATTCAGTTGTCAGGGCTCGTAATTTAGTATGCATACTCTGTGAGACCACTTTGTAGACAATTGTCTTCGCAGACATTTACAAACCTGTTTATAATGTTAAGTCTGACGATATAAATAGGTTTTCTAAAGGCTTTTTCGCGTCTTCAGAAAGGTCGTCGTTAGTCCAAGTGTATGAGTGTATCCACATAATAAACATCAAGGAATAATCAGAATGTAGTTACAGGTAGGTACTTCAATATGAGTTCCGCATCGCTAACTCTTACATTACCTACACGGCTCAGTTGGTAATAATATGTAGGACTCATAATCATCAATATTTATTTATTTATTCAAAAAATCTCACAACGTTATTACAGTAGTACAACACCAATGCCATGTTATGGTGACCGTAAAATTCATCACCTAAAATGTGGTATCACATTCCAAACGGTTCCGTGCCACTTCTGTGAATTTCACCAGGCTTCTAATATCGCTATTAAACTTAAAACTGTATGAATTAAGTTACAGGTTATAGCTAGTCAGAATGTAATTCACCAATCTGGACCCGGCCCCTCGTGGTTTAATGCCTAATCCTTCCCACGTGCGTCAGGGGAAATTCCTTTCTCAGGAGAGGGCCGATATGGGTTGATAATGATGATGATGATGATGATAGCTAGCTATTTATAAATATAGCGTAATATTTATATAAGCACGCTAATTATAAGCACAAATTAATATTCTACCGCGCAAAAGTCGTTATGTGAAAGCTCAATGAAGATTTATTTTGTTGTCGTGAAGTTTATTAGTTGTAATGTTAGCTCGATAACGTGTTAATAGATTTATAAACGACAATTAACAGGAAGACTCGTATGGTACTCGTAATGCAGCAACGCATGTCAACAAACAAGTCGGACAATCAATGTTGACAACCTGCCGCAATCGTTGTCGCGGACTCTAAACACACTGGATAGGTAATTATGTGGATTGAAGTTCAAGTAAACAGGTCGATTAACGGATAACTAAATTTGACACGCGACGCTGATACCGAATGAAGTCATCAGACAGTTAACGTCCCTTTACTGATTGAAACTAATGACCCTTGCTTATATCGTGAAGCAAAAACAAAATATCTTAGCAAAGAAAAGTGTTACACCGAATTTAAGAAAACATTTAGAAGTGAAGTGAACACAGTTGTTACGGATGATTATTATTTCACGGGGTGCCTTAGGATAACATTACCAACGTTAAATTATGACCAAAATCAAAGTTAACGAAAACTATTATACAAATAATAGCCAATGATGACCTGTACCTATTAGGAATTTATAATGAAGAGTGAAGGTCAGAACGATAAAAAGTAAGATTGTACTAACATACATAATAATTATGATGCACTCATCCAAAAAAGTAATGCAAGGGTTTAATAGGAAAATCAACTGTAACGGAATTGTCAATTGCTAGTTCGTCTCATCTACAGGCAACGCAAGCGTGATGCACATTAATAAAGGAAGCTCTAGGTCATATAGATTCAGGATACGTACTACGTGTTTGTCCTTATGACGGCAGTGGCGAAGGCCCCGCAGGCGCGTGGCGGGGTTCGGTCTAGAGGCAGCCAGGCGGCCAGGTCGCGGTCGGCCGGCTACAACCAGACGAAAGCGTCAGACCGCTGCGTATCGCGTCAAACCAGTTCGCACTGCAAATACTCGCGCAGACCACTCGCCAGCAAAAACACTACACAGCCTCAAAGCTTTTTTATCGCACAGCAAATAATTATAATGATAGACACGTTATTATCGTGTACATACAAAGAACACAAAAATCAAACATTTTATGTTTCTTTGCTCATGTCAATGTCGACCCTTCTCGACAAGGCTAAGCAAATAAAACTTTGGTTGGCTCGAGAACTATTGATGTGATGTGTAAACGCAATTACATTATGCAGCAAACAGCTGATGTATGCGAGTAACAGTAGCATTAATTCGTTGCAATTGTTATGTAACGCGTTATTACATTGCGATAAAGGAAATTCAAGCTGTAATACATACTTGTTGGGATATTATTAACTACGAAGTGGTTTATATCTAGTACACAGAAGTGGAATGTCTTGCGAATTTCGACTGAGGTTGTAAGTACAGGGTCATTTACAAATGACAGAACAGTAAAAGGGTCGTTTAAATTTTTTATAATGCTAAATGCTGGATGCATTGCCACGTTGTATGGCAATCGACAATGCAATGGAGCGTCAGGAAATTATAATTTGTAAATCCTATTGCATCCGATGTATAGATTAATATTAATGACAGTAATTATTCGTAGGTCGGACTCGTAACGTCACTAATTTTCTGAATGAAATCCACTCGTATGTATATTCAATCTTGTCTACGTCAACACACGAAGAATGAATTCAAACCAGTTCTCTTAAGTAATGATCTTTATCTTTGTACAAGACTACATGTCAGTGTTCAAATGAAGGCCTTGATAAAACGTGCTGGAAAACGTGCCTGAATAATTTTATTTTTATTATATGATATTAAAGTATCTATAGTCTGAATAAGAAAATAGATATGATGAGATACTGAAAACGTTGAAATTTGACGTCGCACTAAAGTCGAAGATGTAGGCTTAAATGGACAAAGGCAGAACACTTGGCAAAACAGGAATATCAAATGTGGACAGAAGCAGTAACGGAGTAATGGCCAAGAGGAGGACTGCGAGGTATACCACAAGTCCGATGGTCCGACGACATTGCCAAGCACGTCGGAACAGACTGGATGAGACTGGCGTTGGTATGGTAGGTTTTTTTTATTGTACTAAGAGAGATGAGCAAGTTTTTCACCTGACAGTAAACGCCATGCCCAGTATAGCTACAGTATCACCACAGTATCACCCAGCGCTTTTCATTACAAAATCTTGTGCGGCACTGCACTGCGCTCGTCACCCTGACACATCGGTTCTAAAGTCTCAAAGGCCCAGTAACTTCCCTGAAAACAGTGCTCTTTAAACCGGAACACAATACCAGTGCAAACGTGCTAGTGACAAGACTAACCAGCTGGACGAAGCCATCTGAAAGTGCGTGAAAGGTTATGAGGACACGGAGACTCCCGTCTTCCGCCTCGGGAATATAAATAAACTAGCTACTAAAAATCTCATTACATATAACTACATTTAAAAAAATAACCTTGCTAATGAATCACTTAATTTATAAGACTTAAATAACATTACAGTAGCAGTATTAAATTCAACTCCGTAACTCTTGCCTAGGTTTGACTTTTGGTTTAACCGCGGAGTCATTATTACGAAGTGATGCTCAAGAGATGATAGCGGAAACCGAGAGGTCTTATAACACGGCCGTGTACTGAATGCATCGCTGATTGAACCGCCGCCGCTGATAGCATCAGGACAATTCATTGCTGCAGTTAGTTCCGCTTTTGCATTAATGCACTAATAGCCGTAGGTAAGTCTTTATTTATAAACAATAGAGTGACGCATCTGAGTTTATTAAAAAATATGGCAATTGCGGTTGCTCTGAGTTCTCTTTCAAGTCACCAAGTAAGCCAAGATTGTTTTACAGCTAATTTACTTTCATTTTAATGTATTACAGATCAAACAAATAATTTAAACTCTAAAGTAATGACAAGATGACCTAACACTAACCTTATAATAAAGCCTACTCCAGCCTTACAAACCAATAACAGTTGGCAACCTAAAATGCTGCCAGCATTTCAACGTTGTATAGCAAATATTAATCTATGGCCAAAATAAAGACCTGCATTTTGGTCACGTGCTGTTTAGACCAGCTTAGCAGATACATTTTTATATATTCGATGCGCTGGTCCTTTCCATAGTTTGATGGTTCGATGGCCGGCCTTTGCGTCTCGATCTCAAAAGGCAAAATTAATAATAGGCTCAAGTTATATTAAAGAATGGTACATTACATACAAATCTAACACCTCCGAGTAGGTCAGGGGTTCTGCTAATGTATTTTTGTTATAAATATTGAGTCTAGAGTTGAATCCTCTTTAATACGAAACCATGATATAATTATATTGTATTTTGTTTTGTGCTATGTTATGTCTGTGGCTATGCTAGAAATACGATTGGCACGTCTTACTACTAAGGGTAATTGTACTGATTATGCGAAATAAATAATCCGTTTGCAAAAAACAATTTATGCTAGTTTTACGTTTGAGAAAAATTATATAACGTTTACTATGCCCGTCATGAATAGCGTTCTCCTTGACATTCGTATTATATGAATAAGACTGAAATATCGCATTTCAAACCTCTAGAATAATCTAGGTAATTTAGTACATGGAGTAATCTTAGGATTTGGTAAGGACACACGTCTATAAATATACTGCTTTATTTCAAATCGTGAGCTTTGCTTTAACTGATAGTATCTTAGCGTATTAAAGCAGAACTTCAGGGTACAATATTCCATTTACAATTTTCCTCGTCGCGTCGTCTGAATTATTTAAAATAAGGTTCTATTTACTACATATAGAACACTTGAATTTGTTAGCAAGAAGTTTTAACCAATGCAAAACAATTCCGTCCTGATACAGAGTGGTACCTTGTTTTACAACTTAAATATATATAGCTCTACTTAGCCGCACGTTCTTTTGTTCATCTGCAGTAAATAAAGTGGGTGCCTAGTATCGTACTTATCGTCGCCCCTGCGAATAAAATCGAGCAGAATTCCATCATCTCGTGATGATGCTGATGATGATATCCTCTTTGACGTATCCGTCAACGGCGAAATCCTCGGACCGACGTCGGATACCTCGTAAGATGGTTCTAAAACATACGTTGGTAAATTACCTCTAGAGGCCTTTATTGACGACCTTAACCAGTTGATGCGATGCATTAAGATACAAACCCTACCTTCGGTTTGAAGGTATGAATATACACACGCAAGGATATCAGACAAGTTGAAAATCTAGACATAAAGAAATTAATTACACGTACAGTATTACAATTCGTCCTACTCGAGATATAGAAATACTTATTTATTATAATAGAAAATGTTTGTACTGTAGAAAGACTTAACACAAATTATTACTGTGTTCCGGTTTGAACGGTATCGTTTCCAGCGAAATTACTGGGCATATGAAACTTTAGAGCCGATGTCTCAGGGTGACGAGCGCAGGGCAGTGCCGCGCTGGATTATGCAATGCTGGTGCAATGGGTGGTGCTGTGACTGTTATGGGCAGGCGTAGCGCTTACCATCAGGTGAATGACTTGCTCGTCTCGTGACTCAGTCAAATAAAAAAAATACAAATGTGTTCTAGTCTTTTGAACGCACGAAACGCATTTCACGTGTAGTGTAGTAACAATATTGTGGGTTTATTTGTTCAGCTTTTTCAACTAAACTATTGTCGGGAAATAAAAATGACTTCGGATCAACTCCTAACAAAACTATACCTAACTTTAACACTACTAGGTTCATTGTTGGTGATTTCCCACCAATATGTTTTAAATAATGCAATTTTTCAATATTCGTGGTTATTTTTATTACTCATGTATGATGAAAACTATGGACGCACACCAGCTACTCTGGTACAAATACTAGTGCTTTTATTTTTACACTAATAAATACGTTAAAAAAACAAATGAAACGAACTTGTGACCATGTGACCGAAGTTCAAAAATTATGTAAATAATTTACAAGATCCTAAAGCTTTGATAATTTAATAAATATATAAAAAATATTTAACTTTATTCTTATAACCACCTACTCGTTGAGTATACTGCAGGCCACGTGATTAAAACCAGCTTTTAATTATTTAATTGAATACTCATAGTTATACGTATAGCACACCGTAATATTACGAAGAACTATTAAAAACAATATAAATAGACAATAGCTCAATTTAATACAAATAAAAGCAAGATGTATTCTCTGTATGATTTAAAAATTTAATTATAATATACACTTATGTAATTACGAGTTCATGTTTAAATTGAAGTAATTAAAGAAATTATTTTCATAGTTTCGATTTGATTTAATAACCACCTTCGCCCCTTCGCTCTCCATTATGTGCATAGGTCTCTTTTGGCTTGTTTCTATTTGGATACATTTTAATTCTATCTCAAAACTATGGGAAAATGAAACTGCCGTTGAACCGCGTCATTTAAGTCCTGTAATCATATTTTGAAGTTACCCACGTGAATGGCATAATGACGCGACTTATCGCGTGCGTGGGTAATAGCACCGCTTAATAGTGGCATTTAAATATGTATAAGTACAGGTTGTAGTACAGAATACCCTATACTAACGACATCACATCGCCGTTAACATCAGTCACTGCCTGTGCTCAGGCCTTTTGTCAACGGCGGAAACAATTTTAACAAAAAAAAACCTACATTCTTGCGAGTACCTTTTGATGATGACGCAAAAAAAGAATTGCATCTAGACGTTTGTTTAAATACTGGAAAATTTGGCAAATTAATATGTATTAATGCAGTGCCCCGTGGTGGATTATGGCCTAATCATCCCCACAAAAGCGAGGGGAGACCCCTGCTCAGCAGTGGAACGACATTGGTTGATGATGAATAGAAATATTTGATTAACTGGCTTTAATTTTTAAGGAAAGCTTCAAAGCTTATATTTTTATTTAAAAAGCCTATTCATTCACTATTTATTAAAATATTTTAACTGGTTATATTGCGTTCATCTCTACATTCGTGTGTATAAAAAAAAAAAAACATGAAAATAACAAACAAAAAAGGTAAATTTTAACACAATGAATGATGATGACACAAGTAGCCATTCAATAGCGCCAACTTAACGAATTTATCTGCTTTTATCTTTTTTTTTATTTGTTTTTATCTTTTGAGCTTCCCTGACATTTCCCTGGTTAAGAAACAAATAAACATAAAAAAATCATAGGTATTCATTACCTGCGTTTTTTTAACTATAGCAGGAATCAAATTTCTACTATTCATATTTGTATACTGTAACCTACGTCATTTGTCGAAGTGTTAAAACATATTAAAATCAAGAAGGAAATGTCATGTAAAACGTTCGTCATTCCCAAAGTCACAACAAATACTGGGTAGCACAAACAAAAACTTAATCAGTTAAATTACCTTTTACAACGATAATACTGGTCTTAAAATAGATAAATTGCGGTTTTTTAGCGTCAAATTGCCTGGAAGACGTGTTGACGTCATAATATTAATTGTAACATGGAATCCCCTGACCGTATTACGGTCATTTGTCGAATTCGCCAACGCCATTTGGCTGTGGCATACAATGCTTGAACACAATAAAAATCAGCCACGACTAATTGCTCTTTTAAAGTTATAAGTTTTATGCTTACTAAGAAATCACTAAATAATAATACGTTTGGAATAAAAGGTACAATTGAATTACTTGAAAATAAGCTTCATTATTGATTAAATGATTTCTGCATCCATCCCAATAAAATAGTTTGGTCACCATTACACATACCTCCAAATATTTTTTGTTCGACAGTAGTCGCTCTAAAAGAGTAACGGTACACTGAAATGCAATACGAAACTGAAACGCGATTCTAAAAGCAATTACTGTTGTAGCGCAAAAAACAACACAAGTCTGTACTCTGCGTGATGTCGCGCGTTATAGTGAACTACTACATCATAAATTCAGAATACACTTCTTAGGAACGGAAATTATAATTGTACTTTATGACGTTAATAACGTGAGCGGATAATGACGTGGCAAACATTATTTTGACTTACTGTTGACTACAATAATTACATTAAATCCTCTTCCTTGCTAGTATTCGTTAAAATTAATTATCATCTTAGTTTTGCCTTTACGTAAATTACGTGTTGGCAGTAGGCTGTGCCAGCATTGATGGTACTGGATGAGTGTTATTAAAATATATCTCTAGTACCTAACATCCGAATGAAACGTGAATTTAAATTATAGAGCAATCCATTTAATTCATCCAGTTCTTGCAATAAAAAATCTACGCTTAAATCTAATATAATATAATGTAATAAGTTTAACGAAATAAGATCTAATGCATCAAATAAGATCGGATAAGATTCTATCCAATAAGATGTACTCGTAAAAGAGTTTTCCTAAGGCAAAAAACAAATCGGTGCAGCACGGTGAGTGGCGCGCCGCGCAGCGCTATCACTTGATATAATATTTTATATGAAAAAGGCATCAAGTGACCTATTATGGCGTTCCGCATGTCATCAAGCAGTGCGCCGCACCTCTTTAGTGTGGCTTGCCGCTTATGCATTTTGCAGCTAACTATAATTATGTGAGCATGTATCCATATTGAATTACTATGTAATACATGTGTCTTCTGTGGCATTACCAGTTTTACCAAGGTTTGATGCGTAAGTAAGGACATATTAATCAAAATTTAATAAAATGTTATTTTGTACAGTCCTATGCAATTGACAACAATGAAAAGCAAACACAATGTCATGTCGTTTATTATAGTATATAGCTATTATCCGCAACTTCATCCACGTTAGTGTTATTTGTTTCGATATTAGAAGGCAGTTTCTCACCTAAGCCCGGTGGCTTATACCGGTGTCCCGTATACAAATATATTTTTATCTATTACTCAGTTTAGGTGTTATGTAAAGGACTGCTTATGTCAATTTTTAGGCTAGCAAATAAAGAAAACTGCTTTAAAATTATTGGTTCAATAGTTTTTATGTAAAACAAATAGACAGACAGCATTTTCAAAAATGTTATATTACGAGTATAAGTATAGAATAAACAAATATTTACCTTACTGCTTGCACTGGCATACAATTGGCACTAAACAAACGTACGAACAATGAGTCGGTCGACGTTTTCTGTGAAGTTCTACAGGATATTGTGATAAGATAGTATCTTAATGGGGTTTTAATTGTTTTAGTGAAATACATATAAGGATGACTCTAGTATTGGGTTGGTTTTAATCCAAAACAGAGTGGTACTGCTATACTTAGAGACGTAAACTAACTCTTATTAAAGTCTTACTACGGAAATTATGATACAAAATGTTTTAATGTACGGTAATCAAAAATTAATCATGTTTTAACACTTCATTTCTTCATGTAAATAACTTGGTCAAGTTTTGTTCAACCATTTTTTTCAAGCTATGGTCGGATTAACTTATAGTTGCTGTGTGAAGTTGACAAAATGTATCTTCATTAAGGAACTACAACCCGCAGATCAATTTAACTGTCATATATCGATGTCGTGATGCAACGTGGTCGACCCCGGCGAAGGTGGCGCGACGAATTGGACTCATATGAAAAGGATTGGCTAGTAGTAGCAATAGACCGGAAGTCATGGAAGGAGGGAAGGGGCGCCTTTGCCCAGCAGTGGGACGATTTAGGCTGATAATAATAAAATATGTTGATGTCTTAAACTCATTTTTGTCACGTATCATTCGATAAAAACGTGAGTGCTAATCCTAGCTTAGTACTGAAAACGTAAGAGCTGTTTCAATGTTTTTAAAATATGTGTTCGAAAAGGTGACATTGAACTGACAACGAAGGAAGGAAAGAAAAAAATACTGTTTTTAATGTACTATGGTTATTAAGTGTTAATGAAAATAAACATAGAACTCTAAACCCTCTATAGAACCCGGAGCAAAACTTTTAGACAATGTGACTAGTGATTACAATAATTTGTGACTTTAGTATCTGTTTCATTACGCGTGTCATTCATAATGCGTACCCACCCAGGAGTGGAACTCTTTCCCATAGTTACAACCTGGGAGTCTTCAAGACACGTTACTTCTATAGGACGCAATTATTTTTTTAAGTTCCCATATAATATCATAAGCGGTGGTAGCCTAGTGGGAGAACGTCCGCCTTCCAATCAGAAAGTCGTGAGTTCAAATCCCAATGCGGGCACGTACCAATGTGTTTCTGTAAAACATATGTGCGTAATTATCACTCGCTTTTCGGTGAAGGAAAACATCGTGAGGAAACACATACCTACCCGAGAATTGTTTCGGAGGTAGGTATGTTATCCACCAATCTGGACTGGGCCCCCATGGTGGATTAAGGTCTAACCCCTCGTCACGAAAGTGAGGAGAGACCCGTGCCCAGCAGTGGGACGTTATGGGTTGATGGTGATGATATAATATCATTGTTACATACGTGGAGACCTTATAAAATATTTTAAAATATTGGTATTACATAGTCGGTTTTATACAATATAGCATTATATTTTGATTCTCCTTGTGGTTTTGAAGTAAAATAACGCAACGCGATAACGCAGGAATTAGTACATAACAAATGCATTGCACGTTTTCTTACCTAGTCTCGATGACTCACGGGGATGCCTTGTTCAACAAACAATGTTCATGAATGGAAAAAACTATAACCACGTCATACATTTCTGTAAATTCATAATAACAAGATAACAACCGTAGCTAGTTTTGTTTAATTAATTAGGTACTTAGGAAGATACGTATGCAAATATTCCTAAGCAATCATAATTAAACCAAATAATTGACTTATTTTTACGGTGTCTGGTTGCTTTATTTACTTACATTATTTTGATGATTAATATTAAAGGAAAACTATTACGTAATCTTTTCATTTAAATTATTCGTTATTAACAATCAGTACAACTTAAAATTTACAGGTATCTTTTGGCGATGTTGAATGGAAAAAATCAGAATATTTATTTTTAGGGCTCAGGGCCTGATGAACCCTTAGGCTAATTAGGCTGCAGCCTAGGGCGCGAGGGTCGGGGGAAGCGCTGAAATCGTGTCTTCCAATGCACTTTTAATCTAGCGTCATTGCTCTACCCTACATATTTCAACTAGACCGAGACAATTTGAAACAAAACACTAAAACTAAATGCGATGTGGACTGAAAAAGCTTGGGATTTGGGGGGGGGGGGGGGTCCCTCATAATAAGCCTAGGGTGGTCAGAACTATTGATCAGTTGCTGTTAGGGGTACATAGAGTTATGTACATAAAAATTAAACAAAAAAATACATTTACACCTACGTGTCCGTTTGACATAAGTAGATACCTGTTTTTTTACTAGATTCATAATAACTAATTACAGGCTTTATTTCATTGTAATGAAATTAGATATAATCTCGGATAACTTTACGCATGACTGCGGCACACCACGTATGAGATACCCAAGTTAATGTACATGTGAATTTATCTCGCGAACCGATCGGATGCCGTTCGAAATATCGTTACGCTGCGTACTCGGCAGAGCTGCTCACATGTCAAGAGTTTTTTGCGGGCCATCAGTTAAAATTGTTTAAGTGCCGGACGCAAGGTCAAGCCGAAGATCCCTGGCCTTCGTTGGATTTCTATGTATTTTAGTGGCCTCTTGAACACCGATGTATCGCCAAAGGAGTCGACAACGCCGCGGCTTGCAAATAAAACGATCGGAGAAAGTAAATGTGAAATTTTACTCGTATGTAAAACATTAACACGGCAAAGGACGTCAGATACGTCATACTGTTGCGGACGGTACATATTAGCGGAATTAAAATAAGCTATATTATTGGCATGTACTTAATTATTCCTTACGCTTATCCTGAAGGCTTATTGTCAAGAAAGAAAGATTTGAGATCGAGATCAATTGATTTGACGTCTTGACTCTCCTGATAATTATAATGGAAATCGTAGTGAGATTATTATGTCAGATAACAAGATAATAAGACTTTTCCTTTCATTCATAGATGGCGTAATTTCTGCAAAACTCATTATTAACTTAGACGCTAATAATCAACTTCCTAAGATTGTCGTTACAACCAAGACAATTAAAAATTGTTGCATTTATAAATAAAATTAAATTTAAATAAATTAACACAACACTTATCGGTTTAATTGTATAAGGTCGTATTTTATTTTTAGTATTTGACCACAATGTTTATTTCTCGTTTTCAATGACGGCAAAACACAACATTACGTCGAAGGCAGGTCACGCTATCAGCCTTCTAAGTGCATGACATTGTAAGCCGTGGCGCTTAACACCAGGCAAACGACCTGCTTGCTCGCTACTCGGACGTTTAGTGCATACACTTTAAGTCATCAATAATTTCATGTTATTAGTAGAGAAGTTCTCCATGGCGTCGTGTACACAAGTACCCATGCCACTTCTCATGCTGCGAGAGTAAACTCTAAGGTTCATAAATACAAAGATTTGAACGGAATATGTGCAATATATAAAAAGCGGTGGTAGCCTAGTGGGAGAACGTCCGCCTTCCAATCAGAAGGTCGTGAGTTCAAACCCCAGTGCGGGCACGTACCAATGTGTTTCTGTAAAAACATATGTACGTAATTATCACTCGCTTTTCGGTGAAGGAAAACATCGTGAGGAAACCCACATACCTACCCGAGAATTATTTCGGAGGTAGGTATGTTATCCACCAATACGGACTTGGCCCCCGTGGTGGAATATGGCCTAACCCTCCCCACGAAAGTGAGGAGAGACCCGTGCCCAGCAGTGGGACGTTATGGGTTGATGATGATGATGATGATGTGCAATATTCTTATTAATATTACTGAATGGAGCAATAGTATCAAGACATAAACAAATGTTTTGCAAGCTGCACAAATATTAAAGGCGCGTCAGCCTCTGACGTCATTCTAATGAAGTTACGTTTTGTTCACTTATACTTAATATTACACGTACAGTGGAACAGATAATTATAATTACGACGCTAAAAAATAAATATTACCTAGTCATGTATTCCATATTTGTTGTGTACTCTCATATCAGGATTTCTACTAAAATTGCCTACCGAATATGTTAATCTAAACATAAGCACCCGTATTTGTAGCCGTATGTTTATATTATAGAATAAATACTTCCAATAACTAAGCGCAAGCAATGCTATTTTTGCATGAAAACATAAAATTAAAGGTTTTTGCATAGGATTTTCCCGTTATCGCCTTAGGTTGTTAACGACTGCAACGTATGCGCGCACAGACCCGTTTATAGCTCACTAAAATGATCAACTGATAGCACGTATGAATATTAATTTATTTTCTATATGGCAAATTGTATCCGTAAATCTCAAATAACTTTCACTGGAGGGTTACTAAGAGATTATTATTCTGCGTGTCCAATCATATCGTAACTCGTATCAATAGATTCTACATCCTGTTACCTACCGTCTGTTGCCTTCGACTTCATCTGTATGGTTATCCATATTTATTTATTAGGTTCTGTCCGCCGCACGCTGTTAATCGATATAAAAAGTCTACTTTGTCCTTGTCTAGGATTCAAATCATCTCCATACGATCAAAATTAGTTCAGCGTCTTGGACGTGAAAACAGAGAGAGTTACTTTCGTATTTAAAATATGAAAAATACTTATAATAATAATTATATTTGGTTTGATGCCATATTACTATTTCTAGAATTTCTATGTGACTTATAACTTCTATCCATCATTATAAAGATGAGATGCCAAGGGTGATTATTTATACGAAAATAATATTTATTATTCGAAACTGGCAATAACCATTTGTTAGGGATTTGGGTAAGAACTATTAGGTTATCTGTTGATTACTATTTTCTATAAGCTTTTACTCTAATATTTGATTCCGCGCACTTTACTGACAAACATATAAATAGTTATTTTATGCTTGTCAGTTGAATGTCTTCTTGACTAAAATAAATCGCACATGACTCAACTAAATTGTATTTCACTGTTTACATTAATAAATTTGAATGAAGCATATTTTTCCATGTCATTACCCGCATACGGCCCGCAAAAATATGTCATCATATAGGTATATTTACTTCTCAGAGAATATTGAAAATTGACACTGCGACTGAGCCCTTCAAATATTTAACACAAACTGCAAAAGATGGTTGTCAACTATTGGATTTGCATATTTTTATAGATACATACATATACAGCGGGGGGCTACAATGGCCACATTAAATCTTTAAGCACCAATCTAGAACATTCAAAGCATTAATGAACGCACGGGTGGGGCTACGTGTTACTAATCATCAAAATACTTTTATAAATAGTATTAAGTATATATCTATTCCTAATATAGTTATTAAAATTTTCAAATAAACTATATCCAACTTTCTAGCTATTCTATCCTATAATCTGTACTAACATTATGAGGCAAAGTTTCTATGTTCGTTTGTTTGTCAGTTTGTGTTTTTGTAAGAGGTAACCTCATTCAGTTTTTTTTTTACTAACAAAAAGCAACATTATTCCCAACGATCTTGCCTTATTTTATTCTGAGAAAATGTAGAGTACCTGCGTGAAAATAAGAAGTCAATTACAAGAAGTCGTTTGAGACGAGTCTAATTATATTTTAGTTGGATTGTCCAAAAACAAATCCTAATGCACTTTTACAAGTGTAACACTTAAGTCTCATATCCAAAGAGAAAAAAAAACACTAATTAATAAATCCTAATTGAGTACTAACTATCTTTACCAGTGATTTTTTAAAGTTTTATGATGTATTTGAACTCAATCGGTCGAACAATGCACGAGGATGAACAATTATCCGATAAAGTCGCCACCAGTGCGCTGATGGAACTATATCGGAAAAGTTTACGCAAGTATCAACAACAACTGTGCAAAGTTTCAACTCAACTGGATGAACGCTGCGCAAACGCATAGAACACGAACAAACAAAGATTCTGTTTTAAATACAGATTAGTTATTTCTACGAGTTTGATTTTTTTATTGTTATGTCCGGATATTTTTTATTTAATGACGCTATAACAACTAATAAAACTTACATAACATGCTATTTTGTAGTCATTCTTTTGTTAGTTGTTATGATTATTGATTTTCGACGAAAAAACAAAAAAATAAAAAAAAAAACATTGTGAGTAGTCTTCGAATTTATGGCACTTTTATGGTAGTACCAGTGTATGGTAGTATCTACGTTTAAAAAAGTTAACATTCCTATTTCAAGCAGCCGCGAGCAGTGTTATGCTGTTTTTCAAGTAGTTTTTTCAACACCAACAGAAAATCAATCTTCCCAGATGTCAAGGTATAATTTTCTAGAAGGTTTATATAGATCTGAAATTAATATTAAAAAAACTATACGAAGACGTATATAGTATAGGTACTTCTAACTTCATGAATTCTGAAAAATAAAGGGATACATAAAACTGAGATATTTATAATGTTGTATTATGTAACATTTCATGTATTTTACGATTTCAGTAGGCCTGCGTCTGGGTATAAATGTTACCCAACACTTGAGCAAATCGTGTCGCGTGTAACACTTTCTATATTAGATAGATTTGTGCAACTTTGTAAATAAGTAGGTAACCCTGTAAGTATGAACTTTATGATATCTTTGTTTTCGGCGAAATATATAAAATATATTTTTTGAAGATAGATGATTCAAACTTATTTTTTAGGCTTTTGATTAGCTATAAATAAATATGACATTAAAGTTTTGTAAAAAATTCACCCTTAAGGGGGTAAAATAGAAATATGGGATGAAAGTTTGTATGGAAATATGTAAGGTTTCGGCTAAACCAACGCACCGATTTTAAAAATTCTTCTCTGATGGGAAGCTACATTATTAGCAAGTAACATAGGCTATATTTTATCGGCGTATTTCCGCGGGAACGGGAACTACGCAGGTGAAACCTCGGGGCGCAGCTAGTTGTCCATATAGTAGCATATTTAACTACATTGTTTAAATGCGCGCCATTTAAACAGCCTTTAGTTTAAGTAGCAACGTCACTCGATTGACTATTGTTAGTGGGAAATGCCGGAGCTATACTACTTTTTACACTATGTCGGAATGAAATAAATACATACAACAACCTTTTCGTTTACGTAATTTTATTCCTAATTAGGTTTTTGTTTTAATTGTATTTATTCATTGTATCAAAGATTGTCTGCAATTGGGACTTGAAAATTTTATATGGCTACGACACTGCGCTACATACAAAGTGATTTATAAGATGTTCATACATCTAAGTTATATGATTAACATAATATATATCCACAAATTAGTTCGTTTATAACTTTATGATATGCCTAAAAATAAAACTTGTACCTATCGGACTTAGGGCCATACTACGCGGGCGGTTCTCCCGCAGCAGGAATCCGCACCTAAATCGCAATAGTTTTTGAATAGTTCATTAAACTTCTTACGCATCTTATCATAGACAATAGATAACTGAGTGTTTAAATTCAAACCATTGTACACGATTATCGAAGTCCTATTATATTATCAACATACTACCTTTTAATCTACGGAGTTAAATATCTAATTGCTTTGTCATGACATGACTGGTAATTAAAAAGCGATTCGTGGCGAATCGATCTTGCTTGAACAACAAACTGCAGGAAGACATGCTAATTTCCAAAACGAATGCCTATTCAATGCAAGTGATGACGTTGATTCGTTGTTTTGTGTTTTTGTTGATTATTCTCGAATAGTAGTAGTTTATTTGGATATTATCTTTAGTACAAAATCTTTATCCAGTTTGAATTCATTAAGTTAGGTTGCGAGATTGAGTCCTGGATGAGTATGATGTGAATATCCTATTATCCTAATTACATAATGTTTATTATAACCGCCTAGTTCTACTTTAACACAGCCGTAGAATACACACCAATGCACAAAGAACAGTGGCGACAGTATACAGTTTTATCAAACATCACATTGCATTGTACAAAATGTGAGTTAGGTATGATAGCGAACCGACCTTGACTTGACAACTTGGTGAAACTTCGCAGTGGTCTGTTCAAAAGAGGCAGCGGTTACTGCCTATTGTTTCACAGATCACGGGTGTCATTATAAAGATCGTTTATCGTTCCGAGCCACGAACGTTGTTCACCGGTCATCGATGTTAAGTAATAAGCCTCTGGATAATCACCCGCAACTCGCTAGTGTTATGGAATGAAGGACGATCATTAGACGATCAAGTTTATTGGTAAAATATTGAGAACTAATGCGTCGGAATAAACGAACTGTTACGAGTTGTCGTATTCGTATTATAATTTAGATTTTTTTAATAGCGTATTGCTGTTTATTGAAATAGCGATATGGGAAAAGAATACCTTGTAAAATTAATTTTATTAGTTTGTATGATGATGAGCAAAGTTGGCAACGGGATTGTTTATAAATAAGGGCCCGAAGCGGAAGTTAAAATTTTCTTAATGAGTAAATTTGGTCATGTTTTCATGAATTTATTTTTGTATTTGGAAACAATGTCAAATCAATTTTAGGGCGCATTTTTTTATAGCTAATACTTAGATAAAAATTCTGGCGGGATATTCAGGCAAAAATAGCAACCCAACAAGTTATAAGTCAGAGTATGGAAAGTCGGTGCATCGTGAGGACTCTGGTTGGGGCAAACGAATAGTAATATCATTTAAATGTTACTGATCGACCGAAGTTTCGGTTTTTGTATTGGTTTCTAGTCGGTCGGTACCTAAAACTTATTTATACAGCTGAACTGAGCCAATATTGGTAAACTCCATGTAGTGAATTTGTAGAATATACTAGTAAATTAAGATGTAGGCTAGTCACATTTTCCTTCTTAGTCATAAAAATAGTCATAAAAACAACTACCACGCAACATGTCTTGCGCCTGGCGTCGGCCGGCACGGTAGCAAAACAGGAAATTTCGTATCTTGAAAATCATCATTCGATCGCCTCGATGCCTCACTGTTGCCACTGGACCAGCTGACCGCGCATTCATCTCACAATGTCGCGGACTCGTTTGAGATACCGTTTGCGTCGAGAGTGTACAGCGGCCACTGGTAACTGGTATAGAATAGGAGGCGCGGATGATTTTTGTTACTAATGGGTAATTATTTTTTACCGCTTTGTGAGTTTTGTGGTTTCAACGCAAGTTTTTATTAAACAAACCATAAGAGATTTGCATGTTAGATTTTACTATGTATACACAAATTGCTTGTAATGTTGTTGCGTAATTTGAAATACTACATCATCGCGAAATAATCGCTTGACTACAGGTTTGAAAACAAAAGTCAGAAACCTTCGTGTAATAATATCTGTCTGGAGCTCCTTAAGTAAGCTACAGCTATATAGGTGCCAGCAAGTCAGGACACTGAAAGCGGCCGCCCCAGCATTATTAATTAACGGACGTTATTACCACTCATAAAATGAACCCGAGGCCAATGGCATACGATATCTTTGCCATCATAATCTAATTGCTTTCAATGATTGGCCATTTCCAAAATGAATTTTAATTAATCAATGTTGTAGATGTACGAGTATACACACGTACCTCCGCGAAATTATATCGTTTCAATCAATTAGCTTTAATTAAATGATAGCTGTTCTTAAATTAAAGGTTTTCGGTTATTGGTTGGATTGGACATAGATACGCTCAATCTATAATCAATCTGTAGAGGCTAATCATAGTTGGTAAAACAATTTTCTTTCATTTTTTGGCAATTTTATTTGTGATGCTTTATTAAAACACGTGACTGTTTACAAAACGTGTCTTCTGAATATTGCTAGTGATCCGATTACTATTATTAAGAAGCTTGATAAAAGATATGTTGTTCTCCGGTAAAATATAGATTTCCACCGGGAAAACGTAAACTAAGCAAGTGAAACCCCGGGGTGCGGCTAGTTCAATGATAATGAAAGATTTCAAAACATTTTTGTTTCTACGTAGATCTTATAGTTCGCTGAATAATCGTTGAACGAACTCACATGCAAACACCATTTTGTCTATGATGATTTGGAGAAAACAATAGATGTGTTTTTAGACAAAGTTAGCAAAATGATGTCAAGTTATTAAAAAGGTTAGTACAGCATAGATGGTATACCGTTAGAGAAAGCGTAAACTGGAAAAGTTTTTAAAAGCATTTGAACATCTTGAACCTTCAGTTTTATTTAAATATCTCTTCGAAAGATGTTGCTGGCTCATAATTATTTTACTATATATTCTCCGTATCATTTTAATATTTTATTATAATTTAAAAAACACTGATTTAGAGCTTCGTCAAATAATTATCAACGATGTTAATAAATATCCCAAATTCCCAAATCTGATTTAATAAAAACTAGT
The DNA here is from genome assembly GCA_912999815.1 of Campaea margaritaria. Taxonomy (NCBI): domain Eukaryota; kingdom Metazoa; phylum Arthropoda; class Insecta; order Lepidoptera; family Geometridae; genus Campaea; species Campaea margaritaria. The sequence goes on from OU538788.1 coordinate 9,367,676, forward strand.
CAACCCTTAGATCAAATAGAAGATATTGGGGGGAGTGCACCCACCACAAAACAGACATTTTTTTTGCCAAACTATCTGTCTGCAACCTTGAATGATCGATCATAATAAAGAAATTAAATATTTATATTTAACTATGTTAGGTGCGACGAGAGTTCATACAGTGTTGGTATCTATGCGGATAAATACTTGTTTTTTTGTGGTGGACTTTTTCGTAACGGAATAATTGGCTGTCGGTCAGATATAAGCTTTGACAGGTGGGAAAAGGAGGACGTACCAACGGGACATACCTCTCGCTAAAAGCACACGTACGATTCGTGCAACTTGCTTACGTATATCTAGAGAATGGTTCAATAGTGATCATTGGGTCGATGGCAGTTGAGACTTTTCAAACAATTAACACGTTTAAAAAGTGTCCCTACGGTACAATGCAAATGTCATAACTACACGTATTGTTTGTAAATAAAGGTTTTCCGGATATACTGGTTTAAGACAAACTTGTCATGCCCTATATACCTCTATCTTGACAAATAACAGCAACAATGTTCTTTATTATCAGAGACACGTTTTAAACACCTTCGTTTTCTAAATAAATATCGATGTCCTAAATTTGTAGGTGTTTTGCTCGACTAAATAGTAACAAGTCAATGGCTCACGCATGTTACAATCACTGTTGGTCTTTGTTTCAACGATTTGTTTAGAAATTAACATCAGTTTTGTAGCCAGAAGACCGATAACGTTATTGTCCTAATGTTTACACACAATTACTAGCATATTATGTAACGTGCTGTGTACCTAAATAACATGTAAACGCTGCTGAATGTTGCAACATTAAATATTTATCTCATATGAGCTTTACATCAATATATTTGCAATTATATATTTGTTAAGCTGAAACTTCTCTACAAGTTTTACAACTGAGAATGTGTATAAATATACTAGTCTTAATTAATTTGTAATTTCTATAACTCGAACTGTTATTACTTTTTCCACATTATCTTTCCTTCTCCAAGAAAAAATTAAAATACATTCATAAATTGTACCCTTGAAATAGGTTCGTTCGTACATGTAACCGACGCCAAAACATGCTATGCAAACTGTGCAATGGGAAAACCCGACCGAGATTGTACACTTTCCATGGCCCGATGCACAGCAAAGCGACACAGCCAGCGAGGAATTCGTGCTCAGACTCGCGAATAAGATGCCGCCCCTCTAGCTTGTTACATTAGACCGGCGCGGCGCGGCACGGCGCGGCGCCGGCGCAGCCAACCGGTTGTACCACCTTCAGTGAAAACGTGCGAGGACCCAATGAGGCAATATAACAAGATATCGCAACATTATGTTACAATAAATAAAAATATAAATAAAATAATAAAAAAACTTCAGAAAGGTCTTTGGCTGCAAATTTAAGAAATTACATTTAGTTAGCTTTATTTTTACTCTCGACGATTTCAAGAATGATACCCAAATTGTGACCTTTAAATTAAAGTTTCTTTTGAAGACGCCCAATTGAATTTTGGTCTTACAATACGACTTTACCGTATTTTATCAGATCGCATAAAATCAAGACGAGTAATCGACCTAAAAATAGTCCGGGACCGAGGGAATGAGGAAAATGACATTATGGGCGTAAAAGGCCCAACAGGACCCAACTATGGGATCCGAAATAATGTGTATGATGATGATGATGATGATGATGATAAGTTCAAGTAATGATAAGACAGCGTAAAGTATGCAAGCTTACAAAGCTTTCAACAAGTAATTTCTACATGAAATTACTTGTTAATTCTTCACAAAGACGCACTTTACTCCTCGTCAACGTTTTATATTTTGTACTATACTCGTATTCAAATAATCAAAGCGTTTTAAAAAGAGAGTAATATGTGTATTTATGTATGTACCAAAGAGTATAATAAAATACATATAACTACTACATAAACACAGGACAGGCTTGTAGGTAGCCACTAAGTGACTCAAGTGCTCTGTCCAGTTAGCAGCGTACCAACATACCTAAAATAAGAAAAAAATTAAGATACTTAAGAAACAATACATAATTAAATTAAACGATGTTATGGTACAACGGATATTTTCAATATCATATAATATAAATAAACGGTGTCAATGACCTCGTTTTATGTTACCAGTCGAAAAATACGGAATTATACCCGATATTAGGTACTATGTCTGAATGATAATGATAATTGATTGATAGACCAAAATTAACCCAAAAAAAGTCATTTAACATAAAGATTGCTTAGATGCAAATTGTGATGAATAGAATATGGTAATAGAGTCCTCATTATGCGCTCTTAAAATGTTTACATATGATTTTCCAAATATCCGTTCTTAAAAGTGATTAGTATATTTTGTAGGTGACAGAACTAATTTCCAGATTCTACTGTAACGTAACTTATGTAACTTACAGGCAACAATCTGCTTTAAATCTTCATAAATATTCTCTCGAAGTAGGTAATTAGGTATTTATTATTCAAATACCTTATTCACAATGTCTCTTTCAGATAAATAGCTAAATACTTGGCCGTTTCGCATACCTACATCGAATATTAATATAGTACAGCTACTTGGGATTCAGTACACGGAGAACAGTCGAAACAACCTTGTGGCTAGGTTTCGGAGTAAGCAGACAACATTAAATTAGGTGACCGCTTCCTTACATTGCCCAACCTATCAATCATCCTGGATCATCACGACCGATGCATCGCACGGCCTTTGCTGCTGCGCACAAAATATACAACTATCATTTTCCTGTCTGTTTCGCAATTCGTATATCTTTAAAACATATTTACTATTAATCAATGTGTCAGAAATGGAGAATTGATGAAGACAATAAACAAAATGCAAACAATCATTATAGTTTAAGGTAACGTCTTAGAGGGTAACTAATGTAATCGTTATTAAAATGAACGAATCGTTGGCGTTGATAGAGAAGGAAAAAGATAAAAAAATAAGAAAATATATTAAACCACCTTTCCTTGCGGCGCTTACTGCCAAAATAATGTTTCTATTTACGATAAGTTCAGTTTTAATCATGATTAAATCGATTCAGTCGTTTCTAACGTGTTGTGACTGGAGTTACCCAGTAACAGTTTACCGCTTGCGGCATCTATGATTCATTTGACATTCGTTATCCATGTTAACCACTTGTCAATGTGCATGAACTTGCACAAATTAAACAAACAAACACGATATGTATTTAAGCGGCATCAAAAGCGATGATAGTTTCTCAAATAAGTTAATAAGAGTTAATGAGAGTTAATAAGTTTTCTCTGACCGATTCGGGTGGTTCTTATATCATTTGAAAAGGATCTCTCCCTTTCTTTAGGTTTTCAGTAAATCCATTTTTTTAGTTCAAAGTATTATTAGGAGCTCGATTGAGGGAATAATGTGGAAACAAGAATGTCTTAGTAAATGTTATTGGGTTTATCAGATATTTTAGTTCAACACACAAATATTTTTGAGCGATAAAAGCACCGGTACAAATTTTTTTTAAACATTTAATTGACACACAAAAATACTACAGAGTAGAGAAACGCATCAGTGTTAGTTGTAAGTGTCATAATAATCACTTATAATGTTACAAAAAATAAAATGTTTTTTTATAGTGTAGAGTTCAATATTATTAGTTTTAATATTCAATGAGAAGTATGAAGGTCTAAAGGTAAAATTCTAAGGTAAAATTTTTCATTCGATAGTGCAAATGTATTGCGAGTCACACGTATGCTTATAATGGTATACAAAAACTATTTGAATAACACTTTATACCCATATGATTATTTTAATACATATACACCTTACATGTTATTATACCTTATATACTAGCTGCGCCCCGCGGTTACAGCCGCATAATTCCAGTTTTCCCGCAATAACTATCTTAAAAGCAATATTTTTTCCCGTTTTTGCCACATTCTTCACTGATACTCCGCTCCTATTGGTCATAGCGTGATGTTATATAGCCAGTAACCTTCCTCGATGAATGGACTATTCAACACAAAAATAATTTTTCAATTCCAATCAGTAGTTCCTGAGGTCCTAGCGTTCAAACAAACAAACTCTTCAGCTTTATATATTAAGTATAGATTACCAGATTTATTGCTCCAATAACAATACCGAACAATATAAAACAAAGTAAACGGACGCATATGTAGAGGGTGATGGATTCAACTGGCTGCGGATGGCGGAACCACAATTATGAGAAATAGGTCTGGCTTTATGTAAATGAAAACTGAAACTGCATAAGCTTTTTGTAAAACCAACTCCCCCTAGTCGATAATCAGTTGTCATCAAGATCTGGCAAGTGACTCCTTGAAGTTAGTGTTTTTCTACCATTTTTCATAGGTTTGTTTTTGGCATTCCATGTCAATTTAATAAATTCACCCTTTGTATGCTTTACTAACTTGACTTGTATAAAAATATTGGTTTTAAATCATACTTAGCTGCAATATCGTGTTCGAATGACAATTAAAAGATTATGATTTCCAATGGTGACAATGGTAGGTGCCATCTACGTGTGTTTTATGATTTATTGTTTTCCTCATTATTAGGTGTTTATTTTGTTTTATTGCTAATAAAACGTTTTGTGCGGTTTGCTATGTAAGAAAAACAATGTGATTATTCAGTGGCATAGGTGTTTCGTAGACAAAACGCATACTTATTGAGAACTTTACGTCGGTTGGCATAGGTGCTTCGTAGATAAAACTAAGTGTAGTAAACAAAATAGGAAAAGTTGGAAAAAAAAATAATAGGGAAAAATTGACGTGCCTGATTATAAAATCATCATTTATCTCGCTTCCTCCACGAGGGTACGGTTATTTCGTTCTGCAACTCCGTTTTGTTTCGGAGTTTAGGATGCAGTAACTCTTGGCTGTGTTAGCAACGTTTTAAGGCTTGTTTCCAGTACACGTTTTAAAAAATAACGACAATTTATTTGTGTAGTATGTAAACACATACTACACAAAAAAATTGTCATTTATTTTTACTATGTTCGATTATTTTATATCAATCCAGATATGTTGTCATAAATGACAATGTTAAGCGTAGAGGTTTTTGTGTAGTGTTTAGATCAAAACACGCGCAGAAATCACGGCTTTAGATTGCGGCAAACTCTTTATTAAGTTTCTATATTTTTTGTTATATGCTGTTTCTTTTAGATCATCAATGATCGGACTACTCCATTTTTTACATTTTTAATATATTTTACCAACTTTCATCTAGCCTTGAGTACTTCTGATACTTCACACCTATCACTTGTTACGTCCTTGACGATTAACGAGTTTTCACATCGATTTCTTTTTTCGATATTTGAGATATGAGCATAAATAAAAAAGTGACAATGAAACGCCTCCCCTTCTCTAGCTCCCCCCTCTCCTCCAGGGATTTTCAGTGTGTTTATCAAGGCACCTCCGAGAATAACCTTATCAAATTTAAATTTAATAATTATAACCCATATAACGGACTGTGGATCTATAGGAATGATCCCAACTTGGGAGCGACACACGCACCGTCGAAATGTATGCGATAACGACAAAAAAAAAAGTGAATAATGCACTTACCTAACATATAACATTATATCCATATGCCTAGGATTCTGTAAAATGCATTTACATGTTTTGTGTTTTAACCGTTAATAAATAATTATGTATGCAGTAGGTATACTTAGCACAATGAATCATTTAAGTACACAAAAGATTGCGTGTGATGTCAACGGCTACACACAGCGTACGATGAACTAAGTATATATACCTACATTGCTGTGATTTGTTTTTGGATGCAGATAAAACAACCTCAATGTGTACATTATGTACCCATATATATACAGTGTGTTATTTTGCGATGGAACAGGAAAGGGCATTGTAACATTTAAGATAGAAAAATAGCCTCAATAGATGACTCTTAATTTTTGAAGCTATTTTCTACTGGCTTTACGGGTTTGATATAAAATGGTGGAAATCGACCCTGACTCTTATGGGAAGACTAAAATTACCATTTGGGGTAATGGTTATGAAAACTGCTAATAATTAAAAACAAGGAGACTGGCAGGGGTCAGAAACCTAAACCATCACTTTTTACCTAGTTTAACCGATTTCTTTTCTATTTTAATTTTACGTTCTCTGGTAAGGTGGCATGTTATATAGAACCTAAACAACATAGCGTCAAAAAATCTCATTAAATGTGCACATATAATGATTAGGTATTTTTCCTGTACTCGTTTATATTCTGTGGTATTATGTAGTTTTATTTTGATTACTCTGCCAACTGGTAGTGGTTTAGAACACTCGGGTTATCTGTAGTATAAGCCTGTTTTTGTTATTTGAAAATTGTTGTAAAATAATCGTATAATAGTCGTACGATTGAGAACTAATGTATATGACATTTTTTTAGACAGCAATGGTCTGTGGGCTATGGAAATTACTCAGTTTATTTTACCTTTTTATCTGTCTAGACGTTTGCCCAGCAGTGGGACACTACAATTCTGATTTAAAAAAAAATGATCTGTTGACCCAAAATATGCTTACATCTCAAGCAAAGTTTCTCTATCATGTCAGTTAAAGTTCTTCATGAATCATTTTGAATCTCATTAGGTTTTTACTTCACGTTCGGTACGTGCCTACGTCAGTTTTATTTCATTGAGATTCTATTGTTTTGCAGGTAATGTAATTACAACAAAAAAAACTCCGACAAATTACCTGCCTCACAGCAAATAGGTAATTGACGTTGAAAACTTGTATCTAGAAAAAGTTCTTCAAGGTTCGTACCTGTACTAACTACAATGATAGAAGGCGATATCGTAAGTACGCCTATAGACGTATAAGTAGAAGTTTTGCTAGTTGACTTAGTTGTCATCACGCTGGATATATAATTATATCTACGATCCTTTATTTAAATGAGTATTTAAAAGTTTGTTAAAAATAACTGTTTGAATGGAAAGGAACAAGTTTACTACAACTTTTGACTAGATATTGATATAATTATATGCTTACCAAAAGGGAATGTGGCGGTCATATAAAAGACTTGTAAAGCCAAGCTAAATTCAGTTAAGCAGCAGGTAAAACAAATGAAAATTGTAAAAGTGCAAGCATACCACATACAAACAGACGCTGACGTGGCGAGGGACTTCAGTTTATAATACTCTCCAGTATGCAATTACAAACACCATAAAAACAGGAACTTAAACACATAAAAAAAAACATGACAATGTGACGCAGTTGCTTAGTACCTACCAGCTACGGACATTTGAACATTTCTGACGCTCTTAGCACCTTCACTTCACAAGACTTGTTTTTCTTTTCTGTCAAGTTAAATTTTAATCTCAGCTTAACTTTAAAACCTGATATCTCAAAGAAGTTTTGATACTTTAGTAAAGCGGGATGTAATGACCTCTTGGTGATCCTTAAAAAATGTTTTATTTTGAATTTCAAGGGCCGTGATAGGTTAAATTGGGTTTATATTTTATATCCGTTAGATATTACTGTAACATGTATGTATGTATGATATATTATCGTCGTTCAAAGAATATTTAATTTGGTTTCATCAGAACAGTTCAAATCTGATATTTTGAAGTATTTCGATAAATAAGCCTCAATCCTCATTTGAAGCGTTAACACTTTTGATTATTTTTAGTTAATTTATATCCGTTCCACCGCACGGCAGCGGAAACAGAAAATCAGTTAGATTACACCTTGCTGTAGGTATCGCTAACAATCGTTGCTACGCGTAATGCAATTGTTTTCATAAACATTTTTCTTAGGTAAGTCGTACACGTAACGAATGAATTGAACTATTATTACGGACTATATGGGAACTGTATCAAATAAGTGGTAAAGAGTTTTGCTTCTTGGTGTCATCATTTGTACAATTCGTCACATTCCTAGTTATTCGTTACCTACAATATCGATCGCCGCATGCAACATTTTGAGACACTGATAGAGACCTTGTCGCATGCTTTTCATTCATGGCGTTCAAAGCATTCTATATAATTCTATACCACTGAGCGAGTTGCTAAATATATATTTATGCTGTATTCATTATTATTTTTTTATTTGGTATCATTTATCCTGTTTTTTTAAATTCTTGTTTCTACTGTAGGTTGTTGTTTAATTATTCGTAAACAACTTAATATTCCACTTGGCTGGTTGTTCACTTATAATTATCGCTTGGTTTGCACGAAGCTAAATTCATTGGCTGGCTTAACGTATCTTACAACCTTAATTAAATCTCTTATAATTACTGGATCGTTTTTCTATCGGTGCGTTTCCATTGCTTCAAGCGAACGAACATTGTTTTGTATCTTTCATGAAATGCTCGTCTGGTCTACACGGTTCCGCGAGCGTACGAACGTTACGAACTGGTTGTGTAGATAAAACACTTCAGAAACTCTTGTCTGGTCTACAAGGTTTTGTGAGTTTGCAAACATTACGAGTCAGTTGTGTAGATTTAACGTTTCTGAAATACTTGTGGAGCCTTCGCGTTTCTGCGAGCATACGAACATTGCCGCCAGTTGTGTTGACATAAACGCTCCAGAATTGTTCGTAACGAAAATTTGCAAGTTAATGAAATAACAAAAGAAGTCAAGATCACTAATAAATCTGACTAATATTAATTATTTAACTCATTAATGGTGTCATTCATTGAGTGCTACGAATAAGTATCGTTAACCGGTTTGTTGCACGCGATTAAATGAAACATCAGATAGAACACAAAATTTACAATAGATCAACGATAGATAGACCTAAAATATACCTTAATGACCTTAGATCGTAATGTAATTCAGATGATAAAGGAGGTATAAGTAAATTCTTCATCGTACGGCATCATATAAATTCAGATATGGTATATTTATTTTTAATTATTTCATAAAAGGAAGAATCGGATATGATAATATCGTCCTCAGCTAACTCATTCATTAAAATAAATGGTTTAACATTGAAAATCTTAAATAATTATTGTCAGACTTGAACAACTATTGATGAATAATATACCTACTTCATTAAAATGAAATTTAGTTAATCAGTTAGTAGTGGCAAAAGTGTTCACCCTACTATAATGATTGTGATGTAAACAATCTCGGTAAATCTTTTGAGACAACGGGCAATTTAAGAAATATATTAATTGATTATATTATCGTTGAATTCATTAGAAAATAATGTTGTCTTATTTGCTGGCAAGGATAAAACGGTGGTTTTATTTACAGGTAATTTTTCCCCTTCATAATAATGCACGTTTTCAGTGCTCCAAATGCGCTTTTCTGAATCACTTTGTGTGGCTTTATATATTTTTTGGTTTTTCCCACCTTTTGTAAGTCAAAGTGTTACAAGATTTAATGCATGTATTTAAAGAATGTAGTTACCTGCGGTATTTACATTCTTTGGGTTTTGAATTAGAACAAAGTGATTGCAGATTTTTTTTGCATTTTACGTCAGTTAAAAATGGGTTTAAATTTTCTTACTTTTTATCAGAGAGGTTTCGTTTAGGAGTGTGATTAATTCTAGTAACAAGTTAGTTGGCCAGGAGTATTGTAATGTTTGGACAGCCAAGCGCACGCCAGTATTTTTAAATTATCATGGAAACCATTGTTATCAAGAGCACTGCATTGTATACCCATACAGCATGTGCGAATAATGCAGCAAAAATGGATTTCTAACATAATGTAACAATAAATCGTACCCATTCATAACTTTGAATGGGTGCCACAGTAATGATTAGTAATGTAACTCAAATTGACGTTCAAATATTTACTTACAGTTACCGTTCTGGTTTTGTATTATCTGGTAAAAGGTCAACGCTTCGCTCTAATGACACATTGAATATTACTGTGACTATGGTCATCATTATTTTTGTTTTGGTTTAGCACGATTTGTTCATTTAGCCAGTGTCTTGTATTATGAAAGGTATATCAATAAGAAAAAAGGTATAATTCGTAATATTTGTCGAGCCGATCGGAATATAGTATTTTTTCATTGCAATTTCTAAACTATCGAACATTTCAGCTGTACTTTTAACATGCTATGATAATTAAGCATCTCCAAAAGCAAAAATTTAACAGTATTGGATCAACGAATTCATTGTTGTGGCAGAGCGAACGAGACCGCCTGAAAACTTGCCATTGACTAAACTCAGACAAGGTAAGCAACGGAATAACAACAGCTATTTTTGGAGTTCCTTGCATTTAATTTAAAAAACGAGTCCATTAAAATTACGCGCTTAAGTGGCTGAGATTGGTCTACTTTATTGGATTTACCTAGAAACCTACATTTATTAAATAACGTGTTTACTCGGTTTTCTTATGACCACTAAATATAGGCGGACGACAAATCTTTAATTGTTTAATAATCATCTTAAACACGTCTGTATGTGCGACTAACAGCTGTATTCATTAAACTTTATTATTTCAATATCATTCGAATTCGATTTAGGTACTCAAGGATACTTTTACTGGATGACTCTCGCCGAATTATAGTTTCGCAAACATAAAGCCTTATTGAATACTATTCTCACACTTGTTCTTAGATAAACTGATACCTGTATACATTCTCGTATAATATAATAGTGGAAGTGAAACATCCTTTGTTTGATTTCATATCTAGCGTTACAGGGCTAATGTTTATACTACGAATGATAAACAACTGTTATAAAAATAAGATACTTTTTATAATCATTATAACGTTTTTATACATACAGGAGGCCTACCATGACGTGTTATAGCGATTCAGTTCAGGACCCAAACTGAGCCGCGTCGCATAAGCGTACCGTGACGTCTTATTTTTCATGTTGCTGCCATTTTCAACCTAAACTGGATTCAGTTAAGGTTGAAAATTGCAGCAACCTAAATTGAGTCGCTAATAAGCCAATCTCAACCTAAACTGGATCCAGTTTAAGTTGAAAATGGCAGCAACATAAAAAATAAGACGTCACGATACGATTATGCGACGCGGCTCAGTTTAGGTCCTCAACTGAATCGCAATAAGACGTCATGGTAGGCCCCCAGGTCGATCGACAAAGAAAATTATAGCCAATTTCCTACCCCGCACGTACTTATATATAATTTCTTTGAAATTTGTGTGTTCCAACCATGTATGATATATTGTTTTAAATTATTCACATATTTAATTTTAAATCCTGTTTCTGAAGTTAATTATTGTTGGCGATTATCACTATGTGCCACTATGATAAGACTATGTAAGTACTTAGGATAATGAGGTTTTGTAGGTTCTTATCCTTATACATTTTTTTTTAATTTTAATAGATATTCTATGGGGTGTCTTGATATAAATTTCAGTAAGTATAAGTGTATTTCAGTTTTTATAGTAATACTATTTAATTTTTACGTCGGATTTTTTTATCTGGATGGTTCGTTTTTATTTGAAACAGGTGGATAAGGACCAGGGTGGTCCCATGTTTAAGCGTGATGCAAAAAAGTTTAGTCTTTTTTTTGTATTTTGCTTCTAGATTATTCTTATACTACAGAATAACGAGACAAGCGGGTCGTTCACCATCATCGTGGTCATCTTAATGTTTTATATCTTTATAATGTATAAAGTAAGTACTCATATCATTTATTGCAAGTAGGCAAAAATATAGCACTATTACAAGTCAAAAACATAAATCTCTTATACATAGAGAAAAACAAAAAAATAAGTCAAAATATGATCTACTGAACTAGTGATTAATATAGTGATTTGTATAATAATACCTTAATCGTATAACGTCAATCGTTGTCGGATCAGCCGACGACGACGACTGACCATGTCACTTATCTGTGTCGACCTAACGGTCCATCTCCTATAATTGCTGTATCTTGCACTTGACATTGCTATACAAACCTGACCAGTAGAAGTCTTAGGTTATAGCAAAGACACTATTTTAACACACTTTTATTAATTTGACCTGTAAGTATGTATGTATGGTCATCACCATTATCAACCCATATCGTCCCGCTGCTGAGCACTGCTCTCCCCTCACTCTCGTGGGAGATTTACGCCATAATCCACCACTGGGGCCCGATCTGTGTTGGTGGATAACATACCTACCTCTGAAATGATTATCGGGTAGGTATTTTGGTTTCCTTACGATGTTTTCCTTCAGCGAAAAACAAGTGATAATTACGTACATTATATGCTTTACAGAAACACATTGGTACGTGCCCGCACTGGGATTTGAACTCGCGACCTCCTCCTTGGCAGGCAGACGTTCTCCCACTAGGCTACCACCACATTTGTGCTACTTGACACCGCTAGTTATCACGAGATATAAAGTATCTTGTGTGTTTGCTCCAGGTAACACTATCTGTGTGCCAAATTTCATCCAAATCCGTTCAGCAGTTATTGCCAATGTAACAAACATCCTAACATACAAACTTTCACATTTATATTATATACTAGCTGCGCCCCGCGGTTTCACCCGCGCAGTTCCCGTTCCCGCGGGAATAGGGGGATAAAATATTGCTAAAATGGCTATTAAAAATAGGAGTTGGTGATAAAAGGGTAAAAATTTAGTGTTGTATGTATTTTTTAATACGACATAATAAAAAAATAAAGAAATTAAAAAAATGTCTAAAAATTAAAGAAAAATGTTAAGGGGTGGACAACCCTTATCACTAAGGGCTATGAAAAATAGATGTTGGCCGATTCTCAGACCTACTCAATGTGCTCACAAAATTTCATGAGAATCGTTCAAGCCGTTTCGGAGGAGTACGGGAACGAACATTGTGACACGAGAATTTTATAAATAAGACGAGATTTTTATATATAAGATAAGTAGGATTATGGATTCTTTAGGTACAGCTTAAAAAAACATTGCATAGATCGATCAATACAAAAAATATTTCGAATAATAAATCCTACTTAATATTATAAATACGAAAGTTTGTAAGAATGGATGGATGTTTGTTCCTCTTTCACGCATAAACTACTGAACGGATTCGAATGAAATTTAGAACACAGATAGTTTATAACCAAGATTAAGTAATAGGGTACTCTTTATCCCGATAGTATGTTCCCGTAGGACAAAACGCGAACTTCGCTGGTGAAACCGCTGGGCGCAGCTAGTTAATGTATATACGTTTGTGTTTTAGTGTAATAAAGAGGTATCTATACTATGTGGTTTTAATTACTATTACAAGTCTTTATGTTTCACGAATAGTTCAAATATCGTACCACAGAATCGTCCTTGCCCGGTTCAAGCGCGACCTTGTTGCGTTTGTAAAACAGCGAGGAGGTTACGCAGTGGACATTTTAAAATTTTCTACTTAAAACAGGTGTTGGCAAGTTAACAACACTGAACTTCCACTCGAAAGTTGGCGTGTTGCAAAACAAGTTATTGTTTTATTACAATAAAATATGGCTGTTCAGCAGGAAATAACGTTGATTATATTAGAATATCAATTGAAGCTGTTGGCCTCAAGGAAGATTCAAAGGATAGATCTATATGGACATGATATCTTATTGAGACTGATGGCCTCGTGAACGCCATGACTTTATTACATTTATACCTATTTAGGTGTCATATTAATTCGCACATAGTACTTAACATTGTGTGTGATCATTCATGATATGATGATGTCTTAAATTGCATCGTTAGCTTAAAAATACTTAGGCACTGAAAAATGCAATATAGGTACCTATGGAGGATTTATTAATGGACTGTGGTATAGGTATATTCGTACTTACACATAGCGATGACTTATTCATTGACAATTGGAAGTCTATTTTAACGCATTAATATATTCGCCTGTGAACAACATTGTATTATTATTTATTCTAGTAGGTATTATTGTATTGTGTATTCCTCACCAATTAACTGACATTCTTAATTAGTTAGTTAATTATACTTTATTATGGTAAACTAGTTTGGTATTGTGTTAAGCCATTTTTATTACAAAATTGTAATGAAATTAATTAAATTACCTCAATGGCTGCAAATCAACGAGGCAATGCCGCATGCGTAATGCTCACTACACTTCTAACTTGCCGGTTACCGTGAATAGGTTATCCAACTCTTTTATGTAGATTATCAATTAATTGTACTGGGCATTAGCCAGAGGTTTGAGCAGCCGTTACTATACAGTGACAGCCAAAAGAAAACAGTTCAAAACATAATAGCCCATGTCAGACCACAATGGTTGAAAGATAAATAAGTACGAAGAAGAAGAAAACTTGCTCGTTTGAGAAAAAAGATTGGTAAAGCTAATTAACACTCGTACATTGTGGTTCACAATGCTCAACCTCAGATCAAAATTCAACCTTTCAAAGTCTTTATTATGTCTTAATATTAAATAGTCACAAACCAATAACAGTATTTTGATGTATCAAAAATAGAATGTAATGCTCCCCTCTTTCCGAAGTGTACCTACTAGTTCCACTTACCATTCATGTTATTGAAAATTCGTTACACAATGACTTTACTCCGATAAGGCGAGCAATCTCACCTCAATACATGTTTGAATGAATATATACAGTAGATACTTGTAATCTTCACTCATCATGACATATATGGTCCAATCTATATATATAAATATGTTATGTTGGTTTGTGTAAGCTTTAAAAACTCAAAAAGTTCTGCACCGATCGAGCTGAAATTTTACCATGATATAGAATCCGTATCAAGGATTGTTTTTATTTATTTTTTTCATCAGTGACATATCAGCGAATGTGCGAATGTGCAACAGCGAAGCGTGGCAGGGTACAGCTAGTCTTTCCATAATTATGGTAAACTAGAGCGATGTTACCCATGTCTCCGATATTTAAACATTTTGAGCCTGACATCTTAGAATGATGATCTGATTATATTTTCCCTAATCGTCGGTCTAGATAAAGATAAAATTGCACAAGTTGTGTGGACTTCTACTAAACGATTCGATTCTGCCTATTGTTTAATCTATAGTTGAATTAGCCGAAATATTTATATAACTGTTTCCATACATATTGATTATTACTTAGTTCAAAGAATATGCCTCTAGTGATTAAAACCAAACTGGTACTTAAATTTTTTATATTGTCCATTCAGAATTTTTTTCTATCAAGTGAAATACGTGTAGTCACGTTTTCGGGACTTGTAGAATCGAAGTCATAGTAGATATATATATCCCGTACAACTGCATCAGCTATAATTATTTTTATTTCTCTAATACTTATCAGTTATTGTTGTAAAAAGAATAATTTAAAATCACTCTTTTGATGGCCACTTTACTAGAACGGTCTAAGTCCCCGAGTGTAGGGGTTGCTCCCAGAGTACTGAATTTTGAAGTATTACGCCCGCCGGCAGATGTAGACAGTTCAAATAGATATCTACATAATATGTACCTGCTATTTAGTTCCGTGTTTGGATGTTATTCGTACTAAGTATAGTTGGTTGGCTTTAATAGTTGCGGACTCTGGATGTAGGAAGTCTTGGAGCGTGTAATTTATAAATGCCCAGTGTTTTAACAGTGTTTTTTAATCCACGTTTATCGTACCTAATACGTATAATTCTCTTTATATCAAAAACTTGAGTTTTGAGTGCACTAGTACATAACTATATCACCATATAGTTATAGTTAAATACACCTATTTAGAGGGATGAACAATTACAAGCAGGGTAATAGAGGTAGTGCCTATCGATTGAGACCACTAGTGTATGGATTTCCATGGCTCTGTGCTTCGGAGGGCATGTTAAGCTGTAGGTCCTGGTTGTTTATTATCTTAGCATGACTGCATGACTTATAACAGTATTGCTTATTCTGTGATATTGATAAGCCATATGGTGAAAAACAGATCAGCGCAACGCGGCGTGCGGCGCGCCGCGTTGCTCTGCCAGTTCATACGTTTTCATCAGCGTGATAACGCCGCACTGCGCTGTCACGTTGATAAATTTTGGATGAATAAGTCATCGAGTGACATTATGCGGCGTGCCGCATGATGTCATGCAGCGCGCCGCACCTTTTCAGTGTGGCTTGATGCTAATATGGTTTTTTTATGCATTCAGAATATAACTGGTGCCAATGTGTTTTAGGGCTCAAATCCCACAAAGCATTAGAAAAAATAATACGTGCATATCTATTATCTACTAATCACATTAGCTGCAAAGACATCGTACAACTAGGTGGACCTAGTCTCATAATAGAAAATAAAAATAAGTTTTCTTTCAGACAGGTATCCATTTCCATTGGTGTGGCCAAAAAAGTGGCCTAACTGAGTGTTCTCGTGGTTATTGTACCATTTCCAATTTATTTACATAATATATTTATAATTATAAAATTCTGTGGAAAGGGTCTTGGTGATAAATAAAACCCATATTAAATTACCCTTATAGGTACAGAAAAAAAGATCTAGTCTATGCGAGCTAAGGTTGTGGGTTCCTAAACTAATGGAATCTACTTACCATTAAGAATAAATAAGAATGTACATAACAAGAAGTCACCAAAATCGTAAGTTCTTACAACGAAAACGAGACAATGAGAAAAGTCATATATTTCTTGCTCAGACTTGCATTGTGTTGCGGCCTTGGTGGGTTCTGATCCTAAGTCGTTTGCCAGCTTCGAGGTAGTTATCCCTTGTTATATTCGTTTTATTTAAATATCTCAGACATTTCATAATAAATCATGACCGCAATTTAAATTTAAAATATGCCTTATTTTAACGAGTTTGCTGAGTTGTCCTTCTAAGGCCACGAAGTATTTTGTTTATATTATTTTTGTTCAAGGCGAAGGACTGAGCAAGAACTAGTCAGAGTAAAGAGTAAATATTGTTTTAATATTACCATATTTTATTTATTTTTCTTTTTATACACCTACATTACTTTTTTCGTTAGATATAACACACTTAGTAAGCTAATAAGAATCATAAAATGTAAATTTTAATTCTTTAGACCCCTCTGGTCCACAGAATTAGAATTCAGCGTTTCTTCCCATTGACTAAATAGAAGAAGAGTTTAATGAAAGAAAATACACGGAATAAACTACAACTCAACATATGTTAATTTTGCCGTCTTCTCCCGTGCTAGTAACCACCATTCTTAAGCCTTTGAGACCCTAAATCGAATTATCGAATAATAGAGAGATTCCCATTGGGGAGTAATACTAACACCGTAAAAAAAAAATTAACGGACCTGACGACAAAACAATTTGACAAAGAAAAGACTAATGTAAAATGAGAAAAAAATAAAAAAAATTGACGAGCATGCACTGGACTTACCCTAACTTTTAGAAACACTAAGAACCCTTTAGTAAATAAGAATCGCGAGTAAATAACCTAAGAAATGTAACAAACTTAAAAACTACTAAAAAAAAGGCATTAGCGCCTCACGCTAATGGATAAATTGTCATTATAAAAAATACTAACACCGTTTATTTATCGCCGAGCTTCACTAATGCTAGCTCGAAAGCTCTCCCATATGGAAACTTGTATGTTATAGGTTAACAGAAATGTAGCGCTTAGTAGAGGCGCGTTACGTCCGCGTTGCTGGATCACAGATCTTACAAAATATATTTCAAAAGTATATTACCCTACTATCCTATTTAATATTATATATGGGGAAGTTTGTATGCTCAGATATTTCCTAACGGATTATGTTCGGCACAGTTGATTACACTGATTAAGGCATGGGACATTTTTTATCCTGTAAAATGAATGGTTCCTATAGGATAACAATCAACGCAGGTGAAATAGCGAGGGGCAGCTAGTTCTCGTATCTATACTTATCTTATAGGGAGGTAAAGTTTGTGATTTTGTTAGTTTGCTTATACAAAATTATAATAGGCGTAACGTCACAAGCGTCACTTGTGACAGGACGTATACACATTCATCATCATCATCATCCCATATCGCCCACTGCTGAGCACGAGGCTCTCCTCACTTTTGTAGGGGAGGGTTAGGCCGTAATCCACCATGACTTTGAAAAACGATATTAGACTGAAAATATTATTGTATGACGGAAAACATCGAACAGATAGCTTGATACCTACACATTGGTGATAAAAATTATGTAATATAGTGTTATCCTACAATAATGTATGACACATATTCTAGCTATTGCACAAACGGTGAAAAAACAAAAGAATACGATGATTTTCTCTTATCTTAGCTTACCTATTTCTGGGAAACAGATAATTGTTGTGACATTATCTTAATAGTGTAAGATGTAACTACAGACCGCTAGCAGAAACGGATGAACGAATGGATCGAAGCTCACAGAGGCAGTGGCTAAGTTAAATTAATATAGAAAACTTAGTCATTTTTTTTTGGTAAAGTTAGTTAGTTAGTTTTAGTACGAAGAAGACTCAAAATTCCAGTGTTTCTACCCTCACTGTGGCAAGCAGTTCGTCTATCATGGCCATGCTACAGTCAGATATAGTGGTGCCTACGTGTAAAACCCGTTCAAGACTTCAAATCAAACCTTTTAACTTTTTTTAACCACGAATCCGGCTGACAAATTGCTAATTTAGTAAAAATAATACTTTAATGGCTAGCAATTTGTTAAAGACTGGTGAGAATTAACCAAATTGCTGTCCAGATAGAAAGCAGTCGGCATCAAGTCTTCAAAACATAAAGTGATGTGGAGCTTTTAAGTAAATAAGAAAATGATTATATTATATAATTGTGTACAAACACGTGCTTAAAGTTATTAGCAATAATTGTGTTTTTATTGTATTTGTGAATTTTATTATAAATGTTATTTTAATCTATTGCGCTTTTTTCTTTAAAGCAAAATAATGTATACTAATTTTGATTAATGAGTTGTAGAATGGTCACTAAATATTTCAAGAACACAGAGTACCTACATACAAACATATACCTAACTCTTAACGACAAAATAATTAGGAGAAAGTTATAAATATCTGACTAATTAGGAAAATATTATGAATGGGACTATGAGAGAATCATCTATTTTTAGATATTACAGTGCAACTTTATGAAGGTTATCGAATTCATCCAGATGGGCCTGCCTTACAACCTGAAGGCTGCAGTTACAGGTTGACTCATATAACTTGAATGGGAACGGGGATTCGATTCCTGCTATAGGGCTTATAAACTTTATAAAAGGCAAGGAACATACTACAAACTGTTAAGTCATAGTTTAACATCAAATAACACATACTAACAAAAACTTAAGACGAAGTATGCTTCAAACATGAAGATTCGTCCTCACGAACTTTTAAACCCTTGAAAATGGTTAATTGATAGTTATTTTAATGTGTAACTAAGTTCACAAAATAATATATATTTTTATGAGCACGGAAACACGATGAATGAAATTTGGCTCGATGGAAAAAAATCGTAAACTTTCCTAAAAAACACTTTTTTGACGTTTCCGTTGATGGAGACTATCAACTTCATTCAGTTTCTATCGCAGATATTTTTACAAAAAAATAACGAGTGTTATCCCAACAAACATCCAAACCATTATGTGAGCTCAGATTTTTGTAAAAGCGTAAGGTTTTGTCTAGAAAATAAAGTAAAATAAATATTGAACATTTTTGAGAGCGCGGACGCTGCGTTTGCGGCATGCGATATTATAAGGTCGGTACTACAGCGCCTTAAGCTATGGTGCATTTGCAGTGGGGTGCGGGCCAGGTAACCTCCACGAGTGCCCGGCTGTTGTTCGTCCCTCTTGATGCGTTGCATCCGGAGGGAAGGGCAGCAGCTGGGACGGTGCACCCTGGGGTTCGGTCAGCAATTCTCCTAGGGGAATTGGTGGCCGTAGCAAATAACCTGGCGAGAAGAGGTCCTTCGCGTGTCCCTCTGATCAGCAGAGGGCACAGCGAGGGACCAATAACGGGGACTTTTGGGCCGCGGATCGGGGGTCCAACGCCCAAGTTGGAAGTCCCGAGCTGAGGTGCGGCCCGTGTGTTCCGGGACGCACCCAGCGGATAAAGAGGCCCAAGCCTCACGTGGCGAGCCCGGGAGGGCGCCCGCAGAGGTGGTCGCGGAAGCGCCGTGCGAACCCGTAACCACCTCCATAAGTCCCACATAACCCCCCCCCCCCCCCCGGGGCCGGGTGGTATGCCTAATGAATTTCCCTGGGAAAAAAAAAGGTGCATTTGTGATATTATGTGTGCGTACCGGTGTAGGTATATGCATTTGAGTGAGTAGATAAGAGCACGAGAGAACCAATTTAAATTGAAAGACTGAATAATACCGCAATATTTTAATTTATGAAAGCCGTAGTGAATTTTACCTTAACTAGCTCAGGGAAAACTAAACATGAACCTAGTTTTTTTTAATTTTGCAGCTAATTTCTTCGATACGACTTATCAATTGCATATTAATCGATTAACAATGCTTAGATAATGTAGTTAACCTCGAACCACTGCAGCTCACGCACGGTTAGATGAGTTTCATAGATTAAATTACGTTTCTTCAACAGCCAATCGGATTCTTAACACTTTGACTGCTGAGCTGTTTTGCTTGTCTTGCCACGGGTGCGGCTTTGCACGCGCCATAGTGTTTGTCCCATACAACAAACACAACAGTTGTGTTTTGCCGTATTCGTGGCAAGTTATGAAAAACACGACACTTGTGTTTTCAGCAGTTAAAAAAAAAGTAAATTTTCATGGCTGTATTATAATTTGTGGCCTAGGATTTGTGGTCTAAGGGTGGCATTGTGAGAACATTATCCTGTAGCCATATGGTTCAGGGGCCTTATTACTCTCCCAGCATTATTTTTACTACCTTTTTTATAATTTTCTTCGCTTTATAATAATAGTCTCTGCCTACCCCAACTGGGAAAAGGAGTGAGAAACTGTAACTATAGGATAACTATTCACATAAGTATAATACTAACAATACTAGACGAGATAAAAATAATAATCATTAGGCTCAAAATAAGATCAAGATAAGAGATAAGATTAGATGTAAAAAAAACAATCGACCATCACGTCCGTGTAACAAATATTACTTTCTCTTTTTTCAGGTTATCGTAATAATCACGTTGCAACCCGCCCTTACATGTGCGTTATCTCGATAGGACTTCGAGCAGCCTGTATTGCCCGGCGGCGTGGAGCAGCTAATCTGAGGACTACATTCCCCTTTAATAGGTATCTAGATAACCAAGTAATTAAGATCCAGTGCAAAGCAGTACAATCGATCACCAGTGTCATCGCGCGGAACACTTGTTTTATTAGAGCAATTAAACAATTTGAAATACATGCGGTCCCCGAAGACTCTGCCCATGACAAGCGGATGACGGAGAGCGGTCTATTGACGCGGCAATGAGTCTAGTCTACAGAACACCTACTCATAGCGGCTATCTGGTCGGTTATTAGGTATATAATTAGAATAATTTTTTGACGGCCTCCGTGACGCGAGTGGGCAATGAGCCGATTGCGAAGCGTAAGGTTGCGGTTTCGATTCCCGCTCAGGGCCTGAGCCTGGGTGTTTGTAGGACCATGGTCCTCTTAGTTCCTGATTCCCTAGATACAGGGAACTGTAGTTAGGTGTCAGGATCTATGCTAAGTGCTCGTGACGGGTTATAATTAATAATTAATAATTTACTTCCAATATTATTTTAGTATTTCTGTGCCTTAAATAAGTATACATTTGAAGCAATATTAGTGACAAACTAAGTAGGTAATTATGACATTGTTAAGTGATAAATGTATGTAATTAGGTAAAGAAAATATTTCACTCACCACCACTCTTATTATGATTTGTAATGTCAGGTTAACGACATAAGGAAAAACGTTCGTCTTATTCAGATCGTTAGCCAATGTGTCACACTTCATATTTATGTTTGTTTTGGTCATTCATCTGTAACGAGTTAATTAATACTCGTAGACAGTGTCGTAGACCGTATATTGTAATCACCATATAATATGAAACGTCGCGATTGTCTGAACCCATTTAGCTCTAGTTTTGATGAATGAGTAGGTTAATTTCTGACAATAGTTTTATCGATTATGGGTAGCGATACCTGTCTTAAAACTTTGACAGCTGATCCGATTTTCTTGTCTAGCCACGGTTACGGAACTGCACACACCGTTGTGTTCTCCCGTACCGCTAACACAACAGTTGTGTTTTCAGCAGAGAACGTGTTAATTGATGTAAAAAATAATGTTAACCCATACGGAGCTAATTCGAGTAGCTAGTTATTAACATTGCCCTAGATTGGCAAGTAACATTTAAAATGACATGCAGATTTGTATTAATATTGTGACTCATTAAATAACTAAACAATAGGGTACCCTTGACGTAGGTCAGCAACGATATTTTTATTGTAGTTAAGTATTATATTCTTTTTGCATTTGTAAAACTTCATTGTCAAATGCCCGAGCAGTAGATGTTATTGGACTGTGGGCTGTGTATTGTTTGTTGTGATCAAATGATCATCATCTTTTGATACAATGGATTTGCATACCGTTTTATTATTTAAAGTAATGGCATGTGCACTAATTGTGAAGATACAAGTGTTTAATAGCCGTAGAAAACTTTTTGTTTCGGAATGGCCAATGACGGCGTAAACTCGATTCTTGTTCTCAGCCTCTAAGCACCTGTGCTGAGCTACTTGACAATATAATATAAACGTAACTAAACCAACAAGTTTGTACTTATTGATTATGCCAATAACCACATCAATTTCTCGAAGTGAATTGAATTTGCCGTTACATTCCTCCACAAGGGTCGCAGGCCTCACGTTTCGCAATCGTAATTATAAGATGTAAATACACTACCTACATTTTCATGCCAAATAGCTGACTTAAAGATAGCTTTATTTAGAATCCAGCTTATGAAGAATTACAGGGCTTTATAAGTATAAATGATATACTAGCTAGAGCTCAAAATTTGATCGATTTATTTACAAGTACAAGGAGGACTTAATGCTAAGTAGAATTACCTAACAGTTATCCTGGGGTGACAGATAAGCAGCGGCGGAATGGCAAAAATAAAAAAAAAATTACGAATAATAACAATAAAATAATATTAGAACTAAATAATATAAAATTCATATTTAGTTTAATTAAAACCTGCACCAGTATCACCATGCTGAACTCCATTTAGGACAAGCAAAGAATATGGAATGCTACTTAGAGCGTTTGTTGTAAAGCCGGCGAAGCAAGTTCGTAATAAGAAAATCGACTTTCTTAAAGATTCTTGAGTGGCCAAGATTTAAACCTAATGGTCGAACGATAAGAGTCCGATATGGTCGTTAGAAACGAACTTATTGCTATCTTCACTATTCATTAAGATAACTGTAAAGGCACTAAACCTTACCTTTTATCAGTTAATTAGTTAACGCAACCGAGAACCGAAAAGATAAGACGGATGGTCCATCCAATGTTAAAGAGATCGACTTGTTCCGTAATGGCTCGTGTGATTTATTCTAATTTTATTGGGGGCTAACTTTTCCCGCTACTTCGTCCATGACGGCATCGAAAACGGCCGGGCCTGAAAATTATCATTATACAAAATCTAATCACTACAAGTATGGGGCCATTCAAGTATTACGTAAGCAGAATTTAAGCTGTTATAATGCAGTGTTTAAGCAGCCAACCAGGTAAAGGTGAGGTACATGGTACCAAAGTGCACATAGCTAATGGTTATACTCGTAATATTAGAATCGTAAAACAACATTGTTCTTAGATATGATAGCTGCCAATGTCTTAAAACAATGGCGAATCGCTGCCGTTGTTAACATTGTTAATCTATTTTAAATAAATGGACCGACGAGAAGTATCTTCTCGTACTAAAAGACTGTGCAAAGACCATACTAGTCCATACTCGTAAAGTAAAATATACTAGTGATAGCTAGTTACGCAAAGTATAGTCTGATAATGGTACATTTAAAAATGAGCAAATAGTATCGTTGTTCTCAATACGCAGTGTCCGGTACATGGTAGAAGTAGAAGTTTGATAAACGGACGACATTCACTAGACTGCCGGAATGGACAGAGAAAGATTTGCACAGGACTAGAGCTGACGTAAGAGAGAAGGCCTTCGTAAAATCTATAATATGGGGTCTGATCAAAACCAACAGTAAGATAACGCAAGATGAGGCTTCTCCTTCGACGACGAAGATGATCATCTACGATGGAGAGGACGGATGGAATCCAGACAAGCGTAACTGGCAGCTATTAGGAAATGCAAGAATTATACTAAAGAGTGCATCTAAAATTCAACAAACGAAATAGGTCGGTACGAATTTGGTAGCTCACTTTAGCATCATAGAGCCCACGCGGAAATGAAGGTTTCATAATCCCGCTTCCAATTAAATAAATAAATACAAGTTATATTTTTATAGCAATAAAACATACAAGGTCCTCTTAAAGATTTATAGTAAAAGAAGATGTGTAGATAATGCCACGGACAGATGATGGCCAGACGCTAACAACCAGTTTTTAATTCAATTTAGATGAATGTATTACTTCAAACACGCATTATGTTAATATATTAGTCACAAGCCAAATAGCGTTACTCGTAAGCAGGTTGTCTTACTGACGAACTAGAAAGTTAATGTTTACTTATAAATAAAGGATACTGTTCACTCTAACGGTTCTGAGGCTGCAGATATGTTACACTGGCTACGCGATTTGCAACTCACGAGCACTTATGAGCACGAGTATCGTTATATCAGCTCCGATTCCAAAAGTTGTATAAATCTGTTAGTAGTCGAACATTAAAAAGCCAAATATTGATATTTAAAAAAGAGAAATATTTCTTTGGTAGGTATGTAAACCACCAATCCGGACCGGGCCCCCGTGGTGGATTATGGTCTAGTCCTCCTCACGAAAGTGAGGGGAGACCCGTACTCAGCAGTGGGACGTTATGGGTTGATGATGAATGATGATGAATGAAGTATTAATACATTTGAAAAACTGGATGCGTATTTATTAAGAAAAATAAAACTTTCTATTTCTAATATTTAGCCTAGTTGCCATAGATCCCTGAAAATGTTTAATACTGCCGCGGCCTTAGACTTACACCTTTATAAGAAATGTCGAGAATCCTTTGTTTTCAGGTAATTTAAAGCTCATATTAGTGTAGCATGATGATCGTGATTTCTTGGCGCATTGTGGCAAGATAGGTAACTCACAGCTGGAAAGACAAGTGACCGTGGAAGACCGCGCTTCGGCCTTTGACATTTACGGTGGCGATGAAGCCACTTCTATCGAGTCAAGTAGCTATTCTCGTCATTCAAGCAAGTTATTATTGAATTTGATATCAATCAGTGTTGTTAAGTGATAATAAAATAAACACGTAACGAAACGAACGAATGAATCAACGACGAATCTTACGACATTAGAAAAACATGAAACAAACTTAGTTGATGGAGGAAGGTTAAATTTTTTCGAAAAAATGGCTCGTTGTTTAGGTATTGCACAATTTCATTGCTAATTAGTTTAAGTAAATAGTAATAATTGCTTTACAAGGAAAAAAAATACATTCATCACCGCTAACACCGCATTAACAAATATTTTGTAAGTTGTCACCTCTTTGATTATTTAATAAAACATTTCCATCTCAGTATTTATTGTGGTTTTACGCGAGAAGTTGGTATTTCAAAGTATCAGACCTGAATCATCACCATATTTTATTGTTTTGATTTTTATTCAGTTGGAATGGGATAATACGATTGATTAACCTTTACACGTGCATGTGTATATACTGACACTAATACAACTAAAAGAAAAAAACTTTACCAGAAATTGCTTGTTTTGAACATGTTCATCCGAAGCGATTATTTCTTGTAATGTTACTACGTAACAATGCCCAATTAGTTTTTCTTCTTTTTCTAAATTTACGCGTTTTCATGTTTTTTTTTTTAAATTAATGATGATTTTAGGATAAGAACTATCAGATTATGACATGGTAATAATGATGGTGGACAAGAAATGTTTGACCAATAAAAGATAACCATGCACATTATGGAATTAATTTGGAAACAAGTTAAACGTCAATAACAACACGTAGAACATGAGTCATACGTATTTTAATAGCAGTTCAGGCGAGATTAAACTACCATTAATATAAATTATTTCTTGAAATGCATGAAAAATAAATTCTGCAAATACATATGAGGTGCACTTTCTATATTAAACACATGCAGGGTAAATCGATTGGGAAACATTTTAAACGCTTGCTGTAATATGTAGGTAAACCGTTTAAAAAACTAGAATCAAGATTTCTTCGAAGTATTGTAATTTGTTTTTCTTGCTAGCATTCTGTATAGACAATAATTATTGTATCTACATCGGCAGCATTCGATTTGGGAATTATGCAGGGTTTAACACTTACACCGTAAGTATAAATGTAATAAAATCGATGTAGCTACTCCCGAATTTCTAAAAATGAAATCGTAATTTATCCGCGAAGATTTCCGATGCGTTTGCCTTCATTGCCAAATCCGCATTCGGAGCCGTACACCACAAACCAGTTACATTGCTTATCTCGCCATCGAGTTCAAGACCGGTTCCAGGCATAGCATAGGCGTGTTCATAACTCCAAAAAAACCTGAAAAATAATTGAACGCTTCATCGTTGGACAAAAAATAACAAAAACCGTCCACAGTACGCCGCCATACTCGTAACCTTATCTGATTCGTTCCCAATTCGCAGATGCGATGGTTACATTTGAATATATTGCTAGTCATGAATTGTTTAAGCGTGGTGGACTTCTAACCACACCTTTTCAGGTCATGTATATCTCTTGTTATAGAAAAATAAGTCTGTTGAAAATAATCCCACTTACAACTCGAGAATCATAGACCATTTCATATTTAACTACCAACCTTTGGATTGGGGATGGGGTTTTTGAAGAATTCGTTAACTTCACCAGTCATGGAATCCAGACCAAATACTTCATTATTTTTGAAGTTTGGATGGATATTATATTTTACTGCACAACTTGCATAAGTTCAAGACCTTGCTGCTTTAGGCCAACCGGTTTTTGCACGTTTGTTTCGGACATACATATTGTTATCGGTATGGTACGCACTTCTTATTTTAGCTGACTGCACTAGAATGCTCAAATACTGATATATCTAATAGCCTACCTAAACTTTCACCATTAAATTTTATTATTAAATAAAATACCGAACGTTTACGCACGTAATCTGCCAAATTTGTACTCCCATACATGTTTAAACAAACTAATTACACACTTCAATGGCTTAAGTGATAAAAGAACGCATATTTTATTAAAGCAATACATGAACTCGTTACTTGCTTTTACTATTGATCAAAATTCCTATACAAATGACTGCAACGTCAAGTTATTCCATGCCTTTCGAAAAAATCTTAGGTAGGTACCTACCTAATATATTGTAACAATTACTGTTGTTATCAGCAACGTGAAAAAATAAATTACTAAACTTGGAAGAAAAAGCGCGTTCCACGCTCAGACGAATGCCAAATGTATAGTTTTAGTTGTTAAGACGTAGTCTAAAGACCCCAGTTTAGTTATGCAACACGGCGGCCACCTTCCATGTTTCTTCATGCCACGGAGAACCGCCTGGCGCTAGACTATACTAGTTATATCCAGTTGATTTGAAATAATTACGTATTATTTTAAACTGTTTTAGTTGGACCAACGGATAACCACAGACCGCACAACCTCCTCTAAGCAAAACACTAATCCATTCTTAATTAATATTCTTAAGCCTTTGCTTAAGCAAACCGAAATGGCACCTTAAAATTATGGAATTAAATCACGCCGACACAAAAATGTTGAAATTCCACCAAGTAAAATCGAAATGAATGAATGTTAATTTGTCAAAGATAAGATATCGCAGAAGTTGGAGTCGAGGCGTTCGTAAAATACAGTTCTGTTTCTCGTTAGGTCGGTTTCGAAATCTGAGACGGAACGTAAACGCGTCCTCGTCGTCACCCCACTTACGAAACGCGTATAATAATAACATAGACCCGTATTCCTACTATGTACTACATAAAGGACACTGTCGCGATCAGTTACGTATAAATATTTAAACGAATGTTTTGGTTTTCCCCATGTATTTGCGACACAATTTAGAGCGGAATTTCAATAGACTCTGTTCACTCTTTTGTATGTTTGGGAGTATTTCCTGAAAGAGTACAGATCTCTTCTGATGTAGTCGTCACGCCGAAATTATTATCAAACTAGCTGCGCCCCGCGGTTTCACCCGCGTAG
Organism: Campaea margaritaria; assembly: GCA_912999815.1. Taxonomy (NCBI): domain Eukaryota; kingdom Metazoa; phylum Arthropoda; class Insecta; order Lepidoptera; family Geometridae; genus Campaea; species Campaea margaritaria. The sequence continues at coordinate 9,395,761 of OU538788.1, forward strand.
TTCCTGTTCCCGCGGGAATATGGGGATAAAATATAGAATTTGTTACTCGCTGTCAATGTAGCTTTCCATTAGTGAAATATTTTTTTAAATTGGTGTAGTGGTTTAGCATTTGAATGCCAAATTTATTTATATCTACTCAAAACCCTAAAAAATAAATTTCAAGCTTCTAGCTTCAAACATGTCGAAACTTCCATACAAACTTACATCCCCTTTTCCAAACCCTTACAATGATAAAAATTACCCTATGTCCTTTCCTAGGCTCTAGACTATCTCTGTACCAAATTTAATTTCAATCGGTTCAGTAGTTTAGGCGTGAAAGAGCAACAGACGGACAGAGTTACTTTCGCATTTATAATATAAGTAAGGATAACAAGAAAACTGAAATCATTTCTGTTCGATTTTAGCACCGTGAATTAAATAACTAAACTGACCGGTGTCAGTTTGTCCCGGTCCCGCTGGACGGAGATTCAATTCCTGCATCGTGTAATATTTTACTAAGTTTTTTTAAGTTTCGATACTTTCCTAGTCTTGAATAAGTGCATAACTCCTTTTGCCATGCACACATAATTTGCTGGATAAGACAATTACTAGAACATTTTCTTCCAAGTCTAAAAATAATGGGACTGGGTCTCAATTACGGCTAAAATACACCGGGGAACCAATCAAACAATCATGGCTGTAAAAAATAATGCAATATTTTTTTATGTTACTTAATAAAGAGGCGAGCGAGCGTTCACTTGATGGTATATTTCATGGTATTTCTAGTTGATGGTATTTTCCATTATTATACTATAGGCCGTAAAACAGAAGAAAACTTGATCTGATGACAAATTTGTCCAATGTAATAATTATATAACATAATATATAATATTATAATATAATTATATAAGATTGTGTATCGAATTTTCATTAAAAAATAATGAAGGATCATGATCGAAGAGAGTGCTGAAAAGCAAAATCATAGCCCGTCTTTTTGCTTCGCCGCAGTGGGGTAAAAATAATAAGCAGATTGTGCAGGAAGGCTGAACCTCAGAATTGATTTGTCAAGCTTTAATAAATAGCTTATTAGCGATTTCGTGAAATAAATAAGCGTAGAAAGATAAAAATTGTAACATTATCAACCTGACCTATAATTATATTATAGAAAAAAATATTGTAATACCTGATACCTGTGCCAATCGAATGATCATCGATATGTAAACTTCGTTTGTCTAAACTTTAGTAAAACGTAATAAAATAAGTATTTCAACATACAAAAAATTTATATAAGGAACAAGTTTAACGTAAGTCCATTTAAAATTGTGATATGATCGGAAGCAAATAAGATTAAAATTAGCTGACTCCTATTCAAAAGACTTACTCTAGATGTTATTTAAAATCAGTTAGCAATTTCACGAGCGGAGAGAAGTTTATTTGCCGAAGGAGCAAATGGACCACGAAGCGGCTATTTGGTGGATCCCAGATAAATCTGTCAGACAGTTTTCATATATTTTTATTTTTACTTTCCCTGTCGGAAATAATAAAGACTTTGTTCATCTTCAGATCATTTTGATACATATTTATTAAATAGACACTATATACCATAATATGAACGACTAATCTTAGGTACAAACCTGCAAAATAAGTACCTGTGACTGCTGTATTGGCTATTATAATTGGTCATGAAATAATCGTACCATACTTACAGCCAGACCATTTTAGCAACCAATCAGAATTGTTATAATTAAATTGTTGTTTTACGAGAGATGATTGATACTCAGAACGCTTTATTTGACATTGACTTAACTAACCGGACATTCTTTTAATAACTATTTGAATTTTTTTAAATGTACACAATAGTTAATTAAAGATATGAGGAATGAGGAAGCCAAATATGTAATAACGGGGAGTCAAATAATAGTGTTATATTTTAGCTATTGCTTATTTTTATGTTAAAGTTTTACTGAATTTGAAAATTTATAATTATTGATCGTAGACCAGATACCTAACATTTAATTATTTTTTAAAATGCTTATCTGAATGTTTAAAAATTTATTTCAATATAAGATGGTTAAATTAACTATACTTACTCTATTATTCCACATTTATTAAATTTTAATCTTACTTTATAAAATTGTGTAAATTTTAACTAAGTGAACTTATTAATTGTTTTCAATAACTATCTTTAATTAACTATGAGGTCAGGTCAATATTAGTCCTGTTTGGGTTGTCATGACACAGCCAACAAATCATCAAAACCTTTATCATTATTGTGGATGTAGACACGTCTTGGAACAGTGCTACCTATTCTTTATCTTAGTCTGTTGTCATAACTATTCATTGACTAAACGAAACGTGTTTACAGAAACAATAAGCCTAATCTACGTGTGCAATTGTACATCTTGAACGTTTGTTTATATTATTTTTACAGTGCATCTTTTAACTGAGAAGCAACTTTAGTACCAGTAGCGCGTTCGAGTAGTGACCACTTATATAATCAAGGTATATTAAAAATATCTTGAAAAGATGTTTTATGTTATAGCTATATTAGTAAAATATTCAGACGCCGATATTAATTAATATTATACGGCGTACCGAGGTATCGGTGTTTTTAAAATAGGTTTTTGTGTTTCATACAAGTCGCGAGCGGATAATGTGCGAACAAAAGAGCCGCACATACGCGTCGAATTGAGCGCCACTTTTCACTGTGACATCAACGTGCTCTTCGACTAAGAAAAATAAGTAAAACTAGAAAAAAGCTGGATCGTAAATGGACATGAGCCACAACGGCGAAACCTGATCACAAATTACATTTACAAAACGCGATTGGAGCGTGGGTATCAACTGTAATTCATGCGGTGTGAGAGGGGACGACTGTATGCACGCCCTCGCATAATCTGCGAGAAGGCTCGCGTGCGATGCGACCCGTCGACTGCGCCCGCGCCGCCATGCCACCGGCCACCACCGCGCCGAACTCAAGGAGGTACGGGCCATTTGGAAAGTAACACCAAAATATCCACTCCGATGCAAACTCGCAAAAGCAGTAAAACTCGCTGTGCCCGTTCCCGAAATAAAACTAAAAATATCCGGACTCACCTGTCGGAATATTTCAGAGGGCCAAAACGCGGATTCCTCGGTGGTATCTCGTGTCAAGAGAGTAGTCCGGTTTTGCATTCACGTACCGAAGCACGATCACAGTGCGTGAGAGAAAGGGCGCGCAACTCGTTCACAGGCGATCACTCGCGTGTTGTGGCTCGGCGATTCGTAGCGTGAGTGGGCGTCGCGAAAGCGTGTTGGCGTTCGCGGAGCTCTGGTAGGACTGGAGGCCGCGAGGCGCGGGGGCCACTATAAGCGCTAGCGCACCCCGCCAGCCGGGGCGCCGCGCGCCGGACGTGCTGCGCGCGCGCACACACACAGCTGTCAGCCACCCTCCTGAAACTGACAACCCCTTGAATACTATTTCAATATTTTCTATCCATTTAAATACTACCATAGTACCAAAAAATTAAATACTGAAGAACAATTTCTATTCAGTTTTAATAAGATTAAACCTGTGAAAATTAAAATTTAATAACTAACATCTAATAATATAATAACATCTACCAAATTATAAAATCCGCCCTCTATATTAGACATCAACGCGCGTTCTTGGTTTTCAAAGGCGCATAAGAATAGTTGTGGGCATTTTTTGAACGAAAACCAATAACAGGCTAAATTTAGGTTTTTTAAGTTTGACAAAAGTTTTATCATTACACTTATGTAAAGGTATGTAAAATGAAAAGATGAAATACTGGCTTATTATTTTACAACTTTACTCGTACTTTAACCGCCTTGGAAAAATTATGTAGCCCTGAAGAAAAAAATAGTACCTACGCTAGTAAGCGCTACGCCGCCCCATAACAGTTACAGTACCACCCAGAACATTGCATTGAATAATCCTGCGCGGCACTGCGCTGCGCTCGTAATCCTGAGACATCGGCGCTTAAGTCTCATATGCCCAGTAAATTCACTAGAAACAGTGCCCTTCAAACCGGAACACAGTAATATTTGCACACTACTGCTTGGTGAATGAATATCTGGCCAAGGTGAGGTACTTCCCCACGCGGTCTCTTGCAGAAGAGGCCTCCTACCTACCTACTACTCCACTGCCACCTACCTACCTGACCAGACCGCACTAATGCATATAATATGGAATATAAAACGGTATTCGATATTTATGATAGGAATTTTAGGTCACCTAGCGCCTAATAGTAAATGATTGCAGGTAAACGGTCAGATTGTACTTCCATAACATTTCATGTTTTGACCTACATTGATGGCATTGGATATGATATGTAATTGATCATTTATACTATTTAAAATAACATACTATTTGACACGTCTGTACCTACAGTCAGGTAAATAGCTAGCCTTCATATGTTCCCAGGATGCACGGTTCAAAAATGTTCGTTAACAGTTCCATGTACTTACATTATTCATTTTAAATAATAGCCCCCTTATTCATAAAAAAGTTATGTGAAGTTTCATAAAATCGCGTACTACAAATTTGTACTGCGCAGTACTAAGTGACGTTCGATAACTTTTTATAAATAAGGGGGTAGGATTTTAGTTTAGAACAGTTGAAACAGTTTAGTTTTGTTTTTTACAGTTTTTTTTTAACAGTTTTTTAAACGCTATTGTACCTATTACATGTAGTATTAAATGTATTGTAATGTAATGTGTGTAGTATTAAATGTATTGTGTCTATTAAATACTGTAAGTACGCCCACCCACCCTACTATCGAAAAATTATTTTTACTGTCCATCCAAAGGTTGTCTGGAAGAAATCGCTTTCAGCGATAAGACCGCCCATTGCACTACCCCTGTTTACCTATTGTAATTATTCTGTACTGTGTTTATTTTTGTTTCTGGTGTACAATAAAGAGTTTTTCTATTCTATTCTATTCTATTCTATTCTACATTCCGAAGATCTTGGTTTGGTATCGTGTGTGCACAATAATTTTGTAGTACTTAACATAATAATACTAATATTATAAATGTGAAAGTTTGTATGTTTGAATATTTGTTACTCAATCATGCCAACGGCTGAACAGATTTGGATGAAATTTAGCACACAGTTTGGGACATATAGAGTACTTTTTAACCCGTAATAATTAATGATTCTTGTGGGATAATATTCAACGCGGGTGAAACCATGGGGCGCAGCCAGTTATCTATATTAATTTTAGATAGAAATAGAGTTCGCGAGTTTGTTAGTTTACCTGTATAATAGGTGTAATGTCACATCGTTGTTGTTTTACAATACGGGTTATGACAGAATGTACACGCATTACTAATCAGATGCTAAAAAATCTTTCGCTTAAAAAATCTACACTATTCCCAAGTAACTTTGGCTTCATATTATCCCGGGAAAATATAGAGTGACTGCGGGAAAATGAACATTCCGCGGGTGAAACGTGGGGCGCAGCTAGTATCACAGAAATGGGAAATTTTCCATTTTATCTTAAACTACCTATTCCTTACGATTTCACCTGCATAATTCCTATTTTTCCCGCACGATTTTAACACTTTTCCGGAATAACATAACATAATTACTGGGCTTATTGTAAGACTTTAGAGCCGATATGTCAGGGTGACGAGCGCAATGCAGTTACGGGCAGTATTATGCAATGCATAGTTCTGGGTGGCACTGTAACTGTTATGGGCAGGCGTAGCGCTTACCATCAGGTGAACGACATGTTTGTCTCATAACTCAGCCAAATAAAAAAAATTAAACAGCGCTTACAGCACTCACATATGATGTAGCTCTCATACGTGAAAGAATTTTTAGATTAGGACTGGCAGCTCCGGAGTTTACTTCCTACAAAGAAACAAACTCACAAACAAACCTCTTTGGAATATTATTAGTGTAGATTAGGACGCATTTGACCTGTATGGACGGAATATGCTTGCCCAGAACTCTTAAAGGGTACCTTTCTACTCTAGACTTGGTGGTATCAAAATTAAAGTAGTATTATAGTATCTAGTTTAATATTGGGACACAACGACGCTGTGCTTCTCTTCTTATAGTTATACAGATGAAGTAAACTCTAACTCCGACTAGTTGGAAAGCCTATCATCATAGAGGTGACCAGAATCAAAAACTGAGAACGTGTTTTTGTTATTAATGTGGAAAGAAAAATTTAGAAATAGGCTGGAGTGAGTACAGGATTATCGAAATATTTGAAAAGTATATATTTAGACCCTTGGATACGAATATGGAAACAAACACCCACATTTGCCTGCATGCTCGAAGATTGGACAAGACCCGAATATTGGTCATGTAATAGAAGTTTCATATGAAGTCACACGTCGCGTCGTCGTACGAAGTCATGAGCATAAGCTAGTGAATAATATACCGGTACCAAGGAAGCAACACTGTAAGTACTGCCACCTGTAATGAATCTTGATGGCACTTAACTGAGTTTTACAGACACATGTGAAATTAAAAATGATTGTTAGTTATTACATCCCTCGATTATATTGCAAGGTCATTTTTGAAACCTATCTATTAAATCCTTTTGGTACAGTTCACTTCAGGATTTTTTTTATAATTTTTTTGTGGTACTTTAATCATTAAGTATTATGTCAGTCCCGCCCCGTATTACTACCATTATATTTAAGCTCTTAACAACAATATGTCGTGGAAACTTAACAAAAATGCATCAATGTATTTTAATTAAATTAAAATGTTGGTAGGCAATGCTCTAAGCGTACATTTTTACTAGCTATTTAATCTGTGCAATAAAGTATTAAATAAATAACAAATACAAAATGTAACTTTACTAAAATATTAGGTTTTAGCTGATATTTCGTCGAATTATTTCTTTTGTTGTAGTGTGGTAAAGTAATTTACGATAGTATTTAATTTTATTACATACTGAAACGATATTTAAACTATGAGTAGATTATCCCCGAGATTTCATGAAACCTCCATGCAAAAAATCACTTCAATCGTTTGCTCTATTGCTGCGTGAAATAAGGACAAATTAACAAACCCACTTTCGTATTAAATAGAAAAGGGACAATGAGGATAAATCGCAAACTAAAGTATTTGGACTAAATTATTAACTAAGCCCTATATATTAACTAGACTACGAGGATTTTCAAAGGATTTTCCTTTTCTTGATCTTGATGACTCAGAACTGAATCTAGCACAGGAAAAAGAAACTTACTTATCTGGTTCTGAGAAATACGCCCGCAGGCGTACTGGGGAAGATGTTTGTTTTCACAAAACTGTGTTTTCGCACCACTTGTGAGTTTAACCAGAGTCAAGTATTAAATTGTATTTCAAGATTGTTTTTAACGAAAATGAATAGTCAAAATGTCGAGGCGCAGCCAGTCAGGTAGCTAGGCCAGGAGGCCTACCATGACGTCTTATAGCGATTCAGTTCAGGACCTAAACTGAGCCGCGTCGCATAATCGTACCGTGACGTATTATTTTTTATGTTGCTGCCATTTTCAACCTAAACTGGATATAGATTAGGTTGAAAATGGCTTATTAGCGACTCAATTTAGGTTGCTACCATTTTCAACCTTAAATGGATCCAGTTTAGGTTGAAAATGGCAGCAACATTAAAAATAAGACGTCACGGTACGATTATGCGACGCGGCTCAGTTTAGGTCCTGAACTGAATCGCTATAAGACGTCATGGTAGGCCTCCTGGTCTGGTCTACTCGCAATCGACTTCTCGATTCTGTAAGTGGTGGAGTAATGGACTGAAACTTGCCGGTAGATTTAGATATTACATGAAATTATACGTTTTTTCACAATATGTAGTATGTAAACACACCTCGATATTATACATTGAGACTCTAATAAACTCAAGTTTTAGACTCGAAATATTGATAATTTAACAATAACAAAAAAAATGGTGTTTAGTAGAGTAACAAAAATAAAAAAAATTACAGAATGCTACTAAATATGGTGCTTGGGCTTATTATAATACGAGTGTATAAATAAGCGTATGCATGTATGCGCTCTCCGTCACTACGATAACACCAATAAGATTTCTGCTTATGTTCACCACAAGAAGGTGCGGCGCGCCGCACGACGTCATGCAGCGCGCCGATATCTTCAGTGTGGCTTGTCGCTTGACGTGCGCGGCTATAGCTCACAACGCTCGCGGAGACCGTGCGGCATGCGTGCCTCACATGCATCAGCTTAGCATCAAGATTTATTAAGGTAAGGTTCGGGCATCCAGATAAATTAGTTATAATCGAGATGGAGAAATTTATAATGCTTCCCCCTGCTCATCTCAAACCCACGCGATATACATATTTTTGCCAGCTGCATCAACAGATCGTAGCTGTTGTACGCTGCACAAACGTATAACTTATTAGCAGCGCCCCGCGGTTTCACCCGCGTTGAGTTTTTCCCACAGGGACCGTTAGGTTGTACGAAATGAAAAGTTGCTTATGTTCTATTATTGGACCGCTGCAGTATATGTAAGTATATTCAATTTCATCAACTATGAGTGAAGAGAAGACAAACACAGAAACTTTCACATTTCACTAATATTCTTATATAGTATACAGATACTTAATGTGGTGGAATAGAATATATAATACTTTATACCCCATACAAATCAACGGTTGCTAACGCGGGTGAAACTGCGGGGGCTGTTAGTTTCTAATATTAGTGAGATTAGTGTAGGGTTTATGCCCGTGAATATGTTTGAGAGACTTAAGTTTTTTACATGTGTAAGTGCAATTTTTTTGCATACTTGTAATAAATGATTTGAGTTATGAGTTTTACCTAATCCGGGAATCCCTCGTTGGTATTACAGTCCAAAGTTGAAATTAAATTGTGATGCCTCCAACTGCATTTCACGATTCATTTTTGTGCGCAGTTGGATTATTTGTTATATTAAAATGGAATGTCCGATTTGAATAATTCGAAAAGTAATATACAGGTATTGAAATAGTTTTGAATACGAAATTATTTGTTTGCATAACAATTAATGTAAAGGTATGGATAGCATGGTTGGATTTTGGTCGAAATTATACTATCAACTTTTAAAATGTAAAAATGAAGTTGTAGTTATAGTTGCACCATGCCTCATGGACAACCCTCTTTTGTTAAATTTTTAAGTTTTTAGTTTTAGTTTGTTTTCCTGTTACATAACTACAATAGTAAAACATAATTAGTATCCCAAATTTTTTGTAGATAATAATTACTTTCCAATGTACCTACTACATGTTGCAGTTCATGCAATAATTATTACGGCTATAGAAATGAGATTTCGATGAAATATAATGTCTGATAATAAATTAATAATAATTATTATTATTTGGCGCCGGGGCAGGCCAAGAAAACGCTGGCGTGACGATCTTGATACATACGAACCAAGTTGGTCCGACGTGGCAAACATTCGCGACATGTGGAAGGAGATGGGGTAGACCTTTGCCCAGCAGTGGGACAGCATAGTTTATTAAAAAAAATATATTATTATAATATGAACTAAAAAATAATAACTATATTATTATTATATTTAATTTCGTTGCAAGCAATAAAGGAAGAAGAAAGAAAACATTTATTGTGGCTAAACTTCGCACGATTAACTAACTTTTTTAGTTACTTGATATAAAATCGGTTATGTGCTCAAAATAATTGTTTTTGTATAAAATCGGAGTTCAGTTGATCGAAGTCACTATTCGTACGGGTACTGGACGAATAATTTATATTTATTAGTACGATTTTATTTTTTTCAATTATGAATGACTCGTATGATTAGCTTTTGTCGGATCAGCATATTACTGTATCCGTACGAATATACTCAGCCTTATTAGATAGGGTAGGGTAGGGTAGGGTAGGGTACTCGTAGTTACCATATCATGAATTCGACTGTACTATTCAGTGAACTGAAAAATGTAACGACCTTGGCATTCAACTGTCGCATAAAAAATGTGACTTTACACGTGTTCCATCCATCCAGCATTAATCACACGGTAACAGTGAGAGGCTATCAATATGCTATTCATTGTGCTGACCAGTACGTAAAAATCTGCGTTTTCTTATCATAGCATATTTATGATATGATACCTGTATGATTTTTTGTCGATAACACTGCGAGCTGATCAAAATGTTCCTAAACATTACATCAATCTTACTAACTAACATAATGAGTTTTATATATAATGATAGATGATAATTGAAGTTTTATTGTCAAAAAGTTACTTATATGCTTGTATAAGTAAAGATTACCGCCTCACGATGGAAAATACATCATACAGCTGGGACACCAAGGGCGTGAACACTTGAATGCCTTGTTGATGCCATCCCATCACTACATTGAATTTTTTTTAAATATAGCTTTCGTTTGCGCTGTTTACAGTCCATCGCGGTAAAAAGTCTGGTATGTCGTTCCCCAGGATAAATAATATATCTACTAGTCAAAACTCATAATCAACCGTTTAGTCGTGAATAGGTAACAAACAAATAGAGTTACATTCAAATTTATAACATTGATGTATAGATATTGAAATTAATTAATATATTACATCAATCCAATTATAATTTACATATTAGCTTTGGTACTGAAGTTACCGACGTAGCTCTGAAAATTATTGTGTGTGTTTTGTAAGTGGCAGTGACAGGCCACGGAGCTCGTAGAACTGATATCCGTTCGGGAAGAAAGGTTCTCGTGTGTTGACCTCGCACCGGAAGACGTAGCGTAGGACAGCCGATGAAGGGGGCCGGTGAGTCACAGGAAACCGCTGAAAACAAATAGTTAGCCGCCGCTCGTTGTGGCGTTTTATGTGAGAGGCCTAATTTCAGTCAGTGGATGTCTTTCAGCTGATGATGATGATGTTGATGTTATGAAATTTTATATTTTGACATACTATTGTGTCCTACTAGTTTTGTAAATGTGAAAGATTATATGTTTGGATGTCTCGATGTATGTTGTTCAATTACTTTGGATTTGGATGAAATTTATTACTAACATTTGATTTTTTGGATTAGCACATAGGACCCTTTAGATTACGTAAAGCTTTACATTTTCAGTGGGATAATACTTAACGCGGCTGGAACCGCGGTGCGTAATTGTAGGTACGATAAAACCTTTGGGTATTATGTGAAAGAACTCCAGTTCCTCTGTATTTGTATTTGTATGGATAATGTCTCTACATTCATTTTTAATACAGTTTGTTACATGAAATGTCCGCACGGACATTTCGATTGCTTCTTAGATATCCAAATAGAATACTGTGTTATTTCTTCCTAATTTTAGGAAACTTCAGTCACTGTTACACTATCTATATGGGTACACTTGACTGGGTTAAAAATTGCTAGTCAGGTAAAAAGTGGCGAATTACATGCGACATGTGGGAAAATTACGGAACTTGCAGCACTAGTACAATGTGGTGCCACGTGCCTGTGCGTCGAATCATTTTCTTTTGTACCCAACAATATTGAGCTAATGAAAACACGTGTTTGAAATGGTCTAGTGTTCTATTTTATAGCTCGATCAGTGTGTTATATTATTGTAATGAGCCTAGTACCTATCAATATAGTTGTTCGTTGTATTTGGGAGCAGGATGTGCCGTGTATGTACATGTGTGCCGTTCGCAACCCCATCTCAGTGTGCGCGTGTAGTAGTGAGCCGCTTGCCTCACTGTTTGACAGAAATTGAGTGGCGTTCATTTCTGATAGTGTCCTTACTTACAAGGTTGTACGGAACCCTCAATATGCGAGTCCAACTGGCACTTGACTGGTTGTGACGTAGTTTTTCCATTCTCCCCACTACACACTAGTGGGTACGCGGCGCGGCCTCAGTTGTCGGTGCGTTATACGCATAGGATTTAGGGATTTAACAAGCACTTGATGTCCCTACTTATCATTAACTGGTAGCCTTAACACCGAATTATCATTGACTGACGTCCCTGAATAAGGCGGGTAAATTGATTATTATTGCAGAGGGCACGCTAACAAGAAATCACTATCAATAATAATGACAAGGAACGTTGCGTTGAGGTGGATAGCATATGATTATCATTATGTTGGATCAACAGGAAACGTCCGCTAACTATGTACCATAACTAGCCTACTAATAGCTTCATAATTCGCATGATATTGAATGCACTGCTTGAAAGATGACTTCCTGCCGGACCTGTAAAATCAACATAGGGCGACGCAAACCATTGTGAGTGCTGTCAACCGTATTATTACACAGACACAGAATATTGTACCTACTGTACATTATCATCATCATCGTCAGCCCATATCAGCCTGAGTACGGGCTTCCCCTTACTTTCGTGAGGAGGAGTAGGCCTTAATCCACCACGGAAGCTTGTTCCGGATTGGTGGATCGCATACCTGCGATATAATTCTCGAGTATGTGAGTTTCTTACTGTACATAGCCTCAAGAAAAATATATGCTTATATTGGAATTTATTTAATTTAGTTACATATTAATTATCACCTAGGTATATCTTTTGTAGTCAAGGAGAACAAAATTTCATCTAACCGTATCAATGATTAAATCATTCGATAGATCTCCTTTGTTTTTTGTATTTAGCGAATGATTGTCTGGAAAGATCATTCAAGAGTAGGTAGCTTTTCAATTATACCCTGGGTGATGCAGGTGGTCATTAGCGTCGGTATCCGTTCACCATCAGCCATCAGGCAGCCGCAAACTCGTCTATCGTGGATTCAAATAAAAATACATACACCTACACATATATACGTAACCTACTGCAAGTAAAAACTATAACAATATTGTGTACAAACCTCCTGCCGGCATTGACACACAGCTCAAATAAATCGATCTTTATATATAAAAACCGATGAGCGTGTGTATGTTCCCTATGGACTCCAAAACGGCTGGCCTGATATTTATAAAACTTTGGTAAGGTCCTCAGAGGAAGCCCACGTGGTTTGTTGGCCCAAAAAAAGTATTTTATTATACTTTATATGGCATTACAACGCATGCCGGTTACAGCTAGTTTCCTATAACAATAGTCTGCTGATACAACCAATTATGCTAGAGTATGAAAACAAAAATAAAACATAAAAATTAATGTCTTTATATTTACACCACAAATAATTCATAAGCAAGCCGTTCAAATTGCCTCTTCTAATCCGTTTCGCTGCAATCAATTTACGAAGTGTCCGAGTCGCATACTGATAGCCTGTTGTTGCCCTGATGGGATTAGTAGCCATTGTTTCTTATACACAAACGCATATTAATTCGAAACAGTTGTCTCACGAACATGGCTGGTGGTAAACTTTATGGTGTCATGGGAAAATTGATGGAATACAATCGTATAACCAGGGTGACCGTTGAGGAAATAGATAATCTGCCACACGCTACTTAATAATCTACCTAAGGGTTTCAGAAAAATGTTTCATATGCGCCACATAATTATATTAGCTTTTCTATGGGGGTTGGAATATATGTTAAAAGAACCTATAAAGGTTCCTTTTATAAGGGTAGGGTCTACACTTTACACTTTCGTCAAAACCCTTTCGGCCGTTATGGCATGAAGAGAGGACAAAATATACAACACAAACTTCCAAACTTGTAATATTAGTGGGATATTGAGTAGGTATGAGTATACCTTGTTAATTCTTCTTCCTAGACCTTGAGTCCCATTTATTTGGAGTCGGCCTTCCTTGTCCTTCTTTTCCACTGAGCACGATCTCGTACTATGTCAGCGTCGAGCTGAGCTTCTTTTAGGTACTTTCGACCGTCGTCAAACAGGTGGCGGGTGGTGTTCCACGTGCACGTTTCGTCATTGGCAAGTCTAGGGCAGCCGTCACCACGTGATCATCTCGGCGTCGCTGGACGTGACCGTACCACCGTAAGCTAATTTCTTTGATCTTACCAACTATCAGAGCGACTTTAAAACTCCGCCTTATATACTCATTTCAGATTTTCTCTACTAATGTGACACCCGCTGACCTGCGTAGCATGCGCATTTCGTTTGTGAGTAGTTTATTAAGGTGTTGTTTGTTAGATATACATTCTAGAGCCCGCTCCCACAGCCGTTGTAAATTGTTCCTCCTATAAAATATTAAATGTTCGCGCCAACGCCGCCAACCAATCGACCAATGAAACGCCACCGCCGTTCCTTTCCGCAAAAATATTCCCGCTAGCGCCATCTCTGGTGACAACGCGGACAACACAGCGTCTTCGCCGGGCCTCCCGCATTATCACACGCCCCGCACGTTACCGATAACACTGTTATTCCTGATCCTAACTATTAAAAATAATAAATCATTAATTTTATATTACTGATGGGAGTAATTACACGTGGCTAATTTTATGCATCACATTCATTATTCTATCCATTAATAGTGGGCACCACTTTGTGATCCTACCCACTAGTTGTTAATTTGTTAATTTTTCTATGATGGAGGTAATTACACATGTGGCTAATGTTATCCATCACGTTCATTATTCTACACATTATAGTGGTGTCCCACGTTGGGCGCCACTTTGTGATCTGTAATTTTTTTAATGATGGGAGTAAAAACGATGGGATAATGAGCTAAAGCGCTTTACTCACATATCTTATTACCATTACCTACCTTTGAAATATGAACAAGATATGGAATAAGTAAAAAATACATAATTAGTCATCATGCTTTATTTTGGCATTCGAAATTACACATTTACAAGTTTACAACATTAATATATTTAGAAATATTATATAGCAACAAATATACTATAGTTGGTGTAACATTATTTAAGTGCACTACGGTAAACTATCCCTCCAACACATAATATACGTAAATTATACTATCTACACAAAGATTAATTTGCAAACACTTTAATACGAAACTAAATGATTATTAAATAACAATTTAAAAAGACGCTATTCACAGGCATCAAAATATAACATTAAACATGTTCAATATAATCAACAACTTGGGCGACGACAAACCAGAACTGTAATTACATCCAACCTAGGCGAGGTCGAGTGCCCCTAGAGGCGAGTCCGCGGCAGTCGCCCGGACGTCCGCAGGGATGGTCGCGGAAGCGCAATCGCGAGCCCGTGTCCACCCCAACATGCGGAGAGGAGAACACCCCGGGGTTTTAGTGGGTAAACCCCGTCAGGCGCGTCAGTAGGATGCGTGCTGGCGGGGGAACCCCACATAACTAGCCGGCCTCCCCCGAGGTCGGAAGTATGATTAAAGACATTTCCACGGGCAAAAAAAAAAAAAAAAGAACTGTAATTACATGTAGGTAGTTACAATATCACAAAAAACATGTGAATACCTATACGATAAGGTAAATCCAGAAAATTATAAAACAGCGAGGTCTACCTCAAAAGTTCACGTCTTCAACTTAGCGGTTTCAGTCATAATATTAGCAATCAATAACTTATGTTGAGCACTGGTAGTGGTTAAATTATTACATTCAAACGTATTTTTGCACGCTTCCATTTACTAACTACAGACGATCTAATCTATAAATTATTCAAATAGTCTAAAATTTTTAAAATAATTTTATATGAATAAAACTCAATGTGATTGTTTCTAAACAAAAATAAATGATGACATGGACTACAAAGTATAGTTTCGAATTAACTGGTTGTATTTATTTTAAAAACGATCATTATTTCTATCATGTAGAAATACAAGGTTTATGAATTCTCGTTTACAATTTTAATTAGACTCCTGACCTTCATGGTAACTTTCACAATATTTCTCAAATTGTTATTTTCATAAGAACGTGAACACGAATATAAACTCTTACCGGCGTTACTGAAACTCCCATAAAGCCCACACATTGTTGTTTTCTGCAATGTCCACTTGATTGGATATCATTTACAGCATCTGGAACTCGTTGCAAGCATCGGTTCGAGCATCGCGTGAGTTGAAATGGACGCTGAATTACAGCTTAGGTCGCGACCCTACTGATGCACAGACCATCACATGCAACAATGCATTGCATGATAGGAAATTGACATAAATTACCCCTGGATTAATCCCTTCATGAGGCGCAATTGTTAGTCGCCATTATTAGTGTACCAATTGGTTGATTAACCAAACAACGGTGGCATAGCGTTATGGGAAAATTACTCAGCACCGAGACCAACCCCGCAATCTGAATTGCACCGGTAAGGGTATTCATAAACTATAACAAAAATATCCGGCAGATTTATATTAAAAGCCAGTTAGTAAATGCATATTTGTCAGTTTTACCATGCCAAATGTCAGTGATTTCAGTTACTAAAAACTTTTCCGTGGTCACATTAAACAGCAGTAATAGAATATACAATAACATCGTATGCTCATAGCTGCCAAGTAGTTTAACAATAACGCGAAATCAGTTAAAAATTCAAGAAATTTGATGCCAAATGATTTATCACTCTACAATTCAATGTTCCACAAAACAATGGAATGTTTAAAACTACCAATAACGTAAACTTAACAGATTCCGATCACGCATCAATCTACAATCGATATTATACAATTTTCTGGATTTTTCTACTATACTGAATATATAGTTTATTTTAGTTATATTAATATAACATATTAATATAATGTTTATTCCAGATTAACAATAACAGTTAAAAAAAATGTTATGTGGCCGAGCGGTAACTTGGCCGCTGAGCAACTTAATCAGGTTCGATTGTTGGCCTCTCACCAATGTCTTATTAGATACATATTATTGGACAGAGGTTTCCGAAGACAGAAAGTTCGTTTCGCCGCGATCAATTTTACGTTATCGTATCGCGGGGAAACGACTGTCGCCCCTTTTCCACGGTGCATACTGCAAACATTATAATTGTATTTATTATCTGACTTTGCCTCTCTGAATATGGGCACTATTAACAATGTACAAAATATAATTACATGGTTTCTAAAATCACAAACAATTATACAATCCAAACGTTATATGCATACAACACGCTAGAAACAGTGGTGTGATCACAAAATTGCACATATAAAAATAGATTTATATTGCTAAAACAGCAAAGTGGTGCTTCTAAAGCCAGAAGCAAGAGTGCTGCCTAGTTAAATACTTTATCTAATTAGATGTGCCATAACTACTGGCGATTTGTACTATAATTCGGACGTTCCATTAAATTCATACATTTTCCTTTAAGGCTTACTAACATTTACTATTGTGACAATATCCGTAAGAGCCAGTTAACCGTAATCGGTGCGTACCTTCTCAGCTTCGATAAAAAAAATTTGGTTTCTGTGACAAGTTTTTAGCTTTAGCGGCGTTAATGCATTGCAGTATCATACATACATATACATTTCATACATATATTATACAAACTAAACAGTAAATAACAAAAAAAAATACAATTTTATCAACAAAAAAAAAACACCAGTTTTGCCATCCATTATCTAGTTACCCGTGCAAGTGAGACGTAAACATAGACCAAACGTGAACGAGTGACTAGGACAGCGTTCTAAAAGTGGAAATTATAGTTGAGTAGCGAACAGTCCCCCAAAATTAACAGATGCCATTGCTATAGCAACTTCAAGTATTATAATTATGTATACTGACTGACGGACCCGTAACCAGCATCTACGTGCATTATGCAAGTACAATAAAACATATTATTATATTAAATTAGTATTTGATGCAGTTTACGTCCGTCAGTGTATTTTAGTGACATGTTTCAACCACTGATATAACATAGCTACAATAGGTTATAATAGCAAGAGGACATCATTATTTTTGCCTGATAATTGTAACTTGTGTATTTCCGACAGCGCTCTCAATTTCCCACTAACCTACTGACCCATTAATTAATTCGAAAAGCAACTACAACGACGCTGTTTTTTGGATAGTTCAGAGAGGCAAACTAGTTTTGCAAACATAATCGACTTTACTAATAAACGAATCTTAAAGTTGAGCACGTCATAATTATGAGTTCTGCGGAATACATTTTTGTACTGTGCCGAACTTAAATGACGTGCTTAGCTTTAAAAGGCTGTTATAAGTAAGGCCGAATATGTATAAATTCAAACACAATATATAGATAAGATATACAAACTATAAATACGGTTGCTGTATACGCTAGATAATTAATTGGTATAGGGCCAAACCTTCTCAATACGTTTAAAATACTACTAAGTGTGAATAGGCATCGATGTCAGCGCAAAATCTTTAACTACGGAGAAGGAATCAATCTAAATGCATGTCCCGGTCGCGGCCTGTGCCATGGTGACTATGATGGCGTCGCGCGTGCTCCGGAGACGTGGAACCTAGCCCTCGAGCCGGTTCAGGGCAGCGTGGCGGCGGCTGCTGCTCTCAATGGCAGCAGCGACGCTCATGCGGCCACGTCTTAACCCTCAGGATCTTTTTATCCTATGATCTGAAATGGGAAATACATAAATCATGACTATGTGAATATAATGACTTAAGAACCAATGTCTGAAGGTGACGTGCAAAGTGCAATGAAATTTTTCAATGCTAAGTTCTGCTATTGTTATGGGCAGGAGTATCGTTAACTGTTAAGAATTGTTGTTGATTTTCGGATGAGGCGGTGCCGCCCCTGGTGACAGGGTTTATCAGACCGCCCTCTCTCTAAGGACCTCTGCCATAGCTTTATGACTGCTATCTATCTGACCTGACTCGTTTCGTTACTCTACTGGATAAAAGAAACAAGCAAAACTGTTTTCATCTTACCACATAAGAAAAGTGTGTCATAAAATATAATTGAAAAGTCTTTGCCACGATCAGTGGCCACTGTATAGTGTGTCTGTGTGTGTGTGTGTGTGTGTGTGTGTGTGTGTGTGTGTGTGTGTGTGTGTGTGGGTGTGTGTGTGTGTGTGTGTGTGTGTGTGTGTGTGTGTGTTGTCTGTCTGTTTTAAACAAGATTTTATTTAAATTGCAATGCAATGTTTGTAACTGAATTTTAAAGCAATTATCCTCAACCAATTGAGATGAAATTTTGCATGTCTGTCAAGTTCTGATAAAATTGCTATATTATGGTGACAGCGAGCTGATCTAATGATAGAGACGAAAGGTAGACAACGGAACTCCTCGTTGGTTATCAGTAGATTGATATTGTTTGGGCTTATTTGTATCGGCTCGCAGTGCTGAATAAGTATTTTGTATAAGCTTGTCTGGAAACATTTTATTTACTAAAAACTCATAATTTTATCGTGTAGACTGTTAAACGTGTGCTATAATTTCAGGTTTGGTACTCACTGTTGCGAGGAAGCACCACGGCCTGCAAATCATCGATGGTGCAGCAGTGCAGGTTGCCGTGGAACATGTACTGGATGGTCAGGTGCTTGGGCTCGCCAACACATGGGTCGTAGAATCCAGGCAGCTCGGCCTATAAATATCAACAGAGTGAATTGGGTTAGATTTGATTTATTTTTTGACCTTTTTAATGCTAAATTAGAATTAATTAGATCCTGACCCCTAAATAAAATTCCCTGTATCTTGCTAGAAGCGAATCAGGAACTACGAGAACCAGGGTCTCACAAACACCCAAATTCAGAGCTATGTATTTGTGGTTGACACAAATTCATACCCTTCTCGGGATGCTAATTCACAATCTTTCGCTTCCCAGTCGGCTCATCATCAACTTACGCCACGGAGGTTTTGACCATACCTCGGACATTCAATACAAGAGCTGATTTGACAACTCACACATATAAATAAATGACGTTTGTACACGCGCCAAATGCGTGTGTGAGTATTCAAACGTAATACGCGACCAAAGCAAAACACAGCCCGCCAGTGTGAAGGTTCATACTAACCCGTTTGTCTAATGTTTGGGTGTGTAATGTTAACCGCCCACCGATTGCTCTCGTGATTGCAGGTAGAGGTGCGGGGAAGCGGACCGCTCGGGGTGGAGTGTACATTCTGTATGCAGCTACATACTATGTCTGGTGTCGTCTGGTGTTGATTATTCTATTATATTATTTATTACTAGGGCCTTACCTTGCCAGCATCAAGCAGCTCAAGTCGCGAATCTTTGATCAGGCATTGCAGAGGCACGGTGACATCGATAACTTCTGTGTACAAGCTCGGCGCTTCTGGAGACGGCACGTCACCCACTGCATCTTGTGGTATGTTATGACCCGTTGCGTCTAGTATAAAATAAAATGACAATATGAGCCCTTTTAAAATACAACAAAGGAATAACCATTAATCACCCTGTTAGCGTATTTTTTCTATTTAGTAGAACGTAAGAGCTTGCATGGTCAGAAAAGTTGAGTTTTAATTTCAAATAGGATATTATTCGTCTCCAATCCTTTGTGTTTCAAATCAAAACTTTGTGTTTGAAATAGCACTACATTCGTCTAGAAAAAGCCATTGTCACCCGCTGCACCAATTTTTTTTTTTTTTTTTTTTTTTTTTTTTTTTTACCTGGGGAATGCAATTACGCATACCACCAGACCCGGGTGAGGGCCGGGTGGTTATGTGGGACTCCCCCGCCAGTCTGACGGGTATACCCACTAAACCCCAGGGTGTTCCACCGGGACGCCTTTGTTGTCGGGGCTACGGGTGCGAGAGTGGACTTCCGCAGCCCCGACGGCACCCGCTGCACCACTGTGTCAACTAGACAGTGCGCCGGGCGTTTTTAGAATCATAGCCTGTATACATATCTAAGGTAAAAGAACTTTATGCTCACCCTGTGGTAATTTTCCATACAAGGCCTTCAAAACGACCAATCCTTTCTTCTTCTCTTCATCGGAGCGGATTCGACTGTAAGTCGCCTTCATGAGCTCGACCGTAGCCCGCGCCTGTCTCTGCATCTCTTGTATTCTGTAAAACCCATCACACTAAAATTACCAATGTGAAAGTTTGTGTGTTTGTTTGTTTGCTCTGTCTTCCCCCCACAACCGCAGAAGGTATATTGGTGAAATTTAATATACTTCACGGTGTGCAAAACAGGCCTAAGAAAGAGTAAGTAAGCCAATGTAAACCATGAATGTAACTGATATGAAAAACATTGCTTACGTCATGAGGCGACTTCATTTGTCAGAAGCAGTGTAAAAGTAGAAGTGGCTTTGCAAGTCACGTTGTCAAGCTGTGTAATAGGACAACGGAAAGTGGTCCAATAGTATACTGTATTCATTCAGAAACATAATACAGATACATTAGTGGACGACTTCCAAATGCCTCGTTGATGTGATGGCGACGTTAACTTCGCGGTGTTATCATTTCTGACACAGTCCACGATGAAAAGATTCAGGGTATGTCTGGACTGAGGAATGAAGAGATCGCCAAAACGAAAAATGGGCATGCATATTAAACTCAAGCGCATTATGGCATATCCAGATGTTAAATAAAAAACAATAAACAAAAACCGGCCAAGTGCGAGTTGGAATCGCGCACGGAGGGTTCCGTAGAAACTTGTAGGTCTTAAAATAACATTTAACATTATTTTCCTAATGGAGTAAGAGCCCGTGAATGCGAGACCTTCGTTATTTTATAAAGGCTGAAAGTTTGTCAGTGAATGCTCCCAACACAGGTAAGAACGATGTGCGATTATGAAGTTTGGGTCATCGTGGCTTTGGCAGATAAAGTAACAGGCGTAGCGCTTACCATTAGGTGAACGACTTGCTCGTCTCGTCACTCAGACAAAGAAAAAAAATACAGTACTAAAGGTGTGTAAAATACCGATCTATTATAAAGATATTTTATTAAGATATCTTTACAGCAATATTTTTTCCCGATTTTGCCAAATTTATCATTGATGCTCCGCTCCTATTGGTTGTAGCGTGATGTTATATAGCCTACAACCTTCCTCGATAAATGGACTATACAACACAAAAATAATTGTTCAATTCGAACCAGTAGTTCCTGAGATCCTAGCGTTCAAATAAACAAACAAACAAACTCTTCAGCTTTTTAAATAAGTATTGATTAGGTCCTAGAATACATAGGTTACTTTTTATCCTGTAAAAAATATCCCTTCCTGTGGAATAGTAGTTGATACGGGTGAAACTGCGGGGCGCAGCTAATGTATTTATATAGGTTAGGTGTTCTTACTGCCTCCGTAGCGTAGAGGGTGATCAGCGCATGGGTCGGTTTGAGGGCCGAGGCCCTCGTGGCAGTTGTTGCCCCCCCCAGAGTACGAGGGGCAGACTGGCTCGGGCGAGCCAGCAAGGGATTCTCCTGCCTCAGGCAGGTACCCTCCTGGGGTAATATAAACTTTTTGCAACTTTCCATGTTTGTTGGTCCTGTTTTAAGGCTCGGTAGCCTGTGGGGTGGTGCTCTCGGGACCGGGTTCCCCCCGGCCATGCATCCCCTCGGCGAGCACCATACCTTGAGATTCGGTCTGCGCGAGATGAGCAGCGCCACAGGGATAAAAGCTCCTTGTAGGGGTTCTCATCTCGCCTCCTACTCGTGAAGTGAGCCTCTGCGAGGATAAAAGCTCCTCACAGAGGCACCCGTCACGCCATCCAGACACAGGTGTCCGGAACCACCTCGTGAGACAGGGGGAACTCCCCACAAATATGAGACCCTTCGCAGGGCCCCCCCCGCCTCAACGTCTGGCAGAACTCTGCCCAGAACTCGGGCTCCGTCCGCCGGGCCCTCTGGCAGAACAGAGGGAAACGTGGAGAAGCCCTACGTGCCAGGTTATTTGCTACGGCCACCAATTCCCCGAGGAGAATTGCTGGCCGAACCCCAGGGTGCACCGTCCCAGCTGCTGCCCTTCCCTCCGGATGCAACGCATCAAGAGGGACGAACAACAGCCGGGCACTCGTGGAGGTTACCTGGCCCGCACCCCGGGATCATACACAGCTCATCCGACCACTGCAGGGCATAAGCCTCCTCCCTCTTACGCCATTCATCCCGGCTTTGGGCCGATCTGGTCCATGTATTACCCAAAATATTTTGATGTCGTCGACCCACCGTTGAATCGGTCTTCCGCGGCTGCGCTTACCCACACGTGGTCACCATTCCAGTGATCTCCTTGTGCCTATGCTCTCTGCCAAAAGATAAACAATGCCCAAGATAAATATAGAAAGTGACTACCTCCAATGTCTCACCCTTAACTTTAATAGTTGGTGGTGGTGCACTGAAGATATTTGTCATCACCTTCGTCTTGGACATGTTCATCTTAAGTCCAACTCCGAGAGAAGCATAGTACAGGTCATGCAACATGACTTGAAGATCTGACGCCGTTTCACTGATAATAATCAGGTCGTCTGCGAAACGGAGGTGGGACAAGTGAGCACTATTAATCAAGACGCCTTTATCCTCCCAGTAGAGTAATTTAAAGACGTCCTCCAAGACTGTGGTAAATAATTTGGGTGATATGGTGTCTCCTTGTCGCACCGGAAACGTGCCTGCTCGATAGGCTGACATTCATCAAGCTGATGATTAATTCCGTTACACAGAACTTTGGATTTTTTTGGACGTTACAAAATTACAAAACTTTGGACTTTACAAAATTACTCAATTTTGAAGTGTCTCCTTTCTTATGTAATATTTTAACTACTGCATTTATCCATGCATTCGGTGTATGACCACCTGCGATGACTTTGTTAAACAGTGTCGCCAGCATTGTAACAACTGATTCACCACCGGCTCTTAGGAGCTCAACAGTTATGCCATCTTCGCCAGGTGACTTGTCAGCGTTCATTTTACTGAGTACCCATGATACCTCCTTTGATAAGATGTGCGGAACATCTTTATCATTGTGACATTCGACAGGCTCAGCTCTTGGGTCGTCATCTGAAGTTTCCGGTGCCGCCGTTGTAGAAGCGTAAAGATATTCATAAAACTGTTGGGCTATTTCTAGCATTTCGTCTCTATTATTTGTTTTTATTCCATTTCTATTCCTTAGTGCTGTTATTTGTGATGTTCCTGTATTTAATTTCTTTCTAAAAACTTTTGATCCTCTACGTTCTTCAATTGTGTTCATTACAATTAGTTTATTGTGTCTTCTTAAGTCTCTTCTTACTGCTTTAAGTATCAGTTTATTAGTTTCTTCAAGTTTTCTTTCATCATTGATAGTGTTTTGTGAGGGTGTGCGTCGTTTGTCTATTAATGCCAAAGTGTCTGGTGTTAGTGCTGATTGTTTTTTTCGGAATGGCGCCAATGTGTTCCTTTGCCATGCTAGTGATAGTCTCGGATAGCTTTTTATTCAGACTGTCTATGTTTAGATTCAACTCGTCTAATCCCTTGAATTTATTCTTCAGTTCTATTCGGAACTTATCCTGTAATAGTGAAATTTCTCTTCCATCGTATCTTTTAGGTGTTTCATCAATTTCTTTCTTTCCATATACAAGTTAAATCTAAACTCAGCTCTGACCAGTCTGTGGTCACTGCCGGTTCTGAACCATTTGAGTACGGATACATCAGTGACCTCTGTGAGGGCATGATGTAATCCACCTCGTTCTTGGTGTAACCGTTAGGTCTGGCCCAGGTCCACTTTCTTGAGGTTATCATAAGCAAAATAAATAAACAATACCTACATTTTGTGGATAGCGGTGATAGCTTAGTGAGAGAATGTCGGCCTTCCAAAGAAAGGTTCGTAAATTAAAATTCCAATGCGAGCACGTAGCATAAAATATGTACTTACGTAATTACCAATCGCTTTTCGGCAAAGGAAAACATAGTAAGGAAAGCCAGTGAAAGCATTGATTGTAGATTAACGAGTACTATCTAAAAGTGAAAGAGATTAACTGTACTCACTGATATGGATTGTGTTGTGATGATTATGATAAAGTGTTGAATAGATGTAATGCGAACTGAATTAGGCGCGATTAAGCGCGCCAAAAACAGCTAACGCTGCACTTGCATCGCACCCTACACGATTTGGCAAATCCGTTTGGCTATCCAAACTTCCGTGCGCTGTATCGGCTCACCCCCCATATGGCATTGCCTTATCGAGGAATTAAGACTCTACTATCCAGGGGGAAATAAAAGTATTACATTCCTACTTACCAAGTGACTTTCTAACTTTGTATAGTCCTTTTTATGTATTTAAAATTAAGTAAATGATACAAAAATACGTATTTGGTACAGTATTTAATATAATAAAATGTAACAACTAGTACTATTCAATTCAACAAGCAACACCAATTGAATAGGTATTTCATTAACTATAATTAAGAGATCAAAGTAATCACAATTTATTTAAGTACTTAATATTAAGTATTTCTTTTTGGCAACTTATATACTGATTATATTCAGGAAGTCACTGTTATATTCACTAGAGTAATTATACCTTTCTAATATACTAAGATAAAAATAATAAGTCTGGACAATCACATTAACAAAAAAAAATAAGTAACTATTTCCTCGGTCGGTCGACGCCGCTGGTGACAAGAGGGCTGGATCATTTCTCGCACAGAGAATAGCTATTGCTATACAATGTGGAAATGAAACCAGTGTTCTTGGCACCACGCCTCATATTATATATTTTATTATTGTTTTCTAACTTATCTTCAATACAAATTATGATCACGTTACTTATTACTTAGCTATTCTTCATTTCCTGCATGTTCAAGTGGTAGTACATTTAATAGCTTTGATAATTATTAGACTCAATACTGTTTGTCTATACTATTATGTATTTTTGACGTAAATAATTATGACAACTTGTAATTTTTTTCGAAGTAAGGTTAATTGTAAGGAGTAAAAATATAAATAATTCATTTTATAACCATTATTAAAACATGCTCCATAAATGCACTTTTCTATCAAGCTTTGGTGTATTGACGTATGGAAGCTTGATATTGATGTGATCATTTTACTCAGTGGTTTCCGTGTAGAGAAAATATCTGAACAGGAATGTGAATCGCGTTTTAACGTCCTGTAGGGTTTCAAAGCGCATCGGAAAACACCGACAAGGCTATTTTCCGAATGAATTAGAATCAGGAAGCAGATCCTTTAAGTGCCTCTTCACACGCACACGGTTTCCGTATAACCGGCACCGGTTTCACTAATTTATGTACTATAGGAGCTTCTCACGACGCGACGCTGCGATCGTGCGTAAGTGGTGTATTTAATATATAAATTCATAAATCTGGCTAGGCCCAAGGTAGCAAAACCAAGTCAAATGTCGAGGAGTGTTTTGAAATAAATAAATGATTTAAATGCAATGTATCTATAGATAAACCACGATAACATGACATGTGACGACTAGTTCATTAACCTCGGAACAAAACGAACAATAAATCTGTGGTTTTTATGAACTGTTTAAAGTAAACTGCACCCAAAAGTTCATGCAAGGACCGATAGCACTGTATAAATGTGTATTTGCATTTTATAACTATGATATTGAAATGCGGTGATATATGCATTTCTTTTTTTAAATTCGTGTGTATTTTTTTGTCGAATGTGTTAACAAATGCCTGCCTTCGGTGTCAGAGCTTGTCTAACCGAACAAGAGCGTCTGACACAGCTTTAACGTCTGCCATCAATGGGTGGTAACCACCGAGATCGACAGTTTAGCGTGGCCTCCGAAGCACGGAGCGCTGGAAATCAAATAACTTACGAGAATAAAGCATTGGTCGATAATCGAAATCGGTATCGTTGGGTTGTAGATAGATTCTGTGGTGTGTGGCGGCTTTCGCGACTGACGCTCGTGAGATATACGCGACATAATACAAATGTACGGCGCCCGGAAGCAAGCGACGCCTGACATCTCGCGACATATGTATGTCGCGTGCGTTAGTGGGGTCTGCCGCGACCCACTTAAGCCCAAATTACCGGTTGGCCACAATCTGTCTCATGTTATGTCGTGGTATATCTATAGAGAAATGGCACAGTATAATATCACAGGTATATACCGTTCAAAGTTAGCCTCCATGGAGCGTCGTTTCTCTCGTTGCTCGCGCTCCTTAGCGATGGGGTCGAGGATGACTTTCTTGAGCAGTAACCACGACACCACGGGCACCACCGTCGCGTAGAACACGGGCGACGGCAACACGTCCTCGCACAGGTGGATCGGGATCACGATGGTCTGCGTGGCGCATGTCCACCTGTAATAAATAATGCGTGTTTTTTTTATACACTAGAGACCATATTAACTGGATTAATAATTGTCATCGTAGGTCATATGGTTAATTGTGATTACAGAGAATTTAATGATAAAGTTAGGTTGTTCTTTATAATAGTAGGTATGATGGTGACGTATCGCGAATCCGTATAATTAGTGCTTGAATAATGAAGTATCCATTGTATGTACCTATTTAAGCTGGCGTCATTTACTTTCTTTTGCAACATAGCAAAGTAACTGCTAACGATTGATAACAACCATGGAACTGACAGCTTGAACTGACAACTAATGCCTGGCCTTCAGAAGAATGGAGCTATTAATATCGCACGTTATTATGAGATTAACTCATTTGTGCTTTTCAACTGTGCCGAAGATTCATAGAGAAAATCCTTTTATAATACAACGTGGTTAACCTATTTGACATACCAGTTCCATACTCAGTTTACAGATAATTAAATAATAATCATAATACTGACTTAAGCTTTAGAATCACTCCGCTAGGAACGCCAACCATGACCGCCGCTGAAACGCTAGTGTTTTGCGACACTTTCTTCTCCGCGCCATACTCTGCTACCATTCCGAATGCCCCGTATCTGAAAATAAATAAAGTTACATCTATAAAATGTTTTCCTCGTCTTTTATTGTAGTAATGTTTGGTTTTTCAACAGATTTGTGTATAAATTATAAGTTTAATTAAGTCCAACTACATCAAGCATGCGGGGTCACATAGGTCAGAATTTATGGTGCGGGTAATGCGAAACATAAGCGTGCAAACATTCTAAGTGCTACTAGTAAATAACTGTATCGATGGATTTCAACTCTGTCCCAAAGGAGACCCGCAATTTTGGGCCTGCGTGAACAGCGTTTCTATTTAACCAAAAATAATGCATATTTTTGTCAACATTCCTTGTTTCATTTCTTTGCTACAACTACAGAATTTGAAGAAAAACCGAAGAAAGCCAGTTTATTTTCTACCGATTTGTTCCACAGAGTTGCAATCACAATGAAATGCATTATCGATTATTATTGATATTTCATATAGATTTTCTTATAGACGTTCTACCAATTTATAATGATCTTAATGTGAATTGAGCTAGCATAATTTATTAATGGGCTGCTCTTCACAGCCCGATGATGCCACAAAATTTTGTAACAATGGATTAATTCTCAATAAATTTGAAAATTATCGATATGTATACTTACAAATAAATAGTTAATATGACAACACTGAAATAGCACGTCATTTGACTGACATGGCAGTTACGACAAACCGTTACTTGGTACTGCTACGAGAAAGTTTTAACTATTTTTTGCTTTATTTCAAAGTGAGTTTTCTTTTTCAATCTTACTTCATTTCATGTATATTCTGGACGGAGGTGGCGCATTTACTTTAGGTCCATGGGGCCCATGGCCCGGAGCGACAGGCTGTCTCACAGCTCAGCTATAAATCCTTTTATTTTATTGCTATTTCATTCTCCACACTGACAATAATAGCTAAAAAATATCGCGCTCGCTACGATCTCCCATTGATACTGACTTGCACGATAATATTCAGAATTGTTTCATTCAACACTATGATAATAGCTAAACAAAATTGCGCCCAATATTCGCGTACTATTGAACGCATACCACTTCGATAAAATATATAGGTAAAAATCTTCGAGCTCGTTGCGCACGTGCCTTTGAATTACTGCTTATTTATTATTATTACAATATCATTTTGTGTATTGTTTCATATTCATATTCATTTATTGTTCTGTTTCCATGTAAGTACATCATTAGGTCTCATTAGATTGGTTTTTGTTAGGTTAGGTTGTTAAACTTAATGTACAATCCTGATTGCAATAGCTAAAAAAATCGCGTTTTACACTTGCGCTTTTGGGTTAGTACTGAAATTTACAGTGATAGTTTTGGTAAGTTTTAGTTTTCTTCACTTCACTTTTATCTAATAATTGTTTTAGAGTGAAAATTGAAATTATGTTTTATTCACAACACTTACAGCACTAGATAGAACATTTTTGAGCTTGCTGCGCTAGCGCTTATACCTACTGATTTGTACAATAAAATTTTGAATAATGTTTCATTTAGCTTTTAGATAGATATGACTACAAAGTTTCACGCAAGCTCCGCTCACACAATTGAGATGCAGTTATTTGTATACAAATATTTGAAATATATCTAATTTGCCACACTGATAGACATAACTTAAAGTTTCACGCTTGCTGCGCTCGGGACAGATCATTATTTAAATTTATGTTATATATTCAGCCTAAATCGTCCTCTCTCCCCTCTTTCCATGACTTCCAGTCTATTGCTACTACTAGCCAATCCTTTCTATACGAGTCCAGTTGATCACGCCACCTGCGCGGGGGGTCGAAATTGTGTTTTTGTCAGTGTTGAAAATGTTATTTCAATGCAATCTCTTTTATTATTTTATATTTGTAAATATATGGATACAAGAAATTCTATTCATTTTGAGTTTATATAGTTAATGTAAGTTAATATCACCGTTCTTTAAACCTTCAAATTAATAATCCAGTTCCAGGACAAAAAGATTCATAGTCATAGATTGAATATAGAACCTTATTCTAAAACGGTTGTACGGAAAGCGGTCGAGTTCCCTTAGCACACTAGAGATAAAAAGTTTACATAAGCTCCATGTAATTCATACTAAAGGGCACATGCTTTTGTTTAGTATTAAGGACAGAGTAAACAGTCAACCACCTAATAGCGCTACAAGCTGATTGCATGAATAAAAAATAGTATAATCCCATAAAAACAAATAAATCACTTAAGCGCAACCAAATTATAATTTAAAAAAACAGCCCCGAGGGTTCCGTACAAACTTGTGGTTATTAAGAAAGTATCTAACATTATTGCTCAACTAAGCAACACAATAGGTTAAAGGACAAACAACTTTGCCAGTCGCTCTCTAAACACGGTTATTCCACGAACCGCAAATAATAATTTTGTAATAGTAATTTAGCTTTTTTTGTTATTTAACTGCACATTTACGGTTTCAGTTTTTTTTCCTTTACATGTGCTATAAGACATTGCTTCTTGTTAAATTTCATAATTCTAGGACAACGGGGAGTACCCTATAGGCTTGATTCCTTTGCGAAATCGTTGAATTAAGGAACATATGCGACATATACGGCCGTCTATTAATCGCGCTGACTTACAAGTTAGATTTTTTCACATCTGAAAGAGACTGTAGACCCGCGTATTTAGTATAAATAACAACTTGATACCTCTACGCATTTCTGAGAAAAACAGTCTTGACAGACAGATACCACAACAAGGTGATTCTATAAGGGTTCCTTTTTCTTTTAAGGTACAGAACCCTAAAAAACGGACAAACGCAAGCCAGTTGAATGGCAGTGCCAAGTTTTGGATGGCACTGTAACTGTTATAATCAGCCATGGCGCTTACCATCGGGTGAATTACATGCACGTCTTGCACTTGTGTTCCATACAGTTACACCAATAGTAGTAGTACAGAGGATTTCTAAGACAACATATTAACCTGCTGTCATAGAATACCTAACGCGCGCGTCACGATCACAGACAGATCCTGCCCCTAACTAGAATGTTCTGTATGTCAGGAATCAGGAGCTCAAGGACCATGGTCCCACATACACTCAGACTCCAGGCAAATACATGGGGTTGACATAATTTTTTGCCCTGTGCGGGAATCGAACCCGCAACCTCACGCTTTGCTGTCGGCTAATCACCCTCTACGCTACGGAGGCAGTAAGAACACCTAACCTATATAAATACATTAGCTGCGCCCCGCAGTTTCACCCGTATCAACTACTATTCCACAGGAAGGGATATTTTTTACAGGATAAAAAGTAACCTATGTATTCTAGGACCTAATCAATACTTATTTAAAAAGCTGAAGAGTTTGTTTGTTTGTTTATTTGAACGCTACGATCTCAGGAACTACTGGTTCGAATTGAACAATTCTTTTTGTGTTGTACAGTCCATTCACCGAGGAAGGTTATAGGCTATATAACATCACGCTACAACCAATAGAAGAGGAGCATAAAATAAAAAAAAGGTGGCAAAATTGGGAAAAAATATTGCTTCAAGAGCTGTTATTACATGCGCTGCGTAAACGGATAAAGTTATGCAAAAATGATGTATGACGAAATTGTTTCCCTTTAAAAGTTCTAAAAAAAGTCTGCGATAGCATATGTCTATCTTTTAAGGTTAATTTACTATAATCTTTTATATGTTAATCAAATTTGTTCTAACAAAATGATGCATTATTTGCAAAGGTGTTTTCATAAACATGATCTTAATCCATATACAAATAAAAACGTTATTTATTATATATAATTTAATTTTGATAAAAATTTCTCTTTTCATCATTTGATTTCAACGAATATTTTAGGAGATATCATAAGTTTTAATTAAGTACCACGCGCACATTCATTGCAAGGCAGGCAATCCTGAAGGAGTGCGCAACTTCGCATGGGCTAGCCGGCCGCCGCAAGTAGCTCTACGAGGTACCACGCCGCGCGGCTCAGACGCATGGTTGGCTTATTTTTTTTGTTTTTGTTATTGTCAGGAAAAGGTTCTTATAAAAGATAAAATTAAGAAAGTTGCACGCATAATTGGAAAAATAAAAAAAAACTGAAAATATTTTATTCTGTGAGATTTTTGTATGAACTCACGATTTGACATTTGCTTTTTTGCAATCTGCAGCTATTATTTAGTAACATGGTGGTCTTTGATCCGGGCATGCAGAGTTATTGCGGGAAACGAGAAATTATGCGGTTGAAACCGCAGGGCGCAGCTAGTGTATCTATATACCAAATATCACCAAAACCCGTTTAGGCGTTGCGGCGAGAAGTAACAAACCAACGAATTATAAGTAGTGCAACTTCTATCTTCCAGAAAAGCATATTTCCCATCATACGATAACATTGTTACTTAACATCAGTAGAGATAGAATCAAACTAAAACTGCGAGTCGGACTAACGCACGAAGGGTTCCGTACTTTGTTGTATGGGAGCCTTAAATATATATATATTTTTTAATTTCATTATTTATTTTTAAAGTTAATATATTACTATATATTTTGTGAATATTCCATGCGTCTACCGGTTGCCATTATAAATATCGAAAAAATGGGCAAAAAAATCACGTTTGTTATGTGGCAGCCCGCTTAAATATTTATTTTATTCTTATTTTTAGTATATGTTGGTTTCAACTGTATAACTATTACGGTTCATAACATACAGCTCGGTGACAGACAGACAGACATGAAGACAGACAGACAGACATGAAGGCAGACAGACAGACAGCCTTAGTAATAGGGTCCCATTTTAGGTACGGAACCCTAAAAACTAACAAGCGCAAGCTACAGTTTACAGTTACATTAACAGTGCAGTGCAGGTATTGTAAAATATAAAGGTGCATACAATCTAAGGGCTACCAGGAAGTACCTAACTAGCGGCCAAATTAAACTCTGACCCAATGTTGCATAGTAGATTTAGATGTTTGCCATAAGCTGAAGTATATGGCTTATGACTTTTCCTAAATTATGAAAGTATTATAATTACACAGATGTAGTAAAATACTTTAATTTACAACTGCGCAGTGCAGCGCCGCGAAAGAATACGCAATGCAAATTTCTGGAAGGCACTGTAAATTCCCGGGCAGGCGTGGCGCTTGCCATCAGATAAACGAGTTGGTAATTTCGTATAACGTAACATAAAAAAAGTAGCCACTTCATAAAACAGTCAAGGCAAGGCATGAACATAAAATAGAAATCAAGTAAAATAAAAATCGCACGGATACAAATAAATCACACAGGTGCAACTAAACTGTATCTTCTAAAAACGAACAAGCGCAAGCATGTGTTAACAGTTACACCAATGGTAGAAGTAAAGAGGTTTGGGGAGACAACATGTAGCGCTGTTGAGGTGTGGTACTCTTACCTTCCATGGAAGCACACCTCCATCTTAGGCAGCAAAGTTACTAACATAAGGTAAGATGCAATCAAATCATAATCAGATGCCTCTCAGTATAGGTTAAGCGAAGAACTTTATGAAGAGATTAGAACTCAAATAACTAAATTTAATGATACTAACGTAATAGCAACATAAAGGCATACATACATTATTCAGGTTTTTAGTAGAGTGCTTTAATTGAAACATGTAAATGTTACTAGCTTTAGTAATATTCTTTGTAATGAAGCACATATTTTTTTAGTTGCACTAAAGCACTTTACTAAAGACTTAAATAATATTATCCGTCCATAATAACTTGATTTCCACATACTTTGAAATATTTACTGCTGCGCTCTGAGACATCAATCAATGATAATCATAATTAAATATGTTATAATGAAGTCAAAAAGGATTGAACGGTAGTTAATTGACATCTCTTGAGTGAGCTAATACACTAAGTCGTTCTACTATTATCAATAGCGAGCAAAGAGTAGGTGAACATGCAGGGATACGGTACATAGACGCGAGTGTCTGTTCTTACTTTGTAGCGAGCCTGAGCTTCATGTCGTACTGTGGCAACTTCCACATGATGCTGAATGATATAAAGGAGTTGGGGCTGCCAATCTGAACGGCTGTGTTGGTGTGGAATCGCTCGGAATCGCGCACGTAGACGGTGCTCATGGAGGAGCCGGCCTGTCCTCCTGCACGGTACGTCAGGTACCCCACAGAGTGCGCGTCTAATTGGAGCGCCATAGCTGTAAACAATTGGTGTTTTGTCTACAGACATTGTAATCCATGAAGATTAAGGTGACCAAATACAAGCTTATTTTCAATTGAATAACAAATTTTTACCATTTCTATGGTTTGCATAATTGTTATCAAAACTTACTGGAAACGAAACTCGGGATTATGCCTCTGGAGGAGAACTGCAGAACCGACCCACAGTTCAGAAACATCAGTCGAGATATGGTGCGGAATATTTTGAATCCGACTAGCGGTCCGTTGCCAATTCCACATTCCATCTCAGTCCAGCCTTTCTCAGAACTTAGGTACCGGTTAGTCAGGTTCACTGATCCTTGACCTGAAAACATGACAGCACAGTTTTTGTTAGACTAGTATTATGGATGTTAATAAGGTTTTTCTTTTTATTAAATGTGATAGAACTTTGTCCCATTAACAGAGAGTTTGTGAAAGATGTTTCATGAGATTGGCATATGAGTTATTCAGCCTTACTTATAACACCCTTTAAAAGTACCATTTATGTTCTGCGCACTACATTTTTATATTGCGTGGCACTTAAATTATGTTCTTAACTTTAAGAGGCTGTTATAAGTAAGGCTGATTGTTTAACTTACCTATCCCATTTTGTGTGGAAATGTTACCAGATACTGTCATAGTATTCCTCAGTGTGATTGGTGCATCAATAGATTGCTGGATGTTCATTCCAGACACCTCTATCGAGGGTATGGAAGGAGACTCATCCCTACAAGCAAATCAAATTTAAATAAAACATTATACACACAAACACAAGCCATTATAAATAATTAAAGTGAATTTAAACATATTATAACACATGCAACAGTGTATTTCTCTTGGAAAATTTTCATGTTTCTATGTTTTGTGGAACCACTGTGTTGAAAACACAAGCGTCACTGTCCTCCATGGGCTGTCAAATTTACAATCCTGAGTGTAAGGTAAAACACCATAAGTTGTTCTCATGAAAATGAATATTAATTAAATTTCTTTTTTTATTTGACATAGATGATAAATTTCATAAACATTACTCACAGTTCATACTCATCTCGATATCTGGTAAATAAATCAGTAGCATTGACATTGATGGTGATAGTACCACGAGGATTTGCACTTTGTTGAAGTCTTCTTTCTTCTCTCTCTTTTTTTAATCTGTAAAATTCAAGGATGTGTGTTATATTTTTTATAGGGATTGTGCACATAGAAATCTAGATGGTTGAACAAATTACATAATATTTTTATCTCTTATCAATTTCCAGAGTTGGTTTTGTTTTGTTGCATGCTAATGTGGTTGATGTTTCAATATGCTGCAACATAGGACCAATATCCATGATATTGCTAACACGTTCACTGCTGAAAACACAACTGTCATGTTTTTCATAACTTGCCACGAGTGTGGGAAAACACAACAGTTCTAATATTCTTTATTGTACACATAAAGCATATTTACACAGAACTTAATAATAAATTAATGTACAAAGGTGAGCTTAACCCTATAAAGAGTTTTCTTCCAGCAAACCCTTGTTCTGTTGTGTTTGTTGTATGGGAAAACACTATGGAGTGTGCAGAGCCACACCCGTGGCTAGACAAGAAAATCGGCTCAGCAGTGAAAGTGTTAATAAATCATTAATATCTTGATGATTACTTTTTTTATCTAGTTATTAACCCTTTAACTCTACTACTGTGCAAGATCTACTTAAACATACTTATTTACATAGTGTGATGATAATATAAAACATTAAGTACTTAAGATTATATTCACTGACCTTTCGTACTCTTCCCTTATTTCTCTTGGAGTTCGTGTTCGGAATATGACTTCCCATCCTTCCACATCTAAACCTCGCTTTCCTGCAACACACAGAGAAAAATAAAATATTTTTATATTTAAATCAATTTGTTATAATACATTTCTTGACATTTTATTAATATCCTATGTCAAGGAGTCGCATAACATGCACTAACGGTCGGTTAACACTGCTGAAAACACAATGTTCAGATCCGTACCCATGGCTAGACAAGAAAATCGGCTCAGCAGTCAAAGTGTTTAAAGATAAAGAACATACCAAGGGTGTCATAAATAGCTCTTTTGTGCGAATCCGAGAGAACCTCATATGCTTCCTTAACTTTGTTGAATATTTGTTCAGCCCACTTCTGTTTGTTCGGGTCTGTGCTGTGCTTGTCTGGATGGAACATGCGAGAAAAACGTCGATATGCACTATTTATTTCTTCCGGTGTTGCCTGGGGGGTGAAATATTTAGAATAAAATAAAACACATTCTGAAGCACATAATTCTTCCTTTTGTACATATTATTTGATAATATAGTTAGCAAGTCACAGACTATTTTACCTTTATAAATTAAATGGTACATTACAAAAAAAAAAGATATTTTAATGGATATTATAATATTCCGTTAAGTGTTCCCCATTTTAGAGTAGGTCCTCATATTGCCTATGGATTTCCTAAATCTTCAATTTCAATGCCTTTGGTTCAAATCTAACAATGTTGTCAACAATACAGCATTTTAGAGAACAAAACTGTGGGTACTCTTCCTGCTTGACTAGAGCGGAACAGAGTGATTTAGAGATAATTTGAAATGATCCTACCTAACCTAAAAATGATAATGATGCAAGTTCAACAAATTTCTAGTAACAAGTGTATTAAAATTACACCACAAAATCAGCAGAGCTAGAGTTGCAGATCCGATTTTTTGGAGTTATATAATGTTACTAGAGATATGTAATACGATAGTCAATACACGTGTGATGCTATATTTACCGTTTTAGATACATTAAGTAACTGATAGTAATTTTCCTGCATCAGAATATTCTCCGTTTCTTCTTCCATTTTGCATCAAAATTTATCCTGTTATTTCCCAAAAAACCGGCCAAGAA
Source organism: Campaea margaritaria (assembly GCA_912999815.1). Taxonomy (NCBI): domain Eukaryota; kingdom Metazoa; phylum Arthropoda; class Insecta; order Lepidoptera; family Geometridae; genus Campaea; species Campaea margaritaria. Next base: position 9,432,284 of record OU538788.1, read on the forward strand.
AACTTTCTTCGTAAGTCAAGATTATTGTAGTAATCGCCGTCGCCGCGTTTGACATCCAGTGCTGCCAGCAGTGATTTAGTTTTGGTTAAGAAACAAAAAGAAAAATAAGGAGAAATGAAAAAAAAAATTTTGATTATTTAACTACAAAACATAAATAAAATCTATATTTTTTTGTCAACCTAGCTTGTTCTTTTGTGGGACTAACTAAATGCCACGTCTGAGGCTAAGCTTTGTAATAGTCACAGTTTTTGTTTTAGCTGTGTTTTATCTCTGTGGTAGTATGTGTGTGTGGGTCTGTCAAGGTAAGGAGTATTGTATTAAATAATAGTAATATGTAGGTATTCATTATTTTTCTGTGGTAGTGCTGAGTTGTGTTTACCATATCTGTGGGTACCGTGAGTGAGTACTCTCTCGCAAGTTTATCCACGATAATATGTGGGCTAAAAACATAAATTGAACAATATTCACCCAAACGATTCGTTATTTAGTTATTTAAATGTGGGTAGTACTTCAACTTTGTTCTACGGCTGATAAGTAGTGAACATTGGAGTTACATTATAGAGGTAAATCCATTTATTTACGTGGTGTGTCTAATTAAAAATAAAACTAATAACTGTAAAAATATCAACTTTGAAGTTTCTTTCCGAAATTGTGTAGCAGGTGCGCTGATAATTTTAGTGATTTGTTCGCTGTCCAGTCTTTTAAGGCAGTTGTAGTGCGTGTAGGCGGAGTTGTTTTTGGTACTTACAGTCGAACAACTTTTCATATCGATGAGCTATTTTATTCAGCAGGCCGCAAAATGATTTATAACAAAACATAACAATGATTTATAACAAAATTAAATATTAGAGTTCAGGTGTCATACATATTTATCTAATGTTGAAGCGGCTGTAGCTATCAACACAAATCTTTACCGGGCTTTCTCTAGAAAAGTGAATAAATTACGCATAACTACATTGTTTGTGTGAAAGTCTGCTACGAAATAATCAAATTCTACAACTCACTTCATTTCATCCTTTCTCACATCTGTAAAATTATAGTAATGAACAAGTAAACAACACTGAATCTCTGATCCATATCTAATCCAAGATCAAACCTATTCCAATATAAAACTTGTTAGAACACCTTCATTACCATATATAGCTACTTTCCACTAAACTAATCATAATAGATGGAGAACGAGTCAAGACATTGGAAACCAATTAGATTTAAAATAAATTTCAATCACAAACATGATACTTTCTGTTTTCCACCAAAACTCTAGCTTTTTCTTATTAAATTTAATGTATTTTCAATGCATTGCTATACAGAAATCTAGAAGTGGTAGTTGTCACCACTTAATGGCATGGAGTACATTTTTCCATCACTGTAAAACAACTTCATGTGAGCATGGGGAGATTCATTAGAACTCACATTAGACTTGCTCCATTTGAATTCTAATGAAGATGGTCAGTCATGCATGGACTATAAATGTGGTGTGTCTATCAGTTAGAAATTGGAAGACCAAAGAATGCATTACCTACTGAACTAAATTTACTATAGTTTCAAAGACTGTTGTGGTTTAATTTATGTAGATATTTATTTAATTTAGATGAGGTCTTTCATACGCCATAAACTAGCTACCTGGTTTCGGATCTGTAGTTTTCGGCATTTATTAAGCTTGGCAGTTGCCATTAATTGTAAAATAAACTTTTAGCAAGTAATTTCAAGACTGACATGTATGAACTATGATACTATGTCATTTTCTATTACACCTTATCATGCCCACAAACTTTCTCTCACACTCATAAAACATCATCTTACTTGCCTTGTAATTATCCCTTCCCTATTTCATAACTGTCATCTAGATGGCAATTATTAACTATTTTCAAATTTGTTTCTTAGCCTAAACTTATTTATAATGTATCAAATGTAGCACTTGAGATGACTTCATAGCATTGCTCATTAAAGTCAACCTTGAGTCACACACAAGCATAAAGATAAAATTACATGGTAATTTTACTCTATTTACCACATTTCAATATTCTGTTTCAGGAATAGGAAGAGTTTTTCAAGATGCCTTCGACCCATTTGAATCTGAGAGAGGATGATGTAGTTCGGCTGGCGCTTGAATTTCTGCATAATAGAGACCTACACATTACTCAACTATCACTGGAGCGTGAGACTGGGGTCATCAATGGCAACTATGCAGATGATGTTCTATTCCTGCGACAACTCATCCTCGATGGACAATGGGATGATGTGCTTGAGTTCATCCAACCCCTCAGTGCTCTCAAAGCTTTTGAAGAAGTTAAATTCAACTATGCAATCCTGAGACACAAGTATATAGAACTCTTATGCATCAGATCTGAAATCAAAGCTTACAACAATGTGGAAAATATTGTAGATGAAGTAGTCAAAGTTCTCAGTGATCTCGAAAAACTAGCTCCCTCGAAAGAAGAATACTCAAATCTATGTTTATTATTGACTTTACCAAGTATTACGGATCATGCACAGTTCAAGAAATGGAATCCGAGCAATGCTCGCGTTCAATGCTTCAGGGAAGTGTATCCCCTAGTAGAACAATTTTTACCATGCGATAAGAAATCGAGTACCACTATATCAAAATGCGCTAAAAATGACCGATTAATGCAATTACTCATAAAAGGAATACTTTATGAATCATGTGTAAATTACTGCCAAGCAAAAGCTACAGGCTCAAAGGAAGCACAGTCGAATGAAGTGAATTTTTCCAGGCTGCTAGACGGATCAGGATTTGATGAATCCGACTTGAGTTTATTGTCATGGCTACAATCTATTCCGGCAGAAACGTTTAGTGTGCCGTTTGAACAAAGGATGCTAAATGTGGACGTTGAAAAACTAGAACGTCCTTCGTTGCATACGTCATGGACTGAACACATGCTTGTGACACCCATAAAGCCGCGGACATTCCCTCATTTGGCCATGCCGTTTAGGAGGCCGCGTTCGGCCGCTGATGCAATGACACGGTCTCTACGACCGCTGCCCGATGGCGCTCCGAGACATCCTTCTGTCATGGCCTTATCAGCCATCGACTACGGACCATCATCATCTTGTTTTGCCGGATTTCACCTCACTGGTATTAAAAGCAGTAAGCTAATGAACACTTCTGTGGACCGCCTGTTCGAGAATAAAAACGGCGAGAGTATTTTCAACGGTTTGGACCAATCTTTAAAGCCAATAGACGAACAATTGTCGTCTAAGAATACAGAGACGCCTAATAGCATCGGCGCGTCGACGGCCACCACACCGGAACACCGCGGCCAAGACTACTCGGCTTCTACTTCGATATCAAACACGGCCGCGTCCACTGAGCGGTCGTCGCTCGCGGAACGCGCCCCGCTCCCGCTCGAGCCCGCAATGGCGCTTGGCAGTGACGGAGACTTCAGGAGAGATCTACTCAAGGTGTACCAGATTCAAAAACAACGCGAGTGTGACGACTACCTGCGAAATCTTTGCTCATCGGACTTGAGGCAACAGAAAACGTAAGTATCCTATTTAATAAGATATTTAATTTATTCTTAATTTTTAATTTGGATCTCTAACAGAAATTTCACTAAATACATGGTTAGTGTGGCTAAAAGATGTTTCATTAAATTATGTTTATATACTTTTCAGCATGGAGCCGTCTCCGGAGGCTGCATCTGCTTTTCCTACAACCTTTCAGACCCTGCCGAGGCCACAACTTACAGAAAATCTCCAGAAGCTCCCACAATTTAGGTAGCTATTTCAATAAATTCTATTAATATTTATGTGTGATATACTTTCACATATATATATATCACATATAATAGGTATTAATATTAGTAATGTTTGGGCTTGAGGCAACATAAAAAGTTAGTTTGAGTACACTACATGAAAATAATGATGTTGAAGGAGTCATTGAGGAGGGTAAATATTATGTTTTCAAAGTAAATGTAAATAAATTTCAGTGTGGAGCCTACGGTGGAGGCAGTATCGGCCTTTCCGACTCAGCCGCGGCCCTCGCTGACAGACAAACATCATGAGCAACAGCAGTTTATAAGGTATTTTGTTTACGTCATAATTATATTTTTTATATATTATCGATGTAACCAATTCAGTCATATTCACGCAATATAACTTTGATTTTTTGAGACGTTGGTTTATAGCTATGCTAGAATCCGATTGGTGATAAGGTCAGAATGTCTGCTGGGCCAACTAGTATTATAAACACATAATAAGTTTAGTATTTTTACATTACATGAGTCTTCAAATATTACGAGCACATGCAATAATCTCCTTTACATCTGATAAACGAACGTTCGATAAGTGAATGTATGATAACTACATAACCTGCATGCATGTAAAACATCAGACAACAATTATTTTCTTACGCTGTGGTACTTTCTTCGGTAGAGCGAGCAAGCAATTTGTTCTGAATATTTGGTCGCTAACTGGCCTGATACAGTTTTCTCTAACTAGCCGATAAATTACCATGTATTACAGTAAGAGGGCACTTACGTGAATGAAAATGGGGCTATGATTACAGCTATTGCCGTACGAAGTAAATTGTAGGAAGAGTAAAGTTTTAAGTAGTCTGTGTGTCGTGTTTCAGGGAGCACGAAATAACCGAGACGCCGGAGATGGGAGATCTCGCTAATGTAAGTGTTTTTTTCTCTTATTTACCGAACAGACCGTGTTAGTGTGTTCAATTCCTACCACTTATAATTGGTCGTAGTTGACTGAGTTTGAAATTGGCTGCTTGTTGTTACTTACTCTTAACTGCGTATTTGATCTCATTGAACCAACAATTAGATTGCCAATTGTTGGTGACATTGAGGTCAACTATTGAGTTGACCTCAATGTCATCATTGATTTAATATCTTCCAGAATAGGCACAGTTTTGTCGATCAACATTTACATAATTATCATTGAGTTTCCTTTTCGTTCAGTGTAATATTGTGTTATACCTAAACATGCTCGAAATCAAACTTAAGTATTGCAAATATTGATTCAATAGTTCCAAGTTAGGTTAAATATAATTATATAAATAAAATATATTATATTGGTTAAATATACACAATTTCACTGATTAGTCAATAAACTCGGGCTCTACCTATAGCAGTAAAGAAAAAAATATATAATTACCAATGACCGTTGTAAAATCGATTACCTATTTAAATACCTTTCAATTTTTACATAAAAATATGAAAGCATTCTCAAAACATTTAAAGATGATATGAAACCCTGTTGACAATGATTGTTTTGAGTAGAGGTTTTTGTGAAGTGTGCGCTACATGCGCAGGAGACACGCCTTTATACATGTAACTATCTAAAAGATTAGTGTATTTACACTTTACGGGTCGAAGTAAACGCGGATCAGCCGTCAAAGTGATTAAACGATTAAAAATTAATGAGTATCTTAATTATATGAAGCACCAATTAACATAGTCGTGGCCATGACTTGGAGGAATACAAATTTGCATTCTTTCAACGATCTTAGCTTTTCCGTTAAGTTAAGTCTTAGCTTAAATTTCAACTTTTTCACGAGCATTTGTTCCCGTAATATAAGTATATGAGTCATGTTTTATAATTCTACATTCTAGTGTAGTAGCAAGGGTCTTGTTTTCCAAGTATTATTACTATTTATTTTATTATTAATAATTTCAAATGATTTTGACTGCGTTTCACCGTATCGCCGCCGGTCGCACGGTGTGGTGTGGAATGCGGTGTCATCATTCTGGTCATCGGACAGCTGCATAACACGCGTAAAAATTTCTGTAAAAAAAATATCCACAGTTTACAAATAATATTTTCCTTCAACGTAAATACTGTGTCTATTTTCTTTACCTTTAAAACGATTGATTCCTTCGGTCAATTTAAGCGTGGATTGGTTGATCCTCATGAAAGTTGTTGCACGGCATAACCATTCTTTTACAGGTAAATATTTCTGTAAAAAAATACTCAACGCTTACAAACAATATTTTCCTATTTTGTTTACCTTAAATAACGATTGATTCCTTCGGTTCATTCAAACGTGGATTGGTTGGTCCTCATCAAAGTTGTTGCACGGCATAACTATTCTCTTAAGGGTAAAGATTTCTGTAAAGAAAATACCCACCGATTACAAACAATATTTTCCTTCAACGTAAATACTGTAACGATATTCTTTACCTTTAAAACGATTGAGATCTACAGTCAATTTAAGCTTGGATTGGTTGGTCCTCATCAAATTTGTTGTACGGCATAACCATTCTCTTACGGGTAAATATTTCCGTAAAGAAAATACTCAACGTTTACAAACAATATTTTCCTTCAACGTAAATACTGTGTCTATTTTCTTTACCTTAGAAAACGATTGATTCCTTCGGTCAATTTAAGCGTGGATTGGTTGATTCTCATGAAAGTTGTTGCACGGCATAACCATTTTTACGAGTTAATATTTCTGTAAAAAAATACTCAACGCTTACAAACAATATTTTCCTTCAACGTAAATGCTGACTATTTTGTTTACCTTAAAAAACGATTGTTTCGTACTGAAACAGATTTCTTTTCTTTTTATTTTGAGTGTTTTCGAACGTAACTACACAAAGACTATTCCGCTTAATATTTTGTGTTGGTACGAGATTATTATGGCCCACGACTTTGGGCTGGCCAACCGGAAGTCAGTCGTCCTTCAAATGCGCGTGCGAGCACTTGTCGCGTCGCGGTGTTTTGAGCTTTCACCGGTAGCTCCATTTCGTGGACGCCATTCCCATCCTCGGAGACGAGCTCCAGGATTAAGTGTAGTGTGGATTGCCTGATCACACCTCTATCCCGGAGGAAGGTGATACGGGATCAGAAGAAACCGCCCCATCGGCGTCCTATGGATATATCTCTGTGCACCATCATTCCCCATCTACCCCGAAGACAGCGCTGATTACACACCCGAGAGGCCATTGACGGATTTCCCAAGTAAGTTCGTAGGCCATAATATCTCCCCGTAACATTTTTGATCCGTTCGAGCCGGATCTGCGGATTTTCTTTGCTGTAGTCACGTTGTCCAAATCCCGTTATTAGTGCATATTTTCCCATTTTTGGAAACCATCCGAGTATATTTTAGTGTTTGTCGTAGCGGCGTTACGCGTCCCGACAATATTTCCCAGTTTTTCATCTTGATTTTGCCGATTTTTGATTTTTTGTGTGCGACATTACGTGTCCATTAAAAATGGCGGAACAAGATATTTTCGAAAGAGAAGTTATACTTGACGAAGTCAAACGTACTTTAGAGTTTTACGAACTCAATGAACAGCAATTTAAAGCGCGAGCAAAAGATATTCATTCTATTCAGAGAAAATTCCTTAAATTGCAAACTAAAATTGAGAAGTCACAAATGAAATTGTCGACATTTGACCGAGAGGAACAGTTACGTATTCGAACTCAATTCAATGATATTTATTACGCAATTGTTAGCCATGTCGAAGTTCTGAAGAAAAACGATGAGGAGTGTAGGCGCATGAGTCGAATTTCCTTTAACAATACAATACAACCGACTCACGGGGGTTGTAGTAGTAGGTTACCGAATCTTCCGTTGCCGTCATTCGGGGGAGAATTGACCGATTGGCCACCATTTTATGACTTATTTCGCTCCATGGTTGATAATAATGACGCCTACACAGATAGCGAGAAGTTTAGGTATCTCCTTCTTACCTTGAAAAACGAGCCCTATAACTTAATAAAATCGATACCTATCACGGACGAAAATTATACCGTCGCGTTAGATATTTTAATTTCAAGATATGAGAACAAACGAGTCATAGCTTCTCAACATATTGATCGTATTCTGGATATTCAATCCTGTGCCGAGAAATCAAATCAAAGTGTGCGTAATTTGTTGAATATTTACCATGAGAATATAAAAGCGTTACAAGTAATGCATTTTCCTACAAAGCAGTGGAGTTTTTTGTTGTTGAATATTTTACTACGTAAAATACCTACTTCCATTCGTATGCGATTCGAGTTAACATTGCATAAACCATCCGATGTACCCAACGTCGACTTGTTAATCGAGTTTTTAGAACGAGAATTAACCGCCAGCGAAATAGTTGAATCTGGCAGTAGAAAGATTCAAAATGTAGGTAGTCAGAGGAAAGAGTACGTTGATCCAACGTTCCGTCGAGCGTTGGCTGCCGGCGTGGCCAGCCACACTTCGACTCAGGGTGCGAGCGATTCTCAACCTTCTGTCAATACGCGCAAGAATCAGAATTGTGTATGTTGCGATGCTCAGCATCCATTAAGAAAATGTAATAAGTTTTTGAATTTGTCACCAAGCAATAGGTATGCATTTATCAAAAATAAAGATGTTTGTTTCAATTGTTTAGGCAAAGGTCATAACGTTTCTCAATGCAAGTCGAGTTTTGTTTGTCGTTCGTGTAAAAAACGTCATCATACATTGATTCACTTTACTTTTGAAGGTGATACTAGCCGTGCGAGTGAGAGAAGTGTTTCTTTACCGCTCACGGAGGAACGGGAAGAGAACATTCCGAGCACCTGTACTCAGCACGCTATGTCCGCGAGTCAAGCGACACAAATTAATTGCGCGTCGTTCAATGCTCCTTTTGGCACGACAAATACTGTGCTGCTTTCGACCGCACTCGTCGATGTATGTGTAGGTAATGAAAAGCGTTCGACTGTCCGGTGTCTTATCGATACGGGAAGCCAGGCTTCGTTCATGACGGAATCGTGCGCACAGCGGCTAGGTATAAAGCGTTGTTATGCGAATGTACCTGTTTACGGGATAGGTGACACCAAACTGGTACGACCAATGGGAAAGATTTCGTGTTGCATAACTCCGAGAAATGAACTTCAACCTTCTATACCGATTGAAGTTTTAGTATTGCCGAAACTTATTCCTAAAATGCCTAGTGTACCACTGCCTCGTATGGGGTGGGCACACATTCAAAATTTAAATTTAGCCGATCCTTTGTTTCACACTCCACAGCCGGTGGAGATGTTGTTAGGTGCAGATGTACTATCTCACATAATTTTAGGAAACATAATAACGGGTTCGCCCGGTTCGCCGATCGCTATGAACAGCGTTTTCGGTTATTTGTTGTTGGGAAAAATAGCGTTCAACTCTTCGACTCCATCCTCAGTTCAAGCTTGTTTTAGCTCATTATCCGATGACGGCGACTTGAAACGATTCTGGGAACTGGAGTCAGTGCCTGAGGTGAAGGCACTCACCCCCGAGGAACGTCTATGTGAATCCATATTTGAACGCTCACACTATCGTGACGTCACGGGACGATACACAGTAGCTTTACCACGTAAACCTGATGCTACGCCCCTAGGTGAATCACGAGATATTGTCCTCGCTCGGTTCCATAAATTAGAGCAACGTTTACAACGGAACCCGAGTCTTAAAATTGAGTCTCACGCGTGCTTGCAGGACTATATTAAACAAATGTATAGAAATATACTAGTACAAGAATCTGATAGGGACTTGCAACGCATTCTGTGGCGTACGTCGCCCGATGAACCCCTCCGTGATTATCGTCTGCGGACGGTAACATTTGGTGTGAGCACTTCCCCTTACTTAGCTCTTCGTACCATTAAGCAATTGGCTTGTGACGAAGCATCTAATTTTCCCCTAGCGGCAAAGGTTTTAACCGACCAAGTGTTCGTCGACGATGTGGTCACGGGCGCGAGCGATGAATCACACGCTCTAGTATTACAACAGCAATTGTTAGGTATTTGCAAATCACTTGGGTTTGAACTACGTAAATGGCACAGTAACTCGCCGGCGATACTCGCCGCGGTTCAGGCGCCAGAGGTTCATGGTGAGCGGCGGGAAGAGGTGCCCTTTGCTCCCATGGAACATGACCATCAAACCAAGATAAGAGACTCAAGGGGACTTTTACCCTCCACATTCTTACAGAACGACATGTGGTTTCACGGCCCAGCATGGCTCCGTGAGGATCCTACTGCGTGGCCAGTATTTAAAAGTATCCCTAGCACTGGTGAGGAGAAACGTAATCCACCGGTCGCGTCGGCATCAGCTACGCTGATCGACGATGTTGAGGTCATAAACCAGTTTTCCACCTTGAGTAAACTATTGAGAATTACTTCTTATATTTTTCGCTTTTACTATATTCTTAAATCGCGCGTCAACAAGGAAAAGAGTTCCTATCTTAGTTACATCACAGTCCACGAGTATAAACTCACGCTTAATCGTTTCATTTATTTAGTGCAACACCAAGTATTTCATAAAGATTTTGAAAACATTTCACAGGGTAAACCGCCCTCAAACCAATTGAGACGTCTTAATCCGTTTATCGATGATTCGAGTTTTTTGCGAATCTCCGGACGTCTACATAAATCCCTTTTGTCGTACGAGTCAAAACATCAATTAATTTTACCCAAAAAACACCCTCTTACGATTTTAATAATTGACGATGCCCATATTACGCATCTTCATGCGGGCACTCAAGCCGTTCAATATTTACCTTTACAAAAATATGCGATTTTATCTAGCCGAGATATAATACGTAAACAAATCTTTCGTTGTGTGCGCCGCTTCCGTGTGCGTCCGGTACGTCTACAGCCTGCGATGGCGCCGCTCCCAGCGGTCCGGCTGCGACCCGAGCGCCCATTCATGAAAACAGCTGTTGATTACGCGGGCCCGTTTTACGTGCGAGCTAATAGGGTTCGTAATGCTAAAATCATCAAATGTTATGTCGCCGTGTTCGTGTGTATGAGTGTGAAGGCTATACATTTGGAGCTCGTATCGGAGCTATCTACTGAGGCGTTCTTAGCAGCCCTGCGCCGATTTACATCGCGCAGAGGTTTGTGCAGCGACATTTACTCTGATTGCGGAAACTTCCAGGGTTGTCATAACTATTTGAGAGATTCGTACGAGTTTTTAAAAAATGACTCTGTTCAATGTGCTTTGAATTATCAAACCTTGAAACAGGGCAAATGGTATAAGGACCGCGGTGCTCCTATCTGTGTAGGCGACATTGTTGTGGTATGCGACGATAATCTTCCACCACTCCAATGGAAACTTGCTCGTGTTCATACACTCCATCCGGGCTCCGATAATAAGGTGCGAGTTGTGACTTTGCAAACGGGCAAGAGTCTATTCAAACGAGCGATCGTAAAAATTTGTAAACTTCCTTTAGAATGATTATTGTTTACGAATTCGTAAAATTAGTTCCTAAGTTTTAATTACCTATACTAGTTGTTTACAACAACCTTAGATCAAGTTTAAGTTTATAGATTGAATGACTTTCTGTTCATTGAGTTTTCGTGTTAAAAGAACTTACAGTCTTTTAAGGTGAGCGGCATGTTTCGTACTGAAACAGATTTCTTTTCTTTTTATTTTGAGTGTTTTCGAACGTAACTACACAAAGACTATTCCGCTTAATATTTTGTGTTGGTACGAGATTATTATGGCCCACGACTTTGGGCTGGCCAACCGGAAGTCAGTCGTCCTTCAAATGCGCGTGCGAGCACTTGTCGCGTCGCGGTGTTTTGAGCTTTCACCGGTAGCTCCATTTCGTGGACGCCATTCCCATCCTCGGAGACGAGCTCCAGGATTAAGTGTAGTGTGGATTGCCTGATCACACCTCTATCCCGGAGGAAGGTGATACGGGATCAGAAGAAACCGCCCCATCGGCGTCCTATGGATATATCTCTGTGCACCATCATTCCCCATCTACCCCGAAGACAGCGCTGATTACACACCCGAGAGGCCATTGACGGATTTCCCAAGTAAGTTCGTAGGCCATAATATCTCCCCGTAACAACGATTGATTCCTTCGGTTCATTCAAGCGTGGATTGGTTGGTCCTCATCAAAGTTGTTGCATGGCATAACTATTCTCTTAAGGGTAAAGATTTCTGTAAAGAAAATACTCAACGTTTACAAACAATATTTTCTTTCAACGTAAATGCTGACTATTTTCTTTACCTTAAAAAACGATTAATTCCTTCGGTCAATTAAGCGTGGATTGGTTGGTCCTCATCAATGTTGTTGCACGTCATAACCATTCTCTTACGGGCAAATATTTCTGTAAAGAAAATATCCATAATTTACAAACAATATTTTCCTTCAACGTAAATACTGACTATTTTCTTTACCTTAAAAAACGATTGAGTTCTACAATCAATTTAAGCGTGGATTGGTTGGTCCTCATCAAATTTGTGGCACGGCATAACCATTCTCTTACTGGCAAATATTTCTGTAAAGAAAATACCCACCGTTTACAAACAATATTTTCCTTCAACGTAAATACTGTAACTATATTCTTTACCTTTATGTAAAATTAATTACCAATTTTAATAAATGTTCAGATATATAGGCATATGGAAGCCCTGTAATTATCGGGTTCTACAAAATCTCATTCTTTGCATAAACAAACATTTTAGGAGCCAATGGGAGGCCTAATGGTAAGGCAGTCAACTGCGGGATCTATTTCGTCTTCGAAAAAGCTGAGATTAGCCTCGTATGTCTCGGTAATTGGCAAATGAAAATATCCTGAATGAATATCTATTTTCCCTAGCCAATCATGCAAGTCTGCAAGAATTCTGCATTTGTTTGTGAAATTAAATGGTAAAGTTTCACTAAGACATAAGAGTTCAGACCTCTAAGGTTCAAGACGGGATATCCCCCATATAACTTTTTTACAAACATGAAATCCAGGTTTCTCAATATTATTTGTGGTTTTAAGTGGAGGCTCACGTCCGTCATGCCCTTTTTCACTTTGGTTATTATCACCTGATCGTCTAAGGGAGGATAATTTAGAAATGGAATGCGAATGCCTGTTTTTACCACAAATGGACACATTCCTTCAGCAACCTGCTCTGAAAATCTTTGTCGGATAATCACCCTTGTTTATTATTAGTGTGGGTGGATGTATAATTTGTTGTGAACACAAGTAAGTGTGATAAGGTAGAAGTAAGGTAGTAGTAAAAAGATATTCCGGACTCAGTGGAATATTATGTAACGTAAGCCTTCATAATTACCATTGTCCTTTAAAATACGGTGCCGTCTCACCCGATGGCGTTCCGCCCTTTAACCACACATAGTCTGCATTGCAAACTCTGAGTTTTTATATGATAGCGAACATGGACCAAAGATACTTACTAGTAATCTTTTCACACAAAGTCTGGTATCTAAATTACCTACTAGAATTTTTAGATGCTCAATCTACCAAATCTAATAACTCTGACCTACTTATACATAGATGCCGTTTTGTCAAAATAAAGTTTGACTAGCTGCGCCCCGCGGTTTCACCCGTGTAGTTCCTGTTCCCGCAGGAATATGGGGATAAAATATAGCCTATGTTACTCGCTGTCCTTACATATTTCGATACATAATTTCATCCCCTTTATTTATTTTACCCCTATATTTTATTATACAAACTTTGAATGCCAAATATATTTATATCTAATGATAAGCCGAAAAATAAATTTCAAGCTTCTAGCTTCAAAAATGACGAAACTTCCATACAAACTTCCATCCCCTATTTCAAACCCTCATTAAAAAGTACCCTATGTCCTTTCTCAGGCTCTAGACTATCTCTGTACCAAATTTCATTTCAATCGGTTCAGTAGTTAGGCGTGAAAGAGCAACAGACAGACAGAGTTACTTTCGCATTTATAATATAAGTAAGAATAGTGCAGAAAAATTTAGAATAATATTTAATTTACCGCTCTGATATAAACGCCAAAAAGGTATGGAATCGGGCCATCGCATTGCTACTTACTCCTAAAATAAAATTTTAAATGATTATCCATTTAACAATCTGAAAAAAACAGCTAATAAAAATTTTAAATAAAACTCGTTGTTTGTTGCAATGACGCTTATTATACCACAATAACAATAGCTGAAAGCTTTATAATGGTTGCTTATTTATTATTCAAATATTTTAAAAAATGTGCAGAGTTTATCAGGGAAATTTGGCCAAATGGTCAGGGAAAAATCAGAGATTTTTTATTGCATTAGGAGTGGACATCCTTCTCGGAAGTGTACCAAGTATGAAACATTAAAGCGAAAGTAATAAATTTTCGTTTCGTCCATGGGTTTTCAACCAAGTTCCATACACTTTTGCCCATAATTCTTTACAAACAATATAAAATTTCGAAGTAAAAATTGTTTGTATATCCTTTACCTTTAGAAATCACTCAGGTGTGCAGTTCTAGGTAAGTTGTACGATCGCGTCGCCCGCAGCCTCACTAAAATCAAGATCTTAAGTCACTTCAGCACTTATTCACTTGATAAAAAAACGAAATTTTATAATATAGTAACTAAATCACGTGACCAGTTCGCTTAAACCTCTGAATGCGAAATGATTTATTATAAAAGCTCAACTGCTATGCAGACTATTTGAACACTCCCTCCAATTGGCGTCGAGGGTTGGTAGTCTATTGTACGGAGCTCATGCGTTGCACGGCAGACTGCTTTGGAGCTATCAAATCAAGGTAAAAAATCTTTTGGGTGAAGCCGCAAATTCGCGAAGCCCTACACAGTTGCCATGACACCGCACTACATTCAGAGGGGACTGCTTGAATGCTTATTTCTATACGAATATTATATAGACGATAGATTTGTATGTTTGTTTGTTTGCAACGAATAAATTCATAAACTACTTGTCCGATTTAAAGAAATATTTCACTATTAGAATGTTTCAGTATCCTTAAGTAACATAGGCTATTATTTATTACTAGAAAAAATTAGTGACCCCTACTATAACTCCAATAATCTAGCCCACCATGTCAAAAATAGACATAATGTTATCCATCGCATGCGCTACGGAAACTATTGATGATAGAACAAAAAAATGTTTAACAAATTTAAAGAACAAATTAATATCTCCAAAAAACTTTGCGATATTGTACATGTGTCCAACTTTTGTAGTTATGTTATTCTTTTGTCTGTTAAATTATTTTTTGCTGTAATGCTGACCAAAATCAGTTCATGTTATCCATACCTTTATATTAATCCTTATCCAAATAAATAATTTCGTATTCAAGAATATTTCAATATAGGTATGTACATTACTTTGTGAATTATTCAAATCGTACATTCCATGCAAAAGATATTACGAATTTAAAAATATCAATCTGTACAATAAAAATAAATATCTTGAATAAAGATACATTTACTCTACGTTTATCCCCAAATATTTAAAAATAAAACTCCACCCGTGCGAAGCCGGGAAGAGCTGCTAGTGTGTAAATAAACACGTACAGCTGCGATATAAAGAATTGAATAAAATTATATTTACAAAAGCGCAGCTGCCGTCCAGCCAGGTGTAATGAAATAAAACTTGTTTTTGCATAATAAAGACCAACACATCACTCAACCATCGCTGGAGCCTGAGAACGGGGTATTCAACGGCAACTACGCAGATAATGTCCCCTTCCTGAGACAACTCGACCTCGACCGACGACGGGATGATGTGCGCGTTTATAATCACAGCTTAAAGAATACAAGTATATACAGTTGTTGAGTTGATGATTGTGGAAAAGCCAACCCCTCACGACACTGGTCCAATAGTTTGCACACTCTTTTATTATCTCACTAATATTACAAATGCGAAAGTTTGTGTGTGTGTCTGTCATATCTCTTCACGCCGAAACGGCTGAACGGATTTTGATGAATTTAGTTATACTTATAAATACTTTAAGTGCTAGAATTGACCGTAGGATACTAGTTATCGCGCAAAAATCAACGGTTCCCGTGGGATATTAGTCTACGCACTGCTTGTTTTAAATAGATAAGCCCCCAAATTGGATTCGAAAATCACTGCCATATTCAATGCACGCTGAGAAAAGTCGATACATTTTTGCCTAGCACCCGTGACTCCTCTTTTTTACTACCGCCATTGTTGTTTACATAGGCGAATTGGCATGACATGTCAAAATACTGAAAACACTTATCACTACATATCATTAGGTATGAAATTTAATAACATCGTTATTAAAATTTCTTCCGTGTGCGGAATTTATGAAATAGTAGTTTTTTTTATTGTTTGTGCGAGATGATGATATGCAATTTACCACAGCATAAACCGTATGCTTAGGTCATAATATTCACCATTTTATTGTTTTTTTTTTCGGGCATGAATGAACACGAATTGTGCCCTGAAAACAAATGAAAATCATGACCCCGAGCTTTTAAGGCGTTTTGGGACACACTTTCCCGACCCTCGTTCCATGCCCCCCCACAATTGCTCCATCTAAATGGTCTCGTTGCACGACTGTATGAAATATGTATTATTAGAGTGTTGCATAACGAAATTAATAAACCAATAATTTTTAAACAGAATATGATTTGGCTGATTTTTGAATCTCATTCAACGATAAAATGGCTGATTTTCACCGAATTCTTACAAGGAGACGGCCACTTTGGTGAATTTTTTCACACGATGATATTAAAAAAGCGGCCCTCAGGTGAAATGAAATTTAACGTCGCTACGAGCGACGCCGATGGGACTAATCCGTGACGTACCAATTAACATTACATCTACCTATACAATACGTCCCGTCGAACCTTGAACAACAAACCTGTGAATACTAGGTCAAAATTTATCGCCTAGAAGGGAGGGAAAGGAGTGCAATAAATAAATGGCGTTGGAAAGATATCTAAGGCAAAATAATTATTTTATTAGATACGAGTATTCTTTTGTAAAAGGCAATATAATAAAGTAATTTTTCTTACTTTTAACACATATGGGGTAAGGTCATCCTCATCCCATTTTGTAATATGAGTGGGGTAGACCTCTTCTGCAAGAGACCGCCTGGGGAAGTACCACACCTTTGCCAGATATCCATCTGCCAAGTAGTAGTGTGCAAACATTACTGTATTCCGGTTTTAAGGGCACTGTTTCCAGCAAAATTACTGGGCATAAATGAGACTTTAGAACCGATGTATCAGGGTGACGAGCGCAGTGCAGTGCCGCGCAGGATTATGCAATGCAGTGTTCTGGATGGTGCTGTGACTGTTATGGGCAGGCGTAGCGCTTACCACCAGGTGAACGACTTGCTCGTCTCGTCAATCAGTCAAATAAAAAAAACCTGTGATTATAGAATATAAGAATTTTCTCTTACATTCGTTTAAAGCATTGTTTGACGGTTGTTTCTACTACACCTGTATCTACAGTAGCTATTGCGTCTAAAATATTGGGTAACGTTAAATGGTACTACAATTCCACACAAGTACTCGTACCTAAAGCTAAATCGTTGAAGACGTAGTGATGTGAAATAAATAGTGTACCTAGTCAAACGCCCACACTCAAAGCAAATTTATACATAATACCATCAATAACACACACACAATAACATTAAACAACAAATAAAATAACGTAAATTGAAACCCTTCTCACGTTAGTGAGGAGAGAGCCGTGCCCAGCAGTGGGACGTTATGGGTTGATGATGATGATGATGATGATGACATTGAAAAATAATACATATTTTTTGCAAATTTCAGAGGTTAATTTCTATCTAAAACACATTTAAATACACCGTATTACGGAGAACCTTTGTCTTGAAACTATGATATTTACTATGCAAACCAACGCCGAAATAGTTAAATAAAAATTGAACTTCTTTACTTTTAAATACGTACCATGAAGTTTGTTTTGATATATTTATTGGCTTTCCACATGTTGGCTCAAATGGGCATAGAGTTACAAGATATTTCTAATGTTCCTGCTTAATACTCTAGGATTCCTATGAGGGTGTTCACGTTAACTCTACATCTATATGAAATGAAGCACCGTGAAGGACCGAGGTGAAGCATGAAGACCGAGGCAGTCCTGTCCGCTTCGGTCTTCATGCTTCACCACAATCCAAGTTCACTTTCGCCTTAAAATATATGTTCTATTTCATGAAACTCGGCTTTGTTTTTTTCTGCTTTGAAAATACCGATATGATCTAGACCCAATAGCACATCAGCGTGTCTCGTCCAAGTCGATATACAATGTTTCTTGTTCGATCGGAATTTCATGGCATTTTTCTACTAAAACTTGGATAGATTTGTTCACGACGTAACATAAAATTTTCAATTACCTTTAACAGTTTTAAGCTTTACTGCTGGTGAATCGTTTACACAAGTGAGTATTGGTCATCAGTAAAACAGCCGTGTCTAACCCGATGTAGCCGTTCGTAATTTGAACCGTGCAGTTGTCAAGCTAATTTTATTAGTAGGTAGATTGTCAGTCTACAAAAATAATAACAAATTAACAAACAAAACCATTATATCCAAATTTATTCATTAACAAATTGAGTAAGCACACACCGATTACGGCGAGTTTGTGGATTCATCTCATTTACCATTCAACCTGAAATTAATTTAATTAATGTCCACTTTACATATCGCAGCCTGTCGCTTTGTGCTTCAAGTGGTGGACTTTAACGACCTTCGGTGGGTACTTGAAGCGACGCCACAGAATAAATAATAGCGACGCCCACGGTCCATGCTTGTCTTATTATTTATTGATGATTATTTCAATTATAGCGAGTGGTCCATTATTTACCTCCTTGTCACCTGTATACATATATATTGTATACCCTATGTAATTGTAGGACGGCGCGATAATCGCGAGTTTCGTTTGCTCGCGCGCATGCCTCTGAGTCACCGGTAAGCGTTGTGCGCACAATGCCGTCCGAACAGTCCAGTCGCGTCGCGGCACACAGAGGACATACATGTCACTTAACTCACGCATTTATACGCGTTACGATATAACGAGCTTTCTTGAAGTTTTCTTGACTGAACTAGTGACTTAAAATTTATTGGGATCGGGGTGAGTTGAAGTGTAACGATGACTGCCGTGAAGAAAGCGCTGGAGATGCGACAGCTGGACTCGATGTTTGGCAACATGAACCTGGAGGGAGAGGGTCGGCGGTCGCCATTCGTCACCTCCACCATCGAACACGACCCTCGCTGCGACGTACATGGCCGCTGCACCACTCCTTATCGGTCATCACTGTATCTTCACAGTAGGGAATCGACGCCCGGATATTGTAGAGATGCCGCCTCCCCCACGAACGGTCTCATCATCAGGTCCGTATTTAATTTGATAATTTGCATTTGATTGCGTTCATTTCGATTTCGCTGATCACGATTGTTATGAAACAGGCGAAGAGATTCGAGTCGTGTCTCTGCGTCACCGGCTCGAGAGCTAGAGCATCCGTCGTCGTTCCCGAGTCTACTCCGGCGCGACCGTCACAGCCCTTCCGTGACGCCTCCTCGCCGGGAAACTCCCAGTCCCACACAAAAACTTAATACAAAACGGCATTCCATGGGCTCATTCCCTAACCTTAGTCGAGCTAACGTCGTCAACTACAACAGGAGAGACTCCACGGTTAGCAACGGTATAAGAGAAATGAAGAGAGATTACGTTGGTTCCATGAGTTCCCTGCCCAGAAAGAGTTCTAAAGATTATATAGGATCCATGAATTCTCTGTCGAGAAAGAGTTCCATAGACACAAAGAAGTCTTCGACTGATTCCTTGGACTTCTGGCATACTTCTTGGGACACGGAAAAAGATGATTCAGTACCTTCGTTGGTGCATGACGACAGGCTCTCATATGGATATAATAAGGTAATTGTAATGAACAAAGCTGACACTGTCTTATTGATGGAAATGCTCCCTTCTGGTCGATTAACTCACTTATGAATATACAAGACGGGTTACATCATCACCGATTCTAATGTATATTAACGATTTACTGAAAAATATATGGTCCCACAGTTCTACGTTATCATTATGATAGTTGAACAAATATATTTTATTCAATTTATTTGTTTACTAAATTCGATATTTTAATTTTAATCTAAATAATGATTGAAAACAAAATGTAATGAAAGTGCTCCGAAAACTTTCATTAAAAGTGAAACACTAGAATATAAAAAAATATTGAGAACTTCCTTTTTTTTACTTCAATATACACATACTTACATAGTTCCGTTATATCATGGCTCCAGAGAGCGTGAAACTTCCATAAAAAAAAATTACCTTCATTTTTTTCTTAGATTGCACTGCCGGAAAGATTTATTCAACATTATCACGCCATGCTATTTTATCCATTATGTTGAAATCTTGTTACTTTTAGACTTCAAATGAATAGTATGAACGAATTAAAACTTGAGTGTTGTAGAATAGTAGGTACTAACCACATAGAACATGAATAATCGAATTGTGCTGATTGTTAGCATCGTCACAAGATTCGTTGTAATGATTTGTAATTGCACGCGACTGTACCTATACATTATTACAATGTGAGATACATTTTATTGCTAGAAACGTACTTGTCTTTTGATGGCAAACGTTATTTGTGTAACATGATTACTATAGTAGATACTAGGTCAATAGTACGTACTTCTAGCTTAACAACTAAAGGCAAAGCGCTTCTAGCGATATGGTTTCGAATGCTTGATTAATGTTCTCAAAATAACGTCATATTCTACAGCATTATAAAATTAATTTTGAGAATGGAAATATTTTCCTAATTTTTTTTTATTATTTGCATCTTTGGGCCACTCATTTCACTATCTCACGTGGATGTTATTTGGTGCCTTTAAAGCCTACACTGACGTCCCGTGAATTGTTTGTTCAAGATTTCCAATTCCCTAAGCCAATGTTTACTCGAGATACCCCTCGTAGGATAGACAATCCTTGGCACGACTCGGTGGGTTGTTCCCATAGATCCACAACCCATTTAATACGCTCGCTGATCTTTTAAATATTTTTTAATAAGTATTTCACCGAAAATAGAAACTCTTTGTTTTCTGAATCATATATGAAATAGTAATTCTGCAACAGCTATACAAAATAAGTGAACAGAAAATGAAGTCCACCTAATTAGAAGCCTAACCTTATTGTGAGTGCACACATGTCATATTTGAATCAATATAGAAATTGGTGGATATCTAAATATTACATCTCGAGTTCGGCTCGCTGTACATGGCCCGCTGCTAGGGCGAACCACGACGGGTTCGGTGTGACCTATACGCCCGTAAAAGGCCACGACGCCGCCGTCCACCTCCACCAGTCTCGGCAAATCATGATAATATTTACATTATATCTCGCGCGGACCTGCAATATTTACACAATGTGCTAAACGAACTAAAGTGAGCTGTTTGCGTCTTGCATTTCACGGTAGCTCATGTTTCCTGGTGTGTTGATAAATTCTCAAAACAGCAGCGGATGAGATCCTTTAGAAAATTTATGATTAGGTATCACTTTAGACTGGATTATAAAGTTATAGCTAAATATACGTTAAACGTAAAGAATATTTATAATACGGCCTCCGTGGCGTAGTGGGTGATGAGCCTACTGCGAAGGGTGAAGTTGAGGGTTCCATTCCCGCACAGGGCAAAGATTTGTGTGAGCCACAAACATTTGC
Source organism: Campaea margaritaria (assembly GCA_912999815.1). Lineage (NCBI taxonomy): Eukaryota > Metazoa > Arthropoda > Insecta > Lepidoptera > Geometridae > Campaea > Campaea margaritaria. The sequence goes on from OU538788.1 coordinate 9,453,654, forward strand.
TTTGAGTCTGGGTATTTGTAGGATATGGGCCTCGTTGTTCCCAATTCCCTTGTTACAAGGAATACTAGTTGGGGGTCAGGAACTCTGTATGCGATCGTGACGTATTAATAAATACTAGCTTAGCAAATCATTTCGACTTTACTATCTATGGTTAAAAAGCACAACATAATTTCAATAATTAACACAATGCCAAACCGATAATGCTTTCTTATCTTAAAATTTACAGATGTGTTTCCTGTCATACTGAATATGTAGGATAAGAAGCGATTTTGCAAAATGTATCCCCTAAAAGGATTATGGGCAGGCGTAGCGCTTACCATCAGGTGAACGACAAGCTCGTCTCGTCACTCAGTCAAATAAAAAAAAATAACCCTCTCGATTCGTTGTACAAGTTAGTTTAAAAAACTATTTCTGTTTAATGTGTCTCCTGTCGTACTTGTAGTTCATGTCATCCATGACGTCCATGACCCACAAAATGTCTAACCATAATTCTAACTGTCATTTCTCAGGAGCGTCTATCGCGTTATCGTGTACGTCAACACTGAAATTCAAAATTATTGCCCTTTTAGTGGCGCTTCAATATATTGCTTAGATCGTTATCTACTCACATTTCAAATTTGAGACGGGGCTATAAATAAGATGCGAATGGAACACAGATTGATATGAACTCGGGAAACCCTCGTATTGTGTTGATGAATCCCAATTTATATGTAACTGTAAACCTACCTACTCTCGTAAATACACAATTACAGCTGAGACAGGTCGGCAGTTAATCACCCAATAAATTTCAATTGATTGCGAGCCTAAGACACAATAAATGCGGATGATTCAGTAGGTACGTACTTACCTATAACGTGTGTATATCGGTGAATTGTGTCAATGTTTACTTCCATATGTTGCCGAGGATTTTCGGTGTAAACTATGACTCACCATGAAGTCATGCCTCGCGTGTTGTCTCTGTTTTTAAATGTATGTAATATTATTTCATACTAGCTATACCCTGCCACGCTTCGCTGTGGCACATTCTCTGATATGTCACTGATGAAAAAAATAGATAAAAACAATCCTTGATGCGGATTATATATCATGCTAAAATTTCAGCTCGATCGGTGCAGTACTTTTTGAGTTTTTGAAGCGTACACAAACCAACATAACATTTTTATATATCGACGCTAGAAAGCGTAAACGCAAAATTGTTCACCAGAGCCAAAAAAATTTTTTTTTTGTTGAAAAGAAATCATAACTCAATATCTACTCGACCTAAAAACGTAAATTTTGGATATTTGGTGTGTTTCACACAAAGCTACAATACTGCTACCTTGGTTATATCCCAAAGTTCCTAGGGGACGTTGAAATGTTGGTTACAGCGTTTGTTTCCAAATATGTAAAAAAAGTATTTTCGGGTCGGTCAAAGGGTTACAGCGTTTACGCTTTCTAGCGTCGATATATAGATTATTTTGTATAAGTGACATCCACCAACTTGTGCTGGGCAAGCGTGGTGGATTGTGACTTGTAGCTCATTCTATATCTGATGAGGCCTGTTTTCCAGCCGTGGGAACGTAATAGTGTGATAATAAATGTTTTGAAAATCCACTGTTTCTTCGTTTGATATAATGCATAATTGAAGGATCGAGCGTCTTGCAATTTGGCCACGCCACAGAATGTGAGAACATAATTAACATCAATTTGATCTCATTTCCGAGTTAAAATACACGACGACTATAAAATAACAATCAAAGATAAAGAGTTTTCTTTTCAATTCTATTGTTAGATATAATTTTGACATAGGTATAACTTAATACAATCTGAATCTTGATATTTTATTCATCTACAGGTTTCTGTGTGATGTGATGACTGATGAATCAGTAGTTCTTTTGTTTGTGATGTACATAAACAACATGATTTTAATTATTCGTTTTCCATGCGTAGGCTGAAATTAAAATTATGATGAGTTTCTTCTGACACAAACTTGTTTATTATTGTTGTCTGTATATGGGTCAGCCTTGAGTTCCTTCGTTACAAATAAGGTGACTAATTAAATGTTTAAGTTTTCCTACATTATTTCTAGACTGGCGTGGGTGGGTGACTACGTGAGCATTATTCTTATGACTTATCAGTATCACGTTGAAGTTAGCTGTATATTATGCCGAATGTACAAAAAATTGTATGCCCTTTTCGTTGCGGGTACGGTTTTTTCGGTACCTAATAAACAACCGAGTTGTACGTAACTAATTAAACAGTACTTCTTTCTGTTATGTTATGGCATATTTTTTTATAACTAGTGAGGCGTAAGAAAGAAGCGAAAGTGGCATGCGCGCGTGACGAATTGAATGCTCTTTTCTAAAAATTACGTTTATAGCCGACTCACATAAGAACCGGTGTCGTAATTGATTACTCGTGTGCTTTTAATGTAAAAAAACCGTGATCGATATTATTTTTAGTAACATAAAGTCCAATCCGAATCTGGCCCCCGTGGTGGATTATGGCCTAACCCTCCTCACGAGGGGAGACCCGTGCTCAGCAGTGGGACGCTATGGGTTGATGATGAAAGTCCTAAATAATAATAATATAGAATGCTCACATTTATATTTCCTGCAAATTTCTCCGTTGTTATTGACGGTTACGATAAAACCGCGCGAGTATGATTCTCTTATGACTATTTGCTTTGTTGAATGGGCACGTTAACTTTAGAAATTCTTGCTGTCTTGGGAGAAAGTCGAAGTGCATTATCGCATATACGAACGAATCCTTACGATGTAGGTACCTAAGCTTGTAGGTCGATGCGCACAATTTACACGTGCGACAACTTCGTGTACATTAACAGTGTAGGCACTTTACGGAACCCAGCTCACGAAGAGATATCTGGTGGCCATGCGCTTACGACCAATATCAGAGCTTGTTAAACGCATTGACCGCGCACGGGCTACCTACCCCTTTCACTTGTGTTCGCATCCAACGGATCGAGCGGAACGCGTGCGCGCCTTTCTCTCTGTTCTCATCTCTTTCTAACGTGTGCAACACTAATGGTGGTGGGCTAACGCCATTCGCCGCGTGCGCCAACAGTTGCGCAGTTTCCTCGACTACATCCACACGGAGCCGGTATCGCCGCGCTCGGATGCTCTATCGCGATCTGACATGAAGTCCAAACCGGCACACTACGTCGACGCGCCGTACAGACCGTGGCCGCCGCTCTCCCGACAGACGCAGTCTAATTTTTATTTCCGTCCCCCGGACCCGATGGATTTGAGGAATTTCAAGACCTCCTCGTCAAAAGGCTCCACGTACTCGGATTTCTCCGGAATGAGCGCTTACAGCAATAAGTCCCGAGATTACTACTTCTTATCGCCGAGCTATCGGTCGGCAGGAGCGCCGACGCCGAGCGGGCACGTAGATCCGTACGCGGCGCGGGAGAGGCAGCGTCAGGCGCGGACCTCAAACCCGTCCCCATCAACCACCTGTCCTTGCAGCCGGTCGCGCTCCCTCGAGGATGTGCGTACCGAGGTTGTCACCGAATGGGAGGACGACGATGAGAATGGAAACCGCATCGTCGCACCCGCCACCAAGTTTAACAGAACCTCTTATAAAACGAGCGCCTCATTCCAGAAGCAAGGATATCTTACGCGGCACTCCATGGAAAACCTAGTCGACAAACCGCCACAATTATTACCACCCAAACGGATCTCCGCCTTTCAGGTAATTGAGTTAACTTTCTATTGAGGTGGCCGACTCATTGAGATGACTGTGATAAAGCATTTTGTTTGAACGCTATTACACGAGATCCCTGGCCAACATCGTTGATTTAAACATAGTGTTTAAAGTCTACTGTTCAAAATGCATTTTTAGCCCACTTTCTAGTTTCAATGCTGGATTTTATAAACATTTCCTGGATTTAAGGTATTATTTACACAATTTAACGCCGTAATTTAAAGATTAGGTAAAATAAAACAGCAAGGTTGGCAAACTAAATTTTTTTTTAAATTTTAAGTATATTTTTGAAGTCTTAAGTAAATTTTTCAAACATAGCGATTTTTGTTACATTTTTTATGCTCGGGCGAATTGATTTAAACGGGTCGGTACGAGGGCTGTTCGGAAAGTTTGTAGCTAATTAATGTTACTATCAATTTATTATATTTGTCCTACATTCACAAAGTATTGGAAGTAATTTCAATGTATTCCTCTTTAGTAAAAGTTACTGTTCCTTTTTATAGTAATTTAAATTATTTTTACGATATAAATAAACGTTTGTGAATAAGGAAGTTGAACTAAATTGTAACAATGAACGTGTCTTGTAAATTATTTCGAACAATCAATTCCTGGCTACTTAGCAGGCTTAACGTTTAGGGAATCTCACCGAAAATGCACAAACTCATTTCATTGAATGATATTTTCCTTCATCTGTACCTAGCTACCGTGCTCCTCTAGGACGTGTTTAAACGTTCCAGCCCATTTCTAGTTACAGAAAACCATTGCATTTTGTATCATCAATAATTTGACTCTATCAGTTCAGTTATCGACTAACGTCACATCGTAAAAATAAATAATTACATAAAAAAACTAAATAAAGGTGGCCAGTGGTTATTACCATAGAAGTTTGCATTGAAATATTCCTCCGATCTCTTATAAACGTATGACGAATTTATTGATATCTAGTAACATATTGGCTAAAAAAGTTCGGAACAGAGAACTTATTCGCTGTGCCACATGAGATTCCTTGCCGAAAACGCGTGATGTCATAATACGATTTAAACTTAACTTATCGAATCTTAGTTCGACAGTTCAAAATGAGCGCGTTACGAGTCTAGGTGGTGATAGCGAATAACGGCCCTGCCCTCGTATCTTAACGCGTTGAATTATTGTTTGTGGCGCAGGTATGGTATGGGAATATAGCATTGCGCCAGCGCTCGTTCAGCTCCGTTGAACCGCAACGCACCGTCCTGTGTCTATGTAACGGATGTTCGATACTTGCTTTTTATACAAAACGTACCTCTACATGTTAGTACAGCCAGTAACTTCTTCCACAGAATAATGTTGGATCGGAATTGTTCTTGTCATCTAGTAGTTATAGTATCACCGTCTGTATGCGGCTATAGATTTATAAATTCTTAACATACCGCTTCAAAAACATTGCTCGAACTGAAAAAACAAGACTACATTATTCGCAAAAAATGCTATCTATTCATACTCAACATATTGACGACAAGCATTATTCTTTGTATTCGTGTTCTACCCAAATGCGAAATTGTGTTTTCAGGTAAATAGGTCACTTAATTCTCCCTCAGTGTCTATTAATGTTTTGCATCGCGAATGTGACTTCTATCGTAAAAAAGATGTTTTTTTATACAGTGCGTATCCTATCCTATCCCATATAATATCTCGAATAGATAGGAGACACCACGGTCTAGTTATACAACGAATATACGAATGAGGAGAAAACTTGTTACGGCGAAGTCGATTCGGCGAGGCACTCAAACACGCGGAAGTCTTAACACGCGGTTTATATCTCAGTGTATCGAATGAAATCCGATCAAACGTTAAGAAGTTCTATGAGATGATTGATTTGCTAATCTACAATCACGAAATATTTATTATGTACACTCAGAGTACAAGCCCCAGAATAGTATTATCCTTGTCTATATTCTTGAAGTTGCGTTACGTTGGTTATCGAATCTCTACCTGAATATTATGTAAATAGTGATTAGCGTTTTCCGATACATACTTTGCCAGATTATACTTATAGATAGATGGATCGATTACATGTCATTGTATCATAATTGCAAATATCTAAAGTAATAAGTGCTTACGATAATGCGATCAGAAACGTATCTAATCTTACACGTAAAAAATACCTACGATTTCATTTTGTGTGATTTAAGACGTCTTTAAATATAACAAACGAAGGCTTTGCAGGATTAATAAGTTAAGGAGGTTTTGCATAAATTGACGTTTTTGTAGCCCAAATGGTGATGTAACTGGCGAAATCGTAAATCCTATTTGTGACTTTGATCAGTCCATGAATATGGAACACGACTTAATTTCAGTGCGGGTACATAAATGGCATCATCTGAAACAATATGATATAATATCTATTTCTCTGCTCCGAATGTATATATATATATAATATGTGAATTTGTGTTGCATACCTAGCGTCATTTTTTCTAAGCAGGTATATGACGTGAACATCAAATATAATTTTATAGTCCAAATATAACGCAGAGTGGTAGAACACAAAATGGGTCGAAAATCTTTACTTGTTATGAACAAACATACCAAATGTGGAAATTGTTAAGAATAGAGTTACTTGATATATCAAAATATGATGTATTAGGTCTATATAACTTTCTCTTGCGAGTTATAAATATTAACCATATTCGAATATAACGCAATTTGGTTATGAATCGACGAATTCTATTTACTAATTACTGACGTATCTCTATCATTCAAATTATTCAATACCTACTGTTGTAAAGTTATGAATGGGCTCATTACTTTTCATAACATCTAAGTACAAAAGCTTAGATATGAGTTCCTTAATATCGGCTGAATGGATTTGAATAAAATGTAACTTAACAGTTCGTGTCCCAAGTGTAGCAAATAAAGGACTTTTATCCAGGGAAATAAACGCTGCTGCCACGTTATCTAAACTATTTGGAAGTTTCATGCCTTTTGAAATGATTAACTCTCTTATTACTTGAGTTTGTTTAATAAAATAATAATATAAATAATAATTGTTTGTTTGTTTATTTTAATAATAAGTTTATACTTTCACTCGACGAATAGTGTAAGTACATGTCTTATCGGTCAAACAGGTGGTTTGTGTGACGTTCGTGAATAAACTGGTTTGCTTCTGGCCTAATAGCCAACCCACCTATATAATTATATTAAACTCGCTTATCTGTTATGCTGTTACTTCATGATTTTAGGTATAAAATTCTAATCTGATAAATACGTATGCCTAATTTGGTTCGGTCTCTGTACTATTTCAAGTCAAGTCTTTATACTAGTGTGTAAGCTCTTTGTTTCTCTATATTTATATTCTACTAATATATCAACGGACTGCTGTTTTCTTTTCATTCAAAATTCTACATAAATCTTTATCATCATCATCCTCATCATCCCTCCATATCGGCCCACTGATGAGCACGGGTGGGTCTCCCCTCCATTTCATGAGGTGGGTTAGGCCATAATTCATGACGGGTGCCCGGTCCGTATTGGTGGATCACATCATCCGAAATGTTTCTCGGGTTTGCTCACAATTTTTTCCTTCGCTGAATAGCTAGTGATATTTAAGTACCTACATAATTATGTTATACTAGAAACGCATTGGGACGTACCCGCACCGGAATTTAGACTCACAACCCTCTCATTGGAAGGCGGACGTTTCCCACTTGGGTATCACTGCTTTAAATCTTTATTAAAAAAATGTTATATCTGAAATATCATATAATTATATCTTAAAAAATATTATACACCGGACTATGGTAATCTTTCGTATTTATGTTATTTCAATTGTATTTTTAAAATGCAATTATTGCAGCGTCCTCCGAACAAAGAAAAATATTTTTCCGCGACTATAAATTCCACCCCATACGCAATAGGTGCCAGTGCCAGCCTGTGCCTTCTTTCACCGTGCCCAACATTCCATTGCAATGGCTTGGAATCTGTACTATCTTAACAATTGGACTATTGAATGCTTGGTGTGTGCTACTATAAATACAAGGACTATCATACGTGCCCATGCGGCAGTCTGTATTTTGCGCTATAGCACAAAATACAGACTGAGAAAATAGTGCTCTACTTATAAGTAGAGTACTATTTTAGACCTAAAACAATATTAACGAGTGCCTACTATTTTGACAATAATTACTTTTGAAATGCATGTTTAAAGACAAGTATTAAAACTCTAACATATTATAGTTTCCCGCGTCACGTGTGGATTTACTAACAAATGTTATCGAACAGATTCACAATTTCACGCGCAATAAACTATGATCGTTGTTTTTTTTTTTGCATTACTAAAGGCATAGGAAGTATATCAACTAGTCAGAGTATCAATTAATTTCGCGTAGTTTCGTAATCAAACAGAACACAGGTAGTACTATTCGCTATAAGGTAAATAGTAAATACTATTAGCTATTTTCTCTGTCTATACTAAGCACCTACTTGTTTAAGATTTGGACCGTTTCGTTGATCACAAACAATGGCACCGGAACCGGAGCTACACGTATAGCTCATTAATAATACAGGTGGGTTACCGAGTGATTTCATAAATTCGTAGAAGATCCGGTTTTCATTTAGAGTTTTAGTTTCCTAAAAGCTATGAGTAAAGTTTAAATACAACGAATAAAGTCACAGATAACCTGACATATAAATATATACTTAGATATAATACGTAAGTAGGTTTTTTGTCTAACAAAGCGTGCACGTGCGTATTCACGGGCAAAAGCTAGTCAAATATATAAATAATCCTCTCTTATGGCAGCTGAGAAAAATGAATGCTTGCTTGTTTCTATGTTCGGTTTCTATGCGTTTGCGCATCGTTCTACCGATTGAGTTGAAACTTTGTACAGTTCTTGTTGGCACCGGAGTGAAAGTTTTTGGCGTAGTACCGTCAACATATAATAGGTGGCACGCGAGTTGTATTGGATAATTATTTGTTTGCGCATCGTCAAATCCAATTGAGTTGAAACAAAACGTAAAACGTGAATAAATTCCCGGGTAACAGCCAAGACCTGGGAAATATAAATAACATTGAGAGCATAATCATACGTATTTGTAATACGAATACGTGGACCATAATATACATAACTAATTTTACCACCCCGTATAAGATTACAGATTTAAAATTTCTAGTAAGTACTCTAAACAATAGCGATAGCAATTCCCACTACCGTATAACCACGTATAACATTGACATATATGGTCATAACGAGAAACTAATAATCGCGACGACCGACGACATCGGAGCGTTACGACATCATGACCGTCAAATGTTAAAAAAAAACCTGTCGCTTCGGAATATACGCGTCATCGTTTGGAAGTTTCTCGAAAGCATGCGAGAACAGCTGATTTGGAGATCATTGGATTATGCAAAACGTCAACATGCCTATATTGAGAGGCAATGAAAGCGGCTTGTATTTTTTTAGAAGAAATACGACGCAATGATTTAGATTATTTTAATCTCAGCCCGTGTTTGTCCTACCAGTCGGGTATCTACCAGCCGTTTTTCATGCCAACTTGTAACTTATAGGCCGATCAATTAATTAGTAAGGGACGTTCAAAGTTTAGTGTCATTTTATCCACGGGAGCTGTAACCCTACCTAATACAATATCGAGTGCTAGGAACTGCACCGTAATGTATGCTAATTTAGGTAATTTTTACAGCAGCGTTTTGTTAATTTTATAGCGCTGTTTTGGTCAGCTTTAACAGCAGCTATTTTGAAGCTATTTATTCTAATAAAACAAATGATTTGATAACGATTACCACCAAGCGACACTACTAAGCCTTTGTCCTAAACAGCCTTAGGAATGTAGCAAACGTTTACGTCATGCTGCCAACTGCGACAAAGACTCACATCGGCACCATTATCGCAACAATCTCTGATCTGAGAATGCATGCAATTGACAAGGTCACGTGAAACTCGTATTCGCTCAGAAAATCTCTAGAAAATGGAAGATATCATTCAAATTATTATGGTTTAAAACCACTTTAGGTGTCTGACTGATGTCTGGAGCAAGTGCTTTAAAATAATTCACGTAAATCCGTTCGTGGTTTTAAACTGTGTAGTGTAGAAAGCGATTACAGGCAACTGCGGCCACCATTCTCCACACAACCATACCCTTAAGATGTTTAACTGGATAGAAATAAAATGAATTAAGCTACTCGTCGTCCTTAACAGATGAACGCCCTTTAGGAAATGCCCATCGTGCAGCCGTAGTCCTTACGTGAAATAATAAAATGCAAGACAATGCACTGTTTTAAACATCTCGTTCTCAACCCTAAGCAGTTGGCCCGCTCGCACACATGACGCGTTAATGTAAGAGTCGTTTTTATGATAGATAGATAGATAAACTCGTTATTGAAACACCACATAACAAAGAAAACTTAAAAAACTAGAACAAAACAAATCTGTGAGCTATACACATAACACCATACTACTCACTCTAGTCTTAGGGTGGGTAATCTTCGTTGAATATGCTCGCTTATTTGGAATTAGTTAGCGTAGAAAACGTAGGACCTTTTAAACATCCATTTCCACTATTTCATCCTCTGTAATCATTGTCTGCAATTGAGCACCCCTACGTTTATCGAAGTCACAGTCAATAATACTTATACATGTCTACTGCGGAGTCTGCAGAGCTCCAAGCTGCACGCTCCATAAAGCTCGATACATCTAGGAATTTTCTTTTTCCAATGGCTTGGATCAAGTTGAAATTCCTTATCTTGTGAATATCTGATACCTAAACACTTAAACTATTATAGTCAATTTATGTTCGTGAGTTCGGGTGTGCTCATTCAAGAAAGATTGACCAAATTTAGATGTTTGGTAAATAGATAGTTTTGATAGGTATGTCCTAGACATAATATGAGATTTTACTTTTATCTCCATACAATGCCATACGTATAAAATACGTGCGAAGCTGGGTACAACTACTGCCATTATAACTTCTGGAATGTGGTTAGGTTGGAGAATTTCGTACTTACTGCCCCTGCAGTCACGTTTTGCATTCAGCATTTATATTCCTTTTGAACGAAAAGCACGACTTGATAGAAACAGGATTTCAAGTAGGTTTGTCGCCATTACTATGCTCGAAACTTTTGCGATTCTGCGTACTAACTATCCCCACTTATAATGATACATACCAACACTGACTATGCTCGTTACGACTCGCATTTCGTGAAAGAATGCGATAGACACTGGTAAAACTAAATTTCTGTCTACTGTTTCATAGATCCTTTTATGATTGCACTGCGTATTAGTGCATTTTAACACATTCGAACTATTTTCGCCTCCAATGAAACTATTCTAGTTATAACTAAAACATAAGTGATGCGTGAACTTCGTTCGTTCGTTTATAAAGTAGTCACAGTTAACGTTTGCGTTATAATTACTAGATCACTTAAGCAACTACTTTTGATTAAGCGTCTCTTCTAACTCAAACAATCACATCGCCTACTGTCTTGTGTAGTCAAAGTTATCATAACAAACTTTAAGTTTTAATTAATAGAGAAGTACTCGTAACAAAACGAGGTAAATGAAAACGGGGAGCAGTGGCATTGTAGTGGAAATCCTTCCGGAGTTCCATTATTAAAATGCATTCGTTTAAACTGAACGTGCATTGTTATTTGTCATAAAATACAAGACGGCTAAATATTCGCTGACAATTCTACTCAGTGTTCTAAGTTAAATCATGAGTATAATCCACGTGTAACAAAATTAGTCTCATGTTTAGAACCGAATAACTATGAATTCATGCCAATTTCAATCTCAGTTAGGTACTACTACAAAGTAGGTAATTAAATTTTATGTTATTGCGCACTAACGACTGCATCATCGCTCTCCATGAAACACTAAGGCACGTAAAAGGCAGAGCATTTGAAGTATGGATTGTTACAGGCACAGAACAGAAACGGAGGGCACCAAGGCTTGCCAGCTTCGGTCGTCAGTGGCGTTGTGGGTCCTGAAGTGAACGGCTCCCGCCCCACCTTCAAACCAGTGACGGTTCTAGAAGACCTGCAGGCGGTGCGGTGCGCGGAGTTTCACCCCAACGGGAAGCTGTACGCTGTCGGTTCCAACACGAAGACGCTCAGGATATGCACCTACCCCAAGATCGAAGATGTCAAGTGAGTGCTTACGGAATTCAAACATAACTTAAGCGTTTGCAGACTTGCGTACAATAAGACTTGTTGTAGGTGAACTTATGTTCGTTTCCAATAAACTCATGTAATAATAATACACGTCTTCACTTTCAATAATAGTTTAAATAATGCTTTATTTTGCAAAACTTAAATTGATAGTGCATGCAGTTACATCAAGTTCAGCTTAAAACTATGACGTTTGTAAGCCTCAGTCTATTTTGAATATATTTGAATCAGAGCTGTTTTTATTTAAGTCCATTTTTGCCGTGCTAATGTTAAGTCTCCGCTGGCCTCTTTCGCGTCACTTATGTCTAAAGAACCCTGAAACAAAACCCATACACTGGGACAGTTTACAGTTCCTATTAAGTTTCCAACCTTTGTTTATTGTCTGGGGACAAATCCTTGGAGTCCCGGGACTATTGTTTGTCTTATTGGCTTTGAATTTGTTCTTAACTTGCGGTTTGTTATGAAACATTTAACTTCATTGGCTCCGGAACGAGCCGTTCGTTTCACGTTGCGACAAATAAACTGTTTAATTAATTTTAACGAAAAGGAATACGGAACGGAATGAAGCTAGATAGATTATGAAATAGTGTTCACCGTACTAAAGATGAAATCGTTTTTAACAGCTTGAGAGGAGTTATCATCACATTTTGATATTATTATTTACCGTTTTACTCGAATTTCATCGTAAATGACACATATGCTTTGAAAGTAAAATCCTAGGGTCGACACATATCTGGCAGAAAATTCATCGAGCGTATCATCGGTTGCGTGTATTCGGACTAACGCATTATCAGTTGAGTATGAAGGATTACGTTTTCTTATGTTGTTACAGCTTAAATTACATGCGGAAATTGTCTGTTCGGTGCACATTAAAGTTCTAAATGTTTCTTATAAGACGCAAAGCTACATTTATACCTGAAATTGTTCCGTTCTTTATGTTCATACAAGTCGTGAACCGTAGCATATTGCAAAAATCTGTTGCATTCTTTCTCATGAATTATGTAAAGAGTCCAAAGTGTCGACATGATAACTTGAATTATTTTCGTTGTTTACATAATGTGTTGGTCGCCGTGGAGTCACATATTTGTCGCCTTTATATGGAAAGCAGTTAGTTGTGCACGTTAATGAAACAGTACCTAAACTTGCATGTTTTTTTTATTAATAGTGTGTGTAAATGTGTGTCCACACATCCGAATTATTTAACTTATAGCACACGTGTACGTACGTGTCCGTGTGAGGGCGTGCGTTGCGTTCTTGTTGGTTGAAAGTTGAATTGAAAGATTTCCTTAAATTAATATATTGTACACAGCAGGTAAATATATTATTGTTAAAGGCAAGTTTAAGAAAACAACTTGCGTCACCATAAATTTCAGCCATTACTCGGTACTCGGTGACTAAATCTGGTTACACAACTTTTTCTTGGAAAACATCAAAAGTACCTTGATATCCAATCCGAAGTCATATAAATGTATGCAAACTTATTTAATATTTCTAGAGTTGTTAGGCAAGATTTCGGAGCAATAACAAAGTTTCATAAATTTTAGCTTACGAATTTCGCAACGTGTCTCGTTATTGTTATGGTTTGCGAAACAGTTTTTAACTCCTACAATATGACAAAGTACGTAGCAGTTTCAAGACCCGGTTTTAGACAATCGCCGAGGGAGGTTTTGCTACGTTCGACGTTGGGAAATAAATTAAAATAGAAATTCTTTCTAAGCGTCCAACCTAACCTCACTTTCATCAAAGCTAAATCTATCGTAGAGTAGCGTAAACTTTTTATTGTACATTTTATATGTAATACACATTGGTGTTGTGTACAACAACATGCAATATAGAACAACGAAATAGTGTTCCACTAACCCTTCCTATAATAAAGCTACTTTTCTCGTTTGTGATTTTGGGCCGAGTGTGTGCTTGTTCCGCGCCGCCCAGACATATCATAAATCTCTTCAGCTGTTTATCAATATGCAGTAATGGAATCAGCTTTTTGTCCAGAGCTTGATCACTCACCGCTTGTGAAGACGGTGCTGTCAATTATCCGCATACAACCTTACGCGACGCCACGGCTGGCGGCCATGGACTTTCTTTGCGTCATGTAACGGGTTAACCTTCCCCAATTCAAAGCTGTTATGCAAAATTATCACTCAGTTAAATTATTACACCTTTTGTCGTTATATTTTAATGTTTAATTAAAACAAAACACTTATATCTTAAAGCACCTACATGAAATGGTACCTACATCTGGTGCTACGTTATGCCCCGCACCCAATTAAATTGTTATTAACTAGTAAGTACAATAATAAATGTATTATTACAATAATTTAGTATATTGATAATACATCAATGGAGCGCGCAGCCTTCTCATGTTCCCCCGGCCCGCTAGGGCGGTAAATAGCACTCACGCGGAGACTAACTTCTAATAATACAATGCACCTACCTATATCGATGCAAGTAATTTACTAAAATGTAGTAGTAACTAAAAGCATAATTAAGGATTCGCCAATAAACAAAAGCAATTTGTATTCCGCCAAAACCCGTTACAATGTAAAATACTTACACTAGAACAATAAATACCAGTTGTCCCACAAAGTAGGTCGTCTACAAAATTGATAAAATGGAATGGTGGATGTGTTAACACTAATCATACCAACACTTATTAGATACCTAGTTTACCATAGCGGGTCAAATGACCCGAAATTTACGTTACCTACTTTTATGTATGAAATATGGATGTTGGAAAGGAAATAAAAATATAATGATAATAAAATATGTATTCCAATTATATGAAATAGTATTCTTACAATTTCTATTTCAAACGCAAAAAATAAGAGTTGTTTTTATACATCACATTTTTACACATAAGTGTTTCCGTCGCACATTTCCCGCAAACAATTTTTTTACAATTGGAGCAAATTTTATTAGTTTTATTTTCTTTGCAGTATCCTATTTGACACCTCTTACGTTTATTAGAATCTGTAACAGGGTTAGGCAACGATCGTTTAGTAATTGCTTTTTCTTTTGGTTGTTCACGGGCAACTCGAAAATCGTCGGCAAGTTCTACTGCTAGCTTGAGTAAAAAATCTTGTCTCGAGATATTATCTCCTGTCGTTTGCTTGTATAAAATCCAGGCATTTATACCAGCTAAATCAAGGATATTGAAAAAAACTTGAGTGGCCATCTGCAAGACTTAGACTTTGTAGTAAATTTCCTCGCCATTTGATCGGTCATGTCTACACCAAATTTGGGCCCCCATATATTATTCCACAAAAAAGAAAGTTTCAAATTATTTGCTCCATATGCAGCTCGTGCATATAAAATTGCAATAAATGAAGCAAGTTTTTCTTGAGATAAACTTCAATCGGATCCTAACACTGTGTTTGCTTCTTCTATTGTGCATGTTCTTATATTCTATTTATATCTTCTAAGAATTTGGACTGTCTCGTTCGTTTCGACATTTTATGGGTAAATAGTTACCTTTATCACTAATAAAGCTATCAAAATAAAATAAAAACTATGTACCAAACTTTTCTTTTTTTGCTACCTTTTTTACACAAAAATCTAGTCTCAATCTAAAATTTTTATATTTTCTTGAATTATTCTCAGCTATTTTGATTGAACTACTTTACGTAACAGTCTTTGCATACATTTGTAGTTTACTGAATACAATAAGATAAGCAATATGTATTGATAAGCTTATAAAACAAAAAAAAATGTTCTCCGGGTCAAATGACCCGATGTGGTACACAACGGTATACGACAGTTATTACTCAAAATAAACAAAACAAAAAATTATAAAAATAGTATAAAAACAGTAGACTTAATTAGTCAGAAAAAGTCAGTAAGTTAAATTTGGAGAAGTAATAAGATAATACGAGCATTATCAATGAAAAAGCTCAAAATGGGTCATTTGACCCGTTATGGTATGATTAGTGTTAAAATATTGCGCATAAAATGTGACAGAGTTTATAATAGTATATTCTAAATGTCAAGGTGGTTAGAGGATTCAGCTTTCGGATCCGTTAGCTGCGATTTTAACGTGACAGATAGCTGACGTTTGTGATATCATCGCGCCACCCACCGCAACCTGAGTGAGGCGCTGATGTGTGTTGCTACGAGTGCCGATGCTCCCTACAGACAGAATTATATAACTTGTTCCCAGGCTAACTTTTTTTTGTCGTTTCGTTTCCCACCTATCGGATCTTTGCATAACTATGAACCATAGTTTCAACGAAAATATATAATGTGTGAATATTACCTCAATCGTTCCAATTGTTCAGAACTTTCACGATCGGTAATAGTCGCACCAATGAATATATAAAAGATTAGGCACTGAATGTTACCTAATTATCTTATAGTTCGTATCGGCTACTTCCCATAGGTCCACAGCGACCACAGCCCGTTGCACACATGTGTAACGGTTTGTACTAAGTACATTATTTGAAATCCAATGTACTAAAACACGTTTGGCAGAATTTCTAAATTTATGTTGACCCAACTTCCTAATCTCCATCACAAGTTATCCAACAAGCTGTAATTCTTCACTTTACATAACCTTTGTTACGGAGAACAGTGAACGCTTATTAAATTGAACTAATTCTCAAGCCCCGACCTTGATGACGAAACTGTTTGATAATATTGTAGTCATGCTATATTCGGGCCGGGGTACTATTTAGTCTCACTTCTATTTAGTGATGTAGCTACTGTTTTAACTTATTACGAGTGATGTTACTACATCCACAGATTGCCTAATAGTTGTTAAGATACAGGTATGGGTAGGTGGTTACCATCAAGTGCAAAAGGCTGTATTGATTCAAATAAATAAAATTATATAAATAATGATATAATCTTGTCACCATCATCGTCATCAGATTGTTACCTAGGTTCATTCTACTAGGACGCAGACTTCCTATATTAATAACTATCAGTTTACCAACATAGCCGAGTAACCGTTTACCAACTATTTTTCTTTTAATTAAAAAGCTAGATCCCTTTTACTCTTTAAATTTAGATGTAATGTATCATTATTATCATTCCTCAAGTCCAGTCAAAGCGACCAAACCGAAAAATCACTATACAATAAAATCAAAAAACAATCAGACATTGTAATTTATTGTCATATAAATAACGAAAGCCTTACATTATTTCACATTAAAACAACTAAGAATATAGAGTTCTTTTTAAAAATCATCACTTAGTTTATGATTCCAGATTTCTATTATAATAGATTAGATTACAAACAGCTCAAACAACCCGCTGCAGGGGATAAGCCTCCTCCCCCGTCCAACACAATTAATCCCGATTCTGAGCCAATCTAGTCGGTCTTCCTCCGATGCGCTTACCGACACTTGGCCATTCAGTCAGGGACTTACTCCATCTTGCCAAGAGTCCTGCCCATCACCATTTGAGTTTAATTATACGGGATCCAATGTCTTCCACCTATGTGATAATAGATGCATCAAGGAAATGAAGTATATTAAACTATCTGGCTCGTTATGAAAGTGGGCAGGGGCTCGAGGCCAATGTATCCATAAAATATATTTTGTAATTCAAGCCATGATCGATACACTGTTTTAAGTCGCTAGAGTAACGTATGTAGCGCGAAAACAGTGACTAAGACATGTCGATGACCCGTAGAGAAGTTTGCTTATCATTACCATGCTACGAAAGCGCTGGCGCAACGTTTAATTATCTTGTCTGTATTCACATTGCTGCAGACTGATAAATATTAAATGAAGCCGTTTTGAAACTAAAAGCATCTCTAATCACAACTAGTTTGAATAACAAAGTTGTAGAGGGCGAGTTCCATGATCTATTGCTGTTTATGTGATTAGCATATTCAATGTTCATATTGAACACTCACTTCACTCTGTATTTAGGATGTTGATGAAGAATAAACTCTATAAATTAAATAGGAGTTTGTCATTATAAAATTGATACCTACTTTCCTTTTGTAAAATTGCAATATAATAGCATGCAATTTCAATCTTGTCACAGCTGCCATGCTCCGCACCGCACTGTATTAAGTAGACGAAGCTAA
Organism: Campaea margaritaria; assembly: GCA_912999815.1. Taxonomy (NCBI): domain Eukaryota; kingdom Metazoa; phylum Arthropoda; class Insecta; order Lepidoptera; family Geometridae; genus Campaea; species Campaea margaritaria. The sequence goes on from OU538788.1 coordinate 9,471,554, forward strand.
CGGCCGTTACTCGCAATATAGTATAATGACTGTATTTTTCAGATTTACCCAAAATATTAAACTATGTACATGATATCTGGTTAGAAAGCGACCGGCTCTACGTGTCGGTCGTAAATTCGGCCTCTTACGAAATACTCCACTAGATTACGTCGCTCTAACCGCTACCACAGTCATTTAAAAGTTCGCAGGCCGCATTACAAAATTTCAAATGGTACATTAAACGAGGTGATACAGCATTACACGCAAACGTGCACCACCTTTACTGTAAATAAATCGCAGCGTTCACATGTTCTCTTTCCGAATCGTGAGTAATGACTGCAATATGGTGCGACAATACGCACCGGCGATATATCGCTTTAACGGAAAAACAATGGTTGCTAATAACTTGTTTTGTTGCATGCAATGTAAATTATAATAACAATGCGAAGCTACATTGTATGGTTGTATGAAATAAGCTCCGGGTTACAAATAATGGCACTCTGTGACGGTTGTTAGGTATGGTAATGGTGCTGCTTGTTTGATGCACTGCTTTCATAGCCTTTCTAATGCCAGGAACAATGCCGCTGTGCATGCGGCTGTTACGAATTCATATCATTTTTTTGCGATTACGCACTAATGTTACGTACGACCCCTTACTAGTCACTGTCGACTACGTGAAAATAGATTTTCTATTACCTATCGAACTAAATGTTGAATCGTTCAAATTATTCCATTACATTCGCTTGGGCCCCACGCTGGGTTAACTAGTGTTCATCTCGGTCATATTTTCACAATCTTTATTAGAATCGTCTCCGCCAGAGAAATGAAGGGATTTGGGGAGTCCCTTGAGCCAATATTTCTAATAGATTTTAGAAAGTTTTTCAACCTTGGAGTTGGGATGTAACTTCGTTCCGTTCGTTTAAAGGCTAAAATGGGTAAATACAGAAACTATATTTATTTATTTCAATAATCTATAGTTATACTATTAAACAGTAACCATGATGAGGTTTTGGCCTGTTGTGATTTTTTACCTACTCTATGTATGTTTCAAAACTAAGTGCTAGAGTTAATTTGTTTCTAGTAATTTGCAGGGTGTTTATTGGAGATAAAAAAATATTATAAAAATATGTCTTTATAGCCTTGATTTCAGTCAGTGGTCAAATCACAAAAAAAAGATATGGTATTATTACAACTACGGCAATTTTTTGTGTCTAGCGTGGCAAAATGGTGCGGCTCTGCACACTCCATAGTGGTTTCCCATTCAATAGACACAACAGTTGTGTTTTCCCGCACACGCGGCAAGTTATGAAAAACACGACTGTTGTGCTTTTCCGCACTCGCGGCAAGTTATGAAAAACATTACAGTTGTATTTTCGGCACTGAAGGTGTTCAAGCAAACCCGTTAATTGTTTTGCCTTTTAATTAAGCAAACCAATCAAATACCAAAACCCTAAAAAACTTTGAAATGGTTTCAATTATTAAAAAGCACCCCTTCCCTACGCTTTTAGAGCTTCATATCGATCTATTTTGTCCTTGTACGAAAAGATTTTTTTGTTCAATGTTAGCATAACATAACATTATGTATAGACGACAGCGCAGCCATGTGTATGCATCAGTGACTTGGATAGTGGTTAGACTGGGGTCGTCTTTGTATGGATCTCATTAAAATTGCATCAACCAATTTCTCAAGGATATTTGTCAAGGGGGTTGCAACCCAATTTATCTAGAGGATTGAGATATCATTAAACTGAATGCAGAAAAAATGATTCCAGCAAAGGTGTTCGTTCTAGCATTGGCTCGTCGGGCTACTGACTTGTTACTTTGAATATTAATTGCGAGACTAACCTTAGCCTAGTCAAGTACATTTACATGCCAACTAAGTATTTGCATCTCATAGCTTACTAAACTTAAAGATCGAACCACTTTCAATAACCAAAAATTACGTTCCATATGTTAATATTTTCATCTAACGTAATGTGTACACTGAAATATGAAATTACGAACTGCGCCCCGCAGCTTCACTCGCAGTATATATTTTTTGGAATAAAAGTAGTATATGTTACTCCCCAACCCTTTACCTATCCACAACACGTAAAACCCGCTGCCGTAAAAAAGGACAAACCAACAAGCAAAAACTGTTTTGTAATCAATAAAACATTAATCCAGTCACCCTATATAATGCACTGGCCTCCTCGTGTTGTGTGGCAACTAGCCCCGCTCAACAATTTACAAAGTTATGACGTGACATTTTTAGGAAAGCTGAAGTACATTTGTATGAATATCCAATAAATTACAGTATCAAAAACAACCAATCACATTCCCATGTCCTACTAATATTGGAATGTGCTTATTTATATTTCTCTGTTTTGTGCAGAGACAACAGCGCCCCGACAGCGCCAACAGTGCTTCTCAAGAGGACAAAACACCACAAGGGCAGCATCTACTGCCTCGCTTGGAGCCCGGCGGGAGACCTCCTGGCTACCGGCTCCAACGACAAGACCGTCAAGCTGATGAGGTTCGACACCCACTCCTGCAATCTGGAAGGACAAGAGGTCAGTGCCTTTGTATTGGACTATGTGTTTCTGTTTATAGCTGTATACCAACTTATTACCGTCATTTATATTAAATGACGGTTACTCGTGACGAACTTCCTTGTCGAGTGTTGAAGTGGTAGTGGAAATCAATGGGTAATCATATGTTACCAACGACGCCACCTTTATACTGATCATTGCATCCATGTTATTTGCAAATCGAGACCAAGCTACTTCAAGTTTGTTTTTCTATGTCCTGTCGTCGAGCCATCTTATCATCACGGTCTTTATCAAACTGCCTATCCAACCATTAACCCATATAAAGCCCGTAACCGATGAGTTGATAAACTAATCCTTTAAGTGTATTAATACTGAAGTTCGCCATTTTAGTAATGCGATCGTCAAACTACCTGTTAAGACTAATTACAGCAGTCCGTGTCATCAATAAATGGTTATATTTTGTCTAGCCATAAATTATCTTGACTTGTGTGTCGCTCCCTCAAACATTAAAAGTGAGTCGCCGGTCCCAAATTAGAGCTGTGTTTTATACCATACAGTAGGCTTTAGGAATCCTGGCGTATAATAATAACTAGAATAATAATTCCACCAAGCAAGCGTGACATAACGGAACTCTGGCATACCAAACATAAGCCGATAAAATAGTTATATTCCTTTAAGCGACCACAGGCAGCCCGGAAGCTGCCTTTGTTTTGTATATTAATTAATCTGCGGTCTTCTCTAAGCGAGTAACAGATAAGTATTTAATATTAATTTGTTTTAATTGCGGTTTGATGGAACTCTTGGCAATGTGAAATGTTATCGCTGTTTGTTTAGTACAGATATTTAATGCTTTGTTCAATAAAGACGCTACACTAAGAAATAGTTTCTGACCTAGATTCAGTTGGATGTTCTACTGCGCTAAGGCACGTGTGTAATGTCTAAATATCACGCGACATATTTGTCTTTCGTCACCCCATAAAATGACTTATCAATTGCCTATTTTTTATGAAACGCAATTGTGATAATCTATAAATGTCGATAAGTTTATAAGTAAGTAGATAAAACACGGCAATCTACGACACGGCGACCCACTTCCGCTACATGAAACAACCACTGCAAGAATTTTATCAATGATCATTATCCTTAACAAGATTAATTAAGATTTCAAACTAAATGATTCAGTTCAGCGTCGATGTCAAACCATGCAGTTGCAAATAGGAAATGACGAGACGAGATTATGCCGCTATATGAAAGAAAGTCTTGATGCAAGGAAAATAATAATATCATCATCATCATCATCATCAACCCATAACGTCCCACTGCTGGGCACGGGTCTCTCCTCACTTTCGTGAGGAGCGTAAGGCCATAACCCACCACGGGGGCCCAGTCCGGATTGGTGGATAACATACCTACCTCCGAAATAATTCTCGGGTAGGTATGTGGGTTTCCTCACGATGTTTTCCTTCACCGAAAAGCGAGTGATAATTACGTACATATGTTTTACAGAAACACAATGGTACGTGCCTGCACTGGGATTTGAACTCACGACCTTCTGATTGGAAGGCGGACGTTCTCCCACAAGGCTAACACCGCTTTAAATAATAATATGATTCTTTTAAATTATAATGTTAGGAATTAGAAAGTACTTGGAATCATAAATATTTACTTGCGTGTTTTCACCGAAAAAATCCTTTAACAGTCACTTAACCTGTAGCGTAAATTGAAGAAAGTGCTTGTTACGGCGTAGATACATTTTATTAGGAAGGATCACTTCACTCCGCTCCAGCAACCTGGGGCGATTGACAATATCACTCACATCGTGTAAACGGACCGTAATCGATTCTATGACGTTACACCGCAAGCCACCGCCCGGGGTAGGTGTAGGGTAACGCGGCGTGTTAAGTAGCAACAGTAACATTACCAAAATTGCCAACATTGCCCATCAACCGTGTGGTTTTTCCGTATGTGATTTGTGCAATCCAATCAATTTAGTTAATGTTGCCATCAACTTACGTGTAGATTCGAGTAGGGTGCCACTATCCAAAATGCTTGAACAAACACTGTTAGCGTTAACGCCTATTGTGTGTTTTACTTAGATTTTACTTATTGTTTCGTACTGAAACAGATTTCTTTTCTTTTTATTTTGAGTGTTTTCGAACGTAACTACACAAAGACTATTCCGCTTAATATTTTGTGTTGGTACGAGATTATTATGGCCCACGACTTTGGGTTGGCCAACCGAAAGTCAGTCGTCCTTCAAATGCGCGTGCGAGCACTTGTCGCGTCGCGGTGTTTTGAGCTTTCACCGGTAGCTCCATTTCGTGGACGCCATTCCCATCCTCGGAGACGAGCTCCAGGATTAAGTGTAGTGTGGATTGCCTGATCACACCTCTATCCCGGAGGAAGGTGATACGGGATCAGAAGAAACCGCCCCATCGGCGTCCTATGGATATATCTATGTGCACCATCATCCCCCATCTAACCCGAAGACAGCGCTGATTACACACCCGAGAGGCCATCGACGGATTTCCCAAGTAAGTTCGTAGGCCATAATATCTCCCCGTAACACTTATATATAGATTTTTATTTGTTTCTGATATCTGATATTGGTCAATATTAGAGTATCTTACAATTACGATATTACCTTCGTTTCTGGGGTAATTCTACTTCAATTACTCCCATCATCTCTCTTTCGTCAGGTAATGCTAATATCCTTTGAAGGCTTCAAGATCTGTCCGCTTCCGTGGATGACCTCCGTCGACGACGTCTCCGTCGGTCCTTGGGTACCAATTGTGTGGCAATATTTGTCTATATTTCAGGATGCAACCCTTGCAAGTTTTCTCTCACATCTGCAATGCCTGCAATGGAACGCAGAACGGTATTTCTAACAATATCAATTCGGTATAGACCTAGAACTACTTCAAATATCAGAAGTTAGCCATACCAAAATGTACAGTCGGCAACGATGTTCGCTGAACATTTCCAAACTTTGAACTTACTATTCTAGGCAACATATTAATGTAATGTGTTGGGAAAGCAAAATTTTACGGCAGGACATGTTCAGTTATTTTAAACGTTGACTGTACTTGCAGGTAATGTCTTTTGTATAATCTAACACTTCTCTCATTTCAACTATGCACCTAACTCGTTTAGAATCGGATGTTTTGTTACATAACTCATAAATATTCAATAAGAAAGTGCTAAGCTTTATAATTTATATAAGTTATACGAAAACTAGCGAAGTGTCCCGATTTTGCATGGTTATTTAAATTATCTTATACTTTCCCACTACTGGGGAAAATCTCATCTAATTAATTACAGAATAAATTAAATGATCATACACCGCACCTTGCACTTCGGCAGTTATGTTATTTCTGTCCAAGTGCTGGTCGTGCTTCGCAAATTCGGGATTCCGTTCTTCAAATAAAGGAAACTCATTTTATCGAACATAAAAATCAACAATTAAATAAGAAGTTTTTGAGATTGGTAGAAGGTAACGAGATTCGTATAAAAATAAAATACAGACAAATTGAGAACCTCCGCCTTTTCCTTCCAGGTTAATACGTATTATAAGCTCGTTTTATATGCTTGAATACCGAATACCTATAACCGACGAATATGTATGAAGGGACTCATGAATGTGGAAGAAGTTAAAGAGGTGTGTCAGGACCGTAGCATGTGGAAAGATGTAGTCTCTGCTTACCCAACGGGAAAAGGCGTGAGTGTTTGTATGTATGTGATATATGTATTGAATAACAGCGGTGACCTCCTTGACGGACGCCTGCAGTGGGGTGTCAGTTGATTGTCAAGATTTCATCTCCCCGTACTAAAGATGTTCCTTCTTCTGAATAAAAGTATATATAATACTTTTAATTCTGGATAATTGATCAGTAGCTATATACAAATACAAACACGAGTGTAACCGCGTGCAAAAGAAAATATAGCTGGCTACATGTAAAGCGTCAGCCCCATATGTTTGCCCGGGAGCTCCCGCCATTAGCACGCATATTTACGTACACGTATTGTCAATCAATCAATATACAGTACGTGATATTTTTTATAAAATGCTTATACCATTGCAAATATGGCCTTATTCCCTGGAGATCCATTGTTTACGAAACGGGGTTGCTTACGACCTAAAATTAAATTATTATTATTATTTAATTAAAATTATGTAAAATACGTTCATGTGTGCTAGTTGCAGCCCTAATTTAGAAACATGCTTTTAGTAAAGGTATGTCATATAATGACTGAGAGCTTTCCGCAATTTCTCTGATTTACAGATACAGGAGGTTATTCTCCTCTTACAGATAGCCAATAATATGCTCTTTACTGTTTATTGTTTGGTATCTTTATCTTTTCACAACACTAACTTTCCAAGTACCTACGTTTAAACTTTTAACTACTACTAAACATGCCAATAAATGCCGGCTAAAGCCGATTTTAGTGCTCGACCGACCGTCGGTGCGTACGTCGGTCGCGCTTGTTATTTTGTATGAAAATTCAGAAGTCGTGACAGTGCTCGATCGATCACGCACGCGTATATTGCTTAATTTTAATATAAATGACAAGCGTGACCGACGTACGCACCGACGGTAGGTCGAGCACTAACACCGGCCTAATAGGTAACCCAAGGATCTATGATGCCCGTGAGCTTCAATAACCATAGATTTAAATGATGTTTAAATAATTTTATATTCAACATATTAAGGTTCATAGTTAACAAAACCTGTAGTTGCAGTTATATTTTGTATCCCACAGGACAAACAGAAACCTACACAAACTATGCTTAGTGCACTTTCTATGAAAAACAAAAAAAAATGTACACTGTATAAAACCACAAAAACCGAATTTGTATGCCATTAAAATCTAAATTTCTTGTGAATAAAATGAAATTATTTTCTAATTACGTGTATTATTAAATAAGGCCAAACATTTTCTACAAGGCTTTCTTTTGTAACGTGACTTAATTAATTAATTTAAATTCGCCTGATGACGTAGTTACATTTTCAGAGGATTCAGTAAGTAGATAAAATCTATTTACAATTTACCTTCCAATTATACAGAATTCTATTTCTGCGTAATTACTATGGATATCGTAAACCCAATTTCTTTTAAATAGGCTGTGAATATGGTATCCATTACGTTCTTATTGAATTCGCTTAACACTTTCACTGCTGAGCCGATTTGCTTGTCTTGCCACGGGTGCGGCTCTGCACACTCCATATTGTTTTCCCATACAACAAACACAGCAGTTGTTTTTTCCCGCACTCGCAGCATGTTATGGAAAACACGACAGTTGTGTTCTCAGCACTGAAGGTGTTAAAACAGAAGCCAAAAAATATTCGCTATTATTTAGCTATATCATAGAGACATGTAAAACATAATGTACGTTATTATCATTCGCTTTTCGGTGAAGGAAAACATCGCGAAGAAACCCACACACCTACGCGAGAATTATTTCGAAGGTAGGTATGTTATTTACCAATCCGGACCGTAGTGGATTATGGCCTAACCCTTTTCATGAAAGTTAGGGGAGACCCGTGCTCAGCAATGGGACGTTATGGGTTGATGATGATGATGATAGAGATATAGAGCCATAGAGCGAACCTAGCAAATTGCGTAACAAATATTACCGAACCGATGGTTCTGTCATTTAGATAAAATCGAAGTTTTTTTACGACCACGTTGTAATACCTACGTATATTATGTAGGGCAAGAAAGAAAATTTACCATTGTAAATATTTTACATGTGTGTCTCCATAAACTAAATGCTATTTTATACACATTAAATATCATCTTACTCCTGCATAGTGGCTGAGGTTTCCATTTATTCCTAAGGGTCGAGCTTGAACCAAACTAATGGACATGATATATCACGCATGTGATTTAAAATACCATATGAAACCAGGACAGTCAAAGAGTAATGCTCTAAAACATACTGAGACTGTGCTGATGCAGTGAAACTCGCTGTTTGTATTTTTTCACGATTCAATAAGCTGGGATTTACCGCTTTAATTCTTCCTACAGTTTGTGTACCTTCACAATCGTTCGTGATGCCATGCCGGTGAGCAACGCTTTTAATACCAATCACTATTTGCGCGTGTATTGAAAAGTGTAGATCACAGTGAAATTTCTGACTACTAAGGGAAATAATAACGAATCTTATATACCTACTTGGCGTAAATATACCTTCATTTTCTCCTTTTGAATTTCTCTAGAGTTTACCGCGCATACATTTTAATTGAACAACGCGTTTTGCCTAAAGGCACAGTTTATCATAGGAATATTTGGTTATGACGCTCTTAAGCCGCCGTCTTCGATAGCAACGCGCATGTTTTCTTTATGTTTTAAACCAATTGTTTCCAAAGTAGGTGACATGGCGTTTCCCAATTTCGGTCGCGTTAAGAAGCCTCTTGCTCAAATTGAAAGGAAATGAAAAAAAAAACAGACAAAGGAAAGGATAAAAATAAAATATGAATCATTTAGGTAAAACTTATTCCATTCATAACGTTGACAAAGTACTTAGTAGGTATAGGTACTAAGCACTCAATAGGTTTTCTTTTTAGTATTCCGACACAATGTTACGTGACTATTTAGACTCAGTCCGGTTTTGTGTATTTCACCCTCTGCCAAAGCTAAACGGTATATCCTAAAGTTGAAATTTGGCATAGAGCAATGGTTTTCAATGCAAATGAATATTTCGCATATTTTAGAGGCAGTTCACCGGCTTCTAATGACCCAATGGAGACAAAAAATACCTTTATATTCTTGTTATTCATTTAACTTTCTTTGAAGATAATTTTAAATAATGAAACAATGAAGATCCTAGTTATGGGTCAGGATCTTGACGCGTTATTTAGTTTATTGAATCTTGGGCGTCCATGTGTTAAAATGGCAGCATTAAAAGAAAGGCATATAGGCAACGTTGTAAATTTTATAATTTCGTAAGAATAAAAGACTACCATAAATGAAACTGCATTGACGTACAATTTCCAAGGAAAGAGGTCTTATTATATTGGTTTTTGGTTGGAACAATCTAAACATTAAGTTAATTCCATGGTAATCCACGAGGTTCGACACGAATTTAGCCCTTATTTAATCAATTGTCATATTTTATAATATGTATGCCTACTCAAAAATAATGTAAAAAGCGAAAAGTATAAATAACATATGATTATTAAAATATTGACTGAAGATAAACTTTTAGAAGTATAATAATGTACTGTAATTTTCAATTAATTATACTAACGAATTTTATATCAATTAATTATTAGTAATGTTTACAGTAAAATTCGTAGGTTGCCGTTATATGTATTTACAATATACGATATATTTAGTTTGACTTTTTAGTAAGTTTCGATTAGTGCAATTACCAGCACACGTTATCATTGTTCACAGGTGGAACTAACCATGCACGACGGCACAGTTCGCGACGTTTGCTTCATCGAGGACACGTCCAACAAGACCAGCTTGCTTGTAAGCGGCGGCGCTGGCGACTGCAAGATATACGTCACTGATTGCGCCACGGGGAAAACCTTCCAGGTTAGTGCACTCACAATTTTGTCACAACAGAGTATGCCATCATTGGCCAAATTGCCAAATAAGTAGATCATCTCTCGCCGGCGCAGCGCAGCAGCCTTGAAACCCATTAGTTAGAGTTTATGTTGTTGTAGTTCTCTAGAAAGATCGAAGTTCGCTTCACAAGTATGTGGTTAGGTGTTTCAAAGGAAATGTTACGGCATAAGGTCTGATTTCAAAAGAGCTTGTTAATATTTTGATAAGTGTAAGGTGCTTTGATTAACATTAACGCAGCTGCCTTTTGTTTATGGTAACACGGGACTGTTACTTGTTGTTAGTAAGGGATGGCGGTATTCAAACAATGGCTAGGTAAGGTAACGCCGAGTATTCACTTGGAAACAATGATGCGGAACATTCAATATTGCGCGCGATGTTTGCCAATGGCGCTGACTCTTTTCAAGCTTGTCTAAAAATAAAAAGCAATATCCAATATCGAGATATATTGGAAAAGGATGTTGGTACCAACTGCCATGTGTATATTTGCTTCTTGAACGTGAAGTCATGCATCAAAGTTAATCAATTTCAACTTTAACTCTTTTTAAGTGGCTTCTGTGGAAAGGTTACCACAATTTTGCCAGTGTCGTGTAAGAAGATAGATTGCCAAAAAAAGAAGTTCCAGAGAGAAGAAATTTGGTCGGTAATGAACTCCAGACAGAATCAATTTGAGTCGCTAACTTATTCGTGCTTTTAAAAGAAGTTTCAGTGGTCGAGTTGACATAAATCATTGCGGTCAATAAACGTCAAGTCGGCTGAACGACAAAAAGTTGCGGTTTCGTTCGTGCTCTTCCACGTAGTTCAATGATTGCCAAATAATTAAATAAACAGTATCTTAATAAGAATATCGCCAATTTAATGAGGTAATACTGTTCATCGTCATCGTGCGTTGCGCCAAATTACTTTATACTAGATTTGGTCAACTTTGATATCAGTGAGCGGTGTTTGTTGCCAGACAAATAATACCCACGGGGACCACTTTATATTATCCAGTGTTACCAATGGTTCTGAACTGATCTAATCCCCTAATCCGCTTACGTGATCACAAGATCACGTACGTTTCTCTCCACAACTTACAAGATTGATTTCTGTCTTGTTTCCTTCTGTTTTCTTTGTGCTTCGGAATGAGGAAAGTTGTTTTTCGCAATTGAAATAAGAAAAAAACTATATTATTGTATTTTGAGAAAGTTTCTTATATCGTATGTTTTTATCGCTAACGCTTCGTTCAGTATTTAACGCTCCTATCGATACAGCAGTCATAAGTTTATCACCCAATAAACAGCAAAAAAGTTACTGTTAATTTTACGACTAAGTTTGATAACTAACTTCTGGACATGCCCCAGCGCGTACTACATTAAAATTTAACCAAACAATATTTCTTGTTAAAATCCAGCCTATATAACCGCCAATCAAGGAACAAACTAAAATTAATCTGAGTTGTCGCAAACAAAAAGCGTCTAATTGCTTCGGCATGCTATTGTTTTAGTTATGAATAGGCGTTGGATGGAATAGAGTTACGTGGTAGTTCAAAAAATAAAAAAGGCAAACAAGCTCCGACAAACCAATTTGTTAAATTCAATAGTTGTTAAAAAATTAAAATAATTGGATGTCAAAGTAACTATAGATTGTATGGTGTCGGAGTTAAGAATTGAATGACACCATCCAATTAAATAATGTCTGATGATTAAAACTAATCAGGATAAATGTATCATTTGGGATATTGTACACTTAACCTACACACTCGACTGAAAGCTCTCTTTCCTCAAGGGTTTGCTGAAAGAAAACTCTTCATAGGGTTAAGCTCGCCTCTGTACATTAATTTATTATTAATTTCTCTGTATATATGCTTTATGTGTACAATAAAGAATATAGAATATATAGAATATTAATTTACTATTGATAATTTAAAGATTAACTTGAAATTTACATAGGTACATTTCTCAAGCTAAACGTTGTTTCACTCTCCCGTCCAAATGATTTAGAAATTGTAATCGATGTCACGATTTCAAAATTTTTGTTTGTTTTGCTGTAATAAAAATCGTAACGTAAAATATTCTCAATATATCATTTAATATATACTTACTTGAATCTGTAATGCATAGGTGTAGAGCTACGATTTGATTTCGAGAGGGGAGAAGATCGTCTGAATAGGTTTGATTTGAGGAAGGAGGGTTTGTCGATACTCGTACTTTTCTTGAGGCGACATGGCGGGGAGCCGCTCTCCCTCGCTACGGTTGTTTGAATATACGCAACTAGCTGAAATTACGCCACTAAATTCGATTCATGACACGCCGGTGGCATGTCTATAGTATAGTAGGCCTATATCTACTAAATAATTTACTGGTACAGATATGATTATGATATTTGGCATGGTATGGAATCCAGTGCTCTAGGGACGCATAATATGTTATTTGACGTACTTACGTTATACGATGTTATTTCAAATCGAGCTAGTCGCATTTCAGACTGTCGCTTCCTGTACAAATGTCAATACGGGTATAATTAACGAATTGTGGCCCTTAATGTCTGTGAAGTCATGTCACGACAAGAACGTGCTATCTCCTCAATATAATGTTAAGGAGACAACACGTTCTTGTCGCAAATGCGCTATGTCTGTTTTGTCATCGTGTTATTGAGACCACATCATCAGCTGTAAAAATAGAAATGTTACATGAAACAAAGCTAAAAGATTCATAGTTGGTGGTGTGATTTTACGGTTCTGGACTTACCTAGCCGCAAATAATGACCAGCTCTACTATGCGATTGTCACATTTGTCAATGCAATGTGGTCGTTCCCTACAATGTAGTCGCGTCACAGTTCACCTAAAAGTCTCGCTTAGTTAGCACTTATTTTTTTAAAGCTATAGTTTTAGGTGTCACTAAGGAAGGCACTAAGTGAATGAGAATATAAGGAGCAAATGCCACCAGTTCACAGTGTAGCAAAGTCCTCCAAGTTCCTCGTTCAGCCACTCTAAGGTTGTGCTTTCCGCAGGCATTGAATGGGCACTCTGGGCACGTGCTCTCATTGTACAACTGGGGTGGAGCCATGTTCGTCTCCGGCAGTCAGGACAAGACGGTCCGGTTCTGGGACCTCCGTACGGGTGGCTGCGTCAACATCATCTCGCCGCCCACCGGGCTGCCCAGTAAGGTAAGCCTCTATGTTCACCAGTTAATGGGTTTACTGACTTTACGATGCTTTTAGAACGCCTGCCGGGTTCTAAATTATCTTCTAGATGGCGACCGTTGAACTTGAGTCAACATGTCACTGTCAAAGTTAATGTTGCCTATTCTATTCGAATGGTAGGTAGGTAGGTATACTAGTCTGCTAGCAAAAAATAAATAAGGAGATTTGTTCATTTTGTTGTCGCCTATCTCTTGTTTATGAGATAGACTTTTATTATGTTTGACCTACCTCGAGTTCATATGAGTTTGCTTGCTCTTCTTCAATATTTGCGTAGTGCATAGTTTGATAAAACGGTAAATGTCTGTTAATAATGTGAAAGTTTGCATGCATATTTATGTGTTCATTATTTGTATAGCATCATATATAATTATAATTGTACTGTAAAACAAAGAATTTTCAATATAATTGGTAAGCAGCGTTATAAAGACTAACATCGGAGATAAAAAGTATGCACGATTTTTCTCTGAAAGAAGATCTGACTGCCAATAGTGAAAACGTGGCCAGCTGTTTGTTCTCTTATATGATATGTTTTAAGATGAACTTATCTTTAATTAAGGTAAACATCTATAAAATCATGGATAGAAGACTTGCGCCATCAAACAGAATAATATGTGTTACCGTTTACCCACATATTATTCTGTTATTGGCTAAACGTGTTCAGCATCTTCGACTACATCGTCGCTTAACTCTAAATCGAAAAATTCTTTATTGTTATAGTTTCCCGATTGACATAGGCTATATTTTATGATGTTATCGCAGATCAAGGGATATTTTTGAGAAAGATTTCCTAGGGACCGTGGAGATTAATCGCGGGTCGTTAGTACCAAAAAAATGCTAACGAGGTGTTGTGCTGGTCAGGGTTCAGCGGTGACGTCACTTGCTGTGGACCCGAGCGGGCGGCTTCTGGTGTGCGGGCACGACGACGGGTCGTGCGCGCTGCACGACGTGCGCGGCTCGCGGGCACTGCAGCGCTTCACGCCGCACTCGGGAGACGTGCGTAGCGTGCGCTTCTCACCCGGCGCCTACTACCTGCTCACCGCTGGATACGACGGCAGGGTCGTGCTGACGGACCTGCAAGGTGAGTCATGCCACCGAAAAGCACTTTTTCTCTTGTGTGTCCAGTCCAACAGCGTGACAGGGTTACCAATGGATGCGATGATCGAGTCTTGCTGAGTGAACTTTCAATCAACATATGAAGCGCGTTCGCAGCAGTAATTTTTACGGGCAATATGGCGCGCTTTACTTAACGGCTCGTTCGTCGCACTGCGGCTGTTTATTCTGTCGTTTGGCACCTGTTCTATATAGCCACATTATAAGCTGTGAATACCACAAATTAATTTATTGTGTAAAACTAACCTGCGTATATTTTGCCAACGCTTCAAGGGCATAGAATACATAAATTGTTTTGCTATTTGGCATTTTCAAGATTAGAAGCTGTTTTCGCATTATAAGGGCTCCACCCTTTGTATATAAAGTTCAAAATTAAATGCTCCAGTTCTTGCCTTCACAGATATGTATTCTAATTCACGAAAAACGTCTGTCTATTATATTTTTATTTTATTATTGTTTTGGATTCGCTTGAAATTACGTATTTAGAATATAGCCAGTTTCAAATTTCTTGTTTTATTTTATGTTAAAAGAGATAATTGGTCTAGCGAGACACAGCCAGTGAGATAGTCAGTAGTCTAGTCAAGTCGTAGTTAACGTCACAATTCAATAGCATGGTGGCTGCTTTAATGTCGCTTCCTGGGATTTTGGGGATAAATTAAAACATGTTTTTGGGTTTGTATCATATGCCCATACTCGTGCACGCTAATTAAAAAATAAATAAATACAAGTTTCAGTAACAAATGTGAATACTAAATCAGACACACACACACAAATAGGAATACTGTTTTATTGTGCTTAAACTCGGGAGCTGTCAGTCAATACGCGCACAAATTACACGTTTTTTTTGTCTGTACATGAACTCTATATAGGAGCGTTAGACGGCGTGTCAGCGTGCGTGCATGCATGTGCGTGTGTGAGTGAGTTTATATTACTTTACCCGTATGTTGTGTTAACCGAGGATTTGTCCGCAGGTGACTTGACATGTCCGCTGCCGAGCGTGCCCGTGGCGCGCCACCCCGACAAGGTGATATCAGCACGGTGGCATCCCGACGACTTCTCCTTCCTCTCCACGTCGGCCGACAAGACTGCCGTGCTGTGGACCATACCGCCCGTCTAGCTATGCTCGACGCAACGCCCGAACCGGCCCAGAACTAAACTAATACTATCGTGCTTTCACTACAATCTTGTTCTTCTACGGTAAAACTCACTACGGTAAAACTATTTAATTTGTATTTTTACCACTTTGGATCGGTGGATCCTAATTGGAGGTTTGTTCTGTCTTAGGTACGAAGCTCGAATATTCTTTCGGATAAGAACACATTTTTGCTACGCTCAGTGAGATCGACCGTTGGATTCTCTCCGCCTCGATATTTTCAGCTTGCCAAGTGAAGAGTTCTTTTTTCTAGGATCAATTGACATCGTTCTGGTACAGATTAATTGATAGTTATTAGGTCAGGCTTCAAATAATCCATCATTATATCCGAGAGGAAGCAAAAAATCGCTACCCAGTGGCTGTAATGCTTTATGTTTACGATATCTTCTCCTGAATTTCACCAACATTGAGATGAAGCTCACTAAGGTATGATAACTGCCGATGATATCGTGTTGTTCAAAGATCAGCTTAATTGTTTGCTGTTCACCAATTTTCATACATCATTTAGCTGACCTTGCATAACATCACCAACTTATTTGTAGAAGTGATAAAAGTAACTTTGATAATTAATGAGACCCCAATGCTAAATGGTTAAGCATCACTTCGTTGTCAATGTTTTTTCGAGCATTTACGATGATGGCGCCCGCTCGACTCTACAGAGACACTTGTACACCAAGTTTTTATCGAATTCTCTTTTTTGTGATAATAATATCAGTCTTCCTTTAGAACCTATCTTTAATACCTATGGATAATTTAAAAACACTCCTCCAATTTGACAAATGACTAAAAAGATCGGAATAAAACTATAAAATCAGAGGGGCAAAACTGCTACTGTTGCAAAAAACAATAACTTAAATGATGGTAACGTCTTATCTTATTGCGGAATCCAAAATTACAAAGCCACTTTTGGACTTCTGCCAATTTAAAAACATGTCTTTTAACAAAATAAAAACCTTAATAATAATCCGTCGGCCGAAAAAAAATAGATATCGTAACCACTTTTTTACTATAGTCGAACAACCCTTCCTGTTTCATAGTCATCCTCAATCAAAATTAAACAACCGTTGATCCGATGAATGTCTCTCGATCCGTTTGGACAAAAAAAAACATGTTACTTATCATGATATTTTATTGGTTTAAAAAAACAGCCATGTGCTACACGCGGCCTCTACTTGAAATTATATCATTTTTTTCATAATATAGGCCAGTTTTAGTGGCGCTTGTTTCATCCATGTAATTAAACTAATAGTTAAAATGTATTAAAAAATTATAGCTTTTGTCTTTTTACATATATTTCGTCCATTATATGTATGTATACACAACTGGGAGTGAAAAAACACGCTCCAACTGTGAATGTAAGTAATGCTAAATGTTACACAGTAGGTATTAAATGTGCACTAATTGTAATATCTAAGCTAGTTGATTTCATTCCAATGTAATAATAGCAAACTTGTAGAGGGTGAGTGCATCAAGATTCAGCTGAAACCACAGATGCACTACTACAGATAGTGACTAGTGTCATAGCTTCTATCTCTATATTGTCTAAATTAATTGTTGACTCTACGTCATAATTATGTTATTGAAAATTTAGAAGCGTACCCCGTTATAATATTCGGGTAAACTGCGAACATGAAATTAATATACAGTTGTGATAATTAATATATATAATAATATTCAAAACTTCAATCAGATGCTATCGTTATTTATACTATAAATTCTATAATCGGCTTCGTTGATGATAATTATATTATTACTGTTGCTATTTAAAGATTTTATGCTAATTGAGCGAAAGCTATTTTTAATAAGTACACCGATAACATAAGCAATATAGGTATCGGTATACATGTTTTTACATGATGTTTACGTAATTATAATTTAAAAAAAATATGTATCGATTTAAATACCTCTTTATTATTCATTTGATGGGGTTTTCTTGTTACATTTAGGCTGGTTCTACTCAACTATACAATTTAAATGAAATGGCCATTTATGTTTGAAATTGGGGTTTTAATTACCGCTTATATGTTAGTGCACCAAGATAAACTAGTGAATCTTTTAAATATTAAAAATACGATTAGTTGTCGTAATAACGTTTCCGATACTTGACCTTCTTAGTAAAACTACTCAATGATATAACACCATCAGTTATTTTTATATAAGACTTGATAATCTTAAATGTTTAGTATTGTAATGTTTTACTTACGGATAACATTCGTTTTATAGATTTAATCTCATTGAATTCGCGGAATTCAATTAATTTGCGTTGTAACAGTTTGATTCTACTTTGTTTCTTTGAACTCTCGTTACGAGATTTTACCATTGAATTATTTATCTATAGTTTAAATACATTCTTATTTCAAGAGATAGTATGTCACAAGTAGCTTATATACTTGATGTAAGGACTAAAGCGTTAGTTTTATCGTAGAGGGGTCTGGCTTTTCTCGTAGAAATTTATGACCCAATAACAAGGCTTCGGCCCAAGGTAAACGCCTAGCTAGCGAAATGAAAAGTCTAACTCAAACTTAACCAGTTTGAAGCCTGCGATAAAATTATAGCTTATTTTCATCATTGTTTTATGTTATAAGATTCGGAGAAGATACATTATTGTTTTATGTTATTATAACGTATAACTTGCAGAATATACCTGGTGGTCTATTATATAAGTATTATAATAACAGGTAACTAACAGAATAGTAGTTATTGGAATCCATGACATGAAACCGTTTATTGTGATTATGCTACAAATATTAGATGAAAGTAAATAAATCGTTGTATTAGCTTGAATTACTTTCATTTTAAGCTCGCCTCAGTTGTTGTTCTTTGAAGTTATTATGTTGTAGCAAAAGAGTTAACGAAAAACAAAAATTTCAGTGCAGGCTGGGGATAATTATTTGAAGTTAATGCGATCTATTAAAATTAGGAAACACTGAATACGTATAATAAAATTTAACTAAAATAATCTTAAAGAATGTAACGTTACTTAAATTATATGTTATTAATTAAAAAAATATACTTATAAATTAACGTGTAAGACTCTGCACAAATATAATTATGCTTTAAATTTTATATTCGTGAAACTATTATGCTGCTTATAATTTAAAATGTTATTATTGATGTTTTTAAATACACTCAAATTTAGAGGAACGTAAAAAAATTCAACGCGAGAAATAGCGAAATAGATTTTAACTGGATAATTAGATTATTGGAACAGCCTTTTTTCCTAACCGTAAAAACCGAAAAAATAATAAATAAAATTGTGCCTACCCCGAATTGTCCCTATTTATTACTTTCAATAGTTGTTGAGCAGGATCAAATGTTAAAATTTAATTATTATGTTATTACAAAACGGCAAATTTTCGTAACTTATGTTAATGCCTAGCTTTGTAAAAATATTTTAAGTGTAAAATTAGTTACTTAACTAGGTTTCGGTTCGTTTTTCATCATCTTGTGTTCCTCTGAATATTACGTCCCTGAGTGTACCTATTTGAGATGTTGTTAGATATTTATAAGACACAAAACGGGTCTTTTCCCGCTTAGATTCATATGAAAAGATTTCGGATGATATAAGTCCTAATATGAAATTCGCAACGTACGTCGACATTATGCTGTATCATCGTTTTAAAAACCATTTGGTATGTTAAAAAGACGTCTACATAATGTCCAAAAGTAAAAAGCCTGATTCTGGGTGACTTATTCCTAACTCTAGCATTACAGCGTGGTATATTTTGATATTAATCTACGTGCGAATAAACCCGTTCTTGTCTAATAAAACATGAATACAATTCGCAAAAGTTTAAAATGTAAGATGTTAAAGTAACACAATATTGTATCGATTACCTATAGTTTTAAGAATATAATCCATATTTACAAATTCATCTGGTTTTATTTCATAGAAACCCCTCATATTTAAATACTGTATAGGATTTAATCAAGCTCTTAGGTCAAAGTGCAAGGGCAAGTCTGGTTTATGAGTATTTAAGTTAATTAATAAGATATGATAAGCCAGTAAGTGCGCAACAGTTTACCAGTTTTTACGACGAGACTTTGAGACTTGAACCGATCGATCTAATGACACTAGAAAGGTTTATCTCTATATCTGTGTAGACTACGCCTGCCGCGTAAAATCTATTGTGTTTTGTCTACGTTCGAGTTTTTAATAAAATGCTCAAAACTTAAGAGTCATAAGTATAAGGTTTTGGCTCCAAACTGAATATACATAACATTTTCATCGCGCTTTGGATAGGTAGGACATTCTTCCGCTAATCAGTAGTGTGAAAACATGTTATACTGTGTTCCAGTTTGAAGGGAACTGTTTCCAGCTAAATTACTGGGCAAATGAGACTTTAGAACCAACATCTCAGGGTGACGAGCGCAGCGCACTGCCGGCCAAGATTATGCAATGCAAAGTTCTAGGTGGCACTGTAACTGTTATGGGCAGGCGTAGCGCTTATCATCGCATGAACGACATGCTAGTCTCGTCGCTCAGTCATTTAAAAAAAACACGAGTAACAGACTGAGTTGAGTGAACACAGTTGACACAGCCATAGGCGTACATTCATTATGTTGAAGCCAGGAGTACCGGTCTGTTTTTTTAGCGATTTCCTGCAACGTTGGCCATTGATTGCACAGGTACTTACTGGATTTTTTTTTAAATAAAACAACAAATCGGCCTCTTCTCGTTTCATTTGAATCAGCTGTATAGCTGTCCAATTAATAGTGTCGCTTAATTATATGTTCTAAATCTTATTCGTTTTGAGAATAAAACAATAATAGTTTAAATCACATGCTGTTTATTTAAAACAATACTTAGTTGAATTGATTACACTGAGTTTGGGATATAATTATATTTTGCGATTATGTAGACAATTAGGTGTTTAATGAAGTCTATTACATTGAAAATACTTTTACAATTTATTAATAACAGTTATTATAATTTGATTAAGCATACAGACACAAATTCTAAGTAGGTATGTAATTAGTTAACGTGTTTTATCTAAACATAGTTAATAATAATATTTCAATCGATATGATCGTTTCTTATGTATGTTCTCATAGAGGATTCAATATCACACATCCAAATAACTGGTATGATTAAATTTTAACTAAGAATAACAAAACATGAATATATAATAGAGCGTATAACGCATGCATTTGTTAAAAACATCATAATTATCAAAATCTGGTACATATTTATTTAAACCTATCGCTTTTTTCTTGACAGCTCACAATATTTACAAATAGGTATATCTACTTACGTCTACGCTAACATTTTTCCTCGACCCTGATTTATTCATACTTAATATTTTTTTTATAGAAATCTCTGTATATCGAGGGTCCCAAACACCTATAATATATGTTTTATATAGATCATTTTTTAAAATGTTATGTGGTTATTTGAAATTATGTTATACACTTGCGCCTACATACTAACCTACTAAACAGTCAAGAAGAAATTCAGTCATACAAAAGATAACGTATATATTTTATTTGATAACGTTATTACGACCGAACTTATCGTCGTTTACTTGACATTGACACTACACAGGATTGATTACATTGTGTCTACATTATTTCATATAATTGTAAGTACCTATAATAAAAGTTATCGAAATAGTCCACATGAATGCCAGTCCGTCGTTTAAATTCTTCCGAAGGTAAAGTCAAAGGGATATTGATTGGCACCCATCCTGCATCGTAGGATATCCTGCTGGTACCCTGTTTGTTCTGTGAATCGTCTCAAAGATAAGTAAACACTTCCAGCGAAGCGCACGAACCATCCTTGAATACACACACACCCATATTATAGTATAATTAAATATTTTTCATTTAAATCTATTATAAAGCGGCTAATGCTTAATATTGAATATTATTTTCTATCTATCACTGTTATTCAAATACTTTTAACTAAATACTTAGTAAGTATTTCTATAAATAAATAACGCCAAACAAATAACACGGTGCAAAGACATAACTACGAACTATCTATTATTCCCTGTAGTAGGGAATTATGAATCTACGACTTCCAGACACACAAACAAATGACCTACGTCCTTATTGTAGCGAGAAATTGAACTCTCGTCCGATTTACCCAACCACTGGAAGCTGTAAAAGGGTACCAGATAACATAGTAAATGGTTTGATTTTAAAACATTGAATGATTTCTAACGACATTGAGAAAATAATATACACTTGAAATCGTTTAACAAAGAGACCATTATAAAAACTACTTAACAATAAAATGTTCTACGTACTTACATTATATTAAATACAAAACATTTATTATATACTTATCTACAAATGAACGTGATGACTAGTAAGAAATGACTTATATACTTATAACATATTGACTTGTAAACGGAGGTGTTTTAATCCCCACCTTTTAAGGTAAGTATCTTATCTATATTGTAAAAATCTAGAAATCTGCGTGCAAGAAACCATTTTAAACGTTTTATAGCCATAAATATTTATTATGATACACCAAATTAAACTATAACAACGTTTTTGTTAACTGAGTATATACGTACCCACATTTTTAATATCCTTCTTCAAAATAAATAGATGGATCAACACATCTTAACTATGTAGGTGACGCTAGTAATTATAACAATTTCTTGTATAAAAGTACGCAAACAATGCAGCTAAGTGAGTTGCTGCGTTTATTATGCCAGGCGTTAGCAATATAAACTACCAGGCGTGAGGTTATTACTGTTCCAAGATGTATACAGTAGTATACACTTACGTGCTGTTTTCTCATGAACCTTCATAACTTTCAAATAAAAATTCTTAAATATATATTTGTTATTTCTAACAATACGCTCTGAAAAATATTTAATATCTGGCTACTTAAGTAAAGTAATACTTAGAAAAGTAGCTAAATTTTTATCTAGTTGAGTTGATACATTATGTTTGAATGACGAAGCACGAAGCTATTATTAAACAATTTTATTTATTTATCTAAATATAAAAACAAAATTTATCTCACTGCATTCATGAAATCTTAAAAACTAGCATAGCATAGTTACGCTTAGATTACACAATAAAAGATAGATCCATAGATTGAGAACTAATTAAATCGAGATATAGGTAATCAGCGAAAAAATACACAAATGCGATTCACGCCATGGGCCGAAAGTGGTCCGAAAAGCCCCATTGAAAAGGGCGCTTGGGCGATATGCGCCGTGGTGCGAACTACCCCAATACTTGAGGAAATTTCAATCGATACCCCTAGTACCGACAGCTGACTACTCTCCTAGCAACGTTGCGGAGACAATAACTACATTTGTCCTTATAATAGAAAGTAGGTGATAGATGCCGTTTAGTTTTTATAGCTAGTCTGCCGAAATCTTCAATCTTCATACACAAATAAAATAAACCATTTGGCAACATAAGCTAATTAGCAATAGATTTTATCGATATAAGGTAGGTAGGTACACAAAACCATGTCATATTCCTCCTAAAATGAGCTACCGACATATTTGTAACAATACTTAAGAAGTAAAGTACCGCCAAGCCTCACATGCATTTGTGGGTACAGAGTTTGAATATTAAATAAGAACCAATAATAAACGAGTCGTGTTTATGTCGGAGTGTACCTACCTACTTATCTATCTATGGTCTTTCCCCTACGAATTTACTAGCCTACTTAACTCTTAAGTTTATCCAACATCTCCGAATACTTTATTTGACAAACGTTTTAACCCCGCTTCCCGAAGCAGTTGATATTTATTCTTTGGCAAACTATTTAGGCACGACCGGGCAGCAGGCGTCTAAAGAAAAGGGTTGCAAACATACATTCTCATTCCCCCAGTCTCTCCGAGATAATCTTCGACGTGAATCGGATCGGATACGCTCCGTCTACGAATTTACGAATGTTCGACTCCCGTATCCGGCGCTTCCGGGTTTCCTTTGCTCCATCCGGCTGACATTTTGCTTGGTAATTGTAGAACTTTAATAGAATTTGAACGGATTCTACGCGCGTTGGCTGCCAAAATGTTTTTGACAAGGCAAATGTTAGGTTCAATTTTAATGGTTATGCATTGTTTAATAAAAGAAATATTATACCAACATATTAATAAATAAACATATTTCATATCTATGTAACTATCTATTTTATGTAACTTTCTGACTTGTTTATACATACTGCACATGTAGAACGGTAAGTTCAATACACAATTACGCTCACACGGTCCTGAAAAGAATTCAGACATTCAGGATCAGCTCTAGAAATCCTGGTAGGTACCTAAATATTTGCCTGTAATATATTGTCTTTGAAACGATTCACAATCAATAATTGTTCACTTGACAAGGGCTCGCACCGTGTTTGCAAACCACGAGGGGCGCTTACGATGAACCGTGCGCCACTATGTGTAACTATATCAAAACAAAACACGATGCGATGGGTGGTTCCTTGTCGAGGTTTACAGCGAAGCCTCCTTGGGCTCGCCGTTATCCACGACGGTAGCGAGCGGTACGCCGGCGTGCGACATCTTGCGGCGCTGAAGACGCGCGCGAGTCACTGGCCGGTAGTACTGCTCGCTGCGCCGCCGTCAGCGATCCGGCGGAGGCACCTCCGACTCCAACTCCATCCAGAGCGAGCTGATCACGCGGCTGTCTGTGAATATATATATTCTACGTTAATCTTGATATAGACATTAAGGAAACCTGTAAGTTGAGAAATTGAATTACATAATCTAATTTCCACATCTCCATTTTACCAACGGACTACAAGACATAATTGAAATACTGCATCTGTATTATGGTTGACATATTATACCGATTTGTTTTAAGCGTTTCGTTCTATATTTTATTATGAGAACAGCCAAGGAACAGAACACGTCATGCGAGTCTTGAAATCATTTTAAGGCAAGCATGCTCCATCAACAGTTTCATTGTACCTTAACTTTGACATCGTGATAAAACTGTTGCCCTTTTTGTACAAAATAAGTATTATGCTTTGTCACTCGCTTTTCGCGAAACATTGTGAGGATACCCACATAACTACCGACTCGAGAATTATTTCTAAGGTAGGTATGTTATCCACCAATCCGGGCCATGCCACTGTGGTGGATAATTGTCTAATCCTCCTCACGAAAGTGACGGAAAACCCGTGCTCAGATGTGGGCAGATATATGATATTATGAAGTATTCATAATCATTCAACTCATTTCGCCCCCACTGCTGAGCACGGGTTTCCCCTCACTTTCCTGAGTTAGGCCATAATCCCCACGGGGGCCAGATCCGGATTGTTGGATCACCTACCTAGAAATAATTCTCGAGTTGCTATGTGGCTTTC
This sequence comes from Campaea margaritaria, assembly GCA_912999815.1. Classification (NCBI taxonomy): domain Eukaryota; kingdom Metazoa; phylum Arthropoda; class Insecta; order Lepidoptera; family Geometridae; genus Campaea; species Campaea margaritaria. The sequence continues at coordinate 9,496,378 of OU538788.1, forward strand.
CTCAGGATGTTTTCCTTCACCGAAAAGCGAGTGATAATTACGTACATATGTTTACAAGAGACACATTGGTACGTGCCTGCACTGGGATTTGAGCTTACGACCTTCTGATTGGAACGCGGACGTTCTCCCAAGTATTATGCTAATATTTTTTTACAGGCATACTTTTATAAAATTCTTGCTCGGCACTGCAAGCTGCTCGTAAGAACCCAAACACCATCAATCTACTATTTATAACTGAGGAAATTGGTACGTTATCTACCTTCTAGCTCCAGTAAAAAACCAGCACGCTGTCTCTATAATATTGTATTATCATCGAAACGTAATCCTACAACACAATTGTCAACGGGAATTGGAATTCAATTATAACTTACAAAATTTGAGCTAAACAAACAACCATTAAATAGATTAGACAGGGAATTAAATAGAAGCTTGTAAAAAGTCCAAGGTAAGGTATTGGGGTGAATATAAATTATGTGATAGTATGAAACCCTTGTTCCCACTTAGTTGGAGCATATACTAGGCGAAGATTGTACAACAGTTCTTTCTCAGCCACATTCAACTCCATATGTTTTAAAAATGGGATAACTACGAATAGGACGTTTTCAGATACCGTGTCAATTTGCGAGTAAACCATATTGACCAACTTATTTAAATAGGTTAAGACATCCTTCTCGAGATATTTGGCCTCTCATCCCAAGGATCCGTCCCTCCATATAGTAAAGAAGTGTTAACGGCAGTCTGGGGTCTACTTGGACATGAGTTATTACACCGGCTTAATGTTTCTTATGAGTAAGCCTCGAAGATACAATAATTAGGTAAACATATTATGCAAAATAGTTAAGTATCAATTATATTTCTTCGCTTCATTCTTCAGATATGAAATAATCACCAGGTAAACCTGCAGTGCTGATTTTTGCACAATTCTATTTGAAGCCACTGGGTGTAGTATGCCTCCATTATGCATGTCATTGTTTCTTACTCTAAGCGAATCCACTGCCATCCTGACACCTTGATGACGTCATCTGACCAACATAGACGAAGCCAAGGGAGAAGGCTTTAAGGAAGGTCGGGGCCTTCTCTTTTCCCTTAGAAATTCGGCACTACTTATGTTCTGGTTTATGTCTTTACGTATGGTGATTATAATGATTCTGTGTGAAGTTATTTTCATCATTTTGTATTGATAAGTTTATACACCATAAGAGTTTAAGGCATTTTTGAGATAAGAACAAGACGATTAGATGTCATTCTTCCGAAACTTAAAAAGTGAAAAATACGTTCTTCAGTCACAACCATTTCTTTTTTTTTCATTTTTTGCCTTTTTTCGTAATATCATTTGTATGCTATCGCCGTGTGACGTAGCATCGCATATTACCCGTATCTCCAAACGGGGCCGAGCCAATGATGCTAAAAGATCCTAACAATCATGGATTTACGATAGAAAGAATTAGGTAAACTCAAACTCAAACTCAAATCATTTATTGTAAATAGGCAAATTATTGCACTTTTACACGTCAAAAAAAAATCGGTTCATCGCAACGTAAACTTTTTTTATCTATAACGATTGAACTTTTATGCTAGTTTTATGTATCTTCGGACTCAGCAATTTTCCTAAAATGTAAGATCATCCAACTAATCGATAATCATAATTATAGTCATATTATTTGTTCCTTTATGGTATATGAAACTTTGGGTAACTCTCATCAGCCCTGGCGATCCAATGACCCATTTTTACCGCTGAGTGAGACGCTGTAGCTTTTCTTGAAACAATACTCTGAACACCCACAATCGTGAAAACTTCGCACTTAACCAAACACGTAACAAGGCGCTTAGAAGCAATAAAACTTACAAGAAACGTGTATCTGTCAAAGCTGAAGACAGATGAGAGCTTCAGGTTGTGTTAATAGGACGAAAAACTTTGTCATGTAAACACGATTATACAACCGACTTGGAGTAAGTAGGTATACCAAGTCAACCAAGTGTAGCAGTTTTGACGGGAAACCGTAAATAATGATAACAGTGTTGATTTTGTATGTTTTTACAAACTTGAGTTCCATGTGCAATATGGTGGAATATTAACTATTAAGTGTTCGTAACGTACACGCGAGTCAGCAAATAGTACTACGAACCTAATAAAAAACGTATCACTCGCTTCGTGTTCTCTCCATAACTCTCAGGAAGCTTTAAAAAAGCATCTAGCAATTTACTAAATCATGATACAAGTATATTGCCAGTGATTTAATTAGCCTAGTCGGTAGGCTAATTAAATCACCTTATTGATTGGGAGTCGACCTTTTAACAAACTTATAACAAAACTAACTCCAAAAATGGTGTGAGGCCAACCATTAACCAAAAAGGATTTTTTTATGTAACATGTTTCTTAGTTAATTGGCAACCTTCTTTTATTTTTATCTTTTAGCCCTGGTTTTATTTATTTATTAACATATAAATTATCAAATAATTAATCAATTAAAAATATACAAAGACAATAGATGTCCGTGAGGCCCGGCGCTAAGAAAGCTGTTTACATTTCCGCGCTAAATAGATCTGAACAAGATAATTATTATGAGCCGTCGCAAGCGGCGTCGATCAGAAAAATGTTTTTGGTACTGGGGCTCCATGGATCGAAAGTTTCGAAGCCTAGCGGTACATAGGTATATAATTATAAAATATATTTATTCGATAGCGATACGTGTTTGTGCCGCTCTGCAGCTTTCGTTGTAGCTTTGCATCTCAAGACTGCATTGCTGAAATGAGAAGGGGCTAACGTAATGCGTATCGCGTCTTAAGTGAGAGTTCTTTCTCGTTCCCAGGGCAAGTTTGATGATCTCGTTAATTGAGCCGTGGTGAGATAATCTATCAGCACAACTACGAAGAGAAAAGAGTCCATGAAGACCGTTTGTGTCACTTCACTATTAAATGAACATCCATGACTCCTCAAAATAGCAGCACGCAGTTGTTGACCGGTGGCTTTTCGAATTTGGCACACGGAAGGGCGTGAACTCGCGCAGCCACTGGGATACCCTAATTCATTTTCTGAGACAGCTAAAAGACCAGTTTCTATCTATCTTTGGCTTGAACATTTTAATTAATCTAAATAAAATTACATTGAAACTCGAACGTGTCGAGTTAACAAGAGAGAGCAGTTAACAACACCTGAACTAGAACTTAAAATCTGAACGAGATTATTATTCTAACTGCTATAACATATAAAATCTTGGAAATGCACGAGTTGGCAAATGCAAAGCGGGGACGCCATGAAATTTCCAAGTATGTTATGCAGGCAGGCGCTATTCTCTAGTTGAAAGGAAGAAACTTAAAAAATTATAAGGAATATCTGGAACCTAACTTTATTTTTAGATAAAAAGAGAAAATACACATACGTTTTCGAAATGATATAAATACGTAGGCACAGAAGCGAAATAGAACGACACCAACAGTGGAAACAAAAACTTTGTATCTCACTTGACGTACACAAGATGAGATAGTGTCTTCGAAAAGATAAATTACTTCCTATAACTTCCCCAACGAAAGTTACTACCTACCTAATCAATTCTCAAAACTGTATCTTTTGTGATAGTCTCTCATATTTGCAGAAGGGATATGAGTTCCTTCATTATTTCATTTAGTATTGACATGGGGTCAAAATGTATTTGCCATAAGAAAGGTGGGTTCAGTGGCGTAACTAGCCTTTTTGCGCCCTTTTTGGTAATTTCTGCCCCCTCCAGGGATTGCGCCCTGTGTACTGGACACCGCTCGCACCGCCCTAGTTACGGCGCCGCCGGGTGGGTTAAAGGATGTTACGAATAATACGGCCATACGTGAACCACAAAGTAAGGAAACGTGGAACAATGAGATGCCCACATTGTTTTTTATGAATTGCCCAAAAATCCTAAGACGCTCATTAGCAGCTCTGCCGCGTAGTAAAAATAAAAGTATTGGGGGTTTCGTGACCCACGAGGATATCACCGTTCCTGGCACCAGATAGCGGTAGCGATATACAGGATAAAGACATATATTACTTTCTTCGAAAAAAAACATTGACCTTACCGAATTTTGAAATGGCGGAATTTTATATCGTACTGATTATTGAGGTTGACTGCGTTAAATTCCAGCACGTTTGCAGATTCAAGTCTGCAAAAATACTTGACTTGGACCTGCTGTATCGCATTGTTGTACTTGCTTACATAACATCCATCCGTCCCTCACCACGTGAATATTTGTTATGGAGGCTTATTCGATGAGGCAAACACTTCGTCCGATTATGTGGTACCTACCTATGGTTGTTACACTGCGGTAAACACATCGTTTCAATTGTCATACACACTAAGCCGATATCTTCATAATCATAGTGCTTCGGTATTACTATTGCCGTCCTAACTTGACTAATTTGGTAACGTATGGTTAAATTCGTTCAGAAACACTGATTTTATGTCTGGGGTCGTCCGAGGTAATAGTATAGGTAGGTACCAAACTTCGGCTACGATAGGAGTACGAGTAGACTAGGATTCTTAATAAAACTTGTGTCGCATTCAGAACTTTAGAAAAATATGACACTATATATCTCCAACAGACTCAACGTCTGACAAACTTAGTCATAACTTTTGAGGAACATGCTATTCTATGACTATATATATACACTATATACTATATCTATCTACACTAGGTTGAAACGAGGTCAAAAATATAAGTTAAGTTGTTAGATAAAGTCAAAACATACAAAGATTTTGTCTTTAAAGTTTCAGTTCCGTAAGATAAATGTTTGTCTCACTAAAGTACAACGCTTACCCTAACTTCGAGGCCGCCTTCGGGGATATCAGCTACATTTTGTAAATAGCTTAAAAGCTTGTTTTCTAAAGGCATAAATCAGCGATAATATCTCAGTTCGTTGACAAAGAATTGACAAAGACCCGAGTTCCGGTCGATAAATAAATGTGAACCGACCCTTCCTTATGAACCTAAAGTAGGTACGTCACATGGCCTGACATCATCTCCAGTTACACTAACAACTACCATTCTTTGTAATAAATATAGTATGTTCAGAAATAAGGACTAATGCTAGCGACTATAATCAGCAAAAACACGGCTGAATAAATTTAAATGTATACGAAAAAAATGCAATATTATCAATAAATCCGCAGTTCTAAATAAACACAATAAATCTCAGTTCTGTGGGTACTCGTACCTACAGTAAGAAGTAGTGAGAACTAAGTAATAGTAAACACACGTGTCATCTTTCTTAAAATTTTACAATTATCATTAATTTTTGGAGAATCTTAAGATGCTTGTGCTCTTCTCGTAATTTGAACTGTGCAGACAGCACGTTGGAGCCCGTTTCATTTCCAACATTAACTTGACCTAATTTTAGTCTGATATTTTATAATGCTCAAATCAAGGTGCTATTCTGAAACCTATAGACTTCAAATAGGTTTTATTTTCTTGTCATTTGATAATTTATTTCAATTTCAAGTACCCACCCTCTGTACCTAAATGATGTGTAAAATATTTAATATTTTTGCTAGTTCCATTTACAGAAACGTGACTATCGGGACGTTGCTCTGCCACTCCCTTTCTGAGAATACCTTCATATATTGAAACAAAAGTACATTGCTTACTCGCAGTTCGGATGTGAAGGTTTTTGCGGAATGGAGAGGCGGACGTAGTATATCCCTGGTTAGTCCCTGTGTGTGGAACCTTGCTCGATGGGTGTTGCCTTGAATTTGACTTACAACTCATTCCTATCTAAAGAATAAACGAACGATTTATTGATTGATTTATGATGTGGCATGTGTTATAAAAATACAACAGAAATTCTTAAATTGAATATTTCGCGGTGCTCGGTTTATGAATAAATAAATAAAACAAAACTCCTTTTGTATTAATAACGCTGAAACTTTATACGCTGATACCTATGTAGATACTGTTATTAATTCTTTGCAAACATTTACATTGTCGCATACATACATGTCAGTTCCATGTTACTTTGTCTCGCTCGATTGAGTTCGCCTCGTGTTAGTTGAGCGAAATGATATCCGTCCATATGGAACAACTTATCGACTATCTGTGTACCTATAGTAATAAGCACTTCTGATGTCATGGATTGGCGAAGGTTATACACTCTGCTGTCTAGAAACATGAAATCTTCATTTCGCTTCTTATCTCGTTTATTTTCCATGTTTCACTATATTTTTCCATTTCTCTTTGGCTAAACTTGACTAACCAGACACTACTATATGATTTTAGAAACACGTATTTGCACTTTCGGTGGCTCATTGGCTACACTCCAGACAATAATGATTACTTACGTGTCCAAATTAGTATGTATTATTTATGGGTATACGTTAATGAAGCGATTCCCTATCTTATTACAATTCGCTAAACTAGACTTTTAGACTGAGCTAAGTCAGCGGTACCACAAGGGAAAGGGATCTGTTGACATTTTGCGTACGGAATTCTAATGCAGTAAAAGTAATTTTAACCATCATCCTCTAACATCGGGTCTGATGAGATCATGGTAGGACACAAGGTAAATTAAAAAGGGCCTTACCAGGTTTTTCTTCTTCTTCCGCGATCGAGGCCGGCGGTGCTTCCGTGTCTTCCACAATGCAGCTCTGTTCATCCGGAAACTGAACGTGCTTCTTTATATTGGAACGACTAGGCTTCGCGAGTACGGATGCTGTTGACAAAGGATAGTTATTAAAACTAACAAACTAATTAAGTTATTAATTACTATAATTTATTAGTTTAATGCGACGACTGTAGTCGAACTGTCTGTCGCTATTTTTAAAGACAGCGAGCACATGGCCGCTTTGTAAAACATAAAAGAACATCTTTAGATTTCCTTTGAAAAATCTGTATTCTAGTTTAGTAGGTCCCTTTATATAACGTAGATAGGCAAGTTGTTTTAATTTGGCTGCAAGATATACTTTGATTGACTATAAAAAAGTACACTGAAGCTTGAAATTCGAATGTTCCTCCAGCTATTAGTTTAATTGAGAGTCATTACAATTAAGGGCAGTAAAATAAATTTGTGAGGACTGAGGTGAAATGTACGAGTGCGTCTGATTTCTCAAAACTGAAAGGGAACGACGTAAATGAAAATAATTCGCGAAACATGTATGTTGGTATTATCTCTCGAGTTTCCATTGATGACAGTCGCTCTTCTTTATAAATCCTAAGTAAATTACTGAATTGAGGAGTGGTTTGTTTTCTTTATTAATATCGTGCATTGTTTAAATAATTACCATATCCAGATTACTATACGATTATAATACCTCCTATATATCTCAACGGATTCCAACATAAAAATACTTTTCTAACGGGCTAAACCTGCCAGTTAATTTTTGAAACGTCGTCGACTGATTGATTTTGGGAATAAAGGGAAAAATATCTACCTCCCTAAGGAACAAGTGTCATGGGTACAGTTTCCAATAGAAAAGCTTCCTTTAAGAAGTTAGTAGAATTTCCCATTCATTCGCGAATTATACTAACTTAGGCCTCGTTTGTATTCATCTTTCCATAACTTTAGTAATGAAAAGGGATATAGGTACGGAGTTAATATCAACTTTATGCTCGACAAATGCTTCATATTATGTTTGCTTTTGCCAGTACTTTTCCATGGAGACATTTCTCTCATTCCCTGGTACTTAAAGAGAGTGTTGTACTCCAAATAGAAAAGGAGAATGGATTTGTAAACCTCAGGTGGTCATCTCAAAGAACTTGAATACATTTCGTTCTTTCTGTCCTTCGGGGTAGCTCGATAAATTCCTAAGGGAAGAGGGTCGTTAGCGACCAATTCACTTTACTGTTTCATTATCTTTCATCAAATATTTATTTAGAATATTGCGTTTAACTATCTTTGATTAATATAGGCTGAAGCGTAAGGTATTCTGCTATAGTGCGTATGTATGCGAGCTAATTTTATCACATTGTTGGAGTGTTAGAGCGGAGGGAGACAAATAATCTCTTTGAGAGGTCATGTAGTTTCATGTCTGTAGAAAGCTTACAAAATTAGATTACTTACATACTCACTAAGGACAACTTAAGTTAAATCAATAATAATATTATAATACTAATAACCAACTAACAAATCACATCCATAACCACAATAAATTTCATCATTAATGAATACTTCGTTTTGAATTTGAGGTTACATATTTTTTAATCAAAATAACCTCTGTGTCGGCTCTACTAACGCCTGTTAAAGGTCTCGGCATGGAAAATATTATAGTATCGAGATATACACAATTATGTAATTACTTTCGTGAAAGCTAAATCAAAAGTAAACATGTTAAGTACTTAAGTTACTTTATCAGTCTGTTTCATTAGCTGAGGTAAAATTGGGTACCTATGTTTACAATAACGATAACTCGTAATATTTTGTTTGGTGCTTTTATATTAACATTTATTTTGACTGCTATAGGTAAATAATCACTTATATACCTAAGCAGTATTAAATTACTTATAATTGATTAAATATACGTACTTATTCATACAGCTGTTATGTTTAGCGCGTAGGGACGCATAAGTATTATAATTCATAATTGAGCAGTCCGCGGGCTCTTGTGCGCACTTTAATAGTTAATTTAACCTCTTACCGCTACCACTTCACTGAAAGTTTCACTACTTCTAATAACTTTATTGACAGTTGACTATCATAATTTGAAAGCATATTATGTACCAGAATTTATAATTTTATTTCGCTTAGTGCTTTTTGAAGGAGTGGCGGACTATTCACTTCTTTGTGCAATTCAGAGCCATTATACAGTCTTTGTATGGAATAGTCCTATGTGACACTCAAAACTCGTATCTGAGACAGAATTTTTGAGTCTCATACTCGTATGACCAGTAATATTGCTGACTAGTAGCTCAAACCATAGCATGCATTACTGCTTCGCAGGTGCCAGCAGAATGTTTGTGATCCAAATACAATCATCAGTTAAACAAGTAGTTAAAATTGCTCTTTAGTCAGAATTAATATCTAACAAGCAAATAATTCAATATTAATTGCTACGCAGAAAATCTATTGCCGGTGGTTCTCACAATGAGGCTATTATTGAGCCATTGTGTTCCCGACGTGGATAAGGTAAAACGATCTTTCCGAGAGCCCCGTAGTCCTGAGTTAAAGTGTTATATCGTTTTGAAGCGGTCCAAATGCAATGGCAATGAAGGGAATCAAGCGATAGTTGATTGCGAGCTTCAACTTCAAAGGACGTATGCTTTGTATGGGGAAAGTCGTTTCGGTGAGAAAGGTTTAATGTGGTTCAATGAGCAGAGATTAGAAACAAGATTACTAAGAGGAACAAAGTTAAGCCTTTTGTATAAACTTTGTTACATTTAAAAAACAAGATAATGGACGTTCACAAAATGGAGATATCGCAAAATTGGGACTTTTATGGCCAAATTGATATCTAAATAATGTTCTAGAATTAGAATATTATTCTAATGCCATGAATCATCACAAAAACAAGGGAGCATTGGAAAAACAAAAAAGAAAAGGAAAAACTAGTAAAATTCCGATGTTCCGTTTTTTCGACGTTAACTAAACTTAATTTTCAGACATTAATTGTTATGTTATTCTGTTTTTACTGTAAACGTAAATAATATTGAAAACCACAAAAGCTATAGATTATGTTGAGGACCGTACATAGAATGTGGTATCTTGAGGATATGGTATTTTGCGAACATGATGTTCTGAGATAATAATATTCAGCGACGCGACGACGGAGCGAATATTAGGTCTAGAATCAAGTTATTATAACCCGGCTATAATTCTGAGCTGGAATGGACGTAGAACTAATTAACTAGATGAGAAAGTGAATTTATATTATTTTAGGGGGTAGTTGTCGACAACAGCCACAACTTCTACGAACCTATTAAAGTTTGAAGTTGAGCCTTACCATATTAGTCTTTGAATATGTTGACACGACAAATACACAACACAAAGTACCTACATAATTATGTACATACAAACACACATACCCATAGAGTGAATTCTGAATACAGAGATCTTTAGCAAATGCGCATTTAGAAAATTATTACCGATGTAATGTGTCCAAAACTGCAGATAACGCAGTTTCTATTAGTGCTGGATGTTTTTATCCTCTCTGGACATTTCTCGATTGGTGATTTATGCGTATACCTTTGTAATATCGCATACAATTCCGTAAATAGTTTTCATGAATCCCGTCTCGCTTACGCGATGAAATAGTTACAGTTGAGTAGTAGTCACATACAGGTACAATCAATATCAAGCTATCAAGCTTGAACTTTGAACGATCCAATCAAAGGACAACGCACGTTCACGGTTACCCCTTTGCCAAAGTATAATAATATGATCGACTGTTCATATCACGGTAAAAAATTTAAATCATTGCGATCTCCGTCCATTAAATAGTTTTTGTTATTCGCAGTATCTAGTGTAAAGTATCTCCCTCGTCCCACATTAAAACTGACAGTTTTGATATCGGGTATAGATGCGTGCTGGTTCAGGTACGGAGTATAGAACGTCCTTGCCTTGAACGGACTCTCAGTTTGTGATATGGACTTACGAGGTGGGGCCATAGAGGGGGCTTCGGAGAACTCTTCAGGGTCGTGGCGACTAGGCATCGGGCGTGCGGCGGAGCGGCGGCGGCTGCTCATAGCAGAGCTGGTGGTTTGCGTGTTCTGCGCTGTTGCGGTGTACTGCACCGCTGCCAGCTGTGTTCAATACAAACTTTGTTAATTAAAAAAGCAAATAGCTAAAAAAAAACAAAAACTAAAAAATAACAAATATACCTACTTACTACTAATACTACCCAAATACTAATTGTAATACAGCGAGATATTGCCATGTGATCTTTGCTTAACTTTACCAATAATTAAATTGAAATCTATGATTTTAAAATCTATTAGGTACATAATTCTTACGGAAACTGATATTTACATGATACTTAATCATCAATCACCGCTTTTAGAATTTGGGTCTGTCTTTCCGTCTATCTGAATAAAAGTTTGTCCCGGATTGGGATCCCGAAACGGCTCAACGGATTTTAATAATGTTCGCCTTAAAGATATTTTAATTCTTGGAATTAAATAAGGAATGCTTTTAATGCTTTTTTGCTTTTTTTTTTTTATTCCGTAAAAAAATATTGATTCCTGTGGGTATTTCCTAAACCATACATTTCAGCGTTTCTGTCGCTTGATTTTACTTACATCTCATAAAAATTTCACATTTATTTTGTACAAAAACAACGAAACCGTATGCATTTTCATAAACTTATTAAATGTTTGAAAAGAGTTCATTTAAAAACCAGATTTTCGTCGAAATATTGAGCAATCGAACTGCAAAACTTTATTAAAATATCGCAATGTGTGACTTTGTCTAGCTTGCGGCTTTGAAACAAAAGTATCGAAGTCATATAAACTGAGGCTAACTTGTTTCTAAAGAGTTAATTATAATGGCTGGTTTTCGTCAGAGCAAGAACAAAGCCTACGCATTTAACTTTTGATATGCGTGGGTTATCCGATGCGTGACTAGTTTTAAGGATATTTAATAGACAATGTTCATGGAGCGGTTTTCATCCTGGTTTTTGTCCAGTCACCGAGATTTGGCAATGTTGGATTTTGGACCTTTGGATGAGTGTCTGGTAGGTTTAATTTTAATGGCACCTGGTGAGATAGTGGTCAAACGCGAACCTATTTTTAATTTAATGAAAAAAAAACCTGAAATCTTCGTTTATTACACTTTTTATAAGTACTCGACCTACTAAGCTACTTAACAGTGAAAACAGCATTGTAATCCGCTCAGTGTTTTTTACGCATTGCGAAAAAAAATAGCCGGAGACCATTTCAAAAAAGTTATAAGCTTGCTTAGTAGTTTGTCTCCTAGATACATTTTTAAGTATATTATCTTCTGCTCCATGTACGGGTGGATTATAATATAATATAATATGATATAGGTAATATAATATTTATGAAGACTAGGACATGAATTTTTCAATCGAAACCAACCGGCTTCCAACATAGCAAAAATTTGAAACATGTAAATGGTATTAGACAAAATAACTAATGAAAACCTCTACGGTATGGTTTAACTCAAAAAAAACTTCACATAAACTCATAATACAACGCGAGCAGCTGCAGGACATACATTGGGATTATAGTAAGCTGGCTTTTTAGGGTTGCAGTTTAGGTTGACGACGCGAATCACAAAAAAACCCTGTATAATGATATAATACAAGATTCAAAACGAAGAGAGACAAACTAATTCATCAATGTTATTGAATTTATCAAGTTGTTTACTGAACAACTGAACTTCAATTTGTTGTCATGGTAATTTTTTGTAAGCCTTCAGCGACTACCATTTACAGATCAAGGATAAATAAAATTAAACTTTATATGTATAATGTATATACCGAATCGTAAACCTATTATTACAAAGTTCTGGAAAAGAAGTGAACATTTCAAATCTACTTAGAATGGAAAATTACGCGCATATTGGCCCATATTTAAGAGCAGCAAATATTTATTTTTTCAATTCATTCCTAAGTAGGGTGAACCAAAACAAGCATACGAGCACCTTTTCTTCGGTCGTAGAAACTTCTTACAAGTTTCGGAAGTAAGATCCACTAACCTACATAAACCCTTGAATGTAGTAAAGTTGTTATGTGGAAAAAGTATTTATTAGAATCGTTATTTTTCATTGTCAGACATTTCATGGGGTTGAATCATGGGACGAATGGCAAAATAAATGATCGTTGGGATACATCGTTCGATTTTATGTAAAAACAAAATATGCAGAAGTCTTTATCTGCCTTATATCTGCTGGGAGTTTTTTATGTGCTGTGTTTGGAATGTACCTATTCATTGAGGAACAATATTGGGTTCATATTGCGGAACAACACGGGTCATTCTACACAGTTTACATTTAACTTATGCGTGGTCGCCCTCGGGTCGTGGCTATAACAGGATGTGTGTCTGACAAAATTGTCTACAAACGACTTCTATTGGGTAAATCTTTGTATTTTTTATGTTACTGAGAACCACTTTGTAAAGCTACGAATATTTCCGAACGTTCGATGCTGTCGAATGCCCGCGAATAATGTACGAAGCTAGACATACCACTTTGTAAAGTATATGCTACTAATATTATAAATGTGAAAGTTGGTATATTTGGATGTTTAGATGTTGGTTACGCAATCACGAAAAATACTAACGGATTGGGATGAAATCTAGTACACAGATACTTTATTATTACCTAGATTAACACATAATACTCTTTATGCCAAGAAAAATAAGGGTTCCTGTGGGATAGTAAGTACTCAATGAGGGTGAAACCGCGGGGCACAGCTAGAATATGTATAAAAAATACCTACTTGGGATATTATTAAAGACATAATGACAAATTGCGATAAGTACATCCGTATCAAGTAAAACGTATTTATCTGTTGCTAAAATATCAATAAATTGGTCCGATTCACCCTTGTGCCGAGGTCAGGCTATCGGATCCCGTGTGTTGTTAATCTGTGGTCGATTTGACCCTCCAGCCCTTAAAGGGCGCCTGATAACAAATTAGTTGGGGCCCGACCCGTAGCAAGCTAAGTGTTCTTGTAATGGAAAGCTGTTACAACTTTAAAGGTACAATTTGCAAGAATGAGTGAAAATATGTACCTAAAGAAAGGCAGAGAAAAATGTTCTCTTAGTATTTATTGTAAGAGTGAATTAGAATTTTTTATAGTGGAGATGACAAAATATTAAATCTAGTTAAATTTAGTGAATTCGTCATTTGACTGTCCACTAATTGCATCAATTTTGTTATGCCCAAACTATCAGACTCGCTTCGGTTTTGATTCAGCTTATCAAATACGGGAATATTTGCTGGATATTTATAACGATTGATCTTCTTCAACACGGTTACAGCTAATTCACCGTAGTGCGAAGATCAATAACCGTAAAGCTATAAATCCATAACAAAGGCGACGACACTCTGGTCGGTAGGCCATTAGTTCCTTTGGACGTAGACGGCACAGTATAAGACAGTAAGTGGTACCGTTAGAAAACTGTACGATTTTACTCAGCAGCTTAGAGATGTATGCAGTAGATCGTATCGATTACATAGGTTGAGAAAGTAACTCTTCTGTATCAACTAAAACTGTATGACAGTGGAAAAATGAGAGGATATTACGTAACGCCGCATGGAATATTACCATTTCCGCAAAAAGGCCAATGTAAGTCACTGTGTTTTGAAATATTCTGCTTCGAAAGTATGTTAATCAATCAACCTTTAGGGAAAGCATGACCGGCGGGTCGAGAAGCCGTCCCTTTGTGATAGCACTTTTTACGACCACACTACTCATTATGTATGTACTTGTAGTTATTGAAGATACATAGTTACTATTCTCAATGCATTAATTGCATAGATATTATATAATTGGATAGATTAATTGCAGGTACATTGGATTTTACATATAGATGTAGGACTACTATGTGTATTGATAGACATAATATTCTAAAATGTAATAGGTATAATATCAAACAGGATTTTCAAAAGTGTGATTATAATAATACAAAAAATATATGAAGCAAAGTAAGTAGATACGAGTTAGGTACGCTTAATTCAGATGAATCAATTCTAATAACTGGCAAATGCAAAGTTTGTTGCAAAGTTGTTGTATCTTGATTAAAATTCTTTGCCAAGAGTTGGTAAGAGGGTGCGAATAAGACGTACTTACTAATTTGCCGCGCTGTTTCATCAGCTCTGATCTTATCTGCTAAAGTCTTTCTAAAATTAAGTTTTCAGAAGGTATTTATGCGATTTGATATAATTCAAACAAAATGTTTGATGGGTTGAAACTTTCAGCAGAGCCTCAAGATTCCTCACTTGCTATTAGTAAGATTTTTATTTTACTAGTCGCAGTAAGATATAACTGCAACAATGAAATACAGTTTTGAATACAGTACAAAATATAGAGTTGATTTCACTAACGCTGGGGGGTAAAGTTGCTCCAGAAACTTGAATTTTTTTCTACCTACAGACTATATAGTTCTCTGTTTAGAATTAGCTATATCAGCTTCTGACCAGAATCAAAGTCTTCTAAAAGGATTATACAGATTGAAACAGTACCAACTTAAAACACTTCAGACCAGACAGAGTTCACCCCTTCGCCAGGCGTTCACCCATGTCCTGTAGTTTTATGTCGTTATTCTTAGACGTTAAGGTAATTACAGTTCCCAAATTAGTAACTCGACGCGGCAACACAAATATCACACGAAGTACTATTGAAATAAAGCCCAAGTCAGCACGCACTTCAATGAGGTTGTTACGAGTACGTCAAACACTCCGTCGAAATAAGAGAAAATAATAATACATTTAGTATGGACACGATTCTTCGTTTATGAAATCGTAAGAACCGTTTATATATATCAAGTTCATCTATCAATTGACAAAGACCTAAGTAAAATCACCGAAGCAGTTTGGTAGAAGATATGCACGAACTAGGATTATTATATCGCTCTAGATGTCTTTATAACAAACAAATATAGTATTTTTTCTCAGAATAAAGTATTTGTGCAAGCTCTAAGCAGAACCTAATAAATCCTCCGTTCTTACATTGAGCTATAATCGTGAGACTCACCCGGTCGTCGTGATCGAATGCAGCAGTCCCACGTCCCTCGAGGTACTCTTGGAACTGGGAAATCACGCACACTATGGCATATAACTGGAACAAACAGAAAACTAATTTAAAATATACTTATAATACGCTATGGATCGTCTGAAGGCTCATGTACTCGTTTAGATAGCTGACAAACTAGCGGAAGTGCTTAACTGTTTTGTAATTATATGATTATGTAGCCACCCTAATGCAATAAAATAAAATAAAATTATATCGTCTCTACGCCCATGCCGGTGATTGATACCTAATATTGATATATAAATGTGGATGCCTCCGCCAATGATCGCGGTACAGCGACCGCGAATAAGTCTTGTAAAGAAAATAATAGCTTCTGTGAATCTATCGGTGACATTAAAAACCAATACCAACCAACCAACACCAACTAAGCCCTAGCATAACTAACGATCATATTTAGGGTTGTGTATTGAGTGATTATCTTAGATTACTTACGCTAAACCTGTGTTAACACACTTGGTTTATCGCTCTAGCCAGTGTTTGATCTGTCACTTGATCGGCGAGTCGATCCGATATTCTAGCCCCCACAGGCCCGGCCCTGTCGTCTATTTATATATTCGACAAGTCGACAGGGTGTAATGGGTCAGGAAGCAGTAGGTAAATAATGGAATTAAATAATGATTCCTAGAAATTACGGCTCCTATAGATAGAAAGGCGCCCTTTGATTAAGGCCACGATACAAAAGGTTTTATGGAGGTTCGTCTGTAGAAAATCAATGACTGCCTTTCAAGAGCCGTCATCAGATGAAGTCAAATGATGATGAGGATGAGTTATGAAAAGATATATTTTATTAATCAACTTACGCATAACGAGAGTGTAAACTTTAATAACGAGTCGACCAGTGCCTTGTTGCATGACCTTTTCTACCGTCGCCCACACCTTACTGCACTAATGAGAATCCTGCACTCACGAGGATACCGGATACGAGTATAATAAATAAACACAGAGAGACGTATTTTATATTAAGCTAACTGTAATCCACGTCATACACGAATTGGAGAATAATATTTTAAATTTTATTTTCTGAACCCAAAACCTTCTGACCCGAAGATATCAAAATTTAAATTTAAGTCAAGATCCCTGTTTTAATTTCTGTAGATTTCATTGAAATCCGTTGAGCCGTTTCGGAGCCTTTGCGAGACAAACTTTTGGACAGACAGACAAACACAAAATTTCTAAATAAATAAATTAAACAAATAAACCTATTAGATATTTTTAGCACCGTATCAATCTCTGGGAACAATTGCTTAGTACTAAAGAAACTGATCATACCCACTTGCCTATCTAATCGTTTTTCCCGTAAGACCATTATTTCTGAATGAATAGATAAATATGAGAGCGTTTGAAGATTACTACAAAGGCTTACTACAAAGGCAAATTGAGGTTACCAAAGCTTTATTTGATAACGATATTGTGATAAGTACCTATTGGGGAAAGAAAGAAATATTTTTTCCCAAAGTGAAATCATGTTTCTTGATTGTTTTAGAACTTGATTCCTAGCTACCAGCACATTCCTATTATGTGAGGTCCGTGCTCAGCAAATAGATGGATATGAGTTGTGATCAGAAAATACAAACCTGAAAATATTTTCCAATCCTGGGATTTCGTGATTCTCGATGCTCAATATTGGAATACAGAATTGGCCGGAATTAAGTGAAAAATATGAGCACTGACAAGAAGAAGGTACACTCAATTGTTAAATCATATAATGACAAATTATATTTAATTTCCTGCATACTAAATAGCTGGTGCACATAATAATGTTATTAACAAGAGGAGAGAAGAATACTATTTTTTTTTTTTAATTTATTAAAAACCAACATTTTTATTTATTTAGTTGAAAACCATATCATGGTTGTCTGGAAGAGATCGCTCTGAGCGATAAGACCGCCCATTGTGACACTAATTGTAAAATTTGTTTTGTTCTAGTTTTAAGTTTTCTTTGTTCTGTGGTGTTTCAATAAAGAGTTTATCTATCTATCTATCTATCATATCCATCTACTGCTAAGCATGGGGCTTACCTAACTTTCGGGGGGATAATTAAGATGTTTTTGATACATTTCTTAATTTTCGGAATCCCGGTACTGTATTCTCAAATTCTGATGTGATGTTTTATGATACAAATCGAAATGTAAAAATGGATTTTGTCGCTATCCCTTAGTCTGAAGTAGAAGTGTGCAAAAAGTCTATTGCAGATGTTCTGACCTCTTAGCTTCGACTGAATGTGAGACTTAATTTTTTTTCTGGACGTACTTAGCAAATGTTACTGTTGTTGCTACCATTATTGTCTTCTCACTATTACAAGGACCTATTCAGAGCCCGTGAGAATATAATTTCTTTGTACAGAGTTCTTCAAAACGTTACTGTTATAATAAAACACTAACCTACACAGCTTTAATGATATCCACAAAAATATATTTGACATTCGACGTAGATATCTAAGTAGTTAATGATGACCACAGCTTTACTGTATAAGTGTGTTCAGCATTTTTCAAGAGGGCTGGCTCATTTCTCGCACGGAGAATAGCTATTGCTATTCAACGTGGAAATGCAGCCAGTGTTCTTGGCACCATGCCTCATGGACATCCCTCTTTTGTTAGATTTTTAAGTTTTTAGTTTTAGTTCGTTTTATTTATTTTGTTATTTAAATCCTTGTTAGTTTTGCAAAAATAAGTTTAATGTATAGACATGGGTCAGTTTCAGTTCTACAATAGTAAATCAGTCAGTTTTGTTAATTATTTTATTTCATACAAACGTAAGCAAAGAAATGCGTTTTGGCTAAGTGTGCAGAATGTAACTATGTAGCTATCAAATCCATATGGCGATAGTAATGAACGTTAATACAGTCGAGTATTATCTATCTATCTAGCCTTCCCGTACAACATACTGAATTTAATCTAAGTTCTACATGGAAATGGAACAACCATGGAATTGTTTTAAAAGTCAATAATATTACATTATATTACAAAGTAACCTAGAATGAACTCGTAATTATCTTTTAGGGTATTTTAAGTAGCATGCAGATTTGCTGACGCACGCGGGTTTCATAAATAACTAATGAGGCTTGCTACACGCACACGGGGAGGCAGCGACACAGGACGAAACTCACCAATCGTACCTACGTGAGCAAATACGCATGACACTAAAAACGTCTCTTTAGTCATGAAAAAGCAGCTACCTTAAATAAAAAAGTATTGTACTTACAAATATTTCATTAAAAATGTGCAAACATAGTGAGATGCCAGGGGCCCGTAGGCCCGAGACCTGAATATGTAAATCAATTACAACGTTTACATTTTTAAATTAGGTGTCCTTGTTTACTTGCCAGCTGCGTATTCCCCTTCACCCCTACTGGTGGGGAGGAAGGTAAAAACCCTTTTTTTATATTTGAACTTCTACTTTGAAATTCTACTTATTGTATTGAATTTTTACATTTTAGGTAGACAGACGTCTGACAGGGAAATGATGGGTAACTATATTAATTAATTCACTGGGGTATTCTGGTACATGCTCATCTACATAAGAAGCAGTCTACTTTAAGAACTACTCTCACTTTGATGCGTAGCATTTACACTTTCTCTTCATACTTCTTCTTATCCCCCTGACATCATGAAGCCGACCATTTCCCAAAGATTATTTGTCTTAGGCTGATTAGACGATTAGTTTCATGCATGGCAAATGGCGCTGGTTGAGCCATTTTCGAACGCCCAACTTAAATCGTGGATTCGGCTACCAGGCACGAAACTGCCAGCCAAGCGGGAAGAACAGAATCTGCTTTACAATTTCTCTTGTGTGAAAAGCATTTTCTAAATTCGCGCTCAAAACATACGCAAATGGCGTAACAAGGATGGTAATGACTTTCATAATTTGCATACTTTTATGCCAGTAAAACAAAAATCAAGGGCTGTCGCCGGTAATTTGAAGACCCTGCTTAGGTATACTTCATGGGTTCCTTATTTTCTCTCCAAAGTGAAATTTGGTTGGGACGAAATTGTTTGCAATTTTCGACGCTGAAAGTTAGCCCATTTTTAGGATTCCGTGGCCAAATAACAAAAACTGTGCCGTACTAAATTCATCTTGTCCGTCCGTCTGTATGTCACAGCAATTTTATTGAGAGACTATTAATTGGTACTAAAATATGCATTTTCAGTAGTCTACATCAATCTACTCTGAACGTAAGTAAGAGTCAAATTTGGTTTATTCAAAAGGTTATATTCAATTAGAGCAACTATAAAAATAAAAATAAGTAGCTAAGCTCAAGATATTGGCTCTGCCTACTAAAATAAAATATATCTAACTTGAGGTAAGCCAGACGTACCCACGGGGATCAAAGCAAGTGAAAGGTCAAGAAATAGCCGAAGAAAAAATCTTAAAACAAAAGTAAAGTCCAATTACTATTTGACCTTACGATTATTATACGATTTTTGGTAATACTACGAGTATATTAAACTAATAAATATGTATTAAATACGACAGTATGTGTGTGTGTGTATTTGTTCCCTTTTCATGCCGCAACGGCTCGCCGATTTGATGAAATTTGGCATAAAGATACTTTAAGTCCCAAAACATAATAGAACATAAGATACTTTTTAACGCATAACAATGAACTGTTCCTGTGGGATATTAGTCCATGCAAGTAAAGCCACGGGACGCTGCTAGTTATTTCATATAAGTAAACCCAATATATGAGCACCACGTATTTTTGAGACTTTTTCTTCTAAGGTTATGAAGCATTGTTGACTTTTATTACGCAATCATAAAAATGTTAACTGTGGCTACATTATCTTGTATACCTAGATATTTTTATCTCACATAAAATATTGAGTTGAATGCTGTGTTACGAATTTAATAAGTGCTTTCATAGCTTGGAAGCAATAGCAATTTTTATGAATAGGTACATCACAATACAATTATGTATTTCATTTCGTTTGAAAAGCTGTAAATGCAGGGTGGTTTTTTAAGCTAGGTTTGGTTGGATTGTTTTTTTTTTTTTCCCCGGGGAAATGCATTAGGCATACCACCCGGCCCCGGGGGGTAGGGTGGTTATGTGGGACTCCCCCGCCTGCGGTCTGGCGGGGTTTACCCACTAAAACCCCGGGGTGTTCTCCTCTCCGCATTATGGAGGTGGTCGCGGGTACGATTGGCGCTTCCGCAACCACCTCTGCGGGTGCCTTCTCGGGCTTGCCTCCTGAGGCTTGGGCCTCTTTCTCCGCTGGGTGCGTCCCGGAACACACGGACCGCACCTCAACTCGGGACTTCTAACTTGGGCGTTGGACCCCCCGATCCGCGGCCCAAAAGTCCCCGTTATTGGTTCCTCGCTGTGCCCTCTGCTGATCAGAGGGACACGCGAAGGACCTCCTCTCGCCAGGTTATTTGCTACGGCCACCAATTCCCCTAGGAGAATTGCTGACCGAACCCCAGGGTGCACCGTCCCAGCTGCTGCCCTTCCCTCCGGATGCAACGCATCAAGAGGGACGAACAACAGCCGGGCACTCGTGGAGGTTACCTGGCCCGCACCCCTGGTTGGACTGTTGGTTTGTCTCACAATGACTCGACTTTCCAGTATTTATCTTTAACAGCAACACTATTGGTTGGTGTCAGGAAAGTATAATTTTTTTTTTTAATTTATTTGGTACTGTTTCCATTGAGCTATGGCGTTTTTTAGAAATCAGGCTCGGGACTCGTTTGGTACATTTCACAAGTTCTTATGTTTATTTCATCAACGATGTATATTATTAACGATGACAGTGTCTCCGTTTTATCCACGACGATTTATTTCTTTTAGTTTGCATATTAATCTTATTAGAAACGACACCTTTCCTTCTATTCTCACCCTCCGAACACTCCCATTTGATGTCACTCCACTCCCTTTACGCGAACAATTTTGAAGATTGGTTCCGCAAACAAAGTTTATAGTCCTTTCCCCTTAAACGTAAGATTTCTTTGTATTCTTTTTCTTTGAGTCTTTGCGTAAAATCAAAGGTACACTTCCAACAAACTAATGCTTTTAGCTGTTGTCCCAGAACAATTGGATCACAAATTGCATCGAGGTTCACTGCATTGATTGCATTCAAGTTTACTTCACTTAACATTTATTTTATTGGTACTAGTTGCAGCGATGTGATAATCCAAGCACGTTTCTCGCTGGAGATAAGGCATCGGAATTAAATCTATGTAAATTTACTTCCAGCCGTATACGTGCCTACCTACGTCACGCGCTTAAAGCAGTATTTTTCAAATTATAATATTAAACTGTATAGTTTTTTTTTCCTTTCTGTAATGTGAACTAATTAATATTGTTCTCTAAACTTATTTCATTGTTTGCGGTTAAGCGACTATCCGACGTTAAATTCTGATATTCCGAATGGTAGTTGCATATCTTACACACTTAATTGTACGCTTACTATACAATATATATTGTTGCACTTATATTGTTGTATGATTTAACAATTTCTCACACTATCTCTTCTTGGGGATATACCAATCAAGACTTTGTAGTGGTCTTTTACCTAGTTACCAGACTTATCCACAGGTTATTGAAATAAGAACGTAACTCCCTAAATGTACAAATAACACGTGCAAAATAAAACGTCTACTGACACATTAATTTGCATATTTGTATATACATATTTAAAGCACACTTAAGTCGGCATCGGGCATTAATATTTGCCTTTATAAAATGAATATCTTATTTTCATGAATGCACATTTATAATTTAGTACCGCCGGTGCCCAATCTGATAACGACTGAAGATGGCTGACCCGAATTGAATGAAGCATTTGAACTTAAAGCATAAATAAATGAGATGAGTAAAGAAGCGTTTGCTTGCTTGTCTAAAATCTCTTAGACTATTTCTATCTCTTAATAAGATAAAAATCACGAAATACCACTAAAATATATAGACTTGGTTACATAATTATAAGTTTTGAATCCATGAATGTAAAAGCGTACACAGTAATCGTCCAGAAAGTCTAACTGATATTATGATGTCGAACCAGCCAAATTCAGAGATAAAACATATAGGTATCTACTAACTTCTTTCTTGACTATATTACCCTTAAAATTACGTTTCGGAAAGCTTTGTTTTGAATTTTTGTTAAAGTAGTGTACCTTTATACAGATTATTTGAGGTCGTCGCTCTTTCAAAGATAGGTATTATTTATTCCATGCGATGCTATTTCAAGTTTTAAGTACAAGGTTCGTCGTAACAAGGTAAAGTCAAAGTAACTTTTTACTTCTATCTCTGACATTTCATAACCAATTTGAATAATATGATACTATGTTTTCTTTAAGTAGTGCCAGATGAGTGTAAGTTGGTTTTAGGGTTCTGTGGCGAAATAGCAAAAACGGAACCCATATAAATTCATCATATTTTTCTGTCCTTATACTGTAACAGCCAATTAACTTAGATAATATTGGGACTACATAGTTTAAATTTAACAGATAGGTGTCTCCTGTAAACCACCATACATAGTCGTATTGTGGAATTGTGTACAAAACGAATATTATTCCTGTAATGATTATGTGTGATTTGACACCCACTTGTGTATTATTTTTGTAATTAAGGGTGAGTTTGCAGGTTATATGAACATAAGCTCTTTTGTATAATTGCTGTGGTTTTCGGCAAATTGAATTTTTAAACGTATACTGCCCACGCTTAAAGTCCAGACTGGAATAAAGCGTGCATTTAAAATGTGGAAAGGTTTTAAACATTCCAAGTAAATACTCGTATGTGCGTTTAAGTCCAGGGTAATTTAAATATCTCGTGACCACCATTTATCTGCATAAAAGTTTAAAACGTACAATATTGTTTCCTTGTTGCAATCTGGCAGCTGACTGATTCTGTTGACTGTTATGAGCAGGCGTAGCGCTTACCATCAGGTGAACGACTTGCTCGTCTCGTCACTCAGTAAAATAAAATATTAAAAAAAACTGTTTCAACAAACAATTGACTGCTGTTTGAACGTGTAAAATCTAAATGTAGAAAACGTTTTAATACGGTAATATTTCAACAACCGATTGTGTCAATTGGTAAATAATTAATTAATCGTCCTGCTGAGCGATAATAGGTCATTTGAAATTCATTTCAGTTGTCATAATTGCCAAAATAGATTTTAGTCGATAGCGTGTTGGACTCCGGTTACATGTCTATAATGAGATGTAATGATATGGGTAAGTATGGTACTGTCTATTTATATATCGACGTAGGCTTAGAGTAGTACTTTAAACAATAAAGATATTTTTATATGTAACGAAGGGTTAGTTAGAAACATTAAAAACACTGGTTTTGATGCTTATGGTTTACATGTTGTTAAAAAACGATAACGGTTGCAGAGAACAGTGTCATCAGATTTCTGATATAATGAACGTGTCCAGCAATAATCCCGCGGGGACTTCTCGCATCGATAGTAAGCAAGCGACCGGGGTGAGCCTCGCGACTCCCATTTCACTAGGTAAGTAGGTCGACAAGAGCGAGGTATCTCCGTACAGGCCCCCAAGGGATGGTATCAGCTTGGCTAACGCTGAACGTATTTAGTTGAGGATACCATACGAGTAAGAAAAGTTACCGTCATCGCATATAATGTTAGCTTTAGTTTGTAACAGTAAACGCGCACTCACACCCTTACACATATACACAAATCCCTGAACAAACATAAACCCGTTACAAATGCAACCCTTCTAACCGTAGTACCCCTTTTACAAATATTATTGTAATCCACAAGTATGTTGATAGTATTGCAGATAAACACCAACGTGAATGTCACCTAATAAATAATAACTGTGTAATTTTATTATTACGAAAATATTGTTTCAGATATAACAGTCTATTCGTATAGCTCAACTCCTACAGCCATTTACAAATAAGAAACCATTGTTGGTGACTTGCCACTTTGTATGGCTTTGATTTAAAAAGAAGGATTAGGATTTGAAAGATTTTATTATTACATTTTCATTACAATACAGATAAGTCCCCTCTGTAAATATCAACCATTTGTCGAAAAGAATCACTGACCCTACGCTATAAATATCTTACAAAAAGTCTCACTTCTGTACTAGTACTGCAGAGAAGGCAGCGAGCACGATGCGACTTCTTCAGTTCACCAATACTCGCAATTTAATTTAATTCTCTGAAATACGAATTTGCATAATTTATTCAGAAGATTTGAGCGCGAAATTAAAGTAATTTTTGGTAAAATAATGTCTTATTGCCTATAAGCGTGCGACGGCCATTTTAACTCTGGAGCTGTTTGGATATTTATGATAATTTCTATTTGGCAAAATAAAGATGTAAGTAAGTGCGTCTCCCGCCCAAGCGTCCACTAAAGGGAGGGTCTGAAAACTGTCACAACTGTGGTAGAGAATGCAGAGGCCCGCGATAAAACATACGTATACGATTAAAATATGTTACAGTTACCTTGTTAGTAGTACCTACATAGTAGAATTTATAGAAGTCTTATAATGATCTACACACAGAAAGGGGTAAGATTTGCATGGTACCACTAATAAGCTAAAGTTTTCCATTTTAATAAGTTTTTTTAAATGAAAAAATTCTTATATGTTTTTTTATTATCCTTTGATCGCTTTCGACCACATCGTCACCTAAGTGAGTTGAGTGGTCAAACGGTAGTTTACAAAAGAAAAAATAAAATATCATTAAAATACCTTATAATAATAATCTATGAAGTCCCTTTCGTCAAAACAAAACTAAGTGATCTTACCTTTCTAAACTATCAGAAACGGAACGTATCACGTAATGCGAACATTAAGAAACGCTTGTGCGTGAGATCGCCATAATAATTAACTTATTAGCAGCCCATAAAATCGCTCTTGAACGTGATGATAATCGGTTTATCTGCAGCAACATAGTTTTTTTAGGAATATACATTCGAGCCATGCTAAATAGGTTTCAGGACTTTCATTTTCTAGACCGTATCATCGCTTACCACTGAACAACATAATATCGGCAAACTACTACAAAATAATAATAAACATGAGTAGCTAAACAGAATTCTTTAGATTTCAAAAATAATAAAAAAATACAACCCATTGTCCAATAAATACGGTCAGTTCAAATCGGTATTTATTATAATTACGCGTGGAGGGTATGGAAGCGACGTGTTTCATTGTTTTAAGAGACAGGTGTACCGGTCATATTTTCTTCAGATCGGTAGATAGAATGAATGAGTTGTTTGTTCGGGTCCTAGTGAAAACAGTATTTATATTAAAGCAGCTCGGGTATTGTGTCTGCCTGTCCTTAATCGAAAATCGATATTCGTATGTTACTACGTTTATGTCAAGAATATGTTAACGTTGCTTGGAAATGATTTTTCTATTTTATAATTATATGGGTGTTTAATTGCGCTTATACGGTATTTGGTCATAGATTCCGCACATTCTCGTTCTAGTTTTCTCAGCTTCTTCTAAGTATTTGCAGATGTGATATCCCATGGTATAAAGAATGTAGTAATTAGTTAGGATGTGCTTATATAATTACTGTAATGTACGATGTACGTACTGTCATCTTTGGCCTTTTTGAACCATGAAAATAGAATAGACGTTTTCACGTGATTGTACCGACTTACACGTGTTTGCCAGTTAGTGGAATTTGAATAAGTTTGAAAACTTAGAATAGGTTGTATCACAGCCTTCTGAGCACAGCCATAAGCAAATTCAATATTAAAATTTTAAAGCTCAACCTTTAAATTTAAGATGTTAAGATGGTAAACTTTCATTGTTTTCAATTGAAATAATAGTATTATATGAAAATATTTGCAAAGTTCCATGATGTGTATAGGGTTGCCAGATTGGAAAGCTGATATATTATCTGGCCATAGTTTCAAAATGTCACAATTTTGGGGTTGTTTAAGGAGAAATTACACCTCTTATTTTTAAATTCAACCTTCATAAAAATATCGTAATTTTAAGATTAACATATATTCCCGTATTATATATAACCATAATTAAAGATTAATAAAATAACAATATACTACCTACATCAAAGTTCGGCTTAATTATATTATTACAGCTTTCATTAAATCTTAAGCCATGCGATTCGGCATTAAGCTTACAAATCCTGCATCACTTTTTGTCAGGAGCTTTTGTGTTTTGCCGAGACTTGAGAATAATTTATGAAATGTCAAGAGAATCCAGATGAATCCCAACCATCTGGCAACCCTAGTTCTGCAACATCGTTAATAGAGCAGGCTTTTACCCTCATTTTTCACCCCCGACTGTTATCAGCTAAAAGGTATCGGTATCCTTTTTCATTCCACTTTGCCACCATCGAGGTTCCATAAAAGGTGGATAATTGTATGTGCCACAGAAACTTCAAAGATTTAACATTAACCCAAACATGTTACTGTACTGTATTGTACTTTTTACAAGTAAAACGTTTTACAAACGAAAAGTATTAAACATTCAACTAACCACGAAGATATTGCAATCTTATGAATTTTGTGAATACTCGTGATTATAATTCGAATTTCTCTCGACTATAGTGTTTTGGTTGGACGACCATAAAACTATAGGAACATGGGGAGCGTTTTTCCACTGAAGCTGTGCTCAATCTGCGTGCCTTTTAGTAAAAATATTACCCATATCGAAGACGAGACGATACACAAATTCATCCGCAAAGTCACTTCAGGCTCATGCAGATTTGAATGTCAGCCGAGCCCCATCCGCCTATAAAATCAAATCCGTGCCAGCTATGAGATACAGTAACTCATCTACCCGTATTTTATATTTAGATATAAGTCTTTTTGTTATAGTATGCATTGCGTCCTATCCGGACCGGGCCTCCGTGGTGGATTATGGCCTAATCCTTCTTACGACCCGAGTTCAGCTGTGGATGTGGGTTGCGTTGATGATGATGCATTGCTTACAATTTTTTTTTCTGTACGATCGCATAACAAGCCTGCCGCTACGTGCCTACGCGAGATTTCGTGAACCTGAAAATGAGGGGAAAAAATGCCGCCAGCATGTTGGCTAAGCGGTTGTAGCCCGGAGGGAGAATGTTCGCCTTCCAAAAATAGATCGTTAGTTCAAATCCCAGTGCGGGCACGTACCAATGTTTCTGTAAAACATATGTATGTAACTATTACTCGCTTTTCGGTGAAAAAAAACATCGTGAGGAAACCCACATACGTACCTGAGTTATTTTGGAGGTAGGTATTATATCCGCCAATCCGGACAGAGCCCCAGTTGTGGATTATGGCCTAACCCTCTTCACGAAAAATGACAGGAGACCCGTGCTCAGCTGGGAGCCGACAGGGGTTGTTGCTGGCAATGATGATGCTAGCATCACTAGCAGTTGGCAACATAGCTAACCATGTTGCCTGGTAGTAGTTACCTACTTGCGTATACTTTGGATTACCTATAAGTTGTAGGTAGTCCAACTGTTGTATGTATTGTAGTAGTTGTCAATTGGAGAAATTAGTAATAATCACAGAATTATAAATAGAATGGGGAAAATCACCTGCAGGTTTTAAAAAAATCTTTATTTATTATAAAACATGTTTCTAGTAAATAAACAATTATTATTCATATTATTTATTTTCTATTTCCATATTATAAAATTTCGGAACAGCTCAAAGCTTTAGTTAGATTATTATTAAATGTTGGAATTTATGGAAGTAAAAACGATGTTCATTGCAAAATTTAATATTTTTAGTGACATTAAAAAAAAGAACATAGAAAAGAGTTTTAATTGAAAAATTATTATAAAATAAGGTATTATTTTACAACATCCGCCCTCAATTAAAGCTCTCTAAAAAGAAACATAAAACATAACTTTACAAAATTACTTGAGAGTTACTTATTGAGAGTTGCACATAACAAGTGTGTAACTGGTTTAGGTTTAGGTTTAGGTTAAGTGTTTGTTATTTTTCTTTCTATAATTTCGTGCTGATAACGTGTTGGAATTTATGGAAGTAAAAACGATGTTCATTGCAAAATTTAATATTTTTAGTGACATTAAAAAAAAGAACATAGAAAAGAGTTTTAATTGAAAAATTATTATAAAATAAGGTATTATTTTACAACATTAAATTATAGCCTAGGCTTGAGGACATAATGCAAAAAAGTACGTTCTTACAAAAAATTGAGCGAATAACTATAAACTAATATACATTGGAAATTCCCGTACTGCAATGCGAGTCTCATCCCGTACCATATGTACAGCCAGTACCCAGGCACCTGTCAAAGTTTTGACTTGATGTATTGCCTACCGCTTGTACCATTGATCTTTACATTGATAAATGCTGTGCCAGCTTGGTACTCCTGAACAATATACATCCCCTTCCCTGCCCTGTACTGACTGAATCGGTTTCAAAATTAATGTATCTATGCCCCAATAAAAAAACGATTTTAAAAATTATGGTAAGGTCACATCCCAGCGCGGGCATGTACCCATGAGCTTCTTATTAAGTTTATATACGGTACGTAATTATCACTCGCTTTTCGGTGTAGGAAAACATCTTGAGGAAACCCACATACCCCGAGAATTATTTCGGAGAAAAGTATGTTATTCACCAAAATGGACCGGGCCACCGTGGTGGAACAAGGCTTAATCCTCCTCACGAAAGCGAGGGCAAACCCATGCTCAGCAGTGAGACGATATCTATAGTGATCTTGAAAACTAATGAAAACAATTAGTTGATCGTACATAGCTCTCCTTTGAATACAAAACACACAATGAGATAACTTTTAGCAACGATTCCCATGAAAATAGAGAACTGTGTACTTTTGTACTGCCGTATTAAAGCTTAGGTAAGTAGGTACTTACATTCAGAGATATGATGAAAAAGTCCAAGGTGAACAGGAACGATGTTATCGGATTGAAATTCATCTGAAACAAAATATACATACTTTATTTAAGACTGTACTGCGAATGATATTAGAATTATTGTCTATCGAAAAGTTATGACAAGAATTTTTGGCGTCCTAACATATATTCATAAGCCCAAATACACGTACAAGTATGCACGAGAAATTAAAACAATGATTTCAACTAATTCAAAACTTCTATGGTATTTTACCCGCTTACCTATGGCAAAACATCGCCGAACTTTCGCGAATAATGATACCATACCCCGTATCTTACTATCAACGCAACAGAAACCATAATAACGTCAGTTGAAATAAATTTTCTTCTCGTAAATACAATTTTTATTTTAAATAAACTCAACCAAATATTAAAGCAATTTCTATTACAATCTAACATCAAGTTCTTTTCAAATAAAATTAACAATGCAAACCGTGAAAAGGTATCCTTGGAACGCCTCACGACAGCAAAAGAATGTATCGCACAATTGCGACTCGAGTATTATATTTTATTTGTTTCATAGCTTAAAATTTGAAAATATTTGTTAAAGATTTTACTTGATAAAACAAACAAACACACCTAGTCCTGTGCGGGAATAAAAGAAACGGAAAAAACAGAAATATTTTATAAAGAAAAACACATTGGGTCTATTGTTAGGCCAGTTACATTAATAAGAATGATGTAAACAAAACTAGGCTCTACTAGCATTATATCCTGCCTAAAATAACATATGCGTCCGAGATGCGGAACCTTTGAGGTTATCAAGATCAGAGTTGCAGAAAGAATAAAGGTCCACAGTGAGGTAAGGTCGCGGGTCGAACTAGGATTAAATAGGCTGCCCTTTGGTAGGACCAGAAAAACTGCTGACGCTTATAATAATGAGAGTGTGTTGCATCATCGTCCTCATCTACACGTTTATATTCACATAAGACTCATTTTACATCAAAGCTGATAACCGAGGGCTAAGTTTGACAATATGTATACGGCCAGTTTTGTGAGAGAACGGGGACGTTTCATAGCTACTAGATTAAAACTTTACGGCTGCTCGTTGATAGCCCCATTTGTTAGTTAAGCTCTCCATATTAATTTTTCGCCTTTAGTTCAACATACGGAGACATACGACTACGTCAACTTTAAAGGCCTGGTGACAAATAGCTGGGAAAACCTTGAAAAAACATCTGTGGCAATACGTTTATGACACCATATTATAAGCGTTGGACACGATATTTATTTAATTTATTCTGAAAGTGACATGTATGCTGCGAAATAAAAATGATACAAAGTAATTTTATGAAAATAATACATAAGAGAGCTATAAAACAGGCCAAACATTTCGTATGGAAATGGCGGTAATAACTCTAAGCGGACGGACCGGACGGTGTACGTCCACGGGCATGAGTATGGACCGACCACTCCTCTCAACCGTCTCAACTATTTTTGGAAGAGAAAATGAGATAAAAAAACTTCACAAAAATTATAATGACTGAATTTCTAAAAAACAAACCAAGGAACTTCTTCAAACATTTATATGCTAATATGTATGGTAATTCTGAACAAATTCCGCCGTAATTATTGTAAACTGCTCGCTTTTTGTCGTACGATCAAAATAAAGCACGTGATTTTTTGCTCAATACTAATTATTTAATACAAAACCTCAGGGTGGTTTTTCATGTAACTGTTATGGGCAGGCGTAGCACTTACCATCAGGTAAATGACTTGCTTGTCTCGTCACTCAGTCAAAAAATAAAAATAAAAAACTACCTGCACCAGTTTTCATAGTGCAAAAGTTGCTTGTCCGCTAATTATAGGTCAGCACAAAACAGTCAATTTTATCGCTTCGACCGGGACGGTTAATAGCGTTCGTTCGCTATAGGTATACCGTGTGCATTTTTACAGCAAATGTGGGGGCAACTTTCTGGGTCAACACATTGTGGAAGGCGGGGAATAGATGAATGAACAATTTGTAGGCACCGACATACTCGAGCGTATATTTTCAAGGGCCGGCAGTTAGGGAGTCAGAAATTTATGAAACTAACTTTTATTCGCTGTTTTTCGCTTAGTGGTATTTTTAATCTTATTTAACAAAGCCCTTGTGCTTTGGAATATGTTCAAAATTAAACATAATATGCCTATGCATATTGCCTACCGTCCCGAGCCGGGTGAATTAATGTACTGGAAAAACGGAGCTTTGCATGAGTTTGGTTAAAGCCCAGTAACGTCATCATACGCATATCTACAACTGCGAGTATAACAGACTTTAAAAATTTTTAAAAATTGAATCCAAAACCATTCTTTTGCATTTTTCTTAACTCTTGTTGTAGTAGCAGTTTTTGATTCCGGGAATCCTAGTCAGAGTTCAGGATCTATGTATGTGATTGTGGCATTTTACGTATTTATTAAAATTAAAGTGTGGTCTTAAATCAAGATACCTACAGCTAGGTAAGTACCAAATGCAACAGATGAGCGACATGCAATAAGACGATAGACTCGTATTTTTCTCCCGTTTTGTTATATCTCTGAATTGTATGGTGTCTTTTTGGTGTGCAAAAAAGATTATTTCATTCTATTCTATTCTACCTATTGTAGGTACTTAAAACGGGTTAGAGCATTATGATCACAGTGTAGTTTGATCAGCACACTGCTGCTTAGTTATCTCACCATCTACGTTTTACATACCAATAGTTAAAAAAGCAATATATAATATATACATAATATGCTTTGCTTTCTGCTTTATAAAATATAGCAGTTAATGCTAAAAATACTGTATTTTGAAGAGATACTATAAAAATCTTAGTAGGCTACTGAACATAACCAAGGTTTTTGAAAATGGCTTAGCTTATTGGTTTTCGCATGACGTTATAACGTAACTAGTGAACCGATTCCTTGACTGTTCGCTAGCTGACAACCTACTTGTGTAATGATTTACCTACATCAGATATAAATATGACAAGTAGACCAGATCCACCGGAAGTATTGACCAAAAACTGTTAAAAGGCGCCGCACCGCTGCTGTACAAAACAGAGCGAAACCGTATTTTAATATTCTAACATATTTAAAAAAATATCACCATGAACGAAGTCGGGAGTGACAGCTTGTTTATAATGAAAATCGTCAATACAAAAACCGAATTCAAAATGAAAACAATGCGCAGCGCTTACAATTATTTTCAGTTTCGATAGCCATTAGCCTGTTTTTGTTTGACTGCGCTGCCGTGTCAATAAACTGAGCTCCGAACTCTTATAAATGAGCTATTATTTTGTTTTGATACAAAAGGATCGGGTTTTCGTAAGAGAAAACTCTTTTTCCTTGTAATCAACCTATTTAGTTCCCACTGTTCAGTTGTCTATGCAGAGACAGGCCGTCTGTCTGCTAAACAAAGTTTGGGTCATAGCCCAATATCCCAGATCTATCTAATTTCGTTCAGGAGCTACAAGCCTGTGACAGGCGGATGGACAGCGCTTCGTCAGCAAAAGGGTTCTGTTTCCACCCCATATAATAATACGTTACAGTGTACTCATTCTGGCACTTTTACATTGTGTGGTGACTGTGTGCGCCACTAGTTAAGTGTCTTTCTATGTGATTGTATCATTAAGTACTCCTTGTACATTTGTGTGCTAAAGAATAAATAAATAAATAAATTGTGAAAAATATCTCTGAAACTATTAAAACTAATTTTGACCCGGTTTTCACATTTACACAGTCGTTGTTAAACATTATTTATTCATCCATACAACAATTAAAACAACTAAAAAAGAAAAACCTGAACTAAACCTGAACCGGCAAAACTTGGTATAGGCACGGTGCCAACTAGTGCCAAGAACACTGCCTGCATTTCCTCGTTGAATAGCAACAATAGGGTATTCTCTGTGCGAGATACTATGAGCCAGCTCTCTTGTGACTAGCGTCCTCGGCTAGCCAACGCAATAAACTAAATATTATAAAACAGTCCTTTTTCTGAAAAACTTTTTTAATATGTGTTTTGCCATTCTGTGACGATTTTTCTCAAGAAACTCGGAACTATATGGGTCACTTTCGAAAAGAGCGTACGCTATCTCTACTTTATATTATAAATGCGAAAGTTACTATGTCTGTCTGTTTGTTACGCTTTCACGCCTAAACTACAAAACCGATATAAATGAAATTTGGTACAGAGATAGTCTATAGAGCCTGAGAAAGAACATGAGAGGAGAACACCCCGAGGTTTTAGTGGGAGTCCCACATACCCCCCCCCCCCCCCCCCCCCCCCCCCCGGAAATATATATGTAAGTTTTTGGTTAAACCATTATGAAAATTATTTAGCTAATGGAAAGCTACATTATCAGCGAGTAGGATAGGCTATATTTTATCTCCGTATTACCACAGAAGCGGGAATGCGCGGGTGAAACCGCAGGGCGCAGCTAGTTAAAAATATCGGCATTTTTTTTGTAAAGGGCGGCCCCTTTATCAGCATTTTAGAATAGTGTAAAATAATGTGTTTTCTTAATGAACTCCTGTGCTAGCAATCCAAACATATTTCAAAATAAGTATAATAGTTTCACTAAAATAATACGACCAGCATGCAAATATTAACTTATTATACTTAGAGGAAATTCAGCTTAACTCATAAAAAAGTGTCGATTGTCGTTTACTGTATAATAATTACTATTCACCGTTTTTGTAGAACAGTGATCAACAGATCATGAATATAATTGTTCTCTAGAAAAGGGAGCGGAGTGTGAAATTAACGCCAACCTCCATCGCATTGTTACGAGTACGTCCCGATTCACTTGATGGTCCTGTCGGCCGCCAATTACATTGATTAAATGGTCCATTATTACCCTTTAACCTTTTACCGGCTTATAAAAGTAATCTTCCGATCCCCATTAACAAAGCTACGGTATAATAAAATGCCGAATTATGTCCGCCACCCCCCAGTTCGGCTCAATCGTAAAGTGCAAAGATTTATATATGTTTTATGAGCCGAATCTGGTAAGAATCCAGAAATGTAGTATAATAATAAAGGGACTCAATTGGAAATCCGTTTAAGCTGTTTGTGGGAGTTTGATGGAACCTTTATTTGGTTACGTTTGCCCGGAATAATCTCACTCTATTAACCACGCTGAGTTTATCCTCGACTTACGTTATTTTTGACTTCTTTTGTTTCTTTGCGTGCATTTACAAGCCTTTATCACGTGTAGATAATTAATCAATGTCCGGGAATAATCTATTTATTTTAATTAACGCCAAAAATGCGTTTGTTTTCAGATTTATTCATTTATAACAATTAATGACAAAAACCAATACTTATATCGCAGCATTACTATGCATACCGTTGTTGTGGACGACTGCGTGTAGATTTACTTTTCACGCGGTAATACATATATTTGCTTTACAAAAAACGTGCCCAAAGAGTATTCATATCCAAAATACTCTCATATCCGATTAAAAAGTAATTAAATGTAGGTACACCGGGTTATTAAATTTTCTTCCAATAAATATTTCATTTATTTATTTATTTCAATATACAGTGCCTTAACAGGTGTTTCCAAAGCGACACCGTACTTACATGTAACTAAGAACTAACACACTTAAGGGCAACATCCGTAAATGTCACTAAAGAACATGTAAAAATGTCCAGCTCGCTGTGCTCAGCGCAGATTCGATTCAGCAATCGAAAAGCAATAGTAATTGGTGCTTGGTAGAGCAAATTGGTTTTTCCGACTGACACCGCTATATTAGGATATTTAGGAGTGTGCGATTATAGGTGGATGATTATGAGGATGAGGTTTATTAATTGTACTCACAGTTTGCAGATATCCTAGGTAGCCCAGATTGATGATCTCAACGAAAGTCTCGACGATCATAGCTAACACCCACGGGAGCAGGAAGAACTTTATATCCTGCAAATAAACATAATCATTAGAAATGTTTGCACGAGTCCGTACCATGTATATAGTAACCATAATAGCAGTACTATATATACGTAGGTAAACATATTCTAGGAATGTGCTCAACCACGCGTTACTGAATCCCCTTTCGGTAGCGTGGCTTCGAAATCGGACGATAATTATTATGCATGTAATCCTGCAATATAGGTTCTGGAAGCAAACTCGCATGTTCAAGGCTGAGGAGTCAGGTTCAATTGTATTTGTAATGTTCTTACCCATTTGAAGTAAAATATTGACATATTATAGCTATTGTATCTAAAAGGTAAATAAAATCAGCTTGTTGCCTCTACGTGTGAAATTCGCAGGATAAAGACAATTTCCCATAAAGATTGCCTCGTGCCGATACCTACTCGTATATTGAGATCTAAATTTAGAGGAGCACACCTTTTCGATCATGCGTAAAAAAACGTAGACGATTTTTAATTGTGTCGATGTATTTTGACGTTGCCGTGACAAATTTGATACTCAGATCCTACGAAAATTTCCCTATAAATTTATTATTGTTTGTGGTAGATTTTTAATGCATTTTTAAACTTATTAAAATAAATTAAAATAGGGAAATGTTAGGAAAATGTAGAGATTTATATTATCTTTAGCCTACGTATATCGGTCAGAAAACTATGAGTGCAATATTTTAAGGTATTACTATATACCTACTTAGACTCTAACGTTAGTCTCTATTCTCGATCCAAATCTTTATGAAAATTAATTTGCTATCTATACTTCAAAGAAAAGTAGATACAGAAGGTCCACTCAGAGATAAGTAAAATCATACTTCTTACTTAAGTGTATTACCAGGATTAAAACATTGGGTACTTTTTATACCGTACAAATTAAGGATTCCTGTTGGATAATACTCGACTCAGGTGAAACCGCGGGGCGTAGCTAGTAATATGTTTAATATTTGTTGTCAAAGCACTAGACATTTCTTTTTTTTTTGTAAAGGTGGGTCTTTCACGGCGAGTTTAACGACTTTAACATTGCTAACACAATTTGCACCGTTTTTTGGTAATGCCAGTATAACATTATTGTGGGATGAGAGAGACTATCAGCTGATAACATTTTTCTCGAATTATTAATCATTGTGATAAAAGTGGGATCTGTTGGTTTTTCGCATATAGAAACAGATAAAAGGCTGGAGAGTAACATTGTCTGGGTACTGTTTACGCTAGAAAAATGCACGTTTTTCGTGGAATAATATTAAAACGTGAGCGAAACCGCGGGGTGCGGCTTAGTATAAATACAGGGAGGTATCCACGTACTTATTCTTATTCCATGCAGTTCATTTTAAGGCCTTAAACTGAACGGCCTAGATTGGCACCACATACTTATAAATGACAAACGTGACGTGACGTCACTCAAAAATAGACTGCCGAGAATGAGAGAGAAAGAGAATGAGATGGAGCTATATAAACACCCATAAATGCAAACAAATTGTTCCGATCTCTTTGGATAAATGTCTCTGGTCGACTTATGAACGCTGAGAGATATTGGTGGTGACAGTTAGCAAGGCAGTTCAGTTAAGGCCATAAACTGGATGGATTAACTGTTCGTGGTGAGGCCCCTGGTACCAACAATGTACCCAAAGTATGCAAAGATACCTAATAGGCGCAAGCAAGCCTGCAGGTTTATCTAATCACGTCTGCTTGTTAGAGCATGATAGGTACAATACAACTACCTACCTATAGAGGATTTACTAGGCTGCGGTAAAAGCTGCCCAGAATATTCAATGACGTAAGGACAAGGTGCGCCTTCTGATTCCGAAAAATTTACATGACATGTCGGACAAATAGCATGCTCCGCTGCAAAGTTCCTCCGGCTATTTGTCAGCCTTCTCGACGTATCTCTGATATTTTCTACACATCGACAAGGACGACTATAAAATTATATTTAGGCCTGACCCAATTAAATGTGTAAACCTTTTAATGCAGTGTTTGTGTGTATTCCAGGAGTGGTTGTCACATTGCCTCCTGGTTATTTAAGCATAATGTCTTGTTGCGGGTGTGATTATGCTAACCGAGAAAGGACAGGAAAATAATAAGTAGCTAAAGTGAATCGAATATGAGTATAGCAGTGTTCAATAACTACTGATCTGGATATAAATGAATTGGCGATAAACGTAAATGTTGGTACGCCGTAAGAGGAGGTTGCAGCCAGTCTATGTCAGTATAGTAAGTACTGCAATATATCTCAGGTCATAACTCACACTATTCGCGCATCCGATGCTCAAAAGGATCAGAATTAACCATTCCTTTGTCCTGAAAGGGTTTACGTCCAACCGCACTGACTGATAAATGGCAAAGGATAGGCTATTCGACAAATCCATCCATGTTGAACAGTAAAACGTCTTATCTATTCTTGAATAAGTACTTTTACAAGTTTATTTTATCATATCAATACGTTATGCCGATCACTATATTAAAAAATACATACTAAAAAAAAAGTATATAGTTATATCGTCAAAAATATGATGGTATACAACTAATAGATGACAATTCTGCTTCTTCTTCGCACAATAACTTTTATACCTTATATTTTGATATTTGTAGGTGGTACTGAAAATTTATGAGAACGCTGGTGTTTAACTAGATAGGAGTAGCTATTAATACGTTTTTAATTGAGGTTCACCGCTGCTCATTACCTTTGTTATGATTTAATGCAACTTCATATTGTGGTTTTAATCGAAACAGTTTTGTAGTGCGAATTTTGTTATCATATTTTGCCAGCAAGGTTTACGAAAAAAATTGCAAGTCACTTATCATTAGAATAAAAACGTTTTGCTATTGAAACGAAAAGTGCTCAGCGAAGTGGTAAAGCTGTAAGTCCTTCTGTTAATGTATACAAAACTCGAACACTCGGCTTTTAAAAGCGGAAATTGTGTCCATAACTTCTAATAACTTTTATCTTTGATATTGAAAAGTTGTTTTCTTTCGATACCCGCGTTTGATGTAGGACCCTATCATTTTGAAGGTTGACGTAAGATTTTGAAGAGAAGTTTGCGTCAAATTGTTATCTTGAAAACTAAAGCTGTTTCCATAAATCTATTGCTTATAAATCTACCTACTCCTAAAACTTTTGTTTGGCGATATCATCAAAGGTGAAATTTTTCACAAATAGCTAGGATGTCTAAAACTGTGCACACAGTTAAAAACAATTTGCTGAACAAAATATGGGCAACTCCTGTTCATTCATTTATTGATAGGTATACTAAACGTATGCGGTACGAGTTGTCATAAGCACTTTGTGGAATGGTTTGTTTGAGTTTTGGTATACCAATATTTGTAGATTGTAGAGTCCTTACTGAGACGCATAACAACCCGTGTGAACATAGTACTTAGCGAATAACAGTGGAATTAGACCTTCCCGAAAAACGGAACTGCGCAGAAAGATATTAGTATTGTAATTGTAAGTCTAGATAAAAATATATGTGGCGTTGTAAGGCTGTGTTACTCAGTTCAGTCTACATAGAATACGAAATGCTATTGACTTCAGTTCAGACAAAAGTTTTAATACTACTCAGGGGTGGTCGCGGAAGCGCAATCGCGAGCCCGTGATCACCCCAACATGCGGAGAGGAGAACACCCCGGGGTTTTTTAGTGGGTGCACCCAGTCAGGCGCATCCCTAGGATGCGTGCTGGCGGGGGAGCCCCACATAACCATCCGGCCTCCGTCGAGGTCGAGGTATGCATGAGGTCATTTCCCCCGGGTTAAAAAAAAAGTTTTAATACTATACTGCCTTGTAATCTATATATATATAAATGTTATCTTGGTTTGTGTACGCTTCAAAAACTCAAAAAGTTCGGCACCGATCGAGCTGAAATTTTAGCATGATATATAATCCGCATCAAGGATTGTTTTTATCTATTTTTTTCATCAGTGACATATCAGCGAATGTGCGAATGTGCCACAGCGAAGCGTGACAGGGAACAGCTAGTAAGTTATATAATAAATAAACTAATCGTATTACCTTGTAAACGCCAAGTATAAGCAGGACACACCCGACAATACCGAGGAGGCTGCATCCCAAAAGCGTGATATTTAAGCCGACGGTGACTGCAACAATTGGAAAAACATAATATGAAACAAATTTATCCAGAAATACATGAAAAATTTATATATTTCCCGACTGGTTTGGAGATAATCTTGAACCACGGAATGCGGATACTATCATGAAATTGAAAGTACCTATGGTTCCGTTTTCGCCAATTAATTTTGAAAGGCATTGCCCACCATTAAACCTGACTCAGCTTACAAACCTTAACGAAGTGTACAGCTCGACGCTACATTTACTGAGCATCCATTTTAGCACATCGTGTGTTCTGGGATAGGTAAGTAAATTATTCCAATAGGTAATTGAAATGAATTGTTAATTTATGCTGGATTGGGTGTACCTAAGTCCTACTATTCACTACAACTTTAGCACGCGAGTTTTTTCTATGCCTTATGCTACCTCTACCAGTAAGTAGGCACACATATATTTTGTCTTGCAATAGCTATAGTAATCTTAGCACATAAGTTCAAATATTGGGTGACTCTTATTTTTGTTTTCAGCATTAGAAGTATATTTTTAAATGTTTGTAGGTCCCGAGATTTCATTTCAAAGTCGAGTTATTCAGTGCCGAAGAATGGTTGACATTTGATTAGTTTCTGATTGGGATATTGTGATTTGAAGATTCTCATTCGCGATTCTGGAGCTCACTCAAAGCCGTTTAGTTAGGTAAATACAAACATGGCTTCCAAACATGATGCAGAGTATAACAAATATCCCGTAAACTTGTACATCTGAAACATTTTTAATACTCACAATGAAGTAGTGTCGGAACGGACAATGATAAATTTATTGTTTTTAAAATGATTGAAAATGCCTTCAATTATTTTATGATGCTATGAATTCTACATAAAATTGATCTGCCTATAGGACGGCGAGAATGTACAACATGTGTCAAACTTAGATTAAATCCCGTTCTAAAATGTAGGAACGTAATGAAGTAGCGATGTTTTCTGTAGAGCTGATCTGTGAGGCTTGTGCAGAAATTAATAGTTACATAATTTCCTACATCAAATGTTTATTAGTTTCTAATTGTGATGGAAGATATTTTAAGGAAGTTATGTAAAGTTAATATTTTAGGAGATTCATCAGAACAGAAAAAAGTGCTTCATTTAATTGGAAGTTTTTAGGTAATGATCCGACCAGATCTGTGACCGATCACAGAACTCGTGATATAATTGTTTTTAAGTGTGATGTAAAAGACAGATGCTAAAGGGGATTCGGTTTGATCATAAGGGTCAGAAAGTTGAACTAGAAATGAAAATGAAACCCGTTGAGACTAAATTTAGTGTCCCACCGCTCACGGCAGTTAAGATTAAACAGACTGAATGAAAACGTTGATCTGAACGAACTGAAGTGTGGGCAAAGCGTAATTTGAATATTATGTTTACAATGTGTTTCAACGGTCTAGTCTAGGGGCTGGTCGAAGCATCACGTGACCAAAATGCTGGCATTGCCATACAATGTAGTAATGAATTCAGGTTTTCGGGAAAGTTGCCAAGTGGTAGTGGTTTGTTAAATTAGTCGTAGTCGTGTTAGGTTTTTTGGCTTTGTTAGTTTAATTCCTTTGTTCCCAATAGGTACATTAATAAATTGTCCTAAAGGTTAATTGTTTTTGTTTTAAGAAATGTCTGCAGTCGCGTGTATTTTCCCGCAACTTATTTCAATGTCGTACCGCAGGTGAACTCATATGAATTGCTATTAATTGTTGTTGCCTGTACTGTCGAACTTTATAAAATGTTTTGTAATTTTATAAAATTTTATAAATCCTCTATTAGTAAACCTACACAA
This sequence comes from Campaea margaritaria, assembly GCA_912999815.1. NCBI lineage: Eukaryota > Metazoa > Arthropoda > Insecta > Lepidoptera > Geometridae > Campaea > Campaea margaritaria. Next base: position 9,537,631 of record OU538788.1, read on the forward strand.
CTCCTTCTTGTGTATTGTGTGGGTTGTAATAATATACTAACTTGTGAAGGATTACGCAATGACCACGAAATTAATTAATATAACTAATAAAATACTCTGCGATTATCATAATAAGAAAACAAGTTGCCTTTAAAAAATATCGTAACTACACTGAGTCGGGTCTCAGTAACCGCGGGCGGTTTCACCCGCCTATTTCCCGTTTACCCGCAGGAACTCTACATTTTCCTCGGATATAACCATGTCACTCGGAAATAATGTAATTTTCTTCTCTTTCACTCATATGAAAAAATACCACGATCAGATCAATAGTTCAGGAGATTACGTTCTACAAATATCTAAACTCAAAAATAACTCTTACTTTTCGTCTTTATAACATAACATCATTTTATATTTACTCAGATCTTTATAACATTATTTTATATTTACTTGAAACTGAATAAGAGACAAAGTATCAAACAATTATAGTCAGGTGAACGCTTGAAACGATAACTGTTTTGTACCAGCTATAACGGAGTTATGGCTCTCCATACATCGTCAGGTTGGCCGAGTGGTCTAAGGCGCCAGATTTAAGCTCTGGTTCCCGTGAGGGAGCGTGGGTTCGAACCCCACACCTGACAGACTTTTTGCACAATATTTATTAATTTTTTTTTTTTACGTAATGTATCCCGTTTTTTTAGTAGTTAGGTGAATATATGAAAATCTGAGAAGATAAAAATGGCCTAATTGGCTTCAAGGAAAAAATTGTACGAATGTTCCTTTGTTTACTCCGACTTGGTCTTCCGATTGTGCCACATTATTTGTTTTTAAATCGCTGTAGTGGTGTTGCCACTTTGTTAAAAATCTTTGAAACTATGTTTGAGTTTCAGTGGATGTCTTCTTAATGTTTTATTGTGAAAGTTGGAATAACATTTTGTGAAATTAAATAAGCAAACTATGTGCTGAAAACTTGTGGTCTCAGTTCTCACATAGTACCTATACCGGCTAAACCACGCACATTACACAAAAATACTTACATCCAAATGTAAGTCAATCCGAAATAAAATTTATGACGATAACATATTATAAGATATTAAAGCAAAACAAGTTATTGCGTTATTTATAAATATCTTTTATTTACAGTATGTGCTAATAATAAATTGTACAAAAGTGCAAAACTAACCAAATCTACGAAATGTCATACAAATAAAGTTAACGATCAAAAATGATTTAATTGTTATTTTTTTTAATAATATGGACGATAGAATGAGGTAGATAGTATAACGATAGTATGTTATTGAGGACTAGGTAAATTTTGTTTTCAATGTTTCCTAAATAATTTTGTTCTTCATTATGCCATCAAATTACAGGTAAAGTTTTTGACGTTCTTGGTTCGATATCTGACCGAGGGAAAAGTTAAAAAGGAATGTTTCACTTATATAGCACTGATATGAATTCGCCACGGACAAGAAAGACCAGCGACATAGCAAGTACATTTCAAAACACTCACTTCTCATCAGCCACGACCTTTCACTTCACTCTTAAGCTCTTAAATTTCATCAACAGAGAGGAAAATACGCCGCCAATTAACCATTTATAAATGGCGAAAGAGGTCCTCTCTGTCGCCGTTTGTGAACTGTTAATTGAAGCTAATTTAACTAAATGTAGGAACTGAGAAAAAGCCAATTAGAGATCTAAAAGAAGCAATCAAAGAACTCTAGTAAAAAAATAACTGCGGGTATTAACGAAATAGGTCTTGGCGTCTAGTCAAATAGGTAACAGGACGAGACCTAAATGCGGACCTTCTTTAGCTGTGTAGGTTAGTATTGCAGTTGTTATCAACAGTTCTGTTAACAACCCTATCCACTTCACAGTAAATAAAATGTACAAATAGGTTCGATGATACCACGACTGAGATGCGTGATAATAGCAAAATATTATTGTACAATACAAAATTGCACGATATTTTCGATATATGTATGAAAATTGCAGTTACTTACAATTGTTTATTATGACTTGTTCCAGTAGTTTTATTTTTATTTTATGATTATACTGCGTATAAGACGAGCAAGTCGTTCACTTGATGGCAAGCGCTGTCTGCCTATAATAGTTACAGAGCCACCTAGAACTTTGCATTGCAAAATTTTTCGCAGCACTGCACTGCGCTCGTCACCCTGAGACATTGTATCGTAAGGTCTAATACGCCCAGTAATTTCTCTGAAAACAAACAGTGCCCTTCAAACCAGTAGTAGTAATAGTAGAAGCTAGTTTAGTTTTGGAGGCGTCTATAATTTTAGACGCTCATGAGGAACACTGAAATACTGACGTATTGGAACCCCGTCAGTTTTCTAGGTCACTTGTTCTGTTTCCCCATTCCGTCGAGTTGTGCCTTTCGTTTCAAACCATGCCAATTGAATTTAATTTACTAACAGGATTAAAAGCGTTCGCCCTAATTCAACAATTTAAACATAAGATTGAATGAAAGCTGGGCTTCGTACCCCAAGGAATAATTTGTTTTTACTACTTTTCAGAAAAAGGTCTATACGTGAAAGTATCACATTGGTTTAACTTTTTTCTACAGCAGCTCTAGGTTTTCCCTTTAGGCAAACATCTAGACAGTCCAGTTCTAATTTTCCTAGTTCCAGTGAAATGTTCAAGGCGTTTGAACATCTTTAGTACCAGCCTGTTGTATGTAGGTATGAGTTCTCAATATTCGTTGAGAACTTAGGATAATCCAAACAGGATTTATCAGAATTTCCCCAAATTCTCTTCAAGTCTTCCATACGTCACTTTTACCAATGACTCCTCGAACACAATTTCTGTCCGTGAATCACTCAATGGTAATCAAGCTTAATAATATTATATAATGTATAAATATAAACCGAGCTTATAGTATAGTCAGTAACAAAATTCATAACATATGCCTGAAGTTTCAGTTTATTATTCCCAAAATTCGAATTTAAATAGAGACTGTACAAGTGTACACTGTACTTTTTTACTTCTCTGTGTTTTTCTTGAAATCTGTAAACGTATGCAAGGACTAAATCGTACTAGTTTTTATGTATTAAAAGTACATATTTCCTCTTAATCACTTCCACTTTTTCAAGGCCCAGCGCTTGTACCTTTTTAATTAGAGGACCGGAAGCAAAATAACTTCGACTCAGCGACGTAAGCCTTTAAAGAGAAAAGGATTAGAAGATGAACAGTCCATAGGTGGTAGAAGACATGTGCGTGCATATTTCTTTTGAAAAGGTACGTGATGCATAAATTGTTATATAAACACGCACTATCCAATTAAAGGTTAAAATTAGCAAGGCTAGGTAACTAACATTTTTGAAACAGGTTTACTTTTGTATAAAAGAAGGAGGTAAGTAAATATTATTCAACACACATGGTATTATTTGACGCTCTGCTTGTAACAGCACTTAGTGCTCGTATATTTTATTTGTGATGTTAGAAATAACATTGTTGAAATCGAGCTGATAAAATGGAGGATTTATTATTCTGTGATAGAAGTTTCTCATTAATCATCACGTCTTATATTCTTTATCTAAACTTGACGAACAAAATAAAAGCTTCTCATTTTCGTAATTATTCTTACCCAAATTTCTTTACACAAAACATTTTGGGAATAATTACAATTTATAATGTTGAAAACCAATTTTCTAGCTATTTCAAAATTTCCTTCTGCGGCTATTGCGTTTGTGTTTAAGTACGTACAAAATGTTTAAAGACTTGAAGTTAGTTCAAAGAAGAAATTCAAGTTTGTTTCCGCACGCCTAGATTAATTAAGTCAACGTCCAGTGGTAGGAGGGAGGAGTTAAGGGGGCGTATAAAGTAACATTACTCTTTGTTTTCATACGACTTAAATAACATTATTGTTTTGAGGACAATCAAATAGAACTCGCTGGAAACATTTCCGACTTTAATTGGAAAATTAGGGCTTTATTTTACAAAACATTGTTAAAATGACGACGTGATAATAAATGTATTCTACCAATATAAATCAGGAAACATTTGAAAAAGTTGTTATCGAAAATGTAAATCGATCTAGCTAGGAATCATTTATAGAAAATGTCATAAAAAAAAAATACCGAGCAAAGCTCGGTCATCCAGGTACTGGTTGTTAAAGGGAGGTATAACCCTTTTGAAATTTCAACATATATATCTTGTGTACATAATAACAATAATGTAGTATAAGTATATATATTTATTTTTGATTTTTTCTTGTTTTGATTATAGTTTTTTAAGTTTTCTTTGTTCTGTGGTGTTTCAATAAAGAGATTATCTATCTATCTATATTTCAGAGCATCTATAATATAAATTAGAAGACCTCACAAATAACACTTTACCCAGATATCGAAGTGTACAATTAGAATATTGAAAAATCTGTCCAATTGTCAAATCTTAACATAATATTACACAATTTTTTAATAAAATTTATTGTGGTCTATGGATAGTTTTAATCATAGTACAGATTGTCAAATATGAACAATTATTGTGGAAAATCTTTGTTGTACCTACCGATTGTAAAATGGCAAAGATTATCTCCTATTCTCAAAACTTTTGATGACACTTACTTGGTGTTATCTTCGAAGGCTCCAGAAAACTCTCAGACTCGGGTTCGAGCATGTCCCCGCTGAGATAGCGCTGTTCCACGTCAATGAAGTGCCCCATGGTTATGATTGTGATGACGAAGTATACCTGCAACAATTAACAACATTGTCAAAGTTTCTGGGGATGGAGTTTACCAATAATATTAACCATAGTTATAATTTACTTAACATGAAATTATTAGACAAAGACGTGTTCATACGTGCATAGATGTCGTGAAATTGGCATTTTTTTGACTGGCTGACGAGATGCGCATGTCGTACGTCTGATGGTAAGCGCTTCGCCTGCCCATAACAGTTACAGTGCCAACTAGAACTTTGCATGGCATAACCCAGACACATCAGCTCTAAAGTCTCACATGCCCAGTAATTTAGCTGGAAACAGTGCCCTTTAAACCGGAACACAGTAATGTTTGCACACTACTGCTTTATATTGTTAATGATAATAAAGTACAGTGAATTAAATAAAATCTTCTGATATAAAAAAAACTTGTTGAGCTGATAATAGTTACCATGGTGTAGATGGAGGCTGCATAGCAGCCCTTGCGAAGGCTGCGGCAGCAACAGCACGACTTTATTATCGGCATTTTGAACTCCCACAGGATCTGCGACAAGCAAACAATACGATTAAGAGTAAGTTTATTAGAGGACACAAAATGTAGGCACCTATAAAACAAGTAGCATAAATTATGTTAGGAAAATGTTTTTATTTTTCTATAACGTGTTGCTGAGGTCTCCATTTACAATCTCCTACTTCCGTATCATCATCATCATCATCAACCCATAACGTCCAACTGCTGAGCACGGGTCTCCCCTCACTCTCGTGAGGAGGGTTAGGCCATAATCCACTACGGGGACCCGGTCCGGATTGGTGAATAACATACCTACCTCCAAAATAATTCTCGGGTAGGTGTGTGGATTTCCTCACGAACTGTTTTCCTTCACCGAAAAGCGAGTGATAATTACGCACATATGTTTTACAGAAACACAATGGTACGTGCCTGCACTGGGATTTGAACTCACGACCTTCTGATTGGAAGGTGGACGTTCTCCCACTAGGCTACCACCGCTTTTTTAGTTCCGTATAGATGATGTCAATGATTTTTGATGTTATCAATTGATAGCAGTGACAACTGATGTTAACAGTGAATAGGTCATGCCAGAGGCCCTTGAGCGGTCTGCTTGGCTCTGACACCTGCGGCTAGCGCTGCCTTATACGGCAAGCAAACAAACAAATGTCAATACAATTTAAAATGTTTTTTCGGTTCATACAAAGGTTAGCTAGAAATAATTTCTTAAAGCCCATTGTACTACCTTATTATGACCTTTATATTGTACTAGCTGCGCCCCGTGGTTTCACCCGCGTAGTTCCTGTTCCTTCGGTAATACAAGGATCAAATATAGCCTATGTTACTCGCTGGTAATTTAGCTCTCCATTAGTAAAAGAATGTTTAAAATCGGTGCAGTGGTTTAGCCGAAACCTTACATATTTCCATACAAACTTTCATCCCCTATTTTTGTTTCACCCCTTTAGGGGTAAAATTTTTAATTTTATATTTATTTATTTGTAATCAAAAGCGAAAAGAATATTTTTTAGCTTCTAGCTACAAAATTATGAAACTTCCATACAAACTTTCATCCCCTATTTCAATCCTTTACAACCCCTTCGTCGCATTAAAAAGTAGCCTATTATGTCCTTTCACAGGCTCTAGACTATCTTTGTACCAAATTTCATTTAAATCGGTTTAGTAGTTTAGGCGTGAAAGCATAACAGACAGACAGACAGACAGTGTTACTTTCGCATTTATAATATAAGTAGGCATATCTATAGTGTGCTCATTGGTGTACAATAAAGAGTGTTTTATTCTAATATTAACCATGACTGTACCCTGGAATGAATATAATGTTTCGAATGAAGTCGTTTAGTTATTCGCCATCAGGACTGCAATGATACTGTCCAGCTAATCTAACTAATGCTTTTACACTTCAAAAAGTAGCTTAATTTAACACATTTTACAACTTATTAACTATTTAGAGAAACAGATTTTTTGTGATAAATGATAGATCATTCCGACACACATAATAAGCGCCACGCCTGCCCATAAAAACTAAAGTGCCACCCAGAATCTGTTGCGGCACTGCATTGCGCTCGACACCCTGATACATTGGTTCTTAAGTCTCAAATGCCCAGTAATTCCGCTAGAAACAGTGCCCTAACAGTGCAAATATCAAAATAGAGCTTTTAATCATTTAGTATATAAAATAGTCATTAAAATCAGTTTAACTTAAAATAATATTGTACTCGTATCTTCGAAAAACATTCTGACCAACGCTGAAGACCCTGATTTAAAACAAATACCTAATACAATAAATTATCAAGCCTAGAATTATAGAAATACGTTAAATATCGGAACAGGAAAAAATGTGAGGCAGTAATTTCAGAAAGGAACAGTTTCATTTCGAATCACGAACCGAATCTCATGAATAAATGTAATAAGCGAAGACTTTGTTTATTTTTTGTGTACGTTTGAAATTAAATTTCTAGCTATAGATACATTAGTATTTCGTGGCTATAGGTAGGTAACTTCCCCACGGGAACGAAGAAATCCTTTGTGAAATGTGGGTCCCTACTCGTGTACCTACCTACTTAAAATATTAGAGCATAGTAATAGTAACTGTAATTACACATATTGTGGACATAACTTTAGTGCCTGCATGTGCCTTAGTCCTGCTTAATATATACATTTAGGTTATCCAAAAACAGAAAATGCCTCTTTTTTTATAAATAACTAGTTGCACCCCGCGGATCACCCGCGAAATTCCAATATTCCCCAAGAATTTTGTATATTCCAGGTACACCATTTCACACATGAAAATAGACAACTGAAGATCACGAATAAAACATAAGTAAAAACAAATGTCAAATCGTAAGTTTATACAAAGATCACATAGAAAAAGCACGTTCAGTTTGTCCCAAATATTGTAATTTTCCGGGCAACTTTTGCAATTTTTTTTTTCTTCATAAGAATCTTCCTCGACATCAAGGAATATTTAAAAAAAAATGCCTCATTGGGCCTGCCGTTCTCAAGTTTCGTGCCTAGCAACACATTGAGTCATTCAATTGCATGTATATTATATACTTAGATAGATACAACGAGTCAACGGTGACACACATACTGGCGATCTTAAAGCGCAACAAATAAACAAATGGTTCCCATTATTCTTCGAACAATTATAATTGTTGGGCTTTTATGTCTAAAAACAAGATGTCAAACTTTAAGGCTCAGCTGGAAGTTTTTCTCTCGTAAATAAATAAAAGTTATTTAACGATGAAGTTAGTAACTTACTTAAACCACTTTTGGACTTTACACGGACATAATCTTCGAAGTGCTTTGGAGTTTTTTTTTTCATTAGACTGATTGACGAGAAGAGCAAGTCATTCACCTGATGGTAAGCGCTACGCCTGCCCATAACAGTCACAACACCAAGAACCATGCATTTCATAATCTTGGGCGGCACTGCACTACGCTCGTCACCCCAAGACATCGGCTCTAAAGTCTCATATGCGCAGTAATTTCTTACTTAATTTCTTGATTACTTGGTCACATTTTGCGGAACCATTTATTTTGTTTAGAACTTTATTTTCAAAAGAATTAGGTACATTGTATGACTAGCTCTTACCCATGACGTCGCCGTGGTCGGTTACGTTTTAAATTTAGTTGACAATTATCCAATACGACTCGCAGACCTTCCCATGTCCCAAATATGACCAGCCAAATACATCATCTACTCTACATATTTTATACTCGTATGTTAATAGTACTATGTGAGAAACTTTCACTCAAGTGTCAAAAATAACTGCACTACGTACGACTATAATAAAAAGTTCTAACTCAATCGGTCAACTGATGCGAAGACGTATAGAGGAGGAACACCCTGCCTTTCATCGATAAGTAGATGCAGGTTATGTATTTAATCAGTTTTACTCTATTTCTATTTACTAGATATCATTGCGTTCAACTAGTAAAATCCAGATTTCAATAGTATTAGTAATTTTACGTCATGATTTTTCCCTAAGAATATCCGATGGACAGACTTTTTGTCGAAGATCGATACAAACTAAAAAAAACAACAAAATGTAGTGGTTTTCATCCTGAAAGACATATTTACAGAAACAATGATGAAATAGTTTCAAACTTTCAGTTTTCAGGTTTTTGGTCTTCAATAAAGAGTTTTCTATTCTATTCTATTTATTACTAGCTGTACCCTGCCACGCTTCGCTGTGGCACCTTCGCACATTCACTGATATGTCACTGATGAAAAAAATTGATAAAAACAATCTTTGATGCGTATTATATATCATGCTAAAATTTCAGCTCGATCGGTGCAGAACTTTTTGAGTTTTTGAAGCGTACACAAACCAACATAATAATTTTATATATATAGATAGAAGTGGTAGGTACTCAATTGAAGTTTGCTAAGATTGGTAAGTATTAATATAAAAAAAAACAGGCGAATTGATAACCTCCTTCTTTTTTAAATTGGTTAAAATCTTAATCCATTTGTTTTTTTTTATAGCAAATACCGAGTTTTTTCCGTTTGTAAATTTTTCTGTGTAATTGATTACACAAAACCTATAAAAAGGAATGCATTAGTCTTAATACCAACTATCTAATTGGTTTTGTTTTATGTATTTTTTTTTGTAGATATACACACTTTGATTTTTTTAGTGTCAAAGTTATGAAGCTTTGGCCCATGTCCCAGTTATGCAACTGAGACATGGCTAAGGAGCATGGTAGAGTACCCCATGATGCCCCCTAATGCCAATTTGGGTACCTTATCGTGTGCAATATTGTTTCTGTAGATTATTAAGTACCCTAGTTTGAGCAGTGCGTATAACATAACTACGAAACGCTCATTGTAATTGCGGGTTGTAATGAGCTAAGTTAACATCGCAAAAGTGAAGGAAACAGTGACTGAAAATCCTCATTCAAGTGAGAAAGATAGCCGCTGAATTCTCTGTGTCTCACGAGTCGATCTGCACTATTTTAAATGATCATTTTGGTATGAAACATGTTGCCGCTCGGCTTGTCCCAAAAGCCCTGAATTTTTTCCAAAAACTCAATCGCATAAGAGTCGCTGAGGACATGCTATAATGAGTCAATTCCGACCCAACATTCGTGAAGCACATTACTGCTGACGAGACGTGGGTTTACGAGTCTAAACTCAAATTACCACTTCTTGGCACCTGTTTTCATTAGCTAAAAGACACAACGAAGAGTTCACGGTGAAAACTGAACTCAGTTCCGGAAAAAACGTTTAAAAATGTTTTGATGATTGGATTACTCGTTGGAGTACCGAGGTGTATCGTTTCTGTAGGAGCATACTTTGAAGGTGTTAAAATAACTTTGGATGAATAACTAAAATTTTGTGCATTATCGTACGAATCCCGGTACTTTCTTGACAGAGTAGTGTATAATAATGATTACACAAATAAGCGTTTTACATTGAACATAAAATAATTTTAACAATAAATAAATACCCAAAGTAACGTAAATAAATGTATCACTATGGACGCGCTTTTGGATACGCGTCGTTATAAGACATATACGTATAAATGATGGCCAAGAAATACTTTAATGTCTACGGATCGATACCGAAATCATGGTCGGTTGGTTCCATATCTTTTTTCCATATTTTTTCTTTATCTAGATTTCTATTTACAGCTGTAACCCTATACCTCACGCAATAAATAACTGGTTGGGACAGAGACGACGGATAGAACCATATTAATCAGATAAATTCCCTTTCAGCTTGAAAAATTGAATTTACAAGATTAATAATTTTAACATGAATTAATGGAATTATGTCTCCCAAAAATACGGAACATCATATTTATTGAACATTTGATGGATATCTTCAAGTTTGTGCCTGGGAATGGCGACAGAATGGTATTCAAACCCAAAAGCCAATTCTGAGTTTTGTTTGTTCTGAATTTTCAATGCACACAAAGCGAGTCCAGACTTGAACTATAAAAAATTTAAGCATTCCGTAGATAAAATGCAATTTTTCGTTTTGTTTTGAGATTTTAAATTAGCGTTAGCGGAAACAAGAAAAAACTTATTTTAACAATAGAATGCTTTAGGACTTTTTTATGTTATGTTATACTGTTTCTTATTATGTTCATATTTGAGTCCATATCATAACTCCGAATACAACTTCAGCTTTCGGAAGGCAGAGACAAATAGATCACCTGTCTCCTTCACTATTTCCGCCGCATTCACGTGACATGCGCATTATGCACTTCTACGTGCACCACGGCGCAGTCCCGATAACCTCCTGACGGCGTACATTTTAGAATCGCTTGAAAAGTGTATTATTTCATTGTTTAAATATTACTTATCGAAAAGTGTTAGTGCAGTGGGGTATTGAGAAAACAGGAGTGTCTAGCTTCTTTACATCGTGTGCGCCTTACAACCTCTTGGTATGAACTGTTCCTGATAGCTTGAAATGTATTGATTTGTTCGATATCACGGTGGCAGACTAATGGAGGTCGACGCTCGATGTAACTGATTGACAATTATAAGTCTGGATTTACATCTCAAAGCTGTTTCTTCCTTTTCCTTGCAAGTGTGGTTTATTCTAGATCTACGTTATCTAAAATTAAGAAGTCATTTATAGAGTAGAGTAGACGAAATGCAATTTTAGAAAAATTACAAAATGGCTGCTTCCATGTAATTCGTTACATCTTGTCTGTGTAAAATAAAATATTTTGGACGGCGTAAACGAGTCTTTTCTGAGCGTGTTAGTAGTTTATAGCTAAAGATTTTGTATAATTACGATAAAATAAAAGAATAGAATAAAAAATAATATGTAAAAGACACCCTCATCAGCGGCTATTGAGTGTAATTTACGATGAATTATTTAACCACGCCACGTCGTTTAAATATACATTTACAGTTACATTTGATTATTTCTTACTTCATTACTGTACTAACCAATAGCATAACTCTTGCAGCACGATGGCAAAAAGAGTGCCAATGTATAGGCTGGTTGAAACAGATGATTACCGTTGGCCAGAAACAACGCATCGGATAATGGACGCTGAAGAATTAATCGTGGGATTGCATGAACAGGAAGGCGAAATTGATAATCATTATTTGAATTTGCGCAATCAATTCCTACAATTGGAGCCGATAATTGAAAGCGTTACAGATCCCAAGCATATGGAATTCATAAGCGAGCAGATACAAGTTTTGCAGTCAATAAACGAAACGGGGCCAGGAGCTTCGAGTGAGGCTGCAAGTGAGACGGCGGCGTCTTCGGATATCTGATGGTAAGTATTTTGTTGTTTTTACCCCTACCTAGGATCCCGTGTATCTAGTGAATGAGGAACTGCTAGGGCTATGGTCCCACCAACACCCAGACTCAGAGCAGACACGTGGTTCACACAAACTTTGCCCTGCGAACCCACAACCTCACGCTTTGCAGTCGACTCATCACCCTTTTACGCCATATCATCAGTCGGATGACGTCCACTGCTGAACATAGGTCTCCGCCATAGAACGCCACAACGAGCGGTTGCTAGCTGTTTGCATCCAGTCGCACCAGGTCGTCGGGCGGTCGGTCAGGGGGCCGTCCTACGCTACGTCTTACAGTCCATGGTCGCCACTCGATAACCTTTCTTCTTCAACTGTTATTGGTTCTACGAGCTACGTGGCTTACCTACTGCCACTTCGACTTGCTAATTCTTAGAGCTATGTCGATAACCTATGTACTACTGCCGATTTCTTCATTACGGATCTTATCGAATTTTGGACGTGAATCTATTTTCTTTAATCACTTGAAATTGATTGTTGAGTTTTGAATTTTATGGTAATAGCTAATTCAGAATCCCAATTTTATTTGATTCGTCTGCTGTGTGAAGTTAACAGGCGTGTTAGTTAATCATAGGTTTGTTTCGCCATCAAGAAGCGAGGGTCATTCATTCTTACGTAGCTAAATAGGCAGGATGAAGAGAGAAGACAAAATATAATTTTTATTTACTTTACAGTAACGTTTCGTAACTACAAAACATTCGTGCATCATAATATTTTCAAATGTTAAATAAAATAATATAATATCTTTATTAGTTTTCTATTTAATTATTGTTATTTAAGTTGTATCATTAAAGTCGCATATAATATAATATAATACATAAATACAAAGATAATGCAACGTTATTTTGCCCTGAACCCGGAATTACCGATTCTTACTAAACAATTATAATTAAAAATTAAACAAACTAAATGCTTAAATTATTACCTATCTTACTAACATATAACTTTGTTTTTAGGCTCTATGTTTCACATCAATTAAACGCTTATTTGTGTATTTTTTTATTTGTAGGTATGTACCTATTGTACGGGTTGGTTGCCACCAGTGTTCCAATATCGATATATATATTGACACTGATTTCAACCAACCCAACCCCATTTCTGCTCTCTCTTTATCCTGTCCATCCAAGGGTTGTCTGGTAGAGATCGCTTTAAGCGACAAGACCGGCTATTGTGCCTATTATTTAGCTTTGTTTTTTGCTTCGTTTTGTACCTGTTGGTATCAATAAAGAGATATCTATCTACCTTCTGTTCGTGTGTTTGTAACTGAACTCTTAAATGGCTGGACTGATTTTCATGAAATGTTATGTGTATGTTTGTGAGCCCATGGACATTTTAGACTCGCAATTGGACCCTGTGGCGCTTCAGTCGTGAAAATACCTCCGTGAACGAAGTCTGTTCTTTCTAAGGATTTGATTATTGATTAAACGAACTTATTTACACCCGTACATGAATTTTTTACATAATTATGCGAAGGCTCTGTCCGAATCTCTTCGGACTACGAATAAATAAATCTTTATTTATTCGTATTACTTTTGAATCTCAATAATTGTAATGCATTTTATACGCAAAATAGTTTCAATGTTTCACATAAATGTATGAAAAATACACGGTATGCAAATTTGTTAGATGCAGTAGTACTGCACTTCGCGCGTGGCGGCCTCATGATTTTTATTTACGTTTTTTTCATGAAAACAGTCCAAACAATTCATGGTTCTATTTTTAATGATTTTGGCATTGTGGACGTTTTGACAAAACAACGTCTGTCGGGTCCGCTAGTCTGTCTATAATTTTTAAGCACATTCATTTGTATTGCAGTTCACCTGGAGTCGCTGGGTCCGGCCCTCCTCATTCCCGTCCGGGAGGAGGTGCACAAAGTGAACCCAGTTTACTCCAGAATGAATTAGACTCTAAGCTTCAACTGCTACAACGTCTCAATGAACTCCGGACTGATGCAGACTCACTACGTCGTGAGTTTAATATGCCTACAATTGCTGAACGTGAACTGCTAAGCTCCGTACGAACTGATATTTGGCGTCCCTACAATACGCTTCCGGGGCCAAACAACTTATACTCCCATCCACCGGAATTATGTCCTGACCGATACGGATTCCACCGAGCCATCGAGGATAATCGTGCCCTTTTGGCAGACTCATATAGAAATTTGGATAATCATAACATCCAAGCAAGAAGTCATGTGGAAACCAGAGATGTTCCATATAATGCTCAAAGGCATTACGGACTACAAGAACCAAACTTTATGCAACAAAGACCTACCGAATCTGGAATATTTGTAGGTTCTCACCGAGCCCCAAATATCACTCCAGTACATTACGGGGCCCATGAACAAAACCTAGTGCAACAAATGCCTACCGAATCTGGAATATTTTCAATTCCTCGCCGAGCCCCAAATGTCACTCCAGTACATTACGGAGCCCACACTCGAAACCTTGGGCAACAAATAATTACCGAACCTGGACTATATACAGTTTCTTACCGAACCCCAGATATCTCTCCAGTAGTTTACGGACCCCACGATACACACATTCTGCAACAAATACCTACCGAATCTGGAATATTTTTAGTTGCTCATCGAGCCCCAAATATCACTCCAGTACATTACGGAGCCCACAATCAACACCTTGTGCAACAAATGCCTACCCAAGCTGGAATACATTTAGATTCCCGCAATGCCCCAAATATTTCACAAATTAATTATGGACTTCAAGAACAACGCACTATGGAAGAAACGCCAATCCCACTTAACAAAGGTTTAGTTTACCGCCGTCCTGCAAATATTGGTGGAATAAATTATTCACTCTACGAATCAACAATTTTGCATCCAGGACCTAACCGAGCTAAAAGACATTCACGTCGCCAACCTGCCCCAAATGTTGCTCAAGTGGATTTTGGACTTAACGAAGAAGGGATTACGCAAGAAATTTCAATCCAACCATATGGAAGAGATTTGGGTACCAAGTATATCCCAAATATTGATCAAAATTATAATAAAACCAAAGTACGGGCGTTACGGGAAATCGTGAAAGAGCTTACCATCCTAGCTGGAATACGTCAACATAAAAGTAACCAACAAAGGAAACAGCGGTCACAGCTTGAAAACCAAATTGCAAAACTAAAACGTTCTGAAACCAGCTCCGGTGTCAACCAAAAACCTGGTAAGTGCCAACAAATATTTTTGAAAGTAGAACAATTGTTACATTATAATCATTCAAATAGATTTCATATTTCGTCCATAATCGTTTACTCTGAAATATGATAAATTGAAACCATAACTTTATACATTGTTTCTTTATGATTAACAAAACATTATTCATATTTCGACGTTAGTATTCACAATGTTGAAATCACTTCATGCTAAACAAAGTTTTAAATTATGTATCTTCCAAACATAGTAGAGATTTATTCGTTTGACTAGGTTGTGAAAACAAATACATCTCTCTCGATAATGATGGCTATAGTGCTTGCTAGGAAATATTGCACGCCAGTGTGAAGAGTAAACATTTATCGTCCAAGATTTAATTAGCGTCAACGAAATAGGTGAATATAAATAAAAGTTTGTTATAATTGGTAATGTCTGTCTATCGACACAAACACAGACAATCAACTATAAATAATCAAAATTGTACACAATCCAGCACGAACTAACATTATTAGGAATGGTAATAATTATTGTTTACGGCTATGTTACGATCGTTGCGAAAACATGCTTGTAAAGAACAAAGAATACAATACAATATATCTTTATTGAACACCATAAAGCTGAATCTGTAAGAATCTGTCATAATAACCAACAGGCATTTCAATGATAGTTACTTAGAGTATGGATGGATTACCAAAAAGCTCACGGCTTATAACACGTCGTGTGTAAGTATGTTATAGTGAGATGCATCAAACAATCTATATTCAATTTAATCAAATTTCTCATAGAATTTTTGACCGTAGGAAACCGTTACTTGTGAGCAACGACCTATATTTCTTGCCAGCACTGTAGGTATTTTATTTGCGGATTCTCAACACATGGCTTATTGTGTGCGTGTTTAACAAAACCGTAAAATATATTTCAGTACACGATATTGTAAAATTAACCTATAAATAATAAGTGTAAACCAATACTATTTCAAAAAAACTACGATGACCTCACTTGGTAAATGGGATTGTGTTCTTCTTTTTTTTGTATTTCAATGTTTTTTTCCCTATTTCCCATAACAAATTACTAATCTCTGTTTGTAGATATGTAGTTTTGGTCATACCTACAATTTTGGAAATAAATCTTATTCTTAGGTTAGGTTATTGTTCTAAATATGAAAACTTCCTAATGTGGCCCTAACATTAGGAAATTATTTATTACTTACATTCCAAATCTGAATAATTTGTTTTTAATGTGTAGCACAACTTTTCTCCTCCTTAATAGCAGTCAAGAAGTTTTTTTTGTAGCAAAAAAGTCACATTGTCAATCAAGAGCTTTGTTTTCCTTTTCAAAAATTCACAATTGTATTTATTATACATTTGAAAATAAGCTTATTATTTTCAAATGTTTAATAAATACAATTGTTAATAAATTCACTTGTATCCGTACTAGTAACTAGAGACAGATGTGTATTGTGTAAAAATATAAAGTTGAAGAAACACTAAAATATATTTTTAAAGTTACATATGAATATATAAAAAACGTGATATTCTTTGAAAAATACCGGCTTCGCGAAAAATGCCTTTGAAAACCTTCACGTAAAAGATTCTCCGCAGTAAAAATACGTTTTGGCCGCCCAAGAATGTTCCGATGTCCCAAAGGCATTTCTTTATCGGGTTGGTGAAGAGATAAATACGTGACTATTAAAACTTTTGCAATAGCACGCACCGCTTCTAAGCAGAACGTATTACGTGGTCCTCTTCTGCTTCAACCTAATCTTAATTCTTTTTTAACACGTTTGAAGGACATGCGTTCTTCAAACGTGTTAAAAAATTCCATATCATATCATACCATATGTATCATATATCCATATCGGTATTAAAGACTCATTTTTTAATATTGATATAGGCGCGTGCTCGTATTACAATTTCGGCTGAACCTGGTAAAGATCTCACTCCTATTACTAGGGGCTTTCTGATTTAAGATGCATACCAACATTTTAAAAATTTGTTTTCTTTTGACATGTACTCAAAAATAATCAAAATACATATAAACATAAAAATAACAACAGCAAAAAATTAAAATACTACAATCAAAAATAAAACAAATACAAGTATTGTGTATATCTAAACGAAAACTTCTAAAACGCTTAGAATATCTGAGAATAAATCCATTAAAATATGTTTTTTCCACACAAATTATCCAACAAAACTCACATTAAAGTTTATAAAAACGCTGTCAATGTCAAGTCTTGCACAACACGCGAATTACATCGTGCAAAACTTTTCTTTTACAATGTGTTATGTGGTTTTGGTTAGTGTACACGACTAATTGCTTTATTCTTTTTATCAGCCAAATTTTACACACACAAGTGGATTCATACAAGCACTATAATAATATAGAGTATTAAAACAAATATAGTTTTGTTTAATTCATTGAGTTTGTAGATCTTGTATTTTTATATTTTGGGTCAGATTATAACGAGTCCGGAGGGAATGAAAGCTAGTGAAGGGGTGAATAGGGACGTAAAGTGAAGAAGAAAAGAGGTTAATGGGATTTTTTAAATACTGTTGGTGTATATCCGTGAGAAGGAACAAGGCAGAACTGTGAACAAAATATTGTAGATTTATGGCGACGTGTTTACTCGTATTATAGAGATGTAAATGCGTGGAAAAGGGAATCTTGTGAGCAAAACTCGGACTTATATAGGTGCACACATGACTATCTTTGAGATATTAGCATTTCTCAAGGCAATGATAGAAGCGGAATCAGAATTGCGTTAGTATGTGGTAATCGAAACGTAATGTAATGTAATTACGAAATAGGTACAAGAAATCTAAACCAATCCGGATTCATACGCGAAGATTTTTAAAATAGTTTTTAGGCATTTTTAAGTATAACTTTGGTTTTTGTAGTAATTTGTTAATGTTATCTAAACCACTTTTACAATTTCATCGCGTAAGCCTTGCACTTTATCAGCAGCAGTAGTTGTTTATTTTTTTAATCAACTGCACTATGATGTCGAAAAACTATAAAACGGGTATTAATACTAATAGGTGGGCAACTAATTCTGTTTTTAATAACTCATTAATTAATATTTTGCAATTTTGTGAGTTTTGATTCACAACTGGTATCAAATAATTAAAACTTCATTTTCCGAATAAAATCCGCTTCAGACGTACCTCCTGAACTAACTTTGAAAACGTACGCAAGCGTCAGAACAGAAGAACCTCAATTCACAGACTAATTAAATACAAGCAAGCAGAGTCAGAGCAGACTTAACTATATATTGCTAAATGAGGATAAGTCCGACAGTCCGTCAAGAAAAACCACGCGAGTTCGTCGGACCTTCTTTCTCTTTTCTTTACCTCAATCACACATTGCAAGAAACCTCTCGCTAACTATTATAGGTTGAAGAACATTATGTTCTATTCGGTTCGCATCATAGTATAAATAGCTTCTATTAAATAATGTGAATGGATATTCTACCTACTACAATAAATCGTAGCTGGTGTTTTCGTAGCATTTCGTAGAAGTTCAGCAGGTTCATAGAAGCGTAACACTAAATATGTAGAATTTCACACAATCAAAGCTTCTGTTTTCGGAATTTCGTAAAAAGCTGTTATAATCGTAGAGCCGTAGCAAATAATTTACAAATCTTTAATTTTTCTTTCCACCATATTTGATTATTCTAAATCCAGTTAAATAACAGGATATTTAAAAAAAAAAGTGTACTTGGCTACGTTCACACTTTCACCGATAAAATATTATATCAAAACCAAATTTCAAACATGCGTCAGTGTAATGCAATTATATTTATTTTTATAACCTACTCTAGTGCAAAATAGTTTCGAGTATTACAAAAATAAATCCTACTTCAGAAGATTAGAGCGATCCTTGCAGATTTTTCAATTCAATATAAGTGAATATTTTTTTTCCAATAGCAATGTAATCGAACGTACGGCCGGCTGGGTGACGACCTGAGTAACGTGGCGGGTAATCAAGGTAAAAAAACCATAAAATTAAAATTCAGCTATGCTCTTTTATGAAAAGATTTCTAATTCTTATGAAAAGATGCTAGAAAAAGAATGACATTAGAAAAATCACGTTATATGTATGCTATAAGAGCGGTGTGGTGGTAGTGGGTGAACGTCTGCCTTCCAAGGAGAAGGTCGTGAGTTCAAATCCCAATGCGGGCACGTACCAATGTGTTTATGTAAAAACCATATGTTACGTAAATATCACTCGCTTTACGGTGAAGGAAAACATCGAAAGGAAACCCACATGGCTACCCGAGAATTTTTCACAGAAAGAAACATAAGTTTTGAAAAACTTTATATTCGTAATTATCAATTTTCTCTATCCTGTGAAAAGGTATTTCAATGAAAAATTGTTTAGAATTTTCAGTCATTAGTTTAATTATATTGCAAATTAAAACTGTACGCTGGTTTCAAACAGCCCTTTCGCTGCAGTGGGTGCGGATTCATTAATCAACAGAACACGGCGTTGAGGGCAGTAGCACACCTCCGCCGCGATCGCAACAGCATTCCGCTGGAGTTTCGCCATGATTTCATCAGTTGGTGTCAGCGACAAGAACGTGTTATCTCCTCAACGCGTTAAACATCAGATAGCAAAACTCAAATCATTTATTGTAAATAGGCAAAAATATTGCACTTTAACAAGTCAAAAACAATATCTTATACATAGAGAAAAACAAAAAAATAAGTTTTAATATTTAATCATATTTCATATCCTATTTTGACTCATTCCCTTGTGCATCCATTGTTTTTATTTGTAGATACGAAACCAATGATTATAACTTATCTAATTATGGTTTAAGTTTTAAAAAGGACATTTCCCTCTCAAGTGGTGCTCATGCCTGAATCTCGCACGGTAAAAGGAAACTCCATTAACTCTTCCAGTGCTTCGGAAATACACGTTCTTGTTGCAAATGAGCGATATGTACGACGGCAGTGAAACGGCCAGTTTTAACGCATAGACTATCAGGATTTCAAACAATTTCGCTCTTTTTGTTTCTTTTGGAATAGCGAGCTAGCAGTGTGTTGGTAAATCTCCTGATTTTCAGGTAGTACTACTTTTTCCAAAATTTTCCTGATTAACTGATTTTCCACATCACATAAAGAAAAGAGATACTAATATTTTGAACTAAAACTGTCAAATTGCATTTTACCGCACTATGACAATTCGTAAGTCGGCTAACAGACTTTTTCCGCGATTCAAAATAAAACCCTTAACAAGTTCTGAAAACACCTACATTTAAAAAAAAACGTTTTGTATTGTGAATCATTTTGACGGGCGATAATAATAAAATCTTCAGTCGTTGTCTCGTCAGGTTTATGAAACATTCACAGTAGAGACCGAGCGTGAATAAACCAAAATGTTACTTTCCGATGTGGCGTTAGTTCTTTTCCGATTTTTTTTCTTAACAGAGGTGTCAATTACTCATGATTACGAAGTTGAATGAGTGAGACTTTTTTCCGTTTATTTCCCCATTTATTCTGTATTTTTCCTCGCCCACCTCAATATTTTTAAAAACGAGTAGGTATGGTATCACTGGACTTCGCTGTTGAAATTTCGGGGCGGAGATGTGCTACCACCTTAAGATTAAATAGTAACTCAGAAAGCGAGACTCTTGACATCAAGGCCGTTCCCTGTGAAAGGGTACGCTCACTGGCTACACGGAACGTGGAGAGTACATTCGGAATGTTTACCCGACTGAAATGATTTGGACT
Source organism: Campaea margaritaria (assembly GCA_912999815.1). NCBI lineage: Eukaryota > Metazoa > Arthropoda > Insecta > Lepidoptera > Geometridae > Campaea > Campaea margaritaria. The sequence continues at coordinate 9,558,497 of OU538788.1, forward strand.
TAATTAGGATTTAGATCGAGTTACTCAAACGGCATGAAAACAAAAACGATACATATGCCACGCCAAAGTACTTATAGAAAGGTCCAAAAATATAATAAGGCTACATTATACAGGTGTCCTCATTAAGCGCTGATACCATGGTAAAATCTGTAATATTCTATTTCCATAGCGTAATAATAGATTAAAAATATTACAAAACACTATAAATCGTGACTATTTGAAAATATAGATTTTCCTAAAAAAAATGTTATGATTCAGTGATCACTGATCAGTCATTGCTTAAGCAGATTGATTTAGGATCAACTGTTGAATCGGATTCATTCAAGATTGTGAATTTTTTGAGGAATTAGATAATATTGCTTTTGGTCATGTTTCGGTCATGGTTTTCAAACTTTTCTAATCCTCATTTACTTTGATGTTGACTGTATCATGTCCTACATGTCATCCCTTTCAAGCAAAAGACTTATTCGCAAAGTAGTAAATTTGAAATATAATAAAGATCTGGTCAGCGTCATCAATTTAAAAATACATACAATCTTGATCAATTTAAAAAACCAAAAACCTTAATAAACGTCATGTTATTCACATTTGATTGTACTCACATTTGGACGGAACCAGTTCCGTTCAATCTGGCGAACCAAAACTAGATGTTTGGCCGCTAGATATTTGAGACGGCCTGTTATATATAATGTATTAAATTATCTTGAACATAGCATAATAGGTACATCGGTACGAAGGTAAATCAACCTAGTTACTTTTGGTTCCTTCTGATTAAACTTTTAAATACCTATACATTGCATACAGACAAACATTACATTTTATACAGTGCAGTGGTTTAAATGTTAGTGTAAAATTTTAAGGAAAATTGAAGCACCTTAAATATTTTTCTGTGTAATAATACTTAGTTTAATCGACTCGTTTTTTCCTGTTTTATATAAGAAACCGGAGCAGAATTAATTTAGTAATATTATGATTAAAATCATTCTCTATACATCCTCATAATTTGCCTTGTATCCAATTTGGCAAAATTACGCACGGTGAAAGAAATTCAAACAGACAGTGCGTTCGAGGTTCTCATTAATTGAATTAAAAAACACTTATAAATTAAAACATTGAATGGGATGGCGTAATAAATCGTAATTACCTACGAACCCATAATTGCTTTTAATTTCCCAAAGTGCTAACTGAAATATTTGGTTCTCGTAAATATTTTTATTGACATTTAAGATAAAATGTATCTGCAAGGAAAATTATAAGTTATGTAAGACGACTTTCACTTAAAAAGGGAAAAAAATTAAAAAGAAAAGCTTTCCGCTTTCTTCATTGTACGTATTTTTGCCATTAAATATTACAAACTAACTGCGCCTTGCGGTTTTACCCGAGTAATTCCAGTATTACCGCAAGAAGTCTGCATTTCCCAGGTTAAAATACCACCCATGTCACTCATGAGAATAAACAACTGAATACCACGAAAAAACAATAGTAAAAACAAATGTCTAACTGTGAGTTCCTACAAAAATCACGTAGAAAAAAGTAGATTTTCCCAAATTTTCCAATTGTTCAAGCAACTTTTCTATTTTCTTTTCCCAAAACATCCGATCGAAACGATTGCGAATATTTAAAAAAAATAAGCAAATCGGTTAAGTCGTTCTCAAGCTAGGGAAATAGGGATTAATAATTTATCTAAAGATAGATAAATGTTGGATACAGAGTTAAAAGGTATAGCCAAAAAAGGAATACCACTAGGGACCGAAGAAAATAATTATAAGGCAGTAACAAAAAATATAAATTGCAAACACTTTACTAAATTAATATGTCTGCGCCATCTCTTATGCTTCAACTTCCGAACCAATATTTGTCTATCAGTTTTTGAAACCAAAAGAAAAACTCATTCCAAACCGTATAATTCCAGGCTGATGCGATAAATTGAAATTAATAAAGCCACGTTATTATGGTTCGAGGCTGTTCACGATTTATGAATATCAACAATTATTAATCTCTTCAATATTGAATAATGTATACCCGTCATTCAGACAAGGTTAGGTACCTACTTAAAACTTCACAGAGCTTCTGATTCAGTAACAGACATCTTTTTCATAAAAGTGTTACCAAAATTCAACTGTAAAAAGTTTAAAACAACTTCGAAACTTACGAAAATTACATTGAAGCGCTCTAACACGAACTGTTTTTGAATAACGCCAATTGTGATTGCAAACAGCTAAATGCAAAACCGTAATAAATTCGTGCATAAAGTATACCTGCAAATAAGCAGGACGCAAGTGTTAATTAAGTTAATTCTTACCTTTCAAATGAACGAGGAGAGTCTGGCCGCAGCCGCTTTTTCAGCTTTATAAATCATGCCGATTGCCGAATTCTTCAGTAACCCCAACTTTATTAACAATTTTATTACATATTATACGCTATGAACTTGGAAGATTCGTGAAAGAAGGTTTTTTTATTTAATTTTCTTGAGAACTCTGTGTAATATTTTATATTTGATGAGTTTCATTTATTTAGGAGGGTTCGGCGACGTGTTTTATTGAGGGTTACGCGAGTGTTATCAAACGATCGCAGCGCGCCGGGCGCGTTCGTTTCACCCGAGGGTCCGCGCTCAACTGTTCGTTTCGTTGGGTCGCAAGCTTACTACCGCTGATTTAACGCTAGTGAAGTGGGATTTTTCCCCCTCGCCTTCAAAGATGTCGAAGCTTTTAGTAACGTGGCCATAGTTTCAGCGTGTCGTGGAGCGCTTGCCACATTATAGCACGCGCTAATATGAACGTTATTTTAAAGTTATTTACATTGATTTTTGCACCGACACGTATCGAGTAAAAATTTAGTTTTGAATTATTTGACGTATAAATTTAACACGATGCAATTTACGCCTTTTTTTAAGTAAAACGATATTGCAATCTAATATAATAATATAACTATCCCATAATTATTGTGCTTCTATACTTAATTTGATCTCATTTTAATCTAGCTTGCCCCGTGGTTTCACCTGCGTTGATTATTATCCAACAGTGCCTTGGAACCGTAAACTTCTACGATATGAAAAGTATCCAATATTATAATCCTAGACTATAAATATCTATGTACCAAATATAACTGAAATGCCTTGAGTCGTTTCGGAGCCCATTCGAGCCAAATTTTCAAAAAGACAGACCGACAAAAAAATCGTAAGAAGTTTAGATAATGGATGCACCATATTATGTATAAGTGTCTACCATTTCTATGTCGTTATTTTTATTTGTGTTATATTATCGAATAAATCGAATTTCCCAGGACCCAACGACCCAACACTAGATGCACCGGGCGAACCACCCCCCGCGCCGTCCCCGCCTCTGCCTTAGAGTCGCTACGCACTCACACAAATGTCTTCGCTTTATATGTAAGTATATACAAAATATATCCAAACTCAGATGTTCCATGATCACAAGGAAAGAGACCCTGTCCCATGACCTCAAAAATAACAAGCACAGTATATTAGATTATAGCATGTGAAACAATAATGTGAAACTCTAGAAGCACCTTCCTGGAAACTTTCAAATTAACAGTATATAATATCCATCAGTGTTAATGGGAATTGTTTTCGCCTGGTTAAAGGTAATGTAAACTTAATCAGAAGCTATACATATTCAAATTATTATATGAGTAGTTACGAGTACTTACTACTTACTAAAATTTATAATATACCTTTCTTGTAAGTTTGTTTTTGTTGTATTTTAAATATTTAGCCTTTAGTTAAGATTTTTTTATTTGTAAAAACGTTTTTGGTTTTGTTGAAATGTTTATCAACGCAAATAAACCGTTTGCAGATGAATACAATATAGCGATAAAGCGCGTATCATAAAAATAGGGTTCCGTAGTCATACCAATTAACTTAAAAAAATATTTTACTTTACTGCTCTAATAAGGTTTTTGCGGAGATCAATTACGTCTACGTTTTTTTAGATTTTTCGAATCTGTAGTGTTTTGGGATGAGGGGAAACCAAGGAATGAAAGGAAAGAATCGGGTCTTACATAAAAACGTCACTTTGTAATATATCTTTTTAATATATTTTTTTGCTTGCCTTTTTTTTGTATGGGCTTTTCTTGTTTCTTTTTTTTATAAAGATCTCCATAATTGATGGTAGCTAGCCCATGTACATGGCATCATATTTTTATACTCGTATTTCACGTTAAATTAATTTCCTCTTTAATGACACTTTTTATATAGCAAGCGAAAGATTTTCCTAGCATAAATAAGTCATGACAGGCATTATTAAACGGTCGTCTTGACCAAAGGAAAATAATTCTTATGTGCAAGTTTTTAGAGTCAAATTTAATCAACAATAATATAGCGTTATAAATTATACATATATACCTTAACTTAACATTCTGTTTGTAGGTTTGTAGACAAAAGGTTCAGCTTGTTGTTGTATAATTAAGCAGCAAGCAAGTTATAAATCAAGTTGGATGAAACAACTTGCCATGAATAGGTAGAAAGTGAAACTGTTAAGTCGATAAAGGGTAACGTAGACAGGTGGTGTGGCTGGGAACAGTGTTAGGCATGGTCTTTATATTATGGTTATATGGTGGGGATGTTTATGAGCTCGTGCGAAGTGCTTTGGAGGGCGTCGTCGAACGATTACGTTGCATTGTGACGTCACGCGGTTCGTATCCCCCCAAACGTATCTACCTTCGTTTGTCACACGTAAGTAAGCTTATGAAAAGGGAAATTACTCGTTAGGTAGAAGACAAAGGGATGCCAATATTAACTTCTGAGTACCTAGTTGTCATTATTAGAGATTGCAATCCCGGGATTATTTCTAATCCCGGAGCTTCACGATTTTCTACGGTCGATTGCGAGCAAATATTCGTAAAAACGAAAGACTCGTCTGAATGCTCTCTTTCCTCAAGGGTTTGCCGTTAAAAACTCTTCATAGGGCTTAGCTCGCCTTTGTACATGAATTTATTTCTGATGTCTCTGTAAATACGCGCTATATCGTGTACAATAAAGAATATCGAATATAGAAAATGTTTTCAAACTATGTAATATAACGACTATAATATTTAAGAATTACGTAAATCCAGTGATCGTTAAGACGTAATTCCGAGATTCACAGGAGTGTACCTAATGTGCCTGAGATCCCGGAATGCAATCTCTAGCATAGCAATGTCACGATTGCTGGTAGTTGTGTTAATTTCCTTAGTAGCGAGTGAGGCGTCAATACTTTATGCGGTACCAATTCGAGTTTCAATTGAACGTTTAGTGTTTGGGCTACTTATATCCGTTAGTATGAATTATGAATGGATATGCGATGTCCTGGTGAAACTGACAAGAGATAATAGAAGGTACCTGATATAATACACCATAAGAAGTGTTTCATTGACTACCTTTTGTCTCTATCATTCGACTCGACAGGACAGGACTCGACCACCATGCAATGGGAAGCTGGGTCAAATTTGATTTGCAAGATTACATAGTTCTAAAAATCCATACAAAAACACAGAGCTCGTACAGACGTACATGCTGACGAACCGTGTGACTATATAAAAGCTTTTAAAACTCGTCTCTCTGTTTATAACGTTAGTGATATTTAACCCTTCTTGATCAGATCACTGATCCGTTTGACAAATCCCGCCCAACACGCAGTTTCCACAGAGTTATCGTCTCAGCCATCAGAGCGGAACCAAAACATAGATCTACGAGTATCTAATCGACATACTTTATTTGGAGAAGTGGGCCTTATTTTACCTGACTACACGGTAGTGTTTTCACGACATTTTTCACGGTGGCATTTTTATATAACACTATTAAAATGTAGTTTCCCACCAAATCCTGGCGGCCTATACCGTTACTGACGTTCCACTAACAACCCGTTTTAATAAAAGCTTTTATAGCACAGTGTGACCCAAACCCGCACTTTACGCACGCTTTTCCGTGACTTAAATAGTCCTTTTTACACCGTGCAAAATAATCTATTAAAATAAGAAAATTTTTGACACTAAGCTTTCAGTTTCAGACATTGCTGTGGTGGCACGGCAAGAAAGGAGAGTCCCGACTACTTCTCCGGTTGCAGAGCACTGTCCATCTGGCTTGCCACCACCCACCCTCAAGCAGAATATCTGTAGCCAAGCCATTTACAGAGAGTTGCGGCGGCATTCTTCAAAATCCAGCTCCAATCCAGTCTAACAATATGCCAGTTGTGACAAAAAGCGGGTTATGAAAAAAAATCAGTGAAGTACGAGTATTGATAATGTTCATCAACATACTCACAGTTCTCACACTTTTAATATTTGTGTAATTCTTAATGTCTAGTTATGTGTATTTCGATGTGCTTTTTAAATATCAATGAACATTTGGACTGAAATGAGCTAATAATATTTCGAGAATATTTTACTTTAAATTCTAAAATCATGTTACTAACATGCTACTTTTATAATAATATTGTAGATGCCAAATATTATATACTAACCATTAATATATATTTAAAATATCTTTCTATCCTATTACTGTATCGTAGGCCTTGAAGAACAATCAGGTTGAATTTGACCTATCTTTCGTAGACTATCCAACTGCTTATAATAATAATGTAATGCTATTGTTCCCGATAATGGTTAGGTACATTATTGTCACGTACCTAGCTTGAAAGTAGTAATATGTATGCGGTGTGGGGTATTTAAAAATAATTATGTATTTACTAGATATTGTGCACAAAAAATGAGATCTTTGACAAGAAGCGTAGCATGATCAGTATGATCACATATATGAACCTAATGCATTTCGCATTGAAGGATAGTTTCAAATATTTAAATAACTTAAATTCAACATTTAGTAGTAGCTTGCCCACACCACGAAATAATAAAATTTTAAATTAATAGCCTTTCTAATTGGAATTTTGAACGCTCTTAAAATAGACTCTGTCGAAGACATGCTATGGAAACTTCACCATTTTCCTTCAACCATTTCGGGTATTGTGTTAAGATGAAGAGAGGCTACACATACGTATTATATTATGAGCTATAATATCTTGTCGTTGTTATTGTAGTTATTATTACATTTTGGGATTGATCCTACGAAGAAATTATTCATATATAGGAACAAAAGAAAACATCTTTTTCGGGGCGATGATAACTTTTTGCATCAGTAGTGAGTAGTAGGAACTTTATATGATAATGCCGTAACGTGGCATGCGTAGTCATAAGTTGGGCCACAAATTCATAAAATATAATTATGAAGAAGCCCCTTAATATTTCCGACAAGTAGACGTCTTCGTATTTATGTCGTGGTAATAAAATATATAATAATATATCATTATATTTTATTTAATCTATATTATCGTGTCAAAATTAACTCGTTTGGTGAAAATATTGTATGGGGTTACAGCATATTTATCAGCGTTTGTAATCCACAGTTAAGTATAAGACCGTGATTTTTGTGATAGAATTCTTATACATATTTTTTAATCAAGAAGAAAACAATTTTACGCTGTCTCTTCTTTTTTTATAGTAGAAGTCTAATCTTTGTAACCGTATGTTATACTTATAATACAATTTTCTAGCGGCGGAGCGTTTGTCGTAACAGCACGCACTGATATTAAGCCGTGTCTTCTGCATGTGTTCTTGTCTACACACACTACACAAAACATTGTCATATTAGTCAACTTTTAAAAATGTTTTATTTCATATCAAACAAGATAATTATGTTGTCAAAAATGACAATGTTTTGTGTAGATGTTTTTGTGTAGTGAGTAGACAACAAACGCGTAGGGGACACAGGGCTTCACCAAGAAAGTATCTGTGACGTTATTTCAAAGTGATTTCGTTTGATCTTTAAACCGAAACGCAGCGAGCTGCAAATTTTTGCTTAGTTTGGTATGTCTTGAAATTGGCGTAATACATTCGTCAAGTTGACAGTAGTTTAATCTTGAATTGATCATCGGTAACATTTTAGTGAACTACAGTTCACTCTTAGAGTTCTCTAGAGAGGACAATACTTTTAGCAGGGGTGTTATTCATATCCGTAACCGAAACTCTAAATTCATAATAACCCCAATTATTGGAAATAAATGTTTAATGTGATTGACGTGTAGTGGCCTAATGCCAGTTTTTTAATTCTTGATGTGAATTTCTTGCCAATAATCATGAAATAATATTTGATGTAAAATTATAAATGTTTCTGTCCGTAATAAATCCGCGTTTTATTGTACCTACTACCCAACAGTGTGCTATCCTAAAATATCCTTATTCTTAAGTACATAGGGCTATATTTTAACCCGATTGCCAAAAGGAAGGGTATGTTTTTGCGGACGTATGCTAAAGAAAGAAAGTGAGGGGAGCCCCGTGCTCAGCAGTGGGACGATATGGGTTGTGGATGATGATGTATGTATGTAAATATGCATGATCTACACCCTAAACGACTTGATGGATTTTGATCAATTAAATATCATTCAACATAAGACATAATAAACTGTTAATAAAATGGTGGCTCTTAGTAGCCATTTTGAGTTTCTGATGAAACAAAAAACACTTATACCTAAGGCTCCTCTTGTGTTGGTAAGCAGAAAACTAAAAATTAGAGAATTAAAACATTAGTATAAAAAATAAACAATAACCCAACTGCGAACAATTACTAAAGTTCGAAATGCAGTCGTAGGCATTGCAGGCAAAAGTTGAAATTAAAAAGTGATACCTCCAACAGCATTTCACGTTTCAATCTACTTCTTCTTGTTTCTGTGCTATTGTTCGCAGTCAGGTTTATTGTTTTTTTTTTTAATCTACACCTTAATAATAATATATAAACTTGTAGGTAAGCGTTACTTTTACTTAGATTATCTAAGTTCATTTGACGTCCTCTTCTTTGCACAAATTGCAGTTACTTGTTTGTCACAAATGGAATAAGTTTAAAAACGACTATTCGTCTCGTGAACTCTGATGCCCTTTTCAGTAAACAAAGATAGAATCTTATAAGCATCTTCTCATAACCTTTAGTTTTGACTTCGGTAGGCCTTTTATGGTCCACAAAAACCAGATGAACATCGGTTTCATCAGCAATGAGCGAAATACATACTAATAATACACAGTCTAACGTAAATCTTGAATGGTAGGTAAGTAACTAGGCCTATAAAGCTTTGGGTAATGTATATTTAAAAAAAGAAAGGTATTTTCAAAATTTTACGTACCTACACGCTTTTTGCACTATAAGCATCGTAGCTTAAATAGCGTGTAAAAGCGGCATTATTGCCCACTGTAGGTAATGCTTGGTAAGAATCAGTATTTTCGATAAGTAGGTAACACGAGGCGTGATCTGATGAGGATGACATCAGGTTCTTCTTATTCCAACAGTTGAAATTACCTTGGATTTGAGCATTATGCTTCGATGGTCAGAATGTGATGTTTTGTGGAACGGTTCGATGACAGCACCGTGCTCGTTATGTTATGTACGGTTCCGATTTAACCACTTACTTAGTGGGCTCAGCTTAGGTAATTTATTTTAAGGCGACGACGGTTAAAGGTCACAGAAAAATATAGATCCCTTCTTCACAGAGTTAAAAGCGGTTCTCGAAACGACCAATGACCCGGAATTGATAAAGGGCACTCCAAAGTAATACTTATACACCAAACTCAATTTGTAATTTTGTACGTACTTTCTATCTCTTCTCATGTAGAAACCTAAAGTAAGCAGGCCTTTATTATGTATCAGTTTACATGAAAAAGGATAATTCACACACCTTATTTTTATGGTATCGATCGATCCGGTTTCTTATGAGCTAGAGTAGGTAACACCACCTGTTACCTCTTTTATTAGTCCAGTAGAAACAATGATGAAACAATATACTTACATAATATACCAACCAACACATCAGAAACAATAGGTACCTACCAAATAACGCAAAACTCAATTATTTAACAAACACCTCACTATGGTAGTTTTCCAAACATTTTAGTTAGGCAGTTTGCGATAGCGGATGTTTACAATCTTACTGATTACTTGCATAATTGTTTCTCAGAAAGTTTCAGTTATTCCTTCATTCACCATGGCGATTTCAAGAACGTTATTCGTTTGTTTCTTGTTATATTGGACTGCTATTGTTGTAAGTAATAATTTTCTTATCTAAGAGTTTCTAAATTGCTAGATACCACAGATTTATTAACTATATATTTCCTAAATATTAATGATTGTTAATATCGCTATGGGTAAATTATCGTCTAAGCAAATAAAAGGTTTGGCACGGTATGTGCTACATCCATTAACTAAACCTACGGGTCTAAGGAAGGTGTAAGGACATTTAATTAAGTACCCTAATTAAATGTCATTAATTAATTCATATGGAAATTTAATTATTACATTTACCTAAGTCTAAGGGGTAAGGACTACAAAACTAAATCTAAGCGCCTTATTGTAAGGTTTTATTTAACTTCACTTGTATGTCCTGGAATACTGCAACCAATCTTGACCCAGTTCTCATTTTGATTTGAAATTTTGTTCAATAGTTTTTATTTCCAGGATCTTAGGCTTAGGCTTAGGGCTTCGCGGCTTAGGGATCCTTTTATCTTCAGGTTTTGACGTGAAGAGATGACAAACACACAAAATTTAGCTAATCCTTACTTATATTATAAATGCGAAAGTAACTCTGTCTGTCTGTTGCTCTTTCATGCCTAAACTACAGAACCGATTGAAATGAAATTTGGTGCAGAGATAGTCTAGAGCCTAGGAAAGGACATAGGGTTCTTTTTATCGCGAAAAAAGTATTCTAAGGCTTTGAAATAGGGGATGAAAGTTTGTATGGAAGTTTCGTCATTTTTGAAGCTAGAAGCTTGAAATTTATTTTTGGCGTTTGATTAGATAAAACTTTACCCTTGAGGGGGTAAAATAAATATTGGGGATGAAAGTATTTATAGAAATATGTAAGGTTTCAGCTAAACCACTGCACCGATTTAAAAAAATATTTCACTAATGGAAACCTACATTGACAGCGAGTAACTTAGGCTATATTTTATCCCCATATTCTCGCGGGAACATGAACTACGCGGGTGAAACCGCGGGGCGCAGCTAGTATAATAATAAGTTAGAAAGTTTATGTATTTGTCCTCTCTTCACACCGAAACGGTCCTGAAATAAAACATGTAGGATACTTTATATCCCGTAAAAACTGACGGTAGACGGATAATAGCGTTATCAGTGTAAAACGCGGCTCGTTTATAATATTAGTGAGATGTGTAAATTCATATTTTGTACAACCACGCGTTGAGCCCAAAAAGCAAGCGTTCTAGGGTTATCAGAATTAGAGCGCAAAGTTAGAATTATCTACTTAATCACTTGCTCGCGCGGAACGCAGTTTGTGCACGTTTCAGTTTTTCTCGCACCAAAGACGTCTCTGAGTCACAGAATGGGTAACTACCTACCTACGGAGAAATACGATTCAGTGCGAACAAGTCCGCTTATACCCGATTAACCTGTATGACGGTGATTGTTCCAGACCTGCAAAATAATTCTGCCGCACAACCTTCGATACTTGGAGAATATGCTGAACGCCGACGTGGTGGCCAAGGCAGCCAAGATTCGGCAGCGAATGGAGGCGAACCCAAACAACCAGGACAGCGAGAAGGGGTGGCCCATGCTTCTTGCCAAATACCAAGCAGACGACAAAAACAACAAAAATCATCATAGCGTCAACACTTACCCTGGTTTCTATAATCGGAGATACACAAACTTCTGATAAAAAAATTACATAATATGCGTATAATAATTATTATGTACCTACTATTATTATAGTGTTATAACTACATTTTTAAAATATGAAATAAATATCCAGAATTAAAGTGTCTTCCATTTTAGCTTTCGAATACCATAATAATTTACAATATAATGACAATAACCAAAGGTTATTAAGTAATCTACCTAAGTGAGAAAATCGGATCCTAAAAACAACGCATTCTGACCATCGTAGCATAATGTTCTTATCAAACAGTAACCAAAGGTTAAAAACAGTAATGTTTGCACACTACTGCTTGGCGGGTGAATATCTGTGGTAGGTACTTCCCCAGGCGGTTTCTTGCAAAAGAGGCCTCCCATTACAAGGTTACCAATGAAAAACAAAAAAATCATTTTTAATGTTCTTTATTTAGAAAAAGTTAGAGATATTATTAGATATTTTTATTTGTTATAGGAACAAATTTAATATACCAGGTGCTTTTAAATAAGTTATTTCTAAGAACTAGAACCTGTAACTGGGTTTTTGAAGAGCTGCATAATTTTCGCTCGGTTTCGGAAACGGGACCATTGTGCCCGGAGCTTTGCTTGGGGACAACGGGACAGATTACCGAAAAAAGGGATGGTCCCGTTCAAGACGGCACGTGTGATTACGTTACCTATGACTTTGAACCACATATCTCTGAATCAGGCCACTGACCCTGCTGTAGGAACGAAATAAGTAGTCTGATAATTATTATTTTTACGCCATATCACTAATCATTAATATTATAAATGCGAACGTTTGTTTGTCCTTTTTTCACGCCGAAACGCCTGAACGGATTATGATGAAATTAAATGTGTAGATACAATGAATCCTGGACAAGAACAGAGGATACCTTTTATCCCGTAAAATAGCGGTTTTTTGGGATTATAGTAAGCGCGGGTGAAACCGCTGGGCGCTGCTAGTTATTAGATAAAGTCGTTTATTATAAGTTTCCGCCACCGGCTTAGCCTCGTAGATACAAGTACCTAAATACTTACTTACTTCTCCTATCTTAATTCTTATGAAGGAACGTACTTAATTAACTTCTATTCCTAGGATGACTTCGTTCATTAGATACTCGTGGAAGTAAGTAACCAAGTACCAGTACCTACCTAGTGTCCTCTTCGGTAGGAAGTAGCATAATAAAACTTGGTCACCTCACCGCCGATTTTAAGATGACTTTAAATAGATATATTGATAAGAAAAAAGGTTCCTTCTTTGTGCTTGTATCAGCAATGCTCGTTGAAATCAATTCTGCTATCCACAAAACTCATGGGACTAAAAGTAAATAAATGTCTGGTTCAAGCCAAAAAGGCCTTTCTCCTTACTGCGATTTTTTCCGCGGTGATACTTACGTAATGCAGATATTGAATTTTGCTAATTGAACATCTCAAGTACAAGGTCATTGCAAGTACATAGGCTTAAAATAGGCAGAAGACGACACAGGTCGGATGTTCAGCTCCTAATATAATAGAATAGAAAATACTTTACTGTACACCAGTTCAGAAATGCAGAAGGTATACATAAGTAATAGAAAATAGCTCTTCGTTGTGGCCAAGTAACTACATAATAAATTGGACTAAGCGAGTCTTATTTGTTGTATTTTACAATAGTAGGTAGGTACTTACGTATCTCGTAAAAGCGTAATATCCCAAAAATATAAAATATCTCTACAATAAAAATATTTTTTTAGCTTGTTTTAGCATGGATATTTCCTATTTCAGCCCAATTTAACCATGGGGTTCTTAGATGAGAAGCGGAAAAGTCCTAAAACAATAATATTTTTGGTAACTGTTAACTTTCTGGCTCGATTAATTCCAAAGTAAATGTTTAAAAGCCTCGCAACTTAATGTTTACCGTAATTGGTAAAATTAGGGATTACTAATCATTCTTGTACGCTTACGTCACCAATAGGGATAAATATTGTGGATGCCGAAGTATATTCTTGAGCCCTAGGATTATAATATAAGTATACCTACTTAGTGGTGGGCGTACGCAGGTCCTATTTTCAAAGGGGCAAGAACATCATAGTGTAGTCCTAGCATATTATGCGATAATTTTATAGTTATGTGTTCACTTACATTGGTTATATAGGAGTAACCAAGCTAATAGCAGGTGTAGCCTAACATTATTTATAAACATAGGTATGAGTACGAACAGTTAAGGTAAGTGATGTTTGTTTTGTCTGAATGCAGGTTGTTGTATGTGTGTTGGTGTTTAGTATAAGAAGACGCCTATTAATAAAACAATCGATAATTATCGATAAGAGGTTATCGACCATATATATTATTATATATTATTCATGAAGGGTTTTTTTTTTGTAGGTAATACCAAAACTTATCTAAAAAGAAACAATTCGGGACTAGACATTGGCGCGGCTCTATTAACCGTAAGGGTCTCCTTAATACGCCCCAGTCTTCATGTCACGTGATGTAATTTCCCACGAGTCCTGCGAGTAACACACATGGGACATATCTGCTTTCTGAAAGATATCAATATAGAAACTGTTTGTGTGTTATAGGCGTTAATATGTCAGCTGATTACATTAGGGAATAAGAATTTGTAACAATGTGCAACTTCTTACAAGAAATAGATGAGCTTTAAGTACAATAGGGGCTATCATCTATAGCTATTCCATTCCTTTCGGGCTGATACGCGGTAGCTATAAAACTGAGTTGACCTAACAACTAATTGGGATGACGAACTACGTATTACCTAAATCCTACTAATATTAGAAACGCGAAAGTTTGTGAGTATGGATGTATGTTTGTTACTCTTTCACGCAAACACTACTGAACGGATTTGGATGAAATTTGAAACACAAGTAGTTTATAACCTGGATTAACACATAGGATACTTTTTATTCCGTAAAAATACGTTTCCTGTGGGATAATTCTCAACGCGGGTCACACCGCAGAGCGCAGCTAGTCATAGATATATCTACTGAATATCGGTTACCATATTCAAGTGCCTCTTAATAAGTAGTATGCAGATTCATGGATACTGCTTGCACAGATCCATTTATGTGAAACTGGATGCAAATGGCCCATGCTAAGAGTAGGGGCACTTCATTAAGCCAACCATTAAGCTAGTGTCAATAATGTATAAAAAAACTGTCACGCGTTTAATCCATTAAGTACCTACTGATATCCAATCAGTTTATAAAGTTGCCCAGATAGCGTTTGTGATGGTAAAAGGAGTAAAATAAAAGCATAAGTGTATATGTATAATTTGTCTTATTTCAGGTACTTCTATGTACATAATGTCTTCATTATATTATACATGTCTATATATATTTTATGGAAGGTCTCCCATAAATATATTGATGACAATAAAGACAACGATAAATAAAATCGTATCTAATGCATACATGTGTTACTCATAACTTATATTTTATCAAAACTTGTTACACTACTATTAGGAGATGCTCCAGGTTTTTGTGCATAAGTGTGTATAAATAAATTGAATAAGATTGATTTGCATTTTCACCAACCTGTTACATAAATAAGTAAGTGTATCGTCGGAAATTCGACGCTTTTTTATACTTCAGTGCATTAAAAACATCTACGTTTCTAAATGAATTGGCAAGTGTTTCTGCAATATCAAAGGTACATAATACATTACTTAACTAACATTATCAATCGCTATACCTATATCTGATCTCGGAGACAGTCATTGTATCGGAGACAGTTAGAATTTTTAATCCATTAGTTTACTAATAACTGTACATAAAATTTAAACAGCGATTAGATAGGTGTATCAATCAATGAATGGCTTTTATATTTAATAAGTGACGTGGCCAAAAATATCCCGGCTCGGTCCTACGCGAAAACAACATGCGCACTGGTATGTAAAACAGAGCTAAGATTAAGAATTGCACGATCTTATTTGACGATATCGAGCTTGCACTTAAAACTTCCAATGCGTCACTCAGTATACGCGGTTGCATGTGTTGGGATGTTATATTCGAGGATTTGGTTGCATTGACAATAAAGCAGTGAATTTGATTATCAACTAATAATTGTAGTCGGTTTTTATGTTATTTTAAAATCAAACATACCTTTTTTGTTAGTTTTCTTTATATATTTATTCGACTTCGTTGGCGCTTCAATATTTTGATTTTGAACACAGATACATTATTATCGAGTGAGGTAAAAATAGGATGAGTAGTAAGTAGTATGAGTTACAATATTATGTTTTCTTTAACAAGAAACTATAATAGAAAGTGCCTTTTCCGACTGTGTAGTGCTTTTCTTAAATAAATGAGCCAGGAAATGAGCTACAAAACTATTAAGAAGAGCCATTAAATGATTATATTATGAGCCTTTCATTTATTTGGCCGCCATATTAAATTCCTTTTATTCTATTACATATTTCAGCCTAATAGTATTGTCAATGTCTTTTTTTAATTTTACACAGCCAAGTTTCTAAAGTTTCAGTAACCACGTTCAATAAATAAATTCCCTGTCCGTGGTGTCATAAACGAGTGTACAAGAAGTGCAGATATTTTATCGATCATGTGAGCTTATCTAGCTTTTACGCGCTACTGCGTATCTGTATACTGTATACATCGGACGTTATCCATTTGTTGTCCAAACAAATCAGCCGGTCCTTTTTATCGAACACAAATTAGTAAGCTACAGTCTACGTGAGTAATAAATACTTATACCATATAAATTAGAAAGTTTTAAAGTACTTAAAATGTGTTTGTCTTGGTTTGGCCCTTAGCATTTCACACAATCATTCGGAAATCTTTACTGACTATTGTTTGAAGATCTATAATGCTTAAGGCTTGGCTTTTTACCGGTTACTTCTTTTTACATGAACAGGGTGACTGATTTATTTGGAACATTGTAATCTTATTTATGAATAGAGGTCAAACTGATCTATTAAATAAAGCTACACTGAAAAGGTTATAATGTTCCGCAAATATAATCTCAAACATTATATGGAACAACAAACAGCGGTGCGGAGATTAGCAATTTAACGGGTAGAATTGCACGCACACATCGTTCTAAGTTGTTGCGCAACATTGATACACAGCATCGTTAGAACATGTATTGAAACATTGCTGCCGAAATATTCAGGAACGGTTCTACGTTGTATCTTCTGTGATTATGTTTCCGTTTTGTGCAGTAATACAGATCTTAGTAATCATACTATATTAATTACTATGTGCTATTGATTAGGCATATCACAATATACTTATTTTCATTGTCTTAACATTATAAGCGATATCTAACACAGCACCTTATAAATCTAAATACATGCATTTCTAACTATAATATCTATAGTATAATAATATAAATAGACGAAAACCATTCTATCGTTTAAAATTCAGCTAGTTGTACTATTTTATTACAAATATTCAGGTTGACAGCAGTTCTATCTATACAGACATTTTTTTAAAGAGTCAAACAACGAACCAATAATAATCCGCCGAAGGATAAATTTTCATCCCGAATGTAGCGTATACGTCATAGTGGAAAAACGGAAAACTGTGTGCGGTGTCGCGAGGTACAGCAAGTGTAAAATGTAAAAGGTAGGCATTATTCCATTTACAAAACATTCTTCACGGATTTATTTACTAAAAAAAAAGTATGCGGGTCCTTAGCATCATATTAGAAGAAATTGTAGGTAAATAACTCATGTAACAAAATAAACTAAAAACAATAACCTTTTATAATCAATAGCAATAACACGTTAATATAATTTTCATACAGCTAAATAAATAAAATCTGGAAGAAATATATGTTCGATCACAAGTAACTTCATTTATATTAGTGTTTTTAGAAACATAATCTATAAATATACATATTTCTACAATTATACACATTTGAATTACAACGACACATATACAAACATCATCGTTAGAATTATTCAAATATAATTTACAGTATATGTAACATGTATACAACAGCGCGACATCGACATCTCGTAATAAATAAATAACAAAACACGACATCTACAAATAATATATTATTACATAGAGAGGGGAATGAGAGGAACATTTTCTAATTATTAAATGTGGTCCAACCTTTGGGCACGCTCGACTTGGCGTCGGCTTGGGCGCTGGACCCCGGCGACAGCTCCAGCAAGCCGAACCGACTGAAGTCTAAACCATACTCGTGGAGAAGAGCGCTGTCGGTTGACGTCTTGATTTGGTCGCCCTTCCGCTCTCTGTCGCGCGACTTGAGAGGATCGAAATCTTCCAAGCCAGTCGGCGACTCGTGCAGCTTTATGAGATCAGAATCAGAACCACACGACTGAAAAAGAAACACGCCAATTAAACACGATACTTATGACACCCCCCGTGAATATATTGTGCATTTTTCCCGCAGGCGTTACTTTTAAAACACTATTTAAATACATAAAATCAATCAATTAGATACAAATGTTATTAGTTCATCAATCAATTAAGGGCAAGTTCTTTGTAATTGTAATGTCAAAAATCAATTAAGGACGTCGTACTCGGGGAATACTATGAAAAGTTCTTACTGTCCCACTCAGAGACGTGTTTTGTTTTGAGCTATACAATGTGAAATACAACACAATTTGACTTCCAAGTCTAGGTGCTCGAGAGTTCATGTTAGCAAAATGTTTGTTAATCAAAATAACAATTATATTTTCTGATGGTTTGGAAAATACCAGTTAAATCAAACTGTTCATATTTCACAACATTGACTTGGTAAAATCCACTTGTTAGTTACATAGTTAAGCAAGCGTGCAATAAGCTAAAGCGTTAAAGTAAATAAAGCATAGCAATATTTACAATCCAAAGAAAATACGCATCAATAAAAAGGTAGGCTTAAACAAGTTACAGTTCTGATATAAATTATAGCATTATATTATTATGTTATTCAATTACTATTAGATTGTAACTTGCCTGAGCCTACGGCACTACTCTCGAGTTAAGTGGACTTCACTTTTACCCTACCTATTTTGCATACATTATAAGGTATGTTGGAAGAATATTTTCCACTAAAGATAAATCGATGGAGAATTAGAATGGATAGAACACACAAAATCTACGATCTGTATGAATGTACATGAATATATTAGTGACAGTTCTATATGAAAGCATGAGTCTGGTGTTACAACACAATCATGCTTCAATGAAACACGTGCTAGGGCATAAAATAGAGAATAAATAGAATATAAGTATAAATAGTAGAGATACCCCATTTAGTTGTAGGTAAAAATACATAGTATTTGAGTCGAAGGAATTGTACTTACTATGTATAAGATATTCCTTCGAATCACTGACAGTACCACTATCATGCAATGATATTGTGTTGAAGTTTGCGTGTGTTGATATTTATGAATTTCTGTAGTAGTGCATAAATCACAGAGTAATATTTTCATGACATCACACAATGTTTCATGCCATCACTTTGTCAGCCATTTAATGTGTAAATAGCAAAATAAATTATTGTAAAATCAAAATTAAGCTATAAGAAGCATTAGGTAATCATTACGCGTTTCCCACGACTCTTCAAATACAACCGCGTTAATGATCCTGTCGTTATTCAGCACAAATGCTCACTCTTCTAATATTCATGTGCACAACTTCAGCAAGTCACGTACGTAATGAAAACCAAAACTAATTAATATTTACCTTCATTTACAAAGATTTGCCACATTACTCTTCAGAATTTAAATATTTTATATCTTACAAACGGTATTGATTTAATACTATCAAAGTATACTTTTTTTTTATCATTTCAACTCAATCGATCCTACAAACGGCAACAACTAAAAGGATAGAAGAGTAAACCTCAGTTCGCAACCTTCGACTTAGAACGTGTCGGGCTCGGTACCAAGAGGAGGGTGTTGGGAGGCAGCCACGTGGGGAATAAAGGGACAACCTTGCAAAATGTTAGAAATATATAATTAGGTCCATATTCAATAACAAAATATTAATTCATAATTTACCATTGAGATTTGAGAATAAATACAACGTTAACAGTGTGTTAGTGCAAACAGTTTCACTCTTGACGTTTCAAGGCTCGAAAGACAATGTGTCTTTTATAAGGAGGTACAGTATCGATAGGACAACGAAGGTGCATATCACAATTACCTCTTGCACGCTCTGTCTAGCGGGGGGCAACGAGAGAACGGGGCGCGGGGGCGCGGGCAGCGGCCGCGGGCGGTCCGGCCGCTCAGACCGCTCGGGCCGCGCCGGCGCACTGGGCATCGACCCGTTACAAGGCGGAGGCGCATTCACCGGCACATTCGGCTGCCCGAGCGCCTGCACCTTTCTCTGGTTCGACGACATCGTCAGCTTTAATTTGGGCTTGTTGTTCCCGTCCGCGAAGCATATTGTGCTGGTGTGGAACTGTGGTGCTTTCACATCGTTTTTAGTGATGTTACTGACAAAGTGGTTGTTGTTGTTGTTGGCCGGCGTGGCGCGCGGTGGCGGCGTCGGCGCATCCGACAGATCTATCAGTTTCCTCGTGGATATTATTGGGTAACGGTTTGGGAGTTGGGGACGTTCCGCTAACCGCGGTGGGAGGCATGGTGACAGTGTGTTCTGCAAACAAAATTGAATAATGTGCCACGGTGCTGCTACGAGCGCATGCTCCACTCCACGCATAATCACAATACAGTCGAGACACACATCACAACATGACTAGGTACTGGGTGGATGAACGGATGCTAATGACGAAATAAGCTTAATGAAACATTTAAATGATAATATAGGTAGGTTTCATTATCAAATTCATGTCATTCTCGTAACATCGGATAATTTGTAATAAAAATGTATTTAGAAACCAAAGCTTTCGATATTGCTCCAAATACATTAACGACGTAGGTAAACATACTTCGTCAAAATTTACATTATAATTGTCTATTCGGCTGCGTTCTCATTAAAGGTCTGATTAAACAGACGGCTGTCAACTCACTGAACACCTATAATTACATCAATATGCAAAATAACCCGGCTAGGGCATACGAAATTAATGTTATGCAAAGCGTATCGAAAGTCGTGATTTCGAAGAACAGCGAACGAATAAAATGACATAAGCACACAGTACACTGATATCAGAATGAAATTTTACTCTTAAATTACTATTTTGTCACGATTTTTTAGGGCGATAGCACACCACATTTATTTGCAATACAGTATGACTGAAAATGCGATGCGTGCAGTCACGATTCTGAATTGCGGTAAAAAGTTCTAGTGCGCTATGGCCTTAATGTCAACGAAAATCTGTTATGCAAAAACTTCTTACACGATGGCATTATACAGATGTTTTTAACGTTCTTTGCAAATAATTAATAAATAGATCACAAAATATATACAACACGCTCTACGTGATTCTATACGGATACGTACTGCGCTACTGAGTATTTGCAAAACTGAATACGAAATGACTCAAGCCACTAAAGAGAAGATACTTGGAATTTAAATGTACATGTACACGTGTAGAAGGTTGAAGTTGTGAGACTTACGGCTTTCTCTGGAAGACTTAATTCGGAGTTGTACGAGCTGTTGGGGAAGCTGTCGCGACGTGGTGCGTTTTTGTTCGAGAACAGAAACTCCATTTCTGTAACGAGATCGAGGGGGAGAACGGGGGCAGGCTCGCGTGGAGCGGGGGCATCCTGCGCTGCAGAGTCTGAAGAATCCGACGATACTGGCGTCGCAGAGCCGCAGGAATACCTGTGGAAAATATTTTTATGGTATTAAATTTACTTTTACATAATTAGTGTTTAGAAATTGGCGGGACTTTACTGTACCGATCGAAAAGGTGAACTATTTGGTATGAGCCACAAAGACAAAATACGATCATTTGGTGGTTATATTATTGTATCTCATTTTACCTGCTATCATCGGTAGTGTTTATTGACGATGGCCGCGATCCAGTCCTGGGCATTTTACTCTTCAGCCCTTTAACAGCAGATTTCATGTTTTTCCCTCCTTGACGAACCTATGTAAAGGGAAAATAGATATAATTATAAATATGTTGAAAAAAGGTAGTCATTTTATGCGTAGGTGTACATAGTTTGGAAAAACCGTATCGATTTGAACTAGTGCAAGATTTTTTTTTGATATACTGAAGTCTTCATGATAATACAATCCCAGTATGTGGATAATGTGAAGGAAATGCAGATTGCTCCCTGGCAATAATATACATGATTAATTAATCGTGCAAATTATTTATTTCAAAATGTTTTTATTATATTAACTGGCGAGCCACCTAATTATCAGTTAATGTGTAATATACTACATGTAGTTTTGCATTCCCGTCATATATGCAGATTCGGTAGTAAAAGGTAGACCTAATTACCTAGTTATCCTTTACTATATTTTTCTATACTGCAAACGTTGTTTGTTTGGATTTGAAAAGTTGTTTGGAAATTTTGTATGGATATAGTTTGATGCTGGGCACAGGACATAGGATACTTTTAACCGCAATAAACTGTAGTCCACGCGGATTAAGTCGCGGGCAAAGGTAAGAATATAAAACCTATATTTAATTATAGGTATGCGTAGTAACGTCTCGCATTTGATATGAAGGATCCTGCTCCGCCACCGGTACTGCCATCGGTATTCTGCTAGCAAGATGAAATTTGCTTTATTCAGACATTAGCCAGTCAATTGAATTATTGATCAAGGTCAATTACTGAAAGCTCCTATGTAGAACACATTTACTTAATACATAATTGTCATGTCCATGAATAACCGCACGGCCTCAATCGAACCAATCGATTAGAATCAATCAACCCGAGAATTCGCAATATGGAAAGCCAATTTGTCTCTCACGTGCGTGGGCACGCGTATGCGCGGGACCGCTTTTAAAACAAACGACGACGACCCGGTATTTTAAACTTCCTGGGGCTTTACCACGTACAGTTAAATCCATCCAGGTTAAGGCCTTAAACTGAACTGGCCTGCTAACTATCACTACCAATATCGCTAAGCGTTCATGAGTAACCAGAGACATTTATCCAAAGAGATCGTAACAAGTTGTTTGCAATTACGGGAGTTTATATAGCTCCATCTCATTCTCTTATTCTCTTTAGTCTATTTTTGAGTGACGTCACGTCACTTTTGGTACGTGGTTATCCCCCTGGTTTTATATATTTGTTTTAGTATTTTAACCTCGGCTGCTTTCAGTAATCATCCTGCAGCCAACTCTTCATTGATCTTCTATCGTAATTGATATCGAAAGTGTTCGATAAAGGTAGATTTCCGATCATCGTGGCATGCATCAGTCGCGAGTTTGTATGACAAACTAAGAGAGACCTTCCGGTGCTAAAATGAGTGACAGGCGGGATAAGCGTCAGCACCACTGGCGCGATTACCAAAAGTCTATATTTCCGATGCATACCCTGTACCACGTAGAATTAGATCAAATAAATTTACGAATACGGACTAAGCTTAAATAACAATAATATGTCCGATTGCATGCGATAAATACGACGGCAATTAGGCTGTCATTAGACCCAGTGCAGTCTACAATGTTGACAATTGGTATTCAAAACTTTGTGGAGAATATTTTCGTTGTAATGATTTCATAAAACTCTAGTAATCGGTGCAACGATAAGGACATACGTGGAGGTAGTTATTTGTGTTGGCAACAGCAGTCCCACTAAAATATTTTACGAGTTTTAAAAGTTGCATGGTTCCGTGATTAATTTAAATAGTAGTCAAAGAAATATAACTACAAAATTACCATAATAAAACATAAATAACAATGAATATCGCCTAAGAAAATTGAATGAAGTAGGTAAAGTTCATCAGGGTCATATGAAATTGAATGGTACGGCGGAAAAAAGTTGTAAACCTGAAATAATAGTGTACAGGAAAGGAGATCTAAATAATTATCTAAGAGGTGAGCGGTATTTATAAGCCGATAACTAATCTACAGTGCTGTATAAGTGCCCAAATAAGTAGTTTTTTCTAACGTGCAATTGAGACATTTTGAAATTTGTGTGGTAAAGTGAAACTTAATTGGATTCGACTTTAAAACATAATTACTAGTAGATAAGTTAAAAACAAGTTGCTTGGTGTGCATATAGTGCCTAGCCGCAGGACTCAGCTGGTATTTTATAAATGTATGGTGAATATGGAAATATTATTTCACATTTAACATTTCTGACCAACAAGCTGACCAGTTGAGGACAAGTCACACGAATTTGTTTAATAACCGACACTAGACCGTATTGCAAAATATAAAGCGACATTATTGAATACCCCTGTACATTAGAAATAAGCTCCACCAAGTATTGAATAGCAGAAACTTCAAGAAGTCAAGTGACTCAAGAACAAGAGAGCTCTCCAAGACTCACCGATTTCACAGCCGATTGTACTGCTGGGTTTGCCTGTAAATATTCATATTTTAAAGCAAAAAAGGAAAACTCAAGAATCTACAGCATGCAAGCGTTAAAGAACCGCAATTCAGTTATCAACATAATCATATTGATTTAAAAGTAAACTCATCATACGAAAATGCCAAACAAAAGTCGATTTTAAAGTCCGTTCTTCTTACAAGATCTCCTACAAGACAAACAAAAAAAACCTAAAAATGACTTTAAGATGTACCACTTTTTAGTAATAAGAGACATTTCGGTTTTGATAAACAGACAAGCTCTCATTTCATTCCAAGAATACTAAACTTCACACTTTCAGTATCGCCATTGTAGTTGAAAAAACATAGAGTCTGACTAATATTTAATGAATAAACTAGGCGAGACAATAAAATAAAAACAAAATAGGCAGGTGCAGATCGTACTTGGCGATCGAGATCTCCTTGATTCTCCATTGATCTTAAAAAACTGAACCCGAAAGAAGCACGTGTGATTCCAAAAGCGTTCGGAGACAGTAAGGCCTCACGCACTTGCTGGCTAATCTTGTTACCACTGGGTTTCATATTAAACAGCCCATCTAATGGCACTAATGCATAATGGTTTAATCATGGTAAAAAAATATAGTGGAAAAAAAGAAAGAGTTAGACAGAAGAGTGTGGTCTCCAAAAAAAGAAGAGTGGACTCAATAATCCGATAATTGCGCAGCTCTCATCGTCAAGTATCTATTGATTGTCCGCGAATCCGGTCTTTACACGTTACTGCTTCAGTTAGTTTTCGACATGACCGGATATAAAAAGCAAATATCTAGAAAAAACTGAATTGCAACCCTTTGAATTCATGTTAGTAAAGCCATAATTTACTCGACCGTGGTTAGTCACTGTGTATTTTATTTACTCTCTATTTTTAAATCACACTCAAAAAACATTTTATGTGCCCTCTTGTAATTATAGTAAACAAGGGGTTTGCTCGGTAACTTCGTTATTAAAAACCTGTTAACTTACTCTTGTCATCATAGCTATACATTTTGTACGAAGCATAGCGCTGAGTGCAGATATTTAAGTACAGTAGGACCTTGATAGTCCGAATCGGCGAAAAACTGGGCCCTGGCGGATAACTGGGGTGTCCGGTTCAGATTACAGTTTGCTATTTTTATGTCTTTAACAAGCTACAATTTGTATTTAGTTTTTTTCGGAAAGGTAATTATTTGCATTACTATTAACTCATTCAAACACTGAATTCCCCTATGAAGATGTCTTAACGACGTGTCGCAGTGCTCACCGCCTACTATTTTTTGCTTTCATTTTATATAAAGGTCTAATAAGCTCAATACTCCAAAGGATCTTGAACATTGTATGTTTAATAGAATATCACCAAAATCTTAGGCTTTGATTAATTGAATCAGCGCTGAATTTCGGAGCACTAATCAATGATACATTGGCCTTTGACTGGTGTAATAAATTAGATGTAATTGAGATACTTTACATCACATTTACATACAATTTGTTGATTGGTTGGTTGATTTTTGGCAGATGGATGCGATCACGTCGTAACTATTACGAGGCTTCACGTTTCAGGATTTAAAAAAAGTTACATTTTGTTAAACGCTTTAAAGTTTAAGCTATGTCTGTTTCAGGTGTCTGTTTCAGGTTCCAATGGTTTATAAGTAAATGTTAACTAACGGATGTACTTATAAACGCCTTTTTAAAATTAACACGTCATTTAAGTTCTGCCCAATAGATTTTAGTACTGCGATGAACTTAAATGACGTGGTTCACTTTAAGAGGCGTTTATAAGTAAAGCCGTAGACTTCACTTAACACTGAAAAAAAATGTATTAATTCCCCATTAATTGAGTAAAATCTATTAGTCGATAAAATTATGCCAAGTAATTAACTAATGCTCAGCGAACCAATATCTAGCATAGCGATGGTACTTTCGCGAGCGTTGCCGTTCATGAGACCCCTTCTACACATCATAACTTTATTCATGTTTATAATCGCTTCAACAAAACCATGCATACAAATGTTAGATACCAAACATAACCCTAGCAGAAAATTGTTAAATTAAAATGACCATGAACAATACTGTCAGGTTAAAAGACAAAAAAAATATATATAGATTTAAAAAAAAACATCTATCAAATTGAACATAGGCTACGTAACAGCACCTTAATGCCCGAGCGCAATTAATTTGGTACCTTATCCTTGACCGTTTTAAAGAAGGCCCCGCCCTCTTTCTTGACATTTTTGGCCCAGTCCCTGTACTGTTGTTTCAGCCTCTGGCCGCTGCCTGTGCTCATCTTGTCAGCGTAGTTGTTGCACTCCATCTCGAACTCATCATTAAAACCTCTTCCGGAATTGAGGAGGTCTAATCTCTCGTCGATGAACTGTAACAGTTTTTTATTATTATTAAACACTAATAGAGAGATAGAAAACATTTTTCTAGTGAGTTAGTACCGTCTTATAGCTAATACTGTCACGACGTAACGGATGCATTTTTAAGTTTGATGCAGGACCGCTGAAACGCTTTTGATTTTACACTGGAATTGTGGTCACCACCTAGACAAGTTATATAAATAAAAAAAAAACACTAAACTAACTATTCTATCTAATAATTATGTATCATTAATTTGAAAATACAATCGAAATCCGTCAACGCAATATACGAAATATTAATTCGTAGCCGATAATAATAACACGATCCCCCCCAAAAGGAAACTCCAATCAATGCACAAGAGCCGGAATGATATAATCTAGGTTCCTTTAGCGCACGTCACAATAGACTTTCAACCCAAGTACAACAGTAGTCTCAGCCCGTAATTTATAACAAAATACAACACAGAGACGTCCGCTGCGTCCTCTCGCGGCCAGAGGAGTGTATCCTATGATTCTAACAAGATATATCGCGGACTGACCCGCAAGTTTTGATTAAGTAACTCTTCAATGTATCGTCGCCGGTACTGGTTGTAACAAGTTTAAATTATCTACCAGTCTATATCTGCGTCCACTTATGGGTCGGGGACCTTGGCAGTCCTGTATGCACAAGAGAGCCAAAGTCAATCTCAATAACTGAACGGATGGTGTATTGCGACGATCTTTGTTATTTCTAGTCGGAGATTCTTATTTTTTATTTTATTTAATTGAGTGAATAGACGAGCAAGTCGGTCACCTGATAGTAAGCGCTACGCCTGCACATAACAGTAACAGTGCCACCCAGAATTTTGTATTGCATAATCTTGCGCGGCACTGCACTGCGCTCGTCACCCTGAGACATCGGCTCTAAAGTCTCATATGCCCAGTAATTTAGCTGGAAACAGTGCGCCCTTCAAACCGGAACACAGTAATGTTTGCATACTACCGCTTGGCGGGTGAATATCTTCCAGTCACGAGTGAACTTAACATCACGGGAGATAGTTGTCAAATGCAAACCTATTTACCAGTAATAAATTTCAGACTATAGAATTATTGTCTCAGGGTAACGAACACAATGCAATGCCGCGCATAATTATGCAAAACAAAGTTCTGGGTGGAACTGTTCCTGTTATGGGCAGGCGTGGCGCTTACCATCAGGCAAACGACTAACACACCGCGTCACTCAGCAACGTAAAAAAAAGTTATTACTGATTGGGACAAAAGAAATTCCCCCTTATTGCAGTCATCTGAGTGCAACTAAATTAGGTTCAAACTTTAATTAGTTAGGTCCCAGTTATTATTGTCGAAGCTTCCAATAAAACTAGCTTCGTTTATTTATTTTGATGGGTATAGAGCCACGTTATATAACGCATACGTGCATTCATTTATTCTCCGTCAATCTACATTCGCAATTGGAATAAGTAGGATTGACAGGTCATTACGTGCGGCGAGGTCTTGTGCCATTGCAAATCGTATGGTGACGATACTAAAGATTGGTCCAGAGTGCACTTCACACACACACATAGATGCCGACTCTACTGTGCACCGTACGAACACAAAGTGGTCCTACATCCTGGGCCGGTCTATTGCGTCAGGTCGTCGAACTTATGACCCCAATTGCGAATCAAAATTGTGTCTACTGGACGTAGGCTAGCGTATGACCATATCACCTGGACTTATCACCTTAAATACGATAAGCATAGAAAGAAATAGCATCGCATAGAAAACCTATAATATCTTTGACGAAAGAAAATTTGTTGCTATGCATTTCGTCATCATTATGACGATTTAGATGTGAAAAATGTCCACTGTCCAGACCAGTACCAGACAGTCGGTCAGTGGGTCAGTGTGTGACCTTCCCATAATTCGCGCATGAATTGTAGAAGTTGGTCAAGTAATAATTGATCAATAACGGGCTGCTAAATTGACCACACTGTGGTCTGTAAATACACTACTTTCAACATTGGAAATCTTGGAATAGCTAACAGTAATTACGGGCCAAAAGTTTTATTTATTTATAATAATTTTTTTAACAGTTTTTTACGTGACAACGTCTAATAAATCGATTAACGCCGGCTGCATGCACGAAAAAGTTGACACATTGTCCCGTTACGCTCATTGTACGCTTGCGCTGCATCTATCTCTCTTCTCTTCTTGAGAGGTTAATTATTTTAAAAATCTAACTACTAGTATAATTTCAAGTATTTATTCTTTTATTATTTAAAAAATGATTCAATTCTATTCTTAAAAGTATGCAACTATTTCATCAATGTTTTGTTATGACGTTGTCACGTTAAAATGTCGTCCGTAATCCAACTTTACAGAGAACCATTTTTTATACTTTTTTTCCCTTTTATTAATGTGGAAGGTAAAGACCGTCATTAGGAGACCATGATAATGTTTTGTGGTCAGAATATTATGTTAATATGCATTGATGATAGGAAAGATTTTAAATCATCTCGTGGGTTTTTCATTCCATTGATTTCATTGCATTTTCAAGAGAGTTAAAAACTTAACTTGGTTCTCAATAATTGTTTTCTATGCGTGTAATATCACAGCACAAAGATTTTCGAATCTGAGGATATTGAAATGTACACATAGATAATATCTATAGATATTGGGTGAAACCCATAAAAATATTATTAAAAGAGACGTCCAGATTTTGGTCTGGGTGTAAAACGTTTTCATCGCCAGCAAATAATAAAGAGTTCCTTGCTCATGTTAGAATAGAATAGAAAATACTTTATTGTGCATTAGTTAAGAACAGGTACAGGAATAGGTGTAGGTAGGTACAGGTATTGATTGGTTACCTACAACTGTTGAGTCAAATTTAGAAGAAAATTGTTGAAAATTTCATTAGTTTCTACCATTTCGGTCAATAGTATTATTATTAATAACGCATCACGATCACATACATAGAACCTGACCCATAACTAGATTCCCTGAATCTAAGGAATCATGAACTACGAGGACCATGGTCCTGCAAACACCTAGACGCAGAGCAAATATTTGTGGTTCAAAAGAATCTTTGCCGTGTGCGGGAATCGAGCCCGCAACCCCACGCTTGACAGTCGACTCATCACCCACTTACGCCACGGAGGCCGATATTTCCAAACGATTTTGACGTAACTTATCACCGGTATTGTTTTAAGTTTTGGCTTGGCACTATTTGTGCATTTAGTCAGTGTCAAAATTATCAGTTAGCTTTTCATTTCATTTTTTTATGTTATAGCTTCGTAAGATTTGTGCATTCGGTGTAATGTGTTAAAATAATTCAAGTAGGTACATATTTACCTATTTATTTTATTTTACTGAGTAAGGAGACGAGCAAGTTACAATATTTTTTCATATATATTAGATTATCAACTCTGTATAACTAAAATGGCAGAATCAATGCTGTTGAAAGTTCAGTATTTAAAAACTGATTGAGTAGATATAATATGTTGTAAGGTTTGACCTATAGTCAGTGACATCCTTAACTAAAGCGATAACGATTTTTATTAAGTAATGTGGTAAATCGATTCGTACATTTTTCGTGACCTTTATAGTATTTTAGACCAGCACATGATATCTAAGCTTACCTGCTGAAATATTTGCGATTGCAATATTTTCTTCAGAAACGGTTGCATGTTTTTTCTCGTTCTTACAAAAGCCTCGGGGTTGAACGTAATCAGTTGACCGTTTTCTATTCTGAAAAGGCAACAAGAGAAAATTGTAAAATATTGTACCAAGTTACGAGACTTCAAGCTGCGTGACATCACGTTCCGGAAACAACGCGGGTATACAGTTCGATTAGGGCTAACATAGTATTCAAAGTATATTCATAGCATCTAGTTATGTGGTACACCTCGATATTAATTTATTTTATATTTTTATATTGTACCTTATGTGTCATAATTACATCCCCGTAGTTTCTTGGTGCTATCTTCTATGATGGGTATATTTCCAAAGCACTGATAGGTTTAATGGAGTTTTCCTGTGCGAGATTCAGGCATGAATCACCACTTTAAAGGGAAATTTCCTTTTTCAAACTCAAACCATAATCAGTTGTAAATCAGTGGTTTAGTAGATCATATTTGATTCATTTATCTCTATTTATATGAGACGTGTTTGACGTAAGTTTTAAAACGTGCATTATTTTTGCCTACTTGCAATAAATAATTGAAGTTTTGAGTTTGAGTTTCAAGGTATAGGGAAGGGAGCTCGCAGGCTGGCGCATTCACTTTATAATACTTAAATTATATGTATTATCAATGGAACGAGCTGGCGCAGCCATTGATAATAGCAGACCGACTTAAACTCACGCAATATTAGCCCATGTGCAGTAAACCCTAGTATTATGTGCTATATACACATAACTTGTGTTATAGGTAGAAGTTCCTAAACTTTCAAGAATTTGATAGATATTTATTAGACAACTGTGAGCGAATTTGACCCAGTTTGGTCTAGTAAATATTGAAAAACTTACTTAATTGCATCGCGATATCCACCTATTAAACACACTAGAGCGCGCAAAAATGCCCTCGAAACAGCATCACCCAACGCATTTTTATCACTCAAAGCTTTCTTCAAACTTGATACCTGAAAAAGGAAATCATATTTGTGAGTGCCCAGCTTATTATATAGAAAACATTAAAATTGAATGTAGAATTTATGAAATAGATCAGGTATCTTGCACATTACTGCAATGCATCTATACAGAAGTATTTTAAATATCAGTTCGACTCGAGTGAACTTAGCTCCAATATAATTATATTAGATTTTTTATTTATCCATTCCATTTCTACGATTTATTGATATATAAAGTTCTCTTACCAAATCAGGTGGAAGACCCTCTAAATCCCGGAAAGGAGTTCTCAGCTTATTTGCATCTACATCTAAAACCACCACGTCACCTATTTCCGACATTCTAACAGTCTGAAACAAAGAATTGACAATTTATTAGCAGAACACGTCATCTCCCACATTATAAAGTGATTGGTACGGTAGGTCAAGGGGGATACATCTGTCAAAGCTCCTCAACTAGATCTTAGTTACAAACAGTCATAATGGTCAAAATTATGTTGTTACAGTTAAAGCACATTCGAGGACATACATATAAAAGAAACCTATTATAAAAACTTCCCAGTTCTTACAATTAAATGAGAAGAGGAGAAATCTTATAATGGATAATAATACTTGTAGTATAAACAATTTGATCCCGAAATGTAACTGTAAGTCTCTTATCTAATCAAGACAAGAAAAATCTAATCGAAGAGAAGATTATTTTTACAGAGTGCTTAACTTTTAAAGCTTATAGTGTCTATATCTAAGAAATACTAATTAAACTTAAAAATAAAAACAAAAACATAAATATCTTGATAAACCTGACTTGATTTAATTTAGAACTATACGCTACGAAGGGGCATCTTTGTAGTACATGCTTCGCAGGAAATAGTGACCGACCTAGGTTTCAGTTTCAGATTTACACCAAAAAAAGTAAGAAAGCTTGCGAATTCGGTTTCGGCCGTAATAGACTAAGTGCGTTCGGCGTCGGCTGAGATGCTCAGTGGGCGGTACTTTCATTGACAAAATAACAATCAATGACATAATATTTAATTTCAATTTAGTTACGAAATATTTCATACTTCCACAAACTCAATTCATATAATAATAATGTGTGCGAAAAGATCCATATTGTCTTCTAAATATATCTAAATAAGTTTCGATTCAGCCGAAACCAGATTAGCAGCTCAAATTCAGTTGTGTTTTTATTGAAAAATTAGTTTTGGTCGGTCACTAGCTGAAACTACTTCCGCAAGTCTACATTAATGACCATGCTTGATCTATTTATACCTCCATAACACATCTAGGAACTCCGATGAGAAAGGGCATTGGTGCTAGCAAGTAGTCGACCAAATGTTTCGGCAGAATCGGTATGAATATGTGTTGCCAGGACATTGGAAAGAGCGTCGCGTTAGCCGCTTGCACGCATGCAGAGAGTCTTGATAGTTTTGAAGCCACTATGGCCACCCTGCGCTCGTGCAGCAGCGCCGCCCACAGCCCCGCCATGCAGTTACTATCCATCGCGCTGAAGTATTCCGTTAAATTACACTGAAATAAAAAAAAGGCAAATATAGAGGATGCATATTATCTATATATATAAAATGTTATGTTGGTTTGTGTACGCTTCAAAAACTCCAAAAGTTCTGCACCGATCGAGCTGAAATTTTAGCATGATATATAATCAGCATCAAGGATTGTTTTTATCTATTTTTTTCATCAGTGACATATCATTGAATGTCGCTTCTATTTGTTTTGCGCCCGCGAGGGTGAAACCGTAGGATGAATCGTCTCGTTACAGAATCGACTCGCTGCCGAACCGTCTCGTTGCCGAATCGTCTCATTACAGAATCGTCTTGTTGCTAAATCGTCTCGTTACAGAATCGTCTTGTTACAGAATCGTATCGTTGCCGAACCGTCTCGTTGCCGAATCGTCTCATGACAGAATCGTCTAGTTGCCGAATCGTCTCGTTACAGAATCGTTTCGTTGCCGAATCGTCTCGTTACAGAATCGAATAATTGCTGTATCAATTAGTTACTGAATCGTGATAATGATTTCAACTTGACTAGACTACTAACTATCTAACTCACTGGTACTTTCATAAATTAAAATATAAAATACTTGAAATTTTATAATAGGTAGAAATAATACTTTTTATTAGTTTATTTTCGAATGTATTCGTTTATACCTTGTCCGTAGTGGTCCTTGCTAAAATAAAGTAATCAAAGTGGTCCTTGGTAAATAAAAGGATAGGAACCACTGCTCTGAGGCTGGAAATAGCAGAGAAGCAATCATTCAATCAAGAATACACGAATTGTGAGGGGGACAAATGATTGTTTGAATATGTTTATACTTACATTTTCCGGTATACTCGGTAGTTTAGCGTCAGGACACTGACAAGTGAACACGCTGTGGCCCGCATTGTAGGTGACCTTCAGCGTGTGTCCTGCCATCGGCGGTCGAATCCGGCATGCTTCCAGAAACGAATTCAACTCCCCTTGCTCTGGACTATTTATAAGATTCGCTATGCTATTTAATAACCTGAAATAGAGGTGTTGTTTTTGTTATTATATTGTCATACTCTGAAATGCAGAGTAAGGCCGAGGGATCACCTTACGTCATAAGTATACAACACAATTAAGTTTCGTGTAAGGTTCATCTTTTGCGGTTTTATCCATGATTATCAATCAATGATACTAAAAACAAATTACGTTGATATTTGGAACCGTTTTTGTTGGATTGTTATCATATTCCAAATAAACAGCAATAAAAGTAGTATTAAATTAAATGAGCAAATAAAAATAAAATTACTTAAACTAGGTACT
This sequence comes from Campaea margaritaria, assembly GCA_912999815.1. Lineage (NCBI taxonomy): Eukaryota > Metazoa > Arthropoda > Insecta > Lepidoptera > Geometridae > Campaea > Campaea margaritaria. The sequence continues at coordinate 9,592,310 of OU538788.1, forward strand.
TTACTTGTTATTTGTTGTTATTGGCAATTAAATATTATTACTATTATATTATTAAAGATATCTTTTATTTATCATATAAAAGAGTTGCAAGTGCAGTTCTCTACTTTCCGTCTCAGCTCGCTGCCACCATAATAATGTATTGTCATCGTAACTTGACTGGCATGCAAAACGTTAACTCAATTAAACAACGGGAACTGGGTCAAAATTGTCTCGCATGGTTTGATCGTACAATAAAAGCTTTGCAATAGAACTCAATTAAATAACTAGCTGCATATACATGCAGACACAAAACTAAATTTTGCACATAATCATAAATACACAACGCAAAGCTGAAATTTAAGTGTACTGGCACAACAAAAATCTAAGCAAACTATACTATACATAAAGAAAAATAAAAATTTGCAATAAAACTCAACTAAATAACGAGCTGCATATATACAGACACAAAACTACATCAACGACTACATTTAGCACAGAAATATTCATACTCAACCACAAAGCAGAAATTAAAGTTGACTGGTACACAATAGAAATCTAGCTCTATGCACAAAGAAAAACACAGACAATAGCGACAGGCAGGATGCCGAGGCCAGTCATACGCAAAGCACGCAATTCTTTATTTTTTTATTCGCTACTTAGTACAGCCCATACTGAACATACACAAGCATCTACTGGGAATCTGACCATTTCTCGTAGAGTATAAACCACAATACACCATCATGGAGGTCACATGCCATTCATGTTTCTGGATTTTGAATGTCTCTCTTTACTCTATAAAGAAATCGTTGGTCGTTCTTGGTGTTCGAACTCAGTAGGTCTCGTTTAGTAGGTTCTTATCTCTTGTACTGCGTGAATTTGTAATTGCAACCTCTTGTATATATAGTTTCAGCGTCTAAATAAAGCCAGTTTCTCAGATAAAAAAGAAAAAACGGCCGGTATTGATATTAGTTGGAATTCTGTAACCGTGAGCCATCACCGTTGTAAATTATAGAAATTAAATTTCTTACAATTAAATTTGCTACATACCATCCAAATACAACAAATTTTATTTATTCTGTCTTTTAAAAAACGCTCTTAAATAGGGGTTGGGTAGAAAACAGTATTTCTTTGACGTTATTATAAATTAATAATCAACGATTTATATGTAGTGATCCATTAAACCGTGACCAAGGTAACAATTGATGCATGACTGTGTAGTCCATGTGACGTTAAGCAACTAATTTTCGTTATAAATGCACTGCTAGATTTGTTTAATTTTATAAATCATTATTATTGATCTGTAATCCATAATGTATTTTACTATAATGCCAGTCCTAGGAATCACATCAAAACTTTCAATATATTATTGTAGGCATTAGTAATTTTTATTTCTTCTATGTACCTACGTAATTATCACTTGCTTATCGGTGAAGGAAAATATCGTGAGGAAACCCACATAACTACCCAAGAATTATTTCAGAGGTTGATATGTCCTGCAATCCGGACCTGGCCATGTGGTGGATTATTCCCTAATCCTCCTCACGAAAGTGAGGGGAGACCCGCGCTCAGCAGTGAGACTATTTGGATTAATGATGAAAAATTATTGAAACAGCATACTAAATCCCAACACCATAAAACGAACAACAAATTTCGCTTGGGCATTCATAATGCACAAAATATGTCCTTCTATAACAAGTTGCTAAATTTTAAATGCAATAAATAAGTTAGTACGATAATGAACCAAATTTGTGATTCTAACCATTTGTTACGAATACTTGAGGGTGCAATATCAAAAAAGTTTAAAAGCAAGTTCAAACAAACGGGCTTATTTTCTCTCTACCTGTGAGAGACGAACTGAGTCTTAACGGTAGGGTGGTATACAAGTTATTATTATAATATTCAATAATAATCAAAGGCGGATCCATAAGGGGGGGCACGGAACACATGCCCATAGATGGTTCCAATGAAAATGAGGTGCTAAACTTTTACTACTAGCACTTTTTACGATTTTTTATAGAATTGTTAAAGAATTATTTCAAGAAGTAGCGAGCAGACATAGTACTTTCTGGAAAATCAGTCAGTCAGCAAAAGTTAGTGAAATCGAGGGGTCACTAGGAAAGTCACAAGTAAAATAAGATTTCACACTGTTTGCTCCATACTTTTCCAAAGATTCAAAAATAATAATGATGTATTACACTTACTTAATTTACATGAATTGACATTAGGTTCTTTTTTTAAATGAATAAAAATAATATGCAGGTTACTTTCATAACCTGATTACTGATTAATTTAAAATTATTGTTACTAACAATTAAGAGATTCTTGCTTTGGTTTGTCAGGGAAGCTCAGGGAAAAGTGACAAATATATTTTAGCATTTCCAGTAGGGGAATACTCCTTACTAGTCTTACACTTTGCGCCACACACACCCTCGTCAATAATTGAGTGATGTAACAAACTACAGATCTTAAAACAAAGCAGGGATTAAGTGAAAACAGCCTATTTTGTGAACACAAAACACTAATATCAATAAGCGCGCTACATGCCAACTACCTACTATATAATTTGTTTTTAGAAACAACACAATAACGAGAATACTTTATACACATACACTTACATTGATGTTAATAACATAGTTTAATCAATGTTTCTCAAAATAATTGTTCTTTTAACTATTATTTAGTTAAAAGAATAGCTATTTAAAAAATATATTAATGAACTTATTGCAGTTTTTTTCGGCATATTCTGAATGCGGTGATAGTCAGATTGACTGTTTTATGTGCTTTTGTGTGAATAAATTTTTAAAAATGAATGAAAATTATTAAAATACTTACTTGTAGAATATATCGTGCCATGGTAGATGAGACATCAGCACAAATGCTGTATTTGACTTTGGTTCATAACGGCAAAAACAAAATGTGTACTTTGAATCCACAGACGTCAATACAAATGAGTAATGTTGAGCAAAAGAACTGAAAAGAAAACAACAGTATTGTTTTAGTTTAAACTTTACTTGAGGCTATAAAAGCCTCTTCTATTGATAATGTCATTTATGTTCTGTGCAACACAAAAAAGAAGTATGCAATACTAACTATTGACATTTAAATTTGTTTTAATGTAAGGATAAAGACTTTAAATAATTTATTTGTTGCATACAAGTAATTAAAAATATATAAGCCATGTATTTAGAGCCCCCTAATCATAGATGTTAGATGAAGCCTAATTAAATGTGAAAAATAGATGCAATGTGCAAATTAGTTCTATTCTTAACACTTTCAGTGCTGAAAACACGGGTGTAGTGTTTTTCATAACTTGCAGCGAGTGGGGAAAACAACTGTTATGTTTGTTGTATGGAAAAACACTATGGAGTGTGCAGAGCCACACCTGTTGCTAGGCAAGAAAATCAGCTCAGTAGTTAAAGGGTTAAAATTTTAAAATTAATTATCTCATTTGTCATATTGAATACTCACTTTTCTAATTGACATGCAAATGTGAATTTTGGTATGTTTTTTAACTCTTCTTCATTTTTGTATGATTCTGGGTATTTTTTAATAATATAGGGTTCCTGAGTGTAAATCCCCGGTGACACTTCACAGTATAACTCAAACAAGTAGCGTACCGTCTCTCTGTAATAGATAAATATTAGACATAGTTAGTTTGATTACAGATTGAGATAAATTAAACTAAAAAGATCAAAAGTTAACATGTTCACTGTTGAAAACACACACGCCTGTGTTTTTATAATTTGCATTATTAGTATATTTAGGTGCAATTTTGTCATGATGGCTGTAGAAATGGCAAAGATATGTGGTGGCAAAGTGAATATTCGCGCCATTTTTTTTAATATGATAGCATGAGTGGCAAAGATACAAGGTCGCAGAGTGAAAATTCCTAAAAAAAACAGTAAATATAATTAATAAATTTTATTGTATTTTCAAAACTACCCAATGACTGTACTATCAACAGAAATCTCAGAAGGGCAGAAGCCTAATCTGACAAAATGGGATGTAATTGACTCCACTTTATCATGCCACCATGACACAATAGCTGGTTATGATAGCAAACAGACCAATAGCAACAGGAAACTGTTATCAGCTGGCAAATGTTTTCTGCCAAACAAATAGAAAGGTAAATAAAACAACGGAAACAAGATGGAGTGAGTACTGGAGTAATTAGCTACCACCATTTACTTGGCTCAGAATCTAGGTTATGTGATTTGGCATAACACTAGTAAACAAAATATTAAAGAGAGTGGGAAACAAAACATTCCAATGTGCAAACGTTACCTTATTCTGGAACCCATGTCGCGACGTGGATTATCAATTTTTAAATTACATCTTATGCGATCTTCCACTGATGTTAACTTGCAAGATTATTTATTTATCATCACAAGCCATAAAAACTATTTGTTGGTTACCAAATACAATTCCATGATTTTTATCATTGTTTCCAAATTAAATACTGAGGCGAAATTGCAATAGAATGAGACACAATACTATGAAAAATTATGTTTCTTTCTGCACAAATTAATTATGTAGGATCAATCCAAGTATAGGTAGGTAATGAATGGGTAGGTACCTTACCTACCTACTCACTCTTTCTAAAATCGTAATGAACCATCAAATCCATCCAATTCATCGAATAGTTGTCAGATTTAGCAGCTGTCAGCTGTCACAAGATGTAGACAGCAACAGACGCACCGATATTTTCTTAATATTTTGGCTAAGCACGATTTGTGCATCTTTATTATGTGTGCATATTAATACAAGAGTACATTGATAATGACAGAACAGAGTTCTGAAAAATGACAGAATTTTTTGTAGGAAGTCTTAAAACCTACTTCGTGGGGTGTCCGCGACCTCAAATATTTCAAGGTCAAAGGTAAAAAAATTCGACTTTTTACAATATTGCAAATATTTCGACTTTGGGTTGTATTTATAGAAGATTAAATTCTCTACAACTTTTGTGTCTACATATTTTTTATTAACATTTTAAATAATTGGATTTATTACTAACTATTACGTTCAAGAACATTTAAAAAAATAAAATATCGTTTAAGATATAAAAAAAAATGTTTAAACAAAACTTGTAGAGAATTTAAACCTCTTCAATTTTTCTATTATTACAAATAGTATAAAACCCACAAAAAACGAGATATTTGCAATAAATCTATAAAAAATAAATTGTTTGACCTTTGACATTGAAATATCTGAGGTCGCGGACACCCTACGATAAGTAGGTTTTGAGACAAGTTTAAGGGTGCCTAAATAAAAGTTTGTACTAGTTTACAGCAGACTATCTCTCATTCCGAGATTCTTGCCTTATTTGACCAACTTTCTTGGACTATAAGCTGATGAATGCGTTACGAAAAATGTGATCGGGCGAAGCAAACGGAGTTTGAGAGGGAGATGTAAGTTAGTGAAGATAGAAAGAGAGAGAGATACTTAAGTTTAGTATATTTTTTAAAATATAATGACGATATTTTTTTAAGTCTTATTTCTACAACTAAGTGTCCCAGCACACATTTGGTTTTTTTATTGTATTTCCACTGATCCTCAATACATACGCAACTTTTCAAGTTAATCTGATGTCTTAAAATTGGTGATATTTACGTTCAAAGATGCCATTACATATATAGATTAATAAATAGATACAGGTGACGCTATAAGCGTGTCAATAACATACCCACCTGTGGGAACCAATAGGAAGGAATGAGTAAAACTTTATTTAATGGAAGTTACATTTATTAAAAACAAATAATATTTAAAATACACAAAAATTATGTACCACAGCAAAAATAAATATAATAGGCTTATCTGACCGATATCAAAAACTTTATACTTAACTTAATTTCTAGGAACATTTATACAACCTTTATTATTACAAAAAATAACAATACTTTTAAATATTCTCCTAGGAACACACGAATTCTGAACGCAAGCTAAAACAGCCAACAGCCATCACCAGTAACTAGTACGCCATTACGCTGCTGATAGTTTCAAATTATTCTAACATTTATTTTTAATAATAAGCAAGCTGCAACCAAACACCAATAATTACATAATATTATCATTAGTTAGTGTACCGAGAGTTCTCCATATAATAAGTAGGTAAGTATTAAACGTTTCTCTCTGCACATGCATTTTAAAATACGTGTGAAGAGTGAAACGTACAAATATGTAGGGTATTGTCATAGAAAATTACTGGGAACCTGAGGTTTGAGATCCACATTAGCCACAGTCATTCCATACTGTGCCATTTAATAGTAAAATATGATTCAAAAGTTTGAGCTATTCATTTCATAAGAGTTATATCATATCATCGTCGCCAATATAAAATAGTGACGATTAGGCAGATACCCCACTATCTAAAGAAGAGTGATTCTCTTCAGTAAAATTGGCACATTGAGTTTCATATGGTGAGCGAAAATTCTAAGTAAGTGTCTAATATACTTTCGCAGGGACAACGATCCTACGATGATCATTAATAAATACACTTTCAAAAATTCACACATCGAGATTTATATAAAATGTTAATACAAAAAGCTCCGCTGTCAAAATGACCTATGAATAATGATATACTAAGTGCTTATTTACGATAAATAGAGTTAAGAATAATAATAATGTATAAATCATTTTAAAATGTATTCTTAACTGATGCGACTTTTAGGAGTATGATTATTAAAAATTAATCTGTGAGCATGGCAGTCGAAACATCAGATCTTAAAATTAACAGGTAAGTAAAGAGACTGGAAAATTTCTTGAGCAAAAAGCAACGTAGTAGGGGCAAGTTTGCGTACTTTGCACTTTTATACAAATTAATTGACACGTTATAATATATTTGATGTATTCTGGGAATATTAATAAATAAATAACAGCTTTTCAGGAAAAACTTTCTCGTAAAATATAAATATAAAATTAATAAAATCAAGTTAAATAATTAAGAACAAAACACAAACACAATAAAATTAAGTACAACGAAGGGGCCCTTCAAGTATTACGTAAAGATCTAAGGGGGAACGGTTGGTAGGAAGAGGGGGGTCTGGGTGGTGATAATAACGTTAGCACTATTTCGATTACTTTTATGGATTTTTTGCAAAATTTAGTATATTTTGATTAATTAAATCATTGTATTCAGGACTCATTCTGCAATCCTACTTGATCTTCTGCTTAGGTAATACTTGAAAGGACCCAAAGCAATCACAACGAAGAAAGTTGTCTTGGTAGAGGTTACTGGTTATCATCAAGCCCGCCCAATATTTCTTGACTCTTGCCACTCTTTTGCATTTTACTTTTATGTCTTGCAGTGCAGTTTTGTCTTAAAATAACAAATACCTTAACAAAAACTAATAATCATAAATTAATGTTTCAACAAAAACAACAATGGGTAATATTTCTCGAAAGCATTTCAATAAATATCCACAGAAGTGTACTCTGAGAGTAAGCGGGACGAGAGTGGGACGCGAGATGCAGAGGCCATCCGAACAAACAATCGCCTAGACTTGTGCAGTTCAAATGTGCGCTTGCACTTAAAATCTACTTTTGAGCAGTCAAGATCATTTTTCAATGTTTGCCGACCTTTACAGGTGCATGTAATATTCTAATTGGAATGTTCATTAACACTATTGACTGGTGAGCAATGAATATAACTGAATGGCCTGTTTCAACACGGCCATGTACCTCTTACAATAATTAAACGATTTTATTCTCTATTGTCAGTTGTCAACCAGTGTTCTATGTTGAACTATTCTAAACAAATTTGTTTATGACCTGTTACCGTACTTGTGGAAACAGAACAATAAATGATACGATATGATTTAATTTTGAAAATCAGCCGTAATTAATACTTCTTTAAGCAGTCGTAGAAAAATGAGGACAAATTAACATCACAAACAGTCCTCAAACGTTATAAATTAAGTAAACATAAATAGGAGGAATGGTTTTAACAGTTCTAAGATATAATTAACTACTAGTTCATTGTCATATGTCACCCATTTAATACTATAAGCTCTAATGCCTTTCCAAACAGAACGAGGCGTGGCTTTTGATTCATTAAAATACGGAGCGGGTAGTTAGAATGATGTCCCATAATACGCGCGGGAAACGCTTGAAAGTTTCTAGCCACGTTCTCGCTTTGCTGTTTGCAGGACAACAACATTAATATAATAGTATATTCAATTTGTGTCTAGGTGTCGTGGACACGCGAGTCTTGCATGTCTTCTAGCATGTACACCATGTCCGTGGGCTGCTCGTAGCGAATCACTGTCGCGTAACCTGCAATATTGAAATATTTATAAATAAAATGAAACATCACATAAAGTTCTGATGGAAATTTCATAAAATGTAAGTTATGGACTATAAAAAATTATATATTTAATAAGGAGAAAATCTTTTATACGTCTAAACATCAGCTTCCATAAGTTTCTGTCCGATAAATCCAAAAATGTAATCTATGGATTTGATTATGATTTATGTATATTTTATTTTAGTTTTCCAATTGATATCTTTGATGAATTGACTTCATTTTTTTACACAATCCTTCATTTCTATATAAAAGTATTATATATAATTTTTATTTCGAAGTTGCCAACGGAACAGGGCAAAATAAAACATGTATAATATGAAATACTTATGAAATTATGAGTCACCGCCAAGCGTGTCCGGGTTTAGTTAGTTAGCCAGTTAAGTTTAGCTTGATACATATTTTTAATACGCCAAACCACAGAATAGATAGTACGCCAAACTGACAGTTTCCAGGAATACGAAACTGTCTATGGTGCTGTGCAAGAGGTACCTACGTGTAATGAGCGTTAACAAGTTAATAATATAATTTGCTATAAAATGTCAAGCCTGCCTTGTAGTATCGCATATTATTACAGTAATAAACACACTTCTCACAATATCTTGATCATAAAAACGAATTGCTAGCAATATATTCAGATTATTTATCAACCAAATTTAAGGTGTCATTGTTTACGATAGGATTATGTCAACCGTATTAGGTGTTATTAAGTATTGTCAACTGAAATAAAAATGAGCGACAAGAATCAAACGTCATATTTATTATAGCGACAAAACTTTGAACATGTCACCAACTTATACTCGTATCATTGGTTGAAAAGGTTACTTATCAATAGTTATAATTCTATTTGGCGATATATTTTTATGGCTCACGATATCCAAGGTTTATAAGATCTATAATTATTAATTATATTATACATTTTACAAGCTTTTATTTGATATTATACGAGTCAGTTTTAAGCAAAATGTTGAGCAGAAATCATGTCCGTCTGAGATACTTACTTTAAATAAAAGTGAGTTTAACATCAAATTAATAATTAATAGGTTATTTTTAACAAGCTTGTTTCTTTTTTTGTTTTGGCTACGCTCAATTTTTGCAATGAACTATAGTGCCAAGTATTCAAAATTACAAGTTTTTAAAATGATCTATAGATATAAGTCATAATGTGTAAAGAGCCAGTCTAGGTCAAGTCAAAGTTCTGCAAAGTGGTGGGTGCTTTACTGATCGTTTTTGGGAGTTTTGGAGAAACACGAAATGGCACGTTTTCTGGGTTTGCATCATTTGCCCACACTCGTGCATATTAACGAACACTTAAGTGCTAATATCCCACCAATATTGCACAAACTTGTTTTTTCATGTGGCAATGTATACATTAACACACGAAGAGTCAAGTTTGAGAAGCAGATACAAAAACACAACGTTCCTTTTTCGGTTTCGCGCTAAAACTAAATAAAAAAAATATTATCTCTTACAGTCCTGGCCACCCCAAGATTCGGAAAAAGCACAAGCTGTATTATATAAATAGCAGATGACTTCAGTTTTTTGACAATCATATTTATAACTCTGCTTAATTAATGTAAAATTTCATATTGTTGTTATGATTTCTAGAGTGTGTGAATGTTATAACCATATAATTATTAAAAAAAAGTTAATCTTGATAATAATAAAAAAAGAGGACATAACATCTTAAGAGGCTTTCGCTAGACGGCTGGATTGAGGGTCGGATGCAGAAGGCAGTACTCCTCGACACGGCGCGTATTGTCAGGAGGGTCCTCTCTCTGCGGCCCTAACCATCGGTAGCCTGGGCCTTGCTCCGCTACCGGTGGTATCCTAGGTTTAAGTTTCTTTTATAATATTTATAATTGACTTTATTATCATTAGTTATGTAAAATTATTGTAAAAAATAATAATTAAGAAGATTAAGAAGAAATTAAGAATTACAATAAATAAAGTGAATAAAAATAAAAATTTAATTTTTTCTGTACTGTGTTTATTTTAGTTTCAGGTGTACTATAAAGAGTTATCTATTCTAATAATTACTTGACCTTTAATATCAGCTGATATATAAAATTATAGTAGAAGATATCACTGTAGTTGTAATGATAGTAGATGGGAAACAGGCCCAATCTATTTTGCTCCCACAAACAAACAAATTTAGCGTGGACGGAAGGTATTAAACGTAGAAAACAGGAACATTTAGGAAACATATACAAAATCAGGAGACAAAATTAAACAACGAATCATAATAAGTCCAATTTATATTTGATAAAAGTATTTAATAAGACTGAGGGAACCTTACAAACACAACTTCGATTTTTACGTGTACGTACTCGTAAGTATTTAATTAAGCTTAAAGGAATATAATGTTATTTATGGATTTATTTGTACTAACAACAAAAGTGATGGCGGAATGTCTACGAGGGGATCATTAGGCGCGCCGCTAAGAGAACGAGAGTCAATTCGCAGTAGAAGCGTGCATCTTATTTCTGTTTTGTACCTATTCGGTTAACTAAAATATTATTGTGGCCCGCCTACCTTGCGCCTTGACTCGTCTGTTAGTGTAATTAAATTATATTGAAAGAGTACTATTATAATAGACATAATACTTTATAGTATACCAAGAAATACGTAGGCCGTAACATACAAATGACAATAGTATGCTTTATACTGTTATGTTCTATAATACTGAGAAACGTGCCTATTTCATAGTTTTAATAATTTACTAATATCACAAATAATAATAAAAAAAAACAGTAAATAAACTAAAATAAATTTTTCAACGTTAGGGTATTGACCAGAATTAAATCGAAATATAAGTAATACGGGGTTGGCTAGTACACATATAAAAATTAAAAGATGTGATTCAATTATACAAACGCTCCACCAGTATCTAACATCTAAAGTATGACACGTATGGACATGGTAAAAATTGACTCAATGGCAATATTTAACTTTCACGTTCATATTTGCTTATCATTAGTTATTTGATCATGTATATTGAAGTCATAGACTTATTTGGACTTATCAAGTAAATGTACCTCCTAAGGGACCAAATAATAACTATAAATCAATTAAAGTAATTGTTAATTGGCCACAATCTTCGTAGTTACCGTATGCTTAAATACGGGGAATCCTAGTCAGGATCTTTGTTTGTGATCGTGACGCGTAACTGTTATTGTTATTATGAAGCGGCGTGTGGGCATTCCTGATTTGTTTATTCAGCATCATCTACAGTGTCTTTACCTTGAGTGACGCCTGCGCGCGTGACCCTGCCTTTAAGAAAGTGCTGAGCGATCACGTGGAGGAAGCAGCAGATTAGAGAGCCGTATCCGAACCAGCGGAACGTTTTCCAACCACCGTATGTCGTGTAGAGCTGCCCTCCGATGAAACTGCCGAGAGACGTGCCCACGCCTTCGAACACAGCCCCCACAAGACCCTGGAACATAAGATACAGCTCTTGACGCTTCTGAATTGAATCGAAATGACCCGAGATATAAAAAGTGTTCAACCGGGAACTTTGTCCAATAAAGGCGGACGGTGGGCTGATCGCGGATACCAATCGTAAATGGTCAACATATTCTTTGAAGTTTTTAGTATGGGCTACATCTTAAATTAAATGAGCTTACCATTACGATGTATATCAGAGGGCTGGCCTGCTCAAAGGCTGAAGGCTCAAATATTATGATGTCTTATTTCAGGACCGAAAGGCTATACATAATTAAAACAAACTAGCTGTACTCTGCCACGCTTCGCTGTGGCACATTCGCACATTCGCTGATATGTCACTGATGAAAAAAAAAGATAAAAACAATCCTTGATGCGGATTATATATCATGCTAAAATTTCAACTCGATCGGTGCAGAACTTTTTGAGTTTTTGAAGCGTACACAAACCAACATAACATATATATAGATTGAATGAAAAACCGTTCAGCCCTTACAAAGCTGGATTTACTTTAAATTTTTTGCCCAACTGCCAAGGAAGGGTTATGTTTTTCGCGCGTATCTTGTATATTTGTAAATTTCTTTATTATCGCGTATCATCCAAACGGCTGGATGAATTTCGTCAGTTGAGGTATCATTATATTCGTCTTTAAAACCCAAGCGTCCTTGGATAGATATTTGAAAAACAAAAACAAAATGGCGAATTTTTTGCGCGAAATAGTAATACGTAAAAGAAAACTATCGAGTAAGGTATCAAAATAAAGGAAATCAAAAGGGGTATACAAAAATATTTATAAGATATATTTTTATATGTTAGTTTTTTCAAATTTAGTCTGTTAATAGTCGTTATAGTTTATATAAATTAATTTATAGTTTATTTTTATTTTGTTTTCTACCATCAATCTTGTTGCAGTCTTTTTAGTGCATTACTTTTAAATTGTCTTTTTTGCAGTTAGGTTTTTTTTTTTAAATTATCATATATTACTGAGTGACGAGATGAGCTAGCCATTAGCTCCTGCTGGTGAGCGCCACGGCTGCCCTTAACAGTTATAGTGCTACCCAGAACGTTGCATTGCATAGTCTTATGCAGCGCTCCACTCTTTGACCTGAAACATTGGTTCTACAGTCTCATATTCCCAGTAATTTTGCTTAACACAGTGCCCTATAAGCCGGGACACAGTAATGTTAGCACGCTATTGCTTAGCGGATGAATATCTGGCAAAGGCGTGTGGGGATCTTAACACGTTCAGTACTGAAAACACACGATTGTGTTTTTTATAACGTTACGGCAAGCGAAAACACACCTGGCGTGCGAACCCGCACTGCCGTATTGTCAATTTTACAGTTGTGTGCGCCTGCGCAGCTGATGGAGTTTAGTTACGACGTAACGCCAATAAACAGTAAGCACATACGTTATGTGAAGATTTGCAAAAGTTCGTCACTTTGCTTTTCAGTCTCATAATAATTGTGTAAATATATTAAGAACTAAAAACAAAGAAGACATATTTGAGGGGTGCACACCTGCACTGTGGTTTCTGTTCCGGGCGGTGACACGAGGTTGGCGTACGACGTCATGGTCGGGTAGAACATGCCGAAGGTGACGCCTTGCAGCATCTCAATCGGGAGCACCCACCACGGGTTGGACAGCGTCGAATACAGGATGAAGCGGAGACCAAACGCAAATAGAACCAGGCTCATCATGTTCGCATGACCCACTTTGCGAAGGATGTGACCTGAAGCACGGAAGACATAATAGCATATAGTACAACATATAAAATGGACAATGTTCACCTCGCGCGATCCGCTTTCCGCACATCTACCCAAAATCCCGGGGGTCAGTCGGGAGGCAGTCAATAGTACACGCCCAAATGTTAAAAAATCACAAACAATAAATAATAAAACGGGTAATAATAGGCAAAAGGGTCATTCCCTCCATCCTCCCATGGCCTCCTGCCAACCTTGCGGTTATACGGACCGAAACTGCGGACATAAGGGTCAGTATGAACTTTCACAACAGCGTGTTGTCTTTTATTTTGTTTACGCAGTATGTTTGAGTACTTAGGCCGGTTTTAGTGCTCGACCGACCGTCGGTGCGTACCATCGGTCGCGCTGTAATTTGTATGAAAATAAAGCAATATACGCGTGCGTACGGTCGGTCGAGCACTGTAAAGACTTATAAATTTTCATACAAATGACAAGCGCGACCGACGGTCGGTCGAGTACTAAAACCTGCCTTATACACATTTGGCGCGTGTGCAAATGTCATTTATATGAATAAGTTGTCAAATCAGCTTTTGTATTAAACGTGCGGAGTTTCACCCGCAGCCCGGTTCGCAAAATTGGGAACAAATAATTGTATTATATCAGTAAGTGTAGCCGGATTGTTAATCTTAGTACGCAGTATCAGACAATGGTGGATAACTAGCTGCAATCACCGTCTAAGCTCCAATAAATTACAATGACCATGGCCACACGAAGACTGGAGAATGCGGTTACCACCGCCGAGAGCGACAGATGGTTCTAACTACCCGCGGTTGATCTTGTAAAACATAAGAGATAGGATAATAATATGATGTTCTCGCTGGGGTATTATTGACCGTTAAAGTAGCCTGTATGATAGTGGCTATAACCGTACCAGACAGGAACATGAAGGGGATCTCCCCGCAGAAGGTCTGGATAGCGCTGACGAGGCCTTGCAACGTCTTGATGTAGTTCGAGCCATCGCATGCCTCCGCCGCCACATCTTCCAGGAGCCAGAAGAGGAACTGCCACAGAAGGCCGGTGCACAGCCCCACTGCTATCGTCCACAGCAAGAACATGAATGTAGGCAGGGACGAGAGCAGGGTCCCCACATCAGCTAAAATATTCATCGACATCTTTGTTGATTCAATCTGAAAATTGTATTAAACAAGCAATGTTATTTAATATTTTTTTTATTGTTTATTTTATTGTTATTTGTTATTTATTATGACGAGCAAAGCACTACGCCTGCCAGTCACAGCACCACCCAGGACCCTGCATAGTCCTGCGCGGCATCCCTGAGACATCGGCTCTAAAGTCTCATATACCCAGTAATTTCACTGGAAACAATGCCCTTCAAGCCGGAACACGGTAATGTTTGCACACTACTGCTTGGCGGATGAATATCTGGCTCTGTCTATTTACGTGTTAAGTACTTTAGGACCTAAAGTATCTATATATACCAAATTTCGAAATCCCCCGCTTCGGAGGCCATTCGGGATAAACTTTCAAACAGTTAGACAAAGAAGAATTCTAAAACCGGTGTTTTATGATTGGCATTGTAAAAATAGTAGTATTGTGGCATTTATTTTGTAATCACTGACAGTCTCCTTATAAAATTTTATTAGAATAGATATATTAGTACTAAAACTACTTTTTTTAGTATAGATAGTCTAAACTCACCTTTAAAAAGCTAGAGACGGCTACGTCGCCGAGCATGAAGACGAACATGAGCACGAATGCAACGGTGTAGTCCTTGTAGGCGCCATCACTGAACACGTCGATCAGCGTCCCCGTGAGCAAAGAAAATATGCCCCATCCCACTGAACCCCACAGTCGCTGCTTCCCGTACAGCGACACTTTAGTACCTGCAAAATAAGCCACGTCAATAGGAAAATTGCATACGAAATTGCAGAAAACTTAATAGTACTACAGGCTATCCTCCGTCACCCTGTCAAGGTTACGCGCTAATGTACCCACGATGCGCGATTGCTGGAGGTAACAGAGTAACAGTAGCGTGATTGTCACGCTTTGACAGTTTTTACCTTTGACAAACATAAGCGTTTATGTATTTATAGAATAGGATCAGTACTTCCAGATCACTTTTCTCACAGGAACTCTGTTTATTTCAGGGATACAATAGAGAAAGGAATGCTTAGATAGTTTGGACATTTAGAGAGGATGAATGAAGGAAGATTGAGAAAACTGATCTAGTATGAATGGGCCAGTCGGTAGGGGTCGACATAGGCCAACGTTCCTCGATCAAATCGAGCGTGTATGAAGGGAGTCATAGTCTCCACCTACTCCTATAGTCTCCACCTACTCCAACGGGAAAAAAGGAAAAAAGGGCGACTGTTTGTATTTATGTATAAAAAACACAGCCTGTCATTCGGTGAACTAGCTGTAACTCGCGACTTCGTTTACGCTTTCGTTTAATCTCATTCGTACGAACAATTATCCGATGCGTATCACGCGGCACATAATGTGCGTTGATGGTCGATGTCTGCAATATTCATGTAAGTGCCAACAACAACTGTTTGAAGTTTCAATTCAATCGGTTAAATGACGCACGAGCGCATATAAGACGAAAAACATACATTTTTACAAAGTTTATTAGACTAGCCGTTTCTCGTCACGGTTTACGTTTATTTTGCTTAATCGGATGGGTTTCAAGCATTTATTCCAAGATATTCGGGATTACTTACCGAGCAAGTTAAAGCAGATCGCATCAGCAAATGTCACCACAACGGCTTGGCCGATCCAGCTGATGATCATCATAGCGAAAAACAGCCAAAACTGTCTGGTGTACTGTGAAGTTTCCTCTTGGTTGCTCTCCGTTGCTCCCACAAAAATCTCGTTCAACTGTAATTTTTTTATATCTTAGTCAGTAATGAAATTTTGTCACAAAAAAACATTTGAACCTACAAACATTTTGCCTGATCACCAATACGAGAGTTCTGCTAGAAATACATCAATTTAGTTGCGCACCAAAGTTTCACCCACGTCCAAAGTAAAAGTAAAAAAATCTTTATTCACATGGGCCCCAAGAGGACACCCATGAAAGTTTTTTCACACACTGGATTCAGAATACTAAATGTATTCCTAATCCGGTGAGAAAATTGTATTCTTATTTATTTAAATCTGTATTCTTAAGGCCTAATATATTGATGTTACTAATAACTAAAACTAAGTACTAAGGTAAGTAGTCACCAGGAGGCGCTTGTAAAGTTTGATACTATGAATCTTAATCAGTAATTATAACCAGGATTGAATTATAGGGTTCTTTTTACCCCGATAGTATGTTCCCGTGGGACAAAACGGAAAGTTCGCGAGTGAAACCGCGGGGCGCAGCTAGTAAGCAATAATTATAGTTGTCGATCGACTCGTGCCTTGGCGTGTTACAACTATTTTCTTTTTGCTAGCCTTCACAATCTCTCCGTTAGTGGCTCCATGAAACTTTAATGTACACAGCGGCCACACCCCGATAACCACGTCGATCCGTGGGCTAAGCCTAATGGAGAGGGCAGTGGGCATATTTAGCTATCAGCTAATTCGGGTGGTCCCTAAAAACATAAACGAAGTTTTATTCGGCACGGAAAGCGGGCACCGTCGATACGCAACTGCTGCCGGCAACCGCAGCGCAATAAAAAGACGCCTACGCCATCGGTTGGTTCGTATTTGCGTGACAGAAAGACTTAAACCAACGTATCATATTAGTAAATTGGGATAACAAAAAAATATATACAACGAAAAACCCGACTGCGAACAACATTGAATCGTGAAATGCAGTCAGAGGCACAACCATTTCATTTCAACTTTGGATTGCATTGCCTACGATTCAATTTTGTTCGCAGTTGCGTTTTTTTTATTTTTACTTTTAAAAGTTGCAAATATTTGTATAAGCCTTTTTTTAATCCTTTATATTGAAATACACTTGTGAGGTATTGAAAAAGATTTGATAACTGGTAATTTGGAACCAAAAATCCGCCAATAATTTTTTGATAATTTTGAAAAAATAAAAGACCTTACCAATTCGTTATCACAGTTGATTTCACAGGATGTTTGAAAAAGTTCAGTCTTTAAGTTGAACTTTGTAGTAGAAAAACAAACCGGGTGGTGGATTGACCCTGTAAGACAAATATAAAGTTTTAAGTATCGGAATCACTCAAATTGTTACTAGACTTAAATTTCAGGGTGGTTTACGTCAAAACTGTTCTAGTATTTATAGATAGTTTTAGTTGAGTATTTATCATGCACATTAAAAAGCTTTGAAAATAATTAAAAAATGTGAGAGGGACAGAGAAGATGGCGCGAACATAACATTTTGAGTAGTTATAATTGTATTTCAAAGTAGAATATTATTGTCCTCTAGCTTGAGTTTTACATGTTCTTCTAAAAATATTGGATTTAACCAGTGCCGAAGTGAATTATTGTAATGTTTGAAGTATTTAATATTTCCAGACCAATTTGTCTTTTACTGTTTTACCATACAGATATTTCAAAATCAAAAATCAAACTTACCATCCTCCAATATAATATAACCAAGTTTGATAAATACGCAGTCATGCTCCAATAAAGCAGTGGACAACAGCACTGCTCCAGTGAAAGATAGGTTACTCGGAAAATTTTCGCCGGATTTAGTTTTAGGGTAGCAGGAAGCCGCGTCGTCCGCATTCCAACCATCGCAGATTTCCATCAGTTTCCACGGCGATTCCGTATCAAGCTCGCATAGAACCTGTAAGAAAATTAGAAAACTTATTCTGCGATGCGTTATGGAGTACGCACTCTGCATTCGCAGGGAAAACACGAGTGCAAGCAAAAATGCGACCTAAAGTTTCAGTATCTCTCGCTTTAGCAAACAACGTCTCTGAATGAAAGAACGGGATGAAGCTACAGTGAAATGCGATTCTGTACGAGGGAATAACTCAGGCGTGTGACTCAAAATCACACCTCAGATAGAACGTGCGTTTGTACTTTAACCTACCTCACAGCTGCTAACTTGTAAGGTATCACTGCTAAGCATTTCTAATTCTGTAGCGTTCCTGCATGTGCGGTAGTGGAGTGTCTTGTTCACACACGTTATATTAACGTCGTCGCCAGCTAAGGTTTCCGTGAGTTGTTGATTCGGACAGTGCATTTTGCAAGGTTCGTTTATGTCTATGTAGTCGCCGCTTGCGCCACACCGCGGCGTATATGTGTAACCTGAAATTAAAACAACATCCATTAACCCGTTGCGGCGTGATACACACACAGGCACACAAACTTGTACATTTATTATATTATAATGGTAGTGTGATGCACGGTCTCATCACTTAAACCATTCTCTTTCAGACAACCATCGGGGGGACTAAATATACAGCAAAAATATTAGGGTCGGTTGACAGCAGTGTCACATAATGACGTACATACAAATAATTACAAAAATTAAGATATTGTAAGACATACTTACAACTCATTAATAAGTTACGTTCGTTAGTCGCGTCGGCCGCTGCCCACGGAAATCCACCTTTACTGCTTTTAGATAGATATAGATTATCTTAAAAGATTAAAAATATTTGCCTCTTACCATCTAAAGTGACGTTGCTGGCTGAAATGTAACCGCAGTCGTCTTGCACGGCAACATTATTCAGGGATGTGGTGAACTCAAGGGTATCAGTGTTACTGTAACAGTATTGCGGTATATGCCAGTGTTCGCACACCGTTTGCCACATCTTCGGTGTTGAAATGTCGCAGTTCATCTGAAAAATACAGTTTGTATTTTTTAGTCTGTAATTCCACAGCTGGGCAAAGACCTCCTTCCGATTATTCTTCAATATTCATTAATCACTATCACAACTCATATCCGTTTATGGCTGAGAAGGGGTCCATCTCAGTTTCGTGAGGAGGATTAGTCCATCCATTAGTCCGTACCCAGAACCTTAAACTGCGCTCTCGGACAAAAATCACAGACTTAACCCAGAAAGCTGGAAAGCTATAATGGGACTGGGCCGGTCACGTCAGCCGCATGCCAGAAGAACTGTGAGCCAAATTAATAACTAGCTGGACCCCACATGATAGGAAACGGCGACGCGGCAGGCCCGTAAGGATGATGATTTTGACACCTACTTGAAAGACTAGATAGCCATAGCCCAAGACTGGCAGAAATGTAAGGAGGATAGGGAGGTTATTTGCCGTGCAGTGAGACATGACGGAACTTCCAACTTGTGACTGATCAGTCCTACATACAAGGAATAAGTTATCGTGTCAGATCAAGTGTCAAAAGTTACGTTTGCGGAATTTATAGAATCCTATATCCTAATGCAGGCTATAGATTATGTTTCCGGTCAGCCTTTACAACGTTATTCAAATCCAATGAGCGCAAAAATTAAGTCTTGCTTACGTGGCAATAGAAGGTAATTTGAGCCCGCTCGCTCTTCAAACATGTATACATGCGCGGACAGCATTTGAAGTATTTAATAAATGTACTTACATCGCAAAATGCAGTAACATTCTGACTGGCCAGTGTGTCGACTTTGCACTTATCAGGTGTGCCGTTCTCACCATAGCAAGTTCGTAGTCTTGATACGCCATTGTCACAGTCCAAGTCGACGGCCACCTCCGGCCTGTCCCCTGGTATAAAATAGATGGCCGAGAAACTTACTATTGTCACTATTTGGAATAATATGAATAGTGACTTTTGTATTCTGAACCTGAAAAATAAGACATCTTTGATTAAACTTCTTATCTTAAAACGTTAAACAATATACACGGAAGTATTTAGTAGAATATAAACTGGTTTATTTTCTACGAGGTCAATATAAATATCAGTATTGTCACACACTATTACATATTATTATTATACGTATAAATTAGCTACTATATGTCTTAGACTATAATATGGGTCTATGTTCATCTAATTCTATTACAACAAATAAAGAAGTAAAGGTCAAAAAGTCTGTACATTGAAGATATTCATACATTATATAAAGAAATGGTTGAGGATACTATAACATACATATATTATTTTTAATAATCATGTGTTTGTTTGTTTTCGTCCACGTAAAAACCACTTGACCATGGAGATAAGACTTAGTGTTTTGTTGATAAGTTTTTTTCTTAATTAACCTTACGTTTATGTCTCCTCAATGTGCACATGTGTAAAACACAAGATCGCTGTAATACGTTCCATTACATTCACGTTAGACAAATTATTATAGCTATTCTACCTACCAGACGATAAGTTTTCTCGTTGCTATACAAGATAAGTTTCTACTACGACATCGGATCATAAATTCTAGTGTGTAAGTATAGATTATGATAAGCGAATGTAGATCGAATATCATAATGAAGCATCCAAATTGAACACGAGGTAAGGAGGTTGAAAGATTTAAGTTATTAATGCAGTTATAAATAGTACATTATTGTTTTAAGAAACCATTAAACTGTACAAAGGAAGGCACCTTGAACAAAATTAAAATCCAACCGACTCTCATTTAAAAGATCTCTACCCTATATTAGACGTTTGTACTCCCCTCGCGTAATTACAGTTTTCATGAACACTGCATTGCCAAGATTAATAAATTTCTAATTTAAAATCCATCCGACAGAATAATTGACCTTGATCATCATTTATCTATAACCTATCCATTGATACCATTCCTATGAGCCCAAACATGATAACACTGCAGCCGACTTAGCGAGGAGTTGGGTATCCTTCTGATTCCAGGGTCATTATTCGCTATGACCGCCTGGACTCGTAATGCGCTCATATTGAATTGTCAATTAAACTGGCAAAATAGCGTGCAATAATAAACTAGCGCTTTTCGAGAAGATTTAAGGTTCAAAATAAGTTTAAAGCGCGCTTTGACATCAGGCCTTTTCAGCAAGGAATCTCATGTGGCACAGCGAATAAGGGCCCAGGTGATGCTGCAGCAGCAGGTCGAGGTTACTATGATTTTTTTTATAATTATCATGGAAGTATCTGGATACCAAATTTCGATTTGGTCAGACCTGTGGAAGTTATTCACATTTCTTCATCATTTAGAAAAGAGCTCATGATATTCAAATAGCTGAATAGATTTTTTTGAAACAGAGCTAACCCTTGATGCAGCCACCTTTAAAACAAAAACGTGAATCAAAATCGGTTCATATGTTTAGGAGCTACATTGCCTTAAAAAGCCTTAAAACAAAGAAACACACTTCAAACTTATAACACCGCCCCTACTCGTCGAGGGTTAAAAACAGCCTTGGGAGTAATGAAGTGCTGAAGTTACAAAAAAGATTAAAAAAAAAAAGTAAAAGCAAATGTCAAATAGTGAATTCATATAAAAATTCTAATATAAATAAATACTGTAATTTTATTCAAATTATCGAATTATGCAGGAAACATTGCCAATTTTCTCTTTATTAAAACCCCATTCAACGAATATTTGAAAAAAGAAACCAAGTTAGTCCAGCCGTTCTGAAATTCAGCGCTTAGCAAGAGATTCAGCCATTCATTTTTATTTAGATAGATTTATTGACATTTCCGTGTCTTTATTATCCCTCCACAGTTTACTACCTACAGATAGCTAGGAACATACTTTTTGTCCTTACATCTTATATGACATCATTCAACAAATATATAGGGTTAAATATTAATTTCAACAAATATATTTATAATATATATATAATTCATTCAACAAATATATAGCTTATAAATCTTTTTGTTACGAAGTCGTGTGGATAGACCTTAATTTCTACTTATATCAATACTGTTATTTATAGGAAGAAGGGATTATCTCTTTTTGTAGGAAGTACCCTCGCTTTAGTCAATCTCAGAAGTAAATTATTTAACTTGCAATGTTTGTATCTCTGTTCAGGTCAAATATTGAGAGTAAACTTTGACTTTGTGTCCTTTGTTGGATTGACTTTAACTGTTGAGCCGATTATCTTGTCTAGCCACAGGTACGGATCTGTACACATCGTTGTTTTTCCATACAGCTATCACCACAGTTGTGTTTTCCCATTATTGTGGCAAGTTATGAAATACATGACAGTTGTGTTTTCAGCAGTGAATGTGTTAAGCTATTTAAAATCACATGAAAAGTCAACGTACCTGTCAGCTATAATACCAAATAGAGGTTTCGCAACGAGCCCAAATATTGGCAGCACTGTGTAAATCAATCCTACTGTAGTGGAAGAAAACCCTAGCTGCCGAGCGTAGGTGGACAAGTACGGGACTAGTGGTGCTGTGCCTGAAAATGACATGGATTTCGATAATATTAGGATATTAGAATGTAGATGGTCTAAAATACTCAAAGTCTTAGATACACTATGTTTCACCTAAGCTAAGCCCAGTATCTGCAGTTAAACGGGTAATGTAAGAGCAGGTAGAGGGATATTTGTAATAAGTTTTACAATCTCTCATCAGTACAAAGAAAACTTTGAAGAAATCTTTCAGGTTTTAATATCTGAAGTAAGTAGGTAAATAATAGGACATTGAATAAGTTCTCGCTGTTTCTAGAAAGATTGCAGTAGCAGTACCCTATTCGTGGAATTTCAAATAGTAACACACATGCAAGGCAGTAGTGTATCAAACCTTAAATTTCAGTGTATGGAAGTTCACTTTAGTGAAAAAAAAATTTTTTTTTCTTAGTTCTGAAAATTTCTACTTTTGTGCCAAATAAAGTGTATTTGCGGGGAATTTGATTGCACTACTTTATCAAAAGAAATCTGCAGCTGAAGCACATAGAATTCTTGTTGGGACTTATGGTGACAATGCTTTTTTGGATATGACATGAAGAGACTGGTTTCGACACCTCAAATATAATGATTTTTAACTTGAGGATAAAAAACATTCTGGTGCACTGAAAAATATTGAAGACGAAAAGTTGGAGGAATTACTTAATCAAGACCGATGCCAGACGCTAGCAGAACTTGGAAAATCATTACAAGTAGATGAGTCAACTTTTATTTTGTAAAAGAAACAGTGAGAACTTATTCAAGTTCCTAATCATAATGGCACCATATAAAAAAAAAAAGAAAATGCTTGCTTAAATAGGTAGGTAGTCATAAAGACATAAACAATGATGTATGTGTAATATTGTACCATTATTAAGACCATCATGATTAAAATGGTGATTAAGATTTCATTATCCATTGAAGTTGTACAGCATTTCAAATTAATGTGTTATTATTATAGAAAATGTTTGATAAGAAGCAAATCCAATTACTATTAAGAGGAAAAAAATTACCAACCAAATACAAGAATAGGTATGTGATAAAACATTTGCCATCGCCCTAGACCAAGCAAGATCATGCCTGTATCAGCCTGTCAACTAATGTGGGTCTCTCATTAGAAAAATAAATAAATAATATGCAAGGTTATGGGTGGCACTATAACTGTTATGGGCAGGCGTAGTGCTTAATATCAGGTCAAAGTCTTGCTCGTCTAATCACTGAGACAAATAAAAAAAAAAGCAGTATCCATATGTACCTGCATTGAAGAAGAAGTAATGTCCTTTGATCGGCAGGAGCTTTTCATTCACCTTCATTTTGGAAGAAAACTTTCAAATTATATGGTTATCTGAAAATAATAAATAGCATGGTCTTACACACATTTTTTTATCATATTGTGACTAACTGCTTTACTCAGGAATTTTAACGAACACTACTCAAGTATTTGTTTTAAATGTGCACTGAGCCAAAGATTAGTTATAACAGAGACAGGCCAACATGTCTTTGCTTGTCGCTTGCCATTTCACTGGTGCATCTGTAGGCTACTGGCATTTACAGTCATTATCTACACTACGAGTTAGTTTATGAATTTGTAAAAGGTTAATTCTGAACTCCTGATCTGATTCTGAAAATTATTTCACTAATAGGAAACTGCATTAGCCCTGAGTATTATAAGCTGTGTTTTAACCCAGGAAAATACAGAATTCTTTAGGAAAAATGGGGGAATCACACAGGTGAAACCACAGAGTGCACCTTATAGACAATAATAAAATTATTTAATAATCAATATCAATAAATTCGTCATTATTATATATAAATATTATCTGATTAGAAAAAGGCTTGTGATAACCACTAAGATTGAAATAGGGTGATTTTATGCAATATGCAAATATGTTATAAAATAAAATCCAATGTCTAGTTACACTGTGTATAACATAAAGCATGCTTGTTCAATGTGTCTAGGCCTAGGGGGACCAAATTATGAATGTAATGAAAGTATTTAACTTTGTTGGTAGGTATAAATCAAACTAATAGCTACATGCAGTAGCGAAATTTGAATGAAAAGGCATAGTAACGCGTTATTATAACATTTTCTTCACATTCAGTAACAGGTACCTGTTACTGCTATGCACATGTCCATATTGCCGCAACTGATTTGCTCACAGAGAAACAAAACTATGTTCAAATACAATTCGCGAAAATCGATACGACATGTCTAATGTCACAAATCATGGCGGGGCGCCCTTTGCACATCGAACAAAAATGTAATAAATACAAAAAACATTACCCTGCATGTATTCAATTTAGTGATCAATCCAGAATGTGTATTCTAATGCGTATATTTAACACAAAAAAAAATAAGTCACATTCACAGGTACGGCCTCCGATAGATGCGGATAAAATTGATAAAAACTTTATTATCGCTGAACGCCGATTATTTATTAAATTTAAGTAATACGCCTAGGTCACGCACGGCGACCGTGCCTCAGGTGCCTCTGTCAAAATTCAAAATTCAAAACAAAGCTATTTAGACAAACAATGGAAAAGTCAAAAAGTGACAGTGTCACTGACACTCACGATGTGATGACACTGGCAGAAAGCCACCGTCCTTTTTGCTTTTTTTTAATATTTTAGCTTCGCCAGTTTTGTGTTTTTTTTTTTTATTGCAGAATATCAAGGCTATGGCTATGTTTAGGGAGGTAAATGAATTTCAAATAGATTTTTTGTTTTGAGAGCTACACTGAGTAACTAACATAAACGAGAATGTAAAGCTAGATTCACATTTGTCTGACGTGTTGTGTCGTGATGCATCAGAAATGTATCGTATATAATATAGTCAATAAACTATCACAGTAACCATATGTACCCGGACTAGCTCCAAAATTTTTAACGAAAAACCTGTTAAAAGTTTAAATTTTCCGTTATGAGCAAAACATTGCATTAGCCTACACGCCTTTAATGGAATTCTTAGTAGGTTTGTACCTACTGAACACTTTCTGACTGTGCGGGAGACAAGCAAAGTAGTCTTACTCAAAACAGACAAAGATCGCTACGCAGGTAGCTACAGGCACTCTCTTTTCACATCCCTCCCTCTAAACTTCCTCCTCCGGGGGCCCTCCCTACTGCTTCCTTGCAAAAGAATAAAAATGAACAAAGGAAAAGTCAAAAGTGACAGCTGGCAATGTCACCGATATTCGTGATATGATGACACTGATAATAAAAGCCAACGTCCTTGTTGTTTTTTTTAATGTTTTGGCTTCGTATTTTTTGTGGTACAGAAGATACAAAAAACTTCTCATGGTTTTTATGGTCATAAAAGAGACAAATTGCCAATTTAGTAATCATTTTTATTTTAGTAAAACTTTCTTGCCTAAAACTATAATTTTAGTTTGTTTATTGCATTATAGGCCACCATATGGCACCTGATGGTAAGTGTCGACGCGGTCGACGGTGTACCATGCTTACTTAGAAGACTTTCACGTATTCACTCTTGACTTCCAGATTATAGTTATTGGGAAACAAAGGCGTTCCATTCCTTCGCTGTTATAATTATTATTATAAAGATTGATGCAAATCGTTTTGTGCGGATTTGAGGAATGTCAACCATTTATTATTCTAAGGGTGCTGTTTCCGTACGTTTTGTTGTCCGATGATGGAAAGAAGCCATCCTCTACATTTCGGAGAGTGCGATAGAGCTGCACAACTTGATACTCAAATTTTTCTGCTGGCGACTTGACTGAATGTTATTCAACATTTTGACAAGCTTGGCAAAAAAACTGTGAAAATTTGAGATAGGTTAGTATAATTAAGTATAACACTTTATTCCAAGAGATTGTACTCTCTTTGACTCTAATGGATATTATATACTTCACATTTGCTAAGAGGAAAAAGCGAGCCAGCCCGAGATCTAAAAAAAATATAAGTGCAGGAAATAAAATTGCACAGGCCATACAATACATAAGACAACATCTGATTCTATTTAACTAAGAGTTTTTGGCGGGAAACGTCTGGGCAAGAAGTCCCTTGGAAATGAAGTCGCTATGTACCCACTTAAGTACAGCTTATTTTGACCCAAATTATCATCTTAGCTTATAACGTGACTAAGTCAAAGTAATTTAGTCTAATAAGTTATTTAGGTTAGATATTAAGTTTAATCCCTACTTATATTATAAATGCGAAAGTAACTCTGCCTCTCTGTTACGATTTCACGCCTAAACTACTGAACCGATTTTAATGAAATTTGGTAGGCACAGAGATAGTCTAGAGCCTAAAAAGGACATAGGCTACTTTTTAATGCGAAAAAAGGATTGTAAGGGGTTGAAAGTTTGTATGGAAGGTTCGTCATTTTTGAAGCTAGAAGCTTTAAACTTATTTTTTAGGCTTTTGATTAGATATCAATAAATATATAACATACAAAATTTTACCCTTAAAAAAAGGAGATAAAAATAGAGGTTGAAAGTTTGTATGGAATATAATCATGTACAAACTTTAAGGACATAAATAAATAAAATAAATAAATAGTAGGTTCCTACCCATCTAAATATTTGGGTTTCAAATTACTACATTATATTATGAACATAATGGGGTAGGTATAGTAATCTCTTTTTAAAAGATAGATATGCAATCGCGGACTTTTGTAGACTTTTGTAGTTTGATATTTCTGAAAGGGATTAGCAGCATTTTTATTGAAAACTCCCATTCGGCTTAAATCGGCGGAACTGACGCTCCCTAAATAGAGGGAACGAGTATTAGAATATATGTAGATCCTTAGGCCCACCGAGTTTTTTTTTTTTTATACATACCTACTAGGCGAGCGTTTGACCGCAATCTCACCCGATGGAAAGTGACGATGTGGCTGAAAGTGAAGCCTAGGAGCCACCTAGGAGGTACCTATTCACTCTCGACTTGAACAACCCAGGTTTAAATTTAGACGGAAACACAGACGAAGGCAAAGCATTCCATTCCTTTGCAGTTCTTATTAGGAACGAAGAAGCATGACGCTTCGTTCTTAAAGGTGGTAGCGCCACCATAAAATGATGCCACCTTGCCGTTTGTCTAGTTGTGTGGTGATGGAATGCTGACGCGGGAATCAAGTCGTTTAGTTCTGGTGCACATTTCCCATTTTTTTTTTACCTGGGGAATGCATTCCGCATACCACCCGGCCCGAGAGTAGGACCAGATGGTTATGTGGGACTCCCCGCCAGCTACCCTGACGGTTTTACCCATTAAAACCAAACAGTGTTCTACCGGGACGCCTATTGTCGGGGCTATGGGTACGTAGAACGGCACATTCCCCATAGTGTAACCTGTAGAATACCTTGCAACCTCACGCCGATGAGCCAGGCTTTGGAGCCTTTTATTCACCAGCGCGTCGTCATTGATTATCCTGATTACATGTCTTTCTATTGAATCCAAAGCCTCGAGCTGGTATTTAGCAGACCCATCCCAAAGGTGGCAGCATTACTCCAAACACGACCGGGCCTGTGCTTGAAGTAATTCATGTGCTATTATTTATTAATTTATTTACCCTTTAGTACAAAAAATAACAAATGCAATTGTACAAGGAGGACTTAATGTTAAGTATGTTAGCACGTGTAGCCTCTGACTTCCGTGTGTTCCAGTTTTTTTATGTAACAAGACAATCTTTGTGAGTTTCTTTCGCCGTTTTTTCACGGGGTTATTTAAGCACAATACCTGGCAAAATCTTCGTTGCTTCATCTATTAAACGTACGATGATCTTTTAGGCAGCATATTTTTTTTTTTTTTTTCTCAGCCCTTATCAACCCATAGTTGATCTCCGCGTGCTTGCATCTCTGGCAATGTCAGTTACATACTAAAATCAAATAAATTGTTTATTATGCTGACGTATTCGATAATAGGAAAAGATAATTAATTGGAGCAAACAGACAGACAAACAGACATCTGTTTCTCTGCCTGTTTGCTCCCATTAATGACTAAATGGCTGAACCAATCTTGATAAAATTTAGAACGGAGGTAGTTGGAACCTTGAGGGAGGACAACGAATACTTTTTATAACTATAAAGTAAATATGTAGTTATTTTCGGTTTTTTACTACTGTTTCACCCAATAATATTTGACATACATGCCGTTGGATTATATAACTACCTATCACGTTAAACAGGCAACAGATGGGCCAAGTGGGCCAAGCCGTAACTGGCCTTACGCTAGGCTTACGGATCGCTGGTGGGTATACTATACCGGCTTTATAGGCCCGATGCGAGCTTCTGTAACTGGGCCTTTTGAGCGCTCTTTGGTATTTTCTGCGCCTCTGCAGGGTCTGTGCCCTGCGTCTGGGCATCGTTCGCACTGCCTTATTAACGGCACTACACCGCGCATCGGTGCCATGAATTGAACAATTCTTCTCCACCACTGCCGAGTCCTTTGGCGACAACAGTTGAGAAAAAAGAAATGTATATTAAATGCCAGTACCACAGATTGCGTCTTTGGTCAAAATAAGAACATTTATAGCCATTATTTATTAGCCAACCATCGGATAACCGGTAATTTAAATACAAATGACACCTCGCATATGATCGACTCAATGTAGCCCAACATTTTCTTTCACCCATAAGTGCACATAATACTTAAGAATGTATTAATGTAATGTAATTTATATACGTAAGAATGTAAGCAGCCAACAACCGGCCAAGTGTGTGGGCACCCTGAGGGTGTACAGTACAAACTACCTACGCGCGTGCAGCAGTGACCAAATGTAGAGCATGCGTCAGCGGAACGCGACTGTGACGCGGAGTCGGTCCCGATCTTACGCTTCGAAGCCTATTTTTGTGAGTAAAAAGAAGAAAATTTGGGAGGCAAGGCAAGCAAATTGTCTCGCCGAACTTTGGAGCGGTCGGTAAGCGGCTCCTCCTTCATTCGCTATTGGCTTCGAGCGTCACCGCTCCACCAATGAGCCCGCGTCTTGCCCCACTCACGATCATTCCATAATGCAAAGATTACGTTTTCCCAAGTTTAAGAAAAAGTTTAAATATTGCAATAATTACACCATCACATCCATGTTCCGATAACAGCCACCAGAGTAAGCCAGTGACGAACTGCTCTATGGTTAATACGTATGCGAGGTTTATAAATCACGACGGACGAGATTGACTGAAATATTAAGAAAATGTTATTTTGCTTTAGTAAACTGTGTGCACCTCCCTGCACTGCAAGTATTTCGAGCACAAAGTGAAGCTACAGGACAAGTTTTTTGAGTCATTAAAAGGGTTTAAATATAATTTTGTACATACTTAATCAAATCGTATCTGTGGAAGAGCTATAATGCAAGCTTCGTTCGTATAAAAAATATTTGGAGTAAATTCATTTATTTTCCATTTAACCCGCTGCCACTTTCTGGAAAACATGAACAACGGTTAACTGACAAAACTGGAAATTTTAACAGTTTTTTTTTCACAGTAGAATTATTGGTCTAAACAACGCTCGCGCCTCGCTCATCCCTTTGTAATAGAATAGCCTTGTTTTAACGTCCGATAGTTGTTTCGAAATTCATCCAGCTGCAACTAAGCCGGCGAATAAGAGGGGTTTCAGCAGCACCACGGCGCAGAGCGGCGGCGCGGCGGCGCGGCGGCGCGGCGGGCCGGCGGCGGCGTGTCGTTTGCTGAACGACAGACGGGCCGAGCCGCGAGCGCCGAAGTCAGTTTGCAGCTCGGCCGCGGAACACGACGCGCGTTACTCGCACCACGCATTTCTTGGAAAACTACTTAGCGCGAACTGGTCCTCAGCCTTCGATAATAATAATTATTTTTAAAACAATAATATTTACTCAATTAACTTTAAAAAATAAATAGCGGTGCCGGATTCAGTTTTATGTTGAACTGAAAAGTGAATTTTTACCGAACTTTATTAATTTTTTTGGTGATTATTTGAGTTCATAGTTTATTATTATATCGGTTACTTTTCGTCGACAAAACGGCAGTGGAGGAGTACCTAGTTTTTAAAAAAGTGGGTGAGTAATAAATATATTAGATCATTTTTTCATTTCATAATTATTTTAATCAATGATTTTTTTATGAATAATATAGGGATAAAATCTTTCAAAATTTTCAAGAATTATTTGGTGTAAGACGCTGAATATCAGATAACCTTTTACATTTTTAAGGGTGTCTGCACATGTCCGGCTGTTTGGCCGATAGTTACATTATTGGTTTGATTTCATTTTGTTTTTAATCTTTAGAACAAATTTGGTATTAGAAAGTTTTTTTATTTCATGAAAAAAATACTTACAAGAAGCGATTGAAGAAAAAGATTTAAATGTACTTATAATGTATTAGTGTTTTGTGTAAATTTGTTGAAATATGACGATGATTGTTGAAGATGTCGGAAAAAAATATGCCCACTGGGAGCTTTTATCGAAAACGCTGCCTAATCCTTTTGAGATATAACAAAGCAATGTATGGTAGTATTATTGTTTTTGAAGTTATACTTCTTTTGGCGCGTTGGAGAAAAATGATGAGAGTGAATTTTTAATAAGTCGGGTTTTCCTTCCTGACGCTATAACTCTAGAACGCACGAACCGATTTCCACGGTTTTGCATTCGTTGGAAAGGTATCGGGCTCCGTGAGGTTTATAGCAAAGAAAATTCAGGAAAAATTTCAACAGAAATTTCTCTGCTCAGTTAATTTCATGAGACAAACCGGTATTGTGTTCACTGTGAAATTGTGAAAAAAAAGTAAAAAAATTAAGTTATATAATGCTTGGTAAGCGTTTATTTTTTTCGTTTTGTTTTATTTCTGGTATATTAACAAATTTTATGTATAAATAAAAAAAAATAATAAATTTTCTATACTTGTTTATATTGACCTTAAATGCTGAAAGTTTATTTTATCTTTGATCTTAACTATTCGTTAAAATTTGATTTATTGATATTTCAATTATTTTTTATTATATTTTTATTAAAACAAACAAATTTTATTAAATAACTCTAAAAATAACGAGCACTGAGGTTAACATGATATATTTATATAAACATATATTTTCAATCTATTAAAGTAGTACTTGAAATAATCAAAGATAAATTCTCATAAATAAACTTAAATAAATTTTGATAAATAAATTTAAAATTTAAATAAACTTAAATAGAACAATATAAATAATTTTCTATACTAATTCGTATCTATCTACCTATGATCTTTTGCAGGTTTCTCTGAAACTAATAATACTACATGATTAAATTTCAATTTCTGTTTTAGTTTCCGAGATGTCTGAAGATATTATTCAAAGAAATGCACAATACTGTAAAAAATATTATTCACGAAAAATATCCGCAAATCAGGGGGTAGTGAAAAAAAAACTAACTCTGAGAAGTGTCGACAGTATAGACAACGAAAAAAATTGCTTGCACAACAAGTATTTTTTTTAACTGGCCACATAAAAATGTCGTAAATAGAAAGCTATTTAGAAAAATAGACAGATATGATTTAATCCTTATAAAGTTAAATAAGTAGGTACGTTAGTTACCTTTAACATTTCACGCACATTAATTGCCTTTTACTCGATGCAATTTATATTAATATCTTCGGAGCAGTTAGGAGTTATCGCAAAATTAAAAGTATCAAGCGACATGATAGATGCAAAGCGGATGGAATATAATTAAGGGTCCAGTTGCAGACGTCTCTTAGTCCAAAATCGAGTTTTACAATAGAGCAAGAAATCTCTTAAATATGCGTTGCAAAACAACACCCATATTATTATATTTTTTTTGATAGATACTTTTTCAAAAAGTTTACATTGTTGTTTTTATCTTACGATTCTTATATGTGTTTTGGAACCAATTACAATATACTAGCTGTTACCCGCGACTTTGTTCACGGCGATACAATTTTTTATATTGATATTAGAAGACGGTATTCCATCAAAGCCTAGTGGCCTATATAACGACGCGCGCCGCCCACGAACTATTTTTATCGTACATATAAAGAAGGTAAAATAAACCCTTTTAGGACCACGTTGTCCGTCTGTCTGGCAAGCCGTTTTTTTCTCATGAATTGAAGTGTCCCTTTGAAATCAAATACTCAGATTGGCAATCTCTACCTCATAATTTTAACTCCTACTTCGACCTCTTTAGGGATGATTTTGCAAAATAGTTTAAACACGTATTTCATACCAAAAGCCTATGATTATGATATGACAATATGATTTTTCATATCCCTATCTTCAGGAATTATGAATGGCCTATACAAACTTCCAACCCCTATTTTACCCCCTTCAAGATTATTTTTAAGACATAATATAGCCTAAGTCTGTTTCCAGGATATAATCTACCTCCTCGCCAAATTTCATAATGATCCAATAATTAATGATTTCATAATTCATAGTCGTGAAAAGGTAACAAACAAACACTGTTACTTATATTTTATAATAATTATAATTATAAGCTAAAAAGACTACAAATGCCTGACGGACAGTATTGATGGGGTTTTTACTTTGTTTTATTCCAGATTCAATGGTTAATAAATGAAAATATCCCTTTTTAACAAAAGTAGTTATTGCGGAGTTCGCGTCGACTGATACGAAAATTGTAAATAAAGAGGAATCGGATTAAGCCTTTGACCGCGAATGAAAAGGTAATACTTGGAACTTGTGATCCGTTTGCGAGGATCCACGACGCTAGGATTTTTCCGAGAAATAAAAACAATGTTTTAAGCCGGGAAAACCGGAAAACAGATTATTTGTGAGAAAGGTCAGTGTAAACCTCGGTAGGTAACAAAGGCGATGACAGAGGTATATAAATTTTTACCAATTATTAGTATAAGATTAAGCCCCACTATGTAGTAATAGAATTTCACCATAGTGGTGCCACCAGGTGCGTCAAATTATTCTTATGTACAGGGTGGCGCTAAAGTAATGTCATAATGTGAATGTGCTTCAATTTTTCCAAATCACGTATATTTGCCTGCGTTAGTGTACAAAAACAAAAATTCACACCTCAAGAACGTGGAATTATTGGTTCAGCTAATTTGACCAATTGATTCTTAATCAATTGCCGTGCGCTTGTCTCGCAAAAACTCGACAAGTGTTCTACGATTTGAATTTATTTGTTTTTTTTCGCGTCAATATTGGATTGGTTTAGAAAGAAAATTAAAAAAAAACCCAAAGGTACAGCCGAAAAATCAAAAAAACTACATGTTGCATCGGAATTGCCACTTCGGATTGCTATCAATAGGTGCTCGTGGCGGACTTATCCTTTGACAGTTGCCCCAAGCCCGTTTTTCATTTCATGCAGTTAAAGAAAAAACAAAAATAGGTCTTTTCGATCTCACATGGTTCTACTCCTCGAGTATTACACAAAATATGAGAAAAACTTCAGAAGCCGAAGTTCCATACGTGTGGCTTTGCGTAACCGCCGTATTTTGCCAAGTGCGAGTAGGAATTGCGCACCGATGGTTCCGTATAGACTTGTAGGTCGAAAGCGTATCCGAGCTTTAACTAAAAGACAAACTAGGTTAAAGACAAACTTAACGGGATCGGCACCAACCGTAAATAACAAGTTTGTAGTAAATGCGCTTAAATCTGGCCCCCGTGGTGGATTATGGCCTAACTCTCCTCACGAAAGTGAGGGGAGACCCGTGCTCAGCAGTGGGACGTTATGGGTTGATGATGATGATAACGAAAGGCGCTTTTTTTGTTATATAACTACATATTTACGGTTTTCAGGTGATTTTTTCCTTTACATATTATTATGCTGTAAGACATTACTTCTTGCCAAACTTCATGATTCTAGGTCAACGCTAAGTTTACTAAGCGTTTAGATTTGATTTCCTTGTGAAATCGAAAAATATGCGATATAAACGGTCATATATTTTGATTGCGTTGACTTACAAGTTTGATTCACTGCTGAATGGGACTGTAGACTCGTGTCTTTGATATTAATTTCAACTTGGTACCTCTACGCATACATGAGAAAAGAGGGCTTGACAGACAAACGGACAGATTGACGCCTATGGGATATCCTATGAGGGTTCTTTTATTTTATTTTAAGGTACGGAACCCTAAAAACAAGGATTAAATAAATTAAAAATCTCCGAACGATATTATTGACATTCTGTGACTTTGCTGAAGTTCATTTGGTTCTATTAGTGCAGTCAGAAAATTCAACATTGTTGCAAATTACGAGTGACAATATTAATCAGCTGAATCTGAAGTTGTTATTGTAATTTACACTCGTAGTATATCCGGGCATTGCTGCCATATTATGTCTACACACCATGCGGCCTTTCCTGGTAATCCGCGGTTTTAATGTGGATTTCATTATGTCAATCCATGCTTTAACTACAATGTATACATCAAAAATAGGGAAAGGATTAAAAGTCCCTGACAAAAAATATCTCTATTGCTACGCACTACAGTCAGCAACATATATTAATATAGGACATTAAAATTAAGATTATGACATGTTCTGGGATTTTTATCGCTGACTGTACCTGGTGAATACCTTTAAACTAAGGGTTTCCCTTAGACCTACCATAAATTTGTACAATATTCCGTTTTGCGCAATGTTTTTGATCGTTTATGGATAATATTGAAGAATGCATGACTGTGTAGTGTTAGTATTGCGCAATATACAAACACTAATTAGTTCTTGCTTGGTTGCTTTATTAAGGTTATACTTTGTGATACGTACAAAAACACAAAGCACAAAAGCACAAAGTATAACTTTTACTGGGGAATGATATTTCATTCCCCAGTAAAAGTTATACTTTGTGATACCTTATTAGGTATCAAGTTGAAATTTATATGAAATATCGGGTTTACAATTTCTTTCAGCTGTGAAAAAAAAATTGTAAGTCAATGCGATCAAAAGATATGACCGTTTATATCGCACATTTTCGCATAATTAGCGATTTCACAAGGGAATCAAAACATATAGGCTTCCCGTTAACCAAGAATTATGAAATTTGGCAAGAAGCAATGTCTTATAGCACATGTAAAGGAAACAATCTGTGAACCGTGAATATGAAGATTAATAAAAGAAAAATGGTAATTTACTAGGTATTGTATTTGCGGTTGGTGCAATAACCGTATCTAGGGATGGAACGGAAAAGTTAAGTTTGTCCTTTAATCCAGTTTGTCTTTTAGTTAGATGCTTTCTTAAGACCTACAACTTTACTACGACTTGCTACCGCAAACATAATGGCTCTTATGGGCCGTTACAGTAATTGCATGATAATAAATTGATGGTCTAGGTCAAGGTAGTATTCAATATTATTTCACAATAAAAGCATTGTACAATTTAATTATAGATTCAGGGTGGGCCTAGTTGCTTAGATTCCTGTAATTGTAGGCAGCACATCACACGAACAAGCAGTCGGCTATTAGACGGACAGACTGACAGATGGACCACAAAGAGATTCTAGAAGGGTTCCTTTTTCTTTTTGAGCTACGGAACCCTAAAACTATAATAACCCATATTATAGTAACTCAATTATTATAGTAACTCAATAATTCAATTATTATAACTGAAAACTCAAAAATCTCAATTCATTTATTTAAAGAAGAATTCAAACATAAATGTAATGTACTTTTGCCAGATATTCATCTAGTGTGAAAACAATACAATGTTCCGGTTTGAAAGGCACTGTTTCCAGCGTAATTACGGGGCATATGAGATTTTAGAACCGATGTCTCAGGGTGACGAGCGCAGTGCATTGCCAAGCAGGATTATGAAATGCAAAGTTCTGGGTGGTTCTTTGTTTGCTATGGGCAGGCGTGGCACTTACCACCGGGTGAACGATTTGCTCATCTCGTTACTCAGGGAAATAAAAAAAAAGAGAATTTATTAAAATATTATACGATCAACTAAATAACTTGATTCGATTTAAGTTTGTAGAGGGAAATTTCGCTTTGAAGTGCTGATTCATGGCTGAATCTGACACAAGAAAAGAAAACTTTATTAATTCTACCAGTGCTTTGAAAAACACCAAGAAATCCTACAAAAAGTACTATTTTTCAAGTTCCAGCCAGAGAGCGGCAATACACGTCCGATTTGGTTTCAGATTGTCTGATCTGACTATCGAATCGTACTCGATACACTTCTAATTTTTGTGAGTTTTTTCTTCGATAAAGGATACACCCCTAGATGTCAAGTCGGTGCACAAAATATGTCTCGGCAAATAACAGCTCACTAGAGATGTGAGCTCTTATTTTGTTTATTTCGCTTGAAAACCCTTGTTTTTTGATTCATTTGGGCAAATTTTTAGTGAGGCTATGATATATACTGAGTTTTATTTCGTAGTGTTAAAAATATATGATGATAGTGTGTTTAATAAAATGTTCATCATTAGCCAGGCTTTTATTTTTCTTAAATGTTTGAGATGAAAAAATTATAATATTTTTCTTATAATAAGCGCGTGATATTTCTGAAAGTGTAACAGGGCCAATAAAATCGTAAACTTTTCGGCACTGCTTCTGACTTTGACGTCCAATCCGAATATCGGACGTATATTGCCGCGCCGAACGCCTTCCAGTAGGGCGGTTCAGTCTATCGGATGGAATAATCGGATGTCTATTGCCGCTCTTATTCGGGTAAATATTTCCGAGCAAATATTGTCTCTGTTTTAGGAAAGAACTGCTGCAATTTTATGAGTGTTACCTCCGATATTCGGGTGAACTGAAAATAATGGAGACATGGACTGCGTCAGCGTTGGTTCACAACCGGGCTAGAATAAAATCTAAAAATTAAACCGGTAATCCGCTAGACACAAGCCGGGTCCGATTTAAAGTGGCA
Source organism: Campaea margaritaria (assembly GCA_912999815.1). Taxonomy (NCBI): domain Eukaryota; kingdom Metazoa; phylum Arthropoda; class Insecta; order Lepidoptera; family Geometridae; genus Campaea; species Campaea margaritaria. The sequence continues at coordinate 9,629,730 of OU538788.1, forward strand.
GTCTTCTTGTAGTGGTAAGGCTCTTCTGCAAGAGTTCGCTGGGGTAGTACCTATACCTTAGTGAGGAAATTGTAATCCGGGTATGAGGGGACAGTTTCTAGTAAAATTACCTGCAGGAAACATGCCAAGCCAAATGCCGAGTCGGGCGCAAAGTCGGCCACCTGTTGGTAAAGAATACACTAGACACAAGAAAATAATATAGTTGAGAGCCTATCAAACGCTGTCTATTGTAACGTTACACCCCTTTACCAATTTTTGGCAAAAGAGTGTAAAGTACACGTTATCAAGGGCTACCTCCCTATCCCTATGAGAAGGACCCAAAAGGAGGAAAAACAAAGGAGACAGCTTAAAATATATGTATTAAAATAAGAAATTAGAATTAAGGTTTAAAGTCTTTGAAGATAGAAAGAGTAAAAGTAGTCACACGCGATAATTAACAGGAAGTTTAGAAATAAATGGTTAGAAATAGTCGGTCTAGAATGAAGCACTGTTAAGACGATAAATACGTAATGTTCTTCATGAGGATACTTATGAAGAATGACCCCAGGCTAGGGCAGGCGAGGTCTGCAGCAGAAAGCTGGTGTCCAAAGTCGGGGAGGCGCTCGTGGAGAGCGGCCTTCACCGGAGGGTTTTAGGGCTCCGATGTTTTAAGCTTCAAGACTTCTTCAGGACTATCACAATTAGGTAAAGATTTAAAAGTGCTTGAGGACTTCTTCATGCAATTTTCAAGGTTTTAGAGGCTCAGACCAAAGCCAAACCAGAACTCGAACTCGACTCGACTCGACTGTCAGCCGTTTTTTCAGGCATGACTTCCAAAACTGTCAATAAGTAATTCTGCAATTTGAATATTTGAAAAATTAAGAAAGATAAGGTTAAAAGCTGCCTGATACAATAAGATAAATTAAAACTAAAACTGTATACAAAATTAAAAATTAATTAGAAAGATATGAAAAAGTATACAGAAATAGAAAACCTTACATTACCCCAAAAACCCCGGAAAATTTTCGACTCGAGAAAATTTTGCTTGTTAAGAATATACCTTGCCCTTTCACACACTTCTTTCGCTTCTACAATCACTCACATACTATCATACGTAGGGGATATGGTTCACATTCGATGACGCATACTCCTCAAGGAAATATTCTGGAGAATAATGAAGGCTTATTTATTTAAATTAGGTGTCATTACCCGCACCTTTTTGAAAACCCAATAAAAACAAATATTTACACATCTCATAAGGCTTATTTAAGGAGTTGAGTACCGCTCCAAGAGAAGACGCCATGGCAGGGCATTGGATTCAAGTTGAACCTAAGGAAGGCAAGAGTACCTGCCCTGCCACGAGTGCAAAGTTCAAGAACGAAGCAAGTCAAGGATAAGAAAATAAAGAAAACAAAGTAAAATAAAGTAATGGAAGATATAAAAATTGCCGAGAGAGGGTTTAGATTTCCTTGAGAAGTATTTACAGAATATTTACAAATCAGAAAAAGTAGAATTATAAAATAAAATATTATATAAGATTTTGAAGTCCCTGACGTACCACTTCACAAAAAGTTCCATAGAAAAAAAAGAAAGAATAACAAAGGTTAAGTTCGAGAAGGCTTAGTTTGAAGGTTTAGTATAAAGAATGTTCAGTTTAAGAAGGTTTAAGATGCCAAACTGTATCACCGACATTAAACCTACATTTTGTTTGTTTAAAAACGAGTATCTAATTATTCCAGTCATGATCAAAAATTCCGAAAGTCAAAAACAAGGAACAAAAAGAAGGTTGAAGTATAGATTCGAGTAGTTTAAGAAGGTTTAATATAGGAAAGTTTAGTATAAGAAGGTTTAATTTAAGAATTATAGGCCAAATTTGCAAAAGATAAAGTATTAAGATAATCCGAAAGTTCAGACAAGAAAAATTATTCCAACCATGTCCTCAGAGAAATATATTAAACATTTTTTTTAAGACATTAACGAGAGCAAAGAGTGTAAAATGTAATAAGAGTAGTGAGAATGTCATATCAAAATTTACTTGAGAACCTGCGTGAACGTCTACTACAGGATATTCTCCTGCAGCACGCCGTATAGTCTACCAAACCCCACTTGAGAGTGACCACTAGGGTTTGACACATCCCAAGAGAAGAATGGATGTGGTTTGCGTTAACAAAACCGTTAGTGATGTTTGTGTGTGGGGTGCGGTATAATGTTGTAAGAGTTCTGTATAGTGTGTTAGCTACGCAAAAAGTAATGTTTGAAAAGTATTGAAAGTAACCAAATAATATAATTTTCACAAACCAGGTTGAAGAAGTATTTTCTGAAAGAAAGACGAAAGAAATTAGAATACTTGTGTAAGTAAAATTTTAGAATTTAGGAGAGATGATTTTCGAGAGAATATAGAATTTAAGGGGGGTTCTTTTAGTTGGGTGCCAAACTGTAACGTTACACCCCTTTACCAATTTTTGGCAAAAGAGTGTAAAGTACACGTTATCAAGGGCTACCTCCCTATCCCTATGAGAAGGACCCAAAAGGAGGAAAAACAAAGGAGACAGCTTAAAATATATATATTAAAATAAGAAATTAGAATTAAGGTTTAAAGTCTTTGAAGATAGAAAGAGTAAAAGTAGTCACACGCGATAATTAACAGGAAGTTGTCTTTAGAAATAAATGGTTAGAAATAGTCGGTCTAGAATGAAGCACTGTTAAGACGATAAATACGTAATGTTCTTCATGAGGATACTTATGAAGAATGACCCCAGGCTAGGGCAGGCGAGGTCTGCAGCAGAAAGCTGGTGTCCAAAGTCGGGGAGGCGCTCGTGGAGAGCGGCCTTCACCGGAGGGTTTTAGGGCTCCGATGTTTTAAGCTTCAAGACTTCTTCAGGACTATCACAATTAGGTAAAGATTTAAAAGTGCTTGAGGACTTCTTCATGCAATTTTCAAGTTTTTAGAGATCAGACCAAAGCCAAACCAGAACTCGAACTCGACTCGACTCGACTCGACTGTCAGCCGTTTTTTCAGGCATGACTTCCAAAACTGTCAATAAGTAATTCTGCAATTTGAATATTTGAAAAATTAAGAAAGATAAGGTTAAAAGCTGCCTGATACAATAAGATAAATTAAAACTAAAACTGTATACAAAATCACTGAATTGTACGAGAATACAACAGAATTTAGAAATAAGATTATAAATGACATTAGTAAAATTAGACATCTTTCAGTAATGTTTACAAACAATATAAAAATAGAGACATAAGAATTTAGAATTAATAAACGAATAAAAGTAAAGAATAAGAAATAAATAGTGGCACGCAAGGACTCGAGTAAAAGAGATCAAGGATTAAGAAACAGAAAGATATGAAAAAGTATACAGAAATAGAAAACCTTACACTATATGTATCCATGACTTAAGTTCCGTTTCTGCACGAGGCGTCTTAAGGGGCTAATTACTGAGAAGAGCTACGAAAGCGCGAGATTACTCTCGTGCAGAAGACACGGGAAAATGTGAAAAGTTTCCAAAATTAATATTGTTCTGTATAAGATAGAAGAAATAGAAGACTTTTTTGTAACACACCGAAAAAATTACTTAATTTAGTAAAAATACGAGTTCCATACTATACTAATACTAATTATATTGTATACTAATTAGGGTAATATTAATTTTGGGTTACTTCGATTTAGGTATAGAGGTATTTGTAGACATATTATATTACTAAAGTAGGTTTTGGGTCCATACCTGTCTCCTAAATGTGGCCCCCACATAGAACCTACGCTCATTCTACTTCTTTATCCGTTTTCGTCTCGAAATTATTGTTTATTCTTTTATAGCCCACATTTGTCCTATATTTTTTGTTTACGCACGGCCCACGTTTTTTTGTTGGTTAAAAAGACTGATTTTGTTTTGGCAGTTAAAAGCTACGTATTTATCTTTTTCATCTATTTTAACTTAAATCGTATTCTGAATAAGACTAGGCTAAAAAAATAAGATCTTAAAACTACGGAACCCTGAATGCACGTGGCACAGGGCCAGTTATTTCTTTTCTCTGGCCTTTCAGAATGAGTAATGAGAGTGTTGTTATGGACAGTGGCTCGAAGCTCCGATGGAGCAGGCCTCGATGGGGGCATCGACGACGTCACACGGCTGAACGCAGCCCACTCCCGGGCCTTCGAGATGAACGAGCTGCCTCCCTCTACGTACTCCTTGGACTCGCGCAGAATGCAGCTGTACTCGCATCCACACCTACATCCTACGGTGAGTCACGCATTTATTTTACACACCACGAAAACTGACGAAATAAGAGATTTTAACAGCCATAATGCGCTTCAATAGGTACTAGTCTTGGGGCCCTAAGTTTTGTTTTAGTACACTTGTAGTTCGATGCTATGATGCATTTTTGCATAGGTGATCCTGGATTTAGTTAATACAATTTTATCTATTCAACAGGTACACACATTTTCTAGGCTTGGCATATTTAGCGTCGTCGATTTATTTATTATAAAAGTGGAGAAGCGCTAGGCAAAAAACTAATAAGTTAAGGCTTCCTATGTATAGATAGCTTTATTCGATCAATTAAGGTTGTAATTTTGTGATGAGCTCTCTATAGCAAATTGAATCCATATACTTTTGCATAAAATGTACAGAGTGTAGTTAAGTCTACATTAACTTGACGTATACACCTGAATCCCGGTTTTTTATAATATATCGAAATATAATTATACTGTCACGATGAATAATACATCGATAAGACATTGTTGCTTGCGTGAACAACATGTCATGGAATATAAACATCGGAACATGGCGAGAATATGGTCTAAGGTTGGAGTACACCAATCAATTTTGGTCACCATATTTTCACTATAATAAGAAAGGTTGGTCATCTTATTTTAAATGATAATTAGTGATAGTAATACTATTATATGAAAAAGTAATGGAACTATAAAGTAACAAAAACAGTTGATGAATTTGGTAATACATTATTTATATTATTATTTTCATTAGACTTATACATTATGGTGATTGTTGGATGGTATTTTTTTTTATTCATTAAATCTTTAGCTATAATTAAGTAATTTCAAATATCTAATATTAAATGATACCAATCAACCAAATAGTCTGCGGAATCTTTGAGATTTGATCTTTTGTACAATAGACTAATACGAAAAGGAAAATCTTATTATACCAATTGTTCAATGGCACCTTGCTAATATAAAAAAATCTAGAATATAGTTTGTCAACCTAGGTCAAACCTTTACGCGGGTGTATTTATAAAATTACATCTTATTACGATGGACTCATTCATCTACCAAAACCGCTAAACCAAAGCTAGAACCTTACGTCAGTCTCAAAATATCTTTGAAAAAGTGTTAAAAAATAAATCCTAAGGACATGAAAGTGCATATAATTATTATTATAGCATCTGACTATTTTTTTAACGATACTTAAATAACAATATAAATAAATAACATATAAAACTAAAACTTAAAAGTTAACATTAATTAACTAAATTTGCGATAATTAAGACAAAGTTACGCCATCTCGCAATAAAATAGTTGCTTTTTAGAAAACAGCTATTGTTATATTCTAACATTCTGATAAAATGAAATGAATAATTATTATTTAGAATACAAAAATAACTCGAAGTAACGAGTGGAAGAGAAATCTTTTTACCCTCTATTGGATCATCCAACTGTTGTATGAAGTATAGGTAATTAGCTAGTTTTACGATGAAACAGTTAGTCATTAGTTAATTAAGACATTTGCTCGTTTTATTTAACCGAAGGACCGGGTGATGATCGCAGTGCAGTGCCGCGCATGATTACGCAATGCAAAGTTCTGGGTGACACTGTATCTGTTATGGGCAAGCGTAGCGCTTACCGTCAGGTGGTACGAATTGCTCGTTTCGTCACTCAGTAAAATAAAAATAAAATAAGAATAATTAGGATATCTTTCCTGGATACCGGAATTCCCAGGATTCCTGGGAGGCGTCGGTAAAAGCAACCAGGCCGTCTGGCATACGGCCGGTTTCTTTTCTCTGATGTTTACAAGAACCACATCGGATCACGGTAATTTACATACAATTAAACGATGCCCCGCCCAAGTGCTCATATTTGAAATATTATTTGTATTAATTGAATCTTTAGTGACGCCCACTCACACAGGAGTTGAACTATTATCTCGAGGTCGCATAATCGTGAGGCTCTAATGTACTCTTATATTGGGTGATTGTGAGCAGTTCACAACATTACAAGTCACTAAGAAAGAACATGGAGTAAATGTCAACTAAAATATGAAGGAGTGCTAAAACTTAATAGGACTCGTAAAATCACGGCAAAACAAATCCGTCTTTAAATCGTAAAAACGTCAACAGTAAAAAAGCATTCAGAGATGAAGTGCAGAGCGAGACGAGAAAATAAGAGTGATTTGAAGGTATAGTACGTTCCTTGAGGTGTATGGTTACCATTCTGCAAGTGGCCATTCGCCTCGCCACCGCCAGTTCGCACGAGCAAGGTATTGTTCCCGTTTAAGCCATTATCGTGAAAACATGATACGAATTGTGTTCTTAAAATATTCGCCATATGGAAACCCTGAGATTTTCATGAATTATATAAATTTTTCATAATATTATACCTGCTATAAACTAGGCAAATGACTGAAAATTATACAATTTCGTAGATCTTACTTGGATTACGAAGTGAGGGCTGATAAAAAACAATAAGTATTTTATTATAAGCCCTTATTATAAATTTTGTAAATATATTTTTTTATTGCAGAATAGGCAAGCATATCACCGCAGTCTCACCTGGTGGTAAGTGTCGACGCGGTCGATGGTGGAACATGCTTGCCTAGAAGATTCATATTCACTCTGGACTTGATGTTGTAGTTGTAGATCTATCTCCTATTTTCTTCTGTAATTATTTTATTAGTAAGTACTTATAATTGCTGTCATAATAAATGATGTTGATCGTGACATGACGTTGGTCGTTGGAGTTGGTCGCTATCACTGCTGCGGTGAACTGCGATAACTGAAGCGTCTTCGTCACCGGCCATTACATCACCGACCTTGTTTGTTTGACTTTTAATATTCTCCCAGCTTTATCTAAAAAAATAAAATTATTTTTAAATAATATAAGCTAAATTATTACTTAGGTACCTATTAATATTGTAATACTTATAACAATGTACATTAATTGGGTGGGAAACAGCAAATGTGTCGTACATAGTTGATATTGTTTTTTTTTTCTCAATTTGTGTTTTTCGGTATAACATTGGTGAAATAAAATGTTAGCTATTCGTTAACTTGCACAAGTGTGAGTAAATGATATGACCCTAAATGATGTGTAGGTAATTTCGTGTTCTCTCCAAAACGTTCAGGAAGTTTCAGTAAAACATCCACCACTTAACTGAATCGTGACGTTTGCTGCAACTTAACTAGACAACTGACTACTTGACGGACTGAGACTCAACATTTTGACTATTTCATCAAAAAACTTGAAATGTAATTGCTCTGCTTCAAGTCTGCAAAATAATAAAGCAAAAGTTGGTCTGATTTTTATTTAAACTACATTTTATTTGTAAAGTGCTATATTTTTGCCTTCTTACAATAAATAATTCGAGTTGTTTGAGTTTTCTTTTAAAAAGAAACATTTACTAAAAATAATTTCCCTAAGGGAGTAAAATAGAGAATGGAAATTTGTAATTTGTTAAAAATAAATCATAGAAAACTGTCATTTTATGTATTTTGTGACTTCTTTTATTCTTTGATTGTTTTTTAAGTACTAACATAGAGATACATATGTACGCCCACACCTGTAATATAAAGTCAGGAAGCGTATCTTGTATCATATAGTTCGGACTTTCTTAGGGAGGATTCCCTTACGATGAATTTATACACTTAGTCTATTGAAACTGGCGACTATTGCACCGTATCGCTCAAATATGTCCATCAACCGTCAAACTGATGATTTCAGTGTTTGTGATAGCTGAAATGCCTTTTAGGTTGTCCAACTATGGTATGTAGTAGTTACACTTCGCTCACTACTAACCACCCACTGCGCTTGCTCGTTACGATTTGCTCGTCTCATTCCATCAATTTTACCATCAGTAAAATTAAGTTAATTTATTAACACGAGCGTTACATCGTTTTATAACTCTTCGTTTTTACAGAATATCCATCTAGCAGTATGTATGTTAGGTTGATTCTGTGTCAGGTGAGAATGACCTGGAACCTTGATTTCGTCACATCAAATGTATTTAGTTCTAACAAAACTTCCGGTCTAGGGTGAACAAGTATTTGTGCATTTAGAACGGTTTTATAATCATTAATTTCTTAAATTTGGCGAGAAATGTCTGTCTAGATCTAGATAATAAATAAATTATATACCATTCCCATATTAAGTCTTAATATTTCTACTAACAATATACATAGTAATCATACTTATTACGAGCGGTTTCATGGAAAATAAAATATATGACCGTCAGGATTTATCAAATGCCCCTGACCTTATGGTCATGAACAAATGTTCATCGCGGACCGACCGACGACAGATTGTCAATAGGATTTAGTTCTTTATCACTTCTAGGGTTCAAAATTAAATGATGAAATATGCAAGGAGATTGTTTTAGTTTCAATGAATTATAAAACGTAGCATAACGTAGTTAACGCGAAATAACGGATGGAATAACATGTTTTCTTGATTTTACACGAACCATAGCGCAAGAAACAGGCTAATACTCGTACACGTAAATTAACAAAGAACTGCAAAAATGTTGATTACTCCCTATCAAATTAACTCCCCATGTTCCTCCAGATTTCATCATTGTGTTGAGTTCAAACTTACCGCACTATCGCTGTTATCATTTAAACGCAAAGTCGTATTTATGTGTGATTTTGGAATAGGTATTGTTAAACAAACTTTTTACAGTTATTAAAAGTCAAAAATCATTGGGAAAAATCAAAATAAGTAGGCAATATAATAAGAAAGCACTTTTACTTTGTTCCGGTTTGAAAGGCACTGTTTCCAGCTAAATTAATGGGCGTATGAGACTTTAGAGCCGATGTTTCAGGGCGATTAGCGCAGTGCAGTGCCGCTCAGGATTTTGTAATGGTAAAACATCATTACCTACAGATCTTTTTGAGATTATAATGTTTATCTAAAAAGGCTTCTTACGATTTAGTTAAACGGATTGTGAGGCACTGTTGTCTTCCAAACCTTTTCCATATGAATGACTCCATACTCTTTTGCTAACCTGATGCATTTTCCCGCCAAATCTCAATTAACACGGGTATCAAAGGGGAACGATGAACAGCTCTACTGGCTCTTTTAGAATCATATTTGGTATGGTTCTTGATGACGGCAAGCGTCTGGATGATCAGATTTGGTCCCCTGGGAGAAAGGAAGGTCTCTCGTAGTTGTACCTAGTAGTTTATTATCAGTAATAAAGGCAGTAAACTCCATAGAAACAAGCAAGATATGAGTACTTACTTACATCTTAATTTCATTGCATTAAAATTTCGTAAATGATATTGTAGCATAGTTTAAAAAAACGTATTCTATAAATCATATTCAAACTTTACAGCTAAACTTTTCTAGATATCATACCAAACTCTTTGTGAATATTAGTTATGAAAATAACAAGCATAATTGACATTATTGTCTTTAATTTTCATTTTTCTAGTTATGACATAATTTTTCATCGAAAGTATATTTTTTTTGAAGAATTATTTAGTCAGTAATCATGGACGAGCATCTACATAATATCACTCATGCTTTAAAAAGCCTGACCCAAGATTTAGAACTCCAAACAACCCAGGATCAGCACTATCTAGAGACAGAAATTCATCATTCAACTACAGATGAAGCTCCAATGAACAGTGGAATTAGAGACAAATTAAAAGTCTCTCCGGGTACGAGCAAAACCAGAGCAGCATTAAAAAAGACCCACAAAACTAATCCAGAACTCGTCATGATTTTGCGACCGAGATTACACAGGAAGTGTAAAGCCAAAGCTAGAAAAATGATACAAAATTTGGCAAAAGGAATAATGCCGACACACAATCCGATTTCTCTAATTCCGATACAGAAGAAAATAAAAGGGCGCAGGGTGATTCTGAACAGACAGAAGTTGGCGCTGTCGATGGTTCCCAGAAGTTTGGACATTTTTCGATCCAACAGTCCATCCTCATCTCATAATAATGAGTCGACTGAGTATTGCCAGCCAGAATACAACTGCCCTCGGTGTGGTTATCAAAATAAACGGAAATGTATTTTGATATCCTGATTTTTAGCGGTCACTTTATATTTTGATTAAATCGTTGATTTATGTATAAGATGTTGTTTATTGAATGGTTTTAGCACAGCCTAAATGATTACTGTAGTTATTTATGTTATCATCACGATTTGGTTGTGGTTTGGGACTTGACACTCGTCAACACGTTGATTCCTTCTTGTCTCAGCGGGTCCGTTTTGACGCGTACTAAAAATTTGTATTTATATTAGTCTGAGGGCCGGAGCCGCGGTGGAAGCCGCAGAAGAAGCCAACGGGCGCCAAATATGCATCGCTGCACGCTATCAAGTGACTATATTTTTGGGCCGCTTGACTTCGAGACTTTTGGTCCAAAGAGGGTCGCTCCCATTACCAAAAAATCTTAAAACCACAGATTCCATTATACTGATTAAGCTTTACTATGCTATGGCCTATACATTTATGTACAATTTGATAATTTCTTATTACTGATAGAAGCATTTTTAATAATGCTCCAATTTGCAGAACTAAACGAATCGATAAGCTTAGTGCAGTTGGTATATAAATAGGCGACCTTAGCAAACGCAAAGCTTTTGCTACTATTTTTTTGCTATTGTGTAGGTAATATGAGTTGTGTCTATGGTTAAAATTTGATAATATAACAGAAAAAAAAGTTTCATATATATATATATATATATATAACTTTATAACTAAATAAACTTATTTAAATTGCTAAGATGTGTTCACTAACATTTTTTGTTATCACAGTGAACTTGGACTCGATGACAATGTCAAGTTAACTGTTGTTTTATTTTACCATCTTTCAAATGTTGTGGTTAATGAATTAATAAAATATTCTTGAGTTCAGCGTTACAAGTATCCATTTAATTGCTAGAGTAGCGAGCGATATGCTAACGGTCAGTGGATATTGTAGTGGAGTCAGCACTGAGAAGGTATTCGCCGGATGACGTGTTGCCAGCTGTTGGGCACGCGGCGGCTCTAATGTCTCGAATTACTTCGCTGTAACCCGATCAGTGCGCGCTGTGACAAATGTGAAAAGTATTGCGTTTTTAATGTGACTCCAAGCCCGTAGTTCACACTTTCGACTCATTGAATCTATGTTCAGCAAAGTCCTTGCCACATTTTAACAAGTTTTCAATTGAACGGAAAATAATTTTTTGGAATATTTAGACTTTTTAGATTCTTTTTTAGTTCTATATTTTGGTAGGGTTTATAATTTAATACATCTTTAATATTAATAATATACTTGTACCTACTAAAGTAGTTGTTGGGTAAGGTCTAGACAAAAAAGGTTGAAAATAATGTTTTTACAAAAAAAAAAAAAAAAAACAATTTTTAATGGATCAAGAATTTCACAATACAATTTCTACATGGTTCAAAACAAGCATTATACACAGCAAATATCCCGTTTCCAATGACTTTTAGTCAAAAACGTGAATGCTATTAATGAATTTGCATTTTTATTGATACAGGTACGCTGTATGTACAGAAATGGCCATAAAATGCATACGTCTAGATTATGTAATGATCAAATCGAATTAGAGACCTTACGAATCTACAACCCCTAAAACCGTTAGTTCTATCAAAATCTTTATAGATCCCTACCACATTCGATAAATCCATTAAAAAAAAACCAGATTATTAGTGACTGATACACTGAACAACTATGTTGTCAATTTAAATTAATAATGCAGTGAAGTTATATGTGATGCTTAATACAAAATGTATCTACGATGAATGCTACCTGCATAACTCGTAATACTCTTGTGTTGATGTTGCAATGCGACCTCAATTGAACGAAGTGTAATAGTTATTAAATTGTGCCAATGTTAATATTGTGTTGAAATTGACTTTTCAGCTTATTTCGCTTAATGCTTTTGCTTAGACGACAACGGTACCGTAAATTTCCTTGTTAACACTTTTGTGCGTTGACATAATAAAATACATAGTTATATTCTGCTGTAAAGTTAGTACATTCTAAAACACTTATGAAAACTTATGAAAACTTTATGAAAAAATTCGTTCGTACCCGTCAGATAACAATAATGCCTGATTAGCTTTCTTATGTTCTGTAGACTACAAATTAACTAAATTTACTTAGTAAAATTTGTAGCTTGTTATCGAAAAATAAAATACATTAGTTCCCCCGAATTCAACAAAAATTTAATTAACAATTTAAACAATGTATTTTCTTACTGATGAAAACTAATACTAAAATAAGATCAGCAAGAAAAGCTTTTTCTTTGCGCTGGCGGCAGCACTGTGGCGGCGAGGAAGTAATGGGGGAGAAGCCAGTTCAAGCCCAAATGAAGTCGCGCGCCGTTTGTGGCTTTGCGCACGTCAACTCTCCCTGTAATCCAACGTTTCGCCAACCAACTTCGCAGACTCTAAAATTCAATTCAAATATTAGGTAGGTAAGCCTTTATTACACTCGAAATTGCTACTTATACATACAACAGTTGGACAACCCACCAATCCATTCGATTACTACCGATTACAGAAGTTTTTAGGTTATTATATTATATTATATTATATTGTACTACGTAATAAATTTATACGTTATCATGAAAAAGTATAACTTACTCGTTACACCGAAAGGTATAATTCTACCTATTTTGACACGCTTTTATTGGCTTCAGACGTAGTTAGTATGTATGTAACAAAAACTTTGAACATGATTTTGACCCCCTTCAAAACGTCGGATTACATCGAAATTTTGCACACTTACCAAGAACAGATGACAATAAAATACTTAATAATTTTTTTTTATTATAGTTAGAAAGAAACTAGAAAACACGCATTAAATAGCAAGCCGAACTGAAAAGTAGAAAAATAATTAATTTAAGGTAAAAAAAGGGTAGGGTGCTTTTTACTTTATATTTATAATTATTAATTACTCTTTGATATCAAGCAACCCCCTCCCCGCTTTTTTACCATAAAATCTTGCTATTTAAAGCGTGTTTTTTTAGTTAACTATATATTTTTTAAGATCTTGAAACATTACCCTTTTTTTTGACTGAGTGACGCGACTAGCAACTCGTTCACGTGATGGTAAGCGCTACGACCGCCCATAATAGTCACAGCACCACCCAGAACACTGCATTGCATAATCCTGAGCGGCACTGCACTGCGCATGTCTCTCTGAGACATCGCATGTCTCTCTAAAGTCTCATATGCCCAGTAATTTCACTGGAAACAATGCCCTTCAAACCGGAACACAGTAATGTACCTCTGATATTACATGACAATGGATCCTGCTCTTTAACATTTGTGCACTTAGGATCCATTATTTATGTTTAAAGTCAACATAACCGACGAATGATAACAAAAAATTCACAGTGTTATTTTGAGAGCAATCTCGCAGGCGTCCAAATAAAAATAATATTACCATTCCAACAATGTAAGTATAGGTAGGTAGATATACACTTTATATACTTTGTAATATTGAAACGAAATTTACTGAACACCAAATATACTGAAAAGGCATATACTTATTTTGCACTTCCCGCGGACTATAATGAAACAGAATTTACGTACAGAGTGTGTGTTCACTGTTCATTGTGCAGAGATCGTGGGTGGCCTGCTACTACTTTTTCACATGTGTATATTTTACTCGAGCGTCAACTTTCATACGCTAGCATGAACAAACAAGTTTCAATCTTAAAGAACGGAAGCAAAGAACCAAATTAATCTGATGAGGTATTAAAGCTGCTTATCGGAAATATTGATAAAGCACATTGCTAAATCGGTCGAGTACTAAGCACAATGGACCTATTTCACGAGCTAATTCACATTGTTGCATTTTTTTATCTTGATTAAATTCCCCTGACAAACGCTGTAGGCACGAGTATATTTTTCAAAGGTTCTTGAATTGGCATACTTACTACAAACGCCACACGGTGACATAAGCGTAATTCCCGTTTTCCCGGAATCAAACATAGCATTTCTAACATAGAACTAATTAAAGCAACTTTTGGAGTTCTAGTTCGACCCCCATTTTAATGACCAAAAAGAAAGCGCATGCGCATGCTCAGCTTCCTAAATCTTGTATTTTTTGAGATTTGATAATTAATCAGTCAGTTATGGTTATTATACTATTAAATAAATCTTAGGCTGTGGTTCCCCGCGGTTTCATCCGCGTAGACTGTTATCCCACAGGCACTGTTGATATTTCATTAATATTCGAAAATTTTGTATGAAAACAAGAATAATTACTGTTGCCATCTTAGAAATGACGAATTTGTAGCCACTGGTAAAAATAGTGTCAGTCGTTATCGACTTTTCCGTTATAGGTTTCAAAAGTTTAACAAAATATTGTTATTGCAAAAGCTTTCCACTGAGCTTAAAGTACACACAAATATTATTCCTGTTATAAATTTAAACCAGAAATAAACCTGTTTCATTAATAAAACCTTCCCCACCAAAAAGGTATTAAATGAATTCGAGCAAATAACATATTACCGCAAACATTTTGCAAAACACAATGAAATTTATAGTAATAAAAGAATATAATTACCTAGGTACTCATATGAACACAGCGCGTACTATCCTCCGGTATGTAGGTTCGGCATAACAAGATATAGCAGGCTGATGTAGTACATAAAACGGGTAAAAAAATTTTGCTCCATAAGTATTTGATAAAAAAGCGTTAAAAAAATAATTAAAGAACCAAATTATCATATAGTAACATATAAGATTATAACAAATTTCTGTCTAAAAATCTGAAAAAAGCACAAAAAGATTTGTCAGGTGTGGGGTTCGAACCCACGCTCCCTCACGGGAACCAGAGCTTAAATCTGGCGCCTTAGACCACTCGGCCAACCTGACGTTGAATGAAGCGACAAAACAGCATTATAGTTGGTACAAATTCGTTTCAAGTCTCCTTATAAGTAGAATGTGGATTATACAATAAACTGAGTTCGTAGTTTTTTTTTTTATGAAATTGCGTTCCTTTTTTCGATTTGTATAGAAGAAAATAACAAGAAATGAAATTGGCTTATTAAATTATCATCGAATAAAATGTAAGTGAGATAATGTAATAAAAAATTGTAACGGCCTACCTATCCAAAATAAAATAGAAAAACAACAAAAATACGCGCTCGGAATACAGCAAAAAAAATATAGTAATAAGGGCAAGCAGTCAATAACTTTAACAACTAACTTTTGCCCGCGACTTTTCGAGTTTTATGAAGCCTTACGTCAAATGTACACTATTGAGATTTTTCGTTAGAATCTACAACCAGGTGTTTTAATGCACTTTTATAAGTCAAACACTTAACTCTCATTTATGCGGAGAAAAAAAGGAATAGATAGGATATCCTAATCTAGTAATAATTATCATAACATCGTATTTATAAGTGCCAATAGGACGTCTCAAAATAATTTTTTTACATAATAAATAAATAAACCAAAGAAAGGCGGCAAGGAACAAGACTTATGAGAAACCAGACTGGACCAGTTCCCCCAAGCAGCACCCGTTGACTGTGACTTGTGCGCCAGCCTTCACCCCCCTCGCTATATTTAAAGGAGGGTAGCAAACCGTTACGTGGAGCCCCACTAGCAAAGACATTTTAGTGAGCATTACCATATCCTCTGGTTTCTTGGTGAATATGAATTCTACATATTAAAACTAATAAGTAGTTACTCTTTTGTACACTTAATTTTATTACGTGACTATTAAAATACATTATTGAATTTGTAAAAGTGATTTTTACATGGAATCATAATTATTATTATATTATTATGGAAATTGGGACATGGAGGCCTCCGTGTCCCAAATTCATGCATTTTCTGTTTTTTTTTTTATTTTTCGCTTTTGACATTGGACAGCGAGAATTTTACACATTTGTTTTTTTAAGGATGGAACACGATTATTGGTAGTAATCCAGCTAAGAAATAATGTGATTGCTTTGTTAACATCGTCAAAATAGTGCTAGTCTCTGCCAATTATAAAAATTTGTGAAGTATCTTCAGCGAACAAAACAGTATCAGATATTTTTTTAACGAATAAGGCAAGAAGATCGTTAACATACATAAAAACAGAAATGAGTCCAATATTGAACATTGGGGTATACCCATTGAGATGAGGGATCTATATGACCTCTCTTTATTTACATCAACTTTAGATTCCATTACTATAATATCTCTATACTGTAATGGAATCCAAAAGTTCAGGAGATTCAAATCATCAAATAGATGTTTAAAGATGTTTTGAATAGATTTAGAAACTTACAACTTGTAATAATTAGGTATAAAAATATACCGACTTAAAATAGATCCGTAGAAATCACGCGGAATAATTGAGATGTTTCAATAAACACATTGGGAGAAATTGTCGTAAAAGAGTTACAGTATTGCCGCTTGTCAGTGTATCTTTTTTTATTTTCGTACGAAATTAAGCGTAGTAATTTTGAATATTAAATTCGATGATTTTATTATATTAAGCGAGATGGAATTCTCATAATGCGTCTCGTGTTGAGTTTGTGGGCTTGGAAACGCCCATTAATTACAGTGCTATTTTCGTTTAATCCCACCCTGCGAGCCACTGTCGTCTCGTCACATCTCGATTCTACCAGACATTTTTTATTCGAAATGAAAATGTTTATTTGTTTTTAATCACACCAATACTTAATAATAATTAATCAAACTATCTGTCTTTGTTGAATTCGGAGCGAATTATACTTTGCCACAGGAAACGTTTCTAATTTTCTGTAATAATAAAAGCCTTAATATTTGTCTTTAGGTTTCATAACATTTTTTATATAGTTGGGTTTCTTAAAAATAAAAAAGAGAATGGATAATACGTGAGTTTTAATCACTTTCCTAGTTGATTTTAGTGCCTCACTATCAAACATATGTTTAGAAATGTTGTAATTTCTATTTTCAATCTTCAGATAAAAAACTCTAACTGTGAAATGTTAAATAAAACATTAAAGATATTTTTGAAAATCTATCTATTTAAAAAGTCACTGAACCCAAAGAAATGGGTTTCAGATTGCTTTGTTTGTTTTTTCATACGCCCGATTAAATCAAAAATTGCTAGGCTATATTGCTAGGTGTTTTGACATTTGGTAGCTTTGTTTAAAGTTACTTGATGAAGTATCTGTTTTATGACAAAGCGATACTAAGTTCTAAAGTCTTATGATTAAAATTGTACATTTTAAATAGACTGTAGGACCTACAGCATAAGTAAGTGAACGGAGAATAACAATAACATATTCCGGCCCGGGACCGTTTTGTAGACTCTACTGTAAAATTAACACATCAATGTCAAAGTTCAACACCTTCAAAAATACAACATCACGTATTTTCAGCATCTTTAAGTAGGTTGTAGGAGTAGTATGCACATAGTTTGTGAGTGTAGTTAAGGTATATTATTGAATTTGGTTCTGTTTTTTTTATCCTCATCCGATGTTTATTTCATGTTCAGAGAGTAAAGCTTATACGGAATGAAACACGTGTAGCTATATATTATTGTATTCGTTTTTTGGGTTCCGTACCCATGATGTATTTTTGTTGCCGCTATAATAACAACTACTAAAAAATAGAATAAAATAAATATTTAAGGGGCTTCCATACAACAAACTTGATATTTTGCTCGATATTGATAAAGGCAACAGGTAGACGCTTGAAATATTCACAGAATATTTTGATAAATATTTACTTTAAAAATAAATAGTTAAATTCAAATAATTTTGCTGTTTTTATAGATAATGGTACGGAACCCTTCGTGTGCGAGTCCGACTCGCACTTGGCCGGTTTTTATTAATGTTTCAATTTAAAGCTGTTCGGATATTCATTTTAAGCGATTCACGAAACACAATCCTTGTTGTGTCTATAATTGCATAAAAAATTGTAATAACGCTTTCACGTCGATGTTTCATCGCGGTTTGCTCGTAGCATAATTTATTTACATTGGAAATAAGATTAATTTTAATTATTTATTTCCATGTGGCAATATAAACATCCCAATAAAATATTTTCAGAAAAAATATGGCAAGACTCCTGAGCCTTTTCATTTTAGTCAAGGCCTCAGTAATTTTTCGTTTTGGTCAA
The DNA here is from genome assembly GCA_912999815.1 of Campaea margaritaria. Taxonomy (NCBI): domain Eukaryota; kingdom Metazoa; phylum Arthropoda; class Insecta; order Lepidoptera; family Geometridae; genus Campaea; species Campaea margaritaria. Next base: position 9,648,026 of record OU538788.1, read on the forward strand.
ATAAAGATATATTATACAGCTTGCCAATTTTCCGGAAGTATTAAGTAATACTTTTAAGTAGCCATCTGTTATGGCCTATAATTATACACTGTAAGGGTGAGCTATGAAGAAAAACTTGCTGCCCCTAAGTAGTGCCAACGTTCCGCGTAACGGCCAGGCTTGATAACTGTATAAGACCCAGAAGAAAACTAACACGATATCTATTTATTTTCAGAGATTGCTTTTATTTTACTCCTTGTGGCGCCCTCTAGTTATGGATGTTAAAAACACTTATATAAAATAAATTAGCTCGTCATTTACTCGCAAATTTTGGAAATATCCTATTGAGTCGTACCTCAATAATTAATTACTTGTAAAGGTTTTCGCTTTGCGAAATATTATTCACAGTTCCGGAAACTGAAATCCTACCTATATATTTTTATCTCCCGTGTGGAGTGCTGGAGGGGTAATTAATTATTGTATGTTTTTATTATTCACGCTATTTGTATCCGTTCGATTCGGATAATTCTGTTACAGTTTCACGGACTTTGGATAGTAAGTATCCCGGAAGTTATGATAAGCATCAGTAAGGGCATGAGTGCGTGGTGAAATAATAATACTTAGTTATACGAAATGTCGGTAACATACAGTTAGAACAATAACATTTTTTTGTAAATCGTGAACAGTCTTGCCCTAGTGCACGCTACTAGAAATGCTGTAATTTTTCCTTAGGGGTAATAAAATGATTTTGTTTAATTATACGTTCATTGCCACGTCGCAGTGTGCAGTGTTTTGTGAGACCTTAAAATTGTACGTGCTCAATTTTTCTAGGTAATTGGAATAACTGTAGTAAAAATTACTATCTCGCAGAAGTCCCATGATACCAATTCTATTTAGTTTTCTTTCCATTTTCTTGCCATATTTTTACTGTAGCTTTGTAGAGCTACCAACAATAGAAATACAGAAGTAATTTAATTTTTTTAGTGTGGGTAGAAATATATAAATCTTTTTTTTTTTTTAAGTGCGTGTTTTCTTGAGAGCAGAGAGAATTTTTATTTGTCATGAGAATACAAAAAAAATCTTGAACTACACACACACACAAACCACATTTTTTTTAAGTAATCTGATCTCGTGTCATATTGCAACGTATGTTAAATACGGTTTTTATAGGGCGCTGTCACCAACGGCTGTACCGCGATTTCCAGATATATTTATGCTGATGATTAACGAATAAAGTATTTACCTACAAATTCCTCTTAGTAAGAAAACTTTTAGCCGCCCGTAACACTAGCTAAGTGTTGTCGTAGCGGCGATGGGGCTAAAATTTTATTTATACTTATCTCTATTGATAAGGCTAGCTCGAATTTTACGTTAACTTAGCTCTACCCATTTTCTCTACCAGTAGATCTGGGTTATTCAAATAAAATGGCCACGTGCGGGTTGGACTCGCGGACCTAGGGTTCAGTATAAACTTGTAGTCTTATGAAAGCATCTAACATCAATGCTCTAACTAAAACACAATCTAGGTTACAGGACAAATTTAACTATGCCGTTTGATCTCTAGATACGGTTATTGTACGAACCGTAAATAATAGTAGGTGTGTAAATAACTTTTTTTTAACTGAATATCTGATGTTTTCCTGTACATGAGCTGTAAGCTATTGCTTCTTGCCAAATTTCATGATTCTAAGGCAACCGGAAGTACCCTATAGGTTTTGATTCCCTTGTGAAATCGCGAAATGTGCGTCAATATGCGACATAAATGGACCATTTATGTCGCATATTGACGCACATTTCGTGATTAAAAAAAAAGGTCCCTTTTACCTGTGAAAAAATCTAACATTTAAATTAATGCGATCAATAGATTCATATCTATTGATCGCATTAATTTACAAGTTAGATTTTTTCACAGGTAAAAGGGACCGTAGACTCGAGCAATTGATATGAATTTCAACTTGGTACCTTTACGAGTTCCCGAGATGAAGGGTCTTTAAAGACACATAGACATACGACAAAGTCATACTGTAAGGGTTATTTTTCTTTTTGAGGTACGGAACCTCTTATCTCTTGACATGTAGGTACGAGTATGCATAGGACAATGTATATTACAGTTTACAAATATATTTCAATTTAACAGATCGTACGTAATCTATCCTTCATCGACCTCTAAATACGATAATTTGCTTAACATTGAAGATATGTCTCGGTGACGACTTATGTCATATATTCATAATATAATATTAAATAATAGTATAGATTCTTCTGATGCAACGACAATGCTCATTTCATTGTCGTATACTTTCTGATGATTATGTCGCATCGCTTTCTGTTGTTGTTGTTGTTATAATCTCGAAAGTTTTGAAACTTTTAGAGAATATAACATTATCAGGTCCAAAGCACCACTGAGCATTTTTTTTAGTTTGAGGATTTTTTAAATGTTTTTGTCAGACTCCTATTCCGGATATTAGTGAATACGAAGATTCTACCGGTCGAAATGATCCCATTCTCTGCTTCTTTTTCTGCTGTGATGTTCTATAAGTAGTTTTACAAAACTCCATTAATAGGCCAAAAGGAGGTGGTTATTTTTAGGGTTCCATTCCTCAAAAGGAAAAAGGAACCCTTATACCTTCTTTATAGGATGACTTTGTTGTCCGTTTATCTGTCAGTAAAGGCCCCCTTTTCTCAGTAATGCGTAGAGGTATCAAGATACTTGTAAATCAAAGCGATCAAAAGATAATTACACATGTTTACAATAATTTTGGTACTGCCAAAACTAAAACTTATTTTAACTGTATTTGATACGCTGATTCTAACCGTATATATATATATATAATTTTAATGCTACGTGTAGTTTTCGAGAAATCGTAGGTACAATAAAAATCAAAAATTAACAATTTTAAAACAGTTTATTATATTTGTTAACAAGTTGAAAGCTTATTTTTTTAGTTTTTTACGATGGCGGTCCTTAGGACACTCCCGTGTAATACTCCAACAGTAATCTGCCATTATATGTTCATCCCAACGACCTTAATATCTGTATTTCATCACTTATAAATCCTGATGGAAACGTTCTCCTTATTGTTCGCTATAGGAACCAAGATTTTCAGGAAACTTGTCTAAGTGGCTGAGCAGATAGTAAACCTTGATACTTGATTGAAAAAGCTTGTGAAAAATAATGATTCGTTACATTTTAATCGACCAGAAAGCACCTCAAATAGTTTTTTTAGTATATATTGCCCAATATTATTATACTGCGAGTAACACTTGCAACCAAAAGTAACATTCCTTGACCAATATTTTCTTTATATAGAAACAAGAAAAATGACCTGCCAGCGGAGATAACGCATTTGTATTTGAATTCAAAATTTTTGGTACAAGAATTTTTCTCGAGTGTCACGGTGCAACAGATAAATATTAGTCGTGAATTGGAGAAATGAATCGATCTCGCTCTTATATAGATGAATCCGAAATTTTATCTCTTTCACACTAATAGCCGACTGACAAACATGTATCAGCGGTTAATAGGTGCGCTCACGCAGCTGTTGCGAACAAATCAGCTCGGATATAGCTGACAGTGTCAAAAAGCTAATGCCGCGGCGCACGCTACAATCTGCAAGCGACATTAATACTGGCAAGCTACAGGAAAAAAAATAGCTGATTCAATCAATTCTAGGTAAGAAAGAAAGAAACAGACTGTGAGATGTCTAAGCTTTATTATTATGTACATTAATCCTTTAGAGTCCATAGGTAAAAGCTTCAATAAGTACCAACGCAAATTACACGTGAGCATGAAACGTTGGAAATAAATAACTTTGTTTTCAAAATACACCGGTAAAATAAATAAAACAATTCCCGTATGTAGCGCGGAACGTTCTCGCTATTCGCTTGTCTCATGCGCTAGCCCGTAACAAGCAAAGACATTACGAGGAGGGTCGACTCTCCGTTCATTCAAGATCGGAGAAAGCATCCTACATATTTAAAAATAGACATTGTAGAATATTTATTGGCCATCTCTTTGGGATTCGATTTAATATTAACATTAGAAAAATATTGTACGCACGTGTTTATGCGATGGACGCTAATTTGTTCGAGGACATGAGTATGTTCCGATGTCAACTTAGGACATAACTGGGATTTTTGATGATCTTGTGATTTTGTGATTTTAAAATAACGTCGTGCGTATCGAAGATTGAGCTTAACAAAATGATATGGTTTTTAACGCTAAATGTGGTAACAGGGTTATGGACGAATGAAGTTAATAATTAATTAAGAAAATAAATAATTACATTACGCCGATCGATCAGAAAGTTTGAAGCAGGCATTAGACTAATTATGATTCGCTGAATGTAGGAAATCAAGAATGACTTTGAACACATTCTTACAATCTGTACTAATCGATGACGGCGCCTTTCTGGAACTCAAGGGCTACGACTACATTTTATTCTGTTGAAGAGCTAGTTGTGGCCCGGGGAGTAGGCGTTTTTACATGAAGCATTCGCTGTTTGGGGTTATAATATTAAAAGACTCATGTTCACTTATTTTCCTAACATATCGAAATGATGCCAGAGCGTCTGCATTCATGAAGACAGGATCCAGATCCACTTTATCGTAACTAGCACTTAAAAATCGCAGGTAGAGTTGATATTTACAAGAAGAGGACGAAAATAATAATATACGATATATATTTATATTGTGATTACGAGTATACGCCTATTATGAATCTTAATAGTAATAATTACTACTTTTGCCTTCCTCTTGGAAAGATGAGATTTATCTGCATAACAATTAAAGTATGTCTTTGTATGTCTTTAAGTAGTATAGAGCCAATGCTCCATACATTAATATTTCATAGAAAGGAAAGGTAGCAAATGGACGAAAACGGTCACATAATGGTGGCTCAGAGAGGCGAAGAGACCAGTAGGCAGACCACCTACCAGATGGATCGATGACATCGTCAGAGTTCAAGGCGGAACGTGGATGCGATAGGCGCAGGACCGGAAACAGTGGTGTGCAAAGGAAGAGGTCCAGCAGTGGATCGATACGGGCTGATGTAGTGATGATGAAGATGATAAGAGCATTGGCTCATGGCCCATAGGCTAGTGGAAAGTCTGCTTTTGCCTCACTGTACCATGCGCTCAAACTTTTGCTCCGTTTAACTGCTTGGCACTTTGAAGGGTTAGAAGGTAGAGCTTTTTCACAAAAACGTTGGCTATTGGTACATCATACTCGTAATATATTATGTAGTTCGTTGTATGAAGATATTTCCTTGAAAGATCCAGTTTTTGTTAAATCAGGGTATCGTTGTAATAATTAATGGAAACATTAGTGCCAACAACGGCTCGAACAGTAGGACAGTCTTCGTGAGCTTTTCTTGTTCGATTTGTCTATTAGTTCACAATTTCCCTACCGTAAATCGCAAGAAATCTTAGTTTTAGATTGGTAACGGTGTTTCCTCGTCGTATGTTGCAATGTGACGTTGTCAGGAAGTGTACATGACACGAAAGTGATCAGGTGATATTTGATCTGGTTGCACTACACTACGGTATGTACGTACGAGTCCGTATGAACGTATGCCCATTCGTAGCAAATCCGTTAAATAATGTTGAATTGAAAAATAATAATAGATACAACATTTAACTTATAAGCGCAAAATTATTTGTTGCAACTTACCCATATAATGTACCTTTATATTATTTTGTTAGAAATTACAAATGATTTAATAGTTTATTTACAGAACATAAAAAACAATAATTACATCAAACTATAATATAAAACTAAAACTAACCAAAACCAAACCTTAAAAAGTGGCTATCCATGAAGCATGGTCCAAGTACACTGGCTGTATTTCCTCATTTAATAGCATTAGCTATTCTCTGGGCGAGAAATGAGCTAGCCCCTTGTCACCAGCGGTGTCGACCAACCGAGAAAATAGTTGCGTAAGACCACCCTCTGTGAGACTAAATGTAAAATTTTATTTGGTTTAGTTTATAAGTTTTCTTTGTTCTCTAGTGTTTAAATATTAAAGAGTTTATCTATCTGTCTATCTATTAATTTATTGTTGTTTTTGTATACAGGAGCTGTCAATACACGCGGTGTCCACCCATGAGCTTTTGAAACCCAAAGATGAGCCGTCATATTCCTTGGCAGCGCCGTCCAACATTTGCTCCGTAAACCTCTCAGGTAAGAAAAATGATATTCACTATAAAAATAAAAATCTGCTTATAATTTGTAAGTAAAAGTAATAACTTAAAAATCGTCCATCACATTTAAAATGAAACAACTCAAATTTGTGCTTTAAAAGTTAGCAGAAGAAATAAATTGTTCACATTGGCCTAAGAAAAAAATAGATCAAATCGAATCCAAAATATTTATTTCTTATGAAAGCTGCGACCAGATTTGGAATACACCCTTTACAGTTATCGAATAGTGACCTAACATCTAATATAATATTTTGTGAATAACGACCCAAACATTCAACATTTTATTTTTCTATTACTCGTGCCATGTTTGTAAACAAACGCCGCAGAGGACAATTCGATTTAGATACTGTTGTCAGTGCAAGCAGCTTTTTTCCTTATTTAACTTCCTAAATGAAGAAATAGACCAGTGTCAAATCGATTGTTGGTAGGAGCCACGCTGTGACCCCTACCCATAACACAATACGAGTGTTACATATAACTGATTGACTAATTCATTAGTTATCAATAGCATTGAAGATCAAGGATTTTTATTCCAATCCATATTTGTTTATAAATATATCAACGTATACATCCTGTTCTGAGAAACCTGTGGAAGGTGTTTTTCTCATGTATCGTAATTTACGATATTACGATATTATATTTATTTTTTCATCCGCATTATCCTACTTCCTACTAATATTTATAAATGCGAAAGTTTGTGAGAATGGATGGATGTTTGTTCCTCTTTCACCCAAAAACTACTGAGCGGATTCGAATGAAATTCGGAACACAGATAGTTTACAACCAGGATTAAGTAATAAGGTACTTTTTATCCCGATAGTATGTTCCCGTTGGACAAAACGGGAACTACGCGGGTGAAACCGCGGGGCGCAGCTAGTATAGAATAATTCTTTATTTACCATGTGTATTTCTGAACTGGTGTACAATAAAGTATTTTCTATTCTATTCTATTCTTGATTATAAAATATTGATACAAATAAATAAATAATAATATGTATTATAAAACACTAAAATAGCACGTTATTTATTTTTGACTGATCACCGACACGACAGCAGTGACATATACCTCTCATTTAACATTCGGTTGTTGGTAAATGTTTTATTATTTCTGAATTATTTATTTAAGAAATTGTTATATGTTTTATTTTAACTTCAATTCATCTATACCTACCTTTTCAGATAATAATTACAAACATAATCCTACTAATATTATAAATGCGGAAGCTTGTGAGAATGGATGGATGGATGTTTGTTCCTCTTTAACGCAAAAACTTCTAAACGGATTTGAATGAAATTTAAAACACAGATAGTTTATAGCCTGGATTAGGTGAAAGGCTACTGTTTAAAGCGAAAAATAGAATAGAATAGGATAAAAATTCACTAATGGAAAGCTACTTTATCGACTAATTTATCAGCTAGTAACATAGGCTATATTTACGGGAACTACGCGGGTGAAACCGCGGGGCGCAGCTAGTGTAATTATAAGTGACATAAATATCCATTTATTTCGATTTTAAGTTATAGCGTGAGTATATTTTTCTTTTATTGAAATCACATAACTTTTTTGGGGACATACTATCGGAATAAAAAGTACCCTATTACTCAATCCTGGAGGTCTACCATGACGTCTTATAGCGATTCAGTTTAGGACCTAAACTGAACTGCGTCGCATAATCGTACCATGACGTCTTATTAGCGACTCAGTTTAGGTTTCCGCCATTTTGAACCTAAACTGGATCGCAAGTCATGATTTCGTTCATTCTTTTCGTACCATGAGCTACATTTACAACCTATTTGAACCTATACTGATCCCATTAGCTGTCAAAATTAGCGTCTCAATAAAAGTTAATATTTTCACAACCAAAGTTGAGCCTTTTTGGTTTTATATCTTAATAGCGGCGGTCCCGCGGTTTCACCCGCGTAGTTCCTGTTCCTGTGGGAATACGGGGATAAAATATAGCCTTTGTTACTCGCTGATAATGTAGTTTTACATTAGATAAATAATTTTAAAAATCGGTACAGTGGTTTAGCCGAAACCTTATATATATCCATACAAACTTTCTTCCCCTATTGCTATTTTACCTTGTGGATATTTTTTTTACAAAATTTGAATGACATTTTTATTTATATCTAATTAAAAGCACAAAATTAAGTTTCAAGCTTCTAGCTTAAAATATGACGAAACTTCCATACCAACTTTCATCCCCTATTTCAACACTTTACAACCCTTTTCTCGCATTAAAAAGTAGCTTATGTCCTTTCTCAGGCTCTAGAGTCTAGGCTGTACCAAATTTTATTTAAATCAGTTCAGTAATTTAGGCATGAAAGCGTAGCAGACAGACAAAACGACAGACAGTTACTTTTGAATTTATAATATAAGTAGGGAAGTAGGGATTATTTTGATTTCAGTGTAAAAATCATAATAATTAAGTGTATAATTTGTGTAATTTGTGTGTGCACTGTCGCCTTGGGAGTTTAAACTTAGGGCTACTGATTCCCACAGCCGGCGAGAGTATCCCTGGCTTGCGTGATTTTATTATAGCACGTTGCAATCTCGTTGTGCCTATTTATGAAATCCCAAAGGTGTTCAAGTTGGCCGTACCTTACTCGTTGACGAGAAGTTTTACTGTATAATATAAAGAAAACCACTTAAAATAGCCGCTAACACTTGAGACGTAAGCTTGGGAATTTTGGAGTATAGATTCATGCGTATAAGTACCTACTTAAGAAATAAGGTTTTTATATAATATGCAAAATATTAGTCAGAATTACTGACGCCATTGTAGTGAATTTATAAACCACATAAAAAGAAATCGAAAATAGTATTTATAAAAATCAGCACAAAAGCGCGCGTATTTCAATATACGAACTCTTTCGTGCTGTATTTTCTGATTAGAGTCGAAGAACATTCATCCGTCCGTCACTCATTAATCAAATGTCAAATGTCAAAAATATAAAAGGAACGTTCTAAAAAGATATCAATTCTACTTACAACAATATTTTTGTCGTAATTTATTTTAAAAATGATCTTAAACAAATAATAAATCAATTAACATCATTGATACATACATCTAAATACTTAATTAAATTACTTAGGTGTTGTGTCTTCACACAAATGACAAAACATGCAACATGAAAATAAGCGTAATTTTCCGAAACATTTTTTGATTTATTTCTGAACGCAACCAAAAGAAAGAAACACGGCTAAACGAAGTTAGCAAAGGATGTTGATATAGTGTTGTCTCTTTCCAACAGAGTGACGTCATAGCAGACGTAAGAAACTATCGTTCAATTCGTTCATTCATTCTTATTGTTAACGATCCAATTACGATTTTGTTTAGGTGTAGGTCATGGTACCAAATTATGCGGTGCAGTTTAGGAACCTAAGTTGAACTGAGCCAAAACTGAGCCGTTAACTAATAGGTGAGAGTAGGCCCCAAACTATCTGTGTTCCAAATTTCATTCGATTATACCACCCATGGTACTACTTTAATATATTATATTTCAATAAGAAAAAGAAATCATAACCCATCGACACTAATACGTCATATATTATCTATATCTTTACTAATATATAAAGCTGAAGAGTTTGTTAATTTGAACGCTAGGATCTCAGGAACTACTGGTCCGAATTGAACAATTCTTTTTGTGTTGAATAGTCCATTTATCGAGGAGGCTATATAACATCACGCTACAACCAATAGGAGCGGAGCATCAATGAAGAATGTGGCAAAGACGGGGAAAATATATTGCTTTTATGGATCATGCGGGTGAAACTGCGGGGCGCAGCTAGTTATCTATAAAGAGTAAAAGTTTGTGAAAATAGATATTATACTAATTTGATTTTATCCTTTCTTATGTTGTATCCCCGGAAAATGTGATTACCCGCGGAAAATGGTCATTCATGAAAATTAATAACTGAAACTACTAAACCGACACTGATAATTATTTTACTAATCGGATGACAATATTTTTGGCGGGCTATATTTTACATTCCGGGATAAAGCACAGTTCCTGTGGGAAAATGGGAATTACTCAAGTGAAACCGTGGGCGGCAGCATCTAGTTCAAAACAAAGTATAATGTTGCTTGGTTAGCAAAATAAAGGTAAATTGTACCGAATTCTAAGAATTATAATTGTGTTATGTCTACTACTCATTCATAATTCAAATTGAAATGTGGAAAATACTTTGACTACATACCTAGGATGTCAATAGCTGTCTAGGGGTTAGACCTTGACTTTGAGAACTCTAACCTTGACCAAATTGAATTGAAAATAGCCCTGATTGCCCCAATGTCAATTAGGTTGACATTATGGTCAATGATATCAAGATGAGTTGTTCACCGTCAAACATTGCTTGCCGAAACTTAATTTCTGACCTGCGTGCTGATGGCTACTAAGAGCTCTGAGATTCAGTATAGACTAAATCCAAAAAATAGGGCGTCGTCTGATTGTTGCGACTCATGACTAAAATGCTGGTACTTATTCCTCACGACGAATTAACATTGCAATGCAACGGGCAATGCCGCCAAAATTTTTAATTTAGGTACACAGCCAACTGGTAGTGGGTTAGACTTAAATTGGCTTACCTATATTCTAAGTCTGTAATGGTTTGTACATTATTCAAATGTTGTATGACCCGCTGGATGTCTATGATTTCTTAAATTACTTCTGTAAATTGTCAAATGTCTATTATTATGATTACCAAGTAGTAATCGTACTCGTATAACATCTAAATAGACAAATAATTAAGACATTACTTCCATTTCAATATGGCTTGTAACATGAGACTTGAAATGCATTAAGGGGGTTTATAAATTAGCGAATAGAAAAAGATTGCGAATTACCTTGATCGCTTTCAACTAGAACCCTCTTGGCGTATTTTGCCTCGGGACACGTAGTCGATCTCCCTACGAGTTATTCTGAGTGCTTGATATCCCATTACCTTCCCCTGATAGGGTTTAATTAGAAACAAAGTTTCTCCTGATTTACCAACATAAAGCCACTGAATTAGCGTCTTATGCGTCTGACTCATCGCTATAAGACTCACTTTGTATTTGCCAGAGCATAATTATTATTTCGCTCTACTAATCAAATGTGTTGTTCAAATTAATTTTTTACCTGCTTGCATTTAGCTAACGCTTAATTTATAAACTGCTTCATGTCACTTAGATTGTTCGAATACAGAGTGCGGCCCTGTACTAAGCATTCAGTTGAGTTGGCACGAACTTAGGAATATTTAATTTACGACCGCGCGAGTATTGTTCATTCAGAACGGGGTTTGGTTGATTGGCGATATTAAAAGTGTCAAGCGGCCGCTGCCGGAAATTCATTGATAGGTTTAATCGCCTTGCACTGAAATAGCGTTCAACGCAGTATACTGAATTTGATTCGCGAAGTAAATTGCTAAGTCATTAATGCCGTCCGGTCGACTCGCCCCCCACACTTAAAACTGTCGCTATTTTCGTGGAACGTTTTGGGACCTTGAAGTTAGCTATAAAAGCTGATTTGCGGTAATAATTGATTGGTCAAGATGTTTTATTTTCTTGTGGCAAACAATTCCTGCAACCAAATTGCATGTTATAGGGTGGCCACCCTTTTAAATAACCAGACAGATAACCAAAACAAAAGAGAAATGCTAAGTCCTTTAACCTTTATATCCGTGTCATACAAACTACTCCTTTTGGAGGTGAGCAACAACAAGACTTGAATCATGCATGATTCATGTCTTTCGATATTCTTCACTAAAACTAGAATATCTTCATGTCTGCGTTGCTTTCAAGTAACGGTGAAAATTGGCTAGTAAGAAACGCAACACATGTTAAAACGAATATTAAATGTCCTCTACTAACAATGGAATATTTCAACAATACGTTTCGTTCGTTTTAACCAACGCATATGAAGAATGTTACATAAAGCCCTGCTTGACATTTTTTATTCATTTCGTATTACGTACCTACTTAAACAACGAAGCCTCATAACAAGTCAAGCGGTGTTACCGCCATCGTTATAACTAGGTACATAGTGCAGGAATGGATGTGAGTACGTTTGTTTACATTAAAATCACAGTCACCGTGCTATGTACTTACTCTATGACATCATTCCGAATGCTCATTAGAAGATACGTAAAAGAAGAGGACCTAAATGGAACTAATAAGTACAATCTATTTCACTGTGTTATGTTTTATGAGTTATAAATTATAATTGTATGAGAAACTAGCTGTAACTCAAGACTTTGTTTGCGGCGATACACTTTTTTAAATAGATATAATTAGAAGGCAGTTTCCATCAAAGCCCTGTGGCCTATTTACCGGCGCGCCGCCTACGAACGATTTTTAGGGTTCCAAAATAAAGAAAAATCATATAACAGAAAACCCGACTGCGAACAAAATTGAATCGTAAAATACATTCGAAGGCGTCACCATTTTAATTGAACTTAGGAAAACAATGCCTACGACTGCATTTCACGATTCGATTTTGTCCGCTGTCTGGTTTTTTTTTATTTCGATATACTTTTTATATTCTAACTTTTTAGCTATGTTCAGTCCAAATATAAGGAATATATATTTGGTAAGCCTTTTTTAAAACCCTTTATTTTGAAATTTCCATCGATAGGTTTGGATGAGAATAAAATGTTGAAGGCATTTAATTTGGCACCAAAAAATAATATCATTTTTTTTTTTTATAACTTTAATACACCAACACTTTCACAATCTAATGACACCTCTCAAGTTAGCATGCATCAAGCTGGCTACAGAGTTTGCCAAAGAAATATATATACATATAAAATATAGTTACATACACTCGAAAACCATAACCCTCCCTCTGGCGCACCCGACTGCGCCTTTATAGGATCATGTTGGCCGTCAGTCTGTCTGCCAAGACCTTTTTTTCCAGGAAAATGTGGAGGTGTCAAGTTGAAATTAATATCAAATACTTAGGTATGCAATCATAGTTATGATGCTTTGAAAAAAAAACTTGTAATTCAACGTAATCAAAAGATACGAGCGCTAATGCCGGATATTTTGAAACTGGCAAGGAAATCAAAAACTATGGGATACTGCCCCTTGACCTAGAATCATGAAATTAGCCCAGAAGCAAGGTCTTATAGCACAAATAGAGAGAAAATTCCGAAAATCGAAAATTTGTTGTAACATCACAAAAAAAGTTTGAAAGCTTGCAGTTCGTAAACTGACCACGACCTATATCTCGAATGTAATGTATAATAATCAATGATACAATACTTCGTGCAGCCAGCCGTTCATTTATTAGCCTAGTAATGAGCACAAAACGGTCTTAAAACTTCCGAGAGACTTGGTTTGCACTAACAGTGCCCCGCAGATGCACCCGCGTTTACTATTATCCTACAGGGACCGTTAATTTTTACAGGAGAAAAAGCATCCTATCCTCTATTCCAGGATCTAAAGGATTTTAATACAAAATTTGGAGATTCTAAATGTCTGGTCGAATTTATTCAGCATCATTCTCGTCGGATCAGTTCAGAATCAGGATTAAGATTGGATACGTCCAAAAACTCGAACTGAGTTTTGGAAAACTGGATCAGTTCTATGGTTTCATCGAACAAATTTGGCCCTTTTTAGCATCAAAATAGGTCCTTTGTGTCGTGATCAAGGGATCGGAAGAAAGCACAAGCTAATTGAGGATATCCTCATCAGATGTTTGCCTGCTCTTGTTCTGCGAATAGTATTCCCGGAATCTAATAAAATCTTTGTTTCGAAACTAACATGCTTCTTCTGAGAAACTTCTAATTGACACAATATTATTGCTAGAAATTATTTCTGCTCTATGTAGCAGAAATTTAAGCACAGTCGACGACATGTAGTACCGGTCGTATAACTCACCGGTGTGAACTTGGCAGCCAAAAGTAGCAGCCTATAATACGACTAAATTACGAAGGTCTTTTTTGACATTATGTTTTAAACTTCTGAAAAGCTACAAATATAGCTCTTATCGAGTAAATAATAATAATTGGTATAAAAGTCGTTTTGATAAGAAACGAACTTCATTGTTTTACGCAAGAAATATTGAAGGGTACAAAAAATTTTAAAGGGTATTTTATGATAACGCGTCTAGTTACTACTCTCTATCAAAGAAATCAGATTGTTTCAGCATCTTACTTTATGCTCCGATAATGTGTCTTTCAAATAAATGTAACGGTAACGTGGTTCAAAAATATCTTTACCTGAAAATTTTCACCTGAAAACGGAATTATAAATTTTTTAGACACCATTTTTTGGCTGCTGGTATTTTCCAACCTGTAGACCTATGAAATTGTTTAATAACCAGTCCGCGATATGTTCACTGATAAACAGGCTATCATAAAAGCACAAATTGGAAGTGGCTAAAAGCCTATTTAACCCTAAAATGATCACACAAATGTTACGGTAAAATTATTTTTCATACTAAATTTTCAAAGTGAAAATCGTCTTCCCGGTTTCCCCTGAAATATGCGATTTAAGTCAACGAAACGTAACAGGCAGATCATAAACTTCAAAATAGACCTTGCCAAAAGTTGGCTAAACTTCTATTTAACCCTAAAACGTCTCCGAGAAGACAATCGAAAAATTTTCAAAAAATATTTTACTGATCGTGCGTTCAATTCTACATATCTGCTTCTGGAATGACATTGCACAAGTATCTTATTTTATGCTCTGATAACTTATCTATCAATTGAATGTAACGATAATGTGGTTCAATGATATCTATAACTGAAAATTTTCGGCTGAAAACAGAATTATAAATTTTTATAGACATGATTTTTTGGCTGCTGGTATTTTCCAACCTGAAGACCTATGAAATTGTTTAATAACCAGTCCGTGATATGTTTACTGATAAACAGGCTATCATAAAAGCACAAATTGGAAGTGGCTAAAAGCCTATTTAACCCTAAAATGATCACACAAATGTTACGGTAAAATTATTTTTCATACAAAATTTTCAAAGTGAAAATCGTCTTCCCGGTTTCCCCTGAAATATGCGATTTAAGTCAACGAAACGTAACAGGCAGATCATAAACTTCAAAATAGACCTTGCCAAAAGTTGGCTAAACTTCTATTTAACACTAAAACGTCTCCGAGAAGACAATCGAAAAATTATCAAAAAATATTTTACTGATCGTGCGTTCAATTCTAAATATCTGCTTCTGGAATGACATTGCACAAGTATCTTATTTTATGCTCTGATAACTTATCTATCAATTGAATGTAACGATAACGTGGTTCAATGATATCTATAACTGAAAATTTTGGGCTGAAAACAGAATTATAAATTTTTATAGACATGATTTTTTGGCTGCTGGTATTTTCCAACCTGAAGACCTATGAAATTCTTTAATGACCAGCCCGCGATATGTTCACTGATAAACAGGCTATCATAAAAGCACAAATTGGAAGTGGCTAAAAGCCTATTTAACCCTAAAATGATCACACAAATGTTACGGCAAAATTATTTTTCATACAAAATTTTCAAAGTGAAAATCGTCTTCCCGGTTTCCCCTGAAATGTGCCATTTAAATCGCTGAATCGTTACACGCAATACGTAAACTTCAAAATAATATGGACCAAAAGTTGGCTAAACCCTTATTTAACCCTAAAATGATCACACAAATGTTACGGTAAAATTATTTTTCATACTTAATTTTCAAAGTGAAAATCGTCTTCCCGGTTTCCCCTGAAATATGCTATGTAAGTCGATGAAACTTAACATGCATAACCTAAATTTCAAAATAATACGGACCAAAAGTTGGCTAAAAGATTATTTAACCCTAAAATGATCACACAAATGTTACGGTAAAATTATTTTTCATACTAAATTTTCAAAGTGAAAATCGTCTTCCCGGTTTCCCCTGAAATATGCTATTTAAGTCGATGAAACTTAACATGCATAACCTAAACTTCAAAATAATATGGACCAAAAGTTGGCTAAAACCTTATTTAACCCTAAAATGATCACACAAATGTTACGGTAAAATTATTTTTCATACTAAATTTTCAAAGTGAAAATCGTCTTCCCGGTTTCCCCTGAAATATGCTATTTAAGTCGATGAAACTTAACATGCATAACCTAAACTTCAAAATAATATGGACCAAAAGTTGGCTAAAACCTTATTTAACCCTAAAATGATCACACAAATGTTATGGTAAAATTAATTTTCGTACTAAATTTTCAAAGTGAAAATCGTCTTCCCGGTTTCCCCTGAAATATGCGATTTAAGTCAACGAAACGTAACAGGCAGATCATAAACTTCAAAATAGACCTTTCCAAAAGTTGGCTAAACTTCTATTTAACCCTAAAACGTCTCCGAGAAGACAATCGAAAAATTTTCAAAAAATATTTTACTGATCGTGCGTTCAATTCTACATATCTGCTTCTGGAATGACATTGCACAAGTATCTTATTTTATGCTCTGATAACTTATCTATCAATTGAATGTAACGATAATGTGGTTCAATGATATCTATAACTGAAAATTTTCGGCTGAAAACAGAATTATAAATTTTTTAGACATGATTTTTTGGCTGCTGGAATTTTCCAACCTGAAGACCTATGAAATTGTTTAATAACCAGTGCGTGATATGTTAACTGATAAACAGGCTATCATAAAAGCACAAATTGGAAGTGGCTAAAAGCCTATTTAACCCTAAAATGATCACACAAATGTTACGGTAAAATTATTTTTCATACAAAATTTTCAAAGTGAAAATCGTCTTCCCGGTTTCCCCTGAAATATGCAATTTAAGTCAACGAAACGTAACAGGCAGATCATAAACTTCAAAATAGACCTTGCCAAAAGTTGGCTAAACTTCTATTTAACACTAAAACGTCTCCGAGAAGACAATCGAAAAATTATCAAAAAATATTACGTATATTAGTTAGCAATGTTCGCATTCTTATACAACATGGTTTTTCCGAATTTTAGAATCGTTACCCTTTAGTAGTGGCTTTTATAAGTAGAATAAGTTATATTGAGTTTGTTAGTTTGAATACAAATAAGTAGGGAGAGGAAGATAGAGAAAGAGAGAGACAGAGGAGGTAGAGGGAGATAGGATGAAAGTATTCTCAATCCTTTAGCACAGCTTAATATTATTCTATACTTTATCTGGCTCTTCGTTCGAAATGTTACGTAGCTTTGTTTAGGTACAATACTTGTTGAACGAGTACTTGTTGCATTGGGTTTTCATAGCGAATCAATTTGTTTTCTTGTTGGCACAGATTTTGTACATTAAGAAAAGAATATAGGTACCTATTTACAATGTTGAGTGACATTTGCGTTATACTTGCATAAATAAACACATTATATTGATTGTGGACGCTGTTATCTGTGTTTATGTGTAGCAGTATACAAACGCTGTGAGTGGAGGTGTGCGTGTGTATGTACTTAAAGATTAATAAACGAATATATTGTTTAGTATAAAACAAAGTCGCTTTTTTGTCTGTCTGTTTATCCGTAAGCTCCTCCTAAACCACGCAACTGACTTTGATGCAGGCTTCCTCCCGGAATTCCGCCGCTCAAATTAATAATAAAAGTTATTAAATGTTGACTAAATTGTGCAACCGATTTGTCTATTTTTGTTCAAAAATGTTCGTAACATTATCATAATTCAGGTATTACGAAAAAAATATCGAAAAGTTGCCCGAAAAATAAGAGAGTTTGGGAAAAACTGCAAGTTACACTTTCCAAGCCATGATTATTTTTTGGGGTAGGTCCAGAATGTGCACTGGTTTGAAAATGGGCATTTGACAATAAGTGCACTACTCAAAACGTACATTTCTTATAACTGGCACTTCTCATAACAGGTAATTCCCACAAACGGGCACTTTTCTTTTAACTACAAAATAGTTTTCTTAAAAAGTGGTACGAAAAAGTCCACTTCTCCCTATCCATATATTATACTCTTGAGTGGTTATTTATGACGAAGATTTGAATTAAGTGCATCATTATAAATATGCTGGTGCGTCTTCAAACTTACTTTTACATATTCTGTAGTGTAAGATGAAAGGGTCAGACACAGGCGGGCAATATGTGTTAATAACACGATTTATATTATATTTAGAAGAAGTCTTTACCAACCCGTGCGAAGCGCATTTCATTTGAGTAAAATGTTCTCTTTGGAACTGAAGCTGAAAATGAATCTTGGCTGCAGACCTCTAAAGAAAAATCTGTGGTCCCAGCTGATCAACCGTGAACATAACCGGATAACAATAAATAATGTCAACAAAATATAATACTAAATCTGCTTTATCTTGTCCAACTGCTTATTGCCTACTATTATGTCGTGGTTAGTTGTATTCCGATGAGAAATTGTTGTCAACCGTCAATTGCCAAGTTGTTGACAATATTGCTACAAGGACGGAAAGGGCTAAAGAAGGAAAAGGGAGTACGGAAGTACTATTATTTAATTTTATTTCTTGCCAAAATTAAGAGTAAAATTAACAACAGTAATATTAAATTGATACATATCAGAAGTATTACTCGTTTATGTCTATCAGTAGGTATTTATTTACTTATCGGTCATTTTATTCGGTGTATTTTCTAGAAAAATAGTGTTATCTTGATATTTTCATTGACGGTTATTATTTTATTGAGTTATCGTGCTTGGATATTTTTTTGTATTCAATATTTAGGAAAGTACAACGTTTGTTTAAGTTGACTTGCCGAATTGTATGGAAGTTCTTATCACTAAACTACTGAAAATAATCAGTATTTCGTTTGGCCAAAAGCCCGCGAAAAATTAAGTCTTCCTCGTCTGACAAGAGAAAATAAAATGTATAAAAACAAGTAATAACACTAATAATATTTATTGATCAAAAATTAGATATTAATTATATCTGAATCTGCAATATCTAGAATATCTGATGTTAATTTAATTTTATTTAATCATCAATAACAAAATCAAAACAGCTACAGGTACTGGTGGATAGAAGTAAGACTTCATAATAATAATAGCAGCAATATAATAATAGCAGCAATTGAAATATCTTCTATTACTTTACCGATGTCAGCTAAATCTTGTGTTGTACTAGTAACAGCGACATTTCAATGTTTTGAAGAATTCACTTGTATAACTGTATAACTTTCCCTCCGAAGCAAACCTTCTGCCCATACTATTGTCTTCAGTCTTCTTGTAATGCCTTCCAAGCTCCTTAAGCAGTTCTTGCTCTTCTAATTTGCGTAATCGCATAGCCATCTGCTGTTAAGCATATCTTTGCTAACGCTGTGATCACTCCTTGACTTTGTGGCCGTAGGAATGGCAGCATCATTGCCGTCTATACAGCTCCACAAATTTTCATGGATCACGTAAAGTTTCATCTTATATTTTTACCACTAATAGCCATTTCTACTAGTTAAGAGTATTGTCGGTATAGGTGAAGATCATCTTACCGTATTCGAATCACCGGTACTAGTCAAATTGGATTTTATTCAAAGGTAAACAATTTTCGACTAAAACTTATTTATTAATTCTTGCAAATAATCCTGCTATTGGAATTTTCTCTATAATTTATTCGTGCTGATGAGTGATAACGTGTTGCAGTTACGGAGGAAAAACGAAAATCGATATTCATTTTAGAATTTTATATTTTGGGACTAATAAGAGAAACTACAAAGAAGGAGTTTTATTTGGAAGTGTTATAAATCTTATATATTTAAATGAGCAATTCTTGTATATCTTATATCTTTAAATATATATATATATATATATATATATATATATATAATAATTGGAATCTCGGAATCGGCTCCAACGATTTTCATGAAATTTAGTATATAGGGGGTTTCGGGGGCGATAAATCGATCTAGCTAGGAATCATTTTTAGAAAATGCCATAAAAACAAAGTACCGAGCAAAGCTCGGTCATCCAGGTACCAATGTATTATTCACAACAATTTCCTTCAAATCGATCTTGCTCGAGAATGTCGAGGTAGGTATCGTTTTTTTTTGCATTATTGTGACCCTCGCTCGCCCTGTCACGCTCAAATCGTAAGATTATTGAAATACACATTTTTCAACATGTGAATAACCTACCATACCTAATCTAACGCGCTCAAGTGTGGTGACCAATGGTGGTCGCCCACTTTACGAGTACCATATCGGTTAAATAAATATTTATTTAATATGGTTGGCTAAAATGGAAATGACGACTAAATAATTATTACATAATATTATTATAACTAATATATTTTATTATTTTCTATAAAAATAATACATTTAAGAAACTTATATTTGGAAGCTATTTTGACGACAGAAGATACTAAGTTATATTACTTCTAACATTTCATAAGCTAAGAGTGAACAGTAAAATACAATAAAACATTGAAACAACGTGTAAACTAAAGCCCTAATACAATATACTTTCCAAGGGTATTAAGGGCTTTCAAACTATGATTATGGTCATAAAGTAGCCCGTAGCGAATCTAGTACAAATACGAACGTGTACTTCGCGGCTTTATGTCGCGTCGAGGCTTTAACACAGTTTACACCTTAATCGATTAGACATCGAAAGAAATCGATTAGCATTGTGCTGATAATTCATTTACGATAGTTTACCGGGAAAAGTAAAACACCTAACGGAAAGAAGGTATATTTTTTAATACGTAGATACATATTTTAATAAAAATAACTCTTTTAAATTAAACTCCCCCTACCATATTAGAAGTGATGACTCGTAGTCACTATCCACTAATTAATAATAAACTATAAACTAGGTCCTAAACATGTCTGTAAAGTAAATAGGCATAATAATATATTGTAAACCTCTTTGTGATACATTTAAGAATACCGGTAATATTTCGAAGAATCGTTAAGAGCAGTCTCTACTTCGCAAGATCACTTGCAAGGTCTACCTAGGTGTGGTATACCTTCTACATATCACTATTTCAAGCGGAAGGGTACATACCTCCCCGAAGCGCCAATTTTTTGAAGTTTAACTAAGACTGCTTACCTACGACTCATCATCATCATCATCGAGCCACAATGTCCCACTGCTGGGCACGGGTATCTCCTCACTTTCGTGAGGAGAGACCCGTGCCGTGAGGCCCATGCGTTACCTACGACTAAATTGTTCAAAACCCACGTGACCATTATAGTGGAAAACGTGATTACTTTTTTAATTTAAAGTTGTTTTTGTAAATTATCAGGCACGATTACACCGAGGTTGTCGCTTATCTGTAACAACGGGTTGGTATCTAGGGGACACGGCGGGCGCACCGATCGTCTTATGCCCCTGACGTCATCTGGGGTCATGTCCCCTTAACCTGGTCGCTCTTGTTGCAAACCGCTTATAATACGATTGTACGATATAATATAATTAACCTAGCATCAGATTTACACGAACATAACAAGAGCGAATACCTACTACTCGTATGTACCTAGATACTCGATAAAGCCCGTCGTTACTTTAATTAATTATAATGAGTTTGTAATAATAAATGCGCTTTATTTGTTATAAACTACATATTTATGGTTTCAAACTTTGATCGCAATAAATTTAAAGTTTTTTTTAACACCTGAAAAGACCGTAGACCCGTGTATTTGATACAAAAAACAGTATTTTTAGGTAAACTTTTCAATTTGATACCTCTACGCGTTTCTGAGAAAACGGGCTTCACACACATACAAGCAGACAGACAGACTGACATACGGCCAACATAGTTATCTTATAAGGGTTCCTTTTGAGGTACGGAACCCTAAAAATGAATGTTACTCGACACTAGAAACATAATGTTAAACAATATCGATTTGACATTTAATAAGTCACACAATATCGCTACTAGTTATAAACAACATATTTATATTTTAGCCCAATCTCTACTTATATAATAAACAACATACCTACATGACATAATGAGTAAACATTTATTTTTACAGTTTAACGTTTTAATACCACCTTATCCTGGAATAATGTGTAAATGTAATACTCTTCGATCCGTCCGGATACCATCCGTCGTCAGACGTTGTAGGGTACCGCTGAACAGTACGAACTTGGAAATATGATACGAGTATAAACGACACAGGTATCATAGTGTCGAGTCAGCATTATATAACCGTAGTGGCCAAGGTATTACAATACTTACGCGCTCTTTACCTAGAACGTTTGTTATTGAGCATCATTGTTCAAGAGAACAATTACCTTTTGTACCCGCCAGCGGGATATTGAAGCCGTAATCAGTAGACGCGTTAACTAACGTCAAAGTATCAAATTCAGACAATTTGACGATTAACCAAGCGCTAACTCTTAATATGTCTTTGTTCTTGTTATTGTGCGATACACATAACTTCACAAGTCATATTAAGCAAAATAGGAATAGTACGTCATTCTATTTACTAATTACATACGAGGGTGAATCAAAAAATTCTTGGAATCAATATTAAAAAATGCAAAGATTTAAATAATAATATTTTATTTTTCTACATAATCTCCCTCCAATGCAATGCATTTAGAATAACGCGTTTCTAACTTCCTTATTCCTTGTGAAAAAAAAATATTTTCTTGACTCTCGAAAAAGTCCTCTACGGCAGCTATAACCGCGTCATTATCGTGAAATTTTGTTCCACGAATTTCCTCTTTTAATTTTGGAAATAAGTGAAAATCACTTGGGGCTAAGTCCGGAGAATATGGTGGGTGGTCAAGGAGATTGAAGCCAGCACAGCGGATTGCGTTGAGCGCAACTTCCGATCGATGAGCAGGAGCGTTATCTTGAAGGAACAACACGCCCAACGACAGTTATCCACGACGTTTTTCTTTAATCGCTTCACGCACTTTCGGGATTAAATTTGCATAATAGGGTCCAGTAATCGTCTGGCCTTTTGGCATGTAATCAATAAAAAGGATTCCTTCACTATCCCAGAACACAGAGGCCATAACTTTGCCAGCGGTAGGAGCAACTCGAAATTTCTTAATGGATGGAGAGGATGGTCGTTTCCAAGACATGCTTTGTCTTTTAGTTTCAGGATCAAAATGGTGGACCCACGTTTCATCCATGGTGACAAGACGACGGCAAAAATTATCCGAATCACGCTGGAACATTTCGAGATTACGCTTGGAAATTTCCAAACGTCGCTTTTTGTTTTCGTCGGTTAACATTCGTGGCACCCATCTTGCAGACACTTTTTTGAACCCCAGTGAATCAATTAAAATGGATTGAACGCTACCAAAAGATATCTTTAGGATCTCAGCTATATGTTTTATAGTCATTCTTCTGTCTTCCAAAACCAGATTCTCAACCTTTTTGACATTTTCTTCTGTAACGGAGGTTGAAGGCCGCCCAGAACGCGGGTCATCTTTACAGCTTGATCTACCTCTTTTAAATTCAGCCACCCAGTACGCAACCGTAGAATAGGGTACAGCATCACCCCCTAATGTCTGCTGAATGTCCAAAAAAATTTCCTTCGTAGACATTTTTTTCAAACTGAGATATTTTATCACCGCACGTAACTCACTTTTATCCATAATTTTGACTTTTTAGCAACTCGTTGCACAAAAAAATTTATTACATGCGAACGAACTGACAAAAACAAGTGACAGTCTGCATAAATATAGTGTGATAGACACTCTTTAATTTGAATATCGAACTTGATCCAAAAAGGTTTCATATATATGCACTTCTAAGAACTTTTTGATTCACCCTCGTATATTATAAATTAGCAGTGGCGCACGGTTTCACCCGCATAATTCCAGTTTTCCCGCAATAACTCTGCATTTCCCGGGTTAAAAACCACTATTTTACTAAAGAATAGCTGCCGATTCCAAAAAAAACAAATTCAAATCGTTCCAAATCAAATGTATTATTTTAGGACAAATTTGATTACCATAATAAAATCTAATTAAATTAACTTATATAGAGATAGACATAATTATGCTGTCGCAAACTTTTTTTTAGAACTTTTAAAGGGAAACAATTTTGTAATACATAATTTTTGCGTAACTTTAACAGTTTACGCAGCACACGCAACAAAAGCTCTTAAAAGAAATATTTTTTCCCGTTTTTGCCACATTCTTTATTGATGCTCCACTCCTACTGGTCGTCGCGTGATGATATATCTAACCATTTTTGATGAACGGACTATTCAACACAAAAAGATCTATTCAATTCGAATGAGTAGTTCCCGAGATTATCATATTCAACCAAACAAACAATCAAACTCTTCAGCTTTATAATATTAGTATAGATTTCATCAAAATCCGTACAGCTGTTTCGGCGTGAAGATAGTTCAAACACACTAACACACAAACTTTCGCATTATTTATATTATTAGTGAGGCTGTTATTAAAAACAAAAACAAAAAATTGAGTTATGATTTTAACCGGTATGTGGGTATGTATGTATGTTCATCTCTTCCCTCATAACTTCTAAACTACTTATCATAATATGACAAATGAGGTATGGTTGGAAGCGTCTTGTTTCAGTGATTTTCCCTAGGTAGGTAAAATATACCCAAATGACAGGCTATTATAGGCTATATTATTTAGGCTTATTTTCAGAACAAGCTTAGCTCCGGGGCGGGGTAACGGGATCTATGCACCTACATTATTCTTGATGGATATAGGTACCTATAAGATTGATTTTCAAAAGATAACCATTTTAAGTTCCTCGGGTACAAGTCAGATACTTACTTCCCTCTTATGGTTGAGGTGTTTTTCAGAACGATTGACGTAATGGCAAATATTATACGTAAATACAAGAATTACTGGGTTTCTAGTATTTCATTTACTATATCCATATTGTGTGCCGTTTTCACGCAGTAACTCTACATTTTCCCGGCATAACATTAAACATACCCAACTTATGTACTTGGGAATAATGAAACTTTCTAATTGTGAAATATATTTCAGAATCCGATCAGTACTTTTGAATTATATAAACTTGAAAACAAACTATACCTTTTTATAATATTATTGTATAAAATAAATACCTAACCTAAAGTCTGATTATTCAAGGATGAACTGGCTGTTAGACTTTTATTGACAGAAAATTACGTAAACTCAAATATCTTAATATCAAATTTAAGTTGTATTGTATTAAAAATATACAAAATAATCATACAATAAAACAAATAGATATTTCTCCGTTTACCTAAATGTATTAATTTCATTTGTCATTTTACGATCTTGTTTACAATCCGGTGTATTATTATTTACAAACAGTGCTTAAAATTTTGTCATTTCACAAATTTAGAATTCTTTGCGACAGATTAACGACTCAATTCGACTCTTTTTTATAAATCATTCTTTTTTTTCTAGAACCAGGTGTTGAATAACAATGGCCTCGAGGTTTTTGATCTCAAGTAACAGTTACTAATTGAGCCCAAGATTCGATTACTTTCGCTCCAGGGCAAAGAAATAGGAACGGGAATTAAGGAACTCATGCGACTGCTTTGAATGGATGTATCCAATGTTTTAGCATATTTGTTTTCTTATTTAACAAATGACAAAAGGAGCGAAAGATCAAAACACAATCGCCCAACATAAGGAAAAATGTTAACTAAATAAAACTAAGTGAAAATGTTTAGTTTCAAACAATTATTTTATTAAGACATTAAAGAGAAAAAAGCAAAAACAGTCAGATACGTCGTTAAATTAATGTGCCAATTATTTTTTGCTAAATGTCCCATCCGTCCATATGTTCAGGAAGGCAGTTATTCAACGGCATGGGTAATTCGCACTGCTCCCGAACTAACGTTTCACAATTGTTATTTGTTATTAATTTCACGAACGATACGCCGGCTTTTATGTTTTATAAATACGACGCATTGTTCTATATGCGACACAATACCTCGCGGTGTTCGCGCCTCGGCTCGAATCCGATATGCAACTGCCTTGCCCACGCCGTCGGACACATTCTTGTTCCTCAACTTCACTATAAAACGTTGTGCATTTTCACACCTTTTAATTGTATCAACTCAACTTACCGTCATATTATTTTAGTGCCAAGTGCCGAATGCATTTGAGCGCCATTATCATCCTAAAAATTTATAATATACACTTCATTGACTTGCTTTTTGAAATTCATTTCCTTGGGCTGGATCACTTTTTCCTCTATAAAGGTGGAGGTGAAGGGAGTCAGTGCACAAGTCATATATTATGTGAAATAGTACAAAATGTGGGGGTTAGTCCAGCCTAGTTTGACTTGAAAAGGAAATGTCTATTTCACACTCAAATATAGCATTGTATTGTTTTACTTAGTGTATACTTTTCCCTTTCTACTAAGCTTTTCTAAAATTTAGTATGCCTATGAAGGACGAATACTTTTTCTAAAATTAAACCAAACTCTTAACTTATTTCACTTATTGATCCACATCGGTGTTTCAACCATTTTGTCTTGAGAGAGGCTATTTTGGTTAACAATGATGTCACCATGACGTTATGGGATGAGCTAGCTAGACAGTGATGGTGTGGATTAGCAGCCTAGGTAGCCTTAGAATTTATGTGAATTATATAAATCGATTAAAACACCACTCGGAGCTAGGCTATCTAACTCTGAAAAATATTTAAAGCTACCTACTATTTTTAAAACTAGATCATAACATATTATTAATTTTAAAATGTTTATCATTTACAAAAGCTTACAAGTCTTTATTTTAAGCTGCTTTTAAGAACCACATCCTTGTTGTTTTGTTTTTACTTAAAGTTACAAAACCTCTTTTCATACTAAGTTGAGATTTTTTAAAATGGGAAATGTACTCGATTTATTTATGTTTTGATACGCCTATATGCTAAACACTAACAAGAGTTCAAAGTTCAAGCTAATCTATCACTAGCTAGACTTAGATCCGCTTCAAAAAATAAACTATTAAGAGGCAGAATGAGGATGAAAACTAGACATTTAGGAATAAGAATAAGAATAAGAATAAATTTTATTGTATAAAACTGTGTGTATAAAGATCTTAAAATTATTTATGTAGCAACAGTCTATATCCATTTCGGATGTACAATATATATTTTTTTAACAATTATTATTATTATTAGCGACATAGTTCTAAGTTAGACATTATCAAAGAATTCGTTAAGACTATAGTGGACTTTACATATTAACCAGTCTTTTAAACTTTTTTTGAATATATTACCACTCAAACATTTTAAATCTGATGGTAGATGGTTATAAATTCGAATAGCACTGATAAAGGAACTTTTGTAGTACATAGTATTATTAATTTGGGGAATACAGATGTTATATTTATATTTGCTGCGGAGATTACCAGCACGAACAGATTGAGTATTAAGGACGTTATGTTATGAAACTAAGCACTCTCTTGGTCATCTGTATTTAACATAGTTGCATAAGTATAAGTTTGAAATGCTAAAAAGTAGTTATGGCATCTCATTGGTACCTATTTATACAGTAACTTACTACAGTGGTATGTTTTGAGCATGGTTACCTACAACGTTAAGCGACGAATTCCAAGAAATCTGCATTGGGAGGCACGTACGCCTAAGATTGGCTAAATCTCAAGTGTTAAACATAACATAACAATATTGCACGTCACATGGTGTGGGGTACTTGACCAAAACTTTACGCCCGTTTTAACAGTTATTGTGCTTTACTGTGGTAGGTACTTCCTTCTAAATGAAACTATTTAAACTAATTTCGATAAGTCGAATCTGTCTTGCACTTAAGACTCATTGTGTTCTAAATATAACGGTAGACAAGTTGCTTCTGTGATTATTTTTAGGGTTCTGTACTCAAAAGGTACAACGGGACTCTATTACTATGGCTCCGCTGTCTGTCTGTCCGTCTGTCACCAGGCTGTATGTCATGAACCGTAATAGTTTTAAAGTTGAAATTTTTACAAATGATGTATTTCTGTAGCCGCTATAACTAAAAATACTAATAAGAATGAAATAAACATTTAAGGGGACTCCCATACAACAAAGTACGGAACACTTCGTGCGCGAGGCCGACTCGCACTTGGCCGATATTTTAACTTTTCATACTTAAAAGTAAATATGCATCAACAAAACGTATAACTTTTATGATGTGTGTTGAACGGCATCCGGTTTTCTTTCAGTATTCGCACGTGGTATCGCTTTGGGGTTTTGGGCGCATCTACTATCTGAACTCACAATAATTCACCGACAAAAAATTCGCCAAGTGCTAGCCGTATCAGGTCTAACTATTAATTGCTCATGTACTATGTCTGTCTATGTACGCATTGCATTGCCAAACACACGTTGGAAGACTATCTCCGTGTTGTCTAGTCAAAGCATGGAAACTCTCGCAGATGTTTACGTTAAGTTTGCGCTCGATGAGTGTTATGTTACTTATGTTACGTTGCATATCTATTGTAGCTTCTTCAGTGATTTGAAATCAATCTTTTGGGCATGTCACTGAATGGTTGGTCATGTCTCGCCACCATAAATATCACAGGCAATAAAAAACAAACGAAAGAGAAAAAAGCAAATAGTAACTATAATCCAAATTAAAATTCCTAAGTATCTATACATGTGTGATAGATACATGGGTGGTGCTTTATAGTCCAACTTCATTTTCAACAATACACATATCTTTTTGCAGGTGCATCGTCGTATGACAGCGGCATCTCCCTACTGGACAACAATGCGGCAGACACACCCACCACACAAAATATCAAGTCTGAGGAAGATTTGTCTCGTGTTTATCAAACGCTCTCTCTGCCGTCGCTTCCCAGAGACGATGCTAGTCCTAGCACAAGGTCTGATATTCAAACCAATAACAACTAATAAAACTGTTTTACTCTGTGTGAACTAAGCTACAATTGTTGTGTGCCTTTAAGCTCGATTCGCATCTGCAGGCACTAAACTTAGCAGTCACGTAACAGCACAGACATAAAGAGCATTGCAAGCCCATGGCTCCTTCCAAGCGGAGAGTGTCTCTGCAGACATGATTGTGCAGGACTGGCCAATATTCAGACATTCTGTTAAATATTGTTTTCATTATCTACGAGCTTTCCTTGTACGATTTGTGTACAAGTTATCTTTAATTTTTTGGGTAAAGTTTTAGAAGTGGCACTGGAAACCTTATTATTCTCTGTTGCTATTTTCTTTTTTGCCAATTCCTCTATTTCGAGTAGTTTTGGGTATCTACGCTCATCTACTCTGTAGGTAATTTGTCAGACTGCATCTATGAGTGGCTGTTGTTAAATATGAAAACTCATGTCTGTTGTGCTGGATACACTACGTCCTGGTAGACGTCAATCAAGTCTTAAGGAATGTTGTGTAGAACGCTTATAATCATACTTGAATTAATACAAAAATACCTACAAGCCAAGTTACATAATTTCCTAGAACCCACTAGCCATTTAATGCGCCAGCAATATTGTAGCACCACTCGTATTACAAAGACCGAATTATACATTTGATGAATAATGTTTGAACAGGCTAGATTTAAACTGAAACCAATTAATACCTGTGAGACGAAACGGTGTTATTGCATGATATAAACCATCCATTAACTGACATAAGAAGTTAGTTAGGTACCAATTTCTTGCAAAATGTTGACATAAAGCTCTTTAGTGAAGTGAGGTGAGGTCAGGTGCAAAATGCTTAGCTCTTCAACGCGACGTCCATGCGGTATTTCAATACAGTAATGGGAACAGGATGGAATTCAATGCTTCTATTCTAAGTGCAACGTGTGCAATAACTTTAGGTCTAATGTTCCACTCATTACACCTAATCATCAAATGTAAGTTACGAGTATGAGTACAAATAAAATGGTGATAGCGTAATTCGTTCGCTAACTATCAAGGCTTTGGGTGTCATATTTGACCGGAAGTGGATTTTCTATGACCACGTTTTTACACTGGCGAAATAGTATTTCAGGCGATTTGGTTTCATCCTAAGCAATTCCCATGAATTTAGTCCATCTTATATTTGGGGTAATCCACGAGATACATGTTCTTTTGCTCGAATATGAACTGCAAAGATCTATTTTTCTACGTATTGACGCATTGTGTAGCGAACAACTGTTCTGTGTTGGACTATCAAAAATAATATCTTAAATCCACAGCAACGACTCAAAGAATAAGTTGAAACCTTCAACGCCAACCAGCCCCGGAAGCTCTGAAATGAAGCCGCAGTCCACGACGCCGACGTCGCAAGCTCTCACCAAGCCGCCGTACTCCTACGTTGCGCTGATCACCATGGCCATACAGAATAGTCAAACCAAACGGGCCACCCTCAGTGAAATATACGCTTACATCACCAAAGAGTTTCCGTTCTTCGAGAAAAATAAAAAAGGCTGGCAGAACTCCATCCGCCACAACCTGAGCCTCAACGAATGCTTTATCAAAGTCCCACGGGAGGGTGGCGGAGAAAGAAAGGGCAACTACTGGACGCTTGGTAAGATTCATATCTCATAGAATCAAGTCTCTTTAAATCAATCTAATTATTATTTTAAATTTCTATAAATATTTTTCATGCCTTTTGTATTACTTTTACGTTTTTTTTTATTGTAGCTTCAGCGCGTTGCGACATTTTTGCAGAGCTTATTTTTAGTTTTTTTTTTTTTATGTTGCTACAGCGAAATGCTTGCGCTTCGTATATAGTACTATGTTTATAGATGTTCGGGTGTCGTCAGTGTGGAATTGTTGTAGATCCGCAATGTGGCGAGATGTTCGAAAATGGGAACTTCAGGCGGCGGCGGCGAATGAAGCGACCTTTCCGTGCCACGCCATACTCCAAATCGTTGTTCGGTGAAGGCTACCACGTCGCGCACGTTGGTCAGCATGTGCCTCCGCACCTGCAGCCCCTGCCGCTTGGAGCTCGGAACTACTTCGGTTCAGGATCGCCGTATCACCCGCCGTCTTATCCGAGATATGACACGTAAGTTTTTAACTTCGTTATAAACTTTAAATTACTTTACAGATGTGTAACAGTTAAATTTTGTAAAAGCGAATAATATAATTCGCGTTTTATTTATAAACCTTGAAATTTATTTTCAAACACTCTAACAACTCAAATGTAGCTTTAAATTGAACTTTCATTAAATAGGGTAAAAATAAAACTCGATCGAAGTATCGGTTTATATAATTTAATATTTAAAAGTTTTTAGTTCATAACCTAACATAGAAAAGTTAGAGGAACTGCCTTTAAAAATTTAATATGAAAATAAAATTACGAACGACATAATTAATTAATCACATTATCGGACATATCGATTAGTTTATTTTATTAATGTTTATTAATTGTGTGACAATATTATACATAATAATTAAAATAAATGTTTACGTATCTGGGTTGCATGTTTACAAAACAAATGCTAATGATGTTCTGATATCGGTAAGATTTCACTTCCGATTTCCGCAAGAGTTGAAACTTTAGCACTGGGAGTTATCAGAATGTCACAATAACACTCGACTCAACAAAAATGCCATTAAGTAACCTTGTTTTGAGTGAACTTGGCCATTACGAGTAGGTTCATAAGATATGGGATAATACCTGATTTTGACATAAAAGTTCTTGCTTAGTTTTAAAAAATAATAATTAATTATCTAATTATTAATTTCCTGCCTCATTCTTATAAGTATGTATTATTGTAAAAATAAAAAACAAGATCTATAACAATTATATTATTATAATATACTAATTTCAATTATCTAACACTGGATAAATATGTTGATATACGCTGTTGGAATATTACAATAAATAAATGAAATGGAAATAATGGTTGATAGATGCACATCATTTAGGATAGGCTTGTTTCTATAAGGACTGGACTTATTTACTTTACCTCGGTTCCAGGACTTGGCTGACCCAAACGCCAAGTGGGCTGGGGTATCCAGGGGCATGCAGCGGCATGGGTCGCAGCCCGCCCGGCTTGTCGTCTCACACACCGCTGCCGCACCAGTCCTCACCGGTGGCCGTCAATCCATTCGCTACTCACCAACTTCAAGGACAGGTGAGCGGGTGCTACGTCCACATAAGCTAATACAAAACGCACATATGGCACGTGGAAGTTCAAATGAACCGAAAAATCACACTGATAACAGTGTGATTCGCTGTTTTTCCGTTCGTTACTCATAAAAACATAAGTTCTATTTGTTGCCTTTCACTGGTATGCAATTAGTCTTATTAATTTCAGTTAAAATCTCATTGATTTCAGTGGAATTTTCCGAAATAGCAGGACTTGAGCA
Source organism: Campaea margaritaria (assembly GCA_912999815.1). Lineage (NCBI taxonomy): Eukaryota > Metazoa > Arthropoda > Insecta > Lepidoptera > Geometridae > Campaea > Campaea margaritaria. The sequence continues at coordinate 9,680,330 of OU538788.1, forward strand.
TATTTTGTTAATGTCAACTGTCAATCTATAAATCTGCTATGGTTAAACCGGGGCTGTGATTCACTATGACCACCTAAACTCGTAACGCGCTCAGGTTGAACTTTCAAAACAACGTACGGGAGTTACAGGCGAGTTTCGAGAAGTTTTGAGGTTCCAAATAAGTTAAAAGCGCGTTATGACATCACGCGTTTTCGATAAGGAATTTCATGTGGCACATAGCGAATATGGGCCCTGTGCTATTATGCTTTGGATGCTGTCCCCTATTAAAATAGTTTGAAATAGAATACAATTGTCTTGAATTGTTGTCAAATATTATCCACAACCAAGAAATTAAAAATTTTATTTCATACTTAATTAAATTAAGATTAAAGTTTAGGAAGCGTTTCATAAAACAGTAAAACAGTGCGTTTGCGGGTCGACGCTTGATCGCTTCGATGCTTTGATGAAAGGCTTTATCGACTCGAAGTACCTAACTAGTTATTTTGAGTTGCTGATTTGATTCGTATTGGAATTAAAACACCTCTCAATCTTCGACTTATTGCAACTATTCTACCTTGACCGGAAATATTATTCTAATGCCTATCATTTATGTGAAATAAAACCAAGAATGTGTTCCGTGTATTAGATGCCAGAGTTCCACTAAATTGTGCTAGTCTACAAAGACGATCTTCGGACAAGCGTTCTATGTTGATATTAAATAGTGTCACTGGAAAGGAGCAGTAATATATAGATACAAAACACTACGTTTTTCTATTACTTTATGTGACTGAGTGACGAGCAATTCATCCACCTGATGGGAAGCACCTATACGCCTGCCCATAACAATTGCAGTGCCACCCAGAACTTTGCATTGCACAATCTTGTGCGGCACTGCACTGCGCTCATCACCCTGAGACATCGGCTCTAAAGTCTCATATGCCCAGTAATTTCGCTGAAAACAGTTCCTTTCAAACCAGATTACAGTAACATTTTGCATACTAGTGCTTGGCGGATGAATATCTGGCAAAGGTGTGGGACTTCCCCAGGCGGTCTCTTGCAGAAGATGCCTCCCACTACTATACTATAAAATCTGTACATAGCATGAAACATAAACTCGACAATAATCCGTCTAACTCAGTTGTAATCTTTAGTAAATTCATTTGATTGTTCATAGTTATAATTATTATAATATTTTTAGCGTCATAAAAATTGTGATAAAATCAAATCATCTAAAATGATCACCATATCTCATGAGGACGAGCTGAGATCATGGTTTAAACTTTCACTGCCTGTGGGTGACCACTCCGAAGTTTTTAGCAGTTCGATTTTGACATGCTGGACTATCAGATATTTTTCTTAGGAAGTCGTTGATTCTATTAGATTAAAATAGGCGGAGTTTGTTTGATTAATATATAATTAATTGCATTTTTCAGCTGCAAAACTCTCTACAGCCGATGCAGACTATGTCCATGAATACTTACAATTCTATCGGCGTAAATGCTCTTGGTGAGTAAATAGCTTTTACAGGTATATACCAATATACCTACATGCATTTTTTAAACGAGCTTGTAGCTTGTATGTTTGTGTAATTTTTTTTTACCTATTTTGTTTAGTAGGGACTCGATTATCCGGACTTTAGTTATACGGATTCGCAATTATCCGAATTGTCAACCGCAAGCAAATATCTTCGTATTCTAGTCCGTTTACCAAAATATTCATGACTACATTATGCAGGGAAACGCGTCTCTCAAGAAAAACAAATGAAACATGAAAAAAAAAAAACATTTGTTATTACACATTTTTCTTGTTTTTAATAATCACCTTGCAAACTACAAAACAACGCTTTGGTTTATATATTCAACAAGCTGTGCCCTGATTCACATTCACTGATATGTCACTGATGAAAAAATAGATAAAAACAATCCTTGATGCGGATTATATATCATGCTAAAATTTCAGCTCGATCGGTGCAGAACTTTTTGAGTTTTTGAAGCATACACAAACCAACATAACATTTTTATATATATAGATTATCTGAATAACCGACAAACATTATTACGGATAATCGAGTTTTCACTGTACTATGTTTATTTTGACGGCCTCCGTGGCGCAAGCGGGTGATGAGCCGACTGCAAGGCGTAAGGTTGCGGGTTCGATTCCCGCACAGGGCAAAGATTTGTGTAAACCATAAATATTTGCTCTGAGTCTGGCTGTTTGTAGGACCATGGTCCTCGTAGTTCCTGATTCCCTAGATACAGGGAATCCTGGTCCAGGGTCCAGGACCAGGATCTATGTATGTGGTCGTGAGGCGTTTTTATTATTATTATTATTCACTTTATTTATTTTACTTCTTAAATTTAATTATTTTTTACAATACTTTCACAAAACTAATAAAAGCACAGTCAACTAAAAATATTATAAAAGAAACTGAAACCTAGGATACCACCGGTAGCGGAGCAAGGCCCAGGCTACCGATGGTTAGGGCCGCAGAGAGAGGACCCTCCTGACAATACGCGCCGTGTCGAGTTTCCGATATTTCGGCACTGTTGCAAGCACCAGGATCACTATAATCACTAAAGTTAATGAGCATGTTACTTTGAAACATTAGAGAAGAGCTGTTAATATAATTAATAGTACATCGTCCTTTTAGAAATACGAAGGAATTCTGGATTTTAACAAAGTATGTGTTACGTCACGCCTGATTTTTACGGCTGTCACGATATAGATTACTAAACCCTAATGTTGTTTTTAACTGTAGAAGGATCACCAAGCCCGGGCCCTACGTATGCACCGGCCGGGGGTTTCTCTCCAAACCGGCACCATGACATAGTCACTTCTTCGGACGCGGCGGTGCCTCGATTTCCATTTTGGGCTGAAGGTAATGGAAGATAATTATTTCGCAATAATATTAAGTAATACGTACCCACATAAATACCTTCCTACATGAAACTAATAAATTTTACTGCGATCCAATTGTTTTCTTACCTTTATACTATTGTTACGGGGAGATATTATGGCCTACGAACTTACTTGGGAAATCCGTCAATGGCCTCTCGGGTGTGTAATCAGCGCTGTCTTCGGGGTAGATGGGGAATGATGGTGCACAGAGATATATCCATAGGACGCCGATGGGGCGGTTTCTTCTGATCCCGTATCACCTTCCTCCGGGATAGAGGTGTGATCAGGCAATCCACACTACACTTAATCCTGGAGCTCGTCTCCGAGGATGGGAATGGCGTCCACGAAATGGAGCTACCGGTGAAAGCTCAAAACACCGCGACGCGACAAGTGCTCGCACGCGCATTTGAAGGACGACTGACTTCCGGTTGGCCAACCCAAAGTCGTGGGCCATAATAATCTCGTACCAACACAAAATATTAAGCGGAATAGTCTTTGTGTAGTTACGTTCGAAAACACTCAAAATAAAAAGAAAAGAAATCTGTTTCAGTACGAAACATGCCGCTCACCTTAAAAGACTGTAAGTTCTTTTAACACGAAAACTCAATGAACAGAAAGTTATTCAATCTATAAACTTAAACTTGATCTAAGGTTGTTGTAAACAACTAGTATAGGTAATTAAAACTTAGGAACTAATTTTACGAATTCGTAAACAATAATCATTCTAAAGGCAGTTTACAATATTTACGATCGCTCGTTTGAATAGACTCTTGCCCGTTTGCAAAGTCACAACTCGCACCTTATTATCGGAGCCCGGATGGAGTGTATGAACACGAGCAAGTTTCCATTGGAGTGGTGGAAGATTATCGTCGCATACCACAACAATGTCGCCTACACAGATAGGAGCACCGCGGTCCTTATACCATTTGCCCTGTTTCAAGGTTTGATAATTCAAAGCAAATTGAACAGAGTCATTTTTTAAAAAATCGTTCGAATCTCTCAAATAGTTATGACAACCCTGGAAGTTCTTTCCGCAATCAGAGTAAATGTCGCTGCACAAACCTCTGCGCGATGTAAATCGGCGCAGGGCTGCTAAGAACGCCTCAGTAGATAGCTCCGATACGAGCTCCAAGTGTATAGCCTTCACACTCATACACACGAACACGGCGACATAACATTTGATGATTTTAGCATTACGAACCCTATTAGCTCGCATGTAAAACGGGCCCGCGTAATCAACAGCTGTTTTCATGAATGGGCGCTCGGGTCGCAGCCGGACCGCTGGGAGCGGCGCCATCGCAGGCTGTAGACGTACCGGACGCACACGGAAGCGGCGCACACAACGAAAGATTTGTTTACGTATTATATCTCGGCTAGATAAAATCGCATATTTTTGTAAAGGTAAATATTGAACGGCTTGAGTGCCCGCATGAAGATGCGTAATATGGGCATCGTCAATTATTAAAATCGTAGGAGGGTGTTTTTTGGGTAAAATTAATTGATGTTTTGACTCGTACGACAAAAGGGATTTATGTAGACGTCCGGAGACTCGCAAAAAACTCGAATCATCGATAAACGGATTAAGACGTCTCAATTGGTTTGAGGGCGGTTTACCCTGTGAAATGTTTTCAAAATCTTTATGAAACACTTGGTGTTGCACTAAATAAATGAAACGATTAAGCGTGAGTTTATACTCGTGGACTGTGATGTAACTAAGATAGGAACTCTTTTCCTTGTTGACGCGCGATTTAAGAATATAGTAAAAGCGAAAAATATAAGAAGTAATTCTCAATAGTTTACTCAAGGTTGAAAACTGGTTTATGACCTCAACATCGTCGATCAGCGTAGCTGATGCAGACGCGACCGGTGGATTACGTTTCTCCTCACCAGTGCTAGGGATACTTTTAAATACTGGCCACGCAGTAGGATCCTCACGGAGCCATGCTGGGCCGTGAAACCACATGTCGTTCTGTAAGAATGTGGAGGGTAAAAGTCCCCTTGAGTCCCTTATTTTGGTTTGATGGTCATGTTCCATGGGAGCAAAGGGCACCTCTTCCCGCCGCTCACCATGAACCTCTGGCGCCTGAACCGCGGCGAGTATCGCCGGCGAGTTACTGTGCCATTTACGTAGTTCAAACCCAAGTGATTTGCAAATACCTAACAATTGCTGTTATAATACCAGAGCGTGTGATCCATCGCTCGCGCCCGCGACCACATCGTCGACGAACACTTGGTCGGTTAAAACCTTTGCCGCTAGGGGAAAATTAGATGCTTCGTCACAAGCCAATTGCTTAATGGTACGAAGAGCTAAGGAAGGGGAAGTGCTCACACCAAATGTTACCGTCCGCAGACGATAATCACGGAGGGGTTCATCGGGCGACGTACGCCACAGAATGCGTTGCAAGTCCCTATCAGATTCTTGTACTAGTATATTTCTATACATTTGTTTAATATAGTCCTGCAAGCACGCGTGAGACTCAATTTTAAGACTCGGGTTCCGTTGTAAACGTTGCTCTAATTTATGGAACCGAGCGAGGACAATATCTCGTGATTCACCTAGGGGCGTAGCATCAGGTTTACGTGGTAAAGCTACTGTGTATCGTCCCGTGACGTCACGATAGTGTGAGCGTTCAAATATGGATTCACATAGACGTTCCTCGGGGATGAGTGCCTTCACCTCAGGCACTGACTCCAGTTCCCAGAATCGTTTCAAGTCGCCGTCATCGGATAATGAGCTAAAACAAGCTTGAACTGAGGATGGAGTCGAAGAGTTGAACGCTATTTTTCCCAACAACAAATAACCGAAAACGCTGTTCATAGCGATCGGCGAACCGGGCGAACCCGTTATTACGTTTCCTAAAATTATGTGAGATAGTACATCTGCACCTAACAACATCTCCACCGGCTGTGGAGTGTGAAACAAAGGATCGGCTAAATTTAAATTTTGAATGTGTGCCCACCCCTTATGAGGCAGTGGTACACTAGGCATTTTAGGAATAAGTTTCGGCAATACTAAAACTTCAATCGGTATAGAAGGTTGAAGTTCATTTCTCGGGGTTATGCAACACGAAATCTTTCCCTTTGGTCGTACCGGTTTGGTGTCACCTATCCCGTAAACAGGTACATTCGCATAACAACGCTTTATACCTAGCCGCAGTGCGCACGATTCCGTCATGAACGAAGCCTGGCTTCCCGTATCGATAAGACACCGGACAGTCGAACGCTTTTCATTACCTACACATACATCGATGAGTGCGGTCGAAAGCAACACAGTATTTGTCGTGCTAAAAGGAGCATTGAACGACGCGCAATTAATTTGTGTCGCTTGACTCGCGGACATAGCGTGCTGAGTACAGGTGCTCGGAATGTTCTCTTCCCGTTCCTCCGTGAGCGGTAACGAAACACTTCTCTCACTCGCACGGCTAGTATCACCTTCAGAAGTAAAGTGAATCAATGTATGATGACGTTTTTCACACGAACGACAAACAAAACTCGACTTGCATTGAGAAACGTTATGACCTTTGCCTAAACAATTGAAACAAACATCTTTATTTTTGATAAACGCATACCTATTGCTTGGTGACAAATTCAAAAACTTATTACATTTTGTTAATGGATGTTGAGCATCGCAACATACACAATTCTGATTCTTGCGCGTATTGACAGAAGGCTGAGAACCGCTCGCATCCTGAGTCGAAGTGTGGCTGGCCACGCCGGCAGCCAACGCTCGACGGAATGTTGGAGCGACGTACTCTTTCCTCTGACTACCTACATTTTGAATCTTTCTACTGCCAGATTCAACTATTTCGCTGGCGGTTAATTCTCGTTCTAAAAACTCGATTAACAAGTCGACGTTGGGTACATCGGATGGTTTATGCAATGTTAACTCGAATCGCATACGAATGGAAGTAGGTATTTTACGTAGTAAAATATTCAACAACAAAAAACTCCACTGATTTGTAGGAAAATGCATTACTTGTAACGCTTTTATATTCTCATGGTAAATATTCAACAAATTACGCACACTTTGATTTGATTTCTCGGCACAGGATTGAATATCCAGAATACGATCAATATGTTGAGAAGCTATGACTCGTTTGTTCTCATATCTTGAAATTAAAATATCTAACGCGACGGTATAATTTTCGTCCGTGATAGGTATCGATTTTATTAAGTTATAGGGCTCGTTTTTCAAGGTAAGAAGGAGATACCTAAACTTCTCGTTATCTGTGTAGGCGTCACTATTATCAACCATGGAGCGAAACAGGTCATAAAATGGTGGCCAATCGGTAACTTCTCCCCCGAATGACGGCAACGGAAGATTCGGTAACCTACTACTGCAACCCCCGTGAGTCGGTTGTATTGTATTGTTAAAGGAAACTCGACTCATGCGCCTACACTCCTCATCGTTTTTCTTCAGAACTTCGACATGGCTGACAATTGCGTAATAAATATCATTGAATTGAGTTCGAATACGTAACTGTTCCTCTCGGTCAAATGTCGACAATTTCATTTGTGACTTCTCAATTTTAGTTTGCAATTTAAGGAATTTTCTCTGAATAGAAAGAATATCTTTTGCTCGCGCTTTAAATTGCTGTTCATTGAGTTCGTAAAACTCTAAAGTACGTTTGACTTCGTCAAGTATAACTTCTCTTTCGAAAATATCTTGTTCCGCCATTTTTAATGGACACGTAATGTCGCACACAAAAAATCAAAATCGGCAAAATCAAGATGAAAAATGGGAAATATTGTCGGGACGCGTAACGCCGCTACGACAAACACTAAAATATACTCGGATGGTTTCCAAAAATGGGAAAATATGCACTAATAACGGGATTTGGACAACGTGACTACAGCAAAGAAAATCCGCAGATCCGGCTCGAACGGATCAAAAATGTTACGGGGAGATATTATGGCCTACGAACTTACTTGGGAAATCCGTCAATGGCCTCTCGGGTGTGTAATCAGCGCTGTCTTCGGGGTAGATGGGGAATGATGGTGCACAGAGATATATCCATAGGACGCCGATGGGGCGGTTTCTTCTGATCCCGTATCACCTTCCTCCGGGATAGAGGTGTGATCAGGCAATCCACACTACACTTAATCCTGGAGCTCGTCTCCGAGGATGGGAATGGCGTCCACGAAATGGAGCTACCGGTGAAAGCTCAAAACACCGCGACGCGACAAGTGCTCGCACGCGCATTTGAAGGACGACTGACTTCCGGTTGGCCAACCCAAAGTCGTGGGCCATAATAATCTCGTACCAACACAAAATATTAAGCGGAATAGTCTTTGTGTAGTTACGTTCGAAAACACTCAAAATAAAAAGAAAAGAAATCTGTTTCAGTACGAAACAACTATGTACTTCGTTTTTCAAGACAATAATCTTGCGCCTTAGGTTTTTCTAATCACAATTAGGATCTAGTCTTGTATTGTATACCGTAAGGATTTGCCGCATAGATATATTAAAATGTACTTTAATATAAGATATACATAGCTAAGATCTAATAAGAACTAAATTACACCTACCTACTTCATCATCATCATCATCATCCGCAGCCTTTATCCTCCCACTGCTGGGCATAGGCCTCTCCTTCACCTACCTATTTACTTACAATATACATTATTATAAACACAATTATATCCGACCGAGCATAGACCTATGAATCTAAAATAATACGAGATGACGACACGAATAATAATAAAAATATAAACAAATAATAGTTAGGTTCTCATTTTACATTAAAAGTACTATTTGTGCACATTTCCTAAAAACCCGTATATAATATATCGGCTTTCGCAACAATTTCTTCTATAGGTCCGGACCATCCATGGATGCATCCAAGCTTTAGTTATTATTTTACAGACAATTGTTGAGAGCGACATCTGTGTGATAAACAAAACACTATTTATGTACAAAATGACGGCACGACAGACTCAAAAGCTTTTAACCAGGAACGTATTTCCCAAATAATACGACAGATGGTGAAATTTAAAACTTATAGAGAAAGCTTTTAGTTTGGCCTCATAAAAGCTGGAATACCTCTCTAAAATGAGGTTATTAATTCGGAAAGCCAAGATTTGCACGCAATATTATTTAATTATTTTATAGTAGGGTGCCTCTTCTACAAGAGACCGCCTGGGGAAGTGCCACCTTCCTTTTCCAGATATTACAGATATCAAGCAGGAGTGTAAAACATTACTGTGTTCTGGTTTAAAAGGCACTGTTTCCAGTGAAATTACTGAACATTATGAGACTTTAGAGCCGATGTCTCAGGGTGCCCAGCGCAGTGCAGTGCCGTGCAAGATTGTGTAATGCAAAGTTCTGTGGCATTGTTACTATTATAGGCAGGTGTAGCGCTTACCATCAGGGGAATGACTTGATAGTCTCGTCAATCAGTCAAATAAAAAAAAATGTTGAACACACATTCAGAGTTTTTTAGATTATAATTATTAATTTTTAGATCGATCAGTCAGAGATTGGAATTCCCGATTTCTGTGGCCAGCCTGAGGCACAAGGGAGCAATTTAGGGCGCTCCCCACGACTCCTCCGATATTGCCACTGATAATAGGGCCGTGTGTAGACGTTATATGCTTAACTAGGAACGGAGTTTCCGAATTATACAACAGATGGCGGAATTTCAAATACAGAAAGAAGCTTTTAGATTTAATTTCGTTTCGGGTAAATCCGCTTGATGGTGCTATTACTAAATAAATATTTGGATATTTTTTTATCATTTCTGTACTATAAAAATATGATATATATTATAATGACTTAATGTCTCACTTGGTAATAAATGATGACACCACAGACACACATAAACACATGTTACAGTGCTTTACTCGCTTGCATGAGATTCCCAGATTTTTCGTCAGTTTGAGAAATTTAATGTTACGGACTATATACTTATTTTTCGCTACCTTATCTTCTCAGGTAATGGTTTCACTATCGGTAGCGTGTCACACATAGGTTTATGGAATATTCTGTTTGGTTTTGTATAAAAACTACAGGTACCTAACATTTGAAGCATTTTCCAGGAAATTATTGTTTTTGTCTCAGCCAAGAATCTGCCGCATTATAGAACGGCTAGCCATTTTAATATTGCTAAATGGTTATGTATGTAATTTGGTAACATTCCGCACTTCTTTTGGCCCACAAACAGAAAACAAAAAAGTTTGTATTCGAATAACAAGGCCTAAAACACTCGGGTCGTTCTCCCGCCGAGAGAATCTGCTGCTGAATCGCACTATAAAAGTTGTAATTGCCACACTACACGGGCGGTTCTCCCGCCGTAAACAACTGTCATTTAAATTGTATCTAGTGCAGTTCCTCGAGTTTCCTATTGTATTTTTTCTGTACTGTGTTTATTTTTGTTTCTGGTGTACAATAAAGAGTTTTTCTATTCTATTCTATTCTTGAGGCGGGAGAACCACACGTGAAGCTTAGGCCTAAGAGACACCTACTTAAACAACAACATTATTTCTATGATAAGTTCTACAGATAAAGTATTGTGTCTTATCCCTCAGTTTAGCATCACCTAACAATTAAGGAGGTAGATAGATGTTACTTTTTAAAAACATCCGGGTCAGGATGTCCAGCCCTAGAAACCCACATCCTGATATCAGGGACAGAGCCGTCATGGTTTTTATCGATTGTCGTTTGTTACAGGGGGTTCGCCCAACCCTAACGTTGGCTACGTGGCATCGAGCAACTTCTCGCCGACCCGCCGCCACGAGGCCGTCACCTCGTCGGATGCCGTGGGCGCACGGTTTCCCTTCTGGCCTGACGGTGAATAAATACGATTTTGGCTGTGCATTCACTTAGTCTCTTCGTCTAAGCAGGCAGCTAGCTAATAAGCATCGTCAAATTAAAATATTTTGTCAATAATAGATATTTATTGTAATGAGTAGTCTTTCTTTCTGCAGTTGGCGCAAAAGAAGAGGCTTCAACTAGTCTCGCTTTTAATGCGGCTCCATATTCGAAATGTTTTATGTAAAACCAAAGTTGGAGGATATAAGACTAGTTTTATTTAAGCGCTCTATCAGAGCGATTTATTAAATATTCTATTGTATTTTATTTGTTGATGTAGTGATTCATTGTTTAAAGGTTAAGAGTGCATTTAAATTAGGAAAAAATGATGTTAATCACGAAAATAAATGTTGTACCTTTAGATAAACATAGAATGTGATTTTGAATCTAAATGTGGCAGTTTTATCTCACTGATGTTGTGTCCGATGTCTCATGGCTATCATTGATATTTAATTCAGCGTTTAACTTGATTATTCATGTTATTAAGTAAAATAGATATAGTTAAATTCGCTTCAATGTTGATCTCAAACAGCTGTTCTAGCATTTTTTAGGTGTAGCTATAATCTTTCAATACACTTTTCAGTAATACAATGTTTCCATTAGACAACATCCTGTACTTATAATAATAAAGAGGTTAAAATAATCTTCGTTTTATTTCTTTATATAATATAAAATTTTTACAGAGTTATGTTTTTTATACATGTGCGTATTTAGGACAGCTATTTTACTTACAAAATACTCTCCGGGGAAGCACATAAAACAATTTCACGATCGCAATATGTGATTTATTCAAAGATTATTCTGTTAACTGTTTCATCTGGTACGGGTATCGTGTATGCATGCTTCTACTCTAGGATCTTGTCATTAATAATATAAGAGAAAACAATAATAATACAATTAAATTAAATTAAGTATATTTGGGGAATAACGCTCATGATGTGGTGTGTTTGTGGTGTTTAATTGTTAAATTATTTATTTGGGCCAAGATACGACGTTAATCTTTGGGTAGGTAATTAAAACAGGTCGCAAATTTTTTCCTGAATACTTGTATTTACAGATTTGTATATTATGTACAATTCGTAACTTATTACTACAAGTTTGGTATACACTGAAAAATCAATGACAGATTCACAAATCTAGGATAATATCGCGATATCATTCGAGAGCCACTCGATTCGGTTAATAAAAGTTGCGATAAACAGCGGATTGCCGCCTGGTCCCTGTCACAATAACATTTCTGCGAAATATTTGGAAATTAATGAAACAGATAAGTCATTATTACATTCTAAAACATCAAGTTTAATTGTCATGTCTTCTAAACATTTTAACAACTACGTATACTTCGAAATGGATCTGTACATGATGGATGTTAAAAGGTAAATAAATTCTGTTATACCATTATTTAATGCGAATACAATTTCAATAACGAATTAAAATAGGTAAAAATTAAATTAAGTAAAGAAAGATTGCTTAACTACCAATTATGAACGATATCATCACGTAAAAATATCAGAGTAATTACTGTACAGTATGTACCATAATATGCAAAATACTTATCAAGTATTTCCTAGATATGATAAAATATCATATAAAACGTTATAATTAAAATAGTTACCTATTCATAACGTATGTAAAACCTTCAAAATCTTCATTCTCTTTAAAGCCACTTTTCATTGACACGCGTTCTAATAATGCTGATCTTTATGAATTATCAAACAATAAGGAATATAAAATTAATGAAACAAATATACTATTATATATAAAAACTTAGTACGCAGTGAGAGACGGTACTTAAAACATATTAAATATAATTATATTTCTTTAATTGGTAACATTGAAACATTAAATACCGATGTCATTAGATCGATATATACTCGTAATAATAAGTACATTATAATATTCTCGTTATCGAGATGTTATGTATTACATACAGTAATACTATTCAGTGCTAGTATTTTTCTAATATTTAGCAATAATTGTTTAACAGCTATGTAACATGTCATGCAGACACATGACACATTGACTTAAAATACTAAACACAATTAAAGGAGGTCATTAGCGATCACACGTTTACTTTAACATGTTGATGCACAATACAATTCGGACATTGGTATAAAATACCTCATAATATTTGTTTTAATCGCCTTAATTAGACCTCGTTTATAAGAAATCACGACAGATATGATACGATCTAAGTTTAATTATGAGTTGAAATATCAATTAAGTATGGAATTTTGTAAAACTCCCTTTCCGGGATCAAAAATATTTTCAACGTTTAAGATAATGATTTCGTATTAGTTTTCTTTAACGTTTTCCTCACATCGGGACTTTTATTCATTTGCATTCGTTTTTGGGTGACTTCTTCAAGCGAAGGGACTTGCTGCGCGGTTCAGCAATGACACGCAGCAGGCTAGGGATTCTTTCCACACTAAGAGATAGACCCCGTTCGCGAACCGGTAGAGTCTGGCTCGACACGGCCATGGAAGCCACGGAGAAGCCTCGCGCGGAGGTCTTTAAAGGATCAGGGCTGGTCACCAGCTCGGGGCTCTTATTAGAATCTCCGTCGCTATATACTGACACCTCGCACACTTGCGCAGCTTCGCTGTGATGATCCGATTCTGTCGAACTGCTGTCTTCCGAACTTCCTTCATCATCCAATGTCACCCTGAAATTTAAATGGAATGTATTTAGTAGGTAATTTTTTTAATACGTATATTGATGTAACAATCGCACAGGTAAGACATCGCAATTAGCTAAAAGCAAACATCGCTTAGCATACGAGAATTTCGTATATATCGTAATTTTATGGGAGTCCTGACCTGACTTCAATTTTATCTATTCTCTGCTTTATTTTAGCTTGTTCTTCGCCGACATCTCTGAGCAGGCTCTGCAAGCGGTTGTTTAGAAGCTCCACTGTGTTTTCCAATTGGTGAACGGTTTCTTCAAGACTCTGTTGTGTGGTTTGAGCGCTAGCGAATACGGCTTCATCCAGTAACCCATCCTGAAATAAGTTATTTTTATTATGTTCTAAAGTTCTAGCTGGCCCAGGAAAAAATGTTTTCATATTGATCTCGAAATATAAGTTTATAGTATTATATTTTAAAAGATGTCGATTAATGCCACGAATGGAAATATAAGTACCTGATGTTAACAACAAAAACTACCTACATCGAATCTGTATTATTTATATACTTGAGCTTAAACCATACTGAATTACAAATTGATTGGGCTGAGCTATTATTTATAACAATTCTGGTGACATTTGATTTATTCCTTATTTTTGGTAATATAGGAGGTACATTGGTTAGAGGTATTTTTTGGTTTTGGCTATCTACATTTTTTAAGACAACAAACCTTTCTCAGTAATTGGCAGCCACGTTCGGTAAGTGTTGCTCTTGCATCAGGGTAGTCAGCCAAAGCCTCCCAGAGGTCTCTCTTTGCCAAACAGAATAAATCGGAATATCCTAAAGCACGCACATTAGCTGTTCTGCGGTTACCCGTACGGTTTCCTGCTATTTCTAAAACGCTCACTTCTCCAAAGACCGATCCTGCGCTCAAAGTAGCCAAAACAATCGTGCCATCGTCGGCGACTACTTGAAGTCTTCCTCGTTTAACGATATACATCTCTTTGCCGACGTCGCCCTTGCGACAGATGTAGTCCCCGGGGCTAAACACTTGAAGGCGGAGTTTTAACACCAGAGCCTCTAGAAGACCTGGCTCGCAATCTTGAAAGATTCTCACTTTACGTAGCGTATCCAAGTGAACTCGAATTGCTATTTCAGCTTTAAGCTTGTCGGGCAAAGAGGACAGAACATTCTCTTCGTCCAACGCACCGCTCTGCGCCCAAGTGTAAGCAAACCATCTGATAACTCTTCCTTCTAGTTCTCCGCTGACTTTCCTGAATGCCATATATTGCTTCACGCCATCCATTTTGTTTTGAAACTCTACTCTAGCTACGTTCATATTAGATATCATAGAACCGATGTTACCAACGATAGTAGCAAAAATCAGTACACCAGCTAAGAAGTCCGCTACGACAAACAGGTACTCAGCATCTATTTCAGGTTGCGGGGTTTCTCCAATGGTGGTCAGTGTTAAGGTGGACCAATAAAAACTGTAAATGTACTGGTGGGCTAATGTTTCGTTTCGAGAGCCAGTTATATTGTATACCCAGTTGTCAGTACCGAAACCGATGGCGTAGCTTATAGAAAAGTAAAGACAGGCGTTCCAGTGTATTAGGACGATAATTGCCATGACGACCTGAAATTATTAAATATAATTGCGTTAAGGTCAATTGTATAGCTTAAATATAACATTATCATCAGTTGTACAAAAAGTTTTAACCTTGCATATCCTAAAGGCATTCGGGTAACTAGTGGCGGTCTCTGTGCGGTCGAACCACACCCACATTCGAGGTAGACGAAATAGTCTATTAAGTCGCACAATAACAGGGCACGGTAAATTATCCTGAAACACAACCAATATTGACATTTTAGCGATAACAAAGTTAAAGAATGTCTAGGTGGAACTTTCTTGTTCATACGTAGGCAAGTGCGACACTGTTGAATATGAGATGACGTCAGGACATGCAGCTGAAATCGCGCTTAAATAGCGTTAGCTAATAATTAGTTCTCAGTAAAATATACTAACATAATCACAAGTTCCAGGGGCCCACCAGTAATATGCTATATCCGTGGGTAACAAAGACGCCAAATCGTATCGCCAAGCTTTGGTTTTGAAGTAGTGTTTTCTCAGCATTCTTGAGTCTTTTACCATAAGTCCTTGTTCTAGGTAACCTGAAACAGCACAAAGTATCAGTTTCAGTAGACTGTGCAGTTGATAATTTGGGTACGCATGAGGGTGCGTTTGTTACTCATTGATAGTGTTACAATTACTATAACTATAGGGTCAGTTATATACATATGGGGTGGGTGACCTATCAATCAGATTTCGCAGGGGAAACTCTCCGGGTCAATGCAATATTTGTGCGGAATAAGCAACTACAGTATTACATGCTATACGTATTCTGTCTGGGTCCAATGTTAGTCCACACGTTAGCTAAATTTGATGACGCAAGGCGCGGCTTCAGCATGTGGGTGTCAAATTGTTGATTTGTGAGCCTTACTCAAAGGCAATATCTGCAACTTAGTTTGTCACAAATGATATCGATTGCAATGTTCTACGACAGTTTATGCGTTGCTTGTAAACTGTATGTAAACACACACCTGCTTGTTTGCGGACTCAAATCAACACTATTAATTTTGTTTTGTTATTTTACAAAGGGTCAGCTAGACATTGCTCTTCGTGACTATATCAATCTTCAGAGTTTTAGCATAAAATCGTTGGTATAGTGTCTTTAAAAAAAAGGAAATCGTAAATTAGCTGGAGTTTAGTAACTAGTTAATACTAATGAAACCTCGCCTATATTTAAGCGAGTTAACGAATGCTCGTAAATTAAGATGATTGAAATAAACTGTTCGAATCAACAGCGCCACCCATCTTCAACGTAATATTAGTAGACCAATTATTGTTAAGGTCGTGTTGAGTTGACTGACCGACGACGGTTTTATTCAATTTCATCAGCATTAGGTACATAGATGCGAGGAACTTCGCACTGTCATTAATAAGCTTTTTGGGCTTGAGCTGTTGTTAGCTGATGCGATGACCGAGTAGAATAGTGAAGATACCCACTTTTAGGAATATTTAACGCGTTGTTTACAAAACCGGACACTACAAAAACAAAACATTTTTCAAAATGTATTTGGCGTGTGTGTTATGCATGTAAACATTAGACCTTTACTATATGAATTTTAATAAACAATGCAAATTAATAATCGATAAACAGAATCAACACTTAAAAATTTGGATTAGAATTTTTTTTTATGGTTTTGCTCAAAAAAATGACACGGAATGAAGCACCAGTCACCACTACAAGACACCATCAGTCGATCCAGGTCGTGAAAGAATAATGTTGTGGCAAGCTTTAACTTCAAATCGATCAGCTGGTCCGCTACTATATTCACGTAGTTTCGGTTGAAGCTGAGGGTCGTTTACATT
The DNA here is from genome assembly GCA_912999815.1 of Campaea margaritaria. Classification (NCBI taxonomy): domain Eukaryota; kingdom Metazoa; phylum Arthropoda; class Insecta; order Lepidoptera; family Geometridae; genus Campaea; species Campaea margaritaria. The sequence continues at coordinate 9,697,074 of OU538788.1, forward strand.
GCGTGTAACAAGTATTATACAGATAGGAAGTAGGTAGATGTAGAGGTAAACTCATTAGACATCGAGTTAGAATATTGGGCATGGGCCTTATATGCGAATAAATTGTAGATAATCGTGGCTCATGTGAAGATGATAATTTTTCTCAATTTAAAAGAGTACTAAGCTACCTGCCGCTGCAACATCAGTGATTTTTCATTAAGGATTAAATTGTGATTGCCGTGGCGTGGCGCCAATTAGGAGGTTAACCTACATAAATACGGTTGAAAGGAAAACAGTCGCTCTGGTTTTAGGATGCTTTACTTTTTTTTTTGCTCTGTATGCTAACCTAGCTATGTATTTAATTTTATTGTTGTGTATAATTTGTACATATTTATTTATTTAATTTATGTAGTTATATACGGAAAGCCACCGTCGGATCTCCTAGTTACTGCCCTCCATGCGTGGTTGTATGGAAGTAATCGCTCTGAGCGATAAGACCGCCAATTGTGACACTAATTGTTAAACTTGTTTTGTTCTAGTTTTTAATTTTTCTTTGTTCTGTGGAGTTTCAATAAAGAATTTATCTATCTATCTAACTATTCATAAAAGACATTAAATAGTTTAAATGCGCGGGCCAAAAAAATATGACTTTCCTACTTATTGCTTTCCTATAACTTTATAATTTTCAAGTTTCATAAACATTTACCCTAGAGTATAACACGTCCAGTTAAAATAAAATATCCCATATAATCGTATTTACATACGCGATGAGATACTATTTAAGTAGCATGACCAGAGAAATAAGTTTTATGGGTTTTATGAAATTAAATAATTAGCATTATGTTGAGCTCAGGCCTTGTCTGGAATCACTGCGCGCCGGCTATCTGCGTACGCTATTATGTTCATCGTGTGTTTTCATTTTCTTGTCTTGTCTCTAAATAAGTATGCTGTTCACTGTTGTGTGCAGTTGTGTCAGAATAAATGTTTTTTCTTTCATTCTTTTCTTCTTTCTTTCTAAATAAGGTAAGTACCCTTTATTACTTTCATTAACTGACATGGCCTGATACTTGCGATGTATTGACAAGAAATTATATCCTCGGTAAATATGCAATGGATGGGTTCGAATATATTTCTAATTAATAAATGATTACATACATTTGATTAAATTGCAGTGTCATCACATTATTATGTTTTCCAAGCGGATAATTGCTGATTATTGCAACAACCAAAATTTATTGCCTGAACCTTCGATCAAATATCTGAACAACTTTATTTGACCCCAATTTACAAAGCTGTATTAAGAAACCCCACCTATGTTAGTTTAGATGATATAACAGAATAGCAATTATCTAAACATAAAATTAGATTGTTAACACAGAAGACACCAATGATTTCATTTGAATGTTATTATTGTGTCAATATAGAATTACTGTATTGTATTGTATTAATGAATTTCATAGCCTAAAATCATTCGACACTGGCAAAAACCTGAAATATGGATGACACACGACGAAAACTTAAATTAATTACAGAATACATTCGCACATGCATTGCTTTGTTGTACCATAATTAGATAATAATCATTAGTTTCGTAGATCATAATATTTTGACTTATTTTTTTTTGTATTTCTATACTTATGTATAAGATATTATTTTTTTTGACGTGTAAAAGTGCAATATTTTGCCTATTTACAATAAATGATTTGAGTTTGAGTTTGGTAGGTATTACATTCATTGGAAGAGTAAAATATTCTATCAATTTAAAACATACAGATAATATAATGTACCCCGACTGTTTACTAATACTATTATAGGAAGCAGTTTCATCATCCTAGTTCTTGTTCAGAGAGGGCTACTCTACATGCGATCAGTATTTGGATGAGTGACCGTCTGCTGATTTTTATCGATATCTTATTTTTCCGCTTTTTTTGATTTAATTTTTTTTATTTGTCCGAGTAACGAGACGAGCATGTCGTTCACCTGATGGTAAATGCTACGCCAGCTCATAAGAGTAAAGGTGCCACCCAGAACTTTGCATTACATAATGCTTTAAATGAGACATCGGTTCTAAAGTCTCATATATGCCCAGTAATTTCGCTGAAAACAGTGCCCTTCAAGTCGAAATACACGGTATGCAATTCATCATAGGGTTCAAAGTTAAACTTTATTTAACTTTAATACCTATTAATTCTTCTCAAGCGAAGGACTTGCTCGTCTCGTCCCTTAGTCAAACAAAAAAAGACATAGAAATATTACTAAAACTTGTATTCAAAATACATAATTATTTCTAACATCGAAACCCTATATTAGAGAGAACGTAAAATAACAATTCAATCAGTTGTCACTTAGTTATAAAAGGTAGGTACATCGTTTGTTATAATAAGTTGAAATGTAAAGTACTTAACTGAGATTATTCCATATCATATCAAAGCCCTTTAATAGGAACGAACAGAAAAATATAGAAACCATTTACTTTCAGATTCAGTGACTTTTGAATGAGCGCTTCCGTTTTATTATATTCCTGAAGTTTTGATACCTTTTGTAATGAAATAAACGTACCAAATCTAGGATTCGAAAATCCTATTTAATTTTAATTTTATTTCAATAACCTGCAGATTCGTTTGTTGCTTGTAAATTCAAGCCCAGATATTAATTTGGGTGTTATAGTCGCTTTAATGGAGGCGTGGTAGCCAGGCTAGTGGTCGCCGAATAAATTCCTTTCCGTACGCGTTTGGGGACTAAAGTGAATTGCCCAGAAGCAGGCAAGTCTTTGTTATTTCGTTATTTTTTCATGAACACCCTATGCTGTATATCTTAAAGTCTAAAGTTGTGTACACCGAAGAGAGAAGGCAATAAACGTATAATGACCTTCCTCGTACCAATTTCGCAAAATCTCAATCCAGTCGGTGGATAATGCTGCTCCAATATACTTACAGTTGTTAAACCTATTAATTGGGCAAAAATGTTAGCACGAAGCTTGTACCTTCATGGAGGTGTACGATGGTATCGGTGAGGTAGATGAAGTCACACACGTAGTCCAGTAGGAACCAGAATGGCGTCAAGTTGTCCAGCTCCCAGAACACTGCTCGCCCAATGACGAACACCACATTGTAGAGAATAGCCAATGAGACTACTGCCAGCCACTGAAATACAACAATAGTCAAAACGTTGCAGTTTACGGACATACAGAAAATGAGGATTATACGAGCATGGAGCACATTCGGGATGTCGTCTGGTAAATAGCGGATAATCTGACATATCAAAATCAAATTAAATGTTTGTGTAAGGGCTCTTTCTTGATAAGTCAACTTTAAAATTTCATAGATTAACCACCACCACTATAATGCATACAGTCTTCATAATACTTACTTGATAGTGAGATGGCAACGTAGGGTCAAATGCAAGTTTTATTCCGCAGAAGAACTTGGACCTTTTAGTCTGGTAAAGAGGTTCGTCGGGATCGGTAAAAGTTTTTGCGGAGAATTTGTCCAGAAACCAGTCTGGGGGTTTGGTACGACCCTTGCCGCTGATACGGTACCGGAGGCCCTGTGTAAACCTCGACCACTGTCTTTGGTACCAAGCTCTTCCATCATTCACTTCTCCGGCATCCTGCGACAGCCAAATAACCATTATTATTATTATTGGTGATCATTATCTTTGAATTGTTTGACTTTTTTTTTTGACTTAATTAATCGGCACATGGAATAACCTTTGCGTCTATCAGTATTTACCGCAATTTAATTTATCTATCTATCTAAGTTTCCTATTAAATAATGGCGCGTCACGATCCCACACATTGTCATATGTATTTATGTAGAAACATTATACAGGTTCATTGCGAACAAACTTGCGAGTAGGTACTTTTAGCTAATTACGAGCAGTTGTGTTTCGTAGTTTATCCGAAAGGACTCAGTTTTTAACAGACTTCAAAAAAGGAGGACTTCTTAATTGGACTGCATATTTTTTTGTATGTTTGTTTTATGTTTGGTATGTTTGTTTGTATGTTTGTTTTTGTATGTTTGGTTTATCTCAGAACTCCGTCATTTATACACCAATTTAGAAAATTTCTCTTTATTTAATTTCTGTTTTTTTTTTTTATGTTTGGTACCATAGAAATTGGTGCTGTATTTATTAAGCTGAGAGATATTGATGAGAATTATCGTTTTAGCAAGGCTAGATTCCAATAAATTTTTAAATCTTTCAATTAAAAAGAGTGTGTGTACTTATGTACACGCGTTAGAAGTTATACTTCTAATTATATTATATATATTATTTTATTATTATATTCTATTATATTATTTTCTTCTTTAAATACAAAAGGATTGAAGGGGTTATGCCACTTTTCGCTAGGTTGACGTTTGACAAACACTCTTGGTCGTTTAATTCCAGCTCGAAGAATATTGTTATAATCTTCATCACAAGTAATATTGTTATGTTTATAAAAGGAATCTATATCAGAGTAATCATTATTTTCAAGGTTAATTCTTACATTTTTATAACGTTGAGCATGTTCTTTAAAATTTGGTTCATCTTTTTGCATCGGTGATAATATTGTAGTGGATCTACTAGGCATGAAAGGTGCTTCAAATCTGCATTGTTGAGGTTTATTTGCAACTATTTTTTTGTAGCATGTAAACTTGTGTGTTTGTAATTTAATATTGTTTGATGCTTCTTGAGATGAGACAGATATTAAATCATCAATTAATTTGATAGCATCCAATTTATTTTTGTCGAGTGCATCCAATGGAGCATTAGCTAACCACAGTAGTGTATGAGCATGTGGACTACCACGATGCTGAAACTCAATCCGTTTAAAGTAGTGGACAACATAGTACTTTCTAGTACTTCTTTAGCAATTTTTTCTGTGAATACACTTAGTTGCTGGCTTGCATGTCTTGTGCGGCGGCCGATGTTCGCACGTCGTCCTCTAGGCATTTTGGACTATGGACAGAGTGGTGAATTTAACCTCAAATGCACGATCCACATAATTTACACAGTTCAACTTACCACCTTAAAGACAAATGCCTGCTGTTGAAATTGAATAAAAATTTGCCCAATACACGTGATTGATTTGACGGTTTCCAATCGAAATGTTAGGAAACGAATAACTGTAGCGCGCGCGCAGAACCACCGTCGCGCCCTTCGGGCGGCGCCGGAAACGCTCGCCCATCTTCGGTGGCGGAGGCTTCCCCAAGCGCGCGCGAGGGAGAGCGGTAGATTAGTCGGGATTGCATCATCCGCCCGTCAACAGCTTTCTTCCGCATTTTTACTTCCGACTCACAATTTCTTTTGTTTTATATTGTAAATCTTATTATAATAATGTTGTGGTGAGGAATAAACGCTTACCAAGCATTATATAACTTAATTTTTTTACTTTTTTTTCACAATTTCACAGTGAACACAATACCGGTTTGTCTCATGAAATTAACTGAGCAGAGAAATTTCTGTTGAAATTTTTCCTGAATTTTCTTTGCTATAAACCTCACGGAGCCCGATACCTTTCCAACGAATGCAAAACCGTGGAAATCGGTTCGTGCGTTCTAGAGTTATAGCGTCAGGAAGGAAAACCCGACTTATTAAAAATTCACTCTCATCATTTTTCTCCAACGCGCCAAAAGAAGTATAACTTCAAAAAGCCAACAGAGGACCATCCGCTTCTGCTGCAAGATAAACCGTGGAGGCCAAGCCGGTCCACCATTTCGTCACAATGGCAGCGCTGTGGGACTTGGCAAGATGTGCCTAACCGCAAAGAAACGGCTAAATGTAATGAAGAATTGATTGTCTAATACATTTCCAATATTTTTGTCGGTAAAACTTTCAACCAAAGACCAGATGCCCAACGTATAAAGCAAGAATCCGAGCATACTCTACAGAACAACTGGACGTATGTCAAGAAATTTTTGGAGAAGTTATTTTCCATGCATCTTTAGCCACAGTCAACAATTCATTTCTAAATTTGTCAAACAGGGTTATAAAATTATGCCATAATAATTTGATCTAAAATAAATAGATTATTATTGAACGTTCATATTGCAAAAGATGCTACAAATTTGTAGCCATCATGGGTGTATGACTGTATGTGTAGCATTTCGTAGCGTTCGTAGGAACTCTACGAAATGCTACGAGTTGGACTTGACAGAGTGACGTAGGATCTAAATTAATATTTCAGAAACTGAACATATTAAAGCTATAAAAAATATATGATATAGATTGAATTTTACTTTTGTGAATATTCTGAGAAAAATAATAATTACGTCTCATTTATTTAAGGAGAAAAAACATTATAATATATTATCCTAATTTTTTTTTCACTTATAGGATTTTTATCTTAGTAACCATACATTATAATAAAGTTTTTATTTATGTACTGAGTAGGATTCGTTATTTTCTAGTGAACGTTTTGAGTATAATGTTTGCGTAATAAAGTCAAAGCGTTCAAACTGTCAAAAAATCCCTTTTGTCTTGACGCAGAGTCCCCGTCGTAACAGCCGCGTTACAAAACGCACTAATACACATGTTATTTCAAAGCATTTCAATCCATTTTTGCACCGCACGCGTTGAGCAGCTAAGTTTTACTTCTGGCCTGTGACCCTGACGTTCATCGTGTCTCTATAAGTCTATAGCTAAATTATAATAGACCATCAAAAGTTTATTGACACAGCTTTTAGGCCCTCCACACATTATGATGCTCGCAAGAAACGACACTTCAGTCGCATGCCAACGCGCTGCTGAAGAAGTTTTTTATTAGGTAACTAGCTGTACCATGCCACGCTTCGCTGTGGCACATTCGCATATTCGCTGATATGTCACTGATGAAAAAAATAGATAAAAACAATCCTTGATGCGGATTATATATCATGCTAAAATTTCAGCTCGATCGGTGCAGAACTTTTTGAGTTTTTGAAGCGTACACAAACCAACATAACATTTTTATATTATATAGATTTTATCAAAGAAGTATCTTGTGCACTATATCATATTCCAACAAAAATTTAAAATTTGGAGAAACAATTTTGTGTAATTTTTTTTCTTGTTTAGTTTGCATTATGCTCGTAGAATGCCCGTAGAATTGAGGACGAAGATCTGGTATCTTCGTCCTCAATTTTGCTCTTTTGCACTATTCGATTCTTTTACTAGCTAATCAATTTTATAACATTGGCAATTTCTTAGATCGCCAATTTGCTAATTTGTCTGTTGGAATCTGTGGGTAATTATTGTGGGTCGTTATATGAACATTTGTGTGTTTTCCGTGTTTGCCACACTTCGTTCTGCACACGCTATGTATACTATAATGGTAGGTCAATTGTATAATTAGAAAACAACAACCACGTCGTACCTCTAATGTCCCCATCAATCTATTTATAACAAAATTTGTATTTTGGTGTTTTCCAGATGCTGTATAGAGAAAAATTGGAGATTTTGGCGATTATAGACAACTTTGTTTAATGCTAGATGTATGTAAACCATGTGTGATCAATCATCATAGTGATTATACTAATAATTATATAGCAAAATCCTGTCCCCATGGTGAAGTCAATAATGTTTCTCAAGTGCTCATTATATGTGCTGTATTTTTCCTCACTGTTTTTATCCTTATAAATAATTATTTATGTAATGACGCACTGGGCTACAAAAATACAAGAGAGAATCTTCATACGATTTCAGTTACAGATGTCTGTATAATAATTATGATTGTTGTCAGATTTAGTTTCTGTCAATAACAACAACTTAGTTACAACAAAGTTGATATAAAAAGGTTGACGTGATACGGGTTTAGTTACTTGTGTTTTGCAAATATTTTAGTGGACACAAAAACAACGATGATGTATGCTACGTCAAAGAAAGCACAATTTCGTATTTGTTGTTTTCGAATGGCAACGTAATTTGCAATTTTCTACTACGTGGAGTTTCTATCTTCAGTGGCGTTAACAACTCTCTCGGTGTCAGCGTGTTCCTAAACTTATAGTATTTAGCACGTTAGGAATGAAAACAAGGCACACCAAAAACATATCATAGTGTGCAGAAGTTACAGTTTGTGGGACAAAAGATATTTTAAATTGGTTTGAATAACAATAATAACCAGTCCACGCTCCGCTCCAGCACGTTTATGGCCGTCGTAACTGGACGTTTAATCATCTTGAGAATCATGAAATCCTAATATCTTATGTGTAGTCAGTCTTTTATTAGATTTCATAAGGCACATACGAGAAGCATGCAGACGGATCGTTGGGCTAAACGGATGGAAAAATAGCTTTAAATTAGTTTTCAGATTATTCTCTGTGTATGTGCCATCATGATTTTTTTAATAACTACTTTATGCCGATTTAATGCATGAAAACTTATATATAACTTTTTTTTATAAATATCGCAACAAAAGGAAGCTCCTCCTTTACTGTATATTTTAACAACAAGTTTCTTTTTAAATATTTGTAAGTAATATATATTATTAAAGCTGTATTAAAAGCACAAAGACGTACTTACCCTTCGAAAATAGAGAGTTTATTTACACGACTCTCCTCATTGGAAGCCAGTCAGCACATTCAGTTTTTACTTATTATACTGATGAAGAACGTACAAAATGTGAGGAACACAATAGGATAATAAATAATAAGTAAAAACGTGTGCTCTGAAAAGTATAATAAATTGAAGTAACAAAAGAACAAAACGTCAGTACATTTTTCTTTTATCCAATTATAACCAAATAGATCCTATTCCAACACACCCCCTTAATTGATACAAGAAAACACACTAAAATATAAAATAAAAATATACCTTGAAAAAACAAAATGCTAGCCCTGTTGATGTAAACCTAGTCCTAATGCACACATGTAGTGAGCTTGCTTCGGCAGGGGCTTCGTTAGCACATCCGCCAACATATTGTTCGTTGAAACATATTTCAACTCTATATTCTTATTATACCTTAACACATTTCTTATAAAATGGCATCTTATATCAATATGCTAGCATCGGGAATGGAAAACTGGATCTTTCGCTAGAGAAATTGCGCCCTGATTATCTGCATGTAAAGAAATTTTTGCATACCTGTGCAACTCGATTTCAGTGAGCAAACTATGCAGATAGACAGCTTATTTCATCCCTTGCGAAAGACTGACATACTCAGCCTCGCATGTGGAAGTCGCAACGCTTTTCTGCTTTTGACTTTTCCATGATATGCATGCACCGCCTAAAATAAATGCATATCCAGAATATGAGCACCTATCCAAAAGACAATTACCCAAATCTGCATCAGAAAAACCTACAACTGATTTTTCAGTTTTCTTGAACACGAGTCCATATTCTTGCGTCCTTTTCAAATATCGCAACAGACGTTTTGCTGCTTTCCAGCATGTTATATTTGGAGTATTCGCGAACTGTGCCAGCCTGACTACTGAATTTGCTATGTCTGGTCTGGTGCCCGTGGCCAGATAAAGAAGGCTCCCTATCAACTCACGATATGGCCACTCTGCTTCGTCCTTTCCACATTCCTCTCCATTTTCAATTCCAAACTTCTGTCCCACCTCCATCGGAGTGGAAACAGTTTCTTTGCAATCTACCATGTTAAATTTTTTCAACAAATCGTTGACATACTTTTGTTGTGACAATTTAATGACATTTCCCTTTTTGACAATGTCAATTCCCAAAACATAACTTGCCAGTCCAAAATCTTTCAACTCAAACTCTTTGGACAATTCCCGTTTGAAGTTTTCAATACATCCTCTTTGACTAGACGCAATCAAAATATCGTCAACATAGGTCACAACGAATATCTTCGTACCATGTTCATCAATGTCTTTAAAATAAAGACAAGGTTCATTTACAGTAGGCTTCAACTTCATTTTCCTCAGCTTTTCATCCAACAATATGTTCCATTGACGTCCAGCTTGTTTCAAACCATATAAAGATTTTTTCAATCGACAAACATCACCTCCTAATTCAAGATCGTCCAACATCTTTTTCGCTTTGATTTTCAATGCGAAATCCTCATCTCCTAGATTGACTAGCTTCTGCAGACAGTCCTTCAACAGCTGAGGGATCTTCATGTATATTTCTTCATCGAGAAAACCGTTCAGATATGCCGTTGAAACATCCAATTGATGGATTTCCATATCAAGCTCAACCGCAAGTGCTGTCAATAATCTGACAGTATCAAGTCTTGCAACAGGGGCAAAAGTATTATGATAATCAACACCATACCGCTGACTAAATCCTTGCGCCACAAGTCTTGCCTTCTTTTTCTCGGTTTTATCGACATTTACCTTCGTTGTCAACACATAGCGACAACTAACGACGGTACGATTTGCCGGTTTCTTTACGATATCCCATGTTTCATTCTTCAGTAAACTCTTAACTTCCGACATGATGGCTTGCTCCCATCCATATCTTTCATTTCCTGATAGAACTTCTTTCAAACTTAACTCCGCTGCACCTACAAAATCATCACAATCTGCAAAATCATCAATTTCTTCCTCTATTTGAATGTCCGGTTCCACCTCTACCATTCGGTAAACTTTTCTTGGACGACCTACGCCACTTCTGTCTACACGTGGTCTTCCAGGCCCCCGTTTCATGACTCGTTCTTGAACCTCCTCTTGATGCGTAGAATCCTCTTCAACGGATCGTGTGCCAAAATCACCACTGCCAGCTCCATGATGAGATGGTCCAGCATCCATCCTCAATTCTGTCAATGGTTCAGCTTCAGGTGGACTTGTTGGATGTTCTCCATCTGGTGCCATATTATTCAATTGATTTTCAAGGTGCACTTTTGAAATAATTTCTATTTCCGCAACCTTTGGCTTCTCAATATATTTGGGTTCATGCACCTTAATACCTGAATGAGGTTGATCAGTTTTGAAAGGATCAATTTCGAGATTTTTCGTAGAAGTTTCATGTTCGTGAAAACGAACATCTCGCGATATGACTACTTTCCTATCTTGAGGAATCCAGACTCTGTAACCTTTTGCATTTCTAGGATATCCGACAAAAACACCTTCCACACTCCGAGCGGCAAACTTACCCTTTTGTTCCTTATCCAAAACATATGATTTGGAGCCGAACTTCTGAAAGTAGTGTAGCTGGACCGGTTTTCCGTACCACTTCTCGTACGGGATCTGTCCTCCAAGACTACTCGATGGACATCGGTTTCTCACGTGGCACGCTGTCACTACAGCATCAGCCCAGAAACTTGGTGACAATCCGGATGAAATCAGCATACATCTAGCCATTTCTACAAGTGTCCTATTCATCCTCTCTGCAACTCCATTTTGTTGCGGAGTTCGAGGAGCAGTCAGTCGCCTAGATATTCCCTCATTCTTTAAGAATACATCGAAATCCCGGTTACAATATTCACCTCCGTTATCCGTTTGTAAATATTTTATCTTCTTACCAGTCAAATTCTCTACAAAATTTTTGTATGTTTTAAAAAACATAAATACATCATTCTTTTTAGTTAACAAGAACACTTCACACCAACGTGTACAGTCGTCAATAAAAGTAACAAAATATTTTGCGCCTCCTAAAGCTTCGGTTTGCATTGGTCCGACTACTTCGGAATAAACGATTTTTAAAATATCGTCGCACGGTCCACTTGTTCTAGAAAATGGCAACGCGCTCATTTTCCCTTTCGCACAAATATCGCAATCGTGAAATTCACGGTTGTCTATTGATCTAGTTTTAATTCCCGAACGAACTAACACTTTTGATAGATCTTTCGCATTAAGATGACCTAAACGCTCATGCCACCGCCACGCATCACTATTCGTGACAACAGATACAGAATCAGTTTTCTCTCGAACATAGTATAAGCTCCCTAAACGATCCGCGAAAAACTGAACTTCACCTTGACTATTTGTAACTACAGCCTTATTCTGACTAAAAGTCACTACGGAACCTTTATCCGTAATTTTTGCCACTGAAATCAAGTTACTTCGTAAATCCGGAACAAATAGCGTGTCTGACAAAGATACTACTGTTTTAGACTCATCCTTACATGCAGACAACGTGACTACACCCTTACCTTGCACATTTGTAGTGGAATTTGATGCCAAATTCAATTTACCACTTGCAGGTATCATGCCATTTACAAACTTACTCGCATCATTACATAAGTGTGACGTACATCCACTATCTAAGATCCAGTTTTCCTTTCCACCGTGAACAGCTCTACATTCATCTGAAACACAGTTAAAATTTTCAAAACCGGTATTAAAAACAGCCCTATGTACATCACTATCACACTTATTTGACACACGCTTCGCATCTCCTTTTTTTAGACATTCAGACGCTTTGTGCCCTAGTTTGTGGCATTTGAAGCATTTGAACATAAAACCCTTTGGTTTTTCCGTGCTTTTCTTCTTTTCCGACTTTCCCTTTGCAATCATAGCTCTATCTGTCTTCGGTTGATGTCTCGAGCAACTTTCCTCCAATATCTTTATTTTCAATGCTTCTGGATCTGGGATTGCATCACGAGATTCGATTGCGCATCTGAAGTTTTCAAAACTTGCAGGCAAACTGTATAACAGCATAATGGAGAAAAGATCACTATGAATGTCCACATTCATAGCATTCAACTTATCTTTGATATCAAAGAATTTCATGACATGCTCTTCGACGTCATCGTCATCTTCAGACTTCGCCATTGTTAACTGCTTCAGCAGGGTTGCCTTCCTGGCTGGTCCTTTCGAAGCATAAATCGACTTCAATTTATCCCATACTTCCTTTGACGTTGCGCACCCTCTGACGTGTCGCAACTCACTCGCACTCATCGATAATATGAGGTCTGCTCTTGCTTTCGAGTCATTTGACATCCACAACCGTGCAGCCTCCGAATCAACCGGCTTGGGTAGCATGCCGGTCACATACCCCCATGCATCGCTCTTTAACAGGAGAGCCTCTGCATGAACGACCCAACTCTCATAATTCGTTTTGTTCAACAAATCAATTCTTACACTACCCGTTGCCATTTCGGTGATTCCCTCGCCCTCCGTAATACTTATTAAACGTATCCTGGGCCCATAACCCTTGTGAGGAACACAATAGGATAATAAATAATAAGTAAAAACGTGTGCTCTGAAAAGTATAATAAATTGAAGTAACAAAAGAACAAAACGTCAGTACATTTTTCTTTTATCCAATTATAACCAAATAGATCCTATTCCAACACAAAACACCTATTTTAAATATTCTTAGAATAACAGTGCATGAACAGAAATAACAAAATAAGTAAGCCATAACTTAAACTCAAGCGAAGTCGCGGCTGTCTGCTAGTTCACGTATATTTTCTGAATCTAATTATAGCAACTATTTCACCTTCATTATAACCTTTGCATTACTTTTTTGAATTGAACCATGACCCGTATCAAGGCTTAGAAATCCTTTGTACGTTCATGATAACAATATAATTATATTTCCTCCTAAGAGACTGTTTAACATTATTTGTGGATAGTTAGTATGGGACGCCATACTTGCGATGAGTGTCATTATAGCACTGGCGAGTGTCGGCTGTAGAGTAAGCAATGAATTTAAATCAACCTGCGTCAACATAAATGTCATGTCGTTGAAGACATCAATAACCGTTGGGCTTGTTATATTATTGTAGTGATTTTTTTCTATTCTATTTTTGTTGTTTGACGCTAATTGGGGGATATAATAATACATTACTTAGTTAATGTGAGTGTGCATTTACAACATACCGAATTATGTTATTGTAATTACAAAGATTGTTTACATTTCGGCCAAGTTAGGGCCAAGGGTACTTTTCCACTTCTCTTGTCCAGCAAGTGAGCTAAGGTTTCCGGGTGTGCGACCCCGACCTCCCTAGTTACCGCTGTCTCTTCCTACTCCTTCCGAAAAAGTGGTATCCCATCCCAATAATTTGCCTTCCCAACTTTTACGTACCCTTCCTTAAATCAATTCCCTTCCGAATCCTTTTTAGGGTTCCGTACCTTTAAAGTAAAACCCTTATAGGAACCCTTATAGGATCACCTTGCTGTGCGTCTGTCCGTCTGTCTGTCAAGACACTTTTTATCAGGAATGCGTAGCGGAATCAAGTTGAAATTTATTTTAAATACGTGGGTTTGCATTCTCTTTCAGCTGTGAATCTTTCATTATGGCTTACATGTGATGAAATATATATCTATATATATAAAAATGTTATGTTGGTTTGTGTACGCTTCAAAAACTCAAAAAGTTCTGCACCGATCGAGCTGAAATTTTATCATGATATATAATCCGCATCAAGGATTGTTTTTATAAATTTTTTTCATCAGTGACATATCAGCGAATGTGCCACAGCGAAGCGTGGCAGGGTACAGCTATTACTTATAATAATTTTATTATTTCATTACACATTTATTCTTATACCTGCGGAAGCACCTTTCTAATTTGGCACTCGGCTAATAAAATAGCAATATAAATGCAAATATCATTGAAATGACATCACAATAATGATTTAGATTTATGTCGAGTGTTTAGTAACTGGCTCATTAAGCGATGTGTCAACCGAGTATTAGCGCGGATGGCGATCTAGGATCTCATCAAATATAAATATATAACGAGATAAAATTTGATAATATAATATTATAAGACCGAGGCAAAAAATAGCAGCCTCGTGTGTGTTAGTGAAAAAATCGATCGAAAGTACTTTGAAAAGTCGGTTAGTAAAATTACGGACTGTTTTGTTTTGTTTTAGCCGATGTCTCACGGTGACGAGCGCAGTGCAGTGCCGCGCAGAATTATGAAATGCAAAGTTCTGGGTGGCTCTGTAACTGTTATGGGCAGGCGTAGCGCTTACAATCAGGTGAAAACGACTTGCTTATCTCGTCACTCAGTCAAATAAAAAAAACCATATTTATTTTACATATTATTATTATGCGCTTTCACAGTTTTTTTTATATGATCACGTTTTTAGGTCATGTTACTCACACAAATATTTCTGTAATGTTACATTATGTTTGATAATATATTAAATGGAATCGAAGTATTTTTGCTTCATTACGTATTTTGTCGTGATATTTTCTTGTATTTAAATCGATAAACCTTACGTAAAATCTTAAAAAAAGTGCCATTTCCACTTATTTCATAGTTTAAATTCGTGCTAACTATACCGAAATTGTCTCCCTCCTTACAACGTCAGGTTGGCCGAGTGGTCTAAGGCGCCAGATTTAAGCTCTGGTTCCCGAGAGGGAGCGTGGGTTCGAACCCCACACCTGACAAAACTTTTTGTGCTTTTTTTCAGATTTTTAGACAGAAATTTGTTATAATCTTATATGTTATTATATGCTAGACGGATGCACACAAGACAATGGTCACTATTATTATTCTTGAAAAAAAAAACTTGGTGGCTTGCTGAATTCGTACTTTTTTAATACCTGGTGAAATTCAGTGACGATGTGGTCGAAGATGGTAAACATGTCAAGCTTCAAACTTTAGAAAACAGCTTGTTTAAATTAATGAATTAATTAATTTAATTTAATCTGCACCTTATTGACAGCAGTTATGACAGACGTACACAGAGGTACCCTTAATGATAAAGAATAGAAAAATTACGCTAAAATTCGAATGATTGCGATTTTGGATTTCAATTTACGCCAGACAGGTTTGCGATCGCGAGACACGAACGTTTCATTTGCGTACAGTGTGCTATTAAATGTCACAATAGAAGCAATTACCCTAGTACCCACTCCTCATCCACTGAAGGTTACGAGGGGGAGGTTCGTTGGCGATATTGTTTGTTGAAAGTCCTTATAGATTAAGAAATAGCTACTTAATTGAGTCGTCCCCAGTTAAACTATAGAGCGTCCTTGCTTTTATTAGCGTTCGGCTCACGGTTTCACACGGGTTGTCTATTTAATTATCCAACCGATATTTTTGCTACACAAAGTGTAGCCTATGTTACTCCAGCCCTTTACTCATCTCTACGCAAGAAAAACAGACCAGCGCCTTGCTCTGTACTTCGTGAAAGAATGACGAACCAACAAACAGTTTCGTATTTATCGTTTTTTTTTCTTTTTTTTTTGCCTGTCTTTCTTTCGAATATTTTTTTTACTAGTATTCGTCCAGTGGTCAAAATTCGCCTACTTCATTTAAATTTTAGGTTTGTGCGTTATTAAGTTTCTATTGCCAAAAAGTCAAAAAAATTTAAATAAAAATTAAATGAAATTTGCATTTCGGCTATTGTTATGTGTGTGCGAGTTTAGATTCCATCTTATTTGTCATCTTATTTGTCTTTAGGCATAATGAAAGTAAAAAAAACTTTCATGAGATACTCTTTTGATTATGGTTAAAGTCACATGTCAAACTGAGAACTGAGAAGAGAAGTCAATACAATACCTTTGTGTATTCTGTGATGACCTTTTACTCCCGAGTCTCGACTTATTTGTCTTATTTCAAACTTCTTTCAGAAAACCTTCATATCAAAGTTTCAAGTCTCACGTGCTTCGATAAAGGATTTTACGTTCCTTTCTATCACATGTACCTACATGTGATACACACATGTAGTGTGTTAATTTTTTTTAATAATGTTTAAATCTATTGCATAGTTTTATAAAAATATCAGCATTGTGCACTTCTTCTCCATTTAAACTTTAACTGTGCTAATTTCATACTTCTCCGTCCGCGCAATTTTCGTAAAAAGGGGGTCACAAGGTTTTGCTTCACGTATAAATATAACATAAAAGATGATAATGACAATTATTTGAGAATTTCCAATAATATCAAATTTGATCTTCGATCCAAGTTATTCCTGCATTTGTTACCGTTCAATAAACTGTTTTATTTTTCCTAATAATAGAAATTATGCCTAAAATTACATTATAATTATGTAACAAGAATTTATGCTTATAATTATCATGTTCCGAAGTTTTCAACCATATTATTTATAGTACTCACCGGGACCATGTTGTTAAGTCGAATTTTATGGATTGTGTAAACAGGACTCATTTTAATTTTTGATCAACGGTTTATATCATTATACATAAAAATTCACTTGCTCAACACACTGGAGTCTTTAAAGTAAATAGAGTCATTAAGACTAGTCGACAAATAACCAAGATCGGTATCAAAGTAATAGATAGAGGTGGCTAGGTCACGACAACGTGGCACGAACTTTAATAAAAGAAAATTTCGTTAACGCGATTAGACGAACCGTTCAATTACAAAACTAGTTAGAAGCGCGTGGTAAATAGATTATTTCGGTAAACGTATGTAGCGCGGTGAGTTTGTTCCTGCGTCCGTTTCCAGCACTGTCAAAGTGGGAATGAGTATCAAGTCGAAATTTAATGGGCTAGTCTGTACGTGTCCAAGGTAGCACCATCGAAACAATAGGCTATGAAGATCGCGCACCACTGCCGACTTCCCGATGGCACGATTATGACGCGTTCACCGTGAGTTCTGCCGTAAATACTGATTGCTCGACCACCATCACCGAACGTAATAAGTCTAATTGCCCCTTTAAAAGTTAATGCATTAGGTTGATCATGTTTCGAAGCCTCGACTCAATTAAAACCGTGTTTGCGATCAAAACGTTTCAACTAAATTGAGCAGTTTTTACTGAATCATTGCGAAGTGTTACTTGGGTTGTGTATGAAACGCGATCCTTCACTGATACTTATTTTATAAACTATATATTTCATCACATGTAAGCCATAATGAAAGATTTGTGTTAAGGCATAATGAAAGTGGAAATACTCTTTTGATTATGGTTAAAGTATGTGGTCGAACTGAGAACTGAGATGAAATGTTAATACAAAACCTTTTAAACCTTTGTATATTCTATGATGACCTGTTACTCCCGATCTCTTTGTCTTATTTCAGAATACTTTCGATAAGTCTTCATGTCAAAGTGTTAATTCTTACGTGACGGTCGAGCGTAACAGAAATGAGTGACGATTGCTATCTCACATATTATACGTCGATATAAAAGTTTCACTTAGTAAAGCTGGTTTGACCAAGGGCGTTCAAATGCTGTTCGTAATATTGTAATTGTAATTGTATTTAGATTTATATTCAAACTGAATAAAAGCAACAATTTGGCAGATTCTGTGTGTTTTCTTTTACTTATTTTAACACCACAACTTAATGACTACAAAAGTCACACGTTTTTAGGGATTCTATCACAGATATTACAAGTAAGGTAATTATAATATTATGCACATCAATTTCTGCAATACAATAGAAATATCTGCAGCCTTTGTTTGTTTGGTTATCATAAGTAACTAATATCAATTATCGTTAACTTTAAAAAAACATAGAAAATGCGTATAAAACGTGTTGTTAAATAATTTTACGTTATTTTATATTTTAACGTGTTATATAAATAAATACTTTGTCTGCAATAGTGAAAACGGAAGCAACGATCTTTTGTCAGGGGATATCGTGGTCAAACGCAGGTCTAGTAAATACGTCATAAAAAAGACAATTAGGCACACTTACCACTTCCTCAAAAGTTTGCACGCCATCTTCTAGTCTAGGAGGTGGCATGGGGAATAGCTTCAAGGTATTGTTTGGAGCACCGTGATTTAGTTCGTTTGAATTTTTGGGTATATCTTGAACGTTCACCCTCGAGGGTCCAGGCAGGGGCGCCACCGAGTTACATAATATGAACACCTTCCCATCTCGATATCTATAAATGACCAAATGTTATTTACTCATGTTTGCTAATAACGATCAATTATTGTTAGTAACCTGAGCAACGACACAGAAAACGATTAATTGAATTATTTTTTATTGTTATGACCAAAATTAGGAAAGCAAACAAAGACATAAAATAAAATAAACAACAACAAAAAGAAAAAGTCACAAAAGTAACTAAATATCCTACTAATGATAAGAGTGCGCAAAAACATTTTTTTTTTTAATATGCACAACTTTTACAATAATAATTAATGATATAAAAATTAAGACAAACTACCATAGTATGGTATATGGTATGGTATGAGTTAAGGGTTGAGCAATTTTACTCCATTCATCATTTTCATTAACATACTTAGTAAGTAATTAATTTTATGATTTTCTGTTTAATGTAAAACACTTTTGATTGATTTTTAAAAATATAGAAAGAAATGAATGAAATTTATTTATTTGTACCAATGAACACAAAATAACTTAGCATGATACTGGTTGCGAACAACCAGCGCTGGTCTTCTGCTGGGACCGTTCGGTGACATCACGGAACGGACACACTGCCAGAACAAATTAAAAAAATAATCATGCTAAACATGGTGACCATAATAATAATATATGATTTCCGATAGTTATTGTTATCTTCAGAAGTTTGGCATATATTTTTAAATCGTTGTCTAGAAAACACTCATTAGTTTTAAAATTGTACAATTATAATGTTATGGTTGTTTCTGGTGTTGACGTTGTATTTTTCGCTTTTAGCAACGTACCTGTTTACTATTTTTTGACACATTCAACTTTTATTCGATTAAATTCATTTATTAATCATCATCCAAATTTGGGGTAATTAATCGTAATTGTAATTTTTTTTCAAGTGTCGAGAAAACAGATAGATAAAATAGATAATAACTATTCGAACTACTCAAATAAGAGAAATACTTACATTACTTTATCTTCATGCATCTTTAACTACAAAGCATTTATAAGAAATATTCTTACGACAAGTGATCATCTGACGGGTTTGTCGGGTTGCGTTTACGTATAGACTGGCGGGAGTCTCCTCTGGCCGCAGCTATGATGTACGCCCACATAACAAAATCGGCGCGAGCACTCCACCATCAGGCTGAAACAAATTATTTATATTATATTTTCACCAATCCATTCATCGCCCGGTCTGAGCGAGCACGGCGGCTCGTACTCACCCAGAGTACCAAGCCCAGGGTTCTTGCCACCGGATGTAGTAATGACATTTAATTTTTTTCATTCATTTGTAACCAGTATTTCATGATTGGATTCGTGGTGCAAGGTAATGAGCCAGTGGCAAAGAGTGCGGTTGCAGGTTCGACTCCCACAGGAGGAGGAAATATTTGTCTGAAGCACTCGTATTTGCAGCCTATCTGGTGTTTGTGGGACCTTGATCCTCGTTGTTCTTGATTCCCTAGATACAGAAAATCCTAGTTGGGTCCAGATCTACGTATGTGATCTTAACGTGTAATTTTAACCGACTTCAAAAGGATGAGGTTCTATGT
The DNA here is from genome assembly GCA_912999815.1 of Campaea margaritaria. Taxonomy (NCBI): domain Eukaryota; kingdom Metazoa; phylum Arthropoda; class Insecta; order Lepidoptera; family Geometridae; genus Campaea; species Campaea margaritaria. Next base: position 9,717,197 of record OU538788.1, read on the forward strand.
TCGACTGCGTGTATTTTTATGTATGTAGGTACACAAACAAAGATGCTGGTAAGATGTTCCATTCCTTCGCTGTTCGGGTTATTAACGTGGATGCGAATCGCTTTGGATTGGTACGGGGGTTACAAGGGTAAAATGAACCATTATAATAATATAGGTATACTAAAAGTTGAAATGTACGTTAACTCATTTGATGGTGGGTTAAAACTGTCCTATGAATGAAAATCCAGCAACAATTCCACCTCATCTAAAAATCTAGTGACAGGCGTTTGCTTGCCACCCACTAGACTGAATCTATACAGGAGCCCCTAGTTTCGGTGACGGAAGATTTAACGTTGGAACGAAAATATGAAATAACTAGCAGTCCTGCAACGCCCCGCGGCGTCACTCGCGTTAGGTATTATCGCGCAAGAATTATTAATTATACGGGATAAAAAGTATCCTATGTGTTAATCCAGGTATTCATAATATATTAATATTAAATAATAATATAATTATAAATATTTATTAACTACCTGTGTTCCAACTTTCATCCAAATCCGTTCCGAGTTTGAGTTTGAGTTTGAGTTTATAATATTAGTAGTAGTAATATTATAGATAGCAGTAAGCAGTAGTGTGCAAACATTACTGTGTGCCGGTTTAAAGGGCATTGTTTCCAGCGAAATTACTGGGCATAATATGAGACTTTAGAGTCGGTGTATCAGGGTGACGAGCGCACTGCAGTGGCGCGCAGGATTATGCAATGCAGTGTTCTGGGTTGTGCTGTGACTTTTGTGGACAGGCGTAGCGCTAACCATCAGTTGAACGATATGCTCGTCTCGTCACTCTAGAAATAAAAAAATGTAGGATTATTTAAGATATTAACTGGGGCACTGTAGCTTGAGTACCATATGCCCAGTAATTTCGCTCGAAAGAGATAGTGCTATTCGAACTGAATCACTGTAGATACGGTTTACAGACTAATTACATAAAATCTAGTTCAAATTGAGTTATTAACGTCGGAAATAGGTGACGCAGTCGCACACTTATTGTTTGTGAAACAAATAATAATAGTTTAAAAAAAAACTAAAAAAACACGCTTTTATAGCTAACCGAACTAAAAATTAGAAAATATTTTTTAATTTCAGAGAGTTTATAATACAGTAGTAGAAGATCGAACAATCAATCTGAATTTATCGCCTCAAAATAAAATTATATTAAAGTTTAAGTTATTAACAAAAGAATTCAATTCAGAGTAAACAGCGTGGGGTGCTTGATAAAGTAAATGTAACAACTATTCTATTGGCAACTATCTAGAGAGTTATGAAAAGTAGTAAAATGCACCCCACGCTTTTTACTCTGAATTGAATTCTTTTGTTAATAACTTAAACTTTATTATAATTTTATTTTGAGGCGATAAATTCTGATTGATTGTTCGATCTTCTACTACTGTATTATAAACTCTCTGAAATTAAAAATTATTTTCGAATTTTTAGTTCGGTTAGCTATAAAAGCGTGTTTTTTTTAGTTTTTTTTTAAACTATTATTTATTTTTAATTTTTTAGTTCGATTTATCAATTAATTGATCGCTCAAGTAATTGATTTCGTTTGATAGCTTGTTCACAACGATATTTTAGAATTTTCCCCATATGATGGATTTATTTTTTATTTTTTTTATTTTAATGAAACTGTTATCAAATTATTGCATTGTCATTGGTCCTTGATACGTATGCAAAGTTTCAAATTAATCAGACTTCTGGAAACTGGTGAAAATTAAGTTCAAAGATTCCGTTACATACATACATACATAGTTAGATACAACCCAAGCTAATCAAAGCGTGTTAAAAACGGCCAACGTCGACAACAACAATGGCTACATAGTAGGTATTGAAGTGGGTATGTTATATACCTACCTATCCAATAAGAGTTTGCGATGTCTGACTTTAGCCTTGTGGGTTTAGCGCTATCTGTGGAGGCATTATTGGTCCCTCATTGGGTCGTTAGACTACCGATAATGAAGAAAGTGCACCGTATGTTACAATTAATTTTTACCTACTACTCTGAGGCTATATTTATTTAGCCCCTTATTTCATTAAAAATAATTAGTCTAAACTCAATCTCCAATGAATTACACAATTATGTTATAATAAAGTATTTTGGGATGTACCTATTGATAGAAAATTTGCTTTCCTACACTGCGGGGGGGTGCGGGCTGGCCTCAGTGAAAATACGGGCTGTTTCAGCCGGGAATCGGATGGTCTCCTGAGGTTGTCGAGGGGTAGCAGTAGTTATGTGTATAAAAATGCGGAAAAAGACTACGTACCAATCTAGCACCTCAAGGGGGTCCGTCTCCAGCTACTGTCCATCCAAGTTATCACCCACAGTTCCGTTTTGCCGGCCGGCACACGTGAAATCACGTCACTGCACTATCGTTGCGGTTTGTTTATACAAGCGAGCGGGGGTGAGTTCGACAAACGAGATTCCTATTATAATAAATGCGGGGGATGAAAACACGACACGTTTAATGTTAAATTACGTCGTCGCGGAGCGGAGCATGTGCGATGCGGCGCGTGTGGATTTCGAACTGACCGTTGGAGTGACACAACACGATGCACTTCACTCTTCCGGCACAGATGCGTAAATTGATGCGTTTTGTCTATTAGCCACAGAATATACACATAAAAAGAGCCATCCCCCCGGCCTTCAGGAGTTAAAGAAGACTCCTGAACCAACAAAGAGAGAATGATCACCTAAATTGTGTTATCTAATGTCTAAGGATGCGGAAGCGGACGCGGAAGTAATCCGTCTAATAAAAGATAGGAAAACTTGAAAGATAAAAATAAACTATGACTAAAATTGCGGGTGAAAAATGCGGGGAGGGGTTAAGAATGTAGGTTATTGAGAAGGTAAAACACATAGTTTTACAACAGGGCGAACATAGGTACCATTCTTAGTGCGCACCGTTACCACTCTGACGATTCCGTCAGATGAAGGATGTATATCCTCTACTATGCCTAAAGGCCATTGTAACGGTGGTGAATTTTCAGTTTTTAGCACAACGACAGCTCCTTTAGTCACCGGATTAGACTTAGTATTCCATTTGGCGCGTGTTTGTAGGGTATTAAGATATTCTTGTCTCCAACGATTCCAATATCTCTGAACAACCTGGTCAGTCAAATGTTTACTGCGGACTAAATCTGTCAATGTAGGTTTGTAGCGTGAGTCATCATGAAATGACTCAAGCGGACCCATAGTCAGAAAGTCAGAAGGACAAAGTGCCTTGGGCTCTGCGGGGTCAGAACTTAAAATAGCGGTTAGCGGACAACTGTTGAGAAGCGATTCAACTTGAGTTAATACGGTAAGCAGCTCCTCATAAGTAAGCAGAACATCACCGATCACGCGCTTTAAAATTAACTTTACACTGCGGACGTTAGTTTCCCAAATGCCACCGAAATTAGGTGCACTGGGCGGGTTCAAATGCCAAGATATGCCTTGCGATATCGTTTCCTCAGCGAAGGAATCGCAAAAGGCCTTGGATTTGAGAAAGCCATTCAACTCGTCCAGCTGGGCTTTAGCGCCTAAGAAGTTTCCACCATTGTCTGAGAACAACTCCAGACAATTGGAACGCCTCGAGATGAATCGACGGAAAGCGCGGAAAAATGAGTCCGTACTCAAGTCTACTGCCAATTCCAAATGAACGGCGCGCGTCACTAAACATGTAAACAAACAGATATATGCCTTTTCTTTGCGGGCACCGTTGTATCTGCTTATCAATATGTTTATTGGACCAGCGTAGTCGACGCCCGTTCGTAAGAATGGTTTAGCCTCGGTGACGCGAGAAGCGGGGAGGGGTGCCATGAAAGGCGCCTCATTACGGGGATTTACTTTAAAACATTTATTACAAAGTCGAAAGCGTTGTTTTACTGTAGTGCGTCCGGAAATTATCCAGAATTTTTGTCTCAACAAAGATAGTAATAAATGTGGTCCGGCATGTAAATATTTGCGGTGATAATAATCTATTAAAATGTTAACGATATGATCCTTTTTAGGAAGCAATATCGGATGTTTAGCGTCAAAACAAAGCGAAGATTTTTCTAAACGTCCCCCGGTGCGAAGCAAATCATTTTTTAAAAATGGTGAAAGCGGGATTAGCGATTTTGAAACCTTGCGATTGTTTGAGAGGGCGTTTATATCGTCTTTGAAATATTGTTGTTGAAGAGATTTTACAATAATATTTTCTGCATATTGTAAGTGTGAAAGTTCGATTCTATTAGAACGCGGAATTTTTCCTAAGAAGCGGTATAAATATACTATAATGCGGAAAAGCTTGGACCAAGACGATACTTTCTTAGCAAGCGTGCATAGAAATTGCGGTTGTTCATCGGTGGTGATGAAAACATTAGCGCGTTTTTTGATTTCCAACAGCTTTTCATCAGCTGTGGAGTCGAAGGTGAAGCGATTAATAGGCCACGTACGTAGATCGTCACGTGCCCAGGGCGGACCGTGGAGCCATAGCGGATGACTCAACAGTTGAGCGGGAGAAAGTCTGAATTTTAAAATGATTGCGGTTAAATCTGCCTGTAAGTTTGGCCCCGAGTGTAGAATGTCGTTTAAAGCTACTTGAGTGCTTGACTTCGCGCTAGGGTCACATACAAGTCGTAGCGGCTTTTCTGGTCGGCAGACTCCATGATGAGGGATTACATAATATTTGTTATCGGTGTTCAAAGCGGGAGCGGGGGAAAGAATACCACCTTTTAAATAATCCGTCATTACCTTGTCGTATTCGCTCTTTAATGTTTTGTTAGTCTGGAATTTATGATCAAGATAAGAATAACGGCGCGTGGCTGTCGTCAAGGAATCTCCTAACAAGTGCGGGGATTTCGAAAATGGCAATGCGGTTACATAACGTCCTGAATTAACGTCGCGGTGCGTATTAGAAACATAGAAATGTTCACATTCTTGGTCAGCTGTCGACATATGTTTTTGTGTAGGTACCGACTCGAGCTGCCAAAATTTAGTAACTAAAGCCTCAATTGACTCGTCACTCGATGTAAAGAACGCGCGGTGAGTTTGATTATGTGCGGGTTTATGATTATCGGCGGGCACTGAGGCCGTGGACCCCATTACTATATATCCAAAGGCGGTTTCTAACGCGTCAGGTTGTCCTGCAGGGCCCAGCGATTTTCCAGGCCGCAAGATTTCGACAAAGACCTCGGAACCCAATAAAACGTCGATGGGTCCGGGCGCGTAAAAATGCGGGTCGGCGAGCGGTAGGTCATAAAGGTGCGTGACCGCGGAAGTGTTTAGAGAACAGCTCGGTAAATCTCCAGAGATTGTTTTAATGACTAGCGGTTGAATCTTCAAGCAAAAGTTCGGATCAAGGCGTGAGTACAATGTTAGGTCAGTAATGCCTGATATAGGCTGGGAGGTGTGACCTATTCCCATTACCGATTGATTACTGGAATCATTAAAGACACGGAGACCCAACTGTTTGCAGGCCTGCTTTGTTATAAAATGGTTTTGAGAACCATTATCGATCAAAAAACGAACTTTCCTAACAGATCCATCATTTGATTTTACGTCAGCGAGGGCTGTACCTAGTAGTACATTTTGTGATTTCCGCCCGTGACTAGCATGCGAGTAGGTATTCATACTGCAAAGTGATAAGGTTCTATCGTCTGACTTAGAAGAAGTCGAGTTACGTGAATTTTCCCTTCCGTTAGCTCCCTCACTACAGCGGGAGGTATTTGTATCGAGCTTCGACGATAAGGAATGCGGGTTTGCATAATCGGATTCAAGAAAATGTAACATACTGTGATGTTTTTGTTGACATTGTTTACATGTGTTTATGGATTTGCAAGATTGAGCGGTGTGTGTTTTACTAAGGCAATTAATACAGGCGTTACAACTTTTGATGAACTTGAAACGTTCGCGGGGCGACAGTTTTCTAAAGGTCGAACATAAATAGAGATTACTGTGATCAGGTTGTTCACACAAAGAACATTTGTTAGCGGTGTTGTTGTTTACAATAAAAGAACGTACATTAGTTTTTGATGCAATTGTATTCTGGGTCTTAGAACCCGATTGGTCACCAGTACGAGTGAGGACCTTTACGCGGTCGCGGACAAATGAAATTAACCCGTTTAAGTTCGGTAATTCTACACCTCGATTCTCCATTTCAAATAACCGCGCGGACTCTTTGTCTAACTTTTGCAAAAGGGTGTAATACATAACAAAGTCGCATAGATCAGGTATGTTTAAGTTATTCAATGCTAAGTAGGCATTGGCGAATTGATCTATGAAAGATTCAAGGTTACTGGCGGTTGCGGAAGCGATCGGTTTAAGAGAGAACATCTGATCTAGGTATGTAACGGCTAGACTGCGTTTATCTTCGTATTTCGATATAAGCGCGCTATAAATCGCGTTGTAGTTTTCGGCGCAAGGAACAATACCTGTGCAGATGGATTTGGCTTTACCACTTAGTCTACCAACCAAATAATACATTCTTTCGGTATTAGTTAAAGATGCATTTAAATGTACAGCGTTATGGAATGTGGCATAAAACAATGGCCACTGAAGCCGATCTCCATTAAATTCTGGCATTTCTATCGGCGCTAACCTAATTAAAGATTTAGCGGGGGTAGGTTTAAATTCTGCTTTTGGCGGTGTAAACATGGATAATTTACGTTTAATGCGGCAATACATGTCTTCGAATGATAACCAGCTTTGAGAGTCAGGTACACTTTCTTTATCTATTTTCAACAAGGTTATATTGTATTCTTTCGCGGTTGATTGGAAGTTAGTTCTTACGTCTTCTAAACTTTCAATGGAGCATAGAAAATTATCCAGGGCTTCTGGATCTTTTAAATCGCAACATGAATAGTCGTAAATTGTTTGTAGGCGTTGGAAAAATAATTCCCGTTGAGATTCTAACAATTTCAACTTCTGTTCATTCGCGGCCATTATTATGTAGGTATGTACCTATTGTTCGTAGTGGTGTACAGAGATATTGAAATTGAAATACGCTTATGTAGGTTAAGTTTTTAGCGAAATATGCGGAAATAAATATAATGCGGTTGTTATAGGAGCGTAGTTAGTGTTTTTAGTTAAAAATATTAAAGTTTCGAAGAGATTTTAGCGGATGGCAATATGACGCGTGCGCACTAACAAGGGCAAAAAAAAATGGCGGGGGTGTCTAACTTGAAATGTTTGTTAGAAACAGCTAATTTTCACGGAGAATCCGGTTGCTGAAGGACCATAAAATGGTAGAAAATTTGCTTTCCTACACTGCGGGGGGGTGCGGGCTGGCCTCAGTGAAAATACGGGCTGTTTCAGCCGGGAATCGGATGGTCTCCTGAGGTTGTCGAGGGGTAGCAGTAGTTATGTGTATAAAAATGCGGAAAAAGACTACGTACCAATCTAGCACCTCAAGGGGGTCCGTCTCCAGCTACTGTCCATCCAAGTTATCACCCACAGTTCCGTTTTGCCGGCCGGCACACGTGAAATCACGTCACTGCACTATCGTTGCGGTTTGTTTACACAAGCGAGCGGGGGTGAGTTCGACAAACGAGATTCCTATTATAATAAATGCGGGGGATGAAAACACGACACGTTTAATGTTAAATTACGTCGTCGCGGAGCGGAGCATGTGCGATGCGGCGCGTGTGGATTTCGAACTGCCTGTTGGAGTGAGTCAACACGATGCACTTCACTCTTCCGGCACAGATGCGTAAATTGATGCGTTTTGTCTATTAGCCACAGAATATACACATAAAAAGAGCCACCTATCGTTTAATGACAACAAAACGCTCTTTAATAATAGTGACTGGAGAAACTTATCGATAACTATGAAGTAGTATATAAAATATATGTTATTGCTAAGTATTCGTAATATCCGCCAAGTGTAAATGTCTCAGCCAGAGTCCGCCTATCTAACTGCGGGGGTATTGATTATTACGTAAAGCGCTATTTTATTGAGTTGCATTTTATGGGTGTGTCAGTTGACTGTTCTAACTAATGTGCCATTTAGTTAGGGTTGTTTATTCCACCGCTTGCCTTATTTTTCTGGCTCAGTTCAAATATAAATGTAAAACATTGAAACTAGCAGGCCGCGGGTATAAACATTACATGGTCTAAAACGGCAATCTTTTTAAAATTTATAGTCGTGATCGAAAAGGGTTAATAAGTTAAAAGTCATATTTTTGATAAAAATACAGACTGAAAGATTGGCTGACCATCAAAAATAGACAAAAAGACCAAAGTAGGTACTAAAGAATGGTATTGTTTTATTTCAGTTCTCAATGTTTTATGAAAAATTATATGAATGTCAGCCAATTCGGTCAAGCTCGTTTATGGCATAATAGGAAGCTATTGTTTTCTTCCTATTTATTATAAAGCCTTTGGTTAGATTAATAAGTAACTAGCCCAAACACAAGGACTGCACTGCACTGCAACTTCTTAGTGCAAAAACAATTTTGAAAAATGTTTTTTGAAATGTAGAGTAGTCGTGCTTAATCGCTATTAATAGGTTCTTCTTATTTCTACAAATTAACGATAATATTATAAAATATATGAATTGCCATTTATTAGATCTGGAACACTGACACGTGAATCTTCCTCGCACTTGAAAGGTTTTATTTTGCAAGGTACAACTTGAAAGTCCATTAACCGATCCTAGTAGTTGTTGTTAACCTGTATTTGACGAGAATATTAAACGCCTTTTAGGAGATCCCACTGCAAGATGGCATATTAATGTGCTTCGAAATATTATGAACGGTCTACGTGCCTTCATTACAGGAACAACTCTATTATTATTGTTTTAAATAAATAGATAATTATAATGTTTTAATTACTATAAGTTGCATTTATATTATAAGAAGGATCGAGTGCATCATGTTTCTTTTTATTTTCTTTATGCCGGTTAACTTTTATAACTTATGGTCTAAGGGGCTTCAGTTGTCAAAATATATTTATGAAATCTGTGTCTCGGCTGGTCGACAGCTCTGGAATACCGCTGGTTGTCACCAGTTATCGTCTTATCAGAGGGTTGGCTAATCGACACCCAGCTCACATGATATGAGTGCAGACGACGCGGGTGCTCCAAAATGCGCCAACTTTGAAATATATGCCTTTTTCATTTAGTCCATATAACATACATAAGTCATTTTGTCCGTATTTTCCCTACTAAAGCGGTTTTATTGGAAATTGAAAATTGAAATTAGACCCACATTCTGAAAAAAAAGTTTTACACGATGAAAATGCGACAAATTATTTAAATTTGAAGCTTTTTCTAAAATACTAGAATACCTTTCTGATGAATATACATATTAAAGAGAAAATGTGTTTTTTCTAAGCAAATTACCAACTTAATTTTTGGACTCACTGGAATACTAAGTGTGACCTACTGTAATTCTGATTCATAATAAACATAAATAAAAATAAGGAACAAAGGGATAAAAAAGACAAGGAGGAATTATATCTAAAACATTTATTTAAGTTATTAAGTAATAATAATTAATAATCAATCAATACAGGCGTGTCTGAGAGAAAACCAAAGGAACAACCTTTATAGAAAAATTAAACCATTATTTTGTAGGGGAATTGCCATTTTGGATTAGATACCTTTAATATATGGTTTTCATGGCGGACCTATCGTTTGACAGCTGCAATTTTTTTTTACGTTATGAATTTCACTTAGTCATCTCGTTATTCGATAAAATAAGACCCTACTCGTATATTGTTTTGGTTTGTCAGGTTCTAAAGACTCTTAATTACGTATACCTACGTAATGAAGACCAGTTTTAGTCACCAGTGTCACCATTTATGTTTTCTTCCATTGTCTACCCTAAATAAATTATGGGTAATAATTGTTAAAGCAAATGCTTAAATAGTTTGCCCTCGGTCCTATTAAATATGACATCACGGTCTCATTGGGAGGCCACTTAAGCTCAATGAGATCAGCCTGAACGAAAAGTTTTCCAATAATTCATTATAACAGTTTTCCCAATGCCTATAAGCTTAGGAGTGGTTTATTGTCAATTTCCGGACAAAGTGGATTGAGTAAATTAATTCAACCGAGTTGCAACCCCCAGGTGAAGTGATTTCCGTTTATTGTTTGGTTACGTCCTTAGTCAGAGCGAGAGGGGAAGCTATCTAAAGCAGACAATAAGTTAATTAACTGAACACAGCAAGGAACGGAGACGTTAATAAAAACTAACAATGAAACCATGTAAAACGACTTTTAATAAATATAAGGAATCCCAACAGTGTTATATATGGCATACCTAGGTATTCTTTAATTTCCTACTTAGTTAATTAGTTATAAGAACAGTATGGGTACTGAAAACAGGTCGCTATTGGGTACGTGCTTTTTATTATTTAGCTTCGTAGTAGGTACAAGCAGTTGTGCTGTTTTGTACATTAGTTTCGGTCTGTTTCTGGTTTTTGGGCCTATTTTCAGCAGAGGATCTTTTGTGTTCCCACTTCTTCGACCGTTTAAATTGCTCTAATTAACTCATTTTAGTAGGCTGGAGTAAAAACAAACTGTTATTCCTTGGTTTGGTGGTCCTTTACTTATCTCTTAACATTACGACCTACATCTCTAGAAGAGTCTTCTTTTAATTATGTATCTACCTACCTATCTGTTGAGCTAATGGGTTTGATTTAATATTGTTTGGTGATGTATTCTCATAGCAAGATTTTGAGAGTTTGTCAGATATAAGTACTTAGTGATCGAACTGGCGAGCTTAAATAACCTACAGTCTACAAAATAGGGCATGATATGGTATTCCATCATGCCCAAAATTCATGTCCCCGCTATATTGCCTCTTATATCCCTCATTATATTGCCTATTGTGACACTAATTGTTAAACTTGTTTCCAGCTTTTAAGTTTTTCTTTGTTCTGTGTTTCAATAAAGAGTTTATCTAGCAGCAGGTACACTATAAACTTCTCCATAAAAACATCCGTTATGCTTGATCTTCATTACAATCATATATTATGAAGCGAAATACGTCGTTTTGGTAGCTTGGGATCAAACATGTTTTATTTGTCATCAAAGATACTGAAAAATCAAATCTGATTTCAGCACAAAGTCTATAGGAATATTCCACACCTATTGTCTCTATTATTAAGGGTATCTAAAGTAAATTATACGTACGCTATAGTCACTAAAATTTTTACTACTATATTTACTATCAGTTATGTTTCTATCCATACCTACTAACGAAGAAGATACGTTTTGTTATACTGACCTCGACGTAGTTGTAAGTCCGTAAACTTCACGTCACCGAGGAAATTAAGTCACTGAGTAATTGGTAAACTGAGAAGTGATAAGTAATTAGTAACACGAGTTTACGCGAGTGCGTTGGTGCACGATGTTCCGGTCGTGCTTGTCGAGCGAACGCGTCGCCACCGGGTAGAGGGCAGGAGCAATCTGCCCTCGCGGCTCCGCTGCTGGCTCGAGTGTTTGGGCGGAGTGACGTTGGGTCGCCACCCGCACTCGTCAACCGAATGTCACGGCCGCGCTACTTCACGAATGAGACACTTTAACTGTTAAGTGACTAGCTTTCGCCCGCCCCTTCATACGCGTCGAGTATCGCGATGTGTGGTTATACTTGTAGCATAGCCTAGGGTTTGCGATGCAGTTTTTAAGCCTTTTAATAGAGCTGATATTCATAGGGATTTTAACATCCTGGGTCTTGTCCAATCACAGAGGTGTAGCAACGATGAACGCGATCAGAAGTTAATAGCATGTGAACCTAATGAAAGTTTGATATTTGTCGGCGGCGTCTTATTTTTGAATTATATTAATTATGTTCACGAGGAAATTAGTACTGTAGTAGGTACATGGAACAGTGGACAACACATGGACAGTTAAGCAGGAAACGTATTTCGCATTCAAACCAGACATCATCCAGCGAAATCCTGTAAATAACGTGAAATATACCTACACTTTTTAGCAAACATTAAAGATGTAGCTATAGACATTTGTTACAGTATCTGTTAGCGCGGCAGCTAAGCTGTATAGGCTGAGCGCGCCTCCAATGGCGGGGGAAGGATGGCTGGTAGAAGAGTAGTACAAAGGAACTTGGCGACTAACCTGGTCTCCATGCAACTGCAATCACCTCGGTTCGGGTCCGTCTCCAAGCTGCTTGTTCCTTCAGGATGTTATGACGTTCGATGTAGTGGACTGTATTTTAGGCGGTTGGTGCGTGTCGGCAAGGAGCGTTTACGCGGCGGGTTTATAGCGGGTGTTGTTTATATTTGCGCGTCGAATTCACGTGGACCACCGCAGAGGAGCAGCAGATCCAGTACTTTGGATTCGGCGAGAGCGGCAGCCGCGAAGGACGAGGGTCGATCGCAGACTCCTTGCGGCGGCAAGCAGTTTTCTCGTGGATACCACGATATGAGCGACAGAGATAGTCGCCAAGAAATGATAGGAATAGGAAGGTAGGAAGGTATTATGAGTGCCAATGTAAGTGGCGCGAACATTTGCCCCCGGCCTAAAAACCATTGGTTTTTAAAAGAAAGCGGGAAATAAAAAAATATAAAAATAAGAGTTAAACTCTTAAGCCGTCAACGGGTTAAATATAACATAGCGGTTGACCGGGGAGCAAGGGGTTAAATTATTGGGTAGGTAAGATACATAAACGGACGACGGGTCTCTGGTAGACGCCGGTCGCCGTTTTTACTGACGCTACTCGACAGATGCCATCGCCGCCGACATGAGTGGCCACGACGACGCCGAGAGGCCAGGATAGCGGGGGAATATTATCAGTGATAATAAGAACAATAGAACCTATTGTAATGGGATTCGAAGGTGTATTCCATTTTCCTCTAGATTGAAGTAAGTGAAGATATTCCAACTCCCACCGTTTGGAAAATGATTGTACCATTTGATCCGATAAAGCGTACCGTTTCAATAAGTGTCCAGGTTCATCGGGAACCGTGCAAGCGGGTAAATGCTTCAGCGGAGCGGTCATTAAGAAATGTGAAGCACTCAGCGCGGTCGGCTCAGACGGATCTTCGCTCAATAACGTTATAGGACGAGAATTGATAACGCATTCTATCTGTGTGAGTACGGTTAACATTTCCTCATAGGTGAGTAACTGTGAACCGATCGTCTTATGAAGATGACTTTTAAACGCTTTCACATATATTTCATAATTCCCCCCGAAGTGAGGACTTCGCGGTGGATTGAATTTCCAGTGTATGCGATTAGCTGATAACTCATCTGAGATAGACTTATTATATTCGTCGGAATTTAAAAGATCCGTTAACGCATTTTTCGCATTTTTAACGCATTCCGTTAACGCAGAGACGGGAAGGGAGTCAAGGAGCGCGGGTGAGTTACTAGCCCATTTGACGAGATCGAAGCCCCCGGCCTTGAGCAACTCGCGGAGATCGTCTCTGAGTTGTAAACAAGCAGACAGAGTAGGCATGGAGTAGCACACATCGTCCATGTATGTGTTGTCGCTGATAAGAGATGCTGCGAGCTGGAAGTGGGCACCGTCGGCGGCGCACAGCTGTCGCAACACTCGCATTGCAAGGAACGGACTGCTACGTAGACCAAAACAAACGCGGTTGAATTGGTAGGTATCAAGCGGAAAAACGGGATCGAATCGATACAGGAATTTTTGATATTTGCGGTGGTCCTTATTTATCAAAATTTGTAGGTACATCTGTTTAATATCGGATGTAAAAGCAATTGGGTAGAGGCGGAAATCCAAGAGGATTGTAAAAAGATCGTTTTGTAAATTATCCCCGGTATATAAAACTTGATTCAAGGAGAGGCCTGAGTCAGTTTCAGCACTGGCGTCCATCACCATACGCCATCGAGTTGTTGTTTTTTGTAGTCTCGCAATGGCGTGGTGTGGCACGTAATATCCAGTAAAAGGACTATCATTGTCGATCAGTGAAATGTAACCCTTCTGAATGTACTCTTTGATTATAGCAACGTACTCTAAGCGCAGAGCAGGTATCGCGGCGAGCTTACGTTCGAGATACATGAAGCGTTTTTTAGCGATAGGGTAAGAATTACCCAGAGAGGTCGCGGGATCGCGGGAGAAAGGTAACGCTACAGAATAGCGTCCCGTAGGATCGCGGGAAACGTTATTTGTAAAAATGCGTTCACATTCTATAGCGTCTGGGCTCAAGGTCGGCGTGCATTGCACCTCTTCAAGCTGCCAGAAGCGTTGGACAAGATTATCTAAACGTGGTCCTTCCATAAAGGTACAGAGGGAAATATGAGAGCGGCATCTATCTTCAACCAAGGGGTCAGTGATAGAAACAACGGTTTCAATATGAGCGGGCGTAACATGAGCGGGAGTAACATGAGCGGGAGTAACGGGAGCGGTCCCGATTACGATAAAACCAAAAATGGTTTCAAAAGCGGTTGGAGTACCAGGCGGACCAGCGGCGCGGCCTGATAGCAATATTTCAGAAAAGAGCGGCGCGCCTATAAGTATGTCGATCTCGGAAGGCGAAGCGAAACTGTCGTCTGCCAGAGGCAGGCAGTTCAGGTATGAAAGGCAGGATACGTCAATTTTCACTGCCGGTAAATTGTCTGTTATGCGGTCGATAACATAGGCGTCAATTGCAATAAAATTATCATTTAGGCGGGAAGATAAAGTAGCAGAAACTGCTCCCTTGATTGGGTTAGATGCGGAACCTATCCCTTTAACAACGGTGTTCGTCACCTTATTGCATTTTAAATTTAATTTAGCGCAACATTTTGAAGTTAGAAAGTTACTTTGGGAAGCCGAATCAATTAAGGCGCGTACTACATGGCGGCGACCATTTAAATCCGTAGCATAAACTTGTACGGTTCCCAGTAAACAAGTAGTGTCATTAGGCTGCGAAGCGGGGCGTATATTACACAGCGACACCGGTTGTTGTGATGACTGATAAGCAGTTGTAGGTAAGTTCGTCAGCTGAGCGCTAGCGGAGCCCGCGACGGGCGGCGGCGATGCCGAAGGCGGCATGTGATCCCCGGCGGCGGAGAAGTTGCCAGTTCGCGCGCGCGGAGGCGGCGCGTGCGCCTGTGACGGAGCGCTAGGGTACGGGCGATTGTCTTCACGGGAAGATGATACTTTGCGGCATAACATAGAATGATGTTTACATCCACAATAACGGCAATTAAATTTAGAATTGCAAGCAGTATTTATATGCGTAGTGCTTAGACAATTAGTGCAACCTTTGCTTTGTTTTACAAAATTGTACCTGTCGTCGATAGAAAGCTTATCAAATGCAGGGCATCTATATAAGTTAGCGTGATCGGCTTGTTTGCAAAGCGGACAGTGAGTGACGCATGATGCTGCAAAAGACTGCGTAGACCTTGCAGTACGCGGCCTGTTATCACTGCGGCTAAGAGAATCGGTCGTAGTGCGTTCCAATATTTTGCTTTGTTCGCGGATGAATTTTAAAAGTTCATTGTATGTAGGCATAGATTTACCTCGCATGTGCATTTCAAACGACCGTGCAGTACTTGAATCTATTTTCTTCAAAGCGAGCGATAGTAAAATAAAATCAGACATGTTATCGAGCTTGAGAGACTTCAAACTTGACACAGCCGTGCAGAATTTATCTAGGAATAATTCTAAGTTTTTATTCGTCGCGGTGTTAAAAGATTTAAAATCAAGCATTTGATCAAGATAAGCGGAGGCTAGGTTACGTTTGTCGTTATACTTATCGACGAGCGTCTGCCATATGATCGGATAATTATCAGCGTTAGGTACGATACCAGAACAAACTGCAAGGGCCCGGCCTGACAATTTATTAATTAAATATTGGACGCGTTCGTGATCAGTGAGATCGGGATTTTCGTGAATCGTGCGTTTGAATGACTCATAAAATATCCTCCAGGTCATCGGATCTCCATTGAAGACCATCAAATCGAGTTCAGGAATTCTGATAGATTTACGTTGCGGGGCAACATTGAAATCAGCGGTTTTTAAAGGCGGGTTAAGTTTATTATAAACAAACTGACAACGGCAAAACATATCTTCGAAGACGTTTATAGATTGGTAGTTTACCGTGTACGAAGCGTTGAGAGTCAACTCGGTGACATTTAATTTGTTCACAATTTCATTGAAATCGGAGCGTAAACGGTCTAACGAGATCATTCCACATAGAAATAAATCCTTCTCAGTATCATCAGTGAAAGCCTTTAAAGATCGGTTAAAAATATCTTGTAAGCGAGAAAATATAATGTCGCGTTTACCTATCAAGGTCAAACGTTCGATCTGTAACGTATCGAGCGCTTTTGCGTCCTCGTATACTTCACTATCTTTGTCTTTTGAACGAGTAGCCATAGCCATCTTAACAAAGTATAAAAAACTAGATAAAGTATGAAATTCCTAATTTACTGCAACTGCCTACAGCATTTACCTGTCGCGCGCGCGGCGTATTGAATACCCACGTGGAGACGCACGGGCGGTCGTTAGGAATACCTTCACTTTTTAATAAAAATTAAGAATTACGGAAAAATCGTTATTTTTACTATTTAGGAATGCGGAATACACGAAATAAGTATATAAGAGCGTAGTAGGATAGTACAGGGTACTATCTGAACTGTAATTGCGGGCGGGAACACGATAATTATAGGAAATTATCGTTGGTAAAAATACCAATATAAAATTGCGGGCGGTTATAAAGAGGACTATATGAGGCCTAAGAGGGGCCAGAGAATAGCGGGAGGACCAGAGAAGATCCGGCGGCGGAGGACCAACAATTGGTTGGCGCGGCAGCTAAGCTGTATAGGCTGAGCGCGCCTCCAATGGCGGGGGAAGGATGGCTGGTAGAAGAGTAGTACAAAGGAACTTGGCGACTAACCTGGTCTCCATGCAACTGCAATCACCTCGGTTCGGGTCCGTCTCCAAGCTGCTTGTTCCTTCAGGATGTTATGACGTTCGATGTAGTGGACTGTATTTTAGGCGGTTGGTGCGTGTCGGCAAGGAGCGTTTACGCGGCGGGTTTATAGCGGGTGTTGTTTATATTTGCGCGTCGAATTCACGTGGACCACCGCAGAGGAGCAGCAGATCCAGTACTTTGGATTCGGCGAGAGCGGCAGCCGCGAAGGACGAGGGTCGATCGCAGACTCCTTGCGGCGGCAAGCAGTTTTCTCGTGGATACCACGATATGAGCGACAGAGATAGTCGCCAAGAAATGATAGGAATAGGAAGGTAGGAAGGTATTATGAGTGCCAATGTAAGTGGCGCGAACAGTATCTATCTATTATGTATATCATTAAAAATTTTACCGTTTTATTAACCTACAAATTAAGGGGGTGAAAAGGGGTTGCAAAGTTTGTAGAGAACAACGTGTTTTCTTGGTCTGATCAACTGCAAACGTGGTATTTATGTTTTTAAAAGATTTAATTAAATACTTGTTTCATCGTTTATTAATATTCAACCCCAAAAATGATAAATGGGGATGCAAAATATTTTTCATCAGATTTAATTCGAAATTGGTAAGTATCAAAACTCCGTAGTGCAATCGACTATTAACATTGAATTTTGATATGTTTGAATACTAAGATTCCGTAACGGGTTAAAGTAGGGGTTGAAAGTTTGGGGTGCTAGGCCAGGTAACCTCGACGAGAGCCGGACTGCTGTTCGTCGCTATTGATGCGTTTCATCAGGGGGGAAGGGCAGCAGTTGGGTCGGTGCACCCTGGGGTTCGGTCAGTAATTCTCCGACGGGAATTGCTGGCCGTAGCAAATAACTTGGCACGGTGGGCTACTCCGCGTGTCCCTCTGATCAGCTGAGGGCACAGAAGTTTTACTTCAAAAAGGGATTGAAAGTTTGCAATAAACGTGATCAAATGTAAATAATTTATACGAAGTATTTTTTTGTCGAAGTGAAAACTTTTAAAGGAAGGTTTGGATAAGGCATAAGAGCCTGCGCGCACTGCCTTGCGTTTTCAAAATGCAAATTCTGTGAAGTATGGAGTGTCATAGAATAATAAATAATAAATCAAGGGCATGACTCCTTTCACGACTTTTTCCTAAATCTCGTGGTTTCAGACTTGGCCATCAACGCCCGCAAAAATCTACCCCGGGTAGGTAGGGTGTCCCAGAACTCAACGTCAAGCATGCACGGGGAGAGAGTTGTCACTTGTCGCCTGTCACCTGTCATCTGTCACTTGTCATCTGTCATCTGTCACCTGTCCCCTGTCCCCTGTCCGCTGTCCCCTGTCCTGTCATATTTTTTATAACGCATTCACCAGCTTACTAGTTACCCAAGTCAAGCGTGCGTAAAGAAGTTTTCCTTCAAAAAGTTTGTTGAGTTAGTTAAAATTTACGCAGCTTCTTTGAGTCGAAGTAGAAATAAATATATATTCCTTCCTTCGTTCGTTCGTTTCTTCGTTCCTTCCTTCGTTCGTTCGTTCGTTCGCTCCTTCGTTCATTCCTTCCTTCTTTCCTTCGTTCGTTTGTTCGTTCGTTCCTTTGTTCCTTCATTACTTCATTCATTGGTTCCTTCGTTCCTTGGTTCCTTCGTTCCTTGGTTCCTTCGTTCCTTCCTTTATTTTCTAGTACATTGATGAGCGAAGTGGCTTGGTCGTGGTGTTGAGTATTTGAACACCGGGATGACGTCAGTGACGTTTGTCATCGGTCTTTGTGAATACGAAACACGAGCACCCTAGCAATCAAATGCGTAAATGGCAATAACTCTAGCTCATTCACACCGTGCTGCTTAGCCCCATAGGAGAATCTGATTTTCAAATCACAGCAACACTATTAAATATTTTATTATGCTGGCAAACTTCCCTACGACTCTAGAGAAATGTCAAACCCTTGTCAGCCATTGTAGTGGAGGCAATTATTCATTATGCGAAAATTTTAGTCATATAATTTTTCGAGTTATTTAAAGTGATTTGACAAAAAAAGTGTTCAGTTAAAGTAAAGATTACTGTGAAGAATGTAGTTTTATGTGCATTTTATTTATTTAAGTGGGAGGCCTCTTCTGCAAGACTGCGCCTGGGAAAGTAGCCACACCTTTACCACATATTCAAGCACCAAGCAGTAGTGTGCAAACATTACTGTGTTCCGGTTGTTCATGCGTAACGCCTTCTAATAACTTTATACTAATAGATGTTAATCGAATTGCTACAGTTTTTCGTGTAGGAGAGACGTAACTTATTTGTACTGCCATGTCCTGCACCTCACTTCACAAAGAGCTTCCGCCATTGTAACATTATATTTTTTGTATTATACCAATTTCGCTGTTTTTAGGCTTTCCTGTGCACCATTATATCCGCCAAAGATATAACATGGTGGTTCCAGAGTGGGATCTAAGCAACAACCGCGACCTAAAGGGAATACAGGAAATTGTTCGTTATACAACGAGCACGTATAGGCACACGAAGACGATTGCCAACAGGACGAGCTAAGGAGCCAGGGCCGATCAGTGGCACATCTAAACTACCACGTCGAGTCGAGTCGAGCGTCGCGCGGCCGCCCAAAGATTAGTGTCCTTCCTTTCATCTAAATTTCCTTAATCATCTATTTAGTTCAATATTTAAAATACTACTCCATCTCTGTTAAACAAATTGATTAAAACTTACTCCCACAAAAATAACTTACATAATAATTTTAAATATTTCACATTATTTCGTAAAAATATCAGCTAATCTTGTAAAATAAAGCGAGTTAAAGCAATTTAATTAAATATACTTTCATTTTGCCCAATAATAATATCGTGTTAAAACAAGTATAATTATAATTTTTTTTTAATGTCCGTTAAAATTTCTTTTTCAATACCCATTTATTATCAAATATTTAGCGTATTCTGTCGACTATTCCAGGCCATATCTACGGCATAGCCGCGCACGCCTCTTTGCGGCATATTATAGCAGCGGGGCTCCACCTCTGGCCGGTCGAACTCCAGGCTGCCAGTATGGAGATCAGCTGATCGTGCGCATCCTGCTTCCTGAACGGCAGGTGAATTAAATTTTACTTCATAATTTTTTTTTATTTCTTTATTTCTTTCTTTATTCTTTCTTTATTTTTTTTTATTTTGTTACGAGACGAGCACATCGTTTACCTGAAAGTAAGCGCTACGCCTGCCAATAACAGTCACTGCACCACCCAAAACCCTGCACTGCGTAATCCTGCGCGGCACTGCACTGCGCTATCGTCACCCTGAGACATCGGCTCTATAGTCTCATAAGTATGCTCAGTAATTTCGCTGGAAACAACAACTGAAACTTTTAACTTAGATTATCGTAAAAAAAAAACAAATATCACTAAAAACGTGCAAAAAGACCTGTCGCTCCCTCATAACTATGGCGTAATTAAGAACGAATACCTTATAAATTTTACATAATATGAAACAAAAAACAACAGAGCAGTAGACGAATCTTTCGGTTTCTGATGAAAGTATATCTGTATTGCGTAAAATATACGCAAAGTTACTGAATTTTATGCCTAAAATCTCCATACAAATAAGTATGGCGGTGCGAGTCAAAATTTAATCGTGCGCATTTACGTGTACTCTACTGGCCTAGACAGATGAACAATTTTGGATACGCGAATCTACGTCAGAATGGCCAAGCCGTCTAAGGCGCAGTGTTTGATTCGCATTATGGTGGAAGCGAGTTCGAAGCCCACTGTCGGAAAACTTTTTATACATGCTTTTGGTATTTGTGTGTAAAATTACTGATTTGTTACGTAAAAAGCAAATAGAACAATAAAAAAATTAAATTAAATTAAATTACATTAATTAAATTAAAATAATTAAATAAAAAATAATCAAATTATACGAATTTTATTAATATCTTTTTTTTTTCTTATTTAATAAGATTAGCTGTCCCGGTGAACTTCGTTCCGCTTAACCTTTTGATGCAGTGTACTAATGATTTAATTTTTTAATTAAACAATAACTAATAATTCAAAAGCAAGAATAATTCCACTGTATTATTTTACTATAATATGAATGTAATGTTTAGTCTAAATAACAAAAACACCAAAAATTTTACAATTTTAAATTTCACTGTATTGCGTTACAAACTATTTTTTTTTATACTTTAAAACAGCGCCATCTATTGAATACTTACTCAATCCAGTCATTATATAGCGCCATCTGTTGGCATCATTTGGAGCTAACATAGAGAGATATAGAGGTTCTGAGTACCGAAAACCTTGCGGCTGAAGTGAGCGTGAGCGTGAAGCTTCGTTCGTTCGTTCGTTCCTTCCTTTATTTTGTAGTACCTACATTGATGAGAATAGTGGCGTCGTCGTCGCGTGGTGTTGAGTGTTTGAATACCGGGATGACGTCACTGACGTTTGTCACTTTTCTTTTTGAATACGAAACACAAGCACCGTGGCAATCAAACGCGTAAATGGCAAAACAAATTGATTTAAACTACCTCCCACATAAATAACTTTTAATATATTTTTAAATATTCACATTATGTTGTAAAAATATCAGCTAATCTTTTAAAATAAAGCGAGTTTAAGCAATTTAATTAAATATACTTTCATTTTGCCAGATAATAATATTGTTTTAAAAACAAGTCGAGCCGTAATTTTTTTTTTCAATCTCCGTTTAAATTATTTATCGTATTACTTATTATCAAATATTTAGCGTATTCTGTCGACTATTTCAGGCCATATCTACGGCATAGCCGCGCACGCCTCTTTGCGGCATATTATAGCAGCGGGGCTCCACCTCTGGCCGGTCGAACTCCAGGCTGCCAGGTTGGAGATCAGCTGATCGTGCACATCCTGCTTCCTGAACGGCAAGTGAATTAAATTTTACTTCATACAACTTTTTTTTTATTTGAGTGACTTAGAGACGAGCACGTCGTTCACCTGACAGTAAGCGCTTCGCCAGCGCTGCGCTCGTCACCCTGAGACATCGGCTCTAAAGTCTCATATGCCCAGTAGTTACGCTAGAAACAACAACTGAAACTTTTAACTTAAACTTAATACACATCGTTTACTCCGTTTAACACGTTCACTGCTGAAAACACAACTGTCGTGTTTTTCATAACTTGTCACGAGTACGGCAAAACACAACTGTTGTGTTTGTTGTATGGGAAAGCACTATGGCGCGCGCAGAGCCGCACCCGTGGCTAGGCAAGCAAAACAGCTCAGCAGTCAAAGTGTTAAAGTTCCACATTTATTTAGTTCATCATGACTGAACCATCGCCACAATGCGCTGTAAGGAATTGCTTAAAAAATGATCGTCCGCCAAGGGACATGAGGAGGGTGCGCCAAGATGGTAGATTAATAACAACACCCTCTCTTCTTGTATTGTACTCGTATATGTATATTGTGTATTGTATGTAATTAACACTTACAATTAGTTACCGGTTGAAGGTCCTAGCCGTGTGTTATGTGTTGCCAGGTACGGGAACATATTTCCCCTCCTGTCTACGGCAGTGTTGCCGCCACCCCCCCCCCCCACGGTGTAAAATTACCCCATACAAAAAAAATATTATAAAACAAAAACTCAAACAAAAATTATACAAAACAAAAAACTCAAACAAAAATTATACAAAATAAAAAATAATAATAATAAAGACACAAAGAATGGAAAGGAGAATATATCATACGTCAATGGGCGTCTTGAAGCGAACATGGCGCCCTGAACGCGATACATAGTTTTGCAGAGGTGGTGATTTGGTGGGGGTAATCAGAGGTACTGGTATTGGTGGTGGGACAGGGATAGAGACGGTGGGTCTGGTCTGTGGCGTCGGTGACTGCTCCAAAAATGCCGGTTTCACCCGATCACGTGCGCGTCTCTGTTTTGTAAGGCGATCGTGATTGTTTTGTCGTTTCTGGCGATGACCCGGTGAGGGCCCGTATATGGTGGTCTGAGGGACGATCTCACAGTATCGTCGCGCAGAAACACGTGTGTGGCATTCGGTAGCTCACCATGTACGAACGTGTGGCGTTCGGAGTGGCGTGATGCTGGCACCGGTCTTAATTCAGCCATATGGCTTCGTAATGCCATTGCAAAGTCGTGGACCTCACTTGGTGGTGCTGTCGTACTTGTCCTTGTCCATGACGTGGGTGATAGGAATTCGCCGGGTAGGCGTAGTGTTTCGCCATAAACCAGTTCGGCGCAGGACGTTTGTATGTCCTCTTTTAAGGCAGCCCGCATCCCCAGGAGCACTAGAGGTAAGGCGGTACACCAACTACCTCCGTGGCACATGAGAGCAGCTTTAAGTTGTCGGTGCATCCTCTCTACCATACCATTTGCACATGGGTGGTAGCTAGTAGTGCGAGTGCGCTGGACGGATAGACACTTTAAAAGGGATGTAAATAGGACGGATTCGAATTGGCGGCCTTGGTCAGTAGTAACGATGGAGGGAACTCCGAAACGAGCTATCCAGCATGTAGTGAATGTTTCAGCCACTTCTTCTGCAGTGATAGTGATCATTGGCCATACCTCTGGCCATCGAGTAAATCGGTCAACCGCAGTAAGGCAATACTGGTAGCCTTTACTCGAAGGCAAGAGGCCGATAATGTCGATGTGGACGTGGCGGAAACGGTTGGTTGGGGCGGTAAATTGGCCTAATGGCGTGGATGTGTGTCTGGTCACCTTACTGCGCTGACATGGAACACATTCACGAGCCCATTGGCGACAATCCTTATTCATTGCGGGCCAAACGAATCGTTCAGCCACCATGCGTGCAGACGCCTGCGCGCCTGGGTGGCTGAGGTTATGTAATTTATTGAAATACTGGCGACGGAAAGAAGGCGTTACGTAGGGCCGTGACTTTCCAGTTGAAGTGTCGCAGGTGATGGAGATGTTGGTGCCTGGTATATCAACTTTTTCTAATTTGAGAGAAGAATTGGTTCTGGCTTTCTGGAGCTCTCCGGCTGTAGCTTGCTCGTCTGCCAGCGCGGAGTAACTATCTTCAAGGGAGATAATTTCTATCCTTGACATTGTGTCAGCAACCACATTATCCTGTCCCTTTATGTGTACCACGTCTGTTGTGAATTGGGAGATGAAGGAAAGCTGGTTGAGCTGAACGGGAGGAAGTTTTTCGCGGCGTTGAGTAAATGTATAGATGAGCGGTTTGTGGTCCGTGTATATAGTGACGTGTTGGACCTCGAGTATGTATCGGAACTGCTGAACGCTTTCGTATACGGCGAGCAGTTCACGGTAGTACGCGGGCCATTGAGATTGTTTGTCTGTAAGTTTCTTGCTGAAGAACGCTAAGGGTCGTTCCAATCGTCGTCTACTTTCTGTTGCAGGCATGATCCAACTTGTAGTGATGAAGCATCCGTGAAAAGTCCAAGGATTGCATCACCAAGTGGGTGGGCAAGAAGAGTGGAACCGGATAGACTGTCTTTGCATTTCTGGAATGCAAGCTCTAAGTCAGGAGTCCATGGCACTGGTTTGGCACCCTTGAGGTTGGAGGCAGTCAGGACTTTGATAACTGGAGCTTGTAGTTCTGCTGCGTTGGGGAGGAATCGGCGATAAAAGTTTATCATGCCAAGAAACCTGCGAAGGTCTTGCACGGTTTTCGGCAAGGGGAAACTCTGCAGGGCTTCGATTCTCTCCGTAGGAGGTCGGGTACCGTCCTTGTTGATTCGGTATCCCAGAAATGTTACCTCATCAGCGCCAAAAACACACTTGGATGAGTTCACTATGACACCGTAGTCGGCCAGGCGTCGGAACAAGATCCGCAGGTGTTCCAGGTGTTCGTCTGGCGTCCGTGAGAAAACCAGCACGTCGTCAACGTACGGATAGCAGAATTCGAGTCCCCTTACGACTTCGTCTATGAAACGCTGGAACGTTTGTCCAGCGTTTCGCAGACCAAAAGTCATAAAAGGAAACTCGAACAGACCGAATGGTGTTGTGATGGCGGTCTTGCAAATGTCAGCTTCGTTGACTGGGACCTGCTGATAAGCCTTGACCAGGTCGATGGTGCTGAATATAGCTGATCCAGCCATATTCTGCGAGAAGTCGGCGATGTGGCGGACGGGATATCGATCCGGAACCGTCTTGGCATTTAGGAGTCGGTAATCCCCGCAGGGTCGCCATCCGTCTTCTCCCTTCTTGGCCATGTGTAATGGTGCGGCCCAGGGGCTGTCCGACGGTCTGGCTGTGCCGCATCTGACCATGTCCTCGAATTCCTTTTTGGCCTCCAACAACTTTTGTGGGGCTAAGCGGCGAGGGCGGCAGGATACGGGCGGGCCGTCGGTGGTGACGATGTGATGGAGCGTGGTGTGCTTGACCTGTCGAGGAAGTCCAGGAGGTCGAGTCAAATCTGGAAATTCGGACAAAAGTTTGCCAAATGGAGAATTTTCTGCCAGGGAAACGGCCTTGACGCTAACCTGGTTAACTTGCACGACCGACGCGGCAGTAGTTAAGTTGGTGTTGCCGTCGATGAGGCGTTTGTGGCGAAGATCGGGCAACAAGTTATAATAGCTTAAGAAGTCGGATCTAATAATGAGCGTTTCGACGTCAGCAATTGTAAAACTCCACTGAAAATCTCGACGCAAGCCAAGGTTAAGGTGTAAGTTGATGCTGCCGTAGGTTCTTATAGAACTACCATTTGCTGCGCACAATTGGTATCCAGTAGACTCTGTGGCGCGGCCGTTTGCTAATCGCTGTGGGAAGCAGCAAAGGTCGCTGCCGGTGTCGATGAGGAAACGGCGGGCGGAAGGTTTGTCAGTGACAAACAGGCGGTGGCATGACATGACGTCACGGTCGGTAGCCGCATTTACTGACCGTGGTTCCCGTTTACCTGCCATGTGCAGGGTTTCATACATTTGTTAGCCTTCTGTTTGTACGTTCGATGGTACCAGTAGAGGGAAGGATCAGCCGTAGAGCTTGATCTGGAGCGTGGACCATTGTTGTTGTTGTTCCGACGTCGTGGTCGTGGGCTTCGATCAGCGCTGAGAGCCTCGACGACTTTGGTCAGCTGTTCCACACGCAGGGTAAGTTGTGATAACTCCGATGTAGATTCCCCTACTGCGTGTACTGACACCGGAACTGCCACCTCAATAATTTTGTCTGCTATGTCTGCGACTTTCTCGAGCGGCAAATCCTCCTGAGCAGCTAGGATAGCCTGAACATTGTTTGGCAGGCGACGGATCCAAAGCTGCCGGATGATGTCATCGCTCTTAAATGCTGAGCCAGCTAAGGAGCGGAGGTGGCGCAAAAACTGGGAGGGCTTCCTGTCTCCTATGTCTTCTTCTCCCAGAAGTCTGCGGACCCTATCCTCTCTTGAGGCGGACAATCTCTTGATTAATTCACCTTTTAAGTGTTGGTAGCAGTCGGTCTCTGGTGGGCACTCGATGATGTCTGCGACTTCCCCGGCGACTCGAGCGTCCAGCATGGCCACTATGTGGCTATATTTAGTGCGGTCATGCTTGACCCCAGCCAGTTCAAACTGAGCCTCAGCTTGGCCAAACCACACAGTGGGTTTGTCGGCCCAAAAGGTGGGCAGTTTCACCGATACTGCCATTATGCGGTTGGTCTGGCTCTCCTGGAGTGCTCTTAATTGGTCCTGCAGAACTTGTATCTGTTCTTGGGTGGCCATGTTCGCAGGAAATATAAGGAATAAAAAATAAGAAACAGTGAGAAAAAAATTAAAAATTCAGAAAGAAGTAATTTGGAGTAAAATTGTTTTTTGATACCCGAGAAACAAGGCTAGAGGGTATTTTAAACAAGGGTTACACGCACATACTCAAAACAAAACAGTTAAAAAATAAAAATAAAATGTTCAAAATTCTCCCCGTTCACTACGGAGAATGAATACTTAAAATACAATTATATTTTGGAATTGGATGAATGGAGCTCTTTGAATCTTTGTAGATTAGTGTAACTATACTCGTATATGACCTGTCCTACTGAATTTAATTTTAAATGAAAATAGGCCAAATATATTCAATTTTGAAGTTAGCCGATGAACAAAATTGCAGGTTGCTTACTAAATTTTGTTGTAAATTGAATGGATTCAATTTTGTTATATCAGTTAAGTAAGCGGAGGCTATATTCTAACTTAATTATGCTACTTATTACTAATTAACACAAGTTTGGTGTAAAAGTTTGTTGTTGTGAACTATGTTAGGTTAATCCACTGGAGCACAAAACAAAATGTTTTCGGTTTGAAATGTTTTCGGCGAGTTGACTGGGAGTTAAATGTTTCCGAGAAAGTGCATAGTTTCCGAGATTACTTGGCCAAAAACTATTTTTCAAGATGGCTCTTGAAGCTCCACCTAGTTCTCTGAGCATTTTATGATTTTATGCTCAGTAACTTCAATAAGCTCAGTAAGTGACCATAAACCTTATAAAAAAACAAAAAAAAAAAGATTGGAAATTAAGTGCGAGGTTTATCAAAAAAACGGCTATATTTGCTGGCCTGAAAGAATTACAGGATAGATCTTTATTGTCGGTTTCTTTTATTATTTTTTTAAGTAGCCGGTGCCAATCTAAAACAATGATTCGCCTAAATCCTATTTTTTATAATTATGCTACGAGTTGCTGTTTTAAAAATCAATGTATACTAACAGTAATAAATTATGCTCTTGTACCTCGACTAGGTAATACCTACCTGGTCAATTGTGCCGATTTTAAAGAGGAGTAAGTACAAATAAAGCCTTATAAATACTTTCTTACTATAATGCTATTACTTCTCAAGTTAAAATCCATCTAGCCGTTGGGGCTAGACCTGCTGAGTACGTATAGGGCCATTCTGTAACACCCTGTATATACACTATATAAATAAGTAGTTGTATTATATTCTTTCAAATGTGTTATTGTCTGAATAATATACTGATGGTGGGTCCAAATGTGCAGGATTCATTATTTTAATTGAAAATAAAACAATTGCGTGGTGGTAATTTTGTGTAGTTTTTTTTCCTTCCATTGTGTAATAATTTTGTTTGTTATTGTTTCAGGTATACCGTGGCGGAGTTCCAGTGCTTCAATGACGGTATGCGTAGCCGTGTTCCCGATAAGAAGTGAAGAGACTGTCTCCTTGGCTTCTCCGCGGAGCGATCGACTCAACATCAAGTTCTCATATTATAGATCTCTAATTTGTGTTTTTACACGCTTTTATTATATTAGCTTGACCATGCGTGTTAGTATAATATAATGGAAACTTTGAACATATAATAATTAAAAAAAAACATACCTACCTAAAAAAATAAGAAGATAAATTATAGATAACTTGACTGAATGCTCACTTTAGGATTAGCTGTAAGAAAACTTTTCATTGGGTTAAGTTCGCCTTTGTACATTAGTTTATTATTGAGTTATTTGTGTTCAATAAAGAAAAAAAAAACAAGCTCTAATAGCAAGCTCAACTGCTCAGCTTGATATGAAAGGCTAATGATAAATATAATAGTTATAAATTTATTATAAAATATTCTTAAACCTAGTTAAAATATAATATAAGTTAGTATAGTTTATTTTGCACCAATTAGCTTGACCATGTGTGTTAGTATTATAACGGAAACTTTGAAAATACTGTAATAAAAAAATAAAAAATGAATAAAAGAGAAATAAGAAGAAAAAAATAATAAAAAATAAATTAAAGGAAAAAAGAAAAAAAGAAAAGAAAAAGAAAAAAAAGCTGTAAGAAAACTTTTCATAGGGTTAAGTTCACCTTTGTACATTAGTTTATTATTAAGCTATCTGTAAATAGGCTTTAAGTGTTCAAATAAAAAATAAAAACACCCCCCCCCCCCCCCCCCCCCCCCCCCCCCCGCCCGCATGCTAAATATAAGTTAGAATAGTTTATTTTGCACTAATTATTATTACAGCTTGTCATATATTGGGGTTAACTTCGATTCCAAAACGTAATGTATGTAAATTATATTTTTGAAATAATTATAATTTT
Organism: Campaea margaritaria; assembly: GCA_912999815.1. NCBI lineage: Eukaryota > Metazoa > Arthropoda > Insecta > Lepidoptera > Geometridae > Campaea > Campaea margaritaria. The sequence continues at coordinate 9,745,985 of OU538788.1, forward strand.
AGAATCTTACTTCGAAACCACTTGAGATGTTTCCAAAGATCTTTCTCATACTCAAACGGGATGGTGTACCAATTTTTTTTCGTTTAGCTAAATTGAGATTTACACGCAATAAGGGTAGCTATTTCCGTAATAAGTGGCCATCAGGAGCCTCTCGCTCGGACCGTTTTTTGCGCTATAGCACTGAATAGATAGCACTGCCCAGTAAGTAATTAAGATCTTTGGATGTTTCATGGAGGTAGATAGCAAACGTCGCAGAATTTTGTAATCCAGTGAAGAACAAATTTCTGTGACCTTGCTATTGAATTACTAGATGGCGCTGTTGTGCAAAGTGCCACCCCTCCCACCCCATTCATCCTCTCCCGACCTGTTCCAGAATCTTGTAATGTAGGGGATAACAAATGTCTGTGACGCTTGCTATTGAATTACTAGATGGCGCTGTTACAAAGTGCCACCCCAATCAATGACTCTCCTGACCTGTCCCAGAATCTTGTAATTTGGGGGAGAACAAATGTCTGTGACGCTTTCTATTGAATTACTAGATGGCGCTGTTACAAAGTGCCACCTGTGTCGTTTGCTATTGAATTACTAGATGGCGCTGTTACAAAGTGCCACCTGTGTCGCTTGCTATTGAATTACTAGATGGCGCTGTTACAAAGTGCCGCCTGTGTCTGTGGCTGATGCTGATGCTGATGATGATGATGATGATGATGATGATGATGATGATGATGATGCTGATGCTGATGATGATGATGATGATGATGATGATGATGATGATGATGATGATGATGATGATGATGATGATGATGATGATGATGATGATGATGATGATGATGATGATAAAGCATGTAAAAGCGCCATCTAGTGATTCCATAGCAAGCGACACAGGCGGCACTTTGTAACAGCGCCATCTAGTAATTCAATAGGAAGCGACACAGGCGGCACTTTGTAACAGCGCCATCTAGTAATTCCATAGCAAGCGACACAGGCGGCACTTTGTAACAGCGCCATCTAGTAATTCCATAGCAAGCGACACAGGCGGCACTTTGTAACAGCGCCATCTAGTAATTCCATAGCAAGCGACACAGGTGGCACTTTGTAACAGCGCCATCTAGTAATTCCATAGCAAGCGACACAGGCGGCACTTTGTAACAGCGCCATCTAGTAATTCCATAGCAAGCGACACAGGCGGCACTTTGTAACAGCGCCATCTAGTAATTCCATAGCAAGCGACACAGGCGGCACTTTGTAACAGCGCCATCTAGTAATTCCATAGCAAGCGACACAGGTGGCACTTTGTAACAGCGCCATCTAGTAATTCAATAGGAAGCGACACAGGCGGCACTTTGTAACAGCGCCATCTAGTAATTCCATAGCAAGCGACACAGGCGGCACTTTGTAACAGCGCCATCTAGTAATTCAATAGGAAGCGACACAGGCGGCACTTTGTAACAGCGCCATCTAGTAATTCCATAGCAAGCGACACAGGCGGCACTTTGTAACAGCGCCATCTAGTAATTCCATAGCAAGCGACACAGGTGGCACTTTGTAACAGCGCCATCTAGTAATTCAATAGCAAGTGTCACAGACATTTGTTCTCCCCTACATTAGTAAGATACTGGGACAGGTCGGGAGAGGTAGAATGGGGTGGGAGGGGTGGCACTTTGTAACAGCGCCATCTAGTAATTCAATAGCAAGCGACACAGGTGGCACTTTGTAACAGCGCCATCTAGTAATTCAATAGCAAGCGACACAGGTGGCACTTTGTAACAGCGCCATCTAGTAATTCAACAGCAAGCGTCACAGACATTTGTTCTCCCCCAAATTACAAGATTCTGGGACAGGTCAGGAGAGTCATTGATTGGGGTGGCACTTTGTAACAGCGCCATCTAGTAATTCAATAGCAAGCGTCACAGACATTTGTTATCCCCTACATTACAAGATTCTGGAACAGGTCGGGAGAGGATGAATGGGGTGGGAGGGGTGGCACTTTGTAACAGCGCCATCTAGTAATTCAATAGCAAGGTCACAGAAATTTGTTCTTCACTGGATTACAAAATTCTGCGACGTTTGCTATCTACCTCCATGAAACATCCAAAGATCTTAATTACTTACTGGGCAGTGCTATCTATTCAGTGCTATAGCGCAAAAAACGGTCCGAGCGAGAGGCTCCTGATGGCCACTTATTACGGAAATAGCTACCCTTATTGCGTGTAAATCTCAATTTAGCTAAACGAAAAAAAATTGGTACACCATCCCGTTTCTAAGTAAGATTCTAAAATAATTATTATTCTAAAAATATAATTTACATACATTACGTTTTGGAATCGAAGTTAACCCCAATATATGACAAGCTGTAATAATAATTAGTGCAAAATAAACTATTCTAACTTATATTTAGCGTGCGGGGGGGTGTTTTTATTTTTTATTCTTTATTGAACACTAATGTGAACACTAATGTACAAAGGTGAACTTAACCCTATGAAAAGTTTTCTTACAGCTTTTTTTTCTTTTTCTTTTTTTCTTTCTTTTTTTCTTTAATTTATTTTCTATTCTTTTTTTCTTCTTATTTCTCTTTTATTCATTTTTTATTTTTTTATTACAGTATTTTCAAAGTTTCCGTTATAATACTAACACACATGGTCAAGCTAATTGGTGCAAAATAAACTATACTAACTTATATTATATTTTAACTAGGTTTAAGAATATTTTATAATAAATTTATAACTATTATATTTATCATTAGCCTTTCATATCAAGCTGAGCAGTTGAGCTTGCTATTAGAGCATGTTTTTTTTTCTTTATTGAACACAAATAACTCAATAATAAACTAATGTACAAAGGCGAACTTAACCCAATGAAAAGTTTTCTTACAGCTAATCCTAAAGTGAGCATTCAGTCAAGTTATCTATAATTTATATTCTTATTTTTTTAGGTAGGTATGTTTTTTTTTAATTATTGTATGTTCAAAGTTTCCATTATATTATACTAACACGCATGGTCAAGCTAATATAATAAAAGCGTGTAAAAACACAAATTAGAAATCTATAATATGAGAACTTGATGTTGAGTCGATCGCTCCGCGGAGAAGCCAAGGAGACAGTCTCTTCACTTCTTATCGGGAACACGGCTCCGCATACCGTCATTGAAGCACTGGAACTCCGCCACGGTAGACCTAAAACAATAACAAAAAAAATTATTACACAATTGAAGGAAATAGCACCGTTATCACAGAATGATTGTAGTGCGAGGCTTCTTCTGCAAGAGACCGCCTGAGGAAGTACCACACCTTTGCCAGATATTCATCCGCTATGCAAACATGCAGTAGTGTGCAAACATTACTGTGTTCCGGTTTGAAGGGCACTGTTTCCAGCGAAATTACTGGGCATATGAGACTTTACAGCCGATGTCTCAGGGTGACGAGCGCAGTGCAGTGCCGCGCAGGATAATGCAATGCAAAGCTCTGGACGGCACTGGAACTGATGTGGGCAGGCGTAGCGCTTACCATCAGGTGAACGACTTGCTCGTCGCATCACTCAATCAAATAAAAAATAAATACCACCACGAAATTGATTAATTTTCAATTAAAATAAAGAATTCCGTGGCAGCAATACTAGCAATAAATCAAATTTATTACCTGAGAAGTCCTGATATAATGACGTCAGTGTCCGTGTCGACCTCGCTTATCAACAAGTGGGCTGATTACTACTCTCTTAGGCGTAACACAAAAATCTATGTTAAATCGTTAGTTAGTCACGCCATCTTCTCTGTCCTGTCCACGTGACTGCAGAAAGAGGTCTGAAGAGAGAGGGCAATGAAAATTAGACGGCCGACGTGCCTCGCGATCTGAAACATAAAAGTTAAAAATATTATATTCTAAAGATGTCATCAATGTCGTTCACTCTTGTTTAAGTTTTAAATTTTCTTTTTTTATCGATAGTACTAGTATTACTTTTCTGTTCAATTTCTGTAAATGATGTTCGGATAACTAAGGCACTTCTAGCAGACATAGGAACTTTAAATTTAGATTAAAATTATTGTTTAGTGTATAAATCGAGGAAAAACTAAAACATTTTGCAATTTCGGTCCGGTTTTCTAGATACACCAACTGCTATAACTTTGTAATCCCTACTTTAAATGCGAAAGTAACTCTGTCTGTCTGTTGCTCTTTCACGCCTAAACTACTGAAGTGATTGAAATGAAATTTAGTACAGAGATAGTCTAGAGCTTAAGAACTTTTTCATAGGGTACTTTTTAATGCGTTAAATGGATTGTAAGGGTTTGAAATAGGGAATGAAAGTATCTATGGAAGTTTCATCATTTTTGAAGCTAGAAGTTTGAAATTTATTTATTAGGCTTATGATTAGATATAAATAAATTTGGCATTCCAAGTTTGTAAAAATTTACCCTTGAGGGGGTAAAATAAATATAGGGAATGAAAGTATGTATGGAAATATGTAAGGTTTCGGCCACCACTTCACCGATTTAAAAAATTATTTCACTAATGGAAAGCTAAATTGACAGCGAGTAACATAGGCTATATTTTATCCCCATATTCATGTGGGAACAGGAACTACGCGAGTGAAACTGCGGGGCGCAGCTAGTCCCTTATAAATAGATAGGATTACAAAGTTATGCAATGAAATATTATTAACTAAATAAAATAAAAAAAAAAAACAGTAAAAATATTTCAAAATAAAGAACATGACGCCGCCGAAATGAAGTAATAATTAAAAAATAATAAAAATCTAGGACTATCTACAAAGAGAAATGAGTTTCAGTCAGTCAGTCACTGAGTGACAAAATAAACTACTGATTCAAATTAAATGAAATTTTAAATATACTGTGTTTATACAATGCCTTCTTGGTTACTGAAAATTCAGCTAATGTAAACACAAGCAAGACCCGCATAAAACAAACAATTGACCAATTTGAATCTGAATAAAAATGGACTGTTCAACACAAAAATAATTTTTCAATTCGAACCAGTAGCTCCTGAGATCCTAGCGTTCAAACAAACTCTTCAGCTTTATATATGTCGCCGCGAGGACGAATCGGGAGCTTTCAGGAATCTCCGGCATTGATCAAAGATACTTCGATTTATTTTTAAGATTGATCTCTGACGATTATCAATTTGTAACCTTTAATAATGTTAAACCTTAACATCCATTTTAATAGCGTTTTGTCAATTTACAATCTCTAAGTTAATTTGTCAAGCTAAAAGAGTTATGTTTGAGTATATCCGCCGCCGCAATGATAAATCAGGCACCTACGTCATCGAGTCGAAAAGACTCTATTAAGTTAAGATTTGTTTTTGAATATCAGTAATCTGTATGCTTGAATGACATCAAATCTAAGAGTAAATTCTAATTGCGTTGTATCCAGTTAAAACCTTCAAAATGATTACCTAACTTAAAATAGTTCTCAGTTCGATCGTTTCCTATCGTCATTTCAAAGTAAGTTTATTCCTATTTAAAATTATGATTGCTGTAATGCTTATTTACTAGCCGTACTAGGCTTCATAATCTTAGTAATGCTTATTAAAAGCTTCTGCTTAGTAATTGCTAATTCAATAAGCTAGTTCTGATAGTTTGAAGCCGCCACGAGCGCCATCTATCTTCATATCTGGTAACTCGCTACCATCTTATTGGTTGGCGCAAAAAATGGTGGCTGGGAACTATCGGAGCTAGTTTCTTGACGGCACTTTGAGTTGGATTCTCGGCGCGAAAACATTGTGAGTAAATCCTTGCTAAATAATTCAATAAAATAATTATAATTCTCAGTGATTCATCTGCTTTTATTTCAAACTAATTTCCAGGGTGTGTTTTGTTAGCCTTGTGAGTAAAGTTAACAACTAGGTACTCAAGTTGCGGCGGACCCGAGGGACGTTTTAAAAATACAAAATTAAAGTAAAATTTATGTATTCATTAAGCGAATGCTAAGTACAGACTGAAGTTCTAATACTAATTTCTTACTACTAACAAAAGTGCTCTGTCTACAAAATGACAAGACGCTGAATAAGACATAGCGATCGGCCAAGCGAGAGTGTGTGGGCGACCGGACGCTAACTGCTGATAACGATGGTGCCTGGATGCATAACTCCTTCCTCCCCAAGTTCGAGATTATCTGAAGGATCATCTCGAGTTTTCCTCACACAATATGCTTTCCGAACTGTATACTTAATGGCTAAAATTACAAATATTAATGCTATAATTAACCAAATTACAATGTTTCCTATGCTAACACTTTTTAAAACACTTTCGTATTTTCCATTATCACTATTTTCACTATCACTAAATACCTCACTTCCATCTTTCTGTAATAAGTAATTCAGGAACTGCACATCTGCAAGATTAATTCCGTTAAGGTTTACTGGCTTTCTCTGATTTGATAAGTTGGATATTTTTGGTAGTTGTATTATAGGCAGTTTTTCATAGATTATATCTTTTCCATTAATTTGGTGTCTTTTCAGGGTTATTCCCTTAATTTTGACAACACACTCGTCATTCATAGTTAACAGGTACGTCCCACGAACTGTTTCTTGAGTTATTTCATTTTCACAAAATTTTGTCAGTGTTGTTTCAAGGTTTGCGTAAATTATCCAGCGGTTTGGCTGTATAGGGTCAACCTTGACATCATTAATAATAACAGGAATCGGGTGGCAGCTCGAGACATTAGTAGCAAACTGCAGGAGTTCAGCGACACAGTCATCTTTGTCCGACGGTGCGGCGTCGTTCTCGTAGCAGAGGAAATGGTCTTCATCAGCTTCAGAGCATGGTTGGGAGAGCGGCACTGTCTTCAACCCCTTCACAAGGACGTATGGGTATTTGGGTAGGATAAGGGTAGTCTGACCTTTAACATTGTCAAAAATCGGCAATGGTATTAATTTGTAATAATTATAAATCTCGTCTCTAACTAATGGAATATGCAATATGAATTTGATCTGATTTTGTTTGATATAAGCCTTCATTTCTATACATTGTTCGATTTTAATAAGGTTTTCTAAGTTAGCAGAATAAAGTAATTTACCATTGTTCTCTATTTCTCTTAAAAGTAATAACAATTCATCTGTGTCGACAATAGATTGATGCAATACCTTAATTTTACTAAAAGCAACTGCAGTTTCTATTTCACTCAATCTAAGGTACAAAGTTTGGAAATTTTGCATTAATGCACCGTAATTATGAACTATTTTATGTAAATTTTCGTATGTCTTTGATTCGTTTAGAAAAAGGTCTATTTCGCGTATACTTCCCTCGATCTGAATGAAGTTGCTTCTAGTAGAATTTGCTATATTAGTAAAAGTACCCACCATTTCGGTGACAATTGTCATTTTCTTAATTAAAGCGTCTTGTTTTGATTTTAAACTGTTAATTGAGTTTTCATAAAGCAAGGCGTCATCATTATCCATATTACCTGTAATCATTTTTATCAGAGAGCCAAGAGGGTTTACTAAACCTCGTTTTACCTTTATCGAAGGAATTAACTGTTTATATTTATCTATAGTAATATTCATGATGTAATCAGTTTGAACTTCCGCATCAATTAAATCTGAAACTAAAAATTTGTTGTCTATACAGCTGTGAACCTGATCTCTTAGTGTTACATACCTATTTATATTTAATTCTAATTCCTCGTAAACTAATTTTAAATCTAAAATCTTGATAACCGTCCATTTATCGTAGCTGACGAAAGCTTGACCTTCCCGGACGGGTAACAGTCCTGGGTTCTTGTCAATCAGGTGCAGTTGAAGGCCCTGGCTTCGGATCACATGGATCGCCAGAACGATTAACCTGCGGAGGATGCTTAATGTCTTTAACAGGAACGTTGGTGTTTCGATCGCGTGTAAGAACGGGCACTACATTTCTATGAATCTCTCCGGTGACTTGAGCCTTTTGGTAGCGTGGTTTGTCCTTGCTACGCCTATTATTTACGCCCTTAATGTATACAGTATCTCCTTCATTTATGTTAAATTTTGTTTCACCTCCACGTTTTTGAATTATAGACTGCTTTTTCTGAATTATTTTATCCGTCAAATAGTCGTACAAATGTTTGGTTCTTTTAAAGTGTTCTTTAACGAGCTGTTGCGTAAATTGTTTGTTGAAATCAACCGAAAATGTGCTATTGGATTCGGTGTGGCCGAATACAACTTCGAAGGGTGTCAAATCTGTAGTAGCATGGATTGTATGGTTATAAGACATAACAGCGTATGTCATAATAGATGCAGCATCGGTAATTTTTTGTTCATATTTCGCTATTCTGTATATCTCAATTATAGTAGAGTGGAATCGTTCAATTAGGCCCATTGAATTTGGGTTATGGGGTGTACCAATGTGAAGGTCAACCTTATAAAATGATAGCATTTCTTTTATCAAGACGTTGTTAAATTCCATGCCAGGATCCGAGCTAATCCTGCTTGGAATACCATACAAGGAGAAGTATTTTATTAATGCTCTTACGACTTCGGGGGTGGATCTGTTATTAATTTCGATGGCCTGGCCCAGTTTACTGAATGCGTCGATTAGGGTTAGATATATTTTTCCTTCTATTGTGAATGTGTCAATAAATATTTCCTGAAAAGGTTTTGTTTGCGTTTGGGATAACTGCAGTTCAGGTTTAAGTGGCTTCCGATCATACTTCATCCTTTTGCATACGTCACAAGCATTTATAATACTAGCTACCGTCTCAGCCATATTGTTCCAGAAAAACGTACGTCTAAGGTGAACTAACGTTTCCTTAATTCCTCTATGACTATTTTTACCTGCGTGGTACTTTATAACAATCTGACGTTGCTCATCTTCTTCCTCTACATAAATTGTTCGTCTGGTGCACTCATAAAATTTAACAGAATCTTTCTTGAAGAGCGATGCGGTAACTATGGAAAATTGTTTGCGATGAATTTCACTCTCAAAGTAAAAGAAATATCTTAATTTGGGTTTTATGTATTCCAAGAGAAATTTCTTAATAAGATCTGGATTATTTTCAGGTAAGTGGACTTCTAATATCTTTTGTTTTGGTCTCGATAAGTTTTTAACTGTAGTTTCGTTTCTGTTCCAAGTATACACAAGTATTTGGTTCGGCTTGGTGTCTATGGCTTCTTCCAATATAAGCATACCTTCCGAATCTAAATTGCAAGCAGAATGAACTGTATCTGTACTACTATTATTTGGCCCTTCAGAGGCAGTGGCTGTGCTGCTATCTACTGAGGGAATTGAGTACGGAGATCGTCGACCATTAATAGGTTCGGTAATACTTAAGGTTTTCTCAGAGTCGGATAAGGATATCGGGGATGACGGTCGTTCATTTAAGTTACTCTGTTGTTGCTTTCTACCTATCTTTGCTATTTCCTCAACTACCTCATTTAACTGTCGCTGAAGTTTTTGTTCTCTCTCATCCAGATTTACTTTCATTGATTCATCATCGTTTTCACCTAACGCATTAATCCTTATCCTAGATAACGCATCCGCATTACTATTTTGCTTCCCATTTTTGTATACAACATCATAATCAAATTCTGACAACCGCAGCTTCCATCTCGTGATTTTACTATTTGGTTCGTCCATGGTTTTCAACCATGCCAACGGCCTATGGTCTGTATATATTGTAAATCTTTTGCCGTATAAATAGGGACGGAAATGTTTAACGGCCCAAATGATCGCTAGCATTTCCTTCTCTATTGTGCTGTATCTTGTCTCGGCTTCGTTTAAGGTCCGACTTGCAAATGCCACGGGTTTATCGCTTCCGATTGGGCCTTGTGAAAGGACCGCACCGAGCGCAAAGTTTGATGCATCGGTTGTAATAACAAATGGTCGGGAAAAGTCTGGGAATTGTAAAAGTGGAGCATTGGTCAATAACTCCTTGCACCTTTCAAAAGCATTTATATACTCTTGGGTTATTTCAATTTTATTTCGCTTTTTCAGGCAAGATGTTAACGGCTGAGTGACCTTAGCGAAGTCTTTGATAAATTTCCTATAATAACCGACCAAACCAAGAAAACTCTTAATTTCGGTGGTTGTTCGTGGTATCGGGAAGTCGAGTACTGCTTGTACTTTATCATTGTTAGGCATAAGGCCATTTTTGGTGATTGTGTGGCCTAAATATAAAACTTCTTTCCTAAGAAATTCGCATTTGTCTAGTGTAACTTTTAGATTAGTTTCTCTAAGTCGGTCGAAAATCTTGCGTAATTTTGAGATGTGGTCTTGAAGACTGGACGAATATACGATTATATCGTCCAAATATACAAGGCAATGCAAGCCTTGTAGGCCTCGCAACACATTATCCATGGCCCTTTGGAATGTAGCCGGTGCGGTCTTCAAACCAAAAGGCATACGTTGAAATTCGAAGTGTCCAGCCTGGGTAGTGAACGCGGTTTTAGACCTATCATTTGGATTGACTTCAATTTGGTGGTAGCCGGAAGCAAGATCTATTGTGCTGAAATATGTTGATTTACCCAATTTATCGAAAAGATCGGTAATGTTGGGCAAGGGGTATTTATCATCAATGGTAATCTCGTTTAACCGGCGGTAGTCTATAACCATTCTAAATTTCCTTTCTCCTGATGCGTCTGATTTCTTAGGCACTAAATGGACTGGGGCGCTCCAGGGTGAATGGGACTCTTGTATGACGTTATCTTTGAGAAGTTTATCTACTTGGTTTTGTATTTCTTCGTTTTGTGTGTGTGGATGTCGATATGGTCGAATGTAAATTGGGTTTTCGTTAACTGTGCGTATTGTGTGTTTCACTTGATTAGCGAAAGATAGAGGAATTTTGTCACAGTAAAATATGTCACGGTACTCATAGCATAATTTGGAAATACTCTCGTACTCCTCTTCATTCGTGTGTTCAAGTCTTAATTTTGTTAAATTCTCTTTCAGGATAGCATCAATCTCACAGTCCTCAGTCACTACGTTTAACTCACATTCTTCATTTTCATACACTGTCACATTAACGGGTTCCTTAAAAGTAAGCGTCATCTTTTCGTCCGAAATGTTCTGAATAACTGTTGTAGCAAAGAAATTGTTACATTTTACGAGGGCAGCTGGCATGCGTACCCCTTCTTTGAACTCCTTAAAATCCATGATAGCGTCACCATTTTGATAGTTGGTCGGTATCCTTACACGCGTTTCAGATCTAGGTTCTAATTCTATTTCATAGGGTGGACTGTAAATTATGGCAATTTCAGTATTGAGTGTATGTAAAATCTGATTTCCCATATCCACGTTTGCTGACAGTTTCTTAAGCAGGTCGGATCCTATAAGTCCATCGTATCTACTGTCAACATCATAAATAAAGAATTTATGAGGAAGTTTACTTTTGAAGGTTTTCAATAATGGAATACATATTACTTCATCATGAATGCTCTGTGCATGAGTACTGACAACCGTAAACGGTTCGTGCTGTTTATAGTCACTGAAAAATTCGTTAGCTTTGGCGGGACTTATAAATGACCTACTACTTCCCGTGTCGATCAGAAATTTCGCATTAATTTCGGGGATTTCAATGTGGGGTAGTTTTAAAATGCTATCACAGTAATTGAGGTTTATCATTTCACCACGTTGTTGCAGGCTGGTGTCTGAAAATTTCCAGCTGCGCTATTATCCTCTGTTACAACATCTTCAGAATTTTCCTGCAGGTCGTAATTAGCGTGAGGATTCTCTACATAGTCAATGGGGGCTAATTCATAGCAGTTATTGTCATAGCTATCGGGGTAGTAGTCTTGGTAGGGGGGCGAATCCTCGCTGTAAAACAAGTCATCGCAAATCATATTTTGCCTAACGGGTGCCGTGCGCATCGATACATCGGTGTCAAATCTAGGTTTAGTGTATTGTTGATTTTGGGGCTGAACGCCAAATTTATACTGGTTGTTGTTCGGGTGCTGTTGGTTAGGGATACCAAATTTAAACTGTTGTTGCGGGACACCAAATCTAAAACCACCCTGTTGGAAGGGAGGGCGAAACTGTGGTGTTGGCCCTTGGTTAAAGTTTCGTTGAGGCATATTTGGTTGTGCTCCAAGTCGATAACCTTGAGGAGGTACCGACCTATTTGATTGAATGAAATTTGGTCGAAACCCGGAGGGGCTCTGATTTTGAGGGATGCCAAACTTAAAATTATGTTGATTTGGCATGGGGCTAAATGAAGGCCTAACATCAGTCAGAGGTCTCAAAGCATTTTGGGGGTTTGATTGGAGCACTGCGTTCGGTTTCGATTTCTTCGTGTTATATAGTTGTAGGAAATTCACTTCCTCAGTAACAATGTTTAGAGCATGTTCAAGGGTAGAGCAACCTTTTAACCGCACTATACGAATCATATCTTCAGGAAGATTATATAAGAATACGTTCAAGGCTGTATTATTATAGATTATCATTTTCGCAGCTTTAATTCCTTCGTCGGTGATTCTATTTACTTTTGCAAACAAAGAACTCCTAACATTCTGAATTCTCTTACACAGCTGGCTATATGATTCGCCTTGTTTTATTTTCACGCTCTCCATTTCAATCGCGATACATTCTTCAGATCGTGGATCGCCAAAATGTTGGGTAAGAATTTCTTTTAATTCAATCCATGACGTTAAATGTTGGTGTTCGCTAAGTAGAGTCGCAGCTCTACCTGTCAGCCTACTCGTCACGGAATGAAATACATACAAGTTTTGTGACACATTTCCTTCTAAATGAAAAGCTCTAATCACATATTCACATTTGGCGAGGAATAAATTCAGTAGTTTTTCGTCACCATCGTACATAGGGATTATACAGAGAATTTCCCTAGGAATCATCTTAATTCTTTCACCTTGGTCTTCCATTTTAACTTCTATTAATTACGGTAATCGCTAAATTCTAAAAATAATCACTAATTTGATTTCGATAATCACTACAACTACAAAACTTATCAATAACACTAACAATCACGAATATTACGATACTTGAATCAAACAAAATCAGATAGACGCAATTAGTTAGGCCGACGATTTTGGGTCGGAAAATGTGGAATAGATAGGGAATATATGAAAACAGGTGTGAAGAGGTTTACTCACAGTCTGCTCAATCCCATAGTCCTCCTTGTATGAGCCTGCCTTGGCAACTCCGTCTCGTCTCAGGTCTGGTGCACAAACGATTCGCTGATTGAACTGTTTTAAGTGCACGCGCGTCGCGGGAGAGTTATTTCTTTGGTTCGAGGATACCCGATTCACTGCACTGGATTTTTAACGCATAAAACCGATTTTGGGGTCCTTAAACGTTAGTCCGGCAGCAGGATGTAACGGATATCCTACCGGCTGCGCCACTCAAGTTGCGGCGGACCCGAGGGACGTTTTAAAAATACAAAATTAAAGTAAAATTTATGTATTCATTAAGCGAATGCTAAGTACAGACTGAAGTTCTAATACTAATTTCTTACTACTAACAAAAGTGCTCTGTCTACAAAATGACAAGACGCTGAATAAGACATAGCGATCGGCCAAGCGAGAGTGTGTGGGCGACCGGACGCTAACTGCTGATAACGATGGTGCCTGGATGCATAACTAGGTAGACATTTACATTGCAATAGCAAAGCCGGTGGTCAGCAGGCCAGCGGTTTTGCACTTTTTAAAAAGGGGTGGCCAACCCTTATCACGATATATATATATTAGTTTAATATATATATATATATATATATATATGTTATAGATAATGGTGGCTGTGAAATTTTGATAAGTCACAATTATCTGTTAGTTCCAAACGATGCCAACAGATGGCGCTATATATTGACTGGATTGAGTAAGTATTCAATAGATGGCGCTGTTTTAAAGTATAAATTAAATTTATTTGGTAGTCAAACGCAATACACAGTGGAATTCAAAACTGTTCTTACTTTTTAATTATTAGTTCATTGAATGAAATGAAATCATTAGTACACTGCATCAAAGATCTTAAGTTTAAGGTCTTTGCACTGCATTTATTCTTCTAGCGTTCAAACAAACAAACAAACTCTTTCAGCTTTATTTATGTTATAATAGTATAGATGGGCATTTTCGTAAAATTATGTACATTCCGTAATTATGGTTGTCCCCAGATTACATTTTTTTTTGAGACAAATCTATGCATTTTTTATACAGAAAATGTATTGTCATTACTTAAATTAACTGTTTGCCTTTCACATAATCTAAATAAAATGCAACATTATTAATTAATTAATTCATTTAAAAGTTTGGCTATTATTTTGCACAGTACTGTCCCCTAGTAACTAACTACACTTTTGAACATGCCAAAGTCGACATTAATCCAGAAAAGTTTTATAATTATAATATTTTATTATTAAAAAATATCAGATATTCAATTAAAAAAGTCAATAACACAGCATTTATCTTATTTTTCAATTTAATTTATACGTTAAAGATTGTCCCATCGATTTGTCGATAACGGACATGTCCTGACCCGTTACCGTAATTTAAACACTTTAAAAACAGTTTCTACTAATACATTGTATTTTATCAAATTGTACAACCAGAGTAGAAGCTGTCATTTTAAATATTTCGTTGGCGGCCATTTTAGCGACGTGTTTTTAAACTTTTTGATCACTGCAGCAAGCGCTTACCTTGTTTTCACAGGCAATTGTCCGGTCAAATTTATCAAACAAGTACTATTATATTCAGCTTAACATTAATAGTATCATACAGGTTAGTTATTTCCACGCTAAGATACATTACTCAATATAAGAAATCGAACAATATTATTGGTTTATTTAAAGAATTTGCGTAATATGATGTGGTTCCGTTACTTCCTGTCCGTTACCATACAATCGGTAACGTATGCGCCGGACCAAAATAGTAACGAACAGGACAGCATAAAGTTGCGGTACAGAAGGATTGTTTTGATTTTTTACTATACTACTTAGTGAAAATAATAATTATTACTGGTTTTTTTTTTGCGATTTTTAATCGCTCATACAAATCAGTGTAGCTAAGAGTTATTAGAATTTACATAATAATTAGTTAGTTGTTTTAGATTTTTAATATTTAAAAAAGATGTTTCAAACGACTAATATTCTGTGTTATACCGAAATTTAATAAGTAATTTAAGTTTCTTTTTGTGGTTTTGCAAATATTTTTGCATTTTATTAAATATCTAAAATGTCGAAGTGTGACCTCAACTTTACTGTGTCCTGTCCGTAACGGAGAGGTCAGGTTACGTTACAGTCCCCTTAAAAAGTTTATTGAATTTGCTGATTATTACTTATTTTTACTAACAATTTCAAATATGTATCAGTTATTATTACAATTTAATGTTTAAGAGAATACCAGAAACAAACATTTTAATTTTAGTTAATTTTTTTATATAAAACATCAAAAATGGAATATTATGGATGGCGAAAAGTAACGGTACGGACACAATTATTGTAAAAATGATAAATAAGTAAAATGTAACAAAACAATGATTAATGTATAATTGGCAAACAACGCAATTAAAACACGTTGAAGTAATTTTTAAGCGTCAAATGAAAAATTTGTTTATTTTATCAACAATATTTGGTTGGTAACGAACATGACATAATTCAGTCCAATATTTTAACTTTTATTCAAATAAAATACAATTAACTCAAATTCATAAGAAATGACTATTTCGAACAAAAGTTTATAAAGTGAGAATGCAAATAAATCAAAATTATGTTATTTTATTAAAAAAAAAAAGAGTGTGTGTACTTATTTACACGCGTTAGAAGTTATACTTCATTGGCGTATGGAAAAAAAATAACTAAAATGCAGTAGTGGTTAACGATAAATATTAAAATTAATCAAAAAGATTTTATTTAAATAAAAAAGGTTTTATTAACTTAAAAATATGACAACACAGTAAAAATATACAATCATTTATCATTAAGGCAATGAATCAAATATATTAATAAATATTTTAAATAAACTATTTTACATTCGTAGATTCTTCTCGTTACTTCTTCTCTCAAATTTTAACGAATAGTTAAGATCAAAGATAAAATAAACATTCAGCATTTAAGGTTAATATAAACAAGTATAGAAAATTTATTAATTTTTTTTATTTATACATAAAATTTGTTAATTTACCAGAAATAAAACAAAACGAAAAAAAATATATTTTTTAGATAATAATGTAATAATTTTTAATTAACGATGTAAATAAATTATACATACCGACAATTAACCTCAAATCTATAAATGCACTCAAAACAGTTTATTCAAATCAGGTTTATCACTAATATTCAATATATATATATATAGATATACTAATAAATAATAAATTATTAGTATCACCGTCGTATATGAAATTGATTTAATAAAAACACCAAAATAATATTTATTTATTCACACTGTTTAATTGTACCCTTACGAAACACGTGTTCTACATATAAAAATACTAGAATATACAACTTGAACATAGTTATCAATTTTCATACCACCTAGAACTAACTTCATGCTGTTAAATTTAGGTGTCGGTGTGCGCGCGCATCGTAAAAATTCACTCTCATAATTTTTCTCCATCGCGCCAAAAGAAGTATAACTTCAAAAAATTCAAATCGAAGATTTTGAATTTTGGTACAAGTTCTGACGAAAATGCCCAGATAATGGTGGCTCTGAAATTTTGACAAGTCACAATTATCTGTTAGCTCCAAACAATGCCAACAGATGGCGCTATATATTGACTGGATTGAGTAAGTATTCAATAGATGGCGCTGTTTTAAAGTATAAATTAAATTTATAACTTAACCATAATTACGGAATGGTACATAATTTTACGAAAATGCCCAATTGCGGTACCGTAGGGTAGGGCAGGGCTAGTTGAGCAATTTTTCACTTGAGCGGATAAAGCTCCTCAATGATAAGTCTCAATGGGTTGTTACGCAATCTGATAGATTAGTAATTTATCGTTTTGCAAAAGTGTCATAGTAATTTATTTCTTATAAGTTGTATTTAAGAGCTACAGTAGTTAAAATGGAGAAAGTCAAGCGTGCTCAACTTACCCCATAAGTGTGGTGAGTTGCGCAAGGGTATGGGGGAAATTACACTTAAAATATCTATGCCATGGGTTCAATGTTAACTAGGGATGAAATAATATTTTTGTTTGACAATCAACTCTTTATTTAAAGTATTTTAGTGACAAAACGACAAAACTTAAAGTAATTTTCCTTGAATAATTAACTGGAAATAGAATCAACAAAACATCAACTTATCTTAAGATTAACTTTAGGGTTACATTCAGTCTTTCTGCTCTAAATCATACTTAAATATTTATGTTACTATCAATACAGCTTATATCTTAACACTGACTGCTCCGCCGATTTTCTTGTTTAGCCACGGGTGCGGCTCTGCACACACTGTAGTGTTTTCCCATACAGCTAACATCACAGTTGTGTTTTCAGTGTGACAGTGAACGTGTTAAAAGAAAATATTAATAAGATCTTAGAAACTCAATCTTCATAACCCATGGATTGATCACTACAATTATTTAATTTCTTCAAAAATCTTGTCTATGTGATCCGTTTAATACCAAAGTCTTAAGCCGCGGCATTCACACTTTTTTCCACGTCATTGACAGCTTTTGCAGCATTATTTAAGTCTTGAGTAGTGTAAGAAGATCTCGTAGTCTTTCCTTTATAAGTCCGCATCCTTAAAAAATAAACATACATTAATTTTGTCCTAAGCTAGTTGAGCAACTTCAATCAATCAAAAGAACAGTAAATTTATGGAAGATTAATACTTACCTGATTGAAAATATATAACTTTTGACTTATACACACGAAAACTTGCGGTATATAAACGAATGTTTTACTTTTTGGTCACAAAATATATATTTTTTGTTGTTTGATAGTTTTGTACGTGCATAGACATCTGTATGGTTGCTTGTAATATAATATCGGCGTGCGTTCGTTTCCGAATTTTATGGTACTTATCCAGCCGCCTACTAACCAACCTAACTTAGAAGTTATTAGTTTAGGGTTATTAGGACTTAAGAACGTTTCTCACTTCTCACTATGTCTAAATCCCAGAAAATATCGCATCCAATTAAGACATTAATTGGACATCGATATTGGCATTCATCATGATTGTGTTATTTTACTAAGTTTGAATATTATTGTGAATCACAAACTTTACAAGGGAAAGCCTCGGTACTTGAAATCAACAAGGTTTGTAATGCTTTGTTTGTTTGTTTGTGTGGCGGCAACCCTGCCGTAGACAGGAGGGGAAAATAATGTTCCCCTACCTGGCAACACTAACACACGGCTAGGACCTTCAACCGGTAACTAATTGTAAGACGTGTTAATTACATACAATACACAATATACATATACAATACAAGAAGAGAGGGTGTTGTTATTAATCTACCATCCTGGCGCACCCTCCTCATTGGTGACCCCGACGTGATCACCACCTCTGCAAAACTATGTATCGCGTTCAGGGCGCCATGTTCGCTTCAAGACGCCCATTGACATCTATTCTCCTTTCCATTCTTTGTGTCTTTATTATTATTATTTTTTGTTTTGTATTATTTTTGTTTGAGTTTTTGTTTTGTATAATTTTTGTTTCGAGTTTTTTGTTTTTTAATATATTTTTTTTGTATGGGGTAATTTTACACCGTGGGGGGGGGGTGGTGTGGCGGCAACACTGCCGTAGACAGGAGGGGAAAATAATGTTCCCCTACCTGGCAACACTAACACA
This sequence comes from Campaea margaritaria, assembly GCA_912999815.1. Taxonomy (NCBI): domain Eukaryota; kingdom Metazoa; phylum Arthropoda; class Insecta; order Lepidoptera; family Geometridae; genus Campaea; species Campaea margaritaria. The sequence continues at coordinate 9,764,643 of OU538788.1, forward strand.
CGGCTAGGACCTTCAACCGGTAACTAATTGTAAGACGTGTTAATTACATACAATACACAATATACATATACAATACAAGAAGAGAGGGTGTTGTTATTAATCTACCATCCTGGCGCACCCTCCTCATTTGTATAGAATTATTGTAACTAAATCAAGTATGTAGTAATCAAATTTATATCTCACGCTCCTCTTTAGGACTGGAAACCGGGTAGGCACCGGGTAGGTATGGCACGACCACAGCTGACCGCCTCTGATAAAGTGATAAGGCGCGCTTATCACCGAAGTAACGGGGCGAAGGGTCTGCAGCGCAGGGACTTCCTGGAAACGTTCGGCATATCGGGTTGAGATTATGCAAGAAACCAATGAGATATATCATATAATTTGGAGATATTAATTTGAAACAATGTATGGGGAATAGTTTTTACAAAAACTTTGTATTCAATTTGTTTTAATTTTTAAAATATAATAGAACGTGAGATTGTATTATAGGTCAACTTATGAGTAGGTAGTTACCGTGTCCCAAGTCTATAATTTTGAGACGGAAAATTGTAGAAATATCGTTGTAACTACGTTTTAGGATATTTAGAATAGAATAGAATAGAAAAACTCTTTATTGTACACCAGAAACAAAATTAAACACAGTACAGAAGAATTACAATAGGTAAACAAGGGTAGCACAATGGGCGGTCTTATCGCTGAAAGCGATTTCTTCCAGACAACCTTTGGATGGACAGTAAAAAACATTTTTCGATAGTAGGGTGTGTGGCGTACTTACAGTATTTAACACATATTATATTTAACACATTTGTATACGCAAGTTTGGGAAAAGTAGTATATATTTTAGAGAATTGCAGTTGCATATAATATGAAATTAACAATTATGTTGGCGGTTTAGGAAGGACGAAGGAAGGGTACTTACCTCGTGGATTACGACGCGATAACCTGCTAGGGATGCTCATACTGCTGGTCCTGCTCGGCCTGGTTCGTGTCCTGGCTCCAACTTCTCTTATAGTGTCTGCTTATTAAGTTCTTTCGCGATGCGTAGGCGCGAACAGTCTCTATATTGACTTCCATAGAACAGCTCGGATGGAGACTTTCCTGTGGATGGATGAGATGTGCTGTTATACATCATAAGGTATCTTAACAATCATCTTTCCAGTCTGTTTTTTCGTATTGACTGATTTTCCATCGTATTAGGGCCCGGCTTGGGCGCGCTTGTTGGTATGAAAACGTTACCTCCGCAAAAGTACCGAGCGCGTAAAAATGCACCTCGATGCGGGCCATTTGTTCAGCATTACAACTTAATATACTATACTATATACTTTCCACACTTACCTCCCTCACTGGCCAAAACCGTTTACTGTTGAACAATTTCGTTACCAACTCTATGTCAGAATGGCTGAGCGGTCTGATGCCTTGCGTTCATAGTCGGTTCTCTCGCCCGCGGACGTAGGTTCGAATCCCACATCGACAATCATTTTTGTACATAATTTTTTTGTGTAGTTTGCTACATAAAAATACTATAACTACTACACTAACTACTATACTATTGTATTATTATTATTTATTATTTATTGAGTATAGTGTGTATGTGTATTATTAAAACATAAGTATTAAATGTATTGTGACTGTTAAATACTGTAAGTACGCCACCCACCCTACTATCGAAAAATGTTTTTTACTGTCCATCCAAAGGTTGTCTGGAAGAAATCGCTTTGAGCGATAAGACCGCCCATTGTACTACCCTTGTTTACCTATTGTAATTTTTCTCTACTGTGTTTAATTTTGTTTCTGGTGTACAATAAAGAGTTTTCTATTCTATTCTATTCTATAACAAAATTAAATATAATCTATACTTAATATATAAATCTGAAGAGTTTGTTTGTTTGTTTGAACGCTAGGATCTCAGGAACTACTGGTCCGAATTGAACAATTCTTCTGTGTTGAATAGTCCATTTATCGAGGAAGGCTATTAGGCTGTATAACATCACGTTACGACCAATAGGAGCGGAGCATCAATGAAGAATGTGGCAAAAACGGGGAAAATATATTGCTTTTAAGAGAGTTATTGCGGGAATACTTGAATTATGTGGGTGAAACCGCGGGGCGCAGCTAGTGTAGCATATTTTATTTCAACCAAATAATTTTCTTTGAAGTCAAGCGACAAAGTTTCAATTGTTATTTATCTACAATAATTTTATCAATATAAGTACGTTTATTTGAGGGGGATGTTTTTCTACTATTTTTTATTGATAAATCAACCCTCTTACGGCCAACCTCAGAAATGAACCACGTAGAACGTGTACCATAGGGTAAAGCGGGGTATGTTGAATCACGTGCAATTTTGTGGTTGGCTTTATAAACCTCAACGTACTCACGGCTATTTTTATCTGACATTCAAAAGTATTGCATTTTTTTTCTAAACAAACAGATTTGTTATTCAATTTATTTATTTCCGACTTATATACCCTTTTGCACACCATTCTGACTAACACCCTGTATAGTTAATAACTATTATAATAATAGTAAGCAAACAATGATTGGAACTTTACATCGTTGTAAAAACAAAATAAAAAAATACTCGGAAATAAATAAATTAGCTAAATCTGTTTTTTTTTTTTTAATGCAACAAACTACATTTAAACACAAAAAGCATGTACATAAAGTTTTCCGGAAGTGGGCTTCTACCATAATACGATATGAACCACTCGATACACCACAATTCGATACACACGAACACAATACGATAGACCACTTGGTCATTTTGACGTGGTTTGCGCGCCCGAAATTGTTCATCTGCCTAGGCCAGTAAAGAACACGGAAATGCGGAGGGGAATTTTTTTTGAAACAAACGGCAAATTTCCCACCTCGATGATGCCTCAGCGAGTACTAATTATTATTGAAAGACGATCGCGAGGCTACGGACGTGGAACTGGGGGCACGGCATTACCCCCGCCTAATGTATTATTAAAAAATTAAAACCTATTTTAAAATATTTGTTACACTGTTGGATTACTGAAATAAACAAAATAAATTAAAAATACTTACTATAGTAACAAGTTAAAAAAAAAACAAGAAGCAAAAACATATTGTAACAGGAAATTAATTTACAAAAACTAGTTTTTATTCTTTTATTGTACCGGCACGAACTCTCTTCGAATTGCTTGACAACTGCAGTGCACTACAAATTGTTACTTTTCATTCAGCTGACATCCCTGCATAATAATGGTGGTACGTCAGTGTTGCCACGTATGAGTTTCAAAGCGCTACACGCTGCGCGCCAAATTTGAATAGATCTCCAAAAGCGTTCCCTAGAGAAAACTAGAGGACTACGTGATAAAAACCTAAGCCCCCCCCCTCCCTGTGACCAAGCGTGGTATTTTGAAGACGCCCCCTGAATGGGTCACGAAGTATGGGTAAGTTCCCTATGAATTTCATGATTTCACTCTCTTTGTATCGACTGTAGTGGTCCAAAAAAATCAACTGCTGTACCTATCCACCCAGGCTTTAGAAAGGAGTTCACGCCTTTTCATGGGTACTGGGGGATTGGGGGCGGAGACTAAAGTGCACCCTTTGCAGTTTGTTTTTCAAGCTTTATTTTTTACAACACTTGAATGGCCTTCGTAGGTTGCTGCTAGAACTTGTTTCCGCAGCTTAGTGGAAATTATCATTTTTGTTCCTGTTAGTAAGCCGCGTAAGACGCCATCATGTAACCAGAGTTCATGTTGGAATACCTTGTTGACGTTATTTATTGTTTTATCCCAAGCAATGATTGTCAAGTTTAGTGTCAAGGTGCTTTTGACTAATTTAACTTTATGCTTCGATAATCGATTTTAAAGACAATAGCTAAGCATACATGCACCGATTTGCCAGGCGGATCTGTCTGGCAGAAATGACTGGCAAATTCGTGTCTGTTTTCACCATACACCAACAGTTTTGCCTGCCAGGCTCATCTCTTAGGCAGATCTGACGGGCAAATCTGTGCGTGTATACTTAGCTAATGCTACGGGTCTAGCGTATTGTACTCTGATTGATATGATGTTCAACTTCAAGTAAACTTTTTTGAATGTTGGTATTTTTACACAGGTGGTATAGTGGATTTATATTTGATTTGCTAGGTTTAAAAATAACTTTATAATCATATGCTTGTAAACGGAGGACCCAACGCTCAAATTGACCGCGTACCGAATGTAATCGCTAGGGCTAATGTTAATAGTCTGTGACAAGCTCGAATCGTTTACCATAATTGGTAGTACATTGCCCAAACTAAAGCTAATGCCTCTTTTTCGGTCTGACGATACCGTTTTTCAACGTCTCTGGGTTTGGGTCTGGGTCCTCTGTCATCGTATTGAATCAGTACGGCCCCTTAGCCCACGGGATCGCATCAGCAATTATTTGGGTTCGATCTTTTGGGTCGTAATAGCTAAGAGTAGGAATCTTAGAAAGACGTTAATTCGTCAAAAGCCATCGCTTGTTCTTTTTGCCAAAATGTCGTGCAATTTTTATGTAGTTTTGGCGAAATAATTGCCGAATGGATTCTGTTAAAGTTTATAAATGGGGAATCCATTTTCCAACGAAATTTACTAATCCCAGAAAACTTTGAATTTCTTCGATGGTTTTTGTTGGTCTAAATAACTCGATTGCTTTGATGTATTAGTCAAGTGGTTTAATGCCTAGAAAATACATGGTTTGTGCATTGCAAATACATTTATCCTTGTTTAGTAAAACATTGTTGTCTTTGAGCACTGTTAATACATGCAAGTCTAGCACCTTGTTCTTTTTAATCATGTCCGAAGACAAAAATATCAACTATAAAGTTTACAACTCCTTCGCATGGCAACAACGTTTTTTCTATAATATAATATATATTTTTGGAAATGTTCAGGTGCGCATGATATTCCAAACATTAACCTCAAATATCGAAAAAGCCTTTTGCTAGTTAAGAAGGTGGTGATTTCTTTACTATTTTCTTCAAGTTCAACCTGATGGAAGGTGTTTTTTATATCTAATTTGGAGAAATACGTTGATTTGCCAAACTCTGGGAATGACTTGTTCCATGATGGGAAAATGATGATTTTCTCTAATAATTTTGTCGTTAATAATTTTGGACCAATTTTTATTTGTGCGTCGAATGAGCCTAACACTTCCAGCGGATTTTTGGCGCCATATGCTAGGAACGACTTTTTCAAGTTCCCAGGTTTCATCGTTAATTGCATCAACTGCCGGAATCGATACGCATTTTCATCAGGAAACGACCCTTAAACCCACTTTTCTTGCAGATAGCGTTGATTGTAGGGTAGGAACTACTGTTACTTTTGTGATTGTTGCTGCCACATAGACAACATTGATCGCCCTCTTTTTTAGTATGGAACCGTTTCGTTGTTTTAGTGTCAATTTTGTTAAGGCTAGGTCTCTAAAAACTTTGTTTCTGCTATCATTTTTTCAAAAATGGTTGCCGTGTCACAAACTATGAATATATTTTTTCTTAATTTATTTCAGTTACACTGGTCTTCTCTATACTTTGGTCAATAATGTTTTCGTTTTATTTGGCATAATGGCATTTTGAGCTCTGTCGTCTCAGACGAATCAAGAATTTTTGATAGCGGTATCATAAATGTGTATCGCGTCGTATATAATTATGTATAAGCATTACTGTGTTCCGATTTGAAGGGCATTGTTTGCAGCGAACTATAACTGGGAATATAAGACTTTAGAGCCGATCACCCTCAGGGGTGACGATGCAGTGTTATGGGTGGTGCTGTGACTGTTATGGGCAGGCTTAGTCTATGGGCAGCTTAGGCTTGCACTTCACTCAGTCAAATAAAAATAAAAAAGCAACACAATCAGCACATCTCTCGGTTGACGATTGATGCAGATTGCGCATGCTCCGTGCACATTGCGTAAAATTATAACCTCACACAATTAACATAAATCGAGTTATTATTAGTAACTCTTATTTGAACATGGTTTTGGTAAATGATTAGTTAATTACACCGAGGTTGTATAGTTTTCAAAGTAATCATGTTTCACTTTTTGTTGTTTTTTTTTGTAACACTATGAACTTTGGTTTTTCTGACCAGTTTCTGTTAGCAGGTACATAATTGAGGCGATAACTTTACTTACTGCGCTTTTACTCGTCGCCAATGTTGTATTCACTGAACATGGGCTCGGGTTTTAAAGAAATAGCCGAATATACAGGAAGTAAGCACACCACTCCAGCGGGAGCGTCCGCCCGCCATTTGTATTATTGATGACAAATCGGGAGCGTAGGGGCGCCACTGTTGTGATGTCTGCCTATTGTTTATAGCACACCCTTCACCAGCAAAGCTTAGCAAATATAATGGGAAATTTACCAGCACCCTTAAAAAATAAGCTTATTGTGGATCTATGGTATATTTTATGGACATCTATCAGTCAAAATACAAGCTTAAATCTATAGTTGTCAAAATTAAAATGTCAGTCAGTCGTGTGTCAGCCTTTTTCAAGAATCAAATCTTCAAATACAGGATAGTATGGCCCTGCCCAGCCTTTCACCGTCATCGTTTCGCCACTTAGTTGCATATTTAAAATATTATGTATACAATATGCGCTAGTTATGTTTATGGCGTTACACGACTGGTAACTCTAAACCGAAAATAGGCCATTGTATTCATCACTGAATAATATTACTATAGTTCAGTGTTAAATATCTCGTCGTGTCGATATATTCGCAATATAAAGCAGACAAAGGCATTCACAATCATAGCTGTCTTCTAGAACCACTCTTGTCTCGAAGGCAGACACGCTACCACTAGGCCACCAAAATCATCAGTATATTATATTTCAACTTTTTTTTGAATGTGAACTAGGCTTAGCGTATTTTTTTGAACACTTACCATGTGAAATCACTTCAAATAACTCGAAAACTTAGATGACCGAAATTTCCGCCCACAACAACGACCTCACAAATTGCTTCCACACTAATCACTAAAATCCCCCGCCAGATCGCATTATGGAGGTGATCACGGGTACGAACGGCGCTTCCGCGACCACCTCTGCGGGCGCCCTTTCGGGCTCGCCACGTGAGGCTTGGGCCTCTTTCTCCGCTGGGTGCGTCCCGGAACACACGAGCCGCACCTCAGCTCGGGACTTCTAACTTGGGCGTTGGACCCCCGATCCGCAGCCCAAAAGTCCCCGTTATTGGTCCCTCGCTGTGCCCTCTGCTGATCAGAGGACACGCGAAGAACCTCCTCTCGCCAGGTTATTTGCTACGGCCACCAATTCCCCTAGGAGAATTGCTGACCGAACCCCAGGGTGCACCGTCCCAGCTGCTGCCCTTCCCTCCGGATGCAACGCATCAAGAGGGACGAACAACAGCCGGGCACTCGTGGAGGTTACCTGGCCCGCACCCCAGGCCTGAAACTACCCTCATTTAATAGAAGTAACGTGAAGAGCAAATAATTTTTATAATTTGACATGTACCTTTGTAAATTTAATCTATCTATTAATATTTTTTTTTATATCTTTATGTACTACAACCTCCTCCCCCCTCCCTCTTAGTATAGTTAGTTGCAATTAGTTATTTTTGTCATTTATTATTATTATTATTATTTTCTTATTCTTTTATTATATTGAGCTAAACTTTTTAATTTATTTATGGGCATTCACCTTCACCCCTTTTTTGCTCACACTCTTACCTCTCCTTAATTATTGGATTATCTATTTTTTATTATTAATTTATTTATGGGTTATTTTTTCTTATCTTTTATTATACAAAATGCCCTAAATATTTTTTGAAGTCTTTTTTAAGTCCGTGTGTCACCAAAGGCAAGAGCTGAAAATCAGCGTTGTGGTTTGACCACAGCATTATGCTGAGCTCAGGCCTTGTCTGACATCACTGCGCGCCGGCTATCTGCGTACGCTATTATGTTCATCGTGTGTTTTCATTTTCTTGTCTTGTCTCTAAATAAGTACGTTGTTCGCTGTTCTGTGCAGTTGTGTCAGAATAAATGTTTTCTTTCTTTCTTTCTTTCTTTCTTTTTTAACTAAGGTATTTTTTACTAAGGTCTTAAATTTAGATTGTGGTAGCTCGCATATTGTTCCTGGAATTTTATTATAGAATCGAACACCATTTGCTAGAAAAGAATGAATCATGAATCAATTGTTCTAGTTAAGAATACCTACCTATCTATACTAATATACGATGTGTAACATAATACTCCATTAAGGACCGGGGCAGAGTATTCCACACATCATGGCGAACACGTGTTTGTAATATTTTGAAATTTTTCATACATGTATTTACATTTAAAGTTTCCTTCAGAAATACAATATGAACAGCTTGGGGCAACCCTACAAACAGCTGTTTATTTGACCTTTCTCTTTGAACTAAAGACTAAATACCAAAAGACCACCCAATCAATTATTCCTATTTTTTGGATGCCACTGTGAGTTCATTCTGTTTTATTTTATTAAATCTCATTTGTATATTATACTTACCATCAGATGAACGACTTGCCTGTCTCGTCTAAAAGTCAAAAAAAGAGTTGTATTTATTAAATTTGGAGTTCTAGTTAATTTAAGGGGTCTTAATAAATACACAAGATTCACAATATCTTTGTTTTTGGATTAATAAACAATCTAGGGGGAAGTCTTATAAATAAAAATTTTAATTACAATAAAAACATTTATTTATCAATATAACAAACATCTTGGCATTACAAAATTATAAAGGTACATTTAAATGATTCTTAAGAAGTTGTATTTGTTCAGTCCTTATAAATAAACAAGCACTTGACTAATTCAATAAATGACATTTGCGATTAAATCTTCGTGTTCATAAGAATACTGATAAGAACGAGTTACTTAATTACTACAGTTAGTATATTTACCCGGGCACAATATTTTAAACATATTGAAGCAATATCTTGAAACGTTTTCGGTCAAGATTTGCAGTGTACTCGATGCACAACAAAATTGACTGACTTTACTAAATTATAATTATCAATTTTTGTTACAATCGGTTGTCAAATGAAACTAAATGAAATCAAGCATTTATTATTACAAATTCTAATAGCAGTTATTATAATTGTGCGTCTAAGTCTAAGTTAAAAGTTGCCGTTGCAAACAGTCGATTAAATAGAATAGATTGCAAAAAAGAAACAATTGCTACACTTAAACTCACATTTCACTGGTGCACAAAGCTCACAAAAGGTTTGTTTCAAAATGTAGATCTATCCAGTAATCAAGACCGTACTACTAACAAAATAATCTCTTAACTGTTGGCCATGACAGAGTTACACGCTCTTCCTTCTGCTAACCTCAACTAAGACCTCGTCTCATGAAGGACAATACAACACCATACTCATATTTATCACACAGACACAGACAGATATTCATCCGCCACACAGTAGTGTGCAAACATTACTGAGTTCCGGTTTGAAGGGCACTGTTTACAGCGAAATTACTGGGCATATAAGACTTTAGGACCAATGTCTCAGGGTGACGAGCGCAGTGCAGTGCCGCGGAAGATTATGCAATGCAAATTTCTGGGTGGCGCTGTTACTGTCATGGGCAGGGGTAGCACTTACCATCAGGTGAAACACTAGCTCGTGTCGTTAAACACTCAAATACAAAAAAAATGTAACGAATATGGTTACGGATCTTTATTAGAAACGGTTTGACTTTACACTTACTTACAACCAATACTAAAACTTGTACCCTACTTAAATCCTGTGTAATTACTTAGCTATTTAGATTTTAAATGTTGTTTCACGTGTAGATATATAGATAATTCTTTATACACAAGTGGAAAATAAAGAAAAAAAAACCAGCTAAATAATAAGTACAATATCGAATAAAATAATATCTACCAGACAACTTTTGTAATATGTATTATAATTTAAACTTGATGTTTTTAAGATAAGCTATACCAGAAAAGTACCATGAATATGCCAAAGCAGGGTTCGCAACATAGATGGTATGTTTAGTAAAGTACCGAAAGCGACTTATTGTAAATAATTAGGATTATAAAATTATATTAATTTAGTTTAAGTGCAATTTGAAGCACGTTGCTGTCGCCACGCGGAGTGAAAACCGGCTGCAGTATCTGAGTCGGAATCACTTTCTTCTCTGACGCCAATTTGAGCCCGAGGCTGTGAAAAAAAAAACAACTTTTTTATATCTGTTACTGAACTTATTACTGCTATGCCAATTTTCATTAGGGGCGATCAAGGTAATCCTAATGGGAGCAAAAATATAATCGTAATAATTATACAGCTTCAACAATCATCCTAAGCTAAATGTTGCCAGATATTTGACGTTTCAAATATTTTGAACCAGCCATTGTTACGTACTTGGCATAGGACTGCTGTACATTTTCAGAGTCTATAATAAACATAGTACTGGAGGAGATCTGCCACCGCAAATGAAAATCGGATCCATTCGACGTTTTTAATTTCGTTGCGATGTCAAATATCTGTTAAATGATAAAGATGTGTTATGTAATACGGCTGCTGATTCTAGCATCAGTCAGTTTAAAAGTTGCCTAGCATTACGCACAGTTGAATAGGTGTCGCATCTTGATTAGCTTCATACTTATTTTCTCCATTATGCTCTAAGGCAATCAGATATTTTTAGCCATCTATTAGTGAACACATACAGGGTTGTAAGACTAGGACACTGTTACTATAAATGTTGTCTTAACAAGCCCTATCAACACACGTAAGTTGACAGCGAGCCGTTCAGCCGTTAGCCCTACTGGATATACCTACCAGATAAGATGTGTGCAAAATCAAATTGATTGTTTTATTTTCTACAATACTCTAAGCGAGGGTAGCTCAAGCCATCCATACACTTTTTAGAGCTAAACCAACAGCACCTTTCAATAACACATAATTACTAACACTACAATAAGTTAACATCATTTTTTTATTGTGCCAAATTAGTAAGCGCCCCCTTCTGTAGATAAGCGGTCACAGCTGCCTATGGACATCGAGAACACCGGGCGTATTCGCACAAGTACGTGAATGCACGAATGTATTTAAACTTTATTGTGACTCCCACTATATTAATTGTAGACGAGGAATCACAGTGGGAAGTACTTAGGTAAGGAAGTTACATTGGTTTTTCTCTCGATTGCGAGACATCTAAGGGTAAAAATCTTTTCGTTTTATGTGTAGCTTCTGTGATTTTGTATTTGATACCCTGATGACGGTTTCTCCAGTAGAGTTCTAAAAGTAGTAGTAACTAGTGACCGCCTGAGGTTTCGGTTGCGGCCAAATAGATAACTAACATTCTTAGCTTGTATTCAACTTTACTTAGAAGTTTAAATTTAGATTTTTTGGCGTCGTCAGCTGACGTACCTTTACAGTTATAATTCCGAGATTCACGGCAAGCAACATGAAACATTAAGAAGTACGTGTTAGTGACGAGGCCAGTGACGTTTGATGCGTGCATTTATACCGTGAACTAAGTACCTACTTATATAAAATTATGGGAGAGCTTCCAACTTCCCATAACGGCTTAAGACTTTCTACCATCGTGCGAGACGCGAATTCTGTATTCACCTACTACTGGGTAGGTTATAAGGATATAACATATTATTATATTATACATAAAATATATTACACAGTATGATAATTATTCCAGTTCGTATCATTAGTTTTGCAATTCTCACCCAAGTTTATATTCAGAACTGTAATTTACTGCCAGCACGTTCAAAAGTGGCGGGGGTAGGGATTTAAACAATGCATCGATGTATCGTTCTTAAACACCGAAGTTAATCCCGAAAAATATCTTCACAAAATGGTTTAATTTCACGAATACCGGCATCTATTACTTTATCTCAAAAAATATATATATAATTGAGAATAGCGCCATCTATTATTTACTGCACTTTCAAGTTATGTGAGCAACGCGTCGAAATTGGGCAAATAAAACTCTAAAAAACATCAAAATAGCGCCACCTATTAACGGTCGCAGAGCAAATTTTGACATATTTGCAGTTTTATGTAAACCAGCTGTAATTCGGAATTCGAGAAGGTAAACAAATTAATGTCGCAATGAGTCAGTAGTCAGTGACACTTTAGGGGTATTGCACAATTTATCACTCAGTGATAGTTAACAAAATTCGTTATTTTAATTTACATACAGCACGGAGTCTTTTTTTTTTATTATTAATGAATATGAATAGGAAATGAAAGAGGGAAGAGAGCCCTTTGCCCAGCAGTGGGATGATCACGGCTTATAATAATAATAATAATGAATATGAAGTCACTGACAATGCTCCATACTCTTGAGGCCTACAATGGCCTGTAAAAAGGGCAATCTTCAAGAATGGATTAATAAAAAAATTAATATGAAGCCTCCAAGCTGAAAATTAAAATAACGAAAATTGTTAATAAAATAAAGCCGAAAATTGGTACCTAAGTATGTATTGGGCGACTTGGGGTCCCAAAAAGATGTTACCATACTGCGACTGCGTCCTTCCCACTGCGAGCTCAACCCGATAGACCTAGTGTGGGCTCAGGTAAAGGGGAATGTCGCGAGTAACAAACAATAAAACCTTCAAGATGGCTGAGGTGATAAAATTGCTGGAAGGTTTGAATGCCGCGATACCAAAGAAATAGACACTAGACTTAATCTTTCATATCATAATTATAGAAACTAAAATTTACGATCGATCACATAATCGATAATATCACGGAGAGATTACCTACTCATAAAGTCAAATGAATTTATTTCTTCACTCAGATTAAGTTATTCTTTAAATAAAACTACCTTTTGCCCGTGACTTCGTACGCGGGAGCTATCACCATTAACTTGCGGTACAGTTTGTAGAACCTCCATCCCGGTCAAGAAACGTCAGGTGAACAAATTTGCCATAACTGAATATATACTAGAATCAGAACCAAACCATTGGACTGAGCCGAAAGACCCGAAAATCTTCTAGAACAAGTACGATACAACTAAAAAAAAACGTTTTTACCTGTCTATGTCATTAATTTCAAACTCAAATTTATTTTCAAGAAGTCGGCAGATTAGTCCATTTGCCCAATCTAAATATCCTACAGCTTTCTGAGTATTTTTTACTAATAATACAGTACAAAAGAACCTCTGTACATATTTTATTTCACCTGATCTGGAGTAGACGGTGTACTCCTGCTATGTGCTGCGGCTATGCCTCGGCGACCGCTATTTCCCCTTCTCCTCACTTTACTGCTCATAGGCGGTGGCATCAACTTATCCTCCTTCTGGAATTACACGTCTATTACGTACACACCTGATAATCACCATGCTCATAATCTAAATCCCTTTTTACTTCCATCTCTAAGCTAGCCAATACCATGCATCTACTAATATTTTAGCTTTGTGCGTTCACACAATTTTGCAGTTGCATAAATAATAATAAGTTATAGTTTCTAGGAATAATTAAAAAAATCTAAATTTTTCGTCCATACTGGGGCAGAAGCCAAGATCACCGCAACCGTTTTAGTTTCAAAATACAGGCACATGCAGGAAATCAAAGTTAAAAGGAGTCTTTTGCCGGGTAGGTATGTAGGTTTCCTCACGATGTTTTCCTTCACCGGAAAGCGAGTGATAATTACGTACATATGTTTTACGAGAAACACATTGGTACGTGCCTGCACTGGGATTTGAACTTACGACCTTCTGCTTGAAAAGCAGACGTTCTCCCACTAGGCTCCCTTACTCTACCTCATGGTGTTGTGGAAATGAGTTATTTGGCCAAAACGCGTGTTGCAGTGGACTTTACGGCGCTCGTACGCTAAAACTATTGACTAAAACTATTATACAAAAAAAAAGGATACAACATAAATTGTAGGAAATTTTCTCTAGTTTAATTTATATTCTTAACTATTTTATTGTAAAATGAGCCGAAAAGGAGTTATTATCAAAAAACTGTTTCGGAGCGCTATTTTTTCAAAATGGCGGCGCGAGCGGCTAATATACCCGGTAGCGAAGTGAAAATTCGAAAAGAGCACGTCGAAATCTACAAGATTACAAATTTTAAAAACTCCCAGAAAACTTTTCAGGTAGAAGTACCAAATGACTGGACTAAAGGGGGATACCATTTCTTGGTGATAGATGGATAAAGTCACTAGATTTTCGAATACCTTGCTGTTAGTGTCAAAATGAGCATTTCATTTTGCTCAGACTATCTAGAAAAGAGATGTACATAAGTATGTTCTTTTGGTACATTCTATAGCTGGATAAGTGTTAATGAATGAGGTGACATTGGTAAACTTGAAGTGTCAAAGTAATTAATATTTATGACGTGCCCGTGATTTTTACACATATTAAATACTACTCCTACAGGTACATGATTTATTAAAAAATCTGAGTTAGATATATTTTGCGTCAGACCTGGGCCAAATATGGGGCAATTTGTAGCTAAATGCTTTGATTTACTTAATATTTACTTAATATTTAACTAGATTTTTTACTAACTACTAACTAGACTGGAATTTCTTTGTTGTATATGATCTCACTTGTACGGTGATTAATTTACTTGACGTTCGTACTGACGTCTGCACAAAATGACAAGTATCAGAGGGACTCCAATCAAACCCATTTGGCATCAGGCATACACAATACCGTAATGCATGCATGCTTGTTCCCTTGTTCATGCAATTACGTACCCATACGTGAATATTTAACTTAAAATTCACTTAAAGTTCAGTCGTACGCAGAGTGAACTTTCAGTTTATAGTGGTATTATATTTTAGTTCCGCAGGGCGGCGGCCAAGAGGGTTATGAATCGATCTCATTTGGATTTGGCGCGAGTGCGTTCAATTTTTTACGTAACTAAGTACGTAATACGTAGCAATACAACTGTCCCCGAACTTATTATGTACTTAAAAGATACATATAAAGATAGATAGACAACTCTTTATTGACACTAACAAACAGTAGAAAACCGAAAAACAAACTCATTTGGCCGTCGCTAGCGTCAAACTATAAAAAAATGAAGCGAAAGTGAAATGTTTGGTTTATGTAAGATCCCAGCACCATTGTATCGTTTTATTTTTATTATTTAGAGAAAGTTCGCAGATATTAATGAAGCATATGTGACACAATGAAACATATTCAGGCTAAGGAAACGTCTACGATATGTGCGTGGGGTGAGCGTACAGAATAAGACCCCGTAATTTGAATATGTTCATAAATTATGATAAAAATGCAGTACTTTGTAGTGTCATAAAACTATAAAGTAGCTAATGTAGAGACTACTATGTTAAACCAGCAGAAGTGTGGGAACATGCAACTGATCTGATTCAACCCCATGGCTCACTTGTATATTATCGGCTGAGCCCCAGCTCTTATGTAGCTGGTCGTAGTCATCCGATCGTCTGTCTTCTCTGTCGCGAGCTGACTTAGGTATATAAGCGGAAGATCTCGTGGCACCCACCCCTAGAAAATTGCTAAATGCTTCGGTGGTTTTCTTTACGCGAACGTTGAGTGAACCGATGCGAAGAAAGCCCTCTTTTTCTGAAATTGAATAGACCATTCATTTTATACAGTTAAATCATTGCGCAATCTTTACGGTGATGTGCTGTGCAATAAAATATTACAGTAAAGTTGAACAATTCACCCATTTTAAAGGTGCCACCCATTGGCAGTGCTAACCAACTGACGTCGGCGGTGATGTTTTCAACGAGTCCAATGTTCCCCGACTGAAAGCTCCTCCACCTGAGCGATATACGATTGGCCACGGGTCAGAAGTGCCTTAAGCAGACACGATCGTAAGGCCAAGAAAGATAGGTCCGCTCTGAAGGAAATAGAACAACTTTCCTTCATCGGGAGATGTGTACCTTGTACTGCACGTGTCAGCTATGAAGAAAAAAAGGTGATGTCTTCCCACGGGGAGCCACCGCAATTTAACGCACAGGGAACCCTCCCTGTGCGTTAAATTGCGGTGTTACCGTCTGCTACCTCATTGGGGCTTATGGCTATCGACATCCACGTTTTACAAATGGGGACAGACGGTAATAATACTCTTAAGGCTATTAGCCACTCATAACATAAGGAGCAGAGGGAAAATTGTAACTTCTTTTGTTCCCCAAATTTTATTGAAATATGAGGTACACGCCATTAAATGAGAAAACAAGAAAATCTACACCAGTACGAATTACCATTAAAAGTCAAACTTCAAAAAAATTTACTATTTTATCGAAAGTATACCAACACCCTAAAGCGGGCTAGTAATTTTATTTACCTATAGGTACATAAAGATACTGATTTCAGTATAACACTTACGTATGAAGGATTATTTTCTTTTATTTGGTCGAGACCAATAATTTTAGACTGGCTATCGCCCCTTGAGATGTCTGTTATGTATGTGAAACATGCTTACAGCCACACATGTTGAAAGTACGTATTTATGATTATGTACAATTATGTCATAATTCAAGTATGTTATAATTATTTCAATTGCTTTGTACATCGTCGAAAGCATAGAGTAAGACAAGAAGTAGACTGCATGTGATCCGATTTCAAGGAACTGACTATTCGCACACAGCGACGGACTTACGGGTAATTATTACTTGTGTCAGTGAAAATTACTTATGAGAGATTGCTATGAAATTGGCCGACCAGGGTTAGTATTCGGTATACGTACCATCGGAGGACAGGCAAATTGCCAATTTCTTGTCCACGCCACATAACAAATATTTATTTCGTTCTTCTATAATATTATGTTCGTGCATCGTTCAACCATTTGTGTTGGAACTTTGTACAGTCGTGTTGTTAGTATTTGCATCCATGTATCTGACATAGTACTATAAAGGATCTAATAGATGGCGCGATAATCATTTCGCGTATTTGTTTTCCTTCTATGCGATCGTACATAGTTTATCCGAATCAGTTGAAACTTAGTATACATAAAAATAAATACGGGAGTTAACACAACGGTAACGGCACGGGTGAAATAAAATTGAACGGCACGCGCTCTTTTTGGCCGTGTTGTTGAACGAGTGGGTCAGCACAGATAAAGTTGCGTGGGGGCAGTGCGTTGAAAGTATTATAGAAGGTAATATATCTAAATATTTATTACCTAGAACGGAGATTGACACGGCCAGCAATCGGTCATTGAGTGGCCCTTAGTATGAATATTGTGTTTACACCTTTTCCGAAAGTACCTACTAGAATGGGTAAGTCACATTAACCTAAATCTTAGAAGATACCTAGTGCAAGACAAGTGTGGTGTTAAAAGGTTAGAAACACACGTTATTAAAAATACAGTAGAACCTGCTTGTATGTTGAGTCTCCTATAGTTTATTTTTGATATGTGTATTTGTATTAACAGTCATCCCGCTTGATTTTCTGTATGACTTTATTTTCGAATGTTTCATATTAAGCGGATTCTACTGTATAAAAAGGCAACGTTAAGATACCAAAACTACAACTTCAATAATAGATATTATTATATTGTGTGACACAATGCACATTAAAACAGTGAACACCAATAGCGTAGAAAGATACATTAAGATGTGTAATGTAATAGTCCACGGAGAAGCGCCGATCATTAAACACAATTATTATTTTACATTGACTCGTCGCGTGTCTCATTTCTAGACACAACTAAATTTAATTCTTGTCTGTGAGGTTCCTCGGCAAAGCATGCATGTAACTGTTTAAAGAACTGTTTGTTTGCAATTAAGGAAAGGTAAAAGCTGATCCCGAAGCACGACCTAATATTTTCTTCAAAATTTACTTACACACATATCAGTTATACATAAATATTACTAAGCAACATTAGTTTTGTGTGAGAAAGATCGTTTCACATTTTTTTATGGATATCCATCATCCATATCGAAAGATCCGGAAAATCGATATCGGTATTTGACATTTTATTATTATGTTTCAAAATCCATAACAATCAGTGAATAATTTACTTGAAGTTCTTCCATTTTTCAGATTTAGGTCAAGAATATAAATCCAAAAAATATGCAATAAAGACGGTGTAATGTCAAGTACTACGCTAAAACTGCCAACATGTGTGTTTATATTTACATTTCGTTTACGTATTTTCACTACCATCAGTAACCAAATAAAGCAAATTGACATAGCTTCCCATTGTTAGAAAATAGCTAGGCCGCTCCGTGAACCTAATTACGATATTACTAGCAATACTTATGTACACCAAACTAAACCCGCATCATGTGGGGGTGCTATAGATACAGCTGTATTTTTTTTGTCTCTTACTTGACTCTGGATTCATTGTACTTGGCGTTATTCGTATATCCGGAGGAGAGGTGACGGTTCGTCGCAAGTCATAGGAATCGCCCTCTGTAACACCATGGGTGAACTAACGCTACAAGTTCCAACGTACAAGGTGGCGCGAACCGAAACCACTTCCAAACGCATTCGATCAAGTGGTACGTCCAGCAGACGCTAGGTAGCGCTAGGCGGTAATATATAAATCTGATTTTCTTTGCACTGTTACTGTGTTCATTACACAGAAACTACTTTTGAAGTTTTTGGACAAACTTGAACTTGAACTAATCTATAATTTTGTCTAAATAAATCATAGTAGGTACTTACTCATCTCTTACCTCCGCTGTCTTAATAACTGAGCGCGCAATTTAGAGAAGTATTTTTTCCTCTATGAATCGACAATAGTATTAAGTATGCAGTTGTTAATTAATTCACCTACTTCTATATGAGCCCGGAGACAATGAAGTATCCATGTGAACCAAGTACTGCCTTGGTTTCCTGCCCGACCAATCTCTTACATTTGGGTCAGCGTCTGAAAGAGCAAAATACGTCAATCAGAAACAAAAAACCTTCGTACATTTTTTTCAATAATATCCACTACAACGTGGCACTTAATAGGCACTTACAACATGGCTAATCATCGTGTTTGTCACGGTCATGTGGATTTGTTTTTATTTAAAAAAAACCGCGAAAACTACTGGAACTATTCAAAACAAACACTAATAGTTTAGTCTTCTAATCAGCTTTTCAGTAATTCCCGTCTATCATAGGTTGCCTGTGATATTGCAAATAGCGATAAGGCCGCCCGTTGTACAAAAAATTTTAAGTCCCTCAATTTTATCTGTTGTTAATATGGTGGTCCAATCCGAACCGGGCCCCTGTAGTGGGTTATTGCCTAACCCTCCTCACGAAAGTGAGGGGAGACCCGCGCTCAGCAGTGGGCTGATATAGGTTGATGATGATGAATATAGTGTTCAATAAAGAATTATTGTATTGTAGTCTAGTGAGTAAACTTAACACCAATATACAGATAAGAGTGTAGTGTCTGTGTGTGTGCCTGTGTGTAGTGTGTGGGTGTGATGTGAAATTTATAAAATTCCTACACAAACAGTCACGGCGGACAGTAATTATCACCAAAATACAGACTTCGAATGGATTTACTAATAAAGTATTTGAACCAATTATCAAGAAACTTGTATGTGACCACCTGGAGAGAAAGTATCTTTTCTAATTAAATTTCAAAAAAGACTCTTCAAACGAGTTTTGGTATATTGATTACATACAATAAAAAAATCCAACAAAGAATACATACAAAACCGAACCGGGAAATCCTCCTTTTTAAAGTCGGTTAATACATGTTTCGTAACTTACCATAAACTTCGACCAACAGCCTGTATACATTTTCATGTCGGAATTGCATCGCTATATGCAATGGCGTATAGCCCTGAAAAGAAAACAAATACATTTTAACTTTACACACGGGATAGTAAATAGACGAGCATGTCGTTCACGTGATGGTAAGCGCCACGCCTGCCTTTAACAGTTACAGTGCCATTCAAAACATTCCATAACAAGATCTTGAGCGGCACTGCACTGCGCTCGTCACCTTGAAACATTGGTTCCAAAACTTCTAGTCTCATACGCCCAGAATTTTCGCTGGAGACTGCCCTAATAAGTAACTATTATAAAGTACCACTAAGGAGCTACTACATTACACACAACAGTTGAACAGACTACTAACAACCCATTACAGGCTTATAGGTAACCCGAGTGTTCTAATCCACTTCCAGTTGACTGCGTACCTAGCCTGCTAGTGTCACTGCCCCGCTGAATTGTAATGCAACATTGATGAGCATAACAAGTAAAGTTATTTAGTCACGCGACGTCAATCGATCGATCAAGCGCTCGGATGGATTGTAGAAAATACGATAAGCTCCCGGCTATCACGGACCCAATGTCTTTTCACTAAACGGTCGAATGTGTTACCACTGCCAAGGTTACCATATCGCTCATTTGCAACAAGATCGTGTTATCTCACGTTTAACGTTTTTGTCGCAAATTAGCGATATACAATAATATATAATAATAATATGTTAATTATACATCTTTACTCGTATAATCGTCGCTTGAGCTGTTCTGCCCGAAAGAATAACAATAATAATAGTCATCCAAGCAGATTTCGGCGACGCCGACTATGCCTCTGTTTTGACGGTTATCTGTTATACTCTGTTTTGGGTGTTTAGCTCTAATATGGCTAATATACCCTATTTTTGCGAATGTAAGTGCACAATGTGCACACGTTAGGACGTTAGGGCACGTATTAGAAGGCGGTCTCATCTTTAGAATAGTTTATTTTCTTTAGTTCTGCTGAAGTAGCCGCGGTGCCCCTACTGTGTCTGAGAAATAAGTGACGGCGCCGGAATATCGAAGCAAGTAGCCTACCACACTAGAAGCCCCTCATCTTCTAACTCTAAGCAGTAGTAGTAAGCATGGCGTGTTATACCATCGTCACGCATCAGACCATTCGGTTCGAGAATAGCTGCAACATTGGTGCATACTACATATCGATATTGCATAGAAGTATAGAACATTTCAATATACAAACAAGTCTCGAAGATAGCACCTTTGCGATCGTATCTGATATAAAATATTTCAAGTTGAGCGGGAGCGAGTAACACGCAGCCCCCGGTCTTCTTGAAAGTATGGGTATTATATATTATCAAGCAGTAAAATATCTCTATAGAATGGTTAACAGCCGCGAAAGTACACAAATCGAAAGTCTGTAAAGTCTTCGTCGCGGACGACTTCACTGCATAAATTAATCTATTGCAATCAGGATTTGATTTTGATCCTACCTACGTCTGTATGCGATCCCGCCTGTTTTAAATCTAATTCCATGGATCAAGCTTAAATCTGAACAGATGGAAATCTGCGAGCTCGTTTAATATTTATTTTGTTTCTGGCTTTGATATTAATATAGTAATTACATTAATTTGTTCATACAAGACAAAATAATCGTTTTATTATGACAATTCAGATTTACGGCAGTCATGTCCATACTGTTAGTTCGTTGTACTATGGATAAAGGGTTGAACATCTGCTCGCATCTCGCTTTATATTATATCGGATAGACCCCGTTCGCGATTCTAATACTTACACAGAATACACATGATGGATATTGAACTCACATGGATATTATGGAATATAAAAACGACAGCTGGAGCACTGACTACGTAACGCATTTCAGGCTACTCTTATAAAAAATATTTCTTGCAACGTATGAGTTAACTACCAAAAGTGTGTCGTGTTACCCACCTCAAATTGATAATGGGTCTAATAAGTTGCGATATGGACATACACTTTACAAATAATTGTAATTTGGAACAAGGCAATATTATATCACTTTGTAAATTGTGATAAACTGTAAAGTACCTATTGGATATTTTTCTAGAAAATAATTACTTACTCAAATGTTTACTTTGAAACGCAGCATGTTATACAGAGACAACATCTCATAAAAATGACATAAAACATCTTTAGCTTTATTAGTAAAAGAAAAACATTAAAATGTGAGTGGTACACGGATAAATTTACTATCCCTTCCCTCGAATCCACAAGTAGTTCAGCAATAAAAGCGAAAGACTTACCCCATTCTGTTTCCGTCGGCGACGACGAACGCCACATGAAAAAGAGTGTAACGACCACTTTAACGATTCAGTAAACCAGCCAGAATAACCACCAGCAAGTAGATTTGATTGAGCATTAAAGCTTCTAGGTAACGCGTTAAGTGTACGATTAAGCAGTTTAGTGCTAGCACGTCATTCTCGATTTCCATTTAAATACAAATTGCTATCCCATTAATTTGCTTATTGATATTCTTTGCTATACCTAGAGGTGTGCGAAGTTAAAATCTCGACGAGTCTGAAAATTTATCTTTTATAGGGATTTGTGTCTCTATCTATAAAATCACATTGAAAAAAAAAAACAATAGAACTTTGTTCTTAGTTCAAGTCAATTGTGCCATAGTTGTTACAATTATGTGTTGAGCTAGGTAGGATTTCTTGAGTTCAGGCAAACAATCCCATTGTTTGGCTCTTAGCTTGACTAAAAAAAGGAACAGAATGGTAAAATCCTCAAATTCACGGTCAACAGATTACACTCCAAGTGACTTGAAAAAAAATTCCGAATCAATCGCTCTATTCAAATAAAACACTACTATTATAGCTGCGGAAACACTGGGATGATCCAACGGAAACACTATTTCTCACAATGCTGTTCAATGTTTGTGGTCAGATAATAATTTGCCAAACAAACGAGTGACAATTCTAACGAGGAGCGTATAATATTAAAAGCATGCGGTTCACAATATTTGTATTTACTCACGGAACGTTCGTTGACAACGTGACGAGCGACCCCGCCCAGTAGTTTCACTAGATTTTCATCACCACGTTTACAAGCCCAGTGCATCGCGGTCTGAAATACACCAATCATTAAATTTAACGAGACACCTAACAAATCGAAATTAAATAGAAGGTGCACATCAAAAACTCTAAAATTACGTAATTGTAAATAATACCGCTATTCCTAAATCGATACTAAATTATGAAGCCTGAGTATTAAGAAACTTAGATCGGTGCACGATTCGATCACGAAATGAGTTTAGTAGGTCGAGAAACAAATTGCTTGATTGCCAGCCTTTTATTTTTATATATGTAAAACACTTTGATGGACAATATAATGCCGAAATTATAGCTCTTTATAATCGGAACGTATTAGGATGATTTGCATCCAGATTAAAGATTATATTTTGGAGAAGGTAGGTGTTATTAGCATAGTTATAGGAATTAGCTTGCTATCATCGTTGGTCATTTTAATATATAAAATGTTATGGTAAGTAAAGCATAATTTTAACGAACCGCATTTCAGATAAAGTTTTAACTGCAGGTAATAATCGGCAATTACAGCTTGTTCGACTAGCTGTTTTGATTGGATAATCATGACTTTTACTTGAAGTAAGAAGATTCATATTGATTGCATTTATTGAATTTTGTGACTATTAAACAAAATATTGAAGTTTAAAACTATGTACAGTATAGATAAGAGTGCAACCAGTACTAAAATACTTACACTATATTAGGTACTTTCTAAGCTATAACGTAAGTACTCTTAATATAAATATGTATGTACCTTATTGGCAAAAATTCTCATAATTATTAACCGTAGCAACAATAATTGCTAAAATGTATGTGAAATGGTTACCCGATTCAGTTAATGTCAACTCAGTGTTAGTTCTATATTTACTTGTGGAATAGACGCGGAAAGCACTTGTTTCAGGTGAGGCAGTGTCTAGTCAGCAGTTAAGATTCTTTCGAATATATATTGCTCTATCCGAGGCGAGGGTACGAGTTAGTACCAATCGGCGTATGTACAAGGTGTAGGCGTGATCGTCGCTGATTCAGTGGGGTAGTTAGTGGCGGGCGGTCCTAGGTTCGACGTCGCCCGGAGAAATATTGGCCTCGAGGGAAGCGCTGTTAATTTGCAGGGCACATTGGCTACAGGCACGATTTTCTACGTATCTATGTATGCGCGGCGCCCGACTACGTCAATATTGCCGAAAGCATTTTGGAGCCTAACTTAAATTATATATCCATACATTCGACTCGGTGCGCTAGCAAGCTGCGCTAGCAACGAAGCCAAATTGAATTTTCGGGCCCACCATCACGAGCGTCATATACCTATAGCTCTATAGTGTATATGATTCAAAGGCCTATTAAGATAGTAACATCGTTTCTAAGTTAAATGTGTCATCAAACAATCGATATAAGTTAGGTACAGCTCAAAACCCGTGTTCCTACAATCAAGTCCTAAGCTCTATAAAGAAAGTAGCTAATACAGAGATATTATGTGTAAATCAATTCAACGGTAAAGATGTGTTGTACCCTGGTATTTTGTTAATAAGACATACTTACAAACTAATTAAGTCCTTTGCTATAAAAGCCGCCGAGGTACACCGCTATGGTAAGTGTAATTTAGAAGTCATTAAAAATACTCACATACTGTATGTTGCACGTATTCACACCGCACAGGGCAAGCGGGCGTCAGGAAACGGCATAAGGGAACAAAGTAAAAATACGTTAGCAATTCAAACGGAATTACGTAGAATTTCTTTAAATAACATAGACAACGGCTTTAAGGAATTAAGGGTCCTTTGATAGTCCTTAAAATAAAAATCTCATTAAGACGACGTTTCCGGGTCAGCGGTCTACAGAATTTACAAATTTATTGTCGGTTAACCCAATAAATTTTAAACAGGATTACGTGGTCCGTGCGCAAAGCAAAGCTTTATAATTTGCCCGATATAAATCTCTTGTCTGTGTCAAACGCGCCTTTAATGTTTAAGATAAAATTTAGTTAAAGTTAGACGTCTTACATATTGGTTTAGACCACTAAATGCTTGTTTCCAATTAGACATAACAGATTTACCTGCGGCTTTGTTTGTGGTATTATGAAATCACGACAATTTTTCACATTGACATTACAATAAGTTTTGAATTGTTAAAAGCTTTGAAACGTCAATTATTTTTATTACGTTTACATAATCGATTTCGATCTAGGTGGATTACAATTCTTTATCTGACTATATTTAGCATTTGAGGAGATGCGATATGTTTAGAGATATATCTACGTATTTGATATTACGTCATTTTTATTGCTAAGTCTGTTAGTCTCTTCCAGATAACTTTATATTGAGAGGATAGCATATTGAGAATAAAACGTTGAAGCTAATGAGGAGTGAAGTGGTGCTCTTGCATAATTCATTTTAGCACAGCTACGGCGATGGAGATGCAGTACTCAAGTTCGACATTATTATTAACCTCACTAGGGTTATACTTAGTCGCACGAATGTTACTTATAGCTTATAAGTTAGATACTTGAAAGTCACTCTTAGGACCTAAATTGGCAACCTGTTTACTCGTTTTTGATTAAGGCGAGGTTGCAGCAATTTTTAAGTTATTTAAACTTTTCAAAAAACACAAAACAAAAAAAAAAAAATTGTAATTGATCATAGTTACGTACAATTAAGTAATACAGAAACGTGATTTAGATCGGTAGGTTTGTAATATATGAGACAGCATTGGCATAGTGACCTCCTGCGGTAACAAACGTGCTCACTTTGCACTGCAAGCCGGCCGTAAGTATAGACTCTTTAAACGCTGTTTTTAGTAGAGAGTAGTCATTGTGTCCCAATGACTACTCTGCAGGCCGCGGACCGTATCGCCGCCGTGCTAGCATTATATCCGGTACCACGTCATATTGATGGCGTTTGCGTGTACATCAATTAGGATCCAAGGGACGACGCGTCTTCCACGCTACTAATTATCGTCATGTCAACCAGCTTAGTATGTGTGTAATTATGCAGATTGTTTGACAGCGAGACGTTGATGTATGCATACATGCTAACCCGGCGAATTGTACTATTTTCTTACTATTTCAATATGCGTGTACTGTACTCCTTAAATCACAGGCAAATGTTTACAGATTGACCTTTGATTTGGTTGAGGCGTGTCTCCTGCGCGTGTTTTGGCCTAAACTCTACACGAGAATCTCTACAATAATTTAATTACCCTTTTTAAATGTTTAATTCAGGGATTTTTTTAACAATTCTGTCGTTTTGATTTAACGGCTGCCCAAATAAGCGTTTTTTAAATAATATGTAACTAATAAAAAAAACTTAAGGTTCCTTTGCTATCTTCAATAGTTAAGGTGACGTTTACTTGTAGAAAAATAAAACAAAACAATACTCACGCCCTGGGTTTATCCAAATGAACACCAAACGCCGATATCGGAAAAAGAAAAATGGATAAATAAGAACATGACAATAAAATAAAATATGACATCAATTTATAGATTTCGTATTCTTGATCTCGCATGAAGTAAAGGCGTCCTCTAGTCAACTAGTCAAGTACCAGTTTGTCAGGCCACTCACAGGCCTCTGACATGACCTACCTACTAGGCCTTTATTCGCTATGGCTCCTGAGATTCCTTGCCGAAAACGCGCTTTAAACATATTATGAACCTCAACATTTCTCGAAACACGCTAGTTCTAGTACGTTATATTGACAGTTAAAACGAGTGCATTACGAGTCTAGGTGGTCAAGCGAATCATTTGATAACAACCGAAAACGACTGTTTAACTTGCCCTCCAGAGGAAGCATTCAGGGCCCTTATTACACACGAGCGAATACGTGATGTCATAGCACGCTTTAAACTGATTTTGAACCTTAAAACTTCTCAAAAAGCACTAGCTTTTTGCACGGTATGTTGAACAGCTTAATTGACAGTTCAAAAAGAGCACGTTACGAGTATAAGTGGTCATAGCGAATAACGGCCCAGATATATGCGTCTGTCACTTAACGGTCACCCATCCAAATTTTAGCCGCTGGAGATGTAGCTTGTGGGTTTGGTGATCGGCAAGCAGTCAAACTATAGCCACAAATTAAAAATAACCGGTACTAATCATTTGACAAGATCTGAACCGAGGTATTCTTTAAGCTTTTGTGGTTTGAGACTCGAAGTTAAAATAACACGGAAACGTCCCAGACTGATTCGTACCGATACTTGTCAGATACGTCTATGTGGCACACAATTACTAGGCCCCTGTAATTGCCAAGGTAGGCATGTTGTGTCTGTGTACCATGTCTCACCGTAAAGGGATCCTGAAACAAAAGAAATCTGGTTTAATACGAAATTTAAAAGTATTTTAATAAGATCAGAACGTGTGATGATTTAAAAATGCCTTGTATGGGGACAGAGAAGTTGTTTAATGTATCATTAGGTTTACTAAATTTCGTAGCGCTATGTCCGCGCCTTGTAAATGGTTTTTGGAGAATTCATCGACCATACAGTACTTTCGATTCGTATAAAAACACTAAATATCATGAAAGGGCACGTTTAGTTTCAATTTTATTTAAGTTTTTTTAGTCAAAACGTCATCAAAATAAAAAGGAAGTTAGAATATGAACCAAACAGCTTTATTGTTTCACTCGTCAAAAGATAAGAATAGTAAATCAAATAGCTGTTTATTACACTGTTCTCAGAGTTGCGCATTCAACTCTCACGGTCTCGCTAAAGAGAGCAAAAAATCCAGATTAGCGTTATGTTTCGGAGTAGTACCCATAATGTACTCTGGGCGATCTCGTGATCACCGAATTACCAACTAAACTGTAAAAAACGTAGATAAAAGTGAGTCTCGTACATATTCCCATGATCGGGAGACGGTTGGACGGCGTTTTAATACACCCATAATCGTCGATCGACGGTGGATCATATGAAATATGTAATACCACTAATAGGTCTCGGTGGGCAGCTTCCTCAGCGGTCGCAGGCCAATTTCGCCGTTGGTAATAACCTTAATATCCCATCAGTGCTATACCCCATGCGTGTACAAAGATGAGGCCCGGTAATGACTGTGCGACCGAATACCCGACCCGCCTTCCATAATAATTCACCTTTGATCAATGAACCTATTTGAATACCATAAACCACGACTTTAGCTTGTGGATTTTGATGAAATGAATGGCGAAACTCCACGTTGTCCCGAATATTAATTACAAATATTAAATTATTAATAGCTTCAAAAATATTAATTTAAAAAAAAAAGCTGTCATTTATCAAATTTGTCCGGCTCGTCCGTGTGCAAGTTAAGCAGGAGTAGGTATAGTTCCAAAGTAGATTTCATTAAAATTACAATATTCCAGGGACTTAGTTCACGGTGGTATTTGTTATTATATCGATATTAGATAACAGTTTTCCGCCATATCAATGTTAATCATTGAGTATCCTATAAAATACATAAAATTCTAAATACTGGAAACTGTATCTTAACTTACTATAGATCAACTCAAATAGTGTGTTACAAAGCACTTAAAGCATTGATTATGAAAGTCTTTGTCTTAGACTTAGAGTCATAAAAAGCTGATTATTAATCAATTTTCTGGTCGATAAACACGCGGTAAAATCGTATTTTTCGCATGTAAAACTGTAGTTATAAATCAAAATATATATATTATACATAAATAACGTTCTGACTTGTTACGAAATATTAAATAAATTGTCCAATAAAAAAAGAGCTTTGTCTACTCGCCACGTCTTCAAATCAAAATGTACATTTAAGTATCTCTATTAACTAATTTAGCGCTACGGGAATAAAGCAATCAGTCGTCAAATGTCATTTTCGAGAAATGTGTGTCGGCCACATTTATAAATTATAGTCTCGCATGGATATAAAGCATGGTGAATGAGGATTTCTAAAATAAGAAGCAATTTATTATCGCGAGCATTGCAGCCGGCGTGACGCAAACATTTGTCGACAGTTATTAAGCGCTAGAACACTGCATCAGGATGAAACGCGCTGACACCCGAGGATATTGTCATTTCTTTGGCGTGTGCCACTAACCAAACGAAATTAATTAAAGCTCTGACAAATGCAAAATCATTATTCTCTGTTCAAAAACAACTTAAAATACCACTCGACATTTCAAATATTACTTTATAAAAATCCAATAAATTAAAATCAATTAAGACGTCCCTTTTTTAATGTGATAATTACATACAAGAAAGAAAACTGAAATCGTTTTGGTCTGAATTAAAGCTGCATTGACCGCATTAAAGCCTTTAAAAGAACCGTTCATCAATGGTCGTAAAAATGATAGCAGGTTAAATCGTGAAATAAAGTATTATAATGACAAAGTGTACAATCGGTCGTGTATAAATTTTATTGTGCAGTCGGGTGAACATTGCGCATTTAATTGTGGCTATGTTAACGGGTGCAGCGCGAGTACGTGTCGTTAATAGAGCGTTGTCTCTTCATTTTGTTTGAACGTTCAGTGACTCTGTTATTTCGGAGCGACTAATAAATTGCGTGATGACAGGTGTCAGCTGCTTCACCGCCTCTGCACTCTTGCGTCGATGTCTCATTCCTCACGCTCTACTCCTAAATTCTCTTATTTTATCAACGCTCCGTTCAATTTTCGTTTCGTTCTCTCGCCATTTTATTTGTTTGTATGAGTGCTATCGTTTTCGTTGTGCCAACTCATTCTACATGGACCGCGTAGGTGCCTTGATATATTAAAGGATTTTTTGTCCTCTATAACATATACATAATAGCACAGGTTGTTAAAAACGACAATATTAATAAAAATAAAAAATTGTAAAAATTTACGAATGTAATTATTACATAATGTGTAATTTTGATAATTTAATTTTCTCTTTTGTAATGAAGATCTTATTGGGAAACTATATTGATATAGGTACATATATACATGGCGGATCTGTTTGAAAATTCATTTGATACGATTAATAAAGAAGTTTTTCAGCACATAGCATAATATTAATAATATTTGGTCAAAATTGACTGAATTTACGAACTATACAAATTAAACCACTAATATAGCACCTACCCGCCTGGTTATCCTGGTTATAAAGTCAGACCAAAACGAGAACAAGCTTTTGGAACATCCGAACCAGCTCGAAGAAAGAATGATATGATATAAATCAAAAGATATATTTCTTTTTACTATCGTTAATTACAAAAGGGCGTATATAAATAAAGAGCAGGCGCCCATTCAGGCGGACTGGCGAGGCGATCACCGCGCCGCGCCTTGTCGCTACAAGCAAATGCACTTATCTTACCGGGATGTGAAAAACTGTTCTGAACTCGCAGTCGTCGGTTAGTTGCGCCAACGTGATCCTTTTTACTATACCAGAGTCAATGCTCCAGAGGTTTCGGTTCTAGCAACATTTTTGAAGACCCACGAAGATTAAACTCAACTGATCAAGAGCGTGACCAATGCACATAGGAGGTTCTGTAGTATACCGGATTTGAACAGGAGAGGTTCAAAATGAAAGTGAAGCAATCAAGTCAACTGAAATGTCATATTTTATGAAAGGGCTTTGTTTGTACATTTCGAAACCATTTATTTATTTCATTTTAGACGTCGAAGTATGTAACCCCCATTTTAAAATGAAATTATTGGTAGGTACACCGCGAGGTTCACATTGCACGTGGGTCAACATTTTTTTTACCGTAAAGTCGAGTTTCTATAGTAATGTAGTTTGTAATTTTTTGTTAGTTTGTAAGCTTTTCCAAACTAAATCGGTCGGGGTTGCCGTGATAAGTGAGACCAATGGCGGGTTACATCTATACTCTATCTATATATATAAAAATGTTATGTTGGTTTGTGTACGCTTCAAAAACTCAAAAAGTTCTGCACCGATCGAGCTGAAATTTTAGCATGATATATAATCCGCATCAAGGATTGTTTTCATCTATTTTTTTCATCAGTGACATATCAGCGAATGTGCGAATGAGCCACAGCGAAGCGTGGCAGGGTACAGCTAGTACTAATATATAAAGCTGATGAGTTTGTTTGTTTGAACGCTAGGATCTCAGGAACTACTGGTTCGATTTGAACAATTATTTTTGTGTTGAATAGTCCATTTATCGAGGAAGGCTATAGGCTATATAACATCACGCTACGACCAATAGGAGCGGAGCAGCAATGAGGAATGTGGCAAAACGGGGAAAATATATTACTTTTAAGAGAGTTATTGGGGGAAAACTTGAATTATGCGGGTGAAACCGCGGAGCGCAGCTAGTATTATAATATTAGTGACAAAACAAAAGTTCTTAATAATTATTGAGAAATCTAAAGAAATCAACTGTTCGAATCATTTTAGTAAAAATATTCATGAAAACTTACAACGAATAGAGTTACAGAATATGAAACTATGTTAATTAATAACGCGTGAAATAATCTTCACGGCAGAGGGGAAAGTACTTTACAGATTTGGTAAGACTAGCCTTGCGACAGCAATGGGGTTCCTGTTGGCCTCTTCAACCCTATTATACCAAAATGATACTGACCTGCATCTGACACGCCTTCATATAAAATTTCATTAACCAGAACTACTTGGGATTAATATTTCTAAATATTAAAATTCAGAATGAGCCGAACACGTTATTAAAAAAATGAGACTGAAGTCTTATGACATATTTTTGTATTAGTGGCTATTAGCCACTTTGCTTTTCGTAGCCACTCATTTGGATTTGATTAACATGCGTTCAAACATTCAAATTGTAATTAACAATAGAACTAATGTATAACTGATATCCGACTCATAAAACCGTCAATGACTCAACGATAAAAATAAACAGAAGTCTTTTAAACCATTATCGATACAAATAAATTGTCCATCCAGGAATGAATATCAATAAATTGAAAATTTAACTCGTAAAAACATATCATCGATTATTGTAAACAGCTGGCGGGCATTTATGCAAAACGACTGGTTTCATTGGACCAATTCAACAGCGGTAGCGAAGACATAAGAATTTTAATTTAAACTTACAGATTGGACCCTTTGCAGGGGCATTACGTACCAGAATTTCCATTTAACGTATCATGTTAGATTCTGAGGATAAGTGGAAACTAGCGTTATCGATATACCCACAACAATATAAATCGCTTCAAAACTTGGCAATCTGCATATATTTTGAAATTCCGCTCGACAATAGCCTTATTAAAATCTTGAAGGGAACTTTAATTTGCGATGACAGCAACATCATTAATCTTATTAAAGCTCAACCTTCTTAACTTTTCTATTACAACAAAAGCAGCAGGAAAAAACTCTGAAGTAAATATTTCACACAAGATTTTTTTTAATCACGATTCTAACATGAATTCAAGTTTTTATTTTGTGCACACTCTATGTTTTGCATAATCGAGGCTGTTTAAGGTCCCCCTCGGCTCCGTCTATAGTTAAATTTGCTTTGCCGAATTGATTGTGGCACTTAACCAGTTCCCTGGCATGTGTGAGTAAATCTTTCTAACGGCTGATTCACAAATAAAACCGTGGCTCGAGAATTCGTGATAGCAGTTATCGATTCGTTCTCATCTTGTTCACTTTTCCTTGCATTCGGTTAAACAAATAGAGGTCTTGTCGGGTCGGTAGGCAGATCCTAATTAAAAGTATATTCAGCCGCTGTCGTATATTACGCAGATGAGGCCCTCCGGCATTCAGTCACTGCGCCTGACCACCTCTCAGTCGTTTAGAGGTTTTATTACTTTACGACACAAAGGATAAGAAAAGGCAAATATTTTTATTATCAACTGTATTAGATTATGTTTGTATAATAATAAAAACCTTTCCTCTATTTTGTGATTTATTAGTGAGCGTTTTCAATCCTACCCCTAGCTGCCGTAGTTTCATATATTAAAAAAAAATCTTAAATTATGAAATAGACAATGAACTCAATTTAAAGCCATTTTTAGAACAGAATTATTTTTTGCATCTTTACCTGCGTGATCGATCAAGCTTAATATTCTCCGCTGAATTAATCAAATTGGCCACCGACTAAGTAGGTATGCTATTTAGCCATCTGGCGTCACAAATTACAATAGTCCACGTGTACGAAGGCGAGTGCAAAAGCTACAGAACAAAATACACAGACCAAACCAGCGGCGACTGAGATAGTCCAAACTTAATTACTAACCACTTACTACTAACAAGAAAACCATCGAACCTGCTACAATCACGTAATAATCAGAAGCCAATTAAATAACAAATTACAAATAAAATTAAAAAGCGAAAAAAATATAATTACAAACAATATCGAATTGAATGTTTGATCAACTCATAATTAGAAACAATTGTAAAAACAAAAAAACTATAAGCGAGAGAACGAGAAGTAGCCGGGATCCGATTCTTGTTTATGCCGGCCGGCCCACCTCGTCCACACTAAAAATTTGATCGTATCTTTAATATTTTAATAGGTTCCCGCAGCGGCACCTCCGCTGAACAGTGCAGTAATTGTATAAAGTATCTCTTGAGGAATAAATTCAATATTCTCAAGCTGAGCCGGTGTATTCCTTTGTCACACTCAGAAGATGGTGTTTTACCTAGATTAAAAATGGACTAAATAATGTAGTCACGCACCCACACCGCATATTTATATATGCAGAAATCGGGACAGGTTAAGAAGATTCAAAACTCTGAACACAATAATATCACGAAATAAATTATAGAATTTCATAGAAAAGCGTAATAGTGATTTTATTTAGTGGCGAAATAAAAAAGGTTATTATGGAACATATTAGTTCGAAACGTATCTTTAAGCCAAGCTTCCTCTTTCGATTCTAAATAATTATGTAATATCTCAGATACTGTATGTGTATTTATTCTGTACCTTCGTTCCACTTCGTGATAAAGCTTAAATCAACACACGAAGTAATTACAAACGAGCCACACTTCATCGCAGATGCGAATTGTGATTAACTATATAGTCCGCCTTCGGTTCCGCGCTGCTTATCCTTTATTGTATACGCTAGCTATCTCTCGCTTTCGATCGCAAGTGATAATAGGAAGGGATCAGGTTTAATAGATGCGACATAGTAGGTCCCACAAGGATTAGAATTCATTAACTAACAGAAATACTATTAATTTTATCGATATTATAATGTTAGAAAACTATAGCAAACATTAACAATTAATGTTTTTTTTTTTTTTAATTTTGTATTACAATAACGGATTTTAAGGGGTCTTCAGATTTTTAAAACAACGATAGTTTTTCTGAGCTAACTATTCAAAAGTTAATGAAAATTCAACCTATCTATCTATTATAAATCTTCATAGCAATTAGTGAGGTGGTCCCAGTTCTTATATAATTATAATATCCGCACATTCTCCTCTCGTTTCTACTTTTGTTTTGTGCGTTGTCATCAAGTTAATGGCCCTTTATTAAATAAATTCCAAGGACTATTTCCCCTGTAAAAGCTTGTAATATTATATAAAATATAAACATCTATTATTACATAAAACAATGTATTCAACTTGTTTGAAAAGATGGAGTATTTAATGGACCTAATGCTTTCGTCATCAGTTTCTTAAACATTTTAAAATATTCGCATTAATTAAAAGTTTTTTGTTAAAAAGAATATTTTTAGCTCAAGGGTTGTACTGAGTGAACCTCTTTTGTAATTTATCCTTTAAAGAGAAGTTTTTCAGTAAAACAACGCTCAATCTGCAACAAAATATAAAAGTTTCACAATAACGTATACGCCTGAAGCAAGGAGATCATCAAAGACGAGATAAAACCTCTTTCAAAACTTGATATTTACTTACGAAGTATTTAAAAGAATATAATACGTAAGAGAGAGGGTTTTATTTTGAAGTATTTAGTTAAAGCTTTTGAGGGGTAGAATTAAATTGTGCTCCGAATATTAATAATTTGTTATTCTCTTTCATTAATTTAATTTTACCTATGGTTTCGGTTGTTCAATATCATCTGGCGTGTCACAAGTATGCGAGTATATACTTTGTATACAAAGTGGTAAACATCTTAAAGCACTATATTATGCTGTATAGCACTTCAAGTTAATGCACAAACAGTGTCTATATATATACATTTATATATAAATGTATTCGCGTAATGAGAGCTTAACACGGTGCTCGAATTCGGTACTGCCGTGGGCGGGCGGCGGGAACCTCGCACCTACTTCGCTGCAAGCGGCCTTTCCCAATTAGCCTTAAAATAATGAACATGTTTTATATTTCTACCAGAGTGCGGCGTGTACTTATTATCCCCGTTTGCCCCGGGAGGTCATGCGGCTGTGACCCTTGTGTTGTTGTACACAGAAGTATCTACAAGTAGCTAATATAATTATAAAGGGAAATGCCGGCAGGGTTTTGGATATTATGACTTCAAGTGAGACAGTTTTCATTGGTAAAATAATACTCACAGTATTGCAGTTCAAAGGTTGCCGAGTCTTATTTTAACAGTGTTTAGGGTAAGCGATTATATCGTTGCTATAGCGCACCAGTACGAAATATAATGAATGTAAAAACGATACGTTTTAGGACAAATATTGTCATGTCATATCAATAGGCATACCTACTGTATTCGCATCAGTTTAGCTGTCTAGCTAGGTTATTATCTCACCACGTTTCAATCAAAACTGCCTATGTCAGGGCACAACACATATTGGTTGAAATACTTACACGAAGCAGAATATTTAGTAAGTAGTTTAGTTAACTAAGCACTTTGCAATTATTTTGTTGGTATGTTTTTGCTGCCGTACCTATCCACAAAATAGCTGATTTTATCATTAATTTAGATCTTCTAGAAACTCTCTTAAAAATTAACCACAGGGACAAATTAGGTGGCTCAACCATTCCTATAAAGTTTTAAACACTTCCTGAATCCTGATTCACTTTACAAATACGCGACCTCTTAAAGATTTAACTAAGCTTGAATAAATAATCAATTTAGCCGAGACAGCGCGGTTTCTGATCGATCGCCACAATGCTGGCTGGATGATATACTCGCCTAGCCGAGCGATAAATATCCCGAGACAAATGTTTCAAGCGTCTCCGGAGAGTTGCGGTGACACTTAATTTAAAAGCTTCAATTGTACAGAAATAACCAAAACACGGTTAAGATCTTTCGAAAACAAATCGTATATCGGTCGGTCGTCGACAATCGTGATTGACTGCGCAAGTGAACGTCTCTAATATAAACAAATTAATAGGGAGCCCGACAGTCCCGCGCGGTGGGGGCATCGTTTAGATACTCGCTCACGTATTAGGGGCTCAATGAAGAACTGCTCTCGCTTGTCATTAATGTATTTAGAAAAAATATTACAAGCTCAAGTAGTAAATCACGCTCGGATACCAACGTTTTCTGCTTTTATTAAATATACATTTCCTGTCTAGCTGTGACATTTTCATTATGGTTGACAATATTAAAGGAAACATAATTCTCTAGTAATAATGTTTATGACACTTGTGTATTATTAAACCAGTTTTGCTGTGAATATTAAAATAAAAAACTAAAATAACAGCGAGTAGAAAGATGCGGCGCGTTAAAAAAAAGTCGAAATCCTACTTAATACCATTATCTGGAGCCATTAACATGTTACATGTGTTAATCACATCCTCTTAGGGCCGCCTTATCAAAACGGGAGCAATTTTAAGAATGACTGCGCCTATAAATAAAAGGAGTCTTTACATTAATTATGAGCTTAATTATGTAGAATCCCTTTGATTTACAAGCCGCTCATTGCCGCCGCAAACGAATTGTAGTGGCTTAGCGGAGCACCTCGGGCTTTGCCTACTGCCTCTCGGTTATAATTATTTTTGTCGTAAGACAGCGCGCGAGATACTTGTATATGCCGAGATGAAAGTGAATTGAGACAAGTTGACGCCCGCACCATTTCCATGGATTAGCCGATTAGATCTGCTTTAGAATTATTCGGGGGTTCCTTGCAGTAATAACTTTAACTGAATTTATAAACG
Source organism: Campaea margaritaria (assembly GCA_912999815.1). Classification (NCBI taxonomy): domain Eukaryota; kingdom Metazoa; phylum Arthropoda; class Insecta; order Lepidoptera; family Geometridae; genus Campaea; species Campaea margaritaria. The sequence continues at coordinate 9,801,213 of OU538788.1, forward strand.
TAGACATGACGGTTTATAAGTATTTAGTTGAACATTTATTTGCAGGTATTCACCAGCTAATAATTTATTCATGAAGTTTATTATTCTTTGTTTTTTTAAATGTTCTGTTCTCGTTTAATTTATTTTCTTTAAGTCGAATAATATTAACATTTGATGAAAAGATTGACGTAGATGTAATTACGTCTAACTAAAGTAGGTACTTTTTGTGAAATTGCAAAGAGAAAAAATAGTCATTCATGATAATTAATGTTATTATAATAATTTTAAATAACTTGGTTCATTAGTGATTGGGATCTTAAATACTCGTAGTTATACCTACTGCCACCTGAGATTGTTTTTTTTTTATATTCTAGCTGTTACTGCCCTAGTAGGTTATCTTTAACCGGAATTACATCACTATCCTTATTTTATAGGTAGATTAAAATAATGATCAGTCTGAATTGTAGGCGATGTCAATAATAAATTGATACTCGTAGTTTCCGTTGATCAAAAACTTCTTTTGTTTGCGTTGCTTTCGAACAATACGAATGAAATAATCTTTGGGGTATAGAATGGATAAGGCAAGCGGCGGATGTTCGCGAAGCGCCGAGAGCGAGCGGGGCGCGCGCGGCTTGTACGCCGGCGGCGGCCGCCAGGCGACATGCGATGACGATCCACCCTCGCAGGAACACACCCGTCGCTTATCCATAACACACACTCACAAGTACTATTGTATACGTACATGGAAAAACCCTCTATCATTTTAAGAAATTTATATGTAACACATTTTCAGAAAGCGATGGTATTTTTTTTTCGGAACGGTTTTGTCAATCTTGTGTTCTATTTCGTTATCTATCAAGCTTCAAAATGACATTTTAATCGAAATTTCAACCAGCGTAGACAAGGAATATTTTAGTTATTATATTCTAGATTTCTTAATAATCAACCAAGCTCGATCCCAATGACGACGCCGAAATATGACCGAAAATCAGCAGGGCATGGCAGGCAGTGGCCGAAAAGCAGAGAACAGCCTATGGTATTGTCAATTGTACATATTGGTTTACCAGCTACCAATATACCACTGGGGTAGCCTAAACAAAGTTGGTGGGATTTACCACAACTAAAAAATAAAACATAGTTGAATCCAATTATATAAATCTTGTACGAAAACAATCCGCCACAAACCATTTCAAAACTACACAAAACCGGTTCGTCGTCGGATATGTCGATGGTATTATACAAATGAATCACACATATATTCAGTCAATCCGAACAATCGAATATTGTCCTCGGGCATTATAATCGACGGTCCTAACTCGCCGCCCGAATGCAGGCTCTATTTCTGCCTAGTGTTTAGAAACAATAGCTCTGCGCTGCAATTAGTTTATCCGATAGATGGTGGTCGAACGAGTCGTAAATCTACGCTCTTGCCACCAGTGGGCGCTGTACGTAGTTGTGGCGCCGTATGTAGATTCAGCTCGGTTAATTAATGTGCCATGGTAAAGTGCGAGGTCTCTCCCTCGCATCCCACTCGGGTTTCGTAAATTGCGCACCCATCTCCCCCTTGTACAATAGCTTCAATTTTGGCAAATTAAAAATTCGACGCCCGAATTAAATGGCCCTTTATAGCATAACTAGTATTCATTCCCAGTTGACTCATCTGGTTTTTCAAGGTTTTATTTTAGCTATTTTGTATTCTTTCACTTCTTTGACAATGGAAACCGTTGGTCTATGGGTCTATGGTCTAATATAAATGATATGAGAGAGATATTCTTCTGACGAGTAGAATATTAAGGTATATTTTATGAAATGTAGGCGATTCAGAGTTCTTTAACAGATACAGATGGTCTGTTATATGGCGAAAATAAGCGAGCGAGAAGATTCCAACGTGTATAAAGTGGCGTCATTTGTCACAGAACCACAGTGTTGAAGAACAAGCTTTCATGCCCTCCAAGCGAGTGTTAACATATTTAAACTCCAATGTTAAGACCACACTATTGAGGATACATTTTATAATATTATTGCTTCTTGAATTAGCGTATGGATTAAGGTGAAAAACATACATTAATTAAACAACTACTGTAACATTTGCCGATTGTAATACGCACCGGAAAATAATATTAGGTTTACGGGAAAATGTTATATTTAAGTTAATTTCCCGCCTCACGGTTCTTCACGGTCAGCTAAATAAGAGAGTGTTGCTCTAACCGACTTGTCTTATATTTCATTTTTACGATTTCTGACATTTATAGTACTGTAACTACAGTTATTTTGATCGTAATAAAAAGCGAATCGATTGAGTGACCCTAAAACTGAAAGAAAAAAAAACATGAGAATGGTATTTAATATTGTTGAATGAAACATTTTTAAATCTGTGAATGCATATGGAAACAATACCAGATGTATTCAAATATTTTTCCGTAGCTTCAATGGTTCAGTTGCTTTGCTTTTCCATCGCAAATTACCGCCCTGTATGTACATTTAATTGATCAGTGTCAATCATACTAGTTAATATTTTTATCTTATTTTTAATCTTGTGAAGGCAAAGGTCGTCTATATTACCGGAGATAATATAGGTACAGGATATCGGGGATGGCAGCAAGGTCTAAGTTTATCAAATCAGCGATGTTCTCGATCGCGCCGTGGATTGACGAATTGCAGAAAGGCGCGGGAGGTCCCACTGCCTTCATTATCCCTTTCATGCTGAATTTCAATTAGCATGCTTTCGTGTTTCGCAATAACAATCCGAACCCCGTTTGCAAATACAACGCGCGTCGATGAGTATTCCGTTCTCCTTTCTCTGACTGACCCACAATGCTAGTAGGTATTGTCTATTGTTCAACTAAAAAAAAGCATACCTAACGATGCAACTGGGCTATTCAAACTGGTTTTTATATTAACATATAATTTACAAAAAAAGGACATCTATATTTGCCAGTTATATTAGCCATAAATCAATATATAAATACGACTTTTTTATTTACTTTGATTACTTTCACGTAATTTTACGGAGTGAAACCTTATAGTTTTAGAAATAATTATTAAAAGTAGCCATAATATGGAACAGCGGTAGTTATGCGCTATCTTTTGTTTTTCACAGAATTTTCGTAAACTTTTACTGGGAATAATCTGTAGGTACTAAAATTGACTTTTGTAAGTAATATACACAAACTACTTAATTATTTTCTATGCCATTAACACGCTTTCTTATTAAATGCTTAAGCTATTTGTATGATAAATTAAACGAACCAAAACAACGACAAAAAAATAACAGACATAAAAAGTTAGAACATTCAATCGGGCACTGCCAACACCTAATGGCGCCAGAACCAAATTACTAAGCGGCACGAATGCTAACCTGTCTCCTTTCAAATTTGATTGCGCCCAACATCACATGCCCATGAACTCTATAATGAAACGTTAGTATAAAAACAAAACTATGGGCATATATGATTAGGTCGATACACGAGTAAGGTAGAACCACTAAACAAACAACAATTACAATATCGCTGCGTCAGCATGTTAGAAATCACTTATTGTGGGAGTGACTTGCACTCGCGGGCTGTTGTGGAAGTGCCTTATGCCACGCTGGTTACATCGATCCGTTGAAGTCATGGGATATCAAATTAATTTCTATTTTTATTAGTATATGCGATTGACAAAAGCTTTCAAGTGGAACGACTGAGTAAACTTTAGGCCGCAAATATTGTCATCATGATCATCACTATATTATTATGACACAAAGTCACCACCGCGTCTGTCTGTCTGTAAGGAAATATTTCAGAATATACTAAAGACATTTTCTTAGACTTTTCACAAATGCGTAGATCTGTTCTTGTTCTATAATGTTTGTGTTTTATCTATTTTAACCAAATTTATAATATTTTCTCAAGGAAGTCATAAAAGTCAGCGCTCCACTTCTTTGACAAGTGGTTTGAAACTTATAATTATGTTTTTGATGGAATGCAATATAATTATGCGAATACTGCTGGCGACTTTCTTTTACCCAATTAGTTATTCTGCGGTGCGCTTGCGCCGATTAGTTTATAATAATTTGACATGGCGCGGGCTGATCGGAGGTGGTTGTGGTGAACATAATATGAAAGTATTAAAATAAATACTTATTTAGCGAAACTTTTAGTCGCATTTCTGAAGCCAGGGCTGGATAGACATCACATTTTTTCCTTCTGCATTTATATTGGGTGATTATTTGTGGATTTATATGAGTAATTTTAAACTCCAATTGCTGAGGACGTAACGAGCTCCACGCTTTAGATTTGCCTATATAATATTAGCTTTATATTTTGAGTTTATGACTAAAGTTAGTTTCTTAACGTGCCCGTCATTGTTATAGGAAAACGGTTACCTAAATTTATCCAAACTAATAAAAAAAGAGATAGTATCGAAATCTATGTCGGGTGACAAACCAAAATATAGAATGGAAAAGATTATTGTCCGCCCTCCGTGTGTTCGACATGCATACCAAACAATGGCGCGCGCCTCGACGGACGGCTCAAATGAGGCGCGGCGTCAAATCTCGGGTTGCACCGGCGTGGCGCCGGCCGACACATTCGTGAAGTTAGCACACCCATTCAAACTAACAACAAAAAAGACTATATAAACCAAAAGTTCTTGTCGTCGTGCTTCGGTTTTCGGTTCCCAAAGTAACGAGCGACCGTAACAAATGAGCCGTCGTCATCGGAGCTCGGATTTCGTCTCCAGTATAAAGATGTCTGTTAACCTTCATAAAATTAACTGTTCTGCTATTTATACTGTAAATAAGATAACCTGTAAAGTTTCAATTCGGGGACGCCAGTTGATTCTTTCTTCATGCAGAGTAATCAATCTGGAGTTCGTTAATTGGTCAATTAAATGGCACTAAGCAACGTTCGTAGTAAATTTAAAGTCAGATAAATCATTTAGAAAATCAGTGTCTTAATTAGAGTGAGGGATGTCAACGGAGCCGATGGCTTGCACCGGAATAAATCAGGATTTAAATAGCTTTCCGCAACGACACTCCCACCGTCGACTTGGCGTTAATAGCGCGTGCAACCGAAATCTTAGACGAATGTTTGGAAATATTTTTTTACAAGAAACAGTATACCCGTCTCGGAGCAGGCGCCAACAAAAAACGTTATAAATGCGGTTGTAATTGCACCCGACGTAAACTCACCAATTAGAGCATGCCAATCCGTTCGATTTATTTATTGCAGGGACTTAAATGAAACCTTAAGTAGTCATTCAATGTTAATAAATATCTACTTATATTACCCGGTATAAATGTAATTAACAATACCATTATTGGATCGTATCAATATAGTTATTGGTATGGCAACATCAAATGATTTGGATTTAATTACTCGGATCAACAGCTCCGCCCCGTTCGAAATCGAATAGTCGTAAATCAACAATAATAATGCAGAGCTTTCCTCGTTTTATTAACCAAACAAATCTTTATCAACACAATTACACGATCGTTAGGAAACGATTTTATATTAATGAATTTATTTCGAGATCGCCAACAACGCTGACAAAAAATACCCTTTTGACAAAAATCTATGATAATACTAAATACCTGCTGTAGCGGTTGAGTCATACCACGGAACAATACAAAAAAGATTTTATCTGGATGGCGTTATCCTATTTTGTAATACGAGCCCTTCAAATTGTTTTTCGGAACCAATGAATATGTTTACAAAAAATATAAGCCCATTGTAACAAAAAATATTGCGTAAATTAGGTGTACATTTATCTATAGGTTACTCGGCACTCTCGCACTAACGGCAGGTTTCTGGAACGTTAGTTAACTTTGAGGACAGATTAAATCTATTGCTGTCCTTATCATTTATTTTCTGCCCGATAGAGACAACGATAAACTGAATCTGCCGTCAAAGTTAACAAACGTTCCGGAAACTGGCCGTAAAACTGCAGCATTTTAGTGTCAAGTAGTATAAAAATGCAATACTATCAGATAAAAAACCAACTCAGTAAGCTACACGTTTACTTAAGCTTTGCTGGAATAACGTATATTTTAAGGTGGAACATCGGCTCACGTCCCGACTAGGTGTGCAGACCCAGTTAACTTCCGACCCTGCATCGGCTTATTGAGTAGAAAGGTGAAACGGAATTGGCTTGGCAAAGTTTTTTATAACTATATTGTATGCACTCCATTAGATTTAATAAATGTTGTTTAACCAGTTTGTAATCTACGGGGAAATATTTAGACTTAATAATAATTTTATAAATGCAAAAGTGTGTTTTTGTTACCACTCAGCTCCGTAACAGCTGAACAGGTTTTGATGATTGGCATATAGATATTTTAGGTTGTGGAATAACATAATATATAACATAATATCACTATTGTCTACGCGGCCGAAGACATGAAGCGCCGCTAGTCACACGCACGATTCTTGAATGCTAAGGGCCGGTTTTTTAATTGATACTCTTAACAATAATCAGAGGATATTTTCTCTAGACCCTATTGGACTTTTCAACACTCTACCATATACCATAGAGTTATTATGTTGACGTAGGTATAAAACATTGGAAAGAATAAATATTTAGTATATTACTTGGTTACTAAATTATTTAAAACTTTGCCTTTTCATTTGTGTGAGTGACGAGACGAGCAAGTTGTTCACCTAATGTTTAGCTCTACGCCTGCTCATAACATTTACAGTACTATCCAGAACTTTGAATTGCATAAGCTAGCGGGACACTACACTGCGCTCGTCACCCTAAAATATCGGCTCTTAAGGCTCATAATAATATGCACAGTAATATCGCTGGAAGCAGTGCCCTTCAAACCGAAACACAGTATTGTTTCCACACTATTGTATTGTTTGCTATTTTAGTTAGACTGTGGTTCTTCTACATAACTGGTTTGCTAAAAATTGTTCGACTACGTTGGATCCAGTACCCGAGTGTCGGATTTTCGAACCGATTCCATTCCCGATCTGACGCATTCAAAAAACGTTATTCATAACTATTACAATCGTAAAGCCGTTTTTGAATGCGTCGGATTTATGAATAGGAGGGGGGTACTGCTTTCAAGTTTCATCTGTACGATACCTGGATACAGTGAAGATAAAACATGAAAAAGCGATATCTGAATATCGCACGTATTTATTAAATCTTCTTACCTTCAGTCTAGATAATACTTGAGAGCTCAAATTTACAGGGTAGGAAAAATTTAAGTTAGTATTTTTAATTTGTAAAGCTCAAAGACACTATACTATGCAATATTTTCTGATACCTTTGTTGTTTTTACGAGTTTACATACAAACTATAAAGATAAAAGTAATGTATCGTATACTTTAAATAAAAATTTACGACAACTAATCACCATTATAGTTATTAAAGAATAAATATTTAGTGAAATTTCTTCAAATAGGAAGTAGTGATGACACATTTAAAAATCTCCTTTCAAATTTCAAAGAGATACAAGCGGGCACACAATAAAAAAATATCATAAGAACCCACACACAGAGATATTTCTACAAATCTATAATTCCATCAGCAAGTGAGGCAAATACGAAAATAAGCATCAAAGTGTTTTTAGAAGAAGACGACAAATGTCGACCAGCAAGGCGCAGTAGCAAACACATGTTACATATTGTCTGACAATATTTACTGTTGCTTTATTAGCTCGGGAAGCGGATAGAAGAAAATAAAAACAATCTACATAGAAAAAGCACACAAGGAAACTCGAGACGCCGGTTACTAATACACTACTCAACCAAGTCTAGAAAACAAGCCAACTACATAAATATATTTAAGATTAGCTCTGACCCGTGTTTTGTTCACGTTGTACGGATGGTTTTAACTCAGTCGGATGAACAATTAACTAATACGACTTGCGCGTCACGATATTTTATGTTATGTAGATGACAGGTACTATGCCAAACATAAACTTGTCGCAAGTGCCAGCAACAACTGTACAAAGTTTCGACTCAATCGGTTGAACGATGTGCAAACGCAAAGAAGACGAACAAACACACAAACAAACAAACAAACGTTCATTATTATATATTTGATAACATATTAGAAAAAGTACTGCCAACTAAAATACAAAAGTAAAAAAAGAAGTAAAAATGCTTTTGGAATTATTAATTATTATTAGCATCGGCGCAGATAACAATACGATTTATTTATCAGATCTCATTTTTTATTGATAATCAACAATTGTTGTTATAATTTCGCAATTGTTGTTCTGTAATCGTAAGTATGTCACGTCGTCATTTAATGCGAAAAGAGATGTTTAAGATAGTGAGTATGTTGGGTGGAAATTGCGGATGTTGTTAACAAGCAACCAAGCGTAATTTATCGATTATAGGCACACTACAGGGCTACCACATAGTTTTAGGAGACGTAGCCGTACATAACCCACGAAGATACAAGGTCACTACTCAAAGATAATAACAGTTTTTTGCAAAATAGTGCTTGGAGGCAGCCCCAAATTAGGGTTCAAATTAGCCCCAATTTGACTGCGGTTCCATCACTGAGTGTTTGCCAATGACCAACCTGCTAGGAGAAGATTACGTGATGTCAAGCTTTACGCTCGCAAACCGTTAAAAGTTCCAGCTCTGTGGCGTGGAAATCAGGGACGTCGTTATTGTGGATAATCACGGATTTCCCCTGGACCAACACACAATGGGCACACTTTATGATATGCCTCACCTTTTTCAAATGCATTGAAAGGTCCAACAGTTCCAACGACTATTACTAGATTTTTTTTTGTTTTAATACCCTTGTTCCCGAGAATTTCTCGACGACTTTTAAAAATTTGTAATTCAACATTTATATTCGTTTTCGGTGGTAGCCTAGTGGGAGAACGTCCGCCTTCCAATCAGAAGGACGTGAGTTCAAATCCCAGTGCAGGCGCGTACCAATGTGTTTCTTGTAAAACATATGTACGTAATTATCACTCGCTTTTCGGTCAAGGAAAAACACCGTGAGGAAATCCACATACCTACCCGAGAATTATTTCGGAGGTAGGTAAGAGATCCACCAATCCGGATCTGGCCCCCGTGGTGGATTATGGCGTAACAGGAGAGACCCGTGCTCAGCAGTGGGACAATATGGGTTAATGATGATGATGATTCGTTAGTAAAATGAAAACAAACGAAAACAGTCATTTACTTTAAAAGACAGTTCTCGATTGATCGTCATTAAGTTCTGTTAACAACTATTCACGTGCCTACAAGAGGATGCCAATAAAATTCAAATCCAATTGCGTCTACCCTTGATTTACAACGAATCAATAAAAGAGAAGGCTATCATTACCTTTTTTATTGCGCATTCAATAAAAGGAATGTACTCGGTAATCAATGTGGCGGCGGCGACGGCAGGCATTTCGAAGGAGTCGAATTAAGAGTTAGAAATGTATGTATTTCCAAAAACAATAACTTAATTTCAAATTAAAACATGACATTTATACCTATAAACATAATTAATAATATTACTATGCAATATGGCAATAAAACAAGCGTGGCCAATACTGCAACAAGTGCAACTAATTAGGGGTTATCAGAGATAATTGCTAATAATTGTAATAAACTGAGGTTGTTTAAATGTCAATCGAAATTCGAAATTAGCTCCACGGACACGGGCTATTGTAATTTACTAATCGTGTTCAAATAAATCTGTGGAATGCTCTTCAGAATTAGCGATCCTACGGTATATTATAACGTCTATATATCAAGAGCACGAGTTGAAACAGCGTAAACACAATAGTAGGTTAGAGAAAAAAAACCGGGGCTTGAGAGATGGCTCGTAAAATAAAACAGGGGACTACGTCCGGAGATATGTCAAGATAGCTTGCAGCGGGGGGCGCGGGCCGGCGCCGGCCTCGCTCCCCGAGACCCAATTAGAAGCACACCTTTTGGACATGTGCTCTCACTTGGTGCTAACTAGCGCTTAAAAACATACGGATGTGGGACAACCACATCCGTCACCATTTATCACTTTTTTCCACAAATATATTTGGACGTGCCCATGGATGGAAAGCCATTTTTTCGCAATTACCTAAACGCTTGGAAGTCATTGTGTGTTACTGTTTAATGGAAGTTCCAGTTTAAACGGTCATCATATTTACGGGTTGGCGACGTTCACCATCTGGGAATGGCTACGTGCTGAATATTATGTTGGTATCGATTCGAAATTAATATTGAACAGAAAAAAATCGCTATCGACTGTCTTGCCGGTTTCTTCGAATGGACATAAAATATATGGCGTAAACAGAACTTTCAAGAGTCACTTGCGGCCGATGTGAATAAAGCTATTTGATTTGTGCTATACACCTATAATAGGGCTACTAGTTGGCAAGCGGCATCCCCGTGTTGGTCCCGTATGTGAGCACATTATATATTATATCATACATATGTATGTTTTCTATCTAAAAACTTGGGTTTAAAAGAATCACTAACCTTTGTTTTGACAAGTTTAGCATTTTCCTTGCACATCTTCGCCAAGGCATGATATTCTCCTTTCGCCGCACATAGTATCCATTGTTTCTGCTTCGAATCCATCGGGTCTTCGCTTTTATGGTCAAGCTATAGAAGAAAAAAACAAACTGTTAGGTCTAATAAATACAATCGATACTCTGAGTTATTAAGAGTGAGCACTGTCGATTAATCATCAATCGATTGTTCTGCATTATAACCTAATCTCAAAAATACTTGACGTCATCAATTTGCAAAACGTGCAACATGTTTCCTAAAGGTGCTGTAACGTTTGTTAACTTCGGTTACAGATTAACTGTACTCACTCAGAGAACTGTACTGTACTTAAAGAAGAAAAAATATAATTTTCATCCGTAAACTCTTTCTAAATATATACAGAGAGGATAATTTGACGCTAAATAAGAGTTAATTGACATTTTCTGAGTGCAGTTCCTAGTCAGTAGACTTTGAGCTTTTTTAATCTGGCGCTAAATATAGACAGCACTCGTTCTGTTGTCAAAGTTCAGACAAGTTTAAACACCCCGTTTCGATAATATTTAAGTTCTAGTGATAGACTAAGGCCCAAACTACACGGGCGGTTTTCCCGCCGCGGAACGCCGCACTAGTTACAATTTCATATGAAAGTTGTGTACGGCGAGATAACCGCTCGTGTAGTATGGCCTATACAACTTTCATATTAAATTGTATCTAGTGCGGTTTAGGCGCGGATTCCCGCGTCGGGAGAACCGTCCGTGTAGTTTAGGTCTAATAGTAAATGTGGTTCCACACCATTTAAAAAAACTATTATTTTATATTCCTACCTGTATGATAGGTGGACACATCATCATCAACCCATATCGTCCCACTGCTGAGCACGGGTCTCCCTTCACTTTCGTGAGGAGGCTTAGGCCATAATTCACCACGGAGGCCCGGTTCGGATTGGTGGATAACATACCTACCTCCGAAATAATTCTCGAGTAGGTATGTTATGTGAGTTACCTCACGATGTTTTCCTTCACCGAAAAGCAAGTGATAATTATGTACATATGTTTTTACATAAACACATTGATTCGTGCCTGCACTGGGATTTGAACTCACGTCTTTCTCCTTGGAAGGCAGATCTATTCCAAATCCATAATTATCTTATTACGATCACACTTGCTTGTTACTAACTTACAGTTAGTCAAGTTCGCACACCACAGTCGTTTTCGTGTTATTGTACGTGGATACGAAGGAACGTAAAACAGGAATCCTGATTGTGCATAATTTATTGCACTCTACGTCGTGCAGCCACTGCCAAATTAGAAAAGTTAAAAAATACTTACTGAAACCCGGTCCTCTTCGTCCGCACCCTGCAAACAAAAAACTTAGGATTATACTTGAAGCTAAAACTTATCATTATGCAGCTGTTTAAAACCCAAACGTGTCCATTCATAGCGCACAATTTATTAAATGACTGTACATGAACGTACTTAACGTCTGAAAACAAAAGATTAGGATTATAAATAAAGACGATATTTACATGCATAATAAATATCTTAACGACACATATAAATTAATCGGAACCTAATATTTCAAAATTAATAAATGAGTACTTATATTGTGAAAATAATATTTTGAATTAATGGTCAATAAATTCGAATTCTCCCGTCTTCAGGCTTGCGCTGCGATTAACGGAATGAATAGTACGTCAGAAGTAATTTGAATGTTTGAAAGTAATTGAAAACCATAAGTTGCATTGTAATACAGTTCATTTTTGAGCAATGTATTGAAAAATATACAATGTTTGTTGTTGGTAAGTTGGGCGTGCGCTTCGCAGCATGACCACTTTACCACCTGTCGTTACATATTTATGTCTACACTATTGGCCTCACTGTAAGGGACTTCGATATTGACAAGATAACATCCTTAATGTGATGTGTTTGATTTAATAAAAGATTAAGTTTGTATTTTGTTACGTTTTTTGGTTCTACGGAAACAACGATTAAAATTAGATCTAAATCGAGACAAGTTCCGTTAATACCTACTGCTATACTACTCTAGTCTCTACATAATACAAATACTATAATTAAGGTGTTGATATGAAGGAAACTTTAATATACTGTGAAAACGGCACCATCTTATTCTTATAACGGCAACATCTTGTCGATTGAGATAATTAATTTTAACTGATAATTATAGACTCCCTTTTCGTCCCTATTTTTTGCTAGATATTCATCTGCCAAGCAGTAGTGTGAAAACAATAACTGTGTTACGGTGTGAAAGGCACTGTTTCCAGCGAAATTACTGGGCATATGAGAGTTTAGACCCGATGTGTCAGGGTCACGAGCGCAGTGCAGTGCCGCACAACATAATACAACGCCAAGTTCTGGGTGGCACTGTAACTGTTATGGGCAGGCGAAGCGATTACCGTCAACTGAACGATTTGCTCGTCTCGTCACTAGGTCAAGCAAAAAAAAAGTTAAATAGTCATGAAAGAGTCTCAAATATTCAGTCATCTTTAGCTATCTATATGTCGAAATAAGATGGTGCCGTGATAATAGAATAGAAAACTCTTTATTGTATAACAGAGTTTAATAAAAAAGCATTTTATTAGGCTAATCTAATTCGATTCGATTCGATTTGGATTCGATTGAGCGGATGCAGAAAGAACGCTCTGTGATCCGTGTTAGCTCTGCGCATCGTTTTCCGCGGACGCCTGTCATTGTTCATGTCCAAGGAACAGCTAAAATAGTACATTTTCCACCCTGTTTAACCTTGATCATGCTGCTCTCTCCCGCCGGTTTTCAGCTCTCCCTTCAAAGCCAAACATTGACTGGCACCCACGGGAAGCGATGCGCGGAATTACGGATCACGAGCTTCCCGCACCCCGCTCACTCGGGTTTGTCTCGCGACCACATCCATTGGTCAATTTATAAATATATCTCTAGATTAGTCTAGTCAAATGCTTTCTTATAAACATCTCCCTCTGTCTGTTGTAGCGGGGCAGATGAATTAAATCAAAAGTTGATGTCATTATTAGTGAGTCTAATAATTTAAAATCAATCGAGTCATAATAAGATGTATACTATTGTTTTGATGATTTCATTTATTTCGAAGGAGGCATGTGTAAGTAAATGTCGCAGTAAAATCGTTATTTATAACAGAGATGTAATAACATCTCTATTGATCATGTACTGGAAATTCTTATAAAGCGACATTCATTACATCACATTAAATCACAAGCATGTTTTGATAGATGTGATGACACTAGCGCATTGATTTTTATTTATTTTTCGGCCCGCTGCATGTTTTGGACAACTTTTCGGCATTCAATATTATGCATCCGCCAAATTGTCGAGTGACAACATATCGGAATACCACTTATATTAATCTATGGTAGTCCGTCTCGTAATCAGGGTAAGTAGCCGCACGAACACAATCTCCTGTTAGTAGAGTCATGCTCATGAATCAGCTATTTGTCTTACACTCACTAATTAATTTATTAACACTTGTGTACTTACTTAAGTATGAAGCGGAAGGGTACTTAGATTACCAAGTATACTTGGTAATTAAGTAATCTATCATAGTAATCTCGTAAGATTACTAGGTAACTGTGTTTGTCGTGTGTTTGAACAACTACATTGGTTAGCATGACGTTGCCGGTATTGGTTGGCTATAAAGATGAAGGTTCGCAACTGAGACAATGTTTTTGTTTGACTCTCTAATATTAACGTATTCGTACATATTGGTTTATCTGAATGCCTGACCATGTTGTTTACAGAACACATAATGTCTATAAAAGCGTACATCAGTGAGGCACTAAGTACCTCAAGAAATAAACATCATGGGATTTTTCACTCTAACCAGATTCAATAATTAAAGTTACGATATCATACAAAAAAATGTGCCTACATTTTCGTTATTGAATGACAAGGTAAGATATCGATCTTCGGTGCGCTAGAATAGGACTTTATGACAGGACATTTACATCAGCACAACTCAGCAAAAGATTCTCGCTCTACGTTCTTTACAACCTATCCAAAAGTAGGTAACTATATTCTGAAAACATACCACATTGTACCTCATCGCACCCACGACACCACTGACCAGATAACCAGAAGATGATGTTACCATAACGTGAGAATGCCTCCATGTTCGGTAATAAAAAAAAAGACAATGGGACACTGCCGACACTGGACATCTGTTTGGCAACCACATCGCATTTACAACGCCACCACGTGCGTGTGGTTTAGAAGACGGCTCTGAGGTGCTGTGACGCGGGCTTTCGTCTAAGACATATTTGAATAGTATAACTGTAGCGTCTTTATGCATTTACGATAGTGATTGTGTTTAAAATAGTATTTATCGTCTCTGTGTCTCGGAACGCTTACGAGTAAATAATAACAACATTGAGAATAATTAATAATACTAATGAGTCCAAAAGCTCGGCTCGGCATCCAGTCGCCAAGTCGCCGAGGGGGCGACTCGCATTGACTTTGCCTCTCTACAGGACGTCGTCGGCCGCGTCACGCGTCACGGTGCGTCCGCGCTTGCCTCATAACCCTACAATGCCACGCCGCAGAATGTTCCCGTATTTAAGTTTAATAAGATATCATAATTTATTTTGAGATATTAGTTTTAATATTTATTTCAGACCGGTGAAACCTACTTACTGGTTCTAACAAATTTAACCACAACATATAAGTACATAATAACGCGAAACCTAATCGTATCGAAAACAATGAAACTCTACATCATGCCTAAATTAAGTATAGTGTTAGCGCGGCAGCTAAGCTGTATAGGCTGAGCGCGCCTCCAATGGCGGGGGAAGGATGGCTGGTAGAAGAGTAGTACAAAGGAACTTAGCGACTAACCTGGTCTCCATGCAACTGCAATCACCTCGGTTCGGGTCCGTCTCCAAGCTGCTTGTTCCTTCAGGATGTTATGACGTTCGATGTAGTGGACTGTATTTTAGGCGGTTGGTGCGTGTCGGCAAGGAGCGTTTACGCGGCGGGTTTATAGCGGGTTTTGTTTATATTTTCGCGTCGAATTCACGTGGACCACCACAGAGGAGCAGCAGATCCAGTACTTTGGATTCGGCGAGAGCGGCAGCCGCGAAGGACGAGGGTCGATCGCAGACTACTTGCGGCGGCAAGCAGTTTTCTCGTGGATACCACGATATGAGCGACAGAGATAGTCGCCAAGAAATGATAGGAATAGGAAGGTAGGAAGGTATTATGAGTGCCAATGTAAGTGGCGCGAACATTTGCCCCCGGCCTAAAAACCATTGGGTTTTAAAAGAAAGCGGGAAATAAAAAAAATAAAAATAAGAGTTAAACTCTAAAGCGGTCAACGGGTTAAATATAACATAGCGGTTGACCGGGGAGCAAGGGGTTAAATTATTGGGTAGGTAAGATACATAAACGGACGACGGGTCTCTGGTAGACGCCGGTCGCCGTTTTTACTGACGCTACTCGACAGATGCCATCGCCGCCGACATGAGTGGCCACGACGACGCCGAGAGGCCAGGATAGCGGGGGAATATTATCAGTGATAATAAGAACAATAGAACCTATTGTAATGGGATTCGAAGGTGTATTCCATTTTCCTCTAGATTGAAGTAAGTGAAGATATTCCAACTTCCACCGTTTGGAAAATGATTGTACCATTTGATCCAATAAAGCGTACCGTTTCAATAAGTGTCCAGGTTCATCGGGAACCGTGCAAGCGGGTAAATGCTTCAGCGGTGCGGTCATTAAGAAATGTGAAGCACTCAGCGCGGTCGGCTCAGACGGATCTTCGCTCAATAACGTTATAGGACGAGAATTGATAACGCATTCTATCTGTGTGATTACGGTTAACATTTTTTCATAGGTGAGTGACTGTGAACCGATCGTTTTATGAAGATGACTTTTAAACGCTTTCACATATATTTCATAATTCCCCCCGAAGTGAGGACTTCGCGGTGGATTGAATTTCCAGTGTATGCGATTAGCTGATAACTCATCTGAGATAGACTTATTATATTCGTCGGAATTTAAAAGATCCGTTAACGCATTTTTCCCATTTTTAACGCATTCCGTTAACGCAGAGGCGGGAAGGGAGTCAAGGAGCGCGGGTGAGTTACTAGCCCATTTGACGAGATCGAAGCCCCCGGCCTTGAGCAACTCGCGGAGATCGTCTCTGAGTTGTAAACAAGCAGACAGAGTAGGCATGGAGTAGCACACGTCGTCCATGTATGTGTTGTCGCTGATAAGAGATGCTGCGAGTGGGAAGCGGGCACCGTCGGCGGCGCACAGCTGTCGCAACACTCGCATCGCAAGGAACGGACTGCTACGTAGACCAAAACAAACGCGGTTGAATTGGTAGGTATCAAGCGGAAAAACGGGATCGAATCGATACAGGAGTTTTTGATATTTGCGGTGGTCCTTATTTATCAAAATTTGTAGGTACATCTGTTTAATATCGGATGTAAAAGCGATTGGGTAGAGGCGGAAATCCAAGAGGATTGTAAAAAGATCGTTTTGTAAATTATCCCCGGTATATAAAACTTGATTCAAGGAGAGGCCTGAGTCAGTTTCAGCACTGGCGTCCATCACCATACGCCATCGAGTTGTTGTTTTTTGTAGTCTCGCAATGGCGTGGTGTGGCACGTAATATCCAGTAAAAGGACTATCATTGTCGATCAGTGAAATGTAACCCTTCTGAATGTACTCTTTGATTATAGCAACGTACTCTAAGCGCAGAGCAGGTATCGCGGCGAGCTTACGTTCGAGATACATGAAGCGTTTTTTAGCGATAGGGTAAGAATTACCCAGAGAGGTCGCGGGATCGCGGGAGAAAGGTAACGCTACAGAATAGCGTCCCGTAGGATCGCGGGAAACGTTATTTGTAAAAATGCGTTCACATTCTATAGCGTCTGGGCTCAAAGTCGGCGTGCATTGCACCTCTTCAAGCTGCCAGAAGCGTTGGACAAGATTATCTAAACGTGGTCCTTCCGTAAAGGTACAGAGGGAAATATGAGAGCGGCATCTATCTTCAACCAAGGGGTCAGTGATAGAAACAACGGTTTCAATATGAGCGGGCGTAACATGAGCGGGAGTAACATGAGCGGGAGTAACGGGAGCGGTCCCGATTACGATAAAACCAAAAATGGTTTCAAAAGCGGTTGGAGTACCAGGCGGACCAGCGGCGCGGCCTGATAGCAATATTTCAGAAAAGAGCGGCGCGCCTATAAGTATGTCGATCTCGGAAGGCGAAGCGAAACTGTCGTCTGCCAGAGGCAGGCAGTTCAGGTATGAAAGGCAGGATACGTCAATTTTCACTGCCGGTAAATTGTCTGTTATGCGGTCGATAACATAGGCGTCAATTGCAATAAAATTATCATTTAGGCGGGAAGATAAAGTAGCAGAAACTGCTCCCTTGATTGGGTTAGATGCGGAACCTATCCCTTTAACAACGGTGTTCGTCACCTTATTGCATTTTAAATTTAATTTAGCGCAACATTTTGAAGTTAAAAAGTTACTTTGGGAAGCCGAATCAATTAAGGCGCGTACTACATGGCGGCGACCATTTAAATCCGTAGCATAAACTTGTACGGTTCCCAGTAAACAAGTAGTGTCATTAGGCTGCGAAGCGGGGCGTATATTACACAGCGACACCTGTTGTTGTGATGACTGATAAGCAGTTGTAGGTAAGTTCGTCAGCTGAGCGCTAGCGGAGCCCGCGACGGGCGGCGGCGATGCCGAAGGCGGCATGTGATCCCCGGCGGCGGAGAAGTTGCCAGTTCGCGCGCGCGGAGGCGGCGCGTGCGCCTGTGACGGAGCGCTAGGGTACGGGCGATTGTCTTCACGGGAAGATGATACTTTGCGGCATAACATAGAATGATGTTTACATCCACAATAACGGCAATTAAATTTAGAATTGCAAGCAGTATTTATATGCGTAGTGCTTAGACAATTAGTGCAACCTTTGCTTTGTTTTACAAAAGTGTACCTGTCGTCGATAGAAAGCTTATCAAATACAGGGCATCTATATAAGTTAGCGTGATCGGCTTGTTTGCAAAGCGGACAGTGAGTGACGCATGATGCTGCAAAAGACTGCGTAGACCTTGCAGTACGCGGCCTGTTATCACTGCGGCTAAGAGAATCGGTCGTAGTGCGTTCCAATATTTTGCTTTGTTCGCGGATGAATTTTAAAAGTTCATTGTATGTAGGCATAGATTTACCTCGCATGTGCATTTCAAACGACCGTGCAGTACTTGAATCTATTTTCTTCAAAGCGAGCGATAGTAAAATAAAATCAGACACGTTATCGAGCTTGAGAGACTTCAAACTTGACACAGCCGTGCAGAATTTATCTAGAAATAATTCTAAGTTTTTATTCGTCGCGGTGTTAAAAGATTTAAAATCAAGCATTTGATCAAGATAAGCGGAGGCTAGGTTACGGTTGTCGTTATACTTATCGACGAGCGTCTGCCATATGATCGGATAATTATCACCGTTAGGTACGATACCAGAACAAACTGCAAGGGCCCGGCCTGACAATTTATTAATTAAATATTGGACGCGTTCGTGATCAGTGAGATCGGGATTTTCGTGAATCGTGCGTTTGAATGACTCATAAAATATCCTCCAGGTCATCGGATCTCCATTGAAGACCATCAAATCGAGTTCAGGAATTCTGATGGATTTACGTTGCGGGGCAACATTGAAATCAGCGGTTTTTAAAGGCGGGTTAAGTTTATTATAAACAAACTGACAACGGCAAAACATATCTTCGAAGACGTTTATAGATTGGTAGTTAACCGTGTACGAAGCGTTGAGACTCAACTCGGTGACATTTAATTTGTTCACAATTTCATTGAAATCGGAGCGTAAACGGTCTAACGAGATCATTCCACATAGAAATAAATCTTTCTCAGTATCATCAGTGAAAGCCTTTAAAGATCGGTTAAAAATATCTTGTAAGCGGGAAAATATAATGTCACGTTTACCTATCAAGGTCAAACGTTCGATCTGTAACGTATCGAGCGCTTTTGCGTCCTCGTATACTTCACTATCTTTGTCTTTTGAACGAGTAGCCATAGCCATCTTAACAAAGTATAAAAAACTAGATAAGGTATGAAATTCCTAATTTACTGCAACTGCCTACAGCATTTACCTGCCGCGCGCGCGGCGTATTGAATACCCACGTGGAGACGCACGGGCGGTCGTTAGGAATACCTTCACTTTTTAATAAAAATTAAGAATTACGGAAAAATCGTTATTTTTACTATTTAGGAATGCGGAATACACGAAATAAGTATATAAGAGCGTAGTAGGATAGTACAGGGTACTATCTGAACTGTAATTGCGGGCGGGAACACGATAATTATAGGAAATTATCGTTGGTAAAAATACCAATATAAAATTGCGGGCGGTTATAAAGAGGACTATATGAGGCCTAAGAGGGGCCAGAGAATAGCGGGAGGACCAGAGAAGATCCGGCGGCGGAGGACCAACAATATGTTAGCGCGGCAGCTAAGCTGTATAGGCTGAGCGCGCCTCCAATGGCGGGGGAAGGATGGCTGGTAGAAGAGTAGTACAAAGGAACTTAGCGACTAACCTGGTCTCCATGCAACTGCAATCACCTCGGTTCGGGTCCGTCTCCAAGCTGCTTGTTCCTTCAGGATGTTATGACGTTCGATGTAGTGGACTGTATTTTAGGCGGTTGGTGCGTGTCGGCAAGGAGCGTTTACGCGGCGGGTTTATAGCGGGTTTTGTTTATATTTTCGCGTCGAATTCACGTGGACCACCACAGAGGAGCAGCAGATCCAGTACTTTGGATTCGGCGAGAGCGGCAGCCGCGAAGGACGAGGGTCGATCGCAGACTACTTGCGGCGGCAAGCAGTTTTCTCGTGGATACCACGATATGAGCGACAGAGATAGTCGCCAAGAAATGATAGGAATAGGAAGGTAGGAAGGTATTATGAGTGCCAATGTAAGTGGCGCGAACATATAGTTAAGTCGCAAAGATGTGCAAAAGGTTAAGTATATCAGATTGAAAGACCAGGTAAGTCTTTCAAAGTAACCTACTCGTATGTTCAATTTTATATTTAAAAATGAGTTAACATATAAACAATCAAAATAACAAACCTGTTTAAAATAAAGGGAACCACTTCAACAATTAATTAATCAAGGCTTAGCAAACGAGTTAAGAGACATAAAGAATTAGCAGTCCCGAAACCCATTGTATAGGTAAGAGATAAGATAATATCGAGACTGGCGCCAACGATCTCTCAATTTATTTGGTCGCTTTTTATGATTTACATGACTCAAGAAACATTACAGTAGTAAGATGCCGCATAAAAGCTGGCACATAAGTTAACCTGCAGAGCTGTAAAACAGCTATTACATTCAATTGTATATCAGCACAGAGCGTGCATTCGCGGTTGTCTGGGACTTTTATCTTGCAATAGCTGACAGGTAATTCATCCGTTCCTATTTCCATCACTTCGACAAGGCTCGTTAAGTGTGGCATCCGCGTTGTTGATGTCTGCAAGTGATTCTCAGGCTGAATGGCAACGAGAGAACAATGAAATCGGTCATATTTTCCTGCCGACTTGCAGCCGACCGTGCCAGCTTATCTCCTTCATCGTGCATAACGACTATGCGTTTAATACAAACGTTGATGACGTACGTATACTTAAATCAAAGCCTATTTTTCGCCTTACTTAAGAATTTATTACGTCGAACGAGAGAGACAATTAAAAGACAATAGCGGGTGATTAAACGAGATGTCATAAAAGATTACGACTTCGGTAAAGAGCAGTTAATTGGTAAAATAATTAGATATAGGTAGAGAGGTTTGCAAGCGTAGTGCTTACCATCAGGTGAGCTACGGGCTAAAAAAATTAAAAGATAAACACAACATTTTAGTAAATGTCACGAAAGGTTTTAGGTTTAAAAAAATATGCATGGTTTTATTCCTCGTACTTTCACAATGAGATACTGATATTGTATGGTCATACATATTGTATGGTTGTACATCGCAGCGTGTAGTAAGTAATTGTAATAAAATTAGTAGAATGACTGTCAGTAAATCGATTAAATCAGAGTCTGTATGAAGAGAAACATCAAAATACGTGGGTATACACACACAGTGCACATTACACCAGTAAAATATGCCTCCAATATTGTACTAAATAGAGCTACTGAAGAGAAAATAAATAGTACTACGCTGAAATTTCCACATTTATAATGATGTATTATTAGCTGTTTGTTACTTGCGACTTCGTTTTCCACTAAAGCTCGGTGGTCTAGATACCGGCGCGTTTTCTAGATATAGGAGTTTAATCAATAGCTCGGTTTCTACTAGTTAAATTTCGATGTCAGATCAGATTCTAGGTTCCCAAACTGTGAAAACCGCATTGCAGTTGGGTCATTTGTTTTTAGCTCTGCCCCATTAAATAGTTTGTATCGACTGTATATCATGAATATTGATATTATAGATATTCAAAGTCACTTTATACATAATTAATAGTATAATACAAAAAGATAACCAAATGCCTTCTAAAAAAACATAACAAAACATCACGAATAGCTGACAGCACGAGTGACCCTCTTTAGGGTTTAGCGGCAGCGCACGTGCCCATCGCAATCACACGACTATAATTAACCAGGGACAATCGACCACAAGTCACGAACCACCACTCAATGGGCACGCCGTGAATAATAATGGTAATATTGACTTAAATCAATTTGCACCTCGGGGTTCAACCCACGACGGGCGTATGTCACAAGCAAATTAAGCCACGTATCGCGCCGTGGAGGCCTATGAAATTTTAATATGGCATCCAGAACACCATTATTACATTAGGATTCTAACAATCAAAGTCGAAAAACGTCTGATTTTAAAATACATTTTGTGCAACCTTTCTCAGCTTCCATCCTAACGTACGAGTAAAACTTAAAAAAAGATCTAGTTTTCAGGTCCAGCATTTACTTTTTAAGATATCCTTTAATGTTCAGTCCCATTGCAGTAAGTCCACATAGATTAATTTTTAAAGTATTATTGACGAGCGGAAGTGTAAGCGTCTACATCGTAGTTCTATTTCAAAGTTGATTTATGTGTTTGAAATCTTCTTTGGACTCGTGGCAATGTGGCATATTAGTGAGAACGACGGATTGTTCGCTCGTAATTAATTAACTTCCGGATAAATTGATTTTGTTTTAAGAAAAGGATTACGGCACGGATGCACCTTAAATATGTTATGCAGGGATATTGGCTAGCCTTCAAATATTTCAGATGCCTTTAATATGGTTTTAGGATATTATTTGCAGATATATATAATATCCCAGTAAATAACATAACATTACTAGTTTCTATTTTAATCAAGGAAAAAGTTAAAATTCATATTTATTATTTGTTAAAATCTGTTTCATGGCAGCTTAAAAAGCCGCTTTTATTACACACAAGTTAATGGGTTTTTTGGTCCTTTTAATTGGTAACAATGTGGAATACGCGACATAAAGCAATTGTAAAGTCCATTAGGTGTACGGAGGCGTACTCGGCCAGCCTAATATTTGTCATTAGAAGCTTTTTGTCGTGTCGTGTTGGCCTTCCCTCGTTTGGGGACCGGAAAGGGGATTCGATCGGATGAGCTAAAATTATAACACATATTTTTTTCTTCAGCAATGTAAAGCTTCCCTCTTTAATTGCATGCGAATGTGCCATTTGGGGGTAGGGTTGTTGTAATGGGTAGTACTAATGACATGACTCTATCGACACAAAATAAGAAGGCATCGATATGAACACGTGTTTAAAAAGTTAAACTCAACGACAACATTGACAATATGAGCTATATATTTTATGAATGGGATATATTTATTTTACCAACCCACATAATTAATAGTACCTACTTATGCTCACCGAAGCGGAAGAGAAGCGTGAAAATTGAATAGAGATTTTTCAGAGATATTCCCTAACACCAGAAAATCTTACAATATCAGCAGACGCTTATTGACAAATATAGCACATCACATCTTTCAGATTCGTCGAATACCAGCACTGTAATAAGTATAGGCTTAATATAAGCGTCTTAAAACTTTAATAAACATAAAACATTAGCGATTTCCTGTCCCTCCCGATATCCCGGCGCGATCTCGAAATTATTATCGATAATAATCATATTCGACAACATTTTGACCAGCCAAGGGCCATGACGAAGGTTTTACAATTCAATTAGCTCCACCAGGTGTCGACGAGCTGGAAACTTTACATTTGATATTCAAGACGGATTAATAGGGAATTCATAATTTTATTTTAATCATTCATAGTAGGCACTCTTTACAAATTCATCAATAGATTAAAATAAATGAGAACGAATAATTTTTCCCCGCAACTTCGAACGCGTCTATATTCCCGGACTATTTGAGTTGCACCCAACAGATACCATCCTATCAAAATCCTTCTATTCGTTTTCTGGTTATAGGTAACAAACCATCAAACATTCTAAACAATATATTTTTTTGGTTCATTGACCTTAAATAGTTCATCCCAGTTACTTTGGCAACAATATATCTTAAGTACGTATACACCTACAATAGGTTAAATTAAAAAGAAACAAACGATACTTATTGAATGAAACAATAATCCTATAAAGAAACATACTTTGATATATTTCAAAATAATTTAGCATACAAAAAATATTTAGGCATGCAGTTTTTTTAGTCAACGCTACTTAGTAGTGCATAACAATAATTATTATATGTATCACATAGCTTGGTCAAAATATTTGTTAATGACTGTCAGCCGACCCACAGGTGCGGCGCGTCTTCAAAACGGACGGTATCTTTTATAGGGTTTCGTACCAAAGGGATCAAACAGAACCCTACTGCTGTGGATACTCTGCTTGTCTGTGTTTCTGTCACAGACGTAGGTATAAAATAATATAAAAGCTACATATCCTACGCTACGTATCCCATCCTAACCATTATAATACTGAAAACAAAGCTGTCAATGACAGATTAAAATTAAAGATTTTATTTAAAGTAATCGATCTAAGACTTTAAAATAACCTACTGAATATGACTCTACCTTTATGAAAAATTGTGTGTGTAACACGTAAAAAAACGACTGAACCAATTGTAATGCGGTTTTCACTGTTTGGTAGCGTAGAATCAAATATAAAAACTGATGTTCATTATTCTTTAATCCATGTAGTAGAAACCGTGCTAATGAAAATAAAAGTGTTTGTATACTGCGTTGAAACCCGATTACTATTATAATATCGAAAGGAAATAAAAAAAACTATCGCGAACGAAGTCGCCGTTAACAGCTAGCTAATTGAAAATGCAAAGGTATGGGTGTAAGTGTGTAAGTAGCCACTCAGCTTCATTACAACGGTTACGTCTAATCAGGATTTGAAATATGATACTTATATACTTGGATCACCAATACTCAAAGCTTATTATAATTATATTCTCACACTTTTTGCAAAACCCTTGAATCCGCACTAATACGATTATAAAGGTTGAATTGTTGAATTCTATGTCTTTTCAATGGATTTATTAACGTATTTTCCCTTTTATTTTAATAAAAACTATTTTTTTCAATATCGTGTTTACGTGGATATCACGTAAATGAAAGCTTAGGCTTAAACATTTCTAAATTTTGATGTTTTTAATCTAATTATATTCTATGAAATAAGTCTTACAATTATAAGATATTTACGTTATGAGTACGAAACCCCGAAATAGCGAGGGACGACTCGCAACTTGGCCTGTTATTTTTTATTATAATTACTAACTAAATACGGACACAAGGGTCTTCACTCTTCACTCATTATAAGGTAACAAAGATTTAATCAAAACATTATTAACATTCTTATACGTTTACAGACTGATTAATACTATAAAAACGAAAACTTGCGATACGCAAATAGGATAATTATTACAGTCGATAGTTTCGTTTGAATTTTACTAAAACTTGATCTTAAATAAAACTAGCAGATGTCAACTAAAATAATATTACTATTAGAAAAAGTCGATTTTTACCAAATTATCAACAGTTACGATTGAATTTCACTTGCCCAAATTTATTTGAGGCCTACAATAACAGAATTTTATTATAATGTTTGCACTGCAATCATCTTTCTTGTAAATTTTGGACTAGAATTGAGTCTAACAAGAGAATTTCAGCAGAGTTAGTGCCATGTAGTGTGGTGCAGTCATAAACTATTCTGACAGGTGTGGGCACACATTCCGATTCAAAACTACACATTTAGCACATTATAATAAATGAGCCATGACGGTGTACATGAAAATACAGGATATCAGACAAGAATCACTACATCACTACATGTTAATATATTAAAGTCCTCCGCCTTGTCTGTCTCTATGTATGTTCACACTTATCTCAGAAACTACTCTGAGATTTTCAAACAGTTTTCACCAATAGAACAACTTATGTACGAGGAAGGCTTGGGTTATACTTTTTAATAATAACTTTTTTGATGTGTTTTCTCAATAATAGACTACATACTAATCATGTACATAATAATGCTTTTTGCATAAACATAATTATTTGTAATAAACATAACAAATAAACATAATTTTCCAATTTTCTGGACAACTTATATAGCCTATAACCTTCCTCGATAAATGGACTATTCAACCTAAAAAGAATAGTTCAATTCAAACGGGTAGTTCCTGAGATTAGGGTGTTCAACCAAACAGACAGTTTCCACATCACACAAAAACTACTGAACCAATTGCAATGTGGTTTTTAATGTTTGGTAGCTTAAATTTTCACTTAAGCACAAAAATTCAAGTAGTAGCAGCAGATCTATTGTTTAAAAAAATACACTCAAGTGCAAGTCTTACTCACACACCAAGGGTTCCGTACAAAATATAATATTATGTATATTATATTTTATACTACTATACTTGCCGTTGGAGAACTGTTGTCCTCATATTTCAAAATAGGTTGAGTCTTGTGGTCAGTTTACAAACTGTACACCAAAAAAACTATTTTTTTTTTGTTATTTTACTACAAATTTACTGTTTTTAGAATTTTCCTATTACTTAGTCTATTTAAGACATTGCTTCTTGCTTAGACAGACAGACTACAAAGTGATCCTATAAAAATGCCTTACTGAACCCTTTTGAAATACAGAACCCTACAAACAGTTTATGGTCATTGCGTTAATACAGGCCATTAAGTTATGTTGTGTCAGCTGTCATTGAATATCAATAAAATAAAATTGCTAAGTGAAGGAAGTTGCTGGAAATAGCCAGTATACCCATATTAATACTTAGGTAATTAAAAAAATTACTTACATGTGGCCCAAAACTGCCCAGCTTATTTGATTTTAAAACATCACTCTCGGAAGCCATACGGTTAAACATCAGTTTTCTCTCCTTGACAGAAATTTTTTGTTCACTGTCTACTAACATGCTCTCACTTCTCGATGATGTCAATGTAGTTGATGTCTCATCGAGCTCCAATATATCTTCGTTGGGAATTGAAGATCTTTGATCCTCAAGCCTTGGTATGCTTGTTTTTTTTTCTGCAAGTTTGTCAGTTGAAGATTTTCGTCTTGGATGCACTTTAGGAGGTACATCATCGCTTTGCTCAGAGACCAAAATTTCTTTTGATTCCCTCGGAGGTGTTTCTATAGGAGTTGTTGGACTATTTTCTTGAATCAGGTGGTTTAATATACTAAAATCTTGATTCAATTGCAAAGGAAGTGGTGGACGCGGAGGGGGAACCTGGGAAGTTTCAGAGTCCGGATTTGTCTCAGAGACATCGGGGCTTAGTACTTCAGTATCCTTTTTATCATTGAAGGTGTCGTTATCTTTACTACTAGTAGGTATGTATTTCTTTTTCAGAATCAACCACTTCTCATTGTTTTGCGTTTTGATAATAGCCAAAGTGTTAACATGCTTCTTGAATGTACTTCTGGCTTCATCTGCGAAACATTAATGTGTATTGTGAGTCAGTGCTGATAAGGAAACGAAACTGTAGAGAGGGATAAAAATAATAGCAAATATTATGTGCTCACCTCGCATGTCTGGATTCATGAGAAACACTTTAAAATGCTTCACTAGCTCATGATTTGTAACTTTACCGTTGTGTTCGATCATAAACTTGAGTATTTCATCATAACTTAATTCAGTGGGGGCCGACATCGCAATAATAACATAAAATCAAACAATGCGAAAACTTTTAAAGTAATTGCAAACAAAGTTACAAACACACTGAAGAACTGTCAAATAAACTTTTTGACAGCCGGACACGCGACTCAATACGTTTCGTTTCACGTTGACAGTATCGGCCGGAATTCTTCTTTGTCAGGTAACGGTAAACGGAACGTAATAGTATGCACTTAGCTGTGAATGTATTAAAACCGCGAGAATATTAATTATGTAATTGTACAAAGTTGGTGCGATTGGTGCATGTAAATTGAATGTGCGTGATTGATAATACAGGTATCCAGGTATCTACTATAGGACTACGATTATAAGTTAACAAAAATGGCTACCTGCTTAATTTTACTGGTTTCAAAGGGTATTAAAGAGTACTTATAGCAGTTAGATTGCAGTCAGTAGTAGAATAATAGTGAAGAGTAATAGAGTAATCGTGCGGTGTTCTGAGTGGTGCTCTAACTGTTATGGGCAGGCGTAGCGCTTACTATCAAATGAATGACATGCTCGTCTCGTCAGTCAGTGAAATAAAAATAAAAATAAAAAATTACCTTTAAGTAGGTACTTATTATCTATATTGCACCTACCTATCTACTTTCGAAAATTAAACATTTGAACAAATATCAGTGTAGGTACGTTTGCGCCATTCGGTGTAATTCGGGCTCTATAGCTCATAGCGGAGCACTAGCAGTTATTCATGGCTTCAAAGTAGAGGCATCGAAGTCTATCAGGCCCCGGTAAATGAACATATCCACCTCTAGCTTGATAGTAGCACCCACGTAAGTAAGATGATGAACTTAATAAATTCACTTCTCCTAGACTAGAAACTCAGCCGACGAACGAGAGTGGATTAAGTTTTCTCCCCCGCCTCAAGCGTTTACCTTATAAAGCGCAATTCTGACAAAGTAAGATTGAGACAATGAACCGTAGATTCACGCCTTGAACCGGTCTACGGAAAGACTTCAACATCAGCCATGTTTTGGCAATGGTTAAGTTTTCGTATACATGGTACTTAGCTATTTAATTTATAGACGTAGGTGAGGCCTTTTGCACATTAATTCATACGGATTAAGCGATTACGGCTTACGACACCTAACAATGCAAGAAACATATTACTTTTGGAAAGTCAGACATATTTGCGAAACTTTTTACCAACCATATATTTTTAGGTTATTGAATCCAAAAATATGGTTTTTATTATTTTGTCTGTTTGTTTGTTACTTTAAAACTCGGATACTAGTGGTGGATTTTTATGATGGTTAAAGCATTATCTAACTTTGATTTCTTCCACCTAGCGAATATTTGGACGACAAAATTAACTGGTATTAGCCGATATTTGTTATAATGTAAAAATTTCACGTTCTTTCTAAGATTCGAAAAGGATGAAGGTCTATTATTGCAAATTTATAATAATATTTGTGTTCTCGTTAAAAAAATCCAGCGTTTTCGGTGAAATAAAGACGATGCATTAAATAATATACCGATATAAAATCAAACAAAATCTGCCAGGTGGTCACCCACACAATTATCTACTTACGGCGATCACGTTGGTTGGACAAGAATCTGGATGTTCAAGCGGTTATATACATTGACTATTGAAGGTTCTTAAAAATGCTTCGCAAGTAAAATGATACATACACCCGCACGAAATAGCTGGCAAAAGCTACTCTAGTAATCTTATAAAATAACGCGCCACGCAGTTTTATCCGTGTTGGCTATTACTCGTATCCCACAGGAACGATTAATTTTTACGAGATAAAAAGTATCCTATCCTATGTGCTATGCCAGGACCTAAAGTTCTATATTCAAAATTTCATCAAAATCCGTTCAGCCGTTACTACGTGAAGAGAGGACAAACACACACACAAACGCACAAACACACAAACTTTCGCATTTATAATATTAGTCAGATAGTGAGATAAGTAACGTTGGTTGTATAATTTGTTTGAAATATCTAAAACTACTGATCGCATTCTGAAAATTATTTCACTGATGCAAACTATGCAAAGCTAAGCTACTCGCGAGTGGCATAGGATAATGTTTTATCCCAGTAATATGCAGAGTTCCTGCTGGAAAACGGGAAATACGCGGATGTAACCCCGGGCCGTAACTAGTACAAAATATATTAAAATAAACTTCTTTTTTTTTACTAGCTGTGCCCCGCGGTTTCACCCGCGTAGTTCCTGTTCCCGCAAGAATATGGGGATAAAATATAGCCCATGTTACTCGCTGTCAATGTAGCTTTCCATTAGAGAAATAATTTTTTAAATCGGTGCAGTGGTTAAGCCGAAACTTTACATATTCCTATACATACTTTCATCCTCTATATTTATTTTACCCCTCAAGGGTAAAGTTTTACAAACTTTGAATGCCAAATTTATTTATATCTAATCAAAAGCCTAAAAAATAAATTTCAAGCTTCTAGCTTCAAAAATGATATTACTTCCATACAAACTTTCATCCTCTATTTCAAACCCTTACAATGCATTTTTTGCGATAAAAAGTAGCCTAT
The DNA here is from genome assembly GCA_912999815.1 of Campaea margaritaria. NCBI lineage: Eukaryota > Metazoa > Arthropoda > Insecta > Lepidoptera > Geometridae > Campaea > Campaea margaritaria. The sequence goes on from OU538788.1 coordinate 9,831,317, forward strand.
GTCCTTCCCTAGGCTCTAGACTATTTCTGTACCAAATTTCATTTCAATCGGTTCAGTAGTTCAGGCGTGAAAGAGCAACAGACAGAGTTACTTTCGCATTTATAATATAAGTAAGGAAGTAAGGATTTGACTGAGTAACTAGACGAAAAAGTCGTTCACCTGATGGTAAGCGCTACGCCTGCCCATAACAGTAACAGTGCCACCTAGAACCTCGATTGCGTAATCTTGCGCAGCACTACACTGCGCTCACACTACACACTGCTTATTAATAATTACGCTAAGTAATTTCGTTGGAAACAGTACCAACCAGAACACAGTAATGTTTTCATACTATACTGCTTGGATGAATATCTGATTCTGGCAAGGGTTCCTAGGGTAGTACTTCCCCAGAAGAAGCCTAACCCTAAAAAAAACTTCCCATTGCTTTGTTTGAATTCGGAATATGGGAATATTAAAATAAACATTTGGTTCTAGGTCTATGATCTAGTTGAAGAAATTAGTGTGAAGTCCGCATGATGTATTGGTTCTTTGAACCAATAATCTTCAGTCTCCAAATGCGCATTTCGCATCCAAGCTGTGTCTGTTCCATACTTCCATATATAGATTTTTTATGTATTTCTATTACTTTGATGAACAAAATATAATAATCAAAGACATGCAACAGCGAGAGCAAAGCGTGCGCGAACATTTTTAGCTATTTTTATCAATAATGTGGTAAATACGAGTAGGTAAATTATTTTTCATTTTTGGATCTTTGGTAAAAGGGTGGAATAATGCGTAATTTTTTTTACCCTGAATTTCCAAGTGACCACTTCGATTTCCCTCACCATTTTGAGCTTCCCTGACTTTCCAGGAAGTGAAAACCCTGAACAAGTTTACTTTGTCGCAATCCAAGTTAAACTTTTTTTCTGAATGAGATATTAACTTTATTTGTTGTTACTGGGACTTATTGTTTGATTGTTTGAAAACTGGAGGCAAAAATAGGAGTCGGCACAGCCATTCTGTATATTTTATGAGGTAGATTGAAAAAAAGTGTTACTGAATTATTTATTTTCCGCTACAGCTTGACACATTAGACATACATTTATGAAGAACTGAAGTCAGAAAGCTTTTAATGCTACAAAAAGAGGGAAATATAGAAATACAATGACGGGTAGAAAATGCTACTTAGCATTAGGTACTCGTTGTACTCTATTTGTGTGCTAAAGAATAAATAAATAAATAAATAAATCATTTGTTTTTCATTAGTGTTTGTTCACGGGCAAAGTGGTGGTCACACATTCAATTCCCCAAATTTGCAGCCCTTAAAATCTGCAGCCCTAGGCTTCAACCAACTCAGACTACTGGTAAATCCCCAACGACCCTTTGTTTTAGGTAGTTTCGGACCTGTATTTAAAAAAAATCCATGTGTATTTTCACAAAATAAAAAGCTGCCAGTATAGGTACAGTCAACAAAAAGTATCAAAACACTAAAACCCATTAAAATTTTACAAGTAATCTTGAAAACTCGAATGTAATAGTGAAAAGTGTGATTAAGACTAATTGTTTACTTGTAATAGTTATGATAAAAACATAGTCGTGAACAACAAATATATTGCTTATACTATAGAGAAATAATACGAGCATATCGTTTACCTGATGGTAAGAGTCACGTCGGATCCAAACGGGCAGTGGGACGAAACACTGAATAGAGGAACCCTCTTTACGTATTTTGAAAAATAGCTAGGTACTGCGCTGCGGTCTTCACCCCGAGACCTTAACATGGCTTTAATCATGTCCAGTTACACATATTAAATATTAATATGACCCAGTAATTCCTAGTGAGAAATTTCATATATAATGTAGAGATATTTACCTAAGTAACAAATTAGTAGGTAGTTTTCTTCCGACAAAGTTTTCAGACATGTAGGTACATGACTGTCGTAAATAAGTGAATAACAAAACTCTTTCATTACATTTTCACGTTGTCCATCGCAACCCCGGCGATCCTTGTCGTACCTACACGTAACAATGAAGAACTTTCAATGTAGTAGTGGCTATACCCACTAGTTGCGGACTTCCCGCGTCTAACAAGAATTAGACATTTAACTTTTAATTGGTCGCTTGTACGGTCTTCAGAAACTTTGCTTGTGGTAAGTGTTTAACTATGTTAAGCGTACCTTTACGCTTTAAAATAGCATCCGGGCTTCAGTAAATTGCTTCATTCTGGTAGGTATACTTTTCCGATGCAAGTCAATTTTGTATCGCAATGCTCATAATTATGTTGAACTGGCACACATACGAACAGAAGTAGAAAACTATGAGTACCTAGGTATTTCGATAAACTTATTGTGCATGAGATGACCTATTAACTTGTTAATACCTAAATAACTCGAGGGTATTACTCACGAAAATAATAATTTACTGCAATAATTATAATTATAATACATACAATAGTATTTTTATTCTTACATTGAGAAGGTATATTGCAGGTTCGAAAAAACCAGGGAGAAGATATCACTTGTCCACACGTGCTATCCGGCCCAAAGTCCAGTGGCTCGAAATACCGAGTCTCCAGTGGCTGCATTGTTCAATGGTGAACATGTCACTCCAAAGCTCTATTTAGCTATACCAACTATAGATATTGCTCGAAGCTCGAAGGCTCGTTCCAATAACGGGCCTTCGAGCTTCGAGTAATAGCAGCTACACTATGGACCATAGTTATTATTATTATTTTGGCTAGCTTCGAGTATAGCTCACAATCAAATTTCCTTAAATTTGTCGAGGGTGCGAGTAAGTACTTTCTACGGAAACAGAGCTTAGTCGAGATAGCCATCTTTTGACCCAGAATCGCTTGTGGTTTAACACACTTTGTTTATTCAAAGTTATGAATAAGTACTCTTACATGGCGAACCCATGCAGCTAGATCGAGCCATTGCACTGCTGTTGAAGTGCGACATGTTTATCAGAGAAGGTGCAGCGGAGACTTTGAGACATATTGATGCATATTGATTGGCACTGGACGTCGAGCCGGTTCGCAAGGCGAGGACGAAATTGTAGCTTCGGTCTAGTTCCTTCGTGCGTACGCAGCGTTAGGCTCAATGTGCGAACGGAGCATTAGCCTTTCCTGTCCCGTTGTTGAATAAAAGCCTTCTAACCTACTTATTAATTCAAAGTTGAACTACTTTCCTCTTAGTTGTGGTGAGTGGGTATATGCCATGTCCTATTTTGAACTGATAAACTTTATCCTAAAATATGTTACAGTTCAGGAAAAGTTACTTAGTAGGGACATATGGTATGATAATACCAACTTGTGTGTTTTGTATACTGTTATACGATCCTAACCAGAGGTCAGAATCTATGTATGTGATCGTGAAGGGTTATTTATTTTAATTATTTATTTGTTCTATTTTAATACCTTTGCCATGACAGTGCCGATTATGAAATGTTCGTAAATTTTACTAAGTTTGAAGTCAAGTAGATGCTCGAAATTGTTAGAAACAAAAAATGACTGAGCCCATTAGATTTTCTATTTGCACCACCTGGCATTATCTAAAAAAAATGTTTAACAGAAATTTGGTACTTATACTTTTAATTAAGAGCATATAATTAATAGTCTATTGCTTAAGCATTTTCAAATTGAAAAACTGCTTCGGTTTTCAGGAGAAAAGTTGCATCTAATAGTGCCATCCAGCAGCATCTAATGATCAGCCGATGATGATCATGGTTGGTGCTGGTGAGCGGAGGTCTGAAGAGATACGGCCATGTTGTGGCCACGGACGGTCGACGGCGGGAAATCGCGGCCGCCCATGGGAGGCGTGCGTCGGTGGTCTGAGGGAGAAGGATGGCGCAACGGAGCTAAGAGCGGCCGAAGCGAGAGGAACGCGAGGCGGCGCGATGCAGAGGGCGTACGACCTCGCGGACTGCCACGCACTCCTGTTCCGGTCGCGTCGACGGGCGGCCGGGATCCCGCGCCTTGCCATACTGACTCCGCACGCTGGTATCACTGACTTTTCTCCTAGTACGTTTTTGAATGCGCGTCGGTAACAGCGGGCACGTGATACGCCCGCGGCCGCAGCAGCTGTTTTTTTCTCTTTCGCTCGAGCTTGTGACAGCCGAGTGTCGCGTGCGATCTCAACCTTTCCCGCCACTACCGGTAGCTTACGGAAAAGTTAAGTTTTTGGCGCGAAATGCGCGGTTCGTCTCTACGTTTCATTGGAATGTTGTTTAACGTTTAAAAACGCTGATATGACTGATCGGTAATTTTGGTGAGCTGTGTTAATCGGTCCGCGTTGTTTCTGGCAGTTTGAGAGAAGTTTACAATAATGGATGACTGGGAGCGACACGTGACTCCTCTCCTGCAAGACATGGGGTGTGCGAGCGAGGACGCCCAAGATGACTTTTTTAACCAGCAAGATGTAAGTCATATGTACCTAGACTAGTCATAAAATATATTTCCAAGACACTTTTACCTATCTGTCGTTTAAGAAAAGTCAGTAGATAAAGACGGATCTGTTTCAGAAGAGATGTGGCCTGTTTTAACAGACAGGACCAATTTTATCATAATGGTAATTAGGTAAATTGTACCTACCTTACTTCATTTATTTTTGCGGAATTTATTTAATGTACTTAGGAACTAGGTGACGATTAATTAGGGGTTCCAATGACGAACGTGGAGTACAAGTTGTATTCAATGTTTAAAGCTATAAGACCTCTTGACGAAATTAGCATAAAACTTTCTTTGGATTCCAATTGCAAGAGAGTAAAATATAAGTTTTTAATTAGGACTATAAATATTATAAGCAAGCACCTTCTCGAAACTATTAAGTTCGGGTGCCAAAAAATTAGGTTCTCAATTTAGAACATAGGTACTTACCCTTTTGTTTTTTAGAACTCTTTGAAGTGAATTATATTTTTGATCCGTAACCTCGTGGCTTGTAAGTTTTCTTAGAGTGCTTATATTTATAATGCATCCATATTGAGATAAAAATCTTTGTCACAAAACTTAAATACGTAAACAGCCGTCCTCCTCGGTCTTAACTTCCTGTAGTTAATTAGATTACATTCAGTTTTACGTACCACTTATATAGCGCTTAAAAGGATTTTGGTGCCTCAATAAGTGTTCATACTTTAGCTTAGTCTTGGAATAACGCTTAGATTTCTTAACATTGTCCACGCGAGTAAAGACGCGGGGTGCAGCTAGGATAAAATAAAATAATTCTCACATTTTTTTATAATGGAATCGCTATCATCGTTGTTATTGTTGAATCGAATTTTACTAAACTCCTGGTGATGCTTTAATATCACTGTGATATGTACTAAGTATAATAATTATAATTAACTTGTAAAAACCCATACACTGCCCCAACCAGCTGGGTAAACCCTTACGCCGATCACTTCTTACTTATCAAATGGATTCAAATAATATTGTAACATATGTTTATTCACGTGGGTGCCAAGAGAGCACCCGTGAAAGTTTTCTAACTCTACTACTGTATTTGGAAAGCAGCCCTTCGAAAATAACGCTACGGAACTTTTCTACGCTCACTCTGGTCTTTAATGCCGTTGCATTTATATCGGGCTATTTTAAAGCGCTCTTTCTAGCCAAACTAGGTACTATTTAGCCAAAGCGTATGAATTCTCCGAATCTTATTTATTTAATATTATCATTATTTGTAGTGCGACATTTAGTGTAACTCTTGATTAGCCAAGTTTCATCTTCGAGATCTTCATAATTTAGCTGAGACACGGCGTCAATTATTTCATAAACGGCAATCGGTAGTAAAGAAATGGTTTGCCCCACAAGTAAATTTAGTGCTACATCAAAATCACATACGACATATAGAAAAAATAACAAAAAGAATCGGTCCCATTTCTTGAAAATTCGTAAAATAACTTAGCACTTATTCTTATATAGATTCGATGCGGACTCATATTTTTAAACTTTTGAAGTTTCATTTATTGGCTCGTTGTGGAGTTTCAATATGTGTGAATAAAACATTTGCATAGAGGAGTTTCATCATTAAAGAGAAGGCAATGCCTGTTAAAATGAGATTTGAGTCTGCCGCCATGTGGCAAAGTGCCCGGGCCCGGTAACATTTGGTTTCTGTGCACGTAATATGCACAATAGCATATTCTCACATCAAAATTAAAAACAACAACATTTCATTGTATCTTATGGCATCCAGAGTTCCAAACCATGAGTGCTGTTACGGTATTCAAGTAAGTGTATTTTGATTTAATAGATAGTGTGTTTATACGTAGAATGAAAAATTATGTTATAACCTAAGGTTCTAACATAAAAGGGTGTGTATAATAGTGTACACACGTAAGAAGTGAAACAATTCCTTCTTGTCTCTCATTCCAACCCGTCAATGTTCTATGTCGAGGCCTTGTCGAGGTATAATAATAGTAGAAAAAACTTTCATGAAATACTCAAACTAAAAACTGAGAAGAGATGTCAATACAAAACCTTTTTAAACCTTTGTATATCGATGATGACCGCTTACTCCCGAACTTTTTGTCTTAGTTCAAACTTCTTTCAATAAAGCTTCATGTCAAAGTGTCAACTCTTACGTGATGGTTGAACGTAACAGAAAAGTGTTACGACTGCTATAAAATTTCTCCCAAACGTTGATAAATTCACTTCAATAATACAATAACAATAAAAACGGATATGGGGTAATTTGAGTCCAAACGAACGGGGTCTCTTGAGCATGGCTCATCATCACTCATCAGTTGCCGGTTGGTATTTATTTGCATTGTTTTGTTATAGTAGCATAACAACAAATCTAGTCAATTTCTATTACTTGTCAAATGAAGCACCTATGAATCTTTATACATAAAATAATAATATTAATTATCTTTTTTTAGGACACGAAACTATAAATGAAAAGCTGAACGACCCGGAGTCTCCAAAGATGTCCCGAATGTTACGTGATAATAATACGTTTATATTGTTTTCTACTGCATTATAATTATGTAATTACTTTCCTAAGATTTTTATTAAAGATATAATAAAGATTTTACTGGTATTTTATTATTGTCTTCTCAGTAAAACCTTAGCTCTCCCCCATGTTCAACAAGCCCCGTACGCTGGCTCAGATGACCCCATCAACTGGGGTTTTTAAGGGTTATACATAACCAAATTTTATTAATCTATTTTAAAGTATATTATAACTAGCATTTGCCCGTGACTTCGTCCACGCAGATAGGATTTTTTTTTATCGCGATAGAAAATATCCTAAATCGTTCCCCAGGGTTCAAACTATCTCCACACTAAATTTTTACAAGATCCATTATCCCGCTGTGGCCTTGAAAAAGGTGCAAACAGACAGAAAGACCAATCGGGAGTTACTTTCATGCTTATAATAAAGTACGATGGTAAGATTACTTACCTATTCGTTAATTCGGAGTAATACTGCGGACTGCTGCGTTGAACGAGATCATGACCAATTGACACCGTCTGTTAACAATCTAATTTCAGTTTTAGCATTACATTTAGGTAGATTGTTTAGTTTTTATCGTTTTCCGGTTTCCCAAACCGTCGAGAAAATTTGGGCATTAGACATACTTTATACAACTAAGAAAATATTATAATTATAAATTTTGATTATAAAGATAATTAATAGTAACTAGCTGCGCCCCGCAGTTTCACCCGCGTAGTTCCAGTTTTGCCCCACGGGAACATACTATCGGGATAAAAAGTACTCTATTACCCAATCCTGGTTATAAACTATCTGTGTTCCAAATTTCATTCGAATCCGTTCATCAGTTTTTGCGTGAAAGAGGAACAAACATCCATCCGTTCTTACAAACTTTCGCAGTTATTATATTAGTAGGATAGGATAGGATTATTGCAAGTTGATGACGAAGTTCTCCTTGTGAACTATGGCTTGCTTGTAGTTAGAAGTCTTTCTTTCTGTCTAGCTAGATAGAGACGTACATAATTATACCTATGTATATCATATTCATCATATTGATGTATATCAAAGGTTGTTTTTATTAGTATTGTGTACTCGTACCTATGTAATACTCAAATATTTAAATTTAATTGTCTATTAATACGGCTGCGTTGTTATAAATATCATGTTTCCAATGATAACTACTATTTTTTTTTGTTTGACTGAGTAATGAGACGAGCAAGTCCATCGCCCGATGGTAAGCGCTTCACCTGCCCATAACAATTACAGTGCCACTGAGAACTTGGCATTGCATAATCTTGCGCGGCACTGCAGTACGCTTTTCACCCTGAGACATTGGTTCTAAAGTCTCATATACCCAGTAATTTCTCTGAAAACAGTGCCCCCTCAAACCGGGACACAGTATTGAATTTACACTTCTTCTTGGCGGATGAATTATAATGAAATTCTAGTGACCATGTGACAATAAAACTTTACATTAGCTGTTACCGATATTTTTATTCGTTATTAACATTACGTAAAAGTCTAAAAGCTCTAGGGACAGTTAATTGTGATTATAAATTTTTTGAACCACTGTTTTGTAATTTAAAAGTCTTCAGAGATCTTAAAAATCACAATATCGAACGCTTTATAACTCGTTATGTCAACTAAGTGTACTTTCGTAGATGCGGCATTCGATAAAACGGCACGTACACATAATTATCAAACGTAGCTTGTCATTTCAGGGGACGTAAATTACAGGTTCGCCGCTGGCTCGCATAGCGCTGCCGTTATTTCACAGGAATCATTATTATTGTTAGGTGGACATAGTTTAAAACGTATTTTACGTTGAAACATTTATCAGGCATACCTACATTATCTACATGAATAAAACATGATGTATTTTTCGTCTTACTCATAAGTGATTTAATTTAGTAGTTCTATTGGAAACATTGTGCATTTACTTAGTTTTTAAGCGATTTTATTGTTTTGTTAGTACGAAAATGTACTTATAGATCCGTAGTTAGGTATTCATTCCTTTTAATCCTATTACTATTATAAAAAAATGGGAAAGTTTGCATGTTTGTTTTATGTGTAGGTTGTTAGTTACTCAATAAAACAAAAAAAGACTGCACAGATTTGAATAAAATTTGGCACACTGGTTGCTTGTTATCTGAATTAATACATAGGATACTTTTGATCCTATAAAAATTTATCGTTTCCAATGGAATAATAATCAGCGTGAGTGAAACCGCGGGGTTCAGTGCGTGTTTTTACTTTTTTATCGAAAAATAAACACATAATGTACAGAGCGAACTCGATGCCTACATGACTACATATTTATAAGATTTTCAATTGGTCGCTAAAATTAAAATTAAGTGTATAAATATTCAGGATATCTATATTGAGAACTCAAAACCAATCAAATATATGCAAAAATATGCCGAATCCAAACTGAACTCTAAAAGCTTTATTCATAAACAATTATCGAACGTCACTTAGTACTACGCAGTACAATATTGTAGTGCGGAGGTTTATTAAACGTAGCATAATTTTTTATGAAAAAGGCGGTAATTCTTGGGCTACATTATAATTCTCACGATAATTGACAAATAGCGGAAAGTAGTTTAATAAGACAAACAGTTTATTATATTCAATAGGTTACCTTGAAAGTTATAGAAACAACCTTAAGGTGGTACGTTTCGCTTATGACGGGTAATTTAAAGTTTAAGCAGATTTTTGATATTTGGCCTTAGCCTGGGTAACTAATTGAAATTATAATGGAATTTGCGACGATATAACTTCATTCTTTACGATATCTTGTAGAGATATTTAACATTAATGCATCAGAATGCTCTAATAAGCCAATTAAACATTAAACTGACGACTGAGTGTTTATTGACTTATTTAATTAATCAGCCGCATTTTTGTTGAGTATGTCTACAAAATATAGTAAAGAATGATCAACTATTGTCGGAAATTATAATAATATTACTAGCTACGGCCGCGGTTTCACCCGCGTAGTTAACGTTCCTGTGGGAATACGGGGATAAAATATAGCCTATGTTACTCGCTGATAAAAGTAGAGCTAGTAATATTTCTATTAGTTGAAGAAGTTTTATAATTGGTGCCGTTGTTTAGCCGATACCTTAGATATTTTCATACAAACTTTCATCCCTTACTTTTATTTTACCCCGGGTAAAATTATTTATTTATATCTAATCAAAAGCCTACGAAATATATTTCATGCTTCTAGATTCATAATTCACGAAACTTCTATGCAAACTTTCATCCCTTTACAATCCTTTTTTCGCATTAAAAAGTATCCTATGTTACTTCTAATGCTTCCAAAAATATGTGTACAAAGTTTCAAAAGTAGTTTTTGCGCGAAAGCATAACAAACAAATTTACATTCACATTTATAATATTTGTAATACCCGGTCTAGCTCTTAAAACGAAAACACTGTTTCATATTTAAATTTCCCGCCATTAGCAAAACGAAGGGTGATTTTAGTCACCTTTCAATTCGCTCGATAGTCGAACTAAGCATATTAAGGTATATTATTAATACCTTACTCGCCCGCCTAATTTACTATTCTAGTAGGGAATATAGCCCTAAGCTATGTTACTGCTACAGCTGTGGCCGATCGATCAAGGTGGCGGGTTAGCGTTTGCATGGCACATACTACATAGTCCAAAGTTCTTGGCTGCATATTTTGATATTATCTGTGTCATAGATAGATAGAGATTCAATTATCAGCAAAATAGATTATACGATGTTGTAAACAGAACTTTATTCTTTCTGAATATAAGAAGGACATCGCGTGTAATAAACCGAGCAATGGGATTGTAACATTTATGGCCATAGAATAGATAGACCCTTCAGTCAGGCAAACAGAGACCACCAGAGACTTTTCAGGGGAAAAGTGACAGTGACAGTGTCCTATAATGAGCATAATGATTCACTTTGCACCAAGTATTGCTGACATCTTTGATCTTCACTCAAATCAAGAGCTTATCCGCCAGGGTTTCAATCAAGAGGGCGGTAAGTCTGCCAGATTGACGTGGAATTAGGCGGGTTACGTCTGCTGCATGCATCTAAAAAGGTATCCCCAAGTGTGATAATGATAACGCAGTGACCGTCTGAATACGGATATCGATGCCGAAGAAGGCCCTGGAGGCGTAGATACGGTTGGTAGCTGCTTTCCTGAACACAGATAGAATTGTGAAGAGAGCAGAGGAAGGAGTTGGGGGAGACCTGCACAGCAGCTTGATAAGAAAAACTAAAAAAAACTGCTTTCACGTCAAACACTGTCTACTGTCTTTTACATTTGTTACATGCCTACCATTTCATGAATAACAAATTAGTAGGTATCATAATGTTTGTTGCTAAATACATAACTACTTATAGCTACCTACATATAGTTTTATGAGATTTTCACTTTTTCTTAGTCAATTATGTTTAATACAAAACTGACAGTCTCCAAGTAGCGAATGAATAGGTCAGTTCAATTATAGGTAAGCGTCGACCGCATGGTCACCCAACATCAGGATCTGCCGGATCAGGAGGACTATCTCACCTGATGTGCTATCAAATGAGAAAATTACTGAGTGTAGATAGTTTTACATTATTTTTGTATGCAATGTGCCGTAAGCTAGCGTGACTTACAATATCACTAGGTGGAAGCCGACAACAAAGGAGTTCGCAAACACGTCGAGGCAAATAATAACAGCACTTTGAGTCAAGGTATAAAAGTTACAAGTATAATTATGTGTATACAAAATTCTTAACAAATGAATTCAAGAAAGTTACACATTCAAAACACGACACTTATATGTACCCAGTTACAATACTACAACAGTGGGAACATACCAGGGTTATGTTATGATGATGATGTTATCGTTCAGCAGTTTACGTAAACTGCAAAAGATTAGTTAATCACCATCGCAACTGTTGAAAGTTAGTAAAGTACGATTTTATCAAATGAATAAAAAACTATGAGGATCATCACGTGGCTCCATACTTGTTTTTCGATCTATGGTCCCAGAACACACAGATTTCGATAACAGGCATAGACCAATCATTATACTGAAACAAATATAGTTTTAAGAATTGTCATCAAGTTGTTGTATTTGTGCTAAAAAATAAACATTCGCTCGTAAGTGTTTAAAACATACCAAATTGAAGTGAAACACTCTATCATACCCTGTTAAGTGCTGTTACTGGTTTACCATACTATTATGTTGAACGCATTAGACCATTTTACGGTGATGCCGTGAGAACGTCCACTGACGTGGCGTACAGGTGGCCTTAGGAAGTACTTCCTTTGGACACGTGTACCCGCGCCGTTTGCCAACCGTTCCTTTACCCGCATTATTTTACTTAAGAACCGGTAATTTTAATGAAATTCTACACTATGAGGCAGCTGCCACATGCGGTCGGGTTATGTAGAGGCCGAACACATCGCATCGCATTAAATTTGGCTAACCTCGAGTTTGAACACCTTACTTTAAAATAGGTCGAGAAAATAAAACACTCGAATAATTTATCGCTTGCTTCTATGTCAACGCGATATGGTTGAAATTGGTTGGAAATCTTTTCTACCAGTCACCGACGGCTGACGGTAATAGAAAATGGTAATCGATTAATCTAGTCGCTTGGCGCATTTTAGATCGATCACATTGCCAATCTACATGCGGGCTCAGTTTTAATTAGTATATTCCAGCTGTCTCAAATTAATCCGCATGACTAAAAATTGAAATAAATAAAATCTCATGTACACTTCTCCAGGGCACTATGTAATTTAATATAGCCAGCTGTAAGTTGCAATTAATTAGAATCTAGCTATAATGTTTGCAACTCATTAGCCCTATTGCATAAGGTACCACGTACCTACTATTATCTGAATACAATTTAATTTATCATTCGTGTGCCCATCATCGGGCCATTTATAACGTTCGGTATCAAAACGACATCGTCAAGTGCGACAAACGACTACAAATTGTAAAAGAATTTATTCGTTGCTTGTAATAATATAAAGAACAAGTTGTCGAGTAGGAAATTAGCATTCGAGAGCGACGCTGCGATCGGCATAAATGAAAACGCTCATTAAGCGCTGACAGTGGACGCTATCTCCTTATCAACGAATATAACCTTTCCATGGCGAGCGTTATTAAAACATTTAATATAATAACATAAATGATAATAAGGAATAACCGCTGGTGTATAATAATTACAATATTAAAAGTATAAATAATTCAATGGGCTATCGGCGATGGAAGCACGCGACGAACTTCCGGAGAGTCTAATTAATGCGTGCCTCATTCTGTGGCGCTTGATGAACTACTCAAATTTTTAATTATTGTCTAATGCACCAAATCCGAGTTTCACGACGAAGGTCTCAACTTCCAATAATAACACCCGGTTGTAAGTTTCTAAGAGAGTGGAACCAGTATATCCGTTTTGATGATAAGTATCTCTAATTATTATGATATTATATTTATACAGTACTTACAGGTAATACATATTTCCAATAGACTTAAAAATATAGCTATGCCTACAGGCACTAAACTTAAATTGAAAATTACTGATAAATATAAATCAGTATCGGTCGGAGTTTGTTGGAAACTAAATGCACACCAGGTTACTTCGATGACCTTAATTCGAAGACGGAGGTAGATGACAGTTATTTTTGGTGTTTGTATGTCTATTTCACGCTTCTGGACCCCAGTTCACATAGTTTTGACCCAGAACTATTAATATAGATGTATCCAGTACCGTTAGATGTATACTTTATTTAATCAGGAGGAAATTTAATCATCCTCATTAGTTAATGAGGAGATCACTTGCTTTGTTTGAGGTTTGCCAGTAGTCGGGCATTCCGAATACATTCTATAATTTTGATGGATATGGACGTGACTGAAGTTAGCCAGTAATTAGCCTAGTCAGCTGCCCTCCTTGAGGCATCTACCTTTTTTGAGGTCTTTCTGTGGTTTTAAGACATATTATTCGTCTCCTATGAGGTCCGGACTGATCAATGAGATGTGTAAAGATGTGTAGCGTCGGCCGGAAGATCAAAGACTAAAGGCATTAATTTGCAATCGCATGGTTCGAAATAATTTTTCATTATGTTGGCGGCTCCAATAATGTTTTGAACGGTCGTAAAGCCTGCAGATCGTACGAAATTATTTTTCCACTGAAAAAGGTTTAATGAATTCACAAACATATAAAGCCGAGGACTTATTTTTCATGCACAACCCGCATTAACTGATATTGGAAAAGATTTCATTATTGTAAAGATGGTGTTTATATAGAGAAGTGTACATGTAGGAGGACAGGGTTTATCGTTTGGATTGGGCAGCGTAGCATTAAGTCAATAGAGCACGTATGACATTTTCAAACTGCACATAAGATTAGGATATTCAGCCCCACAAAGCACTAGGCGGCTTAAAAGTGATCATTACGGAGTGAGACCTTAACCCACAAGAAGCGATAAGAAGCGTTATCAAAAGCTTGGCCAGAAGAAAAGAAGCTTTAATTTTAAGTAAAGGACCAACACACAGGTACCTACGTTAGCTTTTAACATCATGTATGGTAATTTTTTTTTTTTATTTTATACATAGTTTCGCGTTTGACCACTATCACACCTGATGGTAAGTGACAATGCGGTCTACGATGGTACACGCTTACCTAGAAGTACCTTATTCACTCGTGCCTTGAAGACTCCTAGGTTATAACTATCGGGAAACACAGACTAAGGCAATTTTACTCAAATCCCTGAGATTTCTAAGCCGGTTTGATCAATTCTTTTCTATTTATGTGGCCCACATATATTAACACATCCCAATTCTAACATAATATGTGAAATGTTATGGTTCCTTTTATTGAAATTGCCCGCGAGACACTAGGGATTTAATGAAACTGTAATCAACTTTTTTCGGTAATTAAAATAAAATATGAGACAATATCATCGTTTGTCTTAATATATTGATAAAGTATAAAAAATGGACTGATTGTTTTTTATTTTCTTGTTGAGAGAAAATCAGCAATTTTACAAGTTTGCAAAGTGTTACAATAGCATTCCATTACAATTGTTTGTTTATCTTCAAAGTTACATAATGCTTGTGACGACTCATTTTGTAGATAAACGATGAGTTTACCTCGCCGCAGCTGCCAATGTTATCTCGTTCATCTCATTTTGCGGTTGGTTGATAAAAATTGCGGATACTGAAGTATCGAATTTCATGTTTAATCTACCTTGCTTATACAAAGCTTTTGCCTGGTCGTGCTTTGTTTTTACACAACTGTAGCTTTCAATGACGTAATAAAATTTAAGGGCTCGCTTTAGAAGGGACAACATATTCGTACCTATCCCTACCCAAGCCCATACCGAGGTTAAAAGTTCTGGTGTATGAAATTAAAAATTATTTAAAATGTTAAAAAAAGTTATGTTTTCAAATTAATTCAATGAATGTGTGTCAGCACTATGTCGACTGCTGTGTGGTTACTACTTCCCCAGGCGGACTCTTGCAGCAGAAGTCTACCACAAGGTACGCATAACGAACTTCAAACATCGCACCGGTTCAGCGTGGTGGATTTCCAAATTATCCTGAATTAAAGTATCAAGCTGAGATATTAAAACATGGTTTCGTCCTTTACCCATTAACCGCCACTAGTAGTTTATTTTGGTACTTACTTCACTAATAATAATTGTGTGGCAGTAAGAACACAATTTTATTCATATTCCAAGCGATAACACAGATAAACTAGTAAATGCAGGTAAGATAACTGTTATAATACATTCAAAGGTTATTAGCCCTTTAAAAGTGTCTAGCGAGACACCTGTACACATTTTTTGCCTGGAAAGAGCTGGCATTTATACTGCGTCGTGTTCACTAAGTAATGACCTGCATAATATTTTTGTTCATGTGGGCAGTAATGTAAGAATAATGTAACTTTCCCATAAAACATCGAAAGACTATAACAGGACAAAATTATTCACCATTACTTTTCTTAGGTTCTATGTTTTTTTTTAAGGTAGAATGGTGGACATTGTTGGCAGCGTACTTGTGAAAAAGTCCTTGAGAGATTGGTTTATGGCACTTGAGTCAGGAGGCTTATGCTATTGCATTCCCCAGGTAAAAAAAAAAAGAAGGCTTATGCTCTGTATGTAGTGGTTGAAGTAAGCTCTTTAATTATGGTGATGGCAACACTAATTAGTAGGTAAGCTTTAAGATACATGTATTTTAACAATTCCTGTTTATATCGCTTGTAATACAAATCTAATATCACAACGTTAGGTCAAATTGTGTGTTCCAAAGTATAATTAGCTATTTATTACCTACGGAAAAAGCTTAAACCTGAGTGATGTTTTAGCAGTCTATGTATGTATGTTTGTATTTAATGGTACGTATATGTTCCACTGTAGAAACATAATATCCAGACTACTCAAAGAAGTTGCCTAGGTTAAAAACAATTAAGCAAATATAAATAAAGCACTTACATTCTCCCTTTAAAAAAATGGAAATGCGTAGGCTACGTGGCCAGGTAACTCACACATATCTTATATAGACACATAGAATCATAAATGGTTGAGACCTGGAGGTCGCAGAGCAAGATGCTGGCCTTAACATGAGCAGACGAAATAGTGGCAGTAGCGGGCCGAAGATGGCTGGAGGATTGCAAAATATAGGAGTAAATGGAATTCCATGCCTTTTCGGCGTTGATCCAAAAGGAGCCCATACATACTTTAATAATGGAAAGAAATATAACTGTGTTATATATATATTTTTTTTATAACAGCTTATAAATATTATTCAATAGTATTCATAATTATTAATATTAATTTTTAAAATATTGCTGTTGACCGTAGTTGGTACTTTTAGCTGGTATTAGTCTTTTGATAGTATATATTTTTTTTTATGACATCGTTCACGAATGAGTAAACTATAATTAGTTACGAGTGACGGTGTGAATCGCCGAGCAACAAATTCATATTTTCAAAAATTAATATCAGTGAGATAGTTCAAGCAGATAACGTCCAATTAAAACAATTCCATCAAAACATTTTGTGTCAGGTCATTCCACCTGCCCCGCACTATAATTTATTCATAAGGAGCTGCCGGCAGCTTGGCGGGTTTAAATTTATCGCTCGCAAGGCACAGACACTTAGACGAAAACTTGTCAACAATGCACACCCTTGCATGTATGTATTATGCATCTTCATAATTAATTTTACTATCTGAATCTGAATTACAGTTTAAAACAATTCAGTTCCATTTAAAAAATCGGAGTTGGTTTATGAAAGGTTATTTTTGCAATTCGTAACAATACTTGAAATATTTTTGCCTAGAGAACAGAGTAATTAGTTAGGCTGTGCCACTATCTGTGGAATCTGATAATATTATATGCTATGTACTAGGTACAGTCAACATCAAAAGTAACTAAGTAACGGTTACATATATAAATTATCGGAGACTATAGATCACTAACCAGACACGAACCTTCTCTTTTCCCTTCTTGAGATATAAAGTTAACTGGTAAAAGTAAAAATATGAGATTAATGGTTCCAAGATGTTATTATTACATGATTGTACGAAGCTCCGATACCTACGCTTAGTCTTGACCCCTGATATTGGTCCAAGTGGCATTCTAGTAATCTTGAACCACTCCCATACTACCAGAATTGACCTGTCTTATATTAATAAGACGGGTCATTTCTGCATTGTACCAAGCTTTACCAAGTTATGCTCGTTGCCCCGATTTGCCGAGATTCTCGAATAGAATCGGTGTCTAGATCCCTACTGAAGTATACCTTTAAAACCTTTTCTTTATAATTTTCGTAACTAAACCTTAGACTCATAAATTTGCGAAAAACCCATTGCATATGTTATATATGTATACATATAGGTAGGTTGTTATTAGTTATCCACCTAATGTAGTATGTTACTACCCTTTTGCATTTTGTATCTAGTAATGAGTTAATAGAAGCACATGCATGACGTGAAATAAATAATCAAATAAGTATAGATATAATCATTGAAAATGGGATATTCACAATGAGTTTGTAATAATACTTATGTTAGTAACCATGCCGCTTTGAAATCTTATATTGTTTTAGGTTATGACAATATCAAACGATAGGATTAGTTTACTTTAATATATGGACCGTGCCCAGCAGTGGGACGTTATGGGTTGATGGTGAATATATGGACAGATAAAAGCGCAAAACAAATAACAGAGCAACGGCAGAGCAACTAAACAATCCTCCCACTGCACTGCTGGTCGTTGAAATATCCTGCATTAGAAAATTAATGTTTGCATTTGATTTCCAACAAATGTACCGTCGTTTACTGTTTTTTGTTGTTCTCTACTTTAGCTTTATTAGATCTTCCACAATGGTTCACCTTTGCCCTCTTGGAATATTGGTGATAAAAATAATACTCTGAAACAGCAACTAGGGTTAAGTTCACCAATCCATTGCCGCAAGATTTTCCGGCCAATACAACCTTACTGATATCATCCGTTGGGCATTTACTTACACCAACTGTGGAGCCATATAATTACTATTACAGCAAAGGCCGCCTCAACCTCATTGTGGTAAAAGGTTTGACGGAATGACTGTCTTTTCTTGAAGATGTGGTGCCTCTGGTGTGTAACGCTATCTGCGTTGACACCCTTGCCACTAAAGAATTATGCATACAATATAAATATCAAAATTAGGCTGGTCCTCGAATCAACCGGGAGACTCAAATAGCGGATACAATTTTTAAATAACTATATGGGCGTGGGCGTCTAGACTTCACCACCAAAATGCTGGCCGGTATATCGGAAAATAAACATTGCCATACAACGTGGCAATACAGCTAGCATTTTGGAAACGTTACCAACCCAATCAGTTACGTTACGTTAGTTCCAGTTTCTTAGGGTCATACTACACGGGCGGTTTTCCCGCCGCGGAAATCCGCTCGACAAAGCTGCCGCAGACCATCAAACTACACGGGACGCGGTTTATCGCTGTCTTTTGTTCATCAGGGTTCATAAAATCATCAAGTAGACACTAGCCACGAAAGCGAACGGACGGCGAGCGAGCGCCAAGGTCCCGCGCAGAATGTTGTAATAGCGGGAAACCGCCCGTGTAGTTTAAAGCCCCGTTATCAGCGGCGGTTTGACGCTGCATGCGGCGGTCTTATTTCTCCCGCCTGTGAACCGTGACGGGAAACCGCGCAGTGTAGTATGCAGCATACAACTTTCATATTAAATTGTGACTAGTGCGGTTCAGAAGCGGATTCCCGCGGCGGGAGAACCGCCCGTGTAGTATGACCCTTAGATTAGGTTTAGTTATATTAAGTTTTTTAGTTTGTTTTAATAATGATATCGTTCTTAGTTAAACCAAGCATTATTTCAATAAACTATATACAATCATAGAGCTTTTACTTATGTTTTATTGCACATTTCAATACGATTATTAACTACTATCTTCAATCAACTTTTATACTGTCGCATTCGTTAATCTTAAACTAAATAAAACCATGATTGCTGCTTACCCGTGGTCAGACTGCAGAGTTCTTCAATATGTAAATATACCTACTTAATCAACTCCAATCAAATTTAAATTTACAAACGGGATCAGCCAGTCTGAGCACGAGTTTGAACTAATAGGAGAATGAGATTAAATGAGAAATAGGGTAGGTAGATACCAAATCAGACAGTCTTTAAGTAAAGACTCGGCCAAACCACCATTCTGACTACTTTAATGTAGACAATATTACATGTATCTTTTAATTTTTATATAGGTACGAAAAATATATAAGTACCCTACATTATGATAAAAACTCAAAATAGATACTAACTAAAATTAAAAATGACTTATCGATGTCCCTAGCAATATAATTAGTTACTGCTTCACCATAATAATAAGTTAATAACATAATTATTAATTAATAAATAATAGTCTTTATCGTTTTCTTAATACACCTGTCTTGTCAATGACGATGCGTTCACTGACGAGAAAAAATCCAAATCCTTTTGTACAAAGGGGGTTAACAAGGTCAATTTATTGTACGGAGGTGTCGATGACGAAGGATCCGAGAGGTGGTCACATACGTGCCTGTCAAGATAAGCATCGCGGCGCGGGCCCCTGATAACGTGGTAACGAGCCCAACGTCCGCAGTACAATCGCGCTCACAACCCATTGCAATATACCTATTTAAACGGCACAAGGGAGCAGTAGTCTAATAGACGGAACCAGACAAATGCAAACCCATCTTCATTTTATTTCTATTGACTTATGTAGTTTTAAATTTAACAAATTTGAAACTTACTGCATCGTTTTTGAGGAAATTAGATTTTGGGTAAGTTCAATGTCTTGCTAAACGGTAGTTTCGATAGATAACCTGCGTATTAAATAAATATTTGTCAGGAAGAGGAACACGTGGTTTTTTTAAATACATAGGTACTATAAGTTTAGTATGAATAGCTGCAAATATTTTTAGTACCGCCGCAGGGTATACTAGGGTATCCCCTATCCATTAATACCATTTCTGGCCACGTGCTATTTAGTATTGACGCCAGTATAATATAATTGTCATAAGCTTTAGCGGAATTGATTGTATATTTACTGTTCTACGTTCTACTAGCTGCGTCCTAGGGTTCCTCATGTCATATTCTATGACCTAAAACATCAATACATCAAAATTTCGACAAAATCGAAAGCTACGAATCTAAGTGGCAACACACTAACAAACTCACAAACTACATAAATACTTACATACATATAATCGCATTTAAAATGTTTTAGAATAGCATTTATAGTTTTGTGTCATAAAGTTACGCTATCGATGAAAATGTCGTACTCATAATACTTTAGTCACCGTTTGTACCTCCACTTTCGGTTGATTGTAAACAGCTTTTAAAAACTCCGTTGTCCCTCCTTTATCTTCGTTGCAGGTAGATACTAATTATATGTTATTATATAATACAATGTTATTAGCTAGCATACGCGAGCGTTTCTTTATAAAATGAATAATATACGGCAAAACAGTGTTAAAACAGTGATGCATAATGAAATGATACTTGTGTATCTGTTTTTAGTTTTATCTTAAGATATCATAATGACTTGATTGTAGCACTGTTGAGAATGCAGTAGGTAGGTATTATGTATATTGTGATATTAATTATTCATGAATTCAATTTATGAAACATATCCAAACGACTCTCAGCCGTAGCAATTATAATTAGCTTACCTATCATTATCTGCATTGAAGAACTTGTTTCATTGTTGTTAAGATAATAAGTCTGATATCTTTTTGTTTATTGATCGTTTTGTGGTGTGAGTCGTTGTTGATTTTTATTTCTTTTTATGAAATTGAAATAACAAAAGTGTTTCAACACATGCAAATTTTTTGTAACGGTTTTTGGCATGAATTGGCACACTCCCGATGCTGACAGGTTAATAACGCTTAATTCAGGTAATTGCAAATTAATTGCAATTGTAAACATACGGTCATAAGTGACCTTATGCGATTTAATTACAAGAAACAGTGTCTACAATGTAATATTGGCTAATGTTGGCTAATAAACTTTAATTAGTGGCTATCAAATCTATTCACAAACTTTGCTATAAACCTTACGGTATAAGGTTTCACATGACAGACGTTCGTATTGAAATTATCAGTTTGACAGTTTTTATTAACACATATTATTTTAGTCACAATTAGTTAAATTTTGACTAGTAGATATATTCCAGTATTGTTCTTGAATATAGGCGTCTGTACCTATAAACTCATAACAGTATAATAATAATTTTTAAATATAGAAATATGTTTAAATTATATTATTATGTTTATCTACTTGTAAGTTTTTGCCATCTGTAGAATAACAATGAAAATAATATACCTGATAGTTAAAATGCAAAAAAGTGTGATGTGCATTATTATATATTACAATCAAATATTAGGTCAATCTACGTGTTTTTAATTTTAGAGATAGCTATATGCGTACATATTCGTTTCTCTTATACTCCGCAGTGAATGTAACATCATTTAGTTTCACCTACAGATAGAACCATTGGTTGTTATGGGTATGTATAGAGTACAATGTACATGGATAGAACAAGGTAATCAATTTCGCTATAGATACCAACCCTAACTAATAGGTTTGGGCTGATGTGTGATCAAATAATGGAGATCTAGATCCACTTTAATATATACTAACTATATTATACTTATGATGGTAAGGTAATAAACTTACATGGTCATTTACATTAGGGGCCGTCCATGTATCACGTTTAAGACGGTTTAAGAGTCCCCCCCCCCCCAATTCACGCGTATTTTAGTACCACGAAAGTGAGGAAAGACTCGTGCTCAGCAGTGGGACGATATGGGTTGACGATGCTGATGATATTAATTCTCAAAAGAGGAGAAAATTCAGATCTACAGAACTACCGGGTACCGTTTTCAGCGAATTTTTATTTTATTTCACCAAGTGACGAGATAAGCAAGCCGTTCACCTGATTGTAAGCGCTACGCCTGCCCATAACAGTCACAGCACCACCCAGAACCCTGCATTGCATAATCCTACGCGGCGCTGCACTGCGCTCGGCACCCTGAGACATCGGCTCTAAAGTCTCATATGCCCGTTAATTTCGCTGGAAACAATGTCCTTCCAACCGGATCACAGTAATGTTTGCACAATACTGCTTGGCGGATGAATATCTGACAAAGAATATCTGGAAATTACTGTGGATATAAAACTTTTGAATCGATGTCTCAGGGTGCGGTGCAGTCCCGTGCGAGATTGTGCAATGCAAAGTTCTGGGTGGCACTGTAACTGTTATGGGCAGACGTAGCACTTACCATCTTCTAGTGAACGACTAACTCAGTCAAATAAAAAAAAGAGATCTCTGAAGCGATAGGAATGAAAAGAAAGTAGGCAAGGTGGCCTTTACCTTGCAGTTAGACGATCATGGCTGAGTAATAAAATAGTCCGATCAAAACCATAACATGTAAAAAACGCAAGTCTGGCAACGCAGTTCATCTGCCCTGAAAAATGTGAGATCTAATGGAAAACCAAGTTGTTTGGTTTATTCAGTAGGTACTGAATAAACCAAACAAGGTAGGTAGATAGGTTCTATGGGAGCATCTATCCAACAGCTTTGTCATAAGTTGCTATCTAATTAGCTTACTAACAACATTATATCTATAGTGACCGTAGCAATATTAGAGATCAATATATTTGTTTTGAGGTCTCGATATTTCGGCACCGTTAAAGTTCCTACTCCGCAATAACTGGAGCTCAAATCAAACATAATAGGTACACGGTAAATATTCTGATTCCAATGTTAATAAATATCGTACTAAAATATATTATAAATGGATCTCTATAAATTTGCTCAACCAGTGGTAGATAACTAGATACACAGAAACTTGGTTTTATTAATTTCCATTGATCACGTACCTACTTGTATTTCTTCTATATTTATATCATCATTATCATAATCATCGTCATATTTTTATATTAGAAATAAATATCTCACATACACGTTTTGCTGCGTAAAGCTAGAAACATAAATACTCGTAGAATTGATAACTCCTAACATTTGAAGTAATTTCATTTATAGGCAGTCGTCCGTAGCAAGTAGTAAAAAAATCATTAAAATAATTACTGTTATTAATGTTATCGGCAATACAGAAGCCAATCGAAATGACGGAGGTATTCCGTTCCATTATGGTGCGCCCGAGGCTCGCAGCGGTCAAAGACAATCCTTAAATCGAGAACAGCGGCTGGCGGTCGCTCGGGGCAGTTTTTATTTGAGAATATTTTCCTAACTAATTAAAAGCGTTACAAAAAGAAGACAAAAACCCGGTTCGTTATCGAAGGCATCGACCCGCTTTTGTGTTGTGGCCACCAGCGAGGACGCGGAGGCAGCGTCCGCGGCGGCGCTTAGTCGCACCCAGTAATTAACTAAAACTGAGCGAATCGCCCCGCCAATGTATCAGACGCACAACAAAGGATACACAACTCTTAAAAATGCAGCTCCTCGCATAAATTTTCAGTGAATCGACATACCAGCGCGGCTACTGTTTATTACCAAATTATTTTTTTTTTTCATTTCAGGATTTTTAGAATGCGCAATGTTTTGGTTAGAAATTCAGAAAGATTACGGCAAATCAGTCAGCAAAGGTCAATTTCACAAATTTATAATTAATTTATACATGAACGCGTATATTAGTAATTCATTTGTAGGCGACTTCATCACTTAATTGTGAGCATTTTTGATGAAGCTTTTTTTTCACAACAAAGGTAAATAATTCAACTAGCACTCAAATCATTTATTGTAAGTAGGCAAAAATTATATAAAGCACGTTTACAAGTCAAACACTTAAGTTTCATGATCATTCCTTGTAAAAAAAATAATAGATCAACTAATCTACCTGATTATGGTTTGATTTGAAAAAATAAATTTCCCTTTCAAGTGGTGGTTCGTGGCTGAATCTCGTACAGGAAAAGGAAACCCCATTAACTATACCTGTGCTTCGGAAATAGAGAAGAAGCCCTTCAGAGAAGATAGCACCAAGAAACTCTAGGGAGACGTAATTTTTTTTATTTCTTGATACATTTTGATGTCGAAAATTATTTGTCTATTTGAAACTAATATAACCTAACTACATTGCAAAACATTGTGTAATGCGCATTGTTCGTACATAACTAAAACTACGCATTATGAAATTCTCTTTTGTGTCGTATCAAATATGTGATCACATTTGGACAAGATGTGAGTTGTGATGTGTGTAAGTAATAATCTTTTAAGTATATGTAACCGCCATATTGTAGTCTTGCACCGCCAAGGGACTCGTGGTTGATGAATCAAAAGTCTTATTGTCCTGTCAAATCTATGGACAGCAATATCAATATGGTATACCCGAATTGTAGGCATTGCCAGCTATATATCATTATTTGTACAGAAAAAACGACATAATTAATAATATTATATTGTTTCGAAACATACGATGGAGTTGAACTAGTTTGACACTAAAATTGATCGTTCAGTCAGAGTGAAATATTAAAATTAACGTCGGAAGAGGAAACCCTGAAATGGTTAGTCACAGCTAAATTCATTCAACGATTGCCCAAATCACGCACGATATGGTGAACTTTATAATAATTCGTTAGTAGACACGATGTGAGGTTGATTTAAAGTGTTAATATTAATTGTATTTAGACGATAATGATTAAAAACTTAAACAACACATTTTAAAAAATGACTGTACAATGGGCGGATTTTGCGGGAGTAGATTATGCATGTTTTAAAAGCCTCTACATAAAAACCGTTACAAAACATCAAAATGTTAATTACAGACTATAGTTACTATAGATTTGAGATAGTCTATTTTTATTTTTTTTATGTGTTACCTTATTGTAAATATTTTCACGGGCAAGTTAAACGATAAAAGCTATGCAATTATAGTAGATAACTTATGCTTGTTTTAAGGCTTTGGTATCTCTTAATATAATTTTGCCACAAATACTCAAAAATATTTACCGATACAGTTTAAAAAAAAAATGGTTTTATCTCGCTAGCGTCAATCGATTTTATCGTGATATAAATCCAGATAATTAAGTGGTGTGACAAAAAGTAGAGGCGCGATATGTTTTCGGGCCGTCGACTTTTATAAAACTAGATGGTAATGAATGAACAGAGATAAGCCAAGACGAAGAGCATGGGTTCAGAGGACAGGGGACAGGTTGGCCCTTTGTGAATGAATATTTTGTTTCGTGGTGTGCGTAGGCAGGCACACACATGTCACACACTCTTTATTTTTACTTTGTTTTTCATGTAGAAGAATCAGTGTGACAAAGGTCGTCGACGAAGGATCAATTTTAAACACCTACTCCATACGACTTTTTTGCTGTAAATTACACTTGAATTTATTTAAAACGCACATCATTGTATATTTTTTTAACAATCAAGTATAATAATAGTGTCTGGGAGACGTGTTGCTTCGTAATCTGACATACAGTAATAAAAAAACCGTATTCGGAGACCAGGAATTCCAAATGGAAACCAGCTGCTGAATGTGCTAACAAAAGCGAACTGGAAGGAACTATTATCTACGTAAATTAGCACTTGCATGAATGGGGCTTACAAAATTGCATAACAGTGGAGAATACAACAACATATAACAATTGGTTTAAGACTTTAATTATACATACAACCTTGTGGAGTGCTAATAAGTAATAATTAGTAGACTCTCACCACTTTGTACAACCGATGGTATGCGTAACGTTCGTACTTAAAATTTAGGTTTTTATTTCCATATCTGTATAATAATCTATATATATATATATAAATGTTATGTTGTAATGTGTACGCTTCAAAAACTCTAAAAGTTCTGCACCGATCGTGCTGAAATTTTAGCATGATATATAATCCGCATCAAGGATTGTTTTTATCTATTTTTTTCATCAGTGACATATCAGCGAATGTGCGAATGTGCCACAGCGAAGCGTGGCAGGGTACAGCTAGTATGATAATAAAAAAAGAATAAGAAAATCTTTCATATAATTCTACCTACTCCCAGTCACATCAATTTGCACTTTCTCGTTCCGATTTACTAGTATTTGTGCATATTACTATATAATTTGATTAATTTTAATAATACAACGTCGCTTAAAGGTGTATATAAACTAATTTCCAATTATAATTAGTTAGTGACTACGTAGTAACGGGGACATTTCCACAAGTTTCCGATCCAGGCGGCGCAACGACTTGGCCGTGCTTCTTAATATTATAATCTTATTCTAAACACAGAATACATTAGGAAACAGTCACCCCAAGTTCCTACCTACAGAGAAGTAACGTAGGTATACAAAGTTGTTTGTGTTATAGAAACTGAAGTTATGGAAAACTTTGTCGCGTCAAGTTTTCGTGTTTTACCTGTATAATTATATGCGTAGATATTATTTGTAGCCTCTTTATTCTTCTTTACCTAGATCGTTTACAATTTCGGCAATTTATATAGTTTTTGAGTAAACCAATGTTTAATAATATTTTTTAAACCCAGTTTTGATTGTCTTTATTATTCTCATTTCCAGTATACGCTAACTAAACGGCTACAAAACCTACCTACAGTAAAAGTTTAAACAAACTGTGAATTCCACAATGCTTTCGTTTACTAGCCACAATTAATTGTCTTAATAAAAAAAGCTTTATATTATACAATTTTATGGTGCTATTGAATCTATTAAAACTTGAACCGCAGGATGCAATTATTTAGCCTTTTAGAATATCGGTTTGAAATACGGAAATAGCTTTTTATATTCTAAAATTTTTAATTGTAAAAAGCATTTAAATTTAGAACTTGGTACTTTTTTATCGTATGTCGGCACTCGGCAATGAAATATGCAGGGCTTGGTAAAGTTTGTTTGCGACGTAGAGGTAGACATTCTAATGTAAAGTCCATATGTATACTTTATCCCGAAAAAGGATTATGGTTTTCAATTGTTAGTATGCATGTAGGTATGTTTCATTGTTGATCGTATAGCCTCAATGGCTTTATGAACTGATAAATCAGGAATCATAGGATTTGAATCTCGAGTGATATAATTTTGAGTGATTTGCTCACAATTTCTTTTTATTTATCTGAGTGACTAGACGTGCATATCACCTGTTCACCTGATGGTAAGCGCTATGCTTGCTCATACCAGTCACAGCCCCAACCAGATTACTGCATTGCATAATCCTGCGTGGTACTGCGCTGCGCTCGTCACCCTAAGACATCGGCTCTAAAGTCTCATATGCCCAGAAATTTCGCTGGAAACAATGCCCTTCAAACCGGGACACAATAATGTTTGCACACTACTGCTTGGCGGATGAATAATCAAAATATAATCGAATAATCGTTTGTGTTTGTGTATGTTTTTATGACTTTATGGTGTTTGATGTATTTATAATGAGATCAAAGAGAACTCAAAAATATACTAAATAATAATATAATAAATTATAAATTTCGCTGTATCCCATGAATATAATGGATATCAACTTATTTTATTGATATTGGAAAAATCGACTTCCGTAGTTAAATACCTACAGTTTCCTATTCCACTGAAAAAAAAACAATACTATTTTGTGTGTGTGTAATAAAATTAGAACTTAGGTCATGTTCACATTTGAGGCCAACTGTACAACGTATAATCGTAAACGTACCATTTAAAGGGATTAAGGAACTTGGTATATATTTGCAGTGGATTCAAAAACACAGAGAAAGTCTTAAAGCTTAATGAAACAAAAAAAAAGTATAATATTCGCGTCTTCGGTCTAAGACAAGTATTAAATCACCCACTCTGAAATCAGTTTTAGACAGCTGCGTAAATACTTATGTATCTGTTTAATCCTAAATATACCTGAGAACAGCCTATGTCAACAGCAGCCAGATTACTTCCTAAATCTGTTTGTTTATCCCACCTCTACGCGCACAAGTATCTTGGCACTGAACAAATACAAGTCTAATAAACCTTCGTACAATAGATGTCAGATCTAACCGAGCGTCTTTGTTGTAGGTTTTGCGGTTAATAATGAACACTTTGCATGATTTAGGAGTTTAGATGTATCGCAATCAATAGTTTTGTATATAGCAACAGAATAAATGAAAGCTACGCAAGTGGGCCTTACTCTGTCTGATAGACTAAAGACTATTGTGTGAAGCGAAATAATGGCACCGACTATTTTCATTTTATCAATTATTGTCTGATTTTTTCCATAAAGAGACGGTAAAAAGTTATCCCTTCTAAAGCTTGGAAGGTAGATAGTTAAAGTCTTTATTGGAACTCCACAGAACAAACAAAACTGTTTAAAGTTTTAGTTAGTTTTCTGCTAGCGATCTATAGATCGTAACATCTAATTAGGGTTCCCTGTATCTAGGGAATTAGAAACTACTAGGACCATGGTCCTACAAATACCCAAACTCAGAGCAAATACCTGTGGTTCACAGAAATCCTTGCCCTGCGCGGGAATCGAGCCCGCTACCTCACGCTTCGCGTTTGGCTCCTCACCCACTACACCATGAAGGCCGTCAACGCTCTGTTGCGATGAGAGAATGGAGCACAATCTTCCACGCTCGCCCAGTGTGGGTTTTTGGATGCTAAATCGAAATTTCCTAACTTACCTTTTTCCTCGCCATGTTTTCTTTTACTGTTATTAAGTAGTGACATCGCCATATCACCTATTAAATAAGTAATTGTTACTCAAACAATTGAATCTCTCAACCGACACCGCTCATTATTTAGTAAAAATGATCATTATTTCAACGTATATTATCCATTCTGCTAAACAAAGGAGTCTCTTTCCTTTTTGAAGCTAGCTTTGCAATATTTATTTTAAAATGTAGTTAGTAGATACCTATTTCCAGTTTAAGCGAAACTGTTTCAGCACGCACACCACTATAGTAAATTCAATTCGCCCCTCCTGGGAAACCGCTCACCCTTCAATTAAACCTACCAAAAGAGACAGAAGTAGCGGTAGGTACAATCAGAATGTGCATTTGATCAAATGGTTTCTATTTCGGGCTGTTAAATTTCAACCAGACCAGGTCTGAACGAGTCGATTTGAGTATTCTGTCTAGGTGCAACACAATTATTCCATTAGTTCTCATATGTATATGGTGGAAATATCAATTTGGAGCACGGATGTCGGAAAGGGAGGTCTGGAGTATTCTGAGCTCACGGGCTATGTTCAGTTAGAGCATGATCATTTCAGAGTTGCTGACTGAGGTATATAAAATTCAATGTACAGTGTACTTTTCTTTGTGTATTCATCTATATCATGTTTAGAGCTTATTTTTATCTCTACTTGCATATAGGCGTAGACATTCAGAGACGTATATTTTTAAGCTACTTCTTATAATTTTGTGTGGATATTTGTTACTCAATCCCGCAAAAACAGCGGAACGGATTTGGATGAAATTTGGCACACAGATAGTTTATTACCTGAATTAATACTTGTAATACTATTTCTGCCGTGAAAATTAACGATCCTGGTGGGATAATACACAACGTCGGTGAAACCGCGGATTGCAGCTATTCTATCAGAACTCCATTTGCAAGTCAATAAATGTAAAATAATAACTAACGTGCCACGTTCACATAAATATTTGCCCTGCGCGAGAATTGAACCCATAACCTCACGCTTCGCAGTCACCTCAGAGGCCATCAATCTCAATATGTCCCACGCAAGGCTTACGTGGGGAAAATGTAAGCTATTCATTGATCGAAACAACGGACTGCAGACGAAACAGACGTGGTGCATTGAACATAAAAGCAAACCTAATAAGAGTACCTACGTAAAAACGTAACATAAGTTGGCTTTTACACTGACGCAATTTAAAATACTGAAATGTTAGCCACGTATAACTTCGTATAAACGTATTTATAAAAGATATAGGTAGTAGAGCAACAAAATTTTACAAGACTATATTATTTTTGCTATTATTTATATTAGTTGATAATAAGGGTGTAATAAACAGACGTTTCAATACGAAAACCACACAGAACCTTATTTATAATGTGGCTGTAAATATTTAATGCCAGAGAGGATGAGTTGAGATTTGCATCCACATTTATAATTCGAACAGCGAAGGAGTGGGCTACCTTACCTTACCAGCTTATTTATACCCCGATAACTATAATGTGAAAGTTTTGAAATCGAGAATGAATAGGTATTTTCTTTGCAAGCATGCTCTACCATCGACCGCGTCGTCTTTTACCATCACATGAGTCAGCGTTCAAATTATTGTCTATTCAGCAATAAAAAAAGAGTAAGTAAATAAAAATGCGATGCCTTTTATTTTTCTGAAAACTAAATTTAGTCGGTTCCTGCGGCAGCGATTTTCTGTATTACTTCGGGAAAAGATGTGGCTATAAACGTGGCTAGAAAAGCGGCCTGCTTGACCCTTGGTAAATACTGACGATTAGGTTTACACAATTGCTTAAATTTTGAGTGTCGAAAAAGTCATCAATATATTTTTTTTTTTTAAATTCTGTCGAACCGCTGTTGTGATATATTAGTAGGCATCGTTCTAAAATATGCTGACAGTATTGCCACGTCGTATGGCACCGCAGTGGCCACAACGAGGAGGTGGTTAAATTAAAAATGAAACAAGCTAGTCTCCCAGACGTCATTTTTCCCTTTTCCATCTATCATAACAACATGCGGGCCTCAAAACCGCCTTATTTTAAGCTACTGCAAGATGAGACGGCAACGAGAGGTGTGTCCTATACCAGAGGCTATCCTTATTCCTTACGTATGAGCCACGTGAATTTAAAATGGGCGCAAAGATCACAGTTGTAAAGCCTCCGTGAATTAAATCATTAAGGTTGGAATGTCAAGGAATTTATCCTTAATTAACAGGATAACCTTTGGCAACCAAGCTGGACAATAATTTTATACCAAACTCGTAGCGACGAGGCCACAGCATGATGCACTCAAGTAGAGTAATGCTGCAACAAACGTGGAAAGCTTGCAGGGCCTGGCGACCACAATCGCGATTCCCTCTCGGTAACAGCTAAGTGTCGGGTTCGATCTGTGGAGCTTAAGGCTCAGTTTAGTGCGATGCGTGCACGTTTGTTACCACAGTCGATCATTAGGGTAATACTGTCATATTTAAGCATTTAACGGAGATTAAAATAGCGGTTACGCAAGGTTCTCATGTAAAAATCATTATTATAACTATTTCAAATAGCCAATATGAAGAAGAATCTCTCTAATAATTATTGAATTGACTGTCAAACTCAAACTCATTAGGCAAGCTGATCTGCCAACCTGAAGCTGACCATCTAGTCAGCCTTCACTATGAAGGTGTATCCAGTACCTGGACATTGGGCTGTCCTAACGCCTCCTTAGCTTAAAATTATTTCATTGTATTTCACAGTTGATTGAGTCCAGTATTTTTTTTTGTGTTGCTTTTTAAACCTGTCCTTTTATGAAAGCGTAAGGTCGATCGTTCATAGTATTCGCTTGCGTCTACAAGGCATGAGGTAATGTATAGTGAGACATTCGAGTTGTCTAGACACGTCTTTAGCTTAGAATTATCTACAGTAAGTGCAAAATTGCTAAGTTTTTTGTAAGCAACACAGTAGTAATAGGTGATAAAGCCTAAATTTGCTACCCAGCATATTTATAAATGTATTATCAACGAAATAAATAGAGGACTATTATGTATATGAAATATACCACTAACACCACAGATACAATATAATTCGTACATATTAGATGTCATACACGTAATCGCATGGTATCGATAGGGCGATAACATAGATCCACTCCAATAGAACAGACAGGAACACGCAGACAATCAACGCCACCTGCAGATTTTCCCATAGGATCTTGTGACATGTAAATGCATTTCTAGGGAGTTCGTCTTCAAAAGCTCTTAGCGATAGAGTAAGCTATCTACCTATCTATCCTTTCACGTATGAGTTGTGCAAAATTCAGCTGTAGTCGAACCTACATTTTGCTGCTTTACATTTTTTTACACATTTTATTTAAATTCTTAATAGCACCCTCTTTTGAAAATATTCCCGTGCGTACATGAATTGTAAGTACCAACATATTATTCCTCATAATTTATCTTCTTCATTCATTATTCCCGTTTCTTTACCTTCACGTACCCGTACCAACTTTAAAATTCTAAAACTATCTTCCATAAATAATGGCAAAGTGACGTAATAATGTAATATTCATTTACCAAGAGATAAGTGGCTATCTTCTGTTCAAGTATACTTGTATCGTGTTTCATATTAGCGCAGGAAACACAACATTAGTATTTTTTACAGCTGGATAACATTTTACGAGTAACGGATGGGTAACTAGCAGTTATCGGACCAACGGCAACGTATTGAAGTGCCAAAACCTTGCGTGCGTGTCATGGAAGTAACATACTCCTACTTACGTTTGTTGATTAAAAAAATAACGCATTTCTCAAAGGCGATAAAGCAACGAAATGTCTGTAAACATATTTGACACGTGTACAACAGATAGAGACTACACAAGTGGTGTGGATAAGTTGTTTCCGCTATTTCAGAGTGACTTGTCAAGCAATTTTTTTATGTCGGTCGATTAGATCTGAAGTCCTTGAGAGAAGTCAACGAAGAGTATATTAAGGGCAGATGTTTTGTTTCTGTTTAGATATGTTTGCGTGTTTAAGTTTAAAATTAGGGCTACTTCAAGCGCCATATGCAATTTATTTTGTTTTCGTTAGCTCGTTTAGATTGCACGAAACAAGCCGTTAAATTTAGGAAATAGAGAAAATTGTACTGAAAAGGAAATATGACAAGTTTACATTGTAATAGCCAAAGTGAATAGAAAGAAGTAAAGTAGAGTAATATTGACTCACCTGTAAAAATCAAGAACTGTTACATTAATATAAAATGAATGTTCATGTTAGCTATAAGCGGACTGACTTTATTATTCATCACACGAAAAACGCTAAGATTAAAAGAACTTAGCTGTGATTAAGATATTTTATGTAGTTTGCCACCTTGTCTTATCAGTGCTAACTGTGTACAATTGGCAAATAGATATTTATCTTGGTATATTTTGAACTCTATCCAAATGGGACAAGGTGCAGAAGAAATTAAATTTTACGGTCAAAACTTTTTCGTTACAAAATACAGAGTGATTAATGACCACGTGGCTTTAACGATGAAAAAAAATAGTGTTTTGTTTTTAGATAATGAGCGTTAACTTGATAAATAGTTAATGATGTAGGGCATGAGATGTAGGCAGTGATAAGTCTCGGCTTATAAATTAATAAAGGTTCGAATTAATATAATACATTCAAGAATATTGTATAAATAAATAATACGAGTAAGTAGAATTAAACTGTGTAGAGTGTTTAAGGGGACAACTACACGATACCTAGGTAGTATTCATTTTGTTGCAATTTTTTTCTGTTTTGAGTCAGAAATAAAATTTGTAATTTTGATGATCAATTTTAATAATAGTAATGAAAAAGGCTAGGCCATCTGTTATAATGAACATATTATTATAATTTTCAGACAACAGGGCTTCCAGAGCGTTATTGCAACAGATAGGTTATGATAACGCTACTTGACGATGATGACGCATAATAGTTAACTACGTAGCTGTAAGCTTATATAAGCCTAGGCTGGAACAATTAAGTCCCGTTTTCATGTGTGATAGGATAGAGCTCGATTATTATTGTGTTACGTCAAGGGCTTGGAACCACTTTATAAAAGCCATGGCCTATTAAAGCTCCATTAGAATTAATATTAAAATTCATGGCTCTAAAATTTGCACGAAATTAATTAAGTTTAAGTTTAATTATGTTTTTTTTTTGTATAAATTTTAGAACTATACATTAACAGGTATAATAATTGGTTTGATTATGATTTGCCTTATTAACATAAATACTATATAAATTATAATATAAGTTAGTATTATTTGAATATCTTAACTAAAATTATTTAAAACTTTTACAAATTAAATTATTCGATTATTTAATATAAGCTTCGCGAGTACGTTATCAAACTGTAAAATCGAATACCAACAAACGTCTATTATGAGCAAAAATGGCGCCTCTGCGCGTCGGACCACGCACTGG
Organism: Campaea margaritaria; assembly: GCA_912999815.1. NCBI lineage: Eukaryota > Metazoa > Arthropoda > Insecta > Lepidoptera > Geometridae > Campaea > Campaea margaritaria. The sequence goes on from OU538788.1 coordinate 9,865,816, forward strand.
GAAGACACGATAAACGCTGCCGGCCAATTCAGACCGTGCCTATTCTACAGGCGAATTCAATTAACTGTACAAGGCACGAGAGTAATAAATTCTCTAAACAATCAGAATTCGAGCCCTGGTAATATGTCCGTTCGCTTGCATACGCATTGCGGCCATGGCTCTGTTTAATCAACGGATAAACACGCTGTAGGTTCCAGCCGACGTCCCATGTGGACACATGTATCTATGTGAGTGAGCCTTTTTTTCGCCAACCGTAAAAAGGTTTACGTGCCCATTGTTACTGGAAAGATTACTTTTTGGCATTTATTTGGGGAGAGCTAGTTAATTAATGCGAATTACAGATGGACGAGGGATAGCTTTTTGTTCGGAATACAGCAAGAGCAAGCGTTGTTTAATATAATATTTTGTACGCGTTATCTATTTTCAACTTAAGTTTGGGACAGCGGAGTTACGGGGTTGTCAGAAGAGTTTATCTACCTTTACACTATTATTATATTATAAAGAAATAAACTTTGTGAGTTTGTTACTTTGTAACTCTGTAGGCGGTAATCCACGGAACTACAGAGCTGGTTCAGAAAATTCTATTATTAATAGATAGCTGGAGTGCTATGTGCTGTTTCATCCCGGGAAATTCATAGTCCTTGCGAGAAAGTGGGAATGACGAGGGCGAACAGGTAATCTTTGAAACTATTGATCCGATTTTGAAAGTTATTTTCACCGATAGAATGCTACACTATTTCTGAGTGTCGAACGCTAGAAGAATTGATCCTTTCTAAAATTGAATACCATTTTAGAGAATTGGGCTTTGGTTAATTTTTAATTACCTTTATAAATCCAAAATTAATTCAAATCTTACTGAAAGGCTCGGTAAAGTTTTCACATCAACCAGTTAATTCATGAAACCATGTATTTACCACTAAACTATAACTTTTTAATAATTAAAAGTTTGTGGAGTTCAACTGGCTACTACATTATTACTGGTGCACTTTATTGGCGAAGCTAACTCCTTTAGTGACAGATTTATTTTCCTATTTTCATACTTCTGCTGTCATTAAAAGAAACATTTTGATAAATTCATATTACATGCAACATACATTTTGTGGAATTTCTACTACCACTCGCTACCCTTGCAGGTTTTTATCATACATAGCACTAATGATAAAAATGCTTGTATTATAGCATGCATTAATAAAAAATAATGGATATATGGCATTAGAAAGCAGGAAGGCGTCCTTTACTTCGAGGGGTGTCGCGTTCATTGCAGGGGGTAAAAGAAACTTAAGCGCATCTCAGTATAACGAAATGGCTGTAACACCCTTGGACACAGAACGCACGCAGAACAAATACTTACCAGTTTAACTATTATTTAGGTGTAGCTCAGTCTTCGACGAATAAAATCTACTCGTAGTATCAAATTGTAACGAATAGATTATATGAGTTTAGAGGGTTAGACCTGTTCATCTAATTTATATCCATGGCGCGATTGAGAGTAGAGCAAGTTACTTGTTTTACTGAACAAACAAATAAATTTTTAAAGTGCTTTCTATGGAAATTCGTTTTTACTAAAAGTTGTTTACACATCGTCGCCTCGGTGGCGGCGAACGCATTGAATGTAGATGGACGCGCGCTGTCTGCGACTATTACATTGTTCGAAGGGTCGCGACCTGCAGCCTCTCGTCTATTATTCAACACATCCGAGCCCGTCGCGGAAAAACCTCCTTACTCGCTAATTTAGGTTTAATTAACCTTTATTCGACTTGTATCCGAGACGCCGTGGTTGCGACAAGCGTATTGCTCCACCGATTCCGTTATCTGATCCGTCGTAAAAATTAATTACGTACACATGTTCATAAATATCTAAACTGTTAGCATTTACGGCTAACGTTCGCCTCGACGGTTCACGCGAACGCTCACGCACCTACGGTTGTGCGCCCGCGTAATTAGTAAGCCGAGCAAAAACTAAACATGTCAACCACCACTTTATTTAGTGTGAGTTTTTGTGTTACTTCCTGTCGTGAGAGTGAGACGCCTGGGCGCTCTTCTATATTCCAAAAATGCGAAATTGGCTCAAATTGCTTGTTATTAACGATGACAGATGTCTTAGCGCCAGCCCTTGTGACGGAACCGATTGAATAAGGACCTTGTTTAGTAGTGATAGAGACCAATTCCGTGCGTTCATCATTCGAAATCTTTCCAGGCGACTGATCGGATGTGTTGATACCACAGCTATGGATATGCAATTAGAGACAAAGTTTTTTTCTATTGAATAATGAAATGACTATATATTATATTTTAATAACGGTCACCGCTGTTCGGCTCATAAACTATTGGTTTGTGGTAATATCAATTTAATGTCCATTAATATTTTCAAAACATTTTTGAGGTTTTGCACCTCTGAAAATTGTAGGTAGGTACTCATCACTTTTATGATTTTAATTTTTGAAAGTTCCGTACTCTAACAAGAAATTAGTTCCAGCTGCAAAGAATAAACATAAAGTAAGTACGAGTAGGTACAAAATTGTAACTGTTAGGTATGTGTGTCCGACACGCACTTGGCCAGTTACCTTTTATTTCAGTGCAGTATTTAGTATGAGTAAGTACTAACAAGATATCAAAACCTTATTTTAGTGATATACAACTGCAATTTTATAAAACTACATAAATATTGAGGAACCTAATTTATTGAAATCAGTAACGGTCAGTTTTATATGAAAAAAAAAAGAACATGCAAATTAATTAAACATACAAAAAAAGAAAACGTTAATTTAATAAAATGAATACCTTGTTAGATAAGTACATGTATACATACGCGTTTTAGTTTACGACATTGATTAGTTATGAACTTTTTCCTCGACCCGCACTCGGTGGGTATCTCATAATTATTTCAGTCACGCTTCGTAAAGTTGTAGATTGATATGTTTTTAAGTAATTTCTTGTTCTTTTCTAGTACCCATTATCACTCACAGATACAAATAAGAATAGAACTTAATAATAGCAGACCGACAAAACTTTATTAATGTAAACTTATAGTATAATTATGAACCGGACTATCTATTTATAGGGTGTTCTTGTCCCAATGAAATAAGTATGCTATCATAGTCAATAGGTGTAACGAGTCGATCGCCGTTTTTTATAATGCTATTAAGGAAGTCCGTCCACACCTTTGCCAGATATTCATCCGCCAAGCAGTAGTGTGCAAACATTACTGTGTTCCGGTTTGAAGGGCATTGTTTCCAGGGAAATTACTGAGCATATGGGACTTTAGAGTCGGTGTCTCAGAATGACGAGCGCAGTGCAGTGCCGCGCAGGATTATGCTATGCAGTGTTCTGGGTGGTGCTGTGACTATTATGTGCAGGAGTAGCGCTTACCATCAGGTGAACAACATTCTCGTCTCGTCACTCAGTCAATAAAAAGAAAACACGTCTAACTAAAACAACTGAAATTAAACTCTAAAAATGTTTGTGTTTATTGTCAGTCATATTTTGTCATAGTCAAATTTTGTGTCCAATTATTTTTTTTTGAAAACTAAAACTAGTGTTAATGTTTTCGGGAGTATTATGATATTAAACGTTATTGCATTATTGGTTCATCGTCATCATTATCAACCCACATCAGCCCACTGCTAAGCACAGGTCTCCCCTCATTTTCGTGAGGAGTATTAGGCCTTAGGGCCCGATCTGGATTGGTGGACATACCTACGTCCCAAAAAATTCTCGGGTAGGTTGGATCTCCTCACGATGTTTTCTTTTACTATAAAGTGAGTGATAATTACGTACATTTGTTTTAAAAGAAACACACCGGTACATGCCGGCACTGGGATTTAAACTCACGGCTCTCTTCTTGGAAGGCGGACGTTCTGCCACTAGGCTATCACCGCTTGTTACCCCTGCATTTTTGGTGAAGAATTTTATAAAGTTTCTACTTTTAACACAACTGTAATTAGACTTCAGAAATATTTGTATCAATAATTGTCCGAATTATTTTTTGTTCAACAAATTCTAATCTTGATCGTGCTAGTCTGCCCGTACCTAAGTAGTTCTGATAACAGTATATAAAATTTGAAATTATCTTCCATAAGTTTAAGTATATACGGTACGTATTCTAGGTTTATAGGGTAACCTAAAAAACCTAGTAGTAGGAAGAGGATATAGTAGGTGGGGCTAATACCTATCCATATAGCAGGGACAGCCGCCAATACCTACTAAAATATAAAAGTGAAACGCAAATTGTGTGGTTCTCACGTTGAAACGACTAAACCAATTTTGTTGAAGTCAAATCAAAGTCTTAAACCATTTCACGTAAAAGTAAATTAAGTATTTAATTAGCAAAACTAATATTTTTAACTTATTTTGCTGGATCCGAAAGCAGTATAAAATATTTTGTAAATTTTAAAAACCTTTTATTTTCTCATAGCACAGTATGAAATAGAAATACCCAGTTAGTAAAATATATAGATCTAAGCTTCTTTCTTCTAAATGCCTGTAGGTTCCAATTTCATTTCCACAGTAAAACGAGCGCCACCTAGCGATCGGCACGCAAACTAGCTCCGCAACTGTGAAATAGCATTTTCCTCAACAATGGAACGGTTCTAATTCTGGAAAACGTTACTAGAGCGGCTTGAAAAACGGAGTCGCTAGACTATATATCGAATTTATGTGAATAACACCTTTATAAATATCTAAATGTTTCACGATAGTTATCATTATTTTTCTATTCCTTTCTATTACTAGGCAAAAAACCTAAGTTAATATTGTATTAACATTACGGAAGTTCTAGCTTTCCTTGCAGTTTAAGACTGCGTTTCTTGTAATGCATTTACTGATTATGCATTTTTGTATATTTATACAGAGAGTGCGTTGAAGTCTTTTATATTTTAAAAGTTTTCATGTTGTATAATATGGTTGTTTTACTGATCTAAGTAAAAATGGGCCGCTGCATATAAATTATTCGTTGTGTGTTCTACATATCTTGACATTTCCACCATTGTAATGCCTTTAAAATGTACAACATCCGTATGTCTGGCTTTGAACAAAGCCATTTCCTCTGTCTACACAGGTGGTAAAGTCTATAAAGTCAATTCTTAACTCTGCATCGTGTTGTTTGTTCGTAAATCTGACGAGGTGGAACAACTTGTCCTCGACCGAGCCATTTTTTGCCACTAGAGATTTGTTTGCCATCGGTACAGTACAGGGCTGGCGGACTGTCTCGACAGAAACCCATAAACATGATCAAGTCAAGCCGACTCTGCCGCTTTTTTCCCGCGCCCCACCATGACGTGGGAGCGGTTTATCTCGAGGGCGGGGCCTATTTCAGTGGTGGGGATAGCTATTAGCCAATCAAGTTTCATAAATTCATCCGCCGTTTTGAAAATGAGAGGAAATTGAGGCTCGTATTGGGCGAAACCAGTCAGCCACGCCCCCGAGGCGGAGCTAAATTGGCCGTCTCCTACGGCGGAGGGGCGTCGGACGTAGTTCGCGCGCCAGTCGGTGTTGCACCTTGAACGTGTAAAGAAGGTACAGGCCGGTCGTAGATCGAGGGTCCGGCATGCGAGACGCGCGCGCACCGGCCCTCTGACGCGCGGGAATGGCAGCGCGCCGAACTATTGCCGCGCACACAACAAACTGTGATAAATAACATAAATTTCATACTAGAATTAAAACTTATTTTAAGTAAATAATACGTCCGTGCTAATATAGACTTATAAAGACAGTGATTTGTGTGAAGCCGCCCATATGATCGTCCCGATGGCAGCGTATGCACAATTCGGCTATTCATACCCGCCCGCCTCGCAGGTTAGTACACTTTTCCCTAATAATAATGTAGTCATTTATTATTATTTTTATTATGTAACTTATAGGTTATAATTTATTAAGTAGTGGATACTGGCTTGAAAAGTGGGTTCGTTATGAGAGCAGTGTAGGATATATAGCTTATACCGTGCAATAGCGGAGCTCTATCACAATATTATAATGAAGGAGCTATATTGCGTTCCTAGTAATTATCATCGGGTACACGTATTGGCTACGTGTTTATCGTCAAGATAAAAAATACGTTTCACTAGTCAACATGATTACATTATTTGAAACTTATAGATAGGTATCCATAACGTTCTATGAACAGAAATGCTATAAGAATATCTTGGTACATACATAAATACATAGGATAAAATAAATTATTCGAACTTTAGATATAAACGAATTGAACTTAAATTAAATTCTCTTTTTTAATTTTATGTGACTTTAGGACTTAATTGTGATCGATATTATTTAGGCCTAATAGATGACAAATTCTTAGTTAAATGACACCCCTAATAAACTTGGTATTGCATATTTTACTTATTACTACTAAATATTGATAATGCCTTTTTACTAAAGAATAATGAGATTATAATCAAGTAGGTAAAGGTACAGCATTGCTTCTAAATATTTAAATAAAGTTACAGATGTCATAATAATATTATAAATTATTATATATTGTTGTAAATTAAAAATAATAATGTTACGATGAATATATTTTTGGTCAACTATCATGCATTACAATAATAAAGAAGGTATCATTATAATAATTAAGATAGATCAGTTTACATTCAGCTAGGCGAGAATTAAAATAGCTTCATTTACATATATTTTGTTTGATGATATTATTATGATTTACATTGAAACTACGCCATATAGTTAGTTCTATTTATAATGAATAACTCATTTTCATACGAAGAAGACATATTAATTTAAAACGTTGCTACAATGTATGCTAATTAGTTATTAATTTGGTTACAAGAAAATAAATTTTGTTAAGGGTACATGTATATTCCGAGACATCGTCAACTTAGGCCTAAATATAACGTGATGCAAATTTTAACGTAAAGCATATCGAGGCCTACCTACCTTACCTGATCCAAGCTCTGTTCGCGGAAAATAATTTCCTTGTACTCAATTAGATTGATTATAATAAATCTGCATACTGTTATTTTCATTGAATTAACTTGTGTAGATATTAAAAACCGAGAGTACCTCCCTAGAGTAGGCCTAAATGATATTAAATACATAAAAGTATGTTTATATTTCTACATAAATACATATATAACAATACAAATACATACATTAGTATGTGAATTTCATTTTACAAATTATATTCGAGATGGTTTGTATTCGAGCAGCTTCTATCATATCTATCATAGTTATAGCTAACTATAATAGGATGCAACATTTTCTCGATTAATAACATATGTGTTATGCAATATGACTAAACTATAATTTTTACTATGAATTTGGTACCAACCTACTTCTAAATAAAAATCCAGGTTAGGTATATCCTGAAAACATGAAAATTTGAAATGCTCACGTGGCGAGTTGTTGACGGCCGCGGCGTGAGCTTGTGATTTAATGGGAATTATGATCCTCGAAGTTAATGTCCCCTTCAATATAGGGAAGCCTAGTTATGGCTCAGGAGCTATGCCTAAAGTAATCATGACACGTTATTACAAAGTTTGTATTACTAAAATAGGTCGTTACTCAGAAATACCTCGTATTGACTGGTGTTGTTTCAATAATATTATAAGTGTAAATAGGGGCCTGACGATTACTTGCTTAAATTGCCAAAATTCCAGATGTCAATAAAATTTTAAAGTACCTTTCTCTAAAGACGTGCTTTAAAGTTGGCGATACTAGCCGTCAGCTGTTACGAGTAAAGTTGACATTTGGTTACATATATAGATCAACAGTAATACATATATTACCAACTAGCACTCTCAATAAGTTGATGGATAGGTATATAAGAGCAGATGAATAATTAGTAGTCATTATTTACAGATATGGTAGCGGTAGTTTATAAGTTTCATGTCTTTTAATATGTTTTTAATAAGTTATGGCGTTCCAAAGATAATTATGACTTGACATTTTGTTCACCCGTGGGGATATATTATCTCTAGGTAGGTGTCAACAGACTTTATAGGTTTATTATTTCGTTTAAATTGACGTTACCAGCTTAAAATATAATACAATACTATATAATAATATTATTAAATCGAAATGCCTTATACAAAATTATCTATGCATATAAATCAGAATCAAATTATAATTTATGTTCATAAATAGAGACCCAGCAATTATATTTTAATTTTTAAAGTTCTAAACTTTAATTCTTTTTATATTTATAAACTTGTTAGCTATATTGATAACATTTGTATGAATTATAAATGTGCCAATTGGTATTTTACAGATGCCTTCATCAGACCGAGCATTTAAATTATTTGAAATACATAATCTGAATTGTTTGTATAATTAAATATAACCAGCAAATTTAACTGTGTTTTATTTCATTAAAAATCCTTTTCGGAACGGAAAGTCTATAGGACGATTTATAAAATCTCAAGAATTGGAAAACAGTACACGATAATACATTGGTGGTATAATGCTATTGCCTTCGGCTCCAGATGCAAATCTGTTTTATTATATTAGTTTATAGAATAACAACGTGAATAATTTTCTCTCCGTAATGATAACAAGTTGTATTTTCTTCATACAATGTTCGTCGACTACAAAAATAACTATGTACTCATTAAAAAACACATGACTGTAGGGACCTTGGTGGCGTGCTGAAAGGGCTGAATAGACGAAATCGCATCAATGCCCCCGCGTACGCCAAGGCTCTCGTCAGTCTTTTCCCTACGTAGAATACTAGTAGCCTGTGATACCCAGTGAGAACATAATCATGTGTCTAGTCTAATATAAGACTAACACGAAGTCAAGAACAATAGACAGTTTTCTTGAAGTGTGCTATTAATTTACAATCCGTTTAAAGTTACAGTAGCACACGTACACGCAACATTATAACCAGGATTTTTCTCAACAATTTCGTCGATCCTATTACGATAAGATTCAAAAGTCAAAATAGAAGGTTAGAAGTTAATCCCACCATAGTTAGTACTGCATTAGAAAAGCCCCTTTCACCAGAAGCCTTACAGGATATATTGTTGTGCTCATCAACATGTGCTGTTTCATAGTTACAAGTATCTATATGTTTCCTATATGTTGGCACTGTTTCCAGCGAAATTCCTGAGCATATGAGACTTTAGAGCTGATATCTCAAGGTGATGGGCGCAGTGCAGTCCCGCGCAGGATTGTGCAATTCAAAGTTCTGGATGGCACTGTAACTTATGGGCAGGCGTAGCGTTTACCACCAGGTGAACGATTTGCTCGTCTCGTTATTCAGTCAAATAAATAAAATATCTGATTTCAGGTTCCAGTTTGAAACTTTCAGTTTCGTGTCTTGCAATGGTTGATCTTGAGTCTGCTCATACAGGGTTGATACAAGGCTCCTTGCACGTAATGGTTGAGCTCTGAGTGCAGTGTATACTAATTGTTTTGTATCTAGTTGCTCCATGTAGTTTGACATGCTAGAGGATACTGTTTTCCACATTACCGATAAATATTTTAGTCTCTGTAATTTTCTGTCTGTTTATGCACACATGATGCTCTGTAGATGTAAAGGAAATGTCTGTTAACGATGTTTGAGCATTTTTAGCAATAGCTATCAGACTCGTACAACATGCAGCGGACGGCAGGTAAAGTTTTATTGTAGAACGTGCCTAGATACTATACTTAGGAAGTAAGTATAACCAGAAAAGTTTAACTTTGCTTAAAAGTTTTATTTTAGATCATTGAATATTTTCTAATTACACGTGTTAGCACGTGTTTTTGTCGTGACTAGAAAGTTGTATGATTGTTATGGAAAGTTTCTAGTACAAGGAAGAGAAAGAACAAGTTATCATAACTTCAAGGTGATGGGCGTGTTGCAGGGCACATGTCTCAGCCGTGAATATCAAGAGATGATGGTAATAGTAGCCCTACTCCTCAGTGCGGTTGTTTTAGTTGCGTTTAAAACATTCTAAAACAGCGTGCAAAAACGGGTGCGACGGCATTCACATCCAAATTAAAAAATAACCATTTCTGCCCCCGGTAAAAAAAGAGAACTTTTTATTACAAAACAAAATAACACAAATAAACTAGGTGGCCAGGCAGACATTGTTCTGCCCTTCTTCACCCATCAGACCCTATCACAGCTATTGTAACCTTATTCAGTCAAATTGTTTATAATTTACACGATCTCTAACCGACGCAACAACGATTTCTAACTACATTATATAAAGATATAAGCCCCAATATTAACTTGAAATGGCACGGAAGGATGAAGAAGATAGAAAAAATCTATTTTAGATTCAAACGAACATCACATCGAGATAAAACTTAACTGTAAAATTTTAATTTTTAAAGTGTGTCTAAAGTCTGTATGTAGTGTAGGTACGAGTAGATAAAATATACCTACTTAAAAATCTTATTAGCCATCACCAGTTGGCAGTCGACCCGAACGATGTGAAGGCGGCGCGCGGCGCGGCGCCAGGGTGTCGACGCAACTAACATCGCGTCGCGTACCATAAATTCCCGCATAACTACCCTCAAAATTCAGTCATCCTATCCAGTCTTAAACCATACTTTATTTTATAAATTTGTTCCTCAGCCACTATAATCGGAGAATGGAATTGAATGAAACTTGGTGGAACTGTCTTATAAGCACTCGTGTTCCTAATTCCAAAGACTAAAAATTTAACTGTTTTAATATTATTGGTAAGCTAGAAGAGCATTGCGCATAGAAATATTATTTCACAATAAACTTTCACAACAAATAAGTACCAAGGTTGCTTTATAAAATAAAAGATATATATGATAAATGTGCATAAGTTCAGAATGAAATATTTTCAGTAAAACGGAATCGTATATACGAATACAAGTTAATGTCACGTCAACATCATTAACATACTGTTTTTAATAATATGCGTCGCGTCGCGTCCATGTCACACTCAAGTAATTATTATAAAAATAGGGTATTGACAATTCACGTACTAATTTATTTCAAACTGTAGCGATATTACTGCGCGTTTCACAATTTAATATTTATCTTGAAACGAGGCGATCTTCACATGCGTTCTAATCATTTGTTAATCAACAAAATAGGCCTAGCACTTTATACAATGTAACGTTGCCGAGATTCCATTTAGTTTCCAAACCTTTACCATTACTTTCCTTTCATAACAATGTTGTATTATATTTGTTTTATATTTCACTCACTAGTATATCTATGTTATCTTAATTCTTACATGACTATTAATAAGCCATGTGCATACACCATACACACACATGAACATTGCAGAATATTGATAGTTGGCAGTATACAGGTTAAGTACAGGTATCTTAAGGTAAGGTAGGTAAGGTCTTGACAAAAAGTAAGTCTATTATCATAGATCACCTCATTCATGATTCAAACGAATAGAATAGATCGCCAATAGTGATATAAAAAATCTGGCACTAGTTCAAATTCAAGATACAAAAACAGATGGCGCCACAATCATTGAATGAAATCAGATAACAACTTATGGGCAGGTAGAGATGACCCTCGCATTAAATGTACGTTTTTATATTCGTTACACATTTAACAAGAAGTAGAATTGGTGTCCCATAAAACTTAAACTTGAGTGTTTCGATACTGCCAGGCAGATAACATTTCAGCAAAGCATTTAGTATTTTTTTTTGCTTCGGGGCTATTTTACATAGAGATAATTGATTTTATTATGAGGCAGACTAAAAAATATTTACTAATTCGTCGGAGTTGATTACTATCATAGTCCTTTATTATTATTTTTACCAAACGGTAAAATCCGGTCGCATCATCATCATCATCAACCCGTAACGTCCCACTGCTAAGCATGGGTCTAATCCACGTGAGGTTAATCCACCACGGGTGCCTGGTCCGGATTGGTGGTTAACGTAACTGCCTTCGAAATAATTCTCGGGTAGGTATGTGGGTTTCCCCACGATGTTTTCCTTCACAGTGAGTGATAATTACGTACATATGTTTTACAGAAACACATTGCTACGTGCCTGCACTTGGATTTGAACATACGGCCTTCTGATTGGAAGGCAGACGTTTTCCCATTAGGCTACCACCGCTTAATCCGGTCTAGATATATTGAATATTGTTATATTCAAGTTTCACCCCAGCACCATTTGAAATGATAAGAGAGAGGGAGAGAGAGAGAGGGAGAGAAAGAAATCGACCTAATTGTAAATTCGTTCATTTTTATTTGGTAAAATGACGGAATAGTATTCATAAAGCTACAGATTCGTTTTCGACGCTACAAATATTTAAATTTTTAACAAAAAATAATGCTTAAAAAAAGTTTAAGTTTACTTTCATTTTCATTTCTATAATTAATAGATTATGGAAAAAGACAATTCTGGTTTTTCACAGTTTAGACATTAGATTTTGTTGAACAAAGTTAACTATTAGTTGGGTGATATTATTTCTGATACCTTAGCTCCTGACGCATGTACATATTGCTACAGTGCACTTTTTAGACAGTAATTGTCCAGTTGTGTTATATTACTGTACATAAAATGTGACTGTTCATCCAGGAAAACATTTCATCTCCTATTCCACCGAAAACAATTCAGCTGTTATAGCGTGATTAAAAATACACGTTCAAACAATGATCATCTATTTCATAGCTAGTGTTCGGTTATATGTCTTTATCATTATATCTAATAAAACAAGATTTGCTATTTTGCATTCATAAAGCTAAATTGGAAGTCAAAATATGTTCGTCGTGGTTTGTCGCTGACTGTACCCAATATCTGCCAATATTAGACGTATATCCCGTTTTTAATTAAATGTCCACAGTTCAATACGACAAAACACATAAGTCTGTATATGCTGATGCCGATAGCTCTGTTAAAAGCTTCTTGTTGTTTGTCTCGACTTTGCATTCGTTTTTCAGAATTCATTTGACTTAATGCAAAAACCTCTCTCTATGACTTTGGATTCCCGCAAATTATTTGGGGTTGGAAGACAGGAATGCAAATTCAATCCAACTTTGCAGACTTTCGTTGATATTTTAAAACTCAGTGCAGCGATCGCTCGATACTCTTTACCATCCTATTTATAAGTTACGGAAACTGTCTTATGTCAGTTCTAATAATATTCTAATAAGATTTATAAAGTTTATGACTTAGAACTTGATGAGTGTGGACAACGTGTGAATACAAGTCGTGGTGATGGCTGGTGTCGTATAATAGAGCCGTAGTTGGAGCGAACACAAAGTAACTCATATCATATCATAGTTTGAATGGTTAATTGTTACTCAATTATGCTAAAATAGCTGAAAATATTTCGCTGAAACAACATTAAAATGTGGAGTTGCTTAATATGAAGAATATGTTGCTTTCATTCCGAAATTACCCCTAAAATTTAAAGTAACCCCGGAGTGCAACTAGTGAATTGTAAATGGTAACCGAATAGTAAAGGTAGTCAGTTGGCGGCCTATCTGCCAGGTTTAACTGATGGCATAGAAGCGAGCGCAAGAAACACCTTAATGCGAATGACGCAAAAATCAGCGTCGCCTGATGGTAACTACCCATAATATTATACAGAAAATATGATAGTAATCAAAATGGTTAAATACTTATCGACTTCCACTTATCCTAGAAAGCTAAAATTAAGAATAGTAACAATGCCTTAAAAAATAGTCAATGGATAGTATTCGTTAAGCACATCGGAGGCCCTTGGGCGGCCAAATAAGCTCTCACACCAGATTCTGGAACTATCTAATTTGAATTAGATAGTCCCAGCATCACACTGCGCTTCTACCCTAACTCTGAGACCTTGGTTTAGAAGGTCACAGTATCATGTCTAGTCAATCCAAAATTATTTTACTTGACTTCAGTTTAACTCTAAAATATTATTATTTAATGTATATGGTCCATAAAAGCGGAAAACCTAGACCGCCCCAGAATGGCTTTACTGTACTAATGAACTCTATTTGCCATTATACTATTTACTTATATTTTGTTGTTTTTGACGTCACTTAAATTAATTTTACCGTAGCCTAAGTACCTACTGTATTATTATTGTTTCGACGCCTAGATATAATAGTTATGACTAGATAAAGCTTCTGAGTAGACGATAAGTACAACTGCTCTGTACTTCACAAAAACAGAGAATAATAATTCATAACAACCGATTACGGAAACCTGCATTTATTTAACGTTAAACCATTACTTATTGTGTGTTTTTTCAATTTGTATGTGTGCAATCTAGCAACAATTTTCCGTCTAATTGACTGAGTGCAATAGAGCATTCAAGTTGACTCGGCCGCAATAAATGGTTAATGGGACCCTGATATGGGCCCCTAGCTGGAAAATTAAACAAACAACAAAGAAAATTGCATTCGACAGTGTGTTTACACTTTTTTATTCGCCTGATTTTTTGCTTATCACTTGTACCTTACCTACGGGGTATTCATTTTCTTGGAAAAACGTTTTGTTCAGATATGTTTTCCGCTTTTGATTGGTCAATTGTTGGCTTATTTTGAAATAAATTTTATGTTAGATTATCATATTATAGGTTATATGTTATGATATCAATTTATGAGTTTTTAGTAAAACCGGGGATCAGATAACGGAAAGACTTAAACTTTGACAGATATTACCGTTAAATAATTATGATATTATAATAAAGTACTTGAAAAATACTATTCTAAAAAAAGAAAAATGCTTGTCTGAAATGTTCATATAGTTCCTTTTAAGTGTACTAATGATTATACGAATATTATTCATAAATATATACTAAGTGCTTCAAACAAAATGTTTTAAGTGACATTAATATTCTGATACTTTATTACTATTAACTTCCGCAATATTATACATTAAACATTTGTATTTTGATACCAGCTTAAAAAAACTCTTTGAAGTAAACTCATGAGCCGAAAAATTACGCCGTAATAACATTAAATTGATTATTCTAGTAGACTCTTATCAGATTTGTAGATTGATGTTATCAAAATCTACAAGCAAATCATTTTAAATCTACACTTATACTACATCCATTAAACCAATTATTTCAATCGGCCTGGTCGATACAATATATTTACACGTTGACTAAAATTATAAAGATCTGGCTCAACGAATTAGTAATGCGATTCATCAAGGCCGTGCCATATTTTAAGTACCTACACTGCCAACTGGTAGAAGGAGTTTTATTAGATACATAAATAGGCTCATTATAACGGTATGTATCCTTTGGATGAATTGTATGAAGTTAGTTAATAATATCAGTATTTTAGTATACATCGTTTTGTTAGGCCTTAGAGGTAGGAACGCAAAAAGGAATAAAATGAAATGGTGTGCCCTCTGTATGAATAAAGAAATAACGCGTCACGATCACTTATATATATTCTGACCCCTAACTACGATTACCTGTATATTGGGAATTAGGAGGCCTACCATGACGTCTAATAGCGATTCAGTTGAGGACCTAAACTGAGCCGCGTCGCATAATCGTACAGTGACGTCTTATTTTTGATGTTGCTGCCATTTTCAACCTAAAGTGGATATAGTTTAGGTTGAAAATGGGTTATTAGTGACTCAATTTAGGTTGCTACCATGTTCAACCTTAACTGGATCCAGCTTAAGTTGAAAATGGCAGCAACATAAAAAAAAAGACGTGACGGTACGATTATGCGACGCGGTTCAGTTTAAGTCTTCAATTGAATCGCTATAAGAGGTCATGGTATGCCTCCAGGAATCAGGAACTACGAGTACCATGGTCCTACAAACACCTACACTCAGTGCGAATCCTTGTGGTTCACACATCGAAACCGAACCCGCATCCTAACGCTTTGCAGTTGGTTCATCACCCACTACACCACAGAGGCTGACAAAGTTCGTAAAAGGAGGGCTTTGTATTAAAGTAGCGAAAGCGAATGGGGGTAAAAAGATGAAAATTAAGGTCATTCAGTTACCTACTAGAACATTTTGTTATACCCATTTTTCATATTAGTTATCTGTTGCCCGAAATAGACGACTGAGCTAAGAAAAGACATCAACGCGTGTCGATTTAAATATTAAAATCGACACGCGTTGATGTCTTTTCTTAGAAATTTCGAATAAACACAGCTAAAAAAGCATATCTATAAGAATTATGTTTGAAGATTTTCAACCATTGCTCTTCATTTTATATACACATATACATGTTTATTCTGTAATACGTAATAAACATATTTTATGAAAGTAAAAAAGCTATGTACGGCCTGTAATATTAAAATTATCCTGTGAGTCCTGTGACAACTCCCATCAGGCGGTTCTGACTAGCATTATACAAAACGTGGAAATGTTTTCAGCATATTAAAACTTTATATTAATTTGTAATTGTAGGTTATTGTTCTTTACGTTATTTCCTTTATTTGTCGTATAAAAACTTCGAGTATTCATACGTCAAATAACAAATTATACTCTATGGTTTGATCCAGCGCCTAGTCTCATACTAACCACACTTTGTATCCATAGAATACATGTATAGCTAAATACATTCAAGGGTCGACGGTTACGTCGAAATAATTATCATTATTCCGACCGAATTTTGTGTGAACGGCAAACGTCGCGCGCAAAGTGGATCCATTTATCTGGAAATCCGGTGGGAGGTCACGGCAAAAGTCCACAATAAAAGCCGGGTCCGGTAGCACAATTTAATTGAGTCCTCCGACCTCATAATCCGCGCCTCCGCTTCACCCGCTAAATGTTATTTATAAGCCAAACTCGGGCCCGCACCCGCCGGCACACCTACGGCTCGTATACGTTTTAGCCTATTGCACCCCATCCTGGCCGCTACCGCCGTGTTTAAGCAACGCGTCATTACTTTTACTGTTTTTCTTCGCGCTCGTTCTAAGCTGGTAATTAATTTGTGGCGATTATTGCTATTGCCTCGACGCTTGTTATTAAACTTGTCGATAATTTAAGTTGGAACATGAGACTTAAATTGGCGCGTTGTGCTTGATTAAATTTTAAATATACCTAAGTTTCGATTGGTCTCTGTCGTTTATGATTCTTTTTAATGCTTTCTCATTTGATTTGTGAGAAATGTACGGATCGCACACTGACCGCCCGCGATTTCATATTCACGTGAGTTGAAAGTACATTTAATATATTATTTTATTTAACTAAGTGACGAGAAGAGCAAATCGTTCACCTGATGGTAAGCGTTACGCCTGCCCATAACAGTTACATTGCCACCCAGAACTTTGCATTGCATAATCCTGCACGGCACTGCACTGCGGTCATCGCCCTTAAACATCGGCTCTAAAGTCTCATATGCCCAGCAATTTCGCTGGAAGCAGTGCCCTTCCAACCGGAACACAGTAATGTTTGCACACCGCTTGGCAGATGAATATCTGGCAAAGGTGACTTCTTTTTCTTCCTTCCCAAGGCACACTCTTGCAGAATAGTCTTCCCACTACAAATCAAAAGTTAAATCAAATTAACTATTTGTAATTTTACTTTTGCCCGTTACTTTATGAATTTACGGTCTGTGGGTTACGAACATTGCAGAATTAATTTCCTATGTTTGCCGATTAAACATGTGGCGAGTCCATTGCTCGCATGGCAAGAGCCATAAATGAAGTACCTACCTCTGAGTATTAACTAGTGGAAATTTGGGCAGCGGAATTATCGACACAATCCGCTTGACGATAATTGAATGGAAGCGCGTTAAATAACCATTAATTGTCGTTCGGGTGCAATTGATGTTTATCAATAGTAAGGTCTGTGACACAGTTCACCTAATAGTTCTTCGTGAGCAGTGTCCAGAGTTAACTGTGCTGTCATGGGTTGGCGCATCAATATGAAATGCCTGTACTACTTGTGTCCTACTTACACGCGTGAGCAGCTTTGACGGCTTCTAGCAACGGTCATTATGTCCCCGGTCGCCACGCACGGCGTGAGTTGCGAACTTGTTTTCGTGACAACATGCGTCACGCATACAACTCATTTCAATTTTAGTACGTGAATCGTTCTAGTCGTATCAACGCTTTGACAAACATAACTGTTCATATCTAAGTTAGCAAACACAGCTCGACACCCAGACGCCTTAGTCAGGGTGAATGCCGAGTTGTACATTATTATATACTTACTCCATTGTAGAGACATTATAGGAGGTACTGTTCTCCTATACAGCACGCTGAGCTCCGGGACATAATGTTGTTATGTCGGTTCTGTGTAATGCACACTCGGCGACGCATTATCGTGATGTCGAAAGCCGTATGCGTCTAAATAAAAGGATATCTATTTCTAAGTGACTATTACTTTTAGAGCTCACTCGGTACGTAGGTGTTCTACTCACCGCGTTAGCCGAGTAAAGGTGCAGTGTCTCATAAATTAAAGGGGAACTTGAGCTGTGTGCTCGGTTGTAGGTAGATACTCGGCTTTACGATATGCCGTGGGCCCCAATGAGACAAACATTTTCTAGCGTATCGTACCACGTAATATTTTTAGGCTATTATGAAAATGTATCATTATGATTGTGCATGGCGGCGTCATTATGAACAAAAAATTTGAATGGAATTGATTTGATTGATTGGTTGTTGCTGTTTGGTATGAATCCTAGTTAGGGGTAGGATATTTTTTATGTATGTGATCGTGACGCGGTATTTGTTTATTTATTATAATTGAATGCTAAAAAGGATTTTTCATGCTGTAGGCAAAAAAGAGCTGGTGGCGATAAGACCCCTTTCGTGTCATGTCAGTGTAAACGTACACTTTTCAATGCCTTAACCATCAGTTAATCGCAGACACTTCAATAAATATTAGGTTGCCATAAACGACAAAGCAAAATATCGTTACAAAATTGTGCGGGCGCGGGACGCCTGGCAGATGTGCAACCACTATAATATTATTATGAACTAGCTTTGCCCCGCGGTTTCACCCGCGTAATTTCGCAACATCGATATTATATCCGTCCAGTTACAAACAGTTTATATCAAGTACCACAAAAGCTCGGCGTGAGTTCAGCCTTATAAGGGATTGCAAAACTAAAATCGGGTCTTTGCATTTTAGCGCTGACGGGGATGGGCGTGTTATAAATGTGACTCTTATAAACTTCGCCGTCCACCATCGCCTCAGTTTTAAATCTCTAGGTCCGTTAATTTAGACTAGACTTAGTCGGTCAGTCAATAATTCAGACGGTAAGTCGGTCTGTAAGTATGTCATTAAGTCAGTCGATAAGTCGTTGAGTCAATCGTCAAGACAGTCGGAAAGTCAATCGTTAAGTCAGTTGGTAAGTCAGTTGATAGCTCAATTGATAAGTCAGTCAGTCAGTCACCGATAAAATATTGTAATATTTTAAAACAAAAAGTTGAAATACCTGATTGGTATTGGCTGAAAATACAAAGCGTTGAGACATGGCTTGCCATTCACCACAATTTCGTATATGCCAACAGCCGGTCTGAGCCGCCACAAAAGATGTTTCACATCAACAGTAATAACTTGAAAATGTAATCTAGTCGATACCTACCCGATCTAGACTTCTATTACCCATATTAATTACTACCCGCGTCTTATTTATATCAGTAAAAAGATTTTTATAAGACATTCAAAAAAAAACACTGGCACGTAAGAGCTTGGCTGTCCAGTTTATGATGACGATAATTGGACGTACGATAATAACGTCTCAACACTAGTAATAGCGACATTTGCGATTATTACGTTGGTAAGTTACGAATAATGAAGTGTAAAACTGTGGTGAGTATTATGTCTCGGCAGTGAGAGATTCATTTAGTGCGTCAGAATAAACATGTAGAGGCCCTATCTGAAGCCGATCTCCTCATACCTACACTCAAATTTAAATACGACTCCCGTTCGTCGTCGCATCTCATAAGAAACAAGAGTGGCGTTTACAGGGCAATCATTATAATGATCGGTTATCGATTTGCTGTATGGCGTGCTCTTCTAAAGGACCAGAATTTAGTGCGTCCGATTACGCCTCCCGGCCGCCGGCTATTCCGTAATCTATTCCTACCGTCGTCACGATATCGACTTATCTTAGTCGTTCGCTCTTATAATTTTGGAAAATTCATATAATAACATCTGATAACAATCTAATTATTATAATGTCCTCTTTAACATATCCCGTTGGCCGAGGCAAAATTAGAGCGAGCTGTGCCTCCGAGACGGGATAATGCGTTTGCTAATGTAATGGAAAATGGAAATTATGAGATCATCTTTATGCCTCCTAACTGTGCTTTTAAAATAAACACCTTAATTTAGCCGCTGTCCTTTCGGATGAACCAATTACGTACATCATTTTAAACTTATAGCTATCAAGTTTTATTAACGCTTCGTGCACATGCGATTTAGTCTATATTTAAATATTTTGCGTTATAGAACACGGTGCTACAGTTTCCGAAAACTATTCTATAGTATTACAGGAGATAACATTGAAAGACTTAAGTTCATTTAAAGAATTGTTAATCAATGAATAAAGAACTCTAGTTCTCTGGTTTTAACTATACTATTGAAAGGTTATTTTCATTATAGATGGAATATTGGTAGCGTTCTTACTAATTTGAGTCATGTTAACAAAATAAAGGCCACGACCATATTCGAGGGACTACAGGGTAGCCACAGTGCAGCTAAATTGTTGCACTCGGGCATGGGTATTACGTTTCGCAAAATAGAGTCAGTTAGTCTATCTATTCTAACCTAATATACCAGATGTCGCATAAAATCGTGTGGAACCACAATGGTAGGTATCACTTACTTGTTTATTTCCCAACACTGATTTAGGCCGTGTTGAGATATAATAATTGTGTTATTATTATTGCAAACTATCTAAAATTAGCGCCATCGCAACGGAAATATCAAACTAACGACATACCTACCTATTCCTAATATGAAATAGAATCTTGTGAGTAAATAAAATATATAAGCTACGTATCGACAACAAAAAAAACCGTCGATTATGCCGGAAATTATGTAAATAACTGAAAAGTAATAAAGTTTTATTATAACGGACAGTTTTTAAAGATCAATGAGTGTAATAAAAACACATCAGTCCGAAGAAATAATTGATAAACATCCGAATTAAGCATGGAAACAAATTGAA
Source organism: Campaea margaritaria (assembly GCA_912999815.1). Lineage (NCBI taxonomy): Eukaryota > Metazoa > Arthropoda > Insecta > Lepidoptera > Geometridae > Campaea > Campaea margaritaria. The sequence continues at coordinate 9,886,799 of OU538788.1, forward strand.
ATGATACATTTTCATCTCAAAATAAGCTGACAGAATGATCCCTTACGTCCATTCAAACTGGTAAAAACATACACGTCTTCCGTCCCATAAAGATTGTATCTAATTATGTTGCTACCTAGTATCAACTGGAGTAGATGAGATGCTTTGGTATTCACTATCAGGACATAATAATATATTTATAACACCTAAACTTGGCCATCGTGATCGCAGACAGCGGCTCTATGTTCATTTTCTTGTCTATATTATTATCCGATGAAACATTTTACATGTCATCTACAGAAATGGCGCATGGCTATGGGCCAATGTATATTGGAAGTTGGAATCCGACGAAGTATATTTTAAATTTAGCTGCATTTTAGAGTTGAAGAATGTGAAAATGCATTTTTATCTAGAGTACACCAACCCTTAGGGTTCTTTTTCAGAGTAATATTATTACGTACGTGCCAAGTTGCTATCCGGAATATACCTTATCTGGAAGATAAAAAAAAATTGAGAGATAAAGGGAAATACTAAGGGTACAAATATAAAAATGTATATTTATATTTAGTTTATATTAAGTCCGATCAAAAGTCGTGTACTTTACAACAACCATTAAAAGTAGATTCATCGTCATTCTAAAGAACAAGAATTAATTTGCGGCAAAGTACAGATAAGCACTTACGTCGTACATTGTTGCAAAGAGAAGAGATAATCGCAGCTGAAGATGTCAAAGTAAATAACTTGTTATTACGCACTAAGTAAAAAAATATATACTATTACGTCCTAGCGCTAAGCAAAGAGAATGGCTACGCGTTATAACTAGTGTAAACTTGTCTACTCGCTAGAATAATTTATAAGCTATGACGGGAAAGCAATTCGACACATCGGACATACTTGAGTCGGAGCCGCTGTCCGAACCTCATCAAATATTGACGATGGCCTAAAAGCGCCCCCTTACCTTACTACCCACAGCACCTACGTACATATATATACACATGGAACACGTACGAGTAACTAGTTCCATCTCAATATAGCCACGCCCTATTCTAGTACATTATCTTACTCTAAAAACAATGAGTTGGTCCTATTAACTACAGGTACCTACGATTATGCGTTGATTAAAAACAAATTAAGGTATAGTGTCGCAAAAACTAACACTATTTAGATACAGGCAGACTCAAGAATAAAATATGTAGGTACCTACTTACTTAACATTATATAACGCCGCAAAAAGATATGAACAATTTTATTAAGTTGTAAAAATATAGAAGCGGTGTGTAAGTACCATCTATTCAATTTAACCACACACCCGTCTTATCTGATTTGTTCTAACTCGCTCATAGATGGAGCTATATTCAATTTGCATAGTTTAGTAAGTAATAGAAGTCAAAAAGAATAATTACGTAAATCTTACAATATCCATAATTTGCTGCCTATTAACTGATTTCATATTGGTACATATAGTTAAATGAGTCATAACGATACCTACCTCCTGAACAATCATGTTTGATGATCAGCTCAAAATAAAAATAGCATTTTTAATAGGTTATTTTATGACATGCATTGTTATTTAATTTCTGTTCCTATGCATGTAATCGCACGTGTTTATGCAAATAAATGAATCTATCTGTTTTTATGGTATCTTTTATCTTCTTCTATTCTCTTCTTCTATCTGATCTAGGAGACTTGAAATAAGATATTTAATATTATGTAATGGTTTTCACTATTTGAGCGCTTTGAATCTTACTCGAAAGAGTAGAAACGAGCTGTACTGAACTATTTGTAGAGTAGGTGACACGTTAGGACATCCTAATGAATTCCGCAGTATAGGCCATCTAGTTTTGGTGGAGTATTCTAATGATAAAAATACCACCGATAGCATTATGATCACTTTATAAGAAGCATCTGGCCGTGGAAAATAAAAATTAAAACAAGCTCTTTATCCCGTTTTCAGCCTATGTAAACTATATGAACGACAATAACTTTAGATAATTCCAGAATATTTGCTGTTGCCCTTAGCGAACTAACACTGATTTATAAAGTCTACGTGGTAACGTAGCGTAGCAGTCTCAATAACTCAGTCCGCGCGCTGTTCGCAACCCCTCTATACTTGAAAACATCTGATATCGCCCACATAAAACATTAATTCGTACCCCCTTTCTTTACTCAACACTCTTTATTTGACAGATTGGACTAAATTACTAAAGGATTTTTATTTAATTTAAGGGCATAATATGAAATATAGGCGTATTTATGCTTCGAGCAGTGTTTGCCCTGTCGTTCTCCTGAGATCGGTTTCCGTCCAAGTAGTTTTTATTGGAACTTTTGTTGACCGAGCCAGTCAAGCGCTCCTAGAGCTTCTCCCTCTTTGTACACAGCGACATAATATCGCTTATACTTATTTGGTTTGATCGCCCCCCAAGCAATGTAGCGAAAGAAGCTACATTATTGTTGCCAATCGGACCCTTGCGCGCTAGATCACCGCTAAGAGTTTCTGACTTAAATGACCATACTATAATGAAGATAATTTAATTTTATCATAATCATCAACCCATAAAGTCCCACTGCTGAGCACGGCTCTCCCTTTACTTTCGTGAGGAGGGTTAGACCATAATCCACCACGGGGCCCCGGTCTGGATTGGTGGATAACATACCTACCTCCGAAATAATTCTCGGGTAGGTATGTGGGTTTATTCAAGATGTTTTCCTTGACCGAAAAGCGAGTGATAATTACGTACAAATGTTTTACAGAAACACATCGGTACGTGCCTGCACTGGGACTTGAATTCACGACTTTCTGATTGGAAGCCGGACGTTCTCCCACTAGGCTACCACCGCATCTTGCGCTTTTTGAATGACTTACTTGATCTATATACGGTATTCGATCGGCATTATCTATAAATTTGCTTCGTTTTAACATCATTACATTATCATTAGCTGTGTGGGTTATAGTCGTACCCATCGCATCAAATATAGTTAATTTACGAGCACATAAACATTTCAAATTAACAGGTGCATGAGCTAGGCCATTCATAGCGCCGACAAAGCGCGTTCGAACTATGTTTATATAGCATAGCAGTTAATATCGTCTGCATGTATTTGCAGGATAATATCACTCAAAGACAATCACGCATCCTGACATACAGCGAGGTGTTATCTGGACGCGAGTGATTGATATCGGAATCACAATTTCATACGTAGGTAAATGTCGGTGTCGTGAACCATAATGACGCGAAGAGTGTACGTATAGGTGTTATCGCTCGGTATCCCTAATTACGGGGACTCACGCGAGTAATTCTGATAGTAGTGTTTGTACTGGCTCGGTCGCTGTGGCCAATCGCGGGCGGGCCGCTTTGTAATTGTAACTCAAATTTATCGTGGCGAGTGGTTCGGATCAGTGAGTGTTGACTATGATTTCAACTGGCTTAGTTCACACAGGTCTACGCTGCTTTCATTTTCTCCGTGTTTAAATAAATAACAAAGACTTAATTAAGTTTAAAGTATCCTTCGTTTTTATTTCTTTATTACTTTACTAAAATACCTACCCACTCAATTAAAAATCAATTAAAAAAAATCAATAAAATAAAAAATAAAAAACAACCATTTCAATTAAAAATCATCTAAAAATGTGTTTTCATTCACAAGTTTATTACGAGTAAAACTTAAAAGTAAAAGAGTAAAGTAAATAACGCTACTACAACACCAATAAGGACATTAGAGCTATAGTCAAATTTCATACGCCTATAAATATAATCTAATGGTCACTGGATTGGTCTAAAAATAAATAGAAAAGTAGAAGAACGAGTAGTTTAAGTGTCAAAGTAAATACCAAGTCTCGCCCGCCGATGTAAGGTATACTAGAGTGCAGAGTTTTAACAAATTTTTGCACAGATGACTTATAAAATTGAAGACAAAGACCAACAAAACGTACAATGGAGGACCGTCCCTTGAACTTCGCTCTGTTTAAAGAAAACAAGTTGACGCACTCAAACGGAGCGTTGGAGGTGAAGTGGGGTCCTCTGTGTGCACAGTATCTTATGCTATTATTTCTAAGTCAACCTAGCCCCAATGTTTGACCAAATCTGTTGACGTCCCGTTCCCTTTAATCTTTTACCGACAAAACTGCTTTCGTTTTATTAAATAAGTAATGGTAGAATGTTTGGTACGTAAGTACTTACATCGAATAGGATTCATATTTTATTTTTTTGTTTGATTGAGTGACGAGACGAGCATGTCGTTCAACTGATGGTAAGCGCTACACCTGCTTATTACAGTTACAGTGCCACCCAGAACTTTGCACTGCATAATCTTGTGCGGCAATGCACTGCGCTCGTCACCCTGAGACATCGGCTCTAAACGAGGATGAGGAGGAGGAGGATGAAGAGGAGGCTCTCTGGAGGTTCATGAAGATATTCAATAACCTCTTCATCTTGTAGTGGTTATCCCAACACGATCACTCTACATCAACATCATGGATCAAAAATGGATCGAAGGCGATTAGCTAATATCTAGTTAATATTCTATCTATGTTTACTAATTATTTCTTAAAAATAATTTGAGAACATAATCCAGCCGTACGATGGGCTCATCACGAGATGCTCAGATAAAACGGATGCCCCTGATATTATCTTACCGCTGCCCTAGAAATTGAATTAATTTGCATTCATTTAAAAATAAACCCACAAAAAGCCGTTCCACTTGTTAGGCGTGTGTGCTCTTCAATCAACCGCATAATAATCTTTTAACTGTATTTAAAATTGATTTTATAAAACTATATGAAGAATTAATTAAATAGGAGGAGAAGACCAAAGATTTAACGCCAATCTATGAATGATAAACATTTTGGATGCAAAGTTAGAAGAGTGCTTCAAAGAATTAAACTACCTCATTATGTAGGCGCTTATTGACTTACAGCGCCATCTAGTATTGAAAAAGATCCATAAAAAGAAAAGTTACATAGATTTAAGTTGTATATTATTCAAAAGTATAGCTGTACGTATGCAAGAATATTTTTTTTATGTTCCTATTATATTTTAATAATTGATATTTACAAACTTTTCTTAAAAATCACATTTTAACACAGATTATTACTCACTCCTTTTTAGTTAATGTAAATTACAGGTTTTATTAATCTCTACACTTTATAATGATAGGTAGGTACTGAGTTATTCTGAACTATCAACCATATATTTCAGGTGCGGTAATCTTTCATAGATGGTTAACAAGCACAATAATTGATACGTTCTGATATACGTTTCATAAGAAGGTAATAAGGCAATTAGGTAAATGACATCTGGTTAAAGAGATTTAAAATAAATCGGTTATATAAAATTATTCTAAAGTTTGTTATATAGTATTTGACAATACAGAGTAATAATAACATTTGAATGCTCGAAAACGATTCGGAAATGAAGACAATAAAAGTTACAGAAGGCAAATTTTTATATTTTGCTTCTATTTTTTTAAGTTTTCAAATACTGTATTTACTTTAAAAAAATATATATATTATAAATTATTAATTATTAACTGCACACATAAAGACCGCCTGCTTAAGGCAATAAAACTTCTAAGGCAATAAAACTTCTGAATAAATAATACAAGATAGACCGAGTTTCGTCAAACACTAATATAATTATATAGGTAGGCCGACGTTTTAGCGAGCGAGTAGTTATTAGGGGCAGACGTGTCGATCTAACCCCTTTCACTAACGCAATTTAAGGTAATTACTAGTGGCACTGCATTGTTACTAAAGTCAGTTGTATCTCGGAAATGCTGTTTTACGGTTATTAAACAGGCATAATACTGGATAAAAACATAAAAATCGTGAGAAAAAGGGGGTAGAGCGATACGTATGCCCTTAATAAATACGCACTGGCTAGAATATCAGTTTACTTGTGATAATGGCGCTTGGAACAATGCCGAAATATCGGGATTTCGAAACAAACATAAACGGTAAATATCCCGGTTTTAATGATACTGATGTTAGTGACCACGTTACTTTACCTTAAACCTTATATAAAGGTAGAGTACTTTTTGAAGTAAAACTTCTTTACGCACGCTTGACTTGGGGAGTTAACTGGTGAATGCGTTACGAAAAATGTGATCGGGCGAGGTGAATTGAAGTTGAGAGGTTAATTAGGTTAAAAAGGTTAAGAGGTAGAAGGTAGGTGGTAGGTAATAAAAAAAAAGAGCTAAAGAAGTTTTAATGAATAACATACCTACCTCCGATATAATTCCCGGGTAGGTATGTAGGTTTCCTTACGATGTTTTCCTTCATGGAAAAGTCGTGATAATCACGTACTGTTTTACAGAAACACATTGGTACGTGCCTGCACTGGGATTTGAACTCACGACCTTCTGACTGGAAGGCGGAACTTCTTCCACTAGGCTACCACCGCTTAGCTATCTGGCCGGCTATCCGGACCGGGCCCCCGTGGTGGATTATTAAGGCCTAACCCTTCTCACGAAAGTGAGGGGATATCCGTGCTCAGCAGTGGGTCGTTATGGGTTGATGATGATGAAGGTGATGATGATGAAAGAAATTTTACTTCGGTCGTGTGGTCTAAAGCACAGTCGTTTGTTTTTCTGGTATGAGGTACCGAAAGTATGTCATGAGTTTGCCAGGCCTACCAAGAGGTTCTGATGTGGCATCAATCAATAATAACTGAGACTGACGAATAACCTTGACGAGATCGAAGCGTCAAACGGTAGAAATACTAGAATAAAGTCAATGGTACGGGCCGAGAATCAAACCTGGTATCGTTGGGTTGCAAAACGCATAAGTTACCGCTCAGCCACCATCTCTCATAGAGTCAGAGCCCGGAAGTGTTTAGTACCACTCAATCCAGTGGGTTACTGTTACTATGAACTCGGGTATACTCGTGAACAGACACTATACCTATACCTACATACTGCTTGTCTGTTTTCTTATAAATAATGATAATTCAGTATACCAAATATGTTGTTATGCAACAATCTGGACCGGGCCCCCGTGCTGGATTTTGGCCTAAAGTGAGGAGTGCTCAGCTATGGGCCGGTATAGGTTGATGATGATTATGTTGTATATTTTTTAACGTATGAGTATATTGAGACATTTCATTGGCACTTATAAAATTAATGTTATGTATTGTACCTATAATAAGGTAGTTAGTATTGTGACATACAAAAATAAAATAAGAGCTTTTTGGTTGTGTCATCCCTAACAGGCGTATTTTTTAAGTACTGGTATAGTCAAAGATTCTTCCTTACTCTGTGCAAAATTCTCCAGCATATAGAAGGGAAAATTCCTTTTCAAAGAACATTTACTATTTACATTACCTAATTACGAGGGTGAATCAAAAAATTCTTGGAATCAATATTAAAAAATGCAAAGATTTAAATAATAATATTTTATTTTTCTACATAATCTCCCTCCAATGCAATGCATTTAGAATAACGCGTTTCTAACTTCCTTATTCCTTGTGAAAAAAAATTATTTTCTTGACTCTCGAAAAAGTCCTCTACGGCAGCTATAACCGCGTCATTATCGTGAAATTTTGTTCCACGAATTTCCTCTTTTAATTTTGGAAATAAGTGAAAATCACTTGGGGCTAAGTCCGGAGAATATGGTGGGTGGTCAAGGAGATTGAAGCCAGCACAGCGGATTGCGTTGAGCGCAACTTCCGATCGATGAGCAGGAGCGTTATCTTGAAGGAACAACACGCCCAACGACAGTTTTCCACGACGTTTTTCTTTAATCGCTTCACGCACTTTCGGGATTAAATTTGCATAATAGGGTCCAGTAATCGTCTGGCCTTTTGGCATGTAATCAATAAAAAGGATTCCTTCACTATCCCAGAACACAGAGGCCATAACTTTGCCAGCGGTAGGAGCAACTCGAAATTTCTTAATGGATGGAGAGGATGGTCGTTTCCAAGACATGCTTTGTCTTTTAGTTTCAGGATCAAAATGGTGGACCCACGTTTCATCCATGGTGACAAGACGACGGCAAAAATTATCCGATTCACGCTGGAACATTTCGAGATTACGCTTGGAAATTTCCAAACGTCGCTTTTTGTTTTCGTCGGTTAACATTCGTGGCACCCATCTTGCAGACACTTTTTTGAACCCCAGTGAATCAATTAAAATGGATTGAACGCTACCAAAAGATATCTTTAGGATCTCAGCTATATGTTTTATAGTCATTCTTCTGTCTTCCAAAACCAGATTCTCAACCTTTTTGACATTTTCTTCTGTAACGGAGGTTGATGGCCGCCCAGAACGCGGGTCATCTTTACAGCTTGATCTACCTCTTTTAAATTCAGCCACCCAGTACGCAACCGTAGAATAGGGTACAGCATCACCCCCTAATGTCTGCTGAATGTCCAAAAAAATTTCCTTCGTAGACATTTTTTTCAAACTGAGATATTTTATCACCGCACGTAACTCACTTTTATCCATAATTTTGACTTTTTAGCAACTCGTTGCACAAAAAAATTTATTACATGCGAACGAACTGACAAAAACAAGTGACAGTCTGCATAAATATAGTGTGATAGACACTCTTTAATTTGAATATCGAACTTGATCCAAAAAGGTTTCATATATATGCACTTCTAAGAACTTTTTGATTCACCCTCGTACATGAAATGGTTCGAGTGTTTGAGTTTAGTTCTTTGAATAAACGGTCCGTGCTTGAGTTGGTTACTCAGGTTGTGTTCCGGACACTGATTTCATATAAGGTTAATTTGGGAAATACCTACCTATTTAATAACTCACCGTTGTATATGAATCGTATGAAAACAGTATTTAATTATTTTGGAATTAATTTTTTTTTATTGTTTTTACTCAAAGTCAGTACAGTGTGGATAGACCTAGGCTACCTTATCATACGTGGCCATAATTCACTATCGGAATCCAATTTCTCATATGTCTGTGATACCAGCGCGTAACAAACGTTTTCAAATTCCAGTTGCTCGTCGGCAGCAGCGGGGCGGGCGCCGGCGGCGCGGCCACCTCGCCGGACGGTGGGTCCAGCTCGGCGCCGCCGTTGTCGCCGGGCGGGTCGGCCGTGGTCGGTGGCGCCCTGTCGCCCGGCGCCGGCAGCCACGCCAGCACGCCAGCCGCTTCCTGCTGCGACACCCCCCGCCCCATCATCACCGACCCCGTCTCCGGACAGACTGTCTGCTCCTGCCAGTATGATGGCGCACGGCTAGCGCTCAGCTCCTACCCGCGCCTTTCCAGTGCGGCCGTTGGAGTCTACGGCACGCCCTACCCGTCCACAGAGCAAAACCCTTATCCAAGCATCGGCGTAGACAGCTCAGCATTCTATTCACCACTGGTACGTAACAATAAAATCTATGGATTCATTATTGCATAAAGTACTTAGGCATCCCATTTCAGATGTGGTATCTTTAGTATTTAGTAATTGAATGGTAGTTGATTGAATTATAGATATAGATTAATATGTTCAAATTTATGATGCCTGCAATAAATGGCATATCAGTACAGATGTCTATCGTCTAAAAACTTAAATGATGTTTTCTGCACTTTAATCTGGTCATTCGTCCACTTAATTAGACCTAAATGTGAATACTTTTACATAGATATTTCCGAATCCAACGATCATAAGAATATTTCGTGTCAGCACCCTGAATACACTCATTTCGTTTCAAGACTATCATGAAAGCAGATCTCCCAAATGTTATGACACATATAAACCATATTTTGTGCCACAGACGGTTACTTAAAATACTAATCTTTCACTGCGTGATCTTGAAAGTTTATAGGTTTATAGAAAGTGTTAAACCTATCGTGGAATTAAGTTCTCTGTGTTAATAGATTGTACCTTGAACAAAGTATATTATAGATACTTACTACACAACTGTTTAATCATTCGTTCCCGGTAACAACCTTAGACTACCTACCACGTAGGAAGTTTTTTTTTTTTTATGCATTTAAGCGTGAATACAGTTGATTCGAAGGTACTCGTATCGCCTGGACAGTTTAACATCGTTGAAACCTTAAACAACATTTTAATAATAAAACCGCGTCTTTTTTAGGCTTAATTTTCATTGGCTGATAATAAATGTACGAGATTTCTAAAACGCTTGCTATTATGGCCCGCACGGGAAACCGTTTTTATTAGTCCATAGGAAACGCTTACACATCGTACCCATCGTACTATTTTCATCCGACGAAATAAAACGTGTGCTAGCACGGTGTAGCATCGACCCATGAATTTCATTGGTCATTGCCCACCTACGGGGAGACCCTGCATGCGGTATATTGACCGAGGTATCGGTCAATGAAAATGTACCGATCTTTTCATGAATATCACAGCGACACAATAGCTCAATAAATATGAAATTAAAAAAGGAGTCAGGCTTACGAAGTTCTCATTTAGAATTTCACAACGTAGGTAAACACAGCTAGATTTCCTCTAAACGGAGCGAACAGTAGACTGCAAATTGGTACGAGTGGGTCGTTTGCCGTTTGTCCGCATACGAGGCAAGGTTTATCGCTCTCACTGCGATACAACGTGTTTGGCTTTTCTGGCGTGCGAGTGCGAGCCATCGTCGAACCGGTCCGAGCGCGCTCAGCCAGAAAACCACCGACACCTCGCAGACCCCGCCGCCGACGCTCTGTCACGAAACATTAATATTTAAACTCAAAAAATAAATTCGTAAAGCCACCGCCATTATTATCGCAATTACCTTTTAACTGACTCCAGTACTGAAGAATACTTTACCACATTGCAAATGACACAAAATTTCTGAATAAATACATACGTTTCCCTTTAAAGACTTAAATTATGAGGAACGATGCGTATTCATGAATTGCAATACAAATTCGAGTTGCGTTCTTGAAGAATGGGTGGAAATACTGTTCAGTTTAACACCTTGTCTGGGAACCAAAGACAAATGAGCGGTCGATGTAAGCGGCACCAGTAATCCCTTTAAGGGCCTATAGTCGCTAAAGAATCGAATATCCGAGCTACTGTTCAGTTTCAACGAGCTGCTAAGGTCTGCCTTTCACGGAATAATCCTTCATTTATATCTGTAAGCATTGCAGCGTGCAGCCGTTTTCTACTTTCATTATTTTTTTTATACAGTACCGTTGAATCCCGAAAAGTAATGTGAAATCCAATAATCCTAGAAAGCCCGCTGGATGAAACGATGATCGCTTTCCACAGGAAGCTCTGAGTTCTGTATTGTACTGTTGACTGATATTATTTAATGTGTTACATATTATATCATAGCGTGTACTGAAGATGGAATGTCATGAATTAACGTACGTAAGTAATGAAAACTACACGTAGTTCCTACGTTAGGCAATCAACTCATGATTACAATATCAGATAGTAATGGCAGCTCGTGTTGGTAATTGTGGATGCATCACAAATTTGCCGGCAGTGAGATCTCTATCTGTCATTGTATTAAACGAAGTTCGCTGTATGGTACCTACTTTGTGACCCTGTGCATGTTTAATAACAGGTGTGTAAATGTATGTATACTGTCATTGTGGGCCTGTAGTCATACCTAGCTCACGACAAGCGCGGCCGGTTCCGTGCAAGCGACAATTTAGCGAACAATGACGACGCTCTACCACAAATACACTCGTGTCTGTTTCTACCCATGTAAGTATTTTTTTAACTGTGTTGAATTTTATTCTCTCCGGTTGGTGGTGCAAGGTGTACTTTCGCTTAGCTGGGTCGTAAGCCATTGTGAGTGAAAATATTCAACTGCCATTTTTGAACACGGTCGACTCCGGTGGCGCCGTCTGTTCGAGTCGCGACTTACTAACAATACCCCCAGCGCCATCTTTTATCTATTGTACGCCTTTGATAATCAATGAAGGGGATTGTTTGGGGTAACCGCATTTTAATGACGTCACGAAACTCGTTGATGATACAATTTGTTAACGCCATATTTTATGTAAATGTTTTAATAAAAGGTGTCGTTTCGAAATCTTATTGCCATTAACATGTTTCTTGATTCTTTTTATACAACTATAATTATTTCAATTCATTGTGTTGGTTAAATATTTTTTTAGGCACGAAATGGACTTCAATTTTATAAAAGTTAATAAGACAGTTTATTCTTAACAAATGTTCAGTGACTAATGGTATCCAACATAGACAGTAGGTAAATAAAATCGCAGTTAATTGATAAATTAATTATATTTTTTACTCACGTACTCGCGTCTCTAACAAAAACTTTTTAATCATTCTAATATAAAAATATTAAAAAAGAGTTCCCCTGATAATCACAAAGGAGAAACGCGATCCTATCAGAATCTTCCGAAGTGTATTGACACCAAAAAAAACAACGGTAAGTAGGTAGGTACTAAATGGAAATGAATGATTTTTTTATTCAGGCAACCGGTAGCTAAAGCAATCGTGTCGAGAGCCATTAAATCTTTCATCGGAATAAGTACAACATGTGCTCGAGTATGCGTCCTGCGCTACACATAATATCTCACACGTTTATTGCAAACGGAAACCTCCACTAACCCTGCTCCCGTACAGCATTACATCCAATTGATAGACATAACGACGTCAACTCCAAAATTAACCACGCACATCTGAGAAATGAGCAAGTGTACCTACCAACCCCGATGTTCGCTTTGACCCAAAAAAAACTTTTAAACAAACCGTAACATAAAAGCTCTAGTTTACTTCGTTCCATTATCACGACCGAATTAAAAGTTCGATAAGAAAAACGGGAAACGAAAAAAGAGAGAACGAGACGATCTCAGCCGGCTATAAAAACGTAACAAAACGCCAATTTAAATACATCACTAATCTTAAGTCAAAGAGAATAAGTTTAGAAAAAGGAGAGCAGAAATTCAATTAAAGAAGGGAGCTGGAGCGAGAGGCGTGATGCGCAGGAGCGGAGCGCCTGATCGAGAGGGAACAAATAAATAAAAGTGAAGAGAAATCAGGCGAATTGAGAATAGCCATTAAGGTGTTAATGAGGGTCTTATTAAGCCGTCTTCTCCCGGTGGGTGGTCTGTCCTTAGTGCTTACTTTGTTCATTAATCACGCTGAATTACGTTCCGACCTAATTATCAAATCTGTATCAACACAACTACACTGGCTTAATTTGATGATTAAATAGTATTAATACGTTTAATACAGGCTGTTAAAAGAGTATTTTTATAAATAAAAGTAAAAACAATAATCCGTAAAAGTACATTTAATGTGTAATAGTATGATAAATGTTAAAAATGCTGTATAAAGTATAGTATTTGACGTATTGAAATTCAATTTGTCGTATTCTTTTCTTTACAAATTTTAGAAGAAATATAACATTTATTGTAATTTAATCCGATATATTTTTATTCAAATGAATTAAATAAATTATAAATACCTTTTTCGCTACTTGAGTTTTTGAACGCTACTATAATTTACTACTATCATTTATTTTTATGAAATTAGCAGGTCTCGTTAAGTATATTTATTTCGGCAGGTGCTAAAAATATACAACATCCGCCTTGTTTATAAAAAAATATAATTTGTAATATTGTAATGCGCAGTAGGTTTTACTAGCTTTATCACTGTTTTATGAAAATGAGTACTTTTTCTTTTTACAAACACACAAAACAAAAACAGTTTCAGTGCTCTAATATGATTAAAAAAATTATAACGTTAACGTTTTTTACTTAGTTTCATGTTATTTAATAAAAATTGCAACTCTAATGGAGTCCAGCTTGCCTCAAATTTAATTCTAGATTGAAAACGGTTAAATAATTTCTTAAAATTTTAAATTCACCTCAGGAAATTACTTATGACGGCATTTATTTTATTTCCAAGCGAATGGAATGGACCAACGCGAGTCACTAAATTATATTTAAGTTATTACAGAAATGTGTTAATTTATCTGAACAGTATAAGTTAATTATATAGTTACCTATCTATTTTGATCTTAATTTTGTTAAAATGTAACGCGAAAACATCCTTTCACGTACCTAATCAGTAAACCCAAAAATATTTTTATACTTAACATGTAAAAACATAAGTTGCTTGTGAATTCAAGATAATTTACAGAGATAAGCTATCTTTAGATTCGGTACTCTTTAGTCGCCGATAAAATTATAATAAAATTCAAGCTTGATGGTTTTTGTTTAGATAAAAGTTAGTGACTTTAATAATATTGACTTAACATACCTAATAAACCTTTGGAGTTGGTTTTTATTTTTATGGCTGGAATGCATCCCACTTGTTGCCTGTTCTCGCAAATGGTACCCTATTATATCATTAGAGAGACGTTTTTATTAATGTATTTTGCGTCGATGGAATAGGTAGTTCTTGTCGTTTAAAATAAGTAATGCCAACTATAAATTAACATCAGTGGCACCCAGTGCCAAGTTTAATGACAGGCCCGACTCGTTCTTCAAGTAAATGAGATTTTTATAATAACGCTGTTATTAGCTCGCCAGCAGTACCCGTATGAGCACATCACGCAGGCGCGATAAGTAACATGTGTTATTTTTTGTCTTTATTTGTAATAACACCATGTCTATGTAAGTGTTGCGGTACATAATATCAGCCGCCATCGCTTTGGTGGTGCAACAGAGCCGGCGAACGTGGGTGGGCTTATCAATAGGTACATCGACGATTTGACATAAATGCGTTATACTTAGATTACCTATGTGACAACCGATAAAATGTTGTAAAGCGCCGCCTCGTAGTGATTGACATGGCGCATGTTTACACTGCGATATCCTGACGTAGGTACGTACCTTCTGTATCGGCCGCCTTATCTAGTCGACACATAAGTATTTTACCGATACCGTACAGCCGAAAGATGGACGCTCCGCAGCTGAAATATTTGTCGACGTGACAGCCGGCCGTGTTTGTCATAATTCGTAAACAATGACCGCCGTCCACCCCGAAACCCTCATCTCACCTCGAAAGCGTTAATTGGTCCGCAAATATACTCATCTTCGCACTAAGCGTTTACTTGCCAACTTTAATGAGTGGGCAAACAGAGCGCGCGGCGGTGGTGGTCAGCCGCGGGCCTCGGGTCCACCGCTAATAAATCTTCGGATTTTCCCCGATTTCCCGGCGTCCCGCGGAGGCTGGCACCCTTCGTCTATTCCCGTGCCACTCTTATAAATTATCAACACGCTTCTACTATAAATCAAACAATAGCCTAGATAAATGCATTTAGTAGTGTTTGAACATACTTCTAACACCATCGCCATTATGACGTAAGCTTGTGCTGATGCATATTTAATTTACCGTAAAGTTTGTGCGTGCGTCATAAATTCACCAAAGATTAGTCAGCAATCTTGGCTAGTACAGGAAATGTATAGCGTCCCTTTGTCTAGGCCGGAACTCGTGGATATTGACTGTTCCAGCCGATGACACAAGCGATTAACTCCGAGCAAAGAGATTGACCAAAGGAAACGGTCTAATGCGTGATAATTGAAAGTTTTACAGAGACAAGGGTCGATTTGAGCCTGGCACTGTTAGGTTTTAAAACATTTATTAAGCGATTTGTGGCCACTTAACTGCATAAAGGTGCTTATTCCGACCGTTATCTCAACCGGAAGTGAAAAAAACGTGATCCACGCGTAATTTTTGGCCGTGCCGCCGCCGCTCGCTTCACCCGATGCGCTAAGCGTTAGCCGAATAAAAAACAAGGTGTTGATTTAACTCGCGATAGCTTTGTTACTACGCTAAGCTTTTTAAAATACTTGAGTTTCATATAAGACTAGTGGTCTAGTATATAATAAACGTTTCTAGTTTTTAATTATACCCCTCAAAACGATACCAATTTTACTTTAGCATAGAGCAAAATAATCACCTATTAATGTCGGGTCAGAGCGACATCAATTTTTCTAATTTTTTTTGTTATGCTCTTAAAAGTAACAACATAATTATATTAAATGATTTTACAAAACATGAATCCAGCTAAGTTATACTTAGAATCTTAGATCAAAGCTTAGGATTAATTATAACACTTAGTAGGTATAATTAATAGAATAAACTTGTTTGTATTTTTGTTCTAAATTCAAAGACCATTTGAATTTAGAACACAATAATGTAGTATCTACAAAAAATTCAACAATCGGCATGAAATAGCAAAACTCAAAGTGTTTCCAAAACCTTCATTATTTGTAATATTATGACACTATTTTATTTTATTACTAAACTGAGTTGTAAAGGGACCACCGGGGGTAGAGAGGCGCTAATTCAAAACTGGATAAATGATATGTCACGTGCAACAATAGGCCAATGAAGACGTCGCTGCGTGCAAAGTTCCACTGTAGATTATATTGTTATATTCAGCGGAAAATAATCGGGAGAAACGCTTTATAGTTGGTAAATTTTGAGTGAGTTTTTTGCGACTTATTGTAGCGATTCGGACAGATGTCACGGACAGGGAATCCGCGGCAACAAAAGCGCCCCGGGGTCGCTTTGTACCCCGCGTCCCGACCCCGCGCAGCAGCCATTAACGCTGACGCCTCTAACATTCTATATCAAAATAATACATTTTAAATTTATTTATAGCTATATTCACTTTATAATAGTTATTGCTCTAAATGGTTTTTAATGTCCTTATTTTAGAAGTAATTTATACGCGTCGAGCTTTACAGCTGCGTTTTACCCTCCGATGATGGCCATTAGCCATTAGCAAGACATCAGATAATACTAGGAATGCGGGCCCCGGAAACTGTTATTAAGATAGTGTCAGTAACTTGTTGACTATTCATCTTATATCAGTTTTATTAAATTTTTGGGGGGTTATAATATGATACCTAATTCAATAAGGGCTCGATAATATGTTTTCCAATTATGTCGATATAGGATCAATAGTTTTAATTATATCCAGTGTTTTTTATTCGATAAATATGAAATTTAACTGTATTAGGAGTACAAATTAATTATCATAATTATTATTTATAACTAGCAGTAGCCGGCAAGCGTTGCAACACAATACAAACATTCATATGTTTTTGGTAAGTAATCTAATAATATCACAATCTGATCAATAGTGTAAGAACGTACAGAAGACAAAAGTACAAAAACACTATTTTATTTATGTAGATTAAACGTCATAATATACTTAAAGCTCATCACAATAACTCAGTTCAGTAGTCCTATAATACAAATTCTACACGGCAAATGAACGAACAACCACCTAATCGTGTTACAGAACAGATTTAACGTTGGCCAAAATTAGAGTATCGGTATTAAAAGCGAGGCGAGAGTGCGGTCTGCGTACATAAGGGGGGAAAGTACGGCCACAAAAATATCACTAGGATATCCGCATTGGACGAAATTTACAATTCACGAAACAGACACTTTAATTGAAATAACAAACTGCACTTAAATGCAGCTAGAGTTTTTTTGTCATGTTCAAATGGTCGGGTAGACAGATAAACACGCTTTAGATTTTGGATTCAGCAATATGAAATGCTGTCGTGTAGCAGTCAGAAGTTGAAATGAAATGCGAGAGGTGAGGCTACCATTTCTGAATCAGGAATTTAAAGCTTGTTGAACCATTTTCACTTTCATTCGGTCTAGTTGTTTGTTTTTAGGAATAATTTATTTTTGACTTTAACTTTTTAATTTTGGGATATTCTATGATACCATATTTACCAAAATTCATCAAACTGTTTTGGCTTTATGATGCCCTAAAGGAACATGCACACCCGCATTCAACAGAAAACAAAGTCCTAAGTCTAAGGAATCGAATACAGATAATAGGTTGGCGAATTACCGAAAACTGTTAATTAGTTAGTTACCGATTAATATGAAATTTTTCGACTATCGAAATATTTTTATCGATCATGGTCGCATCCCTATGGTAGACGCCGCCCCGCGGCCGCGCGCTGGCCGACGCGGGCGACCGGCGACCGCAGCGAGGCGGGATCAATCACGCAAACTCAATAATTGATCACCCTCGGTACTAACCGCCTCCACTCGCAGTTTCCCTCAAACCTAATTACCTCTCTCGCTCTCCACACGCTCACGGCTCATTAAGAACCGTCTGTTGTTTGTTCTCCTAATTAAAGCGGAGCTTTATCGAGCTCGTGGCCCGTCTAATTGATATCATTGCGAGCGTTTACGATCATTGAATTACGTCGGCCGCGATCGGTTACCGTCGAGAACGGCAGTTAAATGTGACCGCACATTGTCTGCGTTTCGGCTCCAATTGACTTGTTTAATCCCAGTTTATTGTTTATTTATCTACACCGCCTGTAAGACTCGTTTTGAATTCACGTTTTGCCGTAAACACCTACGCCCCTGTCGTAGCCTGACGATCGAAACTTCTACCAAGTTTACTCTGTAAGTAATTATAAGTGAAGGAATTTGTTCTAAAAACAGTTTAGGAACGCAGTTAGACGAATTGAAATATCAATTCATGTTTCAATATCAAGTTACAAGTAACCATTTGGCAATTCAACCATCAGTTGTAAAAATCTGATTAAGGACTATAAATATCACGCATAATAAAACAATATTAACTCGATACCAAAGTCCATACGAAATATGGTCCTCGAAGTGGAAAATAACCAATTTCATTTAAATCACAATCTAGCAATTCTTTGATACCCGTGAAATTGCCGTAACGAAATAAATGTTAAATAAAACGTAAAATAAAATTATTGTGCCTCCACAAACAAATAATTGGAACGGGAACGTACCTAAACCGCCCGCGCCCGTAGCCGCTCGTTTTATAGCTTATTTGGGGGAAAGCTTTATTGAACTTAGCCACGTTGTCTTTGTGTTGCGCGAATACAGCTCTTAATGTGAATTACTTAAAATCCTGATTCGCCTGCCCACTTCGGATTGCGTCACCACCGTGCGCCATGAAATGACTTTTTCGTTTGTATTCGCTCTTTATCCACTTAGAGTCATTCTTTTTCCACTTGCCACAATTCACTTTTAGATTCCGCACGGCAGTAGTATTTTGGCGGGTTATTATTTTATATCGTGAATTATGCACTTTGTTTCATTTCGTGTAAAATAGATATCGAAAGGGCTGCCATATAGGATCTTAAAAAGTATTTATACAATAACTATAACGGTATCGACCGAATTTCAAATACCTACTAAGCAGTAAAATATATTTGGCGTAGCTGGCTCTACGAATAGAGCGCATTGCACTTCTCTATTCGTAGAGGTCGCTACGAGCTACAAGCTAATTTATTTGATAGCGCAGAAAATGGAATTAGGCAATGCAACAGCGCTGCGGAGCAAAATGATGCCTTTAACGTTGGTTCGGTAGCCAGAAAGCTGAGTCGTGGGATGATGAAGTGTCGTCGATTTGGCACCGTGGCGGGCCTACGCGGCGCCTCGGGCGGGGCCGGGACGCCGCGCTAGGTCAATAAGCGGCCTCCAGCCGCCGATGGGGTACGAATTTATGAACCGTCAAATAACTTATCACCAGTTTAATGCAATGAAATAAACGAGCCTTATTTATGAACCGCACAGATCATTCGAACGTGAACTTTGTCTTTTTTGTTTCTGGGGTCGCGGGCGTACTAGTTGGCTTTTATTTATGGATCTAGCGGCGCGTGTGAATAACGTTAATAGTGGGGCTGGCCCCTTTTCGCTACTGTTTATATTTATTTGGGGTTGGCGTAATGAGTCTATCTGGCGCGCTGACTCGCGAACTCTGTGGAGAATTGATTAAAATGTTGTTAGATTCAGTCTTACGGAAAAGGGGGATGAATTGGCTTGGATAAGATTTCTGATAGTTAATAAATGAGCACTCATTTATGCGTCGTAAGTAAAATGTAGGGTAGTAAGTAACTAACATGTTATTAAAAAAGGGAGGCTGAATTAGTCTAATGTAGTTATGCGTATCATTGTCTCTGCATTGTATGAAGTATAACTAATTCTTATTAAAATGCAATACTTCAACGTAATGTAGTGTAATGTACCGCGGGTAAGAATTAACAAAAAAATATTATCTTGCAAGCCTTACAAAGTTGTGGAAGGCCAAACTAGTATCTGATATATCAATAATCTGCTTGCTTCATCAATAGGATGTATAAAAAGAATAATCGAACAATATGACCTTGTTAGTAGTGACCAGCATAATTATTTTCTCCAATAAAAAAAAAAAATCTAATGATTTAGACAGCTTGTGGAATTACTGGATAAATATTTAAAAATGATATCATTATGATTCTCGGCGGCACGTGCGCTACTTCTCAGTCCGCTAATGCAGGGGGCGAGACAATCATCACTCATAGTTAGCGAACCTCCGAGCCGCAGACCTCACTACCCTGTCACAACCAGGAGAAGGAACAATTTTTATCTAAGACCCACAAAAGAGTTGCGATCACGAATTTGTCACTGACTTATTTGCGGGGGCCATGTTTACGGTGATGATAGATATTAATGACGTTGTTGTTTTGTACACTTACGCTCTATATCTAGAAGAGATAAGGTTTGGTGAATTTCGTGGATTATAAGTACACGAGGTTAGCTCATGAAATTTCTGCGGGTAGGTTTGCAGTAGTGGGATACCAGAAGTTAGCAGATATCAGGCGTAGTTTTCTACTAGGATGTTAGAGGTTCACTCGTGTTTTCTCAGTTTCCCCATACTAAAGTGGTAACGGCATAAAAGTTATTTTGTAACTACGACACTATTATATTCTGTACCATCTAGACAGTTGGATTTATATATATTTCGGTACTTTGCAATGACAATTTAAAGTTATGATGGCGGAAATGGTGATGAGCACCTAGGCTTTGCAACACGGGGTTTGAAACTTGGGTCTAGCATCAAACACTTAATTTCACAAGTTATGTTCGAATTTCCATTAATACTCTAGTTATCCTCCATTAATGCTCCAGTTGTTCCAGGTTGTTGTCAATTGATAGCAGTCGCTAAACCGCGTCTGATTCCCTTGAGTGGCCTGACAATATCTGACACTAGTGGCCCGCGCTATCTCATTCGACAAACAACAAATTATGGCCGGGGTTTGAATACATTTTGTGTAGAGGTGAATTGCGGAAATAAGAGAGATTAAAGGGAACTACCCTTTAATCTCTCTTATTTCCGCAATTCAATTAAAAACTTGCGTTACACTGAAACTTTAATCTCGCCGGCTGAATGCGCTCGATGGTGTGATCAGAAATGGGGGTGCCTAGGAGCCTAGGCATTGAATATTGTATTAATATTTTATTTAAAGCAATTTGGTACTTATTCTGTTTAACCTTCAAATGAATAACGTATTCTAGATTATCATTAATCCAGCAGCTTTATTAACTCTTCGTTATTCTTGTCTTCTTTTTGCCGGTTTATTGGTTGTAACAGAAACACTAGATTTTAGACCTGGCGTCCTTCACAGTATCGAAATTATATTAAATAAATAAAGCATCACGATCACATACGAATATTCTGGCCCGTAACTAAGATTTCCCGTTTCTAGAGAAACAGAAACTACGATGACAGTTGTCCTACAAACACCCAGACTTAGAGCCTATTACTTGTGGTTCACACAAATCTACAAAAAATAAGAAAATATCATGACAATAACATCTGCTATTGGCAGATTTTTTATAAACTTTTGCATTGTTAGCTAATCGAAGGCGAGACTCAAATAATAATTAACGACGTAATCTATGGACATTACAGTTTGTGGGATTCCCTTGTCCTAGTGTAAATATTAAGATATCTACCAGCGTGCTCATCCATAATTATAAACAAATAATTGCAAAGTTTGCTTAGTGTACAAGATATTTGTTTTTGGTACCGTGAGCGTATTTTTATCAAAGTTCGCCCAAGATAGTATGGACATGCACATACCAATCACTTTAGCGAATGTAATACTCTGAAATTATTGGAAAAGAACAACTTAAAAAGCAGAAACTCACGTTATCTACCAAACCACTTATTGTATTCTGTTATGTTAAGTTTTAGTGGCCTTCTCCACTCTCATATTTTTAACTTTGCCGTTAAAGCAGGGATACACGAAGGAAATCATCATCACCCAGACTTAGAGCTATTACTTGTGGTTCACACAAATCTACAAAAAATAAGAAAATATCATGACAATAACATCTGCTATTGGCAGATTTTTTATAAACTTTTGCATTGTTAGCTTATCGAAGGCGAGACTCAAATAATAATTAACGACGTAATCTATGGACATTACAGTTTGTGGGATTCCCTTGTCCTAGTGTAAATATTAAGATATCTACCAGCGTGCTCATCCATAATTATAAACAAATAATTGCAAAGTTTGCTTAGTGTACAAGATATTTGTTTTTGGTACCGTGAGCATATTTTTATCAAAGTTCGCCCAAGATAGTATGGACATGCACATACCAATCACTTTAGCGAATGTAATACTCTGAAATTATTGGAAAAGAACAACTTAAAAAGCAGAAACTCACGTTATCTACCAAACCACTTATTGTATTCTGTTATGTTAAGTTTTAGTGGCCTTCTCCACTCTCATATTTTTAACTTTGCCGTTAAAGCAGGGATACACGAAGGAAATCATCATAATTATACAGAATTTGCACGCGATTTCGTGGCTACTCAACTTAAAACAACTGTTATGGACGCACGTGTTGTCATCTGTCAAAGCAAAGTGGAGAATTTTTATACAATTAAATGACGAAACAAACTTGGTATCTGACGATGTCAAAATTAGCGCTTATGCAGCTACAACACGTTCATCGTATGGTGGGCGCTTGATTTAATGATATTTTATCACCACCAAAGATTCGATGGCCCACGTATGATGATCCTTCCATCCTATCGGTGTTCCTATTAGTCTACAGTCATGTACATTTAATATAGCACAAACATTGCAAACTAAACTGACAACAGAAATGCTAAACTCTATATAGATAAATCTTATCAGTTTCTTTTAGAAGAGAGACCACTTAAGAGGACGTAAATTAAAAAAAAAGCACAAAAAAAATATGCGCATTTTTTGCTGGTCAATGTTAGTTGACTGTCTACAACGGGCCTATCAATCAAAAAATAAACTAGATCTATCATTTGGCTGTAGCACAAGGCAATGTAGCAATTATTTAACTACACGAGCCTCACAAGCTTAAACTAATTAGCATAAATGTTATTTTAATTAAAACATAAAACAATTCGGAGATTCTTACTAAAACATCTTTTAATAAGGTATGATTATAAATAACTCAAATTCTGCGAAATACATAGTCATGATGTGAGCAAAATATAACAGTTCATATATTTTAAATTATTTGTACCTCCAATTTATAACTGTTATTCTATCACCGGAAGTTGCCTAAATTGTTAATATTATGTAGCCCGAATACTCGATTGGTACTGTTTTTCAGGACAGTCATATTTTCTCCTTCTAAAATAGTTGAGTTACGTTAGCTGAAATTCCTACAAATAATTCGACATATTTTACTAGCGTGCCTTATAAATCAAATAAGTAATGTGAATAGGAAAAATTCAATGCAAACAAACACTTTTCTTACTTAACACTAGGGGGACAAATAAGCTTGCTCTTTTTTATTCAGTTATCTCGGGTGTCAACCAGTGTCTCCCGCACGAACTCGTACGTATCATAATGCTTTCCATTTTGTTATTATCAGAGGAGCCGGCTCGAATGCATTGGGGTGAGGGATGTTACTCCCAAGGCGCCCTAGAATCGTTCACACTTTTAATTTAGTTGCTCCTAATGTATGCGAATAACTCTACAGAGGGTACGTCGCACTCACTCTCTAGCTGTTAAACAACTATCACGCAATGGGTGCGCACTTGCGTCAGGCCTTAATAGTTTTCCCCTCTGCATCCATACATTATGCAAATACGCTAGTGATATGTCAGCCCGTACACTTGGGACTTTTATTGTTGTTCGTGAGTTTATTCCCTTTTATTAAGTTAACTTTAATTAAATTCGAGCGCACATTTGTAAAGCCGATTGACTGAGTGGTATTACGCGTTGAGATTTATCAGCTTACATGCGAGCTTAGCGACGTATAGTGCTAGCATTAACAGCTAAATACGCTTTCAGGATAAACACTTTACGTGTATTTTCGGCGCTAACAATGAAAATTTAAAGACATATTTACTACTTTGCAGTTCTATTTTGTAATCAATCATCGTTTAAGTTCGTATTTTACCATACTATAGTAGAACCAAAGAAAGGTTGTGGCTTTATTTGTCAACCTTTACTTGTCTTAACTATTAACTTTTATAACTATAAGCTAATCAGTAGGTGTTTTACCAGAATTCCATATCATTTTGAAATCCTGTATTGAATATATCCGAATGTTATTTACTATTCGTTGTGGATCTATATTTGGAACTAAGTAAATCGTTAATGTCACAGATTGCTTGAATATAACTTATATTATATGTTACATCGTATTTGTTTTCAATCTAAATAATATTGTTAGTACAACTTTAAGCTATTAGATTAACGACTAAACTCAAGTAAAGTACCAAATTTTAACAAAAGACCGCTGTGCGGTATTGTATTGTTCGTGTATCTTTATTGTGTGGTGCGATGTTTCAGAGCAACCCTTACGCCCTGAAGGAGGGCGGCGGCGAGATGTCGGCGTGGACGTCGGCCGGCCTGCAACCCTCGGGCGGCTACTACCCCTACGACCCGACGCTCGCAGCCTACGGGTAAGTCCCCAGAGCCCGCAGACCCCCGAGGTCCAAAACGCCCGCGCCACTTTAGATAAAGCCCGCGCAGCCCGGATTAACATAATACCTCCCTATCGAGACTTATCTCTCTAATAGATTGCACTGCGAAAGGCTCATGTTTGTATTTGGCGACTCGCTTTGACTTAAATAAACTTTGTTCTGTTGTGCACATGTACCTATTCCCTATTCTATATGTAAATGGGACGGTTTGATGAATTTGACCACGTTAATCTGAGTCACACTTTATTTACTTTTTTATGTCAAGGTACAGTGAACCCATCGTCTAGGCACCTAGAGGTTAGTAGCTTCTGCGCTAGATGCCAGGGTGCAGTTCAAGTTTGAAAGCTTTCCAATCGATATTCTACTCTTAGTAGTAGGGGATGTCGGTTAAAGGAAAAAATATGTACGCATTTAATCATGAAATCACTTATAAACATTGACAAGCTAAATATAAAGGGCATTTGACACATCAGGTGTCATAATTTCTAACACAACTTGGGCCTGTCAGTTTTATCATCTACTCTTAGCTTAAAATTAACAACCTTCGCTTTAAATACCCGCTTTGACCTTTTTAGTTTTATACAGAGCACATTTTAATTGCAGCTGCTTTGTACATTAGTTGGGCTCGTTAAATCTGTGCTATCTTGTCGTACTTACCTACTAATAGATATCAATATTATCATTAGTGACGTTTGTTCGATACACACAAATGTGTACCAACTTGTGTTGTTACAAGTTTTATGCATTGATGTAACAGTTCCAGATTTAAACAGCGGCTATTGCACAGTCATTATTTTCTCGTTTTTGTTTTCAATATAAGGCTAATTGCACGGTAACAATAAGGGCAGGGAGTAGATTACGTAGCAGTGGTGTAGGCAGTGCCCAGTGCGTGTCGGCCGCAAGGGAAAATGACTGAGACTGCGTAACTACTCCCGGTTGCTCGTTGTTTCATTCCTATACATCTGCACCCGCATGTTTAACTGAGATGAATGATGCTATATCCATTCGCGCAAGTCCAAATTCTTCTACTTTTTGAGTCGTTGTTTTAACATTGACAGGTCGAAAATAATCTGAAAGATTGTAATTAAACTACATTACTTGCGGCTTTCACCTTTTGAGATTCCAGTGTTTAACTCTTTTAATATTGGAAAAAAATACAAAATTTAATCGCGGAAAACACGGCGAACCACACGTGGTGTCAAACGCCCCGAAACGCAATCACCCGGCTCGATTTTATCAATCTTGTCAACCCGTCAGACATATCATTCAGCAGGCAAGGGCGGCTTCTTTTATTTTATTAAACCACAATCTTTCAATACTAAATCGTTGTATGTATCGACAATAACGTCATAAGAGTGTCATAATGTATTATACAGACGCATCAATTAAATATACTTTTCACGGCGCACTTGAAATTTATCCATCCATGAATCACGTTGGAACTGCCTGAAAATAAAAACAAATCATGGCACATCAAAGCGAAGTTATGCTGACAATTCGGCTGCGCCCGACTTAATATATCGCAGGCGGTGCGTTATAATCTAAAAATAATTAGAGGCGACATTAGTTTTTATGCGTAAAAAAGACGCAGCAGTAGAGTCGGCTGCGGGCACGGAAATACTCCGTGATATATAGCGTCTCCGGCGTCACACACTATTGTTCGCTATCCGACGCGATTATAGGGTGTGATCCTAATACTACCTAGAAATAATGATAGTTGGTAATAGTAAAAGAGTCCTGAGCCGCCGTCACAACAAGAATAAATATGAGACTAAATAAATTATTCACGTATGTATAACAAGTTGTCAAGTTGTCGCTATCAACTAAACAACATAATTTATTTGGACACGGTTTGCCAACAAAATCGTTGTAGGTAAATTTATTACAAAAGAAAAACTGCATAAGAGGGCTTTAAACCGTACCAGGGGCCGCAATAAGTTAGGCACGCTGAATAAATACCCTTGCAAAAAAACAAGGACTGTGAAAAGCGCACATAAGCAACAAAAGTTGGCCGCGAGTGTAGGCGCATTCGAGTTAAGTACCGTTGGCGTATTATTTTGAGCAGCCTGTAATCTGCCACGCCCGCCGCGCGCCGAAATGAAAAATTACTCAGCTATTTTTAACACAAGTCTCGAGCACAGAAAACGTACAAAAATTAGAGAAACGAGAGGCACTTGTACCGCTCCATTGAGATCAAAATACGCAGGAAATTACCGAGCCCCGAGCGTGTGACGCTCTGAAGGGAATTATTTGTGTGCCAACGATTTGGGTTGTTACTTTTTAAATAAACCAAGTAAGCATAGCTTGTTAACGAGACGTGCCATTCAAACGACACTTACCATTTCGAGACTCATTTATTTGCTAACGACCCTTTCAACTTAGGGATTTACAGAACAGGTCACGTGTTCTTTATTATACAACAAATACTTTGTACTTAAATACACATAGCTCCTGCCTTATACATTTTTATAACATTGAATTAGATTGGAAATACCTAACAATAAATTCTATAATGAAATGGTAAATTTTAAGAGGTTCAACGTTGATATACAAGAAAATCAAGAAAACTGATAACGCCAATTCCCCATTGGGGTAAAGAACCCGAAAGTTACAATTACTTTGCCTATACAACCAAGTCTTCGTTATATTACAATAACGTAGTCCTGATATTACATCTCAATCGAGTGTTGTAATAAATTTTTCATCGTGTCATTATTAATTGTTTGACAGAGTGATGGCGGACCTTGACTGAGCAACTGTAATTAGTGTTACTAATTACCTGCTTTGGATCGCAATCTGATTGAGTGACTGCCAACATCCATCATACGTCAATACTGAAGATAAACGATAGAGTGCAATTACAAAAACATTAGTGCGATAATGTTATACGCTTACAATACAATGAGCAAACATGTCTACTTTCTTTTTTAATTATTACTCTTCTACGTTCTGTACGTTTAGACCTCATGTTGTGCTATAATACAAACCTATTACTATTCTAAACCCTATTCCTACTCTTCAATTAAAAATCGAGATCATCATAGAATAATTATAGACAAGATAGTATGTTTAAAAAAAAAACAGTAATTTTGAAATTTTGATAATAGTTGGTTTCATCTAATAACTTAAACTTCAGAATATTGTGTCCACACCGTGCAAAAATTATTTGAGTCATCGAGGGATTAGACAAAGTAATTAAACCATTCATCTACGAGTACAGACCACTAATAATCGTAAGGATTATTCATGTATGTAGTACCTATACTAATTCGAATTATTTTGATTATTAATGACTTTGAAAATGCTCGTGAGTTAAACCCCGGGTCTATTTGCGCCTTGATAAATATTTATAATATTGGATTAGTTTTGATAAATGTCGAGGTTTTGATCAACTTGATTCACCGTGGTCACGAAAAGTTTACAGAATGCGGGACCATCAAATTAATTATATTCATAGACAACCGGCGGCAAGCGTAGTTTCCAACTATCCGCGTTTGCTCTTGTAAAACATAACTGTCCTAATGATACCACACTATACTAACAGTATTGGCAGACACGCTCGGATATAAATGCGAACACTTTCTTATCGGATTATACGAAGCAGGAAATTTAGTGTTACTAAATTACTAAATTACCTGCTTCGTCTCATCATCTTCTTGATGAAAATTACAATACCTTAAATTTTTTTTGCTATGTAATGAAATGAATAATTCGTCATAAAATGTTTGTTTCAATTATAATTATTTTGGGAAGAGATAAGGGAGGTATTTGATTTAGGCTGAACATTATTTTAGGTCTCCAAACAGTTATACGCAATTTGGAAACCCTGCAAAATCAGTTGTGTAACGTTTTCTATTGTAGTCGTTTTAATATTTTCTCACAAAGATATTTTACGATCGATGAAGATAGAAAAACGATGTTTAAATAAACACTCAAACGACGACGTCACTTTTATTAGTATTTCAACAGTGGTGGAGAGTAAGAATACTTTATATCTCGAGGACAATAAACAGACCGCACTTTAGTGTCGCCTATTGTGACAGTGTGGAGCGACGACAAAATAAACGCAACAGTGTCACTTCTAAAACGCCTACTCGTCTCGCACTCGAGTTGCGAATCCTAATTCTACTACGAGCCGAGTCCCCCTCAGGGAGGGGGGTATTACTTATGTACGTGTGTTACATAGCAGTTCGGTTTACGGGGGAGGGCACGTAAAGGCCGCAATTCCCCCAAGCGGGCAGATCGTAAACCTCCGATACCGCGAATTGAATACTGTGCAAGCTCAAATATGTACGACGGTTGTAGCAGTAACCGCCCGCCCAAAACGACACTTTTCCAAAACAGAAGACCATTGGAGGAAATTAAAATATTTTTATTACAACTCTAAACTAAACTCAATCTATAGTTTTACTTATGCGGCACTTGGTGAAAACAAATTACGTTAATAATAATTTAAAATTATTTTTTTTAGTATAAAGAAGGTTTATTTTTTATCACGTAAAGTATTGTGCTTAAAACTAATTGCATACATTTTCGTAATTTAAGATCAAAATGATTCCAAGCTGCTTAGATTTATGCTTTTATCCCCAAATTAACAAAGACACAAAGTGTTTCCGCCCATGAAAGTATTAACGATCTCCTAACCAGACGCATATGTTCTGACAGGGCGAGCGTGAGTGAGTAACCTGTCTAAAATAATTAACAAAGCTCGAAGAAAGGCCCAGTCAGCGCCGTGTAGCTGAAAACTAACCGGGTGTCGTCGAGTTAATAAAACATTAAAGCAATAAAGCGCTTTGTTTTTAGTTTGCTAACACTCGTCCGCGCCGCCGCGCCGCGCCGTCGTCGAGGCGCTAACCGCCGCCGTAGATTTCTGGAGAGCTTATTCGTGTTCAAACTAATGCGGTTTGGTTTCAGAGGTTTTGAATGGATATGCGTTTGACATAAGGATATTAATATATTTGATCTGATATTCTCTAAGAGGAAGCTAACAGTCTTGCAACCACCTATGTGAAATGCTTTCATAGAATGGTAAAATCGATCGATGCCTTGTCCAACGCGTCTGTGGTCAAGACGGGCGCTTCGCATCTAGCGATACCGGTGTAGTCCGGCGTTGTCGAATAAGATGGCGTCGCAATCGGTGCTTTGAGAACGCCCACACTGCCCACGCCTGTGCTGCATCGCACCGCCCTGTACTTGCACTCGAAATGCATCGCATCGTCTGGCACTACTTCCAGATATAAACACTAGCATAGCAACAACACATTGTCTCAAAGTAATTTTCTATAGTATAAATATGATATACATAATACAATATTTTCATAATAATTCTGAACTTTATTGTATTTTTGTAACATAATATGTGAATTCGCATACTCAAATAGAAACTAAAGATGTAGATTTAAACCTCAAAACTCATTAATAGGAGACGCGTTCTCTTGACAAGCCTAGGAGAAACGTATATGGTGACAAAACAAAAAATAAAGCACCGCGTTGCCATAAAACAAAAACGTCAATTTATGAATCGCATTTGTGTCAAGCGTTTCATTCCAATAAAACTAACCAATTCACCGCGATAGAAAACCGTGAGCAGTACACCGAACATTGGAATTTGCACGCTTCAACGTTTCAATATAAAGAGCCATTTTTTAACTATTTTCACGCGCGAAGCCTATTTATTGGACCCCTCAGACCGCGCCTTTGTCATGTCGACGAGAAAATCGAAGTCAGGTACGATGCCGGGGGGAGGCGGAACATTTCGCCACAATTACGTTCAGAATGCGGATGCAAATGGGACCGTCGTCGTAGGCCCTAAAAAGTATACCGAATGTCGTTTGGTGCCGCGATAGCTTTATTTTTGCTGCCGTTACGAGAAATCTATTGCCCCTAATAAAACGCCTATCTGTTACGAATTTAAAAGCCAATTTATTACTCGCTGTAAGCGAACCGACGCATGGGCGATCGGCCATACTGAAATACATCGGTTACTCTAATATTTCTTGTAATAATATTCAGAATATATATGATTTTATAAAATTAATAATCTGTGATTTACACGTTGACATCGACAAAGGCGTCCGTTGTTGTAAATAATAATGTCGTTATGTCTTTGGTAAATATTTTGAAGCATTTTGAATAAGATGATCAGAAGAATGACTCATAAATGTAGTGTGATTCAATTTGAAATCACGACTATCTGCGAAAGCTTGGCGTGCTGGTCGGAAGCGTATATTTCCCACTAAGTATATCGAAGTATAAACATGTTTGTCGACAGATACGGCGCCGGGTACGATTTAGCGGCACGGCGGAAAAACGCGACGAGGGAGTCTACTGCTACGCTCAAGGCGTGGCTTAACGAGCACAAGAAGAACCCTTATCCAACGAAAGGGGAGAAAATTATGCTCGCAATCATCACAAAGATGACACTGACGCAGGTGTCGACTTGGTTCGCGAACGCACGGCGCCGCCTTAAGAAAGAAAACAAGATGACGTGGGAGCCCAAAAACAAGACCGACGACGACGACGACACTATGCTCTCGGACGAGGAGAAGGACAAAGACGAACAAGACGACAAAATGAAAACACACAAAGGTTCGTTGAGTTTTTTCCCTATTCACATCTGACAGTTAACCTTTTTCAATAAAATACCGCCTGGTAATAAAGCTTGACTGTCGGTTGTTGATTTGATAGTAATGCTTTAAGTGTTAACGCAAATATGTTTTGTCCCTGCAATGCGAATGCTACGTTTCTATAATGTTAATGTGTGTTGTTTTTTAATAAACGCGACTGCGAACGACGATATTTTAATGTGACTTCGTTAATTTTCCGGGAAGTACGTGTTATTTCATGTACGAATTGTTGTAAACCATTTAAAATTGCTTTAATTTTGTCGGTGTATAAATCGTGGAGTGAATTGGCATAACGTGGCTGAGGGCCTGAGGGTGTGCGAGACCGGGAGGCGAGGGCCGCGACGGCGGGCGGCGCGGCGTGGGCGGCCGGGGAGAGGAGAAGAGCGGGTCTCGGGCGTGTAACTGTGCGTAACCGCTCCTCGCTCCCGGATTTCCTATTCGTAGTAAAGTGGGCGGCGCCCGGGCCAAATTTCATATAACGCGTCTTCCGTTCGTCGGTACAGCGCGGGCCGAGGCTCGGAGGTCGCATACGCCGTGTCTGACGATCTGCCCTACTTCATGTTCTTGCCAAAGGATTTGTCGAGTTCGTGGATCGTTTCTTTTATGAGGATATTCCGTCGGAACGTAAGTAAGTACGGTTTTGGGGATTTATAATGTGTTCCAATTGAATGTGGAACCTTTTTCCGGTGCGGTCTTTGTCGTCGTTATTTATTTGTTGTGCTCAACATTTTCAGCGAAGCATCGCAATACATACACGATTTTCATTAATATGAATGAATAAGTCCCACTTATAAGTCGGTGTCGGGTTCGCGGAATGCATTTTATATGTTAATGGAAGCTGCGGACACTATTAAGTGCAATAATAAAATCCAGATGCGTATTAGGCGTGGAACGTGAGAGTGTCGAGTGGAAATGCGAACGTTAGTCTCGCTTGTCAACAACATAAATTATAATAGGCATTGTTGTTACAAAGATGGTTTGGAACACGAGTGTTTTCATTACAAAGTTCATGGTGCTAATGGAAGGCGACGGCGAGGGCGTCACGGGTGACGCGCGGCATACGCTCGCGTAATGAACCTCCCTATTGTTGGAACAGAAGTGTACTTAATTCGTGGTTTCTATGCCGCGCGCCGTCGGCGTCGGTCGCTCGCGGCGTATCCACTCGAGAGCTTGGAACGTTGTTAATAAACTGTTGAGATCTCTCGAGTACGAGAGCACACTTCTACGAGGTTCACATGAACATTCAGACTAAAATTAATGGAGTAGTTTACTCTAACATTTTTCTTAATTTTTTTATTAACAATGTCTGTTAAGTATATAATAAATATTTTTTTATGAAATTGTAGATATACCCAACGTAAAACATCAACAATAATAGTTGTTTAAATGATCAATATTAAGTAGGCAAAACACAAATTTACATGGTACTTTTATTCTCGAATTGAATTGAAATCTACATTATTAAATGTTGATTCTGGACTTAAATGCATTTAAAGTTTTCTTGCAGACGCTCATTCAAGTTCTTGCAAACCTAGACCTGAATAATGCATAGTTCCTCCGGCACCTTTTCTTTTGTCCTTACCTTTTTTACCCTAGCAACCCTCTCAGCGGCGCCAAAAGTCGCCAGACATTGTGCGCCGGATTACAGGCACGCGCCCCCGCGGCGACTTCCGCGCCAGGCAAACGCAGGGGAGTATGATATAATAATTTATTATCATAAGTTGCACTTTTTCTGCCCAAGCCCTCGGAATTCTCGTTTTTATTGTGACGAAGGTTTCTGGGCTAAATGTATGACGCTTTTATCCATATATTCTTAACTTTGCCTCTAAATCTTCTAT
Organism: Campaea margaritaria; assembly: GCA_912999815.1. Lineage (NCBI taxonomy): Eukaryota > Metazoa > Arthropoda > Insecta > Lepidoptera > Geometridae > Campaea > Campaea margaritaria. Next base: position 9,919,847 of record OU538788.1, read on the forward strand.
ATCTATATATAACTTACCTACTACGTATCGGCCGTATTGTATTTTCCAGATTGGAATAAAATTTGGAAATATGGTAATTCTCTCCTTCTGCCTAAAAACCATTTGGGTAAAATAATTAACTACACTTAATATTTTTACTTATTCAAATGTTAGGCACTATCGATCTCTCCTTCTTTTAATTATGTCTGATGTCACACAATTGAAGGCTTTTTGATACTATACGAAACAACGGCTGGAACGATAAATAAGATACATGTAGGTTATCTTCCATTAGAAAAGCATGAAGTTATGTGTAACTACCTATTACAAAATACTTACCCAACAACGTTATTTAATTAGAACGCTCAGTAACATTGCTCTATGCCTAATAAAATCCTTAACAACCGAGCAAATAAACGATAACATTTCTCACTAGCAATACATAACCATTCTTTCACAAAAACGTCAATGTTAGCGACGTGTAATATATCATTTTAAGTCACGGCAAACAAAGCCAATATAAAAGCTTTCACACGCGATCCCTAGACCGAAGTCGGCAAACAAACATCCAGAACTATCCCGCGCTAAGCCACTCATGAATAAAAGCTTCATTTTCGGACCCCACCAATAAATGTTAATTTTTGTCGTGAGCGCACGCATCGCAAACAAAATATTAATCCGGCGTGCGTTAATGGAAAACGAGTAGACGTTAAACAAACAAGTGAGCATCGTGCGAGAGGGCTTCGCAGTTCTCCTGCGAAGTAATAAATTGCAGTGACCTCGGCAGTAAAGTGCAGGCCTGCAGTGAGTGCACGCGGTCGGGGGTGCGCTAGGGACGGGCGCCGCTGCGGTGTTGCCAGCACCAAATATACACCATTTGTGGCAACGATACGCCGAGACAATCAATCTCACGATGCTCGCTATCAATAAAACAGTTCGCTTTATTAACATTCTGGCTTTATTTAATATGTCAAATACCTGTCTGACTTTATTTATCCAAAAAATATTTTTTCTTTTTAATTTTTTATATATTTCCGTTTGTTTGCCCTCAATATGACGTGATGGTATGCGGGAGAAGGTGGTTACGTTTTTAATGCTCTTAACAATAAATTAGTCAAAACTATGTTTTTAAGTAGTAAAGTAGGTGTAGGCCATATAGCCAAATAGCCCAATAACATAGTTGTACTAACTTGTTTTACCTACCTACTTACTGGCGGAGCTTGATTAGTCGTAGCCATGCCTCATGACATGACCCAAAAAAAATACCTATGCTAAATAGTTCATGCTACTACCCATTACATAGGCATACCTACTCTACATTGACTTTGAAAAGAAAATTTCTCTTTCATGTGTTGATTCGTAGCTGAATCTGCCACATAACAGGGAAATACCATTGTAACTCAACCAATGGTCTTGAAATACGCCTGCTAGAACACTGAATATCACTACGGGGATGTATGAGATGGGTAACATCTAACTCTGCCGACACTGGAAACTAAACGGAACATGAAAGAGACCGCCCTGTACTGCGACGAATTTTTGTTGTCTTTCGTTCGGCCCTATTCAATTACTATGATTCAATTCTACGATTACCCTACGGAAACCACTCAGATCGCCGGATAGGGTCCACCCACACGGCTCGTCGGCAAGGGGTCCTCAGATCGTCAGGGATAGCCCATGTTAACTTCATTCGCCGCGTGATCGCATGCACTCAGATAAATCTTTAGTTTGCATATCCGGGGGAAACAGTCCAACTAGGACTGCATTCGATAAATATTTATGGACGGATATCCTTTATCAACCGCGGGTTGAGTGGCTAATGACTGATAAATTTGTTTCAGTTTTAGCGTGATTTTACATCGATCGCCACGATGGTCATCCATCATTGGTGGGTGGCAATGCAAGCTTTTTTAAACCGAACAAAGTTTTTGTGGGATTTTATTACATCAATTCCGGTATTATTTACAATCGTAGGATAATCATTAGAGGATATAGAGGATATAGAATCATCATAGTATAATGTTTTAGTGCCATGTCTCATTGGTGGGGTCTACGTACAATTTAGTTGACTCATAAAATAATAAAACCATTTCACAACCCCGATTTCAAAAGAAATTAACTCAACGGACTCTCGAAACATATTTCCAACATAAAACATAACAAAATTATCCAATTCCAGCTTATCTCCCGCCGTTGTGGGCGTTTATTAGATTAATACAATGAAAATTAAAACAATTTGCCGGATAAATATCTTCGCGCGGAGTATCAGTGGCGTCCCTATTTATCCCTAGTGAAGGGCAGCGCGGATAACCCCTCTTAAAAGCTAGGAGCAGTCAGCATTAAATGGAATAAAGCGAATGAAGTCGAGCGGTCGCACCTCTCTCCCCGTACCTCGCCCTTGCCCCGCTTGCCTCTCGCGGGCCTCTGAATTTCATTAGTACCCACCCCCGCGCCCTTAGAAAGCCACTTTACAACAGAAAATGGTATTATGATAATATTTAGAGCATTATAAAATTCGCTGAATAAACATTTTGTGTAATTGTACAATAAAAAATATTTTCAAGTTGAGAATGTATAATATTATCTAGGAAGGTAGGTACTACAGGATCAATTTCAACGTTGGCTAAGATGTCAAAGGAAAAGTTTAATAAACTGATTTTTATTTCAGTAAGAGGTATTTCAGGTTAACATTTTATTTCCACGAAGCAATCTACAATCAATCAGCTACGCATAGGCATTATGAAATATTAAATATTATTATTATTATTCAAATATCATGAAACATAACAAGTGTTGTAATCTACGCTTGATTACAAAATCAGCTGAAGTACGAATAAGTATTAAGCGGGAGAGCCGTGTGGTGTGCGGTGGAGCGGCGTGATGCCGCGGGGCGCTTCGGAAAATGCGAAATAAATGCTCAGCTTAAACACGAAAGGGATCAACGGGCATCGCGCCCGCGGCAGGGGAGTCGCGCCCCAAAGTGGTATTTTCACTTCGCTAATCGGATAACCACTTAACGAATGGGTCACTGCACGCCAAACGTATTTTCACACGACTTTTCTGGGGTGAGCATAGAGATTTCACATCTTACGATCCAAAACTTACGTCGCGCCCGTAACTCCCACGTTGACCGTGTCCGAGCCCGATCCGCAGCGTATCGATTTTTTCGAAATACATTTTAAGCCCTCGTTTATGTCGTCGCGTTAGTTACGGCGGCTATTGCGACTAATCTGATTGCTACGACGCGTGCACACGCGTTTATTGCCGATCGGACATAAAATATGATCGATGAATACGATTATCTTTACAGATGAGGAGCGGAAGGGTGACGATATGCTGCAGGGCATGCACCACCAGATGCTCGGTTACGGTATAAAGGAAGAGACGAAACGGGGCGCGGGTGACTGCGGCGTACCAATCCCGGCGTCGAAGCCGAAGATCTGGTCACTGGCTGACACGGCCGCATGCAAGACGCCACCGCCGGCCGCGCAGCCATGGCCTCACTCGCAGCACGTATACGGCGGAGCGGAGCGCGCGCCCGTGGACGGCGGTGCCAACGGGTTCGCGCTGCCGGCCACGGCGGCCGCCAGCCCAGCCAGCGGCGCGTACGGCCGCTACGGCGGGTTCCCAGGTGCGCAGTACGGCGCACAGCACCCGTGCGTGCACCCGGCTGCCTTCCCCGACGTGCAGACCGACACCCCGCCGCAGACACCACCCAACATGAAAGTGCCGAGCGTGGCCAACCCGCTGGGCAGCGGCGGTGGCGCCGGTTACTGCTTCCCTCGGCATCAGCAGTCGCCACACCGCGACGCCTACCACAACCCGCACCACACCACCAACAACCACCAGCCCAACCAGCCGCATCATAACGAAGGATCTGCCGCCTTCAAACCCTTCTATAAAAGGTTATTATCTCTTTTATAACAATTCGAACCAACTTATCGATGCGACACTATAAGGGCTGGTTCTATAAACAACATACCTTTTTGTAATTCATTTGTAACATCGCGAGTCCTAATGACTTGTCAGTACCTTTTCTGATTGTGCTTTTATAAATGCATTTTATTTTATATAAATTTTGTGATGATTTATTAAATAATCATTGTCCAATTGTTCTGAAGAACATCACCGTACTCAGATAACCGCTGAATGGATCAGTGTGTTTTTATCATTTTTGGAAGTAAAATTCCCTGCTCTTGTTTCAAAATAATTATACGATTGCTTGGTATCAACACGATCACAGGTACCACATTATATAAAATAAAGCATACAAGAAGTTTAACTACAATAATTCTTTCAACTCAGTTTAATACGATATGTATTAAGCAAGAGTCACAATTAGTTAAGCGAAGATTTTCCGTACGATTACTGAATAATTGCGTGATTTAAATCAACACACCGAATAGAAAGTAGAAACTAACAAAGAACATATTTTTTTCCTATGTCCCTTACAAGACTCGTCCTTCCAAAAATAGATCAGCATTCAAATGGTTAACTTCTTTTAAAGTTCATTAATTGAACTATACTTGAATAATATCTCATACGTTACCTACTACATTATTAAACTTACAAAGTACTGTGGCAAGATGGACTAGCAGACTAATATGGATGTTCTCAACAAATGTACATAGAGCAAGAATAAGGTATTATATTCGTTGTTACCTACCTTACTTACCTTATTGTCGTTGGTACTAAAGCTCCTACCTAATTACAATCTTTTGATATATTTTTTTTGGTTTTAGCTTTGCATTTTTCATGATTCACCATTGATTACCCTACGAGCGTACAGGTGTCAAAAAATTGCAGTAAATTCCAAAAGGGCTTATTTCAGTACAGATTGCAGAAAAATAAAAGTAAAATCCTTGCAGATATTTTAGAATATTTTTTAATTTTTAATCTTGTTAAGGAAATTTTAGTTATCTATTGATTAGAAAATGTTTTCCAAAAGATTTTGTAGAGCGTCAGAGCCACGCGCCGCGTGCTTTGTCACAGAGTGCGTGCGAGGTCAGCGAACTCAGGTTAGCACGCTGCCTTACTACGACCCTACGAATTGTATGACATGTTAGTAAAAGTTTTTTTTGTTATATACCATTCTTTAGTAAACTACCATTGCCATCGCTTCTTTTTAGTCGTGCTTCCGTCGTCTTGCTATAAATAGCTACTTCAATAAAAATATCTTAAAAAATTCATTTTAATTTTATAGATACATAATAGATATAATAGATGTTAAACGGACGATTTTTGGATGTTTAATAATTAAAGGTGAATCCATACAAGCAAACTTAAACAAAATTTAAAAAAAACTAAGCTCCGGCGTAGCTACTTTCTTTTTATTACATAAAAGTTTCGTATAGTTTAAGCAGTCCATTATTTTACTCTTTAAATTCACGCGCTTGCCTTGACCCTCTCGCTCAGGCATTGTGGAGATCCAACATCTAGTTTACGAATAACAACATCACTACCACCATTTCTAGTTCATCCATTCGTAAAATGGATATTCTATGAGATAGGCATGTCTTCTAATATTTATGAAATTGGTTTCCTCCCGATTACCACTAAAACTACGTTAGCACAATTATTTCTTCTTCCAAAACTACATTATGCTGATACTACTGAAGACCAATTAAACAAGCTTGAGCGTTTACGAATTTCTGCACACTATTAATTTTTAGCTTGCGTGAAGACGATAATATTCCAGATTTCCGCAAAAGGCTCAAAAAGTTACCTATCCATCTTCGCCGGAACACTCATAAAACATTTTCCCTACTTTTCCCTCCTGTCAGCCCTCCTTATTTATAAGAATACTTCGATTTCTTGCACCTCCCCCATCTCTTGTCCTTACGCTTTTAATACTCGCCAGCTGAAGACTCCTGTTTCCGCATCACAGTTATAATAAATCTTTACATAACTTTCACATTGACTATAATTAAACGCAATAGTAGGATACAGCAAAGATGTCTAACAATACTATAGTACTGCGAAGACGCCATACGTAATATACTATAAATGAAGCAAAGATACTATAGAGTGAAAAGGCCATAAACCGAGTTGCGGTTTAGTAGCAGAGGTTCGCGCCGGGGTGTCATGTCGGTAATTGAAAACAATGGAGTCGCTCGAGGCGGAAGGGAGACGCGCCTCGAGGGCGGCCAGATTGCAATCTTACGTCATTTGTCACTGTCAAGCGACGCGATCCGCACGCCTACATGCGTCGACCTGGCCAAATTAGCTCTTACTGTTCCTCGGGTACTTACATTTGCCACTAAATATACTGTTTAGAATCTATAAAACGGCTCGTAAACGGAGATTATCTGGTGAAAACCAGACAATAGAGCCTGGGGCATCGCCATAAAGTGGCAAACCTATATATCAGTATTTTAGACTGCAGAGTGTGTTCAAGAGCTTTACTTGTTTTCCATTTTACCATGTAACAATCAAACTTCCAGGCGCTCGGTGAAGCGCTACCCTCTCAGGGTAGAAATAGCCACAGTACACACAAAGCGTTTTATATCTACATTTATAATCAGAAGACTCATCGTCGTTGTTTGTGTTACCTGAAAAATAAAAAATAAAAATGTATCTTACAAAACATGATTCCGTTCTACAGTTGGACAAAGGAGCTTACTAAAAAGCTCAAGCCTTTTTTCAAACTCTATCATCACATTATTGATTGCCGAAATACAGCAATCGAGGTAATTGCTGCTGGCCATGCAAAGATACAATCCAATTCGATGAATACAATCTTAAGAAAGATATACAATGATGTATATTGGGAGTGCGCTACATAGGATGCTAAACATGTGCGTCTATAATCTACACATCTGACATGCTATCGCGATGTGATATTTTAGGGTTCATGTGATTTATCTCAAGTCATTTTTAATGATGCCTAAGCATTTAATAGCGTGAGAAGAAGATTTCCGTTAGTTTGGAGCGAGCCTAGGGTGGCACATTCTTCTAAGACTCGTCGTCGGTTTTCTAAGAAGAAGCTGTGGCATTCGCTATCCGACTCTCATTACAATAAATCGAGATCCGACGTTGCCGCACAAGACGGCGTCGCCAAGAATTTTGTTTTAGCCAAACGCTCACAAATTCACTTCTATAAACCTTTTGTATTATTTCGGTTTTCACGCCTTTTTGTCCCTCGAATTCTTTGACGCGAAAATAACTTCTTATCGCGGCATTCTTTTTAAAGTAGCCCAAAAAGAACGGATTTAAATCGACAGTTTGTATTTCGACATAAATAAAATGCCGTCTGGGTTTTAACTTAGGTAGTTAGGAACTATTATTTTAATTTATATCTATTCCAAAATTAAAAAAATGTTGTTTGTACAAATTAATATTTTTTATAAATTAAATAATACAGTAAGAACGTTAAACTATTATTTACAGAAAGAAAAAATAATTAAAAAACCAATTACATTTATTATAAGAAGAATATAGCACTCAGTTATTTCTATTTAAATTAAAGTATCACAATAGGCACTTACAATGCCTTTGCCGGACGTTATTTTTACATAAGGCTCATACTTTAAATTCGTCGGTTTTAACAAACGACGATTATTCGAAACACAGAAAATGGGTACAATGACTATTGTCACAGAGGTGTCACAGGGCTCAAACAAGCGGTGGCTGGCGATCATCCCGACACGGCGATAACGCCACGACCGCGAGTTGCGTGGGCGCGGAATCTCAATGGATCCTCTTCATTCACAACACTACCTCCGCATTAAAAGCTGCTTTCCTTTTTTTCGACGACCCTAATCTTACCTCTTATCTTTCGATCCTGACTCGAGTCCTCTGTTTCATTCAGCCCCAGGTCGCTCGGACAACCTGTTTGACTTCTTTTTTCATTGACGCCGCTACAAACTTTAGATGACCGCGGCCGAGGTCGAATTTTTATTTCTTTCACATTTCGGTTTTCCGGTCCGAACGATTCGTTAATAAATTCTCAGATAATGAGACTGAACGTTTCGTCACCTCATCTCGATTGGTTATATTTTTTTACTTTTTCGGTTTATATGTGTGAACGCGGCGGCGGGCGACGCCGCGATAGAATCGGAACGGCTATCTGGATGGGACTTCTTTTTTCTTAATTTAAATACCGCTATCCTTTTTGAGAGACATTTTTATTGTTTTGAATGGATTAAAATGATACATTCTTCACAAGTTGCAATATATTAAGTTTGAATTAAGTGATTCATGCTATTATATTTGTTACGAGTGCAGCGTAATACATAATTTCGTTCATAAGCGTTTTCTGATATAAATTCCTAAAAGTAAAGTTTAGCTTGACGATTTCGCTGAGCGGTCATATTATGTTAACAACGATGATTGAATGTTATACTTTAAAACTGAATAAAATAATAACATACATGCTTGTGTGATATGTACCTACTCGAATAACCGTATGTCCGTTACAATATTCCAATGTTTGTTCCAGGTAAAGCTCGTGAAACCTGGGTCGCTGCCCCTCCCGTCGACAATTAAGGACTGTCAAACTTCTCAGTGGCACAGTGTTTCATTTACCTACTTTATAAGGTCAACGACAACAAGTAGATGAATAGGACTTTGGCTGACTATACATATTACTAGGTCAAAATAAACTTTGTAACTATTTAATTTCGTATATAAAATTTATTTGTATATCGCATAGTGTAATTTTTAAATTTCTAAAGTAAAATGCACAGTTAATTACGATTGTATAAAATGTTAAGTATGTACTTAAATTTCGTTTGATGTTGTTATTTCGACGATTGTCCCTAGTACTTAATTAATAAACGAGATAAGGTATCAACGTTGCTCAGTATTTTTATAGATTTAAGAAAATATTGGAATTCAAATTTATTTACAAATCACGAGAAGCGTAATTATGTGTATATGTAATTGGATAACCTGTATTGGTTCATAAGTAACTGTAATTGTAATTGCCGCACAAATTATGAGACATTTATGTATGTTGTAAGAAATTCTATTGATTTGTTATTTACTAAGTTCTTCCAATATTATTTTATTTTAAATTCATTGGAGCAATAAGTTATTTGTTAGTTCAGGTGCCACACTTCATGCTACCAACAGATGCGAGTTTCTATTCCTACGAGTACCCCGCGTATGTGAGGATGACATAAACTATCAGAACATCAGTTCGTAAACGAAACGGAATAAATCGAACCGTTGAATATTTGTTAAGTCGATAACAAATCGATTTGGTTATTGTTGTTGTCCCTGTACATAAGATGTTTTGTAGATTTTCTATTATAGTTTCACATGAAGTGTACAAAGTATTTAATATAGTTTTGCCACATTCGATGTTGTTGACGGACTCTTCGAAACGAACTTATAAATATTGTTTAAAAGTATTATTAGTATACCTGTACATAAATATATTCTGAATATTTTATTTTATTAAGGGTGCAAACACGAGATGTAAGATACGCATTTATTGAATTGATGGCACGTTAACTTTAATTGTATTTATGATTCAGATTAGTGCAACAAATCAAAAATGGTTTAATTATTGTTAGCATCGAACAGCTTCACATGCTTTAAAAAATATTTGAAAAGACGTGCGTTATATTATTTTTAGCTGTTTTTTGTTTTGGAAATCGTATCAGTAGTGAGTTGACATCACCACCTTGCATTAGGCTTAATAGCTATATAAAATTACTACTTAATAAATACTATCTGTATTTTTAAAAATACAAACAAATCTGTTCAGATTATATTATGGTCGGTTGAAAAAGTTTACTTATTCCTAATTACACATTTTCAATAAATACCGTTACCAACACTATATCGATAAATGTTCTTATAGCTAGTCCGGTGCGAAGATTTCTGGAAACGAATATTACTAGAAGTTGTTAAATAAACGAATGTATAGTAAAAGCGATTGCTAAATAGATTTATAAGAGTATAATTTATTAAGCCGATTTAGCCTTACAATTTTTCAGGTTTGTCTGACATTAGTGCTCAATATTTAACATTGAGATTGTGCTGAAGAACTGGTCAGTCTTTTGAACTCTTTGTAAAACTATAATAAAACACGTTTTGAAACATCTTTGAAAATATAGAGCACTTTTTCAGGCCATCCTAAAGTTAAAACTTTAAGCAATTACAACGATTTTACAAGATTTTATATTCAGTACCGGTTGCAATAATAGTCGCATAATAGGAGGTTTTCAGTAGGTACTTGTTAAATAAGTATCAAAATGACGTCAACTTAAAGAAACTCATTTTCAATGTGACCAAATCGAATACATTCGCTTAATATTAAATGTTCTATATAGAATATATTATTATAACTATTAATTATTATTATGAGTAAAATTATGTAACGATTGTAATTAAATCTTTATTTCCACGAATACGGTTTTATTTCCTATGTCTCCTTTATTATAATAATATACAGCAATCACAACCAATAAATAGAAGATATTACGAAAAGAAAATCGACGTGGCCATATTCCATAGAGAGTAAAAAGTAACATAATTCAATTATGTAGGTAGGTAAGTAGGTACACGTCTTATAAGTAAGTATGTACTTTTTTAAATAAAGCTAAATCTCCACCTGGGTCCGTAAAATGGAGCCATGAACTTAAAAGTAATGGAAAAAAGGGAATAAATCGAGTTAACTAAATGGTTCAGTCTCAAGAAGCGTACAAACAAAATGGGGAGTCGATAATGACCCGGCAAAAGTCGTCGGTTACCCGAGTAGGGTTCCTCCCTTTACCTTCCAACTCTTAAACAATGCTTAAGGGCTAATAAAAGAGTACTCTTTTCAACTTTTTAAGAGGCATTCAATCTCCGAATTTAATTTACAGGGTTAAGTAAAGAAAAGTAAGTGAAGGCGCTGGTAAATTAATAGGTGCATTTTTATTCGTAGAAAAGCCTAAATTTCTCCCTAAGAATTATAATAATGATAAAATTTCTGAATCTGTTACAATACCACATTATATGACTAAAGAATCGTTATATACATAACACACTTTACATATCAGTCAAATGCAGACCACCATGACACCATACTGTACGCGTGGTATGCCTGCTATTATGGTTTTATACTAAAGTATGAGTATTACGAAGGTTAATCTCCCTTATTTACATAAAATCTTTGAAGAGTTGAATACTAAATTACATAGTGCCAGGGTTTCACAGTTTATAATACCTATCATTGTCAATCTGATTACGTTCCCTCTGCTAAGAGTGGCTAGGTCAAAAGGGCTAAGGTTTACTTTTATCTTTGTAGTGATTTAACTTACTTTTTGCCCAATAATAGCAACCAACCCACACTACTAAGACAAAAGTACAGCTTAGTTATAGTAGAATACCTATATTTTTATAATAATTACTAACTTCAATGATAAGTTGGTTTAAATAATATGAGCAGCTCATGAAGTGAAAAACTAGTTCTTGTGATATAAATAAATATGGATTGGTATTTTTTTTAATGAATTACCACAAATTATTTGATGAAAGTATAAATTATTTTTTATCGGTTCCCAATCTGAACTTAACATCGAAATATAACTTACTCGTAAACAGTAGCAAAGTTGAATCTTAATTGGCTGTAGGCACGACCCTCTATATGCAAACACAACGCACAGACAATAGCCTACAATCATTACATTATAAAAAAAAAAAAAACAATATCTTGAAAGCTATGCTACCAGAAACATAGTCAAGTATTACAATATTAGAAATTAATTAAGATATTTGAATTAATAATGTAACAGATATCTTTTTCAAAACTAACTTACCAAAGCATAGGTACAAACTTAAGATTTGCAAATGATCTTGCAAAATACAGTAAAAAAAGTATTTACGAACTGATACCTACATTTTCACACTATTATAATATTCTACAGCAGATGGCTAAAATGGTATTAAAAATATCAACAAATCGTACAATTAATCGGAATATTCCATACTCGTGGTGACAAACCTACCTAGATCGTAAACTGATAGTATACTCATTTGGCGACAAACAAAACCGACCTATTGCTTTAGTTAATCAAATCCGTTACTATAGCAATTGAATCCGCAATAAAACCGCCAGTGGTCATAAAACGGTCATAAACATTGACAACACAAATAGCAGCTAATAATGTACGGAACCAATCAGGCCGCAGCCGTGCGACACCAATAATATTTTATACGTACCTTTATACGGAGATCAGAGAGCATTGCAGATGATTGCTGCAATAAAAATGTTTGCTAAAGGCACTGATTTTAATTAATTGGCTTTCAACCCGAATTAAAACACAATACATGTTCTGGAACGGTGCGTTGTTAATGCATTGCCGGTTTTAAAATATTAATTATTGTGAGAGCGACGACCGGATTAATAACGCATAGGTCATGAGACCCGTCAGAAGTTGCAGCAAATTCTTTGAGAGTCGTTACGTTAAAGTGCGGTTCTATGTAACCAGGAAGTTTGAAGAAGAGCTAGGGTAGGTGCTAACTAGTTTCCATCACGCCACGCCAGATGGCATACCTCATCAGGGTTAGTTTTGAGGTTTCTTGATGGATGACGTGGCGATTTATATCTATTTGATGTGTCACCAATGTTCTATAAGATTTTTCTAACAAAATATAATTCAATATAATTTGTGATTAAATTCCGAAAGCCAATTTGGAAGAATGAAAGGAATGATGGCAAACGCTAATACAATAAAGCATAATAATAATTATCAATTTCACGGACGTTTAGCACAATTTATACTGTTTAGTTAGACCATTGCGTTGCGATGAGTGATTTAAAAGAGCAAACAGGTGTGACTATGCACCTGCTACCGTCCTTAGGTGTCGGGTCTAATCACTTCAGATTTCCGTGCAAAGGGGCAAATTTATTCATAACTTCACATTTATCACCGCGGGCTTTTCTGAATAGTTTTTCACATGGTTGAGAAAATTGCCGAGCCCAAATTCTATCACGTCGGTGCCCGGGGAGGGCGAGCCGTTAGAATTTTGTGCACCTTGCCGAAACCAATAAATCAAACTATTGCGTAATATTGCCTTTATATGCATGGATATCACTCCGGACCTTCAATTTTATTTATTATGCCACTAAACAGATTTATATGAACGATTTATGGGACAGAGTCTTTTAACTTTGACTCACATTATTTTTAATGTCATAAAACTAAACTTTGCAATCAGCGATCCATAATTCGTGCCAGAAATCATATGTTTTGAAAATAGAAATAGCTTTAAACCTTTTAATTTACTCTACAAATTTGCTTTCAGTACAATTCGCTGTTTATTAAATGCAAATATCAGACATAAAACTTACATTAAAATAATATATTACTTTTGTTAACAGTTCGAGATTATAAACAGTTATCTTGATATGTTTAACGTCATATTATTTTGTAAAATAAGCGTCAATCAAGAACATCTCTATATATTATAGGATCTTTGTAGCGACAATAAATCTCTATGACTTCGATAAATAGGTTTTTGTGGCAGTTCACGCCGATAACAAACTAGCGGCTACCAGATGTGTGCCGGGCGATATCGGCACATCGATCGCCCTCCGAGATGTGATCGCCGGCATTCCTCCCTCCCAACATCGGAGATAACTGAAAACATTAAGTTTAATAATTTATCTACGGCCATTCGTCTGGGCTCGGCTTCTTGCATCTCACATGATATTCAAAACGCGCATTCCCATTCGAATGAGATAAAGGTTTTACAAATACAAAACAAATAAGCAATACCGTCAGCTCGCATAGCTCCTTAGTCAATAGCAGGCACATAAGCTATGTCCGCACAATGAATTGTTCCATGTTTGGATAAGCTTCTTCAACTAGCTAATTCTGAACTAGATCCGAACTTTTTACTTGGTTTAATTAAGTGACACAAATTGAGCAAGTACAGATTTGATTTGTTCAAAAGCTGCTTTCTAGTTTTGAGTTGTATATTCCAAGGGCATGTTGTGTTGTGATAGTTGCAGTGTTAGGTAAGAATTAAGTTATGATTAGGTTGAGTTCTAATTTAAACTTCATTTAAAATTATTAATGGAAAAAACAGTGTTTGATGAGGTTGAAATCAAATAAATCGGTACCAATATAAATACGACTTTTGAACTAAGCTAATAATTACATCATTTGGAACAAAATTAATGAAGTTTCGATTTAATAAAGCCATACCAATGAAGAATAAAAGATTTACTGGAAATATTCACCGGATCAAATGCTCAAGTTGGGAATACTTCCACGACGCATAATCTGGAGGAAAATCAATGAGGCATTCTTACACGGCCGCTGAGGGTTCGAATTGAGGAACTTTGGAGTCCTTTAAATGAGTTCACCTCCTGACGTGATTCGCCCTGATATTGGTGGGTACATCGTTGTATTGCCTATCTACTTATATAAGCTTATAAGATTCCGTTTCTATACGAGTAGTGCCTTGGTAGGTACTCCGATTAAATTGTTATTTATAAGTAAGTTAGAGGTCCAGAAGCAACTGGATACATATTTACCGATGATTTCTTATCCTTTTATTCAGATATTGGATTGCAAAAAGTGATTTATATCATAGAGAAAGAGAATCTTAGATGCTCATGTAAGTATGAGAAAGCCCATAAAGTATTATAAATTATAAATATGGCACGTTGTCATGACGATGAAGTTAATCTCGATTGTATTATACAAAATGATGTAGCAAAAATACATGCTGATTTAGTTTTCACATTAACAAAAGCGGACAAGACAATATAAAACAACATAAATCGGATCCCGCCGCGTGAACTCCGAGTGCGCCTCACTCAAGCGCCGCGAACATGGCCAAATACTTTATTGTGCTCATCGGAACATCTCTGGGAACACGTCGCTGCGTCGATGAAGTACACCGGCGCGTAGCTGTCAATTTTGCGGTATAAAATTCCTCCTCGGACATGACAAAGGCAGCTGTCATCGTGTTGCTCGAAGGGTCGCCACATCCCCCGAGGCTAAGCCCTCCTCGTTCTACGGAGACACGCACGTCGTCCGAAACTCGTCTAATCCGCACCTACTCCACACATAAACCCATCTAATTGTTAATAAAAGGACGTATTCGGAAGCGTGCGGTTACATCACGATAGACTCTCTAATTGATTTTTACGGCCCTCCTAATTTAATGCGACTTTATGGAGTTAATCGGTGCTAAATATTGTTTAGCGCTAATTATTTCGAGCCTGCTTTGGATATCATTAGGGTGATAAGAAGGTTACCGCTATTCACCTCTTTGTTTGTTGTCACGAACGATGCTTTTGCTTTTTCATTTATTAATAGGGAACTTATAAAATATAAGATTTATCGTAGTTCTTGGTCCTTCAAATCATTAAAGCTAGCACTACTCAACCACAGATGTGAGTTGACGTCTACTTATTTCTTTTTTTTTTTTTTTAATGTATGTGTCTAGAAAATTATAAGTTATACCCACATCAAAATACAAAATAAAAGGTACGTTTTACAGTAGGTACCTACAGTTAACGGTATGTAGCTCAAACTTAGGAATACATGCAAGTGTTGCATTTCCATCCAAAATTGAAATAATTGTACAAAACATCAAACCATCAATATCACAAAGTTTCTGTATAACAAAAGGACAACAAGCTGTTCAACAGCACGGTGACATTTTAAATATTCCAGCATTCATTTCTATTTCGAAAATCTTCATATCTCGCCCAATATTTTTTGTAAAACGTCTTATTTTCTAGTGAATAAGAATTTGTTGGGACTCCTTGAACGTGTACAACATAATGTTATTATAATTTATGTCATACTAAGCAGGTGAAGATATACGAGCGAGTCATTCGTTTTATTAAACATGTTTGCTAAGTCGATTTTGTTTTTTTTTGTCGCTCGGTCTGTGGGCATCTATCACACAGCGTGAGGCGCTTTCTCGCCCAGCTCTTTATTATGGCTCCACTGATTTCCGGACAGCGGACTCTCACACTTGCCCTTTTACTTCTCACTTGGGCCCTACATCTTTCGATAAAAGTCATATAATGATATCATCAAATCACCGTCGATGATTCGTTCTGAATGTTATGTTATCATAACTTGACGAACTCCTTGTTATGTGAGTTTGTATTTCTGGAAAAAAATTCAAATCTGCATAACAATGTAAGTATGTCGACTTTGCTAGATATAGAATACCATTAATATGAATTTTAGCAACGCAACCGCATCGATTCGAAACTCTAAAACGAATTATATTCAAGTCGGAATTTAAAAGCGGCGAATCGCCAGTAACAAAGCAGGGGTACCTTCAAATAGAAGAAAACAAAGCTTTACATCCGTTCGCAGAGATACGTATTTTGTGATATAATAAGAGAAACATTTGCGCAAAACGCGGACATCGGGGCCATCCATTATGAAATGTCGCCGGCAGTCCGACCACCTCTCACAAGAGCACTTTGTATTAAGTCAACAAATCCACAAACAAGGACATTTGTTTCCATGAATAATAACATGTAAATACTTTATTATATACACGAGCTCAAGAGTACTCGTGACTACTATCCAATTGAGAATTCAGAGAAATAAAATGCTTCACTTTCTTAATCAGACGAGTTTAAATTATGCACCGACTGTTCAAGTGCAGAGTCGCTACAAATATGTTATATTTTGTGTTTTAGAGTATTCTTAATAAGTTCACTGTTATGGGCAGTCATGGCGTTTACCATCAAGTGAACGACCTGAACAGCTTGATTATATTCCAGGTTCATAAAAATTGTGAATGTGACAAGTTTTGGTAGTTTGAATGTAATTTATGTTAAATCGCTGCAGAGCGTGAATTCAATAAGATTAATTTGGCATGTTAGGGAAATTGAGACTCATGTCATGAATTTGTTTGACAACTCAATATTAACGTCTAGGTAGGTACCTACTTATGCAGTAAGTGTCATTTCACTAGAGCAGCTAGAGCTAAAATCGGTTAAAAAAAATGTAATTTGAGTTGGAGCCGCGCGCCGAGAGCCCTCTGGGTTCGCGTAGTCAGCGTAAGTACACATGGAGCGCGCTCCAAGTCCCCGAGAGTTTAGAGATTTTAATTTTCCTTTTGTCTTTATGGATCACGAAATGTTTTGTGTACTCATGCCCCGGGAGGCCGGGGCTAAGACCCCCCGCCGCGGCTTCCTTCCTACATCGCCTCACTACAAAAACGCTTGTTATAAAAATGCACGACGGACAAAAACGCTTACGCTGGGTGACAAGTGGCCTTTGTTTATAATATTTGTTGATTTGTTCAACTTGTTTATGAATGTTCATAACACCAGTTGATGACTTGGCTCTTTCAAAACATCCGATATGTTTGTGGTATTAGAGCCCACCGAGAATAATGTTATTGACATCTTATGCTAATTTGAAGGACTACCTTTCACTGGGCATGTAAGCTATGTAAGCGAATCATACAAATTACAACTGTTCAGTTATATTATATAGTCGTGACATATTAATATTCACAATTAATTAAATGTGAAATTCATAAGAAAATATCATAAGGCGCGGGTTAATACATACTAAAGTTCAGTGTTCCCTTATATCTAAGCTTCGTTTGCCTCATGAATTGATAAGAACATTAAATAGTTTTATAGTCTATAAAATAAGAAATGAGAAATTTCTGGGACCATGTATCTGAACAATTTTGAAGGTAGGTGAAAAACTTTTGATTCAGTTTCAACTAGTCTTTCTTTCGTAATTATTTTTTTACCACCAGGCACATGCCTTAATTGACTATTATCTTACTACTACAACGTAAAACTAACTACTACATACGACAGTTACATACTAATATCATATTTTTTTAAATTTATGCACTGGTGTTATGACAGATAGAACTGTAGCCTGTAGGTGTTGTATTATGATAAAGAATAAACCAGTGTCAAATAAACATTTGACATGATTTATAAAAATTTACACTTCTCTTAAAATGTAATAGTTCTTCTCAGCAAGTATAATTGGTCTTCGAAAATATTACTACGAGCTTCGAGCTTGGCATATCGCCCTTTGACCGCCAAATTAGCAACAAAAAACATATTTCGTTACCATGTAAACGCTCCGGGAAATTAAAGCAATATTTCATATTCGCGAGTGAATTTAATGCTATGTAGTAAATTTTGGACAATATCACAGACATTGTTTTACAACGCGGCACAAACATGATGTCGTTTAAACTTGTATATGGATGACAAGCGGGATAACATTCACACCATCAGAGAACTCTATTAACTAACACCTCAGAATAAAACGGCGTCATTATCGAGATATCATACTAATGTAGAATGTTAAATTTATCAAATGTACGGTATTTGGATGAAAACATACAAGTTGACAACATGTGTAGTTGCTATCTACGCGGAGTGATCGGACGCCCCGGGGCGCGGGCCCGGCTCGCCTGCATTACTCACCGTGACCTAATGGGTGGAGATAAATCATGTGTAGGTATATCTAAAAAACATACAAAACAAACCCAGAAACGGCCAATGTTGAATAAACAAAATTCATGGAAATGGGGACAAATCTGACAATGGCCGGTGCCGGTGGTCCGCGGATATGCCTGCCGTCCATTTGCGAACCCGGAATAATGATGACATGTTAACCTAATAGCTGAACTGTATCATTTATCATATCATAATAGACGTAACTCCTACGAATGAAAATATCAATGACTTTTGACAGCAATATATTGAAGTTCCCAAATTAAGTCACGAAGAGCAGTGTCTGCTTAATAAATTAGGTGATTATAAACATAAATACTATCGGCTTCCTTTCAAACTAAAACCAAAAACACCAACAACTTAATTTGGTTCCCCATAAAAATCATAAATAAAGACGCGTGTAAAGAATAAAAAAATTGCAGTGTCATTTAACGACTATGCAAACGAAAGATAAGGCCCAACGGCAGCTGACGAAATAAAGATATGAATTTCTAATACGATTAAATGAAATGTGCAACAAATTAAATTCTCCCACGCAGAGAGTCCCTCGAATAAAGAAAGACATTACGCCGATCCCAAATAGAAGTAATTTATAAAACTGAGCAAGCCCTTTGATATGAAAATACGACTAATCCGCGGCACGCGCCCCCGACTCCGGGAGGTGACCTATGTTTGTTTGTTTGCCTTCCTCGGTATCATGTAGTTATTTATTTATCATAACTTGGGACTTTTCAATACCCCCGTCCAAATTTATTAATCCTCCGCTCCTAAGCCATTATAAATTATAATTTATCCCGAGATTAATGAATATAAGTGTGTTATAATCAATGTGAGGTATTTTTAAAATACTCCTTGAATTTTTGGAATGTTTGTAGGAACGGACTCTGCTGGAGATATGAGATGCCTCTTCATAACCGTATACCTTTAGAGATGGTTACATCATGTAGCTAATAAAAAATACATAAAGATTGTATTATCGATAAGACAACTATAATTTAATGACAATATGGAAGCTGTTATTTTCTTTTTGTTGGGTTATTAGTCTATGGAATATTTACCTACCTAAATTGGAACTAGTTGGTAAAGAAGCTTGAAAGTTTTGTAGATTTACCATATTATTATCCGAGTAATATTGGAATGTCATCTGAGTGCAGGTATGGACCACTTCATAGTTATGTGACACTACAATATTGTAATTGTTTCGGTTCAAGGACGTGTACTTATCACTACCATGTATTTACATGGTAGTGCAAATTCTGTTTCTAACGGTTTAATAGTTTGTAATCCTTTTAAATGAATATACTCAAAACCACTTCGAACATACAAAGTTCTGAAAATATAACCGTCATTAAAACATTATTCAGTATACACTTATTATTATAAATATAACAGTGAAGAGGCTGGGCTATTCTTTTAAAAGGATATTATTATAAGTCATTTGGAACAAGAAAAATAATAAACATCGAAACGACTGTTTGTTCTTTTTAAACGTTTTGAATTAAGCACCCGATGATTGAGCGTTGCAGTCGCGGTGAAAGCATTTATTAATTTTAAATTGATTCAGATTGTAAATCTTTTTTTTTGTGCTATGTTCAACTTCGTTATTGAATGAAGTTATTATTGCTACTAAAGGTTATATTTCAATGTAGTCGGTATAATATACGAATAACAGAAAACAATAATGCAGTATTCTGCCATAGCATTTATAGTAACGTTTTGATCTGATCGTTTTCTAGAATGGTTTTGTGAAGTTTACCTACGTTCTTAGATGAACAATACTGAACAATGCCGGATCTGATGATGTCCTCGTTGACGTATCCGTCAACGGCGAACTCTGTTAGCTCCGAAGGTGAGAGCGCAGGTGGCTGGCAAAGCCAAACTTGGTCTTGAAGGATCTGTTACATGGCGCACAGTGCAACTGACCACCACCAACAACAATCCTGCATCCAATGCCGGATCTAATTAGCCATCCTGCCCACTGGTACCGGAACTCTCCCGTAGGCAACTGTTATAATTATCTTTAGAGACTGGATGTTTTACTGTATATTACTATCTCTGAAAGAACATGACAAGGATAATACGGTTCTTCGCCTAGAGGCAATAGAAGTGCAAATATGGAATATAATATGTGGGATTGTGGGTATTATATCAAAAAAATACAGAGATTTTTTGAATGATTGCGTATGCTCATTTATTTCTTTTTCGCCGTTATTTTGAGTTTGTATACCTAATTTTGAAATAGGACAAATATTGAATTTTAATTCAGTTTCTTCACAAGCTGTGCTCAACTATGGGATTGATTTTAGTATGTCTGGTTATAGTCGACGTATGGAAAGATAATAATTGTTAGCGCGGCAGCTAAGCTGTATAGGCTGAGCGCGCCTCCAATGGCGGGGGAAGGATGGCTGGTAGAAGAGTAGTACAAAGGAACTTGGCGACTAACCTGGTCTCCATGCAACTGCAATCACCTCGGTTCGGGTCCGTCTCCAAGCTGCTTGTTCCTTCAGGATGTTATGACGTTCGATGTAGTGGACTGTATTTTTGGCGGTTGGTGCGTGTCGGCAAGGAGCGTTTACGCGGCGGGTTTATAGCGGGTTTTGTTTATATTTTCGCGTCGAATTCACGTGGACCACCACAGAGGAGCAGCAGATCCAGTACTTTGGATTCGGCGAGAGCGGCAGCCGCGAAGGACGAGGGTCGATCGCAGACTACTTGCGGCGGCAAGCAGTTTTCTCGTGGATACCACGATATGAGCGACAGAGATAGTCGCCAAGAAATGATAGGAATAGGAAGGTAGGAAGGTATTATGAGTGCCAATGTAAGTGGCGCGAACATTTGCCCCCGGCCTAAAAACCATTGGTTTTTAAAAGAAAGCGGGAAATAAAAAAAAAAAAATTAAAATAAGAGTTAACTCTTAAGCAGTCAACGGGTTAAATATAACATAGCGGTTGACCGGGGAGCAAGGGGTTAAATTATTGGGTAGGTAAGATGCATAAACGGACGACGGGTCTCTGGTAGACGCCGGTCGCCGTTTTTACTGACGCTACTCGACAGATGCCATCGCCGCCGACATGAGTGGCCACGACGACGCCGAGAGGCCAGGATAGCGGGGGAATATTATCAGTGATAATAAGAACAATAGAACCCATTGTAATGGGATTCGAAGGTGTATTCCATTTTCCTCTAGATTGAAGTAAGTGAAGATATTCCAACTTCCACCGTTTGGAAAATGATCGTACCATTTGATCCAATAAAGCGTACCGTTTCAATAAGTGTCCAGGTTCATCGGGAACCGTGCAAGCGGGTAAATGCTTCAGCGGTGCGGTCATTAAGAAATGTGAAGCACTCAGCGCGGTCGGCTCAGACGGATCTTCGCTCAATAACGTTATAGGACGAGAATTGATAACGCATTCTATTTGTGTGAGTACGGTTAACATTTCCTCATAGGTGAGTAACTGTGAACCGATCGTTTTATGAAGACGACTTTTAAACGCTTTCACATATATTTCATAATTCCCCCCGAAGTGAGGACTTCGCGGTGAATTGAATTTCCAGTGTATGTGATTAGCTGATAACTCACCTGAGATAGACTTATTATATTCGTCGGAATTTAAAAGATCCGTTAACGCATTTTTCGCATTTTTAACGCATTTCGTTAACGCAGAGATGGGAAGGGAGTCAAGGAGCGCGGGTGAGTTACTAGCCCATTTGACGAGATCGAAGCCCCCGGCCTTGAGCAACTCGCGGAGATCGTCTCTGAGTTGTAAACAAGCAGACAGAGTAGGCATGGAGTAGCACACGTCGTCCATGTATGTGTTGTCGCTGATAAGAGATGCTGCGAGTGGGAAGCGGGCACCGTCGGCGGCGCACAGCTTTCGCAACACTCGCATTGCAAGGAACGGACTGCTACGTAGACCAAAACAAACGCGGTTGAATTGGTAGGTATCAAGCGGAAAAACGGGATCGAATCGATACAGGAATTTTTGATATTTGCGGTGGTCCTTATTTATCAAAATTTGTAGGTACATCTGTTTAATATCGGATGTAAAAGCAATTGGGTAGAGGCGGAAATCCAAGAGGATTGTAAAAAGATCGTTTTGTAAATTATCCCCGGTATATAAAACTTGATTCAAGGAGAGGCCTGAGTCAGTTTCAGCACTGGCGTCCATCACCATACGCCATCGAGTTGTTGTTTTTTGTAGTCTCGCAATGGCGTGGTGTGGCACGTAATATCCAGTAAAAGGACTATCATTGTCGATCAGTGAAATGTAACCCTTCTGAATGTACTCTTTGATTATAGCAACGTACTCTAAGCGCAGAGCAGGTATCGCGGCGAGCTTACGTTCGAGATACATGAAGCGTTTTTAGCGATAGGGTAAGAATTACCCAGAGAGGTCGCGGGATCGCGGGAGAAAGGTAACGCTACAGAATAGCGTCCCGTAGGATCGCGGGAAACGTTATTTGTAAAAATGCGTTCACATTCTATAGCGTCTGGGCTCAAGGTCGGCGTGCATTGCACCTCTTCAAGCTGCCAGAAGCGTTGGACAAGATTATCTAAACGTGGTCCTTCCGTAAAGGTACAGAGGGAAATATGAGAGCGGCATCTATCTTCAACCAAGGGGTCAGTGATAGAAACAACGGTTTCAATATGAGCGGGCGTAACATGAGCGGGAGTAACGGGAGCGGTCCCGATTACGATAAAACCAAAAATGGTTTCAAAAGCGGTTGGAGTACCAGGCGGACCAGCGGCGCGGCCTGATAGCAATATTTCAGAAAAGAGCGGCGCGCCTATAAGTATGTCGATCTCGGAAGGCGAAGCGAAACTGTCGTCTGCCAGAGGCAGGCAGTTCAGGTATGAAAGGCAGGATACGTCAGTTTTCACTGCCGGTAAATTGTCTGTTATGCGGTCGATAACATAGGCGTCAATTGCAATAAAATTATCATTTAGGCGGGAAGACAAAGTAGCAGAAACTGCTCCCTTGATTGGGTTAGATGCGGAACCTATCCCTTTAACAACGGTGTTCGTCACCTTATTGCATTTTAAATTTAATTTAGCGCAACATTTTGAAGTTAAAAAGTTACTTTGGGAAGCCGAATCAATTAAGGCGCGTACTACATGGCGGCGACCATTTAAATCCGTAGCATAAACTTGTACGGTTCCCAGTAAACAAGTAGTGTCATTAGGCTGCGAAGCGGGGCGTATATTACACAGCGACACCTGTTGTTGTGATGACTGATAAGCAGTTGTAGGTAAGTTCGTCAGCTGAGCGCTAGCGGAGCCCGCGACGGGCGGCGGCGATGCCGAAGGCGGCATGTGATCCCCGGCGGCGGAGAAGTTGCCAGTTCGCGCGCGCGGAGGCGGCGCGTGCGCCTGTGACGGAGCGCTAGGGTACGGGCGATTGTCTTCACGGGAAGATGATACTTTGCGGCATAACATAGAATGATGTTTACATCCACAATAACGGCAATTAAATTTAGAATTGCAAGCAGTATTTATATGCGTAGTGCTTAGACAATTAGTGCAACCTTTGCTTTGTTTTACAAAAGTGTACCTGTCGTCGATAGAAAGCTTATCAAATGCAGGGCATCTATATAAGTTAGCGTGATCGGCTTGTTTGCAAAGCGGACAGTGAGTGACGCATGATGCTGCAAAAGACTGCGTAGACCTTGCAGTACCCGGCCTGTTATCACTGCGGCTAAGAGAAACGGTCGTAGTGCGTTCCAATATTTTGCTTTGTTCGCGGATGAATTTTAAAAGTTCATTGTATGTAGGCATAGATTTACCTCGCATGTGCATTTCAAACGACCGTGCAGTACTTGAATCTATTTTCTTCAAAGCGAGCGATAGTAAAATAAAATCAGACACGTTATCGAGCTTGAGAGACTTCAAACTTGACACAGCCGTGCAGAATTTATCTAGGAATAATTCTAAGTTTTTATTCGTCGCGGTGTTAAAAGATTTAAAATCAAGCATTTGATCAAGATAAGCGGAGGCTAGGTTACGTTTGTCGTTATACTTATCGACGAGCGTCTGCCATATGATCGGATAATTATCACCGTTAGGTACGATACCAGAACAAACTGCAAGGGCCCGGCCTGACAATTTATTAATTAAATATTGGACGCGTTCGTGATCAGTGAGATCGGGATTTTCGTGAATCGTGCGTTTGAATGACTCATAAAATATCCTCCAGGTCATCGGATCTCCATTGAAGACCATCAAATCGAGTTCAGGAATTCTGATGGATTTACGTTGCGGGGCAACATTGAAATCAGCGGTTTTTAAAGGCGGGTTAAGTTTATTATAAACAAACTGACAACGGCAAAACATATCTTCGAAGACGTTTATAGATTGGTAGTTTACCGTGTACGAAGCGTTGAGAGTCAACTCGGTGACATTTAATTTGTTCACAATTTCATTGAAATCGGAGCGTAAGCGGTCTAACGAGATCATTCCACATAGAAATAAATCTTTCTCAGTATCATCAGTGAAAGCCTTTAAAGATCGGTTAAAAATATGTTGTAAGCGAGAAAATATAATGTCACGTTTACCTATCAAGGTCAAACGTTCGATCTGTAACGTATCGAGCGCTTTTGCGTCCTCGTATACTTCACTATCTTTGCCTTTTGAACGAGTAGCCATAGCCATCTTAACAAAGTATAAAAAACTAGATAAAGTATGAAATTCCTAATTTACTGCAACTGCCTACAGCATTTACCTGCCGCGCGCGCGGCGTATTGAATACCCACGCGGAGACGCACGGGCGGTCGTTAGGAATACCTTCACTTTTTAATAAAATTAAGAATTACGGAAAAATCGTTATTTTTACTATTTAGGAATGCGGAATACACGAAATAAGTATATAAGAGCGTAGTAGGATAGTACAGGGTACTATCTGAACTGTAATTGCGGGCGGGAACACGATAATTATAGGAAATTATCGTTGGTAAAAATACCAATATAAAATTGCGGGCGGTTATAAAGAGGACTATATGAGGCCTAAGAGGGGCCAGAGAATAGCGGGAGGACCAGAGAAGATCCGGCGGCGGAGGACCAACAATATGTTAGCGCGGCAGCTAAGCTGTATAGGCTGAGCGCGCCTCCAATGGCGGGGGAAGGATGGCTGGTAGAAGAGTAGTACAAAGGAACTTGGCGACTAACCTGGTCTCCATGCAACTGCAATCACCTCGGTTCGGGTCCGTCTCCAAGCTGCTTGTTCCTTCAGGATGTTATGACGTTCGATGTAGTGGACTGTATTTTTGGCGGTTGGTGCGTGTCGGCAAGGAGCGTTTACGCGGCGGGTTTATAGCGGGTTTTGTTTATATTTTCGCGTCGAATTCACGTGGACCACCACAGAGGAGCAGCAGATCCAGTACTTTGGATTCGGCGAGAGCGGCAGCCGCGAAGGACGAGGGTCGATCGCAGACTACTTGCGGCGGCAAGCAGTTTTCTCGTGGATACCACGATATGAGCGACAGAGATAGTCGCCAAGAAATGATAGGAATAGGAAGGTAGGAAGGTATTATGAGTGCCAATGTAAGTGGCGCGAACAATAATTATACACGAATATTTCAAAGCTGCAATTGATTAAAAAAAAATCATAATAACGACATTTTCATTGACGCCAAGAAACCCAAAATCCTGAAACAGCGGTAAATATATAATATTAATGACTGACGGGAAAACGGCCATAAGCGTCATCCTTTCCATTCAATTTCTGACTTTAATGCCTACAACTGGATTTCCTATTGCTAAATCAAGTCTAAAGCTTGTGTTCTTAGTATTTGTTATTAATTTTGGTATGGCCTATTTTGTATAAACGAAATTAAGCTACAGCACAACTGTTTTATTATCACTTTCCATGGCTAAAATGTAGATTTTCCTCTATGTCGAGCAAAGAGGCCTCAATGTTTTAACTTGGCACTAGGCGATTACAAAATATGTGCATGAATTAATCTTATTTGAAATTATATCTCATAACTTTTAGAATATACTGCGCTGCGACCAACAAAGTCGTCAAACTAGTTTGTGTTCGATTTAAAAGCTTTAGGTTCCATCGAGACAATCATCATTAATTCCCGTAATGAGAGTTGGAGCGACACGGGCCATTCGTGTCAGCTCTAGTAAACATGACGCGCTACGCTATCCACTATCGCATCACGATCAATGATGTATCGATATGTGGATTTCATTAAGCATGAAAGATGGACAACGATGCACTGGATGAGACAACGGCAAACGTGCAAACGGCATACAAAATTGTTTTTTAAGCCTTTTTCTTTTCCTTTTTATTTATTCTTATTACATAATCTTAAGTAGCTTTGTCAAAAGGGGTGAACCTTGACGCACCTAGCGTTATTTATTATAGACAAAATCCCCGTGTACCTCCATAATATATATTTGTATTAACGCTTATTGATATTCAATTTTATTGTCAAAGTAATTTTATGAAATCTTAGTTGGTAAATTTGTAAGCCGTCTGTAAGAATTGGGCAATAAAATGTAAGACTAATTCCATACCTCAGCTAAATCTAGACTTAAAGGTAACGTTACCAAACTTCTGGCTGCATTGCCACTTTGTATGGTAATGTTTAATATCCGTTCAAAATATAAGTCAGCATTTTGGTCACGTGTCGATTCTCACAACAAAACGTCTCAAAACTAAAATACGCAATATTTAAATCTATACAAATGAATCGTTCGTGTCACTTCTAGCATTTGTAATAAGTAAGTCTACGGAAGGGTTCATGGGTGGGTGTCCTTGACTTTGCCAGTCATCGATCATCTGACTAGTTGGCTGTGAGTCCAAACCTAAATACACAAACAATACGTGGCCTAGAATAATTTTATTTTCATATTTTGTGTTATGAATTTTCCCAAAACGAAACAAGTTTAAAATGCAATAAATGATTGTATTGTTTGTTTGTATCGTATTTCAATGATTTAAAATACGAATTACAGTTCTGTGTTATCTACTAGATGATTAATCATTGTATAAATTCAATTATATTACATAAATTGAGGATTGACGAGGTCGAGGAGGATGGAAGATGTACTTGGTCGTTGGTGATTATTTGCTATTAACCACTTAGTAGAAACTTGACTTAGTAGAAAATCTGTCGCCAAATCCCCTTCATCCCTTTTTGAGACTTTTAAGTAGAACCTACATGGTAAAATAGTATCCATGTACCTAGTTCTACTTACTAGTCTCAAGAAATACCCCCGTGTTCCCCCGTGTGTAGTAAAGCCTACTTAGATACAATTTTTCCCCTGTGCTACTTCTAATCAATCTAGGCTGACCATGTATCCCAATTTGACTACTTATCTATATCTTAACCATCTAGTTCTTTAGTAATTCCTTACACTAACATAAATTCAATTCCATCTTGAAAATAACAAAGAAATCTAGAAAAATGTAGGTTGAGCTAACAGGGTTTCTGTTGCTCCGTCGTTCGAAGAGAAAGCGCCTACGAGCGTGCACACGGCAAGATAGGAACACGCCATGAGTCTTTTCATTTAAAGTAGGCGCTCTAAGCTTAGCTACAAATAAAAAAATGCTTTAACATCGCTTTTATGTTACATTCATAATTACTTTAATTTACAAAAATAGCTTCGTTATTATTATGACATCGGTATCTACATAAAATATTACTATCTACTCATAACATATTATCATGTTTTATGCAAAATCTTTATCCATAAAAACGTTGCAATAAAAGTTACAATAATTAAATAAACGGTTGCTTAATTCGTTTATAAAATTCGCATCTTCATACTAAAATTCTTAACAAACATAAAAAATATAATGCCCAACCAAACATTTGCATTGTCAAAAGCATGTTTATCTGAAACACAAAGGAGACAATAACTCGAAACAAATCACATAAAAAGTCACCGTAGGCTATATTTACCTGGTGGTCGAGCGTAACATTTTTGCATGATGTCTCACTTTTGGTCAGTATTTTTTTGTCGATTGTTATTTGATGATATAATGGAAAGCACACAGTTGGGTATAGTGTTGGAACGTCAATAGAACCGTTGTTGAATCGCTTCCAATGCTAAATTGAATATTTTCACAGCAGTGGTCGGGACACCTACATCATGGCCGGGCCGTAACGCAACTGTGTACCTATACCATGCGAATATTTTACCTCACAGCGTTTTTACTGACAATATTTATTTCATCCAACCCTCATTTCACGGAATTTGGCCATATTACTACAGACAACATTCGGACATGCAAGCAAACATCTTAATGTTTACTAATGAAACATTTCTAAATACATTGATTGATGATGTTCTTCTCGCACGGGTTTTGTGTAGCATCGTATCTATTCATAAGCCGCACTGCGGGACGCTCGAACGTCAGCGTTGGTGGCTTTGCTATTGTTCCGTGTGGACACAATTTAGCAACATTTTGGCTGCTATTTTTTGTACCGCTCTCTTTTCAAGTGGGTCATTCAAATTTCATGCGTATTTTAGATTTGGGATATGGATTTCCATTGCGAGTAAATGATAAAGAAGACATGTAGGTAGATGTACCTATGCGATAGTGCGAGGGATTTTGGCTTTTGAGCACAGGGGACCCCGAGCAGCGCAATCTCAAGGGACTTGGGCCCTCCACGCGGTAGTGTGGTGCACAGCTTGCAATTAACCCCTCTGCCGAGCATTATCTCGGCGTAATAAGATCATCGTCGCGGGTGCTACCTTCCCCGGAGATATCTGTATCAAAACACGGCGCCTTCCCTAATCGTGTTTAATGCTCACACACCGACCCTAATACTGTGATCATTAGCGGTGAATTTTCTACAATTTTTTTTTTATTTCTTTTTTTTTTTTTTTTTTAATCGTTTATATCTACTTTTGTTGACGTACTAGTTAAGTTACCTACCATCCAAACTTAGATATATATATATAAAAAATATGATATAAAACACTTTGAGTCTACTGTACTTAAAGCACTGCTCAAATATCTATCTATATAAGATTCCAATTTTATGTTGAAAAGCTACCGAATAGCTGAATGCTGTGGTAGAGAACAAAAGTAATAACAACAGCGGTTGTGATTGCAAATATAAAAGTTAATCAGGTTAGTGCGCCGCCGCCGGGGTAGCCGGGTGTCGCCATACCATTATCCCAGGTTCGACTCCCGGCACCCCCCGCACGGATTCATTGCTTATTTAATGCAACGATGCACACGTAAACATCTAAATAACTTTTGTGTGACACTTTTCCCCTACCCTCTAATTTTACTAAGTAGCCGTATCTTTACAAATGTATTGGGGAAGAAACATTCGAACCAAATGTGTTTTAGAAAGAGATTTGTTTCATTTCAATTGGTGTGGAAGTAGAGATAAAATTAACTGAGAATGGAGTTGAAGGATGTAGGTACTCGTACCTATTTTTAAGATCAACTTATGCTAGTTTTATGACAGTAAATTTTCAATTAAGTTTTGATTTCAGTTTGTCTTCTTCACAGTCACACACAATAAGGGTTAGTTTCTCTGAGTCCATGCAGGGATCAATTGAATTTGTTTAAAACGCTTCATACTCTATGCTCCATGGAAGTTTGAATTAAAAAAAAAAAGGAGTAATAAATTAATAAAGTAGGGTCGCTTCAACCTTGACCAAAATCGAAGTGCTACACACAGCAACGTAATTCTAAAAATAAAAATACAGGACTTGTGCTATTCTCGCTTACACAATGTCTTATGTAAATTATGTAAATGTAAGTTAATATGTAAAGTCCACTATAGTCTTAACGAATTCTTTGATAATGTCTAACTTAGAACTATGTCTCTAATAATTGTTAAAAAAATATATATTGTACATCCGAAATGGATATAGACTGTTGCTACATAAATAATTTTAAGATCTTTATACACACAGTTTTATACAATAAAATTTATTCTTATTCTTATTCTTATTCTTATTCTTAGTACTTTTGGAATCGTATTGATTAAAAATGCAAAAAATATACGACTTCAAGAAATTATACAAACTGTTATTAGGTAACAAATGATACATACCTACATAAAACGTATTTTTGTTTTTATTATTAAGCTGCTTTATATTACCTCCTAACAACATTGGCTATTATTACTATTTAGTCTTGCTTCAAGGTGTATGAAGATTTTAAAAGCTTTGAAACTAAGCCCAATAAGGACGACAAAACTTTATATTGCAAGAAATACAAAGAAGTGACCAAAAAAGAAAATGAACACATCAGCCATGTTTTAAAAAGCTGATTTTATTGAAGAAGATGTAGTATGGATCGCTGCCAGCACGAAGCTGACGTGTGCCAAACACAACACAGCAAGCACGCTGGCGCAGATAGCAACGCCAGGAGTGGATCGACGCTTTGGGCCGTGAGTGCCTGCCCTAAGCTCGCACCCCATGGTTCCTGCCACTCTCCTGTCACAGCTTACGCAAACCAACTGACAGCCTCCGAATAGTTCGCAACGAAAATGTGTTAATCGCACACTTTCACGGTATACGACTCCAAATTAGATTAGCACGATGACAATAGCGACATCTGTAGCCGAATGAGAGTCGTCATATTTTGACAGGTATCGTCACATGTCCGTACCCTTGTCTGCCCACATACACGTGTTCGCTCGTCCCAAGCGAACTATACTCGCGTTGGACGTAACGTTCGATGTCAGCCTTTTTTCTCCTCAAAAGAGCTGATTTCACGCGGCGCGAACATTCATCCGATTGTCGTGAATTTCGTTATCTTGTATTAGTGAACGTGTGAGTTGATATTGAAAAAATAATACGTTTGGGATTTGACGGCTCCCCATGTGCGCACGGCAGCTTCCTTTTCACTGCAACGCTCCTATAAATGAAACGGGATGATAAATTTGTTTAATGTATACAAATGTTTGGACATTTTTATTTTGCTGTCGTTTAGACGTAGGTAACATAATTTAGTTCACCATATGTTAAGTCGTTACACCGTTTTGAGTAGGAAGTGAAAAAAATGCTTTACGACTTGTGAGAGAATCTATGACAAACCGGTCGTTTTCCGTGTATCATCCTGCATGCTTTTTCAACTTTTTCATAAGCAGAAAAAGTTAACTAACTAATGCGCTTCTACATTGGAATTGTCAAACGCCTTTATTTCAAAGGGACTTATAATTTTATTACGTCGTTTTAGTATAATAATATAATAATTATAATTATAATAAAGTATTTACTGTTGTATGTAAATTGGATTTGTTATCTGGAATGATGACGGACAAATCTCATGCAGTTTTTTTATAAGTAAGTTAATAAGAGGTTACAGTCAGTAAAATGAAAGTTTTCAAAATTAGAAGTAGTACTTGTTTTATCATTTATTCGGTGCTTTAGTACATGTTAAGGACATGTACTAAAACACCGAATTAAATTTTATTTGATATGAGTATGTCCTATCCATCTAAGCTGCATGAAGTTTTCTACCAGTATCAGTGGTTATCGCAATGCTGGCGCTGTTTACCGAATATAATTACCTTACCAAGATCTGACAGGGAGGCTCATTTTTTTAGTAGTTATTGTTATCTTTTGAGCACTACTTCAGTTATCCCAGAGTTCACGTTTTACGTTTTATTTTGTTTAAACTCACTCGGATGAATGATGCGCGAAGGCGAACAAATATCCGATACGACTGGCATACCTCTATCGTTCGTTGTTTGCACCTAGATACTATTTACGTACCCCATTCAAGCTACTATCTCACTTGGTGAGTAATTGAATTTGTAAAAAATATTGATCATTGCTCATTAAAAATATTATCTAAGTTAGAGGATTTAATATGTCCCTTAAATCAGATATCGCTGAAATAAAATTTGCCGGTTCATTAATGACCGCTTTAATTCGGGTTTCCGTCTAATTGATCTCTGGCCGGGGTAATTATTCACAGGGGGTATATAAAGTAATTATGGCCGGGTAGCCCTTTTTCCTTGTCGCCATACCCCTCCCCCCTTCTCCCTCCACCTCGGGTAGCTAATCACCGCCGCGCCCGGTGCCGATGACGTTTCGCAACTGCGTCTTGGATCGCGATGACAGGATTTTAATATATTTTGTTGTTATATGTAAATTGACGCAGATGGCGTTAGCTGCTACCCTTATGTAGTTTGTCGCGTGTTTTTTTGCGTGCCAGATAGATGCTCGTCGACTGTTTAGTTTTGTATCTGCGGACGCATTGAATAGATTTAATTATTTTGTTTCTATCAAATTACTACAACTTAAAACTACATATAATAAATACTTAAATAACCACTAAATACGAAAAATAAGGAAAATAAATAATCAATGTCTATGTCAATGCCTATTTAGGCATGGTACAGAATTTTCGTTTGAACGAAATGTAGTATATTTATTCCAAACCGAAAACTCCACATGTGAAGGCGAAACATTATTAATGAGACAACTATTTCGTAGTCTTTAAAGCCATAAATAAACATTATCCCTAGCTGTTAAAAAAACCTACGCAGAATGTAAAGGAGATTTATACTTGTTAAGGCGAAGTTGTTCGTCTTCATAAGGCTTGACGTTTCATTTCTGTCTAGGCAGGCCGACAAGTGCTAGCCCTCCTTCAAGCCTCGCCCTGCGCACCCCCTGCGCCCCTTCTCGAAGGGCTCCCCTTGTTATGCAT
Source organism: Campaea margaritaria (assembly GCA_912999815.1). Taxonomy (NCBI): domain Eukaryota; kingdom Metazoa; phylum Arthropoda; class Insecta; order Lepidoptera; family Geometridae; genus Campaea; species Campaea margaritaria. The sequence continues at coordinate 9,952,886 of OU538788.1, forward strand.
AAAATTTTGTCTTATTACTTCCAACTTTGCTATTATATTTGACGAGACGAAGTTGCCAAGTTATTTTGTTATTAAAATTTTTGGACGAAGCCGGTGGCGGCGAGATAAATCTAGTTCGAATGTAAATAAGAAAGCTTAAATTATAAAGCGAGAACTTATTTTGATTTGACAAAGCTTACGATGTGCGGATTAATGTCGGAAATTTCAAACGACAAGACAGTATTCTTAATTCGCGCTTTGTTATACCCAACGTAGGGCGGATTCTAACCATAGACATGAGAAAATAGGATTGAATACTGATTTCTAAGCTTTCTTGGTAATGAGTTATTAAATAAAGTAACTGCATTGAAATAAAAAGGCGCGCACGCATATTTACCGGTACAGTATCTAATCAAGCCACCTAGTAATTCATGTTATGGCTGTCCTGACAATAGATATTACACAAATGTTTTCAATAGTTAATACTCACTATTGGAGTGATACTCTGTTGTTCTAAAACTAGAAATTTATATTCAACCTTTTTGTCGAAAGAACAATTTAGTACGAGTCAAATTAATTTGAAGACGACAAAATTTGCTTTTTCACTGCTAACAGTTCTAAGATACATGCCGTTACTGATATATTAAGCTGTCGCCGGTCTATGTTATTATCGATTGATAAGCTATATCAGAGGACCTATGGCAGCCTGAAAAACAATGATACCAGAGGCCAGCACTATCTTATTCGATATATAAACAATAAACAATACTGGCTTATAATTGGTATCCTAAGTATTTCAGCACACTACTATAGTTGGCAGTCTTGGCAGCACACTGAGTTGCTGGTGGCATTGCCACATTAAACGTTAATTCAATGAACCAAATAATTTTTCTTTTATCATATCTAGCGGTTTTAGCAAAATCGTGTTGTTTGTAAAAACAGAATTCTCCGGGCCAAATATTATTTCGTTTTGAAGCACTCCCTGTTCAGTACTGTGCCCGGAACTTAACAACCAAGCTTTGTTTTGAATTTGTTTTGTGAGGGGTTGAAGATGACAACCGGTCCAGATAAAATATATTTTGCTATACACTGTTTTGGAATTGGAAATAAGCTTTCATGTTTTCTTATATACTATTATATTGGTTTTCTTTTTAGTAGCTGATTTATAGATCGTTTTATAGATCATTTGGCCTGCAAACTATTTCACTAGTTATTTAACCAGTTATTTAATAGCGTTAAATCTGTGGTTGCCATTTGTTTATTACATTGTACATTTTGTGCATTTACCCGAATGCAACCATTTATACGGTGGTACTGATTATAATATAATATAATGATCCCGAAAATGTGTACCCAAAATACACAAATATCTATCAATAACAATAGTCCAAGTAGATTAACTACACGCATGCATAAGAAGGTCACCCTTTTGAGTGAAGTTTAATTTTTAATCGAACTCTGGAGTGAACGCATTCGCATTGTTGCAACTTATTGTTATCAACGACTTCTTCGTTTAGTATTTGTTATTATTATAGCAGGAGCTGCCTCAAAGTGAGTTAGAGAACAGCCCTTTTGCTATAGTAGCTCTCGCGTAGGACGCTCTACGAAATAGTTAAATAGGATAAAGTTTTATTAATAATACCATCAAGTGATATTTAATAACCCGTGAGCCTTTTGATCAATAAAAAATTGGTTTAGGCGTCAAACCCCAGAATTTATACATACAGCTCCCAAAAAGGCACTTAAAAGGCAGAAAATAACTCTAGCACCTAATTTGGATATGTATCAATTCGAGAAGAACTGACAAGGAACACCACTGAACCTTTTTTTTAAATATATAAATATAAATTCCAGTCGCGGGGAACCTTATAACCGGAAGATGTTTAAGAATTAATTTAAAGTAAATAAATACCTACTATTTTGCAAACACTTTGCTGAGCTATTAGCTTGAGTACGACACTCTTGAAATATCGCTCCTACATGCTCGTAAGACTAATTAAAGTGGCAGAAAATCCTTATTTGGTATTCTGGAGTAACATTTAGTTGTAGCGCGAAGGAGGCGGGTGGCGGCGGCGGCTGTACGGAGCACGTAACATCTGTTCCTTTCGTCGCGACAAATTAACACGACTTGAGCAAACTCAGCCAATGCAACGACCCATTTCCAGCTCACAACGAGCCCTAAAGCTTCCCTTAAGCGGGACGCCAGCTGCTCGCAACACTAAATTCCACGTTACAATGCTTTGTTTTAAAATTTGTAATCATTCTCACATTTTACGACGTCGAACGGTCCGTTTCGGAAAATTTGATACGACTATAAACCCTGTAATTGTGTTAGCATTCCAGTTAATTAAAAGTTATGAATTTAAAGGCGCACAGCTTTAGTACTCTTTGACGCTTGCCGTCTGAATTAAGGAGACGTATAAAAAGTGATGGATTTCTTTAACTGTCTATATGTATGGGAATTAAGATAACGTTAAGGTACTGTTAATGAGCAACTTAAAAGTAACATAATGAATAATTTGTATATTTGCTTTAATTGCAGTATAATATTTAACGTATTCAAAGATATATTTTTATTCAACAGATAAGCCGTTCATAAAACTGCAGCTATATATAGGTACGTAATATATCTTCATAATAAGCCACCTCTCATGTCATAAAACTGTATTACGTCAATAAATTAGAAAAAATGGTAAGTCAAAACATTAATATTCCCACAGCGATTAAACGGCTAAGAGCACAAAAGGCGAACTGAAAACACTATGCATCAGTGAGTTATGAAAACAAATACACATTACGCGTACGTACGAAATCTCGTACAACTAATGACGCTAAAGGCGAGGGGTAACAGTAACATTGTTAGCAGTCATACTCATAGTTAGGGTGTGTGCGCCAAAAGTTGGGTATGGCGTCATAAATAGCGCTGCGGGGGGCCCGAGGCGGCGGCGCAACAATAACCACCGCGTATGCGCGTGTTAACATTAGCCCCGTACTTAATTCCTTGTAGTCCTAAACTCGCTTAAGAGGGTAAGACTCCGTGACACCGTGTTAATTAAATAATTACTTTAAATAATAACTCCTCAGCCTTGACCTGTTTGTACCTCGAGAGGCTTACACGCTCTTGGCTGGGAGTGTTAAGTGTGAATAGATATTATAACAGAGAGCCACTTGAGTTTGACTTTGTATTATTAAATACTTTGTGGCTTTTTTTAAGAACCTATTGCTTTTTGATTCCTCTTAAATGGGAATCATAGTGCCTAGCTAAAGTAATGAAAATATATTTATTCCTAATCTGTGGATGTGGAAACTGTTGTCTCTCAATTATGCGGAATCCCATCACATCGTAATATTATTTTATAGTTGATACTTGATAGAAAAGTTTGATGAAGCGTAAAGAGACTAGGCACTTTCTTACATTGGTGACGTAATAACTAGCTAAGCTTTAGTTATTTTATATTTTCGCGGTGGTAGCTAGTGAGGTAATTTATGTTACAAACGAAAACCATGGTATAAATTAAATAGGTGTAAATTACAAAATAATACTCGCCAAACAAGCGCTCGGATGGCCTGACTTTGATCTCCTGGGAGTGAGGAAGGAATCTCGTTTAGGACGCGACATGCATCGATACGTTTGCCCCCCTCTCATCCCAGTCAGCGGGTCAGTCTTGAGAGCCGCGGGCAGAAGCCGCAAAAGAGGCAAGTGGAAGAAATGTGTATCATGTGACTAGATATTATTGCCTTCGAAACTTTCGGTCTATGTCAATCCAGTACCAAAAACTTAAACAACAATTACCGCGGCTACAAAAGGGCTGGGTTATAATTATTATTGCACACATAAATAGAATATCTATTGCGAAGCTATAGCAACATTCAACGCCGAATGTAGCCTTTGCTAAATAACTTTCATTACATTTTTAAGGTTTGGGTTTACTTTATTATTACTGTTGTGAGAGTAAATTATAATACAGTGTCATATAAATATTACAGCACACTTTATCTTTACGTTAGAAGTACCTACTTCGATTGTTCGTTTATTACCTCAAAATGAAATGTTGAGTTACTGAAAGCTTATAACTTGTTATGAATATTTTCAACGAAATAGAAACTTTCAACAAACCATCCTGTATGTTTCATAAACTAATTCTTATAGCAAAATAATACGAACATTTTTCCAAAAAATACACGTCATGTTAAGTCGGATATCGAAATAGCCACGGTTTGACGGAGTCCAACAATTCCGCAATGTCTCCACCAAGACGCCTCGGGCGTACCGATGTCCGTTACATAAGTATTATTTTTATTTTCGTATTCGTTTACATGTGCCCGCCTAAAGGAAAAAACCCGACATTGCTAAACAAAAAAAATCTCTCGGCTTTTCCTCTCCACTTAGAAGTTTTAATCCGTGATTTTTGTGGACTTCATTGTGTCTATTTTTGTGAAAAGGAAATCTTTAAGTAGTTAACTTAACGTAATTTGAACCGCAATCTAAACGTTTACCTGTTCTTGTTTAACGGTTCTTGAGTGGAGTTTTTAATATTTGTCACTTTAGTTAGCTATTCTACACCTTAACACCTTTTTCGACCATCTGTTTTTGACCACCATCAGCAAACTTACCCGATGTGAGATAATTACAAGTAAGTTATTACGTAAACTAAATTAGGCACCTAACTAAAATAAACAGTTGCACAATTTCGCAATAGTCAACTAAACATCCGCTGTAAAATTTATTACCAGCTTTTATTTTATAGGCTTTAAAATAAAAACGTAACAACACTCCAATCTCGGTTTTCATAAAATTTGAATGGTCTCTGCAGTAAACAGCTGCTGGTGTTATTTGTTCATTAAGGCGGGGCGAAGCGAACACCAGAGCTATGTAAAGCCTACCCTCCAGCACCTACTCTATTGACTTTCTTCCGTCACTTTCTTATCGAGTTATGATAAATTGCTCCAACCACAAAAGGAATACGACTCTGTAACTAGCACCCAAGCGTATACTTTCCTACGCACCGTCTCGTGAGCATAATTCGTTTCACCACATCGGCGTCACTTCTTAAATAATAAAGGCTCTTTGTAAAACTTTCCCTCCTTGAGCGTTCTAAAGCTTTTCGGTATCCAGTAATTAATATTCATGGAGGCTCGTGCCGGAGGGGCCGTGTAATTAATAAACTTATATGATACTTTTGTTTACAGTGTCATTCCTGAAGCGGGGGAGTTCAGAGTGGTACTCTTGTTTGTCCCGGCATTCAGCTCCCCTCCTTTTTGTAACGCTGCGCCCGTCCAACATTTACGTAATAGATACCGCGTCCGACACCCGGCGAAAACTTAAGATCTCTCCATTTAAGTCGAAAGCCTTTAAAATAAATTAATGCTTCATATCAATGGGAGACAGGTAACGTTTAATTTAATTTGGAGACCAAAGTAATTGGACAAAACTTCTGTAATAAAATTATCGAGCATTGACCGTAGTCGCTGATAAACGAGTGGGCGTGAGCTGGGATCGAACGCGCGACCGGACACAGCTCCGCATGTTAATACACGTAAACCAAGATAATCCATAAAACTCACAAAAGGTGCCGAGTTGTCTTCAAGACCCGCCCGCCCTGTTGCGCTAAATGTTTAAACGTGGTTTAAATTTTTATATGATTACTTACATGAAAACTTGCATGTTGAATGAGCTCTATGGAAAATTTTGGGAAAAGTTGAAGCTTTCTATTATAATTAGAGAATAAAATAAAGAACGTAGCAAACACGTTTTATGATGATGTAATAACTAGTTTAAAATGCTGCAGAATTTTAATGGCCTTTCATCCGTGCAATGCATCCCCTCAAAGCACTTAAGCACTTAGCGCAAACATATCGATTCTCAATTCGCAGCACCAACGCCCTCGGGACCCGGGAACAATGTAAAAACGCGACGCAGTGCCACGCGGGTTCGCCACATCACTCACTTATTTTGTCCTCGCGTGGAACTGACAAGCAAGCAACGAACATTTTAACCAAACGTTGGTTATGCCTTGGTTAAACCGTTGAGGGTTAACCCTCACTTAGTAATATTATTACGTGTAAGGAGTCAAAGAGCCGGCGTTATCTTCCACACTGGCTCGATTCCTGACCACTTTAATGGGAAAAGCATGTTAGAATTAAACTAAACAAAGACGACGCATCAATTAGGGGCTCTTCTTGTTTTTATTCCTTTTGTCAAAAAAGGGCTTAACTTTTTAAAGCTTGTCGACAGAGTTGCCTGCGAGTCGGTTCGTTATTTTATACTACCTTATTTGATTTAATCAATCTCAATGGTTCTTGTACGGTTTTCAATTAAACTGATAAAAGATAAATAGGTGCAAACACGGGCTTACTAAACCATTGTGATCCGCGAGTAGTTTCTTTCAAACGTGATTCTAATTTAATAGAAGTTTTAAAAAATGGCTTAGCACTGCTAAAAGTATGCCATTAAATGGAAATGTTACACAAAACATAAATTTATGACCCAAAATCAGTCTTCAGATTGAACACGCACGTGCACAAAACAATTTCAAAGACTTACATAAACTCTCAAAATGGTGTGTAAATCAAATTGATTGAAGAAACCCGCTAATGACTGCGTGTATGTACACTATTAGGTCCGGGTTCAATAATTATTATTATAATTGTAATTATTACCACTGAGTATGTGAAAAATTCTTCTGTATTATTTTAGATATTGTGCCAAAAACAGTAACGAACAGAAATATTTTAACTAAGTTTTTAGTACATTCATAATTTGTAAAACATCTATTGTCCTAAATACTTCACGAAAATTGACAACTAATAACCACCCTACGTCATCCTACGCATCATTACCGTCCTACGAGTTCTGATTATTTTGAGTGAATAAGAACTTAGGAAACACAAAGGAAGCCGAAAAGTGTTCTCGAGCTGGTAATATTCTGTAGTTCTAGCTTTCTAACCAACCTGAACTTGACCGATAATATAGGATGCAACATACGACATTTATCGGCGCATAATGCTAAAAGCTCCTCGCCGCACTCATCAGGAATTTGAGCATACTAAAAATAAGCACAATAAAGCCAAGACGATAACTCTCCCGTAATTAAGACGAGGTAAATATATGGAACGCATTGACGGATCGTAAAGCTAAAGGATTCAAAACAACAAAATGCAAGGTACTGTTTACGACGACGACCGAACCGCTTTTATTGTTGTTGTAAAATTCACGATCCATTATTAATTATTACAGACATCATTAATCTACTAATCTATTTAAGGGCGTGCGATAAGAATCTCATTTAAAGTATTGAATGAAGAGTGTCTGTAGTGGACTCGAGATAGGCTTAAATTAACGTGAATGCTTAGAGCTTAACTCGTACTATGCCTTCGATCTAAAATAGTTCAAGTCTCGCTTGAAATAAAGTCGAAACTAAATTTGAGACATCTTTGTAGATAGGGCGTGTAGACATTATAAAATTCGTGGCTGATTTATTACAGGTCGGTGTTTAAACGACAAATGCATCGAAACAGATAGGAGCGACATGTCCGACATTGGAGGACCGATGTTGACCACTATACTCGTACAGTACACATCGCGTTACAAGCCGAGGATTCATCTCGAGATATTTGAAGTATGGACAGAATATGCAACAGAATTGTGTTCATAGATGTATTTATTTTAATTTTCGTTGAAAAAATTGCAGATTGCAAAAATATTTACTATGTTCTTCATAAAAAGATAGAAGTAATTATCTTTTTTGTTACGGAGGATTTATCATAATTTAAGTCAATTACAACTATGTTTACTAATTATCTTTAACGTAATTATATATAAACATACCATACAAATATCAATATAATAACATGAATACGATATTAATCTACTCAATATTTATACTCTCGTGTGGAGCAGTCTCAACCAAAGACCGGATGGAGTTTCTTCAAAATATAATCTTTACAACAAAACTGTGATCGGATCATACCTTAACGAATCTACAGGAACACAGAGATAGATTTAAGTAGCACTGATTATAATAAAGGAGAAAACGAATTCAACGTCAAGTTATCAATTGACTAACTGGATGCTTTGTTACTCTATGGGACAATGGATAAGAGCTAGATTTCTTGTCTTTGGAAAGTATGGTACAGTAATTAATAGTCTTGATAAGATTTTACGACAAAGTAACTTATAAGCTATAAAATAAGTGAGTTAAGAAAGTTCACTGAAACTTTAAATTGTTACAAGAATGTAAACTCGTTCATATTTAGGTATAAATTGGATCCATCCTTTGGGATCCGAGTTTCAAAATACACAGCAGCGATAAAATAACTTTGAATAAATTCACACCTTTGAATCAAACATTGTTAGGCAGCAAACCGAGTTGGCAAGACTCGAAGGAACTATTGTGTTGCCAACTACAGTGGAGTATTGCGCGGACGAGATTGCTGTTCACCTCACCTATGTCTGTAGTTCTGTACGTACCTGGGGGTGACATAGGGGCCTTGGAATGGTGCGGGGGGATTGGAAGCAGCGTGCATTGCTTGCTCCGCTATTCTGCGCCACCGCATAGTTTTGTTCGCAAGCTCCCACTGGGCCTCGAGCGACTCCTTAAGGCGTAGTCCTCTTAGATAGATTTTTTTCTGAGCGTGTGATATCAACTATCCGATAAAGAGTAATTATAACAAAAGAAACTTACTGCCTTACTTACTTATGTGTTCGTTTTAAACCGACCGAACGAGTAAATTTACAAAAAAAATAAAATTTGATTGTAAAACTAAAATTGTAGATGTGTGTTCTCCATTTTACTATAATATATTGTGGTAATATGGTACCTACTGGACCTTATCTTTTTTTGAATATATTACATTTCTGTGGAGCCCAGGGCTCAGTCTATTCTTTGACAAGTGACAAAAAATTATGCAATTTAGAATTTTCGTAAATGAAATTTTACGTCAATTAAAATCTATATATACAAAAATGTTATGTTGGTTTGTGTACGCTTCAAAAACTCAAAAAGTTCTGCACCGATCGAGCTGAAATTTTAGCATGATATATAATCCGTATCAAGGATTGTTTTTATCTATTTTTTTCATCAGTGACATATCAGCGAATGTGTGAATGTGCCACAGCGAAGCGTGGCAGGGTACAGCTAGTATAATATAAAGTATGTCAGCATCAAAAGTGAAAGGGTAAACGCCGAGCTATTAATAAAATAATATTCTTTATGTCGTCCCGTGATGAACTACCTTTTGATACCTATCGATATTAAAAATGCCCCCGCGAGCGAGGTCACGGGGATCAGATAGTAAATCGTAATTATGCATATAACTTAGCAGGTATATGTCATAAACTAATATTGAGATGATATTTAATGGCTTTCTTATGGTGTTTGCGGGTAGAGTTCCACGCTGCAATGAAATAGTAACATTCACAACTATATCGAAAAATCCATTAAATAATTTAGTAACAACTACTTAAAAAATACACATCAATTATGTAAAAAATATCAAGAATATTTATATTCTGGATTAATTATTGTCATCGCTTGATGCTCTGTGATTTTAGAGTATCAAATCGATGCAAGAAATAAAACTTAATTTTCATAAAATGCTGGATATTGCAGGAATCTAAAATGAGTCAAAACTATTGTTAATGCTAATACTTAGTACTTACCCTTAAACAAAACTCGGCGGAAGTTCATTCGCACTGGGCCTTGTTAAACGCCGCCGCGCTGCAGCTTAGAGCAATTTGCAAGAGTTCGTACCGCGTCGGAGCTGTTTGTTCTACGGTTTTATTAAAAGCTCTTGCCGTTTGCGCGAATGCAAATTGTTCCTGATATTAAAATAACAAAATTACAGGCGAATGATATTAACCACGCAAGAATGCGAGCTAAATTTGTTAACTGATCGGGCTGTCGCGTCTTGTTAACCTTAGATTTGCAGTGAGGTAGATAGAACATGGTATATGTTAATTTTGTTAAATTTAAATAATATTAGATAAGATAAATATCACTTTGAATCCATAGCTAAGAACAAAAACCATATATATTTTTTTCGTTATTGTAGAAATATTATGATGTGGTTACTAAATTATGGAGATGTTTAATTTTACTGGTATTTTATCGAAAAGTATCATAAACAATAAAACAATCAGCAAAATACCTTATCTGAATTGAGCAGTCAGCCGCTAAACCCCGGTGCGAGTTAGACATAATACACGATAAACCACTAATACTCAGTTAGGAACTAATAGATAGTTTGAGTGCGAGACCGGAGTGTGAAACCGATCGTTTACGCTTGATGGTTTCGTTTGTTCGTTAACTTACCATTTGCTATTTTCCATTTTTCCTAACCTACAAAACTATTTGCAGTGGATAAAAAAATATCAAATTCAACCGATTTAGTTGAAACTTTGTATACAGCGGTTGTTGTTGGCCCTAGCGTCTGTTTCTGAAATAGTAACTACCATCAAATCACAATAGGTAGTGGAAGTCGAATCAAATAAAAATTTGAGTAGTAGATTCGATTAAATCGAAATAAAACAATACGCAAACTTGAACGAAGTCACAAACAAAAGCTAGTGCTGGAATAAAAATGGTGTAGCAGAATTCATTTGGCGGCACATGTGGGATGTACACACCGAAGCGAAAAGTTTTCAGATTCGCAATAACGTTGCGTGAAAGTTTGCAGTACCTAAGTATAAAGTTTCGCGTTCTACCTACTATAGAGATTCTCAGTGACTGCACCAGGTTGGACTAGTTTCAATGTTTTGTAATGTTAATTAAAACAATTTTTTTTATCGTTAATAAGGACGCGGGTAAGATTACCACTTCTTAGCTTCAAGTGGTGTTTGCACTCTGTTAAGTTTTTGGTACGATATTTGATTAGAACGGCTGCCACGAGTGTTCAGTAAGTGCTAAGTAGCGTATTATATTTTTAAGAGTAGTAAGTACGAGATACAACGATTTAGACATAGTATCACACTTTAACCACGTATTAGCTTCAAATTGCAAGCACACTTTTAATTGGCCTTCCATACTCTAACTCATGTTTTTATACTTGTACAAAGCCGTTAAAAAACCGTGTAAAAACACACACGTTTGTGTTTTTTATAATGTTACGGCAAGCGAAAACATCCCGGGCGTGCGAACCCGCACTGCTGTATTGAAAATTTTATCACAACAGTTGTGTGCGTCCAGACACCTGATTGAGTTTAGTTACGACGCAACGCCAGTAAACAGTAAACACATACGTTGTGTGAAGATTCGCAAAAAAGCCAAAAAAAGTAAAACTGTTCAGCAGTGAACGTGTTAAAGGCATTGACTCTCAAGATTACCTCGAAAGAGGTTTGACTACCGATTTTCTGCTGGAGGGTCCAATCCATTACGTAGCTTACCAGAAGGATACTAGTGCCCACCAACAAGGTGTTTCATTTATCTTATTTTATTATTAATGTTTTCCTGCAACAGTTCATGCTCATTTTTGCACTCTATCTTCATTCCTTTTTTGTCAATGAACAACTTATTTAAATGAACTGCAATGCATAAAATATTACATGCGATGGTAGTGTAATGTAGTGGTGTATAGAAAACTTAATTTTTTTGCAGTTACCTAGTCCATTTCTCTAAATACTGAGTATACTGTGTAAGGCTTTGTCTCGATTAACTCGGGGTTTGTTCCCGCGGCGCCTGTCTGGGAAACTTTTCGATTGTTCAGCAAGGTTGCAATATGAAGCCGCGCTTATTACTTCTTTCTCCCCTCTTTTCTATTTAAACTGCGTGGAAATGAAAGAATAGAATGGCAAGGAGATTGGTGGATATATATATATACCGATTCTAATATAAAATTATCTGTAGGTAGGTAGTTAAAATAAGGTTTTGCATCAAATATTGACTCTGAATGTAAATCGAAATAAGTTTTCAAAGTTTCAACCTTATTTGTAGGCTGTCCGACTGTTGTAAATATGTAGAATAAATAATTAATAAATTCTGTCATTCTACTGTTAGTTACTGAGGAGTTCCGGTGTCTATATTCTCTCTCTAGCATCAGATCAGCTGTATCATAATATTGTTTTGGCATTGGAACTTGGCAAGAATGCAATATTCAACTCTTTTGAATAACGGAGACTGACTCTTACGTTGGCTTTCAAGTTATGACATGACATGCGGATTAGGTACAAAACCGGTAAAACTAGAAACTTAATTTTTGTATACAAGGTAAGTTACCTTGTATGTAGATCAAACAACCCACTCGCTAACATGGAATTTTGCCTAAATCTACCCCTAAGGGGGGTGGGAACTATAATTTACGTTTGTTTGCAACTTATTACTGGACAGGATGTGGATTGTGATACTTTGTTCAAAGTATGTTCTTAACGAATAAATATATATGAATAGTTGTAATACATAGCTTAATCAAATTAAATTACTATTACAATTATTTGCAGGAATTACGAGTATAAGATTTATAAGTGACTTTCTATGTTTTGGTCAAAATATTCAAGATTATGTGAAAAACATCTTATGACCTTAATTTTGTATAGATATAGATAAAATCATTGATACCACGGAAATTCAGTAACTTTTTAAATTTTGTGGTTAAGGGTTTTAAATGGGATATGTTTTTTTTAAATGCCTATGCAATGCTAGGCACTAGATACTATGCAACCTATGCAGTAGATTTATTAACGCGAGGCCGGAAAATACACAATTTTATTTGAATTACATTATTTAAAAAAAAGAAAAATTAAGGTTTAAGTTTTTTTTTAAATCAGGATTAGTTATCTAATCGGTTAAACCTCATCAAACTTTACATTTATATAAACTTTAAATAAGTATACTTAACTTAACTTAACTTATAACTTTTTAAATAAGTATAAAGTAATAAGTAGTCCTATTTTGATTTAACCACAAGTATAGTATATCTTTGGTTTAATCAAAAGGTAGCTGTTGGCTTTGTCTTCATATGTAATTAAACAAAATATGTATATCCTTAAAAAACTAGAAACTATAAATTGAATTATGATAATCCCATTCCAATTATTACTAATCGATGCAATTTTAAAGTAAGAATTATAACGTCCAAACAAAGCAATTCTTCATTCGACGCCTGCAATTTGACCACCTGTATTTATTACACACGCAAATTTTTGAACCTGCGATATACCCAACAATTTGCTTAATAGTGGAAGATTGTTAAGGGTTGCTTGCACCCTGTTATTATACGATTTTGAACTTGTTCGATTTATAAATTACTTTATTCATATTTAAAAAATCTTGTAATCATTAAAAATAAGCTCCTAGGTAATTCAGTATAACCTAGGTTCAAAGACTACACCATACCTTTATTAACTTCTCTCTTAAGTTTCCATAACATTTTCCAAACTTGAGACTATGCAAGATCTATTTCTAGATCTCTAAACTTCTAGTCTGCAATTTTTTCTAATATTTTTATGACTTTAATATGTATATAATATAAATATGAATGTACCAATGTAATGGAATCTTCAACTCAATTTTCACCCAATTGCAGACGTTCGAATTTGTTAAAACTGCCCACGTAATAATTAGTGACAACAATACAATAAAAAAACAACCAAGTGCGAGTTGGACTCGCACACCGAGGGTTCCGTACAAACTTGTAGGTTTTAAGAAAGCACCTTACGTTATTGCTCCAACTAAAAGACAAACTAGTTTAAAGACTAAACCGCAAATAATAAGTTTGTAATAGTTTGTAATAGCTTTTATTTGTTATTACTACATAATTATTTACGACTTATTCCTTTACATGTGCTATAAAACATTGCTTCTTGCCAAATTTAATTATTCTAGGTCAACAGGAAGTACCCTATAAGTTTTGATTACCTTATGAAATCGTAAAATATGCGACACAAGCGACCATATCTGTTGATTGCGTTGTCTTAGAAGCTTGATTTGTTCATATCTTAGAGATATTGCAGACCCGCGTGATCCTATAAGGGTTATTTTTTCCTTTTGAGATACAGAACCTTAAAACTGAAATGAGTAACGTGGTTTACGTGTTTTTTAAGGTTTTTAGGGTGAGATACCATTGCGTTTATAGGTGCATTTACAAGAAATGTAGCTACTTATAAGATTATATTATAATACTGTGTTTTATAACCAAGTGCCAAGAAAAAGTTTCCGTGGCGAAAATAGTCTCGTGGATCAGGAATATCTACCTAATGAGTGTCTGAAAGGATTATTGATAAAGCGCTGTCTGAGGTGTATTTTACAGTATCTATATTAGTATCAAGCCCGATCTTACTCAGTTATAGAGGTCAATACTTCGGGTACATTATTCATTTATTTTCGAGACACTCCGGCTGGTGTAAAAAAAGATCCTAAATTGACTCGAATTCGATTGACAAGTACCTATATTGTGTTTCAAATGTACCCTTCAATAATTATGATTGCCATTAAACTATTTTTAAATCAGTCCATGTGAAGTCTCAGAACTGTTCTGCACCCCCTTTTTCCTATTTGTCTTAGTGGACTAGAAAACAAATAATTAAACTTACATTTTACTTATTGAGTTATTATTAAAATTTGTCCGGAAATAAATATATTCGTTGGGTATTTGCAATAACTCCGATTCATAGATAAATCATTTCCAACTGAAATAGAATCTCGGTTGGTTGGTATTTAAAAACATAATGGCAGAACCGTGTTACGAATTCAGCCCCTTTTAAAATTGACCTTTTCAGTATTTAAATATAGTTTTATTTTTATTAATATTTTCAGTGACAAGTTATTTTCTCTTTTATTGTTTTTTTCTTTGATGGGGTAACAAGACGAGTAAGTCAAATTTAACTTATCATTTGCATTATTATTGTTTTGATCTCTATTTGAGATGGTAATGTGTTATAAGGCGGAGGCAAGCTGCTGAGTCCTAATAATAGGTACTAGTTTCGTTCTACATCGAAGGGCAATAAAAATCCAATTTTAAAAATTAAACTTCCATTTGACGGCGTGTGTGTGACGAATGAAAATCGAGCAAAGGGGTTCGACAACCCCTTTTTTAAAGTCAACGCATTAGCGCAACAATCTGTGTTCAAAATTATGGTGACAGACACTTTTTATAGCGGCTCCGTAATATTATATTATGAAAAATAAATTAATTTATTGCCGTGTTAATAAACGAAAGCATAATTTTTAAATTGGTTGGTTACGTGTCGGGTTCCATCAGTGTGATCATTCATTAAATATCAACGGAGCTTTTTACAACACAGAGTTAAAAATATCCTATTTATTTAGATATACAGCTTGTAACAATTCTTAAGAGCCTCCATAAAAGTACGCTTTGCAAGTTGAATACCAGCTGCACTGGTAGACTATGTAGTAAATGTACTTGATATTACTGGCTGCTGCATCTGTAACAACAATAAAGACATAAAAGAAAGCTATTGACAGTTATAATGACTGTTTGAATTATAGTTAATTTTAACAACTTTTGCATTATTAAATTACGTCTTATTTATTTCTTAGGTGATGGTAGTTAAGTATTTAACGTAAAAAGATACTTTGACAATTAAGTCCGTTAATTTTGTTAATGTCACTGCTGGGCAGAAGTTTCCCCAAATTCCCTCCAGTTATAACAGTTAACGTTTCCTTTATTTGCGTTAAATTGTAATGATCTCACTTCAGTCTCCCCCAGTCGGCATTTCATCGTAATAAACAACCGCACTGGCAAATAAAACTTCACTTCTAATTCTCACACGAGCGTAAACCAATTGGATCGAAGTAATTTACGAGTTAAATCTAAAAATATGTCTTATGTGTTATGTCTTTTCTATGGCGTCCCGGCCTCGTCACAGATGGCTACACAATAATATCAGCCCTGAGACCCGCTCAGAGGGGTGCGACTCTTATTTTATAAAGTTTGAATAAGATTTTAAAAAGCTGAGCGTGACTTATACAAAGATTTGGATGGAAACGCGTGGGGATTTTGTATCGAAAACTTTGAAAAATTCTGTTAGCGTCTCCCCTCACTCTTGACTATTGATAGAGTAATAGTACATGCAAAATTGTAATGGTTTAATGAACACTAACAACAGTGGTAAATTTAGTTTGTATTACTATACGTTTAATGATAACAAATTGTCGAAACATTCATCTCTATAGTACTTGTTTGTACAAAATCCTCTTACCACTGGCTTTGTTGGGTTATATGATTAACTAGATCAATTTGGTAGGTATAAAAAAATAGAACTATTATTATCGCCGCAATTATATCCTACGTTTGTTTTTTCTGTGTACTCAGATTTAGTGCTATAATATACAGCACGGTAATTTAAATAGACGCAGTTCGGATTTTCATGTCAAAGACAGGGTATTAAATAAGATTACACTATAAGTTCCGTCTCATCCGTAAACCTATAAAACTTTATATTATCTGGATACTTTTATCTCTTCGCAGTGGCATATTCCCTGGGTACAATAAGGATCACTTTGCACAAACGGGTAATTCGGTATCGTAGCATTACGTGACCCCCAAACGATGTTCGCGACGTGTTTCTACTATTGCCTTAGGCCTCCCCTCTTCACCATGCCACTGAGAAGTATCACTACGATTTTATATTACGCTAATGTGGTTAGAAAAGTAACAGATACGGCATCGTCAGACAAAATAATGTTTGAAGACAAAAACAGGGTGAGCACAGTTACGCCGCTAGTCTATTTCTGAAGTTGAATTCCGGCGTAGATGACTTTACGGACTAAGAAGAGTATACAGACCGCCTGCCCTTCCCCCTTAGTTCGTTTCTTTTTAGAATTAAGAAGATTATTTTAAGAGCGATAACTTATAAGTTCTTAAACCGATATGTCAACTACCATTTAACAAAGGGATATTTTACTTTACTTTACCGTAAAAAACCTCATAGCAAGTTAAATATCCCGCTTTTAAAGTTAATATATTGTTGTAAAATAATGTTAACTACTCTAAATATATTATACATATTCGTTGATCTCGTCCTACGGAAGTGACAAAAATGACTCTTACTAACACAATGTAGATGACAAGTACATAGGTGCCTTTTAAAATGAGGCAGTACTCTTTTCCATTTTCTTTTGTATCAACGTTATAATTATATACATATTTATTGGGACGTAGAAGTTAACACTGATTGTTACAATGCCGCAGTTTTGACCGCATATTAAGTGTGGGTGTCTATTATTAAGAAGTCACTTATTTATATGTGGTCCCATCGTTTTTGCTTCAGGTGCCAAATTATGAAACATTCGTTGTAGCACATTTCGCCTTTCTCGAGACTGACTATTCTGAAAGATTCGTCGCTCTGCGCTGAAAACACATCGTTATTCGACACGCGTCTTCTGGCGGAGCCTCATCCCGCCCTCTGCGCCGATGGTCTTTGTCATTATCATCGCTTTTTGCCTCACATAACTGGCCGCAACCTCAAGGATGCCGAGTATTGTGCGGACAATACCTACTTCGCGTTTTATGTACTGACAACGGAGTAAAATGCCTTCTTACTACGGATAATAAAAGTATTGCAGCTTAATGACGGAATCTTATTCTTTCGCGCTTTAAGGCAGGGTACAAATTTAGTGATACCTTATCTTTGTTGGTGATTAGTAGTTTCTGCTGTAATTCTGAAAATACAATTAAAAATAATTAAACGGTGTGCCTATTCCTCTACGAGTTAGCACTCAATCCCCTTGCTCAGTTTATTTGTTTAAGGGTAGGTATAGTAAGTGGTTATACAAAGTAAATTATACAACAGAGCGCGGATGGTAAGTATTGAAACTATGAGACATAACGAAAAATTCTCAATGAAGATGTAAGCCCGATTTTGATGAGAATAATAACATATAATAATATATTTGTTGAGAAATCCACTTTTCTAGCTGGATTTTTTTCTCTCTTAAGAGTCCATGCTTTAACTTTCAACTATTGCACGTACCTTAAGATGAGGTGGTTTTACATGGAACACCATTCAGCCTAATTTACTGGAACAACTCCAAACCAGACATCACCAATTAATGTCATGATTAACCAGTTTAATCACTTCGCTTTCTTCTGCACCAACGAACATTAGTTTATTGGTGCAGAAGAAATGATTAAACTATGAGTTTGTCGTTAATTAAAATCCGATATTTAGTATCCATCGATTTAAAAAAAAAAACTGGTAATTTTTTTACACTTTATGGCTTAAGCTTAAATGTTCTGGTTAGAAACATGACGTGAGCTTAAATACATTTTGATGTTACTTACGTCTTACCGTCCTTTGAAATATTCTCTTGCGCAGTCTACCGAGATCATAATTGGTCTGGCAAACTAATGCAACGATTGTAAGCGTTCAGCGCTACACTTTCTTTCACGTGTTTCAGACATTTTATTGGTAAACAGCATAGTTTATTCGTTTTGACAGGTGAGATAGCCTTTATAACTCACTGATTATTTATAATTTAGCAGATTTCCGGGTAACTCGTCTAACAATTCGTATCTACACGATATTTTATGTTCAGTAAAAAATGCATGGCCGAGAGTTAAGTTGGTACTATGCCATTTTTAGCATAATATCCTATCCTATCCTACTAATATTATAAATGTGAAAGTTTGTGAGAATGAATGGATGGATGTTTATTCCCCTTTCACGCAAAAACATCTGAACGGATGGAACACAGATAGTTTATAACCTGGATTGAGTGATAGGGTACTTTTTATCCCGATAGTATGTTCCCGTGGGACATAACGGGAACTACGCGGGTGAAACCGCAGGGCGCAGCTAGTTACTGGTTATTATATTCCTCTTAAGAACTACTTTTCGTGAATTGTATATTCTTAACCGTGATGGCCGTTTAGTAGCAAAACATTTCAGTGCCATCGTGTTACACATCACTACATTGTGGCACGAGACCACCACTATCACGTTCCAGATGAACAGATTTTCTTTTATTTCTAGTATTATTAGATTTAATTGACTGATACTTTTACGAATGACATTATTTATGTTTAACAAATTATTGAAGGTTTCAGGCAGTAGAGTAATAAAATGAGAATAGAAAGTGACCATTTAAATTAATTCAAACCCTTAAAATACATACTACCGATTTGAAACAATTTTAATTTTTGATATATATTTCACTAGACACATAATTCAAAGCGTTTACTAGGCCCTTACTTGCTCTTAACGACTTATCGCGCATACACGTGAAAAGATACTATAATTTTTTATGTTTCCTCAACTGTTAGTCTACCTAATGATACTATTTTATGGCTAACAGTAACAATAAATTACGCTTTTGATTTATTAGTTGAAAAGGTATTAAAGTAAAAAAATACTGCATACATGTGACGAATATGGAGATATTGAAATAGAGATGTGTCAAAAAAAATATTACTTTGCTAATCAAAGTTTGCTTCATTATATTTATTTACACGAGTATATAACCTCTTCTGGCACTGATATTGTAAAGGAGTGTGATTTTAGTGAAATAACTTAAATTCCTTTAGGGTGTGAAGAATAGCACTTTTTGCTATTTTTACATAATATATACAAACAACAGGTACCTCACTACATACTCCAGGTACTTTTATTTAAGAATAATTTTGTTTACCGATTGTTATACTCAGTCGTTGAAGTAAAAGTATCCACAATTAGATGGATTTCCGTCTGATTCTAGCAACTAAATCTTGATTACAAAATTACAAAACTATAGATCACTGGTAAAACTTGATTAAAACAAATGAAAGGCCATACATCAGTGTCGGGGGCGCAACCGTAACCGATACAGTTTACAGGCACAATACCGCTATCCGTGTAAAGCTTATTCCCAACGGGGTGACATGTTTATTTCCCAACACTGAAAGCCTTGCCGGGAAAGGAGTAAAATGAAAAGTAGACATGGGTCCGATAAATAATTGAAGGCTCGATAGAGCATCGGGAATTTCAGGTCGAGCCTTCGGCACAATCTAGAGGGAGCCATCCTTCAAAACACCCTCCTTACCTACTGAATTATTCCGCAATAACACACTTGTTATAGACGTTTCTCGTCGAGTGATACTTTTATGATTTACTCCAACTTTTATTGGCACTTAAAGGAAGTATACGATTTATTTCCCGTTCAATATAAGGTGCGGAGTATATCATTTTTTGGAGTCGGTGCTAAATCTTGAAGGGAGTTCGAACGTTTGGGCGTCACATACCATTTATTTTGGGGCGTTATGATGTTTCATAGATTTGCAGACCCGTCGTCGTGGGTTAGTAAAAGAACAGTTTAAATTGGTAACATCTAACGGGAATAAAAACTTAATTGAAAGAATCAAGAATAATATAACCAAAAAATCCGATAACATCGAACGCTTAGATTTGAATGCATAAAAAAGAAATTTTGGTACGTTCTTTAAGAAGCCCCAAGCTATTATTATAATGATATAATCGATGCCGCTAATAAAAAAGTATGCAATGAAGTTTCTTATTAACAATTTAATTTAACCGAATGAACACACAATAAATTATCGCTCGGGGCATAGAGGCAGAAAGTGAAATTTGAATTACTTTTTGCGCATCGACTAAATATGTACTTGGTGGTCATCAAATTCATAAAGTCCAATATTTACATCTTTGACTTTTGAGGAGTGCCACATAATGTGTAAGTAAGAAAACTAGAAATAAACGGCAATTATTATAAAACAATAAAGTAAAGAAGACGAGGCGTAACAGGTGTATATCAAAATATCTATGCATGTAACATAGGTCTCTTTTAGTTAACCAACGCCAAGCTTAGACCGCTAAAGCTAGAACTTGAAATTTTAACAATAGATTACTTACTGAACCAGAATAACTTACTGAAAGGATTTTGCATAAATCAAATAGACTAAGGGGGTGGATACCATCATTGAATTTTGTGACTTTTTACTGGATAGGATTATATAACGATCCCTAATGGAAATAAAAGTGATGATCATAGTTTTGGACAAAAAATCAAGTATCTAAAAATTGCTTGGACTTGAGGTGAAGAGTGTTTTAGTGCATTAGCTTTCCAGCTGAATTCTACTAAATGGATTCAAAGTTTTACAAAATATTAATCCTATTATGTATAACGCAAACGTAAATCGACTTACAGAACATATAGACATACACAAAAGAAAAATATGTAAAAAAATAGCGCTCAATTTTCACCTTGCTTTCAACTTCTTTTTTTTTTCTTTTTTTTTCATATAAATCATTCACTTTTTTGAAGGTGTGAAGCAAGGATGCGGTCTACAATCGTGCACACTTAACCAGAAGTAACCTATTCCTTTGTAACTTGAAGTCCCCCGGATTGTACTATCGGGAAACACAGACTCAGGCAAGGAGTTTCACTCCTTTGCGGTACGCATATTGAATGTACTACGAGTAGAAGTAAATCGCTTCATGTGTAAATATGGAATGTCCACCATGTATACATGTAACGTTTTCACATCACCATTCACTGTAAGTTTCGTTCTTCAATTATGGAATGTGCTGGTGGAATTAAATTGTGCAATTCCATCGCACACTCGCCATAAAATTATTTATCAAAAGTAACCAAATAGAAAGCAACAAATTATTGTCTTTCTATCCTCATAATTGCTACCGCAAATTCGAAAATTTTGAACTCAAGGTAATGGTAATTTGGGTATAAATAAATGAGACTTTAAGCAAGGGTAAAATATATTAGTAACCTCCAGTGTAAAAAGTTCACACAAGTGAACCCGCGGAGCTCAGCGAATTTTGTATAAAAACCGCAGTTATAAATGGACACTATAGAGACGAGAGTCATCGGAAAATCCGTTTTAACTTTTCATGTACATGTTACTTAAAAAAAAAAACTTTTAGAGCACAGTTTACGATTTGAATACTAAATGTGTGTTCAAAATTATATTATAAGGGACGAATCCCTTGACGGTAAAATGGTGTTTCCAAGATATGCAAATATATATAGAGAGAAGTAAACTGAGGGTAATAATAACCAATTTTTGATGACTCAAACTAACTACCTACTATTAACTGCCATAAAGCTTAATTACTTTTTTAACACAGAAATTGTTCATTATTATGAAAAAAAAAAAACAAATAAGAATAAATAACTTTACCAATTCATTTAATGTTATTTCTAGGTCTGCGAGTTTCGTAAATTACGTAGGTACTTTATTAGGGAGCTCATAAAATGGTCAACTTGTTAATATTTCAAAGTGTCCTTATCATAGTCACGTGTTCTGCCTTCCGTGTCATGATGCATATCGTGAACGGATCTGATCAGAAATTATACGAGAACATTAAAGTGCTGTACACTATGGTTTATTGACGTCACTTCCGCGGCAATAAAATCGACTTGTCTCGAAAATGCATAATTTGTACGACAGTCACGCGCATTATGCTACTAAACGGTGTCTTTGAGAACACATTTCACACTAAACTTCCCGGGGCTGCGTTTTGATCGTAGATAACGCTCTGTTTTATCATCGTCGAATTATCATCGTCAAACTGCTTGTTTATGATCGCGGGAATATTAATATTTCTTTATATCGAAGTTGCACGCACCGGTTGTGACCCTCCGATACGGATAAATAATTCTAATAAAGCCGATTTCAATGTCTTTGTATCGTTCTACATTACGACACAAACGACGATCACCGGCTGGAGGACGGGTTATTATTCTCTGAACATAAAACGTCCCGATATTGTTTTTTCTTTTATTGTCAAGCGGTTTCTTTTGTAACAAAAACAGCTCTAGCGAATCCATTAATTAGTGAGATATACGACTGACCCGCAGCCTTTGGCGCTCAATTATAGGCAGTCCTTTGACGCTTGATTAATTCCGACACAAAACTGACCTATTACAGTTTATCGATTAAGATCTAATCGATTCAAAGCGCCGCGTTTCCCATATGCCGGTCGGGATAAAAGCTTCAAATTCCTCAAATGCCGTCCGAGGAAAACAATAACCGAGGAGTGGAAGACAGAACGGGGGCAGTGTCACGTAATAGGTTTAGCTTCCGGTGCGTTTATCAAAAAATTTATTCGGACATTCCTAGCGCGCCGGCGCTGCGCTTGCCCGCGCGGGATGTGTTGGCATTTAATTTATCTATAGCGCTGAAAATGCCGGAGACGGCCGCGTAACCGTTATTGCAGGGGTGTTCTCACCACTGGCAGGCCACGCACTTCCGCTATGTCAATGATTTATGGACGCTTACGGCATTTGCGGCGTTAACTGTGTGTTGTCCGGTCTATTGTCCCGCCGCCGCCGCCCAATATGAACGAGCGGATGATTCTTGAAATATGTGCTGGGGTCGCTCTACCAAACATTTTTGATTTCGTCTTAATGCAAGGGGTCAACGCTTTGTCGTTTAATCTCTCGACGTTGCCTAAGATGACATTGATTTGTTTTGTCATTGTGTTCCTATTGTAAGCATTATCTCCTTTTAAAATGAGATTGATAGCATCACTATTGATTGTTTGCTGCCGGAAATAGTATCTATTTAGACATAATTTATTAGTTTAATGTTTATTGTCGATACGTATGTTGTTGAATAACTATAAAAAGTGGATAGCAAAATATAAGTAATGGGTTTTTTACTGTTTATAATAGGTTTAATGTCATGAATAGAATAAGAGTCTGTTAATACCTATATTTACAGTAATACCAGTCAAAGAAAAATACTATAGAAACTTTTTCTTTTCAGCTTATACCTACTTTTCTAATCATCAATAAAAATCTATGAAATTAGTAAAAATCTAGCACGAGCTGTAATCTTTCCCGACCCTTTGTGTGCAAGATAAATTTGTTACACAAAAGCCTTAATTAGTATGTACTTTACCTTTTCACAACTCTCGAAATCGCTTTAGTCAAGTTGGTTGTAGAAATCTTTACCTGCTTACAAAATGCAAGGACTGATATTGCATAATTCCTCGTCTTTCTTATCATCAAGACATTAAAGTCCAAGGATATGGCTAAAAAGTATTAATACCCTAAGAGATCGATAGCTAGTGGGAATCAACGTAACATTCCTAAAACAAAGTTCAGTATGTGAACACCAAACATTCTCACGCTGCTCTAGCCGCTGTCGTCAGTGTCGTCAGTACATCAACACACAATATTTATGACGCACCTACTCCACTTGACTACAATATTTGAACATCGTAGAATAATAATTGGAATGCATTGTTACGTTATTAAGAAGTACTTGTTGGTTAGTTGATTGATGTGTGACTTTTTGTAATAATCTAAATACCTTGAGTGAGGCCCTTTTTATGATCGGTCTCAATGAAGCACGCCTAAAAAATATAATAAAGAACCTAATTAGTAGGCAGAAACAAAATGTCAGGTGTTCCGGGGAAAACTATTTACTCTTTAGACAAATAAACACACTTGTACTCGTCTAAATATGTACTTGTGTGTGTTGTGTACTTGTGTATGTGTTACGTTTTTACTAGGCAACTATCTTAATTAACTAACGTGTTTACTTGTAAATATTTCATGAAATTCGATTAAGAGGCTATGCTGTGACAAACCCGTATGGCCAGACTGGTGACTGGCTGATCCAATACAGGTCCTTTGTGGGGTAAATAAAACCTTAAAATAACTCTCTGCAAAAGAGAGATCACAAGCACAGTACCTACCTATTATATGTGTATGGAACAAAACTATGTTCATTTCTCGTTAGCCAGCAATAAAAGGCAGGCGCAAAAACGTCCAAGCATTTCGAGTGCCAATTAAATCGCAACAAACATCCTGTAAGCCGAGATTATCGTATCGTAACAAGCATCAGAAACCTGCCCACTTCTCTCACGCTGAATAAATTAAATAAAAACCAAATATAAAATAAATTAGAAATTGTTACACCGCTGAGGTTGCGCACTGTCCTGGCTCATTAACTCGGAGCATAAGAGCGGAACTCAGTAACGAGAGACCATGCGAGAAAAGGTATAAACTTTATTCATAATTCATGTTATCCTCAACACTTTAAGATAAGTGAATAGCGCTTTGAAAATCACGACCAAAACAGAAACGTTATACCATTAACATTTTTATTTGAAGTAGTAGTGGCTTTGTTTGCTTTCGCAATTAAACCTTGCGATAAGATTATTCACATTTATGATTATTTTATTATCATTCAAATGTACTGCTACTTAGTACTTCTAGTAATATTTTAATAAAATATGCGTAAAAGTTAACGATTAAAACAAAATAATTATTAAAATCTTCTTAAGGTGAACGTGCACTTGTTAACATCGAACCCGACACACGCAACAGACTTGCTAAAGTTCTCGAACATTTAAAAGTTCTTTTTGTTCAAACTGTAGGCAATTCATTAAAAGCACCGCCTGCCGCACGCGTCGGATTGCATTCTAGTGTAACAGTTCTTATTTCAGGGGTCGAATCATCGAATGCAAATTAAACCATGCGCATCGAACGCGCCGAATCTAATGACTTCGCTAAGCGCATTCTGGAAAAGACGGGGTCCTAACTCATTTCACGTAGCTTTTAGCCTTTTTCACTAACCCTAAAAAGTAAACAGGATTCAACAACCTTTAGTCAGGTAATAAGTCGACGTTGGCCAGCTCAGACACCGATTAGGCAGCGCGCAATTGTCTCCTTGGGTTAGTAAAAACGGTAAAATTAAAAAAAAAAGTTCCTATTTGGTTTGTATCCAGTTTACAAGATAGCGTGAGGCTACTTTTTACTTTTGAAGTAGAAGAGATAACCAAAAAAAAACCAGGCACTCAATAACAGCTGTTGCAACACTCAGAAAAAGTGTTCCGACAGCAACTGAATGGTCGGTACCTATTAAAATGCCTAACTTTCGATCTTAACTTTATTTTTGAATAATAAAAGAATTGCATTTCAATAAGGATAGGTTGTATTACAGTGCTTGAGATCATATATCACGCCCCGCGCGCCAGTGTCTGTAGTCTAGAAGACACGCTATGCTGTCTATGTTACATTTAATTATAAATATGAACAAAAATATGCAACAACAGCGCCCGTTCGCGTTGGTTTGTGTGTGTTCCAGTTTGTTTTGATGGCGCGAGGATGCAGGGCAAGACAATGATCGGACAAATAGGGGTTTGTCACGCAACGCCAGCCTAATCGCCGATCTGGGATGTACTGGAGCGCTACCCAACAATGCTTATTTATGCCTCGCAGATATCGAACGACAGTTTTTATTACCGAACGCTGCCCGTTATATTTCATACGTCTGGTATTCGGTACTCCTTAACGAACGAAAATTAAAATATTATTTAAATCTCGCTGTATGAACTACGTTTGTTTGGGAAAAATAAACACGAGGATGTATAAAATGCATAAAAATACAAAAGTGACCAAACTCTTTTTAATAAAATAAAATAAAAAAACTATAAACTATAATATGCCATCATTATGCAGTGATTATATTATTTAAGACTTTTTTTATATAATTAACTCAGAATGTAGGTTACCCTACCAGAACGATGTTAATGTAATACCTAATGGATTATCAGAACCTTGGATACATTAAATTAAAAACTAGAATATTATGTGAAGTATCATTTGGCCAACTGAAATAACGCAACTTCTACGTTTTTGGTGGCAAGGGAAGTAGAATAATTAAGCAAATATTAGTTATCGGTCTGTTCATTTCCATGTAAATTTTACAAATGCGACCTCTGTTGATAGTCGTTAATATTTTAGTGTTTATTAAATAGGCACGTGTATCATCTTCTACTAGGAATTTAAACCTTTTTTTGCTATAAAATAGAATAGAATTCAGATCAGGTTTTGTAATTAATGTATAGAACTTTTGCCTTAGTTGTAGCTACATCTAAGTAATTATGTACCTATTGTCTATACTTCTATGAATTGAAGATAAATTATATAAGATATTATTAAATAAAGGCCTACACAGACGCGCCACAACCACGACACAGTGGCGAAAAATGTCTTACGATTAATTTTCGATTAAATAATAAAATTGACAAATTGCAATGGCAAACGACGATGGCAATGAATGGATACGGACATTATACTATTAGTTATTCTGTGGAACGACAACTGAAATGCCAGAACAGGAAATGCCATAATTATATTTTGGATTTATCATTTGCTCAAACTTGCGCATATCAATGCGCAAAACTTTGTGAGCCGCGCAGGCTGGTCAATGAAATAAAATAATAGAAAGAATCACACATTATGTAAGACACGCAACACATGTTAAAGTTGTTATTGTTTCACTAATATTACAAAATTAATTAACATACTATAAAAATCAAGTTTGAGAAATATCAATAGCGACACTCTTTAAATATCCGCCAAAACACCTAATCTAGTTTTATTTGGCAGTCTTCTTGGAGTTGATCAAATATTTTATATTATCACAAATGTCTTTTATATTATAACACTTATAATAACAATACTAACTCTAAAACAAACAAAATTATTATACTACTAGGTATGTTAATTACTGCGTCTAATTTCGCAAATCTACACAGAGTTCTTCTTATCCCCTGGTATTTTTACCTACTTGCTTACATTGTTGCACGACCTATTGAAACCACATTACGCATACGCTGGATTGAGCAACCCGTCATTAAAGAGGCGCCTAGGCGGTGCAAGCATTACACTGGAGAACTGTTTAAACTGTTACATCCGTTTCTGTATCATGCATGACAATGTATGTCCCGTTACCACCTCGCATGTTCTGCTATCCTGGTAGAATTACTACGAGGATACCTACAAAACTTACAATGTTGTGGTCTGTATACCACAGATAAGCTAACAGTTTGTAAACTCCTTTAGTTCATAGTTCAGTGTAGTGTAAACTTACTCAACGAAGTAACTATTAAGTATTCAGAATCTGTGGTACCACGGTTTTAACGCCTTGTGACTTCTGTAGTCCGAGTACAAAGTGGTAGGTACTTCGTGTTCGATACAATGTTGCCGAGTTGATTACCTACACTATAATTATTGTTGTGATGAATGTTCAACGATACTGCGTCACAGATTGGTGTGATGTTACTATACCTCGATCTGACTAACTTTATGCAATATGACAAAAGTTTTAACAATACACATTGTTGCGTCTACGGTTGTGGCGCGTCTGAACAGATTCGAATAGTCTAGCAAGCTCAGGATAAAGCTACTGAACACCAACTAAAGGTATAATTGTCACATTTAATTCTCAAGTTGATAATTATCGTTTATCAGGTAACGATAATACGTGAAACTATTTCACTATGAACAATAAATTTTGTATTACTAGCTGTACCCTGCCACGCTTCGCTGTGGCACATTCGCACATTCACTAATATGTCACTGATGAAAAAAATAGATAAAAACAATCTTTGATGCGGATTATATATCATGCTAAAACTTCAGCTCGATCGGTGCAGAACTTTTTAAGTTTTTGAAGCGTACACAAACCAACATAACATTTTTATCTATATATATAGATAGATTAACCATTTGTATCTGTACTTTCATCATCATCAGTCTATATCCGTCCACTGCTCGACGTTATGTCTTTAGAATTCATCCTTTATAACTCCAATATTTAAAAAAATACAATCTCACCTTATCAGATCCATGGAGTTGCTCAAGCTATAGAAGAGCTGGAATCAATAATTAATACATACATAAACCCCAAAAATGTAACTTCCTGGGCCATCGGGGTAGCTAAATTGGCACAAAATCAGTTTTCCGAGCTAACAACCGATTCCACGTAACAACTTTATTGCATTCAAAATACAGTTTGGTCCGTTACGAATAAATATGCATATAACAGATATGAACAGTCCCTTATCTCTCGTATAATATTGGCATTGATTTATTAGCACCGAATGACTGAATTGAGTTCAGTTAGACCAAACATTTATATATGAAAATATTGACATTAACATTATGTTTGATAAAAAATATGAAGCCGTTTGATTTCCTGCAGAATGTGAAATGTGCTACCCTTATATGTTTTTCCAGAGAAAATATTATTATCATATGAGGTTTTTCAAAAGAAGGGTGAAAAGAGCTCTTGAGAGTAGACAACACATCGACAACGCCCCGAGTGTTGCAGGTCCATAGACTCTATCATATAAATAAAAACCGACCTAGTGCGAGTTGGACTCGCACACCGAGGTTTCCGTATAAACTTGTATGTTTTAAAAAAGCATTGCTCCAACTAAACAACAAACTAGGTTAAAAGACAAACTTAACTGTGCCGTTCGATCCCTAGACATGGTTAAACAAAAAGACTTATGTACCGACGCATGGTAACCAATGTTAGAGAGTCCTTTAGCTAGTCTATAAGAGTTTGTTTATGGGCGAAACCCCGGCATAGCTACCTCGATATTGGTACACAAATCCAAAGTATCTGTCTACGTAGACAAATATGGAATGCTAGGCTAGATAATTATGCTTTTCACAGTGTAAAATGTATCAAATTCCTTGATCGATTGTGGTCATTTATATCGAGCAAAGACATCGAAATTATTAGTTTTGTGAAATAGTTGGATTCTTAAGTACCCAAAACAAAAACAAACAAAAAAAAAATGTCAAGAACATAAAAAGATAATTCCCAACAATGTCTCAATGTCTCAAACGGGCAGATTTCTTCAGGTTTCATTGACAAAATTAAGGGTACTTTAGAGCCTAATAAAATGTCCCTCAAAATATTTATAATGAGTCGTAAAAATGTGTCTGCAAGGTGAATCTCCGTGGCGTCGCTCGTGGTAGACTTATAATGCATGATTACTCGATCCTCCCACCGAGCGAGGGGCTATCATTGGCTCTCTCAGAGCCGACGCCGCCTCCACTCCTGCGCACACTCTGCTTCAAAACAACTCCATCCACTCAATAAACTAGTCTTGAAGTCCATTGTCTCCGCACCATTATGCCGTCACGTCGAAATGTTACGCGCACCCGTCATAGATCTGTTAGAAATAAATTACAAAACAGTTACTGGTCCTGCTTTAGCTTCTCATTAGTATCTCTCACAAAGTAAATAGCCTTAAAAACGTGACCCAAGCAGTCGGTTAACAATAGCTGGGTTTAGATGTCTGCGTTTTACTTTTTTGTCCACTAAAGTCTACAGTACCCACCCACACAAATGTAGAGTACAACGAGGTATCATTAACCTAAATTATAAATTGTTACAGCAGCTCTTAAGATTCCAATCGGGGAGATCTTGGTTCAAACATGCGATGCTTTCGCATTTACTGAGCTCGTTAACCGATTGTTGACGCATTAAGAAGCATCAAGGGCATGCAAGTGCGCTCGGGCGGTAGAGCGCATGTCACGAGCGTGAAATGTGGCGCCGACCAGCGAGAGGACGTTAGAGGGTACCCACGGCGGGAAGAGGAGGGTTGCGAGGGAGGGGAAAGAAGTAGCGCCTCCGCAGGAACAAAATCACCGTTTGCCGCCGACTCTCGGTCTTCTCCTATAACAAAAAGTCGAAGACGGAACGAGGCGACAACCTCAGCGGCTCGCCTCCACGTTGCCGCGGATTAAATCGACATAGAATTAAAGAAAAATACAAAAATCACTCATTGTTCTCATAAAATGAATGTGCTGGGAGTTGAATGTGAGGCTTTTTGTGAAAATATTCTCATACTTTTAAATGGGATCTCGTGTGGCGCCTCTTAATGATTCTTCCTTTTTGCGTCGGCGCTTCGCGGCCGGACGCTCAGGCCACGCTAGGCTTTTGGTGTGTCGGCGCATGTCACCACTTAAACCTTTTTGTTTCGCTGTTTCCGATGTTAATTCAACATTTTAGGCGGCATTGTTTCAAAACCGCTTAAGGAAAATTCTTATTGCAGGTCCTTTTTTCTTTAACTTACATATATCTTTTATGATTATTTTAGTATCCTCGGTGTAGCTTTCAAACCATTCTGATGTAATACTATTTATTGTGAATGTAAGTATACATTTATGTATGGAAAAACATATATGCGTTTTAAATTAATAGTAACATTAATTAAAAATTCATAATTTTATTAATTATTAACTATACTAGGAACACAAATCGATATATTAGAAAAACATTGCGAGATTTTTATTTTTTTACTCTATTCAATTAAAAAGTAGACACGTGGAAAAGTTAATGTAGTATCTGTACCGAATCTGCATAGTAAGTTTTATTATAAACACAAAGTCCTTCATTTCACTATTAATTAATATAATTGAAGTGAAGAAACAATTGAAACGTACATATTATTTATACAATAATACAAGTGAATTATGAAAATCTAGCGCGTACAAAAATTAATTTTGTGGATTAGTAATAGTCATCCACGCCAATTTCGGCTACGGCGACTATGCCTCTGGTTTCTGCGTGTTCTCTATTTTGTTTGAGTAGTTTAGCCGCACGACACTAGTCAGCACGACGCGACGTTATAATATCAAATACGCTTCATGAAAATGCTGCCCATCTCCTCGCGCCTGGACACGCTCGAACATGACAGTTGCTGTAATATTGAACAAAACAATATCGTACTACCCTCCTTGAAGTATAGAGTGCGGCTAATTTTATTTTTCGGTGAATTAATGGCAAACTGAACATCTCTTACGAACAATTTTTTAATTTTTGCCATCGAGTCTGATGGTCTCTATCGTCTTACTTTCAGTACGGATGGCAGGCAACACATGCAACTCTGAAAGTAGGAATAAATAATAAACGACGTGCGGTGCGGGTCCGGGAATCGTGACACCTACTCTTTCACTAATGGACCGCAGACGCTTAGTCTCACTGAGTATTCTAATCAAGATTGTTCGTTAAGTTCCCTTCTGTTTTTTTACTGATCACTGAACACATCCAGAAAATATTACGTGCGTATTTTATGATGTAATAGTTCCATTTTTGCCATTTCACTACGGAACCCAAAAAAATTGGAAGTGGGACAATCTATATAGAAAAAAAAAATAGTTTTTTTTTTATATTCATGCATAATGTACGTGACTAACGTGATTCATTTACTATTTATATTTTTTTTTACTTTATTTTCACTGAATATGGCACACTTATTCAATTAGACAAAAGAAGAAGAATAATACAAAACGGTATTGCTAAACTATTATTTCACAAATAAACAAACAAGCACTGACAATTTTAAACGAACTAGAAACAGTCATCATAATGTACCTCAAACGGGCCTATTAATGAAATTATAAAAATATTCCTGTTTCCATACAGATGCTTTTAAGAGGGAAATATCAAAAAATATCTTTATTAATGGTTAGGATTCCAACAGCTTATCAAAACGTCTAACTTATAATAGGTTTGTTTTTAACTTTGGACAGCGTAAGCATTTATTTAGTATATCGATACTTTTCATTCATTCAAAAGGCCACACAAGAGAACGGTAGGACCCGAGTTATCTTAAATTGATGAAGGTAATCTTTAACCGGTGCTTTTGTCGTTAGATTCATCAATTTGTGTTTAAATGTAAAAGATAGTTCAGTTATGATCGGTTGGTTCTATTATATTTTTTGTTATGATGGATTTTAAAGTTTGTATGACTCATTGATTTTAATTCTGGTAGATGTTACGTTTATTCATACATATTTGATCTTTTTGTACTTTATAAATCACCCTAGACTTTGCTCATTTTACCTACCTACACGTAACATGTAACACTTTTAACTCGATGGTGGTGTGATGATAATTATATTTGTCGCATTACTTACAAATAACTGACCAATGCAATGTTATGGTATACCTACCTATCCATTTTTTACGATGTCATTGATAAGTATGACACATGCATGAAAGCCACTTTGGTCATCTAAGAATAAAGCGAAAAGTATGATTGACTTGTGTGTGTTTTTGCACCCTCAAAAATGTGTGTGCGTGGCCTTAGTGGCACTTTATGAATATTGTCATAAATACGTTTTTTATTGACGATCGTGACGTGTTATTATTTTCTCTTAAGCTAATTTGTCATATTGAATTACCCCAACCAAATAAAATTATCATAAACCGATGATGTGGCAAAATAAGATCCGACTATCTAGACTTCTGATCATCGCCTCAGTATTATGGACTATGCAAAAGTATGGGAGAGCTTCCGATGTTTCGTCACCGTTTCCGTCCCTGATGTTCGCCGCGATGAGGTCACGAAATACCTTGCGAAGTCACGTAAAATTAACGAAGGCCGCTGCTAACGACTAAATTTGTCATCCAATTAAAATTATATATTGGATAACTAATGCAAGAAGAAGGCAAAATCACTTTACCAGTGCCTATTAGAAATGTAAGTAGGTACAAAATATACTCTGGGAAGTAACATTTCGACGATGGTAATATTTTCAATCTTTTTGCATGACTCTTCTTGTATATTCGATACTTACTTACCCTATTTTCGTGTTACATTATGTTCCGTTGTCATTTTTCGTTGCGTGACATAGTAAAGTAAGTCAAACCAAAACTTTGACTTGTTGCCCTAATTTCATTTTATGGTTTTTTTTTTTGTGGTTTTATGTGATTCAGTTTTGATTTATTTCGTTCTACGCGGTGCTTACATATTATTACCTAATTAAAATTTATTTCGAAAACCTAACAATGTGGTCTTATAACGTACTGAACTATAAATGTTTTTCGTATCTATACATAATCTTATATAGTTTGCGTAGCACAAAAATTTCCACAGACTACAAATTCTCGGATGGTTCAGTATTCCCATTGGTGTAACTCCGCAAAATGCATAGGTCCTTTCAAAGTGACTTGTAATCTTAAAAAAAAGTACAACAATTTAATAAATAGAGTAATCAATTTTACAAATTAAACTGAAAGCAAAGAGTAACATACCACAAAATTGCATAACAAGAACACATCATAAGTTCATAATATGAGAAACGACGTTTCTATAATCTGCAAAGTACTAGACGGATAGGTTTACAGCATACACAGCCACTATAATGTCGAAGGTCCCGCTGAATTTACCTGTTAAATTTCTTACTGTTGCGATTTTATTGCTCTGCTAACTCTGTTTAATATGCGTCCAAAAAATGGTTACAAAAAACAGGCGCCACCAGAGAATCTCAGTCAAACGCACAGCAGTCGAGTCCTTATTATATCGTGTTGAGTATTTTTTACGCGTACCTTTTCAAAGCTCGGACTTTGTGTTAAAATACACACCTAAATATCATTAGCTATAAACAAAGTTCTTTTTGTCTGTCTACCTTTGGGGGAAATAAGGGCAATAAAATAGGTAGATTGAAGCGATGAATGGATTAGCACAAATAAACCAAAAATATCAGCTCGGCTTTGTAGCTACCTGCTTGATTTGTGATTATTTTAATGTAGAGCAATGTTCAGTTATATCAATATTTCAGTGGTCTCGGTATTTGTGCAGTTTTTCCGAATGCAAAACATTTAAGAAAAATACTTATAAAAATCTACATCTGAACCATTGCTTTCTGCGGAAGGGAGATGTTGACGATGATCCAGTAAGATCGGGAAAGGCTGGAAATCGTTAAAAATACTACTACTGTTACTGGAGCCGCATGGAGAGAATAAGCTGGACTGAGAAAAAAACTAACGAAGAAGGAATCAGCCATACTAGAGACAATGAAGAGCAGAAGAGAGAAAATTATTGGCAAACTTATACGATATGACTTCATAAAAAAACATCATAGGGAGGGTAGAAGGGAAGAGAGTAAGAGGCAGACCAAGAAGAATATTCATATATCAGATTAAGGAAAATACAAATGTCATATCGTTTATGGAACTCAAAACATTGGCTGAAAATCGAAAAGCTGGCGATCACTCTATCAACAAGAGCAAGACTCTGTAGGTAAAAAAGGTAGTACATTAAGGGTATAAAAGGTATAATATAATCAACGAAATATTTGCCCAAAAAAGTGTAATCTCCAAAAATATTACTTCTGTCTAGTGCTTTATAAATTCTATGTTGTGGACTAACAAGACGTAGCGCGCTGCGCCTACGCAGTGACCGGTGCCAGTGACCCCCCCACCCCACCCCTCGCACCCGTCGCGCCAAGGGCCAAGTTCACCGCGGCGCATTATTATGTTACCTTTGTTTTCAAATTTAATTGGCTCTTCAAAGATAACTTATCTTGATAATAAACGGAGTCCAATAAACCGGAGGTCTTGGGAACACCTGACTGTGCTTCAGATAAGATTGTGCCTGGCTAAAGGCTCATGAGGATGGGGTACGTACCTGTTAAACAACTGTTATAAGGATAACGATTCTCTGAAATGGTATCAAAGTTTTTACTAAACATCATCATCGAATGCTACCTTTGCATTGAAGTTTGAAGGTCAGGCGCGCAAGGCTTAGACTTGATCCACGTTTTAAAAATATATTACTCGTTGTCTAGGTAGGTACTTACTTTTAGAATAATAAATTACTGACATAATCAAAAGTTATGATTTTTGAGGATTTTTGTATAGGCACGTTATCCGGCAAGAAGCCTACTCATAGTATAGCTGGATAGGAAGGAAATCAAAAAATCATTCCTGTGAAGATGTTGCATGAAAATTTTGTCTATGTTTACCTGATTTTAGTAAAAGAATTAATCATTTTGAATTAGTTTCTATTTCCTGTCTCTATGTAAGGTTCAGAGATTTGCAGCGAGTATAGCCTATTGGCCTACCTAATACCAATATTGGCAGGGCAAATATTTGTGTATATTTGCTCTTAGTCTGAGTATATTGGTAGAGCTATAATTCTTCTAGTTGCTGATTCCGTAGTTAGATACAGGGAATCCTAGATAGGGATTAAGGCATGATTTATGTACTTAAGTGATTACATACATAGATAAATACTTACATACAGTCACGCCTTTTTCCCCATGGGGTAGGCAGAGACTACATCTTTCCACATGCGTCTTGACTTGACGCACCTCTATCGCTTTTTCCACTTTCATGACACTTCACAAATGTTTGCCGGTACTTTTGACTTGGCTTTTCTTTAGTACGTTCTCGATATCGACGCTAGAAAGCGTAAACGCTGTAACCTTGAAACGCAAAATTGTTCACCAACTTTTTTTTTGTTGAAAAAAAATCATAACTCTATATCTACTCGACCTAAAAACGTAAATTTTGGATATTTGGTGTGTTACATACAAAGTTACAATACTGCTACCTTGGTTATATCCTAAAGTTCCTAGGGGACGTTGAAATGTGGGTTTGTTTCCAAATATGTAAAAAAAGTATTTTCGGGACGGTCAAAGGGTTACAGCGTTTACGCTTTCTAGCGTCGATATGATCTCCTTCTTCGACTTCTACCTGCTGGCCCATTCATACTAGATCCATAAATCGATTTCGTCAATCTGAAGATCTGGATGAAGGAGGATTGACGAAATCTATTAATGGATCTATGGATTGGATTGTGGATAGATGGCTTGGACATCTATCCAAGCCATCTATCCACAATCCAATCCATAGATCCATTAATCGATTTCTGTCACTACACCTTCTACCATTCCACATCGTTCCCTGATCAGGCTGCCGTCCACTTTGTCCACCAGTGTCACTCCAATCATACTTCTCATACTTCTAGCATTTTTTTTATTTATTTAAATCTACTTGTTTCAATTCTAATTGATAAATTTAGTATGGGTGGTGGGTAATGTATTTTATTTATTAAATTTTCGGTGCTAAAGTTACAAACTCGATGAGTGTTCTATTTTATTTCTTAGACAAAATGTGCACTTTATTGACCTAAATCCATTGTTTTTGGTAATTAGTCATTCGCATACTAATTAACGCATATATGTGCTTGTCATTCACCTATTCGTCTTTTGGATAACACGAGGTACTAATTGCATTCGAACAAACCATTGTTTCAATTTTATGGACACAGTTGCTTTACAAAATACTTTACCATTGTGCACATTTTATAATACTTTAAATTAATTCGGTATAGGTAATTGTGATATAAGTTCCCAAAGTATTACATTGATTCTGTTTACCTCAAGCGACAAAAGAACAAAAGGAAAGGAAGGGGAGATAAAAAAGCACAGAGAATCAAAAATACGTTATTCCGAGTTAAGTGAAGCCTAATTTAGTCTTTATAGTGAAGCTGAAGATGGCATATTATCTCATCTCTGTATCAAATTTAAACAACCTGTGCAAAATTCTGTGAATATAGTCTGTGCAACGACGGTCTATCTTTATTTAGCACGGTTCGATAGCGGTTAAAGGCTGCCTTAAAACTAATAAAATGAATGGTGATTCAGCATGATTCGTGAAGCTACGCAAACAAAAAAATTGGTTAGGGTTCTTTAGTTGAGAAAGGGATTACGGTGCCTGTGTGTGCGCAGATATACCTACTTAGTTGAAACTCAACGATGTAAGGAGTCACTAATAAAAAAAACGTACTGAAGGTTCTTTTTGAGTTTTAACCATGTCATCATAATTGAACGTAGCGTTAAGTAAAATTAAAATCTCGTAACTTAATGATAAAAATCAGCAAGCTGTAATAAAAATTAAATACAGGAATAGACACAAATGTGATAAAAGTTAAAAAAAAAACACGAGAAAAAATATCGGTCTCACAATTTATTGCCGCTTTTAGCAAAAGGTTTGTTGTTTACAAGACATCTTTTATTTAAATCTTAATTTATGATTCCCGCGCAGAAACATAAAGATAAGCTGGATCGAAAAGGGTATAATAGTTGTTAGAAGAAGAAGGATACTAAATGGAATCAATATACGAATAGGTATTTGTGGATTTTTTGAAATGATAATATATTATTCTGTATTATATTTCACGATACCAAGTCAATTTTTAAATATCGATATTAGGAAACAGTTTCCCACCAAAGCCTGGCAGCCAGGTAGCCTAGGAATACTAGACCGCCTCCTATAACAGTTTTACCCGACTGTTAAGGCGAAGAGTTATGATTTTGGGGTGTGATGTTTCATGCTTATATGTTACTAGTTTCTTACATATATATATGTATAACTAGCTGTACACTGCCACGCTTCGCTGTGGCACATTCCCTGATATGTCACTGATGAAAAAAATAGATAAAAACAATCCTTGATGCGGTTTATATATCATGCTAAAATTTCAGCTCGATCCGTGCAGAACTTTTTGAGTTTTTGAAGCGTACACAAACCTACATAACATTTTTATATATATAGATAGATGTACTTATGTACCATACTTTGGACCATCTTATCGCTTAAACGGCTTAACGAATTTTTATAAATAATGTGTTGTGTGATCTCTCAGTAGTGATATCTTAGTCTCGAGAGTGACACAGAATGTAATAAGGTGCAAAATACCAAAGCCAAAAATCAAAATAAAGATTTTAAAAGACCAATCCGAACATTTAATGCAACATATACCTAAATAGCCACGCAGCTGGTAGCGATGAAAACTCGTTGGCCGAATAATTGAACGTTGGTGGGCAATTTACAGATTAAAATAAACCTTAACTACTATGAAAAAGCGAAAAAGTCGAATGCGAACAAGCTTTAGATTTTAGCTAGATAATTTCGAAATAGAGTCGAGGTCATCCATATTTAATTTCAACTTCTGACTTTAGTGCCTACGACTGCATTTCACTCTGTTTAATCTTGAATCTAAAGCTTATTTAAATCTTTTCAGTTTTGTTCACAGTTTGATTTTTGGTACAGCATTTTTTTATCGACAGCTGGGTTTCTATACCTACTATTATGTTGGATTTAGGTGTATCTATATATATATATATATATATGTTATGTTGGTTTGTGTATGCTTCAAAAACTCAAAAAGTTCTGCACCGATCGAGCTGAAATTTTAGCATGATATATAATCCGCATCAAGGATTGTTTTTATCTATTTTTTTCATCAGTGACATATTAGTGAATGTGCGAATGTGCCACAGCGAAGCGTGGCATGGTACAGCTAGTAATATATAATTATCACTGCATAAGTCAGATTCTAATCTAGCAGACATTGAAACTCGCATAACTATCTGTTGAGTAGTTTTTCGTGGTACAAAAACAAAAACAAAAAAATATTTAAATCTTAACTTATTTAAACGGGCTAAGGCATTTTGGTCAATATATTTAGTAAAGAACCCTATCGGACAATAATGAAAAATTTAAAGTATACCTCAAATCATCAAGCAAAATGGACCCAGAAAATAAAATACTGTAGCGGAAATCACAATAGAATTTGCTACACTTGTAAAACCTAACTAGTGTAACATTAACCCAAATTACGTCAACTACAGAGCATATTTTCTACTTTGACTGCTGCGCGGCAAACGGAAACAAGGCGGCTAGCAGGATACAGCAGAAAACTGATCCAAAAAGGTCATAGAAGTATACAACACAAATATCTTGTAACGATACATCGACACCGGCTCTTCAGAATTTTGGACATTCTTTAACTTTAATTTGGTGTTACATTCATTAATCAGGTCAGTAAGTTCAAGTTAGTCTTGCGTTCCAAACAATGTGGGCATTGTTGCAATGATGATTTGCGGAACGCATTTTATAAAATGGAGCTGACCTAGATTTTCCGGGGTCGCACTACAGCCCTCAATACATGAAAACCGGGATAATTTTATGTTCGCATACTGTTTTATTGGATCGAATCACAACAATAAATAAAATAATAATAATGCCTATCATCGTCAACCCATATTGTCCTATTGCTGAGCACGGGTCTCTCCTCACTTTCTTTTCTTCTTTCTTTCTTTCTTTCTTTCTTGGTCATAATCCACCACGGGGCCCGGTTCGTATTGGTGGATAACATACCTACCTCCGAAGTAATTCTCGGGTAGGTATGTGGGTTTCCTCACGATTTTTTTCCTTCACCGAAAAGCGAGTGATAATTACACTTTAATTCTTTTACTGTCTGTAACTTTTTCGCACACACCTAACTTGTTCTGTATCTATTAGGTACTTATTTAGTTTGTGCCATAGGTTCTACTTAGGTACTAGTTTGAGTCTGATGTAGAGAAATCAATTTAGAGCTGGGCTTTAATTTAAGCTTAGTTTTTGTTGATAAGTGTCGTTATTTTTATTAGAAGTATGTATGTGGTACTGATACTGCACCGAATTGAATACAAACTCATTATATTTCTACTAAATGGATTACCTAAATCATTGACAATTATTGTCTTACGGTTATCGTAAACTTTTTTGTAGTCATGATATTTTAAACATTGAAGTATAGTATCTATGCTTTTAAACATAATTAACTAATTACTTAGAATTGTCTAAAATTAAATGCAGAAATTCGCTCCCAGGAGTCACATCTAATTACCTACTAGTACCGTAGTTAATCTTTTAAAAATGGCATTATAATAATAAAGATAAAACTTTTTTACGTAATTATTATAATCTAGAAAAACTTTGCTCCATTGTTAATTTTTTTAAGTTAAACAGCCCGAACTGAATACAATAAAAGGCACGTGTAAGCCAACTTTAATATGAACACATAAGTTCCAGCAAACAAACAAATAAATAATCATAAATACAGGGCGGCTGTATAGGTCAGTGTGCAGGGTAAGGCGAACACAGAGAAACGGCGGCGTCGTCGTCGGGCAAAGTCGAAAGCGGGCTGTTTCTTACATTTAAATGGTTGCGCTTGATTTTACCTATTGCTAGAATCGATATACTGTGGGGTATATAAATGATCACGTTCTACTTTTCAGTTCTAGGGCCACGATTGATCTCATTTTCAGGGTTCTCTAAAACATTGTCTTTATTTTTGGAATATATGTCGTATGTCGAAGATCTGTGCTCAATGCAAACACAATACGGTAAATAAAAGTGCCGACTTGATCAAAACTTTTCAAACAATACAGTAAACATAAGGCACAGTAAGACCACTCCCTCACGTTTTAAACCGGAAAAGTATCGACGGGAGAGTACAGAAGCAAACAAGCCCCGAGACAGCGAACCGTTTAATCAGTCTGTGCTGCAGACACAAACGGGGTGGGAGTGGGGTGCTCTACCTTCTACTAAATGACCATCCCTCTACTCTGTTAACCCGTGCCACCGTATCCACAAACAGTATTCTCGATGAGTGCGGCAAGTAGTAGACCTGCGTTTCTATTAGAACCGCCAAACAACAAGAGCAACTCGCGATGCTTTGATAAACGTGCCTTGATCTGATAAACATAAACGATCTTTCTGAAAATCAACAATCAATTGTTTGTAATTAAAACAATTTCTTTTAATAAGTTACCCTATTACCCGAAATTCTGATGATAGCCATAGAAAAGGTCACAAAAAGATCCCGAATGCATATGAACTACCATTGACAAAATCCTCGTCAACTACGGTGGTGCCCACTTAAATAATACAATTTTCAAAATATGATGGATTTCTTTATAATATTACCCAAAGATATAAGCTAAGATAGGAACATAGGTTCCGAACATAATACAACCTGGTTAAACAAAATGTTGGATCATCCTAAATATAAAGATTAAGGTTTAACAAAATTACATTTTGATATTAATATGTGTGCAAATAGACCCTTTTTTGTCTTATAAATAAACAAACTTAAGATTCTTGATTCAGCAATGTAAATGCAGTCGTGAGCACTGAAGTCAGAAGCTAAAATTGATTACTTGGTGCCTCCAACTACCATGTTGCGTTCCTTAGCGCTACTTTGTAATACGGCTGACTGTTGTTTTTTGTAGTGGCTCTATTTATAACCAAGGAATCTAAATTCCTAGAAGCTGGCCGCCAAACGAGACCGTCAAACAGTGAGTTGTCAAACTCAAAACACTGATTCGACTTGGCTTCTTGGCTTTTAGCTTCTGTGTGGCTTGCTGATGTCCGCTCAAAACATTGTTTTTTTTTTATAGGGGAACCGAAAATGTGATGTTATTGATTTTGTATTTTATTCTCAAACTGCTGTTCTTTTTGTCTGTCGATGTGGCCAAGGCAAAAATTTGCAGAGAACAATACCCAAACAAAAATAAGAGGCTTAATGCGTATTGGTGTAAAAAAATATCAAAAATACTTTAAAATGCGCGTGCTGTAACTTGGCTGTTACGATAGACGTTCCGCGCCCAGATGCGCCGATGAGAACATGTTTTGCTATTTGAGAGCTTTAACTTTACAACCCAAACATGATGCTAGGAAATTCGGTACATGAAAACCAGAACCATCGAATACAAAAACAAAACGTTGATTATAATATATGTAGTTATATGTCTAGTTTTAAGTTTTCTTTGTGCTGTGGTGTTTCAATAAAGAGTTTATCTATCTATCTATCTACTTTAAACGATGTGTACATTTTGAAAACGTGCATACCAGTGGGCAAATGGTACAAACAAGCACATACATAAAAGTACCTGTAATTTCGTGATATCTCCAAACCAAACTGCCCAGGTAGGCAAATCATTCACCGCTTCTCTGAATCGGGACGTTAACTGGGATTTGACTAGACTACTGTACTGACTGTCTGAGAGCGATTAAACAAAAACTTGATGTGTAATAAAATAAGACACTGTCTAAAATCGAGTATCGTGCGATCGGTATCGATTCTGGATGCAGCAAACTAAATTAAAATAAAATTTGACAGCTCTAAAATTTTTACTGTCTTTTTTCATAAGGTTTTAAAATGTCAGCAGTAATGATATCCGTGTTAGTATGGATGGATGAATGTCTGCATGTTTATTTAGGTGTGATCTTGACCCATTTCGTATTGTTAAATTGAGCTGATCTAATGAAGGAGACGGAAGGTAGAGAACGGATCTCTTTAGTGACTGACAGTACATTGATGGGCTCATTTTGATCTAAATGCAGTATTGAATATTACGTTATCTTTAAAAAAGATCCAAAAAATACTCATAAATTAAGTGGGTTGCCATAGTTTACACTTACAGGATTACCTAACTAATAAGAAATGTTATACGTCCTTTCCCCGAGGTTCTTCAATGTTTCTTATATACATGACTAGGGACCATCCATAAAGTACGTCACACGATAAGGGCGGAGAGGAGGAGGGGGGTAGAAGAAGTGTGACATTGTGTGACAAGGGTGTGTGCCAAATAAAACTAATTTTTGAACTGCTGTTTTATTTTAATGATGTCTAGATGTCAAATTGCAAAATATGTGACGGCACAATTGGAGTCTCACAAATGTGATCAAGTATGACAAAGATGGAAAAATCACGAAATTACTGTGACGTACTTTATGGATGATGACCCATGTGTCAGGAATTTAAGATTAGGTACATAGTACCTAGGAATTTAAGATTAGGTACATAGTACCTAATCTTAAATTCCTGACACATGGGTCATCATCCATAAAGTACGTCACAGTAATTTCGTGATTTTTCCATCTTTGTCATACTTGATGACATTTGTCACTTGATCACTTTTTTCACAAGTATAACGTCGAACAATCCTAGGAAAATGTGACGCTTATAAAAGCAATAGGTACCTATCTGGCTATTTATATCTCCTACTTACCACAGTGAACGTCTTGCGTCAGCTCTAATGCAACGAAGGTCTGTGGCATTAACCCCCTTGTTGCTTTCGCGCCCTCGCCCGCCAGGGCGGCGGGCGACGGGCGGCGGAACCACTCCGCCAGTCCAGATTCATTTCTGGTTTTCGCTACTCTTTTGTCTTAAACTGCTATTGGAACCTGTCTTCTCTCTCTACCAAGAAAGAATAGTAATCATTCACAGTCGTGTCACAGCTCTCATTCAATCGCACTAATACAAAAACAAACCTACATTTATATAAGTAAGATAGTAAGTATAAAGACATATGGAGGTAGATACGCTGAAAAACTATATTGTAAATTCTACTTTATCGGTTTCTATTCGCTGCACATATATGTAAACCGCATGAT
Organism: Campaea margaritaria; assembly: GCA_912999815.1. Classification (NCBI taxonomy): domain Eukaryota; kingdom Metazoa; phylum Arthropoda; class Insecta; order Lepidoptera; family Geometridae; genus Campaea; species Campaea margaritaria. The sequence goes on from OU538788.1 coordinate 9,996,611, forward strand.
GTTCATTAATGGATTAATTTTATTCGTTTAATCGTTATATTTAATTCCAGTGGTTGACTTTTATGGAATTTAATTACAGCGAGCACTGCAAGATTATAAACAGGTGTGGCGATTAATGTTTAGTAGTATTAAAGAACCTACAAAAACATTTTCGTTTTTAATGCTACTGAAATCGCACATTCTTTTCTTTTGTTTAAACGGCCGCGCGACAGTCAACGATTTTAACTAATTGTTTATTCGAAAAAGGGCACATCTTTTTTGCTGCTAGCCCATTACATGTCCTCTAAAGAGAACTATAATAATTTGTTTAATTAATCTCATAATACGTAAGATAACTAGGAGGGATTTTCTTGTCATCAAAGTCAACATTGTCGTTAACGTGGTTTATCTTTGTTTTGTTATAAGTAATTACAATGATGTGCAAAAAATAATTATTGTATTGTATCGTTAGCTGGTGAAAAATGAAAGTAAAATTTTACAATTGGGTATTATTACCAAAATATATTAATAACTTAAAAACTTACATAATAAGGAAGAAAAAAGATGAGATGGTGAATTAAGGTAGAAACAATTAAATAGGTAACGAGCTTCTTATTGAATTGATTTTCACCAACTTTGATCGAGATCAAAAGCCGGTTGATGTACCCACGAGGATACATCCTCGCTTATCTGTAGTAAAATATATATAGGTGAGTTTACCGGCAATAACCCCGCCACCGTTCCCCGTACCCTGTGCAAGCAACCGTACACCCACGGACTCTCGGTCTACTCATTTCGTATGCAATTTTATTCATTATTTGTAATCTACTTCAATCGAATAGGGTCTCAGTATAAATCACTTTTAGGATTTGCTCAATAGGACGTATGTAGATGACGCTTTTAGTGTGATATTTAAATGCGATGTGTCTTTGTGCCTATAGATGCGATGCGCTAATAAAGCCAGCTTTCCACGAACTCGATATGTATGAGAGACGGGGAGACGACGTCAGAAACTCATTTGCCTAAAACAAATAACCGCTCGCTTTCCTTTTATTTTCTTATGCGCACGACTTTTAAGATGCCGATTCATCTTACCGTTTTATTTTTATCTGTCAATGGGTTATAGCCACATTTAGATAGTTAATAGGGTGGCATAAAATATGCAAAATCCAGATGTGAACACATCCTCGCTGGGATCAAAAGCTTCTTTATCAATTAAAAAGCATTAAATAATGGCTACCTACGTCTTATGTCAATCTTTTTTCCGAAAATAACCGGTTTGTGATTGAAAATGTAAAACAACATCACAGAGTCAACAATCAGAAAGGTTCGATTCTTCAAAATGTTAGCCAAATTATATTTGTTGTCCTATTTCTATATTATTATTAAGAGCCTGTAATGTCCCACTGCAGGGCAAAGGCCTCCCTACCCTCCCTCCATTTCTGCCTGTCCTGAGCTATTTCTATAGCTCCTACTAATTTTGATAGTTAAACTAGAATTGGTTCTGGCTTCCAGTGGTTTCAATTCAATTAGTGAAACCACAATTTTGGTCAGAATAATTCATGTACGAACTAGACGTCTCAAATTTTACATTAATAATTAATATCAAAGTTTCCGGGACGCCTAGTAGGTACATCACTTAAAATGGCTAACATGTAAACGGTCAGCAAAAAATGCGACTTTTCAGTCTGTTGCCAAATAAGTGAATTGGGCCGGAACTTGTGGTTAGCATACAATGCCATATTAGGCACCTCCAAAGACATCTGTAAAGTTAAATAGGAAATAGGTAGCTGGGGTTGGGTGGTAAATAGGGGTTGGTATTTTATGCAATAAAAATAAACAAAAGCAAACCGTATGTTAAGTATATAAAAAACTGGTAGATAAGTGATCAGCTTATTAAAATAATTAAAAATTAAGTACTGAAATGTCGATCGACTGATATGCTCAATATGCACGTTATATCGATTATGCGTACAGACCGAACGGCATAATTGAGTCGCTTCACTTTTGCGTTTAGCGTTTGTGGAGTCCGCCTTTTTACAGCTTTGTGGTGACAACAGCACCAGAGAGCGGTTGCAACTACTAGTAACCACTTTTATTTATTCTGTGGTGAAACACTAACCGTAACACTAAATTTCCACAGCTTAATAAAACCTAATGCGATTGGCAGTAATCTGTGGTTAGGATCTACTACGTAGACTAAGTAGGATAATAGTTGGGGGGACTAGATGGCTAGTCATCATCATCATCATCAATTCGTAACGGCCTACTGCTGAGCACGGGTCTCCCCTCACTTTCGTGATAAGGATTTGGCCGGCACGGGAACCCGGTCCGGATTGATAGACAACATACCAACATAATTCCGAAATAATTATCGGGTAGGTACGTGAGTTTCCTCATGACGTTTTTCTTCACCGAAATGTGAGTTATAATTATTACGTGCATGCATATGCGTTACAGAAACGAATTATATATTTTTAGCCGTGATTGTCTCACTACAGGGAAAATAATGACTTCCCTCTTTTCATTACTTACCAGATACATCCACAATTAAAAAAATAAGCCGTGCCTTTTTTTTAGGGTTGGGTAATGAAATAGGTAGAAGCAAAGTCTAGTTCAGGCGTAAATGCAATTTAAAATTGTGTTGTGACTAAAATCATGAAGAGTGTAACGCACGGTTACTGCCCAGTAAATTTATTTAAGTGCAAATTATTCCAAGGCAAACGCACAGACGCGTCAAGGGCAGAAGTTCTTTAGGAGCCTTCCTGTCGTCAAAAGGGTAGGTACACTCTAAAGCGAGCTCCAAGTACAGAAGTGAAGGTCGCAGTATATTACGTATAAAGATTTGAAAAATATTCGTATTCATTAGAATTGATCGTTCGTGGTTTTCTTGCGTCTTACTAATTAGGTACCTACTTTAATATTAAAACTTTAATCGAACAACCGCATTAATGTGAAACGTAAATAATTGATAATTAATTGCCTTTATTTTCTTTCTTTTTTTTATGCTATTTGGACGGAGTCATAGGCATGACAACCACGTTGCTAACGTTCATGAATTTTTATTTTTATTTTATTTGTTTCCCAAAATCCAAAAATATTAAAAAGAGAGTATCGAAAACTTAATATAAGGCCTTGGGTACATCTAATAGCGAATTTACCTTATTTAATACGAACCCGTGTCACAGTATCAGCTAGAGGAGCAGTTTAACGTCTCGTAATCGCCAGTGTCCTTGAGATTACCTACGCAGTAGGGCTGTCTACTGACGGTCGCTCATGTGTTACCAACGAATTTGTTAATAATGCTTTGCAATGATAGCTTAATTATGTTATGCTACATTAAATTGACATAATATTATGTTTTAGTTATGCATTGTGTAACTTGATTTGGATGACCTTTAATTAGTTCTAGTTGAGTATAATTTCTAGTTTTAATGGTGATTATGAGTGGTATATGAAGGTACGTACGTAGGTTAGTTTTTTGACGTCAATGGAACATCACTCGCTACTATTCAATATAAAGAAAATAAGTAAGTAATAAGTGACACCAATAAACGTTTAAATTCTAAATAAAAATGTATTATCGATGTAATTTTCCTAGACCTATAATTATTTGCAACGGCCTATGAAATTAAAAAAATGACAATTCCAGTTTCGTAATAAATTAATTGAAATATCCATTAGATACACTCGACAATAAAGCCGTGCCATATTATCGTGCCATAATAATTACAACATCAATGAGCGCATGGGAGCGCCCCGCACCGTCCAAACTTAACTGCGGATAACTCGACACGCGTGTCTGAAGTTTTCATGTGTGAGTGTGCTTGATTAGTGTACTGAGGTTTACCGAGAAGTAGACGTGCGTTGACTGCGTAGGTGTGATACGCGTCTTGCTTATGTAAGCTTTTCAAACATATGTTTATAAGTTATGCAAAGGTTCCATTTAAAAGACTAAATTTGATAGTAATAGAAAATAAAACAATATCTTATGCAATGCTCATACTGTTTACCCAAAATTAACGCCCACACGGCATTTACCATAATACGGATTGCTTATTTTTTTACAAAATTTACATTTACCTGTATGATATTTTCAACTTGGGAGTAGTGAAGGTAAACATCGTAAGAAACACTTTGGTTTCCATTTTAAGTTTATAAGAAGCTTTTTCCTGTGTGATTGAGGAGCGTGGCCATCAGACCAATTTCTGATGTGGGTCTGTTTCCCTTGCTGCCTGTTTGGACAATATTAGACATAGGCTTTTTGAAAGAGGCCAGAAGTATGTGACCGTCACTCTACTCAAACTTTGAATTCCCCAAAACCCATTCTTGGCAAAGGCTATTGGACGGGCCGGCTGCAATCTAGTAAGGCAATGTCTTTTTAACATGTGGTCCGCAGATACTACCTGTCTCTTAAGATGTTGCCATTTGGAAATTTGTTAGCGGTCACCGGGTCTCTTTTTACCAAATACCGGAATCAATCAAATTGATCAGCAGTTCGTTGTGTCACCACTCTACCTGGGTGCATCGTGCTATACCCCGCCGCTGTTAGTGTGGCTTATTTTGATGGAAGGGTTTCCTCAACTGTGTGCCAATTTTAGAAGCTAGTGGCCTCATCTGTAACCATATAAATAAAAGACATGATTCTGATTTCGTGTAAGGTGGGAAGCCTTTGGTGATTGGCGCTTCTAGTATTAAAACTCTAACACCTGCTTATCTGCCAAAAAACTCAGAATAAGGTGGTACATACAATACATAAAGTCACGCCTTTTTCCCGTTGGGATAGGCAGATACTACATTTTTACACATGCTACGATCCCAGCGGAAAACAGTACACCAACTCCCTGACACCTTCTACTGGTTTCTGGAACTCCAGACCAATAGGCTGTGTAATGTACCACGCCTGGTTATGTCACAGCTTTCCCGCCTGGTCTCATTCACACAAATAACATCAATAAGTCTTTGACTCATCTCGCAAACTTCCTCAATCTTATCTTTCATGCTGCCTCCTCTAACATTGATCGTAGCAAAGTGGCTTTCTGTAACCCACTTTTCGCTCCCTCAGGACATGTGACGGGTAGCGAACTAACTCACTGCCATTTTGGTGTGCGGTAAAAAATTTAGAGCTTGCCGTTGCGATCCCATAGTGGCTAGGGATGATGTTGTCCGCCCAAGCAAAGCCCTGTGTGCTTGGGTAAGGCCTTATTCTGGCCTTATATCACCGGGTCCTATGACATTTGGCATAGTGTCTAGGTTCAATATGCAATCATCGGCCCGGTCACCACTGGTTTGGCGGAGAGGAAAAAAAAGGATTAGGTAGGAATACATTTGATGAAACGGATGTGCAAGTTGGGAATAGGATGGTGCTGTGGCTTAATCACTTGAGAACCACAGAAAGCGCAAATTATTATACTGTTGATTAGTTTGCTTTGGATTCGACTAGAGCTAGATGTTAAAGGACCGTCCAGGTATCCTTTGAATATTTAAATAATCTAATTATTACGGAACCTGGTGAAATCTCTTTGGACAAATTAAAAACTGACATTGCAACACGTTGAATGGAAATCCCAGATTTCACATATCATTCCACTGGGTATGCTGCCAGTGTTTAGGGACGCTATTTTTAGGTTAGTTTGAGGTCTTCATTGTAGTTGTATTTTTATAATCCTTTGTTTGTTCCAACTATTTCAAGACTATCATTTCGTCACTTAGTCCATCTTCCATTTTCGCAACTTGTCAACGATCTGCCTATCTATACCGTCTACAGCTGTGATTCGTTTTTACACGTCCATAACTTTCGTCTTGCGTCCTAACTTCACATTGGGGATTCGGTCGACAAGCGAAATGCCAAGCTCTTTACTTTACTTTAAGTTGATGCACGTAGGTACACTTTTAAAGGCGACCATATTTCTGCGTCATATTTTATGTGAGGATTATGCAAGACCCAATGGTTATAATGAACACTAGGCATTGTGGATTGGAGATTTGAAGATATCTTTTAATTTGCCGAAAGCCGCCCATCATAGCTGGATTTCCATAGAAATCTCCTTGACTTGAAAGCCTTGGCCAAAAATAAACAATGTCCAAGATAGAAATACTCGTGTCCTGCCTCTAAAGGACCTACACCTACTATTATCATAAGTGCCTGTGATGGTTGAATTGTCATGTTTTTAGTCTTGTTATGTTCGTCCGAAGGCTAAGTTCCATGGACATAATTATGCAACGTTTCAGCTAGGATGATAACTGTAACTGGGTCATGTGTGGTTACCATTAATATTGATTCCTCTCTCGCTTAAATTTAGTAATTTCATAAAATCTTCTATAAGATTGGTAATTTGAGCAAGCAGTCACATCTTGTCGGACACCTCGGTTGGTGAGCACGAGGATGGTCAGTCTATACCTTGGTAAGACTTGCATGGTGATGGTCCTGTACATCTCCTTCAGCTCAATAATTAATAATCATTCTAATTTCATTGCTTATTCCATTCGTCAGGATAAAGTGCAGTGTTGCATAAGATTATCAACCTATGTTACTAAGATCAAAGATTGCATATTTTCTCTATATTTTATACATTCTATAAGACGTTATCTACCTATCTGTAGAATCATGTATGTGAGTAAGTAAAACAGGTTGCTGGTAAAAAAAAAACCTTAGTAGTATGAGTGATATTGCAGAGAAACAAAAAGAAAACAACAAACCAATTGTATAATTAGTAAACAAAAGAAACACTAAGTAGATATATCTACATAAATTATAATGTATTATTGTAATAATTAGTAATTAACCATTGGTGGCTCCAACATTGTATTTGTGTATTTGTAAATGCAGCTTTTAATTAATATCGTAGAGAGTTGCAAGATTAAGGTCATATCTAACTGATGGCTAACAGCGGGCAGAGTACCGAAGAGTGCACAGAGCGTGCGGTGGCAGCGGAGGCACTGCGATGAGTGACTTTAGCTTGGCGTCGCGCGCCGCTTCGCGCAATTGGTCGCTCAACGCCGGCCCGCCCAGGGGAGGGGGCAACGCACACAATCTCACACTCACCTAAGATAATTTATTTTATGTTATACCGTTTGAATATTTTATATCTGTGTGAGTTTTTTCGGTCGGTATGCGTTCAGTGTGAAATATTTGCGCGATAAGAAAGAAGAGGGGAACAGATCGATTGAGAACGTTGCGCTTTTTATTTCAATACTTTGTGGTAAGTACAGATGTAACTTACCTACATCTGTCATCGTTAATACTACAATTAACGACAATTAATACAAATAACAGCCAAGTTATAAAATAATTTTGTATCCAGTTGTCAATAATTGGGTTCTCAATAACTACTTATTTTACGTGCTCAATCAAAACTTTCAAATAATGTATTTATCTTACTCCAAAATAATAAATAGGTACGATTTATGTTAAATACCAATGTAAGTTAATCATTGCAAAGCATGTTTTTTTTTTTAAATACTCTCATAGTAATTTCACGATAAAACTTAACCACTTTAGTCAATTTTTTAATAATCTTAGAAAGTCTTATTTTCTTAAGACTACATTTTGTCAAGTTTCCTATAAATATGCCTATAAGTAGGAACGAGTTGGTAGGTAGGCGCTCAACATTAATCGTAGCTTCAGGGGTCGAGCCGCGTAATAATTCGGCTTGTATACAGAACAAACACAGTTGAGAGAAACACATTCAAAAGACCGTTTAATACTGTCAGCGTTAACACGTTTCCGCCGCTAAACAGACCTCAGTATAATGATATAAGCTTTCGAGTCCACAAACGGCCACAAATTCAAACATAAGAGACAGTCTGATGTAGCTACCAGACTACATTTCAAATGGTAGGAAAATAAAAATTACAGATGTCGTGGTTACCTTTAATCAAATGCAAAGCTATCATTAAGTCGACGCTTCAGCAAACTCGCTCGTCGTGCTCATCGTCACTGTTAATTATCACAATATAATATATTTTATATATATGTATAAAATAAAATAAAAGAGACCGCTTCATACCAATACTAACATAAAAAATACGAGAAAAGAAAGAGAAGCTTTAAAAAAGAAAGGAGTGCATCTACCCCCACCTTCGGTCGCCCCCACCGCGTCGGGCCGCCCCTGCGACGGGTGCCACCCACCGCACCGCAAAAATCGAGAGCGTCGACGGCGGAGCGCGGGGTCAAACGGCGACGCGAGCGTGAAAAGAAGGAGCGGTGTGCGAGCAACACGCACACAGGGGCGAGTGTGCGTGTGCGCGCCGAGAGGGACGGCCGTAGCAAGAGCGGGACGGCGGCGCCAATTACTATCACCTGGCGGGCAGCTACCGCATTACCCACTGCCGCCGCGCGCGCGACCACGCGCCCGCTGCACCACGCGGCTCGCTCCGCTCCTGTGCCACCGACTCTGCACCGCAATCGATATTCGCACCGCCGTGGCCTGCCACCGGATCGAGTGCAGACCGCGCTTCCAACTGTCAACTCCCGTCCCCGGGGACGCTCCGCGAACCGCCTCCACCAATCCTACTGGAATTAGCGCGCCTAACATGCAACTGTGAAGTGTGTGCGGACAGTGACTTGGACTTTTAAGAACTGTGTATTTATAAAGTTTCTTCAAGTTGGCGGTGAAAAATGACGTCTCAATTTGCCTTCAGAGGATCTCCCCCGAACCAGGTTAGTCTCGTAACCAAAACTTTTAACAAAACTTTAATTGGCCTAGCGAGCTTTGCCTATTATTCGATGGACTTCAAACAAAAAATATTATGATAAAATGACGTGGTATGTTTACGCGGTTAGTTAATGTTGGAGTTTGACCATTTGAGTAGGTACTTACCTAAACTAAATGTTCATGCTCATTCATAATCATGAGGTTTGGGTTATCGAAATGAAATATTATTTTAATGATCACTTACCTTTATTGTTTACAGAAATCAGACAATACAAATATTAATTTGTTAGGCAGGTATCATTATTACAAGCAGTAACACTTCTCCAATTATTAATGAATGGAGCGAAGCTTGAATAAATCCAGTCTGTCGCGATTAACCGATACAAATGTGACAGTGTAGGTGTAGTACTCTACCGTAGTAATTAAATCACGCCCGGCGCCCACCCGGAGTTCCACGAGCCGCTACTCATCAACAAGTTGATACTGTACTACTGGTCAGTTAAGCTTATATTTCTCCACTGTGACAAATTATTCAATAGTAATATGATATTACGGATGTTGTTACATCCATGTGATATTATTTACCTTAAATTAATCTAGCTTTTGTCATCACATAAAGTGTTTTGTGGTGTCAAAAATATTTTCTTGATTATTGTAATTCTTTGAATAAAGTAAAAGAATTGTCTGGGAAGTATTGTATTTTTCTTATTTTTCGTTTGATGCAACGCAGTGGAAGTCGAATTTATTTTTTATATAGGTACAATAAAATAAATTATAAAGAGGTCAACTACAATAAAGTTTTATATTATACATCTTAATCGTAAACATAAATGGAACATAAATAAAAAACAATGCAGCAATCTCAAAATAAAATTAAAATAAACCTATCTACCGAAGAGTTAGCAACTGAAATATGAAGTATAAACATTCTTATCCACTTACTCTACCATATGTAGAGCAAATAATTGTTAAACACTTTAATACTTGGCATAGAGAACAGCCTAACATAGAGCTACACGTGAACACTTAATGAATAAATTTAAAAATTGTTTTACATAAAACAGATAAACACAGAATATTTTATTACTATGTTTAAGTGTGTGCTTGTTTTCATAAAACTTCGATTATTCTATATCACAAGCATTTAAGTACCAAGTGCAGGTCAATACAATAATAAAATACTTATATCCAAACACTTTTATGACAAAATAAAATAAAATAAGCCAAATACTGTACGCTACTTACGATTAGGTATTCTGTGACAATACTTATCATTATCAAGTAGGTATAGCATTTATCATATCGAGGAACAATTAATGTCGTAGGTAGTAATTTTATTTGATTAGATTTATACGATATACTGAAACAAATGGATTTATTTCTTTTTATTTAACTTCTTAACTAAGAAAGTCTTAGAACATAGTATCATGTAGGTTACACAGTATATATAACATATATAATATACATATAACATAGGACATAGTATCACACAGGTCATAATAATATTAACACACAAGGGCGTAATGTCACACATAATAATACAGTATCAGACACAGTATCGTACGTAACAAAATCTCAATATACAAGTGGACAACAATGAAATCTCACACAGAGATCCCGGCGTTAATCGCTACAATAAAAATATTAATTAATATTCACTCTTTATTCGCTTTTTGCGTATACTTTAAACAAGAGAAGGTAGTTAATGAATTAAAAAAAAGTTGAGCAGTAAATCCGATTATAGCAGAAACAGCTCCAAAACTAATTTCATATTAATTTATTGTTCTGTGTCCACGTTTTACTTTACTTCTATTACTAACTTTACTTTACTACAGGTTAAAAAAATAATATAATAAATACAGTTTAATATCCACAAGGAACCCTGATAGGCACTACAGAATTTCACAATCACAATGCGCGTTTTTTCGCGGAAAATGACGGATGAATTGTTTCAGTGTTTGTTCCTGCAAACGACTCAAAACCAAGTAGACAAAAATAATGCACTAACACTAAGTCTATCTTGCTTATACTTGCAGAAAAATATAAATGAATCAAATATGATCAACTAAACTAATGCAAAACTTAGTTTGAGTTTGAAAAAGGAAATTTTCCATTCAAGTTTCATGACCGAATCTCGCACAGGAAAAGGAAACACCATCTACCAGTGCTTCGAAAATACGCCCGTCAAAGACGATAGCACCGCACCAAGAAACTCTACAAGAATCACATCTTTTCAACTTTCAATATATTTTTATCCCACATTAAATGATATAAAATAAAAATAATCAACTAAACGGAACTCCAGTAACAATTATTAACCACTTAGAATCTGTTTTCTGTGGTGGCTACAGGTTATGTTATCCAAATTTTACATATTTTTTTTATTTGTCTGGATTACGAGCCGAGTAAGTCGTTTACCCAATGGTAAGCGCTACGCCTGCCCGTAACAGTTACAGTGCCACCCAGAACTTTGCATTGCATGATCATGCACGGCACTGCACTGCGCTCGTCACCCTGACACATCGGTTCTAAAGTCCCATAATATGCCCAGTAATTTCACTGGAAACAATGCCCTTCAAACCGGAACACAGATAAATATAAATAGTATATTAATATAGTTTTGTCATGTTTCAGGTTAGACTAATTATATAGATGGCAAAAAAACTACCAGACGGCATTGTTTTGTGTGAAATACCGCATAATAACTAAGATGGTACTGTCAATAAAATCAACGATACTTAATATAATATGGGATGAGTAACAAGATATCTTAAGCTTCTGTTTATTCTTTCATGTCGATGTTTCATGTTTCTAGGCGCTGTTTTGAACTTCAGTTAGGTAGATAGAGTAAATTAGTTTAAGTGGGCTCAGAGCTCCATGTTTGTGTGTCTTCTAGTTTCAAAGTTGTTCCGGAGGCAAATTTCGCTATTTTGTCTATCGCATTTGGAATTAAAAAGCTATTGCATATCTACGTCCTTTCATAGTGCCTAGTTTACAAAAAAGGGAATAAAATAGATTTTTCTCTGCAGTACATTTTGAAAGTTAAACGTGCATCTAAATTATTTAAAGGCAGTTTGATGAACACAAAGTGTGTACCTACATGCCAAAACATCACTATGCATATACAGCAAGGCCATTGTCCTGAATCAACAATTATTCGATTCAATTTTGTTAATTTCAGTTCAATTGCTATTGCACTTCAACAATAATTAATAACGTTTCATCATTGTTATAAAAAAAAATATCTACTTTATTATTTAAAAATATTACCTTCATTATCTCTGAAGTACCTACGCGTGATTCATTAACAAATTGTTTATTGGATCCACTGTCACCCTTATTTGCTATCCGATAAGAGTTTATTAAATTTCATGGTTGTAGTTTAATATCGAACTACCTCGCCGAAGTTATCTAACAATTCAGTTCATTAAGCCATAATTGAAATGGTGTATTGTGCCCGGGTAGTTTGTATTCAAATGTTAATAAAGATAATATTAGTGGTTGAATGATTCGATCAACGGGCGAGTGCGTGCGGTGCTCGATCTACTTTCGCTATCTCGCTTGATAAGAGGGACTCACTCCCTCCACAGGGAGGGGATTATCCTCATTATTTCTCAGATTCGGAGCTTACGTCTCGCCAACAGACGGCCACTCTACGTTACATTTAAACAGGTTTCAAAAAGTTCAATCGCCATTCTTGCAATTACTATTCCTTCTTTTTTTCTTTTTTCACACGAACTCGCAATAAACTTTGCCTTTAAGTAGGTGCGCTTACTTAATAAGAATTCAAACATATTTTTCTTGAATAGCAGAAAGGTTCAATTGCTTTCATGGTACGTTTTTATTTAAATAGCAATTAAGAACAAGAATGGGCTGTAAACGTTTATGCTGCGTTGTAGCGTACGTTTTAAGAGCCCTGGCTCACTAAACCTCGAGTGGCATCATTTTACTCACATATATAAACAACTATGGCTAATTTAAATTATAGTTCTAGACGAGTGTAATATTCTCATAGCTTTAATTAGCGTGGTAGTTATATTTTTATTCAATTAAATATTTAGTAGTCATTTTGGAAAGAAGCAATGATTACTTGTAACTGAATGTTAAATAATAGTTGTAGACTTCACATGTCGCCACATGTTAATATTATATTTTTTATTAAACTAATTTCTACACAGCCTACTTTGTTGACACAGAACACACTCAAATAATTATAGCGGGACCTAATAATTACCTGTTCAGATGAACTCCTGCACTAGACACGATACCGGTGTCATCATATTACGTGTCATAAATTGGAAGCGGAGTAACATCTTCTTCAGCTTCCAGCACTGGACAGAAGCGAGCCAAGCTGGACATTCAGAAGCGAGCCAAGAGACTCATTAACAACTCACAAAACAACGATGCATAGCCTAGATCAACCTCCATCTTCTTTTTGTCTCTGAGCATCGACGCAGAGTTGCTAGATTAACCGCTATTAGTATTTTATCGTATGCATTTGGCTGAGTGTGCGTCGGAATTACACACCTACTTCAATTTACTTAAGCCGATTCCATTATCGGATGACCAGACTTATGGTGGCGGAGCGGTGATGCGCCACCGTTATGTTGCACGCAGTATTGTGGTTATGTGGCGATTGGTGGATTCAAGCCGTGAATGAATAATTTACTTCTAAATGTAAACCTAACATCATCGACCACATCATCAATTAGTATCAGATTGAATATTGGACATCGCAAACCCATTGATTCTAAAATAGAGCAGCCACAAAATAGCGTATTGATTTACCTACCTTGGTCAGAATTTCATTAAATATGCAGGTCAGCGGGTCTATTAGCCGAAAGGTACTATTTTGGAGAAACCTTCTGCATGAAGTTCCCCTACAATCGATTTTAATTGTTATGTAGATGACTTTAGTTTATTGAAACCTACTACACTTCTCACAAATATTGAACAATAAAATAATGTTTCAAGTAATTTGGTGAAAATGTTTCTTGTTTCATTGTGTTTTATTGAGGGTATTGAATTTTAATAACTTTTTCACTGGTCCATCTTCCCTTGTCGATCGCATAATGAGTTAGTGTAAATATGCGCATCGTTTACTCCAATACATAATTAAACGTGTCATGACATTGTACTCGATTTACTTCGTACATATACTTGCATACATTACGTTTTGATATCACAAACAAGGTGGAACAAAAGACGACAAAGTTATTGTTATTTGGGTCGTGTGAGACTCGTCAGTCTCGGGTTCCGTTCCGAGTGTTGAGTTGCAGATTAATATTTCGTAAGTGACTCGCAAGAGCAGGGCTGCCAACCGGTGTAATAGTTAATGCTATAATGAACTTTGCTCCACACCTACCCAAGCAAGTTATATACAGTCACCTTCAAGACTTAGTATCTTGTAAGATTAGTAAACAAAACAAGTCAGTCGCGTTTCGAGTGATTTTTTGCCCGAACCGGTTGAAATACTGAAATTTATAATGAATTTATTTTTGTTCAGAGAATCAGCCATCTGTTTTTAAACTTAAAAATATGTTAAAGTATAGTCAGTGATAATAGATAAAGAAATAGTATAGAAATACTTTATTGTATTTTGTTGTGTTTGTGGTTCTTTTTGTACGAATAGTCCATGTTTAATATATATTTCAATCAACTATTATTGTTTTATTTTGTTCATTTCCAATCTAATTAATTGTCTAGTGTACCTACCAATACAAGTTAGCATCGACAATATATACCGTCCGCGTAGACCGAATAATGAAATAAAATAAAACTAATTTTAAACTTTAGTGTTTCACCCGAAATTGGGGCGAAAATATTTCGGTCCAAACTGGAATTACAATTATAATAGATGCATCAAAACACGTCTATCTTCTGCATTGGGTTATTTACCCAAAGATATTTTAATCGTTGGCATGAATAAACATGTCGCTTCAATTAGGTCAATAGCTTAAATTCATTTCATACATTGTATAATAGTTCACAGAAACACTGAGCGGGTGAAATATACTTGATTGTGAACATGAACATAATTATTACATAACGGCAAATGCCGTAGTGATTTGACATTGAAGTTTAGAGTTTTATTAATAGCTAGCTGCGCCCCGCCGTTTCAGCCTCGTTAAGTATTATCCCGCAAGAACTATTCATATTTACGGGATAAAAAGTAGCCTAACTTACTCCTTATTACATCAGCTACCTGCCAGTGAAAATCCCGTCAAAATCGGTTCAGCCATTCCAGAGATTAGCCGGAACAAACAAACAGACAGACAGACAGACCAAAAATTTAAAAATATATTATTAAGGTATATGTACCTTATATACATTTATATGCATGTAGTAAAAGCGGTTAGTTATATCGCGACTTGCGTTTTGAAAGCGAGACGTGCAAGTAACGGAGAAGCCTTTAAAGGTGCATTAGGTCGGTCCCTACCAGTCGCAGTGAAATAGG
This sequence comes from Campaea margaritaria, assembly GCA_912999815.1. NCBI lineage: Eukaryota > Metazoa > Arthropoda > Insecta > Lepidoptera > Geometridae > Campaea > Campaea margaritaria. The sequence continues at coordinate 10,011,704 of OU538788.1, forward strand.
TTGGTACGCTTTTAGCTCTCTGTACTTTGGCTTCGTGCGAAACCCGCTCACGACTCACCAGTCTCGGCACACATAAACTGAAACAAAGCTCAACACCATTAATTTAACTCCGTAATGAGCCATGAACAATCATCGTCATTTTTGCAGTTTGCATTCGACCGTAACTTACTGACCCCTTTTTGCTTGAATTGGTAATGCGACTTTTGGTGCCACTTTTGACTTTAATTACGCTTACCAGCCTAATAAAAAGGCAAAGTCAAAAGTAAATGTCGTTCAGGTGAGCTATTGTTTGTGATAATGAACCAGTGTTCCAACAGTATTTGTGCTAATGAAATAGAATCTGATATTACTTTTAGATTTTATACCAATGAGCATAATGTATGAACTAATTGACGTTAAAACTTTGTAAATTAGAGGCAGCTAAACTATTGATCGATTAATAACAAACAGTATAACGCAATGAGTTTATGACAAATCTAAATAAAGATTCGCACTAAGCCAAGTAGGTTGATAATTATGTCGAAAAAAAGTGAGAGAGGGATACTTTTACGGTCATGATACGGAGCTTAGTTTTCTTTTACCGTGGACTTGACACCGTACGCGAGGCCTGGCTCCCCCGATTCTGTGACCGTCCGCCCGCGCCGGTGCGCTTAATCAGATGGGTGAACGAAACCTCTCTTCTTGGAATCTTTAATTATTTTCTCCGAAACCGAATGCGATGTTCCCGTGTTTACTACATTTTGTAGTCTCCCGTTACGGCAGCATCGACGAATTATCGTGATAGCGTTACCAAAGCGCAAGCGCAACCGGAATTAGACGGTCTATGTGTGCGAGCCTCGTACGCTTCACACAAATAACAAACCCAATCTAATATACACTTTCGGTTTATTCGAGAGTTCTTGTGATTACATATCGTTCTACATCGCTGTTTAATTCAGTGTTCGTACCCAAAATTCTCAAGTTAAGTCAGTCAGATGAACCGGTGAGACAGGCGCTTTTGTAATAACGGTAACTGAACTTATTTCCGTTAACATATAAAGTAGGGGTCATACTAATGGAGCCAGGGGAGCCAGAGCGCCACAGGGTTAGCTAATATAAAAATGTATCATGGTCTACACTTAAAGGGATTGATGGATTCTTATTAAGGTTATCCTATTAGATTTTTAAGGGTTTGTAACATGTAAACATACTCATGGGTAATCATCGAATTTACATTATTTTCTCACATGGTCGAAGTGTTGTTTATTCACGATTACAAGGCTGTCAAGTTGACTCGTTTTCAACGCTGTCAATAATTTATTCAAATCTTATCATAATGGCAACATTTAGTACCTAGAGACCATGTAATCGTAAAAGTCTTATATCTTTTTACGAGACTCTAATACAAAATGAAACTAACGATATACAGGTGTAATGGCCAACTGTTCAAAAGATAAATACATTATCTTGCTTGTTGGTTAGGATAGGACGTTTGGTTTTTCTTAGTATTAACCAGTTATTTTTTGAAACGTTGCTTTGCTACCATGTCCAAGAGTATGCATACTTAAAACTTAATCGTTACAAATGCTCTTTGGAAAAGACGTTATCTATTCCATAACATATCCATAAACATGTTTTATTAGCTGCCTACTTAATAAATTAGTGGCTTACGCCACTCCGCTCCATGATAGTACATCATTTTTCATTCACGTGTATCTGAAATAGAAATCCAACAAGGTAGTATGTATTTCATGTTTTGTCATATTTTCATCATCAACCCATATCGTCCCACTGCTGAGCACGGGTCTCCCTTCACTTTCGTGAGGAGTGTTAGGCCATAATCCACCACGGGGCCCGGTCCGAATTGGTGGATAACATACCTATCTTTGAAATAATGTTCGGGTAGGTGTGTGGGTTTCCTCACGATGTTTTCCTTCACTGAAAAGCGAGTGATAAATAATTACCTAATATGCTTTACAGAAACACATTGGTACGTGCCGGCACTGGGTTTTTAACTCAAGACCACCTTGGAAGGCAGACGTTCTCCCACTACTCAGGCTGCCAGCGCTTTTGTCATATATTATGTTAATATTTTATTTAACGATAAATACTTATATATTTTAAAACCATTTGACTTTCTGACTAATTTAACAAAGATTTAGAAATATGCGCAGGTATCCTTCACAATTCTCACTTAATATAAAGCAAGAACATGGTTGCATATTTTAAAATATTATACTTTAATCTGCCTTTAGCTGCCTCCAAGTAAGTTTCAAAGCCTTTTTGGCATCGTAGCTTCCGGCGTAGCACGGCCTACGAAACAGTTGAATAATTTCAAGTTTTTATTTACATTTATACATTGATTATTTTCTCTATCTTAAGATCACAATACTCTAAGTATTCACCTATACTCATTTGGGCCATCATGGAAAACTACTAACACATATGTCGTTCCTGACGTCCTCCAATAGTGCTAAACAGGTACATGTAAGCGCTTTAAAATAATGTGTAGTAGAAAAAGAAAGAAAAAATATTTATTAAAGTTAGGTAGATAGATAGATAGATAAATAAACTACTTATTATAGAAACACCACAAAACAAAGTTAATTTAAAAACTGGAGCAAACCAACTTAACATTTAGTGTTGTTTCAGGTGTAATATTTATAAATAGCGTTGCTCATATTTAACTTATATTTGTTTAGAATTAAGTTATATCAATGAGTACTATTCATTCGATCTTGAGATACGAAACGTATCCGATTAATGGGTTTGTTAATAGTAAAAACCATTAAAACAGTGTTTAGGATTATTAGTATTTAGATATATTTCTTAAAAAATTCTTAGCCATACCATACACTGTAGTTAGTCTGTTGAACTGAATCGTTTTATTTATTTTGCAAAACCATTCGACCATATAGTATTATTATCAACATATTTATGTTAAAATTTTACTTACTAGTTACAATAGTTGTATTCGGGGGAGCATACAATGGCATAGAATACAAAAAAACCCTGAGGATATCATAAAAATAGTGCGAGTAGAAGGAGAAATCAACGGCAAACAGCTGTAATACACGAATAAACATCAGTTTGGACGCGTCGAGACCACAGATCTTTCAGTGGCGGGTCTAATCAGAGTCGGGGAAAAGTCGTGAAACTTTACTGCCAACATTGTGAAGTTAAAATACACATGTATGACAATTAGTGGGTGTGTTGCGCCCACGGTCGGGCCGCGAGACGGATAAAGTGCTCACATATCATTAGTTCACACCTCGTCGCGTTGGCAATGTTGGCATCGTCCGCGTCCGCGACCGTCTTTCTTGTTACTTACGAGTATGCTTGACACACACGGTCGAAGATAATAGCAAGTGTTATTGCAAATGAATTACAAACACCTGATAAAACTCTATTTAATATACCTGGTGGTATAAATATCATAGCCCGATTAAGTTACTAGTGACGTTTACTTACTAATAACAACGGAACATTAAAACTGCTGGTCAAATTAGAAAAATTACAACTTGAATCTATATTATCATTAATTTGTGCACCCGTGGTTTCACCCGTATTGACTACTTTCCCGTTGAAACCATATAATATTAAATCGGGATAAAAAGTAGCACATATGACATTCTTAAAAGAAACATTTATTTAGATTTTCCGTCCTATCCGTGGCACGATGGCGATTATTGTAGCCTTCTATTCTCATTGCTCGTGAGTCACTACAACTATATAGATTTCACTTGACATTTTCTCCTGTCTTTTATAAATAGAAACTAAATCTACCGTATTGTTAAAACTTTCACTGAAATTTAAATTAAAAAAAAATATATATTATACTAATTATATTTGTGCCTAATTAGAATAATATTTTCACTACTTTTGTAATTAAGGTTTTTAAAACGACAGTTTAGCAAGTCAATACGTAATTATTGAAGCCAACGACGCGAACGCGATGAGGGAAAGTTTTTAAATAGGCTCAAGACGAATCACAAATCTTTTGAGCCCGACACTTTTATTGGGAGCTCAATTTGGAAATACGTTTACAATTATTATTATATGTTAATTAAATCGTGTACTTTTATTGCGTCAATGAAACCCGTATTTTGATAATAGTGCGTTAAATTTGCGCGGTAATTTTGTACAGGGCTATTTTGGTAACAAAGGTGTGCGATTAGTGGCTAACGACAGGGCACGGGCAGTAAAGCCCGTGCGGGAAACGCACGGGATGTTTTGAATCGCCACCGCTTTAATGGTCACTGTATTAACCGATAATTCAAATTTCGATAGTTCCGTACCCCAACTCGTAATTCTAAACACAACCTGACACAACACTCGATGCGCAAATGAATGCATATTGCTGGATGCTCTCGTTTCAATTTACATAATATATAATTTTCAATACGTTGAATATATTACTTAGTTGACACCGTAACTAACGTTCCTATAATTAAACACCATTTCTAACGGTAAATATAAGTTTAATGAGAACCTCATGTTGCATAGACCTAAGCAACTTGCTATTAAGTCTGCTTAACAAACCGCTACTTAAGTACTTGCGTCTAATTCTATAACAGAAAAACATCGAAAAGTTATGGAGCTCGTAAAATTAAATGACTCGTATCAAAAATATAAAACAGAATTCACTTCTTAATGAACACGAAGACTTAGTGCTTGCCTTACCCTTAATTCTGATTCCGGTCTCAGTGGATGTACTTAGAAGCATTTGCGACCGAGTCACAGGAGTGTTGAGCAGAATAATGGTCAAGTTATTAATAGACAAGAGTCCGTAGCGCTAGCACATGTTGGTACCGTAACGAAGGCCTATAAATCTTGGCGTACAATCTGAAACAACTTCATTAGCGAAATCAACGCTCCGTTTGCGCCAATGTGAATGATTAAAGACGAATATGAGTAGGGTTACTGAATCAGATAATGAGTTATTATCGCACTCGATTGTTAATTCAAAGTAAGCGGGGAAGTAAAACCCTGCCGTCGATCATATTTACGAGTGCGATGGAGTGTGGCGACAGGCTCTCCGGTTGCATTCGAAGGATTTGCAATTTTATGAATGAGTTGTTTGAATGAAACACAATAAAAATAAGTTTCCAGCGAATCGAGACCGAAAGCTTTCTGCGGAGACGGGGTCGTACGTGGCGGAATCGATTTTTAAATTGAATAATATTTGGTTTGCCGGTAGATCTCGCTATAAAACATTTGAATTATATTTACAATCAAATTACAGTGGGACCGCATGCATCATTACGTTGTTAGATTACTGTAACGTTATCTTTGTATTGTAATTGTCCTTGTGGTACGGCAGGTGCAAAAGGTATTCGCTGGAAAACATTTTTATTGGTTTTCCAGTTTTTTGTGCGCGCTATGGAGTACATAGTAATTTATATAGGATAGATAGTACGTCACCCGTGATCAGTAATTAATAATGAAATAATTCAATACCGCACCGGTAAATTAAGTCACAATATAATTGATTGTTTCAACAACAAAAACAAATAGAAGTATCTTTCAACAGAGTACAGTGATCCTCATGCGATAAGGAGTTTTGGATGTATATATTTCATTAAAGCTATCAACATTAGGTATCTATTTTCGTGTTCATGTAAATTATGTTATAAATGTTCATTAATAAGACCTGCGCACGGGTCACGTGACTGCCACGAGTAGCTTGCGACAAAATACCCTAAATATACAAATTTCATTGTTTCTCTTAGATAACATTGGTAATTGTACTAGATATTTGTGTACCAAAAAAATGGACAGATATAAAATAAACTTTTTCATGCATCAATAAGTAAAAATAGAAGAACTAAAATCGCTTAATAATCGCTTTTAGCGATAATACCGCCCATTGTACTACCCTTGTTTACCTATTGTAATCTTTCTGTACTGTGTTTATTTTTGTTTCTAGTGTACAATAAAGAGATTTCTCTTCTATTCTAAATCTGTATAGAATTATGCTGACGAATAGGTAAGGAAAATTGATTGCTGCCTTGATTAGTCATGTGTAACGTTAAATTTTGTCCACGAAATTCAGTCGCATTACCACTTAAGTGGAAGCGACTATCTCTTAAGGGAGTTTTAAAATAAAAGTCGGCGATCCCTTTCAATATTTATTCTTCCTTAATTCTGACGTAATTAGAAAAGGTGTGAATTTCTTTAGGGGCATTATGCATTTGGAGGGTGGGCCGGTTTCGGCTTATCTACTCGGATATCTCGACACAGGATGCGGCTGGGATAGACACTCGCTTAGCTCTCGATCTACCATGTAATTGTCCAATTAAAGTCACAATTTTATGTAAATATGTTTTATACGAAATTACCAAAACGTTAAGTTTTATTAGGGTTCGCTTTAGGTCAGGTGTATAACTTGATATTTGCTGTTTTTAGAATGTTTTATTTGTATATGAATCCTAATGAAGAATTTGCCCAGTATAACGATTTGATATACCAACTTACCTAGCCAAAATGTTTAACGCGTTCAGTGCTGAGAACACAACTGTCGTGTTTTTCATAACTTGCCGCGAGCGCGAGAAAACACAACTGTTGTGTTTGTTGTATGGGAAAACACTATGCAGTGTGCAGAGCCGCACCCGTGGCTAGACAAGCAAATCGGCTCAGCAGTGAAAGTGTTAAAGCAATCTTATGACGGTTTGTATTGATGCAAATGAGAAAGGTACCTACTCGAACTGACTCCTAACTCTATTAGAAACAGACTGTAAGAGAACATCAACCTCTGGCAACATTGTTTTGTTCTCAACTGTGCTCGTTATTGCAATCAAAACCTGAAAAAACATGAATGGGCAGATAATTAGTTCCAAGAGCTGTTCACGCGAGCTATATGAAGGCTTTGCCGGTAATTATTAAAATCAGATCGAATCACACGATATAACCATTGTCTGAAATAGATCAGGCCGATAGCGAATAAGTTATACTTGTTTGACTGACATTAGAAGCAAAAACGGTAAAACTCTCCCACATGGTGCCCGTGATGTATTTCGATAATCATTATGGAATAAGCACTAAAGTAGATTAAAGTTAGATTTACCACGGTACATGGTTTCATTAGAAGCAGTTCAGCTCTAATGATTAAGAACGACATGTTATACTCGTAAGAACTAAGTCTAGTTAGCAATTTCTTGTAAAACTAGAGTGACGTTATCGCCGCGGCGGGCGAGTGCTGGTATATATTATATAGGTACTAGTTATGTTAATTATTGTTAAAAACTACAGGAATGTTCCTATGTTACTGTTGTTTAACCAATTATTTTATTTATCCAAATCTTTACAAGTGAAAGAAACCACAATTAAAAGAATTTAAGAAATGCAATAGTTGCTTGTAACCATAACAGCCTGCTAGATTCACGTGTCATGTCGTATGTACCTCGTCAAGTTAAAAGGTGCCTACAAATTGGTTTAAGTATAATAATGTGCGCTGCAGTTTTTCTGTTTTAGAACAATGACCATGGCTCTTGAAAATGAGTCAAGCTGAGTGACATTGTTTATGGTAGTCAGAGAATCAACTGTAGGTACCTCTGATGGTGATACCGAACACGAATGAATAGGAATGGTGACATATTGATTGCCTATTGCCATTCGATTGCCTAATTGTCTAGCAAGTTTGTAGATAATACGGCTCTTGAGTACAGAGCGTGGTGTGGAGTGTGAGCATTGCTGTTGGGGTAGGTGGGAAGGATCTATCTATTCCTGGTTCTTTCCTGATTTTATTATTGACTATTACATACATTGACAATATTTCTGAGCTTCCGATTGTATTGTTAGCGGAATACCGTTTAGAAATTAAACAACTTATCTGTACAGTTGAGTGGGGCAGTGCACATTAGTGCACAGCTGCCGTCGCCATCTCGATATTATCAAGTCAATATAGTGACGTTTAGCGTTATAGACGCATTTCATTCATAGACAGAGGCTGGTAGATTGACTTTAAGTATTTCAATCGAAACAAAAATTTGCCTATTTAATTAAAACAAGACATATTGCGTTCAGGTTTCAGATAGTAAGTGTGAAATTGATATTTATGAACATGCAATTTAAAATGTCTTTACATGAGAAACAAACCATGATCTTTGTCTGCTGGGGGACTAATTATAAAGTTCAGGCATTCGTATCGTAGTATCGTAAATTTAATACTTTAATGATGTCCCTAAAGGGCCGACTTTGATAAAAAAAAACAACTCCTCACGGTACCTGGCTGCGACCATCGCTTGCCGTCATCCGCGTTTTAGTCAAGCGAGCGACATGTCACCGATATTTTTTGCCCGACTGATGTCTTTAACGAAATTCATGTCATTGGGTCCGATTTCTCTAAGATTAACTTTTTTACATTATTTAACAAATAGATCGGGACCCCTTATACGGTCGAATATTCAGTTACATGGTTTAACACTTAAAAGGGCTTAACGACTCTAACACATCCTGCGGGTTACGATAAAAAACACGACAAAAAGAGAATACTTCTTGTGTTTGTTTTTTAAAAGATGTCTGCTGGAGATAAGGTGCTGCGGCACTTTAATCCTCCAACCGTCCGATATTTGAAAAGGATATGATGACAACTTTTTTGTTCTTTTTATCTAATAAGCACACATTACCAATACTTAAGGACGTGCTTATTTTCAGTTTTCACTGGCTGACAAAAAGGAACAGTGTCATATGCCGAATAAATTTTTGTGATGGTAGGTGCAAAATGTTAATATAGATTTTTACTACTACTCTTACATTCGTGGTAATTAACAAACTTGGCTTCCGCCCCGCCGCCCTAGCGTCACGTGCGCACTCTATTCGGTAGGTAACCTACGTAATTCGTGTACACGTTTCTGATGTCGGGCTTTATTAAAACACCCGAGAGTGTAACTTTTGCACACGAGATCAGGTTCTAATGATCCAATTTTTTCATCTAAATTGAGTGAAGCTAGTAAATAGTTGTTATAGAAAAAATGACGTTATCTTAGTCACTTCATAATGCAACCGTTTCACATTGCGACAAACAAAATATTGCCCACCTACTGTATTTTTAGCTTTGTCGCAATTACATTCAGCCTGAACTTTGAAAAATCCTTTACTTTGTACAAATTAACTAGGTAGGTGCGTTATAAAAACTACAATATCACTATAATAATGATGTCTGAGACATATCCATTATGGCAACAAATTGGTTCCAATTACAACAATTCTTACACCTGCCAACTATAAATGATAGATTTGACAGAATAGGTAGTTCAGTATGAGTTTACATAATATATCATCGTTACGGTTACGGTGCAATGGACAATATTTAAAGCGGCTTGTATAGGGCAGTACCAACATAATGTTATTTCGTGTGTACACACACGGCTGTCCACAATAGCGACCGGCAAATCAACACTGCACGCCACGTGTACACACTGTGGTGATTATGTTGTTTCACCCAACAGATACTCGTATCGTTTGAACGGATTGAATCCCATTTAAGCACCGGCGTCGATTTCAGCCGATCCCCTCTCATATATAGATCGATATAATCTCTATTACCATATCCATTAGGTCGAATGAGCGACGAAAGCCGAAAACCTATCCACCGATCCTGCAACCGGCGATACACAAGTATACACAATGTTACTGAGCAAGGATTAAATAACTATGCAGGGTATGTAATGTACGTAATGCAGGGATTCGACGTTTAACGGCTTCGGGATTACCTCAATAATTCCCTCAACCCAACAAATGTTTTTAGCCTGTCGTGCCGTGGCAAGTGAGTGAGTGTGCGTCCAAAGCCTCACTATAGGTCGACAAAACATTAGAAACGATAGGTTTCAGTGCAAAGTTGCGATGGGCGGCCGAAGCCATACCTCTGGCAGACGGGTCACAGCACCAGCTTAATGCCACTGTCAACCGCGACGTCACTTTACTAGGCTTACGGCGAACACAACACTGCTTCTTTAAATAATTAAGGGTTAGGTCACACACATTTATACTTAATTAGACATTACAAACTGAATTTACAATCTTAAATCATAACATACCTTTAAATTCTAATCCGATTCTCATGCAATGTTATATAAAAATAACGACATTCTTCTATGGAACGTACCATTTCTAAAGTCTTGTCAATATGATTATTTCCGGAAATATCCTATAAAAATATCAAATAAATTCAAAAGAAGTATTAATTATGATTTCCTTTTAAAATTCTGACAGTTGAATGAGGAACGTTCGGGTGGCATTTCTCTGTTACTAATCCCATTGGGAACACAATAAATTTTAGACGGATGGGACCATTTTTCAATTCGATGACAAATATTTAGAAAGTTATTTGTCCACGTACAATTCCGCAGTGCTCAATTAAAAAAGGTCGATCTCCACTCGCGCGTCGCGCTCCGCGATCCCGGTAGTGCGGGCGGATGTTTATTCTGCAACCGCGATATCGTTTCAGGTAGTCCGCCAAATAAATCTAATATAACAACAATAGATGATGTTCGCTTAGCTGCTTCCCTTTGTAGTTTTATTCAAAATCTTTGATCCGAATCGTACGAGCATAAAGATTGATTCGTAAAATACCTTTTTTTATTTTTATTTAAAAGGGTTTATCTCCGCAGAGCGTTTCAAATTTGCGTTCCGTGAGCTGTCGGCAGCGCTGACGATGTAACGGGCACGCCCAAGGTTGTTCTTACATTAGAGTACTCGCCCCTTTTCACACTGTCATTAAATACTCATTCGTTATCCATCATCGCATACATTAGGTTAATCGTGATTATTAATATTCGCTTAAAAATTGACTTTAAAGTTTTAACCGTTATAAGCCAGCTACAACGATAAGACAACACAAATTTTACGTCTTGGAGTAAAATCCAAAGAGCATTTTCTATATATCTATTTAAATATTTTTTTATCATAAAGTTGAAATACCTTATTGACAGTGGCTGAATGCAAAAATAGCAAAAAACGTAGCGTGCGTAGCTCAGCCAGCAGTGTGTGGCCGAATGCCCGCACCGAGCTACGCAGCTATCGTGGCTATCGTGTGCGTGTCCATCTCGCGCAGCTTTTTGTGCCCGGCTTTATGCAGGTGTGTGTGCAGATTCTACCCGCACGGCACAGCAAACCGTGCGGGAAAACCTGATTTATACCTAAAAAAGCACTACAGAAAATATAATTGAGGGTCAGCCACGGTATACGTACAGAATCTGCACCTGCACCTGCATCCGCGTAAGTAAGTAAGAAACATAAAACTTATCTTAAATATGTCAAAATAACTTCGTTTCATTTTTATATTTTTTAACTACTCAAAATTATCTTGTATTAGGTATAATGCTATTTAATCACAATGCCTCATTCCCACATAATGTGTATGTGTGTGTAGAGTTATATTTCAGAAGCTCTATAAACGGACTACTTTAGCACTCTACTATTATGATGATACCAGGTTTATTTAGGATAATTGACCACGTAACCATACCAAGTTATAACTTGCTTTTGCGACTGTTCTGTGCGCACGGCGGCATTCTATTGTAATTGTCTGTTTTTATGTGTTGCACTTGCGAATGGGAAGCGCGTCATAAAGGCATTTGAAAATTTATAACTTACAGAGCACCATATCGACAGCCTCCAACAGTCCGCCGCCGGCGCAGGCGGGAATGAGCGCAAGCTCGGGCGGCGCAAGCGGTGCGGCGCGGCCCAGCTCTCCGGCTGCGCCAGCGCCGCGATGCTGCGACACCGGTCGCCCTATATTCCAAGATCCTATAACTGGTCAGACAGTGTGCTCGTGTCAGTATGAACTGCTGAACTACCAGCGACTGGCATCAGGCGTGCCGCTGTCGATGTACAGCGCTCCTTACTCGGAGGCAGCCGCTGCTGCAGGCATGGCGGCATACTTCCCGGCGCTAGCTGCCGACCAGCAACCCTTTTATACTAACACAGTAAGTACTCATCCAGGAAACCTCAATTACTTTTAAGGTGCTTCTGAACTGTAATGATGAAAATTGTGTGTGTTTCTTTCTCCCAGCTCTGATTAACACGCTCACTGAGCAAAATTTTTAGGCTCACTATACAAATGCACACATTAGTAATCCAGTTTTACTTATTAAGAAAGTAACATATATTTTTGTCTTATACATATTGCGTAGATTTATGCTTAACCATGGAACAAAAAGTTAAACCGGTAAATGTCTTAATGGAAAAGCTTCAACGTCAACACTGAGGCTGCTTACGCATTATTCATCATCCTTTCGAGCATCCGCACAATAGGAATTACTTTAAAATAATTAGGATCCCATGTCAAAATAGTATACTCTTATAAAAAGCCTTAAGAATTTTTCGTTGTGTTAAGTAGCTATCAACAATAAGGTTTACGATAGAAGCAACACATATAAATTAGAATCGTAATCCGATGATGCATGTTTTATACCTTTTTTTAGTTAAAAAATCTTATACGCTACCTACGTCACGTTAACTTTAATAACATAATCAGATCAAGATTTTTTAAAAGAGAGCAAATTAAATATTGTAATGGATATGTAGGTGTGTAGTAAAGTTTTAAACATTTGAACAAAAATAGATAAACCTTATAGTTTTTGACTTTTGAGTTTTACCCTTCGATATTTAAAAAAGTATCTCATCCGTATAAAGTCATACCTACATAATACGGGTAATTATATAATATTTAAAACGCATGGTTTCACGATAATTTATGAAAACTAAATTTGTTGTATTTGTAAGTTTACCTATTATTAACATTTAAAAATAGAAAAATTCAAAAGCTCTCCAAAAAAGTAATGCCGCACCGAAAGCCATGTGTGTGGGTAGTGACTTTGAATTATAATGATCATAACAACATAAAAGTAGCCACAATGTGTAATATATGACCTGTAGTAAAACTTATGGAGGAAGGTGTTAAAAGGTGGGGCCGAGAACGTGTCCCGGCAGATGATTCAATCATTCATGGAGGCATGATCATACATCATCGGTGGCGAAAGTGTTAACTGGATCCACCCGACGCGTCTTCCGACCTTCAATAGCTGAGATCCTGCCTCAGCGTTTCTTGTTTATGACTTTTTTTTACATTTATTATTTCTCTCTAACTGCTAACCTAAAGGCACGCACCGAATTTCGGTTTTGTTGAATCTCTTTGTGAAGTGTTAACTTTTTTGTAGGATTACTAGCTGGGCTTTTGGGACGTAATGTTTTGTTCTTTGAATAGTCAACGTATTAAAACAAATATAAGTATAAATAGTACAATAAGATTTTACTATAATATACATTTATTAGCAATATTAAACTTAAGACATTCATTATACACCACGCACTAATAATGGTAACGATATAAAGGCAGCCTAGATATTTTCCGCGAACATAAATAATTTGGCTTCTTCTCAAAACCTCTTAAGTTTGTTCCTAGCCGAGTCCACAATTATGGCTGTGGATTAATTAGTTAGGCTGGGGTATGGCTATGTCATGTTGAATTGCAATAATAAACGAATTCAATTGTAAATAAAGTATCTCTAACTACAATTTATCTAATGAATTAATTACGTATAATTATGTAAAAATTCACTGACGAGATAAAAGAAAAAAAATATCCTTTATTTTTTTGAGCAAACATTTATCAACGTTTTAAAACACTCATCAATAATCAATAGGCAATGGAACTGCAAACAAAGATAGATATAAAAAAAATATATTAAAATTTTGTTTTTTAATATCGATATATTAATAGAATGGTGATAATGTACTCCGCTTTAGACCACATTTTTAGGGTTTCTGAGCATCGACCGTAATGTAGACTCATGAAGCTATGGAGAAACATTTTTTACACTACAAAGTTTTTGTTCTTCAACCTGACTTACCTTTTTTTATGAGAGCAGTGTTCGGTATTTACCTCACCTATAATCTTTATCAAAAATAAGCAAAAGTCGTTGAAAGATTTCCACGATGGATAAACCAACGTACATACATAATTATGTTTGTATGAAACCCTCAGGGCATGGGTCCTACTCGAACTTGTCCGGGATTATTATATATCATATATTTTTATTCATTATCTTCATTGTACAGGCTTTTGTCATTAATTTCTTTAATTATAAGGTAAAGATATCGTCATTTTTATTAATAATTATTATATTTATTTTACCAAAATCCAACCCCCAGATGAGACGAGTAAAAAGAGAGAAAAAGAGTTTTACAAGTTGCAAAGCCTACTATGGAATGATTAGACAGAAACATCCAATCGGAGGCACCACAATTTAACTTCAACTTTTGGCTGAAATGTTTAAGATTTAATTTTACATAAATACCTAGATCAAAAGTCAAAAGCTTGGTTGGCGCTTTTCAGTTTGTTCGAAGTCAAGTTTTATTTTTGTTATAATTATCCATTAGCTACAATAAATACTTTTGAATAATGTGAGTCCATGTGAGCATTAAGCCCATAGCTTTCGACGACACCGTATAACGCTACCTGGGTTTGCGTGTTCACGAGCCCACTCCGCGGATTAAACTTATTCCTTCCATAAAATACACATAGCGAGCTCTGACATGATAATGTTAATGGGATTATAGCAAGATTCCATTAAAGTTATAATCTTGATGTCAATAAAGATCACGAGCTAGTTTTTATACATACACCTAACAATATTCGTCATACCCGTCCTAATATAATTATATAAGCTTGTACACAAATCAGGTCAGTTGCCTCAGTTTTTAGGAAGCTCTACCAACCAAATAATGAGCATATAGTAATAACTGCTGTATTTCACGAAATGGCGAAACGGTTATTTATTAACTTCAGTATAATTTGGTACAAAAGAAAACATTTTATCGCGTTCAAACGTCAACCTTACTTACTACGGTAAAAGTTTGGAGAATCACTCAGACACTAAAATATCACTAAATTTTATAGATGTTCCAAGGTTAAAAATGAAACTCGAAACCCGTACTGACTATATATATCAAGTGCTTTCCTCATAATTATATGTATTTGGAGTTAGCTCTGTTGGGTATACACATAACATTTCTAAGCAACTCTTTTTTAACATTAACATTAATTAGCATTAACCTAATTCTAGAATCTAAAAGGTAAAAACATGTAGATGTTTTTGACGAAAATGTTTTGATTGACGAAAAAGGAAGCGAGTAGTCGCTTCCTTTTTCGTCAATCCTGGGCTTCGATTTTCCAATCTTTTACGTAGGAGTGTCCAATACAAAATCGATTTAATAACATACAGTATTTAATTAAATTAAGTTTTGATTTTTCACTACTTATCAATTTTGTTTTAACCATGCTCAGGTTTGATGTAGGGCCGAGCCATTATCCCTGTATAGTCAGTTGGTACACGAAGTGTTCATATTAGAATTTAGTCGTATGCAAATAATTAATAATGGGTTCGATTGACGCAGCGGATTCTTACAATTCAATTTTTCAACAATCCAGCCAAAGTCCAAAATATTATTATGTTCTCATGTTTCTCAAGAAGTTTTTACTTGTGTTTCGTTTCATAAAATATTGTTAGAGGGTTATGAATGTAACTTTGGTCAGGAATTAATTATGTCACTGTGTATAAATTGGTTTTAAGAAGTTGCTGGATTAAATTAAAATAATACTTTCTGGATCCTATATTGAATACTACCACATTTTGCTGTTGTCTGTACAAAACTTTGGCAAGCGATGAGCGCTTACTAGTAGTAGCGAGTCGGCCATTAGGTAAGCATCGTTCAGTCATAATAATAAATCCAGGCAAACTGCAAATTCGCGTTACGGCTTAGGCCGATTATTTGAAGTAACAGAAAACTGGAATTATATCAGAAAGGTCGTATACCTACTAACAAAGAGCGACAGCGCGGCTGGCTTACGCTGTCGTACTTGAGTAAAATTTATTATCGGATTTTCGATTCGGCCACCAATGAAGTTGTTGGACAACAAAATCTTTTGATAGATTTATCCTGGCTGACCGCATTAAGACTCGCTCCTGAGTTATTTTTAATGTGTCGTAATAAATTTTTCGAACCTTCACGATATGGTCAAAGCTTATTACGCGATTTTTCTTGCATGCTCAGAATTTAGTTACAAATTGATCAAATGTCCTCGTTGCGCGCTGTAAAGTGAGAACGTTCTGCATTATTCACCATTAATATTTCGAAATGACATACGAGAGTAATAAAATTAATGTTCAAAGACTAATTCATTTGTTTATCTCGACGACATGAAAGAAAGCAAAGTTCAACAATCCCTTAAGATTAAAAAAACAAAGATACATTTGTCGACCGAAAGATGATTGATGCGCGTGCGTCGGTATCTTGTCCATTAAATAATAATAGTTAAGACCGTAAGGTTAAAGCGATCGATCAAGAAATCAATCCGATGAGGATCATTTTCGTAATGGATTATGTTTAAGCTACCGGAAACTGGGATGGAGATA
The DNA here is from genome assembly GCA_912999815.1 of Campaea margaritaria. Lineage (NCBI taxonomy): Eukaryota > Metazoa > Arthropoda > Insecta > Lepidoptera > Geometridae > Campaea > Campaea margaritaria. The sequence continues at coordinate 10,028,101 of OU538788.1, forward strand.
TAATATTTAAATATTTAATTGGAGGAAAAACTGTATACATCTGTCCATGAGACCGTTATATTTTTTATTGAACCTAATAAGTGTTATTTGTCCTACAGGCTGCAGGCATTGAGTTAAAAGAAAACCTGGCCGCAAGCGCAGCGAGCTGGCCTTACTCCACAGTGTATCACCCCTATGATGCAGCCTTCGCCGGATACCACTTCAATGGGTAAGTCAATCACATACCAACTACTTAACTACATACAACAGTTAGACAACCTAAAAACCATTACAGGCTCATAGGTAAGTCTTTTAAATATACTTTTCTCTGCTCTCTCGTTTTGCCACACCACCACCATTTCAGTTACACCTCCAGGATGACTGGTAGAAAATGCTACTTAGCATTAAGTACTCCTTGTACTCCATTTGTGTGCTAAAGAATAAAATAAATAGATTATTATTATTAGTCAAAAAGGCATTTCACGGTTAAAAATGTACTCATATTTATATTTATTTCCTTCACATAATTATGTTGAAGATGTTGTTCTAATAAACGTAATATGAGTTCGTTAATTTTTTATGGGTACCGTAATTAAGTGTGTACGATTGTATTTTGAATGTTCTTCGTCAAGTCATCTTCAGTTAATCTTAGGTTAGCACATGTCCGTTTAAATTACTGATAGTAATGCGATACACGTACTAGATTTAACAGGTACGGTTATAAAATATTATTTAAAAGATTAAGTTAGTTTGGAGTTGGGTATCCTGCAGTTTCCAGATTAGGCTGCAAGATCAACTCGAGGTTACCACGTTCTTGCAATATCATTGAAGTAACAGAATACCAAATTTTGAATCGATCTGGCCTATGGAAGTTCCTCACATCCCTTCATCCACTAGAAAAGAGCTGATCTTCAAACAGCTCAACAGATTTGTTTGAATCGTAGCTAAAAACACTATAGATAAAAAAAACGGATCACCCGTTTGGAAACTACGATAGTAAAATCACAAAGCCAAATTCAGTTTATGTTACTGTAAACATCAAAGGCGGTGATGCTGAATCTGATATACATATAAACTGTAATATACGACTGAAATAAGCGCCAAAAAAGTTCTATTAAATTGATTGATTGATTATCTCAATCCGATTCGTGTCTAAGTTGTCCCCAGCTTATATAAAATTCACAATATCGTGGTCGTTTTCCCCGCGGGGGCCCTCTATCCACTATTCTATTTTATAATTCCAATGACAGCAACGTTCACAGGCTGATACAGCTGCTGAATTTTTTAGTATTCACATCTATCTAACAGGCTCCCGTCTGCCATCGCATCCGCCACGTGGAAAATAGGTTCCTAACGGCAACGATACCGCCATGCAAGGTTTTAAATTCTTAAAAAAATTTAATAATTAAGCGTTCTCCGCTACCCTGTCAGTCTATCCTTTTATTCTGTTTCTAAGCGCTATTATCGCATCACTGGTTGGCGTTCCACGTTTCATCGATACTGCTGTTAGAGGTCCGTACCTCAAAAGGAAAAAGGAACCCTTATAAGATCATTTTGTTGTCCATCTGCCCGTCTTTCCGTCTGTCAGTCTGTCCGTTGTCCGTTGGTCTGTCTGTCCATCTGTCCGTTTGTCCGACTGTCCGCTGGTCGGCCTAGACTCTTTTTTCAAGAATGCGTAGAGGTATCAAGTTGAAATTTATATAAATACGCGGGTCTACAGCATCTTTCAACTGTGAAAAAATCAAACTTGTGTCATAGATCGCATATTTTACGCATTGACAAGGGAATCAAAACTTATAGGGTACTTCCCGTTGACCCAGAATCAACAAATTTGGCAAGAGGCATTGTCTTACAGCACATGTAAAGGGGAAAATCTGAAAACCGTAAATATCATGTCTATAAATTTATTTATTAATTCAAAAACAACCACAACATATATGCAGTGGGTGTAATAACAGTGTCTTGGGATCTAACGGCAAAGTTAAGTCAGTCAGTAAGTTTTTGCTTTCTTAAGACCTACATGTTCGTACGGAACCATCGGTGCGCGAGTCCAACTCGCACTTGTCAGTTTTATTTTTGCAACGTCTGTTATTTGAAGGGCTCAAGTGGCGGCACATAATAATAGTAACTTTAGCAATGCGGAATGAATCATTATAACTTACAGAGAAATATGTAAACTTAAGTACAAGTGATCATAATTTTTTAAATATTTTTTGACCATTCATGATTCTAATGTGGGATTATGCGCAGAGAGCAATGAAACGTTGGGCGCAATCTAAAAGCGGAAACATGCACGTGGGGCTGATATTATGATGAAACATCCGCACAATACACTTAGTGTTGAAACATTGAAAATCTTAATAATAATTTGAGAGACTAATAGACAAATCTGTGAAATATGTTACTTATTTATTTATTCAATTGGTCACTGCACTAACATTTTGCACTTATTTTTTCTGAAATTGTTTACCAGAGCCTTATTTCTTTATACATCACTATTACCATAATGTATTTTAGTTTTCTGTGCTATTATCGCTCTCGTCGACCACGTGTGTTTAGATTTATCCAGTCACTAGCTGCGCTCCGCGGTTTCACTCACGTAATTGCCATTTTTGCTTAGGAACTCTGAATTATCTCAAAATTAAACATGGTTTATGCCTATAATAAAATTATCCAGCCTCTATTACTGTAGTAGTGGAGTGGCGCAGTAAGAAGGAGTTCGTAGAATTAATTTAATTCAAGTAACGTTAACCTAGTATTGTGTATAGGATTACAATATTTTCTCCACATTCATTTCATTACTTAATATTCTGAACAATTCACCTAAATAAATACTAATTTTAATTACCATGCCTTCAAAAACTTTATTCTTACCGTACGCCCCCCCCCCCCCCCTCTATTATTCTCCTTTCTCCTTTAAATAATTTCCAAGCAAGCACCCAGCGATCGAAAAGAAAGCACATGATAGGTCTTCTTTTCAACATTAAATGAATGAGTGAGTTTAGTCGCTCGTATTTTCAATAAATAATCCCGACCTGGCAAACAAGACAAGCTTTAAATCGTAGGGTAAATGTATTCTGTCATTTAGAAAGGCGTGAATGTTTACAAGCAAGACTAAAAGACGGGTATAAAAATATAATTTTGTTAAACCTCGACGATTCGATCAAATTGCATTGACCGTGGTGGACTTGATTAGACTGGAGAATGCGGGCCAGGTAACATAGGCAAGAGCAGAGGCGGGTGTTGTTTCCTAACTACCCGCATTTGGTCTTCCCACTCGCGATACGCCATACTAACAATCTGTACAATGCAATTGTAATCGTAATCGTGGCATATACTTGATATAGCAATGTGAAATGTATTTGGAGGCATCAGGCAGTTTATTTCTATTTCCACTGTATTGGCAATGTAGCGCCTGGAATTTCTTTTATTTGAAAATTAATGTTATACGCTTTTAACCTCGACTGGAGGCTGGAATGCCAACAGCACTCTTCAGTAGTATAGGTAAGAATCTACCAATTATCTCCTAACTAAGCAAGGTGATATTTTATGTGAATGGCGGCTTAATACTTTGATACGAATAGTGGGATTTTGCAAACAAATAAACAATTACGTATTACCTATGTATGAGTGTGTTATCTTAATCGGCAAATACGTACCTATGTAGATACGGATTGATACAGCTAACACATATATGTGTACGTAAACTGATAGCGGCGAACTGTAAAGGTAAAAAAAACATGGTTCATGAGATAATTATGAATGTTGAATCAGATTATAGATACTATATCCATGTTTTTGAGACCGCCGACAACACGGAGTATCAGTGTTTCTGGTATACGCGCAACCATTCTATCGGCCCACTTACTTACCTAAACTTTGAAATGCAGTACATATCTGGATTTAAATAATATTAAATGATTGATAGCGACCCAGAATATTTTTAAAAGACATCAAGCACAATCCTGCCATTAATGGCCAAGTAAGAAGGTGCATAAGATATGGCCCAAAAACTACATAATAGAATAGAATAGAAAAACTCTTTATTGTACACCAGAAACAAAATTAAACACAGTACAGAAAAATTACAATAGGTAAACAAGGGTAGTACAATGGGCGGTCTTATCGCTGAAAGCGATTTCTTCCAGACAACCACAATAATAATAATACACGTATGTTACACGTTTAAGTAAGATTTTGCTTACATCCAGGATTTTGAGTTTTTTATTTCGACAAATCCACTTACTTAGTCCAAAATATAGACATAACACAGGAACATATAAAAGTATACTTAGGATCACGACCACGGGTAACAAACAAATACTTACTTACCCAAAACTGCGTAGCGTGCACTAATTGTAATTGATATTTCTGCAGTTACAATTGTTATACGAGTAGATATATAAATATAACACTTATAATGCAAAAACAATCCTATAACCTTCTTATTAACAACGCGTCATTTGTCAAGTGATATGATAAGTCAATCAATAAATGTCTTCTGTACACTTCTCGTGAGATTCCTCAAGTGAAATACTCGTAAAAGTTTGCGCGACGAGTAACATCATCTAACTTAACTGCTCGCCCGACTTTTTCTCAGGTAGAATAGAATATGGATGACTTTCACAAAGAATCAGCCGCTATTTTTTTTTGCGCTCAAACACTACATGCCTACTGCTCAAACAAAAGTATAAAAAAGGAAAACAAGAAACAAAATGTTTAAGCTATCTATTTTAATATTGTAGATCCACCCGTGACGAACTACAGTAGACCGAATAGTGTAATGTGTCGCACTTTATCAGGCGCCCTTATCATGATATAGAAGTCAGTCAAGGCAACTTGACGACCCTTGTCTTTGCCTGACTTTGAGCAACTTCGCGAGTAGTGATTGAAAGCAATAACCTTAATGCACGAATGCAAACTAAAGAGTCATAAAAACTAGATTCGATTAGAGTTTCATTTATACAACACATTTCTAATGAATGAATCAATAAATTAAAACAATAATAATGCAAAAACTGATAAAGGTGTCAAGTCAATAAGGAAGAATATAGTATACATAGGTTTTTGTTTGAAAGCACTTCATTAGACTTGTTCTACTTAGCAGGGTTGTCAGCATAGCTACACAGGTAAGTGTATGCTTTTTAAAATTTTATCGGACTATTAATTTTATTCTCCAATATCCGCTGTCTAACTATTCTATGAATCCTAGAATTACAAAAATAATATTTGTATGTATGTGTGATAGTCAGGTACCTACTCATTCCGCTACATAAAGGTTGTACGGATTTTGATGCTTATTTTGTTTGCAGATACTTTTATAAATAACAGACACATAATAGTCCAGACGGCTCATTCAATATGTCGTCCAACTGCCCAATTGGCCTGCCTTTGCCTTCTAACCTACCACATCAAAAAACAGATAATTCTAGTACAATGAATAAATAACAAATTGATTATGTTGTTTTGGTTGCTTATTGATGTTGGTGACCGAGTAGGTATTAATTTAACTAATCGACTATTTACATTTTCTAATAAATGTAATTTGAAATGTTTTTACTTTGTCCATCATAAGGCGGGACGATGTTTTTTAATGTCAATAAAACATTGCGTGCTGGCCAAATGATTTTATTGCTGTTCGAATCTTTAAATGGCTTACCATTTAACTACTTTCGATCTAATAATATCGTCTTCAAGCACTAGCAGCACTTGTTTTTCTACAATGTTATATTTTTTTACGTTTTGTGTAAAAGTCGGCAAGGCATTGATAGCAGAACATGAATATGATAGCTATCACAAGCGGAACAGAATTCTCATGGTGTTTTTGCGGCTTGCTCAAGGCACCGCAGTGTTATAATTATAATTAGCTTTGTTTTCTTGTCAATGTGAATAGAAAACTTAGTATTATACTTCGATCTTATTTATAGACGACCATTCATTGCTACTTATTTAATAATACGTATAAGTGAAACATTTTCTGTTATTTTAAGTGATTTTTATCTGGCATAGATGATCCGATTAGCTGTCGAATGCAAAATACTCGTAACACCTGCTGCCATATTATGTAACTCCATTGAAAATAAAATTGGCATTCATTTGATATTGTACCAATACTAAAAACCTATTCAGAGACGTCGATTGTCTATCACACTCTTAGTCAATTAATAATTACTTAGCAACTATAACCGCTCACAACAATGCCTGTTGATATATCTATCTACTAGAATGATATGTCCTGTACCATAGCTACTCCAATTTCTTTCTACACTGTGTAGATAATTGGTAACTTTTTGCTGCATAGCATACATTAGATAAGTACCTAAATAAGATTGGTTTCAAGCACACAAGAAGATTCTGCATAATTATCTTTTATTTTAATTGAATACACTCGCACATGCGAGCCGGTTATACGGAGCGATAACCGTAAATTATTGATTTTTATCTATAAAAAGCAGTTGTTTTTAAAATATGTAAGTGCGATGACAAATTGATATAAGCTACTTAATTAAGGCATGTATTATTGTTCTAGCTGTTTTATATCGATATTCGAAGTCAGTTTTCTGTCAAAGGCCTGTGATAACCTAAAATAAAGCCTTCACTTATAAACTATTACTAGTTGGCAACGTTCCCAAAACGCTGGTAGCATTGAATGTAGTATATAATATCAAGTCAGATTTCTACTAAACAGTGAAAACAGCATTGCAATCGATTTAGTGGTTTTCGCGTGATGCGAAAAGAAACAGAGAGAACCAATTTTCAAAAGTTTTCAGTAGCTTATTTTAAGTCTCATACGCCATTCCTTTTTAATATAATATCTTCAAGGTACAGACTTTTGTCCGTTACAGATTTACTTAAGTCAGCATAGAAAATATTAAAAGCGTTAGTTAATTAGTTATGGTAACGTTGGCCATAGTTACTTAAATAGAAGCGAGGAAAGCCTTGATTTATACGATTTTAATTATATTTGTGCACCGTCTTTGAACTAACTAACTTCATTGGATGAATATAAATTATACATTGAACCTAACTTTAGACTTCGTTATAGCTTGAGGAATAGGATGCCCAATCCAATGAACACAAACATTTTCATACCATTTTAGGGTGTGTGGTGTATCAGTTGTAAATAGTGGTTATATTATAATGGTTGACAATTGATCTTTGTGTACTGTAGGTATGTCAAGTAAATTAATATTTGAAATTTTATTTAAAGAAAAAATATTTGTTTTACAATTTTGCTGCCGCGATAGAACACCAATAACCAAAACTATTATCGTGATATTTAAATATTAAGAAAAGAAACAAAACAGATTTATTTTCATACATCAAAAAGCACACACACATCAAGCAAATAAGAACTCAGATATGACACACAACAAAATTATATTGTGTACGTACGCAGATAATCGGTGCGTTGTGATGTCAGAAAAGGTCTAAAAAAGGACAGCATAGTGCTGCCACAGTGTAAATATTATAGTGTAATTAGTTAGCCTATGATTCTACCACAGAATAAATAAGTATGCTATGTAGGTAGGCCCAGTACCCGGCTTTGCAGATATTACAACCATCAAGCTATTCATATCCTATTATAAAACTGTAAATGACCCATGTCTATAATTATATTTAATATATTTTGGCATAGCTAGGATCGACTATTTAAAAGTCACTGAACCATGGAATAAATAATACCCAGTAACTACATACTGAACCCGAAATACGGTTTTTACAATTTTTATCTGCTTTTTTTAGGGTTCCGTACCCAAAGGGTAAAACAGGACCTTATTACTAAGGCTCCGCTGTCTGTCTGTCTGTCCGTCTGTCACCAGATTGTATCTCATGAACTGTGATAGTTAGACAGTTGGAAATATCACACATTATGTATTTTTGTTGCCGCTATAACAACAAATATTAAAAATCAAAATAAGGTTAATATTTAAGGGGGCTCTCATACAACAATCGTGATTTTCTCGCTCTTTTTTGCTCGATATTTATAACGGCAACAGGTAGACGCTTGAAATATTCATAGAATAATTAGTTATAATTATATTCACTTTAAAAATAGATAATTAAATTTAAATAATTTTGCCGTTTTTATAGATAATGGTACGGAACCCATAATGCGCGAGTCCGATTCGCACTAGGCTGGTTTTTTGTTTGTTACCCTAAAACTCGAAAACTTCTGAAAGGGTTTTGATGTGGCGTTTTTCGCTTGGTAAGTTTCGTGTTTGCGTAGAAAACGATGCATACGTTTAGAACTAAAATGACAACAGAAAACAGAGTTAGTTATTCAACAATATTAGCTAAAAAGTAAATATTTTACGATTTTTCTAGTTTGGTGGTGATATCTGTTGAATACAAAGTAATAATAAAATAGTACAAAAGTTTACAATTAAATTAAGACAATACAAACAATTTAATGACACTAGCAAAAACATTACTAATCGGTCACCCATTCAAATACAGAACATACGAGTCCAACATTGCTTAACCTCGGTGATTATACAAGAACTGGGATATAATATGCTATCGACATTGACTTATAAAATCCTAAAAAATCGTACCACAAGCCTTATGGATCACGCATCGCACAAGTCGCTGGCAAAAGCTAGTCAGTCAGTGATATGACTAGGATGTTTGGTAGATTCCGATTGTGCATAGCGTTATTTTGTCTATCGGTGTCAAATGACGCGTCACGTTTCGCCAGTAGGTAATATAAATATATAATACTGAGTTGTAATCCACTAATTAGTACGCTGTAATCTGACACTTAGATAAAGAAAGGCAAGCTTTTGCATGGCGAGGTTGGTGAAACTGTTTGTAATGTAAATAACAAGTGCTTCGTCCCGACTGAGACCTCGCTATAGAGCAATGTTTTTACATTTCGACTTATAAATCAAGTATGATGAGACTGCGGAGGTCCAAAATATTACTTAACCCTTACTAGGAGTCCCTGTATCTAGGGAATCAGGAACTACGAGGACCATGGTCCTACAAACACCCAGACTCAAAGCAAATATTGATGTATGACATAAATAGTTTTCCTGTGCGGGAATTCAACCCGCACAGCTGATTACCTGTCTACCAAAAGATAGTGGTTATTCTAGACTCCGGCCAGGTGCACAAGTTATATATTTTATTATACTTACTTGTAGAAAAATTACAAAGTATTCTTTGTATTTCGAAGTAGTTCACATTCGGATAGGTAATCGTATATTTTCCAATCGACTATTTATGATCTATTAATATAAATACGTAACAAATATTACGTGAATATCGTATTTAGCTTCACAACTACCAAAATCTGTATACTATTGTTAAGTGTAGTTATTAATCAACGTGTCAGCTGAGGAATAACAAGCGTTAAATAATGCAATTAAACTGTTGTAAAACGTTGAGGGGCGTCTTCGTGCTAATAACATTGTAATAGAAGGTTTTTAAAGCGGAGACGTGGACAAGGCATATGTAATGCAGTAGTAAAAGTTCAGACCTTCACACATGTTCTGACAACGCAACATGTTCGATAAGAAGACGTTCAGTTTTTTGACAGCGAAATAGTAATTGAAGCGCAAAATATATCTGTCGTAGACGAATAGTAGAATTCGCTGTATGGAAAAAAATAAGAAATCTAGCCGTTTTGTTCCGCCAGTATACAAAACGGCTGCGTGATTAAAAATGGCTGGCTGTTATGTACTCATAACACGGTGAAATCTACAGTTCAGACTCGAAATACTACGTTAGTTATACATTTTCTATGCTGATAATGTTAGTCAAAATTAACTTAACATATCTTCACAAAAATATATAATAATTAGCTGACATAATAATTTAATAATTCATTACGTAAATTAATATGGTAACGGTTGTTATGTTTATATTCATTTGTCACCAGACTTTTTCACGCTGACCAATTGGCTTTCGATCGTCATGAAAGCTTTTAATAAACTTGCATAATACTTTTATAGAACACTACTTCCAGATTGGCTGTTCAACATAACTTTTGCAACAGAAATTCCAAGAGAAGTGATGACTTGATACGTCATGATCTTAATATCATTAGTATGGAGGTGCTTTAGAAAACCTCACACCCGCTCGTGTGCATTTTATGCAAACCTTGTGAGCTTATGTACTGGTTGGCCACAAATAGTGTTACGGGGCAGGTGTGGTTCAAAACAACGCAACGGTTGCTATCCGATAGATATCTCACACCTTAATCACTTACGTCGGCAACACTCAGTAATGATACCTACTAAATAAACACGAAAATGCTTCATAATTAGTCCAATTATACTCGTATGTTGCGGAGCTCGAGTTGTATAGCATAACATTTCCAACGCCTTTTTCTAGTTCAAGGTGTTTTTTTATGAAACGTAATATGTAAATTTAAAACTTAAATGCAGACACCTTTATGCCTTGCCGTCTATAAAACGTTGCAATTTAATTCTATCGTTCATCTTCACTCACATTTTAAAGAGCTAAAGTTTGTTATAGGTTTGTTTGCTGTGGTTGATCTCTGAAACTACTGATCCTATTCTAAAAATTATTTCTTAGATTGAAAGCATTATTCTTATGTTACATAATCTACAATTTGCCTATTCGCCAGTGACCTAGGCTATAAATATATCGAAAAAAAGGCAAAAATCCTGCGGGAAAAGAGGTATTACCCAAGTGAAATAACGGACCGCAGATAATCTTTTACAACAATTATTTAGACCAAAAAAATAGACTGCAAATAGATTAACTGAAAAAAATATCTGAATTTAAGTGTGAAGTTATTCTGTTTTCTCAATGACTGACAGTTGACACCCTCCGTCGCGTGGTGGTTGTACTTTTTATTTATATACACTTACGGACAAATCTTGGTGCATAACACAGGGAGGATTAATGTATTATGATCAAATGATATCTTATCTATTAGAAAAATCTATTAAGCCATATAAGCTGTAAGGCGTGCCAAAGAAACATACAAATATACATTGCACACGTCCGAAAAACAACCCTCTTTTGGGCAGTTGGGCAAAAGTAAGGTACCATGCAGTTTAGATATGACACTGTTATATTTTCATGAAATTAAGAAGCATCACGCCTGGCTATTCTGGTAAAACAGCTTAAACAACGAAATAATAGTAGCCTAGGCTTATTCCTAACAATAAACCGAACTAAATTGATGACCAGTGACAAACTAGCGCACTCCTGGCTATTTTTGTAAAGCTCCAAAAAACTATGAATAATATAATGGTAGCCTGGTATAAGAAATATAAATAAAATTTTATAAAAACTATCCGTCGCCGCGTCGAACTAAATTGAAAAATGAATAGAAAGCTTTCAGGTTCTAGATTTAACACGTTTAATGCTGTTAATAGTTGAATTGATAAATGTGTTGCCTCCGACTGCCTTGTATTTCGCCAATCAAAAATTTAAAGTGCTTTTTCAGTTTATTTTGCAGTCTGGTTTTTTGGTTTGTAGAATAATTTATTTTAAGTGAAACTGGCGGTTGCAAATTGTTTTAATAACAATATAAGAGCTCTTTTTTGGACGATGCATTCTATTTTTATGTGGATATGGGATATGGATATGGTATGGTGGACATGGGTTGATAATGATGACCATTGGATATCTTGGCTCTAGGAGCCTTATTGGTTTTCTCGAGACTTCATTATCTGATCTACTTTGGAGATTGATGTGACAAATAAAATGACACCTCATTTGTCGAAATATGTCTAACCGTTTTATAGGTTGCGTCGAAGAAACATATAAAGAAAGAAAGGAAATGTATTTATTTGCAACACAAAAAACAAATACATGTATGCAAAATAACAAATAAACGATTGGAAAGTTGCCACAAATGGCACACATACATAAGCGAAGAACATACTTCAGGCAGACGAGTAAAAACAAAAAACTTTTGAGAACCAGAATCTCATAGAATTTTAAAATATAAGGTATGGATACAAATGCAAAGCGTGACGATTGATGGGAAAAAATTGCGAGTACAAGTGCATACCATGTACTATTGGTTAAGAATCTCGAAAGGCCTGCTTTAACCTCTGGTTTTATTAAGCCTTTATTGTTCATTTGCGGCACATGATATGGTATGGGAAAAGTTTTTGATTAGATTGTACTCGTATTTATCTATGAAAAAAAAAACAATAAATAAAGAAATATATCAGTAAATAAATATAATTTAGAATCGTCCAAAGTTTACCAGAATTAGGAGTGACAATCCGATCGTCCACAAACTGACTAGAACAAAGAAACCCTTTTTAAAACTCCTAACTGAGTTACTATCAGGCGTCTAAAAGGACCAAAGTTTAAATTAAATAATTCATGAATGATACAAACAAACTGTGCTTTTAAAATATGTACTTGCCTAATTGTTCGCTCGGGAAAAATGTCATATGCCTAGTGTGAGTTCCGCCTGTCAATTAGGAAGCACTTTATATTTTTCATGTGACTTTAAACAAACTGAACTATTTAATTTTGTAATCCTCGCTGCTAAACATGGCAGTTTGTTTATTCCCATCTAACTCTTTATTATGCTGTTTAATTTTTTTTGGTTTCAACATACTCCTTCTAAAATTGTACCACACAGGGTAGTTAGTAATCATTTGAAATGTAGATAAGCCATTTTATTTAGGTTCAGCACAATTATTCCTTTGAAACCGACCTAGCTTACGGAGTTATTTCAAAGATTTTAAAGAATTAATAGTCAGCGACAAGAATTACCATTTACGTTTTCTTTTTATGGTTCGATAATGTTTCTGGCCAAGATACTTTATGGTACCAATTGAATTAAGATTGCCAGAATTTCGAGAAATTACAAAAGAGTTATGAAGGACGAAGTAGTGCCTATGAATGGTACATATTAAGTATACTATTGTTTTATGATGCTAATCGATTCTGTTTATATCTGGATCGAAAGAAAGAAATCAACTATGGTTATCGTACATACTAAAACTCAAACTCTTAATGCATTGATCTCGTAGAAATATGTGAACGTATTAAATTTTATTGACCAGATCATTTACCTAAAATAAGTGTATGGTTTGATTTCATGTTTAAAATTAAATTTGATAAAGACGATAATTCAAATACAGAGTCTATGTTTCCTGTCTTAATTTACCACTCTGTTTATTATTATGTAAAATAATATGTATTTATAAAATATAAGGGTTTTTTTATTAGTTAGAAAGGCCGAAGTGGCAGGGCATTGCGCCATTCTAGTTAGCAAATCATCTAACTGAGAGAAAAAGTCCTGACTGTTTGATTGATGTGATATTTTACAGCCTAATAATAACTTTCGCGTTTTTATGACAAGTATCATCAAAACGAAGAGAACAACAGATTACCAACGACATAGATTAAAAAAAAACCCTAAGGGTCCACGCAGGCGAAGCCGTGGTTAACAGCCAGTAAACATAATTAGTAATAGAAAATACCTAAGTATAGTTTTCCAGTTTTTTTAATATCAGTGATCATAAATAAATATAGTAATCATTGAAATGAAAGCAGAAACTTAGTCACCGCCACGAGTGAAACTATAAGTCCTTAAGAGTCCCATAAGTGAGATAGTCGCGCCACAGGCCATAGTCGGCTATTGCCCGTTAGGCGGTGCGGAGTGCGGACGGTCGTCAACCGATCGCGGCGTGACCGGTGTTACAACCACACCCGACACTTCCGCCCTCCGCACACAATAATCACAAACGGAAAATTCAACTACACCATACAAAACACAGTAGACGAATTTCGTCGAATTCGTCTGACTGAGCAGCTATCACTCGGTAGCTGGATGCGGGATCGCCGATGCCGCTCACGTACCAATCTATTTGGCCCCGACCCGATATTGTGCACACAAAGTAATGATTACTCATGCCCGCCGAAGTTTATTTACGACAGGAAGAAATTGCGATTGTATTCTCTTAATGGTTATAACTTCCCAATATGCGGCGCCTGTCGGTTTATGTTTGAATAAAAAAAAAACATTAAATTCAAACAATAATAGACTGTGTGTGTATTAACAACAATAGATTCATCTGTCGTTTAAAATCCTCGATTATTTTAAGAATAGCTATCTAACTGACCAAAAATAGACCGATTGAAAGCCACATAAGTGATGTTTGGATAACGTTTATTTTCTTTCCAAAGTAATCTCAAGAAAAGGATGAGGTTCGTAATTCACTGTCTAATTTATTATGTTTATTAAACTTAACTTTGTTATTTTGTAATGATACCGTTAGTTTTTAAACTACAAAAATTTACGGGATATTTTTATGTAAAATTTGTATGGAACACACAGATAATATTAATTGTATCAAATCAGTAATAACTTTTTTTTAGGAAAGTCATCTCAAGGCGGTACTCGATTAAAATAATTATTGCTTTCTAAATATAAATTAATTTATTATGAATGAGTCAGATGTTGTAGTGGTAGGGCTCTTTTGCATGAAACCGCCTGGGGAAGGTTATCCATTCCCTTGGCTAGCTCTACATATATCGTGTGCGCTAACTTTGCAGTTTGAAGGGCACTGTTTCCAGCGAATTTACTGGAGATATGAGACTTAAGAACCAATGTCTTAGGGTGACGAGCGCATTGCATTGCCGCGCAAGAATCTGCAATCCGAAGTTCTGCGTGGAACTGTATGATGCATGACTCAGACGTTTTCAAATCACAGGGATCGATTCATTAACTAGCTTCAAAGGAGGCTTTGCTATTGCAAGTACCTGTATAAACAATACAACCACATACATATGTCTCAAAGAATGTAAATACGGAATAGGTATTTATTTAACTGAATATAACCGAATATGGCTAACGAAACCGATCACGAAAGTTTGGCGTTCGTGTATTTGTCCTCATCACGAAAGGATTTTGAAATTTAATGAAGGTATAGATACTTCAAGTCCTAGAATACAACATAGTAACCTTTTTTTTACCGCAATAAATAAAAATTCCTGTTGGATGACAGTCTATACGGATGAGACTGCTGGGCGCTGCTAGGTTGAAGTAAAATAATATTACTGTATTGTGTACATACACAAGTATTGTGGCTGACACACAAACTTTCGCATTCATAATATTAGTGAGATTGACTTACAAAATCTTACTCTTTGATTTTAGACCTTGTTTAGTCAATACTTGTGCATCACGGCATAGTTAAATAACATGAACTGACCCGCTTCGATAGCACTGAAGATAAACTGAGATTGCTACTGTACCTATAGGTACCAATTAACTTAATCATATTGAGAATGAATGAATTTAATTTGAACGACATATAGTTTCATACATTGGTAGGTATTATAGCGGTGGTAGCCTAGTAGGAGAACGTCCGCCTTCCGAACAAAAGGTCGTAAGTTCAAATCCCAATACAGGCACGTACCAATGTGTCTCTTGTAAAACATAATGTACGTAATTATCACTCGCTTTTTGGTAAAGGAAAACATCGCGAGGAAACCCACATACCTACACGAGAATTATTTGAGGTAGGTTTGTGATCCACCAATCCGGATCTGGCCCCGTGGTGGATTATGGTGTTATCCGCCTCACGAACGTGAGGGACTATGCGTTGTTGATGAGGTAGGTACATGAGTACTCGTAGTAATTAGTGAAACACGTCGTCTTTCTACTAGATAGATACAATACTCGAACGTTGTCAGCTCGATGTGATATGATGCTGTCAGATCGGACCGATCGCTGAACGATGCGTCATCGTCGGTACGGCATAGAATGCGCATCGATAAATAAGAGTCAATCAAACACGTACCCTCACGTTTTGTGTGGCCGATCCTCTCCGGATATGATGTCATCGATCCACACTTGCGCAGCGCAGGCGGCTTGTACTGACACGGTGCCCACTCCGGCTATGGCTACAGCACACAGTTAATCGTGGATACGTGTACCTACAGACAACGATTTACAGCACAAAGTGCCAGTCCTCCCGTGTATTACCAATCTATGGAACAATAAAGAGTACGCGCGGAGGCATATAAATGAGCGGTGGCGTATGCAGGCGACGCCGCGCGTGCCATTAGTACGCCGCACTGGGTTCGGAGTAATTGACCGACGGGCTAATTTCATTCTAGGCGCATGGGACGCTTCCTCTTTCCTTTTTCCTATCGGTCAGCTGCGGCCACGAGGCGAGCTCCTCGACAACGTTGGCATATTATTCATAGTTGTGTTCATTTCATTCACATAAAATGGACGGCATAAAAGTTAGCCCAAGCAATATAATATGCAAACATACAAGCAAAATAGTTCTAAGAAAATATATATTATAATTAACAAGGCTTCAAAATTATTTTTCTTAACATTTACCACCAATAATTTTCGGCCTCCATCTAATTTGATACCATATAATTAAATATAGAAGATTGTCTATTTCGTATACAAATAATAACGATAGCTGTACACATATCATTATCATTACCTTTGCTTCTTAGTATTAACAAACATAAACATTATCAAGTAACATTGATTGCTTAAATGTATGTACATTTCTAACTATGTAGTTACGACATTATCCAGTGCAATTAGTTAGTCAGCGTAGATGCAATTTGCGGTTTCTTGATCGATCCTTGTACAACACGCACGACCACGGTTCCGTTGTTAAACTACATGTTCCCTGCTCGATTTACCTACCTATACGTAGCTCAAGATGCCACATGCTTCCTTTTAGGTTAACTATTAACTATACCGGTTTATTTTGCTTTAACAAATCGCCCATATGCCTATTAGGTTACACTAGCAAAAAATCGCAACTTTGTGCACGTACAAAGTTACATAGGCAGTTTACGGGCCAACTTGGTTGTTCGTTACTCTACTCACTAGTTATCGGTAACGATAATCATTGAAACTTCCTCAAAAATGCCCACCAATATCTTATGTAAATTATTATAGATGCAAATGACCATTAAAATGTATTCAAACTAAATCTCAGATCATTAGTGATAAAGAATCTCATACCGAAAAGCTTTTTAACCTGTTTGCAATTGACATTTTGTTTTTTAATTATACACTACTAGTTTATCCAACCATAATAAAGTCCATTGTTCAGAAATTATTACAAATTGCTACTGTCAATAAATTCAAGCGATGGTTAAGGCGAAACGGTTACACAATCAAAAGCTTGTCAGCGATGTTGCGAAACAATACTCGCCTACCGCATGAAATTAAATGTTCACATCGATATTAATAACATAATGTCAGTAATAAAATGAGACGTGACCTTAGATAGCAAATGAACCGTGATCGCGACACTTAATTTTCACTACTTTATACGTTCTACTTAGGACAACTTGTGAGGTCTGATGTGAGACTATCGGGCTGACAGTGGCGCCAGGCTACGCAATAAGGGACAAAATACTAACATTATTACGCTTTAACGTTACTACTCGCTCGATGATTGACATTTGATAAATAAATTAGTTGACATCTTTCTAGTGAGAGTGGAGCGTTGATAAGTCTTTGGGAGGTCCGCGACCAACCTATCTTATATCTAGTAGGTAGTAGTATGCGTATATAAATTACACTACGTATGATCTGAGATTTGCTTTAGTTATAATAGTTTTTCTTAGAAAAACTATTATAACTAAAGCATAGTTACTCTTAGAATTTAGCTTATGGCTCTATGCATGGTAGATTTCTACTAGATCCATATTTCGCACCATTGATTTGGCAATATTTCGGGAATAAACTTTGGGCAGTGTTACCTCACCATCCGTGTTTTGCATAGTCATTTAAAGTTTGAACGGCAACTAAGAGTACTACTTATATTCAACACGAGGTTAAAATATTTACTAAAAGTTATCTTATTGCAATGATCCTCTTCGATCGATGATACACCCATTGTGCCCTGAGGGGGTGTTTTGTTTGAAACATCGTGTAATTCTTGCCCCTCCCCAATGATGCAAAGTTACCTGTATCTAATTTTCACATGACTGCCTATATCTATTGTTTCCCTCCTTTTATTTCATTATATTGTTATTATTACCATAATCTCGATTCAAAGTTCCAATCTTTAATCTAGATTACAATAACATACCTGTTGCAATGCAAAAACGTTACGTTCAACCTCAGCGTCGTTGGTACTCATATAATTATTAGTATAAGTGTATTTGTATAGTCTGTGAAAATAAGACCCAATAGCAAGATAACAGCTACACTGCAGCTTCAGTGTTTACGACCTTTATAAAACAATATTATGTTATCTTTAACACTTTGCACAATGTTCTTACATTTCTAAAACAACTGAGGTTCTCGTGTTGTGTATTATCTACGAGTAGGAATTGCAAATATTTGAATATCGTTTTTTTTTTAACTCCAAATATTGATTTGTACAACACTATTTTCCCATTCTCTCTACGCATATAAATAAATGCTATCCTGACTGACTGACAGATAACGCTCAGCCTAAATCAGTGAATCTAGAGATTTAAATAACGCTACTTTTGAAAATCCATTCCCGGTAGGATGACTGAAAGATAAAGTTTACATGAACATTTATTTTAAAGTTACGCTGACGACTCTTTATTAATAAACTTTTAAAAAATAACACTTGGCTATCTCATTATTTTGAAAATTAATCTATAAAAGGGGTGAACGGAAGCGAAAATGTTAACTCTGGAAATAAAAATCAGCATCTAACATTTTTTTCTTTTTTTACTCTATTTAACTTTTTAACTAATCTTTAAATCATTGACTTTGACCTCGGGGTCGAAAACTCTGTTATGGCAGAAAAGGTTTGTGATCACTTCAAGCCACCTATGCTTACCTGTACCTAACAATATTTTATGACAGGATGAACTTGGTTGAAGCATCAAGTGCTTTTATTTTTCTATTACTTCATCAAGGTGTGTATGTAGTGGATGAACCTTAATTATCCCAGATGCACCTGGTCCTGTCCTGAGACGAAGCGCCCGCGCCGATAACGCTGAAAGCATGGTCGGAGTGCAATAAGCATGATGTATGATGTGCTCGTTGCTTTGGAAATCATAAAATACATAAGGTTGAAATATATTTATTCTAAAACAAGCATACAAATAACTATTCAAACAAACTTGTAACCTACATTTCAATTAAAGTCTAACTAAAGGTCTAGGACAATTTCTATAAGGCCGCTGCTTACGGTATTCATCGGATTGTAAGCGTAATATTTACTACTATTCTTACTTATCTACTTTGGGATATGACGATACCTTTCGGTCACACCTGCATTGCATAGTTTATAAAATATGGAATATTTCTTTCTTCAGACTAGATTTTTACTCTATTATTGCCTTCTCTGGCTGATACCAATGTGTTATTTCAAATTGTTGCCTATAAACAAATAAATAGGGCTTATGCATGAATTAATTAAAGTGTTTATCAAGTTATCTTTGTAAACGTCATGAGGTCAACTCAAAAGTAAAACAGTAATATAATTTGCCACCGATAAATAAGAACATATAATTGACTTATTTTAATTTAATTTCTGCGTCAAAATGTGGTTGATGTCATAAATCACTTTGTTGTTAAGTGATCTCTAACAATATTTTTGTTTTAATATATCTTACAATTAAGAAATAATTAAAACATTTGTCATAAGGGTTGCACTTATCAAAGCAAGTATATAAATTAAAGTATAAAGCATTAAAGGACGTCAACTCTGTTTATTTCAAATTATATTTAAGAATAATGATGTAAAGGATTTAAAATATTACGGTAAAAGTACTGAACGATACGATGGGGTTTAAATAAAAAAGTTTCTGTGGAGAGTAGGTATCGGTCACCGGGCTTTGATGGGAATATACTAGCTATATAAAAACGACTTGAACATAATTGCGGCTAACAGATAGTAGAATATTGTTCGTCTACAAACAACTGTTTGTAGGTGACTTTTCGACTGTTCGTAGTTCCCTGTTTGTTAAATAGTCGCTGACAATTCACAAGCTGATGAATAATTAATAGAAGCGACTCAGTCAACTACCCTTACGAGGATTTTCCTAAATTAAATCGCTTTGAATTAGGTTCCAACTGGCATTGTTGACATAAAAGGTACACCTTAAATACGAATTGCAATTGCTTTCCCTCCGCACTTGAGAATAATGCATTATTAATATATCTACTTAGTACCGACAATGGCAGAGTTAGTCTAATTGTCACACACTAACGATCCATGGACAATAAGGTAATGTAAATTATCTATGACTATGTCATAATAGTTAAACTTGATTTTATTTGGTTTAGGCTTCAACTAATCCAGTGATGTCGGCCCGACTTATAGCGCCAATTTAGCGTCAATATTGACAATTAGACACACTCAAATACGAAACTAAGGTATACCAATTACAACATTCAGCTAATTTCTTGCATAGTAAGATTTGCTCAATCGTTCCTTCAAATCATTTGAATGAGGCTAAAGTGTTATGATGGTGTAAATTGATTTTTTGTCTAAAGAAACGGTTCTTTTATATTTTTGTGAGTATTTCTAGAATAAATTGGAAAATACATACCTATTATACAAAACTTAAACCTAGAGTTAGTATGCATTACCGAAAACAGGCAGGTCCAAGCTTCTTTTGGTTTTTTCTGCAGAGAAAAAGAATCATCCTGGCAATTCGCAACGTCTCGAATACTGAAGGTATGCGTACGAGTTGAATGCCCAATGCCCAAATTAACAACTCGACACGGCTCAGCCCAAATATCTCGAAATACTATTGAAATAAAGCCCAAGTCAGCGCGCACTTCATCGTGGCTGTTACGTCAAATATTCCGTCGAAATAAAAAGAAAAAGGAGAAAATAATATTTTTCATATGGACACGATCGTGCGATTGAGAAATCGTTAGTAGTACAGTTTAAAGACATCAATTAACATAGATAATTAGAAGGAAAATCACTAAAGCTATTTGTTACAAGGTGCACCATTAATTACAAAAAATAGTATCCTGTTAAAAGTTTTTTAAAACAATAACAATAAGTATTTGATTAAAAGAAGTAAGTATAAAACTAAATTTTGTACTTGAATCGTAAAATTCGAAAGTATATTTATCTGTTTTTTTTAAACAAGTCGTGAGGGAGGAGTTTGCTTTTGATTGTACCCTTTTCACGAGACTAAGAGCCTTAAGTCAGTGTATTTGAAGGCCCGGACTGGATTCTACTACTACTGCTGCTTTTTGCTCTAGCCGTCTAACGAGAGCCTTGATCGAGGCTATTCGCTACAATGCTGTTCGCCGAAACAACTATCGATATAATATTTATCGGATCAACATTGCACATGCTGAGCTTGTCCTTCTCAGATATCACTAGGTTCTCGCGACAGGATATGGTAACGTCAAGGAGAACAACCCAGCCTAAGGAATGGGCTACCAGAACGATATCAGGCTTATTAGCTATATTATCCCTGTACGTGGTGATAGAGCAGTTCCAATAGAGCGATGCATAATAACGGCGTTTCTACAAATCTATCTATTTAAAACAAATGACAACCTTACCGTCTTTCATTATTATATTTTCGATGGTTAGTCCTCTATTTATTATTTCTGTGATTTGAGTAGACGAACTAGCGTTATTTAATTTTTCGTATGGTGACATATTTATATTATTATGTAACCATTTAATAAACTGTTACCCCCTTAAAACAAAAACAAAGATGGCGGGGCTAACGAAGCACCACCGGTGGTGGATTTCCGCTTCGTTTGTCACGTGACATGCGCCGCCCAAGCCTGTAGATAACACGCCCTTCATATTAATTTATTTAACGATTGGCCCTTGTTTTGTTATACAACATTTTTAACGTTGAAAATTATTTGGAGGTCGTCGTCGCCGCATTCATACATCTGGATTAATTTACGTTCATAGGTGTAAAGCGGGTTCCCTCGCTGTAGTTGTTTCTATTAGGGGTTTTTGTGCATGAAGCTGACCAATTAGTCGTTGTATAGCATGTTCGGGTGGCAGCTATCGGCTAACATGGCGCGTGCGGTTGGCCGTAATAGCGCGTTGTCGACTCATAATGTGTTTTTGGCGTGCCGCGCCCCGCCGCCACCCCTGTCACCCACCAATATTTAGAACCTGGTACCTTTTAAAGCTTCGTCTATAACCCGAGATTATTCGTTGCGTGCACTCATTTTTATATTATGCCCACGAATAATTAGCTTTATTTGGTATCGTTTTAATGAACATGGTAAATAACTGGTAGCATGAAAGGTAAACAAAGCATTCCTTAACTTATATTCATCGGGGTATTGTTGTGCATTGAGGCATAACAATATATAACTTCGCTTGAGGCATTAGTAAACTTCCTATGAAACACTATCGAACTGATCAAAGAAACACAACACCTCGACACGACAGTCAGCAGGTTACAAAATCAAGCTTATTTTTTACACGAAACTGTCACTAAGTATCGAATTTACTTTCGTAGCTCATAGTTGGATTACAGTGTTGACTAAACTGCTGGAGTGTAAGGTAAAGGTGTTCAATCTATTACCTCACAAAATATCGCACCGTGTAATTTTATATGGGTGCCGCTGATGTCATTGGTTTTCTAATAGAAGAAACATTATATCTTCGAGCCTGTTGTCTTCCACTCGCATGTATACACCTATCTCTATCCAAGATGGCTGGCGGCATGTTCACCGATACAAGAGGATATAGTTACGTTGTCATATTCATATCCGCTTCATTGCTTCATACGAATTATTGTTCGGGTCTTAATAATAACAATGCGTTTAATAAGTATTTTATTGTGGTACTAAAATTGTTACACGGTTATTTTTGAATGTGTTTATGATTTAGTTCCAGGAGAACCACAAATGTATTAGGTGTTTATTTAATCGACACAATGATATACGAAAACTAAACAGACTCGGTGACATGACTAGTAATGACTACTATATATTGTTTTAAGTACCTAAACATATGTACAACATAACAATATTTGTACTATGAATGTTTGAAAGAAATTGTATTAAAAAATATAACCAAACATATCTAAAAACGATGTATAAAAAATATATCATTATAATTGTAGTGAAGCCTTTGCCCAACAGTGGGACTATATGGGCTGAACTAATATGATGTGCGTAAATTAATCAATATGAATGACATTCCATCTTTAATCTCTCCCTCTCGCTCTCTCTTTGGAAGTACTTACCATTATCAAACCTTAACTAGCAAAAGTTGCGGCAACAACATTTTTAATTATGTCAAAAGGAGCTCATTTTTATCGAGTTTTATAGTGGAAAAGTAGAAAGGTGAAGCGGTGCAAAAGATTGAGATTTAATTGAAGCTAGGCGGTAAAGCAAATGCGGAGTGGGTTCCCGAAACCACCCTCCTCGCCACTTGCCCCGGTTGTGGGGAGAAATAATAAAAAAATGGAGCTTCGCAGACCTATCCCCTGGAGCGCGGATGCTGTGAAAGTGGCACGCCGCTGTGGATGAATGAAGCTTTTTTGTTTGTGAAATACGCCTAAGCTTGGCACCGCTCCACTTTCGCATTGTCACTTGAATTCAATGGATGTTAGTTCATTCATGGCGCCTGCCCATTTCGCACGTCATTAAATTTATGTTGCTTTAAAACGATGTTTTATTCGCAAACTATTCAACACAGCTAATTCTTGAGATTACTGGAGTCCTTCTCATTTAACGTATATCTTTTTAAGTCACAGAATGTTGTATCGGAAGCATATAATAACGATAATATCAGACGAATATCTTCTATTTATTTACGAGCTTCACGATTCGATTAGGGGCGAGAAGAATTAAGTCAACAACGAACTCTCAACAATAAAGCAAGCGATTTAGTATCCCAAGGATTATCACGTGAATTGTTACCATAATCCTATAGAGCTAAGACACAGAATTGTTCCAGGATTAAGACACGAGGGCGCTGCCCGTCACTTCTGCGATTTAAGTGACAGCTTTATTAATTTCCCATACTGCTCATCCCCAATTTCCACCCCATTCAGAGTCCGATAGTTGCATTGGTGGCATATGGTATTGGCAACATTTGAGTCTAAATGCTATACAGGCGAAAGTTATTAGTTAGTTCTTAGTTAATACTTGTCATTTGTATTTAAACGATATAT
Source organism: Campaea margaritaria (assembly GCA_912999815.1). Taxonomy (NCBI): domain Eukaryota; kingdom Metazoa; phylum Arthropoda; class Insecta; order Lepidoptera; family Geometridae; genus Campaea; species Campaea margaritaria. The sequence continues at coordinate 10,052,137 of OU538788.1, forward strand.
TTAGTTATTAGGAATATGGAAGTAGAACTCTACGTATGTACGAATATTAAATAAAGGTAAAAACCTGGTAATAAAGGTAAAAGGATACAAGCATTGTAATTTTTAAGTTTATACATATTTAAAAGCAGAAGAATTAGGTATTACCCAAAGCATTTCTGAGTTTTTTAAAACTTCCAAATAGGTTCACTACACATGTCTGAATAAAATAATACATCTTTCATTGTTATGTATTACTTCATCTACCTTTGAAGTTTCAAGTTTTGATGGACCCAAGAAAGCCAATATTGTTACTGATTTGTTTGTTGATTTATTTTACTAAGTACCTAAAGAAATATAATACATGTACTTACCTGACTTGCTAAATTATTGTTGGTTAATATGGCCTAAGCGGCAAGCCACATTAAAGAGATGCGGCGCGCTTCATGACGTTATCTACGCGATGCCTTTTTATATACACTTTCTTCAAAGTGTCAGCGCCGTGCGGCGTTGTCAAAATGTATCAATCTACCAGCGTGGGGTGCGGTGCGCCGCGCGGCGCAGTCAGTTTATACATTTTCATCAAAGTGACAACGCCGCGCGGCGTTGATACATTTTGTATGAAAAAGGCACCGAGTAACGTTAGGCCTCTTGTTAACGACAACGGACAACGGACTGATTTTTATAACGGACGAAGAGCCGACGCGCGTTAACAAACACCCACACTAACCTATTGAACACTGCGCATCGGCCCGTCGTCCGTTATAAAAATCGGTCCGTCGTTCGTTTTCGTTAACAAGAGGCCTTATGCGGCGTGCCGCATGACGTCATGCAGCGCGCTGCATCTCTTCGGTGCGGCTTGCTGCCAAGATGGCTCATTGTCGATGCGTTTTAAATTACTTTATTTGGAATTACAGAACGACAAAGCAACAATAATAATGATTTTCTTGATAACATAATTTATTTCGCAAATATATAAATTCATTATAAATACCGTTATTCCTGTGAATTATTACATTTTAGAATTTAAAACAGCTTTGCAAAACGTAACTTGTACATAATTAATATGATTTTACCGAGCAAATAAACGTTATCGAAAAACTAAATAGAATTGCTTATGAATACACGACCTTCCAAAGAGCGATGATTAGAACGTCTCGAGCTGCATCGTAATAAAGATACGGGAATTGGTATAAGGACGCGGTGGAACAACAAATGCGTACGTAGCTGTGTCTGAGATAAGCCTTGGCTTAACGCTGGCGCAGCACTTGATGGCTTATCTCGATTTCAATTATCAAGCTGCCGCTTTCATTGGTTCGGGGTGGCGGCCGAGAGGGCTAGCGGATTGGAGCTTGAATCAGTTATCTGAAATCTTTCCCGAATCGGACTCTACATTTCACGCCTGATCACTAGGCTCTTATATTTTTGCGCTTTGACTTGAATAATTATTTCCATTTGATTTATATCGATTTCATTTGTATATTATACCTACAGTTAGATGCACTTAAAAATACGAGGTTAGGTATGGGTGAAATGATATTATAGTTTTTAGCTTGGAGTTATTAATGTTTATGTTAATTGACGCAATCGGGCCTTAATGGATATTCAAGTCCAATTATTTATGGATTGTTTAATTAAGTGTTCTGAATAATCCGATTGGTAACACTATATTATTGTTATTAGGTACGGGATGGACTTAAATGGAGCACGAAGAAAAAATGCTACGCGGGAAACTACAAGTACCCTCAAAGCGTGGCTTAACGAGCACAAGAAAAATCCCTATCCCACGAAAGGAGAGAAAATTATGCTCGCAATCATCACAAAGATGACACTGACGCAGGTGTCGACTTGGTTCGCGAACGCACGGCGCCGCCTTAAGAAAGAAAACAAGATGACGTGGGAACCGCGAAACAGGGTCGACGACGACGACAATAACAATGATGATGATGACCACAAGAGCAACGACGGAAAGGATGCTTTAGGTATGTATTAAACTGTTATACTTATATCTATTGTTACAAAAATATGCAGTTTTCTGGAATTATATCTATTTGTTACTAATGCTTTTTGTATTAAAGTTTATCTTTTTGTATTAAAGTTTAAAGATGGTTGACATAATCCATTGAAAATTGAACGGAACATTGTTTCGGACAATTTTTTGTGGATTATGCCAATATAAATGTACTTACTGATATTTTAGATGGGAAAGATTCCGGCACTGGCTCCAGTGAAGACGGAGATAGACCGCAACAAAGACTAGACCTCTTAGGACAAAGAACCGAGTCGGAGTGGTCGGAGTCGCGGGCTGACAGTGGTCCCGAGTCACCAGAACCCTATGAGAGGCCAATCCACCCGGCCTTCCAACACCTTCCCTCTGGCGCCGCACCCGGTAGCACACCAGCATCCGCTAAGCCGAGGATATGGTCGCTGGCAGATATGGCGAGCAAGGATGGGGAGACGCCGGCGCCGCCGCCGTCGGCGTCCGTTTTTTATCAGTCGGCTGCAGCAGCCGCGGCACGTCTTGCGCATCCCTACGGGCGGCCGGAGCTTTACCGAGGGTTGTACCCTCCGGCACACGCCGCGGATGTGGCGCTGCTGGAATACTCACGCTCGTTTGCGCTGGCGGCTCCTGCGCCGCCAGCGCCTTCGCCCTCCTCCTCGTCCACCTCATCGCTGGCGGAGCCTCCGCCACCTCCCCGCGCCTGACCGCTGGCCTCTCGCCCGCCGCTGGCGCATCGACAATAAATCGCGATCACGAACGAGTGGCGCGAAGGCCTACGACGCCTGTAAATAGCGATAGACTAAATATAAATATGTATACACATACCTACGTATAAATACGTGATAATAATGAGTACGCACCGGTAGAGAAGCTTATATTTGTGATAGTGGACACACGCAGTGGACAGCGCGCAGAGGTTGACAGCTCGCAATCGACGCCGACGCCGCGCCCGCGTCGGCCGACCGACAATACTAGGTGCTAATACAGTTGGACCCTGCGAATTGTTCATCATATACTTATTACCGGAGGAGGTATAAAGGAAGTGATTAAATTCAAAAATAGGTAATAATCTGTGTTATATTTCTTAATTTCTTATAGAACGATACTGTTTTAGATTATTATTTGTATGTAGTGTAAATTATTTTCGAGATAATGATTGTCTTTATTACATGTTCGTTTACGTCCAGTGTTTCTCTATTGTTTGATAGTTTGATAAAAATATACCTGTCTAACATTCGAATTTTAATATTTATTGATACGTGGTCAGAAGAATAACATGTCTTTACTGTAAGTTTTAATCACTTTATGTCAATATCAGATTTGATGAATATTACGAAACGTTTGTATCTATAGTTGATTTCTAGTCAGACGACTACGATTGTCTATGTAACCGTTTGTAAAATTACATGTATTTTATAGTTCACGAACTTTGGATTGCACTAGAACTAAAATAAATGTGAAGAGACTTGTAATCGTAGGGCTGGCGCAGCAGCGTCTAGTGTTTACCTATCCCTTCGTCGGGGTACATCGTTGTGTACTTACATAAACTTATGTAGTTATATATTATGTCAGACAAGATCTCAGTAAGATAATCTCAGTTCATCGCGTTAAATGTAGATATTGTAAGAAGATAGAATAAATATAAAAATAGTTTTACTAACTGCAACTTAAACTTTTTAGCATGGGCATTGTTTACGTGTGGTATTTCAGTAGAAGGTTTACTACATAAGTAATATATCAAATTTATATCTAATAGGGTAAATCCATACACATTGATTTATTGGTTCCAGGTATTCAACTATTTACATATTACCGCCGCTTGCGATCCATATTCACGTTAAAATATATGTCTTTAGGAGAGCCCTTCCCGGTCAACCTAAGCGCAACGCAAGTATGGCCCTCCAAAAACACTTAAGTTTTGTCCAACGCAATGTTTAAAAATGAGGCACTGTGAAATAAAAAGAGACAGTGCCAAGACCGACATTCGGCAAATACACTTAATTCCAGAATTAACAAAAAATGCATAAAAACTGTATTTTTAAATGATGATGATGATGTTTGTGTTCATGATTTATAGTGATTTAGAATCTCCATTTTTCTTATTGTTGGAAATAGATGTTTTCTTTACTTTTAAAATTTATAAGTAGGTAGGTAGACATTAAGAACAAATTTTGAGTTTGTTTGTCAAAATTAAAAACTTTTGCTACATTAGAATTTTAGAGATTATGCACAAGATATCTATGTGTTAAAAAATTAATCTATAAAAACATTGTAACAACGCCATTATCACGTACGAGCGTTTGTGTGGAAATGAGGACGGGAAGGGACACCTGAGTGAGCCTCGGACGAAAGCGGTGTCAAATTATACATAGACCATATTTTAAGTTTATTTGAACAATATTAATTTTACTATACAGTCTTACTTCTGCTTCTTTTGTTTTGTATGATAACAATTTCAACATAAACAGAAATAGTTAGTAGGTATATTATTTATTATGAATTGCATCTATATTTTGCCAGCCCTACTATTTTCAACCCAAGTCACATACATTATTATAATCATATAGAATTGTGTGCCTAAAATTTCTCTTTGTAGTATTCGAAGATAAATTTCCTTAGAACTTACGAGGATCTTGTTCATAACTCTAGAAGTGTATAATTGTGTAAAGTACCTAATTTTTAATTATTGGCTCGTTTCTATAATCTGTATATTTTTTCAATATTGTAGAGACTGAAAGTCCAAAATTGAGTCTATAGTTTTGTACATACATACGACTCTGTTATAAGTGTATAATATTGTAATATTAATGAATATTTAAGTAAATGCAATAAATATTCTGTATTAGTATTCCTTTGGTGTACATAAATAATAATTAAAATGCATATAAAAATTGTATTCATAGTAGTCTGTTATAACAACGAAGTATTCAAGAGAACATAATTACTAAACTACCTAAGCTTTGCAATAATAACTTTGATTACACGTCGAAACTTGAGGCGGTTTTTGTCTTCTAATAACATTTAAAGTCACAGTTCAGTAGAGGTAGGTACGAGTACACGATCTGTTTGTCTGTTTGCGTAAGTAATGTAATGTTTTCAATATTACTTATCACAGTTTGTGACCTACATAGCATCGTCTGTTGTTAAACATTTATTATTTAGAATATTGTTCAGCTTCGAACGTCTTTATTAACCATGTCCAAAAAGGTGTGTGAATAGTTGCAATAAATTTAATACAGAAGAAAAGCCCCTTTGTTTTTTTTTATCTCTTCACAATAATTAATCTTACTAGTTATTCACCCGATAAGTATTTTACTATTTTGTCATTGGATCAGAAGGAATAGGGGTACATTTGTTTTTGACTCTTATTTACTTCCGTAGATGTCTTGTCTTTCTTTATGGTTAGCTTCACATCAAATCAAAATATTTTCATGAGGAATGCACAATTCGCTTACTGTTTGTAAAGACTAGATAAGTGAACTCCAAAGCCGCTCCAAATATGTAAGTCAGTTTTTTACTAGGTGGGATACAGTATGTTACTTTCTTACTAAACAGGATAAGTTTTCCGAAGGCCACCTGATAAAAATAGAAAACCGCTTATTGACAGCCTTCGAGGCGTAAGTTGGAAATGAGCTGACTGCAAAGCGAGAAGTTGCGGGTTCGATCGCCGTGTAGGACAAATATTTACGTAAGTATGTAAGTCTAGTAGCTGCTGAGTTTGAGTGTGGTGCGGGACCATGGTCCTCATTGGTATAGTATTAATATAGTGGTGAAAATCAACCTATTTTTCGACACATTTTTCCCTGATTTCCTAGATTAAGCTAATGCTAGTTAGGGGTCAATAGCTATGTAGGTATGTGATCTTTTGTGACCTTAAGCTTTCAACGTCGAACCATAAGATGAAATCCTACTCTATAATAATTGTATATGTTTAATTCCGCCTTTTTTTTTTTTTTTTTTTTTTTTTCCCGGGGAAATGCATTAGGCATACCACCCGGCCGGGGGGGGGGGGGGGGGGGGGCGGGGTGGTTATGTGGGACTCCCCCGCCAGCTGGTCTGGCGGGGTTTACCCACTAAAACCCCGGGGTGTTCTCCTCTCCGCATTATGGAGGTGGTCACGGGTTCGCACGGCGCTTCCGCGACCACCTCTGCGGGCGCCCTCCCGGGCTCGCCACGTGAGACTTGGGCCTCTTTCTCCGCTGGGTGCGTCCCGGAACAATGTTTAATTATCATGGTCTATCGTCCCAAGGCTCATTATTAATTATGAAATTTCTAAAAGTGATTAATATGTCATTATCAGGCTTTGAAAATTATATAAACGTCTTTGCTTATGCAAAGATAACTTAAGTTGTCGTTATCGACAACTCTTCTTTGAACCGAAGCATTGCATTTCAATATATATCAATCAACAATTTGGAATTTGCGTATATCTACACCGCTGTCTAATTAGACATCAAAGCACCTCCACTGTAAACACTTTAATATGAGAGTGCACAAATTTTCAAGAACGTAATTGGGGCGAAGTCAAACAAAATACACATAAATCATCGATGTACGTTGCTTTGATGTGACCGTGTCCGGAGTGACGTCACACCGCGGTGTGATATGTCGTACATTCATTATTTGCTCACGTATAGTAGATGAAAGGCGACCACAATATAAATAAACAAAATCGTGTGAAGCACAGCCTATGGCGACGACCGACGTTGAAAGGACTTCTGACGGAATTATATCGGATCGGAATTCATGAGAACCGCCCGGACTACTTTTGTCCATTCAACGCATTTAAAGTGACAGTATAATTGAAAAATTAAACGGGTTCCGTTCAGTTCGCGTGATTATCGTTATTTAATACTTAAATTATTTATATGGTAGTTTCTTTTGATCAGTAGCTTATTTTAAGTATCCTTGCCTAGCTTGACCAAATATTTCAATTGTTGTGTCCAATGTATATTCACAGAGTCTTTGCTGTCAGTGCTTTATTGTAAGTACGAGTATTGAAGGTAAAAAAGCTATGAATTGTATTCAGCTCACAAATAATATCCCTACTATAACTACCGAAACAACATATAAATAAAACTATTAAAGATGGCATGATGTAACAAGGAAATTAAGAAGCAATAGAATACATTTGAATCAATGCTTCATCAAATCATCACAGAAGGCATATAGAACCTACTGCGCATGTAGTAAGTTCGTGTATAAAATAATATGTTTAGAAGCAACGCCTAACTTTAATTCAGACGTAAGTAATAGTAATATCGACTGACTGTCGTAGTGGAATCATCGAAGGATACATTTTTCTACACGGTGAAATACTAGTAAATAAATTCCCACCTGAGAGTACCGCGTTCAGACCTAGTAGGGTACATATCTCATAAACAAAAATACAAAATAAAAGTAGCAGTCTTTCTCAAGGCAATCTACATTTTTGAGCGATGACTTATAGCAACTATGTAGTACCTACCTATTCTAAAAGTCCCTAAACAAATATTCAGAAATAAAAAAAAATAACCTATTATTTATCAATGGGTGACTCAGACTTAAGTATTTAAAGTTCATAATTCAATTACAAACTCTCCCGAAGCAATCACGCATCATTGTCACCTCGAGAAACTCGTATTGTTGTATCTTTACCAGTCTATATCACCGTCATTCAGTTTGTATAATAAAGCCATCGAAACGATTCATAATATAAAAGCAAATTCTAGCGTCTCTTAGCACTAAGTGACTTGAGGATTTCATTCAAAATCGTGAGAGCGATACGAACTAGCTGACCGACAAGAACGCATTGAAAAAAGTTCAAGTTATTTTTACAAAGGCTCTCAGAGAGAAACGTTTTGTGTAAATAGTCCAACATGTTACTGTAACAAAGAAATCTTAATAGTCGATGACGTGCAAGAGTCAACATAACAATCTAAGCGTTGATTGCTCATAATTCCATGTGCACACTCAAACTTCGATGTAAGAAAGCCAACTTCCTTGTGGATCGAATTTTAAGTTTACCAAAGCTCTCGAAAATTTGTAAGTTATGTTTCTGTTTATAGGATTAGCATAAAACACTGTTATCTATTGCATACTTGGTTACTAAAGCGTTGTTCGGACGTTCCGATACGGTCTCACTGTGCGACTCTGTTCAATGAAATAAAGACTTTAACAATATTAATTTACAGATGTTTTTTCGCATTATGGTTAGGGAGAATCTTGAGTCAGGAATTTTGGTTTCGTAGCAGCGAATGCTATGCCATCTAAAATATTGGACATCTCCATCTGGGGTGCTGTTTTGCTCTTACTGTGGTCACAAACAATGAATCGGGATCGTCAGGGGAATGTATGCATACCTTAAAATACGTTAAAGCTTTCTCTCATGGTGGGTCGTTACAATTTCATCGATGTAAATTTTATCTTTATTTATCTTGCATATATTGTTGGAGCAAATTACTATATTATGTACAACTTTGATAAAACTTGTGACGAGAAGTGTTGGTGGCTCTAGTATAATTTGTTAGTCAATGTAGCGGGTGGGTACCTAGGTATCACATTTGTACCATGACCAGAAAAAATATAAGGCCTCAAAAATTCTATAATTATTATTAGTAAAGTAACTGGTGCTTACATAATGAAGATATTTCATCTATGTCTTTATAAAAATTAACATGACAGACAAATCTAAATCCTACTATCACTATCCTACTATTAACATAGTACTATCCTACTAATCTTATAAATGTGAAAGTTTGTAAGTACTTATTTGTAGATATTTTAAACACCAATTTAAAATGTTTTTAGGGTTTCATATCCAAAGGGTCTACGGAACCATATATTTTTTGAGGCAACGCCGTCTATTTACACATAATGACTGTGTAGTTCCGTACGCCAAAATGGAAAATCACTTCAATTTAATTGTACTACTCATAGAAGCATGAGAAATACAATATATGATTGTATGCCCACAGAAATGAAGGAGGATTAAAAAAACGTATTCTTTAGGCTGTGTATATAATATTGCTAAAAAGAGTTTTTTTTTAAGTAGCGCACCGTAGGTCGAGTCCATACATATTTTTGGTTTACCTTTAAATCAATAAGCACGTCTCGTAGTTGTTTGAATAGATCTCATCGATAAAAACTTTCTATTATTCTAGCTGAGACTCTTACAAATATTTATTTAACGTTTATACCTTCTGAACCCTGCCATAATTATACAACAAATTTAAGTTAAATTTTCCTACATTAATATCTATAATTTTCGTTGGAATCTGTTACGCTGTTTCAGAGCCTATTCGAGACAAATTTCCAAACACAGACACACACTCAATTTTTTTTATATAAACGTGAAAGTATAAAATGTAAGTAAGTACTGCGTGTAGTCAACTAGTCAAACACAGTTCTTCAACTACTGAACGGATTTTGATAGGTATTTCAATACCTTTAATGGTTAGTATTAATTGTTTATTGTTTATAGGTGTAAATTAACTATAGTTTTATATACTACTTATATTACTTTTATTTACTCTGTTTAGGTCCAGTAATAACATTATGGACCCTATTCATCGCTGTATACGCGCGTGAAGCAGCGGGGCGCAGCTATATGAAATAAAATTAAAATATTTTGTTCCTGACTGAGTCGGGTTGGCAAAAAGTATTCCAACTCTATCGAAGATGCATATTTTAAAGTTTTATTACTCATGTTGGCATTTATCATTCTTGTTTAATATCGTATTGGCATTAGCTACCTGTATTATATCACGATTGCCATTACCATTGTAACTCGCGATCATCCATGTTGTTTTTCGTAATTCTCATCATAATTAATAATAAAACTACCTAGTTTTTAGTAGTAATTTAAAGCCTGTAAAAAGAGAGATTTGCTAATATTGTAGTAGGTGTTATTATATCCAGAAGTAGAAGCACAAAAATAGTTTAACTCCTATAATATTATGTGAATGTTTATTGTAGTTATATTTTCGTTTTCATGAGGAGTAATTCGAATACGTCAAACTTGCAAGTTCCAGCCCTACATTTGAACTCAGCTCCCACCCAATTCTACTGAGCATCTGAATGAATGTTTGTATTATTTTATTTTTTGTGAGCATACCATGTCATCGGTACGATTGTGGTCGGTTCCCTATGATTTATCGATGTCCATATTACAAATACGACACAACTTTCTGATGTCCTTTATTTTTTCTTTAACCCATATTAGTATTCCGCCAACAATCCTGTCCGGCGATGGTTTTGTCATGCCGACTAAATGTTATTTCGTTGGAATTTCAAATAAACAATGTTAAAGTTTTTTCATGGGATTTATTTAATATAAATTAATGCAGGCTTCAATCAGCTTTGACAAAGTCAGTTGACATATTTAAACATGTCTCATGAATTAAAACTGCCAAATTACGTTTCTTTGATTTCAAATACAACTTAATTTGTTCACCATAATTAAAGCAATTAAAATGTATTCTGTTCACAGTGTACGAAGTTTTATTTTATTGGCTGTTGTACATATTCAACAATCACAACTTTTTAGAGAGTAAGAGCTTGTATACTAAATAATTATTCTGATTTTATTAAAGGTAGGTGTAAAAAAATAAAGTTTATAATAATGTTATTATATCAGATTAATGCATGCGTGTTTAGGATCCAAGAAAATTATTTTTTGATAAAAAAATTTATATGCTACCTAGTGACGAGACAAGTTACTCATTCACCTAATGGTAATCGCCACGCTGGCCCATAACGGTTACAGTGTCACCCAGAACTTTGCGTTGCATAATCTTGCGCGGCACTGCGCTGCGCACGTCACCCCGAGATAGAGATGCTGGGAAATGTTCTGCTAACTTCACTAACATGAGATAGAGTGGTTCTAAACTATCATACGCCTAGTAATTTAAATATATGATAAGCAATAAAATCAATAACAAGGATTTATTAAAATAGTAACACCTTATACCATTCTAAGTCTTACTTCTTCATCCATCATAATCTGCTATCATGAACAAACAAAAATTAAAAGTTGTAATTATATTACTTTCTGTAACATTTTTATGTCTAAAATATTGTACCACAGAGCCTAAAGAAAAAGTGAAAGTAAAGCAAGAGAGTTTTCAAACAATGTGTATCTCCATGAAGACATTATCTTATTGCACAGAATGGTGGCGTGCTAGTCGCTAACTATTGACCTCATTCATAAAGTCAAAGCTCCCCAGCGAGCTATGGCGAGAGCTAAGCTTAAGGTTTATCTGCGAGAAGAACAATAGTTACCATATCTCTCAGAAATAGTCATTCTAGTCAAAATGGCAATGAAAGCTAAGTGAACCGATGACCTGGTGAGTTTTGCTAGAAAGCTAACCCCTGGTCTATGTTCAGCCGTGGACGTCTTCCGGCTGGTGATGATAACGAGGATAGATATGCTTAATTCCATCAACTGTCGTCTAAATCCGCGTGTTGTGCAAGCAATATGACATTCGCAGTTCGTTGGAATTGTGACAGCGAATCCTCTCAAGTGGCACGCGATGAATCTCTAATAGCACGCACAGAAGTTAATTGGTTAGCGGCACTTCGTCGCATAGCCGCGCGCCGAGACTTATGTGATCGGCCGGCCATTCATCGCACTCCTACCTACTTCTGTTCTATGAAGTGTGCTAACAAATGCATTGCTTACCGGTACAAAAAAATATACACGGAATAAGTACGTCCTATATTATTATTATTCTTCACTATGAAAGTCACCGTATCATATCACTAAATTCGATAACTTTGAATCTAAAAATATATGTACAGGCATTTCCCGTGTATCGTCCGACCTGGCCACATTTTTTTTAATTTTTAATTTTTTATCTAGCTGTATCAGTATTACCTATGTCGAATTTTATAAACCGAAAGCACATTTTTCAGACACCAGGGAGCTAATTTTTAATCTTATTCGGCGGATTTGTACCGATTTCTTAAAAATAAGAAATCAGGCATTTTGGTGAAATTTGTCACCTGAGATAAAAATAATCGGTGTCCAGTAGCGTAACGCGAATCTAGAACTCCATTGCTTTAAAATAAATTATACACATTAAATATTGTAGCAAACCGTACGATATAATTGATTTTGTAGAATAAGCCAGTTTTCAAGCAAAGATATGAGCATCTTATATTATTATATTCAGACCCTTTTGAATTTGCGTAATCCCGCCAATCATACCGTTATTTTCCATGTAGTCTAGTTTAGAATTACCAAATCTAGATGTATGATGCAGTTTTCGCCCTGAAACTAAGATACATGGCTTTAGTCATGGCTTCTCTAAGTATTATGAAGAAGAAAAAACACAACATTAGCAGATACATAACATGATAAAAAAATAAAAATTGGAGGTTATATTCTGAATTTCAAGGCAAATACCTTTGTTAGTTTTTACATACCATGACAACGTGTCAGTTAAACTTCCAGCTAATTTTCCCATTAAGCACTAGAACTCGAAATATTGGCAGTACCTAAGTTTAATGCAGCGTATTCACAATTATTAACTAAGTATATACTTATTATATATATACCTACATACAAGTACATAAATATCCTATAAAAATTAATTAAAAACTGTTTTCTCCTACAAGAAATGTACTTTTATTGCCCTTCTTTTGTATCTTAAATATCTACGTACTTTTATTGCAAAAATAATGAAGGTAATTGTTTATTTTTAACTAGCTCATGGCATACCTCAAAACTACCCAATGTGAAACATTGTTTTATCTTTAGTCTATCACATGGTGTGATTATCGTTATCTTTCTAAAATTATCATAAAATTCTAATTAATAAAGCTATCTAGGTAACTACTTAATTATAAGCAAGACTTGTTGTTGAAAAAAATCTCTGAATATTGTAGAAACGGATAGTTGGTTTTTTTATAAGTAATCTAAGCAGTAAACACTTTTATGTATTTCTTTATAGGCTACTTGAATTAACTAAGCACTGTAACACATCATTAAAATTTTAAGTTCGTGAGCTAAGTAAGAGAGGGTATTATTTTACGCCAAGATTTTCTTGTCTAATTATATGATAATTTATACACAAGTACATACTGCGGTAAACACACATAACAGAAATATAATCAAAATAATTATGCTAAATCTTTAAACGGGTCCGCGTGGAATCAGGGCGTGAAGACCAATTTTAATTTTGCAACGTGGGTACTTTGGCAATTTAAAAGTGACCCTAAATCCGGCGTCCTCTTGGCAGATAACTCTTAATTTGCATATTAACGAGAAACTTTGCATCGACAATACCGAAAAATTCAGGAGGTCGAGTGTGAACGGACAGGTGGCGCGGCCGAATGATTTCGGAATATATTCTCAAATCCTACGAGGCGGGCGCGGGGCGCAGCGCTTTTGTCGCGGCGCCCATTCCACACTCGGCCGTGGTGACGGCTGTTTTCACCCTATAGCTTTTTCATTTCTCGTGACTTCATCCTTCACGGCTTTGAGCAGTTCTTTTTAATCGTCTATTCACCGTACAAAAGAAAACATTTGCTTCATGTGTTTCACGATATCACTCATGGTAAACAGCTAACATATAAATACTCATTAATCCAAACTAAGTAGGTTGATACGAGTACATAACTACTAACACTAAAATATCCCACTTGGCTTCAACACTTTTGATACATAGGGTCCCATTATCCTGAATTTTTTTATTATACTATTATTTCCACGGCTAATTGAAGTCAATGGTGATCGCTTTTCATTGAATAAAAACATCATGAGAAAACCACATGCCTCTGAATTAATTATTATTATTTATTTTATAATTTATCGCACAGCCATAGTTAGTATATGGGGAAATAAATACTAAAAGCATTTAGAATTATATCGGGGGTATACGATCTACCAATCCGGACCGGTTCTTCGCTCCGTAGTGGATTATAGCCGCGCTGAGCAGTTGGCTGATATGTATCGTGATGATGATGATGATGGAGACAAAAAGGCTGGCTCTCTCTCTCTTATGTTGTGCAACTGCTATTTCAAATGCAGCCAGTGTGTTTGGCACTTTCAAATACACACTACATTTTTAAGGTTTAGGTTTAGTTTCGATTTCACTTTTTTATCTATTTATAATGTCTTGTAAATGAATTAACATAAGTCACGGTCAACAGCTAGTTAATAACAAAAAAAAACTACAAAAAAAACTTAGTTAAAAACAGCATTAAGGTCCCCGTCTGCAGGTGGTTATAAGGCTAAGTAATCTTGATGACAGTTGAAAGGTAAGGCTAAAGTCCATCTCTTTGTTCACCTTTTGTATTTATCGAGCGTCTCATATTTTCTTCTCAAAACTCCACGCTTCTGAACGCCATGGCACTACAGCATATTCTGCGCCTACAGTTTCAAATTCAAGTTCCAACACTATGGTGAGCGTTAGAAAGAAATATGTCATTTACTTATTATGTACTTATATCCATCATAAAGGGTCCAATAGGAACTTATTTGGCTCCGCTCCACAGTCCAGCTGCTGTACCGGCTGCCACCCTAGGATTGATGGGAGTCGAGAAGGCGTTAGTAGTGTCGCCAGAAGTTGAATTCCACACCAATGGCTTCACACGGCTCTAAGAAATCAAGGACCATAGTAAACCATCAGGCCTTGTCTTCTCATAGTCTTGTGTTTGACTCTAGAATAATCAATAACCTTATTTAAAAAAAAAATACACCACAAAAATGGCCGTAGACAATAGCTAATACCAATTCATAGATAAAAATATCATTTAAAAAGACTCTATTTTTCTATGATACGACTTAGCTATTTGATTATTAAAATCTCTACGGTATTTATTATAGGCCCGCCACCGCCTCAGCCGTGTGACGTGTATTGTCGGTAATTACGTGAATAGGGAAGCCACGATAACTACCATACGATATTAGAAACGGCTCATTAGGTATGTAAGTGAAAATGACAGCTCTATAAATAATAGGCGTCGTCGTCTGTGAGTACACCATACTCGTCTTGTTTATTTTTAAACAGTTGGAGAAGAAAGCGTATTTGTAGCTTAAAGATGATGCGATGACAAAACATCTGTTTCATGTGTGCCTTCGGGCGCTATTCCGACTAAATCGTTTACCGCGTCCGCGACACCCCGTAAACGAGCCTAATGCGGCCGTCGATGACAAATATAATCTTTGCTCTAAGACGAACTGACTTGACACTGTTGTTATTCCAAGAAACGGAAAGATTTATTTTCACTCAAAGAGCTAAATATTCAGGTGAAAGATATCTGTGAGGGCGTTGTTTGGCCGCATCGTTAAATCTGTCGACAGAGACGCGTCTTCTGTGTAATCACGCCAATGATACCGAAAAGTCTGCCGGATTTCAATGCTTTGATATACCTCCTCCTCCTCGTCATTTTACTTTGATTATATTTATGTTAGTTTACTGGTAATTATGTATTTATTAATAGTAAGTGGGCTTATTGTCACTATCTTTCGTCCTCGAACTCGTAATTGCGACGTCATAATGGCGAGTGGTTTAGTTTTTAGGACCTTCCATATTCATAGTTCCTATCTATTAAAACATTATGGTTCTTATTCAATAAACGAGTTCAAGCAATGTTGGACGCGGTCAGTTTGAATTCCAGTGATGTTAGTTTTCAGTATCCGTGATGCCTGCGCCTGCATTTTATGTTATATTTCTAAGCCAAGAATCGAAAGCTTGTTTGCCTCTTATCAATCTTGTCGGCAGTCGGGTTATTTTGTGTTTTTATAAATTATTTTTATTTAACGCAAACATATTCATTATGTGCCCAAATCGTTTTACTCATAAAGCTGAATAATTTATGTCCAGCTATTTTGGTACCACTGCTAAGTATATATTTTTGAAATGGTTGTTTACTTTGGTATCTTCTACTCCATTACATTCTACACTTTCCAAATTTTTTATTCCGTCGAAATTTTCCATTTTCATTCAACATTTACAGCCCTCATAATATATTGATTTGGTGAAACTTTATTTCATCACCATCATCATCAATCCATATCGGCCCACTGCTAAGCACGAGTCTCCCCTCACTTTCGTGACGAGTGTTAGGCCATAATCCACCACGGGAGCCCGGTCCGAATTGGTGACACTTTCTTTATACCTATATTTTATGGTACTCTCGAAATTAAACCGAAACCGATAATAAGAGTAGGTTAATTTAATTAAAAACATTAATTTTAAACAACCAGCTATTTAGGCTGTAGAACGAGCCAAAGGTAACGACCAAAAAACTCCTTCTGAGCAGTCGAGTAAAAAATTGAAATTTAATACTTACAGACATTGTTCAATTACAGTTTTAAATTAATATGACAATACGTTTGCTGTTTCTAATCAATAGTATCATCTAATCAAGAATCACTGTCAATATTGTTTTGCTTGTGGTGCGTCAAGTTAAAATTGTTGAAGGAAGAAAATCCCGCAGTACATTTGATGACATGAGCCGCCCGCTGCCTCTTTACAGTCAGCAGTATTTCATGCAAGTCAAGATCTGCCGTAAAGCAATTACAACGTTCACTCACTTAGTAATACACATAAAGAAATCTCTATTTTTTTATTATAACGATCTTGCTTACATTACTTCCTTATTATCACGTTTTAGACATTATACTTAATATACAGCGCTAATTATGAACGAGTTCTTTATTACGCTTAGTGAAGACCCGTTCACAAATATCTAAGAGGAGGTTAATCGCCATTGTTTTTTATTTAAGTTTTAGGGTTCGGTGTTAAATACATTAATACTATTGTTGGATTTTGTAGGTTCTTCGGATGTTTTTTTTTTGTACATCTGAGTAATGAGATAGGCCTGCTCTTTGTCTAGTCATCAATTGCAATACCACCCTGAATCTGAACGTTGAATTGCAGTTTTACGTAACACTCCACTGTGTTTTACGTCATAATATAAACATGATAGTTTTGAAATATTTTCAGTAATGTTGACAACTTGACATACTACTCCTTGACGGTCAAATATCAAACAAAGCGGTAGTACCAAATTATATGGTAATGGTAAGTAAGTAGTTATATTACATGGTATATGCATAATCGTCATATAAATTTGTGCGACATTACCAAAACATGTTTATTTGATACTTTCTTACTAAGCTAAATTTACATTTCCCTTGTCACAGTCGAATACAAATCTAACTAATATAATTAATGCGCAAGTTAGTTTGTTGATTTGGTCCGCTTTTACAGGGCATTTGAATGGTGAGTTTTTTGCAAGGAAATAGAAAGGGCTGGAGCTGAAGAGTGGCGTAGGCTTCGTTTTATCTTAGACGAATATAGGGTTCCTGTAGAGAAATAACAAATTCGGGTGATACCGCGGGGCGCAGTTAGTACCTACAAGTAACCTTCATTGAATCGTATTGATATAAAATATCATAGTATACTCCGTCGTACAAGATATGAAATATTACGGAACTCTTACTGAATAAAGACTCACTCTTAACCCATCTCAACTAATTAAATTACCATATATTGTTATGTTGGGTAAATGTATTTAAACATGTAATTTTTTGGTGTAGGTTAAATGACGTGTGTACAAAGTCTTGTTAAATTTTATTTGCCATACAAAAATGTTTCTATTATGAGAGAATTAATTTTCACTGCGGAAATGAATATTTTGGTCAGATGTCACTGTCCTCTTAAACACGGTTAATTACCGTTCTTTGTAATGATTACAGAAGTAACATGCTCTTGGGAGGTTCGATAGAACAGCTTACAGTGGGTTAAAGACAAGTTTAAATATACAGGTACGCTAATGTAACAGAAGAACACTATTTAGACTAAAATAAATATTAGAGGGACACAATGGACTAAAAATTTTGCGTACCTATTTTGCAAAATCTGAGTATTCGATCGATGCGACGTGTAACCGTAATGCTGGTAGGTACTCATTAGGCCCGTGAATTTGGTTCATCTATTGAGCATTGCACTTTAACGAGGCAATGCTGCCAGCATGCGGGGAACGCTGCCAGCTGGGAGTTGTATGACTTGTAGGTTTTTAGAAGGTAGCCAGCATAAAAACACTATCCTGAAGAAAAAATCTGTGTTAGTGAAATAAGGTGATTACAGTGCCCAAATTAGCAACTCGACGAGGCTCAGCACAAATATCGCGCGAAATAGTATTGAGATAAAGGTAAAGTCCAAGTCAACGCGCACTTCAACGTGGCTGTTACATCAAATATTCCTTCGAAGTAACACAAAATAGACAAAATAATACTTTTCATATGGACACGATTGTTCCATCGAGAAATTGTTAGTACAGTTTATAGGTAGATATCAAGTTTATCTATCAAATTATAAGTATAATCACCAAAGCCGTTTGGTAGAAGTTGCACCATTAATAAAAAACGTTTTTTACAACAATGACATTATTAATCTTTAATATTCTATATTTTATCTTCAATATCTATATCTATATATAAATAAAAATGAATTACCGAAATGTTTGTACGCGCATAACTTCCAAGCGACTGCACCAAATTGGATAAATCTTTCTTTTATGTGTGCGTTATTGTCAGGACAAGGTTTGTACAAAATTATATAGTAATTCGTAAAAGTATATTCGTAATTTTAATGAAATTAGAAAATTTCATTAAAATTACGAATATATGTATCTGTTTTTTAAAACAAACCGTGAGGTAGGAGTACGATTTAGAAAGTACCTTTTTGACGAGACTAAGGGCCATGTTTTTTAACCACAGTTTGGATTCCGACAGGAATTGTTCATGTCCCATTCCTGCGTCGTCGTCGGCTCGCCGCGCGCCAATAATGAGTCCTCCACTCTACCTGACTGGAAGCCGCCTCATGCCATGACGAGTATGTCACAAGTCAAAGGTATCGAGATTCTGAGGAAAAGTTGTAGGTAGTAAAATATGAACAATTATCTCGAGTTTTATTTCATTTATCTACTTAAAATAAAATCTTAATTGTTTTCACGATCACATCAATAAAACTATATTTTTACGTGAAGATAGTAGTTATTATAAAACAATGTTTACCTAATTATAATTTTGGGTGATGTGCTTGAAACGGTAAAAATGTTCCTGACGACAAGCTTAATGTATTCCACCGTTGCCTAAACAATACGAGCTTTATTAAAATGCGTTTTTAAATAAGTATAATATCTTGGAATGAAACAAAGGTCGTTCACACTGGCTTGGTGCTGGGTGCCTACAAGCGTGGTGTGGGACCGTGACCGTTTGCGTTCCCCGACATTTTTTCTTTTACTTAAATACACAAGGTAGGTATATGTATTACGCTTAACATTTTTGAGAACTTTGACTTTTCGGTTTAGATTGCTTCTCTACCAAACACTAAACATCATAAATTATGGTGAATTCTGTTATGTATTATTGCGTTATAGGTTATAATAATATTACATATTGCGGAATTGCCTGCATAGAATAACTCGAAGCTTACTGAGCAACAATTGACGCGCAACACATGTCGCCCAATAGCTGGCCACTTACTCGTAGGAGCGCGCTCCGTGGAGTGTGATGTTGTTTAGATCCCTGCGCCAGATTGCGCTCTAAACCGGGTTGACATCACTCAGATGCTTTGTCAGCAGGACCGAAGCATCAATCCGCTCCTCTTAAAGGAGTTTCAACAGTTTAGGGCACACTTCATTATTGCGCGAGGAGTACCTGTCTGCCGGTCCCAAAGGAAGTGCAACATATCCTTCTTGTTCTTTGCCCCATTGAACACCTGATACAATATTTGAGTGTGAAGATATCTAGAAGTAGTCACAGTAATAAGCACACACTCTATAGTTAGTGTGTATTCGCAAGGTGCTACAAATGTGGAGAAAAGGAACTTGATATAACACGCAACATGATCAGGAACATTTAACAGGTGGATACTAGGCTTTATTCTAATGTGAAATGCCGCGGGCACATTAACCGTCTAACGGCTTGTCGCGATAAGAAATGTCTCCGTAAGTAGGTAGTTAAAATCCACTGTACCATTTATTTACAAAAGTGAATCCGTCTTAGAAAAACTAGCGTTCAAAATTATTAATGGTTTGTTTGAATGGTGCGTCACACGACTTATTGTTGGCGCGCACTCCGCCCGGATGCGCTCGCTGACACTAATTATTCCCATAGTGCTTGAATGATAGATTGCCCTGGACAAATCACTTCTTGCCGGAGAGGCAATAAAAAACCTGTGTGATTAGTTTTTTTTTATCTTTTTACGGAACGTGGGTCGCGCTTAAAAGATCCTAATAAGTTGTCGTAAAACTGATATGACTAAGATGCTCTCAAGTTTTATTTGAAACGTCTTTTAATTAAAAAGTAATATTTCGTGGATACACGCGCTTCTGTTTTAGTCAGACCTTGTGCTTTTTTACAATTATAGAGATATTTTTTAAGGACACGCTGTTTTCTGTCAGCGCCCAAATTGTTACAGGCTCATTATATCATCTATTGAGAACTTTCATGGTTCATCTCCAAAGTGCTACGTCAGTTCTATTGGTATATGGGACCAGTCTGAGGGGTTATTGAGGTACCTTTCTACATAATAAAGCTGAATCGCTATTTGCCTGGCCTCATCGGTTGAAGAGTTCTATGCCCCAGCTCCGGAATTGGAGGATCATTCAGACTCTATCAACTTGTTCTCGTCGTTCCGGACCTATACCAAAAGATCTTTTCACCTTAGTGTGAGTAGTTCAAGACTAGCTTTTTAACATAAACTAGCGACCCGCCCAGCCTCGCACAAGTTGGAAAATTTTTCTTCTAAATATTTCTATACTTACAATATTATGTTTCAAGCGGCCCGCCGAGGCTTCCTACGGGGTGGTTTAAGGTTTCTTCTAAATATTTCTTTACAATATTACACATGTACCTACCTACATCCCCACGCTATACCCTTACTGCGCTATAATACCACGGAGCACTTAATACTATGTGTGAAGAGACGCCGACTGGATATTGACAGTATTGCGCTTATCTATAATCAGCGTCATATCTTTAAAAGTAAGCACTTGTAAAATACCTAGTGTAGCACTTGTTGAACTAGTAGTTTGCAAACGATTCTATAATTATTAAGAAACTATAAAAACTCGGTAACCAGTAGACAATAATTATCTAGATTTTATTAATAATTATTGTGTTGCCATTATTTGTTAAACCTATGCAAAATTTCAATAATTCAGAAGACTTGCAGTAGGTGAAAATTAAATAAAAAAAATAATTAGGCTCATTAATTCACATTAGTGACGTTAGGCGTGTGATCCACGTGAATGGAAGCTGCCAAGATATTAAATTCCAGAAGAATTAACACACTTAAACACACATTATTGTACACATGAGTCTTGAAACTTAAGTCGAAACTTTATGTTGTGTATTACTGATTTCGTTTACGTTAGGCTTTGCGTACCCATCTAATCGTAACAACAAACATGGCGTTGTGGATTTTTAGTAGAACTTTACGAGATGTAAAATATTGTAATACATTATTTTCATGTATCTCTAGCAGCGCACAATTCCAAGATATGTGGTTTTTTCTTCGACTTCTTTATAAATTTCGTCATAGTTTCGGAAGGGACACACACTATAAATCATACGTTAATGAGTAATCTGTTCTTCAAGAATCAGGCTATCTACTAATTGGCGAAAACAGCAGAGACAGTACTACAAAAAACAAAGAAAAAGGCTTCTATGTAGCTAAAACAGGTAGGTACTTGCCCGTTAGATAAAAACAAGTGTTCGTGTACAATACGATTAGATCGTCCTCAGATAAACTTATACTCAATATTTCATTTATTATACCTGACTAGATATTCCGTGTTACAGTTTGGGTTGACCTATCAACCTCAAACAAAGTAACAGAGATAACATAACAAATCGGTACAGTACTGCGATAGCAACTGAAACGATAGCGTCGGCCGAGGCGGCACCGTTGCACGGTGCACCGCGCCAAGTGAAATATTATCTTTTGGGTAAGTTACGAGTGCGGGCCTCCCGACTGGCCCTAATGACATTTTAGTATTACAACAATTTATCTATACGAGACGAAAACTTCCAAGATAAGTTAAACGTATAACTGGTATATTGTTTCAGAAAGTTGACAGGCGATGTAATTTGTTAATGTCAAACGGCGTGCGACACTCGAATGAGCATACAACGCCCGAGGCCTCACCGATGCCCCAACGCTTGCGCTCTGACGCAACCTAAAAATACCCCCTTTACTCTTTAGTTATGTATCAGACGAACTGATATAAAAAAATAGATTTATCATATTTATGAGCACAAACTTATATAATCATTATCTACCATCGTTTTATTAGACACAATTTAAACCGGCTACTGAATAAAGCTATGATAGCATCTTATACTTGTTCATTTAAAATCTATGTTCTGTGCATTAACTTCCATTGGAATTGACTAAGAGTTTGAAAGTTACATTTTTAACAAACGTCTCTTCTTAATGTCAGTTTAAAAATATGACCGCCTACTCCACGACACTTAACAAACGATGATTGTTACCAAAATTACTTAAAGTTACTATTATTGAAAATAAACCATTTATTTTCAAAGGTTTCATTATATTCCCTTAATTTTGTAGTTGCATCGTCGGCATTTCAGTTCCGAACCGGTTTAAATATGCATTTGAAACCTGAATGACTCTTTACGCTGCAAGTTAAATGCAAGGTTTGCGGTTTTATTAACTCCATTCACACGAAACCGGCAAACTAGACGTCTATTAGATACTGGCAAGTCTAAATGATATCTATTATATTGAATAAATAATTATTGTAGAACAGATTATTTATTTGCCTTGTCTGTTCACCTGCGGTGTAAACCGATCAGTTACCCAATGTAATTAATATTTGTACTTTATCACGTCGGAACATGTGAATCACATTCGATGTTATTTTGCAGATTTGACGGTTATATTGCGATACCTACACTTTTATTAATTACTGAAAAACTCGTTGCACATAATAATAGCAATGTACCTACCTATATCAGTTTTCCAAACTATCAAACGCTGCAAACAGAATTTTGATCAGATCAGTAGGTTTTTGCGATGAGAAAATACCTATTATCAAATTTCAGTTATAATGCTTTGCCACTTTAAATCTTGTTAATACGCAAAATTGATTGACTTCGTCTCTCAATTGCTCACACACTTACTACGAAAGATCATCAATATCTTTTGGTCCTTCTTTAACACCTAGAAAGCTTGAATATGATAACAAGAAAATTTGATTTGACTGTGGATCTAACCGTCTCCAATCTCTCACAATGGAGGATAGTAAAAGCAAAAGCAACCTACAAAAGTAATGGAGACCTCTTAGAACCTTTTCCTGAATTAAATCATTCTTGCAGGGACTACAACTACTACACTCACACCAACAAACCTTTTACCTCTAAACGCTCAAATAAATTTCTAAGGATTGCGGAACGGCGTGTGATCAACTGATCATGATCAACGACGGTAGTTGCGTGGGTACACGCTGCACGTAAAAACGAATGATGATCAATTTGAAACTTAATTCCCGCTTAAAGCTCCTCCAAAAGAATGGGCGAGCTAGCTTTTTAAATATTCCCACCCATGAGACAATGTCGTTAACATTGTAACGTGACCTCCACATATAATGATTAATATGTTTAAAAAGATTATCCCCATCATCCCTCTAAGGCCTAAATACCGAGGGTCCTGCCCTGATAGCTGTATATTGCGGGCACGCCGAGCACTCTCATTTTCAAATAAGTAAATTAAGGTGGAATTGAATTAAATTTTGTCCCGAGATTATAGCGATTTAGTGAGATTATCTAAATGTGTTAAACTTCACTATTGGGTTGTAATGGAAGGGAGCGGGTCAGGTTCTTTGCTTAATTATATATAGTGGTTCGGTATAAAACTGCCAAGTGTTTTACCACTCAAATTATTTTAACAGTCAGCTTTGTACGGTATACTTAGATTAGGTATGATACGATCAGATAATGACTGTAAAATACACGAACTTGTATCGACAAGAATATCCTAACCTATTTAGGCTAATATAGGTTAGGTATATTGTATTTAAGGTTCCGTACCTCAATAGTTAAAATAAACCATTATAGGATCACTTCATTGTCCGTCCGCCTGTCTGTCTGTCAAGACTAATATGATAGATCTGAAAGTTTGTATAGTGAGACGTTTAGCATAGCTCTATAAAGCATTAATATAGATCGATAGGTCAATAGTAGAAGCACAGAATATATTAGAAGTGCCGCGCCGTTTGTCTACCTTTATCTACCTAATCTGTTTTGGATGGTTTTACTTGGTGTCGCCTAGCGAAAGGTAATTTGTAATTTTTAATTAACAAAGAAACTTCCAGCTATTTCATTTTAGAAAATACCAGCGGTTCTATAAGCACTCATATTTTCTATAAATTTATATAAATTTGGTAGAATTTTTTTATTTCATTCATTGTGCATTATGCTATAAGTATACTACGTTGGGACATCTGTACATTTTTATAACAGTTACTATAATAATATTTACCTCAGTCCTTAGATTAATTTGTAGCTACATGAACAGAAATAGGAGGAGTTTCCATTTGTCCGGATGTCATGGTAATATATTTTTTTAAACTTTATAAATACTTTTTCGTGATACATACACAATACGAATTAAATGCATTTAAAAATTGTGAACTACTGAACTACATCTCGCTTTCAAATTGAAGACAAAGCACAAGTATTGAAAGCATTTTATTTTTTCTTTAAGATGCCAAAGGTTGGCATGTCCGAGCCGCCGCGGTAGCTATCGTAAAGCTGCGTAGAGATCGGAGCCGATAATTGAAAAAAAAACCGTTACGACTGCTGAATCTTAACATCGATTTAAAAGTGCGACGGATAAATTAAAAGAATTCTACCCCCAAGCAATTGTTTTTCTTTCCGTTTCTTTGGCTCCGATTCAACTGATAAGCGTGTTCTGAGCGAACTTTATGTCTTGAGTAGCTTCTGCTGTTGGCTTAGTCCGCGTGACCTATAAGCCACAAGACATTTCTATAACACAGACAATGTTTTCTATAATACAGACTTATAGGTATGACATACATTATACCTATATAGATTACCTAAAACTAGTGCAATTTTCTCTCATGCTTTCATACATGTCTAATAATGTGCCTATGAAAAGCACTTTGAAAAAATTACCTAAATAAATAGAAAATTTGTGAAACCTGAAAGTACCTATCGTGTGAGTGTGACTATGGGATTTTTAGTACTTTAGGAATCTTCAGTTATTTCTTTGTTAGTTCATCGCTTCACTATTTTCCCAAATGATGTGGGCTGTTTTTAAACTGGGAGAGATCAGACGGGAAAATAGGAATAACGCGTGTTAATCTGCGGGACATTTGTTAGCTAGATTTATATCACCATCATCATCATCATCAACCCATATCGTTTTACTGCTGAGCATGGGTACCCATGGCATGACATGAGGGGTGAGCTGCTCCCCTCACTTTCGTGAGGAGGATAAGGCCATAATCCACAACGGGGACCCTGTCCGCGCTGGTGGATAACATACATATCTACGAAATACTTCGCGAGTAGGCCTGTGGGTTTCCTCACAATGTTTTCCTATGTCGAAAAGCGACCATAACAGCTCAGAACTATTGTTTTTTTTTCTGAATTATAAAAACTAAGTGCAGGTCCGGTCAAAACCTGAAAAACTTAGACAACAAGTTACTTCCTTAAAAAAAACGTTATAAAAAAGTAAAACATTATTATGAAAGTTTATTTTTCTCCGACCGATCACGTTAGCAAAATTCCTCCATGAGTAGTCATTTGGTATAAGGGTGTGTTAAAAAGACGAGGGTGCACGACCGGAACAATAATTCATAAAAATTGTGAGCAGTTAATGTCCTCGAAAGCCTGAGCGCGACATAATCATCCGCAAAACTAAATTTAATGCTAATAGCACTTTTTAAAATAAAACCTCGGCAGGGTTGGGCGCTTAGTGACATTATTTAAAGTGATTTTAATTATGTTGAAAGCAGATGACTCCGCGTTCCCTCCTCTTCATTGTCCGCAGTCGACCGTTTCATTGAAGTCAGCTTCGTAGAAGCTTGTTGACATTTATTTTTGCGTGTGGTAGGTACCAAATTGTAGTAAAAAATACTTTGCTTATAAGAAATCATTTTTTTTTATCACTGCTTGTTGTTTTATATTTTAGGTCAATAGGAAAATTAGGTTGCTCTACGCATGCCCCGTTTTATATATAAGCCATTGCTAAGCAATTGACACTTACTAATTACTATATTATAAATATACTACAAGTCGGTTTTCCTAACTGACTTAAAAAAAATTAAAAGGTTCTCGGTCATTTTTAAACCTGAGAAAAGTTAAATTAGTGTGCCATGTGAATCTGCATTACTGTGTATGGTTTGTTCTAGGTACAAGAGACGAACTTAATTGATGAACAGCTTGTACGTTGATTGAACGTCGAGCCGCAGTACAACGCCA
Organism: Campaea margaritaria; assembly: GCA_912999815.1. Classification (NCBI taxonomy): domain Eukaryota; kingdom Metazoa; phylum Arthropoda; class Insecta; order Lepidoptera; family Geometridae; genus Campaea; species Campaea margaritaria. The sequence goes on from OU538788.1 coordinate 10,078,587, forward strand.
CAAGGGTGGGGGTGTTCTAATAGCCGCACGTAACGCAACACCGCGCATGCTGTACTCGGGCCGAGTGCGTGCCTCCAAATCCGCCGAAGCCAATAAATCACACGAAGGCAAACATTACGAGGGCTTTCTATGTATACAGTTACGCGCACTGCCCCAAGTTTGTATTCCAAGCGACTGTTCGATGTCGTTACAAAGCAGAGTGATTCACAAACAGAAATATGGCACCCGTCTCGGTAAATGCACAACCGTGTCACATGGAACCATGACAGTGTCGAAACGGCAACATCACCGCTTACTTCAATTATGGTTCGTTTAGGTATACGTACTAACCTACCATAGATTTAGGTTGATATCCTGGGTCTGTGATACCTACTACTGTAAAGGTAGGTAGGTAAAATTAACTGTCTGATAGTAATCAGACAGTTAATTTTAAATGTCATATCATATGTAATGGTTTTGAGAAAATGGTGATACAGTTGTGCCTTTGTTCGTCTTAATTGGCGGGGCACTGCCGTACTCCCAGATCTAAAAAAGCGCTTTGCTGTGGAAACTACGTTCCCCAGTACGGTAGTATGCAATGTATGTGGGTAATTATTACAATAACAACAAAAGTGTATTATTCGTTTTGGAAAATTCCGTCAACTCAAGAACTCTGACGTTACGAAAAACCATGACAACCGTTACTGCTGCAGGAAGTACAGCATTAAATAATGAGTGAAGTCTACGAGATTCAGTCGAACAAAAGTAGAGACAAAAATAAAAAAAGCTCTAAAAATTGCTTTTTGAGGCGTGCTGGGGCTTAAATCGTTAGTTGCTCATTATTACCGCAACAATGGGAGGCGGTGCGCAGTTAGGCATTAGAAAGGCAGAGCTTTCGCTAATGACATCCCGGTAGCTATGCATGCCGACAGAGCGCATTTTACCGAATAACTCATTGTTTGGGAAAAGCGACGATTCCATCTTAAAATCGATCAGTGTGGTTCATGATTTTATTAATAGATATTGATATGTCACTGATGAAAAAAATAGATAAAAACAATCCTTGATGTGGATTATATATCATGCTAAAATTTCAGCTCGATCGGTGCAGAACTTTTTGAGTTTTTGAAGCGTACACAAACCAACATAACATTTTTATATATATAGATTTGAATGCAGATTTTGCAAACCAGAATTATAGTACTCAACGATTGCCACTGCTCTGCATAACGTAAATTATTTGATATAGCAAATGTATTGTCGAATTAGTACCTAGATACGCCGTATTGTAGTGTGGTGTGAGCACATTTGGTAGGTACTGCAATCGATTATTAAGTGAATACAGGGTCACAAAGGGTTTCAATAAAATAATATTTTTATATAAAAAAATTGGCTATGAGTCCTAGAAAACCGCACTGTTTCATATATATCGTTGAAAATTGTTGATTTCTATAAATACAAGTCGTCCATAATAATTAATTTCAATCAAAATTTATAAATAAAATTACAGACTTCTGTTTTTTAAATACCTATTTGAAGGCAAACGTTATAGGTATACGCCATATATATAAAACTCGGAACTTATTGAGCAAATTGGGTCTATCTAAGCATTTTTTTTTTAATAAACGTCATTATATTGTGTACTTTAACACATTATATTTACATTAAGTAAGTAAGTTGGACCTATTGGAAGGGCCCAGTTAAATAAATATATATAATAATTTATAATGTACCTACCTAGCACAAAAAATGTATATATTTAAATACATACAACAAAAAGCTTGTTTAGGTACCACAGAAATAAGGAAAACAAGCGACAATCAACGCCATCTGTACCCGAGGCGGCGAACCACGAAGCCGTTGCAATACCTATATCTCCAGCTCCATCCACCGCCATCACCACCGGTGGGACATGTTAAATGCAACGACTGACAAACCCGCTTTGAATCAATATTGACTCAAAATCCCATAATTTCGACCGCAGTGCACACAATAGATTTATAAGATAAACACAGAGTAAAATGTCTGTAAATAGGATTGACAACATTTTAATATATGGTCTTGTGTTTACTTTGGGTTGGTTCACCTCTCTGTTATGCCTACATGCGTTAATGCTGTACCGTGAAATCATTGTTTTTTGTAGACGCTTCGGAGATTAAATATGAATAAAAGGACAAAGCGCTGTGAACATATTGTGCTTTTTTCAGCGAAGTTGACTTAACTAAGCTTGTGGGATTTTAGCATTACGACGTTCCATGCCTCGTTAAGTATACACCAATTTTTTACTGTGGGAATATTAATACTGTGAACTGGCTTGATAACATTTCTTAATGTAGATGGCAATTAACAAACATAATTATTTGAATGTAAGATTACAGCTATGTAAGATACTTCTTGAACATTGTAACGGTCCCAACTTGGACTCGCTACATTTCACACTTATCGATTTTGGCTGAATAAAAGAATGAAAAAAAATGGGGGTTGTTTGGTATTCTTATGTTTGTTAAATAATTACTGTTGTAATTCCAGAGAGGGAAAAATATTACTTCGGTGATTTAAATAAATACACCTGCGAATATTTTGGGGGTTGGCTGTAACGGTCCCGAATTGGACTCGCTACATTTCACAAAATAAAAATACACATTTATCAATTTTTGGCAGAATACTGAGATTTACATTGACAAATTAGTGAGATTATGGCTACACATTAATATTGCGTTTAATCGGAAAAAAGCTAATTATTGCAAAGGTAGAAACTCTATGGTAAGAGATTACAAGGTCAAGTTAATATATGACAAGGCGGAAATGGAAAACGGATCAATTATTTAATTAATAATGATGACATTCAAAGGGAATAGCTTTAAAGTACGAAAAGGACTTCGAGATGATGGTAGATTTAGAAGGCATGGGCCAATGGGGAGCTAGGAGGGAGACGGAAGATAGAGAGCGGAAGTAACGAGAGGCGCGGGAGTCTCTTTCTTCTTGGCTTGCGAAACTGCTAAGAGAACGGACGTGCCTAGGAAAGTGAGAAAACCAAAATGGCGAAGTACAGTGAAGAGTGCTTAGGAATATGTTTTATGGATCGCTAGGTCTCTTCCAAAGGGGATTTAGTGATCTTTAAAAGCGGTTCTGGGGACATAGGAAGTGATACTAGGGCCTGTGTTAGCTTGAGTCGAATTGCGAATGTTCTGATTCGCTGACACTGGTAGGGCGCGTAGGATGGCGAATTGAAACGGTGCTTGCCAAGAGTTTAGCTGATAGCCTGAGGAATGTGGTGACCTCAGGGGCGTCTTCTGGCATGGGTGGCTAGAAGCGCCTGCCCACCCATTTCGATCGTATTTTGTGTACGGGCGGGGTGATTCCTCTAGACAGTGACGAAGATATCTCTTCCTGTAAATAAAGTCGATTTGAATGGTCCCCGCACGCACACGGTGTTCTTACCGTCAGGGCGATTTCCAACGACATAAACTCCCTTCCCAGCATGACATACGGGGCGACAAACTGACGACTGACGATAGGTTGCCGTTTGGAAATCTTAGGGTGGCCTAGGGCTTAGAAATAAGCAAAACTCCCGGCGCCTCCGGACTTTAGATAGCTAGTTAGAAAAGGTCATTCTTGGAACTTCCCTTTGGGATTTCTCCACGCACAATTAACTTGGGAAAATCTGGTTGACATGACTCCGAAGTTGTCACAATCAGGCTTGCTTCTGTTTGGTACACACACCATTTACTTAGAAGCTAGACAGGCTTTAGTTCATAAGAAACTTAGGGCAAGTAGGTATAGGTTCATAAGAGTTAACGATAGGGGTTACTAGCCATAGGAGGTTCGTAAGTACCTATGAGCTAGTTTATAGTGTTAACGATAGGGGTTACTAGCCATATGAAGTTCGTAAGTCCCTATGAGCTAGCTAGTTTATAAGAGCGTAGGGCCACACACGAACGCACAGACACCAATTTCGATAGGTAAAGCTAAATGTGGACTCCAGACAGTCCTGAGACATTGACAGGTAGGTACACACACCTTTAGCCTAGGGTTCTTCTGATATGGAGGAATTAATGCTGTAGGACAGGGACATCGTAAACTATAGGAAACTACATAAAATCAATACAAATGTAAAACAAGCACTCGGGGAAATTAAAAGTTTAATACTATGACAAAGAAATGAACTGGTGATACATAAACTTCCTTGAGAATCAATTATAGTACTATAAACTATATTGTAATAAATATACAGAGTTATTAAGTCAAACATGAATAAGTAAACATCTAAACAATGTTATACCCGGCAATCAAAATGATAAAACTAATCATTACAAATGTACCTACTTTGAAAGAAAGAAGTTGTAATACAGTTTAATTATTTTATTATCCATCATAACAATGCTATAGAGCCTAAATATCACTTTACATACTCATAAAGTAAACATCTGGGGAAACAATTAAGAAATTAATATAATTTGTGACGGAAAGAAAACCAACAATGCAAACTAAACATAACTGATAAAGAATCAATTAAATTACAATAAGTTAGGACTACTAAATGAAGGGCGGGCCTGGGTTCATCCATCACTAGATGCCTGAATCCAGGCCTTCCTCACTCACCCCGTGGTGAGTGGGGAGGCGTCGGCTTTGGGAAGGAGCGCAGGTTGCTAAGATCTCCCAAGGCAAGTCCGGGGTCATCCTTCACGTGGTTGCTGCCTGTTCTTGGTCTAATCCCCTCTGGAATAGACGTAACTGAAACCCCGGGCGCCGCGGTCTCGGTCGCGGGTCCCTCTACCGTGTTTACACGGTATAGGGGCTCGCGGACGAGATAGAACGGGATGAAGGTTCTCGCAAAGCTTTTGCTTTGCGGGGGCCCCATCCCGGATCATCCTTCACCCCCATCATCATCATCTTCATCCCTCACCCCCATCCTCATCCTCATTTCTTTCTTCCAGATATATATGTTTTCTTCTTTGTTTCTTATCTATTTATTGTGTGTTTCTTCTTTTTATGTTTGCTTTTGTTCTGTTTTGTTTTGTGTGTTTTCTTTTTCTTGTTTTCACCCCCATCTTTCACCTAATCCTACGGTCCCGGTGCCCGCCTATGGGATGCATGGCCGGGGGGTAGACCCGGTCCCAAGGGCACCAACCCAGGCCGTCACGCCTTTAAACTGTCAAAAACCATTATGGCGAGTTCGAAAAAGTATAAACTACCCCAGGAGGGTACCGCCACTTTCAGTGGCGGAGAATCCCTCACCGGCTCTCCCGAGCCGGTCTGCCCCTCGTACTCTGGGGGGGGCACCGACCGCTATAAGAGCCCCGGCTCTTCCGACCACCGCAGTACCCTGGACACCGATTTTCCCACCGATTTGGACGTTGAGGAGGTTCCCGTCGACCGACTTCTTTCTAAGAAGCCGGACGCGACGGGAACGAGAGAGGCGCGCGTTACCTTGACGCGTTGCCCGCCCAGCGAAGAGGACGTCTTCGCATTGGCCAAGACGGCAAACTTGTCGGATACGGAGACCGACATGAGCTGTGAGACGGTGACGTCCCAAGCGTCGCTCTCCTCCAATCGTTTTTGGAGGAAGCGCGCGAGGGACGGCCCCGTCTCCGGCTCCAGCGACGATCTGGCGTCACCGGCCAAAGCGCCGAGTAAGAGAGGACGCGGACGTCCCCCCTCCACGGGGAAGTACGTCGGCTTGGCTAAGGCCAAGGCCGAGTTAAATAAGGCGAAGGCAGAGGAGCTCCGACTGGAGAACGAGAGGGAGATGGCCGACGAGCTGGCACGAAAGAGGGCCACTCGTGCGGCCATATACCGCAAATCCCCGGTCCTACCAACGCAGGAGAGGGAGGAGCCAGAGACGATCGACCTGGAGAAGGTGGTGCAGGAGTCGCTCGACACCATCACCCAGGTCGCCAGGACGTCAGGACGCCTCAAGGGGACCTATGTCAGGGCCCTGAACGAGGCGACTGACGCCCTGAAGGTGTCGTTCGCGGAACTCCGCGTCCGCACGGCGACAGAGGAGGTGGCGCGGCTGGAGGCGGCCAACGCGCGACTCGCGGCTGAGCTCCAAGAGCTCCGCAAGGAGATGGCCGAGCTGCGGTCGGCCACGACCCCAGCCCCGAACCCGACCCCCCCAACAACAGACGAGCTAGTGCGCGCAGTCATGGCCCAATGCGGGGCCATGATCACCACCCGCTTCGGGAAGCTGGAGGATCTACTGCTTCCCGAGAGACGTCTGCGCCCCCCGCTGGCCGCTGACAAGAGGCGGAGCGCAGCCACGCCAGAGACGGCACAGAGGGCCGCTTCCCGCGCCGCCTCCCCGCCTCACGTAGAACTGGATGTGGTCGAGCCCACCCCCCCGACCACCGCCAAGAGACCCTCGGGGAAGACCCCAAAGGTCCCGCCTTCTGGGAAGACCCCAAAGGCCCCGGCCCTGGAGCCCCCCCAAAAAGGCAGGAAAAAGAGCGGACCGGAGCGACAGTCCCAGCCGGCCCGGCCACGCCCCCAGCCCCAGCCCATATCCCAGTCTGCGGACGGGGAATGGGCCGTTGCATCGCGGAGCGGCAGGGGAAAAAAGCCGAAGGCGAAGGGCACTCCCCAGCAGACGCAGGCGAAAAAGACCCCCAAGCTCAGGGCCCCACGCTCGACCGCGGTCGTGCTGACCTTGCAGCCGGAGGCCCTAGAGCTTGGGGTCACCTACGGGAAGGTGCTCTCGGAGGCGAAACGGCGCATAGACGTTAAGGAGCTGGGCATAAGCGGTGTGCAGTTCCGCACCACTGCCACTGGCGCCCGCCTCCTAAAGCTGCCGGGGGCCGCGAGTGCGGAGAAAGCCAACGCCCTTGCCTCCAAGATCCGAGAGCACTTTGGAGAGGATGTGGTCCGGGTCTCCAGGCCCGAAAAGTGCGCAGAGATGCGGGTAACGGGCCTGGATGACTCGGCCACCAAGGAGGAGGTGCTGGAAGCCGTGGCCAAGACTGGGGGCTGCACGGTGGAGGCCATAAAGGCGGGGGAGATTGTCCGCCACCCTGGCCGCCAGGGGACTATGTGGCTCCGGTGCCCGGTGGCCGCCGCGAAGAAGGCCGGACAGGGAAGGCTCCTGGTGGGCTGGGCTTCGGTCCGGGCCGTCGTCCTCGAGCCCAGACCAAGTGTTTCCGGTGTCTGGAGCCCGGCCACCTGGGGGCCAACTGTGCGGTGGGCATTGACCGCAGCAGGTCGTGTTTCCGCTGCGGGAAAGAGGGCCACACTGCCGCCCTATGTGCCGCGCAGCCACATTGTCCGGCATGCGAGTTGGCAAAAAAGCCGGCCGACCACCCTATCGGCACCAAAGCGTGCGCAGCCACGCCCCCCAAAAAGGGGAAAAAGAAGAAGGAACCGGCAGGTGAAGGCCCTAGGGCCCCCTCACTGCCGGCTCAGCGGGCCACGCCGCGGGCGGAGAAGCCGATGGACACCACCAATTGATGGCCACCACGTTCCTTCAGGCGAACATCAACCACTCTGCCCGAGCTCAGGATTTGCTCCTCCAGAGCATGGCAGAGTGGTTGATAGATGTAGCGGTAGTCGCCGAACCCTACTTCGTCCCCCCCCGCGACAACTGGGTCGGGGACAGGGAGGGCGTGGTGGCCATCGTGGCCCAGTCCCCACCTCTGGACAAGGTGGTCAGGGGCCGAGGTTGCGTCTCGGCCATCCGGAACGGCATTGCGGTGATCGGGGTGTATTTCTCGCCGAACAGGACCCTTGCCGACTTTGAGGTCATGTTGGCGGAGGTCGGGGCCCTGGTGGCGAGGGCGCACCCCGTTCCCGTAATCGTCGCCGGAGACCTGAACGCCAAGTCCAGGGCGTGGGGATGTCCGGTGACGGACGCCCGCGGCGAGGCGCTTGAGGAGTGGGCGGTGGCCCTCGACCTCGCCGTCCTCAACAGGGGCTCGGAAAACACGTGCGTGCGGGAGCGAGGCGGATCCATCGTGGACGTCTCGTTCGCCAGCCCTGCTCTCGCGCGCCGTGTCCACAACTGGTGCGTCAGGGTGGACGTGGAGACACTGTCGGATCACCGATACATTCGGTTTGACGTCTCCACGTCCACACCAGGAGTGGCGACCCGGGCCCCTGCTGGCCAGGGGACGCGCTGGTCCCTGAGGCGGTTGGACGGCGAGGTCGCGATGGAGGCGGCCATCGTTGAGGCCTGGATGGCGGGTTCTGGTCCCGACCATGTGGTAGAGGACGTGGACGCCGCGGCAGAGCAGCTAGTCAGTGCTCTGACCCGCGTGTGCGACGCGTCCATGCCCAGGGCGGGGCCAGTCCCGCCACGTCGCCAGCTCTACTGGTGGCGCGCGGAGCTCCGCGAGATGCGGAAGGCCTGCGTCGCCGCGCGCCGCCAGTACACAAGGTCCCGGCGGAGACGAGTCCGGAATGGGGAGCGGGAGCGGGAGCTGTACGCAGAGTACAGGGCTGCCTGTACGACGCTCCGGACGGCGGTCGCCAGAGCAAAGGACACGGCGTGGGGTGAGTGGCTCGAGACCCTCGACCTCGACCCGTGGGGGCGCCCATACAAGGTGGTGAGCGGGAAGCTCCGCCCATGGGCCCCCCCCCTCACGCAGAGTCTCGAGCCGCAACTCCTCGAGCGCGTCGTGTCCTCGCTCTTTCCCGAGAGGGGAGAGTGGTGGCCGCCGTCCATGGCTCCCGCCGACCCCCATGAGGACGAAGAGGAGGAGGTCCCGCCGGTGACCGAAGCAGAGCTGGAGGTGGCAGTTCTGCGCCTGCGCGGGAAAAACAAGGCCCCCGGCCCGGACGGTATTCCCGGACGTGCCGTGGTGATTGCCGTGGAACAAATGGAGGAACAGGTGAGGGCACTGTTCTCCGGGTGCCTGGCCCAGGGTCGCTTCCCCCGGCCGTGGAAGACGGGGAAACTCGTCTTACTCCGGAAGAGCGGACGTCCGGCTGAGTCGCCGTCGGCCTACCGCCCCATCGTGTTGCTTGACGAGATGAGCAAGCTCCTCGAGCGGGTGCTCGCGGCGCGCCTCGTCAGGCACATGGTGGGGGTCGGGCCCGACCTCCACGGCGCTCAGTTCGGCTTCCGCCACGGCCGGTCGACCCTGGACGCCATCGCCCGGGTTCGTGACCTCGCCGAGGAGGCGGTCGCCCAGGGTGAGGTGGTGCTGGCAGTGTCACTCGACATTGCCAACGCCTTTAACACCTTGCCCTGGGAGACGATCAAAGAGGCACTGAGGTTCCACGGCATCCCAAGGTACCTCCGGGATATCGTGTCCGATTATTTCGTTGACAGGGGTATTGTTTTTCCCGCGCAGGGTAACTGGACGAGGCGACAGATGTCGTGCGGTGTTCCACAGGGGTCGGTCCTCGGGCCCCTCCTGTGGAACATCGGATACGACTGGGTGCTCCGCGGTGCGACCCTCCGAGGTGTCGGCGTCACCTGTTACGCCGACGACACCTTGGTCACCGCCCGCGGAGCCACCCATAGAGAGGCGTCGGTGCTGGCCACGGCCGGCGTTGCGCAGGTGGTCCGGAGGATCCGGGCTCTCGGCCTGGAGGTGGCTCTCGGCAAATCCGAGGCCCTCTTTTTTCATGGTCCTCGGAGGGCGCCGCCTCCAGGGTCGACGATCGTAGTGGGAGGAGCCGCGATAGCCGTCGAGCCGACAATGCGGTACCTGGGCGTCGTGCTCGACGGCCGGTGGAAGTTCACCGAGCACTTCCGACGACTTGCGCCGAAAGTCGTCGCCTTCGCCGGAGTGCTCGGCAGGCTCCTCCCCAACCTCGGGGGACCGAGCGTGGCGTGCCGCCGCCTCTACTGCGGTGTGGTGCGCTCAAAGGCGCTCTACGGAGCGCCGATATGGGCAGACGCCCTGAGCGCTCAAAACAAGGCGCTACTGCGACGTCCGCAGCGCGCCATAGCGCTCAGGGCGGCCCGGGCGTACTGCACCGTCTCGTTTGAGGCGGCGTGCGTCCTGGCTGGCACGCCACCCTGGGACCTCGATGCCGAGGCCCAGGCGATCGTCTACCTGCGCAACGCCGAGGCGAAACGGACGGGAGTCCGGCCCCCTCCGGAGGTGGTCAACCGATGGAGACAGCAGGCGAACGATGACCTCCTCCGGAGGTGGTCGGAGAGACTTGAGAGCCCGACGGCTGGCCACGAGTTGGTGGCCGCCATCCGGCCCGAGCTCGCCCAGTGGCTGGGGCGCAGGCACGGTACGCTGACGTACCACCTGGCGCAGATCCTGTCAGGACATGGTTGTTTTGGCAGGTACCTGTTCCGGGTGGCGCGTCGGGAGCCAACACCTGCGTGCCACCACTGTGGCGGAGCCGAAGACACGGCGCAGCACACCCGCGCCGTGTGTCCCGCCTGGGCGGAGCAGCGCGCCGCCCTGGCGGCTGTGATCGGCGGGGACCTCTCGCTGCCGGCCATCATTCGCAAGATGGTCGGCAGCCCAGAGGCTTGGGAGGCGGTGGTGGCATACGCCGAGCGCGTAGTGCCCGAGAAGGAGACGGCGGAAAGGGCGCGGGAGGATGATGTCCTCTCGCTCCCGATCCGCCGCCGCCGGCCAGGTCGCAGAAGGCTGGCGTATGCCCACCACCTGCCACCATAACGGGGACTAGGGGCGGATGATCGGGGGATCCTTCGCCCCACCACATAGTCCCGAGGCGAGATGCGCTCTGCGATGTTCTCCAGAGCGCATCCATCCTAGGCGAGGCCAAGTGCCCCTAGAGGCGCGTCCGCGGCAGTCGCCCGGACGTCCGCAGGGGTGGTCGTGGAAGCGCAATCGCGAGCCCGCGGCCACCCCGACATGCGGAGAGAGAACATCCCGGGGGTTTTTAGTGGGTACACCCAGTCAGCGCGCATCCTACTGATGCGCGCTGACGGGGGACCCCCACATAACCATCCGGCCTCCCCCAAGGCCGGTGGTATCAATAAGGTAATTTCCCCCCGGGCAAAAAAAAAAAAAAAAAAAGGACTACTAAATGAAACTGCAAGGATTAAATATAACCTGCCTATAAATAAAGTAAAAATCTGGGAAAATTAACTATAATTTAATTTAGGCTTGGTTCGGAAAGAATAATTCTGATTTCAAGATTAATTAATTGCATAAAGGCAATGGACGACAGATATGACTAAGTTTGTCTCTTTTGGATTGGCTACCTATGGGCAAATGACCTATTACCTTCCCTGGATTTTCTTATTACTAAAAAAGGCTGAGAATCTCCATAAGGCTCTTCGAAAGTCACTAACTGGGACCTACCTCTGACTTGAATCGTTCCATCGTTGAACTCTTTCATGAATAGATATGGAAAGAACTACAGCTCCACACTAGAAATCTTAGTGTTACAGAATTATCTAGACGAACTGTCACTTTCTGGAATTAAAACAATTCCTAGGTTTTCCAATGAGAAATAACCTGAAACAATAAATAATTGTTGTTACCTACACCTGAAGGACAAATATTCATAAACCTTAGAACAATGCTTCTGAAATACTAACTAAATAAAACCAGTATTATTACACCAGGGGAAAAATATAACCTCTTACCACATAATATAATTCTACGAATAGAAACCTGGGCAATAGCCCCATATTAAGCTAAATAAGCTAGATATATATACAGATGGGTAAATAAAGCCTAATGTATTATGTAGTTACTCGTTGTAGGTAGAGCTAAGATAGATTTAACGAGATTTTAGATCTCTACATATTGGGGCCTCTTTCCCTTTTGCTAGAGTAAGTAAGTGGGATTGAGGAACCGCATAAATTAGATAAGAAGGATGGGAAATTCGACCAAGGCGAGGGTTATGGCCGCTGATAACCCTTCATCCTCGTTGAATCATGAATGGAGGTTATGAGGTTGTTTACAAACAAGGTATGAATGTGATCGAACCGTGAATACTCTTTAGAGAAAAGAAAAGAAGTCCCTCTTCATGAAGTTCCCTTGCTTAGACATACTAGACTTATAATAACAGGCGAGTTTCACGGTATTTTCTAGCGGTAACATAAAGATTTAACATCTGTTTAAATGAGTTCGGACGGGTGACTTTGACAAGTAAGCCTATTGTCATGGAGCGATGTTAGCTGTTGTCAGTGTCATTTGTCCTGTGAGAGCGACGGATAATAGAACGACGAATTGAGATTTGATGGAAGACCACAGATAGACAGACATAGTAAATTAAATGAAAGTAAATACTTTCCGTCGAGATTTCGTAACTGCGAGGCGGTACTTAATCCCGACAAGCGGTGGAGAATATCCAAGTCTGGTCCGACGAAATTCACAACTTGGGGCGGGGCGGGGCTCCAAGTCATAGCCGCTGGAATGATCGTAGATTCAGAATGGAAGTTTTAATCATAGACTCTCGTGATAATTACAAAACTATAACGGTCTTATTCATAAAAAAAGCTTATTGAACGTTTATAGCATTCATTAGTTAAAACGTCTGATAGTGCTATAGATCGGCTATTAAGATGTCATAAAATTGTTTATTCATAATCTATTCATATCGCTTCGATAACAATAGTGGCGCTATAGTAACCAAATGTTGCCATTGGGATGAAAAACTTTGTTTTCGACCGGCATGCAGGATGAAACCATAGGTAATTTACTTGAATTTGACATTATTTTGATTCTGTGTCAATGTCAGATAGTATTATTTATCTGTAGTATACCTATCTATCATGTTGACGCGGAAAACCGCTTGTCATTTTGCACCAAATTTTCATTCAATTTATGAATATAATTAAATAAAATGGAAACTAAAGCGAGGCCAAGCGCCAAGAAAAGGCAGAGATGTGAGAACTGGCAAGGGAGAAAAGGTTTGTTCAACAATTTCTATATTTGCGAAATATTGAAGCATCGTTTGCAGATTGGTCTTCACTTATATCCTTTGATTTACTTGTTAGTTTTGTATTCTATTAAGCTTAACGCACGTTTGTTTCAGATTTTATTAAAAGAACTGGTAAAGGCGCGAGTCGATGTTGTTGAAAATAAAAACACGGACACCAATTCAAATACAAAGAAGGTGGCGGCATGGGCAGATTTGCTAAATAGAAATAAACATAACCCAACATAATATTTATCTAAAGTAGGTATAAGTTTATTACTCTAGCGATAATATAGTTGTTCTGCTTGACTAAAATACGATTATGATGAGTCTTTACTGTCCTATTGTTAGGTATAGGCCTACTGCTCACTCAGACTATTTTTATTTCAGTTTCAACTGCATGTGTTCAAGAGCCCAGCGCACTCTTTCCCAAACCAAGGCTCAGTGGGGGATAATAAAGATGTGTGCCAAAAAACAAAAGGCTCAAGAGCGTAAGGAGCAGATGAAGACTGGTGGTGGTCCACCACCTACTATCGAAACACCACATAATAATGATATTAGTTTCTAGCTCCCTAATGAATTTGTCACCGATTCCTATGAATTTGAATTTGTGTTGTCAAGTCATTGAAATAGAAACTGAAGCCAGGCCAAGCGCCAATATTTAGTGTGATTGTTGAGCAGGAGCTATCAAACACCAATAAAGAAGAAGTGCCTGCCTAGGCCCTAGTACTCCATCTCCTCTTCCTACGTCAAACAACCTAAGAAAAACCGAAAGACCTCAGCTGCTGATAAAGTTGCAGACTGTGAAGTGAAATGCAGAGAAGAACTGCACTGACCTCAAGTGGAAAATGAATAAAAAATAAGAGGAAATGTAGACCTTACAGAAATTTTGTTTTAAAAAAAACTCAGTATTATTAATATAAAATAAGAAACTGGGAGAATAAACTAATTATTACATATCTTAATGGTATTGTCTCAATGAGTAGGTTATAGATAGATGGTAATTAGGGTTGGTTTTTCGTATCAGGGGGTTTTTAGTTTATTTATTGTGAGACGAGGTAGCTCTTTTTCCTCTAGTCGCTTGAGAGCATCTGTAGGTAGAAGTGGAGGGCCATTAAAAAGTCGTCGCCAATCTCGGTGGTAGTTGTCATAGTTGGTTTTATTCGCTAAAATTTCTGAATTATGACAGCTTGCGAAATTGCAACACTTCTACATCTAGGAACTTCTAGGTTCTCCCCACGGGTACCTACTTTCCTCTGTGTTGTCCTTCTCTATGTTACTCTCCTCTGATAGTGGATCCTCTATTATAATATGAGCGGCTGGATGCGGAACGCACGGGTTCGCGCCACCGGCCAACGACGAACGACCACCGACTCGCCACTACGCCACCGATGCCACATGTCACGCTGTTGTTGTTTTGGATGTATTTTATTGGAATATAGTAGTTTACATTCCACTGTTGTTTAAGTCCTCGGGAAGGTCCCCAACAGGCTGCAGCTAGCGCATAGCGTCATTAACAAACTTACCTCTATACAACCTACCTTTGGAACTCATTGGTGGTAAAACTCATTGTTAAATTTCAAAGTATGTATCTAAATGACTAAACAGCTGATCGTTGTCAGCCATGTTTTTCGCTATCAAACGCTTAAAATGGGCTTATAGTAGGGTGTCGGCTTCCATAAATCAATGTCACTTTATCAAACAGTTATAGAGCATTTTAAGGCTATTGAGCGTTTATGAATACTGATTTTTTAAAATCTTACTATAGCGAGCTTATAAAGCTGTGATAACTTTTTATGAATAAGACCGTAAAACTATAAGGTCGAGCGAAAGGTTGATGAATTACGAAAAATATAATGTTGATGAAAGGTTGACGATTATTAAATTATAAATTTGAGTGAAAGGTTATAAATGGGACAACGAAGGACTAGGATTAAAATCTACTTGGTTAGATAGTTAGAAAATGCGGATTTGATAAGAGGTAGAACGGAACGGAAATATTGGGTTGAGTTTATTTAGGGGCGCCATATAATAATTTAGGAATGGTAGAAAACAAATGGTATTAATTCAGCGGAATCTAAATGCAAATTATTTATCTCTATTAATATTGACTACTGACGGATTGCGAAGCCATACTGAACACTCAAAGCATTTAGGTTACTACACGCGGAACACAACGAAGGGTTACTAGACGATCATCGGGTCAAAGTAAAGTAAAGTAGAGTAAGTTAGGTGCGGAGTGGTACGGAGTTGTACTGAACTTATCATAATTATTATTAGGAGAGAGAGTAGGTGGAGATGAGGTGTTGAGTTTATTAGTTTAAGTATAATTATATTTGTTAATTTTGAAAAATTTAGAACAGGAAGAGGGGAAGAGAAAGTAAAGAAGGGGGGGGGATATTACAACATAACATGACAAAAAACAAGAGCTGAACAGGCATGATTATATTGATAATTCCAAGATGGGTAGAAGATCATTCTTTTTTTTACTTTCTTCCTCTAATGTCATGGAAAAAAATAATAATACCCCAATAAGATTAATACATAATTATTATGTTTATTCATTCAAGAAAGTTAGGTAGGTATATATAAGAAAATCGTAAGTAGCTACCAACTAACTATCATAATCGTAAGATTGGAAGAGTATGCAGATGTTCTCGCTTTCATTTTAAAGCTGACACCGATATAACAGACAAGATGTGGGCAAAAAAATGACACTGAAGAGGCTTATAACCAATCTCGTTATTGTAAAAGGGTACACCTGAGTAAACTCGGTCATCTCTCCGTCAAAGAGCGGATTTTAACAGTTTATGTTTACTGATTACCCTATTGACAAACAGACTTCAAAGCAGGTAATCTTCTATATCCATAGGTTATTATTGGTATACCGAGGCCCGGCGGATGTATGGGACTCGCATCGCTTTGCACATTCCTGACAGGCATAATAAGACTATTTTGCAATGGTTGATTTAATTTCTTTGTGGTGTCAATCATATGCGATGCAGAATATGCTTGCTGGACAGGAGCTAATCAAATGTGTTTTACCTATTGTAAGCAAAGTTTCTGTCTTGTAATTTCGATTGAAAAATTTTGTGCAGCAACAAATGATACTTTATACTTAACTGCCAGCTGTTATGAGTTTTGTTAATTACTCGTAATATGTAAGTTTAGATTTGTGACGGTTTGATTAAATAATATATATTTCATCTGTGTTAACTATTATCTCACACGGACCGTAAATTTTTACGGGATTATCTTCTACTCCAGGACCTAAAGAATAATATTTAAATTTTATCAAAATCCGTTTAGCCGCTTAACAACAGACAAACATACAAACTTTAGCATCGCACTAATAATATTATAAATACGAAAGTTTGTGAGTGTTTGTCCTCTCTTCACGCCGAAACGGCGGAACGGATTTTGATACTCTTTATCCCGTATAATATTAACGGTTCTTCTTGTGGGATATAAAATAACGCAGGTGAAACCGTGGGACACAACTAGTGTATTATAAAAGTGACTGTAGCTCAGCTGTCTGTCTATTCCCTATTCACCGCAAAATAACTAAACGGATCATGATAAAATTTTGTATATAGATATATTTTGAACACTGGGGAAGAACATGGAATACTTTTTAACGCGATAAAATGTAGTCCACGCGTACGAAGTCAGTAGTAAAAGCTAATAAATATATCATATCACACTAATATAATAAATTAGAAAGTTTGTATGTTTACTTGTGTATTTGTCCTGTCTTCATGCCGCAATGACTTAACAGATTTTGATGAAATTTTGTACAATTTTAATCCTGGGATAGAAAATAGGATACTGTTTAACCCGTAAAAAATAAGGTTCCTGAGGGCACTCTAGTAAAACCGTGGGTAGTAGCTATAGTAAAACAATGGTTTTTAATCCGGAAAATGCAGAGTTATTGCGGGAAAACTGGAATTATGCGGTTGAAGCCGCGGGATGCAGCTACTTATTTCATTCAGATAGTTACACAATGCACCTAAATACTCAAATAAGTCAATAAACACTGCAATCGTCAGTTTAACGGTTAATTGACTTATTTGAACAATCTAGTGCAGTAGTGTTTTAATTTACTTATCTACAGAATATCGTAAAGAATGATCCTTTACTGTCGCAAACTCCGTTATCATTTGTTTTTAAAGTAGTTACCCGAAACCAAACAACTGCTTAAAATTTGAATTTACCGCCATAAGCGAAGCGTACCTTATGTGACAGAATATCAGTAAAGTGCTCAAAACGTAACTAGATGGCGCCAGTGGAAAAATTGCCTCGCGGTGGTGTTTCGTTCGCAGCGGATAGCGTGCCAAATCGCTTGTGGCGAGGGTAGCGGGAATTTTAAAAGACCCAACGGTGTTGGGACCATTTGCAACCAGTTTTTGAATTGCGACTCGCACGTTCTACGTGTAGTCGTTTTATTAAATCATCATTGTAACTGTCCTATCAATGAGTTGTATTATTGTAGTACAATATACTATAGTGCAATTTATGGATATGATTGTATATTAAATGCACAATGTGAAATTGTGCATTGACGTAAAAAATCACAAGTAGTAAGTTGTTTCACCTTGGTAGGTACTTTAATTTCCGGCATGCAGTAATTTTATTATGAGAAACATGATAGTAGGTATCTAGTTGTTTATGTTTGCTTCGCACGATTTGTGCATTTAGCCTGTGTCAAGTATCGTTATTAGATATTATTATTTGAAGTTTGTAATATTTGTATAATATAGATACCTAAATGAGAATCCGCATTTTCATTAAAATCATTTGAAAAATAATATAGTTACTTGACACTGTTATTTAACATACTGTTCCTACAAAACTGTCATGCCACAACACGTACGAAGCTCGAAATTTAAAAATATTATGTGCTTACGTACCTACCTTTTATTTTTTGTTTTTAGCGCTATTTGGAACAGAGTAACACTCGTAACAGGAGGGGGTTATTATTCAAGTTTTGCCATCATTATGCGAGTTTCCTGTCTATATACATCAGCAGTCATGATCTAAGGAAGCTATTATTATTGAATTACGTTTGGAGCACGATTCCACAGACAGTCACATAGATGCTCAGATACACACGTCAAACGTATGACAACCCTTTCTTAAGAACTATTAGGTGAACTGTGACTATATACTATATAAAGACTATATAAAGTACCTACCTACTTAGGAGGCAAATAGTTTATATCCTCAAAGTTTTTCCCCATATTGTTGTGTCTGTTTTAAAGTACACAGTACGTTGCAACAACGATTTCAAACTTAAAAAACCTATTAATTCTCCCTCAACAAGTAGTTATTAAAATCTATACAGACCTACAACCGGCGAGGCAGGCTTAAATAATTCATGTTGGTCTGTTTGTACACGTCCGTTATACTACAATACACGGTGAGGGAAAAGGGGTGATATTTTACTCAAAATCAATGGCAGCACCATTGTATGCACACCACGTCTGCCTTAGGAGGAGGGGACTTTATGTCTTTTGCTCATACTAATAACACCACCCCAGAGTAAAGGGTGGCTCCTTTTAAACGGGGCCATCAAAACTTTGTATGTTAATATAAACACTCGTGTTGGCTTCGTTGAGAACACCCCATAATTCAATCTTCTTACAAAGCACGCCGCTATAATGAATACCCGCATCAACTAATTAGTCCACGCTCTGCTCTTTAACATTATTATTATTATAGGAACACAGTTAAGGTAGAATATCATTTTGAAAATAAGATAAACTTATTAAGTTATTATATCCTATTTAACTAACTACCTACTATCTTTACTTCCAGGCTCATCTATAGAAACGTGATGCGGTTAGCCGACCAAAGACAACAATTAACCCTTTGTTCTTTTGAATATTATGCCAGCTGGCGATCCCGGATAACTTAGACTTTAGTGTCTAGGTTCTAGACGGCTTCCGCAATTCCATGGACCAACATTTGTTTCGTTTGGTATTTTAGTTTTATCAGATATTATGGTAGTAAGTTAATAAAAACACTACATATCTGTGGTGTTTTAATCAAGAATTTATCCAATAACAAAAACTGAACAGGTAAAAAGACAATATCAAAATAATTATGTTACCAAACCATCACGGATGATGTGTCCGATACCAGAATCACACACGCTTATCTCGTTTCATGTGGGTATAATATAGCGGAACATACTCTCAACGACGCGACGACGAATTCGTAGACATAGTCGTCGGATTGTAGCAGCAAGATTCAGCGTTCGGTAACATTATGTCGGGCACGGGGTGAGGAGCGTCGCGACGTTAGGCGGACACGTGTACTACGCAGCCTCCTCAGCTTCCACTCTCTTATCATAGGGATGTAGCAGTCGCCCGATAGGGTAGGCTCTCAGACTATCCGCGCCTTCCTTGCCAAACTATATAATATGCGCATTATACATGAGAAAACGTGTGTACCAACTACCGACTAGTTTTATATTGAAACGTGCCTTCCAACTATTCGCAAGGCCCGATTACATTACTTTTGTTGTGATTCCAATCAAAACTATTAGGAATTGGTAGTTTTGCTTGCGTTTAGACAGCGACTGTTGCAGTCATTGATAGGGATCGATTGCATCAGAAGTTAAGTAATCTTTCTAAAGGTAAAGGAAAACATAAATGGGTGATTACAATTATTGTGGCAGTAAGTTTATGTTTGATCATTTATTTTTGATTGATAAACTCTGCATAAACAGAATGCCAAATTGTGGCGTTAGCTACTTAGAGGTAGAACATCCAAGCTATATTTAAAAAACGCTATATGGGTCAAAATGTTGATTAAGTTAATTTTTACAAAGAATACGCTCTTCACGATAAAATAGGTGAGTTTTGTAGCAATCACCAAGGTAATCATCAACTTTTATTTAAAGCGTTTTCTTGTTTCGTAATGAATACAACTAAGTATACATAACAACACTGGAAGTATGTAGGAATATTACAATTTAAATCAACTCGCAGCGGCGTGCAAATGATCGTCAGAACACGGCGCGTGACGAATGGTCGAACGTTGTCACCGACACATATAGGGGAACTTTTAATATTTTGTAGTCTGTTTCTAATTGCCGCCAACCCAATCCTTACTCGATTTAAAACACGTCACACTGATTTATTTTTGAAACTACGATGATACCCTTATTAATAAGCCCCTCTACTTTACTATAGGGTTTATGTAGAGCTCACCAAACCAGTCCCGGCGTCGAGTTCGTAAGGAGCGACCGAGACTCCGCATTTTTTTTACACTGGAGTAACGAGACCAGCTCGTCGTTTAGTTTACCTGGTGTTACGCCTAGGCGCCTGTCCAACAGCTGCAGTCTCACCTAGTATACTTTTCATTACAAAATCTTACGCGGCACTGCTCTGGGCTCGTTATCCGGATTACCAATTCTTCAAGTCCCATCAGATAAAAGGAATATCTCTGGAAACACTGCCCTCCAATTCGGAACAGTTGTGGCGAACAGCTACATGAGATAAAACGCCACATAGTGGGCATTCTCGGAACTATCTTGCATCGCGCAAATGGTATCAGCGGGGCCCGAGAGCTTATAATGAACGTTCAACGAGCAACATTCGGACAGCTCTCCCTGAGAAATACCACCTGGCTCTGTCGGAAGACTTCCCGGGGTGTTGGAAACACTTCCGGAGTGGATCACCACCATCACCACGATCCACTTTGTCATACACTTTCACACTTTGTCCTCCACACAGTATAATGTTTTCACATTACAGCTTGACAAATTAATAACTAGCAAAGGTGTGGTACTTGTGGTAGGTACTTAATTGCCCACTTACTAACTCTTGCAGAAGAAGCCTTCTACTACGCCTTCCAACGCCACTCTTGCACGGTCCAGTTGCACCTCATCGATGCTTCCTGTCACACTGTCATTTCAATTGGAATGATATCGCGGAAATAATTGTTATGATTAGCAATATAAGATTCGTTGTGAATGGTGTTACCCAGAAGTTACGCAAAGCTTTTAAAGTGGCTCACGTTCCGATGGGCCCCATAGGACCCTTAGTAAAAATCAATGTTCAGTTTTGATGGATGAATAACGTTTGGTTAGGTTAGCTTTACTAATATTACAAATTATAATGCAGTGATCACTGATCGCACACACTCAACACGCCGCCTATGTACTTTTGCCTTTAATGTCGTATGATTAAACATGAACCGAGGACTTTATCAAATTTTGGCACGCGTTTGCTCGCAGGGTTGGGGAGATAGATGTTTGCCAACCGCGCATGCATCGCCTGCTTGCCAGATAGAGCCGTCAATATGTCGACTAGCTACAACCTTGAGTGATTGCTCGATAAACAACGTTTTTTATCTTTTGAAAGTCTAATATTTTGCCTATAGATGCTGCTTACGCTGTTATTGTCTGTTACTTATGTTGGAAATACTAAGAGATGGTGTATTAGTTACAGTAGACAAAAGTTAATACATATTGTATCTACGGATTAAAAGTATAATTTAGCAAGAGTACTTACTTCACTTTATCATCTTGAACGTTAAAAACTGAGTTTCATCGTATAAGTTTACCAATTTTATACAGGCTGTTTTTAATGTCAACCTCAATGCCGTGACAAGATTATCTTCTGCTGATGGTCATATTTCTTTAAAATATTAATTAGTTATACTATAATAGCTTTAGACTGCAGTGTAGAAAGGTACCTCCACAGCGACCAAAGTATCTTAATGTATCTACCTCGTGGTTTAAAATATCTCCATTATCCATAGCTACCAAATTCAATCGTGATCGGTTCAGCCAAACAGACAGACCGAGTTACTTTTGCTTTTATAATATAATTTATATTTCATATAAGTACCTATCAGCTTCCTTTTAAACTTAAAAAAGCAGACAAAATGCCTTGAGCAAACATGGTTGACAAACTGGTAAATTCAATAGCTTTTCTTCGCCACGACTGGGGACGTACGAATCTATTCCGTCTGCCAGAAAAAGAAACAACCGGAAAGGTATAAAAAGACCGGTCCCAATTCTCACCCCTCTTCGTCCCCCGATAGTGTCAAAATCAATGTGTCCCCACTAGAGAGCGGATGGTGATTCCCAGTCTTATCCACTGCAACGTGCCGACTTCCAACCGAACACAGAATCAATTTGGTATGTACCGCGAAAACCGCAAATACCGCTGCAAAATATTTTAGCGGATATTATAATATTTGTTATAGGTACCTACTTAACACATAATATTAATAATAAAAACTAGGGACTAAGTATATCGAATTTCTCAAAAAATAAATGTGTTCATAATTCAAGCAACCAGAATAAAAAAAAGAAAAAAAAGCAAACAAGAGGTCAAGTTGGGCTAACCTGATCGAAACCCTTATCCGTCAAATGTCGACTTTATGGGCAACTGTATCTACTATGCCCGTTACATTCCATGATACCAACTTATTAATTAAGGAATAATACGAAAAAAAGCAATGGTTAGATAAGACACATTATTGTTATGGGCATTGACCGTCTATGTTTAAGAGGACATCTCTTTTGCTAATAATATTTACTGTATGTAGGTAGCTAGGTATGTCGAATAAGGTTAGTTGTGTTCGAGGTGGAGAAGCGAAGACCGAGGCCAAGACGCGATGCGGTGGCTGGCCCCCACTCCATCCGTCAGGCTGTCGTGCGAGAGCTACTACACGGCAATGCACTTAACTTCACGCTAACCATACATGTGTCTACGGCGATGAGGGGCTAACTTGCTACTTGTTAATAGTTATGAAGGGGCCACGCGGAGTGGTCATCCCAAAACTAACACTCAATTATTATAGACCTCATAGTGGTGACAGATCGTAGCAGTGATTATACTCCGTTGTTAGATTCATCTCGAGTGTCAGAAGTCTTGTAATTTTATTATCTTACCTAAGAACATTATCTACAAATGAGAAAACTTACACACTTATTATCTTTATCGGAAACATTTAATTACTACAGGACACTACTGTCTACTTTGTAGTGAGTACCTATGTGAGAATTATAAACCAATTTTTCATCATCATTATTTACATCAATATTAAAAGTTGATTAACCAGTTTCAAAGTCTTTTCTTTAGATTGTTCCGAGTTCCTTTAGTGACTCGCTGATATCTCGGAAAGCTTTGAGATTGCCGTAAGGATTACATGAGTTTGCAATCAAAAGTTGAGTCAGGTCGGTATTTCTGTGGGCCAAAATGGTTACGGTAATTACATTTCGTCAGACCATTGGGCGATTAGGTACGTATGCCAGCCTAGTTTACTCCCGACTCATATAGTCTTATTCAAATAAACTTTAGGGTTAATCGTACTTATATATTGTGAAGCATCGAATGATTAGTGCCAAGAATGAGTCAAAATAAGTAGGTGTCGGAACAGCATCATCACGGCGGAGTCTCGTTTTTCTACTCACTCAATAAGCAACTGCACTTTGCACCCGCACTAAACAAGTATGTAACTTTAACTTACTAAGAAAAGTGTAAACGCGCCGTTACTTGGGCATGTCCTTTCGTGTAATTATCAGGTTTGTTACTCCGAAACTATCAATTATTTGTGTCAATAGTGCACTCCTGAATATTTTTTGTTAGTTAATCAGCAACATGGTCAGGTGGATTTACAAATATACGTCGAAAAAACATTTTACGGCGTAATTAAAAAAAAATCATAAAAATTCTCGAGTGGTCGTACTTTTTCGATGTTGGCTTTATAGTTTTTTTATAAGGTGCTTTTGTCCAAATCTCAGTCATTAATGATTAGTAAAAAAAAAACTAACTGAAATCATCCCCACCTGTGAAAAAATAGCAACTCCTTAAGTTTGCCGGCAAAAAAAATAGACATACCATCGTACGAATGCGTTTTCAAACACATCTTTTGAGGAACAGTTTCAGGGATATAACATCCCCATGTCTGACCCACCTGCGGAGGATATGTTTAGTCTGCTGGTTCTGTACTTGAACAGACGTCGTCATGCAGACACCTCATCACATCGATGTACCGCCAGTCCACTTGGCATCGTTGCAGAGACTCGAGAACAGCGCAGGTTTCGACAGAGTTAAAGGCCATAAAGGTTTCCATAGTCCACAAAGGCAAAACACAGGGGATGATTATACGCCTCGGTCTTTTGTATATAACCTGCCGCACTGTGTAAATTTATGTGGTCTATAGGTTTTCAGACTCTTTCCTTTACATGTGCTGTAAGATATTGCTTCTTGCCAAATTTAATAATTCTAGGTCGACAGGAAGTACCCTATAGGTTTCGATTTCCTTGTGAAATCGTAAAATATGCGACATAAACGTCATCAAACTTCGAATATGTTTTGATCTTAACTTAACATTTTGACTGTTGAGCCGTTTTGCTTGTCTAGCCACGGGTGCGGC
Organism: Campaea margaritaria; assembly: GCA_912999815.1. NCBI lineage: Eukaryota > Metazoa > Arthropoda > Insecta > Lepidoptera > Geometridae > Campaea > Campaea margaritaria. The sequence continues at coordinate 10,102,767 of OU538788.1, forward strand.
TCTGCATGCTCCATAGTGTTTTCCCATACAACAAACACAACAGTTGTGTTTTGCCGCACTCGCGGGAAGTTGTGAAAAACACGACAGCTGTGATCTCAGCAGTACGAGTACGGCAAAACACAACAGTTGTGTTTGTTGTATGGGAAAATACTACGGCGTGTGCAGAGCCGCACCCGTGGAAAGACAAGCAAAGCGGCTCAGCAGTCAAAGTCAAGTTTGGTAATAGAATTATTCATATTTTTTCAGGCCAGATTTCATAAAATACGTATTCAGTTCGACCTGCCGAATCAAATAAGCATCATGAAGCTGCTGTCAATTACTGAGGAGCCCCGTTGTCTACCTTCAGTCTCTGTCAGCAAAATTGCTAGCTGTCCCCATTTTATTTTATTATGTACTATAAATTCCACGAAAGGTTTAAAATAAAGAAAACGAAAGTATGATAAATAGGTGATCATTATATTTTCAAACAATCATTACAATTATTTCAATATCATAAAATTTATCAAGTCTAAATAAGTAAAATATTTATTAGAATTAAATGGTAGTTAGGATAACAGATGTTAATGACTACATTAATAAAAAGTAAACACCGGCATTCTAAAACTACTAAATAACATTGTAAAAAACCTTAAAATTGATTATATAAATTAAAATAGGTGTATGTAGTACATAAAATAAATTTTTTTTTTATTCGTATATCTTAGTCATACATTTTTTGGTAATTTTCTTTTAAGTATTCAGGTGGCTTGTAAACACTTCCAAAGGGCACATCCACATCCAAAGTTACGCCCATCTATAATCTGAACAAGGAAGCACAGATACTGGAAGTAAGAACACCTCGTGGCCAAATGGGTTGTAGCTTATCACAGTAAACGCATAGATGGCGTTTGTATCAAATAGGCTCATTTAAAAATCTGGCCCCTATCAAAGTCGTTCGCTGAAGGGAATAAATATGAAAACAACAACACCCACCTCTAATATCTAGCCTTGAAAAACAAATAGTCTTATATTTAATAAATAATTATCTGAATGTTCTTCATTTTATGATAATAAACTTTTATTTGTAAAATCCACTCCTCATCTTTTAGCCCACATATTTTGTACTGTTTGTATATTTCAATGATCGAAGTTAATTTTTGGCATCCCATCCCAGGGATCTATCCACAGCCATTTTCCATTGCTTGTATCTCATGTCCCTTTCATCTTCGCTAATACGGGGTACATAAGTGATTCCGTCGCTCATGGGTATAGGGGATACTTGTTTGCCCTCCACGCCCCAGTAGGCAGCCAAAGCAGCACCTAAAGCTGTACTCTCGGTAAATCCCGCCTTTATAACGTTAATACCAATTAAGTCTGCCTGAATTTGCATGACTAAAGAATTAGAAGTCATGCCGCCATCAACCTGTTAAAAAAAAGAAAAATGTATTTTTATTCTTATATTTTAAAAAAATACATTTTTGTTAAATTAAGTAATAGGAATATTAAGACTACTCTATTCAGACTTATTTGAATTAAAGCCGGTATTTCAATCAGAACTAGACAGTTCGCGTTACTTATCATGCAATTTCACACCCAATCAAAGCCTCAAGTGTGTTATCCGACAAATCGCGGTAGCGCTGCAATGTCTCCGATTCTGGCAGTGTTTGTATACAAAAAAAACCATAGATTTAATATGTACAGAGTGATGAAGATGAATGGTGTAACAAAAAAAAATTAAATGTGTGCATGAAATAGTGTTTTCATGACTCTGGTACCATTTATTATCGATAGTTATAGGCGACATTAGAGGATACTAGTTAGTTTAACCAAGTTAAAAAGAAATAAGAGTGCTAATTTAAAAATAAAATTAAATGATTTTGGCTCTGTTGTAGCGCGCCATTCAAATACCCCGCCTGTTAAGAAAGCCCAGATTCGCGTGGCAAAGGCGGGTCCAAGCGGCGTCAGCGCATCGCCCGTTTCGCGCGCTCCCGCGCTACCAGTGGCGCCGGCGGCGGCAAAAAAGCGAAACAGTCGAGTCAGGAAGCGTCCCGCGAGATACCACGACTAACCGGGTAAAAACATTAAACTGTGTTATTAAAAAGGTGACCTTGCTAATTTTTTGTTATTTTGATTTGCAAATGGATAAATTCTTAGTTTTATTAAAATAGAAATTGGCTGAATCGTTTAGTCAAAGCGTTGTGTTATATTCGTAAAGACTGAAGCTACTATTGTAAGTTGGATTTTTGTCCTTTAAACAGATCTACGAAATGATAGTCTTTAAGCCCTGTTTGAAATATCGCCCCTTAGAAAATGAGCTTTTGAATAAACTTTAGCAACTAGTTACCTTAAGCACCTGCAGAGGTATGCCGCAATCTTCATTCATTGCGTCCAATATATCTCGAACTTGATAACACACAGCCTCTAGAGCCGCTTTTATAATGTGATTTGAATTTGTATCTTCGGTTATTCCGCATATTACACTATGAACAAGTAAGAACATCGTTTTAATAGATTAGAAAGGAGGTTTTACTATTACTAAGAGACCTATCCCACAAGCGATTTTTGGGTGTAGGCGTTGATCAATGATTAGTAAGTTGATAAATAGTAAAACGTAGTAATCCCCTTCTGTTAGTCTGAAACAACACAGTGAATCTTCGCTAATATCAGGTGTAGTGATAACTTTCGTTGACAAAATAAACAGTTTCAGTTTTCTAGATAGGATATGAGTACACCTACATTTTCCAGTGCTGATTATCATTAGAATATTAATAAGACATAATATATTTATAAGAATAATTTGAGAAAAAAAATTATGCTTTCTAAACCATCAACTCAGAATGAGAAGATTCGTAATTAATCAACTTATCTTAAGTTCTTGTCTTCCTAGTTTCCTTTATTCCAATCGGTTTTAGCCAACATTTTATAGCCAGTCATAGCCACACTTCCAACTAAAAGCATCTCCAAAAATGTATTTAAGCTTAAAACCAAAAGCATATCTCACCCTCTAGCATCTTGCCTCCAGTATGGAGCATACAACCCACTGAAAGCAGGGACGAACACCACACTTCCATTCTCTGCGGCCTTCTCAGCTAATTCTTGAGAATCTTTAGCATTGTCTAATATTCCAATGTTATCCCTCAGCCAACCCAGAGCTGCGCCAGCCACAGCTACCTAGAAAGTTTATTTTATACGATATTATTTAGGAGACCAATTTTAATAAGTAACAAATTTTAAATTTAAGTTAAATTTAGACAAAAGTAAACAAATATATATTTTTCTAAACAAATGGGACAAACTTTGTTACCATACGTTTTTGTTGTCGATGTCTTATCAACTAGCTAAAAGCAACTAAATCAGTGTCAAATATGAGGATGTACTAACAGAACCTTCCAAAGCGTAGACAGGTGGATTTTCACTGCCAAACTGATATGCTACTGTTGTTAGCAAACCGCGCGTTGAGTTGACTCTGACATCTCCAGTATTGTAGAGTACAAAGCATCCAGTTCCATATGTCGCTTTAGCTTCACCTTTCTGAAGACACATCTGACCTACCAGAGCAGCTTGCTGGTCACCAAGGCACCCTGATATGGGGACACCTGAGAGTGGCCCCTCAGGTATATACCCATATATCTGAAATTTTTAAAAATAAGTTTTAATATCCTCAAATTAATACAACCACAGTGCAAACAGCTTTATATTACAAAGACAGAATGAAGTGACTCGTGGTGAAATTACATTTCTTATACTGCAAAAGAAACCCGTGTCAGTTATTTTTTAATAGAAAAAATCAATTAACCTGTTTGATCCCATTTAAATATTTTCTAATACTAATAATATTACGAAAATTATGCTGAAATGAATTCAATGAATTTCAGAACCTTAGGGGTTGGGACCTTCATAATAATATGTTGATTATGATACATCATTTATGAAATTTAATATAAAACAAATATATATCCATATATATATCCTCCTCACGAAAGTGAGGGGAGACCCGTGCCCAGCAGTGGGACGTTATGGGTTGTTGATGATGAATATAAAACAAGGTTGCTAAATAACATAGTATGCAGATTACTATGGAGAATAATATCAAGCACTAGGAGTTACGAGTTGGGAATTGATAATAATGGCAATGAGATTACTGTAAGTTTACAGGTTTGACTCTTCATCATCAACAACCCATAACATCCCACTGCTGGGCACGGGTCTCCCCTCACTTTCGTGAGGAGGATTAGGCCATAATCCACCACGGGGGCCAGATCCGGATTGGTGGATCACATACCTACCTCCGAAATAATTTTCGGGTAGGTATGTGGGTTTCCTCACGATGTTTTCCTTCACCGAAAAGCGAGTGATAATTGCGTACATATGTTTTACAAGAAACACATTGGTACGTGCCTGCACTGGGATTTGAACTCACGACCTTCTGCTTGGAAGGCGGACGTTCTCCCACTAGGCTACCACCGCTTCTAGGTTAGGTTTGACTCTTATGTAGGCAAATAAAGTGATCCACAGGAATGTGCACACTCTTGAGAGTTTGTGTCTTGATAGTTCCCAACTCCCTAATATGGGACATACTATTCAGAGCCCAGGATCGAAGTACTTGATTGTAACATGTATAATTTTTTTTTTTCACTTCATACCTCTGAACTTGATTTTATTTCAGGTAGAACAGATTTTGGCACTTCGAAGAATTTTAATAGCAGTGGATCCCACGTCAGATTTTCAATATTCATAAGCATTGTTCTTGATGCATTTGAAACATCTGTAACATGTTTACCTCCATTTGGACCACCTGTAATTCAAAACGCATAAAATTTAACAAATTAAATGTCAAAATGTACTTATATGGAACATAGTTTTTAATAAAACGCATATCTATATATATAAAAATGTTATGTTGGTTTGTGTACGCTTCAAAAACTCAAAAAGTTCTGCACCGATCGAGCTGAAATTTTAGCATTATATATAATCAGCATCAAGGATTGTTTTTATCTATTTTTTTCATCAGTGACATATCAGAGAATGTGCCACAGCGTAGCGTGGCAGGGTACAGCTAGTTTAAAATATTTTTTATATCTGATTCAGATCTAATGGCGCACTATTATTTTGTACTGCGCAGTACAACTCCTAAGTGATGTTCCATGACTTTTGATGTATAAGGGGGTTAGTGTGTCAAAAATATCAACTATTTGTATTCAATGTAATTAACACCCTCCCGGCTATCAAATACTCAGATGATAGTCTTATTCTGACAAAGTATATTCCAATGTAGCAATTTTCTATAGTGTTTGTACAAGGCATATACAAATATTTCAAAGTAAACAATTTTTTTTTTTTTTTTAATTTATTTAAAGTACTTTGTCGCTAGGCGACCACATCGTCCTGTAGAAACAATAAACAGAGATTAAAAAAACAACAAAACAGTAACGAAATTAACAGCTATTTTGTCAAGGCTAGATCTGCTAACCAATACAATATTTTGGCTTCTTCTGATGTGGGAAAAGACAAAGTACTGTTCAGAAGTCCAATGTGCAAAGTTCTATGTCCACCAAACATTGATCTCCTTAATGTATCGTTCCGGACACATTCCATCAAAATGTGTTGAACATCTTCAAGTACTCCGCATTCATTACAATTCGGCGATGAGACTTTTTTCATTAAAAATGCAAACTTGTTTGATGGAATGTGTCCCGAGCGTAATCTAAGAGCAGTCTTTAAAGTACATAATGAATTATGTTATATGGCTGATAAGATAGTTGTATCTAAATCTACACACAATCCAACATGCAATAAAATTATTATTAATCTACCAACCTACGTCTATTCTAATTTAAAGCAATAACATTTGTAACTACTAAAATAATAAAGCATTGGAAAGTTGAAACGGATTGAAAATGGATAAACAGAGTATTTTGAAAGCTATAAAAATAATGATATGCTGGTTGAATTTGTTAGAGTACACTTTATTTTAATAATCTACCCCAATTGCCCCTAAAATGCCACAGTTAATGGAGCAGTGAAACAAGAAATCCATGGATGAAACTGCAGGGCACATGCTTATAAGGAAAACCAACCTAGATAGATTAGTTACTGATAACATTTAATCATTTTGTTGTAGCAATTTTGCTCATTTGTTGGTTACCTTTAGACCAAACTATGTAAAATTTTACAGTTGCAACGATTAAGTTTAACATTTATAATTAGGTGCAGGTATTCTGCAGGTTTATCTAAATGGTGATACTGTTTCAACATGCTGAGCATATATTTACATGTAATTGAAATAGAACAAAAGCTAACCATAAAAAAAGCATTCGGCCTATATTTCATATCAAATTAGCTTATAATGTAATGATAGTAGTTTACATTACTGTTATTATGTTTATGTATTTTCATAGAATCAGGAACATTAAAAAGGTTGGCTACCTGTTAAATTCCAAATGATCCAAGTGTCAACAGTACCAAAGCAGCAGGTACCCTTCTTCATGGCACTCTTCACAGCATCAACATTATCGCAAAGCCATCTCAACTTAACTGCACTGAAGTATGGTGATAGGGGTAGGCCACATAATGGCTGGAAACATGTTTATAAAATAACATTAATACAACAATAACATTAGTTATAAAATACCTATGTGTAATTATCTATGCAGATATCCATCTCTTTTTGCTTCATAAGACATGTCGAGCTATCAGTTACCTTGGGAATTGATTGTCAGCAGTCGTTAAGCAAAGTCAAAGGTCTGATAAACTGACATTAGAGGCTAGCATTACCTCATTCCACAAACAATAAACTATGTAAAGTAATAAATAAAATTAACTTCCATTATTATCATCATTAGCCATTGTTGATCATAGGCCTCATCTTTAACACTCCAAATTGTACGACCTTGAGATTTCCTTCCCCATGTTTGACCCAGTATGCGGACGATGTTGTCTGCCCATCTGGCAGGTGGTCTTCCAATTATTGACCTCATCAACCCTCATGGATACCACTCCGTGATTGTTTTGGTCCATCTATTGTCATTCTGTTTTACCAAATGTCCTGCCCACCTCCACCTAAAAACTCACTGTGTATCTAATTCTAATATTTTAGCTCTTATAACAAAATTAAAAACTAACCTTCAAATAATTCTGGTTTCTCGTCTTGTTGGGGACTGTATCTAGCAATTTGTCAATTGTTGAAGACGTCCTCATATCTAGCCATACTATAGCATTATGTAGCGGTTTCCCCGTAGACCTATCCCAAACAATAGTGGTTTCTCGCTGGTTGGTCACTCCAACAGCTACTATGTCCTGTGAACAAAATTAAAATAATTAATCGGCACAATTGTATTGTTACAATACACTTCATAATTTATTAAACCCCTGATAATTGCAGTTAACAGAATAAATGAATAATGTGTGTACCAACCGATAGCAATCATTTTTTAATGGTTAGTGTTCTGTGCGAGGAAACGAGGAACCTACACACATAGGTCTGCGCCTACTTACATAAAATAATATGTGCCAGACATCAAAATGATCAATAAATGCCTCAAAAATTTTAAGATTACCTGCCAATAATGTGTCAACTAGGTAGAACAAATTAAATAGATAGGTAGATAATACAAATGTAAAAATAACAACAAACCTTGGATGTCCCGCCTAATGACACTAACTTTTCCACTGCTTTAGCGATGCATGTTTTAACCACTTCTAAAATTGCATAGGGGTCTTGTTCTACCCAACCTTCTTGAGGAAAACGCTGCTCAAGTTCCTTTTGATGTACAGCAACTACTTCCGAAGATTCTGCTTTGAATATGATGAAACGCGCACTTGAAGTACCTTCATCAATGGCACCGACGAGCGGTCCAAATTTACCATAGGTAGACATTATAAAATGAAATTTCTCTACAGAAAAACCACGAAATAAGCATTAAAATCCACACAAATTACAGATTATTTTTATGAAATCAAAATATCAAAGTAGAAACTGTCTAAAACCACTTAGCAGTGTTGCCATTAAGTTGATTTAGTGTTCACAACCTAAAAAACGTTATCATCATCATCATCACTCGGGTAGGTATGTCGGTTTCCTCACGATGTTTTCCTTCACCGAAAACCAAGTGATTATAACGTACCTCTACATAATATTCTGCTTTACAGAAACACATTGGTACGTGCCCGTGATGGGATTTCAACTCACTACCTTCTCTTTGGAAGGCATACGTTCTCCCATGCTAAACGCAAAAGCAGAGTGTAGCCAAAACATAAAAAACATTTACAAAATTATTGTCAAACTGATGTCAAACTCTTGGCTATCTTCAAATTGGAAATAACTTGGGGATAACATTTAAAAAAAAATTCAAATAATCACAACTACGACTATATTTATAGATCACGACTGAGGCGCCAAAATAGTAGTAAATCAATTTCGCACGCAAAATATTAAAAATACAAAAACCTGACTGCGTAAAGACGATTTAAATAAACTTGAAAAATTTAACTACAAAATAATAATCACTAAAAAATTAACACGATAATAAAACTAAAAAGAAAGAAACAAGGTCACAAGTTTAGAATTCTGTTAAAGTAGTACTGATTAACTACTACTATTATTATATTGCAGAACCGACGTAATTTAAAAAACACCGGCCAAGAGTGAGGCGAACTCACGCACGAAGGGTTCCGTACTCTGTTGTATGAGAGCCATAAATATTACATTTATATCAATTTAATTATTTATTTTTAAAGTTATAATATATTTTGTTAAATATTCTGTGAGTATTTCAAGCGTCTACCTGTTGCCATTATTAATATCGAAAAAAAATGGGCAAAAAAATCACGCTTGTTGTATGGGAGCCCCCTTAAATATTTCTTTTATTCTTATTTTTAGTATTTGTTGTTATAGCTGCCATAGAAATACATCATCTGTATAAATTTCAACTGTTTAACTATTACGGTTTATTAGATACAGCCTAGTGACAGACAGACAGATTGCGATTGCGACAGATTTGATAGGATCCCGTTTTACTCTTTGGGTACGGAACCCTAAAAAATTACAATCAAATCTTCCCAAATTTACACAAATTATTGTATCAAGTCCAGAAAAAAATGTACTAGGTAAAAAAAACTAACGTTGGACGTTCCACGACTCTTCACAAGATGGCATTATTTTAAATCCTAGCCAGCGTAATAATAAATATTATGTTTCGTTTTAATTTAAGAACACTAAACTTATAGATAATATTCTACCATTATTACACAACACACGAAGAAACACAAGTTTGAGGAAATAAATATAAAAATCATAATAATTATTTTCGGTTCACTGCCAAAACTCGTGCACAAACAAAAAATAAGCATTTATTTTATTTAATTTGACTGAGTGACGAAACAAGCAAGTCATATACTTGATGGTAAGCGCTACGCCTGCCCGCCTGCCGCTGCTTGCTGCGGCTGTCACGTAATATAATAACAGTCATCTTTAACATTGTGAATCTTAATGGTTCTGTTATTTTTTGAAAGATGGCGTTAGTAACAGTTTACTGTTACTAACGCCTAGAAAATAATAACGTTTAGAATTTTAATTAACAACAATGTTATAAAGTGTACTATCTTTTTCTGTTTCTTTTTCTTTTTAATTACTTATATACTTGATTATAATAATTATAAATTGATACTTATTATACTTCACAGAAATTTATTTGCGAGATATATTTTAGAAATACTACAGTATCTACAATCTACATAGTATACCCTTCTTTTCCACATGCCAACATTTTTCATTGAAACTTATGCTAGTCACAACTTCTATTGATTGTGCAGTATGACAGTATTAAATTTAAGATTTCTGTTTTGTATTGTTTAATGTTGGTCAAGATATTATTATATTTAAACATGTTTGGGAGTGATTTGTAATTCGAGAAGGTTCTGAAACAATAGCACGTAAATTAAAATAATTATGTAATTAGTGTGTCACATAATAAAAAAGTTTTTATTATTTTTATTCTAATAAGTTTATATTGAAATCACCTAATATGAAAATTTTCTCTTTAGTATTTCTTGATCTGATTGATAACTTGTGTAAAAGAGTTTCTAAACTAATTTTAAAAAGAATAAATCTATGTACCTACTATATGGTGTTCTGTATAAACATATTACTATGTAATTTCATTTCGGGATAGATATATTATACACCACAGCATTCAAATGTCCTTCCATTGACATGTTAATTACCCAGTCTATATTGTTAAAATTAACAGCTTTTATGTATTAAATACTAATACTACTAGAAGCATGTGAAGCATTTTGATATCATTCAATTTGTAGTATGTCTACTTCGTGATTATTCAAGAATGTTTTGCTAAAGCAGCTATATCAACGTTTTGTTCATTTGTTAAGATTTCTAACAGCTGATCTACTTTACTTTTTATCCCTTGTTCATTTAAGTGCATAATAATTTTAAATTTGTTTTTGTTGTCGTTAGTCTCGAAGATACTGCTGGCAATTATTTGAGCTAACATTTTGTTTCGTTAATATCTTCCTTTGAAAGTAGTAGGGGATTGTTCCAGGTTTTAGGGAAACCTCAAGTTGAAGATTGTTATCAAGTTGTTCTGGAATATATTTTGGAACTTTCATCTGTTTTGCTTTTTCCTTTCATGTTCAATATAATTTTGCTCGTTACATTATCTCTTTTAACTGAATGAGTGAGTATCAATCTTTTTGGAGTAAAACTTCTATATAGAAGGGTCTTAGGAATTTTTATGTTACGAAAAAGCGTTATAGAGCAAGAGCCCGTGAACCCCAGACCTTCGTTATTTTATAAAAGCTGAAAGTTTGTCAGCGCATGCTCCCAACACGGGTAAGAACGATGTACAATTATAAAGTTTAGGTTACCGTGGCTTTGGCACGTAATAACGAAGGTCTGAGGTTCATGGGCTCTTAGACTATTATGGGCGCGTGGAGCGGGTAGATGATATATCGTGTGGTTTTCAATGCAAAGTTGCTTTTAAATGAAACTAGATTTCGTTGTTTGTCTCTGCATCGTGCAAGCGTTTCGTTTGCGATCCGACGTCACCTCGGTCAACACGACACAGATTATAGCCAATTTTTTTTAAGTAAATCTTCTTTACTCACGCCTGATTTGGGGAGTAAGTTGGCAAATGCGTGATGAGAGCGTTACGAAAAGTGTGATCGGGCGAAGCGAACGGAAGTTGAGAGTGAGATATAAGTTAGTGAAGATAGAAAAAGAGAGTTATGTTTTGTATATTATATTGTAGGGGCCAGACAGAGAGGTGCGAGCCCACATGCTCTTTCTCTCATAGCCAGTTATATACATAACATATTATATATAGATGGAGTTATAGAAGTTTTACTTTAATCGTGTAGTCTAAAGCACACTCGTTATGTTTTTTTTTGTTTCCGGATTGATTGAATGCAGTTTTTTTGTTATATAAAATAAAATAAGTTTAAATAAAAAATGCATTCATTAAAATGTACCAAACCTAATCAAATCAAAATTTGCATTAAACCTTCGAAAAAACAACGTAACTAGGACACATAGTAGAAGTGAAACTTCAACGCACAAGTTTAGTGCAAAAACGAATCGCACCGGACAAGTGGAAAAACGAAGCGCAACTAAATTTTAACTTTAAGTTTTACGGGTAGGTTTTCAAATCGGGCAAGTACATTAACAATATCAGCCCGTGAAACTTCAAGTTCAAATGTTGTTGCGATTCGTTTTTCCACTAAGTGGACGGACAAGTCTTGTCCGTTGAAGTTTCACTTTTACTATGTGTCCCAGCACACAATACGATTTTTCCATAACTGGCAAGTTTGGTTCCGGGGTCTGTTACATTAGGCCGTTTATCTTCAACTTTTGTGGATATATCTGTATTGTTTGTAAAACTTATATTAGTGCTGTTTATATCAGTTCCTAGTAATATTTTTCAGAGATTCCGACGTTTTCCTTCTAGTTTATTTTTGTGTCGGTTTCACAATTTCATTATTTCTCTTAGCTTTTCTTTGAATTGGCGTCGATGTTTCTTTATTGGAGCTGATATCCAGCGCTTCAACGCTTTCGTGTCGAATGAGTGCGTTTCCGTGTTCAGAGATTTGCTTTTCTGCTTTTCCATTCCTGTATTTTTGAAGTAGGCTTTTCTTAGGTGGCTTACTTGATTGCTTCTCTAAAAGATTCAGGACTGACAGTACTGATTTTATGGCGGTATCTGTAGCGGCTTTGGTTCATTATTTTGTTACTAAACTTGGCAATTGCGCTGGAGAGGTATTTTCTGTACGAAGCTCTTCTATGGTTAGTTGGAGCTTTTCGTTACCTGACAGTAATTTATTTATTTACACTCTTGATTTTATAAGATGATTCCAACTCCAACTCTTCATTCTCAATTTCTAATTGCGTTTGCTCATAATTTTGACATTTTAAAGTATTCAATAATTTATTAGAATGAGTGGGGAAGTATGACGCACCTTCCAAACTAAATCATCTATCGTGTCACTAGATAGTGATAAGTTTTCCAATGTCTACTCTAGGATATCTGATTGTTAAGTTTTCATTCATCCTTGTGTCAATAAAACTGTGAGTGCCTACTGGCGTATTTATGTTGTTGCCTTTAGGTTTTTTACTTATGCATGCCACACATTTCCAAGAAATCTTCTTTTCGGGTTCCATAATGGTGAACCTTGTGTACATGATTACATTTGCGCAAATAAGGTCATAAGTGCACTTACATAATTATTGAAAATTTCAATTATATACTGTCTGTTCATAATTTTTTGAGGACATCCATCACAATCTAATAATATAATCGTCTCGGTTGAAAGCGACATTTTGATGTTATATAATATTATATTTAAAATGATAACAACAGGGTGGTCTGACGCGTAATTCACGTTAGAATTATGAATTTTTAGTCTTCAAAATTTGCACGTAGTGACGTTCACTCGGCAGAAAAAGCGTAAGCGCCATGAGATCACGCGGCGGTTACGCGTTTCCATAGCGGATCTTTCCGGAGGTCAAAGTTCATGATTTGTTTCGAAAAGATTGTTATTATTGTGGAAAAATAACTTTGAAACTGATTTGTCTTTCGAGTAATACTTTATTCACTGTCACTACTTTTTGATAATTACAACAAATTTATTCTAATAACTTCAGTTTTACCAGTTTTTAGGGTTCCGTACCCAAAGGTTAAAACTATTACTATCGTATGACTCCGCTGTCTGTCTGTCTGTCTGTCTGTCCGTCTGTCACCGAGCTGTATCTCATGAACCGTAATAGTTAGACAGTTGAAATTTTCACTGATTATGTATTTCATGTATTTCTAAGGCCGCTATAACAACAAATATTAAAAATAAGAATGAAAGAAATATTTAAGGGGGCTCCCATACGACAAACGTGATTTTGTTGCCCATTTTTGCTCGATATTTATAATGGCAACAGGTAGACGCTTGAAATATTCACAGAATATTTAGTTATATATTAAATTTAAAAATAAATAATTAAATTAAAATGAATTTAATATTTAAGGGGGCTCCCATACAACAAAGTACGGAACCCTTCGTGCGCGAGTCCTACTCGCACTTGGCCGGTTTTTTTTTTTATAATTATTTGCGGGAGCAAAGTTCAAACGCTCCTTCTTCGTTCGTGTACGTACGTTCGTGTTTTACAACCAATTTTGAACTCTAAACACAGTAACAGTAAGTTGATACCGTCGAATATGGCAACATTGCCCCTAAGGGAAACTTTGCCCGGTAAACGATTTATTGTAACGGGTATAACGAAGCATATTATCTTTGATTTGCAAGAATATCTTAATATTATGGCAACGTTGATTGACTTTATATTATTATTATTGGTGAATTGTGGGTGGAAAGCAGATTATAATACGTAGTCAAGTTTATTGGGAGCTTTTTGAAAACACTTTTAAACTTTAAAAAGTATTTAATCAGAAAAGTGATATTCTATTATAACTAATTACAAATGAGAAGTCCGAACAAAGTTATATGCTCGAAACGACTGCTTAATAATAATCTTAGTACTAAAAAACATCGCACGACATCCCACGCGCTCACCGGAGGGCCGGAGACGGCCCAGACGCTACGATAGCATTCTAGTTAGGGCTGACTGTTATCAAGCGCCCAGGTGCGCGCATAACTACGTACCTATGACAATATTATACTGACTAAATATTGTATTTAATATTAGCTATACTAACACACGCATGCACATAATCCTACAGTTGTTACTGACGAAGGAAAATACTTACGTCTAGATAGAAAAATTGTATTAAAATTTAAATTATTCGAAAAAAGTGGGAAAAGTAGGCATTTTTGACGGTATTGCATCAAATGGACGTGTTCTCAACGGTCGACGGATGGCTAGTCGAGCAACCAAATTTGAACTCTAATCATAGTAGCAATAAGTTGATATTGCATCAAATGGTCGTGTTCTAGACGGTCATCTGCTAGTCTACTGTCATAATAGATAGTACTAATTTACCGCCGTCTTGACTAGTCTACCCACGTCGAGCCGTTGACAATATTGACATCGTCGCGAGACCGACTTGTTAGACCAGTCCAGTCGTCGACGACGCCGACAAGTTGATCGACTAGGCGATGATCGAAAATGAACGGTCCAGTTTCGTTCACGATAAATACGTCGACGACCCATCTCTAGTGAGCGGGTAGCGGGCGGTGAGGTAGGGCTCGCTCGTCATCTAGCCAGCAGCGCCACGTAGCATACAATGTTAGAGCCTGTTTACATGCGGCAAAACAATGTATGTAAACCGCATAATTCGGCCGAATATCCGGTTCAGTAAAGGTTAAACCGAATAATATTTGATATTCGGTTATTCGGTGAAACCACTATTAGGCGCATTTCTATTAATTATCCTAAGCTGTTAATTAAAATTAAAAATGTTGAAAGAGACTAAAGATGATTTTTGACCTACCTATTCAATACCATTTGACATAGTACGTTGACTTCTTTTTGAGAATAATTATCGTTTCTCATTGTCGCTGTGGTAAATTTTGATTACTGTCATGTCTTTAGAGACACTCGTAAGGTGATGACGAATAGATGATGATGAATGAATAATAGATTGACGTAAGAATCATCAAAATCTCTAGAACGCCAGATAGGCACAAACATACCTAATTACTTACATGTACTGATAAACACAATACCTTTCTTCGCTTCGCGCAGTCAGGTAAAAAATTTGGTACCTATATGGCCCCTTTTGAGAAGCGACGAACCGGTAGTTGATTTTTGCAATTAAAGTAGAATTTTGAAGAAGCACAGTAGGTACCTAACTATTATTTATCACTATACTTACTGCATAATTATTAAACAACTGCGGACTGTCTATCAGTCTGTCTGTTTGAACGTGATAAACTCTTAAAACTACCGAACGAATTTTCTTAATATTTTTATCAATAGGCGCTACGATTCAAGAGCTAAGTTTGTGTGTATAATTCATCAATCTTTTGTGTAAATTGGTTGAGATATTATAACTAGAGATGTTAAGGAGTTTCGACTCCGACTCCGATAAGTCGGAACTTCCAATTGATATTATACCTCCGGTTCCGACTTCGGCTCCGACACCTATAATTCGCAGGTTTTAATCGGAGGTCTTGCTACTTTGATAGACAATTCATTTGATTTAATTTGCTAACTGTTATTGAAATTGAAAACATGTATATATTTAGCTCACGTCAAGTAAGTTTATTGTTATTTAATTGAAATTAAACAGGCTGATTGAATAATGTTTCCACTTATTTATTTTATGAGGCCTGCCCTTCACAAATCTCTTCTGCCACCACCTCCGACTCCTACTCCGGTTCCAACAAACCAAATTTAAAAATTCCGACTTCGACTCCGGTTCCGACAAACCAAATTTACAAACTCCGACTCCGACTTTGGTTCCGATCGAATCACCTCCGTAACATCCCTAATTATAACTACGACGACGTGAAGATGTCGGAAAAATCAAGCCGACTGGGATCTTTCATAGAAATCGCTGTCTAATCCCTTAGACTATAGATACAACAAAATAATGTACGGTGAAATTGTTCCTCTTTTATAGGTCTACAAAAATTCAGCAATGGCATTAGGTGTATCTTTGGATGTTAGGATGTAACCCATTTTAATGTTTAAATAAATGGTCAAATTATTATGTGGTAATTGGAAAGCTATTTAGACGGATACGATATTAATCCATATCAGTTTAAATACGTTAGTAACCTTAATTCCATGCACATTACAATGGCACTTTATAAATTTAAATCGTATAGTGTAACCATTACATTTGAAATATTATCTTAGGAGTTAATGCAAAATTGTATCTATATTATCTCTGCTATCCGTATGAAGCCGAGGCGGGTCGCTAGTTTGACATGAACTGAAATACAATTCCCATCAAAAACATAAACATGTAAGGATAATTATTATACAAGTCTCGCAACGCAGTTCTTCTACACCGTGAGAATTGGCGAGATCTAATGTAAAACCGAGTAGTTATACCTAATTTAATTTATATACAGGATGAATTAACCGACTTGGTTTTACATAAATCTCACTATTTTTTTGCAAGTTATGTTTTGATGGGATCCCATTTGTTTTTGAAGGTCGCTTTCCTTTTTTTCTGTTTTGGTAGGTACTATTTTGCACGTCAGCTACGGACTTTTCAAAGCCCACTCCGTCCCCGTTGGCTTTTCTTAGAGGCTTCGACGTAATACTTTTTTATAAGTCTGGACGGGAAATGCTTTCAGTGTTGTAGTTGCAGGTAAAGATAATATAACACTACTTTATAATAGTTGCAAGGGTGGGGTGGGAGAATGAGGTAGGGTATTTTTGGGGATATATTTATAGATAAAATTAATGAATAACAAAAACGAGTGTGCTTTAGACAACACGACAGAAGAAAAATCTCGCTATTAGAGAAAGAAAGAAAGAAAATGTGTACTCACACCTCTCTCTCTTGCCCCTACAGTAATATACGAAACGTAACTCTCTCTCTTTCTATCTTCACTGATTTATATCTCCCTCTAAACCTTATCGATCACACTTCTCGTAACGCTCTCGTCACGTATTCACCAGCTTACTCCCCAAGCACAGAATAGATAGTAGGTACTCCCCAAGTCAAGCGTGCGTAAAGAAGTTTTACTTCAATAAATGATTTGTTTTAAATAGGTTAAAAAAGACCTCCCCAAATAAATATTCTTACCTAGGCATAATAATTATACCCAAAAACACTGTTAATACTTATATTATACATAATAAACTGTAAGAAGACATTAATAATTATTTACTCGACAGTGCAAGAATGCCTTGTTACTGATCACGTTGAGCTATTTGAGTACTTATTATGTCATATCGAGTCTTCATTAACAACAAGACGATGCCAAGTTTTTCTGCCACAGCAAAATGTACCAAAAGACTTGGAACGTAAGTCATACACTTCACCCACACCGTTAAGTGGTCGTCAATTTAATGCTCGATTCATTTATTTCTACGAACAACCAGTTGAGTTAGTCGCTTCTACTGTACCTACGCGGCAACAATAAATTACCGTACCGGTGAATAACTACGATTATTGATTTAATCTAAATTATATTTTAGTACCTAAATAACTAAGTAATACAGTGAACAAACGCTCTTAATAAAAATATGAATTTAAACATAATTATATTTTGATCTGGCCAACATTTTACATTCTCATAAGCTTAATTAAAATTTGATGTGTGTGAAATATCACGACGCTATTGCTTTGTTATTTAACTGGGTATTTATCATCATTTCGGATAATTATACCGCACGCCAGGGAAGGCAAACGTGTGATCTGCAGGAGCATCTGAATGTAAAAGAAACTTTATAATTTTACCTTTGTAGAAAATGATTTCAACTCTTATTGCACTGACCATTGTAATTATTGTTGGGTGTGTCATTAACACAATCATCAAGCCAAAGAAATTTCCTCCAGGTAAGTTACTATGAAATTACTTAAGTTGTGTTGACTTTTTATTCTTTTTTGTGTAAATTTGTAATTATACCAATTATATTAATTACATAGTTAACATTATATAATATGAAAATGTAGGTAAGTACAAATCATTTACCTAATTTTGTATGTAATAGAATTTAATAATGAAGACGTGCACCGTATGTCTACTTAAAATAAGTATAAAGCATACGAAATAGCATATAAACATACATACATACATAGCATACATGGACCAGATCGGCCCAAAGCCGGGATGAATGGCGTAAGAGGGAGGAGGCTTATGCCCTGCAGTGGGTTGGATGAGCTGCATATGATGATGATAGCATATAAAGCCTAACTACTATTAGTTAGGTTCCCATAAATTATAAATCATGAAGGTGCTGGAGTCTGAGCAAACGTACGACGGGCACCATTATTCTTTAACAGTAGAGTAGGTAATCTCTCCCAGTCAACTCTTGGATGGACTCGGATAAAGAAGATCGAGGGAAAATAATATTAATATTTTATCAGTCCGTGGTGCAATAACGAATATAAATAAAGTAAGTTTTATACAGCTACATATTAGACCTGCTCAGTTTTCCGCCACCACTCCTGAGGCTACTTACAAGGACGTTTCCGCTTGTCACCGGCTAATAACAACATCTTGAGCATATTAAACAAAAAACTTAAAAAGATAAATGCCTTATGTTGATTGTCATATTGTCAATGTCAATGTCAAACAAAATAAATTAAGAGGTGAAGGGAAGTGTCACATTTAGAGCGGGAAATCGAAACTTTTTTCTCAAACCTGTAACTACTTAATATTTAACTTATTCATGTGTTCCTTGCCTTCTCCTTCGTCTTACTGTGTCATCATCGTCATCAGCCTTCAGCATTCGTTCACTATTCGACGTTGCCCTCTCTTAGGGAACGCCACTGACCCCGATCTCCGGCTCTCGTCATCCAGCTTATGTTGGCTGCATATTACCGCTGTCCGCAACTCGTCGCTACATCTAGTACGGGCGTCCTACACTACTTTTGCCTAAAATAAACGCGGTATCCACTCTAGAACTCTTCTACTTCTCTTCTCTTCTTTCTTTTTGTTTCCGGTGTACAATAAAGAGTTTTCTATTCTATTCTATTCTATTCTACTTCATTGGTTGTCTATTCTTCTAAGATGTACCCGGCTCACGGAACCGTAATGCCTGGATGGAGTCTTCAAGTCCTAGAGACATTTGTTTGGTCCATCTGTAGAGTATGTTATTCTTCGATCAGGAATATTCCGAAAGCTATTATTGTTAGGACATGTTTGAAATTAATTTCTTACTTTTCGAGAAATTTGAAAAAAAACTTTTCAATCGAAAGGTTCACACGTGCGATTTTGCACCACCGCCATATTTTTGCTCCGCTAAATGCGACCATATTTGGACGGTTTTAGCCTAATAATTGAATACGGTAACACACATGCTCGCATCGCACTAGAAAATGAGATACTATATCCGTATGGCAATTATCTTAAATTGGCACATCAAATGGCATGTTTTTCGGTTTGCTTCATGGTTTTTAGTCTAGAGGCTATTTTCGTATTGTCGGACGATGTATCGGCGTGGCCTCCTAAAACATATTTTTTTACCCAACAAGGAAATCATATCATGCAGCAGTAATCTATCTATCATTCTATATCATATTTATTATTAATCTTTGACTGGCGACCTGGCTTAAGTGTAACACTGTATCGACAGTGGGACTTTCGTTTGAAATTCATAAACAATTAAAATCTAAATAGTAACATAAAATCAATTGCCGTGCGTTATTATCGCAAAAACTCGAACAAAAAACCATTAAAATCGGCCAAGGCATTGACCGATTTCAATGGTATCTTGTTGTGTTTGTAATTGTCAGGACAAGGTTTGTGTGAATAGAAAAAAATAGAACATTGCTCGGAATATTCGAAATTACTTACTTATAGAAATACTGAAAGTCCTTTTTTCTTCTGGAATTTTCGTATGAATTCACGATTTAACATTTGTGCTTACTTTTGTTTTTTTCGCTATCTTCAGTTCACTATATTCCCAAGCGATGTAAGCTTTTTTTAACCTGGAAAATTCAGAGGTCTTGTGGGAGACTGGAATTACGCGGGTGATAGAAATAATATATATATATATATATATATATAGGTAGGTACCTTCCGTATTTATTGCAAAGAAAATGACTTGAATGAACAATTATCTTCTTATTCATAAAAAGCTATGTGACGTTTAGTAAAATTGACCACTACAAAATTGTTCTACGCAGTGAAGTACGCAGTGCTAAGTGACGTTTGTCAGCTTTTTATGAACCTAACGGGGTTCGAGTTTATTTATTTGACTAGCTGCGCCCCGTGGTTTCACCCGCGTAGTTTCCGGGTTGTCCCACGGGAACATACTATCTGGATAAAAAGTACTCTATTACTCATTCCTGGTTATAAACTATCAGTGTTCCGAATTTCATTTGAATCCGTTCAGTATTTTTTGCGTGAAAGAGGAACAAACATCCGTCCATTCTCACAAACTTTCGCATTTATAATATTAGTAAGATTACATTAATTTCTTTCAACTTTTTAGATACCCAGTCTCGGGACTCATATAGTTTTTCTTTCGTTTCATTTGAGGTTTTCAGTATGAGCAAAGTGTTAAATGAATCCGATTTTCAGGGAAGGGTGGCGCAGCACAAGTATTAGGCCAAGTATGTATTTATAAGAAATACGTCCCTGCTGCTCTCCTTGCGTACGGGGAGCTGAAAATATTTTTAGGGACCAAATATTCCTGCAGTATTAAAAAGTTTATGTATTAAGTAAAAAAAAATAAAAAAAAAAATTGTTAAATTATATCTGTTGAATACAACGTAATTAAAGTAGGTACTTTGATGCTCGGGAATAATTATATTTCTAGAACTTAAAATAAAATTAAGATACCTACTTAATGAAATAATTAGACAACACAAAAAAACGTAAGATTCCCAAGCGATTACCCATCCAAATACTGTCAGAGTCCAATTGATAAGACAAGAATCAGACCTAAACATTAGCTTTAAATGCGTGTGTAATATAAGTGTTTAAATATTTGTGACACACCATGACACAAATCGCGTTGGCCACGCGGACGAAACAGCGGGCAAAAGTTAGTTGTTAAAATAAAAATAATGACTTCGTGAGACGGATAGGTCGTCAGTTAAATTTATCCTACAAGCGCGGGGCGACACGCCCCGGCTTCGTACGGTTAGAGGAGCGTAATCTAGGCAAATTTTTTTCTGTCGTAGTGTCGCATCAACTTGTTGCGTCGAACATGCGGATTACATTTAAATATAACACAATGTCCATCCTACTTTGAGTATTTAAAATGTATTTTATTTCCGACATCCTCCAACTATTAGAATAAAAGAAAATAATATTATATATCACAGTTACTGTTAGGCCTAACGGCTTTTCCCCGAAAGTAGTGGGTGATCACGGGAATTTATATTGTCGCGCGATAGTTTTAACTTTGGGATAACTCTTACGATATTAATTTGAATAATGTATGGTGTAAAAGGAAATTATAAAGAATATGAAATTTTTAACAAGTTCACTGCTGAAAACACAACTGTAGTGTTTTTCATAACTTGCCACGAGTACGGGAAAACACAACAGTTGTGTTTGTTGTATGGGAAAACTCTATGGCGCGCACAGAGCCGCACCCGTGGCTAGACAAGCACAACGGCTCAGCAGCCAAAGTGTTAAGGTAACTTAACATAGGTATTTCAATTTATAAGGATTAATATATCGTATCCGTCAAAATTACTTCCCAATTAACCATAATATTAAATGCGACCATATTTTTAAACAATAAAATGGATATAATAAGCCATCCTTAAAAGATAGACATATTCTACCGCATATTTTTTGTAGAAAGAGAAATAATTTCTGTTAGAATTGTTTTGTCATATCTCAAAGGGATTAAGGCAGCATTTTCGATGAAAGCTCCCAGTCGGCTTGATTTTTTCCGACATCTTCAACCATAATTAACTATACATTTATAAACCTTCGTCTTGAATCACTACATAACAATATAAATAAAAGGAAAACTAACCAATACTTAAACTTGTTTTAGTTAGTTTTCCTTTTATTTATATTGCTATTCAAGTTCTGTCAATATATATTTAAACTTAAAAATCTAAAAAAGAGGGTGTCCATGAGGCATGGTGCCAAGAACACACAATCACTACATTCATTGGTGAAAATCGCATCAAAATCCGTTGCGTGATTTAGGAGGAGTTAGCGGATATACAAACAGACAAACGCGGAATGCGACTTTGTTTTATACATACTATGTAAAGAAGTACTTACTTAAAGTTTATTGTTTAAAGTTAAATACTTTGCGCATTAAAATACTTTATTCATTACAGGACCCAAATGGTATCCATTTGTTGGCAGCAGTCATGTGGTGCAAAGTTACACAAAAAAACACGGCTCTCAATTTAAGGGTCTCTTGGAATTGTCAAAAAAATATTCCACGGAAGTACTCGGATTAAAGATGGGAAGTGAATTAATGGTAGTGGTTTACGGAGAGACAAATGTCCGACAAGTGTTTACGGAGAAAGCGTTTGAAGGACGTCCTGATAGTTTTTTCCTGAGGTTGAGAAGTCTTGGAAAAAGATTGGGTAAGAAATACTAAGTGTAAGAGTTCTTAAATAGTGTTAAGTTGGGTATGAAATACTTAGTTTAAGATCTCTTAAAAGATATATTGAAATCTCCAATTTGCAAGTCTTTTCCACCTGGTAGAATTTTTTGTTCATTGGCAGCAAACAAACTATGAGACGACATTCTAGAGTCGCGTCATTGGGAATGACCCTCTTCGCAACGAATCGATAATGATCTGTTACAGTAACTTCATAAAAATATGGAATTCTTAACTTATTATTTTGTTTCGTCGTCGATGGGCTGAATTGAGCTGTTACATTGAAACATCGTTGTGAATCATTTAGCCAGCTAGCGATGATTAGGTATAGTTTAGCCCTGCAGGGTTTGCCGGACGTCTTTGGAACTGTTTATCAAAACTCAGAGAGGCTCGTTCTTGCACCCAAAATAAACTGTGTGTCCCAAACTAGGGTATTAGTCTATAGTCCTCGGGGAAAACTTACTCGCACTTCTTTATGATCCATATAAAAATATTGAGGGACATCATTATTGTATGTATATAAAATCAATCAATCAAAATCATTAGTGAAATTTTATTGGTAAATACACCGATGCCTCTTCTAACATATAGAAACCATGAGTACGAAAATCGTAATAAATCTATCGCCTTTTTTCATTAGATAATCGCTTTTGATATTTCCACGAAGACCTATTCTTATTATAAAAAATATGTTTGAGTATTGTGGGTATCTAACCGAGATTTGCCAGAGTGAGAAGAAAAAATAAAATAGAATAACGATCTCTATTTTTATAATAGCTAGTTTTTCTATCGTCGTTTGTAGTTCTTGTCTGTACGTCTGCAGTAGTTGTTGCGCCTAATCTCAGTATAATAAAGATATCATTTAAAATAATCTTCTTCTTCTTAATTCTTCATTATTTTTCAGGTATAACATTTACAGACGGCCCGCTGTGGAGAATACATAGACAGTTTACTTTAACCCAGTTGAAAAATGTTGGCTTCGGAAAGACTCCAATGGAAAAGGAGATACAGAACGAACTACTTATTGTATTAGATTTTTTAAAAACTAACAAGAAGCCTATAAGCCCGAATAATTTCGTGTCTCAAGCTGTCATGAATGTACTATGGATGTACGTCGCAGGTAATATTATGTGTTTGTTTGTTTTATCATGCCAGGCACCGACATTATGACGTTTTGGAAATTTATAATTTAATAAAATAAGTATGTAGTATAATTAATATTATCTATCTATATATATATATAAATGTTATGTTGGTTTGTGTACGCTTCAAAAACTCAAAAAGTTCTGCACCGATCGAGCTGAAATTTTAGCATGATATATAATCCGCATCAAGGATTGTTTTTATCTATTTTATTCATCAGTGACATATCAGCGAATGTGCGAATGTGCCACAGCGAAGCGTGGCAGTACAGCTAGTGTATATATAAAAGTAAAGTTGAACAAATAAAGTTTGTCGGTGCAGAACCAGTACTTCTAGGCGTGTTTCCTTCGAAATTAAGAACAAACTTCACATTTCTGTGCAGTTTAAAGATATGATGTATTGGTGAGAAAATCAAGACAACTAACAACCAGATTGGTATTTATTTCAATCTGATTTCATTTGATTTTTAGGCGAAAAGATTAGAGAAGATAAATGGAAAGTTATGCAAGAATTGTTTCGAGAACGATCGAAGGCGTTTTCAATGGCAGGTGGCCTACTAAACCTAATGCCGTGGAGCAGATTTTTTATTCCACGTCTTAGTGGATATCAATTAATCACTAAGTTAAATACACAAATTTCAATTTTAATTGAGGTAAGATATATCGATTTTCCTCACTTTGTTTTTACTTATATTAAGTAGGTAACTAGGATTATCTAGGGCAATTTTTTGACACGACCCGAAGGTGTGGCCCGAACTGATCTGGGATGTGTTAAGGTCAAATCTTGTGAGTCAATTGAGACCCAGTTCCCATTGAAATTTAGCATACCTTCCAAGTTACGTTGACATTCCAAAATAACGTTGACAGCGACCCAAGAGACCTGATATAGACAGACGTTAGAGAACGGAACGCCTCAGTGACTAAAAGGAGGTTGATGGTGTTACTGATTTTGATCAGCTTGCGGTACCGAATAGGTGTTATAAAATAGCTCGGTGGATAAATACTGTTTTTTTTAACATAAAACTTAAGTAAGTATTTAAATTGAGTTTAGATTCGATTGAGAGATTAACAGGTCTATTGTATTACCCATACTTGACAAAACATTAGGATGCCGCAACCTGGAGGCATACCATGACCTCTTATTGCGATTCAATTGAAGACCTAAACTGAACCGCGTCGCATAATCGTACCGTGACGTCTTATTTTTTATGATGCTGCCATTTTCAACCTAAACTGGATCCAGTTTAGGTTGAGATTGGCTTATTAGCGACTCAATTTAGGTTGCTGCAATTTTCAACCTTAACTGGATCAAGTTTAGGTTGAAAATGGCAGCAACATGAAAAATAAGACGTCACGGTACGCTTATGCGACGCGGCTCAGTTTAGGTCCTGAACTGAATCGCTATAAGACGTCGTGGTAGGCCTCCTGCTCTGAAAATCCTATAACTTTTTGTACTTACCATTATGAAGAAACGTGATTCTCCTTGCATGCAAGGGGAACATTTTATTCAACTTGATTAGTGGAAACCAATTAAGCCAGGCGACGATTTTCTAGCAGTAAAGAGAAGTGAAGAATGAGGTAAATAAGGCCTAAGCATATAACTAAGAAAACTGTGGCCTAAGGCTCGTTCTAAAAACCCCTAATTTCAACGTCATCGTAACACAAATATGAATTATTCTTTTTTTTCAGGAAGTCATAGACAAGCATAAAAGGAAAGAAACAGAGGGAAATGACTTCATATATTCTTTTATGGAAGAGATGTCTCAGAATAAGAAGACTTTCACAGGTAACAAATAAATATCGTTTTAACGCGCGACCCAAATTAAGACGACAAGTAAGAATGTTCATACAAACCGTTTTTCAATTACATTTGGGTGGGTAATATTGATTGTCTTCCCGATTGTCTACCGTAGAGGTACTACCTACTGTAGAGGTGCCGGGAAGTAGATTGCGCGGGGTAGACAGTGACCATTCAGTATGTACCTACTGTTTAGTAGTACATAATATATTTGTCTTCTGCGCCTTAGCTCAATAGTGAGAATATTTATAAATGTAAGGAGTCCTGTATACCTACCATAGCGGAAAGTACACGTCGTCATAAGGTAGGGTTCATGAAAAAAATGCTGTTATTTTTAAGTACTTACATGTGTTTTGTTCTATATTTACAGATGAACAACTGAAAATGGTTTGCTTAGACTTGTTAATAGCTGGTTCTCAAACTACAAGCAATGTTCTTGAATTTGCCTTACTGCAAGTACTAAGAAATAAACCTATTCAAGAGAAAATACACGAAGAAATTGACAGAGTCATAGGAGACAATTTGCCTTGCTGGGCTGACAATGCTAAGTACGTATCAGCTGCTTTTATTTTGTGTACGTTTTTTTATCTCATTAATGTAATTAGAATTGGTGGTAAAGGAACGGCCGTCGCGACAATACGCGCCTGTCTTATGCCACTCCGCACCAAGAAATCGTTCCTTAAAAGCTCTAATAAAATATTACAAAACCGTTCCACGGCGCTGTAATTAATTTGTCAAAACAACAGTGTGATTTTGTTTCTTGTGTTATTTCAGAACTTACCAGGTTCCTTTACTCCAAATTTAACCTAAATTCGTTTACCTGTTATTGAGCATGGTGGTAAACTAGCATCAGACATCTTTTGGCATTAATTATTTGTGTAGGTTCGTTATAAGTAGGTTGGTAGATTTGTGTGTATGTAGGAGACAGAGCGTTGTGACAGCGAAGCGGTAAGTTGCGATGGACCTTTAAGTTATGTAGCCCTGAAAATCGAACAAAATAAAAAAATCGAATAATTTCTTTATAAACTTTAAGACATACAATTGACTAAGTTAGTTTGCCACCATGATTACAAGGTCCCATAGGTTGATAATTTCGTTTCCAGCCAAATCCACTACTTTTTCGTAGGCTTTTTTTAAACTATTTATTTCTCGAGGGCTTCCGAGAAATAGTGATACAGTCAACACTATATTATGGGTATTCATAGTTATCATGAATCGTAAGGTGCAGGATGAAGTCGCACATCCGACATGGAGAAAAGATTAAAATTATACTGTTCGTTGTTCAAACTTAACCTATTATTATTTTATTGCAGATTAGTGTATACTGCGGCCTTTATGTTAGAGTTACAAAGGTATTACACAATAGCGCCTTTGGCCGGTCCAAGGCGAGTTTTACACGATACGGTTATAGATGGATATTTAATACCTAAAGATACAACTGTGCTTATATCCGTTGGCCAAATACATTTCGATCCAGAGCTGTGGGGTGATCCGCATGTGTTTAAGCCCGAAAGATTTATAGATGAACGTGGAATGCTAAAAAATTCAGAGCACATGTACTTCTTCGGATTAGGTGGGTGCCACTAAGTTTTTTGAGTTATATAATATTATATTAGTAAGATCGTTAAAAGCTTGTTTACAAACACGTGTAAGCGTTTACATATTTAATCCTTGGGACGTCGCGTGGGGGTCTCTGAAAACTCCAAATATGTGTATTTTTCTTATTCATTTTTGGGGTGGGTTTTTTTGGGTGGGATTTTTGGGGTGGTGCGACAACTGCGGTGCTGTTCTCGACACCGGTGCCGGGTTATTGCGATGACGCCGCGTGTATTACGTGTGTAGGATTGTGGTTCGTAAATTCACATTAAAAACGATGCGGCGAATTTGTATCAAAACTGTTAAACCTACTGCGAAAAAATATTTTTTCTAGCTATGAGAGCACAAGTCGAATTCTATAAATAAGGTCTTATATATGCTTATTTTTCGGCAAAATCATCACGAGGCAGCCCCATTCTTGCACCATATCTTAATGTAACAAAGCTTGACGTTGTAGTTTAATTGTTAGAAATCATTACATAGGTATTTGTATACAATTACACTATTATAATTCTGCACATTTTTGGTTAATAATCTATATACTCAGTACATTTTAATTTTTCATTACTTAACGCAACAGAGCGATATTTTTTTTACGGATGTGTTAAATCTTTATTATTTAAATGTATAATTTGTGTATGTTCTTGAGTAGCCAAACGTAAATTAGTTAAATACAAATTTAATATATTAAACTTAATTTTGTAATCATTGTTTGGTTTCTCCTGTGCTGCTCATGCCTCTCGGTTTCATGGGCATTATGTCCTCTCCGCTACCCTAGTGTTACGGAACTGGTGTTTTCAGTGCTACAAATACAAGTAATATTATAGAAAATATATTATTTTGTGAAATGTTTTCTTAGATAAAATTTTGTTTACAGGTCGCAGACGCTGCCCAGGCGATTCTTTAGCGAAGTCCTTCGTATTCATTACATTTGTGGGCATATTACAGCAGTATAGGATTGAATGCTCCAATGGCATCCTGCCCACCGACGAACCGATTATAGGACTCATAGCTTCTCCTAAGCCTTTTAAAGCAGATTTTGTACCGCGAATGTAGGAAAATAAATGTCCTAGAATCAGATTAATTATTATAATAATATATGATTACTTTTCAATTATTATTTGACTTGTTTAAAGTTATGCATTTTTTAGTAGTTTATAGAATATTATAATAACAAGTTTCCCCAAAAATATAGATCATACGAAAATTAGAGGTAAGAGACCTCAAAGCCAACCGGAAGCACTCCCATGTATGTTCCGAGATTGTTAATATTTCATCGGAGATTATTCACCGTTTGTATCAGAAATATCCAAAAATCATCATAAACTTTCAATAAACTATTTAATTAGATAAAATCTGAAATGTGATACATAAATCAAAAACAAATTGGAATAACATATCAAAAATTTCTGAATAAACTTAGGGGACAACGACGGAGCATGGGACCCCTCTATTTCTCGTATTCGTTTGTTCCACATTCCTTAAGACATCCAGTAGTAACCTCCAACGTGACCGAGCCTTGCAGGGCTAATTGTCAGTGTTCAGTAAATCATAAAAAAATATCTAAGTGTTCAAAATTGTTCGTATTATAATTGTCAAGTAAACTAAAATGTCTAGCTAAATATATCGCGAAATCGAAAATCAATTGCGAGGGTTGACGTTTTACCTAAAATTTTAAAGAACTTATGCAATTAAAAATAAAGTCATGTAGTATGTTCTGATTATTTTTTCCCTGATTTAGTTCTAAGTGAATCATGATAAGAAAATATATTTAACCCTCCAAGACGCAACCAAAAAGTATAAAACTATCTTAGAATGCGGTTATAAACTGTATACCATTTAAATAAAAAGTTACATCAGTAAATACCTAGTACATAGTTAGGAAATTTTCAATATTATTTTTTAATAGCTATTTAGCATAAATTCTCGACGAAACAAAGAAAACCTCAAAAAACAACCACAAAGAAACGAAACGAAACGATCATTTACAAGGATTCTGCTCCTTTGTTGTTTAACATTCAAAAGTGGTCATACAATCCAATTTTAGTCAATTTCCTGTTTAGTGTTTCTGCCACCACGAAAGAAAACGTGATAAAGGTCGATAAACTTGTACTCGATAATGCTCGAAAATTCTACCAGTGTTTTCGATCGCATCCTTACCGGAGATGAAAACTGGGTTCGTCACTACGATCACAAGAGCATACAGGAGTCAATACAGTGGGTCAAAAAGGGCGCAGTACATCCAAAGAATTTCAAAGTCACGCAATTGGTTGGAAAGCTCATGGGCATAGTATTCGGGGTCTCGAAAGGGATTTTGTTTATTAAATACTAGGGGCGCCCCGCGGTTTCACCCGCGTAGTTTCTGTACATACTTCCATCCCCTATATTTATTTTACCTCCTCAAGAGTAAGGGTAAACTTTGAATGCCAAATTTATTTATATCTAATCAAAAGCCTAAATTATAAATTTCAAGCTTCTAGCTTCAAAAATGACGAAACTTCCATACAAACTTTCATCCCCTATTTCAAACAATTACAGCTTTTTTCGAGGTAAAAAGTAGCCTTGTCCTTGTCCTTTCCTAGGCTCTAGACTATCTCTGCACCAAATTTCATTTCAATCGGTTCAGTAGTTTAGGCGTGAAAGAGCAACAGACAGACAGACAGACAGACAGAGTTACTTTCGCATTTATAATATAAGTAAGGAAAGTAAGGAATAAGGAATAAGTAAGGAAGTAAGGTTTACTTTTCGGAGGTGGGCATGTAATCCACCAATCCGGACCGGGCCCCCGTGGTGGATTATTACCTAACCCTCCTCACGAAAGTGAGGGGAGACCCTTGCTCAGCAGTGGGACGATATGGGTTGATGATGAATATACTTACCAAAAAAGGCCAAAGTATTACCGCAGTAGTTTACGCAACCACTATTTTATTTATTCTTTAGCACACAATAGAAATGTTCAAGGAGGTCACTATGCGTAATTTGAAGAAAGCAATTAAAGAAAAAGGGCGGGGATAACTGACCATGGGTGTCTTGCTCCTCCACGACAACGCGTCGGTTCACTAGGCGCGCGTTTCGCTATGCAGGAGTGTGGTTTTCAAGAGATCAATCATCCAGCTTACAGCTCAAACCTGCCACCTAGAGATTTTATTTTGTTTCCGAAGCTGAAAATAGAGATTCGTGCAAAGCGATTTTCCGCCGATGAAGAGCTCACGGCGGCCGTTAACAATAATTTTTCAGAGAAGGATGAAAGTAATTTTTTGTAGGTTATTGAAAGACGATTTCGCGTTGTGTAAAAAAAGTGTAATGTGATCGCGATTTTTACATCATAGTCTTGACTCATCATCATCATCATCAACCCATAACGTCCCACTGCTGGCCCATAACGTCCCACTGCTGGGCACGGGTCTCTCCTCACTTTCGTGAGGAGGATTAGGCCATGATCCACCACGGGGGCCCAGTCCGGATTGATGGATAACATACCTACCTCCGAAATAATTCTCGGGTAGATATGTGGGTTTCCTCACGATGTTTTCCTTCACCGAAAAGCGACACGAAGTCTCTTGACTATAATGTAAAAATAAAATTATTTCTAGTTTCTCTGCTTTTTCTTTCATATCCATATCGAGATTTGAACTTCCCTCATACATGATAAGCGTAATTTCCTTCGTTACATAAAGTAATTAACAAATTCCTGTTTGTTTATCGTCGCAATTTTTCCAAGGATAATAAAGTTTATATCACCGCACCGTTCACAAGCTTTATTTGCACGTCATTAATGTATGTGTTGCGGTCAATGACGGATTGTCAACGTTTTCTGTACAGAATTAAAAGCTGCGTTCTTCTTTATTCTAATCAATATATGATTTGGGTTTTCCCTTGAAACTCTTATTAATTTGGCCATTCCATTCCTGGCATGAATTAGTTGTTGTCTCTCTCCGAAATCGAACCACGTTGCTTTTTTTGGCATCCAAAAGCTCTCCATATAGAATAAAAGCTTATCGAGGTTTTTCTTCTTTCCTAAAAGTTTACTTTCTGTTATGATATACTGGCTGTGCCCCGCGGTTTCTACCGCGTAGTTTTCGTTCGTGTGGAAATACGGGGATAAAATACAGCCTATGTTACTGGGTGATAATGTGGTTTTCCATTAGTGAAAGAATTTTAAAATCGGTGCAGTTGCTTAGCCGACCAGCCATAGACCAGTCGTACATCGGAGTATGTCATCTTATTCATTTGTGCCATTTTTATGCATGAATATATTTATATTATTTTATTTTATTGGAAGCAAAGATATTTGTTGTATGTTAGTAGCTTTTTGACCAAGTGTAATTTAGAGTCATTAGTCGATGCCACCGTTCGTTTAAATATAGCAAATACTGTGTCTTCAACAGACGTAGCTACTTTTTCTAGGCTTGTTCTAAGAATTTTACTGACGAAATTTTCGTTTTAGTCGGATTAAAAACTCGGTATACTTAAAGAGCTAAGCGGTACTTAACGCCGAGCAAGCGGCTTTTACTTTACAAAGCTCAGGTTCAGGTTCAGGTTCAGGGACTCCTTACAACGAAGAGCCGCCAGACTTGTTAACGACCCAAGCTCTCCGACAAGCTGGAACCATTAGGCTTGCGCCGCGATATAGCCTCACTTAGCCTATTCTACAGGTACTATAACAGGGAATACTCTGAAGAGATCTGTAATCTCATAACACCATCCCGCTTTTACCATCAGACTTCGCGACATCGAGAGAAAGCTCATTCTCTGTATTATAGATGCATTGAAATCGCATACAACTTGGTTTACGCGTTCGTTTCTTCCACGTACCTGCAAGATGTGGAATGATCTTCCACCCGAGGTTTCCCCTCAGATGTACAACATGCAGAACTTTAAAGCAAAAGTTAAAAGAGTCGGTTACTAATAAGGGTAGGCAACGCACCGACAATACCCCTGGCGTTGGTAGGAGGCGGTGATCACTTATCATCGGCTGGGGCGCATGCTTTTTTGCCACAATACATAATATTTGAAGGAGGATCTTACTGGAGTGTGTTTTTGTTTGTAATTCATTTGACTAGTCCTTAAAATATTACATATATTAAAAAATCAGTCATAGGCGAGACCAACTCGCACATCGAGGGTTCCGAACCACCACTATTTTGACCACCTAGTTTTATAAAACGATACAATGACAGTGGCGGCCAACTAATTAGGGACAGAGTACTAAATAACGTTTTTATCCTTCTTGATGGGTGACTACTCGTATTTTATTGTTGTGATTTTGTTCATTTACTGTATGTTGCTATGCTGGTGGGTTGTTTTTACAAGCATGGATAGGTATTATCGAATGAATGTAGGAAAAATCTTTACAACTTCCTTAACTCACGACAATCGAAAACACAAATTTTCCTGCCTACTATCTGAGAGCTGGACGACTAATTAAGGACACTTACAAGCACATTCGTAATAATTACCAGAATACAGAATAACAAGCAATTATGGAGTTTTATATATTATTCTGTGTTATATAGCACAGTGTGACCTAAACCCGCAATTTGCGCACGCTTTTCCGTAACATAAATAGTCCTTTTTTACACCATGCTAAAATTAATCGAGTAACTTCACAGCTGGACAGCAAACAAGAAAAAATACATTGAAATATTTGAATTTTTACCTCCTTAAAGCTTCACAGATGGACAGCAAACAAGAAAATATACATTGAAATATTTGAATTTTTACCTCCTTAAAGTCGTGTGCGGGGGGGGGGGGGGGTTATGTCACACTGCTATAAAATAATATACGATACTTGTGACTTAAGTTGTGTATTAATGAATGCAATGCGTATCGTAATATACTATTTTAACTGTTTATATTAAAATCAATCTAGAAACATTATACTTAGTATCCGATACGGTTGCCGTTATTGGAAAGAACAGCTTGACACCGGCATGTCACGAACGCTAACCATTGCTTTATAAAAAATAACTTTCTGCACTTCTTCTCCTTATAAACTTTAACTGTGCCAAATTTCATACTCCTCCGTCTGCGCAATTTTCTGATGCATAATTGATTTTCATATATGGGTTGTATAGGTCATAAATTTGTGCAATCAGCACCTTTACACTGTGTCATTATAATTAATTATGATACATATTATTATCATCGCGAAACCCCCAAACCTACATATTTTTGTTTTTCGACATTAATTATGTAACTGTAGCTGCACATTCCGCACGTTTAACATATCTTTATGTTAAACCTGTTTTATTAGTTTTGCTTATAATAAGTTAACATTATATAGCCAAGGAAACAACACATTCAATTCCTATTGGTAATAATTTTGTTCTATAAAAAAATATAAGCCGGCTTAGTTTGATTGAACGATTCAAAAATTAAGGAAAATTATTGAATCGTAATAAGAACTTTTCGCCAGAAAACAGGTCTACCGTGGGAAAACACAATTGTGCCTACACAATTATTATGTATTGTATTGTAAATGATAAGGTAAAAATATTTTTCTCTTAGACCGAGAGAGCGTCGTCGGTAACCATACCCTACCTTGTTTCTTGCCAAATCGATAGATTCCAGGGCACTGAGAAATACCGAAAAGGTCCAAAATACCTTTGAGAAATTCAAATATAAAATTGGTTGGACACAGAATACTCCCTATCTAAAGACCGGCAGTTCAGGTGATTATTTAATAACTTGGGTAAGGCTATAGGTTCGTTGGCAAGGTATGGTGGTTGCATACTGGCACTCGGTAACGTAAAAACGACCTCGAAATGCGACTCTAAAATTGGTCGGATCGGCCAAACGGCTCAGGTAGTCGGGGCGCACAGACCAACACTTTCTAGACTTACAATTACACCTACCAAGTTTGATCGCATGAATATAGTTCGATGCTATGCTGGTACTTTATGGCGTATTTTGTTATAAATTATGATTCATTTCTTTTTTGATTGTGCAAAACCGGATAGTTTTCACCTAGGCAGACCTACTTTTTGGAACTAACTTTTGATGCTTTTCCTCAGGGTATAATAAAATATGTCTCCTTCTGGTACTTGATCAGGTATGGTTGCCGACGACGAACTCTCGGTCCATTTACACGTGCCGCCATTCCAAGGTGATACAATTTTGAGGGACTCTATAGAATATCGGATTAAATTATTGCCGGTAGCTTAAACATTCTCTCAAACAGCAGAACAATGTTCTTTTCTCAAAAATTCTTGGAATGTGGTCATTGTTTTGACAAACTTTTTTGAAAGGTGACCTTGCGCGCTACACGAGTAGGCGATTACCAAAATTGTATATTTCATTTCACGAAAATTTATGGAAAACAATATTGAAAATTTCAGCAAACCGCGCTTTTGTCTCTTCCCGCGCTTACATTTTTTTATTGACTAGGTAATGTTGCTTGTACTGCCTACATCTACCTATACTGCCAAATTCTGAATAATACAAGGAGCTAAAAGGACTCACTGCATGTGTTGCCTTCCGAGCGACAGCGATGGAGACAATTGAATCGAGTAAGAATAGACGTTTTATTCCCGCGTTAAATACGCTACTTTTCACTTCGATTACGAGAAAATAAAATAACTACGTACACAACAACAGAACTAATATTTTATTAAAAAATTTAAATCCGTTATTAGAATAAACATTTTTTGTAAGAAGTTATTTGAAAATGAAACATCGAAGAGCCGAGTGTTTACCACAGAAGAAACATAGTACCATAATATACATCTTTGCAAAGGTTTTTTTAGGCTATTAATAATTATGAGTAAAATTAAATTAACACACTTTAATCCCGCGTAACTAGCCACTGTAGTCCCGCTTGGTCCTGCTACGCTGAGCTATCACACTTTTAGAGCATGAGAAGTGGAAAATATTTTTGCACATGACTTTTGTAGAAACAAAACTCGATAATAATGGATTTTCCACAACACAACTTTTTCCACATAAGATTAAACAGCAAAAATTAGGTTTTTAATAGTTTGGTGAGGTCAATCTTCTTAGTTTGGAAAATTCCTACTTCCCTACTTATATTATAAATGCGAAAGTAACTCTGTCTGTCTGTCTGTCTGTTGCACTTTCACGCCTAAACCACTGAACAAATTTAAATGAAATTTGGTACAAAGATAGTCTAGAGCCTAAGAAAGGACATAGGGTACTTTTTAATGCGAAAAAAGCATTGTAAGAGTTTGAAATAGGGGATGAAAGTTTGTATGGAAGTTTCGTCATTTTTGAAGCTATAAGCTTGAAATTTATTTTTTAGGCTTTTGATTAGATATATATAAATTTGACATTCAAAGTTTGTAAAAAATTAGCTTGAGGGGGTAAAATAAATATAGGAGATGAATGTATGTATGGAAATATGTAAGGTTACGGCTAAAGGACTGGGCCGATTTTAAAAATTCTTTCACTAATGGAAAGCTACATTGACAGCGAGTAACATAAGCTATATTTTATGCCAATATTCCCGCGGGAAAGGGAAATACGCGGGTGAAACCGCGGGGCGCAGCTAGTCTGTAATAATGTTACATATTTTATAAAGTAATAATAGGTACTGATATTATAAGAAATGAGAAAATAATATGGTATTCGTCTCTTCCAGACTACGTTCACAATGAGATTTGTCCCTGATCCTGGATTTAGTGAAGAAGACTATATGAATTAATTAGGCGCAATCGACATATTGTTGATTAGATGGCTTTATCAGACATATGACATTTGGAAATTCAAGGTTGTAGGGAATCACAGATTAGATATCACCAAAAATTTACCTTTTAAGGACTTTACAACCTGCCAATGTTGCTCCCAAGAATTAACTTGGACTTGGACCGTGACCGTGATTTTAGCATACGCCTCAACCTCAGAATACCTTTCAGTATCTTAATGTTTTCTTGAGTTTAGCTGTTTATCATCTAATAAAAGGGTTTTATTTTTATTTTAGTTTAGCAAATTTCGTAACAATACGTTCGGGCTAAAAAGCTAGCTCTCTACTCTCTATGCTTCGTAGACATTTATTGTCAAATTTTGTCTAACACACTGACAGTTTAAGATAATAAAAAATATACCACATTATTTACCACTTAAAAGAATCGAATTGACTTTTTTAGATGCTAAATTATTGACAAATACAAGTTTCTATAACCGCATAGGTATAATCAGTTAGTACAGTAGGTATAATCAGTTGTTCACGATTCCGTCCCGGCGAAACTAGTGCAGCTACTTATTTCCGCCTTGCTGGGTAAGTGGTGTGAAGGAAAATATTTATAATTTCTTTTATTTACTTTGATAAAAGACCATGTCACGCTGGTGGTTGGATAATAACATCGACATCTGAGATTGTGCTTAGCTCAACAAAGAAAACTTACTTTATTCCTGTGCTAATAATATCCGTGTTATACTACTTCTTCCTCTCTTTTTTCTTCTTAAAAATAGGGGTGAAGAAGTTGAGGCTTATAAAGGCCACCATAACGTAACACGTGATCCAATCTAAACCCCCCCTTATCATGTGGCACACGCTCGACCAAACATCCCGTATATTTCTTGATATTTTTGGGGTAGAATGGGGTATAATTTTCATGAACTCGGTACAATTTAACCGTGCTAATAAAGACTGGCTCCAAATACAATTTTAGATGTACTTTGTTGGCAATAATGAGATGGCATTTTCTTCAGTTTAGTCAGAAACCGGATTAAATACTGTAGGTATACTAAGAACAATTTTTCTAGAAATTTTGTTCGATGCTGTGACTGTTGAGTATTAAGAGACATGACACAGTCTGTACCCTCTAACCAGGGCCTGATTAACCCTTAGGCTAATTAGGCTGCAGCCTAGGGCGCGAGGAACGAGGTGGGCGCGCTGAAATCGTATCTTCGCATGCACTATTAATCTAGCATCATTGCTCTACCCTACATATTTCAACTAGACCGAGACAATTTGAGACAAACCGAGACAATTTGGGGGGGGGGGTCTCTTCATTATAAGCCTAGGGCGGTCAGAACTCTTGATTAGTTGCTGCTTCTAACCGGTACCAGAAACTAGTGGCTAAGAGTGCCAGTTACAGACATGATTTTCAATTGAGTAATAGATAATAAGCTCGGCTTTCATCTGGACTTTATCACGTACCTATATTCTTCCTTGTCTCCAAGTTCATTGTTTTCCTATATTTTGTATATAGCTGCTCCTGAGCTTATGCTATCGCAAGCCCTCAATTTTGCAATTGTAAGTGTTTTTTAAAGCTAAGCTTAGACTAGGCTTGTCTTCGTCTTCAGCAGGTATTTTTTTTGAGCTGGAAGATATGAGTAGATAGATAGTAGTGAACATTTTTAATTGTAGTTTGTCGAGCCGGTTATAATTTGTTAAAGATTACTGAAATATTGTTTGTATTTTTTCTTTACAGCTCATTTAAAAAATGAATATCATAAATTACACTCCTAAGAAATAATAATAATGGTATTTACTCGCACAAGCTCTGTTTCTCAGAATTCATCTAATGCTTTGTCCATGAATCTCGACAGGAGGGTGAGTACACCTTTGTTAAAATTGTGTTACTTATTTGTATATTATAATCATACTCGTATATCTGAAAGGTTTTAAATTTGTCCGAGTTTTTTTGTAAGCATTTATGTTTGTTCAAATGTAATCTTTAAATTAGTCGTTACTATAAATCCGTATAAGATTTTCTAGGGCACGTTATAAAGTAATATAATTCAACTATTTTTTTTTGTTGTAATTTAAATTATCACTCTAGGAGCAGTGGCGTAGCATGCCTTGGAGGGGCTCTGTATCAAAATCAGTAGGGGGCCCCAAATGAAGGGTATAGATTTCTCACAAAAGAAACAAAACAGCTTTCATTAAAATAAAATAAGTATTTATTGATTTATAAGTTATAATTTCCTCCTAGAAATTGAGCTTGTCAAACAATTCAAACTCATTGTTATACTCCATGCGTTTTTTTTTCGGCAAATAAATTTATTAAATCATCTATAGCTAATGACTATATCAATTTTTCTAAAATTTCTCCCTCTATAGACTATAGTGACAAATCTGATAGCCGTTTCTATCCAGCCCTATGTATTAAACTGTATAGGCACGTGTAACAGTATTTTTGTATTTTTTTTCCCGGGAAGCACGAGATTAATTGACATTGTGGATATCATTTTACAAATTTTTGCTTATACACGAGGGGCCTATGTAGCCCCGGGGCCCCGTATTATTGATACGGCTGATACGGCGGTAGCTACGCCCCTGTCTAGGAGTTATTATTAACCGGATCAAATTCCAGCAGGAGCTTCTTTGTTAGTTTGTTATTTTTGTGAATTACAGGATCCCCACGATAATCATTTTAGATGGGACAGCATAAGACATTTTCTTTATTTGGCATGCGCATATTCCAATTCCATGCATAATTTTGATTTATTTGGATTAAACCCAAGTAAGTAATATTTATATATTTATGTCCAAGATTATAGTAGAGGTAAACATAAACTATATAGTTTCAGTCTGTGGTT
Organism: Campaea margaritaria; assembly: GCA_912999815.1. NCBI lineage: Eukaryota > Metazoa > Arthropoda > Insecta > Lepidoptera > Geometridae > Campaea > Campaea margaritaria. The sequence goes on from OU538788.1 coordinate 10,141,459, forward strand.
TCACCCGTGAATTTTTATGATTTCATACCACATGATAATAGGAACTAATGTATGGTAATATGCTTGCTCTATTTTGGAAATCGTTAGTATTATGTTTTCGACATGGCTGATTATTTATTTTACCCTTGAAAAAAGTGTCTGAACAATCAATTAAACACTGTAAAATACAGTTTTAGAAGTAAAACTTCTTTACGGTCGCTTGACTTAGGGAGTAAACTGGTGAATGCGTTACGAAAAATGTGACCGAGGGGATGAGGGATGGGGGAGGTAAGGAGGTGAGGATGTGAGGAGGTGAGGATTTAAGGATGTGGAGATGTGAGGGGGTGAGGAGATGGGGGATGGCGGTGGGGGGGGGGGGGTGGGGGTATTAGGGGATGAGGATATGGGGATGTGGGGATGTGAGGATATGATGATGTGGGGATATGAGGATGTGAGGATGTTAGGAGGTGAGGATGTGAGGATATGAGGGGTTGAGACGATGTGCGGATGTGAGGATACGAGGATGTGATGATGTGGGGATGTGAACATGTGAGGGGATGAGGGGATGGGGGTGGGGAGATGAGGAGATGAGGATATGGGGCTGTGGGGATGTAGGGGTGTGATGATATGATGATGTGGTGATGTGAGGATGTGAGGATGTGGGAATGTGAGGATGTGGGGATGTGAGGATGTGAGGATGTGAAGATGAGCGGATGTGAAGATGTGAGGATGCAATGATGTGGGGATGTGAGGATGTGAGGATGTGAGGATATGCGGATGTGAGGATGTGCGGATGTGAGGATAAGGGGATGAGGGGTTGAGGGGATAAATGATAAATATATAATAATATAACAAACAATAAATGTAATTAAATGATAATTATATCAATAATATAATAAAAATTCAAAAAAGATCTAAAAAAGAATTACTTCAGTTGTGTGGTCTAAAGCACACTCATATTTTTTTGTAGAACCTTTTTGGACTTTCATTTACCACATATGTGCTTTTCCATTGGATATACCTATATCTGTTTCAGATACAATTACATTTTACTTAGAATAGGAAGTGGTAGACTCTTATAAATATATGGTGGCGAATCATTTATATATACCAATTACTAAAATCAAACCATAAAATTAATTATTTTTCTAAACAAAAATAAAAATATAATTCAATTCTCCAAGTCCCGCGTGTACTATGTCGCGGATTACAGCCAAGTAAGAAATCCCTACTTCATAGTATTATATTATGTGTCATCGCTCAAATATGTCAATAAACACTGAAGTTTTCATTTTGACGGTTTATTGACATATTTGTGCGATACGGTGCATTAGTGCTAAATATTTCAACATAAAAACGAAAAGAATGATTTACGGCTGGCGCGAAATCAGTCTCGTTTATATTAGTGACCCGAAGTAGCTCTACAAACGAAAAAAAATATGATATTATTTAAATTGCCCGCCATAACAGAAACGAACCATCTTAAATATATAAACTACTACTATCGTTATTCGAAAACTTTTAAGCTTTTTCTTTAATTTTTGTTTATAGGGAAGATAGAAATCTTTTTAATACGCTTTTATTAGCTTCATACGTATGTTATTTATTAACCTTGATGTGTATTAGGGCGTAAAAGACGTGTCAAAAGGTGTCACCAAAACTGAATTCACCCTTTTACGGCGTACCGCGACTTACGAAAAGATTTTTCTTTGTAATATACCAAGCCTTGCGAGAGTATTACAAAAAGTGTTTCTAGTATTTTAGAATGACTAAAAAAATTTCGATAATTTACTGCGGCTAGTTGATCCTACTATACATTACCAACATTAATTTAAAAACTGCAGTCATTCACATATCGTGCACATAAGAATACCCAATAGTGGGTTGAAATAGATAGAATTAGATAGTCGTCATCCAGGTCACGTCCCCACAAGCCCAGAGGCCCGGACACCACCCGAACCTACCACGCGGGCAAGATGGGGTCGCGCTAGCAGTCACCATCTTGCCCACCTAAGCGGAGGAGACAGCTCACGAGGGGATTTTAGTGAATTCGCGTCCCCCCCCCCCCCCGTCACCCCCGTGAAGTTAGACATCATTTTATTAACTTTCATTTACTTAAATAAAACATATTTTTTCATTTGAAAACCGTTAAGTAACTTCAAGTACACGTGAAGAGTGAATTAATGAAGTATTTGGTAAATTTTCAAGTGTATTGAAGTGTAGGATTGAGTGTTTCGATTAGGAGACTATTGAGTGTTTGAGTCCAGTGTATATTTAAGAGAAGGAGATTGACGTATGGCAGTTGGGTAAGGAAATGGTGAGCATTGGGAATTTCGAGGAAGAGGAAGTTGATGGGTGGGGTATTAACATAAAATATGGATAATCTACTGACCCGCTATGATAGATAATCACTTATTGTACTGGGTGATCCTCTACTCGTTCAAGTTTATCTGGTATTTGTCAAGGTAATCCAGTGACGAGAAAATATATATATATTTTTTATTTATTTATTGCAGAATAGGCAAGCATTCGACCGCAATCTCACCTGGTGGTAAGTGTCGACGGGTCGAGAATGGAGCATGCTTGCCTAGAAGATACCTATTCACTCTCGACTTGAAGACTTTCAGATTATAGTTTTCGGGGGACACAGACGCTGGTACATTCCTTCGCTGTTCGGATAATTAAATGTGGATGCAAATCGTTTCGTATAACGTATAACATTTAAAATTTAATATAATTCAATTGAATTTCGGTTTTGCATCTGTAAACAGAAACAGAGAGGAGGGAGGCGAAACAAATGTATCAAGTCAAGTGTGTGTGTCATTAATATTCATTATGACACTAATTGTTAAATTTATATTGTTCTAGTTTTTAAGTTTTTTTTGTTCTGTAGTATTTCAATAAAGAGTTTATCTCTAGCCATTTATCTAAAATCCAGAAAAATTAAATATAATTTACCATTGAATAAAAATAAGGCAAGATACTTAAATAAATTCAATAATGAACACACATTCCACACACACCTTCACTATTCAGGTATAAACGTTCAGAAATGATTTTTTAATAAATTTTAGTGTTCAGCAGAGTCCATAATAAAATAAGGTAAAGGTAAGGTGAGGTAAGGTAAGGTTTTTACTTGCTGAGTGAAGAAGCGAAACTAAAATGGCGGCGCAAATCATCACCATCATCATCATCATCAAATTTACTATCACCCGCGCACTATTGTTGTCTATACCAACTCGGCCGGCTGTAGGTACGGGGTGCAAAGAAAACATTATATAATTTGTCAGTCTGGATTAGTCATCAGGGCTGTCTAGACTCAAGACGCTCTCAGTCATTTATTTCACATTAACTTAATTTTTTTGTTATTATTTTCCATTGCTATTTTGTTCGATAACGAGACAGACTGCTCAAATCACCGAGAAAATAAGGTAAAGATTGAATAGATTTATTTAGTATAATTTAACCATGAAATTGGCCTGAGTCCTTCAACGTCTGCGAATGTGAAGGAAAACACATTATACCTACCCGAGAATTATTTCACAGGTAGGTATGTTATCCACCAATTCTGACCGGGCACCCGTGGTGGAATATGGCCTAACCGTACTCAGCAGTGGGACGATATGGGTTGATGATGATGATGATGATGATGACGATGATGATGACTTCAAAGTCTCCCCTGGTTGTGCCAAAAAGTTACTGCTCAGCACAACCACAACCCCTATACTGTAGTATTGAAACTATAAGAGCACACTTTCTAAATTCAAAAGTATGTACATAAAAGTAGATACACTTTATTTCATGAATGTATACCACAAGAAAAGAAAGAAAATCCCCCATGGTCATGATGTAAAGTATCACACCTAAATTAGTAACCTGTGGCACAGCCTGTGGTAACATTAGTATGTACTAAATACCTATAATATGTTTACCTATTAAAAATAAGGTAGGTACCTAAATTGAGCCGGAGTTTTATTGTATTTAATTCAAATCTGTAATAGGTAACTACATTGATTGATTTATTCTTTAAACGACATTTAAGTACACGGTAAAATACAAAACAATTTTCTATCTACCCTGTTTTTCACCCAAACAACGTGTTTACAAGCCTCCGATACTGTTTCTTGGAATTGTGGAATAATATGTGCCAAATACCCATCGACCGCCCACTTGTAATGATAAATAATTTATGCGACACGTACATAATTTTGTTCCAGTAAAGGTGTATGATGTCATCATTCTGGAAGTTACTATTGGCATGTCCTACATGTTCATGGATTTTTTTATAAAGGTGTACACCAAAAGGATAGACTCGGCTAAACTATTGAACCCACTGTTGAGGGGTGTCACTTACGGTTTGTTTATACAATCGGCTGGATTGGCGCTTGTAGTAAGTTTTCAAGATAATAAAATTTAAGCTTTTTATAGATAGGTTTAGACTAATTAATAGACAACTATAACTGGGCGATTACTATAGGAATAGGTATTAGCTTTGAGATTGACTGTTTTAGAAGCCTATATCTTCTATGTAAATAAAAATCAATTGCCGTGTATTTCGCGATGTTTTCTGCCTGCAGAATGTGGAAAGAACTACCATCATACGTTCTTCCAGAAAAGTATAATATGGAGCTCTTCAATAGTACGGTGAAAAGAGCTCTAGAGTGTAGGCAACGCATCGACAACGCCCCGAGTGTTGCAGGTGTCCACGGGTTTATTTATAATTTATAGGTTGTATTTGTTTACCGACAGACAGGCCGTCCGTCAACTTATTTGCCACTCGATATTATAAAAAAGAAAATTATAAGTGTTTCATTTTTACTGTTTTGCTCCAAACCTTGAAATTCGTTCAAAATCGATTTTTTTTCAGCAAGCTGGATATGCAGCTGATACCATTCGTTTTCTTTTCGGAACCTTTAATGAAAATCTCCCTTGGTCTCAATGCTTTAAAGTTCAAGATGTTTCATTAGAAAACATTACCTGCAAGGCGTCAGCTACAATTATTTACTCGTGTAACTTAAAGGAATTTGATTTTCCTATTTATATTAACGAGACATCAGCACATTTTCATTACCAGTAAGTTTTAACTTAAAGCCGGATATGAATGTAGAAAACAACCACGCGGCGTTACATATAATTGCTATTTTGGAAATTGTTGAACTCCGCTGGAGTAGGGTATAGTAATTTTATATGGTACGATAACAGTATTAAATAAAAGGTGTTAATTTACAGGAAGTTTTTTGCAACCAGCGAAAGAAGTATAATGACTAAGAGGCTCTTTCTGATAGGGCTTGTGTGGATTTTTAACTTTTTTATAACATCGGTTACTGATGATAGTCTAATAAAGGTGTGTATGTATTAATTGATTTTTCTATTAAATTTTAACCGAATCTTCAAATCTGCCACTGAAAAAATTGATCTATGACGCCAAATAGTACGTCCGATGGCCACGTAACTTCCGTTGACGTCATGAGTTGCGATTTCAGAGTATCAAAGCGGTTGTTATCTTATCCCAGAATTTTTTCTCAATATAATTATAATGTAGGAGCAGGAAAGGCGCGACTCCATACGAGCCGTTTCACCACTTTCGCTACGGTTTTTAGGCAAAGTTATTAATTATCAAAAAAAAAAATTACCACATGACGTGTAACTTTTAGTATTTACATGTAATTATAATTTAGAGTCGTTTAACAATTGTAATGTAAAGGACTGGAATGCTTTGGCTTCTCTGTGTTTCCTAAAAATATATGTATGTACGAGATAATCTTGGGCTGTAATTAGATTATGAAACCACTAAACTTTTTGAAATTTAATTTAATTTAAATCGGATTTATATAACGTCTTGGAAATGATTTTAAAACACCCTCAAGAACTCTTCATAAATACTTGAAAAAATCCACAGAAATATATCCGTCGCCATTATAAAATTATGTGCTTATCTTATCTTATCTTTTAGACAAAAACCCGAAGTAGACGTTTAGTTTGTAGTAATAAAATTTATATTTAATTTTCAAGAGGTGTTTGTCCTAAGCTGCATTTATCATTATACCATTGTACCTAGGTAAACATTAGTCAGTGTTCCTTTTAATTAAAATTATTTGATTAGTTAGTTCCTTAATTATTATTCTATTTAGGTACGATATTACGACTTTTGCAGATACTCAAATTTGCATTTCTGTATCAAACTGTCTCATCTATTGTGACAATGGTTTTCATTGCGATAACCGCACAAGATAACACTATTACGGCGTTTAGTGACATTCTATATAGCACTGTCTCCGTGCAGAATAGACACGTAAGTATAAAAAACATTACAAATACGTAAGTATAGGTAGTAACATTATTAGAAAATACAATATTTATCTGCTATAGCCTTTTGTTACCCAATGCTATGGAAAATATAATATTGACGTGATAGGTAACACCACATCCTACGCAGACCTACTTATGTGTCTACCTGTCTGGCATCACAGTATAAGTAATAAAAACAGTATAACGTCTCTCTCGGCAGTCTCCGCGAGATAATAAACTACGCCCTTTCGATACGATATTTTAATTGAAATTGTTGTGGATTTCCTAGGAACTAATTTCGGTATGAACGTATATTCATCGAGAACAACGGGCCGTGGATCTATGGGAAGTTACCTGCGCAAGAGGATAACACAACACAAATTATCAGTCAGTGTGACAAAAGTAGACAGGTAGGTAGGTACTTAACGATTTAGGCGCATTTCTCATTTTAAAATCAGTCTGAAGTTTAGTTATGAAGATACTTATATAGGGCTTAAACTCAGAAACTCCGGTGCTACCTAGAACATCCCAGCCTTTTCCCTGATTTTCCCTGACTTCCAGAAAGCGGACACCATGTCAACACAATCACGCTGGCTGGGGAAGACTGTTGCCGACCACACACTAACAAGAATTTAGTCGAATGACACGCGCCAATCTACGAACCCTGAGTTTCGGTGAGGCCGAAGTTTCGAACAATTTTTGTCCGTAAACCGAAACAATGGCCGAAACTCAGCTATATCAAAACCATCTTCACTCTATATACATAAAATTCTTGTGTCACAACTGTGTGTGTGTGTTAGTTGCCTTATCCCTCCGAATCGGCATGATCGATTTTTATGAAATTTTATATGTATAATTATATTCGGTAGGTCTGGGAATCGGTTTTAAGCTATTTTTTATACCCTTAAGTCATAAGGGTGGCCCCAAACATCTTTTTTAATTATTATTTGGCTTAAAATATGTGACATTAAAAAATACAAACAACCCTAATTTTTCACCTTTCTATCACCAACTCCTATTAATTTATAGCCATATTAACCACTTGATCAGTTATCCCCGCCAGGCGTCTACCGGTGTCATTTCTAACCCAGTAAACAGCACGGAGTAGAAAATAATGAGATCGAAGCCGGTTTCCCGTCTCTCTCGCACAATAAGCCTTCTCTCACTCCCTACACAGTAAGAACGGATTTATTGCCTGGCGATTTCCGTAAAACACTGCCAGTAATTCCAAGATCAACTGCTGTCGTACCTGTCAACGAATCGAGCAGATTGATTTCCTTTTCTCCGAATTTCTCTAATTTTGTCTCATCGAAATACGAACTCATCAATAAAGTATTCCCAAAGATTATTGCTAACCACAAAAATAAGGTTGAGTGAGCGAGCAATTTTGGCGGATTAAAATAAAAATGTGGATGATTTAAATTACCACCGCACAATTTACGACTAAGGTGGGCTCGGTGGTAATCATACATCGAAACCTTTTTTTTTTTAAAAGCCGTCGCACTATGCTTTTTCCGCAGGGGTTATGGGGGAGGGGGCGGACACGAACTCCACAATCCTCGAATGTTTGTGGTCTGAAACTAGAAAATGCATGTTTTTCTCATGGTCAATTATTACATGTGGCATTTTCACGGTCGGAAAACCATCTGCTTTATTTGTTCTTGCGCCTAACAACTAAACGAAAAATGTGATAAGTATATCACAAGATGCTTCATTGAAGAGTGCAACCCGTGCAACAAAGTAAATAAGGCAAAATGTATAATTATTGTCCTAGTAAAAAATTAACAATAATAATGTTATATTCATTTTAAAATCCTAAAAATGCACATTCATTGACTGGTACGTTTAACGAAGTTCGCGAGGCCAGCTAGTGTTAAAATAAATGATGACTTCGGTTTCAGAGTTTATACGAGTACTTACATCCATTCCTCCACTAAACAATACATATACTTAGCTATTATTGTCGCGCCATCATTATGCTTATGACATTAATATATGCGCGGCAACATCCCACGCCGTCGTCGTCCGGTCTGTACCTATGGATTAGCGGAACACGCACAACAGTTATTGCTTACTGAGGTATACTGATAATTCGACTACTACCTACTACCTACTATCGAAAAATGTTTTTTACTGTCCATCCAAAGGTTGTCTGGAAGAAATCGCTTTCAGCGATGAGACCGCCCATTGTACTACCCTTGTTTACCTATTGTAATTCTTCTGTACTGTGTTTAATTTTGTTTCTGGTGTACAATAAAGAGTTTTTCTATTCTATTCTATTCTACATCATGTATTTGCGTAGGGATGAGGCGCATGTTTCACCCATTTGTATGAAGACGTTATACTGTTTCTGATTACTGTTATCTACTTCTATTGTGCTATTGTCTAGTATCTACACCCACTGTGTATCTCACCGATCGACTGTTTATCGCTGAGTTCCCTGAATTTCCAAGATTTATATTTTCAAAGTCGTAAAACAGATATTGTTTAGATGTCGATTTCGAACTGCCCTGTGAATTATTATGCATTAGTTAATTATATCATTGCTCCCAATAAAATGTATTTTTTTTAATTTCAGAGTATGTCCGTGATATACATAACGTACATATACAGCATTGGTTATCTAGGTCTATATGATTTCGACACAATGCCGTCAGTCTCGAAGGTCGACAACTGTGTTGTGATATTTTCGATAGTGTTTACATCACTGGCATTCCTGAGATCCTGGATAATACGAGTGTTATACTTGGAGATGACACGCTGTGTGATGATAAGTGATTACCATAAGACAGTAACACGTTTTCCACACTATCATTACTACACTATTTTGCCTTTGAGCGCAGAGTTAGTGAGCCCAACGATGTTGTACATACGTTATATATACACGAATATAATCCTAAATTTGACTGCTTTTCTCGTAAGTAAAATAATTATGTTAATGGTGGCACATATGTTAAGATTTTGAAATAATGTCAAATTTTAACTCGATACTTCATAATTTCAATGGAATCGAAATCAAACTCGTTTTCGTTTCTGAACCTCGTCAGAGCGCGTAACTTTTTAAGTAGGTGCTTAGATAATTTATTCCCCTAATTTGTATAAACCGCTCTGTCGCTGAATATGATTTTCTCAAACCATCATAGTCTCATAATAGCAAAATAAAATATTCATAAGATAGGTACCACATTTAAAGTAGGTTCCTTCAGTCCTCAACACAACCATTTAGGTAGTTTTCAGTATTAATTTATTTTTTCAGTTAACTACTACTTTTTGTTTTTTTTTTGGAAAGAGTACAGTATACCATAGCTAGGTTACTAAATTATGTATGATTCGACACACCATTTAACAACCTTCGCATATCGAAGCTATTTGCTTGATTACTAGCTATTTGCTTCATATCTGAATACGTTTGGAGATGAATTCAACATAATTATCCAGATCGAGAAATCCAATTAATGCGGTTTGCGGATCGTACGAAAAATTAGTTTTGTCTATTGTTTGTCGAGCTGTGAAGAACAAGAAGAAAGGTTGGGACTTGGGTCTCTTACGGATCTAGTTTAGTTCGGACCTTTAGATACATTTTAGAAAGAAGATCTGGAAAGTCGATATTACATTGAGCATTCTACTGATTATTGTATTCTATGGATGTTTTAATGTACTTAATTGATATACCTACTTACCTTTTAAAACCCGCTTGAATGTAGATTTTTAAAGGCAATCGTTGATCATCGTTGCTTGCAAGACAAGCATTTTTTCATATTACCAATAAAAAGAGTTGACCTCTTGGGTGCCGCTTGCTAGCACTCCAACGTTAATCGACGTATACACGACGACTATAAATTGTTCGTCCATCCTTTTTGGAGAATTAACACACGAGTACAAATTATTGTTGATGATAATTTATATTTGTTTTTTTAGGCCGTGTTGACGATAACAATGACAAAATTATTAAACACTGAATTTCGTTCCATCAAAACTGTATATTTAATGGGTATACTATGCTGCATTGGATTTGTACTTACCTTATTTAGAACTTTGGTAAGACTCCTTGTTTTATGGCTACAAGTATTCAATTGCATACCAAAAACACGAATAGCAAAATCCACAGGTGCTTTCGTAGTTAAAGTTGAAATTCTGTTATTGCTTTAATCCTGAGGCTTTGGACCTTTCACGATTAAAAACTGTTTAAATTAACTACTCAGACAAGTAACTTCTTAAAATAAATATTCGATATAGGATAAGCCTGGTATATGTGACCGCATTCAAAAAAATTAAATTAAATCCCGAAATGCTTAGCAGAGTAAACGAGTGGGGTGGGGAGGGGTGCCTACATATACCCATAGTACAAATCTGCGAAATATACTTGTATTCTTGATAAATATGGTGTTTATTTATTTATAGATATCTACGAAATACAAAGGTTATAAAACTGCAAGGGGTTTTTTAGTGGGAATGGATGTCTGCACGCTATATCTGGGTGGTTTAAAAGTGGCATTAATCATGTGGGTGTACGGAGTTCAAAGGTTTGCAACTGATATACAATATTGGCTAGGCTTCAAGCCACCAAAATTTTGGACAATTAGCTGGACAGTTCTGCCTATTGTACTATGGGTAAGTTTGTGCTTCATTTAAACCAAAAATATAGGTACTTACTACCTACATCAGAATATAGTAAAATAGGTAGGTATGTTCTTGATTATGATTTGTAGAATACCGAAGATTCGAAGATTATATAATAAAATTTAATCAGCTATGAATAAAAATGTACTGATTGTGGTAGAAATAATGAATATGAATATGACTTAATTTTAAATAAATATCTGTCTGTAATATTATATTCTGAATATCTGTAATATATCAATTTGAGAAAAATATTGATTTCCATAGTTAGGGTGGGTACAATTTAGCGATGGTTATAACCGGGCGCTAATTTAAACCGATCCACAACCATTTTCAAGCGTTGTCAGAAATTTAAGGTATTTATATCTCTCTAGTCAAGACTAATGGAGTCAATAGAGTTGCCAGGTAAATTATCACAATCTTCCCGGTTTTTAAAGTTTTTTTTTATTGGCAAAATTGTAGTAATTGTGCAACTAGTGGTCGCGAGTTAAAATCCCAGTGCGGGCACATACCAATGCGTTTCTTGTAAAAACGTATGTCCGATCACCCGCTTTTAAGTGCAGGGAAACATCGTGAGGAAACCCACATGCAGGAGAAATATAAAGGTACGGATAGACATGCTCGTTACTAGCATGAAAGCATACTATTGATGAGCAATTGCTATTTACTGGTATGTGTGTCAAAGTGTTACTAGTAATTAGCATGCTTATTATGACCTGTATCTGAGGTGTCATATTTCATCCGCCAAGCAGTAGTGTGAAAACAATGCTGTGTTCCGGTTTGAAGGCGACTGTTTCCAGCTAAATTACTATGAGCAGAGACTTTACAACCGAACAGATGGAATAAACCAATTACCTAATAAATAAAAATATTTCAGGGTTTCCTTGGAATTCATATTTACAATTTAACGCAAGTTATTCGCTTAAGTGAAAAACTTTGTGCTGTGTCATGGATATTATTAACGATTATAGTCGTGGCTTCTTGTCACATCAAAACTATCACGAAATATTTGTTTTTAAACGTAAGTGTTTTTAAGAGTTAGTTACTTACTTGCAAAGTTTTACAGGAAGTGACGATGCGACGCGACTTCACGGGACAAAACTGATGAAGTTAATTTAATCTTTACAGAATGTAGCGGGAATATTAAGTGCCAGTTTAAAGTACGGTCCACCAGACAGTGAAGACCGAAAAGGGCGGAGAAATTTTGACGAAATCATGCATCTCAGGCAGTGCAAGCACAACTGTCATGCAATAGACGTAAGCATCGATGTTATTGGGGTTATTACCAGCAGAGTGAACACTTATTATTATATACCCACCCTTAGTGGAATTCACAGACGAAAAGGAATAATCCCCCAAGGACAAATAATATAATAAAATAAAATGTCACGAGCATTTGTTTTGGAGCACAGTGCCTTAAGCTAAAAATACATGCCATGGTAAAGAAGCGGATAAAAAAATATAAAGCTTAAATACCGCCAACGCTATTCATTTCTCTATCAAACAAAAAAGTACCGGATGTTAATAAATTAAACCCACAATTTTCTTTCAATCGCCAATATTTATTTAGTTGGCTTCATTCGACCCAATACATTTACGCCAGCGCCTTGTCTAGTTTTGCAACACCTTTTATGGGCGCTTTCCGGTACAGTACTCTTTCCAGGAATTTTGTTTTATCCACGGAATGAACATTTTTATTTCAATAACGAAAATAAGTCAGACGAATGTGTGGGTCGAATCTGATCAATGGCGCGGTAAATCCGTGATAGGTATTAGATGCGTTTTTGACATTATATTCGGTCACAATAGCTGCTCTACGAAAAGATTTAGATTTCGAATAAGAGTATATTAGAAGAAATGGAAGATTTATTAACCGACGTACAAATTCCACGAATTATTGTTCCATAATTTTACCCCCTTTGGAGTGTTTTTCCTCCTAAATTGGATGAATAGACTTGTAATGTAAGAGGTTTTGAGGTCACGTGCCATGCTTACATTAATTTTTTCGTCAACTCGTAGGCCCGTGTTTTTGACAAAAACTGATTAATTCACGAAATTCACTTGGCAACACAAAATATGAGGTAAACTCAACTCTTGTTCAATAATTTCCTGTTACCAAAGAAGTTGAATGATCGCATTGATTTTAGGCATTATTATCTCGGTGTAAACAGCGGTTTTATTAGGATGTGGTTTTACTTATTTAGGACAGCTATCAACTTACGAAAGAAAAATAATTTTTAAATGATTACCGCGGGCTCTAAAAATCACAAATTTCCGGTACTTTTTGACAGAAAATTATATGAACTATATTTATGTTGTCTTTTCGTTTCGAGTAAGTATAGATTTACGTGAAATGACCCCTAATTCTATCATCTTATAAAAGAAAACATTTAGCTAGGTACAGTGGCAGAGGCGCATATTATTTTTGGGAGACAGTACGCTTCTCATCTACGAATTCTACTACTAAGGTGGACTTCCGTGTATTGCGGGCGATGCGTCTTAGCATCCATATTTTGATAGATGCAGCGGTAGATTTATTGTTGACAACATGATGTCACTTATAATAGTCAATAGGAAAGTTTTGATATTTGTTTCTTTGTCGTCCCCTTGTGATTCCAAGTCTGGCCAGGGATCATCCACGCAGATGTCTCGCGCCAACTCCCGCGGCATGTTGCGCCATTAAGTTTGGCTCCTAGTCAATTCATAAACCTGTTACTAAACAAATAGTCGTGCTTTTTAAAAAGTATACTTAATCTCTTTCACAGGATATGGTTGAATGCAATCACTTACCGTTAACGGAACGAAATATATCGTCAGTAGGAAGTAGTTCCATTTTATCTCTGACCAGTGTTTACGAAAACAAAGAAAAGAAGCAGTCAACGACGACATTGGAAATAGTATCGTACTAGTAGTGCTGTTGTAGTGCGTCCGATTCTCTAATGTCTAATCTATTTTAGGATTAACGTTATTATGAATATAATATAATATACTTATATGGACTCTATAAATTATTTCTTCTACAATGTTAGATGCGGGAATTTGGTTATATTGAACTAGCTTAGCAAATTGTTCACCCGATGGTAAGCGCTACGCCCGCCCATAACAGTCACAGCACCACCCAGAACACTGCATTGCATAATCTTGCGCGGCACTGCACTGCGCTCGTCACCCTGAGACATCGGCTCTAAAGTCTCATATGCCCAGTAATTTCACTGGAAACAATGCCCTTCACCCTGAACACAGTAATGTTTGCACACTATTGCCTGAGTACTTCCCCAGGCGGCCCCGTGCAGCCCTCCCACTACTAAAATCATATGTTATGTTCATTACAGCTTTTGTTTGCTTTTATTTATACCTTTTGTAAGAGAGACATCTTACGCGTAAATTCGTTGTTTTAATGTTAAAAGAGATAGAGATAATATAATATAATAATAATATTGATACCGCGGTGGTACCGCGAGGCTACCACCGTAGCCTAGTGGGAGAACGTCCGCCTTCCAATCAGAAGGTCGTGAGTTCAAATCCCAGTGCGGGCACGTACCAATGTGTTTCTGTAAAACATATGTGCGTAATTATCACTCGCTTTCCGGTGAAGAAAAACATCGTGAGGAAACCCACATACCTACCCGAGAATTATTTCGGAGGCAGGTATCTTATCCACCAATCCGGACCGGGCCCCCGTGGTGGATTATGGCCTAACTCTCCTCACTTTCGTGAGGAGAGACCCGTGCCCAGCAGTGGGACGTTATGGGTTGATGATGACGATGATGAATATTTATAATGATAATATTCATTAGATTATATTATTTTTAATTTGTACCTACCTTTTGTCACATAAAAAAAATTACATCTCCGTTTTGTTTTTTAGAAGCACCGGTAGAGTTAATGGAGTTTCCTTTTCCTGTTCGAGATTTAGCCATGAATCAACACTTGAAAGGGAAATGTTTTGAAACTCAAACCATAATCAGTTACATAATAATCGTATTTGATTTACTTTTTATTATTATGTTTGTTAATGAGACTTCAGTGTTTGAATTGCAAATGTGCTATATTTTTGCATGAATTCCGCATCTTATTGGATTTCCTTAAGATTTTTTATTTGATTTAGTGACGAGACGAGCAAGTCGTTCACCTAATGGTAAGCGCTAGGCCTGCCCATAACAGTTACAGTGCCTGTATGAAAAATATGTTTTACAATTTAACTAAATAATAATATGAATTGACGCCGATAGTTAGTCAAAAAACGACGGAAGAGTTTAAAAAAAAAATTCTGATTATACTCAAATGTCGTTTATTCGACAGATAACATAAGAATTACTTAATACTTATAAAGCAATTAATTAGACAATAGATCCCGAGTCAGTTTTTTATCATTGATTTCTCGGAATACAATCCGGTTGCGCTGACTAAGCTCGTACAGTAAAAGCCGGACTATGGTCGTATGACTAGTTGTGTGTAGGGACATATCAAAGATGGCCCCACCATAAGCATTCAAATGTAGTACTACAAACTATAATAATACGTCTTCCGTGGTACTACTGAAGTCAGAATAACTTAAAGTGCGAGCTTTGTTTTGCAAACAATAAAAATGAACGGGGCACGCCTTTGGAAGTTCAATAACACATTTATAAGAGAGCAATTCCTTGTATCCAGGAACGAGAGCACCATTTTTAACAGCTTTCATAATAATTTACACCGCAATATACTTAAATTAAAAATGTAAAAATATAATTTTATTTTGTTTATTAGACCGGGTTTTCTTGGATTTGTCCTAGTTTAGAGGCCTTCCGGATAAGTCCGGGCGGAGTTTTCAAAAAAAACGTTAGTAACGCCTGTCCATAACAGCCATAACATATTTTAGATCCTTGAATAAAATTAAAGGATAATTATTATCCCCTATAAATTAACGGTTGTTGTGGGATTATAGAATACATGCGGGTGAAACCGCGGGGTGCAGTTTGTATTAGTATAAAAACAACATTTTATGCAATATTGTAAAAGTATACCGACTGTTCACCATTAATTATATTTTTCGTCAATTTTGCAGCCACTGTTCAAACATCGATAAATGGTTCAAAGCCATCGAAACATAATAAATTAAAGAAAGAATGAGAGACACTAAAATCATTTTGAACCCATATCGTCCCATAGCTGTGCAGGAGTCTCCTCTCACTTTCAAGAGGAGGGTTAGGCCAAAGTCCACCAAAGTCCAGTCGGACAGGTATGTGGGTTCCCTCACGATGTTTTCCTTCACCGAAAAGCGAGTGATAATTACGTACATATATATGCTTTTTACAGCAACACATTGGTACGTGCCCGTACTGGGAGTTGAACTCACGTCCTTCTCCTTGGAAGGTGAACGTTATCCCACAAGGCTACCACCGACACTAAAATACTTATATCTTTAGTATTGGTTTCGAAAACTTTGTATAGGAAACATTCCTAACCTATATGTTAGGTTACAAACTTTCGCGGTAACAAGCCTTCAAAGTTTAGACCATTCGAGGAAACGACCCTTCGCGCAAAAACTTTCAATATTTAGACATATCGATCTAAGTGGAAATATTATGTAAGAAATGTAAAAAAAATTCGATCAAACAAATTTAAGGAATAAACTTTCGTGATGGCCTCAACGAAATTGCAACAAAAAATTGTTCATAAAATATGAGCGGTGGCGTAAAAGGGAACTTGTGTGTTGGTCCAAGATACAGCGTTTGTCGCTCAATAAGGCTTTCAGTGAGGATTTGTATGGCGCGGCGCGGCGTGTCGTCGTCGTTGCTAGTGAAAAGAGGTAGCCGGGCCGCGGTCGATAGACGAAGGAGCGCATGCCCGGGCTCTTGCCGCTACCGGAGCTAGGAGAACACGGCAGTCTACCGGCTGGTTGAACCGCGGCCGCCGGAACTAGCGTCCCGCTGGGCGCACGTGGATGTGCACAAACATGCATGCTCGTCGTACTTGTAGAATGCATACCTTACCGCTTCTGATAGCGCTCGCGATTGCTACACTGCCTGATTCTGATTATGCTGCGTAAGTACCATCATTGTATTTTATATAAAATAAAAAAGGGGATGGATGATCACATTGCGCTACGGCGCTTTTTATGCATTTTCGAAGCCATAGCGGGCCTGTAAATCTTTCGATACTGAGAGTTCACTTTGCTCAACGCGCATCTGATTATGCTGATAATACAAGTTTACATGGAAAAGGGTTGAACTAGTGGTTTCTCATTTAATTACCTTAAATACTTACTAAAATTGACAATAACATGAAATAAAACTGCTACTTTTGGCTTTTGCTGATATAATTTTTATATAACTACCTAAATATAATACCTTCATTGATTAACTAGTTTATAGACCACGGGCAAAAACCATATTAAATATATCTCAAACGTCAACTATACCAATAAAAAGAGCTGCAGTAATTATTTCCAATTTAAATAAACATTGTATACATAACCAGTACGTTAATGGACATTTATTTAAAAGGTAGTGCAAAATGGGTATGGGGGTTTTGAGATATGAGTATTGAACAGACGGTTTAAAGTATTAATTATATCAAGTGGTCTCCGGCGGAACAGATAAAGGTCTGTCCTATATTGAGTGATGCAGTCGGCTCATACCAGGACGCAGAAGTCTTCCGGGTTCTCTTTGTTTTTATCACTTGGTTAGAATTTGAAACTCTCTTGCTTTATTCTCTTTCGATTACACATTTCTTATTTGAGATTCAACCTCAAATAGTATTTTAAGACGGAACTAAACCATTAATTTCGATGGTCCTTTCTCTCTTTATGGAAAAGAAGAAGTCTTTACCTTTCAGTCACTCGTTCTATCAGTCTGATCAACATATCAAAATTAAATTCAACAAACAACATATAGAAGGGTGACAGGAGTATCTGCTTAGGGCGGAAACTGCGTTAAGCGGGCGCCCGCGGAGGGTAGCCGCCGCGTGCAAACGCGACGGTTACCCGCCGCGGGTGCCCGGCGCGGGTGTAGCCCGGCCGTCGCGTGTGTCGCAGAAAGCGGATTTCGCAGTACCATTAGAACCAAAATTGTAGGAAATTTGATTTTAAACAACTTTTGTTTTAACCATTATTCGTGTAAAATTAAAAATAAACGAGTTATAAAAATAATTTGTTTTTGACACACAGCACAACCCTAAACAAGATTATTCAAAATAATAATTTGTTACAAATGTATCTAAAGTGCAATTAATTATTTGCAATTTCTTAAATCCCGGGGCCTAATCGTAACATTTTCAATTCCGGGATTTTAGAGGACGATTTATCAGCTCTCTGTTACTACCACCGCACAAGAATAGGTAAATATACTTTACCTATTCCGATCACCGGTTATAAGTACGAGGTAACAACAATTTAAAAAAAACAGTCGTATTGAGAACTTCTTCCTATTGCGGCCCGCAACGGCTAGCCGTCGCGGGTCCCAGCGACGGCCGTCCATCGCTAGCTTATGCGGCCCGCGCCCCCACCGTGGGGCCCGCGCCCGCGCGGCTGGGCCCGCGCCCGCGCGTCGGGGTACGCGCCCGCGTTGCGTACCCGCGCCCGCGCGGCGGGGCACGCGCCCACACGGCGGAGCACGCGACCGCGCGGCGGGGCCCGCGCCCGCGCCGCAGGGCCCGCGCCCGCACCACAGGGCCCGCGCCCACGCGGCGGATCCCGCGACCGCGTGGCGGGGCCCGCGCCCAAGCGGCGGAGCTCGCGACCGCGCGGCGGGGCACGCGCCCGCGCCGCAGGGCCCGCGACCGCGTGGCGGGGCGGGGCCCGCCTCCTTGCGACGAGCGGCCGCCGTCGCAAGGACGCGCGCGGGTCCTGTCGGTGCTAACACATACCGGCTTTCAAACATAGGAGGAGGTTCTCAATTCGACTGTTTTTTTTTTAATTTTTTTATCTCATACTTATAACCAGTGATCGGAATAGGTAGAGTATATTTACCTATTCTTCGGCGGTGGAAGTAACATAGAGTTGATAAAACGTCATCTAAAATCCCGGAATTGAGAATGTTACGATTATGCCCCGGGATTTAAGAAATTGCAAATAATTAATTGCACTTTGGATACATTTGTAACAAATTATTATTTTGAATAATCTTGAAGAACCGTGGACCCGACGAGTGGACCGATTTACATGATTAAAACGTATAAAATAGTATCAGATCTAAACCTTTCGTTTGACACCAAAATCGTCAAAATATCCCAACAAACAAAAAATCACATTACCAAGTTGCTCTCGTAATTATATAAAAATGCATAATAATTCTTTTTACGCATTTTTATGGCAATGAAAACAATTACACTCTCTCGTCTTCTTTTTTCGACACACATCCGTCAAACGATTCTTGTTGTTTATTACGCGAGCCGCGTGCCAACCGCGCATACGACTGCGCCGGCGCTGCTCGAAATGTGTAGGTATAAATTGCTGTAGGTACGGCGGAGTGGTGGAGGCCTGGTGGTACTGCGAAATCCACTCTCCGTGACACACGCGACGGCCGGGCAAGCCCGCGCCGGGCGCCCGCGGGTGGTAGCCGTCGCGTACACACGCAGCCCCGTCGCTTGTGCACGCGGCGGCTACCGGCCGCATGCGTTCGCTTAACGCAGTTTCGGTCCTTAGGTCTGAAAGAATTTCTGAATTGTTTTGCTGAAAGGAAATTGGCTAGTTCCTGCAATTGTGAAAGGCCATTTCAATGCAATACAAATGTATTCAGTGGAATTTTTATACCTTTTTAGGAAGCAAGAGCCAACAAAAGTATGTAAAATATCACTAGCATCTACAAAAATAGAAAAAAATGTTATATAATAACTCATGCAATAATGTGTGTAACACGGATGAAACTCTGGAGTTACCGCTGAAACAGCTGGAGTTAGTGTATAGTCACTTTATAATAAGTGTATCAGCTGGAACATTTGTTCCAACTGATACACCCTAACACCTGACTGATACCTGCCTGTAGGTACAGGAAGATATGTCCACAGACTAGGTAGGGACATAATGGTATGCCTGGCTATGCCAACTACAAATAGAATCAATGGAAAATCAAACTAAAACCGACTGCTGTAATTTGATAATCCAACAATTTTAGAGAGTGGCATAAATAGGCAAAGAATAAACTTAACGTGGGTCCCGCTCATGCGCTCCGGTGCACTATCTTGATTAATTGCGCGAGTTCCAACTCCCTTTCAAATGTCAAGGGGGATACGAGCTCCTAATCCCCGCCAACACTCGCACATCCATCACAAAAACAATATGATAGTTATACAATATCTTCCAAAGTGGTATTCGTCCCGTGCTCGTCTGTTAGCTAGATTAGAACTGAACTGTTAGCCAGATTAGTACTCAATTGTGAATTAGATTACTGAACTTATGCAGTATGTCAATGTTTGTGAGGTACCATGAATATTTCTTATTTTGTTTCCTGTCAGATATTGCGGCTTATATGCCATGACAACTATGAACAAATTTTGTGTATATATTGGACATTAATCGTGGCTCTCAACACATAAGAGCCACAGGTAGGGCAAGAAGTTAGTGAGTGCATTTGTAGTATGTTTTTTTATCTCGGTTCAAATCCTCGCATAGATTATTATTATATTGCGAGTGTTGCACCGCCTTCGCCGCCGGTCGCCGGCGCCGTATTCGGTTAGTTAGGGAGTCGGTTAGTTAGTTAGGGAGTTAGTTGTAAATGTTCGGTGCGGTTAGGTGTTAGACCAATTCGATATTATGGTTTATTGGTATGGTTTTTTTTCGGTGATAATATCTTTCGTTGTCTTAATCTCAAGCACGACGACCCGTACACCCACTTGCTCAACCCACGATAAGATATAAAATAATAATAAGGGATAAGAGGGAAGTAGTAGTGATTCACCGGTTCTGCCTCACCTCTTGAGTCAGAACCGTCTGTTTGAGTCAGAACCACCTCCTAAAAAAAAAAAAAAAAAAAAAAAAAAAAAAAAAGTAAATCGGCCATGCCCGATCGATCTGTGCTATCAGATTTTTGATATCTCTTACGGATCATGAGATAGCTTTCAGGTTTCAGAAGCCCCAGTACCCCTAATTAAACCTAGTCTAATTGTCCTATTGTTCCTAATGACGGTTCAAGCTCAGCTACTACCTCAGTTGTTTGCTCAGACTAATTACTATAATATTGCTAATTACGGTCACCTATTGTATTGCTGGTATTCACAAAGTTCAATAACAACACTTCTTTATTATTTCGTTACTCTTTATTTATCAATAAAATGAGACTTAAACATATTATAAAGCAATATATCATTGTACAATGTTTCCATATTGAACAATCTTATAAAATCAGACATTGTATTACCATTGTACTTGTAGTACAAATACAATAAGCAGTACTCGCCACATACCGAAGTCCAATCATTTTGTAACCTAGACGTATTGAAATCCCATTGCCTTGAATTCTTCTTTAAAAATGTTTGGTGGTAGCCTTTTGGTGGGCGACCATACGAATCAAAATATTGTCCAAGACCGTTTATATCAATGTGTATGGCTACCCAGTGAGATCCCGGCTTTGTGTCTGGATCTAAATTGCTTATTATATATGTTGGATTCTGAGTGTATATTGGCAATCGATTTGCAGCATATACATTATATTGCAAGCTCGGATGAATTGTATTTAAATATTTCTGTAACTCTGTTGTATCCATAATGCATACAAAAAACACTTCTCTGTACAAATGATCAGATGCAAGTGTTAAATTGAAGGTAATAAATTGGTATTTCAATTAAATTTAATTGTTTTATCAAAGACCACATTCTTTGAGACTTTGATCGTCATTAACATAATTTGGATAATTAGATTAATGATGGTTACACAATAATTATGATAACGGAATGCAAGTGGTATATAAACTCCGAAATGTATAAACATCCACGGTTTAAAGTAACAATAAGTGAAGTGTCTAGTCGTGTTTAGTTATTCCACCCTTCTAATCTACTACTCTACAATGGAGGTAAGTCAGTTTACAAAATAGTTATTTCTGTAACCGTACCTTGTGTTAATTTGATATATTCTTTGTGTGATTCTTATTTTGATTGTTTCTTATAATATTTCAATGTATGTGTTCCAGAACTCATTCAAGAATGCCATCGATATCAATGAGGAAAATACTTATAAACAATATTATTATCCATTGTCTGATTCTACGATCGATGAATTAACAATTAAAGAGTCACTTAAATCCAAACAAACAAAAAGAAAGCGAAACCAAACCTCACTGGAGAGTTTAGATGATTTGTTTGAAGCGCCACAAATAAAGAAAAAGAAGCTATCATCAACGGTCTCAAAAGGTCACGAGGAGGGCGGCATAACTTGCTTATCTACAAGCGTAGATGATAGTTCGACTCATTTGATAAAAATAGAAATATATGATCTGAAAAAGTTGGTGAAAATACCTCAAACAGAACACTGGAAAAACGCCGAAATAAGATTAAAATACTATACAGATTCAGAAAATAGCAACTACATGGATAGTAAAAATTTAGTATACAAAATTGCAAAAGAAATATCTAAAACTGATAACTGTAAAAAGTATTTTTTTAATAACAAATAGAGTGCATCAGTATAATTATATTCATTGTTCACAGTCACTATTCAATAACATACTTTCATAATTATCTATTACACTAATTACCCAATTATGTACCTATGTAAATAATTTATTTTTAGCTGTATTTTATTAAACTGTGAACAAATAAAAACATATTTTTCAACAACATGACTTAGTTATTTCAATACCCTTAAAAGATCTACACGTGTATTTAATAAATAATGTTTCAATTTATTCATCCATTTACCACTATAGTTGCAGGTCCAAGTGGTTGTGGAAAATCAAAATTTGTAACAAATTTTATTAGTTACATTACAGAAATATGTAGTAGAAATTTTACTCAAATTACTTGGTGCTTCGATGAAATGCAACCTTTGTACAACTTACCAAATGTAAACTATTGTCAAGGTATACCAGATCTTAACATGTTTGATGGAAAGGATGCAAACCTTCTAATTATAGATGATCTTATGAGAGAATCTGATGGTCGAATTGTTGATATTTTTACCAAAGGTAGTCATCATAGAAACTTAAGTGTATTCTACATTACACAAAATTTATTTCATCAGGGTAAAGGTCAAAGAGACATATCTTTGAATTCTAACTATATTATATATTTCAAAAATCCACGAGATAAAACACAGATTCGATACTTAGCACGTCAAGTATCACCAGAAAATCCAAAATTTATTGAAGATGCATACAGGGATGCTACCAGTGAGGCACATGGATATATAATGATAGATCTTAAGCAAGGTACTAGTGACATGTGTCGAATCAAAACGAATATATTTCCTTCGGATAGATATTGCACAGTATATATCCCTACAAAAAGCTTTAAATATGCTAAGAATCAACAAATTCCTATCATTTACTAATAATGCATCGGAGTCTCAAGACGCATAAAGATTTCCTAAATGCACTGCATACACTTAAACCAAAATACCGACAAGCTCTGCTAAAAACGTGTGATAAAGAAGAAATACAATGCATTTGCGAGTGTATTCATAACGTTCTTCAAGGTAAAATACAACTCAAAGAAAAAGAAAAGAATAAACTTAAAAAATTTAAAACTATACTGCGTAAGTTGTTGTGCAAGGGGGCAACTAAGATAAAAAAGAAAATAATTGTTCAAAAAGGAGGTGCATTTCTACCAATCATATTAAGTTCTATTCTGAGTGGATTAGTTAGTTCACTGGTTTAAAATGGAACATGCCAAAAGAATGTTGCTCGTTGAACCAAGCTTAATAGAGAAATTGAATCAAAACATCAATCAACACAAAAATGAAAATCCTACATCGAGGCTAGATGCTGAAATGCAAAATATTTTAAATAGTACTATGGATGACAGAAAAAAATGTATTTTATACTTGCAAATATTACAAAGATATCTACACTTTACTGAAGAGGATCGTCAACCTTTTAAATTACCAATAATTACTTCCAACATTGATACTGCAGGGAACACTGAAATAAGTAAAGTTTCTGATATAATTAAAGACATGAATAATAAAGATTTAGTCGTAACTCAGACATCGAATGAAGATAAAGTCCAACAAAGTATTGAAACTACAAGTAGTCCTCCATACACAAGTAAACAAATTCTAAGTTTGATTCCTAAAACATATACAAAAAAAGGTGAGTTATTACTAAATTTGATGTCATTGAGTAAAAACAAAATCCATTGGGATAACAACGGTACAGTTATTATAGATAACACAAAAATTCCTGGAAGTAATATTATAGATTTGGTAAACGACTCACTTAGACCATTGAAAAAAAGTGATCCAATAGGTTGGGTAAGCTTTGCTAAAGCATTGAAGGATATTAAAATACCACTAACTTACATTGGGAATCCAAGCAGAAGTGATTATATAAGTAAACTATATATGAAAGATCTTGGGGAGCTCTCTGCTGATGAGGAAATCTACACTACACCAACTAACACGGATAAGTATCAAAAGAAACTGAAGAAAAAAATTGAATGGGAAAAATGGACTCCCTACTAGAAATTAATAAAATTTATTATGATGCATCACATCCTGCTGGTTATAGTAGTATTGATAAATTAGCGAAAGCTATGAAAGGTAAGATGAACAAATCAGAAGTCAACAAATGGTTGCAAGCTCAAGAAACATATACACTCCACAAACCAGTTCACAGAAAATTCCCTCGTAATAAATATATTTTATCTAATCTAAATGAACTTTGGCAAGCTGATTTAAGTGACATGAGAACGTATTCTAAGTATAATAATGGTTATAATTATATCCTTTGCGTTATTGATGTGTTTACTAAATATGCCTATGTAAGACCAATGAAAAATAAAAACTCTGAAACTGTAAAAAAATGTTTTGAAAGTATATTTAATGAAGCTGATACTACTCCAACCCATATACAATCGGATAAAGGGACCGAATTTGTTGCAAAGGATGTACAAAAATACTTTAGGAGTAAAAATATAAACTATTATACAACAAATAACCCCGACATTAAAGCTAGCATTGTAGAAAGATTTCAA
The DNA here is from genome assembly GCA_912999815.1 of Campaea margaritaria. NCBI lineage: Eukaryota > Metazoa > Arthropoda > Insecta > Lepidoptera > Geometridae > Campaea > Campaea margaritaria. Next base: position 10,166,453 of record OU538788.1, read on the forward strand.
AGGACTCTCAAGATGAAAATGTGGCGTTATTTTACTCATAAAAATACGTATAAATATATAGATATTTTACAAAACTTGGTACATGCATATAATCATAGTTACCATTCCAGCATTAAAATGTGTCCTTGTGATGTAAATTCAAACAATATCATGATCGTTTGGAATAATTTGTATGAAAAGAATCATCGTAGTCTAATACAAACCTCATATAACCAAGTACCAAAATTTCACATTGGTGATCATGTGCGACTTACTAAATTTAAACATGTATTTCAAAAAGGTTATGAATCTAATTGGAGTGATGAAATTTTTATAGTATCTTCGATAATAGATAGATCGCCTTGGGTAGTATATACATTGAAAGATTTGCAAAATGAGCCAATAGTGGGTACTTTTTATGAAAAAGAATTACAAAAAATTGATTATAACCCCACTTCCAGTTTTAAAATAGATAAAATAATTAGCAGCCGTTACTCTGGTGACAGAAAGCAAGTGTTAGTGAAGTGGAAAGGTTATCCAGATAAATTTAACAGTTGGGTTTTAGCTTCTAGTCTAAAAGAATTATGATGAAAGAAAGTTTTTATTTGACCCTACTTAGTAATAGTTCAATGGTATACTTTCCTGAAAACACAACAACTCTTTTTTCAACTAAATTACCAAAGTCCATCAAACTGGAAGGATCGTGGTTGGTTGGTGTTGTTGAATTCCAATATCCATGCACAATGTTTACGGTTCAAGATCATGAAAATGTAATTTACATTAGTAAATGGATGAAGATGCCTCATGATGAAAAACTATCGCTAACGTACTACAAAACACACATACCAGCCACAAACTATGACAATATTAACCATATTTTATCTGCATTAAATAATATTAAGGAGCAAGTTAGGTTTCGCTATGATGAGTTATCCAAGTTAGTGTCTGTTTCTGTTATGGATGAATCAATAACATCATTAACATTATCACCTAAGTTGTGTCTTCAACTTGGATTTGAACCCAACAGAAACCTTGTAACTAAAGGTATTGGAAAGTGTCCAGCGAACTTACATTTAGGATTGCCATCTCAGTTATTTGTTTATTGTGATATAATCGAACCACAGATTGTTGGAGATGTAATGACCCCTCTCCTCAGAATAATACCTTTGGATCCTGCAAAATATATTTATGGAGCTAATAAAATGCATGTTTTCTCACCGCCTCACTACTTGAACATCATGCGTAGAGAGTTTGATACAATTGAAATAGATATAAGATCAAGCACTGGTCAAAAAATACCATTCCAGTTTGGAACCGTGGCCATTAAACTACACTTTAGAAAATTATAATGTATTCTCAACGTGATAATATAAGTTGCCCCTATGAACATTATTACTCGCATCAAGCTGGATCGGGTATTGGAGTCATCTATAGAGGAGCGCCATATCAACGTGGACACGGAATCGGTAGCTTTCTAGGGGGCTTATTTAGATCTGTTTTACCATTACTATCTAGTGGAGCTCGAGCCATTGGAAAAGAGGCTTTAAATACAGGTGTGGGTCTTTTATCAGATATGGTTAGTGCTCGTCCTATGGAAGATTCAATTAAGGCGAGGTTAAAAGAAGCTAGTACAAACTTGAAAAGAAAAGCTGATGATAAAATAGATCGCTTGAATATATCTGGGTCAGGATATATAACTAAGAAGAAACATCTATCTTCATTCATTCCACCGCTAGCTGCTAAGGTGAAAGCAGCTAACAAGAAATCAAAGTTGAAACGTAATAACATCAACGATATATTTTCTTAAAAATAATAATTAAATAAATTCAACCATGTCGTTTCTACACAGTCATTCTTGTGAATGCATTAAGTCAGAATTAGACTTATTTGCGTTACCATCTACACAAACAAGTATAGAAAATGGAATGTGGATACATTATAAGCCTATTTCATCTCTTGCTGACGATGGACCAATCGAATTTCAAGTACCTGGAACTGGTGATGACTACATGGATTTGTCTCACACTTTAATCCACATTAAAGCTAAGATACTGAATCAAGATACAACAAAAGTGAATGCATCAACAATAGTAGCTCCAGTTAATAATTGGTTACATTCATTGTTTAGTCAGCTTGATGTTTATTTGAATCAAAAACTTGTGTCTCCACCAAATAATACATACGCTTACCGTGCTTACGTAGAAACATTGTTGAATTATGCTCCTGCATCTAAAACATCGCATCTAACTTGTGCTCTTTGGTATGAAGATACATCTGGTAAAATGAATTCAACCGATGAAAAAAATGAAGGTTTCACTAAAAGACAAGAATTAACATCTGAAAGTAAAGAAATAGAAATGATTGGACATTTACACGGTGATATATTTAATCAAGAAAAGTTTTTGATTAATGGTGTTGAAATGTCTGTTAAATTAGTTCGGTCTAGAGAAACTTTTAATTTAATGGCTTCTTCAAATGATTTAAAATTTAAAGTATGTATTACTGATGCAACACTTATTATTCGTAGAGCACGAATCAATCCAACAGTTTTACTTGCACATCAAAAAGTTTTAGCCACTACTACAGCTAAATATCCTATTACGCGAGCTGAAGTTAAAGTTTTAACAATACCATCCGGAGTTCAGGGAAAAACACTTGATAATATTTTTCTGGGACAAGTTCCTAAAAGATGTATAGTCGGATTTATTAATAACGCAGCATTTAATGGTAGTCTCACTAAAAATCCATTTAATTTTGAAAATTATGACATGAATACATTTTGTTTATATATTGATGGTCAGCAAATTCCTTCCAAAGCTTTACAACCATCATTCGAGAATAATATTTTCACTTCAGCCTATCATACACTATTCTCAGGAACGGGAATACATTTTCTTAACGAAGGTAATGGGATATCTAGGGAACGATATGCTCAAGGTTATTGTCTATTAGCTTTCGACTTAACACCTGATTTATCAGCAAACTCATCGGGTCATTGGAATCTTATAAAACATGGCAGCGTAAGATTGGAAGTTCGTTTTGAATCAACTCTTTCACAAACTATCAACTGTATTGTGTATGCGGAGTTTGATAATGTTATTGAAATTGATAAAAACCGTAATGTGTGTGTAGACTATAGTAGTTAAGTGAAAGTGTTTACCTATGTTATTTGAATAAAATATGATTTATAACATGTACTTACCTTGCATTAATTACACGACCCCCGTCGACTTGAAATACCAATTTATTACCTTCAATTTAACACTTGCATCTGATCATTTGTACAGAGAAGTGTTTTTTGTATGCATTATGGATACAACAGAGTTACAGAAATATTTAAATACAATTCATCCGAGCTTGCAATATAATGTATATGCTGCAAATCGATTGCCAATATACACTCAGAATCCAACATATATAATAAGCAATTTAGATCCAGACACAAAGCCGGGATCTCACTGGGTAGCCATACACATTGATATAAACGGTCTTGGACAATATTTTGATTCGTATGGTCGCCCACCAAAAGGCTACCACCAAACATTTTTAAAGAAGAATTCAAGGCAATGGGATTTCAATACGTCTAGGTTACAAAATGATTGGACTTCGGTATGTGGCGAGTACTGCTTATTGTATTTGTACTACAAGTACAATGGTAATACAATGTCTGATTTTATAAGATTGTTCAATATGGAAACATTGTACAATGATATATTGCTTTATAATATGTTTAAGTCTCATTTTATTGATAAATAAAGAGTAACGAAATAATAAAGAAGTGTTGTTATTGAACTTTGTGAATACCAGCAATACAATAGGTGACCGTAATTAGCAATATTATAGTAATTAGTCTGAGCAAACAACTGAGGTAGTAGCTGAGCTTGAACCGTCATTAGGAACAATAGGACAATTAGACTAGGTTTAATTAGGGGTACTGGGGCTTCTGAAACCTGAAAGCTATCTCATGATCCGTAAGAGATATCAAAAATCTGATAGCACAGATCGATCGGGCATGGCCGATTTACCCGTTATCATAATTATTGTGTAACCATCATTAATCTAATTATCCAAATTATGTTAATGACGATCAAAGTCTCAAAGAATGTGGTCTTTGATAAAACAATTAAATTTAATTGAAATACCAATTTATTACCTTCAATTTAACACTTGCATCTGATCATTTGTACAGAGAAGTGTTTTTTGTATGCATTATGGATACAACAGAGTTACAGAAATATTTAAATACAATTCATCCGAGCTTGCAATATAATGTATATGCTGCAAATCGATTGCCAATATACACTCAGAATCCAACATATATAATAAGCAATTTAGATCCAGACACAAAGCCGGGATCTCACTGGGTAGCCATACACATTGATATAAACGGTCTTGGACAATATTTTGATTCGTATGGTCGCCCACCAAAAGGCTACCACCAAACATTTTTAAAGAAGAATTCAAGGCAATGGGATTTCAATACGTCTAGGTTACAAAATGATTGGACTTCGGTATGTGGCGAGTACTGCTTATTGTATTTGTACTACAAGTACAATGGTAATACAATGTCTGATTTTATAAGATTGTTCAATATGGAAACATTGTACAATGATATATTGCTTTATAATATGTTTAAGTCTCATTTTATTGATAAATAAAGAGTAACGAAATAATAAAGAAGTGTTGTTATTGAACTTTGTGAATACCAGCAATACAATAGGTGACCGTAATTAGCAATATTATAGTAATTAGTCTGAGCAAACAACTGAGGTAGTAGCTGAGCTTGAACCGTCATTAGGAACAATAGGACAATTAGACTAGGTTTAATTAGGGGTACTGGGGCTTCTGAAACCTGAAAGCTATCTCATGATCCGTAAGAGATATCAAAAATCTGATAGCACAGATCGATCGGGCATGGCCGATTTACTTTTTTTTTTTTTTTTTTTTTTTTTTTTTTTTTTTTTTTTTTTTTTTTTTTTTTAGGAGGTGGTTCTGACTCAAACAGACGGTTCTGACTCAAGAGGTGAGGCAGAACCGGTGAATCACTACTACTGAGGGATAGTAGCATAATATAATAATTTCCATGAATCCGACTAATATTTTATATGAAAAAGTATATTCGTTAGTTCGTCCTTTTTGAAGTTATACTTCTTTTGGCGCGATGGAGAAAAATGATGAGAGTGAATTTTTACGAGTCGGGTTTTCCTTCCTGACGCTATAACTCTAGAACGCACGAACCGATTTCCACGGTTTTGCATTCGTTGGAAAGGTATCGGGCTCCGTGAGGTTTATAGCAAAGAAAATTCAGGAAAAATTTCAACAGAAATTTCTCTGCTCAGTTAATTTCATGAGACAAACCGGTATTGTGTTCACTGTGAAATTGTGAAAAAAAAGTAAAAAAATTAAGTTATATAATGCTTGGTAAGCGTTTATTCCTCACCACAACATTATTATAATAAGATTTACAATATAAAACAAAAGAAATTGTAAAGAAGAAAAAAGAAAAAATTCTCAAGAAGCATCAAACAATATTAAATTACAAACACACAAGCATACGTTTACATGCTACAAAAAAATAGTTGCAAATAAACCTCAACAATGCAGATTTGAAGCACCTTTCATGCCTAGTAGATCCACTACAATATTATCACCGATGCAAAAAGATGAACCAAATTTTAAAGAACATGCTCAACGTTATAAAAATGTAAGAATTAACCTTGAAAATAATGATTACTCTGATATACATTCCTTTTATAAAAATAACAATATTACTTGTGATGAAGATTATAACAATATTCTTCGAGCTGGAATTAAACGACCAAGAGTGTTTGTCAAACGTCAACCTAGCGAAAAGTGGCATAACCCCTTCAATCCTTTTGTATTTAAAGAAGAAAATAATATAATAGAATATAATAATAATATAATATATATAATATAATTAGAAGTATAACTTCTAACGCGTGTACATAATTTTAATTACGTAGCAAAACAGAGCAACGGTCTCTCCGTTTTTTTTTTCATTTAGATCCTATGATAAAAGAGCTGGACGAAGAGTGGCTTCTTCTTTTTATCGAAAAAATATATGGTTTCTGTGGATTAATTAATAAACGTGGGTGAAACCGCTGGTTTCTTAGTATTAGGTTTTATTTGAGTAAAATTGCGAATAAAAAGTTTAGCTACTGTCACATAATTTCATTTATACCGGCGTTCTACCGGAATCATGATTTTTTTTTGTTCACGGTTGGCTGTATATACACATGCCATTCCTCGATATTTTTTTTCTTTTATGTAAGTAATTATTACCAAAGTAACACCAAAAACTGTTACCTCATTGTCATTAATAGGTATCACGATATTTTGTATTTATATAATTTCAACTCTGAATTACCGTATTATTTGGTTACTGAGCAAGGATCCAACAGCGGGACGTGACGTCGTAAAACTTTGCATCAGCTGATACCTATCTCTTTTACTTTTCTCCAAGGGCTTGACTCACTCGCATATGGCATCATTTTTCTGGTTCTATTTGACTGCCAACATCACCGCGTATCATCACCAACTGACGAAATGGAGCGATGACTGATTTGAAAGTACCGTCAGTAAAAAAATATCAATATCCAGGAACGGTTTTAGTTTCTACTAATCATTAAAGTAGCAGCATTAGTAACATTATCACGTTAAAATTTCAAACCCTTTGCATTGTAGTGACTCCGTTTTTCTTTATATCATTGTAACATGTTTTTTTTTTATCAAGCAACGGGGTCATCCGATGTTTCATGTTTTATTTTTTCCATTTCCTCTTTATCAAAAGCCAAATCCACCTCGTTTCTGACATGATAAATAAATTATTAAGAATCAACTTCTATTTACTCGGATAAATTCGTCGCGAGAGGTATTCTCCATAATCTCCATTATCCTGCTGGTAGATGAACAGGCCCCGAGGGTTTGTCCTTTTCTGGTCAAGGGCTAGAGATAACAATGTCAGGTATCACTGAGGGTCACTAGGGAGGCCTTGTGACGCAAAGGATTTCACAAACGTTCAATTAACGGATACAAAAATATTTGTTTCGGATAGGAATCAAACCCACGGACACCAGGGTAACGATAGTGGCAAGGTGACTATCATAACCGCTAGACCAGATGAAGTGCGGTCAATTATTGCAAATAACAAAAATACCTAATATTTATTCAAGAGAAACAAAATCCCAAAAGACTTTAAAAAAAATGCAAGAGGAAGATTATACTTACCATACTGGTCTTTGCGTACTTCTATTTAGTTAATTGCATGTGAAAAATAAGGTTTAATATTATCTACTAAAATAATAATGATTGTTTGCGACGCGAGCCGCACAAATAACACACGAGATTGACGTGATTGTGTTGCTCTTTCTCGTTCAACACGCACCAGCCCTTTTGCAAGAGGGCTGTGATTATGGTTTGGCCCTTGCATTAGGAGTACTGTCTGTTCGATAGGGTGCTGGAATTAGACGGCACGGTGCATGCCTCACGCCGCGCTGCATATCTTACAATAAAAAGGTCACAGACAGAGAGAGGGCGGGGAGGTTGTTGAGGTGTAATACAGATCAATGCAGCGTACCTGCGGTAGGCCTGCGCGCCGCAACGCAGGCATATAGCTACGGCACGCCTGCGCGCCGCAGATGTCTGCGGCAGGCCTGCGCACCGCAGATAAATGCAGTAGGCCTGCCTGCTAACACTTTGATACATTTCACATAAAAAAATAATTGAAACACATTTCATATTTCATATTGAAATACATTTCACATAAAAAATACATCAATTGATCGCGATTAATAGTATCGATGATATCTATTGACAGTATGGATAAATAGATTGACATTTCATTCATTTCAACAAAGAACAAACAAATTAATTTAAACTTTGGAGGCGCAATGATTTTACTGTCTGGCGATTTCTGTCAAACACTGCCAGTAATTCCAAGAACAATTGCTGCAGATGAAGTAAACGCTGGCCTCAAATCATAAAATCTATGGCGTTATGTGAAGAAACTTCATCTGACAAACATGAGAGTTGCACTGCTGGGCGATACATCTGCTGAAGATTTCTCTGAGCAATTGCTGACTATCGGTAATGGTCGAGTACCTGTCGACTAATCGAGCGGATTAATTTCATTTCCTCCGTATTTCTGTGATTTTGTCTCATGGAAAGACTACAAAAATAATGAATGGTTGAGTGAGCCAGCGATTTTGGCGGCTGAAAATAAAGATGTGAATGACATAAATTTAAAAATTCAGCATGAAATAATTGGTACACTGCATTCATTCAAATTTATTGACCGTGTAGCAAACAAAGATTAAGTCACCAACTATCCAATTGACTTTTTCAACTCTTTGGATGTGCATGGCTTATCTATCACCGCACAACCGGCTCGGTGGTAATTATCGAATACAGTTATTTCTGCGTTGCGGTTTCGTGTACGTGTTTGTGACTGTACCAGTCCGGCCAGTTCGGTACGTCAGGAGAGCACTGACGTTACAAACTGACGATCGGTTATGCGTATCGTCAGGACCGATGGTAGGCACCGACGGTCGGTCGAGGACTGAAACCGGTCTAAGAATGGATTTATCAAATAGTGAACGATTTGATTTGATGGAGGCCTATTTATTTTCAACTCGTGAAGCAGAAACGAACCTTCAAGTTTCCCGGAGCACCATTTATGCAGTTCTTCAAAAACATAAATACAAGTGCTATCGTTATGGACGAGTTGTTCAAAACTTTCATCTAGGTGATAATGAATGGCGCCTGGAGCGCCTGGCGCCTTTCCACTGGCTTAGGGATGAAATGGATAGGCATCGCAATTTTTGAAGTAAAACTTCTTTAGGGACGCTTGACTTGGGGAGTAAACTGGTGAATGCGTTACGAAAAATGTGACCGGGCGAGGCGAATGAAAGTTTAGAGGTAAATTATAATTAAATAATTAAATAATAAATTAATGATAATGGATAGGGGGTGAGAGAGTGAGGGGATGGGGGGATGTGAGGATGTGATGATGTGAGGATGAGCGGATTTGAGGATGTGAGAATGTGAGGAGGTGAGGATGTGAGGATGTAAAGATGTGAAGATGTGAGGATTTGAGGATGTGAGGAGGTGAGGATGTACGGATGTGAGGATGTGAGGGGGTGAGGGGATGAGGGGCTGGGAGCATGAGGGTATGAGGGGATGAGGATATGAGGTTGTGGGGCTGTGGGAATGTAGGGATGTGAGGATGTGAGGATATGATGATGTGGGGATGTGAAGATGTGAGGATGTGAGGATGTGAGGAGGTGAGGATGTACGGATGTGAGGATGTGAGGGGGTGAGGGGATGAGGGGCTGGGAACATGAGGGTATGAGGGGATGAGGATATGAGGTTGTGGGGCTGTGGGAATGTAGGGATGTGAGGATGTGAGGATATGATGATGTGGGGATGTAAAGATGTGAGGATGTGAGGATGTGGGGATGTGACGATGTGAGGATATGAGGATGGCAGAAGGTGAGGATGTGAGGATATGAGGGGTTGAGGGGATATGAGGATGTGACGATATGGGGATGTGAGTAATGAGGATGTGGGGATGTAAGGAGATGAGGATGAGCTGATGTAAGGATTTGGGGATGTGAGGTTGTGGGAATGTGATGATGTGAGGATATGAGGATGGCAGAAGGTGAGCATGTGAGGATATGAGGGGTTGAGGGGATATGAGGATGTGACGATATGGGGATGTGAGTAGTGAGGATGTGGGGATGTGAGGAGATGAGGATGAGCTGATGTAAGGATTTGGGGATGTGAGGATGTGCGGATGTTAGGATAAGGGGATGAGGGGATGTGGGGACGAAGGGGATGAGGGAATAAATGATAAATATAAAAATAATACAAAAAATATAATAACTAAATAATTTAATTTAATTATGATTTATCAATATAATAAAAAAAAAAACAAAAATTGTACCGGCACTTTAAATGCTACGATGTATGTCGAAATTTTAAACAATGTGTTTGTAGAAATGGAAAATTTGCCAATAGCCAGGATATGGGATCTGTATTTCCAACATGACGGGGCCCCAGCTCATAACAGCCTTGTGGTTAGAGATGTGCTGAATGAACTTTTTGGGGATAGATGGATTGGCACTCATAGTCCGGTGAGTTGGCCGGCAAGATCACCCGATCTTACACCACTTGATTATTTTTTATGGGGTTACGTCAAGAACTAACTTTAGAAAGCTCGTTACGAAACAGTTGAGAGCTTACAAAGCTCATTGCTTGATATTCTATCGAGGACAAATCCTGTCATAGTATCAAATGCAGTAAAGTCTCTAGAGAGACGTATAAAGTATAAACTTAAGCATTGGAGTCAATAGAAACCATTTTGAGCAACTTATTAGTTAGGTGAAATAGAGATATTAAAAGTATAACGTAAAAATTGGCTGATTCCTTTCATTTTTAGTAAAACATTTATTTTCAAAGATTGATCCTTATCAGCAACAGAATCCATTGGTTTAATAATAAAGGGTGTAATATTTTTGAAAAATCATTCGTGTCCATTTCGGTCAAATATAAAAGATAACATATTTAAAAAAAAAACGCGGGCATGACTCCTTTCATGACTTTTCCCTAACTCTCGTGGTTTCGGACTTGGCCATCACCACTCTTCTTAAAACCGCCTTGTATACCATAATATCGGAATCACATAAGTAGACGGCACTCACTCTTCTACCTCTGGACGGACAATACGAATGAAAACCACGAATCTACATGATTCTACGCTACAGATGCATCACAAATTAGTTAAGCTGAGAAGGCCACACAAATTATAAGGTTTAAAAATACTATAAAATTTGAATATAAAATAACTAAGTTAAATAAAAAACCCGAGTTGCGAACAAAATTCAACCGTGAAATGCAGTCGGAGGCATCAACATTTCGTTTCAACTTTGGACTGTAACGCCTACGACTGCATTTTGCGATTCAATTTTGTTCGCAGTCAAGTTTTGTCTTTAATTTCTACTTTTTTAGAATTTCTCATTCCAAATTACATTTGAGAATGAAGGTTGCATATATTTTAATATATGTATTTTTATCATCACATCAAATAAATAAATAAAATTAAATTGCATTCAAAATGCAAGTCCGGGAAGGACGCTCTTGCTGTTTTAATTTGCGGTAAACTATCTAGGCACAATGTAGTAAGAGCTAGTTCTTCAGTTTATTTCCGTCCTAGAAGATCATCCAGGTAGCAAATAAGACTTCTTCAAATATTAAAGAGGAGGTTCTATGTTTGACAGTGTTTACGTATGTTTTTTGTGTATGGTCACCGATTTCTCCGGATCAATCTTGAAAATTCTTTTATTCTTTGATAGAGTATGCTCTAGTGGCAGTCCCATTGTCACCAAGTGATTCCTGTGGAACCCATGGAAATCGAGAGTAACACTTAAATTTTATAGTCCGGTACAGTGTGTTTGTTGACAATTGAATTCGTATATTATAATGTTGTGTTTGTGGTCGCACTCCTCCGAAACGAGATATAATGAACGACCTATATAACAGTTTTTTTTTTGTATATTTGGTAGGTATGAGAAGAGCTCGTAAAGTATTTTTCACCCTTCTACCCCCACCCCCCACTTTCTAATCGCGATTTTAGTATTTTGGTATGAACAATATCCATATAATTTAAGCGCCGTTAACGTGAAGTCGTTTATGTGAAATGTCGCGTCACTTAAACATTTTATTAACTAACTGTATCCCTTTATAATATTGGTACGTTTAGAAAACTATGGAATTATACAAGTAACCTTAACTATTACCCGCGACTTCGTACAAAGTTGTATATCGCATAGCACTCATGCATACTTACATAATCATATGAGTACACGTGGTAGGTATAACACGTTACCTACAATGCACTAGTGAAGGCTAAACTTCAAAGCCTTGAGCTTCGCCGCAAAGTTGCCAGTTTGTCGGTTTTCTGTAAGATACATTGCGGAGAGTGTGCGATGAAGTTGCACAGCTTGATCCCTCCATCTCCTTTCCACTATCGGACATCAGGGCATATGGCTCGCTAGTGGCTAGGCTCGCCCCTAACTATGCCCCTAGCCATCGGCACGGCAACCTCTGGCTTGGAGAGGAAAGGAAAAATGATTAGGAAGGAATAGATTTGAGGAAGGGGATGTGGAAGTTGCGAAGGGAACATACGAGGGTGAATCAAAAAATTGTTGGAATCAATATTAAAAAATGCAAAGATTTAAATAATAATATTTTATTTTTCTACATAATCTCCCTCCAATGCAATGCATTTAGAATAACGCGTTTCTAACTTCCTTATTCCTTGTAAAAAAAAAATATTTTCTTGACTCTCGAAAAAGTCCTCTACGGCAGCTATAACCGCGTCATTATCGTGAAATTTTGTTCCACGAATTTCCTCTTTTAATTTTGGAAATAAGTGAAAATCACTTGAGGCTAAGTCCGGAGAATATGGTGGGTGGTCAAGGAGATTGAAGCCAGCACAGCGGATTGCGTTGAGCGCAACTTCCGATCGATGAGCAGGAGCGTTATCTTGAAGGAACAACACGCCCAACGACAGTTTTCCACGACGTTTTTCTTTAATCGCTTCACGCACTTTCGGGATTAAATTTGCATAATAGGGTCCAGTAATCGTCTGGCCTTTTGGCATGTAATCAATAAAAAGGATTCCTTCACTATCCCAGAACACAGAGGCCATAACTTTGCTAGCGGTAGGAGCAACTCGAAATTTCTTAATGGATGGAGAGGATGGTCGTTTCCAAGACATGCTTTGTCTTTTAGTTTCAGGATCAAAATGGTGGACCCACGTTTCATCCATGGTGACAAGACGACGGCAAAAATTATCCGAATCACGCTGGAACATTTCGAGATTACGCTTGGAAATTTCCAAACGTCGCTTTTTGTTTTCGTCGGTTAACATTCGTGGCACCCATCTTGCAGACACTTTTTTGAATCCCAGTGAATCAATTAAAATGGATTGAACGCTACCAAAAGATATCTTTAGGATCTCAGCTATATGTTTTATAGTCATTCTTCTGTCTTCCAAAACCAGATTCTCAACCTTTTTGACATTTTCTTCTGTAACGGAGGTTGAAGGCCGCCCAGAACGCGGGTCATCTTTACAGCTTGATCTACCTCTTTTAAATTAAGCCACCCAGTACGCAACCGTAGAATAGGGTACAGCATCACCCCCTAATGTCTGCTGAATGTCCAAAAAAATTTCCTTCGTAGACATTTTTTTCAAACTGAGATATTTTATCACCGCACGTAACTCACTTTTATCCATAATTTTGACTTTTTAGCAACTCGTTGCACAAAAAAATTTATTACATGCGAACGAACTGACAAAAACAAGTGACAGTCTGCATAAATATAGTGTGATAGACACTCTTTAATTTGAATATCGAACTTGATCCAAAAAGGTTTCATATATATGCACTTCTAAGAACTTTTTGATTCACCCTCGTATAGCGTTATGTTTATAGCACTGTTTAGGTTAAATGGTAGATACATCTTTTCTAACTGCGTGTTATTTATATGGTAATCAAATTTGTTCTAAAATAAATAAACATTATATTATTATTCCTTATACAAATAAATAAGTTAGGTATTTATTATAAATATTTAATTTAGAACAAAAACTCCTTTTACGTAATTTGAATTCAACGAATATCTTAGGAGATATCATAAGTTTTAATGAAGTACCACGCGCACATTCATTGCACGGCAGGCGATCCTGAAGGAGTGCGCAACTTCACATGCGCTAGCCGGCCGCCGCAAGTAGCTCTACGAGGTACCATGCCGCGCGGCTCAGACGCATGGTTGGTTTTTGACGTGATAACGTCTAATAAATCGATGAACACCGGCTGCATGCACGAAAAAGTTGACACATTTTCCCGTTACGCTCATTGTACGCTTGCACCACATCTATCTCTCTTCTCTTCTTGACAAGTTAATTATTCTTACATTTTAAAAATCTGATTACTAGTATAATTTCAAGTATTTATAATAGAATAGAATAGAAAACTCTTTATTGTACACCAGAAACAAATTAAACACAGTACAGAAAAATAATTTATTCTTTTATTATTAAAAAAATGATTCAATTTATTCATAAAAGTGTGCAATCATTTCATCAATGTTTTGTTATGACGTTGTCACGTTAAAATATCGCCCGTAAACAAACTTTACAGACAATCATTTTTTTAGTTTTTTATTGCCAGGAGAAGGTTCTTATAAAAGAAAAAAATCACAAAGTTGCCCTCAATATTGGAAAATTTGGAAAAAAAACTGAATATGTTTTATTCTGTGAGCTTTTGTATGAACTTACGATTTTACATTTGATTTTTTACAATCTGCATCTATTCTTTAGTAACATAGTGGTTTATGATCCGGGAATGCAGAGTTATTGCGCGAAACCTGAAATTATGCTGGTGAAACCGCAGGGCGCAGCTAGTTAATAATAAACAAATCCCGAATTAGAATACAGCTAAATACCTTCATATGACTCTTATTCAAGCTTTGGAAGAATAAAAAAGTTTAATCAGACTTATCACGGTATAAAATAATATTATACCCGTATGATTGAAAAACCTGTCAATTCACCATAAACTATCATGTATAAACCCCCGTCATTAAAGAATGCGATTATAAATGTAGGCAGTGTTGTGATGTACGTAAGGTCAGCACAAAAGAATAGCCATATATTATTCATTCGCTGTAAATATTTTACACACCATTCTTTTCTTTTGTCTTGTTCTAATAGAACAAGATTCTATTCATTCTTCTATTATGGTGGCATTTTAGAAATTTAAAACCTAAATTAGCTTTTGAAATACTGCTCAACTTTCATTGTGCCCCTTTAAAAATGAATCTTATTTTACGGCTGAGATTACTTTATTTAACGTAGTAACTTGATTTCCACTTATATTACACTCACAGTTTGCGAGAATCATAACAACACACATTAAAAATAAAGAAAACAACTTATCAATAACCTTATAATTTTAACAGTATTAGTTTAAACGCGTTAAAATAGTCGCAGGACCGGCTATTCCAGCCACATCGGCTTCACACGTTGGCCGCACCAGCCAACCGATAAGTCGGTACCAATGACTAGTTAATTTGCAAGGCAAGCAACCACCATGTGGTTACGCAAGCAACCACTATGTGGTTACATGTCATGTTGACCATTATAATACTTGTTTAGTCCAGTGAAAAAAAATATGAGACTGAGTGATATCAAAATTGCTCTAGCTGCTTTGATAATTATTGATATTATGAAATAGATTACAGTCATAATAGATTCTTCACGTATCAGCTACTTTATATGGATTCTTGTGATCCGTCCGGTTTTCGTTTTATATAAATGGATATGCCTGATAAAATTCTATGAGCGCGATGTTTTTGTTTTCATTTGTCCATGCGAACAACCCAGCTTGGAAGAGGAAGATATTTAACATTGTAGCCAAAGTGTGGATGAATTGCGCATTGGCGCAGATTTACTTTGATGAAACCGACACGGCCAATTGCCAATGCTGGCGCCAACGTTATTTTATCGATCCCCACATTCGACGAGTGGTGTTGGACCAACGTATGCAGCCGGCGCCAGACTATTTTTTTTTCTGCGCACCGTCCTGCTGTGTGGGACGTATGGACGGAAATTTAATCCGGACGGGACACCATGAGAGTGGCTGCTATTTATAATCCCATTCTTTGTTGACGGGCTACCTAGGAGTACAATGAAGCCCTCGCGTCAGTGTGGATTTACAGTATTTTCAATTATTGTGTGGGTGCACCAAATATATTCAAGTAACATGGGAATTTGTAATGTCCCTTGGTACCTACCGACATTATTAATCACGATATTAATCGAGACTAGTTCATTGACAAAGTCATTAAAGTATCCAGAAGTCTAAAAGTCCATTTACTTTATTATCATGTGAAAAACGAGGCTATTCTGCTCCTTGATTACTAATTGTTAAAACAGTTATGCAAAATAAATTTACCCTCTTTCTACTCCTTTGGTCCAGTATCATCACCCGATTACATATCCGATGAAGACACGCAACCTTTTTAAAAAAAAAACCTGCACTAATATTTTAGAAGATTTTCAGTTTTCATTTTAAGACGATGTCTTGAGTCTTGACTATGACGTGAGGTGACATTGTAATCTGTTTTTCAATCGTGTTCATGACTATGTTATGAAAATTTTATTTGCAAATTTGTAATTATGTTATGTTTGTTTCAGTGGAACCGGTGGAGGTGGGATGTTTGGAGATGTTAACATCTCTGCTATTTTGGATTCGCTTAGTGTGGGCTACGACAAGCGAGTGCGACCAAGTTACGGAGGTTAGTTACGCGATTTTTTATATTTTTATTTTTTAATCATTCGCGTTCGGTTTAGTTAAATTAGTTCTAGTTCCATTGTTTATAGGTTTATTTTAATTATTTTATTTGTAGTATATTAGTTTGTAGACTTTATAATCCATAAAATTACAGTCCCTTAACTTTGGGAAACGGCAGCGTTGAGCCTTGGGTTATGGAACCAGTACCTACCTAAAACAGATGATTCAGTATGCTGTTTTTTCCCACCCCTCAGACTTTCTCTTCTATCCGGGTATGACCTACATACGCTTGCACACCGGATATCTGGTTAAACACACAAATGGCTATCCGTACCTAAAGTTTGAATATCTCGTACTTATTTACACATTGCTTACAAAAAAATTGCCTATTTGCATTTTGTGTGGATCGCCACCGCGGAGTAGATGAGTGTTTTTGACAAAACCGGAAAGTGTTATAACGACATATTATATCCAAACGTTCACAGTTATTAATATTTTTGATTGTTTCCAGCGAAGTTACTGGGTATTAATATGAGACTTTAGAGCCGATGTCTGAGTGTGACGAGCGCAGTTCAGTGCCACGCAAGATTATGACATGCAAAGTCCTGGGTGGCACTGTAACTGTTATGGTCATGCGTAGCGCTAACCATAAGGTGAACGACTAGCTCGTCTCGTCACACAGTCAAATAAAAAAAAAGTTATCTGCAACTTCCTCCGCGGTGGTATCGTAGAAAACAATTTAAGTGCATTGTATAGTTATATTGGATGCCCTCTACTTTGCATCATTTCTGAAGGTTTAATGTTGAGTGGCATAAAATGTTCTGTATAATAAATTTTGTCATTATAATGCATGTCCTGGTCGTTTTTTTAGGATTCCAACTGGTTTCATCGGCACATTTACTACGCATGTTTTAGCATTAATCATTTCATTTTACATTGTTAAATCAAACATTATGCTAAGCAATCATGCATATAATTATTAATATTTTGAATACAATCATTATAATGTTATTATTTATATCTACATTTTGAATCTGAAATGCAAAACAGAAAATTTTAGGTAAGTACTTATTCATTCCTAACAACTTGGGCCCAACTTTATAACACCTGCCTTTTCTCGTAATAAATCGGGAATTGGGATCGTGATAAAAATTATAATAATAGCTTTTCTAGTAACTTTTTAATAAAATTTATTGAACCTCCTAAGGGATTAGCAATGGCTCTGCAATGGCGTGGCATACTGATAACAATAGTCGCTTGTGTAATCAGGCTTCATTCTCTGAAAAATCTCCGGGACAGCACTGACAGCAGCTTAGTGCTTTTTTTATATGGCTGGCGCCGTCATATACCTACAATGACATACATGTACCTGTCATCTAGTGATTATTTTACTCTTGAAATTCTGAGAATTAAGCGCGTTCTGTACAGTTTTAATGCTCAATACAATTTTCCATCTGACTGCACTGCGCCGGGAACCGACTGCTCGGCACCCAGCCAGCTTCAGTGGTACCTACGGTTTTAGTACAATATTTTATTAATGGCTAGAACTGGGTCGAGTAAATTATTCCACGCAAATCAGACTCTTTTCTATTTTGTTGACCTACCTACTGCCATGCGTCTGAACCCTGCGTAGCTTAGCAACAGGTTACCAAGGATATATACTTTCAGGTCCACCAGTGGATGTTGGAGTAACCATGTACGTGCTCTCCATCAGCTCGCTGTCTGAAGTGAAAATGGTAAGTATTTTAAGCTGCTAAATTAATATTACTTAGATGTTTACTTTAGAGCGTAATAGTAGGAGTTCAGCGTAATACTAGCGACTCTCGATCGAACGGAGGACTATTTTTTGTTATAGGCACTTTCAAATAGTCCGCGTTTGAGCGAGGAACTCCGGGCGTAACATCACCGTCCTCTGGTTTGGTTTTCACGGTGTGGAGCGAACTTATGGGTAGATTACTGGTCAGCCAGCAGAGGTGGGCATCACCATATCTATATCAGTTTAGTCCCCGAAGTGCTCATGGTACTGACCCCTGCCAGCTCATGTAATTATGTCTCGGTCGATAATGCCGCGCGCGCAGCCGCCGTGACCGAGCAGCACCAGACACACTAAATAATTGTTAATTTTGTTACCTACTTACTGTCTTTGTTGATTCTCTGTATATTGTTTCTACAGGACGATGTGGTCGACAAAGCGACAAAGTCCTTTAAATAAATAAAAAAAAAAGGCTGCGAGCATGCGGGCTTTGTGAAGTAGACCGCTGGAATAGCATACCACCACTTTTTGCTTACTAACTTACCTACTAACTTCAATAATTGAATTCAATTGATACAATTATTGTATCAATTTAGTTTTGTCAGTGCCCGGTTAATTATAGTACTTAATCCAATCGCAATAAGTGGTAGAGTCCCTCCGAGTGTTTCCCAAAAGATTAAAATATACTTAGCCATTAATCATTTCTTCAAGAAAGCCACTGTTGTTAATGCTCCGTTGTATTTTTTCAAGCTTAATATATTTTTAAACGACTTCAAAAAAGGAGGAGTTTATCAATATAATATACAAGCTGTACCCGGCCACGCTTCGCTGTGGCACATTCGCACATTCGCTGATATGTCACTGATGAAAAAAATAGATGAAAACAATCCTTGATGCGGATTATATATCATGCTAAAATTTCAGCTCGATCGGTGCGGAACTTTTTGAGTTTTTGAAGCGTTCACAAACCAACATAACATTTTTATATATTATAAAGATGTTATAATTTGTCTGTTTTTTATGTTTGTTACCTCAAAACTTTTGACTGGGTGAACTGATTTTGATGATTCTTTTTTCAATTGAAAGCTGGTGCTTCCTATATGGTCCCTTTTTAATTTTTACAAAGGTATTTGTTTTGGCAGTGGGTTTGTTTTGTTTCTCGAAAAAGTGTAAGTTTTGCAATAACTACCTACTTGAAGGGTATTTTTATTTAGTAGCATTGGTGTATTTCCTATATCTGCAGGACGCATCAATATTTCGAACATTTCGGTCCTACGTTGATTATTTTGGCCAAAATAAAGTCAGAAAATGTATTAAGCTCGACCCGCGAGAATCACTTTGATTAAAATGCATCAATGTTTGTGGCTTTTAATTTAACAATGCAAAGGTCAAAATGATTTTACGTTGTACCAGATATATTTAAAAAATTTAAGGAATACATTAATTTTGCCTATGTATTTATATGTATCCTTTGTCTTGACTATGAACGTCAAGATGCCATAGATACCGGTTAACTTATACCAGACCAAGACCAGCGCGTAGGACCCCTAGTGGAAACCAAATCATCGGGACTAAGTAAAGTCACTTCGGGACGTGACTGCATCAGGATATTTGTAGCTATAACTATGTTAGTGCCTAATTACATTAGGAATGCAATAAAACACTTTTATGAATATTATTATTGATAGAAGTGTTTTATTATTATAAGTTACTGTTTATATGTTTCTTTGATTATAAAACAATAGGATGTCAAATTGAAGTCGTATATTTTTCTCTCAAACATTTTAGGTAGATAAGTTTAGAAATCCTTTAAGGCATAATGAATAAAAATAGGGTAGAAGTAGCTTATAAAGATAATTAAAGAGGTTATGGTAATCCTATCAAAAAATATTTTTTTTTTAGTTGGTTATACCTAATTTTTGAGTTATACCATATCAAAGTAGATAGTAGCACCATGTAAAAACTGTGGCAGTAAGTATCTATTTGAAAAGGCAAAAAGTTAAAGTTCGCCAGAGTAAATTACTAAGCTGGCAATGTATTAATAATGAATTGTGACGATTTGTAGGACGACAATGGGTATTTAACTTTATAAAAGTGATCAAATACCTAATAATAAACAATTAAAAATTGATAAAAAATTATTGTTCGCCGGTTGTCCCCACTTCCTTTGAATTTTATTTTAAAAACCACGATGACTGCTTCTAGACGAACAATTATTATTATTTTATTGTTAAGCTTAATAGCTTACTCATTTTATTTTGATATCCCGTAATCATTATTATGAAGGTGTATACGTATAAATATATTCAATAACTTCATAGTGGAACTGAACCGTGCTATCCATGGAATCTACTAGCTGCGATCGGTGGCTACTCCGAACGGAGCGCTCGATCCGTCAATGCAAATGTAGAGTATTTTATACATTATAGGGTTGGTTACTACCAACCAATACTCTAACTTGAGAAGCATAGGAAATGGAATGGCATAGGCATTGGTATTAAGAAATTTATTGTTCTATGATTATTAATTTATACTCAAACTAATTTGGATGTATGTATAATTATAATTTTGTTTTGAAAACAGGTACAATAGGTTTAGGGAAATACAACTTTCATGTTTTGAAACGGTGTGAATTTGGAGTTAAATAAATGGCTGTAGTACGAGAGCTCGAGCTGGTAACTTTTGCATACAATATTTTGAAATGCAAACGAATGTACCAAACCAACCCCGAACTCGCCTTTCAACAAGGTTAACTAACATTTCCATTCTACATTCTACAACAATGTGGTGTGTTTCAGGACTTCACATTGGATTTCTACTTCAGACAGTTTTGGACAGACCCACGGCTCGCCTATAAAAAAATTGAAGGTGTTGAAACACTGTCTGTTGGATCTGAATTCACTAGAAACATTTGGGTTCCTGATACTTTTTTTGTTAATGAAAAACAATCATATTTTCACATTGCTACAACGAGCAATGAATTCATACGTATTCATTATTCTGGATCTATAACACGGAGTATAAGGTAGAGTCATTGAACACTTTTTTAATGCCGGCCATACACGGTACTGCATACTTGCAGCTTGCACAATAAAATCAACTTGCATAATTTAAGGAGGGTCGATCGCTTATGGCGGGAAATTTAGATATCAAACAGTTTTTTTCGTCTTTCGAGCTATACCGGGTAACTATTTTAAAAAACAATGGAATTCGCGACAACCACAGATCATTATTATGCAGAAATATTAGAAGCAAATGCCTCTGATTATTCGAATAAGTCAATAAATACAGCAATCATCAGTTATTTGATATATTATATTAGGTCTTTTTATGAAACTAGCGTGTTATTATGGAAAAAAATAAGACGAAAAAAACATTATGAAATTATAAATTTAATCAATTGTAGTTTGTATCATTATTATATCTACGCACTTTCGCCATTTTATAAGTAATCATTGATTCCATTGCAAAAAAAATTGTGGGAGCGAGAATCAATAAAATCTTTTAAAACTGTTTGGACAGCCTCATAAGTTGGATTTTTTTTCTTGCAAGAAATTATCGATATTCCGAAAAAGTGGTGAGTAATATGTTGGAGCAAGGTCCGGGGAGTATGGTGAGTTTCAGAGATATTCCGAGCGCAGTTCTTTTGATTTAGCTACCGTCTGTCGTGAAGATTGGGATCTAGCGTTGTCCTGAAGCAGCAGTGGGCTAGAGAGATTTCCCAGTCTCGCTTGTTTAACGACTAGCTTTTCCATCATGGTTCGCAATTGTTGACAATACAGATCTGCCGTTATTGTCAGGCTAGATCTTAGGAAACTGTAGTGTATGACACCTACACTGGTCTACCAAACACTTACCAGTGCCTTTTTCTGAGTCAACTTTCGCTTGGGTAGGATTTGGCCGCTTCTTCTGGTTTCAATTACTATGATGAGCGTTTCCGATTATTGTAAAGAATCCAGTTTTCGTCATAAATTGTGACGTTTAAACTATTGTGACGTTTGAGTAATGTAACGCAGTACTCAATGCGAGTTTGTTGGTGTGCTTCACTCAATTCACGCGGTACCCATTTCTTGAACTTTTTCACTTTTCCAATTAGTTTCAAGTTGAACTAAAATTGTTTTATCACTCACACTGAAGCCTTCCGCTAGCTCTGACGTGGTTTGCGATGGATCCGCTTCCACAATCACCTTTAATTCTTCATTATCAACCAGGGTCTCCGGCCGTCCACGGGGTTTGTTATGTAGGTCAACATTTCTAAAACGAAAACATTGGAACCGAAAACGTACCGTGCTTTCTTGTATTGCAGCTTCCCCATATACATCATTAATCTTTCGAGCTGTTTCGACAGCGTTTATGCCACGGTGGAACTCATATTTGTAAATAACGTAATATTTCAAGTTTTCTATTTTGTGAAAATAACGATGTCAAAGAAAAAACAAAAAGTGCGAAACCAAATGAATTACTGAATTCGAAACATAAGTACAGCCTTAATTTGAAATTAATTTGAATTTGAAACTCCTAACCAAACGCCAGATATTTCATATCAAAGTGACCAGTTCAACAAAACGCCAATTTCAAATGTAAGGATTAATATTTGAGCCATCCGGTGCAATAGTGCTAAATATCTCCACAACATAACGTAAAGAATGATCTACTGTTCTCGCGAATTACATTCTTATTTACATAACTTACCCGATCCAGCCAATAAAACGAAATAGCTGTTTTAAATTCTCCGCCATAAGCGACAGAACCACCTTAGATGCTTATAGTATTTTTGTTCTTGCATAAATATGTTGTCAAATGCAGGCCGATCATAATATTTCTGACATTATTATTTAGTAATTATTTATATACTACATTTATACCTACCTTTATTGCAGGCTGACTATAACTGCTTCTTGCCCCATGGATCTCCAATACTTTCCAATGGATCGACAATTATGCAATATTGAAATAGAAAGTTGTAAGTAAATTGAATGAGCTATTATTTTTGAAACTAATTTTAATCTGGCTTATAATAGTAGGTACCGATTACTTAAGATCCTAACATAACTAATCTCCTCGTCTTACGCTTTGTGAAAATGATCCGATTGTTGTTACTAATTTTGTATCACCAGCAGACCCATGAAGCTTCCATGTTTGGTAGAAACAACCTTTAAACATTGAATATGCTTATTTTTTCTGTAATATAGCGTCAAACATAATAAGATAAATCAATAACGCTATATTTAATGAACACTTCACGTTTTTGCTAGAATTATTAGTAGATATTGATCAAGTCATCCACCTGTTTCGATTTTATAAAAACCCAAAGCGATGGGTGCTTACTTTATCGTTCCATATCTCTGCATGGTACAGTCGGCTACACCATGCGGGACATCCGATACAAGTGGAACGAAGGGCCCAATTCAGTGGGTGTGTCAAGCGAAGTTTCCCTGCCGCAGTTCAAGGTGCTCGGCCACCGCCAACGCGCTATGGAGATCTCCCTCACAACAGGTACTGAACACCAAAGCAACCATCATTTAGCACCCACCTTCTTAAACTCAGAACTAACAAATTCATAAAATTATTAATACGGCATGCATTTGCTTTACTTTGAAATGTTGACCAATTCTATTATTAAGACTCAGTTTAAATCTTGTTCATTTTCAATATACCTACCATTAATCAACACAAACATTTCTACTTCTACTTATATAACTTATTAAAAAGAATAGTAAGTACATTATATTGGACATTGCTAATTATTGTTGTACCTAATAGTAAAAAAATATTTCAGGAAATTACTCAAGACTGGCGTGTGAAATTCAGTTTGTTCGATCGATGGGATACTACTTGATCCAGATTTACATCCCATCCGGATTGATTGTCATTATATCATGGGTGTCTTTCTGGTTGAATCGCAATGCTACTCCTGCTCGAGTGTCCCTTGGTGTGACCACTGTGTTGACGATGACCACCCTGATGTCTTCAACTAACGCTGCTTTGCCTAAAATATCTTACGTCAAATCCATTGACGTCTACTTGGGTACCTGCTTTCTAATGGTCTTCGCCAGTCTTCTAGGTAAGAAAAATTATTTAAAAGAGATAAAAAAAGAGAAAGAGAGAGAGAGAGAGAGAGAGAGAGAGAGTTATTTGTTTCGAGGAAATATTTTTAGACACGAAACATTTATTTTATTATTTTATAGAGTACGCAACTGTCGGGTACATGGCCAAAAGGATACAGATGAGGAAACAAAGATATCAAGTTGCACAAAAAGAGGCCGCTGATAAGAAAGCCGCCGAGGAGGGCCCACCACCAGCGACTGTAGAGCCGGTTCCTGCCCCAAGGAGGAGCACTTTGAATAGGCCTCCTCCACCCGCCAGTTCTTCGGTAAATGCGTTATTAAGAATAACTTTGGTTATTTGGTTAGGGATTCTCAATAGATGCATAAACTTATATATTTTTTTTAGGGTCGCCGATACGAAACTCGCGGGCGCAGAGGTTACTCAAGGAGTGGAATGATGGAGACCTCTATTGACGGACAGCGCGCCACTACCTCAGGTGCTCCTGCTCCTCCAGCGCCTCCACTTAATGAGGAAGCTGGAGCACTACACCTGATTCAGCCCCCAAAGGTAACATCTTCTTCCTGTCGATAAGCTGTTGCGTTCGCTTTTCCTGTTTACGTTTAAATATATCCAAAAATTTACGAGTCTAGTTTAGGAAAAACAGGTTAATTCTTGGAATCTAGAGTACCTACATGACGAACTAAATCATATATTATACGCATAGGTGTGTCAAAAGTTCTATATTATATAGGCTTTGTTATAAAAGTATTTTTTATTTCCCTTAGTAGATCAGTATTGCCATCTTTTTCTTAAAAAAAAAAAACAATAACGCTTAATAATACTGCGCCGAATATAAAGATAATAACTAGTGAAATAACTAGTACTACATTACAACTAAGCTACACTACCTAGTTATTTTCTTTATAGATATAGCCCTTAGCAACTTAAAATATACTAGCTGCGCCCCGCGGTTTCACCAGCGTTGAGTATTATCGTATAGAAATCGTTAATTCTTACTGATAAGATAAAAAGTATTTTTTATGTTAATCCAAGTAATAAACTATATTTGTGCCAAATTTCATCCAAATCGGTTCAGCCGTTTTTACGGGATTGTGTAACAAACATCCAAACGTACAAACTTTCACATCCTACCAACCTTACTAATCCGTTCCTATCCTAGTAATATTATAAATGTGAAAGTTTCTGAGAGTGGATGGATTGATGTCTCTTACTCTTTCACGCAAAACCTACTGAACGTTTTTGGATGAAATTTGGCACACAGATGGTTTGTTACCCGGATTAACACATAGGAAACTTTAATCCCGTAAAAAATAACAGTTCCCATGGGATAATATTCAACGCGGGTGCAACCGTGGGGCGGAGCTAGTTAATATTATTAGTGGGATAGGATTAACACCGATAACTTGTATCTGCGAATGTAGGTATAATAATTAAGAGGTAACACTTCAATGAAGCGAATACAGAAATAGGTGTTTGAAAAACATTTCCTGTCCCACTGGACCGAACGACGAGCGAACAAGAGTGACAAGGACAACTGCGACTCAGGCAGTCACAATCATTAAAATCAGCGTAACGTTATTTCTAATTTCCACCTCCAAATCTCAATCAAGTTAAATAAAAATTACTTCATCTGAAAGATTTATTAATTAGTTTGTTTCCGTAATTTTTGTTTTTAATAACTATTTTACCGCCCTTCTGAAAACGTCATAAAAAGGAGGTATTTTTTTGGAGTTCAAAGGGCTCAATTTTTACAGGAATGATAATTATATCAAAAAACATAAAATTTGCCGACAGCGGACTTAGTGCTTGTGTGCATATATCAGACGAAAGCCAATATTGATTTAATCCAAAAATTCAGAGAGGAAACAGCGGACTACGTTTGTATGAAAAAATGGCAAGTCGTTGACCGTTTTAATCACTGAAGTACAGCGATCATCATTTATAATCATCTAGCTGCGCCCCACGGTTTCACCTTCGTATTTTCCGCTATCCGTAAAAACTTTTCATTTTCTGGATATAAAACATAATCCAAATAACGTAGCACTCCGGAATGGTGTGGCTTTCTAGCGGTAAAAGTATTGTCAGACTCGGCTTAGAAGAACCAGAGATTGCTCGCGGAATTATCGTTTTCTCACCCCCTTTTCCTGTCTAGGAGATAAATTTACAGAAATAATGGAGCCGGTGTTATTTTATTTCTTTTAAAGAGTTTTCACAAGGTATCATTACTACATTAATTTAAATCTTAAATGTTTCTCCATACAAGCTTCTCCTACTCCCTTTTCACAGCTTTAGTAACACACGATGGAATTTAAAAACATGTCTCCTTATTGCACCCTTAAAGGTGCCCTTACACAGGTTTCTGAAATTGCTTAATTATAAGCAATATAGTCAATTATAACAACACGACCGCATCAAGCAATTTACTACATACCTGTTAACGGCAATGTTGCATCATACAGCGCCAAATCGTATTGAAGGACATGCAGTCACATTGATCAATACAGAGCAATTAGGCAATACATTCATTGTCATTTATACACTATCAATTCAGTTCAACAATAGACGCTGGTAATGGATCAGGTTTTACTGGCTGCGGCTTGTAGTGCTTTTATTATCATGAGTTCATATCAATATGAGGTAACGCACCGATTTTTCACCAACTAAATGCGCCTGCACCCATTGCGAAAGCTATACGTATGAAAGAGATAGAAAGAAAACTTACCAAGACTTATTACTTTGCTCTATATTATTCCATATTGTTCAAAGCAATTCTGGCGAAACACTTGCCGTAATTTATTCAAATTGCTCCAGATTAAATTCATTACTGATTCCGGGCAATAATTGCATATAAAAATTACACGTGTAAAGGCATCTTAAGGCACTTAAGAAATATCTTTTAAATCTCTAGATGCAGTGTTATAGGTTCTGCGTTGTCTGTCAGTCAGTCACGGTAAGTACTATTTTATAGGTATAGTTTTTGCTTTTGCAAATTCTTCATAAAGTTACGTCACTCAGCCACGAGCTGCTTTGCGAAATGTATTTTTTTTAAATAAATGTGGTAATGAAAGTGTTCAAATAACAATTTACCACTAAGGTGGCCGATAGGTATAGCATTAACGTCGTACGGATGTACGCACTACCGTCGACGTACTCGGATGATATAATAGAAAATATGTATGAAGGCATTTCTTCAGCTCTTCATAACATCACGAAGACACACTCAGCGTTGTCACGTAGAATTTCAACACCAAATTGGGAGTACAAATTGGCAGCGAAATGAAAGTTGGCCCACATGGATATAGAAGCAGGAATTACAAGGGTCAGTGGTCGTCAACATCTCGGATAAAAAGGAAGGGACTTTTCTTTAAAAAGTAGCCTCAAATAAAGTGGACTTGGCAAAGCCTCGATAGTGTTCTGATAGATAGACTTTATCATGACGAATAAATGGCATAATATATTCAGAGATGTCCCTGTGATCAACTTGTTTAATCTGGCAGTGAACACCGCCTACTAAAAGGGCTCTTTGAATATAAATTTTAAGCTCAAAAAATCTCGTCTGGTAAAGTCTTTCCTCCAACTCAACATGCTCCAAACCGTTGATCAGAACAGTTCCAACTTCATCTGGAAATCCGATTTGCTGCTCTAGACACTACTGCACTTGACAACTATACCAAGTGGTGAAAAACCTAAAAGAAAGAGATCGATCTGCTGCAACGTACTGGTACAAAGTCCAAGCTCTCGGCAGATACTCTTGCGCTTATGAATCATTAGAGACGAGATGCTGTACATCCAACATCGTCAGCAAAGCAGGCCATCAATCGAAATATCAGCAAACTGGTGCGAAAAGATCTCCGAACCTCCAACACACCGTAATGAGAAAGCAATTGTGCAAAATCGGGGGTCCAAAGCCTTTGCCCAGCAGTTGAGAAGATGCCAGCTGTCAGCTAAAAATATCATTTGACAAGATCGGAAAAGCTCGCTCAGTTACTGAGCTTTTATGACCGATTGTACGTTTCGCATGCTCCTCGACCCAATCCAGCCACAACGATACCGAGACGAGACACTGACCCGCCACTTGGCCGATGATTTGCCGGAAGTCAGACAACAGATCGAGATGGTCCTCAAACAGCTTAAAAATGGAAAGGATGGCATTCTGCAGGGGAAGATTGCGTTCCTTCGGAGAACTTAAAGACAGAAAAAAGCCTATACATTGAGAGTTCCAGAACTTGTCCAACACCATTCTGAATGATGGGAGAACTGCAAAGTTGCTGTTACTACTGTCTTTTAAGAAAAGTTAAAACACTCCTTTATAACTAGAGACCTATTTCTCTTCTGAGCCACGGCCATAAGCTTTATTCGAGGTTCTCTCGAAATTTCCTTTTTGAAACGGAAACCATAATCAATCACTCATTAATTTAGTTGATCATATTTGATGTTTTTATTTTTCTCTTTGAATGAGACTTAAGTATTTGACTTGTAAGAGTGCCTTTTTGCCTACTTACAAGAAATGATTTTAGTGCTATAATCAAATGTTATTTAGGTTCAGCAATTCAAATGTCTATTACCTACAGACGAAAATATTTTTATGTAAGTCTTCTTGCGTAGGCAATTACTGCCCACAAAAATTACGGGAATTAGAAATCAATAATCTATTGATACGAGTTTCTACGATAATTCGTCATTACAAGACCAATGCCAGACACAGTTATTACCAAACTCGAGAAATATAGTATATTTAATAAAATTGTGAAACGCTCTCTCTTCAAAATTATCTTATTACCTTAAATTATATAGTTGTCTGTCACCGACTGCCTGTTCTCCAAACTTTGCCAAGCAGAAGTCTTTATATATAAATCTATTTGTGCTAGGCTTAACGTAGTTTTTTTTATACAAACATCTGTTTCTCGTTATTATCGCCTTTAGGTAAATAATACTATAGTTTTAAATCTAAATAACCGTTTGAGGTATGGTTATGAAATTCAGAGCAAATATTATGTATCTCACAAGTCTCAACATATGAGCCAAATTTGACATGTTTATGTGAAATAGTTGTTGAGTTATGAGGGGTTCATAAGTGGCTCCAAATGGTTATTATAATTATTATTTGCAGTTCGCCAGTTCCGTTAGCTTGAACTTGGCTTGACACGCTACCGCGTGTCTAGATTTCTAAAGTCTGGCTAGGTTCTAAATATTTTAAATTAGTAAACGGCCGTATGAAATTGTGATTACAGCTTATTTTTAGTAATATTAACCACCAGAAACTTAAATAATTCAGCCCTGAAATAGATCGCCCGAGGTAGAGGGGGACAAAAAGGGCTCAAAATGGTTCGTGTAATCATTGCACAGTACGCGCGTGGTCTGTCATGAACTTTGCCAGGCGTACCCACTCTGTGCGCTTAGGTTTTATTATCTTTGTATAATGCCGGACGCTTAAGTTTTTACATTATGCGATGTTAAAATATGTGCCTATACCAAATAATAATGTTATATCAGTAGTGAGAGTTCAGGATGACTAATGGTCCATGTCCAAATATTTGAATATACAAATATTGCTATAACTGTAGTGTTTTTAAGGCGTGGAAAACTATTTCTTTGTTGCAGAGTCTAAACAAACTGCTCGGCACCACCCCATCGGACATCGATAAGTACTCTCGCATCGTCTTCCCGGTCTGCTTCGTGTGTTTCAACTTAATGTACTGGATCATTTATCTGCACGTGTCTGACGTTGTTGCTGACGACCTGGTGCTGCTTGTCGTGGAAAAATAAACTTATATGCTATCATTTAAAAACGCCACTCATGACTACGGGCTACCTTTACTGAACGTCTACTCTGTTCATCTAAATCATATACAAATAGGACATCACTATCATAGAGCTTTTAAATAAAATTTTAATCTTAGAATAACTACTAATTTAACCAAAATTATAATTAAGAGATTGTATGTTAAGTGTTTAATAAAATAAAAAAAAAATAAAAAAAAAAACAAAAAAAAAAAATATGTTAAGTAGATACACAAAACATTATTTAGCAGGAAGAATAATGCAAAATCTCAAATAAAATAACATATTTTCTTCTATTTTTAGAGTATTTATGTACCAATTACTTTATTGTAATTATCTACATGCAAAAAGTCGCGCATAAACGTCTAGCAATTATAGCACTACATGGTGCTTGTCAATTAAAAATTAACATCACAGTTACGTTATTATATTACACATACACAAGGTTATCCATCAAATACTTCTTTGGAACAAAAAAGTGACTTCAAATGGATTTATTAAAAATGTACTGAACCAATTTTCATAAAACTTCAATGGGACCAGTCTGAAGGTCTAAATTTAATAATAAAAAAACCAAACAATTAAATCTGTTTAAAATTGGCGGAGGTAGGTAATATGAGATAAAACACATAGAAATAGGAAGAAAAAACAGTTCAAAATAGAAAAATCTTTTTTTAAGGTCGCTAAAAAAATCCTCCCGGGTCAGCGTAAAGAGTGATGGCGTATCGAATAACTACATTGTGATGGGGGACAACAAAGCCGCATCGGTATTTATTAGAAGGTAAATGTCCCGCGACACGTGTCGCTAGAGGACATCGTACGACAGTCGACAACGCGATGTGACAACGAGATGTTGTATCGTGACACTATGACTCCAGACAGTTGTTGCAAGGCATATCATGCAGTCTTCCAACATCGCACTTCTTCACACGATGACTTTGGCGACCAGCTTAGTGTGCGTGTGGGAAAGTTTTCCCCGTACCCGGTATACCCGTCATAACATAAACCTATCTTACATTTTAAGAAAAGAACACGTTTCATGAGAAAATATTTTACTTGTTCTGAGAAAATGTTGTCACTTTTAAGTGCACCAATATAATAAAATATTTTATAAGCTTCGTTCATGGCTTGTTTTTTGAATTGATATTGAGAGATAATCGCCCACCAATAAAAAATATCTTGTTCAGTAGCTTCTACTTTTCCTAGACAATTTCTTTTTAATTTGTATTCAATATAGACTTTCTGTTTTTACTGCTTTATAGTGTGCTACATACTGCTACATACGTACATACATGCTATTAGTATAGTGTGCTACAGATTTAAGTTAAATTACATTCTACCTACCATTGACTTTGTTCGTGGAGCTATTTTTATGTTATCTATATTAGAAGTTCTCCAAGAAAACTTACGAGCGCAGCTGGTTGCCGCAGTGACAGCGTCTACGAATAATTTTCATGAATAATTCGGCTTCTACCCTTATCGGATTTGTTTTACATACGTGCAAGCGTTTGAATAGGCTTTCACCCGATGGGATGATGTGATGATTCAGTTGGAGGGGTATTCCGCTTAGTTTCCAGATACTTCTACTTATATACTCGAGATTTAAACTTTGAACGCAGCCAGATTGTATTTTTCAAGGAACAAAGATGACGGCAATCATTTTGAGTTCGTTGCTGTTCTAATAATAAAAAGGATATCAGATTATGCAGTTCCAGAGATACTCTCCATGGTGCAATCAATAAAATACCGTCAAAGTAACCACTTCAAAATGATACGCGGTTCATATACTTCAAAACACCTTAAACAACACCTTTAAATACAGTCTGCTTTGTATGCAGTTTGCTTTCTATATATTGTATTCAAATTTGACCCACTTTTTTTATATGTGACTTCGTATTTTGTTTTTGTTTTTTTTTATTTTGTTACTTTTTTTGTTTATTTACAGGCTTATTACATTTTGTTTTAACAATAAATTTCTAAATACTTTTTCGTATCAAACTACTTACTATTTTTAAGTTGATTGTTAATTACTTTTGAGTTTAACTGTATGATGTAACATATTAAATTCTTTGGTTGAGAGGTGCAATTTATACATATCTTATAGCAGGCAATTTTTTGCAACAAAGCTGTTGAAGCTGCAAGCGTAATAACCTGCTCTTCCATTGTGTTTTACACAAATAGTTAATCAGATCTGAATTATATTTGCACTGATCTCAGAGTATTAAGTACTACGTAATCAGTATGATTCAGAAAAATAAATGAACTGGTATTCATTTTATGTGGATAGGTATCTATTTATTTTGATAATTTAAAAAATCTATTTAATACTATAAGTATAAATAAAAAAACGTTTTCACAGTTTGCGTGTGTGAACTATAAACTACAACATTAAATGTCGCTTATTAAGAAAAGTATATTTTAAATTGTATTCTTGAATGTGGATAATTCATTGTTATGCTACAAATATTGTATGTAAAGTAAATATTTTATATGCAATAGGCAAACTTAGAAATAATTCTAAAACAAATATTTCACATAGGTACATAATAATGTATATTTTATCATTTAGACTAGAAGTAAAATAAAAATATTACTCATTATATATGTATATAATAGCCTACTTGCCGAAGTGATTTTCAAATAAAAGGTAGGTAAGGTTATATGTAAAGTACATGATTATAATTATTAGATATTACATAAAATGCAATTAAAAATTAAATGTTATAAACTTCAAAACTTAAGTACAAGATTTATCAACGAGACCTTAAAATATATAGGGATAGGGAATATTTTTTTACTTAATTAAACAAGCTTTAACATGGAAACCAAAATTACAAATTTGAAAATTATAAAAACTATAATTTGCGACGAGTATATAAATGTCAAACTTTTATCTCACATATGAAATATAATCTTTACTATAAATATCTAGAAGCTGATAAAATTATTAGAACCTAGCCCCTAATGTTACTACTAGTGCCTCTTCTTATGGTGATAATATTTGGTCCGTGGATAAATCAATGGTTCCTTCCGACAATTTAAATGAATTTAAAATCTTTATTCTTGAGTAAAATTTATTCAACGAAAGAAAGTTAAAAATAAAATTATATATTATATAAACTGGCTTAAATTATATATATATATATATATTGTAAATAATGACTACATGAACGTGTTAATGTTTATATGGTAAGAATAATGGACTTTGACATAGTTGAATAATTGACATAGTTTTATAAGAAATATTACTCGGTTCAATTACGAGATTTAATAGTAGCCACCCATAAACAATTCAATATTAAACCTAGTGCACGAAACATATTCGTATGTAGTTGGAAGTTTCAATTTCGACTGCACAACGTAACATTTTAATTAGTCGCTGATAATAATAATTATATACCATTGTTTATTTTATCTTCGAAAGCGAATAATTAACATTACACTTTAAATTACATAATAAATAATAAAATTACATTACAAATAATTTTTAAATTATACGTAAACATAAAAATCCTTGAATGCGCTTTAGTGTAGAAATTATAAATTGTTCTTAAAATATAAAGAACAACACCAAATAATTATTCAAAAAAATATATATTATTAAATAAACTATTTTATAGGTGGAAAATAAATATTGAGAATAACTCTGGAAACAGAAATGATCAGATATAAAATAGTGTTATGACAAAGTTTTAAGTCATATAGCTATTTAATTTATTTAAGATTAAGGTGTTAAAAACTTGTATTACTCAATGGGAGTAAATATTAATATAATATTCCTGTTTATAACGGAATTCTGTAAACAAATCTATTGGTGCCAATAAAACAATTTGTATCCGATTTTAAAAGAGTGCGGTTCGTAAAATTTATCATATTTGAATACATATTATTTTTTTAGTAAAATTCACCACTTTATTTTATATAATCACTTACTAAATTACGCTAATAAGTTGATGAAATTTACATCACACCGTATTTTCTATCGCTTCCAGGATATTTAACAGATGAGTTCCGCATTACCTGTAAAAGATAAAAAATGTTTCGAATGGACAGAAATGCTTTTAATAAAGACGTAGATTTCTTCTAGAAGCACTGCGGTCCACGCACTAATTAGATAACTACTTGTAATATTAAGTTGTTTTCTGAATTTGCTCAACGTTAAAATATTCTAAGACGGACGTCAGAAAACGTGTAGTTATAGAAATTGTTATTTATATTCAGTGTTATAAGTAAGTATTTGTTGTATGTAAAATACGATATGATAATGAATTCACTTGCTTCTAATGTGTCATATATTTTTTTGCTGTTTGTATATGTTAGTTGTATGTAATAAATAGTTAAAACTTATATGTAATGATTGTGCTGGTTGTTTATTAAAACAAGTATTTTAATAATTTGTCTTCGAAGTGTTTTTTTTATAAAGACAGTCTATTTTATTTCGGTTCCTAAACTTAGTTTTGATGGCAACTCATCCAGGTAAAAATAATAATTATCAAACATTCTTGGGTATCAACTATATTATAATAAAATAGTCAGATTATATAAGAGAAATCATTTAAATGATTGATCTTATGTTATTAAATACAATGAATTATAGCTAGTTGTAACTAGTAATAGCAAAACACTATTACTAGTTACAATGAAAAAAACTATACTTATTAAACTATAGATAACTCGAACGGTTATTGAAACTTTCATCAAAATATGAATTATTATCGATTTGGAAGACGAATACTAATGTTCTAAGGTGTGTAATTTGCATTATATTGCACCTAGAACGTAAGGAAGTAGCGTTGTGACAAGGGGGTGTGGGCGGCACGTGATTGACGAGAGTGGTTATATCTGGCAATGGTTATACGATTATAGGTGTCATAATGGAACTTAGCGGTTAAAGGAATAAAGCATTCAAAACTTAAAATAGCCACCTGGCTATTATAAAAGAAACGAATGTTTTAACTGAGTTGGCACTGGTGGTGAGATAATTACGGTATCGCCCACACACCTCTTGTGCGAAACCAAATTCTAAATCTCTTATAAGAAAAATGTAGTATTATAATTAAACAAATTATAATATATATGAGTGTAAAATCAATGTATATAATGGGTTAAAATAATTGTATTACCTACATATTAAGTAACTACATGCCCTAATCAAACCACGAATATTTTAACACTTTATTTCAGAAAATTGTGCAGGTTTGTTCGATGGAAATAAGGGACTGTGTATTTGTAAAGCCGTTTATATATAGTTCGTCTGATATCAAACAACCACCGTGTATTAGTTAATCTACTAAACTGAACTATTATCAATTCAACGAATGTATAATTGTTTGAAATATACCATACCTACTTAACGCCCAGAAATAAGTGTGTGTGAGAGGCTTGCTTAACATTATAAAATATATGTAAATATTGCATTATAAATAAAATTATCTGTTAAAAATACCATGTAGAATTTTAGACCGTGTCTTATTGTAGATTTCTCTGTATTACACATATTATAACGATTTCGAAACGGTGCCGTTTTGTAAACCAGCTCATCTCATCATAATATTGATTTGGGCGCTATAAAAATTCAAACCTATATACTAACATTGCGGCTGAACGGCACTCAACCGATTTTAAAAACAGTGCTATTTCATAAACCAGGTAGTTTAAATGTAATATGGCGGCTTAAAAAATTGGGCTTCGACATACTTCTTACATTTTATTTAAGTATAAGTCCTACAAGATGCTCATGAAAATTATTTCAATATTTTTGATTTAATATAAACATATTTGGTGAACTAATAGTACCTCCTCCTTTTTTAAGTACCTACCTAGTTGAATCTTAACATTTACGTGAGAATATACCAAATAGGCAAAGTTTAATAACTTAGAACCCTCTTCCACTCAGCTAAGACTCAGAGACAGAAGTGTAAGACACTTGAAAATGAGCAGAGGCAAAGCCAACCTGTAAAGTTCAGAAAATACGTAAATAAGAAACACAGTAAGTCAATTTGTCGCTATTGTAGCTCCACGTTACCAATTATAACACCATAGAAAACGGCGTAAACAATATTGTACTAGGTATTTAAATGTTGAGAACGGGCTTATTAAAAAACCCGTGGTTTTGTTTGTTTACCGAATAGGCGACCCTATTTGTCATACAAACAATCCGGCCTCTGTTGCCTAAGTTTTTTAAGCCCTTCTACTACTTGCAACATTTTTTTTTTATCCCGGGGAATGCATTACGCATACCACCAGACCCGGGTGAGGGCCGGGTGGTTATGTGGGACTCCCCCGCCAGCTAGTCTGACGGGTATACCCACTAAACCCCAGGGTGTTCCACCGGGACGCCTTTGTTGTCGGGGCTACAGGTGCGAGAGTGGACTTCCGCGGCCCCGACGGCGTATTACTTGCAACATGGCCTAACCACTTGCACCGGGACTTACGGCTTTGCCAAAGAACATGATAAATTTACAGTGGCAACGCGAATAAAAATAAAATAAGTTAAAACAAACTACACTGTTCCTCCATTTGATTGGTTGCTCCAGTTTTGTTTTTGGGCTAACTAAAATTGTCTGACAGAACAGACCTTACATCTTTAATCTGGCGGTAATCAACGATTGACAGCGATGCCTGCCAGTACTATAATTATGTTTTGATTTCGGATCTTTTCACGTTTGTTTGTCGGCAACTTAGATCTAGGATACACCTAGATGTCAGGTCGGCGCACAAAATACGTCTCAGCAAATAACAGCTCCCTTAATATGTGAGCTCTTATTTTGTGTAGTTCGCTTGAAACACAGCCAGAAGATGTCTCACAATGCCGCAATGTGTATTCAAAAGTTGCAAAAATAATGCCCGAATAAGCAATTTTACGGGTGGAGTATCTCACTTTCAGTAAGTACATGTAGAATAAGTTATTTTTTAAGCTTTAAACCATCAAATTTCAAACATAATTACCGATTTTAAACCACCGCCACCAATATAAATGTTTGGCCAAGATCGTCCAACACACATGCCAACATTTGTTTAAACAGAACAAGTAAATGCATGGAGTAGATTTGTAATGTTGTAATATTTATATTTATTAAAAAAATTGTAAACAGAACTTTAAAATTGGTTAGTGCTACTTTTGTATTGAGCGCCTAAAACCATCCTCTAAAATCTCGGAATTGAAAATATTACGATTAAGCCACGGAATTTTAGAAACTGCAAATACTTAATTGCACTTTGGATACCATTTTAATAATCTTGTTTAGGGTTCCGTAGTAAAATTGTGTCAAAATCAAATGTTTTTATTAATCGTTTATTTAACATTTTACAAGTAAAATGGTTATAACAAAACTTGTTTAGAATTAAATTTCCTACAATTTTAGTGCCCATAAATTTTTCCTAGGATCGATATTTTCCGATATACACTCCAAAGAAGGGGTAAATTTATGTTTGATTAACAACTCTTTTTTTTGCTAGTGGCGTACAAATAACTGTGTTTTTCTTTAACAGTACGTACATACGAAAAACATAAAGATGCGACGCGACTCCGCACAATTGCCCTGTTCTATGCAACGCAGTTCTGGGAAATCATCTAGAATAATTTAATTAATCGAATGTCAAATGCATCTAATAATTTGATAACGGCTTTAGTGAATTTATTGCACTGGTTATTCTAAATTTTATTAAATTTTAAATAAGGTTGCTTTTGTAATGCATTTGTGATTGTATGTATTTAAAAATATTTAGGTGATGTTTTTCGAATGGAAGGAGGATCGGTGCCGTATTTGAGTGTTGTTTTAACTCGTGAGCGGCTATCTATGGATTTTTGATCGAAGGTTGGCACTGATACTCCGATTTCATGAAAGATTAAATGTGTATGGTTTATCATAAGGATAGCTTAACTTACAGCATTGCATACAACTATCATACAAATTGAATCGTAGGCTTTAAATTTAGAAAAAATTAAAATTTTTGTCCACGCTTTGACTTGTTTCTGAATGTTAGTTTTAAGTCTAGAATAGACTTGGTACGCAGCGTATGGA
Source organism: Campaea margaritaria (assembly GCA_912999815.1). Lineage (NCBI taxonomy): Eukaryota > Metazoa > Arthropoda > Insecta > Lepidoptera > Geometridae > Campaea > Campaea margaritaria. Next base: position 10,204,438 of record OU538788.1, read on the forward strand.
CGTCATGCCGCAAGCAGCGTACGAATATAAATGTTTTAGAATGCCGTAATTACTGTTAGGTACTCGTTGCGTCGCGAACTCTGAAAATACGGTCTCTTAGACGCAGCGTGGTCAGTTGGCCACAGTTTAGTGAGGGTAGTTCAGTTGTGTTTGGCATTGGTTAATTCTACACGCAGCCAACTACGTTATTTTATTTTTACTCTCATTAGTAATTTAACACAGAACGCTAAAACTATTTTTCTATTAAATTAATTTCTACTTCTATATATGCATATTAAAAAGCTTGAACGCAGTCATGTATTTTTATGTTTTTGTAGGGGCAATATCTTTATTGACTCATAACTTAAAAAAATTTTTAATATTTTGTCAGGTGTAGTTGCCACTTCGTCTTCACTAAAATTCACTAAAATTACTGGACATATTTTAATATTCATTTCAACGTGTGACATCTTAAATTTAATTTCTAAATAGAACAATGTCTAGGATTTTGAAATCCATAATTTAGGTGAAGAAGTTGTAGTTAAAAGATAATTATGAATAATTATATATTTTAGCTGATATTTAAGGGCGGATCTAAAGTTACATTTATTCATGTCTTGTGCATTATTTAAACTTAATATTATAGTAATATTCTTAATGTTATTATTCAAAAGGTTATTAAGGTCGTTCAAAAACCAGGTGGGGTTTTAATTCAGTACATTGTGTTTAAAAGCCCGGCTTTGCAGTCATTCTTAATGAAGCGATGTCCAATTATAAAAGAAATTAACTATTTGTATAATATTTTGTCCTAGCTGTTCCTTATCTTCAAAAATATTGTAATAAGTCTTGTTTAATCTTATTATAAGTATTTATGTGTACAACTTGTGATACAGGTTGTGTTGTTGTGTATTCTATTAATTTATTAAATAAATATTAAAAATCATGTTAAAATAATAAATGTTCTTTTCTATTTAATTGTATGATATTGCTGTGGTTAATGTTGCTCAAACTGGATATTTTTTAACAAGTGTAATAGTTACATTGTATTAACATTGAGTTTTGTGATCGAATAAATTGTATTATCTGTACATACGTATGTTTTTTCGAACCAAATCCCTGAAGTTTGTACTTTATGGTACTTTGTAGGTAGGTATATTGTGGTTTAGTGGGCTTTACTTTTTGCATTTTATAGGATTATTGATAGTGCACGGTAAATATACCTAATTTTAGATTGAGTGAAATAACCCAAAGAGTAAGTAGGTACTTGGTATTAATCTAATGTTTTTAATTATAGGTAAGTGGTGGTCGTAGTATACCTGAATACGACCAACAAAACCAACCTTTTAGTAATATAATAACAATGCTAACTTTCTAGTTAACTAACTGTTTTCGTTTTTAAACAGCTTCAATGCCCCATCACAAGGCGTATCTGTCGGATTATCCGCAATTGATCTGACACTGTAAATTTTCAAGTTTGAGTCCAGCTAAAACATAATATTATGGTGTCTAGTCACGGTGGTCTAGTGGAGATTGAGTTCGTCGCCATGGGTAATGCATGAGTCGAATATAGGACCGATCGATCAACATTTCATTTCGATTTCTCATAAGAATGTAATCATCATCATCATCATCAAGTCATATCAACCCACTTCTGAGCACGTGTCTCCCCTCACTTTTGTGAGGAGGATTAAGCCATAATCCACCACGGGTGCCCGGTCCAGATTGGTGGATAACATTCCTACCTCCGAAATCATTTTCGGGTAGGTACTTACTCGTAAGTGGGTTTCCTCACGACAATTTCCTTCACCGAAAAGCGAGTGATAATTACTTACATATGTTTTTAAGTAGGTACCTATGTATTAGAAAGTTTTTCGTCGCCAGAATGCTCACGTCCTCTCTGTATATAATTATGTCTTCTGTTTCCTGTGTTGGTCTAGCCAAGTTGCAAAACTATGATCGCTAACGATATAGAAAATTAAGCCAATGTATGGGAATCACAGGTTTCAAACGCCAAGTCACGTGGTCAGAACAAACGAATAGATAATTCGTAGACAAGTTTACAAATTATCGGAAACGAATAGAATAGATCGTCGATTCTACAATGTTGATCACTATATCCCGAACAAATGGTAGACAAGTCGCAATTTTGAAACCGCTAACGGAACGAATTCATTTGGCTTAGGTCAGTTGTTTATTCCTTCGATATCTTTTTTTTCTTACTGAGTCCCGAGACGCGCTATTCGTTCACCACATGGTAAGCGCTACGCCTGCCGATAACAGTCACAGCACCACCCAGCATCCTGCATTGCATAATTCTGCGCGGCACTGCACAGCGCTTATTACCCTCAGACATCGGCTCTAAAGTCTCATATGCCCAGTAATTTCGCTGGAAACAATGCTTTTCAAATTGGAACGCAGTAATTTTTGCACACTACTGCTTGTCGGATGAATATCTGGCAAAGGTGTGGTACTTCCCCAGGTGGTCTCTTGCAGAAGAGGCTTCCCACTACAAAATTGTTCCCTTATTTGTTTTGAGGTCCTTCGTCTTTTTAAACCTTGGGTTTTACGATCCTCTACATGTTGCAGCTGAAATAGCCTGCTCACATAATCCACTACGATAACACCTTCACACTTCAGGCTGTTCAACTTAGGATGCTCTGCCCGTCACAATTAGGCAAGCCAAGTCAATCACGATTTTTAAAGATTTGGTGTAGAAATACTCTTTTTCACCTAATATAATCACGACCACCAATGGAAGAAATCGCTAATAGAGATAAAGTCACCCATTGTACAATATGAAGGATTCGTTTATTATAGTTTTTTTTTTTTTTTAATATTGTTACGATGATGTTCAATAAGGTACTATTGGCATGCAGTTAATGAACTGGCCCGAATACTGTCCGTACTTATAATTATGTTATCCCAGTTTACGCGAGGTATAATCGTTCTTTTCTGATGATTTTTATCAGCGATCCAAAAGATTTCTATTAGTGACTCAAAAGTCACAGATAGAAATCTGCTACTTTCCACAAATATTAGAATGTGTGCTATCGTGTACCTACTATGTTAGTATAAGAATTTGCATTCAGTGTAGACGTCTACCAGTTAGTTGGCGGATGGCGGCAGGTGACCTATTCGGTCCTTTAGCCCAACGGAACCAGATTCGTAGCCTCACTCGGAAGCGAACGAGTTCTCGTAATACCCCTAGTTTGATACTAAAATTATAATCTTGTTTAGAAATACTACCTAGTTCATGGGTGAAGTAAATTATTGGAAAACCAGCCAGTGCTTAAAATAATATGAATTCACCACTATCATTGTATTACCATTCAACATGCATTTATACTTTTGTAAATTCCGGTGACTTGATAAATTATACAAAATCTTGGTACTAATAGAAATAGCAGAATAAACAAGCACAAGGCCAATTATATTCCCTTAATTATTGACACGGTTGACCAAATTTGAGATCGAATTTTAATTGATTAAAAGCTAAACGATATTATTTCAGCCCATTCTTGACATCATGTCGATCCCCTTTCAAACACAATTATGTCGTTAACGGGAACGTTCAATAATGGGAATATTAAATCACTTACATTGGTGCGTAGATACTACAATTTCCAGGGTTGCATTCAGTCGTTTCAAGCATTGTCGTATATCAACCTATAAACAATAAGATAGCCTAAGAAAATAGAGTCATACATTAGATCCTTCGTTGTACATATATCTATTTTCTTTAAAAATATCGATCATCGTTCAGTCTTATTGTCTTTTTCTTTATTTTGGAATTGTACTGCTTAGTTTCGCTCGTGGTCGTATATTATTTATTTATTTATTTATTTATACTTTGGATCTCCAACAGAGATTACACTATACATGGTATTAGTATGTTCTAGGTATGGCTATTATACATTGTGTTTCTCTAATTATAGGAGACCACATCATGCAATACAGTTTCGACTAAACTATTAATTATGTACTATTTGACTGTGCTTTTCTTATATTCAACAAATATTTAATATTACAATACTAGGAAGTTAGGAACTAATGAGATCGTGTTATCATAAGTTAATGTTTCTTAAAAAAAGATTCTACAATTTTTCAAAGTTGATGAGATTTCAGTATACAATAATTATAAAGTATTGGTATGTTGCAAGTATGGTTAAGTATTATATATTGTTTTTAATTATAGGAGACCAGATCATGCCATACAGTTTCAACCAATCTATTTACGTGTAACCGGTGCATTCAACATTGTTTTTAATATTGACATTAACATTAACATTTGTTTGTATCACTAGACTAGGAACCTACAGAACTAATGAGATCATAAAAATTGACCGCTGTCACGATGACACGTGAATTTTCCAGATTTATTTTAAATTATTCATTATAATTTGTGAAATGAAAATGATGGGATGTTTACGAGAAGTAAAGCGGCGACAAATGCGCATTTATCATCACAATCCGTTCCATCGTCTCCAAAATCCACGTCGTCAGAGAGTGAGTACGGGACTCCTCCGGACACGAGCGATGTGAGCGGACCGCCGTCGCCTCCGTCGCCGCCAAGACCTGTGCGGCGTGGGCGACCACCGCTGCCGGCACGCTTGGGGCCTGTGGGGCAATTAGCTCCGCGCCCAGCCCCCGCTACCAGCAGCAAGGCGCAACGCATGAAATGGACCACAACAATTAACACGAGTTGCATGCGCGCGTATTACGGAGCAACAGAGGGGGGAACTAACCTGACAGCGTACCGTAATCGAATGCTGTCTCTGTTCCAGACTCTCGAGCCAACCGTTGCCGTATCCGCCCAACGACTGTCGGATCAAGTGCGGGCTATCCATCGGTGCAAATTGATGGAACAGTCTACACTTGATCGGCTACGCCTGGAAGCGCTACCTGTTTCCACAACTTCAACCTCGGGGCGGGACCTGCCCGAGACGCCATCGATTCCGGGACCGGTTATAACCTCGACACCGGTTGCGTCGCGGGTAGATACCGAAGTCGTTGATGGAGAGTGTGGTAATATGAGCGTAAGTAGCCAGGTTACTGAGCAACTGAGGAGGACTTTGGAGGATGCTATTCGGCAATATCGGTTCACATCTGACTCTAGGCCACGACTGCCACGTGTGCCTACTCATAGACGTAACTTAGCGTTAATGGGAGCTTTGGACGCTTTGCTGGCTCCGTATCTACAGACTAGCAAGGATTTAATCGATACCCACTCGATCCTGTATTGTGGGGCTATTGCGGTGTGTCGCGTGGCTCGTGTCAAGTTTCCGGATACTGAACAGGCACCGCGAACGTTAGGTCATGCCCCAGCTTGGCAAGTACGGATCCAGCGGCGTATAGATACGTATAGAACACTCATTGCAAAGCTAGTCTGTTTTAGCCGAGGTAACAACCGGCCCCGTGTCATGCGTTTTGTGAACCAGGCCTTTGCTGGAACCGATATTAGGCCCCGGAACTATATGACCTGTGTCACAGAACGTATTGACTTCTTGAAGCAGAAAGTTTATGCGTGGGCAAACCGTATTCGTCGCTACAGAGAGCGTGTGGATAGATATTGCCAGAATCGCCTTTTCCAAAGTGACCAAAGGAAGGTGTATAGAAACTGGGAGGTAACTGGCCAACGTATGGATGACGGACAGCTGCCGGATGTAACTGCCATGATTAACTTTTGGCGTGGCATTTGGTCGGTGCCCGTTGAACATACGGAGGGTGATTGGATGAACATTGTGGAGCGTGCATGTGATCCCATCGAATCTATGGAGGCTGTTTCTATCAGCCCCATAGACGTTAGATATGCGATCCAAACGGCTCAGAACTGGAAAAGTCCTGGGCCGGATGGATTGCAAAACTTTTGGATAAAATGGATTCGATCTTCGCATTCATGTTTGGCAATGCAATTCCAGGAAGCCATTGAGCTTGGTTCCCTCCCTAGTTTCATGACCACTGGGTCCACCACACTTCTCTTTAAATCTGGTAGTACCACGGAAGCTAAGAACTATAGACCCATAACGTGCTTACCCACTATGTACAAGCTCCTTACATCTATTCTGAGAACAAAAATTAATTCGCACATTATTGCGAACAACATTTTGGCCCCTGCTCAGAATGGATGCAGGGTTGGGTCCCGTGGTACTAAAGAACTCCTCCTCATAGATATGACCATTTGCCAACAAGTCCGGCGGAAAAAGGGAGCTCTTTCTACTGCCTGGGTTGACTATAAGAAGGCCTACGATTCGGTGCCTCATTCATGGCTGGTGAGGATCTTAGAGTTGTATAAAATTGACACAACTCTGAGATCATTCTTAAGGACATGTATGGGGCAGTGGAGCACGGTACTTCGTCAGCCAGGTGGTGGAGATAGCGTCTTTGGCCCGCAAGACTTTATAAGGATAGAGCGAGGCATTTTTCAGGGTGACAGTTTGAGTCCTTTGTGGTTTTGTTTGGCCCTGAATCCTCTCAGTACTCTGTTGCAGAATTCAGGATTAGGCTACCGACTGCGGAGAGAGGGTGAGATAATTTCTCATCTGCTGTACATGGATGATCTCAAGTTGTTTGCACCGAAGCGTTTTGACTTGATGAAGTTACTGAACATTACAGAAGAATTCAGTAAGTCCATCAATATGGAATTCGGTGTAGATAAGTGTGCGGTCATGCATGTGCAGCGGGGAAAAGTAGTAAATTCCTCGAATTTGCAACTTTCTGAGACATTGTCTCTCAGGTCTCTCTCTGAAGCCGAAACATACAAATACCTTGGTATGTCAGAGTCATTGGGTATTGTGGACAGGGATATAAAGCAGTCGGTGAAGGAGCGTTTCTTTTGTCGCCTGACAAAAGTACTTAATAGTCATTTGTCTGGTGGCAACAGGGCGCGCGCCTTCAACGGTTGGGTGATGCCTCTGCTCACATACTCCTTTGGCATACTAAGGTGGACTCAAACTGAGCTAGATGCCCTGGATAGAAGAGTCCGCCAACAACTCACATTGCATCGCATGCTCCACCCACGTTCGTCTGTTATGAGACTGTACATTCCGCGGAAGTGGGGGGGGTCGTGGCTTTTTAAATGCCAAGAACCTCCATAACCGCGAAGTGTGCAGCCTGAGGGAATATTTTCTGAACACCGAGTGTGGGATGCATCGTGATGTGGTGGTTGTTGATAAGACCCTCACACCGCTCTCCTTGGCAAACGGGAACTGGCGAAAACCATCAGTGTTGAGCACCGATGACCGCAAGGACGTATGGAAGGGAAAGGAGCTGCACGGGCGGTTCTATCGGGCCTTAACAGGACCTGATGTGGACCTGCTCGCGTCGGTGAACTGGCTACGTTTCGGTGACCTCTTTGGGGAAACTGAGGGTTTTGTCTGTGCAATTGCAGACGAAGTTATCAAGACGAATAACTATCGGAAATATATTATGAAGGACGGTACGGTCGACATTTGTCGGGCATGCCGCCGTCCCGGGGAGTCCCTCAGGCATATAATTTCCGGTTGTTCTCATCTTGCTAACGGAGAGTACTTGCACAGGCACAACCAGGTAGCCAGGATTGTCCACCAGCAACTTGCCCTTCAATATGGCCTTGTCGAGTTAGAAGTGCCGTACTATAAGTACGCACCAGCACCAGTTCTCGAAAATGGTCGTGCGTTGCTCTATTGGGACCGCTCTGTCATCACGGACAGGACTATTGTAGCCAATAAACCTGATATCGTGCTGGTAGACCGGTCCCAACGCCGGGCAGTGCTCGTTGATATAACCGTCCCCCATGATGAAAACCTCGTGAAGGCCGAGAAAGACAAGCTCAGCAAGTACCTTGACTTGGCTCACGAGGTGACCGCCATGTGGGACGTTGACTCAACGATCATTGTCCCGATAGTTGTTTCGGCGAATGGCCTTGTAGCGAAGAGCCTCGACCAACACCTTAAGAGGCTTTCGCTAGACGGCTGGATTAAGGGTCGGATGCAGAAGGCAGTACTCCTCGACACGGCGCGTATTGTCAGGAGGTTCCTCTCTCTGCAGCCCTAACCATCGGTAGCCTGGGTCTTGCTCCGCTACCGGTGGTATCCTAGGTTTAAGTTTCTTTTATAATATTTTTACTAGTTAGACTGTATTTTTATTAGTTTTGTAAAGCATTGTAAAAGAAATTTAAATTTAAGAAGTTAAATAAATATAGTGAATAATAATAATGTTCTTAGGCAACGTGATCAGTTAATGATTTTTTAAACTTAGTGAGTGAGTCGCTTATGTCTAATTTTTCGGACTTTGATAGATTATTGTAATGCCTACAGAGCCTTGACAATGGAGAATGTTGTCCTAGGTTGCTATTACTTCGTGGAACATTGAAAAGATTATAAGCTTTAAGTCTTGGTAGTCGAGTTGGGGCATTTAAGGTCAAATTTTTGAGTAGGCTTGCGCTGTCTAACGTACCGTTGAAGAGTTTATGTAGGAAAATTTGGTCTGAGATCTGTCGTCTACTGCAGAGGGATTTCATCTGATAGTGTTTTAGTCTACTATTGTAGCTGTCAATTCTTTTGGCTAAGTTTTCACCATATGAAACATGATAAAGGAAGCGCTTTTGGATGCTTTCAAGGCGTTTTGAATAAACTTCACACTTATACACTTCACACTATTACACCAATGAAAAAATAGGCGTACTTTTGGGACAACACAACACGAATGAAAATTAGCATACCATCCTCGAGTAACCATAATACCAAACTATCGGATCAATACAATGATCGTACTGTTAGTTATCTCGTTGTTACAATGTTCAATCACGTGACAGTTTTGTAAATATTTGTTTGTTTATCTCTTACTTAGACTTGTAATATTTTTATTATTTCATGTTCTCTTCAAAAACTTTTAGGAAAGAGTAAAGCATGCTCTAAATCGTGACGTTGACTAGATTTATCTACTGAGTACTTGCCTGACTGAATGGTACTCAACAATATGACTATTTTATCGAACTTTGAAATACGAGCTGACACTGGCTAAATTCAAATCGTGATAAGACAAAATATAATGAAGATTATAGTTGATGGCGTAAATTTTATATAGTATTTGAATAAGTATATTGATCAAATTAAAATCAAATTCACACCGCCCCAAAAGAAGTTTCACTTCAATAAAATTGTTCCATAAAATATTATGGAACAACACGAATGTAATAACATAATCAAAAATTAAATTAACGATTAAAATAATTAATTTTACCATCGACAATCGTGATCCGTTGTTATTATTATTTCACTTTATTTATTTTAATTCTTATATATTTATTTATCCTTTTTTTATTTTTTTACTTATCGAACAATAAAAATATTATAAAACAAGGTACTTGCGGAGTATGTCCTTCTCTGCCTTTACGAGGTTCTGATTATGGGGGATGTATTGGCTATATCGACGAGCACTGCCCGGCGTTGGAAGCAGTCTACCAGCACGATATCAGGCTTATTGGCTACAATATAGTCCTATCCGTGATGAAAGAGCGGTCCCAATAGAGCAACGCATGACCATTTTGGATGGTAGAACTGGTGCTGGTGCGTACGTATAGTACGACACTTCAACTCGATAAGGCCATATTGAAGAAAAAGTTGCTGGTGAATGATCCTGGCTACTTGGTTGTGCTTGTGCAAGTTCTGTCCTTTAGCAAGATGAGAACAACCGGAAATTATATTAAGCTGTTATAAAATTACGGATTTAATATTCTCATTAAAAATGGGTATAAATATTAAGCGTCATTTCTGTAATGCATTCATAGTCTATGGAGCGACAAGTTGTTGCAAAACGTTGAACGAAACGCCTAAGCGCTATGAATTTCACGTCGCTTTCGACCTTTTTGTCAACGAGATTACTACATCAAAATTTAACTAAATGGAATATTGTCTGCTTGAGTTAGCTTCTCTGTACGTAGTTATAATTATATCTCAATGGGCTCAGCTCATGTTAAGCTGAGAGTGATCTTTGACCGTCGTTAAGCCGCCAACACATTTGTCTGACGTGTCGTGTCGTGATGCATCAGAAAGGGTATCGGTTTTATACATTTAATATGGTAGCGTTCACATTTCTCTGATGCAGTGTGTTGTGACTGCTTGTGTAAATGTATGAAACCGATACCTACCTGCGGGGCTATGCAGCACGGTGCGGATCAGCTCGAGTTCGTTTCATTTTGACGTTTGATTACTATGGAACTCGTCATTTCAATACGAATGACGAGTCCCATGGCAATTAAACGTCAAAATGAAACGAACTCGAGCTGATCCGCACCGTGCTGCATAGCCCCGCTGATGCATCACGACACGACACGTCAGACAAATGTGAATCTAGCTTTACGCACTTGATTCATAGGTAAGCTCATATGGCGCCATCTTTAAATAGACTGAACTATTTGCTAATAGAGTAAAAGCAGTCAGCTTATCTTCTGCTACTACAGATGGCGCTTTAGTTAACAGGATTTAAATCAGGGTGACTTTACGCTCCCCCGATTGATAGGGGCAGCCGCCGCATTCAGGCGACTGCTTCCGAATCTCGGGGGGCCAAAGGAGAGCACGCGCCGCCTATATCTGGGGGTGGTGCGGTCCATGGCCCTGTATGGGGCTCCCATATGGGCGGGTGCCCTGACAAGGCCGAACATCACCCTGCTGAGGAGAGCTCAGAGGGTGATGGCCGTCGGGGTCATCCGTGGATATCGCACCGTCTCCTGCGAGGCGGCGTGCTTGCTGGCGGGGTCCCCTCCGTGGGACCTGGAGGCGGAAATGCATGCCGACATGTTCGAATGGCGCATGAACCTCCGCCTCCAAGGCGAAAGCCCCCCGCCAAGGGCGATTGAAGTGTGGAAGTTCCATGCTCGGCAGTCCTTACTCCGGAATTGGTCAGAAAGGCTGGCCGCACCTGGAGCGGGACTAAGGACTGTCGAAGCTGTCCGGCCGGTCCTCCAGGACTGGCTGGACAGGGCTCACGGGTCTCTCACCTTCCGGCTGGTGCAGGTGCTTACGGGGCATGGGTGCTTCGGGAAGTACCTGCACCGCATAGCCGGAAGAGAGCCGACACCCAAGTGTCACCATTGTGGCTGCGACGAAGACACGGCGCAGCATACGCTTGAGGAGTGCCCGGGCTGGGCAAGCGAGCGCCGTGAACTCGTCGCAGCAGTGGGGGCCGACCTCTCGCTCCCGACCTTGATTAAGTCAATGGTCGGGGACGAGAGGTCCTGGCAAGCCGGAGAAACCTTCTGCGAAGAGGTGATGTCGCAGAAGGAGGCTGCGGAGCGGGAACGGGAGATCACCTCCGAACTTCCCCTCCGCAGCCGGCGAGCGGGGCGTCGAAGAAGAGTATTCTTCAACGCCCTGCTCCGGCCCCCATAACAGAGGCTTGGGCGGCGGACCGGGTGTACGTCCGCCGCCCACTCGTATGCCTCGAGGCGGCGCGCGCGGTGTTCCCGCGCGCCACACTCACAAAGTTAGACGGAGTGGAGCACTCCTCTCCACTCCTACCAACGGGATGGGGTTCTCCCTGGAGGACCAACGCCGTCGGGGCTGCGGAAGTCCACTCTCGCACCCGTAGCCCCGACAACAAAGGCGTCCCGGTGGAACACCCTGGGGTTTAGTGGGTATACCCGTCAGACTGGCGGGGGAGTCCCACATAACCACCCGGCCCTCACCCGGGTCTGGTGGTATGCGTAATTGCATTCCCCAGGTAAAAAAAAAAAAAAAAAAAAAAAAAGGGTGACTTTACGCAAGTGTCTGGAGATAGTTATCGCATTTGGCATTTACGGTAACTTAAACAAATGGGTAGGCTCGAGGGAATGGGTAGGTACTTATTGGACCATTGAAAATATAAAAACAAAAAATAAAACAATAAAATCAGTCCCAAGTAATATATAGTGTTTAATGTCTTAACATGTTGAATATACGCTATGACATTTAGTGAAAAAATAAATAATTTTTATTTTTTCTCTTATCTGTGTCACAGCTTCATCAGCTTTGTTGAACGTTCTATTGGTTTCCAATTGATTATGACAATTTTGATAAAATTTTATTATATTTTAGGGCATGTTCATATTGGACAGTGGAGTAGCCGTAACAATTTGAATAACAGTGAACAGAGATGACCTGCTTATTATTCATTTGATGAAGTATAGCTCAAAAAAATAATATCAAAATATTATAATTAAAGTATTGTGTATTAATAATTATCAGGCTGTTATAATAATATTTCCAGGTACGAATTTTGATCAAATTATATGCAAATATTAGCTGTTAAGTACTGAATAGAAAAACATAATATTAAATTATCAAGATGCAATCCAATATGGACAAGTCCTGAACGTTATAATGTAGGTATTTAAAATATAATATACAAGTTTACAATGCAGTAATAATGAAACCTTGATATTAAATTGAATTATGTATGTCCGACTCATTAAATGATTAACCATTGTAATGGTTACAGAACTTTTCTACATTCAAAGATATAAATATGTCGTGCTTCAAATATTTCTGTACACATTGATTTGATATAAAGGGCTACCATAAATTTATAATTACATAACTTAATAAGCATAAAATTAATGTGATATTACAAATGTTAACATTACAATAATACTTAGCACGGTAGATTAATATTAAACAATATACGCGCCTAACTAACATGCCTATATACTTTCCAAAATGGTCGCCATGGTTTTTAATTACATAATTCTGATATTATTACTTTAAATGCTTGATTCTGATACAAATGATGCGTGCGTAAAACTTAAAATTATATTCAAGGTATATTATATCTATAAAAAGGATTTGAGATAAAACATCACCAATTCTCGTAAGTTGACCAATTCTTCAACATTTACTTCTGAGCCCAGACAATATTCTCGACGCAGCACTAAATGTAAATAGCAAGATTTTAAAACACTTATCTTCAAGGGAATACCTAAATAGCTGAAGTTTCAACAAATACAGTAGTTCTGTTCCATTTTATCACAGTGGCAGAGATTTATTAGATTCAATATTTATACAGCTTGCACATGAGGCACGATATTTAACCAAGCTCTAGCTTTATATACTTAATAACGATGATCATTTATGGTGAATACAAAAATAAAACTTACGAGGAATAGTTTGACCATTGTTGAGATAAGCTGGTGGAAACACTAGTCTCATATTGATGTATACGAGTAATTACAATGCGAGCTGCTATCTGTAGTGAAACATTTCTTCACTGTGAAGTAGCAGCTCTACCACACACGTATCTCAGCCATGGCTAAGCTTTCACCCATAAGTTAATATAGGCACGGCTAACAAAGTAATAGGATATTCTACAGAAAATAAATCGCACCAGTTTCTCATCCCAAGATGCGCTTCAAAGGAATCTTGCGGTATTGGCCGACCATGAGTGTATTCTGAGTGTATTGTTAGAATCAATTCGAACTATTTCTGCAAAACGTCACTCCTTTCCTCTCTCCCTTATAATTTCCTTATGTGCCTGACACCATTTAACCTCATCTTCCTCTAACCATTATGTAGTCTTAGACAACAACCCCCGTTATGATAAATTGCTGACTTTTAAAAGTATGCATCGTTGTCAGAGCTGCCGTTATGTATTGGTCATAACGTTTTTGGAAAATATATATTATTTACTTTTTACATAACTAAAGCAATAAGGCGGGTGCGGCTTTTTGCTATATATCCGAATTATTTTCTATTAGTGACAGTATCTCGAGTTGGACTCATTTTTCCTTATGAGAGGAATTACACCGCAGCTTCACTCACGGCCAACATCCTCAAAGACAGTGAAATGTCTCTATCAATTGTTATTTCGCGCTATATAATGCTCTTTACAATTTAGGGGTCTGTAAATGTATCTTTCGTTGCTATCACATAACACCATTTCTATCTTACACGAAATATAATTATAATTATTTATATTGCCATCATTATTACTAAGTAATTAACTTTATTTTATTCTGCCACAAAATAATATCAAAATATTACACTGCTAATTTACCGTCTTTATTAAGTAAAGTATAATATTACTCTCACTATTAAGTTCCCAAGCTTACTAGCTTTTCCTTTTTATGTTAAGTTTATGAATTTTTGATAAGGCTAGAATACTAAAGTAGAAAGTCGAAAGGCAACTGTAGGTAACACAACATGAAATGAAGACAATAAAATCCGAAACAAATCTATTAGTTTAGAGTGTGTGTGATACAAGTAGGTACAAAATTCCTGGAAGTGTATATACTTACATGTACGATGAATCGGTTGATGGATGTATGTTTAAATATTTGTATTTTTAAATATGTGATGTCATAAACATAATATTAAATTATTCATTTCTATTTCGTAACTAACAACGTGTAATCTGCAGCGGAAGTTATTACTAAAAGTTAAAGAAAAGTAACGACATGTTCTACAATTAATTGTTAAGTTTGTAAAGTCAACAATGCTCGACAGTAGTTTAAATTGACTGAGTTATTAAAGTTTAAAAATCGTAATGTCTATTATGTTTAGTTTGATCCAGCAAGTCTGTTTAGGACAGAACTCACTGCTCAGGTTTCACAAAGTAAGCCAGACTCCTAAAAAGCTATTGAAAACGAGCACGGCGCAAGTATATTCTTTGCTCATTTTAAATATAAAGATGCTCGAGGTGCTGCTATAATATCCTATAATGTTAATACTTATATATTTTGATATGTTTCATCTAAATATATACCTAATATTGGCTAACTCGTAGCTTCCGTATATTTTCTGCTGAATTAAATTGAGCTTTGAAAAACACAACATAGCAAGAAGACACCATACGAATTATGTTTAACAAAAGCTGACAGTACAAGGATAATGTTAATACAATAATAAAATACGTTAAACTTTCACAGCTCAACATTATTTTTATAGCTATTAAGATTATTTAGGCATCTAGATTAAATATATAAAATATAAAAACAAACTTCTTCGTCATGGTATATGATTAGAAAATATTTTTAAACATGTATATAAAATAAAAAATATTAGTTTTTTTTTAATTGCGCGCACAATTGTTATTATGACACAACTTTCAAATCGAATCGAATTGAATCTAATTCGAACAAACTGACATTCATCCGAGAATAATAGAATTGGGACCTAAAAACTCTACTTTTTCAAACAAAAAATAATTAATTCCAAATACCTAAAAATCCGGGAGATATAATATTAGGGTTTTACAAAGAAAAGAGGCTCTTATCCACAAAAAGTTATGTGACGGTTAGTAAAACTGCGCACTACAATATTATACTGGGCAGTACTAAGTGACTTTCGATATCTTCTTATGGATAAAGGGGAAAGAATTTAATAATAATTGATGGATGAAAAATGTATGTAGTTTCATGGTATTGTTGCTATTTCCTATAGAAGTTATTGAAAAAACAATAATATGAATTATTAAATTCCGATATATCGGTAACTAATACGTCGGTTTACTTCTTTTCAGTAATAACATATAAGTGAACATTACTTACATACTTACACGTAAGTGTGTAGGTAATGTTAGTAATATGATTAGTTATCCGTGATGTATATACGCTCTTTTCTAGCTTGATCAACTTGTGAATAATTAAACTACATGACAATTATAATGTAAGCGATTTATGTTATAGCTGATAATTATCAAGTTTAGTCAACATTGTTATCCGCGATGTATACGCTCTTTTCTAGCCTCATCAATTTGTGAATAATTAAACTATACGTGGCAATTATAATGTAGGCGATTTACGATATATAACTAATAATTATCAAGTTTAGTCAACATTGTTATCCGCGATGTATACGCTCTTTTCTAGCCTCATCAATTTGTGAATAACTAAACTATACATGACAATTATAATGTAGGCGATTTACGATATATAACTAATAATTATCAAGTTTAGTCAACATTGTTATCCGTGATGTATACGCTCTTTTCTAGCCTTATCAATTAGTGAATAATTAAACTACATGACAATTATAATATAGGTGACTTACGATATATAGCTAATAATTATCAAGTTTAGTCAACATTATGTCACAAGAGAATAAAATTAAAATTTGTAGGTCTAAGTATCGTCATTTCACATTGAGACTTAGTTATTTTGATAAGCAGTAAAATCTTAAAGTTAGGATTAACATTGATTAATTATTGAGTGTTGATCAGTTACTTTTAGGGCTTACATTTATCATATTTCTAAGCTGATATCGACAACAAGTTAAATCAGAGAAAAACCGCTATACATAAAATATAGCCTGACAAATTTAATAGAATAATAGCTTATTTTTACTCTATTAATGTTTGTACATAAGTGAGTGTATATTTATATGTGGAGTGGGTGTATGTAAAAACTATTATTGCTCAGGTTTACTCAATGTATATGTCTTCAATGGGATACGCTGTCTCGATGAACTTCTGGTAGAACCTCTGGAACGCTCTCCTGAAATAAAATAAAAACATTACAAAATGCATACGAGTTAAATTGTATTATAATAATTTTGAAAGAAATGCTCAATCGGTACAAAGTTAAAGTATCGTCCATTTAAATATCTAATTAATCCATGTTTTGCCAGCTTACCCTACAGCTTCGGCCACCGGCCTCGTGGACTCCTGTCCTCTGAAAACGTGGCACGCAAACCGTTGCAGAGTGGGGTGCTTCGTGATGAAGCCCAAGTAGCGGTGATCACGTGGGTGAAACGCGCAAAATGATACGTTCTTCAACGAGTAGAAGTAGTCGATGCAGGGTCCGCTTCGATTCCCCTGAAATGTGGCGACATTACTTAAGCTTTTTTTTTAAATGCATTTATGTTATTTAAAACCTTTAGTGTTTAGTTACTTATTATACATACAACGACTTAATGAAATATGCATAACTAATGATAAAAATGGGCCTGAACATAGTGGAATCCGTCATCAATCCATTATATTTATAAAAAAATACTGGATTAGTTTGATGTACGTAGCACTGTGCATATAATACAGAAGAGGACAACGGGTAGGTATTGGTTGTGAGTAGCAAGGTGGAGAGAAACAACCTTTGCTGGGGTTTATTCATCATCATGGGTGTTCATCAGCATTTGCTCGAAGACCCAACATTTTTGCAGGAGTAAGTTCCGTCTGTCTTTTTAGTAAGGGTAGAAGAAGCGCTTGATTAACTAAAATCAACCTTAACTTACTGTCCAGGTATTAACGATTTTATTTGGTTAGTTAGGGGTTAGAAACATCCTGGCCTTCATTTTGTTACCATCTTTGTAGAGTTTCAGATACTTTCTTAGCAAGCTTACTGCTGAACTGTTTTATGTTTTTAGCACTTTTGCGAATCTTCACACGACGTGTCTATTTACTGTTTATTGGCTTTTTTCGTAATTAAACTGAATCAGCTGTGCGGCGCACACAACTGCTGTGATCAAATTGTAAATACAGCAGAGCGGGTTCGCACGCCAGGCGTGTCTTCGCTTGCCATAAAATAATAAAAACACAAACTTGTGTGTTTTTATCAATTAACGTGTTAACTGATCATAATATTAATTAGCTGGTGAAAGGGCCCTTTGTTTTTAAATTTATTACGGCAATATTTTGCATTGCATAATTTGTAACACCACCTGTCTAGCGCAGAAGATTCTTTATTTAGTCTATAATACGCATTTAAGTACAAAGGACTGTTTCACTTTCGACTTTATAGGGTACCGATTAAAGTCCATAATTTACTAAATAACAATGTTTCTACTGGCCCGAGCTATAATTTTGTTTATGCTGAAGTATGCACAGTTTATAAACAAAACGTCGCGTTGTCAGTACTTCAAAAAGTATTGCAAAAACGTATACGAATTCTGAATTTATGACGCTCCTGTCCATAATAAATGTGAGTTTGCAATTGGAAAGGTGGAGAAAAATAACGATGGATATGATTCATATATCATAAAATATAAGAGTTCAATCTATGTTTACAGACATTCTACCTATGTAGTACCATGTATAACTTCAGCTTCTTACTTTTGTTCAAATGCATGATAAATTTAAACTAAAATAATACTTACACAATAGGCATTTAAACTTGTAAAAGCAATAAATATGAAGCCATTTTTTTAAACCTTTAAAACTTGATGTCAAAAAAACTAAAAACAATATCCTTATATCGGTGATGATAATAACGGGAAGAAATCAGAGTGTATAAAATATACTTACGTCTGGCTTTGATCGATCAACCATGCGTAGGCCCTGGTCAGAAACTTCTAAAATGCATGGTTGCAGCGCTGGTTCTACGGTGCAGTCACCGACAATCTTCTTCACCGCCTGGCATACGACGCCTGTGCCTTTGTGAGCCAATGTTTCAACTGAACCCATGTAGCTGAAAATATAATATAACCTTAGAGTAACTTAACAGTATGACATTTTGATAAAATCATTTAAAAAACGATTGTCCATCATCATTATTTCATCTGAAAATAATAAACATAAAGTAAAATCACTCTTAATATACCAACCCTAGTAGATACCGTTCCCTTTTCACTTTAGTATTTGCGGGATCAAAATCGTTGTAGTCCATGTCTACCGCATAAGCCGATGGGAATATGCCTTGTTGCCCAGTCCTGAGATTGACTCCTGAAACCACGTTGTAAGTGACTGTTACTACGTTCATAATAATTATATATTTTGTTGTTCATAATTAAAACAACAATAATGAATACCAAGATAATAAAGACAAATAAACGGGTTATATGAATTGTCAAACAGAAATGTAGCAGATTAGTTGTAGTACCTTCACACCATAAATCATCAGCTTCTTTCTGCACATATATGGGGTCTCCAATTTCAACTTCTATTTCATCGTGGTGTCGTGGATTGAACTTGTGCAGACCTCTGTGTGTCGCCTCTAGCATTTCGAGCTGACTATGGGGGACCGTGGTCATGTTTCCGCCAAAGTTAAGGCCGTTAATACTGCAGCTTGATGATGGAGATACTGAAACGATTTAAGATATTACTGCCACAATATTCAATTACAGCTATATGTATTTGTAATTTCTCAACATAACCAAAAGATATCACTGTAAAAGCAAATGAGGGTTTGTTGAGAAACCTACCATTCTGTTGCAATGGAATTGGTGATATACTCTTCGGCCCCGTGTCTATCGGTGAATGCGCAGTACTGTGCCCACTGTCCACATCCCCAAGACTCTGCAGCCTTTCTGAATCCGGGCTAGAGTCTTCGTCCAACAAGTAGCCGCATTTGAGCACGAGTAGCGGCCTACCCTGGCATCCTGGGCGAATGAGCATCCCAGCCAGGGAACCCAGTTCGTCAGCCAGGGACGCGGGCTGGCTGCAAGCTAGAATAGACGCTGAAAATATTTGAAAAACCTCTAAATGTAACGAGTCGGGAGATGCCTTTGCTCATCAATGGTATAGTGCTTTAGTAAAGCTCTTTCTCGTTGATTTTACTCACTTGTTAAAATATTGGATATTAAAACTAAATAATTAAAAATTAATTGATAAACAAAGGAGTAAGTACAATTTTAACTTTTTGATTTAATTAGATTTTTTTATTAGATCAGAATTTAACATACTAGTCACGTAATTTCCTAGAAACGGATGAAGGATATGTCCAAACTCCTCGCCATAATTTTTTTATCATTATGGGTAACTGCATAAGTAATATTATTAAAGCAAAAACTGAATAAATAAAATCTAAAATACCAAAGTTCTTTAAAAGTTACAGTATAATTATATGGAGTAAATACCTATTAACTTTGTCTTTTATATACTTACGTGAGATGATTAATTAAAACATAGAACATGCCCATGCAATATTTTTTACCAAAAGTTTTATTTACGTAAATTTGCTTAGATTTATGGTTCTATCCAGCGATCTTATAGGTGAGTGATGGTTGGTAGCGTAACAAGCACTTGGTGAGTAAAATAAATTTTACAAAGCAA
This sequence comes from Campaea margaritaria, assembly GCA_912999815.1. Taxonomy (NCBI): domain Eukaryota; kingdom Metazoa; phylum Arthropoda; class Insecta; order Lepidoptera; family Geometridae; genus Campaea; species Campaea margaritaria. Next base: position 10,224,349 of record OU538788.1, read on the forward strand.
TTTTTTATAAGTATATTTACTTAATAATACTTATAACACAAGCGTAACTATAGCGGAAACAGAAAAACATTTAGATAATATTGATGAGATTTAAGGCTACAACGTGAACTAATAGAATAAAGTGGTGCACCCACTTCCTTATCCGCAATAATAAGGGATAGGCAGAAAAAAGAAAACGTGAATCATTTCTTTGGGGTACAAGCTATTACGTTTATTAGCCTACTAGTACAGGCACAGTACTGGACATGTGTACCCCATTACGTACTCATGTCTCCGTTATGCCCTCATAATCTAGTAATTTAATTTTTGCACTAACTAGACAGGTAAATTAAAAAAAATATAATATATTAATCGCATTTAGTAAAATGCGTTTCTATTAAAGGTTTAATTGAAATCACACAAAATTGTATCAATTAGAACGAAATTACATATTTCGTCGTATAAAACGCATGCATGTACCTACTTCATTTTCAGATCACCTACGGACTGGACATCAATCGAAAATTACCCCCATTTATGATTTTTACACTCAGCTAACATCTCTAGCAGTTTATATATATATACTAATAGGTGGCCCTGTTATGCCCCACGTCCCCGTTACGCTTCCCTTTCCCTACATATTTTATGTAAACTAACATTTTGGATTACATTTGGATACATTATACAGAGTGAATTTTTGAGACGGACCAGTAAGGGCAGGTACCTTAACCGTTACAGTTCCGGGAAAACGTTTTTAGTAGACTATCCATTTATTTTTGAGATATTCTGAACTGCATTCACAGGTTTTGGAAATATGGTCAGAAAGCAAGAAAATGGTAATTTTACAGAAAAAATTGTTTGATGCCAATCGATCCTGTTTTATAAAAGGATCAAAAGTCTCTACTGGACCGACTGGATTGTATGAGTACTAGAACCTAAGGTACCTGCCCTTACAGTCCCGTCTCAAAAATTCATCCTGTATACGCCAGCGTCAAAATGAGGTACAAGCTGTCGTGTCATGCTACTTCTATTAATAAAGTATAAATATTGTTAATCAAGAGGGTCTTTCCCAGTCAATCTAAGTAAAGCTTGTTAAAGCCAAGTTGTTGTTAAAGCTTATTATTTCGTCCAACACAGAGCCCTCTGTTAGCGTTCAAACATTCTATTAACATCCATAAAAAAGAAAACATGCTCAAATTTCGTAAAACTTGTTTCAGGATATACACGTTATTGAAAAACCTTGAAAATTTATGAAAAAATGTTTAATTTAGAATCCCCATGTACAAGGAATAACAACATCATTAGATGCGTTCTTTACGTTAAAATTAATGAGTAAATTATGAACGACCTATGTTCAGACGAACAGCGAGGCTTTAACGAAGTTAGTTTCTAAATTTTTATTATTTTCGTCACAAAAGACTTCCTGAGAGTGCACAAGATACATTGTATTTGTTAAAATCATCAAAAGACAATTGTCTCAACGCCATTATCACGTACGAGCGTTTGCATGAACAATATGACTGGTTGGGCCCCCTTAAAGCGTTATTCAGGATAATGGTCGACTAACTGTCCTGCCAAGCCATGTTTTATAGATATCATTTTTACTTTTGCTCTTAGATTAACTGAAAATGGTTTTATATTGTATAGGGGAGGCCGTGTCAAAATCGTAAAACTGAGGTTCTCCCAGATTGTAAGTCAAACATTTCAAAACGGATCTCGATGCATGTTAATCTTTTAATTATTCAGGATTATTATAAATTATATAATGTCAGCAAGATGTTTTTAAAACAATTATAAGTTCAACAATAAGTTAGGAAAACAAAAGAAAAGTGAACTTCTACGTATTCAGGTTTTAACGCAACTCAAGTAAATTTTTATGATATCTCGATCCCAATATTGTCGCTGAGAAATCTTTTTAATAATTACGCGTTATTTTTTATTATAAAAACAGGTGAAGGTTAAATTAATTTGGCCGGTTTACTCCGTATGTCTGTGACCCAGCGATCAGTTTTAAACTTTACACTAACGCATATTAAGACAATTGGCTTATTCCAATTTGCATTTACGACTTACACGTAAGCTTCACTACTTATTACCCCAATTTTCGTAAAAATGAGATCAAGGTACCCGAATAACAATGAAATGAATTATTTTTACAAAAGTGCGTGCTGGACGCGCTTCTCTTCATAAACAAGGAGCTCCTTTTGAGCACTATAAAAGTGTGTAAAATCTAACACGTGATTTATACTATCGTAGTAAATTTTTAATTCTTGACACCAATAGGTATAGGCACTATACGGTTTTTTACGGGTCTCCCCTACATGGCCTAAAGGTTATATTTGATCTACAAAGAACGTTTAAATACCGTATAAATCAGTTCACCAATAAAATACGTCGAAGGTGCTTAAGAATTTTCAAATGTCGTGGTATTGGAAAAATAAGAATGTTTGTAGCTGTTCGAAACTCAAAATTACCATTTTTACGTTTAACTGTAACTGATATTTGTGAAATCGCAGGGGCGACATCACGTCATGTAAATAAACGAGTATAAACGAGTAAGTTAGTTAAGTGTAACCGACATTTAAAAACTCTTACTTTGGTCTAATTAATCAACATCTCGCAATCAATTTGAAAATCGTTAATATAAATATTGAAATCGCATTATTAATATCATAAATAGTCTCTACTACATGCATACAACGCAAGCACATCTAACAACATATACCTACCCCTACAATCTACAATCTATTAATGCAAAAATAAAAATAAACAACGATTGAAACAGAAATGTTGAATCGTAGTACTCACATTTCTTATTCTTGGGTATTTCTGGAAGTTTCCTTCTTCTTCTTTCACCGTTTGTGAACGTCTGATGACGCGGGCTCCGGGGCGAGTCGGACATCTCCAGCTGCGGGGTAGGCGAGCCAGCCGTAGCCTCCTGAGCTGCCACCGTCGGTTCCGCATCTCCTACACATCCTCTGTCCTCTTCTGGCGACCCTTCGCTCTTTGAGGATGGGGATTCGTCTTCAAATCCCACATTTGGCACTAGCCTATCGACAAAAAACACACTAGTTTTAGGCTTGAAAAACAAAAGATACGCCCTTAGTTTTCTTACGTGATAAATTAACAGTCATGCTGTGCGAGACTATTTTGGTGTGCGGAATATAGCGGCCTCCACTTAAGTTATTTCTGCTAAAATTATAGTAAAGTTTGTACTTACGAATAAAATGGCGTTGGTGCCTTGATATGTTGAGGTAATCTGTCGAAAACACGGCGAAATTCTTCGAATTCGCTATCAGCCATGTTGCCTGTACACCTGATTGTTGGAAAGTGTGAATGCCGCATGCGCGACTACCCCTCGGAGAGATATCGACCTGGCGAGGCTTCACGATGAATAGAACATGTGTCGTATGTGCATTGGAGGGCTGCGCGCGCACCCTTGTGTCCTATTTCGTCCGCAACAAATGTCACCCTACAATGCACACTTCCAGTCACCATATTATATCTATTTGTAGGTTATGCGTCATGGGGAAATTCATTCATAACTATTTATAGATTGTGAAAATGAATGAACGGATGCTGCGCAGAACTCTGTGGATGTGTAACTATACGTACATAGTTGCATCGGCATTTAATACCTTTATTAATTCTTTAGGCAGACCTTTTTTTTTTGTTAAAATAGTCTTACTCGTAGTAGGATTCTATTTAAAACAAAGAAAAATATACTATGTAGTAGATGCCCGTGACTTTATTGTTTATTGGCAAAGATTTCAAACTTTTTTTTTCTGGTTAGTTATTTATAGTTTTAGTTTTGACTAGCAGCGCCCCGTGTTTTCACCCGCGTAGGCGGGAAAAGGAAGAAAAAGGAACCGATAATTTTTACGCAATAAAAAGTAGGTATCCTTAGTTCTATTCGGGGACATAAAATTATTTATACCTATTCTAAATGTCAAGTTCCTTGAGCCGTTGCGGCGTGAGGGAACAAACACACACATACACACACACACACACACACACACAATTTTTTGCATTTATAATATTATAGTATGGTTCCTTTCATTTTACTGTTCTGTAATTTTTGCATACAACATAATATTAAACTACTTGTATAAGAATCTTAAGGCGTAAGACAGATCAATGCAGCGCGGCGTGTGGACTGCTGCGCGGTGATGATACCTTGATACATTTCAAAATACCATACATTGACCGAGTGACTGATTTATCTATTAACGACATCTCTAAGCTGCAAGCTACACTGAAGAGGTGAGGCGCGCCGCATAACGTCACTCAATGACTTTTTCATATAAAATGCATGAAAGTGACAGCGCCGCGCGGCGTGAATTACAAAACCTACGAAGCTGAAATTTGGCTTGAGCATTGTTCTTAGGTATTAAAAGCTCGCTTTGAAATCAGTTTATGAAAGGAGTAAGATATGGGGGTAACGGTTTTTTTTTAAATCCTTTGTTTTTGAAGCTTGAGTAAAGAAAATCGGTTTTAGATATGGATGATTTAAAATCTATTAAATGCCTACGTTTGTCATTATACAATGTGATGATGAACGTTGATTGTAATAATTTTATCGTGGCAGATAGGCATAGGCTATGTATGTTTTGTCTCAGAAAAATACAGAGTTCTAACGGGTAAACGAGAAAAAATCGTGGGCGGCGGCTAGTATTGTCTAACACTTTGACTGCTGAGCCGAATTTCTTGTCTAGCCACGGGTGCGGCTCTGCACACTCCATAGTGTTTTCCCATACAACAAACACAACAGTTGTGTTTTCCCGCACTCGCGGCAAGTTATGAAAAACTCGACAGAAGTGTTTTCAGTAGTGAACGTTTTAATACATAAAATAGTGAGGTGTAAGCTTCGCCATAAATGTCAACTCAAAATGGACCCTCCGATAGTGTTCCTCATAAGGATCAGGATTTTTTTTATGGGAAAACGTTCCTGTAATAGGTACACGTAACATTGTGTGTGATCATAAGACTTATTCAGATGTATGTATTATTAACTTAAATAGTATTCTGCGTTCAGCCAAGAACTACATAAAACCTCATTTAGTTTGAGAGGCATCGAGTTTGGTTCAGAAAGCGACTCGTCAATTGTTCGATGATAGAGAGGCTTACTTTGTTGACATTGCTCTTGGAACGTGCCTCATAGAGCTGCGCGTGGCTTTGTCAACCATGTTAAATAAAGAATTATAAAAAGATACTACTAGCTGCAGCCAGCGAGCGGCTTTACTGTTGTGGACATCGATAATAAGTATTCTTTCAAACTTTTGGCGTGAAGCCATACTCTTTGATTTTTATCAAAATTGCCTGGCGTTAGCAGGCAATCGATCAATCGATATTTGTGGAATTATCTAAAATGATCTTAAAGAAGTAAATGGTTTGTACACTAGCCACCAGAGAAGCGAGCATCCTGCTACAAGAACTGCCCAAAGCAAAAACATTTTAGTGAGCATGACCATAAACTCAGGTTTCTTGCTAACAGACTTCTACGTTAAAGCTAATAAGAAGTTATGAGTCACCTCACATAGCACTTTTGTACACTTCATTTTATGACCAGACTATTAAATTACATTATTGAATTAGTAAAAGTTGCGGCTATCATTATTATCATGGAAATTGGGGCTTTAACACAGTAATAATTAGTGTAACATAATAAGCTTAATTTATGAGATTAACCTGAAGAAATGTTGTAAAACTTTGCATGGGTAATTCTTTCTGGTAACTTATTGCATAAGCGTACTTACGCAGTTCCCCATAAACCTAGGTACATTCAGTTTATTTTTATTCCTAGTGTAGAAATTACGAATATCTCAAGATTTGACAGTGGTGTTTATATTTTTCCGAACGTTTATATTTTTATTTACAATAACTTTTCATATAAGTATGTATTGACAAGCTGCCTTGCTAATTCTGTGACTTGATGTTGCAATGCAATAAAATCGTAGTGTATAATTCTCGAGTGATTTCATTATCAAAGTCATTTCCGTTGACTCGTCGCGGACTAATCATTCCAAAACCATGCAGCTTCTCAACCATAGTAAAAAGCTCATTCTCAATGATTATTAGCGTTTCGTTGTAAATGTGTTCATTGGAAGTCATATCTACATATACTTGCTGCAGTCGTCGCAAAATATCTTCCGCCATGAACTCTTTGTTCTTATCACAAAGAGTTTGAGGATTAGTAAGACTGCAAGATGATATAAGTACTGCGTTAAGTTCCGAGATTTTATTTGGCGATTGGCATAGTTTCGTCTTGATGATTACCATTATCTAACAATCGCAGATCTACACATACTGTTAGCGCGGCAGCTAAGCTGTATAGGCTGAGCGCGCCTCCAATGGCGGGGGAAGGATGGCTGGTAGAAGAGTAGTAGTACAAAGGAACTTAGCGACTAACCTGGTCTCCATGCAACTGCAATCACCTCGGTTCGGGTCCGTCTCCAAGCTGCTTGTTCCTTCAGGATGTTATGACGTTCGATGTAGTGGACTGTATTTTAGGCGGTTGGTGCGTGTCGGCAAGGAGCGTTTACGCGGCGGGTTTATAGCGGGTTTTGTTTATATTTTCGCGTCGAATTCACGTGGACCACCACAGAGGAGCAGCAGATCCAGTACTTTGGATTCGGCGAGAGCGGCAGCCGCGAAGGACGAGGGTCGATCGCAGACTACTTGCGGCGGCAAGCAGTTTTCTCGTGGATACCACGATATGAGCGACAGAGATAGTCGCCAAGAAATGATAGGAATAGGAAGGTAGGAAGGTATTATGAGTGCCAATGTAAGTGGCGCGAACATTTGCCCCCGGCCTAAAAACCATTGGTTTTTAAAAGAAAGCGGGAAATAAAAAAAATAAAAATAAGAGTTAAACTCTAAAGCGGTCAACGGGTTAAATATAACATAGCGGTTGACCGGGGAGCAAGGGGTTAAATTATTGGGTAGGTAAGATACATAAACGGACGACGGGTCTCTGGTAGACGCCGGTCGCCGTTTTTACTGACGCTACTCGACAGATGCCATCGCCGCCGACATGAGTGGCCACGACGACGCCGAGAGGCCAGGATAGCGGGGGAATATTATCAGTGATAATAAGAACAATAGAACCTATTGTAATGGGATTCGAAGGTGTATTCCATTTTCCTCTAGATTGAAGTAAGTGAAGATATTCCAACTTCCACCGTTTGGAAAATGATTGTACCATTTGATCCAATAAAGCGTACCGTTTCAATAAGTGTCCAGGTTCATCGGGAACCGTGCAAGCGGGTAAATGCTTCAGCGGTGCGGTCATTAAGAAATGTGAAGCACTCAGCGCGGTCGGCTCAGACGGATCTTCGCTCAATAACGTTACAGGACGAGAATTGATAACGCATTCTATCTGTGTGAGTACGGTTAACATTTCCTCATAGGTGAGTGACTGTGAACCGATCGTCTTATGAAGATGACTTTTAAACGCTTTCACATATATTTCATAATTCCCCCCGAAGTGAGGACTTCGCGGTGGATTGAATTTCCAGTGTATGCGATTAGCTGATAACTCATCTGAGATAGACTTATTATATTCGTCGGAATTTAAAAGATCCGTTAACGCATTTTTCGCATTTTTAACGCATTCCGTTAACGCAGAGACGGGAAGGGAGTCAAGGAGCGCGGGTGAGTAACTAGCCCATTTGACGAGATCGAAGCCCCCGGCCTTGAGCAACTCGCGGAGATCGTCTCTGAGTTGTAAACAAGCAGACAGAGTAGGCATGGAGTAGCACACGTCGTCCATGTATGTGTTGTCGCTGATAAGAGATGCTGCGAGTGGGAAGCGGGCACCGTCGGCGGCGCACAGCTGTCGCAACACTCGCATCGCAAGGAACGGACTGCTACGTAGACCAAAACAAACGCGGTTGAATTGGTAGGTATCAAGCGGAAAAACGGGATCGAATCGATACAGGAATTTTTGATATTTGCGTTGGTCCTTATTTATCAAAATTTGTAGGTACATCTGTTTAATATCGGATGTAAAAGCGATTGGGTAGTGGCGGAAATCCAAGAGGATTGTAAAAAGATCGTTTTGTAAATTATCCCCGGTATATAAAACTTGATTCAAGGAGAGGCCTGAGTCAGTTTCAGCACTGGCGTCCATCACCATACGCCATCGAGTTGTTGTTTTTTGTAGTCTCGCAATGGCGTGGTGTGGCACGTAATATCCAGTAAAAGGACTATCATTGTCGATCAGTGAAATGTAACCCTTCTGAATGTACTCTTTGATTATAGCATCGTACTCTAAGCGCAGAGCAGGTGTCGCGGCGAGCTTACGTTCGAGATACATGAAGCGTTTTTTAGCGATAGGGTAAGAATTACCCAGAGAGGTCGCGGGATCGCGGGAGAAAGGTGACGCTACAGAATAGCGTCCCGTAGGATCGCGGGAAACGTTATTTGTAAAAATGCGTTCACATTCTATAGCGTCTGGGCTCAAAGTCGGCGTGCATTGCACCTCTTCAAGCTGCCAGAAGCGTTGGACAAGATTATCTAAACGTGGTCCTTCCGTAAAGGTACAGAGGGAAATATGAGAGCGGCATCTATCTTCAACCAAGGGGTCAGTGATAGAAACAACGGTTTCAATATGAGCGGGCGTAACATGAGCGGGAGTAACATGAGCGGGAGTAACGGGAGCGGTCCCGATTACGATAAAACCAAAAATGGTTTCAAAAGCGGTTGGAGTACCAGGCGGACCAGCGGCGCGGCCTGATAGCAATATTTCAGAAAAGAGCGGCGCGCCTATAAGTATGTCGATCTCGGAAGGCGAAGCGAAACTGTCGTCTGCCAGAGGCAGGCAGTTCAGGTATGAAAGGCAGGATACGTCAATTTTCACTGCCGGTAAATTGTCTGTTATGCGGTCGATAACATAGGCGTCAATTGCAATAAAATTATCATTTAGGCGGGAAGACAAAGTAGCAGAAACTGCTCCCTTGATTGGGTTAGATGCGGAACCTATCCCTTTAACAACGGTGTTCGTCACCTTATTGCATTTTAAATTTAATTTAGCGCAACATTTTGAAGTTAAAAAGTTACTTTGGGAAGCCGAATCAATTAAGGCGCGTACTACATGGCGGCGACCATTTAAATCCGTAGCATAAACTTGTACGGTTCCCAGTAAACAAGTAGTGTCATTAGGCTGCGAAGCGGGGCGTATATTACACAGCGACACCTGTTGTTGTGATGACTGATAAGCAGTTGTAGGTAAGTTCGTCAGCTGAGCGCTAGCGGAGCCCGCGACGGGCGGCGGCGATGCCGAAGGCGGCATGTGATCCCCGGCGGCGGAGAAGTTGCCAGTTCGCGCGCGCGGAGGCGGCGCGTGCGCCTGTGACGGAGCGCTAGGGTACGGGCGATTGTCTTCACGGGAAAATGATACTTTGCGGCATAACATAGAATGATGTTTACATCCACAATAACGGCAATTAAATTTAGAATTGCAAGCGATATTTATATGCGTAGTGCTTAGACAATTAGTGCAACCTTTGCTTTGTTTTACAAAAGTGTACCTGTCGTCGATAGAAAGCTTATCAAATGCAGGGCATCTATATAAGTTAGCGTGATCGGCTTGTTTGCAAAGCGGACAGTGAGTGACGCATGATGCTGCAAAAGACTGCGTAGACCTTGCAGTACCCGGCCTGTTATCACGGCGGCTAAGAGAATCGGTCGTAGTGCGTTCCAATATTTTGCTTTGTTCGCGGATGAATTTTAAAAGTTCATTGTATGTAGGCATAGATTTACCTCGCATGTGCATTTCAAACGACCGTGCAGTACTTGAATCTATTTTCTTCAAAGCGAGCGATAGTAAAATAAAATCAGACACGTTATCGAGCTTGAGAGACTTCAAACTTGACACAGCCGTGCAGAATTTATCTAGGAATAATTCTAAGTTTCTATTCGTCGCGGTGTTAAAAGATTTAAAATCAAGCATTTGATCAAGATAAGCGGAGGCTAGGTTACGTTTGTCGTTATACCTATCGACGAGCGTCTGCCATATGATCGGATAATTATCACCGTTAGGTACGATACCAGAACAAACTGCAAGGGCCCGGCCTGACAATTTATTAATTAAATATTGGACGCGTTCGTGATCAGTGAGATCGGGATTTTCGTGAATCGTGCGTTTGAATGACTCATAAAATATTCTCCAGGTCATCGGATCTCCATTGAAGACCATCAAATCGAGTTCAGGAATTCTGATGGATTTACGTTGCGGGGCAACATTGAAATCAGCGGTTTTTAAAGGCGGGTTAAGTTTATTATAAACAAACTGACAACGGCAAAACATATCTTCGAAGACGTTTATAGATTGGTAGTTTACCGTGTACGAAGCGTTGAGAGTCAACTCGGTGACATTTAATTTGTTCACAATTTCATTGAAATCGGAGCGTAAGCGGTCTAACGAGATCATTCCACATAGAAATAAATCCTTCTCAGTATCATCAGTGAAAGCCTTTAAAGATCGGTTAAAAATATCTTGTAAGCGGGAAAATATAATGTCACGTTTACCTATCAAGGTCAAACGTTCGACCTGTAACGTATCGAGCGCTCTTGCGTCCTCGTATACTTCACTATCTTTGTCTTTTGAACGAGTAGCCATAGACATCTTAACAAAGTACAAAAAACTAGATAAAGTATGAAATTCCTAATTTACTGCAACTGCCTACAACATTTACCTGTCGCGCGCGCGGTGTATTGAATACCCACGTGGAGACGCACGGGCGGTCGTTAGGAATACCTTCACTTTTTAATAAAAATTAAGAATTACGGAAAAATCGTTATTTTTACTATTTAGGAATGCGGAATACACGAAATAAGTATATAAGAGCGTAGTAGGATAGTACAGGGTACTATCTGAACTGTAATTGCGGGCGGGAACACGATAATTATAGGAAATTATCGTTGGTAAAAATACCAATATAAAATTGCGGGCGGTTATAAAGAGGACTATATGAGGCCTAAGAGGGGCCAGAGAATAGCGGGAGGACCAGAGAAGATCCGGCGGCGGAGGACCAACAATATGTTAGCGCGGCAGCTAAGCTGTATAGGCTGAGCGCGCCTCCAATGGCGGGGGAAGGATGGCTGGTAGAAGAGTAGTACAAAGGAACTTAGCGACTAACCTGGTCTCCATGCAACTGCAATCACCTCGGTTCGGGTCCGTCTCCAAGCTGCTTGTTCCTTCAGGATGTTATGACGTTCGATGTAGTGGACTGTATTTTAGGCGGTTGGTGCGTGTCGGCAAGGAGCGTTTACGCGGCGGGTTTATAGCGGGTTTTGTTTATATTTTCGCGTCGAATTCACGTGGACCACCACAGAGGAGCAGCAGATCCAGTACTTTGGATTCGGCGAGAGCGGCAGCCGCGAAGGACGAGGGTCGATCGCAGACTACTTGCGGCGGCAAGCAGTTTTCTCGTGGATACCACGATATGAGCGACAGAGATAGTCGCCAAGAAATGATAGGAATAGGAAGGTAGGAAGGTATTATGAGTGCCAATGTAAGTGGCGCGAACACATACTTTTCTGTAAGTTTGGCATTCCCGACCATTGACCATTTTAAAGTCTCTAAATCTAGTTGGACCTCGAATATGATGCAATAACATGCGCAGAAAAAAGCATAAAAATCTCGTTATATGTGCACGTTGTTGTAGGCACGACCAAGAGCGTCCGATGCTGATTTTCATGCAATGAACCTTGAAATTGACGTTTCCAATCAGTTTTTGAAGTGTTCCCGGTATAATAACGGGGAATTTCAGAATACAATAATGTTTTTGCAAAAAGAACCTCTCTGACAAAGCTGAAAAGGCAGTCACTGTGGTTTCTGGAGGAGAAAAAATCCTTTTTTTTAAATCACTCTCATTAAAAAACACGCTTCCCGTTTTCTAAATTTATGGCAATGTGTGTGACAGTTTAATATCTTTCATATAATAGAAATCCATGTAGAAGCCATGCTGCTTTATTGTTACTGATATATCGCCCTGCTTGGCAGGTTTTATTTTATTAAGAGGATGGTCTACACCTTCGCCTAATCATTGAAGATCGCCTAGTCTCTCCCTTTATTGATGTACTTGCAAATATATTTAATCGCACGAGCAGAGTTGCAGGCTGCAACATTAATGTGGTCGTTATATTATTTACATAGAATTGGTGAATGAAGAGCACCACCGAGCTATTATCAAAAACTTTGAGTACCCCACCGCGAGCCTGAATTATTGTAACTTTTCTACCACCGTCTTCGGGTGCTCTTCATCTATATAAAAGGTAATGCTTATCATTGTGCACTGTTTCCTATATCAGCTGTAAAGAAAACTTTTTCGTACATTTCCTATTTTTCATGCAAAGTAATGCTGGATTGCGGGCTCCACAGGGACAATGAACCATGATATAATAAAGATGTCGTACAAATTTTCATCTAGTTCTGGCTCTGGAATTGCAGCGCTTATTATTATAATATATTTGCTTGGGTTGCAGCTTTTATTTCAACCAAATAAGAGTATGCATATAAGGTAGACCTTGTATTTGCATCTTTTAGTTGAATGCAACTTTCAGCTCGCAATTTGGTCTGGTTTATAAATATATAACGAAGAGGTTCGCTAACTACTTTAATGTAGATTAACCTACAAACAATTGATGAAAGAGCTGCCTTGACCGTGGAAAGAGACTTAAGTCGTGTTCTCGAAGCCACCCGGGCCGGCGATCAATTTTAAGACAGCTTAGATTTACGCTTGTAAGGCATTCTGAAGAAGAAAGTGAAACAAAAATTAAATAAAAGAAAGAAAATAAATATAAATATGTTGATACCTTACTTCAAAAATAGAAACATAATAACTATAAACAAAAATAAGTTTCAAATAGACCGGAAATCCCATAATATATTTGCTATTTGAGAATTATTTTTATATAATGAATGAAGCTTTCATTTATTATTTTTTAATTAATTGTATAGTGAGCTGACCACATGGTGTTAAATGTCATTCAAATGGAACACCAGATGTCGTAGAATTATATTTAAACTCAAACTTTTCTTCATACGATCCTAATATTTATTATAAAATGCTTACAATTATTTTTGCCCTCCAGAAACTATTATTTCATTATATAAAAAGGGTCCTCTTGAAAATAAAATAAAAACTCATACTCAAACAAAGAAATAAACTCACATTCGCATTTCTAATATTAGTTTGGATAGTAGGATTTAAAAAACGTCATATTTTATTATAGGACATCAAATTTAAAGGATTGTTTGTAGATGTTTACTCTATCGATTCATCTTGACAAAACGGCACAAGATTACTGAAAATGTCAAAAGGATCGCCTTGGCTCCGTGCCAAGATCCAAAGAAAAACATTCAAAGGGCTTTCATCAACATTTTTCTGCATGGATTGAGAATAATTGTCAAAAACCGTCCAATTTCCACAAAACCTTTGTAGTAATAAATCTACGCAAATGTGAAAATTGCACCCGAATCCGTTCTGTTGCATTTGCGCAGTCATTCAGAACGCGCGATAAATACTTTGTCTGAAAAACCTTTTGCTGCAAAGTATACAAATACAGATATCATAGTAGTGCAAGAGAGGTGCGTTAACGATTAATATAAACGATGTAGTAGGAGGCCTAGGCCTCTTCTGCAAGAGACCGTCTGGGGAAATACCACACCTTTGCCAAATATTCATCCGCTAAGCAGAAGTGTGCAAACCTTACCGTGTTCCGGTTTAAAGGGCACTGTTTCCAGCGACATTACCGGGCATATGAGATTTTAGAGCCGATGTCTCAGAGTGACGAGCGCAGTGCAGTGCCACGCAGGATTATGCAATGCAAAGTTCTGGGTGGCACTGTAACTGTTATGGACAGGCGTAGCGCTTACTATCAGGTGAACGACTTGCTCGTCTCGTCCCCCAGTGAAATAAAAAACCACACTAAAATCGGCACTAATAATAGTGCGTTTGTTAAGTTTTCATAATTCTTATTCGGCAGTTTGCATCTGAGAGTTATCTTATGATGTTGAGCTGATGATGAAGTAAAAAGTAGAGACACACATAATGTCGAAAAAATATTTTACAGATCAGTAAAAAATCAGGCTTTGAAAGTATGTCAATATAACTAATACGATAAAAGATAAACACTAAACACGAAAACGAGATTATATTTAAATTCCTGTAAACCAATTTTATATTATACTCGTACTCATAATAAAGCCGTAGCAGACGAAAAGTCTGTCAGTAGGTACATTAAAGATATACTATATAGATATATAAAAAATGTTTGAGACGACTTAAAAAAAATTACTTTATAAGAAAATAACTTTTTATAAATGGTGTCTGTATGTTTGTTTGTTTTCTGATATCGGCCACAAGGCTTTAGTGAAAAAACGTTTTCTAATATCGATATATAAAATATGTAATAATACCACGGTGAACAAAGTTTCGAAAAACAGCTACATAGTTCATAAATAAAAGAAACGACAGGGATGATAGGTAACTGGCGACTTGGTTTGGCAGGATTCCAAATTGTTTCCGGCCAGCTTTTAGTCGTAACTTGCATGGTAAGTTGCACATTTATATACGACGGAAGAAGTTTTACACATTTCAAGATATTAGTTTTATTTTTGTTTGTTTCTCAAATATTTCCTTTGGTGTTAAAGTTATAAAAACCAGAATTAAATTTTCGTAACTGTAACTCTATCCCCTATTAATTTACAAATTGACAACTGTTAAATTGTAATCTTATACGGTTTAAACACATACTTCCTTTTTTAATTGAATAGAAATTAATCACGTTTACTAGCCGAAACACTGGCAAAGTAAATTAAATAAGGTTTTAGAGTTTTGCAGTTCGTTTACATTTCCGTTAAACTGAAGCAATACATATAAAATGGCCATGAGTTGAAAAGATTTATTGCAATTTAAATGATTTAAAAATGCAGTTTTTGTCGTCTTATGCAGCCTGCAACCACACCCACCCAACATGTTTACTTTCCCCCGCCATCCAAATGTGTCACTAACGCCATTAGGTCATATCGCCATGGACTCAATAAATGACAGAATTCAATGATTTCGATTAAATTTACTCCAAAATATTGGGACGTGAAATCTCGCCTCCGAGGAAATCAAATTAAGAGCGCGCCTCGGGGGTACAGTAAACATTTATCTTTAAACCTATTTCAGTGGTGTTAATATTTTCGATAGTATCCGATGAAGGAATCACAATTTCTTGTACTTCTATAGCCCTACATGCCTACAAGGTTTTCTAAAAACATTTACACCATCAGTGTATTATAATATTATAATTGTTTACCAAATAAATTAGTCCTTTTAAAGCTCTGGTATAATAAAACTTAAGTGATTACTAGCTTTTTGCCGTTTTATCTTTTCGAATTGGTTTTATATTTATCGATTTTGAAGGTTGAATAGAAACTAATTACAACATTTACAAATATTTTGCAAACTGAACATGTGTAGATACACATGGTATCTACACATGTTCAGTTTGCAAAATTTTCACCATACCTATGCTTAGCAGATACTAAGCATAAGTATTGAACTGAATAGGTTAGTTAAAGCACAATGTTAAGTCAAACGAGCCATGAACATGATAGCGTGGGACGTTGAATACAATGAGCTTTTGGAATATACTGACATAGGGGTTCTATCAGATAAAACGTATTACAATGTATATAGTCATACCTATGATAAGATAATAGCGAGACGACATGATACTGCACTATTAATAACACAGAAGAAGATTAAATTATAATATTCAAGTAGTTTCATTTTTCATTAATAGCTGGATGAAAGAATAAAGTAAGTAAACAATTTCGAAAAATACATGATATTATGAAATCTGTCAATATCAAATATTCGTTTTTGACGTCGGATTTCCATTTTAGAGGCACGATCTCTTAGCAAGTTGTCCACCGTCACTCCCTTTGATGCAGAAGAACGTTTTACGGAGGTGGTCAGAAAAATTACTAAGGATCAATGGACCAGAAAATCAATGGAGTGGTGGTATCTGAAGGATCGAAAAAGTCAGATGGCAGAACACCATCCGCTTCACATGTGCTGGTGACTATTGTTCGCATATTATTGGGTCGTGCGTGGGGTAGGACAGCACAGGACCGGAGACGTTGCCATAATAAAGAAGAGCCTCATGTCATCAGCAGATCGGTAAAGAATGTTTATGATAGTGATATAAAGTGACTATCAAGTACCACGGGTTTCTAAAAACCACTAAGATACCGTAGCAACCACAACATAGAACAATAGAAGTTATTTAAACGTAACTAAAAATATAAGCTTGTTTACCCCATGTTCTCGTTCCCAATTAGAAAGTCTCATTTCTAACCCACATAACCTACATGCGATAAAACAGACTGGTGTTTTCTTTAAATCCTAAAACACTTGAAGCTCACGTAATACTGGCAGAACTAAATAAAATAAATCCCATTTTATTTCTATTCCGAACAAACTAGAGAGAGCCGAGATCCTTGATAATGAATGATAGCGAATGCTCTTTTCGCTAAACAATGGTAATAAATACAGTGACGGGTGCCGTTAACACCCGTCAGGGAACGGCCAAGAGGAGGTTTCACCCATATTCTAGTCCACGCACACGGGCTATGGCTGTGTGAGTGATGACCCAGGTGGTGGTGTACACTGAGTATGAGCCGATATAATTTTATATATAATAATTATTTGTTTAATAATACTTTCCTATAATTATAACCAAATTGTTTTGTTGCATCGTGTATTTTGCCAGAAAAAATGCATATTATAATTATTATTTATTATTTATTTTGACCATTATCTGAATGCCTAGTCCGTGAGACGAGTGACCAAAATGCTGGTACAGTGTTTGACTAACCGATTGACTATTGTATTTATTTATGTGGGACAACACAATCGTGTTGGATGCACTGCCAATTATAGTAGTAGGTTAAAAGCAGGCTATAACATTCGGTTTACCTATTTTATGCTATTAATGCTAAAAATAAAAAAATATAAAACCAAACAATTTAAAAAATTAACTTTTAAAATATGGAAACAAGATGACTTATTTAAGTCTCCAATCTCACATTCCGTAAGTACACCCTTAACTGAGTTCCGAGCTCATTGGCTAGTTGTCCTTAATAATTCTGCAGAGAGTACCGTTCGTAGTCGCCCTCTCGCCATTTGAAGCAGTAAAGGCAGTCCGCTGCACCATCTTCCAACAATCTCATGTAGTAAGAGGCAATGTGTCTTCATTGTTGAATAAAAGAAGATGGCATTAATAGACACAAAGTTGCGGCAATCGCTACTTGTTCTTTGTCCACGTTGTCTGGATCGCGACTGACACCGAGATTGTTGCTAAATCCAACGCTTATTAATGTGGACAGGAAAATATCATTTTAGCTTAATTTTGACTATAAAAGATAGTACAAATTTATGTTGGAACGTGGTGTATCCACCGCTTAACGCTATGAAACGAGAACGATTCCCAAGTAACTCCGAACACTTGATTCAGCCAATCAAATACACCCACCCCCTGCCGACTCCCGCTTCTCGACACTTTATAAACTCTGCGGAGCTTGGTAAGGGCGCAGTATATCTAGTCATTGCAGCGCCGCATCTCCTAGCTAGCACTCCTCTCCAGTACTAAAATCAAGTCTAAGTTTGAGGTAACTGATTTATAATAGTTAGTGAAATATGAAACATATTGTATTGCTCATTTGACAAATTAATCAGAATTAGCCGTTTGTGCTCTTGTTGACGCTGAAAAGTTTTAAAAAGACTCCGGTTTCAGAACGTGTCGCCATGAGTGGCTCTGGGAAAGGTTTATTGGGTTTGTGGCTGTACAGAAATGGATCAGATTGGCAAGTGAAGAATGAATCTCCTCATCATCCCAAACTTGGAGAGCTTCACGTCGCGGCACAGCATCAACAGCAAGCCCAGCCTTCTAGCGAAAGGATCTCAGTGATATTTACTCTGAAAAATCAGGTCGGCGGATTGGTTCGAGTGCTGTCTGTTTTTCAAGATCTAGGTATCAATGTGCTGCATATTGAATCCAGGAAGTCAGCTGGTGAAGTTTCATCTGTGAGTTTAATTTTATTAGATGATAATTGATGGCTGGTGAACGGCAATTTAAGTAACTGCGGATTTACGTTGCTTCAGCCTAACAACTCATATATTTTAAAGCTATCTACCAGTTTCTCTAGAACAAAAGAAAACATATTTTCACTTCTCGTTTCCAACAGTATTTTTATTCGAATTTTTATTATTACTACTTGACTTATTTTGTAGTTTTAAAAAAAAAATTAAAACTCGTGACCATCTTATTTTTATTGAATGATTAATTGAACTTACTGCCATATTATTTAAAATTATTATTTAATTGCTCCCCTTCGTATTAACTATGATTAAAATTAAAATTAATATGATTACGCAGTGATATAGTTGTCATAAGTGTTTTTATGAATTTTTTTTTTATCTCGGATTAGTATATATAATTTTTAAAAGTGATACAAATTTATTTGAAATACCTTATAGTAACAGGGAAACATAAAATGAACACATTATCTAAGTCTTCTTTTGATAATTAAATTTAGTGGCAAGTTTCATACAATGTTGGTGATATATTCAGGCCGACATTCTGGTGGATGTGGAGTGTGATCCGCGCAGGATGGAACAGCTGAAGCGGATGTTAAAGCGTGAAGTGCAGGAGTTTGAGGTGGTTCCTCCGCAGGTTGGAGAAGAGTTCTCGCCGCCCACTCCATTGTCGGCCGCTGCTAGTTTTGGTGAGCATTATTTTAATCTTCAACAGATCATAGTGAGGCGCATAGCCTCATAGAAATTAGTCTTGAAACATTGTTAACACAAACAAATCAGAAAATATCTCAATAGTATCGTATCTTTCTAAAACATTATAGGTACAGGATCTGATTTAAAACAGAACAGCTTTTTTTATTCTGTAGTAAGAGTCAGGGTAATTTAGGAGGCAAATTATTTCTGGGTTTGTGTAGGGTTTCCTTCCACACTATCATAGGCTTATGCCATTTTATAATAGTAGAAATACAATAGTGCACACTCTTGGTTGGTGGACTGAATGCGGAATATGGTAACAAAGAGATGTCTATTAAATAGGCCAACTATAACTATAATAGCTGTCGTTCTTTAGTTTCCTTTGAGTTGTTTCAGTATTGCCTGTAATTTTATGCACCGAAGCAATTGTTAAGTGTGTTTCTCGAAAATAAAACTGGTGCTCTGGTATTATTATAATAATAATTGATATTTGATTTTGAGCAACAGCTTTTCAAATAACTTTCAATGACGTTAAGGAAATCAATCTTTGAGATATGTTATAATATTTATAATATTTATTTATTTGTTTATAATATTTAACTAAAATATCGAAACTACACCGGAAGTTATCATTTAAAGTTTCGATAACCTAAGCTCTGTATGTTTTTTTTTTTTGTGAACAAGATGAACCAAACAAGTTAGATTCATTTATTTTTATATATAATTAAAACGGTTTATACCAAATGTTATCTAATGACCAACCACCATTATCGCTTATTTTAAGAACCCGTTACGGTTGAACCTATAGTCGTTTAGGAACTTAAATTGCAATTATTAAAATAGGCTATAAAGTGCCCATTCGCTAGGTTTAGTGAAAACTGCCGTAAAAAACAAAAAGACTGATGGATATTATCGACAACTCGAATCTACGAGTACATCAAACACAATTGATATTCATAAATTTCGGTAAAAGTCAATGGTGGATTTGCAATTTTATTAATTCAGAATATTTATGGTCAGTTTAGATTTTATAAATTACTTCTTGATGATAAAAAAATAGGAAAATGATTGATAACAAAAGGAAAATAACTATCTAGATTTCGGCGAGATGCACTGGTTCCCTCGGAAGATATCTGACTTGGACAGAGCACAGAACGTTCTCATGTACGGCGCTGAATTGGATGCTGATCACCCAGGATTCAAGGATCCAGTCTACCGCAAGCGGCGCGAACAGTTCGCCGCCATTGCTAACAATTACAAGTAGTACGTATCCAATTGACTTCAAAATGCTTCAAGTAGGTACATTTTTGACCAAATTATGCTGCAATAAGCTGTACTTATTTAAATCTACGCTCTCGTCTCTTTTTTATTTATTTGTATTATAGTAAGTAATAGCATTATGTTAAATGTATCTAATATTTCAATTAAGTATCTGGAATCAATAAAAAAGTATACCTTAAGGACAAGACTGGACCAAAATTTGCAGCTCGATGGTTGTTGGTGCAAAAATCGATTGGAATGGCTTTGATATAATATTCATATTAGCGCGTGCGTTTATGTTTAAACAAACGTGCCACGCCCAGGCAGTTCGAACAGTCATTTATTGCTTTGAAAACATTCTTCAATATTCATTCACAATAATGAGACTTATCATTTGTCTGTCTATGAGTTTCTTTGTTTGTGCATTACATTGAAACTTTCGTCCCGTTTGCAATGCAGTTTTCACAGTTTTGCTGCTTGGACTCTGACTTTTGCACCTAAATCATCTAAATCCAATGAGTAGAAACCAAACTTTTGTTAAAAGCTGTTTGTAGGCGAGGTGGGTGCGGCACGGGCAAAAGGGTTTTGGTGACAACTGTCTTCTAAGTTTCAATAATACAAAAATAAGTTTCCAAATAAACCGTTGCCGTTCATGCGGTTGGGAGTGATTTTCGGAATTGTAATTGAATTATATTATTAGGTATGCTTGTGGCATATTAGATTTCTTTATTAATTTTTCTATCAATGGACCAAATTGAATCGTGCCGCAACAGGTGATGTTCGTTGGCGAAATAGAAATGTGAAAGATGCAACTTTTCGTTTAGTGTAGTTAGTAAACTCGGTGGTACGGTGTTTTAATTATACAGATTCAGTTTATTTATGGAACGTTCTCTGTTGCAGCGGCCTGCCTATTCCTAAAGTGCAATACACTGAGACTGAAATTAAGACTTGGTGAGTGTTTACTAACTCATCTATTCTGGCTTCGGTGTTTCCACTTATTATAAATTTGCAAAATGCTGTTTTTCAAATAAAGGTAGAAAGTAGGCAAATATGGGTTGGCTATATTTTTTTATTCAAGTTAAATAGGTATGTGTTAACACAGCTATAAATGCGTGATTAACATTTTTTTTTTTAATTTGTGAAAGCTCAAAGACATCTTTGTATAAAAAAAATGAATGCTCAAATATATCTCTTTGAGCATTGAGACAGTGTTCCACGAAAAAAGCTCTCATTTAACCGATTGGTGCAATCAGGTACGGTGCTGTCCCGTAGGACCTTCGTCAAATACTTTCTTTGAAAATAACAATTGCCTGTAAAAGTAGAATAATATACCTACTTATTATAGCAACACTCCGAAGTATATTGGTAATCGTTTGTAGGCGTCGCTTTGTTTACTGATCAAAGCTTTCAATTTATTTTCAATATAACATTGTAAATTTACCTACTTTTATTTCTATTGGTTTTGCTGATTCCTTTTTATTGCGGTCTCTTTGTTTTCCACTGTTATTGTTTTCTTTAAGATTCTGAGCCTTCTGGCCACTTGTTGCTTTGGAATCGCACGGAACCGTTAACGAATCAATTTTGAAAGGGCTTTGAGTAACTTATTGACAGCAATTTCCGCGACCGATATTAGTTCGTTGTTCGATAAACTTGTTTGATGTTCGTAACAGGGGTATTGTGTTCCGGGAACTTCACAAACTGTACCAGAAGCACGCCTGTGATGAGTATTTGGAGAACTGGCCTCAGTTGGTCAAATATTGCGGATATAGAGAGGATAATCTGCCTCACGTAAGTTTTAAAACACAATTCTAAGTACTCAGAACACAATAACGAAAATACTACTATACTAAGAGTACCGAATGAAAGCTTAAAATATTTTAGCCATATATTTATTTGATAATGTATTTATAAATGTAATTACATTGATAGTCAAAACTTCTCATTGATTTTAGAACAGATCTGAGCTTGCGTCGTAGTCACAAATTGAATTAATATCCTCGCCAGTATTTTGGTATATTTTCTTGCTTTTCTTTCGTATTAAAATTTGTAATATTATATGTTTAATTTTGTTCAGTTGGAGGATGTGAGTGCGTTCCTGAAACGTAAAACTGGATTCCAGCTGCGCCCTGTAGCAGGATACCTCTCCCCGAGAGATTTTCTGTCTGGACTTGCTTTCAGAGTATTTCACTGCACTCAGTACATACGTCACTCTTCGGATCCTTTTTATACTCCAGAACCGTGAGTAACATAAACACGCCGATTTCCAATTACGAATATAACTGGAATGTATGAACGTGAAAGTAAACCAATGCATATCAAATCTAAACTTAATTAATAAAATGTTTCAGTGACTGCTGCCACGAACTTCTAGGCCACATGCCTTTGCTGGCCAATCCTAGCTTCGCGCAATTTTCCCAAGAACTGGGCTTGGCTTCACTTGGCGCTTCCGATGAAGACATTGATAAATTGGCAACAGTAAGTAAACAAGAACAAAAACGTCTTCCTGTTTAACAGCTAAAAATAAAGACAGCAACAGAAAACAGATCTTTTAATAATTTATTAAACTATTTACTGTTGCATATTATTATGGCTGCAGGAATTATGATGTCAAACGATCTTAGTCACATTCGAGGTTGACGTCAAAATAGTATCTACTCGTATTAGTTACGATTTGAATAGTTTTAAGCTCACAATTATTGCGAGCTGTTAGGATTAGTGGCTTAGAAAAAAAATGGATAGTAGGGTTAAGTTAGGTTTATGTTTTACGCAACATCTAAGAATTATTTCCTGAGCTTTATGGTGTTCAATAAAATACTTATAGTATTGTATTGTAAGGGACGTTTTATTTCCCTAGCTGTACTTCTTTACTGTTGAGTTTGGGCTGTGCCGCCTAGCCGATGGAACTTTCCGCGTGTACGGGGCTGGCCTACTGTCATCGGTAGCAGAACTGAAACATGCGCTGACCACTCCAGACAAAATCAAACGGTTTGACCCCGACGTCACCGTCAATGAAAAGTGCATTATCACCGCGTATCAAAATGCTTACTACTACACAGATTCTTTCGAAGAAGCAAAGGAAAAGATGAGGTTAGTTTTCAATAATTGTATAGCAGAGGTTTATTGACTGGCTGGAACCAATAAAATTAACCGATACTGTCGTCTTTAGCTCTACATAAACTGCTTCCATTGTTACAAATACTTTCAGCCATTTCAATTAGCTTGTATGATATTTCCTTATCTCGGTAATACTGCTATAGTATTTTTATGCAATGGCCTAATATAATTATTACAAAAATTTACAAAACAAGCAAATGAAACAAACAGTACCTACATATATTCAAGAACTTAGACAACCAATTAAAAAAATATTATTTAAAGTGAATAAGTTAGAAATATAGAGAATGTTTTTAATTTTAACTATTTTGTAACAGCCACTCACGAAACCAAACTGTTATTGTTTAATAGTCTGACCTAATGAAAACTGTATGCCACAACATTCTCTGGCCATGGCATTTTCTATTAAAATTGATCTAATGTTATTATTCCAGGGCGTTCGCGGATAGCATCCAGCGTCCATTCGGCGTACGTTACAACCCGTACACGCAAAGCGTTGAGGTGCTTAGCAACGCACAAAAGATCACGGCGCTCGTACGTGAGCTTCGAGGAGACATCTGCATCGTGTCCTCGGCTATAAAAAAGATTTCAGCCCAAGACTCTACATTGGATGTAGAGACGATTGCCAACATGCTGCATACTGGATTACAGGTAACTTAACATAGGAATAATAAAGGTAGGTTACTATAACAATATGTACTATTTTGAGCCAATCACGGATTATTTATTAGATATTGTACAACAACCAGAACGTGCCGAAAATAATTAAAGCCACAGTTAGTGCCGGCAACGGGTAGGTAAACTAATCCAATTCAGTTTGGATGCCAAATAATTCTAACGTCAAGCAATATTGTGCCTTATGTTTTACTAAAACGTTAACTGTAGCAAGGACGGTGAATCAACACGAAATGCCGTTATATTGCGCAAACCATACATTGTTTATGTCTAAATGTTTTGCAAGCCGCCAAAATACCTTTGAGCATTGGATCAAAGGTTTCATAATTAGATATGTTTGGATGTTTTCAACGAAATTGCAATATTATTTACCTACGTTACGCGGTCACTTCAGTTTGAATCAATTAGGTACCTACTGTATGACTTTTATACGAATGCTAATTATAGAAGGTTGCCTAAATTTGGGTACGCATGAACACGATTCTAGTAATGCTACAATTTCAAGTAGGGTATACTTAATGATAGAATCATAAATTACACTAGAGACCAATATTGGGTGTATCTTACCCATTATTATTAATTCTCCCAAAACTCTACCGATATTCCGGACGGATATAATCGGTTATACTGTGCTTGGAAATTTATACGAGAAATGTGAGTAACGATGAATATTAATGTGAGTGACTTTTTTCACCAGGTTTATATCTTTTCTTTGTAATATTTTTATTGAAAATATAGGACTGCAAAAATTACCATCCGCATATTGATTTACTACATCTCCATGTGAGGTGGTGAATTTCCCGCATTGCGACATAGGTTGAAGATTCGTACCTACTCTAAGACCGACTACGGAATGTATGTTGCCGAATGCATTATATCGGCTTCAGCGAAGGTATTGCGTAAATTTTGCAAAGGTAATATTTAGCATATTTTTATCTCTCTTGTTTTTATTGGTAAAAAAAGGGATTAGATTTGTAGTTTTTTTATCGTAATATTTTAAACGACTTCATAATAATCTTATAAAGATTTTTATCGAAATAAGTTGGTTGACCCATAAATATTTATACCTTGAGGGTGACAAAAATAATCATCGGTTTAAAACAACGTACCTGTTTCTAAAATGTCAACTGAATCGCATTGGGGCGACATCTAATTATTTTTATACATCCTTGACAAAGGCTAATAATACATTATGTTTTATTAGGTGGAGAAAAGTCCTCAGAGCACGTCCGGATGCAGCTCGCCGACCTCGGAGCGCGCCGCCTCTCCAAAACCTGACAACGCAAACTAAAAACACGGACTCTCAAAAATTGGTGGGAAATCTCTCATTCAGTTACTGCTTTAAACATGTAATCAGCGTTCAATTTGGCTTTCTGTAGAATTTATCATTCGTCATCGCCATCAAATGACTGGCCAATATTATTAAAGGTCCATCTGTTTACCTATGAATGTTAAAATATATATAATGGCATTTAAATAAAAGTAGATCTATAACTTTGACAAATCTATAATAATTATTAATGTTGTTAATTATTATATCTCTTGTAGAACAAACAAAATGTTAATCGCTTTTATTAGTAAATATATTTATTAGTAGGCAATATATAACCAAAAACTAGTATTAATTAAAACGATATTAGCTCTATTTATTCTCTTCGATAATATTTTGATGTAGATTGATACTTAAAAGTTTTCTCTCGTGTATTCATGTCTTTTATCCTAATACGTTGTAATGTGCATTAATAAAAATATGTTTAATTAAACATTATAAAGATATTATACTTACATCTGTCTGTAGGTTTTTATCCCCGACATGTGGCTATTTGTGTTAAAAAACTTATACTATATGAACTCATTCCACTAATATTCACTGTTTCATGTAATATGCTATGGTTTCTCCCTCTCGTAAAAAAAGTTTTTATTGTGCTTAGTCTACCGCTTGTTATCATAAAAATGTAGTTTATATGAATGTATACGAAATAATAAGGACATAACATTTGAACTTATAACCAAATGCATGAGTAGCAACTAGTTTGATTATAAACGTATCAAAAATAAACGATTGTAGCAGAATGATGGTGTTTCATTTTTAAGTCCCGTAGTCGTATCGCCACTTCGTGCCGAAATAACTATAATGTAGGTTGATTATCAAGAACGCAAGAAAGAATAACATAAATGTGATGTTGTAACATTATTTAGGTATATATTTTAATAGTTCACGTCCAATCCAATACAGAGTTTGGGTAACAAACAGTGACTTAAAAAGATAGTAATAATGTTCTACAGTTAAAATAGGAATGATTTTACTATGTTAATGTGAATTTAGTGACCATAAAATGTATCGATAACGTTATAAAATTAAACAGCAGGTCTGGCTCCGGGCCAATGGCAAAGTATGTAAACTACTGTGCGGCAAAAATCAAGGTATCATTCGGCCTCTCAAGAAGGGGATCATCAAAGTCATCAGTGCACGGTTATAGCGATAGTAGTGAAAAAAAATTCAGAAGTTTAGGCACATTGCCAGACCAGTATTTTTAGAGTTCCAAATTTTAAAAAGTGAAATGAAACTCTTCTACTCGTAAGCCACTTACGCGTGCATCTGTCAGTCCATATTTTTCCTTAGTTATGTTCTGGAATCACTGTACCTCGTTCTGTTGTCTACACAACCTCCATTATTTCTATAATTTATTTCAGGGATACCAAAGATTATGTTTAGTTCAAACGAAATATTTTTGAAGTTTTGGTACGTTGAAGTTAAATAATCAATATCAACTCCATGTTAAAAGCGATTGACATAAATTTCTGTCTAAACCGTAATATAATATAAATAATAATTCTTTATTTTACACTGATATTATGCAACTTACAATTTTCAGCCCTGTCTCCTGGAATTGCGTGAGCTGTGGCCCAGAAGACAGTACTATTGCCTTAATATCGTGGCATTACTTTGACTTTGTAACGAAGGACTATTTGAAACCATTAAACATTTTTTTAACTGTGGATTAAGAATCAGTGTCGCAATTTATATAATAGAAAAAATTAAGAAAATACAGCTATTTCGATCTCAATGTAATTTTTTCACGGTATTGTATTTATTTTAAAATCGATATTATGAAAAAGTTTCTCACTAGCAGCGCACCACACACTAACAGTTTTTTTTTATCAATGGTTCGATTTCTACTCACTGCTAGGTATTAGATGTAATCTATATACTGGACCTATATCGTTATACAAATCTAAAACTCTTAACTTAAACTCTAAGCTACCAAACAGTGAAAACCTCAAACAACGAAACTCGGTTCAGTAGTTTTACGTGATGAACGTGTGAATAGACACATAAATACCTCAATTGCCTGCCAAAAAGTAGGGCTTCCTCCCGGAGGTCAGATGGTGCCTCACACCGGAACAACTGCTCAATTCGTATCAACCGCAAGTTAAGTCGTGTGTAGAGTACTGAACGATTCGAGAAAATATTAGTTAGATCTGCTTTTTGTCATTTACGGCTTTATTAAATATGTAATACAGAACATTAGTATAGTTGTTCTAAAGGTTGCGTTTGACCACGATCGATGCAATTAGCGGTGCCGCCTTTTTATTTAATAATTGTATCAGTTCTATTATACCAAAATACTTTTACTATACCTATTTGGGACTTGAATGCTTAAAAGTTACGGTATGCTTGCTGTAAAGAAAAGGTGTCTGTGAGTAATACGAATGTCTCACAGTATACAAAGGATTTTAAAGTACGGAACCTTGTAGAAGTTTGGCTAAACTCGCACTTGGATTTGTTGTACAAAATGACGTGATTCAATATCCAGGTCGAGTGGAAAAAAGTCCAGCACTCCATATATACTCGTAGCTTTATCTTTAATTATCTATCTGAATTTACTAGCTTTCGCCAATTGTTTCGCCCGCGTTGCGTACATAAAACTTTATCGTGATTTTGTACATGTGTGACGAATCGATGTACATGTCATGTTATACAATAACTGTATGCAAATTATGTAATTATTTGTCCACATAGGGATTGATTGAAAAACAACCTGTTTTATGATTCTTGGTTTAAAATAAAGAAGTAACTGATAAATTTGATGTTTTTAATTTGAATGAATTAAAAGATGTCGTATGCTTACTTAGAGCTAAATATCTAGCGGCATTTTAAACCTTTAAAATCTAGTGTCTATACGAACAAACACGAGTTCTTGGATTCTATTTCGCCCTTGGTTTAATTCCTATATTATAGTCACCGCTTATAATTAATTTGTATGAAAAAGTTAAAAAAGAAATTGACAAATATTGGAAACTACACTCGTACGTACAGAGTTATATTTTATACGTATCTAATTTAGAAATTTCTTCTTAACGTCTTTCTAAACTATTGGCATTCGATTCCCTTGTGTTTGTATTAGGTTACTGCCTAAATTTTAGCTTGATGCTTAAATACTTTTTCAGACCATCACGATTGAAGAGCCAAATATTATAGTTTGCTTAGGTAACTGCTGAAAACACATACGCTTGCTTTAAAAAAAAAAACGAACGTATTCATGAAAACTCGTCTGGCGTGCCAACCGTTGTGCTGTATTGTCAATTTTATCCCAACAGTTGTGAGCTACTTGAGTTTAGTTACTTACGACGCAACGCCAGTGCTAGTAAATACACACATTGCGTGAAGATTCGCAAATTTTCAAAAAAACCGGTTCAGCACAATCAACGTGTTAAACAAAAACAATGTTTTTTATTGTAATAATTATGAAAATTTTTAGCATTGCTTGTTTCGTGGTCCCTGCACTTTCCCGCAGCTGAAATAATGGTTCTTTCCAATCATTATATTAGTCATGGTTCTAATACATTTACAGAGTTTTTCAAAAGTTTCTCCCCTAAGGCGAAAGACAAATCAATGCCGCCGCGCGGCGCTGTCACTTTCATGAAAATGTATCAAAGTTACAGCGCTGCGCTGCATTGATTTGTCATTCATTACGCTAATTTGCTATTGCTAATATAACCCATCAAGTAACTTTTCAACTTTCATTGACAAATGTTAATTGGTAGTTTGTTATAAACTATACTAGATAATTATTTCAAAAATCCCTAAATTACATCTGTTCATACAAACAAAGCGGGATATACATGTAAGCATCTGCGTTCATTTTAATCGCAGTCCTTGGCAATGGTTCTTGAATTTAATTATAACTACTCGCGTATCTGTCAAAATCGCATGAATGTTGGCAAGCGAGCCACAAAACTATCGTTAAAATTAGCTTATAAGATTGAAATTTTGGATAACACGTGTCGTCATGTTTCGTTAAAATCGGTTTATAACCGTCATCTACCGGTTATCTACTCATAACTAATTATTATCACCTACCTACTTATACATAGAAAAGTATTAGTTACTAAGATATTTATATTTATTTAAAGAGGTCTTTTAGCTCCTTCTTATTCTGACCAAGACTTGTTTAATATTAACTGTAGACGATAATATACAAAAACGGAATAATTTTAAAATCATCATAATTATAAATAATTATTATTTAGCTTGCGGAACAATGTTAATTTACAAAGTAACATCTTTGGTCTTGCCTTGGACTGCTTTTATCCCCTCTGCTTTCCTATTTATTATTATTTTTGGTAAGCTTTTTGTTTTCTTTTATCGAATATTTTAAGATTATAATAATATATATTGTTATTTTTATTCGACGGATCCCACGAAACATGCTTGACATAACCAGTAATTTTTTTGTTTATTTGTGTTAGTTGTAATCAAATAAACTAGAAACAACTAAAATTATCTACTAAGTATCTAAAATTATACTATTAGACGATTAAATGAAATAATCTGCTCAACTTTACAGCCTACAAACAGAATCGATATCAATAATTTATATAATTAATACTATTTCAGTCATTGAAGTAAACAAGTCCTTTATTAAATGAAATAGAACCATAAATAGGTCAGTAGGGTGGGGTAAGTTGCTCCGTTTTTCGGCCTCAAACTATATTATAATAACTATTTATGCTAACATTTTGAGTGATTATGTAACAAACATCAAGGCTTTGTTTTCAGTTCTAAAATAGCAAATTTATTTCTTATACTTTTATGATCATTGAATGTGTAACAACCTTGGGATAACATAGCCTTATGTTTAGTTTTAAGAGATTACAATTATTATGTCTCATCAACTTTTCACAAATTTGGATCGATAGAGGAATCGTAGTATAATACAGATTTTTCTATCTGTAAAATACGAGTAGTGAGCCATAAAATTGAATAATGCTAGTTATATTATCTACGAAATCAGATTGTTATTGAAAAAAGCAAGTTATAATTTATTTTAGAAAGTGAACGACGATATAATTTCCGACAAATCAGAGCTTTATTGCTCCTGGTATAGCTGGAGAGATTGACGGAGGAAATGGAAACTTTGGAATTAATGAATGACGTGTCAGCTTCCACCGGGGAAGCCCACCGGCCGCAGTCGCGTCGAGCTTCCGTGGCGTCACCACGCCGCGCCGTCGCCGGTTGCCTGTTCTCCTCGAACGCGAATCAATATCACCGCTTTTATCGAGGCGCACAAACACATAATTTACAGTCGGCTAGTAATTTTTCTAGAACGAAGCTCTCACCGTATTTTGTTCATAATCATGATAATTTTAATATTTCGTGCCTGTGACATTTCGGCGCCACAATATAAACAATCGGCACAAAAATAAACGCGCGTGCCAGCTGACAGATTCGAGGCGGCAACAGCTGATAAAATCTAACAATAGAACACCCGGCTTTACTAGTTTTGTTGAAAATGAAGACACGGTAGAACTTTAATGATGTTGATATAATATATTAATGTTTGTTCAACGAATGTTGTAAATAAGGAAAGCTACTAAATGGCAGGTTTTCGTGTCATCAATAGATCGGCAGTGAGACGTTCGCGGTTTGAGCTTGTGATCGTGCAGTGGTCGAAGGCCGAGAGTTGCGTCGACTCAACGTCCACGTCTTCGTCATTACGGGAAGTTGGCAAGGTGCGCGCACGCCGCCGCGCGCCGCCGCGCGTCTTGGTCTGAGCTCGTGACGCGGCGTGACTCGCCCATGTCTCCTGCTGGGTCTGCCGCTCAGTACAACCTTGCTCGCGCTTAGGATATGTCCGTATTATGGATTACCAATGCATCGTCGTTTACACCGTCATCAACATCGCACCACCACGGTTCGCCGCGCAGCCTACTGACTTCTCCGATGGATGTGTCACATGGTTCAAAAATAAAATTAAAAGGTAGGTAAAATTTTATTTCAATGTTTTTTTTTTAGCAGAAATACTTACTTATAGTGCTTGTACCACCATAGATTGGTATGGAACCTGGATTAATGTTTTCATTATTATTGTAAACTGTTGTAATAAAACAATAAAAATAATTAAAAAATTAAAGTTGTGGTAAATTGCTTTATTCGAATGGGATAACCAATCTAAGATATCTTTGTATTTTAGGTTTAGTCTTATTGTGAAAATTAGTAGTTAATTTTATAACACAATCTATTTTAAATAAATACAAAAATTAAAAAAAAAGTTGACTGAATCAGACTCTTCAGACATTGTCAGGAATGATTTGGATAGCAACCGTGTTTCATTTTTAACTGATTTTAAGAAAGAAGGAGAATCTATGTTCGACTGTGTGTATGTATACTTTTTATCACCAATTTTAGTGTAATGATTTATACTTAGATATTATTCATCAACAACCCATATCGTCCCACTGCTGAGCACGGGTCTCGCCTCACTTTCGTGAGGAGGGTTGGGCTATAATCCGCCACGGGGGCCAGGTCCGGATTGGTGGATATTAGTATCTGGGTAATATAATAACTTTTTAGATTACTTAATAAAAACTGGTGGAAGTACGCATAAATTACCTTCAAAAACAAATTGATTCTGGAAATAAAACTAACCTTGTTTGATTATTTTAGACTCCATCATTTACGTGTCTGGGTCGTGTCATGTGACAATTTAAAAGCTAAGAATGTGTTCAAAAGCGTCATCCTTTCAATATTATGTTCTTTATACTGGTTACACAAGTAAAATTTTCCTTTTTCAGAAGTGTTGCAGTGTACCTCCATTCATTAAAGTTAACACCTAGCAGTGGCATCCTTTATGGAAATTTAGCTTGCATGTACTACAAGCAAGGGCTTATAGACCTTGCAATAGAGACCTACAGGCAGGCCATAGAACTTCAGCCAGATTTCCCAGATGCCTATTGCAATCTGGCAAATGCACTTAAAGAAAAGGGACTTGTCTCCGAAGCTGAAGAATGCTATAACACAGCGTTGCGCCTATGTCCGTCCCATGTCGACACACTTAATAATTTAGGAAACGTAAAAAGGGAACAAGGTAAAATTCAAGAGGCAACGGATTTGTACAGGAAGGCTCTAGAAGTGTTTCCAGAGTTTGCTGCTACGCATAGCAATTTAGCTTCTTTATTACAACAACAAGGTTCGTATCGATCAGTTTAGCCTAGCTATTTTATTATTTACCGGCGACCCGCCCCGTCTTTGCCCGGGCAATACCTCCAAACACCATCACTTCATATCACAATATTATTATATTAAAAATTAAAGTCTGCCACTGCATCTGTCTGTATGGGTGTTCGCTCTAATCTCAGAAATTACTAACGATGAAGTTATTTTATTAATCGTTTAAATTTACTGGGCTTGAGAAGTGGAATTTCTGTACAATATTTTCTTTACTAATGGACACAGTGAGTGTTTACTAAATAATTGCATAAGAATTTAAATTAACTTGGTCACTAACGTTAAGATTGACTTACATATTACTATATTACTATTATTGATGTATTCAATTATAATTCCCACAATATTGTATGCCCGTCATGGATAAATTGTTGATACCTGTGATAGATCTATTTCTACACAATTTCCGCAATAAATTAATTTCATTTCATTTAAATTTAGTTTAGTTACTTTTTGTAGCCTAGATAACTAATCCAGTAAATTTGATTAAACGTAATTATTTTTTCCTGTGAATTAAAGTGTTATCTATCTAACGATAATAATGTTATGATATAAATTTAAGAAAAAAATAGTACAGTTATTATATATTAAATTATCTACTTTGGACATGTCAAACAAAATAATAATTAAATTATTATTATACGAGTAATTAAAGATTTGGGTTTCTGTGCCAACCACGTTTATATTGTTTGTGATACAATGGCTTTCTATAAATCTTAATAAATACCATACTTCTACATGCCAATTACAGGAAAACTTCGAGAGGCACTTATGCATTACAGGCAAGCTGTAAATACTCAACCACAGTTCGCGGATGCTTATAGTAATATGGGAAATACACTGAGAGAATTGCAAGATGTAACAGGTGCAATGATCTGCTTTAAAAAAGCAATAGAAATCAGTCCAGATTTTGCCGATGCGCATTGTAATTTAGCCAGCATTTACAAGGATATGGGGAATATCACTGAAGCTATTGAATCCTATGAACTTGCCCTCAAGTACAAACCCGACTTTCCCGATGCATATTGTAACTTAACGCATTGCTTCCAAATAGTATGCGAATGGAACAATTACTATGAACGTATGGAAAAGATTGTTTCAATAGTAGAACATCAATTAAGTAATGAGCAACTCTCCTCAGTGCATCCACATCATTCTATCTTATATCCAATAACAAATGCCGCAAGAAAAGAAATTGCTGCACGTCATGCTAAATTATACACAGAAAAAGTTAGTTATCCATGTAAAATATATTTCCAATATACAAAGAAAATCAATTCAAGATTGAGGGTCGGTTACGTGAGTAGTGATTTTGGGAACCATCCCACTTCACATTTAATGCAGTCTATTCCTGGATTACATGATCGATCAAAAGTAGAAATCTTCAGTTATGCTCTAAATACAGATGATGGTACTACATTCCGCCGTAAAATTTTTGACGAATCTGAGAACTCCACAGACATATCAAATATTAAAAGTGATATTGAAGCCGCTAGCAAAATAAACGATGATGGTATTGATATATTGATAAATATGAACGGTTATACTAAAGGCGCAAGAAATGAAATATTTGCTTTAAAACCGGCACCAATACAAGTTATGTGGCTCGGATATCCTGGTACAAGCGGTGCCAAATATATGGATTATATAATAACAGATGAAATTTCATGTCCTGAAACAACAGCGTCAGATTTTAGCGAGAAGTTTGCATATATGCCATATACATATTTTATTGGAGATCACAGGCAAATGTTTCCACATTTAACGAACAAATATTTAGTTAAATACGATACCAATGATATAAACAGTGCCAACTCAGCAGTAATCAATGCATCAGAAAACATAAACCTGGAGCAACTATTTGATATTGTACAAAATATAGATATTGTGAGATTTGAAGATTTAGAACCAATTGAAATAGATATAAGAGAAATAAACATTCCGAATTACGTGGGCGAATTGACAATGAAGCCCGAACAAATACAGGTATTTTTGTGATGTTTAGGTTTCTTTAATAATTAGACACTATTTTATCATGTTAATGCTTTAAAAATATTGTTACAGGTACTTGTAAAAGGTACTATTATATACAATGGTATATGCCTTTCTAGTTATAATAAGAAAATATCAACAGGAGAAAAGAGTTTTAATAATATTGTCTTTACATCGAGAAAACAGTATGGCTTACCTGATGATGCTGTGGTATTCTGTAATTTTAACCAATTATACAAAACTGATCCAGAAATTTTTAAGATTTGGGTAAAAATACTAAAGCGAGTTCCAAACAGTGTTCTATGGCTCTTAAGTTTTCCGGAAGCAGGAGAACCAAACTTGAAAAAATATGCTTTTAATTTAGGTAAGTAATTAGGTACTTAACAACTCGTAACACTCTTATTTTAACTGAAAATCAAAAGCAGAAAGAGACTGGCTTAATAAAGTGAAGTTGTTACCAAACTGTGCAAAAAGCGCTTTAAAATGATGCGAATCAACTGGGTAATTGTCTTTAAATCGTGAGCTATTACCAAATATATTTATAGTAAAGCTGTGCCGGATTGACCTGAATTGACCCTGTGAATCATGAATGAAGTCGAATGTATCTCACGCTAGCAATCATGTAGAGTTAGGTACATGATATGTATACATTGGGCAGTTAAGTTAATATTTTCTTATATTTTACTTCAAATTTACGACAAGTTCCATCTTATTGCTCTGAGAGAAGTCCTGCTTGGGTTGATAATGATACTAACTCCTTATTAATAAAAGGCAACGTAACTTTTTTGAAAATGTGCCCCAAAATATTGTACTGCACAGTACTAAGTGATGGTCGATGATTTTTTCTATGAATATAGCCCGTTTAAGTACTTTAATTTATTTAAGAGTAATGTCAATTAAATAATAATCATAACATACTTCCAAAATAATTCTCGGATAGGTATGGGGGGTATCCTCACGATGTTTTTCTTCTCTGAAAAGTGATTGATAATGACGTACATAAGTTTTATGAGAAACAAATTGGGATATGCCCGCACTGGGCTTTGAACTCACGACCCTTTTTTTTTTTTTTTTTTCCTGGGGAAATGCATTAGGCATACCACCCGGCCCTCGGGGGGGGGGCGGGGTGGTTATGTGGGACTCCCCCGCCAGCTGGTCTGGCGGGGTTTACCCACTAAAACCCCGGGGTGTTCTCCTCTCCGCATTATGGAGGTGGTCACGGGTTCGCACGGCGCTTCCGCGACCACCTCTGCGGGCGCCCTCCCGGGCTCGCCACGTGAGGCTTGGGCCTCTTTCTCCGCTGGGTGCGTCCCGGAACACACGGGCCGCACCTCAGCTCGGGACTTCTAACTTGGGCGTTGGACCCCCGATCCGCGGCCCAAAAGTCCCCGTTATTGGTCCCTCGCTGTGCCCTCTGCTGATCAGAGGGACACGCGAAGGACCTCTTCTCGCCAGGTTATTTGCTACGGCCACCAATTCCCCTAGGAGAATT
Organism: Campaea margaritaria; assembly: GCA_912999815.1. Classification (NCBI taxonomy): domain Eukaryota; kingdom Metazoa; phylum Arthropoda; class Insecta; order Lepidoptera; family Geometridae; genus Campaea; species Campaea margaritaria. Next base: position 10,260,164 of record OU538788.1, read on the forward strand.
GCTGACCGAACCCCAGGGTGCACCGTCCCAGCTGCTGCCCTTCCCTCCGGATGCAACGCATCAAGAGGGACGAACAACAGCCGGGCACTCGTGGAGGTTACCTGACCCGCACCCCTTGAACTCACGACCCTCTCTTTAGAAGGCGAACGTACTCCAACTAGGCTATCACCGCTTATGCATTCAACATGTACTCGCATTATTTTCTGACCTTTTTTTTTTTTTTTTTTTTTACCTGGGGAATGCAATTACGCATACCACCAGACCCGGGTGAGGGCCGGGTGGTTATGTGGGACTCCCCCGCCAGTCTGACGGGTATACCCACTAAACCCCAGGGTGTTCCACCGGGACGCCTTTGTTGTCGGGGCTACGGGTGCGAGAGTGGACTTCCGCAGCCCCGACGGCGTTGGTCCTCAAGGGAGAACCCCATCCCGTTGGTAGGAGTGGAGAGGAGTGCTCCACTCCGTCTAACTTTGTGAGTGTGGCGCGCGGGAACACCGCGCGCGCCGCCTCGAGGCATACGAGTGGGCGGCGGACGTACACCCGGTCCGCCGCCCAAGCCTCTGTTATGGGGGCCGGAGCAGGGCGTTGAAGAATACTCTTCTTCGACGCCCCGCTCGCCGGCTGCGGAGGGGAAGTTCGGAGGTGATCTCCCGTTCCCGCTCTGCAGCCTCCTTCTGCGACATCACCTCTTCGCAGAAGGTTTCTCCGGCTTGCCAGGACCTCTCGTCCCCGACCATTGACTTAATCAAGGCGAGAGGTCGGCCCCCACTGCTGCGACGAGTTCACGGCGCTCGCTTGCCCAGCCCGGGCACTCCTCAAGCGTATGCTGCGCCGTGTCTTCGTCGCAGCCACAATGGTGACACTTGGGTGTCGGCTCTCTTCCGGCTATGCGGTGCAGGTACTTCCCGAAGCACCCATGCCCCGTAAGCACCTGCACCAGCCGGAAGGTGAGAGACCCGTGAGCCCTGTCCAGCCAGTCCTGGAGGACCGGCCGGACAGCCTCGACAGTCCTTAGTCCCGCTCCAGGTGCGGCCAGCCTTTCTGACCAATTCCGGAGTAAGGACTGCCGAGCATGGAACTTCCACACTTCAATCGCCCTTGGCGGGGGGCTTTCGCCTTGGAGGCGGAGGTTCATGCGCCACTCGAACATGTCGGCATGCATTTCCGCCTCCAGGTCCCACGGAGGGGACCCCGCCAGCAAGCACGCCGCCTCGCAGGAGACGGTGCGATATCCACGGATGACCCCGACGGCCATCACCCTCTGAGCTCTCCTCAGCAGGGTGATGTTCGGCCTTGTCAGGGCACCCGCCCATATGGGAGCCCCATACAGGGCCATGGACCGCACCACCCCCAGATATAGGCGGCGCGTGCTCTGCTTTGGCCCCCCGAGATTCGGAAGCAGTCGCCTGAATGCGGCGGCTGCCCCTATCAATCGGGGGACCAAGCGAGTGAAGTGCTCGCGGAAGTTCCAGCGGCTGTCGAGGACGAGTCCCAGGTACTTCATACTCGACCCGACCTCGACCCGGGCCTCTCCGATAGTGATGTGGGACCCTCGCGGCGGGGCTTTACGGGGCCCATGAAAACACAGGGCCTCCGTTTTGCTCAGGGCCACTTTGAGTCCCAGCATTCCTATCCTGCCGACAACCAGTGTCACTGCCTCCGTGGCAAGACGGGCAGCCACCTCGAACGTGTCTCCCCGAGCCATGACCAGCGTGTCATCTGCGTAGCATGCCACGCCTGCGTCCGATGGGAGATCACCCCGCAGAACCCAGTCGTAACCGATGTTCCACAGGAGGGGTCCCAAGACGGACCCCTGAGGAACACCGCACGACATCTCCCTCCGATGGAGTTGGCCATCTCGCCCCGGGTACGAAACGTACCGCTCGGAGAGGTAGGCTCCGACTATCCGACTGAGGTAGGGAGGCACGCCGTGGTATTTAAGTGCCTCCTCAACGCACGCCCAGGGCAGGGTGTTGAAGGCGTTGGCAATGTCGAGCGACACAGCCAGCACCACCCCACCCCGGGCCACAGCGTCCTCCGAGTAGGCCTTGACACGTAAGATTGCGTCGACAGTTGACCGGCCTACTCGGAAGCCAAACTGCTCGTCGGACAAATCCGGGCCCACCTCGCCGAGGTGCCGGATGAGGCGATTTGCGATTACTCGCTCGAATAGTTTGTCCGCCTCATCCAGCATCACTATGGGGCGGTAGGCTGAGGGAGATTCCGCGGGGCGCCCGTCCTTCTTCAAAAGGACGAGCCTGCCCGTCTTCCACAGTGCGGGGAACCGTCCCATCCGCAGGCAAGCGTCGAGAAGCCTGCGGAAACGGTCCCCCAGCTCATCCAACGCCAAGACCCAGGTTCGGCCGGGAATGCCATCCGGACCCGGGGCCTTGTTCTTGGCTCGTAGCCTGAGAACGGCCGCCCCGAGTTCACCCTCTGACACTCCCGGCACTTCCTCTTCCTCAGGCGCTGCGGCTTCGGTGCCCACACGGGACTCCGTTCCCGGGGGGGCCATTGCCGGAGGCACGAGTTCCGCTCGGCTCGGGAACAGTGTGGACACCACCTGCTCCAGCAGCTGCGGCTGGAGACTCTCCGTGAGCGGGGGGGCCCATGGACGGAGCTTGTTCCGTACCATTTTGTACGGGCGCCCCCACGGATCACGGTCGAGAGTCTCCAGCATCTCCTTGTTCGCCTGGGTCTTGGCGTTGCTGATGGACAGCTGCAGATCCCTGACCGTTTCACGATAGGTCTCGTACAGCTGCCCCTCAGCCTCCAGGTTTCTTTGGCGGCGGCGGCGGCTCCTGGTGTACCGGCGTCTAGCTGCCACGCAGTCCGCGCGGCGTTCAGCTATCACCTGAGACCACCAGTACACCCGACGCTTGGGAGGCAGCGCCTTGGCCCGCGACATGCAAGCGTCGCAGACCTGTGTCATTGCCTCCCGGAACCACTTCGCCTCCGCCTTCACCTCCACGGGACCGTCCGTTGGGGGGGGAGAGAGCCAGGCCTGGACGATCGAAGCCTCCACCAGCACTTCGCGGTCCAGGCTCTTCATCACCCATCTGGGCGTCGCTGGGGCGTACCTCCTTGGGCGACTCGGGGTATCTGGAGAGGTGGAGACGTCAAACCGTATGTAACGGTGATCCGACAGCGTCTCCACGTCCTCCAGAACCCTCCACTCACGTACGTTGCGCGCGATGGCAGGGGATGCGAACGTGATGTCCACGATGGATCCCCCCTGCCAACGCACGCACGTGTTGACCGACCCTTGGTTCAGAACCTCCAGGCCGGTCATCGTCGCCCATTCCTCCAGAGCCTCGCCGCGAGCATTGGTCGCAGGGGAACCCCAGGCCAGGGATTTGGCATTGAAGTCCCCCGCGACGAGCGCTGAGCGAGGTTGGAGCTGTCCCAGTACAGCCCCCAACCCGCCCAGAAACGACTCGAACTCGGCGAGGCTTCTGTTAGGTGAGAAGTACACCCCAACGAGCACTCTCCCCCTCCAGTCGACGGCCACGTAGCCTCTGCCCCTCGCCAGCACCGAGAGGGGCGCTACTCCGGCAGCATGGGATGCAATAATGGCCACCGAACCGTCCACGTCGCCCGCCCAACTGCTGCTGGGGGGGACGAAGTACGGCTCGGCGACCACGACGATTTCTGCCAACCACTCCGCCATGCTTTGCAGGAGAAGGTCCTGCGCGCCGGCGCAGTGGTTGGCATTCGTCTGGAGGAAACGATGGGTCATCCTAATTAACAGTTACTTCCATCGCCTCCTCCTCCCCCGCCCGCTTCCCTGCTGCTGGAGAGCAGCTAGGTGCTGGTGGGGGCTTCGGGGCTGTTGCAGCCCCGATTTTCGCCTTCTTGGCTTTGGGTGGGGAGCAGGACTTGCTCCCCACCCGGTGGTCCGCCGGTTTTTTCGCAGCTGCGCACAGGGAACACCGTGGCGCAGCTGCGGGACATTTGGCCGCCTTGTGGCCGGCTTGACCGCAGCGATAGCACTCATCGCTGCGGTCGACCTCTGCAGTGCATTGGGCCCGCACGTGGCCTTTGTGTAGGCACCTGTGGCACTGCATCTGTCTGGGCTGCAGCAACTTTACCTGTGCCGCAACCCAGCCGACCAGAAGGCGACCTCCATCCGCCAGTTTTTTGGCCGCTGCCACCGGGCAGCGTACCCAGACGGAGAGGGAGCCCTGGGAGTCTTGTCTCAGCTCCCCTGTCTTGACGGACCCCTCAGGGCACCCCCCACGCTGCGCTATGGCAGCAACCACCTCCTTGGTGGAGACCGAGTCGTCCAGGCCCGCGATACGTATGTCCGCACACTTATTGGGCCTGGACACTTTTACGGTTTCCCCGTCTAGCGCCTCTCTAAGCTTCTGGGCCAAGGCATCCGCCTTGGCCCCGCTCGTGGTCCCCGGGATTTCCAATATGCGGCCCCCCGTGGCCGCCTTTCGGAACCGGAGTCCCCCGGGGATTTCACAGGAGACCAAGTCAATTTTCGACTTGGCTTCCTGAATGACCTGGGCGTATGTTACGCCCTTCTCCTCGGCCCCAGGCTGCAGCGTTAGTATCACAGCTGAGGACCGAGGGGGGCGCAACTTAACCGGGGTTGGCTGACTACGGGGCCTTGCCGGTGCCGGCTGGCCACGAGGCTTTGCCGATGGTGCGGCCGACGACTGCGGGCCGGATCTCTTGTTGGGCCCACGCCTTGTCACCGTCGACCATCCTTCGGCCAAGGACTCGGAGGCCGGTGGGAGGGCGCAAGACGTGGGCGCCGTCGGGGCTGTATTGGAGGAGGCAGCACCCTTCTTCTTCTTCTGCCCCTGTTTACCCTTCTGGGTCACAGGGGCAGCTGACCTCGTATTTTCGGTCGCCAGCGGAGGAGGTGTGGGAGCCACTTTCCTCGCTGGCGCCTTTGCGGGTGCCGCCTTTGCGGCCGGAGACTTATGGAGCGCAATTGCCGCTGCTGCAGCCGCATTTTTCCGGTCTGCCGCCAGCGGAGGTCGGAGACGCTTTTCAGGCAGGAGGCGATCCTGCAGTCCATCGAAGCGGGCGTTGACCATCTCGCCAACCTGCCGCATGATGGACTGGGTCACCTCCCCCATGAAGTCTTTCAAGACCTGGGGCCCAGCGATCTCCGAGCTCTCTGCTTGCTGAGGGGGCCGAGGCTCCTCCGGAGGGCGCGAGCTTCTCAACTCCGTGCGCAACTCCGCCATTTCTTTCCGGAGGTTCTCGACCTGGCCCTGGAGGCGGACATTGTCCGCCTGTAATTTGTCCGTCTCTTCCGTGGACGTTCTGCAGCGCAGAACGTCCATGGCGACCTTTATGGACGCCGCCGCCTCTTTGAGGGCCCGCACGTAGGTACCCTTCAGGTTCCTGGACTTGGTCGCGACACTCAAGATGATTTCAACATCATCCCCGACCTGTTTGCTGAGTGCCGCGGCCGTCCGCGGGTCCCCCATATCTGACGCCAGCCCAAGCGCCGCCCGACTCTTGTCAGCTGCACGGGTCATCTCCTCCACGTCCCTTTCCGCTGCGGCCCCCCGCTTCTCCGCTGCAGCCTTTTGCGCGAGGAAGGATGATTCCCTCCAGCTGCGCGTAGGCCTCGCAGCCTTGGCAGGGGGAGCTGTGTCCGCTGTCATCACCTGCCCCTCGTCGTTCTTTAGATGCCGCTTCCGCCAGAAGCGGCTTGGCGATGGGGTCCCAGACCTTCGCGGACCTATCGTCTCAAAGCTCATATCTGATGAGTCTGTGTCCGGTTGGTTCGCCATCCCGGCTGAGGCGGCAAAACCATCGTGTACACCCAGAGTGGGTGTGTTGCACCGAGTGAAGAGCACTCGTGCCTCCTTCACCACCTCCGGTTTTTCCGCAGGCAAATCAGAGTCCGGTATCGCGCATGGGTCGGTTTGAGGGCCGAGGCCCTCGTGGCAGTTGTTGCCCCCCCCCAGAGTACGAGGGGCAGACTGGCTCGGGCGAGCCAGCAAGGGATTCTCCTGCCTCAGAGAGGCAGGTACCCTCCTGGGGTAATATAAACTTTTTGCAACTTGCCATGTTTGTTGGTCCTGTTTTAAGGCTCGGTAGCCTGTGGGGTGGTGCTCTCGGGACCGGGTTCCCCCCGGCCATGCATCCCCTCGGCGAGCACCATACCTTGAGATTCGGTCTTCGCGAGATGAGCAGCGCCACAGGGATAAAAGCTCCCTGTAGTTCTCATCTCGCCTCCTTCTACTCGTGAAGTGAGCCTCTGCGAGGATAAAAGCTCCTCACAGAGGCACCCGTCACGCCATCCAGACCCAGGTGTCCGGAACCACCTCGTGAGACAGGGGGAACTCCCCACAAATATGAGACCCTTCGCAGGGCCCCCCCCGCCTCAACGTCTGGCAGAACTCTGCCCAGAACTCAGGCTCCGTCCGCCGGGCCCTCTGGCAGAACAGAGGGAAACGCGGAGAAGCCCTACGTGCCAGGTTATTAGCTACGGCCACCAATTCCCCGAGGAGAATTGCTGGCCGAACCCCAGGGTGCACCGTCCCAGCTGCTGCCCTTCCCTCCGGATGCAACGCATCAAGAGGGACGAACAACAGCCGGGCACTCGTGGAGGTTACCTGGCCCGCACCCCATTATTTTCTGACCTGGTACAACCACATAAGTAACATTAATTCAGTTGTCACGACGGTCAAAAAAAGTCATTGAATTAATTATCAACATAATAATTATTTATTATTATTTTATTATTGTAACGGTATGGGCAGACATCTTTAATGTAAAATAATCTCAATAGACTAATTAACAAAATCTTTAAAATGTTTAAGGTTTACATCCAGATCGCATAATATTTACAAAAATATGTTGTAAAGAAGAGCACGTACGCCGTGGTCAGCTGGCGGACATATGCCTGGACACACCGCTATGCAACGGTCACACCACAGCTATGGATGTCCTATGGGCTGGTACTCCAGTAGTAACTGCACCCGGAGAAACTCTAGCATCAAGGTTTCCCTTAATATATATTAATTATTAATGACTATCTCCTTAAATCTCCCTTCTCCTTCCTTTCTTAGTTAATTAACCCTATGGAACTCTACATGTTTGAGCTGTAAAATCAATCCATCAACAATAATGTAAGTTTCTAATAGTGAAAGAGTTGCACACAATGTTTAGTATCTATATTTTTCCAGGGTTGCTGCTTCACAATTAAACGCTCTAGGATGTTCAGAGCTTATTGCTAAGAACATGAACGATTATAAACACCTTGCCATAAAACTTGGAACGGATGAAAAATTGTAAGTATATTCTTTTGCTTATTCGTTTTCTGTCAGCTCAAGAAACGTAATTTCTTTGTTGGCTGAATTTTATGATAGATGATTTCAGTTCATAGATGATTATATTATGCGACTTTATTAGGGTGGTATTTTAAAGGGGGTTCCGTAGTTCCGTATCTCAAAAAGAAAAAGGAACCCTTATAGGATCACTTTGTTGTCCGTCCGCCTGTCTGTCAAGGTCTATTTTCTCAAGAATGCGTAAAGGTATCAAGTTGAAATTTATATCAAATACTTGAGTCTACTGTTTCTTTCAAGTGTAAAAAAAACACATTTGTAAGTCAATGCGATCAAAAGATATGAATGTTTATGTCGCATATTTTTGCATATTTTGCGATTCACAAGGGAATAACCTGACCTAGAATCATAAAACTTGGTAAGAAGTGTTGTCTTACAGCACACGTTAAGGAAAAAACACAAAAAAAGGAATTTACTATTACAAACTCATTATTTTCGGTTGGTGCAATAACCGTGGATGGAACGGTAAAGTTAAGTTTGTCGTTTAACTTAGTTTATCTTTTAGTTAGAGCAATATGCAAGATGCTTTTTTATTACCTACAAGTTTGTACGGAACCCTCGGTGCGTGAGTCCAACTCGAACTTGGCTGGTTACTGAACTAGGAACTGGAAATATATTATGATGGATGTTACTGTATACGTTGTGCGGGCGTGCCACCGTCCCAGGTGACGTATTAAAATATGAGTGCGCACCGGCGCCGGTTCCCCAAAATGGCGTTGCTTTGCTCTATTGGGATCTCTCTGTCACCAGTTCATCTCTGGCTATAAATGTCTCTCAGCTAATCTTGAACAAAATGATCCTGGATACACGATCGAAATTGATCGACAAAAAGCCCCAAAAGGAAAAAGTAAAGGGGTCCGATTTAAAAATATAGGGATTTGTTAAAGATTTTAAGCCTAAATAATTCTTTTGTTGGATTTTCGTATGTAAGAGGAAAAAATATTAACGGCTTTGTCTTGAAGTAGTAAATACGTCAGTCTACCTTTAGCAACACCAAGTTAGAAAAGTCGTTGCGTGGTCTGAAATCTGGCTTAAGAAATTTCTTTGTGGTTAATGTGGTTTCCGCTGAAACGTGGGGCGCGTAGGATTTGAAATGATCTGCTCCGGGCGAAATAGAAGGCGTGCGGCTTTCGCCTTCTATTAAGATGTTGTCAGGTTTCTTATTTTCAGACATATTATTGAAAATATGGTGTAAAACACTAAAATATACAAAAATATAAGCAAGTGAGTCGGCATCTATTTATTAGGCTCTAAAAGCCAGTGACAGACGGACCGATAAATAGTCAGCTTTACGAGTACCACACAGTGGCAATATCATGTATTTTAATATACTTTCTCACTAACATTTTTTTTATTTTCCAGTCGGCGATACATTCGTGCAAAAGTATGGAACGCTCGATTGACTACCACATTATTTGACACTAAACATTATGCAGATGGGCTTGAAAAAATATATGAGAAAATGTGGGAGAGACATGAAAACGGACTCCAACCGGAAAATTTAAAAATCGGTTGATTTGAAACGCACAAGGTACCTACGCAATATTTTTTTCTATTTTCATCGATATTCGAAGAATAGTGGTTCCCTGCACATTTAGTATACATTAGCACACTTTTACAAATTCTCTTCATAATAGCGGCTCTCGTGGTACGGACATGTTCGACAATTAATTTAAGTTTAGTGAAGGAAGTGATAATATACCCAAGGTGGCAGGCTGCAGTATAAAAAAAACTCATATCTAGCCGTCGCCTGTTCTAATATAGTCTTTTTTTTAAATGCCACTTAGAGTGCATAAACTAATTATACTTTAAAATTATTTCGTATTTTGCTTGTTTGTATTATTTTTGCATTGGTAGTTTATTTGTACTTTATCCTAATAAATTTATTTTCTCTATTATTTTCAGATGAATGAAATGCGGGATAAAGTGGTAACCTACATTCGTAGTTACTCCGTCCAGAATGTCCAGTAGTCGTAAAATGTTCTTTCACCGCGTAAACTTCTTTATTCAACATTTTTCACAGAGAACGTTGTGACTGTGTAATGTTATTTAAAATTATTGTGATGTTATTTAAGTAGGTATTCGTTTGTAGTTATTTAAGTATTAATGTGTTTCAATCGTAATAAAAATGTCAGGCCTTAATTTGTCGATTGTAATTATACCTGTATCGAACAACAAACTAACATCTATATATATATAAATGTTATGTTGGTTTGTGTACGCTTCTAAAACTCAAAAAGTTCAGCACCGATCGAGCTGAAATTTTAGCATGATATATAATCCGCAACAAGGATTGTTTTTATCTATTTTTTTCATCAGTGACATATCAGCGAATGTGCGAATGTGCCACAGCGAAGCGTGGTAGGGTACAGCTAGTTGATTATATATATGAAAGTGAGGCGAATGCAATCGCTACGTCATTTAATTCGGCACTTCAAGAGCTTAGGAATCGATCTTGAAATCTGAAGCATGTCTCATCGTGTTGTGACAGCCCAACATTAACCTGAGATAATCTCAGGTATTCTCATAGCTCCTCATAACGTTTTATTACTGGGCTGTCTCCCCCCGAACACGGCGAAAAAAAACTATATTTCCCATCCATTGCGGATATTATAGTCAATTAGAAATAAAAACTTGCAAGTCAATTCTGACTGAGGTTTCGTTGTTCAGTGGATTTAATATTTGGCATGCCTGTACAGTTCCGATGTCAATAATACATTAATGGTCACAGCAAGATGGTCTGGTGATTTAGGCGGAAGGTAGACTACGGAACCCAGTGAGTAACAATACAATATCGTATTGCATCGTATTTTATTATTATAATTTGACATGTGTATCTGCGTGTCTCTCTGTGAGATCGTAGCTCCTAAAAGGATAAGTATTTGAAAAAAAATAAAATATTACATCCCATAGACTTTCATAGTGCTATCTTCTCTGACGGGCGTATTTCCGAATCACTGGTAGAGTTAATGGAGTTTTCATTTCCTGTGCGAGATTCAGGCATGACTCTCATTTGATAGGAGGTTAAGTGCCGCGCAGGATTATGCAATGCAGTATTCTGGGTGTTACTGTGACTGTTATGGGCAGGCGTAGCACTTACCATCAGGTGAACGACTTGCTGGTCTCGTCACTCAATGAAATAAAAAAGGCGAATTTCCTGTTTCAAACTTTTTCAAAACTCAAACCATAATCAGTAAATCATTAGTTTAGTAGATCATAAGGTAAGTGATACGAATAAGGCCTATTTGATTTGTTTTTCATTAATTATGTATAAGAGACTTAGCTGTTTGATTTGTAAAAGGGCATTATATTTGCAATAATGTTACTTTCAATTAATGATTTGAGTTTTGAGTTATGATAAACCTATTTTAATTTGTTTTTTTTGTTTGAAAGGTGATCGAGAGTGTTTTAGCTACGATTCAAAAAAATCTATTTAGCCGTTAAAAAATCATTAGCCCTTTTCTAGTCGCTCAAGGCATGTGAGCTACTTTCACAGGTTTGACTTTTTACGTCAATGATATTACAATAACCCGGTAACCTTGACTAACGCTGCAGTATCACTTGGAATTTGCAGGATACCCAACTCCTTATTAACTTACAGCAGAGATATAGTATTTGGGCTCATTGGAATAGTCTCGATGCATAGGTTATAGACAGATGATACGAGTCCAATGAAGAAGCAGGAAAGAGAAATGAGGATAAATTTGTCGTGGGTATTTTGAATTTATTTTCGAATTTAACAACTTATGAGCTGAATTTTGACTAGATCTCAAGTGGTGGTAAGTGTACTCGTACATGTGATCGGTGTCTGTAAAAACTTTAGGCTTAGAATTAGACAGACACACTCTATCGGAACATCGTGAAATGGTCTTGGAATACGTACTTGTAATTGTAAATTCAGCAGCTCGCTACGCTAGTCTCTTGTGGGTAGGCATGTTGTAGGCACAAATAAAATACAATGTCATTTTAAAAATTATTTATTAGGGTAAGTAATATTTAGTATATTAATTTAAAGGTTATCAATTAAATAGGCATCAACTCGTAAACACTATAATTAAAAGGGGCCAGATGTTGGAATTAAAATTATTTATTTATGCAGCCATTTTCTGTACTTTTACATTGGATGTCGGGCTGATACAAATAGAATTCACTTTATGCATATTTGAGCACAAATTGGTACCAATAATAAATCTCAAGCCAATTATTGTTTGTATCAACCCGACTCCAACTGTAAAAGGACTTGCAAACAAATACTAAGGTTTTAAAAACAATGAAATCCTATTACATTTTTTTGCTTTACAAAGCACCCAAGAAAAACCTGTAAGTCTGTCAGTTTATAGTAAGTACCTAAATGAAAAGTAAATCAGTACCTATGTATTATTTCAGTTATTTTTTTTAGTCATTAAACAATGTACCAGCCAGTAACAATACTAGAGAAGTTAGTTACGTCTATAATGTATCTAATTTATCCATACTGTCCCCAAATTGCCTACACGCGATGTTAGCTTTGCAGCCGGTAAACCTGTTAAGCAAACGCTCATTAATCACCCCAGTAAAGGTATTAGCACAAACTGACATACTTTTAAGCGATCAATTAGCAATCGATTGTTTTGTGATTGCACGATTCGTTTCGAATCTATTCTTTTGATTGTACGCTGTTTCGGTAGAACTATAAGGTAATTTATGGCTTTATAAATAAGGCTTTAAATTACATTTAAATTTTGATATTAAATAAATATACCTATTATATACCTATTTAAATGAGTAAATAATACTAATTAAGTATGGTGTTTGTACCTTATAAATAAATATTGTATGTCCTGCCAGTAATTGTCAGTTTGTGCTACGCCATTCAAGAGTAGGTGTCTAGGTTCATTTATTAGAAAGTTACTGTTATTTATACTGTGAGTGTTATTTAATTTTACCTTTCAGTTTAAATTGTTTCTTTATTATTTTGGTCACTTAAGTTCTCTTTGACTATTATATTTATGACTGGCTAGCGCATTTGTGTTTGGTTGCCTACTGAATGACTTTCGGCGGCTACACTGATGCTTCATAGGATTAAGGAAATTTTTGAGCGTTTGTGATAATAAAGAAAACCAAAATATAGATAATAATAAATATAAACAGATGGCTACAAAATGGATACAAAAAAGAAACAGTTTATAAATTATTTTAAATATTAATTTGAATGAACGAAAACGTTCGTTCAGTCAGTGACACAATACTATTATCCAAGATCTAGGATAGCTTTCTTATAAGCCTACAACTAGTGCTCTTAAGAAAGGTGCCCTTAAGAAAATATTAGGTTTGCTAAGTATAAAGTAATGGCAATATCACGACAATAAAAGTACAATTATTTTCTAAGGTTATGTACTAATATCGTCGTAATTTTGTACATTTACAATAATAGTTTTTTATTCTTGTTACCACATATTGACAAAAACATCTACACAGTTTAAGTTATTTCACTGACGAATTCTAGATTGAGTAAATCTTTGTAGCCCTGGTTGTTTATATCGTAGTTATAACTAGTGGCGATAATTTCTACTTATACCTACTAAAAATGTGCAGGAGGGTGAATTAGTTACAAATTATGAATAGACATCTATATTTATTACTCTTAAATTGAAGACAATTAAATATTAAAGATATTATAACAAATCAATGAAATTAAACTAAATTTACAGTGACACTTTCTGTTACACTTTTCAACCACAGAAATCACTTCGAACACTTAGACTGTCGTGGTTAATTACCGACTATGGCAGACATTAATATTGTGACAAGCACATTATCACGTCGTTTCAAAAGCCAAAGATTTTATTACGATTGCGTGTTCAAAGTTTATTTATTTTGTAGTTGGAAGGTGGTATGTAAAGCCGATATAGAATTGATAAACATAAGTAAATAAATTAAATTTACCTATAAATGAAACCACTGACAATCGTATTTTTTTTTAGGTATATTGCACTAATTTAAACTATGCACTCGTACGAGTATTTATGAATACATAAAACTTCAACTAGCAAAAGGTCTACATCCTGAAAATTGTACAGTGATTAAATGTTATATTAACGTCAGTGCAAGGCTGTGGTTATAAGTAATCATACGATGCGCGAGTTCGATTATATTTATTTACCTATATATTATGAATTTGTAAAACTTTTGATGCATGATTTATATTATGTTCATCTAGCGTTTCTTGAGATGAAGTCACAATACAGTAAATTATACATTAATTAAATATAGAACCTTACATGGACTATGTTCCAAACATGCATTTATATATATGTTTTAAAATTGCGTTCACTTATATCTACTTTGTTCTACTCGATTACAGCAACGTCACTTCGTTGAACAATCGAATTAAAAGTAAGTTTTTCAAGAGATACCGAACTTTTCAATACTACGCTATTTTTTTTTCCTAAATACACTACTAGTAATTCAGACCCCTTTCATAGACATTTCACATTTTAGTCATTATTTTACTTTCATTTTTATAGCTCTGGCACATGACATTTCATTTCCAGTATATTTACTGCAGTTTATATTGTTTTATTATCAATTTCACCAAATTCTCTAGATAGATCCATTACTTCAAAATATCAATTCATAAAACATACCTACTCTTAGAAGTGTATTTGTGTGCTCTGTTTTCAATATATATATATTATATTAGTATAGATATACTTTTTTTTGTATTATATATATATTAAAAAAAAACATATTATTATACGGTTACTTATCTTTAATAAATTTAAAAACTTTAATAATTATAGTTATAAATGTTAACTTTGAGTGGACCGCATTAGTCATAGGCATTGAAATAGTATGTATGTATGTATAAAATACAGAGCACAACCTTTCGCTTATTAAATAGCACACTTCAAGAATCTTTTAAAATGTTTCATATATCACGTGCCAGATCCATAATGAATTTATGTTATAAATTTACCTTAATATAATTATTATAAAGTACTTGCTTATTGCAAAAACATAAAACTTATAACATTATAAATAACAAGCCTTTATGCTGTCAATAATTCATAAAAATGTCAATTAACTTATTAAAACGCTAAAAAGTTAATTTATTTTTATAAATATAAGTCACAATAATTTTATGAATTGATTCATTTCATTTTATATCTATGTTACTATTACCCATAACATAGATGTAAAATGAAGTAACAGTAAATTTATTCTTAAATTCCTCAAAAGTTAGGTCCTAATCATTAGCCGAATACTTTAGAATTTCGTTTCAGATTGACGATGCATGTCTGCATCGTATAAATGTTATTTACCTACTATAAACCTCCTACTGCAATTCCTAAGCCTAAACTACCTCTTATCATAAATATCTTAATACTAAGACGGCGAAATGCAATATCAGACAGCCGTTGAATGTTCTCTCTTGAATATAAAAATTGTGCGATTTCTGAATGTTATCTTTTACAGTATTGAACAATATTTTCATTTTAATTTAAGACCATTCAGGTTCTACCTCTTAAAAAGCTTAAGCTATCAGCTCTCCAGTTGTAACTGCACTTTGGGAACAATAATGCAATGGAGTGGCGCCATCAACAACCTATACATAGGAGCGCCTATTTTTTTAAACTTTGTTATTTATACATGCTCGTAAGTAGACATCTATAGGAGAAATATAACAATTAGATATTGATTGATCAACAGCAAATCTAAAAAAACTGGTAATGAATGGCACAATTAATTCTTATCTCTAACTTTGTTCGTCGAGTACCAGTCGAGTCTACGTCTATTATCAAATAGGTATTTATATGAAATACCAAAATTGGATATATAGTATATAATATTATAATATTTACGCGTAATATAGAGATGACTATCTACTATTTCTAGATTTGAGCTTCTGATTGACATAGATAACATTCTTATCACATACACTTGTAGAGAAGAGATATTGTATTTTAGTGCTTGGCTATGCGGCAGTGTAATATTTCTATGTAAGTAATATATTTACGCATATACAAAAATAAATTGTTCGTCACCGATTCTGAAGATCAGTTGTTAATTTTGTAATAGTCGTAGCTGAAGACGGGCACACTGCTTGTCAGATAATCGAGGTTTGATCGTTGCCAAAAAGGGAAATATTCAAATATTCAAATGATACATTTCTGAACACTATCAGAAACGTAACACAAATTGTCAAACCTCCCAATAAAACAACGATATTCTAATGCTCAAAGTAATATCCCAACTACTTTATGTAGATAGAACTAGCGAGCAGAAAAAGCTACTTCATTCATAATATCGAACTAATTTATAAAAGCATTGCATGAGCTACTGTGCGACTAGTAGGTAAATATGATTATACATATATATATATATATATATATATAAGTTATTGTATTTAATTAATATATGTTCGTGAAATAACCTACTTACAGTAAATAGTCTAGCAAAATCAAACATTCTATACTCTATGAAATGGAGGGGAGAATGAAAACATTTGCAGCCAAATATCTTGGATTGGTCTATAAAATAATAGGTAGGTATTTGTAAAGCAGACTCGGCAAGTCGACCGAATTATTGGTGAATTGCCAACTACCTAAAAGGATGTCGTCTTGTATGCACGGAATTGATAGTTCCTTTTCCAAATTGCAACTGATTCTATTTACGTGTTAGTCTCGCCATATAATGAACAATTCCATCGACGAAATCTGTTATACAAAGGACGCATAATTATTATGTGCTACATACGACAAGCGTATAATAAACATCGAACCGAATTTGTCAGACCATTGAAGGCCACAAAGCAATTATTATTTTTGTAACATGAATTAAAGATATTACATTGATGAATTTAGTTTAGTGATGACTTATATTATTTAAATTTAATTTAAATTTATTTAGTCATCGGTTTTAACAGCCTAATTTATTAATCATTTTCATGTTTTACAATAACTTATTCAAATGGCTAGTAAATACATTATTCTAATTGTGATCAAAGCATGATTCTTATTAAAAAGGTCGTTAAGGTTACAGCAATATTAATAATAATAATGTTCAAATACCTACTATATTATTAGTGTAATAGAGGTGCCATTGTCTAAGTGTAATATAGTTATTTTTCAGGCGAGGGCGATACTTTAGTCTCTTGAATATCGATTTATGACATTTTGTTGGTGACCAATTTTGTAAACATGGCAGGAACATTAATTTCGTTTCTCGAAATATACACACGCTTTTTTATTTGAGCTTTATCTAGATTGTGATATTGCTTAACATTGTGTAATTTTTATTAACGAAGGGCAAAGTGTTTTAAATTTTCTGTTACTTCCGCCCCCGAGTGGCCGTTCATTTATAAGTCAAACTTTATATAAGCTTATTGAATGATAGCTTTGGAGGATTTTTGATGAGATTTTCTATCAAAAATTCCTGGCATTAAGACCAAGGTGCAGAAATGAAAAAAAAAATTAAACATATCATGCATTGTCATTAATAGTATTAATATTATTGAGTGATAATAATATATACATAATATTGTATTATAATAAAATATTTAAGTTTATATGTTATAGTGTCGTTGGAATAAATTGCAATTATCGTACAACCACTTTAGAAGGTAGTTTTGCAACAATTATATTTTCACACAAGGCTAGAAGAACGTGAAAGTAACCGGTCTCCAAATATATAAAAAATATTTTGTTTATATTACAATATCATGTGTATTCCTATAACTATGATAATTAATACTTTAAATATATCATATATTTTAAAACAAATTAAATTTATGAAAACTAATTCGTTTTTATAAAACGTACATTTACCTGGAGTTACATGGATAGATACATAAAATGGAATATTATGATGCCTTCATGTAAAATCACTGATACTCATTGTTAAGGAGAAAATCATTTAAATCTGTCATATTATTTCGCATCTTCTAGGACAACTTTTTGCATGCACGTCACTAGTGAGAATATGCCACAAATGAATGTATATATTATAATATTTAAATAACGTACAACTTGGTGTTTTTATGAATCTGTGATGATTAAAAAACTAAATTAACTAATGCCATCAAATACTGTTATCAAACTCGTATTTGTCGATGTACAGCCAAAGCTTCAAGACATCAATTACCAGATCATACATTTTTATAACATAACGCTACTTTTCTATTCGTATGTATCGTATATATATAAGAATTGATTGAAAGTTTTAATGGAAACTACATTTTTAAAGGGAATGATGTTATTTCAATAGTTGTAGCGAATAAACATGCGGATCTCTAGTTATCTATTGATTAAAAAATATAATCAAACACTATTAATTACAACCATCTACTAGAACTAATTAGTAAATCAAGCAGAGAAAATTGAGCATCAGACGAAATATCCACTCATTCCACCACTTTATAATAATTTGAAACGTACATTAGATTTATCTAAAACCACGTTTTATTCTGTAGTTTGTTACAATGATTAAACATTATGGGATATTAACAATGCTAGGTTAATTTCTGAGCTCGGCTTAAATAAATCGGCAATCATGACATAAGAAAAAGTACGTTTCAAATTATTATTTGCATACACTGTGGAAAAATAAGTGAATTATATACAAGTCCCTCTATTTATCCTCCTCCAGTAGAACCAGGTCATCAGCCACGACGTCGGAAACATGGAGGTATATAATCCAGTACATGAGATTAAAGCATACGAAGCAAACGGGGAAAACTATGCGGGAGTATTTGTCGATGTCCGAAGGTGTCATTCCCAATAGTTTGCTTATGTCCTGAAATAAAATTAGTTTTATTTAACTAAAAGTAATGCAATTATTCTGCTGTGAAAAGATGATTTACAGTTGACTTTTTGGGTTTTTGACCGGGTATTTTCAATCTGATCACGTCAAAATCATATTACGTGATCACAATAATTAATTCCAATTGTATCAGAATTATAATACGAGGCAATAAATATTTTAATGTTGTCCCATTATATTATAGGTTAATTAAGATCCATTGCAACCCCAATTTGATTAATACTCAATATTTTAGTAAATATTTCTTCGTTCTTTAAAACCAAGTAAAAAGTGCCTATTTAAAATTAATATATTCGCAAATATAATGAAACGCCAGCCGATATTTTGCAAATGCATAGTAATAGTTTGACGTGCTTAAAATATATCTTACCTGTTGTTTTTCGGGGCCTTACCTTATAAAAAATGTTGGTTTTAAATGTTACTGTATTCCAAATGCAAACAAATTTTTACACGAATTGACTTTGATTACTTCTATTAGTACCTACCTACTTACCTACAAAGTCACAACGAAATACAACTAGCTCAAGTAAGAACTGGTGTTAAAGTAATAATGAAGTAAATTTGTACTTAAATCACGCATAGACATAATTTGATTTAAATTTTTACAGTCAAATACTAAATGCCTAAAAGTATTAAGAAGTTAACGTTTTCTGAAAATCACATATAGCAGGTTTCTGCAAGCTATAGCGCGGGATAAGTGACAAGCAACGCTTGATCAGTGACCCAGTAGTGACGCGCGACCAGAGCGACTAATGGCCATTAGGATTGAAAAATATATTGAAAAGAATTACATTTAAAAAAATTAACTTTCCATAAATATATACTCGTATAATGTAATATGTATTCGTTTCTATATTCCGGCAAATGATTTGTTACTCGGTATAACTTTCGTCCTACCATATCTCTAGTTATACATTGTTTAAAATAGCTATCACCCGTTATATTGAGGAGCATACGTATATTAAATTATTATGAGTGTACTCATGGTAGTACTCAATATCCCTCTATCAGTTGGCATCATACCCAAAATGCTAGCGGCATTACCCCGATCAGTAAACAATGCTAAATCAAAAACAAAAACAAAATACGGCGTTTACTTGTCAATTATTTATAAAAGATATGTTGCGAAATGTGTATTTACCTTGTTAGGGTGCAGAATATGCGGTGGTGGTCCTGTACTTTCATCTTCTGCTGCATTTCTACCGCCGTTGATAGTATTCTCTAGAGTTCCACCCTTTGAGTGAGCTTTTGGATCGTGGACTTTAAAACGAACTTCCTGGAATGCATAATTATAAAAGGAATATGAATTAGTAACGATAAATATCATATTCATAAAGGCCAACACAATAACAAAAAAGACAAATACATATCCACATATATAGAAATGAGGTGGAGGTGCAAGATGGAGCCTCCCCAGGTGGTTTCCAAATAAATTTTACTCTATGGATTCTAAATAAATGAGTGCCCCTTGGGCAGCTGGACTGCATCCAGCATCGTAGTCTTCCTAGATAACCTTGACACAACCATGCTTTGACCAAAACGACTGATTTAAGAGGAAATTCGTTGAAACACCAAGACAAAGAAAGAAAATGTCATTATTAGGTACCCCGTCAAATTATTTAGATAGGGACCCCCTGGGGGTGGTATAATGGGGACGTTAAGAAAATCTAAAAATTGTAGTATGTAAAACGTAATTTTAATGATTATTATTCATCACAATAGTTTTGTAACCTATTACACTATAAATGACATATTGTTTATTTATGTAAATAATTAAATAATGTACAAATATTTTGGTTCCCGCAACCCTACCAAAACCCCATTATGCCCCTACCCTGAGGCAGTATGTGGTACTAAAAAAATGGGCACTATGGGGTATGAACTATTACGTTAATTAGCTCTGTCCATGTCCGCACAAGATTTACGGTACTAGAGAAATATTCTTGTGATTTTGCGTACTGGCCTTTTTCCAGTGTGAGGTGAATTTAAGTGGGAATCTTCAGAAATCAAACATTTTTCGACCATTCAAGTTGCTATTGCCCATTTTGTTACATGGAAGTAAAAAAGACTGTGTTTCCTCTGAGACAAATAATGATAAGATAAATAATAATAATAATTCTAATATTAATTGTTTTGTTGAACTGATGGGATTGGAAGAATATCCTTCGGGATAGCATTCTCAAACCAAGATGCTATGTCGTATGACGCGCTGCTCGAAATAGAGAACTTAATAACCTACTAGCTATAAATTATAAATAAGTTATGAATTTTAACACTGATTGTAATAAAAACAGTCAAAATACCTATCTATAAAGAAACCTAAAAAATCAAAAGTCAAAATCAAATGCATTGCATTTTATGGGCTTTTATGTAATCAGTCTAATCACACAATAATACCGGACGAAATTAGCTTCTTTGACGTAAAAAGCGGTTGCAGCTGTACTTCGTCCTCAGATCGCTTGTGGACTAAACATCAACTAATCCCCAATTATGATTTTTACACACAACTAGCGTCTCTAGTTACTTATGTATGTATTTGGACCCTTTGTGCCCCGCGTATCTGTCATAGCCGTCCACGATAATAATTATGCAGTGCCAAGATAAAGGCTGAAATAATAAAAATAAATATTTAAATCTTACCGAAGGTCGGCCCGGTGGACATCTTCCAAGAGTGCTCATTTTGGAAAGTGTGTGAGGATCCACAGGAGGGCAGTCAACTGGCATTTTCTTTTCAGATGCAATTTTCTGGATAGCCACAAATCTTTGTTTCCTCATTTGTATCCGTTTGGCCATGTATCCCACGGTTGCGTACTCTGCAAAGAAAGAAAATCTGCACAATTCCGTCACATTTGGTAAAACTAGAAAAAATATAAATATAATAAAAACATAAATATAAAACTAGAATTTTGAAAATCAACTTTCGCAATTTTTACACCAATTCGCTAAAACTTAAGCGGAGTAATAAATCGCTAAGCGTAGAAATGGGATTTGGTATTACCTAAAAGGCTGGCGAAGACCATGACGAAACAAGTACCCAAATAGACGTCGATAGATTTGACGTAAGAAATTTTAGGTAGAGCAGCATTAGTGGACGACATCAGGGTGGTCATCGTCAACACAGTGGTCACACCCAACGCTACCCTAGCTGGAGTGGCATTTCGGTTCAGCCAAAATGATACCCATGATATTATGACAATGAGACCCGACGGGATATAAATCTGAATGAGGTAGTATCCCATAGAACGCACAAATTGAATCTCACATGCCAATCGTGAATAATTTCCTGTAAAAAATAACACATTATAATATAGGCCATCATAGCATATCTAAATAAATTGTTTAAATTTACTCAAACTACAAAGACTTTTGTTTTAGTTTGTTTGAACGGTTAACAATTGAACAGACGACATAAATTAGTATTTTTATTTATTAAATAGCACAATTATAAGACAAACAACATATAAACATCGGTTTTGCTATCACACCACACAGTGTATCATGTGCATTAATACAAAAGCGGGATGTGAGAAGATTCGTGGCTATATGTCCAGTGTTCCACGTAGTGGTGTTTCTTACTGTCTGACAAAGTCCCTAGATTAAGTTTGTCGTGAACCCAAGTACCTGTGGTGAGAGAGATTTCCATGGCTCGTTGACGATGGCCGAGCACCTTGAACTGCGGCAGTGACACTTCGCTGGAAACACCCACAGAGTTGGGCCCCTCATTCCATTTGTATCGGATGTCCCGCATGGTGTAGCCGACTGTGCGCAGCGGATTATTATAAATGAACACCCCAGGCCCATTGCAATGGGTTTTAAAAGTCGAGTCGTTATTCGATCGGGGTAGAAGAGCAGATAAAACGCGCGCCCGGTACCACGCGTAACGTCATGCGTCAGTCATTATCGTGTTAGCGTGTGTGCTAGTGTCGCGCTATATCATAATATATACGCATCTGCGCGCGGTCAGCGGGCAGGGGAGACGGGGGCGGTGGCGAGCGATGAACGAGTGCTGGGAGAACGGCTAGCGCGATCAGTTACCTGTCGTCAGCGTAACAACAGTGGCACGCTGCCGATGGCCGAGCACGCGGAACTGTGGTAGCTGCACCTCTTGGCTCATGCCGACGCTTGTCAGCCCGTCTTTCCAGTGGTACCGAATGTCTCTCATCGTGTACCCGACTCCGGAGACATGCCAAACACACAAAATGCTATCACTTACGCTGCGAAGCATCGCGAATCCCCCACGCAGCCTCTGCTCTCGACGATGGAAGCTCGCTCTTACGATGCGAGATTTAACGAGTGGAATCGAGCGCTGTACGTATATAATAAAACGACCGTTCGATTCGACTCG
The DNA here is from genome assembly GCA_912999815.1 of Campaea margaritaria. Classification (NCBI taxonomy): domain Eukaryota; kingdom Metazoa; phylum Arthropoda; class Insecta; order Lepidoptera; family Geometridae; genus Campaea; species Campaea margaritaria. The sequence continues at coordinate 10,282,634 of OU538788.1, forward strand.
ATAGATTATAGAAGATGACAGAAAAATATGAATCTACTGGATATACCTATAAAGAAGAAAAATGTCACAACAAAATTTTATAAATCTATGAAACTGATAAATCAACCGTACCATATAAAAAAGAAAGCATTAGGTACTAATAATAAAGGGATGGAAATCGATTGAAAAACTAAACAAATAAGACATACAAAAAGTAAAAGCGAATGTACAGGGGAGGGCATGCAGTGCTTGTGTCAGTGGGTGAGGCTCGACGATGTACTGGGTGCGGTGCGGCTGTCGGAGCTGGCAGAGCGCGCCGCCACTGTCCCCGCCTCCTGGCCCGGTTGGCTTGCAGAGTTCATGTCACGTTATCATTTCTTTTGTATAATGCTCGTGAGAATTGAGGTTTACGATAACACGAGTCTGCCTTCTGCGGATGCTGTATGCGAGAAGGAGACGTTTTATCACAATGAAAACACGACACAAATCACAGCACGGCACGTGTCGTCGTTATACTTGTACGCTTGTGATCACAGGATTTCCCTGAGTAGCATCTGTGATACGAAAAAGTGGTAACAACACATCCGAAAGCCTAGTGAAAAAATTGCAATGTAGCGTCGAATTATTCAGTATTACATCAAAGTTTAAACTTTGAATATACCGTATTTTGCTATCATCTTAGAAATTGTATTTTATGCCACGCAAATTATTATGCGCAATACCAAAATTCAGAAGCTTGGTTTATTCTTATAGAAACACAGAGAAAATTAATATTTTATGACATATACACTCAAAGCGTGCCTATTAACATAATATTAGCACAAGTAATCTTAAAAGTAAGTGCTTCGTCACGATGTTATTTATACAGAATGTCCCTTATATCATCGTCCTCTCGGCAATAAATTAAAGACCCCAGATTATTTACCTATCAAATAAGCACGATTTATGATTTGGAGATAATTATAGCAGCATTCCGTGACCGTTGTCAAAGACCGCGCGAATGAATTGTTTTGGAATATGAAGATGACATCTGATACGAGTATGTCCTTAAAGTTATTATAAGATGCTAAGTTTGTAAGTTATCAAACTATGAAATCATTATAAAGTAAATTAGATACAATGAAAGTAAATAAAGAAATGTTAAATTGCTAATTTTACGAACCGCAAATGCAGCGGATATCAATGTGCGCGAAGGATCTCTATCAATATATTGCGATCAGAATTTAGATTGGTATTTATTCGTAAAGTTGCCGGACTGATATTGGTGTGTGGGACAGTCTGTATACATTGTTATATTACGACCCCTTGCTATTATGTAAAGAAGTGGTTTACTCGATTAACGACGACATAATTATAATAATGGACGAATGACCTTAAGCGGACGACCATCGCAGACAGACGGTGCGTTTTTTATAATTTATTTATATAAATCTCCCTTTTTCTAGATACGTAGGTATCAGCATTAAATATATTATTAATAAGACATTAACAAGATACTTACAACTTTCGATTTCTATATGACATAACTGACGATCCATTGGAAAATACTGGAGGTTCATAGGACATGATGCTGTAATTGTCAATCTGAAATTAAAACATGAGCACCATAAAGCTACCTACAAAACTCTAGAGAAGAGCGCAATATCACTTGATTTAGACAAACCTGATACTTCTAGTGATTGAGCCGGAATAATGAATGCGAATGAACTCGTTACTTGTAGTTGCGATGTGGAAGTATGACTGTTTTTCGTTTACAAAAAAAGTGTCGGGTACCCATATGTTCTTTATAAACTCAGAGCCAACGGATAAAGTTTCAACTCCTGTACGCTTTTTGTAGGCTAATCGAGGATCCGTCCAAAATTGTCTAAAGTAAAAATCCAACGTGAAGTCCTGAAAAAAGTTCAATGCTTTGTTATTTTGTAGACATAATATTATACTCACGACAAAAGAAAATATCAGAAACAAGATTTACTAAGCAATTCATAACTCATAAAAACTCATACCATATTAGGGGAATTAATCGGTTTCTATATTAGTGTCAGTGATAATGCCAATTTAAGAAACCTTAAAATGCAATAAGATAATATATTAATTATTTAGCTAAAGTGCTTTCACCAAAAAGTTAGTCAGACGAATGAAAGATAAGAAAAATAAGTAGATTTAATCCTAGCTATTAACCCCTATGCTAACAAACCCGTAACAAAATAAAGAAAACCCCAATAACCCCAACCCCCACCACAAACCAAGCATCAACCCTGTTCTGAAAATGTATTTCGATGAAACCTCACTAATATGATATCACATAAACCGGGCTCCTAAATATTTAACTAATATAAAATAAAGGTGATTACAGTGCCCAAATTAGCAACTCGACGCGGCTCAGCACAAATATCGTCCGAAATTCTATTGAAATAAAGCCGACGTCAGCGCGCACTTCACGTGGCTGTTGCGTCAAATATTCCATAGAAATAACACAAAAAAGAGAAAATAATACGTTTAATATGGACACGATTGTTCGATTGAGAAATCGTTAGTACAGCTTGTAGATATCAAGTTTATCTATCAATTGACATAGATATAAGTAAAATCACTGAAGCCATTTGATAGAAGATGCAACATTAAAAAAAATTATCCTGTTAAAAAGTTTTTTTTTAAAACTATAATAACAATTATTATATTAATTTGAAAAAAAAGCAAAAATTCAAATGTACTTGAATTGATAAATTTGAATATATATTTATCTGATATTTAAAATAAGCCGTGAGGGAGGAGTTCGAGTTGTTCGCTTTAGAAACGGCTAAACAGGACGAAATAACGCCTGGCGACTGATGGGTCGCAGGCGTAGTGCCTCATACCAAAGCAAGTGTCACTATATACAAGACTTCAGGAATGGGGGCTCAGTTGGCGTTGTGAATTTAGTTTCCGAGTGGTCAACCGACAGGTTCTAAGTTTAACTCGTATAGGGGCGAAACACCTATTGTGTTGCTATCACGTATGTGGGGATAACCAATAGACTAGGAGTAAGTTGCTTGGGTGGTAACATTTATTTGCATGAATATATATTAATAATTAGATAGAAGTAAAATAAATCTGAACTGTGCAAATAGGGTATCATTTTACTTAATTTTCAGATTAAGGGCTCGATGCAGAGGGTTTACTAGCTACGGTTTCGAATTTAGAATATATTAAACGTAGAATTTACTATGTAGGTAAGTAGGGTTTCTTTAATTTAGGCGTTTATTAGCATAGCAGCTACTGCAGTAGGAAAGATAAATAATTTTTATTATATTCATCTTATTGAATATGGATTTCTGCAAAATAACGCTTGACTCCATTAAGTAACCTCAAAATTCCAAATATTTCTTTTAAGTACTAAAGTATTGATAATCACTCTTTTACTGAAATTATTGATAAAATATTCATACAAACTCGTTAAATAAATTATTAATTACTTTTGAAATAATAATAAGTAAGTACAAATCAATATGAAATGATTTTACATGACCTTTTCAAACTATTTTGTACATTTGTTTGGCTAAGTAAAATGCCGTTTCCTCTTCGTTACATACCCATAGTGTAATAAGGTACAAACTTAGCTAATTTCTAACAACGCGATGATTGCAAACATTTTTTATTTGTTATAAAATGACGTAATGATGACAATATTAATTAAGTACATACATCCACGACGTTCCATACTGACATATAAATAAAAAAATATTGTGTGAAGACTTTCGCTGAAACTCATAATAAAATAATTTAGGAGTCCATAGGGTATTCCGTCCATAAATAACCTACATCATTCAAACACAACCTATTGTAATTTGAAACTTGTTTGGAATCTAACATAAAACATAAATAATTTATTTAGCATGCTGTACAATAGAATATTGTTCACAATGTGTAGTAGTCAACACTGCGACAGAAGTGAAATACTAAAAACACCAGTAAAATTTTATCAATATAATATAGTATACGTCTGAAGCTTGGTTATTGTAAGTTCAGATGGGAACAGTATCATAACGGAGAATATAATATGGACAATGGCACTACAGATACATCGAATAGTTATATTTAGCATAAAGCGTAAAGGAAAAAAACTATCGTCGAATAAAGTGTGGGTGATATTGAAGCATTTAGGATCAGTAAATCTAAGAATGAACCGTGAGATAGGTGCATCGAGTGGGATGGGAAGGAGGGTGGCGGTGGAGGCGGACAACCACGGCTCGAAGGGCAGTCTTCTCTTAATTGAAGCTAAAAGCTGACACGAACAAATATAGAGGTGTGTTGTTATCAATAGACTTTGGGTAAGATGTCGCGACTACAACCTTTACAAATGAATACGAATGACAATTTGCGACTTGTAGATAAACAATCTCCCACCCGAGGCAATGGGTCACGTCACATTGTGACCTTTTTGTATTGATTTGGTTTCCACTTAAGGTTTATTTAACCTAGAAAACTCGCAGTAAGCTCACTTAGAGACTTTTTGGAAAACCGAATGATGTCGTTTTCTGGCCATCGAAAAGCGCACACGAGTGTTGATACCGCTTGTTAAATACAGCTTTTTTACCATGATATGTATTTATTGAAGGCCAGAATATCTCTCGATGTTCCAAGATATTGGAGATTATGGAAAGATACAACAATATCGGCAGTTATTCAGTCAATACACATAATACGTACAAACATAGACAACAAACTACAAATGAGTCACGAAGTACACAGTCGTCGCAATTCCATAGAGTCTTAAAGTAATGTTAGCAAATGTTAACTCAAATTTATTTATTTATTAGTAAATTATTAAGCTTTGTTATGAAAAACCCAAAAATGATGAATATCTGGCTATTATTTTATTCGAAAATAAGTAAATATTTGAAACTCGTAATTATTTTAAATTTTTAAGCCGAAAATCAAACAGCTAACAGCGGTTTCCTTTGAATTTTTTTTGTGTGAAAGTAACACGAAGAAACTTTAAAAAGACATTCATCAAATTCGATACCTACTGAAACTGTGGAGTTACGAGTACTGCACAGGACACACAATTGTACACTTTCAAGGTTGCGGAAATAACAGTTTGCGTTTCTTATTATGATTTCTTATCCTCGGAATTTTATTTTGTTTCATGTTTTTTATTCATAATAAGAAAGCAAGACGGCGGACAAAGGGCGTTCTGCTCCACCAAACGCGAACATGCTCGCAGCCTCGTGTCTGGGGCTGCTCGGTCGCAGCGGCTGTGCGCGCGGCCGAAGCGACCGAGACAAGCGTGAGCTGACAGTGGCGAGTACCATGAGCACTTCGGAGACGGAGCTGATAGAGAGCACATACATGGTGACGCCCACCTCCACTGGCGGACCTGCAATCAAGCCCATAAGTGAGTAGCGCGCGTGCCTTGCGCCGTGAAAACCAAACCAGGGGAATTTGACGTGCCCCATCGCCGAGCGTATAAGATTCAACGCGAGCGGCACGGATGCGTTTAGCCACTTGATCATTTACAGTTATCAATCCCCCCAGGATAAACGTACAGACAACGCCAGGCGCATTACCCATGAAGCACAAATCGCCTTTGCGACTTAGAGGTTCATACAGAGTTTGCGCTCGCGTTGTCGTGTATTGAGTTCCGCGCCTACCTTTTCAAGTCGATCGAACCGTGGACACAGGTGCTACAATGAACGGTACAATGTTGGTGATAAACTAAAGATCATACACAATTATGCTATAAATGCGTTGTGTCATAATATTTGTTTATAAATGGTACCATTTTCACTTCAGACAGAGAGCTGATGGAGAGCACGTACATGGTAACCCCCACTTCCACGGGTGGTCCTGAAAATTACATAATATTCAACATACTCGTATTACAGGTAACCATCTGATGACATAAAATCGGAATAACCGGTAGTTTAATGTGACATCATGTACCTAAGCTATCAGTTACGGTGTAATAGTCTCATACTATAAAAAAAAACGAAATATGTGCTGGGAAAAATAGTAAAATAAAACTTCAATTAAAAAATTACATTTCTCATAAAAAACATATTTTTTTTCATAAAGTTGTTTAAAAAATATACGAAACGTAACTCTCTTTCTATCTTCAATAACTTATATCTTCCTCTGAACTTCTGTTCGCCTCGCCCGATCACATTTATCTTAACGCATTTACCAGTTTACTCCCCAAATGAAGCGTGCGTACAGAAGTTTTACTTCAATAAATAAAAAGTAATGTTACTATATAGGAGCGCCTCCTCAAGAGGCAGACACTCGTTTGCGTACATCGCGGTAGTGGAGTAGAATAATAAGTCTTACAACACATTCAAAACTTTCACCCAAATAAAGCTTTTATCTAAATAAAATTAAGGGTTTTAGTCATGGTTTGCCAAAATTTCAATGAGTTTTAAACGATGACTTACATCAAGACGCCAAATACCTTCGAGCACGGTCAGTATTGCCGCATTCTCACCAGCGGATGCCAGACATTTGATGGTAAACACGCCATGCTTAGAATGTCTCTGCTGGGACTGCTGTCAGAAATCCTAAACGCCTTGAGGACTGATTTTATGTTTGAAGGCAACTGAAGGTAACCACTAAAGTTTTATAATAATGTTTCCCTTTACTGAAATCTCGTGCTGATTTTACCAGTTTGTTTGGATTTGAATTAAAGACATAATAATTATCAACATTGTGTGGAGATGTACTCAAGATAATTATACATTTTTAGAATAAATCATACATATACTCGTATTTATTCTTAATATTTTTTTCAGAATACTCGGTATAAAATATCTGAATTAACGAAAACCTAATATGTTATCATATAATTTACTAATGCTAATATAACTTGTCAAAACTAATCAATCATTAATGTGGGCATAATTAGAAAAAAAACGTTGATCCCGCTGGGTTAATAACGAATCAGCACCGATTATTTAGGGTGGAGGAAAATAAATATCCTCACACAATATTGAAGTGTGTCCATTAATTACTGGTTAATCATCCCTTCAATATAATTCCTGGTATAATATTAAAGTTTGGATTCAAGGTTTACCCCGCATCTGTTCTCAATACGAAATAATAGCCAGTGCCAAAACTTATTTTTTACACAGGCAAGTTCCTCTGTATAAGCTATAAGTTGAAAATAGCATAATGTGCAAACTGCAGCACGGCCATAAAGAAAAGAAAAACTATTAGAGTTTTGGCGGGAAACCGAAAATTTTACGTTATGTTTATAATTTTTTTTTTCATACTTGTGTCTTCTGTGATAATGTGTACTATTCGTGGAATATTACCCATTACGTGTTAGTTAACGTACACGAGTGTAGGCAAATAATATACCTAAACAAAGTGTCATGTCGTGTTCTCACCAAAACTCCCAGGAAATTACAGTAAGTATGTTAAGCCACCACTTTATCGAATCGTGACATTGACTGTGGCTTGACTAGACCGTCTGACTGTCTGGGACTCGACATTGTAGTGTAGCAAACGATTTGAAAATTTGAAATATAACATAACGACTTGCTCTTTTCGTCACTCAGTCAAATAAAAAAATATATAAAAAATACATTTGACACTGGTTACTGTGAAAATCGTGTGCAATCATAATGTTAAAAAGTAACTGATGGATAACGGCGCCTATCACACTTCCAACATTATGATACTGATATCGTGATATCATCATCAATAAAATTATCGTGGTAGTAATCACAATATTGACATCAGTACTACGTTGACCTCGTAAGGTGCTGTTGCCTTCAATATGGATAACCGAAAAATATTTGAACTTTCGCTATTATTCTTGCAACTTTGCTAAAGATGAATTAAATAAGAGATGGGTAAAGTAGGTACTGGATGACAAAAAAAAAACAAGTCATTTAAATTTTACCGGGATATGATCTTGGGTAATAATTTAGATAATTATGACAATTACTTGAAAAGTTGACCATAACTTTGCGGTTCCTTACTACAGGCAGAATTTTCAAGTTTTTAAGATAAGTATTAGAGTATCGATTGGCAGCAACTTGTCTAGATCTTCATTTCTGTTTTATTTCTTCAAATTATTTTACGATTTGGTTTCCATAAGGTTGCGCAAGTTTCATATACTCGTAACTACAGGAAATCTATTAAATCGAACCCTTCGCTAGCTTTAAGGTTTATCGGAGTTTAAGGAGTATCGGAAGTTGCCGTCCATTGCGGCTGTTGAAAGCGTACTGGAGGCCTACCATGACGTCTTATTAGCGACTCAGTTTAGGTTTCCGCCATTTTGAACCTAAACTGGATCGCAAGTCATGATTTCGTTCATTCTTTTCGTACCATGAGCTATATTTAAAACCTATTTGAACCTATACTGATCCCATTAGCTGTCAAAATTAGCGTCTCAATAAAAGTTAATATTTTCACAACCAAAGTTGAGCCTTTTTGGTTTTATATCTTAATAGCGGCGATCCCGCGGTTTCACCCGCGTAGTTCCTGTTCCTGTGGGAATACGGGGATAAAATATAGCCTTTGTTACTCGCTGATAATGTAGTTTTACATAAGATAAATAATTTTAAAAATCGGTACAGTGGTTTAGCCGAAACCTTATATATTTCCATACAAACTTTCTTCCCATATTGCTATTTTACCTTGTGGATATTATTTTTACAAAATTTGAATGACATTTTTATTTATATCTAATTAAAAGCACAAAAATAAGTTTCAAGCTTCTAGCTTAAAATATGACGAAACTTCCATACCAACTTTCATCCCCTATTTCAACACTTTACAACCCTTTTCTCGCATTAAAAAGTAGCTTATGTCCTTTCTCAGGCTGTAGAGTCTAGGCTGTACCAAATTTTATTTATATCAGTTCAGTAATTTAGGCATGAAAGCGTAGCAGACAGACAAAACGACAGACAGTTACTTTCGAATTTATAATATAAGTAGGGAAGTAGGGATTATTTTGATTTCAGTGTAAAATCATAATAATTAAGTGTATGTATTTGTGTGTGCACTGTCGCCTTGGGAGTTTAAACTTAGGGCTACTGATTCCCACAGCCGGCGAGAGTATTCCCTGACTTGCGTGATTTTATTATAGCACGTTGCAATCTCGTTGTGCCTATTTATGAAATCCCAAAGGTGTTCAAGTTGGCCGTAGCTTACTCGTTGACGAGAAGTTTCACTGTATAATATAAAGAAAACCACTTAAAATAGCCGCTAACACTTGAGACGTAAGCTTGGGAATTTTGGAGTATAGATTCATGCGTATAAGTACCTACTTAAGAAATAAGGTTTTTATATAATATGCAAAATATTAGTCAGAATTACTGACGCCATTGTAGTGAATTTATAAACCACATAAAAAGAAATCGAAAATAGTATTTTATAAAAAACAGCACAAAAGCGCGCGTATTTTCAATATACGAACTCTTTCGTGCTGTATTTTCTAATTAGAGTCGAAGAACATTCATCCATCCGTCACTCATTAATCAAATGTCAAATGTCGAAAATATAAAAGGAACGTTCTAAAAAGATATCAATTCTAGGACCACAATATTTTACTCGTAATTTAATTTAAAAATGATCTTAAATAAATAATAAATCAGTAAACATTATTGATACATACATCTAAATACTTAATTAAATTACTTAGGTGTTGTGTCTTCACACAAATGACAAAATATGCAACATGAAAATAAGCGTAATTTTCCGAAACATTTTTTGTTTTTTTTTCTGAACGCAACCAAAAGAAAGAAACGGCTAAACGAAGTTAGCAAAGGATGTTGATATAGTGTTGTCTCTTTCCAACAGAGTGACGTCATAGTAGACGTGAGAAACTATCGTTCATTCATTCTTATTGTTAACGATCCAATAACGATTTTGTTTAGGTGTAGGTCATGGTACGAAATTATGCGGTGCAGTTTAGGAACCTAAGTTGAACTGAGCCTAAACTGAGCCGCTAACTAATAGGTGAGAGTAGGCCCCCTGACGGTATTACGATACGACGCGTACGTACTGTCAATATTATTGATGACACGCCCATTGCATTGGATCGTCGATTTCGAGAACGTTTTGAAATCCGTTAATATTTCACCATCATTTCACCACAATTGATCATTACTGGATCACGATATCGAGTAATGCATGATAATAATGATAGTGTGATAGGTCCCATTTATCAACCCATTAGAGGGGTTTTAGGTAGCCTGAATATTTTAGCCTATATAGTCTTTACATTGTGCTATTACCACAGAAAACCTGTACACTGTAAAAGTAGTATTACATAGTAAGTATAGTTCTTCATAGCTATTATCGATTGGTAGCGTAGCCACGACTCACCATGCTGACGCCTTACCCTTGTTGACTTTAATAATCTTCTCTCTTTTAAGAATCACACGAAACGGCCACGAACAGAATCACTGAGCAATCTTTTTCGTTTTCTGTTTTGAGGCAGATAATAATGCTGTCTGAAGTAGCCGTTGAGCGCTAGAACCATCTATACTATAATTAGATTTAGTTAATGAGTTATGGGTTTAAGCTATTTTTACCCGGGAGTCACGTCGCATGAATTACATTAAAAAATACTCCCGCGGGTATTTTTAGAGTACCAATCGCTAATAATGTAAAATATTGAATAAACTTTAATGTTGTACAATTAACCAATGTCAAAGCTTTATAGGTAATAAGTATCGTTAGAAAAAATTAGCAGGTTTATCTTTAATCATTTCCTCTAGAGAGAGTTATCGATCCTAGGAATGGTTCAAAGTGTTATTTCCTCGTAATAAAACAGTGCCTACAGTGTTATTTTAAATAAAAAATTCTCACTTATATTTCAAATAATACACTGAGAAATAATCAAACCTTTTTACACATTAAACCTTTTACTTTTCTTTGGCATAAAACCTTTTTTCTCTCTTTTATTTTATTATTTCGTTTGATCGGCATTTGTTTCATTCTAAACATAAGCACTGTCCACTGACATTGTCAGCCATGTTAAACATTATTTTATTGTAAGCTTAATTATTTTATGTTATTACGATACTTGTGATTGATTTATCAACTAAAATATCGTACGTTTTGACGATTTTCGTTGAGCAATTGAAAACGCATTACATAATGTCGTATTGAGTGTTTTTTGCTTTGATCTGATCAAAGCAATAAGTAGGTAGTTTGTTTACGGGTTTTTACGGTCGTGTTTATTTCTTTCTTCTCATTTACAATGATTATTTTCTTAGGTAATATTGTTTTGTCGCTAATTTTATGCGCTCCCTTAATACAACGCACGTGTTAACTTTAAAACATTCATCGTAACAATATATAAAGGTGACACGTGCAGTTAGATACTCAACGATTTTGCAGTAGATTTTACAATTCTACTTTCTATGCAAGCAAATAGCAAGAATCAAGTTCTCAATTATCATTCATTGCCATTAGTCCTATTATTTTTGGCCTTGGTGCAAGAAAAAAGTTTAATAGTAGGTAAACTAAGTTTCGATGAACGATACAAGAACATTTAGTGCATTTTATAATATTACTTAAGCACTTAGTAGGAATTTTTCTGGAAATAGCGTTCATGGTGTCTTTTGAATTGTTATCAATTACTTACATCAAAATATCTTATTGTTTCTATAATTTCTGATACGTTTATCTGTTATTGTGAATATCAGTAATTGTTGTTGTTGTTAGTTTTAAGTAAAACAATAACTTAATTGTTTCGATTTGCGATAAGGCATTTCAAGCAGGCATTTTAGCATGCTTGTATATTTTCAAGTTTAATTATTGCGTGAAATATTTTATGGATTTTTAATTACTTCTGATAATCATGCTATAAATATCTATATTTTTAATTATGTCGGTTAGAAGCAAAAAACAAAGCTCTTGGCAAATGGAATAGGGGTTTTTTTGCTTTTAGGCGAGTCACTGTAATCTCTGATGCGATGTCGGGCAAGGTGTCCCCTTACTTGTGCGGCGATACTACTCGCTTGAGCTATTTGACGGCTTGTACTGCTTGGGTTGTGGGATTTTTTGTTGCTGCTGCGTTGCTTGTGAGAGCTTGTGAGGCTTTGCTTGAAAATAAACGGCCATTGATACCAATATACCTATGTCATTTTTTCTTCAGGTTGCGCTACTTTCTTACGTACTTAGTTATACCAATTTTCGATAGAGCATCTCGTGTTTGCATATCTTGTAGTTGCACGTCTCTGAAGCGTTGCGGTAGTATTTGTCATTTGAATGTTTATGTCCATGGGATCCGAAAGGACATTGTTACGTGCATGCATCCATTGTCAATTATTTTTCTTCCGTCAAATAATTCATGATGACAGACAGAAAACGAAAACTGAATGAAAAAAACTGAAGATACGAGTGCAGCAAGTGCCGCTTGCGGTAGCTCGTACCAGGTACAGGTACACTGTTTTTAGTAACAGTAACGAGCAAACGTTATATTTACAGCTTGGATAATATTGGTAGGAAGTAGGCAGCCCGTTTAATCCAATAAGGGAGCTTTAGGGCTGCCTAAATTCAAACGTCTTATATTTGGAATTAATATAATAGAATGAAAATTAATTAATCACTTACCTCCGTAGTTGGGTCTGACTCTTTTGTCATAACTTATACTAAATGAATCCAAAATGGCTGATATATTGACGTCGCCAAACATGCCACCCCCGCCGGCACCCCTGCGAAAGAAAATCTAAAGTCAGTAATGAGGAAACTACTACTATCTTGTAGGGATTTAAAAAGTTTTGATTAATAACATATACTCAATGCGAACTAATAATTAAAGTAAAAGTTATGCAGGTAATTATAGTTTCAGAAAATTAACTCCCATTGTTAGATTTCCGTGAGTCATTAAGTCAGGTTTTATAGTACGTAGTTACAATTATAAATAGGTAAACCAGTTTAAAACGAATGTGAATGTAGATAAACGGTTCAGCGAAATACCTACACTATTGTTACAAAATGTGTCACGTGTCGCAAATAGATATGTGGATCTTTTGCTATCTTTCGTTGACGGAGTTTTTTTAATAGATACTACTCGTAGTAACTAACAGCATATTATCCTGGAATTGACCCAGATATTTGAAAACAGCTTGCTGTTCACTAAAATATTCCGGGCGTCGTTTTTTTAAGCTTTTAGTTACAAATGATTAGATCGATACGAACTAGCATGGTTCGATGCTGGTTTCCAACTGAAAAGGCAGCAGTATCCCATGCAAGATCAAAGTTGAGCAATGGAATGCCGAAATTTTGCGCAACTTTCTAGAGAGTGCCTTTTAGCACCTTATGTGATCTTGGTTTAGGGTTCGATATAAGTTGTCGAAATTTGGTTGGATGTAAAGATAGTTTCACTAATCCCGCATTATATGAATGATACCCATATTTCAATTATCATCTACTATACCTGTGTATATAATATTGTTTTATAAGTTATTGACTGCGTCTGTTTGTTTATAAATATCTCAAAAACGATCGAACCGATTTTATTCGAGTTTCCACCAATATGTAGCCATATTTCCGAGGAAGGCGTATTCTGTAAATTTACCAATCTATGATGATTTTTCTCAAGGAAGTCGGAAATAATCGATGTCGCTGCTAGTGTTTGTTTATTTAGAAAATATTGCGTCTAACGTCTAACGTTGCAGAAAATATTGAAGATAGTTATATGAAAATTAAGTAGTGTTACATTGTTTACTTTAAGCATTTTAATTACATAAAACCATTCCAAATATCATAAGAATGATCTATGATACATAATTATATTATGTTTAATAGTTGCACAAAATCCTAAATAAATGTTTATTAGCACTAATTTCATAATATTTTACCCTATTTTCTAGAGCTCTGTGTGCAGTACTGTTTGTGTCCTTATCCAATTAAATATTTAATAGTTTTCGTCAATTCATGTAGGAAGACCAATATTAATGTTCTTATTAAAACGAAAGCGTTTTTATTTTAATATGTAAGTCATTTGTAAGTTATGACGATGTCATCAAGTAAGAGCAACAAAACTAATTCCCAGCCAGCGCGTCTTCGTACAAACTTTTAAGCACTTTGTAGACTTGTTTGGATATTGCACTGCGACAATGAAAGTTAGTGAAGGAGCTGCGAGTGTTATGAATACACCAGTGGCAAGCCGCGGTGGGTCGAATCATTATTCCCATAATAATATAGATTCTACTATGTGTGATATTAGACGTAGGCATTGCATTCAGAATTTTGAATGTAATGGTTGATGCGTCTGCTTAAGTATCGAAAAGCAAAATCAAGAAAATCAGTTTCCTTTTTCAAATCTAGTTTTGTACTTATACGATTTGGTTTTATTATACTTATTATTTTATTAAACTTAGTACTTTTCTCGCAATTGTATAAATTTTTTTAAGGTCAAAGCCAACGTATCGCTTGCTGTTTTAGTTTATTATTTGGCGTATAATATATATTTATTATTTTAGATTGGCATCTTAAAGCAGTTTATTTTAATACTTTACTCAATACGTTTTTGTTCTGCTGAAAAAAAATTAATATAATTAAATTATAATGTACCTAATGCTCGTATTCGATGACTTCAAGTAAATTCATTATGACATTAAAGCTATAGAATGCGCCAAAGGAATATTAATACACTTAAAAAACGTAGCTCTCTCTTTTTGGACAGCAGGGTAATTGTTATTTAATTAAAAACATTAGGGATCCCACACTTTTGTAGCCCGCAGGATTTTTAATTATTTTCGCGGCAACCGTAAGTAGATTACAGTTTTACGTGAAAGAGGTTGAACACGCAAACCTCTATTTAACTTCCAGTCTAAGCTTCCAGAGTAGGTGACCGTGAGGTATTAAAAACAACAACAAAAATTCCAAAGTTTTCGACCAATTTTATTTTATAGAATTACATTTTGATCTGTCTGCAATGAAGCTTTTAAAAAGTTTGAGACATGCTAAGTTAGAGATTAGGCCTCAAGCCTCGTTGACCCATTTTTTAATATATTAACTGGACTTGCCTCTCAGCAGACCGAAATGTTAACATGTTTGATGGTACTTGAAGAATCAAATCGTGAAATATCGTTAGAACAGTTTAATTAGGGGAAATCCATGCCATCGTTAGCCATTGCACTGGCGATGTATACTTTACGGGTCGTGTCCAAGTTCAAATAAGTAGGAACAGGCTTGTCAAAAGTTGCGACCTCTGTTGAGGAAGTTTCAAATTGGGGAAAACAGAATGAAAACACTCGACGAAAACAACATACATGATCATTTGATTTGCCAAGTTTGTCAAAATAATATTTGTTATGGCACATGTGTAACAACCGCTATCAAGAATCCAGTTATTCAGTTCTACTTGTGAATTATTATTGCCTTTGAATGCATGTAAACAGTACATGCATTTTTAGGAACAGTCTCTCTGGAAGTCTTTCTTATTTTAGTACTCTGTATTTTTAGATTCCTTCGCATTTCTTTTTTTTTTGCAAAATTTACATAGTTTGACATAATAACTTTTTTGCTTGTTTTTCTGTATGTTGAATATTGCTAATTATTGATCTCGCTTCTGAGTCCACCAAATTTTTTATTTTTAAAAACTGTGGTAATACGTGTCCGATTCAATTGTAACTCGATCATTGTCGTTCACACATCGAAGACTGTAGAATTGTAGAGTTACGTGAATATTTGTATAATTATTGTCTTGTATTTGTCTACGACTTTCTTAAATTTGTTAAGGATATCTGTAATATACCACGTATTTTAAAACGAAATAAAAAGTATAAAGTGATTTGATGCATGAATTATCATCATCGCCATTCACCCATATCGGTCCACTGCTGAACACTGGTCTCCCCTCACTTTCGCGAGGAGGGTTAGGCCATAATCCACCACGGGAGCCACCACGTTTGAATAGTAATAGTAATTATTCAAATATACCTACTTTTTACTTTATTAAGCACTTGCTTAATTATCGTTATAATAGTAGAAAAGTATTTATCTACAGCTTTGCGGCCCAAGTTTTTCATTTTAGGAGAAATCAATTTACTTTTCAGTTAAGTATTATCAAATGCTTCAGATAATTTTCGGTTAGGTCAACGCAAATATACGCAAATATTCTTGTCGGCGTAATTTCTACCTATAAATCAACTGTATGAAGGAGAATTTCTATCGTCAAAAAGCAAACAAGAAAGTGGGAGACCATAGCACGATAAATTCCAAGTGTTGGCAACTCCGCAGGCTATGGAGCTTTTTTAGTGCAAGGCCATTAATGAGGGAAAAAGTAAACTGCGGTAGTACCTATTGCATATTATTCCATTTCTAGTGTTAAAAAAATTATTAAAGCGTTTTGAATTCATACCACGTGTTTTGGTTTTATCTGATCAATTTTACTTTTAGCCTTTATATTTTGACACTTGCAATCAATAATATTTAAAAAAAAAAGAATGTGCAAAATGTAGCTTCTTTAGACCGATTTTAATATCCAATGAGAGGTTTTTATTTTTATTTGAAGTTGTATTAATATGTACAATTTATTATTGTAATATAGTATCATCATAAACAATATTGTGTGTTAAACTTTATTAAATAAGGGCCTTAAGTTATTGGATAGTGATCGTTTAATTCATACACGATAACATACTATAGGAGGAGGTACCTAAGCACGCACGCACCTAATGACGTATTTGCGCATGATCTGTACATTTTTTGCAGCATTACAGTCATTCTATGCGGGTTTCACCTGGTACGCTATGGATTTTGAGAAACAAAAATCCTGAGAATGAAATGTTTTTAAAGCCTCTACTATTGTTCTTGTTTTCAGTTTAAATCTTAGAAAAAATATTGAAATACTACGCACAAAAATAATTTAAAAATATATAATATATTATAAATAAAATAATAATATATTATAAATAAATAAAAGTTAAATATAAGCTGTAAAATTATAAAATATTTCTTGTTAATTAAATTTTTAATAAGGATTTTTTTGACATGACGTTTTTATAAATCCATTTTCCTAAAATTTTCAACTTAATTAATGCTGAAAATTTCCGTCCTTGTCGTAAAACTAACGCATTAAATTTTACTGCTCCGCAGAGATTTATGATCGTTTCGGCTTATCGGCAAATTGCGCTAAAGCCTTGGATTGAAGAGGCAATTTCGTTATTTATTTATGTTAAATTAACTCACGCGACATGGTTGGCTTGCGGTAGAAATGCAGCCGCGAGTGCCAGCAATATGGGCGCGCTGCGGGGGCGGACGCCGCTCATCGCGCGTGCGATTGCATGTGCGCCGTCGGCGTGTAGAGTTTAGCTACGTCGGCGGTGGCCGCTCGCCGGTGTCACGCGGCGGACTGGCTGCTCAGCGAGCGCGCGCCGAGCCTGCTCGTAGTGCCTTCGGCTATCGATTGAGCAGGCGTGACCCAGCCCGGCACCGCCTGTCGCTCGGCTATCGACCGTCGCTCCACCGCAGCCGATGCGACGCGAGCGCGAGTATACTCACCTCCTAATTAATACGATGCCAGATTCCTTCTCTTAACAACTTTGAACGTATGCGCGGCAACGCGGCAAATAAATGTAACTCTATTTTGCTGACTCATAATTATGTCTCCTTAAAGCCGGCTTGTAGAGCGATGTGAGCACGTTTGTTACCGCTGTCAATCATGTCTTTATAGGATGGCATTTAAAGAAAGAAGCAAAACATGAGGGTAACGAAAGGTCATGCGTGTCATCTTCGTATTTTATAGTCTTACTCGTATATGTCGAAAAGTATAATAAATTAAACCCAATTTTGTCTCAGCAGTTAACTAAAACCTTAAAAGTCTTGTCTATTGGTATAACTTTCACATAGTTTCGTTGAGCCTCTACGCAATACAGGAGAACAAAATTTTAAGTCATCTTGGTTCTCAAAAATGTCGTACCCATCATTCTAAATCACAATTCTACACTATGGTCATACATTTTTAGAGTGTCAGTTGCAATTTATGCAATATGTTTTTTATAATTCGTAGTTGATTTATAGCCGGGTCAAAATAGACATAGACCCTTGCATTAATTCACAACAAGCGGAAAATTTACAGGCACGTCAGTGACACCACTATAATGAAATCCTGAAAAGTCCTCGTTGATCCCCCGTGCGTGCAAAAAAATATATTCAAGGTCAAAGGTCGCAAAAATCGATTTTTTGGCCAAACAGCTTGTTTTACGATAAAATTGTAGATCAGGTTATTATCTACTAACATTGTTCCAATACTTTTTTCGCTAAGATTTACCATTTCTGAGAAAAGCTATTCGAAAGTTAGCTAGAGCTGTATTCTCCATAATATGCATGACTACAAGATGTGATCAAAAAATACGGTAAATGAATTTTTATACCAAGAACTGCTGTATCTACGTCGATTAGAATGAATACTTTCGATAGTCTGATTCATTGAGATAGTCTGTAGCAAATTTGAACAAGTTGCGACAATAATCTGACGATTTCGATGTGACGCAAACTCGCGGCCATTATTTATAATGTCCAAAAACAATTGCTATTTTGAAATACTCAAGCGCGTCAGATTAAGATATATATGGTTCATATTTATGTCCTAGACGTGCTGTCTCATAATCTGGCGATTATCTAGAGGGATTCGCCTAATCTGACAAAAAAAAATAACCTAGTTAATTGAAAAGCTCAGGAAATAGCATGCAAATAAAAACTAAATGTGTGCTGGGACACATACTTAGTAGACATAAAACATCAACTAAAAAATTATAATAAATAAACAAAAGATATTTTAAAACAGTTAGGTACCAACAAAACTATAGGTTACTTCGGCTTGGAAATACCTAATCAGATTATATATTTTTCGTTATCCTTGAATTATTTCCTTTAAAATTAAAATAAAATTTAGCCACGCTGTCAGAATAGTGGAATAAACTCTTTTTAGCATGTACTTAACTCACCCTACCTTAATCTGATGCGCTCGATAATTTCTGGTGATAATTTTTTTATACAAATCTGATTCTTTATTCTAGACGGGCGACCTATGGGGCTCATATTTGGCGGAGGTACTTCTTAACCGGATACAAGGTATCCTCCTGTATATTAATCTGCCGATTCTTAATCTTTGTAAATCTCGATATCCCCTATTGTGCTCCTACTACAGTCGGTTCGAGTCGAAATCGCAAGGCATTGCATTGACTAAATAATGTTATTGTTCCAAAATCTACCGATTTATCGCCGGCTTAATCAACTGTTGTATCATATCTAAACGCCAAACGGTCATAGGTTGTTATTACGTTTGATCGTCTGTTTTGTTGCCTCTCGTTTGAAGTCGATGGTATGAGTTCTTCCGGAGTCGTAGATCTCGCTTGAGAAGTTCGTATTCTGATTGCCTCCAAACGCTGGCTAGGCTGTTCTTCAGTCTCATTGGCTCGAAGATTGTGAACTCGACTTGCGTTACGTGTGCGCCGACCGATATTTTGATGCCTTAGGCCGGTTTCAGTACTGGACCGACTGTACGCACGTAATAACTAAATTAGGTAAAGACATCTATATATAAAGGTATATAAGAGAATAAACATTAATATTGATATTCTTTTATTTTGCAATAAGTAGGAAGTTAATCTAAGTCTCACGGATAGGTTTATCTACACGTTATTAATACACAACAGGAATAGCTATTGTAATAATACACAAGAATAAATAGTATATAAGCCATTTACTTTACTTTCAAATAAGTAGGAAGTTAATGTAATCTACATATTACTACACGACAGGAATAGCTATTGTAACTCTCAATAATTAATTTAAAATATAAGCTTCATTTGGAAATAAGTAGGAAGATAATGAAATGCTCACATTAGTTGTATCTATATATATAACACGATATAATTTAGCGATTGTAATGTTCACACTGATACACAATATTGATAACTATTGCAATACACATAGTAAGTTTTAAACTGAAGATTAATACACATACACAATAATAATAGCTTTCTAGTTAATAGATATAATAATAGTACTTAACTTATTTAGTTGGGCGGCGTGTCCGCCCTGTTCCGAGGTACATTGAGAAGTGAATCTGCCTTTCAAATGCAAGGCTATTTATACCGGCCGCCGTGCGGCGAATAAACAAGCTCAGTAAACCACGTGTTTCCTTAAATTGAAACTAAACGTTTTTACTGCTTGATTTTTATTACAATACATGTTAAAACCTTCTAAATCAATACATATCCACAGATATGTACACTAAAGTTTGTTTAAACGTGAATAATTCCAATTATTATATTAAATGGTTTTCTAACAGTAATAAAGCTGTTTCATCGTTTATTTTCAATTACCAATTATCTTACAAATACAGAGATGAATTATCGTAAATGATTCGATACATTAATACTTAAGAATATTCATATTAGTATGAATATTGAAGAATTAACACAAGTCAATTATCATATCATTAAATGAAATATGGACGAAAATACATGGATTAAATCTAGCCGCAGAAATCATAATTATTTGATAATTATCAGTCAAACTTTTTCTAAAATACGTACAATATTAATTATAAACATTAACATAATTTCCTGTTTATTGGAAACCAGTGAATGTTGCCAAATTCATCAAGTTAAGTCCTCAAACAAATGTTGCCATTTGAATCTTTACTAAATACATACATTATCATCAGATACTCAAAACGTATTATTTAGTCATGTACCTACGTGGTTTAATTATAAAAGATACTTATCTTGACACAAGGTAAGTTTAGCATCATCAGTATTTGAATATTGACAACAATTACCATGGTAAAATTCAAATAATCTATCACGGCCATACTGATATGTACTTCGTTCTCGAAGTACCTACTTAATCACATTTCACAAGTCCAAATCATTTTATATTTTTATCATTATCATCATCATCACCAGTATAACTTTCTTTTTTTTTTTTTTTTACCAATGAAACCATTCTCTTTTCTTTTTTTTTTTTCATATCATTCACATTTTTTTTTTTTTCATTCTCATGATCTATGACCAGGCATATAGCACATTAGTCCTTTTACTCGCTGCCAGTAAAATCTAGACTAATCAGGTTTAAGATCGCCCAGCGACACATTTTTTTTTTTTTTTTTTTTTTTTCATTTCTCATACTTATTTTTTTTTTTTTTTTTTTTCATTCCCTCATTTTCATCGTTTCATTGTGATCTATGACCAGGCATATAGCATATTAGTCCTTTTACTCGCTGCCAGTAAAATCTAGACTAATCAGGTTTAAGATCGCCCAGCGACACAAATACTGGTATGATGTGACCGATGTGACAATCTCAGAATTTAATATTTTAAGTGTGTCAAAAAAAGTACCTGTCCTAAGTAAATTAGCAATGTTACATAATAATGATAATTCAAAATTAAACACATTCATAGTTTGATCTTAATAATTATGTGATCTACATGGATATTATTTTGAATAATCTTAAATTTGTTAGCTATATAATAATCTATCACGGTTCTCTTTTTGACAATGATATTGTTTAATAAGTTATATTTGTTTACAGTGATTCTTCAAAGGAAATGTTTTGTTCTACCCATTCACCAGGCCAAACACGCAGTTTTTCTTTGGCAACAATAATATTTCTTAAATTATTTTGACCCCTCAAAGAAAATCTGTCATGTGGTAATATTTGTATTATTTCATATGGGCCTTTGAATTTTGGACTGAGTTTATCATGACGTCTATGATCTTGACTGATGTAAACTAGGTCTCCAATATTATATATTTTATTGGTTCGTCTGGTAGTATCAAAACGTTTCTTAAACCTATCAGCAACATCTTTGAGCCGTTGTCGTGCTAATTCACGATCAGCTTCTAAGTCAATACTTGGTTGTATTGATTCATCTACAACATCAGTTAGCCGAGCTTGTATGGAAGGTATATTTCCTTCCCTTCCTAGTAAAAGTCTCATTGGGGAAAAGCCTGTGGTTTTCTGAACAGTCGTATTAAGAGATTGTTGTACTTTCCAAAGAACGTTTGGCCATTCTGACAAATCATTAATCGTGGTAGCTAACATGTTTGTTACTGTAGCTACATACCTTTCAACTTGGCCATTACTACGAGGAGTACCAGTGGATATCATGTGGTGTTCAATTTGCATTTCCCTAAATAAGGTTTGAACTTGATTAGATGTAAAGTTTGTGCCTCTGTCCGTAATTACAAGATGAGGTGTGTCGAATAATGCAATAGTTTCACGTATGGCAAACAACAATTCCTGTCCGCTCAGACTCTTAAGGGGTTTGAGGATGCAATATTTTGTAAATCCATCTATGACTAGCAATACAAATTTAAAACCATCAGCTGATTGTCTAAAAGGCCCAGTGCAATCCATATGCAAAGTATGGAAAGGAATAGATTTCTCTATAGGATATAATATACCTTGTTTAGGTCCAGAGTGATTTTTTCGTGAGGTACATATGAGACAATGAGAGATGTATTTTTTAACAAACGCTGCAATGCCAGGAAACCAAAAATGTTGGCGGATTTTGTCAATGGTTTTATCATATCCAACATGACAGTTATCATCATGAAATAGTCTAAGTAAGCTAAGTCTATAGCCTCTTGGAATATATAATTTCGGCATAGCATTAGCGTCGTTTTTATAATAGAGCAATCTATTTATGATTAAGTATTGATTGGTATCCAATTCACCTGACCGAACTTTGTCAATTATAGTCTGAGTCTCAGTATCATCTCGTTGAGCAGATTCTAACCACGATGGCGGACGACTTGCATCGTCATTAACCACGTTAATTACAGAAGGGATATTTTTGTTTGTGTGGACCGTTTTAGGGTTGATTGGATTACGACTTAGGTAGTCAACATGACCCACATATTTACCCTTTTTGTAGAGAATTTTGAAGTTAAAATCTTGCATAAAGGTCCACCATCTAGCTACACGCGGTGAAAGATCTTTTTTGGTCATGGTAGGCTTAATGGCATTACAGTCTGTTACTATAGTGAATGGGATACCTAATAAATACACCCTAAAATGTTTAAGGGCGTTATAAATTGCCAATGTTTCTAAGTCGTAAGAGCAATATCTTGATTCGGCAGGGGAAGTACGTTTGCTATAGTATGCTACAACTTTATTCTGATTATCAACTTTTTGCATTAGAATTCCACCATAACCAATTGAGCTAGCATCAGTGTGCAGTTCAGTAGGTAAGTTTGGATCAAATACAGTCAACAGTGGTTTCGTCACCAAGTGCTTAATAACATAATTCCTAGCTTCGTTCTGATCTTGACCCCACTCCCATTTCTGGTTATTTTTTGTGAGTTTAGTTATACTGGCAGTACGTGAGGCAAATTCTGGTATAAATTTACGGAAATAACTAGCTAAACCCATAAATTGACGCACTTCTTTGATAGTATCAGGGACAGGAGAGTTGATGAGAGCCGAGACTTTATTATCACTTGGCCTGATACCATCTTCAGAAATGTGTCTTCCTAAATATTCTATCTCTGTCACAAAAAACTTGCATTTTTTCAAGTTTATGGTAAATCCGGCATGACTGAGAGCTTCGAGAGTTTGTTCTAGGTATTGCAGACCCTCATTTTCAGTTTTAAATGGAATTAATAAGTCATCTATATACACTAATAAAAATTTCAAGTGTTTAATGGCTCTACTTATAGCTCTCTGGAAGACTGATGGTCCGTTACAAATTCCAAATGGCATTTTCAGAAATTCGTAATGCCCATCTGGGGTTACGAAAGCTGTGTATTTTACGGAGTCCTGTGCTACTGGAATTTGATGAAACCCATTTTTCATATCAATAGAGATATAGAATTTAGAGTTTCCTAACTTATCAAGTTGATCCTCGATGAGAGGGAGAGGGTATCTTTCTTTTTCTATTACTTTGTTAAGTGCTCTAAAGTCGACACACATTCGATCGCTGCCATCCTTTTTTTTTACTAGTAAAACCGGACTGGCGTAGCTAGAGTCACTCTCCCGTATTATTTTTTTTTTGTAATAAATCGTCAACGATTTCATTAACCTTCTCTCTCTCAACAGGGGCTAATCGGTAAGGCCGGTAATGTATTAATTCATCCGTTTTCAGGCGTAAAACCATTTCACCGGTAGTAACGGTACCAATGTTGTTGTCAGATGGCAACACAGACAAAAAATTTTTGAAAATATTTTCAATCTTTGTTTGTAGCTCTGAATCTAAATGACATATTAATCCGTTTAGTTGATCGAGTTCGCTATTACAACTGGTTATTTGATTAACTACTCCAGTTGGTTCAAGCAAGTGAGTACGTGTCAGTCTACACCCAGAAGAGTCTACTATAACAGCAACGTCCGAATGACTAACTGCATCTCTACCGATCAAACAATCATAGCTAAAATCTTTATCCCTGGCTACATTAAATTCTATTTCTAGACAGATTTCCTCAAATTTTACAGGGACAGTTACTTTTGCAAAGATATGTAATTTACCATTGCCTATACCATCGAGCATTTTTGAACATGGAGTTAAATTGCAACCTATTCGCCGTGCAATAGAATCCTTCATGATACTGCAACTAGCACCAGTATCAATAAGAGCTTCGACTGTCATATCCTTTATCACAACTTTAGTTAACTTTAGATCAACCTTGGTTATACAATTAGCGTCATCTCTTTTTGTTACTGTGGTACTTGTGGTAGAAAGCTGTTTAAAATAACAAACTGATTCAGTGTGTCCGAATCTTTTGCAATGGGAGCATTGGACTTTGTTTATGGGGGGACGAGCTAAGTTTGTCGAAAAACTTGTCCTAGGGGCATTATAGTTTCTGTTCTGAAAACATTGGGCTGAAAAATGACCTAGCTTGTTACAAGTGTAACAACGTTTTTCATCAATTTTTGGTCGTTTGCTAGGAGAACTAGTTGGGTTGTCAGTAAATTTACTTGTAGAATCAAATGGACGTTTCTTAGGAATCTTCACATAAGTCGTAAACAGTGATATCAATTCTGCAGTGGTCTCCACACGACTATTTTGTGATGCCATTTTTACATGCACATCATGTATACCTCCGCAAACAAGCTCAACTAACTGTTTTTCGGTGAAAACTATCCTAGTATTCTTAAACAATCTAAGTTTTTCCCTAGCATAATCACAATACGATTCTGCAGCTTCAGATGTTAATAACACTGCCTTTGTTAATTTGTCTGACAGTTCCTCTTTTCAGGATATAAATCTTTAACAGTGATTTTAAATTGTTCCCACGTTCTACCTTCATCGGGCTCCCAAGTTTCATACCACAGTAATGCAGAGCCTTTCAAGGCTTTACCTGCTTTTGCAACGGTTGTGATGTTGCTCCATCCAAGATCCGCTGCGATTGCATCGATATTGGTGCACCAGCTGCTGGCACCGCTGTCGTTCTTATCAGGATCGAACGGCGGAAGAACCACATCGTCTCCACGAGGTGTCCCCGCAACTGCATCTCGGATCGCCTTGAGCAGACCTTCTACGACTGCCGAGTCCATTTCAGAAACCACACCCACAATATCTGAAATATTACATAATACGTTAAGATTAGTCAGGTCGAATCCCACTTCTGATAATAACTAAATTAGGTAAAGACATCTATATATAAAGGTATATAAGAGAATAAACATTAATATTGATATTCTTTTATTTTGCAATAAGTAGGAAGTTAATCTAAGTCTCACGGATAGGTTTATCTACACGTTATTAATACACAACAGGAATAGCTATTGTAATAATACACAAGAATAAATAGTATATAAGCCATTTACTTTACTTTCAAATAAGTAGGAAGTTAATGTAATCTACATATTACTACACGACAGGAATAGCTATTGTAACTCTCAATAATTAATTTAAAATATAAGCTTCATTTGGAAATAAGTAGGAAGATAATGAAATGCTCACATTAGTTGTATCTATATATATAACACGATATAATTTAGCGATTGTAATGTTCACACTGATACACAATATTGATAACTATTGCAATACACATAGTAAGTTTTAAACTGAAGATTAATACACATACACAATAATAATAGCTTTCTAGTTAATAGATATAATAATAGTACTTAACTTATTTAGTTGGGCGGCGTGTCCGCCCTGTTCCGAGGTACACTGAGAAGTGAATCTGCCTTTCAAATGCAAGGCTATTTATACCGGCCGCCGTGCGGCGAATAAACAAGCTCAGTAAACCACGTGTTTCCTTAAATTGAAACTAAACGTTTTTACTGCTTGATTTTTATTACAATACATGTTAAAACCTTCTAAATCAATACATATCCACAGATATGTACACTAAAGTTTGTTTAAACGTGAATAATTCCAATTATTATATTAAATGGTTTTCTAACAGTAATAAAGCTGTTTCATCGTTTATTTTCAATTACCAATTATCTTACAAATACAGAGATGAATTATCGTAAATGATTCGATACATTAATACTTAAGAATATTCATATTAGTATGAATATTGAAGAATTAACACAAGTCAATTATCATATCATTAAATGAAATATGGACGAAAATACATGGATTAAATCTAGCCGCAGAAATCATAATTATTTGATAATTATCAGTCAAACTTTTTCTAAAATACGTACAATATTAATTATAAACATTAACATAATTTCCTGTTTATTGGAAACCAGTGAATGTTGCCAAATTCATCAAGTTAAGTCCTCAAACAAATGTTGCCATTTGAATCTTTACTAAATACATACATTATCATCAGATACTCAAAACGTATTATTTAGTCATGTACCTACGTGGTTTAATTATAAAAGATACTTATCTTGACACAAGGTAAGTTTAGCATCATCAGTATTTGAATATTGACAACAATTACCATGGTAAAATTCAAATAATCTATCACACGCGTATATTGCTACGCACTGCGTACGCGGACCGTCGGTCAAGCGCGTCCGCATGCATCCCGTCAGTCGACCGACACGCTATGGAAACATATTAAGGGCCAACGCTGGGTTGAGCGGGTCCCGTCGCGGGTTCATACATAATGTTCCGTCGCGGGTTAATGTAGCCCGCGCCCGCGCGGCGGGGCCTGCCTCCGTGCGTCGGGCGGCCGTCGCGGGGGCACGGGCACGGGGCATGAAATGATTCTGGCATATTGACATCAACATTGTCAAATTTCTTTAAATCATAATTATTCTTCTTGCACCAATTAAGATGCATAAGAGGTCAGAAAGTGATGATATTATTGTTTTAACGGAGAACTTTCTTCAAACGTTATCAATTCATTTTTGTGGTATGCGTAAGTTGCTTTGTGGTCCCGTTCGGAGTTCAGACAGCAGAAAAACGTAATTTATTTTTCGACAAAGTCTTCCAAAGTGTTATTTTATTACAGTTGCATGCCTGTATGTTTACTTTTGCTGTTAAGTGACTCTAATCTGGTGTTTGTATTGTTTAGAAAATTTCCATACATAAAACTATTATTTAGTGACCATTCATTTAAAATCGTCCTTAAAAAAAAGTAAAAATATTATTCAAAAATAAATTCACTAGCACGTGTAACTATGTAAACGACATTACATTAAAAAAGTCATTAAATGCCAAAGCCATTATTGTAAATTATTCCGGATCGGAAATGCCGAAAGTTATATCGCCGTCTTCTAAGTCGGAAGAAGCTTACTCATTTGCATTCTTAACATCTAAAAATAATTTGGTAGTACGTTTGTACTTAATTAGCCGGCTCCCGGCAACGCTAATGATATTATGATAAAAGGGTGTAGGTTTCTGCATTATTATTAATTATTATTCACTTTAGTTATTTTACTTCTTAAATTTAAATTTCTTTTACAATCCTTTACAAAACTAATAAAAATACAGTCTACTAAAAATATTATAAAAGAAACTGAAACCTAGGATACCACCGGTAGCGGAGCAAGGCCCAAGCTACCGATGGTTAGGGCCGCAGAGAGAGGAACCTCCTGACAATACGCGCCGTGACAAGGAGTACTGCCTTCTGCATCCGACCCTTTATCCAGCCGTCTAGCGATAGCTTTTTCTCCTATTTTGGAGGTAGCTAATGGCACAGGCCCGGACCCAAGTGTTATGAGATATATGATAAAGAGATAAAAAATCCTGACTATCTATCCTATCCTAGAGGTATTTAGCACGACTACTTTTTGTAGCAGTTACTGATGGTTGTATTTTGAGTGTCTGAAGACCCGAATCAGTGTACTATTTGGTAAGACATCTGTGGTAGATAAGATGACGGAGATAGTTCTTGTACTATTGATCGCCATAGTGTTTTACATTATTATTATTATTAATATCTAAGCACAATATGTAATGCGGCATAGCTTTAAGCCCACGAGAGACGGTTCAAGTAGCGGTGGCATTATAATAGCCTTTTCACGAGTAAGTGACTAATGAGGTCAAATACAGGAGCGGCAGTCACGGCCGCACAATTGCTATTTGCGTAACGCATAATGGTTTGACACCCTACTAAACAGGGGTGCGTAAAGCGCGTTGGTATTTCTTGGGGTACTTACAAACTAATAAATGAACATTTCGTCATTTGTGTAGCATTCTAAGCGATTCAACACTTACCTACTAGGTATTGGCAAATTATTACGTGCGAGTTCGTAAAAGTCGACTACTGCGATGTATGACGTCATATGGCTTTCAGGTCAGTTTTTAGAAACGTCGATACTGTAACGTTTGTAGTAGGAAAGGATGGTAAATGGTGATTAACTTGTATTGGATCTTAAAGATTACACGGCAGAAAGAAAACAAGATCAAGGGATTTCTTTCATGGGCACCGTACTTACCTATAGGCATTCATGTAAAAAAAAATGTCAAGTGGAACTGCTTGACCACGACAGATATTGGTAGTGTATAGGCCCCACGTATCTTTAATGACGGAGGTAAGCTAATCTACAGGTTTGCGTACGGGGTGGCCGTATGGTCGGGTAAAACCCGAAAAAAACGAGGCGTCTGATCTTCAGAGGGGATGTTAAGTAATCCAGAATGAAGCTCCAAAGGCTGATAATTTGGCGTGACGCAAGCACGTGGCGGCTTTACGAAAATGCAAAATAAATCTGTATTTTCAAATACTCGACCACGTCAGTTCTGATCTGACGGTTTAAATTTAATATTTTTTACACAACTTTGTGAGTTATATATAAAAAAAGTAATTATTTATTATAACTACGAGTACACAGTTCGACACTTCCCTACCCGAGTAACAGATCAAGTTGAATGAATGCGTTCTTTCCTCAAGCGTTTTTTGGAATAAAACTCTTCATGGGATTAAGTTAAAAAACATTGTAGGATTTATTGTAAAAAAAAAAACAATAGAATGTCTTGATAAAGTGTTCCATCGTGTTATTTTTAACTTCTCACTTAATAATATAATCGATCATCTAATTGTAATTAAATTTTGGAGTATTATTTTAAGTTTTTTTGTATTATTTTTACTGGTCTCACCAGTGAGGTGACAAATGGGAATGCCATTCTTACCATTCCCAATTGTATCCAGTGGCGACATATCTAAATGGAAAATTTAATTCGTACGTCCCCAGTTGTAACAAAACAATCGCTGGCGGTAGGTAGAATAAATAACCTATCTGTTACGGGGAGATATTATGGCCTACGAACTTACTTGGGAAATCCGTCGATGGCCTCTCGGGTGTGTAATCAGCGCTGTCTTCGGGTTAGATGGGGGATGATGGTGCACAGAGATATATCCATAGGACGCCGATGGGGCGGTTTCTTCTGATCCCGTATCACCTTCCTCCGGGATAGAGGTGTGATCAGGCAATCCACACTACACTTAATCCTGGAGCTCGTCTCCGAGGATGGGAATGGCGTCCACGAAATGGAGCTACCGGTGAAAGCTCAAAACACCGCGACGCGACAAGTGCTCGCACGCGCATTTGAAGGACGACTGACTTCCGGTTGGCCCACCCAAAGTCGTGGGCCATAATAATCTCGTACCAACACAAAATATTAAGCGGAATAGTCTTTGTGTAGTTACGTTCGAAAACACTCAAAATAAAAAGAAAAGAAATCTGTTTCAGTACGAAACATGCCGCTCACCTTAAAAGACTGTAAGTTCTTTTAACACGAAAACTCAATGAACAGAAAGTTATTCAATATATAAACTTAAACTTGATCTAAGGTTGTTGTAAACAACTAGTATAGGTAATTAAAACTTAGGAACTAATTTTACGAATTCGTAAACAATAATCATTCTAAAGGCAGTTTACAATATTTACGATCGCTCGTTTGAATAGACTCTTGCCCGTTTGCAAAGTCACAACCCGGATGGAGTGTATGAACACGAGCAAGTTTCCATTGGAGTGGTGGAAGATTATCGTCGCATACCACAACAATGTCGCCTACACAGATAGGAGCACCGCGGTCCTTATACCATTTGCCCTGTTTCAAGGTTTGATAATTCAAAGCACATTGAACAGAGTCATTTTTTAAAAACTCGTTCGAATCTCTCAAATAGTTATGACAACCCTGGAAGTTCTTTCCGCAATCAGAGTAAATGTCGCTGCACAAACCTCTGCGCGATGTAAATCGGCGCAGGGCTGCTAAGAACGCCTCAGTAGATAGCTCCGATACGAGCTCCAAGTGTATAGCCTTCACACTCATACACACGAACACGGCGACATAACATTTGATGATTTTAGCATTACGAACCCTATTAGCTCGCATGTAAAACGGGCCCGCGTAATCAACAGCTGTTTTCATGAATGGGCGCTCGGGTCGCAGCCGGACCGCTGGGAGCGGCGCCATCGCAGTCTGTAGACGTACCGGACGCACACGGAAGCAGCGCACACAACGAAAGATTTGTTTACGTATTATATCTCGGCTAGATAAAATCGCATATTTTTGTAAAAGTAAATATTGAACGGCTTGAGTGCCCGCATGAAGATGCGTAATATGGGCATCGTCAATTATTAAAATCGTAAGAGGGTGTTTTTTGGGTAAAATTAATTGATGTTTTGACTCGTACGACAAAAGGGATTTATGTAGACGTCCGGAGACTCGCAAAAAACTCGAATCATCGATAAACGGATTAAGACGTCTCAATTGGTTTGAGGGCGGTTTACCCTGTGAAATGTTTTCAAAATCTTTATGAAACACTTGGTGTTGCACTAAATAAATGAAACGATTAAGCGTGAGTTTATACTCGTGGACTGTGATGTAACTAAGATAGGAACTCTTTTCCTTGTTGACGCGAGATTTAAGAATATTGTAAAAGCGAAAAATATAAGAAGTTATTCTCAACAATTTACTCAAGATTGAAAACTGGTTTATGACATCAACATCGTCGATCAGCGTAGCTGATGCAGACGCGACCGGTGGATTACGTTTCTCCTCACCAGTGCTAGGGATACTTTTAAATACTGGCCACGCAGTAGGATCCTCACGGAGCCATGCTGGGCCGTGAAACCACATGTCGTTCTGTAAGAATGTGGAGGGTAAAAGTCCCCTTGAGTCCCTTATTTTGGTTTGATGGTCATGTTCCATGGGAGCAAAGGGCACCTCTTCCCGCCGCTCACCATGAAGCTCTGGCGCCTGAACCGCGGCGAGTATCGCCGGCGAGTTACTGTGCCATTTACGTAGTTCAAACCCAAGTGATTTGCAAATACCTAACAATTGCTGTTGTAATACCAGAGCGTGTGATTCATCGCTCGCGCCCGCGACCACATCGTCGACGAACACTTGGTCGGTTAAAACCTTTGCCGCTAGGGGAAAATTAGATGCTTCGTCACAAGCCAATTGCTTAATGGTACGAAGAGCTAAGTAAGGGGAAGTGCTCACACCAAATGTTACCGTCCGCAGACGATAATCACGGAGGGGTTCATCGGGCGACGTACGCCACAGAATGCGTTGCAATTCCCTATCAGATTCTTGTACTAGTATATTTCTATACATTTGTTTAATATAGTCCTGCAAGCACGCGTGAGACTCAATTTTAAGACTCGGGTTCCGTTGTAAACGTTGCTCTAATTTATGGAACCGAGCGAGGACCATATCTCGTGATTCACCTAGGGGCGTAGCATCAGGTTTACGTGGTAAAGCTACTGTGTATCGTCCCGTGACGTCACGATAATGTGAGCGTTCAAATATGGATTCACATAGACGTTCCTCGGGGGTGAGTGCCTTCACCTCAGGCACTGACTCCAGTTCCCAGAATCGTTTCAAGTCGCCGTCATCGGATAATGAGCTAAAACAAGCTTGAACTGAGGATGGAGTCGAAGAGTTGAACGCTATTTTTCCCAACAACAAATAACCGAAAACGCTGTTCATAGCGATCGGCGAACCGGGCGAACCCGTTATTACGTTTCCTAAAATTATGTGAGATAGTACATCTGCACCTAACAACATCTCCACCGGCTGTGGAGTGTGAAACAAAGGATCGGCTAAATTTAAATTTTGAATGTGTGCCCACCCCATACGAGGCAGTGGTACACTAGGCATTTTAGGAATAAGTTTCGGCAATACTAAAACTTCAATCGGTATAGAAGGTTGAAGTTCATTTCTCGGGGTTATGCAACACGAAATCTTTCCCTTTGGTCGTACCGGTTTGGTGTCACCTATCCCGTAAACAGGTACATTCGCATAACAACGCTTTATACCTAGCCGCTGTGCGCACGATTCCGTCATGAACGAAGCCTGGCTTCCCGTATCGATAAGACACCGGACAGTCGAACGCTTTTCATTACCTACACATACATCGACGAGTGCGGTCGAAAGCAACACAGTATTTGTTGTGCCAAAAGGAGCATTGAACGACGCGCAATTAATTTGTGTCGCTTGACTCGCGGACATAGCGTGCTGAGTACAGGTGCTCGGAATGTTCTCTTCCCGTTCCTCCGTGAGCGGTAAAGAAACACTTCTCTCACTCGCACGGCTAGTATCACCTTCAGAAGTAAAGTGAATCAATGTATGATGACGTTTTTCACACGAACGACAAACAAAACTCGACTTGCATTGAGAAACGTTATGACCTTTGCCTAAACAATTGAAGCAAACATCTTTATTTTTGATAAACGCATACCTATTGCTTGGTGACAAATTCAAAAACTTATTACATTTTGTTAATGGATGTTGAGCATCGCAACATACACAATTCTGATTCTTGCGCTTATTGACAGAAGGCTGAGAACCGCTCGCACCCTGAGTCGAAGTGTGGCTGGCCACGCCGGCAGCCAACGCTCGACGGAACGTTGGAGCGACGTACTCTTTCCTCTGACTACCTACATTTTGAACATTTCTACTGCCAGATTCAACTATTTCGCTGGCGGTTAATTCTCGTTCTAAAAACTCGATTAACAAGTCGACGTTGGGTACATCGGATGGTTTATGCAATGTTAACTCGAATCGCATACGAATGGAAGTAGGTATTTTACGTAGTAAAATATTCAACAACAAAAAACTCCACTGATTTGTAGGAAAATGCATTACTTGTAACGCTTTTATATTCTCATGGTAAATATTCAGCAAATTACGCACACTTTGATTTGATTTCTCGGCACAGGATTGAATATCCAGAATACGATCAATATGTTGAGAAGCTATGACTCGTTTGTTCTCATATCTTGAAATTAAAATATCTAACGCGACGGTATAATTTTCGTCCGTGATAGGTATCGATTTTATTAAGTTATAAGGCTCGTTTTTCAAGGTAAGAAGGAGATACCTAAACTTCTCGCTATCTGTGTAGGCGTCATTATTATCAACCCTGGAGCGAAATAGGTCATAAAATGGGGGCCAATCGGTCAATTCTCCCCCGAATGACGGCAACGGAAGATTCGGTAACCTACTACTACAACCCCCGTGAGTCGGTTGTATTGTATTGTTAAAGGAAACTCGACTCATGCGCCTGCACTCCTCATCGTTTTTCTTCAGAACTTCGACATGGCTAACAATTGCGTAATAAATATCATTGAATTGAGTTCGAATACGTAACTGTTCCTCTCGGTCAAATGTCGACAATTTCATTTGTGACTTCTCAATTTTAGTTTGCAATTTAAGGAATTTTCTCTGAATAGAAAGAATATCTTTTGCTCGCGCTTTAAATTGCTGTTCATTGAGTTCGTAAAACTCTAAAGTACGTTTGACTTCGTCAAGTATAACTTCTCTTTCGAAAATATCTTGTTCCGCCATTTTTAATGGACACGTAATGTCGCACACAAAAAATCAAAAATCGGCAAAATCAAGATGAAAAACTGGGAAATATTGTCGGGACGCGTAACGCCGCTACGACAAACACTAAAATATACTCGGATGGTTTCCAAAAATGGGAAAATATGCACTAATAACGGGATTTGGACAACGTGACTACAGCAAAGAAAATCCGCAGATCCGGCTCGAACGGATCAAAAATGTTACGGGGAGATATTATGGCCTACGAACTTACTTGGGAAATCCGTCGATGGCCTCTCGGGTGTGTAATCAGCGCTGTCTTCGGGTTAGATGGGGGATGATGGTGCACAGAGATATATCCATAGGACGCCGATGGGGCGGTTTCTTCTGATCCCGTATCACCTTCCTCCGGGATAGAGGTGTGATCAGGCAATCCACACTACACTTAATCCTGGAGCTCGTCTCCGAGGATGGGAATGGCGTCCACGAAATGGAGCTACCGGTGAAAGCTCAAAACACCGCGACGCGACAAGTGCTCGCACGCGCATTTGAAGGACGACTGACTTCCGGTTGGCCCACCCAAAGTCGTGGGCCATAATAATCTCGTACCAACACAAAATATTAAGCGGAATAGTCTTTGTGTAGTTACGTTCGAAAACACTCAAAATAAAAAGAAAAGAAATCTGTTTCAGTACGAAACACTATCAATAAAATAAGTTAAGCGACATTGTTAAAGGTAAGTCCAGCATAAGAGACCTTATGAAGAAAAATTAGTAGAAGAGAGATGTGTTCTTCAAGCGTGTCAGATAATTATTATGACAGAGTCATCAAGATAACACAACATTTTATTTTATTATCAAACTTTAGAGTAAATAGATTATCCGTAAGTCTCTGTTGAGTCGCAGGAGCATTAGTCAAACAAAAAGGCAAAGGTAATGCCCCCCCCCCCCCCCCCAGTGGTACGGGTGGGTAATAATTTTAAAAACAATACCACCAATTAATAGTGTTGTTTATGTGTAATTAATAGTACTTATATACAATAGAGCAAGGAATATAGTACTCTCTACCGAGAGAAGAACTGTAACTCCATAGTAAAAAATGTAACCATAGCGTATACACATCCATACCACTAGCGCCTTTGCGGAATAGCAAGAAACAAATTTGCGCGGGAATATTCGAAACTGACAGTTAAGTAGAATAAAATATAATGCAACTAGCTGTGCCCCGCGGTTTCACCCGCGTAGTTCCTGTTCCCGCAGGAATATGGGGATAAAATATAGCCAATGTTACTCGGAAGGAAGTAAGGATTATATCATGACATGAAGGGGATTCATCATTGTATGAAGTAATACGTACCACTAATCTAGGCTCCGTCGAAGTAAGTTTAATAAAAGCTATAGCATTAGTTATCACGTTCATTGTTTTATTTTTCTCATAGAGAACCTCATATTTTTCAATTACAAATTCGTTCGCTCGATTCCAATTTTTGAATGCGGCACTGACAAACATTTCTCCTCTTTTACCCTTTTTTTTTTCGTCCGACTAAGGTCCGAAAACTCAACCAAAAAGTTGTCA
The DNA here is from genome assembly GCA_912999815.1 of Campaea margaritaria. Taxonomy (NCBI): domain Eukaryota; kingdom Metazoa; phylum Arthropoda; class Insecta; order Lepidoptera; family Geometridae; genus Campaea; species Campaea margaritaria. Next base: position 10,318,276 of record OU538788.1, read on the forward strand.
GCATAAAGAGGTAATAAGTAACTATTTATTTAATTGATATTGTAACGTTACACCCCTTTACCTATTATGGCAAAAGAGTGTAAAGCACACGTTATCAAGGCTACCTCCCTATTCCTATGAGAAGGACCCAAAAGGGAAAAAAAAGGAGACAGTTTAAAATATATATTAATATAAGAATTAAAATTAAGAATTAAAGTCTTTATAGTAGGGGAGCCCAAGCGGGGATTTCGGGATTTACTAAAGCGCGGCAGATTAATATACAGGGGGATACCTTGTACCCGGTTAAGTACCTCCACCACCACCATATATGAGGCCCATATATAAGGCCGCCCGTGAAGGATACAGGATCAGATTAGTAAAAAAAAATTGACCATCAGAAATTCTCGAGCGCGTCAGATTAAGGTAGGGTGAGTTAATTACATCCTAAAAAGTGTATATTCCACTAATCTGACAATTTGAGAGTGACGTAAAAAAAGGGGAGGGCAACAAAGTTGTAAAAAAAAAACGTCATCTCGACATTCTCGAGCGTAGCTAAATTTTTTTTTATTTTGAAGGAAATAATTCAAGAATAATGAAAAATATAAAATCTGACGTTTTCCGCAAGCCGAAATAACAAAAATTCGTCGATAAAGTTAAATGCGTGCAGCTGCGTGATGCCTACATTTCCTTCTCCGCGTTTCTATTCCTCTCTCACTCTTTCTCTATCTATTACTCTCTCACTCCGTCCCCACTCTGGTTTCTGTTGCCATGACGCCATCACAGCTGATCATAAAGACTCGTTCGTGGCATACTGTTTACAACGTGTTTCCAACGTTTTGGCTTTTTTTGCTATTTTAATATTAAGCTTTTTTTTAAGTAATTTTTTTATAAATACATGTATTCTACTAAAAAAGCATATACTTATTTATTTGCATGCTATTTACCGGCTTAACTTTTAACCGGCTTTATCGATCAACTTCAAAAACTAATCCGCCTTTGAGCTTGAAAAACCACGTCGATCGCCACCAAGCTGGTCAAAAGCGGTTGATTAGTTCGAGAGATATCGTGAACGAAAGAAACCCGAAAAAGTGTTTTTTCGGGATTACTCCGAAATTTGTGGCTCGATCAATTAAAATTGCAAAATTACTTATGAGGATGATAAAACTGCGTCGAATTGCGCCAACCGCGTGAAAATTGCTTGATCCATTCAAAAGTTATTGCGGTTTGAAAATTCCAAAAATAGTGTTCTTTGAAACTTCTATCAGACTTTCGAGCTGGGAGAGCTCAAATGCATAGAAATATTATTTCTTTGAACTCAGCGAGCTCAAAATATCACATAAATTATATTTTGAGCTCAGAAATGTCATAAGTACAATTTTAAGCACCCAGGAATGGAATTAGCGGGAAGTTGCAGGGATGGCCTTTAAGGTGAACCGTTTTTCTAATTTTTTTTTGTCAGATCAGGCAAATCCCTCTAGATAATCGTCAGATTATGAGACAGTACGTTTAGAACATAAAGATGAACCATATATATCTTAATCTGACGCGCTTGAGTATTTCAAAATGGCGAATTTTTTTTGCACATTATGAAAATGGCCGCGAGTTTGCGTCCCATTGAAATCGTCAGATTAGTGAATGAGAGCTTTTTTTTGGTGCACTTAACACTCCCTTAGAAAATCTGACGCGCTCGATTTTTTTTTTTTTTTTTTCATTTTCATCCCTTAAGTACAACCACCCCCATCATGCAAACGATCAGATTAACATACGTACATTATTAAAAATACGTAGGACATTGATGCTATCAATATCTGACGCGCTCGAGGATGTCCATGCAACAGTTTTTTTTTACATATTTAAAAATCTATAGCCGCTTCCCCCACCGATGTAAAGGTATATATCATATAACATTTTTTTCTTCTTATCATCTAAGCTTTGCATCCCAATAGGTATCTACGACGCTCGAGTAAATCCCCATTTAGCCTCGTGGGCTCCCCTACTATTAAGGATAGATAAAGAAAATGTGGTCACTCGCGATGATAAACTGGAAGTTACTTCAAAAGTGCTTGAGGACTTCTTCTTGTAATTTTCAAGGTTTTAGACCAAACCTCAAACCTCAAACCTCGGACCAAAGCCATTCAAGAACTGCCGGATGTCAGAGCGTTTTTCAGGCATCTCTTCCAAAACTGTCAATAAGTAATTCTGCAATTTGAAAATTTGAAAACTAAGAAAGATAACAAGGTTAAAAGCTGCCTGATACAATATCATAAACTAAAAATAAAACTGTATGCAAAATTATTGAATTGTACGGGAATACATAAGAATTTAGAAATAAGCTTATAAATGACATTAGTAAAATTTAGACATCTTTCAATAAAGTAATGTTTACAAACAATATAAAAATTAGTGACATAAGAATTTAGAATTAATAAACGAATAAAAGTAAAGAATAAGAAATATATAGTGGCACGCAAGGACTGGAGTAAAAGAGATCAAGAGTTAAGAAACAGAAAGATATGAAAAAGTATACAGAAATAGAAAACCTTACATTATAGATTAATTGTTACAAATTTACAAGCCCTAACACTTCATACAATCATAAACCCCCGTTATAATATTTATTATTATAAATTCGCTCGCTCGATTCCAAAATTTGAATTTTTTTTCCTTCTTTTTTTTCCTTTTTTAGAAATTTAGACTATACAAATTGTATTCTATTCTGTAACAAAACTCAAATCATTTATTGCAAGTAGACAAAAGTATGCTGATATTATCCACTTCGGAAATCCTTCCTGGATTCGGAAACCTATGATGATACGTGACTGTCCTATCTTCAGCGCGTGTTCTGCCACACTTTGCACATTTTCTATAATAATAATTGTTGACAATTTCACATGAATACTCGTATAGGTAGGTATGTGGTTACTCTGGCGTCATTTTTCACAAAAAAATCGCACAACAAACACAAATCACTAGAGAGAAAACGTCCTGTCATAACTATATTATATAACTAGGTGCTAAGTTTATTAAGCATCCTTTCACTGTCTGCGCAATGAGACGGTGACTGGGGATTAGAGCCGTTCTAATTCTACTCCTATCGTGGAAGCAATGAGCCATTGAGGAATTAAGCATTATTACACATTACTTCTCCCATAAATCATTACACCAAAAATCTTTATGGTCTTAATTTATCTATTTAGATATTGATCTATATTGATCTATATTTAGATATTGAAATATCTTTGTTGACAATTTCCATTTGGACCAATATTACAAAATCGTCATTTACGATTTGGTGACTTTGTGGGTAACTATGGCTTACTGAGGCGATATATTAGTCCAAACACCGAAATAATATCACCGACAGTTTATTACACCAAATACACACATATAAAATTTAAAAATAGAAGAAGAACAGAAGTAGAAACTATCGCGCACAAACTATGGATAGCTCTGAAGAACAGGAGTAAATATATAACATAAAAAAGCAAAAAAAGCGTTTTTGGGTTCAGGAAAAATAACATGCATTCGCCGTCGCAGTGGCGATCTGAATGAGGCTGCGACCGAGCGGAAGCGACTTGGAAGGTTTTCGAAAATTCGAATTAAATTAAAGGCGTCGCGCGTACGCTAAGCCACACAAGTTTTGATTCTGCTAGCTAGTTTATTTAAATGAATAAAGTATATTAATTTGTTTGAGCAAGGTTCCTACAACTTCTTCTCTTTTTGGGACCGTATTCTGTTTCATGAGAATTTTTCATTACATTCAGTAAACGCATTAAAGTGACGGTGTTCTTGTTAAGCAATTTGTTAATTTTGGAGTGAAAGGCTTCTAATACATTTGTAGTTCGATGACGTTCACCGAATTCACGAATACTTTTGGTGAATCAATTTTAAACTAAAGCCTTTAAATTTATTTTATAAATTTTCATCTACGAGGTAAGTGCTCACATTACGATTTTATATAATCAAAGCCCTCTAATACTAAATCTGCAGGCAACAACGGCAAAGTAGCGGTTAGTAGCCTTAACCTTATTCTCCGCTCTGGTTTAGTTATGTATTCTGAAACTTTGCCGATTTAGTTGCTTTTTACAAATACTACGCGACCAATGGTAATACAACACCTTCAATGTAATGTATGGAAATACTTATATAACTGCATTCATAGCCGCCTTTTCGTAGTCGCAATGAATTTTTTGTGGTTTCCATTCTGGTATAACTGACAATAATTTCGTTTAGAATAATGTAACTTTTTTCTTTGCGGTCAGACGTCCGTCTATTCCCATTGTCCCCGTACGACATGTTCCTTTCACGTGGATAGCGGGACCAGAATAAATTTATTTCCCGTTGCCCCCTTAACGTAGGTTCGGAGACGGGGACAACGGGAAGTAAACGTCCCCTTAAATCGGTATTCCTGTTAAAAACTTCGTTTTTAGCGTGGGTAAAAGCAAAGTGAAATATAAAAAGTTATTTCTGTAAGTTTTGTTCTGCCTAAAAGAAAATGTAAAAAAACACAAAATCAGCAAAAAAAAATTATACAATAATTTACTTGTTTGTACCTACTATAAAATAGTAATATAAAACATGGTACTTTTGAACTAAGGGTACTTTTCAATAAAAGGCCCTACAGTAAATTCACCGTTGACGGGTAGTTTCATTTGGCACTCCATGATTAATTAGTCAACCTCAATCGAATTCTGGTTGATTCGTAGTTTTGGTGCTTGGTCAGCTTTAATGCTGAATAAATTGTCATCTCGATGTAAAGCTGTAAGGAGTTTCAATATGGATGGATTTTTTTTGCCTAATGCGCTATTTAATTTATATTGCCAAGGTGCCAACCTTCTGCGAAGTTGTTAGTTCGGTGTCGTTGGCCAAAACTGCACCATACTTCAATGAACTTCAGTCGAAGCCATTGTGATAACATTGAGCACTTTTTTCTGTCAGTCATTAGAGCGTACATCAAAGGAGTTATGGCAGTGCTATTATTATTGCTCCCTAAATCGGCATGAATTGTAAAAATCTGATTGAAAAGTTTTGGACAACTTTTGAATGTTCCGACACCAAAATTATCCTAAAGAAATCCCATTTTATATTTTACCTCTTCGGAACAAAACACGATGGATTATTCGTCTATTACTTTCACAAAAGTCCGCCAGCAAAAATTTTTAATTGTTGGGGGTATTTTAACATTTTTCACCTCATCAAAAACAAACAAAGAAGTTTTCTAACTTTCAAATTTAGGAAACGAAATTATCTTGTCTAGTCTTCGTCTTTACTTTCTGAAACTGTTCCACTGCCATGCACTGTTGGTATGGCAGGCACATCGGTGGTGACGATTTTTTTCACCTTCAGCCACTTTGGTAACTAACTGATTCATAACCAGTTACGTAAAAACAATTTTCTTCACTGTTTTGTAATCAGTTACTAATAAACACTTATTTCACTTTGGTTACTAACTGATTCGTAACCTGTATATTTTACAACCAGTTATGAGAAAATACTTTTTGATCTCTGTTATGTAGCCTGTGACTAAAACCTTAAACCTTTTGTTAGGTTAGGTTAGGAATTTATTTCTTCATCGATTTCTTCATACTTGCTATGTTTTTGGGTTTTAGCCTTCCCGGTAGTATTTTTACTTAATTTCTTTTTCTAAAATGTCTTTGACGATAGATGGATTTAAAATACCTACAAACCGGTTTAATCGAGAATGCCAACCTTCTACATAATTTGTATTACGTATTTCTTCTTCATTACAACACCACATTTTAATGAACTTAATGTCGTCTAACCAAAAACGTCCGAAATAAGAATTCAATTTCTGTACATTTATTTTGACACATCTTAAATAACAATAATGATATAGAAAACTACCTGAAACATAAAGATCTAACAAAAGAGGGGGTGTCCATGAGGTATGGTGCCAAGAACACTGGCTGTATTTCCACGTTGAATAGCAATAGTCATTCTCTTTGCGAGAAATGAGCCAGCCCTCTTGTCACCAGCGGCGTCGACTAAACGAGCTTACAGCTTTGAGATTTGCAGCACTGGCGCAAAAGCAAACGTCAGCGGTCGGCACTATTTTAGCCAATGCCAAAATACGCCACCGCAAAGTAGGTACTAAAGGCCTCATTCTGGCGAGAAACTACGTCCACTTTATTATCTTTACTACGTAATACGCATACACACACGAACACTTTATTTTAAATGAATAAAAGATAAACAAATAGAAACAATTCAATCTGAAAACGTATCGTTGTTCGATGGCTTCACAATGGCGGTTCGATGGCTGAAACACTATTCTAACACGATAGACACAACTGTCAAATACACTTAAAATGCTTACAGACTATCGTAATTTGAGCCTTCACGATGCCACTGACTGACGATCCATAGTGAACCAGACTACCAATTATTACAATAGTCTTACTATGGCGTTTCAATGGCACAACAGTGGCAAGTCAATGACCATAAATAATTTATAGAATACCAAATGTCAATGACTATCCTATTGAGACACTACCGACACATAATTGATAAGTTAGTTATTTTATAGAATTGGGCCCCAGGTATATCTAATGAATTTAAAAATTCAGTTGGATAATTTACACTATCATTTTCATTAACAACAGTATCGTATGATTTAAAAGATATCAGAACGCCTGGTAACAATCGTTGTATCTGGAAGTTAATTGGTAAATGATTCAATTTTATTCATAAAAGTACCTATGCAATCATTTAATCAATGTTTTGTTATGACGTTGTCGTCCGTAAAACAACTTTACAGACAACCATTTTTTTAAGAATTGTAACGTTACACCCCTTTACCAATTTTGGCAAAAGAGTGTAAAGTACACGTTATCAAGGGCTACCTCCCTATTCCTATGAGAAGGACCCAAAAGGAGGAAAAACAAAGGAGACAGCTTAAAATATATATTAATATAAGAAATTAAAATTAAGGATTAAAGTCTTTGAAGATAGAAAGAGAAAATGTGGTCACACGCGATAATCAACTGGAAGATAAGTCTTTAGAAATAAATGGTTAGAAATAGTCGGTCTAGAATGAAGCACTGTTTAAGACGGTAAATACGTAATTGTTCTTCATGAAGATACTTATGAAGAGTGACCCCAGGCTAGGGCAGGCGAGGACTGCGGCAGAAAGCTGGTGTCCAAAGGCGGGGAGGCGCTCGAAGAGAGCGGCCTTCACCGGAGGGTTATAGGGCTCCGATGTTTTAAACTTCAAGACTTCTTCAGGACTATAACAATTAAGTAAAGATTTAAAAGTGCTTGAGGACTTCTTCTTGCAATTTTCAAGGTTTTAGAGGCTCAGACCAAAGCCAAACAAGAACTGCCGAATGTCAGCCGTTTTCCAGGCATCACTTCCAAAACTGTCAATAAGTAATTCTGCAATTTGAAAATTTGAAAATTAAGAAAGATAAGGTTAAAAACTGCCTGATACAATAAGATAAATTAAAACTAAAACTGTATACAAAATTATTGAATTGTACGAGAATACAACAGAATTTAGAAATAAGATTATAAATGACATTAGTAAAATTACTTTTTAAATTACTATTTAGTAAAAATACATCTTTCAGTAATGTTTACAAACAATATAAAAATAGACACATAAGAATTTAGAATTAATAAACGAATAAAAGTAAAGAATAAGAAATAAATAGTGGCACGCAAGGACTCGAGAAAAAGAGATCAAGGGTTAAGAAACAGAAAGATATGAAAAAGTATACAGAAATAGAAAACCTTACATTACCCCAAAAACCCCGGAAAATTATCGACACGAGAAAATTTTGCTTGTTAAGAATATACCTTGCCCTTTCACACACTTCTTTCGCTTCTACCAACACTCACATACTATCATACATAGGGGATATGGTTCACATTCGATGACGCATACTCCTCAAGGAAATATTCTGGAGAATAATTAAGGCTTATTTATTGAAATTAGGTGTCATTACCCGCACCTTTTTGAAAACCCAATAAAAAGAAATATTTACACATCTCATAAGGCTTATTTAAGGAGTTGAGTACCGCTCCAAAAGAAGACGCCATGGCAGGGCATTGGATTCAAGTTGAACCTAAGGAAGGCAAGAGTACCTGCCCTGCCACGAGTGCAAAGTTTAAGAACGAAGCAAGTCAAGGATAAGAAAATAAAGAAAACAAAGTAAAATAAAGTAATGGAAGATATAAAAATTGCCGAGAGAGGGTTTAGATTTCCTTGAGAAGTATTTACAGAATATTTACAAATCAGAAAAAGTAGAATTACAATATTATATAAGATTTTGAAGTCCCTGACGTACCACTTCACAAAAAGTTCAATAGAAAAAAGAAAGAATAACAAAGGTTAAGTTCGAGAAGGCTTAGTTTGAAGGTTTAGATAAAGAAGGTTCAGTTTAAAAAGGTTTAGTTTAAGAAGGTTTAAGACGCCAAACTGTATCACCGACATTAAACCTACATTTTGTTTGTTTAAAAACAAGTATCTAATTATTCCAGTCATGATCGAAAATTCCGAAAGTCAAAATAAAAAATAATCAACAAAAAGAAGGTTGAAGTATAGAATCGATTACTTTAAGGTTTAATTTAAGAATTATAGGCCAAGTTGGCAAAAGACAAAGTATTAAGATAATCCGAAAGTTCAGACAAGAAAAATTATTCCAACCATGTCCTCAGAGAAATATATTAAACAGTTTTTCAAGACATTAACGAGAGCAAAGAGTGTAAAATGTAATAAGAGTAGTGAGAATGTCATGTCAAAATTTACTTGAGAACCTGCGTGAACGTCTACTACAGGATATTCTCCTGCAGCACGCCGTATAGTCTACCAAACCCCACTTGAGAGTGACCACTAGGGTTTAACACATCCCAAGAGAAGAATGGATGTGGTTTGCGTTAACAAAACCGTTAGTGATGTTTTGTGTGTGGGGTGCGGTATAATGTTGTAAGAGTTCTGTATAGTGTGTTAGCTACGCAAAGAGTAATGTTTGAAAAGTATTGAAAGTAACCAAATAATATATTTTTCACAAACCAGGTTGAAGAAGTATTTTCTGAAAGAAAGACGAAAGAAATTAGAATACTTGTGTAAGTAAAATTTTAGAATTTAGGAGAGATGATTTTCGAGGGAATTTAGAATTTAAGGGGGGTTCTTTTAGTTGGGCGCCAAACTGTAACGTTACACCCCTTTACCAATTTTGGCAAAAGAGTGTAAAGTACACGTTATCAAGGGCTACCTCCCTATTCCTATGAGAAGGACCCAAAAGGAGGAAAAACAAAGGAGACAGCTTAAAATATATATATTAACTAGCTGACCCGGCCACGCGTTGCTGTGGCTAAAGTTTTTGTTATATTACATTATAGTAAACAATCTAAGAGGAACAATAAGAGAACATCAGTCACGGAGCCCACTATGCTTTTTCACACAGATGGTATTTGTAAAAAAATATGGTGATCTCCTTATTTGACTTTCTACTACTATAACCCTTTAGTACAATGAAATTATTTACGAACAAAGACGAAAATGTTGATGTTGGTATACAAATTCACTGGATTGAGATTTGAAGGGGAAGTACGTTGTACACAATTAATTAAAATGTTCTTACACTTGATATTAAGCAGAAATCAATAGGTACAAAATAAAAATTTATCAGATTTATTATTTCCATTTAATTTTATAACAAATATAAGTATATTACAGTATAATACAGTAAATAACATGTGACGCTTAAACTCATGAATGAGGTAGGCAAGGCAGACAGTCTTAAACTTTTAAACATTAATATCTATTTTTTTGAATTATAAATACTTTCAATTTCAATTTAGTTTAACACCAATCGGTGCACAATGTTTTTGGTTAACCTGTCTTTAGCTAACACAAATAGATTCGACGGTTTCCCAACACGTGAACACGCAACATATGAGAAAAACATGGATTTTCCAAATCTAAACCACAAATGGACATTGTTTGACCTTGAGATTTATTTATAGACATGGCGAAAGCTAAACGAATTGGAAACTGTAGCCTTTTGAAGGGTATGGTAGAATCTGATGGTATCATCGGAATACGTGGCAGCAGGACCACTTTTCCTTTAAACTTCCCAGCCAAAATGGTTGCTTCAAGAATGTTTCCGGTGATCTTTTTGATGACCAAACGCGTACCGTTACATAATTGAGGTGGATTCAAATTACGGAGGAGAATAATAGGGGAACCAATCTTTAATCGAAGATTATGTGGCGGCATTCCAGGGATATCTAATGAATTTAAAAATTCAATCGGAAAATTTACACTTTCATTTTCATCAACAACAGTATCGATTGATTTAAAAGACATCAGATCGCCTGGTAACAACTGTTGTATCTGGAAGTTAATTTCGTCAACATCAACGTTTTTGGCTGCCAAAATCGCCCGTTGACTAAGCCATTCATGATTCAAATAATTATTCTGTATATCCGGGAAAATACTCTGAATCAATTCATTTTTATCCTGAACAACAGTGCAAAAATTGTCCGGTAGTTTAATGCATTGCGTATTTGGTTGCAGTTCTATTTTACCGTTCCCAATATCTAGTAGTTGTTCGGAAAATATTTGTGCTGATGGATCATTTTGCAATTGTACTCGCATATTTATGGTCAATCGAAGTTTTTCAACACTTCGCCATAAGAATGATTGTTTCATACATGCATTCTTGAATTTTGAATGTAGTTTCAAAATTACGTCCATCGGATGCACGATCGCAAATTTTAGTTGCCCCAAATGACGTCATTTGGAAGCAAGAATTAAATTTGCGTATCTTACGCAAAATAATTTGGAATCATCTGAATTGCCAGTAAGAAGGGATAATAAAGGCTCCGGCGGAGCGGGTAGAGGTGACAGCACAACTTTTCCTGATGCGCAGCACATGCGGGCTGCTTCATTCCGAAATTTCAATGCCTGACAATATTGACATACTTTATCCATTCCACCGATAGCAATTTTTGAATGCGCTGAGTAGTTAATATCTGGTGTATATTCAAAGGCAAGCCGAACGAATGATGCACGTGTTAATGAGCGGCTGATCCGTTGCCTTTGTCGATCTAGTACTCGTACTGTAGCTATGTTTCGTTCTCGTGCCGCTCTTGTTCTCGTAATATTCTGTTGCAGACGTTCGTCACGCTGTTCTTGAGATTCTTGTGCACGACTTTCTGCAGTCCTGATTCTTTGAGCTGCATTTCTTGTTTCAATTTGTTCTGGTAATTGCTGAGCTCTTTCAACACGTTTGCGTCGTGACCCTTTGCTGCTCGCGTTGTTGAGGTTAGATTTTTTCGGTGGCATTTGACTGAAAATAATAATGTAATCGTTTAAATATTAGAAAGAGTAAATGAAAAACATGTTATCATAGCACATTGAAATAATAAGTGCAAAATAATTTTCAATGGAGGTTAAATAAAAATAATATAAAAATGTTTGTACAATTATTGAAAAAGTGTGGGGAGCTTTGTGCCATTTTCTCATTGATATATTAATTAACTTTTATAAAACTATGTGATATTACTTACATGTATAAATTGAAATTATTGTTGTTCGTTCACTGTTTTTATTTCTTTTTCTCATTACAATCATATATTCTTTCAAATAACAAAGTCGTTCGCTCGATTCCAATTTTCGAATGCCGCACTGACATACATTCCTCCTTTTTTCCCTTTTTCTTTTCGTCCGACTAAGGTCCGACTACTCAACCAAAAAGTTGTCAGCATAAAGAGGTATTAAGTAACTATTTAGTTAATTGATATCGATAGTTGATTTACCATAGCAGCGCCATCTATTGATTACTTACTCAACCCAGTCGAAAGGTATCGACATCTGTTAGAATCATTTGGAGTTAACAGATAATGGCGACTGTCAAATAAGAACAGACAAATAATTAGCAATAAATTAAAATTGCGACTATAATTTGATATTTAAACTATCCTATCTCTCAAGTTGGATCGAACTGCACATGGTGTGCGAATTTTATTATAATCGGTTAAGTGGTTTAGGAGTCCATTGAGGACAAACATTGTGACACGAGATTTATATATATTAAGATATAAGAAATTAAAATTAAGGATTAAAGTCTTTGAAGATAGAAAGAGAAAATGTGGTCACACGCGATAATAAACTGGAAGATAAGTCTTTAGAAATAAATGGTTAGAAATAGTCGGTCTAGAATGAAGCACTGTTTAAGACGGTAAATACGTAATTGTTCTTCATGAAGATACTTATGAAGAGTGACCCCAGGCTAGGGCAGGCGAGGACTGCGGCAGAAAGCTGGTGTCCAAAGGCGGGGAGGCGCTCGAAGAGAGCGGCCTTCACCGGAGGGTTATAGGGCTCCGATGTTTTAAACTTCAAGACTTCTTCAGGACTATAACAATTAAGTAAAGATTTAAAAGTGCTTGAGGACTTCTTCTTGCAATTTTCAAGGTTTTAGAGGCTCAGACCAAAGCCAAACAAGAACTGCCGAATGTCAGCCGTTTTCCAGGCATCACTTCCAAAACTGTCAATAAGTAATTCTGCAATTTGAAAATTTGAAAATTAAGAAAGATAAGGTTAAAAACTGCCTGATACAATAAGATAAATTAAAACTAAAACTGTATACAAAATTATTGAATTGTACGAGAATACAACAGAATTTAGAAATAAGATTATAAATGACATTAGTAAAATTAGACATCTTTCAGTAATGTTTACAAACAATATAAAAATAGAGACATAAGAATTTAGAATTAATAAACGAATAAAAGTAAAGAATAAGAAATAAATAGTGGCACGCAAGGACTCGAGTAAAAGAGATCAAGGGTTAAGAAACAGAAAGATATGAAAAAGTATACAGAAATAGAAAACCTTACAGAATCAATAAAATAAACAAAAGAAAATATATAAATAAACAAGAACTAATAATATACTATTACTACTACTATTACTATTATAATACGTTTGTTAGAATACATTTTATGCTTATTATATTGGTATCCATCGCTTAAACAGCTTCATAGTTTCATGAACTATTAATTTATCAAGGAGTTTCAAAGTAATTGATATATTATGAATATTTTATCAATCGGGCACTTCACTACATACCTCCTATTCAGACAAGTGCGATTCTTTTCAGAGTAGATTGACCACGAGTAAAAGAAAATACTATTCCGGCTTCTTTAATTTGCCTTCTACAATATCCATCAAACTATCCATGCTCGTAAAAGAGCTGATATCCGATATTTCCGTTGTGCCCAATTGTGGCCTTCAAGTCTCGCAATCTGAATTTTAGACGACTCCATATTTTATGGATTTCAGGGGCCCATAACCAATTGAAAAATAAATAGTTAGATAGAAAACTACGACAAACATCATCAAAGATTTTAACAGAAAGAGAATTTTAACAAGAATTAAGAAATTACCTTCATTCTGAAGTGTCTATTAGTTGCTAACTTATAATTTATATCACAAGTTCTTTCAGGCTAGTTTTCCGAATGCCTCACCGACCACCGACAAACATACGTCAATTTTCCTACCATTTTTCAACCAAAGACTAACCTAGATCAAAAAGTTGTCAGCATTAAGAGATATTAAGTGAACTATTTAGTTAAAATGATATCGATTAATCATAATAAATTCACTAACTCTAACAATTGATGGTGCAAGTCAATGGTGCATAATATGATACGACATGACAATTGCTACGTCTTTATCAACGGACATTGTTCGTCTAAATTGTAGTAATTTTTACGCATTATAATAAAACGTGTCACGACCACATGCATAGATCCTGGCCCCTAACTAGGATTACCTGTATCTAGGGAATCAGGAACTACGAGGACCATGGTCCTACAAACACCCAGTCTCAGTGCAAATACTTGTGGTTCTCACAATTTTTTGCAATCGAACTCGTAACCTCACGCTTCGCAGTCGACTGATCTCTTGAGAATTCCTCCTAGTCTTTAAAAGAGACATAATTATTTTACCCTGAACTCATCATCACTCATACAAAAGGCATTGCCCAAGTGCGGTAGCGCCCATTTTTTGTTGTGTGCCAATTTTTTTTCAGTTATTCTAGTCTTTAACTGCAATACAATATAAACTGTCTGTCAAAATAGCGGCAAGAGTAAATTGATCTACTTTCAATTTTACTTCAATCGCATTTACTAATGACAACGCGATATAAAACCAATTTGGCGCTAAAAATAATTAAATATAGTTGAAAATGTAATCGAAAATTGAAGGGCGTTTGGATTAGTCTTGCTAGATACCAAAAGAGAAACAAGTTATTATAGGGAATCGCACAACATTTATTAAGAGAAATATTATAGAGAAGAATTACAAATTTGAAGAAGTATAAATTTTAAAATACACGTTACATAAAGTGCAAATGAGTAGATGCTGACAAGCAACTATTAATAACGACGCTCTAACTCTACTTATTATACTACTAAATGTTGATTACTTTCTTATAATATGTTAGTCAAAATATACAAGGTACTCGTGAAAAAAGACCTATGTTGACACTAGAGTATTAATAGCAATAACATTTGGTTGGTTTAAATGGTATATATTTATAAACAGTGTAAGAATTTAAATTGTATAGAATTTTTTTGGAAAACTTATTGCTTAACTGTAATGCCATTGTGAAAGTCTATCAAGATTCAATTAGTACGAAATATTGATCAATTGAATATTTAATTATTGCAGCAAATATCAGAATCCAATCAGAATCAGAAATCATTTATTTATTGTTAAAACTGTGTATGTACAAATATGTTAAATTTATGTTATACAAAAACAACAGTTTATTCATTTCGGATGTACAATATAAGGACTTATTTATAAAAACAATTCCTATTTAGGTATTGAATAAATAAATAAAATTCTTGCTAAGAAACTTGCTTATTACGGACTGTGTACTAGTACAATAATAATTAAATAAAATGAAACTACATCCTAAAAAAATAAATATATGTATATTATTAAGATTCATTAAACTGGTTAAAGCTTTTTGGTAGCGTAAAAATGTAATGTATGCAATAATAAAATACTGTTAGAATTAATATACATTTTTTTTATGAACTGGTGTTTTAAATATTGCTTTGGTTGTTCAAACATGTAAGACCATTATGAAATGTTGTAGAAATATAATTAACATACACAATTTTTATCAATTGAATATGTAGCTATTGGAGGTTTAATTATTCTTTGGCTGCTTGTAATTGTAAAACTTATCTACCGTTGTAATAATTATACTATAAGAATTACATTTTTACGCAATTTTCATCAATTCAACATTTACATTACTATTAATTTGGATTAATTGGAGTTTAAAATATTGCTTAAAAATATAACATCATTATAAAATACCATAGGAATAACATTCATAATTTGTATCAATTGAATACGTAACTATTGGAACTTTACATATTACTTTGGCTACATAGAAATGTAATACTCACCATTATAAAATATTGTGAGAATTACATTTTACGCAATGTTTATCAATTCAACCACCTAAATTACTATTTTATTGGGTTTTTATAATATTGCTTTTTTAGCTTATACCTAAACATAGTGTCAATATAAAATGCTAAAGAAATTAACATACGACTATTTTATCGATAGTATAATATCTATGTAACTATTCAACTGGAGATTTAAATATTCTTTGGCTGCACAAAAATGTAAATTAATATTTATCTACCATTGTAAAGTACTGTGAGAATTACATTTACCCTCAATTGTTCTCAATTCAACACCTACATAACAATTAAATTGGAGTTTTAAATATTGCTTTGGTTGCTTAATAATTAACGCCATTATAAAATACTATCGGAAATACAATACGCAATTTGTATCAATTGAATACGTAACTATTGGAGCGTTATTAGTACTTTGGCTGCATACAAATGTAATATTTACCTAAAATATTGTAAGAATTACATTTTACGCAATTTTTATTAATTCAACACCTATAACTATTTGATTGGAGTTTTAAATATTGCTTTGATAGCTTATGAATATAATGTCAATATAAAATACTAAAGGAATTAACATACGATTGTTTTATCTATTGAATACCTACGTAACTATTTAACTGGAGATTTAAATATTGCTTTAGTTGCTTAAAAATGTAATACTTATCTACCATTGTAAAGTACTGTAAGAATCACATTATAACGCAATTGTTGAAAATTTAGCACCTACATAACAAGACAGGAGTTTTAAATATTGCTTTGGTTGCTTAAAAATGTAACGCCATTATAAAATGCTATCGGAAATAACATACACAATTCGTATCAGTTGAATATATCTATTGGAGCGTTCAATATTACTTTGGCTGCATAATATAATTGTGATACATACCCATTATAAAATATTGTTAATACATTTTACGCAATTTCTATTAATTCAACATCTCCTTAACTATTTGATTGGAGTTTTAAATATTGCTTTGATAGCTTATAAATATATTGAGAATATAAAATGCTACAGAAATTAGCACATACGATAGTTTTATCTATTGAATACCTACGTAACTATTTAACTGGGGATTTAAATATTGCTTTAGTTGCTTAAAAATGTAATACTTATCTACCATTGTAAAGTACCTACTGTAAGAATTACATTTTATTGCATTTTTTTCAATTCATCACCTAAATAACTATTTACTAAGTACGGTTTGAAATAATACTCTGGTTGTTTGTAAAAGGAATGCAATTTTAAAATACTGCAAGAATTACACTTTACCTAGTTATATAACTATTTCATTTGAGTTTTTAATATTGCTTTGGTTGGCTACAAATGTAACGCTATTATATAATAGTAAAAAGATTAACAAACATCATTTAATTTTTAACAATTTAATACTTAACTATTGGAACTTTAAATATAATTTGGTTGTTTAAAAATGTAATACCATTATAAAATTTTGTAAGAATTACATTTTACGCATTTTTATCTATTTAACACCTACATAACTATTTATTTAGAAATCTAAATATTGCTCTGGTAGGTAATTAGTGATCCAGAAGCCTGATTCCAAAACAAACTGTGTGACGAATAACGCAAAAATGAAAAATTAACCTCATAAAAATCAATCAATCGTCAAACGTTGTCGCCGTAAAATGAAATCTAAAATGAATTGGGCGGTAAGACCTCCAAAAATATCAAATGTCTCAGATTATACGTGAGGGTGAATCATTAGTCATCAGTCGATGTAGTCCAAACCGTTTGAACTCAGTGACTAGTGCAACAAGTAATATAATAATATTTAACTATAATCAGCATATATTATCTGAAATGGCGCTCTGCCAAACGTACAAAATAATTTTACTTAGGGGATTTTTCAGGATTTGTAATATCTTAGTAGACCACCGAAAGAGTCTACAGTAACAGTTTACCCTCTTATTCATAAAAAGTTATATATCATCACTTAGCACTGCGCAGTACAATTAAGAGGGATTATCCCCTGTACCTGAAATACTGAGCAGTACTAAGTGACGTTCAAATTTTCAAGATTTAATAACTTTAAAATTATGATGTAACATGTTAGATTTATGATGTTAGGTAGGTACTGCTAGCTTCAACAATAGAAGGTTTTCTTACGCTTAAGACACTACTAAAACATGCACTGCTTACTACTCAGAAGCAGAAAATATTTACATTAAGATCAAATCAAAACTATTGTGAGTGAAATTTACGAGTCGATGAATGGCGTCATTTTTCGAATTTGTGCAAGCTGCGCCACATACTGATCATAGCAAATTTTACTGATTCAATTAAATAATTAAGTGGGTCATTCACAAGTTACATTATATTACTGTGAAATTAAGTTCCCAAATTTTGCTTATAACTATGAAACGGTGCCGAAATTTTATGTTTAGTAAATATTATTTCTAAAAAAGATACACAACCACAGTCACGCACATAATTTAAAATATTTAATATAACTAACTATACCTATATTATTATATATTTAAAAATGTATGCACTAGTTAGAATTATTTTAACGATTTTGGCACAATTTTGAGAGGTTGCTCTTATTTAGTAGGTAGGTAATAGCTTTCTCGTGGCTGGTGTCTCCAAATAGCCTAGGAATTGTCCTCAGTCAATTCTACTTCAGTAGGTAGTTATAAATTTTGAGATCACTAAAAGACAAAAGCTATACTAGATATTTTCGAGTTCAGCGATCTTTATTATACTGTGGCGTAATAATCAGTATTTAAATATTTTTTTAACGTATATAACATAAATTGATCAGTTACAGTTTTATAATTGATACTATAGATAATACAATGGATTATCCGTAGAATGACAGGAACATTATAATTTATTATGTATAAAAATCAACTGTCAAAGTTTTTGACCACTGTCTTACGTTATGATAATGTTCTTATTTTGACGCATTATGAGCATAACTAATTTTCGCTGGGAGTAATATTGGTAAATACAATATGATATTTATATAAAAAGTTATATGCTAACTTACAAGTAGGTATGTGCCAAAATTGCCACGGAGAAATTTTGGACTTTTTATAAATTGAAGTTAGAAGATCGAATCTAAACGTTGTAGATACATTTTATTAAGCGATGCCATGTTTAAAAGACCGGCAGTGAAACGGTTAAAAAAAACTACACTACTACTAGACTCGCTACGTTCACTATTTATCTTCTATAGTATAATTTGATCTCCTTCTTTCTTTCCGTTTCTTTTTCTCTTCTCTTTCTCTGACTAGGTACCTATTTGTCTAGCTGACTACATTTTTTATGGATTTTTAGCCGTTACAGTTGGAATAAATCGTTGTTGTTGGGCTGTTTGGTTAGAGAGGACCGACCCACGCTGGCGCCGGCCTTCTCCGCGGATCAGACCTGCGTGAAGCTCGCATGGACCCCATCTTCTTGAGAAATCTGGGTGCCCGCAGCGAAGTACTGAAATCAATACACATATATTTTATTACATACTCGTAGTTTATTTTCTGATAAACATAGATGTAGGTCTCAACTAGAGAAGTTTTAAATTAATATCTACTACAATTCAGCCTGCCAAGAGGTTTTCAGGCACTTTGGGTACTAAATAAGATAATTATTGAGCTAGCATTCGTTAACATTAAATTGGTAAGTCAGAGATTGATTAAGACGTCGCTGCTGATACTTCGTTCTTTTGCCAACTCATTTAACCAACAAGAATTATTTGTCATTGTACTTAAATTGATGGGATATAACTATTTTTATAAGCTACTAGTGGCCCGCCTCGACTTCGCACGGGTGTCAATTAGAAAAAAAAGGAGAACTGTGAAGTTACTGTCGTTAATTATAGAAATTCTTTAATACAAAGAATTTTTATTTGTAATTGTGGCGCGAAAGGCCTACTTATAGCTGTTCATTTTCCCGCAACTTTTTGTCTGCCTTGTGATTTGTTAAGTTATTGAAAACTGCAGTTTTTTCAATTGTCAGACCAATTTATGTAGAAGCAATCCAGGAGGCTGCAAGCAATAAATATGACCTAACAATATTACTTTCGACCCTCGACCAACTGCTTTGTGCCCTAATGCGGAAGGCACCATGGCAAAATTCAAGGTTTAGGTGACTAGATCAAGGGCACTTAACGAAGCTAGCTTACCACGAATATAAAAATAGATAAACTATCGGACGTAGTAACGGGTTTCTAACTAATCATTAAAAAGTTTTTAAATAACAGGAGACGCATTATACACTTCATTGTAAGAGCTTTACTTATAATGATGACTGAGCAGAAACCTGTAAAATGATGGATAAAAACCTGTATGAAGTGTGCGCCGGTATAGGCCACCGGGCTATGGTGAGTAGTGCCTTCTATCTAATATTGGTCTAAAAAATCCACCGTTAACCAAGTTGCGGGTAACAGCTGGTATTGAATAAAAATACGATGGATAAAATAATTATAAACCAGTAAGTTATACACAGGGTTAATTACGTAAACAGTTTAACAAGTTTTTGGGGCCGTGCTGAGACATAAGGTAAAGTATTCATTTACCGCTGTTTGCGATGAATACAATAATCCAAAAACAAAACTAATTGCTCGTGTGGTAGCTAGTGCTTATTGCATATACTCGTATAAGTATAATAATTATGTCTATTTTATGTCTTTGTATCGCAGAAGTATAACTTAGTATACCTTAGGAGTACTTTGAAATCGGTTAAAAATAATATTGAAACCTAAAAAGTAATATATTTACTACGAGAACGTTTTTATTTCACATGACTCAAGCAATTCAAACCATCACACGGGTAAAGATACTTTGGTAAGATTAAACAGAACTATTTGTATCCCTTATAATATATAGACAGACACACCATGTCCGAACCGGAAACCACCACCATCTATGAAACCGGAATACTTAAAATGATTTGCGACTATATGTTTTATAAATTGTACTAATCATAACTATAACATTTCGCGGACGAGTACAACTTTTGTATTTTTTTTATTTCCAAGTTGAAAAAAACCTTGCTTTGACAGACAAAAAGTGTTATTGAATAGTCTGTTGATTAAAGAGTTTCGTCGTTTATATTTTACGAGCAATAAATGTTGTTTGTGGACTTTTGTATGTGACAAAATAGTGGGTTCACGGAACAAGGGCTACGTGTAATTTTTCCGTAAGGTTTTAATTTCAAAAGGACTTTTTGTGTGCAGAGGACCATAGTTTAAAGAAAACATGTGCACAAGACACAAGCTGTTTCCTAATACACACTTACTGAATATTATGTAATTGCCATTTGGTTTAGTAAATCTTGCGATGTGTGTTCCCCAATAGTTCTCTTCCTAAGAGAAACTCATTGTGCTACGCAAAAAATAAATAAAATTAATTAGTATAGTAGGTATCCTATAAGGCGATGTCAGAGTCATCATAGTAAAAACGTGTACCACTTAGTTTCGGCTGCTAACACTACAATCACTCTATGTTGACGAAATGTGACACTAACAAATGTAGGCTAAATAATTATGAGCAATAAATTTCAAGTCATTATCAAAAACTTTGATTCATCTACTTTTTGAAATCGTACAAATAATATATGTCTTTGTATAGAAATACACCAGCTGATCAGGGAAATCTGTACTGGAGGAAGACAGTCAGGTTAACATGTAGTTAATATAATAATTAAATATTAGTGTTAAGAATATAATTTAGTATTAAGAACTTCGACGTACCCCGAATGGCGCACCATTCCAGCCGAGGCGATCATGGTCGCGGAGCGGTGCGCGCTGCGGTGGTGTTTTGCGGTCAGTACGCGAGGCCAGCCGCGCCTTGGCTCGCAGCGCAGCACGCAGTGGAACGTTGGCTCGTGCTGCTTCCGCACGTCCATGCTGGCAGAACTCTACCAGCGCAACGCCCAGTGCCACCGTCAGTCCTCCCACAAGCACGTAGAAGATTCCTGCCACTTGGCTAAGGCTCATCTCAGTTATTGTTGTATCCTGAAACGAGTTTTTTTAAGCCTGACTATATTTCTGTTTATACCAATAGTATTTAAAATGCTTTTTCGTGTCCAAGCTCTTGGGACTCTTCAATCTTAACCAATATGATTAATGTTTTATTACCACATAGCTTTGTTACAGCGGAGGAACGGATTTTGCTTTGTAGAAGAAATTTGTTTCATAGTTAGGTTATGTAGGTCTAGTGAAATAAATCATAGGAAATGTAAGATACATTTTTGATTTATGTGTAATCAAATACCCGTCTACTTGATTGACTAGATCGTAAACCTATTTAATTTTTGTAGTAAAGGCGTGAGAATTTTCTTTGTAATTTCCTTGTTTGACAAACGCAAAGACTCGTGATTTACAGAATATTAAAGTACATAATAGATGTGTACCTCTTCTTTAGGAGCATCACAGTTCCGTGTTTTGGTTGACATAATCCATTTCCGCCAAAGTTTAGCTATGACGCCATCTCTCTTCAAATTTATTATGGCTAAGTTTATTCCTTCACTGAAAACATTACACAGACGGATAAATACTAACTGAAAAAAGGCGTCATACATAATTCTTAATTTTTACTTGAGATCACAGAATAACTAACTGCATTTTCAAACATAATATAATTTGACAAAAATCAAGTACTATGTATGAAAAGTAAGACGTAGTTTTTTCTTAAATTAAATAAATATCAAAAGAAAAAATGTTTCAACGTATACTTCGCCTCAATCTCAAAAAGGGTCTATTACTTAAGGGCTGCTGGATTGACAAAACAAATTTCATTTTGAACGCTGTGGGATACTTTACAATGTTTAATATGAAAAATTTGAGATTATACAGAACACTAGCTTACGTTCCTGAAATGCAATAGATAAGACGTGTAAAATGAATAATTTATAAATAGATTTTCAGCAGTTCCTGGATATCGATGATGTATAGAATAATCTCTTCTCTCTTTACTCTTACAGGGGTATCTCTCAGGGACTTTCGATAAAAAATGCAATTATGTCGTCAAGGCTGAGTGCTGAGACTGTTGAGTTTATAAGCCAGTGTTCCGTAAACAAGCAAAGTCGCTTCGTTCAATAAAGTTTTCCCTTATCTCCAATATTGCGGCGCATCATAAAGCCCCGTCCGTATCATATAAAATGTAAATTTTAACTTGTTGTCAAAAATCACGTCCACACATTTGCGTACTACATAAATGGGTACTATAAATTCGAAATGTAGAGTGCCGCCTTTCCTACTGACGGGGCCCATATAAATTTACGACTTTTCAGTATTCAACCGGGAATTACCGCGCATAGAAGCGAGATTTCAACTAGATAGTACGAGCCCGTTTCTCTGTGTATTTACACTGGATATTTATGCTGGAGTTTCGGTGTTTGATATTCACAGTTAGCGTACTTTTTTATTTTTATTTTGTCGTCCTTCCTTACAAAATGAACGTTCTCTGTTTATTATTTCATCGCGCTAGATTCTTGTTATCAAAGCAAGTTGAAGTGTAATATTTTACCAGCGCTTTTACACAGAGCGCTGGTAAAATAGATTTATAAGCGTACCGTAGCTATAATTTATAAGAAAAATATATCTAAAAATTCTGTTTTACTAGATTTACTTGTGTGTTCTACAGATAAAGATTAGATAAATAGGATAAGTAAATAAGGCTTTATAGAAAATGAGTCTAACAAAGACAGTGGGATAGGAGGTGATAAATCTCACATCTTGCTATTTAGTTTTCTTCTTATTTTTTGTCTCCTGTCGTGATAGACAATAAAGAATATTTATAATAAGAATATAAGAATATAATAAGAATATTTTCAGAGAACAGTGTAAATCTTTCAAAGAGCGGTATAAATCGCCACTTCCGGTGTTGAGGCATAAACTCGACTGGTTGGTCAAAGGACTTCCTCGCTATGTCTGCTGACGTTAACGGAGCGTTTTGATTTGTTGTCATAAGTACACAGGAGATATTTGTTTTTTTAACAGGTCTGAGTTTTAACCGGTCTACGTATCAAGGTATTTCGTCAACTTTCTTGTTTTATATTATTATGGCATCGGCTTTAAAAAATATCATAGCTTAAAGCTATGATATCATTATGCTGATTGCCAGAGACACACAGCGCTAATTTTCAGTTTAAAGCTTAGGCGATAATCATGACAATTAATTCGTTTATTCAATAAATGGATGATGTTACACCGGGCTTGTATAAAGTGTGCCAAATAAGTAAGTTATTTTGTACCTTAGGGATGATCCTTTTAACGTGGCTACGGCAAAATCCACGTGCTTATAGTTGCAAACTCGATGCGATGCTCCGCAGGTAATCTGACGCTCTCTGTTCTCGACAAAGGGGACATTTTCGGGCTCGCTTAGCATTGAGTCTTTCGCCAAGTACTCAGACGGGAACATGTAGTGGTTCTAAAAAAATTTTTGTGGTTACTGCCAAAGCAACACGATAGTTTCTCGTATACTTTTGACTCGGTTACTTGATTTTATAACAACAAATGGACTGCCTACTTTTGTACTTTATTAACTGTAGGTAAACATTTTATACGCACTTGCAATAAAGGTTGATATGAAAAGACGATGATTTTATATACTTTAGACATCTAAGGATTTATTATCTAAAAGTAACATACCAATTGAAAATCTCAATTCGCTTCAGCAGTTTCAATTTAATTCTGCTTGTTACCTGTATTGTGTAAAAATCATGGCGGTTCTTACTTCGGTATAAGGCATGTTCGACGCGTAGTTGGAGGGCGGTTTCTGCTCATCTATTCTCTCCAGAATAAGATAGGCGGCGAGATTCGCGGTATACGAACAAACGAGAATCAGCGCAAAGAACCACCACACCGTACCCACTATTCGTCCAGATAAAGACCTTAAAATAATAACAAAGTAAAGCTACGTATTTATCATTTTATTTTGCCTTTTTGTAAAAATAAAATTATCACTGGTAGGAGCCTATTGAGGGCAATGCCTCGCGAATCTTCTAATCACATTTATTTCTAATAATCATGTTTGTAGATTCGAATTCTAATAATTTTAATATTTTGTTATAACAGTTAATATTTTGGTACCAAACTGCTTCCTAATATTTCAATAACGACGACGTAAGAAAATATGAAATCAATTTGTATACCCGACCTCCTTTGCCTAACGAGCATGAGCAATACAATATATTTTCCATTGTGATTAGTAATTCGAGCTATTTTTTTCAAGGGGTTGTAGTAAACCTAACTGGCAGTACAGAACGTCACATTGATATGTATTTTCAATACTAACATATCTACAGCATGCCTCTTGTGCATTGAAATGTGATTTTATACAATTCCATGCTGAAGTTGACAATGTTTGTTGACTTTAAGAAAGCTTATGAAACGAGGATATTTTGGAAGATAAAATTAATATATTTGTGGAAAAGCTTAGGCGAAAATAGGTATACAAATTTATTATTTAAGACTGAAAAAGCCGCTTCTTCAACCTTACATCACCAAGAAACAACATGAGACCCATATTTGTGATATACTCGTAGAGGCTAACAAATTCATAACCCTAAACTAACTTACTAGTAAAATTATTTTGCGTAAAGTAACTAACCTCGGAACAACATCGCTTCCTTGTTGCATGAATGAACCCAGGGAAAACCAAAAAGAGTTCCAAATGCTGAATTCATTGTGCAAGATTATCTATAACAAAAAGAAGACGTTTTTTTCTTCGCTTGAATTTGATAACACTATGAAAGGGAATATATTTGACAGCATACCTCGTTTGTGCTGCTCATGGGGTGATCCAAGTGAGTGTCAGATATAGTAATAGAACGCCACTCGTTAGGAGAAAATCTTGATACTAAAAATAGTACTATGCTGACTGCAAAAAAGCTGAAGATTATGCATAACTGAAAAAAAAGTATATAATATATATTATTATAAAAAGCATGTACGTTTTATAACATAACGCATCACGATCATGCTAGTTCTTGAATGTCATATACATAGTATATAATTTAAAAACTCACCCATATCTCTTTTGAAAGAGGTCTAAGGAAACCAAACGTGTCCGTTATTTTCTTTTGATTCGTTGTCCGTGTTTGTTTCATAGGAGTGTCCATTGACATAAACGGTTCGCTAAAGTCGACCAACCGTTCTCGATCAGGTGACACTGCTAGCGGAGCTACGGCCATATCTGCTGTCTGAAATGCAAAAATAATCTTTATTCTGTATTAATACTTTTATTTTTGCAGCTGCATCTAAATTTTCAGTTTTAATATACCTACCACGTTTGAAAACTGTAATGCAAGGTCATGTAGAACTGAGTTAAGTTTTAAGTTTTAAGCCTCGAATTAAACGGGAAATTAGTTCAAACACGATAGCAAATTTTGTATTGAACAGACAAACGAAACGTAGTTTTCAAATTTTAATAATCTAATACGTGTAGAAGCGGTGGTAGCCTAGTGGGAGAACATCCGCCTACCAAGTAGATGGTCGTGAGTTCAAATCCCAGTGCAGGCACGTTCTAAAGTGTTTGTTCAAAAAATATGTACATAAGTATCATTTGCTTTTCGGTGGTCGTAATGAAACCCACATCCCTACCTAAGAATTATTTCCGAGGGAAGACCACGGGTCTTTCCTTACTTTCCTTCACTTCCCTCACTGAGCACGGGTTCAGCAGTGGGTGAATATAGGTTGATGGTGGTGATGAATCTGATGTGTAATAATGATAACTGTGAAGTAGACCATTGCCTCTCTTGGGCCATTAATGTCGTAATTTTATCTCCACATTGTATATTTGTGTATATACTGGTAGTTATATCGTATACCTACATCATTATGGACGTTAAGCCAATATTTATTATTTTGTGTCACTATAAAAGCTCTTTGTAATATGATATATTATAAGTACAGAGGCAAAAGAATGACACAAAATACGCAGAAAGCCTTATAAGCACAATGACATTACGGGCGAACCTCCACTTGATATTAGATTTGCCGTCAAATTTCTTTGCGAAGTTAGGCTAACGGGTGTGCCGCGAAGAGGTTGCGCAAAGGTTTTATAACTACAAAAATACGAAGAAAACTCAATAAACAACCTTCAAAGGAGGCATTTGGTCGCTCCGCTCACCTTGCAAGATTTCCCAGAAATGAACTTGTAGTTGTAAAACTTTTGGCTTAACAAGAGGCATTTTGGTTTGGGTCGTGGGGTTGTCTTTCGTTAAGAAAACATTGTTTGTAGTGAATGCTCACTTTCCATGAAAACTAATGCTATGCCGTAATTGATTTAAACTTTAAATTTATTATTACAACAAAGTATTACCGTTGGGCGTTAAAGTAGAGTAACATTAAAGTTAGATCGTATATTGTGTTTCAAAGTATGATGTATTATATTTCTGTGCGCTGCGCAAAGAAGGAAAACTGCAAGTTTGTAGCCGACGCTGTTGGTACTGCTAAATCGTTATTTACTGTACTCGGAAATCCTTTGAATGGTCATACCTACAGTTACTGTAGAAGACACAAGTCTCCCACGAATGAAAATATGATGATTAGGAAGATTGTTCGCGCCACTTACATTGGCACTCATAATACCTTCCTACCTTCCTATTCCTATCATTTCTTGGCGACTATCTCTGTCGCTCATATCGTGGTATCCACGAGAAAACTGCTTGCCGCCGCAAGTAGTCTGCGATCGACCCTCGTCCTTCGCGGCTGCCGCTCTCGCCGAATCCAAAGTACTGGATCTGCTGCTCCTCTGTGGTGGTCCACGTGAATTCGACGCGCAAATATAAACAAAACCCGCTATAAACCCGCCGCGTAAACGCTCCTTGCCGACACGCACCAACCGCCTAAAATACAGTCCACTACATCGATCGTCATAACATCCTGAAGGAACAAGCAGCTTGGAGACGGACCCGAACCGAGGTGATTGCAGTTGCATGGAGACCAGGTTAGTCGCCAAGTTCCTTTGTACTACTCTTCTACCAGCCATCCTTCCCCCGCCATTGGAGGCGCGCTCAGCCTATACAGCTTAGCTGCCGCGCTAACATATTGTTGGTCCTCCGCCGCCGGATCTTCTCTGGTCCTCCCGCTATTCTCTGGCCCCTCTTAGGCCTCATATAGTCCTCTTTATAACCGCCCGCAATTTTATATTGGTATTTTTACCAACGATAATTTCCTATAATTATCGTGTTCCCGCCCGCAATTACAGTTCAGATAGTACCCTGTACTATCCTACTACGCTCTTATATACTTATTTCGTGTATTCCGCATTCCTAAATAGTAAAAATAACGATTTTTCCGTAATTCTTAATTTTATTAAAAAGTGAAGGTATTCCTAATGACCGCCCGTGCGTCTCCGCGTGGGTATTCAATACGCCGCGCGCGCGGCAGGTAAATGCTGTAGGCAGTTGCAGTAAATTAGGAATTTCATACTTTATCTAGTTTTTTATACTTTGTTAAGATGGCTATGGCTACTCGTTCAAAAGACAAAGATAGTGAAGTATACGAGGACGCAAAAGCGCTCGATACGTTACAGATCGAACGTTTGACCTTGATAGGTAAACGCGACATTATATTTTCTCGCTTACAAGATATTTTTAACCGATCTTTAAAGGCTTTCACTGATGATACTGAGAAAGATTTATTTCTATGTGGAATGATCTCGTTAGACCGTTTACGCTCCGATTTCAATGAAATTGTGAACAAATTAAATGTCACCGAGTTGACTCTCAACGCTTCGTACACGGTAAACTACCAATCTATAAACGTCTTCGAAGATATGTTTTGCCGTTGTCAGTTTGTTTATAATAAACTTAACCCGCCTTTAAAAACCGCTGATTTCAATGTTGCCCCGCAACGTAAATCCATCAGAATTCCTGAACTCGATTTGATGGTCTTCAATGGAGATCCGATGACCTGGAGGATATTTTATGAGTCATTCAAACGCACGATTCACGAAAATCCCGATCTCACTGATCACGAACGCGTCCAATATTTAATTAATAAATTGTCAGGCCGGGCCCTTGCAGTTTGTTCTGGTATCGTACCTAACGCTGATAATTATCCGATCATATGGCAGACGCTCGTCGATAAGTATAACGACAAACGTAACCTAGCCTCCGCTTATCTTGATCAAATGCTTGATTTTAAATCTTTTAACACCGCGACGAATAAAAACTTAGAATTATTCCTAGATAAATTCTGCACGGCTGTGTCAAGTTTGAAGTCTCTCAAGCTCGATAACGTGTCTGATTTTATTTTACTATCGCTCGCTTTGAAGAAAATAGATTCAAGTACTGCACGGTCGTTTGAAATGCACATGCGAGGTAAATCTATGCCTACATACAATGAACTTTTAAAATTCATCCGCGAACAAAGCAAAATATTGGAACGCACTACGACCGATTCTCTTAGCCGCCGTGATAACAGGCCGGGTACTGCAAGGTCTACGCAGTCTTTTGCAGCATCATGCGTCACTCACTGTCCGCTTTGCAAACAAGCCGATCACGCTAACTTATATAGATGCCCTGCATTTGATAAGCTTTCTATCGACGACAGGTACACTTTTGTAAAACAAAGCAAAGGTTGCACTAATTGTCTAAGCACTACGCATATAAATATCGCTTGCAATTCTAAATTTAATTGCCGTTATTGTGGATGTAAACATCATTCTATGTTATGCCGCAAAGTATCATTTTCCCGTGAAGACAATCGCCCGTACCCTAGCGCTCCGTCACAGGCGCACGCGCCGCCTCCGCGCGCGCGAACTGGCAACTTCTCCGCCGCCGGGGATCACATGCCGCCTTCGGCATCGCCGCCGCCCGTCGCGGGCTCCGCTAGCGCTCAGCTGACGAACTTACCTACAACTGCTTATCAGTCATCACAACAACAGGTGTCGCTGTGTAATATACGCCCCGCTTCGCAGCCTAATGACACTACTTGTTTACTGGGAACCGTACAAGTTTATGCTACGGATTTAAATGGTCGCCGCCATGTAGTACGCGCCTTAATTGATTCGGCTTCCCAAAGTAACTTTTTAACTTCAAAATGTTGCGCTAAATTAAATTTAAAATGCAATAAGGTGACGAACACCGTTGTTAAAGGGATAGGTTCCGCATCTAACCCAATCAAGGGAGCAGTTTCTGCTACTTTATCTTCCCGCCTAAATGATAATTTTATTGCAATTGACGCCTATGTTATCGACCGCATAACAGACAATTTACCGGCAGTGAAAATTGACGTATCCTGCCTTTCATACCTGAACTGCCTGCCTCTGGCAGACGACAGTTTCGCTTCGCCTTCCGAGATCGACATACTTATAGGCGCGCCGCTCTTTTCTGAAATATTGCTATCAGGCCGCGCCGCTGGTCCGCCTGGTACTCCAACCGCTTTTGAAACCATTTTTGGTTTTATCGTAATCGGGACCGCTCCCGTTACTCCCGCTCATGTTACTCCCGCTCATGTTACGCCCGCTCATATTGAAACCGTTGTTTCTATCACTGACCCCTTGGTTGAAGATAGATGCCGTTCTCATATTTCCCTCTGTACCTTTATGGAAGGACCACGTTTAGATAATCTTGTCCAACGCTTCTGGCAGCTTGAAGAGGTGCAATGCACGCCGACTTTGAGCCCAGACGCTATAGAATGTGAACGCATTTTTACAAATAACGTTTCCCGCGATCCTACGGGACGCTATTCTGTAGCGTTACCTTTCTCCCGCGATCCCGCGACCGCTCTGGGTAATTCTTACCCTATCGCTAAAAAACGCTTCATGTATCTCGAACGTAAGCTCGCCGCGACACCTGCTCTGCGCTTAGAGTACGATGCTATAATCAAAGAGTACATTCAGAAGGGTTACATTTCACTGATCGACAATGATAGTCCTTTTACTGGATATTACGTGCCACACCACGCCATTGCGAGACTACAAAAAAACAACAACTCGATGGCGTATGGTGATGGACGCCGGTGCTGAAACTGACTCAGGCCTCTCCTTGAATCAAGTTTTATATACCGGGGATAATTTACAAAACGATCTTTTTACAATCCTCTTGGATTTCCGCCTCTACCCAATCGCTTTTACATCCGATATTAAACAGATGTACCTACAAATTTTGATAAATAAGGACCACCGCAAATATCAAAAATTCCTGTATCGATTCGATCCCGTTTTTCCGCTTGATACCTACCAATTCAACCGCGTTTGTTTTGGTCTACGTAGCAGTCCGTTCCTTGCAATGCGAGTGTTGCGAAAGCTGTGCGCCGCCGACGGTGCCCGCTTCCCACTCGCAGCATCTCTTATCAGCGACAACACATACATGGACGACGTGTGCTACTCCATGCCTACTCTGTCGGCTTGTTTACAACTCAGAGACGATCTCTGCGAGTTGCTCAAGGCCGGGGGCTTCGATCTCGTCAAATGGGCTAGTAACTCACCCGCGCTCCTTGACTCCCTTCCCGTCTCTGCGTTAACGGAATGCGTTAAAAATGCGAAAAATGCGTTAACGGATCTTTTAAATTCCGACGAATATAATAAGTCTATCTCAGATGAGTTATCAGCTAATCGCATACACTGGAAATTCAATCCACCGCGAAGTCCTCACTTCGGGGGGAATTATGAAATATATGTGAAAGCGTTTAAAAGTCATCTTCATAAAACGATCGGTTCACAGTTACTCACCTATGAAAAAATGTTAACCGTACTCACACAGATAGAATGCGTTATCAATTCTCGTCCTATAACGTTATTGAGCGAAGATCCGTCTGAGCCGACCGCGCTGAGTGCTTCACATTTCTTAATGACCGCACCGCTGAAGCATTTGCCCGCTTGCACGGTTCCCGATGAACCTGGACACTTATTGAAACGGTACGCTTTATTGGATCCAATGGTACAATCATTTTCCAAACGGTGGAAGTTGGAATATCTTCACTTACTTCAATCTAGAGGAAAATGGAATACACCTTCGAATCCCATTACAATAGGTTCTATTGTTCTTATTATCACTGATAATATTCCCCCGCTATCCTGGCCTCTCGGCGTCGTCGTGGCCACTCATGTCGGCGGCGATGGCATCTGTCGAATAGCGTCAGTAAAAACGGCGACCGGCGTCTACCAGAGACCCGTCGTCCGTTTATGTATCTTACCTACCCAATAATTTAACCCCTTGCTCCCCGGTCAACCGCTATGTTATATTTAACCCGTTGACCGCTTTAGAGTTTAACTCTTATTTTTATTTTTTTTTATTTCCCGCTTTCTTTTAAAAACCAATGGTTTTTAGGCCGGGGGCAAATGTTCGCGCCACTTACATTGGCACTCATAATACCTTCCTACCTTCCTATTCCTATCATTTCTTGGCGACTATCTCTGTCGCTCATATCGTGGTATCCACGAGAAAACTGCTTGCCGCCGCAAGTAGTCTGCGATCGACCCTCGTCCTTCGCGGCTGCCGCTCTCGCCGAATCCAAAGTACTGGATCTGCTGCTCCTCTGTGGTGGTCCACGTGAATTCGACGCGCAAATATAAACAAAACCCGCTATAAACCCGCCGCGTAAACGCTCCTTGCCGACACGCACCAACCGCCTAAAATACAGTCCACTACATCGATCGTCATAACATCCTGAAGGAACAAGCAGCTTGGAGACGGACCCGAACCGAGGTGATTGCAGTTGCATGGAGACCAGGTTAGTCGCCAAGTTCCTTTGTACTACTCTTCTACCAGCCATCCTTCCCCCGCCATTGGAGGCGCGCTCAGCCTATACAGCTTAGCTGCCGCGCTAACAAAGATAAATACCTTAACCAAAATATAAATACGAACTACCACGGCAAAAAGCTAAGTCCTGTTGCTTTGTTTTAATTTTTCCTTCGACATTCAAAACAAAAGTTAACAAAGTAAAAGAGGTTCGTGTCTCTTACACCTAGAATGGTGAAATTGATGTATAATTTCAAAAATACACGACAGACCTATATTTCGAATATTTTATGCAAAAATGTTTATTACTTCTAATTGCGGTCTAGATGTTCAATCAGATTTCATGTCTCACCATATTTCTAAAAAAACACGAGAAAATTTTAAATGACTGTGACTTTTCCAATGCAAAAATATGAATTTTGAGTTATCGGGAACGAATGTGTGAAGAGAACAGTGGTGTTTGTGAAATATTTATTGCTGTAAAAATTTGGTAATAACTCTAAAAGTGCGATAAATCATCCTCAGGCGTGCTGCTGCATGTAAATCATCTTTGGAAGAGATACGAAGTTTAACTAGTACGTACCTTTTTCGTCAGTTCGCTAATAACACTAGACCAATTTTCAGGCGAACTTTCAGTAGCAAAGCTGCTATCTTTTGCAAGCTTTATTTCATCTGAAACAAAGAAATGCACTTTCTTATTTGTGGTCTGACAATTGGCGGTTTCATCTCACAACAATCGTTTGTAAGTTAAGTGAGCGTTATAATTAAGTCCATCCAATGGCGGACGTGGGTCTCTTCTAATGTCTAGTACGTTTCTGTAGACGCCCTGCGCTCCACTTTAGACTAGAGATACAACTTTCCCCAATTGCCTCTTATGAATGCCAGTTTTTCGAGTTTTGTTGGATACTCAAGCTTCTTATTAAGATGACCTTATTATGCGTTACGGGTATAATAATATTATATTTGACAGATATTCGAAGCATAATTTCCCCCCAGAGCTTGCCGAGTGCCAGTTAGTTATGAATTGTTGTTTTCAGTTTCGTGGTTCAGAACTGATAGGCCGCACTAATCGAAGGTTTCCATCTTTAGACCCTGATAAGGATGACAAGAAGTCTTGGGAAAGCTAAGCAAATGCTGCTCAGCCCAAATTACTCATTTTATTCGAGTTCTATCTCGAAGATGCAGTCAATTGCAGAAAGTTTTATTATTTATTCAATGATTACAAAAAAGCTACTTTCTCATTCATTCATAGCAAACGAAATATCGTCTATAAACTGTTTAGATAATTGGATCTTTTTGCGCCGCAATAGATTTATTTGTGATAAGTATGTAAGTCTTACTACCAATTACCATGTTTTAGATATTCTATGTCTGAAAACGGCTCGGCTCAGAATCTAATAGTGACGTGTACTGGAAGACAAACGTGCCTATTTTGTGCTCCGTGAGTCGAAAAATGTGAGCCGTGTTTGTGTTTACCCAAACAGCATTCTTGAGATAGAATAATGTATTATTCATTCGCATCCTAATTTTTATTTACAATTCGTTTGTTTTATTGAAAAAGGTATAAACGATAATTATGTAATGCGTCAATGGAAAGATGTTCACTCCTGAACATGAGTCCTAATAAATTCATAGAGGCATATCTTCCAAAGAACGCATAATGAGTTGTTACCAGCTGTTCGCATCCACTTGCTCCCCGCGACTCTCACTAGATTGTCAGTCCACGTCGTAGGAAGGCCGTTCTTTCAGTCCGTGATCACCATTTGAGATCTTTTCACGCTTAAAGGGTTCCCATTGGTTCAAAGACTTATGTGGCCTGTCCATTGCCACTTCTAATTACTAATGTACATCAAGTCGACATGGCTTGTGGAATGACTCTGACAATGCTCTGTCGCGACACATCCTACACCGTCCTTTGTGAACTAACATGGTTTGACATTGACATTGACAGACATTGTTACAAACTTTATTCTTAGAGCTCTGATGAATTTTCAACCACAAAATGTTACGCAGCTTCCGAAACACTATCTACCCGAACTGATTTCATTGATTGACTTCCTTGCAGCTTTATAATACAAAACTTTTTGTATCATTTTGAATACACATTTCGTAAAGTCATGCTCAACGGATAAATTATTTAATTAAACCTAAAGAATCCATAACTGCAACACAATGCTCTGTGCTAATTATTTTGCAGGATTAGCCTTTTGTTTTAAATAATTAACATAAAATAAACTAAGCGTATTAAATAAAATAAACGTATTAACGTTGTAAAGTACATTACTACATTAGCATCACTAAAATGTGGTGAATTGTACACGTCGTGCGCGAGATCGAGACAAACCGTTGAAGTTTAATTTTATAAATCAGTTATAGTTCTGGAATGTTCTTTTTCAAAATGAGGGACAGAGCAAAAGGCGGCGAAAATTATGTTTTTAGCACCGCCTCTGTCATTATTTTCGTTTCAATGTCGAAATATTTGCGTTGTTAGCTCTAACTACCAAACACCGTTTTTAGAAGGGAAAAATACTTACATTTGATGCCCAGCTTTTTTGCAATTAATTCAGTTAAATCTTTACAGAATCCATGTAGCTTTTCTTCTTTTTCCATCTGTTCAGCATGTTTCCGCATCAAGAAAGGCTCGTGAAGAACAGCTGTGACTATGTACGTTTTGTTTGTATCGTAAGCAGCAGGTGACTTTAGTTGAACGTGTCTAGATGATACCAGTTGCAAACCGTGTGCGTCAGTCCATGTCCCCACCTAGATGTAAATATAGTGTTTTCTGATAAACTTTATTTTAAAACAAATAATAATATTTACATCTAACTTATAACTTTAAAAAAAATGTCTAATCATTTTAGATTAAATCAAATTAATATAAATTCTTACCTTTAGCATAGCACTTTGGACTGTCATTTCAACCACATGCAAAGTGAAATTACGCCGATGGCCTTCTTCGTTGAACGATATATTGCCCGTGAGGCCCTCAATATCCGTCTAAAACAAATAACACGTTATTTCACATCCTTTGCTCTCGCAAAGGGCAAACTTCTCACATTTATAAAGTAATAGTAACCCAGGGGCACAGCCGCCTCGCGAGCACCGATATTACTTTGAAACTATTGCACTGGATTATTACGCAACTAAACTCAAGAATAAAATTACAAACAACGCGATACTGACGTGAGCATGGCGTTCATATCGTTACAGAACAAATATTCCAGGCGAAAATTTCCGTCATTCAAATGGGTGACTTATTAAACTTTTACGGAACTTAACATTTAGTCATTACGGTTATATACATACCTTTTTTATGAGTCGAGAAATTTTGTCTCCATGTTCAAAGGGTACCACCCAACTTTTTCCAGGATTGCAGTCAATCACCTTTGTTGAATTTGCTAACCCAGCGGCTCGGCGCAGAGCGTTTCTAAAAGCATCTGGTTTCTTTCTCCAAAGCCTGCCAAGCGCATCCATTAAAACTTGCACTCCGTCATACATGAGAGCCGTTTTTGCCTGCCATCATTAGTTTAATTTTATTGAAGTTGATACAAATCTGCTGATATGGAATCATTTGTTTCTCGGATAATTACAATAATAAAGAAAATAAATTTCATTCGTACAAGTTTACACAATCAGCCATTACTAGTCTCAAAGTGATGTTAAATTGTATCTCTATATAATCTCGATATTAATTTAGATTTAGGAAGGCTTACAAAGTATCTAAATCGAAATCCCCAACTCTGTAAATGGTTTTAAACTGTTGAAAACCTAATCACGACGATGAAAATGATAAAGCAACAAACACAAAAATTAAAAAGCTTAAAAATAGAATAGAATAGAAAACTCGTTTTTTTACACCAAAAAAATAAACACAGCATAAATAAAAGACAATTATTTCATCAAAAAAATTAGGTATAAGTGTATGAATTCAAAAAGGGACAGGAAAAAGAAAACAAACGTTAAGGATTTTTAGTTTACTTAGTTATAAAATTTGAGAGAATGCCAATTTTAATGTTATCGAATAAAAATAAATAGAAAATACATGCAACGACTTTTCGAACCGGATATCCAAAATCAGTTCGTCCGGTTGACGACTAAGGTTAAAATTAAATAACATCTCAGGATAAATTTGATCTAAAATTGTATATAAAAACACGATATTTCGACGTAAATATTCTTTGATTACACGAGAAATATTATACACGGCTAAGCAGTTAGTGGTTGTAAAGAAATAACGCTATCCGATTTAATACACAACTGGTTTCTCCTACTTCTCCTACAAACATCTTGTTTCCAGGACCATTTGAATTTATTTTATTAGCTTATTTCATTTGAATGCGCACCGCATGCTTCCATAGACTTAGTAATAGTTGGGGAGCTTGCATTCATTAGATCAAACAAATATTTGATCGAAGATCATAGTGTACAAAAACACAGTACTCCCAGCGGCCTTACTCTATGGGAAGATCATACCGTACGTTATAATATATAATGAATGCAGGGTACCCAACTCACGGTTTCATTACACCGTACATGAGTTAGTGAAATGTACATAAGTGCATTATTTTACCCTCGCTCAAAATTTTCTCACTGAGATGCCAATTTAGCCACCGCAACCGCGACGATACTTTACATTCCACGAAGACTCTCATTCATTACGCTTGTTAAGAACTTTATTAAAGATCACAGATCTCGTGTGTTTGTTAAAGACGCATTTTATAACACCACTACCAGCATCTTATTTAAATATAAATAAATAGTAAAACAAGTAGTAAGAAGTTTGGTAATAAATTACTATTATATATTTGTTAAATTTACAATTTTTTGGGGAATTTTATAACTTATAGCTTTTTGAACTTAATACTAGGAAGCGAAAAGCCTAGAACAGCCTCCACTAGACCACCGCAGCTACAGGAACAGTTAAAGTTTTAAGGGGATCGCCGTCCTTAACATGAGTTAGATACTTCGAAGTAGGTACAGAATTTTAATAATGGTGTAGGTTGTACCATGTTTGCGAGCAGTGGTAGACTAAAGCAGGTGGTCAGTTTTTCTTAAATATCGACATTATATTTTATACCTACTGGTACAAATCAGAAACAAATAAATAAAATTAGTTCACCTGGCTTTGAGTTTCCCGACCGAGTCTGATATTTGTAAAAAAGTATTTATTGAACCAAAACGATATGTACTATGAGTGTTCTGACTACGAATCTGAATAACCAATACTGTTAACTAGAGCCATTTAACGACTTTATTGTAGGTACCGAATATTTATTTATGATCACATGGCGGTAATACTATTTGCCTTGATAATAATATCCTGTTTGGGATTGCGTGGCAGATTATGTTTGTAATACGAGTATAATCGTCAATATAATAGATTACTACTTATGAACGGTGGTTATATTACTAACTATCTATAATTCTTTTAACTTGTATTATTTTACCTAATGTAAATTAAATTCATAAATATAATTCGTAAAGTTAAAGCACATACAAGAAAGTATGATTTTATATTATAGTAGCATAGATCATAGATCATAGAGCATCATTTTTTAGTAACAACTAAAAAATGAATACACAAATTATCCTATTCCAACGTGTAGAAACCAAGCTATTGATTAAAAAATCTATATGCCGGAGGAATCACCCGGGGGAATGCACCGGTTTTGGATGTGGTGGGGAACTCTTCTACTATCGATACAAAAGATATCACCGCAAACGAAGTCGCAGATAGTAACTAGTACTCAGTGTAAGTTAATAGTTTAATACGGATTACGCCGTGCCGACAAATAGATAAGTCTTGGTGGGAGAACTCTCTGCTAATACCGATATAAAAAAAACATCGTATACGAAAGCCCGGAAAGCAGCTATTCAATAATCTTATTAGTTTTCTCCGGATAATCTGCCCAATTAACAGTAAGATGATCATAAGAACAACAGCTGTTACCTAATACACAATATAAATAGATTAGTTTATCCAATGGGGAGATAATTGTAGCCTTTTTTACGTAAATTACTCGGTGTAGATGGAACAAAAATAACTTTTTCACTTACCGACACAGTCCCCTTGAAGCGGGGGTCCATTCGACGTAAACCGTCCATGAAATCGCGTACATTCTTACGCGAGTGGTCGACTATGCGGAATCCCGTTATATTGACTGCTCCGTATTCTGTCACTTCGTTCTCCCAATGATCGTCCATAACCTGTTAATATAATACGCTTCGCGATAAAACCAGTAAGACGCCTTGAAGTCGTATTTTGTGGTATCTTTTGTGCGAACCTGGAAAACGGTCCGGTAACAAACGATTCCGTTATCACGGAACTGCATCACCAGTCAACGTCATATAATCGAACGCTGCCATGGCACACATACAATGCTATCTAGACAGTTAAATCAGAACGCGATGTTAAAATGTTTGGTAGGACAACCGACGCACCCTACCCAGAATAGACAGTTACATTTTGGATTGAAGGTTCACTGGCACAGTTGTCAGTCACGGCTAGTAATGGGGAGATCCAACAATTTAAAAGAAACGGGTCCAGATGTGTATCCAATTCCGTAGATGGGATATTTATAAGCACGACTCGATCACTTTTCGAACTAACAGTAATTTTGTGTGTACTTGTATAGAAAGACCTGATGTCGTGTCAAGTTGAGATGCATCATCTAGTTATTTCGGAAAGTATTAAATAAGTTTTAAAATTAGAATGGAGTCGACTGTTTACGTGAGGGCCTCGCCCGGGCTAGTAATAAACTCAAAATATCAGTTCGAGTTGGTACCCGGCTTCTGCAGACTCCCTTATTTTGTTTTATATTTCTCGATTCGTCTATCTATTATCTTAAATTACTGGTACGGTTATACAATTCAAAGAGTACAGAAATAAACACTCACAAGTCCGCTCAGCATGTAATGATAGGTCCTCCGTCCCAATTGTACGTTTCGTACATGCTCCACCAATATATTTTTGGCGTTTTTCGCATTGCAATCCAGTACGATCCGTTTGTTTCCCCAGCGGTCATGTTGCTCTAAAGCCAACAGGAATTCCATAGCGTCTGTAGCGTTATTTATTCGTTTCACAAGTGAAATTCGGAACACAGTCTTCCCAGGCTTCATAGATTGGTAAAGTTGTTGTAGTCGCAATAATCCTGAGGGCAAACAGTTATTACTGGTTATATTATTTATTGTACCTAATGAATTAGAAATTACACTTTATTTATTTTATTTTTTTCACACGGCTGTGTTAATACTTTATCTAATTAAACAATAACTAGGCCTTTAAAAACAAGGCTAAGTCCTTTAAAGCTTTAGTTTCATTGGTTTAAAAATTATAAAAATTGGTTCAATATTTAGTTTCAGTGACCATTAGTGCAGTGATAAAATAGATTTTGATTTTTAACTTGATTTTGATTTTGTTTTTGAATTTATTTATGAATGAATTGTAACTTTTTTGTAATGTTTCGAAAGTTGTTAAAATACATTACGCGTCAGTTAAAATGATTAAGTTTTCTACTAATAATAATAATAATATTCACCACGGTTCCATGTTGTACGATTCTAAACTGTATTATTATCTAAAGACGTAACAATGTACATGTGGAAATATAACAATAAATGAATATGGAATATATTATAACATATAGATGATGTGTTTTTCACATTCGAAAGTATCCGTAGCAATAGAGAAACAAAACAAACAAACAAAGAAACAAAGATGCTCTTAGCGTTAAGTCCGCCATTTGTACTAGTTAGTTAATTTGTGCAATAAAGTATTAAATAAATAAATAAATAAAAACATACAGTCGTATTGAACCTACTCCTTTTTTGAAGTTAGTCGAAATGAAAAAAAATTTCCGAGTATGATGTTGTCATTTGATTGAGCAACGTTGAAAAACTTAATATAATAGTTACGCAGTAATAAGGAAAAGTGGTATCGTATCAAGTGAGAAGCATAACTAGTGATATAATAATTTCTAATTAAGTATTCTTGGCCGCAGCGAACAAGGAAAATAAAACAATAATATAATAGCATCGACATAGTTCAAGGCATTTATATGCCGCTCTACATCCCAGCTCTCCTAAACCAATTCCGGTCCACACGAATTTTATCGAATTAAACGCCCCATATAAAACAAGCGGAACGAAAAAGGGACAGCGCGTGCTTCGGAGCGGCAAAAAATAAAAATGTTCTGCGGGATTGTAAGACTCACGAAACGATTTCGATATAGTCGATACATTATTATAAATTGTATCGCACCAAATTCGTAGTTCCGTGAAATAT
The DNA here is from genome assembly GCA_912999815.1 of Campaea margaritaria. NCBI lineage: Eukaryota > Metazoa > Arthropoda > Insecta > Lepidoptera > Geometridae > Campaea > Campaea margaritaria. The sequence continues at coordinate 10,358,673 of OU538788.1, forward strand.
TGAACCTAAACACATTTGTGTCAAGTCATAGAAATCTTATATCGTAAGATTACGGCCTAATAAATAATGATGTCCCATATTACCTTTTACACTACCTAGGCAAAATTATGCTCAGATTATCATGTGGTTGCTGGGCTCGTCATTGATCATGGGTTAAAAATCAACTAACTAATGACGAAAAACATAGTTAACTATAATAATTTCTTGGTGCTATCTTCTCTGACGGGCGTATTTCCGAAGCACTGGTAGTGTTAATGGAGTTTCCTTTATCTGTGCGAGATTCAGGCATGAGTCACCACTAGAATGGGAAATGTCTTTTTTCAAACTCAAACAATAATTAGATAATCATTACTTTCGTAGATCATATTTTGCTTTCATTTTGTTGTTTTAATCTATGTATTAATTAGAGATTTAAATTTTTGACTTGTAAAAGAACAAAATATTTTTGCCTGTTTACAACTACAATAAATGCCTATAAAGCCAATAATGGCCCTATTTCCAATAAATTATTTTAGTTTTGAGTTGAAAGCAAGAAAACACACACTTTTGTATTTTTATAACGTTACGACAAGCGAAAATACGCCTGGAGTGCGACCCGCATTGCTGTATTGACAAGTTTTTAAAAGAGTTTAGTTACGACACAACGTCAGTGCTAGAAAACACACACATTGCGTGTATTACTGTTGGAATTTATGGAAAGAAAAACGATGTTCATTGCAAGAATTTTATATTTTGAGTGACATTAAAAGAAAAGAACATAGAAAGAGTTTTAATTGAAAAAATATTATAAAATAAGGTATTATTTTACAACAATTACCACCTTTGACCACATTGTCTTAAATATATAAAACACTATTCGAGAAAGGGTCTTCAGGGGAAATAATGATCAAATGCTTAAATATTATATAACCCCGTACCTAAGGAAAACTTTAAAAGAGACGGAATAGTTAATTAGTTAGCAAACTTGTGCAAGATGCAGATTTCTTTTGTCGCACCAATTTCACTCTTGGTTTCGCGTAGCTTGCTGGAGTAACAATATAAAAAAATACAAGCGAGCATTTCAGTAGCCACATATTATTATGATGTGTAAACATCTGACAGCATGGTAATAAGCAATATCTACATTATATCCTGAGAAAAAAAATATTTAGGTATTATTTGTAGGTGCTTTTTACTTTATAATTATAATTACCCTTTGATATCAAGCACCTCCCGCTTTTAACCATTTTTTTCTACATTTTAGTTCGACTCGCTATTAAAGCATGTTTATTTAGTTTTTATTAACTAACATATAATTTACAAAATTAGTCCAATATTTTAGATACCTATTAAGTTAACAATTGCACCAAAGAAATATAAAAATCCAAAGCAAAGCTCTGGGTAAGCCAGCTTGGAAAAGATACAAAAGAAGTGGGACATAATAGAAGAGAAGTGACGAGGCGACACTAGCAAGCATAATATACAACGAGTCGTGCGCACAAAATGGTTCCGTGTAAAATTATATTTCCGTTTAACAAAATCTGGGAAATAGCAGTCGAAAAGTGGTTTAGTCGGAAAGTGAATAACTCGAGTGCGGTGCGGGATGCTTTTCCTGAAAGCGCTTCCGAATATTCAAACAATGCTACCTACCAAACTAGTGCCTATGCAATATAATTCTGAGAATTGGGCTCCAAATATTTATGAAATTAATTATTACAAAATTAGTTACCACGACTATTTGTAGTTAGCAGGCGGTTGGTAGGCAGCTGGGTTGTCTTATCATCCTATTTCTTACGTCTCGTTACGTTCTTCTTCGGGATCTTACTTTCCTTCTTCTTAACGGGACTTAGTTAAACTGGTGGATGCTATTTTATTTAGTGCATGATACCGAGGATTGGGGTCCTCGGCTTGGATCTACAGCAAATCATTCTATTGTACAAACAACATAGGAGGTGGTCTCATGGTATGATACCGAATATATTTTGTGTATGTTGAGGTTTCTCACTAAAACAAGATAGTAAAATATTTAGACCCCAGAAAATTGGAAAATTCGCCTCACTGTGACCATACCAACTCTGTTTGCTATTTGGAATTTTCTCTGCTAATAATGTTTACCGGTGTTGTAAATAATGCCTAATGTTCCTTGAAAAGACCAGCAAAGTTATCAAATGATGATGATAGTACTAATATACTAATCTAAGAATGGTTTTTTTTATATTCTTAAGGAACCCCAGTTTCGGTATGTGTGTGATCCACAATAGCGGTCATAATTATTTTATCACAGGTACACTATGGTATGCGTATAGTCGCCATGGCTTTACTGAAAATTAATTTCAGTGCCTGTGACGTTACTACTCAAGTATGAATTTATACATACTTTATTGTATACTTTCACATAGACGTTTTATTAAAAGTATTCGAGACATTATCAATTTATAAAAAATCGTGGGTCTTGTCTCGTTAAAAAAATACTACGATAGAAGTGGCCTTATAAATCAACCAGGTAATTAAAGTAAATAACTATTGCAATTTCTTTGCAACGTAAAGCAAGGGCGTGATTAAAATAGGTCATTTTATAATTTCTATCAACAATGAAAGCTACCAAAACAGTTTCTCTGCTAAGAGATAAATGTGCGGCGAGAAATGCGGTGAAAGTTTTGTCCGCGCCTGGACCATTCACGCCATGTGTCGTCTGAACTCGTGACCCTTGAGGTTTTCTCCGTTGCCAGGCGACTAATGGTATGTTACGTCAGCTGCTCCTGATGTTCTATGTGTTTCAATGACTAACTCATCGATCACTTAAGAACATTGCACTCTAAGCGGCAAGCCACACTGAAGAGGTGCAGCGCGCCGCTAAATGTACTGTTTAATCATATTGAAAATAAAATTTATCAAGCTGACCTGCGGTGCAATCTAAATGTGCAAAATTTATATAAATAAAAATGTAAGAAGTGACAAAGCCGCGCAGCGCGCCGCACGCTATGCTGCATCAAACTGTCTTTCACTTAAGTGTCGATGAGATGCAAGAAATCACGAAGGCCCATGACATGATTTGGTCGCCAATTTAAAAACAAAAAAAAACATATATTGACTATGTATAACTTGTAGTGTTTTAAAAATATAGATCGTGTTTTTATAAATTAATATAATTCCATATTATTATAATGTGGATAGTGATATAGTGTCTTACAATGTTTTTTCTAACCTATATTAGCTTCTATTAGCACCCCTGGCTTCAGGAACCCTACCTTATGTGTCACCCAACCAGGACTCATTGATGGTATGTGTTATTTTATTTTATACGACTGCGTTTAGAATGTATGTATAATAAACCAATTTATTCTCAACTCACTAGGATTGATTACACTAGCATTGACTATTACTGCAAAGGAATCATACATTTTTTGGGATAAAAGTAGCATATTATTATGTTACTTTCCACGTATCATTTATCTATGCCAATAGGAATCATGAGAGTAAACCTTAGTTGATTTTGATTACTGCTACAATTCTAAATTCAGAAACCAAGCCATTATGCTACAAAGGTTATAATCGTAGCAATATAACTTTTAAATTGTCACGCTGGCGACAGTTTTGTAGCTTTGTTAACCTTTAGCACGAAGTGTGGGGAAACTTTCTTGAGTTCCTCAATGGCGATGATTATGAGCCATATAACTAGTCAAAGCTGAAGACGAAGTTTACCCTTCGCGGTTCATTTTAGCCTCACCTGCTTAAGTGGCTTTTAAATTACCTACAAAATTTGTTGTACACTATTTTTACGTTTAAGATTTTTGTATGATTTGCTTGCATTACTCGTATATTGCCATTTTATTGTTTTGAGAATTTCAAAACAAAAATGTTTAATGAAATACTTGGTATAATGAAATAAATTAAAACAATCGAGTGTGAGATGGATTTGCACAAATTGATTCCTCCATCACCTTTGCATCATTGGACAACAAGACGCACGGAAACACGGCATCCGTAAATGGTTGATATTCCTCCAATCCGCACGAAGCGTTTTGCATCTTCATTTATTATCAGAACAGCAAAGGAATGGAACACCTTACCAGCGTCTATGTTTCCCGAAAACTATAATAAGAAAGTCTCCGAGTCAAGAGTGAATAGGTATCTTCTAGGCAAGCATGCTCCATCATCGACCATGTTGACACTTACGTCCATGTGAGACTGCGGTCAAATGCTTGTCTATTATGCAATAATAAAAAACAGCCAATTTGTAGTGTACAGTTAGTTGATCCCGCGTCAACTCTGAATAAATTCCACAGAAAAGAACCCCTAAAATTTGGTTTTCTTAGTTCAGAATTTTGATTATACATAGTTCATACATAATTATGATTTGAATGCATACTTGACCGCCCTTTTTACTAATTGGGTAGGTATTTTGCTCCTTGCCTTTTTGTGCCGATTTCATTTGAGGAGATCTTTTTGTTCTATACTTTCGCTTAGACGCGTAACCCCTCTATATTCCAATATCTTTTCTTATGGGTTACAAATTGGATTAGAAAGACGCTATTTGGTGTCTCACCGAAATTGATTTTACGAGGAATGTTTTCCTCCTAAAACAACGGGCGTGTAGAAGATGAAGGTAGCTAAGAGTATGTATTCGAACTCATGTACCGTGGTACATAAGGTTTGTGGTTCAGTAGGTTTTAGTTTGTGTAGGATGGTGGATAATCACGGGCTTGGTAGAAACACAGAATACCGTAGATTTATTGCAACGTGTTTGCTCGTATTATTATAGAGAGATGAATGTTTGGAGAAAAAAGGGGTTATGAGCAAATTGCGCGGTTGTATAGGTAACTATACTATACAGGTAACTAGAGATGAGCTGTGTATTGGGTAGCAGCTTACCATGTTTGGTAGATAATTTAATATCGAGAGTCATCGTAGTCCATCATCGAAGAGAAAGATGCCGATAGTCTAGACAGATGGCCATAATTATTCAATGATATAAATGACGAATAACCCTGCGATAAAATAAAAAGTAGCATGTGAATCAGTGCGAGGCCGTGGTTTTAAATCAAATGTTATTAAGTTGCAAAGCACACATATATTACCGCTCTTACGCGGTTGCGGTTTCTAAAGACACCACGTCTAGAGTATACAAAATACTATAAACATCTAAATCAGCATGTCTCAGTTACCTATACTTGACGGATTATCAGTATATACGAGGGTGAATCAAAAAATTCTTGGAATCAATATTAAAAAATGCAAAGATTTAAATAATAATATTTTATTTTTCTACATAATCTCCCTCCAATGCAATGCATTTAGAATAACGCGTTTCTAACTTCCTTATTCCTTGTGAAAAAAAATTATTTTCTTGACTCTCGAAAAAGTCCTCTACGGCAGCTATAACCGCGTCATTATCGTGAATTTTTGTTCCACGAATTTCCTCTTTTAATTTTGGAAATAAGTGAAAATCACTTGGGGCTAAGTCCGGAGAATATGGTGGGTGGTCAAGGAGATTGAAGCCAGCACAGCGGATTGCGTTGAGCGCAACTTCCGATCGATGAGCAGGAGCGTTATCTTGAAGGAACAACACGCCCAACGACAGTTTTCCACGACGTTTTTCTTTAATCGCTTCACGCACTTTCGGGATTAAATTTGCATAATAGGGTCCAGTAATCGTCTGGCCTTTTGGCATGTAATCAATAAAAAGGATTCCTTCACTATCCCAGAACACAGAGGCCATAACTTTGCCAGCGGTAGGAGCAACTCGAAATTTCTTAATGGATGGAGAGGATGGTCGTTTCCAAGACATGCTTTGTCTTTTAGTTTCAGGATCAAAATGGTGGACCCACGTTTCATCCATGGTGACAAGACGACGGCAAAAATTATCCGAATCACGCTGGAACATTTCGAGATTACGCTTGGAAATTTCGAAACGTCGCTTTTTGTTTTCGTCGGTTAACATTCGTGGCACCCATCTTGCAGACACTTTTTTGAACCCCAGTGAATCAATTAAAATGGATTGAACGCTACCAAAAGATATCTTTAGGATCTCAGCTATATGTTTTATAGTCATTCTTCTGTCTTCCAAAACCAGATTCTCAACCTTTTTGACATTTTCTTCTGTAACGGAGGTTGAAGGCCGCCCAGAACGCGGGTCATCTTTACAGCTTGATCTACCTCTTTTAAATTCAGCCACCCAGTACGCAACCGTAGAATAGGGTACAGCATCACCCCCTAATGTCTGCTGAATGTCCAAAACAATTTCCTTCGTAGACATTTTTTTCAAACTGAGATATTTTATCACCGCACGTAACTCACTTTTATCCATAATTTTGACTTTTTAGCAACTCGTTGCACAAAAAAATTTATTACATGCGAACGAGCTGACAAAAACAAGTGACAGTCTGCATAAATATAGTGTGATAGACACTCTTTAATTTGAATATCGAACTTGATCCAAAAAGGTTTCATATATATGCACTTCTAAGAACTTTTTGATTCACCCTCGTATATACTGGTATGTTGTATATCAAAGCCCATTTCGTTTTCCTTCTTCATAAAATTCAATATTTTTTTTAGTTGTTTGCATTGTTCAACAAGGACAATTGAGAATGTGATAATAAGAAAGCTACGCCCGCCCTCTACGTATTGGAATTCAATTTATTCAATATCGTCGCCAAGAAACGTGACTATAGGAGCTAGGTATCTCGCAAGCCAATGCATATTCCAGAATGTAAAATTATTTTAATACCGCTCTAAGGGCCTGTTCAGACGTATCATGCTGTGAGTGTGAGCACACCCAGTCAGCGACACGTCACTGAACATCTAAACACCAGTGGCTGTTACTGTGAATATTTTTCGGTATATATTTTTTATTAATAATAATTATTTCCAATCATGATTCCATATTTTATTCAATAGAAAATAATAGATTTAAAACGCGCACAGGTTAAAATCAGAACAATTATCATTTTGACAAACTTCGACATTTAAATCAAGTAACAATGGCCGTGGCTACGAGGAGACTCGAGAATGAGGGCATCACCATCGAAATTGGTTATTTTTGTTTCAAACCAGACGCATTTGATATTGTAAAACATAACCGTCTCTCAGTTGTAAACATAATCACGCCGAAAACTTTTCGTGATCAGCGGGTTTCATGATGATGATCATGATTTTCATGATGTTTTACAGTGCTAACGAGAATCACAAACAACTAAAAAATAATATAAGAAATATCTAGGTTTGACTTACTTATGGCGTGATCCTAAAAGGTACTGTGAAACAAATTATTCATTTTCTTTTAACTGTAATTATATTATAATCGCGATAACTACAGAGCACATTATATCGCAACAGGCTAAGAGAATCTGTGTGTAAAATAACCTCGGTCTATCTAAAATAACTGTTGCTGCAACTTTACTATGCGGGACGCTTGTGCCAGCGGAACTAGACAAAGGAATTTCCGATTGAAATTGCTCGTGCTGAGTTAGCCTTACGAGCGCTTTTAAAATTGTATTTTGTTTTGTTATAAAAAAAAGATGGATCCAATATAATTTCATTAGAATGGAAGATGGTAAAATCAAAATGATCAATTTTTTTTTATTCTTTGAGCGACTCCGTTGGTTCATTAGAAAATAGTAATGAATGCCTCACTGCCTCGCTAATTAGGTATAATGAAACTTAAAAGGACTTGGAAGACTACAGCCGTTTTGAAATTAAGTTCTACGATCAAATAGGTACGTACCACGGTTATGGTGTGAATGATAACTGTAATCACGTTTAAATAAGATACATTTTCAATAATTTACGGAGCATAGACTTACGTTTGACTTCTGTCTCACCTGATTATTTTTATACCAGTTTTAATCTTAATCCAACACACCCCCTTAATTGATACAAGAATACGTAAAAAAAATAAAAATTATCAATTATTGGATGCTTTAACGGCATGAAAATTAACGGTATTTTCGATTAAGAAAAAATGCACATGAAAGAAGATTCCTCAGCTGTTGAAGGATTTTCTACATAAGCTAGTCAATCTAGATGATGAGAATTTTGTATTGAAAGTGAAGAATTCCTGTAATGAGCTCGAAAAATTTGACCTCCTTGTGACTAAGGGTTGCTTACAGATTTATTTAATTATGAGCACCGATATAATATATTTTTTTATACTATTTGTTAGAGAAGTTAAATTTTAATCAAGCAGAATTATTCGAAACGTAAAATTCTATATGGAAAAGTTAACAAGTATTTGCTGAAGTAACAAGTACGTATGCTTGTGAATAGCTTGTGGTAATAACATTTTCAATGTAGATAGATATACCTACAATATAACATAAAAAGAAACTGTATGATTTGAAATGGGAAACTGAGAAAGCTGGACATCAGCTACCAGATCCAAAACCGATAAGAACAAGATTCGAAGTATTTTATATTCATATGTAAAAGATAAAATCGTTCGATCCCAGTCATCTGACCGTACATTCGAGATGATATCGGCATTCAATTTATTTCAGGCAGAGCTGACAATACGGTGCCAGCCGAGTTTCTGTCTACGACACAAGTGCCAGAAGAAAACTTACTGACTCGGTAGAAATGAGGAACAAAATGATTGTATAGGTATAATAAGACAAGATAAAATATTACCCAGTTTTTTATGGAACTGAGCGAGACGATTTTGTTCGATTAACTAATGAAACGACGGCGAAGTAGTTGTTCAAATATTTTTTTTTTGTGTTTTCTATTGTGTTTCAGCGACTGTGGCCTGAGCTGAGCTGCTGGTTTGCAACTTTCCACATGAGACATTTTTTGTAACTAAAGTAACAACTGGTTGCAGAGTTTTAATGGTTGTTCGATATTTAACGTTCTTTCTCGAATTTCGGTTGGTGACTAATTATATTGAATGCCAATTAATAATAATAATTCCAAACTCGGATCTTTCCTAAAGATTAAGACAATGCTACAATAATACACCAACTAAAATCAAATACCAACAGGAGGTCACTCATTCGATGGATGATCATGCCTAAATTCCTAAATTTCTGAATTGGATGTGAACTGGCATGTTCCACGAGCTATGAATCTAAAAACTGTAATAGAAGGCATACGTCACGCGTGGTGATAATCAAAGCGTACAAAGACACACGTAAAAGCTATTATTTTATAAAATCTCGTATATTCGCAAGTTGATTAACATTGATTTAAGAGGTAATCAAACTCAATATTCGATAACTAACTCATTTTATGCGATGTCGTTCCAGCACTATGTATAAAATTAGGGAGATCAGGGGGAGGGTTCCCTTTGTAAGTGATTCATAAGTGATTTATGTTATATTTTATGAAATATTAATTAACCGTATGTCAAATGTATAACTCCACAACGTGGCCGACTAGTCAGAGATAGTTCTGGGTGTAACTGGGTTGACATTATTTCAACATTTTATGTTATGACATGAAAACCAGTTATAAATATTATAACCGGAATGGAAGTCGGATTGAGAGTCAAAATAGACTATCCAAGACCTCGGGAAAATGCAGGCACGCCGCACGCGCTTAATTTTAGCGTCAAGGGTTACAAAAAAGTTCTTTTTTTGCTTATATATTTACTTTCTCCGTAATTTTAAGCAAGAAGGGTGCTTTAGACATAAAAATGTCTAACAAAACAAACAGCCGCTTTCCCAAAATTAAAAGGTCCAAAGCAGGAATAATACATTTTCAACGAAGGGGAATCCTATTCTCTATTTCTAATGAAATTGTTCCACAATCTTCAGCAACGTTGTTAATTATACAAGGCTTTGACTCGTTAGCTACATCTGCAGTCTACTGATAAAAGGCTATTTAGGATAGTTTTAACAGTTTTTTTATATTAAGTTTGCCCACACTCACGTTATAGCATTTAAGCTAAATTTCTTATCATTTTGGATTCGGGATGTCCAATTATGTAAGTGTTAAAGGTAAATTTTAGGAAGATCCACGGAGCCAAGTACCCACTTGGAGTAGGCTGAAGAGAGAACCCCACTTCGATATATGTATGTAAAAGGTAACCTCTTTTAATGTGTTAAAATATAGAATTAATTAATAATTACTTCTGATTACAATAGCCCGGTAATGACTTTCTCTAATTTCCCTTAAGTTTTAACGAGCGGAGCAATCCAAATACAATGGGAAAGAAAAGCCCCTTTATACCATTGACTGCAGTTTTAGTGCGGTGGTTGTCTCACAATCCCACTTGTAGACAAGACTTTACAGTTAAAGCCTTGTGATAATAATCTAATGAAAGGACCTGCGGGATATATGGTGCAAGTAGCTTAAATATCGGGTGACAGTCAAATAAGGCAATACTATTAATTCTTCACAGCGATAATATCGTGTGAAACTCAATTTGCAAAAATGGGAAATATACCTCATTCGACAAACAATAAACACAGACCTGTGTTGAAATTGTAACTCAGCTGGTATAATTTAGCATCATTACGAGTACATCGTGAATATAAATCTCTCCGTAATATGTCTCCTACGTAATATAAAAAAGCTTTGGCGTTACCATACAAATCTGTTACTTTATATGGAAAAAGTCGAATGTCGTCGATCAATGTGATTTGACTGTTATTGTATGGTCTAAGCTCTTTCTCTGATAGAAGGTCGAAATCTCAGGAGAGGGAAAGAAATAAACAGAGATACAGTGACTAAAAATGAAATGTGTGAGAAATTATTATAATATTAATGTTATTTATTATTATAATTTCATGAATTTTGGTAGATAGGTACTAGGTAAGTTTTGATTTGACAATGATTATTTTAACTAAATTTACGCTATTAAGTAGGGGATCTATGTTCTCCATTAGTCAAAAAGAGGCGTCAATAATGATGAAGATGACAAATGAAAAAGTTACAATAATAGGTTAGGTTAAGGTTATATTGTGGAATTAAAAAGAATGGTTGGCGTTATTACATCAGCGATAGGCGGCCATTATACGGCTGCAGTGACTATTAGCCGCAGCCACCGTTTTCACCGCCATCGCTTTCGTGTCGACATTTTATTATCGGAGGAGTCAGCTCCGTTGTAATCCGCGCCGAGCTGTACAATTTACGATTTATAAAACCGCCATTTTCTGTTGTAAAGCAAAACGATAAAGCGGATAGTAAGCCTCGACTCCCACGAGCTAACCCCGTTCCGTTGCCTCTTCTTATCTTAATATTCACTGATATTATAAAGTTAATCCGAAAAAATAACAAGTACGATGGAGGTTGCGCTTTGTTTCTGTTATCTCAATTCTTTGGGCGGCCTTCGAAATGTGATAATAATAATCTGTAAAAAGAAGGATGGTAACGTTGCAAATACGTTTAGTAAAAAAATATAATTATTTATAATATAATTGTAGTTTGCAGGGGAAAATATTTTATTGATATAAGTTTAATAACTATGATATAAATAAATAGGAAAATCATCTTCGATTTTCCATTAAATTAATTGTTAATAATATTTAGGATTTTTAATATTATTTAGTATACCAATTAACTACATTTTGTGTTTCATACAATGAGTCTTATAACCATACAAAAGAGAAATAATTTCGTAATTCTGAATATGCGAGACGTGACTCGCTACTTGGCTAGTTATCATACATTAGGCGACTACGGTGAGTATGTTTGTGATAAACCGACTGCGAAGAGTGAGGTTGTATTACATCCTCACAGGGAAAATATTTGTGTGAGCCTTGGGCGATCTGGATATTTATTAGACAATCGACCTCAATGTTTCTGATTCTACCATCAGCGATTGAGAGAAAGCGAATAACTAATACGAAGCAAACACGGTTTTTAACACGGTATCATCAAGTTTTTGGCAAGAAGTCCTCCTAGGTCAAAGTCAAATATACCCAAATGTCAACCCCGAAATGGTTTACCCACCAAGTATTCTAAAACTATTCGTTATTAGTTTGCAAAATGAGGCTCAAAGTAATCTCACATCATTGTTCTTGACTTCAGAGATCGATAATTCTAAAAGTTGCTTAGAGTATACAGACGACGACGAAGATTGAAATACGTACGTACGTACATGTATCTACAGACTAATCTCTCTCATCACACCGCCATACTACGGTGAGCAAATAAAGATTATTAGGAACGTGCTTACTCGCACTATCATGAGAAATGTCAGTATGCCAGTACCAAGAAGTGTAAGGGTGTAAGGGACGTGGATTTAGCTGTGTCTCGTCGCAGCGGCCGCCACATCACATTTTATATCAAAAGCTGAAGTTGGCTAAATGACTTGGCAGGACGAAAATGTAAAACGAGATAAAGGTTCGTCAAATAAATATGGCGGATGATACTGATTGATACTCGATCTGTGCTATCCGCCCGTTAAATACCAATGCCGAAGTTGCCGGGGCTGATGGCAGTTTTTTAGTACTTTTTACTTTCTAAAGGCTTTGCAGCCAAATGAAATGAAATGCTGAGGCCTCCGACTCCGTTTCACGTTGTTGAATGAAGAGTCGAAAGCTTGTTCGACTCTTTTCAGTTGATTTGCATTCAGGCTTTTATTTTAATGTAATTTACTTTCTACTTTTTAGTTTCTTTACTCAGGTACCGCCCAATGACGAAACGACGATTATTATTGGCCCTTGCTGCTACTTTCGTGATTTATCAAAGTTTAATAATTCGTAAAGGTTGTTGTAGCATATATATGTCTATACATATATATGCTACAACAACCTTTACGAATTATCTTTTGGTCTATACCAAAACAAAAAGGTACATTATGCATATGACCGAAAAATTAATCCTCCTTATAAACAGTCGGGTGAATACACCGCATTTTGCACGCAATTTAATAAAAATAGAACAGAGATAAACTCACCGTCGTGTGAATCATACATATATATAATTTCTTTCCAGCCGTAGTGAATGATAGTGTCCACAATGGCTCTATGGTAATCCGGCCTCATGCTTACTGCGTGGTCTATGAGGCCTGACGATGGTGGTATAACCTGTAACAATTATTGATGATATTATGTCGAGCAAACACTCAATGTGGCATTTCAGACTGTTAAAACTCCAACTTACTTTGTAAAATGTTGTATGACAATATGTTTTTTTTTTTCGAGACGAGATTTCCTTATTATGGTCTATTGGAGTTGAGATAATTAATGATTGTTTTGATTTCCCGATAGCGATATATCGGCACCGTTGCAATCATCATAAAATCACGAATAAACTGACTTTCTTGCGAGCTTCTGCTTGCCTTCTCACTGAATCTAATACTTGAACTTATGCAAATAATTAGGAAAATATAATTTAAAGTTAAAAACTTAATTTCTATATCTCGTTGGTTTTTGCTTTTGTCGACTGGCAGAGCGTTACTATAAATAGATACATATTTAGTTTTAGATGTATACTTAGATATTTCAGCTCGCATATCTGATGGCATGCTAAGCTATACGTGAGTTAACCTAAGTTAGCTTCGCTCTCAGTGTGACCTACGCTTTAATGTGGAAAAAAGCTAAAATATGCGAAACCATTTTAGGTGTTGTAAGAGGTACCTTGAAATTGACAGAAATAGTGAGCACTTTATCAGACAATATTAAAGAATAAGTTACCTTCTCTGGGAACCACGGCGTCACAAAAGGCATTTGAAATGTGTTGGTGTAAGAGTGAAGGGTATCGAAGGACTCCGGAGTGACCGCTCCAAGCATTGCAAAAACTCCACGGGCAAATTGGTTGCATACTGTTGATAAAAACAAAATACTTTAAAGTATATTATATAGTAAATGTTGGTTGATAATCTGTCCTCGTAAGTTTTTAGATCTTTAAAAGGGTTATGGTAGATCTGGTTTGTAATAAAATTTTGAATAGAAATTTTATAATTACACCAAGACTGGTGAAGTCACAAATTTATTTTAAACAATTGCCTTGATTAGTAAAATATCCGTTTGGCACTACGCATATTTACAACGTGTCCCTATTGCTACGAGATTCCATCATAGAAACTTGAAAGTTATATAATATAAGAGATATGATAGGTTATAAGAAAAAAACGTGAGTTTAATATACGCGACCGTACCTTGTATCCTTTGTGTTTCTCGATATCGTCAATTCGTCATCCAATGTTGACAAGTTATTGATGGTATTGAAGGATTATAAAACGTTCTTAAAATCTACGATCTAAGGGATGTGACTTAAATAATAGTACCTGGATGACCGAGCTTTGCTCGGTATTTTTTTTTTTATGACATTTTCAAAAAATGATTCCTAGCTAGATCGATTTATCGCCCCCGAAGCCCCCTATATACAAAATTTCATGAAAATCGTTGGAGCCGATTCCGAGATTCCAATTATATATATATATATATATATATATATATTTATATATACAAGAATTGAAATATACAAGATAAGATTAACAGTGCGTACGTTTTTATACTTTGAAATTAATTATTTTTCGTTTAAGTTAAGTTTCGGTTTAATTAGCCTTGTTAATAAAGTGTATTTGTTATACTCTATTTTTTCGGCTATCCAAAATGAAGAAAACGGCATATTATCCGTAACTGTTATATTGGTTATCGGTTTAATAAATTCCAAAATATTGAACTAATGTGAATGAAAAAAGGAAGATTTTTGATACCGTTAGTTATTGGAAATCCTTAGATTTTCGTAAAATGTGCGGAGCAGACTGACGATAATACTTCATTATAATTCAAATTCTACCTATATTCATATAAAATAAATAGTCAGATCAAGAATAGGTTCTTGATATCACACCATAACCATCTCTACAAACTCTGACGGTGATTCTATACTTGGGATAAAGCAAGTTTTCTTAAAAAAAACTGGGTATGTACTATAACTTAAATCTAATATTACCATTATTTGTTCCTTTAAATGGGAGAACTTCGTAAATTTTTATATTTTCCAGCTCACTTAAAAATTCTATAATAAAGTTAAATAAAAATATTCAAGAGTGTGAAGATGGATTAAATAAGACAATTCACTTTATTTTCAAGTTCATTAAATTTAGCCCCTCTGACAGGCTTTTAAGTTAATTGTATTAGGGTGCAATTACAATGGAAAAAGGTACGCTGCCGCTCTGAACCTAAACTTGAGTTTGTTACGTAAGTACTTACCTACGTGAAAATTGTCTTAGATTATGTTTCAGTTTGTAATGCCGTTTGTTTGTTGGGAGCAAGAGTGTCGTCTGAGAACAAAATTCTCTCTGCATTTCTAAGGTCCCCATCCATTGCCTTGCTTTCCACTATTTTATTCAAGTGATATTATTTTTTTTGGTGTATGAGCGACATCTGCATGATTATTGGCATTATTATTGGTGCAATTTGATTTTAGTATGGAAGTTACAGATTTCTTACTGTTAGGTGGAGCGTGAAAATGGCGGTATACAAATGTTAAAAGTTCTTGCCAAGATTCTGGGTTATTTGCTTGATTTTCTATGCAATTATTAATGGCAGCGGATAGTGCCTTAGCCAGTGACACTATAGATCCCCTCGGGATTCTTTTCACTATTGGCTCTTTAGAGTTTAGGTCACAGAGGTATTTGTCAAAAGATGAATTAGAAGTGGCAAAAATAAGCATATCAGAGGACTGAGAAGTCGAAGGGTTATTGTTATGGGCAGATAGAGGGAGGTTCCTATGTGTTTTTCCAATATGAATGTTGAGGCCACGGCGCCCTTTGACTTTTAACTTTTCACTCAACTGCCGTCTAGCCTATGCTATACTCGAACAGAAGATACCTATATCAAAGTGCTTGCTCAATGAATTGTAGTTCTTGTTAGTTCTGCATAGATATGAATTTTACCTGTAGTTTGTATTCACTGACGTTACATTAAGTTCCGGGTTGAATCTGATATGTTTCTGATAGGTCATTATTACAATCATCATTAAACAAAAATACTGGATTATCAAGCTCATGTCATACGAAAAGGCTTTAATGTTTTATTTGAAAACAGTATATTTTATTCAATTTTAAGCTTCTTAAATGGGCCAAAATGTGATTTACATTTACGTTTTCGCCATTCTTCCAATGTTGTAGCAAAATAATTCATTAAATAACGACCCGAGCTTGAAAACAATAGTACATAACAATGGCGGTTTCCATAGACTTTGAAAGTCCCATCTGCTCAGGGGGTTAAAGGTAACAATAAACGTCTCAGGGAAAATATAAATAATTATATAATGTTGTGATGTTTATTTGCAGTGTCAAAACAAAAGATACGCTATGACTGGGATTTAATAAAGTTAAGTTTAGAAGATGCTAAATTATGTAAATTGGGTGATACAGGATTATTAATTTTCTTTAGTGATATATACGAGACTGTGATGACTTTGAACAGGATTATGGTTATAAAAATTTCAATTCATCTCAGTAAACAGACTGTGTTCGCGTTTTGCGCCTCACCATCTTGATCAAGATCATACCACTTTAGCAAGATTGTTAAGTTTTATCAAATCACGATTTATTAAAATCTACGTCTTTTTTTTTTGTTTCCAGACAAAACTCATCTTGATTGTAGGTTTACAGAATGTATTTGAATGCAGCCATGATTAATGACAGCTGGTATAATGGAAAAAGTTCACACGCGAGAACGGGAATTACCCTTTACAGATAATTTACAGCTTTTCTCTAACATTGTTGTATGATTAAAAAAAATATTTCGTATGGTTTTATTACGATCCCTAAAGGTTATAACTTAACATTCGGGAAAATTATAACTGAAAACAAAAAATATCTTTTGAAGGGTTTTTTTTATTAAAAGTGCAATATTTAATTTATTAGAATAAGTAAGTATCTTATAATGGTTGAATATTATCAAGTAATTAGTGCTACTTCCTATAATCTTATAAATGCGTCAACATTTATTTATAAATTGAAATGCACAATTATTTTCCGTACGTTAATTCTGTAGCTGACATAACAGATACGAATATATTTAACACTAGCACTCGTTAAGATGCAAATGAATACGTAGCAGATTTTCTGGTTGTTACATTTTGATTGTCGTCGAAATATACGGAAATAAAATGAACGGCAAAAAATCTAGTGGTTCGTTATCCGTAACTACATTTTATTTAGTTGGGAGTGTCGATGCATAAAACGTGGAATGGTCAGCTTATTCGAATAGTGAAATATTTAATCGTATAATCACTCACTGAGCCGTGAAAGCTTGAAAGCATCTGCCGTATTGATGACGTCGACGTAGGCCTGCAGCTCGAACCTGCGGCTGGTAATGTTCTGGTTATGCACCGTCATCGCATACTTGAATACGTTCTGGATCTCTTCAGTGTTCTGATCGAAGATAGCGCCTGTGGACAATGCACATGATACTTGTATATTGCCAATGATAACTAATGAAAACTCAAATTAAACTAAAGACACGAGTCATTACCATAGAATTCAATTCGACAAGAGTAATATGTCACTTACACAGCTTCTTACCGTAAGGGCAATGGGTTACCCAAGTACAATTGTTACATTTTGTCTAAGGACCATAAAAATGCTTTGAAAAACAAACCGAGTTACAATGACTGTTATCTCAATGAAGCACAGAACCCGTAACCTGGAAGCATCATCAAGCGGATGTATGAAATAAATATGAAACTGACCATAACATTTATTTGAACCGCTGAAACGAAAGTTCACCGGATCTTTTATTCGGGATCCGACCACTTTGCGGTCAAAAAGCTCGCACTGCAGAACGTAGTAGCTCTATAGATAATAATGCAACTCTATCACATCTCGTTAGTATCGGCGGCGGAGTGAAAATTACCATCGTTAATTGTATGGAAATTACCGGCGATCCGTTGGTTTTAACTACCCGTGATCCGTTGATTTTATGTAAGTATCGGGTGTTGGTACCGACCGTGTGCCAGATACTTTAATAGCTTTGGACTCGTAGCTTCAGTCCTAGTAGGTACCACCTACGAATAAAAGCTTATTCGGGTGACATGGTCTACCAACATAGTTGAACATAAACTGTTTCCGTAGCAGTGTACTTTTTCAACATAATGTTCATACTATTGTGGCTTGACGCTGAATTTAACTTATTTTCACGTTCCCAAAATAATAATAAAGCTTCACGATCACATAGGCACATAGATCCTGCCCCTAACTAGGATTCCCTTCTAGGAAACTTAAAACCGGCAACTTAAAAACTTCAAACCAAGTTAGTGTCGCATATTTAATCATCGTTTGATCGAATCCGCATCATATCATAGTTTTATATGTTCTGTGATCTTTGAATAAATAGTTTATCTATCTATCCCGCTTAGTATATTACTCATTTTTTTATGTTAATAAGTAACATGACGAGCAAGTCATTCTGTTGTTATTCGCAACGCCTGCCCATAAAAGCTGCAGTGTCACCCAGAACTTTATATTACAAAATCTTGAGCTGCACTGCACTGCAGCCGTCACCCTGAGACATCGGTTCTAAAGTCTCATGTGTCCACTAATTTCTCTAGAAACAGTGCCCTTTGAACCGGAGCGCATTAATATTTGCACACTACTGCTGGGAGGATGAATATCAAGCATACTCGTAAGTGTAGCACTTTCCCAGGCGGACTCTTGCAAAAGAGACCTACCAGTACGACAGAAGAAGGCCTACCACTACGAGTATCAGGTTTTACATTTTCTCGCTTATTCCATTTTATTACAGTACAATATTAATCGTCCTTCTTTCTCAAAAACATATTTTTCGCAATTTTGTACAAAGTAGGATTTGTTTACACTGGGAAGTGTCTTACCTGCGGGACTGTAACTTCATTAAAAGAAGATTAACAGAAACTTTTTCAGCCTTACAAAGAGTTTATGTCTTTGGTGGCGGCGCTTTTGAGGTTTTATGAAACGATAATAACAAGTTGCAATATAACTGTGGAAACTCCTACTTATGAGATACTCGTATATAGACTTTTCTTTATTTATGCAACAGAAGATTTCCGCCTCGACATGTTAGATGAAGTTAATTCGTGTGTTTATATGTTAAGAATATTAGCCCAAAACCTAAAGAAATAACGAAATAACATAAAATGTATGTATGTATTATTACTAACTGAAAATTAAAAAAAAAAAACATTTATTCAACTGTTTCGTAGACCGTGCTACGCCACGACTGCGATGGCTACGGTGGCAAACATACACCAATGCTCAAAAAGTCAGATTAAAGTGGGCAATGGGCATTACCTTATTTCACATTTATAATTATGTAAGGTGAACGGTGAAGTGTTACTTTTCTTATTTGTAATTATAATATCATATTATTATGTTAAATGAATAAAGGAAACAAATATTTAATAAAAAAAATGTCTCCGTGATGTAATATTGCCTAATAATCCTGCTCACGAAAGTGAGAGAAGACTCGTGCTCAGTAGTGGACCGATTTGGGTTGATGATGATGATTTTACGGATTCCGTGGCGCAAGTGAGTGATGAGCCGACCGCGAAGCGTGACGTAACGGTTTCGATTCCCGCACAGTGTTTGTGCGACCGGGACCATGGTCCTCGTAGTTCCTAATTCCCTAGATACAGGGCATCCTAGGTAGGGTCATGATCTATGTATGTGATTACGATGAGTTATTGTTATTATTATATTATGATAATGTGAGGCGTCGCACGAAAATATTGTGAATAATAATGAAAACATTTGCATACATATCGACAAAATACCTTGTTCTTAGATTACAGAAAGACACGAAGGAAGAACCCTCTAAATAGTTTTTAAAGTTTTTTGACGATGATTTATAAAACGTGTTATTTGCACTTTTTAACGGGAACTTCTTCCCATTCTTAGAGAGTGTTTACAACATTTCAAATATTTGCAGCTCTTTTTAAATGCTTAGAAAACGATTACTTTTTGCGTTTTTTGTTTATGAAATAATTTATATTTTTGTTATACGTCATAGGGCTTTAATGAAATAAGTATAAGTATTAGAAATTTTTTATTGAAATAATTATGACAAGTGATTTATTTATTGAGTACTTTGTGTGTATATGAGAGTTCAAGGTACGATTTCTTTTAAAACGCTTTTATTAGCATCAATAAGATGCCCAGAATACAGCTTTTTTTTTTAATTATAAGCCGTTCGAACTAGCGATTTGGGTCCATATTATGTAATTTTTAATTGTTGCTAATCAGGTCAATCAAAACTTCTTTTAGGTAATAGGGTGAATTACCAATTTGCGATGAGTATACGTGTTATCTCCTCACATGAGATAACTTGTTATTTGACGCAAATGAGCAATATAACATATATGAAAAAACCCACTCGTATCAATGACCTCTTTGGAATATGCTTATTATATGCCTATTAGAAAATATTTGCTTAAAAATACTTCACGGATATATAATTTGTAGGGTTTCATACCCAACGGATCCGAAACCCTATTGCTGTGGCAGCCCTGTCTGTCTCGCCTATCCGTCAGTCCGTATAATATTTTATTTATCTCAACGGGCGCTTGTAGAGCCTAAGCAAAATATAACACGCTATCCATCTCCAGTTAAAAAAATCTCTGTACAATAATAGTATATTACGATACGCAGTCTATTATTGCACGGCGTGAAGATAATAGACAACTTAAGTCACGAGTATTGTATGCTGTTTTATAGCACTTGTGGCATAAACCCGCATTTAAGTCACGCTTGTCCGAGTAAAAAAGGGCTATTTAAGTCACGGAAAAGCGGGACTTTAGTACAGGCTTAGGTTAGGGTCACACTGTGCTATAAAATGTATTATAATTATGTGTATGTGTGTGGGTGAAGCCACAAGTTAAAAAAAGTAAAAAGGGGCAGAAGTTTTAGTAAATAATTTAGTAAATAAATTATGTAAGTTCGCTCGAAGATTGATGTTGAAGACTGCCAGAAGACTCGCAGACGAATAATTGTGGGAGTCTCCTAGGCGAATACTTGCAGAAAATTTCTGGGTGGAGACAAGCAGAAGACTTCTAGGTTGTGGCAGACATAGGTCACCTTCGAATAAAACGATGTTATTTTGGAAGATAAAATAAGATACCAAGCTTCTATTTAACAGTATTATTAGATTGGGGAAATAATTTGGATAATGTTCAAAATTACATATTGGTATCTGATGGATTATCATCATCATCATCAACTCATATTGGCCCACCCATGAGCACGAGTCTCCCGTCGCTTTCGTGATGAGAATTAGGCCATGATCCACCACGGGGGCCGGTCCAGATTAGTGGATACCTACCTCCGAAATAATTCTCGGGTACCTAGGTACTCGAATGTGTGTTTCTACTATACCCAGAGATATTTACTATTTAGCAGTAGAGACGTCAACCACCGTTTGTTAGTTCACTACTTGTAATTGTTTCTATCCAAAGAGATAATGAGAACGAAGTTCATAATACAAATTTAGGAAGGCTGCACACGACAAATTACAGTCGCTGCATCGTGTGACGCCGCATGTACTATGTTGCTCTTCTTCTTAGCAGCAAACTATTTATTATAATTATACCACTACCATAATTAATTGTAAAATATGGAATGTTTGCGTCTGAGATTCCAGGATTCACCGAGAAACGTGAGAGCTTGTTGACTTCGTTTTTAGGGATGCTTGAAAATTTATTCAAAATAACAAGTAGAAATATTCGTTCGTATTCTTGGACTGTTTTTTCAGCGAAGGACTGGCGGCTTACTTTACTTATTTTCAGTTAAAATGTGGTTTCCATTGGTTTGGTTTTATTCTCTTACATAATTATTCTGTGTTATAATGTTACGAACATTTTACGAAACTTGTACGGTTTGTTTAATTAACATTATTTCTTTCTTTTTGGTATTATAGTTTTAGACGTAAAAAAGAGAGAATGTATTTGGTTTTTGCTTAATTTCAACATTTATAGAGGCTTTTACTTTTTTTGTAGCTTGTGATAAACATAATCTTTTTATTTAACAAACAGCTGCGCCCTGCGATTTCACCTGTGTAAATCCAGTTTTCCTGCAAGAACTCTGTATTTTGTAGTATTTATTACGTTTTAATTAGGTACCTTAGGGCGATAAGGCCGCCCGTTGTACTACTACTATTGTGTAGTTTTTTAGAGGTTACTTTTAGTTGATTTCCATCCACATAGGGTATGTCACAGCCTGGCACTCGATCAGGTTTAGTTTACAACGATGCCCTGTAGGTCCATTCTATTTATATGAAACTCTACACAGTCGTGTAAGTTCACGATTAAAACTTAGGGCGGCTTATAACAAGTTATTAAATTCAGAAACCCAGCAGCTTGAATGATGCGTAACCTTTCACGACGTATGTTTAGTGTAAATCTCGATTTCAGAAAACGATTTCAACCTTGATTGGCCGAGTTTTGCACGGAAACACGAAATTTCAAATTTTAGATTCGAAGAATCTTAGTGCTAATTGCCCTTAATGGTTTTTATTTAATTAAATACAATATCGAAGTTTATGAAATAAAACAAATTCAACAACGTCACAGGTTAGATTTCCCGCCAAAATAAGTATTCAATTTACTAACATTTAATTCTCATTAAGAACTTTTACCTTATAAATGAATAATTTAATTAAATTGATTAAATAAGTAAAACAATTTATGATTTGCAGTTTTGTCATTGATAGGGGAAGTAAACGCGCAATTCAAATACGGAAAACGAATAAAATCTCTAGTAGAAGCACCTAGCAAATCTCTCAAATCTCTAAGCAATCAATAGTTATGAGTATCGATATAATGTAATACCTACCTAGCCTACCTATATATATTATGTATAGAAAGCGACAAGTTATTTTTGAAAGCCTACCCAACCCTTCAGCCTTCTTTTCATCCAAGCCGTAGTATGCTCTGCGTCGAACCGTAGAAAGAGACAGGCGCTTTGCGTCAGACAGGGACAGAAAATGAACTTCACGACGGATTCTACACGGTGCGATCCGACGAAGTGAGATAAAAGCAAGCTGATTTTAGAAATTAAAATAAATATAGTATTAAATAATAAATATTACTAAATAAATACACACTATATAATATACTTTTATAAATTTTAAAGAAGAATATTATATTTTAATGGGTATTTGAATTTGTGACTACAAAAATACTGCAATGCCTGCAACTTTACAACGAGTACGAGTATACTAAAACAACGTGCATTAATGTAAACACTTACCAACGGCTATTTTTTCCACTGAAAATGTCTGCGCTGTTATCACACCTACTTGGAAAAATAATACTATTGAATGGAAAAAAATATACTGTTTTTGGGACACCATTTTTCTTAACCTCTTCACAGTTCGCTGTATTTAAGTGATGTTAAATAAAAAGTTACATTCTTGTAGGCACGTTGTGTGAGTTCGATATAAATATTTTTGTTAAATATAAGGCGTAAAGTGTCGGGATGCTGCGTGCAAACCTGAGACTTTGGGGCGGGCGACTGATGGCAAACGAGTGTGGCATGGGCGCGGGGGTCACCCCCACCCCCGCCTCGGTCGTTGAGCGCCAATCTCGCTCGCTCGCTTATCGCTTTTATGTTATAATCTTCACAATTTATTGAACAAAATTAATCCTTTAACTTGTTTCTATTAATCCAATCAATTCCGGACCAGACGTTAACCACAGCTGAAATACCGAAAAGGAAGGTATTTCCATATAGCGCAAAGGCTCTGAAATACAGTTCTCCTGACAAAATGACATCTACTTTCTTATACCTTTTCACTATCATAAAATCCCGTGAAGTGCATTATCTTTGTTCCAATAACTTCGGTGCTGTAGTATAGTAGGTGGTGAGAGTATGTATTGCTATTTTGAAAGCCAGCAAGTTCCAAGTGGCCTGCCTCCGCTCCCACTCATGGCTTATGCCACTTCTCCCTCCAATATTAACCACAATTTTCTCTGTAGGTGCCTCAACACCACATTCCACTCTTCGAAAATGCGACGAAGTTAAGATAATAACCCATATTTATACTTTTAAGTATGACTCTAGGTTTAAAGAACACGAAGAGAAATTAATGCTACTTACACGTTATCCACTTTATTACCATTTTTTATAAACAAGTACGAATACTTAGTTTACCGGATAGATCAAATTAGGATTTGTACGTATTATTTCAACAACTGAAAATTTTAGTTTCTTGAATAAAATAATATGCTATAGAATGTTTACTGTTTTACCGGTGAATTTCTTAGTAAAATTATCTATAAGATTTGATGAAGATATTAAGATTGTCTATTTCGGGATAAAATAATATCTACGAATTCTTTTTCTAGTTCACCACTTCTTATATTTGAATCCAATTACATTACATTTTAATCCAATTTTTGTTTTTGTATATGATATATTGGGTCTCGTTTTTGTCTAGTGAAGTTTGGTAATAAAACTGAAGCTCTCATACAGTCAAAACGTTATTTTTAGCGTTTCTGGGCGCAGAGCGTTTATCCTTACAACCACAATACAGCGCGCGCTAAAATAAACGTTATTTCAAATTAGTTTTAATATATTTTCGCAACAACACGCATCGAGCTGCTAAGTTTTGCTTCGGGTTATTCTCAGGATGTAATGTTCGTTTATCGTTGACACTATCGATTGGCGGTTTCAAAATATTATTTATATCATGTGTATGTCCAGTTCTCAGATGTGATTCAGGTAGGACTTTATAATGCTCTTAAGCCGTTCTAAACCGGATATATACCGAATACATGGATAGAAACCGGAAATATTGAATAATTGAATATATTATTAGAAACCGGATATATGGGCATGTCATTCTTAAGGCATCCTAGGCCTAACTTAAATAATAAGTTACATTGAAACTGCGTAATGATGGTAATGTGCAAGGCTAATTTTCTATTATTTTATACGTACCGTGAACAGCGTACAAGAATGCTGATAAAGCAAAACTTGAAATTTATCGCATCCTTAGGCTTCCGATTCGTGCAGAAAAGGAAGCTTGCGGCCGTGCTCCTATCGACCACGTTGGTATTCAAAACCGATGCTAGAATTTTATGATGTTGTATATTGAAGTTGATTGTGTTTCCCCAGGCATTGACTGGCATCATTGTAAAATATAAGTAAATTTCAGGGCGGAAAGTCTAAAATTTGATTTTAAAAAGCTTAAATGGGTCTTCATTTTAACAATCTGTCTGTCATGCACTTAAACTTAAAATTTTTCTTCTATGAAAGGGGAGAAATATAGTACTTATAGGGAAACCTCAGAAACGTATTGAACACTTGTCTACTAATTTGATATTTGGGGGCAAAATATTGAATTTAGCAAGTATTTATCTAGCAAATCTTTAACCGGACAACCGTAAAACAAAGATTTCGCATGTCTAATAATGTTGATCCAAACCATTAGACGTTGAATGATTGGATATATTGCAAGGCCATGAATAGTCCAGCCGTTTAGAATTCGTGCAAATAGATAGCGCCTTTTTTTTAGGGTCAACCGATCAAACAGACTGTTCCATCAGTTCACACCGATTAATAGCCCGCACTTGATCCGAAAGCTATCGAGCAAATGCGGTAACGGTCGGATCGAGAGTTTGGAAGAGCATTTGAACACGATACGCTGTCAGGTTAGTTCCTCCCTTTGTAGCCCCATAGTATGTGCTCATGCAGTTTTTATTAAGTTCAACATTCCACACCATGAGTTGCGTTTGGCTACTGGTAGTGTAACGTAATACCCCTTTACCGGTTATGGTAAAAGAGTGTAAGGCGCACGTTATTAAGGCTACCTCCCTATTCCTACGAGAAGAACCCAAAAGGAAAAAAAGGAAACAGCTTTAAAGTATATTAATAGAAAGAATGAAAATTAGGAATTAAAGTCTTTAAGAATTAGATGGATAAAATGTCGTCACTCTCGATGATGCACTGGTTGAAGACGAGTAAAGAAGGTGGAAGGGACAGAAGCCTTAAACCAAACTGTAACGTTAAACAGGTATAACCTGCCGAATAAACCAAGAAGTAAAGTCAAGTTTAAGAATTAAACGGTTAACAAGTAGTCGGTTTCCATGAAGCGCTGATTAAAAACGGTTAAAATGTTGCTCTCGATGAAGGTACTTGTAGAAGGCGAGCCCAGGCGAGGGCAGGCGAGGCCTGCGGCAGAAGGCTGGTGACAAAAGGCTGGGAGGCTCTCGTGTAGAGCGGCCTGCACCGGAGGGTTATAGGGGCTCCGATTATTATACGATTACTATATTTGCATACTCCATCGTACTTCCAATATCGTAGTGAATCGTAACTAGCTGAGTGAAAGGTTCAGGACAAATGTTAAAAGTTCCATCTATAAAGAAAGCTCTCCCATCAGCTAATAATTCTTTGGAACTTTCATCACCAAATATTAAAATTAGATTACCATCATCTAAATCTAAAAAGGTTCCAACTTTTTGTATTCGGCTCGTCTGCTCTTCTTGCTAACACGTAAAACTCCTTATACCAAGATTCCTTAGAGCTACAAAGTGATAACTGTAGGGAAACCTACCCCAGTTTGATTCGGTAGAGCTGTCGGCGAGTTAGGGCTAATTGAAGGACAGAGAGAGAGGTCTCATTTAGCCCAAGGAGTGTCTTATTGTTTTTGATATGAAACTTATATAAGCACGCTTAGTACTTTATTTAGTTAGCATTGAATGAGTCTAAGCCGTCACGCTTGCTACGTAACGCTCGTTGGAGTAAAGTGGGCTCGGGTCGCCTGAGGGAGCGAGAAAGATAATGATACTTATATACATATTTTTTTCAGCTATACTTGCTCGGGGAGAGGTACATAAGAAAGTATGATGCATCACCCGCATTAAGTATCGACATAAACACTGTATTTATACTCAATTTATAATTATATATTTAGCAAATATTAATACTTTATGAATATAGAACAAAAAATATAGATCTTATTTGCATTTTATCTCTTTTCTAATACTTATGGTTGGTACCGTCTACACTCAGATCTTGTGGAATAGATATTATAAGTAAGTTTTTAACAGTCTACACAACACATCTAAACAAATTACTAAGCAGTGTTTAACTAATTTAACAAAACCCTGACGACCAGATATAAAATCGATGACAATACATTTTTCATGATACACTGACGAAAACGCGCACGTACGCTGTCGCAGCAGATATAGGTACCTCAGCTATTCTATGTATCGATCATAAAAATGACCTTACGTATAATATCCCGTAAAAAGTTTATGTCACAACACTAACAAAAATCCCTCCAAACATAACTTGAGGGCACGACTAGGAAGTTTAATATCCTTAAGCAGTTGACGACCGTATCCGCAAACCTTAAAAGCTTAAAGGAGAAATAAATGTATATTTCCATTGCAAATTTCAACAAGTTTGATTTAATCGCTATTTCTTTTAAATTTAATTATGTTAGAGAAGGATTTCATCTATTTCAACTCAAACCTCAAATCATTTATTGTAATTAAGCAAAAAGATTGCACTTTTACAAGTAAAAAATTGAAGTCTCTTATAGGTACATAGAGAAAATTTTAAAATAAGTCAGAGTATGATCAATTAAATTACTGATAATATAATTATGGTTTGAGTTTGAAAAAGGACATTTCCCTTTCAACTACTTTTAAGTGGTGGCTCATGTCTGAACTCATTATTTAAAGTCAGCATTTACATAAACATTGGCGAGATGTTCAAATATAGATAAGTTCCATAATTTAAACGTTTTACTTCTTTTGACCGATACAATTACTTAGTTAGTATACGTCATTGTTTTAATAGCGATAGTTGTGTCTACGTTACAAACGTTATAAAATATACTACTTCCATACAACCTTTTGTAATATAATCGGCATTTGTGTGATTTGTTTCAGATAAAACTCTATCCATCGCGCTTCAAAACAGGATTTAGTCCGGGTAACATGGGAATCTTTGCTTCTTATCAATTTGTGCTTGCTTAAAGTTTAAGATGCTGGGTATATTCCTTACATCAATATTAGTCTCTTCTGATAACTTTTTTCTTTAATTTAAATAATAAACAGGAATATTTTCATACCTACTCTATAAGATTACTCAATCCTAAAGTATTGTGGGTTTCACCAACTCTTTTGTATTAGGGTTTACTGGAACTAGAGAACGAGACAGATTTACATTCCCTATTTTGAATTTCGTGTTCTCCCAATTATAATTGAAG
Source organism: Campaea margaritaria (assembly GCA_912999815.1). Classification (NCBI taxonomy): domain Eukaryota; kingdom Metazoa; phylum Arthropoda; class Insecta; order Lepidoptera; family Geometridae; genus Campaea; species Campaea margaritaria. The sequence continues at coordinate 10,386,749 of OU538788.1, forward strand.
ACTGCAATCTCCCACTCGAATCATTGTGCTATTGCTTTTTCAGTCTCACCTCTTTATTATTGATCATGGTCATAAATATACCATTTAACTAAATCATTTTTGCATGGTACCCTGTTATATCTCCGATCGTCAGTAGTATTTAAAAATAAATCACAAGGAACCTCATCTATTAATGAATCATTCCTGAATGTTATAGGAAATTTCAAGTTAAAATTTATTGTCACAGTGCTCATTATTGGATTTGGATCTTTCACAGACTGTGAATTCCTTTCTATTGCTCTAATATTTGAAAGAGTACTCTTTATTAATATTCCTATTGCTTCGTCTTTTTATTATCTTCTTACAAGCCCATATCAGTCGATTTACTGTGTGATTGTCTTTCTGTCACTTTCCATTATCGATTGTTTTACTCTCTTTGTATAATTTGAAATACTATCAATTACTGCAAATCACATTTGTATATTTGTATTTAATGCGTATCATAATTATGTAAACACCAAAATATTACTACTAGGACCTAACATCATCATCATCATCATCATCATCAACAAGCCATATCGTCCCACTTCTGAACACGGGTCTCTCCTCACTTTTGTGTGAGGATTAGGCCAAAATCCACCACGTGGACCAGGTCCGGATTGGTGTATCACATACCTACCTAACACACCTAACATACGGAGAGTAAACGTAAAAACTATTTCCTAAACTATGGCACCAGCGTGCGAGGCTAGTGCATAGACGGTGGATGTCTCTCTGATGATGCGCATATTCCGTCTCAACGACGCGACAACGCGATGCATAACTGACGGCCCTCCGAATCGCCACAATTTTAAACACAAACATAAAAATTCTCTTTGTGGTAAAAAATAAACAAAATTATCTAAAATAGCGATCTTTTCGTTCTTTGAATCAATCACATACCTAATTATATATTTTTTTCTAAGTAGTACTCCGCTGATATCTCTCTGCATATCGGTTCCATAACACATACTTGAAAAAAACATCGCATATTTTTGAAATTTTGTTATAGCTTTTGTTCATTTGTTTATTTAGCGCGGCCCATTCTAATGAATTTTCAGGCAAACAATAGTTATCAAAAATCCACGTTGCAAAAAATCATGGATAAAGGCTTTTAGACCCGTCAAAGGGGTACTTTCTAAAGCTTACTCCTCCCTCACGGCTTATTTTTTTTTAATATATATTTGAATTTATCAATTCAAGTACAACATTTGGTTATATTTTTCAATGTGTTTGTCTTAAAAATCTTTTTTACCAGATGCAATTTTTTAATGATGCATCTTATACCAGTCGGGGTCAGAAAATTTACGTATAACTATAATATCAATTGATAATAATATTCAAATGCTCACTCAATTAATCAAAAGTATTATTTTATCTTTTTTCGCGTTATTTCGACGTAATGTTTGACTTAACAGCCACGTTGAAGTGCGCGCTGACTTGGGCTTTATTTCAATAGTATTTCGTGCCATATGTGTGCTGAGCCCCGTAGAGTTGATAATATGGGCACTGTAATCGCCTTAAAAGTTCACATGCTTCGAAGAAAGTTCTACGTGACAATTACAGTGCTTATCTCTCGGGTTAAGTGTGCTTCGTGCGGTGGCTTAGGCTATTAACTTTAATAACTAAGGAGCATTTGATAGTTTATTATATTATATTATCATACTAGAAAACCGGGCGCGTGACATATATAATAGGTATTGGAGGATCAATCTACATAGTATTATCCCACGTATTTATGTTAAACTTTTGTTAAGTAACAGTTGATCAACATTTATGATTAACAATCACAAAATTGCTGGAAATTTGTTTGAATTAATATTTCAAACGCTAGACTGTGTCAAAATGTTGCCCGAGGAGGTAGTATTCCTCTGTTTTGTGGTTGTGTTTTAATTTTAATCTCAAAATGGCAGATGGATCATTTATTCAATCATTTACTAAACATTGTTTATAAAAAGGTTCCAAACACGTCCGCACTCGTCAAAAGTAGTTGATAAACTGATGTTTCCCCTTGTCGAGAGAGAATATTTTAAGGTGTTGCTGGCAAGTTTGCAAAAAGAAGTGTTGCTAGCAACATGTTGACAGCAACTCAGCAATATGTTGACTCTACTGTTTTTATAAACAATACTTTACCATGAATACGTGGGTTCAGACACAGAGTAGTTCCGTTTTCTTCATTATCAGATCAGATCGCCGTCACCACAATATTTAATTGTCATCAAAACTAGACAATTATGTGACTCTTCGATTATTGAGTGGAAACCGATCACAATATCACGAGATATAATTGTCGTGATTACTCGTGGCGAAGACCTGATCATACTATCGGTTGATACAAGCCCGTGATCATCATCTCAAATCCCTGACGCCGATACATTTTGACGAACTGCTTGAAAGAAGTTCATCTTCCGCCAGATCATCTTTATCAACTCCATACCGAGATTACCTAATAAGGTATGGTAGTTCTTGAAGATTTAAATATGAAAATATATGCTCTATGTGAGAAATACCTAACAACGTTGATTTAACTAGGTTTTGAGCTGATTTAGAGCTCCATGGGTGACATATAATGGAGTTATTTTCTCTTTTGCAGTTCTGGGGATGCTAGGGTCTTTTTATTTTTGTTATTTTAGTGACTGATAATTTTAGTTTGTGTTTCGTTTTCTAGTCAGTGATAAAATTAATTTGGTAAAATTGACACGCTTCATCATGCGACCTACTAACTAATAGAAGAGAATTCAAGTTACTCGCCGTAGAAGCCAAGATATTTAATTGCTCCAGAGAAGTCACCAAAAGCGTCTTAGGTTGCTCGAATTCTCTAGTTTCAGGAGTGGGAAGGTTCTTTAGATATTCAAAGCACATTATTAGTGTGGTACCGCGCACGCAAGGTAGTCCGTCATAATTACAGTTTCATCCGAGTTTTTAATTATGTAAAATACCTGCGCTAGGCAGCCGCGTTAATGTTTCGCGTAATTCCTGTTTTGCCGACGGAAAATTGCATTTTCTAAAAATAGCGTAGTATAGTATATAGTGCAACAGTGTCCGGAAATAGTGCAGCTTAGTATTAGTGAAAAAAAACTGAATTTGATTAATAGTTCTGGAGATTACGCTTCCACATACTCTCAAACAATATTTATCTCTTTTTAATATAACCAATGTGCATTATGCAGAGTAGATAAAATATTTAAAATAATGTATTTTTTTTTCGGCGAGAGAGAAAGAATTTCCGTTTTGGAGAAGTAAAACTACTATCGAAAAATATACATTAGCGTATACATTTTATACTCCTGTGATCAAACAATAGTGCCTGGTTCACACAAAGCGCGGAGCAGAGATCAATGGGAATACGGTTCGAATTTGAATCTGTAAATATATTTTCAGCTCGCATGTTGTTTTCGCATGTTTCGACACAATAGCAACGTATTTATTTGAAAACTAGTATCTGCCTACGACTACATACGCGTTGACTTTAGAATTGGGTCCAGAGAGGAATGAAACATGTTTGAATAACAAAAAAAGATTAAAAAAACACGGTGCTGAAGCGCTTCAAAAAGTAGCCGAGCGTGGGCAACGTCCCGAAAACCTATTCCCTGACTATACCCGACTGCGGTGAAGCCATAAAGAAGAGTCATGTGTTTGACTTATATGACTGTATGTGTGAGAGAGACGAAACGAAAATGATATTTCTCAAGCGATAACTATATTTTCCAGCGAACGAAACAAAACTCCAAAAACAACAACTATTTTTCACTCATTGACATTTGACATTATAAAAAAGAAAAGAAACTAAATTTGAATAATTATACAAAAAAGGTCTGTCGCCTACAGTATGTATGTATTTATGTATAGCTCGTATCATTTTCGTATTACATTAGTTCATATCATAGTTTTGGAGCAGATGCGCATGTAGCGGGTGCGGCAGCTGCTTGGGACGCATTGTTGAGTTTTGGGGTCAATTGGGCTCAATTCTAAATCTGGTAGTTGCTATCTATATTTTTTGGAAATTATACCAGTTTGTGCCTTTGAAAATTAACCATCAGTTTGAAATCTATTTCGGTTCGTTTTATCGCAGCATGAACCAGACATGTAATCGGTCTGTGTAAAGTGTTGGCAATTGGAGTACAAATTGCTTTGCAGCAGAGATTTTCGATATTGAAGCTGACAAATATCAGGTCTGGGTGTTCCCACGTTATCAGCAACCGCTGTTAAAGGGTGCTGGAAGTTTAGGGTCGTGAATCAGATGAAGGTTTTCACCTTCTGTCCACTCTTCGCCACTCCGTTGGTGTTGGTACGCCGGTAGCCCCGTTTTGTGCTAAGGATTGGTGGGTTGGATGGTTTATAACTTTAAGTTACTGTACAGTGTCCGGTATCAGTAGTTACATTTTTAATTGTGTTGATTAAATTACACGATACAGAATCGACTGAGATGTTAGGCTTGGTGAATATTGCGCTTACATGTTAAGCGTGAGGTGTTTCGGCAACAAGAGTACGACCTGGGTATTTGCGGACGCAGCTGATGGATGTCTCTATGGGTATCTTGTATGCATAAAATGTCACTTTGTGAATTATAGCGCAGTGCAGACAATAGTTGTGCTTTGTATTGGGAGGAAACTTCGATATTTATCGAAATTAGGGATGTTACAGAGGTGGTTTAATCGGAACCGAAGTCGGAGTCTGAGTATATAAATTTGGTTTCTCGGAACCAGAGTCGGAGGTAGTGGCAGAAGAGGAGACGTGTTAAGATCAGGCCTGATAAAATAAAATTAAACAAACATTACTCAATCAGCCTGTTTAATTTTAATTAAACAATAATAGACTTACTCGACATAGGCAGAAAATATTATTTTCAATAACAGTTAGCAAATTAAATCAAATGCATTGACTCCCAAAGTAGCAAGACTTCCGATTAAAACCTCCGATTTAAAAGTGTCGGAGCTGAAGTCGGAACCGGAGGTATAATATGAATCGAAAGTTCCGATTTATCGGAGTCGAAGTCAAAGCTACGTAATATCCTCAATCGAAATAATGCTAAGCGCTGGGTTGTCTAAAATGTGTTGTGGCTGGCTCTGGGGAGCAACATGTATTGGGCCAGTAGGTGCCGTTGAAGTGTCGCTGAAAAGGGCCGTTGGTGTAGGGTGCTGATAAGGGTAACATCGTAGGAAAAGGATTGTCCAGAGTGCACCGGGTGTTGTCGCAATATATATACCGATTAAAATTAACACCACTTTCAGTTTCAGGTGTGACTGCGCACGCGTAGCGCTAACTAGTTATACCATAAAGACTTATTTGCCACTGCAGAGACAAATGCAGCTTTTTGTATGGACGAGAGTTAAGAAGTGCACATGTAATGGAAAATTGCTGGTGGTATTACCTCGACCTCATTTATTCATGATGGAATATGTCAAAAATACAGTATAAACATGTCTTGTGTAGTTCATATCCAGTTTTGCATCGCTGGCATCTCTACTCTGTCCTGTATATAGTTGTTAAACCAAATTCCTCTTTAACCCATGATCGCAACTGGTAAGACTTGTGATAAAGCTGTGTTACGACTTTGAGACTATGTATCTTGTAAGGGTTGTATTTTAGCTTAGATCTTTGTCGAAGCTCCTATGTAAGGAGTTACAGGCGGCTACTCTCTTTTGGTCAGGTGACATTTTCTCTTATAACTTATGCATAATTCACATTTCCAGATTATTGAGTAGAGGAGCGGATGTGAAGAAACCTTCATTGGTTTTGTGTGCTTATCTGTCATATTCGAGTGATATATTCGAAAATGTTCACAATCAAAATGATTACAATACTCGTACTAATACTAAACTTCATTAGTAGTATTTTGAATATTATTTTAATATCCTTACTGTGGAAATATAATCAATTTGTTTAGCAAAATAAGGTTTTTTTTTCTATCATAATGTCGGCCATTAAAAGGTGCATGCAGCGAAACTGTGAAATAAACAAGTTGGTTTACTAATAGTAAAACTAAAACATGCCTGGCAACCGGTGGGCGCCATACACTCGCTGAATTTATGTCCACACAAATTGCTTAATTGAGGAAAAGGCTTTTGTTTGTTCACCTTTTTGCTTTCAGGGGGTCAGCGAGCAACCCTTAGCAAGGTTCGCTCCGGTTGCGCTTCTATATTCCGTGTATTCTATTAGAATTTTGATGGGTTATTAAATAAGATGCCGACGCGGCGGTGTAATTACAAAATTTTGTAATACTAATATCAATATATTATAAGTCTATTATCTCTTTTAATACAAATTGTTCGTATCCAAATGTGTAAATTGGCAAAGAAAATTATTTTTATACTATTTCGTATTAAGGTCACACAAAAAACAATGAGCTTTAATCTACTTCCTAGTAAAATTACCGGAGTATAATAAGCTTAACAAATTATTTCGGAGTATTTTTATCGCAGAATCAAAAACAATTTATATTTATTTACTAGAAAAGTTTAATAATCCGCAACGAGCAGGTGCTCCTCTACTTCAAATTTACCTTTCGACAGCTCATGAAAGTCGCCTATAGCTTAGGTATTTGTTAGAAAACTACAAAGAAGTTGGACTTGGGTGCCCTCAGGGTGACAACGACAACTTCCCAAAACGACAACTTTCTAGAATGCCCCCTAATGGGGTAATAAAAAATGAAATTAACTTTATATCATCCTCTGATAATTACATTATCAAGGGCGTAGGATTTATCAACAAAATAAAATTTAGTTCCAACCACAGACCCCTTCGCGCAAAAGTGAGATTTAACTTAAAAATCCATAGAGCGAATTGGTCCATCCATTGGTCATCCTGCACAAGAAAGGAGATGAAACTAACATTAGCAACTACAGACCTTTAAGCCTCCTCATCTCTATAAAGCTTTTATTAAAGTCATTCAAAGCCGAATAGGTGCCAAACTAGATAGTCAGAGCAGTCCCGCGCAGACTGGTATCCCAGCTTCTCGATTATCGATCACGTTCACGCTCTTAACCAAGCTATAGAAAAGTTTACAAAATACAACAACCCTCTGTATTTAGCCTTCGTGGACTACATGAAGGTTTTCGATAGCATTAAACACTCAGCCATATTTAGTAACGTTACGGTCTTTTACCGTAAAAGGCAAAAAGGCGTAAGGTTACAACAGGGCTGGGCAGTGGGCATGTCGTTTGTATGCACCCGGTAAAGTGGGCAAAAGTTATCACTCAGTGGGAGCCAACAAATGGTCAGCGACGACGCCGACGGCGTCGCTGGATATGAAAACGAGGCGTGACGACTTGAATGCCTTAAAGGTGATGGCAAGACGAAGCTCACGATAGAGACGTCTGGAAAGATATGGCGAAATCTGTGCCCAGCTATGGGAAACAATAAAATAATTAAATGAAACAACAAAGCATTAAATACCAAACTACTTTTTCTATACAGTTTACGCATGTGGGCGTTGTATTTAATTATCCCGTAAGAGTGATTCCTCACTAATCCCGATCCGAATCCCTGGAAATGCGTTCTTGAGTATTCGTAGAACTATTTTTATGGTACTTTGCGTACTAGATCCGATTTCCCTCATGCGATATCTCTGCGCCATCCGTGAGTTTCCATTTCGGAGAAGTTTATTGACGGACTGAACATAGTATTATTTGAATATAAATTACGTATGCAAAAAGGTGGCTCCTGAATTGCTTCGATTTCGATCAGGGATCACCCATTCGGATCGAACGTAGTGCAGAACCGCTCTTACAATACAAATTACGGCGATGCCGATTTGCAGTGCTTCATATTTGGCAGCGTTGCCAATATAATAATATCTGAGTCAACAAAAGTGAACTGCAGCTTTGGAAATAAACGGTCTCTTGGTTGATCCAAGTTACTTCTGGTAACAACTTCATTTTTGTGATTGTGTATTTTTCTTGAAATTACTGTTAGCTTCTGCACGTCAATTATATAACTGTAACATTGTCAATAAAACTATAATAGTATGCGTCTGGAGTATGAACAGATGCTTCGTTGGGGAGCGTTGATTTATCAATGCAATACATTGCGTTTTTTTACGTATACCTTGGATAAGTGCATCCGGTTTGCCGTCGTGGGTTAGATATGTGCGCACCGAATGAAGTGCAACCTCCTGGACTACCAAATCCCAATTGAATTGATTGAAATAATGTGTTGGAGTTTGGAGAAATGTTCCTGAAGACTAGTTTGGAAGCTAGTCTGCGGATGGTGCAGCCGACAGCAATTGGGCGAATGCCTCCTTCTTTTTTATTAAAAGCTCAGAGGCGCACCCCGAACTGAAATGGTTTGGATGTATCCGAAATAGTCCCTAAAAACAAAAATATGCAAAATTTAGTTATGTCGCACAACAATGTCCTGCCGATGTCACCGACGAACACGCTGACTAAATCTTTGAGTGGTTGAGGAGTTACTCCATCGATGCCGCTTGCAGATCAATTTGGAAACGACATGATGGCGTCCAAAGTTTGTTAAATTTTTACTTGAAATATCGAATCAGATGCTGTAGAGGGTTTAAGAGACTAGGAGGTCGGAACAGCAGAAGACTGTTCATCATGCAGGTGTTTTAGAGTCTCGTTATTGTTGGGGGCAAGAGTATTGTTCGAGAACAAAATTCTCGCTACATTTCTAAGCTCACCTGGATGGTGATCCATTGCCTTGCTTTCGACTATTTTATTCAAGTTATATGGTTTTTTTATATGTATCATCTGCATGATTGTGGACATGATTATTAGTCTTGCAATTTTATTTTAGTAAAAAGTTATAAATTCGTTACGTGGGTGATTGCGGATGGCACAGATAGATAGTATAGATTTTTGTTTCAAGTGTATTCATGTCACGAAATTTTTTATAACTTCTTTCGTTTTACCATGGAAAGCTCAGTGCGCAATCATTCCGTAACGACGAGAGCTGTCGTAAAGAGACTTGCAAACTTTATAACCTTGCTACGCTCCTGAACAGTTAAAATTGTCGACATCTAAAAAAACTTTAAGTATAACACAACACACAAAATAAGAAAACTTAGATGTAAAGCCAGTTTAGTTAATAGAGTTGTTACTAGCGATTCGTATTAATTATTATGTTGTTTTGGTCTATGGAAATCTTACTACCTAACATCCTTAATAAGAAACATATAGGCATCATACCGCTCATGAACATTATTTAGGGATATTGTATTCTGCCTACATTTACCTCCGCTGCATAGTCTTGGTGTTTAAAAAAACTTCAGATATCCGCACTTGACAGTGAGCTACGGTGCGCAGCAGCCTGTCCTTATTCCTTAGTCGATAAGAAACTTATTGGGTTTAACAATATTTTCCAAAGCTAAAAGAAAGATAAGTCTGTGTTTCACACCAGTTAAATTACGAAAACGAACTGCAAGCAAAACAATGTTTTGTAATTAATTACTGTTCAGAGGTGCAGATGTAAACGAACGATGCGTTATCTAAACAAATGTCATTATGTCACATACATTGGTGGGAGATTGAAGCCATGTCTTTTGATTATTCTTTACAAAAATTAAAACCTTGTTTTTCTTTATTTACCTTTAAGCTCACGACTTCCAAGAGGAACCGCCGAAGAGGGTTCTTAGATCATAATTTTATTTCCTTTTTACTTGTTATTCTTACTTTTGTCCTTAATCGGATACAAAAAGCGTGGTCCAAAAATAAAATGGTAAAAATCTCGAAAGAGCGCCCTTTCTGAAACTGGCGGAAATCGTTTTAAATCTGCGACTTTTTGGGTATACATTAAATCACTCCGGATTTTTGGATAAGTTACGGTCTCCAGCGGGACCAATTGTAATCGCGAGCTTAGGTTTTATTCGCGAGTTCGTGAGATGGTGCTAGCGAGAAAATAGAGCCTGTAAGGTAAGGTGTTGCGAAATTTAAGTCCCCACTCGCTTTGCCGGTCGTTATTATGTCGAGGAGCGTTATTACGTCGAGGAGCATATTTTTTCTCTTCTCTATAACATTATCTTGAATCATTTCTCTCCTTCGTATTTGAAAGAACTGTTTGAGTTCCTTCACCGCCCTTATCTTCACTTTCTGGAGTCATCAGAAAACCTACAAATGAATAACCAAACATAATTTAATGTATTATAACAAGTCGTTTATTGTGCAGGCTGAGCGCCTCTCGCTACCTTCAAGACCCGAGTTAAAGAATTTTATTTTGCCAACCTAACTGTTACATAACTGAAAAACATTTATAGATACATTATACACGTGAGATTTATACGTATCAAATCGTTATTTATTTATAACTATATGTAGATATTTATGTGTTGTATATAATATTGAGGTTTGGTGAGCGTTCTGAGTGCATTTGGCTAACGCCCACTCCCGTTTTAGCCTGGCATATGATAAGGGGCGACGGCGCCGAGGCAGACCCAAGAGCCGTTAGCGCGATGACTTTGATGCCTTTCAATAGAGATGGTCGAAGATTACAGTGGACCGAGACATTCGGAATGAAATGAGGGAAACCTTCGCTCAGCAGTGGGACAGAATAGGTTGATAAAAAAGTGTTAAATAAATATTATATTTTGTTGTCAAACTCTCGCCTAGTTCGTTCTTAAAAAAGCGCAGGTCACAGCTAATACATAATAAAAAATTCCATCTACATTTATTTTTAGACGTGAGAAGAGAACTCTTAGAAACTTTTCTCGGTGATCGTCACTATGTCAGATAGCCGATCGTCCCGCTGGGACTGAAATCTAAGTACGAAAACTGACAAAATCCGTGATTTTGACAGCAATGACGCAGTTTTACAACGGACACACTTAAGAACCTGACAACGATGACGAAATGGCAACTAAATCGCCCTCGGGCAGAAGTTTACCCGACTGAAAATTTCACTCGATTTTTGCCAGAGATCAAAACTACAATTGATCACTAAAATAGGCACTTACTGAGCCATAACTGTACAAGATTGAAGAAACTTTAAATTTAGAAGCTTAAACTAAAAATGCTTTGAATGCGAAAAGAAACAGCTAAATCTAGTCATGCTACAATAATCTGGGCACCTTAAGGGTTCAACACATCATGCTAAAGTGAAAATTTGTTACGGCTCGCTGTTAAAAATACGAATAGAGGTACATTAATGAAATTAATTTCGTACAATTTACTCGTAGGAGTATGCCAAGATATGGCTTCAGTCCTTGATTAAATTGACTCAATCACTTATTGCGTGGAGCACTGGGGACAATGCTCAGAATGGGAGGGCGCGTCTTCCCTATGCAGAAACGCGTCGTATAAGTGACAATAGGCCTAAGTGTCTCTGGACTCCATATAGACTGGACTGATAACTGTGTGTGACATATGACTGTGTTTCGAATAATAGTTACTTACTTTTTAAGTTTGAATTTAAAAATTAAAAAGTTTTTTTTTTTACATTTTTAATATTATGTATATATTTTGTCAGTCATGCTGTTTAGAATAGTACGGAACTACTGATACACAAGGATTTTATGATGACTTTTTAGTCATCAGATAATGAATTTGATGTGTAAACGTGTGTCTACCAATAAGTGGTTATTTAGGTATAATTTTAGCTAGCATCCCCTATTTCAAACCCTTACAATTCTTTTATCGCAATGTCCTTTCTCAGGCTCTAGTTTATCTCTTTACCAAATTTCATTTCAATCGGTTCAGTAGTTTAGGCGTGAAAGAGCAACAGACAGACAGAGTTACTTTCGCATTTATAATATAAGTAAGGATTGAGAACCACCTCCTTATTTGAAGTCGGTTAAAAAGGTAAATTTTGTGACGTTTACACCCCTTTAACTATTTTAGTAAAAAGGCGTAAGTCACAAGCTTATTCCTAACGAGAAGATCCCAAAAGGAAAAAGGCAGGAAATATAATATTAATATAATAAGATAAAAATAATAGCCGTTTTAAAGTCACTAAGATATCACCGGTAAATATAATAGTCACTCGCGAAGGTTCATTTGGTGGCTTCATCTTCGTTTGTTACACAGTCAATAGATTTGAATAAATGCTGTGTACCAATGATTACATTCTGAATTTCGAAATTTAAGTCATCCACATCTTTTAGCCGACAAAATCGCTAGCTCACTCATCCATTCGTCATTTTTGTAGTTAAGAACGATGTTTAGGAGTACTTTATTGATGAGTTCATCTTTGGATGAGACAAAATTTCTGACAGAATTTCTGAGGAAATTAAATCAATACTAATTTAATCAGGTACTCGAACATTTCCGATAGTCAGCAATTGCTTAGAGAAACTTCAGCAGATGTATCGTTCAGCAATGGAACTCTTATGTTTGTAGTCAGCTGAAGTTCTAGACATAACGACGCCATAGATTTGATGATTTGAGGTCAGCACTTATTTCGTATGCACCAGTTGATCTTGGAATTACTGGCATTGTTTAACGGAAATCGCCAAACAGTAAAATTATTGCGCCTCCAAAACATCTCGAGTCATTGCGTAGATTTTTCAATGTTCTGTTAAGTTCTGGACGTGTGTCTGCTTCCAATGCGCGTTTATGGGCCAGTGTGCATTCGTTCCATTGCGGAGCGTTTTGCAATATTACACGTTGGCTGTTCAATAGTTTTAACGGTAATTTTAAAGCTTTATGACCCGTAACGCATCTTTCTGACAATGTAAGGTGCTATTCCAGAAGAAGCAACTGCAACCGCAATGTTGAATATCGCACGAACAGTTGCTAAAATTACTTACATGAGTTATAAATGGTGTAACTAACATGACTTTGTTTTATATATATGGTTATGGATATATAGATAACAGAAATTAAAGTAATTTAGAATGAATTATAGAAAGGAATACATAAATACATAAAGGCACATAAAGACAGGAATATAACAGATCAAGGATAGAACAAGGAAAGTAATAAAAGGTTCAAGAATATTAAAAGAAAAATAATAAAAGAGTAATTTAATAGAAAAACTTAAAATTAATTTAAATTAATTTTCTATGTAAAAGCTTTACTAGTACTATTCGAAACATGGAAGACAAAGATTTTAATTGTTTGTCTCTTGACCGATTCAGCTAACGTTTTGTTATTATAATAATTTACCGCATGAGATAGATAATACGTATGGAATAATCTATTGGTTATGGAATAAGCTTTAAAACGTATTAGTTTAACAAATTGACTTACGTTTACGTAGGAGTTAATTTCAAATTTAAATGTAGAGGTATATTTGTTCGCCAATGGAAACTTGCATGTGACTCTAATTTGCATCTCATATTTACCAGCCACATCGGGTAGTTTACTTTCTTAAAACTCGCCCGCAGCCTCGGTTTGGGTAAGAAAATTAATAACTTATTCAGTGTCATGCACGACATCAGAGCAACCCCCGCGTTTACTCTGTCGCCTTTTGCTACTTCATTATCACATTTAAACACTGAGATTTAAGCAGTATGAAGTCACTGCAAAGAGGATTTCAACATTTTTATAACTGACGATGTGGCGAGGTTGGCAAATGATTATTATAAAAAGTATGTGCAATAATGCCAATTTTGGCCGGTAAGTTCTTCATTCATAGGTACTATCAAATGTACTGTAGTGTTTATAGAGTACTGCAAGTCAAAGTGAGTCGCGAACGGAGGCCAAAACATTGTGAAGAAATATTTAGCAAACATATTTACCATCCCTTAGAAAGCTGGGGCACGTCGCAAGAAAATTGACTATAGATGTTTTAACAAATATGTATCTTGGGTTACCTATCCTACGAGACTGTAATGGTTTGTAGTTTGTCCAACTGTTGTGTGTAATAGGTAGTTAGTTTTTACCACAGAGTTATTTTGCTTTGTAGTACTTAGTTATTTGTTGGTAAAAGCCGTTGCCTGTATCTTATGCACTATATCTAGAATAAAAAATCGAAACATTAAGAAATTGTAATAGCACCATCCTGAATTTTGTGTTTCATAATCCTGCGCGGCACTGCACTGCACTTCATTATCATTGACGTTGGTTTGAAACTTTCAATATGCCCAGTAATTTTGCTACGTGCCCGCTAGGATTTTATCTTAACTTTGTTTATTCATAATGTACTTATTATACATTTTATATGAAAACATATCATTAGACAAGAAAATGGAGATTCATTCTAAACATTTTTCCACTTGTTAGGTTTTTCAAAAACTCGTATTCTCAGTAAAATAAAGTATTCAATTAAATAGGTATTTCTTTTCTGGATTAAAGCTGACTTTTCTGAATATCAACCGTCAGTTCTGGCAGTTCCACATATCCCTACTGGTAGATCTTCTTTCGTTTTACGTAGCACCTCTTTTTATACAAATATCGCGCAAGCATTTCAACTATTCTTGTGTCTTAATCAGGTGGACTGGTTTAAAAGGCATTTAACGATACCAAAAATGGTCACCCAGCTTCTCAATCAACATTTTCGACCTCGGATCGAACATATGTTAATTTCCGGCTGGCTGAAACAAACGTGTAGCTCTGGTGTTAATTAAACTGAGGAAACGTTGGTTTTGACAGCGACGGGTTCAGGAAATGTGAGCCAGTGGCAGAAGTGCGGAGCATCGTCCACTAAAACTCACTGGCATTATGCGTTTTAATATTTCAGTTCCAATATGTAAAATACCGATGCGTTTGACAATTTGGTTTCGTATCTACAGTGACCTACAGGTTTATATATCTTCCCTTTTCTTTCAATAATTACAATTTTATTACGGTTCGTAAGCAACTACTAATTTATGCAAAACTCAAAAACCTTCGATGAATCAGGATATGGAGTGATTCAGAATTTAAGTTAGTTGTTTGTTTATTAATTGAGGTGACGATGTTCTAAAACTGCATGTGACGTTTTTATCTTCATTTATATGGGGCTTGTTTAATTTGACTCGCTACTTGTAATTAGATCCATTCATGGTTGGTTAATTCACATTACTTAATGTGAGTTAACCAAAGCAAGCAATGTTACAGATTTCACTTGGGAGATTGTTCGCTTATCAGCTGAGGATCCTATTGTTACGAAGGTAGCACCTAACGCCTGATATCTGTCAAAAATCTGCATCGGCAGGACACGAGCGAGAATATCAAGCACCTTAAAATTATATTGAACACAATGCGGTATCATCCTGAGGTGATGATGCGACTGCAAACAAAGCCTTTGAGTTGAATTGAACGCGTGACTGTGATGAGGAATGGGGACCATAGTCTTTGTTGTAAGTTCAGTTACACTGCGAATGTTCAATTTATACAATGGCCCTACCCTTGTCACGTAAGCAATATGTCGGTCGTTGCGCAAAAACTAGTTGTTGGTGTAAATTATTTGTTCTTGTAATGATGGCATGACCGTAGGGTTCTATAATTAGGAGTGAAAATTGTAGCTGGTGGGTCCTAACCCTACTCTCTACTGGATCGATGGACGCTCTAATTATTTCCTCTACGCGAAGGTGAGATATAGTTTTATGATAATGCGTAGCATTTTTGTTCTGGTGAGGCTTTTCTCGCCGCTACAAAATTGAACTAAGGAAAAATATTCAGCGTTAACTTTTATCTTTAGTTGGCCTTTTTGAGATGAATTTTTATAAATTGTATTGTATTGTATCCTTAGCAATGGTAATTCTGTGATTTTGTTGTAGTTTTATTTTAAACCCAAAGGAAGGACATTGGATTTTTTATCGCGATTATCTGTTGTCCACGTAGACGAAATCAGCAGCAGCAAAACATGTTTACACTACACAAATTGTATATTCTCGGACCTAAAACTTTTGTTAAGACACAACAGACATGGTGGCGAAACCAGTAAAAATCGATTTATAACTTCAGAGACGTGCAGTAAGCTCTACAAAGATATTAACGTGATTCGTGACTATAATAAAAAGTAAATAAAGCAGTTTGTAAACAAAGATCACATACCTTCAAGTATTTAGCTACTACCTACTTCAGTGATGCTCTGGGCAAGGGCGGATCCGAGAACCCCTAAAGTTTCAGTCCGTGATCATAATTTCAATTTAAAAGTTTTCTAACTTTGTTTGTTTACGTTGCGCTAAATCAACGGATATGAGAACCGTGGACCGTGGGGATAAAACAAATATTGTGAAATGAGGTGTGGTGATAATTTTAGATAAACATTACCTACTGTGAGGTTATGCGTTCTCGTTTGCGGAGAAAGGGAATGTGTATTTTAAATTTCATTGTTTTAGGACGTTGATAATAATAAATACCACTTTTACTAAGCGAAAACATAATAATATATCTAACCTACCATTATAATATATTAGGTATGGTAAAAACTTTGCAAGCAACTTTAATAAAGAGTCACGATTAATAATTGTCATTTTAGGTAAAGCAGTTATTGGTTACTCATCTTTCACCCTATAACAGTTTTGTTTAGCCCGTATTCTTGACATATAATAATGGCAAATCATTTGGATTACCTATATTATGCTTAAGTCTTTTATGGACTGCAGGTTATCTAAATATGTTATAGTTTTTAGTTCTTCATAGTAGTTGTTTTTAGGATACATACGCGTAGAAACCCTATTTCTTTATTTATAAGGTTTACATTATTTCATAAATGACTACCATGTGCTTTAGCTTACAATTTTAATAACTTTTGTCTGATAATATAATACATTTTATAGATTACTAGCTGTACCCTGCCACGCTTTGCTGTGGCACATTCGCACATTCGCTGATATGTCACTGATGAAAATAATAGATAAAAACAATCCTTGATGCGGATTATATATCATGCTGAAATTTCAGCTCGATCGGTGTAGAACTTTTTGAGTTTTTGAAGCGTACACAAACCAACATAACATTTATTTCTATATATATATATAGATTTTAAACTCATAAAAGTTACGTAAAGGAGACTTATTTTTTACCCTAGCTATATTCCTATATCTCAATCACAACATTATTCAAAAATTTTAGCTTATCAATGTTATATAGATACTTAATAATTATGTGGGTATATGTCTATATTTCTATCACAGTTTAATCACAATAATTGTTATTTATAAATCTCTTATACGAATCCTCAACTCTTTTATGTAAATTCCTGTACATAAGTATATCAAAGTTTTATCACATCTATAGTATTACTAAGATACTTAAATCCACAAGTGCTATTATTCTGATACAAGTAACTGGATTACGTAATTTCATAATCAGCTCATTTTTCACAATCATGCTGATCTTAATAATGTAATTTCAGTAACCAGAGTAACACTAGTGCCTTAAGGTTTCCAAAAAATTACCTACTGTCGTATTTCCATGCAATAACTCCTTTTGGCACCAGTGGGATGTCACTAGTGGTGACAATGGGCCGCTTTATAAACATAATTCCCATTTGTCACCACTACGGACATAGAAGGTGGTGACAACGGAGAATGACCCACCATAAAAGGTGTCTGTAGAATTGCTTGAATTGTCTACTGATTCTGAAATACTGTGCAAAATAGGCAAACCTAATACCGATTTTCTTAATACATTGTCAGATGTATTACACGCTGTACCTAAAAACATCATCATTATAAACTAAAAACTTTGGACAGCTCTCTTTTGGAATCGTGGGCAGTTTACATCCTTCGATTTTTTCCACGCCAATTAAAGTTTTCTTAATGCTATTTTCATACGCCGAAAGAATTCTACGCAGCGCGTAAAATGAGTAGTTGGCAGGTAGAAAAATGAAGTCCATGTTTATTTATTTGTTTATGGGTTCACGTGGATGCTGTGCTCCTTGCATATCCGTATGAGGTTTTCAAAAATGTGTGAAGATAAATCATCTCCAATCAGACATATTCTCAAAACGTCCCTAGTCTTCAAAAATAACAAAAATGTTGAAAACACTGATATTTGGTTCGACAACTGAAGAAAAGCAAGCTCGGGCGCGGTCAGTTTGCGGATGAAAGACAGCGCCATGTTGCCTTTTTCTCGGTGTCGTATTTTTGCATTTTCTTAATTTAATGTTAATGCTGTAGAAATTATTTTCAGCACTGGAAATATTGTGTTTGCTTTAATTTTTACAAAACACCCAAGAAAGAAAATACAAATTGTATACATTTTTAGCAATATGTGTTGTTTAAAGTCTAAAGATTATTATCAACAACGATACTTCGAGGGTTTTTGAGAGTGTGTACATACATAATATGTCATGGATGCTATTTGGTAGCACACATACCTCAACTCAGCTTTGAATATTTATCTGCCGTATCCCGTGATTCGAAGTATAGTACTTAATAGACGTGTATAACATTAAACTTAAGCCTCAACTAAATCCCATGCCCCGTCGGCAGTAAATAAACGGGGTTATGTTACATAACACACGCAAAGTACCTAAATAACTCGTTGTAATAGATTTTGCCGTAATGCGTCAAACAATAATAATTTATGAACAGATATTTGGCAAGCATCGGAGACCGGAAAAGCGTGATAATTTCTGGTGAGTAGGTTACAGCGTTTAAGGCGAGGCGACGCATGTTTCATACCAATTGGGACATATTTTTGGTAGTATGCATTTATCTTTGTATTTTAATCTAGAAGCGCTGTTCCTTTAATTCCGGATTCCGGATGAAAAATAATAAAATTCAATATAACACTGGCGGTATACAATATTGACAAGATGGATAAAGGAGTAAACGGTACAAAATTTACACTAAGAACGATATAACATTTGATTATAATATTAAGATTTATAATCTACATTGGTAGATTAATAGTTTGATATTGATAGTAGCCTTTCCTATTTTTTTAAATAAGCTAAGAACAAGAACGCACTAAACGTAATCTAACATAAAAAAATGAACATTAAATTCAATTGCAATGATTTTATCAGTAGGGAAGCTGATAAAAATGCTAGTTAGCCCCCGCGCGGTGCTGCCTACGTGATTATTCGAGGGTAAGCCGGTTCGATTTGGATCCCTCCCGTTCCCGTTATTTAATCGGATTTAAGTCTGTTATTTGAAATATTGTGATATTCCTTAATCTCCGATTTCTATTTATAAATCTGGAATACTACCTGGAAGCGCCGCAACAAACGTTAATGCGATCTAATTTGCTCGGAAATGCTGTTAATAGTATACCTTTATTACTTTATCTAAGAATATAAATAAATTAATCAATTTTAATCTGCATCAAGGAAGAGCTATGAACAGAAGTAGGTATTGTTCGGAATATCTTAATTCGCGCACAATCCTTCTTATTTTTTACTTAACCCAACCTTCACATCTTTTTTTTAATACATATTTTTTATTTTAAATACCAAGAGGATCACAGATGGTAACATAGTCTGTAAAGTTTTATAGTTTTGAATAAGACTTTGGTGACTCATGACAATTTGATAAAATCAATGAGAACTTAACCGATTATGAATATAATAGATATAATTTACCAACACAGTTATTTCTTTTTCTAAAAAGAAGTAGTAGGTAACAGAAACGAAAACTCAAGAAAATGTTAATAATCAAAGAACATCTTATAAGTTGTTGCCTTGTTATCATCTTCCGAATAGCTGGCGCTACTAAGAACTCATCAAATGTATTGATAAACTTATTTCTAACGCAAGTATCGTTCGAGGAGAAAATTTAAGAAGTTTCATCGAGCAACGAAATAGACCATTAAGCAAGATTATTAAAGAAAAATAAAAGTAATAAAATAAGTCGTGCGTATCGTGTAGAAAAGAGGATGTTGGAGGCGCTCGCGGCTCGAGGGAGGGACGGGAAGGGCGGGCGGGCGGCTTCATCCCCAGTCGCCTGTCGACAGCCGCTGCGGTAGCATCGGAGCTCACCCCGGCTTCAGAGCTCGCCCCGGCTTTGACTAAACTTTTACCCTTCGAACAGTTAGAAGCTACGCGCGGGCTATTTGAGCGAGTGTTTCTTAGAAAATGTGTTTTAACCCTTGAGACAATTGAAATAAAATCTTTTAAAATGTTGCCCTTTAAATTAATTTATCGCGGTATTCAAATATTATTTCTGACTTTTATAATCCTGAACTTTAATAATAATGTGGGACGAGCAAACGGTCAAAAAATACCTATGGGTAAGTTTACTTCTATTAATATTCTTTTTTGTCATTTTATTGGTTTAAAGTAACACAGTCAGTGTTTTGCTTTTTTCTGTTCTTATCGGTTTTTATCTTGTATTTTTTTATATCTTATGTTTTTAGTGATCTGCAAAGGTTGGAACCTTCTTTATTTTATATATTATTACTGTACTTGGTTTATTCCTTTTCTTTATTTATTCTGTGACAAGAAAAGTAAAATTAAATTAAAACGCAAAAAGGGCCACAGATTACAATGACTTCTCGGACTTACGATTTTTTTATATTGATATTACTTAATTTTTTTAATTTATAACTTATTTTATTTTATTTTTATTTCTGTAATAGTCAAGAAAAAAACGAACGGCTCGCCTGGCGGTAAGCGGTTACCGCCGCCTATGGTTATTTCCACACCATTGAATTTTGATTCCTGACGTCTCGAGCTTTTACAATCTTCGTGATTATTCGATGACTACGTACTTTATTTCATTGAATTATGAACAAACAATATTATTCTAGAAATTAACAGACTTTTCCAATGAAATTCTAAAACGACATCAATGTACCTTCAAAACCCAACCCTGGAGCCGCCGGCCGACATCGTAAAACACTCCATGCAACGGATATAAAAACTGAAAAGTTTATTGTGCGAATCAATTTTAAAATTATCAATCTTTTATTATTGTTAGGTTTTAAGAGGTATTTTAATAAATACAATATTTTTGCAGCGATTTAAGTATACAATTTCTTTCACGCGATAAATGTATCGGTATATTTTTTTTTTCAAAAGTATGTCTACCACTCTTTAGTCCGTCGCGCGTCGCATATACTCGTAGTATGTGAAATCTTTTGTTAGCGCTGTCCGTGCGTCACTGGGTGTCTCACCTTTTTCTAAGACATTAGTAAGCCTTAAGGAAGTCATTCACTCCTAAGTGCAGTGAAAATAGAAAAAAATATATTTTATTTTGAGTAATATTACGTAGAAGGAAGGTAATTTTATCCTGAAAGAATTCCTTCACACAAACTGAAAAATGGGGAACTAATTTTAACGGATTGTTTTTCATACATTGTCATAACGCCTTTTACGCATTTTAATTATAATAATAAATTAATAGATTATTGTTTGGTATATTATTGAGTGTTTTCTTTGCCTTTTGGCTTCGCATTGTTTGTGTATAGCAAAAAGTATGAATTACCTACGTATTTTTTAGATTCCCGTTTCCACCCTTAGGAGGGACTTCCAGGGGGGTAATAGTGGAATAAGCCATATTTAGCGGCACCAAATGCAGAAGGTCCTTTAATTGGTTATTTTTACAAGACAGTCAAAATCTTATAACTATAATTAAAAAACGTGTAGGTCTAGGAAAAGTAAGAGGACGTAGTTCATACGAAAAACGTATCATATTATTCAAGTATTACGTCTCCGATTTGGGCGATGCTAATTTGATCAACTTCAACACTTCCAAGACCCAAGCTTGTCTATTTATCACCAAAAGGAGTCCATTCCATCTCAGTCCCACTTTCCGGAATGTTCCGAGCTAACATGAGCTGTTGGGTGTTTACTTTAACATCTAATCTTAAGTTTGGCTTCTACATTGAGTCCAAAGAAAATTAGCCGCAAAAAAGCTGAGAGTCCTAAGGATGGTATATAGGGGTATATCACACCAGGGCAGCTTCTAAATTTGAACCCAGCACAAGTACTATCGTGTATTTAATACAGCGGCCTTCTCTGGGACGGGTTAGCTAAATACCATCTCAAAGTCTTGGACTCCATAGAAAATTGCTCAGAATTTTTTGGTTGCGATGCACTATGGAAGGCTGGACTTTAAAGCATTGAGCATCGTTGCAAAGTTGCGAGTTTGTCGATTTTCTATAAGATACATTTTGGAGAGTGTGCGATGGAGCTGCACGACTTGATTCCTTCATCCCCTTTCCATAAGGTATTCACTCAAGTATTAGAAATTGGTTAGGTTCTTAATTTTAAACTTATCATCATCAACCCATAACGTCCCACTGCTGGGCACGGGTCTCTCCTCACTTTCGTGAGGAGGGTTAGGCCATAATCTACCACGGGGGCCCAGTCCGGATTGGTGGATAACATACCTACCTCCGAAATAATTCTCGGGTAGGTATGAGGGTTTCCTCACGATGTTTTCCTTCACCGAAAAGCGAGTGATAATTACGTACATATGTTTTACAGAAACACATTGGTATGTGCCCGCACTGGGATTTGAACTCACGACCTTCTGATTGGAAGGCGGACGTTCTCCCACTAGGCTACCACCGCTTACTTAAACTCAATAAGAGTATATTAATATCTAAGAGTGCACCCACGACGGCTCGTGGTATTGATTCAGTTTGATTTATTTATACAAGGCAACCCTTAGTTAGTTAAAACATTAGACATTTCCGTTTATAACTAGAGTAAAATTTCACAACAAACTGTATTGTACAACTATTATTGTTTCAATCTGTATTGTATCATGAGTTAAAATTCTAATTGAATTCAAGTTGAAGTAGAAATACATAAGCTGTTACAACGGCAACAATGGCAGATGGAATAAAAGGATGTGCACTTGTGCAGCAGCCATTGAATATAAATTGTAGGTAATTTTCATATTTAATTTATTGAATGGCAATTTCACTGATAATTTATCAATAGTCCAAGGGGCAAGACCTTGGGATACCTCAATGTTTTATTAAAAGCAGCACGAACACTTAAGAGTTCGTAAGTTCAAAGTTTATTGTGCCATTGGTTCAAAGTTCCTTAGAGGCGGAACGTGATATCCGCAGCAATAGTGGAACTGTAGAACGCTACCAGACTTGGATGAAAATTAAGCAGTGGAGCTTAAGTAACCACACTGCGGCATGAATGTACTTATGTCATGCTAGCTTGTACTAACGTTATTTAAAAATATTGCAACAAATCAAGCCCAGTATATAGCCAAACTCACTGTTTGGTCGACGCAAATCATATTGTAGCTCATAATAACGAAAAGTGGCTTAATTATGCAATCTAACAACTTTGTTTCCTAGCGTCTCACCACCGCAAAAGTCAATCATATTAATCCAATTACTTAACTCCACCAGTAAACTATATTTTATACTTAATGCTTAGTTCTCCAACTATACTGAATACTGCGCTCAGGTTCCACAAAGTTACTCCAACGATCCTAGATTGAACCAACACTCGGGTTAAATTTACACAATGCTATAAAAGCATTGCTAGTATATTCACTACTAGATCCAACAGAAATTTTTAGCACATAACTCACATTATTTAATCATGAATCACTCACTCACTACTCTGTCCATTTTATTTATGTTGTGCTCTCGCTATAAATAAACTAAATCAATTTCGTATTTTTACAACGTCTGTTCAAGTTACCAGCTTAGCACATACTACTACAAAACATATCGCCCTAATTAGTAGAGGTTTTGTTTATATTAACTCACGCTTTAAATAATTGTCATGTAATAGAAGTCTTAGTACAGAAAGTCGTTATCCGGTTACCTTCACAAACATTTTAAAATAAACTTTATAAGATACAACATTTTAAAATGTGTATAAGATAATTCCTTTGTGAATGGCAAACAAAAAATAATTATTTCTCATAAAACAGCAAATCCTACCATGAAAACTAGGGCAGTAAAATAACTATTTTCAGATATTATGCTAAGTTTAAAACAGTACCTACCTAGTAACACCCTCGTTTGTACCAAGACAATGATTTCTGTTTTGTGAATCAAATGCTTATTTTGAATCCGGTCTCCGGCCATGACGCGGATATTTTCATTTATTTATTTATTTATTTACATGAATTAATTAATACGGTATAACCAATTACATTAACTTATAGTATACATAATTATCATGTCAAAACAATTATAACATTCAAATTTAATATTAAGGTAATGTACAGTGACGTCAAAGTAAAATAATAGAAATAGGAATATAAACATCAAAATAAAAACAATTTTAAATATAGCAGTTCTAAACATATTCATAAATCGCACTCACAGAACTTCATATTTCCGATACAAGTGCCAATAATTGTGCTGTCACTAATTGTCGCCGTATAGAATCTAAATTACAAAAATCAGTATCTCTAATAATGTGCCTGAAAGATGAATTGCCTTTTGGGTATTATGATCTCGTATGAAGGGCTAGTTTGACGTCCCGGTCTTCCAACACCTTCCACACTGTATGATATTTGTTAGCGACTATTGGTGTATCACTGTACTGTTTGTTTCAAAAGTAAAATAAAACAAAAAGGTTTCGTTCAATAAAGCAAAACTATTTGACAATAAGGGGACAATAATGGGGTTTGTGAGCATACATGACTGTATCATGTATTCTGTAGAAACTAATATCAAATAAATAACACAAAGCAGTTCCAGCCACAGAAGGCAATCAAACTAAACTTAATCACCTGTACTAATATTAGTTTTATAAGCCGTGGACGGTTTTGACAGATGGTCTAATCAGCCGCGCCGCTGACCGTACAAGATTTGTAGTAACGGCGACACGTGCAAACGATAAATGAGTGGGGAAAGATTAATGGCGCGGAAAAAGTTTACCCTCCTTCGTATGTTTCACGGAAACCTAGCGGATTCTATTTGCACAACAAGTTTGAGAAGAATGTTAGCTAATAGAAAGATGGCCATGCCGGAAATAACCACGGTGAACTGTCCTTTGCCTCATTTTTGCATATTAAAATGCTGCTTTATTGAAGATACGCTCGTCTAAATGATTTTTAACATTGAGATTATTAGCGCATCTGCCTTTCAGCGTTAGCAGCATGTCACAAGTAGCAAGATACGATGGTACTTGTTGAAGAGGTATTATGGATAGATAATTATATCTTATATCTTAAATGAGCAATTCTTGTATATATATATATATATATACAAGAATTGCTATAATAGATATATTGCTATAAAGAATTGAAATAATAATAATATAATAATTGAAATCTCGGAATCGGCTCCAACGATTTTCATGAAATTTAGTATATAGGGGGTTTCGGGGGCGATAAATCGATCTAGCTAGGAATCATTTTTAGAAAATATCATAAAAAAAAAATACCGAGCAAAGCTCGGTCATCCAGCCAGGTACTACTTATTTAGGTGAGCTTCTTTGATTCTGTGATTGTAAAAAAAAGTTCTCGACAAAATTGTAGCCATGGATATTTATAATAAGGCAGGGAAGGATAAAATACTAAACGTGGTACCCATATTAAAACAATAACAGGAATCAAGTTTTTATCTGGTTATCGCATCATGTAAAACTACTCAGCCGATTGCTATGCGGATTCGAGTTTAAGATGTTTTTTGTAAATCTCTTTAATTCGTACCTAAACATTGCTTACAGACACCCCTTACATCTATAATATTAATGTGTAAAGCAAAAACTTGTGATCCCTTTTTACGAAAATTGCGCGGACGGAGGAGTATGAAATATTGCTCAGTTAAAGTTTATATGGAGAGAAGGTGCAGAAAGCTAATATTTTTACAAATAACTCATTAGAAATATATCATTTGAATAAATTAAATATTACAGATGCTACTTGCATTTGACATACACGTGTGACAGAAAGGCCCGTAAGAGTTGACACTTTGACATGAAAATTTATTTATGTATGTGACTTATGTTTGACTTGTAAAAGTACAATATTTTTGCCTACTGGCAATAAACGATTTGAGTTTGGAGTTTTAAAAGAAGTTTGAAATAAGACAGTACGAGAGTAAGAGGTTATCATAGAGTATACAAAGGTTTAGATGGTTTCGTATTGACATCTCTTTACAGTTCTCATCTGTGATTATAGAACCTCTTTGACAAAAGAACCTTAACAACATTCAAACTTAAAATTTAATAAATAATGGTTCAATTTCGACCACTGGACGTTAATTATAATTTCTGAAATCGGTGGAAATGCCGCATTTTATTTTAATCAAAGCAATCACAGATTTACAGACAAATACAAACTTCGAAGTTTAAATGTCCTTACATTGTGCCTTTTTATTAGGAATGGAGGAGACCACAAAGTTGGTCTTGACCACCGATAACAAGAGATGAGATGCAATTGCTCCTTTGACTGCACGGTTTCTGTCTGGCCAATCAGACAAAGTTCGAGTCATAAGAAAATTGGACTCGCGAACAACGGCGTTTTGCAGAGCGCAGTCATCGTACTTTATGATTCAATTTACAGGACATCGTAGAGTTCTATTAACTAACAATGTCTAGGAAGAAGTAAGTTCCAGCAACTAATTATTCTCTTATAAATGAAGCAGTAAAAGGCAAAAAGGTTGTCCATTAAAGATTAACATACATATTAAAAATAATTGCTCTAGGAGACTTAAATAAGCTAGGAACAAAAATAAAACAATTAAAAAAAAATGGGGTGTCTATTTGTCCGTTTTCTCATCTCGTAATCCAATTAGCTTACGTGATGCAAAAATTGCAAATGTAATGCAATTTTCACTGTTTGGTGGCATTAAAATTTATTTGTGCGAACCAGTTTTTGCCGAATTCCGGGAAAAAAAGAATACCACCGTAAACTAACATATATCGCAGATTACAGCTAATACATCAAATAAGCTTTAGATAGGTAGGTACTATCTTACAAATTACGTACTCGTATTAGATATTAGTCGAAATGTTCACCCTCACAGTATGAATCCAGTTTTACCTATGTAATATTTTTCCCCACTTCAAAACAAAAGGGTCGGTCAGGGGCAAATTGAACTAGCGCGGGAATCGTTCCGCAATTTTCCAATTCTCTTGAGTTTGGTACTATTCACATACCTACTTACGTTTCAATAGTAAATACCAACGGATTCAAGATCCAATAGTCCGATCCGTTTATAGGACCTTTATTCTTCGAAAACCCTGCGATTGACCACGATTTCCATGATCGTATAATTATATTACTTGTAAAAGTTGACATAGTTGTATATTACATTATTATTTAAATTGCATTATATTACTAATACAATTTACAATCAAATTAAAAAAAATGGACCATTTTAATAATTATGTATTTGTAGAATTTGCCATTGTGAGCTTATATAGGTAGCATTGGATAATTTGAGAAGTGGCTTTTTGTGGACACAAGTGGATTAAAATAATACATTGAAAATCGGGCATGTAGCGCCAAAACCGCCGAATCAAGGCATAGCACGCGCATGTAGATAATATTAATCGTTAATTAGTTTCCATAGTATGACCTAGTATTAACTTAATGTGCATAATGAAGTTACTGTTACTGTCACTTATAAATTCAATAGAATTTTTTAATCTCTATACATCTTATCTCATTTACATTCATTCTCCCATCCACCCTAGGTATACCCTAATTTCTATTGTCCACGACTTATCTACAAAATAATATGAGAAATGGTGTAGCTTACAGTAAAAAGATACAGTGGATCTGGTCAAGTAGGTTTCAGGTTCACTTCGTCCAAACAAACTCAGGGTGATGACTGATGATTTAAGTAAACATATATAAAAATATTTCTTTGTCCTATCTGTAAATAAAAATGAACTTTAAATAACCTCGTGTCAAAAACAACACCACCGTAGCGGAATACGCGTTAAAAGCCACTACACTGATGTTTATTCGTTAGTGCCGATAATCC
Source organism: Campaea margaritaria (assembly GCA_912999815.1). Taxonomy (NCBI): domain Eukaryota; kingdom Metazoa; phylum Arthropoda; class Insecta; order Lepidoptera; family Geometridae; genus Campaea; species Campaea margaritaria. Next base: position 10,414,402 of record OU538788.1, read on the forward strand.
AAGCAGAATTTTATTTTACTGCAGCCCCGGGACAGGCGAATATGTCGGAATTTCACCCGATGTTACGTAATTAAGCAATCTGCTACATCGTTGTGCCGGGACTATGCTAAATGTTGCATTAAAATATTTAATACATAATATGACTTAATCAGTGCGCCTGCCTAACCTTGAATAAAAAAACCTTGGATACTAGTTCAAAATTCAAGTCTCAAGTTAAGGGAAAAAAGGTGTTATAAAAAAAACATGACTTTGTAAAGGTTTTTAGGGCAAAATAATGATTTTATTGGATTTTCTTATGTAAAAGCCTTTTTTAAGAAACGGATTTGTCTTAATTAACTTTTTTTTTTTAATATTTGTACGTTCATTCTCTTGCATCGACACTAAATTAGAGCATTTTGTAACGTTAATATAAAAAAACCTTCGGAGTAATTAATAGTTTTTTTTTAAATATTTTCTTCTTGTTTACTTGTTTGTTTTTGACCACTATTGACTGAAATCAATCCCATTAGTTAAGTTTTTTTTTAAATTATTACAATTTTCATTATATGCCCTGCAAATCATTTCAGAGAACATTATCTCTGGCTCTTTTCTTTTTTCTGTTATTTATGTCAATTGTAAAGAATATACTCCTTATAATAATTGAAATCAACAGATCTCTACGTAACATTATCTAACACATAATAAAAAGCGCAACAATATAATATACATTTAATTAAAAAAAAACGCTGCTTTGGAATTTTTAAGACCCTTTCAGTTGATTGTGTATGCACGGCCGCGCTCGCATTTTCACGAGTATAAGTTATAAAATATCTATAAATTCACCGCATAACTTATAGCTAGATTTATAATAAAGAGAATATTAATCTTAATCCTACGGTTTTATACCTCGTGATACGCTCGAGGTCTTAAATAATGGAGTGAGTTATAAGTGGCGGTACACACTTCATCTCGGCATGGTACGCACCTGGTCTTTTATTTTTACCGTTCCCTTGGCTATAACGTGAGACACACTCATAATACTAAGCGTCACGTATGAAAAGTATCATGTGCGAACGCAAACTCTACTTGAAAAGCGTCATTTTACAGGTATATTTTAAGAATGTAGTACAATGAACTTGGATTGCTGGTAGAAAATAATCAAAAGAAACAATAATTAAGATGTGTGTATTTTTAACGTTAGACTTTTATTTTCTTCTATCGCCGTTGTATAAATACCTCCTAGTAATGCTAATAACTTTTTTCATGCTTTCCATAACAATTTCTGTCATTTTCAATCATAAAACAAAAATATGTTCTTATTATTAAATGTGTTTTATAAATATTTTTCTTGAAAAGTTTTTATAAAAAACATATTTGGTACAGCAAACTGGTCAAAATTAGCTCAAAAATCGTCAACCTATGGTCTGTTAGTTATTAAGGAATTCTGATGTGTATCTACCGTTATGAACGAATCAGCTTGCTGTAAATATAATATCGTATTGTCAAAGGAACTTCACACGCATGCCTAATTTTAACACAAACGGACAAAAGGAACTGCTTCAAAAGATTTTACACAAATATCACTTCTGTGGTGGACAAATAGGTCAAAATTTGACCTAAACAATGACTCATGCAACCAAACTAATATATTAACCTAAGGAGCTAAATAAAATCATGTCAGTCATAGTAAAAGCTTGTTAAAAAACACCCAATACGTGCCTAGCTACTAATTTTGCCTAGAGGAGGGATAACCCTATTTGGTAAGGCTCTCTGTACTATGTATGTGAATTAAAGAACTAACATCTACATTGAGTACCTTTCTATTAGTATAAAAGGGATAAAATGAGATTGGACCTTCCGACTGAGTAATGAAATGCTCTTACTTTTACGAATATTGCAAAAAGCGTAAATTCGTGTGCTTTATTGTAAGGTTTCTTTCTTCAGAGAATTCGAATATGAATCTCGTTTTTACTTTGTTTACATTATGATGGACGGTTTTCTTCGCAGTTTTCTTTTTAATACGTCTAAACTATTTGCATAAGGTTATATAACTTTATGTTATACTATAAATAACAAGCCAACAAACCGTTTACGGTAGGGTAAGTCGTTTTTATCCTACAGTTTCAATCCACAATATATTTTTATCGTAACCTAAAGTAACCGTGTATTTTGGAGCTATTTCATTCCACTTCAAGGCAGCAATCTGAACATTGTGGCTTCGACTGTTATTGCGGAATATTGCCATAACTTTCATTTGTGAGTAGTTCATAGACAGGTTGTTTCAGTTTTGTCTATTATTGTACTAGCGACCCGCCCAGGCATCGTACGGTTTGGTAAGAGCTTTCCTTAAATATCACTTTACAATAGGTAATTAAAATGCTTTGATTGACCATTTTTATGCAGATTTATGTCACTAAAACTATCTTTGGTAAGCTTCCATTTGTCAAATCTAATTAAAACCTTTGTTGACGCCAAGTAAACACTTATAAAATTTATGACACAAAAACAAAACTTATAAGGTGGCGGCGGAGCACACGCTTAATTAAATTTAATGAGTCCCAGAGCATAATGTATGTGGAGACAACGCTTACAATACATATACGTAATCTGTAGGCTTGAGTTAGAACGGGCCCGTATGCCATTATTGTGATTTAGACTGCGGCTGTTCTCAGAATGTGAGCCAATAAATTAGATCTCAATCAGGCCGTAACCGCCATTTGTTATTCGTACTTCACACATGTGCAAGAATATAGGTACCTATGTAGAATGTTCGTACTTTAAGCGTCTGGTACGCTTCATTGATACGCCATAAGTATGCTGTAGCGGACTCAGATCTCTTTCAAATGAAACGATGATATTTTAGAAGATAAAATAAATGTATCAAGGCAAAAGTATTGAGTTTTTCATAAGCAATAGTAGATTGTATCACAAGGGAACAAAATTATGTATTTACGGCGAGAGCGATTTTTGAATCCAGAGCGAAGCGAAGGATTCTATAGTAGAATCCTAAGCGTAGCGAGGGAGTAAAGTACTTCGCTCGAGCTAAAATAATTTTGTTACCGTGTGGTACACGATACTTTTCATCCCAAGCTATGAGAAAACATTCATCATACAAGACGTGATAACGTCTAATAAATCGATGATCGCCGGCTGCATGCACGAAAAAGTTGACACATTGTCCCGTAACGCTCATTGTACGCTTGCGCCGCATCTATCTCTCTTCTCTTCTTGCCAGGTTAATTATTCTTGCATTTTAAAAATCGGATTACTAGTATAATATCAAGTATTTATTCTTTTATTATTAAAAAATGATTCATCTTTATTCATAAAAGTATGAAATCACTTCATCAATGTTATGTTACGACGTTGTCTCGTTAAAATATCATCCGTAAACCAACTTTACAGACAACCAATTTTTTTTTTATTTGGATAGCCAATGCCGCGTCGGCACGCGCTGTTTTTTTTTATTGCCGGCCAGGGCTTTATTGAAGCGAATTGCGTTCAAACTTTTTAATTAAACAGTGTTCCAAATTTAAAATTTCGTCACTGTTATTAAGTGCGCGGAAATGACCCACCTTGCTCGCACTTATCGAGGAGCAAAACGCCTCTTTTCGAATAGATGGGATGAAAAAAATCTAGTTCTTTAGTTTCCTTTTTTTCTTCTGAATTAAAAGATGCGGTGAGTTTTGTACCTTTCTTATTTATTATAATTATATAGGTAAAGCGTTAGGATGTCCGCGTGATTTTTTTCAAAAGTGTAAATCTAGCATATCGTTTTATGGTGATAGTAATAACAGTAGTATTGAAGTAAATATATACGATACAATTTAGTTTATCAGAAATATATAAATACTGATAGTTATTATAAATTAATTGCGGCGTCATGATAATTCCAAACAATTAAGATCTCTTATTATGTCAGTGAAATATCTAGTGTTAAATAAAAAAGTAATTAAAAAATAAACGACTATAAATAAAATTAGGTCAAAATTAAAATATTTATATATATATATTTAATTATACACGAAATTAACCAACAAAACGAATTCAAAAGGAGGTACTAAACAAATTAGGGACCACCTTATTTACACACAAAATGGTCACATTACGATTAATAGTTTCTGAGAAATACGTGGACACCTTACATACGTACATTACGTGGATTTTACATACATTATAATGTATGTATAAACAAATATATAAATTGGATTGAAAGGTCTAATAAATATATTATTATTATGTGAATATCTTGCAGTTCGAATAATAATAATACATACATAAAATATGCAATATGTACACAATTTCTAATCTCTTTTTTTTAAGCATGTAGCTAGATTAATCTCACTTCTTATCTTGTTCTTCGCCGTTTGTTTTGTTTGTATATTAGTTTATTCTAATATAAATAAAAAAGAAGCACAGTAAGTAGCAAACAAGTGGGAAAATAAAAATGTCCAATATCACTTTGGCTCTGTTGTATTTCATGAGAGTTATGAATGGGTGTCCTCGGGTATAGCGCGAAGGAGCCTGGCGTGGGTTAGGAGATGATTTTCATTGTTTATGCATGAACTTATTATTTACGGCGAGCCGCCGCCGGCGCCTTCATTCCTATTGATAGTGGACAAACCCTTGGAGACTATTTAACTTTTGCTCACAGGTTTCAGGCTTCTTTGATGTTAGTCCAGATCTTCTGGTGAAAACATGGCACATACAAGAAAACAATGTATAAAAAATATTATTTAACTTCGTTTTTTTTTTTTTCATATTAATTAATAAAAATATGCAGTGAATGCTATGCTATGTGCGCTATACTTTTTACCTGGGGAATGCATCACGCATACCACCCGGCCCATGTACGCTATACGAGTACTTGTTGAAAATCAGAGCAATGTTAATGTGTATAATGTGGCTGTTAAACTAAATTTGTATTAAAATAAAACCATATTGTACTAGTCTCATAATTACTCTTAAAGTTATCACTAAACGCTGTATGCCTCTAGAAAAAAAAAATTACTAACGTTGTACAAAATACATGTCACGTCTATAAAATCAAAGCTTCTTTCACTGAAATGTATGACTCAAAGGAAATCCACCACGCGAATGTACATGAACTCAATATGTATGTGAGAATCTTGCAAACCGATTTTAGATTGGCATATCGTCGTTCGAATTCGTGACACTTCTCTCCTACAAGAGATATGAAAGGATAAAAATATTTTAACGTAAGAAAAATGATGTAAGCAGAAAGCTTATGTCGACTTTGAGCGTCTTCCAATATTATACCTTGTTTTACGTTTCTATCACGTCCGGGATTTAATAAATGGAGATGATGTAAATTGGTTATTATTATCAGGGGAAAGATAAACTCAGCGACAAAGACAAAGATATTTTGACTATCTTTTCGGACTTCACTATAAACACTTGCATTGTTTTGAATTTCAAATCTATCATTTCATTGACGCCGTATTGCACATAAATCTCACTTGTGAATCAGAATACCAGAAATTATGACTATGAAAACGCATCACTCAATTTGTTTCATATTTAATATTTGACCCAGTTTCTAAAAGAAAAAAAAAGACTAAAGAAGCCGGTATAACGCCACCGATAATAATTAATTGAAATCTTGCGATAGACCCCGGTGCTTTGCTAATAATTATGTTATCTTGATGGATAACAATTTATTTTAAAGTTATCAAATTTGAAATAAAAATAATGACTTTTTGATCTACCAGTTTTAAATACCCGTCATACAGCTTAATATATTTTTATAAAGCTAATTTTAATTTTCTTGATTAATAATGCCTAAGGATCCAAGTGGTATCAAGTGTGTTGAAATTAAGCTGCTTCAGGCTACTCTAAATTCAGGGCACTGGCCTGAGTGGATAGATGATGGCCTAAATTCAGTTACCCGACTTGGATAGATGAAGCCCTAAATTCAGTCCAATGTAAAGGCAGCTATGGAGATAAGGCCACAGCGGACGATTCCATTCGCTGACTTACTAAACCCGTAATAGTCATGGTAATATTAAGCTCTCATAGTATGCTGACATTACTCAGTGAGCCTGTTACTGTCTGGATTTTGAGGATTATCGTGAGGTTTGTTTCGTGTTGTTTCATAAAGGCGGTGTCTAAACTATTATAAAACGGTAACTATTAAATATAAACGTTTTATTTACGCTTATTAAATGTAACCTGAAATTTAATGATTTACTCGTAGTGGCCATTTTCTTATCCATCCGTATCCATAATTATCTAAAGCATTATTTTGGTTTGGCTATTTTCATTAATCTAGCTAGTTTTTCGGTTTGCAGAAGTTCTATCAAATTGAGACTTAAAATCCTGAATGCTGACAGACCGATTTCTAGATTCTTACAAACCAATGTTATAATAATTTATTTGAAAGGTACTTTATTATCTTCGTTGAATGAGCTTTTTCAAGAAAATCTTTAAAAATATAAGTATATCTAAGTATGCATTTACACATTGTGCCAAATATTTATTGATAGGTACACAAGTATGACTCGTTTAGAAGCAAGACAGAAAGATTATTCAAAAACTATTGAAGAAGTTCTTGTTTTATTATTGAATTGCGTGCTGACAAGGTTGGCTTTATTAATATTGTTTTAGAGAATGGCTCCTGGTTGCTACCTGGCTCGCCTGGTTCATAAAAATATAATAATTTAGATCTGGCGGAACGTTTTCAAATGTGAACTAACTGACTAGGATGGTGCAGTGATCTTAAATAAGTCTCCGTCTCCAATAATTATAGCCGCCATTTCGGTCGGTCTTCTTTCTGGCACTTCCTGCCAGTCTTCCCACCTGGAGATCGCCTAAGTCCTTTATATTACTTGGCCGTAAATATTAAACTTACTTACACTTTTACTATGTGAACTCACACAGTAGAACTTAAATCCGTAAAGCGTGAAGTGCTTGCTGATCCTTGTTTAGAAAACAAATAGGTTACAGGTTCCTCCAAAGTAATATCAGACTAAATCAAAATAAGAAAAATCTATACTTAATGTTCAAAAATTACACAGTTGAACATTTGTAAAATAGTGGCCAAAGCGATGGCAATAAGCCCTGCGAGGGTTTAGAATATGATGATATTGACAAATATATTATTCATGGCTAAATAATTCTCGTGCAGGCCGATGCAGCACGTTTTGTTTCTCCCTAACGTGTTTACATGGAAACTTTAGTGTACAAAGTAACGCCAGAAATCCGATAAAAACCGTCGGTAATCAACACCACGTCTTCGATGTGCAATGCTTGAAGAGTGGAACTGTCTGTCAAGGTACCGCAATTAGCAAACGCTCCTTGTTCTTATAATAAAAAATACACTGTAGTAGAACAATAAATGTTACAGAGACATTAAATAAATGATACGTTAAGATCACTTATGTTGTTCCGGACCTCGTAGAATTCCCTGTATGTAGAGAATGTAGATCGTTTCACGTTTCATTGCTGAAGTGGATGCAGTACTACGCTTGAATGATTACATCTACCTACAGACGTGAAATGTGCATCTTTTTATTCGCAGACGGGAACACGCAGGCCGCTGCTAGCCATAACTTCGGACTATTGTGCTGTGCACCCATTGTACTAGGAACACAGTCAACGTTTAAATTCAATTCTATATGTGGTGTTCTAGCGTTGAGCCTATATTAGCTTTTATTATTACAAAAGCAATTGCATTCTTAATAGTATAGTTTGGGTACGCACGCAAACACTTTGGAAAAACATTTTTTTTTCTGCTGCCCTGTGACATAGGCATCTAATTGATTAATTTCCTTATAACTAACTTCAGCAAAACTGCAAGATAAAAAAAAAGTTATTTCTATAATACTAGAAAATACTGCTACTAATACTTACTAAGTACTTTCTTTCTTATCTTATTTCTAGCACCACATCACAGAGCACAGAATTTCAAACTAAAAACAAACCTAAACTTGTTTTGATTTATGTTTCATTGAATTTAGCGCGAACTGAAAACAAACAATTATTAGGTACGAGGGTGAATCAAAAAATTCTTGGAATCAATATTAAAAAATGCAAAGATTTAAATAATAATATTTTATTTTTCTACATAATCTCCCTCCAATGCAATGCATTTAGAATAACGCGTTTCTAACTTCCTTATTCCTTGTGAAAAAAAATTATTTTCTTGACTCTCGAAAAAGTCCTCTACGGCAGCTATAACCGCGTCATTATCGTGAAATTTTGTTCCACGAATTTCCTCTTTTAATTTTGGAAATAAGTGAAAATCACTTGGGGCTAAGTCCAGAGAATATGGTGGGTGGTCAAGGAGATTGAAGCCAGCACAGCGGATTGCGTTGAGCGCAACTTCCGATCGATGAGCAGGAGCGTTATCTTGAAGGAACAACACGCCCAACGACAGTTTTCCACGACGTTTTTCTTTAATCGCTTCACGCACTTTCGGGATTAAATTTGCATAATAGGGTCTAGTAATCGTCTGGCCTTTTGGCATGTAATCAATAAAAAGGATTCCTTCACTATCCCAGAACACAGAGGCCATAACTTTGCCAGCGGTAGGAGCAACTCGAAATTTCTTAATGGATGGAGAGGATGGTCGTTTCCAAGACATGCTTTGTCTTTTAGTTTCAGGATCAAAATGGTGGACCCACGTTTCATCCATGGTGACAAGACGACGGCAAAAATTATCCGAATCACGCTGGAACATTTCGATATTACGCTTGGAAATTTCCAAACGTCGCTTTTTGTTTTCGTCGGTTAACATTCGTGGCACCCATCTTGCAGACACTTTTTTGAACCCCAGTGAATCAATTAAAATGGATTGAACGCTACCAAAAGATATCTATAGGATCTCAGCTATATGTTTTATAGTCATTCTTGTCTTCCAAAACCAGATTCTCAACCTTTTTGACATTTTCTTCTGTAACGGAGGTTGAAGGCCGCCCAGAACGCGGGTCATCTTTACAGCTTGATCTACCTCTTTTAAATTCAGCCACCCAGTACGCAACCGTAGAATAGGGTACAGCATCACCCCCTAATGTCTGCTGAATGTCCAAAAAAATTTCCTTCGTAGACATTTTTTTCAAACTGAGATATTTTATCACCGCACGTAACTCACTTTTATCCATAATTTTGACTTTTTAGCAACTCGTTGCACAAAAAAATTTATTACATGCGAACGAACTGACAAAAACAAGTGACAGTCTGCATAAATATAGTGTGATAGACACTCTTTAATTTGAATATCGAACTTGATCCAAAAAGGTTTCATATATATGCACTTCTAAGAACTTTTTGATTCACCCTCGTATATTGGAGGGTAGAACTGGAGATTCAGTCGTAAAAAACTGCGGCTCTGTGAAAATACCAGAAAATACGTTCCTACTTCACGTGATATGTGTGTTTGGAAACTACCACACGAGTGGGCTCAAGTGGTCGCAACCGCGCTCTTTGCAGTATAAAGGATACAGAACTCGCAAAATACTCCCAAATGTGACTTTGTAAATACATTTTATCGACAAAATTTGACGATTTTTTTTCAATAATTGTGCGGTTTCGATCAAGTATTTGTACATAATATGTATCCGTGTACGGACACACTTAACGTATAAGCAATAATTAAGCATTGAAACATTATATGCTAAACGATGTAATTAATCTTAACATACACGGACATAACTTGTTTTGAAGATTATATTTCAAGTATATTGTTAGAGGTAATTATTTTTGTTTTTCTTTCCTGTGGGTAACGTAACACCGATAACAAGATAAGATTAGTTGACATGGGTGGTCACTACGTAAGTACCTGCTATTATTTATTCTTTGATAATGTGAAAAATTGGAATACTTGTTTTTAACTGCAAATGTTTCTGTGTGCAAAATAATGCCACAAATTCATAATGATGACATAAATAACTCGACGCAAATAAGTTTTTTTTTTCTTTCTTTGTATATTTTTATTGTTTGTTCTGGAGGCGCCCTTACGTTCTAGTGAATGATATTTTCTTATCCTGTGAGTAAATAATGTTCCTGGAACTCATGTGACTTGCGGTCATTTATTCTAACTTCTACCTTCTGGTTACACGCAAAGGTTTTTTTTATTTTTGCTACTAAACTAGCGGAGAGTATAATGTATTCTACAGTAGGTAGGTAGGTATAACAGTAACTAGAATTTATTCAAATTTTCAAATATCGACTTCTAAAACTTCGTTTTTTTCGGAGCCGTGTCTATACAATTATTATACTCGTATTAAATATTCAATTATATAAATGTTTTGAGGGTCTGAAAAAAAAACTTGTAGAATTTAAGAAGATAGTGAAGCCAAAACATTTCTGAAAATACCCTATTTTATTGAATTGTATAAGACGATGGTCCAGGAAGTAGTCGAAAATCTTATTACGTTCGTTCACAAGGAGACCCTTAATTTACCATCGAGCATCGTAGCGCGCGAAGGGTACCCTATCACTCTCAAGTCCTTTGAAAACCCAGCTCGTATTTAAGTTGTCATTAAAGAAATTGTAATTTTCACAGACGTGTAATAAACTGACTTAATTGTTCACGAATATTTGCGAAATTCAGGAAACGCTGCTTATTAAAGACTTGTCTTTTGTCCTTAAATTATTATTATTATTTGAATTTTAAATTAAATTATTACTATTTTGTCCTTAAATATTAAGGTAGCATCATTTATATATTAATAAACAAACATACAAGAATAAAATAGTCATATCTGTATACCTATCCGACTTTTATAGTCTGGCAACATAATCGGTATTCAACAACGTCAAACAAATAAGAGGCCAACCAAATCTAAGGCCGTTACCAGTGAATCCTACGAGTAGAATAGATAGGTAGGTACATGAACTTTAAATTCTTTTTCCACTACTTTAAGTACCAATAGGTCTTCAACACGTGAACTAGTCCTATATTTATATCTATAGATTCTGGATTTACTTCCCTAACTCCCCGCGATGGAGCCGGCTTCTTATTTTATTTTAAACCAAGTCCATTTTTCTAGCTCCCCCGTGAAACGAGACTCATTTGATGCGGCGGGCGATCTAGGATCCTTTCCAGTCTAACGATAGAGATAAACTGCAGCAGACTTAACTTAATGGTTAAATATTGAATACTTAGCATTGCACACTAGTTTTGGAGCAAGGTATTTTATACAGCTAAATTAAGTTTCTTAGTTCATTATTGTGTTATTGTAATGTTAAAAAATTGATTTATGCAATCGATACTCGGATGAATTAATCACAAAGATACGAGTATAATAATATGAGGATTTATCATGATGGTGCTGATCATGTTATCCATAAGCACAACATTATAATAAGGCATTCGATTTTCATTAACTAAAATTAATGAATCTTTGTCCAATCATTGCTCCTACTTATCTCACGTACGCTTTTCAATATAAAAATCCACAAGGATTACTTCAGAAGCGATATCTACAGCTAAAAGATGCTTTAATCTATCAATTTTGTACCTCCATTTAGTCGAACGCTGCTAGTTCCGATAGCAAAGTTATTGATGTCTTAGTAGAATATTTCATTTCACTGCCATTCAATCATTCAATGATCCATATTTTCGAGTGCTTATAGCTAGACATAAAACAATATTTTGAGGGAATATCAATTTGCATTGAACACTCAGACCACTCAGTCGATTGCTGCAAAATAACGAGCAGGATTAATTAAAGAAACGCTTTGGGTCTCGGCTGAATGAATGAATATTCTCACGCCTTCGTTTGCTCTCAATTTGGCTGAAAGACTGTGGGGACCATAAAAGAGCAATAAAGACATCGATTTTGCATAAGAATCCCGCAGATGCGGCCGCCGCCGCCGCCTTGCTCTGAACAACAACCACTAGACAGAATCCAACAATGGACGCGGTGATTAAGCTTTATCAATCATTAAATATTTATAACGTAGTATCGACCTATGTGGGCACTGACAACCTAGATATTTATTTATAAGGGAATAAATAAATAAATGAATAAATGAATTTTTATTACCAAAAAAGTTTGTTTTACAAATACAATTTACAATAAGAGCAAACAATTTTGAAAAAAGGATTAACAATGGGTTCCAAACTAGGCGCAGGGCCTGTGTCTTGGGACCCGAGTGCGTGTTACCAAAACAATTGCGAGGGTGTGTGAGAGTGGGGGTTGAGAGGGTGTGTGAGAATGATGGTTGCGAGGGTGTGTGCACGTGTGTATGTGAGTGAGTGTGTGTGTGTGTGTGTGTGTGTGTGTGTAGTGAGTTTGAATAAGTGAGGGAGGAGAATTTTCGTGTGAGTGTATGTAGTGTATGTGCCTTCACTCATGTGTGATTTGCCGTTATGGTGTTATCAATTAAATTACTTGTTCAGTCTCGTCGTACGAGAGTTTTAGTAGCCATGCTTTTATTGTCTTTTTACATTTAGGCACAGACAGGTTTTTAATTTGACACAAGTTGCAGACTTTGTTGTAAGTATTTATGTGAGAGTAGGCAGGGCTACGTCTAGCCAATAACGATTTAGCGCGGGGAAGTGGAAGTCTGTAGACGCGTCTGTTAACGACTTCCTCGTAATCGCTGCGACTCTTCAAATGTCTGTGAACTTTTAGAGTAGCATTATAAATGAAGAGTTGCCGCACGCGCATGACTTTAAAGTCTGCGTATAAGGCATCGGTCGGAAACCTAAAAGGTTTCCGTAACAAAACTTTTATCAGGGCCCGCTGGGCTCTTTCAATGTTAATAAAGTAGCTTTTGCCAGCACAACCCCAGACGGGCACACAATATTGGATAATTGACTGACACAGGGCTAAATAGATTTGCCTTAGTAGTGGACCTGGCGTGCAGTCACGGAGGTTCTTCATTACAAATATTAGTTTCCGTACTCGACCTGATAGTTCAACTAAGTGTTGTTTGTAGGACAGATTTTCGTCAACAACTACGCCTAAATATTTGACGCTAGGAGCGCGATCTATGACGCTGCATGAACACGCAGAAGATTGAGTAGGGCAGTAGTGAATCTTCAATTCTTTCTCAACGGGAGGAACAGAGACATTAGTTTTGGAGAAGGCAAGGTACTTGGTCTTTTTCGTGTTCAAAGTTAAAAGATTCCTGTCCAGTCTATTTGCGATCTCCGCGAGTCCATGTTCCGCAAAGCTGTACACTCGGTCCCACGTTTCTCCGTGAAATAGGATCGCTGTATCATCTGCATACGTTATGATTTCTCCGTTCATTAAGTTGCAGTTAAGTATGTCATTAATATATATTATGAAAAGCGTAGGGCCGAGTATACTGCCCTGCGGAACACCATAGTTGATTGGCAACAGTTTACTAGAGAGGTTACTTATTTTAGTAAATTGTTTACGATTGGATAGGTAACTAGTGAGCCATTTTAGTGACACCCCCCTGACACCAAGAGATTCCAGCTTCCTAAGAAGCAAACCAACCGAGACTGTGTCAAATGCCTTCGCCAGATCGAGAAACACACCAAGACACTTCTGTCCGTTTTCTACGTAAGAGGAGACTTGATCGGCGAAAAGAGTGACGGCGTCCTCTGTCGATCTACCCCCGCGAAAACCGTATTGTCTGTCCGAGATGAAATGATATTTCTCCAGGTAGTTAGTAAGTCTGTTGTTTACCAGTTTTTCTAATATCTTAGAGATGACACTTAGAAGGGCTATGGGTCTGTAGTTGTCTGGTAGATTTTTAGGGCCACTCTTAAATATGGGGGAGACCGATGCGACTTTCCAACATTCTGGGAAAGTACCAGATTCTAAGCTTAGGTTAAATATATAGGTTAATGGAATGAGGATAGCATTAAGTGACTTTTTAATTAAGGCAACGGATATTTTGTCCGGACCAGATGCACTATCTGTTCTGAGGTTTAAAATAATTTGGGATATTTCGTATGGATCTGCAGGGTTTAGAAACATGGACTGTGAAATGGATATATCAGATCTATAAGTTTTAACGAGAGACTCTTCGGTTTTAGATATCTTAGTTAAAATCGTATTAGCAAGATTTTGCCCCACAGACGAAAAATGTTGATTGCAATAGTTTAGCGAGTTTTCGAAATTGTTTCTGCTATTTAATAGATCAGAGGCGTCATTGGTGTGATTAGAGGTGTAGCAGATACCCTTAATTGTCTTCCAGAGCTTTTTAGGGTCGTTTTTGTTTTGTTCAAGTTGCTGACTATAGAATTGTGCTTTAATTTTCCGAAGAAGTTTATTACAGAAGTTTCTGTATCGTTTGTAAATTTTGTGGCGTAGAATGTCATCAGGAAAAGCTCTGCAATCTTGGTGAAGCTTATCACGGTGACGCATGCATCTGATTAGTCCCGGTGTTATCCATGGCTTCATGCTTACCATTTTCCTACCTATTTTAACCTTTTGTGTATGTTTACTTATGATGCCGATTAATGTGTCATTGAATGAGTTCTGCAATGTTTACTAAATTACTACAAGTGCTAATTTTAATAAATTTTCCACATCCAGGTTTACATGGCATGACTTCATAAACTTTATCGTCAAAAGCAGCATCTATGGAAGTATTACCTTTCTGCTTGAATTATTGTAGTTATCTTTTTTGAATATATTATGTGACTATTATAGAGCTTGTAAAAAATAACAAAAAACAACTCTCTCTTCTTCCATAACTGACAAAGCATATTGACATGGTATTCAATTTAGTCGTTTTTTTCTTTAGTTATGCACTTCTAGTCATTGGATACATCTACACCTAAAACTATAATGCAATATTTTGTATTTATATTTGCGAAGTCAGACCTAAAATATTATTTGTAACCTGTATCATTTTATTAGGGAAAGCACCCAAACTTGTTATGGGTTTGTGGCGAAAGAATTTTTAGTATCTTCAGTAAGGCAACGTGCTACAGATAGGCTTGCACCATACCATTATGTTATTTTCTAATTGTGTGTAACTTTGATAAATCTGTGATAATAGAGTCTTTGATAACATAACCTTAGCAACGTTCATACTTAAAATATTAATCAAACGAAGCTTTATCTTTAAAAATGTTTTACCGCATTTGTCTCCTAGCATCCGTGAAGCACGTCGTTAAGTAGGTACGACCGCGTCTTATATTGAAAGAAAACACTCGAAATGGGATAGACTGCCGAGGGTAGAGTTTAACTGTCTTTAACTTTTGCAAGGGTCGAAAACACGGAACCCAGTTGGATCGAATGGACCGTCGACTCATAAATCTCATGCTAGACAGTAACAATGTGTAGCCGGCTTGTCTTCAACCCCTACGTTCTTCGTACATACCTACATATACACTCTAAAACCGTTACAAGCGTTGTAATGGGATCGCTTGACGCGATAATCGACAAACACTTTATGTTGGGCCAACGCGTTAGTTGATGCATGTTTTTTTCTTTTTACCGTGGTATAGCCGAATGATAATGGTACAAGCTTTCAATTTTCCTGTTGTTTAGTCTGGACGTGCTCTGTGTTGTACACAACATTTTGACAATTATTACCAGTCGGAAAATAATCTTTCTTTTCTAAGAATAATTCAGATTATATGGCTTACGATTACGATTAGCCCGTTTTGTTCTATTGTTGGGCAAAGACTTCCCAACATGACCTCCATGACAATGCGATCCTGAGCTAAGTTTGACCAGTCAAAGACCATATGTGCGAGCCATATTTCAGAACGCGGAGGATGCATGTGCCCATGAGTTTCTGCTCAGTGCCGTTGGAAGGTTTCCCTTCATAAGTTCCTTCACAGACCAGCTTTTCCAGGCTTTTGGATAAGATTAATGTAAGTGGGTTCCATATTTAGATTTTTAAGTGCTTTAGAAATGGAAAAATCAGTAATGCTGTCGAATGTTGAGTTTGTTTTTGAACACTTTGTCCCGAAAGAGTTATAAATTGAATGTAGC
The DNA here is from genome assembly GCA_912999815.1 of Campaea margaritaria. NCBI lineage: Eukaryota > Metazoa > Arthropoda > Insecta > Lepidoptera > Geometridae > Campaea > Campaea margaritaria. The sequence goes on from OU538788.1 coordinate 10,430,277, forward strand.
TGTGTTGCGCGATTGAGGCTGTGGTCAGAAATGATTTTACTATAGTATTAAAAGCTTACACGTTTCTTATTATGTTACGAGTCCGTGGTAAGATACCAGTCGTATGTCATTTTTAGTTCTATTGTCAGGTGAAAGCCATGTCCATATTCACTTTGTTTCTTTGATGTAAAAAAACTATTGCTGCTGTAAAGTTGCTGTCCAAATGCAAACAGTATGAGGGGTGTTTCGCAGTCGTTACATTTGCCCAAGCCGTGTTTTCCGCAATCTAGCAAGCCGCAATCTAGTGATAGGCGTCTGTGGTCAGAATTTCACCAACTTTGGCATTAAAATCTCCAAAGATGACATACAAAGTGCCTCAATGTTCGTCACAGGCTTTATTTATTAAGTCGTAGAAGTCCTCAACTTCATCATCGTAGTGTGCAGACGTTAAAGCATACACCTGCTCTATGGTTAACGTTTTTGATTTAGTAATCATAAACTTTAGTAGTGCGACCCTATCCGAATAAGATGTAAACTCGTCAAAATAATTTGCCCATTTCTTCGAAACCCTAAATCCAACCCCGTTCAAACCACCAGCCAATCCATTATAGTAAAATATGGAATTTTCCTATTATATTAAATATTCTACTACTACTCTTCGTACTTCGCTAAGTCATATTATATCCCATTTTATGGTTGTTAACTCGTTCTCTAATTCTAACAAACGTTCTTCAGTCCCTTAGGTACGCACATTTTACGATAGTATATTCAAACCGTTTTCGGAGTCCATTTGGAGTGTAGCTTGGGTGTCTGACGGTTGATCAATCCCGCCTGGGGATTCACCACACCCCATGCCCCAGGGCGTGCCTGCCTTTCGTCAGTGCTATCAGCAGGGCTGCTGAAGGCGCCGGGCAATTGGGGTATATATTTTTGTGGTCTGTTACATCATGAGGAGAAATAGACAATAAACCCACCACGCTAGTCAAGTACACGTTGTTGGGTAACCAGTAAGTCTACTAACTTGGCCTATAGCTGCCGCCATTGATGTCTGCTTTATACGTTCTTCCGCCACCAGCTTATGTTCATGGATATGAATATGTCGCGTTTATCAAAATAAGCCTACTCATGGCTTAATTTTCCTGTAAGCTTCAAGAACGTGTGTGCTTCTATGGTTTTAAACTATCATAGTCATACTAACTTAGTTCACGGTGGAAACGGAATATTAACTAGATAGCCGTGATTAGTCGCCATAATGCGATATTACGACATTATCCGCCAATTGTCGTCACTATTCGCCAAATAGCGAACAATAATGGCATTATTCGACAATGGCAAATAATGTCTGGCTTAGATTTTGGAAGGATTGTAACGTTACACCCCTTTACCAATTTTGGCAAAAGAGGGTAAAGCACACGTTATCAAGGCTACCTCCCTATTCCTACGAGAAGGACCCAAAAGGAAAAAAGGAGACAGCTTGAAATATATATTAATATAAGAATTAAAATTAAGAATTAAAGTCTTTAAGGATAGATAAAGAAAATGTGGTCACTCGCGATGATAAACTGGAAGTTAAGTCTTTAAGAATTAAATGGTTAAGAAATAGTCGGTCTAGGATGTAGCACTGTTTAAGACGGTTAAGACGTAATTGCTCTTCATGAAGGTACTTATAAAGGGTGAGCCCAGGCGAGGGCAGGCGAGGCCTGCGGCAGAAGGCTGGTGACCAAAGGCGGGGAGGCGCTCGTGGAGAGCGGCCTGCACCGAAGGGTTATAAGGGCTCCGATGTTTTAGACTTCAAGACTTCTTCAAGACTGTAATAATTAAGTAAGGATTCAAAAGTGCTTGAGGACTTCTTCTTGTAATTTCCAAGGTTTTAGAGGCTCGGACCAAAGCCATTCAAGAACTCCGAATGTCAGAGCTTTTTCCAGGCATCCCTTCCAAGACTTGTCAAAAAGTTATTCTGCAATTTGAAAATTTTAAAATTAAGAAAGATAACAAAGCTAAAAGCTGCCTGATACAATATCATAAATTAAAAATAAAACTGTATACTAAATTACGAGCCCCGATGCAAAATAGTTCGTCTAGTATGGAAAGTAGTGCAAAGCGTAAGATATAGAAAGTAAATATTGGTAAAATTATTAAGAACGTTTAATAAAAAGTAAACCAGAATTTGAGGAATATTTTAAAGTTTATTTTAACATAACTGAAATTCTTTCATGACTTTACATAACATAAAAAAATTCAAAAAAATTCAAAAAAACATAACGCAAAAGTATTCGTCTACCCTTGTCACTCACGCAAAATAGTTCGTCTACCACTTAGTTGTGTTGCCTTTGCTCTCAATGACAGCTTTAATGTGAAGAGGCATGGTTGCAACCAACGCTGCACACTCCTCAGGCGTAATTCACTCCCAGACAGCCAAGAGTTCTGCCTTTAAGTCGCTCTTCGATCTTGATGGATTTTTACGGAGAACTTTTTTCATTTTCCACCATAGGGTTTCGATCGGTGGCAAGTCCGGGCTGTTAGATGGCCATTCGATTGTAGGGATGCTTTTCGCCAGTAGCCACGTCTTTTTTGTCCTTGCAGTATGGCAGGAAGCACCATCCTGTTGAAAAATGAAAGAATCTTAATGCTTAAGTGACGGAATAGAGAGCAGTAAATTCTCTTCTAAAAGGTTTTGATACCTTGCAGCATTGATAGAACCATCTACAAACTGCATACCACGAACACCTTGTGCAGACTTGCAGCCCCATATCATAAGAAACGTCGGAAACTTCACTTTGCGTTTGAGACAATCAGTATGAAATGCCTCATTTTTGATCCGAATCACTTTTTTCTTTTCATCGCCGAATGTCACTTCAAATTTGGACTCGTCACTCCAAATGATACTACGCCACTGATCGGAAGTCCAATTTCAATGATCACGAGCAAACTTCAACCTCTGATTCTTTTGTACAGCAGTCAACAGTGGTTTCTCCTTAGCGGTGTAAAATCTGTAACCCATTCTTTTTAGGACTCTTATGCAAGTATCAACTGAGACGTCTTTGTGAATCATGTCCTTCCATTGCACCGTTCTCCAGCTTGAGCTGGAGAACTCACGTGCACGACGATTATTTTTGATAATTTTCTTCAGGATTCTGTTTTCTACTGCACTTGTGATTCGTGGTCGACCAGTTTTCTTCAAACAAGAAGTCGTTCTATTCTGTTTATAGCGCTGAATGATAGATTGGACTCTAGACCTGGGAAGTATCAAGTCTTCGACCCCATCGCATCGACCCCATAAACTATTCGCTTTCCAAGCTCTTAACACACGGGTTTGCCACGACCCATTGTTATTTGAAAACTAATGAAAAAAACTGAAATTTTATGAATTTATACTGTCTCACTTGACAAATAACACAGAATTACTTTTACAAATTTAAATTATGCAACATAATTATACAAAAAAGGAATAATTTTATTTAACTCACCGACAAACGAACTGTTTTGCATCGATTAACAATTAGACGAACTATTTTGCTTGTATCTACTTCGAATTTAAAACAGAATATGTATAAATTTAAAAAGCTAAAATAGGTTATTGGTTCATAATTAAAAAATGGCATAAGTAACGCGACATGTGATAGTAAAACATCTTAATATTTTATATAGATATACAAAAATACCGAAGTTAGAAAAAATCTCACAAAGAAAATTTTACACTAGACGAACTATTTTGCATCGGGGCTCGTATTGAATTGTACGAGAATACATCAGAATTTAGAAATAAGCTTATAAATGACATTAGTAAAATTTAGACATCTTTCAATAAAGTAATGTTTACAAACAATATAAAAATTAGAGACATAAGAATTTAGAATTAATAAACGACTAAAAGTAAAGAATAAGAAATAAATGCACGCAAGGACTGAGTAAAAGATATCAAGAGTTAAGAAACAGAAAGATATGAAAAAGCATACAGAAAAGGAAAACCTTACAGGATAAAGCCTCGAATCAAAGAATCCAACAATAAAGACAGTAAGAAATGTGTTTCAGGCTAACTGGTCTCCTAGAGCCGGGATGATGAAATAATGAAAATACCAATGAGAATATCATTATAGTCTTTTAATATTACCTACCCGACGAATTTAATTTTAATATACAATGTACCCAAGAAATGTGTACAAGAAAGACAGAAACGGCATTGAAACCATTCAATCCGTTCCATGTCGGTTTGCTGTAGGAAGTCAGCTGTACCAATGGACATTTTGAATTTTGCATTGAATCGACGGGGCTTTTCATAGTACCCGGAAATGTTGCCTCGAAATATCGTCTACCTAGCGGGGGTTCCTTTGCTATCTTAAATATAGAAGTACTTGTAAATAGCATACCAAATGAAAGAAAGATAAAGTTTCTTTATCCCTTTACTGTAGAAGTCTGCCGGACGGGAAGCGATGAAGTCAGTACAGTCAGTTGTCCAAATATAATGCGTGGCAAATATTATGCCGTTTTTAATGATAACACTAATATTATAGCTTCTGACAAAGTCACAAATATTTCCTTCCCAGTGTTTATGTAGCCTGGATCTGTTTTAGTGCGCTATAATTTTATATTAACTGTAAGGAGAGATAACTGTAGCTGCGGCCGGCTGGCGTTCGCGTGTAATAAGTTTGTATAGTAGCGATAAATCTTCATAAATGCAGGCGACATTGGGGCAAACACCGCATACAGAGATAATATAATGGATAATTATTATATTATTATGTAAAGCTTTTATCTATTATCCACCGCATCTAATTTACAAAATTAGACAGCGTTTGTCGATATCCTTAATCGATCAGTGACTAAGAACTTATTTCTCGTAAATAAACAATCACCATGCAATCATACAGAATTGACCCACTTAAACGATAATCGAAAAGTCAATAAGTGGACAAAGAACTTGCGGACTGATTTAATGTTAACAATGCGCTAACCGATCTGAGCCACGCTGTTGATTTTAACAAAGCTTCTGGCCCACTATAATAGACTCAAGTAGAATTTGACTGGCACTGCCCCGCTCAACCATAAAATCAAGATTTCAGTCTAGTTCAGTGAATTGTAGACTCTCTTGGTGTAGAGCTTAGCTTAAATCTATAGACTCGCTCAATTATTCGCTTAGCACAAATGGATTCCTGGTTCGATTCATTGATGTTTGCACAATTTTAAGCTACCACACGGTTGCCTATCTGGTACATACACCGTAATAGTTACTGGTACGCCCCAGCGTCTGGTCTGGACATACACTAGATAGGTTCACGTTCAATCTATTTGCATGTGCCTTTGGAGATGCATCAGCGAGCTATAACGAACTTAAGTACGATAATTAATATTTGCTCAACCTGTTCTAAAATGCTACTACTAAGCTACTTTCTCTAGCACTAGACAATCAAGTTATTATGATTGAATTATATTTGTACAAAGAAGAGGAGCACGATATTTTGGCATGATGTAGACATCCGAGATAAATAGCGTCATAAAGTTATAACGTCTAAACTAAACTTATAGGGGCAGCATTAAATACGCATTCTGTAGGCACATACTTATAATAGAGCAGTAAAGGAAAAAGTCTGTTCATTGAAAAACTATTTAAAAAATTGTCTTGGAGACTTAGAACAGCTAGTATTATACGCATAGTAGCAGCGGCAGTAATTCACAATCTGTTTAAGCTTGAACGCAGCTTAATCTTGCATCACGTTCAGTTAGTTCTGTTTTGAAAAAAAAAATGCTCATTTATTATTATTATGAACAAAGATTTTTGAATTTTTATTGAAACTGACTACTAATCCGGACCGGGCCACCGTGGTGGCTTAAGGCCTAATCCTCACGAAAGTCAGGGGAGGCCCGTGGTAAGCAGTTGGCCGATATGGGTTGATGATGACGATGATGACTTCAACTCTTAAACTTTTCTAATATTGTTACCATAGCATACAAAATTCGAATGTATGAACAGCACTGACTATTCAGTTGAATTCTCACGTAAACACATGGCTTAGTGCACCAGTTCGACGCCTCACTCAATAGGCAGCCCGCTTGATTGGTATGTGGCTATGGCTATACAGCTAATATCAGCTATTCACGGTAGGAAAACACACGGTGCCCACTTCATTTAATCAAGCTTGCGGCTGTCCATTATCTAACGGGCAGACTTTTACTCTGTTGTGGGGGAATCGATGTTTGAGGTAAATCAGAGTAGAGCTTTTATTTACATTTAACTGGTATGTAAGTATTTGTCACAAGCTAGGGTAAAAATCATGGCAAAGTGGATATAGAATTTACATAATTTCTAATTGTCTAATTGTCATAATTAACAATTATGCTCGTGACGGTTCAACAATAGGCAGGTTATTCTACAAAAATGTTAAGAGTGAAATTTACTGTTTAGCCTAAAACTTTATTGAACCTGTTTTACAAAAAGTACGACTTTTTAAGGACCTATTCATAGAATTAGCAAACCAGGTTGTTGTTTGAACTTATAACTAATAAAGGCTACATTCATTACAAAACCTCATCATGCGGACCCTGCGTAGTTGGGAGTGATTTGTCGTCCTTAGGGACAAATAGGCCGCCGGCCGGCGATCCCGGCAGCGGTCAGTCGAAAGCTATTTTTCAAGTGCTTTTCCCTATTTGTAGCGCTAAACTGCAGATTGGTAAAAATAGCTTTGAGATTTCTCAACTTTAGACTTAATAAGCCACCGGAATAATTAAAACACACGGAAAATAAAAATGATTTTTATAAGTTAGACGCGTCGTTATACAAAAACTCCTGGTGTTTAGTTAAAGCACGCAAAACAAATATAAAATAAAATGTGCTCAAAGTATATGCTCACAATATTAATCTACGTTTCAGTTCAAAATTTTAAAAATATTTTTCTGCGAACAATATACGCAAATACACTGTACTTTATAGTGGTCCCCTTTAAGGGATGTAAGGAATCCCCCTGTCACTACAGAGGATCCCTTTTTGTATTTTGATTTTGTTACAGACAGTGGTCTGTGATCCCATTGACTGCTTTTGATAACACTTAGCTGACACGTAGCTGGTTAATCTGAATAACATAGTTTTCTTAAAGTCTAAAATATCACTGAGAGATAAATTTTTTGTCTGGTGACATAGAACTTATCCAAAAAATAATTTAACCATTCATTCACTCGTCATGTTTAAATAGTAGTTTAGCCTAATCTATTAAATGTTAAATTCGTAAACAAAATCAAAACTGAAATCATTTATTGTAAAGAGGCAATTAATGCACATTTATTGTAGGTCTATCACTTGAATATAATTATCAAAATCGTTAATTTAGTAATACTAATTTTACTTACAGTTTCTTTGTCCATTTCAAATATTCCAAATAAGATTTGAGGCTATAATAACAAATTATATTATTATATAGAAAGCCACTAAATGTTTCGGTTTGTCCCTTTGCTACTTATTTCTGTATAAACTCAGTTACTTCTGAGTCTACTCATCAGTAACCAACTATTCATACTAGCCGGGAAATATAAGTATTCAATAAGTATAATACAATAACAACAAGCACATTAGGATCGTTAATAATTATTTTTAGATGTTGTCAGCGTTAACGAGAAACATTGATCGTGTATATCGAGTTACTCGTTAATAAAGACATGATACGTATATCGATAAAAACAATTTATCACGCTGGCTCGCATGCATCGTTTGAACGTGTTGTAAACTTCCGTCCATGAATTTGGGAATAAAAGATAAGTGGTTTCAGATATGTTATGCACTGGCATAGGTGTCATCCATAAAGTAAATCACACTAATTTCGGGATTTTTTGACCACCGTCTTTGTCACAGTTGATCACATTTGTGAGAGCCCTCCAAGTGTGACGTTACAGATTTTGCAATTATACATGTAGAAATTATTAAATTAAAACAGCAGTTTCAAAATTCGCTTTATTTGGTATTTTAACTCTTAGATGAATTAGATTTTGAAATGTTACGCCACAAAACTTAGGACCCCTCCCACCCCTTATCACATAATGTCACACTTCATCGACCCTATGGATATGTGACGAACTTGAATAGATAGATATGGGTAGTCCCATATTACGTATTACCTCAGGGTGGCAAAAACGAACGCTCCCATCAGAGAAACTACCCAAAATATTGAACACATTTTCTCATAAGAGCCTTTAGTTAGATGGTACCATAACCAACTAACGTAGTTGGTTGGTTTGTTACCAAAGTAGAGTACTCGCCGTTGTGAGCTGGTTTCTCGTTCATCTCCGCTTACAACGAAATCGCAACCACTCTAGCTCCAACGCCGACGGCGGCGCTGGCGTCGCTTACGCTTTTGTGCCGGAGAGAAACTTCCAATCGAATATCACAAGGACAGTGCACAAGCCCTCAGCTATAACATGCCATCAATTCAAAACATATGTGTATTTTTCATTTGATAATTAAAAAAACTCAGCTTGACAAGTCTGAGTTTTTCTCTGTATCGATTGGCGCAACAACTATTGAGCAAATGCAGACAACCGCGTTTCTAAGATTCCAAATAGACCAAAGTTTTGCTTGGGGCACTTACTTCGACAAACTGTGCGCTAAATTGGGCTGCGCGTGTTAGACGTTGGGTATGTTGTCTAGCGTAGTATCTGGTGATGTCGTATTCACTTGCAATTTTACGACTTTGTACTACAGTATTCAACTACAGCTAAGTAGGTAGGGATGGAGTGGGGGTGCGACGCTGACACGGGACGCGCCTTCCGCATGCAGAAGCGTGCTGTGAGGGTGATATTTTAATTTAAATTGCTGTGGAGATCGGGGGAACTAATATATGAAAGTTTATTTTTCGAGGCTATGCGCTGTGGAAAAATATCGCGTATGATTACGGTAAAGCCGTACCTCATATCATTGTAGAATGTGGATTTTCACGCTCCCCCTGATTATTATTATGCAAGTTGCTATGTAGGTGTATTTGGCAAAACTTAGGACATGAAACATTTAGGACGTACAGAAAACCATCATATCTAACGTCACATATCACCCAATAGCTATTACGAACTAACGGCCATAACTCTTATGGTGCGAGTATACTTCCACTGGTGGCTCACAGGCTTGCCCAAATATTTCCAAATCTGACAGGCAACTAACAATAAAAGCAACTACTACTGTGACACACTGTGGCGGTTCATTCCGAACTGAATAATCGTGATGTACTGGTTTTTCCATATTGGCTTGTAACTTGCTGCAGTTGGATTAGTATTTTTTACCTATGTGTCCAGAAGCTAATTTTTTAATTTAACTAAAAGCTATGAGATTGCCTTGAATACAGAAACAAAAGTTTAGAATTATTAATTTTTAATTTTCAGCGATATATATTCAATTTTAGTATGCCTAGTTTCTGCCTTAATAGGAAAGTAGAGGTCTATTTCAGCAATCAGCTAAAGAAAAATATCTCTAATACAAAAAACTGTATCAAAACTGAAGGACCTATTAAGAATCGTGGTAGCAGAAACTGTTTTTAATCGATGACACAAGACAAATTCTCCCCACATACACCTATGCCATGTCAAATGCTTTGTGCATTTTCTCTCGATTTCAAGCAGCTGGATCTATGAATCTATGTTCATGAAATCTCATCGATAAAAACACGCCAATTATCACCTAACAAATAAATAGATATAAATTAACTTTGACCATTTTATTTTCTATAAACCTTTTTTTATAAATTAATGTTATGATATAAATTATAACTTATTTTGTGTTTTCACATAATTTAAATGTTATCAGTTGTTATGTCATATATGTTATGACAATTTCTGATAGCAAATTCAATATTTTTTCAACTTTGTCCTTTTTTACTTTCTGCAAATGACTTAATAACTTCTCATAGTCACTAGTTCTTCTCAGGGCTTTTATAGCACCTTCTTTAGATTTAGCATCAAATTTTTGATATACTTTATTCCAAAGTGTATTGAGAACCATGCCGTCTACTGTTTTTCTGTCATAGTGCTCCTGACTGTTCACCTGTAATTAAAAACAAACTCTCATTTGCACCGCACTCGACAAATTACAAAGTTGGGAGTTGGATTTGTTTTATTATAAATAGAGAGGTACCTATTTTAATGATGCATTCAAATCTTTAGATAAAAGAAAAACTTATACTTAAACTACTTTTGGTTTTTAATCATGCGTGCAAATGTCAGGTACACATGATAATGGTACCGGATGATTTTGACATTGAACTCTTTTCTGTCAAATGTTCACACTTTAGTAAAGAAGTATAAAGCGCAACTTTTAAATACTACTTGTAGGTATGTCTTTAAAAAACGCAAAAAATATTATATACTTTAATATTGCACAGGACGCCCGAAACCTTATATCTATTTATAAAGTAATAATAAATTGGTATTACTCACGTGAACGCCATACAAGAAAAGAGTAAACAAAATAAGAATAAAAGCCACGTTATGAGGCATATTAAGTTACTTTCAAAGTGAAGGAGCAAATGAAACTGAGAGATGATTGTAAAAGAATTCTCAAGAATGTTCTAAACATCCTTTCTAGCCATCGCATTACTAAAGGCATGCTGATTACGTTATGAAAGCGGATATTGACAGAGAAACAACTCTACTCTTACATTGTTCACAAAACACAGATTACTCTGTGTTACTATTAGGTAAAGTCACCAACAAAATATTACAAAAAATATATAAATTCAAGGTAAAAGTAAAAATGTTACAATATTTCATTTAGAAATACTTGATCTTGATTGTGAGTCTTATTCCTAAGGGGATTAGAGATATTTAGTATATTCTAGTTTTGTGTATTAGCGTTATTCAGTACGGATAAATATAATTAAGTTGATAAACTAAGCGATTAAAGATTTATTGTTGGTATCACCGCGGAATCTATAAAATAGTAAGATTATATTAAATTTATACAACTCATAATTTAAGATTATCAAACTATTAAATAAATAAGAGCAATAGGGAATTGAACTTCGACGAAACGGCGCTGCAGTCTAATATGGTTCTACTATTTCATTTTTATCTTGGCCTTTTCCAATATCTTTATGATAACTTTACGAGTCAGCGCTAGGAAATTACTGAAGGTTAAAGCAGTAAGGATAAGTTTATGATAAGCTACAACAGTCCGGTTCTTTTTTTATTTATTGCTGGAAACAACTAAAACCTTTCTATAATTATTGATGGGAAAATGTTTTCCCTCTTCCTTGACTAAGCAACGAAGCAACCCATTGAAATGTATTTTGCATTCAGACGAATTCCTGTGGGTAAATACTGAACGTGGATACAACCCCGGAGCGCAGCCAGTCTAGAATTAAACAAAGGCCGCTCTAAATGCTTTTAATTCTTTCATTTGTAAATAAATCGAATAGGCAGATGGATGTTTTATTACCCATGATTTTTAGTAGCTCGTCATTGATGGGAGAATAAATGTCATCGCAGAACAGTATTCACGCTGTTATTTTCTCATTTTTGAATATTTTATTCAATTTTTTTTTTAATGGTATTGTGGATATTGCTAGTGTTCAGTTTGATTTAAGTATTTACTGATGTTAATGATTTGTTATTGTTAGATGAAGCGTGTAAGTGGCGGTATGCAAATGTAATTGCTTTTTGTCTGGGCTCTGCGTTACTAGATTGATTGTCTATGCAATTATGGACGGCAACGGATAATGACTTAGCTAGCGACACTCTAGTTTCCCTCGGGATTCTTTTCAGTATTGACAAATTGAAGGACTGAAAAGTAGAAGGGTTCGTACTATGGGTTCATTTATCAGTTCCAATCACACCCGGGCAAGCAACTTTTTAAATAATCAAATAAACATTTCTTATTCACCTTTCGTTTGTATTTTTGGTTTGAATCCATTTCTATTTTCTTTTTGGTACTATGGGTTTTTTACATCTAAAATAAAGCTATTTTATTTTTATTTATTTATTTCGCAACGAAACTTTATAGTACTTAAATGAGAATAAAAAAAGATTGGTAAAATTACGACTCTTTGATCTTACTTCTAATTTGGCTCGTAAAGTATGTAATTAAGATTCCGTTGTAAAAATACAAAAATGAGGAATTAACATTCTTGTTGTATACATTTTACCTTTTTGTTAACGATACCGTTTACTTTGGGAATATTGTTGACAATAACTAAACGGTTTTAACGTCATATTAGAATACAAGTTTTAATTTGGTTTTTTATTTACTTTCTACGGCCCCTTAAATTACAATTTAGATAAACTAAATAAGATTTAAAACTAAATACTCGTATTACTAAACTTGTAAAATTAAAAATCTAACGAAAGTTAGTGCCCGCGAGGCATGACCTGTGCATTTCCATGTTGAATACCATTTCCAGTTACAAATAAATTTCCATAGTAGGATCAAATTGAATTTTGTATATATCGTTCCTAGATATGTCGTAGGTTGCAACAAAAACCACTCATGTAATTTATGTCTAGATCCTTATTGTTTCTTGCAAAATAATTAGAATATGAAATGGGCCAGGCATTTCAAACAGCTAGCCGGCACTAAACATTCTAAATTTATGGCAAATCTAATAATACATCTCTGGCGTCGAATGATTTAATGGAGTCCAAGCATTCTAACGTTAACTTAACGCAAGTACGTTAGTGTATTTAAGCAAGTCTATTTCTAATTTCACAGTGAGAGCTCAAGACTGTATAATTAGTTTCTATAATGAGATCTTCTGCACCTCGCTGTCTTTTATCATTTGATCAATTTAACACAATTTCACTTAAGTTTTATTGTAATTAGTTATTTAACGATTTAAAACAAAAGGATCGCATTTATAAAAACACGGTGTCCAGTACATGAGATGAAAATAATTATGGCAAATCTACTGTAATAACGGTGCATATAGCATCGCTAATCTTGGGAGGCAGATTGTGGTTTTTCATAATTTTGTTCAATTAAATATGCTATTATCAATCGTTCGGGTCTTTTCTGTTCGCTCCTGCACTATTTTAATCGTGATTTAAGTACTATCTGTTTTCCGTATTGCCAAGCTCACGGAAACGCGGTAACTAAAGTTAAGGTTACTGCAATCGTTTTTCAATAAAAACAATGCTTTCCTTCCTCAAACAAAACAGATATCGTGAAATTTTACTTTTTCTACGTTATGGAGTCGAAAACCTCTACGTTCCAATACGTATATCATAAGAAACTTTAGATTGTGGTTTGGGAAGCTGAGGCTTTATGTAGCTAGTGGCTTAAAAAACAGTCTTATAAAATGAACAAAGAACAAAATAAATCACATATTCTCTTTGCTAGAAACCCAAGCAAACAAAAAAAAGAAGAAAGAGATGCCAATTAGTGTTCCACCTGCTATTTTACTATTGGAATTTGGTTAAAAGAAAAGGGAAAACTAAACATAAACAGTTTTAACAGTACAGTTATACTCTTAGTATAGTGATGCATGTGACGATAAAGTTGAAAACCACGTTGTAGACGCTTCCATGTGCTATTACTATTTCAGTAAAGTTTAATAATCTATATTTGCAGTCAAGCCCAGTAAAAACAAAACAAAGCCAAGTCGAAATTGCTAATCTTGAATGAATATTAACTACCTTAACCTGAAATAGCTCTTAAATGCAACTTCGCAATTTATATCTATTTATTTCGGTTCGCTTAACACAGAATTTTACTTTGTCCCTTTCCGTGGTCATCTTTTATTTTTTAACTTACATTTATTTATTCATTCGGAAGACCAACAGCAGAACTTATGCTAATATACAAATTTAACAGGTATAAATAAACATATATTTATTTATGTAGAACTTCGTGCATGGAGGGTAAAAAAATTACTGTTTTATGTATTGTGAAGAGTTTATCACTATTATTAGCTAGCTAAAGATTTTCAATGACCTAAACTTAGAACGTAATTTACCCACAGAAATAGAATCATAAATAACATAACATGTCAAAAAGTTGTGAGATCTAATGTAAAACTAAGTCGGTTAATTTATTCAGTACTTATCTATGGGAATATCTATCTACCAATTTTGTCATAAGTTGTTACCTAATTATGTAACTAACAATATTTTATGGTGACCGTATCAATATTAGACAGCATTTTTATAATAAATAGGATGAATTGACAATCGAGCACATTATCTTTATTACACAGCAACATAATTACATAAGAATAATCTACTATTTTAAATTGCACTAATTAAACATGGTGCTAACGGCCCAATTAAAGCATTCAGAGTGCCAACGTTTGGTAGATTTTATTGCATCTAGTTTGTATTGCCGCATTGATTGCTTTTGATTGCCAAGTCAGCTTATTTGTTATAGAAATAAAGCGAGTCTTTAGTGGTAGAAGTTGCAATTATGGATTGAATTGAAATGCATTATACGACTCCTATTAAAGATCCAAAGGCCACCATAAATTAAATCTTTGGCAAAAAGGGGTAGCTACACTCTGAGACGTAGTGTGAATGTGTGAATGAGTTCTAGAGAGACGAGAAAGTACGAATTATGTTTCACGTAATAATAAGCTCCAAGCCTGTCCATAAGAGTTGCAATGCCAGCTAGACCTTTTGCACTAAATCTTGCATTATACTGCTCTGCGCTCGCCACTGTGACTTATTGGTTTTAAATCTCATTTATGTCCAGCACTTTCGCTGCATAGAGTGCTTTTAAAAGTAGAATACAGGTTTTTTTTCAAACTAGTGGATTAATAATAATTTAGCAATACCCAATGTCGCGGAAATGTTTTTTAAAGCAAAAAAGATAGTTCTTTATTATAATACTTACCATTTTTTTATCAAATCAACAACGATGTTTTTTGCGTGGGTTTTAAAACTTTAAAGTTCATTCACTAAATGGGTTCAATTTGAAATTGGATCAAAGTGTCAAGCTCATACTTAAACGGAAACTTAGCTTATTTTCGTTTCCATTTAAGGGCCATTAACATTCCGTCTGCAGAGAAAGTGGGAGTAAGAAAGCAATTCAATTTTGGCTCCCACCTATTGTGAGTGGACCTATCTCTATTTAGACTGAAATATATTATTCAAGGGCCTATTCATGACGAAACCTTTCGACTCAAGACTTCCTCATATTCGTATATCAAGCAATGCCTAATTCTAATGAACTACACCGGTATCGTTAGTCGTTGCGTTCATAGTCCCTCCACTCGACCTCTATTGAGAGGCCCTCGAGTGTCCCTCTAAAAGTTCCTCATGTTTGGTATGATCAGTTGAACTTTTTGAGGTTCCTCGACAATCCTCGTATGTGGGAATATCGGGGTGGGGTGGAGGTATTAAATCATCTTACGTTATTAGTTGAAGGAAATTTCCGTCCAACCTGTATGCAATATGATTTTTTCTATGACCTTATTGAACTATCTATCTATTCAGCCCGTATCCACCCACTGCTGGGTATAGGCCTCCTCTGTTTCACGCCATTTGAACCCCTCTTTATTGAACTATATAATTATTATTTAGTCAGTAGCTTTTGTCAAATCTCATATCATAGAAACGTCAAACGTGTTCTATCTAATGAACGCGTACTAATAAAATAAAAAAATATGACAACATTACCAGTTGGTGGTCTGACTCGTGGAATCCGATGCGGGTGGAATGTTCCGAGATAACCATGCTGCGCTGCGGAACTAAGCTTCCGGGAGTCAGGGGGGCCCTCGAGAGATTGGGACCGTTGCGTCAACCAGACTGAAACCTGGCGCATCAGATGAAATGTGAATATACAAATGGCGCGGCTCAGACTTTTAATGAAAAATAACAAACCATATCTAATAAATTATGAGTTCAACTCGAAAGTGCTTTATATTGTTCTGCAAATCGGACTTAGTTATACCTTCCTGTTATTTGGGACCCAACATTTTATTACTTCTGAAGGAGTGGAAAGTAGAAGTCACATTTTGAATTCAGAAAGCAACTTTAT
The DNA here is from genome assembly GCA_912999815.1 of Campaea margaritaria. Lineage (NCBI taxonomy): Eukaryota > Metazoa > Arthropoda > Insecta > Lepidoptera > Geometridae > Campaea > Campaea margaritaria. The sequence continues at coordinate 10,446,190 of OU538788.1, forward strand.
CTGAATTGCTTCGTGACTTGGACTTGGCTTAAATATTGCCTTGTCGTATATTTAAAATAGATATGGGTACTTATTTCGTTTACTATTCATTTACCCAATAATATTGTGATCACCTTTTACGAGGTTCTTCACTTTACTTCGTCTTATGTTTTTTCTTTCTTTTTGAATACAAAGAAATGGGTCATGCTGCTTCATTGAAGTTAATTAATTCACATACATAAGAATTTCGCAACTGATGTTCGTATTTCATAATAATTATGTACGTAATTATTTTATTTGGTATTTCTGACGCAATTGTTTGTTTGTGTTGGAGACATTATTACCGCAGTTCCTCTAATTTAGCGACCGTAGGTCGTGAAGTATCGGGTCTAGTGTTGACCTGAAGCAGCAGAGGGCTAGAGAGATTGACTAGTCTCGCTTATTTAACGGCTAGCTTTTCCATCATGGTTTGTAATTGTTGACAGTACAGATCTGCCGTTATCGTCTAGGTAGATCTTGGAAGCTGTAGTGTATGACGCCAGCACTGGTCCACCAAACACTCACCAGTACCTTTTTCTGAGTCAACTTTCGCTTGGGACAGGATTTGGCCTGTTCTTCTGGCTGCAATCACTGTCATAAGCGTTTCCGATTGTCGTAAAGAGTCCATTTTTCATCATATTAAGTAACAATACGATTCAAAATTCCCTCATTATTGTGACGGTTGAGTAATGTAACGCAGTACTCAATGCGAGTTTGTTGGTGTGCTTCGATCAATTCATGCTGTAACTATTTCTCGAGCTTTTACACTTTTTCAATTTGTTTCAAGTGAATTAAAATTGTTTTATCACTCACACCGAAGCTTGCCACTAACTCTGAGGAGTTTTGCGATGGATCTGCTTCCACGATCACTTTTAATTATTAACTAGGGTCTCCGGCCGTGAAGTGGTTGACTTGTAAATGTGCATTATTTTTGCCTACTGGCAATAAATTTATAAAATATCTGTGGTTGTTTATTTAAATCACAAAGCATAATAATATGCTATGTCTAGTTAAGTTTGCATAATACATAAATATTTGCGAAGAGGAGACAGCGTGTAGGTAATCCTATTACTGTCATTACTAAACATGCAATCGCAGCTAATTGCACATCTGTCACAGGTGAGTACACATGAGCTATTAGGTTAGATTGCTAGCGTCTAGGTTCTTATCAATCAGTGCCTATTTCGATAATGGATCACAAGAAATACAGCTACGAATGACGATAATTAATGATCGCTAGAAAATCTAATCGTATTTAGCAAATAATATACAACAACGGAGAAGTTTCAATGCTCAAGTTTTGTATTTTGCAAGTTAAGTCTTTTCTTTTCTTTGTTTTTTACTAGCTGCGCCATGCGGCTTAACCCGTATAATTACAGTTTTCCCGCAATGAATCTGCAATCTCGGATCAAAAACCATTATGTTACTAAAGAATAGCTGCAGATTGCAAAAACACAAATGTCAAATCGTGAGTTGATTCAAAAATCTCACAGAATAAAACATTTTCAGTTTTTTTCAAATTTTCACACACGTATTTTTTAATTTTTTATCTAAAGCCTAAATGTTAAGTTTCAGATCCATAACTTGAGGAATTAAGGATTTTACATAAAAACTTTCAACACCTATTTCACCCACTTGAATATTATGCTGGTCCTTTGATCCTTCCCCTGGATATAATCTATCTTCTTGCCAAATTTCATTAGGTTCCGTTGAGCCGTTTAGTCTTGAAAAGGTAACAAACAAACAGAGTTACTTTCACATTTATAGTATTAATTATGGATGGACCAGTATGGATAATTGGTAGTTAAACCATTATTGGCTGTTTACTCAGCTATTTAATGCCAAATGCTGCTAGCACCTATACATCTTTTAGTCCTGTAACGTATGGGATGAAGATTTATGGCCATTCCCGCGGCTCTATACTTTTGACCGTTACAGTACGTAACCTAAATGGAGTTCGCTCGTTGAGTTTTTACTGCACCGAAAACCGACAGAGGATATATTCGCTACATTCATTTATTTTGCTAAACATGTATGAATTTATTCTGCTTAGGAATCTATTTTTCGTCCCAGTGGTATGTTGTTTCGAAAGAATAATATTTTACCTCGCTGCTAATATAATATATACAGAGTGCATCCCTGTATAAAACTAGCATCCCATTAAGTTATATTTATAAGCGGTCCACCTTAAATTTACATAATCGTATCCTGAAAAAACTAGCTCACACAACATTAACAACTTTTCAAACGATATGTCAAAAGCAGATTCCCAATAATTTAAGCTAATTTTGAACTGTTTTGAAACCTAAATTATATAATAGGTTTTTAAATAATTATAGGAAATTATTAGTTAGTTTAGGGATCTGCGTCTTATTTTTGCCGCTAAAAAATAAAAAAAAACTGTCAGGTGAGGTTAGAATATCATAGAACATCATTGAAATATTAAATATTAGGGAATATTCTTGAAATCTTGTGTAAGAATGCCTACTTATGGAAGTTCATTTACTTCGTCGCTTATTTTAAAAAAGAGCTGCAACAGGTGCTGCCAATCTTCATTTTACGGGATAATAAACCTTCGTTCGCAGTGTGTTAAATGAAGAATTTGCTGAAACAATGAACACAAAAAGAGATCGCTTTTTGGAGGAAAACTCTGTCGCGGTATGATCCATTCTCGCTTCTTAGAAATGGTTGCAAAAATAATATTATCCTTCCATTATGGAACTCGACCACGTGTATATTACCAACTTCATTTTCTATATTAACATCGGTATAATAGAGTTACTTAGCAGTGACATCTTTCATAATGGGAGCCGTAGCAAAAAAATATGTATTATTAGCTTTACCAGGAAAACCTCATTATAAGGTAACTAAGGAGGAAGATACGGTTTCGGTATGTTATGTCAAATCTGGAAAACTAAAGACAAATGACGGCCAAATGTACTTAAGCCAGTACAGTATAAAACTGTACTTAAGCCAGGTCTGTAGGTAGACTATATTGTGGCAAAACTAACTGAGGTCGACAATTTAAATATAATACTGATTCTGAATATATGACTTTCACAATTTTTACCAGTGTGTTTGTTATAGAGAAACTCAAAAACTACGGAAGGGGTTATAATAAAGGTTTCACTGTTTGGTAGCTTTAATATCAACGTAAAAAAAAGACAATGTATTCTTCTTATCTAAGTTAAGCAACAACTGGTCACAGGGTCAAACGAAAAAGTGGTGGTATTACATTCTTTCTAGAATTTTGATTGCTGATGCCTGGTTAAAGTAAGGTAGATTATTATGTGCCACGTCATTTTTATGTTCGAGTACAACGTACAAAGAGAAATAAAAAAATTACGTGTGCCTCTATAATTCCTGAAGTATCCTAATCTAACACATCCCCTTAATTGATGTTAACCCTGTGAATATAACCTAACTTAACCTTGACGCATACATGTAGTGAGCCTTGTAGTGAGCCTGCTTCAGGGACTTCGTTAGCACATTATTATTGTTCGTTGAAATATACTTCTACACTATAATTATTATTATTACATTTTAACACATTAGGTATAAAATGACATCTGATATCAATGTGTTTGCAACGAGAATGGAAAACTGGATCTTTCGCTGTAGAAATTGCTGCCTGATTATCTGCATATAATGAAATCTTTGCATAGCTGTGTAAATCGCTTCTAGAGAACAAACTGTGCAGATAGACTCCCTCTTTCATTGCTTGTGAAAGGCTAACATAGTTTGCCTCGCATGTAGAAGTCCCTGCGCTTTTTTCTCTAAACACTTTTACATGATATGCAATTATCTATGCACCGCCTAAAATAAAAGCATACCCAGAATATAAGCACCTATCCAACAGACAATTCCCAAAATTATTTTTTAGAGGACCCTAATCCCATAAAAAATGCAAAGTAATAATAATATTTCCACACTCAGTAACAATTATTAAGGGGGAACAATTTATAAGATTTACAGTAAATTTAGGACAATGCAAAAATAAAACAAAACAAGAAACCAAAGGCCAAAGAACACTAGGCGGCCAGTGCGGCCACCCATCGCGCACCGACCGCGTCCAACCTTGCTTAAACAAGAACCATGATAATAGGTATATGAAACTAGCTGTTGAATTTCCTAAAACTAAGATCTGCGCCGTGATACTACAAACTTATATGACGTCACGCCTTATGATAGTCCACGCAGACAAAGTTGCAAGCAAAAGCCAGATAAAAAAATTAAAATAAAATTGGATACAGTATACAATAACTGATTCGTTACAAATAAATGATTCGATTTGAATAAAAGACCCGTGGTGGCCGCAGGTAACTTATGAGTCTGCCAAGTTTTGACCACTTACTTCGTATTTCACCTCGATAATAATTCAAACTTAAGTCATTATTTAGGTGGGATATATTGTTACAATTTGCCTAACTTATGTTTCTTCACATATAGGAATAACACAGCAATAGCACGCAATACTTTTTAAAAATCGTTTATACGAAGACGTTCTATTGAATATTTCATATTACTCGTATTGGAACCAAGTCGAAGACATGCGATATTGAAGTCTACATCGACATATATTCAAGGACTTGGATACTTTACTATATGATGGGACTCAAATTCAAATTTATATGCAGTGCGAGACGAAAAACACAAAATATAAAATATCCTTATAATGTAGCTATAGTAAGAATATGTTGTCTAGATATACGTAGATTTATAATTTATTCTTTAGAAGAAACGACTACGCTCGCCCCGCATCTGTTTATAAAATTATTAGTAAATTTTAAATACAAACATAATATTATTGTAGTCGAAAAATAATTTTCTTCGGAATAGGAAAGATTAAGGCGGTACCTACGTTTTTTTAAGGCGTGAAATTAAAATTATCAGCTGATTTTTTGGTTTAGGCTCTAGACCGGCTAACTAAATATTTAAAATGATAATGGAATTTGCGACAATAGAAGATTTCTCAAAAAAAAGCATTCTCCTGTTAAACTGACGACTGAAAGGTTTATTGACTTATTTGATTAATCAGCTGCATTAGTGTTACAGAAACCCTTCTACGGAATATCATAAAGAAGGGTCCGATATTGTCGGAAATTCCATTAGAATTTAAATTCGGTACCTGGTCTAGCTCATAAACAAAAAAAAACTATAGGTGAAGCTAAAATACTTAAGGTGAAGCGAAACGTTTCACCTTAAGTATTTAAGTAAACTAGCTGTATCAAGAGGCATAAATAGGATTTCTTGAAAACCTCACCCATAGCGAACGCGTATTCTCCTTCTACTAAGTCTTGACACTTAGCCACACCTGGAGGGAATAGCTTCAGCGGACCAAATAAGACGAAAAATTTACTCTCTTTAACAAACCCCTACTGCAAGCTTCTCCGACATATCGATTATATTAGGCACCATGCAAAATAAAACCCGGATGTCTATGCAGGAATAGGTTTATGAGCGCTCGTATATATAAATAAATCGTCTACAATGATAACAGTTGTTCTTCTTATTTGAACGAACATTTGAGTATAGCAAACCCACATAAAATTAAAGTATGAATGGTTATTTTCATGAGTTTTGGCACGTGCACCGGATTATAGAGACGCAAGTAGCGAGCGTTATCCGCACTGAGCATTTAACTAAACAACATGAGCACATGCCCCAGGACCCTGTATACAATAACCTAGTTTTTCAAAGGTGTGATTATTATTAGAACTTTCTCTCTATTCTATAAAAATACCGACAAATATTGTCATGTCATTGTAACGAATATTCATTTACGACTTAGGTACTCGTACACGTTGAATACAATTTCACTTACTTCATATTCTGTTTGTGTCTCTGTAGGTAATTTTAAAATAAAGTGTGTTTTAAAATATTGCATGTATTTGAGCTCCTATCACGCTATACAAACTGAAAAAATTAAGGACGACGGTATAATTTGTAGTTGTAGTACTACGAAGTATCTATTGGAGTACCAACGGAGTCCGCTTTACGAACTCTACGTTTTCGAGTAACAACATGAGACCTACTATAAGGGCTGTAATTACCTACTAAAAATTTATTTGATAAATTGTTTGAGCGTATTTTATGCCTAGATACTTCCAGTGTTTATCGAAGTTTAAGTATGACGTTTAATTTCGGTGTTAAAAAAATATTGAACGGGTTTTCGCGGATCAGCTGTCGTCTAGTAAGTAAGTCAGCCCTAGTGAGTATTCTCAAACAGAACAATGCTAACACTGATTAACACACGACGGTTAACGTTCGCCGCACGTGCCGGAGCAAACCAATAGAGTTGCAACTGGCGCTTACATTGATAGTCATGGTCGTAATCAGAGGAGCGTGAGCGGTTCAACCCTTTACATTAAAGCAGCTTCAAAAAAGCTTTTAAAAATACACTTTTACTTCATATTTTTGACTTACAAGCACCTCAGTTTATAATTTTACGCATTAATGTAAAATCTGTCCTGTCCTCTAAATCTAATCTAAATCTAAACCTATGCCGAGAGCTAATCTGTTTGGTTGTCGATTTAACGGGCTCCCGGTAAAACTTTTAAACCGATGTGTTAAGTACGGACGCTATTACATTATACAATTTTCTAATTATTATACAATATTACATTTCATACACCCACGTGTGAATGGCGAAAAGAAATAATTAGTGTTGCCAACTTCTAGTAATGTAATATTAACTTAAAATCGTATGTGCTAAGGTGAAGCGTATCGCATAATATGCCGGGACATTTCAATTCAAAACAGGTTTTTCGCCTTTGGAGCTAGAATAGGTAGACTGTTTTCAATTAAAATGGAATTCGCGACGATCCTTCATTATTATAAGCGTTATTTTGTGGAAATATTTAACATATATGCACCTAATTACTCAAATATGTCAATAAACAGTGCAATCATTAATTTTACGGTTAAATGGTTTATTCGCGCAATCTAGCGCATTAATGTTAAATATCACTGCAAAATAATGTAAACAGTGATGTAGGATTATTGTAAACTATGTTATTATTTACATTAGTTACCCGTTTACTCAAAACGAAAAACTGTCTACCGCTCCTATGAACAACGAGTTAAACTCCACAGTCATTTTTTAGGCGTACGAAATGCCAAAATTCAATATTTAAAAAACCAAAGCAACTCCCACAGGGTTGCTTGGTTCACGTCCGAAACTTAGTGTTCACTCCGTGCTTATGTACGTTTCCCGTTCAAAATGTACAAAATTCCCGCCGTTGAGCGGTGTCCGAGGCAACACGTGCGATAACATTACTGGCTCGATAGCGCAAAATAATCCCCTTAATGTGCAAAATAAACGTTAGCTCCATTGACAACGGCTACTTAAATTAATTGCAAGGAAAATTAATTACGCGACTGTACCCACTGTTTGTTTTAATATTACGCCAGACAGTTCACTTGAGTCGATTAATCGAACAATGTCTATGTGTATATTATTCGATTAATGCTGTGACCCGTTGCAGTGTTTGCCAATCGAATTATTCAATATTCTATCTATCCTTCGAGCCATATCCTGCTCAGCTTCAAGTTCCAGAAATGAATTCAGCCGACAAAACGGTGAACCGTGAACAGAAACTTGGTTACGTAAAAACCCTAAGCACTAATCGCGATAAAGTAATATATTGCATTAATATAGAATTTTATTACGAGTAAAAATATTTTTTGAACAAAACGGTAAAACTTTGGGAGAATGTGAAAGGAATGAAAGTGAAATAGAGAGACGATTTATTGATAACTGCAAAAGATGCAGCTACGCAATAAGAAAGAGTTTTTCAATAATTACATATCTAAAAATATAAAGCATTTTTTTCCCGTCTCTAGCTCGAAAAACTTCATTGCGTTATGTTATGAACAATAACATTTGATTTGACGCTTATTTTTATTTGAAAGCCAGAAAAATTGTAACGCTAACTGGATTCATCAATTGAAAATGCCCCGAGACTCCTCTTTATGGAATCTAATGACAAAAATTATAAAGTAGGTTGTTTTGATGGATAACACATCGACCTTCGACATAATTCACCTAAATGACAGTAGTGATTACGTACATACATACTTACATTACCCGTTGAGCAGGATAATTTATGGAAGACTTTTGAATCTCATTAGGGTTGTAAGCAAATAGTTTGTCTATTTACCTGAAAAATTACTAGCCAGAATTGGGTTATTTGAATATTCAACATTAATCAAGAGATCAGAGTTATTCAATACGTATACAATTAGGAATGTAAAAAAAAATGATGTGAATGATTTAGGGAGTGGGTTCAGTAACGAACTGATTAGGTCGGTGGGATGAAATTTAGTTTAACATTGAATATAGTACCTAGTTTGAGCGTTTAAACAAATTTTAATCTTTATATCTGTACTCGTATTATGGACGAGTAGATCATGAAATATCCAAGTAATAATGAGGAGACGAGCGATGACGTGGCACAAAGACGCCATTAACGAGATACCACACGGATCCACACATCACGCCCACGAGCTTTTAAAACGTGTGCGTTGGTGAGAACATTGTCGCATAATTCTCAATTTTCAAGGTAGATTTACTGGCGTCTATTACTCGAGATGATGGAAGCTTTGTTCCTGTTTCGGGGTTGAGAATAATTTGGCAAGAGTAGCTTGCAGTACGTGTAGTAGGTATATGCTCCAATCTGGTGAGAACGAGCGTTTCCGGTGAGTCTGTGACGCCCGCCATGCCGCCGCCGTTCTGACATACACCCCACATTTATTTGCACGACGCAGATTAATTCCGAGTCATCCGACACATATCCACTGAGTTCCGACCATACTCCATTATAATATATACAAAGTACTGCGAATGAAGCCGTGGTTCGACGTTGTTGTGTTTTCACGGTGATACCTACTACGTATTAACTAACAATCAAAAATGAAATGTTTTAACTTTTACTCCTCCACCTATATTAAATCCACTTGATTTCTTACATACTGGGAACCAAGTTAGGGGTCAGGATCTATATAATTATGTGATTTACATGTTAAAAATTGAGTTGATGAGATTGTGATAACTATAATTTATAAAATATTTAACGGGTTTAAAAAGTTCTATCCGATCCTATTTTATTTTAAGTTTATTTAAGAATAATATACGAATAAGCACGAAGCAACCACTTGAGAACGAATAAAATGGAATTAGAGAAGAAAGTCGTTACGAAAAGCGATGTTGGGTAGCCACTCACTCGCAGGAATGGACAATTCGCAAAGAAAATAAAAGCATTACTTGCAAAAGCATTTCCATTTTGCCCTTCTAAGGGCCGATACATTCACGCACATGATATTATTAGTGTTTTTATTGTACATGTCCTAAGCCCATTTTAAAGCTTGTAAAAATAACTACGGTAAACACGAGGCTTATTCAATATATGTGAAAAATAGAATAATAAAAGGTTTACACGCCATACGTCACAAACTCCGATAGTCTATAACGGGTTACACGTTCGTCTCTAACGCAGTTTATCACATACGTTTTTCGTTATCATAAGCTGCTAAAAACATAACCATTCCTTTTGGCTTACAACTTAACTGAAATGGGACTGAGCGGTGCATGCGTCTCGTATGCAATATGGCAAAAGTAGACACACAATGGAAACCTAAAGACGGTCGGCAACGAAGTGAGCGACCCTGTATAAAGTGGCGCGATGACTTATGCACCCATCAACCCAATTGGCTAGACCTAGCGGTCGAGGGGAGGCGTGGAAGGTAATGGGGAGACTTCTGTCCAGGCGTGAGACTAAAATTGTTAAAAAATAATATAATTTTTATTTCCTACCCTAGATAGATTGATGTCATATTGATAATTTTATAAGAACAGCGCTCAGTCTACCTGGTAATAAAGTAAATATTTTTGAGAAAAATCGTCAAATCCTTCTCTGTTCCTTTTGAAGAGACTATTTTTTTATTTATTTAATAGGTATTCTGTTAATAAGATTATGAAAAAATAAAACCTGTTTACTCAGGAGTAAACAGGTTTTCTAAATATAGTTAGAAGCAAAAGGAAACCGCTGAACAAAGGTGTCTGTCTCTTTATGTCTGGACATGAAGAAACCTTTGTTCTGAGGTTTCTTTTTTGAGTTGAACACTCTAACTTTAAGAAAGGGCATGATGTCTGCGTGGGCGACAGCTATTTGAAATCCAATACTAGGTACATCGATGCTAAAATGAAAGCTAGAATCATTTCAAAGACGCGCGAGTTCATTATATAGTTAGGGACGAGACCAAGTTTAAGTAATAGTGTGAGCAATGGTTTGATGTCGAGCACACCTATTAAATGAGTGACAAGGATGATAGACAACTTTGTCTGCTCGTAAAACCTGAAATTTTAGAAATAACTTAAAATTAACTTAACTGTAACTTAACTTAAATTTTAAAAGAAATAAATAAAAACAAACATAGCAGTTATTAATATAACTTATGTTATATAGCCTATAACCATCATAAATGGACTATTCAACACAAAAAAAAATATTTCAATTCCAATCAGTAGGTCCTGAGATCCTAGCGTTCAAGCAAACAAACAAACAAACAAACTCTTCAGCTTTATATATTAGTATAGATGAGAAACTAGACTGGACCAGTCCCCCAAGCAGCACCAGCACGAGTATGACATGTGCACCAGCCATCACACCCCCTTCGCCATATTTGAGGGAGGCTAGCAACTCGTTACACAGAGCCGCCGCAAGCAAAGACATTTTAGTGAGCTTGACCATAAACTCTGGTTTCTTGGTAACATTCTTGTATTCTACGTTAAAAATAAATTATTATTTAGCACCTCACATAGGACTTTTGTACACTTAATTTTATTACCAGACTATTACATTACAATATTTAAATTCACAAATTAACTATTTGAAAGATCACAGAAGACACTAATTGTGGATTCTGCCAAGCTTCACATATATTATACTTTAAAAGCTTTATCCCTGCATCTGTAGTAGACCGCCATTAGTGAAGCCATATTGGTCACTATGAAACAGGCCGTTTATATTAAAATAAATCAATAATTTGCTCAGGATATTTCTAACAATATTTTACTTAGAGCGGGGAGTATTGATATTGGTCAGTATTTAGTCGGATATTTTTTATTGCCAGACTTATATAAAAGAATCAGTTTACTATTTTTCATTAAGTTGGGAAAAACTTTTTCATCGACACACTTATCAAAAATTAAAATTTAAGTTGATATTCCCCAAAGATTCACAGTGTTTTTAATATTAAGCAAATCAAATATCTTAACAATCGTAATTATAAATCTATATTAATTTAAATATATCATCATATTTATTATCATTATTAATTGATAGTATGGAAGCAGCCTCAGCTGGAGACGAGTCTAAGGCCTGGGCAGTAACGATTGTTATTCTGTTAAAGAAATCTTCATATGTATTGGCTAATTTGCAATCTTTAGGAATTAATTTAAGGTCTATTATTAGTACAAATTTCCACTTCCAAGGTTAAATTTTACCAGTTTCGGTAATAAGCTAGGTTAATTTTCCTATTCAGGTGAAGAGACGGTGTACGGTATACCGATTTGAATATCTTTGAATACTCTAACAATTTAATATCATGGGCATTTATGATTCATGCATGAATCGTACAATTTCTTTCTGTTTTCAAATCTACCAGTTTGTAGCCCAGTCATCAAATCTCGCCTTAATGCTACCTTTTTACTGCCAACCCTATGACGTCATACATCACAATAGTCCACGCGTATGAAGTCGCGGGCCTAAAGCTAGGAGATTCATAAAATGTAACGAAATTCAGCCCTAACAAATGGTATATGACCTAAACTACTATGTAGCTTATTTCTTCGAAAATAATGCCATACTGTCACTCGCGTACTGTTTCAATATTTTATTAAATATTTGATTTTTTTACGTCAATGCACATTGTCAATTTAATAAATGTACAATCACATCCATAAATTCCACTATCGTTTATTGTACTACAATACTACCACTCATTGATAGATCAGTTACAATTATAATTTAATAAAACGACTGCACGTAGAACGTGCGAGTCGCGATTCAAAAACTGGTTGCAAATAGTCCCAACACCAATGGGTCTTTTAAAATTCCCGCTTTACCTCGTCACAAGCGATTTGGCACGCTATCCGCTGCAAACGAAACGCCACCGCGAGGCAATTTTTCCACTGGCGCCATCTAGTTACGTTTTGAGCACTACACCGACTTTCTGTGACATAAGGTACGCTTCGCTTATGGCGGTAAATTCAAATTTTAAGCATTTGTTTGGTTTTTGTTTTGTTCTTTACGTTCTTTGTTGTTTGGTTCTTTACGATATTCTGTAGATGCATTATAACACTATGCACTATATTGCTCAAATAAGTCAAAACCGTTAAACTGACCATTGGAGTGTTTATTGACTTATTTGAGTAATCGCCAGGTGTACAATGTTGTGAATATCTGTATGAAATAAAGTGCAATTTAGTCTAAGATTATCGTAAATTATAATTATCTTTTGCAATAGTTACTCAGTCTAGCTCCTATAAATGTGTGAAATTAAATTCCCCACCTTAAGCAAAACGTTCAATCATAACTATATAGAGGTTTTGACGAAAACATAAAACAAAGTCAAATATATAAGCTAACCTAAGTTTTATTTAAATAATATGAATAACACCCTTTAGATTGCAGGTTAACATAAATACTTCAAAATAGATAAATATCAGAATGAATTCTGTAACGAATTAAATATACTTTTTACCCGAATGTCCAAAGGAGGGTTATGATTTTTGGTCGTTATAGGCAGGATTGCCTAACGTCATTCATTAACCTGATTCATTTTTACATATACATACTAGCTCTGCCCCGCGGTTTCACCCGCATAAATCCAGGTTTCTCGCAATAACTCAGCATTTTCCAGTTTTAAAACCACCATATTACAGAGTCTTGAGATCGCGAAAAAATCAAATGTCAATTCGTGAGTTCAAACTAAAATCTTATATATAAGATCATTACGGTATTTCCCAAATTTTCCCATTTCCTGAAATTATTTTGTAAAACCGTGTCTTCTACGCGTAGTTTGGTACCTAAATAATAAATAATGATAAAAACCTCACACTAATCATTGTCATTTATGTATTTTTTTTGAGAATGATTGATGTATTTTTATCAAACAAGATAGATTGTCCGAATTATAAATAATGTTTTTCATAAAGGTTTTTGTGTAATAGGTAGACCAAAGCACGCGCAGAAGACTCGAGTTTAATTAGTCAATTTTAAAGTAAACAACCCGACTACATTAGATTGTAACCAAAAGTTCATTAATTGTTATTCATTGAAATGGCTTCTATTTTCATTCTATTCTATTACATTACAAAAATAACATTAATTTTCAATTCAATTGAACCATTAATATTTTTCAAACTCAATCGAAAATGGATTAAACTCCAACGATCACATTTGTAGAGATTTAAACTTGGGCTAGTTCAGTAATAACTTTTAAACTTAAAAGTTTCAGAGACGAGTCTAACCGAGGATTAACGCTTCCATATGTAAAAAATTGTGCTTACTTTCGGTGCTTAATTTTAGCGTCTACCTAAGCTAAGTGTAAATAATGATTATTGGTTATCTTTTACGAAATTATGATACATGAAGATAGGAAAATTAAAATACATCTACGCGATAAATAATAATTTGGTTACCACTCACTCAAATGACTGCCAGAGTGTAAGTAGATAGTGTGTATAGTTGCTAAGACTGAGCTGACGTAAGTTTGACACAGACTTTTTCTAAACACGAATTTCGTAGACCTGAAAACAGAATAATAAAAACATGGGACATTTTGTTCGTTCTAAAATCTAAAATTGGTATTGTAAGTACGTACATAATATACTTACTCGTAGCTTGAACATAAGTAAAATTTAATTTTGACCCTTTATAAAATATATAGGTATTACATTCACAGGCTGCCACTTTTTATAGCTGTTAGCTCTGAAAATTCCCAGTGGATTAAAAACAAAGTGACCCGAAGCATTAAGGGCATCTGTTGGTGTGAACGTAAAAATAAGAAAAGCTCCCTTTGACCCATACCATTCGCGTTACAATAAAAACTAAGCCGTAGCGTATTTCCAACGGCAGATCCTTTTTACAGTATCAAATAAAACTCGGAACAAGTGCCTCTGTAATTTCAGGTTTATTCTATTGAGTTTGACAAGCTCCGATTCCGCACTGATGCCGAATTGTTTTTACAATTTTCTAAACATTTACTTTCAATAGTCCTTTCCTATGTTATTTGGAACCTGATAAGAATCGTTAATATTAAAGCAATAATGTAGTTTTGTGGTAATTTTTTTCAAAGAACCGATTGTAACAAATACATCGGGTTTTAAGGGCATTATCCAAATATTGATATGTGTTTGAGGAATTTCATTTATAGAAATGTGCTGTTTAATTAGTGATTAGTGACGTAGAATTATTTCTCTCACTGTAAGTATTCAATTCTTAATTTGTTATTGAATTTTTTTTTTTTATTCCGTTGTTTCCGGGACGTTTAGAATTTTGGCTCCATTCAAAATCTTACTTATTAACAAACACAAAAAATTGCATGCCAGAAATCAACAAGAGCTTATACATTGCTTTCTCGATAAATGTTTTTTCAGTAAAAAGAGCTCTTTTGTAAAACTTTTCCCGTTTTCAATAATTGGCACTTTAGAGAAGTGACGTAAAAGTTATCTTGTTACGTCGTTGTCACAATTATAATTTTCAGGGAAGTTTTTCCTGAAATAGGATCATATCAACGAATTTTGACGTTGGCATGATATTTTATTCTATTATATGTGATATATTTTATGTTATTCGTACAAAGTATAAGTAAATAACTTGCGTGGTCCCAATAATGTTTTTGAGGTAGGTACCTAGCGATCCACAAATGAAGTCATAGTTTAATTTTATTGAGAATCTACTTATTAACAGATGCTTAAAAGCAATAACAATTTGTTGCAAAGGCTAGCCAATAAATCCATATTTTTCTCGAGCCAGACTAAAGCTATAAATTCCATACCGGAATACTATACCCACGCGTACGTTTGCAAAACAATAAATTGCCAATGCCGACCGCACACCCTAGTTATATTCATAAACCAATGGACAACCGAAGGTTTTATTTAATCATTAGTATTCTGACTAGCAGGTAGATAAAATCACTAATTATATCTTATTTTATTACGAAGTTTAAGCAATTAGTTTACCTCGTTTAGTGTAGTGAAGTACTTATTTACTTTTTCTAAACTGACCTGGAGCCATACCATGACATCTTATAGCGATTCAATTGAAGACCTAAACTGAACCGCGTCGCATAATCGTACCGTGACGTCTTATTTTTTATGTTACTGCCATTTTCAACCTAAACTGGATATAGTTTAGGTTGAAAATAGCTTATTAGCGACTCAATTTAGGTTCCTGCCATTTTCAACCTTAACTATATCCAATTTAGATTGAAAATGGCAGCAACATAAAAAATAAGACGTCACGGTACGATTATGCGACGCGGCTCAGTTTAGGTCCTCAACTGAATCGCTATAAGACGTCATGGTAGGCCTCCTGACCTGTATATAATTGATGATTGTGCCTTTTAATGCGAGTCCCGTTAGTTAGATTATTATCATTGCAAGACAACGTTGAATTTAAAACTATCAAACCGTCTTTCATATGTTTTTATGAAACCATTATTTTCGTAGTTCCAAATTCTCCAGATGCGGTGAATTCTGATTCGCGGTCTGAACAATAAACGTGGTCGTTGGGTGTTATTAATTTATTTATCTCCAGGCCACAGAATTTACTGCGAAAGGCTAGAAACTCGCGAAGCTTTTTTCATCCGCAGCCGTCGTGGTTGCTTCTAGTGATTGCATTTTAAAACTTACAAGTTTTCACAGTTGTACGCCGCAATGTCAGCAAGAAAAGAAGATAATTGCAATTAGAACGAATTACATAAAACAATTTTTTTTTCTTTGTTACAGGAGTCGTGTTCGAGCAGCATTCTGATGAAATCCAGGATGCTTTCAAATTCAGCATGGTACAGCAACCTAATAACCGTTCGCGCCTGGATTTCCAACTTTACGTCGATGTCATCAACACTGCGGATGCGTTTAAGCTTTCAAGACTTAGTAAGTGTTAGATCTATGTTCTTATACTTTCATCGTTATATGCAGTTTTTCATAAGTGTTTACTTATTTGGATCGTCTAATTAGCATTGCAATTCAATAAGGCATTGCTGTCAGCGTATTGATTAGGCTCCCAACTGATGGTGGGTTAGAATACTTCAGTTACCTACCTATGAGACTGTAATGCTTTGTTGGTTGTTAAACTATTGATTGTAGATGTTGGATAAGAATTTTAAATCCACTTGTCCGTTGACAACCTAACTATAATCATAACTTATTTTTTAAAACAATTACTTGTACAACTACCTAGTTGTACCTAGTTGTTGTTGTTGTTGTTGTTGTTAATATACCTATATTAACATACCGCAAAACAAAAAATAGCCCGAATTTCTTATTCATATAATGAGGAAATTAAATGAGATTGTTTTTTATTTTAGTTACGTAACTTCGTTCATATTACCTACTATTCTTCTTAATGTTTAATGATAAGCCTATGATCAGCACTGCTATACAGGTAATCCTGGATGTTTTAGATGATGATCTATACATATGTACAAATAATCCTTCTTACATATTATGCCAACATTGTGTGACCATTACTGTTTTTCATTTCCTAAGTAAAAGTAAAGGAAGACCTATGAGTACATTGTATCCATCTCGTAATAGAGATGTCTGCCGCTTTAATAATGTAAGAGTCAACAAATGGTAGTCAATGGGGTTGGGTCTTATTGATATAATTCCATCATCTGTAACTCAAAGAAAAATGGATTATTAAAAAATACTTGATTACTTTTTCTGCATTGCCAATTTAAAACACAATTTGAAAACATCGTCGTAATCTTTGCCAGTTATTCTAAGGCTGGTTATAGGCTCAGTGAACTTCCACAAACGCCCCATTGGGGCACAAATTAAAAAAAATGGAATGATAATCATTATAATAGGTATACGACATACAATAAAACCACTGATAAACCATTGGCTACTTTTGGTTTGAATATACCAGTATCAGGCCGAATTGTAGACGCAAGAAATAATTAAATTTTACCTGAAGTAAAATGAAGAAAAGGCAGTCTCATCTCACTACTTCCTCTTTTCACGTTTATGATTTCTAGTCCAGTACCGAACTCCGCAATTCAGCCAAAATATCCGTAGTCTACATCCAAGAACTCGAGTACAATTTCAAGGAATCGTCCAAATTTAGATAAAAACTCTAAATATATTTGCCGTCTGCCTTCACCTTTTAATTAAGTATTTTCGAACGCGTTTTTAGTTAAAAAGATGAAATCCGTTCGACATTTCAGTCGAAACTCAAAACTTAAATCATTTATTGCAAGTAGACAAGAACACTTTTACAAGTCAAACACTTGTCTCATATGGATAGAGAAAAATAAAAAATACATCAAATATTATGATCTACTAAACTAATGATTCACTTATAGTTTGAGTTGAATGCAATCAGCCAAACATTGCAATAATTATTAATGTCATCAATAACCATGTTTTGCTATGTAAATATAATGTTATTAATCATGCTTGTACTAAGAACGCCCAATTACGAGATAGCACGGAAATATGAGATGAAGCCAACAATGGTCGATCGTTCACGGCAAAAGCATACTTAGAACCGGATCAATATTAGTCCTCTGGGCTTCCCGCTTATCACACGAGCTTGACAGTAGTGTTTGCGTAACTGTCGGTGGAGTAAAGTAAGTGGTTTACTCATCAGACAAAATAACAGATGGTTATTTCTGTCTTTTATGCAATTAATTATTATATGAATCTCATACTTATGAGATTAATGTGATCCGCCATATTATTTTTAAAATTTTTTGAGAAGTAGTTATGGTTTTTGATGAGATGGTAATGATTTGCCAGAAGTGCGGTTAATCAGAGTTATTACAATTTTATAATAGATTCAACTGAAAAATTATATTATATATATCCAATAAAGTAGAGCATATAAGGAAAAATCTAAAAAGTCGAAATTGTAGGTGTTTTTTCTACAAGCTAACTTTTGAATAATAATAGTGTTCAACCAAGACTTCGGCTTCGGTTTCAGTGACCTACGGCAAATTATTTTTGCGGGCGCAATCGGTTTTGCGATACCCGACTAATCGGTTTTGGCTTCGGCTTCGACCAGAAATCGACTTTGGGTCGGACACTACTTTTATATCATATTCTTATTATAGTATTATAAAAAGACACAAATGAAGTTTAAAAGCAAATAACGATTGTTAGCTTTTAATTTAAGACTACAAGTATAGATATAAACGATCAGCCTATACAATAAGTCTGTCTCTCAAAGACTGTCAGAACATTCGAATGGGGCTTGGCGACATGTTTTCTGGATGACAAGCCAGGCAAATTGCAGTTGGTTAGTTGGGTTTTTAATCCCATGACGTATACGAGCATTCTTTGCTCCAAATAATTATATGTATTCGGTATAAACCAATTCGAAAAAATGCACTTTCGCAGCCATGCCAGTTCCCGGGTCCAGAGATTAAAGTCCTACTCTACCGTGTCCTCCTTGACTGACGCGCGACTGTAATTTGAATGCAAGGCAGGCTTTCCTTTTTATTTCGCCACGTCACGGTAGGCTGATCAAAACACTTTTGAGCCGAGCACCGGGAATTTCCCGGCACCCGACGCAGCGCTTTTTTTATTTCGAGCTTTAAGCTCCATATAGACTTTTGTCAACTGCACGTTTACAGGCTTACAAAAACACATCCTGGGTAGCCCCGATTGCACTGGAGGTAATCCAATGTTCTCAGTGCACAAACAAAATTATACTTCTTATCTTTAAAACATATTTTGTACGGCTATAACCAGACTAGGTATTTCTTTACTTTTATTTACTTTAGCTAGAAGATGTAAGCCATCAACTCCAGTTTAATCGTGTATATTTTATATTTGTTTGATTTCATTTAATCTATTGATTTGCTGTTACCATATACTTGATACCATAAATACCCTATCTATTATGTGAAATGGTCCTCCTACTGAAGCTTGTATAGTGTTTTTTTTTAAATGGTGAGGTCATTAAGAATTTCGTATTTAATTATTTTTTTAGGTTCAAATTGAATTCGATTGTTACTGATTTGTTTTTACGGTTCTGTATCCAAAAGACTTCCATTTGCTATGGTAGATAATACGCTATCTATCCTGCACAGGTTTGTAGGTCCTAAGCTACACTTGCAAGTCGTTCAGAGACGTCTGAAAAAAATATAAATAATAAAATAAAATTTTAATAAAACATCAAACCGAGAGAACTAAAAACATTTTTATTTGTTATGGTTTGCAATAAATGACATTATTTTTTTAGAACCCGCTCATTTATCTTAATGACAAATGGTAACTGAAAAAACAATAGTTTCTAATTATGAGATACTAGCTAGTTGTTACTACTTCCAAAAATTATGTAATTTAATTCAAAGAAGAAAAAATTCCGTCCGAAGCATTCCTGCGCGATATTTATTTTATTCTAAAATGTCACCTAAAACAGGGGATATCATTTAATTGTCCTTAAATGAAATTTAGGGACAATAACCCCTTACAAGGAAACCGTATACCGTTAATACCTAATCATAACCAATTAAATCGCGGTAGCCTAAACTTAATAGAGAGCTGGCCACCTTTACAAGGCTCCGGCAGAAGAAAACGTACTGGTAACGAACATGTTTATTCAATAACATAAACAAATTATGTAAAAATATACTTAACACATAATTGCAGAGCGGGTGATCGAGAAGTATGCATAAGAGTCTTATGCACACTCCTCGTTATCAGTCCCTGCAGAAGACTCTATAATGGGCTTCTGCGCGTAAAGAGGATGGTTCCGCGCTGAGCACTTGCTGTATAATAGCCTCACGAGGGCTTAGAAATATTTCAGTAAATGTTTCTTATTCGGACTGCATCACTATACGTATCCTTTGAAATTTGGTTTAGTATAGAGTTATAAAAAGCCTTTTATATAGGGTTCTTTAGCCTCCAAGTCAACAATTCGTACAAATCTTTTTTTTTTTTATCTTTTATTTGTTGTTGTGTATTTGGGTATGGTAC
Source organism: Campaea margaritaria (assembly GCA_912999815.1). Classification (NCBI taxonomy): domain Eukaryota; kingdom Metazoa; phylum Arthropoda; class Insecta; order Lepidoptera; family Geometridae; genus Campaea; species Campaea margaritaria. Next base: position 10,466,429 of record OU538788.1, read on the forward strand.
CAAATACGCTGTATAATGTGAGAAGAACAATAATGAGAGACAGAGAGTTATTATAATTGTTTGTATTTTAATTTTGTATGTGTTTATCGAAGAATTTAATATTAGGACTGGAAATTTTCTTGAGGTACATAAAATAAGATTAGAAACCGAACTACGACTCAAGTTACAAAAATAGATTTTAAGATTAAATGAGGCTTTTAGTCTTTAAGATGGCTTTATAAAATTACCAACTCTTTGAAGTCATATTCCGTCACCTCATCTCTATAATCTACTAGAGCGCTAAAAATGTAAGATTATAAAGCTCTTAGACCTTTGGAACACCAGTACATACATTTTGGTTGGTACGTTATTAGTTTCAATTATATATTATGATGAGGTTTCTTTGTCAGCGATCTTCATCATCATTGGCAGCTCATTCGCCCACTCCATGGCATGACACTCTACCGTTATCCCCTTGCGTGATGCTTAGAGGGGAAATTAGACGGGTGAAATAGATCACGATTGGAGTGAGGTATGTATTCCACAATACTGTTTTAGACATCATTTTTACCCACATTATGCCAACTGCACATAAAAGAAACATATATGTTTTATTACAAGTAATTTTCACCATATAAGAGCGGCGCCTTATTACGACGCGTTAAGTTGTTACCTTCTTAAAATTATGCGCATATATTTCCTGCGGGGTCAAAGTTACCTTCATAATGTCGTCATCTAAAGTTAAGGATTCACATGAAAAGAGGACATAATAATATTTGAAGCATAAGATTAAAAATTGGTTTGGAAGATCCACACTGACAACGCTCAGAGCCATTCATTAGTGCACAGATGACACATCTGAGGCCAGACACATCGTTTCGTCGCACCACAGTGGATAGAAACATTTTTTCTTCATAGCTACATCAGTGTGACACTAGGGAATTTAATTCAACACAATCACATTATCATCATTCTATCATTCTATTATGCGTTTATAATGAATGTCATGGGTCTAACAATGTTAACAATGTAAGCTTTAACTCAGACCTGAATAAGTATGTGAACGAGAACTACGATACCATTGCGAAATTACTTAGAGTTAAGGGTACACTTCACCGTACACCATATTGATGTCATATTTTAATATTGTAAGTAATGTGGAAATCTGACGTCACACATTTCGTATGTGCGATGTCGTACATTACGTTACGGAGCTCAAGTGGAAGTGGGTAGCAACTATGAGTATAGGCAAAATGACGCTTATTGAACAGCGGCGTGGCGGTTAGAATTTCAGCACAGATAAGAGAAAATACCAGTAGTCGGATCACCAGTCAGATGAATAGATCATGACGTCGGATTATGAATGTTATCTCGATGAAATCGACGCCGGACCGATGAAAGACCAATACCTTGAGTTCAATCGTGAAAAGAGTGTACCGGTAAGGTTGTTTGAATTTGTTACGCTTATATTCAACACAGGCTATAATAAATAATACATAATATTAGTGTGTACTTAATCCTAGCTCGGTCATTCTCGCTATTTTATAAGAGTTTGTACTGGACTGGATCAAGTTTTGTACCTTGAAGTAGAGTGGTTGCCAATGTATCTCATATAGAAACAGGCATTACTAAAATCCATCAGCCACTGAAGTGTTTCGCTATCGAAGTAATAAAGTCACCGGTTTATTTGCAGAGGGCACATTACTTAAGGCAATATTGCCGGCGGGCCGGAGATTGAGCGATTAGGTCGTACGGGAACACAGTTCCGATTGGCTACAATGGCGACGGGCTACAATAGGAACTGGACACAATCGCATTTCGATACAGTAACGTGGCTGCTCCGCAAAAACTCGAAATGTTTTCATAACGCCATCGCTTCGGAGTGGCACTGTAATCTTTAAGCGGATACTTTGTGTAGAATATTTTCAAAATATAATACGCCATTTTTTGAGAATGCTACTTAGCTTTACCAATTCTTTTTTACATTTTATTCAAGTGCTAAAGTATACCTGCATACATAAATTAGATATTTATGTGAGTTTCAGTGTCCACAACTGATGTCAGTGAGCTTTGCTAAATTCTGTGTGAGAATGAGAGAGCAAATAAAATATGTTTCTTTAAAAATATAATTTTACCCCTGGTGCGTCTTGTAAGATGTCGTCTGTCGATACCATTGACACCGGCTTGTTGAAGCAGTATTCTTATTTTTTGTGTCGATGTCGTGTGTAAGATGAAACAGTTTGTGTCTAACATCACCGATATAAATAATCTTTTATTAACTTATATTTTATGTTATTTACAAAATTACAGATGTGAATGTTATAGTTTGCTAAAGTAACGAACTTACTAATCATAAGCAGTCAATAAAGGAAGTTTCTAGAAACAAACCAATTAGTGAGACAGTGTAACTAAAGTCGTAGTAATGTAACATCCAATTATCCATAACGCGTTCTGAGTAGCCATGTTTTATTATTTGGCTGTTTTGAGCATTTTTGTCTTACTAACTGCACGCAGTGGCTTCACCCATTTATACCCATTAAATAAACATTGTACCTTTAGGGGCTGACATTAAAATGGCTGATATTATGCTTGCATCATAAAACGTTTAATGTTACTAAATTATTCTGATAAATAATTTCTTTTGAATATGTTACGCACTTAAAGCTGCATCTGTATCTGTAATTTTTCTTATAATATCGCAATTTCTTTCCTATAATTCTTTTTATAAACCAATGGGAATTCTTAAACTCTTCGGTGATTTTAAATCGAGGGCTCTCCAAGGCGAAGTTTATTCACGGGGCCTCATTTAAAATTGCAAGTAGCAGATAAAAAGGGGCAGAACGCAGCATTTTAGAGAGTTCTACTACAAAGTGTGATTGAGATTACTAGCTCAAGAGGAAAAGAAATGCTTGACATGGCTTTTGTATAGCGGTTTCTCTTTCGTGTAAAGGGACAGTGATAGCGTTTTGGCAGTTCACAGTACGACCCCCTGATCAAGACACGTCTGAGACTAATGACGAGACGCTGCGAATTTTTATGGCAGTTTCTGTTCTTCAGGGACTACTATTTATTCGCAGATATCCGTTGAATTTTCACCCTTAAAGCAGCCATAACATTTTAAAACGTTCAAATTGTGTAGGTACAAAAGCGATTTTATGCGATGAGCTTTTTTCTGATAAAATAAAATGACGGCGGTATAACCACAACTGATGATAGCTATTGCTCCTTATTGTGCCTCCGTCTCATTACAGGTCCTTGTACTTATACTCTTTTTGTACGTATCTGTTGCTTATTAATACTTTAGTGGACCGTTTATCGTACCTTTATTACATGTGCATACTACTTATATCTAATATGATCGTGTTTCAAAAAGTGGGGGAAACTATACCACCCCTGCGTATATGGTTAGCACTGCTTTAATGTATGTTTTTACTAGTTTATGATTCTGAAGTTATTTGTAACCAATCAGAAATTAATGACGTAAAATATAATAATTAGATTAATTAAATTACCTACTTACATACAAGCCCCAATTATTATCGAATTGAGTACCTATACCGTCCACAAAGTTAGGTTTATAACGTGTTACTCCATTTATACCTTAACCTATGTGTAAGTCTTATGATCCCGTAACTCTTATAAAACTTCAAAGATTGAAATTTCCTACTCCACGAACAGTGTTCTTCTAAATTACTCAGCGTACAAATCCATGTCATTTGCTACATTGCAACTTGTCAGTAATCGATGCGGGTATTAGACAGCTTAAAGCGAAGAGTGACTGAATCTCGAGGAAAAAAACTGCTCTGTTCCACGAGTTTGCTATTTCCTTTTTTTCGTGTAGGCAAGGAGGACTTTGCAGCGAACAAATGGCAGCTTGTAAAAACAAATGGGCGTCATTAGGATTTTTATCTCATCAGCACTCACTCATCTCCTCCCACTATTCTGACCCGAACTGTGAGCTATTTGAGCGGTTTCACTTACACCGCATATTATTTTTATCTAACGTTAGAAAGAAGTGATGAATTAAAATTGGTATTATCATTATTGTAGAAATTTATGAATGTCTTTAAAAGTACTAGCTTGAGCCATAACAGTAACTTTTACAAACAAATCAGGTATCGTTCGATTGTGTGCCATAATAGAAGGAAAAACTGTTAATAATATTTATTTTAACTCAAATAATAATAGGGTAAGGCTTTCAAAAAATGTTGTTTCTAAATTGTTTTAAATTTAAGCAGGAAATTACTTATAAATCATACAGTGTATTTTAATACAACTTCACTAGATATTGTGCTATGTATCGACCATTTTAATAAAGAAAATTCTGAAATCTTTATATTACCTGATCGGTAGTAACTTCGTCAGCATAATATTATAAATATAATTATTCTCAATCGAGCTAATTGATTGAATTTCGTTTTCCAATATCCGTATTAGTGATATGAATTCTAATGTGGACAATTACCATGGCGCGGGATGAAGATAAATCAGAAATTTCATATTCCCCTGTTAATATCGCAATAATAAAAATGGTCGCTCATGTTTTGCCCAGAGATTACATTCACAGACCACATTGCCGTACAACGCGACAATGCTGCCAACATCCTGGAAACATTGCCTTCTAATAGCGTATTATTAGACTATTTATAATAATACTATAGTTAGTTTTAGGTAAGAATTTTAATTGATTCGGTAATTCATTATTAATTTGTTCTTTGACAATATTCAGAAGACGATGAATATAACCATTCTGCATTTCTTAAAATTTTGTTCCAGACTAATTAACTTCATTAAAATTTTACAAAATTTTCGGGGAAATGGAAGTATGTAAGTGTATTAGATGTAATTATTATATTATATCGCATCAAATACATAAAATGTCAAAAATGCAACGCAGTTCATCTACGGTAAAAAGTCGTGAAATCTAAAACGAAGTCGGTTAATTTATTATGTAGGTACTTATTTCTGTGCAAGCACATATCCAAAAACTTTGTCATAAGATGTTAAGTACCTGATTAATTAACTAACTTATTGTAACCATATCAACATTAGACTTCTTTTATTTCTATAATAAAAAGGATACCTTGGCAATAGTAGTTGGATATAATTTGATAAAATTATCTAAAACTGCAGTACATTACTTTGTTCTGTCATCAATAGTTTTCGCAGCACATTATCTAAGAATTGTTTTCCCACCTTGAGTAAAATTTTGAAGTTATCGTAGGAATCCCTTGTTTTTAATAAAATATTTTTGTTGAATTTTTGTAATCAAACCTTTAGTTTTTAAGTTTATTCATTAAAAACATACATTCTAATCCTCTCTCTCTCTCTCTTCTTTCCTCTTTTTAACGTTATTAGTGTAACCTTTCCAACCCACGCATACTCAGATTACAAGTACTATTTTTCGCCATAATATTATGTGATTTTGGGTAGGTACGGCAGACCGGGCATGTTGCCAGATTATATTTAATCTTTGTACTGCGCGCCCGTTGTGGTCACTCCTCTCTCGCTTTTCTCATCTCATGTTCACAATTCAAGGGCTGTTTTACTCTTGAAATTAAATCCTTATCGTGAACTCGGTCAAGTCTTTTTGGTTTCACTCGGCTAATGAAATAAAGCCGTAGCTCAAATGTTTTAATTTTAAATGTAACTTTTTTCAACTATCGGTGACTTAATAGTAGCTACTAACTACTAAGTAACTATAACTACGTCATGACGAATATGATCAGATGACGTTACTTCGTACGAATTATAAAACAAAACTTTTCCGGGAACTTAACGAGCACGTGGTGGTAAATGGCAGTATCGCTTTTTGTTTTTTAAATTGTATATTTTAATGGGGTACGAGTATTACGTGATTCACACGTCATTGGACTAATATGCACCAAAAGTGTCAGCACGACCTAGTATGAACAGCTAGATCTGACACCCAGCTAAGGATAAAAGTGGCGCTCTAACGACTTAATGTGAACCGGTTCTCCCTAACTTTTAAGTGTGTCGCCGTGATCCCAATTTCGAGAAGTAAAGTGCGCGATAATTTGACAACTTCAAAGTATCATTTAGGAGCCCTCATGGAACAGATGTTACTAGTGGTAAATAAATCAGAGCCGGCTAAAACCTTGAGTCACTCGCTCGTTAAGGCTTAGCGCTCATAAGTACACGCTCGCCGAACTAAGATCCCGGCCTAACTTTAGATATTAGTTTTCCCTTCATGCGATAAGTATTATTTATTCACTATACTAAAACTACCATCACTAAGGCCCAGGGATCCGACCATAGAAATGTGAGGAACACAATAGGATAATAAATAATAAGTAAAAACGTGTGCTCTGAAAAGTATAATAAATTGAAGTAACAAAAAACAAAACGTCAGTACATTTTTCTTTTATCCAATTATAACCAAATAGATCCTATTCCAACAAGAAATGGGTAAATATTATCATTTCTAATTTAGTCAAGGGCTTCTAAATATAAGTATGTTTTAAAATACCGCTAAGCTTCAAGTATAAATAATGTTGGTGTTAGTATACTAAGGTACCAGATAATCATTGTAAACCGATATGTAACCTTTATCTTCGTGCTTAGTTTAGTTTTATGCTCTTACCAATAATAGTACCTTATTACAGCACAGTGGGTGGAAACTGGGTATAGTCATTTACTTAAAGAAAGTAATTAAATTAGCTGAAAATAAACTAGTATTTCGTTCCTGGCTTTGTTCCATATTTATATTTTGTTGTTGCGGAAATGTGATATATTTTTTGTTATACATCCCAACGAGACATTTAATTTCAAATTACGAGTATAACATATTCCATAGCAATTAGTTATTGAAATGCATGTATAGTGGGTGGTTGACTTATAGAAAATGCTCTTAGCTTTAAGTCCGCCATTTGTACTGGCTAATTAATCTGAACAACAAACATCACTCAACTTTTTTTTTTTTTTTTTTTTTTTTACCTGGGGAATGCAATTACGCATACCACCAGACCCGGGTGAGGGCCGGGTGGTTATGTGGGACTCCCCCGCCAGTCTGACGGGTATACCCACTAAACCCCAGGGTGTTCCACCGGGACGCCTTTGTTGTCGGGGCTACGGGTGCGAGAGTGGACTTCCGCGGCCCCGACGGCGTTGGTCCTCAAGGGAGAACCCCATCCCGTTGGCAGGAGTGGAGAGAAGTGCTCCACTCCGTCTAACTTTGTGAGTGTGGCGCGCGGGAACACCGCGCGCGCCGCCTCGAGGCATACAAGTGGGCGGCGGACGTACACCCGGTCCGCCGCCCAAGCCTCTGTTATGGGGGCCGGAGCAGGGCGTTGAAGAATACTCTTCTTCGACGCCCCGCTCGCCGGCTGCGGAGGAGAAGTTCGGAGGTGATCTCCCGTTCCCGCTCTGCAGCCTCCTTCTGCGACATCACCTCTTCGCAGAAGGTTTCTCCGGCTTGCCAGGACCTCTCGTCCCCGACCATTGACTTAATCAAGGTCGGGAGCGAGAGGTCGGCCCCCACTGCTGCGACGAGTTCACGGCGCTCGCTTGCCCAGCCTGGGCACTCCTCAAGCGTATGCTGCGCCGTGTCTTCGTCGCAGCCACAATGGTGACACTTGGGTGTCGGCTCTCTTCCGGCTATGCGGTGCAGGTACTTCCCGAAGCACCCATGCCCCGTAAGCACCTGCACCAGCCGGAAGGTGAGAGACCCGTGAGCCCTGTCCAGCCAGTCCTGGAGGACCGGCCGGACAGCCTCGACAGTCCTTAGTCCCGCTCCAGGTGCGGCCAGCCATTCTGACCAATTCCGGAGTAAGGACTGCCGAGCATGGAACTTCCACACTTCAATCGCCCTTGGCGGGGGGCTTTCGCCTTGGAGGCGGAGGTTCATGCGCCACTCGAACATGTCGGCATGCATTTCCGCCTCCAGGTCCCACGGAGGGGACCCCGCCAGCAAGCACGCCGCCTCGCAGGAGACGGTGCGATATCCACGGATGACCCCGACGGCCATCACCCTCTGAGCTCTCCTCAGCAGGGTGATGTTCGGCCTTGTCAGGGCACCCGCCCATATGGGAGCCCCATACAGGGCCATGGACCGCACCACCCCCAGATATAGGCGGCGCGTGCTCTCCTTTGGCCCCCCGAGATTCGGAAGCAGTCGCCTGAATGCGGCGGCTGCCCCTATCAATCGGGGGACCAAGCGAGTGAAGTGCTCGCGGATAAACATCTCTCATCTATTTCAACCCAAACCAACCCACTGTTGGGTATAGGGCTCCTCATGTGCACGCCATTATTATCGGTCCTGCGCCAGACGAATCCACTGTCGAGACGAGCAACATAGTAACTGACATATGTATAATAACACATTTTTCCCCGTACCTATACACGTACCCTTCAAATATAATCGACTGTACACCCTATTTGTTTTTTTTATTCTAATAAAAATGTTTGTAGAGCTTCTCACACCAATCGAGGCAGAATACAGAGAATAAACTAAAAAGTTTCACCTACAGCTTTTATAAAAATTCTTTATCCAATTTTACGGACGAACGGTCAATCTGATTGTATTTTCTACTTTTGTTGTCGCATCTATGAAAAGCGCACATTGTGCCTAGTCATTACTACCATCGACAGAACAGGCGCGTATTGTTGAATAAAAAAAGAGAATCCAAGCATGAAATCTTATTGAAAGGAAATTTTATCAAAAAATTAAAATAGTATGGTTTTTATACTATTAATCAATTGTTACCTTCGATGGTGCATGCAACTGCAGCGTATCTCCTCTACATACAACACTTCCTTTGGATTGGATAATATGTAAATGTGATGCAATTTATTGAGTCAGTGGGTAGACCGATGGGGATGCTGAAACTGTTTAGGTTATGTTTTTGCCTCTACTATGCATAATAATTAGAAACAAATTTGACGGTGATTCTTTCATGAATCATTGGTTAGTAGACTAAAAGAATATGTCAATAAACTGGCATTTATTATAATTATAATATTAGTACGTGTCTATTGATTTAATTTATGTTAAGAAAATAATATTGAAGTCGTTTGTGTTCCTCTTATCAACACTGAAAATACTAGCTGCACCTCGCAGTATTATCCACGATGACATTTATCCCATAGAAACCTTTAATTTTTACGGGTAAAAAGATTCTTATATTTTTTTCGAGGCCATAAAGTATATTATACACCATACCAGGTATCATGATCTTATACATGAAAGTCAAATAAGAAGGAACCGATTCTGTATTCACTTCGATGGAACTGTGGAAAATTTACCATAACTTTTGCAAATCCCACTATTTTATCATGGGCACAAAATTTACATTGAAAATGTTTTATATTCAAGTTGAATTTAGACTTTCGAGCGTTAATCTCCTAAAAGATCCAAAACAATATATATAACCATATTCATATAATTTTGAAATTTAACGAATCTTGTATACCTACTCGTATACAAGATTCTTGACACGCAAAGTACCTATATAATATTCCGTAACAACTGAACTCAATAAACCTGACTGAGCACACATGGGTGCTACTAAAAACTGGACACCGGTTGTCGTAGCGTAGTGTTGAGTCTCACTTTACAATGTTGAGTATGAATTTTTCCCCGCATTTAAACGTTTAGATGTTTTTCTTGAAGTTCGATGCCGACCATGTGTCTTGCTATCCGTGGCTTTCTATGCAATTTGCATTATTTGCAGACTTTCGTGAATGTGTGTGTTCGACTGTTCGTGTCTGAGCACTATATAGGCGAAGTTTTAAACATTGTGGAATTTGGCGTGACTTGACGATACCTTCTAACTTTACGAAAGCCGCCCACCCAAGTTGTATGCGCCTGTAGGTAGAACTCTCCGTTCTGACATGCTTAGTACTCTAATCATAATAATATAGCTTGCTTGTTATGTAGCCGACTCAAAGCTAATCAGTTGGTGTTAGCACTAGATGAATTTTAATTACATTCTATACACCATTATGTTTTTTCATTATTACTTGAAGTCAATTTATAGATACACCACCGTTGTTTTGTTTTTCCTTGCGTATCGATGTTTTGACCATTGTGTCCTGAGATGGTAAAACATCGCAGTTAAAGCTGGACTACGATATTATGCAGTAATTTGGTCGTTGAGAAATATTTGCGGTTCACAAAGAATTTATTTCGTCAAAACTTAAAAAGCTTCATCGGACTTTGTAAATTATGAAGTAAATTATGGCATCCTCGAGTTGTTGCTAATTACTACTCCACGTGGAAACGGACTTTCATAAATATATCCACAAACAGTAAACTGAACTCAACTAATTTATTGCAAAGCGTTGCTTCAGACAGCTCCCTGCAATATTTTTCTGAAAAACGTTAATTAAAATTTTTAATCTGAATTGGATTTGTTACTTTGGAGTTTCATTGCCACTAATGCTAATGACACGTCTTTGCAAGTAATTACGCTGGAAAATAAGTAAATCCTACGAATTTTAACCAAATAGCAGTTATGTGTTCTAATGATTATGCCAAATTTACAACGATTAGAGCCAACACCTGCCTAATTGTAGAAAAAGCTGGGCAGGGTGTACATTATATCTACCTATGAGCATTATTCATATTATCTTACTCATAATTTTTTTCTAGCAACTTTTAAATATATAAATATCTTTTCTACGCTCTATCAGTGAGCATCCAGGAGCCTGCTACGCTACCTGTGAGGAAGCGTAGCAGAGCCTAGGATATCGTTGGTTAGGGCTAAAGACAGGCCCGCATTATCTATAAGGCGGATTAGGCAACTGCCTAGAAAAAAAAACGCACAAAGAAAAAAAAACGTTTCATCTAACAGTTTTATTTTTTTGAGAAAATTGTATACTTACGTAATATTATACATCCTTCAAGTCGACGAGATGCTTGGTTGGTGATCGGCTCTACTTTTGTAATAACAAAAATATATTTTAAAAAGTAAGAAAAGGGTAAAGTAAAGTGGCTCCGAGAATTGCATTGCCTAGGGGCTAGGGGCCCCGATAGTGTTAATCCGGCCCTGGCTGAAAAGCGCTTCCGGTCTGGATCGATTTTTATATTGTAATTATCTCATTTTTTCAAATCTGAAAAGGTAACTTTCAAAACGATTTATATGATTTGTACTCTTTGTACTCTAAACAGCTAGTATAGCACCTTGCTTATCTGTCAGGAAGTACGCATATCTAGTGCTCATTTCTATGTCCATGCGTGACTGGTTTTGGCTGCCCAACAATTATAGTTGCTTATAACAAGGCATGTTAAACAATTAGGCATAGGTTGTCTGAATGTTCTGAAATACCCCTTTCTATGAATGAACTATTCAGTTCCTGATATGGTACCACCAGAAATACGAAGCGCCAACTGCGCTGCTGAAAAGTACAGACAAGTCACAGATGATCGTCATCTGTGTAGCAGTTGTCCATTGTATTTTTGTACTTCGTATAATGACATGATCGTTATGATGATTATTAATATGGATTATAAACATAACATAAAGATTATAGGATTTCAATATTAGAATTGGCCACCTATTGATATTCTTTACAAAAGTTTTTTTTTTCTATTTTGAGAAACGGTACAAAGATGACACGAACGTAATGGCAAGGTACCGCCAGTCTCCATTTCATATAGCCGAAGGAGCGCGCCCGCCGCCTTGGGGACATTCCTGTTGACCCAAATATCTGGCCGACCATGATACCTCTTTCCCAATAACTATGCATTTCGCCCTAGATACCGTTCCGCGTCATTAGTTAAATACCAGATGAACGCTTTGGTTCTCTGGCTTCAGTCATTGTCGATGCAAGTAGCGGATGTGAATATATTATTATATACTGAAACAGCTGTGGCTCGAGACGCATGTACCCGTGTTACATTAAGCACACTTTATATATTAGTGTGTAGAGTACATGATAAGGACTGTTCCTTTTTGTATACATTAATATCATTAGTCGAAAACTATTCTAATTCTACTTCGTGAAGGACAAACTTGTGATCTCTTTTTACGTAAATTGCGCGGACGGAGGAGTATGAAATTTAGCACAGTTAAAGTTTTGTATAATAATATGGAAAAGAAGTGCTAAAAGCTATTATAATATTTTTTTTAAGATAATGCACTAGAAAAACATCATTATAATAAATAAAACATTACAAACACTACACAGGCGTTTGACACACATATGACAGAAAGGCTTATTGAAAGAAAGAAAGAAAGAAAGAAAGGTTTATTGAAAGAAGTTTGAAATAAGACAATGAGTTTGGGATTAAGACGTCATCATAGAGTATACAAAGGTTTAAAAAGGTTTAGTGTTAACATCTCTTCTCAGTTCTCATCTGTGATTTGATTATAGAGATCATTTACATTAGAACCCTATCAACGTTTAAACTTAGAATTTAAAGGAATTATGGTCGAATTTCGACCACTACTGGGCTGTGCGGTCCACTAGTTTTTTTAATTATACACCATAGAGTTCTATCGCTAACATTAAAAACTTGCAGTGGCCCGCTGTCACAGAAAGCCCGCTGTTTCATTACTTCCATATCATTTCATCAGGAGGCCCATGCCGCCCATAAAATTATGCACGTCGGCGACAACAACGCAAAAACACCATAAAATTTGATGGATTCGTTACAGGATCAAAATCTGTTTTCTTTAACAGAATTTACATTACTCGCCCTGTTCTTCAATTTTGTTAGTGATGCGTGATTTGTCTTTTTCGTAAGTTTATATGGTCCATCGCGTTGAATACTTTAGTTTTTAATTAATTTTAATGATAAAATTCGTCCAATATTTTTTTTAACAAAACTAAGTTTCACGTAAATCTTATGTAATGTGATGCCTTAATAGATATCAGTTTTTTTATCACCCACCATTCTGTACAATAAGAAATCAATAATTATAAATTACAAAAAAATCGGGAAAATTTCATAGGTAAAATATAATATTTATTATATATTATTAATTTTTTGATATTTTTATAATATTTTACCTATGAAATTTTCCCTCATAATAATTGTAACCTCATATTTCGAATATATAATATAATATTGATACTATATTATATATTCGAAATATGAGGTTACAATTATCATTTACAAAAATAATAGCTGCTTAGTCTTTTGTATTTTCTATCTATTTTTTCTGGAAAGTTTTTTGCCTGACTATTTCTCCGATGTGATGGATTTTGTTGTTCCAATCTTCTTCACTCACATTATCTAATTTTTCAGCATTAAATCAAGATGTTTGTTTTAGAAGTGGACTTTCAGACTCATCAAACAACCAATAATCTAAAATTGTTTTTTCGTGTTAGCTACGAAAAGTTCATAGTTAGGAGTTTTAACATTGCCCAAAAACTTTGTCACAACTTCTTCAAATTATATCCAAGTTTCTTTTTCCTTTGTACTCATCGTTGCTTCGAAGTTGGAATCGAAGATCAATTTACGAATATCAGGCCCAACAAAAATGCCTTCTTTAAGTTTACCTTTTGATAAATGAGTATTTTTCCTACACATTTCTTTTTATATGATTGAGTGAAGAGACGAGCAAGTCGTTCACCTGATGGTAAGCATAACAGTACAGTACTGCCCATAACGGTCACAACACCACTCAGAACCCTGCATTGCATAATCCTGCGCGTCACTGCACTGCGCTCGTCACCCTGACATATCACCTCTAAAGTCTCATATGCCCAGTAATTTCGCTGGAAACAATGCCCTTCAAACCGGAACACAGTTTTTGCACACTACTGCTTGGGTGATTGATATCTGGTTAAGGTATGGTACTTCCCCAGGCGGTCTCTTGCGGAAAAGGCCTCCCACTCCAAAAAACAATATTTTAAAACAAGCACCATCCTTAGGCAAAGCTTTTACAAATTGTTTCATTAAGCCCAACTTAATGTGTTATCATCATCATCATCAACCCATAACGTCCTACTGCTGGGCACGGGTCTCTCCTCGCTTTCGTGAGGAGGGTTAGGCCATATTTCACCACGGGGGCCAGGTCCGGATTGGTGGTTAACATACCTACCTCCGAAATAATGTGTTATGGAGGTAGAATAATCTTTTTTGGGTCAACTAAAGTTGAATGCCAAGTTGAATGTTTGAAGTAGTGATTGGAACAAAAGAGTAAGGGATCAACATATTTGACCAATGCTCTGCTGTCCCACTCACATAAAAAAGTTGAAACTTTGTAAATCCCTTCTGAAATTGAAACTTTGTAAATCACAGCATCCAATTATAAGATGTATCATAGAATATTTGTGGCATATTCGGCCATCGCCATTTTCGCCGTTCAATCTAGACCAAAAAAAAACCCTGAATGGTAGGTCGAAATTGATCGACAAAAAGTCTAAAGGGGAAGAAAATAAGACTTCCATATTAATATGTAAAAGTCAAAATCAGATAAAAATCTGTCTTAAATACTTATTTTTAGAGTTTATTCATTTGTATCCCTGTACACACGTAATGACTACATTTTTAAATATTTTCTTTGTTCTCATAATATGGCGATCTTTATATACAATGATCTCGGGAACGTAACACTTTAGGGTGCCTGTTATAAAACTATACATACGCGCAAAATACAAAACCTTCCTTTGGGCTGTCGAGTAAAAAGCATAGTACCTAAATATTGAGGCAGTGCAGTACCTACTTGTTTGTGAAGAGTCACTGTACGCAGCACTCGACGGTTGCAAACTCCCACTCGAGTTGTACTTATCAAAAGCCTCGCCTCGCACTAAGGAGGGACTAGGTTATAATACCACGTACTAATTATCCCTGTCTCTAAAGATAAAGCAACGGCAGGCAGCTCATTCCTCTTAGAAATGTTAGGTTTGTCATAGACTTCGTTTTTTAAGGTAACTAACAATAAATCGGTATATCTACGGGTGAAAAATTCATATGACTGCCTACTTGTTTTTGAAATGTGTTGAATGAAAAGAGATGTCGTGATTTTTGTGTAGTGTCTAGACCAAAACATGCGTAGGTGACAGGGCTTACGCGAGCGTTATACACGGTACAAACTCAGCTTGATTTAGCAGCCTGAAACCGAGGGCGATATTTAAATAACAAAAAAATAAGAACTTGTCTCATGCACACGACGCGAAGCGGACGTCATTAACCATCATATGCCATTGAAATGAATCGGTTTCTGAACGTTTATATCTTATCTTATATTTTTTATCTATATTTATAAAAATGTTATGTTGGTTTGTGTACGCTTCAAAAACTCAAAAAGTTCTGCACTGAAATTTTAGCATGATATGTAATCCGCATCAAGTATTGTTTTTATCTATTTGTTTCATCAGTGACATATCAGCGAATATGCGAATGTGCCAAAGCGAAGCGTGGCAGGGCACAGCTAGTTAATAATAATATTTCTTTTAAGAGATCCTTTAGAAAATATTAATTAAAAAAAGTTTATATTTTTTTATATAAAATGTATCAATACTGTAGTATGTTTCATATATATATATATATGTGCATCGGTTGCACATATTATATATAAATATAAATATTTATGAATATATACATATATATAAATATTTAATTATATAAGATATGCCACTATAATTCCGACGCAGCATTTTATTATATAAATGGTATAAAGAGTATTATTGATCATCGTTAGGGTGGAGAAGGAGAGCGTTAGAAATTGATCCCTAGAGAGCTGAAGCGAAGAGCTCAGTTTATCACTTTTTGTTGAGAGGATTCCATTTGAAAACAGCACCTACCTACGGACAGTAAAGCATATTAAAAAAAGTACCTTACTTGTTGATTATACAAAATGAAAATAAATTTTTCACTTTGCAATTTCTCTACTTAGCGCAACTCTGAATTACTAGTAACAGTGTACCTAAATTAATGGATGGGTTATTAATTATTATACACCTATTTATTAGCGGACCCGGCAAACAATGTCCTGCTTTAAAAATTCGAAAATCAACCCGAATGCAGCACCACCTTCTAGGTCCAATTGTGAATGGAAATTGTTGTATTATGTATTTTCTTAATACTTCAAAAAATTACTTATGGAAACAGAACAATAAATGAAAAATCAGTCCAGCCATATAGGGGGAGACTGATATAATATTTTTGTATATATTGAAAAATAAGTTTGCGTTTTTCGAAAAACATATTTTTTAATGATAAATATTAACACAAATGGAATACTGTTTGTATTTTTTATTTATTTCCAGTTAAACGTCACGATAATCTTGGAAATTCTCGTTTTAAATAATTTGATATCTAACTTTTCTGAGTTCCGAAATGACACTGTAATAATATATTTTCCGTAGGGTGGAAGCTCGCACCCCTCGGACCCACGGGCCTTTTAAGTATCCGGGCCTAGTTTAGTTCCGGCTCATAATAATAATATTTTTAATTATTCGACGAAGGTAGCTCTTGAAAAAATAAAGTTTACAGTCAATATTATGTAACAAGTTTTACACAGGCATTAGCACAGGTAGGTTTGTTTCACTGTTTCCATTTTGAGAAGCTTGTTTGTTATTGAGACTGGGAACAAAAGTAACATTTGATAATATAAAGTAATAAAAATAGGATGACGACAACCCGAAACGCAGTTTGGCTATTTTAAATCTCGTCAATTAGCTCGCAGTTAGTAACTGCACGATACATAGGGTTAAGGAGAATATATTTCCCAGATCAGCAGCCGAATGCTGGTCAGTACATATGTCGCATGAAACCCTATTGAAATAAATCCGATGATAGCGCGCCCTGCAACATGGCTGTTACGTCATTCTCTTCACCCAATACCTTTAAATACCTAGCGCGAACAAAGGGGAAAATTATATTATTCTAATGGACTCGAATCGCTATTGCTCGAAGGAAAATCTTAAGATATCAAAGTTACCTATCATTTGACATAGATATGAATAAAATCACCGAAGCCTTTTATTTAGAGTTCGCGATATTACTTAAAATAACATGTTGTTAAAAAAATTAAGACAAAAGTAACGAGTAGGGCAAAAAATACATTAGTATGTTTTAAATGTATGGGTACATATCTACTTGAATTGATAAATTTGATGATAACAATATCTTTATGATCATATTTCGTGAAACCAACGAGTTTAACACTAGTCTTCTATCATAAGTCTAGATATCCAAAAGTGAATCCAATTTCTGTGATTTTGGCCTAACCCAGTGATATCACCAAAGAGAGGGGAGACCCGTGCTCAGCAGTGGGACGTTATGGGTTGTTGATGATGAGATTCTTTTTGTTTTAACATATCGTATCAAAAACTGTTAAAAAAATGAATTACTCAATGTAATTTTTCATGCCCAAACAATAAAATCATTCCCATTAGGTACGTGAAAACGACTAGACCGTGTATCATCATCGCGGGTCATAATTAAATGTGTACAAAAATGACTCCGTTCTGTCCTCTCTAAAGATCGAATTTCGTATAAAAATTCAGAAAAGGCGCAACATCGACCAGGCTTCCCTCTACGCCAACGCGAAAATTGCAATAGCTACTTCGTTGCATTGCACGAGACGTAAAAGTGTAGTGACTGGGTGGATCGAGTGGGTGGCTCACCGCTAAGAAGACCTCTATTCCGAGCAACATTTGTGGTAATCCGGACCTGCACTTTTACTATTGAGGTAATCTGAAATCGATAGAACGTCCTGAACAGAAACCGAAAATCACAATCCCCACTCCAATTCCGCCAAGCGAAGCGAACCTAAAAAAGTATGGAGGCTCAGAAGTTATCGGCATAACGTCCAATAAAATCCAAGGGTATAATGTCACTTCCACGTGCGCAAGTACTATTTAGCATTTCCCAGAGGGGAACTTGAGTTGACTTACTTTTTTGGGGAGGTAAAAGAAGTATAAAAGTTCACATTACAAACAACAATAACAGACGAAAACGATATTTGCCGGTGTATCTCGACTCGGAGTCCACGTTTACTGAGTACTTGTATATCTATAGGTACGCCTAACTTGTTTGTAATGAGAAAAGTTCGAAGTAAAATATGGAGCGCTTTGAATATTTCAGGTAAACAAAAGACTGCTTAAATGAAAATAGTTAAAAATAGTTTGGTTTATTGAGAATACTTTTCGACATGTACTCGTACCAATGGTAGATAATGTGTCTAGGTACTGGTGTCTAGAAACAGTCTGCACAGCGTTTGTTACAAAACAATAAACACATAAGCTTAGGAGATAAGCTTGTTTATTATTTAACAGAGTCTTTTGCATTAATGTCTTTACAAGCTACTATATACAATACATACCACAAATACTACGAACCACTACACTACATAAATGAACGCGAAGTAAACGGAATTGTTAAGCGTGTAATTAAGCCGAATACACTCTACTCGCTTTTCTGAGGAATGACAATAACACTAAAATAACCTGCCGAAGCCTTGGGAGTATCTTTGCACACCCAAAGCGTTTGAAGTTTGGAGCTCATCCAAGTTTGACACTGGCACCGTATTAGCATTCCACCAAGGTGAAAGGGCACGAGACAACGACGTTATGAACTTTTGTAACGATCATAAGCAGTAACTGTTTAGAAGCGCTCTGGAGAGTATCCTTAGGTTATGAACATGAGCAAGCGATAGCGAGTGCGTAAGCGATTTTCTTACATATAGTAATACTGAATGAGTTTAGTTTCTTTTTCATTGTGTTATTTGTCTTTATCTCTTTAGTCCGTGAAGCCGTGTGTTACCTAATATTTAATGGCACAACATAAAATATTAATATGGTAATTAAATTACCAAGTACTATTTAAAAAAGATACAGGTATACGGAACTAACTGGCATTCACACTGAAGAGCAGGTGTTTATGGAGTGAGACGATGGATTGAGATTTCCCCGAGATTAACCCCTACACGTAGTACTATCTATTATGTGCCTAAGCGCTCTTTTTTTTAACAATTTATGATGGTTCTATTAGTAAAACAGCTTGACAAATTTGACTGCTTAGCCGATTTTCTTGTCTAGCCACGGGTAGGGATCTGCACACGCCGTTGTATTTTCAGCAGTGAACGAGTTAAAAAGGAATCAGAAAATTACAGTATTCAGTATTTCAGTAGTTATCAAAACTACAGTGTTTTTCGTAAGGTTTTCGCGATAGACATAGCACTGTACAAGTAATCGCGCTCGCGGGCGCCGTAACCACGTCTCGGCGCAAGGGTTCCCGGCGCGATGGCAGGCACACGTGACCTGCATACCGCCGCCGACTCCCTGCGGGCAGGCCGAGCGATATTTGCTTTTTTTATTACCGCATACATATTTCAACACGAATACCCCCAACAATATTTGGAAGTACTGCGAGCGCTAATGCGCGCGTGGCAGGAAAAATGATATCGTCCATCTATTCAATATTCTCGACAGCTATAAAACACCACCATTGAATAGTTTAGTGTCGATGGAAATAATATACGAAACATAATTTCTAGATTGTTATCTTGTGATGATCAATGTTGCTACCATAAAGTGAGAACACTTCACCAGCGTTGGCGTAGTTCGGAATGGCAAAATCTGAGGTGTCGTACGGCGCATCTCATAAACTGATTGTTACTTACATTCATGACGATAAAGAGATTTCGGAATGTTAACAGCGTTTAAAGTCGCATTTAACAAAAAAATATGGAAAAAATATCACTGGCTGGTAGCAAGTACGTTATAATGGCAGTATTGAAGGAAAAATGAGTGCAATATTGTAGAAATGTAAAGTTTCATAAATATCATTACAGACCAACTTAATAATACTGTACTGTGACGTCATACAAACTCTAATAAAACGATTTATGTCCTGAAACTGAACACTGCATTTGCGAAGTTTGACTCGCACTTAACCGCTTTCTTATGACATACCAGCAACCTCACCAGCCTACACTATTTTTCTATACACATTTTAGCACACAAAATCTGCCCTAACAGATATAATTTAGAGAATTCCTTTTTAATACATCTAGGTAGGTACTCTAGTTCACGTTATAGTTTCACGTCTTACTGTTTTGCTATTTGAACTGATTTGAGGATTTCTTTTCATTGAAGTTGCTTTTTATGATATTTATTACTATTGGTTCAAAGTTATTCGTGTCCCAGGTAATCTGGACAAAAAAAACCCGGGGGTACAAGGTCAAAATGGATGGACAAAAATCGCTGAACAGTAAGGGAATGGATGCTATTTAAAAATTTAAGGCATTTTAAAGATTTGTGGGGCAAAATAAATGTTTAATTATTTAATGGGAAAATTAATTAACGGATTTGCCTCGGGTAAATACATCTATTTACCTACCCTTATCAACGAAGTTGGACCATTGTGATAAGATAAATACAAAAAATTGTCAAAGAAGATAGTAACTTTGTGAAAAAAAAAACATTACTTTGTGTTTTTACTTACTGATGTTTTATTTTTGTTTGTCCTTTTTTTCAATTTATAAATGTATAATACGCGCTTTTAATCACAAGAAGGGATAATTAACTCTACCTTTTTCCGTTTCTTTTTGATTATAGTCAAAAACATTCTTTTTTGCGCAGA
Organism: Campaea margaritaria; assembly: GCA_912999815.1. Classification (NCBI taxonomy): domain Eukaryota; kingdom Metazoa; phylum Arthropoda; class Insecta; order Lepidoptera; family Geometridae; genus Campaea; species Campaea margaritaria. Next base: position 10,486,911 of record OU538788.1, read on the forward strand.
CATTAACGGAAATTTGTTTTTGTCTCTTTGTAAGTGTTTTAACGCACAACATCTGTATTCGGTAGATAATTGGATTAAAAATTAAAAAAAAAACTAAAAGGTAAACAATTTAACTGTAATAAAAAACCAGAAAAACGATAGAGCTGGTAATTAATGGACAATGGCAAATAATGGAAGCCAATTTTCTACGAACAGTTTACATTAATTAATCGTAAGAATCAGCGTAAATGTAGTATCGTTCTACACTAATATTTGTATACGACGCTTTTGAATTAGTATTCTGCTCAGTACTTGTTACATGAATCCAAACCACAATAGATATTAATATGCAAGTTCATATTAACATTATGAATATAGCCTCATGTAATTGTTTCTCGGATGTAAGACAAGTTATAGAAGCGTAGTAATATAATATATTATATATGTATAATTGTACACCCTATAAACACAATCTTCCTTCTGAGCAGTCTAATACAAAAGAGCTGTATACATTTATGTGTCACTGCCTGATTTCTTATCGAAATTGTTATTACATGTACGTGTTGTTTACTTTGTTACAGCTTGCAACCATTTCGCCCGCAGCGTTGTTGCGATGCTCGGCGCAGTGTCTCCCGATTCTTTTGACACCATACACTCGTATCTCAACACCTTCCAAATGCCTTTCGTCACTCCATGGTTTCCTGAAAAGGTAAATTAAACACATTTACTTGATTAAAAACTACTTAATTTACTTATTCTCTGAAGGCTGAAAGTTAAATTATTATCTTACTCTTGATATAAATGTTTGTAACGCAGGGTTTGTAAGCATCTAGGTACTTGACTTTGTTAGAGCAGTCAGCGCGGTAAGAGCTGACTGGATCCTAAAAACATTTGGTAGGAGTAAAGACCGTCCTGGCAGTGTGGCAATTTAGTAAGCTGACAGCAGTAATATACTCACAAGAAATGTTCTATGACATGAGTGAGAGTAAGTCGCGAAGTAAGTCCCTCTACTGTAAACCCCGGGTCCGCACTTATAAATGAGCAAAGAGGACACACAACTCAAATAAAGTTCCAATACCGCGTCAGCTGTCATTTTGTCCGAGCTACCGACAACAACTAGCTTCACATGTAGTAAAATGAGTTTCTTCGCGATGTGTTCTTACACCGAAAATCGGGTGATGATAACGTACATATGTTTTTACAAGAAACACATTGTTACGTGCCCGCTCTACTTGGAAGGCGAATATTCCTCCACTAGGCTATCACCGCATTTGTAAGCTCATGACCAAGGACATTTGATTTTTAAGCAATATTTTCAAATGTATTAACAATTTGGTCAACATTGTCAATTCGGACATTTATTTTGCGCATAGGTTCAACTTACCCGGCATCCATCTAAATAAAATTGTGCCTGTCTCATTAATTATTCACTAAATACTGTTCGCGCAAAGGGTTGTCAGTCAACGCTCTTGGAAAATACAAATGTTCATCGTTTCTTATAAAATATGAATGAAATGAAAACACAAACATTCCTCTTAGAAGTATTTGACTACAAGACGAAAGGACTGGGTGACTTCCGCAAGATAGAGTTTACAAGTCGAAGAATAAAGGATATTCTTATCCTATGACAAAGGCAGAGGAGTAATACTCGGTTACAATTTATTTTTATTGTAATATTTAGTCCTTTAAATGCAAAGGTATTCGCAGATAATTTTATAAACTATTCCCGTGTGACTTAAAGGAGTAACAACTAAGGTGAAGATCACTTGAAATGTCTCGCTAATATTATTTGAGAAATGATTTTCAAAAAAAAAAAAAACAAATTAAATTTTTGATATTACGCTGTAGTAAACAGAGTGTCTACTACTAGTGCAAAATAGTGTAAAATGAAACACGTAGACGTCTCCGTTTTTGCCGCGCCGGAGTAGCAAGCTGAGCTCCGGGCGACATGGCGATGTTAATAATTACTAATTAGCGAATCAGCGACCATATCAATTAGTATTTTTCAATTATGAACACTCATAGAGTTTACTATTTCAGACATTTACTGGTAGCTGTAATATTAGTGAAAGAGATATTTATGTCACTGAAAGAACGCCGATCTGTAATAACGGCAACGGAGTAACAGTTTTATAAAATCTAGCACCTTTTTTCCTGTGGTGGCCGTGGTTAAATACAATACTATTTACTTATGCTTCCTATATAAAAACTAACCATAGCAATGTTTGGCACAAAAATATTATTAGATATTTTAATATCTCAGCTCCTACGTTACCTGGCGTAAAAAAGTTAATCTTAACTTTAGGAACTATTACAAAATAGTGCCCACGCCGTTCGTCAAAGGCATCGGGAGGCTAAAAAACTTTTTATCAAGTTTAGTAAACCTTCGATGCTCTTACGGAGTACGAACGTGACTAAGTTAGGCCTGTAGATGCCAGGATCAGCACCGTGACCTTTTTGAGCACTGGCTGCACATACGCAAGCTTTCAGGCTTTTTGGTAACATTCCAAGCATATTGACGACATTTTTTTACTGTATCTCGAAGAGTTCATGTTTACCTTTAAAACAGAATAGATAATTCCTTTGATATTGCATCTCAATACCGAAGTGACAGTCCATACTAGTTTAATATTGGTAGCTGTTGGTAGCAGCAAGTGCTGTGACTGTTATGAGCAGGCTGTTATGCTTACCATCAGGTGAACGACTTGCTCGTCTCATCACTCAGTCAATTAAAAAAAAACATCTGCTTTGGTATAGATAGAACAAGCAACATTGCCTAATTATAAATAAAATCAAAAGCGCGGGGAATATGCTGTATATATTTATATTGTTTTCGAGATATTTTAATAACTAAAATTTTAAAAACTGGTAAAAATGAACTCTTCAAGCAATGAATGCTCCAATTCAATATGTTTAACACGGCCGGACTTTTAATAGGAAGCTAAATTAGTGATTGGAAATGTTTTGTATTGCCACTGAAGTTAAAGGAAAAACCTTCTTGCACTTGACTTCTTTGGAAACGAAACACGACACTAATGGAATTTCCATTTTCAAATGTAATTGCTGGCCGCTAAAACTCACCAGCAATGAAATTCCATACAATTTTGCTGACACCTATTCGAGTAGCGCGAAAAGGTCGACTTAGCTTAAAGACTGTTGTCAAAATAATGAACACATTACAAGCATTTTAGAGTAAAAGTAAAAATTAAGTGTCTAGAAAGGATAACAAAAGCATAGCGTGAGAGGCCGCAAAAAAAAATTAACACCATACAAAACTACCACGAAAATAACAAAGATTACACATTTGTAGGATTTCTGAATTTACATTGTAGAGCAAAATATAGAGGCAGCAGAATGATCAACAATTACACTAATATATTATAATAATTGCCACGTCCGTTGCGACAGAAACACCGACGCGCATAACTATGTAAGAGCGTACCTAACTATAATTCAAGTCCTGCTTAGCTTCGAAACGATTAATTACAAAGAATTATTGATTGCTTAGAATTTGGTTGTATAATTATTACAATAGGTATTTACCAGAGCTAGGTTACGGCAAAAAATCTGCAGGCAGTTGAGTTCTTGTGCATCTCCATAAGATTCCGTCTTTGCAGCGTCTAGTTTTGGTCTCAACTTTACCTTTATGCAATATCAGCGCTGCTGAAAATGCGATTACAATTTGAGTGGGAAGCTGGTTTAATTTTGGTAGATAATAATAGAAGTAGGTAAGAGCCGTTTTTACCCGAGACAATTAGGTACAAGAAATTTCTTTAAAATTCATCAACAGACTATTTTCTGTTAGATTTACTAATAAATGTACGCCTACAATTATTTACTTAATTTAATTGCTAATTGTTTTTATAACTTGCCGAGTAGCGCCACAAGTAGGTTTTTCAGTTATGTGAAGCGTCGTGACATACATTTGCGGTGCTGTCCACAATTTTGCATTGCAATATCATGTTCACCCCCAGGCTGTACAGAAATGGCCTACACTGCTCAAATACACAAAAGCTAACAATAAACGCATGTCATTGAGTTTAGAAGTACCTACATAATAATATAACGTCAAGAACATGAATATGAAAAATGTATCAAAACATGCAGCGTTAACGCAACCCTCTTTACAGGTCATTCCTCCAACTTCGGGTCTAACGGATTACGCCGTGAGCCTGCGGCCGGATTACCATCGCGCCGTGATTGATACTATTTCCTACTACAGCTGGAGACACGTTATTTACATCTACGATTCAGACGATGGTAAGTGCTATCTATATTTTCAGAGCCAGGCTCCTAATTTTAATCGTAGTTTAAATTACAGTGTGTTGGTTCTTACTAAGCATGTAACAAAGTAGCTGTGTATAACGGCGTCTCAAAATACATTTATCACTTCAGTATCACATTTAGAATCTGGTTTTGCCTTTTATTTACGTGAGGATAATCTCTACCAGAAACCACCAAGCCGCAGGGACAGCAAGGTGTTTATGTGGGGCTTCCACCGGTTAAAAACCTCACGATTGTCCCTCTCATTGCCTTATGCCGGGGTAACGGGATGCTCGCGCTCTTTTTCCACGGCTCAGACGACACTGGACCTCAACCTAGTTTTACCTGAGCTAAGCTAATGCATTAAAATTTATGATTCGTTTTCAAATAAACTTTATTGCGTGCGGTTTGGACGTACTAAGTAGTAGTAGACCATTATCAAGAGGTTGTTTATTGCGCTCTTTTAATTTGTTTTCCTGTTTCTCTCATAAGATTAATTTATCATCCTTCGTTTTTCACAGAATTAAAATTCTGATTTGATCTTTTTTCTAATCTAAACAGCGAACATTTGGGGCAGCAGACACAGGCTTTGGAGTTCTTAGTTACAAGGCATATAGTATGGTATAGGTGGTATATGGTGGTATATGTATAGCTGCTACGAACTTACGGCTCTAAACACAGTGCGACGTCACTTGTCTAATACGGGTATTATAATAATTATAGATTTCCGGTACCAATATTTCCTCGTTCCACACATAACATGATCTTAAAATCCATTCTTTAATATTATAAAATGCGAAAGTAACTTTGTCTCTCTGTCTGTCTGTTACGCTTTCACGCCTAAACTACTAAACCAATAGAAATAAAATTTGGTACAGAGATAGTCTAGAGCCTAAGAAAGGACATAGCTACTTTTTAATACGAAAAAAGGGTTGAAATAGGAGATGAAAGTTTGTATAGAAGGGCGTCATTTTTAAAGCATAAACTTATTTTTAGCCGTTTGATTAGATATAAGTAAATAATGACATTAAAAACTTTACCCTAAAGGGGGGGGGGGGGGGTAAAGTAAAATAGGGGATGAAAGTTGGAATATGGAAATATGTAAGGTTTCCGCTAAACCAGTAGACGGGATTTTAAAATTCTTTCACTAATGGAAAGCTGCAGTATCAGCAAGTAGCATAGGCTATATTTTATCCACGTATTCCCACAGGAACGGGAACTACGCGGGTGAAACTGAGGGCCGCAGCTAGTTATTATATATTTAACAAAAGGAAATCGATTATTTTTCCAAAAACTTTTATAAGTTAATTGGATTTACTTCTTCTTCATTCTTCTTCTTCTTCTTTACTTGAACAAGCAGATGTGTAACTTCTGTTGTAGTACCGGTCTCTGCACTGAATTACCAAAAACTTATTTATCTTTTCGAATAATAATTGCGATTGTTATCTATGATAAGGGAACGTATCGTTTAAAATTGTGGCATAAAGTTAGTTGATTTACATAAAGCAAGCGATACAACTATCTTCTTACTTAAATAATTTAGTTTCAATAGCATAAGATAGAATAGAATAGTTAACTTTTTATAGTTCAAAAATAAACACAATAGAGAAAATTTACAATAGTAAGTGAAATTTCCATAACTCGATTTGTAGACTTCCTTAATTTAATACAGTACGATTCTACGTCTACGTTATGGCAGGTGGAACGGAGTCTTCCTGGAATTAATGATATGTTGTGATTTTAAGGTATTCAAATCAGAACTCGCTTGGGAAACGAATTTAAACTCTACATTCGAATTCGAATTTTATCTTCTACGCATACATAGTAGACGACACAATGATTATTCGTATTACCATTATTTTGGATATCGAATAATGCAAAACGAAGGGAGGCACTAGTGAAACCGCACTAGTCTTAGATTGAAATAGTTAATGAATAAAAATGTCTGCATATACTGCTTCATTAAGAAAAGTACCTAATTAGATGAGCCTTGTGACAAACAAAATACAGTCGAGTTGAGAACATGCTACGTTCTAAAGTTGGTTAAAACAATTAAAGTAAGTAGGTAGGTGTGTTTATGGAAAATCGCTTTTATCAATTTGACGATTTTAATCTATATAATAAATAAGTCTAGCTCTCACTCCAATTTGTATTGAGTGTTATAACAAACAAACGTTTGTTTTCTCATTATTATTCGTAACTGTGAAAAGTATTAAAACGGGTAAATGTTACGCCTTCATTTCTGAACGAAAGAGAGGGGAATTTCCAAAGTGGCTGCGTCCAGAATGTTAATTTCAAGAGAGGGTAAATGAGCTGAACTCTTTCTCCAAATAATGGTTTTGTGTTTTGAAATAATTAATTTGTTTGTTATTCATTAGATCTGTGATATCGATCTTCTGGCTGCATAAACAATATTTGATCCGATTGTCGCAGATGCCGTCAACAGCAAAAACCGAAGTAGTAATAATAATATTAGTAGCAGTAGAATTTAGAAAATGTTGCTTATTTCTGAGACAACGCCAAAATTGTCGGTAGTTGTATTTTTGTTATGATAATAATATGAGTCTCTCCTCACGAAAGTGAGGAGAGACCCATGCCCAGCAGTGGGACGTTATGGATTGATGATGATGAATAATACGAGTAATTTGTGCCAATATACACTGCATTTAATCAAGATAGTGCACACCACTTTCAAACAATGATAGCCGTTTGGAATACAAATGTTTCTTTAATTTTATGACGACATTTATATATGTTGGCTATTATGTCGTAATGATATTTTATTCAAAAAACAATAATTAATAATAATAGTGTGATTTGATTACTGATTAGAGTGCTCAGTGTAACTTAAAGTCACATCAGGGTCACCAATTTGGAATCTGATGCTCTAAAGCTAGTTGTGTTTTACTAATTAGCAATCCTCTAGAAAACCAACCTGTCAGTTAACATATTGTATTTTATTTTGTGTGCCTTTGCACTAAAGCAGACCCAAGTTCTTAATACAAAATATATAAATTAGGCAGGCAACACACGAATATTATGAAACAGGCCACAGACGGACCATTGCGTCGTGCGGCCCCACACCCATATAGGTAAGGACCTATCTATAACCTTTTACATTTTCTTACACGTGTTGAGTTGATTTCAAACCTGTTCGATTTATGTTAAGGCCGAAGTAAATATTAGCAGTCCGACGAATGCGTGTCGGTGCAAACAGAGATCGAAATCACTTTGAATTAACGTTCCAGACCGTACTGTAACATAGCTGTAACGACAAGCGCTCGGCGCGGGCAGACTCCCTCAAACTTTAACTTTATTACACAAACATCCTGTTAGGAAATTGAACAAAAAAAACGAGACTCGTCATATTATCAACAAAAAGAAATTGGTTATTATATACGGTTACAAAGACAATAAGCTCCGAGAGAAAAAGGAGATTTAGTATTTTTTACTGCTTAACTAAAAAAATAAATATATTTACTATCAAATTCACTTAAGCAAAGTTCAATGTACAGCATTTTTTTTAGGTTAGAACATTTTTATTTTTTTAAACAATAGGTGTATGAAATTACAAGAATTTGACAATATTTTTACTCTCAAACCGAATAAATGAGCCGTATAGGTAGAATAATATTACATCAGCTTATATAAGAAACGCGTTGACATGAAATAATAAGAACAAGATTATTCGTAAAGAATCATCTGTTAGATGAATCGTGTCATAATTTTCAAAAGGGCGTGTGCGTACTCAGCGTCACGTACTCGTAAATCTTATTACTTAGTATGTAGATAAGAAACGCAGATTTTCACGTAAATTCAGGAGAGAATGTTTTAACTTGCTTGCGTAAGGTTGGGGTGCTTATAGTTGTGAGCAGTCTCACCAAACGTTTGAATGTTTGTGTCATCAATAAAGCACACTATGCAAGGACATCATTGAGTCGTAACAAGCTCTAAGCGTGACGTCTCAAACGCAAAATGCATTATTATCTACTACGAAAAATAGCTAAATCTCAAAATAAGTAAGAAGTAAAATGTCTTAAATTGGACTTCCGTTGGTCACGGGCGGTGCGTATATCGCGCGTGCGTCACGAGTACGACTAACGTAACACACTATTTCCATCGTGCACGTCGATCGCGCGCCACTTGACAGTTAGTGTGACAATTTATCTCGCTTTAATGATTTTTTATAACTTTTGGAATAATTTAAATCAAATATAAAAGGTCTTCTAAATTAATCAAAAATGTTCATAATCTTAAAAATAAAATATTTAGATCTTGTCAGCCAGACATAATAATATCTTCTCTCCGCGCGGCATACGAAAATATACTGAACAATATGTCGAGACATAATCGCGGCTGTTTAAGACAGTCCCTCAACCGTTAGCCGCACGCCTCTCTCGCGGTTGGCATGGAAGCAGCGCCATCAGCATCATCATCAACAACAGCCGGAGGATGTCCACTGTTGAACATAGGGCTGCACGCCCCAGCGAGCGGTTGCTAGCTGTTTGCTCGGCTGGGCAGCATTTAGGAAGCTGCGTGATATTTTCACGTCCAAAATTCCACAGAGTTTAAAAACGAGACTTTTTATCCAGTGTGTGTTGCCAATGATGACTTATGGCACTAAAACGTAGTCGCTTACCCGTTGACCTTATTTGTGAGCTCAAAGTTACTAATCGCGCTATGGAAAGAGCCATGCTTGGGGTTTCACTTGCGAGATAAGATCCGTAATTAAGAAATCCGCAGTAGAATAAAAGTTACCGACATAGCTCTGAAAATTAGCAATTTGAAGTGGCAGTGGGCAGGCCATGTAGCTCGTGGAAGCGGTGCCATACATTTTCATAATTAGTTATGTTACTGTCACGCGCGTCAGTCACATCGAACGCAATTCACTGAAATACACTTATAGGATTTTCCTATTGGCAAATTTATCTCAAAAGTTTCTATGGTCGATAGTCTTTGATATGATATCATTAAGATTCTCCCTAGTAGGGTTTTAGTTGTTGGGTGATGTTTTAATTAATAAAATTTCCATGAAATCTGTAAATGATTATTGCGTAATCTATCGAAAAACACCACAACTATATTTTTCATTAAAATCGAATATAATAATAACATTTTTCTACTACGATATTTTTAATAACTTAATTATATAATAAACTATACGCTTTATTCGCTCCAACCCTAGCTTTAAAGTTTGACATTGTTTTGCAAAACTCTTCCTTAGTAATTATGTCCGGCGGGTCGCACTAGACCACGCCTCACTGCGATTCGCTTGTGAGGCGTTATTTTGTGACCGCTATTATGCATCGCGAAACGATCCGTTTCATTGTGCGTTAGAGGCATAAGTTATATTCAAGATTCTTAAAATATTTTATAACCTTATGATTTATCTTAACCAAACGTAAACTTCGCCATATATCTTTATTTTCTTGCCAATTTCGTAACACCACACATACTACGTACGTTTTCATTCTCTCTCTTGTTTTAACTTTTCGTCATAACTATCCATTGAGCTGGAGTGGAAATACTCGCTGTCAATAGGTGATTCGATTTCAATTCTTGCTCTGCGGTGCGGTCCGGCGCGCCTTGTAATGTGCTTTGGAGCAATTTCGTCGCAACTGTATAGTTGACGCAAACCATCTGGACAATACATTTTAATTGTCAAATCTTCCTTATTTTCAATAAGTAGTGGTGATCAGTGGCTAATTGGCCGTCAGCTAAGTTGTATTACATCTTTCGTACGAGTCATTGAGATTCCATTTCTAGAGTATGTGGCTTATGCAGGGGTTTATAACCGTGACTTAAAATGCGGGGTTGTTAAATCAGACAGTGCAATACGCCAACGCCCGGCGACTTCTTTTACGATAATATTTTCAAAACATGATGGACAAAAAACGGATGCCAAAATAAACATTTATTAATATGCCTTCTTTTTTTTTTTTATCTTTTTTGTCTTTTATGTTTTAAGTTTTCTTTTAAGATGTAGAAATAAAATTATCATAAATCGAATCTCACCTGTTACAAATAATGATATCTCTTCAACTGACTCAGATATAGGATGTAGATTTTCTGAACACACCAACGTTCGTGTACAATTTTTTATCGACTAATTGTGCGATTATATTGTTTTCTTCACTTCTACATCTTACATGCATGTTTGTTGTCAATTATCAGAAATTTTAACAAATTGTAAAAAATGTATCTTAGATTCACAAATCACATCACATTAAACGTTAATATTACATTCAAAACATAATTCAGTACAACAATATTATGCTTCTACAGTAAATATGTTTGTAAATAAAAGGTTATTTAATGTCCCGCAAGTATCAATTTCACCCGTAATTACGAAGAGACAAAAGATAATTAGGGGCCGGATAAAACATTTTAACCCTGTCATGCGATACCTAATTATTGACATCTATTTTAGTTCCTTGTCCAAACAATAAACATCTGTATAGTCCAAAACATCTGAAACTTGTGGCATAATAATAATGCGGTGGTACCGTAGGTTTAGGTTTATTCAAATATTTGTACATATAGGATAGGATACCCGATGAGTTAAAATTCTAAACGTTACTTAGACTACAACTAAACGTCATTTTGGCGCAAAGCTAAGCAGACAATCAACGTTTATAATAATACAGTAGCCGGCCTGAGTGGCTTTTCAATATTTGAGTTTGAGAATAATTCAATCTTAAGACTTCTGGCGCGCCCTGTGCGATGTAGTCTAGCAACTCTTATCTAACCCTTTAACAATACCGCACTGCAACGGTTTCATTGTTGTGTTTATGTTTGTTGTTCTGCTTAGCTTTGTTGTGGGTTGCGTGTATTCTTGTTCAACTCAATCAAAACAGTGCATCTCGTGGCACCATAGTTGAAACATCGACATGAAAAATGATTTACGTACTATATTAGTGGCGACGATAAACCCCAAAATAATGTTACTTTTATAAAGCTAACGTCTGTGCGGTTACTCATTTCAAAAAGTATTTCTTGTGAGGCATAGTAACGGATCCGATGCGACGTAAAATTCATTTTATGTCACAGTCACAGGATCACCTCCGAGAAAGGAGCACTTTGCAAACGGAAAAGCCCATTTACATATAAAATGTGGTAGCGAAGTACGAATACTATCCATAGATATAGAGTTTGTTACGTTTGTTTTACTTATATTAACACAATAAAAGAATGTGAGAGATTTATAGTGAACATTGGGAACAGTTTACATAGGTAAGTTTCTTATTCATATATCCACAAAATGTAAACAATTCGAAAAGGAAAGCTTAACACGATGATAATTCACATTAAAACACAGACCATCTGAAAGAAAAGAAAAATGAAAAAGACGTAAAACGGGAGAACGGATGTCATAACAACCGTCCGAGTCGCGCGCGCCGGATATGATGCAGATGTTAAAAAGCCAGGCGCATAGTACAGAATCATTATTATGTAAGCGTATAAAAGAAAGCGATACACAAGTTCAGACTCCAGAACGAAGGAAATAAAGTAAGATCGGATTCGCTGGGAAACCGGAACGCGATCGTTCCGATACCCAAATTACACCCTCCTCAGGCAACCTGTCACATCAAAGTCGATGTTCAGAAGACACTAATTTAAATACCACACGATGTTCTGAGAGCAAAGTCAAAACATCTCTTGGGAATATGCGGGTGTATCTTCCACGTACACTATATTAGGTACAAAGTAACTGGTGGCCAGGTGGTTTACTAAAAAAGTATCTAGTGGAGAGGTGGAGCCTTTCGCTACTTATTAAACCCCAATGTTTTCTATAAAGCAAGGTTATAAATATAAAAAAGTAAATCTCAATAATAGGTAAATCTTTAATTCAAGGGGGGTTATGTTGTGGTGTTCAAATTTTTTAAGAAAAGCTATATTTGATGCTGATAAAATTAGAAAAACAACACTGAACAAATAAAACCTTTAGAAGAGGTAAAGTCTTAAGAAATAATGGGATCAAAATTTTCAAATGGCTTAAGCATTTTTCTGCGTTAAGCTTACGCTTTTTTTCGATATGTATCATAATGATACTATGTTACTATGTTAATATTATTTATTATATTCATTTTTATTTTTATTTGTAACATAACAGGAAAACATTGTGAGGAAATCCACATATCTACCCCCGATTTTTTTCGGATGTAGATCTGTTATGCACCAATCCGGACCGGGCCTCCGCGATGCATTATGGCCTAAGCCCCCTCACGAAAGTGAGGGTAGACCCGTGCTCAGCAGTGGGACGATATGGGTTGTTGATAATGATGATAATGATTTGAAAAAAATATTTACTTACACGTAAGAGCATACAAAACATATGTTTTTTTTTTTTTTTTTAATATATTATGCTACGTAGATTCAATGGTTGGCTTAATAACGAACGATTATTCACCTCGGCTCAAGTCTATTCGTTTCCATCCAATTCGATATGAGATTGAAATGTTTATACTCCTTGGGGTTATTATATCAAAAATAATATTGGAGGAAAATTTGGAACAAGGCCGCCTCGGGAATGAGCTGTTCACGAAGCTTGTCTATGAAAAGTTATAATCTAAAATACCTTCCGCTCCTGAAAGGTAGTTTAGTTTACGGAACTTTTTCAGTTTTTCTGAAGTGCCATTGATCCAAGCTGGCACACGGGTCATGTCAACAGGGAGTTTTCGTTTAACATATTTTGAGTAAATATAGGTTCCTTGATAAATTTTCTATTTCAGTTAACGAATGGATAAACGAATTAACATTTCAAATCTTATCACCGAAGCGGGTTCATCCGGCACATAAATCTCTTTTAATCTTAACTCAAAATACCGAAATGCTCAAAGATTCCACGACATCAAAATCTTTTACTGATTTCAATAATCACTGGATAGAAATTTGCAAGATCATCGTTTCTGAGGTCATCATTATCTGCGTCGATTACAGTTCCCCCGTTGAACAGCCACCGCTCGCATTTTTAAAATGTTATCTGCCGTCAATGGAGCATTTTGACATATATTTTGAACACAAAGGATGGTTGGATTAACCGTACGTTAGGTACGAGTATGCAGCATTTTATGGGAGCTTCATTACGTGCAGTACGATGTTAATCGCTCGCTTTGTTCTCAAATATTATAATTAGGCGAAAGCATTTATTTTGTCATTCGTGGTACACAGATGCAAAACTGGCGAACGTGCCGGTAACAATGAATGCTCCCTCAGGTGGCAATATCACCATCTCTTTGCTGGCTGAATGCCTCTTCATCTATTTATAGTGTGTGCTCTTTGAAGCTCACTTCCTTTACCCACGGTTCTTACTCCGCATCTATCTTTGTTTTGGAAAATAAAACTGCTCAAGACCATTATTATGGTGTCAAAAAAGAGCTGAAATACTTTATGGCTTATTCAGTCCGTGAGAGGGATTTCATTGAGGTTGGATTACTTAACTATATAAGCGCGAACGCGAACACTTTCTGCAAACGAAATGAGAAATTTTGTATTCATTAGTACTTTTACTGTGTACCTTCTCCGTGAATTTTGTACTAGCGCAGTACTGAAAGATCCATTTATTATAAAGTGATGTCACTATCATCGGCTAAAATGACGTTTTAAGAGTATTAAAAAAGCCAGTTTGAGAGGCACAACTACAGTCTGCAATAAAAGTGGCTGAACATAAATATCTGTACTAAAATATTGTGCAGAGTGTTTACATTTATAGCAGACGTTAAGAGCGAAATACCGTATCAAAAATTCTGAAAAACCATAACAAGAGATGACGCCACTGCGTCATCGGGATGGAAATTAAATTTTGGATAAGTGCATCGACTTTTGTTGCTGACTGTGCATAAACGTCGTGGTCTGTTATAGAAATAACCTAATCGTCTAACTCGATACGGGCAACAATAGAGACGTGATCCCAACGTATTGTCGTAACAGAATAGGAAGGATTTACCAAGTCTCTGAATAAAACAACCTAGCATCTCGACTCAGCCGGGTAAATGCCTTTGTAATCACATTGCAGGAACGTTTGCGGGCCAAACGTAAAATAAACTTTTGTAGTTTCTGTTTAGTAGCAGTGTCAGGACAACTCGCTCATAACTTGTTTAGTCGAAGCATTGTTTCCTTTTGAATACAATGTTAATCAACAAACGTCTTCTTATTTACACTGTGGCAGTCGGTAGGTACTGTTAAATTTAATACTCCACGTAATAACTATTAAATTTAATGTTCCATAATATTTAGGTAGTTCGCGCAACAGCACAGAGCTAAATATCTTCATAAATAGCAATAAAATAGCTCACAACATTGCTGACATAGCCAACCAGCTTTTGCAGTAAGCGCGCGAGTTGAATGCCGAGCTTAGTTATTCCCATCTCAAGGTTCCTGCTGCATCCAACTTGCGCGCATACCGTAGATGAAACAGTTATTTTTTTAATACAAATAAAAATTAAGATTTAAAGAAAGCAATAACTTGTCTGTTGTGATTGAACGGTGCAAGACTGAAGAACAAGGCTTTCTGAACAAGACTGAAGTAAATAATGGTCGTCGCACACTCCCAAAAAAATCGGCCTGAAGCCAGGTGCGCTTGCCCAAAGATTACCACAACCCGCATTTGGCTCTTCCTCGCTCTCTAACAAATTAACTTTCTCAATTTACACAACCAGGTCAGAATAGTATTCTATTCCCTAGGGTAAAATTGTATGCCAAGTTAGACATTATGGATAACAGACTTTACGTGGATTTTCGATCGAAATGGTACCTAACTATCGACTTTCAATTTATTCAGAGAGTTAAATATAAAACCCACGGACTTTCCGCCCCTAACCGCGCGCCGCCGCGCCGCCGGCCGGAATTCCTTGCTAAAGCCATAATGAATTTTATCGCTTTCACATTATAACGGTCGAAGTTAGTTATACCTACACGGTCTAATTTCCTATTGATGTGTGAAAATTACGACAGACATTATTTGTTATATTCTTCTTATTAGTACTAAATTAATAATTCACTTAGAAATTTATTAATCTAGCCAGTGTAAAGTTATTTTTAATTGGTCTACAAACTGAAGCGAGTCCGAGTTTCGTTATGTTACATACCTGTGTTAAAATGTTACGCTTTGTGAATCCATATTACGAACCTCCAAATAAAAACAAAAGGTAAATGAGGATTCAGAAGTCACCTTCATGAAAGTAGCACTGTATTAAGAGCTACACTATTTAATCATTATTCCCTTTATGTTCAGTAAATAGAATTTGTTGCTCAAGCTGATAATACGATTAAACTAAGTAGCTATTCCAAAGTAGCCTCGTCGAGGGACGACTGTCGCTTTCAGACATGTAAGCTACTAACAAATTAAACTAAGCTGATTTTTATCATGTAAGGAGATTGACTCTTAAGTTCAAATGTAAGCGTATTTCGTTTCATACTTGCAAATAGACTTTTTTGTTTTCCCGAAAGCACGTTTTGCAAGTCATAGTTGCAGTAATTGCAAAAGTGTACATACATAAGATTATAGACCATTCTTATCAAATGTTTAGCTTTATTCTCCTGTTGCTTGTTCCCAACCTATACATAGTATGAAAAAGTTATGATCATAGTTATAAAACTATCTGCCGAAAATGTATAATATGCTTGAGAACGCTCATCGCGATATGCCGAAATTAGTTTTGATTTTGGTTTTTGGTATCAACTACCTAAAAGCGCTGTTTATCAAAGAGCAGGTCTTGGTATCTATTATTTTTTTTGTAAAGTATAAATAAATGAAAAGCACTATGAAAACTTTACCATCTGGTTGACTGATTACGCCATGAATCATAATTATGAAGCTTCGGACAACATATTAATAAAAATGGCATTAACCAACCATTTATTTACCATTTATTCATAAAGAGTTTATCTATCTATCTGGATTCTCTTTCGCAGTAATATGTTAAAATTCCACTTCGATTCCGTTGCTAGGAGTTATATCTCCTTATATCTCACTCAATAATAAAAACTAGAGATGCGACCCTCGTAGTTGTCGTAATTATCTGACCTCGGGCAAAGTTGACTAGGCCCAGCTCGTCGCCGAATTTCTAAATAGTGTAATGCATAGGCGTAAAATACGATGCCTATAATATACACTTTATATCTTATTTATTGCAAACATTTTTCGCATATTTTATGTTGCTCAAGATATTTTCAAACTTATCACAACCTGAAAATATAAAGTAGGCACATGAAATAATAGGAGGGCGGACCATTACTGATGAATAATGGCATATACTCAAGAAGTTGTTCATACAACGGAGCCAGTGGAGCTCGAGAGCAGGTCGAGTATTGCCTCGAGGGCTAAACAGGTAATAACGCCTTTTGATACAGATACCAAAAATATATTATACAAAGGCATAAAATAACATTTTGTGATTTATGAAGCAATAAGATTAAATAAAAATGTTGTTTATGCTGGAACAATACCTTTAGTTTAGAGCAATACGTTTCGTAGTACGTTTTTAAATAATTTTCAGTATTTATTTAGAATAGTGCTAGAGTGAACATTTACAAATTACCGGTCGTTTTCTGAATCAGATACTAAGTATTAAAACATTTTTTTTTAATTATTGTAATGGTACGAAAAGAACATGAGTAAAAAAATAAATAAAATCTTTTTGTTTTTCAATTACAATGTTTTTAAAAATAATTAGTTGAAGAGAAAAAAGACTAACACCGGCAAGTAAGTACACCTGTTAGTAATATTGTGAGTAGGTATTCATCTTAAATTATGTTGATTGCTGCAAAATGCCGGTATTAGTAAGTTTCCCGTGAAAGGGCCACTAGCAGAGGTTAAAGCCCCCTCCAATTGTTTTTATTCCTGTTCTTTACTGTGGACCACATACTCCGCCAACTGTTACTGTGTCGTGGTGCCACCGTCTTTTATCACTTGGAACCCAGTTTGTCACAATCTAAGCCCATCTTTCCGCGTCTACTCTCTAAATACACCCTGTCCACTTCCACTTTAGCTTTAGAATTTGTTTGATAACGTCTTTTACTTTTTTTTCTTGATGCTAGTGTTTTTACTTCGTCTTTGAGTTTGAAGTTCATACAGCTGCGTTCTATTCCTCTTTCTAAAATTGTAAGTTTTATAATTATTTTTTTCCATTAATGCCTTAGACATCAGGCGTAAGTAAGGTATGATGGTAGGCAGATATTCATAGGTTCAGTATTTAATTTATTTGGTAGGTTTAGTATCTAGCTATGATATAGACAGAGGAATAGTTGAAAGTTTAAACCAATGCAGAGATGAAATAGTTGTAATGTTTTGTATAACAATATAAAGCGTGTATTTGCATTAAAAAAAATGTTTAATGTAACCGTTATTTTCGCTGTTTCTCTTTTTGACGAGCAGTGAAGCGTTAGTTTATTAGATTAACACTTTCACTAGTGAATTCACAATCAAAGTGCCGAAGGACAGCAAACCGAAAGCAACGCATAATCCCTATGAAGTCACGAACCAAAGCAATTGACTTCTTGGCCACGGTTGGAGGCTCCACCGGTGTGAACTTGGCAGCCAAAAGTAGCAGCCTATAATACGACTAAATTACGAAGGTCTTTTTTTGTCATTATGTTTTAAACCTCTGAAAAGCTATAAATATAGCTCTTATCGAGTAAATAATAATAATTGGTATAAAAGTCGTTTTGATAAGAAACGAACTTCATTATTTTACGCAAGAAATATTGAAGGGTACAAAAAATTTGAAAGGGTATTTTATGATAACGCGTCTAGTTACTACTCTCTATCAAAGAAATCAGATTGTTTCAGCATCTTACTTTATGCTCCGATAATATATCATTCAAATAAATGTATAGGTAACGTGGTTCAAAAATATCTTTACCTGAAAATTTTCACCTGAAAACGGAATTATAAATTTTTTAGACACCATTTTTTGGCTGCTGGTATTTTCCAACCTGTAGACCTATGAAATTGTTTAATAACCAGTCCGTGATATGTTGTCTGATAAACAGGCTATCATAAAAGCACAAATTGGAAGTGGCTAAAAGCCTATTTAATCCTAAAATGATCACACAAATGTTACGGTAAAATTATTTTTCATACTAAATTTTCAAAGTGAAAATCGTCTTCCCGGTTTCCCCTGAAATGTGCCATTTAAATCGCTGAATCGTAACACGCAATACGTAAACTTCAAAATAATATGGACCAAAAGTTGGCTAAAAGATTATTTAACCCTAAAATGATCAAACAAATGTTATGGTAAAATTATTTTTCATACTAAATTTTCAAAGTGAAAATCGTCTTCCCGGTTTCCCCTGAAATATGCTATTTAAGTCGATGAAATTTAACATGCATAACCTAAACTTCAAAATAATATGGACCAAAAGTTGGCTAAAACCTTATTTAACCCTAAAATGATCACACATATGTTATGGTAAAATTAATTTTCGTACTAAATTTTCAAAGTGAAAATCGTCTTCCCGGTTTCCCCTGAAATATGCGATTTAAGTCAACAAAACGTAACAGGCAGATCATAAAGTTCAAAATAGACCTTGCCAAAAGTTGGCTAAACTTCTATTTAACCCTAAAACGTCTCCAAGAAGACAATCGAAAAATTTTCAAAAAATATTTTACTGATCGTGCGTTCAATTCTACATATCTGCTTCTGGAATGACATTGCACAAGTATCTTATTTTATGCTCTGATAACTTACCTTTCAATTGAATGTAATGATAACGTGGTGCAATGATATCTATAACTGAAAATTTTCGGCTGAAAAAGAATTATAAATTTTTATAGACATGATTTTTTGGCTGCTGGTATTTTCCAACCTGAAGACCTATGAAATTGTTTAATAACCAGTCCGCGATATGTTCACTGATAAACAGGCTATCATAAAAGCACAAATTGGAAGTGGCTAAAAGCCTATTTAACCCTAAAATGATCACACAAATGTTACGGTAAAATTATTTTTCATACTAAATTTTCAAAGTGAAAATCGTCTTCCCGGTTTCCCCTGAAATGTGCCATTTAAATCGCTGAATCGTTACACGCAATACGTAAACTTCAAAATAATATGGACCAAAAGTTGGCTAAAAGCTTATTTAACCCTAAAATGATCACACAAATGTTACGGTAAAATTATTTTTCATACAAAATTTTCAAAGTGAAAATTGTCTTCCCGGTTTCCCCTGAAATATGCGATTTAAGTCAACGAAACGTAACAGGCAGATCATAAACTTCAAAATAGACGTTGCCAAAAGTTGGCTAAACTTCTATTTAACCCTAAAACGTCTCCGAGAAGACAATCGAAAAATTTTCAAAAAATATTTTACTGATCGTGCGTTCAATTCTACATATCTGCTTCTGGAATGACATTGCACAAGTATCTTATTTTATGCTCTAATAACTTATCTATCAATTGAATGTAACGATAACGTGGTTCAATGATATCTATAACTGAAAATTTTCGGCTGAAAACAGAATTATAAATTTTTATAGACATGATTTTTTGGCTGCTGGTATTTTCCAACCTGAAGACCTATGAAATTCTTTAATGACCAGCCCGCGATATGTTCACTGATAAACAGGCTATCATAAAAGCACAAATTGGAAGTGGCTAAAAGCCTATTTAACCCTAAAATGATCACACAAATGTTACGGTAAAATTATTTTTCATACAAAATTTTCAAAGTGAAAATCGTCTTCCCGGTTTCCCCTGAAATATGCCATTTAAGTCGATGAAACTTAACATGCATAACCTAAACTTCAAAATAATACGGACCAAAAGTTGGCTAAACTTCTATTTAACCCTAAAACGTCTCCGAGAAGACAATCGAAAAATTTTCAAAAAATATTTTACTGATCGTGCGTTCAATTCTACATATCTGCTTCTGGAATGACATTGCACAAGTATCTTATTTTATGCTCTGATAACTTACCTTTCAATTGAATGTAATGATAACGTGGTGCAATGATATCTATAACTGAAAATTTTCGGCTGAAAACAGAATTATAAATTTTTATAGACATGATTTTTTGGCTGCTGGTATTTTCCAACCTGAAGACCTATGAAATTGTTTAATAACCAGTCCGCGATATGTTCACTGATAAACAAACTATCATAAAAGCACAAATTGGAAGTGGCTAAAAGCCTATTTAACCCTAAAATGATCAAACAAATGTTATGATAAAATTATTTTTCATACTAAATTTTCAAAGTGAAAATCGTCTTCCCGGTTTCCCCTGAAATGTGCCATTTAAATCGCTGAATCGTTACACGCAATACGTAAACTTCAAAATAATATGGACCAAAAGTTGGCTAAAAGCTTATTTAACCCTAAAATGATCACACAAATGTTACGGTAAAATTATTTTTCATACAAAATTTTCAAAGTGAAAATCGTCTTCCCGGTTTCCCCTGAAATATGCGATTTAAGTCAACGAAACGTAACAGGCAGATCATAAACTTCAAAATAGACCTTGCCAAAAGTTGGCTAAACTTCTATTTAACCCTAAAACGTCTCCGAGAAGACAATCGAAAAATGTTCATAAATATTTTACTGATCGTGCGTTCAATTCTACATGTCTGCTTCTGGAATGACATTGCACAAGTATCTTATTTTATGCTCTGATAACTTACCTTTCAATTGAATGTAATGATAACGTGGTGCAATGATATCTATAACTGAAAATTTTCGGCTGAAAACAGAATTATAAATTTTTATAGACATGATTTTTTGGCTGCTGGTATTTTCCAACCTGAAGACCTATGAAATTGTTTAATAACCAGTCCGCGATATGTTCACTGATAAACAAACTATCATAAAAGCACAAATTGGAAGTGGCTAAAAGCCTATTTAACCCTAAAATGATCAAACAAATGTTATGATAAAATTATTTTTCATACTAAATTTTCAAAGTGAAAATCGTCTTCCCGGTTTCCCCTGAAATGTGCCATTTAAATCGCTGAATCGTTACACGCAATACGTAAACTGCAAAATAATATGGACCAAAAGTTGGCTAAAAGCTTATTTAACCCTAAAATGATCACACAAATGTTACGGTAAAATTATTTTTCATACAAAATTTTCAAAGTGAAAATCGTCTTCCCGGTTTCCCCTGAAATATGCGATTTAAGTCAACGAAACGTAACAGGCAGATCATAAACTTCAAAATAGACCTTGCCAAAAGTTGGCTAAACTTCTATTTAACCCTAAAACGTCTCCGAGAAGACAATCGAAAAATGTTCATAAATATTTTACTGATCGTGCGTTCAATTCTACATGTCTGCTTCTGGAATGACATTGCACAAGTATCTTATTTTATGCTCTGATAACTTACCTTTCAATTGAATGTAATGATAACGTGGTGCAATGATATCTATAACTGAAAATTTTCGGCTGAAAACAGAATTATAAATTTTTATAGACATGATTTTTTGGCTGCTGGTATTTTCCAACCTGAAGACCTATGAAATTGTTTAATAACCAGTCCGCGATATGTTCACTGATAAACAGGCTATCATAAAAGCACAAATTGGAAGTGGCTAAAAGCCTATTTAACCCTAAAATGATCACAAAAATGTTACGGTAAAATTATTTTACATACTAAATTTTCAAAGTGAAAATCGTCTTCCCGGTTTCCCCTGAAATTTGCCATTTAAATCGCTGAATCGTTACACGCAATACGTAAACTTCAAAATGATATGGACCAAAAGTTGGCTAAAAGCTTATTTCACCCTAAAATGATCACACAAATGTTACGGTAAAATTATTTTTCATACTAAATTTTCAAAGTGAAAATCGTCTTCCCGGTTTCCCCTGAAATATGCCATTTAAATCACTGAATCGTAACACGCAATACGTAAACTTCAAAATAATATGGACCAAAAGTTGGCTAAAAGCTTATTTAACCCTAAAATGATCACACAAATGTTATGATAAAATTAATTTTCGTACTAAATTTTCAAAGTGAAAATCGTCTTCCCGGTTTCCCCTGAAATATGCGATTTAAGTCAACGAAACGTAACAGGCAGATCATAAACTTCAAAATAGACCTTGCCAAAAGTTGGCTAAACTTCTATTTAACCTTAAAACGTCTCCGAGAAGACAATCGAAAAATTTTCAAAAAATATTTTACTGATCGTGCGTTCAATTCTACATATCTGCTTCTGGAATGACATTGCACAAGTATCTTATTTTATGCTCTGATAACTTACCTTTCAATTGAATGTAATGATAACGTGGTGCAATGATATCTATAACTGAAAATTTTCGGCTGAAAACAGAATTATAAATTTTTATAGACATGACTTTTTGGCTGCTGGTATTTTCCAACCTGAAGACCTATGAAATTGTTTAATAACCAGTCCGCGATATGTTCACTGATAAACAGGCTATCATAAAAGCACAAATTGGAAGTGGCTAAAAGCCTATTTAACCCTAAAATGATCACACAAATGTTACGGTAAAATTATTTTTCATACTAAATTTTCAAAGTGAAAATCGTCTTCCCGGTTTCCCCTGAAATATGCGATTTAAGTCAACACAACGTAACAGGCAGATCATAAACTTCAAAATAGACCTTGCCAAAAGTTGGCTAAACTTCTATTTAACCCTAAAACGTCTCCAAGACGACAAACGAAAAATTTTCAAAAAATATTTTACTGATCGTGCGTTCAATTCTACATGTCTGCTTCTGGAATGACATTGCACAAGTATCTTATTTTATGCTCTGATAACTTACCTTTCAATTGAATGTAATGATAACGTGGTGTAATGATATCTATAACTGAAAATTTTCGGCTGAAAACAGAATTATAAATTTTTATAGACATGATTTTTTGGCTGCTGGTATTTTCCAACCTGAAGACCTATGAAATTGTTTAATAACCAGTCCGCGATATGTTCACTGATAAACAGGCTATCATAAAAGCACAAATTGGAAGTGGCTAAAAGCCTATTTAACCCTAAAATGATCACAAAAATGTTACGGTAAAATTATTTTACATACTAAATTTTCAAAGTGAAAATCGTCTTCCCGGTTTCCCCTGAAATTTGCCATTTAAATCGCTGAATCGTTACACGCAATACGTAAACTTCAAAATAATATGGACCAAAAGTTGGCTAAAAGCTTATTTCACCCTAAAATGATCACACAAATGTTACGGTAAAATTATTTTTCATACTAAATTTTCAAAGTGAAAATCGTCTTCCCGGTTTCCCCTGAAATATGCGATTTAAGTCAACGAAACGTAACAGGCAGATCATAAACTTCAAAATAGACCTTGCCAAAAGTTGGCTAAACTTCTATTTAACCCTAAAACGTCTCCGAGAAGACAATCGAAAAATTTTCAAAAAATATTTTACTGATCGTGCGTTCAATTCTACATATCTGCTTCTGGAATGACATTGCACAAGTATCTTATTTTATGCTCTGATAACTTACCGATTTTCACTTTGAAAATTTTGTATGAAAAATAATTTTACCGTAACATTTGTTTGATCATTTTAGGGTTAAATAAGGTTTTAGCCAACTTTTGGTCCGTATTATTTTGAAGTTTAGGTTACGCATGTTAAGTTTCATCGACTTAAATAGCATATTTCAGGGGAAACCGGGATGACGATTTTCACTTTGAAAATTTAGTATGAAAAATAATTTTACCGTAACATTTGTGTGATCATTTTAGGGTTAAATAGGCTTTTAGCCACTTCCAATTTGTGCTTTTATGATAGCCTGTTTATCAGTGAACATATCGCGGGCTGGTCATTAAAGAATTTCATCAGTCTTCATGTTGGAAAATACCAGCAGCCAAAAAATCATGTCTATAAAAATTTATAATTCTGTTTTCAGCCGAAAATTTTCAGTTATAGATATCATTGCACCACGTTATCATTACATTCAATTGAAAGGTAAGTTATCAGAGCATAAAATAAGATACTTGTGCAATGTCATTCCAGAAGCAGATATGTAGAATTGAACGCACGATCAGTAAAATATTTTTTGAAAATTTTTCGATTGTCTTCTCGGAGACGTTTTAGGGTTAAATAGAAGTTTAGCCAACTTTTGGTCCGTATTATTTTGAAGTTTAGGTTATGCATGTTAAGTTTCATCGACTTAAATGGCATATTTCAGGGGAAACCGGGAAGACGATTTTCACTTTGAAAATTTTGTATGAAAAATAATTTTACCGTAACATTTGTGTGATCATTTTAGGGTTAAATAGGCTTTTAGCCACTTCCAATTTGTGCTTTTATGATAGCCTGTTTATCAGTGAACATATCGCGGGCTGGTCATTAAAGAATTTCATAGGTCTTCAGGTTGGAAAATACCAGCAGCCAAAAAATCATGTCTATAAAAATTTATAATTCTGTTTTCAGCCGAAAATTTTCAGTTATAGATATCATTGAACCACGTTATCGTTACATTCAATTGATAGATAAGTTATTAGAGCATAAAATAAGATACTTGTGCAATGTCATTCCAGAAGCAGATATGTAGAATTGAACGCACGATCAGTAAAATATTTTTTGAAAATTTTTCGATTGTCTTCTCGGAGACGTTTTAGGGTTAAATAGAAGTTTAGCCAACTTTTGGCAACGTCTATTTTGAAGTTTATGATCTGCCTGTTACGTTTCGTTGACTTAAATCGCATATTTCAGGGGAAACCGGGAAGACAATTTTCACTTTGAAAATTTTGTATGAAAAATAATTTTACCGTAACATTTGTGTGATCATTTTAGGGTTAAATAAGCTTTTAGCCAACTTTTGGTCCATATTATTTTGAAGTTTACGTATTGCGTGTAACGATTCAGCGATTTAAATGGCACATTTCAGGGGAAACCGGGAAGACGATTTTCACTTTGAAAATTTAGTATGAAAAATAATTTTACCGTAACATTTGTGTGATCATTTTAGGGTTAAATAGGCTTTTAGCCACTTCCAATTTGTGCTTTTATGATAGTTTGTTTATCAGTGAACATATCGCGGACTGGTTATTAAACAATTTCATAGGTCTTCAGGTTGGAAAATACCAGCAGCCAAAAAATCATGTCTATAAAAATTTATAATTCTGTTTTCAGCCGAAAATTTTCAGTTATAGATATCATTGCACCACGTTATCATTACATTCAATTGAAAGGTAAGTTATCAGAGCATAAAATAAGATACTTGTGCAATGTCATTCCAGAAGCAGATATGTAGAATTGAACGCACGATCAGTAAAATATTTTTTGAAAATTTTTCGATTGTCTTCTCGGAGACGTTTTAGGGTTAAATAGAAGTTTAGCCAACTTTTGGTCCGTATTATTTTGAAGTTTAGGTTATGCATGTTAAGTTTCATCGACTTAAATGGCATATTTCAGGGGAAACCGGGAAGACGATTTTCACTTTGAAAATTTTGTATGAAAAATAATTTTACCGTAACATTTGTGTGATCATTTTAGGGTTAAATAGGCTTTTAGCCACTTCCAATTTGTGCTTTTATGATAGCCTGTTTATCAGTGAACATATCGCGGGCTGGTCATTAAAGAATTTCATAGGTCTTCACGTTGGAAAATACCAGCAGCCAAAAAATCATGTCTATAAAAATTTATAATTCTGTTTTCAGCCGAAAATTTTCAGTTATAGATATCATTGAACCACGTTATCGTTACATTCAATTGATAGATAAGTTATTAGAGCATAAAATAAGATACTTGTGCAATGTCATTCCAGAAGCAGATATGTAGAATTGAACGCACGATCAGTAAAATATTTTTTGAAAATTTTTCGATTGTCTTCTTGGAGACGTTTTAGGGTTAAATAGAAGTTTAGCCAACTTTTGGCAAGGTCTATTTTGAACTTTATGATCTGCCTGTTACGTTTTGTTGACTTAAATCGCATATTTCAGGGGAAACCGGGAAGACGATTTTCACTTTGAAAATTTAGTACGAAAATTAATTTTACCATAACATATGTGTGATCATTTTAGGGTTAAATAAGGTTTTAGCCAACTTTTGGTCCATATTATTTTGAAGTTTAGGTTATGCATGTTAAATTTCATCGACTTAAATAGCATATTTCAGGGGAAACCGGGAAGACGATTTTCACTTTGAAAATTTAGTATGAAAAATAATTTTACCATAACATTTGTTTGATCATTTTAGGGTTAAATAATCTTTTAGCCAACTTTTGGTCCATATTATTTTGAAGTTTACGTATTGCGTGTTACGATTCAGCGATTTAAATGGCACATTTCAGGGGAAACCGGGAAGACGATTTTCACTTTGAAAATTTAGTATGAAAAATAATTTTACCGTAACATTTGTGTGATCATTTTAGGATTAAATAGGCTTTTAGCCACTTCCAATTTGTGCTTTTATGATAGCCTGTTTATCAGACAACATATCGCGGACTGGTTATTAAACAATTTCATAGGTCTACAGGTTGGAAAATACCAGCAGCCAAAAAATGGTGTCTAAAAAATTTATAATTCCGTTTTCAGGTGAAAATTTTCAGGTAAAGATATTTTTGAACCACGTTACCTATACATTTATTTGAATGATATATTATCGGAGCATAAAGTAAGATGCTGAAACAATCTGATTTCTTTGATAGAGAGTAGTAACTAGACGCGTTATCATAAAATACCCTTTAAAATTTTTTGTACCCTTCAATATTTCTTGCGTAATACAATGAAGTTCGTTTCTTATCAAAACGACTTTTATACCAATTATTATTATTTACTCGATAAGAGCTATATTTATAGCTTTTCAGAGGTTTAAAACATAATGACAAAAAAAGACCTTCGTAATTTAGTCGGATTATAGGCTGCTACTTTTGGCTGCCAAGTTCACACCGGTGGAGGCTCCATTCATCTCGCGCTATATAAGAAAAGACGTAATCATGTCGAGAGAGGAATCACGTCCAACGAGCTACAGCGCCGGAATTCCGTCTGGGCCAACATCCTCTGCAGTCTTGACTGTAGATAATTTTTGCAAGCAAAAAAGAAACTTTCTTTTCTCTTTTCGCTTAGGTTTTTTACTAAAATTAGGGTAACAATCCAAAGCAATTATGTGTTATTTTTCTTTTTGATTCGATTGGACACATAAATATAATATGTATAGAGTTATAACAATGAAGTTAAGTGTAAACTACTTGTAAATTTAAAGAAATAGTAAGAATTCTGTGTAGTTTTTTGAATGAATGTGTGTGTAGTGATACGAGTCAGATTTTCAGAGAAGATATTATTATTACCTACTTGACAAGCTAAACTGTCCAATTATAAATTAAATTGTCTCATGCTTTGAAGGTGGAATAATATTCTTTATTGTGGCCAATCTTTAACCGTGACATTGACCAGAATTTGCAGCGGCACCGCAGTTTAATAGAACAGACTAGAAGGATTTATATATTTCTTTTCTCTTATTAATTATATGCCTACGACACCTAGGAAAGTTAAGCTCTCTGGTGCCGTATCTTGTACCTAACGCGCTATCTATGTAACCATCCATAAATACGCAAAGCTAATTCGGTAACAAGCTTGCTACTGGGCTAAGTTACTAGTTACTTTTAGATATCCAAACGTATGCTCATAATGATCGTTTGTTGTCGCATCACGTAAAAAAACTTAACGAGTAGAAATGAGCTAAAATCGTTACCAGACAGCCCGCCACTTCGCTAGAAAATTTGTGTTCAACATAAAAAAGTAATACCTACCACCGGGAACCAAGTCACGAGTAACAGTTAGTTATCCATTAAATTCCACTATTTTCAGAGTTTGCTCAAACCATACCTGATCTAGATAAGTTTCGGATTCGTAACCAAGCTGGACTTAGAAACATAAAGAAAAACTTTTCGATTCGAATCCGGAAGGTTTTGCAAAAATACGTTTCAAAGTTACTGCAGTTTTCACGACAGTCATGAATGTCTCGATTCTAGCTGACATAATTGTAACCGTTCTTGATAAAGCGCTCCGCTTCACTTCGCTCACGCATTGGTCTTCAGGTTCCAGAAAATCAAGATCTACGCAATACTTTAACAAGCCAACCACAACCAACCGAATGCCTGACGCTTTGAGTATTACAGTGAGGTTTAAACGGAAGACCATCGCTCAATTTCATACAGAAGATGTTGCAACATGGACTATGGCTAATGGCTATCTGTATTGCAGCGCAGTTTGTTTTCACCCAGCCACCGCGCACCTGGCCCACTCGTTCTCACTAAAATCGTTCTAACGGACCCTGGGAATAGAAATTCACACGTGATCAACAACCCGGCGCGCCTTCTGTTTTGATCTTTCTGGTACATATATCTGCTTACGGTGACTTAGTTTTTTGTCACAAATTTTAAATTTACCACGTCAGGGAAGGTCCGAAATTTTCCTGTTCCTTTCATTTGTAATTAATTTAATATCAGTATGAGAGGAAAACTATGACATCGCCGTTCTTACTCAAAGAAATATGCCTTTCGTTCTCACGCGCACACGTACACGCGATAACGCTCCGTCACGAGAGGAACAAGCGAGATGGCTTATGACAACGGTCCTATGCGGTACGATGAAATGGCACCATTAAGTACATTCGAGGTCCACGGCAGCAGAGGCCATGCTTGCTTCTAAGGCTTGAATCAAATTATGTTCTTAGAAGGGGCGCGTGCCTTCTGCGCGGAGCCGGCACCACAATTAAGTGACTTTTTAACATTATAATGGCACGTAGCTGAGTTGATGACGACCCCTTATTCGTCTACTTTCCTCTAGAAAAAATTTTACCTCGAACATCTTCGAACGTTGCTACCCCTTGAGCTGTCAGAACATTCTGCCGATATTGTTTTTCTATTCTTTTTTTTCATCAGGTCATCCGGGAACTTTGGTCTAGCCATGCAAGCCCCGCAGCTGCCGGAGGAACCAGAATGGATTGCCAATATTAAAGTTTTTCTTTAGATGCTGCCAATAATTTTCTTCAGGCGAGTCTGAAAATTTTGACATTATTGCATTTCTTAATATTGTGTAAGCCTGCACTTAAGACGGCTGTAAACCTATATCTTCCTACCACGGGCAGTTAAGAGTTCTATAGTATGTTGTTTTACAATGAAATTTTCTTAGTTCTTGATTAATGTAATTAATACAGTCATCATCAACAACCCATAACGTCCTACGGCTGGGCACGGGTCTCCCCTCACTTTCGTAAGGAGGATTAGGCCATATCCACCACGGGGGCCAGATCCGGATTGGTGGATAACATACCTACCTCCGAAATAATTCTCGGGTAGGTATGTGGGTTTCCTCACGATGTTTTCCTTCACCGAAAATAATTACGTACACTTATTGGATAGGCACGTACCAATGTGCCTGCACTGGGATTCGAACTCACCACCTACTGCTTGGAAGGCGGACGTTCTTCCACTGGGCTACCACCGCTTATAAAGCCTTATTATAAAGGTAGCAACCAATAAAGCCGAATGGTATTTCTGTACTAAAGCGGAGGTGTACGGATTGTCAACCCGCCTTAATCAGCCGACTGTAATCTTTTTTGCACCAATTTCATTAGTAGATCAATATTAAGTAAGTATGTAAATAGAAAATTCAGCGCTATTGTTGTTTGTAATATAAATGTTGTACATTACCGTACATAAAGACGAGACAGTTATTGGAAGTATCTATTGACTATAAATAATGGGTATGGCACTGTTTGCTACCTTGATCACCTGAATGCTGTGCGACCTACCCCTGGGACAAGACGGTACTCTAATACTCGTTGCGACAAGCGATATAGATGCACGCCCAAGTCTCTGGGGCGCCGGTGGAATACTCGTTTCGGCGCCTGACTCTTCGAACTCTGTTGCGTTGCGATTTCAGAAGGGGTCACCAATTTAGGCCTATTGATTTTCAGAATCATGCTACGATATTAAAATTTTATCACTTATTTTATTAGAATTGTTTTTATAAATAAGTAAAGGGCCGCCAATAGAAAAAATTTACAAACCTAAAATTAGCCAGCTAACACAATATAACTGATAATAATGGGACTAAAGCTGCCCCCACGCTCGGACCACCGTATTGTTTGACGTCATAAATAGATCACTGCGGCTTTTCGTTGATAAAACAATGGATATTATCATTATATCATCAGACACAGCTACCCACTTTGACCAAAAAAGTTTTTACTTAAATAAATAAACAAAAAATAAAGATAATATAATTATAACCAATGTCCCAATCAATAATCCTTATCCTGCTCCGCCATGGGGGGTTAAGACTAAAGATATTTGTAAAAAGTGCTTGTACTCGTGCAAAATGAAGACGGTACGTACCTGAGTGCTTTAGGTAACATCAGTTAAATTTTCAAGGTGTTCTTAAAATAAAAAATTTAGTAAGACGAGATATGAAATTGCAATGAGGCTGGGTGACGATACCACGTCTTTGGGGACTCGGGCGCCGACAAATCCTACGATAACGCCTTCATTACCCTCGCGTCAACCCTCCTCTTACTCTCGCCTCTGTCGCCGCTTCAATCTTTTTGCGGATATTACACTAAAATTATGACAATAGAACCAAACGGCTGCACCACCAGTCTCACGATGATGAATGGCCGAATTTATCTCGACGTTTCAATCGGAACATCTTTTTGTTTTTAGTCTCGCTTGACGCTGAATAGTTTTGTTTGTTCCGCAACCAATCTACCGTAGATGTCGTTTGGAAAATTTTCTAAATTTGAATTGGATTCTCTAGGACGACAACCATCTTTATCTCTACAGTTTATAGAATATTGTACTGCAAATACTAAAACTACATATTCAAGCGAGTCTATTGCGAATCAGGCAAGGACGTTTTATTTATATACGAGGGTGAATCAAAAAGTTCTTAGAAGTGCATATATATGAAACCTTTTTGGATCAAGTTCGATATTCAAATTAAAGAGTGTCTATCACACTATATTTATGCAGACTGTCACTTGTTTTTGTCAGTTCGTTCGCATGTAATAATTTTTTTTGTGCAACGAGTTGCTAAAAAGTCAAAATTATGGATAAAAGTGAGTTACGTGCGGTGATAAAATATCTCAGTTTGAAAAAAATGTCTACGAAGGAAATTTTTTTGGACATTCAGCAGACATTAGGGGGTGATGCTGTACCCTATTCTACGGTTGCGTACTGGGTGGCTGAATTTAAAAGAGGTAGATCAAGCTGTAAAGATGACCCGCGTTCTGGGCGGCCTTCAACCTCCGTTACAGAAGAAAATGTCAAAAAGGTTGAGAATCTGGTTTTGGAAGACAGAAGAATGACTATAAAACATATAGCTGAGATCCTAAAGATATCTTTTGGTAGCGTTCAATCCATTTTAATTGATTCACTGGGGTTCAAAAAAGTGTCTGCAAGATGGGTGCCACGAATGTTAACCGACGAAAACAAAAAGCGACGTTTGGAAATTTCCAAGCGTAATCTCGAAATGTTCCAGCGTGATTCGGATAATTTTTGCCGTCGTCTTGTCACCATGGATGAAACGTGGGTCCACCATTTTGATCCTGAAACTAAAAGACAAAGCATGTCTTGGAAACGACCATCCTCTCCATCCATTAAGAAATTTCGAGTTGCTCCTACCGCTGGCAAAGTTATGGCCTCTGTGTTCTGGGATAGTGAAGGAATCCTTTTTATTGATTACATGCCAAAAGGCCAGACGATTACTGGACCCTATTATGCAAATTTAATCCCGAAAGTGCGTGAAGCGATTAAAGAAAAACGTCGTGGAAAACTGTCGTTGGGCGTGTTGTTCCTTCAAGATAACGCTCCTGCTCATCGATCGGAAGTTGCGCTCAACGCAATCCGCTGTGCTGGCTTCAATCTCCTTGACTACCCACCATATTCTCCGGACTTAGCCCCAAGTGATTTTCACTTATTTCCAAAATTAAAAGAGGAAATTCGTGGAACAAAATTTCACGATAATGACGCGG
The DNA here is from genome assembly GCA_912999815.1 of Campaea margaritaria. Taxonomy (NCBI): domain Eukaryota; kingdom Metazoa; phylum Arthropoda; class Insecta; order Lepidoptera; family Geometridae; genus Campaea; species Campaea margaritaria. Next base: position 10,519,059 of record OU538788.1, read on the forward strand.
TTATAGCTGCCGTAGAGGACTTTTTCGAGAGTCAAGAAAATAATTTTTTTTCACAAGGAATAAGGAAGTTAGAAACGCGTTATTCTAAATGCATTGCATTGGAGGGAGATTATGTAGAAAAATAAAATATTATTATTTAAATCTTTGCATTTTTTAATATTGATTCCAAGAATTTTTTGATTCACCCTCGTACATCAAGGAAAGGGCTCGCGAAATAAGTGTTCCGTACCGTGGCCGCTGAAACAAAGTACTAAAACTAGTCATCATTATGATAACATCGAAGCTGTGTTGTGACCTATTGATAATTTTGTTCACATTTCTATCGCTCTGTGCTTCAATGGACATGAAATCGCAGTTATTAAGCCACTTCACGGCCCCGAAGCAGCCTAACTAACTCTGACATCGCAGGCCGGAATTACTTCATTCGACAAACAAACATACCGGAAAAGACATGGCACTCCAAAAGCCCAAAAATATTTTACGGGGCTGAGAATTCTTTTTTGGCGTTTTAGAGTTGACTTCAATCGAGTAGACGAAGTCGCGAATAAAACTATAGTACTGTATGTAAAAAAAAGTGCAATTGTCTAAATTTTAATGTAAATACTTAAAAGAATTGTAGAAACTGTATTTTCTCAACTGTCGAGACAGAATTAAAGCAAATATCACTATTTCATTAGGTATCTTCTAAATAATTTAATTGGCGTAGAAAGTTCTTAAGACTAACTTAGTTTTACACTGGATGGCCCGAAGCGTATGATTTAATCAATTGCAAGTCAAGTACTTAGTTGCGAACGTGTTTGCACTTCTGAAATATCTTGTAGGTAAACGTAGAGTCCGACGACCCTTATAGAAGAAGAAGAATAATTTTTTGAAATAAATGTTTAAGATTGTCCAAATATAGTTAGAAATGGAATTTTATTTAATGAATTACTGACCAGTAATAAATGACTTATTACCAAAGATCTTATGTTTTAGTATATATTTGCTTGTTACAGACATAAATGAGAAGGAGTTGATATGAAACCACTCGCGAACTTTTTTTAAATTAGACTGCCATAGATAAAGTCTGCATAGGTATCTTCTGACTGTGGTCCGTATTGGTAGATATTACTTTTGATTAACATTAATTATAATTCAATTCCAATGAAGACTTTGTTATTGTATTGCCGATAAGACGAACGACGATAATTAAAGATCAACATTACTGATTATTCGGATTACCAATCAAAATTAGGGCAGGTAATAATACTCCTAATTGATACCTACTTAATTTAAATTTAAATCCGTTACAACCCGCTTACATAAACTCTGGCTTTTACTAAAATCAACAATAAGTTTTGAAAGGCAATGTTTAATTATTTCAAATCTTCGCTTTAGCGAACCCGTTTTTTGTGCTGCTAGTAACTTAGCAAGTTACCCACGAATAAGAAGCTTTATTTACTGTTCATAAGTATTTCAAAAGCTCATCATGGTGATAACTTTTTCAACCTCCAAGTTTTTACTGTCCAACAATTAACACGAACTATGCTGCAAAGTTGGCAACTGTAACACCAAGTCGCGGCGGAGGAACTTTAAAGATGATACTTTTAGTTTCAAACTGTATCATAGCAGCGCTTCCTGTTTTCCTTAGGCCCTTAATACTGCAACACTTTTAGTGCTTTATCTCAGATGGTTTGATAGATTTATCTTTTTTCTCCTCTCCTACTCAATAAATCCCTAGCTTGATACAGGCAAACCTAGTTAGAGGTCAGGTTCTATGTATGTATTAGAAAAAAAAATCTTAGTATTTACAGCTTAGATTTTGTTTATGCGTAGATTATATGAATAGAAAATAAATGTTTAAACGAAATTATATGCTTCAGTATTTTGTAATAAAAGGGATGCTTACAGACTTTTAGTGCTGTTTATGATGTAACTTTAAACGCGCGTGATAATAAAATAATTTTAATTATACTATAAAAGCGTATTAAAAACAAATTTGAATAGAAACCGTTGTGGTTCAGTTTATTAAAACACCTAACTCATCACACAATTGTGGCGCACGTTACGTCACTCTACAATAGAAATAACCGCGAAGCCTCGCTGCGCTTAGTTAAATGGAGTGGTATTGTATGAGCTCGGTCGCACTTGTGACCGAGCATTTTTTAGATTAAACGAAATTGTTAAATTGTATTCATTTCATTCGCATACCTACCTAGATTTTTTGTTTCTAACTAGGATGGGCCTATAATTAGGATTCCCTGTGACTAAGAAATCAGGAACTACGAAGACCATGATCAAAATAAACCAAAATACCTGAAATAACAGAAAGACCTGGAGGCCTACCATGACGTCTTTTATAGCGATTCAGTTCAGGACCTAAACTGAGCCGCGTTGCATAATCGTACCGTGACGTATTATTTTTTATGTTGCTGCCATTTTCGACCTAAACTGGATATAGGTTAGGTTGAAAATGGCTTATTAGCGACTCAATTTAGATTGCTACCATTTTCAACCTTAACTGGATCCAGTTTACGTTGAAAATGGCAGCAACATTAAAAATAATACGTCACGGTACGATTATGCGACGCGGCTCAGTTTAGGTCCTGAACTGAATCGCTATAAGACGTCATGGTAGGCCTCCTGAACAGAAATACCGTGGTTCTCAAACAGATCTTTGTCCTGTATGGGAATCGAACCCGCAACAACCTCATGCTTCGCAGTTAATCTATTACCTACATAAGTCACATAATACGCCAAATATGTATAGTAAGATACATTTACTTAGCTAAGAATATTCTGACAATTACAAAAAAAAAACTCAAGTCGCTTTTTATTTTATTTATTAAACCTATAAAATAGTTAAGTATGTACCGTTGCCACTACAGTCATGCTATTGATCTGCCATTGTCCTCAGAATCGCGTCGCCGAAGTACAATTGCAGCCACTTATTTATCAATACTTAGGACAGCCCACGACCAAAAATAGGGAAACGCAGCAATATTATGCCACTAGTTAGGCTTAATAAATGACGTAATCAAAAGCACTCCATCAAACCCCTTTTCATAATTGATTTCCGTAAAGTCAATTATGACAGATCCCTTTTAATTACTTAATTAGCATTACATTAATAATCTCGAAGGTCAATCTTGTTTCTACAAAATTAATCGATGGTTTATTTGTGGAAACACTGTTTATTGTCTATTATTAGAATCAAACAGACAAATACCAGTAATAAAATTGAATAATAATTTTATGATTCGAATGTTCGCTTTGGGAATCAATTAATTTATTATTGAATCAACATTATTCGTGATCACCAATACAAATTATCACGCTACAATTTGTTTCTCTTTTCTTACTCACTTTTGAATTACACATGGGATATTAACTATATAATAACTTTTTAATACTAGTGAACCAGCATAAGCATTATTGCTTTTTTCATTATTCATTTTAATATTATGCCATACAAAAGTACACGGCCTGGACATGGCGTAAGATTTTGTTTATTTTTCAATAAATAGGGGGAAGGCTTCGTCGAGAACAGGCGGACCTAAGAAACGAAGGGGACATTAAAATTTGTCGATAAGTGAGGGCAAACGATTAAATTTTTGTATGACCAAATCTATTCGGTTTACCCCGAAACAAAAAGTTCACACTTAGAAATATAGAATAGGCTCAACGTCCGGAACTCTCGAAGGCCTTCTTCACACCCACCTTCGGCAATTCCTTCACAATTTTGGATTGAAAAAAACGAAGTCAGGTGCGGTTTTTCCACCAGATTTTGGCTACGAGATTACAGTAGGTATGAGATTACTGAGATACTGAGATTGGCCTAATGCCAACGTCTTTCATTTTAGGGAAGATTAGCATCGCGTAAAATTTCAATGATATCACTCCCCCTGACTGCATAAGGTTGACTGAAGCCATCAGGTGTTTAAAAAGGGCTTCACTGGTTTTGCCGCCTGCGCCGTACAATAATACTTTTAAATGCTGCAGCCAGACCTCGTATGAAAAGTTTTTGATAGAATGTGGTGGCTGCAGAATGCAGATACATCACAGGCAATAACTTCAATGGCCATATTAGATTCATAGTTGCTGGAAAGTTCTCAGGCACCTTTAGAAAGTTGAAAAAAGCGACAGAAAGGCGTGCTATACGGAAATGCGCTTCAAAATAGAAACTTTTTCATGACACAAATAATTAGTTTTGAAATGAAACACAGTCCTCTGTATTCTGTTCGAGCTGAATAGGTGCTTGGTGATGAATTATGAAAAATTAAATATACAACGAAAATATTATATTGATAACGAGCAGGAGGCATACCATGACCTCTTATAGCGATTCAATTGAAGACCTAAACTGAACCGCTAGGTACTTTTGCTAAGATAAGTGACGGTAAACATTGGAAGGACATTTTATATCCAAATATTTGTGAATCTCTGAGGTAAAAGAGAAAGGAATGAATGGCATCTGGCACTTTTATGGGATTTGCCTTGCCGAAATTTAACCCCTTCTGCCCTACAAAATAACGTTCCTGGGAACATTCGATGCATTGTATGAGATTTCCCTATCAAACAAGAGGTGGAGCATTATCAGTGTGATCCGTTTGAATGCATTGCAGCATCTCAGGAAGCGGAAAAGAACACTTGAAGAACTGTTACGAACTTTTATAATGCAAACTCTCACGCTTAATAGCGACACCTGTTCAATGGGTATACACAATTATTTGTTAGTTAGAGATATACTTGTTTATTATTTATTTCTTTTTGTTGTTACCACCGCTTTTTTGCTCTCTGTAACAAGTTATTTTAAAAAACTTAAATCTGCCATTAGATCCTAAACGTATCAACCCTATCAAACCAAAAAGACCTATCAAAAAGTGTTGTAACTATTTTCACTTTAAGATCTGTGGATTTTGTGGTACAAATAAACATATTTTTCACTTCTCATGCTCGAAAAGTATGTCATTATAGCTCAGCGTAGCAGGACTAAAGTGTGTTAATTACGCCGTAGAGATTAAAGTGGTTTTATTTTATTTTACTCATTATTATCAACAGCCTACAAACCCTTTGTAAATATGTACCTACCTGGTACTATTGTTCTTCTCTGGCAAACAAGGCTTTTCGATGGAATCCCATTTTTGAAATAAGTTCTTACAAAAACTTTTTAATAGTGTATTTTTAGTTTTAAATAAAATATTGTTACTCTTTTTTGTTGTACATGGTTATTTTATTGTTTCAAAGTGTAAAGTAGAGTATTTAACGCGGGTATCAAATGATTCATAATACCCAATTCTATTGTCTAGGGCCTACACTACAGAAACGAGTATTATGAATCTTGCCAAGACTCTAGGCAAAACATCTAGTATTATGATGAGTCGTTTCAGTCCCTTAAAATAATCTAGTACCCCTTAGTAGTAGTATCCCTTGTTAAATAATCTAGTATTTGTTAGTTGGTCGTTTTCGTATTCGTATCATTCTAAAAAAGTGACCATTACAACATATAATTTTGATAGAACTATTTATCACAAATAACATGTACAAGGAAGACTACCAATTTACAACTTTTGTTGTAACTACAAATTAATCAATTTATGTCCCAACTGGAACTATCAATTTGAATTTGAATTTGCAACCAATATTGTAACAAAGTTTAACCGGTATGTATCAGCGGCGCGGCGCCGGCGGTCAGCTAGGCCCACTATGACTCGGTACCATGATTGGCGGTTTTGCTCGATCTCCCATTTAATTGGCGTTGCCCAGGTGACCCAACGGGATTCTCGCCTTGGACATATATTATATTAGAAATTAAATACACTTAGATATTGGTGCCAAAATATAGAATACGCAAACACTGTTTACATAAATAGCCTATCATTATAAGTGAAACAATTATAATAATTATGCCAGAGAAGATCTTATTGCCCATTATACAAACTGAGCTTATTTTTTTAAATTTAGATGTATTTTGTTATAAATACTTTGATTTGAAGTAATTTATGTTAACAAAAGGTATAATAGTTTTTGTTGCTGAATAGTTCTTTCTTTATTCTCATAAAAGCATAATATATTTAAAAAAAAAAAAAAAAATATTTGAGTGTGGTTTAATAGCGACATCTGTTCAATGTGCACTGGATTATTCGTTCATTATTTTTTTTTGTTCGTAGGTCTCCTGCGCCTTCAGCAGCTCTTCCAGCATCTGGTCCCTGGCAGGGCGACCTTCCGCGTCACATATGTGAAGCGCGTCTCCAGCGCACCCGAGGCAATCAGCTTTCTGAGATCCATTGAGCGGCTGGATCGTTGGGGCAAAAAATATGTAATTCTGGACTCCTCGACTGTCCTGGCTAAGGAAGTGGTAATCTTACACGTACGTGATGTGCAACTGGGTCGCAGAAATTACCACTATTTCTTGACAGGACTGGTAAGTAATAACGATCTAACGTGTATTTACGTCTACTTACGTTCTGTGTTTTTGGGAGACATATAATTAGTTAATTACATATCTATCAATACTATGTAGTATACGCCAATATGTTTTATAAAAGTTATAAAACTTAATTGATTAAAATGCCGTGAATGTTCATGTCTCATACCAAACGCAGTTGCCATTCATGTCGCAATATATAATACATTATATTAGGAAAAACAAAATGTTGGCCGGTATTACAATAAATATACGAGAAAATGTACAGAAGGCTAATAAGTAAAAGTTCCCACAAATATTATATAAAGAACATAATAAATATATGGTAGACGGATGCACTAAGTTAAATGTCGAGTATTATTAAGCATTCTAGAAAAACTAACATTAGATTTTTCTCTTTGATACAGTTTCCCTATAAAAAAGATTAATTAACCGATGCAGACGTTAAATAAGCTACAGCCACTCCGTTCTAAGAATATGTTTCACTTGGGCTTCAAGAACTTTTAAAAGATGGACTGTTCTTTACGTACCTATCAGCGATTTCATAAATGCCTAGTAACTAACCGAACAAAGTTTTGATTCATTATTATGGGACCGAGTTTTCAAGGCTTCGGTAAAAATTGGGGCTCTACAACCAAAACAACTTTGCCCATTGTACTTGGAATAATTCAATAGAATTGGCCTCAAACGCTGAAACTTGAGCACCTAATTTATTTTAAGGCGAATCATTTATTTTCTTGGAATACGCATTATATTTCCTTGCATAACGGTTTTATTATTAAGTATTTGATAAGGTCAACACACTTTTGTTGTGATTATGTTGAGAGCACGTGTAGATAACTAGCATGAGACTGGTGTGACGAGGTGCAAAAATAATTAGTGTGGCATGTGAAGTTTTAAGACGAATGATAAATTTTCAGAGTGGATTGAATTGTCTTAACTCACTGTTTTAAGCAATCTTAAAATTAGTAATACATTATTAATCATAATTTTGTCTTCTCTGATTACATAACTTATGTGGGCGGCTCGTAAAATACTGTTGGTCGTGAATAATCAAAAACGCCGGTGACTGTCGAAATTAAGGAATTTTATTAAATATGATTTTAATCTATTATTAAGACAGGACTACCTAATAATCTATATATATAAAAATGTTATATTGGTTTGTGTGCGCTTCAAAAACTCAAAAAGTTCTGCATCGATCGAGCTGAAATTTTAGCATGATATATAATCCAAATCAAGGATTGTTTTTGTCTATTTTTTTCATTAGTGACATATCAGCAAATGTGCGAATGTGAATAGCGAAGCGTGGCAGGGCACAGCTAGTGTTTAATAATAACTAACAAAGTTTATTTTATTCGTTGTAGACTAGCATTTACATGTACGTTTTATAACATTTTACTTAAATGTATGTTTACTCCATACGGCTTCTGTACAATTCTCTTCTTGTGACAAATATCATTATCATTCTGTAATTTGCCGAGAATATATTATTATGACAATGTCTTAAGCTTTGAGAGATACGAATCCTGTCTTAAACCGTAACATCTCGATAACTGTATTAGTGCCTCTTCACCACACTGCACCCTATTTAGGCAGATATGTACTTCTTGTTTATATTATTGTTAACAATGGGAATGTGTTTGTGTACCCAGGTGATGGACGATCGTTGGGAAAAGGAGATCCCCGAATTTGGCGCCCTTAACATAACTGGATTTAGACTTCTAGATCGTTCACGAAAATATGTACGAGACTTCTTTGATGTTTGGAAAAAGGATACCATATCGGTGAGTTGTTTAATGCAATACCTTGTCGGTGTGAGCTTTTCTTGTGCTACAGAGTAAAATATTCCATTCGGGCTAAGAACTATTATAGAAACAAATATTATAGCTTATAAGGACTGATATTTTATCGATTAATTACATAAAATACATTAAGGTAGTAGTAAAATCGTAGGCAGCTTAGTGGTGTAGATATGTTTCGTATTCAAATACAATTAATTCCCTTACATGAGAAGGAAAATACGTAACGTAGCTCAAAACATAATAAGTAAAATAAAGTTGCCGACCCATTTTGATACTTCGCGATCTAGCAATAAGATATATCAAAGATAGTAAAACTATAGATTACAAATAATATAGATTTTTATACGAACCAGAATGCACATTTGTTAGTTTAATAATTATGCATATAAGCGTAGCAAAGCCAGCTTTTGCTACGGAAAGGGCGCATCGTTCGAACATTTTCAAAACCAACATTGTTTGTACCACCCACATTATATTCAGAAGACCACTGTAAACGGTAGGTACTTACATTATTCTGAGTTCTATGTAAATAAGATTTCATACTACAGAAAACGTATGTCTCAGCAAAATTACACGTTTTTCTTTCACTTATTTTTCTTTTTACGGCTAACCAGTTAGTGACAGTTAAAAACTAAATAATTGTAAACAAACATTGATTTGATTCGTGTAAGTGGTTTACTATAATATATATACACAGTAAACCGGCCTAAAAATTGTCAATTATATACTTAGGTAATAATTAACAATAGAAGATTAACTATTTATTGGTTATTATGAAATGATTGGCCTTGATCGATCATTAAATCAACCATTTACTCGTTCAGAATAATTAAGTCAGTACATAACACCTATTCAAATATACTTTATATTAGATTTGGAAGGCAATCTAATTACTTAGCGGAAACTAATTAATAGTTTCAAGAAAATGTTGTGTCTGATATGATACAGTAGAGGGTTGAGCTTTTAATCGAGTTATGGTATAATTAAGCTATGGCAATTATTTTTGATTGATATTATAAGGCCACTAACTACTGCCCTACTATCACTGCCCTACACCCTACTATCGAAAAATGTTTTTTTACTGTCCATCCAAAGGTTGTCTGGAAGAAATCGCTTTCAGCGATAAGACCGCCCATTGTACTACCCTTGTTTACCTATTGTAATTTTTCTGTCCTGTGTTTAATTTTGTTTCTGGTGTACAATAAAGAGTTTTTCTATTCTATTCTATTCTACTTCAAGTGGCTTTGCCGGCGTAAGCTTCAGCAAACAGTGCCATGAAAAGAAATGTAGGAAATACTCGAGATTCATATTTAATAGTCGAATGCTTGTTTAGTTAAGTTTGGACAAAGCCAAGAGGCTTCTTAAAAACGAGGTTGAAGCAACCTTGCCTTTAAGCCCTGAGCGTCAATACAGCAATAGACAGAGAGGCCTGCTATTTTTCTACAATGATTATTGACAAATGATTTTTGAACCATGCCACGCTATAAATCTGATAAATACTTGTAAATTTATGGTTCAATTCAATTCACGTTTAAAATCCATAATAATTTAGTAAGCATTGCTCTGAAAAAGTATTTCTTTTATGTGGTAGGTTTTAAAACTTTTATCACTGCGTAGCCTCGAATGGTCTACGGCGTAGCGCTTCCGAGGGCCTTTACGAGATGAAATGATTATCAGTTTATAGTGAATAGCAAGAGGCATTCTAACACCAGTAACAGTAGCTGATATATAATTATTATATTGTTACACAAATCACACAAACAGGAATGCAAACAAATGGCGTTGTTACGAAATAGAGCTCTAATGCTGGATTTCACATGAATGTCTGCAAGTTCGTGGATTCCTTCAATTAACTATATTTTGCAGAAATATAATTATTGTGTGAATGGCTGAATATTTAACTGGCTCTAAATTATTGATTTATCATTGTATTAGGAGCCTACTTAATTAGACTACTTTTTATACATAAAAATATGAGATTATAAGTGGTTAAAATTATTTGCTTTTATTGATTGCATTATAATTATAAACCTAGTGTTTGGTCACTTTCTTGATGTTCTTAAGTGACGTTTTAATTAAAAGAGGTAAACAAGTTAAATCCTTTAACTTATGCATGTCTTTTTTTTTAATAATAAAATTTCCCGTTACGGGGCCTCAATAGCAATGAAATAAGGGGTTTGAAAAGGCTTAACTGATAGGTCTCTCATTAGGATACAGGGTACATAATTCTTAGATAAATTAAAGTTTCCAAACTTGGAGAAAATTAGCGAGAAGAGAATGCAAATACTCCCAGCGCGGTACCCAACAAAGACGTGTCATGAAGTCGCGCCAAACAGCATTCACACTAATGATATGAATTTTAAACAGGCAAAAGCCGCGCTCATGTTCGACGCCGTGCAAGTTTTAGTCGACGCCATTGCTCGTCTGCTACGGAAAAAACCAGACCTGATCCGGACAATGGCGCGACACACCGAAAAGGCCAACCTCACCATTGCCATGGAGTGCACCGCCAAAGGAAAAGTCACCCCTAATGATCATGGCGAGAAGATCTCTAGATTCATCAGAAAGGTACATAAATGAGCCGAGCATCAACCAAAACGCAGAGAAAATTAAAAATAAATTTAAGCTAAGAAATAAAACTCTTAAGTTCATCGCAGCAAGGTCTCAACTGGCTGTTGAGGCGTTCGTAACTTCAGCGACAACCGTCATGATAATATATGATTCAAACTCTCTGTTTTGGTTGATACTTGGTTTACAGCTGAGCGTTCACGTAATAATATCCATCGTCTAATTGTGATAAAGTAAGGTGTTACATGTTAATAGTGCTTCAAGGAACCAAGGAAGTTAAACAAAATTAAGTAACTTGTGAATTGTATCGTCAAGCTATTGGATAATTATTTTTGGTTTGTAATAAAATAAATAATAATAATTAACACTTCTTTACAAACCAAAAATAATACAAAAACAATAATTATTAGCTATTATATTATAACTTACTTCTTACACAGTGTACATAATAATAAAGCTCATAGGAAGCGTGCGGTAACGATGCCGCGACTTCCATGATTTTAGCTCACCCAAAAAGTGCTCAACGCACTTAAAGAAGTTTTCACTTCAAAAATTCACTTGGCAGTGCGGATGATTGATGTCAAATCATACATTCAATAACGAGTGCCAGCGAATGCTTCGTTACTCATGCGCGCTTAGTGACGCCCGCATTGAATGTGAGAATTCCACAATGGTATCGGTAGTGAGAAGTAAACAACAATAATATTTATTTGAGTGGCTCTAATGGTTTACTCGTTATTCAATTTATCGTACTTAATGGCACCGTGGAACTCGCGTCTGGTACCTACGTCAAGCTCTATGCCAACACTGTCATTGTGTTATATTAATTAACCGGCACCCTGGCCCCAACATTGTCCCACCCGCCGTCGGTGACTCATTAGCGTTCACTATTGAATGTATTCCTACATATCTATACGTTGTATGCTCATCAAAGTATATAATTATTACTTACTTGCGTTTACAAAGCCAATACTAAGAACTTTACAGCTGATAAAATAAAACGTGAAATAGAATTCGGTTTGCTAGAAATGCTTGGAATTTAAGGAACTGGATAGTAAGTTAATCGTAATTAGTGATACTATGAGTGAATTACTATGAGTGTATTAGTGAATTTTTTGTATTAGTGAAATTCATGAAAATAAAAAACTGAGGTTTGTCACACCGTCACATCGTCAAATTTCATATAAAAATGAAATAGACAAAAGCCCGTTCAGTTTTTCCTAAATTTTCCTACTATCCGGTCTATTTTTTTTTTTTTTTATCAATACCTTCTTCGGGTTTCAACGATTATTTGAAAATATAATTAGCCGAGTTTGTCTTGTCGTTTCTGAGTTTTGCGTTTAGCAATACAGTTAGGCATTTATTTGATCATTCATTTCATCTAGACAGATACAAAATTAATGAGAATATTAATTTTATGTGGACTGTCTTTCTTGAGTAGAGGATGCCAGTATTCAGATGTAATCGCCGTTAATGGATTATTTTTTGTTAGAATTAAGCTACCCGTCATATTATACAGATATATTATATACAGGGTGAATCAATAACCCTGCTATATAAATAAGGGATATGTACGCACATTCAGAAGGATCTCTAGAAAAATATCAAGTAATAATAATGTTAAAAACATCAAATGCTTCGAGCACTTTTAGAACACAAGTTATAAAGTAAATTGAACAGCTGAGCAGTCGGCTTCATTGTCCGGGCGGCGCGGCTAGCCTGGCGCGACGCGTACAAAGCGTGGAAATTATGAGATAATCAACATTTAGTTGGAGGTAAAAAAAACTAACCAAAGTTTTAACATCTTGTATTTAAATTATATAACTATTATTATGACAACCTCCAATCGATACTGGATACGCAATTACGCACCTCGGGGATATAACACGGTCTTTGCTACATTTATACTCTTATATTGTTATACTTTTGTAAGTTTTTAGAGAACGTTATATAAAACCGACAAAACTTAAAAGACAGACGGAATGACGTTGCTTATACCCCGAATGTCCTCTCCTTTTATGAAAACATAAATCGTGAAGGGACGCGTAGAATCGCAAGCAGATTTACTGCGCTGAAACCTACCGGGCTCCCTAGTTTTATATCTTTGCGACGAAAGTCATCGTGGGCGTGGTTCTTACCCCATATCATAACGATGGCGTCGACGTAGCCTGATACTGACATGTCAACTTTTACGGTTATCCCTAATGAATACGTAGCCAGTTCTATTGAATCACCTGCCCGAGCAATAACGTCGGCGCGAATTTAAAATTCAAACTGCGCTTAATTACTAGAACACAGGTGTTAAATACGGTCTGTCTTTTATATCAGGCGAGTGCAGAGGGCGCACGACGGTTTCGAGGTGTCGGCGATTAATTAGCTTCGCCGGTGACGCGTAATTAACTCCCGTACTTGCTAACTGCCCGGATTCGCGCTGCTCCGCTACCGCGCACGTGGGAAATATGTAATTTTTTTATTACTCCCTTGTCACCGATATAATATAATTCAGTGCCAAGTGAATTAAAATAATGAAGGGTTCAAAGACATCCGACAACGACATCCGACCCAAACTTAAAAAAAACAGGGGTCATTCATTAACGCAGTGGCGTAGTTGGACGGGCAAAGGCCCTGGAAGACATGGATATTGAACGTGTGCCCACATATAAATAGCTAAAGCATTTCATACTCACAACGCTCGCGTTATTAATGTTTTTGAGTGTCCAGCGTTCAGTTTAAACAAAATAAAACATAAAATCTTTATCCTGAACAATATTGAGACGTCGTACATACAAGTTAGGTACATGACTGGTACTTACATGTTTTATACTATTTGTAATTGTTTCTTTTACTTACCATACTGATAGAAAAACCTAAAATAATCGGAGCTCGCTGCGCTCGCGCGTTAGGATGACTGTTTGGACGTTTGGAATTACGTATAATGTACCAGAATGATATTAATATTTAAAATTTTCGCATTCGCTATGCTCGCGTGCAATTGTATGACTACTGGCATATACAGGGTGTCCTACGGATATGCCACATGGAGGGAAAGTACCGTGAATATTGTAGATGGAACATTTTACTGAAAGAAAACATTATTTGAATTTAAAGACAATTTAAACTGCTTTCATAGATATTTAAATAATTACATGGTTGAACCGGGAATCGAACCCGTTACACGAAAAAATAATCACTGTGTAGCTTTATTATATCGATCGAAAGGCTTCATCATAAGTATTATTTTTTGCTAAATAACATAGTGTCAGAAATAAAAGGAAGACCGTGAATTTTAAGATTTTCAATAAAATATTTATCGATTCCTCATCATCATTCACTAATCCAATCCTTACGGCAATGTCAGCTTTTCATTTTTCTGAACGAAATTTCACATCAAATGTTAAAATTCATGGCCTTCCTTTTATTTCTGACACCATGTTATTTAGCAAAAAATAATCCTTATAATGAAGCCTTTCGATCGGTATGATAAAACTGTAGGTTGATTATTTTTCTCGTGGAACTGGTTCGATTCCTGGTTCAACCATATAATTATTTAAATGTCTATGAATGCAGTTTAAATTGTTTTTTAAATTCAAATAATGTCTTCTTTCAGTAAAATGTTCCCTCTACTATATTCAAGGTACTTTCCCTCCATGTGGCATATCCTTGGGACACCCTGTATAGAATGATTTAGTATCATTTACCACATAAATGGTAAAATAAAAATAAAATTACACTCTCTTCCACCGCGCTATTATCTATTTATTTGTCATTATAATTTCAAAAACTTAAGATAAATTGCTTAAAACTGAACACGGTTGGTCATGAAAATTTTGCATTACGAACTCTTTGCAATCAATTGAGCAAGACAGCATCACAGATTTTAGCTTAATGGCAAAAAAAAAGACGACGACAATTTAATAGTTTGGTAATTTTGTTATATCATAATAATATAATTGTCATTAGAATAGTTTATTTTTTATATTGTATATTGTGGCTTAAAAAATGAATAACGAAAATTTAAAAAATGACATCCCCGTAGAGTTTCCTTTTCCTGTGCGAGATTCAGGCATGTGTCACCACTTGAAAGGTAAAATATCCTTTTTCAAACTCAAACCATAATCTCATAATAATCATTTGTTTCGTAGATCATATTTTGACTTATTTTTTTGTTTTTCTATACTTATGTGAGATTGTTTTTAACTCGTAAGAGTGCAATATTTTTTCCTATTTACAATAAATGATTTGAGTTTTGAGTTATTTATAGGAAGGCGGAAAATTTAGGGTTTTCCCCGAATAGCAGATATATACAGATACACGCTACGCGACGCGCATGGATGAAACTATTATGTTATAAATATTACGATAAAATGTATCGTATTTTTCGACTTATTTGTAAACCTATTTTTCGTATACTATACTTTTTTTTGAAGAAGTGAAACAAAAATTTGTTTGTACTCGACCGTTGCTGGCGCAATCATTGCCATGGTCATGCCCCGGACACGCTTTATAAAAGCTCATTCAAAACACTCAAAACTCAAAAACTCAAATCATTAATTGTAAATAGGCAAAATATTGCACTTTTACACGTCAAAAATAATATCATATACATAAGTATAGAAATTTAAAAAAAATAAGTCAAAATATTATGATCTACGAAACTAATGATTATTATCTAATTATGGTTTGAGTTTGAAAAAGGATATTTCCATTTCAAGTGGTGACTCATGCCTGCATCTCGCACAGGAAATGGAAAATTCCGTTGACTCTACCAGAGCTTTGGAAATACGCCCGTTAGAGAAGATAGCACCAAGAAACTCTACAGGGATGTCATTTTTTTTAATTTTCGTCATTAATTTTTTTAAAGCCATAATATACAATATAAAAATAAATTATTCTAATGACAATTGACAACTCACACATATAAATTAGGTTTTTACACGCGCCAAATACGTATGTACCTAAAATTACTCAAAGATTCTACGGGACCAAAACAATAGATAACCCGCTTGGTACATACGGTACATTTGTCTATTGTCATTGTCATTTAGGCATGTAATACTGACTGACTTCCCAATTGCCCTCCAGATTGCGGGCGTATCGCGCGTGTTGGAAAGTGTCTGTTCTGAATGTAGTATTAGGTACCTACTAATTTCTACTGTTCCATGGGTGAAAATGCGATTATTGGCCTCTTACGCGGCGTCCTACGTAAGCAAACTCAACGCAGCCCGGCGCGAATATTGAACGATTCATTTTAATTTCACAAGCAGCTAAGAGTAAATACGCAACACAACAGTAGGTAACCACTACGTAAGAAACTAAGGTTCAGCTTAGTATCTAGTTTTTCTTGGTATTTGCCGGTTTATAGAAGACTTATAAATAAAAAGGTATTAATGAAATTATTAAAATAATAATAAATAAATAAAATTAATAAATGATTTAAACTAATTAATTACTATCCTCAACTCTTGCACATTATTTTATATCTGATTTTTTAAACAATCAAATAGTGTTACATGTACGTATAGGCATAATAAACACTGTCCGCTTCTAAAAGGCTGGGTCTCAAAATCTATGGAAAGTCGACTTTCTCCTTTGAAGACAACAGTCGCGTTATTTGCTTCAGACCGAGTTAGAAGGACTCAGCGGGCCGATCAGGTTTACCGATGAGGGTCGCCGCCGCAATTTCTCTCTTCAAATCATGGAGAATACTGTCAGCGGAGATATGGTCAAGGTGAGCCATTACCATGTTTATGGGAATTTCCAATGCGTCACTATATTTTGCTAAATAACTTTAACTATGTAGGTACAATACAAACAACTCTGACATCTGGATCGACAACGTTATTAACTTGATTATAATAATTGATTTGTTAAGCAAACATACCTCGCTGTGTGCGCGCCAAATGACAATAAAATTTGTAATTATGTAGGTATTGATGGTTTGAATGTTCGGTTCAGGTGGCGACGTGGTACGACTATAGAGGCCTCGTGCCCGTCCGTCGGAAGCTGGCTCCACTAGACGTCTCCGGCAATTACGATCGAAACAAGACGTACATCGTATCGACCATCGAAGAGCCCCCTTATTTCCTCCTTGGCCGGCCTGACGCACACGAGCCTGATCCTAACGACCCATACCGCGGTTACTGTGCAGACCTTGCCGTGTTGCTAGCTGACAAACTGGAAATCAAATGTAAGTTTCAATTGTGCCGTCCGGAGCTGTTATTGATCTCAGCTATTTTGGTAAATTTCCTTTAGCCAATGTCATTTAACTGTCATGGAAATAGTAACTATGTGACACAATGTAAAATCTGTTTGATATAACACAAGCTTCGGTGTTTTAATGATTTTATTGTTTTTATCAGATGAGTTTCGCATGGTAAAGGATGGGAAGTATGGCCGCGAGAATCCTAAAATGGCTGGCGGTTGGGACGGCCTGATTGGCGAGCTTGTACGCAAGGTGAGTCATTACTGTTTTACAATTTTAAATGACTATTAAAGGTTACCCGTGACTTCATTCACGGAGGTATTTTTTCATTTAGAATTCAGTTTCCCACCAAAAGCCCGTTGGCCTACACCAGCAAACAGTTTACCTGCCAACATTAGTATTATTACCATTGGAAGCGGGATATTTACCGCGTAATAGGTGTGTTTGTTTTGAGTCCCGGATATTTCGGCACCGTTGCTCGCGATATCATGACATGAATATGTTCATACCTCGATATGTCGAGACCTCAAAACAAACATAATACATGGTAAATATCCTATTTACAATTAATTAGTGGCTTTGACAGTTTAAAACCGTATACCTAATATAGCTTTATATCAATACCTAGCTAATTTTATCTGCTAATGGGAATATGTTCGTAACATGTGCACTTGTGCAGGTGGCCAATTTTCGAGGCTTGTTGGAAGCGATTATAAAAGCTTCACGAACTTCTGGACAAGCTACAAAATACGATTTAGGTATTGGTGTACGGCATACACTGATACCGCCGAACTCCGTACACTGTATGGGAGTTCTTTTTGTTTTTAGCTTGTATAGCCGTACTACGGCTGTATGAAGTTTGGCGTCTTTTTGCAGACTAGTTTATTCGCATCCATAAACTATTGTTCTTATTTGAAAAAACTTTATACAAACTCCACGAACCCCTTCAAACTTGACCGTTATAGAAATAAATCATCCAGTGTTTTTTTTTTTATACTGTTTGTTTTGTTTATCTGTGATTTATATTAATACCTACTACCGGGTACTTAGATGTTTGTATATCAATCCAACACAGAGTAGTAAACTAAGATTGGTCTCAGGTTATTAGGGTTTCATCAGGGCACGTAGTACCTGATAGTAATAGTCTTGGGAGTGTTTTTGAATGAAAGGGATTAATGGAAGGGGTTTTTATAATGTAACAAGCTAGGGATTTCTATATGTTACGTAAAAAGTTAGCTTAGGGATTAGGTCTTCTATCTTGAACTAATTCTGACAAGTTAGGCTGAATTAAAGTACATCAATGATCAATATTACTAGGTAGTAATATTAAATAAGACGTTTCCTCTAATCGGGGTTGAATGAAACGATTTCCAAGGTGTCTAATACTCTGTGGTTTTGGAAATATACGCGAGAACAAGCATATTAATATGCATAATATTTCAACTACAATAATACCATTTTATGAACTATGAAGCATTATTAAAGATATAAGTAGACAGATTCACAATAGAATGATGCTTAATACTCGAAATATAATGTTATAATGAAACTGATACGAACAAGAAGCACTATTTCTACGAGCTGAAATAAATACGAAGGTATTACCTACAAATCGCGCCGCGAGCATTTGTTCCGACATTATAATGTTCGTATCAATTTTGAAATATCGAATATGCATGAAGCATGAGGCTCGCCCCACATATCGAGGAGGCTTAGTGCTGTACCGATGATTCCCAACCTATGACGTGAGCGAGAGATGCATTTTAGTAACGGCTCGTTATTTACTTCATGCGATATATCCCAGCCGTTTTTATTGAAATATGACAAGTAACGTTTAAAATGTTGCAAACTTTGCTTGGAAAATACAACACTTTCAAGTAACGGTGCTCAAAGACAAGTAATTTCTAGAACTTACATTTCTTAGCCAATCAATCCCTTTACTTAGTTGAATTTTTAGAGCCATTCAGCAAACATTTGCCAGATATAAAATCTATAAACCAATTTCCAAAACAGCGGAGGGCACTGATATAATAATTTTGGGCCGTGTCAACTTTACCGCCTAAGGTTTCGTATATGTTGTATAAGGTGTGTAAGTACCTAGGTCCGAATAAACATTTATTTGGTATTCTTTTGTTATTGAGTGGTTTACCGTACTTATAACGCTTTTATGTAGCACTTGGGATGTTTGTCATTATTGATAACAGTTTCTGCCCGCGGTTTTTTCACCAATCTCTTTACTATTTCAATAATTAAATAAAAACTTATCACTGTTAATCATATGAAAAATAATGTCTAGGTACGTATAACAATTTAAATAAATAGGTGAGTGAATAAATTATAACTGTATGAAAATATTTAATTTAACACGGTTCTGTAATCTACATTTTTGCTCTCCCGTCCTTTGTACGTGAAGATTTTGCGGACTCGAGACTCGTCAGCGACTTTTAGTATTTGTCCTTGAGCTTTATTTATTTTCATCGCGAATGCTGCTTTCAGGGGAAACTGGAATCTTTACCTGGAGTGGTTGGGATTATTGGAATACGAGGGATTAGTACAGCTTCTCTCTTTGCTGTTCCTCTCATAATGAATGCTCTTACAATATACCATCCGAGGATTATAATTTGTAGTCGCGTGCCATAATAGAGTTTTGGTACGTAAAGATTTCTCATCTTGGGACTGGAACATCAGCGTTTAATGTCGACTTATGGGAAGGCACCCCTGACAATTCCAAAGAGTGAAGGAAATCTACAGGGTACGAGATCACATATCCATGATATTGTCTACGTATAGACATTCGAAGACATGATTTGTTCGTTGAACTGCCCCACAATTTCCTTCGTCGGTGCTAAAATTGTCCTTTTACCCAGGCATTTTCTGTTCCTCGTGTTAGTTTTCAGATCGGGATAGACGTTGCTTTTTAAATCATTTGCGTTTTGTACAGAATTCACTGTTTTAAGTAATCACACCGTTGGTATCTGTTGCCGCACAATCTTCTCCGATTTTTATTAGAGTAGCCCCATATTGTGTCGCTTGTATCTCACAGTTCATCAGCAGCTGTAGTCTATTGTCAGACATTTTTTTTTAACATACTGTACATCCACAATGTAACTCCAAACATACATTTGTTTCATCTCAACTACATGGAAGACTGAACTGTCACCTCTAATCCTATTCTACTCGTGGATATATTAAAGAAAGAACAACATTTCGGCTCACATTGACAAATATACTGAGTAGGTATACTGCGATTGAAGTATAAATTGATATGTTAGAATTTAGGTCACTCTGGTACTTACTTGCTGAAAGTTGTGTCATTCAATCGTCTAATACCCGATCAATGTCAGCTGCTATTTAAACTTCCATATGACTTTAAAAAACTGAGACAACGAAGTCCAACTTTAAGCAAGTTCTTTCAAACACGTCGCTATTAAATTAAAATTTATGTTATTTCAATTGCTTATTTCGTAAGAGATTTACATTAATTTTGATACTAAACGGTTAATGAATTTATAATTGCCACTAACAACTCCAAGCACAACTTTCGATTGCTAGTTAATGTTCCTCCAAAACTTGGTAATTTACTTTGCATTAATAAATTCAAAAATTCAAAATGTACGTAAATATTTTTCGTGTTCAGGATTTCACATTTTGTCATTGGCGATTTTCTTTGCTTATGTAAGTTGCGACTACAAAATAATGACCCACATACCTAGATATATCAAAACTGGCCTATACCAACTAATAGTTAGCCACTAGAGATCTGATTAATTTGCTCGCACAGTATCGCTTTTTTCGTAACTCGCTCACCACACTTTTTTGTAGTGATAGGCCTCTTTCGCAAGAGACCACCTGGATAGGCACCACACCTTTGCCAGATATTCATCCGGCTAGCAGTAGTGTGCAAACATTACTGTGTTCCAGTTTGAAGAGCACTGTTTCCAGCGAAATGACTGCTGGCCATTTGAGACTTTAGAACCAATGTCTCAGGGTGACGAGCGCAGTGCAGTGCTAACAGATTCTGTGTGGTACTGTAGCTGTTATGGGCAAGCGTAGCGCTTACCATCAGGTGAACAATTTGCTCGTCTCGTTACTTAGTAACATAAAAAATACTCGGGGTGCGAACGCGTACGGACGGACGTATTTCGCCCTAACAAATAATGTCAAAGAATGGTATAGATCTAAATTAACAGAACAAAACAATGGTAAATTGATTACAACTTTAAATTAAACTAATATAAAGCCTACCCTAGTCAAACAAACCGCCACTTAACAAAATAAAAATAAATAAAATGTTGAAGATTTTCTATTGAATGAAAATGAAAAAAAAAAATTATTCACTGCAAAATAATAAAATCATATCTTAAAACTAAGTACTTAAACATATCTTATAACTAGATGTTTGAAAATGGTGTTGGATACATTTAGAAATATTGCAGTGGAAGGTAACCTCGGTGTAAATATTTTCTCGTTGAAACGTAACTACAGATACATAAATCTCAACTGTCGTTCTTTTATCGCATCATATATAAGTTTCGCATGTAGTACTGGTGGAAAAAAGATAATAAAGGCACCAGTGTTTTCCCAAAACTGTTTAAATACTTATGTTTCGACGCATAGAATTTTTAACCCGATTTACACTAAATTAATAATTATTAAGCTCATAATAATTTAAAATTTTACGAGAACATTAGCAAATTTTTTGTCATTATCGGCCAGATTTGGGTCACATCTTCATTTAACACCTACTAGGTGATCCAGAATCTCTAGATAACTCAGTTATTTATCGATTCGGTTTGATATCATCCAATCAGACACATTCTTCATAAATTTCACAGTATTCGAATCGACGAGTACTTGTGGAAATCGATCTCGAATCGAAATTGACACAGTAACAGTTTTTCCTCCGTAACTTGAAAAGTTTCGGCACAGGACGCCCGAATTTTTTTTATTAAGAGTTTCTGACATAGTTATTATGTCATGTGATGTTTAGTTAGGACTTCCTTTGGGCACGTTAGGACCCGAGATGGTATAGGGTTTTTTGTAGACACACACTAGACGTAGCCAAAAGCCTTCTGGAATAACAACTGTGGTTGTAATATTTTTTTTTTACATTTATCTGTTTACACTGTTCATAAACTTGACACTACGCTTTCTAAATGTTATAACAGTTTTTTTATACTAATTATTATTTTCAGGAGGTAGATATGGTCATCGGCCCGCTCATAATAACCATCGAGAGGGAGGCCGCCATTGATTTCAGCATACCATACCTTTCATTTAGAACCAAAGCCCCCAAAAATGCCCAGCAGGCGATCTCTATCTTCAGTTTCCTTCGCCCACTTTCCAAGGAGACTTGGGTAAGAAGAATGTCTTTTGCAAATTCTCACTTTCCAGAGAGACTTTAACGAGGATATGTTAAACCATTTTAGCCATCGTATATTTCTAGTGAAAATTGTTATGTCATAATTATACACGTATTATATGGAAATGAGATTTTAAAATTAATTAGGTTACCTTTATTTTGATTGCAAGCTTTTATTTAACTTAATGTTTGTTTAGGTCAAATCGTGCGAGTTAATTTTGACCCAGTTGCCGTTGTTCAATCCAGTTTTTATTTAGCATGCCTGTCCAGTTCCGATGATAATATAATATATTACCGTGACAGCGAGCTGAACGGATCACGGAGACGTGTAAACAACGGAACTTCTCAGTACCTAACAGCAGACTATAAGTGTTTAGCCTAATATTGATCAGGCTGTAGTAATTTATAAAAGCTTTTCGGAATACATTATTTTTCACATGAATTATATATATTATATTCATTCAAGTTAAGGTGTAATGTTCGTCTGCTTGCAGTTATGTATATTAGGCAGCGGATTGGCAGTGAGCGTTGTCATGTACCTGGTGTCACGGTTCTCGCCGCAAGAATGGCGAATCGTCTCCGTTACGGACTCGCAATCTTCTGATCAATCCGATGCCTCTACCACAAAAGTAAGCCTAAATACAGAACTTCGAGAAACGTCGACTACAGATGAACAACTTTTTTGAAATAATTCGTTCCCAGTACAAATTTACTAACCTTTGGATGTTTGTTTATTATCAATTCAAACTCCCACTGGAGGAACTTTGATAGAGGTTTTGCCACATGATAGCTTTGGTTTCGTATATGTACGTTTTATAAGTAATTGACAAGTAATTGCAGTTATTCGAACAAAGTTTGGTGAAAAGCGTACGGTATACATTACATCTTGGATTTGATAGGTTTTATATCTTTTGAATTCAAATTAATAATATTATTTAGCTTACAATAACATTAGAACAATGTAAAAATAAGATGATAATAAAAACAATATCAGCCGCCCAAATACTGACCGCGTGAAGCTCGGTGATTGGAGAAGAACCAATTTTCAAACCACTAGGCTATGGATGTTGCCTTTTTTGCCCTTTTTGATGATGTAGGTCCTAAAAACTGCACCGCAAGCAATACTATAACATATGTCGCCTTACTTCGCACTTACGACCATCATAAATATATTTAATATAATTAGAAGAAACCTAGAGCAAATAAAACGTTTACCTGTGGAAAAAAATATAAGACTAAAATTATATGACACTTTTCAGACGACTGTCGTGAACGAGTTCAGTTTTTGGAACTCGATATGGTTCTCGCTCGGCAGCTTCATGCAGCAGGGCAGCGACATTACTCCGAGGTCAGTGAATCGTTTATTGTACTAAGTATATTACTTCCCCAACTTACTGTGTAGTGTTGGCACAGCTGACCAACGGTGGAAAAATTATGGCGAAACGGTACCAAATTGTTTTGCTATCACAATATCAATATTGTTTGTCTTGTCTCAAACCGGAATACAGAGATGTTTGTATTATATATACATTACAACTTGGTGGTAGAATATTTGCTAAAAATATTACACCTTATGCTCTTATCCTCATTAGGCGGCCTCTTGTAGAAGAAGCCAATAAATATAAAATGTTCCTTGCACGCAGGTCTATTTCCGGTAGAATTGTTGGCTCTGTCTGGTGGTTCTTCACTCTGATCGTGGTGTGCTCCTACACGGCAAACCTGGCGTCTTTTTTCACACTGGATCGCATTAACGAACCAGTAAACACCTACAGTAAAATTGCGGCGTGCCCTCAGGTATGTACCAACCAAAAAAAATATCTCAATATTCCATAATGTTTTCGTACCTATTCTTTTCTTTAATTTTCCCCACAAACAGCACTTTTCAAGCCACCGTTTTTGTAAATGGCTGCAATTTTAAATAGTCCCCAGCAATGAAATAATCACCAGTAATGTTTAACTCACCAGAAATGTTAAATAGGCGCCGGATATATTAAAATTTCCGGCGAAATTAAAAGAGATTATACCGCTGTATGCAGTCGTATGCGAAATATTCTCCTGTAAAAGTACAAGAAAATATTTCACATACGACTTTATGCTGAAAAACAAATTAGTACACATTTTTATGAATATCCTAAAGTTTATAAAGCAGACTTAAAAAGCGGTCCCCACAACTTAAATCAATGTTGTATCACGTTTTTGCTAGAATACAAGGCTCGATTGTTCTTAAAAAAATATTAGTTACGCTCAAAACAAGTGTCTCCGGAAAATTGACAAATGAAAAATGACAAACAGAATTGAATTCATTTAATATTTCATAAGCAGCGTGTATAAAATAAGCAACAATTGTGCAACAGGATACCACCTATAAGAAAAGCGCGACTTACACCAATGAGATCCATGGCGACGCAGAAGGCTGGTTAGCTTACCTCGTCGACCGACCGGGGGATGATGACTCTAACTCACCCTGTGAAATGATCGTCGCAAATAATGACCTCGGCCTTCGGGACTTCGGCGTGGGCTTCCCTAAAGGATCGAAACTTCGGTAAGTACTCTCGAGTCCTGCGAGCATTTGCGAATTCGGCGAGCGAGAATGCAACGCGAAGCGAGGCGTGTAAACTTGCGAAATTAGGGAGAAGATGCTAAGCCATGTTAGCATAATAGAAAATATCGTATTATATCGATAGCTTTGAAAATAATAAAGTTAACAATCGTTCAAAAGTTGACATTTCTTAAGAATTGTTTTGTACCCATTATCATAATGTTCTTTTCAATTTTTGCATATTAACATCAAATTCGATGATAAGAGGCTGATAACAAATATCTATAACTATTAAAATCTTTCATAAAAAATAACGGATAGATTAATTTGATTAGGTCACTTTACTCACTGTTGATAATGACGTGATTATTATGTGTGGGTTATGTTTTTAGCGAAGGGGTGAACCTTGCATTGATGGCCCTCAAGAACGACGGAGAACTCAATCACCTGGTGCGCAAATGGTTTTCGAAGACCGAATGCAATCTGGCTTCGGTAAGTGGTTTGTCCCCACTAGGACGGATTATGACACTTACCAAAAAGGGCTCCTATAATCTCCACCAACCAGCATTGAAATGTTTGGTGGGGCTTAGACCGTTTTTGCAAAGTGTCATAATACCTCCTTGAAGAGGCCTATCTCGCCCTCCGTGACTCTGTTATGCGTTGATATTTTAGCAGGTGTGTCGATAAAATCTATTTTCTTCATATAAAGAGAAAATGTTTTGATTTTGTTGGTCAGAGCTAATCTGCTAGAACTACAGGGCAATGATAAAATGTCATCGGGTCACAAAATTCGCCAAAATGGCTGATTTCCTATCATCGGTAAGTCCGTCGGTGACAAACTGCCATTTTATCGGCTAGTGAGATTCGGCAAAAATCGACCCCTAGATCTGATTTAATTTTAGTGACAAGTCGATATAAAACGGTCAAGCAGAGCATAGAGTATTTATTGTAAAGAAATATTTAGATAAACCCGAGAAAACCTTCTGTTTTTTTCGGAGCCGGGGCAGGACGTGTATCTTCCGTGAATGCATCCTAATACGGAAACATTATTGCAGCATAACGCCGGTCCGGTAGAACTGACTCTGGAACAAGTGGCCGGGTTGTTCTACATGTTGGTAGGCGGGCTGCTGATGGCTATGTTCGTGTCTGTCTATGAGTTCTGTCAGCACGGCCGCGCCGAGGTCCGCCGCGCCAAGATCTCGCTGCGTGAAGCCCTCCGTGCCAAGTCCAAACCCGACCCTGTAGAACAAAAGTCCCCTACGCCCCGCCGCCGACGCGAAGAGGAACGCTCCGAATGGAACACTGCTGCATTTTCTGGAGTGAGTACATTCGATGTCGGTAGCTTTTCAGCTCTTTTTATCTAAAAGCCTTGTCAAACAGATAGCTAAGAGCAGCGGCAAGCCATTTTTACATGGTTTTACGACGCAATACGGTTCGTTTTCGCATTTCTATGTGACAAGATACATTACAAATTAAAAACTCCTCGCCACGCGTTCGGTTTGCCGTCTGTTTGACTAGATCTTTAGATTGTTAAGCGGTATCTTTTTACTTTCTTATCAATCGGTTATGCGTTTTACTTGGGAAGATTTGAACGTTGATATGCTCATGTAACGTTCCAACACATCACATCGTACAAAAATCAAAAATTGAATTAGTTGTTGTGTAGTAACATTATGACAAAATTTAAATATAGTTAAAACTTCTACATCATTGAAAAATAAACCCAAAATTAGTATTATAAATACTCATGTAGCAATATATACTTATTTGGAAGTACGTGACACTCAAGGGACCGGGTGATTTGCCAGAAAACCATTGAATGGAGAGGGTCTCATTTATTAGACATTAAAGTAAATCCAATAAACTATGTTACACAAAAAAAAATTGTTGATACGTAGATTAATATACACATTTACAAATTTAAGAGTTGAAGTGCGGCATTACCAATACTTAACATAAAAGTAATTACCATAAAAATCCAAAAAAATGTAATCCTCATACTTATTAGAAAGAACTCGATTGTACGCTTGCCATTTCACCGTTCCTCAAACTTCCGGCATGGCCGCCGGGCAGGCCGCCCATCCGGCCAAATCCGCAACTCGGGTTGATCATCAGCTAATTATATTAAATCACACACCACATATTATTATTATTACCACATATGTACATATATAATGTTTTCTTCGACTGTTGTAATTGGTTGCGGCCGTTTCATGTTAATTATTATAAATAAGTAATAATCTCACATCAGAACATAGGTTTTTTTATTTACAGTTGTTAAAAGGAGTGTGTCGATTTTTTTCTGTATATTACCTCATTTTTACCGGATTTCTCAACCGAATTGGATGATGATAATTAATCGCCAATGTGGTCCTTATTATAAATTGAATGACAATAGATCAGTTGGTTTTTGGTTGGTTTGGTTGGTTGGTTTGGTTGGTTGGTTACTAATTCTTAGATTCTTTTGACTGAGATCGTGCTATGTCACCGCGAAACACTTTTCGCGGTGACATAGCACGATCTCAGTCAAAAGAATCTAAAGCGCACCATACGGCGCCGCGTACTAATACACTACAGTTTTGTAGTACTAAGTGAATCTGCCCTGTGACAATATTTGCATTTGACGTACATCCTTGTCTTCCTATCTTTACTGGTTAGCGACTGCGTTTAGTTTAGCACAAGGACTTCTGGATTCTCTTCGATTCACAGACCCAAATCACTCTTCTGCACGGATACCCAAACCAGTTTCATATTTATAATAGAAGAATTAATAGTAATTTATTTTATATAATACAGAATTATAGACCCGTGCCCAGCAGTGGGACGTTATGGGTTGATGATGATGATGATGATATACAGAATTACTCGTATATGAATGTGAGCTAAATAAAGCTATTGTTTTATCCAGCAGTACTACAGCCCTGCCAACCAGATCGGCCAGGAGGAGGAGAATGCTCTGCAAGCCAGTTTCACGCAAGTCTGATGTTCAGCCCGGGATGCGGCTACCCTGCGCCGACCATCCCACTCCAGGCACCCCTCGGACTCCGTCGAGCTCTACCAGCTGTAAGCGCACACCAACGTCTGCAAATTAAACGATACGTTAAATATCTCTAGGACTAATGTGTACGGTGATCATTCAGTGAAATTCGAACAATTTGTGTCAACTCATGATGTTTGTAACCGATAGACAAGAGCCATTAGAACGGTCGGTTGTATCAGTGATCATGCTTTTCCAGCATGGCCTTGTTTTGAGTAGCACGTGAATTTCAGGTTTTTGATCACGTTTCTATGTTTGCGTATCGTGCCTATATTTGCAAGTCTTACAGCAAACCGACGACTACTGCGACATTATACGAGACTTTATGTGAACAAGTCGAAATATTTGATGTTTAAACAATTTCTTGGTGTTTATCATGTGTAATAGTAGCCGGATTACGGTCCAGTTTAATCACGATCTATACGGTATCCCATAGTATTTAATCAACATTTTCTAGATTAAGTAAATGTCAATGCTATAGAATGGATGTCTTTTTTCAACACGATGGTATTGTCGTACGGTTTATCAACGGAGGAGAGCGGATTGGGAAGCGTCATTAATGATATCGATATTTTAAAAATCCCAACGGATTTTACCTAAGTACGAGTATCAGGGTCTTACGATAACATGGTTATGAAGTTAAACTTTTCAATTAGATAAACCTAATAAGTGCTGTAATTGTAAAAGTCAAAACTCTCAGTTGTTAGCTAAAGATACATCATCGGCCAAATTTATCGCAGAGCCTATCGTTCGGGCTATCACTGTGAAATATCATTAAAAATGCCGCGACAATTTCAACTTTAATATACAAAACAGTGTCCTCGCGGACTGTTCTTTACGGAAAGTTATTCAAACCGCCAAGAGGCCTTTAAAAAGGTGCACGAGTAGTCATGATATTGGCTGCGAGCCACAGTCCTCACACTAATTTCTTCTGCAGGATAATGTTCACGAACTTGAACCGGATACATAACTTTAGAGATCGAGAGGGCAGTTCAAATAGTTATCGTTTGCAACCTACCGCTTAAAGTCACTCTTCATACAATTTGTGCAAAGGGCTAACAACATGTTCAATAAATGTAACATAAAGATGATTACATTATTTAATAATGTAATCATCTTTAATTTTATTATTGAAGCTAAGGTTTGACAGCTTTGACCTGGCAGTCTTACCTAACACTTAGGCGCCAGTTACTACGAGTAGAAGCCAAACTCGCGGCTAGCTTCTCGCCTTTCGTATATTACTGTCGAATTTAGTGGCATGGTGACATTATCGCCACGAGAAACTCACTCGTGTAGGTACCTTTTACACTTGACTCGCCGAGTCCGCGGACTATGAAAGTAAGACTAAGTAAGACTGTATTGATAAAGTCTTAGTATTCGATAATGGGAGAGGTACAGAATGGTGAAGAAATAAGGCATTCATTTGCACATTTAGCATTATATTATACTCGTAGTTGCTGATTTTTATGTAACAATGTTGTAGTTATGAGATATAATGGCAACTCTATACGGTTCGCTGTCTCCAATGTGGACGACAAGACGCGATTGTGACGCGCTTTTGCTCTTTTCATTCAAAGGGCTCCAACTTTGGTGAACCGTGTAATCGCCAAAACAGTGTTACCTTATTTAAATTAGGAAATTAAAATGAATAAGATGTAATCACTTTTGTATTTAAATCACTATCGTAAGATGTAGAAATGGATGTATTTTATCTTGAACTGTTAACGTACCACATAAGAACTATAATAATACACTCGAATCGAATTACTGACAACAGATGTTCAGTGTTCCTATTATTTGCATTTCTGTACATTTTTAAGTTTATTTCTGCTCAATACTGAGGTTATAGTAAAACCAAAGTACTTTTTCCATTTTTATTTAAGTGATTAAAATTTGTGAAATAGCTCTCACGTGGGTTTTTTAGGAATCCGTAGTCAAAGGCGTTGCTTTGATGTACTTAAATGTTCGGACTAATGACAGTGGAAGAATTTTATTCTTTGTCGAAATTTTTAAGTGACGAGACAAATCGAATTTTTCAAAGTTAGGATACCTAACTTTATCGATTTTACAAATGACCTATGCTATGTCGAAATCTTAAAACAGGTTATACTTTTAACTAACTATCTATTTCTAAAATCATATACTCGTAGACATGATTTCGTGTATTGTTAATCTAGTTGCATTTTTGATGTTGTAATAATTATATTCATGAACCAAGTACTCTGTAGTTCTTTCAAACCATGCATTACATGGAACTTTTTGAGTATAGCTCTCCAACCGAAACGATTATTGTTTTTTTAGTGTAACCAACTTTTTTTCAACGTTTTTATAACATTTGAATATTTAGGTATAAAACAGTGCCAAAGGCAAGTTTTATTAGATAAGGACTCATATCAAAAACAGTGGTAGGTTTTCGTATCTAATTTTGTTTAATGACAAGAACTATACACATTCCACGTTGTTTTAATATTTAATAAATGGACTAAAGCGAAAACTACGAGCTAGTATACTATTATTCACTTACTCTAGTCATATTTTTTATAATTTATAGCATTTTAAAAATTTATTACTCTTCCGTCCTGATGCTGTTCTGATCATTTTAGAATACCACTAATGATAGTGTGTGTAACATTCCAAAAGTCCATAGTTTCGTTGTTTGGCTAATATTATTATATACCTAATATGATATGGAATTTGATCTAAACTTGACGTTGAATTCGACGACGCGGGTATAAACCGAGTTAATTAATCAAATCAATTGTGCCAAAACTGTATGTAGTCTAACATTGTTTGAAAGCGTACGATCTGAGTCGCTACTGAATCTAAACTGGAAAGCAAATTAAACTAGTACGCTTGCGGCGAATTCGTCCACCTACCACAGGCTGAACTCTGACTCCGAGTGTCTTTGGATTGATATCAACCTCAATTTTGCTGTTCTCAGCATATTATTATGGTGACCTGCTACGATATGAGTCGGTTTTCGAAATGAAAATTCAATCAACCAATATTTTCTCCAATGATGTTTTCCAGTTGCATACTGGGGTTAATGTACTGTACCCCACATTTTTAATAATATTATTATTAGATTATTGCTAGAATTTTCAAATCAGATGTTATTATTTTAATTTTGTAAAGTTTTAAGCAATGTTCTTTGCTCTAATTTACCTTCGGATGCCAACAACTTATTTAAAAACGCGCACTTTTTTGTATTTTTTACATTGTTCATGAAATTTTCAATACTTGGTTTTTCTATATATCTATCCCTAATTAACTATTATGACTATAACGTGAATAATTAGATACTTTATACAAGTATGGTTAATGACTGATTTACATCGTTTCTTTATATACGTAGAACTTAGAGTTAAGGTAATATTTTAAATGTTATCGTTAATATAATATTATTGTAACAATTCGTATATCACGTCTGTTAAGTAGACAAATTACTTGAAACATTTAAAAAAATTGTTTCATTTTAGATAACCTGTACTGAATTGAGGCATTTGGCCGACGTTTGCGCTGTACCCTAGTACCAAAATATAGGTACTTAATTATTGATGTATAATCTCATATATAACTAGATAAATATTTATTCAACTGTCTAAAATTGGTGTCTGTTGTAATTCAATAAAATAATAAAAATTATCCGTGTTTTATTTAAACTTAGTTTTCCCCTTTTCATCCTCTTATGATATAGATAGAAAACTTTGAAAGTGAAACATAGTATTATAAGTCAGAAGAAGAAAATCTAAGTAAATAAAGAAAGTAGATATTATATTATTATAATAAGAAGATTTGAACTCAACTTTAATTCTCTATTGATGCTCGGTAATTGAATAGATACATAGATAAGTATAAAGCAATCTCTATTATAAATTATTGGCTAGGTATAGTATCACGAAATATAATAATAATATCAAGATCAGGAAACGAGGAGACTGTGCGTCTTTGAGACGTGAACACCACAGCTTCATATTTAGAGAGTTAATTGCTTTTCAAACAATTTGGCCTAACCAAGCCGGACTTCGCTGGACGAGACACAATTTTGAGTTAGTTAATAAATTTAGAAGCTTCACGAACACGTTCCTACATCTATATATATATATATAAATGTTATGTTGGTTTGTGTACGCTTCAAAAACTCAAAAAGTTCTGCACCGATCGAGCTGAAATTTTAGCATGATATATAATCCGCATCAAGGATTTTTTTTTAATCTATTTTTTTCATCAGTGACATGTCAGCGAATGTGCGAATGTGCCACAGCGAAGCGTGGCAGGGCACAGCTAGTACAGTATAAATACAATCACGAGCTCTGCCATGTAAACGTACAGATGATCTTTTAAAGGCCAGATTAACGGCTCTTAATGCGTATCGGTCCAAATGTCGAAAGAAAACACATTGAAACAATGTTTACCACGCACTGAAACGTTTGATTATTTTTTTCTGTTTGTCTAGTCTGGGCAAAAACCACGCCGTGTGTGTTTGTTGTTGGATTTTTTACATTTCAAAAATGCTGTGGATTTTGCCGTTACCGTACGTCGGCGCGGGAACAAATAGTAACGTGAGTTCTCGGCCTAATATAAAAATACTTGACACTGCGTATTATTTATTATTTAGCACACAAATAGAGTACAAGGAGTACTTAATGCTAAGTAGCATTTTCAACCAGTCATTCCAAGATGACTGGTAGAAAATGCTACTCACCTCGCACCTCCAGAGGTGAGTAGCATTTTCTTCCGTTATATTCCTACCTCCAGAGGTGCGAGGTAGGAATATAACGGAAGTCCTATAACTGCTCTTGATTAAATTTGGTACTTTATGGATGACAAAGCTGTTCCAGACTGTTCGAACGAGGTGGAAGAGTATTTATACAAGAGTTCGTAATTCGTCGGTTGCTTTGGCCAGTTCAAAGTCCTGACCCAGGTGAGCAAGTCTGATCAACGCAGAGTGGAATCGTACAAATTCCTTAAATAATATTGTCGAAAAGATTCTGGTGATAAAAGCTACTTAAAATGAGTAAATTAATTGAAGGTGCCAATGGAATAGCTGATTTCTTTAGGCCTTTTTTTGCATAAGGATTTAGTTATTAACTAGCTGCGCCCCGCGGTTTCACCCGCGTAGTTCCTGTTCCCGTGGGAATATGGGGATAAAATATAGCCTATGTTACTCGCTGTCAATGTAGCTTTCCATTAGAGAAATATTTTTTAAATCGGTGCAGTGGTTAAGCCGAAACTTTACATATTCCTATACATACTTTCATCCCCTATATTTATTTTACCCCTCAAGGGTAAAGTTTTACAAACTTTGAATGCCAAATTTATTTATATCTAATCAAGATCCAAAGTATAAATAAATAAATAAATAAATAAATAAATAAATAAATAAATAAATAAATAAATAAATAAATAAATAAATAAATAAATAAATAAATAAATAAATAAATAAATAAATAAATAAATAAATAAATAAAAGCCTAAAAAATAAATTTCAAGCTTCTAGCTTCAAAAATGACGATACTTCCATACAAACTTTCATCCCCTATTTCAAACCCTTACAATGCATTTTATGCGATAAAAAGTAGCCTATGTCCTTCCCTAGGCTCTAGACTATTTCTGTACCAAATTTCATTTCAATCGGTTCAGTAGTTCAGGCGTGAAAGAGCAACAGACAGAGTTACTTTCGCATTTATAATATAAAGTAAGGATTTTGACGGCACAACGATAATATCTTCCGTGGAGGCGGCGCCGTCAATACAAAAACAGAATTGCATCAACAATCATACAATCAATCATACCAAACAATCATACAACATATAAATAAATATAAATAAATATATACCCATATATGCTATCTATCATAAATGTTTTTTTTTTGTATGCAGGTACTTTTTGCGTTCTAAGTATTTTCTATATAAATAATTTCGAGCGCAAAATGGTGATTCGCGTTATTTTTCACTTTTAAGCAAACGACCAACTTTATTCCACAGCGACTAAACCGGTAAAGGGATTAATTTATATTAAATTAAGCTCAGTTTCGACCAGACGAAGTAAAAGAGGGATTTCAGTTTTCTAGAGTTTGGCCGCTATAATTTGTTAAGCGCCAAATTAACATAAGTATATATTTTCTTTCCGTACAGTAAATGACTTTAATGAATCAGGTGGTAGAGTCGGTTTACTTTCACCGTCTTGAAGTCCTTGAGGATAAAGATTTTTGAGTTGAGTTATAGTTTTAGAATGTACATGTACCTAGCCGGTTATCCTATCTTACTTCTTAACACCTGTTCTTTCGAATTATGTCATACTACAACTTTTTTTAGCTTTTACCTTTAGCTGCCAAACCTGCAAAGGTTTGTTTCTTTTCTAAAATATCTTATTACTCATAATAATAACATATTTGCGCTTAATGAGCCTGTAATTGTGGAGATAGTTACATGATGTGGTAAGACGTGGAAGAGTAATTGTTTATTTCTTAGATCCCAGACTGCATGTAATTGGCGGGCTTGGAATTCCTTTGTGCAATCTTAGTTATGCACAATTTCACATAAGGCATAACAACATAACAATGCACTTAGACATATACCTAATAGAAAATCTGTTCAAAGTTGTGACTTTATCGATAAGCTACATATACATCGCAAATTTATACTGAGTAACGGGACGAGCAGATTGTAACTACGAGTAGATGTTGTTAATCAACAATCTACATCTATCTTTACCATTTAAATTTAATTAATATTTTATTTCAATGAATGGTTGGGTTATATACGAATATAAATATATTTGTCCAAGTACCACGCGAACATAATCGCGGGTTACAGCTAGTTTTATTCTAATATTTATTATAAATTATCGACCTCCTTTTTTATCTACTAGCTCCGCCCAGCGGTTTCACCCGCGTAATTCCCGTTCCTGTGGGAATACGGCAATAAAATATAGCCTACGTTACTCGCTGATAATGTAACTTTCCATAAGTGAAAGATTTTTTTAAATCGGTGCAGTGGTTTAGCCGAAACCTTACACATTTTCATACAATCTTTCTCATCTTATTTTTATTTTATCACCTTATGAGTAAAATTCTTACAAATTTTGCATGTCATATTAATGTACATCTAATTAAAAGCCTAAAAAATAAGTTTCAAGCTTCTAGCTTCGAAAATGACGAAACTTCCATGCAGACTTTCATCCCTTTTCTTTTTTTTTTACCCGGGGAAATGCATTAGGCATACCACCCGGCCCGGGGGGAGGGGTGGTTATGTGGGACTCCCCCGCCAGGCGGTCTGACGGGGTTTACCCACTAAAACCCCGGGGTGTTCTCCTCTCCGCATTGTGGAGGTGGTTACGGGGACGTACGGCGCTTCCGCGACCACCTCTGCGGGCGCCCTTTCGGGCTCGCCGATTGAGGCTTGGGCCTCTTTCTCCGCTGGGTGCGTCCCGAAACACACGGGGCGCACCTCAGCTCGGGACTTCTAACTTGGGCGTTGGACCCCCGATCCGCGGCCCAAAAGTCCCCGTTATTGGTCCCTTGCTGTGCCCTCTGCTGATCAGAGGGACACGCGAAGGACCTCTTCTCGCCAGGTTATTTGCTACGGCCACCAATTCCCCTAGGAGAATTGCTGACCGAACCCCAGGGTGCACCGGCCCAGCTGCTGCCCTTCCCTCCGGATGCAACGCATCAAGAAGGACGAACAACAGCCGGGCACTCGTAGAGGTTACCTGGCCCGCACCCCAGACTTTCATCCCCTATTTCCACCCTTTACAACACTTTTTTTGCACTAAAAATTAGCCTATGTCCTTTCCCAGGCTCTAGACTATATATGCACCAAAAATTTCATTTAAATCTGTTCAGTAGTTTTAGCGTGAAAGCGTAACAGACAGACAGAGGTACTTTCGCATTTATAATAGAAGTAGGAATTTTTACCCTCACAAATCTGTCAGAAGAAAATAACGCACTATAATTTTTATGTTGGGCAATTAGTCAATGTAAACAACACGGCAATGTACTTTTAAGCGTGGTAGTGCAGTAGCATCCAGAGGCTATAAGTGCATTCAAACCGACGACTGAACCTTATTAGGCTTAGACATCGTTAATACGCTTGGTTGCATTTCAAT
This sequence comes from Campaea margaritaria, assembly GCA_912999815.1. Taxonomy (NCBI): domain Eukaryota; kingdom Metazoa; phylum Arthropoda; class Insecta; order Lepidoptera; family Geometridae; genus Campaea; species Campaea margaritaria. The sequence continues at coordinate 10,555,087 of OU538788.1, forward strand.
ACGAATAGGCTTCGTTCCAATTCTAACTACAACTCTCCTTACAATGCTGGCACGGCTGGCCAAATTGTGGTCTACGCTCCATTATAATTCCTAAATTGTGTGTAATGTGATTACTTAAAAGCGAATTTCACTGTCAAACAGCCAGACTGCCCTGTTACTTCTCCAAATATTATATTACCTATGGACACAAAGTTTTACTGTACATGGTAATTCGCAATAACTATTATTATAATCGGGTCGGGCGAGGTGCGAAAGCGTACCGCTAAGTAGATAACTCCGGATGATTATTTCGTGGTGTAAAAGCGGCGGACCCCTCGAGGGTCGGCCGAGGGTCGTCATCTGCGACGAGCCAAGCTTTCATCTTGATTGCATCTTGTGATCCCATAAATTTTCAGCTCTAATTTAGTAGTCGTCATATCGTGAATATGGTTTCGCGCAAAAACATAGAAATGAGTGATCGCTTCTAAAAACCAATGTTATATAATCCGAATCGAAACGATTGATCGCTGACAGTGACGACTTCCGCGACCTAGTCGGTTACGTACGAAATTTAACTTTAGGCGTCCGAAATGGAGGTAAAACTATAATAAATAGATGACAGTACTTGTTTTAGCATCATATAGCCTTCGGCCGTTTTCCTAGGTTAATGAAAACAGGAATATAATAGTCCGAGGCGAATAGGGTCAGAGAGTGAATCTGATCACGGATAAGTAAAAAGTTGTGTTTTTATAACCTAAAACAAACAGCGATCCGAATCTTCTCGGTCTACTAATATTTTTAAAGTTATTGAACTCCAATATTGCCGTCCTTTACACCTATACGTTTTCATAGTATGTGCCTACATATTATAGTGGTTACTATATCCGAGTCCATCGTCCACTACTAACATAAATTAGTTTTCGCTACAACTCAGCGTCGTGAAGCTTTTAGGGGGATTATACGAGTAGGAGCAATATTTGTGTTGCGTAGACTTGAATTTTACTTCACAAATTCATATTCAAGCTGCTACCAAAAACGAATGTAGATTCTACATTATAATTATTAACCACCTTTTAATCCATCAACTTTCGATTGTATGTTACATGGCCTCCAATTAGTTGCGGCGCGGCGGTTCCCTGTTTACATCAACAAGCGAAGAGATAATATTTGGTCAAATTATTATATTTTATACATACTAGAAAGTAGTAGGTATGCAAGAAATGTATACTAACAAAATTTGATACTAATTTCTTTATGACACCATCCTACTTTATACAAATAATCTTATCTACGTATTCACTACGATGGCAAATTCAAAACAGATAGGTAAATCCTCGCATGAAAAACCACGTCATACACAAATGTAACATTTATATTAGAAAAAATGATCTCTGACTGCACTCCAACACAAGTTACTACCTTTTACAAAATACGTGTCATTATCCTAAGTGTCTGCTTTTCAAAGTCCACTTCCTTCCACACTTTTATGATTAATGAGCGCATTACGCAAAGATTCGTAATTAAATGCCCGCAAAAAAGTATAATCAAGACACTTTATTCATCTGAGCGACGTTTCCCCTGGGAGTCGCGATTCGAGCACGCAATATCAGAAAGTGTGGGTGTTGCCAACTTTAATGAAATAATATTTTTCTTCCCTCTCAAACCACCCGCCGTGATGCTACGTAATTTTTATTTCGCTGATATTTTAGTCTAACTTTTTATGACACACTTGCCTTGAATTGTTTTGATGTGCTTTATGTATAAAGCGTGAATTGTACCTTCCTGATCAAATTAGTAACAAATTAGTAGTTTACAGAAGTTTGTAGTTGAGAATAAAACATCAACAATTTTTTTTGTAAACGTACGTAAACGGGTTTGAGCATGAGCTTCCCATGTAGAACATTTTAGTTAAAAACCTTGGTGTTAGGGTATTAAAGCGTCTACTTGGTTCGCTGCCACCCTCAAGTTTAAACTCGGTTAGGAATTTAGTTAGGAATATAATAGTTAAGTAACTAATCGAAATCCCAATTATTTTGTAGTTTCAAAATGACTATCAATTAAGTTATGAAATGCCATTTCCCTTTTTGGTTTATTTTCAATTCGGCACTTTCACATCTGGGTAGTTCGGCACAACTGAATTTCACGCCGGTGCGGTGGCAGCAGCAAATATTGGGCTAATGCGATGTGGCGGCTTTGTTGGACACGAACTGATAATAGAATGTAGCTATCAACACGGCTAATTTACTGAATTCATGATTAATTCGGCACAGAGTTTCTGATGGTACCTGCGCTGAACGTGGACGTGACTGAAATAGATGTGTAGTTAGCAGGATCCTTGATCATCATGACTAGGTAAGTACCCTTTATGACACTGCCTTCTGACATTCAATGTTTTATCTATAATCGAATTGCACTCAATATGCGCTGAAATACACATATTAATACAGATGTTTTCAAATTACACTATGACTGAAATACCTTAACCCTAACTAAGGTTAATTAATCACTCGTAATAACTCTGTGGAGGTGGTTCAATACTAGTAGACTACTATAATTCTATTACAAATTAATGAAACGCATGTATGTTCAATCAAATGTATTCTATAAATTTCAACCTATGTTGTGATTAGGCCTCCTCATGTGCACGCCATTGTTTCTGGTTTTGCGCCAAACGTATCCACTGTTTGTCCTATAATGTCATTTAAATATTTAAAACATCGACACGCAAGAAGAATTTAAAATCAGCCAAGCCGATATCGCACCATTTTGGCGTGAACTGATGCTCCATTAAAATTTAATATTTCATAACGCTGACATGCCCAGTTTGTAGCATTTATATTAACGCTTTAATTATGAACAGGTAAATGATTTATGTTGCGGTAATTTAATAAATATATCCATTAGGAGCAAAGCCGTTCGATGGCGGTGGATTTCTATAGTTACCTACAAACGTACGTAGTATGGTTTTATTTAACCAACTAGCAGTAACAGATTTTTTTAAGTAGTGTTTAATACACTTTCTATATCTACATTAAATAGGTCAAGTTTTTTTGTGAGTTTTGAAGAGGTTGCTTTCCAGAAATACTTTTTAATAGGATATTAATAGGAAGTCTAATTATACATGAGTGGCTTAATTAAATGATAGATCAATTATACCTGAGTAGGACTATGTTTTATTCCGGGAAAAGCAAAATAACGCGAGTGGAAAGGTAACATTTGGAAACATTAATCCGATACTTACGCAAATTCCCGGCAACAACGAGTTTCTGAATAAAGTACCTAGAAAGTCTATAATTATATTTTGCGATTTAATTTATCTATTTGCAAAGTATTATAGAATACCAAGGTACACCTTGTCACAATCTATAAGTAGATACTTTAAGTTATTGACGATAATTGTCAAAATTTGAATATGAATTTTGCCGTTGTGGGACCAATTTGCGTTTCCAAGTTTAAATTGGTTTTGTTGGCGAGTGCAAGTCACGAATATCATTAAGTTTCTTAGCACGGGTTATTATTGTGATATTTTATTAGCGGTTTCACTATATCGCACTGCTTTTGGGTATTATATGTGGGCCTCGATTCTTATAGCTATTGAACTGCGTGATCGCTCTAAATCGCTGTCAAAATGACCAATTTTAATTAAAATCGCCCACTTTGACAGCGATTTGCAGAAATAACATGCATCAATAGAATCCTTAACTTGTGGGCTGCGTAGTCATGGATACGGCCAGATAACAATCAAAAAAAAATTGTCTCTGTAAATGACGCATTCAAGAGATAAGAAGAGAAGTTATCAACGTACCGATGAAAGGTATACCACTATATAAAAAAGCGTTTAGCCTAGTCCAAGGCACGAGTAGGTATGTTATCTGTGTCCATGTATGCATTCACTCGCATATTAATCGATTTAATCAGCTCAAGTACTGGTATGACATGTTATATCCTACATGCTAAATCTTCATGAATGCTAATGGCTCTGTTCTCTAGGTTTCCTCGAATCAGTGCTAAATCCACCGAGCGTGGTGCCACTTACAGTATTTGCAATAGTTTGCATGGCTCATGGAAATGTGGTGCTATACAATATAATAATGATAAATCCAGTTATGCCAAATGTGATGATCCCACTCTGCAGTTTTGATTTGGCAAACCAATCCACCCACTTTATCAGTAAAAGAAACTATTTTAAACATAGAATAAATATTCCCTGTGACCAGATTCTTTTCTATCGATTTTGGTTATAAGGATTTTAGGTATCTGTAAAAATTACAAACGATAACTCAAGTAGGCATTACATAATATATTTTTTTAATTTAAAGGACAACCTGCCCAGTCGTAAAATTGTGTCGCAATTCGTAACAGATTTTGTTCTGTCGTAGTTTATCACAATTTCTTATCAAGCAGCGCTTTCATGATTAAAACATTTTCATGATTAAAATTACTAAGAACCGTTACTTTAAGCGCAAGTTTGGAATTCGACGCGCATTAGAGGTACCTACGCAAAGCGAGCTCTACCAGAAACCTTTTTTGCTAGGAAAGAAAACATTCTGAACCTAACATCCATTTTTGGGTAGCTAAGAGCTTTTGCTCGTAACGTAAAGAATGTCATTCTCTTTCAAACATCCGATCCGTAGAACGAAACGGCAAAAATGCAAATTCTCGGGTTAGCTACTCGCAAGAAGTGAAGCCCACCACATAGTATGTCTATTCTGTTCCACCACTATATCTTATCTTATATCTTTAAATGAGCAATTCTTGTATATATAATTGGAATCTCGGAATCGGCTCCAACGATTTTCATGAAATTTAGTATATAGGGGGTTTCGGGGACGATAAATCGATCTAGCTAGGAATCATTTTTAGAAAATGTCATAAAAAAAATTAAAAAAAATACCGAGCAAAGCTCGGTCATCCGGGTACTGTAAAGTAAAACGAGCTAAAGTTCAATATGTAACATCATTACGCATTTAATTAGCTATTTCAATATCCATTGTATGTATTAATTGTATCAATTAAGAAGATTTGTAATAAAACCGTTAATATTATTAAGGATTTCATTTTTTTCTTTGATTGTAAGTTGTAATAATTTGGTGATGGACTTGCAAAAATCCACATGGTTAGGTTCTTGTAGGTATATTATTTTAGTTTTTCTGGAGCTAGTACTACTTTATTATTGTCTATATCATCATCATCATCAACCCATATCGTCCCACTGCTGAGCACGGGTCATCCCTCACTTTCGTGAGGAGGGTTCAATCCGGACCGGGTCCGGATTGGTGGATTGTCCGGATTGTCTATATATGAGGCTTAAATGTTTGGCTTGTAAAAGTGCTTTACTTGCGATAATTGAATTAAGTTTTTAGTTTTTTGTCAACAAAATACAATTATTTTCTTTCACAGAGCAATATTGTGCAAGGGACCGCCGCCTAGGGAAGTACCACACCTTTGCCAGATATTCATCAGCTAAGCAGTAGTGTGCCAACATTACTGTTTTCCTGTTTAAAGAGCGCTGTTTCCAGCTAAATAACTGGGCATATGAGATTTTAGAGCTGATGTCTCAGGGTGACGAGCGCACTGCAGTGCCGCGCAAGATTATGCAATGTAAAGTTCGGGATGGCACTGTAACTGTTATTGGCAGGCGTAGCGCTTACCATCACGTGAACGACGTGCTCATCTCGTCACACAGCCAAATAAAAAAAAAACTAAGAGCATGCATAATACATAGGTAAAATGACATAATGCAGCTTAGCTATTATTATAGATGGCTATCTTAGCCCGGTCTCTCGTTATAAGACAGGCGGTCCCCGGTAACTGGAAGATACTCATTCTCAGTGCCATAACGGTTAGTACCACGCTATTAATTAGTTTACAGGGAATATGCTCGCTCGGTGTAACAGGATTTTACCTTGATAAAAATTAATGTGTAGGTACAACAATGCAAAACTTAATTATGCAGAGTTCTATGCGGATAAGTAAAAGTTATATTCCTTCATTATAATGGTTCACCGAGCTTAACTTGTTCTTTGAAGTTCCTGAAGTTTGCTAAAGCCTGAGTGATCGATTTCTAGATTCCTTAATCTTTTAACCTGTGATTTCTATCGTTATAGTTAAATCAGTTTTGCAGAAACCGATTCACTGTATATTTACAAGAATTGCTCTTACAATTTTTTTTATGTATTTAGGTAGGTAATTATTAAATAATAAAGAATTGTTATTAGACATACACAACTAGTATATAATCACGAATAAAATCAGGAAAAAAAAAACATTAAAAATAATAATCACCATAATATAGTGCCTAACTAGTTATACAGGTTTATTCATAAAGGACCTCATAAGCTTGTTTCCAGCATATCCACAACACAAAGTTTATCAATGAGGTGCTAGGAAAAAGGAAAATATAACGACTTCATTTTTCATTAAGGAAGCCTTCGTCTGAACTTGGCGTCGTCGTCGACGTTAAATTTATCTGTGGTGGTTTGCGGCATTATAATAAAAACAAATCATAACTCTAATTAACTAAACCTCTCTCTTTTTTTCTTTTATCTATAACATTTTACCACAAAAAAAGTGTTTTTGAAATCGTTTCAACCCCTAAGGATAGCTAGAGTACCTTTAGTAAATTGATCTAATCGCTATGTATTTAATTGCAGTTCCATTTTGTCTATGGCTATACGTGTAAAAACAAACCCGATTTGTTCTGTTCCGATTGCTCAACGCCATTTGTGGGACTTGGAATACAGTTTAAAATTATTGCTTAGGTACTATCAGTAATTGCTAAATTACAACTCGAAATTAGTTAAGCGCGTCTAAATATTTTTTTTATAAATTTTAGTTTCTATCGAGTAATAATCAGTTTGCACTGCACTAGTTTTCGACATTCCGCCAATTTTATTATAAAATTTTCAGCAATTCCGATCTTGTCTGGTTGCAACAAGGTTTGTCACAAATGGTATTCCGTTAATATAACAAACGTCAAACGTTATTCGTAATGACTGCAGGCAGGTATCTAGTCTGCTCGCAATAATATTTAGATAAAGCTTGTTTGTCTGTTTCTATTTACTTTACATTTGTTAGATTCAGGTACGGGGTGATTTTATAGATAAGCATTAGTAGGGTTTTCGTGAAGTGAAACTTTTTTATTAACATTATAATTATGTGAGTTATTTTATAGCAATCGTCACACTTTGCTTCAAAGTTTATTCAAAGAAGTTTGATATAAGACAAAGAGTTCGGTGGTGAGAGGTCATCATATAGTATACAAAGGTTTAAAAAGGTATTGTATTGACATCTCTTCTCATTTCTCAGTTTGACCCCACCGTAATCAAAGAAAGATTTTTCTACTTTCATTATGCCTCGACAAGGCCTCGAACTAGTACATTCACGGGTTGGTATTAGTAGAGACAGGTAAAAAGGAATAGGTTCACTTCTTACGTGTGTACACTATTATACACGCCCTTTTTTTATTGTTATATTCATAATATTGGGTTGGTATTAGGTAGGACTTTTCATTGATAGACTAATTGTGAACATTTCTATTTACGTCACGTTCCTTTGCTTAAAACACAAGTTATGTTAAGGTTTATAGCTAACCCCATGGCGGAAAGGATAGAGCGACGCATTTCCCCACTTAAAAAAACGTTAATAAGGTTAGGTTGCGGGTTCTCTTATACCTATCTGCTACTATTTTAGCTATTTGGCGGTAAGATACATAATTATGTTTTCATCATTCAACGAAGCGGTAAAATGTTATGCCAGATACAATGCAATTATTTATTAAATAACTCTCATTTATAAATACACAAACTGTGCGATAAAATACGCGTGAACAGTATAATATTTGCAGTGCCAATGTTTTAGTCCAAAATAACCGAAATCGGCTGCAAATCGAATAAATGTTATAACAACTGTCATGAGATTATACTGAGAATAGATTATGATTAATTTATAAGGGAACCGGGCGTTGCTTTACACAGCAGTCTCGATTTGGTGGACTTCTGTTCAATGTATAAAATATTGTAGCAATAGGCGTTTAGGTCTTTTGTCGTTTAACAAATCAACTTAACGTCTTACCTCGTAGGTTCGATATTATCGCAAGCGTTCTTCTGACATCTCTTTTTAGCACATTTACCATTGAGATGCATGTGAACTTACACACTTCTGCGCTTTTGCGATATCTGCTTAACAAAACTTTTGTATTAGTACGCGTCCATTTTACTTAAACATACTTCCGTAGTTATAATAAACGTTACTCAGAAGCAATCATTTATCTATAGGGACAAGTTGGAAATATCGAAAAATAAAAAGCGAGTTGTGTGGAAAGGACGCGGTATGCATTATCGGAATAACGCAGCTTACAGTTACACCTAACTATAGTCGCGCGGGTGGAATGCCGAGCTTAGGACCAGGTATGTGCATCTCAAGACCCCGATAGCAAGCAACTCACATGCCTTCTATATGTATGTGTGTCTTACTTCAGCTAATAAACTTGATACTAACATACGTCCAATATTTTACAAAAGCTGCACCTCAACAAGCTATAAAGGTCCTTAGTCTCGTCTAAAGGGAACTTTCTAAAGCGAACTCCTCCCTCACAGATTCTTTAAAAATCAAATAATTATATACTTGTGTTTATCAATTCAAGTACAACATTTGCAGTAGTGCTTTTTTTCTCAAGTTAATAATATTAATGTTTTAAAAAACTTTTTAACAGAATACATGCATCTTATACCAATCTGTCAATCGGTTTCGGTGATTTTCTTTATATCTATGTCAATTGATAGATAAACTTGATTATCTATAAGCTGTGCCAACAATTGTTTATCTTTTATAGTGTTATTTCGACGGAATATTTGACGTAACAGCAACGTTGAAATGCGCGCTGACTTGGGCTTTCTCTCAATAGTATTTCGCGTGATATTTGTGCTGAGCTGCGGTGAGTTGGTAATTTGAGACCTTTAATCATCTTAAATGTAAATTACAATGCGCCCACTTAGATCTTCAATACCTACAGGACCCAATAAATAAAAGTAGTAATAATATGTATGGTATTTATAAATTTGCCCATAAGTACTTAATAAATTACCGAAAAGTAAACAAAAAAAGCGTAAGATGATTTGTAATGGCAAATTAATCTAACTGAGATACCATTTCGAAAGCAGGCCGTGCGTGAAATCACGGGGAGATTGTCAAAGAATAAAATCGAATCAAGGACTAGTACAGTGACGTACCGACCGACCGACCCTGGCGTATCACACTATTGGCCGCGACCAAACGGGCTCTGCTCTCTGATTAACATCTAATTTATTACCTCGTTCAGTGTACCTACAGCAGGACATAATCAAGATACATTGCTCCTCGGGTAGGTATCAGATCAACACATATCCTATCACATTTTGCGTGACAAGGCTGAAAGTCATGTTAGTCGGTGAAAAAAGAAAAGAATTGTAAAACACTTAAAACCTGAAAGTGAGATGCATTTTTCCGTAAATCTAATATTTACGAAAAAATATGAGATGCATGAGTGATAATAGTGAGATTGGAGCATACATTTTTTTCATTCTTCTTCAAAATCATGTACATATCTTGAAATCTGACTGAAGTAATATTATTTGGATGTAGCAGGAAATTATAGGCAATCTGTGGTCCAGCATAGCTGAAGGGTGCAAAGGCTCGCGTCCACTAGGCTAGCCGAGTCGAGGCGAATCGAATCGCAGAATTTCATCTCCCATATATTGTTTACTATGAAATTGCGTCGAGCCGCCCGCGCGTATGGCTCGAGCTATTTCTTCGCTGACGCATTTCGACTCCACTCGGAGCGCCTCATTTGACGCGGGATTTTGGATGTGTTTTAAGTAAAGTGTAAAGAAAAAAAATGAATGAAGAACTCTTGATAGTTCTTGTCTAGTTGACAATCATGAAGATCCTTATAATCACGACGACCGGCGTCTGGATTTACCTCACCGTAGATATTTCTTTTTATATTAATATCGTGTACCCAGTATTTGTGAGCACGACGTTTCTTTTTTCTCCTATTCTCTTCTTCTTCATCAAAAAGTATTTGAAATTAAAAAAAATCTTTTTCCGAACAGTCCATCACGCACACACGGTCTACTTTGATTATGAGTTGCGATGAATTAATGTCTCGATACGATTCCGCTGACATGGACGCACAAAGAAAAATGCGACTCGACTCGATTCACTTCGATTCGACGCGTTTCGGCTGCAGTCGTCGCCAGGCTTAATAGTAATTTTAGCTAAGGACATAGCAATAATGGTGTAGGTCAACACCATCTGCTGCCTTCTGATTTATGACATCTTGGGGAAAAACGCGCACTTACAGTCGGGACCGTTCGTTTTTTGCCTTCCTATAAAGACCAAAAAATAGCAAAGTTCAGATGAAATTAACAATCTCGCCAATGGCAGTTTTTTCAGAATATCATTAGCATCAACAACCTCACATGGTTACTGAATATTCTAGTTATTGAACAACCTGAAACCCATCTTTTACTTTATGTTTAACCTCCAGAAGAGTAACGGCACCGCATTAACAGGAACAATAAATATATCAGTAATATCTAGGTACTTAATTGAAAAGTGAACGTTTTGTTTTCTCACACTTCTTAATCTTTCTGAATCATTCCCCCATTATTGAGGATCTGGACGTCCACATGTTGTTTCCACCTGCTCCGGTCTTCAGCTTTGTGGAGTTTCATGTTACCTAGCATTTCTAGGTGTTGTGACACCTGGTCCGACCAACGTATCAAGCTTCGGCCTCTTAGTCTGTTGCCTTCAATGTTACCAGTTACTATCAACCTTACAAACTAGGTGTAAGTGTAAACCTACAAAACAAGTTTTTTAATTAATCAAAACTTGCTACTTAATAAAATGTACAAAGCCTTTAGGTAATGGTAACCTTAAGGCTCCATCTAGCAAGCCGTAACAATCACCGTGGGCAAAGAAGGTGGGTATCCGCTAGAACTTAATTGAATAACTGAATAAGAGAGACATTATATGAATCACCATCTAATATAGAGAGAGGTAAAAAAACAAAATAGGTTACTACGAAGTATACACCAGTATTTGAGAACTCCCGTTGTTTAGAACGCCTTAGTAAAAAAGTGATTTCCAATCTACATTAATGGAAATACGCCTCAGCGGCGGCGCCTGGCTGACTGTCAAAGACCAGAACCTATTCCCGATCCTAATATCCGCTCCAACGTAATAAAAAACAAAAAGCTTTATTGTTCACCTCTTTGAAAAATACGCAAGGCACGTACCAAATGTACCTATACTCGTACATGTAAATTCAAAATACAATAGGCGGATTTATCGCTCATAATTTAGTTAGGATTAAAGCGAGGTATTTTTATATAGCTCATCATAAACGACGGATTGATCTCTAAACTATATTCTACATCCCAGTATCTGATATCAAATATTGTCCATACAAGTAACATAAGACATTTAATATACGCTATACAAACAAAAACTAAGCAATGTAGTAGAAAATATAGGGTATACTTTTAGTGGAAGTTAAATAGTAGGTAATAGATTTAATGTGCTACAGTCTGCACGAGCCGAGTTTCTCTGAGATATAGTTTCTGAAATCCGAAATTAATTACGTTCATCTAGCACACGTTGTGGCCCAACTTCCTTCAGAGGACATATAACTTTCTTTATATAAAGTTCCCGTACTTTCAGGTCACATCTGTGTTTTATTAACTGCGCAGGTCAGTGCCACTTTGAACGCAGTGTGATATAAAAGCACACACACGTCACCGTGTACAACGATATGTCTACATTTTTTTAGGTCACATCTTACATCCTACTAATATTATAAATGGGAAAGTTTGTGAGAATGGATGGATGGACGGATGTTTGTTCCTCTTTCAGGCAAAAACTACTGAACGGATTCAAATGAAATTTGGAACACAGATAGTTTATAACCAGGATTGAGTAATAGGGTACTTTTTATTCCGATAGTATGTTCCCGTGGGACAAAACGAGAACTACGCGGGTGACACCACAGGGCGCATCTAGTGGTTAATAATTCAGACAATGCAGCTCACAGCGTCCAATCAGACGTCTATTAACTGTCCACTGACATTCAATTAGATGTCTGTATAAATCATGACAGAGTATTGCTAATTAGATTTGGTTGACAGCATATAAGGCAAGTGGGAAAACCTTCGGGAAAACAATGCACTTTCGTTCCAAATTTTGCAAATTGAAAAGGAAGTGTCACAAAGTAAAGTGAATGCTCTTGAGAACGTACTTCCACGAATTCAGGCGATGCAACTTACAGAGTACTCAGAGGTCAGTAAACTTTTCACTAGCATTCAACTATGTTTATAGATTACATACACCTTGGGTGGTGTTTATAGGTTACTCTGTTTACATTGTATGCAAGTGGGAAACCACCGCGACCATCGTTCCTATTTTTGGAGGAATGAAAATGATGCAAAATACTTAAAGTAAGGGTTCATGACAGCGCGCTTCTACTGTGCAATGCACAATGCGGTCTAAGTCCGGCAGGAATAGGAACAGGGCTACCTAGGTCTGCATCATGCGAAATCCTTGTACCATAATTATATCGACTTCGTGAGGCTGCCGTGTTCGACTGTTTTTTATTTGCATAGATTATATACATGGCTAAATATCTCTATGTTCATACGCTGTTTCATCACCATAGATCAAATGATAGTCAATACGGTTGACGGACGCCTTAGTTCGTGAGGACTATTAACTGGTCTAGATGACCCAGAAGCCTGTTTCTCATTAGCTCCAGTCAGTGCCTTAGCAACAAAAGCAGGAAGTTCTGAGAATACGTACCGCACCTGGAATCATAAATTGCATTCAAATTCTCCGGTAGCGAAAAGTTAGGAAAAAAGCCTGTAATATTTTAGTACTCACCGCGAGTTTATTGAAGGGAAAAAACATTCGATTCATCGTGAGTCGTAAATTCATTTACTTCCGACAAGGAATAAAAGCTATTGCAAAGTTTTCCTGCATTCAAATTGAGCCTCGAAGGCTTTCAATTCAAGTTTCGTGAAGAACAATTCGCGGCAAAACGAATCGATGTGGAAAATAACCATGCTTTAGTTTAGAATTGTTGCAAGAAACTAGAACATTTACAAGTTTACCGATCGATCCTCCTACGTATTTACCAATCTGTCAGCCGTGACGAGACTACCTAATAGCAACACATAATATACAGTCTAGACAACACGTCACAATTATCCAACCGAAAAGTTTTGAGCTTATTATGTGACCACGCCATGAATAATATGCCCCGAGATGACGCGGACGTCCCTAGAAGCTACCACGTGAAACGTCCCGTAACATTTCATTAATGTATGGAAAGCGCTGCGAATTCATAAATATATTCACAGGTAATCGAGAACTCAAATCCCGCCCTAAGTCCAAATGTTCCTGTATTATTAAAAAACTGTTACAGAGCCGTGTAAAAATAACTGAGATCGACTATTATTCACAGAAACCGAGAATACAATACTCATACAAATATAATTATGTTGTCTGTTTGTTTATTTATTTATTTAATACTTTATTGCACAGATTAACTAACTAGTACAAATGGCGGACTTAACGCTAAGAGCATTTACTACCAGTCAACCACCCATAGTGAAGGAGAGACGGTGTAGGCGTGCATCAAAATATCTCAATAAGAAAAAAAAAATGGAAAATAATAAAGTGTAAGTGTATTGTTTATGTGTTTATACCTTAAAACTCGAAAACTACTAGACAGGGTGTGATAGGGGTTTCGCCGATTGGAAGCTTTGCATGATTAATAACAACTGACAAATGGTTGCAGAGTCAACAATGTTTGCTAATAAACTGGTCATTTTACTCTCATACTAGGGTTTCGATGGATTATATCTGTTGAAATGCAAAGTGATAATAGTATTTCCATTCTAGGAAACACTTTAATAGGCTTAAAATTTAAATAAATTCAATATAATTATAAAAGACACCGACGAAAATGAAACATTACCAGGCGGCGACCCAACCAAATACTGACTGCGAACAATGTGGATTAATCTCTGTTCAAACCGCAATAATAGTTATTATTAGCCAATTATAATTGGCTATTGAAGTTCCTAAAAACTACATCGCAAGCTTACCTTGTGTCAGTACACCATTTTTGTGGACATCCCAAGAAAAATTTTAGCATTGTAAACATTTACATAGGTTTCGGTAACAAATACCTATTAAAATACTTTATGTTGCAAACATGCCCTATTAAAAACACCATATTATAATCATACATCCTTACTTATATTATAAATGCGAAAGTAACTCTGTCTGTCTGTTGCTCTTTCACGCCTCAACTACTGAACCGATTGAAATGAAATTTGGTACAGAGATAGTCTAGAGCTTAGGGAAGGACATAGGCTACTTTTTATCGCAAAAAATGCATTGTAAGGTTTTGAAATAGGGGATGAAAGTTTGTATGGAAGTATCGTCATTTTTGAAGCTAGAAGCTTGAAATTTATTTTTTAGGCTTTTGATTAGATATAAATAAATTTGACATTCAAAGTTTGTAAAACTTTACCCTTGAGGGGTAAAATAAATATAGGGGATGAAAGTATGTATAGGAATATGTAAAGTTTCGGCTTAATTTTCTCTAATGGAAAGCTACATTGACAGCGAGTAACATAGGCTATATTTTATCCCCATATTCCTGCAGGAACAGGAACTACGCGGGTGAAACCGCGGGGCACAGCTAGTTAAATAATAAAATTGCAATATTCGGAACAAGATTGAAGGAGACTTTTGACCAGCATTCGAAAGAAAACATAATTTAAGGTAGTAAGAAAGAACCTTTCGCTTATGACGGGAAATTTAAATTTTAAGCAGTTTTTTCGTTATTGGCACTAGACCGGTAACTAATTTAAATGATATAAGAAGTTGCGACAATAGTAGATTTTGACTTTATGATATTCTGTAGAAATATTCAACACTAATGCACGAGATTGTCCAAATAAGCCAATTAACCGTTAAGCTGCCAACTGAAGAGCATTAGACTTATTTGAGTATTCAGGTGCATACATATCTCTATGAAATAATGTGCAAGATATTCTAATATCTCAAATTTGGGCCACGGCAAGCTACCAAAAGCAAACAAAAGCACAGCCGTATCATCCTTTACTCGAGTCCATTATCCCTACTTTTTATCCTTACTTATATTATAAATGCGAAAGTAGCTCTGTCTGTCTGTTACGCTTTCAAGCCTAAACTATTGAACCGATTTCAATGAAACTTGGTACAGAGATAGTCTGGAGCTTGAGAAAGGACATAGACTACTTTTTAATGCGAACAAAGGATTGTAAGGTGTTGAAATAGGGAATGGAATTTCGTCATTTTTTAAGCTCGAAGCTTATAACTTTTTTTAGGCTTTTGATTAGATATAAATAAATACGACACTCAAAGTTTGTAAATGTTTTATCCTTGAGGGGGTAAATTGAAAATAGGGTATGAAAGTTTGTATGGTAATATATAAGGTTTACATGATTGTTTCATAAATGTATCTATCTATCTATCTATATTTATATATCATCTATCTATCTCTTTATATCATATATCTATATAATATAGCAGTTTTTAACCTGGGAAATGCAGAGTACTTGCGGAAAAAGTGGAATTACGCGGGTGAAACCACGGGGCGCAGCTAGTTATTTATAATAGTTACTCAGCCTAGGTCTAAAAACGAAAAAACTGTTTGAAATTTAAATTTCCCACTATAAGCGAAACGAACCTCCTTCACAGTGATGCAATATAGACTGAGAGAGTAGTTTCCAAGCTTTCTAATTACAAAAGGTAGACACGACTTCCGGCTGTAACGACGTCGCCTTCATATCCGAATGTAGTTTCGAAGTCACTGAAGTTAATTTCCGGATGGCAACATTGCATTTTGGCGAGCATTTATCATTGTGCTTACATAATGTACGGAGGACGAGCCCCTGAATTTGAGATTCCTGCAGAATCGCAATGTGATTAATCGTAAAAGCATTTTTATATTTTTCGATGTTTCTAAACTCATATTGATCAAAGGTTGCTTATTCCAAAAGCTCCCTTCAGGAGCTAAATATTTGTTCACCAAATAACACTTGTTCAACATTGAGTAACTTTATGTGAAATGTTTTGAATCATACAGCTAGGATTTCGCTGACACTAAACACAACAACTAACGGTTCGTAGAATGTCTGTGTCAATACGTAGAATTTGAAAAACTTGCACTGTTTAAATTAAATATACAGGGAATTGCGCACGACGCGTTTTGCGTACTTTACTTTGGTACTTTGTAGAGTGCAAACAATACTGTGTTCCGGCTTGAAGGGCACTGTTTCCACTGCATTTGGGACGCAGTGCAGTGCCACGCAGGATTATGCATTGCAATGTTCTGGGTGGCACTGTAGTTGTTATGGGCAGGCGTGACGCTTACCATCAGGTGAACGACTTGCTAGTATCGTTACTCAGTAAAATAAAAACTTACTTATCACCAGTGTGACAAGATCTCTAGTATTTTTATACATTTTAAGTAGGATTTCAACAAACTAAATAGAAAACATAGGTTGAAGGAAGCTGTTGGTATACTCATGCTTTTTTTTATCTATTCTGTAAATTATTATAACGATGACGATTTACATTTAATTCGGAATAAATCTTGTATGATTTTTTTTCTATCTAATTTGGTATTTTAATATTTTTAGTATTTTTCCGCGCTGACTTTGTATCGATATTTTCGTATAATTTAATCTGGTCACATAGTATCGGGTAAGCGCCTACTTAAAATGTATATTCATTTTGTAAATTGAAACCGGAGCATAGCGTGTGCAATGTACATTGGTGATGCGTCCAAGCCACACCATCATCACACCGCTTTGTGTGTATACTCGTATTGACAGTGGCAAATGCCATCCTATTATGATTAATTGAAGCTATTACCTGCTAAAATTAATTATAGTTACATCACACGCAATCACATAATTAATTGGTAACTAACTTATGCTGGATATTAATAGAGTATATCAGTAGTAATGAAATAAATTTTATAATACTGGTATTCATCTTTTGTATTATACCTATCTAGGTATAGGATAACTAAACGATTGTTGTTTCTAGCGACGTTGCACGCGAACAGTATTTGGATGGATGACCGCTTAGTAATGGCTGTCTTAGTTTTGTATGGTTTTAATTTTATTGTATATCTTAGACTTAGAAATTGTTCTGAAGCATGAAAATATTATTATTCATTGCATTCAACACATCGATGTCATCCATCAAACCCTTGGAAGAACGTAACTTTGTTGAAATACTCTTCAACCAGTAACATTTGTCACTTGTCAATAATTATATGAAACTCACCTCATTATAGCTTGAAACCCTATCGTTCAGATATTCACGTCAGAGCCCTTTGGGCAGCCTAATAAACTCTGTCACCAGAAACCTGCACTCTCATTCGACAGACGACCGAATCCTATAAAAATCTGTTCGCTACTTTATTTTTTTTAAATGTTTTCTTTTTTGTTGTTCTCTTTACATTTTCGAATTTTTATCTTCTGTTTTTCAGAGCCATGTTAATTAAAATTTGTTGGTCACTCCCCTGATTGGATGAAATGTTTTTACAACTTGGTTTTATTTTATTCAACACATCTCTAACTCCTTTAATTGATAATAATTCTTTTAAGCAAAGGTTGGCTGGAAGTTTCTTTCCAAGATATTGTACGCATTAGGGATTATTTCATTTAGCGCAGGTAGAGAAAGGTTACGTGGATATCCTAACATTACACATACCCATAAATGCGAAGCCGTATGTTTGTCACCACTCAACTCTATAACGGCTGACCTGTCTTGGAATCGCACTTTAATATTAAGCCTGGGAAAAACAACACGGGTGCATCAAGTAAAACATAACAATATAATGCATAATAGACCTGATATAATATTATATGACAACAAAAATATAGTCTAGTCTTTTAACTGGACTATGTTTGTCACCACTACCGCTTGATATAACAACGTCAAAAGTATAGTATCATCCAAAATAATAATTATTGTCTGCGTAGTCAGTTTCCGCGATCAGGAAGGAAGGACTCATCACGCAGTATCAAGAGTCCCGAGCGAGAGGGCAAAACGGTCAGATGAGCCGGCAGCTCCAAACCAGGGACCCTCTGTTCCACTCAATTACCCCCAAAGTACCTAAGGTAGACCTGTGATAAATTTGTGTCGTGACCTGCATCAACAAACCTGAATAAACTCTGCGAAATTTTATCTTTACTTTTATCTTATTTTCTTACACCCTGTACAGAACATTTTTGAAGCGACACGTAGTAAAAATATCAAGGGGCTGTTAAAAGGTAAATTTAAAGAACGTGGCTAAAATTATAAGCTGCCTTCTTACGCGTCGCTTGGTGTGAGTAGTCATTTGCATATTGCCTTGGGGAAAAAAGAGGCGGTATGCGTCGACTCAAATCGGTCGGCTCTAGTCTATCATGTACGAAATTCAGATTATTTTTTATTGCGATCTATCTTGTTGCAAAATGTATTATCAAAGCTAGTTTATCCACGGACTAAAGTTACGATCTGGCATAAACATAATGCACTTTAAATTTTGCCAAGACTATGATTGACCGAACGAAAGAAGTCGCCATTACCAACTTGCTGCTGGACGATCCAACCGAGTATAAAACGGTTTGCTCGCGACGAATCGGCGTTTTTATGTTTGCCCAACGACAACTTTCGAACCATTGATCTTCTTGAAAGTTAGTAGATAAGTAGGTAGTTAATAATGAAGAATTATTAAGTTCGCCGGGAAGTGAGCTAAGCCAACAAGGGGTGAAAAATTTCAAAGCGGGGCAATTAAATCAAGTAGAGCATTATCAGTGTACGATTTATTAGGCGCTGACACTATTAATATATTATTATAATAGTAGCGGCTTTGTTTGTGAACGCAACTGTTTTGTGTATGTTTGTTTAGCAAGGTAAAATTTTGAAGAACATGGTAAAAAGATCAGTTATCGAGAAGCCTCAGTTAGTAATATTATGGGAAACTGGTAAGTTAATAAATATTATAATATTGTTTGTGTAGGTATAGTGCAGTATGTACCAATCTAAATTAAATAATATATTATTGAAGTAATGATAAGTTTTAGTAATTTTAGTGGTTGTTTTATTATACTTATATGCTAGTCAACAATTATGTGTCTCGGTTCGAAGGGCATTGGTTCCAACGAAATTACTGGGCATTTGAGGCTTTAGAACCAATGTTTCAGAGTGACGACTGCAGTGCAGTGCCGCGCAAGATTATGCAATGTAATGTTCTGGATGGTAATGTAACTGTTATGAGCAGACGTACCGCTTACCATCAGGTGAAGGACAATTTGTTTTCTCATGGATTATTTAATTTTAACAATATTACAGATAAATATACTCGTAAAGTGATCGTGTAATCCGAGTGTATGCGTTTTTAAAATCGATTAACTTTCACTAAACTAGAGGTATTAGCAAGCTCTGTGGAGATTATCGAGACTGGATCTTTGCTACCGGCTATTGCTATTGCCATCCAAACATTATGAATTCGAACAATATGGTTCTTTTGTTTTAGGTTCTTGTATTTCTTGATGCCCCTAATTTATAAGGATCGGTAAGGAGGAGTGGTCGAAATTCGACCATAATCTGATTCAATTAAATTTTAAATTTGAACGTTGCGTAAATGCGTAAAATTTTCGCGCTCGCTTCGCTTACGCTATCCTTTGTCAGCTAGTGCTTTTGAATTTAGCTTTTGTTCCTCACACTGATAGAAATATGTACGAACAAAATAACGCGCTTGCTTCGCTTCCGTTATTCCGTTAATTTATGGGGCGACAAACATCACAGGCCCCCGGGCGCTGAATCTTAAAACACGCCACTGTTTGTGATCCACTAATACTTTTTCATACATCTGGGTGTTCTTTGTGTTAGTTAATTGTGTGTTTGTAAAGTCTCCTGCGACACAAGGCTTGTTCCTTAGTGGCCCGAAATGATACCTCACATTGTCCTCTGCGGCCCTTGACCAGATTTGTGTGACGACCACTGTTCTAACCTATAACTAATATATATATATTAACCATCTATTTATTAGCAAATACCACTGACTGAATGTCGAAAACCACACCTACAAAGTTCTAACTTGACGTGCGCGTGTAGCTTAGAACAATTTCAAAACTTCTTGGTTACCAAGGAGTACTAGTGCTCGCTAATAAAGGATTTCACAAAAGGTGGAAATTAAGGTGAGGTCGTACGTCTATAAAATAGTCCTTTGTTTTTCAAACTAGCATAATAAAAATTGGTATTTAGGTCAATTATAGTTCGAAATAAAAATACAATCATTTCTAGACGGGATGATACACGGGAGCCGAAGCTATTATTAAATTCTTACGTATAATACGGATATGACCGTTGCTTGAATTAATTATATTCTCTCATCCCGGGAATATGCAGTGATTCCACGGGAAAACAGAGTTTACGTGAGTAAAACGTGGGGTGCAACTAGTTCTGTAAATGTAATTCTTCAAAATAGATAATTCGAGATTCTGACGCGCTTAGTGCCACCGAATACCTATTAAATGGATGAATGAAAGCATATTAATTTTGTAATGATTTGCAGTTTTAACGATGTTTTGTAAACATCATAACAGCATACAATGTTGTAATTTCTGTAGGTACTAATACTACCAGGACGTTATAATGTCAGAAGAGATATCTCGACTGTCGTGCTCGTGACGCAATTTGTTCAATTACGGTTAATTCAGACCAATCGTCATACCTACAGCATAATCGGTGGTAACTATCAACGACTTCATTGGGTCAACAACATCGATGTCCAAGTAGGTACATGTGCAACATTGTAAAGATAAGATACCCAAAAGTACTAGGACATCACAAGTAGTGAAAAGTTATTTCATTTACCATAATAGTGCGAGGCGTCAGAGGTTCTACATGTTGCTCGTAAACAAGAAAAAAAATTACAGCTGAAGTCGGTTCGTTATGCTTCTTTTGAACTAAGTTTTACCTCTCGTCGAATATATTCTAATTTTGCCAAAATGTCAACAGCTATCGAAAACATTCAGCTACTTGTTTTTTTTAGTTGGAATAATGTTTTCCGAGTTCCCTAACCCACAGGTGCCTTAATGCACTATTGTGATTTGCTCACCACAATGCTTGATTTTCTCATTTAGATTTTTATTTACACCTGTAAATAAGTCCGTTCTTACCGTTGTAAATTTTGAGGTACCTAAATTCTATAAACATCTTCGTCTAGTCAGGTAGGTCGTTACAAAAATAACGAAGCATAAATTATGTACTTTCGTCATCAGTGTACGACTATAACATTAGGAAAAATAGTACATGTACCGCCTGAAAAATCGTTTCGGCGGCAATACAAAAATATGCGCCTTAATGAATAATACTAGTAATCAATGTCCTAATACCATTCGGAAGATAAATGTGAAAATTTGTGGAGGCGACGTCGCCGCTCACCTAGAAGTGAGTTAGCAACCAACTTTTAATACAAAAATTAAACATTTTCGGTAGACAATTATAATTATATCATCTTTAACTTTAGCTTAAACTATTTTGCCGAAGCATAGCTATTGGCACTAAACCATATTATTATATGATTGAAATTTTGCCTTAATGTAGTGTTCTGAGAGGCGGCAGAGGTGGAAAACTAATTTTATGTTCAAAAGATGATAGGTTCTAAGAACTGATTCTAGCTGTAAATTTTGCTCTTGATTTAATGACTTCGTTTAGTCTCCCAACCATATTGAATTATATATACGACCCCAATGGGATCAGAGTTGCAAATGAGGTCTACCATTGCCTCCTTCGAGGAATAAATCGAATTACCAATACTTGGATTAGGTAACGAAATGCGTCTTAAATCTAAAATGTAATAAGACAGAAGAAATTAAAGCGCTTAACTATGGCGATGATGATGAATCTATAACCTTTCTTGTAAAAAAGGGGTAAGGAACCAATTTTACTACTGTAAATTAATAATATACCTACTTTAAAAAAAAGTGCCGGGTAGCTTAAAATAGACTCCTGAACGAAAACATTATATAATTATTGATTTTCACTGATTGTTAGCTTATAATCTGATTCGTGTATTAGCATTTTATTTATTAGTCCGTAAACCAGAGCACTTGGCTTTAAAGATTTCTTATAAATACGAGTAGGTCCTTAAATCCATGCGACACATATTTATAGATGACAATACAACAATAGATCCTACACTAGGAAAACCTATACCTAAGTATACATTACATCTAAAACGAACAAGTCTTGATGAAAAACTGCTAGTAGGCGTCGCGCAGGTATAGACCACGGGGCTTCTACACAACACTGAAAGCCGATACAAATTGAATGAAAGTTGAACGAGTGGGTAAAATCGGTATTCAGCTCCCTCATACTCACAATTTAATCTTGGTAAAATTCAGTCTACTCCCGGTGTAATGTAGTGAATGTCATTTTATCTCGGCGGAAATGTAAAGTACGTAACCGTTCTTTACGTCTTTCTCTTGCCGCTACGCTGTTTTGTCTACTCGCTGCGCATTACGTAGGGACGGCCACCGCAAGTCGTATCCACTCTTGTCATGAAAATTCTTATTTACTCGATTTTCTCGAACGACAAGTCAACGAAATTTAAAGAATTGGTTACAATTACGATTTAGCTTCATTCAACTTTCGGTCAAATAACGATAGATTCTCAATGCCAGAATTTATAAGAACACCATTTAAGACTAATGATATTGAGTGTAGGTCGGAACTGTATTTTGACAATTTTATGTTAAGATAATTGGACTTCAGTCTTTTAATATCAATATAAAACATCTCCGTTAATTAGGTCGCGGATAACAGATAACCTATGCATTTTTATATTAATATTATAATGAATTACTTATTAACTTTGAAAATGCTGATCCTGAAAGAGTCAACTTCAGATTATTTATTAAGGCATACAAACGAACGTATAAGGCTCAGACTGGCCGGCAACTATGATAAAAAGGTGCTTAATGATTCACACTTTCACCTGGCAAACGCGCAGTTTTGAAAGTTACTTCCTTCATACGAAAATCAACAGTCTGTAAGTAAAGCAGACCTTTGATAAATTGTTTCTTATTATACTGCCTGTTATAGGTAGACCAAACTTCAACGATGTGGTTTAAAATAGCCAGATTCACGGTTGTCAGATTTACGGGCATAATTAAAGTACATAAATTTAGACAAGGGGAGATGTAAGTTCTGATAAAATTCTTATTTTTAGATTAGAAACGTTTCTCACGAGTCATCATCATAATAATAGAGACATTTATTATCGCTGGTCTTCCAGTAGTAGATTTCTGGTCACAATTACAAATGACTCTACAACACAAGCACACCCACACGTCTCACACACTACTCTACGTATACCTACTACAAAAAGTACAATAATTTATTGACCACTGACACACAGAAAAAAATAGTTATGGGTAGGTTATAATATCGCAATTATTCACATCAGGTTTTTTCGCTTCCACGTACTCCACGGGGCAGAGGCTTTCTATTAAAAAAAAAACTAAAAAAACACGTTTTTATAGCTAACCGAACTAAAAATTAGAAAATAATTTTTAATTTCAGAGAGTTTATAATACAGTAGTAGAAGATCGAACAATCAATCAGAATTTATCGCCTCAAAATAAAATTATAATAAAGTTTTAGTTATTAACAAAAGAATTCAATTCAGAGTAAACAGCGTGGGGTGCTTGATAAAGTAAATGTAACAACTATTCTATTGGCAACTATCTATGAGAGGAGAGTTATGAAAAGTAGTAAAATGCACCCCACGCTTTTTACTCTGAATTGAATTCTTTTGTTAATAACTTAAACTTTATTATAATTTTATTTTGAGGCGATAAATTCTGATTGATTGTTCGATCTTCTACTACTGTATTATAAACTCTCTGAAATTAAAAATTATTTTCTAATTTTTAGTTCGGTTAGCTATAAAAGCGTGTTTTTTTAGTTTTTTTTTAAACTATTATTTATTTTTCATTTTTTAGTTTGATTTATCAATTAGTTATTTGTTAACATGTGGTATAGAAATTTCTCACAAATTATTTCGCAATCTCATCATTTCATTCAAAGCTTCACTGTTGCATGGGGTTTTTCCTGTTAACTTAGAACAATCGAGTAATAATAATAATAATAATGGGAAACTGTTATCAAATTATTGCATTGTCATTGGTCCTTGATACGTATGCAAAGTTTCAAATTAATCAGACTTCTGGAAACTGGTGAAAATTAAGTTCAAAGATTCCGTTACATACACATACATACATACATAGTTAGATACAACCCAAGCTAATAAAAGCGTGTTAAAAACGCAAATTTTCCACCGTGGCGTAGCAGTGTTGGATTCGTTGTGTTTAGAAATTAGTCGGCTATACCTACTGGTTTCTTCAAGATTTATCTTTATCGAAATAGATATAACCTTTTGAATAGGTAAACCAACCGGATGTCAGTTCAGTCGCGGTTCGAACTAGGTGCTTTTGTAAAGGTTATAAATGATACGCTGGGACGGCCACTGTGTCTTACACATAAATAGTAGCAAATTGTCGTTATCGTTGCTTCATAAAATATAATGTGGCCAAAAAGGTTTCGTCAAAAAAAACATGGCGCACACATGTTTATGAATTTCGTTTTCCTATATTTTCCGGTTCGCACTCCAAGCATGAATACTGATACAGCAAATAAGGGATAGGAGGGACGGCACGTCGTCCGCCTCAGGCCATCATCTTAATTACACAATCAAAACTTTGATATATTTTGCGCCGCGTCGAAAACAACTGGAACGGCCAAATTACCCGCGATTTTATGCGTCAGGTTGTTTTTACAACTTGCAAACCGAGTGTGTCTGTGGCTGTCTATAAAAAAATCCCTATTTATTTAAAAATTGAGTTTTCACTAAACACTTGTACGTTTACACTTTACAGTTAGATAATAGAATGCTTCAGTGTTTCAGAGGGCACGGAACCGTCCATCGGCTCTGGATGTTATGCATTGACAGCAGTCAGAGGCCCGTGGGCGGCCTGAAAAGTTATTGACATCAGAGGCTGACAAAAGAGGCATTTTAGATCAATCGATCGATAAGCTGCATTACGTTTGCAAATTAACAGGAGGTCCCGATATCTCCTTCCAAGAATTCGTGTACTCCAGTGGAATTATTAAAGTCACAAACAAACAAAGGAAAGGAGCATAGCAGAGAACTGTAACGCAGCTAAAGGCAGTGCCACGGCCCTGACAATCAGGCCACGCGTGAATTGGCTACTGTGGGAACAGTCTCATCCGTACCAATTTTTGGTATAGACTACAGCCCTATGGAGTATGTATGCAGTCCTGACGCGAGCAACATAGAATTAGCACCTGTACCTACCTAGTCACCTAAAATATGGCACTGTCCCAAAATTTTAAAAGAAGGAAGGAAAATGTTATATAATGACGATTTTGTGTTATTCATCTTTTGAAATACTCAACGACAAGTCCCAAGCAAAAATAAGCTGCAAATCCGCAAACTTTTTCATCTTTAGGTTGCAAGTAGCGTTTATCTCGTCTCGATCTCGTATCTCAAACTGCACCCACCCGTCTCACACTCTGTATAATTTTATTCAACGTGAATGCATCCAGTGTTGCCAGATGTGCCAAATGTTTCATAAAACCCGAAACAGATGCAACAACCGTTCGAATCAAAGTATTAAGAGTATTAAAACTTTTGATTACTAATAGCTTGGCAGTGATAAGCGTCTTGTCCTTTCTTGAAATAAAGTCAATCGGATAGTCTTTACATGACTATTATTTTGCTATGAATTTTAGTCTACTTCAAATTGTTGTATCGATTTGGACCCTGATCAATTTCTTCTGATGGTGAAATCAAAGGTAGGTGTGTTGTAAAACCCTTTAATGTCGATTTTAGTCATTGTGTTTAGTATATTTATGTCTATGGATTTTATGTAACAAAGTTTTGATGATGGAGTCGGAAGATAATACATTTGAATTTTCTGGATGTACAATCAATTCGTTCGTAAACTAGCTACGCCCGAGGCTTCACCTAATAAGGATGAAAAGTATGTCTGGTGTCTATTGGTATGTTATGTGCTGTTCCAGTACCAAAAATGATACAAATTCTAGCTACCTAAATCACAGAATACTGAATATTTGCACACATATTTTTGCATTTGATATATGATATCTTTTGTAGAAACCATTATGATGAAATATTAAATTATGTAAATCATAAGTTTTATTATTATGTTAGTACGAGTATAACACTTAATTTCGAGTTTGCCAACGTTTCAAATGCTCCAGTAGGCTTGTTGCGTGAGCCAAATGAGTAATTTTCGAAATGCGACTTATTTTTTGAGTGAATAGGTAATTTAGCGGATCTCAACACCTGAGCACGTCTAATACAGACCCTTTTTTCAGGGCTCCCTCTTTAGGGCCGCTTTATGGCGATTACCTACAAACTAATTTGGAAAGAAAGCTACAGTCAACAAATGTAATTGACTTTATCGATTTAGAAGGATACTCTAGTTATAGGGTAAATGAAAGTACAATGCCATCCCCGTAGACCTTTTTTGTTTTCTCTGGTAATGAAGGAAGGGATATAATTTTAGCTTTCGTTTGAATTATGATTTTGTTTTTATCATTTTATGTTGTCAAGTTTCCTATGATGCTAAAGGGGTCAATACCTACTCAATCCTTTTACTGGATGGCGATTCAACAATTAAATAAAGAAAATGTTATAAATTATTGTAAACCGACCAACATAAAACAGTCAGTTGTTACTTGAGCGCTTGTATCAATTTGAAATGTTCTCGTAGGTACGTGCTTATCTAATAATATGAGTGTGTACGGCATTTGGATACGTGCCCCCATTTGAAGAGCAAATTCGGGTATGTAAATAATATTATTAGCCGACAGATAACCTGCTGATACATTACATTTCGCCTCTGAACAATACTTAAGGACGCTAAACAATAATTAAGGCGGAGAGTTTATTATAGTTAAAAAACGTTTTTAACGTAAAATTATTCCTAAAAGTGAGTATACATTGTTCATTTACATTTATTACGTATTGTGATATAAATAAAAAACATTAAAATGAAAAGCACTGGCAGGGGGTACCCTGGGGTTTTCTATTCGTGTGCGACATTCAGCTATGAATTCGTTTTTTTATAATTTATTGTAACATTACAAATTAGATCCAATGTGCTACAATTATCACATTAATTGAAAAAATACATAAATAATTATAGGTAGGTATCTAAATAAAACAAAATGCAATAGAAAATGTACATTTTAAATAAAAAACAATCTTACAAATTAACTGTTTTCAAAGGGATATTTCCTTTTTCAAATTCAAGCCACAGGTACTCATTAATTTATTTGGTTGATCATATTATTATAATGTTTTTATTCGACTCTATGCTTATGGACTTTAGGTGTTTAACTGTGAAAGTGCTTTTTTAATGTATTTTTATTTCGTGCAAGTGGCAAGGTTACTCTGTAGTTCTACAGCTGTCAGCTATGATTATTCCGATTATTAAAAATGGACCGCTACTCAAAATAAGAATGCGTTATCATTGTGAAAGCCTGTGGTGGAAACCCCATTACGTTACGCTGAGAACACTCGCAAAGTTCGCAAAATTTTTGGTCGAGAAAGTGCACCTAATGTGTGAACACTTCGAAGAGTGGTCAAAAATCGGAAGAAAGTGGGTCGATGTATATATACTCGTATATATATATATATATATACGAGTATATATACACGCGTATAATAAATATATAAATATAAATTACTAGCTGTGCCCTGCCACGCTTCGCTGTGGCACATTCGCACATTCGCTGATATGTCACTGATGAAAAAAATAGATAATATCAATCCTTGATGCGGATTATATATCATGCTAAAATTTCAGCTCGATCGGTGCAGAACTTTTTGAGTATTTGAAGCGTACACAAACCAACATAACATTTTTATATATATAGATATACCTAAGTATACCTATATAATTTATATTTATGTATTTTTACGTTCTTATATTTTTTAGCCGGATAAAATTACTAGTTAACAACAAATAGTGACAAAAACTGACTATTGTAGAACCAACAAGATAAGAATCACTCTGCCTTACATTATCTGCTGAACGATAACACAATCGTTTTGAGAATAGAACGATGAAAACAATGAATCGGGAAGAAAACGTCTCCGCGTCGGATCCTCTTTGTCTCTTTATCTCTATATAAAAGGCAACACGTTACTTATTCCCGGTCCACGTAACTCACTAAGACAAATTTAGTAAAAGGTCCGAAGATGGACCTTTCCCTCAATTAAGCAATTAAGGGCGGTTAACCCTTTCTAATTCAATAAACGGTCACTAAAAGCAAACGGCGGGCTGGTACTAGTTAAAAATTTCCACAATGGAAACTCACCATCTAACTTGATATTAAGATATTTGATGGCGCAGATAGTCACGTTTCAGTTACCTAAACTCCTAACTACTTGCTACTACTGTGGTTCCATCAAGCACGACTTTAAGTTTATTTTTAGGGACCTAAAATAATAGTTGATGAACTAATATGCTATGAAAATTCTTCTTTTGGTGGTGTAGTTTTAAGTAAGTGTTGTAGTTTTAACTAACTAAGCTTGCCAACACTATGTGGAAATCCTGGATAGTGTCATGGCACTGGGATGCTAGAACACCTACTTTTAGTAGTACTTTCAGATATTTTTTTTCGTATGAACACTTTTATTAGATACATACCTAGTACCTGAAGTTACATATACTGCAAATAGCTATGTTTTATACGTATATTTCTAAGATTTCCCATCCCTACCTACACAGTAAAACATCCATTTAAGATAGCAACATTTTTATCTTTACCATTATATAAATCGATGAGCCCAATAAAATTTGTACGTCGGAAAGGGAATAGGAATGCTACTTATACATGTTTTGATACGGTCGTGCCTCTTTTCTCGAAAAGCCGATAAACGTAATAACGCGTCGCATCGATTAGCCTTCAGTGAGTCGACAGGAGCAGCAACAATATTACAGTTATTGTGACCAATAAAGCCCTCTCTGCGAAGCCTTAACGCAAAACCAATTCTTTTTTATTAGCCTAATCTACGTTATTATCCAAATTGTGCTGCCACCGCTGGCAACAATCCTTTCCGGCACTTTCTTGACGATATTTTGCACGATCTAAAACAATAATTCGAATGTAAAAGCAAGATACTTACCATTGTGTAAGTTTTGCGTTTAGAGTGATAAAAAAGAATCATCAATATCAATTCATAATTGGATGAGTAATCGTGTACTAAACATAAAAAAAACGTATACAGTCTAATTGAGAACCTCGTTTTTTGAAGTCGGTTAACAACTATAATAAATAGGTGACGAACTGAAAGTACGTTGCGATACTACGGTGCAACTGCGGGCTCCTAGACTAAAAGCTCCCTGGAATTAAAATTAAATTATACCCCATGCCCCACCGCTACTTGGTAGTTGGTGGTAGAGAGAGACGAAGTAGCCAAGACACAAATTCTCCCACAAACAAGGCATATCCCTAACAGCGACGTCTAGTGAAACTGTAAGTTGTAACACACCTCTCGACACCCTTTATCGATTCGATCGATCGATCGATCGATTACTTCACAAATAAAGGTCGTGGCTAACATGTGGATTCACGCATCACTTTCTGCACTAAACTCTTCTAGGATATTCTGCCCTCGGCTGCTCTTATGGCATCAGGTATTGGTAGACCAGTGAGTTTATTTTACCAAATAAAGGCCCTCGTGTTATCAACCTAGACGACATATGATTAAAATTTGTAGTATCATGCATAACGACCATGGTTAAGCTGGCAGAAAGGCCGTAGTCCTGCCCTAGAAAGACATCTACAAGCGAGTACTGGAGCTAGTTCGTAAGTTGGGAATCGTAGGTAGTGACAGACATTCTTGTCGAGAAACTATTTAGCCCACCTTAAATCCTGGAACGGAGAAAAAGTAAAGGTCTAGGTCACAAAGCATGTCCTCATCAACGCCCTGCAGGAGACCAAGATGTGAACTCTCGGTAGAATGTTCTAAATGATCCGGAGAAAAAGAAGAAGATGATTGAGGTGATATAGGGGAACCAACGTCCGTTTGGCAACCCTTGCTATAGAGACAGCCAAATGAAGAAGAGCTCGGGCAAAAATTGCAGAAGCCCAAAGACAACTATCAGAGCGTCAACAACAGCCTGCCAACGCAATATTGGGATTCAGAGCTAATATAACGAGTAAAACTAGAAGCGGAATGGCCAAGGGGAAGGTCTGATGGGTGGAAAAACGTGAAATGAAAAGATGTGAAGAAAAACCTCCAAGCATCTCCCGTATTCTGCCCGCTGAAAGTTATCGTCCTGCTCACGTTAACCACGTTTTTCTGGCATAGGCTGGAAAAATGTTAAGGTACACTTGCAGCCATCAGTCATGGACATCTACAACCACGTCAATAAGTTAAAAAGTCTTGCCAGAACCGTAATCCGGAAACAAGGGAACAGCTCAACAACTTCATCCTGGGACATGACACACAATTCCGCGAAGTTTCAGAGTCTTCTGCAGTATACTTGCGGAAAGAGAGCGGAAATAATACAACAGAGAAGGGAGCTGTATAAAGCTCCTAACAAAGTTATCAATTAGATTCCACACGAAATACCGCCAATTGAAATATACCTTTTCTCAGAGGCAAAACTGGCAGAATCCATTATAGATCAAGGAGGTAGGTACACATAAACCGTTTCCCTCCAAAATAGAAACGCCACTATCTTTGGACATGTTATAGAAGGAGATATCTTTGTAAAATCCAAATTTTCGTCCTTGAGGCACTTTCGCGGGCTCTGCCATGGTCAAAAAAATTAAGTTTTCATAAAAAAACCTAAGCCTTGTATTTTAGGGTAAAGTTGTTTTAAGTAAAGAAATTTAAAAAGACTGCAAATCCTTACTTTATATTATAAATGCGAAAGTAACTCTGTCTGTCTGTTGCTCTTTCACGCCTAAACTACTGAACCGATTGAAATGAAATTTGGTACAGAGATAGTCTAGAGCCTGAGAAAGGACATAGGGTATTTTTTAATGCGAAAAAAGCATTTTAAAGGGATAAACATTAAATAGGGGATGAAAGTTTGTATGGAAGTTTCGTCATTTTTGAAGCTAGAAATTTATTTTGTAGTCTTTAGATTAGATATAAATAAATATAACATTAAAAGTTTGTAAAAATTTACCCTTGAGGGGGTAAAATAAATATAGGGAATGAAAGTATGAATGGAAATATGTAGTAAGGTTTCGGCTAAACCACTGGGCCGATTTTAAAAATACTTTCACTAATGGAAAGCTACATTATCAGCGAGTAACACAGGCCATTTTTATCCCCATATTCCCGCGGGAACAGGAAATACGCGGGTGAAACCGCGGGGCGCATCTAGTGCGCTATAAACCTTATTTTTGCCTGATAGCTACTGAGATACGATACTTTTGAAATTACGTGCATTTAAATCTAATTCCTGTTTTTTCTGTATTTTTTCTTTACCTCATTACATCCAGAACTTTAGGTTTTACAACAAAGCAGATTACAGTAGGTTTAAATATCATTTATAATTATTTTCCAAAAATCAACTTGCGTAAAGAAACCGCGGCACGTATTTTCTCCCTAATCCTACATCCTACTTAATTTTATACATGTGAAAGTTTGTGAGGATGGATGGATGGATTATTCACGCAAAAACGACTGAACGGATTTGGATGAAATTTAGTAAGTACTTACTCAGATGGTTTATTACATGGAATGATACATTTTTTACAGTTCCTGTGGGTAAAGGTGAGTTGTACAATGTATGTTTGAAAAATTAAGCTTAAAATAAGCTTATTACAATTTTGATAGGGCAGCTTTTTGGTGTAACTACAAAAGAGTACAATACACAATAATATTCTTATACAAACGCGGCACTAACGACATCTGGTGGCGCAGGGATCAAATAACATAGGCCGCGGGAACGTTGAATGAAGAGTACGGTTGGGTGCCACATGAAATGAGGGGAGGGTACTATTAGTTTATTCTCGACTAGGTAGATGGCGCTGAACTTCTAATGACACAATATTAAAACTGCTGCGCTATAATAAAGACATTTCCAAATTGAAAATATTTAAGTACCTAATAACTTACTAATAAAATATTTTCGTCATCATCTCAGCCCGTACCAACCCACAGCTGTTGGGTATACTTAGGCGTCCTCTCCTTCACGCCACTTAAAAAAACAATAAATAGGTATAGGTATACATAAAAACACAATAGTAGTAAAAATAAAAGCTGTAAGTACAATTAACTTATCTACCAATAATAGCTTAATTGTAATCACAACCTAACTATAGTTAATTAGGTTGAGATTACATGGTACCATATTATTCAACTCAAATCTCCAACTACAAAGCTGTTTCTAATTATCGCTGTACTGTCGACGCCACAAGTTTGTTCCATACTATGCAAGTATAATGTACATTTTAATGGATTGGGTGCAGGGCCTGATTAACCCTTAGGCTAATTAGGCTGCAGGGTAGCGCGCGAGGATTGGGGGGCGCGCTGAAATCGTGTCTTTGCATGCACTATTAATCTAGCATCATTGCTCTACCCTACATATTTCAACTAGACCGAGACAATTTGAGACAAACCGAGACAATTTGGGGGGGTCCTCATAATACGCCTAGGGCGGTCAGAATTCTTGATCAGTCGCTGATTTGATGATTCATTTTAAAGAACATGTAGCCGCAACCCATAAAATCCTTATAACTGTACACAGTACCAATACCAAAAATATTGGTTAATAATATTACTGTTCCATGCCGATTTCAGCTAGACAGACTATACTTATGTCGCTGTTTTGGCGGTTATGATCTGGGATACTTAGCTTTAATATGACTAATATACCCTACTTTGCTTTGACTTTGGTGCTAGCTTGAATACCCTGACCTGATGTTTCCCAAAAGTATCTGATGCAGCACCAATTCTGCTATTGATATCCACATCAAGATCGCCTTTGGCTGTTACTGTTTACAGAAAAGTACCTACTTATACTTGTCTACCTGCTTCAAAACTTTTCCACCAAGGTGTACATTCAGTGAAATCGGGGATACAAGATCTGGCACATCCATTCCCATAAATGCTGTTTTGATAACACAAATTTGTAAGCAAAAGCAAAATGCAAGGTTCTCAATCTGAACCTGCAGACCTGCGGCTATGGTCATTGGCTATGGTTCTACTAACGCCATAGAGCACCTTAATAGAGGGCCTTTTAATTTTTTTAATTTTTTTACCTGGGGAAATTCATTAGGCGTACCACCCGGCCCCGGGGGGGGCGGGGTGGTTATGTGGGACTCCTCCGCCAGAATCCGGTCTGGCGGGGCTTTCCCACTAAAACCCCGGGGTGTTCTCCTCTTCGCATTATGGAGGTGGTCACGGGTTCGCTCGGCGCTTCCGCGACCATTTCTGCGGGCGCCCTCTCGGGCTCGCTACATGAGGCTTGGGCCTCTTACTCCGCTGGGTACGTCCCGGAACACACGGGCCTCACTTCAGCTCGGGACTTCTGACTTGGACGTTGGACCCCCCGATCCGCGGCCCAAAAGTCCCCTTTATGGTCCTTCACTGTGCCCTCTGCTGATCAGGGGGACACGCGAAGGACCTCTTCCCGCCAGGTTTTTTGCTATGGCCACCAATTCCCCTAGGAGAATTGCTGACCGGACCCCAGGGTGCACCGTCCCAGCTGCTACCCTTACCTCCGGATGCAACACATCAAGAGGGACGAACAACAGCCGGCCACTCGTGGAGGTTACCTGGCTCGCACCCCTTGGTAAAGGGCCTGGGCTAGCCTGTGGAACTTTAGTTATTATTATGGGTCTATTTGGCCAGACCGGCAACGCGGCGCATTATTGTTATTATTACTATTTAGTTACATAGGCGATCTTAATACTTACCAAAAAAGTATTATTTTTCGCTATCGTTGTGTCTTGAATCCGGTAGCTAATAATAATCCATTTTATAGGTACATAACGAAAAACATGTTCATTATGGTTGAAGAGTCGAGACAGCCACAATAGTGTCACCGGCAATATACGCCTACGCCTCGCGACTTGTGATAACGAGATGCTTCACTGAATGAGATACGATATTATGACAAAACCACATACTCACACCTGATGTCAAAGTCCACATCTTACCTGTTTTCAAGTTACTATTTTATTCATAAAGATAATATTATCGACTCGCATGTAGAAAATATGCTTTAAATCTTAAAGTATCGTCTGATCCCTGGAAGATATCGAAATGAAACACCAAAATTTAAGTTCTGATCCCTGTTTTGATCCCTGCGATTTTCACTGAAATCCTTTGAACTACGTTGGGTTATAGCGTGAATATGGAACAAACACACACACACACGCTATCGCATTTATAAGATTAGTGTGATAATATTATGTAAAACCCATTAATGTAGGTAGGTACCAATCCAATATGAAATTGGCTCAGCTAATCGGCTGGTAGCATAGCATACATGACAGACTCCTGAAGACCCTCCAATGGTGCGCTACAATCGAGCTCAAGTAAAAACCAGAAAGAACATGCAGAAAGAACATTTGGCATTTGGTAGTAGAGGTTCTTGTGTTTATCTCTTTTGTTTTTTTTTTTATTGCGTAATAGGACATTTGACCGCAGTCTCACCTTACTAAATATGTCTCATACTAAAAACTCTTGTTGATAGTGGAAAGTGGTCAATACTATCAGTCTTTGTATCTTTGGGTGGTAGGTGGGTACATTGGCGTTCGGTTTTTTCTTATTTCGTTCTTGAAGCATAAAGGTTTAATGAAATTCATTCTCTAAAAAGACTACAATAGTCACTTATGTACATGAGAACAAGTATATCACTTATAAATTTATTTACAATGTCGTTCATTTAGGTATAGGTACTCATTCAACGTTTTTTATTTTATTTTATAAGGGTAGATATTTTATTATTTCAATCAACTGTTAATAATATTATGTTGAGCTAGTTTTGTTTTGAATACTTTGAATGAGCTTACATTTTTTATCTGCGACGGTACCTATTTGGTTGTACAGTTGTGCACCTTCAAAAGTAATTTTTTTTTTCCATAATTAGTTCTAGTCTTGGGTAGTATGTTAGGTACAAGAAAACTTGCACAGCAAGTGCTTCGGTTTGTTATTTGTTTTAACTTCGTAAAACATAGACTAGTATGGAGTGTGCTTTTTAATATTTTCCGAATGAGAGTGCTTAAGTTATTTATGTAAAATTGTTTTATGTTTATTATCTTTGTGTCTTTGTATATTTTGGAAGTTGGTGTTAAGTGAGCTGATGAGCGACGAGAGTTTAGTCCTTATAGGTGTTCGATCTGAGCATGCCACGTCAAATAGCTATCCATTCTAAGTCCTAGATATTTCTCGCAAGTTTTTCACAAAATACTACATTTATACCTACCTATAATGATGAATGTCGGTCTCCTTTCCGTGTAAGTGATGGCCCAGTTAGGAATAGAGCCGAAATTCGTGCAATTTTATCACCGTTTGTGAATTTTGTTTCTGCTTCTCCAATCTATTGAACAGAAGCCAGCTAAGCTATTTTTAGGTAACTACAGTTGAATCATCAAAAGATCTTTCTGAAAACTGTATTTAGTTGATTCCTCGGCAATTTGTTAGAGTAGGTAGGTACCTACCTAGCTAAATCATCTATAAAAAAGTGTATGCGTGTAATCTTTACACGCGAATAAAGTAAAACTCCTATGAAGTTGGTGACACGTAATTACCAAAAATATTAAACTCAACTTAAAATAAAAATATCATAATTATTATAGTTAACTCATATTTATTAACAATAAACTTTACAAAACGGATATAAAGCTATAAGCTAATAAAATGTAAGCTGTATCACAAATAGTTGTTTATAATGTCATCAACCATCATAATTATTTACAATGACATTATTGGTTTATGGAAGTGTGAAACATGAATTTCACTCTATAAAATCAGCTCATGTCATTAAAGGCTTTTTATAAAATGTATTATAATAATATTATGTAGTTATCTATCACATACACTCAGAACTTTTATTTTTTTGTTTTGTATTTAGTTGTGTGATGAGACAAACTAGTCGTTCACCTGATGGTAAGCGCTACGCCTGCCCATAACAGTCACAGCACCACCCAGAACACTGGCAAAAGTGTGGTACCTCCTCCCCAGGCGGTCTCTTGCAGAAGAGGCCTCCCACTACCAAAGTAGATCCCTCGTCTATAATTAGTAAGTTTCTATTTTTAAATAGCGGAAACTGCATCAACTGTCTATAGAGCGTTATTTCCATCCGAAAAATAACCTAAGTTACTTTCAAGTCGCGCAGAAGTTTTTCTTCATAAAATATAAATGTAAAATTGGTTTGTTCTATCGTCTAAATTTAAAAGATTCAAGGTCTCAATACTTGTGCAAATTTTGAAGTCGGACGTCTAGTTGTTGGTTAAAAACGCAAAGCCATTACTATAAAATAAATTTAAAACTTAATAAAAAAATAAATATACCGTAGTACCAAAAATGATTAGAGCAGAACTAAACAAGTTTTCCATAAACCAGAACTTTGAAAACTTGATTTAGACCTTCAACCATAATAAGGCGGGTTATGTTACTGGCAAAAAACCTCACCCCGATGGATGGAATAATTAATGTCTTCGTCAGAATTAAGACATTGGTTTGATTGTTAGACTGAATCATGACAGTCGTCAGTATTGCTGTCAAAAATCTACATTGTGTTTATTTCTGAAAGCCAGACACTCGTCGACTTTGAAGACTTAAAAATAATACTTACTTGTATTATAATATAATACTAACATAAACAATATACTGAAAAAAAAACACCCATAAAAGACTAGCTAGGTATTTTCAAAATTGTTCATTCATTATGTTGTCTGTATTTTTTCATCTGTCTGTCAAATACTGACAGTGACTGTCGACGATGTCTGTCAATGTCAAACAAAAGGAATGTTAACAAAAAAATACGAAACATAACTCTCTCTCTCTCTTTCTATCTTCACTAACTTATATCTCCCTCACAACTTCCGTTCACCTCACCCGATCACAATTTTCGTAACGCTCTCGTCACGAATTCACCAGCTTACTCCCCAAGTCAAGCGTGCGTAAAGAAGTTTTACTTCAATAATGCAAAGGCGTATTGAAGTCTAATAAACGGCTGTCATAGCT
Organism: Campaea margaritaria; assembly: GCA_912999815.1. Classification (NCBI taxonomy): domain Eukaryota; kingdom Metazoa; phylum Arthropoda; class Insecta; order Lepidoptera; family Geometridae; genus Campaea; species Campaea margaritaria. The sequence goes on from OU538788.1 coordinate 10,592,444, forward strand.
TATCACCTGTGAAGAAACAAATATTTTATTCAAATTATTGCTTTTAATGGAAAGTCGTGTTTGGTCGACTGAGATTAGGTATGAACCTCCTTCCACAAAAATCCCTAACGCTAACGCATTTTTACTTTATGCTGCCACCAAGTTGTCCCGGCCTTGGGGGGATTGGAGGAAAGGCTGGAGTACCTAGCCTTTATTTTGTTCTGTATTTTTCCCTAGCGATTCCATATTTTATCTTAAATCTTATATCTTTAAATGAGCAATTCTTGTATATATATATATTAATTGGAATCTCGGAATCGGCTCCAACGATTTTCATGAAATTTAGTATATAGGGGGTTTCGGGGGCGATAAATCGATCTAGCTAGGAATCATTTTTAGAAAATGTCATAAAAAAAGAAATACCGAGCAAAGCTCAGTCATCCAGGTACTATTATTTAAGCATAAAAGTTCTAAAAAAAACAATAAATTTTGTTCACAACATTTATTTCCTACAAATTATAGATGGAGTGGAGTTTATACTAAAGACATAAAATTATCAATACCTACGATACACATACGATACACATTGTAAGTTTTAAGGTTAGACTACACATGCTCACGTGGAATTCCACACACTGTGGATATGTTCGAGTGGGGACACACTGGTTCTGATATAATTATGTGACCAGTGACCACAAATTCCATTGTATTTCAAATGTGATTAAGGCAGATGGAGTCCAAACCTTACAATCAGCTTATTCACACAGTAAGCTTCACAATATTATGCTTATTTGTAAACATATTACAGGGAGTCATAAATTAGACACATAGAAGTACCTACCTAGTTATGTATCAAAGATTATTACTTAAATAATGTGTGCAGTTAATAAATTAAATAAATTAATAAATTACTCAAATAATATTAAAAATGCAGTCGCGTACCATAAAATTATAATTTCCCTTACAAATACATCATGAAATACCAACAATCAGCATGCCCGGAACTTAGTGGGCCTTTACATAACTAGAAATACATTATTACATGTTATGTAATGCTAATTCTATGTGTGGTACAGAATGTAAAGTAAAGTAAAATTAAGTTTGTATTTGTAAGTGAAATTAATAACAAAAATAATAAATTATAACTTATCCAAAATTAATACCATACTGCAATAAAATCTTAACACTAATGGAAAGCTTACAAAAAAGCTACAGAAGAAATTTAAATTGACTTTTCTAGTCACAAAGGTAAAAAGGTAAGGTGATTGATTACACAAGATTAGTCATAATCTAAATTTAGTATCAAATGATATCTACTCAGAGAAGTCAATTATCATTTAAATAACATTAAATTATCTCTCCGAGTTCAGCAAATATTAGGTAAACAGATCAAAAATAAATCAGTAAGTCCCAATAAAAAGTCACATTTTTGAATGGGGTCCATGTTAATTGTGTGCCTCGGATGATTTCTATTTTGATTTATTATTTTACTGAACTATAATAATATTGTGATGTGCAATAGTGTCCACTATTCAAAAACCTATTTTTAAGTGCAAATAAATCCATAATATGAAGTAAGTAAATACTTTTAGAGGATATACTCGAGACGCAATAAAATCCTTCTAACTTATTTTTACTGGCTAAGATGGAATGCATCTTATATTTAGGAATACAAATAGATTTTAAATAGGATTTTGTGCGTTTTTTCAGGCCTGTTTGCGCGACGTTTGTCTTAACTCTTATGTCGAGGAGCCCAAAAAAGGCTTTAAACAACTAAAAATCTGTTGACTTCGAAATATTTTTTACTGAATCTGACTGTAGGAGTTCATCTCTGGTGATAAGGGCGATATAGTAAAGACGCTAGTCTATAAAATAATTGGTTGTAAGTCAAAACTAAATAAGCATTTTGCATTCACGTTATCAGTTCATTGGAATGTTATTCTTAAATTCAATAAAAACACTTAGGATGTCCTATTCCCGTACAGAGCCACCATTATGAGCTGGAATATAATAATATCTTTGGTTAATTTTGCTTTACGTCGCTTGGTAGATAAATATATTGATAGCACACACGTGCACGATAAATGCTTTTATAATACGTAAAACAATATAGTAACTGTGCAAGTCAGTCGAATAAAAAAAACAGGCCAAGTGCGAGTCGGACTCGCGCACTTCCGTGAGCACAAGGGTTCCGTACTTTATTGTATGGGAGTCCCCCTTATATATTAAATTTATTTTAATTAAATTATTTACTTTTAAAAGTTAATATATAACTAAATATTCTGTGAATATTTCAAGCGTCTACCTGTTGCCATTATAAATATCGTGCAAAAAAGGGCAAAAAAAATCACGTTTGTTGTATGGGAGCCCCCTTAAATATTTATTATATTCATATTTTTGCTATTTGTTGTTATAGCAGCCATAGAAATACAGCCTGGTGACAGACAGACAGACAGATAGACAGCGGAGCCATAGTAATATGGTCAGCTTCTTTAATTGTGGGATAAATTAAAAGGGCACTAAGAATGATGATGGTATTATGTTTACTGATTCAGCCGTTTTTTAGTCAATTGGGTGATCGAGCCTGCTGTAACATAATTATAACATTAGTATATACACGTGCGGCAGTATAAGCCACACGTGTTTTGGCTTCGTTTAGTCAGTGCAGTAATTTAGTATATTTATATAGCTTCAGTTAATATGCTAAGGTACATATAACTGAAGCTGGTTCCCACTACCCGTGGACAACACTGTTTGACAGTAGTATTTGGTACGATTTAGTTCATAATGTTATATACCTACTTACATAGGTTAAATAAAAATAATGTATAAATATAAAAACTAAATCGTTCAATGTTGCATAATAATTAAAATGATATTCACTCTCCATGAAAACATAATAAAATTAAAATAATATAGTTTTGACAGTTTTTTTTAACAGTCAACATCTTATCCATGCTATCAAATACTCTTACCTTATTGTCCGTTTCTCTAAGTCCCAAGTTCTTATCTACACACCATAGCTTTCAGCTTGTTGACTGTGTCACAATGGGTATACAAAGTGTCAATAAAAAAAACCAATCAACACACAATTTCCCCAAATCCTAAGCCAAATTTGAACTAATAAACAAAGGGAATTTGGTCTGAGCTCAAATTGTAAAGTTATTTATAAACTTAAAATAATTAGATATGGTAAAAATTTGGTTCTGTTTAACACAAGTTTCCTTGATATTATAATCATAAATGCATACAGATATAGAGGCAGCCCATTAGAAAACTAATACAATATGCAGGCAAGAGGAGCAGGGAACTGGACACGAATCTCCATAGTGCTTAGAGCACCTGCTTGGTGAGAATGCAAGCCGATGTCAATCCACCATTCAGCCTACTGAACTCCGAGAAGCAAATTGAACGACGAGCTGTACGCGACCAGTTCATAAATATCTGCAAATAATAATGAATATGATTGATTTATCTTCGATTACACTTATAAAATAGACCAGTAACGAAACATTACAGGGCCCCAAGAGAGCACTCATGAAAGTGAACTACCATCTGTAGTTGCCTTGACCCTAAAAACAGTTTACGACTGGAACCTCGGGGCAAAAACTCCTTATGCTAAAAATTGTTAACCTCATTGTAGGTTTGTTCGCAGTCGAGATTTGCATCTCTAATCCAAATCTTAAATACTTATGATATGCATTGTTCTTTACATTCATAAAATGAATACACATGTAACATACCTTGAACGACTCCGGGATCTCTTCAATAGCCTTATGAATCAGAGTTTGATTCAAGTAGAGACAGTTTGCAGCCTCATCCTCGATCAATTCAAGGACGTCATAGCGTTTAGAAGCAGTGTATTTGATGTTTTCCAGAATCTCTTTGGCAATACGACTCTTACCCACCCCTAAAACGTTATCGCCAACTACCGTGACGTAGTTCTTAAGATGGTCGGCTTCTGCCGGCATCTGAAAGCATAACCATTTATATCTTCTTTATTACTTCATTTATTACCTTCTTTCATGTCATGTTTCAACCTTATGCCATCAGATAAGGCCAGGTCCGTTTTTCGCTATGATCACCTACACTTGTAACACACTTATTTTAAACCATCAATTGAACTGAGTAAATAACGTGCGCCGCTAGCGCGACTCGAAATTTTCAAGGTTCAAATTAAGTAATGAGTGCATTATGACATCGTGCATTTTCTGCAAGGAATAATAGCAAATCCCAGTGCAGGCACGTACCAATGTGTTTCTTGTAAAACATATGTACGTAATTATCACTCGCTTTTCGGTAAAGGAAAACATCGTGAGGAAACCCACATACCTACCCGAGAATTATTTCGGAGGTAGGTATGTGATCCACCAATCCGCATCTGGCCCCCGTGGTGGATTATTGCCTAATCCTCCTCACGAAAGTGAGGGGAGACCCGTGCCCAGCAGTGGGACGTTATGGGTTGTTGATGATGATAATAGCAAATAAGAGCCCTGACTGTGATTGCGATAACGTCATATTATTATACTGCAACAATGCGGGACACAAATAAACTAGTCTCTGCTTTAAGTATGCCACAGGATGGTTAATGCGCTCCATCAATAAATACTTAATTACGCCATGCAATCAAAGCTCACATTTCATGTTCAATTTTGAGTCATTATAGTGACACAATAGCCCCTACATTACCAATATTCACATATAAATTACATTGCCGTTACCTTGATAGGAGTGACGGGAAAATCAGTAAAAGCGTCTGCCAATTCTCTTGCTCCATATTCATTGGTTGTTTCGCATATTCCGACAATAACCTCCTGTCCTGGAAACAGAAAATCATAATTACTCAGGTGGGAGAGATACAACTAGTAGACTCTTAGGTTTTGTTATGACATAAAATTGAGACAATAAATTGTCTGAAATATATCATGATATGATAAATGTTTTATTTTAGGGTGGTAAGGCAATACATTATGTTTGTATTGTATATTATATTGAAGTGTATTTTTTTGTATGTCCAGTAAAGTAGTTCCATCTGAAATATAATATTAATAATGACTAATCAACTTGGCCAACATGTCATTGTGCCATCCAAAGCACAGAGCTATGGAAATTCGTACATAAGTTTTGAAATTCGGTAATCGGTGTATATTACCTGTAAACAGAACATCTGCACCACATATCTTCGACCTGCTAAAGCGTTGTTCAACAACCATTTGCGACATTTCTGTCTTCAAAATCTCTCGCAACTCTTGCACCTGTAAATTAATTTAGATACACCTATATTATTATTCAAGATGGTGGCCGTAAAGCCTATATACATATATTAAGCAGTATGTACCAACAAAAGCGGTGGTAGCCTAGTGGGAGAATGTCTGCCTTCCAATCAGAAGGCTGTGAGTTCAAATCCCAGTGCAGGCAATGTACCAATGTGTTTCTTGTAAAAACATATGTATGTTATTATCACTCGCTTTTCGGTGAAGGAAAACATTGTGAGGAAACCCACATACCAACCCGAGAATTATTTCAGAGGTAAGTAGGTGATCCACCAATCCGGATCTGGCCCCCGTGGTGGATTATGGCCTAACCCTCCTCACGAAAGTGAGGGGAGACCCGTGCTCAGCAGTGGGACTTTATGGGTTGATGATGATGATGTACCAACAAAACCATATTATTATATAAAATATAAATCACTTGTATTATAATGGCAAGTAGGAATCAAAGACAGCACATCAGATAACCAAATATATACGTAATAGTACACACATGTACATAAGTACATATGTATTAGGGTGTATGATTTCTCAACCTATTTCATTTCTCGGATCTCAAGAATTCTCAAGGTCCATTTCTCGGGTCTTCGCAGGAACTCGAGAAAAATCCCTTTTTATTGTTTTTTTTTTGTATAAATAGAACAAAATGTACATAGTTTTATTTAAAGGGAACAAAAATCAACATATTTTAAAATAACTTTGAGTCAAATGATTAAAAATAAGCAAAAATCAAACAGAAAATATTATGAGTATTGAAGGAATATGTGAAAAAAAATAACAACTTAAACATGATTTTGAAAAAACTCGTTCATTTTCAGTTGGAGAAGGCCGTATATTATCATATTTTGTATCCAGATGTTCACTAATTTCACTATGCACTATTCACTGTGCATGTATTATTTGGTCTGAACAAGGCGAGAGATGAAACACAAATGAAATAAAAAAAGTGGCGCCGAGGTGCGGTTCCGGCTTTGTCAGTGCCCAAACAATGATGCAGATAATCAACACTCTACTATATAAGTAGTATTACTACTCAGTCACTAAAAGTGACATCAATTAAGGTCAATTCAAGTCACTAGTTGAACTCATTATTGAGGTCAATAATTCAACACTATTATATTGATAAACACTCTGCCTGTACATATAGTAGAAAATTATGAGAGTACTTACAATCTTGTCGTCGGACTTAGTTAAAAAGACGATACCGTGACATGAAATAGCAATATTTTCCAACAGCAAGGTGGTGTTGTAGCAGCCGTCAAGATCTTTAAGTTCTACTACTTTCAGGTTCAGTTCCCGTAGGGTTCTCACAAGGGCCTCGTGCTGACGACGCATTAGGTCTACATCAATCCCCTCAATTTCTTGAAAGATTGAAGGCTTTACGGTACCAACCACCGCCCCATGGTACACATGCGGAATGTGTCTCCACGAAACGTAACTCTTGCAAGGAGCTACCTTCGCGATCTTCTTCCCTTTTACCATTTCTGGAGCTGCCAAAGCCATGTTGTTCTCTTCTGATGCGTCTAGTTCCATTTCAGGAGCTACCTTCGCGATCTTCTGTAGTGGTGCGTTTAGATCGATTTCGGGATCTACCTTCGCGATCTTGTTCCCTTCTGATATGTGTTTTTCGATTTCGCGTTTACTTTCCATACTGAAAGATTCAGCCAGTGTTCGGTAAGGAGCCGCTAAGACACAACTTTCGTACGGAGTAAATATGGCCGATTAAGCCGATTTACTCTTAATGATCTCCCCAAACCGTAACTTTATTCTGTAATTCCAATAAGTATACTTATTGTACGTCAACAAAATAACTTTCCATCTAACTGGTAGCGATAGCGGCGGTAAGTTACTTACTTACTCACTTAGAAGCGATGACCACTCTTGACGCAAAGTTAGCAGACTGATCACTAATCAGTAATCAATAACTTGCACCCGATACATACTTAAGCTTATCTATTCTTGGAACTGCACAAGGGAAACAATTTTACCGCAATGCGGACGGTTATAAAAAATGGCGAATGGCGCTTGCGCGAAATACACGGCTATCTATGTTACAGCTATGCGCGCGCACTCATGTTTGATTGGTTTAATTTGGTTTGCTTGTTGTTTGTATATTGTTTGGCAGAGTTTGGGTTTATTTGTAGTTCACTCACCACAGACTATTAAAATAAAAAAGAATTAGTCTATAATAATAATAATTGTAGTTTCTACCCCCTACCGCCTGATTTTTCCATATTCGATTCTAGTAAACATCGACCGGTCGGTGTTTACATGGGGATAATAAACCCATGAAGAATCTTTGAAGATTTTTAAAGCAAAACTTCTTGACGCACGCTTGACTCGGGGAGTAAGCAAACAAAAAAATATTTTAAATAAGATATTTAAGTATTAAAAATATACGAAACGTAACTCTCTCTTTTTCTATCTTCACTAACTTATATCTTCCTCTCAACTTCCGTTCGCCTTGCCTGATCACATTTTTCGTAACGCATCCACCAACTTACTCCCCAAGTCAATGCACGCTTGACTAAGCTTGAGTACGCTTGTAAGCTGGTAAATGCGTTACGAAAAATGTGATTGGGCGGGGTGAATGGAAGTTGAGAGGTAAGTTAGGTTAAAAGGTAAAGTTGACAGATGTCAAATGAAATGAAAATAAAAAAAATGAGAAAGAAGTTTTACTTCAGTCTTGTAGTCTAATGCACACTCGTTTTATTTTATTTTACTATGTATATTCTCGAAATTTCCTATTTGAAACTGAAACCATAATCAATCACTCATTAATTTAGCTTAACATAATTTGATATCTTTATTCTTCTCTTTGAATGAGACATAAGTATTTACTTGTAAGAGTGTGTGGCGACCTACAGACCTCTGTGGTCAGCATCATGTAAAACCTAAATTAAAAATAAGAATAATTTGTCAAACTGTGAGAGGTCGCATGTCAGTGGAAAATAAAAGACAGAGATTTTATGGAAGTAAAACTGAAGCGTTGTATTTTTATTCATGATTCCCAAAATCCTAAAGCATCGGATCAGACACCAAACTGGTGACCTCGACGTGATCGGAAGGCAGCGGTGACCAACAATTGGTAACTCCTTCCGACCAAGCAGCGCAACGAAGCTCGAAGAGCTATCGCCGAGTCCGACAATCACAAGTCGCTCATCGCGACAAACACCGTTTTCTGCCAATGCTGCGACGCAGTCGACGCGCGACGCAAGGAAGCCGTCTCCTCACATTTTACACATCGTGGGACATTTTCACTGATCGCGCTACCACCGCGTCAGCTGCGCGGCGACGGAGTTCCGGAAGATTTGGACTGCCAAGACGCCCGGCGATAGGCTGCTCAGGCTTTCAGGTGATCTGATCTAGCTCTAATCACGACGATCGTGATTTTTGGATTGCAAGAGGTACCTTCTGAACATATTTTTACGTCGAAATTATTTTGTCGTTACCCCGACTACAGTCGTGAACGCAAGTGCTAAACTATAATTATAAGTGAGTGTTATATGTGTTGGGAACATTATTTTACCTAACTTGTTAACTGTATAGCCTTTCTTTAGTGCATGATAACATCGCATATTTTTACTTTTTTTTTTAACAGATTTTTTTTTTTTAATTTTGTTTCATCGTTTGCTTTATATTTTTGTCGCCGATGTTCTGTGCCTGACTTTCCTTCCTGCTTTCTTTCTTTCCTTCATGAGTGACAGTGAGATGGAAAATTTTGAACAAGCTTCTGCATATGCAGCGGAACGCAGCCAAGCTAATGCTGGCCCGAGCGGTCAACATTTTGCATCTGCTGTTGAAGCGACAGTGGACAATATGTCAATAGCTAGAGAACGTAGAGAATACGTTAGAGAACTTCATAAGGAGGTGGACGAGCTAACGCGCATAGTAGCTTCACTCACTACTAACAATTCTGGTGGAAATGACCAACGTGGTCGTGCATGCAGTCGCAACTCTTACCGGAATCGCAGTCGTTCTCGTTCTCGCAATGCCCAGCTTTGCTTTTACCACGACCGGTTTGGAACAAAGGCACGAAAGTGTGTGAAACCATGCAACTGGTCTGGCCCATCAACCTGTAATCAGGAAAACTCAAGCAGCGCTCGGTAGAGGCGACAACCGATCGCTCTCCAACAAGTCGCCGTCTCTTTGTAACTGACTGGTATACCAAGCAAAAATTTTTGGTTGATACTGGCTCAGACTTGTGCTGCATTCCTCGGCATTATGTAAAGGGACGAACGCACCAACATCAACCATACGACTTAGTTGCTGCAAATGGCACTAAGATTAAAACGTATGGGTTGCAGCAACTTAACCTGAATTTAGGACTTCGGCGAGAGTTTAAATGGAATTTTGTGATTGCAGATGTGGAAAGTGGCATAATTGGTTCCGATTTCCTATCGCACTACTATCTCCTACCTGATTGCACACAAGGCAGACTTTGTGACGGGAAGACAGGATTGTTTTCCTCCGCAGTCCTTCGTGCAGCAACTCAGCCCAGCGTTAAGGTAGTATCTCTTCCCGACTCGCCGTACTCCGCGATCTTAGCCAAATTCCCAAATGTGACGCGACCGCCTGGAGCACCTAGGGACCCAAAACATACAACCGTGCACTTCATTAACACTACGGTTGGTTCCCCCGTTACAGCAAGACCTCGCCGTCTGGCACCGTCGAAACTACGCATCGCTCAGAAGGAGTTTGATGAGATAGTCCGCGCTGGTACTGCTCGACCCTCGAGTAGTGCCTGGTCATCTCCTCTACACCTCGCTCCTAAAAAGGACTCAACGTGGCGTCCATGCGGTGACTACCGCGCATTAAATGCCCGTACTGTCCCCGACCGGTATCCCGTTCGGCATATTGGTGACTCATACCAAAATTTGGCAGACTCAACTGTGTTTAGCACAATAGACCTTGTCAAAGCTTACCAGCAGATTCCCGTGCATCATGCAGACGTCTGCAAGACCGCCATCATTACCCCATTCGGTTTGTACGAATTTCCGTACATGGCGTTTGGTTTGCGTAATGCGGGACAAACGTTTCAGCGATTCATTGACGAAGTCGTGCGTGGCCTTGATTTCTGTTTCGCATACGTTGATGACATTTTAGTACACTCTCCTGATCAATCTCAGCATGCAGCACACCTGGAAATATTATTTCAGAGACTGCACGATTATGGCGTCGTTATTAACTTGGCCAAAAGCCATTTTGGTGCTGATGAGGTTACCTTCCTAGGGTACAAGATCAGTGCAGCAGGCACGCGTCCTCCCGAGGACAGGATTCAAGCCCTACTAGAATACCCGCCACCCAAAACCGTTCAAGGTATGCGTCGATTCCTCGGCATGGTAAATTTCTACCGCCGCTTTCTACCGGAAGCCGCAAAATACCAGGCACCTCTCATCGATGCTGTTGTTGCCATTCAAGGTAAAGGTGCAAAACCTTTTACTTGGACGGCAGAGTTAGAAGAGTGCTTTGAAGCTTGCAAGAAAAGTTTGATGTCCGTGACGACTTTAGCTCACCCAAATTGCAACGCCACCCTCGGTCTCTTTACAGACGCATCTAGCACACACGTAGGATCATGCCTACAACAGCGTAGCAGCGATCAGGATGACTGGCAACCGTTGGCCTACTTCAGTAAAAAGCTAAACAGTAAGCAGTCAGAGTGGCCAGCATACTACCGCGAACTCCTCGGTGTCTACGAAAGTGTGCAGCATTTCAGGCATATTTTGGAAGCTCAGCATGCAACTATCTACACTGATCACAAACCGCTCACTTACGCCTTTATACAGAAACGAGAAAAGCTGCCACCTGCCCAACTTAACCAGCTTTCATTCATTAGTCAGTTCACTACGGATATCGTTTACATCAAAGGCGTAGATAATGTCGTAGCAGACGCAATGTCTCGAGTTGAATCGATCTCTCTTGAAGATGATTATGCTGCACTCGCCCACTCACAGCACGCCGACGAGGAGCTAGCCAGTGCGCGAGATAATTCTTCGTTAAAACTAGAACCGATTCTGATTCCTGGCACTAACATCACTGTGCTCTGTGACACATCCACAGGTCGTCCACGACCATATTTGACGCCGTCATTTCGTCGTGCAGCATTCGACCGCTGTCACAACCTCAGCCACCCTGGTGCGCGAGCAACCGTTCGCCTGGTGACTGAGCGTTATGTTTGGCCGCAAGTAAACAGACAATGTCGTGAGTGGTCGCGCCTCTGTCAGCACTGCCAACGCAGCAAAGTGAGCCGACATATTGTGTCGCCTCTTGGTACTTTTAAGCCTTCTGGCAGATTTAGACACGTACACATAGACATCATAGGTCCATTGCCTCACTCTAACGGATTTAATTACTGCCTCACCGCGATAGATAGATACACGCGGTGGCCGGAAGTGTGGCCTATGACAACAATCACTGCCGAAGAGGTAGCAGAAAAATTTGTTACGGGCTGGATATCCCGTTTTGGCGTTCCTAACTTATTAACTACAGATCAGGGACGCCAATTCGAATCAACTTTATTTCATCGCCTTATGAATGTGTGCGCCACAAAACGTGTTCGCACTACTAGTTACCATCCCTGTGCGAATGGTATGGTTGAGCGCATGCACCGCCAGCTGAAGGCCTCTTTAATGTGTCACGCCAATACGTGGACCAAGGCCCTTCCGCTTGTCCTGCTTGGTATGCGAACGGTGCTGAAGGAGGACCTGAAGACTTCATCCGCTGAGCTCGTTTATGGAGAAGCCCTTCGATTGCCCGGCGAGCTTATTGTGCCACCAGAAGAGCCCAGAAGCCCATCCGATCAAATGGACTTCGTTACAGAACTTAGAAGCCGCATGGAAATTCTTCGTCCCATTCCTGTTTCACACCACGCTCAACCATCATGTTTCATTTTCAAAGATTTAGAGAAGGCAACGCACGTAATGCTTCGCGACGACAAAGTGCGTCGGCCTTTGCAACCTCCATACTCAGGTCCCCATCTCATTCTGAGAAGAAGAGACAAGACGCTCACCATTGATGTAAATGGCAGGGAGATTACTGTCAGCATCGACCGCGTGAAGCCTGCTCACATGGATCCAGTTACTGGCGTTTCAATGGGCGGTGCATCATCTTCACCGTCCGTGCCAGCTACAGCTACGTCACGTCCTGCGTCAGTTCAAGGTTCTCCTATTCCACCGCCTACTCCTGTTACCACTAGGTCCGGAAGGGTAGTCAGATTCAGGGATGTATTAGATTTGTAACTTTACTTTTATTTTATTTTATAATTGTTTGTTAAATTCCTATATCCTTTTCTTCTCCGTGGGGGGGTGGTGTGGCGACCTACAGACCTCTGTGGTCAGCATCATGTAAAACCTAAATTAAAAATAAGAATAATTTGTCAAACTGTGAGAGGTCGCATGTCAGTGGAAAATAAAAGACAGAGATTTTATGGAAGTAAAACTGAAGCGTTGTATTTTTATTCATGATTCCCAAAATCCTAAAGCATCGGATCAGACACCAAAAGTGCCTTTTTGCCTTATTTCTTGTAAATGGTTTAAGTTCTCATAATCAAATTTTCTTTAGGTTTGGCAATTTAAATGTATATTACTTACATACGAAAATAATTTTATATAAGTATTTTTGCGTGAAAGAGTAACAAACATCCATACATCCTCACAAACTATCATATTTTTAATAATACATTAAAGTAAATAAGATTATTATTAAGATATGGTATGGAGGAAGGACAGAGACCATAGACACTTGTAAATGGCGTGGTTTTTGTTCATTCAAATCATTCATTCTTTCCGTTCCACATTTCCTTTCGCTTCGAGAAAACCGTGATTTCATGTTGATGCATTTTATAAATTAACAAAGAATCAAATAATATGTTATTTTGAACAAAGCCTATTGTCCTATTCGTGTGCCTGAAGTGTCCTAACCATGAGTAAAGATAAAAGAGAGCCTGATTATCCGGCAGAGTTGGAGTCTCAATTTCTCATGAGACTTCCAGAAGAGCAGGCGAAACATTTGAGAGAGGTTCTAAAGACTGGTGGTGATACTTTAAAAAATCGATTAAGCATACAAATCGATAATGATATGAGACATGGAGAAGTCAAACTTGATCAGTGGATGATGCACGCGAAAATTGTAGACCTTCCTACTATCGTAGAATCTCTCAAAACAATTGATAACAAAAGCTTCTACAAGACGGCCGACATCAGTCAAATGATGATTTGTAAGAGTGAGCCGGACCAACCTACCCTAGAGGAGGAGACACCTGCTAAAAATAAAAAGAAAGATCCACACAAAGTTGATAAGAAGTTCCTATGGCCCCATGGAGTTACTCCACCAACCAAGAATGTGCGCAAACGACGTTTTCGAAAAACTCTGAAGAAAAAATGCGTTGAAGCTCCAGAAATTGAGAAAGAAGTGAAAAGGTTGCTACGAGCTGATAATGAAGCAGACAGTGTTACTTGGGAGCTCATTACTGAAGATGATCAACATTCCAAAAAAGATAAAGCTAGTGTGTCAGGATCTACTAAAGCTGATAAGAAGAAAAAGAAACAGGAGCGCAGTCGTAAACGTGAACCTGTTGCTGGTCCTTCTAAACCTGAGTCGACAAGCAGAGTTGTGGATATATTTGGAGGTGCAGTAAGTGATAGTGATTTAGAAGATGACAATGCTCGTGCTGGAAATGCAGAATTGGAAGATAGCCGCATGTCTGCTTATGACAACTCCATGCAAGAGTTGGGAGATCTTTCTAAGCAGAATGATTTGCCCATAGAGTTCAGCTCTCTGATGTTTGATGAGCCTGAACCCGGGCCAAGCACATCCTATGGCCACCATTCCAAGATTCCAGCTGAATTTAAAACTAGAGTATTATCGTCTGAAGATGATGGAGATTATCACTCACGTGACTCCAAAGAGAATATGACTGTCCGAATTGAGCAAGCACGTGTAGAGCTGGAAGAACTGAAGCTGCGCAGACAGAGAACTCAGCATGAAATTGCTGGAATGGACAACTTAGCTCTTCGACAGAGATTTAAAGACAACTTGCATACCCTCAATCAGGATATTATGTACAAAGAAATGGAGTACCAGGGTTTGATAACTTTGCAAAATTCGGAAGATATATAAAATACCAACTATGCGTAAAATTACGGGACACAGAATAACCTTGTGTCCATTTGGCACCCCAAATGACTTTAGTGGGGAATATTACTATATATTGTAACCTAACACTTTCTATGTCTATTTACAACTCTTATTGATTTATATCCAGATATTATTCACCAACAATTTTATATATTAATTGGTGTCTAGTTGTCTAGTTGTTATAAGTACATTTGCAAATAGATCATTAGTTTATTTGTACAATCAGCAATTTGGTAGTAATCTTTAGGATTCATAAAATGTACTTTGACATAGGTACTCACTTTTATTATTGTACAAGTGTTGCTTTTTAGCTTTATTTGTGTAGAGCATAATTAAAAGCCTCCAGATCTACCAATAGTCTACCACTGGATTCTGGATTAACTTCCGAAACCAAAAATATCCGTAACCTAATTTTCTGAAAATTGATTCAATCTGTTTAGTGTTGAGTGGTATCAAAATACATAAGTGCATGCATACTTTTGCATTCATGTTTAATTTGTATTGTATAGAACATGTTTGCTAAATAAATCGCAATGGTTTTCATGCACACATACAGTATAAGAAATAGTGTGTTATAGAGTTAAGTGCATATTTCAAATCTAATGTTATTTACTATAATAATAGTTAATGTAAACAGTTTAATCATTTGTTATTCAGTGTGGGATTAGATTAGATTTGCTGCAATTCACTCTATGCATTATCATTAACACTTTCACTGCTGAGCCGATTTTCTTGTCTAGCCACGGGTGCGGAACTGCACACTCCATAGTGTGTTCCCATACAACAAACACAACTGTTGTGTTTCCACGCACTCATGGCAAGTTATGAAAAACACAACAGTTGTGTTTTCAGCACTGAATGTTTTAAGTGTATGTTCATGCAATGAATTGAAGACGTGTTGTTTGTCATTGAGTGAATATGTAACTAAAGTAGTGAAACCGCTTAAACAGAACTCGTATATATGATGATGGGTTCCACATTCCATTATTCAATCTATCGGAGTTTTACACATAAGTATATTCTGATTTTATTTTTATTTGTATCTCAGTGTGGATTAAATCTGTTTGAATAGTATGTTATCAACATTTTTAGGAATTTTTATTCATCTACTTATTGACCAAAATATATAGCATTAGTTTATAAGACGATAAGACATTCAATTAATCACTTATTGTAGGTAAGACTTTGTAATCCATTTGTCTATTTGTTTTGTAGGCACATTCTTGTCTAGTTTAGAACATAATACCATATTATAAAATTAAATCTATCTTATTACAAGTAGCTTCCAAGCAGTACCAACTACATAACCAAAATGAATAAATGATACAGTTTGAAGTCAACTTGCTAAGTTTCAGAGCAATGTACAGGTTGAAGGCTGGACTGGATACCAGTACATAGATAATGATTCTATGTATAGTTGTGTAGACCACTCTAGATGTAGTTATTTGTTAGATATAGAAAGATGTATTCGGTTGGTGTATAGCCTTGGGGGACTAGGAGAAAATTATAATTTAATTAGAATTTTCATGTAAGACTCCTATTTCTTTATGGTACTATACTAATATGGAAGCAGCTAAAGGGAATGTTATTTGTTGCTGTTATTTTTCCTCAGGTCAATGACCTTCGAGCTGGGGGTGATACCTAAACATTGTTCTTGCATTATTTTAATTATCTGAATGTTTGTGTATAATTTTACATTATAACTTCCTTTTTTATGATGTCATCTGCAGGGATCCTTAAGGGGCACTCCCCTTAAGGATTCCTGCAGATCACCATCCACATAGATATCACTATATCTACGTGGATGGTAGGTTAGCAGGCTAGGGCGGATGTTAGATTTTTATTTACACAAAATCTTTATAACAATCGAAAAACTTTTATTGCCTACTGAACTTTTCCATAGCGCCCTCAAGGTTACAACCAAACACTTGACTTGCTCTGACCGGTACCTAGTTCATCAATGTATTAATTTAATTACTGTTGCCGTTACATTTATATAAGCTTATGTATAACCTAATTACATATATTTGTCTTGCTTGTAGTTACAATTTATTGTTAGTATTCATTATACTTAAATAAAGTTTCATCCATTCAATTTTACTGACTTTACGGATCATATTAATTGATGATTTAAGAGGTCCTCAGTTCGTAACCCTAGATAACTAAACATACTTCAAAGTAATGCATACCTTGGGCATTGAGTATTTCAACAACCCCTGCCACCGTTCCCCGTTTCAATACCTATCATTAAGGTGACAAATTGCAGCTATAGGCTGCAGGGATACCAGAAGTAAGAATGTTGTGCAGACATACCACTCAGCTCGACGGCGAGCTAAGTGGATATGTGGGATAGTGGGACACCCCGCCAGCTGCCTTGCGGTATATCCACAAAGAGCCTGCACGCACTTCATTGCATTTTCAAAACGCAAATTCTGTGAAGTATGGAGTATCATAGAAGAGCGCACACTGTGGTGAAACAAACGCATGCGGTAGAACTATCTCAGTCCACAGGCTGCAAATTAAGTTTTGTATCGTATGGAGATTTATGAAGCACCGCGCACTGCGGTGAGAAAAACGCATAAGTAGTGTTGCGACTTTTGTGACTCGAGCTGAGTTTCGATTAGTTAGATGTAATTTTAAATACCTTTATTAAATTAGTAATATTTGGTAATCTATATATCTATCTAAACTATTATATAAAGCTGAAGAGTTTGTTTGAACGCTACGATCTCAGGAACTACTGGTTCGAAATAAACAATTCTTTTTGTGTTGAATAGTCCATTTATCGAGGAAGGTTATAGGCTATATAACATCACGCTACGACCAATAGGAGCGGAGCATCAATGAAGAATGTGGCAAAAACGGGAAAACATACTGTTTTTATAAGCTTTTGTTGCGTGCGCTGCGTAAACGGTTAAAGTTATGCAAAAATTATGTATGACGGAATTGTGCCCCTTTAAAAGTTCTATAAAAAAGTCTGCAATAGTCTGTCTGTATGTCTATCTTTGGTTAATTCACTATAATCTTCTTAATCTTTATTATCTTAATATATAAATTACGTCACGTTGTTTGTCCGCGATGGACTCCTATACTACTGAACAGATTTTAATCAAATTTGCACACCGTGCGTAGTTTGATCCCACTTTAGAGATGGGATACTCTAAATCTCAATTTATTGTCGCACTATTATTTTATTTATTGTAAATTATTTGTTTAAATTAACGTTTGGAGCTAACAGATAATGGTGGCTGTCAAATTTTGACAAGTCACAATTATCTGTTAAATCCAACTGATGGCGCTATATGTTGACTGGATTATGTGAGTATTCAATAGATGGCGCTGTATTAAAGTATATGTTAAATTTATTTTGTAGTAAACGCAATACAGTGAAGTTCAACTCTTACGGCCTGTTTCGTACTGAAACAGATTTCTTTTCTTTTTATTTTGAGTGTTTTCGAACGTAACTACACAAATACTATTCCGCTTAATATTTTGTGTTGGTACGAGATTATTATGGCCCACGACTTTGGGTTGGGCCAACCGGAAGTCAGTCGTCCTTCAAATGCGCGTGCGAGCACTTGTCGCGTCGCGGTGTTTTGAGCTTTCACCGGTAGCTCCATTTCGTGGACGCCATTCCCATCCTCGGAGACGAGCTCCAGGATTAAGTGTAGTGTGGATTGCCTGATCACACCTCTATCCCGGAGGAAGGTGATACGGGATCAGAAGAAACCGCCCCATCGGCGTCCTATGGATATATCTCTGTGCACCATCATTCCCCATCTAACCCGAAGACAGCGCTGATTACACACCCGAGAGGCCATCGACGGATTTCCCAAGTAAGTTCGTAGGCCATATTATCTCCCCGTAACATTTTTGGTCCTTCGAGCCGGATCTGCGGATTTTCTTTGCTGTAGTCACGTTGTCCAAATCCCGTTATTAGTGCATATTTTCCCATTTTTGGAAACCATCCGAGTATATTTTAGTGTTTGTCGTAGCGGCGTTACGCGTCCCGACAATATTTCCCATTTTTCATCTTGATTTTGCCGATTTTTGATTTTTTGTGTGCGACATTACGTGTCCATTAAAAATGGCGGAACAAGATATTTTCGAAAGAGAAGTTATACTTGACGAAGTCAAACGTACTTTAGAGTTTTACGAACTCAATGAACAGCAATTTAAAGCGCGAGCAAAAGATATTCTTTCTATTCACAGAAAATTCCTTAAATTGCAAACTAAAATTGAGAAGTCACAAATGAAATTGTCAACATTTGACCGAGAGGAACAGTTACGTATTCGAACTCAATTCAATGATATTTATTACGCAATTGTCAGCCATGTCGAAGTTCTGAAGAAAAACGATGAGGAGTGTAGGCGCATGAGTCGAGTTTCCTTTAACAATACAATACAACCGACTCACGGGGGTTGCTGTAGTAGGTTACCGAATCTTCCGTTGCCGTCATTCGGGGGAGAATTGACCGATTGGCCACCATTTTATGACCTATTTCGCTCCATGGTTGATAATAATGACGCCTACACAGATAACGAGAAGTTTAGGTATCTCCTTCTTACCTTGAAAAACGAGCCCTATAACTTAATAAAATCGATACCTATCACGGACGAAAATTATACCGTCGCGTTAGATATTTTAATTTCAAGATATGAGAACAAACGAGTCATAGCTTCTCAACATATTGATCGTATTCTGGATATTCAATCCTGTGCCGAGAAATCAAATCAAAGTGTGCGTAATTTGCTGAATATTTACCATGAGAATATAAAAGCGTTACAAGTAATGCATTTTCCTACAAATCAGTGGAGTTTTTTGTTGTTGAATATTTTACTACGTAAAATACCTACTTCCATTCGTATGCGATTCGAGTTAACATTGCATAAACCATCCGATGTACCCAACGTCGACTTGTTAATCGAGTTTTTAGAACGAGAATTAACCGCCAGCGAAATAGTTGAATCTGGCAGTAGAAATATTCAAAATGTAGGTAGTCAGAGGAAAGAGTACGTCGCTCCAACGTTCCGTCGAGCGTTGGCTGCCGGCGTGGCCAGCCGCACTTCGACTCAGGGTGCGAGCGATTCTCAACCTTCTGTCAATACGCGCAAGAACCAGAATTGTGTATGTTGCGATGCTCAACATCCATTAACAAAATGTAATAAGTTTTTGAATTTGTCACCAAGCAATAGGTATGCGTTTATCAAAAATAAAGATGTTTGTTTCAATTGTTTACGCAAAGGTCATAACGTTTCTCAATGCAAGTCGAGTTTTGTTTGTCGTTCGTGTAAAAAACGTCATCATACATTGATTCACTTTACTTCTGAAGGTGATACTAGCCGTGCGAGTGAGAGAAGTGTTTCTTTACCGCTCACGGAGGAACGGGAAGAGAACATTCCGAGCACCTGTACTCAGCACGCTATGTCCGCGAGTCAAGCGACACAAATTAATTGCGCGTCGTCCAATGCTCCTTTTAGCACGACAAATACTGTGTTGCTTTCGACCGCACTCATCGATGTATGTGTAGGTAATGAAAAGCGTTCGACTGTCCGGTGTCTTATCGATACGGGAAGCCAGGCTTCGTTCATGACGGAATCGTGCGCACAGCGGCTAGGTATAAAGCGTTGTTATGCGAATGTACCTGTTTACGGGATAGGTGACACCAAACCGGTACGACCAAAAGGAAAGATTTCGTGTTGCATAACCCCGAGAAATGAACTTCAACCTTCTATACCTATTGAAGTTTTAGTATTGCCGAAACTTATTCCTAAAATGCCTAGTGTACCACTGCCTCATATGGGGTGGGCACACATTCAAAATTTAAATTTAGCCGATCCTTTGTTTCACACTCCACAGCCGGTGGAGATGTTGTTAGGTGCAGATGTACTATCTCACATAATTTTAGGAAACGTAATAACGGGTTCGCCCGGTTCGCCGATCGCTATGAACAGCGTTTTCGGTTATTTGTTGTTGGGAAAAATAGCGTTCAACTCTTCGACTCCATCCTCAGTTCAAGCTTGTTTTAGCTCATTATCCGATGACGGCGACTTGAAACGATTCTGGGAACTGGAGTCAGTGCCTGAGGTGAAGGCACTCACCCCCGAGGAACGTCTACGTGAATCCATATTTGAACGCTCACACTATCGTGACGTCACGGGACGATACACAGTAGCTTTACCACGTAAACCTGATGCTACGCCCCTAGGTGAATCACGAGATATTGTCCTCGCTCGGTTCCATAAATTAGAGCAACGTTTACAACGGAACCCGAGTCTTAAAATTGAGTCTCACGCGTGCTTGCAGGACTATATTAAACAAATGTATAGAAATATACTAGTACAAGAATCTGATAGGGACTTGCAACGCATTCTGTGGCGTACGTCGCTCGATGAACCCCTCCGTGATTATCGTCTGCGGACGGTAACGTTTGGTGTGAGCACTTCCCCTTCCTTAGCTCTTCGTACCATTAAGCAATTGGCTTGTGACGAAGCATCTAATTTTCCCCTAGCGGCAAAGGTTTTAACCGACCAAGTGTTCGTCGACGATGTGGTCGCGGGCGCGAGCGATGAATCACACGCTCTGGTATTACAACAGCAATTGTTAGGTATTTGCAAATCACTTGGGTTTGAACTATGTAAATGGCACAGTAACTCGCCGGCGATACTCGCCGCGGTTCAGGCGCCAGAGGTTCATGGTGAGCGGCGGGAAGAGGTGCCCTTTGCTCCCATGGAACATGACCATCAAACCAAAATAAGGGACTCAAGGGGACTTTTACCCTCCACATTCTTACAGAACGACATGTGGTTTCACGGCCCAGCATGGCTCCGTGAGGATCCTACTGCGTGGCCAGTATTTAAAAGTATCCCTAGCACTGGTGAGGAGAAACGTAATCCACCGGTCGCGTCTGCATCAGCTACGCTGATCGACGATGTTGAGGTCATAAACCAGTTTTCAACCTTGAGTAAACTATTGAGAATTACTTCTTATATTTTTCGCTTTTACTATATTCTTAAATCGCGCGTCAACAAGGAAAAGAGTTCCTATCTTAGTTACATCACAGTCCACGAGTATAAACTCACGCTTAATCGTTTCATTTATTTAGTGCAACACCAAGTGTTTCACGAAGATTTTGAAAACATTTCACAGGGTAAACCGCCCTCAAACCAATTGAGACGTCTTAATCCGTTTATCGATGATTCGAGTTTTTTGCGAGTCTCCGGACGTCCCGTCCGTCGGATAAATCCCTTTTGTCGTACGAGTCAAAACATCAATTAATTTTACCCAAAAAACACCCTCTTACGATTTTAATAATTGACGATGCCCATATTACGCATCTTCATGCGGGCACTCAAGCCGTTCAATATTTACCTTTACAAAAATATGCGATTTTATCTAGCCGAGATATAATACGTAAACAAATCTTTCGTTGTGTGCGCCGCTTCCGTGTGCGTCCGGTACGTCTACAGCCTGCGATGGCGCCGCTCCCAGCGGTCCGGCTGCGACCCGAGCGCCCATTCATGAAAACAGCTGTTGATTACGCGGGCCCGTTTTACATGCGAGCTAATAGGGTTCGTAATGCTAAAATCATCAAATGTTATGTCGCCGTGTTCGTGTGTATGAGTGTGAAGGCTATACACTTGGAGCTCGTATCGGAGCTATCTACTGAGGCGTTCTTAGCAGCCCTGCGCCGATTTACATCGCGCAGAGGTTTGTGCAGCGACATTTACTCTGATTGCGGAAAGAACTTCCAGGGTTGTCATAACTATTTGAGAGATTCGTACGAGTTTTTAAAAAATGACTCTGTTCAATGTGCTTTGAATTATCAAACCTTGAAACAGGGCAAATGGTATAAGGACCGCGGTGCTCCTATCTGTGTAGGCGACATTGTTGTGGTATGCGACGATAATCTTCCACCACTCCAATGGAAACTTGCTCGTGTTCATACACTCCATCCGGGCTCCGATAATAAGGTGCGAGTTGTGACTTTGCAAACGGGCAAGAGTCTATTCAAACGAGCGATCGTAAATATTGTAAACTGCCTTTAGAATGATTATTGTTTACGAATTCGTAAAATTAGTTCCTAAGTTTTAATTACCTATACTAGTTGTTTACAACAACCTTAGATCAAGTTTAAGTTTATAGATTGAATAACTTTCTGTTCATTGAGTTTTCGTGTTAAAAGAACTTACAGTCTTTTAAGGTGAGCGGCATGTTTCGTACTGAAACAGATTTCTTTTCTTTTTATTTTGAGTGTTTTCGAACGTAACTACACAAATACTATTCCGCTTAATATTTTGTGTTGGTACGAGATTATTATGGCCCACGACTTTGGGTTGGGCCAACCGGAAGTCAGTCGTCCTTCAAATGCGCGTGCGAGCACTTGTCGCGTCGCGGTGTTTTGAGCTTTCACCGGTAGCTCCATTTCGTGGACGCCATTCCCATCCTCGGAGACGAGCTCCAGGATTAAGTGTAGTGTGGATTGCCTGATCACACCTCTATCCCGGAGGAAGGTGATACGGGATCAGAAGAAACCGCCCCATCGGCGTCCTATGGATATATCTCTGTGCACCATCATTCCCCATCTAACCCGAAGACAGCGCTGATTACACACCCGAGAGGCCATCGACGGATTTCCCAAGTAAGTTCGTAGGCCATATTATCTCCCCGTAACACGGCCTTACTAATAAAAAAAAGTTAAACATCTGTTTAATAACTATATTACTTTACAAAAACCACCGTCAACTTTGGTCAGAAATGTTCGAAAACTGTACGTCATATTATCAGGGTCTTAAGTAGTTCTAAAAGCGCCCTTAAGTTTGTTCCATTTATTAGTGGATGGTGGCTCTTTTTATGTGTATATTCTGTGGCTAATAGACAAAACGCATCAATTTACGCATCTGTGCCGGAAGAGTAAAGTGCATCGTGTTGTGTCACTCCAACGGTCAGTTCGAAATCCACACGCGCCGCATCGCACATGCTCCGCTCCGCGACGACGTAATTTAACATTAAACGTGTCGTGTTTTCATCCCCCGCATTTATTATAATAGGAATCTCGTTTGTCGAACTCACCCCCGCTCGCTTGTGTAAACAAACCGCAACGATAGTGCAGTGACGTGATTTCACGTGTGCCGGCCGGCAAAACGGAACTGTGGGTGATAACTTGGATGGACAGTAGCTGGAGACGGACCCCCTTGAGGTGCTAGATTGGTACGTAGTCTTTTTCCGCATTTTTATACACATAATTACTGCTACCCCTCGACAACCTCCGGAGACCATCCGATTCCCGGCTGAAACAGCCCGTATTTTCACTGAGGCCAGCCCGCACCCCCCCGCAGTGTAGGAAAGCAAATTTTCTACCATTTTATGGTCCTTCAGCAACCGGATTCTCCGTGAAAATTAGCTGTTTCTAACAAACATTTCAAGTTAGACACCCCCGCCATTTTTTTTTGCCCTTGTTAGTGCGCACGCGTCATATTGCCATCCGCTAAAATCTCTTCGAAACTTTAATATTTTTAACTAAAAACACTAACTACGCTCCTATAACAACCGCATTACATTTATTTCCGCATATTTCGCTAAAAACTTAACCTACATAAGCATATTCCAATTTCAATATCTCTGTACGCCACTACGAACATTAGGTACATACCTACATAATAATGGCCGCGAATGAACAGAAGTTGAAATTGTTAGAATCTCAACGGGAATTATTTTTCCAACGCCTACAAACAATTTACGACTATTCATGTTGCGATTTAAAAGATCCAGAAGCCCTGGATAATTTTCTATGCTCCATTGAAAGTTTAGAAGACGTAAGAACTAACTTCCAATCAACCGCGAAAGAATACAATATAACCTTGTTGAAAATAGATAAAGAAAGTGTACCTGACTCTCAAAGCTGGTTATCATTCGAAGACATGTATTGCCGCATTAAACGTAAATTATCCATGTTTACACCGCCAAAAGCAGAATTTAAACCTACCCCCGCTAAATCTTTAATTAGGTTAGCGCCGATAGAAATGCCAGAATTTAATGGAGATCGGCTTCAGTGGCCATTGTTTTATGCCACATTCCATAACGCTGTACATTTAAATGCATCTTTAACTAATACCGAAAGAATGTATTATTTGGTTGGTAGACTAAGTGGTAAAGCCAAATCCATCTGCACAGGTATTGTTCCTTGCGCCGAAAACTACAACGCGATTTATAGCGCGCTTATATCGAAATACGAAGATAAACGCAGTCTAGCCGTTACATACCTAGATCAGATGTTCTCTCTTAAACCGATCGCTTCCGCAACCGCCAGTAACCTTGAATCTTTCATAGATCAATTCGCCAATGCCTACTTAGCATTGAATAACTTAAACATACCTGATCTATGCGACTTTGTTATGTCTTACACCCTTTTGCAAAAGTTAGACAAAGAGTCCGCGCGGTTATTTGAAATGGAGAATCGAGGTGTAGAATTACCTAACTTAAACGGGTTAATTTCATTTGTCCGCGACCGCGTAAAGGTCCTCACTCGTACTGGTGACCAATCGGGTTCTAAGACCCAGAATACAATTGCATCAAAAACTAATGTACGTTCTTTTATTGTAAACAACAACACCGCTAACAAATGTTCTTTGTGTGATCAACCTGATCACAGTAATCTCTATTTATGTTCGACCTTTAGAAAACTGTCGCCCCGCGAACGTTTCAAGTTCATCAAAAGTTGTAACGCCTGTATTAATTGCCTTAGTAAAACACACACGGCTCAATCTTGTAAATCCATAAACACATGTAAACAATGTCAACAAAAACATCACAGTATGTTACATTTTCTTGAATCCGATTATGCAAACCCGCATTCCTTATCGTCGAAGCTCGATACAAATACCTCCCGCTGTAGTGAGGGAGCTAACGGAAGGGAAAATTCACGTAACTCGACTTCTTCTAAGTCAGACGATAGAACCTTATCACTTTGCAGTATGAATACCTACTCGCATGCTAGTCACGGGCGGAAATCACAAAATGTACTACTAGGTACAGCCCTCGCTGACGTAAAATCAAATGATGGATCTGTTAGGAAAGTTCGTTTTTTGATCGATAATGGTTCTCAAAACCATTTTATAACAAAGCAGGCCTGCAAACAGTTGGGTCTCCGTGTCTTTAATGATTCCAGTAATCAATCGGTAATGGGAATAGGTGACACCTCCCAGCCTATATCAGGCATTACTGACCTAACATTGTACTCACGCCTTGATCCGAACTTTTGCTTGAAGATTCAACCGCTAGTCATTAAAACAATCTCTGGAGATTTACCGAGCTGTTCTCTAAACACTTCCGCGGTCACGCACCTTTATGACCTACCGCTCGCCGACCCGCATTTTTACGCGCCCGGACCCATCGACGTTTTATTGGGTTCCGAGGTCTTTGTCGAAATCTTGCGGCCTGGAAAATCGCTGGGCCCTGCAGGACAACCTGACGCGTTAGAAACCGCCTTTGGATATATAGTAATGGGGTCCACGGCCTCAGTGCCCGCCGATAATCATAAACCCGCACATAATCAAACTCACCGCGCGTTCTTTACATCGAGTGACGAGTCAATTGAGGCTTTAGTTACTAAATTTTGGCAGCTCGAGTCGGTACCTACACAAAAACATATGTCGACAGCTGACCAAGAATGTGAACATTTCTATGTTTCTAATACGCACCGCGACGTTAATTCAGGACGTTATGTAACCGCATTGCCGTTTTCGAAATCCCCGCACTTGTTAGGAGATTCCTTGACGACAGCCACGCGCCGTTATTCTTATCTTGATCATAAATTCCAGACTAACAAAACATTAAAGAGCGAATACGACAAGATAATGACGGATTATTTAAAAGGTGGTATTGTTTCCCCCGCTCCCGCTTTGAACACCGATAACAAATATTATGTAATCCCTCATCATGGAGTCTGCCGACCAGAAAAGCCGCTACGACTTGTATGTGACCCTAGCGCGAAGTCAAGCACTCAAGTAGCTTTAAACGACATTCTACACTCGGGGCCAAACTTACAGGCAGATTTAACCGCAATCATTTTAAAATTCAGACTTTCTCCCGCTCAACTGTTGAGTCATCCGCTATGGCTCCACGGTCCGCCCTGGGCACGTGACGATCTACGTACGTGGCCTATTAATCGCTTCACTTTCGACTCCACAGCTGATGAAAAGCTGTTGGAAATCAAAAAACGCGCTAATGTTTTCATCACCACCGATGAACAACCGCAATTTCTATGCACGCTTGCTAAGAAAGTATCGTCTTGGTCCAAGCTTCTCCGCATTATAGTATATTTATACCGCTTCTTAGGAAAAATTCCGCGTTCTAATAGAATCGAACTTTCACACTTACAATATGCAGAAAATATTATTGTAAAATCTCTTCAACAACAATATTTCAAAGACGATATAAACGCCCTCTCAAACAATCGCAAGGTTTCAAAATCGCTAATCCCGCTTTCACCATTTTTAAAAAATGATTTGCTTCGCACCGGGGGACGTTTAGAAAAATCTTCGCTTTGTTTTGACGCTAAACATCCGATATTGCTTCCTAAAAAGGATCATATCGTTAACATTTTAATAGATTATTATCACCGCAAATATTTACATGCCGGACCACATTTATTACTATCTTTGTTGAGACAAAAATTCTGGATAATTTCCGGACGCACTACAGTAAAACAACGCTTTCGACTTTGTAATAAATGTTTTAAAGTAAATCCCCGTAATGAGGCGCCTTTCATGGCACCCCTCCCCGCTTCTCGCGTCACCGAGGCTAAACCATTCTTACGAACGGGCGTCGACTACGCTGGTCCAATAAACATATTGAGAAGCAGATACCGCGGTGCCCGCAAAGAAAAGGCATATATCTGTTTGTTTACATGTTTAGTGACGCGCGCCGTTCATTTGGAATTGGCAGTAGACTTGAGTACAGACTCATTTTTCCGCGCTTTCCGTCGATTCATCTCGAGGCGTTCCAATTGTCTGGAGTTGTTCTCAGACAATGGTGGAAACTTCTTAGGCGCTAAAGCCCAGCTGGACGAGTTGAATGGCTTTCTCAAATCCAAGGCCTTTTGTGATTCCTTCGCTGAGGAAACGATATCTCAAGGCATATCTTGGCATTTGAACCCGCCCAGTGCACCTCATTTCGGTGGCATTTGGGAAACTAACGTCCGCAGTGTAAAGTTGATTTTAAAGCGCGTGATCGGTGATGTTCTGCTTACTTATGAGGAGCTGCTTACCGTATTAACTCAAGTTGAATCGCTTCTCAACAGTCGTCCGCTAACCGCTGTTTTAAGTTCTGACCCCGCAGAGCCCAAGGCACTTTGTCCTTCTGACTTTCTGACTATGGGTCCGCTTGAGTCATTTCATGATGACTCACGTTACAAACCTACATTGACAGATTTAGTCCGCAGTAAACATTTGACTGACCAGATGGTATAAATATTATTTATTTAACTATTTTTCGTTTCTATATGACTGTTTTACTTTCAGTTAGCTATTCAACTTAAAATATTATGCATTTTTATAACTGTAATTTTATTATTATTTGTATTACTGTTTTATTATTTGTTATCGTTTTTGAAAGTAACTGTTCAAAAGCTGTCAATCAGGGATGTCAGACGTACCAACTTGTTGGTAAACATACTAGTTTTTAATATCACGTACCATGTACCAAGACTACTCGGTCCTTGTATGCAAAAATACCAAGATTGGCCGTTAATCGACAAAAATACACCGATAATACTGAAAAACCGACAAATTGTAGAGATGCATATGAAAAAATAAACATTCCAATCAGAAATTAGATTTGCTTTATGATATCAAACTTTATAATAGCAAGCCGTCTTGATAAATGGTTACCATTTTCCATCATACTTATTACTAGATGTTCGGTGGTGTAGTGGTAACATTACACATACATTTTATATCCGAAATGCAATATAATATCAAAAATAAAGGTTTCAAGTGACGTTTCTTCGGTGCTTTCGATAAATACTGCCCTCTGTTAACGGTATACGAAATTGAAATATCAAATTTTTTCACTAGGATGCGATTTTCGACACAGTTTATATATCAGTGTTAGCAGCGCCGCAGCGGAGCACAGGCGTACTAGTTTTTCGTTTTCAATACCAGCTTTCAGCCAGCTCGGTACAAGGATTTCTAAGTGGCCGTCTAACATCCCTGCTGTCAATGAGATTTGTGGCTGTCAATGTTAATTTAAACGCCAAATTTGATTTGTTTCAAATTCAAATGATCTTAGGGATAGACACGTACTCATCTCGGTCCTCGTTCGTAATTAATTGAATTTGTATAATAGTTGAAATCAATGAAATAAACAACCAGATCCAAGGAAAGTCGAAAAGAAAAAGGATCTGCTAAATGGGCATACATTCGTAATGCATTGCTGGCTAAGTCCATGAATGTCTGCTGCGTCATCATGAACTTCTTGTCTAGCCCATGTTCGTTCGTTTTTTTACGTACACAAAGTACACATTGCAGTACCTACTTAATTCATATAAAAAAAACTCTTCGGTGCGCCGAGTCGAGTCGAAACGCGTCGGCGAAGAAATTGGCTCGTCGAGGCTCCGAGCAAAGCTCGCGGCCGCGGTGACTCTTTTCGGTACGCCCGCGCCGCGGCATTTTTTTATTTGATTGAGTGACGAGACGAGCATGTCGTTCACCTGACAGTTAGCTCTACGCCTGCCCATAACAGTTACAGTGCCACCCAGAAGTTTGCATTGCATAATCCTGCGCGGCACAGCACTGCGCTAGTCACTCTGGGACATCGGCTCTAAAGTCTGTAATTTCACTGGAAACAGTGCCCTTCAAACTGGAACACAGTAATGTTTGCATAGTACTGCTTGGCGTATGAATATCTGGCAAATGTGTAGGTGTAGGTCTGTGTACTTCCCCAGGCGGTCTCTTGTAGAAGAGGTCTCCCATCCCACTACAATGGCTGGTCGCTAATGGACGCAAAGTTATAGTAAATATTTTAATAAAGTTTGTTGTTTATGGATGTGTTTTGGAAAATGGATGGATAACTGATTGATTGATTTTATTTGTTTGTTTGTAACGTCACATCATCTTACGTTACGTCGTTCATGACAATGATGTAATGTGACACGATGACATTGACATATTTTATACGGTCGTGATAGTGACTTTTGACATACTGACTAGACGTGGCAAGAATGCATCTTTAGCGAGATTGGAACATAAGATTTGAAACACTGCCGTGTGCCGGTTCCCAGATATGAAACTTTGAAACATTCGGAACTCCAATCATAGACAGAAATGTATCCTGTGACGCGATGTTCCGAAATTATTAACTAACTACCTAAACAATTTAAGTAAATGAATCTTAGCTGTTCTCGAATATTTTCGATCATTTGTAATCCTTACTTCCTTACTTTATATTATAAATGCGAAAGTAACTCTGTCTGTTGCTCTTTCACGCCTGAACTACTGAACCGATTGAAATGAAATTTGGTACAGAAATAGTCTAGAGCCTAGGGAAGGACATAGGCTACTTTTTATCGCAAAAAATGCATTGTAAGGGTTTGAAATAGGGGATGAAAGTTTGTATGGAAATATCGTCATTTTTGAAGCTAGAAGCTTGAAATTTATTTTTTAGGCTTTTGATTAGATATATATAAATTTGGCATTCAAAGTTTGTAAAACTTTACCCTTGAGGGGTAAAATAAATATAGGGGATGAAAGTATGTATAGGAATATGTAAAGTTTCGGCTTAATTTTCTCTAATGGAAAGCTACATTGACAGCGAGTAACACAGGCTATATTTTATCCCCATATTCCTGCGGGAACAGGAACTATGCGGGTGAAACCGCGGGGCACAGCTAGTTTTATAAATTATTATCTAGTGCCTAACTTGCTTTAAATAAATATTTACATCATTATCATCAACTCATATCGTCCCACAGCTGGGTAGGGTCTCCTTTCAGTTTCATGTGGAGGGTTAGGCCATAATCCACCACGGGGTCCCAGCCCGGATTGGTGGATAACATGGCTACGTCCAAAATACTCGTAAATAACTCGTACTGGAATGAAAAAAAAAATTACTCGAGTTCGTTTGCACTTTTGTTTACCGAGTCAACTCGGGGCGCCGAGTAGATTCGGTACATATAATATAAAATAATATTATTAATCGAATCTGATTCCTAAAATATAGGTAAGGAAAATATAATAATGTTATTAAAAAGAATATTTAGTTGTAAGTTATAAACAAAATCCTGATTTAATCTATTTACTGATACTTAATTATCAATAGATTAGTTTTATTTTGAAACCAAGTTAATTTTGAACAATAAAAAATAGATAACTTCTTTGCAGTTTAAATTTAAAGTCATTTTTACATGGCAACTGAATTAGTCGTAAGAAGTCATTTTATTTTAATTTGTTGACTAATGACATAATAAGGTAAATAATATTTGGTTTTTTATTTCATATCACCAAATATTAGTAATAATTATTAATAAAAGTATTTAACTATTTGAACTTTGACTGCTGTGCCGTTTTGCTTATTTAGTCACGGGTGTGGCTCTGTGTGAGTTTTAACATACAACAAACACAACAGTTGTGTTTTGTCGTACTCGTGGCAAGTTATGAAAAACACGACAGCTGTGTTTTTAGCAGTGAACGTGTTAATAATTCCTAATCTAAACTAATCGAAACTCAGCTCGAGTGATAAATTCTTATTCGAGTTGTAAGCAGTGTAAGTAGTTTACTCGAGTTCAACTCGAGTGACGTAGTAAAATTAATCGAGTCACAAAATCCTACTCAAGTCGCATCACTAAATAGGTATTTACAATTTGCCATCGAATCAAAACGAGAATCGCGATCGCAGTTCAAAGTTCAATCTGCTATGCATCTCGCTCTTACTATTAGGCAATTGTTTGTTTATTTCTTTCACACATGCGCCAGGCTTCGTGCACTGTCGGCATTAGTCGGCAAAAATCGCTCGAATCGCATTTGGTTCATTCATTCTTTAGAAACAGAGTATATTTACCGGGTCTCGACATCGAGATCTGAAGAGCCGTTTGTTTGACAAATTTGATTCCAATCTTTCGAATCTCGCTCATGTTTCAGATCATAGAGTCGGTTCTCCAAGGAGACACACGTCTAATACTGACCTATTCAACTCAGAAACTCACGCACGTTACGTCATCGAACGGAAGGTAAATTAATAAAACAAAAATTTTAAACATGAGGGTAGGTGGCAAACGTTTTAGGCGAGATTCTGAACAAGACAATGACCCTGTAAAAAGACAAAGTGTACATGTACATTGAGCACCACTGATTTGACGAAGAATGAACAATTGCTTGGAGCATCACTCTCCTCTTGCCAGTTATCAAGTAATTCTGAAGTGACTTTCAAGTCGATTAATAGCAACAACTCTTTCAAAGTACGAAAAAGGCGAAGGAAATTTACTCCAATTTGTTACGCGACGAAGTGCAAAGGTCGCGGAAGAACACCAACTTCAGCAGGCATAGTTGGTCTGAAAACAGTTCTTCAGGTAACGTTTTACAATCATAATTATTCACATATATTGTAGAAACAAGAGGGCAGAAAATCTTTGATTTTCAATGTCTAAGTATACTTTATTTAATTTTAGCATTTTAGTTGGGCCATGAAAGAATTTTCAGTTCTAATCATGGGATGTATAATTCAGTTATTAAATGGTCGGTCTACATCACTTACTAGCTATCAAGCCAAATCACGGGATACAACTAATAAAGTAAATTAGTCTAGATGTCTCCTGGAAGACAGTATAAGATAACCGAATATCACAAAGCAAAATTTATGTCAAAGCAAAAATGGACCATACTCTTGGTTTAGGATCTGCCTCGGCCTTTATTTTGCTGTTTAGAGTACCTTTTGCTTCTTGAGAAATGGAACAGACGATAATGTAACAAATGTTAGGTAGTAGGTATTTATGAATTTGATATTCATAATTCATATTTAACTGTTCTCTTTGTTAGAAAGTAATTATTCGTAAAGTGAGATAAACTGAAAAATGCATTTTATCAATTTAATTTCCCAAACTAGTTAGGTTGAGGTTGCTTTATATTGAACCGCGTTATCGTCATTGATAACTTTTTATTCAAAACATCTTGTTTGAACCTAGGTAACATTATGGCCAGTGACTGAGTGACATCATCGCGCGTCGCCGTTGTAGCATCAACTCATTTCAAGTTTCTCGACTCACCAACGGTCGTGGGTCCTTTTCTATAAATAAAAAAAAAGATTGTGTGTACTTATGTACACGCGTTAGAAGTTATACTTCTTTGGCGTATGGAAAAAAAAATAACTAAAATGCAGTAGTGATTAACTGAGATTAAAGCTGAGTATTTTCCGTTGGTACGTTTGGTATAATTATTGTGAGAATATCCTTATGCTCATCAGATGGTTTTTTAAATAGTTTAGAGTTAGTTTTTTTTTTCACTACCCCCTGATTTGCAGATTTTTTTCGTGAATAATATTTTTTACAGTATTGTGCATTTCTTTGAATAATATCTTCAGATATCTCGGAAACTAAAACAGAAATTGAAATTTAATCATGTAGTATATTATTAGTTTCAGAGAAACCTGCAAAAGATCATAGGTAGATAGATACGAATTAGTATAGAAAATTATTTATATTGTTCTATTTAAGTTTATTTAAATTTTAAATTTATTTATCAAAATTTATTTAAGTTTATTTATGAGAATTTATTTTTGAATATTTCAAGTACTACTTTAATAGATTGAAAATATATGTTTATATAAATATATCATGTTAAGCTCAGTGCTCGTTATTTTTAGAGTTATTTAATAAAATTTGTTTGTTTTAATAAAAATATAATAAAAAATAATTGAAATATCAATAAATCAAATTTTAACGAATAGTTAAGATCAAAGATAAAATAAACATTCAGCATTTAAGGTTAATATAAACAAGTATAGAATTATTTTTTTTTTATTTATACATAAAATTTATAAATAATAAAAAATTTGCGCGTGATAATTTTATATCAGTAGGGAAGGAAGAAACGAGAATATAGGTCTATAGAAATACCATTGCACTGGTGCAGACATCGTAAAGGATTGCCCGCAACCAAGTGATCGTTTTCGTAAATACATTTTCACAAGTTCAGATATTACTAGAAAACTTAATAATTTTCTTTGTTCAGGGTTTTCAGTCAATCACGAGACTATATTCGGATGGCCACCACGAGCCTATTGCACCAAGTAGAGTCAAATATGTACCTGACGGCCCCTCAGAAGAGATAAAAGAAACAAGACAGTATTTAGTTGAAGTGAACCAAAGACAGGCACGACTCGCTGAGGAAAATGACGAGTTGAAAGAGAAGATGACACAAACTTTTGGCAAGATGGAAGAACTCGAGAGTAAGCTCAGGTAAACTATTTTTTTATGCATTTATTCTTTAGCACACAAATGGAGTACAAGGAGTACTTAATGCTAAGTAGCATTTTCTACCAGTCATCCTGGAGGTGTAACTGAAATGGTGGTGGTGTGGCAAAACGAGAGAGCAGTGAAAATTATATTTAAAAGATATTAAGTGATAGAGTATTTTATTATAATACAACTAAATATATAACGTTATAATAGACTTATAAATACAATATAAAATAGATAAACATAGATAAGGATATATTATATCGAGAAGGTGAGGAAAAAAAAATTAATAAAGAAACTATGCAGTTGTAGAATGCACCCTTTGGACGTAAAAATTACGGACTTGTTATGAAGTGTATTATGAAGGATGTGATACAATGAAACGAATAGTGTAGCCATGATTGATATTTTATTGATCTACCCTCCATACGTACATTAATATAATTTTACACATACCTACTATCCCCTTATCAAAACAAACGAGACATTAATTGTGAAATTGACTCATCAATACATATAATATTGCAACAATTAAAGGTACTCGCTTATAATGAAATAAGTAGGCCTAGAAATTGATAATCATTAATTTGTTAGGTAAATCGATCAAAAGAATAGTTTTGATTTTTAATTTATCTTAGATGATATTTTATATTCACTATTATCATCCTTTAACAAATAAAAAAGTATTTGCAGATACTTCATTAAATTATGTGAATTAATGCATCATCCAATTTATATGCATTAATTTATTAGTCGGTTGATAGGTACTATATAATTTTATATTTTACTTAGTTTGCAGTTACTATTTACAATCATGCATGCATGCAATTAGTACATTCAATTTAACTTATTATAAGGTTTGTTGTTATTGGTTTCCACCTATATTGTATCAACATTATTCTTGAAACCATTAATTATACGTTATTTCTTTGAAAATAATGTTTCTTTTTTTTTAGCCATTTATTTATATAATCTTTTAACATCTTAATGTCTATTATCTTATATGTCTTAATGTCACTTTTCACCATTCGTTTAATCACGGGTCCCGGCGCACACGCACCACCCGCGGGTAGGTCCACCGATCAGGAGGTATCACTTCCCTGCCGGAACGATGGGAATCAGGCATCGTGGAATCAATCTTAAGCTCGCGTTCATATATGATAAGGATGTGTTCAGGAAATGTTTGGAGACGGAATAGGAAGCATATTATAGGAAATAGGGTTTAGAGAAAGGTAAACCAATTCTGAATAATCAAATTAATTATAATTCCTTTATATATTTTATACTAGAAAGATGTATCAAACAAACTGCTAGGCAACCAGAACAAAAGAAAAAACATAGATGTCACTTCTATTGCGTGTTTAAAATAAAGAGTTTGTATTACAA
Source organism: Campaea margaritaria (assembly GCA_912999815.1). NCBI lineage: Eukaryota > Metazoa > Arthropoda > Insecta > Lepidoptera > Geometridae > Campaea > Campaea margaritaria. The sequence continues at coordinate 10,627,662 of OU538788.1, forward strand.
AATAAATATAATTTTTGCATAATTATTAAATCGAAATAAATCAACACGCCCCCTCAAAAATTAATTGCCAAATCAATCTCAATACTAAAAACAATACGTTAAATACAACTTTCTAGTGTTTACTGGGAGAATACAAATATGGTCCAACATTTGTTGCTTGGATTAGGGAAAACCCAGAAAAACCTAATCAGACCATTTCAATTAAATAACAAAACATCACTCACATGAAACATCACACACTCAACATCAACTCATCATTCACTGAAAACAAAAAATATTTATAAAACAGCACCATATACACCCATTTTCCTTCTCATAGCTTCAAACGTGACTGCAGGCAACGGCTTCGTTAACGCGTCTGCCAACTGTTGACCTGAGGGAATGTAATTTAAATTTATTACATTTTTCTCAATCTGTTCTCTTGAAAAGTGATATTTAATATCAATGTGTTTTGACCGTTTGTGACAAGTTGGGTTATTTGCTATACTTATACAGCCGTTATTATCCTCAAAAATTATAATAGGTTCATCAAGATTCAAATTTACAATAAGCGCTAGTGATTTTAACCATAAAGTCTCCCTAACAGCTTCATACAACGCCATATATTCAGCTTCCGTGGACGAGGCTGCAACAGACATTTGTCTCCTGGTACTCCAGGTTATTGAACATTGATCAAATAGCTTAAACAAATAACCAGTTGTACTCTTCCTATCAATGCGGTATTTTGCACAAAATAGACTGAGCACACATTAAATAATCAATATTGTCTTCATTATACAATATAGGAGGACGATCTTTAAGCCTATCACTCCTTCTAAGTTCAAAATGTTTTTCTGCATTCTCTGTATCCTTCATTAAAGAAGAATTATTATCAGAACAATCTACTCTATGCTGCAACTCTGCTGTATCATGGTTCATTTTGCGAATTTTAGTAGAAGACTGATGTTCATCAGGTTTAGAGCTACCTGATTTATCACGAGAATTTTCACTATTGTCTTCAGGTTTCAACATAGGCCTAGACTGAATAAATTTTATCTCATCAGTTATAACATCTCTAACTACTACAAATTTTCCACATTCCGGATTCCAAACTTTATAACCGTTTGTTTCATAGCCCACAAGTATACCTTTCCATGATTTGTCATCAAACTTTTCTTTACTAGTTTTGTCATGTACATAGACCGTTGAACCAAACACTTTTTAATACTTGATTTGAGGTTTTTTATTGTGCCACATCTCGTATCGTGTTTTTGAAAGTGTCAGCGCTCTAGTAGGTGTTAAATTTATCAAATAAACTGCAGTTAGTACTGCTTGACCCCAGAAAACTTTTTCTAATTTAGCACCGTTTATCATCGAACGAGCTTTTTCAGTAATAGTACGAACCATTCGTTCAGAAACACCATTCAACTGTGGAGTTCTCGGAACTGTCAAATGATAAGTGATTCCTTTTTCAATACAGTAGCTTTTCATTTCAGTAGACAAATACTCTCCTCCGTTATCACAATATAAAGTAGCTACTTTTAAATTAAATCTTGCCTCACTTTTTGCAACAAAATCTTTAAATGCCGAGACAACGTCCGATTTATACGTTATTAGGTACGTTACACAGTAATGAGTATATTGATCAACAAAAAGCACAAAATAATTCTTGTTGTCAATAGTTGGAGGAGTAATAGGGCCACAGACATCTGAATGCACAACCGATAGCGGTCGTTCAATGTAACTTTTATCTTTAGTCTGATTAAACGGCAGTCGGCTCTGTTTCCCATTAATGCAAGCCTCACACAAATCATCGTTAGGTATCACTTCATCAATTATATTCATATCATGGACCATTTTATAATTTTTTAATTCTAAAAATTTACTTTTACTGATGTGTCCTAAACGTTGATGCCATAATTCGTAATTGTTCTTGTCTCTACTGCATGCTTGAGAAACAGGACGAGTTATGTTCACAGATGCCAGAAAATCTACAGCAATCAAATTGTTTGTTAACCTACCTCGCATGATGGTTTTACCATTCTTACATATTGCAGCACCCTGTTGACCAAAGATAACGGTGAATCCAGCTCGTTGCATTTTTGAAACCGATAATAAATTGTACGGAACCTCAGGGCAGAACAGCACGTCTTCCAAAGCTCCTTGAACGCCCATATTGCTGGTAACTTGGATTGTTCCTTTTTTGGTAGCTGTAACAAATTCCCCATTTTTAGCAACTGAAATTTTCAGTGGTGTAGGTAAGTGAGTATAAGTAGAAAATAAATCTTCTCTATTTATGATATGGTCTGATGCTCCAGAATCTATTAGAAATGATATTTTTTTTTCACTTTTCTCTTCTTGGTAACCACCCGTCATAAAAGCAAAACCAGATTCATTTGATGTAGACGCTTGATTGTCGATCAGCTCAACCGCCTGAACTGTTCTAGTTCTTTCTGTATTTTCCTGCTGATTATAATGTCTTTTAAAATAGTAGCAGTCAGCTTTCTTGTGGCCGTTGCGTCCACAATGATAACATTTCAAATTATGCGAGTTCTTCTTTGCTTGTCCATTGTACTGCTTATTAAACGGTTGCGAATTTGAATTAATTGAATTTTCAAATTTTCTTTTCTGTGGTGTAAATGTTTTGTTTTCAATATGTAATACTTTAGTGCTTGTATCATGAGATTCATTTCTCAGCTTGACTTCATGATCCATTAGTCTTGTTTTTACAAACGCTAGCGTCAAATTATCTTCCGACAAGGTTTCAATAGCCGTTATTACTCCATCGTAAGTTGAGGGTAACGTGAGTAATAAATGTGCAACTTTATCAGTTTCCTCTAATTTGGCTCCAGCTGCTAGCAATTCTGTGACAATATCGTCAAACATTGAAAAATATTTTACCAATGGTACGTCACCTGCCAATTTCAACGACAATAATTTTTTTCGTGTAGCCAACTGTGTGGCAATACTTTTACGTTCATAAAGTGCATCAAAACTCTTTATGATTTCCTTTGCCGTACTCTCTTCCTTGGCAAAACCTAGATAAGAATCTGATAAATATTTAATGATGACACTTTTCGCAATCCGATTATTTTTCTGCCACTCGCTACTAATTATTATTGGATCTTCATCCAAAACTTTTACCACATCCATTTCGCTCAGTAATGCTCGAATCCTGAATTTCCACACACTGTACTTCTCACCATCAAAAAGCCTGATATTTCTTTTCATCTTCAAATTTTCCATTATTTTAAAACTCAAAAGATAAATTTTTTTAGCCACTTATTAATTAAAACGTACACTGGGCCCATAACCTATAGGAAATAGGGTTTAGAGAAAGGTAAACCAATTCTGAATAATCAAATTAATTATAATTCCTTTATATATTTTATACTAGAAAGATGTATCAAACAAACTGCTAGGCAACCAGAACAAAAGAAAAAACATAGATGTCACTTCTATTGCGTGTTTAAAATAAAGAGTTTGTATTACAAAATAAATATAATTTTTGCATAATTATTAAATCGAAATAAATCAACACATATCATACTAGACTCAGATAAACGTATAGATCCAGCGCCTGGGTACTCATCACAGTTCGACGACATCCCAGGTGGCTCCTGCAGCTCCAGTATCCCCACACCAGCTTCCAACTCTTCTAATTACCGTACTCGTTCCGGCAGGGAAGTGATACCTCCTGATCGGTGGACCTACCCGCGGGTGGTGCGTGTGCCCCGGGACCCGTGATTAAACCAATGGTGAAAAGTGTAAACAATAGACATTAAGATGTAAAAAAATATTAAATAAATAAATGGCTAAAAAAAAAATATTTTCAAAGAAATAACGTAAAATTAACGCTTTCAAGAATAATGTTGATACATGTGAATATGAATAATGTGGAAACCAATAAAAACAAACCTTATAATAAGTTAAATTGAATGTACCAATTGCATGCATAAAATAGTAACTGCAAACTAAGTAAAATTTGAATTTATATAGTACCTATCAACCGACTAATAAATTAATGCATATAAATTGGATGATGCATTAATTCACATAATTTAATGAAGTATTTGCAAATACTTTTTTATCTGTTAAAGGATGATAATAGTGAATATAAAATATTATCTAAGATAAATTAATAATCAAAACTATTCTTTCGATCGATTTACCTAACAAATTAATGATTATCAATTTCTAGGCTTACTTATTTCATTATAAGCTAGTACCTTTAATTGTTGCCATATTATAATATATTGATGAGTCAATTTCACAATTAATGTCTCTTTTGTTTTGATAAGGGGATTGTAGGTATGTGTAAAATTATATTAATTTACGTATGGAGGGTAGATCAATAAAATATCAATCATGGCTACACTAGTCGTATCATTGTATCACATCCTTCATAATACACTTCATAACAAAATATATATTATAACTAGATGTGCCCCGCGGTTTCACCCGCGTAGTTCCTGTTCCCGCAGGAATATGGGGATAAATATAGCCTATGTTACTCGCTGTCAATGTAGCTTTCTATTAGTGAAATAATTTTTTAAATTGGTGCAGTGGTTAAGCCGAAACTTGACATATTCCTATACATACTTTCATCCCCTATATTTATTGTACCCCTCAAGGGTAAAGTCTTACAAACTTTGAATGCCAAATTTATTTATTTCTAATAAAAACCTAAAAAATAAATTTCAAGCTTCAAAAATGACGATACTTCCATACAAACTTTCATCCCCTATTTCAAACCCTTACAATGCATTTTTTGCGATAAAAAGTAGCCTATGTCCTTCCCTAGGCTCTAGACTATTTCTGTACCAAATTTCATTTCAATCGGTTCAGTAGTTCAGGCGTGAAAGAGCAACAGACAGAGTTACTTTCGCATTTATAATATAAGTAAGGATTATTATATCTGTTAGTTGCCCATACTCTAGGAGTTTGGCTAACGAAATTAATCAAATTTACTTTCCACATAATGTTCTGGTCCATATCAAAAAGTATTCTGTTTATATTCAGGAATCAACAAAGTCAGCCAAAGCCTCAGGGGCTACCACCGCAACCACCGCCGCCACCGCCCCCCACATCCAAGATCGCGGTGCGGTCCAACAAGCTTCCAATATGCGGATCCGCACCACCAAGGATAGCTGCCCCAAGACTCGCAATCACGCGGCAGGATATCAAGGTATGTTCTTAAAGCCACTTTTAAAGAATAATTTATGTGACACCCTGACTAACCATTTTCGATACCACTAATAACTTTTCATACCTGGAACACAAAGTTCATCATCACATTAAGCCGTATCCGCTCACTACTGAACACGGGTCTCACTTCACGGGGGCCCAGCCCGGATTGCTAAATCACATACCTTGGAAATAAATATCGTGCATATGGGTTTCCTCGCTTTGTTTTTTCGGAAAGTTTTTACTTTGTGGAATGTGCTAATGTCAAGTGCGACAAGTATCAAATGAGTAGTTCACTTCAGTTACTCGCAAACGGTACCGTAACTGGCCTTTCATGCACCCGGTGCGAGAACCTATACTTAAGCCTTTTGATTAACCCTGTCTGGTCATTTCGGCGCCTCTCCAGGAACTGCGCCCTCTGCCGGGCTCTGCCTGAGTACCGCTGGCACCTTTACGACACTGTTCGTAAAAGTTGGCACGCATTAGTGGCAATCTTTTTAATAGCCTTTACGTCTTAAAATAATATAGGTTAATCCGGTCCGCACAAAATCAACCCAGATCGGGCAGCAGCCTCTAGTGACGCAGCAGATGTCGACGCGAGCCAAGTTGGTGCGCTCTCGCCCTGTCGCCGCCTCCACACAAAAACGGCAGCTGTCCGAGTTGGAGAAGTAGGACAAGTTATTATACGCTTTTATTAGCTTGGGTTGTATCTAACTATGTATGTATATATGTAACGGAATCTTTGAACTTAATTTTCACCAGTTTCCAGAAGTCTGATTAATTTGAAACTTTGCATACGTATCAAGGACCAATGACAATGCAATAATTTGATAACAGTTTCCCATTATCCTTATTGGGACCGCCAGGATTAATAAATTCTTTTATAGATCCTCTGTAGTAGAGTAAGAAAGACAGAGCGAGAGCGCGATCTGCGCATGCCTGCACTTTCGGACTTACTCTTTCGTTCGGGCACTTGGTACTATGGAGTATAGAGACTCTGTACACGCCATTTTTGGTACAGTACAACGGAGGCAAAAACGTTTTCAGATAATTGCGTTCTCACCTTGTTCATTCTCTATGCATGCATAGGTACTAATGAGACTAATACACGCTAATTACTCTATATAATATTCATAAAATATATAATATGATAACCGTGATTCACAAAAGGCTTTTTAATCACAACAAAATAATCAGAACATAAATTTTAATCTATTTATTTTACTGGACTAAATTTGGTAAACACCAATGCTTTGAAATTACAGTCGGTGAGGAAGGAATTTAATACGATCAAAATATTTGTAATTTTAAAGTCTTATTGATAGGAGTACAAATAACGCATATGAATTCGAAAAAAACAAGACCGGAACTTTAATTAACTAGACGTGTCAAAAAATCGCTGATTGCGTCAGTATATTCCACGGGCATCTTTATCCGTGACAAGAGTATCTATCCCGATTACTTCTGTATCGCGTACGATTTCTGCATAGCTTTGGTTTTACAGTCGATAAGGAAGGAATTAATTATATTTAAAACATATCATTAATTCTCACCGACTCAAAGATAAATAACAAATTCTAATTCAGAAAAACAAGGCCGAAAGTTCAATTAACTACTCATATGGAGAAAAGCTCAATCGAGTCTTAATCGTTTTGGAATATTCTGTAGTTACCACTTCGTTCCGGGAGTGGGTAATTGCGAAATAATTTGTGAGAAATTTCAATACCACATGTCAACAAATAACTAATTGATAAATCGAACTAAAAAATGAAAAATAAATAATAATTTAAAAAAAAACTAAAAAAACACGCTTTTATAGCTAACCGAACTAAAAATTAGAAAATAATTTTTAATTTCAGAGAGTTTATAATACAGTAGTAGAAGATCGAACAATCAATCAGAATTTATCGCCTCAAAATAAAATTATAATAAAATTTAAGTTATTAACAAAAGAATTCAATTCAGAGTAAAAAGCGTGGGGTGCATTTTACTACTTTTCATAACTCTCCTCACATAGATAGTTGCCAATAGAATAGTTGTTACATTTACTTTATCAAGCACCCCACGCTGTTTACTCTGAATTGAATTCTTTTGTATAATGAAATAAGTAGGCCTAGAAATTGATAATCATTAATTTGTTAGGTAAATCGATCAAAAGAATAGTTTTGATTTTTAATTTATCTTAGATGATATTTTATATTCACTATTATCATCCTTTAACAAATAAAAAAGTATTTGCAGATACCTCATTAAATTATGTGAATTAATGCATCATCCAATTTATATGCATTAATTTATTAGTCGGTTGATAGATACTATATAATTTTATATTTTACTTAGTTTGCAGTTACTATTTACAATCATGCATGCATGCAATTAGTACATTCAATTTAACTTATTATAAGGTTTGTTGTTATTGGTTTCCACCTATATTGTATCAACATTATTCTTGAAACCATTAATTATACGTTATTTCTTTGAAAATAATGTTTCTTTTTTTTGTAGCCATTTATTTATATAATCATTTAACATCTTAATGTCTATTATCTTATATGTCTTAATGTCACTTTTCACCATTCGTTTAATCACGGGTCCCGGCGCACACGCACCACCCGCGGGTAGGTCCACCGATCAGGAGGTATCACTTCCCTGCCGGAACGATGGGAATCAGGCATCGTGGAATCAATCTTAAGCTCGCGTTCATATATGATAAGGATGTGTTCAGGAAATGTTTGGAGACGGAATAGGAAGCATATCATAATAGACTCAGATAAACGTATAGATCCAGCGCCTGGGTACTCGTCACAGTTCGACGACATCCCAGGTGGCTCCTGCAGCTCCAGTATCCCCACACCAGCTTCCAACTCTTCTAATTACCGTACTCGTTCCGGCAGGGAAGTGATACCTCCTGATCGGTGGACCTACCCGCGGGTGGTGCGTGTGCCCCGGGAACCGTGATTAAACCAATGGTGAAAAGTGTAAACAATAGACATTAAGATGTAAAAATATTAAATAAATAAATGGCTAAAAAAAAAAAATATTTTCAAAGAAATAACGTAAAATTAACGCTTTCAAGAATAATGTTGATACATGTGAATATGAATAATGTGGAAACCAATAAAAACAAACCTTATAATAAGTTAAATTGAATGTACCAATTGCATGCATGCATGATTGTAAATAGTAACTGCAAACTAAGTAAAATTTGAATTTATATAGTACCTATCAACCGACTAATAAATTAATGCATATAAATTGGATGATGCATTAATTCACATAATTTAATGAAGTATTTGCAAATACTTTTTTATCTGTTAAAGGATGATAATAGTGAATATAAAATATTATCTAAGATAAATTAATAATCAAAACTATTCTTTCGATCGATTTACCTAACAAATTAATGATTATCAATTTCTAGGCTTACTTATTTCATTATAAGCTAGTACCTTTAATTGTTGCCATATTATAATATATTGATGAGTCAATTTCACAATTAATGTCTCTTTTGTTTTGATAAGGGGATTGTAGGTATGTGTAAAATTATATTAATTTACGTATGGAGGGTAGATCAATAAAATATCAATCATGGCTACACTAGTCGTATCATTGTATCACATCCTTCATAATACACTTCATAACAAAATATATATTATAACTAGATGTGCCCCGCGGTTTCACCCGCGTAGTTCCTGTTCCCGCAGGAATATGGGGATAAATATAGCCTATGTTACTCGCTGTCAATGTAGCTTTCTATTAGTGAAATAATTTTTTAAATTGGTGCAGTGGTTAAGCCGAAACTTGACATATTCCTATACATACTTTCATCCCCTATATTTATTGTACCCCTCAAGGGTAAAGTCTTACAAACTTTGAATGCCAAATTTATTTATTTCTAATAAAAACCTAAAAAATAAATTTCAAGCTTCAAAAATGACGATACTTCCATACAAACTTTCATCCCCTATTTCAAACCCTTACAATGCATTTTTTGCGATAAAAAGTAGCCTATGTCCTTCCCTAGGCTCTAGACTATTTCTGTACCAAATTTCATTTCAATCGGTTCAGTAGTTCAGGCGTGAAAGAGCAACAGACAGAGTTACTTTCGCATTTATAATATAAGTAAGGATTATTATATCTGTTAGTTGCCCATACTCTAGGAGTTTGGCTAACGAAATTAATCAAATTTACTTTCCACATAATGTTCTGGTCCATATCAAAAAGTATTCTGTTTATATTCAGGAATCAACAAAGTCAGCCAAAGCCTCAGGGGCTACCACCGCAACCACCGCCGCCACCGCCCCCCACATCCAAGATCGCGGTGCGGTCCAACAAGCTTCCAATATGCGGATCCGCACCACCAAGGATAGCTGCCCCAAGACTCGCAATCACGCGGCAGGATATCAAGGTATGTTCTTAAAGCCACTTTTAAAGAATAATTTATGTGACACCCTGACTAACCATTTTCGATACCACTAATAACTTTTCATACCTGGAACACAAAGTTCATCATCACATTAAGCCGTATCCGCTCACTACTGAACACGGGTCTCACTTCACGGGGGCCCAGCCCGGATTGCTAAATCACATACCTTGGAAATAAATATCGTGCATATGGGTTTCCTCGCTTTGTTTTTTCGGAAAGTTTTTACTTTGTGGAATGTGCTAATGTCAAGTGCGACAAGTATCAAATGAGTAGTTCACTTCAGTTACTCGCAAACGGTACCGTAACTGGCCTTTCATGCACCCGGTGCGAGAACCTATACTTAAGCCTTTTGATTAACCCTGTCTGGTCATTTCGGCGCCTCTCCAGGAACTGCGCCCTCTGCCGGGCTCTGCCTGAGTACCGCTGGCACCTTTACGACACTGTTCGTAAAAGTTGGCACGCATTAGTGGCAATCTTTTTAATAGCCTTTACGTCTTAAAATAATATAGGTTAATCCGGTCCGCACAAAATCAACCCAGATCGGGCAGCAGCCTCTAGTGACGCAGCAGATGTCGACGCGAGCCAAGTTGGTGCGCTCTCGCCCTGTCGCCGCCTCCACACAAAAACGGCAGCTGTCCGAGTTGGAGAAGTAGGACAAGTTATTATACGCTTTTATTAGCTTGGGTTGTATCTAACTATGTATGTATATATGTAACGGAATCTTTGAACTTAATTTTCACCAGTTTCCAGAAGTCTGATTAATTTGAAACTTTGCATACGTATCAAGGACCAATGACAATGCAATAATTTGATAACAGTTTCCCATTATCCTTATTGGGACCGCCAGGATTAATAAATTCTTTTATAGATCCTCTGTAGTAGAGTAAGAAAGACAGAGCGAGAGCGCGATCTGCGCATGCCTGCACTTTCGGACTTACTCTTTCGTTCGGGCACTTGGTACTATGGAGTATAGAGACTCTGTACACGCCATTTTTGGTACAGTACAACGGAGGCAAAAACGTTTTCAGATAATTGCGTTCTCACCTTGTTCATTCTCTATGCATGCATAGGTACTAATGAGACTAATACACGCTAATTACTCTATATAATATTCATAAAATATATAATATGATAACCGTGATTCACAAAAGGCTTTTTAATCACAACAAAATAATCAGAACATAAATTTTAATCTATTTATTTTACTGGACTAAATTTGGTAAACACCAATGCTTTGAAATTACAGTCGGTGAGGAAGGAATTTAATACGATCAAAATATTTGTAATTTTAAAGTCTTATTGATAGGAGTACAAATAACGCATATGAATTCGAAAAAAACAAGACCGGAACTTTAATTAACTAGACGTGTCAAAAAATCGCTGATTGCGTCAGTATATTCCACGGGCATCTTTATCCGTGACAAGAGTATCTATCCCGATTACTTCTGTATCGCGTACGATTTCTGCATAGCTTTGGTTTTACAGTCGATAAGGAAGGAATTAATTATATTTAAAACATATCATTAATTCTCACCGACTCAAAGATAAATAACAAATTCTAATTCAGAAAAACAAGGCCGAAAGTTCAATTAACTACTCATATGGAGAAAAGCTCAATCGAGTCTTAATCGTTTTGGAATATTCTGTAGTTACCACTTCGTTCCGGGAGTGGGTAATTGCGAAATAATTTGTGAGAAATTTCAATACCACATGTCAACAAATAACTAATTGATAAATCGAACTAAAAAATGAAAAATAAATAATAATTTAAAAAAAAACTAAAAAAACACGCTTTTATAGCTAACCGAACTAAAAATTAGAAAATAATTTTTAATTTCAGAGAGTTTATAATACAGTAGTAGAAGATCGAACAATCAATCAGAATTTATCGCCTCAAAATAAAATTATAATAAAATTTAAGTTATTAACAAAAGAATTCAATTCAGAGTAAAAAGCGTGGGGTGCATTTTACTACTTTTCATAACTCTCCTCACATAGATAGTTGCCAATAGAATAGTTGTTACATTTACTTTATCAAGCACCCCACGCTGTTTACTCTGAATTGAATTCTTTTGTATAATGAAATAAGTAGGCCTAGAAATTGATAATCATTAATTTGTTAGGTAAATCGATCAAAAGAATAGTTTTGATTTTTAATTTATCTTAGATGATATTTTATATTCACTATTATCATCCTTTAACAAATAAAAAAGTATTTGCAGATACCTCATTAAATTATGTGAATTAATGCATCATCCAATTTATATGCATTAATTTATTAGTCGGTTGATAGATACTATATAATTTTATATTTTACTTAGTTTGCAGTTACTATTTACAATCATGCATGCATGCAATTAGTACATTCAATTTAACTTATTATAAGGTTTGTTGTTATTGGTTTCCACCTATATTGTATCAACATTATTCTTGAAACCATTAATTATACGTTATTTCTTTGAAAATAATGTTTCTTTTTTTTGTAGCCATTTATTTATATAATCATTTAACATCTTAATGTCTATTATCTTATATGTCTTAATGTCACTTTTCACCATTCGTTTAATCACGGGTCCCGGCGCACACGCACCACCCGCGGGTAGGTCCACCGATCAGGAGGTATCACTTCCCTGCCGGAACGATGGGAATCAGGCATCGTGGAATCAATCTTAAGCTCGCGTTCATATATGATAAGGATGTGTTCAGGAAATGTTTGGAGACGGAATAGGAAGCATATCATAATAGACTCAGATAAACGTATAGATCCAGCGCCTGGGTACTCGTCACAGTTCGACGACATCCCAGGTGGCTCCTGCAGCTCCAGTATCCCCACACCAGCTTCCAACTCTTCTAATTACCGTACTCGTTCCGGCAGGGAAGTGATACCTCCTGATCGGTGGACCTACCCGCGGGTGGTGCGTGTGCCCCGGGACCCGTGATTAAACCAATGGTGAAAAGTGTAAACAATAGACATTAAGATGTAAAAATATTAAATAAATAAATGGCTAAAAAAAAAAAATATTTTCAAAGAAATAACGTAAAATTAACGCTTTCAAGAATAATGTTGATACATGTGAATATGAATAATGTGGAAACCAATAAAAACAAACCTTATAATAAGTTAAATTGAATGTACCAATTGCATGCATGCATGATTGTAAATAGTAACTGCAAACTAAGTAAAATTTGAATTTATATAGTACCTATCAACCGACTAATAAATTAATGCATATAAATTGGATGATGCATTAATTCACATAATTTAATGAAGTATTTGCAAATACTTTTTTATCTGTTAAAGGATGATAATAGTGAATATAAAATATTATCTAAGATAAATTAATAATCAAAACTATTCTTTCGATCGATTTACCTAACAAATTAATGATTATCAATTTCTAGGCTTACTTATTTCATTATAAGCTAGTACCTTTAATTGTTGCCATATTATAATATATTGATGAGTCAATTTCACAATTAATGTCTCTTTTGTTTTGATAAGGGGATTGTAGGTATGTGTAAAATTATATTAATTTACGTATGGAGGGTAGATCAATAAAATATCAATCATGGCTACACTAGTCGTATCATTGTATCACATCCTTCATAATACACTTCATAACAAAATATATATTATAACTAGATGTGCCCCGCGGTTTCACCCGCGTAGTTCCTGTTCCCGCAGGAATATGGGGATAAATATAGCCTATGTTACTCGCTGTCAATGTAGCTTTCTATTAGTGAAATAATTTTTTAAATTGGTGCAGTGGTTAAGCCGAAACTTGACATATTCCTATACATACTTTCATCCCCTATATTTATTGTACCCCTCAAGGGTAAAGTCTTACAAACTTTGAATGCCAAATTTATTTATTTCTAATAAAAACCTAAAAAATAAATTTCAAGCTTCAAAAATGACGATACTTCCATACAAACTTTCATCCCCTATTTCAAACCCTTACAATGCATTTTTTGCGATAAAAAGTAGCCTATGTCCTTCCCTAGGCTCTAGACTATTTCTGTACCAAATTTCATTTCAATCGGTTCAGTAGTTCAGGCGTGAAAGAGCAACAGACAGAGTTACTTTCGCATTTATAATATAAGTAAGGATTATTATATCTGTTAGTTGCCCATACTCTAGGAGTTTGGCTAACGAAATTAATCAAATTTACTTTCCACATAATGTTCTGGTCCATATCAAAAAGTATTCTGTTTATATTCAGGAATCAACAAAGTCAGCCAAAGCCTCAGGGGCTACCACCGCAACCACCGCCGCCACCGCCCCCCACATCCAAGATCGCGGTGCGGTCCAACAAGCTTCCAATATGCGGATCCGCACCACCAAGGATAGCTGCCCCAAGACTCGCAATCACGCGGCAGGATATCAAGGTATGTTCTTAAAGCCACTTTTAAAGAATAATTTATGTGACACCCTGACTAACCATTTTCGATACCACTAATAACTTTTCATACCTGGAACACAAAGTTCATCATCACATTAAGCCGTATCCGCTCACTACTGAACACGGGTCTCACTTCACGGGGGCCCAGCCCGGATTGCTAAATCACATACCTTGGAAATAAATATCGTGCATATGGGTTTCCTCGCTTTGTTTTTTCGGAAAGTTTTTACTTTGTGGAATGTGCTAATGTCAAGTGCGACAAGTATCAAATGAGTAGTTCACTTCAGTTACTCGCAAACGGTACCGTAACTGGCCTTTCATGCACCCGGTGCGAGAACCTATACTTAAGCCTTTTGATTAACCCTGTCTGGTCATTTCGGCGCCTCTCCAGGAACTGCGCCCTCTGCCGGGCTCTGCCTGAGTACCGCTGGCACCTTTACGACACTGTTCGTAAAAGTTGGCACGCATTAGTGGCAATCTTTTTAATAGCCTTTACGTCTTAAAATAATATAGGTTAATCCGGTCCGCACAAAATCAACCCAGATCGGGCAGCAGCCTCTAGTGACGCAGCAGATGTCGACGCGAGCCAAGTTGGTGCGCTCTCGCCCTGTCGCCGCCTCCACACAAAAACGGCAGCTGTCCGAGTTGGAGAAGTAGGACAAGTTATTATACGCTTTTATTAGCTTGGGTTGTATCTAACTATGTATGTATATATGTAACGGAATCTTTGAACTTAATTTTCACCAGTTTCCAGAAGTCTGATTAATTTGAAACTTTGCATACGTATCAAGGACCAATGACAATGCAATAATTTGATAACAGTTTCCCATTATCCTTATTGGGACCGCCAGGATTAATAAATTCTTTTATAGATCCTCTGTAGTAGAGTAAGAAAGACAGAGCGAGAGCGCGATCTGCGCATGCCTGCACTTTCGGACTTACTCTTTCGTTCGGGCACTTGGTACTATGGAGTATAGAGACTCTGTACACGCCATTTTTGGTACAGTACAACGGAGGCAAAAACGTTTTCAGATAATTGCGTTCTCACCTTGTTCATTCTCTATGCATGCATAGGTACTAATGAGACTAATACACGCTAATTACTCTATATAATATTCATAAAATATATAATATGATAACCGTGATTCACAAAAGGCTTTTTAATCACAACAAAATAATCAGAACATAAATTTTAATCTATTTATTTTACTGGACTAAATTTGGTAAACACCAATGCTTTGAAATTACAGTCGGTGAGGAAGGAATTTAATACGATCAAAATATTTGTAATTTTAAAGTCTTATTGATAGGAGTACAAATAACGCATATGAATTCGAAAAAAACAAGACCGGAACTTTAATTAACTAGACGTGTCAAAAAATCGCTGATTGCGTCAGTATATTCCACGGGCATCTTTATCCGTGACAAGAGTATCTATCCCGATTACTTCTGTATCGCGTACGATTTCTGCATAGCTTTGGTTTTACAGTCGATAAGGAAGGAATTAATTATATTTAAAACATATCATTAATTCTCACCGACTCAAAGATAAATAACAAATTCTAATTCAGAAAAACAAGGCCGAAAGTTCAATTAACTACTCATATGGAGAAAAGCTCAATCGAGTCTTAATCGTTTTGGAATATTCTGTAGTTACCACTTCGTTCCGGGAGTGGGTAATTGCGAAATAATTTGTGAGAAATTTCAATACCACATGTCAACAAATAACTAATTGATAAATCGAACTAAAAAATGAAAAATAAATAATAATTTTAAAAAAAACTAAAAAAACACGCTTTTATAGCTAACCGAACTAAAAATTAGAAAATAATTTTTAATTTCAGAGAGTTTATAATACAGTAGTAGAAGATCGAACAATCAATCAGAATTTATCGCCTCAAAATAAAATTATAATAAAATTTAAGTTATTAACAAAAGAATTCAATTCAGAGTAAAAAGCGTGGGGTGCATTTTACTACTTTTCATAACTCTCCTCACATAGATAGTTGCCAATAGAATAGTTGTTACATTTACTTTATCAAGCACCCCACGCTGTTTACTCTGAATTGAATTCTTTTGTATAATGAAATAAGTAGGCCTAGAAATTGATAATCATTAATTTGTTAGGTAAATCGATCAAAAGAATAGTTTTGATTTTTAATTTATCTTAGATGATATTTTATATTCACTATTATCATCCTTTAACAAATAAAAAAGTATTTGCAGATACCTCATTAAATTATGTGAATTAATGCATCATCCAATTTATATGCATTAATTTATTAGTCGGTTGATAGATACTATATAATTTTATATTTTACTTAGTTTGCAGTTACTATTTACAATCATGCATGCATGCAATTAGTACATTCAATTTAACTTATTATAAGGTTTGTTGTTATTGGTTTCCACCTATATTGTATCAACATTATTCTTGAAACCATTAATTATACGTTATTTCTTTGAAAATAATGTTTCTTTTTTTTGTAGCCATTTATTTATATAATCATTTAACATCTTAATGTCTATTATCTTATATGTCTTAATGTCACTTTTCACCATTCGTTTAATCACGGGTCCCGGCGCACACGCACCACCCGCGGGTAGGTCCACCGATCAGGAGGTATCACTTCCCTGCCGGAACGATGGGAATCAGGCATCGTGGAATCAATCTTAAGCTCGCGTTCATATATGATAAGGATGTGTTCAGGAAATGTTTGGAGACGGAATAGGAAGCATATCATAATAGACTCAGATAAACGTATAGATCCAGCGCCTGGGTACTCGTCACAGTTCGACGACATCCCAGGTGGCTCCTGCAGCTCCAGTATCCCCACACCAGCTTCCAACTCTTCTAATTACCGTACTCGTTCCGGCAGGGAAGTGATACCTCCTGATCGGTGGACCTACCCGCGGGTGGTGCGTGTGCCCCGGGAACCGTGATTAAACCAATGGTGAAAAGTGTAAACAATAGACATTAAGATGTAAAAATATTAAATAAATAAATGGCTAAAAAAAAAAAATATTTTCAAAGAAATAACGTAAAATTAACGCTTTCAAGAATAATGTTGATACATGTGAATATGAATAATGTGGAAACCAATAAAAACAAACCTTATAATAAGTTAAATTGAATGTACCAATTGCATGCATGCATGATTGTAAATAGTAACTGCAAACTAAGTAAAATTTGAATTTATATAGTACCTATCAACCGACTAATAAATTAATGCATATAAATTGGATGATGCATTAATTCACATAATTTAATGAAGTATTTGCAAATACTTTTTTATCTGTTAAAGGATGATAATAGTGAATATAAAATATTATCTAAGATAAATTAATAATCAAAACTATTCTTTCGATCGATTTACCTAACAAATTAATGATTATCAATTTCTAGGCTTACTTATTTCATTATAAGCGAGTACCTTTAATTGTTGCAATATTATATGTATTGATGAGTCAATTTCACAATTAATGTCTCTTTTGTTTTGATAAGGGGATAGTAGGTATGTGTAAAATTATATTAATGTACGTATGGAGGGTAGATCAATAAAATATCAATCATGGCTACACTAGTCGTATCATTGTATCACATCCTTCATAATACACTTCATAACAAAATATGTATTATAATTATTATATCTGTTAGTTGCCCATACTCTAGGAGTTTGGCTAACGAAATTAATCAAATTTACTTTCCACATAATGTTCTGGTCCATATCAAAAAGTATTCTGTTTATATTCAGGAATCAACAAAGTCAGCCAAAGCCTCAGTGGCTACCACCGCAACCACCGCCGCCACCGCCGCCACCGCCGCCACCGCCGCCACCGCCGCCACCGCCGCCACCGCCGCCACCGCCGCCACCGCCGCCACCGCCGCCACCGCCGCCACCGCCGCCACCGCCGCCATCGCCGCCACCGCCGCCACCGCCGCCACCGCCGCCACCGCCGCCACCGCCGCCACCGCCGCCACCGCCGCCACCGCCGCCACCGCCGCCACCGCCGCCACCGCCGCCACCGCCCCCCACATCCACATTCTGTTTGTTAGAAAGTAATTATTCGTAAAGTGAGATAAACTGAAAAATGCATTTATTTATCAATTTAATTTCCCAAACTAGTTAGGTTGAGGTTGCTTTATATTGAACCGCGTTATCGTCATTGATAACTTTTTATTCAAAACATCTTGTTTGAACCTAGGTAGTATTATGGCCAGTGACTGAGTGACATCATCGCGCGTCACCGTTGTAGCATCAACTCATTTCAAGTTTCTCGACTCACCAACGGTCGTGGGTCCTTTTCTATAAATAAAAAAATGTAAATTGCGTAAAAGTAATACTTATATAGATAACGCCTGGCTTAGCCATTATTTTATTAAAGTGTGCCGCCAGTTACCAACTTGCATTCTTTTTTAGGCTCCAAAATAATTTAAATTTTAATGAAAAAGTGAACTCACATTACATATTTTCATAAAAGTATGTTAAAATAAACTTTACTTTGAAATGAGTGTGAATAAAGATAACAGCGTGAAGATCGAAGTAGAAATAGAGTGTGGTGTAGATGGCGCATTACTTACTGAAGTGGAATGGTTCATGTTGTCAGGTGGGACACCGAGACGAGAGAGGAACCATCGGTGGACTGTGAAGACCAAGTCTTGGAAGATTGTCGATCACTGCACATGGATTGGTGAAAAAGTATGTAAAAAGTAAGGGTGGTGGAAATTAGCGCGTGATAATTTTATATCAGTAGGGAAGGAAGAAACGAGAATATAGGTCTATAGAAATACCATTGCACTGGTGCAGACATCGTAAAGGATTGCCCGCGACCAAGTGATCGTTTTCGTAAATACATTTTCACAAGATCAGATATTACTAGAAAACTGTTAATAATTTTCTTTGTTCAGGTTTTTCAGTCAATCACGAGACTATATTCAGATGGCCACCACGGGCCTATTGCACCAAGTAGAGTCAAATATGTACCTGACGGCCCCTCAGAAGAGATAAAAGAAATAAGACAGTATTTGGTTGAAGTGAATCAAAGACAGGCACGACTCGCTGAGGAAAATGACGAGTTGAAAGAGAAGATGACACAAATTTTTGGCAAGATGGAAGAACTCGAGAGTAAGCTCAGGTAAACTATTTTTTTATGCATTTATTCTTTAGCACACAAATGGAGTACAAGGAGTACTTAATGCTAAGTAGCATTTTCTACCAGTCATCCTGGAGGTGTAACTGAAATGGTGGTGGTGTGGCAAAACGAGAGAGCAGTGAAAATTATATTTAAAAGATATTAAGTGATAGAGTATTTTATTATAATACAACTAAATACGAGGGTGAATCAAAAAGTTCTTAGAAGTGCATATATATGAAACCTTTTTGGATCAAGTTCGATATTCAAATTAAAGAGTGTCTATCACACTATATTTATGCAGACTGTCACTTGTATTTGTCAGTTCGTTCGCATGTAATAAATTTTTTTGTGCAACGAGTTGCTAAAAAGTCAAAATTATGGATAAAAGTGAGTTACGTGCGGTGATAAAATATCTCAGTTTGAAAAAAATGTCTACGAAGGAAATTTTTTTGGACATTCAGCAGACATTAGGGGGTGATGCTGTACCCTATTCTACGGTTGCGTACTGGGTGGCTGAATTTAAAAGAGGTAGATCAAGCTGTAAAGATGACCCGCGTTCTGGGCGGCCTTCAACCTCCGTTACAGAAGAAAATGTCAAAAAGGTTGAGAATCTGGTTTTGGAAGACAGAAGAATGACTATAAAACATATAGCTGAGATCCTAAAGATATCTTTTGGTAGCGTTCAATCCATTTTAATTGATTCACTGGGGTTCAAAAAAGTGTCTGCAAGATGGGTGCCACGAATGTTAACCGACGAAAACAAAAAGCGACGTTTGGAAATTTCCAAGCGTAATCTCGAAATGTTCCAGCGTGATTCGGATAATTTTTGCCGTCGTCTTGTCACCATGGATGAAACGTGGGTCCACCATTTTGATCCTGAAACTAAAAGACAAAGCATGTCTTGGAAACGACCATCCTCTCCATCCATTAAGAAATTTCGAGTTGCTCCTACCGCTGGCAAAGTTATGGCCTCTGTGTTCTGGGATAGTGAAGGAATCCTTTTTATTGATTACATGCCAAAAGGCCAGACGATTACTGGACCCTATTATGCAAATTTAATCCCGAAAGTGCGTGAAGCGATTAAAGAAAAACGTCGTGGAAAACTGTCGTTGGGCGTGTTGTTCCTTCAAGATAACGCTCCTGCTCATCGATCGGATGTTGCGCTCAACGCAATCCGCTGTGCTGGCTTCAATCTCCTTGACCACCCACCATATTCTCCGGACTTAGCCCCAAGTGATTTTCACTTATTTCCAAAATTAAAAGAGGAAATTCGTGGAACAAAATTTCACGATAATGACGCGGTTATAGCTGCCGTAGAGGACTTTTTCGAGAGTCAAGAAAATATTTTTTTTTCACAAGGAATAAGGAAGTTAGAAACGCGTTATTCTAAATGCATTGCATTGGAGGGAGATTATGTAGAAAAATAAAATATTATTATTTAAATCTTTGCATTTTTTAATATTGATTCCAAGAACTTTTTGATTCACCCTCGTATATAACGTTATAATAGACTTATAAATACAATATAAAATAGATAAACATAGATAAGGATATATTGTATCGAGAAGGTGAGGAAAAAAAAATTAATAAAGAAACTATGCAGTTGTAGAATGCACCTTTTGGACGTAAAAATTACGGACTTGTTATGAAGTGTATTATGAAGGATGTGATACAATGAAACGAATAGTGTAGCCATGATTGATATTTTATTGATCTACCCTCCATACGTACATTAATATAATTTTACACATACCTACTATCCCCTTATCAAAACAAACGAGACATTAATTGTGAAATTGACTCATCAATACATATAATATTGCAACAATTAAAGGTACTCGCTTATAATGAAATAAGTAGGCCTAGAAATTGATAATCATTAATTTGTTAGGTAAATCGATCAAAAGAATAGTTTTGATTTTTAATTTATCTTAGATGATATTTTATATTCACTATTATCATCCTTTAACAAATAAAAAAGTATTTGCAGATACTTCATTAAATTATGTGAATTAATGCATCATCCAATTTATATGCATTAATTTATTAGTCGGTTGATAGGTACTATATAATTTTATATTTTACTTAGTTTGCAGTTACTATTTACAATCATGCATGCATGCAATTAGTACATTCAATTTAACTTATTATAAGGTTTGTTGTTATTGGTTTCCACCTATATTGTGTCAACATTATTCTTGAAACCATTAATTATACGTTATTTCTTTGAAAATAATGTTTCTTTTTTTTTAGCCATTTATTTATATAATCTTTTAACATCTTAATGTCTATTATCTTATATGTCTTAATGTCACTTTTCACCATTCGTTTAATCACGGGTCCCGGCGCACACGCACCACCCGCGGGTAGGTCCACCGGTCAGGAGGTATCACTTCCTTCCGGAACGATGGGAATCAGGCATCGTGGAATCAATCTTAAGCTCGCGTTCATATATGATAAGGATGTGTTCAGGAAATGTTTGGAGACGGAATAGGAAGCATATCATAATAGACTCAGATAAACGTATAGATCCAGCGCCTGGGTACTCGTCACAGTTCGACGACATCCCAGGTGGCTCCTGCAGCTCCAGTATCCCCACACCAGCTTCCAACTCTTCTAATTACCGTACTCGTTCCGGCAGGGAAGTGATACCTCCTGATCGGTGGACCTACCCGCAGGTGGTGCGTGTGCCCCGGGACCCGTGATTAAACCAATGGTGAAAAGTGTAAACAATAGACATTAAGATGTAAAAATATTAAATAAATAAATGGCTAAAAAAAAAAATATTTTCAAAGAAATAACGTAAAATTAACGCTTTCAAGAATAATGTTGATACATGTGAATATGAATAATGTGGAAACCAATAAAAACAAACCTTATAATAAGTTAAATTGAATGTACCAATTGCATGCATGCATGATTGTAAATAGTAACTGCAAACTAAGTAAAATTTGAATTTATATAGTACCTATCAACCGACTAATAAATTAATGCATATAAATTGGATGATGCATTAATTCACATAATTTAATGAAGTATTTGCAAATACTTTTTTATCTGTTAAAGGATGATAATAGTGAATATAAAATATTATCTAAGATAAATTAATAATCAAAACTATTCTTTCGATCGATTTACCTAACAAATTAATGATTATCAATTTCTAGGCTTACTTATTTCATTATAAGCTAGTACCTTTAATTGTTGCCATATTATAATGTATTGATGAGTCAATTTCACAATTAATGTCTCTTTTGTTTTGATAAGGGGATAGTAGGTATGTGTAAAATTATATTAATGTACGTATGGAGGGTAGATCAATAAAATATCAATCATGGCTACACTAGTCGTATCATTGTATCACATCCTTCATAATACACTTCATAACAAAATATGTATTATAATTATTATATCTGTTAGTTGCCCATACTCTAGGAGTTTGGCTAACGAAATTAATCAAATTTACTTTCCACATAATGTTCTGGTCCATATCAAAAAGTATTCTGTTTATATTCAGGAATCAACAAAGTCAGCCAAAGCCTCAGTGGCTACCACCGCAACCACCGCCGCCACCGCCGCCACCGCCGCCACCGCCGCCACCGCCGCCACCGCCGCCACCGCCGCCACCGCCGCCACCGCCGCCACCGCCGCCACCGCCGCCACCGCCGCCACCGCCCCCCACATCCACATTCTGTTTGTTAGAAAGTAATTATTCGTAAAGTGAGATAAACTGAAAAATGCATTTTATCAATTTAATTTCCCAAACTAGTTAGGTTGAGGTTGCTTTATATTGAACCGCGTTATCGTCATTGATAACTTTTTATTCAAAACATCTTGTTTGAACCTAGGTAGTATTATGGCCAGTGACTGAGTGACATCATCGCGCGTCACCGTTGTAGCATCAACTCATTTCAAGTTTCTCGACTCACCAACGGTCGTGGGTCCTTTTCCTCCGAAAAAAGTAAAAATAAGTTTGACATGTAGATAATACTTTTTAATTGCGTTTAATAAGCCGTGGTAGCCTAGTGGGAGAACATCCGCCTTCCAATCAGAAGGTCGTGAGTTCAAATCCCAGTGCGGGCACGTACCAATGTGTTTCTGTAAAACATATGTACGTAATTATCACTCACTTTTTGGTGAAGGAAAACATCGTGAGGAATCCCACATACCTACCCGAGAATTATTACGGAGGTAGGTATGTTATCCACCAATCCGGACTTGGCCCCTGTGGTGGAATATGGCCTAACCCTCCTCACGAAAGTGAGGAGAGACCCGTGCCCAGCAGTGGGACGTTATGGGTTGATGATGATTAATAAGAAACTTAATGACCAGGTAGATATTATATACATTTTAACATGAAAATTGAGGTCTGCCTTATTATCGAATGAGCTTGGATGGCAGAAAGATGCTTGGTGTAAACCTCCACCTGAAACAAAATATTGTATAATTTTAGTATAAAATTATTATGATAGATGCTATAAATAAAATATGCCTAAGATGTAGACAGACTGTAAGTAATGATTCTTTAAGTAAGTATGTAGTGGCCACATTACTATGAGCTATTTAACCTGTGTTGTTTGATTTGTTCTAACAGTTGAAAACAAATCTTGAAATACTTTTACTGGGTTTATTTTCCCCAAGTAAACACCGCTTTAAAGTACTTATCCATTAATAATATGATGCTTAAAGAATGTATCACTTACCTTACATCATTATTATTGTCCCGTCTTGTTAGAGAGCTCCACCCCTAGGTATTTTGTAGACTATAGATATTACTGCTGCTTTCCAGTGACACTATTTAATCTCAACATAAAAGGCTTGTTCGAGGATCTTCTTTGTAGACTAGCACAATTTAGTGGAACTCTGGCAACTAAAACACGAAACACATTCTTGGTTTTATTTCACACTAGCTGTTCCCGCGGGATTATGGGGATAAAATATAGCCTATGTTACTCGCTATCAATATAGCTTTCCATTAATGAAATAATTTTTTAAATCGGTGCAGTGGTTTAGCTGAAACCTTACATATTTCGATACCTACTTTCATCCCCTATATTTATTTTACCCCTATTTTTTTTTACAAACTTTGAGTGCCAAATTTATTTATATCTAATCATAAGCATAAAAAATAAATATCAAGCTTCTAGCTTTAAAAATGACGAAACTTTCATACAAACTTCCATCCCCTATTTCAAACCCTTACTTACAATGCTTTTTTCGCATTAAAAAGTACCCTATGTCCTTTTGCTCTAGACTATCTCTGTACCAAATTTCATTTCAATCGGTTCAGTAGTTTAGGCGTGAAAGAGCAACAGACAGACAGAGTTACTTTCGCATTTATAATATAAGTAGGGATAAATGATTGGTATTAGAAATTCAAATTTAAATCTTTTCTTTCACAAACGATTTTTTTTTATAGAAGCTGAGTACATTTTATTGATCATTGAACTTACCGTGTTTATATTACTCAAAATAAAATAATAAGCCTATCCGATATATATTAGGATTTATAAACGATTTAGTAACTTATTAACTGCTGAAAAACTGAACAAAGGAATATTTTGGCTCAAAATATTCTGACAGATAAAAATAATAGTGAAAACGAAATGGCGGCAAGAGTGACCCACAGATATACAAACTCAATATGAAACCCGGCCAAAATAAGAAGTTCTATTTTTGAACAAAATATTTAATGCCTGGGTGATACTTAATTTTACCGCCTATTCACTGTATATACTGTGTATATACAGTACTGTGTATCACTGTATTCGCCTATACCGTAACTGCGTCCGTTGTGAACATTTTTAATAGTGATACCCAACATTTTTAGAAGGTTGGTAGCCTTTGGCACCGCACTCTACCTTTGCAAAGAATACGAAATCCTTGACTTCCTTCAAGCGGGCCAGGCGGCCTATAGTGCTTAGTGCGCAAACTTTCTATTGAATAGGCTAGCAGTTACTGTTATTCTGTAATTCGCGAAGCTAAAGCAACTATTGGTTGGTTGGTTATATTTTTTTTTTCTTTTTGGCTTTGCACTCTTTTTGCATTTAACCAGTACCAAGTATTTCTATTTTTATACACTTTAATAAACGTTTACAAAACTTTAATAATTTATATTATTAATAATAGTTTTTCTAATTTTGTGGAGCTAGGTATGTTTAACTTTTATACGTGTAACCTAGTATCAGATTATTATTTTTTCAATCCTTGCAACATTTTCATTGTATTGATCGCCCGCCCCGCCCGCAGTGAGTGTCGCATTGCAGTATTGGGTTCAATTGAGTTGGCCACTAGCTTCGAAGTCGTCCCGTCGTCCGCCATTTCGCAACTTTAAAACTGTTCTTAATACCTACCTACCTACCTTGTTTCTTTGTGGCTGTTTCAAGATGGAATTCAATGATGTAAGTGACTTAATAACTACATGTTTCTCAAATTGATTCTCTCAATTTCTCTACATGTTTCTCTCAGTTGTAACTTCGTATTTTTTTACATCATACCCGACTTCCATGAGAGGTTTTTACCCAGTAGTACAGCATGCAGAAACTTAAGGCAAAAATTAAGACTGCCTTTTAAGTGTAGTCTACGCACCGGCAATGCCCCTGGCCGGCGCCTCGTTATATCCTGACCGTCTCTTGCAGTGGGAAATATGCGTATTGACCACAGGCACATATTGTATAAAACACTATTAATTCTTGGTGCTCCATGTCCTGCAAATTTGTAGGTACTGGTACTAATCGATTCTTTATAACGAAGGCTAGCTAGACCCCGCGGCTTATTTCGCGTCATATATATATCATGTAATAAGTAATCAATAGTCGACTATTATCCCATAGGAACCGGTAATATTTACGTGATAAAAAGCAAGTGAAAATAAATTAAAATTTTTAGGGGGTTTTCCATTAGTTTTATCCCGAATGGGCCCGGAAATGGCTCAACGGTTTATTTCCGAGCCCATAGCAGATTTCATTTATTTTGACATAGACAGAATCTTTAATTTTCTTGTCAGTAGGTAGGTATCTCTAGCACAATTATCGATTTGGCATATACGGCCTCTCCTTGTACTAGAACTAGGTGACCTACTTGTCTAACCTAGAGCAACAGTTATCGATCTGCTTTCTGTCTTCACCGCTCCAGACGTATCACGTAACACAAATGAAAATCGGATTCATTTGGCGTTTTTAGTATACCTGGACCTAACTTAGTATTACCTAGAAGTGGGAGGCCTCTTCTGCAACGGACCGCCTGGAGAAGCACATCGCCTTGGCCAGATATTCATTCACCAATCAGCAGTGTGCAAAAATTAGGTACTGTGTTCCGGTTTGAAGGGCACTGTTTCCAGTGAAATTACTGGGCGTATGAGACTTTAGAGCCGATGTCTCAGGCTGACTAGCACAGTACAGTGCCGCGCAAGATTATGCAATGCCAAGTTCTGTGGGATATCATTCATGCGGGTGAAACCGGGGGTTGTAACTAGTTCTTAAATAAATATACTTACACCTTTTTTAATGGGTAAAATCTATTTTTTCCAGTTGGGTATGATCGGCGCTGCTGCGGCCACAGCGGATTGGACGGCTTTGTCAAAGTCCGATCAGGCACAAAAACTGAACGGGTTGGTGCTTGTAGCAGTGACAGCTAAGATAAAATCCTTCCGTTTGGCGGTTGAACAACGTGCTCACCGCGAACTTTTCGGCGACGAGGATAAGCGGGTGATTGAAATCGCTGCAGAGTTGGAGGCACTCCAGCGTCCGCTGGATTTAACAAATATTTTAGAAAGTGAATTTACACCAGGTGAAGAAAAACTAATGGGTCCCATTGTAGAAGAACAGGCGGACCGGCTAGCAAACGGCATCGAAAACCGCTGCTGTTTAGCTCCATCATATTTATTTTTATCGGAGTTAAAATGTAATTATTTGGTGTTTGACAATGATGTTGTTATCGTCATCCCGAATCAGGGGGAGACTCCGCTCGAACCAAGAAACACAACATACACGGAAAAAGTACTCTTAGCTCTTAAAGCTAAGATGCTTTACTTTTATTTAATCATTGAACGAGATGCTCGCATAAAAACTTATCACCCTGACAGCAAGCTACTCGGTAACATCATCATTGCTCTTAATATACTCACGGGTATTCTTCATTCAACTGGTATGTTTAACAGTTATCAGTGCGATCAGCACACCTCTGAATTTGAAATAAATGCGCGGGCCGCTAAGTTGCATTTATGTACCAATATTTGCGACACGCAACTCAAAGCCATTTTATACATCATTATATACAAATTAAATTACATTGTTTGGGAAATACGTTACCCGCAGCACTGGCCAACCCTGCCAGACTATGACAGCCCAAGAATGACTTCGATAATAAAGAGGGAAAGGGAGAGGGTCTATCAACTGACTAGGGAATATGAGTATATGCGCCAACGTAAGGGCGACGGGGAGGAGGCGGATGGCGTAGAAACAGCTTTACAAACTGTTCGAAGAATGGTGCTTGAAATGAACCAACACACCAAATAAGAAAATAGGTATGGCGTTCTTCTGCTCTTCGTCTATCAATTACTGGTAGAAATGTCTAACTGCAAACTGTCTTAACTTCAGAAAGTAACTTATGTAATCTGCTGTATTATTAATTAGCTGTTTAGAAGTATGTTAATATATGTTTAGATCGATAAACTTATTTATGAAACATTTATGAACACAGAAAACTTTTGAGGATAGGACAAAACTAAATTTTACAATCAATGTCACAATGGGCTATTTTCAAGTATCTCTTTCAGTTAACCATTCCACGCATAGAAAGGAATAATATGATAATATAATATGTGGATGGTTTCCGTTAACAAATAATACAATAAATACATTTCTAATTACCAAAAAATAATTATCATATAATATACACAAAATACGAAAAGGAATAGACAAACTTACTATTATTTATATCCAATAATTCAATAAAAAACATACATAATGCTATGTACCTAGCACCTATCTAATATTAATATTGTATTAATTTATATATTAATAATAATAATCAAAATCAATAAAAGATATCATGAAAAAGTACAAAAAAAACAAATAAAACAATAAAAAAAAAATAAGAAAATAAAAAAAATACAATAAAAATAAACAAAAAAAATACAAAACAAAAAATAAAAAAAAAATACAAAAACAATAAAAAAAAACAAAACAAGATTTAAAAAAAAATACAAAAAATCTAAAATAAACAAAAAAAATACAAAACAACAAAATTAAAAAAAAAACAGAAAATTACAAAATACAAACAAAAAAATTATATATTAATAATAATAATCATGGAGGAGCGGTGGTAGCCTAGTGGGAGAACGTACGCCTTCCAATCAGAAGGTCGTGAGTTCAAATCCCAGTGCAGTCACGTACCAATGTGTTTCTTGTAAAACATATGTACGTAATTATCACTCGCTTTTCGGTGAAGGAAAACATCGTGAGGAAACCCACATACCTACCCGAGAATTATTTTGGAGGTAGGTAGGTGATCCACCAATCCGGATCTGGCCCCCGTGGTGGATTATGGCCTAACCCTCCTCACGAAAGTGAGGGGTGACCCGTGCCCAGCAGTGGCACGTTATGGGTTGATGATGATGATGATGATGAATCATAATAAATAGAAAAAAAAAACAAAAAATATACAAAAAAATACAAAACAAGAAAATAAAAAAAATACAATTAATGTTTTATTAATTTATATATTAATAATAATAATCATAATCAATATAAAAAACATAAAAAATACGAAAAAAAAAATAAAAAAAAATAAAAAAGTACAAGCAAAAAAAAATACAAAAAAATCAAACAAAATACAAAAAAAAAGAATACAAACAAAAAAATTAAAATTCATACAAAAAATAAATTAATACAAAAAAAACAGGCTACACGTGGTTGAAGTGAACCCATCAAACATTATGGTTTTGATAATTAGGTCTAAAATTTCAGGAAGAAAATGATAACTATTGTATAATTATTGTTGTATGAATAAATACATATATTTATTTTATTTATATATTTTATTGTAGTTATTTCTTTTCTTTATTTATTTACACAAACAATAATGCTAGCTATCTCATTTTCACCCACATTCAATCTTATGAATTTATGTGTCTCTTTTTATTGCCGTCAACAATGCTAAAGAAGTTATCACTTTAATAAAATAGTTTAATAGTATTATGTATGTAATCATAATTGTGTGTGTATTATATTATTATGTATAATTATCTATTATACATAAATAATATTTAAATAAGAATAGAGATGTGGCTACCTAGTAAATCAGTAAAAAATATTTAAAAATAAGATTTGGTAGTAGGCACTATAAAATCACGCAGCCATCGCAGTGAACCTGTGGCGGCATACGAGTACTCGTACATATTGGGGCTATAGCCGCCTTCTGTGGGCCCCAGGAAAGGCATCGCACCGATTTTGCAGTGTCACTTAACCAAATAACGACCCCAACAAACACTAGGTACTCGTGGAAGTAGGTCCCATTTTATCATAATAATTGTCCATTGTACTTCGAATGTTTTTTACTGTATAACATCATTTACCACCTTTGAATACTTACACTGTTTTAACAATAAATAATAATGTAACTGATTCTGATTTATATCCGTAGATGTTTGTGTGATCCATATTGTGTAGATCTGAGCTTTTGTGATTTGTGAATTATTGAACCTAAGTAGTATGATTTACCATCTTTGTATATTTACACTGTTTTAACAATAAATAATAATATAACTGATTCTGATTTATATCCGTAGATGTTTGTGTGATCCATATTGTGTAGATCTGAGCTTTTGTGATTTGTGAATTATTGAACCTAAGTAGTATGTCATATCCAGTACCTATTGTAGTAGGTAAGTAGATTTTTTTAAATTATGCTTATAGTGTTAGAAGTAAATAATCATTGCAATCTCTCTGTGTTAGCGAATAAAATTACTTATAAAATAAATAACCATGTTTTTTATTTTCCAAATACCCAAAAGATGACCTTGAAAGATCTAAGTGCTGGCTGACTGATACTGGTTACAACTTACAACAAT
Source organism: Campaea margaritaria (assembly GCA_912999815.1). Classification (NCBI taxonomy): domain Eukaryota; kingdom Metazoa; phylum Arthropoda; class Insecta; order Lepidoptera; family Geometridae; genus Campaea; species Campaea margaritaria. The sequence continues at coordinate 10,657,864 of OU538788.1, forward strand.
TTCAATTGCTGATGCTAGAAACTTAAGAGAGGGAGAGTAAATTTCAACTTGACTGTTGGCCATTATTACATTTTACTGACAGGTATAGTTATTACGTTTTTTTTTTAAACATTAAGAAATTTGTATTGAACTTGAATATTTTTGTTTGCCTTGGGATAATTATTATTTAAATAGCATTTAAAGATTTCAACCCCATGACGTCAGCATCAGCATAAAGCCAGATTCACATTTGTCTGACGTGTTGTGTCGTGATGGCTACAGTACTGTTCACAACTTTAAGACTATGACGCATTACCGTCTTGGCTCTCTGAGAGTTCACACATTGTTTCATGTTTTTGAAGTAAAACTTCTTTACGGACGCTTGACTTGTGGAGGAAGCTGGTGAGCCGGGCGCCCGGGCGAGGCGAATGGAAGTTGAGAGGTAAATTATCTTAATAAGGAAAAAAGGTAGGGGGTAAGTGCCTGCGCGCACTACCTTGCGTTTTCCTACCGCAAATTTTGTGAAGTATGGAGTGTCAGAAGTGCGCGCACTGCGGTGAAACTACCGCATGCGGTAGAGTTACCGCAGTCAACAGGCACTGCGGTGAGTCCAAAAAAGAGTGTGCTTTAGACCACACGACAGATACAAAATTTCGCTATGAGAGAAAGAGAGAAAGAAAATGTGTGCTCGCACCTCTCTACAGTAATATATGAAATGTAACTCTTTCTCTTTCTATCATCATTAACTTATATCTCCTTCTCAAATTCATCGATCACATTTTTCGTACCGCTCTCGTCGCGCATTCACCAGCTTACTCCCCAGGCAACATTGCATAATTATCTTCTTCATAATCTGAATCTGAATCGGATGATTCCATAAAAAACATTGCGAATGTGTAAACTCTCCGAGAGCTAAGACGGATCTGATTAAAATTGTGTCATAACGCGTCATAAAGACGTGCACAGTAGCCATCACGACACAACACGTCAGACAAATGTGAATCTAGCTTCAATGACATGAAAGATAACTTGACGTTATCACCGGCAAATCAAGGTCAATCATATTTATTCAAAAATATTCGGAATTAGCGATTTGTTTTCGAAAGTTATTGTTTTGTGATCAGTGAGTCTATTCCTCGAAAAGGTTTTGCAATAACTATCTAAAGAAAAAACGAACTATGCACTAATCACGCGGAGTCAAAACAAAAAAAAATCCTTCCGTCTGTTAGTGTCACACGTCAGTGTGTTAACTAATGTGTCATTCTTTTTCATAATTGAGTTCATTCTGTCTGTCATTTGTGGCTGCGCAGTGATTGGTTGCTAATAATTGGTACACGTCAATCAATAGGTTCTATGGTATTTGGAATGAAATAATAAATGGAATTGTGAATTTTTAATTTTATTACTTAAATTGTTTTTGCGAACGCGTTCATCCGATTACTCTGGTAAGTTATTCCACTAATGAGAGCATAGTCCGCCCAATTACCAGACTCCTGACAAAAAACTATAAAACAGAACTGAGGATAACTCAATAGGTACGTAGGCACTTCCACTCATCTTATTTAGTGTTAGTTACCACTCAGCTCTGTAACGTATTGACATTTGGTAGATGTATAGATGATACTTTAGGTCCTGGTGCATTGAGTATCCATGTCCACAGAGATGACAAGTCAAAACTGATTATGGTACATTCTATAAAAAAATCATAGCATTACATACTTAACCAGGGCAGCACATAATCAGCATGTAACTATAATCAAATCAGTGATTATACATAATCAGTGATTACACAAAATTTATTTCTATCATCATCAGCCCACACTCGTCCACTGCTGGACGTAGGCCTCTCCCAATGAATGCCACTGAGCCCGATCTTCGGATTTCCTCATCCAGTCCTTGCCAGGTCTCTTCCGCAAGTCATCACTCCACCTTGCTGGCAGGCGTCCTACACTACTTTTGCCCAAACGCGGTTTCCACTCTAGAAGTCATATTTGGTTATAATATTATGGCGACGGCAACATAATCTGATGATGAAAATTGTGATGGAAGGTAGTCAATGGAATGCAGTGACTAACAGTAGACTTACGGTGTTAAAGCTCATTTTTTAGTGACAAATGTTTTTCTTAAATTCTTTTTTCTGAAAAATATCTATATGAACAAAATACTATGTTATTAGTAATAGATATGCCAATTCGAGTACAAGAAGCAAACTGATTTTTTTCACTAATTTCTTATCCTACCCACATTAATAACTAAAAGTCTATAAATCTAAATGATCTAATTTATATACACAACAGTTAGTATACATATGTAATAATGGTTTAATTGGTTTCAGGTCAAAATGCATCTTCTAGTATCTCTTTTCTGCTTAGGTGTTATATTCCATTGTTCTTACGCTCCACCTGTTTCTCCGGAGAAAAAAGATGAGCAGAAGCTTGAAGAGGAAACAACAGATGACTTGGTAATATCTTATACCTCAACACATTCACTGCCAAACCTTTTTATATTTTCTGGCACTTTTGCGAATCTTCACACAATGTGTGTGTTTACTGTTTACTGGCGTTGTGTCGTAACTAAACTTAATCAGCTGTGTGGCACACAACTGTTGTGGTAAAATTGACAATACAGCAGTGCGGGTTCGCACGCCAGGCGTGTTTTCACTTGCCGTAAAATTATAAAATCAAATGTGACTGTTTTCAGCAGTCAACGTGATAACATAATTATAAGGTCAATATGTTTCTACCTCCTTCAACAATCAGAAAGTAATTTTATTTTACAAGATTTTCTATTTAAAGCGCTGTAGTATCGACCTTATTGTATCATATGCCAAAACGCAGGGTCCGCACTCTCAAAAATTTTCAATATTTATTTTACTTTATTTTCTAGACAAAACCTTACGCTTTTACAAAAATCTGAGCTCACATAATTGTTTGGATGTTTGTTGGGATAATACTCGTTATATTTTGTAAAAAACTGAATGTAGTTGATAGTCTCCATCGACAGAAACGTCAAAAAAGTGTTTTTTAGGAAAGTTTACGATTTTTTTGTATCGAGCCATAACGCTCAGCGCTCATAACAATATAAAGTATTTTGTGAACTATTGTTACACATTAAAATAACTGTCAATTAACAATTTTCAAGGGTATGGTTTTAAAAGTTCATGAGGATGAATCTTCATATTTGAAGCATACGTGTTAACTCGTGTTAGTGATGTACGTTTGTTTAGGTCAAAGCTAGTTGTAATTATGGACCCAGTTCCTATTGCTGAATTGAGTTTGCCGTTCCAATGACAATTTCAAATAATGGTGACTGCAACCTAATCTAATAATGGACACGGAAAGTTGACAAATGAAGTACTCAGTGACTAACAGTAGATTGAAGGATTGATTGAGTAAACAATTTACTCAATCAATCCTTCAATCTACTGTATCCTTCAATCTATTGCAAATAGGATATAATTTACCAAGCAAACAATGTAATATGCAGTGCTGGGTTCTGGGTGGTGCTGTAACTGCTATGTCAAATAATAATTACTGGATAACTATATATTTAACAAAAATCTTATTACGTTCTCAGGAAGAATACATGGAGTATCACCGATACTTGAAAGAAGTAGTTCAAGCATTAGAAAGTGATCCAGACTTTAGGGAACGCTTAGAGAAAGCCGACGAAGAAGATGTAAGAGTAAGTATTAATCCATTTTAACAATTATTTAAAAACTTACTTTATAAGGGCCAGCAAAAATATCTGTGTAAAATAATTTATAAGTAGGTACGATAAAGATATTTTTCAAATATCGTCATGGTCACCATCATTATTTAAAATTTCAACCTGTGTCATTTCACTGACTGTATGCAGGCCTGGTTCTGAGCCTTTTCTCTACTCTCTACCCTGAATTCCAACAATATTATCCTTCTGTGGCAGGTGCTCTACCTACTGGTCTTTGCACTATTCTGTGACCCCTTTGGACCACCTACCATGATATCGCCTATCCAAAGACCCCGTCCACTTCCACTTGAGTTTTGTAATAAACATTATATGAACTTGGAGGCTTACAATGCTTTTTTATATACTTTCTTAGTTAATGTGCAGCGCATGACTCTTTTATAGGCATGTCAAATGATCATGACTGTTTTATGTTTGCAGACTGGTAAAATTGCCGAACAATTGGACTTTGTGAACCACAATGTACGAACCAAGCTGGATGAGATCAAAAGACGAGAGCTGGACAGACTTCGGCACTTTGCAACTAAGGTTTGTTATTGAAATTTATACATATATTACAAAAAGAAAATCAAATTAAACTGTTGATTATGCTCTGTTTGAAATGCTGCTATCGACTTGAATTCTAACCTCATTCATAAAAAACACAACAGCATTTTACCATCGGAGACAACTTGTATGTTTTATGTATATGTATCTGCATATAAATGCCTTTTTGTACAATATCTAAATACAAAGATTTTATTTAAAGTGTTTTTTTTTGTAATTTGAAAGCTACGGTTATGGTGGATCAGACCGAGTAATACCATATAAGTTAAGTTTAAATTGCATAATTATATACCTTTTATATTTCTAGCAATTTGAACTGACAAATAATTTGGACGTACAAGGTAAAGTACCCGTCAACGAGCATTTGGATCACAACAACCCTCACACTTTCGAGATTGAAGACCTGAAGAAACTTATCAAGAAGACCACTGCAGATTTGGAGGCTGCTGATAAGAAACGCAAGGAGGAATTTAAGGTGAGCCAACATCATTCTCATTTCATGCCAAATTCTGCACTTAATACATAGTTACAAAAAGATCTAGACCAACCTTAAAGACTTTAGAATGGTCAAATTCAGTAAAACAGCTGGTTGCATGGGCAATGTTTGAAAAATATAACAAGATTCGAAACTATTTGCATACTTTTCTTACAGCAATATGAGATGGAAAAAGAGTTTGAGAAACATCAAAAGATAGAAAGCTTGGACGAAACTCAGAAGAAAGAGTATATGGATAAAGTCAAGGAGGAAGAAGAAGCGAAGAAACACCACCAGCCGGTAATATACCTTTATTTCTTTTTGCCTTTATCAACTGCGAGGTTCGGGTAAAAGAGTTGCGGGATGGAATTAGACTTAAATAATACTTATGTAATCGGTGCCAAGACCGTTTGGTTTGTGAGCCAGTTCTGTAAGCTATTTACATTGCGCACTAAACTGGTTTAAACAAGCCTAGTGTCTGGCGGCCACTGATATACACAGTTACTAACGAAGCTTTGAGAAAGATTGGTAGATTTAAAATTATGTAACAGAACATTAAGAAATTAATTTCTGTGACAGAGAAATACTGAATAGCTCTCCCTTTTCAGATTTTAAGCTATGATAATCGCAAAAGAGTTTCTAAATGTATACGATTGCTAAACATCAAGTAAAAAAATCCGCCATTTACATAGTTCTAGAAAGCATTAATGTAAAAAATTGCTCATCCCATGATGTCACCGTTCCTTATCAATCGTATCATGTATAGTGTGGCTATCATTTTGTAATATGAATAATAATATTCGAAAATCGGCAGCCATGACCGACTTATCCGACTTAATTGCCCGCTGGCACAGAATAAATAATAGTACAGACGGTGCACCCGCACGAGCAGAATCGGAATGACCTTTTGTTTGCGTATGCGTAATGTGGGAAACATAATGCGTGCAATGTAAATTTCCTGTTAGTAATGTTCAATGTTTTAAGAGCAAGTCGTAAAGTATATTATGATTGAGACCGAGAAAGTGTCGATAAGGCTATGGAAATTAACAGTATGACTTATCGCCGATACACTGTCGACTGTTGCAGAATTTATATTGTCGTATTGTTCCGTGTTCCGTACTATTGTTATATATTAGTACTACTGGTAATCGCGGCTTCGCGTGTACTGTAACCCTGATTTCTGCATCTTCTCCTGGGATGAATAGGATATGAACGTTAAGCACAGACCTTTTATATTTTTTATATTCAGTCATTTAAATATATAAAATAAAAAATAATATATATCAACAAAAAATCATCCCAATCATTTTGGGGCCAATTTTTCATGCATTATAAAGCTCAGATAAAGATCTATTTTATTGGTAGACTGATATTGAATTTTTCAACAGTAAGATAGAGGTACATATTCTACAGAATGAAACTTTTACATGAAGAATAAATTTACCTGCTATTTCGTGCCTCAGATAAGCTTATCTGTGGAATAAATGAAGCTTTAATGTTGTTTGACATTTTGATTGATTACTAAAAACTTTAAATAGGTATCTTATTGATTTCTTTCTTTTTTATTCTTCTCTTTCTTATCTTATTTTCTTTCTTTGATTCTTTCTTACTGGCTGAAATAAAAAAGAAAGCTGTATCCATATATTATGTCTTCCTCTAACTCGTTATGTAACCTATTTGTGTCGTGTTGGCTTTGAATACAACTTTAAATAACTATCTGCTGTATGAAAAATTTAAACAAATTATTGTTCTGTTACATGAGGCTAATAACTTATTCTTTCAACAGTTATTAAATCGTTTGTCTGAGGAATGAAAACAACAGCCCTTAGACGTAGACGATTAAAAAAATAACTCACAAAATACGCTCAAGCCTCACTAGGAACCAAAACAATAATTATAATCACACATTGTTTTCTCAGATAGAGGATCAACTTTTGAATCTATGTTTTTCTTAGAATTTCATAGGAACTTTTCATGTAATAGTTGTCAGAGGTTGGTATTGGTTGTGTTTGAGTTTTGGTTGGGTCATCGCGCCCCATATGAACAAGATTTTATCTGTAACGGATCAGCATATTATTATTGCTGAATAGATAGCTCTAACAGCATATTTGAATGACACAACTTCATAAAATGCAGCTTCACCACCCCGGCTCTAAGCAGCAGCTCGAGGAAGTCTGGGAGAAGCAGGACCACATGGACCAGCAACAATTTGACCCTAAAGTATTCTTCATGATGCACGGTAAGTTGTGTCTACATCCATTAATTATACAATTTTAATTAACAGCTTCACCACCCCGCGGCGAAGGAACAGTTGTTAGACATATGGAAAAATGCAGACAATATGGATGCTAAAGATTTCGACCCAAAGGTGTTTTTTATGATGCACGGTAAGATCCAAAGCGTGCGCAGTTGGAGTAGCTCCACTAACCAACAACTTTGTACCTTGATAACAATCATCATTGTCAAAGTTTCCAATAACACCACGCACGGATTTTACTATTTAAAGCATGTAGTGTGTTGTGGGTTTGATGCAATGTTTTTAATTATACTATCTTGAGAAATCACCTGTGGCTAGAAAGTTTGTCAATCTGCAAAATAAATGTAAATCGAATTTACTTTGCTTTACACATTAACGCTAATATTCTAGAGAGTTTTGAGAGATATTTTCACTTAGCTGTAGGTAATTATTTATGCTAAAGTATATATAGTTATTGCAATTCCAAATCACACTGTTCAGTCTCATAATTCGTTATTAACACGTTCAGTGCTGAGAACACAACTGTCGTTTTTTTCACGACTTGCCGCGAGTGCGGGAAAACATAACTGTTGTGTTTGTTGTATGGGATAATACTATGGAGTATGCAGAGCCGCACCCGTGGCTAGACAAGCAAATCGGCTCAGCAGTGAAAGTGTTAAATAAGCATTTATCTAGTACAACAGTGTGAAATTCAATATTTGTTAATAGAATTTCGGTAGTTTGTCAAATCCGGTAGAATTATACATGTAGATGTATAGTATACTAACATTGGCGTTAGTAACCTCAGACGGAATAATATTTCTCGAACGTTACAGAGGTCTAGGCAAAAGCTGATAGCTACCCGTGCTATGTAGGTAACTAATCAACATAAAAACGACATTACACTTGTGACTGTCTTTCTGCTATCAATAGTTAACTAATAACTAATAATAATCACTATTGTTTAATTACACTGTTGTCACTTCATGATCATTAGAACGTAAGCGAGTTGACAGATAACTGTCGATCATGAACGCCCATTTGTTTTGTTTTGATTATGTTTACTTACCGCATGCTCAGGTACTTACAATTCCGTGCTTAACTCTAAGGACGATACTAAACACTTTTCAATGACAGACGTCGACGGGAATGGGGTATGGGACGCCGACGAAGTCAAAGCTCTCTTCATAAAGGAGTTGGACAAGCTGTACGGACCCGGCGGTCCTAACAAGGACCTTCACGAGAGGGCGGAGGAAATGGAACGTATGAGGGAACACGTGTTCAAGGAGAACGACAAGAACCAAGACGGCCTAATCGACTTCCACGAGTTCATGATGGAGACGCAAAAGGCGGACTTCAACAAGGATGAAGGTACCTATGTTATTGTGATGGAACCTAACTTAGCTATTTATCGAAAACATCATTGAGCAAACATAAAACGGCAATCTACCTTCGTAACGTAAGGGCAAAGGTTTGTGTGAACCACGGGTATTTGCTCTGAGTCTGGGTGTTTGTGGGTACATGGTTCTAATAGTTCCTGATTCCCTATGAAATTCTAGTCAGGGGTCGGGATCTACGTAGGCGTCCGTGTCGCATGAATATTGAAACCCCAATAATAATAGCACAAGACCCTCGTTCATTCAAATTAAATAAGTTGTCTTATCACAGGCTGGAAATCGATTGAAGAAAACCAGATCTACACGCAGGACGAGTACCACGAGTTCGAACGGAGGAGGCTCGAGGAACTGAAATTCCTGCAACAGCGTGGTCTGGTCAGTATTGCCTATGTTATGGTAGAAGACGTCTAATCTAGTTCCGCGTCGTTTAACTGTGAGAGCAAAATACCTTATTACCTCCACTAGTGGCGCTGTTAATGTTCCACTTAACTATTTCCGTGATAAATCCGGTTACATTAACTGTATTACGAGCTGCGAGACCTTTCTGCGTTATATTCTATCCACGTATGTGATCGTGATAAAAAAGAAAAAAAAAATTGCGATGCCACAGTGGAAGCACGGATTTAGTTATAATACGTATAATTTCTGTGTTAATTTGAAGTGTCGCCTATCAAGGGTTAACAGCAACTGACTTACTATCCCCGACACGGTTACGAATAGGATCCTGTATGAATTGCTCGAAACTTTCTTTCATATAAAAATAAGTTCCATCAAAAACAAAATTACTATAATTCTTTCATAGAAATACATTGTGAAGCCAAGTTTAATAGATCTAAACACTAGTTTATATTGTGGTAGTGGCGCAAAATTCAAGAGAAATAATAATATTATTTAGTTTTTTAAAGTACACTTGTATTAATTATTATTGTTTTTGTTTTGACCTATTAAAAGTTCGCAAGCACAGTGATGTCGTTTCTGTACGTTTCAGGTTGACGCCTACGGTCGTGCTCTTCCCGGTGCTGAGCATCAGATCAATCAGGCCCGACAACAGTTCCATCATTATCAGCAACAGCAGGCAAATCAGCAACACATGCAGCAAGGCCCACAACACCCCGGTCAGCAATACTACCCGCCAGGACAAGCACCGCAGGGTCAGCCCCCATCACCGCAAGGATATCAACAGCATCAGGGCTATCAACAACCTCAACAAGGATACCAGCCGCTTCAGCAAGGTAGTCAACAGCCTCAACAGGGCTACCAGACCTCGCAAGGCCAAGCCCAGTTTCAATCGCCTCAGGGACAACAGCTACCCCAGGGACAACAACCGCCCCAAGGACAACAACCGCCCCAAGGACAACAGACGCCCCAAGGACAACAGCCACCTCTGGGACAACAATCGTCCCAAGGACAACAACCGTCTCAGGGACAACAACCGCCTCAGGGGCAACAACCTCCTCAGGGGCAACAACCTCCCCAGGGACAACAACCTCCTCAGGGACAGCAACCTCCTCAGGGACAACGACCTCCTCAGGGACAACAGCCACCCCAGGGGCAACAACCGCCCCAGGGACAGGTTCCAGTTCCGATTGCGAATCAGGCATCGTCCGTTGGGCAGGTACCTCCAGCCCAAGGGCGGGGCCAAGGTCAAGTACCCCAGGCTCAGCAGTCACTGTACCCAGCTTCACCTATGTCGGGCTAACTACAACTTTCTAGTGTCACAAATGTACGTGTCTTTTACAATTTTATTCATGACATTTCACTTAAGTGTGCCAAACGTTTCAATCGCTTTTTAAATTACGAACACTATTATTGTAATTATTATAGTCCTCACTGTACTTACTGTAGTTTCGATATTATTCTTAGAATGTTTAATGTTCTAGCTGTTTGAAATTCTATGAGATTTATTAAACTGTACACCTATATAATTAGTTTACTACACGAAATGGTATTTGTTAATAAAAGGCAATACCTGTTTCAAATACTGTTTTCATTTTCACCTACTTACTTACTTTATAAGAGAAATAAATATTATTGTAATAAGGCGTTGAACAAGTCATAGAGTAACTTTTGGAACAAGCATCGGAGACTAATTTAATTGGCTTTGTTGTTACATTAGGTTTTTTTTTAGTTTGTTTCGCAAGATTTACTTGTTCATTCAGCCAGTGTCAAGTTATAATTGTTGTATAATGAGGAACAATATAGTTAGATAAATACTTATTGGTCCGGAACGGAAATATTTACTTAGGATAGGAGGTATCCTGTGTATAGAATTATCTAGGAAGATTTTATTATCGGTTTGAAGGGCACTGTTTCCAGCGTAATTACTGGGCAATTATGTGACTTTAGAGCCGATATCTCAGGGTGACGAGCGCAGTGCAGCGAGCGCAGGATTATGCAATACAAAGTTCTGGGTGCCACTGTAACTGTTATGGGCAGGCGTAGCGCTTACCATCAGGTGAACGACTTAGTCGTCTCGTCACTCAGTCAAATTAAAAAAAAGAACAATGTTCTGTCGATAAGGGAAAGTACCTTAGGTACTTATTTTGTCATATAACATAAAACAAACAACTGACTTCTTATCTTCGCGAATTTCCTCGCAGAGTTATATCAAATCAAAAACAGGTCAGAGAATTCCCCGCCGTGAAACTAAATGTCAGTATCACGAAGTGATTAATTGATGTCTGACCTCCTATTTTTTCCTCTTAAATGTATACCTATCTTCTACACAAAATGTTGAAAATATAAGTCGAGTCTCAAAGTTGTGAAAAGTTCAAAGGAAGATTCCGTAAAAACATATGCCTTGCCTTGCGTTGCCAACCAGTCATTCACATTTTTGAGTACCTACGTCTATTTTGTGCCAAACATTGTTAGTAGTTATTTTACCAGACTACGGCAAAACCAAAAATAATGGTTATTTATGTTTTAGGACTTTAATGCTATATAGCTCAAAGGGTAATGGAGCGCGCATGCTAGGCATCTCGCTTGTCGACCGAATCCCCAATGTCGAGATAAGACGTAGCGTAGGACGAAAGTCCTGGACGTGGGGAAATGGACCACGAAGTTGAAGTGGGGATGGGCAGGTCATTTGGCTAGAAGGTAAGACGGCAGATAGACTAGGGCAGTGACGGAATGGTGGCCAAGTAATGGCCGGAGATTAAGAGGCAGACCTCCTGCCCGACGATTAGACGATATCACTAAGTCTGCAGGAAGGCATGGATTCGTCTTGCGCAGGGTCGAAAGAAATAGAATGTAATGTATGTAGGTATGTCTGTATGCAAACTAAGGATGTTCCACCGCACCGTAGCGCCTAAATGACCTAGTCATCCGATTTTGACGAATGAGGTGTTACTAATCGATTCATTATTAAAGGCTTCATTTTTTAATTAAAATAGTCTTAGTCGAATTTTAGATGGATTTAGACTCGGCTTGTTCTTTCCAAGATTTGGGTTCAATTGAAATTTAATTTTTTATTTGTCTGCGTAACGAGACGACCTCGTCGTTCACCTGGTGGTAAGCGCTACGCCTGCCCATAACAGTCACAGCACCACCCAGAACTCTGCATTGCATAATCCTGTGCGGCACTGCACTGCGCTCGTGACTCTGAGACATCGGCTTTAAAGCCTCATAATTGCCCAGTAATTTCACTAGAAACAATGCCCTTCAATCCGGAACACAGTATAGTAGGGTAGCATTTATATTTTGTAAACATTTCCTTAAAAATAAAACGTATGAGTTCACGATAACGTCATTCTGTTAAGATGTTATAGTAGGCATTGAATTTAAACGTAAGTACGTGGCCTTATTTGCTTACAAGGTGTGACTCATCATGCACTGCATACAAAGGCCAAGTGAAGTCACGCGACGATTGTATGTGACAGTTTCCTTATTTTGTCTGGTGAATAATCCAATGATTTAATTAAACTCCAACTCCAAGACAAAAAGAGCAGCATTTGTCATAAGTTATTATGATTTGACTTGGACCAAAGCAGAAATGGAGATTAGACTGACGTTATGTCATTATGTCACGTAATGTGGTAGATAGGCGTCTACCTAATCGTATATTTGTATACAGAACTACGTATCTGTCTGTTTGTCGTTTTGCTCCCTTTTCCTCATTGAATAAGAAGCCTGTTTTTTCTTAACTACCTACTGGACCGATCTTGATGAAATATGAAACGTAAATAGTTAAATAGTTTGAACCACGGGGAGTATTGGGGACGGAAGGATATAGGATACCTACTTTTTATCGGCATAAGCTGTACCTAGCCCGTATGAAGTCGTTTGAATAAGCTAGTAAGGTAGAAAAAAAAACAAAATCCGTTAATATAGCCGTTATACGTTATACGTATATATTTTTCAGGTTATGTTGCTGTAGACTGTTGTGGGTCTCTTCTGCAAGAGTCCGCCTACGGGGAAGTACCACTTATACCTTTGCCAGATAAGTATTTGTCCGCCAAGCAGTACTGTGTATTCGTAAGCACTGCAATTTCTATAGACATGCACTGTGGCACACCACCAAGCATCTGGTAGTCTTATTACTGTGTAGTAAATAAAAAAATATAATAATGGTTTCAATCGTGGTTATTCTGTCTTTGTATTTCTCTTTGAAGCAGCAGTTGGATATACCTCACAGTATTCTAATTTAAAGATAGCGTTATTATTGGAAGTTGGCCACAGTTACATTGTCCATAAAAACATATAAATCTAGGTATACCGTAGTGACCAAAGATATCATTGGAAACTCATAAAGATTTGCTCGGTCAATTTACAAGAACCGGTATGATTCATGCTAGTTACATAAAGCCTGATTGTGTGCTTGTTTATTTGGTTCAATTGGTCTAATCAACGTGTTAAATAGGTATATTTTGTAGTTCGAGTTACCTAATTGGATTTGTTCGGTTGTCGGGCTCAAAAGATGTAAAAAACCACGTAGGTGATAAGCGTATACCTATACGCGTACGAAAAACCGCAAAATGAATAAAGTAAATATGTAATAATACATAAGGTAGGCGTGTTGTACCGCAATATAGGTCGGTCTTGGTGAGTCTCCGTCTTGTATGAAACCGCGTATTATATTCGTTTTCAACTAAGTATAACAATTCCGTTAGTCCATTAATACCTAACTGTGTCTGGTGTTCCTACTAATATGTTGTCTGTGGTTTATATGAACAGATAATAAGCATAATAGATAGATAGATAGATAAACTCTTTATTGAAACACTACAGAACAAAGAAAACTTATAAAATAAAACGAAACAAATTTAACAATTAGTGTCAGAATGGGCGGTCTTATCGCTCAGAGCGATCTCTTCCTGACAACATGCATGGAGGGGAGTAACTCGGAGATCGGAAGGTGGTTTTCCGTATATACATAAAATAAATATACAAAATTTATACTATAATAACTAAACATACATACCAATACAAAGAAAAGTCTCTATTAGTATTATAATTATGTATAACTAGCGTTGATTGATCTCGAGAATGATCTCGAGGGACTGTTTCTCGAGAGCCGTGTTTCGAGCGAGAGGAGACCATGCTCGGCAGTGGGCGGAAATGGGTTGATGATGATGATTATGGATAACTGTTTCGCGAACACATTAGTAGAATATAAAAAATGAAGATTTTGGATATAAACGCAACTGATGTATATTTAAGATACAATAGGCAGTCGTGTAATCTATAACTATTACTAAAAGCCCATAAAAGCAATCACGAAATATTACTTGGAGATAAATTTAAGTACCAATTGGGAAATATTGCATCGTATCGGATTTAAATATAATAAAAGTGAGTACCTTTAATATTGTAATAGTTTTTTCAAGGCACGCTAAGCCACAGCGTAACGTAACAAAAACTATACCTTTGTATCAGTCTCAAGAATAAACCGTTTCTGTTCTGTAATTGTAACTGTTTTCTGCCTCTCTTGACCAGGAGAAATAACGACTTCGTAATGCTTCTGTGATAATTATTAGGGAGTTAGGAAAATCGTCTTAGCCCATCTACTAATATTAAAATCCTTTAATCACTAAATAGAAAGCATGTAAGTACATATTTATCAAGTAAGTATCTTTTTATTCTTCAGATAATCTTGTTAGGAAGTGGTGAAACTACCTATAAATATTTTTTTCTACCTACATTCTAAATCTACCATCTAGCTAGGATGACATCACCACGCTCCGCGCTCCGCACAATGCACCGTCTTTACCGCTCAAAGATTAGTCAATTGCACTTGTAACACTTCCTTACCTCAGATATATTTGCCTACTTATAGGTATTTTAGATTGGTAAATTACGAAATATTGCTTACTTTCCCGTACCTGTGTTGGATCATGTCAACATTTTATTTTATTTTCAGGTGCATTGTAATTACTTTTGAGACATTTTTAGCAGAGATAGGAATTCGTTAAATTTCAACAAAATCATAATAATATAATCAATTTGTAAATCTCTCATTTGCAATGGACGCCGCTATCAATACCTTGACGACAGTGAACATTTAGGGAAAACTAATTTAGAAACAGATTTTATTTAATCAGCGACTGGTCAAGTACCTATCTCGTTGCTTACAAGTTACAATAACAAGAGATAAGATTCGGCGAAACGAGTCGATGTGGACATCGTTACTCTTTGACCTCCTGCGGTGTAGCGAGCGTGGCCAACTGGTAAGTCGGCTGCTGCTTGGTCTTCATTCGCCACATACACTCGGTGGGGATCAGTCATACGCGCATAATTATTTGGTTGAAATGAAGATTTTATTCGCTTTCGCTGGCCTTTTGGCCCTGGCGGTCGCCAACTCCCCGACACAAGGCAAAGTCGTCTGTTACTACGACAGCAAAAGCTATGTCAGAGAATGTAAGTTTTTTTTTATTTGACTATTGCTCAGCGTTCCTTTTTATCACTGCGAATATTACCAGTTGACTTTTAAAACTAGTTCGGTACAACCTCAAGTTTTAATATTTTATTTCTCTTTTTATGTTATTACTTATTAGGTAGGTACTATAAATTATGTATGAGATTGGAGGTAATGTCCTCCATTGAATATTGATATAATCGCTAGCTAATTTGTTTGTGATTACCTCATAGATATATATTCTATTAGGTTCAACGTTGCTGCCTTTATTTTTATACATTGTAGTATTACAATTTTTATTCAGTCACTAGTCCATAATAAGTTATTGGTAAGAATATATTTTTCCAGACATATTCGTTATTCGGTACTGCAAGCTGATCAAAATGAGTCCTAACACCATTAAGCTACTGTTTGTCACCGAGGGGTTACGTTGCCTACTTTCAATCTTTATAATCAGATCAGCTCGCTGTTACCATAATGTTGTATTGTCATCGGAACTTGAGAGGCATGCAAAATTTCAACTCTATCTACAAAGGGAATAGGGTCAAAATTGACTTGCAAGATTCCACCCGAACAAACATCGTAATATACATAAAATATACATTGCAAGTTAAATAAAAGCTTGTAAAAACCAGTCCTACTATTACGTCAACCCTACAACAAATAATCGCGAGAGCCCATTTTCTTGTGGTTCATAAATTATATAAGAACAGCATACATACACCCACACATACAGCGTAGCATTTTAATTAACTACATCATTGAATAAGCTCCGGTGTTCAGGTATTTCATAGATTGAACATGATGATAAAATTGTAATCAAGTACGTAGGTACATAGACCTTGGTTCTGGTCGACTATGGCTTCTAAAAACTCTTTGGCCATGCCCTTGCAAACATCTGAATATAAAGGAAATTGATAATTTTGTATGTTTAGCTAGTGGTTTCTAGCTTCAAGGTGTCAGATTTGCTGGCAATATGGCTAGCAGCCGCCCGTCTCTATTAATTATTATACTTTGTAGGTAAAAATCGATGCGCGTCTCACATCATGTGAAATGTTTTCTTTTCTTTTGTTTAAACTACAATGTCCATACTATTCGTGAATACCCTGAAAGAGACAGTAACAAAGGGCTTTCATATTGGTGCTAAACTTCTGACCTGTCTAAGATTTGCGGTCATATTTTCCTTGTTACCCCAACAGCTACAGAACTTGAATTTGTTCTCTAAGATCACGTCAACCCTCAGGTGGGGTTGTGTAGCATGAAAATATCTTTTTTATCTTAGTACCTACACCAACTTGGTCACTGGTACCGAAATCCATAAGTTCAGTTCAGAGTCAAGGTGTATCAAAGAGAGACGATGGGACGCAGCAGTATTGGCATCAAAAGAACGAACGTCGGACCCAAGAGTGCCAGGCTCACGTGGGATTGGATGGGACACAGGAGTAGGTACCATCAGCCCTAGGGACTTAATTGTTCTTTCAAGTCAGTGTTAAGTAATTAATTGTATGTACTTTACAATTGATTTTTAATTATCTGGCTTGCATTATACAAATATTTATAGTTTCGGGTGCTTGCATCATGGTAACATAACTGTATCATTAATGTCTATCTTTTAAACGTTACACACTTAAGAGCTACCTACCTATTTATTGTCTATGAAAAAAGTGATACTTACGGCAACATCTAACATTCTTTGCACGAACAATGTTAAAAGAAGCTGTATTCGTATTATTTACTTTTCCATTTTTACCCGCCAACGTACAGATATTATCCGGTGTTGTGTGGCGTCGCCGTGTTAGCTAGGTAGCTAACACGGCGACGCCACACAATACAATACCTACGTAAACAGGTGTTTACGTAGAGGGTACGTAGAGGGTATGTTATGAGAAAAGATGCTCTGCATATATGCATAAACGTATGTGTCGTTATCGAAATGGCTTTTATTCTTTATTTTACATACGATCTATTTCAAAACGACGACGTCTATTAAAAATTCATCGAATGGTTTTTAGAGCTAAGGGAAGTGGAGCGTTCTTAATTAGGTTTTTTCTCTTCAATTTGCCTGATGGCGTAAAAAACAGCAAACTTGTACCAATCGCAGACGCCATTTGTAAAATGCTGAATTAAAAAATATACCGACGACAATGCGATGTGCATGATTGTCCAATTAATTTCAGTCAATGTCGATTATTTGTCACATTTTGGACACAAATGTCCCAAATTGCCCGCAGTTTCAAAAGGCCACCCGCATTGCGGTGTAATCATTCACTTTGTTATCTTTGATTTCTGTTGCAACCGTTTTCAGGTGCAAATGAAGCAGATGGACTAACTAATGAGTGCGAATAAGTCTATGGAATATGTATTTTCTGTCTATTTCCGCGTACCTACTACGTACAGATATTCTATTTCAGGTAGACCGATCAGTCCGAACTGTACCTAGTTGTGAACTACAGTTAGGAATTACGGAATACTTTAGCCTATGATCAAACCATCGCCAAAGATCAAGTGAGTCAGTGATCAACCGACACATAAAAAAATTATTGTTAAAAGAAAATTATATTCGACGTCCTAAAGCTTTTATAAATAAGATATTGCAAGCTGATCAAAATAAGCGTCAACACCACACCACCGATTTGCTGTTAGTAACTGATATTTCTAGATGCTCGCAGTCACAATTATACATAACTAGCTGCGCCCCGCGGTTTCACCCGTGTAGTTCCCGTTCCCGCGGGAATTTGGGGATAAAATATAGCCGCTAAACTAAATATAGTTACTCGCTGATAATGTCGCTTTCCATTAGTGAAAAAAAATAATTTATCTGTGAATTGGTTTAGCCGAAACCTTACATATTTCCATACAAACCTTCATCCCCTATTTTTACTTTATTACCAACATTAAATGTCATATTTATTTTTATCTAATTAAAGGGCTAAAAATTAATTTTTACGCTACTCGCTTCAAAAATGACGAAACTTCAATACAAACTTTCATCCCCTATTTCAACCTCTTACAAACCTTTTTTCGCGTTAAAAAGTAGCCTATGTCCTTTCTCAGGCTCCAGACTATCTCTGTACCAAGTTTCATTGAAAGCGGTTCAGTAATTTAGGCGGATAGCGTAACACTCAGACAGACATACAGAGTTACTTTCGCGTTTATAATGTGAGTAGGGGGTAGGGAAGTAGGGATGAATGTATTGTCATACATGTACCAACCTAAGCAAACGCCCAGACATCCAGCCATAACATCTATCTATTCAGCCCGGATACAATACACCCACTGCTGGGAACAGAGGAGGCCTATACCTCATCTGTTTCACGCCATTTGTTCCGGTCCTGTGCCAGTCTCACCCATAACATGGAAGCTTGTAAAACAATCTCATTTATTTCATCGTTCTAACAGCTAAAGCTAAAGCTTTATACTAAAGTGAAGTTTTCCAGTAGGTACCTAGCTGATAAGACCTAATTGACACTCACACTCTCTGTGCTGACCTTGTATATCGCGGGTGTCAACAAGGGGCATAAGATAAATAAAGACAAGCAATGTTTTTCTAGGAATTATCAGAATTGAATAAACAAGTGGTTCAATTCTCATTACTCTAAACTACTCACTGTATACAATTTCGAGTCGAGTTGGCGGAAATTGTTTTATGACTGAGTGCGAGGAAATAGAAAAATGATTATTGTATCTATTCGCGTTTTGTATGTAAGTAGGTATTATGTTAGAACGCTTCTCGTTATTTAAAATGAAAACGAGAACGGCGGCGTGTAGTTACTCCAAGCATAACGGTTTAAGCGGTTTAAGCTAAGCACTACGAGTATTAAAACAACGTATTCGCATATTACTTTTCCGAAATTAATTTCCTAAACACATTCTAGGTATATATATATATATCGGTTGGTAAATAAGTCTTACTTAGTACTGTTTGTTTAGTATGCATGCCATCTTTACTTCCAAAAAGCTCAGCAGCTCTAGTATGAATATAGACAGATCGAAAGTAGATAAAAAACCTATACCTATGGAAAAGTTTGTACTTGTAAAAACTGGATTAATCATGCAAATCTGACCTTTATTCTCATTATACAGTTAGCTTCAAAAGAAGAATAAGAGCGTGAAGACATATAGTATAGCCCGATTAGCCGCTCAATAGCCAGAGCTACGTAGGTACAATAGGAACACAATGCCACACTTTGGCAATGCCACCTCCAAAACGTAGATGAGTCAACAAGGAAATTATAGTTTCGGTTGTTATGCAATTGCGAACTGGAGATCAAGTGCGTCATAAGGATCATTCGAATTAATGTAGAGTTTCGAAATTTAAGAATTAACCTGATTGCTACGTTCGTTACGCAGAATTATCTACGGTTACAAAAATACAAACAAAGAAAGGTAGGTAGGTACATACGTTTTATTCCAAGTAGCTTGGTATCTTGTTTCCGAGATCTGTAAATTGGAATAAGGACACAAGTTCTGCGGTTTTCCTCATTTGCCTCCTCGCCGGACAAACATAGAATTGCCTAAATCGGCAAGTAACCTTATCATCTATCCTTGTTATTTGATTACGTCATCATCAGACAGTAGCGGCTAAGTGGCTAATGTGTCGGAATAATAGAACGGTTAGTTTATAAGCCGCATGGTACCTAGCATTATATGCATAATAGCAGAATGGTGTAGACTTCGTAAAGGTTTTACTTTTTGGCAATTTCATCCCGTATTCCGTGCAGCCATTTTTGCGTGATTGAGTAAATGAGTAACATACTTCCAAACATCTGGTAGCACTTCCACATTCAATGGCAAATGCTTAACCCGCCCCCCCCTCCTATTAATTAAAAGTTTATAAAGTTAGTATTTGAGCAGAATAAAATATTGCTACAAACTGAGGCCCTAATAATTTTAAGAAAATTAAAGTGAACTTCAGCTGATACTATATAAGACACCTTTCAATTTGCGCTTAGGCTAGACTAGACTTCTCTGTGGCGTACATTTAGGACTGAACAGAATAGAAGAATAGAATTGAATTGAAATCTCTTTATTGTACACTAAATAGAAACACTATAATATTATATTATTACAATTTTTGATATCTGATGGCGCAGATGCAGTTGAATTCATTAACACGATCACTGCTGAACCGTTTTACTTTTTTTTTTGGCTCTTTTCTGATTCTTCACACAACGTGTATCTTTACTCTTTACTGGCGTTGTGTCGTAACTAAACTCAATCAGCAGTACGGGGGTACACAACTGGTGTGATAAAATTTACAATACAGCAGTGCGTGTTCGCACGCCACGTGTGTTTTCGTTTGACGTAAAATTATAAAAACACAAACGTCTGTATTTTCAGCAGTGAACGTGTTAAAAACTCCAAACTCAAATCATTTATTGCAAGTAGGCAACAATATTGCACTTTTACAAGTCAAATAAAACTTAAGTCTCTTATACATACAGAAAGTGGTTCGACTGGAAAGACCTGAACACCACCAAAATACGGTACCTACATGAAAAACGTCCTCGTTGAACTAATTGATACAATTGGTTAACAGTCGAACGGTGATAGCTTGAGAGTAATTGCTTCAATTAAACTTCTAATCCTTGTGCCGTTAGCTAGTCTTTAATTAAAAGCGTTGAATTTATTTAAACGCATTCTACATTATATTCTATTACAATGTAACTTATTTTAGTTCTTAGTTTTATCGTAACACCTTGCAAGAGCTATCCTGCATACTTACTTAGGGTTATCTTATTACAATAAGAACATACACAAGAAATAACTTATAGTACTGCTTTAAAAATATTTTAATTCAGGTAACTTCAAAAACAACAATTAATTTGTATAAGACAGTATTATTAAAAATCTAACAAAAGTCTAAGAGGCATGGTGCCAAGAACACTGGCTACATTTGCGCTTTTATCACCACCGGCGTCCACCAACCGAAGAAATTGTTGCTTAAAATCATAACCCTCCCTCTGGCGTAGTCGAATCAAAATTCTAGTCTTACTCCGAGCTTGCTGAACCGATTTGGATGATCCATTTCTTATTTAAAAACGTGGGCAATTTCAGAGTGGTCTCCTCTATACATATACATAGGTATATTAATATAAATCGCCGGTCAGAATGTGTAACTTTCTCGTAAATTATTACAAAAACCTTGAAAGTACTTCTACATATAGTAAAAAATTTTAATTCACCACATCTTTACACCGAACCAGTATTGTACCTACTAACCTTACTAAGAAGCCATTGTTGACGTTAACTCAGTCGAGGGATGCATTTATCCAGCTCAAGCCCGAATGCTGCCCACTGACCTGGACCCCGCATTATCGTTCTGCACTCACCTGGCTTATGGACACGCTGGAGTCCAGCCGGACACCTACAAAATAGTGCCTCTTAATGAGAACCTGGACGTCGACAACACCCACGCCAACTATCGCACCATCACCAACTTCAGGAACAAGTATCCAGCACTCAAGGTGCTGCTTTCAGTCGGTGGCGATGCCGATACCGACGACGTGAACAAATACAACCTTCTGGTGAGTCTGTTTTATTGTTACTACCTACTGTACTACTGCTAGCCACTGGCTACTGAAACACAGTTCACAGTACTTTAGGATTGATTTAAATAGAAACCTGTGAAAATCGCTTTATATATTAATCTATCAATAAATAGAGTACCTTTAAGTAAGCTTACATACAGTGCTCAGTCGTCAGTTTCCGTGATAAATCAGCTAAAGCAAAGTTTTTTAGATTAAAATGCTGATTTAGAAATGCATTGTATTGCTAAGTAAACTTTGCACAGCTGAGGGAGACCGATCCGAAGATGGGTCGCCGATATTGAAAGGATTTACGGCAAGAGCTGGATCAGATGGGCTCAGAGCCGGAATTAATGGCTTAAGAGGGCGGACACTTATGCCGTGCAGTGGGTTGATTGAGCTGTTTCTGATGATGACGATGGTATTTTGCGCGTTAAATAAAACTTCTCCAAAGCGCGTTAGCATAAGATGTTTTTAGTACTTTAGCCCGCCAGTTTTCTTGATTCTATAAGTCATTTTCAATCTTCTACGATCATGAGCTGAAAATTCGTTAAGATGCTTATGTACCCAAGACTGAAACAAAGGAAAGTCAAAGGGAGAAAAGTCATCAAACAGAGCTAAAGCTGTGTTAATTACATTCCCATAGATATTGCTTAGCTGTAAATTTGATCTTGCACTACTTCATTAACGGAAACCTTTGATCTACGGGAAGGTAGGTATATCTACATAATAGGTATAGGTACATTCTTGAAAGATAAAGAAAATTTCAATGAAAGAAATGAGGCGGCTAAGAACTATACTAATTTACTCTGTAGCCTAGCCAAAATCTGCAAACAAATATTTAAAAAAAAGAATATATTCCACTGGTATTATTATAGAATAGTATTATCAATCAAAATTGTTACCCGGGGACTCATGGTTGGTAATCGAAAAATAAAAAGGTTGTAGAAGACATCATAACTTTTATTTGGGCCGTCGAAACAATTACACGTTTACACCGAAAATAAATCATAAAAACACTCGGTCGTGCGAGGGTCGGTATTAAATGATTGGTTTTCGCCGCAGTACGAGTATGTCATAAATGAAAATAAACCTATTTACTTGATTTTCTACTCCAAAGTGAAAAATTCCACATCTGTCGAATATTATGCCGATCGTTTTATTGTCAAGAACCGTACCCAACTATAATAAGTTAACCAACGATGATTCATTTCGTAAGCGTTTAACGTTGAAGGTTGTTTTTTATTCGTTGAATTGAGATTTTTATCAGTAGTTATTTTTAAGGCCTTGTGATTGTCGGCAATTGGTTAGATAATGGAAAAATAAAAGTCATAGGTACTTAAGAAAACTATTTTAACACATTTCTGATGTCATGCATCGGACATCAGAAATAAATGATTTCTTGGACACCTAAATATTATATTTTTCACACATCGAATCTAGTAGGTTATTTTAATTTATTTTTTTCTTTTTAATACGACACGTTTTTGTACATATTTCACTATATTAACTCATCAATACCAGGAATTTTAACTAAATTCCTAGGTTTTTTTTATGCGTATTGGTTAAGGTTTGACTACAATCTCATCTGGGCCCTTATTCGATTATGAGAGATGAGAAGAGAAGAAGAAGAAGACATGAGAGTCCTTGCCAAAAACGCACGATGTCATAATGCGCTTTAAACTTATTTTGGACCTTAATACTTCTCGAATCTCGCTAGACTCCCGTACGTTACGAGTCTAGGTAATCCGAGTAAATGAGGGGCCCTGTTGTGAAGTGACGACGCGGTCAAAGGTTGTAAGCAAGATGACCCTAATATGGGGCTGATTCCCAAAGAGTATAATACAAGGCCAAAATTGGGAGAACTAGAGGTCAGATACTAAATTGCCTTAAACCCAAGGTTAAGGTCATTAAAAATATTTCAACAGGTAATCAAAAGTTCAGACAATCAACGTTTCTAACTACCGTTGGAGAAAAAAAAATGGCGTTGACAAAAAAAATTACTACAGGGTTAATTTATCGAAGTATTTTACTGAATGCCCAATTTTTACGCTTGTAACATAATGTATTTGAGATGAGATATTTCGATATGTAATATAGATTGGAATGTTTAATGTTATGTAATGCTAAATGACAGTTGGAGTCTCCGCAAGCTCGCACTGCGTTCGCGAATTCGGCTGTGCTACTGGCTGATCAGCATGGATTCGACGGCATTGATCTGGGCTGGCAGTTCGCTAAAATCAAGCCAAAGAAGATCCGTTCCACTTGGGGTAAGTGACGTAGGAAGTACTACTGTACTGAAAGGAACCCATACTAAATTGGCCACTTGTCACTAGTGGTTCATTTGTTTTGTTCACCAAGCTTTGTGGACGCTTTCAATTCATGACATAATTTAGTAGAAATAGAAAACTCCAAAGACAACCTGACCAATCTATCTAGTAGACCATCATGAAATAATAAATACTATGGGAAGTTTTTTGTTTAACTCACTCTCGTATATGCTTTTTTACTAGATGTGAATAAGAGAGCTGCGAGACAGCTGTTGCCTTTAATCTACCTTCTATAGCTTGTTCTCATTTTGAATAATTGACTTTGACTCTATTGTAATCTTTGGCTTTATTGCCATTAGTTCATTGTGTAGGACAAGAAGACAGAGGTGATTCTTTTAAGTTGTAAAGCGCACTCTGGACACACTATACCTACAAATAGGTTAACGGCACAATTCACACATTAAACAATGTTGTTCACATGCCAAATGTGTGTGTAATTAGTAGTAATTACACAAACACTACGCGACAGGTATGAAGGTTCATACAAACCGTTTGTATGTTACATTTGGGTTTGTAATATTGACTGTTCTTCCGATTGTCCACCCGATTGCGCGTAGAGGTGCGGGGAAGCGGATTGCGCGGGGTAGAGAATGACCACCCTATATGTAGCATCTACTACATATGTCAGTGTCTAAGATTTCACGCTTTACAGTATATATTATGTACTGTTTGTATACTTCTGGTAGAAATGAAGAAATCACACTCTAAAATTACTCCATGAAATATTTTTTTGAACTGTTACAAAACTAGGGTCCATTATGTATGAGATTGTAGCGAGGTAGCTCGTTATTTATTTTTTGATTTGGTGTACTCAGGATCAATTTGGCACGGTATCAAGAAGACTTTCGGTACTACGCCCGTGGACGAGAAGGAAGCTGAGCATCGCGAAGGATTCACCGCGCTCGTGCGCGAGATTAGGCAGGCCCTTAACGTCAAGCCCAACAAGCAGCTCTCCATTACTGTCCTGCCCAACGTCAACGCTAGCAGTAAGCATTACACTCTGACACTATGAAAAACGATAGATAGAAACAAGCAAACTCATGTAAGAACAGACCGAAATAAAATATCTACCATTTTCGTAGCTGTGTAATCTGTGTATATTCATAACATAACGTATGTGCTACATACGTTCTAATATTATCGCAATATAAAGTAGTTGTAGAGAAGTTTCTACTGCATACACCAAGTAGGTATTGTGCAAATGATAGAATTCAATTGGTTCCGTAAGTGGGAGTACCTGTGTAAACCTATTACATTATATCCATTGGAGCTTATTTAAAAGGATAGCAGTTTGGCCGCGTTCGGTTAGCATGAATTCTTTATTCGATCTTGGCTGGAGTAGGTATTTGATTTTCTTGGGCTGGGTCAACATTGTTGAAATATTTTATTATTTTATTTTATTTTATTATCAAAGGAAAACTAACAGCTAGTTACAATTATGAAGATAAGAATTTAAGTATGGAAGGCCAATTAAAAGTTTTCACAGATATTATAAATGCACATATTGACATACACAACACAGTAGACATACGGACGAGCACAGCCGTGAGGACACTACCTACTGGTGTCTGATTAACAAAAAGATAACATTCCAAAAAAATAGGTAAAAAAAAAAAAAAAAGGAAAACAAGGAAAACAAAACAAAACTGGTTTCACAGACAAACAGAAAATAATATCAAAGAAAACAATATAAAAAGTTACTAAGTGAAGTATCGATCATTCAACAATCGTATCATCTTAAATGCAGAGGTGTTGAATAGGTCGATTTCTAAATCTTTATCTTTAGCAAGGTCATTGTACCTATGCTACAAAATATTAATATTTGTGTGATGTATCATATTAATAACTTAGTTAGTACTAATGCACTTATTAGAATGCTGAATATAGTTTAAGAAACTTAAATAACGTTTAGTTTCACAGTAGTCGATCGATATTGTTTCCTTATAATAATTAGTACTAATTTTTAGCACCTATAATTACATATTTAATTTAACTTTGTGTTTGTCCCTCTAGGAAAAAAGTAGGTGTCTTTGTTTTTTTATGTTTTTGTTGAACTCCGCCAAAACAGGATTGCCTTAAAGCTTTTTCATTAATTACGTTTTAATTAAGCTAGTTCTTTACAAAAAAAGAAATTGTAGTCTGAGCGTGATTTAGAATTTCTGAATGTTATCTGGTGGAATCCCTTTCTACTAAATTGTTTCAAAAGTTAATTTTATTTTATTAAACATTTTTAAATGCTGGATGTTGGGAGCCTTCTGGATAAATTGTAATTTATTGATGTGTAATTTTAAATCATATCGTTCGATATATTTTGATATTCAAGGCACTCATGTTTGGAGGCAGAAGATATCTAACCCACACGTTCACCAAACTTACTCAAAAATGACATAGGTACTTAAGTGTTACAATTTTTTAGTCTACTGTGACGTGCCGGCCATCATCAACCTCGTCGACTTCGTGAACCTGAATAGCTACGACTACTACAACTCGGAACGCAACCCCAAGGAGGCGGACTACACAAGCCCCGTGTACGCACCCCAGAACCGCAACCCGCTGCTCAACACCGATGCCGAAGTTAGCTACTGGTCAGTCAATTCATAGAATGCCTACAATTATACCTCGTCAAGTTACAAGTTACCAGTTACATCCAGATGACAGACACAAAATTTCATATGATTTATAAATCGGTCACATCATTTTCTGACTAATAGAGACAAATTCGTAGATTTCGAAAACATTCAATGATTGGCGGCTGCTTGCATTTGTTGTTAGTGTAAACGACCTAACTTTGTTTGTTGTGAGTCTGATTTTTGAGAAACTACTGTCCTCGTAGTTCTTGATTTCCTAGGCATAGGAAATTCCGGTAAGGATCCAACCACTGATTATTATATATACTTAGAAATGTGTGTACGCCGCATACGGGAGTTGGTTGGCTCATGGGCAGAACCATTAGGCGATCTCTGGTCTTTAATAATATTATTTTTCATAAAGACGCTGTAGGTTTACTCAAAACTCTCGCATGTATAAAACCATACGATATAATAAATTTCAATTCTCACCATTTCATATAATTTTACGTCCGCATTTTGTAACCCGTTCAACCGCAGTACGCGGGCCGCGGCCAATCCTAATTACAACATATTCATTATTTTCATAAGAGCATAAGAATGAATTGCGAGCTCAGTAAATGGCCTAAAGTAATTTTGCATGAAATAGTAGTGCACGGTCTATGGATACGCCGCGAGACCTTTCCTCCGATCCTCTGGGAATCACGCTAAATTCCACTTTGATGGTAACTTACGGCCTTATCCGCATAAAATTCTGGTTATAAGGAAACTTATCCCGTTTACCTTTTATTTTTTTAAGGGAAGCATTATAGGGATTTTGGGATAGACATTTTTTGTTGTCTTCGGTCCTAATAATGGTTATCCTGTTATGCCTAAGAGGTACAACCTGGTTTCCTTCTTATTGAGCACATTAGAAAGTAAGTACGTAGGTAAGCTATTTTTAGTACTGGAGGAATACCATGATCTCTTATAGCGATTCAATTGAAGACCTAAACTGAACCGCGTCGCATAATCGTACCGTGACGTCTTATTTTTGATGTTGCTGCCATTTTCAACCTAAACTGGATCCAGTTAAGGTTGAAAATGGTAGCAACCTAAATTGAGTCGCTAATAAGCCATTTTCAACCTAATCTATATCCAGTTTAAGTTGAAAATGGCAGCAACATCAAAAATAAGACGTTACGGTACGATTATGCGACGCGGCTCAGTTTAGGTCCTCAATTGAATCGCTATAAGACGTCATGGTAGGCCTCCTGTTTTAAAATTAAAATCTTATTAGTGTGATCACCTTTATTTTTTGAGCATTGTTCACCTAGAATGCAACTATTCGTAATTCGCACTACTGTTGACTACTCAGAATTATCAGTATGCAAATAGTAGATTGTACCACAAGGGAACAAAATAATGTATTTACGGCGAGAGCGATTTTTGAATCCAGAGCGAAGCGAAGGATTCTAGAGTAGAATCCCGAGCGTAGCGAGGGGTTCTAGAGTAGAATCCTAAGCGTAGCGAGGGAGTCAAAGTACTTCGCTCGAGCTTAAATAATTTTGTTACCGTGTACATGATACTTTTCATCCCAAGCTATGAGAAAAGTTCATCATACGAGAAAAAAATCTTTTGACGTGTCAACGTCTAATGAATCGATGCATGCACGAAAAAGTTGACACATTGTCCCGTAATGCTCATTGACGCTTGCGCCGCATCTATCTCTCTTCTCTTCTTGACAGGTTAATTATTCTTGCATTTTAAAAATCTGATTACTAGTATAATTTCACGTATTTATTCTTTTATTATTAAAAAATGATTCATCTTTATTCATAAAAGTATGCAATCATTTCATCAATGTTATGTTACGACCTTGTCACGTTAAAATATCGTCCGTAAACCAACTTTACAGACAACCAATTTTTTTTAAATTTGGATAGCCAATGCCGCTTCGGCATGCGCTGTTTTTTTTATTGCCGGCCAGGACTTTATTACAGCGAATTGCATTCAAACTTTTTAATTAAACAGTGTTCCAAATTCAAAACTCATTTCGTCACTGTTACTAAGTGCGCGGAAAAGACCCACTTTGCTCGCACTTATCGAGGAGCAAAATGCCTCTTTTCGAATACATGGGATGGAAATGTTTATTACGTATTTGTCATTCGTCGTACTCGGCGTATCATGGAAACTTCAAAACGGCTAAACCGATTTGATACCGTTTGCAAGCCGTTGGCTTTATTCGAAAACTGTCATTTCAGAGATAGTTCTTAACCACGTTTCGTGGAAATCAGGTCAGTCGTTTTCAGTATCCTTACTCAGGTTTATGCATCGCCCATGTACGAATATCGGCCTCTATATAGCCGGCTTCGGGTTTAAACACCAATGTTTGTTAGGCCATGGGAATTTAAGGAGGGGATAAAACTTTTAATTTATGTTAAGCAAATTATTATGCTTGTGATAGGTTGTCGGCCGGAGCTCCGAGCCAAAAGATTGTCGTTGGTATCCCGACTTTCGCACGTACTTGGAAAATGGACGCAGAGAGTGAGATCGCAGGCGTTCCTCCCCTACACGTCGACGGACCTGGAGAGGCTGGTAAGTAAACCTATCCAACTTGTGCGTCATTCATTACCTCCTAAAGAAGAGATGTGATTTTGGCTATCCAGATAGTGAATGGCATTCGAGCCAATAATACCAATACACGAATCAATAATAATAAAACACCATAGGTACTATTTAAATCGTAAGCCAGGATCTAATTTCGAAATATAATTATTCAAAATCAAATTATCATACATCAAAATGTTAAATACAATTACGTGCAATTACCATGGTTTCCTGACAACCTTAATTGAGGCAGAAGCTGGCATTAATTGACAATATTACGGACATTTACAGGCATGTTCATAGCGTGGGCGAAACGTCAAACTGTAGCAAATATTATTATGAACATGACATGACATCACACACGCCTCTCTAACTAGTCGTGTGTGTTGTTGAGTGGCAGAATATAATTATTACCAGCTTTTAATACATATTATGATGGTTATTATGATACTACTGAAACACGAAATTTTAGAAATTTAAGCTGTAAGTAGGTACTATTATTTATTTTGTGGCTTAGGACCCGTATTCGAGTATGACGCTCAGTTACAAATCAACAGTCAAATGTAAGCTTGAGCTGAGATTCAAATCAGGCGTCAATCTACTCGTATCATCGTCGTCCTACTAGGTATACCTAATCATAATCGTGTCATCAGGTCCCTACACCAAGGTCGAAGGTCTGCTGAGCTACCCTGAGGTCTGCGCGAAGCTCATCAACCCAAATCACCAGAAGGGCATGCGTCCCCACCTGAGGAAGGTCACCGATCCCAGCAAGCGTTTCGGTATGTCATACATTTTCCTAACACAGTACACATAGTACGTCCTTGTACTGTAAAAAATCTTATTTTCGTCAGCCCATGCATATGGAAGATTTCCGACTTTTATGCTCGGATAACAGATACGTCTATTGACCGGTATTGATTATTATTGGCACTTAAATGATGGACTTATTTATAAGTCTTTAAATAATACAATCTGTCATTCGTGAGTCATAAAATACCTATGTGACAGAACGTCCTACGACGTATACCTTCCTACGGCCGAGGATCGAGGACGAAACCTCAGAGAGCAGCCAGTTTCACAATAAATAAGCTTTCCGAAACCAGTTTTGGGGAAATCAATGGAATCCACTTGTGTAAATAATATATTTAACTAGCAGCGCTCCGAGGTTTCATCCACGTTAACTATTGTCCCACAGGATCCTTAAAATTTTAAATCAAAGTATCCTATATTATATTCCGGGATAGAAAATATCTATTTACAAAATTTCATATGCACTTCTTGACCAGTTGTGAAGAAAGTGGAAATAATATTATCCCACAAGAACCCTTAATTTTTACGGGATAAAAGAATCCTCTGCTCTATTTCAGAACCTAAAAAATACTAAATTTCATCAAAATTCGTTTAGCCGTTTCGGCGTCACATAAACACACATTTCCGTATTTATAATATTAGCGAGATTAATCCTTTATTGCACTAGGGGGTTATTGTTTCATTCACAGCGATCCTAATCATGAGTCAAAATCTGTGAAGAAAACCAACTATTGTTAATTTTATATTAGTGTTACTAGAACTAGGGAATAAACAAGAAACAACCCTAACAATGTGCAAACTGTGAGGACTAAATATTATATAGATAGATAGATAAAATCTTTATTGAAACACCACAGAACAAAGAAAAATTAAAAACCAAAACAAAACAAATATAACAATTAGTGTTAAATATGTGTTCTTATTGTTATCCAGAATGGTATTTTAATATATAAGCAAAGTTGAGTGCCTATAGTAATTTTATGTGAATCAATATCGCTATACGCTTCGATAACTTCAAAGTTTGGAATTAAGGAATCAGTGGGTGAATTTAACTTTTCAGAGTTGGGCTTAACCAAGGATGCAGATTTAACTCACATATTTGGTTGGTACTCATTCATAGTGAGGCTTTTTGCTTTATTTATTAACTTTAGTTATATGTTGGTGCTGGTATCCCGATACGTCAATTATTGTCAAGCAATGTTAATTTATACCTAACATTTCAAGGATAGCGGCTACCCCATATTATGTTGTACACTGTGCTTAAACTATATCACCTATCTTTTTATACAATATAGAGTGTACTAGCAACCACGCACAATATTGCACGGGGCAGTCCAGCATCCAGTACTAAAATCACAGCCTAAATCCTCCACTAAAATCTTTAATGCTGAAAATAAAATCGCCGGATTGAAATGTGTAACCGTTTACAAATAAAATAAAATGTAAAATAGGCGTAAAGATTTCGATGAAAAGTAGTATGTCAATGTGTTTTAAGTATTCCACAAAAATACTGTACCATTAACCATAATAATATTTCAGTATTCGGCCTGGTCAACCGGGGATTGTTAATTTTAACCTATTCCCCGATACTTAGTAGCTTTCTCAAGATTAACCCAATGATTGCTATTGATTTAAATGATCCATTCTTTTATTTTTCGTGTTGTCGTTTTAACCATTTGGCTCTGAGATGAGTGGGTATAGCTGAAACATTGTTCCGACAAGATTAGCTTCGGTCCAGTTACCCAAGGTCCACCGGCCGTTGATAGAATGGGTCCTTCCTATAGGTCCATGATTTTCAAAAGGATCGTTTCATTAAAACGCCACTCGGCTCTTGTCTCGTTCTTCGAACCAACCATAAGTTGTTTTTAATTGAAATCGTTCGAGCCGTTTCTAAGTCAGCAAATGGCCCACATTCAGTCTTGCGGAAACTTATCCGTCTTCGTTCGTACTAGGTTGCATGATCCTTGTAATGCCAGCTAATGTATCTTGTATCCCATTATAATATAATAAAAACCAAAGAAACGGAAAACATTTAAGTTGGTTTATGCTTGAAAAACTCAAAAAATATTAAACTTATTTTAATGGGGTTTGTTGCGTTCGGTATTGATTTCCTGATACCGACGTGGACTTCCTCCAAGACGCTAGTGGAGGAGGTATAATTATTTATTATTTTACCTAAGTTTATGTATATACTTATCTATATATTCCACTGGCACCAGCAAACAGAACAGCGACGACATAAATCTATACATTCCAAGTGACGTGCCGACCGCTTTTGTGAATTGGTTTGTCGAAGATTTGTTTTTTACTCTCGCCCATATGACAAAGTCCAATCTTGTTTTCTTCAGGGACCTATGCTTTCCGTCTTCCTGATGACAGCGGAGAGGGCGGTCTGTGGGTGTCGTACGAGGATCCCGACACAGCCGGCCAAAAGGCTGCTTACGTCAAGTAAGTTCAGTTAATTACGAATATGTGCTAATTTTCCCTGGTGAACACAAGATCACAAGAAACACTTTTAATTGTGATTTTAACTTTACCTAGTCTTGATAATCGTACACCATGCCCGTACTACATGAAATAATGATGTACGGCACTGCTCCGCAGCCCTCACCCTGATTGTCAGTTTCCAAATATTAATTATTTTTTACCTTCATATTTTCAGGTCCAAAAACCTTGGCGGTGTGTCCATCAACGACCTGTCTATGGACGATTTCCGCGGCCTCTGCACCGGCGACAAGTACCCTATCTTGCGTGCTGCTAAATACAGGCTCTAAGTCTTGTCCATTTTGAGATCTATCATCTTCCTCTCGAATAAGAGCTTTCAAGCTCCATCTAAATCTTATTTTATTACCTATTTATATTTGCAAATTATATTCATTTTATTTTCATGCTAATTGTATCGCAGATTTGAAATCGAATCCTAGAACATAATGATGCTTGCATGTAATACTATCTAGCTAAAGTACCTAATGTAAGGAACACAGTGTATTTTATTAATTCTGTTTGTTTTATTTTCACCTTATTTTCACCCTCTGAAAGAATACTAATGATTTTTAAAACGTAGTATGAGATCAGAGGAACGAGTACTATGGTAATAATACCTACCTACGTAGCTCTTATGTTGTAAGATGGTATGTTGTCTTATGTTGGTACTCTGTGGTAAAGAAATCTACTCTGTATAGTATTTATTATTATTATTTATACCTTTTCCATTATGCAAAGACCTTATGAAGTATAAGATCTTTGCAATTATGTTATTCGCTTTTTGATAGGTCATACAAAGTTGCTATACATAACTTTGTAAAGCGTCAAGCTAATTATAACTTATACAAATAAATACGTTTGATCTAGCATTACCTCTTCACAAAGTTACGAAAACTTAAATACAACTTTAGAGATGTACCTAGTAAATAAAGAAATAATGTAAAATCGATCTATTATGAGCTTATTATTGGTATGATATGAGGCTATAATTTACCTATTAAAACTCATAACAAATCAATTTAGCTCAAAATACTTAGATCGATTATACATTACTTGTTTTACTACAATTACTACATCTCATATAGTGGGGTTTACGTTCGTAAACCCCATTTTTAGTATTTTATTCATACCTACTGCATACGAAAGAGAAGTGGATACTTTATTTTGTTGGTACCGAAGCCGGCAAAATTGATATAGTTGACAGGCAACTCGTACCCGTGCCTTTTAGTAGTAGCCTAATTTATTTATAGTTAGAAACTATTTTTAAATTTTGAACTTTTTCATTTTATGTCATTTTATTAACCATCAAAAGTTTGAGGTGTAGAGGCTTCATCAAAATCATTTGCAACATTTACTGATTTTTTTGAAAAATGTTGAGTGGTCGCTTGACGGAATTAAAAATTCAGAAGAGGCTGCTGATGCCAATGGTAGTATTGGCCCATTCAAAAACATGTCCTACACAAAAGGCCCCCGTATGTCCCGGTTCAAAAGGTTCTAAAGTTTCCAAATCAGGTTCGGGTGGCCCCTTCAAGATCCCAGATTTTAAGCGTGCTCAAAAATCTGCTCCGGTTCGTTTTGGCTTTATACCAGATAATTGGTTTCTCTTCTTCCATCCAATAACTGGCGTTTCAGGGCCGTATCTTTTTGGGTTTCTTCTAACTAACTACTGGCTTAGCAAAGAGATTTACGTTATGGAGCACGAATACTACCTCGGCTTGTCCATCGCATCAGTCGTTTACTATGTGACTACTCGATTTGGTCCAACTATAGGCAAGATTTTGGACGCTGAAGTAGATGCAATACAACAAGAATATGAGAAAGATAGACAAGACCAAAAAGATTCGTTCACGGCAACGATAAATGGCGTAAAAGATGCACAGATTAGAGCTCTGGGACAAAAGATCCTGATGGATGCAAAGAAAGAAAATATTGCCATGCAATATGAAGCCATCTACCGAGAGAGGATGATGCATGTGTACCGCATCACGAGAGGGCGAATGGATTACCACGTGAAGAGGTACGGCGTGGAGAGCAGGATTCATCAGAAATGGATGATTGACTGGATTTTGGACAATGTCAGTAAAGCTATTACCCCTGAATTTGAGAAGCAAGCCTTAGACGCTGCTATACGAGATCTATCGGCAGCTGCAGCGAAGGTGAAATAGTTATTACAAGTAGAGTACCTAGAGTTCTTCAACAGTTTTTATTGTAATGTAAAATGAAATTAAAGATTTTTGATGTTGATTTATACAATATTATTTTAACTGTAAAGTTTTTTATTGTGCGATAAAAATACTTTACATAAATCCCTATCGAAAATTGTGTTGTAACAAATAGAAAAATTAATTTTTAGAATGATTTGCAGATGGATTTGGGTTTTTGTTATTTTAAATTCTCAGGTGCTCTTTGTGCACCTAAATTACACCGAAAAGCCAAAAGGTATGTATGTTGTCTGACTGTCTGTCTGTCCGTCGGTTATTTCCCTTGCGTTTTTATAGTTTACAATCACAGTAACTGTTATAATGAATTACATACCTACACATTTTTCTTATGAATAGAATAGAATAGAATAGAAAAACTCTGTATTGTACACCAGAAACAAAAATAAACACAGTACAGAAGAATTACAATAGGTAAACAAGGGTAGTACAATGGGCGGTCTTATCGCTGAAAGCGATTTCTTCCAGACAACCTTTGGATGGACAGTAAAAAACATTTTTCGATAGTAGGGTAGTTGGCGTACTTACAGTATTTAACAGACACAATACATTTAATACATTTTATATTGTTATGACTAAATAATGGATAGATTTTATAAATGTTTATTAGAGCTCAAAGACTACGACTGGAATGTAAAGTGCAAATTTCAGCCAAATGGCAACGATTGCGATACATTTTATATTGTTATGACTAAATAATGGATAGATTTTATAAATGTTTATTAGAGCTCAAAGACTACGACTGGAATGTAAAGTGCAAATTTCAGCCAAATGGCAACGATTGCGTTGGGCACGCCAATTTACGTCCAAGGTAAGTACTTATACAACACGAAACCTTAATTCCACTTAAACTATCAATGTGAAAGTCTGTGTACTTATTTGTTTTTCTTCACGCCGCAACGGCTGAACGAATTTGATAATTTTGGCATATCGGTCATTTACGACAAGAGCGTGTTATCTTCTGAACACTATATTGAGGAGATACAATTTTCTCGTCGAAAATGAGCGATATATAGATACCTACTTTAGGTCCTGCAGTAACACATTTGAAACTTTTTATCCTGTACAAATGAACGGTTCCTGTGGGATAATAATCAAACCGAGTGCAACCGCGGGGCGCAACTTGTAGGTAATGTGTATTATATAATTATTTGTAGAAATCTACTGGTAGCCTTAATAGTAGAATAGCTTGTTCGGGCCGATAGGATATTTATTATATTACTAGTTTTCTGGTTCAAGCGCCTCCGATAAGTTCCACTAATTGCTTCGGTATATCTGCTCTCATTAGACTTGGAGCTTACGAATCCGGAGAGACGCGACCGGCGACGACGCATCGGTTTCATTTCCCATTTTTACATTACAGGAGCCATTAGTTTGTTGTTAGACTGTGAGTTTAGGCAATGACTATCGAGATGAGTTTACGTTAATATTAACTCTTTTTTTAGATTCTACTTTGATACAAAAATGCAAGATTGTAAAACTTTTAATTATGGCATGTGCAAAGTTTCTTTCAACAATTTTAATTCTTTATCGCAATGCCATGAAGTCTGTCGAGGTAAGATGTTATTTATAAAGTGTGGTGGCAGGAAGGTAGTGGATTCCCTTAGCGCAAGAACGGAAAGAGTGACACCCACATGTGGAGGTGGTATTAAATACCAGTGCACAATTTCAGTGGGCTGATGGATGCTGGTTTTATAGTATAAAGTAGAAAAAACGTTGCACTTTTGGCTTTTGTTAGACGATTGAATACAGAGGAAGTAATACAAGATACTGTTTGAATCTTCCGAAGGCTCCTCAAACAGTGCCCTTCAAACGGAAAGACAGTGATGTTTGCACACTAGTGCTTGGCGGATGAATATCTGGCAAAGGTACTTTCCAGGCGGTCTTTTGCGGAAGAGACCTCCCACTACTCTATATTATATTGATATATAATATTAAGCCAAAAATATAAATGTAGGAAATTAAATAGAAATTTAGCTACTTACTAACTCCTCGTTTATTGTAGATTCCGGTCCCCAAATAGTGAAAGAAAATCTTACGGAAAAAGCTTTCTGCCGCTTACA
This sequence comes from Campaea margaritaria, assembly GCA_912999815.1. Lineage (NCBI taxonomy): Eukaryota > Metazoa > Arthropoda > Insecta > Lepidoptera > Geometridae > Campaea > Campaea margaritaria. The sequence continues at coordinate 10,694,665 of OU538788.1, forward strand.
GCCAGACTTTGGAAACTGCAATGAATATCATCCCATGTAAGAACGTTATCATTTTCTTATTTTCTATCACCCTACTGTTTTGGTTCTATACAATACAGCATATTAACAACTATTTTTATTAGTAAGATCATCACACTTCAAGTGAATAAAATTAGCCCTAGTTAATTAGTAATGGTACTCAACTACTCTTGACTCTTCTATCTTCGTGTCAACAAGGAGTTATCTATTTTTCTATCTATTTACTCTTTTGTTTTACTTGATAAGTACTAGTACCGACAACAACTAGTATAGTATAACTGAGGCAGTCATCAAGTAGACGCCTGACAATAAACACGCACCGTTAACTCTACTCTTTCATTAGACACATCGGCACTAATTAACTAGGTAACACGGCGACCCCGCCCTGCCTCTTCGCACAACGCCATTACAGGCTGGTCTCGACCCGATGCAGGCTAATTTTCTTTGAATATTCCTACAGCTTTCTTTGTCTGACTAGATAGACTTTGTGTTTTTGTTGCTTGCTTCTAGACTGAGGTTAATCAAAGGGATACCTTTGATGCTGATAATAATCCGCTTAATTTGCGACAGTATTACTTTGAAACTGTACTTTTCAGGTATTATTTTGATATAAATAAACGACTTTGCCGGGGATTCTCCTTCAGCGGTTGTGGGGGCAATAGTAACAGGTTCCCGAATTCTCAAATATGCGCAGCTGTATGTGGCAAGGAGCTGGACTTGCTGTAACCTAATATTATGAAGTTTAATGAAAGAAATATTTCTATGTTTATTTCCTTAACATTTCATACGAGAATATCTTCGAAGACTGTGTAATACTGTGTATACATTTGGAGTAAGATAATTAGCAATCGAAAGGGGTTTAAAAAAGGTTTTTTCACAGCAGTAGCAGTGACCCTTGAAGTATTTATAATTATAGATTAGTCGTATAATATATGGCCTAATAAAATAATTTTTAATAATAATCAACAAAAGATTTAACAACGAACAAATGTACAGCACAAGTATAATTTAGTCAAAAGGAGCTCAAGGAAACCACTGGTAAAATAGCATTTGGTGTTTGCCTTTGTAATGAGGATTATTTCTCTCATTTCGTGGCAACGTTTACGATAATGTAATCCTCACACCACCTCATACTTATTTTGCTCACACAAAAATAGGGGGTAATTTGACTTTTATACCCGCATGCTTAAGTACATGCCTATGGTATATAAGTAGGTATCATTATTTAGAAAATAGCTAAATGCCTCTGTCCGGCAGCAGACACTGATAAGTAAATCTCGGTTTAAAAAATAAGAGTAGGTTGACTTCAATTAACGCTTCATAGGTACATTCGTAGTAACTAAGCATATGGGACATTATTCATGGCAAAATATCAAACGTCACTTAGTACTGCGCAGTACAACATTGTAGTGCGCAATTTTATTAAACGTCACACAACTTTTTTATGAATCAGGCGAAAGACAGGTCAATGCTGTGGGGCGTGAAGCGCGCGGTGCGGTTTGCGCTGTCACTTATTTACATTTTGTATGAAAACGGCATCGTCACGACGAGTTGAAAAAAGAGATCGATGCATTTTGATACATTGATTATTTGATACATACATGCAATTTTGATGAAAATGAATGAAATAGGCATCGAGTGACGTTATGCTGCGCGCCGCATGACGCCATGCAGCGCGCCGCTCCTCTTTAGTGTGGCTTGCCATTAAGAAGGTAGCTCTATAAAATCAATATTAACAACGATAAGATACCCACTGTTACTAAATATTAAAGCTGTGTCTTTCGAAAAGAGATCTCCTAAAGTTTTGACACACGGAAAAATAAGTTTCAACTTGTACTTGTTCGACTCTGAAGCCGGTAACTTTGGTCTGAAAAGTTTAGTTCTTTGAAATAGGATTCAGGATGAAGGTAATTCCCGAAGCAGCCGGCAAACTGCAACGTTAATTTGCATGCTAATATAGCGTTGAAATTCGAGCTATTCAGACATCTCACTTCGCTTGTAAGTCGTAAGGCATTCATAACTCTACTAGCTGCGCCTCGCGGGTTCATTATGCTCTTATCCCATAGGAACTGACAAAGCGATAAAAAGTATTAGAATAGAATAGAAAAACTCTTTATTGTACACCAAAAACAAAAATAAACACAGTACAGAAGAATTTAAATAGGTAAACAAGGGTAGTACAATGGGCGGTCTTATCGCTGAAAGCGATTTCTTCCAGACAACCTTTGGATGGACAGTAAAAAACATTTTTCGATAGTAGGGTGGGTGGCTTCAATGTTATATTCAAAAACTTAAAGTGTCTGTATACTATATTTCATCAAAATCCGCTCAGCCGTTTTGGCTTGAAGAGGGAACAAACACACACACCCACATTTGTACAATCAGTTAGATAGTGAGATGTATAAGCATGAAACATATAACAAAAACCAGCAGGCGTTCGAGGAGGAGTCCTAAAGAGCCTTTCTCTTTCTAGGTCCCACATCGTTACTAATCACCAAATATGATAGTGGCCAGACACCAGTTGTTAACTAATAAATTAAAAAAATACTTAAATGCGTTAATTTACTGATAATAAATACTGCAGTAAAAACTACTGGTAATATGATACTTTATGTCACCATTATTACCTTTACCTACTGTTTTTTCTTTTGTGCCTAAATGCTTATTAGGCTTTAATAAATGCTTATGTATAAATCTCTAGATATAATAAAATTAAGGAGTCTGAATCCTCTTCTACTAGGGGAGCTTGTATCGTCATAAAAGTTATCTTAGTGTCAGAAGTCATCCTAGAACTTGCCTAGATAGTCGCAACTTTGTTCCGCAACGGTAATGTTTGTTTTATATTGATAATATACTTGGACAGTTTTAAAGCCCGGTGGCCTACTCGTATACCGGGGCGCCGCCGTCGCTACAAACAGTTTTGAACAAAGTATAGATAAGAGTTACCTGCTTTTCCCTCGAGTCCGACAGTATCATTTATTAATATTACTTTCTAACGTTTGTCAACTTTGTCTTTATGATACTCCTAATGCAGTAGTTTAGTTTCTAAATGGAGAGCTAGCTACATTTATTATACACAAGAACAATCAAAATAACTGAAAACAATCGCGGCATCCGCTCCTCGAAGTCTGCCGAACCAAATTCCTTTTGTTCGGAACGCGTTCCTTTCGCGAGGCATCTACTAGAATGGCTGTAGCCAAGCGTCCCGGGTGCGCAATTTATTCACGAACTTTGTCCCCGCGCGACTCCATAATCGCGCTTTACCGGCAGTTGCCACACTTCATTATAAAGAAGAATCACGCATAATTTGCCTTAGTAGTCGTACCTAACAGCATGTGGCGTTTGCAGCGGAAAACACATGGATGAAAATAGTCGACATGAGCTAGTTTCTTAGGTACACCGTTCGTCTACGTTGGTCGGTGACTGATAAGTGATAACGACAACCACTATATCCTTGGTTGTCGAAAAAATCTATTGTTTTCGTGGTGGCCATCGGAGATTGTATCAGTTGACACACCACATAAATACATAGATAGGCCGCTATATCGGACAGATACTCAGTTGTTGCTACGTTGTTATCGTTCACAATGGACCAACGGCTATAATAGACGCATTTTTAATTTCAAGTTCTAACATCATGGAGAATGTATCTGGTTCTTCATCACATGACAAAGAGTCTTTAGATATCGCTGTAAGTGATGATCGCAGACCTGATTACACGCACTGTACTTTATCATATTCCATAGACGAAAATCCCATTGTGTTTGTAACAAATTTGGAACTACTGAGTAAATACTTCTTTAAAACAATAACAGATGTAAATACAGAGAGCGTAGATAAACTATAACTTTCCGAACAAATATGGAGAAAGTAAATACTAGATGGGTAGTAACTAAACATAGGATCTTCAAAAATATTCACGGTTCTGTCTTGGGCGAGAATAAGATTAACTTTTAAAGCTAAGATATATTTGATCGCAAGCAAGAAGGGTCGGAAAATAAGAGCGAAAGCATGTACACTTCAGTCGATTTCACTTCAGCTGAAATTAAAGCCTGGTTGGGATCAGAGTTTTTGATATTGGGATATCTTTTTCTGTGGTACCTTATATTAAGTAAGTATGAGAGAAGAGGCCCTTAGCCCTTTTTGGTTAGTGCAATGTCACGCCCCACTCAGGGTTCTACCTTACCTTTTCACTGAAAGTGAAATGTATTTTTGATTAGGGAAAGAACGTATTTAGAAATTTTCACCGCACTCTATATATAACAATGGAATTCATAGTTGTAAGATGAACAGTCCTACAATCCTCCAAGCAAGATATGTGCCGTTGCCTTTCGAAGTTGGAATAAGTTTCTAGTTACTATACGTTAGAACTTCCATTTTACATATTATTATCAACATTCGTACTAAACTAGTATATTCGTAATTCAATGAGAAATAACCATTCTTGAGGCTCTTGTCTCTTGAATGTGAATTGCACAGATCAAATCACCTCTGTGAATAAAGGCGCAGTCATTGGTAATTTTATTAAAGTCATTGTCAAACATTGGTTTGACCAGAGCACGGTGGTAGCATATTATTGTTATATCATATTTCCGATAAACGTTTATTAAAGATTGTTATGTACTTATATTTTCCAAATGAAATCATTTCATCTGCCTCTTTGTGCCTTGAGCCTTTTTGCCATGTAGCTTCCGGCGTAGCACGGTCTACGAAACAATTTCTTATATAATAATAACAATATTTAAATAGGTGCTTCAATTCCAAAATAAAATATGAGCAAACATTTTTTCCAGGTAGTATGTATTATTAAAAGTTTCTCTATATAAGTAAAGTAAAAAAATATAAATCGTACACGCCTACGAGCAAGTTATACGATATATCTGTATAAGAATAAAAACTTTTATAAAATGAGATAGAAATTTACCCGGTCTATTCAATACTTTTAAGGTAAATATATTTAGTTATGAATACGTAGTTACGAAGTACAAAGAAATTTACGAACTAGAAATAATTGTTTTATCTACTGGAGCAGGCCAGGTTTTATTTAAACCCCTAAAGCTACAAGAGCTCGGATTCAGAAAAACATAATATATACAAATTAAAGTAAATTAATGCTAAATAGCTCACACAATAATATTAATGTTGGCCCATCCCATATAATTTAGGAATCCTCTACTAGGTTTTTTTTTAATTGACTGAGTAACAATAACAATCACAGCACCACCCAGAACACTGCATTACATAATCCTGCGCGGCACTGCACTGCGCTCGTCACCCTGAGACATCGGCTCTAAAGTCTCATATGCCCAGTAATTTTGCTGGAAACACTGCCCAATGGGTTGTCAATTGATCCACGATAAAACTCAAATCATTTATTGCAAGTAGGCAAAAATTTTTTACTCTTACAAGTCAACCACTTAAGTCTCTTATACATAAAAAGATATATACAGATACGTACTTCACGAAGTACATAATGATACAGAAAAATAAATAATAAGTTAATTATGATCTACTAAACTAGTTATGGTTTGTGTTTGAAAAAGGACATTTCCCTTTCAAGCGGTGACTCATGCCTGAATCTCGCACATGGTCATAATAGTCATGGTTCTTCCTGGGTTACTCCTATCTAGTTGGGAAGATATATTTTTATTTTGAAATGGACCTACAATGCACTGTGTGTCACCAACAAAAGCCCTTGAACTTTAGGCGATGGATAAACTCTTTATTGAAACACAACACAACAAAGAAAACTTAAAAACTAGAACAAAACAAATTTAACTATTGTCCAAAGATCTTATCTATTGTCACAATGGGCGGTTTTATCACTCAAAGTAATCTCTGCTGCATAATACCGCTTCATGCTTAAACTTCCTACCCATTACTACTTGCAACTGCTCTGCTATAGAAACAAAGAACACAAATAGCAGTAACTAGCGTCCCACATATATATCTTACTAGCTGCGCCCCGCGGTTTTACCCACGTAGTTCCCGTTTTGTCCCACGGGAACATACTATCGAGATAAAATGTACCCTATTACTGAATCCTGGTTATAAACTACCTGTGTTTCAAATTTCATTCGAATCCGTTCAGTAGTTTTTGCGTGAAAGGGGAACAAACATACATCCATCCATCCATTCTCAAACTTTCGCATTTATAATATTAGTATAGGATTAGGATAGGATCAACGTGTACCTTACCACACTACACGAATGTGCAGACTGGGAAGTACAAAATACAAATCCTCATTATGTTATTCAATTTAATATTATTATACACTGTACAGCATGCCTATACCTAACCTCGTTGGGAGGACGAGGATAAGAGTCCATGGTATAACCTAACAGAACTACCTTATTAGGTGTCCCTTGAAAGGATAAATTAAGTGGAGTACTCTATGACTTTTTACTACGTATCCTAAAGCAAAAACGCTAACTCCTTACTGTTTAACAGCTCTTTGTGCAACAAACAGTAGTGCATCAGCATTCAATAAGGAGTATGATAGGGTTTAGATGCAGAATGTTTAATTCTCAAAATTACATATTATTATGAGTCTTAAAAAGACCAATTCTCGAAACGGCATACGAGTAAAAGGACTAATTCTCAAAATAACAGGTAAGTCTCAAAGGGCCAATTATCAAAATGACATATGAGTCTCAAACATATCAATTCTCAAAATGGCACATGAGTCTCAAAAGGACTAATTCTCAAAATGGCATGTAAGACTAAAAAGAACCAATTCTCAAAATGGACAATTCTCAATTGCACCAATTCTCAAAATGGAAAATTATTCAAAATGAGTTAGGAGGGATAAGCGAGTTTCCCTGGGAACATAATTATGTACTCGTATTGTACAAAAATACTTGCACAGCATACCAACCTAAAATAATGTCAGGATTCCGGTAACTACCACCTTAAAGGTGGTAAATACCAACCAGACAGCTTTGGAGCTGGGTGAGGATACCCTGTGGTTTGTATTTTAAACCGCCCTATATATTATCTATACCAATAATAAAGTTTAAGTGTCTGCTTGCTATTTCAAAACTTATGCCGTAATTTAACTGAAAACTGCTTATTATTCGATGCCTAATCATAAATGACCGTTTTTAGAATTTTCTTGACTGAAAGTTTGTCCCGAAAACGCTCAAAAATGCAACAAAGTATTTAATCGATATTTAATATAAATATATGTCCTGGATTAGAATATAGCATACCTTTGATTCCGTAATAATTAAATGTTCCTGTGGGATAATAGTAAAAGCGGATGAAACCGTAGGGTGCAGCTGAATGATTTCTCATCTGGACGATCTAAGTTCCCAGGCAGCGCGTCAGAGTGTAACGCCATTTCTCATTTTACACTAGGTACCCTTTTGATGATCTGTTTCAGTAGACTGTACCATAAGAATAAGGACACAGCATAGGAGTAAAGTTAAAGGTAACTGCTGTTTAACAACTCCCTTATTCACATCTACAGCGTATACGGAGTGAGTGACATAGAAAACTTCCCATGGTTTGTATTAATTTGGGTTGTCTATTTCCTACCGTCTTCTGTCTAGAGAGATGCCGACAGTCTTTAAGGTGAATAAATCTTACGCATCACAGTGCTTGAAGCCTATCTCTACTACAACATCGAAATAATTATTTTAATGATGTTGTTTTGTATTACTATGTGCAAAAACCATAAACTAATGTTTCCGATAATATGATCCGATCATAATTTTGAAAGCTTGTCTCTGCGATTAGCAGTACCATGAAATATTTGATGATTCCATGCCATCACCTATCTGATCTCATGTGGCCCATTGACCATTTCACGGCTGTACAATATGCATGCCAGGCGTGACGCACCGGAACTCCCTGATAGCCGTCGCTGATTGTCTCGACGTATCACTAGCGTTCTTTGGTGACGCCGGAAGTGGCTTGCTTTAGCCAGATTTGAAAACATACAAACATTCATTCAATACCCAATTAACTCAGCTAAAATTGATGCAAAATCACCCTTCTTTCTTCTACTATGGGTGGTTGACTGGTAAAAAAATGCTTGTTACACTGATTCAGCTTTTAGAACTAGCTATCCAATTTATGCAATAGTTACAGAGTTTATTGCAGATCGGGGCGTTCTCACACTCGCTTTGCCAAGGCGCATGCATCTCAAAGTGTTACTGCTCAAAGAGCAAAGAAGCGCCGCGCCTGTCATGTATCCGGATGATAGATTGAACGTCGACATCCTAATTTGTACTGAAGTGGAATATATCACTAATAAACCACAGTCTACAGTTTGTGATGAATAATGCTCATAAAACGTAGAAAAAATTAAGAAATCAAAGATGTCATCGTTAGTGTAACGGGAGTTGATCGACTAGACGAAACGTTTGCACTTCCGTCCGAATCTTTTTCTGAACTACGCCGACTGTATTACAAGCGTAATAAATTTTTGCCACATTTACATCTTTGTACTTTGTATTTATTATACTATGTATCTATGAATTATACGTTGTCTTGATCACTGAATAGCTACTAAATATAAATCGATAAACATTCACTATTAAATACAAAACCTCCTGTTGTAGTCGGTTAAATCAATATAATTAATAATGACAGCCTCCGTGGCGTAACTTGATGATGTGATGACTGCGAAGGGCAATGTTGCGGGTTCGAATCCCGCATAAGGCAAATATTTGTGTGTACCACAGGTGTTTGCTCCGAGTTAGTGTTAATGGGACCATGGGTCATTGTAGTGCCTAATTCCCTAGATACCATGAATTCTTGCATGGGTTGGGATCAAATAAACTATGTACATATTATGTCTTCGTGACGCATTTTATTCTCTATATATTTTTTAAGTAAAACAAAAATTTTCTGAGCTTCGTTTCTTCTGAACACTATACTATACAGCCTCCAATTATTTATTATACTCGTATGTTCGTAGACTAGCTTCTCGAACTAAGAAGGAAACGCTTCAAGATAATGCTTACTTTACCCACTCTAGCAAGAATCAAAGTAAATAATATGTATCTATACCACTGAATAATAACTATCAAAACTCACAATAACTCGTTACTTACTATACTTTTATGAGTTTTAAGCACTTAAAATTTTTAAGTTCTCAAGTTGAAGTTGAGAAAGATCGACGCGAAGCGGTGTTGCAGTCATCCGCGGTTCTCGCCAGTATAGCCTGTACCAATTAAATTCGCTCGGATATTAAGACAAATAATTCTTCCTAAGGGAACCGACAGATAACAAAATGATGGAATAATGACGCCGTGCTAGGCAGGCCATAGAGATTGAAGGCATAGCTCGACCGGGGCTTGGGGTGCGGGGTGAGACGTTCCCTCCGCTCCCGCCACCTCTCCAGGCGTGTGCAGCGGCCGAGGTTCGGTTCGCCCGCTCGCTCGGCGCGCAATCATACCGCGTGGAACCTCCCGGCGAGCGTCCGTGCGACCTCCGCGCTTGCCGTCTCCGATAAACTTACAAACTCACTTTCCGGACCCGGAAACCAGTTCTCGCTACAAAAAATATATTACGACATAACCACTCCCATATTCACTCCCGAATATCATATAGATGAACTTTTGTGAACTTTGAAGCGTTAATACTTTTTGAAAACTTTTAAAAGTTTGTTTTTAAGCGCACTTTCCGCGGTGTGCGTGTGTGAGCTTTATAAAGTCATGGCTGGACGAAGTCCTCAGTAAACCGGTAAGTAAAACGGACTTTACTGGAAATGTTTATTTAAATTTAAGCGTGCACACCTCGCAGTGATTCGGTGCGAATGTGTTAAGTAGAAGTAATGATTCCCTGTAATGTGCACTCTATGGTCTGGTGGTGGTGCATTTGAAATTTAATTAGTGGGTTAGTGCCGGTATGCGGGTATGTAGGTATGTGAGGCGTTCTACCCATGAGTTGCTACTCAAACGCGCTGCTTATTGAGATGTAGAGCAATACCTTCAAAGACCTCTTGTTTATATGTAAGTACTTCCACGGTATGGCACATCTATGTGATTTCTATGAAGTATGTCATTGTTTAGTGAAACATGGACATTGCCTTCTTGGTATTATGACATACAAGTGCAGTGTCTTGTTAAGTTGGCATTCTAAACTCAAAGGTTAACTTTTGTTCAGGAGAATCACATGTAAGATGACCATTTAGCACCTCTTCTTATTAAGCATTGCAATAATAATTGATTGAACACAAAGTAAACTGAAATATTACTCAATGCTTGTCTCTACCTCCAGCCTAACAACTGGTTTCTTGTCGGATTACTGGAATTAGTCATCAATTACGAGTTGTATCAAGTTCCTATGTTTCGTAAACTTTAACAAAGAGCGAGCTTTTCTGCTTTGGAATTTGAGAACAAACAATGATGAATGGGATTCACTTGAATAACCTAGTAACTTTGTTTCGTGACTATTGAAATTTAATTTTGTTGAATATGATTAATACAATTTTATAAGGGTGTTTATCATAATTAATATAAATCAACCAACGAACCTTAAGTATAATAAGTACTTACAAAAATGGTCTGTTTCATGTGTTTCACTAATATTAAACTTAGTTCTAGGATGTTAATTATAAATACCTTCTGAAGCAATAACGTGAGGCTTAAATATCATTACCTATCTAAAACTTCCACTAAGCTTAGAGATATAACGTGTATCCATCCCAGTCCCGATACTCGCGATAAGGCAACATTGGAGACAGAGCTGTTTGTAAAATTTAAATTGTGGTGAGACAAAAGCTGATTTAACAAGTGAAAACCATTCACCTGAAAGAGGGCATTGAATTATAGCGGGATTTAATTAATTCCACTAATTTCATCGAACACAATCTGTACCATCAATTATTATTTAATTCGTATGATGAATGGTTGTGGTTTGTCGATAGTTCGGATAGGTCTAGGCCGCTGTCGTGGAAGCGCAATCGCGAGCCCGCGTCCACCCCAACATGCGGAGAGGAGAACATCCCGGGGTTTTTAGTGGGTAAACCCCGTCAGGCGCGTCGCAGGACGCGAGCTGGCGGGGGAGCCCCACATAACCATCCGGCCTCACCCCGAGGCCGAGGTATGCTAAGGTCATTCCCCCGGGTTAAAAAAAAAAAAAAAAAAAAAAAAGGTCTAGGCCGCTGCAACTTTGGCTTTCTCATGTAGCACCTATTTTTAGTTAGGTGATAAAGTATGGACGCACTGTGAGATCTATACGCCTAGGTAGGATAGGAGCAGGATCGACACGTCCCTATTTTATATTTCGAATTTTGTGTTGGGTCATACAGGGAATATAAATTTACACTCTTTCCTGGTACCTACCCGCTCATTTATGATCATGAAGTCAATAGATTAAATATTCACTGCAAAATCACGTTTTTTATTCGGGAGCTTTACACATAACCTACCTATACTTATACACACAAATAAACCCGGAGCGATGTGTGTGTGTGTGAACGACCTACTTACCACAGTCATCTTTTTGGAGAATATTTAATTAAAGACAAAAGTGACAGTCACATTGAAAATAAAGATAGCTAAAGCAACAAATTTTATTTTATTGACTTCGTTTTTATCGTAATTAAGTATGCCAAAAGGCACTTTCTTTCAACGTTCGAGTCTTTTCCTTCCTAATGAATTGTGAGGTTAAAGGAATAAAATATCAAGTCCATAATATAGACGTAATGATGTGATCAAAAATGCTTTCAATATTTGGGCTGGACTTGGCTTTAATATAATAGTTAACTTGAAATTAGATGTCTGCACTAAAAGGCCCGAGTGAGTTTTATTAAAGTAGATGGAACCCATACTAAATTGGCCACTTGTCATTAGTTGTTCACGTGTTATGTTCACCAAACGATCCACAAAGCTATCAAACCATGACATAATTTAGTAGCAAATAGGAAACAATAAAGACAACCTGACCAATTTATAGTGTGGACTATATTTAAAATAAAAAAAAAACAATGAGAAGTTTTCTTTTTCACTCACTCTTGTATACGCTGTATTGCTAGATGTGAGTAAGAAAGCTGTGAGACAGCTGTTGCTTTTAGTCTTCCTGCTATAGCTTGTTCTTATTTTGAGAAAAGTCCTAAAGCCAGCGACAACAAACAAATGACAACCCGCAAGTATGACGGTTCATACTAATCCGTTTGTCTATTACATTTTGAGCGTGTAATATTGACTGACTTGTTCAGATTGCGGGTAGAAGTACAGGGAAGAGGATAGTGCAGGGTGGAGAGTGGCGTATCTGTGCGTAGTATTACATACTATACTTTTCTGTGGTAATAGATAGATAGATAAACAAACTCTTTATTGAAACACCACAGAACAAAGAAAACTTAAAAATAGAACAAAACAAATTTTACAATTAGTGTCACAATGGGCGGTCTATGTAATAGGTACATACGTATCCACTACTTTACGTAAACTTAAGAAAAACCGTTCTAAAACCACAAATCCACCCAATCGCATCATTTAAAAGTATAAATAATTAATTATTCAATGAATTAGACTAGTTGACAGTGACAGTAATGACTATGATGACAGTTTTGACAGTAAAATACATTGTTTTGAGTATGAAAACTAGCTGATTGACAGTCTGGTGAGAGATGGTGACCAATCAGTAGGTCCTTTGGAACCCTACGTCACCGGGTTCAATCCTCGTCTCCGCACCAATGACTTTTCATAAGTCATACGGGTGTATTACCATCACTCCGTGCTTGCGAGACCAGCACTACCTCATTCGACAAATAAAATAAATTTTGGCCGTCGTACCTAATGGTACACGTATTCAATTTGACATTTGGCCCTTACTAAAAACGTCAAACGAAGACGTTTACCGTTACAATTTGTTGATATTTGTGTTTAAAGGCCTATAAATCTAACGTCAAACGTGAAGCAAAAACTTGTATTCCCTTTTTACATAAAATGTGCGGACGGAGGAGTATGAAATTTTACACCGTTAAAGTTTATATGGAGAAGAAGAAAAACTTTTATAAAATAATGCATTAGGAATAAATTATTTTAATAAATAAAACATTACAAAAACTACATGCGTTTGACATACTTACGCCTTTTCTAAGAGCTTGTTGCTTGTTGGCGTTGAATGTTTTCTTGTTACAAATGTCAAATTACGCGATGATATTAGCGTAACTTGATATTTCGTAAGGTAATCTTAATCCATCAAAAAATAGAGTCGAGTTAGTTTCCTCATCCCTTACGCCGAAATTGGTTAGTACTAATTTAATACTTATTCGGAGTAAACTTAATTACCCCTAAGGCTTTATTCATAAAAAAATATCGAACGTCACCTAGTACAGCGCAGTACAATAACGCAGTGTGCAGTTTCATTAAACGTCACATAAAATATTTTAATTACGGGGACTTTTTTGAAATGAGGCAGACAGAGATATAAATAATTAAAATTATTTCTTCAGCTTCAGCAAATATTGTTGCGATTTGCACATAATTCACAAATATATAACTAGAACTTAAAGGCCAAAACTACCCAAATTTGAGTAGATAACTCAGTATTCTATCATGCATAATTAAACTAACTTAATGTCATAATTTGATTATACACAAATGCTTAAAAAGAAACCAGGTATTATGGCTCAACGGAAAATGTTCGCCAAAAATTTTTCCAAAAGTGAAATGCTAGTTGGTAAACATTGTGGAGTAAACAACAGCGGCATGAAATGAAACCACGTGATCTTAAGTGAGAAATGAACAAACATTTCCTAATAGAAACTCTGAAACTTGTCTAAGCCAAGGATATATAAGCCGTATGTTGTCAGTACGCAAGTTCAATAACGTAGAAACTAGTAACAGTGGTGAATAACTGAATACCAATTCATAACGTCATGACTATATAATACAACCAACTATTCAACACAATCAACATATAACCATACAATAAGGCGCAACACAGATATACTCGTACCTATTGAAAACAAACGACTGTCATAGTGCTTGTAATATTATGTTTATTTTTAAAGAGATAGGTAATTATAAATATCTTAAAAATTACTGCCCCGAAGAGAACTTATTCAGTGTTCATAAGATAGTTGATGAATATCTTATCTTACTAGATGGAATGGTTTTAATGATTGGATTCCGTGTAATTAGAGTGAATAGGTTTCTTCTAAGCTACCATGCTTCACCTTCGACTGCGTTGACACTTACCGCAGGTGAGACTTCGATCAAATGCTTGCCCAATACGGCATTAAAAAAACGAAATGTGTGCAGGGACACATATGTTAGTAGAAGTAAAACTTCAACCAAAATATAATTTAAAGAAATAAATTTACATAATGTAAATGATATTTAAAAAAATATACGAAACGTAACTCTCTCTCTTTCTATCTTCAATATTTTATATCTTCCTCTCAACTTCCATTCGCCTTATCCAATCACATTTTTCGTAACGCATTCACCAGCTTACTCCCCAAGTGAAGCGTGCGTAAAGAAGTTTTACTTCAAAAACAATTTTAGCTGACACTGATGACAAGCATGACAGCAAAGGAGAACTCCATATTGATCTAGTGACGATACGCATCCATCCATTTAATCATCATCGGAGATTATGTCAGTGAATATCAATCCGTCATCGTTAAGGATTTTATCATTATGATATAATAACAAATATGATACCAGCAGCATCAAGCATCAGCAGTTTAGATAATAAAGACATAGCTGCAGTACCTATCTTGTTAATCCTAGGTTTTGTGGCATGGATTTGACAATCCTGTAAATTAAACCTACCTAAGTAATTTATAGCATGGCCGACCCCCAATTTATTAGCTGGGTGCGTCTCGGCCGTAGTTTATTTTAACAAATGTTATTAATCGTCCCACGGCGACTACTAACTCGGTTCCTCTTAAATCAGTTGTCAGTTAATGTGTTTACCGCAGTGACCCCTGATTTAATGATTATTACTTTGTTGCAAGTCTAAAGTTGCGTGGACTAACATATGTAAGTTACTTTGTTGCAAGTCTAAAGTTGCGTGGACTAACATATGTACGTTACTTTGTTGCAAGTCTAAAGTTGCGTGGACTAACATATGTAAGTTACTTTGTTGCAAGTCTAAAGTTGCGTGGACTAACATATGTAAGTTACTTTGTTGCAAGTCTAAAGTTGCGTGGACTAACATATGTAAGTTACTTTGTTGCAAGTCTAAAGTTGCGTGGACTAACATATGTAAGTTACTGTAAGAAATTGCTGTAAGCGCTAGCCTATTGTATTTTTTTATTATTATTCCTTTTTGTAACATATTATTATTGTGTTAATAAAGAATTATTGTATTATATTGTATTGTAGGTGCCCTTTAATTTTTTGTATATGTATAGTAAATGGCATATTTCTTGTTTTAAGTAAAATGTTTTTATTTTCAGATAACTGATATTGCTAAAAATCTGCTTGTACTGCTTCTATGTTTCTCAGTCCAACTCATCCTCATTCCACTTATAGTAAAGCACTATAATCTATTTCAATTTAAATAGAATTGTAGATAAACTAAATTATTAAAAACAGTAATGAAAACACAATTTGGCACGTAGGTACTCGTCCAAGAAATATCACGACAACGACAATCAACCGATCAAACGATGATATTTAGTTTTTTTTTCCGACGTGTTTTCCAATGGAATTTATTAAGGTAGAGTTCATGCATTTTAGTTAATTAATTGAAATTTTCGGGTCGTAAGCACCCTTTACCGTCCCGGACTTCCCCGAGCAGAACTCATTCGGTTGTGAACAACTTTGTACTTTTGTTCCTTGCCGTGCTTAGCAATTGCTCGTTGGGCCATGTCTGTAAATTGAAGATATTTTTGCATAACTAACTGTGGTTACTTGTCTAAAGGACAATCCACCAAAAACTAAGGATATATGTAGCTTTTGTCTGTTTGTTTGTGCAACAGTGTACCGCGCCAAACGTGGCTTACTTCAGCGATTGGAACATAAACTTACCCCCTCCCTTCTCCTTTAACGTTTGGGTGGATGACATATGTACAATGTAAATCTATGCCAATAGTTTAATGTGTCGTTTGTGATTTCAAAATCAATGACAAAATTAAAGTCAAAACTGCTATTTAAAAGACGCCTAATCATACGAGTAAATTTAATACTGTTTTAGAATTTTTGTCCGTCTGTCTGACTGAATGTTTGTCTTGAATAATATTTGAAACTTCTCATCGGATTTCAATGAACGTTTTAAGAATTAAATCAGCAATTTTATCTATTATACAATTTTCGTGTATATTTCAATATGTTGTACTACGGTTCAGTAAATGTATGGTTCAATAAATGTTTGTAAGCGCTGACGAAGTCGCGGGCACAGCTAGTTTTAAATAATGGACAGGGATCTCATGGTCTTTGCATAAAAGTATCTAAAGGTCAGAGGCACTCGGGTTAACGATGCCTCAACTTGTAGCATTAGCAATTAAATAGATAGCCTGGAGTTATTCCAATACTTTTTATTATACAAATTTTTTCAAAGAAATATAACGAGCCAGAGAATGATTGTAAAAGCCTTTTTTCAAATAAACTTGTGATTGCTGAACGATAAAATTTGCCCGACCTGACTCAGAGAATACCTTGTTATTTTGCACTGACTATTTTCTTTTTAAAAGCGTTGACTCGTTGAGTTTTCTCGAAGATATTATTAGAACAGGATATCGGTTTCCTTGCTCTATTTTAATTGGTTATAAAATTTATTATTGCAATCGTCAAGGCCCTTATTCGCTATGACCACCTAGACTCATAACGTGGCCACGTTACGTTAAGTTCGTGTAATCCGCCAATGTCAATGTTCAATTTCATAAAAGTGACACATTTCATAAAAGTTTCGATCTCTCAAAACAATGTCCGGGAAGCTAGCGCGTAGGATCCCTTTTTTGATTTTTCGTCGTGGTGCGTTAACAAAACGCGTTTAAGTTTAGACCGCGAAGTGACATCACGCGTTTTCGGTAAGGAATCTCATGTGGAATATCGAATAAGGGCCCGTTTAATTTTGCTACGGGATTTTAACCTACTTCCACTTCACCTATCGCATGCTATCACTTAGTTTTACACACTTACGTTATTCAGATGACAAAATAACATTAGCAGGTATGCCCATTATCTGATGATAGGGCTAAGAGTGAAACTAAACAAAGCATTTCTTATAAATAGTCGTAGTTCATTGTATTTGTATTCCGGGATCATAAGTAGTAGCTTGTAAAATTGGTTCAAATTGGTACCTACCCATGCGACAATAGGTGTCCTACGGTCATTTGCGGCAAGAACGTGCTATCTCACGTTGTTGAGGAGATAACACGTTCTAGTCGCAAACGCGTGATATATTATTTCTAAAATTAATCATGTATTTATGGCGTAGCTTTAAAGATACTAAACTATCATGGTCCTCCCTTTATAAAAAGTATATTAGTTACTATATGACGTACGAGTATAATTAAAAGTCGTGAATTAGGATAGTTGTACATGAATGTCTTTAGGTATACGTACCCGTTTCAGCCGATGGCCTATAACTAAACATAAATCTTTTACTAAATATTAGCTTAGCCTTTGGGAAACGACTGAAGTGGTTAATTCATAAGAAATAAAATTGACGAATATTACTTGAATACTGCCCGAATAAAACCTTATTGGTTAACTCGATCTCTCCAGCCCGTAACCTTACCTGCCTACCTGCTAGTCAAAGATTATTTGTAAAAAAATATTTTTTCTCTACTAAACATATGACTATTATTCAAAACTGTTTGAACCATTATTTTTTATAATAGCTAGCCGCCTCCGTCTCGTCTTGCTACAAGAAAGCACTTAGCGAGTTTAATTGGCTTTAAAAAACAATGAGAAGGCAATGGACATTCCTATTGTTTCAAGGGAAACTTATTTCTTTGTATTTCTTCAAGTG
The DNA here is from genome assembly GCA_912999815.1 of Campaea margaritaria. Taxonomy (NCBI): domain Eukaryota; kingdom Metazoa; phylum Arthropoda; class Insecta; order Lepidoptera; family Geometridae; genus Campaea; species Campaea margaritaria. The sequence goes on from OU538788.1 coordinate 10,712,573, forward strand.
TTAACAGTTGGGACTGTTGGGAGAGTAGAACAGTATTCCTATCATTATTTTCTATTTCAGTATCTCAACGTTTTACATCTTGGAAAACATAACTAATTAATTACTTTGAGCAGTCCAAGGATCCACGATTTTTATGATTTATTATCGGCACGCGCCGCGTTCTAAGGATCGAGGATGTTTAAAATACACAAAAAATATTTACTTTAACAAGTTTTCTCATTTCGTATTTACAGGTGGTCAGGTCAGTGACTTATAAAATCACTGGGCCACCGATATCCACCCATGACTTCGATCACTAAATTAATGCAGGAGTTCTGGTTGAGTGGATGTGCATCATAATACGAACGTAACGAGTGGTTACGCATACAATGAGTCAGCGGCTCCGCACTCCATTGTACAGGGTAAAGTTAGGACAATTACCTTTGTGCTCTCTCTTCTTTCTTCGGGCAGTAGGTTGAAATGTAGTATCTACAAGGCGTAACCTTAAGGAAATACAGATCCAGTTATTTTAGGGTTTTGGGTTAGGGCATCTAGCCCCGGAAATGTACTTCAGAGCAGAACGCTCTGATCAGAACAAAATATAGATGTGAAGCAAGAAGGATGATTTAGATGGCTAGCGACCACAGAGAACGTGCCGCGGCAGCGGCCGGTGAAGTTAGTGAAGTTTATTTTATAGGTTAATGGCACCCCTGTTCACTAGGTTGCAAAAATCTTATGTCTAGAATGGCTTCTAAACTGAAACAAAGCTAAGAAATCGATGATATATCAATCAACTAGCATTTGCTTTCGCATTCACTAATTACATTTTCGGCACAAGATCAAGCAACATAATGAAAAAGAAAATTATAAATTGTTAAAAATTTCGTTTTGCTTACTTACTTACTAGTTTTAATTAAGTATAGTAGTTGCCGATAGAAATATCTTCTATAATAATTAACATTAGATTACGTGTTACATGTATCAGTGTTTTCCATAGTGTGTTTTATATTACGGTCGCATACAGTTGAATAAGTAAATATATTCAATCGCTTCACCAACGCATATTACAAAGGGACAATCGGAGAGCGCTACGAGCGCTGTGGCTTGCTCATTACTTTTAAATTGTCGGTCCAGGACGAGGTAAGCTGTAAGTATAAAAAAAATCCCGTCACACAACAACTGTTCCTAGCGATAGCGATTGACGTTTTTGTCGAATCGAAACGAATTGCTGTACTGTATATTTGAATACGCTAAGGCTGCGTTCTTTAATAGCTATGTTAAAAACAGGTAAGGTAAGAGAGACTCCATCGTGATTGGCCACCCCGATCCTTCTTCTCACTAAAAACTGAATACGGTTCTTTGCAATATGTGAACGTGACTTGACGCGTGCGTTGATGTCTTTTGTACCAGAACAGTTTTTTTAATTGCTCGGTTGTTAAGTGGTACCTAAACCTAAGCCGCCAACGGAAAATATTATTTAGGACAAACATAAAAGCCGCCTATTATTAAGGATAGTGAAAACTGTTTTCTAGCAAAGGATATAAATTTATATCAGCTCCTGTCTTGATTATTTTTGTGACTTGAAACAAACACCCATTTATTGTCCGGTTACAAAAATTAAGAAATTGTATCTCTTAAAATTATGTCAATATGGTCAATTATATTTATGAATGAAATAAATCGAGAAATAGAAACTCCTTGTTGATACTGAGAACATCCTACTTGCTCCTGAGTTGAGACCTTAGATTATGAATCACAAATATTATGATTTATTCTGTAGAATTGACCAGTATTTATGTTTGTGGTATAGTCAAAGGGCTTCTAGTAATAATTGTACGAGAGCTCATCGTATTAGTATTGCAGTTGAACGGGGAAAAGCTGTCAGCATGTTGGGTAAGTAGGTGTCTACTACGCTGCCAACTGGTAGTGGGTTAGAAGTGTAGGTTGTTCAACTATTGTATTATGTAGTAGTTGTTAGTTTGTTTAGGCTCTTGGCCTAACGACCGTTACGCGGCCAGCCTTTAATAATACCTCCATTAGAATCGACAATGGTCAATATCGATTACTATATTAGTAAGTTCTATTACACACATACTATATAATAAGGTACATAGAATAAGACAGTATGTACAATTTAAATATATTTAAAAAATCTAAAAAGTCTATGGAAACTTAAAATAGGCTACTGAACACCAATAAAACTTTTTTGAAAACGGTATCGGTATATCTGTCTGTTTGCTAAAAAGATAACCATTGAGAACCAGGTCGCGAGTAACAGGTAGTTTTTAAACGACTTCAAAAAAAGAGAAGGTTCTCAATTCGACTGTATTTTTTTAGTAAATCAGTAAAAGAGAAATGTACGTTGAGGATAAACTAAAAAGGTTTGAGCTGTCATGAGTTTGAATGTGTGTAATAGAACTTACTACAAACATTTCTGGACTACAGCTTATAAACCACCCGTCACATTCGTCGTGCTAGGCATTCACCAGCTACATAATATTATCGACGGCATCTACGATGCAAAACACCTATCAAATAGAACTTACCCGTTTTTTTCTGAGAGCGAAGAGGGGCGCATTAATTTAATTAATTCCGAGATAGACGCCGTGTCAGGTTTCCTTTCTTATTCCTATTACGGCGAACCAGATTAGTCAGGAGCCGTGAAAACGTAATAATTGCCGAGGACCGACCATCTTTTACTAGTTAATGAGACCCTGGGTAAGGTATATTACGAGGGTGAATCAAAAAATTCTTGGAATCAATATTAAAAAATGCAAAGATTTAAATAATAATATTTTATTTTTCTACATAATCTCCCTCCAATGCAATGCATTTAGAATAACGCGTTTCTAACTTCCTTATTCCTTGTGAAAAAAAATTATTTTCTTGACTCTCGAAAAAGTCCTCTACGGCAGCTATAACCGCGTCATTATCGTGAAATTTTGTTCCACGAATTTCCTCTTTTAATTTTGGAAATAAGTGAAAATCACTTGGGGCTAAGTCCGGAGAATATGGTGGGTGGTCAAGGAGATTGAAGCCAGCTCAGCGGATTGCGTTGAGCGCAACTTCCGATCGATGAGCAGGAGCGTTATCTTGAAGGAACAACACGCCCAACGACAGTTTTCCACGACGTTTTTCTTTAATCGCTTCACGCACTTTCGGGATTAAATTTGCATAATAGGGTCCAGTAATCGTCTGGCCTTTTGGCATGTAATCAATAAAAAGGATTCCTTCACTATCCCAGAACACAGAGGCCATAACTTTGCCAGCGGTAGGAGCAACTCGAAATTTCTTAATGGATGGAGAGGATGGTCGTTTCCAAGACATGCTTTGTCTTTTAGTTTCAGGATCAAAATGGTGGACCCACGTTTCATCCATGGTGACAAGACGACGGCAAAAAATATCCGAATCACGCTGGAACATTTCGAGATTACGCTTGGAAATTTCCAAACGTCGCTTTTTGTTTTCGTCGGTTAACATTCGTGGCACCCATCTTGCAGACACTTTTTTGAACCCCAGTGAATCAATTAAAATGGATTGAACGCTACCAAAAGATATCTTTAGGATCTCAGCTATATGTTTTATAGTCATTCTTCTGTCTTCCAAAACCAGATTCTCAACCTTTTTGACATTTTCTTCTGTAACGGAGGTTGAAGGCCGCCCAGAACGCGGGTCATCTTTACAGCTTGATCTACCTCTTTTAAATTCAGCCACCCAGTACGCAACCGTAGAATAGGGTACAGCATCACCCCCTAATGTCTGCTGAATGTCCAAAAAAATTTCCTTCGTAGACATTTTTTTCAAACTGAGATATTTTATCACCGCACGTAACTCACTTTTATCCATAATTTTGACTTTTTAGCAACTCGTTGCACAAAAAAATTTATTACATGCGAACGAACTGACAAAAACAAGTGACAGTCTGCATAAATATAGTGTGATAGACACTCTTTAATTTGAATATCGAACTTGATCCAAAAAGGTTTCATATATATGCACTTCTAAGAACTTTTTGATTCACCCTCGTAGAATGAATAACTTCTCGATTACTAAATTACAAAAAAGCGATTGAATATTTTATTAACAGCCCAAGAACAACATTGTGGATATATAAATAATCATGTAGGTATAATCAGGAATATATATACTTGATTCATCAAGCATCGCTCTTTGTCTTAAATTATACCACAGACTTCCTTATCATACTGCGAAATATTTTAAAGTCTGGGAGCTTCCCATTTTATTCTGAGATGAAAGTCAAATAGAGATATCTATATGAGCTATCCCGTGATTTTCATCCTAATTGTGAAAACAGTTCACAGTAAAGTGTTTATTTATGTACATCTTTTGGTAATTGTATGAAAAATTAGTAAAATTTTCAGGTCTGGAAAAAAATATTATACAACAATGATGACGACAAAAACGCTATTTTGCTATAAACAAAACAAAAATAAGTATACAAGATCCGTGGCCTCGCATCCCACCTAGTCTAATATTATAGTTTGAGATGAGAAACAAGAATCATCAGACTTGGATTGTTGTCTGCCATCAAATACCTAATTATCATTTCAACGAAGCCCAAACTCGGTCAATATCTACGGATATCGAAAAATACCGTTGGCCAAACCAAATACAACTTATTCGAGCTGTCGCTGATATAAATGTGCTTAAACTTTACTACGAAAATTATGTCCATCGATACCTACTAGAATCGAAGACGGATATTCGAAGAATGACTTAAAATCCTAGTTTAAGACAAAACTTAATGTCGGTTCGGACCGCGACGGAGCCAGAAATGATTTAATCACACCGTAACGAACGGGCTTCATCGGTTCTGTGGTTAATGTTTAGGGTTCAGCCTCCAATTTCAGGCAGTGATTTAAACGCGCCCGTTTTGTGTACAATCGTCTACAAATATTGTCTAGCAATTATTTATGAGCTATAATATCGCTTAGAGAAACCACAATTCTACTTAGAAATACTCGTACGTCGCGATATTTTATTGAAGGTAATTTTGTCAATAGCCATGTGGTTGTATTACAGTAGGTACAAAAATAATTGCGTAGAGATTCCTTATTGCGTTCGAATCGGACGTAACAACCCGCTTAGTCATCAGAGGCGAGTTCATGCGTCTTATTAGGACTGCGCCGGCTGCTCCCGGGACTCCGGCCTGCCACCGGACCGGTTCCGTCAGTGCACGTGCACTTTGGAGTGCATTGGTACACCTGGTATACTTGATATTAATTCATAGGCGCTGAGCGGGAAATTAGGATCTTGCCGCGAGCTTATACCTAGTCACTTGAATATGGACGGACTTAAGTGAGGACGATGACTTTATTCATTACCGGAACTGTCATCGCTGCGGCCATCGATTATCATATCGCCATCGATGGTGACGACGCGCCGCCGTTCAAGCATACCGAGAGGCCGTCACTTGCATCCGTCGACGCGCCTGCTCGTTGACTCCAGCCTCCATCCAAGCCCACCCTTCAGATACTAACGGGATTATTTAATGACAGCTCAGAAGGTATGATGGGAATGATAAGGATTTAATGCACCTCTGGGAAGTGTGGCGAATGTATAAATTTTATGAGTTGGAAATTACATTTTCAGTTACGCGATGAAAGTTACGTTTATTACTGTATTGCGAATCAGCTTTCATTAGATTTCGTTGGAGCCGTAGGCCATAGACGCTTAATATCAATACTGTTAATTAAGAATGTACCTATTAATGGTTATTCGCATTATAGGAAAATAGAAATAAACATTTACCTTCCTCGTACGACTACCTATAATCATCGTAAGTACATTGATAGAATGTTCCAAAGACTTTTCTATATTGTGCGAATAGATAGATAAATGTAAAAACAATACTTTTTCTTTGTACGATTCCTAGATAACAGCTCGGCAACCGGGATAATCTGCTGGTGAAATTGGTGGTCACTGAAATAAGACAGACAGACAGTGAGACAGTGAGTTTAGACAGATCTCTATTTCTCTAGTATAGAGAAACAATCGGTTTGAGCCTATTAAATAGAGATATGGGTTGTGGTGGTATAATTGGTATAATGTATTCATTTTGGATTTTTCTGATCCTCCTTTTAAATTACATTATTTCCTGTTGTGGCGTATTTACTACACTAGTTCTTATACTGAACGTCATTGTCATTTGGAATGCTAGTTACTGGCTGCACCTACCGCTCCAGCTCACCATTCATTTACTTGCCATTATTATTGGCGTTTATATAGCTCCATCTCATTTTCTTTCTTTTTCTTTCTCTGCAGTCTATTTTTGAGTGACGTCACGTCACGTTTGTCATTTATGAGTGTGTGGTGCCAATCTAGGCCTTAAAATGAACTGCTTGGAATAAGAATAAGTGCGTGGTGACCCCCCAGGGCAGTATGTTATCAGACCAAATATCATGTAACAACATGATATCATATAGTCTGGGAGGTTACTCCAAAATGTCAATGCCGTAATGCTTATACGCCTTACCGTATGACTCTAGCAGCTTGTGATCCTTGAAACTTAGACACTTCATAAATTTCTTCTGAATGGATTCTAGTCTCTGTATGCGGATAATATAGCATGGAGACCATATACTACAAGCATTGTACACACATAAACGTCTCCGAAGTGAAAGGTGCTAAAGTTATTCTGTGACAAAATATAATTAATTCACACTCAATAATAATAATAATAAAAATATACAAAACTCCGACCATTACCTACAATTTGTAAAATATGCACGCACATTCGGACGTCATTGTTTGTGTGTCAAATTAGTAATTAGGGACAAGCTCCAAGCAAAAATTTGCAGCTTATTCATGTCAGTGTTAAAATCAATCCAAATCATTTCGAAATAACGGTTATATTAGCGCGTGCTAACAAGCACTTTTCGCTCAAACACGCCGTAATTGACATTTTTGACTGTTTGGAGGCTTTAGCTTTATAACATGAGACATTCGCTAAGCAAAAACGAGAAAAATTTAATCATAATATAGGGTTACAAAGATATTTGGCTCTAAGTGAAAAAAGAGAGATCGTAGATTTTAATATAGATAAATAATAATACTGCTAGTAAATTCACTCTGAAATAAAGTCCAATCTATAATAACATAAATATGTTTTGTACCTGGCTCTACTATTTTAAGTTTTTGTTACAATCATCATCATCATCGTCATCATAGACAGCTCATCCAAGCCACTACAGGGCAAAAGCGTCCTCCCTCTTACGCCATTTGAAAATACAACAGTTTGCGTCGGTCTAGTCCTATGCTTTGATGGAAACAAAACAAATAAAAAGCAAATAATATCTAGCAAAATATAAGACGTCAGACACATCGTTATAGTTCTTTTTGCAATTATTTTTTCATCCGTGACCCGTGATGAATATCTATTGCATATTTATTATTTTAGGTTTCAATTATATTGCCGGAACACTAAAAAAGTAATTAAGTACAGGTTCCCCATTTCTCTTGGTAATAATTTAGTACCTAGACGGAGGCCTTTTATAATATTTATGGTGTCTGAGTTTCGCTTCCGACTGGGCTAAAGTTTGTAATGAATAACATCGTCACATATTTACATCTTTAACGCAGTCGGGTATTAAGTTCTATTACCTAATTATATTTTATTTCCATATTGATTTCGTGGTCACTATAATTCGGCGATATCATTAAGCTATTGGATGTTTATCAAAAACCACAAAGCCAAAAATTAACTAAAAATTGTGAATTGTTACTATTTTTGAAACCATCTATTAAAGCAGACTAACTTAAACCACCTACAGTTTTATCTGAAGTTAATTATAATTTATAGGTAAAATTAATAACAAGTGGAGCCCACTGAGCCACTGAACACAATTATAATTTTCTAACTTTACAGAAGGGCTCTACACTTGTTGTTTCTTGCATGTTATTCAATATGTTTCAACAGTTTAAACATAATTATATTATGTGCAATTAAAAGCAAAAAACTTACTTCCGCCCGCGACTTTGTCAGCATGGCATGCATAAAACAATACCTTGATTTTGCACACATGCTAATAACTGATGTCAATACAATAACATGATAATTATTGATAATATAACTTATAAGGGCAGCGACTGTGTTAATTTTTTTCTGTTGTTTATGAACGTATTTGTCGTAAATGCCGATTCGCATAGCAAATGGACCGATAATAATACGTTTATAGTATCTATACCTTGCAGAGATACTTGGCGATTCACTCGATCGAGACGTGCATGGTCAGACTGCGTGTAGGTGTTAGCCGTAATTTCTATCCTACGTAGATGCTCAAACTAACCCGTTTATATAGTTAATATGTTTCGATTCGAATAAGAATCGCGCTAGTCATACTTACATTAGGTATGTGATCGTCCCCTCAAGATGATTTCTCATCTCAATACGCCGTCACTGGCCCAATGCTCAATCTTATATATTACGTGACACAATTCTATAACGACTTGCAAAACTGAGGCTCATTTAATTCTTATATTACAGTATAGTAGGGCCATGTTTATTTGAGTATATAAAAAGCCAAAACGGTGCAATGTAATATTAAAAGTCCTATTCAAAACCACAGATTGATAGAATAATATATTATTTGTGTTCAAAATAAATATTTATAATATAAATAATTTTGTAACATTTTGTTTGACAGTAAAAAGTTATGCAAGTCACTAGGTTTTATAGATGTTTCATCCGCGCAGACCTTAGAAAATCTAAAAAAATATTTGTCTGCCGATAGAATACTATGATAAACGTAGCTAACAAGAAAGGACGTAAATGTAAGCAATTTGACGTGGTTTTTCAAGCTTGCAACCACGTGAGCGAAGCCACGGGCATCGGATAGTATATTGATAAATAAAAATACTCTAAATCACTCGTTTAGAGTATTTTTATAATATAATAATAATATAATATAATATATAATATAATAAAAATACTCTAATTAATAACAAGTGGAGCCCACTGAGCCACGGAACACAATTATAATTTTGTGTACGCTTCAAAAACTCAAAAAGTTCTGCACCGATCGAGTTGAAATTTTAGCATGATATATAATCCGCATCAAGAATTGTTTTCATCTATTTTTTTCATCAATGACATATCAGCGAATGTGCGAATGTGCCCACAGCGAAGCGTGGCAGGGTACAGCTAGTTCGAATATAAAAAATTTAACCACAAACCTTTATTACTTTACTGCACTCGTTTAAATCTGGAACAGTTTTCGGAATATTTATAAGCCCAATTTCGGATAACAATGAATCGTACCGAGACGACTGCATAAAGTTCTCAACGAGCTTCGAGCCCTGTTAATTTTGAGTATGTTTAAATATTAATGCCATGCTTCTACCAGGAAATGGAAGGAGCGAAACCCTACACTGCAGGGCCGGGTTACACCTGCCTTGTAATGACGTTTTGTAAGAAATACTCGCTGGAGAATTCCGTACAATGAAAAATAACTATGCATTGTTTCTGGACTGTTTGTTGTGATTACAAAATATTATCAGCATTCTAGGGTATGTACCAATTTATAGGTCGATATTGTTGTTAATTCAACCGTTTTTATTTCGAGTCAGATTAGACACTCGGGTTACCGGAGAGGTGAGCGCAAATATAACGTGTGCATTGACATATCAATGTACAAAATCCTATTTACTACTTACTTATAAACCTGAAAATGTGTTTGTTGGTTTGTCTTTCTTTCAAGCAGCGCCGGAGCAAGGGTGACGTGATTTTGCAAACATAGAGATACTCGTAGATAAAGGGCAGAGATAGTGACATAAACAAGTGATTTCTGTTGGACGCAGGTGAAATCACGGGTCGCAACTATATTGCATATAAGTTCTGTGGGTACAGCACACAATAGGCAAGCTTGCGATTTCAAGAGCCGTCATCATCCGCTGCAATTTGTAGAGATTTTATATTTCGGAGGAACTGTAAAATTTTAACTCTCCCTATAAAACTGCCTACGCAGCAGTAACAGAATTACGTTTCACAGCATAACGACGTCTTTAAAAAGTATCGTGATATTCAGGCGAATTTGAATTAAATGTAAGACCGTGGGAGGGACTGAAAGACTTATTTTTAAAGTAAATTGGTAAAACTCCTGCAAGCGACAGTTATCAAAATTCAGAAATCAAATTATTTCATTCCTCCTAATCTCTGATCATTACCCACGCAACCTTTCATTTACTAGCGGCCAACATGTCTGCCTGCCTATTCTCGCAATAAAAAAAAACATCTTTAGAAAGTTATTGTAGAGTTCCATCTAGTTCCTTGTTAGAGCTCTTCTCGAGTAGTTCTGTTCCGGACAAGATGGCAAAGTTATTCTTACCTATGTGATTAGGAATATTGAAAATTTACAGCTATAAATAACCTTTCCAAAGAAGTCTGAGTATAGTATATCATATTGGTAGTATCTAATCCTGCAGAATCTACATTGAGTGATGAGCTGTTTTTTTTATCGATTTTAGTAAGGCTTCTAACAAACGTAGGCGTCTATTGAGCTATTAATGACGTTGAGTGTTTGTTCTGAGTAAGTCGTTGGGTTCAATGGCAGCAAGCCCTTTAAGGCACCGGCCACGTGCGCTATCGCTCCGGGCAAGCCACCCACAACCGCTTCGCTGCCGGAGTCACCGGCGCTAATCACGCTTGGAATTATGTAACAATGAGCTTAGCTTCTCGCGACGAGGCAGTAACGACGACCAACGCTTTATTTAGGAATTCGCGCAGCAGTGGTGCAAATTGTTATAACTATAATATAACTGTTTTACATTCCTTTCCAATAAAACAGGCATTATGTGTCGAAGGAAACACATAGCGTTGATTGAAGCATCTATCTCTTTATTTCGTTTAACATGTAATGTTATAATCGAAAATTAAATTCGTTTGAAATAAACATATTTCATTTTAATCTCTCGATTTTATTTTCTATTCGGGTAGCAACTGTTTAAGCCCTGACAAATAAGGCAAAATAATTTGGAAATTTTCAACAATTGACAACCATGCAAAAATTCTGTTATTTTTAATATGCGTGAACCACAAGTATTTGCTCTGAGTTTGGATGTTTGTAGGACCATGGTCCTCGTGGTTCCTGATTCTCTAGATACAGGGAGTTCTAGTTAGGGGTCGGGATCGATGTATGAGATCGTAACGCGTCATTATTATTCTCTCTATTTTAATTGTTAAGTTTAATATAATTACAATTATAATTATTGTTTCTTTTTACTATTAGAAAAAAAATAAAAAGACATTTTGACTGTAGTTACATTGGTTAGTCTCGAGATAAATCTAAGTTATATTTTAGTTTCATCTAAAATGTTAACCGCTTGCCTAAACTAATAACCGTTATGGATATTGGTCATAAAATCAATGAGATTTTTCATTTTGCTTTAAAAATCTTTATCTTCCAAGTAAAACTATTTCATACAACGACATTGCCACGGTGGACTTATATAAATGTCTCCTTCGAATGACAACATTGACAACCGTAATTGACAGGGGAGCACAGGCCCTTAGCACAATATTTTTATGACACATACATAGGACACGTACATATGATTTTCGTAGCCTTTTGTGAAAAGAATTCATTATTTATGTTAACTTTTCAACTTAAGACAGTGAGAAGAGGTATAAGATCAGTAACTTAAATCAGCGTCGTCCCGTGACCTCATTTTTAATACAAATCAGTTTTATTGTTACTAGACGAGCAGGTCTGACCGGGCCTGATGGTAACTTTGCATTGCAAAGTCTTGCGAGGCACTGCACTGCGCTCGCCACCCTGGAACATCGGTTCTAAAGTCTCATACGCCTACTAATGTCGCTGGAAACAGTGCTTTATTAACTTTTTTTTTTTTGTATTTCTATACTTATGTATAAGATATTATTTTTTTTGACGTGTAAAAGTGCAATATTTTGCCTATTTACAATAAATGATTTGAGTTAGAGTTAGAGTTTGAAACTAACTAGCTGCGCTCCGTGGTTTTACCCACGTAGTTTCCGTTTCCGTGGAAATGCGGCCTATAGCCTTCCTCGATAAATGAACTATTCAACACAAAAATAATTGTTCAATTCGGAGCAGTAGTTCCGGAGATCCTAGTTTCAAACAAACAAACTCTTCAGCTTTTTATATTAGTATAGATATAGATATAGATTGGTGTATTGATATCTGGCAAAGTATATAATCTACCTACAGTACTATAGTTCAAGTGCAGGATGCAAAAAAAATGAAACATCATTAAACACGTCACATCTGTTCGCGAGGTTTATTGACTGACCGGTTTCAAAGATTCCCCGAGCGGACCGAGGTCTCCAAATCAACTTGGACGAATTGGAGTTTAATTATGTTTGTATGTTCATCTGAGAATAACTCTCGACTTGTTGGTTTGATCTTTATGAAAGTGGAAGTAAGAAGATGGTGAATCCAGATTTTTTTTAATTTAGTAGTTAAGGTCAAGTAAAACATCGTGAGGAAACCCATATGGGTTTCCTTGTTGATGTTTTCCTTTAATAATTCTCAGGTAAGCATATGCTTACCTGAGAATTATTATTAGGTAGGTATGTTATCCACCAATCTGGACCGGGCACCCGTGACTGCTTAGTGCTTACGGTCTAATCCTCCTTACGAAAGTAAGGGGAACCTGTGCTCAGCAGTGGGCCGATATGGGTTGATGATGATAATGATAGTAAAGAAAGTATAATTGAAAGTGTTGAAAATAATTTTCACGTCGCACCGCTTCTAAGATTAAGTTGATTGTTTAAAAGCTGACTTTGATGGACGCTTGCATCTTTGCTTAGATTTAAGCCGACTGCGCCAGAAGGAGGGTTATATTTTGCAAGTGCATTTAAGTATGTATCTTGAAATGTAATTGGAAACGAGAAATGCTACAAAGAGTCGAAAATTAATAAAACATAAAACCCGATTGCGATCAAAATTTAATCGTGAAATGCAATCGTTGGCATTGCAGCTCAAAGTTAAATTAAAATTTACTAATGTCAGCTAGTGAAATTCTACACAATGTACCTTTTTAACTTAAATATACTTAGTTTGGTATTGGTATAAAAAAAAAACATTTATCACAGCTTTGTCAGTGTTCGAAATTGGTTAGATGTGAGTAAGTAGAATACCACAAACAAATAACAATATTCAAACTAAGGATTCTCTAGAACCTTCATACAACTGGCGGGTGTTCGCAAACTTTCTACAACTCGTTAGACGCGTTAACTGCAAGTTTGAAACATTTTAATAGGCGCAGCACTTGCTACCCTAGAATAGCATTACATGCCTATGCCTCTTGTGTGAACAACTTTGATCGTTAGTAATATATACTAGAGGCTATAGCAGAATAAGTAATTATTGCAATCATTTAAATCACTACAACCATAAAAAAGTATTTAAAATAAAACAGTTCGATTTAATAATAAGTGTTATATAATATAAATTGTGTTGAAGCTATCTAGTTTGTCAGATCGTGTACCAATAATAAACGAAGGTAGATACCAAGCCGTAAGAAGTCTAATCACGTCCTTTAAACGCCACCTTAGATTCACCCCACCACCGTAGGCTTCACGGCTCGAATATTGATTGTTTCGCATCTTCAGCCGTTAATTTAGATAATAAATTTACTGACGCTTAAACTCGACAGCCTTGATACCGTCAAAGCAGAGCTGAATTTCGACGGGCTACGGGCTGTTTGTTCATTTCCCGTGCAAAATGTCTATTCCGGAGTGGAATCGCGCGCTGCTGTTAATTCTGCTAACTTCTTGTCACTACATCCCTTAACTAACTCGTTTAGAGTTCAATTTCAGTTGTAATATCCACAAAGCTTATGTTTATTAGCATTTGTATATTAGTGAATATGTTTGATTGGCGGTAATTTTCTATTTTTTATTTGACTCAGTGACGAGCAAGTGCTACCTGCCCATAACAGTTACAGTGCCACCCAGAACTTAACATTGCATAATCTTGCGCGGCACTGCACTGCGCTCGTCATCCTGAGACAATCCAATCCCCAATAATAGATCCAATCTTTGTTTTGGAATGTATTGGAAAAAAATCAGACAGGTGATTTCAAAGTTATAAGTGTAGCGACCAGGCCAGTTAGGGAATCTAACGAAAGGTTACAACTGTTCAGCCAAAACTTATCCGACCGTAAATAGGCATATTGTAACATATTATATTACATAAGCAAGCAAAGGGTAGGTAGACGCTCGGAGTGCTCTAGACTCGTTCCGCCGAATAATGAATTATAAGAGACTTGACAGTACTCAAACAAAGTGGCGATTCATGAATGGTGCACTCGAAGCTCTTTACTTTCGTGTCTGACCTTGAGCGACGAAGGTGGATGACCCTGTAGATGTAGACACCTGCCTCAACCACCTCGCTTTTTTTCTAGAGTTCCGTGGGTTTACTGTAGAAACCTATCTATTTTACGTAATAAATTTACTCAGAAACGTCATTAACGCCCTACTATGTATGAGTAAAGTTAGTTTTTTTTAAACGAATTTTAAAGAGAACACCATAAGTTCGGTTTGGTTAAAAAAGACAAAACAGGATCAATAAAACTCAACAAAAGCAATAGAAATTGAATGGAAAAAAGTGCTTTTTAAAAAGCACCTTTTATTCTCTTCTGTGTGTTCTCTCTAAAGTTAATTTAAATAAACTATCATTGCTAATAATCATATTGGTACTCTGATTGATTTTCACGTGAATACGACCGAATGGCTGTAATGAAGCTGTTTGAAGCAAATACCAATTTAATTGTCTTTGAGAATGTATCAATAGGATGTGAAATTGAACGTAGGGTTAATTACAACGGGAACAGATAGGTACACGATTGAGAGATGAATCAGGCAAATGAATATCCTAGAAGTACTCATAGGTACACAGAAAGCAAAACTCTACATGGGATGATTTGTTAGTAAAAATCGATCTAGTTTCTAACCTACCTCGAATTTTGAATCGACAAAACACTAAGAAGTTATTTCAGTCAGATAAAAAAGAACGACTGGTATTTTTTTTATAATGCTATGCAACATTTTAAATATATATTCTATTTTCATGAAATAATTACGAATTACCTACCTATGAACCATATTTAAAATTTCAGACAAATAATAACCTCTCAGTAAAAATAAGCATTCAAACATTTAACAAAAAGTTATTGTATGTTGTGTAGGTTCCAATAAAAATACAGTTTGTTCTTATGAGAGATTTTCTAATCAAATTGACAGTTTTGATAGGACCATGTCAAGTCTAGACATTACAAGAAAATAGTTATTCTGAACAAAATACTCTAAAACGACTTAAATAACAGAAAATAAATAAAAGCACTATCAATTACTAGCTTTATTAATATTATTTTGATTATGTTATCAGTCAAAAAGGTCACCCCCAAATTGTAATTTAGGTAATACACAATATTGTTTGATCATAATGTCAATTACTATAGCGTAATATTGATTGGACGATGATAATTTAATTAGTAATCGGGGTCGAATCGAAACCCAATGTTAACCTTCCGCTGGATTCGAAATTTTCTATATTAAGCGTTTCAGCTAAGCATGTGGCCGTTTAATAACTAAATTGAATTAGGTCTATCTGGTTTTAGTCTCAACCAAAATAGACCAAACCGAAGGTCAACCGCTTCACCTTGGGCTCCGAGGCTGGCCTATATGGAGTCTTGTCAGCATCCGAAATTAAAATAAAACAATATGAATTCAAGATCATGTTACCCAAATATAAAATAATCATAATCATAAGATTTTTTGTAGTAGGAGGCCTCTTCAGCAAGAGACCGCCTGGGGAAGTACCACACCTTTACCAGATATTCACCCGCCAAGCAGTAGTGTGCAAACATTACTGTGTTCCGGTTTGAAGGGCACTATTTCCAGCGAAATTACTGGGCATATGAGACTTTAGAGCCTATGTCTCAGGGTGACGGGCGCAGTGCAGTGTCGTGCAGGATTATGCAATGCAAAGTTCTGGGTGGCACTGTAACTGTTATGGGCAGGCGTAGCGCTTAGCATCAGGTTAATGACTTGCTCGTCACATCACTCAATAAAAAAAAAACATCAGACTATATCGGCCCTATATCTAGCATGGGTTTCCCCCTTACTTTCGGGGGAGGATTAGGCCATACATCATCATCATCATCAACCCATAACGTCCCACTGCTGGGCACGGGTCTCTCCTCACTTTCGTGAAGAGGGTTAGGCCATAATCCACCACGGGGGCCCAGTCCGGATTGGTGGATAACATACCGACCTCCGAAATAATTCTCGGGTAGGTATGTGGGTTTCCATAGGCCATACATATAATATAATTATGTAATACCTATAAAAAGTGTGGACGTTAAACCTTTTTATTGTAAATATTCAAAATTATAGTTATAGTGTTTCTTTTTCTTTTCCTAATGTCACTTTGGAATGTCAGTAAAAACAGAGGGATTTTGGATTGCTGAAAATATACAAAAATTGAAAAGCTAAATATCGTTTCGTATCATTTAATTTGGTCCTTATTTTTCCAAAACTGGACAAACTACTAACTTTTTACTCAGTGATAGCTAGATATTTTACTTTGTAACACGTTTAACTAACTTGGCGAAATTATAAGGATTCCCGGACTTCCTGGTTTGACTCCGGAACTCCTAGCGTTTCAAATAAAACCACATTTCAATAATTATATTTTGGTTTAACTCTGCTTTGCGGTAAAAATGAACTTCGTTCGATTAGTTTGGACGTTATAATAAAGATAAATTCAAATATTATCCAGACGTCAACTTGACTAAAGGTAGCCAAATACAGCGAACCCTACTTACCCTACTCATAACCAAACTCCTCTATAAATAACTATACCTTTCTTCAAAAATCTTTCAGCTGTTTCGGAGCTGAGTAGCCACAAACACACTTACAAACTTGCGTACTAACATACTTACACATATACTTTCACATTTATTATATGAGTACATCGGATAGTGATAAAATGCTAGAATGCTTCAGCTCCACTTTTGCTGACAGTCACCGTGGCGTAGTGGGTGATGATCCGACTGCAAAGCGTAATGTAGAGAGTTCTCTGCACAGAGTAAACAGTGGCGAACAAGGTACTCTTAGTCTAGGAGTTCGTGGTCCTCGTAGATTTTCATTTCTGAGGTACAGTTGAGAGAATCTTAGTTAAAGGTCAGGGTCTATGTAAGTATATATATTTCGAGACTTGTTAGTGTTGTCTCGTTTTAAAGTTTTATTTCTATTTGATTGTACAATTGTACATGAGTCTGTAATAAAAGAAAACATTTAATTATTTTATACTTAGGACAAAAATTAGTTAAGTACTTTGAGGTATAAGAAAACTTACCTAAGCATCCAATTGAAACAATAAAAAAGCAAAGTCCTATTTTGGCTTAATTTTGAGCGCGCTCTTGTAATTGGCCAAAAATGTTCATTCTTTATTCGCTACACAGAATGGCTTTCATTTATTTCAGCATATTGTCGTACCTCTGTCGCGCGTGGTCTCGTTAAAAGTTGGCACAATCCGGGTATAATGAGACACCTAAACTTCTTGGACGCCAGTGAGGAGAACAATATTCTCTGGTTCACGTGTTTTTACAAGCTTTTATTTTACTCATTGTGTTAGTATTACGAGTATTACTTCATTGCTCACACCAAATCGTGCAAGTACCTTTTGACACAGTTCCCGTTTTTATTTCGGTGTGTCAAACTCCGATGACAATGTACATGTTATGGTGACAGTGAGTTGATCTAATGAAAGAACTGGAATTTGAAGCAACTAACAGTAGTATTATGGTGTTTGAGCTCGTTTAAATCAAATTACAGTGCTTAACGTTTGACTGAAACATTAAATTTTGATTTAAAAGAAATACTAGAACCAACTCGATTACAAATTTTAGAATTATGTTGATATTTTGCACGGTAAGCACAGGGGTTTAGGGGATTATATTCTCTGTTAGGAGACCTAAATCGCAGCTAATGATGATAATGAAGACTTATCTTTCATCGTAAATCAACCCTAATTGAAATAACAGTAGGTATTCTCGATTTATAGACAACAAACACGGTGAACGCCTAAAGTTAGCCTAAACTAACAAACCGATATCATATCAATTAGGTATCGTGCCTAAAACACTGGCTGCGTTGCCACGATTTATGGCAGTACTTAATCTTTGTTTTAAGAATAAGTCAGTATTTTTTTCCGTATTTATTAGTCAAGGATAATAATGCTTCAAAATAATAGTTATAAACACTGGTAAGATCTAAGAAAACTACTATTGCTACCTTATTTTTATGGGATACGCTCGCAGTTGAAGAGTTATTGTGGCAAAGCCATGAAACGATCTAACGGGCAATCATATTTCATTGGTCGTAACGTAAATCTATGAGTTTTCTGGTAACGTGAAACGTTAACCGTTATTTATGATTTAAACGATTGACGATTTATTTTCGTCCTTAAAACAAAAAATATCAATTTATTTTTAAATTGGGCAAGTGAAATAAGATTTGAAACATTCAAAGATTAGTGTTTACATTTTCCGACACTTTCTTGTATATGAATAGAAAATATGATGAGAAGCATCGGCACGTGTACAGTAGGTATACTTTAAGAAAAGATACTCTACTCCAAGACGAAACCAGAATGCCCAAAGTCTCTAGAACAAGTAAAAGTGAGATCATCTCACCTGGAAGTGGTATTTAGTGGTGGTCCTAGCTTGTAAGCACGCTATAACCCTACAATATAAGAAGGCCGCATTGAAACGGCAAGGAACATAAGCGTGCTCAATCAACACTGCTTGGTGATGCAAAAGACAATTAGTTAATTATTACAAAAGTTGCGGTGGATCACGTTAGCGAAGCTCTTCTGTGTTTAATATTAGCCCATCCATCCCTGACCCTGATAAAGCTTAATGTTTGCCGCTTCATTAAACTACCATAAAGAATTACCCTTATTGTATTCCCAGAGCGTTTCAGGGCAAAGGAGAAAACATGTCTGACTTTTCCTTCCCTTCGCATTATTACACTCTGATCCTCTCTAAACTATAAAGCTTTTCGTTTTCAGCTTTCCCCTACATATTTATATAACAATATCATTTGAACATTAAATATGGCTCTTCTATCCCTTGTTCAATATGTGAAGCTTTTCTGCATTACTTTCGGCAATGTAAAGGGGCTACATTGTTTCTGTAACATTAAAAGAGTCGCAGAATCGCTTCGCTGGCTATGAAGCAAACAATCAAATTATTTTTGATGTTGTTTACTTTGAATCTACTTTATCGGAAAGTTGTATTGGGTTATCTATTCGAGTATAAAATTTGTGGGTACTTATTGAAGCAGATTATATTAGAATATAAATAGCTTAATAGTTATTGATTACAAAAACTATAGGAATCCCATAAACATCATAAAACATAGCCGCGCCTTTTAGGCTTTTGGATAAAATACAGAAATCTAACACCACAGAATTAATTATAGTATTAAACTTAAATAGATAGACACTCAAAGAAACTAAACGCGGTGACGAGACAAGTAGTTAAAATAGTAGTTAAAATTTAAATTGAATTAAATTAATTAATTTATTTTTAATTTAATTTAAATTTTATAGACTACTTGCTGTACATACAACACGAGGCGTTTAAAAATTGGAACGAACTTTTAAAGTTTCAAAGAACGCAGTAAAAACTTTAATTGATATTAAATAATCGAATATCTGAGATACTAAAAACTAAACTTAAACTTAAAATTACAAACTAAAAACCAAACATTTATAACTAAACATAATCTAACGAGCCGCTAGTACGGCTACATAGCCTGTACGTACTCGTACGTATTGTTCGTACCCAAAATGCTAGCTGAAAAATATAATAAAAGTATGGTTATTATTATTCTTATATCTTCACCTTATCCTATTGCATCCTACAGAAACCGTTAATTTTAACGCGATAAAAAGTACTCTACGTTCTACTCGTAAACCACGACCTAAAGAATCTGTATACTAAATTGCATCAAAAAATTCGTACAGTCGTTTCGGCATGAAGAGGGACACACAGACTTTCGCATTTATAATATTATCGTGAAATTATAATCGTCTATCTAATTATTATCACATTCAACTATTGCGTTTATATGTCAACTCAACTCAACTCCGAGGCGCAACGCGGCCACCATACAGTGCAAGTTTGGCAGTCCAGACAGTTTGGAATCGGATCCGCAAGTATTTAGACGTGGCTTTACCAGGCGTAAACTCGTTGGAAACTAATTAATATTCCGGAACCGGATTAAGAAGCTGGCTGCAACTTCTCAATCGGTCTAGTTAGAGGTTCGGCAGTTCGCAACTTTCAACCCTTCTCGTCTCTTAGGTTTATTGAGATTTCTAGACGAATAGAGTAGACATGTTCGATTGTTCGACATTAATACTACACTGTAAAGAGATGCAAGATAAAAATAAAGTATTGCTATTAAATAAAATAACGCATCTCAATCACAGACATAGATTCTGACCCTTAATACAATACTGTTTTCCAGTTTGAAGGGCACAGTTTCCAGCGAAAATACTAGGCATATGAGACTTCAGAACCAATATTTCAGGGTAACGAGCACAGTGCAGTGCCGTGCAAGATTATGCAATAGAAAGTTCAGGGTGGAATAGTTTCTTTTTATTATCAGGTGAAAGACGTGCTCGCTTCGTTAGTCAGTCAAAAAAAAATAGGATTCACTGTATATTGGGAATCAGAGAACCATGGTCCTACAAAGAACCAGAGTCAGAACGGATACCAGAGGTACACACAAATCTTTGCCCTGTGCGGAATTTGAACCAGCAACCAAAAGAAACTATTCCGGTGAACAAATGCCAATAGATTTCAATTTACTAATCGCGAGCCTTTACAATAGTAAAGGTAAACTTATGTTGCTGTATCTACCTACTTGCCTTCAGATAACAAATTAAGCCTTTAAAGTTATCAAAGCTGCTAGAACAACATGCAATAATAAACAGCACTACTAACTATACCCACAAATAAATCATTTACAGTGTACATTATTGCTTAATAGCAAACTATGTCCGACCTAAGCAAGTTATAAGCCGTATTGTTAGCCCACCCTGACAACCCGCACATGAATGTTTACAATGGGTCAATGGAACAAACGACTAATTTCAAACTGAGTGGCTTGTACGCGGTTAATAGTTTAATTACAATGTGAACACAACGGCTAATGCCTATGATGTGTCACGATACTGATCGAATTGGGATATGTATTGACGATGTGGAAGAGACATATTTACAGAAAATCAAGTGACGAGAAACCCGGCACTTTAAACTTATTGTGTATACAACTAACCAGCTACCAACCAACCTTCTATAATCTAACTGAGTGGTGAAAGTATTTAATTACTGCGGTAGTAGATTAAGCAATGGTGCTGAGGACGACTGGGATGAAAGGGATAAAAGGGACTTTATCTAACAGCTCCAAGAAAATTAAAGTCATTACAAGTTTTCACACACTTAATTCCCAAGAAAAAAGCCTCTGAGTTGGATCACGTGTAGGGTGCTATAACGGTACCTTTACTCGTGCAAACTGCTTCTCGTTACGTTGCGTTCAGCCGAGCCAGATCGGATGTTTAGTAGACTGTCATATTATAATTAGCACGAGAAGAGACAGATTTATGCATGTGATTACTGGGCGTTATAATGTTACGTTATTAAAATGAAAATCGTGCCACAGGCACATGAAGCGTTGAATGCCAAGTGATTAAAAAATTCTGAAATTCCAGGTCATAAATCGCCATATTTGATCTTTATGTTAAAAATTAAGCGATTCCGCGGCGGACGGCTCGCGAACGTGACCAGCGGGAGGTTTTAATCAGAAGCAAGGTCAGCACACGTACTAGAGTCTCGTCTGATTGAAAGTGGAAGTCAGGCCTGTCGTATATTTGGAATGGCGGAATTGGAATGATCGAGTCCCGGTCGTCATGATTGGCCGGTGCAGTCGCATTCGCATCATTACCTTAATAGAGGCCATTAGGGGCAGTTGTAATGCAATGGAAAAACAAGGGTTGCGTGATCACTCAAATAGCTTTCATAGCATGTTTATGTCAAGTTTTGACACTTGCAGCAGTAATAACGCTAATTATCTCAGCTGCAGGAGCAACATGCTAAAAGTAGGGATTTACACACAGATTAGTCGATTGCAAATGTGGTGCACCATTTAATATATTCTGTGGTACCAGTACAAACGATGGTGCAGATGGTGGCAGCGATAATACTAGTCTTGAAGTAAAATGCGCTGTATGTAACAGGATTAAAACTCACAATGAAATAATTTACTTTAAGGCGAATTGGTGTTCAGTCGTTACAATGTTACAATGTGCGAAGGCCTCGTGCGTAAGACATATAAATGACTATGCAGACATATCATTTTGTCTTGTTCCTCACGCATGACGGTAAAATTACCTAGGCTTTATGTACAACTATTTATATCATCCGCGGTCTCTTGGATAAAAAGTATCTGTATTAACTTAAGACTTATTTTGTTGCAGGTCTCGATTCGTCAAAGCGAGCCGGAATAAGTTTGAGACTGAAAGTGTACGGAGAATGAGCGCAAATGTTTAAGAAGACCTATAAAGCTCGTTACATCCGAGTGGTACTCAAGGCAAGGACGTGGAAACGGGCGCCGATGAAGTTTCTAAAGTGGAAAAAGAAAATGACGACCAAGAAACAAGAGTACGACCTGGTCACCAATGATGAGTACGATACGCGGATCCCCTTGCACCCTGACGAAGCATTCACCTATGGCATCACGTTTGAAGCTAAGGTGAGTTTTAATCCTAGTTGTACCATATGAAAAGGAAACAGAAAAGAACGCATCGTGACTCGGTGTTATATCCTAAACGCCTCAGTGACAGACACTTAGATGAGTGACTATTCAGTGACTTGAGATCTGAGCGCTTCCGTTCTTCGGACGGCATGGACGGAGCCGTCGGGTGGTTATTGATTGATAGCAGTCATTAAGCCAAGTCAGAAGCCCTTGGGCGGCCTGGCAAACTGACTTCAGAGGATTGTCTATAATTTCATTCGAGATCGCTCGATCAAGGTATATCAGCTTGAATTTTTCGGATCCCCATTCTAATTACAATGAAGTATAATTAGAATTTAAGTTTCATAAGTTTCATTATATAGAACATGTTGTAAAAATATATATAACATGAACGGCTTGTATGTCACAACGTTACCTAATTAATTAATTCGCTGCTTTAATTCAAAGGAGCAATTTGTCCTGTTAGCGCGGCAGCTAAGCTGTATAGGCTGAGCGCGCCTCCAATGGCGGGGGAAGGATGGCTGGTAGAAGAGTAGTACAAAGGAACTTGGCGACTAACCTGGTCTCCATGCAACTGCAATCACCTCGGTTCGGGTCCGTCTCCAAGCTGCTTGTTCCTTCAGGATGTTATGACGTTCGATGTAGTGGACTGTATTTTAGGCGGTTGGTGCGTGTCGGCAAGGAGCGTTTACGCGGCGGGTTTATAGCGGGTTTTGTTTATATTTGCGCGTCGAATTCACGTGGACCACCACAGAGGAGCAGCAGATCCAGTACTTTGGATTCGGCGAGAGCGGCAGCCGCGAAGGACGAGGGTCGATCGCAGACTACTTGCGGCGGCAAGCAGTTTTCTCGTGGATACCACGATATGAGCGACAGAGATAGTCGCCAAGAAATGATAGGAATAGGAAGGTAGGAAGGTATTATGAGTGCCAATGTAAGTGGCGCGAACATTTGCCCCCGGCCTAAAAACCATTGGTTTTTAAAAGAAAGCGGGAAATAAAAAAAATAAAAATAAGAGTTAAACTCTAAAGCGGTCAACGGGTTAAATATAAAATAGCGGTTGACCGGGGAGCAAGGGGTTAAATTATTGGGTAGGTAAGATACATAAACGGACGACGGGTCTCTGGTAGACGCCGGTCGCCGTTTTTACTGACGCTACTCGACAGATGCCATCGCCGCCGACATGAGTGGCCACGACGACGCCGAGAGGCCAGGATAGCGGGGGAATATTATCAGTGATAATAAGAACAATAGAACCTATTGTAATGGGATTCGAAGGTGTATTCCATTTTCCTCTAGATTGAAGTAAGTGAAGATATTCCAACTTCCACCGTTTGGAAAATGATTGTACCATTTGATCCAATAAAGCGTACCGTTTCAATAAGTGTCCAGGTTCATCGGGAACCGTGCAAGCGGGCAAATGCTTCAGCGGTGCGGTCATTAAGAAATGTGAAGCACTCAGCGCGGTCGGCTCAGACGGATCTTCGCTCAATAACGTTACAGGACGAGAATTGATAACGCATTCTATCTGTGTGAGTACGGTTAACATTTCCTCATACGTGAGTAACTGTGAACCGATCGTCTTATGAAGATGACTTTTAAACGCTTTCACATATATTTCATAATTCCCCCCGAAGTGAGGACTTCGCGGTGGATTGAATTTCCAGTGTATGCGATTAGCTGATAACTCATCTGAGATAGACTTATTATATTCGTCGGAATTTAAAAGATCCGTTAACGCATTTTTCGCATTTTTAACGCATTCCGTTAACGCAGAGACGGGAAGGGAGTCAAGGAGCGCGGGTGAGTTACTAGCCCATTTGACGAGATCGAAGCCCCCGGCCTTGAGCAACTCGCGGAGATCGTCTCTGAGTTGTAAACAAGCAGACAGAGTAGGCATGGAGTAGCACACGTCGTCCATGTATGTGTTGTCGCTGATAAGAGATGCTGCGAGTGGGAAGCGGGCACCGTCGGCGGCGCACAGCTGTCGCAACACTCGCATTGCAAGGAACGGACTGCTACGTAGACCAAAACAAACGCGGTTGAATTGGTAGGTATCAAGCGGAAAAACGGGATCGAATCGATACAGGAATTTTTGATATTTGCGGTGGTCCTTATTTATCAAAATTTGTAGGTACATCTGTTTAATATCGGATGTAAAAGCGATTGGGTAGAGGCGGAAATCCAAGAGGATTGTAAAAAGATCGTTTTGTAAATTATCCCCGGTATATAAAACTTGATTCAAGGAGAGGCCTGAGTCAGTTTCAGCACTGGCGTCCATCACCATACGCCATCGAGTTGTTGTTTTTTGTAGTCTCGCAATGGCGTGGTGTGGCACGTAATATCCAGTAAAAGGACTATCATTGTCGATCAGTGAAATGTAACCCTTCTGAATGTACTCTTTGATTATAGCATCGTACTCTAAGCGCAGAGCAGGTGTCGCGGCGAGCTTACGTTCGAGATACATGAAGCGTTTTTTAGCGATAGGGTAAGAATTACCCAGAGAGGTCGCGGGATCGCGGGAGAAAGGCAACGCTACAGAATAGCGTCCCGTAGGATCGCGGGAAACGTTATTTGTAAAAATGCGTTCACATTCTATAGCGTCTGGGCTCAAAGTCGGCGTGCATTGCACCTCTTCAAGCTGCCAGAAGCGTTGGACAAGATTATCTAAACGTGGTCCTTCCGTAAAGGTACAAAGGGAAATATGAGAGCGGCATCTATCTTCAACCAAGGGGTCAGTGATAGAAACAACGGTTTCAATATGAGCGGGCGTAACATGAGCGGGAGTAACATGAGCGGGAGTAACATGAGCGGGGGTAACGGGAGCGGTCCCGATTACGATAAAACCAAAAATGGTTTCAAAAGCGGTTGGAGTACCAGGCGGACCAGCGGCGCGGCCTGATAGCAATATTTCAGAAAAGAGCGGCGCGCCTATAAGTATGTCGATCTCGGAAGGCGAAGCGAAACTGTCGTCTGCCAGAGGCAGGCAGTTCAGGTATGAAAGGCAGGATACGTCAATTTTCACTGCCGGTAAATTGTCTGTTATGCGGTCGATAACATAGGCGTCAATTGCAATAAAATTATCATTTAGGCGGGAAGATAAAGTAGCAGAAACTGCTCCCTTGATTGGGTTAGATGCGGAACCTATCCCTTTAACAACGGTGTTCGTCACCTTATTGCATTTTAAATTTAATTTAGCGCAACATTTTGAAGTTAAAAAGTTACTTTGGGAAGCCGAATCAATTAAGGCGCGTACTACATGGCGGCGACCATTTAAATCCGTAGCATAAACTTGTACGGTTCCCAGTAAACAAGTAGTGTCATTAGGCTGCGAAGCGGGGCGTATATTACACAGCGACACCTGTTGTTGTGATGACTGATAAGCAGTTGTAGGTAAGTTCGTCAGCTGAGCGCTAGCGGAGCCCGCGACGGGCGGCGGCGATGCCGAAGGCGGCATGTGATCCCCGGCGGCGGAGAAGTTGCCAGTTCGCGCGCGCGGAGGCGGCGCGTACGCCTGTGACGGAGCGCTAGGGTACGGGCGATTGTCTTCACGGGAAGATGATACTTTGCGGCATAACATAGAATGATGTTTACATCCACAATAACGGCAATTAAATTTAGAATTGCAAGCAGTATTTATATGCGTAGTGCTTAGACAATTAGTGCAACCTTTGCTTTGTTTTACAAAAGTGTACCTGTCGTCGATAGAAAGCTTATCAAATACAGGGCATCTATATAAGTTAGCGTGATCGGCTTGTTTGCAAAGCGGACAGTGAGTGACGCATGATGCTGCAAAAGACTGCGTAGACCTTGCAGTACGCGGCCTGTTATCACTGCGGCTAAGAGAATCGGTCGTAGTGCGTTCCAATATTTTGCTTTGTTCGCGGATGAATTTTAAAAGTTCATTGTATGTAGGCATAGATTTACCTCGCATGTGCATTTCAAACGACCGTGCAGTACTTGAATCTATTTTCTTCAAAGCGAGCGATAGTAAAACAAAATCAGACACGTTATCGAGCTTGAGAGACTTCAAACTTGACACAGCCGTACAGAATTTATCTAGAAATAATTCTAAGTTTTTATTCGTCGCGGTGTTAAAAGATTTAAAATCAAGCATTTGATCAAGATAAGCGGAGGCTAGGTTACGGTTGTCGTTATACTTATCGACGAGCGTCTGCCATATGATCGGATAATTATCACCGTTAGGTACGATACCAGAACAAACTGCAAGGGCCCGGCCTGACAATTTATTAATTAAATATTGGACGCGTTCGTGATCAGTGAGATCGGGATTTTCGTGAATCGTGCGTTTGAATGACTCATAAAATATCCTCCAGGTCATCGGATCTCCATTGAAGACCATCAAATCGAGTTCAGGAATTCTGATAGATTTACGTTGCGGGGCAACATTGAAATCAGCGGTTTTTAAAGGCGGGTTAAGTTTATTATAAACAAACTGACAACGGCAAAACATATCTTCGAAGACGTTTATAGATTGGTAGTTTACCGTGTACGAAGCGTTGAGAGTCAACTCGGTGACATTTAATTTGTTCACAATTTCATTGAAATCGGAGCGTAAGCGGTCTAACGAGATCATTTCACATAGAAATAAATCCTTCTCAGTATCATCAGTGAAAGCCTTTAAAGATCGGTTAAAAATATCTTGTAAGCGGGAAAATATAATGTCACGTTTACCTATCAAGGTCAAACGTTCGATTTGTAACGTATCGAGCGCTTTTGCGTCCTCGTATACTTCACTATCTTTGTCTTTTGAACGAGTAGCCATAGCCATCTTAACAAAGTATAAAAAACTAGATAAAGTATGAAATTCCTAATTTACTGCAACTGCCTACAGCATTTACCTGCCGCGCGCGCGGCGTATTGAATACCCACGTGGAGACGCACGGGCGGTCGTTAGGAATACCTTCACTTTTTAATAAAAATTAAGAATTACGGAAAAATCGTTATTTTTACTATTTAGGAATGCGGAATACACGAAATAAGTATATAAGAGCGTAGTAGGATAGTACAGGGTACTATCTGAACTGTAATTGCGGGCGGGAACACGATAATTATAGGAAATTATCGTTCGTAAAAATACCAATATAAAATTGCGGGCGGTTATAAAGAGGACTATATGAGGCCTAAGAGGGGCCAGAGAATAGCGGGAGGACCAGAGAAGATCCGGCGGCGGAGGACCAACAATATGTTAGCGCGGCAGCTAAGCTGTATAGGCTGAGCGCGCCTCCAATGGCGGGGGAAGGATGGCTGGTAGAAGAGTAGTACAAAGGAACTTGGCGACTAACCTGGTCTCCATGCAACTGCAATCACCTCGGTTCGGGTCCGTCTCCAAGCTGCTTGTTCCTTCAGGATGTTATGACGTTCGATGTAGTGGACTGTATTTTAGGCGGTTGGTGCGTGTCGGCAAGGAGCGTTTACGCGGCGGGTTTATAGCGGGTTTTGTTTATATTTGCGCGTCGAATTCACGTGGACCACCACAGAGGAGCAGCAGATCCAGTACTTTGGATTCGGCGAGAGCGGCAGCCGCGAAGGACGAGGGTCGATCGCAGACTACTTGCGGCGGCAAGCAGTTTTCTCGTGGATACCACGATATGAGCGACAGAGATAGTCGCCAAGAAATGATAGGAATAGGAAGGTAGGAAGGTATTATGAGTGCCAATGTAAGTGGCGCGAACATGTCCTTTGATCGAATGAAAATTTAATTGTACGACGAATCGGCTTATTTAATAAAGTGGCGCAGCGCGATCCAATTTCAGTTCTTAAAAGACTGATATATTTTTTAATTGAGTATTACCAAAAAGTAAAATAGCACAGTTTAACATGAAGGCGTAATTTGACTAGCTTTTGCCCGTGACTTCACTCACATTAACTTCAAAAAGCCGGAAAATTGTTTCCGGTCCTGGATCTTATAATGAGAGGCCCTTCGCATTCAATTGCTATTTCGCTATAGGGACTTTCTATAAACTGTAACAAACAGGTGTAGCTATAAGCACTAAATCGTTTTACATAGAAGCTTATTAGCGTATCATCATCGTCATCGCCCCATATCGGCCCAGTTCTGAGCACGGGTCTCTCTTTCACTTTCGTGAGGAGGGTTAGGCCGTAATCTACCACTGGGGCACGGTCCGGATTGGTCGGTTACATACCATATAATAATTTTCGGGTAGATATGTGGGTATTCTCATGATGTTTTCCTTCACCGAAAAGCGATAATAACGTACAATATGTTTTTACAGAAACACATTGGCACGTTTCCGCACTAAGATTCGAGCTCACGACCTTCTCCTTGGAAGGCGGACGTTCTCCCACTAGGCCATCACCGCTTTATTATTGTTATACATAATATTATGTATAATTACCTTTACAATATTATTTCACGAAAGCTTAACTTCCCTATCCGTACACAAGAGAAACGTTGTCAGTTTGTTTTTGTCTGGCTTTTACGTTAACATTTGAAACATACCAATTTATGTTGAAAATTTGCAATTAAACACTGCGTAAGCCTTCGCGAAATAATTTTCTGATAAGGCAATTTTCCTCCAGGTGCTGTTCGTTTTCCCACCGTGCATGGGTTTCATAAATATTTCTGTGTTGTATTAATAAATATTTATATTTTCTTGTCAGTAGGAATCTAATACAATTACGATGACGGTACTCAGATGAACGGTATGTTATTAGATTCTATAGATTAGATTACTCAAATAGATTTTTAGCCATTGAATGAATAACCATAATGTTCTCTTATACATTTCCCTGGTAGTACAAAACCATGAGAGATTCTAAAGAAACAAAACAAAGAGTATTCGTATTGTTTCATAAAATCGTTTGATGCTTCGTAACTTATGTGTCTTCATGGGGTTTGATTTAGATTAGCAGAAAGATATTGTTAGATTATAATACTTTGAACATTGAGGAAGGTATACATTTTAGAAAGAAACCGTAGTTATAGACCCTTGGTTCATATCGGGATGACAGTCCACTTTAAAAAAAAATACCATATTATATTTTATGGTATATCCTACAATAGAAGTGACAACGTATGATTGGTACTTATAGAAATTTAGTTGTATCAACACAGGTGTTTCTGTGAGGATGTCTGTGCCTCGAGGAACTTTTAATTAGCGACAGCTAGTTTATGCATCAGGGGCGACGGGGGACGATGAATAACGTTAGTATGCATTTAGTTTGTCACCATTAGTTTGTCAGCTAATAAATAAAGAGCTTCTTTCATAAAATTATAGAATTTGAAGCATATTAATAGGTCCTATGTTTTTCCGAACCGGAATTATAAATTTTCAGTTTCATATTATACATTATCTCTCTTATTATTGTTTGTTTGCTGCTTTCCACTGGGTTCGTAGCATGTGGAAAAATGTAGTCTATCCACATGGGAGAATGGCGTGACTGTATGTACGTATGTTGATATATAAATCATAGTTTTCTAATGCTTACATTACCAGTTTATGAAATTTGTTACTTTTGAGATGTTAATGATCATTTTAATATTTCTTATCTTTTTGGTGCTTTGAAATAACGTCATCAGTAATTTGATTAAATATTCTAGAATATCAAATTGTATAAACGAGTAGTTGGATCATGGGTCTATATAATTCAGATTCCCCTACACTGCCACATAAAAAATTACAGCGATCATACACCTAGGTACGGAACATTAAAATACATTCAATTGTAAATAATAAATTTCACATGATCCGTCTAAGATAGCAAGGTTTAGCAAAATTGAAATTAAAAATAAAAATTAATACATATTGATAACAAAATATTCAAATTTTGATATTCAAAGTGAGTAAGAGCTCAATTATTTGAGCGTCGGAACGAGTAACATAAAAATCCTAAAAGTCACTCAATTCAAACCAATTCTAAATTCAATTAGCGATGTTTCCGCTACCGCCCGGTCAATTTAAACAAAACAAAATAATACCGGCGATAAAGGACTCAAAGCTATGTGATTTGTTACGATTGATCTAGGAGTAGGCCTTGAATCTATAATCCTTTCTGTTGTTCACTGCTTTTTAGAGCGAAATACACGCGGGCGCACAAGATCGCATCGGTGCAGCCGCTCAAGCGACCAATGTCTCTGAGCGACAGGAAGAATAGATCTACAGAAAATGCGATTACGTGCGAGCAGATAGCGAACTTCTAACATTTATAGCAAGCGCGTGCTTGTCACCAATCCAACCTAATTCTCTGATGATGGTTATTTGAGGATCATTTTTGAATATAATTATAACGATAATTGTTAAACGAATTATTTATTTAAACTAATCAATTATGAATTATAGTTATTAATAGTTGTGATTCGCGAATCCGTGCGCACAGCACTCGAACGCATTGTTTATATGCATATCTTCTGAACCGTAAAAAAATCGGAATGAACCATACACAAAAGTTTAAGTTAATTATCTTATTTAAATCTCTGAATTTGTCATGGAAATCCGTTGCGCCGTTTTAGAGCCTTTTCGAAACAAACTTTCAGACTGACATGAAAACTTCTAAAAACGGTTATTTATGCCTTTTATCTACTATAGTATACAATACATACTAGTTTTCTCTTAAATTTTGGCAATTATTTTGAAATCACAGACATAAACTACCATTTTGTTTATTGGTATAGATTAATACATAATATGTTAAGAAATAAATGCAATTATTTATATAACACACTTAAATAATTTAAGTAAAACTCTTATTTTTATCCGTTCATGAAATTCGTAAATACATATCCTCCTAAATCTTTGATTCATCCGACTAATATATTTACCACAAAAACCTTTACCATAGATAGCTCAGAGGCCTTCAGTTCTGTCATCTGACAAATATAGCTCGCGTGGTGGAATATAGTCTGCCCTTTATATCTATAGAGGGTAGGCTATTTTCCAGCACGCTGGCCCAATGCGGGTCAGTAGTTGTCATATGTTCTTGAATTATGTGGTTCTTGGACATGGAATGCCGATTTCCTTTCTACATTTTCCTTCACCGCCTTTAAGGCATCGAAATCCGTACCTAACTATGTACCTAATAAGTATGGTAGTCATTGATGCAGGTTCTTGGCTTAAACCGGGTGGCTGGCTCCATCTAAACAAAAAACCTTCTTTAAATTATGTAGATGTAAGTACAGAAATCACTCTCGAAATAAGTTTTCGACATTTTAAATTATTGATTGTTTAGTGTATTTGATCAGTTCAAAAATTACTTCTAAGTTACTTTTGAAGTTTTATGCAACGTAAATCTAAATTTGGTAGGGATAATAGATTGAAATCATACCTATTGTATGCATATATATAAAGTGTATTTTGATTATACAGACACCTACCCTTTTGACTTAACAAATTACAGGACAACAAATCCTATTAGAACAATAATAAATGTAGGTATTTCTACTATTCGCCTTTGCCGACACCGTTTACCTATCGATATAATACCAGTAGAGTGGTTCGAAAATATCACGGGTCGTGTACAGTCACATGCAACGATGTTCCCAAAACCTATCCAAAATTTCATCCGTAACGTGGAAGCTGTTATGAAAGTATCAAGAGCATTTAGGTAGAATAGAATAGAAATAGAAAAACTCTTTATTGTACACCAGAAAAAAAATAAACACAGTACAAAAGAATTACAATAGGTATAGGTAGGATTTACTTACATACATTTTTGAAAATGCTATATCTTTCCATATGAATGTAGATTGCATTATATACTGGAATATAACTTCAACAAAGGTATGTCTGGAGGATGGTCATTTCCACTGAAGAAAAGTTTTCTTTTAGAAATGAGCGTAGTTAAATCAACAAATCCGACAGGATTAAAACAGTCCTGGTCAAAATCATACGATTTCAATATTTGTATGTAAAGAGATCACTCAAAAGCCCCAGTTATGTTTCTGAGATTAATTCTATAGCGTCCAACAGACGTACTGATAGTAAAAAATTCGCGGGGGCGAAGCCACGGGGCAGTTATTCAATTAGCATTGTTATTTCGAACTAATTAATTTTCTCGCCTTCCTAGTTAATTCATTAAACAAGTAATGAATTCCTTGTTTGTATGCGGAACCCTATAAACGAACTAAATGGATAGTTTTGTCATGTTCGTCCGCTCGTGATAATAATGACAGCCATATTTTAGGAATGGTTAAGTGGTTCGCTCTTTCAAGACGCCTAGATTGGGGACACAGTTGAATATGGCTGACTGTACTCATACACCGGTGGCTTGCAGCCATAGCGGTTCTTTAAGCCAGGATTACATAGGCTTTGTACAGTTATTTCCTCACTTTCTATGTCTTCCTGACCCGAAAAAGTTACGTCCAATCTAGTTTGGCTTTTAACCAGTTTCTTGCTTTTCAAATCCCCAATTTAATATAAGGGTTATCATGAATAGTATCTACATTTTCCTCAGTCAAGAAACCTTAATAAAATAAAAAAGAGGCCTGTGTAAAGAGGATCGCGGGTGTATGGAGCCCTCCATTGAAGTGACGGCATACAATGAGGCGGTCACAAAGAGCCTATTCATAGATTTGGGCTTACAACAACGCTTTGGGGTGGGAATGTTCCCCCGAGCATAGTAAATTAGTCAGTATTTAAACTCGGAAAATGTTCACCGGTAAAGCTATGTTCGTTCAGAATTGTTAAGTAAGTCGGGACAAACTTGTATTTTTTTATATTTGCTGTAGATAATACCTCTGAACTTGTATATAATATTTCTGTACTTTATATGTAATACTAGCTGTACCCTGCCACGACTCGCTGTGGCACATTCGCACATTCGCTGATATTTCATGATGAAAAAAATAGATAAAAACAATCCTCGATGCGGATTATATATCATACTAAAATTTCAGCTCGATCAGTGCAGAACTTTTTGAGTTTTTGAAGCGTACACAAACCAACATAACATTTTTATATATATAGATTTTTATCTAATAGTTCCATGATGATGACCTGTTAAGTAAACACATTTGTATTGTATAGATACGAGAGACAACGTTTTATTGTACACCAAAAAACTAGAGAGTACATATTAAAAATTTACCGTTTTTATTTTAATGGTTTAAACGAGAACCTGATGATCACTCCTATCCGTCTGTCGCAGCTTCTTCTCAAATATTACTAAATACAGAAACTTGTTATATAGATAGATAGAAGATAGATAGATAAACTCTTTATTGAAACACCACAGAACATAGAAAACATAAAAACTAGAACAAAACAAATAGGTGGGTAGGTGTTAGGTACTTGGCATAGTGATAAAGTATAATAAACTTAAATTTTTTTAGTGATCTCATTTAAAAATCTCTAGAATTTTTTGTTGAGAGTAACATACTTCCCAGTTAAAACTATTTTTTAAATGTTCACTTTGACATTTCAATTTTTTTTCTTGAAGTTGATTTCCTGCCAAGTTTATTTCTAGATATACTTAGAGTTTTATGATTTCTGTGCACCGTAATGTGACTTTTACAATCGTTAGTGTCGTTCTATGTCCTCGCCTCACGACGTTAATAAAGGTTCATCCAGACTGACCTCACATAGTATGAAATTTCGATAGAAATAGCTATCGGATAATACCAATTCCGATACCAACCAGATAATCCACTTCCCGCACGTCTGCGAAATACCAGAAAACCTGGTAAAAAATAAAGACAATAACAACAACAATCTTTCATCGTTTATGGAGGGTTGAGACTCTGCTTCTCAGCGAAAATGCATGGTCAATCAATGACCAACAGCTTATAAAATTGAAATTATGCAGAAGAATAAGAGGCTGTCTCTAGTTATTTGCGTTCACTGGCTGACTCTCAAACCTCGAAGCATTTAAAGTTCTGAAGACCCTATATACAGTTCTAAGAGTGCTGGGTGAGGTATTCTTCGGTATACAAAGTATGTACAAACAATACAACGTTTCTAAGTCATAGAGCATTCGAACAGTTATTATCAGATTTTGAGAAATGCATAATGCATATTGCTAAAATGTACACTGCGCTTGACGCCCGATTGGAAGATGCAGTAAATGAGAACACTATGAGAGTTCCACGCTGCCGGTGTAACACGACCTAATAGGTAGAAGGTACCCACCACATACCTATGCAGGCCGCGCATCACGACACCGCATAGTCAGGTAGCTATCGCGTAATCAGCCGTGAGGTGAGTGCCTTATGCTCACGAGTGATCGAATCAAGCAACTCGTGCGTAGTTCAATCGCTGTCGTGTACTGTGTCTGAGTGAATCGTTTCTGACTTAGTAACTCTTGAATGTTTTACAAGACGAGGCTCTTCGACGATAGCACTACAACCCTCTTGAGTGCCTTAATGGGAATCTCACATACTCGTAGGTTTGCCGAAAATGTTTTCTCGTAACTTGCTGATGTACCTTACCTTGTTATTATAAAAAAAAAATGTATTAGTAAGAGGATGAAAAGTACTTATGCTTTAATATTTATTCAGATATTTTAAATAGGAAAATTAAGAAATTAAATTAATTGTATATAAAACCCAAATACGATATGCAAAAACAAATTTGTAATATCCAATAAAGTCGGCTTAAACATAAGAGTTTATTCATTGTTTCATATTCTAATTCGATTTTTTCATCCTCCACATTTTATTTCTCGAGATTCGAGGGTTCGTAGAGTAGGTACCTAAAACTATCAGGTGAATAGGCATTTATAAGAAATTGAGTTTTCTGTTTAGGTTAGGCCATCAGTTCGGGTATTTACATAAATATACCATCGGCCCTAGAGAATACACAATATAAGCTATCGGCTCATTACCTTACAATCGAGACTCGGACCTCTCGGAGTGAATGACGCATGTAGCTTGCAATGTGGGTTGATGGATGTTACATCCGTTTCAATTTATGATTCCTATATAATATGGCGATTTTTGTGAATGTTTTAAAATCACGGTTTTGAATGACTGAAAAGTAAAAGTTTATCATATTTGTATGTGTCTTTGTAATAGAAATAGCTATGTTGCAGTTAGCATTCAGAATTAAGACTCATCTGCACTCAATCACACTTTCACCGCGGAGTGACCCAGCCTCTGAGCTTGAGCAAAAATAGAAACGGTGCTGTACTCAGATTTTATATATTTTGCTATTTGTACAATTTGTTTTATCACATAACTACTTAGTTTCAAAATGTGCCTAATTGATCTGATGGAACCAAGTTGCGTACTTTTGCAGGTATTTAAGTTTTTAACTGTTTTTTTTAATCCATTAAAAACATCTCTTTTATAAAACGTATATTGAGTAGGTAACTCTGCAGGAGTGCGCTTACACTAGATATTGTGGTGTTATACATGTATCGCCTGCCGAATAAACCAGGAAGATAAGTCTTTAGAAATAAATGGTTAGAAATAGTCGGTCTAGAATGAAGCACTGTTTAAGACGGTAAATACGTAATGTTCTTCATGAGGATACTTATGAAGAATGACCCCAGGCTAGGGCAGGCGAGGTCTGCTGCAGAAAGCTGGTGTCCAAAGTCGGGGAGGCGCTCGTGGAGAGCGGCCTTCACCGGAGGGTTATAGGGCTCCGATGTTTTAAGCTTCAAGACTTCTTCAGGACTCACAATTAGGTAAAGATTTAAAAGTGCTTGAGGACTTCTTCATTCAATTTTCAAGGTTTTAGAGGCTCGACCAAAGCCAGACCAGAACTCGAACTCGACTCCCCTCGACCGTCAGCCGTTTTTTCAGGCATCACTTCCAAAACTGTCAATAAGTAATTCTGCAATTTGAATATTTGAAAAATTAAGAAAGATAAGGTTAAAAGCTGCCTGATACAATAAGATAAATTAAAACTAAAACTGTATACAAAATTATTGAATTGTACGAGAATACAACAGAATTTAGAAATAAGATTATAAATGACATTAGTAAAATTAGACATCTTTCAGTAATGTTTACAAACAATATAAAAATAGAGACATAAGAATTTAGAATTAATAAACGAATAAAAGTAAAGAATAAGAAATAAATAGTGGCACGCAAGGACTCGAGTAAAAGAGATCAAGGGTTAAGAAACAGAAAGATATGAAAAAGTATACAGAAATAGAAAACCTTACAATATTCAACCACCAAACTGTAGGTAGTGTGTAAATATTAGCATTATCCGGTTTCAAGGGTCCTGTTTCCAGCGAAATTACTCATCATCAATTCATCATACTGTCACTGTTGCCGCCGTATCGCGGACAAGCATTAATAGACGAGCCAGCGTGGTTGATATTGCAAAATCAAATATCAAGCATTTGCCAGCACGCAGTTTGCCCGACATAAAAGTTGTTTATTGTATAATTGTATACGTCATTAACACGACGATATGTCTAGATTTGTGTTGAGTATCACTGTCTGTGTGTTTGACAAACTTCCGAATATAGGGTTCATCATCAATCCGTAACATCCCACTGCTGAGCACAGGTCTCCCCTCACTTTCGTGAGAAGGTTTAGGCCATAATCCACCATGAGGGTCCGGTCCGGATTGGTGGATAACATACCTACGGTATGTATGTAATATAGGGTTAGTAACGTTTAATTTAAATTGCAATAGATTATCTTCAATTCCGTACCATTATGTTTATCGACAAACAAAGCGCCCGGCTCGATTGAACAGTGCCTGTACGAGTAAAACAGAAAAGGTGAAACGCGCGGTGACAGACGAGGCAATTTGTCCAACATGATCGACAGCACTGATCTGAAATCTCGCGGTGTGCGGCTGCCTACAACCCGACTACAGAAACATTATCGGAAAACGATTTACACCGATATTTTTGAAGTTAAGCGCTAAGACCGTTTTGTTAGTGCTGACGTGAATAAAATTCCTTTTGCAGCGGTGTTCATGTGTCGGATGTGTAGATGTCTGATGTAAGCTTCTCCATGTTGAATTATTTCGAACCAAAGAGATCGATTAATCGTTTTATTGTGTAGGGGTGAGTGTTTTATCGTTTTTCTATGTGATATTGATATCATATCATATGTACTTTAGATTGTTGTCAAGTAAAACTACCTCAGTATAACCTCCTAACTAATTATCCCAAATTCCTTACATTGTGGTATTACTGAGTACATACTCATTCGGACCTTGTAGTCTTTAGAATCGGTATAGCTACTACTAGAAATGTAGGTTCTTTAATTCAATACCATCGACATTTTAATTAAAACATTGCTCTAAGGGCACTGCACTTGATACATTTTAATATTAAAGTTGTGCACGGCGGGAAAACCGCCCATATAGTATGGTCCATGCGACTTTTATATTAAATTGTATCTCGTGCGGTTCAGGAGCGGATTCCCGCGGCGGGAAAACCGTCCGTGTAGTAGGACTATGACCCTAAAAACTTTGTCACGCATATTCATGATTATCATCATCATCAACCCATATCGGCCCACTGCTGATCATGGGTTTCCCATCACGTTCGTGAGCAGGATCAGGCCTTAATCCACCATGGGAGCCCGGTCCGGATTGGTGGATATCATACCTACCTCCGAAATTATTCTCAGGTAGGTATGTGGGTTTCCTCACGATGTTTTTCTTCACCGAAACGCGAGTGATAATTACGTACATAACATGTTTTACAAGACACACATTGGTACATGCCCGCACTGGGATTTGAACTCACGACCTTCTCCTTAGAAGACGGATGTTCTTCCACTAGGTTATCACCGCTTAAATTGCATATTATTTGACTTAAATAGGCAGCGAGCATCATAGAGTAACCGTTTTGTTAACTGCATCTGCCATTACCGAAGTTTCAGATAAAAAGAATAACTAAATTAAACCAACCACGAGTTTGGTAATCTAGGAATTTATATGACTCAAAATGGTCAAAATAATGAATAGCTTAAAAATATGTTCTGTATGAAGTTTTATTTATGTTTATTGTTGACAATAGAGCTAGTTTTCAGGTTAAAAACAGCCCGTCACACACGAAAATAAACAACTCTGGGGGGTAACCACGTACTAAATATTCTTATTCCAGGCAGTTATTTTTAAGGCCTTAAACTGGATGGATTTAACGGTTCGTGGCGAGGCCCCAGATCGCGAATAAAACCAATCAAGCCGCGACTTCATACAAAAATCACACAAAGAAAAAATTCAGTGTTTCTCAATTTATTTTCCGGAAAACCTGAACGGTCCTATTACGAATATTTTAAAACTAGAAATAGCCAAATCGGTCCGGATTTTCTCAAGTTATGGCGTGATCAAGGGGAAAAGGGAAATATATCCAAACAAATTTATCCTACTGAAATTATAAATGCGAAAGTTTATAAGTATAGATGTATGGATGTATGTTTGTTACCCTTTCACGCAAAAACTACCGAATGGATTTGGATGAAATTTGGAACACAGATAGCTTATAACTTGGAATAATACATAGGATACTTTTTATTCCGTTTTTTTATACGGTTCCTGTGAGATAATTGTCAACGCGGGTGAATCCGCGGCGCGCAGCTAATATTACGTATAGATTTTAACATCTGATGTGGGTTTAGCACTCTCTATCGACGCAGGTCAAACTAAGTACCTTTTTTTTTTTTTAATTGTCCCAGTGCCCTATTCAACTAAACCTTCAATGAATTTACAACGCTCGATAGGGCATTTGATTATTGCGATATTATTTAAAAAGGTATTTTAATAGAATGCCCTAGGCCAAGAACTAATTAAGGCTAGCCTTTGACTGCGCTGCTTTACTTACATTGTATTGATTCAAAGCCTTAGCCAGTTCCCGTCGTTACAGAAGTTTTTTGTATTCCAGATTGCCTGGGGGTGACAACTTTGTGCACGTATTGGGATCTAATAGTCCTTGTATTGTTCAGTTTTGTATTTATTAAGTTAATTAATTCTAACAAGAAATACTACACCGGCTCATTACCCGCCATCACTGCCCCGATTGCAGACCACACCTGTCAGTGTACCTAGTCGTCTGACATTTGTCACTGGCAAGTCAATATCCTACTTCCTACTTTTATCCTACTTAATATTATAAATGCGAAAGTTTGGGAGAATGGAATGAATGAATGAATGGATGGATGTTTGTTCCTCTTTGACGCAATAACTACTGAACGGATTCCAATGAAATTGAGAACACAGATAGTTTATAATCAGGATTGAGTGATAGGGTACTTTTTATCCCGATAGTATGTTCCCGTGGGACAAAACGGGAACTACGCGGGTGAAACCACGAGGCGCAGTTAGTAATAAATAAATAATTATAATAATAATATTAGTCAATGTAATCAATACTTGCTTATGTGTGTGTGTGTGTGTGTGTGCGTGTGTGACAATGAATTATATCTGTTTACTAGATACTAATATGTACTTCAGTAAAGTAAGTACATATCTATTATTATCGGACAAATGTAGATAAAGTTTACTCAACGTATCGTAAGTATTTCCCGGATAAATAACAAAAGAACGTTACTTACTGTTTTTCGACGTGGGTAAAGTATCGCTCGAGTTTTTCACTTTCCGCTTCCATCGGTAGTGCTCGCAAAAATCTCACTTGTTTTCTCTCTTTAGTAGTTTTTACTTAGCGGCGCTTTTCTACCAACTTTTATATTAGACGATAAGCAAACTTTGAGCCACCCAAAGTTGTTAATATTGCATCATTCGATTTTTGTGAAAGACTTTGATCAACAAGTATTGTTGATCAAAGAAGATCGAAGGTCCTAGAAGAAGAAGTCTTCCTTGTACAGGCTATTTGTGTGCTTAAGTATAAATTAGTAAAAATAAATAAATAAAAAGAAAGCAGCAGTTTCGTAGACTACTTTCGTTTGTAACTCGATCACGCTGTCAAAGTTTATTTGGAAAATAATGAAATTGCGGTATCCGATTAAATAAAAAAATATCATCTGATGCAGAATTCCAGAAAGTTCCAGTAAAGTTCATCACTTTACTCTATCGTGACGAATTACGATCTAAACTAGGTAGGGCTATAAAGCTCATTCAAAAACGAATTAAATTGGTTTTACATTTACATATGCAAGAAAATCACTAGCCGATTAAATCTAATACATAGAGATAAAAACTCATTCCACTGTAAGAAATAGGCTTATAACTCAAACCATGCCACTGAGCCCAAAGTTTGACCTAATTCGACTGTGGCGCAGCGGGACTGTGGCATACAGGGCCTAACCAGACTGTTCTTTTCAAGCAGCTGCCATTTCTGTACCATGATTAATATCAAACCGTATTTGCACTTGTTGCTTGCTTGTTGTTTCTGGTTACGTTGCTTGCTTCATCTAGATCCACTAAATGTTAAAACAGAAGTAGTGTCGACACCTCCGCAGGACTAATAATCAAATAATAAAATTAAATAATCAGGTAATCCAATTCCCTTTACGTTTCTCTTATTGGATTATAGCAAACGTTATTATCTTTTTTCACAGTGCATGTCATTAAATCTGGTAGTCAGATGAAATGTTGCACTTAGTTCCCAACTGAAGTAAAATTAGGATCAAATGTGAACGTCGCTTTTATCCACAATAAAAGGCTATAGCGGTAGAAAGCAGGTCACACCCTCAATGAGCAACATTGACTCGGCCATCCGTGAACCATTCACCCCAGCTACTGAATCAGCCCCCTCTATATTTAGCCGACCCCCATATTTCAATTTGAAACATAAACTTTTTACACGTTGTTTCACTTTTACGTTAAAAGCTGTAATGCAGTGCAGACGATGTTTCATGATATTTTTATTATACTATACGAGACCATACTAAAATTTCTTGCTCGATCTCAGAAATTTCGTCAGGCTTTTATTTAACAGCCCATACAAACAATCTTGTTGAAACTTTATGTCATTGATAAAATACCGACTTAAGATGTTCTAAATTTGTACCCCGCGAGATATTATTACATTCTACAGCTATAAATTACATAAATTACATTCTAAAATGAATGAAGTGATTTTGTTAATCGATTAAAAAATCCTCAGTAACATGTAGTTGAATATATCCGTGATCTTTCAATAGAGTAAACCTATATATTTTAGTCGCACCATTTGATCCTCCTCGAGATATAATCATCAACAACCCATAACGTCCCACTGCTGGGCACGGGTCACCCCTCACTTTCGTGAGGAGGATTAGGCTATAATCCACCACGGGGGCCAGATCCGGATTGGTGGATCACATATCTACCTCCGAAATAATTCTCGGAATTTTATTTATTTTCATCTCGAGAGATATTATAAAATAATAATAAAAACCGATTTTTCTAAGTTAGTGTCCATCAACGGATAGTTATTTATACAAACTTTTCCAGACTCAAACACAAAAAAACTGATTTACATTTTTATAGGCGCGTGAAACTCACTTTGCCATTTTTTTTCGCGTAAAATCCCAGACGATTCTTTTCGCAAACATTTCGCAAGATTTTTTATCTTAACTTAACTTTATTTCGACATGCGTTGTGCTGCTTTATTTTGGTAAGCAGCTTTAGTCGTAATGAGAATATTCTTATAGTAGGTACCTTACTTTAGTAATTAATTGACATTGTAAGTTAAATTGTATTTTGAAACGTACATAATTGAATTATACGCAAAGGAAAGAACTTTTTATGTTTGTCTCAGACCCAGGGCTACATAGCAGATACAAAGCGGCTAGCTCATTGCATTGTAGTCAAGTAGTAAATAGTTCTTAGAATGAGTACCGGACCAGTCTCGAGGGCTGGATCCGGACACAACTTACTTCGAAACCAAGAAGCGCAAACATGTAGGTATCTCTAAAAAGTGGCAATTCCTGCTTGGCACCGAAGCTTTTTTGAAAGATAACTCATCATCAATATTATTTCATAGTGTTTTACGATGCATCTAACAAGAAGTTGTCATAGCTAAAGTAAAGAAATATACTAAAAGAGTGAAACCGGTATTCTGTATTATCTGAACGTACGCATGACCTCAACTGTTTAACTTAAGTTTATGTACCTACCTCGCAAGTACATAAACTTTGACTCATCATTACTAGATTATTGCACTTATATATTTGTAGTAGGTACGTATTTAGTTTTGTATATTCATTTGGGACTTAGATCACAGAAAAAATAGGCAATATTTAATCAGGATATTTGAATGTTTCGTTTTTATGTTATAAAACTTCAAATCTTATTCATCAAATTAACCTATTGATTGCGCATTGGCTGACCATACAACTTCTTCAAAAAATACCTAAAGTATTTAATATTATTCGACTATTTATTTTTCTTTAACGTTTTTAAAAGCTTACTTAACTACGCAATCAATTAAGGACACAAAAATATTGTACCCTACCATTACCGGATATAAATGTAATGTTTACGCATCAAGCCCGGCTTTTTCTTTGTAAACTGGAAATAAAAGCTTTTTAATGGTCTAAAACCGTCACCTTTAAATTTATTCCAACGAGGCTTCTGTCTGTACAAGGAGGTTGGACTTCTTCAAACGCCAACGAACTAAGTTATGACGAATGCAACGCTAATGATCAGGGGCCACCACGATTAGTAGTTTAAGGCCTTAAACTGAACTGCCCAGCCAACTGTCATTACCAATATCGCTCAGCGTTTATAAGTCGACCAGAGACATTTATCCAAAGACATTGGAACCAATTGTTTGTATTTATGGGAGTTTATATAGCTCCATCTCATTCTCTGCTGTCTATTTTTGAGTGACGTAACGTCACGTTTGTGATTTATGAGTGTGTGGTGCCAATCTAGGCCGTTCAGTTTAAGGCCTTAAATGAACTGCATGGAATAAGAATAAGTACGTGGTGACTCCCCAGGGTGATTACACAATCACAAAACCACAATTTATATATAAGTACTCCAACGACGACGTCACAATTTCTTTAGCTGTTTAAAATAATTTCAAGAATCCATGGAGTTTAATTAAACTGGCATCCATTAAAACCAATAATAACATAATACTAGTTTATGCTTCGCTATGCACTGTT
Organism: Campaea margaritaria; assembly: GCA_912999815.1. Lineage (NCBI taxonomy): Eukaryota > Metazoa > Arthropoda > Insecta > Lepidoptera > Geometridae > Campaea > Campaea margaritaria. The sequence goes on from OU538788.1 coordinate 10,756,333, forward strand.
GGATGTTTATAAACGTTTATGAATAAGATTGTATATGTATCTATATGTCTAATCGTAAATACCGTTCCTTCTATAGTTAGATGACTAAAAGCACACCTGTTTCCGGTTTCAAGTGAACCTAAAAAGAAAAATATAGATATCTGTTGAACCAAGAAAGAACCTACTAATATGCAAATGAGGCATACCTAATACCGATTGCATGTCGTAACCCCATGCACCTGGTGGCCTTTGTTGTGTTGTGTGTGTCATAGGTACACAATTTAATTGAAGCTAACCCGCACAAGTTCCTTTTAAATCCTTTATTACTTTATGGCTCTTAAGATGACGTCATAATACGCAAGCGTTAGTAGTACTCAGTACAATAAATTCAAACAAACATTCTGTAAGCGTGGTCTGAGAGATAATGAACGGTAATATCTAATTATTTAAAGTTTGAAGTCAGATATAATATCGGCATCGGGAGTGAATTTGAGAGTCGAAAATTCAAAACGGACAATCCTAGATCAATAACGCAGACAAGACGTAGGACGGACGTCGTAGGCCTTGACATGTAGCTATTAATAAGTACGCGATAGAAATAATCTTTTTGAATTGATCGATCTGTTCGTTGCCTTAAATCTTTTGATTTTGTTAATAATATTTGCAGACCATTTTTGTTTGCAGTAAAACATTATAGTAATCACCAAAGAAATAAATAAGTGTACACGGGCACAAAAGCTCTACTAAAGTTTATCTCCTCCAGTGACGTGATCGGACAGCGAAAACACCCAAATTACTTCAAACTGCTAAGGACTACAGTGACTTGTTATATAACTTTCTAATGTTCAGAATATTGGAATCTGGTGTTCATGCAAATTTAATGAAATTTATTTGCCAAAAAGAATTTAATAGTTTACCATACAGATATCGATTACATACAATTTTATATCGTAATGTAAGACGCGAGGACGAAAACAGAAAATGTTTTCTGTCAACGACCTGAAGTGTTTTCTGAGTAATCGCGGAATTTTGTACCTCGAAATTCGAATGCTTCAAGTATACCTCCGCTCACTCCAACCAGCTAAATCTTATTACCAAAACGACATTGTTGAAATTGGCAACACTACGGTCTACGAGTGCGAACAGCGCTCGAGGTTCTATCGGAAGGACATTGGAAGGCCTCGCGATCGCGTCTCGTATTTAAATGGCACGCCGGTGTTGCTTGCGACCGTGCAGCATTACAATCATTCCAGTAGGTGGTAGGTACAGTAAATGTCCGCTCTGAAGGTGTTCGCGGCATGACGTCGAACGTCGCTTTGTATGCTTTGCTTGTTACGCAAAAATGTATCGAAACGTGCATATTTACCGTGACTTGAAATGGCATTTTGATGCAATATAAAGTTGGTTTCTTGAAATTGGGTTCTCACAATCTCATCTTTGTTATCTCATGTAGGCATTTAGCTTTGGAAATGGATGCATTGCATTCTTTCCCATATGTACTAGTGTTAACAAAAAGTCGATTCCAATAGAAATGCAAATAATGTATGTCATATTTTCATATAGGTATTAAACTAAAGAGATTTGGATAATTTCGAAGTGTCTTTGAAGCATTCAATTTTGTGATACTTCATTTACTCGTAATATCCAGCTTCAGAAAAAAGCTAAGGGAAACTACACCAAGAATATTCAAACTTGAGTAATTTCGCCACAACATCGTCATTGCTATCTCCATTGTGTCAGCGTTTTCCAGGTTATCCTGCGGGGAATTTCATTAGGTGTACATTCAGAAATAGTTCTTTATCCTTGTGAGTTTAAAAATGATCATATTATTTGATTCATGATATTACGATTCTCATGGAACCATTGAGTCAGATGTTTCTTTACTCCTTTAACATCAACAAAATTCGCTATGTAAAACTGAGTACCCTCACCCCTCTCCTTTTTTTCAGTGAATAAATGATTCGCTTTAATATTTTATTTGCCGTGTATTTTGTTATGAAATAAAGTAACGTTTGAGTAACGCAAACATGCCTATTTGCAAGGTTTGTTTTGTGTTATTGATGTTGATGCTAAGCACCCGTGTAAATAACTTATTCAAGTTAATTACAGCTTGCAAACAAAACATATGCGGTTTCACCTCGGGTTAAGACTTAAAATAGACTGTAATGAATTACGCAGCTCAAGGCAAATGCTGAAACTTTCAGAAGCTATGCTTTATAATGAGTTCCCATATCGTAGGATCCTAAATCCATATTTTCGTTAGATTTTCATAATACGGGTATACAAGAGGTTTTGTTGTAGTTGTGAGTTTGCTTGTTTTCGATAATATCGGAAACTAGTATCCAATTCTGAAAACTATTTCACTGGTTGAAAGTTACAGTACCTATTTCCCAGTAACTATTTATGTTTTATCCCGGGAAAACTCAGAGTTCCTGCGAGAAAACGGGAACTACGCGGGTGAAAAGGTAACTGCTTGACTACTGATACCTGAAAATTCTTTGACTTGGATAGAAAGCTACGCTATTCCCGCATTTTCATACAAGAAAATAGCAATACGCGGCGAGCACGCTGGATCGCAGCAGCTAGTCAAAGTTTAGTTTATCTATCGCTCTTTTTATTTAAAATGGGTATTTTAAGTAAGAATTCATGTTGTAATTGGTACGTATCTATTAATTTATTTTTATATGTTGTGCAACGAAAGCCATGCAAGGTTCTTTGAGACGTAAAACCGCTAATTGTGGCACAATCTGTTAAAGTTAGATTAGTTCTACTTTTTAAGTTTTCGCTGTGGTGCTTCAACAAAGGGTTTATCTATCTATGTATATATCTAGTCACTTAGATAACATAAAATAGTCTTACAAAGTCTTTGCAGTTTGCCTGTGAAATAAACAAACTATTTTAAACGATCAAAGTGACTAAGAAGGGAAGAAAACGTCATACAATTATTATTAACTCTGCAAAAGAAGGAAATCTCATTGTACCTCCCACTTTACGAGTACGTTGTTTACAATAAGGTACTTGTCAGTTACCAACAATGTTACCGGGTTATTCGTTTCCATTTAGATTTTCTCCTTAATCTCAACTGCTAGCGATTACAGGGATTGGATTCAAGAAGTGGCTTGGAGGTATTAGCATAAATTTCATTTGGTCAGACTTACAGAAAAGATTAAAATATAGCAGATAGTGAAGACAACTTTCCTGGCTACGAGCCAAAGAGCTTTCAAATTAAACTTTTTGCTTAAAAACCTATTTTCAGCTTCAAATGTGCCCAAATCAAATGCAAGTTTGGAACAGAAGTACATCAGGTTCATAATCATTACTAGCAGCGCTCCTAGGTTTCATCCGCGTAGTTCCCGTTTCCATGGGAACACTGGGATAAAAAAGAGCCTTAATTACTCACTGATAATGTAGATTTCCATTGGCGTAGTGGTTTAGGCGTTAAAGCGTAACAAACAAAGAAAATCACATTCGCATTTATAATATTAGTTAGGATTATGGTTATTCTAAATAATATTATAATTATATAACTAATTCTCGATACAAACCATATTTTAATAACTTTAAAACGTTCACTGCTGAAAACACAACAGACTGTTGTGTTTTTCATAACTTGCCACGAGTATGGCAAAACACAACTGTTGTGTTTGTTGTATGGGAAAACACTATGGCGCGTGCAGAGCCGCACCCGTGGCTAGACAAGCAAAACGGCCCAGCAGTCAAAGTGTTAATTAACTCTCAATAAATAATTTCATTAACACATATTAAGCAGCTGCCGCGTAATTCTCGTTTCCCGCAGGACCTCAGTTTTTTGTAAAGATGTAACATAGCCTATAATCACTCAATGATAATGTAGCTTCCTATTTGTGAAATAATTTAAGTTAATAATTTAATAATAATAATTTAACTAACATAGTTTACCTTTTATATTACTGATGTCTAGTGCAATGTTCACAGTGTAGGTACTCGTATCTAGCCAGTTTCAACTAATTGTTATAGAAATTGGTTACTCAAGAAACGTGTAAACCAATTTCTGTAGTGATCGGCACGCACCTGCAAGATGTGAAACGATCTTCCACCCAAGATTTTTCTCCAGAAGTACAGCCAACAGAACTATAATCAAAAATTTAAAGAGTCATCTCTAATAAGTGTAGGTAACGCACCAGCAATGTCCCTGGCCTTGAGGATGTCCACTTACTATCAGGTAGGCAGCATGCTTGTTTGTCACCTATTTTATAAAAAAAAACAATCTGCGTTACATCTTTTTGTTTAGTTCAAGCGCTACCCTTGAATCATATCAAGCAATATAAATATAGGCTATAGAACGCTCACGCGTAGCTTCAGCTAAAGGACTGAAAAGGACGGAACCCACCCTTCATCACGCTGTCACTTAAATTCAAAATCCAATCTGCCTCAGACCCGCCTGACGACAACACTCATTTATTACTTTCAATGAATCAACTGTCTGAAAATGCACACTTTTGCAATATTTTGGAAAATTATAGTGAAAGAAAATATGACAAATGAAACTTCTATATGTAGCTATGTAATTCTCCGTATGTCTGCCTGCTTACGCACTTTTCACGGTTAAATGGTTGAACGGATCTTAATAAACTTTGTTACATAAGGAGCCCTAAGGAAGGACATGGAATACTTTTCATCGCTATAGTGTAATTTTTTTCCCGCGCACACAAAATCTTGGCAAAAAGGCTATAATAATATACCATCCATCTTTCTCTCCATCCAAAGGTTGGCTGAAAGATCGCTTTTAGCGATAAGTCCGCCCATTGTACTATATTTAGTTGAATAAGTTTTGTTATATCCTATTCCATCACGGCTTAGCGGTAGGTAGAACAGGAACCTATTTACTCCACTCTGCACTCCAGCTTCCTCCTTAAAATACAGTTTTACTGCTATAAAATCTAATTTAATAGTAAAAGCAAAACAGCTAAAAGACTAAAAGTTAAGTCTGACGGCGTTTTAATAATGAACAAAGTTTCTGTAAGAGTATTAAATGCGGTTTCACGAAATGAAAGTTATTGCCGCTCTCGACAACACCTGCTTTCAACAGAATTGGCTTGAATGAATTAAATTTATAATAGGCTGAGTCGAATAACGCGATTTTCACGTCTTAAAACGCTGTAGTCTTTATTAAACGTGATCGGAAAGGGAAATCTACCAACCCAGGATTGTGGTAATAAATATATGTTCCATATTCGATCTTTGAAATAAGTCCGAGTGACTGCCATACAAACATAACAGATGATAACGTCTGCTTCAAGAAACAGCGATAAAAATAGATTGTGCAGATACAGATAACAAAATAAAAACGTACTTGAATGTGGCGTCACCCGTATACTCGTAAATATAATAACAGCGATGTCCAATGATGTCTGCTATTCAGTTGAGTACGTTTTCACAAAGCATGTTAGACGTGCATGGCGCGATAAGAGTGCGACAGTTCAGGGTCCACTTTGACAGCCATTAGGTCCACTGTCAACACTTTGATTTTAACAAGGGGTCCGTGAACCCTTGTAATCCGTTTACGCGCCGTGAGAGACCCCTGTGGGCCAAGTGGTGACGTTTTGTCAAACGTCTTATCAATTTATCTTTCATCTTGTCTAAATATTTACAGTGTATTCATAGTCTACACCATTGGGTATTCTCGCGATATTCAAGTATTACAAAGGCCGTATTAGAATTACCCTCCTTTGTCCGTAATCGGTATCATAACTTAAAGGGGATAAAATTGAGAGCGTTAAATCGATTACTGTCTGTAACGCGCGAGATCTTTCGCGGTGGTATTTGTTATCGATATTAGAAGACAGTTTCTTACTAAAGCCCGGTTAGACTACAAACAGTTTATTTCTATATAGTTCGGTTTTACTTGTTGGATTGAGATGTTATTGTTATGATGCGTTCAAAGCTATCATACAATGAAAATCGAAAGTGTGACGCGAAAACAAAGAGATAAACAGCATAATATTCAAGATTTATACTGTAGTTCAGTACCAGCTATTTACAGGTTGTTGTTTTTTTCTGCGTCATTATAAGTGTGAATAACTGACACAGTACTAATTGAGAGGGCTTCTGAAAACAAATAACGGGGACGAGTAAACTTTTAAATAGAATACATAGTTTTGTTCATCCCATTTCTTTTGAGCTTTTACATTTTGTTTTTTGTTTCACGTACACTGTAATTTCGTTGTTGCAGATTAGAACTCGTAATTTACTTTAATAATATAGGAGCCTTTGCACAGCGTAGCACAAAATGAATGCAACCAGAAAGTTTACTGCGTTTTTGCTGTCCAATTGAATGCAGCACGAGTGGGTTAAACAAACACGGTCAAACAAAACGGCCGCTTAGGCTTGAGTTGTACCTAATGGCTAAAGCTTTGAACTATGTGAAAATGAGGCCACACCGCGTGAATGCACCTCCGCTGAGCTTATTATGATTCTAAAATTAGCATCGCATCGCTTTCTTATTTATGAAGTTAGGAGTTCTCGTATGCATGCCCCATAGAACTCAAAAATAAGTGCAAGGTTAATACGCATAATAGAGAACTAAATGACTGGGCATATGAGACGTTAGCACTTATTTAAAGGCCGGTGAAGCGCTCACCATCAAGTAAACGACTTGCACGTCTCACTACTCACTAAAAAAACAATGTTTAATGTAAATTGAAATGTAAGCGCTGAAAAATTTAATATATTTATTATTATACTTATTTTATTAGTAAAGTTTTGTTTTTATTTTATCTTCAACTTGGTATTCAATTAGTAGCATGTACATTGTACAATATTGTACATAGAGTTACAATTTAATTTTAACTTTCATACTAATATATTTTCATTTAGTCAAGGTAATGTGCATACTCGTGTCATGTTCAAGTTGTTTTATGGCATGTTTGTCCAACGTATTACCCGATGCGATTTTGTTTTGGACATATGTTGATTATAATCTTAACGGTAACAGTGCACTCATAGTTGGCGCATAAAACACGATGAATTTGTTTTCTGAAAAGCCGAGACGGAGTCAAGTGGACGAAGATATTGTAATACAATGATGTACTTTGAGAAGCATCAGGTGACCGGTGTTACTCTTCTTTTTTTTACATACTCGTAGCTGAGTAGCGAGACTAGCGGTTTGTCATCTAACAGTAAAGCATCGAGTCTACAGCTTATATTGCAAAACCTTGCACGTCACTCTACTGCACTCACTACCCTGCGATGCAAGTCTTATAATACCAACTAATTACGCTGGAAACATCTCTGTTTACTATATTTCCCCTGTGCCGGAACACAGCAAACTACTGCTTGTCGTTTCAATATCTGACAAAGGCGGACTCTTGCCTACTTATACCATAAAAATATTAAATACAGCTGTCACAAGCTGAACGAAACCGTCACGTAGCGGGTCGGTTGTTCGTACAATTTAATCATTGTTTAACATCGAAATGTTAAAATAAATTCTGTCCGTGTGCCTAATACTTATTTGGCTCATAAAAGTGGCATTGCAATTCCACGAGGTAATGCCGCCAGTATGTTAAGTACACTGTCAACAGAACACTAATTGGGTTATAGTTTGTAAGCTGTCTAGTTAGTGTTGTATTGTAGGTTGTAATACTTATTTGTAGAGGCATGTCAGTTAGTAAAAAAGTACTTAATTTTATCGCCTCGATAAAATAGTAGAAGGATAACATTTTTTAATCAACAAAACAGGCTGAGCAATCACCAAAAGTGAAATTTCACGACAAAGAACGGTTACTGAACAGAGAACATTTCGTCTGAACATTAGAGGCCCGAAGGCAATGGACAGAACAAAGTTATTTTTATTAAAACGAATTCTTTTTGAAAGGGTAAACTTATTGAGTTCTCTCCGCACCTTTAAATATACTGTCTAAAGAGTACCTAAACATTATAAGATGGATGATTTACTTAAAGTTTTTGTTGAAAATGTCATGTGGACGGATGGCCGTGATAGCCGGCGGCGGTGCTGCGGATTAAATAGGCTACCCGGTCGATTGACACTATCAAGCTATTTGCAGTCTCCGTCTCCAAAGTCCGCATTACTTACACTCGACGTAACATTTATCCTAGTCAAATTTATCAGACCTTTATGAACGTATAGGGTATTCTCACTGTCAATATCTGGCTTCATACTATTACTGAAGTGTGTGGATTGTTCCCCGAGGTCGCATGTCAAAGTCGTTATGAGTTTTTAATGTTTATTTAATTCTTTAACTGGTTCAGAGGTGTTGTATTTGGGGGTGTATGTGTGTTACTAAACAAAAGGAAAATATGTGTATTTTTTTTAAAACTAACCCCTTCACAGCATTAAGTATTGAGGTACGTACCTATACTAAAGTGAAATGGAACGCTTCAGTCAAAGTGAGCTTGGTTTCTAAAAGGAAGCTCTTGAAAAACGCACTGCAAAAAGAGAAAAAAAGCTAAAAAGAGGCGAGTAACAATAAAAATATGAGATGTTTGATCATACTACAAAGAAATATATTTATTATTCGTAAATAAAATTACAACAAACAAAAGAAACAGCGTGTCAGAAGTGAAGCTGTAGACTTGCCAAGAAAAAACAGAATTAAAGCATAGCTAATCTCCATCGAAACACCAAATTAATTTACAATGGATTTAATTACATCCGAAGAATTTAACTTTTTTGCATTTTCCGTCTTAACTCGTAACATTCGCGTTGTGGTGTTAAATATAAACCCATTAGCAAAACTAGGCATGTATTGATACTGATCGTGAATATATTTGGTTCCAAACCACAGCCGCAGCTGAACAGCCGAATAAATTCTGTTCTATTCTGTGCCACATCAAGATTATTCAACGTTTTAAGCTAAAATTATGAAAAAAATAGTAATAGTTAAAATTAATTCAAAGCACCGTGCGTGATGCCTAATGAAGAGAAGTTCATTCATTGTTGCTTACCGTGAGTTATAATAAATTCTAGTAATTCAAATATATATATACATATATATAGATAATGTGTATGTTCTATTCTGGGACAAGTATCTGTATACTTAATTTCATCAAAACCCGTTCAGCCGTTTCGGCGTAAAGACAGGACAAACACACAAACTTTCGCATTTATAATATTAGTAAGTAAGCTAAGCGTAGAAAAATTCAAAAACCATTCTTCTACTTCCAATTTAAAAAAAGAAGTGTCTAAAACGGATCACTTATCATAATGAATAATTTAGCGATTTATTGCGCTACGACGCGCGACGCCCTAACATCGGTTTACGCATTGATTCGCGTTCTGAATATAAATCAGGTTACCTTAACAAGGGGAACCGTATCCGTGTTTTAAAAGTAACGACCGCCAAAATCTTTTTGTCTCGCATAATAAAACAGTGCTGGGGCCCACTGGTGCTTATGTAATGGATTTATAAAACACTGAGTTAAGTATTTAGTATTTGCTAATTACATTTTATGACTCTTCTAGCAGCGCGACGCGGTTTCACCCGCGTTAAGTATCAACCCACAGGAAATTTAATATTACATTTCATCAAAATCCGTTCAGTCGTTTCGGCGTGAAGAGAGGACTAACACACAAACGTTGAGATAGTGTGCGTTACTCACTAGTATAAACTTGCCCAGCGCGATAAATAAAAGAATTTTCGCTACAGGTTATGTAGGAATGCTTATTATTCTATGCTCATAGTGAACTTTTAAAATGATTCCGTAAACTACAGTCAGTTCTTTACAACGGCGCGTGACATATACGAGTTTCTCTTCATGTGGTATATAGCAAAATATCACATGATGCTACTACTGGAAACACTTGAAAATGCCGAGCAACATTTAAATTATTGAATTTCGAAACCTTATTCTTCTTCAGCGGCGTTAGCCTAGTGGGAGAACGTCCGCTATCCCAAGTGAGGGTCGAGAGTTCAAATCCCATTGTGGGCATGAACTAATGTGTTCTTTTAAAACATATATACGAAATTATCACTCGCTATTCAGTGAAGGAAAACATCGTGAGGAAATCCGCATACCTACCCGAGAATTATTTCGGAGATTGGTGTGTTATTTACCAATCCGAACCGGGCCCCCGTGGTGGATTATGGTCTAATCCTCCTTACGAAAGTGAGGGGGGACCCGTGTTCAGCAGTGGACCGATATGAGTTGTTGACGATGATGATGATGAAGAAGAAAAAGGATTTGAAGGTACGTAGCCCTCATGGAAGCTCGACGCACCCTTGGCCGGTTATGATGGACGCGTTTTGATTTTATTCGGCCCCTTGACCTCAATATCTCTGGACCCGATAGGCATTACGGTTTTACTATTATCCCACAGAAACCGTTAAATTTTTACGAGATAAAATTATTCTATGTTCTATTCCTAGAACCAAAGTATCTCATCATCAACCCATAACGTCCCACTGCTGAGCACGGGTCCCCTCACTTTCGATGGAGGGTTAGGCCATAATCCACCACGGGGTCCTGGTCCCCGGATTGGTGGATAACATACCTACCTCCGAAATAATTCTCGGGTAGGTATGTGGGTTTCATCACTATGTTTTCCTTCACCGAAAAGCGAGTGATAATTACGTTAATATGTTTTACAGAAACACATTGGTAATTAGTAGGTATTTGACCAATGAAATTTTTTTTAATAATTATTTCAGTTGCCATTATTACTTTCTTTAATTAAGTACGGGAGAACATTTAATATGTCCCTTGAAAATTCTACTAACTAAATAACGACACCCAGCTGTTCACTCCGGTTAAAATTACAAATAGCAATTTGACGCTTAAAGCTTTGGGTCTACGACCCAGTAGAGTGGATATTGTTTTATTTAATTGTTCCCTCGACTTAATTAAGAGTAGTTGTGTTATAGATCATCAGCAGTACTTTTGAACAAAAAAAGAGTAAACGGGTCTTTCACCCCTTGTGTCCCAGTGCATTGCGGTATGTGCCAGAAACCCTGAGTTAACTAGTAGAGTTGAAAAGGCTTCGAAACTTTTACAAAGAAGATAAGCATAGAGCCTCGGCGGTCACAATACTTTTTTTTTATAATGGTGTGGGTTCATATCGTACCACACGTTTTCAATTATAATAGGAATTACAATGGTCTGTTTAGCCATTTTGACTTGGTCCAAATAAAAATCATGTGCCGTTACCAGATTCCTGCGCCCGCCTGCCCGCTTTTTATTCTAAATATAATGGTTATTCTGTACATATTATATCGCGATACTGCAATAAAGTCACATTTTCACAATTAAGTAAGATTATGGTGTTTTTTCAGGAAAAGGGTCGGGAACAAAATACAAAACTTTTCCAAAAGAGTTTATATCTACGATATATTATAAAATTGATTAATAAACGTGACTTTTATGGTATATTTTATGGTTTAACCAAATGGGCTGTAGTCCTTATACTGCTATCTTTCGCAAGCGACGCTATTGTAGTGTGGCGTCTCCACATAAACTACCTGAAACAAAAGAAACATTATATTAGTAAACAGCACATAAGTAAATACATACCTGAGATACTCGTCGAACTCCATCTGAAACAGAAAACCACACATTAGCAAAACATATAGAAAACAAATAACTACAAGCAACTATAACAAAAGCAAATATAAATACACAACGTACCTAAACATCGTCAACAGCTGTGCGCCGCGCCACCAAATATTATTGAGTACCTACAGCGTAGGGCAGCGGCCGCGGCACAACTCAAAGGAAGCATGCGCTCGCGCCGCGGCGAACGACGCCCGGCCAGCCAGTCCGCCGACGAATGTCACGCGAAGCGCACGTCGCTCGCGCCTATTTTACGACTACGTAATTTGTACCGTGTTTCTCCAAACAATATTCTATGTCAAACAATAAATAAATAATTTGTGAAGTGTTGTTAAGTGACTTTCCTTTCAACACCCACATTGGTGACCCCGAACTGGACATATTGAAGAAAATGACCTCGGAATATTCTGGACAAGCGGCGAAACAAGATGGCGGACCGCCCGGAGGTACTGTAAATAATATGATGCAATCTGATATATTTCGAGTTGGAGTACGGATGCCCCCCTTTTGGCCCGAGAAACCCGCCCTGTGGTTTGCACAAGTGGAGGGACACTTCTCTCTGTCCGGAATAACCGACGACAAAACAAAATTTTATTATGTTGTCGCACAACTCGAACATCGCCATGTAGCCGAAGTGGAGGACATTATTGTATCCCCACCAACAACATCAAAGTACAGTACATTAAAAGCCGAATTAATTAAGAGATTATCGCAGTCCAGGGAAAAAGAAGTTAGACAGTTATTGACACATGAAGAGATGGGTGACCGCCGACCTTCACAGTTTCTTCGTCATCTCCGACAACTAGCGGGACCCGAAGTGCCGGAAGAATTTGTCAAAACCATTTGGACAAGCCGTCTCCCCACTCATGTTCAAACAGCTGTTGCTTCTCAACCTCGCGCAGACCTGACTAGTCTAGCAGACCTAGCTGACACAGTATTGGACATCGTTAGTTCAAGCCCTCAGACAGCAGCGATAACCTTTCCTCCTGGATCAGCTCTCGACATCATGGCCAAACAAATTGCAGACCTCACACAGCAGATAGCGTCACTCACCTCATCACAAAGCACAAGCAGGAGACCACGATCTCAAACACGACACGACGAACATCAGCGTAGCAACACTCGCACAGGTCAGCGGAGCAACACCCGATCGGAATCCAACTACCGACGATTCCCACTCTGCTACTTCCACGCGAAATTTGGCGATGATGCCAGAAAGTGCGTCACGCCATGTGACCATAAGGGAAACGCGAAAGGCAGTCGTTAATTGCGACGCACGATTGCCCCAGCACGCCAGGTCGCTTATTTGTCACTGATCGTAAGACCAAACTGCAATTTCTCGTCGATACCGGTAGTGATCTCTGCGTCTATCCACGTACCTTACTTCGTGAACGTCGAGCACCAACCAGCTATCAATTGTTTGCTGCAAACGGAACGACAATAGCTACTTACGGATTCGCACACCTCGTACTGAACTTAGGACTTCGCCGTGACTACAGCTGGCGATTCATCGTGGCAGACGTCACGAAACCGATCATAGGTGTCGATTTTCTCAGACACTATGGCCTCATCGTCGACTGTCGTAACCAACGCCTCATCGACAACACCACGACACTAACATCACCAGCAGCACCAGTATCACCATCAAGCGACATATCTTCAGTAAAAACAATGGCAGTAGAATCAACATCAAAATACTTAGACATCTTGCGAGAATATCCTGACATCACCCGCCCACATGGAACAAACCGAGCTTCAACCCACAACACCGTGCACCACATTAAGACCACATCTGGACCTCCTGTCTACTGCACCCCACGACGACTTGCACCTGACAAGCTGAAAATAGCGAAGGACGAATTTGACGCAATGTTGAAATGTGGAACAGCAAGACCCTCGGACAGTCCCTGGTCATCAGCACTACACCTTGCACCCAAGAAAGACAGCGGATGGCGCCCTTGTGGCGATTACCGCAGGCTGAATGCCCGAACAGTTCCTGATAGATACCCAGTCAGACACATTCATGATTTCTCACAGGAAATTTCTGGTTGTACGGTCTTCTCAACCATCGATCTGACCAAAGCCTACAACCAAATTCGAATAGCAGAAGAGGACATCAGCAAGACAGCAATCTTGACACCGTTTGGTCTGTTTGAATTCCCTTACATGACGTTCGGACTACGGAACGCAAGCCAAACATTCCAACGGTTCGTCGATGAAGTGCTGAGAGGCCTAGACTTCTGTTACGCATTCATTGACGATTTCTTAGTGTACTCACCAGATGAAGCTACTCATGAGGAACACCTGCGCCAGATATTCCAGCGTCTCCAGGATTACAACATGGTAATCAACATACCTAAATGCGTATTCGGTGTATCACAAGTCACTTTCCTTGGATACACCGTCTCAGCAGAAGGCGTGAAACCACTCGACACCAAGGTAGAAGCAATAAGAAATTTCTCCATCCCGAAGACAGTCAGAGAACTCCGACGTTTCCTGGGAATGATCAATTTCTATCGTCGATTCATCCCAGGCGCAGCAGAATACCAAGCTCCCTTACATGCTTTATTGACCGGATCAGTCAAAGGCTCGCATCCAATCGACATTTGTGGCGACGCACTTCAAGCTTTCGAGAAGTGCAAAGAAAGTCTGTGTCGATCTGCACTCTTGGCACACCCGGACATACAAGCACGACTAGCCCTAGTCACGGACGCGTCAGATAACGCTACAGGAGCAGTCCTGCAACAGTATACAAACAACAACTGGCAACCTCTAGCATTCTACTCGAAGAAACTGAGCACATCACAAAAGAAATATTCCGCATACGACAGAGAACTACTCGCAATATACCAGTCCATCAAATATTTCCGACACATGCTCGAAGCAAGAAACTTTACAGTATTCACTGACCACAAACCTCTATGCTTCGCATTCGATTCGAGAAAAGACAATTGTACTCCTAGGCAATTCAGATACCTAGATTACATTTCTCAATTTACGACAGACCTACAACATATTTCTGGCAAAGAAAATATGGTTGCAGATACACTTTCTCGCGTCGACATGACATCTCAACCTGTGGACCTAACAACTCTAGCTGAAGCACAACAATCAGACACAGAACTAAGCCAAAATGAGAAAACATTCAAAATACTACTGAAAGGAAAGGAAAATGAAGTGTCAATTGACAGAATAAAACCGGAATACTTACTTGCGGATTCGCCGACCATCACTCAGATCCCCAGCCAACAAGCTGCAGTAACACCACCAGAAAATACGAAAGAACGTACAACACGATCAGGTAGAACGGTCAGATTCCAGAAATGTTATCGCCCGTAGGACGGCCTCTGGAGGGGAGTGATGTGGCGTCTCCACATAAACTACCTGAAACAAAAGAAACATTATATTAGTAAACAGCACATAAGTAAATACATACCTGAGATACTCGTCGAACTCCATCTGAAACAGAAAACCACACATTAGCAAAACATATAGAAAACAAATAACTACAAGCAACTATAACAAAAGCAAATATAAATACACAACGTACCTAAACATCGTCAACAGCTGTGCGCCGCGCCACCAAATATTATTGAGTACCTACAGCGTAGGGCAGCGGCCGCGGCACAACTCAAAGGAAGCATGCGCTCGCGCCGCGGCGAACGACGCCCGGCCAGCCAGTCCGCCGACGAATGTCACGCGAAGCGCACGTCGCTCGCGCCTATTTTACGACTACGTAATTTGTACCGTGTTTCTCCAAACAATATTCTATGTCAAACAATAAATAAATAATTTGTGAAGTGTTGTTAAGTGACTTTCCTTTCAACACCCACAGTAGGTACATCAATAATTTTAATCGATCAGCAATCACATATTTACGCAATAATGTAAGAACTAAGTTACAGCTTAGTATTCTTCCATAAAGTATATCACTCACGTCAGGAGCTTCCTAAAGCATACCTACACCTACCTAAGATAATTGATTTTAGACGCGTCTCAAGCGAGCCCAAGTGTCTTGAGCGTCATTAATTAGAAGGCTTATAATAATTAATGGCGATATTTAGGTAGCTATATAAGTATGCATATGAATAAAATAATGAAATGATACAATAAGTAAACATTGTAATATTTGTAAAGTGTGAAATAAGAACACTTAAAACGAAAAAGGTGATTTTGAAAAGCAATGTGCTATGTAATCTAATTTAATGCAATTTAATTATATTATAGAACAAAAATTCGGCTGTAAAAATGTAAGCACAAGTGATTGTTGTCTCGACTGGTTGAATATGCTGATATAAAGAGTCAATAACTATAATTTCTGCAATTTTTTAAATTGCAATATTGCCAACACCTTTTTCTACAGCTAATTTTAAAGCTGCTCGCGAAGGCTATATACACCGAGGGGCTCCAATCCATCGCTTGATTGTTTTGCGGTATAACATAAGCCGGTGAAACTGAGAGCACGAACTAAATCCAAAAATAATGAGAAGCAGACTCCGATGAGTCCGAAGCGTTAATTGAATAGAAGCGGTTAATTAATTCACAATCTGTGTAACAGATAATACTTACTAACAAGGTAAGTAATTAGGACATATTTGATGGGTCATCAATCTTCCAACTCACTAGACGTTGAAAACTTTATGTGCTATGTGTTTTTATTAATATTATTTAGGACGGCTACATCCTAAATTATATTCATATGTACGAAACTTAGTGGAAATTTTGTAAAACTCTAAAACTCAAACTCTAATCATTTATTGTAAATAGAGAAAAATATTTCATTTTTACACGTCAAAAATATAAATCTATAATTAATACACATAATATTTAATACATAGACTAAAATAACGAAATTAAGTCAAAATATGATCTACTAAAGTAATGATTATTAAATTATGGTTTTTAGTTCTATGGTTTGTAATAATTGTGTACCTACTTTCATGAAAAACTGAGTACCTAAACACGTAACAACTCAAAAACACCTACCTCGTAATAATTGACAACGAAGGACGTAGATTACAATTCGTTTTTCTAATTCACACAAGAAGTATGAAACAAATTGTCACAAGAATTAAATAAAATTTACTAAAGTGACGTGGATCATAATAATCTCGCACAGATATTATCGCAAAGATAATTGTCTTTTTGGCTAACTAACCAACTATTTTTAGAACTAGTTTAGGTTTCTCGTTATTATTTTAATAATTATTGTTCTCTGACTATATATAAACATCAATTTAACATACTGAATTAAGTTCTGTGTAAATCTATACTTAATATATAAAGCTGAAGAGTTTGTTTATTTGTTTGTTTGTTTGAACGCTAGGATCTCAGGAACTACTAGTTGGAATTGAAAAATTATTTTTGTGTTAAATAGTCCATTTATCGAGGAAAGTTATAAGCAACTGCGCATGTGCTAGCCGACCGCCGCAAGTAGCTCTACGAGTTACCACGCCGCGCGGCTAAGACGCATGGTTGGCTTTTTTTTTATTTTAGTTTTTATTACTGTCAGGAGAAGGTTTTTATGAACGAAAAAATTAAGAAAGTTGTCCGCAAAATTGGAATATTTGGATAAAAGTTAATATGTTTTATTCTGTGAGACTTTTGTATGAACTCACGATTTGACATTTGTGTTTTTGCAATGTGCAGCTATTCTTTAGTAACATTGTGGTTTTTGATCCGGGAAATGCACAGTTATTGCGGGAAAAGTGTAATTATGCGGATGAAACCACAGGGCGCAGCTAGTAATATATATACTACAAAACGCGCGTGAATATAGAAATGTAAAGGAACAATTTTATTAATGTCGTGCATTGCCCTTTTTCATTACTGTAAAATTTTAATGGAGTTATATTTATGTAGTCAAGTTCAAGTAAACTACTCCTAATCGAGTGTAATTTAATCTGTGACCCGGTCGTTTGGTGGCGTAAATGGCGTCCATAACATTAACGGTTGTACCCTGAATTACTGCCTGGACTTACCCATTCCCATTACCTACATTCTACATTCTGAGTATTTATTCGCATAATTTATTGTGTATTTTAGCATAATGGTTAGGGCTTTTATTATCTACCGTTCTAAGCTGGCCACCTTCCTACCCTCGCATCGGTTGGAAATGCGTAATATAATAACCAATTACATAGATACATTATAGTACCTTCCTGACTCCTAAGTAGGATATCCTGTATCTTGGAAATAAGAACTAAGAAAACCACGGTCCGACAAAGACCTAGACTAGAACAATGATCGAGTTAAAACTAAGACTCAAACTATAACAGTCAGAACAGACGTCGGATACATGTTACAAATTGACAACATCGTTATCATCATTATCAGCTGGAAGATGTTCACTCCTGAGCATAGGTCTCCTCCATAGAACGCAACAACGACGAGTCAACCAACCGGCAAACCACCACGTCGGCTGGTGATAACCGATGGGGAATAAAGGTCCTACCACGGACCGGCCGACGATGTAGCGTAAGACGACCTCCCACAAGGTGGACCGGATACCAGGTGAAATTCTAGGGTTGCCAAGTGGCCATTGGACTTGAATAGCTTGCAACCGTAAATTGTCAAGAAACCACGACCTTTTCTACTGGACATTGCCGTAAAAGTGGTGGTGGCAAGTCAAGGACAGCGCAGTCTTGGAAGATCTTTGCCACGATGGAGCCGATGACATTGAAGAAGAAATAATTGGAAAAACCTGTCCGAGATAAATAGCGAAAGAGGCAGGCAGGAAACTGATGACGATGAATTTGATTCTAAATCAATATTAAATTAAGTCAGTTCGTTGCTCTGTCTCGGGCTTGAAATCAGGTATAGATTAGAAATTTACTCAATTTAGTATGTAGCCAAAGCGAAAAATCATATTTAAAATGAATATATTTTATTTATTATTTATGTGTGCTGCCTAAACAGGAAAATGAGGATAAAGGCTTATGTTTTTCTTGCCGTGTGGAGTATCTTTTGACTTGACTACTCATTTTAGCTGATTATTGCATCTTGGTCACCCTGGCTGATGTTAGTTTTTTCGCGCATTCATTGCAATCTGAAAAAAGGCACCCTTAAGCAGGTACTATTACTGAATAATGTATGGCTCTTCAGAACCCTCTTTGAGAAGATCTTTCTGAAAAAAGGAAACGGATATACAATGTGGGCTGGCTTACTTTTTACTTATGTGTGTTGAAATAACTTGTCCAGTTTATTTTCCTCATGGCTTTTCTTATCGAGAAATCTATGTTTCATTCAGTGTTTATTAAAAAAAATCCCAAATTAGCGACTTTATCAGTCACAGTTTGTGGTGTTCAAGACGTGTACTTTTAGAATTATGGTTTAAATTGTAATAAAACAAGCTGCTTCTGCTCACACAAACCTATTTTCCAAACCTTTACGAAAATGTAGACTAGACAAATTACGTTGCTGTCTTTTGAAGCACTCTAGAACTGTCTACCTCACATAAAAGCTCCAATATATTTAGAATTTACGAATTCAGTCACACGAAAAGCGATACAAAATATTTACGAAAAAATCTTTCGCTCAACTCGTCCTTCACCTGTATTACAATATTTGCGAAAATATCTCGAAGAAAAGTGTCAAAAGAAGAGTTCAATTCATTGGATATTGCTGGTGATACAATTTCACTGTCGATTACGTCTGGCAGTGCGAGCGGGGTCGAGATCGGTCGTGACTAGGCACGTCCTTGGCTGAAGACCGGTTCCCGGCCCACGATGGAATATCTACATCGGTCGTGGACTGCTCGCCGCATTCTTATCAAAAACTTGTTAGATGCTGGGTTTCATCAATATATTGTCGGTTACTACTCCTATGCTTTTGTCTATCAAAAGAGTTTTCCACTCTTGATGATAAATGTAGATTTCCGATTATTACATATAATAATTTAGATTTAATTATTGTAACTAGCTACATTTTTATTTACTGAGCAAGTGAAACATCTTTTTTATGTAAAAAAATCTAATAAGGGCGAAGACAACACATCGTACGAATTAGGTACGAATATTAATGTATTAGTGGACCTATAAAATATCGACAAAATGTGTGAATTATACCCTCACTGCGTTTTTCTCCATTACATTACCGTGAATGGAAATAAATAAAAAAAGCTTTTACCGAGTGAATGAATTCCAGCCGCTTCTAAAAGAATCCATACAAATGATTTCATCTTAATACACATATACCTATAGTAGACGTTCATTCTTTCCTTTGTATGGTGTCATTGCCTATTTCTGATTCCGAACGCTCCTTATAACAGAACGCAAGTACCTCTGCCTCATCAATGTTGTTAACTTGTTATAACCGTGGCTGATATTTTTTTAATTTTTAAATACTATAACATAACAATAAGTAGTTCGTTTAAAAATTGGTAAGTGGTACCCCTACCTATAACAGTCACAGTGTCACCGTGAATTTGGTTTAAGGTACAAAATATCGCGCGGCAATGAACTGCGCTCAACGTAGATATCATGCTGGTAACAGTGCCCTTCAAACTGGAATACAGTAAAGTTCACACACTACTACTTGGCCGATGATTATCTGGCAAAAGACTCCCAGGACATTTGCAGCAGACTCCTACCACTACAAGAGTACTGCCACATATTCCAGATCCTAGTTGAACCTTGGAGTTTCCCTTCTTCTAGACGCGTTGTGAAGTAACGTTGTTCTCTGAGGGAAGAGAGTTGAAATACTGAGCTACATTACCATCTATGAATTGATTGCCATTATTATATTGATTCGTTGCTGTTATATTCAATGGCTTATCTTAGACAGCCATTACACAAAAGGAAGATATATGTACGATGACCGCTACTAGAATACGACCGCATACTTTTACACATTTGGTCCGGACAAATTGAGACAAATGGGATGCAACCATGGCGCCCTATCGTACCAAAGTTTTCCAATTTTCCTTACATACAATTTATGAATACACTTTAGCTTTCACACACACAAAGTTCTTAGGGGTTGTTATAATATGTATGAGGCAGTATAGCGACGCAGGAGATGAGAGGCACTTTTAAGGTTCTAAAATACATTACATAGCACGTCTGTGCTATCTATTTGCCACATATAGTAGAACACAATCGCTTTCGCTAAATTAGATGGGGACGTACCTTTAGATCAACATCATATGACCGCAACGTATAGGTGTTTCAAACGGGCTAAAACTTAATTACGAATGGTAACTTAGTTACGTACAATCTCCGCCAAATCGGTTCACAACAGCCTCACTATAAACCTCTAATCGCTTTCTAAGGGCCTGTGGACTTCATTGACTGGAGTCAATGAGACAAATTTTATGAATTTTCAGAAGCAATGATCGATACTATCACTTGATTACGGGTATTTTAATTGTTATTTATTAGCAATTATCTTTTACCGTGACTTAGTTTGCGGTGGTATTTTTATATCAGTATCAGAAGACAGTTTCCCACAACTCGCAAGTTCGTTTCCGGTGGCCTATGCCCGGCTCGCCGCCTGTACTAAATAGTTTTTTGGTTGGTACCCCGGTTTCTACTCGTTGGATTTAGATTGAATTCAGTTTTATAGTAACTTAATAATAATTAACAATATTTAACAACTGCCATCCCCGTGGAGTTTCTTGGTGATATATTTTCATGGGCGCATTTCTGAAAAAAACTAGTGGAATGGATTTTCCTTTTCCTGTGCAAGATTCAGTAATGATTTAGCACATGCAAGGAAATTTCCTTTTTATGATTAAATCATAATCAGTTACTCATTAATTTAATTATTAATATTTTGTGTTTCTATATGTATAAACGTAGAATAAAGCAGTAAAGGAAAAAAAACTGAAGAAATTATCTAAAAGACCTTAATAATTATCTGATTACATACATTGCATCTCATGCCAAAGATTAGAACACAGCTTCGGATTTAAAAAAAAAAGTATGTGGAGGTGACGCTGCCTAGGCCATTCGCCGATATAGGTCACCGAGCTTTGATGGGAAACCGTCTTGTAATTACGAAGAAAACTGTCAAGAGCAACGTTGCAATTAAGAGCACCTGTATCGATATAAAAAAGTACCACCCCGGTAGACGTTTCACGTTGTAAGTTAGATTGTCTACATAACCACCAGCAGGTGAGAGATCTGTGAAATAAGTAACTTGACGGTAAGAAGCGTACTAGCAAAAAACAAAGAAAGTAAATCGTTTAGCGTCGTGTGTGCAATCATCCAAGTCGAATCGACATTTCATTACAAGAAAGCTTCCTCTCCCTGAAATCGAGTGGAACAGCTGAAGCGATGCGCGTGTACTACCTACATATACTCGTAAATATGTTATATACAATTCTTTGTTCCGATATGCCTTTTCGTCTGTAAACGATCAACTGTCCAGTCATGTGTTATTAATCTAGCTTGACTGAAGTTTGACTCGTTATCCTAGTTTAAAATGTTAAGATCGTGTTGAGGTTAATGTAGGTATATCTACATAAGCGGCTTCCAGTATACATTGCACCGTGCACGTCACAAAGGAACTAATTATTATGATTATCAGTTTTAAGTTGTTACTCGATGGATTTGCGAAATATTTGTTAAAGTAAAACTTCTTTACGCACGCTTGACTTGGAGAGTAAACTGGTGAATGCGTGACGAGAGTGTTACGAAAAGTGTGATCGGACGAGGAACGGAAGTTGAGAGGGAGATATAAGTTAGTGAAGATAGAAATAGAGAGAGTTACGTTTCGTATATTGTAGGGGCAAGAGAGAGATTGGTGCGAGCACTCAGTTTCATATAGATGGAGCTAAAGAAGTTTTACTTCAGTCGTGTGGTCTAAAGGACACTTGCTTTTTTTATCAACCCCGACAAAATCTGAGTTCAGACATCTTGCCACTACTTCATTCGATATGCATCACACGGGCAGGAGAGAGTATAGTGATCCGTTGTTTCTTTGGTTCGAAACACTACAGCATAAGGTATCTTTATGACATAGTCGTATGTCCAAGATCGTCCCTTTATCGAATAGAGAGAAAAGCTATAATAAAGTAATATACAAAAGGAGAAAGACAAATTGCGGAATTGAAAATAATTAGCACATCCCACGACTGTGTTCGGGCCAGAGATGACCCTCGTTATAATCGGCCTTTTTTCTTGCTCAAAACCAGACCACACAAGTCGTACAGAGGAGTCGGTTTTACGTTATAATCTCTAACTGCAAATATGATTAATTAATTATTGTAATATATGTTAAGATTTATCAGTAATAGTCAATATGCATCCGTCCAATGAGTATTACCAATAATATAAATCTGATATGCCGTCACGTCGTGGAGAGTGAATGAAGGGTAGGTTCGAGTAGTTATGTATATAAAAAGTTCGTCTAACTTAAGAACGCATTTGAAATCGCACGGAATACGTTAGCAAGAACATTATACCAAGATTTTTAACATTCAATACGGTGTTTAATACTTCCGTATTGCATAATATTATCGTCGCGTGTTAAAGTTCCTCCCATTTAAATATATTATCTCCCGGTCTTTGACATTGATATAATCCTATTATCATGCACACAGCACACGGGTTCTCTCGGCACGTGATGAGAAAACGATATGAGTCAAAAGATTTAAGAGATATCTTGGTGAGTTTCCAGGTATGACGTCGCGCGGCGTATCCAACACGTAGCAAACTATCTTAGCGGAAATTGTAGAAATGACTTTTGGATTTGACGATTTATTTAAGAACACTTATAGTATACGGCGCCCCGTGCATACGTCTTACGTGACGTACATATAATAAGACAATAGTAAAATAGTAATTATTTTATATCCATTTAAGTTGTAATTTCAACCAACTTTTGAATAGGAAGAGACATTTAAATTGAACGCGTATATTGTAACGAATTCAATCTCTGTCTTTGTATTACTTTTACTTATATAATTTGGGTATATTTTGAGTAATAGTGGTTTTGTTTTCATTGTACTATAATATATTTTGAAAGGTTCGTTTAGTGGAATATTGCAGGCGTTATTGATATTTATGTTTTATAATAATTTCTTTTGTTACAGTACATCGGGACTATGGACGTGCCTCGTCCCTCAAGCCGCGTAGAAATTGTCGCAGCAATGCGCCGTGTCCGTGTAAGTACTAACATAAGTCTAGATAAACAAAAAATAACACGATATTCATATTTATTTCATTTTTATTTGACTGAGTGACGAGACGAGCAAGTCGTTTGCCTGATGGTAAGCGGTATCTTGCAGAAAAGGCTTCCCACTACATTTATATTATATCTATCTACCATAAAGTCAGATTTTGCTTAGTGGCGCTCTCGTAAGCGAAATTTGTCAATCTTACACCTATTTTCTGCTCTGTAGAAGTCGGCTTCTTGATCCTTTTAACCAAATTACAAAAAGATTTTTCTTGAAATAAGGATAATCTTCCAAAATCTTCTACCTGCTATATAATAATGCGCATTTTTACAAACCCCTATTCTACGAGTAAAACCTCTAATTTAAAGGCTGAATAATTTATTTATATTTGCGTCTAAACAAAACAACAGTGCGACCCACTTTTTTTGTCAAATACCTAACAGCAAACATAATTTCCTTTAGAAAGAATTTAATAAGAAAGAAGATTGTTTGCCCAAAATGTTGTTTGGCTCGATTTTGGTACGCTAGATAATTTCATGTACATTTACTTTACTTGTACGATCTAATATAAAACTTAAATAAAAATATTAACTAGTTTTCCTTGTATTATCAGAAATAAAAATTATTTAATAGCATAATTGTAAAATTTAAGTAAACATATTTGCAGACGGATTCCAAAAACGCCTTTTTTCTCATAGTTATCAAAAAACATCTTCAAAAGCTTCATTTCGTATTAACATATTATATCTCCGATGTACAAACGCAACCTTTACTGCTTTATTTTATATATAGAGAGGATAAAAAAGAGGATGAAAAAAAATGTGATTACGGAATCTCCCAATAATAATCACTTATCCACTGTATTTCAGTATAACATAACAGGCATGGCAATTTTCCATTCGACTGGCGTCTGGGTCGACCATTGAGATCCACAGTTATTTTGGCTAAACATTTTCACTCACAGCCTCACAGGATAAAATACACAATTATTGAGGCGGCTTTTTGTTATCAAATGTACCTACATTAGCATAGCGGAAAACGCTACCACTAGAATACAGGACCACGACTTTACTCTTTTCTTACTCTTGCAGAATAAGCCCCCATAACCAGGCCTAATATTAAAAAGGCTCATTCTGAACTAACACTCGTGTCGATAACTCTTTATGACAAATGCCGATATGTCTCGCTGCAGAACCTAACACTTAACATACATTGGAGTGATTCGAAACAGTAAAACTCCGACTTTACACTGTTTCTTAAAGCGCTGTATGGTTTGTACGGCCATGAACTAAAACTACCAAATTAATGTAAGCCGTTGATCAGATTTACAATTCGAAAGGTTTGAACCGAAAGTATAAATCCATTAAAATGTGAATTGCTCTTCACAGGACTCGTGGGTTATTCGTGTTACATAAAAGTATGAATATGACACGCGCGCTGAAGTCTCACCCGCCGCCATCGCTTGAATATGAATGGATCACATCCTATTTATCGTTAAATAACTCTACTTGAAAGGTTTATATATTTTCGTAAAACAGCATAATGGTATTTTTATTACATTTTTCACAGAGTTGAGTTACTTGGTATGTTAAAATGTCACACTTATCGAGGTGCCTACCATCGGGTTGAACTTTCGTTTAAAAAACTACGAAATGTTTCTTAGCATAGTTGCTGATATGCAAGAGTGTGTTAGCAATGGTAGCGGCAACAGAAGTCAAGGCGCCTATCTCAGGGACAGCACTGAGTTCTTTTTTAACCGACTACCCAAAGGAGTGTTCTGTGGCTAATAACTGGAAAAGCGAAACCCTTGTGGTGCTATACCTCTTCCGCGAGAAACCGCCCGGGGAAGTACCATACTTTTGCCAGATATTCATTCGCCAAGCAGTAGTGTGCAAACAAGTGTTCCAGCGAAATTACTGGGCATTTGAGACTTTAGAGCCGATGTCTCTGGGTTTGGAGCGCAGTGCTGTGCCACGCTGGATTATGCAATGCAGTGTTCCGGGTGGTGCTGTGGCTGTTATGAGTTGCGTTTACCATCAGGTGAATGACTAGCTCGTATCGTCACTCAGTCCAATAAAAAAAAAGTATCCTTATGTCTAAACTAATCATGTCCGCCCTTCGTTATGTCACAGGTTTAAAAATATTTGTGTGGAGTGAACCCAATTAAAACTAAGGGATGGTCGTTGATAATCCAACAATTAGATCTAACAGCTTTGTGAAGTCACAGACCATACGTAACTAAGTTAAGTAGTGGCTACAAAGTTCTAAATACCAAGTTTATAGTCGTAGTTTCGGTTCTATTGACACTGAATAAACGCAAAATGGGTCTAAAAGCTTTGGGTAATGTTCACAACAAGTCGCAACATTTGCAAGTCTATTCGTCGGGTACCAATGCGCGTTTTGATGTTACGACACTTTTGAATACAATTGGATCCTCTCGCATTACCATAACTTTGTGCTGAAACTCTATAGGACTTTTTATAGCCGACTTCACTAGGGATTCTTTAAACTTAAAGGAATCCTGAGCCGTAATAAGGGGACTAGTTTTAAATTTATGAAAACTCGTGCTTTTATTCAACCACTAACGTATATAATTTCATATAATTTTTCCTTAGTTTAACCACATGGAATGAAGATATTTAATTTATTAATTAAAATTTGCTTAACTTATTTTTTAATTTTTTTTATTTTCAGTTTTTTCAGTTTTTTAATTTTGCTTAACTTATGCTAATTTATTTTTTGTCATCCTTTGTTTATTTCCCCTTGATGAGTACTATATTACCGTTATGATTTTATTTCCATTAAAACTGTCCTGTGACTTTAAATACTCTCAAAAGTAAATTCTCCCGACAAATTTTGCCATATCTTTCGTCTTTATGACATTAACCTGCTGAGCGCATAAGTGCCTCATCTTATGAAATTGCCAAGACGTCTAACATTTTTAAATATCCTGTAAAAGGTTAGTAAAGTCATATTATATCACTTAAGTATCCAGTTCCACTCTAAATAACATTAATCTGAGTCTATAGTATTCCTTCCTATGGGCCCTTCATCCTTTGTATATGCAATACAAAGAATGAAGGGCATGTTTTTCTAAATATATAATAGGTAGTGTATTCGTATAGTTACCTTCGCGGCCGAATTAAAAGTTTATTAAACATAAACATGGTAACACGTTCTCAGGACAGGATGATTTGTCTGGGGGTTCTCGCGGAACTCTTTCACGTTCCCACGAGAAGGAGGTAGAGACCGAGGCAGTATAAGATACCTTTCCAGCCCTTAATGTTTAACTAATAGCTAAATAATTAACTAATTAATAGCTTACTGCCGAACTAGAAAGACGGAATAAATTAGTTCTTAGATTTAATTTTAGATTTCATTATAATCTTTCCATGCCTATTTTTCTAGGCTGATGATTATTTATTTTAAATACAGGTTGATACACACTGAGATAATAACGATGAAAAATTATACTACCTACTAACAGTGCGTTGAAAATAATGCTAATCAATTATATTATAACATTTTTATTTTCCTCGATTAGTCAACGCTGCTGGTGACAAGAGGGCTGGCACATTTCTCGCACAGAGAATAGCTATTGCTATTCAACGTAGAAATGCTGTCAGTGTTTTTGGCGCCATGCTCCCTGGACAACCCTTTTAGTTAAATTTTTAAGTTTTACTTAGTTTTAGTTTTCTATTTGATTTTGTATAATTATTTGACTTTTAAGTTATGTAAATTTTTTATTTCATTTGTTTCAGTATGAATTTAAGGCGAGGGGCGTCAAGAAGCGCAAAGTGACGGTCGATGTTTCCATAGACGGAGTCCGCATAACTACTAGGAGCAAGGCTGCAGGCAAGGTTAGTATCTAAATCATGTAAAATGATAAATTACCTATCTATTTAACAAGTCAAGGCACTATTAGATAACCATTTAACTGTTGAAGCCGATGACAGCGCACTGAACTGAACACCAGAGAACGGTACTTCGTAATTTTTGAGATCTATCAAGTGGTTATGTGGGACTCCCCCGCCAGAACGCGGTCTGACGGGGTTTACCCACTAAAACCCCGGGGTGTTCTCCTCTCCGCATTATGGAGGTGGTCGCGGGTTCGCTCGGCGCTTCCGCAACCACCTCTGCGGGCGCCCTCTCGGGCTCGCCTCCTGAGGCTTTAGCCTCGTTCTCCGCTGGGTGCGTCCCGGAACACACGGGCAGCACCTCAGCTCGGGACTTCTAACTTGGCCGTTGGACCCCCCGATCCGCGGCCCAAAAGTCCCCGTTATTGGTCCCTCGCTGTGCCCTCTGCTGATCAGAGGGACACGCGAAGGACCTTCTCTCGCCAGGTTATTTGCTACGGCCACCAATTCCCCTAGGAGAATTGCTGACCGAACCCCAGGGTGCACCGTCCCAGCTGCTGCCCTTCCCTCCGGATGCAACGCATCAAGAGGGACGAACAACAGCCGGGCACTCGTGGAGGTTACCTGGCCCGCACCCCATCTATAAATGGCCTAAAATACCCATATTTATACTAAGAAACTATGAACCAACCTTAATAAATCGAAATAGAAGCTAGTCAAATTTTTAAGTAACGCCCTTTTTTTATGTCGCGGAAAAAATATGTTTATATGTTATGTATATGTATACAATTTCTTCAACAGGCTGTTAGAATAATCCAATAAACGGACGTTACAAACAACTAGGTGCTCATATTAGATTAGCTGAGTATCGCTGAATATAATTATATGCAAATTACGGTCGTGCAAATGGCGTTAGTTTTATTGAATTTAAATTTTTGTGAAGTTCTGACTAGTTTTCAAGATTCCAACTAAGCTGGCAGAGACGCTGGCTTTGAATAGTGACAACCCTGGTGCGAAATCCAGTGTGACTAAATGTCTTGATTGTTGACGTAGTTGTAGAGGTAGGCCTTTTCTGCAAAAGAAAAGGGAGGGAGAGGAAGATAAATGAAGTGCTGCTTTGAAGGCCATGTTTCTAGTTTGTGACTTTAGAACCAATGTCGCAGGGTAAAGAGCGCAGTGCAGTGCCGCGCAAGATTATGCAATGCCACTGTAACTGTTATGAGCACGCGTATTACTAGGAGTCCCTAGTAGAGTACTGAGAAAAGTAGATTAAAAAAGTATATTAACCATACATATTTAAGATTTTTTGTATTACTAAATTATTAGCCCCGAACTCAGCCCCTACAATTCTCACTATTATTTGTATGTTACTGTTACACTGAAATACAAGTAAATGCCCATCCTTTTTTTAAGACTATACCAATAATAGTATCATTCACCAGATCCATTACGATCTAATGGTCTTCACCGCAGGTACCGAGTGCAAGGTACCAGTACTACGCAAGCTTTTTCTGTTGTTATTCATAAATTCTGTAAAAATTTACATCGTCGCGGCTCCAACTCAATCCCAAGTTAAATTGAAAACTTCGGAGGGATTTCTGAGAGTTCGATTCATATTCACGACGAGGCTGTAGAGCTTACAGGGAGTCTCTATTAAATAAAAATATATTATTCAACAGGGTGACGAAAAGTAAAACGGGCAGCGAATATTCTGTACAAAATGCGTGATGTTGGTGAGATGTTACCAGTGATTTTCTTCTGACTCTGGTTTGGACTGGTTTTTAGTGAGGGGAGAGCCGTGCTCAGCAGTGGGACGATATGGGTTATTGATGATGATGATGGATTTATATTTGGCCTCTAACACGCTAATTCAATTTGACCGAATCGTGCAAAATGTAGGTTTAACTCTGATGTCAGACATAGATATTGCACAAATATGCAAATCGACAAACATATTTGCAAATTACTGTGAACACACTTTGTCTTGGTTTGAAATTGGCCGACTTGGGGTCGGTTTTTTAACGCACATCTTGCGTAAGTACGTACCTAATTGCAAACACTCTCGTAAAACCGATACAGACTAGTTTTCACTAAGATATTGTTAATATTGAGGAAATTTACAACATATCAGTAATTCCACCAAATTCAAAAAGTATTCAGGATTAGCATTAAATTGATATAAGACAATTGTTCATCAAAGCTCGGTGCACCGGCGCGCCGCTGACTAACAGTAATATATTTATCTATAGATCGGTTTCTATTTTGTGATCATAGAATTTAGATATTATTAAGTATATTATTATTATAATGACTTCAAAACACAGATTCTAACCTACCAATTAGTGAAGATTGGGTTGGAATCGGTTCAAAGATTTTAAATAGGTAAAAATAACGAGAAAAAAAACTGAGAGACTCCATTTTCTTAATTTTTTACTCTTTTATGGTAGCTTATTTTCAATATTCCTTTTTAATAATCTTTACTATACAGATTGACCTTTACTACTTCATTATATGTATAGAATTTCGATATTATTTTCACGGAAAATTGTTGTAGGTCGTTTGCGTTGTTTTCCGAGAGTAGAATCTCCAGCTGACGCTCGATATTGTCGATTGAAAGTTTCAGGAAGAGCAGCCTGGACAATGAGATAACGATACGGCGCAAATACCTTTGATGTTCGTCAAATACCACCGTGATCGGACCACGTGCGGTGATTGGAACAATGAAAATGTGTTGCCGCAAATATTTTCGCTGAGATCTGCAGACAACGCAACGCAACGGAATCTTCTATGAATGTAATCCACTCATATTGTGTGAATAAAGTCCCAAATTGTATGAGAACAGTTTTGCACACAACGCTGGGTTTTGAATGCAAAGATATTCACGTAATTATAATATCTACTATAGTAATATGTGTACAAATCACATATGTCTTGAACCCTGTCTCAATAACACTCTTCCATTCGCGATAGCATCGCAATTCGTATTTCTGACATTCCAATCAGCTCACCAGAAGTGCAGAAAACAACCATTCTAACGCCATTAAAAAGCTATTGCAAACAAAGATTCGCAATTTCCTAACAACGAATTACATCCCAAGCCGCAAAGAAAAACTTTACGCTTACCCCAAGATACTCTGTCCGCTTATTTTAACAAAACGAGCAATGTTTATACCATTTATAGGAACAGAATAATCATTATTTCGACATATAGGTACGTAGGATTGGGTATAACGTAAATTACTTAGTTGAGAAACGAATATACTTCGAAAATCGTGTAGAGAGAAAAACTGGCTTTGTCCAATCAGCATATCCGGAGGCAAAATGGAACAGAGAGAATAAAATTATATTCACACCCTCAACTGAATACGGATAACGGAATTCCAAAACTTGCCCCTGCAAATATTCTGGATCTAGTCACCGTAACTAATATTATAAAGCAAGTATCAAACCTATGTTCACAACGACGCGTTCGCTCATTTTCTCAGCTTCCAAATCCACAAGACTATTTCATAGGTACCTAGCACCACATTTATGAGTTTACCTTTGTAGGTACCACTTCTTAGGCTGTCATGTAGGCTGACATGGTATAGTACCTATTATAATTAACTTGATATAAAATTCTAGAAATATTGATAAAATATCTTAACAAAGTTTATAATTAAAGTCTTCTGAAAAAGTTTGAACTAAAATTCCATTAAAGTAACTTTCAGATTATTTTTCTTTCGTTCAATTCACAATCTGAATGGACGGAGCTATATCGTGGTGGAACTGACTAGCTCGGCGCGCCTACTGCTAAGGGAGTAGATTTTTTCCGCGAGATCGTTAATCATGTCTCAGCTATAATAGGCGGCTGTCAACCGGCTGTCTGCTGCGAGCAACGAGGCACGGCGCCCATTGTAGTCCCGCCCATTGTTACACCCGAAGAATAATCCTGTCCACTTCCACGGGCGGTGCACGAAGCGGAGACGGGCTTGCGAAAAATTCCTCATTTCACCAACATCATTGTTGGATTTGTTCCAGATACAATAAAAGTGACAAAGGTCGCTTGAAGATATCAAGAATTAGTTTCCTGTTATCCAATATACTTGTGATGCTTTGTGTTTAAATCACATTGCTATGACGGTTAGCAATTAGATAACCTTGTGGCTTCTGGATAATAATAGTGACATTCATTAATTCAAATATACCTCTGGACGATTGATGGATATAAATAAATCTAAAACAATTATTTTTGACATATTCTTAGGATGGCACGAGGGACAAAAGAAAACGGCCGGGTTGTCGTAGTGTCCATAGACCGGCAAAGGGTCGGCAATGCCAGCGTTAATAATGGCTGCTGTTATCAGTACGCCCGGCGTAGGCTTGTAATTACGTTTTGGACCGGCTAAGGGCTAATTGAGAGTTATTTCTTACCCTCAGAGTCGTCATTCCTTTATTCTAGTTTCTTTTGTGTCATGCATGAACCGTGAAATAGGTAGGCAGGTACCTATGATGTTTCACGGGCAACTTTTTAAATGTATATGAAAGTTTTAGCCCCTCATTCATAAAAAGTTATCAAAAGTCATTTAGTACTGCGCAGTACAATAATAAACGTCATAATAACCTTTGAAGTTTTTGCAGTAAACTTGAACCAGCATATTATACAACATTCTGAAAATGCATAGGACGCATTCACCTAATGTATTCGTGTTATGATAACAGTAACGTTAGAAGTATAAGGGAGATAGCTATTAGATAATAACATAATCCAAAGTAGACGATAATAATGAGTGCTTCTGATATTTATGTTCATCATGCGGTATCAGCCGGTATTGGACATATTTAATACCTGCTGATATAATGAACTCGGAGTCCTTTGTAAACACGATAGGAAAATAATATAATATTAATAAGAGTAATAGATAGCTGGTGTATTTTGTTCACGTTTCTTGTTGTTTTTCTGTAACAGCGGAAGACCAGCACCAAGTTCTTTGGCCGCAAGAGCAGCGTCAACACTGAGGGGTCGGAGTTGATGAATCATCCCATCTATCGCATCTTCTACGTCTCCCACGACAGCTCAGACTTGAAGATATTCTCCTACATCGCCAGAGATGGGGCCACTAACGTGTTCAAATGCAACGTTTTCAAGAGCAACCGCAAGGTAAGCAAAATAATAGGAATAACTAACCAAGGCTTCTGTCCACAGTGCCTTTTATTGCAACTAGTTCAGACATCTTGACGTCTCTAGGTTACTTGCAGTGTATAGCAATCTAGCATCCGCCTGCATCTATGTTCACGTACACTTCATTAAGCCTAGACAAGGCCTAGAACTCTCGCAGATACTAGATACGCTGTTATCTCAGTGTATAGAGACAGTAAATAATCAAAGATCGGGATCTATATAAGGCTATATATTATTGTATCAATGGTTCGGTGACGACATGCGTTCTGTTTTGCGTTTTTCGCGCATATAAACAAAATGATAAAAAAACCCCATTCCGTGATCTGAAATAGGTACCTGATAACGGAATAAGTACTTTAAAAAAATCTTCCAACTCAGTTACAATTTAATAAAGATATAAATAAGTACTTACATTTAAGTTTAAGCTATTAACAAGTAAAATCTTATAAATAAAATAGAAAGCTTTTTTTTAACAAATATAAATAAATGTTAAAGGTAAAGTATATATCCCTATCTTCGGGAAAACAAAAAGTGCTGTCCTTTTATATTAAACTAACGAGACCGCAAGCACATTTGCACTTAACGTCGTCACCAAATTCCTCTTGATTTTTGTGAGGCGCTTTTAAGTAAACCTCTAACAAGATTTTTCGTCAAGATAATTCGTATCTTTTGAAAAGAGAAAAATAAAATTCCTCGGAACATCCCCTTATCCTGTTGCTTTCCGGCGAGGTGGCCCGGTTTCGGGCTGTGTGTAACGACCGCGGCTTTACTCGGTACCGACCGACTCGATCTCTCGGATTTTCTCCGCCACCTTCGTGGCGGTTGTTGTCCTCACTCTTATCAGTCAAGTGTTATCGACATTACTGAGCAATGGAGTTGCTGCTTGTCGACATAAATATTTACACTTTCCATAGTGATGCCTAAAATTGTGTTTTTTTAGAAAGGCTAATTGTACAGACCTGATTGCTAAACAAATAAACAAATAAAAGTGCCTAGCTTTCGAGTTACTACAGTGTGATATCTAAAGACAAGATGTCAAACCTTCCCACAAACTTAACCATTTTAAGTCTTTTAAAGATGTTTCATTATTTTCTGTATATTGTATGACAACAATCTCACAAAGATGTTGACGAATTTAACATCAATTTGTTCTCAGAAGCACATCAGGTACAGCAGTATACAGTTACTTGGGCCGTAATCGCTAGAGATTTATTACAAGACATTGCTACGCAGTCTTCGCCTTAAGAAGTCGGTTTGTAAATATCCTCCTGAGAGTCATAATTTACCTGTCTTTGTCAGGCTTAGGGACTAACTAGAGAAGTTTGTGAGAGATTCATTTATTTTTTGTTAGCTGCCGTACCAAGTGAAATTGGCTGCCTGCAACAATGACAACAATATTAAATTGCTTCAATGGGATGGAGACAGATTAAAAGGAAGGAAAGAAATTGGCTTTTAAAAGTAATGTTCCGTTTCGCAGATTTGTTCCAATATAGACAAACGTACACAGCCGCTTTTTATATTATCCGTATATATGAAGGTTACATGTTTTGAAAATGCGATTATAAGCGAAGGGTTCATATTTAACAATCCGAAGGAACTTAATTCAAGCTGTGGAATGGGTTTCTAAGCCCATATGTTGCCGACACAGCAGCCGTTTTATCTGAACGTCAGAATTTTGCAAGGGTCGGCCTGTAGATGTCCAATTTATAATTAAAGGTCGTGGTACAGATATATACCTACCTATACGAGTAAGGAGAAATTAATATGTACTTAGCTATATTTTTTTAGGTTATTACAATTTATACTGGTAATGAATAATGTGTATTATATTAATGTGTATGAATACATGACTTACCTAACTCTGTTCTAAAATTCAGTACTACTAGGACCATGGTCATTGGTCATAACCACACCCGTAGAGAGAAAAGTGCTGTAGGATATGGTCGTGGCAGTCAAAAGCAAAACACTTTTAAAGCAAATTTTTACCTTATTTTTTTATTCTTCAAATAATTAAATAAGTATTTTAGTATTATATATTTATAATATAATCTATCTATATATATATATATATATATATATATATAAATGTTATGTTGGTTTCAAGGATTCAAGGATTGTTCTTATCTATTTCTTTCATCAGTGACATATCAGCGAATGTGCGAATGTGCCACAGCGAAGCGTGCCTGGGTACAGCTAGTAATATATATAAATACTGGCTGTAGAATAATACTTTTCCCTTAGTATGAGTTGCCAAAACAAAGGTAGACGTAACATAAAAAGCTAGAAGCAAATGTAGGGGAAAGTAAAACAATTAGGGTACCAAATTTCCCGAAAGTTGATATTTTTATGAACATTCCGTTTTGACTCCTCTTTTGCGTTGGAGCTCTCCATTATGAGATAAAAGTTTCTGTTATTTTTAGGGTTGAAGTCTACTAAGCCCAAAAATTATGTTTTATATAAAAATAAAAAAAAGTAGCGACGCATTTTGAATAGAATAGAATAGAAAAACTCTTTATTGTACACCAGAAACAAAATTAAACACAGTACAGAAGAATTGCAATAGGTAAACAAGGGTAAATAGCATATTTAACATCCTGAAAATAACAGTTTTATATTGACATAACTAAATATCATATTTGTTTATAACTATATCACTGTTCCTTATTCCAAATTAATAAATAAAATAAAACAATTACCGACACAGAAATCATGAATTAACCTACCGTTGCAAGATCACGGACAAATCTGCATAGGTTAGTAACGATGCTGACGCTGAAATTATGACCATATGACTGTAGTTTTCCTACTTATAAGTATACTTATTCGAGTGCCTGCTTATATACGTTATTACAGAATAAAAATAATTCCAGTCTTGTATCCGTGATAATTCTATTATTATTGGATCAGCATCAATATTTGAGACAAAGATACTGTCAACTGATAAATATTACAATGTATAGATATCTATATTAGTTACTCGCCTCCGTCATTTGCGAGGTTTTCTGGCTTTCTGCTCCCGTGAATCGCAGTTTCCGGTCTTTGTGGAATACGACCTTAATAATGCTGAGGGCGTTTTATGAATCTGTTGGGCGTAGTACAAAAGTTGTAAAAATAACTTTTCCTTGTTGATGAAATCTACCTACCTACTAACTGGCATATTTCTAAATGTACTAACAACTGACTACTTTAGTTACCGGATATAAATGATATTGCTATAAATTGTTGTGAGTACCTCAATTGAATAAAAAACTTCTTTACGCACGCTTGACTTGGGGAGTAAGCTGGTGAATGCGTTACGAAAAATGAGATCGGGCGAGGCGAACGGAAGTTAAGAGCGAAATTTATGTTAGTGAAGATAGAAAGAGAGAGAGTTACGTGTCGTATATTTTTTTAAATATCTTTCATGCTTTTTCTCTGAAATGATTTTTAGTTGAAGTTTTACTTCTACGATGTGTCCAGTATACATTTAGATTGTTTTTTCTTTATGCTATACCTTCTGCCCTTAAAAGCGCCTACAGTTTTTAGCATGGCTTACACCGTTGCGACGTCTTGCGGAATCTTAGTTTAGGCGTAGCGGCACTAATCAGTGATCACCCTATAGTTCTTACTTAGCAGATCGGCTCGAGGTACCAAATATACAAGCGTAGGTTGCTATTAGTTTGTGAAAATAGGAAAAAACTACGTTTGTACTGACAGAAATCAAAACTGAATAAATAATATTAGAAGTTCAGTGATTTGATCAGTGAAGTGCAGTGAAATTAGGTTTAATATTTCAATAAATATTAATTCAGATTGAATAGTAAGTACTGTCAAGTGATTTGTCACAGCAAATAGCTTTATTTAAATTGAATATAACATAGTCACCAACCTCACCAAATCATGTTTTCTAATTGTACATATAGAATATTATTTTTAAATTATGTAAGCGGTACCGTAATACAAGGTCTGATGACCTGATTCTGCTTAGATCTAATTTTCCCGATCCGATTTTGTTACCTTGAGTCAAGGTTGCAAGGGGCTGCCGGGTCAGAACGATATCTAACAAATTATCCTGCAACATTTTAATTGCTACTGTGAATCTTTTGAAATTGCGAACAGCCTGTTTACTGCCACTTGTCCTGAAAATAATGTGATGAGCAAAAAAGTCATAAAATGTAATTCTTTCGTAGGTTCTGAAAAAAAATAAAAATTACTTTATATCCAATATATTATTACAAGTAGGTACCTTAGGTTATAGTCTGTTAAAAGCTTTGTTCTATTCGATAAAATTAAAATTCAATTTTTAACAAAATTGTGTCATAATATTATGGGAAAAATGGAACTGCAACTGTGCCGTAATGCAAATCTAAAATTATCTTTTCTTGATATGTATATTTAAAAAGCTTGTACCCCTCTTCTATAGTACACAGAGGGCCAGTTTTAACAATTTTGCAACTAACATTTGTTTGTATAGGTATTTAATTATAATTTCTGCCTCTAAGGTTAAAGTTTACAAAGCGGCGTCTGCCCCTACCCGGCTAGAACTTGTCCAACTGTGTTAACCTAACTAGTTACCCGCTTCGCTCCTAGAAATGTAATAAACTCGCTTATCCCACAGCAGCTATGATTAATTTATTTTTATTTTCTGCTCACTGAAGCCACAGTAAAGAATAGGTCAAAGCTATTCTTAGCTCGAAATATAGCTCTATATTGCTCAATTTTAATAAATATTCTTAGATACATTCCTAATGTTTCTTATCATTTGTGTACAATGCTATACCTACCGACTTGAGAATATCTATTTTAACTTAACTTTGAGTAACGGATTTAAGAGGTAGGAAGTAATTAGGTGTTTCTTTGTTATTATTACCTACACACAATTGATTTCAACACGTCACGCCTGTGCCTGTTTCGGGGCGGACAGTTGAAGCGTTTCCTCACAAATAATCCAAATTAAAAATTACTGAACACAAGATAGTTTATAACTCGTATATTGCATGTAGCTTATCAACTGTCGACCGCCCACGGCTTCATCGAATCTTGGCAGTAAAATTTTAAGAATGCTTATAAACGTCACTAATGTAAAATTTATGTTATAAATTAAATTCTTGTACCAAGCTGATATTGTGTTTAGGTGTAAGTATGTGTTCCTTCTTACCTTATTGCAGGAGCTGGGCGGTTCTCAAGTTAGTTCCACGTCGTCAGGTCTTTACCCGCGCTTGTGTTTCGCAATTACGCACACCTCTTGTTTACGTCCACATAAATCTTCAAGTCCGTAAGCTACTCGACTTTTATAATCAATTACCGTCGCCGATCACTCGTTCCCGAACGCCATAAATATTCAAGAAGTAACTGAGTTGTTTGCGTTGAGTCGTTTGCGGCACCATTTTAATTACGCCAATTGATTGGAAAGCATTTTATCATGATGGGGGTTACGATTATAGGCCCATTATACCGATGGTTACTGAAGAAACGATCGCGTAAAACGGCATGTGTTTTCAGTACAACAGTTCTGTAAACTATAACGAACCACAAACTAAATAAAGTAAGTTATATGATTGCCTTTGACTCCCCACCCTTGCTCATCAAACAACTGCAAACAACGCATAACTATATAACTTTTAATAGATTATGTTTTGCCAACGACAAGCGGAATAATACACACTGCTTCATTTCCATTTAACATAAGGAGGATAATGTTTTTCGGGTGTATGTATATACACCCGAAAAACATTAACATCCTGATTAGCCAAAGAAAGATACATTCATGCATACGCATGAATGTATCTTTCTTTGGCTCATCCTATAGATTAAAAGGTTTGACGCTTTTTGATATTATAAATAAGTGGTTTTTTGGTTTGGCTTAATCTCGGGAAGAACATAGGATATAATAACGAGTATGAAGTGTAAAGAAAACCAATAACGTTGTGGTAGGCCTCTTGTGCAAGAGACCGCCCAGGGAAGTAGGTACCCACACCGTTGCCAGATATTCATCCGCCAAGCAGTAGTGTGAAAACAATACGGTGTTCCGGTTTGTATCAGTGATTTCGATGGAGCATAATAAATTAATAATATGAGACTCTAGAACGGTTAATACGTCTCTGGGTGACGAGCCTTGTGCAGTTCCGCGCAGGATTATACAATGCAAAGTCTGAGTGGTACTTTGACTGTTATGGGGAAGCGTGGCGCTTACCATCAGGTGAACGACTTGCTCGTCTCATTACTCAGTCTAATAAAAAAAAACAATGTGTACCTAATGTAAGCCACCGTATTGGATTTCTACTGAAGCAATACAAAAATACTAAAGCCCATCGAGTGAAATATCAAAATAAAAGTTCCTAAAAGATCATTCCTTAAATATAAAGCACATCAAATAAATAAGCTATACATTGCTTTGACCCTGAAAAAGTTGACTGTCACAAGACGTTGTTAACTGTGCCCGAATTAGGTTTGCGGAGAAAATATACCTACCTAGTGGAAATGAAATGATTGATGCCTGAATCGATTTAAATTTTGTTTGTTTCTTTTCAGTTGTGTTAATAAAACAGTTCAGTTTTCTGTTTTGTTTCGTTCGCAGCCGAGTTTTAATTGTTTTATACAAATCTATTATTATTTAAAGTAGTTGTTAGAAGCGTAGTTCTTATATTTATGACCAATTGTGCCGGCAAATAAAAGGTTATAAAAGTATTTAGTGCCTAGGCAATAGTAATTATCCGTTGCTGCATTAAAATTACTGATTTTATGAATACCCCTTTTACAATTCAACACATTTAGCTATTATGTTGTATTAAAAACACAGTTTTTTTTACCGGAACTTCCTAATTGTGGTATCGTTCTTATTACAAATTATTTTTGTTTTTATTACTATTATTAATCAGCATCCATAATCTATACTAGCTAACATAATTGTATACCCTCTTACAATTTCAAACTTCAAACAATCTTGGAAGTTTCAAGAGTTTGACTCAATTGTTATATTGTGCAAGTTTATGAGACCATCTCAAATTTGTCTCCTATGTACACACTTGAAGAAGAGTATTTTATTTGGATGGCTTTATTTGTACACGATTAAGAACTATTTTTGCTTAGTACGATAATGATTGTTGTTTTTTTTTTTATTTGACTGAATGATGTCGTTCACCTGATTGCAAGCGCCACGCCTGCCCATAACAGTAACAATGCCACCCAGAACCTTGCATTGTACAATCCTGCGCGGCACCGCACTGCGCTCGCCACCCTGAGACATCGGCTCTAAAGTATCATATGCCCAGTATATATTAAAAGAAATACCGATAGGAACCTACTTTTAATTTTAAGACGAGCACAACTAATTCTGAGCGGAGCTATTTACAAAGTTTCTTTGCCTAACCAGGTATTAATTCTAGTTAAGCAAAGCAGGTATAGGTAGAATCCTCAAATTAAGCCCTCAAGTGTTGAAGTTCTTAGGGTTAGGGTTTGAAATACCGGACCAGCCGTTGTTTGGGACTTGTTACTGGTCCATTCTATCTATATTAATCCAGCGCGTGTATACATTATATAAGAGTACAACGACGTATGGTGAGGTGGGTAGGTCCCTTCCCTACCTGTATTCCATACTGTTTGTAATCTACGAAAGATTACGTGTGCACATTTTGTTTCTCGCTACCTAGACTATTATTATACCCTTGTGTATAATCCTTGCTTTCATTTTACTTTTATAAAGTTTTCATCATTTTTTTTTTTTTTTTTTTTTAATCAAATTTTTGTTTAGGGACTTTAGTCGCTCAGCGACTATGCCAGTCCCGTGAAGGCTTACAATATAATTTGTACTTACTGTCTACTTACTTAATTAAATCATATACTAATGTGTAAAGTGTCCTAGCTGCGCCACTCAGTGGATCAGCTAAGACACTTTGTATGACACCTAAATCTAATATGTTCAGTCCGTATTGACTGCACATTTGTGATCTCATCGACCGGCTCCGAACACATTCGACCAGAAGGTGATGAGCATCTTCAGTGACTCCACATGTGTCGCAATTAGGGGAGTCTACCACCTTCATGAGATGTTTAAATTTATTTAGTGGAACGTGTCCGGAGCGCAGCCTGTGAGCCATTACAATGTAACATCTCCTAAGCTTACCATTTACGAACCAGGGTATACGGGGAGGTCCATATTGCAAAACGTTATACCAAATTCCTTTTATTTGTGATATTTCAGTAAAGATAAGCTTCCATTTTTCAAAAATTTTGTATGTATATTTGATTAGAATCTCAGTGTTTTCCGGTATTATATAAGTCTCTGCACCTATTGAAATAGCTTCCTTTGCCAACATATCCACCTCCTCGTTACCCCGTATACCGACATGTGAGGGAACCCATTGCAACTTCAGATCAACCCCATTGTTTAAGATAGATAGCACCTTCTTTATAATAACATACGCTACCGAAGCACCTCTTGTACCAGAGGCGCATCGAGCGATATGCTGCAAAGCACTTCGGCTATCTGTCAGGATTACTACTTTTGTCGACTCTAAAGTGGCTACATATGACAAAGCCTCTGAGATTGCAAAGAGTTCTATTGACATGATAGTGTTATGATTTGACTTAATCTTATAGACTTCCTTCACCTTGCAACTGGGATCGTAAAAGGCCGCACCTGTACCATCATCTGTTCTAGATCCATCCGTGAACACTTTGTGGAAGTCTCTATATTTAACATTCAGCATTAACATTGTATTGTATTTAAGTATTGTATTATCATACCGTTTTTTTGCCTTGTCTATTCCTTCTACTTCCGTCTCAATGAAATCCATGCTAATATCAGATACCCAAGTATGTAATGAAAATATATTTAAAGGGTTAGTTGCAATTAATGTTTCTCCATTCGTTTTTCCAAAGACTGAAATAAGTAAGGGTATCTTTTTCCGCTGCCAATATCTTGATTCAGAGAGATCCTTCAATTGTTTAAATAAATTTACTGTCAAATTATTAGCAACTGACTGAGCTTTCAGGCAATATTTGGTTGCAAGATATTGGCGTCTGAGTTGTAGCGGCTGTAAACATACTTCACATTCCATAACATGTATGGGTGTCGTTCGAATAAAGCCCCCTACAACTCTCAGAGCCATATTCTGTACTTTATCTAGTTTGTGTAAATGTGTCTTCGCAGCAGTGTCGTAAAGAAAGCACCCAAAATCTAGTCTGCTACGAATCAAAGCAATATACAACCTGCGCAGATGTACAGGATGTAAACCCCACGACCCTCCGGCTAATGTTTTCAATATATTTAACATTTTCGTAGTTTTCTCGTG
This sequence comes from Campaea margaritaria, assembly GCA_912999815.1. Taxonomy (NCBI): domain Eukaryota; kingdom Metazoa; phylum Arthropoda; class Insecta; order Lepidoptera; family Geometridae; genus Campaea; species Campaea margaritaria. The sequence continues at coordinate 10,798,270 of OU538788.1, forward strand.
TGTCTCATTGATATGTTTACTCCACCGCAAAGATCTATCCAACCAAATGCCTAAGTACTTGACATTATCAACGACTGGTAGGCTATTATTATTGATCGACAGATTGACTATATCAAGTTTCCTTCCCTTTCTAAAGCTACAGCATTGAGTTTTTGTTGGAGATACTTCTAAGCCTAACTCTGCCAACATGTCCACCACAGAATTTAAAGCACCCTGAAGACATATCTCATTTAGTTCTGAACTCCTGTTTTGTGTATAAAAAACGAAATCATCAGCATACTGCAGTATATTTACATTTCCAAATCCCTTACAAATTGTGTGTGTGGCGATATTAAATAGCAGAGGAGAGATCGGGTCTCCTTGTGCTAACCCTCTGCCAGTCCATCTCATCATTGTGTCATCATCATCGTCATCAGTAATTTTTAAAATTCTATTGCTTAGAAATTTCCACAAATATTTACATGTTAGGGACCCAACATTTAACTTATCAAGCATTATAACAAGTTGGTCAACCAAAACATTATTGTAGGCACTTTCAACATCTAGGAAGACTGCTAGAGTAGGAATATCTTTGGAAAACCCTATCTGAATTTGTGTAACGAGACGGACTAAGCAGTCCACACATGACTGGCATTTTCTAAATCCGCTGGTTACTGGGGCTATAATTTTATGACGTTCCACAAACCATTCAATTCGTTTACAAATCATTGAATGAAAAATTTTACATAAACAAGATAATAATGAAATGGGTCTAAATTTTGGCATTAAATTAGGGTTACTGTTTGGTTTGGGAATGGAAACAATTTTAATATTACGCCATTGTTCTGGAATCAAGGAGTATTTAAATATGCGATTATAAATGGTCAGTAGATATAACTTACCTTCTCTAGGCAAGTTATAAATCATCGAGTAGGTAATGTTATCTTCTCCAGGCGCCGTATCCTTCCTTTTTAGGCAGTTTTCAAATTCTTGTAAGGTAAATTCTTTATCAAGGAATATATTAGTAGAATTTAGGAATGGTGGTAGAGGTTGGACAGAGTCAGGAGCTAGACTGCATAAAAGTTCTTCTTTTTTATCGTTTGGGGCCCGCGTATATTCGCTGCGCATACCCTTCATCCAGCGCATTCGACGCCACATGTCCGACGGATTCATCGTTTTGTCCATTGTTCCGCAAAACTGTTGCCAACTTTTAGATCGTGCGCGCCTATGAACCCGCTGGACTTCCGCTATAGCTTCCTTCAAGAGTTTTCATCTTATTTAACTCTTCGCAGATTTGTTATTTGTCACTCGTAAGTTATTTGAAGGTATTTAGGACTTATTTTTTCATTTCATTATGTTGAAGCAGATTCTTCTCTACGCAATATCCACCCATTTTTTAATATTACAAGATTAAGATTAAGATTAAAATATGCAACTGCTTCTGAAACGAAGAGCTAAACATTTTTATTACTTGGTCAAGTGGTTTTCGTTATGAAAAGCACCTAGTAAAATTATTTTTCCTTATGGTTCTACGAGTAAGAAGGTACCTTGATATCTAATTATGATGTACTTATCCTAGCCATACAATAACTAACTAATTCAAAGTCAACATTAATTTCAATAAAAGTTTATCAGTTACATGCTTCAGTTTCTTAGAAAATAATAAAATGAAGGGGAAATGTTTAAAACACAACCCTGTCTTGAGATTTAACGTTATCTTATCGCTCATCAGCTGCTTCAGCACTGCCAAACATGAACTGTTATCACTTACAATGTTGTGTTGATCAGTCCGCGGTCTGCACGAAGAAGTGAGCATGGTGGAAATACGCGAATGTTTATTTGCGGTTCTCGGAGGACGCGCGACGCACGCGCACGCCACGCCGCACCGCGCCGCGCCGCACCGCAGCGTGCCACTTCAGTTGTTTCTAGAGAAGCTAAAAGGCCGCGCGCGCATATCGCTCTCTATTTCCTTAGATCTCGCGGACGGCATTAGTAACTATATGCAATCCATAACGATATCAAAATGTCTCGAGATCACAGCAAGCAGAGAAAGAACGAACACCTTTTGAAGAACCTTCCGACAGAAGTACTACTAAAAGCGCGAAGCACTATATTCTCACTGAGCGGAGCACTGAAATCAAAACATGAAAATCAACAGCAAAGGCCAAAATTAACGAAACAAGAGCTGAAAGAAAAGAAGAATCACGAAAGACTCAAAAGCAGTCGATCAGAACCGGAGTTCAGTGAAGTTCGTAAAAAACACAGAAGTCGCGTTGACGATAGTGTTAATCGTGAATATGTGAATACAAGTGGTGTGAGACCGAGACCGATGTCCGTAGGGGCCAATAAGCAGTACGATAAGGATTTAGAAGACTTTCGATGTGGAAGCTTTCCAAGAGAGGCGACACCGTTGCCTCAAAGAAATTTTGACTCTACTGAGGAAGTGTGCCTGCAATCGAGACTTGTTATTCCCGTTGGAGACAGACTAAGTAGTCAAGATATACACATGCAAGACATCAACGAAAGACCACGAAAGAAGTTGTCATTTCGAGAGCCAGAAATAGTGATTTCTAGTGATCGCAATGGGAACGCAACATTGGGGCGCTCTCATAAACTCATGGGTGTCAACAGTCTCACACGCAGGCCGAATAGAGTATCACTAAAAACCGAACCGGTTTCTTCCAGTTTAGATGGATTAGATTCTGATTTGGAGGTAAGTTGAATATAAATTAACGTTATTACGAATCACATACGAATAACATATTTAATTATAATAAAATTACAGTGTCTTTGTGTTGAACAATGTAATTAAATGACAATGCCCGGTGTAGATTTAACTATAAAGGAACCCAAATCATTTGTCACTGTTCCTACCTAATTGTTGCTTGAAAATTAGCCGTCTCGATGACTTTATGAAATTACCGCAATGTAGTCGGCGTGCTCAGAACAGTAAAACCCGAATGGCTTGTACCAAGGGACGTTATTAAAGCTCCGCAATTACGTCAACCCGGAGAGTTTCCAACTCATATACATGAAAGCCAAGAATTGAGCGGAATGATGTGGTAAAGGTGATAGGTATATGATCAATGGCCGAACGGCGGCAGTGTGGGATAACTGACGGAATTGTTCCATGTTTATTTTGATTTACCTCGGCCCCGTTCAAGGACCGCCGTACGCGGAAAGATTCTTTTTTTATCGAGCTCTCCAGTGACATATGAGCGTATTATTTCGCTCTACTATGATCCTACGTCAAAGGTGATACTTCCGTCGTTTGGACCATTTATTATTTAGAAAACTTTTGTAAACTGCCTATTTTTGCCTGAGGTATTTTAGAACTGCCGCCGCCAACGTGTGTATTACGCACTAGAATAGTTACCAAAACACAGTGTTGCTATCATTAATTCACTCGATGCGTTTACGTTCTAAATCAACATCTAAGAGCTAATAGAGTGAAATGAAGCCTAAATGTTTAGTATACTTAGTATGTGGGTAGATATATATAAAACTCCAGTCCAGCGCTGGTACAAGTTGATTGAATGTAACATTTATGCTTTATGCATGTAAGCTGTTGCTGTGCGATGGATTGAAACTAAGTTACAACTTAATTTTTTCATAACGTGAAATGGAAGTAGAAAACCCATGTTAGTACATATAGTATTCCAAATTTCGTTTTCATTGCAAATAATGATTAAGATTATTTAATTATTAAATTTCATTTGCGAGGTGTTCCGCACCTAAGTTATTAACTCCATATACGCCGCGCAATACCAACCACTGCGACATTCTTGCCTGCGTTAAGAATAATAGATCATAATTGAACTAGCCTTTTTGAGAAAAGGCCTAGTTTGAAAGAATGTGAAAGTTAAACTTTTGGCTAAATCGACCGTAATAATGGCGGTTGAAACGCAAGACTAAACAACAAAGAACGTCTGATGATGAAAAGCGCTTAGCGTTATTTATTCACAGCTATAAATATGGTAGTATATTCTAAGGCTTCCGCTTTACTTGGTGGGTTAAAATAGGCATCAATATGATAATACTGATGCGTTTGGGAGGGTTTCCATCGATAGGTACTTCATCAATGTCAGTTTCGATCATGCGACCTTTGATTCGTGAATTCCATCCTCAGCTAGTTTCAGGGATATCTTTGATCCCATCTTAAATTGTTCCACGGTTGAGGAAGGGTCCAATCTTCCCTTTTACTGACCGATTAACCCTACATACACATTTCACGCGCCCGACACCTATCTAACCCCAATATTGCACAGAGATTGCAGCCATCTCCAGGGATATAAGAGGCAAAACTAACTATAACTATACATAAGACAGCTCACCAATCTATTGACAGTCGTGTTGGTTCAGTTGCCTTCGATAGGCATTCACTTTGTTTACTCCCAAACTCTCAACTCAAGTTGTTTACGAAATATACATAATTTTGTTGTAACAGGTGGGCGCAGATATCGATATTCAGTCTTGGTTTTCCCTCTCACCTAGGGATTATCCCTGAGCATTATGAATACTTTGATTTATAGCGGCAGGGGTGTAATTGGCAGTAAGCACGCGCCTGCGCTTTTATTTACCAGGACAATGTATTCGGGTTAGCACGTACTGAAGCTTTTATCCTAAACTAACCGCATTTCTTGACCTCACTGTGGAAATACTGACGATGCCAACGAAAATAGACGACTGACGACGTATTCGCTGCTATGAGGTACAAAAAAATTATGATCGGCATCAAAGTTATTGTCTCGGCCAATTATTTTTTCTTTTTTCGCATCTTAATATAGCAGTTATGCTGAATTTAACTTTATGAAAGAAAGTTGAATGACTTTGGAAACATTTTTCGATGACTTCGATTAACCTAAACAAATGTGCGTACCTATTTACAATGCACCAAAATCAAAAGATGCTTGCCATTAGAATAATAAACCTCTACCTAAATCAAGACTACTATTAGGGAAATATCCTTTTTCTAATTCAAACCATAATTAGATAATAATAATTTGTTTCGTAGATCATAATATTTTAGCTTTTTTTTTGTATTTCTATTCTTATGTATAAGATATTATTTTTTTGACGTGTAAAAGTGCAATATTTTGCCTATTTACATTAAATGATTTGAGTTTGAGTTTGAGTTTTATTCGATTTTAAAGCCAATCAGGTTTCATCAACCTAACGGCTATTTTATTTAGCGTGCGTAGTAATTGGGTCCTAGAGGCAGTCTGAGTTTTAGTCTCTTAGTTTTTTATTGGTATTCGAATAAAAATGTACAAATATTACAACTTAAAAATATAACTAAATGTGTGCTGGAACACATTTACTAGAAGTAAAACTTCAACAAAAATTTATTTAAAAATATATATTACTCATAAAAAAAAAGATATTTTTGATATACGAAACGTAATACTCTCTCTTTCTATGTTCACTAACTTATATCTCTCTCTTAACTTCCGTTCGCCTCGCCCGATCACATTTTTCGTAACTCATTCGCCAGCTTACTCCCCAATTCAAACTTGCGTAAAGAAGTTTTACTTCAAAAACATATAAAATTTTGTTTAATGTAATGTTGCATATTAGTTTTACTAACATAATCTTCGCATATCAACATACTTAAACGATCTTAAAATTTAACGATATCCCATCTAAAAATTAGGCACCTAGTTAATGCACATTTCGATCATCCATCAGTGTCAAAGTTTGTGATTATTCGCACAAATAGGCTTTGAACGGGACATTTCGCAAAGTTGAATGAATGTTTCAGAGCAGCTTCGAGTTTGTCAACTTATCAAAAGAAGACTGATACGTCTGTAAGGTGGAAATCAAGAAATGGCTCAGTTCATTTTGCGTATTTTTTGTAGCTTAAACAAACAAACTTCACAACCTATGGCTAAACACCAACTTCCATTTTTAAAAAGCTTTGTGTCAAATAAAATCACGTTTTGTTGTTCGTTTGCAGTAACTGTCATATTAGTGTCAATTTATGTGGAAGAAGCGCTCGCCCCGTAACAAGTAGAGCGGGAGCTAATGGCCACTTCGATTGAAGCATTCATTAAGTAGCAGGGTAAGCCTTTTCCTCTTTTTCTAGCGCTGACGTATTTAATTAATTGACGTATGATTGTGCAAAGGCGAGAGGTTCTGTAAAACTATCGCTTAACGGTAGTTAGGATATGCCATCCTGCGGAAGATAAATCGTATTTTCCCGTTCCTGCAGCAAAATGGATCGGAACTGAGTTAGGAAACCAATACCAAGGAGCTTGGGTTAATCTGGAATGTTTTTTTTTATTATTTCGGTCACTTAAAAATAATAATATTATAATATTTTGTTATTATTATTATATCTCAAGCAAGTTTGTCTACGTGGTACGTACGTATTCCCCGTGCCTAAAAAGGTCACCGTGCTGATTTCGCCAAATAAAGACCTTACTCATGTCTGTACCTAGTGCAACTTGTGGCTGGTGTGTGTAAGTATTTTCTATTTTTATAAATATCATAAGAGCATTAATGTAAATATCTCCGTTCAAATATCACAGTATTCTACTATTACCAGATCATTTTGCCCAATATTTACTAGACAAAAACGGGTAAAATTAATTTCAAAATATAATTTTGATATAAGTTTCTCGGCGTTTCGGTCAAGTTACATTGGCTGTGGTCGCGAGAAGACTGAGAAATGCGGGTATCACCGTCGAGAGCCGCAGGTGTTGTTACCAACTACCCGTGTGAATTTAACTCGCGAAATTTTTAAACTTCTACTGTTTCTAATTTTCACCTGAAAGCTTTTTCGACGCCTTCTCTAAACGGACTGCACGCTATCTCTCGAACTATCGGTGTCGTTTCTCTTTCTGGAAATGCTCAAAGATCGCGATACAGCGTCAATGATCTCTGGCCGGTGTCCAAGGTCCCACACTGAAGTCGATGGTCTAGTATTCGCGCCACTTGCCCCACTGTGCTAATTTAATACCTACTAAATTAATATGCTACTTCCTTAACTATAAATGTGGATTGCTCATTACTTTATAATGCTAAAAGTTAGGCAGTCTAATTTGAGTTTAATATAAGTAGGAGCTTCTAATCAGTTACTTGCTAATTTCAATTCCGAGAAGTGTCAGCTTAATTATTCAAAATCGACGAGCCTATTCAAATTCTTAATTCTACTAATACATTCTTTTCTTTTCTTTTCTTCTTGAAAATTCGTAGTTTCGGATTTTTAGGTGAAGAATTGCTATCATAAGTAAGTATACATAAAATAACGTATCTTTGTACATATCATAATACGCAGATTTTTCTGGAAACTTAAGTACATTGTATGCAAATACCTAGTTAAAATCTATTTATCATTTATTTTAATATCAATTTTGAATTTATCTAAGAATTGTAAAAAGATCAGAATAGGTTCCCAAATCTAAGCCGTGTCTATCAGAAAAATAGTTTTATGACAAATTAGGTACCTATTCAATATTGCCTAATATATAGCAGAATTCGAGGCAGTTCAGCCGACACGTGTGGTTTAGCAAAATTTGGGCCATAAATGTGAGCTGGGTACTGAACTCTATAAATATTAGAAATTAAAGCCGGATGGACGGAGCGGAGCGGCGGAAGTTCCGTCCGTACTCCGTAGTTGCTGGCCGGGCCCTGCCTCCACTACCACGTCCGGCGAATTTCTTACGAATCCGGCGAATTGGGTTGTGGCTGTCAGCGCTCGCGGCATCACGCTTATTTTTTCTTATCTCATACCTTCCCAAAGTTAACTTTAGATTTTGAGCCTTCAGAAAAACAAAAAACATTTAAGACGAGCAAAGCATCCGTTACATCTTTCACCCAGTGATTTGAAATACAAAGTCCTACAGATACAGTACCTACAGATACAGTATACCTGTAAACACCTATGTAGGAACAGTAATTGCTTATGCCATCTATACCTCATGTAGGATAGGATTGTGCTCTGAATTCTTTGTATTAAACATTTGATCCCTGCGAACCATCAGGTGGGTCTACATTATTTACAACTCTTCCGATTTGCGTTGAACCTGAATAATCTCTCCGTCCGTTACGCGGATATGGCGCGAATGGAGTTAATTAAACATGTGTCATCTGCCACGCAGCCGACGCAGACCTTTTTATATCTTTTTTTGTGAAATATCATTCGCGATACGGCGGCGGCACCCTTTTAATTCTCATTCTCATTGTTTTTCCAGCGGCAGCACGGTCCGTCGTATTAAAACATTAACCCACCGGCTCCTCCACTTAGATTCATATATTTTCTGATTTAGATACATTCCTTTATGTTCATTTTACACGTTTTGCAAATGCTCAAACCATCCGAGAAGAGGGCGAACATGCTCTCAAACTGTGTAACACCACCAAAACCTGATCCTTCAATCCAAGATAATCGCGGATGTATACTAAGCGTGTGTTGAATCGAGAACCTTGTATTAATTCTGTTATAAATAGCAAAAAAAGTTAAAAAAAGATTTTCATCCAGTTCATTCTTGAAATATCGCTGTTCCTTGACATTGATCGCTTGGCGCGGTCACAGTTATAAACTATGTAATAACTCAGTCTGTTTCGGATTGCTAATACGCGTGTGGTTCAAATAAATTAGTTTGTAAAATATAATCAGCGCTCACAACAGTAGGTACCTCTGTCTGGATTTGTATATGAATTAAAAAAACATTTCAATTGTGATTTTTTAATCGATCCCTATGAAAAAAACCAACTGTATTCCTTCTATCGCAATACAAACACAGTAATATCTGTTGATACAAGACTAGTTTTTGAACTTATAAGACACAGTTTGACTCTCCGCGCCATCCTAGTTCGATCGCCATCCGACATTTCTAAAAGTTTAGATGAGTTTCTAAGAACACATAATTGTACTATATCACACCGCCAAAACTTTTTGTTTGATAATTATTACACTTATTGTATGAAAATCTAAACTGTATTTTTTATCTAACGTAATCTTGTACCGAGTAATAAGTATGTATTCTGTGGAAGGGCTCCTTTACACCCCTGTTACAAACCCACAGTATAGCTACTAATGAAAGTAATAGGTCATGAATATTTGTGGTTTATCAGTAGAATCATTACAACACTTGGATCCTCATAATTTTCGTAAGAATATACTTAGGTCATTAACGTTTGTCCAATTTATTTACCAATAAAAATAATTACTTTGACAAGATAAGATTACATTATCTAAAGACAAACTTAAATAGCGATGGCTATAGTTTGCCAAAATCCAATTCTTCAGGAAACTCTGAGAAACGAGAGAAGTCGTTAAATCGGGTATCTAACCCGTCCCGTGTGTCACATAATTATGTAGAATCTTTTCTTTTCTTTCGTTTAAATGTTCCGAACGCGCAAAGTAAAACAGAAGAAAAAATTAGTACAGTAGAGGCTCACTGATCCAGTACTTCAGCACGTCCAGTAGTCCGACACCCTACCCCACAACTCTCTCAGGCGGAATATCCAAGAAAAAGATTTTAAACATAGACTATTATAAGTTGCAAAAAGCTGACCTTAATATGCAAAGATAACCAAATTCATACACATAGTAAATACAAATCTCCTTACTACTAAAAACACGTGTACAATACAATACAATACAATACAATAACTCTTTATTGAATACCATAAGCTGCCACAATGCTTTATTTACTTTGAATTCCCCTATAAAATTCAGTAATCCGAACATTCCAATAATTCGGCACCACCATATCTTTAATAGTGTCGGATTAGTCAGACTCTACTGTATTAACAAATCCAATACTTTTTGCAGAGTCAAGCCATGAGGATCGTGCGCACAGTGGGGCAAGCGTTCGAGGTATGCCACAAGATGCAAGTGAACGCGCCCGAGCAGCCGGCGCCGTCTACCTCCTCTGCTGTCGACGAGCCGGCCCCCAGCGTCAGCGACAACGCCGTCTCCAAAGGTTTGAAGAGATCCCGGCGCCTCAAAATGAAATTATCCTATGTTGTGTGTAAAGAGCCGTTCGTAACCGATACGGACTTATACACACAATATAGTTGATAAGTAGGTATACTAAATTGCTCTCTCCTGCCTGACATTCCTCAAGAGCTAAGTAAAATTCGGACAAACCATTTTATATCGACATATACATTTTATATAACTGATCACTAGCATGAAAACGTATATTTCTTTACTTTTTAATATTGGAAACCGCATAGCGACCATACGATCTCTATATACTTATATTCGCATAATAATTACACTGTTTCAAGCGATGCGGAATTTATGTTTGTGGATGCATTCCAATTGTTCGATATGATCGGTTTCGTCTAGCTACGTATGGATAAACCACGATAATCATCACACGCACGCCGCTTGGTTGATTAACCTACGAATAAAGCGAACAAATCCACGATGGTCTTGTATGGGGTTCAGACTGCAGCCATCGTAATAATTAGAGGAAACGAAATCCTCACTTTACAGCACCCAAAAACGCATTTCTTTTAAAAAACGCGTGTCATTTTATCACGGTTTATTTGTACTCAAGATCAAACTGAAGGTGATCTGAATTAATTCAATTACATGGCTTGTCAGGCAGACGGGGACATGTCCGCGTTTGACTCTGATGGTGGCTAAGCTTCTTATTACTTAGCCAGTGGCAGGTCTCGCACTTGCGAATCTCCATTCATTTGCGAACTCGATTTTACAGCGAATCAGTGAGAAGCTCAATCAATACAAAAAAATACAATAACAAAAAGTATTTACTAACATAAATTAATTTTACGGCTTCTTTTCAAATGTTTAGGCTCTTGAACTAGTGTGAACTGTGTTTCAGGAGGCTTTTCTCATATTATTGCAATAGCAATAGTTTCTCACAGCAAAAACGGAAAGTCCACATTATCTGTGGGATTATATTTATTGTTATGAAGATGTTTCGTATATCGGCACTAAAATAATTTATTGTTAGAGCATAATAGAAATTTCAGCATAAAGTTAATGATGACACGGCACACGGGCTTTCCTATCTTGAGTGAAATTTAATTGACATAACTGGGTGAAATTATGTGCCGTCAAACTTCTCTGCGGTTTTCCTTGCGTTTAATTATTATAGTTATATGAGACTAAACTTGTTATTGACTTTGGCGTTGGTACTTTAGAAATATTGTATTAGCATATCTTTAAGTCAATATATTAATTACTTTTGTCATTAATTGAATTAAAAAGGTTTACATTCAATTTTAAACGCACATACCAACTCTTTTATATACACTCATATGGGTGATCTCATAAACCAGCCGAGTAAACCGTAAAGGCAACGTTAACGTCGTCATTCCAGTGACTTTTAAATATAAAAGAGTGTAAACTATAAGAGGTTTTTTATACCTCATTTCCTTGCGTAAAGAGAGTCTAACTGGCAGTTATATGGTCTGCTAGTTGCGAACATTAACTGCACTGACCTATAAACCAACAAAGGCTTAAAGAAATTTGGACAGGGAAGGATCGCTTTCTGTCATCTACCGAATATGGACGTTTAAATAAACGGCGATCGGATGATCTATCCGGCAGTAGTTCGTGAAAAGTCATCATTTATGGATTGAAAATTTGTCGAGCAAAGACTACGTTGTTGTTATCGGAAGCCTCGTCAAGCACCAGCACATTAATTTGTCTCTTTGAACATACACCTGATGTCCCAGCAGTGGGTGTTGCCGAACTATTTTGAATTTCGCTACGCGTGCTCGTAGTCGATCTCCCCTGGGCATTTGATATAGCCATTTGCCGATTACTGTGAGTTTCTCTTTGCTCGACATCTCTGCTGCCTTTACGCAGCCGTAAAAGTGCGAGAAGACGATCCTGAATTTTAATCTTTGCAAGTTGTCGTGGTCAACTGCGATTAGAACGCTGCTTTAAAAATCATTGTACGATTTTCATGAAAATCGCTGATCGGCCTTTAATTTTTTTTGAAATTTCGTCTGTAAATCGTAAAAAGATCTCATTTAGGACGGCTATTTCCAATTATTACTTCATAAATAGTCCAATTTTAACTTCAACACAGTGTCTGTGAAGCTTTTAATTAGGGGAGCACGCTTTTGGCTTGGCCGAGCGTCAAACCGCCACTTTATTGGAACGTGTTTTCGTATCTTTTGGTATTCAATGCAGCACCTTCTAGATATCAAATATATCTGTTTTGGTAATGACCACGGTAAAAATGGTTATTTACCGTACTTTAACTTTACATGAATAAAAGTCAATTTTAATTACAAAGCTTGCTGATAAACTTTGAAGAATATTTGTTTCGTACAAAGGTAGCGCGGTCTTTGAAATTAAACTGTATTTTTGTATATTCTGAAACAGCCGGATTGCAAGCAGAACAGAGTAAAAATTTCCAAGCTATTTTTCCCTCGAGATTTTATACTAGAGCTTCGTAGAACACGGTTAATTTCCTCGAGATTAGTGCTCTCATATCCTGGTGGTACAGTGGCCTTATTGGTTGGGGATTTGGTGGATCAGGGCTACAGTTTATGTTACCCGCATTTAAGTGTGTTGTTTTCGCATTGTTTTCTGTTTTGATGAATTTCTGAATGCAGATTTATCGCACTGAGATCAGGTAATTGCGTGTCTCGGATAAATGGCAACAGTAAACTTCTACCTAATGCCATTTTTCCCCTTTTTCTTTAATGTAGATAAGTAAAGGTAATTGCAAATTTATTACAACGATAATGAAATAGCTATGCAATAAATTAAATGTAAAAATTAGGTTGGTGTTGAAGACACAAACATTTCCTAGAATATATCTACTACATAATCGTATCAGTATTATCGCTTTTCTATTGGTTGGGAATAAAGTAAAGTGTCTGAAGTATACTCAAGGCGGCATTTCCCGAAGCACACATCATAAGCCCCGGCCACAGAATAAACAATAGTACTACATGCCGAGGCACAAACGCGCTTTGAATCAAGCCCCCTTGAGGGCCATCGATAATTCCGATTCCACATTGTTCTACATTCACAGTGCTTCAGGGACATAGTTATTATGATTATGGTTATTTAGTGCTCTTGTTGTTTTACTTACTTGTAAATGTATTTATGATCGACGAATCTAATCAAAGTAATCTAATCTAACGTCACTAAACAAAATCGAAGCGAGTAATTGGCACTTGTAGCGTTAAAATACCACTTTACTCATAGTGGTCTTCAGATATATAGGTACGGAGTAGGGCTGAGAGAGAAATTTATATCGGAAATAAAAAATTACGGGTAGTGTCAACTATTTTAATATAGTTTATGATATCTGAAAATTCAAAACTAATTTAAAAATCTATAGAAGATGACACACAAAGCCGACATGCTTGGCTCTCAGAGTGCGACGACGGGTCTGTCATTTTCTTTAATAAACGAGTACATTAGGGTTTTGGAGGTAACCGAAAATGTGACGTTGCTTAATTTGTGGTATTTTCTGAAACTCGTGCTTTGTGTGTTAATGAGTAATATTAGTGGGAGATTAACCATAAAACGCGCCATGTCGTGTTCTTTCCAAAACTAGCAAGAAGTTTCAGTGTAGCACCCATCACTTTACTGAATCGAAACTCTGGGACTACTGGGAAAACAGGGACTCGACATTTCAACTATTTTAAAAATAAAAAGAACTTATAAATTATTAATACTTGCCACTGGCTGTATGCACTAATCGTGCGAAGCCAAAAAGAAGAGAAAAAACTAATATAGTTTGTACGTTACAACTGCTCACGTCGCGCCAGAGTCGCTTCGCCGCCTCCGTGCGCCGTCCCGCCTCGTCCGCTGTTTTGCTGGAGAGAATTGTTGTTCTGTGAAACGTCTCATCCAGTCTTGAGCACGTACGGTGCCACTAACCTCATACCTACCGATTCTTTTCCACTGCGTCTACTCCATATAGCTCACGGGACGTAATATTTGTTGTGGTTGAGGTGTTTCTAAAATGAGCTAGTAATAAATTTCATTTTTCCAATGGTTGGCCGCTTTGAACATTGCGCTTTGTTTGTTTTCATAAGTCGAACGTTGACTATAATATACAAATTATGAAGGTTATGATGCTTCTGAAACTTTATGCAATTTTTTGTCGTTTAATACTTATAAAAGCTTATTCTGGACAAACATACGGTTAACAAAGAGTTTTTATCGATGGGTAGATTTCTACTCCTTGAATTTTGATAATTATAACTTTCGCGTAAGTATATCATTTTTCTAGGCAACCAAACAGTGATTACTTCATTGCAATTGGTTCAATAGTTCTTATGTGATGCGATAACAAACAGAGAAAGAGAGACTACCATTTAAAAAAATGTTATAATTATTGTTCTTCAGTTTATTTTTGTCTCATTGGCAATTGTTTTTATGTCTTCAATGTACCATACGTTTTATCCTTTACTACTTTATTAAAACTATACGTAATAATATTATATGTATAGATGAAGTTAATTCAGTGCTTCAAGCTTCAGTAGTGACCATCGGAGCGCAGCGTCACGCAAAAATGAGCTCATAGCTTCTCGGCGGCATCACCTAAAATAAATAATAATGATCAGGTCTGGACATTTAGTTTTATAAAAAATACGATAAATCGTAACAATTTTACACGTTGACACTAGCTCGACATCATTACATAGTATCTTGATTTAGATAATAATTATGATGTACATCAAACTGAAATCGTAAAAATAAATAACATATTTGATGGGTAATCTCAGAGTCCCGTCTATCTTAATTCATTATTTTACTCCGCAAGCGTCTCTAAAATGACATCAGTAAAAAGTAATTCTATAACTCAGCAGCAGCTGAGCTGAGCTGAGCTATGAAACCGATACCTTTTTGATGCATCACGACACAACACGTCAGACAAATTTGAATATAGCTTTATGTTGGCATCACGATATTTCAACCAAAAACCACCTATCTTGGAATTTTGATCGAAGTATCTCAGGCTGTAATGGTTGAAACATTTGGCATAATATGTGGAAGAATGACTATGATGGTCGTATCATGTTCGGTTTGTATGCTACTAAAACGCCTTCGCACGTCCGTATACATTTGCCACAATACATTTGCGTTGACAGTTTCTACGACTAACATTGACCCAAAGAAGCTACAAGTTAGGGTTGTCATTACAAATTTAAATTACAATTTACCACTTAAAATACCCCAGTTTATTATTAAGTAAGTACTTAGGTACAACACATTTAAAAACATATTTTACTCATTAAAGGATATTAATCGCGTTCTATTTCGACATTTTTAATAAAATAGTCGGTAGCCCTACGTGAGATGAAGAGATTGCAGGTTTATTCTCGCTTCACACCACTAGAAATCATTGCGTGGAAACTCGTAAAGTTTAAAAGTACTTTGTGCCAAATTGTTGGTGACGTTAGAAAACAACTCCACCAAAAATTATACTCGAGTGGCAAGTAATGTGTGTGTAATGAAGTTATTTTGATTAACTACGTCGCGTCGTTGAGATGGTCTTTTAGTGCTTATTTATAAACGTATAACTTATCTACATTACTATTATCATTCCTCTTGCCCTTCCAGACAAGTGTGGATGCTTTACAAAACATTTATTTGAAACTAGCTGCGCCCTGCGGTTTCACTAGCGTAATTCCAGTTTTTCCGCAATAACTCTGCATTTCCTAGGGTTAAAACCACCACGTTAAAAAGGAACAGCTGAAGATCGCAAAAAAAACAAATCGTGAGTTCATACAAAAAACTCATAGAAAAAATAATTTTCGGTTTTTCCCAAATATTTAAATTTTTGAGCTACTTTTCCATGTTTTCTCCTCATAAGAACCTTTCTTGGATCTCAATGAGTATTTGAAAAAATGAATTGCCGAATTTGGTCCTGTCGCTCTCAAGCTTTGGCATGGCCAAGGGAAATGGGTATTCATTTTTATAATTATACATAATATTATTATGTAAATTATTTGTGGAAAGACCCTTAAGCACGCGTCCAATCCATCTGGCTGAGTGTAGTTCCATTGCACTCAACCGCTTAGCAGTGTGTTTATGTCACGTCACGTTAACAAGTGCAGTGAAATGCCACGTTACATTTGCAAGTCGGTTTAACACCAGACGACCGACCTGCTCGTAACGCAAACATAACATGAAAATAAAATGATAATCACAATTTTTTTTTATAGGAATATAATATTGTACGCCATAAAATTAAAACATGACTAATGCCGACTAATTATTAATTACCAATCAAATCTTTGTTTATCAACTTCCATGGCTTTATAACGTCACTTGTAAACAAACCGACTCGATGATCTGATTTATCGTTTTTACACACGTCATAACTTAATGTATCAATTAGACTATGACAGCTCTTCGTAGGTCTTTCTTGAAAATCATTCGGTTTCGCCCGTGACTTAATAGAAATTATATTAATCTTTTTACCAGTATTTTCCATTAGTATCGTGAAAAAGCTTAAACCTAGCGTAAAATTACAAGATGCTGAAAGCCCAAAATACAAAACCATTTTTTGGAAGGCTATTTATTCCCAGTATACTTCGCTTTTTCTCTAAAAGCTATTTCAGGGAAAACTGAGTGTGACATGGACAGACGACACACAACTTTTTGTTCCGCGATAAACAAGGACATTTTTCAGATTCCTCCTAAACAGCAGGTAGGACTTGACTTGTTTTTTGTCTAAAATACATAATGCAATTACTTTGAACGTAAAGCATTCCCTTTGGTCCTTACTCATGAATTTTGGAGTACCTACATAATCTTCCCGCTCGCCTACGTTTCACGTGTCCGAAACATGTCTTCAAAGACTTGACGACTGCCTAGGGATGTTTATATAAAATCACCACATGTTACATAACACAATATTTTTTGTTGAATGTGGGTATAATTATCTTTATGCGTAGTTTTATGACATCCGACGCATCGTGTACTTGGCAACTGATGTTTGACGGGCCACGTCATGATTTTACGGCGTTTACCTTATTTATGGATTTACCTGTGTACGTTTTCATTCTCTATCACATGAAATATTTCATTTATTTCTATACTGTAAACACATGTCATACAAATTTATAACTAACGCATATATTATGAAACTAATTATTATCTGTTTATTTATACGATCCAATCAAAAATGTATTATAAACGAACGTTTCGTGGATTAAGGCTTAATCCCGTGCCCAGCAGTGCCCCGATATGGTTTGATGATTATGGTGATGATGAAACGTTTCGTTTTTTTCCGTTGTCGTCATAAAGCAAAGTTCGTACTTTTACCCCTGTAAATATTAAAAAAATATCGCAAATCACATTACTCTTAGTTTTCGGGTAATCTTTCTTCACCCAAAGTATTTCAAAGTCAATGCCAAGGTGGACTGCAAAGAACCATAAATTACGGTATATATATACGAGACATAATATATTATTTATCTGTCAGAATTGTATGACCGCTCCACGAAAATAAATCAGAAATGCAACGAATAGATTTAAATCTATTAATCCACTCAGATATTAGTCCAAGTTGCCATGTACCAAGCAATGGAAGTCGAAATATTTAATTTACTATTTCTACACAACATTAAGGTATGTATCGAAAGTTATGAGATGATCAGGGACTTTTGTAGCTAACTGTACCAATTGTGTTTCGTTACTTTGCGCTCAACAAACACAACAAAACTCTAAAACTTTTTTTTACGTTGAATCTGTAAGCACAAATTGCTTTGAACAAATTTAGGACTGCTCAACAACTGAGTGATTTTAAGCCCGCTTTGACGTATGAAATATTTAGCAGTAACTTTCAGGACTTTATCACAAATTCATGATCAAACAGGTTAACATTTGAGCGTGAAATACATCGTTAAACCAATGTTTTCTTCGTCCCTGCTGTGTGCCTGAAGGGGTACTCTGTGCACGCTATGGGTAAACGTCGAAAAGTTCGCACAAAGCGACGTTCGAACCAAAACTCCTAAGAAGTTTTAGTAAAAAATCCACCACTTTACTAAATTGTGACTTTGACTGTGACTTGAGTACGTAACTGACTGACTGGGATTCTTACTTGACTTATTATTTACTTGACACTGTATAAATTCACAAAGCATGCGAAGCAAAAACACAAAAATGAAGTAGGGAACAATAATTTCTAAGACAATGATCCAATTAGAGGAAATAACCAGTAAGGAAAACCGACAAAAATACGCAGAAATAAACTAGTTTTCTCCTAATGTCGTGATGATCTTTGAACACGTTCCGCTCGTGCCGCTCCAGTTAAACATGGCCATTCATATTTTCATCCTCTAGCTTTGATATTCAGCGAACTGTGCGTCTCAGTGTTTTGTTCCCGTCGTGATACTGAAGAAGTGTATCGCTGGAGCCAAATCTTGTCTTTCCCCAGAAACGACGTCCGAGTGCGGTGGATCAGAAGCGGCGGCGTCGACCACGAAGGTGATTGTGGAGGAAGGAGCCGTTGGCGGTAAGGAGGAGGTGGCGCGGCCTTCACTCATAGACCTGCTGCCGCCTCCACCAAGAAAAGAGAGCAAGCGGAATCTCCAGGTAAAAAAAAATCCTAAAGTCTTAGACAAAAATGTTAAATATCTTTCTCTTACATCTTGAAAATATCTCAGATCTAGCAGTTATAGCTATACCACAAAATAATAAACTTCTAGCTTTTAAGTAAAGTCACAGAATAAATAAATAAGTAATGCACCGAAGTATTAGTACCTACTTCAGGGGGTAAGGGACTAAACCAGTATTGATGTGTATCTGAGACGCGCTCAGCGTAAACTCTCTATTCAGAACCCAAGCCGAGATCTTGTCCTTTCTTAATATAATGTATTTGCAGATACACATAGACTCTTCTACGAAAAACATAATTGTGTTTCTTATCACTCCAGTACCAGCCTCTGCAACCGCTTTGAGTAATCTCAATATTGACTGTAGACCGGTAACAGTATGTTTACTTAGAATAATAGGGCCATACATATAATACTACGTGGTAAAAAGGTTGGTTTCAAATCAATCGTTCTGAATGAGGTAGTGGTGACCTTTCCTTTGGTGTCAGAGGTTGTCAGGCCCCTCAAGGGACTCTGACAGGGCCTTTCTAACGACCAGTAAGTACTCTCAATCGATGACAACTGGGACCGACAGTTCCCATCCAAGTGTTTGCCGCTAGGGAAGTAGCTTAACTTTCTTGACATTATACTTGAATGAGGTAGTGGTGACCTTTCCTTTGGTGTCAGAGGTTGTCAGGCCCCTCAAGGGACTCTGACAGGGCCTTTCTAACGACCAGTAAGTACTCTCAATCGATGACAACTGGGACCGACAGTTCCCATCCAAGTGTTTGCCGCTAGGGAAGTTGCTTAACTTTCTTGACATTATACTTTTTTAAATACACTTATTATCACGCTTAAAAGTAGTACTATAATTTATATTTTTATTTTCACAACCCGATGAAATATTGATAGCTGAAAAATTAAATTACAACATTCTTATACAGAAATGAAAATTGTCTAAAAATTTCAAGTCAATCCATCTACTACATTTCGAGCTCTGCGGACAAAAAAATACGGAAGCTGAATTTTAATAAATATAGATAATTATATGTTATATCCTAAATATAAGTACTCATGTTATTTTTATTTTATAAGTCTTTGGGATATAGCTGCCGACGACAGCTTCAATGAAAAAATACCAATATTTTTCTAACAAAACTGTACAAAAATAAACACAAAGTAATATGCGTACTGAAAATAGTACCTACTCGAGATAATCGCTCTCCCACATCGAAACCGAGAAGCGTAACATAAATCAAATCCATAATAATATCATCGGCACGTGAATGTCTTGGATCCGAGTTCCATTGGGGCTTTCGCACGGTTATTTCGAAGTGACGTGATGCGCTGAATAATTCTAGAGAAATATATATTTTGTACTTTTCTGTCTCATAGTTGAACTGATGAATGTGTTTTCCGGATTTATTGTAAAAAAAACACGTTGGCGTCGGTTTCCATGAGCACTATAGCTACGCACATTGTTAATTCGTGTATAACTTCGGATTTTGTTCGCAATACTCGATAGCTAGAAATGGTTGGATATGATTCCCAAGTCTCAAATTATTATGATTACTTTAAGTAGGTATGTTATTTTGCGTTGAACAGAAAACCCCAGAGAAAACGGATAATCTAATTTTTAGCAAACATTGTTTAATCTATACTTACAACTCTACAACCTTTTTTACGTTTCTACATAAAGTAAACGAAAGCAACCTGCGCAGTCAAAAAAAACCTATCTAAATCCCTCCTTTGCTCTTTGCTTTATCATGAACAAAGAACCATTATTTTGAAATACTATTCCTTCAGTGTCTTATTTTCAGTATTATGTTTTTAAATTCCTAACAATTTATTTAAAATATGGTTAATTGTTTTGTTTTCCAATTTTATCTAGTGTATAAGTAAGTTAATTATTGTGCGCCCGAAATGGGCAAATTGTTGAAACTTTTTATTGTGATAACAACAGCATAATGTACACAATTTGAACAATAATTCTGATTCTGATTCAGTGACTTATAGTAAATAGTCAAACCTAATTAGTTTCCTATCTAAAAATATCTTCAATTAGGTACAAACAAACATAGATTAGTTACAGCTAAAAATCATGTAAAATATACATTTATATTACCTACACACAAATGTGGCACATACCTACACATTATAGAAATAGATTTAATATGTGGCGCCAAACTAATTTCATGCCCAAACAACTGCTTACTACAAGTAAACACTTTGCCCGTAACTATTTCAGTGGCCATATTATAAAACACTTCTCGTCTTTTCAGAGTTTATTTCACTGTTGAATAAACATAATTTATTTAACTCTCTGTTTATGCAAAGATATTAATTTAACACTTCTAAATAACAGTAATATATCAGTAATAGGCATTATGTAGATACTTCATTCTGTTTGCGGGCCTTTTTTCAGCGCTACACTTATTTATCACGCAGTAACTTGTAGGTAATTAAAATAACTACAAGGAAACAAACTCGCTAACCTAAAGTGGATTATACAGAATGTCCACAGTACCCGATTTAAATTATCAATAAAAAGCGCTCCTACAAACACGTCATACAAATAAGTTGACTCAGGAAATTAAAAACAGTTTTTAATTCCTAGTTATAAAAAACCCTAGTTACGAGCCAGGTTATGTGTATTTTTTATTTTGAGATTTCTAACATCGCATCGATGAAATCATAAGTTACCGTAGCCCCAACTCGTTAAACATTTTCACCCGTTGCTACTGTTGTTATAAGTCCTGTTCAAAATGTAGGTTTGTGTAGATCTGGGTAATTTGATTGTTGATTCTGTAACTCTAAGCTTTGTTAGCCAAGGCAGAATGAGATTAATCGATGGTCCAACACTTCATTATCATATCATACCATGACGTAAAGGTATCATATCATACCATTATTGTTGATTCACTGGCGTCTTTTAGACAGTGAAAAAATCACTCAAATGGGCAAAACGTCTAACAAAACATACACCGTACGATTTAATAAAAAAATCCGCAACGTTCTCGCTTCGAACGACTCGTTTACTCTCACTTGCGACGCTCAAAAACTTCATGTGACTTTGGAGTTGAAATCTGCCGCTAGAAACCTTTATTTCTCTACGGCCCGTATTCCAGAATGTGCTCAGATTTTAATTTAAATTTGAGCGAAGTTTTCCATAGAATTCGGCTCTCAAATCTACGCTCAAGTTGTAATTCAAACATTTGCGGCTGCAACTGCGTATCTCTATCAAATAAATGGATCAGGCAACTGACACTGGGATCCCATATTAGAAGCTGTCACAGTTGCCTGTCTCCTCGTATCGCGGAATATGCGCCTAACCTGAGAGAATGTCTGCTTGAGTCCTAGCAGACAATAATACAATATGCTGATGATAGGTTCATTTCATTTATCTATTCTATGGTAAACGAAAAGGATAAACTAATGAAATAATACCGAGCCATTACTTTTCAAATCGCCAGCCTCAATTTCCCCCTCTATTTACTTAAATAATATAAACCCTTCAAGACGTTCCATGTAATCTAATATAACAAGGTCGATCACAAAATAGCTTTCGTGAATTTGTTTAAATCACTTGTTGAGTTCTCTTTAGCTGGATAATCCGAGTAAGCAAGTATTTATTCAGCAGTCGCTGGGTGTCGCTTTCCCTAGATTTTCTTGGATGATACTTTCTACCCACGGTTTTATACAGAGATATAATACGATATGATGCTTGAACTACAGATACCTACAGATACCTATATCGAACATTGTATTACCTCAGGTAAATTAGTGGCTTACATTATCTACTATAGAGACTAACTAGATTGCTTTATTTAAAGAAAACCCCATGGTTAAAAAATCGGGTGATACTGTAAGGCACAGAAGGTCCAACAAAACAAAACTGTATCTATAAACTATTTATTTGTCATAAATAACGTCGTATCTGCGATACTCATCAAAGGCCCCACGCTTTTACTGGCTTAAACTAATGCCCTTACGGTGTAGGCAGAGACAACAGATAGGCCATTCGGAACCTTTCGATAACTTTGCTATCGATCGATTCAGTTTGATATCCTTTCATTAGATAATTCCTTATAGTTTGCTTCATAAAAAGGCCTTGTTTGTCGCGGGCACTGTTAATTTCATTTATCAAATTTTTGTATTCCCTGTGTCATAAACTATTTTAAATGTAAGCCATAACAGATCAGAGTTGCGGTAATATTATTCAACCTTGAAGATGTGTCTAAACTTTGACATTCGATTTTAAGTGATGTCATCGAATACGGTATACATACCTTTGTGATACGATAAACAAACTTGGTACTTGGTAAGGTAGGTAAGGAACCTAGGCTACTTCCCATAGGACCTATTTGTTTTAAAAGTATAATATTTTTATCAAACATCTAAGTTTAATCTTCAGTCTTACATAACTCTCCTAAACTACAGCTTGGAATTTTTAAGCATCAACCTTCAAATATTCTCAACGTCATTATGCAAAAGATCTTTAGAAACGACGACGCTGAAAGCTTGCCACATTGCGCAGCGGCTCGGAAGAAGAATTTCAAATGCCTGCAGCAAGTTACGAAAGTTAAGCTGGTGTTTCGGCAAAACCTTGGAGAATTGGCACCCTTTTTGCATCCCAGTCACGCCCGGGCTCCCACAGTCAGCTTCGGCGATGTGAAACCACAGATCTGTAGTGTATATTGTGCCCCACTAAAGTTTGCCTGCTACTTTAATCTGACTAACTTCAATTTCCAGAACGACTTAGCAAATATGCGGGAATCGGAATTTCAATGAATTTCCTCTCCGGTCTCCCTTTCATAAAGGAACCTATCTGCCGCAACAGAAAAGGCAATTTTAATTACAATCACCTAAGTCTACAGTTAAAGGCCGGATTGGGTTAATTTTCCGGCAATTCTCTTTTTCTCTTAGACAATTGAATAAATTTTACTTTTTGTTTCTGGGGCTTCATCTGGGTTCTTTATTATTCCAAATAATCATTATTTTATGCTGTAACCTAGGCGTAGTAAGTAGGAACTATTTAAAGATAGTTATGAATTGAAATATTGCTGATTTATTTTTGTCACAGTGAACGCAAACTGTTAAATAAAATACATAACCTTTCATCAAATATACGTGGTATTGCAGTTATATAAAACAACATCACAGACGTAATTCACTATCGTAGTTAGGTAAGCACCTATTTGCTGGCCGGCAGTTAGTCTGTCAGCAGATTCTAAACACTATTCTACGGCGATGATGTGTTAAAGCCGTAAATTCAAGACAGGAACTAACAAACTAAGCTAAAAAAGGAAGTCATTATGATAAATAATGTTCGTAATGAACAAATGCGGCCCCATAACCTATGAAAAATTTCAAAGCTAATGAAATCTTAACGAAAGTTCATTCTTACTACACAGCAAATGTAATAATTGTTGAATATCCGATAAAGTAAAATAAAGTATTTCTTTAAATTACAGTCATATTTTATACCTTTCTTATTTCTATTTAATTTTCTCACCCTCGCTCGAAATTAGCAAAACAAGAAAGAGTTCTCTCTAAATTAGTTTTGTAACGTGGTAATTCGTACCCGTGTTTGTAAAATAAGAAAGTTCAGTGAAAATATAACTCGTTTGCATTCTCTTTGAACCCGTGTTGTACCTACTTATTATTTAAATATAGCACCCGACTTATTATCTACCTGTATTTTATGATTTTTTGGCTAATAGTGCGATAGCCAATATGCTAGCGCAGACCCAGTTTGCATAAATAGTACTATCTATAGCTTATGTCGGAAACGTAAGGAGAGAACAAACGTAAATATGCCTAAACAGTTACTTAAGACAAGGCCTGTATCATATTGATGTTTTCGTTCGTAGCGCACCATCGCACCTCCAAGCATCAATCTGCCGGACCTGCCCGAGTGCGTGACCAAAGTGGACGTGTCTGCCACGGAGACTGCACCGGATACTAACACGCCGCTGAGCGCTCAGCACCAGCTGCAATTGCTGCGCGAGCGGCTCGACCAGCAGGCGCAGCAGACGCGGGCTGCTGTGGCACAATTGTTGTTGCTGCGCGACCAACTGGCTGCCGAACAAGCCGCTCGCTGCGAAGCACAGGTTAGTATCGACAGTGGCGGCTACTGAGCTAGCAGGTCGAGCAGCTGGAAAACAAAGATTTTTGAAATACAGGTTACGTCATCCTATTACAGATAATTTATGCCGCAAAGACTGTTCAGCCCAGTGTGTAGTAGCGATTTGTGCTGATATTATTTGTATCTGTGTGTTCTTAATTAAAAGCTCTCGTGGCTGCTTGATAGGCAAGAACTATAGAGCCCGATCACCAAGGTTGTTTAACGAGGTTTTCCTTCATCCATCATTCCAGGCGCGCACTCACCAGCTTCTAGTCCACAACAAGGAGCTGCTGGAACATATTGCAGCGCTGGTTGCCCATCTGCAGGACCGCGAGCGTGGCGCTGCTCGTCCCATCAACGCACATCAACTCACGCTCTTGCCCCAGGTACCGCACCAACATAGATTAATTGTACATTCCTACAAATAACGGACACTCTCTGTATTGAAACTAAACTTAGAGCACTGCAAACAAACCCAAATAAATATTTAAGCCAAGGCAATAACACCCATCAAGCTAGAGTGTTTCAACGGATCTCCTTGCATTCTGTTATAAGATCGCTATCGGTTTTTTGCCTGACCTGAGACAAGTTGCGATAATAATGGTGGCGGGAAGTGTCCGTTCGTTATAATAAAACTACAGTAACCTTTATCTCGTTTCATTTGCACTTTAACTAACTCTTGGACTCCACTAGGCTAAGGACACATTGATCGATAATGTTCGTTCTTTTTTGGAAAATCAATAATCTGATTTCATGTTTTGTATGGACGGTAAATCTAACGCCATCTATCAATGTGTCTTGGCCTTAAAGTAATTAATTTACGCTGATTTTAAACTAAATAAGTCACAGGTTAACTGATTAAGTAATCAGTCTTCTCTAATATCGTAACTGTCAAATCCTAAAAAAAATATATCAGTGGTATCGATTATGTGTGCACCAAACATAACTAAAACTGATTTTGACAATATCGTCATCATCATCAACCCATTTTGTCCCACTGTTGAGCACGGGGCTCCCCTCGTTTTCGTAATGAGGGTTAGGCAAAATAAATTAAATTTGACAGCTCTAACAATATTACTGTCACGTTCAAACTTTAAGGGAAATACAGGGGCAGCAATAATTTTAGTTTTTGTTTAGTTCAGCGCACCCAAAATTGACACCAATGAGTTACGATATCCGAAGCTAGTTCCATTAATCTTTTAACAAGGTTTAACAGACTGCTACTTGGTTTATTTTTTTTTTCAATCTACTTGCTTTTACCATTTTATATTGTTTCATATATCCAGATATACATTTTAACTCAATTTATGGACAGTCCATTTCAGAAGCCTAGCCTGGAAATTGTTAATGAGGGTATTAATAATTTATGCCGTAGCGGCTATCTTTCATTTTGATTTTCAATACTTAACTTGTTCTGGGTTCTTATCCAATGTAAAGTGGTCCTGAAGCGAAGGGGAGTAATTAGAACTGTAATAAAATAAATTTGTTCTATAGAAACAGCAGTATTAATAAAATACTTTTTTATTGATGGACATAAAAAGAGATATAGCGCTCCCTTTTATTGAAAATCCATATTGTGTACAAGGCATACTTGATACGCTGTAAGTTTGTATACGTATATCGTAAGAATGACTTACCCCTCTACTAATTTTTTTATTGGGCATTTCATGTGGCAAAAAAACTGAACTGACACTCAAGTTGAATAAAGAGTTTATTTAAAACCGAGCGATTTTAAATGCATCTCAATAAATGTAATGTGCTTTGTAGAGCTTGTTGTTTTACCACCGCTATTTTATTTGAGACACCTTCTAATGAACTATGCATGTCACATTATAGAAGTTCCTAGTGGATGGTTCAGATGATCTAGTTTGTCTTGCACGTTACTCAAAGCTAGATACAAGTCTTTTATTTGTCTCGTTTGCCATTTAAAAAAGGGGCTACTACAAGAAACGCATAAAGTTATATTCACATTTGTCTGACTATTGTGTCGTGATGCATCAGAAAGGTATAGGTTTCATACATTTAACACGTGTCGTCTCAACACACTGCATCGGAGAAATGTGAACGCTACCGTATTAAATGTATAAAACCGATACCTTTCTGAAGCATCACGACACGACACGTCAGGCAAATGTGAATCTAATGTGAATGTGTGTGTGTGTGTGTGTGTGTGTAATCAAATGTAATGTAAATCACTGAAATATGATTTTATTGACTGTACGGATTGTAAGAGAGTATCAGGGTACTTTGTTTTTCATTTTCGAAACAAAGCAATAAACGTGTGTTTGTTAATTGTCCACTTTATAATGGTAGGTTCCTTCCTAACAAATAACTAAACATATACTTTTTATTGTCCGATTATTTGGCAGCTAATGAAATTAAAATTATATTGATTTACAGTAAAAATGTACCTATTAGAACTTCGGTTCTATTTTATGTTAATATTTATGAGAAAAATTGCGAAATCACAGGCCGTTAATAATTAGGACTGTCCGCTCGTCGACTAATTTATGCAGCAATGATTTTCATTCAAACAACGTATTGCCTAAAGCTTTAAAACAATGCGCAAATAACCATACCTCAACCGAAAGCTTTGAAAGTTATATCCATTCATGTATCTGTGGGATACTGATGTCGCTGAATCTGTCACGTGAAATAGGATTTTTTGTCCTACAATGTTAAATTCACTACGATAGGCAGCCATGAAACTGTCTGATGCTTTCACCGAAGCTTTTAAAACATTTGGAGATATCAAATAGTAAACAGACACTTTGACATGACATTTGAAATGAAATCTCAACGAAGCTGGCTGGTTGAATTTAAATTTTGTTTACGATGCATCTTATGTTGTATTTTTTTAATTTTTCCCACGTTGTTACAGCTTTATTATTCATTTGCGATTCTTGCTCGTATAATCAACTGAAATTGTGTACATTTGAAGTTGAAGTTGTGTCTCATTTCCTGCATCTTTCTTATCCCGTTTGAGAATATATTATAATATGAATATCATCATCTATGTATATGAATATTGTCTGATATTATGAATATCAGCATAATATCATCTGTACGTTTTTTCACCTAGGTACCTACATAATTGCACAGACCTCCCTCAAATTTATTATATTTTATCAAAAATTAAATGTTATAGCCAACTGATTAATCATCTTTATTTTTATCAAATAAAAACAAAACGATTTTTATTTTTGTGTGTTTATTTGAGTTGATAATCGACCGGAGCAATATACCTTTTTTTTTGAAAAATAGTTATCGATATTTACAGGTAGGTAGGTGCTTAGTTGTTTTTTTTTTTAGTTTACTGATCTTTAAACACAGCAATTTAAATATACTTATTGTCACTAAGTTAATTCCTATCGTAATCATCATTTACTAATAGAGCCTGTTGATTTGATAAGGAAGGGAAGAAGTGAGAAAGCGGCGCCAATTGGCTATTGTCGTCTTCATGTCATTTAATTTCCGCATGTTGTGTTATACTTAGAATATTTGCTGTAATTGTCTTTGTTTAGTTTGTATAAGTCACCTCCAAAACTTTATGTTTAACTTTAGTGTGCACGATATTGTTTCCGTTTTAACGTTACCGTTATGTTTCGTTTTGCTTGTACACACTTATACAAGCCGAATAAAAGGTTTCCTTGCTACGTAAATAAATTAAAAATTGAACTGAACATGGTTACCAATACTTACGACAAGGAAGCCTTAAATTCTTCAATTCCAAAACAGCATAACGCTTTTACTGTATGAGTTGCCGCCGGAATGCTCGTTTTCATTGCCTATTAATTTTTTATTGAGTTCGCCAATAACGTGCTTAATTATCACGTTGTGCGATACCAGCTTATTACTTAAAACCTTTATCTGTTCACGCCGCTGGATGTAGAAGCCTGACGGCGGTGTCAATGGTGTCGACAAAATGGATCACTTCGAGCAGTGTAACGGAAATAGGGCCACCGCCAGCAGCGACGCTCTTATCGATCTGTTCCCCAACGAGAATGTCGTCAAGCAAAACGCCGAGAACAACAACAACAGCTCGCGACGTTCGCCCTTCAGCGTCTCTCCAGCGCCGGAACTGGTGAACGGGATCAACTCGACGCCCTGTTTCGGCGGCATGTCCAACGATGAGATCCAAAATTATCTTATTTCAAAATTTCAAGATATGGGGGGCTTTCCCGAAGACACATCGCCTAAGAAATTCAACGGCAACCAGCACTTCTATCAGAATTGCAACGCTTTTCCAAACATCCCGCTGCTAACAAATCACTATAGCGCGACTGATCTGGCAAGTCTCCTCGACTACAATACGTTCAAGGAACCGCGCAGCTCGGCCGACAATCTGGCATCGCAAGCGCAGGCCATGAGCGTAGGTCAGTCCGAGAACTCTCTGTTCAGCAACAGCCAAGACTCGTCTTCGAAGGATTCAACGCCGGACGAGTGCAGCTCGGACGAGGGAGGGAGCGGTATTCCGTTCATAATGCCGCTGTCGCACAACGGCACACTGACGGCGACCGGCGACGACGGGCGCGTGCGGCTCATCGTGCCCGTGAGCCCTTCGGAGAGCACGTCGGAGGTGGTCGAGACTGCACACCCTTCGGGACACACGCTGCAGGTGCCAGACCGACTCGTGGCTCCAGCGGCGCCTATCACGCGCTCTACTAGCGAGAAGGTCCCCAACCGCAGCGAGATGATGACAGCGCTGCGGTCGCAGTGGACCAGACACACCACCAAGTAGACTATTATTTCCTACTCCATTCTAGTCCGAGTCCAGTTACCTTGACTTTTATTGTTATCGTTATTTTGTTTTAGAGAATTTAATATTTTAGTAATATATTTTAGTAGATAGACGATCGAGCGCCTACTTTATAAATATCGAGGTACAATTATTTTTGTTTACCGTAACCTAGAATCTCGGTGAATATAGAACATTTCATAATGACACACTAATTTACAGCACAGGAGTAAAAATCCTAGCCCTTGAAGTTTGAACATGGATAGGCGGCATACTATGCTCATTTTAGTGCGCGTCTTTACTGCTCTAGTCGTGAACTATCCCAAATATCACAGAGTACCGACATATCCTTTATCATATCGACGTTAAATAGGGTTTAGTTTTATGGGCACTGTAATGGTTATAAAGTGTAAGCAACAGCAATATTTATGCTTTAGATGAGCTATAAAAAATCTAATAATATCATATATATTTATATAGCGTTGGAGAAAAACTTTAATGCTTTCCTTTGCGAAACTACGTATATCTAGTCATTGTGATAACCGTGTGTTTTATAGGGAATGCCATAAGTATTAAATTCTTGCTTCGTATATTAGTATCAGTTTATAACTGTGATGGCTGTAGATAGCATGAAATGTTTGATGTAATCGATATATTAGCTTATATTATAATATGTGCGCATTCAGAATGGGATAATACCTTTTGGAACTGAAGCCGTGCGACGGTCACCACCCGCTGAAGATATTTTTTGTTTTTGGTATTGTGTAATGAGTCGAAAAAAAGGTTAGATGTGGAATAGCCAACCACGCGAAATAGTCCTGGCTTATTGTTCGTGATTTGTAATAAGAACAACATAATAATATATTGTGTATACTCGTAGATGGGTTTGAAAGGCGCGAACATATATGTAATAGTATAATTTGTATACTTTTAGTAAGATGTAATTAATTTTGCAAGTGGAAGGTACCTACTTGTTTCTAGAACTGTCATTTTTAATTCACTGTGATACGGTTCCATGCCGTTTTGAATGTGCGCGAATGCTAATTCCTACCAATCCAATTGATTCTGCATAGGTAGGTATACTGTTACTATTCTACAATATGAATGTTTAATAAATTAATATCTATTAGAATGATCTGTGTGCATAAACTATATAATTATGAAATTATACGTATTTACATTCTCGTGTTGATCTGAAATGTACCGACTTTAGTAACGTATTAGGTAAAGTATAATGGAAAATAATAATTTTAGACTTATATTGTAATTAGAAACTTGTTATATTCTTATATATTGTGTAGGTTTTACTGAGCTTTTAGGAAATTTTAGATACTGTATACCTATATTTACTAAAATAATTAAACATTCGGTACCTTACTTTCGAATGAAAATGTTTCTTACACTTATTGGTGCCAAAATATAATCTATATACTTACCTACTTATATTTCAAAGGACCAACCTTGGTAGGTACCCGATGGTGTCAAAGTACTATCAGTGTAAAATCATGTTTCTAAAAATATTAAATTTTCCTGGAAAGTATCAAACAGTTGCTTAATGTAGTAGACACTTGTAATAATTGTTAAGATATGTGTTTTATGTGTGTAATAAGTATGGAAATTTAGTGGCAATATTTACTTTGGAAGGTCAGAAGATTTTGTAAAGAATAACAGCATAGATCGTTGTCAACACACCATAAATGATTTTTTACATACCATGGTAGCGTAATTGGCTACATTTTTTTTTTGCATTGGTAATTAAAAAAGTTTAGCAGAGGATTAGAATATAATAGATCCGGATAATATACATTAAATAAAGAATACATTTCAGTATTTATATTGTAGAAACAGCTTACGATCAAATTCAATAAAAAATCTATCGTCTACCATTATCAAAAAAAAAACTAGTGTAAAACTAAAGAGGTACGTACCTACATCAGTTTAAAAACTCTGTTTCATAAAACTGTAGGTGTTGTATACATAGCTTATAGAATTAATAAAATATATTACACATTTGAATGTTAAATATCTAATCGATGTATCATTAATCATTAAACATATTGTAGCATCTCTGTGTGTACTTATGCTTAGAAATTATTGTCATCTGATTGTATCCACTCTATAGCTGTATTACATTATAATAGCTGAAATTCTGAATACATAATACATTATTATATTAGAAACCTGCATAAATAAAAGCAAATAGAGCACCTGTCGTAGTAATTATTTCACGCCCGTATTTTAAATAAGTATAGAAATACTGAGCTTCTCTGAAATGAAACTTTTTTATCGACTTATGAGAGAATTTTTTTAGCAATCGTCCCACTTTTCTGTTACGCTCGGCTGTCACGTAAAAGTTGACACTTTGACATGTAGGTTAATTGAAATAAGTTTGAATTTAGGCAAAGAGTTCGGGAGTACCTAAGAGGTCATCATAGAGTATACAAAGGTTTAAAATGGTTATTGTATTGCTACATCTCTCCTCAGTTTTCAGTGTGACCCATAATCAAAAGAGTATTTCGAGAAAGTTTTTTCTACTTTCATTATGCCTCGACAAGGCCTCGACATAAAATGAGAGAAAAATATGAAGGAATAGTTTCATTTCATATTATGTGTGTACACTATTTGTGTACATGTATACAACCTTTTTTAACTAACTACTTTCTTACTACAAAATAAAGCTTACTACATACAACAATGAATTTGGATAGCCTATAATTTTATATTAACATTATAATGTTTAAAGTCCTTTATTCCACAGTTTATCTATATTAATGTTCAACTGGTTTATAATAATCTTGAAACGCACATAGGGTTCCAAGATTATTATTTGGAATTCCCCCTAAAGCTGTACGCGTCTTATGGCGATGGTAACGCCATCTATTGACAGGTTGATAAACTAAGACGGCCAGTTTAGCTGATGTTTCGCGAGCAAGGTATCTCCTTTTGATTAGCGGGATATCAGAAAATAAAATCGTGTAATCACTCACGTGAGGCAAAATACAATTTGTGCTGCAATACAACGCGCTGCTGGTACTACCATGAACATGCCATGAAGTCACAGGGAACTGCTAGGTAGTAGGTACTATCTCACTAATATTATTAATACGAAAGTTTGCGTCTTTGTTCCCTTTTTACGTCGAAACGGCTGAACGGATTTTGACGAACTTAGGCATAAAGATACTATATTATGTCCTGTAACAGAACCTAGAAAACTTTATATCCCGTATAAATTAACGGTTTCTGTGGGATATTAGTGTTCGCGCGGCGAGTATAAGGTACGTAAAGCTTGAACGTCTAGAAATGTCTGCTTCTCAAACATGCTTACAAAAGTTTGCGTCCACTTCGAAGAAAAACCCACAAAAACACATTTACGCAACTAATATTGTTATAGTCGATAACTCTGCTTATCGCCGGTAATGTTCTATCAGAGTGAACGAAAATGTTTCAGGCATAAGATTCTGGAACTCAATTAATTAGGTAGGTACTACGTTAATTAGAAATTACTAAGCAGCTAGCTAGAAACTAAATTAATTAATAATAACTAAGGAGTTAATTGTAATTTCCAGTGAAATTTAAGTTATGTTAGAAGTTTTGCCTACCATCGCATAATTATACTCTTTATGATTTTCTAATATGATTAATAAATACTATTGTTTTTCAAATGAGAAAAATATGTAAGGAAACATTTATTGCCAAGCCAAGAGTTCGGAGCGCTAGCGTCTCAGATGGCCGCTCTGCTCTGAATAAGATTAACAAACGCTATTGTACTCGTAGTAAGATTGATACGGCCTTGAACAAATTTTAAATTCTTATGTGATGTCATTTCTATAGAGAGTTGGAAATATAGAGCGACTATTTTATAGACCAGAAATAAAATTGAAGTGGCTGTCTGTGATTTCAAAATAATTAGCAAAATTTATTGACGCAGGTAGATAGATTTATTAATTTATATTTTTTTTTTAAATACTTCTGTTTATTTTGGCTTTTACACACGAAAAGATTATCTAGCGAAATTACGGGAGACATAAAAAAACAATTTCTCAGAGAGACGAGCGCAATGCACTTTCGCATATTTGGCGCTTACCTTTAGGCATATGACCTGCTCGTCTCATTCGTTTTATGTTATTTTACTTCAGCTCCTCAACGTACATAGCATATTTGCGATGGCCGCTTTTGATGCCATACAACTCCTAACTTCAATATGAGAATCAAATCCCGCAGCAAATATTTGCATTAGCCAAGCCAAGACCAGAAAATGAATACTTCTTTCATCTTTGAGAGATCAATTTAAAAATCGGTCGTTAATTAAATAATTGTACTAACATAGTAAGGTATACTATGTTAGTACAATTATTTAATATCAGAGAGCTTTATTGACTGTACAATATGTACATGAAATGTTTCTGCTTAAAATGTATTATGTTCTATAAAAAGAACAAGGTAACAAAATGGTGTGGTATTTTATGTAGTTAACATAACATTCTAAATCATTTTGTTACCAGGTCTCGTTAAATTGGCCGGTAGGGCGTTATTTAAGGATATGTCCTTAAATAATGCCCTACCGGCCAATTTAACGAGTCCTGGCAAGCAAGCGATTGGTCAGTTTCAATTTGCAATGCCATCGAAGAGCTAGTCAAATTAATTCAATCACAGCTCAACTAACCTAATAGCTACTTATATAATTATATAACCCACGAAAGTGAGGAGAGACCCGTGCCCAGCAGTGGGACGTTATGGGTTGACGATGTATAAGTATGTAACACAAATGCAAATTTCTGATGAATCCCTTAGGACCTTACGTCTGACATCTTCTACAACACCAACATTTTGTAAAGTTTAGAAGCCATTTCAAAGTTTAATAAACTATTAGGATACTGGAAACCTGTCATATTTTTTAGAGCCTTGTGGTAAAATTGCATTAAACTGTATCCTGCAAGCGAAACTAACCGAAAACCGTTTACTAACCATGGTAATGGGGCCTAATTACAATTATAGACGTAAGATTCTAACTTACAATTTGCTTGCAACAGTTGTCGTCGAGTGCAAAGATAGACCGATGGTTCTCTCTTCTGCCGACCACGCCCGCTCTGTCGCGACCCGAGAGCGGCTTCATATCCGGCATGGAAGACAGCGCCGACGCCGCCACCCTCGCGGAAGCCAAGAACCTGCTGCTGCAATTGGGCGCTAAGAAAAAACGACGACTGATCCCCATACGCTTCACCAGAAGAAAAATATTAGTTAATAAGCACACCCTACTTTAATGACAAGGTGTTGGTGCGCGTTGTTCAAGAATGAGGTTTGATTAGGGAAAGCTATCGGCAATAATTAATAACATACTTAAGGCATAAGTTAATTAGTAGAATACTTAGTAGGTATAATGATAGTTAACGTCTTTCAATGAATCTCAATTTAGCAAAGTAATCTTGTAAGAAAAAGACTTAGGATAGATCATAATGAAAAGATGCATGTGTGAATAATATCTGTACATTATTTCGATTTACCAATGTACACACTACACCATTAAATAGCCAGCTATTGAAATGTTCCAAACTGATCTATTTGTAACTAAGGAGCTTCTCAATTCGACATGACATACAACTTCGGATGACGTTAGTGTCAAAATAATTATTCAAATGACGGAAAATGGTATAAAATTGAACAAACGGTAAGGTGCATTTAGAAACATCTAATAAGAATAAGGTATCCTTTAAAAAACTATATAATTATATGAGTATGAATTATTCTTGCAACGAAATAAACTATTTCAAAATAGCACTTTTAGGCTTAAAATCTGGACGAAATATGATAATAGATACGCATTAAATAGGCAATCTTATTTAGATATGGTACAATTGACTTTATGATCTCTTAATTAGTATAATCTTCCTATGATACCAAAAATTTAAGGGTTCAATTCAATACGAACGCAAAATACGTATAGCCGGTTTCAAATTCAACTAACACAAATAACATTGCGTAACTTTATTTTCTTGAATTATTATATTATCCTCCTTTAATAATAAATGACTGTATCAAAAATTGAGTTACATCGGAGCTCAAGATCAAGGTTCGGCACATGAAGTCGAGATCAAAAACATTTTACGTCGGTCTATACATTTAATAAATATTATTTAGATTTTTACGTTTCAAAGCTCGCGTACAAACGTACTCTTACGTACAAACGTTAAGACCTAAAAAAGGTTTAAAGTGTACCTATTTACTTAATATGTATAATTGTATATTATCGAATACCTTGTAATGCATAAATGATTTGAACACGGGTTCCCTCCTCACGAAAGTGAGGAGGATTAGGCCATAAACTACATCGGGGCCCCGGTCGGAATCAGGAGACGAGGCTCAATAGGCGTCCACTGGTTATCAAACTGAGCACGGGCTCAGCAGTAGGCCGATATGGGTCGATGATGATGATAATGAGCCACGTCGGAGCGGCCAGATAAACGCTGACACCGGCGCGGCGCCGGCAGTTTCTCTTTAGACAAACATACAAAGCCAGTCCTTCCCATGACATGTCCTTTTAACACAAGACTTTTCATTTTAATAACAAGGAACTAAAATACCACTAATTAACTATAACGAACACAATAAACATAATAGTTCCTAATGCTAAAGAGAAAGGGTATATTCATCTATTCTAAAATTTTGCTAAAAATTTAGGAGCTTAGCTTTGGTCAAGAATTCCAAGCCTCTGGTATTTTGAAAAGTCCATGTATGGAATGGATCATTTATTCGAGATTGAGGGTTCCACGGTTAGGATATCTTTAAGCGTTAGATCATAAACATAGTCAGGTTAAAGCTAGGCTGGTCAGATTTTAGAATACTTAAATTATTTACGATGATCCCTTGTCATAGGGTTGGCGTAGATACATATTTTGTATGCGCTGAATCGACTCGAGTCGTTCAGAAACACTTCGTTTTAATCAGATCTGATATTCGTGTTGACTGAATAATTTTCATTGTCATTGATAGAATTCCCCAAGGTACGACGGGAGTCGATTTCACAACGGAATGCGAGTCCTTTGTAAAAGAGCGATTAGCTGTTTAGTTATACCAAAATCATCAAAGTTTTGAAGATACTTTTAACAGAAGGGATTTTTTGCATCTTCCTAGAAATAGTAAAAGGCACTGTTGTACTTGCCGAAGATAAATGTAATTGTTGTAAAATGGATACCATGAAAATTATTGGTGCAAGCTAACATAAACACAAAGGTAAACGA
Source organism: Campaea margaritaria (assembly GCA_912999815.1). NCBI lineage: Eukaryota > Metazoa > Arthropoda > Insecta > Lepidoptera > Geometridae > Campaea > Campaea margaritaria. Next base: position 10,834,856 of record OU538788.1, read on the forward strand.
ATGAACAATTAGTTTGTAGGTACTAACCCGTTGCATACGAAATGCAACACGCTGTGTCATAGAAATGTTGCTGATAAGATAAAGACTGAAGGCGGTAAGAAAAGGTACTTGAACAACGTGCACTTTATTGGTACTTAGTGCAATTTACACTAGTTTTAGTATTGAAAGTAAAAGTATTATATTGTCATTTATTGTATCAATTAGTATTGTATTTATACCTATGTAAGTTAGTACATCATTCATAACCGTGAAGGTTAAGCTGGTAACGAAACATTTTTGTCAGTAAAAGAAGTGGCAATGTTAGATTAATTCATAATTAAAATATATTATATACGGAAGATACTCCCAATACGTAGATAGCGAAACCACTTATAAGGACATCACATAAATTACCTTAGCATATTATAATATCGTATCATAAAAGAGGAAACAAGCCAAGCACACATGCAAAAAACGCTTTTACCCATTCTGTATTTGCCATCTAGGGGATTATTCTTCCTTATAAAACAAAATTTGTCTATTTCCGACATTTCGCAGGAAACGTTAAAATCGTTTATTTTAATACGATGTAATGGCGAAAATAGACCAATGTCTGGGAATGTAGAGCTGACATCGTACAAGCCTGGCCTACATACGTTCGTGGAGCAAATAACCAAGCCTTTGAATATTTCCCAGTAGAGTAGAGAATGGCAATCGAGAGAAATAAGAGTCAAACTATAATTGCTATCACAGCTTCTCTCATATCTCCGAAGTAATAAATTATGTATTTAGCAAACGCGCTACGCGTTTGCTAAATACATAATTTATTTATTCATAAACATAATTTTGTTAAATATGTTAAAAATAATGTAGGAAATAAAAACAGTTTAAACTAATTTTGATCAAAACCTTACAGGAAAATCATTAATCCGAGTGATTTTAAAACTGTGCTTAAAAAATGCAGTAGAAAGGCCAGACGCAGCAGTATTATTATAAATAGAAAAAGAAGTACAGCTGGAATCGGTTTATCTTATGTCTTTTAAATATAAATATAAACTAAGAATATTTACTAAGTTTTCTCCCTATCCTTCGCCCCGATACACCACCCATATGGCAAAACTTCAACTAAAAATAGTTTTTCGCTAATATCTGCGAATTGAGTAGAGCGGCAACATCATACACATATTATCCAGTAAGTATTTAATTTTTATACAATGTGTTCTGTTGAACCTTAATCAAAAATAAACCTTAGATCCTAGGCCAAAATTCATCGACATAAAAGTCTTAAGGGGAGGAAAAAGGGTGCAGCAAATCGCAGCATGCAGTAACACGGATAAGTAAATCCGTTTTTTAATTTTATAGTAACGTTGGAAAGAGAACGGTTTACAAGTCTGACACACACAGACTTTATTATTCTATTTTTAATTTTCTATTATATAAAGGTCAATAGGTAATCTAGACGGACGCTCGGTTAGAATTACAGATTAAGATTTAAGATCTGAATTAAGTTTCAAATTGAGCGTCCTTCTGGAATAAGATCCATTTTTACTTGAATAAGTATAATGTATGAAGCCCTTAGGCTAAAGCGACGGGTGATGACGATGATTCAACCTTACTGATCTACCTAATCCTCTCTAAAATCCCAAGTGATCCTAAATATGCAAACGCACTTAGTAAATTCAAGGACGATTAATATACCTAACATAATTATGTTTAGGTACATACTATGATATAATTCACTAAACATTCTTTACTTTATTGAAAGCGGTAGAATATAGTTACTAAAGCCCTTATTTTCCCAATATTAAATAAATGATATTTTCTTAGTTTAATTAAGTTATTTTCAATTCAATTAATTTCAATTATAATATTACATCATTTTATGCGACTCATAGCGTCATTTAATAGCCTGCTAGGGCATTAAATGGATTCATTTTTTGTGTAGGATGATTGCATTTGATTGTTGTCAAAAGATATCCTCGAAAAAAAATGTTGAAACTTTATAAGATTTATTTATAGCACAAAGCTTAGCTAACAAAATGATACGTGGCGTGGCGTGTGATCTGACTTTGCCAACTGCCAGTTGAGACTGATGATGGCAAGTTCGCCGCGCATGTTCTTGGTCCCAAATCATACGATACGTCACTTAGGTGGATACAAGGCCTTATGTAATTGTGTATTTATGTTTTAAGAATAAAGTGTTGAGAAACGGTTAAATTATAACCCCTTATTCGTAAAAAATATCGAACGTCATTTAGTAACCACTGCGCTGTAAAATATTTGTTAATTAATGTTTATCCCACGTCCCATAACTTTTTATGCTTATGGGGGTAAATAGAGATGCTGTACGTACTATTATGATTGTATTTGTCTATAGATATGTATGTATACAGCAACCAAATATTTATTCATGTGTTGCAACAGTGGCTTACACCTGCCATCATACGGAGCGATATTATCAATTGTTATCGCTCGATATCAAATTAATTAGACGTTATTAATTATTCATCGATACAAAATTGGTACTCGCATAGTATGACTGTACTCAGTGCCACAGTGCACAAAATAATATGAGTAGGTAGAAATAAAGAAATTGGCACCGTTATCAATGAACTAAAATATTAGGAAAAAATATTAGGAAGGTATACCGTTTTGATCGTGAATATTTATGCTTATATAATGAGTCCTTACTATAAACGGGTTCATTCATCAAAAATTTCTTTAGATAATTCTCAAAACACATAGCTACTATCTGCAAGCGTTCATATTTGTTAGTGAAAACACAGACCTCAGAAGCATATTTCTCTCTAGCATGCCTAATACACTTGCTAATATAATATTAGAAATTCAAAATGGACGCAACTTTAAACAATTAAAATAAACATCGCGTCACAGTCACATGCGCATAACATAAATAATATTATATCTCCCGATCCCTAACTAAGCTTCCCTGTTTATACAGGGAATCAATAAATACGAGGGCCATACTTTATTTTGCGGAATTTATTTAATTTCTTTTTTAACACATTCAAAGTACCTCAAAACATATCACTCACACAGTGATAATGTAAAAGTTATTAAAACAAAAAACGTTAAGTCTTTTAACTTCCAGTTTTTGTATAGTGACCCCTTAACAAAAATACTACCTAGCTTTTATACAAATATTATATCATTTATAATGTTTCTTTATACCATCGGCATAAATTATAAAATAACGGCACGGGCAAGTTATTCGCCATGATGGTAAGCGCTACGCCTGCGATAAGAGTTATAGAGATCAGTAGAAGTTATCAGTTGTTTTAATAGTACACAATATAGTACCACCACACAATATAGTACTATGGCACATACATAATTGCATCTCACGGTAGGTTGTTTCACTGGACAAATGAGAATGACCTAAGACCTATTAAATCAGTGTAAGAATGTGTAGGCGACGCTACCATTCGTCATTGCTCCAGTTTATTAATTGTCTAATTAAAAATCTATCAAGATATCTGCTGTCTACTGTTAATAAAAAAATTAATGCTTCAATATTATTTCTTGTTGAATAATCTTATATGAAACCAATTTAAAAGAAAAACTAGAGTTCATAAACATTAAAAAACAGGTCAGGTTAACCAGGTATGTACTACATTAAAATTTGTTGGTTTGCTGCAAGCCACGATGAAATAATAATTTTTAAACTATTGATGATTTTAGTACATACACACAATAACTAGGAAGGTCCCAAATTACGACACTTTTGGGACATGTACAAACTCTACAGACTAAATCTTCGTTAGTTTTGAAATCGTTGATCGGGTTTTGGAGTACCTTCCTACTAAAATATTGAATACCTAAGTACCTTCCACAAACAGCACTATGCTCATTGACATGATAACAACAATTTCATAGTTATGGTATTCGGTGCTATAATTTTCCTATTTTGGATACCATTGAATAACATGAACAAAATTACAAAATATTCAGGTAGACATTTAATTTTTTGTGGTAGGTAGGTAGGTGCCTTAAATCGTAAGTCGACACCTACACGAGTGTAGCTACCTACTTTCTTTTTTTTATTAGTTTAAAGGAGATGTCCAAATTTTGGTCTGAGATGTAGAGCAATGGTATAATCGCGCTTTAGAATGAAGATATATTAGACCGTGTGCATTTGATACTTTAACTTGGAAATACTGATTTCAATTAAGGAAAAATATACTTACACTATCAACATAATTATGTCCGTTTTAATATCTTATCACTTTAGTAGGAATGCGAAATTATTAGAAAACAGCTTTTTTATGTCGGCAAAACTTCGTATCCTCTTTTGTCGCTTTTGTGGCTCGCACTTCGTAAACTGCCGTCAATATAGAGTAGGTACAGGTAGGGCCGCTAGAGTGTCCCTCCACAGAGAGAGATCGACGATCACCGGATCACCAAGTAACATAACTAACGAGTGTATAGGCACATACATTTTTGTAAGATCTTCATTTTTGTAGGAGCGATTGTACGAACTGACTGAAATATAGTTTATTAAACTGTTTGTGTTCTGATTTTAGATTACGTGCTTTGATTGTAAGTTATTATTATAATATGCTTTATGGTAATACATACTTTTAATTGACTAGTGTGTTATCTGATTTACCCTGTTTTACTGAGTCGTCTAGAATAGATTTGAAAAATTACTTTTACAATCTACTCTACAGCATAGCACTCTAAACTATTATTGACACACAAACTTTGCCACTGTAAAGTGTAAAGTTTATTTACAGTTTAAATAGTCAACTCAGCTATTTTAAATAATGTGTTAGTAATACAGCTAGATAGTTTGTGACCTTGTGAAAGGTAATCTCCAGAAGTCTAATAAGATTGAGAAAATTTAAACACTATAAAAAAACTACACGCGAGTGCCATACATCACGGAAAATGAATAATTCCTGTGGGAAAACGGGATTACTGCGAATGAAAAGGTCATTTCTGTACTGAAACTACTGGTCCGATTCTGATACGATAAATTCGTAGTTTTGATTTAATTTTGCTTATGTGGAGCTACCTTTGATTAGTCCAGAATATATTATTCAAAAATATAATATGATATTTCCTCAACGTCCCTGCTGACTAGCCCATCAGTGGGTACGCTGGGAATTTGCTTTCCCAATGTCGTCGTCGTGACCATTTCGGCAGTGGAGATCAGACGTTGCGAATTTAAATTCCGTCGCCCCCGATAAGAATTTTGTGTTTCTACCCAAATGGTTCATATAGAACCTAATTTACCTGTTACCTGACTGAGCGACGCCAAGGAAGGTATTGTGTTTATCAGTATATGTATGTTTTAATATTTATACTTAATGATGTAATATAATTTAATAAAGGGGTTATTCCCAGACCTCCACTGCACATATCTATATATATAAAAATGTTATGTTGGTTTGTGTACGCTTCAAAAACTCAAAAAGTTCTGCACCGATCGAGCTGAAATTTTAGCATGATATATAATCCGCATCAAGGATTGTTTTTATCTATTTTTTTCATCTGTGACATATCAGCGAATGTGCGAATGTGCCACAGCGAAGCGTGGCAGGGTACAGCTAGTGTTTTAATATATTCGTGAGATCTTACACACAGCTACATTAATAACTCTAGTAGCAGTAAATAGGTAGGTACCTATATAAATATTATTAAACCCATTGTATATATAGCAAGGACGCGGGACCACAGAATAGATAGTACTACGGGGGGACGCATTATCGGTAAGTATAACGCTTCGATATGACTGAGCGATAATATCACATAAGTACAGCTACATTATGTAGGAGTACGTAATCCACATTATAGTTGGAGGCTTCTTCTGCAAGAGACCGCCTGGGGAAGTACCATACCTTTGCCAGATATTCATCCGCTAAGTAGTAGTGTGCAAACATTATACTGTGTTTCGATGTGAAGGGCAATGTTTCCAGCGAAATTACTGGGCATAAATGAAACTTTAGAGATGATGTCTCTGGGTGACGAGCACAGTGCAGTGCAATGCAAAGTTCTGGGTGGCACTATAACTGTTATGGGCAGGCGTAGCGCTTACCATCAGGTGAACGAATTGCTCGTCTCGTCATTCTGTCAAATAAAAAAAACATCAGAACCATTTTTAAAATACGCTTTTGTGTAAAATACTTATATATTCGGCACTCGTACCGTTATTAAAATATTACTAAACCGTAGGTTTAGTCTGTTTATAAATCATCTACTTACACGTCTTTTGTCTAATGGAGTCTGTTTGTGTCTCGTACGCGTCCTCCATTAGAATTATTTTAAACCTCGTTGAAAATGTTCTTAAAAAAATATCCTACTATTATTATAAATGCGAAAGTTTGAGAGTATGGATGTATATGTTTGTTACTCTTTGACGCAAAAACTACGAAACAAATTTGGATGAAATTTGGCTCACAGTTTAACTTAAAAGGATACTTTTTATTCCTTTAAAAAGTAATAGTTCTTGCGGTATAATACTTAACGCGGGTGAAACCGCGGGGCGCAGCTAGTATCTAATATATTAGCCATCGAGATTCCTTTGACATTTCCCTGCAGCTTTACAGACACTTCACCCCTTCTTCTGAAAACACGTACTTTTTCTCCACTAAGCCGAAAATTGTCTTCCTACCCTGTAATAAATACCCCAACCAAATCAAGTATATTATTATTTTGCATAATGGAGTAACAAATATCCAAACTCACAACTGTATGATTCAGGCAAGTTAAAATACTTCCAAGTATTTTATAATAAACTTTTTGACATTCCGAAGAGGAAACCGTGGTTTAAAACCAGCGAGTGCATTCATGGGCAGTATTGTTCGCTAAGTGCTTGAGTTGTTCAAAAGTACCTACTTATAAACGGCAGACACGACTGTAACGTGCAGTCACGTAGAGGCATTGTTCAGCGTCCAAGAATCCTGCTGCATGATATCTTCTGAATTATTAAACAGTAAAAGCTGCTTTTTACCTCGACTAGACGTATGACCAATAAAGTAATCCTACTGTAGACTAATATATAGGAGAAACTATTGTTTCCTGTGTGTTCCACTCTAGGACCTGAAGTATAAATATAGCAAACTACATCAAAGCCCGTTCAGCCGTACGGCGTGAAGAGAGGACAAAATTAAATACACAACTTGCGCATTTATAATATTAGTGAGATTAATGTGGTGCTGCTCTCCAACTATGTAGATAGTTATGTAAGTATTATATGAATTTCATTGTTATTACTATACAATGATTGTTCCCATTTGACTAAATGTTGTCAATGACTTATTAATTTATGCTAATCAAATGGTCAGTTACCTAATACGAGTAGATGTTTTTCTCTTGCTACCCGAATTATTGGAATAGCGAATCAAACAGTTAGATAGGTTACTTACCTAGGAATTTCCCTTTTCATCATGGTTCTGAATAGCAATGAATGGTCAGCGACTTTACAATCTTCTACTGCGTGACCGTTTAATAAAAAGCAATTACCACTTAATAACAGATTTGTGCGGAACTACCAACGTTAAGTGGAGAACAAGTGGCGGTGCTAATTAAGCAGACATCACTCTATCATCAAAACACAAGGTAGCTTCAGTTGAGGAACCGAGTAACTGATCATATAGCACAAGGTAAGTTTTAGTAACTAACAACAGTAACGCTCAACGATTACTAATATAAAATTCTTCCACGTAATAATCCGACTGTAATTGTATATATTAAAACTACCAAACTACCGAACCGATTTTGATGAAATTTCTATGCGACTAATCTTAAAGCGTATCCTTTAAAAATAAAAAAAATAATAAGACTCGGGTTTTTATTAACGTAGTTCTGAGGTAACAACCATTTGATAAAAAGTACAATGGAATTGAGAACCTCGTCCCATATTGAAGTCGGCTATAAATACGTACTACACACATACCTAATGCGTCACGATAATTTGGAGATCATGACCCTAGACAAGAATGCCCTGTATCTAGGAAACCAGGAACTACGTTGACCATGGAGAATGGTACAAGAAATTATCAAAGCAGGTTCTTTTTGAATGATAATTTTCATATCTGTATAGATGAATGAAAAAACACAGGGCGTGTCCTATGACCTGATGATATCATGACAGAAGAGATAATATTTCCCTACGTCATCTAAGTATCTATTATATACATACTTATAATAAAGCAGTAAAGGACAAACATTCTTTACAATGAAGGTTTAATAGTTAGGAGACATCCGAACAAGAATTAACATTTTTTTAAATGTTTTATGTGTATCCGTTTGTTTCGCTTCATGCTAAAACTACGGAACCGATTGCAATGCGGTTTTTTTCTGTTTGGTTGCGTTGAATTCGATATGTGCAATTTTGTAATGATATATTGAATCGAAATCCAATAAGTAGAAGTAGGGCTGGGCTATTGGCACAAAAAACCATCTGTAAAGGCGTGCTGGTGTTGGCCTCTTGGAAAACTGAACAACAAAGCCAAACCAAATAAGACAGCTGATTGGACCTGGAGTATTTGGACAATATTTTACTTAGTACACAGTGGGTTTGGCCAATGCGCTCCCAAAACTGGACCTAGTGCCATTATTGCACTGAATTTAAGGACTCTTTGTACCTTGCTATGTACCTAGTACCCACTACATACTATATGTATTCGGTGACCTTGTTTCCTGAAACAATAGCTGCGACATTTTCAAGTAGTAATTCATGCAGAAAAGCATAACATAAACCGTCAAGTTTCGCCATTAACAAAGATGTATGAATAGATGGTTAAATGAGTGGCCATGATGGTAGAGGTACCAACATAATAACATAATTATATTTTCAGAGACTTACAATTTATTAACCTCGATATTTTATTGTTGGCTCGTGCACCCACACACAGTAAAATTGTGTACGATGAACTCCTCAAATCTCTACTCCTTTGTCTTTATTAGAAATCCATATTTACTCTATAAGGACTAACAGAACTGTTCATAATCTTTGTAGAGACAAAGTTCCTTTAAATATTTTTAAGATTATACCTACCTTGGAAAAAAGAAGTAAAACCAGTACAACACTGAATCAGCAATTCTGACCTCTGGATGTCGCCCTCTTACTGAGAAGCTACGCATTTATAAATGACGTCAGTTATTATACCTACTGTTATTTTATCTAAAGTAGCATATTGTAGAGATATTCGATTATTGCGAAAGTATATAAGTAAAGTAGGTAGTACAAACCATACCGGAATGTGGTAGTGCGACTGCATGTGTGTGTGCTCTATTGGATGGTCCGCGGTGATACCACCACACCACGAAATTGGTCAATTTGTAGAATTATAAATTGTTACTAGTTACTTTGTCCTTCGTGGCTACAAGACCTTGTCGTGGCAGTAATTATATAGCATGGTGGTTTATTTTTCTAATCATTGGTTGTAATTTTTGCTGTCTTTACTTGTTTACAGTTAACAGTAAATCTACTTGTAATATCTAAGTTTAAATGTGAAAAAAAAAACTTTTCCAGACTGATGCTTTTGTAAATTAAGTAGGTAGCTAGGTTGCTACTTAATTGGTAACTGTAACTTAATCGAAAAGAGTCCTATCTTCTGTCACTGCGGAAGTCCGTTGCATACCTATCATCAGATCAGCTTGCATCAGTATAATATCGTCATGTCATCGGAACTTGACATGTATGTTCAACCCAACAAATTGAACAACAGAAACTAGGTTAAAATGAACTCTCATATTTTATACTATCCATCCATAATGCACTAGCATAACATGAAACAAGCAGGTGCGGTTGTGGCGGTCATCGCATCGGCACGACCGCATAATATAAAGCTTTTTAAAGCTTTTAAACAATTCATATACCTACCTATCTACACAATAAAATGGAAGTTTGATTAATATCGGCCCATAAACGACGAGTGTGTGGCAACACAACAGTCCACACCGCGGTCGGCTGCGCTCGCGCACGCCACACACGATCGCACCATCGCTGAACGAGAGTTCACGTTTCTCGGTACCGTTAACTATGTCATAAATACTTCTATTAATATACCTACATACGTGTGGATTGACGACTTAGTGCTCGTCTTAAGAAGTTAATAACAACGGATTAAACAGTAAGTAAAATTCATAACAGGAGACTTTTACCTTATTCAGTTTTATTTCGAACGATGTCAGCCTTTGCGTAGAAATTGCAACTGTCAAAAAGCGTATAATCAGCGAATTATAATTTCTTGTTAGTTGTTATTATGGTTATGTTTTGTATGTACCTACATATCAAAATATAAGGTACGTAAGTATATTACTAACTACCTACTATAACTTGCAATATACTTTAGCAGTAGCTACCTACTGTAAAGTTTTTATAGCCAACATTGGATTTATTCGCTTGAAGTAATTAAAGATTTGATGTTTTCCGCTCGCGACCAACTTGCGACAGTACTAACATGTAAAGTTGAAGAAAAGAAAGTTTTACTCACCTAAATTGTTATTTCTATGACCTACCAGTTCTTTTGTAAATACAAGTGGTAAGCAGGCAGCTTCTCTGCCTCTCTACATAATATATTATATCTGAAGCTGTATTTTTAGAAAGTATATTTATCACGCCACATACTAAATTAGTTTTTAGCCCTAAGTATAATCATGGTCTCCGTATAGATGTGCGACCACTTACCTATACCTAGGACCTTACACCAGACTAATAGCTAAACCTATAATGATATTCTGTAAAATGAATGATGTTCGTTGCTATTGTTGCTAAGTGCATCACTTCGGAAACGCTGGACCGATTTGGTTTTATTAATGTCCGTAATTGCTCGTATTAGGAGTTTGTAAAAAAAATGGATACTTGGAAAATTTGGTATACAATACTGTGTTCCGGTTTGAAGGGCATTGTTTCCAGCGAAATTACTGGGCATATGAGACTTTAGAGCCGATGTCTCAGGGTGACGAGCGCAGTGCAGTGCCGCGCAGGATTATACGCAATGCAGTGTTCTGGGTGGTGCTGTGACTGTTATGGGCAGGCTTAGCGCTTACTATCAGGTGAACGAGTTGCTCGTCTAGTCACTCAGACAAAAAAAATACACTGTAAGTGCTATTTTTATCAGACTTGTGTTCACGAACTCGCGATTCGAGCGATGGATATGCGATTGGTATTAGTTTTTTTTTTGCAGTTCTTTCTGGTGTTAGTTAATTGCTTTACTATTTCCCAAGTGACAACTACAAAATAAATTTATTTACATCATTTTCAGGCAGTCAACCTGGCCCCAATACCCAAAAAGTCGGCTGGCTCCACTGGCAAAAGTGGAGTCAGCCTGTCTGGCAGGACACTGGGTGGAAAATCCGGAATCTTCGGCTCCGCGGGTAATAAAATGTCTACATTTGGCTCGACTGGAAATAAGTCAAGTAATTTTGGATCCACAGCAAGCAAAACGAGCACGTTTGGTTCCACGGCAAGCAAGTCGATCGCCTTTCCTTCCGCGGCTAGCAAATCAAGCTCGTCTGGGATCGCGCCTAGAAATGCCGGCACATTTGGAGTAATTTCGCCGGGAAAAGATAGCTCAGCGCGAAGCCCTTCATTCTTAGGAGCTAGCGGAAAAGTGTCAAGCGGTCTTACTCCAAGCACTTCTAAAAAAACATACGAAACTGTACCATATAGCCAAAACGCAAAATCATCGACCAGTTTTGGTATTATATGGCTACCGGGAAGAAAAAGGAACAAAAAGAAAGATTTAATTTACAGTTCCATGAATTATGACAAGAAGAATGAGAGAACACCGACCATGTATAATGTGTGAGTATTTAAATCCCGTTTTTAAACATAATTATGCTTAGAAGGAACCAACAGGGCCGGATTAATCCTATCGGGGCCCCTTTTCTTACTTTTTAAAATATATTTTTTCTATTATAAAAGTCGAGTCGATCACCAATCAAGCATCTCGTCGAGTTTTAAAAAGGAGTAGGTATAATATTGGGGAAGTAGGGACCTATATAAAAACTGAAAAAATATATTGTTAGATGAAACTTTTTTTTTATTTGTGCGTGGCCCTCATTTGCCCCATCGACTAGGCCCCATATTTAGATTAATAATTTAAAATAAAAAGTATGCAGTAATCATCAGAAGCAAAAAATTTTAAAAACAATTGACGTTGACATTGACTGACAGTTTCCAAAGACAGGCCAACCGAATGAATCTTTTTTTACTGGAAATCAGAATCACGCCGATTTGTTTTAGTAACATTTTGCCTCATTGAATTAATATTTCCAAAACGTGTTACTTATTTACAACATTAAACGGGCAGTTAAACATTGTTTACTAGTAAAATATCGAAATTAAATAATAAACATCAACCGGACTTTTTGCTTTGTTTACATTTTGTCAATTTGAGGCTCTTATGTCAAAATGATGCAAGAAAACAATAATTTTGAAACAATCATCAGCACTTGGCGTAGAATGTCTGGTGAACAAGCGGAATCTGTTACTGTAAGGTGAATTATCCAATTTGCTGTGGTCTACAGTAATTCGATCGCAGTCGTCTCAAATGCCTATTGTTCGGTTATTGGATGTACCTACCACTGGCTGCGGAGTCATGAAATTGAATCTCCGGTCGCCACTGTCGCCAGTCTTGATTGTAGTCACAGAGTCGAGTGATGGCTAAACTTGATTTGCTTTGCAGTATGTCTGGCGATTCTCCCGACTACCAGCTACACAAGAAAAAAGATGAAGAAGCGAATCTTCTAGTGCCAGAGAAGATGAAAGGACCGATTGCTACTGCGGCTAGCGCAGGGGCTGTAGCAACTATCGCGGAGGTTGAGGTCCCTGCAGATATAGCTGTATCCGACCCTGAGGAGAAACCTTTAATTCATGATGAAAAGGAAAGTAAGGTAAATAACGAGGTTTTTGTTACATTTACATGTTCTTTTTATGACAGCAGGTTTATAGGTGATCCTTTATCATCAGTTGTGTTTTCCCGCACTCGCAAGTTATGAAAAACACGACAGTTGTGTTTACTGCTGAAAACACAAATGTGGTGTTAACTGTTTGGGAAAAAATGATGGTGTGCAGAGTCATACCAGTGGCTAGACAAAAAAAATCGGCTCAGCAGTCAAAGTGTTAACATGTTCATTGCTGAAAACACAACTGTTGTGTTTTTCATAACTTGCCAAGAATGTGGGAAAACACATCTGTTGTGTTTGTCAAATGGGTCACAGTGCAGAAAACACAGGAGTTCCTTACCTCAAAGGGAAAAATAAACACATCACTTTGTTGTCTGTCTGTCGGTCAAGACCCTTTTACTCAGGAATGCGTAAAGGTATCTAGTTGAAATTTATATCAAATACACAGATCTACAGTCTCTTTCAGCTGTGAAAAAAATCTAACTTGTAAATCAATGCAATCATTAAATATGACCGTTTATGTCTCATATTTTCATAATTTAAATTTCACTAGGGAATAAAAAGCTATGGTACTTCCCGTTTACTGCAAATCATAAAATTTGGCAAGAAACAATGTCTTACAATACATATAATTGACAAAAAACATAACATATAAATAACTGACATGACATTTCGCACATATAAATGGCGTTTGTAGATGTGCCAACTGTGTGTGTAAGTACACAAAGATACTTTGCAACTGAAACAAAAGACAACCAGCTAGTATTAAGGTTCAGACAAGCCCTTTTCCATCCAATAGTCGTATCTGATAGTCTAAACTGACTACCAGAAGGCATTCATTACATACATTAGTTTGAACACTTAACACAATGTCCAATCCAATAGTCGGATCGGACGTTTGTGACAGAAGCAGAGCCAAGATGTTCAATTTGATAATATGATCACAGAATTGGAAAGCAAATTGGCCATTTATTGCCGGGCTTATACTAACCCATTTGTCTATTGTCATTTGGAGTTGTAATATTGACTTATAACCCTCTGGATTGCGGGTAGAAGTGCAGGGACTCGGATTACTGAAGGTTTGAACCAGGTACACTCAGACTTTGAAGGGTACATGTACTTATAGGCTTAAATTTAAAAAGATATTTTTCCTGATTTCAGGAGGCAGCCGGTGACTCCAACAACAAGGAAGATAGTGATTACCTCAAGAATAAAGATGTGGTCAATAAAGCTCCAGAGAGCAAGCAGGAAAAGTCTTCTGACAAAGTGGATAGCGTATTCATCAGCCCACTGTCAGGAATCAAGTCCCCACCGCAGTCTACCACGTCTAGCCCTGAAGACGATGAATGTATCGTCAAATGTCTTTACTACACTATCCAGTGCTGTGACTGTGTTCTCATGTAAGATGCCATATTGTTTCTCTAAACTTACTAGACCAGTATACATTTGATTTCATTATTACTATTTTTAGGGCTTTTACATGATCTCTGATATAAATATATAAATCACGAAAATTGGCATAATTAAATATGTTAATTTTTGACGAATGTCTTCTAATATTTTATAAATTTCATATTGCGATAAATATTTACAACAAAGCTCCTGTTTCATCATCAGCGGTCATAAAAAATTTAAGTGTAGGAAGGAGACAGCAGAAATGTATTCTGACTAATTCTGACAAATTTATGTGAAACAAATGAAATGATTGATTGAGTTGTATTGTAAAATATACTATCATTATCATTTTTGGTCCAGACCTCATCCGCTTCTGGATATAATATAATATTTGGACTTATATACTTTTGCATGAATACTAATGAGTTAATGTTTTTTTTTCTCTGATTTACACATAATATTTAATTTAAAATTTATCACGAATTTGAAAACAAGGAGAAACAGGGTTAAACTGAAAGTGAAAACAGATGTGTACAGACAGAGCTAGAGATCATACTACATATTTTAATTTGCCAAACTGACATACTCATACTAAACTGATTAGTGAAATAAGTCTTGCCAAAACTGGCAACCTACCTATGTAATATGTATTGCTAAGAAATAATATACTGTAGGCTGTAATCTCTCACAGTCAAAAGTTTTTTTTTGCATGTAATTTGGGAAGTCCTCTTGACTTTTATACTTAGTTTGTAGAGTTCTGTAGTTTTAATTATATATAATTTTGTATTAGTTTTATAGAGTGCCAAGGAAAGCAATTCTGATTTATGAATTTTACAGATGATTGTGTAAACAGGATTACGTAATTTAACAAAAATCTGCTCATTTAATTTCAATGTGAACCTTTTGGGAATCATTAAAATTTTCTGTATTACTTTCATGTCACATCCATCAATCACAGCACTAAGAACAAGAGTCCGGATCAACCTTTATATTAAATAGATTCATAAAATTAGCAATAAACCTTTAGGTTCTTGAGAGTGTATGTACACATGTCTGTGTGTCTACTTCCTACAGCGATGTAAACTTGGTATTCCAAAAAGGACACATCATCCCTGGCAACATATTTTCGGATTCATGCTATGAAGTCATATATACTTTTAATTTTACACTAAGATAATTATCTTATGCATTTATTTGATGTTATTACATAACTTGCAGATATAAATCTGAATGTTATCTTGATTTTTGTTTCTTGGTTCATATTATACTAAGATCCTTTCAACGAAACCTTGGTTTTGACAAATTCAACATACTGCCGTAACATAATTGTATAAGTACAGTCAGAAGCTTTAAAATATATATATATATATTTAAATAATATATATACCTATTTATGTTTTCAAATTCAAATTGTTTTCAAATTGTTGCTATGCCAACTCTATTTTGTGCTAATATTGTATAATATTGTACTGTAGCTTCTGTTTAAAATAATGCAACCATTTAAATCTGTTGATTTAAATGGTTACATTATTTTAAACAGAAGAAAGATGTTTTTACGGTATGTTTACCGTGATTACAAACACAGCATATTTTTAGAAATTCTTGTATCATTACTATATGTGGATGTTTACATTACTTTGTTCACTTTTTTATGTATTTTTATAGTCCTTGATTGCGCAGATTAGACTAATGTGCTTATATTTCAAACCTAGTTACTTACGGTTGCCATTATTGTTATACAATACATTTTAAATACACTAACAACATTGTTAAGATATTCATTAGAATTTATCATAAAGAGGTGTCGATACATTCCTTTATATTCCACAAAGCCATGTGATAAAGAGATATTAATATATTTTTATATTATCTTTATAATATTGTGACATTTAGAGCACATTACAAAGGAAGTTTTGAAACATAATGTTGTCCTAACTCCTAACTACTAAAAATGAGCTAAAAATGAAAATTGTAATGCCATGTCCAAAATTAAATGTGTGATGTATTATTATAAATTGTAGGAGTTGTCAAGTTCAAACATTTTGTTTGAAGTGTCCAGGTTAAGTAGTCAATTTGGTGCTTTGCTATATTCCTGGAAAAAGACTACTCATATTGCTTGAGGTATTTTTAAGATTGGTTTAATCTTGTAACATTTACAACTTGTGATGATTAAGACGCAGCTATAAGGTTGTAAGTTTGTATGGTATTATGAATTAGATTTATTTACATAAATATAATACATATTAATATTTAATACAATTTGTACTCAGTTCGTAAGAATCAATAAAACATAAATGTGATTGTGCTATTTTATTTAACATTCTTGAGACTTCACATGTCCTCAAGAATTCTTTTTGCTTGGCACTACCGCTGACGTCACCACACATGCACAAGTGAACGCTCTGCCTGCTCATCTGTATGAATAAAGGAAAGTGGACTTTGAAAGAAACTAATTCAATGTTTGAGATTATGACTCAGCCTTTGAAATGCTTTGTTTATAGGCCTGTGAAGATACGGGATAGTCCTCGGGGCAAACTTTTAGGTGATCTGTGCTTGGGTACTTTTTGTCCAATAGATCGCTTGCAAATGCATTGAATTACGCACACGAGGGACACCGCGTACAAGAAGGGATTTGCCTACAGAAAGCTATGCGGTTTTTTGACCTCCAAATAAGAAAATGACAACTACAACATTACAGGACTTCGTTGGGAAATTAAATAAAAGTCACTTTATATAGATCCATACTTTATTACCACAAAGTTGACCTGTTTACATAGAAAAACTGAATATTACAATTTGAAAACATTACCATGGTGAAACTACTATACTTATTAAATGATTCGTTGGACACTAATATTGTGAACTGGAGATGACATTATCATCTATATAGAGGCGTTCGGGTTTACGTTTTGAATGCGCGTGATGTTTTCCCCTTTCAACAAGATTCTTCCGATCTTTTTTCTCACATTCGTATTGACATAGTACTCTTCAGCATCGTGTAACACAACATTCATGTACTCGTCAAAACCCACAATGTGGCCCTCCAATTTCAATTTTTGTTTTCATACAACCAGGTTTGAACTCTGGTTCTGTTTTGTAGGTATCAGAAGATGAGGTTGATGGGCTGTATCATCATCTTTTGAGGTTTCGGTGGTCCTTTGTACGCCATCGTAGTGTTTTGATAACGTTGACGTATCGTAAAACATATCGAGTGGTGTACCTATCTACTTAAATGGGGTTTAAAAAGTGCTTAAAATAAATATGTGTAACTTATATGTTTACATATAACTTGGAATAGACTGCGAATAAAATGCGTGAAATACATTGCAATCGACGCCGGCGCCGCGCCGGTGCCGGCACCGCAGCGCTTCCGCGCACCAGGTAGCCCCGCACCGGGCACCACGCTGGCTGTGTGGCCCAGACTTCTCCCGCTCTGGGTAGGTATATGTTTGCTATTTTGATACTTTGTAATCTGTGCTCGGGGTACTTTTTTGTCCCGCAAAACACGAGAAACTACCACGTAAAAAGGGGATTTTGTGAGGAACACAATAGGATAGTAAATAATAAGTAAAAACGTGTGCTCTGAAAAGTATAATAAATTGAAGTAACAAAAGAACAAAACGTCAGTACATTTTTCTTTTATCAATTACAACCAAATAGATCCTATTCCAACACACCCCCTTAATTGATACAAGAAAACACACTAAAATATAAAATAAAAAATATACCTTGAAAAAACAAAATGCTAGCCCTGTTGATGTAAACCTAGTCCTAATGCACACATGTAGTGAGCTTGCTTCGGCAGGGGCTTCGTTATCACATCCGCCAACATATTGTTCGTTGAAACATATTTCAACTCTATATTCTTATTATACCTTAACACATTTCTTATAAAATGGCATCTTATATCAATATGCTTGCATCGGGAATGGAAAACTGGATCTTTCGCTAGAGAAATTGCGCCCTGATTATCTGCATGTAAAGAAATTTTTGCATACCTGTGCAACTCGATTTCAGTGAGCAAACTATGCAAATAGACAGCTTCTTTCATCCCTTGCGAAAAACTGACATACTCAGCCTCGCATGTGGAAGTCGCAACGCTTTTCTGCTTTTGACTTTTCCATGATATGCATGCACCGCCTAAAATAAATGCATATCCAGAATATGAGCACCTATCCAAAAGACAATTACCCCAATCTGCATCAGAAAAACCTACAACTGATTTTTCAGTTTTCTTGAACACAAGTCCATATTCTTGCGTCCTTTTCAAATATCGCAACAGACGTTTTGCTGCTTTCCAGCATGTTATATTTGGAGTATTCGCGAACTGTGCCAGCCTGACTACTGAATTTGCTATGTCTGGTCTGGTGCCCGTGGCCAGATAAAGAAGGCTCCCTATCAACTCACGATATGGCCACTCTGCTTCGTCCTTTCCACATTCCTCTCCATTATCAATTCCAAACTTCTGTCCCACCTCCATCGGAGTGGAAACAGTTTCTTTGCAATCTACCATGTTAAATTTTTTCAACAAATCGTTGACATACTTTTGTTGTGACAATTTAATGACATTTCCCTTTTTGACAATGTCAATTCCCAAAACATAACTTGCCAGTCCAAAATCTTTCAACTCAAACTCTTTGGACAATTCCCGTTTGAAGTTTTCAATACATCCTCTTTGACTACACGCAATCAAAATATCGTCAACATAGATCACAACGAATATCTTCGTACCATGTTCATCAATGTCTTTAAAATAAAGACAAGGTTCATTCACAGTAGGCTTCAACTTCATTTTCCTCAGCTTTTCATCCAACAATATGTTCCATTGACGTCCAGCTTGTTTCAAACCATATAAAGATTTTTTCAATCGACAAACATCACCTCCTAATTCAAGATCTTCCAACATCTTTTTCGCTTTGATTTTCAATGCGAAATCCTCATCTCCTAGATTGACTAGCTTCTGCAGACAGTCCTTCAACAGCTGAGGGATCTTCATGTATATTTCTTCATCGAGAAAACCGTTCAGATATGCCATTGAAACATCCAGTTGATGGATTTCCATATCAAGCTCAACCGCAAGTGCTGTCAATAATCTGACAGTATCAAGTCTTGCAACAGGGGCAAAAGTATTATGATAATCAACACCATACCGCTGACTAAAACCTTGCGCCACAAGTCTTGCCTTCTTTTTCTCGGTTTTATCGACATTTACCTTCGTTGTCAACACATAGCGACAACCAACGACGGTACGATTTGCCGGTTTCTTTACGATATCCCATGTTTCATTCTTCAGTAAACTCTTAACTTCCGACATGATGGCTTGCTCCCATCCATATCTTTCATTTCCTGATAGAACTTCTTTCAAACTTACCTCCGCTGCACCTACAAAATCATCACAATCTGCAAAATCATCAATTTCTTCCTCTATTTGAATGTCCGGTTCCACCTCTACCATTCGGTAAACTTTTCTTGGACGACCTACGCCACTTCTGTCTACACGTGGTCTTCCAGGCCCCCGTTTCATGACTCGTTCTTGAACCTCCTCTTGATGCGTAGAATCCTCTTCAACGGATCGTGTGCCAAAATCACCACTACCAGCTCCATGATGAGATGGTCCAGCATCCATCCTCAATTCTGTCAATGGTTCAGCTTCAGGTGGACTTGTTGGATGTTCTCCATCTGATCCCATATTATTCGATTGATTTTCAAGGTGCACTTTTGAAATAATTTCTATTTCCGCAACCTTTGGCTTCTCAATATATTTGGGTTCATCCACCTTAATACCTGAATGAGGTTGATCAGTTTTGAACGGATCAATTTCGAGATTTTTCGTAGAAGTTTCATGTTCGTGAAAACGAACATCTCGCGATATGACTACTTTCCTATCTTGAGGAATCCAGACTCTGTAACCTTTTGCATTTCTAGGATATCCGACAAAAACACCTTCCACACTCCGAGCGGCAAACTTACCCTTTTGTTCCTTATCCAAAACATATGATTTGGAGCCGAACTTCTGAAAGTAGTGTAGCTGGACCGGTTTTCCGTACCACTTCTCGTACGGGATCTGTCCTCCAAGACTACTCGATGGACATCGGTTTCTCACGTGGCATGCTGTCACTACAGCATCAGCCCATAAACTTGGTGACAATCCGGATGAAATCAGCATACATCTAGCCATTTCTACAAGTGTCCTATTCATCCTCTCTGCAACTCCATTTTGTTGCGGAGTTCGAGGAGCGGTCAGTCGCCTAGATATTCCCTCATTCTTTAAGAATACATCGAAATCCCGGTTACAATATTCACCTCCGTTATCCGTTTGTAAATATTTTATCTTCTTACCAGTCAAATTCTCTACAAAATTTTTGTATGTTTTAAAAAACATAAATACATCATTCTTTTTAGTTAACAAGAACACTTCACACCAACGTGTACAGTCGTCAATAAAAGTAACAAAATATTTTGCGCCTCCTAAAGCTTCGGTTTGGATTGGTCCGACTACGTCGGAATAAACGATTTTTAAAATATCGTCGCACGGTCCACTTGTTCTAGAAAATGGCAACGCGCTCATTTTCCCTTTCGCACATATATCGCAATCGTGAAATTCACGGTTGTCTATTGATCCAGTTTTAATTCCCGAACGAACTAACACTTTTGATAGATCTTTCGCATTAAGATGACCTAAACGCTCATGCCACCGCCACGCATAACTATTCGTGACAACAGATACAGAATCAGTTTTCTCTCGAACATAGTATAAGCTCCCTAAACGATCCGCGAAAAACTGAACTTCACCTTGACTATTTGTAACTACAGCCTTATTCTGACTAAAAGTCACTACGGAACCTTTATCCGTAATTTTTGCCACTGAAATCAAGTTACTTCGTAAATCCGGAACAAATAGCGTGTCTGACAAAGATACTACTGTTTTAGACTCATCCTTACATGCAGACAACGTGACTACACCCTTACCTTGCACATTTGTAGTGGAATTTGATGCCAAATTCAATTTACCACTTGCAGGTATCATGCCATTTACAAACTTACTCGCATCATTACATAAGTGTGACGTACATCCACTATCTAAGATCCAGTTTTCCTTTCCACCGTGAACAGCTCTACATTCATCTGAAACACAGTTAAAATTTTCAAAACCGGTATTAAAAACAGCCCTATGTACATCACTATCACACTTATTTGACACACGCTTCGCATCTCCTTTTTTTAGACATTCAGACGCTTTGTGCCCTAGTTTGTGGCATTTGAAGCATTTGAACATAAAACCCTTTGGTTTTTCCGTGCTTTTCTTCTTTTCCGACTTTCCCTTTGCAATCATAGCTCTATCTGTCTTCGGTTGATGTCTCGAGCAACTTTCCTCCAATATCTTTATTTTCAATGCTTCTGGATCTGGGATTGCATCACGAGATTCGATTGCGCATCTGAAGTTTTCAAAACTTGCAGGCAAACTGTATAACAGCATAATGGAGAAAAGATCACTATGAATGTCCACATTCATAGCATTCAACTTATCTTTGATATCAAAGAACTTCATGACATGCTCTTCGACGTCATCGTCATCTTCAGATTTCGCCATTGTTAACTGCTTCAGCAGGGTTGCTTTCCTGGCTGGTCCTTTCGAAGCATAAATCGACTTCAATTTATCCCATACTTCCTTTGACGTTGCGCACCCTCTGACGTGTCGCAACTCACTCGCACTCATCGATAATATGAGGTCTGCTCTTGCTTTCGAGTCATTTGACATCCACAACCGTGCAGCCTCCGAATCAACCGGCTTGGGTAGCATGCCGGTCACATACCCCCATGCATCGCTCTTTATCAGGAGAGCCTCTGCATGAACGACCCAACTCTCATAATTCGTTTTGTTCAACAAATCAATTCTTACACTACCCGTTGCCATTTCGGTGATTCCCTCGCCCTCCGTAATACTTATTAAACGTATCCTGGGCCCATAACCCTTGTGAGGAACACAATAGGATAGTAAATAATAAGTAAAAACGTGTGCTCTGAAAAGTATAATAAATTGAAGTAACAAAAGAACAAAACGTCAGTACATTTTTCTTTTATCAATTACAACCAAATAGATCCTATTCCAACACAGATTTGTCTATAGAAAGCTTTTTTAAATTCAGCGTAGTATAACTGCTTTTCGTATCTGATCGAAAGCTGACATACATATAGTTGAAGATATTTAGGGAAAAACTAAAAACACGGGAATATTGGACCAAATGAACACAAAATGACTCGTGAGTATGTACTTTTTTATTGAATATTCATTACAACCAGTATTACAACATACATATTTCAGCAAATTATGCAGTATAATTATTGTAAATGCAATCTTTAAGTAATACATATGTTTATATAATAATAATATGAACTACATTAAATACAATAATGCATTGTTATATAACATACAATACATTATGTATGTTCTACGGGCATTCTAATTTATTATCATGAATTTTAAAATTGTATTATTGTTTCTAGGCAGAACTACCTTACAAAATACAGAGAGGAAATTATAATTGTTTAATATACCTACTTACTTCACAATTTTATATAATAATAAGATCAAGTAATAAGATTTGACAGAATAAAACGAATAAATTCTTTCAATTATAGCATACAATATTATAAATAGATTTTATAATATATATACCTTGGAATAAATACATTTCATTTTTAAACTATTGCTCTGAACTAGTTTATTGGTAACTAAATAATATATAATAGCTTCAACCTTACAAATAAAATGACTAAGCTCATTGAAGACTTTATATAAATATTATAGAAAGAGATATTTTAAATTGTGCTTTTTATTGCCACTTTAAAATTACTTATAAATAAACTATACTTATAACATTAATATAATATAAATCAATTAAAAATTCTTTTTCTTTTTTTTTTGGTATTCAATTTATGAACTTAAAGACTAATCGGTTGGTAATTTACGAGTTTTATACTTCCAAGATTAAAAAGAACGCAAAATTCTCATCAAATTTATTGACATCGAAAAGGTTTTTGAGTTAAAAGACCTATGAAATTTAAAAAAGGGTATATGACTAATGTACACCCTGTACTTACAGTCCTTTGTTGTAAGTATTATCAAAATTACCTACTTAATCTAACCCAAACAACAAAAAAATAAATATAAAGATAATTTTAAAACGTAATTAAGGTGAATATAATCTTATATTATAATATAACACATAAAAGTCACTAGCATTATTTTATTCCTCGAGTGGAATTTTGTGTTTTTTGACAGCTGGTTGTGTTAAAGAACTGCAAGTAGAGTTAGAACAAAATGATGCAGACCCATTTACTAATGGGTCTGCTTAATATTGTTACGAGTACTATTATTTATTATGTGCCATTAGATAACTTTGTCTCGCCACGCGTACAATTTCAAAGAAGCCAGACACTATGTTTACTATATCTAAATACGTCTCTATTAACTTAGTGTACTATAGATAACAATGATGAACAATAATCCCGGATTTCTAAAATAAATCAACGCGCGGTGAGACAGCTTCCTTAAGTAGCGTTTGATGTTAATACTTGTTATTCCATGTTACATAATAAAAGGGAGCAAAATGTATGAAAGTGAGACTGAGTGACGATAAATTAATGCATATTTAAACGTCAGCTCTCACTGTATGACGCCACAGCTATACACACATAACAAGTCTTACTTGTTGTGTGTAAGACGACAAGAATAACTTATGCCTAACGATTATGTGATTCATTTAACTCTAGGGCTGACCGCACTACCGGGCTTCACACGCGTGAGCGATAGCCGCTAAACTATTTATCGGTTGCTTTAACGATAGTTGCATAGGCGACCGGCCCGTGGGGCGATTACGTATCTTTGCTGCAATCAATGCCAGTTAACTGTTTGCAACATCAGTTGTTAACCAGTTTCGTGCCTCAAATTTGTGGAAAATTTTTGATTATGTTAAATCTATATGTGACACTCGAGAAGTTAAAACGCACGTAAAAGGATAGTATCAAAATTCCGTATATTTAAATTAGTCTCTTATAGCAACTAATTGTAACAAATATATTATTATATAACCGGCCTAATAATGAGTGAACGACCAGGCAATTGCAAGCGACCGTTCAGTCGCTCGGGCGACGAACAGCACAACATTAAAGACACGTTAGTGGTCCGTGATGCTCACGCAGTAGCGCCTGTCAGTCTAAAAGTAAACATATGACGAAATATACATTTGCACAAAACTGGCATACAAACATTTCATTGTTATTGTTAGTTCTAAGCAAACAGACTATTTGGTGTGCGTAGTGTGAATAAACCTTAAATATTATAAACACATTCTGAAAATCAGAAGCAAAATTGAGATAAATCTTTTACAAGATATATGTCACAGCCATTGCGGTCTGCATTAAGTAATTACCTAGTCTTACAAGATTAATAGTGAACATAAAATATTTATGAGATAAATTAGTATCTACTGTAAAAAACAAATTTTGCTATTTAGTTTAAATCTAACCGTTTTCTAAAAATGTTTTTCGGATATTCCCTGATGTATTTAGGTGAGCTGATCTGATCGTTTTTCACGTCGGTTTCAAAACCGCACATATCAGGCCACAAGAAACTTCTACACGAATAAATAATAAGTTTCGTTAAAGCTGGTAGAAAATTTGCTTTCCTACACTGCGGGGGGGTGCGGGCTGGCCTCAGTGAAAATACGGGCTGTTTCAGCCGGGAATCGGATGGTCTCCTGAGGTTGTCGAGGGGTAGCAGTAGTTATGTGTATAAAAATGCGGAAAAAGACTACGTACCAATCTAGCACCTCAAGGGGGTCCGTCTCCAGCTACTGTCCATCCAAGTTATCACCCACAGTTCCGTTTTGCCGGCCGGCACACGTGAAATCACGTCACTGCACTATCGTTGCGGTTTGTTTACACAAGCGAGCGGGGGTGAGTTCGACAAACGAGATTCCTATTATAATAAATGCGGGGGATGAAAACACGACACGTTTAATGTTAAATTACGTCGTCGCGGAGCGGAGCATGTGCGATGCGGCGCGTGTGGATTTCGAACTGACCGTTGGAGTGAGTCAACACGATGCACTTCACTCTTCCGGCACAGATGCGTAAATTGATGCGTTTTGTCTATTAGCCACAGAATATACACATAAAAAGAGCCATCCCCCCGGCCTTCAGGAGTTAAAGAAGACTCCTGAACCAACAAAGAGAGAATGATCACCTAAATTGTGTTATCTAATGTCTAAGGATGCGGAAGCGGATGCGGAAGTAATCCGTCTAATAAAAGATAGGAAAACTTGAAAGATAAAATAAACTATGACTAAAATTGCGGGTGAAAAATGCGGGGAGGGGTTAAGAATGTAGGTTATTGAGAAGGTAAAACACATAGTTTTACAACAGGGCGAACATAGGTACCATTCTTAGTGCGCACCGTTACCACTCTGACGATTCCGTCAGATGAAGGATGTATATCCTCTACTATGCCTAAAGGCCATTGTAACGGTGGTGAATTTTCAGTTTTTAGCACAACGACAGCTCCTTTAGTCACCGGATTAGACTTAGTATTCCATTTGGCGCGTGTTTGTAGGGTATTAAGATATTCTTGTCTCCAACGATTCCAATATCTCTGAACAACCTGGTCAGTCAAATGTTTACTGCGGACTAAATCTGTCAATGTAGGTTTGTAACGTGAGTCATCATGAAATGACTCAAGCGGACCCATAGTCAGAAAGTCAGAAGGACAAAGTGCCTTGGGCTCTGCGGGGTCAGAACTTAAAACAGCGGTTAGCGGACGACTGTTGAGAAGCGATTCAACTTGAGTTAATACGGTAAGCAGCTCCTCATAAGTAAGCAGAACATCACCGATCACGCGCTTTAAAATCAACTTTACACTGCGGACGTTAGTTTCCCAAATGCCACCGAAATGAGGTGCACTGGGCGGGTTCAAATGCCAAGATATGCCTTGAGATATCGTTTCCTCAGCGAAGGAATCACAAAAGGCCTTGGATTTGAGAAAGCCATTCAACTCGTCCAGCTGGGCTTTAGCGCCTAAGAAGTTTCCACCATTGTCTGAGAACAACTCCAGACAATTGGAACGCCTCGAGATGAATCGACGGAAAGCGCGGAAAAATGAGTCCGTACTCAAGTCTACTGCCAATTCCAAATGAACGGCGCGCGTCACTAAACATGTAAACAAACAGATATATGCCTTTTCTTTGCGGGCACCGCGGTATCTGCTTATCAATATGTTTATTGGACCAGCGTAGTCGACGCCCGTTCGTAAGAATGGTTTAGCCTCGGTGACGCGAGAAGCGGGGAGGGGTGCCATGAAAGGCGCCTCATTACGGGGATTTACTTTAAAACATTTATTACAAAGTCGAAAGCGTTGTTTTACTGTAGTGCGTCCGGAAATTATCCAGAATTTTTGTCTCAACAAAGATAGTAATAAATGTGGTCCGGCATGTAAATATTTGCGGTGATAATAATCTATTAAAATGTTAACGATATTGTAATGTTTCGGATTTGAAGGTGGCAGTTTATTTCTTACCACCTTCACTTCATTAATACTTTCGGTGTACGACATTCCATGTAATAAAGCTATTCTGCGATAGTCTGTCTTTCAATATACATTACTACAATTGGCGCAGTCGATTTTAACGAATATTACGCTCAGTGGTGATTGTTATCATGCCTATTGGCAAAATTGAAGTGTTTGAAATTGGTACCCATAACTGGGATGCATATTGTAGGCGGTTAAAACAGTTTATAGCTCTAAACGATATAGACGAAACGTTGCACGTCGCCACGTTGGTTACTCATGTCGGAACATCGTGTTATGAGCTTATGTGTGATTTGTGTGCACCCGATTTGCCTGAGACGAAATCTTTCACCGAGCTCGAGCAAATAGTGAAGCAGCATCTCGAACCGCAAAGGTCGGAAATCGCAGAACGACACGTATTTAGGCAACGAAAGCAAACGGCGGGGGAGCCCGTGAACGAATACCTACAGAATTTGAAGCACTTAGCTAAAACTTGCAACTTCGGCGCTTCATTGGAGATCAATCTGAGAGATCAATTCGTTTCGGGGCTCCACCACGAGGATATGAGATCCAGGCTTTTTGCCGAACGTGACTTGGATTACAAGCGAGCAATCGAGCTCGCGTTGGCATTAGAGGCGGCGGATAGGCATGCAGCGACGGCGGCGAGCGGTACACGGGGTGCCGGCGGGCCCGCCGAGGGCATGCACCGCATAGGCATGTCGACGGCGTCGCGCGGCGGCGGCGGTGGCGGCGGCGGGTATCGCCGCGCTCCGCCACCAGCACCGGCGGGACAGGGCGCGCCCGCGGCGGCGGCGGCGAGGCGCCCGTGCCCGCGATGTGGCAGGGACGGCCACCAAGCTACCAAGTGCCGGTTCAAAGCATACAATTGTGATCGATGTGGCGAAAAAGGGCATTTAAAAGTGATGTGTCGTAAGTACGAAGGTCAGGGATCGGACTCAGCGCGGACAACAAAAGGTCAGTTCTTTTTGGTCGATTCTGATTCCGAGGACGATAGCATGAACTTCTACAATTTAACGTGTGGTGTTGAAGATGACCCGTATTATGTTAATTTGACTGTTGAGGGTAATAGACTACGATTTGAAGTCGACACGGGTTGTAAATTTTCTGCAATTTCTAAAACGTGTTATGATCAATTGTTTAACCATTTAGATATGCAAAAGAAAGCGTTAACATTAAAATCCTACACCGGAGACGTTATCAAACCGATAGGTTTCGTCGAGGTCCAAGTGACATACGCATCGCGATCACAAAAATTAAAACTGTTTGTTATTGAGAATGGTGGCCCTCCGTTGATGGGTCGTATGTGGATTAGAGTATTGGGTGTTAATGTTAACGACTGTTATAATCTATCGGATAAATGCGACGAATCTGTAGAAACGTTACGTAAAGAATTTCCTGATGTATTTGCTGATGGGCTCGGGACGTGTAAAGTTCGCATGCAACTGCATTTGGCAGATAGCACACCGGTGTTTATGAAAGCGCGCCCGCTACCGCTTGCGCTGCGCGCCCCGGTCGAGCGCGAGTTGGAACGTTTACAACGTGATGGTGTTGTTTACAAAGTAGATCGTTCTGACTATGGTACGCCCATAGTGCCCATTGTAAAGAAAAACGGAGACATCCGTATATGTGGGGATTACAAAATCACCATCAATCCGAGGTTGAAGGATTTTCATTATCCTCTTCCTCGTATTGAAGAAATATTTGCTACCCTTACCGGAGGGGAGGTTTATTCCAAATTAGACTTGTCCCATGCTTATCAGCAAGTATTGTTGACGGAAGACTCGCAACCGATGACGGCGGTCACCACGCATGTAGGCACTTTTGTTTACAAGCGCGTGCCCTTTGGCATCAAATGCATCCCTGAAAATTTTCAGAAAATGATCGAAGAAATCCTTAGTGGCTTGCCGTCCACGGTAGTCTTCCAAGACGACATCTGTTGTGGAGGTAAAGATAAACAGAGTAATCTTAAAAACTTACGAGCCGTTTTGAGCCGATTGAATGAGGCTGGACTGAAAGTCAATTTGGCTAAGTGTGAATTTTTTAAAGACTGTGTTACGTACTTAGGTTACCGCATAGATAAACACGGGTTACATGCGGATAGTAAGAAAGTGGAGGCTATTGTGGCGGCCCCCACGCCGAAAGATGTCACTCAATTGAAAAGTTTTTTGGGGCTTGTAAATTTTTATGCCAAGTTCTGCGTCAATATTAGCGATACTTTAAAACCTATGTATGAGTTACTAAAAAAAAACGCTCGCTGGCACTGGAACGAGCAATGTGAGTTAGGATTTAATAAAGTCAAAAATGTATTGAGTAGCGGCCCGGTGCTGGCGCACTATGACGCAGGTTTGCCGTTAATATTGTCAGTAGACAGCTCTTCGTTCGGGCTCGGCGCGGTCCTCACACACCGTTACCCTGACGGCTCGGAGCGCGCGGTCAGCTGTGCGTCGCGCACCCTCAACTCACATGAACTCAACTACTCGCAACTTGATAAGGAAGCATTAGCGATCGTGTTTGGAGTGACCAAGCACCATCAATATTTGTACGGCAGACATTTTTTGTTACGTAGCGATCATCGAGCGCTTAGTTATATTTTTGGAAAAAATAAAGGCATTCCGCAGACTGCTGCGAGTCGCTTACAAAGATACGCGGTCCGATTAGCCGCATATAATTTTGACATCGAGTTCGTGCCTTCATCCAGAAATTGTTATGCTGATTTTTTGTCTCGCTTGCCACTCAAACGCACCGTAAAGAACGAGTGTGATGGCGAAATATTAGAAGGAAGTTATCTGAATTTTGTCGAAGATAGATTACCGGTAACGTTTCACGTAGTTAAAGCCGAAACATTGAAAGATCAGTTGTTAAATAAAATAGCAGGATATGTAAAATTTGGTTGGCCAGATAAATCACAAACCGAAAACGATAAAGTGTTCCTTCTTAAAAAAGATAATTTGTTTTTAGAGCACGGTTGTTTAGTTTGGGGCTATCGCGTGGTCATACCTACCAGTCTCCGAGCCACTGTGCTGCGAGAAATGCACAGCGGTCACATTGGAGTCGTAAAAATGAAACAGATCGCTCGTAGTTATGTATGGTGGGAAGGCATAGACGCGGATATTGAACGGATCTGCCGCGGCTGCAGCGCGTGCTCGTCGCAGCGGGACCAGCCGCCGCCCGCGCCCCTGCACTCGTGGCCCTGGCCCGCGGAGCCCTGGACGCGTCTCAATGTCGATTTCTTAGGACCATATAAAAATAAATATTATTTTATCGTAATCGATGCGAACTCTAAATGGATAGAAGTGGAATGTGTTCCGTCTACTTCCGCACAAGCGGTGATCGCGACATTTCGCAAGATATTTGCTCGATTAGGGTTGCCAAAGTCTATCGTGAGCGACAACGGGCCCCCGTTTTCTTCAGCGGAATATTTGTCTTATCTTGAAAAGAACGGAATCAAACGCATATTAGTCGCTCCTTATCACCCGGCCAGTAACGGCGCCGCCGAGAACGCGGTCCGATCGGTCAAGCGGGTGCTTAAAAAGGCGACATTAGAAAATGAAAACTACGAAACGGCCCTTTGCAAATTTTTATTCACGTATCGAAACACGGAACATTGTACAACTCAAAAAGAGCCCGCGGTAGCTTTGTTAGGGCGTCGCCTACGCGGGCGACTCGACTTGCTCCGGCCGAGCACGGCCGAGCTGGTGCGCGAGCGGCAGCGGGCGCAGGAGGAGCGCCGCGGCGGGGTGGCGCGCGACGTGGCGCCCGGGGACGAGGTGCTCGTGCGTCACTACGCCGACAAGGATGTCAAATGGAAGGAAGGGGTAGTAGTAGGACAGACAGGTCCCGTTTCATTTGTTGTTAAAACTAAAGATGACGATCGTATCCAGAAAAAACATGTCGATCAATTATTGAATAAATCTTCCAGGAAATCGCGCCTTTCTTTATCATGTGTTAATCACCGTCATCAGGATGCGGACGGTCCGGAAGATGGTCCCAATGACGTAAACGAAGGTTGGTCAACCCCGTTGGTGCAATCGCCCAGTTCTGGAGTGGTAGGTGCGCGTCATGACAGTAGTGAGGAAGATGTGGTCGCGGGTGGTACCGAGGGCATCGCCGAGTCGCTCGTAACTAATGAGCCGGGTAGGCGCCAGCAACGGGTTTACACTCCGCATACTATGAGATTAAGATCTCGCATTAGGAAGTAGCTTCATTCAGGTATAGGAACATTGTCTATGTACTTACATTATGCATAGCATGTAGCTTGCATAGCGTTTAGTCTGTAAGTTTGTTAATTATCATTTGTCTAACTCAACATTGCCTTCTGTAGAAAATGTTCACAGGCATCTATTTACTTTTAGTTTTGTTATTTCGTGTGTTCTAAGTCGATAGATTCGTACGTTAATTATAAATATGTTACAGATGATAAACATACTGCTTGTTGGTACCTATATGTATTCAGTATGTCGTGTTGATTTAGAAGGAGGAAAATGTAATGTTTCGGATTTGAAGGTGGCAGTTTATTTCTTACCACCTTCACTTCATTAATACTTTCGGTGTACGACATTCCATGTAATAAAGCTATTCTGCGATAGTCTGTCTTTCAATATACATTACTACAGATATGATCCTTTTTAGGAAGCAATATCGGATGTTTAGCGTCAAAACAAAGCGAAGATTTTTCTAAACGTCCCCCGGTGCGAAGCAAATCATTTTTTAAAAATGGTGAAAGCGGGATTAGCGATTTTGAAACCTTGCGATTGTTTGAGAGGGCGTTTATATCGTCTTTGAAATATTGTTGTTGAAGAGATTTTACAATAATATTTTCTGCATATTGTAAGTGTGAAAGTTCGATTCTATTAGAACGCGGAATTTTTCCTAAGAAGCGGTATAAATATACTATAATGCGGAGAAGCTTGGACCAAGACGATACTTTCTTAGCAAGCGTGCATAGAAATTGCGGTTGTTCATCGGTGGTGATGAAAACATTAGCGCGTTTTTTGATTTCCAACAGCTTTTCATCAGCTGTGGAGTCGAAGGTGAAGCGATTAATAGGCCACGTACGTGGATCGTCACGTGCCCAGGGCGGACCGTGGAGCCATAGCGGATGACTCAACAGTTGAGCGGGAGTAAGTCTGAATTTTAAAATGATTGCGGTTAAATCTGCCTGTAAGTTTGGCCCCGAGTGTAGAATGTCGCTTAAAGCTACTTGAGTGCTTGACTTCGCGCTAGGGTCACATACAAGTCGTAGCGGCTTTTCTGGTCGGCAGACTCCATGATGAGGGATTACATAATATTTGTTATCGGTGTTCAAAGCGGGAGCGGGGGAAACAATACCACCTTTTAAATAATCCGTCATTACCTTGTCGTATTCGCTCTTTAATGTTTTGTTAGTCTGGAATTTATGATCAAGATAAGAATAACGGCGCGTGGCTGTCGTCAAGGAATCTCCTAACAAGTGCGGGGATTTCGAAAATGGCAATGCGGTTACATAACGTCCTGAATTAACGTCGCGGTGCGTATTAGAAACATAGAAATGTTCACATTCTTGGTCAGCTGTCGACATATGTTTTTGTGTAGGTACCGACTCGAGCTGCCAAAATTTAGTAACTAAAGCCTCAATTGACTCGTCACTCGATGTAAAGAACGCGCGGTGAGTTTGATTATGTGCGGGTTTATGATTATCGGCGGGCACTGAGGCCGTGGACCCCATTACTATATATCCAAAGGCGGTTTCTAACGCGTCAGGTTGTCCTGCAGGGCCCAGCGATTTTCCAGGCCGCAAGATTTCGACAAAGACCTCGGAACCCAATAAAACGTCGATGGGTCCGGGCGCGTAAAAATGCGGGTCGGCGAGCGGTAGGTCATAAAGGTGCGTGACCGCGGAAGTGTTTAGAGAACAGCTCGGTAAATCTCCAGAGATTGTTTTAATGACTAGCGGTTGAATCTTCAAGCAAAAGTTCGGATCAAGGCGTGAGTACAATGTTAGGTCAGTAATGCCTGATATAGGCTGGGAGGTGTCACCTATTCCCATTACCGATTGATTACTGGAATCATTAAAGACACGGAGACCCAACTGTTTGCAGGCCTGCTTTGTTATAAAATGGTTTTGAGAACCATTATCGATCAAAAAACGAACTTTCCTAACAGATCCATCATTTGATTTTACGTCAGCGAGGGCTGTACCTAGTAGTACATTTTGTGATTTCCGCCCGTGACTAGCATGCGAGTAGGTATTCATACTGCAAAGTGATAAGGTTCTATCGTCTGACTTAGAAGAAGTCGAGTTACGTGAATTTTCCCTTCCGTTAGCTCCCTCACTACAGCGGGAGGTATTTGTATCGAGCTTCGACGATAAGGAATGCGGGTTTGCATAATCGGATTCAAGAAAATGTAACATACTGTGATGTTTTTGTTGACATTGTTTACATGTGTTTATGGATTTACAAGATTGAGCGGTGTGTGTTTTACTAAGGCAATTAATACAGGCGTTACAACTTTTGATGAACTTGAAACGTTCGCGGGGCGACAGTTTTCTAAAGGTCGAACATAAATATAGATTACTGTGATCAGGTTGTTCACACAAAGAACATTTGTTAGCGGTGTTGTTGTTTACAATAAAAGAACGTACATTAGTTTTTGATGCAATTGTATTCTGGGTCTTAGAACCCGATTGGTCACCAGTACGAGTGAGGACCTTTACGCGGTCGCGGACAAATGAAATTAACCCGTTTAAGTTAGGTAATTCTACACCTCGATTCTCCATTTCAAATAACCGCGCGGACTCTTTGTCTAACTTTTGCAAAAGGGTGTAAGACACAACAAAGTCGCATAGATCAGGTATGTTTAAGTTATTCAATGCTAAGTAGGCATTGGCGAATTGATCTATGAAAGATTCAAGGTTACTGGCGGTTGCGGAAGCGATCGGTTTAAGAGAGAACATCTGATCTAGGTATGTAACGGCTAGACTGCGTTTATCTTCGTATTTCGATATAAGCGCGCTATAAATCGCGTTGTAGTTTTCGGCGCAAGGAACAATACCTGTGCAGATGGATTTGGCTTTACCACTTAGTCTACCAACCAAATAATACATTCTTTCGGTATTAGTTAAAGATGCATTTAAATGTACAGCGTTATGGAATGTGGCATAAAACAATGGCCACTGAAGCCGATCTCCATTAAATTCTGGCATTTCTATCGGCGCTAACCTAATTAAAGATTTAGCGGGGGTAGGTTTAAATTCTGCTTTTGGCGGTGTAAACATGGATAATTTACGTTTAATGCGGCAATACATGTCTTCGAATGATAACCAGCTTTGAGAGTCAGGTACACTTTCTTTATCTATTTTCAACAAGGTTATATTGTATTCTTTCGCGGTTGATTGGAAGTTAGTTCTTACGTCTTCTAAACTTTCAATGGAGCATAGAAAATTATCCAGGGCTTCTGGATCTTTTAAATCGCAACATGAATAGTCGTAAATTGTTTGAAGGCGTTGGAAAAATAATTTCCGTTGAGATTCTAACAATTTCAACTTCTGTTCATTCGCGGCCATTATTATGTAGGTATTTACCTATTGTTCGTAGTGGCGTACAGAGATATTGAATTGGAATATGCTTATGTAGGTTAAGTTTTTAGCGAAATATGCGGAAATAAATGTAATGCGGTTGTTATAGGAGCGTAGTTAGTGTTTTTAGTTAAAAATATTAAAGTTTCGAAGAGATTTTAGCGGATGGCAATATGACGCGTGCGCACTAACAAGGGCAAAAAAAAATGGCGGGGGTGTCTAACTTGAAATGTTTGTTAGAAACAACTAATTTTCACGGAGAATCCGGTTGCTGAAGGACCATAAAATGGTAGAAAATTTGCTTTCCTACACTGCGGGGGGGTGCGGGCTGGCCTCAGTGAAAATACGGGCTGTTTCAGCCGGGAATCGGATGGTCTCCTGAGGTTGTCGAGGGGTAGCAGTAGTTATGTGTATAAAAATGCGGAAAAAGACTACGTACCAATCTAGCACCTCAAGGGGGTCCGTCTCCAGCTACTGTCCATCCAAGTTATCACCCACAGTTCCGTTTTGCCGGCCGGCACACGTGAAATCACGTCACTGCACTATCGTTGCGGTTTGTTTACACAAGCGAGCGGGGGTGAGTTCGACAAACGAGATTCCTATTATAATAAATGCGGGGGATGAAAACACGACACGTTTAATGTTAAATTACGTCGTCGCGGAGCGGAGCATGTGCGATGCGGCGCGTGTGGATTTCGAACTGACCGTTGGAGTGAGTCAACACGATGCACTTCACTCTTCCGGCACAGATGCGTAAATTGATGCGTTTTGTCTATTAGCCACAGAATATACACATAAAAAGAGCCAAAAGCAACTATCAAACTCGGGAATGTTATTGCAAATACATATAATATGTATTGTATTATAATAATTTGCCATTATAAAACGCCTAGCCGGATTATACAATGACATTTTGTATACCGATTGATAGATAGATAATAAACATACGACTTTATCATATTTGTGCGATATCTATATAGCTTGAGTACCGTACGTCAACCAGAGCTTTATTACCTACAATCAAGTCCAAAACGTATGGATTATCTTTAAATATTAAGTAGTTACCGCGTTCCTTATAATCGACTACATCGAAAATTGAGATTAATATCAATATTAATTATTATCATAATATACTAGTTCACTAAATGTGTTACTCAATACATCAATTACATTATCCATCAGACGGTTATTTTATTTATTTACTCCAAAACATTTAATTACTTGATATATTAATAAAGATGGCCGGCCGCAGATCCATTCTTTGTAGTAATATTTTTCCAAACCCATCAGAGGGCCACTGGGTAGTATTTTTTTTGTTGTTATTCAGATTTTCCGTCTATAACTGAGTATTATTACGTGTAAACGTGAATTTACAGAAATAAACATGCAAAGCATGTCTCTGGATCGTACTCTAGATCCACGGCCGCATGTTAATTCTGGTGTATAGGTAGTGGATGAGCCTCAGTGTTCATGACGTACTGGCTCAGATCAATGAGGTATCGATCCTCGCTAAATAGAAGGTAGAGGTACTTGAGCGTCTCTGAGAGGAAGAAGGATTCCATCTGGTCGCGCCATCCGGACTTCAGAGATTTGACGTTGAATACAGATGAGTAGCCGTGTTGCACCTTCGCGTGTTTCTCGAACCCCTGTAACAAATTAGTTTATTTTGTAGCATCAATAAATATTATTCTATCTTTCCATCAGATCCAATGTCATATCGAACCACGCCATCCGTTGCTACTCAATAGATAGATACTATCGCGCAATATTGTGCCCGCCATAAAGTATGATTCTACTGTACCTGGAAGATCTGCCAGCCCCAGTCTTGGTAGGTAGTGTTTCCGGTGATCTGGTAGACGTACCAGAGGCTCTCGACGAACTCGGGCCGTAGTAGATTGTGCGAGTCGGCTGTCTTCGTGTACATGTCATCAGTCGCGCTGGCCTGCAAGTGTCCAAGAAACAAAAATCAATTACAGATTTTTTATCTCATTACCCTGGCTGTTTTATTATAATAATAATAATAATAATTTGTAAAGCATTGTAAAAGAAATTTAAATTTAAGAAGTTAAATAAATATAGTGAATAATAATAATAATAATAATAAATTGTTTATTGCCATTAAATGCTTTTACAATAAAAATCACAAAAAAAAAAAAAAAAACAAAACTAGAGGCTTCACGATAACACGACAAACTGGTCAGACAGCCCGAAACAACCCGTCATGTGATCGCGCAGCACCCAGTACTTATCTAGTTATAGCATATCTAGTTATTGTGTGAGAGCGTAGTCTACGTCTATTTTTTGTGTACATGCCCGTTTTAGTGTGCGTAGCTAAAGAGGGCTGTCTAAGAGGGAGCGTTGAAATTGCGCGATTTAATTCCGCCAAGCCCATTTCATCATCGTACAACCAGCGATTTGTTTCTACATTTATTATGGCTACCGCAAAGGAGTGGAACTCTTTGGCGGATTTTATGTTATAACCCGGCAGTCTTCAAACCACGACTGAATAGGCTACTTTTAGGTCAATATGTACCATCGTTGATTGCATCTTTTCTTAACACCAGGTGTTAAAAAAAGTCACGAAGCACATACAGACACGTTTATCTGTCAAAACAACGTACGGGAAGCTAGAGCGTTCCGAAATGTTTTAAGGTTCACAATAAGTTTAAAGCGAACTATGACATCACACGTTTTTGGCAACGAATCTCATGTGGCATTGTGTATATAGGCCAAGGGCTGGAAATATTATCAATATGCTTGATTTGCCAGCCTAGCAAAATATACACGCGGGTAAAGTGTGTGCGCTACCGCTATTTTGTCATATACGTTTAGAACGGCTATTAGATCGCAGAGTCGAGGTCGCGTCTGCCCTCTTAATGCCATTGGTACATACTTGATGAATGCAACTAGGTCAATGTAAAACTATTGTCACCAACAGTCACGAGCTAGTTTTTATTTGACACAATTGGGTGTGTTCTTGTCACAGACTATCAAAAGCGGCAAGGATTTATTTGATTAGACAGAACCTGTTAATGTCGCGTTTGTTTAAAATGCTTCAATGCTTGGTCTTTTTGTAGACAAAGGCCGGATACCAAGCGACAACATAATTATATAACTCAATAATTGGTGTCAAGAGAAAAATTGTTCCGAGTTTGACCTTTGAGCCTGGATTTTTACTCGACTACCAAATACTATACTAATGCCTCTCACAATATACCTATTATATTATAGCCTACACATTTTAGATCTCAATTAAAGGTTATCTTTGCTTGCAAGTGTCCATTACTGCTAGCTAGTAAAACTTTATAGTTTAACCGTCCGCCCAATAGTAATAACGAGGGATTTAAAAAAAGAAACTAACCATATTGAAATGAGTGATTTCTGGAGCCATGAAGGTGGGGTGCGCCGCGTAGGTGAGATAGCAAGTTAGGAGGAGTTCTTCGGCCATCTTCATGTGCCAGTCGGGCAGGCCGTTCATATGCCCCAGGGCTAGCGTGCCGGGCAGGAAGCACGTCAGGTGATCCATCTTCGGGTTGAACGTCTGGAAAAATTAAGTAAGTACAATTAGTCAAAACCAAGGATCTTTCATATTAGTTATACTCTATGGACCCGTTACGCATCTACAAACACGCAAACATCAAATACTATGATGTATGGCGGGAGTCGCGGAGGTACGAGGAAAATATCATACTAGTGATAGTGATTACGAAAAACAAAGAACTGTTAAAATGGTCAAAGATCGCCAGTTTACTTTACCGATTAACTTCAGTGTACTAACCAACTTTAATTATATTTATTTTATTTTACCATTATACGAACAATCTATCATATAACTTTGGAAGAGGGGGCTAAGGAGCGTGCGTGGTCCTTTGGTTAGATCGTTTAAGGTCACAACGGTTCATCTTGGCTATGAAATATCTGACATCTATGATAAGGTCTGGAAACGAATTCCTGTAGTGGATAAAGATTTATTTATTTTTCCTTAGAAGACCGATGAGTATACTTGATCATTGATGTGATAATAATTAAGCATCAAAATCACATACTTACATATATGTCGGAAAACCACTAAATAGGAACCCTGTATCTAGGGAATAAAGGATAATGAGGATCATAGTCAAACAAACATTCAGTATCTGAGCAAATACCCTGCAGTACACATATTATATGGCCTGAACATGTTGCTTGAGAACCAAGTTGCTGGTTTGATACGCGCAATTTTTTGTCATATCACAATGGAGGCTGTTATGGTAACAAAGAACATGTTATTCTTCTCACAAGCTAGAACAGTTTCCTATGCTGAATCTTACCTCAGATCCAGCGGATAGCTCTCCTATAAAAAGCCTTTTGTTCGGAGACGATCTCTTCGCCAGGAATTCACGCACGCCCTCTATAGCTGTGAGATAGTCGTCTAGTAAGCTGGGGAGAAACACACAATGTTAAACACGTGATACTGATCGAGCGTATATCAATGTAAAACGGTATCCTTGGTTGTGTGCGCGCGTGCGTGTTTGTGCGTATGAGCGTTGATATGTGCGTGCGTGTGTGTGTGTGTGTGTGTGTGTGTGTGAGTGTGTGGTCTGATAGTTTGACTCCCACACGCCAAAGGAATGCCAAATAAATTGCAAGCAATTACATAGCTTCATAAAGCACATTCCGCCTAGCTATAGTATAAATTGAGTGGAGCTAATTCGAAGATGCGCCCACGCATGCATAACTACGTGCCTACAAGGACAAAATAAGAACGATTACAATGACACATGCAGTCATATTTCTGTTTTAGATTAGTAAAGTGTCGGTCGGTCTGCAAATTCCGAGAAGCCGGGTGTTAGCTTGTAATTGAGAACTTCCTGCGGTGTATTCGCCGAATGGAGCATTGATTATGTGAATCATTGAAGGTGGCCTGTACTAACTCATTAATCCTCAAATCTACCTAATTTAGTCTCAGCTTAAGCTTGAACCCAGGTCAACATCTTGCACATTGTCCGTTTAGTCTAAATACCGATTTGAAACTTCAAACTTGGCTAGTGACTTTGGTGTAAATTGAGTTTAGCTGAATCACTAATTAGTATAATTTAGATGTAAGGAATTTTGGTGAAAGCCGCCCTTAAATTATGTTTAGTGTCATTGGGAAGATATTGAATTAAAGAAAGAAAAAACAAAACACAACATTCACACATAAAAAAAGCATACGATTGTGATAATAAAATAAATAAAATTTTTTTTTTTTTTTTTTTTTTTTAATCTTTTTTTTTTTTTTTTAGGGACTTTTAGCCACTTATGCGTAGCCATGTCAGCCCCATAGGTACTCTCTTTTCTTTTTTTAACTAGATATCCGAACACATCACCCCAAGACTTAAAATAAACATATTATTTGCCATTACTGACGTCGGTTCACTCAGTATAGATTGGGACACCCCTACATCTATATAATTTGCCCCCAAATCCCTCAACTTTTGTCTAAGTGGTTCACTACGGGCACACTCCATCAAAAAGTGTTGAATGTCCTCCCTGGAGCCACAAATTTCACAATTTGGTGAATCGGCTTTTCGCATGAGGAACTTGAACTGATTGAGTGGAATGTGCCCGGAGCGAAGCCTGCACGCCATTACAATTAATTTTCTCTTAAGGTTAGACCTAAGGAACCATGGTACACGAGGAGGTCCATGTTGGATGGTCCTATACCACATGCCCTTGTCTTGTGAAACCTTATCATATTTTTTTTTCCACTCCTTGTAAATTTTAATTTTGTATTTGGTCAATGTTTCCGTGTATTCCGGAATGATGAAAACGTCTACACCTATTGTAATCGCATCTCTGGCCATCTTATCAACCTCCTCGTTACCACGAATGCCTACATGTGACGGAATCCATTGCAATCTCAGAGACGTGTCATTAGCGTTTAATTTTAGAATTTTCTCTAAAATTGCATAAGCTATCGATGCACCTCTGATGCCAGAGGCGCAACGAGCTATATGTTGCAAAGCACTTTTGCTGTCAGTCAGAATGACTGCATTCTTGTGACCTAGGGTTTCAATGTAATTCACAGCCTCTGAGACTGCAAACAATTCAACCATCATGATTGATTCTATCTTGGAGACAATTTTAAAACATTCTTTCACATCGTGACTAGGATTGTAGTAGGCCGCTCCAATGCCATCACAAGTTTTAGATCCATCTGTGTACACTTTAAGGCAGCCGGCGTATTTGTTGTGTATCATATGTAATGTGTTGTATTTCAGTACTCTTGCATCATAATGAGTTTTAGCATACATTATATCGTCTATCTCAGTTTCGATAAAACTGGTATTTATGTTAGATACCCATACTGGTAAGGTGAACATGTTAAGTGGATTACTACATTTAACGCATTCCATCTGGACATCAGTATATGCAGATACCAAAAGAGGTTTCTTTTTATGTTGCCAATAACTTCGATCGCAGAGATTTTTTAGTTCTTTAAGTAACCTAACAGTCATATTATTAGACCACGATGAGGCTTTGAGACAATATTTTGTTGCTAAATATTGTCGTCTGAACTCGAGAGGCGGGATGCATAACTCGCACTCCATCACGTGGATGGGGGTGGTTTTTATGAACCCTCCTATAATACGTAAAGCTATGTTTTGTACCCTGTCTAATTTTGTTACATGTGTTTTCGCTGCGTTGTCGTACAGAAAGCAAGCAAAATCAATTCTACTTCGAATCAATGAAATATATAAATTCCGCAGATGTTTGGGATGTATACCCCAGTTGGAACCCGCCAAAACTTTTAGTAAATTTACCATTTTCATAGTCTTTTCCCGTGTCTCGTTAATATGCCTATTCCATAACAAGGACTTGTCCAGCCAAACACCCAAATACCTAATGCAATCAACTGGCGTCATGTCATTATTACTAACTCTCAATGTGATCTGATCCCTTTTCCTACCCCTACTGAAAACACAAAATTGACTCTTCTCCGGTGACATTTCTAGGCCTATTTCTTTTAACATTTCTACAACTCTATCGATAGTATTCTGCATAATATTAATATTGACTGCCAAACTCTCATCTTGAGTATAAAGAACAAAATCATCTGCATATTGTAAAATGTCGATATTGTTAAATGAATTACATATATTAGAGGTCACAA
The DNA here is from genome assembly GCA_912999815.1 of Campaea margaritaria. Classification (NCBI taxonomy): domain Eukaryota; kingdom Metazoa; phylum Arthropoda; class Insecta; order Lepidoptera; family Geometridae; genus Campaea; species Campaea margaritaria. The sequence continues at coordinate 10,876,388 of OU538788.1, forward strand.
TATTAAAAAGAAGAGGAGAGATCGGGTCTCCTTGAGCCAATCCTTTATTCGTCCATCTCTCAAGGTTGTCGTTCCCTCCATCATTTATTCTTAGGTATCGTTTAGATAAGAACGACCATATATATTTACAAAATTGAGTGCCTACATTTATCTTATCCAGTATTAAAACCAGCTGATCTATCACCACATTATTGTATGCACTTTCGATATCAAGGAAACAGGCTAAAGTCGGGATGTTCTTGGAAAATCCAATTTGTATTTTTGAAATAAGTCTGACTACACAATCTAAACATGATTGGCTTCTTCTGAAACCTGAGACTGTCGGTGCGAGTATGCCTCTTTGTTCAACAAACCACTCCAGTCTCTTGGCCAACATTGCATGAAAAATCTTGCATAAACAGGACATCAATGAGATAGGTCTGAATTTAGGTGTGGAGTTAGGATTAGAATTAGGCTTAGGTATAGGCACAATTTTAATACTACGCCATTGCTCTGGTATGCTAGCACTTCGGTAAATTAAATTGTATATTCTCATAAGCATCGACTTGTAAACACTAGGCAGATGATATATCATAGAATATGTTATATAGTCGTCCCCCGGTGCAGTGTCTTTCTTTTTTAAGCAGTTCAGCAGTTCTTGTATCTTAAACTCACTTTCTAGCAATGTATTTACTGAGTTAAATACCGGTGTGGGTGATTCCACGAAATCCGGAGCCAGTGAACACAAGAGTTCCTCCTTAATATCATCAGGCGCTTGGGAGGTTCCTCCTCTTAACCCCTTTATCCAGCGCATTTTGCGCCACATTTCGGACGTACTAGTCATTTCATTCACCTCATCACACCATTTATGCCAACTCTTTGATCTGGCTTTAGCTATAGCTCGTTTTGCTTCATTGATTTTAATGTTTAATTTATTTAAATTATCTGGTATAGGGTTGCGTCTAAAGTTCTTAAGCGCCAGTCGTCGTTGAGCTATGATTTCTGAAAGAGACGGACTCCAATAGGGTTTAGGTTTAAAAGATGGATTGGGGTTCATGCAACTTTTAGTGTAGGGTATACTTTTGTCAGCCGCATTATTTATGTTTTGAACAAAGTTACTATACATTACTTGCACATTATTTTCATTGTCAGGAACGTCCGTAAAGTTATTTTTCAATGTGTCTCGATATAGTGGCCAGTTAGCATGCTTAAAATTACGGCGCCGCATAAATCTATATACATCCCTATACTCAAGTGAGAATCTGACAATCAAGTGATCACTACCTAACGTTTCATTTGTCACCCACCACTTAAAATATACCGCAATATCTGATGTAACAAAGGTCACGTCCGGTGTTGACTCCTGAAGGTTCCCATTGACTAATTTAGTTCTAGTAGGTTCACCGCTATTTACATGTATATAATTGCTATCCAAAGACGCATCAAGTATCTGTAAACCCCTAGCATTGACTTTATTAGACCAGTTTGTGTGGTGTCCATTGAAGTCGCCCGCCACAATTGATTTATGCGCAAGTTTTGAAAATAAACAATCCCAATCACTTTGTGAGGTGGCCACAGTAGGCGAGCAATAGACAGATACTATATATTCTAAGTATTTACAATTTAATATCTTTATACATACTAGTTCAATACCTGCATTGTTTAATTTTAGTGGGTGTACTTGTGCTCTAATGGATTTATGAATTATAATTGCAACACCACCATATCCGTCCGGCCTGTCATTTCTATAAATATTATAGTTACTTATTCTAAGCCTTACATTAGGTTCTAACCAAGTTTCACTAACTATACAAATACAAATTTTTTCTTGATTAAGTAAGAGTTCAAACTCATGACGCTTAGGCATCAAGCTTTGTGAGTTCCACTGTACAATATTTATAGCAGTTTTAACTAAAGGTGTACTATCCATAATGAAACAGATTAATAATGGTTTTAATTAACCCCCCATTACTTACGGACCTCATTACTAATGACATAATTTCTTCAATGCATAGTTGTAATACTTGCGAAATTTTTTCTTCTAAACTCTTTTCTGGACTAAACACTATGTTCTTAGATTTTCTTAAAAAGTCTCTAAGAAGATGAGGCTTCTTCACATTTTCGTCGGCACTTGATGTAGGTATAGTCGACTGCTGGGTCCTTTGAAAGTTAGGCTTAATTTGCTCTGATATTTTGTCAGAGTACTGTGTTTTCGTCCTCTTCTTCTTCTTCTTCTCCTTTTTCTTCAGTTGTTCCTGGGTAGCTTTCGGTGAGACATATTCCTCGTTATTGATCTCTTTGCGACTATCCATTACTTCTTCTTCACTTTCCTGCTGGCTTTCTTCAATGTCACTCTCAGACTCCTTCGAGTTTACTTGGCGTATCAGTGCATCTCTGTATGTTCTATCCTGACTTCTACCTTGATCTTGCTTAGTCTCTCTGTGAACATCCAGCATGCGCGGCACTGTTGCGGCATCCAGCGTTCCCGGGCCTGCATTGACTACTTTTGTTTCTTTGGAAAAATATTTTACTGGTTGCTTTCTGTTCTCATAATATTTTGATAGGGCAACTTTGTATGTGTGGTTTTGCTCACTCATGATTAGGCGAATCTCTTTTTCTTTTAAGAACACCGGGCATTTCTTATCGAACGCCATATGTTTACCTCTACAATTGATGCATTTATATGTTTCTGTTTCACAATTGGCGTGACCTTGACCACACTTGGGACATAATACTTTCTTAGACGGGCAAGCTCGTGCTAAATGTCCAAACTTCCAACAGGAGGAGCATTGTGTTACAGGGAAAGTGTATGGATCTACCTTAAATCTGCAGCCATATCCAAATACATATGTAGGTACAACCGAGCTCTTAAAACAGAAGCGCACTGTTTCGCTATCAATCCAATCACCCATTTCTGATAACCGCTTCAATCGTTTCACTGATACTATCTTGTAGTCGCACTTGAACGCTTCAATCATCTCCTTGGCTTCTACTTCTAATTCTAGGTACTTGACAACACCATATGATAGGTCAACTACATTAGTCAGGTGACATCTATATCCCATTTCTGCAAATTTTTCAGAACTTATCAACTTCTCTGCATCTTCTTTTCTTTCAAATTTCATTATTATTTTATATGGGCTCTTGTATTTAATATGTGTAATATTTTCGATATTTTCAGCTTTCAGCAGCTTTGCAAAACCTATCTGCTTAGGTAAAACTTGAATAGATGTCACACACACTTCAAATGTATCTACGTTTTTCTTCTCTGCTGATTTTTTATGCACTGTGGATTCGTGGGTGTCAGAATTACTTCTCGCAAAACGCTTCGCTCTTCTCTGAACTAGAGTAAATCCATCTACAACTCCATTAATCTGCTCGTCATTGTCATCTCGCGATCTTTTCTCCGGCCGTAAATCGCCGCCGACATTACTCGGTTGTAAGTCACCTCCGATAATCTCCAACAACTCCTGTTGCTCATACACTCGTTGCTCACTCATAATATTACTTTCCGCAAATTCTTCTTCACTCATAATATCACTTTTACCACTAGAAATCAAACCAATAGTTTCTTCATCCATCTTTTCGCAAAGACGGGGGTAGGTAAAAAAAAAATTGACGCGGCGACAATAGGGCTATCGCTATACGTGCGCTCGCTGTGGGTTACCACGCGCGACTGTGTAAATAAAATTAAGCAAAATAAGCTGCAGTGTTACCGGCATAATTTCTATTTTCCCATAGGGAACTCCACATATTCCCGGTATGAAACATAGCTTATAGCTTTCAGGAATAATGCAGCCTCCTCAGGATAGTCCTTAATAAGTGACAAGTATGTAAGGAAGAACCACACCTTATCAAAGAGCATAATATTGTACTATGACGTCCAAGTGCTGACGTGTAACAACTATTGTGATTTGGTTGAAATGTCGTGGTGACAATCTACTAGACTCCAATAAAGAAGTCTATTTTTAAAGCTACTACTACACACTTTGCTTTTTTAATTTTATTATTATGTTTATTTGTTACAAAGGCCATATAAGTATGTAACACTGTACCTACTTGTGTACTCAATCCTGTTGTTTTTTTTGTATTCTTATAAACTCCGTTTGCCAGCAGCAGCCTGAGCTAAATATCAGCAATTTGGGTTTTACCGCAGCATTATGCTGAGCTCTGGCTTTTACTGACATCACTGCGCGCCGGCTATTTGCGTACACGATAATGATTTTCTACCAACATTGTGTATCATTTTTTCGTCTTGTTTTTTTTTATGTGTACTTGTTTGTTGTGTGCAGTTTTGTTAGAACGAAATGTTTTCTCTTTCTTTTACACAGTCGAATTATCGGTCGATACTATCGCAGCGATCCACTTCTATTGTAGCCATATTATCACAGCAGTGTGTAAATCAAGCGCGTTCTAATACGAATTGCAGTGAAGACGATATTCGCAAAAACGCCAACGATATTATCCACCGGTAATTTAAAAAAAAGTAGAAAAAAGTAAAATGACAACGCCAGTTGGGTGGTATGCTTGTTGGTACTCACTAGTTGATACTCTTGCCCGTCTGCAGCCACTGTTTGAGCAAGTATTCGTAGTAGCTGTCGCCCCTGGCGCCGAGCGTGATCGTGGCGTGCGGTAGGAAGTGGCCCGTGTTCGGGTTGATGAAAATCGGCACCAATCCGTGCTTCTTCGGCAGGGAGTGGATCTTCTCGGACACGGCGGCCGCTGCATCCTGAAAGAAGATGAGGATAATTAATAACAGGGTGATGATAATTTGAAACGAAAATTACGATTTTCAAAAAACTTAACTACACACCACCGTTGGCAAACTGAAGAATAATGGCTGAAGAATAATGAAGTATGTGATGAATGAAGAGTCATGTAAATTGTTATCAAGTAATGAGTGCAGTATATAATAACAGCCGTGTTACCTCATAGATAGGGTTGCCGGTGATCCGAGACAGCTCTCTAAACTCCAACTGAACTGTGGTGACCTCGGCCGTGGTGCTGTACTGGGACCACTCGGGAGCATGCGCCACCCTGGTGCCGAGATTCACGTCCGAGTAGGGAATGCCCGACGGAGAAGAGAACGCTGTCATCAGTCGGTCTCCTAAATCCACCTGGAAATACCAATGCTATATTTTATTTAGGCATATAAACTGACTTACCGCATGTTTTGATCATGGGTTTCCTTGTAAGCCACTAGTTAGCGAGTAGAAAATCTGTTCCCAGATACACACATACATATATGTGTTATGTAGTGTATGTGTGTATGTGTTTGGTACATATACTATACTATATTTTACCAAACAACTAAATCTGTTCATTAATTATAATATTATTTATTGAAGCTGATTATCATTTACTTTCTTAGATTTCTTGCACTACAACTTGTCACGAATAAAGATTAATTTAATTCCAGCAATAAGAACGCAACACTCGTATATTGACAGTAAAGAAAAAAACACAAATCAATATTAAAGCAACAATTAAGTAATCTGTGTCTATATCAACAATAGGCCAGCCCATATCCAGTCATCCAGAAACTTAGATGATGACACAAGTCAACAATCAATGTTTTTAGCATTGATTGTTGTCCGTAAGGGGAAACTAAGGCGAATAGCTTACATTGTGTATACCCGTAAGTAGCAATAGCTATGAAACACATAGGAAACTTTTTAACACTATGGATTGGTGCCACAATACTTATGATATTTTCAATTATATAGTTTACGAAAATTTATAAATACTATAGTACTTTTCGACAAAACCCCTCCTCTCTACGCCTCAACAGTGTATTGTGTTTTCTAATGAATAAGACTTTTTGTTAAAGTTTCATACTCACGGCTTTGTTGAGGAATAATTCATCCAAAGTAAAGTGGTACAAGGTCAGTAGACCACCGAGCACCCTGATGGTAACCTCGAAGAAATTTACATCTTTGTTCTTCGTGAAGATGAGATCTGACTTAATCCAATCCCTTCCTTCTTCAAATTCTGCAATAATATAATAAAATATAAGAATTGATTTAAAATTGTTACGGGGAAGACAACACAGATGGGAAGATAAATTAAAAGATAGAATAGAATTGAAATATAATTTCCTAGTAAAAGTCTTTGTCAAAACGGCAAAAGTTTATAGTATTCTAAGCTGTTCTAAAAGTGTTAGTATCACCCACTTGCGAGGATATTGATGTTTTAGAAAGCATTTCACTGCGCTCATCTCGCTGACATTTCAGACAGACACCCATTCACAGATGAAGTATGGAACATAGTCAAATCAATGTGGTGCTTTAAATTATAATGCCAATGTATTATCCAAATTATAATGTTACCCTCAGTTAATCCCATTATGTAAGCAGTGTCCAAGCCATCAACGATAGTGAGGCCAAGAGAGAACCAGTCCGAGGCCATTCCGGAAACAGGATTCAGGTTGTCGTGGCCCCATGCATGGTCTTTGTAGCCTTTCCAAGCGAACTTGAAACTATCCATCACAACTTGCTGCCGCTCGTTGGTAGGGCCTGAAGGTGGGAGAAAAGCTAAGGTCAGCATTATAACCCTGAGGCGATATCTAGTATCGAGAATAACTTGATTCATTCAAATGAAACTTTAATCATTCACTTAATTGTAAACCACACTATATTTAAACTGGTTTTATCTATACCTGGAAATATTTTAGGGCTTTTTGGTTCATGCTCATTCTCAATGTCGATTGGTATCTTGGGTTTCTTGGGTGACATACCAGCTCCCGGCTCAATGACTAGAGACGCATTCTTCAATGCTTCCTAGAAGATAAGAAATATGAAAATAGTAATATATGCAAAAGACTACATTTGAATATAATCATTTAATTACTTGTTAATTTCCCTTTGACACTAATTTCTTGATAACAGTAATTGCATTATATAAACAAGTTAGACAAACTGGGTGTTTCTGTATTATTGTTACTGGTAGGTTAATATTCGTCAGAATAATTATTTTGTCTTGTATTGATTGCATTCTGTCGTTACAATTTCTTCATTCATCAAAATTGCTTCAGTCGGTGTTATGATGTTATTTTGGATACATAAATCCAAAAGACCGCTTGGCCCAGATTGTAGTAGTAACATGTATTGAGAGATAATGCATGTTGTGGGATGTCCCAAGCCTAAACCTTTACGTGTGTAAAACTTTTACAATAGTGAGAATGTAAAGGCTTTACACACATTCTCATTCACACTAAAGTGTGTAAATAAAGCATGTAAAGGTACAATCATAGTTAGCCAAGCGTGTTTCATGGATTAGAATGTCTGTACATTCTTAGTTACATGATTTTGAGCGCAAACCACTGTTTATAAAACAAATTAAAGACCCAGCTCTATACCGAGTAGAATAACATTAATATTTAATACACAATATTGCCCTCTATGAGCTCTATTTAATATTATGTTATGGCTACACCATAGTTCTTAAAACTAAACAACATATAGCATAAATGTGACTGAAAATATTCACCAATGGCAAACAGACACAAAGTATAAACAACGATGTTTACACAACTGGTATTCCACTGTAATAGTTTAACAAAAACATTACAATTTTAGATAAGTTATCAACTAATGTCACGAAATACCATTGGCTCGGCACTGACTCTGTTGTTTTAAATTATGTAATTTGTAGCCGACTAGGTTTTCCCCAGCAAAACTGATGGTGTGGGGTTTTTGTATCATTTCAGTTAAGATATGGCCTTATTTTTCAAATCATAATTTTTTTAATACTTTGGCTGCTGAGTTGATTTTCTTGTCTAGCCACGGGTGCGGCTCTGCACACATCATAGTGGCTAACACTACTGCTCTGTTTTCCCGCACTCATGGCAAGTTATGAAAAACACCCATTGTGTTTTCAGCAGTGAATGTGTTAACATTACGTGGGGTATTATAGTTTAGATTAAATCAGTAGTTCTATATTTGGAGATTTAAGTAGGTTAACTGTTAAGATCAATGCGGGTAAAACGGGCGCAAGCTAGTATATAATAAGTTAAAATGTTCATTGTTCACTGCTGAAAACACAACTGTCGTGTTTTTCATAACTTGCCGCGAGTGGGGGAAAACACAACTTATGTGTTTGTTTTATGGGAAAACACTATGGAGTGTGCAGAGCCATACCCGTGGCTAGACAAGAAAATCGACTCAGCTGTGAAACTGTGAACCATCAAAATGGCATAAAAAATAATTTATTAGAAATCTATATGTTTGTGTGGATTATTACATAATAGCTACTTTAATCAACGATAATAAAAGATAATTGACATTATCTAAATATCAAGCCTTGGAAATACTGTTAAATATACATTTCCCACACTTGAAACACAAAAAAAGAACATACTTGTCTGTTGGTTTGAGCTAATCTTAGACACAACTGAACCAATTACCTTAGGTTTTCCTCAATTCAAAACTCAAATCATTTATTGTATATAGGTAAAATATTGCACTTTTACAATTCAAAAATCTAATTCTCTACTTAACATAAAAAAAAACAACAAAATTCAAATTTACAATGAGTTGGTTTATTTTTAGGATACTCGTAAAAAGCTTATGTGCATTTTCTATTAGTCTTTGCCAATTAATGTGAAGTCAAGGCATATTTCTACAATTATTAGTAGGCACGGTGGCAAGATTTTAAATTGAAAGAGGCAGTACCACCTTTACTGTTGTTGTAAGTTCATCGGAATGTTTTATTGCAATGAAAACTATTATAAATAATGTCATAAGTAAATGGAAATGAATTAATACAACTATTTCTGTAACTTCAAAAGCCATATTTAAAATTGCAGAGATCAATAACAATATCCTGTAGTGCTGAGTTGTTTATTAATTAATCTAATTATTGAGGACTTGACTCACCTGTGCCGATTCATTATGTTTGGGCCGCGCTTCAATGGCCTCTGCCTTTCCCGAGTACAATATTACTATAACAGTTATTGTTATTATCAGCACAGCATACAGTATAGACCTCTGCAGCCTCGAGAGACGATTCCATCTCTGTAACGGATTTATGAATATGGTAACTATTCCAGCATGAGTACAAAATAAATATGCCGAACAGTAAATCAGCAACAAATTTTTGTTGTTGTCATTAGTCTCCGCTCCTGTTGGATTTAGCCTTAGTTTCAGCAATAGGTATTTTTTTCATTCACAATTTCTATTGTCTCTTTTCAACTCAAGGGTTTGTATATGGTTTTGGTTAAGCTTGTGCATGCTTTGTTGAAGGAACAAAGCGGCAGAATTGCATGATGTTGAATAGGTCATACACATAATATTTTTCATTTAAACCTAAATAAGATAGATTACCAATATATAAAGCAGAACTGGGAACAGTTCCAGTATCTTTGAAGTTCTTTGGTAGTCCTATAATATGGATACAAGTGGAACCAATATTTAAAACTTACCCTGATAAATTTCCTGTATGATATCACTTGATCAGCGAGATCGAGTGATGAGTCAGCTCTTCGGTGCCATTTATTGATGATGCTCTCAGGAACCATTGAATCACTCTCTTCCTCACTGAGCTCCAGATGAGCTTCCAAATTGGTATTCATTTTGATTTTTTCTTACCACAATAGCCAACTTTTATTAGAACATCTTAGTTATGTGCATACTGAAATTATTTTAATATCTAAGTATACCTAATAAACTGCCAATGGTATTGAATCAGGTTTTTATTTTTTTTTATTTATATTACCTACATTACTATCATATTTAACAGCAACTTACCAGTGAGGAGTAGGTTTATTTCAAAAGTAGTCATGAATGCTTAGAGCAATACGGAAATATTTCGAGTACCTACTAATCGATTGAATTCGAAATATGTAGGTAAAGGTATACAGTACCAACTTCACTTCCACATCCGCAAACCGACTAGTGCACCGCGATTTATGTATTTTTTGCCTTTGGGTTTGTACATTTTTTACAATATTTCTCACGGTAATTTCACATACACACCACACATTAATTTTGAGACAATTTATAATATAAATCTATTTTTTTTACCGGAATGAAACTGTGATGAGAATTTGAGAAATGTGAACGAACCCTATGATACCAGAGAGACACTACACTACACAAACGGATTGACACTCTTGACAGACAGACGTCAGTTAGAACTGTTACAGAACAGAAGTAAAACTTCTTTGACACATAATTTTTTTTTTAGTTTTGGTTTCGCATGTTTCTTGCATGTAGCTGAATCATTGAATTTGACAGCGATGATAGATATTATTTATTTTTTTGATACAGTAGATTGAATTTATTAGGATTACATAATATTCTATCCATCTAAATAAGTCGGTAGCTTCCTAATTACCACATCGTATTAAACGGTCATTTTTTAAACAATAAAATCGGTATAAATAGTAAATTATCCTTAATTATTATGCAATCGCGGGTTTTTTGTAGACCTATAAAAGAGGAATAATTCCACCATCCATTGTTTAGAATAGTATATCTTACAGGAATAAAGCCGCGTTATCGATGAAGCTACCCATTGGGATTGTTTTTATCCACCAATTTACAAAACTATACATAAAAAACCTTCCTCTTGAATCACACCGCCCATTGTATAAAACTGCATCAAAATCCGTTCCGTGGTTTATGAGTCAGATACAGGTACCTACAAACAGACAGTCAGACAGACGCGGAAAGTGACTTTGTTCTAATAATAATAATTATGTAGAGATAACTTTTCAAGATCAAACACAACAATACCATAATCATATCATAAAGCCTTTAAAATAGTCTTTTGATTGTTACAATACTTTTTTTGAAGTTGGTGACTAATTTCGGTACAACTTATATTATCTTGATTATGTCTAAACTAAGGAGTACCTACTATTGTAGATATTATAGTTATGTCTTGGTTATGTCTTTATGTCTAATCACGACTGACGGCTATTTATTTTAAACATCTTTCTTTGAAATATTTTCTAGATTAAAATATTTTTACTGTGTACAAAATCTTATAATGCCTCAGTCAGAGTTTTGGCCATTTGCGAGAAACAATCAAGTCGAGAATGTCGAATTCTCTGAACCGTCCACGCTATTGGTGATAATTGCTTAAACTTTCAATTTGTTTTTATCTTAGTTTTTAATATTTCTTCATATTAGGTAGATATGACGGATTTAAGTCAGTCATCTCATCACTCAAAGAGTCAGCATCATTTTGTGTGATGCTTGCAACGCCAACATTGTAGTACATACCCAATACCCATACCACCTAGTGTAGCCACTGTACCCACCTACCTATATAGACGCAACCATTGTCGCCACCGGTGGCCGCTGGACGAGACCACCACGCATCCACTAGCTAGTAACAAAACGCGGCCACAAAACGAGCGGTTACAGTGGTTTCGCACTACATCCGATCTGAATCCGACCCGAATCCAAAGGCATTGCAGCCCAAAGTTGAAATGAAATGGTGCTGCCTCCGACTGAATGCTACGATTCAATTTAGTTCGCAGTCGTGTTTTTTGTTATTATTTATTATCTAGATACATACAATAGGGCCATCATTATAGTAACTTATTTACGTTTAAGTATAATTTGACAGCAAAAGCAGTTGGGAGACATGGAGGGTGAAGTCAAAGTGATCCAAAAAGAGCTTGCAGCGATTCGGCGAAATCGCCATGATGGTCAAAATGTAAGTCAAGAATTATCTTTGTTATAAACATTTTAGTAAGAACTTTCTTCTATCACTACAATTTTTATTTGAAATAGTACCTACCTGATTATCTAGTATACCTGTTTTTTATTGTATTGTAGCTGCCCTGCCACTTGATGTCTGAGAATGTCTATAAATTCACAAACACAAGTGGGTATAAGTACATTTATTTTTCTATTATTTGAGGTCTTTGCAGGATGGGGTAGTGGCATGGGAGATGTATTCCTGGTTGGTCTTCGTGTGTACAACTTTCATTTTCTATGTATCATCTTCATCTACCCCTATAAGCCCACTGCTGAGCACGGGTCTTCTCTAACTTTCGTAAGGAGAAATAGGCCATATCTACCATGTGGGCCCAGTCCGGATTGGTGGATAACATACCTACATCGAAAATAATTTTCATGTAGGTAGGTGTATCGGTTTCCTGAGTTTCCTCACGATGTTTTTATTCATTGAAAAGCAAGTTAAGTGATAATTAAGTACATAATGTTTTACAAGAAACACATTGGTTCATACCCGGACTGGGATTTGAACTCACGGCCCTCTTGGGAGGCGGACGCTCTCTCACTAGGCTACCACCGCTACCATTTTCTGTGTGTACTAAACTCTTTTCTAAAATAAATTATTGATTTATTCAAAATAATAATAATTTGTAGTTTAACTAAGGAAGCATAATATCATCTATTTTTTAGGTGTCTGAAGTAGTACCGGAATCAAAGATCTATGAGCCCTACAAACTTCAGAATGAAACTCACAGCAAAGAAAATAATGAGGCCAGTTTTTGTCGAACATTTGAATCTAGATATTGAAATTAGATAGATTTTGAATCCTGCTACCTACCTATTTACTAGTATGTTGGGTAGGTCTATAAGTAGCCACTAGTAAATAGTGTCCACTGGGTGCCACTGGTAAATAGTGGGTTAGATAGATCATTAGGCCTATCTTATTTTTTTTATTTGACTGGTTGACGAGACCAGCACATCGTTCACCTGATGGTAAGAGCTACTCCTGCCTATAACAGTTACAGTGCCACCTAGAACTTGCAATGCGTAATCCTGCGTGGCGGTGCACTGCGCTCGTCACCGTGAGACATCGGCTCATAGTCAAGTCTCCTATGTCTGGGCATAAGAGACTTTAGAGCCGATGTCTGAAGGGCACTGTTTTGAAATAGTGCCATTCAAATCGGAACACAGTAATGTTTGCACACTACTTGGCAGCTGAATATCTGGCAAAGGTGTGGTACTTCCCCAGACGGTCACTTGCAGGTTGCACCTCAAATATCTGTAGAAAACCAGGTAGGTATCTGTTTGATTTTGTGTAAGTACGGAGTAGGCTACCTACTTGGTAATTATTTATAATACTCACAAGCACAATGAGACATATTTAATGATAAGTTGTCAGTATTTCTTAAATGCTCGGTTCACTACATAACAGCGAAGAAGTTTATTTGTAAGTTTGTTATTTATTTTTAATGTAGGTATATTTTATTTATTTCGTGTTGTTTGTAGCGCATTAGATCATATCTGTAAGGTTACAATAATTTTAATAAGCAATAAATAAATAAATTTCCTAATTCTTAACTTCTAGGTTTCCAAACTTCGCGAAGATTTGATTCGAGCTAAAAACACAGCAGAAGTAGAGAGATTTCAAAGGCTCAAATATGAAAGCAAGCTCAAAGATCTAGGGCTTAAGCTGAATGATATTTGCAGCTGCACTCCGGGAAGAGCAAACGACGCAAAGGTGGGTTTATTTACAAACACGCCTCAAATTTATAAGTGTTGGATAAAGAAAATGATGTAGGTAGGTACCTAGCTGGTACTATCGAAAATATTTCAGTACATCTCGAGTAGTACACAAATTATAACAAGTAGGTACATAGCACCAATAAAGCCTGGTCCCGGTGCAATAAAGGAATGAAGTACCTATAAAAATTAATTGTAATTGGTTACCATTAAAGAGCTAAGTAAAAAGGTTAATCACACGATGCCGTCACAATAGGAATCGCGGAAAATTACTGAAGATGAGGTCGTTGGTTTGAAGTCACAAGTTCGCGACTTGAAGGACCAGGTCGAGGAATTGAAGTTCACCGAAAACGAGAAGTCTGAACAAGTTCAGGAATATCGGGCCAAGGTCAGATGTGACGCTATTAATATTATTATTGTTTGCTGTAGGTACTTACCAATACGTGTATTCATCATCCGCATATTATGTATAAGCGTAATCTCTCGGTTTCTAATAGCGATAGAAGGTAAACATTGTAGAAGTTCCAAATTGTCAGATTCATGTACAAAAGCATTGCTTTAAGAACAGGGTCTTACAATCATGGGCTATCAATTTATTCATCATTAGCTTAGGGTTAGAATCATGTAAAAATATGAAAATTTTATGCCATTATAACTTCAATAACTAACATTAAGTTGTTTCAAATAAGTTTTTTGTAAAATATGTGTACATAGGTAATTATCAATCGCTTTTCGGTGAAGGATAACATCGCGAGGAAACACGCATACCCGTGATAATTTAGAAGGTATGTGATCCATCAATCCGTACCAGGCCCCCGTAGTGGAATATGGCCTAATCGTCCTCACGAAAGAGAGGGGAGACCCAAGTGGGCCGATATGGGTAATGGGTTGATGTTAATGTAGATGAAATATAATTTTATTATGTATTCCTACTTGCTACCATGATGTACCTATATTTTTGACATAATAACAAAAATATAATAATGAAATATCTTTTCATAGTATTTACTTAAGTATTTGTAGATTTTGATATTATTATTGATTCGTAGATTGATTGCTTTGATTTTTTTTACTATCAAGGTATAACCTACCTCGTTGCAGTATTGTTTCTGTTAGGCGTTATTTTGTAACGATAGATTCGAAGGAACTTAGCAACGCGACAGGCGCTAGGCGTTGCCGGCGAGGCGCGGCGAGGCTGCCACATAGGTAACCGTAGTTTTGACATCATCATCAACCCATAACGTCCCACTGCTGGGCACGGGTCTCTCCTCACTTTCGTGAGGAGGGTTAGGCCATATTCCACCACGGGGGCCCAGTCCGGATTGGTGGATAGAATACCTACCTCCGAAATAATTCTCGGGTAGGTACGTGGGTTTCCTCACGATGTTTTCCTTCACCGAAAAGCGAGTGATAATTACGTACATATGTTTTTACAGAAACACATTGGTGCGTGCCCGCACTGGGATTTGAACTCACGACCTTCTTATTGGAAAGCGGAAGTTCTTCCACTAGGCTACCACCGCTTCCCTAGTTTTGAAAACACACAACAATTACTCTCAGTAACTAGCCGTACTGCTCAGAAAGATAATCTACAAATAGGAGGTATTTACTCTCCTGGTACCTAAGTACGTGGCAGTTGCGCGGAAGCATTCGCCGACATTGTTACCGACAATGAGATTTGTTTTTTTTATTACTCGCCGATGACCGCTGCATCCTCACGTCGCTATCAGAAATATCCTTATAGCTGGATATTAAAAGATAGGTATCTTGAATACGATTGTTTATAACTTATTATCTTCATTCAATACCGTCTCGTTACAGTATATTCAAGCCCAGCAGCAAGTTGAAGAGTTAAAAAGACAAATAGACGCGATGGAGTTCGATAACAAACAGGCATCCGATCAAATACAAATAGAGTTGCAAAAAATGAAGGTAATGAGAATAGCGTGAATCACGTCTAACCCAGGAGTAAATTGTAACTTAACTAACTATAAGTAGGTACTATACCTACGAGGTACGACATCTGGTAAAATTCTATGACATTACGTAGAAATACCCAGAAGCCGTGGAAAATTATAGAATTATGCTGCCACCTCAACACGCTACACGGTAAAAAACGCAATAAAATAAATCTGTAGGTAGTTTTCCCGGTCAATGTCTGGAACAAACTACATAGATCTTATCCCTAACCTAAAGTAATTTTACCTATATTTGAATTTCTCGGTTTAAGTATTAAGTAAGAATACTCGTAGTAAGATCTAAGAATAGTAAAAGCTAGTCCGGGTAACCACCCGGACTAGCTTTTTTTTATTTGATTTTGTAACGAGATGAGCTAGTCGTTCACCTGGTGGTAAGCGCTACGTCTACCCATAACAGTTACAGTGCCTCCCAGAACTTAGCTACAATGAGCAGGAAACAGCACTGCACTGTAGCACCGCGGCAGTGGAATTTCTTTTGTGGCGCGGACAAAATAATGTTTGCGATGAGATGAACATAGTGCAACGGACGTAGGGCAGATGGCGCAAAATTAAATAGCTTAAGATTTTAGAAAACAACAATAGCAATAACTATGCTGCTACTATTGCAGGGGGTTCTACTTTATAGGGATGAATTATCATCCCTATGAAATATCCCTTTATCCTTACATGCTTATAATTGTTATCATAATTAAAAAGTTATAATTCCACATTCTGTTTAGGAAGGTGGGTGGTACCTGCCTATGTAATGTTTTTAGGATTCCGTAGCTGAAAAAACGGAACGGAAAAGTTAGAACGGAAACTTCTAACTCGATCTGACCGTCCTGTATGTCCATAATGTACCATCACGCAAAAACGGATTTGCATGACATTTGGCACACAGATAGTTATTCATAACCTGGATTAACATTACAGTCATGTTGTGATACTTTTTATCCCGTAAAATTAAAATTAACGGGCATAGCTAGTAAGATTATATTATTAATAGATGCAGTTCCAAGAAAAACTTCTAGAACTGGCCCCACTTCCGGATCTTCTAAAGGGAGCACAAATTCAACTACAAGAGGCGAAGCAGTTACAGAAGTTGGCCGAGGACAACTCGCAGGAAATCTCTAATGAACTACTTCGAGTCAAAGAAAAGGTAACCTATCCGCTCCGTTCCGGCTGAAGTTTTATGGCCTCTAATGTTTGGTACCTATACTTTCTACTTATTGGTACTTTAGATTGGTTACCATTAGAGGATATTTTCCAAACGCGGTGGAGACAAGGGAAATATATTATTATTTATAGCTAGTCTTCTGGTGAAAAAAAACTATCAGTTCCCAGAAAATCCACATGAATTGAAACCAAAATATTAATTGCTAGTTTTTTTCCCTTCGTTCACTAGGCATGAGTTTCAAAGTATGGTCAGCAAGAAAAACTTTTCAAAACCACATTTATGTTACGATCTGTTGTAAGTCATTATTTATGGATTTGAAATGTAAAAACAATATAATCAACATTAATAAAAAAAATAGTTTTATTGACCTCAACCTAAAATTGATCCGAATCCGAATCGTCTCGGTCTGCTATACCTATATATCTCGATGTTTATAGCACCGTAATTTTGGTTTCTTGATGTGTGCCAATGTGAACTACAATTTTTATTTGTCAAAATTTTTAGTAAAGTTTTATTATTTTATTCAAAACTACTCATTTTTCAATAAAATATTTGATCTGTTGACAAGAAAAACAAAAGAATTTAGTTAGTTAGGTATTTAATAACTAAAGTAAGTACTTATATAAAATTTTCAGCTTGTGGCAGCGTTGAATAATTTAAACCAAGAAAAAATTGAGCGCACTAAAATATTAGATGACATCAACACATACAAAGTTGTGATCGATGAGAAACAAAACGAGGTCGATGGTTTCATGAAAGAGATTGAAGAATATAGGTAATTATTATCCTACTTAGAACTTTTTTTTTTTTTTTTTTTCCCCGGGGAAATGCATTAGGCATACCACCCGGCCCCCGGGGGGGGGGCGGGTTATGTGGGACTCCCCCGCCAGTTGGTCTGGCGGGGTTTACCCACTAAAACCCCGGGGTGTTCTCCTCTCCGCATTATGGAGGTGGTCACGGGTTCGCACGGCGCTTCCGCGACCACCTCTGCGGGCGCCCTCCCGGGCTCGCCACGTGAGGCTTGGGCCTCTTTCTCCGCTGGGTGCGTCCCGGAACACACGGGCCGTCATTGGTCCCTCGCCGTGCCCTCTGCTGATCAGAGGGACACGCGAAGGACCTCTTCTCGCCAGGTTATTTGCTACGGCCACCAATTCCCCTAGGAGAATTGCTGACCGAACCCCAGGGTGCACCGTCCCAGCTGCTGCCCTTCCCTCCGGATGCAACGCATCAAGAGGGACGAACAACAGCCGGGCACTCGTGGAGGTTACCTGGCGCGCACCCCATCCTACTTAGAACTAAACTAACCTATCTTAATCTATAAAAATATATTTTCCCTGTGTTTGTGTCCACAAACTTGAAAAGTAGTCGATGGATTGGATTGAAATTTTTACATAACGTTGCATTTCTATGTAAAGTGTTTTTATATACTCTTTATCTCGAAGTTCGGAAAATCCCAAGATCAAAAAGAACTGCATTATAATAAACGATGTGTTGTCTCGGTGAATCTATGTCCACTAGAATACTTTTATTATAAAAATTAAATTTATGTTAGAGTGAGCGACACCGAAGCGTGGCTTGGTGCAGCCAGGGCCTGATTCACCCTTAGGCTAATTAGGCTGCATCCTAGGGCGCGTGGATAGGGGGGGTTGAAATCGTGTATTCGCATGCACTATTAATCTAGCATCATTGCTCTACCCTACATATTTCAACAAGACCGAGACAATTGGGGGGGGGGGGGGGTCCTCATAATAAGCCTAGGGCGATCAGAACTCTTGATCAGTCGCTGGGTTTAGCAAGTAGTAATCTAATAAGTTCTACTATACATCGTATTTCTAGAATGTCCATTTACTTGATAAAGAGTCATGTATTGAGACGGATAGGTCAGCAAGGAATAAAAAATTACTAAACAGAACAAGTCGTCGATGTGCATTCGATAGTTTTCAAAACTGGGAATCGAACCCGGTCATTTCGGTGGTGTATAAAAACTTGATGGCCACAAAATAGGGTAAGCTTAATCGATAAAAGAAAATAAAGGCTGAAAGTAGCAAACTTGACTAAAGAACTCATTGTGTTCATTTTATTGGTATTCAATCTTCAAGTGGAGTTGAACAACTTAATTCCTCCATCTCCTTTTCCACCATCGGAGAACAAGACGCACAACAACACGGCATCCGTATAATATTATGGTTGATATGCCTCCTATCCGCACAAAGCGATTCGAATCCACTTTAATAACTCGAACAGCGTAGGAATGGAGCCCGGGGGGTGTTCCGTCGTCTTTGTTTCTCGACAGCCATAATCTGGAAGTTTGAAGTCGAGATTGGATAGGTACCTTCTAAGCAAGCATGCTCTACCGTCAACCGCGTCATCGCTTACCATCAGGTGAAACTGCGGTCAATTACTAGTCAACTTGGAATAAAAAAAACTATTATTAAGGTCCTGCCTATTAAATTGGTATTTAATTGTGTTATAGTATCTTGTTATCGGCACGGTGTATAATACTAATCTATCTCATCATCTAATCTCAAAGGCAATTAATATTATTGTAACTCATTATTTCTTACCTTTTTATTAGCCATAGTTTAACGAGTAACTATTTCTGTAGTTGATTAATTAGTAATGTCATGAAGATGATTAAACTTGTTAACAATAACAAGTTGATTACAGATTCTGATTGATAAGAATCGGTATCGGTAATATTTATTATCCATTGTAACTTTCTGGCATTAGGTAAGCATTAGACCTACAGGAGAAATAAAGCTGTCATGTGCGAGGCGCGTGTTCCGTACTATGACAGTATTGTACATGTATCTATATATATATATATATATATATATATATATATATATATATATATATATATATATAAATGTTATGTTGGTTTGTGTACGAGTAACTATTTCTGTAGTTGATTAATTAGTAATGTCATGAAGATGATTAAACTTGTTAACAATAACAAGTTGATTACAGATTCTGATTGATAAGAATCGGTATCGGTAATATTTATTATCCATTGTAACTTTCTGGCATTAGGTAAGCATTAGACCTACAGGAGAAATAAAGCTGTCATGTGCGAGGCGCGTGTTCCGTACTATGACAGTATTGTACATGTATCTATATATATATATATATATATATATATATAAATGTTATGTTGGTTTGTGTACGCTTCAAAAACTCAAAAAGTACTGCACCGATCGAGCTGAAATTTTAGCATGATATATAAACTGCTTCAAGGATTGGTTTTATCAATTTTTTTCATCAGTGACATCAGCGAATGTGCGAATGTGTCACAGCGAAGCGTGGCAGGGCACAGCTAGTTATTTATAATATTTATTCCGTACTATACAGAAAGAGAGTGCACATAAAGATATATAGATATACTATATATGTTACATATACTATACAGGTTGCATCCAAAGAACCAATATACTAAACACCTTCCCTTTTCTTCCATTTTTGTACGTCATTGCGGTTTGTTTACGTTGATTTCTTATTTCTAAGAAATCTCAAACTTATAAGTTTTTTTAACTTTTTGTAATACATTTGTCAGTATTTAGGTAAAATTTAATTTTACTATATTTAAGTATAAATTTCCAAGATATTCTTAAAACAATTAAATATCTCTATTAGCTGTTAAACACCTCTCTAGATGATAATTGATTTTTTTTTCTTTTTTGAGGCAGTTTTTAAAGAATATATTCCCCGAATTTATTATTCCCATCATATTTTGTTCATCAATACACTATTACAATAATTGCTATTTGTTACTCTATGGTGTCAAGTAGAAACAAATTGTATTAATAATATACGTAACGATGAAAATTAAATTTTGCTTATAAGTTTTAAACCCTATAATAACAAAACGTTGGCGTTTTCTGAAAGCATTTCGTCACTGAAAAGAGAAATAAGTAGGTAAAGTATAAACATTGGAAATCAGTAATAAACTCAAGCTGGTATATTTCAGTACTCAGCCCTCAAAGAAACACCAATTAGCTATGTACCAATACCTAATTTGCCAAAATGGCCTTGTATAGTTTTCTGGATGCTGGCTGAGATAACGCGTCACGCTTACAATATGATGATGATGATTGTCCTCCTTGACGTACCTATTAGGAAACTTTGTTAGAGAATCAACTAGTTAACGATCGCATAAATAGTTTTTAAATTGATCTCGAATTCCCTATCTAGAGAATCACACCCAGACTGACCTGACTCCGAACTCAGACTTGTGGCTCATAGAAATTTCTTTAGCAAATTTGCGTCACCTCATCACTCACTTACGCCACGAAGGCCGCCTATAGGCCGACATGTATAGGTACCTAAGTACATAATGATAAACTGACTGCCTCTGGGTTCTCCCCGCATAGCACGTTCCACTCTACAGACCGCCAACTGGAATGGTAATTAGTATTCGCATCTGAGAAGGAAATTCCCATTTCATAAATTATAATAATTGCTTGTTGACATTTCTCTACTTGGCTCTAATGTTTCAAGATAATGTTTACTAAAGCTTTTTCCTTGCGCTTATTGAGCCCTAATTGGTTTTCTCGTGTATTTTATTTTCGCCTTCAAGAGGTCGATTGTCAAAAATAAGTCACAGTCTAAGTTTAAGATTATGATTCTTATAGTAAATTCAAGCAACGTTTACATTCGTATTGTGCGTAGGTTTTTTTTCTACCCGCATTTCACTTCCCTAAATCACCCCGGTCGAAAAACTATTATATATCAGTATTTTATTATTTCGAATAATCAATAACCTAAATACTGATGGTCCTCTAGGTAGATTTACTCCTTTTGAGAAATCCATTCTTAGTGTATCCATCTTAGTAGGTGCTAGGTGCTCGCTAGTACTCGTAACTAAGAAGAATGAAGGTGCCAATTTTGGCTTCGTATGTCTTTTAGTTTTTGTGATTTCGTGATTAATCAGTCTGTCAGTCACTCAATCCAGTCAGCGAATGGTATTTCTCTGTTATATATAGATTAAAATATACCACCTTCTATATAATAATAACGAAAAGTTCGTGCGTAACGAAGTCATTATAAACAATTAAATAAATAGTAAATGCCAACAATTTTTTTAAATGTTTCTAAAGAGCTATACTTAATTAAAAGGGTCGGTTAACGTTAGAGCAACAACAAAGCTTTCTGAACTTAGCCTTTCGTAATAGTGGAATATCGCAATGTGTGACGTCTTTTGGCTTGCGAGTTGAAGTGTGGCTATTAAACAAAATTAACGAAGTCACACAAATTTCACAAACTTTTAACATATTTCCAAAGATTGTTTTCCTTATTTGCGTCAAAGCACCAAACCTGTATAAATTTAGCTTTTTATGCCCATGGATAAGCGGTGGTAGCCTAGTGGGAGCACGTCTACCTGCTAAGGAGAAGGTCGTGAGTTCAAATCCCAGTGCGGGCACGTACCAATGGGTTTCTGTAAAAAGCATATTTTATGTTCGTATTTATCACTCGGTTTAAGGTGAAGGAAAACATCGTGAGGAAACCCACATACCTACCCGAGAATTATTTCTGAGATAGGAATGTTATCCACCAATCCGGACCCCGTGACGAATTTTGACCTAATCCTCCTTATGAAAGTGAGGAGAGACCCTTGGAAAGTGCAGCAGTGGGACAATATGTTGTGTTGTTGATGGTGATGTTGACGCGTGGGTGGTCGCAATGTATGTCATCTTAATAATTATGGCTTGCGAAGCACTTTTCCGGACGTCTATTATAATTATATGATATAATAGCGGCTCCAATAACATGATTCTTCTCCAATCACCGAGGTTTCATGTTACCTAGACTTTTGCCTGTTGTAATTGGTTAATGCCTACCCGAGAATTATTTCGGAGGTAGATATGTTATCCACCAATCCGGATTGGGCCCCCGTAGTGGATTATGGCCTAATCCTTCTCACGAAAGTGAGGGGAGATCCGTGCCCAGCAGTGGGACGTTATGGGTTGATGATGATGGTGAATTGGTTAATTCTAGTTATTCATTGTATGAGTGGCTCTGAATGTAGTATTTTAATAAAATAAATAGCTTAATACAGGGCAGAAGTAAATAATGACATTCGGAGACCTCGAATTGTTGTGGCCACAGTCATAACGCTCTAGTCACAAAAACTCGTAATAAATGCTTAAGCACTGAACCTAATGACTAGCTCAGCAATAAATGTATTAATCTTGGAATAAAACTAACTACATAATAGATTGTACTTTGGTATAGGTTAAGGTATTATTTATTTACACTGCGCCCGCCACGGTGAGGGGCACTTTATAGAGGGCGACAAAATCTATTAATACTTTAAACATATTTTTACATGACTGTGTTACCAGAGTTTTCATATTTTATTTTTCAAAACTATCAATTATATTGTGAAAATATAGAGGTAGCAGTTTAGACACTAATAATCTTCTTCGCTCTAGCAAACGCAGTGTCTAACTAAGCGGACAAAAGGAACAGAATAGAGTAATGGAAATATGATGTCTACTCCATCGAGTTTCGATGGTCTACCTTAAGTCTCCGCTCCGGGCGACAGAGTCCTACATTACACCCCTGATTTCAACCATATCATTTCAAATTACAGATGCAAAGTGTTCCGACTCGATGAGAAGCTCAGCCAACAAGAGGCGAGATACAGCGAGAAGGCGGAGGAGTACTCACAACTCGTCAAAGATTTGGAAGAGCTGAAAGATGAAAGCACCAGGTCTTTGAATAGAGTCAAGGACAGATCGGAGGCCGCAAGGCACTATCTTCAAACACAAATCGCTGGCCTTGAGTCGCAATTAATTACTTGCCGTGCTCAGTGTCGAAGCTACCAGAAGGAGAGAGATGAGGTAAGATCGGGAACATTATTCGCATTGATCGCCGTTATTGAGTGTAGCTTGGAGATTTTTGTTTCACATAGGTAAGCCTTCATATTTCTAAGCCCCCATAGATCCTGCGGGAAAGCATGAGCTGAAAGTCATGAGGTTGTTTTCTTTTCGGGAGCGTAATCGCGGCGGGTGTAAACCGACATTAGTAAAAAAAAAATACGTTTTACACAATATATATATTTTTTTCAAATCAATTTCATTTATAACAATGAAACTTTCATTATAGTGATGAAACTGACTCATTTGTTTGTTTTAGGTTCGTCAAAAGATGCAATTACAGATCCACAATATCAAAGAAAATTTGGATTTGGTTGGAGTGAGGCTTCGAGGGTTGCTAAGGCAGGTGGCTCTCTTGAAGCATTGCTATGCCATAACCTTACCGGATGAAGTCGACGTAACGGAAGTTTCTGATAACTACGCGGCTAGTTATATACAACCACAGTAATCCTATAGGCCAGAGGTGAAGGATCCCAATAGCTCTTTGCAGGGTTAGTAAATTAGTAGGTGTCAGGCCTCAGTTTATGGATCATTGGACGGACTGCCAATCTATCAATGACAAGGCAATTAGAACTCTCATAACTCCAATACGACGACTGAGTGTCGCACTTCTTACTTTTACATGTGCATACATGTACATCTGTACACTAAGGCACATTAATTGACAAATAACTCCTATATTTATTTGTTAACATAGTCTCTAATCATAAAAACGGATTCAGTAGGGTTTTTGAGATCCGGCCTTTAATCGATCATTGTTTTTCATTAGCTTCTCTAAATTTTACTAACTTTTTACAACAATAAAGTTTTACTTTTTGTACTAGCTTGGTTTTTGTTGATGACAAAAAATTGAACGATCTCAAAGACAGTGACTCGCATTTAGAATCTTCCAGAACTTTTTCATTCCAAGTTCCCACAACAATTCACCTACTTAGGGTTCACTCATGTTTATTGGATTGTTAGGTGATAATTTACAAATTTTATTTAAAGAACTTAAAAAACTAAACTTAGATAAAATTACCCGAATATAAAACTAAAACGAACTAAAAATAAACCTTAAAAATCTAACTAAAGTATTGTCCATGAGGCATGGTGCCAGGAACACTGGCTGCATTTCCACGTAGAATAGCAATAGCTATTCTCTGTTTAGCAGAGGGTGTGCAATGGACCTGAACAACTTGATTCCTCCGTCCCCTTTCCATTATCGGAAATGAAGACGTACGGAAGCACAGCACCGCACAATATGATTTGCATCAACCTTTATAATTAGAACACCGAAGGAATGGAAAGCCTTACCAGCGTCTTTGTTTCCCGATAACTATAATCTGGAAGTCTTCAAGTCAAGAGTGAATAGGTATCCTCTATAGGTAGGTTCCACCGTCGACCGCATCGTTACTTGTCATCAGGTTATAATGCGTCAAATGATGTCCTATACTGCAATAAAAAAGAACGATATTTTTTAATCACATCAAATTTTATTTTCTATTAGATGTTTCCACCAAGCCAATAAAATCCAAAAAGTATAAAAGTTTACTTATGTATCTACTATAAAACTAACAAAACGAAATTAAGTTATCGAGGTCAGGTTCGAGATAATAATGTCTATTAGTGTGGTAAGTTACTGCAGAGGTTACATTATTTTTCTAGGAGGCTAAGTTCTATTATATAACTTACTGCAGCAAATAAAAGGCTATATTTAATAAAGCAATAATGTTTTTAAAATGTGAGTTTATTTTGCCCGCGACTACGTCTACGCGGGCCATTTACGCATCCTACTATTAGTTCAATTTACTTCTCTGAAATCATGCAAAAAAACGTACATCGATGACGTGGCCTAAAATTCGAAGCTTCCAGTCCTAACTTAAATTTCGCAAATAAGTACCCCCCTGAATAATCTTCGTCGCTTAAACGTGATGTGATGCATATAGATAATAATGATTGTAATTTATGGAGTACCTAAGTACCTAATTATAATTGTATAAAAATGTTTTGTAAGTACATTAGTAACAAGGATATGAATTTATCCTACATACGTTTATCGGCACATCAGTGAGTGGCACAAAGCGATGCGGTGTGTGTATTGTGTACTAAAAAGTTTAGTACTGAAAGTTAAAATCTGTACCTACTATGTACTTATTTACTGATGACCTGGTGTTTCCAGAAAAGGAACATTGCAGACCATACAAAAGGTATAATATTTCATCGCTCCGTGGCACCCTAAAGCTTGAGGATAAGTCGAATCGGGAACGGTTAAAATTGATATCAATAAAAAGATCATGATATGATACTATGAGCTATCGGTATCAACCAGTGGCATCCACTAATAATAGTGTATCCAACGTGTAAAAATACTAGCATACTATGTTACTAGGACATAGCTTTAGAAAGGTAGGCTAATTATAGGTTTAGAAAGATTTATATGTCCGTGTTATTGAAAGCTATATTTGTGCTAATTAATTTTATTGAAGCTTGAATATGTAACGTAAAATGTAGAAGCGAAGTTACCGGACATTAGGGTTGCAATGCTAGTGCAGTGTAGGGCCAACTTATAATTATAATATAATAAATTTCTTTTGTGGCCGTGTGGCGCAAGATATACAATAAAATCCTGGGTCTCACTGACGCATTCCTTCTGGGCAGGTAAGGCGCTGCTACCGGGCTAAGGACCGAATCATCTCGGTAATTATTAAAAAAAAGACAACAATAACACATTAAATGGTTAAAAAAATTATTACATTGCCTTCGACGACCTTTGAACTTTAATTTAAATATCATTTGTTGGCTTTTCATGAATTATTTATTATTCATGCCATGCGTTATTAGGTAGTAGGTACCTACTGTCGGCCTGTCTTGGAATACTTTTAAAATGTGTATTTTATTGATTTTGTTAGATTAGCTACAGGTTTACACTATCTCACGGGGCTTAGTGCGGATGTGGTTGAAGTTAGTAAAGTGGAGTGGCTCTCAAATAGCTGCGAACTTGACATGAATTTGCAACCCTGATC
Source organism: Campaea margaritaria (assembly GCA_912999815.1). NCBI lineage: Eukaryota > Metazoa > Arthropoda > Insecta > Lepidoptera > Geometridae > Campaea > Campaea margaritaria. The sequence goes on from OU538788.1 coordinate 10,902,815, forward strand.
AGAACGGAAGGTTCGCATGCGTCCGCCGCGCCGTAGCCGATTGGTCGAGTGGAGTGCACCTATACCTATTACGAGTTAACGACTCGTGTGCCTGTGGTGTGCTGTGCGCTAATGAGTGACCAGCGCCACTCGTTAGGCTTTGTCCGAGCGCCGCGCGCCCTTGCCCGACTTGAAGCCGTGCCTCTCCACTCGCCGATCGAGTAATGTCAGTCGACCTTTTTATAATTTTTTTACCCTTTGCGCCAGGTAACAGGTTCTCAGCGGCCCTCGGGATCCTAACCAGCGCAACCTGTTATCATTAGCATTCATTTGGTATGTTTTAGTCTTCGGATTCTCGTAGGTACTACAGCATAAAGAGTAAACAATGGATAAGTCTTATGTTATTAGTACCAACATTCTGAAAACGTAAAATTTTTACCTATAGACTGTAGTCAAATTGAATGGTGGCTAAGTATAACTAGATAATTTATCTAGAACTAGCTGTACTCTGCCACGCTTGGCACATTCGCACATTCGCTGATATGTCACTGATGAAAAAATAGATAAAAACAATCCTTGATGCGGATTATATATCATGCTAAAATTTCAACTCGATCGGTGCAGAACTTTTTGAGTTTTTGAAGCATACACAAACCAACATAACATTTATATATATATATAAGATGATTATAGGTTATCTATTATATCAACGGCGAATTTAAATCATTTCGATCGCAACCAAATTACCTAATCAGAAGTACAGCAGTAATTTTTTTGAGATAATTTCATCGAAGTTTATAATCGTACTATCCTATCATAATTATAAACAGACTAGCATTGTTCCGTCATTTCCCATCTACCGGACCCTAGCATAGCTATATGAACTATCGCCTGCACAAAGCAAATATTATAGTGAATATGACCACAGATCATCTACTAGTCGTATAACCTCAATCGGTCAAATCGTTCAGATACTATACGATCAATCACCTTGTCTACTATTTTAAATATCAAGATTCTGGGTTTAATTTCAGTAGTTTCAAGTATGGAACCTATTACTTGACAGGATTTTGTGTCATTTCATTGTATACTATTACAAAATCACCTTGTAAATAGGTATAACAGTCTGTCCTCGGTCACGGATTTGTAATTAGGCTATTATTTATTCAGCCGATTGCTTTAACATAGCAACGAGATCGGCAATTTGTCCTGTCACCGTTGATAGATTTAAGCCGTGTCTCCTGCGCGTGTTTTGGTCTAAACACTACACAAAAACCTATACATAAAACATTGTAATTTTTGACTACATATCTTGTTTGATATGAAAACATGAAACTTTGTCAAAAAGTTCAAAAATGACATTGTTTCGTGTACAGGTTTTTGTGTAGTATGTAGAACAAAACACGCGCTAGAGACACGGCTTAATACAAACAAGGTGCAAGTGCCAATTATAACTTATACTTCAATTCTGGACCAACGCATTTACGATGACCATTGAGTGGTTTGGTTAATGGTTCTCGTTAGTTGCTATACTGAACTGCAGATTGAGTTTGAAGGCACTTTGATGTAAAGTGCTGACCAACAAGGAGGAGCAAGGAGTGCAATTAATATGTCCTTATTTAATATGAACTCATTTTCAAAGTTAGTCGATGAAGTTCGTTAGTTGGTAATATACATAATCATGTTGGAACTCAGTTTGACGCCGGCCCGGTACTAAAATTATCTTGTTATCGACTTTAAGTTACTTAAGTACCAACCATTGCATTGCATGTACTTAGTTGTAGATTTTCCTTTATACTATAGAGGAGCTTACACACGAGACAAGGAATGGCCATTCAAGAAGTAGCGACGGAAGAAAAGTAATTTTCACAATCGGATTACGTTTGAATTCGATCATATTGCCCCCGGGACGTACCAATCCTATTACAGGTGCTCCCCGAAGCAATTTCAGAATTCCTATTGAAATTTATACTTTTAAAATGTACAAAAGTTTAGTATTAAATGTCTTCACTTTTACGAAACTTCTTTCGTTTAAGCTTATGACGAAATGTAAAATATAACAGGTTTTTGGTTTAGTATTAGGTAGTCAAAAGCTGATCTACCTACCAGTTTTACAAAAATTAAAAATATTAAAATTAATTAGTAATATATATATATATATATTTATATATTTATATATATATATATATATAAACTTTTTATTGTTTGTTTTATAATTACGTAAATACTACAAAACCGATTACAGTGCGGTTTTCACTGTATGGTAGATTATAATTTGACTTAAGCAATTACATATATTACCTACGTCTACGGTCAATATGTAGAAACCGAGTTATAGATATAAATTGTTTGAAGGGGATGCGCCGCGCCGCCGCCGGTATGTGATTAATACATCACCAGGCTTTGACGAGGAACTTCTTCCAATATTGTTATAAAAGAAGTACCAATGCAAGCGAAGTCACGAGTAACCGCTAGTGTAATAAATACGACTAAAATCCTTTTATTTCTAAAAAATGTGTCACGTGCCAACCTTTATAGTATGGAGTCCAACTGGTTTTGGATAGGTACAGCGTTTGGCACTTTGTTACATTTGATACTTTATCAATCAATAATATATAATTTAATATTTTAGACTAGTATACCTTTAGGCCCTAAATAAGAAGCAGTTGATCAGACTGTAAAAGCTAGGTAACAACTAGTTAATACAGGTTTTACAAATAATGGGGTGCGGGCCAGGTAACCTCCACGAGTGCCCGGCTGTTGTTCGTCCCTCTTGATGCGTTGCATCCGGAGGGAAGGGCAGCAGCTGGGACGGTGCACCCTGGGGTTCGGTCAGCAATTCTCCTAGAGGAATTGGTGGCCGTAGCAAATAACCTGGCGAGAAGAGGTCCTTCGCGTGTCCCTCTGATCAGTAGAGGGCACAGCGAGGGACCAATAACGGGGACTTTTGGGCCGCGGATCGGGGGTCCAACGCCCAAGTTAGAAGTCGTTAGAAGTCCCGAGCTGAGGTGCGGCTCGTGTGTTCTGGGACGCACCCAGCGGAGAAAGAGGCCCAAGCCTCACGTGGCGAGCCCGGGAGGGCGCCCGCAGAGGTGGTCGCGGAAGCGCCGTGCGAACCCGTGACCACCTCCATAATGCGGAGAGGAGAACACCCCGGGGTTTTAGTGGGTAAACCCCGCCAGACCAGCTGGCGGGGGAGTCCCACATAACCACCCCGCCCCCCCCCGGCCGGGTGGTATGCCTAATGCATTTCCCCGGGAAAAAAAAAAAAGGTTTTACAAATAATGGGGTGCGCGCCAGGTAACCTCCACGAGTGCCCGGCTGTTGTTCGTCCCTCTTGATGCGTTGCATCCGGAGGGAAGGGCAGCAGCTGGGACGGTGCACCCTGGGGTTCGGTCAGCAATTCTCCTAGGGGAATTGGTGGCCGTAGCAAATAACCTGGCGAGAAGAGGTCCTTCGCGTGTCCCTCTGATCAGCAGAGGGCACAGCGAGGGACCAATAACGGGGACTTTTGGGCCGCGGATCGGGGGTCCAACGCCCAAGTTAGAAGTCCCGAGCTGAGGTGCGGCCCGTGTGTTCCGGGACGCACCCAGCGGAGAAAGAGGCCCAAGCCTCACGTGGCGAGCCCGGGAGGGCGCCCGCAGAGGTGGTCGCGGAAGCGCCGTGCGAACCCGTGACCACCTCTATAATGCGGAGAGGAGAACACCCCGGGGTTTTAGTGGGTAAACCCCGCCAGACCAGCTGGCGGGGGAGTCCCACATAACCACCCCGCCCCCCCCCGAGGGCCGGGTGGTATGCCTAATGCATTTCCCCGAGAAAAAAAAAAAAAAGGTTTTACAAATAATGGGGTGCGGGCCAGGTAACCTCCACGAGTGCCCGGCTGTTGTTCGTCCCTCTTGATGCGTTGCATCCGGAGGGAAGGGCAGCAGCTGGGACGGTGCACCCTGGGGTTCGGTCAGCAATTCTCCTAGGGGAATTGGTGGCCGTAGCAAATAATCTGGCGAGAAGAGGTCCTTCGCGTGTCCCTCTGATCAGCAGAGGGCACAGCGAGGGACCAATAACGGGGACTTTTGGGCCGCGGATCGGGGGTCCAACGCCCAAGTTAGAAGTCCCGAGCTGAGGTGCGGCCCGTGTGTTCCGGGACGCACCCAGCGGAGAAAGAGGCCCAAGCCTCACGTGGCGAGCCCGGGAGGGCGCCCGCAGAGGGGGTCGCGGAAGCGCCGTGCGAACCCGTGACCACCTCCATAATGCGGAGAAGAGAACACCCCGGGGTTTTAGTGGGTAAACCCCGCCAGACCAGCTGGCGGGGGAGTCCCACATAACCACCCCCCCCGCCCCCGGGGGCCGGGTGGTATGCCTAATGCATTTCCCCGGGAAAAAAAAAGGTTTTACAAATAATAAAATGACACGAATCACTCAATCTTCGGCCACTTTTTAACCCCCGACGCAAAAAGGACGGGGTGTTATAAGTTTGACGTGTCTGTGTGTGAGTCGTAGCTCCCAAACGGATGAAACGATTTTGATTAAGTTTTTTTTTGTTTGAAATTTATTATAGTTAAGTGTCTAACTATAGTAGTTCCAAAACGACCAAAAAAATGAAATAGTATTTTTTTTATTTGACTCATTGATGAGACAAGCAAGTCGTTCACGTGATGGTAAGCGCTACGCCTGCCCATAATAGTTACAGGACTTTGCATTGCATAATCTTGGGCGGAACTGCACTGCGCTCGTCACCCTGAGACATCAGCTGTAAAGTCTCATATTCCCAGTAATTTCGCTGGAAACAGTGCCCTCAAACCGGATCTCAGTAACTTTTGCAAACTACTGCTTAGCGTATGAATATCTGGCAAAGGTGTGGTGCTTCTCCAGGCGGTCTCTGCAGAAGAGGCCTCCCACTAAAAACACCACTCCTTTTAAATTTTATCCTCTATTGTTCCTTGAAAGTTTTAAGCAGCTTTGGCGATTTATTCCTACTTCCTTATCCCTACTTATATTATAAATGCGAAAGTAACTCTTTCTGTCTGTATGTCTGTCTGTCTGTCTGTCTGTTGCTCTTTCACGGCTAAACTACTGAACTGATTGAAATGAAATTTGGTACAGAGATAGTCTAGAGCCTAAGAAAGGACATAGGGTACTTTTTAATGCGAAAAAAGCATTGTGAGGGTTTGAAATAGGGGATGAAAGTTTGTATGGAAGTTTCGTCATTTTTGAAGCTAAAAGCTTGAAATTTATTTTTTAGGTTTTTATTAGTTATAAATAAATTTGCCATTCAAAGTTTGTAAGAATTGACACTTGAGGGGTATTATAAATATAGGGGATGAAAGTATGTATGAAAATATGTAAGTTTTCGGCTAAACTACTGCACCGATTTAAAAAAATATTTCACTAATGGAAAGCTACATTGACAGCGAGTTATATAGACTATATTTTATCCCCATATTCCCGCGGGAACAGGAACTACGCGGGTGAAACCGCGGGGCGCAGCTAGTTTATTTTAAATCACATAGTAACGGTTAGCTAAACTTAGTATTTATAAACAGTATATACCATTTTACTATCGAACGAACGTGTCTATGTGACATGAACTAATATTTTCTGTTGTTTTACAAGCTTTTATATTAAACTCACTGGGACAGAACATCTGAACTAATTATGTGGTATTAGATGGATGTTATCTTACAAATTAATGTTGATTCAGTTTCCGTTATTAAATGATTTTTCAAATTCCGACAAAAAATTTAATATTATAGCAGGCTGATCGGATGGTAGAGGCGGGAGATAGACAAGAGAACGTACCTATAACGGTAGATTGATAGTGTAAAGGATTATTTTGATAAGCTTGCAGTACTAAATACGTATTTATTAAAGTTTGTCTGGTAAAATCTACAGGTATATCATCAATAATAATAGTTATTTTGTGCTAGTTAGACAGAGTTAGGGTTTGTGGTATCTGCCACGTTGCAGCGCGCTGAAGCTATTTCAATAAGATTTTGTGTGATATTTGTAGGTATAGTCCCCAGCATCAAGCTACAAATGTAAGGTTTTTTTTAACGGCTTAAGATCGCATGCATAGATCCTGACTCCTAACTATTCTCTGTATCTAGGAAATCAGGAATTACGAGGACCATGGTCCTACATACACCCAGACTCAGAGCAAATACCTACCTAATTTTATTAAACTTTCCTTTAAACTTAAAGGTCAATGCAACAGGTCAACAGGTGTTAATAAAACATCAAAATCCACTCAAACACATTATATTTTTATTGTTTGATTTTTATATTTTTGGTGCTCCATTTTTGTATGTGTATTTAAATTATAAATTAATACTAATAATAGGACTCGAGAAACGCGCACAGCCTCCTTAAATGGGCAATCGGGAGCTCTGTGCACTTTCTGAGGCCCGGGCAATGAGCTCGGCATAATAAATAATATTCAGTAAGGTACAAAAAAGGAATTCAACGAAGTACCATCGGATGGTTTCACACTCGTTCACTCACGCTCCACACAGGCGAACAGTCTTACATCTATAATATCACTAGCTATACAGAATGCGGCGAGGCCGCGTGCACTGAACCATTGATGTGTACTATGTCGGTAGGGTATTCACTCGAAGTGAGAGCCCTTGAGCTTCTTGACGGCGTTGGTCAGGTGGAGCATCTCCGTGTTCAGCTGCCAGATGAGGGTCTCTAGCTTCTCCACGGAATCCAGCACTTCCACCTGCTCGGTGTGCGGGTTGAAACGCACCTCGAAGGGTCGCGACATGGTCGACACCCAGCGTCTGGAGAAACAATACACATATTAATTTTATCATCAACATGGGCAGCCTATTCAAAACCACAAGACTATTGGACACGAGTTTATTTTTAATTAATGTGTCATTTATATTGTATCCATGTATAAATTACAAGTGTAAATTGCCTCAGAAATAGTTATAGTTACCTGAATTTTTCTTTGGCATCTTCGAAGCTTTCAGCTACGTAATAGATAGGTTGGTACTCCTGGTCTTGGTAGGGCTGTACCGAGGTGGTTGCTGGTTCGAAGGGTCTCAGCTCAGGCTTGTCGCTAAGAGCGTGCAGCAGCTCTCCGATGGAAGACAGCAGAGCGGCACCGTACGCCTTCAGCTGGTGATTCTCCTTGCAAAGCCCGAACTCAACGGTGAACCAATACACCTGAACAAATATAAATAAAGTTCACAATAGTGTGCAGACACGAGACACATAAAGACACAATTTCACATATTTCGCAAGAGCATGGGCCCAACTATCTATTTTAGTACGTTCGCGCATGCTATTTTAATGCCGGTATTCAACTTACAGTAGAGAGCTTTTCGATTTCCGGATCAGAAGCGCCAAGAGATGCCAGTCCGATTTCTTGAGAGAACTGCGCGAAGCTTTGGTCGGCCAGGAGAGGAATATGTCCAAGGAGCTCGTGGATGCAATCACTAAAAAAATATATATTATTAGAGAAAACCAAAGAAGAACGGTCCCTCGAGGTATTATGAGAAAACATCATGATTACGATGGGAAAGACCCAATACGTCACTGGAATCACATCACTTTATAATTTAAATTATGCGTAAATTATCTATCTATTAGTAAGCATATTCATTAGTTAATTTTATATATTTTTGCTTCAGAAAACCCGTAATCTAATGTCAATCGTTGGGGCTCATTCTACTCTGAACTGGTTAAATTAAACTAAGTAATTTGTTTTGAATGTGTACACCTGTATATATTACACCGAACTCTTTATATATAATTTCAGCCTCTATTTATAATTCAACTATCGTAGTTCACTTTAGTAGAGTAGTTTCTCTTAAATTGAACCTTTTAAAGCTAAAAACTTCGAAGTGAAGAGAGCTCAAGTCTAATTAAATGAGGAGTGAATCATTTAACAACGTTAAAAGTCCATCAGGGCGAACATCGTTTCTCATAACCCGGAAATAATTTAACGCCTCGGTATTGAGCTCCAACAAACCGCGTCCTCACCTACATAATAACCCAACAAAACCTTACATTGAAACTACTTGCGTATTTACTTAATTGTCTTGTCCGGTCTACACTTGTCTAAGTAGCCGAAAGCCAATTTATATTATTATTGTGCTAACAAGGACCCTGGAAACGTAAAAAATATTTCCGCTAAAAATTACCATGACAACTTCTTTTTCGCTTGAGGTGGACTTTGAAAATATTTTTGACAGGTAATGTAGACCGTTTGATATAACTGATCCAACTTTGTCAATGCAAAGTTAAAATATATTACGTAAATATTGACTTACGGTTCGGGTGTGTGGAAGGGTGAGTTAGCGTGACGCACGTATTGGGTAGATTGGAAGACGCGGAAGGCGAGAGAGGCGAGGAAGTCCCGAGCGGTGAGCAGACCGGCAGCGGGACGCAAGGTGAATCCGGTGTGTTGGCGGAGGAAGTTGCTCACATCCTCTAGCTGAGGAATACGGTGAGGAACGAAGATATCCGCATCTTGCAGCTTCTGGAAGGCAGCCTTGTACTCGCGGCAGGCGTGCTTGGGCATCAGGTCGAGGACGGTGTTGAACACTCGCATCCAGGTGGAGTTCTCACTCTCGGAGTAGTCGGTGGACGGAATTTGGTCACCGTATTTGTAAGCAAAAGCAATCTCCGCGATTTGCTTCCTGCGCTCTCTGTACTCCTTGTCGGCGAAGCCTGGATGATTCATGTCCAGCTCAGGCTCGTACTTAGTCATGAGATGGTTGCAGTTGTCAAGATCGGAAGCGTGGCGAGGGAACCACGGGGTCTTGCTGGAAATGTTTTCTGTTACTAGATTTATGCCAGCAAAAGAGGTGGTCTGACGGAGAGATCTGATGAGCTGGAGCATGTTGCCGCGAGACATGCTCACATTAACGAGGGCGTCGAACTGGACGCCCTCTGTCTGAGAGGGACGTGTCTCGAGATGCTGGACGCAACCATTGTAGTTGTCGATGGTTTTTAGGATGCGAGCGAGCGAGCCCATTCCGTCACGCATGCGCAGCAGCAGAGCGGCTTGCTGAACCGCCTGTTCCGCTTCCGGTGATTCAGCGGCAGCGTTCTGAAGAATCACCTCCTCCTCCGTGAGAGTATAATCTGTAAATTGGTATCAAGTTAATCATTGGCTAACTATTTTACCATAATAACCATTACACTTGTATTATGTAGAAGTTAAAATAATTGTTAGTTCCTCTAAATATTAATGTATACTGACCGTCGTCTATTTTTCCGGCGTCGTCCCCAATATCTGCGTCAGCTAAAATAAAATAAAAATAAAATAATAACAAAAGCAAAAACAAATAAAACCGGATGAAACATAACAAAATCTATTGGTATTTACCAAGGTGACCATTTTTGGTCTCGTCTTGTTGGGTCCCATCTTCAACAGTAGGGGATTTGTCGTCGTTGCCAATATGAATTTCATCTTGGATGTAATCGGAGTCCAAGCCAGAATCTAAATAAAATAAAAGAAACAAAATAAACAAAACGTAACCAATAAAATATTTTTAACAAATAAACATAAAAATACTCATGAAATCGAAACGATTAAGTATACTAAAACTCAACTGCCCGAAAACAAAATACGACGATTTTAGCATTGTAGGTAGGTAGTAAAATTCCTCGATATCATATTCCCTGAACCTAAATTTATGTAAATTGAACTGCACAAACTTCCTATTGAGATGTTTTCAAGTGTCTACCTACAGAATGTAAAAGTCAATTTCAATATTCAATTTTCGAAATTCTTTCTTCAGCGGCAGTATCAGCACGTCTATGTAATTTTCTTCCCTCAGATTTTTGCTGATAGTTTTCCCTGCTTACCTTACATCTTCTTTACTCCAGCACGTCTACGAAGGGAGAGATTGCAATACTTATTGTTTCCCTATATATAATTTCGCAGGAGAATCCCTTAAGCCGTATCTTTGCGTACGCGAGGGGTTTTGGAAAACGGATTATCGCATACATAACAGTATTTTCGACGCAATCCTCCGAAATAGTTCACGTACGGTTTACGCAATTCTCCTGAGACTTGGAAAAGTTTGTGCACTAACCATTGGCGCGGGCACGAGCCTCCTCAAGCACACTTTGTTTGGTCTGTTTGACTACCAGGGTCTCAAAGCGAGCGTCGTCTACGAGAGAGCGACGGCGGGATGGATAGCCATTCTGAAACAAACAATTTCAAGCATTAGTCATAATATTCCAACTTTTACTAATTATCTTTATGAGAGAGCTTATAATAATTATGAATATGATGATGATTTGTACTTAATTTGGTTTTTTAAGAATATTGGATCTGTAACATACTACTTACTTAACAGGACTAACGTAATTCAGAATCACAAAAGAACTTCAGAATACACACATAGGTACATTTCTATTTTTAACGTAGATAGATACGTAAGTTAGCAAACAAAGAAAATCCTACAGTTCCCTGCGCACAAAGGACGGTCTCTTAAAACGGCTTTTATCTTTGAAATCCTAATAAAGCGGTCACACCGCATTATATTTCATGTGAGAGCCTGAATTGCTTTTACGGAGTTCCTAAGCTTATTTCCGCGCGTGTCCGGGCGTAAAGTGGTGCCATTATTCCCGCCCCCGCTCACACCATCGCCGGATGCGAACTCCCGCGATGGAAATTTCTCTCAAAGGTTTTCAACTTTCTGGACCACTGAGCTCCAATGGAGCCAATTACGACGGTCGCGTGCTAAGTGCAACCCGCCTTTATGCCCTTTGACACTTTTAGTCACTCCTTAACTTCTCCGCTACGACTTTTAGGTTTAGGAACTAAATAATTAGCTTTTAGACAATAGCCACTATCATTAACGAGTGTTCGTGCTCAAAGTTATTATTAACCTTAGTATCTACCTATCATATTGTTATAATGGCTTATTCCGAGCTACAGCGCGTTATTTTTTGTGCACTTAAGCACCCACTTGCCTTGGTTACGGTCAAACTTCTGAGTGTCAATGTTAATTTGAGTTTATTTAATGTACCTCTTGTTTTTTTATCGACTGTATCTTAACCATTATCGTAATAATGGATAATGTAACTTTAATTTAATAAAAATATTTGAATTACATGGATGAAGCAAAGATTTTCATTTTAGAAAACTTCAAGATACATACGAGGACTACGTCGGAAATACGGTTGTTTATTCCAATAAGTTCACTTAATATTGTCCTTAGATTAGTGAGAGCCTGACTGGGCGTAAAGTAGGTACTAAGTTGGCATGGTCCCTGTGACGGAGGCAGCGCGGTTTCCGTCGAGCTCCGCTAAGGAGCGACGAGGCGGCGCAAAAGCGGTGAGACCTAGCATTTTCCACTAGAGTGATCGTGCGGGCCTAACTATGTGTGTCAAGGGTCGCAGTAATCACACTCCATTGTTACCGGAGCCCCTGAAATGCACTAAGTCAGTAATAGCTGGACCTGAAATTTTAACGTCTGTAATGTAATACAATTTAAACGTCTACACATTTTTATTTAACCAAAACGAAGCTATTTTATTGTGAGTTTCGGTGTTGAGTCAGCCGTGTGTTGCGGACTGTTTACATAGCGTACGCAAGGCAAGATTGCGGAAACTCCGATTGAAGTTAAAGGTCCGCCTAACTGGAGCGGGCAGGATTTGGAATCCGGTTGGCATAGCCTTGGTGTGGCCGAGTGGCCACTTCACCATTCCAATCGGTCGGCGGGTAATTTAGCCGGAGCGACGCGGCGGCTGCCAACCTGCGTGCTCGGCGTGCACCCTCGTGCCACTCTATCTATTCTATCATGGAGACACTCTATCATGGAGCGAATGTTTGATTCATGTTGATGGCGAAGTACTTCCGTTCAATTGGCAAGTCCACGAAATCCATCACTTGAATTATTATTTAGAATTCAAGCTTATTTGACAACGGGACCGACGTTAATCAACTATTCCAAATCAAAAGACCGTGGGAACACAGTAAAAAACTAACATTTACTGTATTCATATTATTATGAATTTACATTGAAACTGTGTTATTTTAGTAACAATAGGAAGTTAAAATACCAATAGTGTTAATTAATGCAGAATAGGAACAAAAACTTGTAATTTTAGTTATTGCACTGAATTTTTTTAATGAGTCATTTTAATTTGACCACGAGGATCTATTGGTCAAGGGCACATCGAACTAGCCTTCAATTAGTTCTGAGCAGATGTCGGATTTACTGGGTTGCGTGACGTTGCTTCATTATACTAACGAACCGAGAATGGCTACTGCATAAACTCGATCAAAACAAAAGATTCTAGACGCAATAGAGGCCGTGTCCACGATAAACTGATCGGCATTGTAATCGTTACCTTAAGGTTACAACGGTTAATAAGCTATAGGGCCCTGGCCGCTGTCACATGATCTATGTTTAAACATCTTTGCCGATTGCAGCGGGCTAGTGAGCGACACCGCCTTGCATTCCGACCTTCGATGGCCAAGGAAATACAATCATTCAGGTGCCAATTACAGAACACACGTTAATTGTGGCTGTTAGGCCTATTTATCGCACAGCGTACTTATAGTCACTTAATCAATAGAACATAAACATGATCGCATCGCTTGATAAGAGTTGGTATGCACAAGATGGTGACTCTTGACAGTACAGTTACAACTAAATAAAGTTCAACAGCACCCCGTATAATACTAACTCTTATAAAAAAAATCGCAAAAGCTTTATGATCAGTTTGGTGCCGGTGTGAAAAAACAGAGATTTTATATTCTTTCTCGAACATAAACAAACCTGTAATTGCAACAAAATTGAAACCATGAGGTAACGATTACGACTCAACAACGCCTTGAATATTGACAATAGTAATTAGTCATCTCGTAGACAATGATGAAACCTATTATCTCTTAACGGACTTTTTCTGCAATACGCAGTAATGCATTCTATGAAATTTGGTGCGAAGCCGCGAGAATTGTGCTATGGTTTCATATAGTAGCTTGTGTTTGTCAACAATGGCATATTAACGGTTGTTTTGTTGTTCGTCTGCGTATTACGAAACTTATCACACGACTTCATGCGGTAATTATTGAGAAAGTTCACCTACTTTATCCAGAATTTAACAGAGTATTAAGACAAAAAAAGCTGGCCGGCTCGGTCCTGGTGACCACGCGATGATGAACCCGAATTCTGGCGAACATTTGTATAATAAAATTATCGGCGTACATATTATATGTAGCAGCGAGAATATTTGTGTACAAGGTATATATTTCGTACTGGATTATCTCCTTTTGCATAGCGCTTTCACACGATTTCTTCGACATACTTCTCTTACAGTTTTTCTCTCGAATGTTTTGTTTTACCGCTGTTTAAGAAATAATGTGTGATAAATGCTTTCAATGCGTTAATAAATTTTCAAGTGTCTTTTGTTTTTTGGGTAGTTATTTAGCTTTGTTATGTAATAACGTGATTATTACAATGACAAAATAATATCAAGTTTGCATACATAAATCCAGAGAAGTGTCGTGTATTGAGCAAATTAAGGTCAAGATATTTTTTAGTCACAGATTAAATTTTAGGTTTGTTAATATCGTGGATGTCAAAAATATTTGATAAGTAATTACATCTACTTACTCACGTTTTTTAATCTCATATTGTTAATTAAAGTGCGCAAATTGTGAATTTGATGTTCGTAATTTTGTCAATCGAAAACTAGCCGGGGTTCGTTTATAACCACTTTTGATTGTTTTATAAGTTGTAAAAGTGTGTGTTTAAAAACTTTTAATTGGTAAATATTATTGTTTGATTTATGAAAAACTCACATGATTCTAATTAGTACTTTTGTTTTATGGCCGGTCACTTTTTACAGTTATGTATAAGTTAAATTTTAAAGCTCAAATATTTAATTATTTAATAAGCTAACAAAATATTTTATCAAACCTTTGTTAATCACTTTAAAAAATCCAAATGACCAGCCACAAAAAATAAAATGCAATGATGGTCCTTAGGGGATGAGAGGCAATGGGAGGCGGAACCGGGCCTGGTGGCACCGGGCCTGGCCTGGAAACGGTGAGCTCCTCACCTCGATGCTGTAGGATTTCTTGATGGCGAACATTTCGCGGTTCTTCTGGGCAGCTGCGACGGCCATTGCTTCTTCTCACGACACTCAACCGGGAACGATAGGGCCTGAACGAGGGGTTCACTGCGCGTTTAGCTAGCGTATGTCTGCGAAAGCTTTTCTGTCTCGACCACGGGCTTGTGCCTGTCTGTCTGCGACTAGAGCTGTCGTATTACTATAGCTAACTAAACTTTGGATTGCAAACAGACCAATGCATGATGACCGTTCGCAAGAACAGTTTAAATAGTGTTAGGCGCTCGCCTCCCACTCCGCAGCGCCTTTCGTCGCGCATGCGTCATTATTCGCGCCTCCGCGCCCCTCGCGCCCTCTGCCAGCCCGAGTGCTCGGGCGGCGGGATACCCTCGGCCCTTAAGGCCCTTAGTCTGATCAAAAAGGTACTTTCTAAAATGAACTCCTCCCTTATGGCTTATTTAAAAAAAACAGATAAATATATATTCGAATTTATCAATTCAAGTACAATATTAATATTTTTGCTTTTTTCTTTCAAATTAATACTATAATTGTTTTAAATAACTTTTTAACAGTATCTTATTTTTTTTATTAATCTGCCAATCGGCTTCGGTGATTTTACTTATATCTCTGTCAATTGATAGATAAACTTAATATCTATAAACGGTACTTACGATTTTTCAATCATACAATCGTGTGCATATGAAAAGTATTATTTTCTCGTTTTTCGTGTTATTTCGGCGGAATGTTTGACGTAACAGCCACGTTGAAGTGCGCAGTACCTTGGGCTTTATTTCAATAGTGTTTCGCGCGATATTTGTGCTGAGCCGTGTTGAGTTGCCAATTTGGGCATTGTAATCACCTTAACCGCTAAGAGCTGGAGCACCCTTCTCCAGCACCTCTTACCTAGCCTCTTACTATCTATACATAACTAAATAGATTGATAGACCTAAAACCAGTTGGATTTCGACCTTTTAAACTTAAACGTAATATTTTATAGCCGGGTAGATACCTTCTCAGTTACGAAAGATACTAATTGATGCTTGTTGCCTGCGACGTATGTGACTAGATTTCGTGATAAATGATTACAGTAGTATTCATGTACCTACAATTCACCTTGAAATAACTTCACTCGTTTATTCATAATTTTTCAAAGATGACACTCTGAAAGATCCATTTCTTAACTCCTTTATACTAAGATACGTTATTTTCACCTAAATTAGTAGAGCAGTTATCAAAATCGCACAAACAAAATGTACGTTAGATATAGACATTATAGATAGATAGATAAACTCTTTATTGAAACACCACAGAACAAAGAAAACTTAAAAACTAGGAAAAACCAAGTTAACCAAGTTAGTAATTATAATAAAATTATTCCACATTTATACTTTATACCTACTACGTTGTTGGATCAAATTGCGACATCTAAAAGATACAAGAAGAAGGACAAGAAAAATTAAATAAAGTATTGAAAAGAGGGACCAAAGCCTCCATTAATTTTTCCATACCGTAATTTTGTAGCTCTACGTCTACGAGATAGAGATACCGATTATGTCGTTTTAGGTAAAACACCATTACGTTTATCAAAATGCATAGTACTTTTAAAACCTTTACCTTTAGCATAAAGTATACTTTCATACTTACTGCGACACAAGCATGCCCTAATGCGGGAGCCTTTAGTAATCTGTGTATATTGTATAATCTGTTTAAGATAAAATATTTCTTTTTGAAGTAAAACTTCTTTAAGCACGCTTGACTTGGGGAGTAAGCTGGTGAATGCGTTACAAAAAATGTGATCGGAGGAGGCGAATGGAAGTTGAGAGGCCGATATAATTTAGTGAAGATAGAAAGAGAGAGAGAGAGAAAGTAACGTTTCGTACATTTTTTTAAATAGTTTTAATGAAAATTTGTTGTGAAATATTTTTTTCCTAAATATTTTTTTAGTTGAAATTTTACTTCTAGTCCCAGCACACATTTAGTTATTTTGGTATTGTTTTTATATACTTTAGAAAGTTATTTGTAGAAACAGGATGTAATCGAATCATTTATTTCAAATATTTAGTATGGAATGGTAGAGTTCAACTGAAGTTTGAAACCTGAAATTGAGCACGAGAATTGAACGTAGAAAAAAAACAGTATTATAATATATTCTTCTTTCATCTCGTTTATAGCTATGGACTAAACGGATGTTACCGTCCCTAATTTCATTTTAATGATTCAACATTGGGAAAGTTTTTTTTTATTTTACTGAGTGACGAAACGAGCAAGTCGTTCACCTGATGGTAAGCGCTACGCCTGCCCATAACAGTTACAGTGCCACCCGGAACGATGCATAATAATACAAAGTAATTGAAGTGTGACATATAATATAATAGATAGATAGACATGTAGACAAGCCAGTTCCGTTTTCGTACATAGTCAAAGGAACCCTAAAAAAGACATACAGACACTTGAACTTACAAGAACGTACCTAATAATGAAAAGGATAGTAGGTGTGAATAAAGTCTAAACTGCCTCCGTTAATTACTTCCTGTGGCAAATTTTAAGTGTTTCTCACTTATTTACTTGGACTACTCATTAATTCTAACCATTTGGCTTTATCAGATGCAAAATTATAATTATATTATAGTTAAACAAGCGCCGTAAATTATAAAGCCAGTAACGCTTGCTGAAAGCCGAAACTTTAGAAGAAAACGGATAGTCAAATTAATCAATCAGTTTCACGAGATGGTAAAAAACTACTCAACTACTCTCTACTCTCGTATTTAATATATAGTGTTTATAAAATGTTGTAAGTACGCCACCCACCCTACTATCGAAACATATTTTTTACTGTCCATCCAAAAGTTGTCTGGAAGAAATCGTTTTGTACTACCATTTGTACTACCCTTGTTTACCTACTGTAATTTTTTTGTAATGTTTTTTTTAAGTGTACAATTAAGAGTTTTCTGTTCTATTTTTGTTTTTTTACCTTTAAATATGTTACTATCAGATTAATACTTTTTCTTCTGTTATTAAGGTCGAGATAAGCTAGTCGTTCACCTAATGGTAAGCGCTGCGCCTGCCCATGACAACTACAGTGCCATCCAGAATCTCTTGTGGCACTGCAATGCGCTCGTCACCCTGAGACATGGTTCAAAAGTCTCATACGCCTAGTAATTTCAATGGTGCCCTTCAAACCGGAACACAGATTGTTAGCACACTACTGCTTGGCGGATGAATATCTGGCAAAGGCTTACTTCTCCAGGCGGTCTCTTGCAGAAGAAACCTACCACTACAAAACTTCTATCATCGCATACGCGTCCTTGAGAAAAATACTCTTTGGAATACTATGTATTTACAGTTTTGAGCTTGTAATTAAGAAAAGAGAACCGTAGTGAGTAATGAAAGCTATAGGAATATTTCAGGGGTGATGATTGTATAAAATTCCTCATAAATAATTGTCTTGTGATCGAATCATCATGACAGAAACCTACCTCTCACGAAAACCGCATGAATATGCTCTTAGTTGTCTACAGGTAAATTACATAAACCGACATAAAATAAACAAATCATACAGATGGAATGACACACTAGAGCTTGGAATATTTAGTGGGCGATAGTCAGTTAAGCACGTCAGAATGTCACATTGGTTTTTATGTAAGTGTTCCTGGTTTTTATAACGTTTCGAGATAATAACTTGTAGGTATCACTTAGGTCTTGCATTAAGAAACACAAAAACAGTAGTTAGAACATGCTAAGTATCACCAGTCGTATGTTTTGTCAGGGGTCCCGCCAGAGAACAATTAAAAATCTATTGTCTGGAAATGAGTAATACGTCTCCTTAAAATTGCTTCGCACCTCTCTATTTAGGGACTATGCTGTCTGCAGGTCTAACATGATATTCTGACCTGGAAACTCTATAGTCCTTGTAGGTGGCGTTGTACAAACAATGTAGCATACAAAACGGTAATGCACTCATCTGTTTGGCTGGTTAATTTTATGTTGGTTTATGTTATTTACTTGTCGACGACGAAGAGCATTTTGATGCGGTTTCCGCGAGAGGTAGGTCGAATCATCGTGGGGACCGGATTATGACATCACATGACAATTCTATATGGGGTATTTTATTTAAACAACGACTTGCACTCTTGATTCTGGACGAGCTGCCTCTTCCTGTGGTTTCAATACGCCCGGTTCTTTATGTTGGTTACCCTGTTGAGCCAGCACTTTTCTTACAGTGGATTTTTGTAAAGGAATGCTCTAATTATGTTTATTAAAGTTTAGCATTTCCTTTTGATAAATCCAGTTTCTTTTTAATGAGCATTTCTTGTTACTCAATTTCATTTTCATAATGTTCATTACTATAAATATAGCTGCTTTATTCTAACCGTTATAAATGTATTATAAAGTGATGAGGATAACACTTTACGGTAATTGCCAATATCCTGTCTAAACTAGCTAGAGATGCAACGGCTCTTATTGGATACCTGATATTGAACTGACGGGCTGGATGAGGGGATAATTTCATAACCTTTCATCCTGTCTGGATATAAGGCTCGCTTTTCACTGTTTTTACAGTTTTTTTTACTATCGTAGAAACATAAATTAATCTCCTGCTGATGTAAAAAGAGGACCTTACAGTGGAATATTGGAAAAAAACGACCTCAATTTAAAATAAATTTATAATTCAAAGAAATCTACTAACAAGGATTTTGAAACATATCTTTATAATTATTATGTTTTTGCTTCCTTCGCTCAAGGCACAAAATTTCATGAAGACATAAATCAAGTTGAGGAGGAATTGGCAGCTTACTAATAATTGATGATGATAAAATTACAATGACATTTGCACGTATTTATCCTAATCCTAACTAATAATATTAATAACGCGAATTTGAGTTTGATTGTTTGTTTGTTTGTTACGCTTTCATGCCTAAACCACTAAATCGATATTAAAAATTCTTTCAGCAATGGAAAGCTACATTATCAGCGAGTAACATAGGTTATATTTTGTTCCTATATTCCCATGGGAACGGGATCCGGGGTAAAACCGCGGGGCGTACCTAGTTTTATATAAATGTATTCCGGGTTTTACACACAAGGAAGCATTTGAGCTCTTTTGCAATTTAAATTACAAACCTGTATTTTTTTCGAAATGCAAATCTAAATCTATAATTTAAATTTTGAAAAAGCAATTTTAATTTTATTCTAAGGTTACATATTATACGAACAGCTACACATGGGGGCCGTGTGAAGCGTGTGGTCTAGAATTTGAACATTTAATTCTACAATAATTAGGTACAATTCACAGAAAGATAACCTCATAAACTTTAGGAAATTAATATTTAGACTAACATTACCTTTGCGGCATACGAAATATTTATCTAACTGCCTATTAGGTGTGTTCTCACTTCTCACGTACTCCTCAAAGGGCGAAAAGATGCGCCATAATCCACCATACTGGCCCAGTGTTAGTTAATATAATGTCACAATACCACTTTTTAAGTTTCTTGAACACGTTTATTTCTTCAAGATGTTTTTCATTTTTTAAGCGACAGCATAGAATGTGTACATACCTGTAAAGGGTTGAGGCTTTAATCGAGTGCTGCCGTAGAATTGTGCGAAGGGCATCTTATGTTATTATATAACAGGCATAAGTACTGTAAAAGAAAAAAAAACCTGTCATCATCGAGCCGAAAGAGTAGTGGGGCGTACATATAGTCATATATCCTCGGTATTCACTAAAAACCAAATACGAAAGGCATTATTACCAATAAAATTGTTGCATTATTGCTTGTTAGATTATTGCTGCAGAAGCAAGAAGTATACGTTATAATATAACATATTTACGAGTATATTTATAATGTTTAATGTTATAAAATATGGAATTTTTCAAGGGAACAAAGTAATCGATACGTCCATTATTGGCTTTAGCTATCGTCAGAGCTGTTTATAACGTGTCTCAATCCAAAACCAAACTTAAAACTGAAGGGGCCTAAGACTAAAGATCAGTAAGAACTTTAACCCTCGTTCACGTCTAAAAACTAATTAATGCAGAGTAAAAAGAACCGGTCCTCCTATACATTATAACTGTAATATTTTACGAAAGTGAAAAAATAAGTTATTATCTCATACAATAAAACTTGTTTCAATACAGAAGTTCACAAAAACTCCACACTTAGCTGTACACAACAAACAAACAAAAACATAATTTTGTTCGGTTGAGGCAAATACCCCCATGTGACCGGTTATTGTGCCACTCACCCTTACCATCTCTATTTTTGTTTTTTTTTCCAGTCTTATATATTTTTTTCCGTATTTCCGTAGATCCGACTGGACTAACACGTCTCGTCACTCAGTCAAATAAAAAAAAAGATCCTCATAGCTAGTTGGTGGTTTTCGGTTATAAAAGTTTTTCAAAAGCTTATTTCGTCACTAAAATAGCATATACCTACATAGCATAAACATATAATAGGTAATATGTAGTACATATTATACTATGCAAATAATTATATCGGATTTTTATTGTATTATTTTCTAAAATTTTATTATTTTTCAATACGTTCAAGTGAAGCGTAATTTACTGGTTTACGGTTGTTACCTACATTCATTGTGTGAAATTTGGTCACAGGCTAGACACAGCCCTATTCATTTTTAAGCACCTGGCTAGCTATTTAGCTATGCCTAGAATGACCCGTGACATGCTTGCTGCGAGTATTCTTACAGCCAAGTCAAAGTAGTATTTTCCGAACTGGGTATTCTTTATGGTTAGCAACGTCTATTTTGACACATATTTTTCACTAGCTATAAAACCGGCGCGGCGACTACGTTCGCGTGGTACTTGTAGAAATATAAAAAAAATGTATAATATAATAATATATTATATAATTTAATAGGTATTCATATCTACTGAACCCTGCAAGATATCGAAGTGAAACCATTTTATTATTGGTAGAGATTAAGGCGCTGAAAACTTGGGCATACCTACATATCAAGGACATTTTATGTTTACTTATACCTACTTACTTATTTAGTTTTTACTTAATTGCTATGCGGTTTTCTACGACGATTTGAGACACCATGTTTCCTCCTACCCGCTCGCTCCTCAGGGGAGTTACCTGCTTCTTTTCCTGTAAGCCCACTTAAAGCTTAAATACATAAATGACCGGTTTCTGGAACGTTAATTAACTTATACAGCAGATTAAGTTTAATGCTGTCCTTGTCATTTGCTAACTGCCTGATAATGACAACGATAGACTTAACCTGCTGGCAGAGTTAACAAGTGTTTTATAAACAAACAAGGATGCTGCTGATAATTTCTCAAATAGAAAAATTTTCATCAACGGAAAACCAAACATCTTCCCTTTATTATAAAAATTAGTTTATTACTTTTCCGTAAACGTTTTATTGTAATGGTCGGCAATATAATTTTTCGAGATTAAGTTTTGAATGACTGTCATTGTCATTATCCTTATTTAATAATTATTTTAATACAAGATCTGGTTTGATTGTCTAAGTTTTGGAGTTCATGTCTGGTAGATATATAGTACTGGTAATTATAAAAGTAACAATGTTGGCATATCATTTAATATGAAAAGCAATATCGCTATTAACTACATTATGACTTTAGGAGAGTTTTGATGAGAAACCAAAAATATAACGTTGATTTTGTATTTTTTGTGCTCTTTTATTAGGAACTCTGTAATGTTTGGAAACTTTTGTTTCTTGGATGAATATCTGACATAGGTCATACTTCTCCAATCAGCCGCAAGCAGAAGAGCTCTAGGTACCACTACAGAAAAAAGTTTCCATTACAGACGTTAAATGTATAATAATTCATGTTAGTTGGCATCGATTAACGTAAGAGCAATTTGATACGATGGTATTTCCGCATTAACAGCTGTCGGGTCATCGCCACTGCAACTCATGCAAAGGTAAACAGAAAGTTACGATCCGAGTGAACGCTTGGGGAATTCCTCAGCACTGGAGGCAAAACTGTAGTGTAGAACGAAACACAGACGTCATAATTTTACATACGTCATGGTTGCGTACCAACGACGTCATGATCTCACTTGGCCCCTTTCATGATATGAGAACAGTGATGGTTTTATGATTTGGCCAGAAGATGATTCAAGACTTCAACTTTATAGATAGGTATTTAATAATTAAAATTAGATCCCACTGCTGGGCACGGGTCTCTCCTCACTTTCGTGAGGAGGGTTAGGTCATATTCCACCACGGGGGCCCAGTCCGGATTGGTGGATAAAATACCTACCTCCGAAATAATTCTCGGGTAGGTATGTGGGTTTCCTCACGATGTTTTCCTTCACCGAAAAGCGAGTGATAATTACGTACATATGTTTTTTTACAGAAACACATTGGTACGTGCCCGCACTGGGATTTGAACTCACGACCTTCTGATTGGAAGGCGGACGTTCTCCCACTAGGCTACCACCTTTTTATAATTAGATACATTTACAAAATAAATTATGTTGTATTAAAATTGACGACGTTTGTAATCCTAGAGAGGTACGTACTTATCAAATAAATTGATACTAAACTCCTGTCGCCATCGCGTTATAGCCCTTCTGCCGGCTGCTCGAATATGTTTGTATGGTTTGATAAGGTAGTTAGCCCACCGTTAGCGGACGGTGACTCACGTCGCATGGATACTGATTCTGACAAGCTATTGACTTGTGACCTTCCGACCAGTTTTATATGCATTTAAAGATTTCGGTGATAAGGCTGCTCAGGTTTGACTGCATTTATTGTACCTATTAAAAAATTGTTCAAGGCCTTCGTAAAGTTCGTTGTTTGTTTTGTTTAACACCATTTTTTTGCATGAATCCTACTTTATAATTATTAGACTTGTGAAGAAATGGCTTAAAATTGAAAGGCCCAGTTATTAGTTTAACTACATTTCATATTTAAATCTTCTTTGTCCTATAAAAGTAAACAATCTACAAATCACCCAGAAAGTACCTACTTTAAACGATGTGATGTTTCTTGGGTGTAAACACGTTGTCCATAAATAAAATGTGTTATAGAAAGCGCAAGTGTGTTGTAAGCCTACAGGGCAATGACTGTGTCAACTTCACAAGTAGTATTTAGTACCTCCGATACGCAAGAGGAAAACCCCCAGCCCTCATGAAACTCGGTAAGGATAAAGATCGAGTAAATTACGTTATAATATAACGTTTTTGACTTCCTCAAAAAGAAGGTTCTTCGATGCATAGGTCGTTGACTTTGCCATTGTAGGAATGAACTCTGCATTTGAATTAAAACGATTGTGGTAAATACATACGCCATATTGTATGTAAGTACCCACATATCATTAAACGAGACAGAGGGCAGTGTAAGTTAAGTAGTTCAAGACTTAGACCAGATGATCAATGAAACTATTCAACTGGGCTAAGTGACCAAGCGCGAGATATAATTAATAGTTTCATAGAACACTGTTCGAACGCAGCCAGTAGTCTTGGATTTGGACTAATAGTGTGCGATATCCCCTAGTGCTTTACTCGACTACGGTTAAAGCGAAATTACCACTAGCTGCATCTATACTCAACAAAATATCTTATATTCTATTCATAATATCTTAACGTAACGGTCCTTATAAAATGTGTTAGTAAACTAGTAAGTATTACTTACCTATCACAACCCTTAATCAGTCAGCAACAAGCCTTACTATTAAGTAAGAACTCCAACAAATGATTTCCTAAATTATAATAAAAATACAACACTCAACTGCGTAGGTACATTTGCATAACAAAATAAGCTATTAAATTCAAAAGCAAAAACTCTACGATGATGAGTGACCAACTCTATGGTAATAATTAAATAATGATTAGTTATATAATAATAATATGCCATCGTTATAGAAATCAGTACCACAGAATTATTGTAGTAGCATTTCCTAAGTAGATGCATGGAACCAACGTTTATTCCCAACTCGGCACCTTCCCATATCCAAACCCAATTTATTTAGTTTAATCCAAGAAAAATTCAGATACTTGCATCCTGTAACGTGTATGATATACTTCTCGCACCCCTCACCCTATGATCTCGAATCTACTGCGTATTGTCATTAAAATAGATTATTTTTATATGGTACCGGATGTGGCATAAACAAAATTACATCCACGTAAAGTTTCTTGGTGCTATCTTCTCTGACGGGCGTATTTCCGAAGCACTGGTAGAGTTGATGGAGTTTCCTTTTCCTGTGCGAGGTTCAGGCATGAGTCACTACTTAAAAGGGAAATGTTATTTTTCAAACTCAAACTTTAATCATTTAACCATTAGTTTAGTAGATCATATTTGATTTATAATATTTTTTATTTTACTCTATTTATATAAGACTAAAGACTATAAAACTATAAGGCTTGTAAAAGTGCATTATTTTTGCCTAATTGCAATAAATGATTTGAGTTTTTAAAGTTGGTGCCGTCTATAACATCTTTTGTACAAAAATGTATAATGTATTGTAATCGATGGTGGCGGGTATGCTAAAAAAAGTGAACACGGCGCGGCATCTCCAGCTGGTAAATGGAAAGTATCATTAGTGGATGTGTTTTCCCAACAAGCGCAAGTATACACTTTTCAGTGGTAAATACATATAATTATCTATGAGGAAGGTGAACGAAACTAACCGACAGACCGGCCTTATTTGCTGTGTGTGGCAAATAATACATCTTTTACGACCTACATTCGTGGATTTTAGTAATCGTTGGCTAAAAGTAAATAAAATTTCCCTATATCTAATAAAATATTTTTCCAAAATATGAAGATTGCATTCAAGGACAACAGGAAGCGAATGTTTGATAGTCACACGTGTTTCTAAAACCTGATCATAGAATATTATGCCTACTTATGTAGTAGGATAGTTTTAAAGTCAGGAAAGTTATCTTTAATTCTCGGAAAGGTTGTAAATATAAGATATTATGTTGTCCATCTTAAAATTCCTGGACATAGGGATGATAGTAATTGTAAAGTAAAATATTATTGCCTGAGCCTTTAAATTTCAGAACATATTTAGAAAATCCTGAAAATCACTTTAATATTGACTGTACTGTATATCTTGGATGTTCTTGGAATTAAATTAGAGCTCTGGACCGGTGGTCCTACAGTTATGGATGTCTGGGAACGACCCATTTCAGTTTTGGACTTATAATAGTCGTTGAGTGATGTTTATTTGAACTGATGCCTACCAGTTATTGCATTCTTGTAATCCAAAGAGAAAGTTACCTCTTTTTATTAAGTATTGTAATCTTAAAACTTGTATACATAAATTGACAGAGTTTTACGGGTTGTGTCGAGTATGCAACTTTACTTGTATATCATAAATTTACGTCAACAACCAGTTGACGTCACACTTCGAAAATTCCTCGTCTTTTTATTTTATTGTATTATTTAAGTCGCTTTCTTTTCTGTCTGTTTAGTTTAAATTTTCCACTCAATTTTAGACTAATTTAGGATAATTATAATTATAATCATAGGAAAATTTATCATATAAAGTATCCCGTTTATGTTACTATACTGCGACATTTAAATCACCTACGACATTTTTATTATTAAAATATTATGTTGTCTACAATTATTATTTTGAAAAACTAGTCGAACGACTGTTTATCTAATTTGCTAGCCTAAAAAATTCTATCTATTCAGAAATAGCTCTGTAATGTCTGTTTTTACTCGTGTTTTAGATTAATATTGCTGATACATTAGAAAGGATATTTAAATAATTTAGAGATATTCCTAAATACAGATATTTCGTAATAATGCCTGTATCACAGGACAGGTAACATCACACATGCCAGTTTTTGCAAACACATAGGTCTTGACCTGTAATTATAAAGATTCCTTGTAACTAGGGAATCAGGACATCGATCGACCGCATAGGCTTACTAAAGTTCAGTTGCGCCCTGATAAAAGATGTGACTTTCAAAATTATATCTATATATACATAGTTTTTAGAAAGTCACATCAAGAAATTGGGATTCATTTATAATAATACGTTATTTATGTACATGTAATCCCAATTTCCCTTGGTCACGCCTTAACTAGAGAACGACTGAATCTCAAATCACAAAAACAAGACCAATTTGAGATTTTTTTTCTAATATTTATTAAGTTTAGAGGAAGTTTCTTATGAAAAGAAAAATTGGAAAGTGTGGTAAAACTGATAATTATTTTTTCTACGATATATTTGTATAAATTCACGATTTCACATTAGATCTTCAGCTACTCCTAAGTAACATGATGGTTGTTAACATGGGAAATGCATTTATTGGGGGAAAACTGGAATTACGCTGCTGAAAACACGGGGCGCCGCTTGTGTATTTTATGAATAAAACTTAAATGAATAAATGAATAAAACTAAAGCATACCTAACCTACGAAGGCCTAAGGAACGACTATATCTAAGTTCTACATATTATCTACATACCTACATAATCAAAATAATTTTAGGACTTAACGAAATAAGTCGGTACTAGAAGAATTACTCAAATGAAGGCTAACATGTTAGGATGTAAGCCTCATTTTTCTTAAAATTGAAAAAAAATATGAACCATAACGTATGAAAATAATGTGTGTAAATAGTGAGCGCAAAAAATGTGAATAATGTGTATTTAAATAATTTATATAACCTGAGTTTTTTTTTAAGATCCCTGTATAAATCTTCAGAAGCCTGTGCGATATCAGAATGGAACATGGGTATGTACCTACACAAAAATTTCAGTTAATTTTCTTGTTTTACGTACCTATAAAACCATTTAAAACACATTTTTTCGAATCAGTTCATCCTAAGCAATATATGTAGCGCATTATTCATCACATTAACTACTTATCTACATTAAAAAAAAAACTTCAATATCTTAAACCCGATATATTGCCTATATTTAATCAGTGCCTCAGTAGGGAGGGGCTACACTACCTCATTACTTACTTATTTTAAATTTATCTATCCGACCTATTCCGGACACATAATAAATAATTTGTTTCAGCTGTTTTTATAAATTTGTGAAGGTGGATTAGCATTACACTAATTAGTTTGCATAATGGGCGCTTATCGTATAGATAGGCGCTGCAAATCTTTATACCTACATGAAGGCTACACAAGTTACGTTGGCTAGTTATCATGTTAAAGTCGACCATGTGTAGCAAAAATACGAATCCTTAAAATTAATTCTATAGAAAAAATTGCAGTGTATCCATATTTTCGCAATAAGCTAGAATTATTCCACAATAATGGAGTAGGTACTTAGCCGCATTTATACTTTGGAAAACAACAATTAAATTAAACTAAATAGTAGTAATAAAAAACCCAGTGTCTACTACAAGAATTATGTATAATTATGTACACGTTGGTTACCTAGTAAGCCTGTAAGTGTCCAAATGTTGTATGTAGTAGTAAGTTGAATTTTACGGTGTAGTACACGGTTATTAGTTAATACATATTCTTTTTCTTAATTTTATTTAATTACATTAATGTTTGGCAAAATTATCAACGCACTGCGTTTTTTTATTCGACCTTTAGTGTGAAGCTGGCATAAGCGCTACATTGCTTTAGAGCGCGTTCCATTTCAATTTTACCATTATTATATAAAAATATTATTTACCTTAAAACCTTATTATTTGAAATTCGTGAATCGGGATGCTAATCTGACGACGCATAGCCTCATAAGGTTAATAATGCCAATATGCTGATATAATCAGTTACTTATGCGCTACTTTGCGGAAATCTATACCTACCTACTCAAAAAGATAATTATGTACATGGTTTGAATTCCGCCAAAAATAAGTCAGACGAATAAAAGATAGGATAAAAAGAAGACGCAACTCTTCCGCGTGTCAATTTAATGAGACTGTTGTACCGATAAAAGCGAATTAAGAATAGGTTGATGTCATAACTGTTATTATATAGTATCTGCTATGTTAATTACCTAATCACGCAAATACAGCTCAACGGATTAAGATGAAATTTGCACAATATTGGCGTCTTATCCCGTAAATACTAACGTTTACGTATTAGTCAACGCGGATAACACCGTGAGGTACAGCTAGCTAAATCGTAACAAGTGTTTGCTCTTTTAAAAGTAATTTAAAAACGAAAGTAGCCTGTAGCTGTAGAATGTAGGAAATCAGGAATATCGAAGATCATACTTGTCTATTTATACATATTGTTATCTGATTAAATAAATGTGTAAATGGCAGCCGTATTATACAGCATAAATAATGAAAATCGGATTAATATGTCATTTTTAAATATGGACAAAATGATTTTCATTTTCATTTGTGTTATTATAATACGGTTACAGTTCTGCAGAGCTATTTTTTTACGACCCTTTTTTTCTTTTTAACCAAATTTAGAAAGGAGGAGATTCACATTATTATACCTAGAAGTTTTTAATTTATAAAATACTTATTGTATATTATCAAGATAAATGAATCTTTTAACTACTTCGCGACTTTGTGTATTAAAACAATAAGAGGTTGATGTGGTATGCCTCGACAAGGTCAATGTAACTATAGCGGATTGTTCAATATTCATGAGCATTGAAATATGCGTTCTATATAGTGTAATTTTATTGTTTGTCGTATTTTATTGAAGTAAAACTTCTTTACGCACGCTTGACTTAAAGAGTAACCTGGTGAATGCGTTACGAAAAGTGTGATCGGGCGAGGCGAACGGAAGTTGAGAGGGATATATAAGTTAGTGAAGATAATAGAAAGCGAGAGAGTTGCGTTTCGTTCAATTTTTTAAATATCTTTAAGTAATTTTTGTGATGAAATTTTTCTAAGGGTATGAAATTTTACTTCTACTATTCTATTAATAAAACTAGCTGCGCCCCACGGTTTCACCTGCGTTAAGTATTATACCGCAAGAACTATTAATTCTACGGGATATAAAGTATATACAATAGTTAATTCAAGTAATAAACTATCCGTGTGCCAAATTTCATCCAAATCCGTTCTGTAGTTTTTGCGTGAAAGAGTAACAAACATACATCCATACCTACAAACTTTCGCATTTATATTATTAGTAGGATATATATACTATTTTAGACAGTAAGTAAGAAAGTAGCTAATACTAATTTATTATTTAATAGAAATTGAAAAACATTGTTGTTACAATGAATTTCGAATGTTGAAAACGGTCTGAAAATTACTTAATTACTATACCTAGGGCGATGTATAAAAGTCCTTGACTGCTCGCTGTTCTGTGGTTACAGCACAATCAGTGTGCGTGTGAGTTACTACACAGGTGACGTTGCACCTATCAAATGGATAGTTTGCATGGAAAGTTTCTTTTTGCGGCTCGGACGTCAACTATGTAGTCGGTAGCAATTAGAACTACAATTAGTTACTATTATAAATTACTATGCAAATAATCATAATTATGAATCTCTTACTTCCCAGGAGTGCTGGGACACCAGCCTTCTCTCGGAGAGAAAGGATGGACGAATCATAAATTACTACAGCGCGGCTGAGTTATTACGAATCTTACAACAGGCTTGAGACAGGCGTTAATCTCGTGACCTATGTTATCAAACGAGTCACTTTTAAAGTCCATCTAACGCAGTCCTGTCACCGGTAGTGCAGGTATCTATAACCAAACTGCATTCTGCGGCAGCCGGGACAATAGGTGGGTAATTTTCCGCAATAATGATTTCTAGTGATATTTTGCACCTAGATTATTACTATAGCTTTGCTACTGCAAAGTCTTCCGGAAAGGGGAGGCCGGTGGATGGATGTCACTGTCCTTTAAATTTATCGATATACCGGTTACTCACGATTTTTTCCTTTTCCGTCTTTGAGTGATGGCATCCAAATCTGCATATAATAATTTGTTATGCAAATTACAAAACAGACAATTATTGTTATTATTTCGAAGAATAGAATAGAAGAAGAAATAATTTATTGTACTCTAGTACGAGAAAAGGAGAAGAAAGAAAAAGAAGAATGAGAAAATAGAAAGAATAACGAACCCAGCTAAAGATTTCAACTTTGACGGCCACTGAAATAACCGATATTAATTAAAAAAAACATTAATTCGAAGTACTACGAAGGACAACTAACTAACTACTAGATATTATACTTACAACAGTTGGATATTATAAATCATTACTTAGCCCAAGCGTTTAATCCAGTAGCAGTCGCCAGCATGATATATGCTGGAAACTGGTAAGACCTATACACAATAAAGTAATTTGTACATTTACGGTTAGTGTTCCAATATTTTCTAGTATTAATGCTAGTGTTGATGAAAACCAATGCAATCCAGCCTCGGTGGGCATAGAGCTTAATGAGCAGTTAAGTTGACGTGATGTTATGTTCTTAGCGAGTCGATGCTAGTGTTGTTGAAAACCAATGCAATCCAGCCTCGATGGACATAGAGCTTGATTGGCAGTTGAGTTGACATGCTGTTATGGTCGTAGCGAGTTGATGTTAGTTTCTATGACCAATGCAATCCAGCCTCGGTGGACATAGATCTTGATCGGCAGTTGATTTGAGTTTGTTGTGTGTAGTGCTTAGTGATGTGGGTCAACAACCCGCGGTACGAGAGCTCGCCCCGTCGCGTCTCGTCGATGCGAGTGGGAAGTACATTCAATTGCCGAAAGCGTGAGTAACCGCACACTTACTTTCAAGAAATGCCTCGAATCTCGCATCTCAAATGACCCATTTTAAACATTTATTTGTTGATGTAATTACTACTACGGTCCGATTATAAGTATATTGGTGCCGCTCGTTATTCTGCGTTATTCCGACGTATTCCTCATCATCATCTATGGATGGTTTTCTAGAAGAAAATCTCAAACATCCTCTTTAAAATTTGCCTTCAATCTGGTGTTTATCGATCCATCTAACTGGGTATAATGGTTAACTGTGGTTTCTGAGTCACCACAACAACATTTATAACTTCAGTCAAAAGTAAACTTTAATTAAAAAATATACTAGATGACAATGAAGTTGAATGAATGATGAAGATTACAGTTACTGAATGCAGTTTGCTTCCATAAACTGCTCAAGTGGCGGTTGGCGACTAACAAACAAAGTACATAGTTCAAGAAAATATTGACCATCGAGAAACTTACAAATTATTCTAGAAAATATGTATCCGAATCGGTTGTAGAGTCAGTTAACTTACAAGAATCACATTTTAGGCCCAACTGCATAAATATTTTTGATGAGATTTGTCCTGAAATTAATGTTGGTGAATCGATATACTTACGTATATACCGATATCCCACATTTTTGTTTAAGCCAGGGATAGCCAGCTGGACTCCCATGACGCAAACTAGAATAGATGTGGAATTATAGGGATCTATGTATTAAAGCGCCACTGGTGAGGCGCCTGCCCAGCAGATTTTTTTTATGTGTATAGTCGATACCGACCCACAGAATTACATTTATTTGATAGTTTTATTTGATAAGCGGTGGTAGCCTAGTGGGAGAACGTCCGCCTTCCAATCAGAAGGTCGTGAGTTCAAATCCCAATGCGGGCACGTACCAATTTGTTTCTGTAAAACATACGTACGTAATTATCACTCGCTTTTCGGTGAAGGTAAATATCGTGAGGAAACCCACATACTTATCCGAGAATTATTTCGGAGGTAGGTATGTTATCTACCAATCCGGACTGGGCCCCCGTGGTGGATTATGGCCTAACCCTCCTCACGAAAGTGAGGAGAGACCCGTGCCCAGCAGTGGGACGTTATGGGTTGATGATGATGAATAGTTTTTAAGTATCAGGAGGCTGAATTACTGAAGGTATCGTGAGGATCGCAATATCTGCAAGGTTAGCGTCGAGTCTGTCTCGAACAGGACAATACAACAATAGCTCTCATTATGGGGACACGCCCCGCATTTGCAGAAATATTAATTTATTTCAATGTTCAATCACTTGACCGCGACGTGAAAATTAAAGTTGGACTAGTTTTTTCCTCAATAAAAACAATTCTCGGTATCTTAACTCAAACATGCTAAGTTGCTCACCTACTTTGAGGTTTATAAAAAGTTTTAAAACAATAAATTGTTTTACGACTTTTTGTTAAATGTGAGCTGGACTGAACAATACAATAGTTAATTTAATAGTTAAGTAAACCAATACTCTAGGAGATAATTTAAATCCAATCAAAGTGACTATTGAAATTAACACGATCGCTCTTGGCTTAATTGCAAGAGTAGATCGCAAATGGAATTGCAGAAAGACACAGGACCGAAGAAGAGTGGCGTAAAGGAGAGAGGCGTACCTTCAATAATGTAAAAAATCTCTTTGTTCTAGAATCCAAGTAGTTGCACTCGTAGCAGAGGTTCTAATATCAATGAATCTCATAAACCTTTACCATGGTATCAAAACCAAAATCTCGTTAGTAGCTATTAGTAACTACTAGTTACTACTAATAGCTACTATTAGGTATTTCATTTTATTTTCTAAAGCTGTATGGATTGGCGAAAATTTGACTACCGTATTTGTTATTCCGCTCACAGAGTGGCGCAGCTAAAAGAAAATAGACGGAAAAATACATTTATTTGCGACCAGACCTCACACATCGGTTCTTGAACGTACCTAGAGTTTGACAAATGTAAGGTTTTTTAAGGTTTTCTATAGTGTTGCGTGTCCAATGGCTTGTTCAATTGTCTAGAATGGTAGGTGCCATGATCGGTCAACCGTATCAGGGAAGCTGAGGTGCGCTCAAGCTCAAAGGTGTCGTTGTGATAACTCTAGGAAGTACTTGCGTACGTTACACAAACTTTGTGTTGTTTTGACAAATGAAAATCACACGTTGTGAGATTGTTATCGTGACAAAAAGTTTTCGGGTAGTTGTTTGCTCTTATAAGTAACCATGGGGGCAGAAGGCCGCCAGGAAGTCAGAGCAAGGAAATTTCTTCAAATGGTGATTCATATTATTTACGTACCTTTGTGCGGGTTATTAATTTCATTGTGGTTAGATTAAAGGTTTTCCTGTGATCTATGTCGGTGTTGGCGGTGCTGACGCACTTTTGAAAGGAATAATTTTCAAACATATTAAAGGAAAATTTCAGTTTACTGGGTTTTAAAAGTGGCGTTTTTTATACTACACCGTCATATCTAGTTGATTTATTAGGACATTTGGAATGTTTTAATATTAATTTCTTAGCCATAAAATGGAAATATCTAATTGACACTGGCTGAATGCAAAAATTACAAATATAAGCGCAGCGTGCGTTGCTCAGCCAGCAGTGTGCGGCCGAATCGACACATCCAGCTACGCCGCAGCTGTCGCGGTCATCGTATGCATGTATTAATGGCGCAGCTATTTGGGCTCGGCCTAGTGCCCATTTTCTCGTAGAAACTCTCTATTTTCCCAGAATAAAATGTAGCCTATGTTACACGGGAATAGTGTACCTTTTATGTATCAATAAAACAATTTTCGGAATTTAATTTAGTAGTTTCGGAGATTACCTTTTGACCCGCGGAGTTCCCCCATTTGCGGTTTGGCCCCATTCTCTTCTAAGGAAATAATACATTTAAAAATGTAATGAAACGATTTATGTATGATGCCTTTGAAGTGTCATCGTAACTTTTAAAAAGGCTACTTCACACAAACGTCATCGTCTCCCCTTTAACCTCTAACCTGTAATAGGTATGCGTTATCAGAGATCCTGTAGGACGACAACTAAAAATCTAAGTGCTTGGAAATGGAATTAAAAATCGTTCCTTAACGCACTCTAAGGATATTCAATTAATATTTCCTGATATTTGGTTCCACCGGTTTAGGCTGTACGTTTTAGATTTTATAGATTCGAGTATAATTAACATTCTAGGTCGATTTGTCTTCAATGTCCTTGCCTTCGTTTTACAATGAATTCATTTTCCTCGTGATAAAATGCCATAGGGAAAAATGGAAAACTTCAGGTCGGATTGGCTGGTACTCGACTCACGACTCGATTCATGGGGGCACTTTTGCTTGAACAAAAATCCCCAGGAAAAGGAAAAGCTATAGGTTTGTAAGTTTATTAATGTAATTATAGCTATGCCAACAACAACACCTTAAATATTTATGTTATAATTATTTTTATTTCTCAATATTTATGTTATGCCACAAAAGGATCTAATCAAATAAACTATTATATATTTTATTACACATAAAATATTATGGTTACAATTATGTTTCAGTCGTCCATATAAATCGATTGTCATTCAGTATTATTTAATGTATTATAATTTATAATGTACCTACCTTAATAATAAATAAAGTTAAAACTATAAACTAGATGTTTCGTCATTTGAAATTGTATTTTTACCCGACTACGGCAAAGCCAAAATGAAGGATTATGTTTCTGCAGTCTATGTAGGTATGTATGTATACAATATGTATATTTGTATTGCATTTATTCATGTTTCGCCGTAGCGCAACTACTCATCCGATTTTGATGAATGCCGTGTTCATCGATTCGATATTACGTCTTGGGTAACATAGGCTACACTTTTTGGACTTTCGCTTGCCATAGATATCAAACCCAGACCTTAGTTTAAGACGCCACTTATACGACTACACGCACGACACTCTTTTTACGTCTACGGATGTCGTCACAAGTTAGGCTGGCTGCGACTATTTCGGCAGTGCAGTTCCTTTAACATCCGAATAATTTTTTTGTAAAGGCTTTTCGAGATGGGGAGATGGAATTTCGCAGTCCTGATGCTGAAAGGATAAGCGGCTAGATAAGCAATTCTCACTAATAGAATAGAATAGGATAGAATAGAATAGAAAACTCTGTATTGTAGAAACAAAAATAAACACAGTACAGAAAAATTACAATAGGTAAACAAGGGTAGTACAATGGGCGGTCTTAAAGCTGATAATAGTTGTTTATATAAGACGTTTGGTGTTGAGATTTAAGGAAGTGATTGCCGTGGATAGCATTGCGATTAAATAGCATGTCGGGGAAAAAATGAGACAGTATTTTTAAGTAATAACTTAAATCTGATTGGATTTTTTTAGTAGATAAACCTTCTTAAACCTAAGAACACTGGTGAAACCCAGTACGAGTTGATATTCTGCTACAGTGGATGTACACACTACACAACAATAGTAATAATCCTGAAGTCGAATCATTTGCCTTCTATTCGTGTCCGCTGCGATCACCTACAATTTGAGGATTTTGTATTTCAAATTAATTATTAATACTGCATTGCCTTTGCACGTATGTCATTGTGACACTTCGGCCGTCGATAGGCCCAAGTAGATAACAACGACACAGAAAGAGAAATGCAAAAATCGCGAATGTCAGCAGTCAAGGTGGTCCACTGCATTTGAGTTCAAGTCAATCATTTTTTTTTTATTGGAGCATGATTAAATTTGTTGCAATCGTATAAAGGTTTATGAACTGGCTGTTTCCTGTCCGGTTTCAGTTTCATATTGATATAATTTGCATTAAAATGCCACTTGTTTTTTATTATTGTCATTTCAGTACGCTCCGGTCGGCGGAGCTGCTTTCAGAGAAAGAGTTAAAATTAGCCCCTATTTCACCTTTGAAATTTCTCTAACAAAGTTTACTTTTACGATTTGTAAAATTAACCCAGCCCTCAAATTGAGATTCTAACTACGAGCACCTTCGTGTGGATTTTCAACACGAATTTACTTAGTATTGAGATCGCTGAAGTCGCAAACCTTTTTTTTACAAGTTTTAGTTACAAGTGTACACATTGTCGAGTTGGATTTGATTTTAGCAAATTTTATTGTATTGATATTATATTATATTATACCAAGTAAAAATTAAGTCACTCATGTTCATTATATTTTCATAGGTCAAGCGGCATCAAACATAAGGTAAAAGGTAAACGTTTCGCTTATGGTGGAAATTTAAATTCCAAATGAAAACATTTTTTACGATATTCTGTAGAGATATTTAACACTAATGCAGAGGAATAAATAAATAGGTCAGTAAACACTTCAGTAGTCAGTTTAACTATTAATTGACCTATTCGAATAATCTTGTGTATTAGTGTTATATATATCTACCTATAGAATATTGTAAATAATTGTATACTTACTATTGTCGCAAATTCTATTATATTATTATATAATTATATATAATTAGTTGTCTGGCCTTGGGCAAAACACCAAAAAACTACTTAAAATTTGAATTTCGGCCATAAGTAAAACGTAAGTTCATAATATGAACTAAAGTAAGCTATTATGCAAGTATCTACAGCTACACGCACCGTATTATATATGTCACAAATGGAAATAAAAATCTGTTTCATTTGATGCGAGTTATGCCCCTACTAAAAACGTCAAATTGAATCGATTTTCATTTTCATTTGAGTTTTTTAATAGCATAAAAGCAATTATTTTAAATATTACGAATGTGTATCTGCGTCAGTGCGTAGATACATATCCAGTAAGTTACGTAAATGTTATGTTTTTGTTAATTTTACTTGTGAGTCAGGGTCAAGGTTGTGATTATTACGACTGTTACTAAGTCAATTATGTTTCTTGTGTCAGGTATGTACACGAATTACAGATTCGCTAAGTGCCGTGACCGATGATCATCATGCATCAAAAATATTATAAATGAAAATACGCCAATTATACACACAATTTTGACCATGGCACGCTTGAAATTTCAAAACAAGAGATAGACAACTTTAAAATAATATCAAAGTTTATCTAAATAATATGTAGATCTCTCTAATGGTACTGATTACGTATGCGGATTCGGTTTCCTTATTGTTGTTATATTTATAGAATTAATTACAAACTGGAGTGATATACTTGATGTATATTTTATCAATAAAATATAATGAGCGTGTACAACTGTACATTTGTGAAGGCAGGAAATAGTTTCAAGTATTAGAGTTCAACGCGCGCACATTTCTCGTAGGGAACCTGTAGCTCTAATTTAATCAAAATAATATAATAATACAAACAAAAAATTGTTAAGCAATTAAACGTATTTATTTTATTTTCTAATAAAGCAATACTTGCACATTTTTGATGGACTTCAAAAAGCAGAAAGTTATCAATTCGTAAATTTTTTAAAGTTTACTAATTTTTATTTTATATGAGTTTTATTGTGAGGCCTCACATAAACATCATAGAAATTACTTTCACATTTTTTTAGTCCCTACGTGCCCCAATATTTTTTTTAATTATTCTTTTTGACACATACTTTAGTAGGTCAACGTGTAACATGAGTGTGAATGTACAATATGTACATAACAAAGTCTGAAAAATGTTACACTTACAAAAAATTATGATAAAATGTTACACACCACTTAAAAATGTTACGCACCAAAATGTTACACTTCACCCACTTCCAATTATCATCATTAAACATATTACGCTAATAGGATACTATCAAAATGATCTGATGATGAGGCAGGAAGGTGGGCGGTAAAAACTCTCATGGCTGTTTCTACACCGATCAAATATGGCGTGGTGGTGACGTCGTCGACGTCGATCTATCGACTTCTGTGAATCGTGTTTAACATGGGCCTCGTTTATTTTTTTCCGATGAATCCTATTCAGTTGGCATAAGGATGAGACTATGACGGTGAAGCCGGAATGTGGTTGATGAAACTCTTCAATGGATGCTAGTAAAGCCATCGACTTTGGGTTTGTTTGCTTGATTTGTTTTAATGACTTATAATTATAAAATCTATTGGCATAGGTACGAGGGCAGAAACAATGATCTTAGGTCTGATTACCGAAGCTGGTCTTATTATGTACATACATTCTGAGTGGTATTGTTAACTTTTTTTTAATAAGTACAGAATAGGATTTGTTTATAGATCTATACGAAGAGTTCGTTGACCTTTTGCTAAACTCACTGTCAGTCTATCATAGCTATTCATAACTTTTAATCTATTAGGCCCCAACCTTAGCCGTTTGGCATAAAGTTTCGGATCTGTTAATCCAAATTTCATTAGAGGTCCTAACTATCACGCTGGTTTTGTAAAACTTGGCGTACGCCATATGATTAGGTTATACCCTTGAGTGAGGGGAGACCAAGGGCAAGTATATGATATTAATATCATATACTTATGATATGGATATCAACCCATGATCCCTTGAGATTTGATTTTCTAACTGGAACTGTACGATGTCCTTCACCGTTCTAGGATTCAGCAAGTACCTACTGTTACCGGCGATAATAATCGATTCGCCATGACATAAAACCTCATTAGCGGTGTTACTCTATGGAGACGCCAGATGTGGCTGGCAGTTGACAGTTTGGTTTGCCGCCATAAAGAAGGAGAAGCTTTGCCGCGTAAAATAAAAGTGTGCTGTTTCTAACACTACATTATGTTTTGTTATATGCGACAATCAATGAAACAGCGGCGCGTCAGTCCAAAGTTATCTCTTGCATAACAATAATTACGAGCTACTTCAATATTGTCAAATAAAAATATAGGTACATTATGTCGCACATAAATCATCGTTTTGTTAGTTGTTATCGTTTTGTTATTTTGTTATTTGTAGCAAAAGGCTCACGTCGTCGGCGTCGTGCCTTTCCGGCTTCCCAATACGCAATATATATATAATAGATAAGAAAACTATGATAATTGGTTCTGTAATAGAAGTTCATTTGAAATAAGTTGTACTTATCTAATGTTTAAAGATTTTTTTCGTAGGTAGCTATTTCACTAAACGTGTCAATAAGAAGTAAAGTTATATTCAGCAGCGTTTTTTCCTACTATGGTCTATTTTTACCCGAGTTACTTTACGGGACTAAAGTGAATTAGAGCGAAGTGCCGTATTTCAGCGGCGTCTCTAAATGACATTATTTCCGAGTTCCATTTGACCCGGTCCGCTCTCACAGCTGCGCGGTCAGCTACTCACCGATAAATCACTTAACTTCACTATAAAGTGCCGACAAAATGAATTAGGAGCTATGCTTACAAGTATAATATTTTTATCGAGGGTCAATATCTGATCTGATCGAATGTATAATAAGTACTACATATCCAAGGTTTTTAATTCAGAAAGTCTTAAAAAGATAATAACTCAATAAAAGAAATAGAAAATTAAAACCAACTAAACACTAACCTTAAAAAATAAAAAAAAATGGTTGTCAAAAATGTTTTCTTATACAACGAGTTGTTACTTGATATTGTGTCAATTTAAATAATTGCTGTTTTTGTTCCTCAAAACACAAGTGTCAAATCATAACTTGTTTACAATACCCTGCATACTGGCAACTGAGCAATAAAATAAATAATCAATTCATATAAGAGAGCACCCGATTCTTAATGCAAGCAGTCATGTCATCGCACCCAAAGTTATACATATACACCATACCAACAATGTAAGTACCTATTTTTTTTCTATCGCCAGTACGTAACTACTTCCTGCCCGTCACCCACCATAATATTCCACCCGCATAATTATGCAATATGCACAGGACAGCAGGTCACAAATCTATACTTATATTATAATACAGCAGTGATTGACAAAAAGTCGGTAAATTAAAACAACTTAAAAAGAAATGGTCTAGCTAGGTTACTGAATAACTACATAATATTTTTAGAAATGTTGTCTGTCCGTCTGTTTTATTTTACATCACGTAAAAACTTCTATATTGCTAACCGATTGCAGTGCAGTTTTTTACTGTTTGCTAGCTTAAAATCTGACTTGTGCAATGACATTACATCTAAATAACAAGCTGGAACTTTGTTTCAATCCTTTATATTATGTTCCATAGTGAATATGTTACAGGTAAATTCTCTAAAATTGCAGGCGAACAGTTCTATTTTGGATAATCATCTCACACCTGGTTTTCGCCGAAGTAACTTACGAATGGGCCGATCACGTGATGCGGTGGGTTGACCATTTGGACCCCGACGACTCCGACATGGATACATTTTTCGACAGAATTGTGGCTTTCGTCCACGACGTCAAGGATAATAATACATATCAAAAGGACCATGTGGTCCTCGCGCCTGGAGTTTTAATCAAAAATGACACTGTGCTGACATCATACAACGCATTCAGAAACTTATCAAAATCCTCCGAGGAAAGGCTCAAGGTGGTAGTCGTAATTCTTGTGAACAGAACAATTGTCGAATGGGAGAACGTTACCTATGACTTGAAGTTTTGTGAAATGGATTGTGCTCGACAAGTTATCCCGGTAAGTTATCACAGGCTAAAACTTCATCAAGGTAAACATACCTTATATAACAATATACCACGGCAATCAGTCGAATTTGTGTGTGTCTTTAAATCTTCTACCTTACTGGGCAAAATGCTCTATCTTCGGCCGCCCAGTCACTTATCATCACGTGATATCATAAAACAAAATGCTTGCTTGCTGTTAAAATTAATCAAGCAAACAACAAAATACTGTAATTTATTATCCTAGGGCCAACATTGTAAACCCTTTAATTTTTTTCTGCCCAGGACTATTCAGACCTCTGGAGTGGAATAGACAAGGAGCATAGCCCGGTGCATGATCTGATGGTTGTGAGACTTAATGAGGAATTAGTAACAATTGACCCTGATCCGACTTTGTACTCCTTCGATTCCTATAGTCAAACTGAAAAAAGTACAGTCACTGTTGGACCTATAATAACAAAGTTGGCAGGAAGAAATGATGCGTTCGGAAACGAGGTGAAGTTCGCTTCACTGGGGTTTAAAGACAACCGCCACGTTTGGAAGTCTTTCTACTTGCGCAGCGCGCAGTTCACCACCGACGACTACATACTTGAAGACTGTGAAGCGTGGATACCTAGAAAATGGGGACACTTTATCTGCATTAGAAATACACGTAATTTTGAGGGCGTAGGATCAGGAGCCATGCTGTTTTATAACGATATATTGTTTGGAGTCGGATCTTTCTCCTTGAAAAAAGGAAACTCAGGAATTGTGGCGTTTACTGACGTAAGAAAATATGCAGAATTGATTTTAAAGACATGTACGGAAGATGATCAGATAACCATGACAAGGCGTATGAAAGAACGAGCTATAGAAAATCCTACCACTACAATCTTGGAACAATGTACAGCCACAACCATGGATGAATGTGCAGTTGTGCAAACAATTCAGGGAAATCCAATCACTCCAATTAACCAAGATCTTGTCAACGGAAGAACCGGAACCTAAAACGTAAGCCAATGAAAGAGGTATACTATCTCTACCGAAGAGGACAGACATAACTTACCTATAAACCATGACAAAAGTCACTAGAACCATGGAAAAAAATACCACTGCAAGCCAACAAAAAAAATAGAGCTTCAAAAGCCCTTTAAATCGAAACTCAAGAGTCTACTGCAAGTATTAAAATTGGGCAACATTACAGTTTAGCGATTTTTTTTGGTGGTACAAATACGCGAACCTATAAACCTTGCTCACGACTAATTATTTACCATCTAATTAAGTGAGTTAAACTGATTCCTTTCTGATGCATCACGACACGACACGTCAGACAAATGTGAACCTAGCTTTAAGCACTCACTCAACACTAAACTATATGATTAGTTATGTATTGATATCAATCCCGCATGTAAGAGCAGTTCTGAAACTTTATGCTGTTCAAATATTCGTGTCCCATAACAAGGCTTCATTAATCACAGTGCAAAAAGCTATGACAAATATATCTCAGGATACAGAAAAAATATGTACCTACTCAGATAAGTGACACACCCACTAGATCGAAATCAACGGTTACCTATGGTCTCATAGCTGGAGTGGGAAATCACACATCATCGTCAACGCTATAATTATTACAGGTATGTACTTGCAATGAATATTGATTAAACGAAGGTTATTTGAACTGGTTATGTAAGTACTTTTTGTTTTATTCTGCTAATTATAGGCCCTTGTTTTATTATTATTAATCAAGTAAATCACAAAGTTAATATCAACCATGGGTATGAATTTACAAATTAGGTCAGTACCATTGCGATCGTTGGTCTTAATAATAAATAATAATTATAACATTAGTTGGTTATCTAAGGTAACCGGATAACTTAATAAATAAACATATATGTATGAAATGAAGGAAAGGGGAAACGAAAGTAATTTAAACTCTCTCCTCGCGAAAGTGAGGGGAGACCCGTGCTCAGCAGTGGGACGATATGGGTTGTTGATGATTATGATGATAATTATATAAAATTTTATGATAATAATAATAATATTATGATGGCTGGTGCACAAGTCATAAAGTGAACGGGTGCTGCTTAGGGGCACTAGTCCGCTCTGGATTCTCGTAACTAACGATTCTAAAAGCTATTCTATTTTTAAAAGAATATTATGTATTATAATTATCTCATTGGCATTTTAAAATACAGTGTTAATGTTTCCCAACTATAATAATCATCCATTATTATAACATACCAATACAAAAAATACGACAGAAATGAAAAAACTACGTCCCCGTAGAGTATTTTGGTATTACGGACGTATTTCTTAAGCACATTTATTTTTCCTGTGGAAAATTCAGCTGAGAATCATTTGCTTATTTTTATAGAAGATGGTTGGAATTTCAAAATGAGATTGGGACAATTTATTTGATATTGGGGTAGAAAAAGAAATATACCACCACCCTATGAGTAGGACCAAATGTCCGCAGTAACTAGTAAGTAATACAGTAACCTAATACTTAGTATGAATCGCCTTAGATGGTGACGTTTCCCATACAACATACCTGAGGAAATACTCCGTCACATATAAAACCGCAAGGCGATTAATTTGAATACTTAGTATTGGTGAGAGTTAGTTATTCTATGACATGACGAAATGAGACCGATAACAAAAGCCACAGGCGCCCCGTTTCCGGTGCTACCCTGCCAATAGTAAGGCATGTCTCACTCGAGACCGGGACCGGAGGAAGAAACCGGCAGTGCACGAAAGTTTTAGCATATAGGGGACGAGAAGAGCAGGCTGTTCAGCTAATAGTGCAGTACGCTTGTTACCGTGGACATTAATTACTCTAATGTTCTTAGTAGTTTATTGCCTCACAGAATCCTTGAAACCGGAACATATTCATATTTGCATAATGCATATACTGCTTGGTTCTTTACTGTCCCAGATGGATTCTTGCAGAAAAAGGCCTAGACTCAAATTGCGGTGGCTCTAACGACACCTACTGCAGCTACCTACGTAACAAAATTGGTAAAACCAAATTTAATTAAACGATTATTTGGGTGTTTGTTGTTTTTGATTACTAACAGGTGTTATGGTCACATGATTAATACTGGTTGCCTTGGATGCAGCCTTGTATGATTGGCGTGCGTCAGTTCTGATTCCGACCGGACATTCGCGACCCTCAGAAGCGGAATATCTTACTTTTTATAAGTT
The DNA here is from genome assembly GCA_912999815.1 of Campaea margaritaria. NCBI lineage: Eukaryota > Metazoa > Arthropoda > Insecta > Lepidoptera > Geometridae > Campaea > Campaea margaritaria. The sequence goes on from OU538788.1 coordinate 10,946,109, forward strand.
CCCTGAACTTGCAATTTAAATACAACAACGCCTACGTCTTCTTACCTAAAAGAGTTATATGCTTTCAATTTAAGTTAATTAATTCAAATGCTAACCTTACTTTCAAATAGATGTATAATTTTCTACTATAAAGTATAATAATTCAGTTTTGCTATAATAATTAATTGTTTGAAATTTTTTGTCGATAAATAATCGACGACCGTGCATTAAGTGTGTTTTTGATACTTGGAAATAGATTATGTAGTATTTCCAATGAAATTTTACATGGAAAGAAAAAAAAAACTGTTCTATACAATAACCTGTATTTTTATTTGTTTGTAATATCATACCTATTAGAGTATTGTTCTAATTGAAACTTTCAATGAAAACAACATAGACTTATGATTTTTACGCTGCGGTACATATTAGTCTATGGTAACAGTATCATTACTATTATATACATTTATATAAAATGGGCAGATTGAGAAATGTAATTTTCTTAAATGGTCTCAAGTGTATGCCTTCATTTAGCAAAGGGGTTTCAATTATTTAAATGATATAAGGTGGGTTGGGCGGCATCTTGTCAAATATTGTCTCGGAGCAAAATATATTTAATGGCATATGCGCTGGCAACCTTTCTGGGACGATAATATTTAAGTAACCACTAAAGTACGATGAAGTAAAATTAAACAGGTTACCGAAATATCTAACCTATTCACGATTTATATTCATTCATAATTCAGTGTTCAAAATGCAGAATGATCGTCTTATAGCGTATAGTCTGGCCTTAATCTAGAAAGTATATTAATACAGGTTGTTAGTATATAAAATTTAATGCGTTTCATTAAATGTTCTCGGCCATGTGTGGTTAACTAGTGTAAGGTGGACAAGTAATCGTTACGTAATCGAACAAAAGGGGATATATAATCCGAATTGCAAGCGAGAACAAGGCCAGGCTGTTTGACCTCTACATGCTCACTAAAAGTAGAGTAACATGATCTACTCAGTTCCATTTTCTTGTTGTCTATACTTTATTAAGTATGCAGTATGTAAATCAATTATTTAACTTCTATCAATTAAAACCACTCAAACTGGATCAATAGCAAAATATAGCAATTAAATTATAACAAGGAGTCTTTACGTGCCGCGTTCAAGTTTTTATATAATTATATTTGGTTATTAGCACGAAGTGTTGTAGATGCCAATTTTAATACTAAATGAACATGTCAGTGCTAAATATTACAGTTTTTAACAGTTAATAAAAAACTAAACAAGGACATTAAACTATAATTGTGATTAATAAATTATTCACGGGTTTACTATCAACTCTGGAGAGCTGCACGTTTTTAAAATTGCAGTGACGTATAATTTTAACAATACTGTTATTAAGAAAGTGCTTTATATACGAATATAAAGAATCAAAACTTATTTACACAGCTCGATACTAAAATAGATGGCCCTATTATTTAAAGCATTTGTACCTATACCTATTTGTACCTATATGTTTCCCGTCTGAACACGGTTCAGTGTTCAATTTTATTGAAACAAATACCAGAATCGGTTACGTCTTAAATTCAACATAAGTTTTATGAACTTGTGGGAATAAGTATATATATAAATATACATATGTATGTTTATATGTATATACATCAAATAGTGACACAGCATTTCGAATCTAAGTATCATACTGTTAATTTTACGATAGCTGGAAAAATACGATTATAATATATTAATAATCATTAGTTCCCATAAATATCTGATCTAAGGTCCCAGGTATGACAACAAGCTATTTGTTCCGCAATTCGTCACCAAGCAAATCCTATAACCCGAGGGTTTTACCATTTATATACCGGAAGCATTGAGCCGGAACGTTAAAAATTAGATACAATAATAAATACATTGGCCACTGGCATAATACACAAGCCATAAAATAAAAAAAAACGATTTCGATTTTTAAATATGGCGTCTGCGGGGCTTAAATAAAACCTCTCATGTTGATCTTGACGTTAGAATGACGTTTCAAAACCAGTTGTTAATCAAAGAGAATTTGTTTACAGTGTTTCTCAGAACGAACCAACCGTAAATTCTCCGTAATTTGGAAATTGTGTGATTATTTGACGTCAGCAAAGAGATCAAGTGACAACAACAAACGTTAACTCATCTTCCTTGTTGGTAAAAAATCCCCGCAAATGTGGGGCATACGGAAAACCCTTGAGCGTAGATTGACTGAGAATTTAACATTCGTGATTTCGCAACGTTTACCAACAAAATTAACCGTTTAACTAGACCTACTTACGAGTGGTTCTAGCACTTAAAATGCTTAAATATTTATCTTTAATTTTAACTGCAATTTGTGTAGTTATGTCATTTAGTATCTAGTTGCTACGACACACTGGTATCAACTAGTTACGTGCAGTGGAATGTAAACTCAATACTGGTAATACTTACGCATTTTATTATGTAAATAAAATAATTTTATATTAATACCCATGTGGACGAAGCTTGACCTATCGTCAAATATAAAAATATTTACTTTTCTATCAACTATAACATAATAATTTTGAACTAAAGTTTTGTTGCAGTAATAAGTAAACGTCAACGTTTGGAGCAGAATCATGTTGTTCAAACGGTTATAATAATATGGAAAACTTCTACGCAAACCAATGTCGTCACTGCGATAATCCACACAAATGAAAAATAAAATTATAAAGTATTGTTATTTATCTGACGAAAATTATGACAATAATTGGGAACTTTTTAAATGTTAACCAAAATGTAAAGGCTTCGTTATAAAAGCCCGTATATTTTTAATGTTTTCCGAGGAAACGGTGTCAAATAAGAAAATGTCAACCGTCAGAGTGCTGAAACTTATGCTTATGGCACGCACTGTAGCCCCAAAGCTTGATGGATTTTGGCTTAAGAGGTGTCGTATATTCATCTTAACTGTGAGTCTGGGTAAGTATACTAATTAAAATTATAAAAAAATCAACAGGTGCATTTTTGTTTCCAAATTATGTTTTAAAATATTTTTTGAAATCCCATTGCGTTGCTATCAAAAAAGAGGGGATTAAAAAAGGCTTATAAAACATAGGCAATTAAATGTAATTCGGAATGAGAAATGCTAAAAAAAAGTTTTTTTTTTTAATTTAGTTAAAACAATAAAACAAAACACCCGACTGTGTATATTAATCGTGAAATGCAGTCGTAGGCATTGCAGTTCAAAGTTGAAATGAAAAGCTGATTCCTCCGACTGCATTCACGTTTCAATTTTGCTCGCAGTCAGGTTTTTGTTTGTATGATTATTTATTCAGTGTTTTTTTTTTATTCTAATTTAAACAGTAAATGATATAAAGTCTGTACATGGCATAGCCTTAGGGCAAAATCAAGACATATAACTAGTAAACCGATTTAAATCTGGTTTTTACTGTAATATAGCCGATAAACTGTCCTATAGTTTTTATTAACGTACGTTTAAATTCCATACAAATAAATCAAGTTACAAAGCTGATATTTGGCATAATGATGTGCATTCTTTACGAAAAGAGCAACATGGTGGGCAGAAGAGATAATAAAAAAGGAAGGTAAAAATCTGCCATTCCTAATTACCTACTCCTGTACTTCATGTAACGCGCTTACAAAAACTCTTTTACGTAAAAAATAATATTTAACTCATCCTCACTTTGGTCCACTGACTGGCGACGCTCTTAGGGACCATCCATTAATCAAGTGAGGCTTGAATGTTGGGAGGGGTCTAGCAAAAAACACAAAAAATCATAAGGGGACAGGGGGTTGTAGTTAGATATCACGTGTATTTATTTTTCGACAAACGCGCGATTTCTAAACCGAAAAGCAGCTATAATAAAAATAAAAATAAAATATATTCTTAAAATTTTAAGATTCTTGTAGGTACTAAAAAATACACGTGATTTGGGGGGGTGGTCTTAAACCTCACCACGTATCCCCAAGAGCGAGGGAGGGAGGGGGGGGGGGGGGGTTAAAAAAATGCTAAAAAAAAAAGCATCACCCCGTGTAGACCTCAGAAATACCAACTCTTTAAATAGCAGAGTTTTATGGAAGAAGCCTCTTCATCTTACCATCTGCTTTTTAACAGTACAGTGCCCGACCCACTTAGTACATAATTTATTTTATTACAAAAATGAGGAAGTATTGTATAAAACAAATGGAAAGTCCCAATTTCCATCATCGTTCATCCGTAATAAGCCTTCACACAAGGTAATTTATGAAGGTATATTATTCAACAAAAAATGCAGGCTTTACCGACTGCAATGTGAATTTGTGCAATGCATAACCTAGGACGGCTTGCAGCGCGGACGGTTGGTGTGTAGGCCGCTTTAGCTGTATAATGCTTTTCAACTGTTTTAGATTGTACCTGTGCACAGCCTAAGCATTACTGCAAAATCTAGGATCTTAGTTCTAGCATGCAATTTCCTAATTCCAGAACCTTTTGTATTATTGAATAAGTTCGCATTTGACCTTTGTCTCATAATATGATTGACAATGGTAGATACATATTACCTTTAACTATATTATTATAATATAAGTATATTTATTCAGTTAAAATTATAGCTGGTTATATATTTTTCTAATTCATTAGGTATACCTGAAGAAAGTTCAGGGTATACTTTATTAAAGTGGTGCTTGCACAAGCGCCTTGCACGTATAGTGGAGGCGACCAGCGTCGGAGCCCGGAGGACCGCAGGCGCCGGCCTTTATGGAGAATTACGCAGAACAGGCACTAGTTTTGGCTGGTCACTATTAGCACAGAAGACACATAGTATGTAGTTTTACACAGAGTGGAGTGTTCTCCACCCCGCCCAATCCGCTTCCTCGCACCTCTACCGGCAATCGGGGGACATTCCGAAAATTCGAAAGGCCAGTATATATTATACGTCCAAATGTAACAGACAAACGGTTTGTAGGCACTTTGATAATAGCGGTTTATCTTCTTTTTTGGTCCCGTAGTATGTTTCATATTTTGCGTGTGTACAAACGTCATTTGTACGTGTGCGTGCTCAAAGCATCTTCTTTGTTGGAGTGTCCGGATGTATCAGCGTAAATAAGTACTAATATCTAGTATAATTACCTTGATCATTGGAATAATTTGCACAGCATGGCGATGAATGACTCACCTTTCATAAAATTTTCCTATTTACGTTTTTGGGTTAGCTCTTTGTGCTGTAATGTGCTGTATTTGTGTGTGTGTCTACTTCTATCACAGCCGTACTAATTAGTCTATGTTCCTTACACTATGCTTAGCTCTGCATTTATGTTCTTTGAAATCCATTTATGTCTGATTGTATGAATCTTCTACAACATGTTGTGGATATTGGTATTGGTATTTTCGGAACAAGAATTATTATCTTCCCACTATGAAACGGGAGAATGTTTCACAACTCATTTAGGGTCGCAGCCGAACCAAGCTAGAACAGATAAGACGTAATTTTAGATGCAAGTGTGAACATATATAGGACAAATAATATATTTAATCTAGACCTTTGGAGAAATATATCTGCCAGTTTGTTTTCACTAAGAACATCGCATCGTTTTTGATACTCAATAACTAAGTACTGAACAATTGAAAAGAGGCTTTCATCCTTTGGTAGCCGAAAAACGGTGGAAGGTAAAGGTTAAAATAAAATTAAGGAAGTACCTACCCGAGAATTATTTCCGACGTAGGTATATTATCAACCAATTTGTGGTGGATTATGACCTAACTTTCATGAAAGTGAGGAGAGACCCGTGCTCAGCACGATATAGGTTGTAAACGATGATGATGAGGTAAATTTGATCTTAGTGAAATGAAATATAACCAGTCATTTTATATTACACTAGTTTTAAATTACATAGACGGATCCGGAACTATTTATTGAGTTAATGTAATCGTACAGAATGCATTCGTTAACAATTATAGATTCAGCAGATTGTTAGTTATGAGCCCAGTCACGCCCTTCGTGTCTGCCTATATGCAGCCATTATTGTTGTGATTTGTGCTATAAACTCGTTTGTCTGTACGGTGTGTATGCAGATAAAAGGCAAAAACGGGAAGCCTGGTGGGATGTTAAAATTAACACGTTAAGGACGTTTATTAGTCCTAAGGCTTGCTTATTACTATACAAACTAAGAGAACAGACAATGTACCAAGAAATTATTGCCAAAAATAACATAAAAACAGGGACAGCAGCAAAATATAGTCGATCACGTACTCACAATGTTCGCACAGTAGTAGTTTAGCTATCGTAATTCGTATCGTAGCGTATCATACTAAAATTATAAATGGAAAGTGAGTCTAAGAAATATTTGTTGCCACACGTCTGTGACAGCCAACTATACGGCTACTAACCTTTGCCAGATATTCATCGCCAAGCAGTAGTGTGCAAACATTACTGTGTTCCGGTTTGAAGGGCATTGTTTCCAGCTAATTTACTGGGCATATGAGACTTTCGAGCTGATGTCTCAGGGTGGCGAGCGTAGTGCAGTGCCGCGCAGGATTATGCAATACAGTGTTCTCTGTGAGGCTGTGACTATTATGGGCAGGCGTAGCGACTACCATTAGCTAAACAACTTGCTCGTCTTGTAACTCAGTCAAATAAAAAATAAAACATATTTAAAAGAAATTTGCTTTACTGACACTTTGTACACTCGACATCCACACGACGTAGCTAGTCTTTATTAATCCAAGAGAGAAAATTAAAACACAAATTAAACATTATAATTATTACACAATCATTTTAATTACTGCGTGTATCGATCAGAGTCGGTTCTAGAATTGTGAACATTTAATAATAAAATACCTACTACGTCCATTAAATTAATGGCATATGTAATAGTCGCATTAATTTGACGAGGCCTAAGAGATTTGATCGATCCCGTACGACATTGATTGGCTGCCCAAAGGCGAGTTATCTTTTCGTGTCGTTGTCGTGGTTTAGTAGTGGGAGGCCTCTTCTGCAAGAGACTGCCTGGGGAAGTGCCACCCTTGCCAGATATTCATCCGCCGAGTAGTAGTGTGCAAACATTACTGTGTCCTGGTTTGAAAGCCACTGTTTCCAGAGAAATTACTGGGTATATGAGACTTTGGAGCCGATGTCTCTGGGTGACGAGTTCAGTGCACTGCCGCGCAGGATTATGCAATGCAAAGTTCTGGGTAGCATTTTAACTGCTATGGGCAGGCGTAGTGCTTGCCATCAGGCGAACAACTTGCTCGTCTCGTCACTCAGCCAAATAAAAAAAAGTGCTGGAAAAAACTCCTTGGTCGAGATATTATGTTCTTAATTTGGAACATAGCTTTTGCTTGACACATTTGACGTTGTATAAAAAATTGGCTTACGCGTATTGTAAAGCTATCAATATAATTATGGTACGAGATTAAGAAAACGATCTAACATTAAAGTTATTTATATAAGTGTCCTATAGCTATAAATTAGGATGAAGCGCAGCGAATGCAAAGCTAAGGAACACTGCGACTGCTACGGGCAAGCGTGGCGCTTACCACCAGGTGAAATACCCGATTTCCTCGTTACTTTATTGTATAAACACATTTAAACCTCAGCACACCTGGCCAGCACGGCCACACCAATGTACTCACATTCCTAATTGCATAAGTATTTAGCCATTAAAGGTAAAAACGTTCTACATCTCGTGCCTTTGTCGTACGACTACTTAAGTCATATACATAAAAAACACGGAACTTGGTATTTATAACTACTTATTAGTCCATACCAATATGAACTTTATAATTAATTCGTTGTTATAATATGTGTGGACCGAGCCTGCAAAAAATGTTCAGTCCAGTTGGGAAATTATTAACTCCTTGTTAGTATGTTGACAGTAATCGATAGTTAGCTGGCAATGTACAAAATTCCCAGATAATTATAATGTCCAGCAATTATATAAAATGCTCAGGCATAGCATGAATTGAGGATGTTACAAGAGGAACTATGTATGTATTAGTGACGCGTTGTAAGTTTTATTTATTAAGAATCTTAAATAGGGGCTAGCTTAAAACCGCCTTGGTAATGATCGTGGGTAGAGAGGCTTTACTGCGAGTGATATGTCGCGGCATTGCCATCTCGGTTGTAGGTACTTCTTTTTTTTTCTTCTTCATCTTTGTGTAGTAAGGATTTATCATCTGAAACAAATGTATTTTATTTTATTTATATTATTCTACCAATAACTGCGCTTCATCCGTCGCGACTCGTACCATGTTCCCGAATAAAGCGTTATTCCGGGCTTTATGAGCTTTTGGTTAAAGTCGAGATGTGTAGGAGCGGAATTGATTGATTGATTATCCTTAGATAGATGTGTGTGGAGACTGAAACCCTATACGTAACAAGACATTAGCACGTTTGTTGAATATAAACGGAAGTGTATGTGCTACTCTCATTTGGCTTAATTGCCCAAGCAATTTTTTGAATACCTGTTATTTTCTGCTGGCAATATCATTTTATAGAATGATCTCGAACAATTTGTACATTTTAAAGGAAATACTGGCAGTCACGTGACAGGTAGTGCCTTTATCGGATATCGCAGTTGGCTGTTGGAGCAAGGACCCTGCTCCTTCCGGTCACGACGCGGGCCCGCGAATTTATTTCCGACGTGGCCCACAAGCGATTTATTACAAATCGATTGTTCAGATCACTTTGCTGTTGAAGCGATAAGCTTAACTGTTATTATTTACTTAGAAAGGAAATATCGTGGTATCGTTTATTATATCACCTAGTTTGCTTCCTCAAGCGTTGTTCATACAGGAATTCCTGCTTTAATTGTCAATATTTTGCATGACAACATTGTCAATAGTAAAGGAAGTAGGTACGTACTATTTTCAAAATTAAATAAATATTCATCGAATTGTGACCTTGAACTAAAATAGCTTGAATCTTTGTTGCCGGGACTAGGAACCTGTTCGAATGCTACGTGACTCTACGCACGTAGCGAAGTTGTAAAAATATAAGTTATTAATTCAATTCTCAGGCTTTCAAAGCAAAACAAAGAGTAATTACACATTTTTTAATAATTCTTTGGTAAGCGTAGCATGGGTAACGATTTTGTGCGTATTTGTATGCGATTCAAAACAGCGCCGCGCGTCGCGTATCCACACATCGCGATTGATATTTGGACCAGAGTTTCTTGCCTGCTCATGCTAGGTAAGATAGAAAGCTTCTATTAGCCAAGTTCCCAGCAGCGTTTGTAAAAACTAGCTTCTATAACTGTTTAAGTCACGAAGGACTAAACTGGTACCGCGCCGTTGTTTCCTGGCGACCACCTACCACTCACGCTTGCCACCGCCCGGGTCAAGGCAAAGCGGCGTTCAACTATATTGTTCAATTGCTGCAATTTATCTCATTTGCTTTTTATATTTGTGACTGTGATAGATAAGGTTATATGTAATTGATCTAGGTTCTAGGCTGCTTGTTTCGTCCAAGTATGATTTATGATTATGATCGTAAAGAAATCCCGTGCTGGTTTTGGTACCTAAGTAGGTAATACTACTATACTAATACTTAATACTTACTTACTTACTTACTTTATACTTATACTGTAATAATACTTTTAAAGTAAGCTAATAGAAGTTTATTTTGTTTCATGAGAAAAGGTAAATTTGGGGTATTTAATGATTTGTACAAAATGGTAGAGATAAGAGATAAGATCTGTAATAATAAGTAAATAATGCAAACAAAGATTCCGCAACTGCTACATGCCAAAAAAAATACAATTTTCGATTGCGAGTAAAATTTTTACCCGACTGTGTTATAAGGAGGGTTATATTTTTCTATTGAATGTACTTCTTTAAAGTGCTCTGTAGCCCCAACTATAGCTTGATGGATTATAGCTTGATAGATGTCGTTAGAATCGACACTAAGTACCTATATAAAAATAATTAAAAAAAAAATATTTTTGGTTCCAAATTAATGTGTCGTCGAAACATTTAAAATCTGAATAATTAGTCTAGCTACCTATATCCAATTGTACATACTTATTACAATCAAGGTCAACTGGGAACATAAAGCATTCGTGACGTGTCAAAAAGGTGTTAACCTAATATTATAAAAGCTAAGTCCCAGTACTGGGAATAAGTGTAATAGGCAGCTGATGACGAATATGTTGTTAAGTGAATTATAACTTGCAAAAACCGATAATTGCAATGGCATACCATAGAGTTACTAAAAATACTTAATGACCAAACTAGAGGTGAAGGTGCAAAAACAAAATAAATTTGCGACTTTAAGCTTTTTCCGGAAATTTTATTCTTATTCGTTCGTGTGATTTTAATTAAAAAATTACTCGTTGACTAACACGAGTGGTGAGTAAAATGAAATAAATCCTTCAAACGTGTAATTCGGTGTACTCTTCAAATCTTCCAGGAAGTTTCAGTGAACCATCCACCACTTTACTGAATCGTGACGTTGACTATTACTTGACAGTAACTAGAATTCTAAGTAACTAGCTTATTGATTACCTGACTGACAGGGACTTAACACTTTGACTATCATAAAAAAAGTTTGCATACTTGACGGACTGCCTAAAAGCAACATAATTACAAATTGTCCAAATTGCGGAATGATGCGGTATGAAAAAGTATCAATAAAGGTAAAGGTAGATAGTTTGACGCAAATCACAATTTAGCCTTTGCCTCGACCTGAACACGAAGATTATTTCGTGGTAATCATTCCGTTGTTATCATTTACAGCATGCCATGATTTCTTTATGGTAGGTACATATTCTGAATTACTGGCACATAAATAAATCAATCTATTGCACGTTACGTAGACTGATTTGACATGTCAGATAAATTTTGAGAGGCAGAATGGTGGTGCCCTTTGTGATTGATATAATCAGTTTAATTTGATGTAAATTAATATTTTGGTTTACAGATCTGATGAGCTTCGAATCAGTAACCATCTTTTCAGCTTTTACATGGCACAAAGCTCCCAGGCTCACACGACTAAATTCGTCAACCACTTTCTTGATTTTGTTTCCCAGTTCCTTGATATATTCTTTCAGTCTTTGATCCAGTTTTTAGCAGTAATTTGAACCTGTTTAGTGTGTCAGAACATCTGATTAGATGTCAGATCTGTGATCTGATTGTTGTGGTTCCCATCGATTATCTAGTACCTACATTTCAAGTAGGTTTTAGCTCTGTAATTAATGACCATGCCTTTATAGTAACTGAATTGAATGACCGTAACTGACAGACATGCATGAAACCAAAAGGGTTTCCCCGTTCGAATACGGAACCCCGAAAAGAGGTGGTTGGAAAAGGTCGTCAATTATTTTTATCGGCTCGTCGTGTCATCTAAAATAATGGAGTAGCCCCTGCGTCATTGCATTGGGTGGGGATAATTGATTATTCCGTAGTAATTAAATCGATTACTCTCGGTTCATATGAGTAAGTATACAAGCGATTTCGTATGATTGCTTCAGAAATCTCAGCCGTTTGATAAGTAAGTATGCAAAAATGTTTTGGTTTATGCATCAATTTGCATAATTATCTCACAAAAACTGAACCAATATATTATTTTCATTTTTGTATACCTGCTCGTAAAACTTCTACTTATACCGTTTGTCAGCACAAGTTTTTTGTTGACAGATGCTAATGATTCAATGGAATCTGGTAAATGTATGTTTTAGTCAGTAGAGAGTTGGTAATAAGTCCGTGTTCCGGGACTAGCAGATAAAGACTAAAACTATAAGTGAGATAGACTCAAATAACAATAAGCTTAGTAGTTGCACATAAAGGCTAACATTGTCTATATTGTACGTCAATATATAGTTGTTTATATACCAAGCAGTTGGACAACAGGTCGATTACACATGCATGGCGATCGAGCCGCGGCGGCGACAGCGACCGACGGCCGTTGCCGCCGCCGCCGCGGCTGCTGCCTACAACGAAGGTTAAAGTCAAGGCTTGAGACCAACCTCCCGAATCACGTCGTGTGGTCACCGCGACCGCGCCGGTCTACAGTCGAAGGTGAAAGTCAAGGTCGCACGTAAAATGCTCTAATGACCACCATGCGTTATGTAACTCGCTGAATGCACGCTTTAACTCCAATTTAATCTCTAATAAATATAGGTATTGTTTTATTAAATTCTTTCTAGAACAACACAGTAAAATAGTTAAGCTATGCCGATGGAATTCAACGATTGGACGCTTGATTACGCGCTAGTGCTTTTGCGATATTGCTCTTTATAGGAATGGAATTTTGAGGTCGCGTATCGCTAATATACGTGTGAGTACGTGATTGATCGTCTAATTACTAATCAACTACTACTAGTTGATGCCAATTTTTGTCTTTAGGTGATCAGTGTGATCACAGTGCCCAAATTAGCAACACGTCACGTCACAGCTCAATAAGAGGATATTGAGCTGTGACGTGACGTGTTCCATAGGTAGAGACCTATGGAACCCTCTGGCATGGTCCGACACGCACCTAGCCGGTTTTTGTTAATTAATTTTGGCTCCACCACAACTGCTCTCGATAAAAAATCGTGTTCGCTACCTCAGTTTTCATTAATTGTTGACTTATGATTGTTTGGGAAATACACCAATTTAATAAGAAACTTATGACACATCAATCGAACGCAATTAATGGTTTTATGATTAGTGTTCATGACACGTTCACTGCTGAAAACACAACTGTCGTGTTTTTCACAACCTGCCATGAGTACGGCAAAACACAACTGTTGTGTTTGTTGTATGAAAAAAACACTATGGCGCGTGCAGAGCCGCACCCGTGGCTATACAAACAAAACGGCTCAGCAGTCAAAGTGCAAAGTAAAACCACATTATCATGAAGCCGGAACTAAATATTGAATTAAACGTTTAATTCAGAACTGCTAATGCGGTCACCACGATACTTCAACCAAAACAGCTTCATTATTCACAAAAAGATATTTTATAAGTATGTATTTTAGACTTGCCACATTTAGAATTAATTAATTAAACTGCAAAATAGTTTTAGCCCAATATTTGGCTGTTGCCACCCCAGGAGAAGTCTCATTAAGGTCGTTCAACATGCAGGTGTAGGTGCAGCGCGGGCATGACAACTGATGCCGCATGTCTTGCTCGAGGGAGCCATTATCGCACTGGGCAGAACTCGGAGCAGTATAACCCCATCTGGCCATATTCGACCTGCAGCGACCCACTTGGGTTAAGCGACTTCCATGTGGGCCACGTTAGTTCGTTGCCAGGGGGAAGATTTTCGGAAGGTCACAATGTGTGGTGGAACACATGTTTTTTTGCCATAGTTTGCAACGAACCTCGCCAGGGACACATTGCATTAATGCTTAGGTACTGTAATAATGCTATGGTTATTTTTGAATAAATACATAAAATTAAAAAATCAATCCCTATTATTCAAAACGTATTCGGTTGATCCTAAACAAATACTATCATACCTTGTTAGACATGAAAACATCAAACATTTCCAAAAAGTTGTCTAAAGTTACGATATTTTGTGTAGTGAGTTGACCAAAACACGAGTAGCGAAGCGACAATGCTTGATGCATTGACCCGAAAAAAGAAGAAGAAAGCCAACCTATTTACTGGGTTAGAGGTTCGTTGTCCTCGTTTAAAAAAGCTTTAAGTATATTATCATTCTAGTAGCACACCGCTGCGCTGTATCACTCGCGTAGATTAACTATCCCACAGGAACCGTTAATGTTTACGGGATAAAAAGAATCCTATGTTCTATCCCAAGATTTAAAGTATCTATATACCGAAATTCATCTAAATCCGTTTGGTTGCTGCGGGCGGCGCGGCGTGAAGATAGGACAAGCGCAGGACTTCTTCCTAAGTTTGTGAGAGGAAATGTGATTATGCTCAACAGATCCATTGAATACATTAAGATAATACTAATAATATACATTATTATGATATTTATATGGTTGATTTACCCTGACCACATTGAAATCTAGTACAGACAGCAACCTAATTGAAAAATAAAAAATATTTTTTACACACATTGCTGTTTTTCTATTGTCATCCCTTTCTCGAAGCCTTTCTGCCCCATCCATCCATCTTCAACCATCCTGTAACTTCGTTGTGGATAATGCTAAAGGTTTGTTTTTATTTGTGATTACCCTTTACCCAAACCTACCATCCTATACCACAGAAAAAAATACTACTACGAAAAATACTACTCGTACTATATTTCTTACCAATTGTTAAGACTTAATTACAAACTACTTTTTCTTCATTATCAAAAGCGTTGATAAACTTGTTTTTTAGAATTCAGTTGTTGTCTATACTTCCAGATTTTGATTTTGGTCAAGGGTGAAGCGACTATCATAATTATTTGTATAGGTACCTACGTAGAACCGTGGAACATAACGAAGGCCTTTTTTTAAATTACAATAGATTACGATACTAATGACATAACCGTAGAGTTTCTTGATACTATTACAGTTCATCTAATAGTATTTAAAAGTACCATCTTTTCTAATGGGCGTATTTCCGAAGCAGTGGTAGTTAGTTCCCTTTTCGTGTGCGAGATTCAGCTATGAACCAGTACATGAAAGGGACATTTCCTGTTGAAACTGATACTGTGGTTTTGTATGGTTGATATGATATTACAATCAGTTACCTACTAAAATTTTATGTTGTTTTTTCTCTATTTTTATGAGATTTGTTGTTTGACATGTAAAAGTGTTTCAATTACTCCCTACTTAATTACAAACGAGTTTTAAGTTTTCAAAGGTGCTAACCTTATTTTGACGTTAAAGCTACCTACTAGGCCTTACCAAGAGTCCTAGAGCTATTTAGTCTGTGGTTATACGCCTATATTATTTCCGCTACATATTCAAAGTCGCAGCGAAGTGTTAGATAAACGATACAATTATTACATAGCGTGACTTCTAACTATTATAAAATTCATGATGTTATTTAATCTTCCTTTGCTTAGTCACGATTTCAGTAACTTGCTAAGTCCACGCTTAAGATATGTTTTAAATAATAATTATTATGTTCAAGTTATATTTTACACTAGCTGTGCTGCAACGTCGTTCGCGCTTTCATTTAATATTACATATGCAAACAAATTTTGTTATAGTTTTTGGTTTAAGCTCTAAAATTTTCTTTGAAATCTGTGAATCTCTTCGGAGCCCATTCAAGGCAAACTACGTACAAGTATTCTAACAAGAAATGGTATCAAAATAATTGTTTTTTGGTGATTTTTCAAAAAGTGTGCTAATTCAATTCCGATAAAAATTTTTGGGACCACCTCGGAAGTATAAAAAAAAAAACGAAAACAAAATCGCCAAATTCAATTCTTAACAAAAAAAACCATACAGTCAAATTAAGAACCTCCTCTCCTTTTTGAAGTCGGTTAATACGGCCATTAATGATTCAAACATCGTATATAGTAGCAGTTTTCACTCAAATTTGCCATTTTGTTTGTGTTATTTTTATATTAAGTACGTATTTTTCATTCATTTCATTATTGTCGACTCTGCCTTTTTTTTTTTTTTACCCGGGGAATGCATTTGGCATACCACCCGGCCCGGGGGGGAGGGGTGGTTATGTGGGACTCCCCCGCCAGGCGGTCTGACGGGGTTTACCCACTAAAACCCCGGGGTGTTCTCCTCTCCGCATTGTGGAGGTGGTTACGGGGACGTACGGCGCTTCCGCGACCACCTCTGCGGGCGCCCTTTCGGGCTCGCCGAGTGAGGCTTGGGCCTCTTTCTCCGCTGGGTGCGTCCCGGAACACACGGGGCGCACCTCAGCTCGGGACTTCTGTATCTTGGACGTTGGACCCCCCGATCCGCGGCCCAAAAGTCCCCGTTATTGGTCCCTCACTGTGCCCTCTGCTGATCAGAGGGACACACGAAGGACCTCCTCTCGCCAGGTTATTCGCTACGGCCACCAATTCCCCTAGGAGAATTGCTGACCGAACCCCAGGGTCCACCGTCCCAGCTGCTGCCCTTCCCTCCGGATGCAACGCATCAAGAGGGACGAACAACAGCCGGGCACTCGTGGAGGTTACCTGGCCCGCACCCCATCTTTGCCTACCCCAACGGCAAAAACCCGTGACTGTATGTATGAATAGAATAGAATAGAATAGAATAGAAACATTTATTATCATAATTTGTACATAGTTTCATTAATTATATTTTTATACAAAATATCAACGATGGGTACAAATAATTATGACTCGTCAAAAACATACACGATATAAGCTTTCTGAACAACAACTATGTTCTTAATAACCACTATGGCAAAGATGATATGAGATAGAGGGATGGTATAAATAATTAAGATATTTTTTACAGAAGCTGTAACACTTTTTATGCCATGCACAGTCGTAGTTAAAATTACATTAATCATGAAAAGGTTCGATGATCATTATAATTATAAGATTTAAGTTCAGATAGTTTTTTGCCATATCCTTGAGTATAGGTAT
The DNA here is from genome assembly GCA_912999815.1 of Campaea margaritaria. NCBI lineage: Eukaryota > Metazoa > Arthropoda > Insecta > Lepidoptera > Geometridae > Campaea > Campaea margaritaria. Next base: position 10,962,506 of record OU538788.1, read on the forward strand.
TATAGCCCTAATTTTTTCAAGCGCGACGTGTATAATTGTATATACGTAAATCTGCGCACTATGTATATATTAATTTAATAATTAACATCTAACTTCCTACTTATCAATTGTTATTAATTCTGTCTGCTGGCAGGAAATAAGCGTATTTTTATTCGGTACTCAAAGCTTAGCAACTTTATAATTAACCTACTAAATAATACATATTATTAAGAGCAGTAGTTTCCGTCAATATCTAAAAATGTTCGAATTATTTTCTGACGGATAATCTGAGGTTAATATTTAATTCTTTGCGAAAATTGGGCCAAGCCAATAGTGAAGCCATTTTAATTTAATTAAGGTCAAAAGGTACATAACCAAAGGCCTTACATTATTAAATGTAATAATATAATAGTTTAATTGATTACAAATGCTGTTCAGTTAACCATAACGAGATATTTTTCTCAGATAACTTTTTAGCAGTTACGGTAGTACTTACTACCGTAGTACTTATACGTTATATACTTATACGTAGTACCGTAGTACCGGTAGTACTTATTACTGTCATGTGTATATTAATTTTCTAAACGGGTGGATATGTAGTATCTGATACGCAGTTTCGCCAAACCAAGCCCCTAGGTCCGATATTTGGATTTGTATAGGTGTTTCGTATGCCTTCATGGCCCGTAAGTTTCTTAATAACAATTCAGGGCCTACATAATAAAACAATTAATACTAACTAATAATTTACTCATCTTACTAATATTTATTTATTTATTTATTCTTTAGCACACAAATGGAGTACAAGGAGTACTTACTGCTAAGTAGCATTTAATGCCTCATCATCATCAACCCATAACGTTCCACTGCTGGGCACGGGTCTCTCCTCAATTTTGTGAGGAGGGTTAGGCCATAATCTACCACGGGGGCCCAGTCCGGATTGGTGGATAACATACTTACCTCCGAAATAATTCTCGGGTAGGTATGTGGGTTTCCTCACGATGTTTTCCTTCACCGAAAAGCGAGTGATAATTACGTACATATGTTTTACAGAAACACATTGGTACGTGCCTGCACTGGGATTTGAACTCACGACCTTCTGATTGGAAGGCGGACGTTCTCCCACTAGGCTACCACCGCTTCAATAAAATAAAGATGGTGTGGTAATCGATATGTTAGGCTCACTGTACTGCAAGGTTTACCAGGACATAGAGTGTATCTAAAAAAACTTAAATTAACTGTATTTCTGTTAACAACTCTACACCGGCATAAGATATAATATAATTGTTGCGAAAGGTGTCTAATTACACAGCAACAACGAATAATTTCGATTGCAATCGTTGCATGAACTGAAAAGTGTAACCTTGTGCTCCTTGTCTCAAGTCAGGGCAAACGGATCAAGGCGAGTATGTGGCACGGTAAATGACACAAACCCTTCCTTCATCACGCACTCTTAGGTTTTTAATCCGGACACTACATACAAATAATCTAATTTGACAACTCACACACATAAATGAGGTCTGTACACGCGCCAAATGGGTCTAAGAGCCTAAGCATACGAGGGCGTGTACTTTGTCTGTCCCGGCGACTGCGGGTAGAGGTGCGGGGCGGGGTTCGAGAGTGTCCTATCTGTATGTAGTACTTTATTTATTCTGCCCGAGGTGTTTTCTATTATCTGTCATTACATGATTATCAGCTACAGCTCAAGCACGAAACTGCATTTGCTCACATTTACCGTTGTTACAATGATTGCTGTAGGTACATGCAAATTGCCTCTCTATAGCGTTTTTGTAATTTATGATGTAAACGAGAGTTATAAATATTATTCATGTGACATAATTTCGTCATTTTGTTTATTAATTTAGTCGTATTCCCCTTGTTGTTAATATGTTGCTATTTAATTTTGTTATTCGTCTTTGCTATGAATCCGTGCCATAATAGAGCTTTAATTTTGACAGATTCATGTTCAGCACAACACGATATAATTGTGACGCTAATCAGTCCAGTCACTGGAACAAATAACTTGTTGGTGAGTGTTGCGAATTCATTTAGATGCATGACTTGACGGTAAAGATCAAAGAGTAAAGATAGACCGTGTCGCCGCCCGCAGCCCGGATCCGATCAATCACTATAAATATTAGACCCTCATTACATTATACTTACGCTGTCGTGGGTTCTAGAATAAGAGGTTCAAGTCTAGTGTTAATTTTGGTTTGTGATAGCAAGGCGCTCCTGCATTTTGTATTGGCACCCTATGAAGTAAATATTTTCATTGACTTGCGTACTGGAAGCTATTGCGTCAAATGCGAATATCTAGTTGCGAATGCATTCTAAAAATAACTCCACAACACAAAGGACGCCTTGTCGCATGATCTCATCTTTTGGGATGAATATTGTAATATAGTCTCCTTGGTGAAATAGTTTTATGAACAATGTAATTTTTTTTATTATTTCTTGTTTTGTATATAATAGTATGTTATTATGGTGTCAATAAAGAATTATTGTACTGAATTTTATTGTAATTGTAACATTACGTTCACTTGTATTGAATTGAATATAATCGATGTTTATTTAAGTTAGGGTCACAACCTAGAGGTTTGCGTTGTCGGTACTTGTTAGTTGTAACCTGCACGATTATTTTAGTATGATGTGAGCATCATAATAAAATCAGACTAAGGACTGTCTAATATCAGGTGACATTGATAATATTATCGATTCTGTGGCCACAAACTAATCTCATTTCATTCCTTTCATTTTCATGATGTTGAAGAGACAACAAGCCATTTTACAGAACTAAACTAAAATTTAGACTAGTTAACCGAATTAAAAAATGGAACAGATTTACAATACGGTTGTTTTCTTTTATTATTTTTTAACTCTAAAACATTTTTTATCTGAAAATATATACTTTCAGATTGGCCCCGCAGAAATTTCATCAAAATCGATTTATGAGTTTAGTTTTAAATCTGAATAACTGGAAAAATATGTTATCCAAGTAACCGTCAAGGGGTATTTTGCTTTCCTGTGACTTTTCAGTGGTGTTTATTAGTAAATCCATTTGAAGTCGGTTTTTGGTTCAATAACTATTTGTAACAATAGATTTGGCCCCATTTAAATATAGACACCCACATCTATCAGCAAGTTTGCGTACAGCCCAACTTTTATGTAGACTTATACACTTCTGCTTTTAAAATTGCCTGTGCTTTTGCCTGTGCCTAGAATGATAATGCGGCGAGGTAATACAGAACCAGAGAATGGAATTTATTGGAACAATCAGAGCACCTAGGTATCGAAGTAACGTGGGCTGCGTGAGGCCAACCTTTATTGCATCAACGGCGTTATCTTCTGAATAAATTCAATGTCAAGTGCGCGAGTCGTGCGTCAGGGCATGGCGTTAGTTTCGGAGGACGCGTCGAGCTCGTGCCTGGTTAATGGGGCGAGGTTCTATCGCATAAAAAATCGAGTCATGCACGTAGAAACATTGTGATGCACATCCAGGCTAAGGTCTTAGTTAGACAAGCTGCTCTGCGGTCAAGAACGCGTCATCTCGACCCGCTAGATAATGCCACATCACGTTAATAAGCATTACTCGCATATAATTATGTCGTTATTTCTAGCTAAGTGTTTATGGTTGTTATCCTATTAAAATATATTACTTCTATGAGCTATGTTTGGTAAAAAGTCAAATGCTAAGGACAGTCATATTTGGTTCTATATTTTTCAGCAGCAGTAATAATAATAATTTAAGAGGCTTTCGCGTATTATCTCTCTTCAACCTAACCACCGGTAGCTTAGGCCCTGCTCCGCTACCAGTGATAGTAGAGATTACCGAGATTTAAGATATATCATATTTTTTATTGTTTATTTTTGTTAGAAATGTTGTGAAAAAATTACTTAGGAAAGTTACGGAGGATGTGAAGAAACCCCAAATGTACCAACAACATATTTTTTTAATCACAAATCCGACATTGGCCATCTCTCCTGGAGTATCCGGGTGAGATGGCCATAATATTAAAGGTAAGATGGCCATAGCTTATTCCTAGTTATTTTGGTAATTTTTGGTCATCTTTTCCTTTTGCCTGCATTCTGAACACTAGTTATCGAACTCGGTGCAATGCTCGTGCACCCAAAACTGTCAAATTTTAGGTACACTGAAGCCAGTCTTCAATTAGCTGGGTTTCATAATAGTTCTCTCCACATTCACGACAGATATTCTCTTCGTTAGCGTTTCAAAACGTGCATTTACTTCCGACCTATTCATAGCGCTGGCTCACCAAGGACACACCTTCTGAATTTCTTAATTTAATAGCCGTGTTTTTTCCTAAGAACATTTTAAACTAATCATATCCCGCATTCTCAGTTTCTTTGTTGAATGTTTTAACTTTAACTGTTCCGCGAAGTCATAAGCAATTTTTCTGACATCATTCATTGTCAGTGGAAAATCTTTGGCTTGCATTCACTTGATATGGACAGCTAACTTTTTTTTCATTTACTTCCCCAAATATAGAAGATGGTCCAATGGGTCCCTTTTTGTCATTGTTCTTCTTTATTCTTCTTTCCAATATATTTCGTAGAACTTTGAACTCATTAGCTGCCGCACGTACGGATAATCTATCATTTTTTACAGCACTTCTAGCAACATTGAGTGCCTCTTCTGTCCGATTTCCTCTTACGGCTGCAGCCTTTCTTTTGTACGTATTAAGCATCTTAAACAATTATATATATAAATTAATAAATAATTTCAAGAAAACATCACACAATGGCCGTCTCATAACGACTCAAAAAAAAAACTAGTAGAAATATGATACGCAGCCTTTTGAGGTTATATCACCACATTTTTATGTACTTTGACATGAATACAAAAAATACCATTATTCTAAGAAACTGACACCACAATCATCTAAGATATAATATAACATATGTATAATAATATTAATAAAAAAAAATGGACAAGGATTTTTTTGCTTTTTTCTTTAGCCAAAAATGTTCTTTCACGTTTGCTTACACACACATCGCGAAGCGAACTAAATGGTAACATGCGATATCTAGTCAACGTTCAATTAAATATTTCGATTAGCCATCTCTACCGTATAGCCATCTCCCCTGGAATTACCCTAATTAGATTTTTTTTTAGTTAAAACTGTAATAAGTTTAGTACACTGCATTTAGGTAATAGCTGAAATGAATGCTATAATGAGCTTTTAAGTGACTGCCTTGTTAGGTACAAAGATAGGTATGACCAGAACTTACACTGTCTATTCGTCAAATGTCTGGTAAATGTCGTCCATGTTCTTTCAGGCGATATTAGCGTATCTTTTTTTTTTTTTTTTTTTTCCCGGGGAAATGCATTAGGCATACCACCCGGCCCCGGTGGGGGGGGGGTGGTTATGTGGGACTCCCCCGCCAGCTGGTCGGGCGGGGTTTACCCACTAAAACCCCGGGGTGTTCTCCTCTCCGCATTATGGAGGTGGTTACGGGTTCGCACGGCGCTTCCGCGACCACCTCTGCGGGCGCCCTCCCGGGCTCGCCACGTGAGGCTTGGGCCTCTTTCTCCGCTGGGTGCGTCCCGAAACACACGGGCCGCACCTCAGCTCGGGACTTCTAACTTGGGCGTTGGACCCCCGATCCGCGGCCCAAAAGTCCCCGTTATTGGTCCCTCGCTGTGCCCTCTGCTGATCAGAGGGACACGCGAAGGACCTCTTCTCGCCAGGTTATTTGCTACGGCCACCAATTCCCCTAGGAGAATTGCTGACCGAACCCCAGGGTGCACCGTCCCAGCTGCTGCCCTTCCCTCCGGATGCAACGCATCAAGGATAGATATTAGGGATATTAGCGTATCTGGAGAACAAACAGCCAACAAGCATCCAACAATCAAACATGTATGCAACATATTCATTATGTTAGGTGAATATTTTATTTTCCTTTTATTTTTTTCCTGCCACATAGGATACAATATAAAAATAATCTATTCTAATGACAATATTATAACATTTTTTATTTTAGTGACAAGACGAGTCAGTCGTTCTCCTGTCGTAAGCGCTACGCCTGCCTATAACAGTCACAGCACCACCCAGAACCCTGCATTGCCTTATCCTGCATGACACTGCACTGCGCTCGTCACCCTGAGGCATCGGCTCCAAAGTCTCATATGCCCAGTAATTTCGCTGGAAACAAGGCCCTTAAAAACCGGAAAACAGTAATGTTTGCACACTACTGCTTGGCGGATGAATATCTAGCAAAGGTGTTGTACTTCCCCAGGCGGTCTCTTGCAGAAGAGGCTTCCCACTTTAAAATATATATAAACAAACAAATATGCCATGTCAAAGACTTTAAGTTATAGTGAAAATGAGATGTTACACTAAGTGCAAGTAAAACAATGATTTTTCTTTTATTTTTCCAAGAATGATTTCCCTATGAGTTATTAGAAATATCAATTGACCCGTCAATTTAATTAGGAGAAATATCAATTGATTCGTTTCTTTAAATTACCGCAATTTTTCTAAGATTTCTGTATAAATCAGATAGTAATAATGTACGTAATAAAGAGGCTAATTGTTTTAAAAACAAATTGCCAGTGGCATAAACAATTACTGACAATTACCTGGGTAGCTGAGTTTCTGTGCCGCACCATCCTTGTTGATAACATAATCAGTATCATTATTTAATTAGTATTGTTACTGCTTTGTAAAGGCTGTTATATAATTTTACTCAAAAATACGTTTAACCGGGTCTATCATTTGCAAGGTCCAACACCTGTTTTTTTTTCTTACATTTTAATCATGATCACGTAACACCCGCATATAAAAAATTCAAAAATCTAGTCAATAAGCGTTACATTTTTGAAATATATTAATCTAAATGCAGAATAAATTATTACAAGACTTCTTCAAGCCATAAATATCAAGCTGGCTGACTAGAAATGTTTACTATAGAATATTTCTATTTATACCAGCTGTACTCCACGGCTAAAGTCGCTGGGACTTAACCCTAGATCACCAACCATACTACAAAATAAAATGACGCGTAACATGCGCATTTGGTATGGTGACGCTGCTACCCTTCCCTTATTCAATCTTCTTCTTCTTCGTATCGATGGTTCAGCATCCACGAGACTATTAAATAAATTAAGCTGCTAAATAGCTTTAGCCTAATGTTCGGACTCTTGCCACCCCAGGAGGGGAAGCCTTATACAGGTCGTATTAAATAACCAGGACTTAATCAATAAGTATCATTAGTACCAGGAATTGCAGATATAGGCGGCAGGGATCTTAATATAAACAAGATTATTTAATATTGCCAATATATCATATTTTATTATATTATACCTTTGTTACTTTTTTCTTTTGTGTAACGATTGTTCAACAACTAATATTTTTTTGTAAGTTTGTGCTTTATCTAAGTTTTCTTCTTTACTTGTTTTTCTTGTGTGTATACTTTCTGTTATTTGTTTTATTATCTGCGGACGTCAACGGTCACTGTTTAATTTAATTATTGTTCTGGCAGTGTGTCCGTGCCGTGATGTCACCGTATGGTCCCAGCGGAAGACCAGCGCTGGTTGTTCGCAACCGTCATCATGATGAGTTGGGACCCATTTTGTGACAATTTTCAATTGTTTTTTTGTTATATTGTATTTTTTTTGTGTTGCAAAATAAATTAATTTTCTTTCTTTCTTTCTAATATTTCTGGATTTCTTCGGACATCCTCCTAGGGGCTTAGGGCGTCCCCATCGTAGGGGATTTTCTTTTTTTTATCAGTAAATCCCCCACATGAAATCGTGCTACCTCGAACGGGGTTTCCTGAAATCACCCACGTAGCTTGAGCATAAATAATCAATTAGCGTCCCCGCTTGGAAATATGGATTATTCTGGAATACCCCAAGGCCGTCCCTTCGTTGGGAATTTCCGGAATAGCTCAATTCTCAGAATTATTTATCTGATATCCCACACGAAGGGGACGGCCTAGTGCGATTTCCGAAATAATCGGCGCATTCCTACCTACTAGATCAAAATTAATCGACAAATAGTCTAAAGGTGTGCAATTCAATAATAATGGCATAAGGATCTTAAATTAAAATAATTATGTTATTAAACTTTCTTAGGGAAAATGCTAAATGTTAAAAACGGATGCTAAATGTTAAACGGATTTTTCTTAAGTCACTTTTTATAAAGTCAATCGCAACATAGTATAAACCAAAGTCACTTCCCGCTATCTATCCCTATGTATGCTTAGATCTTTAAAACGGACGAAACGGATTTTGTTGCGTTTTTTTTTTAAAGATAGAGTCATTCAAGAGGAAGGTTTATACGTATAATACATTCGTAATGTAGTAGAGAAACACTGATAATTTTAGAGGTTTCTAATGTGATGTCGTAAATAAACACATTTTTTGCGCATACATTGCAAACGCTGTCTGAACCCTACGAGATAGATCAAAATAATGTATACTAAAGGTCTACAAAAAAGTCCGCGATGGTATAATTATGATTATGTCTATCTCTTAGGGATAACCCACAATAACCATTTTTTACCCTTTACTTTTTACGAGAAATAATGGCTACCTATTTACGAAGCAATTTTAGGCAATAAGTACAGCATTATAATCCTTATCCAATTAAGTACTTTAATTATATTGTACATTTAATAAAGATTAATATTGCCATTTACAGCATGTAATTTAAATGTTTTTATTCGAAGATATTTGTGAAAGACGACGTAAAGAAAACGATATTTCTCATAAACGATTACTATATTGTCCAGCGTACGAAACAAAACTCGAAAACAAAACACTATTTTTCACTTATGACATTGACACTATTAAAAAGAAAAGAAACTAAATTCGAATATTTTTACAAAAAAGGTCTGTCGCCCACATTCTCCTGCCGGTGCAGGTCCTGCACCTCATCTGGTGAGCACGACTACCTTTTTTACGTCTCTTCGCATAAGCCCTGATTTTTCCTGGGACTGTTCCTGTTATCACTCCTCGTGCCCAGGTGTTGCGAGATAAGCTTACGTCACGCACGTCGATAAGGTGTAGCGAACCGCGCGTGGTTGTAGCGACACGTTCTACTCCGGTGACTCGTGGTGGTGGAGGTTCAGGTTTCTTCGACCAGAAGAGCGTGCGCGAGTCTTTCCGCAACAGCAGTGCTCCGTCAGGAAATCGGCGGCTTTTCCCTTCGAGTAATCCAAGAGCGCGTTCGTTAAGATCGTTCTTAGGCCTGGGTTCGATTCTAATAGCTTCGAGGTCAAAATCGTTCTCCGCCATTTCTTCTTTTCTTTCATCTTCGTCGGTTTTGTGGACTGTAAGATTCGAAACTATGTGTGTTCGGTGTTTTATGCCTCCACATGGCCCATGCAAAACCCATCCGAGCTCGGTGAGTGATGCTACCGGCTGGCCTTGCATACCGCTCTTTACTGATCTCGAAACTATCAGGTTCCAGTTGTCCTGGCCGATCAGTAAAGTTGGAGTGCCGCGATGATAAGTGAGGTCATGGGGGATTTCGTTCAAATGAGTACATTTTTCTAAAATGTTATTTTCGATGGTCTGAGCTGAAAGGTGAAGTCGGTCGATGGTGCGTGCTATGAATTTGTGTTCCTTGTCTGCATATCGCCCTGAGATGTTTAAATACACGCGCATTGATGAATTTGCGCTGACTCGTGCTCCAGCAACTCCTTCGATATCAAAGGGTTCTCTCGGTCCTGTGGCACCGACTATCTTAGCCACGTTGTCCTCTATGAGAGTAACGGTAGAGCCTTCGTCCAAGAGCGCAAAAGTATCTAGAGTACCTCTGGGGCCTCGTACACGGACAGGTAACACCTTCAGCAAAGCTCTCTCCAATGTCTGTGGTCGAGCTGAAGTTACTACAGCTGGTTCAATGACAGTTTCTGGCTTAGTAGAGATTTCTGTGGTCGAACTATGTAGAAGAGGATGGTGAGAACCTTCACATCTCTCAATTCCACAGGCTGTGTAGCTACAACGATGACGATAACTCCTTTTACTAAGACACCGGAAACATAAGTTGGTCTCTTTTGCATGTTTCCATCTGTCACTTACGGTTAAATCCTTGAACCGTGTGCAGTCACGCACGTTGTGTTCACCTTCACATACTGGACATACCGGTGCTTTCTTTGGCTTGTTGGCGGGCGATCGTGACATCGATGGTGTAGGCGTGGTGGCGTAGGCTCGCTGTGGCTTCTTCTGAGGTGTCGGCGTGTGATCTCGCACGTTCTCTGCCTGTGCATATCGGCTACAAAGTTCGGCTTCTCTGCTGACAAAAGAGTTAAGTTTAAGGAGGTCAGGCTCATCCTCTGGTCTCACTGCTGCAAAATCATACCATCGGTATTTCAGAGCTGGTGTCATCCTGTCTACCACAGTCCTCACTGCCTCGGGATTGTAAAGGTAGTATGTTTTGCGCAGCGCCTGTACTACAGCTACGATGTTGTTGATGCGGCTGGCAAAAATGCAAATATCACGTGGGTTATCGGTAAGCCGTGGAAGCATTTTAATTTTCTCCATCTCCGCTATGACTAATGCGTCTGGACGTCCGAATCTTACCTCCAACAGCCGCATTACCTCGTCAGGCTCAGTCTCGGCGATGAAAAGCGATATTGCGGCTTCTTTCGCGGCACCTCGCAAGCATTTCCTTAGCCTTGCCAAATTTTCCACCTTGCTAAAATGGTGCTTGGTTTCCCGGTAAGCTGCTCTAAATGCCAGCCATTCAGAACTGATGCCACTAAAAATCGGTAAATCCTGCAGCTTAGCTGGTGCATGTGAGGCTCGCACAGCCTCAGATAGAGCTGCCGCGAGCGTCGTGACGTCTAGCTGCGCACGATGACTCATTACCTCATTATTGTGAACATATGTCTGTGCGGTGATGTTATGGTGATGATGAGGGACGCTGGTGAGATGTTCGATGGGGTCTTCGATATTTGGCTGCGTCTTTAGCCAAGTCTCGACTAGTAGTGACTTTTCGTCACTTAAGACACTCTTGCCGTCGATGCTCTTCGCGTTCAAACTAGCGACCTCAGCAGCGGCGAATGCAGTAGCTGCCCGTGCTTCCTCCAGCCTAGCCCAGGCGAGCTGCTTTACGGCTTTGGCACGCAAGGTACTCTTTCTCGAGCCTACTGATTGCGCCGCTACACTTTCGACGTACTTTTCCGATTCACACGGCGAAGTTCTTTTGTCTGGTGGAAATGTGGTCTTCGATGACTGAGGCCTCTCGATCGCTTCAACCTCTGGGGCTTTACGTCGCGACGTGACCGACCTCGTGACCGGCATTTCTTTTTTCGATTATCCGACAAAAAAACTGGGTGTGCTAATTATCTTCTCGATTATTGGAGTTGTTCCGGGCGCTGGTGCAGGATCCGGCTCGAAGGAAATGTGAAAGACGACGTAAAGAAAACGATATTTCTCATAAACGATTACTATATTGTCCAGCGTACGAAACAAAACTCGAAAACAAAACACTATTTTTCACTTATGACATTGACACTATTAAAAAGAAAAGAAACTAAATTCGAATATTTTTACAAAAAAGGTCTGTCGCCCACAATATTACAGATTTAAAATGCAGGGACATAGCGATTGCGGCGGTACCGGCCGTACGTACATGCACAGAAAACAATGACATGGTCAGTATTGTCTACTGTCAAAAAAGCTGTGAACTTTCTATATAAAAACATTCTGTAGTATATTCCGTAACAGCATTGCACCCGCGCGAAGCCGGGGCAGGTCGCTAGTACATTTTCTAAACCTTACCTTTAAAAATTAATAACTTTTTCAACGCTAAGTAGGGCCATTACGTCGCGATGAATACAAAACAAATCTTCGGAAGTAAAAAAATACCAGTGATGAGTTATTTTTTGTTTTTTGACATTTATGTTTTATTTAAATATTGTTTATTTACCCTATAGATCACTACAGAGAATATTTGCTCTTTTTAACACGCTTTTATCAGCTTCATACGTTTGTTACTATGTATGTAACAAAATCTATGAACATGATTTTGACCCACTTCAAAACGTTGGATTAAATTTAAATTTTGCACTAATAATATAAAAAAAATAATGTAAAAATCAAACTATATTTAAAAAACACGCTTTAATGGCAAGGCGAACTAATAAATAGCGAGAAATTTAAATTTTTCGTTTTTTGAGCTACAACGTGTAGTTTGGCGGTTTATTGACATATATTGATATGGTGCATTAGTGCTAAATATTTCAACATAAAAACGAAAAAACTGTTTTAAATTTAAATTTCCCGCCATAACAGAAACCAACCACCTTAACCTGTCATTATAGCGTCACATTAGTGATGGGAAGGTTGGAGATGTCGGTACAATTGAGGGAACCCCTTTCGTTGCGAAATTACAATCGAGTTTATAATTCACTGCCCGACTGAACGACCGAATCGACTAACTTGCCAAGTCCTCCTGTCTGTGTTCTTCGCACCGCTCACTCTCATTCGTGTCCTTTCATACGCAGTCTATAATCGAAAGAATCGTTGTCGGTTTTCGATCATGGTGTACATTATTTATCTAAGTTGTCGGTGTTATAATTGCACTTGGGGGATTGGAGTGGAGACAAAAAATCTAGAGTACCGACTAACGATACTGGGGACTACTAACGCTTTTAAAATTGTTTAATGTATCAAAATCATCGAAATATGTACCTAAAAATTTCTGCGCTCGCTTAGCTCGAGCTATTCTATTCTTGCTACTAAGTTTTCGATTAAGTTTCGTTAACCACACCTTAAAAACGTAATTATTAAAACAAACAAACTAACTAACAAATTAACTTATTATTCAAACTAACAATATTAACTGTAGAGATAAGGGTGGCAAAAACTTTAAATCCGCCACTGCCAGTCATCCTGTAATTCGTGAAGTAGAAGTAAAAGAAAAAAGTTCGTATTGGCAACACATAGTCAATGGTTGCCAGTACAAACTTTTTTCTGTTTGGCTTCGCACCATTGGTCCATCGATGCCAACAATTTTTATTTTTATACATACGAAGAACATTAATATATTTTTATGGGTTTTTTGATTTCGTGGATCACGGTAGCTTTTACTTTTTTACGTGTAGGATCGGATTATTGCTCTTGCAATCCTTGCAACACCGCCATTTTATTGATCGACCGACCCGCGTCGCTTTACCGCATTGCAGTATTGGGCAGGGCAGGCAGGCTACTCGGTCGTCCCCCATTTCGCAACTTTAAATTGTTATTAGTACCTTGTTTCTTTGTGACTGTTTCAAGATGGATTTCGATGATGTAAGTAACTTATTAAGCACTGCTTTTCACCTATTTTCCACGTACGTTGCTTTGTTACTTCGTATTTTTCAAAGCCACACCCTATCTTCCATCCGAGATTTTAAGTACAACATGCAGATCCTTAAAGCAAAAATTAAAAGGCAATTAAGGGTAGGCTACGATCTAGCAATGCCCCTTTTATGATTACTAGTTAGAGTGATTGAATAGGCGTCGTATAAATAGCAGTTTTCATTAATATTGAAATCACATCCAGAATCTTCCATTTTATTATTGGTACTTATAGTTAAACTTACATAACACAAAATGATTTCTTCTCTAGCACCATTATCGATTTGGCGTATACGGCCTCTCCGTGTACTAAAACTAGGTGACCTACTTGTCTAACCTAGTTATCGATCTGCTTGCCGCCTTCGCCGCTCCAGCCGTATTGCGTAACACAAATGAAAATCGGATTTATTTGGTGTTTTTAGTATGGGCAAAATGTCAAATGAATTTGAGTTATTTATAGGGCTGGACCTACCTAGTTATATTTTATTCAATCTCATTCTACTTGGATAGCTTATTACCTGTTTTAACATATAGACTTCTTATCTCGTAAAAATTAACGGTTCCTGTAGTATAACATTCATGCGGGTGAAACCGGGGGTCGTAGTAAGTTCTTAAATGTGTACTTTTTTAATCGGTAAAATCGTTTTTTTCAGTTGGGTATGATCGGCCCTGCTGCGGCCACAGATGACTGGACGGCTTTGTCACTATCCGACCAGGCTCAAAAACTGAACAACTTGGTGCTTGTAGCAGTGACAGCTAAGATAAGATCCTTCCGTTTGGCGGTCGAGCAACGTGCTCACCGCGAACTTTTCGGCGACGAGGACAAGCGGGTGATCGAAATCGCTGCAGAGTTGCAGGCACTCAAGCGTCCGCTGGACTTAACAAACATTTTGCAAAGCCGTTTTACAATCGGCGAAGAAAAACTAATGCGCTACTTTGTAGAAGAACAGGTTGATAAACTGGCTAACGGTGACGATAGCCGTTGCTGTTTAGCTCCGTCATTTTTATTTTTGTCGGAATTAAAATGCAATTATATGTTGATTGAGAATGACGCTGCCATGGTCATCCCGATCCCGGAGTTGCCGTTGGAACCATTTAGCAAGCGAAACACCACGTACACCGAAAAAATACTCATATCGCTTAAAGCTAAAATGCTCATCTTTTATTTAACCGTTGAACGTGAAGCTCGCATCAAAGCAAACCACCCTGACGGCCATCTGATCGAAAAACTTACCATTTCTCTTAACATACTCAGGGGTATTCTTGATACAACTGGTATGTTTAACGATCTGTGCGATCAGCACACGTCTGAATTTGAAATAAATGAGCGGGCCGCTAAGCTGGATTTATGTACCGATATTTGCAGCAGATATCTGAATACCCTTTTATACCGCATTTCAGCCGATTTAAACACTATTGTGTTTGAGTTACGTTTCCCGCAGTTGTGGCCGACCGTGCCCAACTATCGCACGCCAAAAATGATTTCGATGATCAAGAGGGAAAGGGAGAGGGTCTTTCGTTTGACTGAGGAATATGAGCATATGCGCCGACTTGAGGGTGATGGGCACGAGATGGTGGATGGAATCGAAGTAGCTTTGCAAACTGTTCGAAGAATGGTGCTCGAAATGAACCAACTCGCCAAATAAGAAAATAGATATGGCGTTCTTCTGCTCTTCGTCTATCAATTACTGGTAGAAATGTCTAACTGCAAACTGTCTTAACTTCGGAGAGTAAATGATGTTTTCTGCTATATTGTTAGCTGCTTCGAATTTAATATTTCTGATTCCGATTTATATCGGTAGATGTTTGTGTGTCACCCATATTGAGTACATCTCATCTTTTGTAATTCTTAAATCCGTATATTCGTAAATTACTTATGCAGTTTTAACAATAAACATAATATTTCTGATTCTGGCTTATATCAGTAGTTTGTGTGTGATCCATATTGAGTAGGTCTGATCTTTTGTAATTCGTAAATTACTTATAAACTTTTAACAATAAACATAATATTTCTGATTCTGATTTATATCCGTAGATGTTTGTGTGTGATCCATATTAAGTAGATCTGAGCTTTTGTGATTCGCAAATTTTTGTAGGTAAGTAGTATACAATAATATAACCAGTAGGTACCTATTGTAGTGGGTAGTAGATTTTTTCTATGTGATTGCGGTTTTGAAGTCTTAAATAAAACGTCGGTGTTAGCGTAAAACCGTGTTTTTTATTTTCCAAATACCCAAAGATGACCTTGATAAATCTTAGGCTTAGCTGACTGATCTTAGATTGCTGATACTAGAAATAATGGGAGAAGGAGAGTTACAATTCCATTGAATTTAACAGTATTGTAGGAACACTCATCCACAATACTCACCTATAGGATCATACTCAAAGGCTATAATAATATAACAGTCAATGTCCACATTAAAGAAGTGTGGTTATGCTAACTCTATTGATGTTTTAGTGCAATATAAAAGTAAAAAGAAATGAGTAGTTTCAAAATATTTGGGAAAAACTTTCCCAAATTATTATCATTGGGGATTTATTTGTCCTATGGCGAAATTTCATTAATTTAACTTCATCTGGAGATCCTTCTCAGTAGCATCAATGAGAACGGACGGCAAAATCGCCGACAAACGGGCGGGACTCAAAAATCTATCTATTGACTTTATTATAGCGACATCTGTCGAAGCTTATTGAACTATTTCCAGTAATAGTACTGAACCATTTATTTATTTAACCATAATTGTCTTAGTTACCCGCTACCCTCCATAGTTACCCAGTCACTTGTATGAAGATTGGGGCGGATCCTAGATATTGACTGCAACTTGTCAATTTAAATATCTAAAAATCTTGATAATTTTTAAAGGACAGGCGGGCATCGTTAACTTTTCTAGAACCCATCTAGAAGAAAGAATATTCCAAAATCAAATCCAGAATTAAGTTTCCAATTGTTACAAGTAGGTTGAATTCTACGCAAAATATGTAGCAGACTTCACTCTCCTCTTGCAGTTTGCCTTTGCCAGATATTGATCCACCAAGCAGTAATGTGAAAACATTACTGTGATTGAAGAGTATTGTCCGCCAACACAATCGATTAGTGCCATAATACAATAAAATTGAACAAACTTTCCTCACCCATCCCACAGGAACATGCGGGATAAAAAAATATCCTAAACGTTATGCCAAGTTGCATCAGGATGGGGTGCAGGCGGGGTGCGGGCCAGGTAACCTCCACGAGTGCCCGGCTGTTGTTCGTCCCTCTTGATGCGTTGCATCCGGAGGGAAGGGCAGCAGCTGGGCCGGTGCACCCTGGGGTTCGGTCAGCAATTCTCCTAGGGGAATTGGTGGCCGTAGCAAATAACCTGGCGAGAAGAGGTCCTTCGCGTGTCCCTCTGATCAGCAGAGGGCACAGCGAGGGACCAATAACGGGGACTTTTGGGCCGCGGATCGGGGGTCCAACGCCCAAGTTAGAAGTCCCGAGCTGAGGTGCGGCCCGTGTGTTCCGGGACGCACCCAGCGGAGAAAGAGGCCCAAGCCTCACGTGGCGAGCCCGGGAGGGCGCCCGCAGAGGTGGTCGCGGAAGCGCCGTGCGAACCCGTGACCACCTCCATAATGCGGAGAGGAGAACACCCCGGGGTTTTAGTGGGTAAACCCCGCCAGACCAGCTGGCGGGGGAGTCCCACATAACCACCCCCCCGCCCCCGAGGGCTGGGTGGTATGCCTAATGCATTTCCCCGGGAAAAAAAAAAAAAAAAAAAAAAAAAAAAAGGATGGGGTGCAGGCGGGGTGCGGGCCAGGTAACCTCCACGAGTGCCCGGCTGTTGTTCGTCCCTCTTGATGCGTTGCATCCGGAGGGAAGGGCAGCAGCTGGGCCGGTGCACCCTGGGGTTCGGTCAGCAATTCTCCTAGGGGAATTGGTGGCCGTAGCAAATAACCTGGCGAGAAGAGGTCCTTCGCGTGTCCCTCTGATCAGCAGAGGGCACAGCGAGGGACCAATAACGGGGACTTTTGGGCCGCGGATCGGGGGGTCCAACGCCCAAGATACAGAAGTCCCGAGCTGAGGTGCGCCCCGTGTGTTCCGGGACGCACCCAGTGGAGAAAGAGGCCCAAGCCTCACTCGGCGAGCCCGAAAGGGCGCCCGCAGAGGTGGTCGCGGAAGCACCGTACGTCCCCGTAACCACCTCCACAATGCGGAGAGGAGAACACCCCGAGGTTTTAGTGGGTAAACCCCGCCAGACCTCCTGGCGGGGGAGTCCCACATAACCCCCCCCCCCCCCCCCCGGGCCGGGTGGTATGTCTAATGCATTTCCCCGGGTAAAAAAAAAAAAAAAAGGATGGGGTGCAGGCCAGGTAACCTCCACGAGTGCCCGGCTGTTGTTCGTCCCTCTTGATGCGTTGCATCCGGAGGGAAGGGCAGCAGCTGGGACGGTGCACCCTAGGGTTCGGTCAGCAATTCTCCTAGGGGAATTGCTGGCCGTAGCAAATAACCTGGCGAGAGGAGGTCCTTCGCGTGTCCCTCTGATCAGCAGAGGGCACATCGAGGGACCAATAACGGGGACTTTTGGGCCGCGGATCGAGGGGTCCAACGCCCAAGTCTAGAAGTCCCGAGCTGAGGTGCGGCCCGTGTGGTCCGGGACGCACCCAGCGGAGAAAGAGGCCCAAGCCTCACTCGGCGAGCCCGAAAGGGCGCCCGCAGAGGTGGTCGCGGAAGCACCGTACGTCCCCGTAACCACCTCCACAATGCGGAGAGGAGAACACCCCGAGGTTTTAGTGGGTAAACCCCGCCAGACCTCCTGGCGGGGGAGTCCCACATAACCCCCCCCCCCCCCCCCCCCCCCCGGGCCGGGTGGTATGTCTAATGCATTTCCCCGGGTAAAAAAAAAAAAAAAGGATGGGGTGCAGGCCAGGTAACCTCCACGAGTGCCCGGCTGTTGTTCGTCCCTCTTGATGCGTTGCATCCGGAGGGAAGGGCAGCAGCTGGGACGGTGCACCCTAGGGTTCGGTCAGCAATTCTCCTAGGGGAATTGGTGGCCGTAGCAAATAACCTGGCGAGAGGAGGTCCTTCGCGTGTCCCTCTGATCAGCAGAGGGCACATCGAGGGACCAATAACGGGGACTTTTGGGCCGCGGATCGAGGGGTCCAACGCCCAAGTCTAGAAGTCCCGAGCTGAGGTGCGGCCCGTGTGGTCCGGGACGCACCCAGCGGAGAACGAGGCCAAAGCCTCAGGAGGCGAGCCCGAGAGGGCGGCCGCAGAGGTGGTTGCGGAAGCGCCAATCGCACCCGCGACCACCTCCATAATGCGGAGAGGAGAACACCCCGGGGTTTTAGCGGGTAAACCCCGCCAGACCGCGTTCTGGCGGGGGAGTCCCACATAACCCCCCCCCCCCCCCCCCCCCCCCCCCCCCCCCCCCCCCCCGCCGGGTGGTATGCCTAATGCATTTTCCCGGGTTAAAAAAAAAAAGGATCAATTCCAGTCGTTTCAGTAAGACCCGTGGTCAAATAAACAGATTACAGCTCGACAAAAATACTTTTTGAGTTCTTAATAAATATTTTCATCAAATATTCAGTGTACAGAATCGGACCAGTTACAGCTTTATTATTGTGTACTATAGATTTAAATAGATTAAGGTTTAAGTGAACTCAAGGTTCTTCAGTAAGGTTGCTCTACTATTGGACTCATAGCTCCTTTTAAATTGGTTACTGATAGTGCCATCCTGTTTTCTAGGCAACGCAGTGCATCTGATCGTAATTACTGACTAGACTCTGCGGAGCATGTCCAATGCTCTGATTTTCATTGTTATGTTGCATTTAAATAAATAAAGTTAAATACGTACGATTATTTATTTATTTATTTATTTATTTAGGCTCACATAACAGACAGGTACAACAGTTTAGTGCTGGACAGTGTCCCAAAAGATGCGTACAAAAATGAAATGACAGAAATTTGAAAACAGTTAACATCGAGGAAAATTATAAAAAACTTTGAAGGTAACATTATACAAGATTATAATTATGACTTAAAATTATTAATATTAAACTAATAATAAGACTAATACTAATAAGCATTAATTAATTAACAAAATTTACATATTATTCTGAGAGGAAGCCAAATCACACCGAGGTATGATTTAGCCTCCTCTCAGAAGAAAGAATAGCCAAAATCTCTTTTTTTAATTTATATAGATTATCATTAAAGATATCTATGTCTTTATTATGATTGGCAAGAAGGTCGTTGTATTGGCGACACATACGGACAATGGGATTGTAAAATGAAGTATTTTTAGTATAAACCTGTAGAGAAAAAATCTTTAAGTGAGAATTATTAATGATTATAAATGTTTAGAAATAAAATTATTTAATGTTAGCACAGAAAACTTAATAAGTAGACCATAACCCCAAACCCATCTCTTTAAAGTACTTACAATTAGAGTGACTCTAATATAATCCATTACTTATAGATTTAAGTAGAATAATAATGATTATTATTATCATCTGAACAATTTAACAATTTGCACAGGCGAATAAGTTAATCGCATTAATTTTAATAAATAGGTACCCTTGGATAAAATTTGTTAATTGCAGAGCTGTCGTCGAACGCTAAACCGGGGGCAAATTAAACCGCAACCAATCAGAAAAACCCGTATTTACTGAGAACTATAAAGTCACAAAAAGTTAAACTCGAAACAGAAGCGAACCATCATTCGCTTTAGGTAATTGATTATACATTGTTATCCTAATAACCCTTTAGATAGTATTATTGTATTTTATTGTATTTCTATAAGTATCAAACTAACACAATTTATTGAAAGTACTTACATACTTAATTGAACAACCATGTATAGGAATAATTAATAAAGAGGTATAATTATGTTACTTATGCAAAATTTTGAAACCAAAGACCTCTTATCCCAAACTTAATTAGAAATTCATAATATTTAAGCGATTTACCTTTGTTTATTACGTATGAAATGTCAATATATTATAATATAATTTTATATTATGTATTATAGTTATAACTATGAACCAACTAAAAAATTAAATCGAAACTAAACCTTAACCAAATCTTACAAAAGGGTAAATTTGGCAGCAATCTCGAATGGCAATTTTTCGTTCAAAATAGCTTTATAATATAATATCACAAACATACCTTTATCAACCATTTTAATAAGATTTTGACGATCTGCATAACTTGACACAGAAATCTGGTGCACCAGAATAGTTCATACGATAGAATGTTGGAGAACAAAATTTGTTTTTATCTATATATATATAAATGTTACGTTGGTTTATGTACGCTTCAAAAACTCAAAAAGTTCTGCACCGATCGAGCTGAAATTTTAGCATGATATATAATCCGCATCAAGGATTGTTTTCATCTATTTTTTTTTCATCAGTGACATATCAGCGAATGTGCGAATGTGCCACAGCGAAGCGTGGCAGGGCACAGCTAGTTTTTTATATAATCGTATCCTAATCTCAAACCTCTACTCAAATCTATTGAAAAGATAGATAGATACAAAACAGGATAATAATATCACTCTATCAATAAAATGTAATAGCTACGTCTGCTAAAATATATCGAAATAACGTTTAGAGAAAAACTCTCTACCAAACAGTAGAAATGCTCTCTCCCGGAGTTTGTGAGATATGGAACTCTTCAAGCTACCGCCACTCGGACTCCGCCATACGTCTATATCGTGAGGTAAATAAAATTACCCATGGATCCGTCAACGGGCCCACGGGTAATAGCTCCAATTAATATGGGAAGTCGTACATTATTGTGACATCAAAAATTGGTTCAGTTATCGACAATGAGCACGTTATTTGAACGTAAAGGTAGTGGGTACGAAGTAGGTATGTAATTATCGCAGCAGCCAACATGACAAGGGTCTAAGTGGGTTTCTGGATGTGCCGACACATTCATCATGTTCTGCGGTTGACAGCCGACACGAGACGACTATTTCCTGTAATTTCTGAACGTTCGCGTTTTCAAGTTATTACGATAATACCCACAACAATGTGGTCATTTATTTTATGAAAGGATATGCCATATCATTGTTAGATACAATGATTACAATGGTAGTCATATTCGACTATGTATGTCGCGTCAACCAGCGAATAGTGCAAACAACAACTCTATTAATCATTATATTTTTTGCTTTTTACAGATTGCAACCACAATAATATCTTCTCTGACCGGCGTATTTCCGAAGCCCTGGTGGAGTTAATGGAATTTCCTATTCCTGTGCGGCATTCAGCCATGAATCACCACTTGCAAGGGAAATTTTCTTTTTTAGCTCACACTATAATCAGCTACTCTTTAGTTTAGTAGATCATATTATGTTTACATTTTTATTTTTCTCTATGTATATGAGACGACCCTAGTGGGAGAACGTCCGCCTTTCAATCAGATGGTCGTGAGTTCAAACCCCAGTGCAGGCACGTACCAATGTATTTCTGTAAAGCATATGTACGTAATTATCACTCACTTTTCAGTGAAGGAAAACATCGTGAGGAAACCATACCTACCCGAGAATTACTTCGGAGTTAGGTATGTTATCCACAAATCCGGACCGGGACCCCGTGGTGGATTATGGCCTAACCCTCCTCACGAAAGTGAGAGAAGACCCATGCTCAGCAGTGGGACATTATGGGTTGATTATGATGATGATATAAGACTAGTTAAAGTGCTTTATTTTAGTCTACTTAACATCCAATTTATGATTTGAGTAAGTATTAAATTATTAATAATGCTATTATCACATTATAAAGATTGTCATAAATATTATCTTTAGATAAAATTGTGAGCTTCAATTGAATAGGGGAGGTACGAAATTCAGATACGACAGCACAAGATTAGGTTCTAAAACCTGTTTATTATTCAAAATGGATATGAAAATTACCATTTATAAAAAACTGTGCCGCTACACATACACAATGTTACCCACTGTGGTGCAATATTTCACGACGGATGTCTGTCTTGATACAGTAACACATATTTATAACTTAATACTGCTCATGGCAAAGTTCTGAGTGGCGTGCCCACAGGCGGTCTCCATTGACCTCGCAGACCACCAACAGCTGTAGGCGTCTATATAACTCTTCATCAACTGCTCCTTTTTAGAATCGACCTTATTGCACCAACATATTAAAGCACTCAATTGACTTGCAGACTTTTTTCTTTGAAGGTTGAAGTTAAATGTTTCCTGATCTGTCGACACCAATGCCGCTTGTTGCGCCAGAAAGCATGCTCTGGAACCGATGGCATCTTCGCGGCGAAGGTCGACCGTCACACTCTGTACCTTGTTCCTGGAAACCAATCGATTTCGACTTTTTGTTCACTTCGGTGGGTAATACTGCCGGTTTAATAACCTATCTGCGGCTTTTTGTTTACTTTATTTCTAGATGTTGTATTGCTCTTGTTTCTGGTAAAGAAAAATTTACAGCTATTAGTTGAAACCTCGTAGCGTAGAAAAATAAATGAGGAAAAGATTTAAGGTGACGTAATTAATTTATTCGCTTTAATTTTTGATGTAAAACTTCTTTACGGACGCTTCACTTGGGGAGTAAGCTGGTGAATGCGTTACGAATAATGTGATCGGGCGAGGCGAACGGAAGTTCAGAGGGAGTTATAAGTTAGTGAAGATAGAAAGAGTTACGTTATGTGTATTTTTTTTAAATACCTTTTAAGAATTTTTTTTTTTAAATATATTTATATAATTATTTTTTTTGTTGAAGTTTTACTTCTGCTATGTGTCCCAGCACACATTTCGTTATTTTAGTAAATATACGAACCCAAAGAGTGTGTGAACGGGTGTAGGTCGAATGACGGCCTCTTTAATTGATTACTTTATTGTGTAATATAACGAAATCGTTAAGTAATTTCTAGGAGCAACTCGCCCTTGTACGTAAAAATGTCTAAGCATGCATTTTATTAATACCTATCAACACAAATTAATACACTATTGCAACATAAACGGAATAGTCAAATGTCTCATAGAGATTTTGTCGCCCAAGATGTCTTGCCACCACATGGTACATATGCATTTGGTGCAAGGCCATACGCAACGCGCACTCTTGTCATATAGATCTGTCAGTAATATTGCACAATAAATAGGACTCTGGCCTTAGAATACAAGTATCTCTAATGAATGTTTATTTCTGGAATTTCTGGAACTTTACCCTAGAGCGGCAAACACTACCTTTATGTATGATATCTAGGTAAGTTTGTTACCGCAGAGTTCAAAATGTTCACGGCCACGCCGGACCGGAACAAGTAACAGGGCCTTTTACAAGTCGATTACATTACCTGTTTCTTAGCTAGCAAAATTACACGTAAAACAAAAAGCAAGAGGAAAAAATGTGACCGAGAATGAGTCATATTGATCTAATTTTAGTTCCTGTTAGTTACTTGAATTTGCGAGTTCCGTATATAAGTACTACATCCTTTACGACACCTACTAGCAAAAAGTCACAGCTTGATTATACTTAGTGGCAGGTAATAAATAATTAGAGATACCAATTGCTCGTTTACTGATTCTATTATATAAGGGATATTGTGAACACACATATCCGTATCACATAAGGTAAAGCTAATAATTGGTAACTAAAAGTTCCGTATCCGACGTAATCAAAATAACATAGTACGTAACCGAAACTGGAATGAGAATTTCGGATATCAAACGGCCTATTTGATGGTTAGTTAGTGGTCATGGTCATCACTTAGCCTCAACGACACTCCTAAATATTTTTAATATTATTTATGTTGAAGTGCTTAATTACCATAATAATTTTACTTTTCATATATGTGAAACGTGACTTTTGTCTGGGTGAGTTCCATCAAGATCCACCTAGTATCGATATTTCGCATCCGATCTGTCGGATAAGTATCCGGTTGGTTAAAAAATCTGTTTATCCCTAATAGAGATACTTTATTTTAGGAAACAACAACCCTTATATTTGCCGTCTTGTTTATGGACATTAATAATGTTCTGAACTGATATCATAACTAAATAAACATTCTGTGATTTGGCTCAAGGTAAGCCCCGGGGCTATTGATGTTACTACCAGAGTGACAGTAGTCATACTACTACTACGCTACGTAACGGCACAGAAGACGTATGATGAGTTCCGGAACAAAAACTGATAAATCCACTTCTTCGATTTTTGTGTTTTTTGTTTCATGATAATATGCCAGAATTTAATATTGCCCTGCATTTATGCAAATAATAACTAAGTGAGTAGTATATAAAGGTTATAAAGAAGTAATTAAATAATAAGTACCTGGATGACCGAGCTTTGCTCGGTTTTTTTTTTATGTCATTTTCTAAAAATGATTCCTAGCTAGATCGATTTATCGCCCCCGAAACCCCCTATATACTAAATTTCATGAAAATCGTTGGAGCCGATTCCGAGATTCCAATTATATTTATATATACAAGAATTGCTCATTTAAAGATATAAGATAAGATATAAACTAAACATAACTAAGCTAACCAAATAATACTAAATTTGGGTTTATTAAATAGTTTACAGGGTACCTTGAGGGTCATTAGTTTCACTCAATACGAGTACTATGGAAATTAAAAATAATTTTCAAAATATCAACAATTTGCTGCATTGTATGTTATCCCACAGAAACCGTTCATTTTTACGTGATAAAAAGTATTCCAAGACCGAAAGTATCTTTATACCAAATTTCATCAAAATCAAATACACTTAAAAACTTTCGCATTAATAATATTAGTGGTGTAAATATTTTAGACGGTGTAGTGTTTAGTTTTTTATTTCAAATAAAAAAAAAACTCAGAAATTATGATGATGGGACTTATTTAAAATTTAGAAACTTTAACCTACCTTTCTAAAATGTAACTTCCAGAGTGCTTCTCGATAAACATAAAGCTGTAGCTCTACTATACACATGTAGAGAAAACAGCATACCAGCACAGTAAATTATAATTATCCCAATGAAGACAGATTTGGTAGAGTGGTATTTGGAAGAGTTCTGGACCGGGTGCAAGTTATACTCGACTTGCCTTCCCTGAGTCCTGCATCCACACCAGTAAACCTACTGGTGCGTAGGTAGGTACTTCAAGGAAAAAATTAAATTGATCATTCTACTAACAAATTATGAATTTATGTTCGTGTAGACAGTTATTAATACGAGTCATGCAAACCTTTATTTTAAGAATTGGGTATTCTTCCACTTCCCTGGATGTATCACCCGATGCTCTTTAGAACCGCTAGTGAAATAATGTCGTATAGGGTCATTCCCAGTTGTCACCACCTTCCAAGTCCCCAGTGAATAATTTTTATGAAGCGTCCCACTGGCACCGGTGACGTCCCACTGGTGAATAGTTCAATGGCCATAGACAATGCCGTAGAAATACAGGAAACCCTAACCGAATACTCGTATAGTGTAGTAGGAGGCCTCTTCTGCTAGAGACCGCCTACCACAAAAAGTAAGCCTAAGTACCACATCTTTGCCAGATATTCATCCGCCAAGCAGTAGTGTGCAAACATTACTGTATTCCGGTTTGAAGGGCACTGTTTCCAGTGAAATTACTGGGCATAAATTAAACTTTAGAGATGATGTCTCTGGGTGACGAGCACAGTGCAGTTCAATGCAAAGATCTGGGTGGCACTATAACTGTTATGGGCAGGCGTAGCGCTTACCATCAGAGGAACTACTTGCTCGTCTCCTGCAGTTTGCAGTCAAAAAAAGCCCCATATTATGTAACTTTTTATCAAAAGCAGTGCGATATAATATTGTGTATTAAAGTTTATTAATACAATACCTGATAACATTAAGCAACTAAATAATAAGCAATTCAGGAGTCAATTAGTCAAAAGTTTATCAGAAATTAGTTCTATGGTTAAAAAATAAAAACTTTTTGTCTGTTAGTCAAATATCTTCCTACTTAGATACGTACTACTATGCCAATAAACACTGACATGTCACTACGTGAGAAAATAGATGAGACTAAGTATTTTAAGACCGCAATTGCAATACACACTCTATTTTCCTGATTTAATGACAATTCTATTCTCTTCTTTTTTATTCTATCACAGCCTAATAATTAGTTCTGCTACCAAAACTGGTAGAGTAATCTAACATTATAGGTAGAGCAGTAAGATAATATTTACTCCATCCTCCTATCCACATGGATAGGGATATGGATACCCACACATAGGTACATACCCATGTGTGTGTATGTCCTGGTCATAATTATGTACTCTACTTTTATAAGATTAGATTATTAACAAAGATCTTATACTTAAAAACATCTTTGGATTATAATGCTAAGCTACGAGTAAATGTGGTGTATAGCGCCATCTAGTAGACATGAATAATCACATCACAGATGTAACTTGTGATATCATAATTTTAAAACTGCGACGCTGCTGCCCTCTTCACAGTTTACTAAAATAAGTTTTGTTTGCAAGCTCAGCGTTTCATTCATTCTTTGATAGGTGTCGCTTACTAATAATTTGTTTAGAGCATATTATTGAGAATTTTTGTTGTAGTATAGATATTAGATACACAAGCGCGAGTTTATTGATGAAATCTGTTATTTTTAGTAAAATAATATAAAATGATGGCTGACAATATGAGGAACGTGTGTTTTTAAAATAAAATGTTAAGTGTGTGACAGTGAAGTGTTAAATTAGAAAATAATATTGATTTCACACGAATCTTAAAAAAATATGATATAAAGACAAAGAATTTTGGGAGGTACATTAGTAGGTAAGTGCTTAGAATTATTGTATTAATTATGTTAATTTTATTCTAATGGTTCCACCAGCCTTTTTATTAATTATTATGCTAATTCTTGAGTTTTTGTGAGTTTCAAATAAATAATTAATCAAAATGTTAGTGAAGAGTGCATAGGTAGAGGTGAATGAACCCTCGTATCTAAGTATGTTTAGATTCGATGGGGCGCGCGGTGCACTCCCGCCTCCGTTGCCATGGATACGGGATCCGAGATAGGCCGCGCCGACTTTGCCCTACTTTATAAAACTGATTTCTTGAGCCAATCGGCGTTAATTGGACTTACTAAGAAACGACAATAGGAATTTTAAACGTTTAGGTGGTCCGGAGTAGGTATATACCCTTTCATTTAAAAAGGGATCTTATTTTTATAAGGAAGATTTTTTTTTATTGTATGAATTTGAAGCTATGGGTATTATTGAAATACATTTTAATATTAGTCTTTACTTCAGTCAACATCCCTATTAATTTTTTATAGAGATTTACAACTAAGTATATTGTGCCAAAACTCAAATAATTTATTGTAAGTAGGCAAACATAATTGACATTTACAAGTCAAACATTTAAGTCTCGTATGCATAGAGAAAAATAATAAAATTATCAATATGATCTACTGAACGAATGGTTAATAATTACTACCCTCTATCTATAACACCGGTCTACAGCATTTTTGCTCACAGCTTTTACACACCTACCTTATTTTTATTGCTTTTATACCTAGAAATAAGAATAAGAACAAAAAAACAGTTCTGAATTTGCTTTTAAGTCTAAAAAAATTAAAAATTGATCTCAATGAAAATACATAAAAAATTGACATAGAGATGACTTAATCAATACTCTACCCGTCATCCTCAGTCATCACATCACAAACAGCTCTATCTACCCACAGCAGGGCATAAGACTCACTATAGAAGTACTATATGGCTTCTGTGACTCTACCACGGCCACTCTCTACCCAGTAGCGTAGGGGGTAGAGTAGGATTTAGGGGGTACGGTGGGGTAGGCCTTTGGGTTCTGGGAAAGCAAGAAAAAAACGCAAGATTTTAGGCGCTGAAATTTTTTATTCAGATCATAAAGCAGCGCACTGCGGTGTTACCCGTGATTACTATTAATCCACAGGAACCGAACGTTTTTTACGGGGTAAAAACTAACATTAAGCACAGAATAGTTAGTACCTAAGCTGGATAGCTTATGTCCTGGAATAGAACATGAGATACGTTACGTTAAGTAATACGACAAACGGGTTTTGATAAAAATTGTTGTATTCCTACACATGACACACAGATGTACTATCTATTCTGTGGTCGTGAGGACAAACACACAAACATTCGCTTGTATTATATTAGTGAGAGTTATAAGTATAACAATATAACTTTATTTTGTAAGCTTTGTAACCGCATCCACTAAAGTTTCACATTTCTATAAGTGTGGATAGTCATGCCGCGGACCCGGAGTTTACCGAACTTCAACTTTTCTTAGCATGATGGAGTATCATGAGTTAGTGGGTATTTAAATGATTATTGTCAGAACCAAGCCAACGAATGGCTTATCACTTCATACAAAGTTCATAAGATGTGAAGCTAACACCACTTTTGACGAAACATATCCTACGCAACTGTTTCCATATCCACGGTTTTTCACCCAAAATAGTTATATATCTATTCTATTTCAACCCAAATCGGCCCACTGTTGGATATAGGCCTCCGCATGTGCACTCCATTCTTTTCGATCCTGCGCCAGACGAATCCACTGCCTGCCTTAGTGATGTCACCTGACCATCGGACCGTCACTGCCCTAGTTAATATAGTTCTTATCAGTTCACAATTCTTGAACCATCGATATAAGTCCTTATAATATCTATAATATTCGTTCAGTCAACATCAAAGGTAAATGCTGATCAATCAGACAAGTTTCAGAAGCCATGACCAGTACTTAGACTTATGTTCAATATCATAATTATTTTCAATATACATAATCTTTAGATGATATTAAACATAAGTCTAAGTACCGGTCATGGTTGAATAGAGACAAAGAGAGGAGGGAGGATAATTGATCCAAAAATTGATCTAGATTCATTTAGGGGCAAGGGTTGTGACATTTTAAGGAATCAGAGTATGTTGAATACTAGCTACGCCCCGCGGTTTCACCAGCACATTTCCAGTTTTCTCGCAAGTGCTCTGCAATTCCCACGTTAAAAACAGGCCAAAACAAACAAAATTAAACAACGTTCTAAGGTGTACACTGTACATTTAACACTTCGTCAGAAAAACATTTGTAAAAAAAGTATAGTATAATACGTATATATTATATACAAGTCAATACAAGTAGGTATAGGGCCAAAAATCTGCAACAATAAAATTAGTCATACATTTAAGTAATCATTGAGTCTCGACATGATGCGAAAGAAAGAAATGGAAGACGTCATGAAAACTCAGCAAGCGCGTGCCCGTCGATGCATCGTCGAATCAACCAAAAGGGAACTTTCTGGTCGAATATAAGCAAAAACTTATTACATTTATAGATAATAAAAATGTATTAAACGTAGCAAAAACATTACTTGAATATCTTGGAAAATAAGCTGTAAATTTTTATATACTATCACCCACACGAAAATAAAAAGCCGCGCGGCGCAATCACGGCCATACGTCACAAGTCTCGGAGGCCGCGTTGTGGATTAGACGGGACGCACTAGAACTGTAGTATTGCTATTCTTATATAATAATTAATATTGTATATATATATATATATTGTGATATTGCTATTTTAGTTTTATTTCCATGATAATACCTGCTGCTGTGTTGGGCGAACAAGTACAACTGCCCTAACGGCGAGTAGTTGTCGAGTCGTCCACGAGCCGAGCGAGACTTGTGAAGTCAACGTATTGCCCGTTCGGCCACACATCATCCATTTTCAAAATGGTAGGGAAAAGCTTCAAACTTCGTCATTCATAAAGATAATTAAAAAAACACTATGATTTATTGCAGGATTAAATGGTTGAATGGTTGGGTATAATACCAAACCAACCTGGCAACCCCACAGGGGTGCGCGCGCGCGCATAGATGATTTCGCTGAACACAGTCGCGCGGTGCGTGTTGTTTTGCAGTGTGGAAATTTTTTTGACCTACTACTGGCTTTTGATGCGTAGAGTGTGTGTGAGTGAGCTTATCAGTTTCACTGCTGAGTCGATTTGCTTGTCTAGCCACGGGTGCGGCCACACTCCATAGTGTTTTTCCATACACCAAACACAACAGTTGTGTTTTCCCGCACTCGCGACTAATTATGAAAAATACGACTGTTGTGTTTTCAGCACTGATCGTGTTAACACGTTGTGGAGTGAACAGCGCTTAGCGACGAATTGAAACGCATAATTATATAGAAGATCTAAATAACTTCAAAAAGCTATAAACACTCGACTAAACTTATTTAATTCGGGGTGCTCTGGGTCGGTTTTGTCAAATAATGAAAATCTCAGCCAAGAGTCTCGTTTCCTAAACTTTGGCTATGAAATTGTACGAAATTTATCAAAATTACGTTCTATTACGTGCATTCGTTAGTTTTCCCGTAAGGTTTCGAGTTTTTGAAATTAATAAAATATATTTTGGCGCATCTCCATCACAAAAATTGCATAGGGGCGCTTGGTACGAACCCTCTTGATAACAGTGTATTCAAATTCGTGCGACTTGATACCGAACTCAACCCTATGTACGTATCGTCATTGAATTAAACCGACCTATCTTAAGTAAATAACAATACCGACCTACAAGGCCAGACAGCTGTTCCGCGCTGTACCAGCTGTGTCAGCTGCACCAGAGAGACCCTTCGTCTCGTCAAATGGCTACTTTCCAAAGCGAACTCGGTACCTCACGGCTTGTTTTAAAAATCGGATCAATATAATTATAATCGAACTTATCAATCCAAGTATACAACATTTGGATTTAAGCTTTTTTTTTTAAATTAAGTTGTAATAGTTTTAAAATACTTTAACAGGAGGTTATATTTTTCAAGAATGCATCTACCAAACGGCTTCGATGATTTTACTAATATCTATGTCAATTGATAGATAAACTTGATATCTATAAACGGTACTAACGATTTCTCAATCGAACCATCGTGTCCATATTATTATGAAAAGTATAATAATATTATTTTATCTTTTTTTCGTGTTATTTCGACGGAATATTTGACGTACCTAACGGCCACGTTGAAGTGCGCGCTGACTCGGACTTTATTTCCATAGTGTTTCGCGCGATATTTGTTCTGAGCCGCGTCGAGTTGCTAATTTAGGCGCTGGTAAACCTCATAGTATTTCTAGTATTATGTCCATAGTTTGTATGAAATTTCGGAAAACTTGGACTTCCGAAAACCTAATTAATGAAAATTGTAAAATTTATCTGCCTACCTACATAATTTACAACGACAAACCTCACCTGCATTTGACCTCAATTTTTTTTTCTAGTACTAGTTTGATGCACTAAATACCGGTCATAATTATTGAAACTTGTCTTATTGTCATTTACTTTTGATGTTGACTGTATCATCCTATATTATACCACACTCGTACTATTCATCGACCATTAAGCTAAGAAGATTTAATAACACCTCTGACAGTCCGAGAAAGCTGAACGTACTAAAATATTTTTTTTATCCACCAATCAGATGCGGTGAGAATGGCAGATACCCAGTCGCGGACTCCAGGGGTGATCCGCAGCACGCGGGATTACATCCGCTCGCTGGCGCCGCCGAGCCCAGCCTCACCGGACTCTGAGGACCCTGCTCCCTCGCCTATCTCCACTGTCTCGGGGGATGACGATTCTCATTCCACTTCCAAGTGAGTTCAACATCCTACAGTACAACCTAGGGCGATTATTAACACGTTCACTGCTGAACCATATTACTTTTTGTGGCTCTTTCGTGTTTACTGACACTGTATCGTAACTAAGCTCAATCAGTTGTGCCGGCGCCCACAACTGGTGTGATAAAATTGTCGATATAGCAGTGCGGGTTCGCACGCCAGGAGTGTTTTCGCTTGCCGTAAAATTATAAAAACACAGACGTTTGTGTCTTCAGCAATGACCGTGTTGAAACACCTTGTGTACAACCTTACATATTCCAGCCTCAATATTTTTACTTTAAATGTAGGTGCACGTCATCACCGTCCATCGCAGTCTTTATCCTCCCACTGCTGGGCATAGGCGGCTCCTTAACCGTGCCATTTGCCTCGGTCCTGTCGATGGGACAGGACCTGTGGTTATATCGTCAGCCCAGCTCGCAGCTGGACGCCCGTTCGTACACTTACACAACACACGTGGTCTTATATTTTAACTTTAGTCTTATTTTTACTATTTGATAGCATGTGTATATTCTATGCCCCGAAAAGCACCCGAAGTTAAGTATAGGGAACAAAACCATTCGAGTTACCGGTAAGAGAAAGTCAAATAGACAAGAAGACGAAAAGAGAGAAGTGGAATGCCGCGTAAGATTGTCAATTTGAAGTCCTAGTGAACACTGCAGTTGTTATGGGCAGGCGCTTACTACCAGGCAAACGACTACTTCCTCCAAACTTACTTATATGAGTTCTATGAAGAGATTAGTAAAATTTTCAGCCGCGTGCGAGTTAGTATAATATAATCTTTATTAACATCAACCCATATCGTCCCATTACTGAGCAAGGATCTCCCCTCACTTTCATGTGGGGGATTAGGCCATATTCCACCACGGTCCAGATTGGTCGATCACATACCTACCTCCGAAATATTATAATTTTCAGGTATATAGGTTTCCTCACGACAAAAAAGCGAGTGATGATTAAGTACATAATATGTTATACAAGATGTGTGATCTGAGATGTGTCATCTATTAATGAAAAACTGAAAATCTTATTTCAAATCTTATTTGGTTAACAACAATTGTAATTTTGATGTGCTAATAAATGCTCGAGATACCCTTTTCTAGACATAATTCCGAATAGATTTTTAGGACCGGGAACAAGAATTAACCTGTTTTTTAGCTTATTAACTGGACTAATGGGAAACATTGCAAATACAAACTGTTATTAGGTGTTCCTTCCATTGCCCGGCTTGTTGAAGTAAAACAAGCTCAAATCATAGTTGATTGTTATTATCAATCGATGCAGCTGCAATAATAAATTGACTTAGAACGTTTAATAAATTGACTTAGAACATCTATACCACATGAATAAAATAATATTAGTAATCATACATTCGATCCTAATCGAACATTTCAAATTATTTATCTTTAATGGATTAAGGTTGATGGTAAACAAGCCGTGTTTTGATTTAGCAACTTTGTTACCTGTTACATTTGTTTACATTACTGAAAGGGACGAGTCACCTTGCTAGTGCTTGGCCAGCGATCTACTTCTACTCGCTTCTCCAGCTGTTATCACGAGGTTATCACCCGCTTAGTGTATGCAATTTTCAACCCATGCGTTCTCTACCTCAAGTGAAATTTATTGCACATGCAATGCACCACTACAGCTCTGCAGAATGGCCAATTACATAACACGAGCCAGTCTCACTTTTACATAATATTTACTTAGTTAACGTGTATGCATAGTGCAACTAACCTTATCTTGAAGGTCAGAAATGTTTTTGGATACCATAAAATTTGATAAGTTTTTAAATTGTTGTAAAATTAGCAATATCACTATAAAATTAATCGCGGGTTTACTTATTCTAATGATACGACATTTGTTAAATTATTTTGATAACAAACGTCTTTTGTGAGATCCATGGCATAGGTAAAACTGGTACCATTCTTTACTAGTGCTTATAATCAGTTAAGTAAGTGTGAACGCAGCATGGCGCCCTTTATCAGTCGCCGGCTAACTACGTATGTACTAGATCGCGAGTGCACCGTGAAGCGGGCAGATAAAGGATTTTGCAGAGTTGTTTATGCGTTGCACCGACATATGCGGTAGAGCGGGCAGGGCGCGGGACGGGCGTCAGAGCGCGCGCGATGCGTCCGCCGGTGCACGCATTCAGCCCAGCCGCTGCGCAGTAGTACCCCGTTTACTATGGGCGACTGGTCGCTACAATACCGCGAGTGGATGGCCGCGATGCCCTCGTTGCCGTATGACTCCTACCAGTACCCGAAGAACGACCCCTATTACGGCGAGAACCAGCCCCCGCCGCCACCACCACCGCAGGCACAGGGCGTGCCACCGCAAGCGCAGCTGTATCTCCCGCCGCCACCGTCGCCGACTTACATGGAGCTGCAGCCCTCGCCTCAGCACCAGGCTCCGACCATGGTGCCGCTGATGCCGGTGCCTGCGCCCATGCCCTACCTGCCCACCATGCCCAAAGCGTGAGTACGCGTGCTATTATTGTGCGGCGAGTGTTTATTTGCGATGCGTTTATCTATGCACTGTCGAATGCAAAATTGTCTGAATTGTTTCTTATTTATTTATGTATGTTGGTGATCGATGAAGAATGCATGACGAAAATAATTGAACAGGTACTTATGTTTTATATCTAATGAAGCGGAATTCGATACGTGACAATAACAAAGTAGTATCTAATAATGCTTTAATTACTGTTCGCCTCACACGTCTCCGCTGTGCTGTAGGTTTATGCTCAACTAGCGGCGCCTCGTGATTTCACTCGCGTTGACCAGAACCGTTAATTTTTACGGGATAAAATGAATTATAAAGTGTTATTTTATTAGGTACATCTATATTTATGTAATATTATAATCACACCAAATTTACTCAGCGATGAAGAAACAAAATGCGAAATATTGTTTCTGTTTTGAGAATTTTTTTAGACTTTAACCCCTAAAGATCGAAGTCGAAAGTTAGGAAGGCTGTATAGAAGAGCTCTTTCGAAGTATTTTTTGGATAAGTAACATATAAGGATACATACAAGCAAATTGTCTCTTTGAATACTATTCAGGATCCTATAATTTAAAGAACATCATAATATTCATATCATCATCATCATCATCTGTTGGATCACGGGCTTTCTGCAAGAAAGAAAGGATGGACCACGCTGGACCAGTGTGTCACAAGTGTTGCCTTTTTGTGGACGGACGAGCCCTCCGGTTTCTCTGAAAATTGTTGACAACGTTCTAACATTTCAATCGTATCATCAAAAATCACGAAAAATAAGACATGTTTGTAGCAGTTAATACTTACTTATGACTTGTTTACTTTCAAAACTGGTTTTGAATAAGATTCAATGATACATTTCGAAATAATAATGCGCTATTTACAGGATCCTACTCTCTCCTCCCTTTACTCTTTATCTAGACAATGCAAATAAATTGTTTTCTGCCCCTTGTTATGTGGGGCAAATAAGCATATTTTCTGTCTCC
Organism: Campaea margaritaria; assembly: GCA_912999815.1. NCBI lineage: Eukaryota > Metazoa > Arthropoda > Insecta > Lepidoptera > Geometridae > Campaea > Campaea margaritaria. The sequence goes on from OU538788.1 coordinate 10,997,899, forward strand.
TCGCGGCGGTGGTGGTGGCACTGTGGATGCGTAGTGTCATAGCCCCGGATCTAGGGGTAGAGGGGTAAGCCGGTGCCTATGCCCCGAGCGGCAAGTTCAGAGGGCGGTCAAATTTGCACTTTACGGACAAATGGAAAACTCATCATTTACTTAACTTTGACCAAAATAAAATATAATAGTACAAGTACAGAAATTTCACTCTGTAAGTAAGAAGTAAGTACAGAAGTTTTACTTAGATTTATTTGCTCGATGAAGAAAATTGTAACTTCAATTCACAAATGCAATAATATAAGAATATTATATAACTGATACTTAATTGATTTTGTTTTTATTATACGTGTTTTAATTTTAAATCCTATCCTGTGCTGTGTATAAAACATATATTCTACACGTTAATGTCTATAAATCTGTAAATAAATAGACTTAACACAGAAAGAACAGTGATGGATGCATTAGATATTACCGGTAGGCCTATGTCGAAATGAGTGGACACCTGATAGCTGAAATTATAAAGATGATGAAGGTAAAAATAAATATGAGTGGGTGGGGGTGGCATATTTCAGTTATTGCCCTGCCTAAAAAAATACTATCCGGGACTGTGTGTCATCGGATCTAATGACAGCCTAAAAGCGCAGATAATATTGTACCACTTATACAATGATAATTGCGTTAAATATTCACGCATTGTATTATATTAAATAAACGTAACTAATACCTAATTACGATTGCGAAAACTGCAATAGTTGACTAAAACAGTGCCATTAGATAATTCTCACAGAAACCCTTGCGAGAGCTAAACAACATGAAGGTAGGAAAGTATTACACTTCGTGGCATGCATTACTTGTTATGCTCTTGGATGATACACAGTTAATTACTGTCATGTTATATCACACCACTAAATATCATATCATATTCATAGTACACCATTTGGTGTACACTATTATGTTTGCTGGAAGCGTGGGAGGTGCATATTGCACTGTATTTGTACCTACATAAATACAGTATTATGTTTAAGCCTAGGGTGACAAACTTATCAAAGAAATACGATCTTCGCGTTCTCATTTAGTAAATATTGTGGGACCATGATACGGAGAAATGTAAAACTTGCAATAATTGATACAGTCACATTTGTCTGTCATGTAAAATTGGGTAAACCTTGAATTGTCCTAGGATTGGATGATTCCAGTCGAATCTAATGTTAAGAATTCGGGTTATCGATTGTATCTATGGATTTATTTTTTTATTTGAATAAGTGACGAGACGACTAAATCGTTCACCTGAAGGTAAGCACTGCCTGCCCATAACAATTACAGTGCCTCCCAGAACTTTGCTCTGCGCTTGTCATCCTGAGACAGAGGCTCTAAAGTCTCATATGACCTACTGGTCATTTCGCTGGAAACAGTGCCCTTCAAACCGGAACACAGTAATGTTTGCACACTACTGCTTGGTGGATGAATATCTAGCAAAGGTGTGGTACTTCCCCAGACAGTCTCTTGGAGAAGAGGCCTCCCACTACGACGGGCGATGTCATGGCGCGCTTTAAACTCATTTTGAACCACAAAGCTATTCGAAAACGCAAGCTTCTCGTACGCTATTTTGACAGTTCAAAATGAGCGCGCTACGAGTTTAAGTGGTCATAGTAAATAAGGGCCCCGGTGAAACTGCCTCTAAATATTCAACAATAACTAGTACTATTATTTTCGCAGGAGCTTTACATAAATTTATCTAATACTGGAATGAAAGATAGCCTAAGCCAGTCGGGCATAGTGCATCTTTCCATAAGTGAAATTGAATTAGTAGTTCCAACTCTTTTAACTAATGATTTGTAGGTTGTCCAACAGTCGCGAAGGTAGTATACATAGAAGGAATAGTATGTTAGTAATACGTTGTAAAAGTAAGTTGTTAGCTAAGTAAAAGGCATTTGTCTGTAAAATAGGCCTTGCTAATTTATTTGTGTAAAAAGTTATGAACATGTTGAGCCTTGCCCCGTCTCCGCGAGTTGGCGCTATCGGTGGATCTATCTACGCCATAGACGCTGACAAACATTAATAATTGATTACCATTCCCAGGTATAATTATTGTGAAATTAAAACAACTCATCTCCCTGTTTTCGTAGAGTTGTGTAAATAGCGAAGATTGATTGAAATCCGATTAACCTCCACCCAGCAGTCGAATATAGTTCTATATAAATACTCTATCAAAGTATCAACTTTGTTTCGTTTTTAGCCGACTTTAAAAAAGAAGGCGGTTCTTAATTCGTCTATAGGTGATTTTTTTATCTGAATAGTTCAATGTTTTTTTGTTTGGTTAGGTCAGAGGCTGAAATGTAGCTTCAGGGGTGAACTTTATAACTTTACTTTTCCTTAGAATTTTAATTAATTGGTACTTACCTTGTTATATTTTTAACACGCTGAGCCAATGTTTCGGAGTTCTAACTGGACTGAAATACGAAACTAAATAGGTATTGTGCTGAGCAAACGCTCAGCGTAGTTCGACCTTTATGTACCTAATAGAGCTGAGCAAAGTCAAAGTACTCAAAAGTAATATTTGTTTTCGATAATTATCAGCGTCAGAATGGATAGCTCACTCTGACATTATTATATCATTTTTAATATCTTTCACGTAATAAGTAACAGTAAAATTTACTAACAGTATGCAAGTCCGAATCAGATAGTTTATAACAGTATATAGAGATAAAGCAAAGACGAAATCGAACATAACAGTTTTCAAAACGTGCGCTCAATACACACGGTTTGAATTTATAATGTTGCCGCTCGTTTGCGTAAAACGAGAGCTTGATGGACTATTGTTCTTGCTTCCGAAACAACCCTGTGTGTCATACGACTTTATCATCGGCCCCCATTTACCTGTGTTTGTTTTCTTATATTGCATTCCGGAAATACGCAACGTTAATGTGGACTATGCCACGTTGAAACCATTAAGTAAGTAATGTGTGAGGCTTATTACATTGTTGACTTTTCAATTTTGCAAAATAATGGTGTCGTTACTTAGCTCATATCTCGGCGCTGCTCAAGGTGTAGTTTGAAACAAATCTGTCTCTAGCATCAATGCAGAATGAATGGGGCATCACTTAGAATTTATCATAGTTAATCTTACTTTCTGGGTGTCAACAGGGTTGCATTCTTAATTTAATATTTTGTAGTATTCTTCTTTGTTGTTACATGTTGACAGTATTGCGTGCAATCTGTGATGCTTTTTTCTAGCCTGCCCTGCGTGAAAATTAGCATAAGTACGAGTACTCGAACTTTCTTCGAGTCCATGATTGCAAAATTTGCACTAAATGTGATGACAACAACCAGATAGTACAATACTCCTCGTTAGCCGAGTAGGATATTAGATAGGATACTATCATAACATATTTATGTCAATCGGAATAATTGTGATCATCTAGCAAAGCGAAAAGTAGGTATATTTTTTTCCATGTGACTTGGCTATCAGTTGATACACAGGAATGGCTAGCGAGATGCACGCTATATTTAAAACTTGGCATTGCTTTCTACGATGCACTCTACATATTATTTAACGTAGGTAACAATGTACTTGCACTTTTACTCGTCAAACGAAGGAAAATGAGATAGCCGAACCAGTACGTCGTCATTCGTTAGATATGAATATGTTACAATTTCAGTACCTACCCTTAACTTGGCCTTGTAAAGTCCACCTTATCACTTGATATACCAGCTCAGATTGCCTAATAGTTGTATACGTACCGCAATGAGCTTGTATTGCATTTTTTTCCTCGTGGCAATATTGGTCTGTAGTTTACTGCATTCGAGTACAAAACTGATCCTTGAGATCGATCTGTAATCAGTATGTAAAACCTGAAATGATTAAGAAAACTATGTCTGCAATTAAGGATTAGGTGTCCTCCTCGCGAGAGTGAGGAGAGACTCGTACTCAGCAGTGAGTCGATATGGGTTGATGGTGATTATGACAGTTAATCTTTTTTTTAATCATAAAGTGTTCATACCCAATAATTTTCCTTTATAAATCACATGGTGTAATTGTGTCATGGTGTGGTGGTAATCGCACCGTAATTGATAGAGTAGGCTGCAAGGCTGAATTAAATCTTATGTGGAACCACACACCCAGTTAGTTCAATGAAAAGAATAATTACATGCTAGATTCCATTACCTTCAACATTTCCAGAACTTTTCTTATCAGACTCCATCCTACTTTACTTGTATAATGCATTCAAATGAGCACTAGAAGTCTGCTCACTGAAAACTTATTCAAAATTGTTGGCCAAAGAAACTTAAAATAGGCTATCTAGAATCTAGATACTCAATAGGAATATATACCTTTTTTGTAAATGGTGTCGGTCTGTTGTATTCAAACAAGCAACCGAACCGATTGCAATCTGGTTTTCATTGATTCTGGTAGCTAGGATCTGATATGTGCAATGACATACATTACATCTAAATATAACAATAAGGCCGCCCATTGTACCTTTACTTAATGCCAATCTTTAGTATTTTACTTGTATGCCTTAAAATGCAATAAAGAGTTGTCATCTTATCTGAATCCAACTAGTAGAAACAAAGTTATGAAAAATTGTTCAGTAGGCGGCTCGCCGGTATAGGTCACTTGGATTTGGTAGAAAACTGTCTACTAATATCCGTATTAGTGGGATAACGTCCGTCTTCCAAGGAGAAGGTCGTGAGTTCAAATCCCAGTGCGGGCACGTACCAATGTGTTTCTGTAACAACATGTACGTAATTATCACTCGCTTTTCAGTGAAGGAAAACGTCGTGAAGAACCCCACATACCTACCTGAGATTTATTTCGGAGGTAGGTATGTTATCCACCAATCCGAACCGAGCTTTCGTGGTGGATTATGGCCTAACCCTCCTCGTGAAAGTGAGGGGAGACCCGTGCTCAGCAGTGGGCTGATATGGGTTGATGATGATTAAAATACTACCATGAAAGAAGTCGTTGGTAACATCTAAAATCTATTTATAGTAACTATGTACCTATTTATAAATTAGGTGTAGGTTTCAAAGTGTAACTAGCTACTAAATTATTCGTACTAATCTGTCAAAATCCAAAAGTGATCAGCAGTCCTAAACAACACGTTGTAGCGGGTGGTACAAATCTGGAGGGCGGGTTTTGCAATAAAAAACTGCCAAGTTTATACGTGTTGTTTCAGTTCCCAAGTGCGGGCAATTAATAAAAGCCCATGAAACGTCCTATTGTGTATTCTTTCCAAAACTCACAGGAAGTTTTAGTAAAGCATCCACTTTACTGAATCGTGTCGTTGACTGCGACTTGAACACTGCCGAGTGACTACTATTTTAACATAAACTTAATAATTTGAATTATCACTGGCTAAATGACCAACCGTAACAAATCAATCCTAAAAATTATTATGGCTTATTATACGGATTAACCAATTTATCTGTTTCCAACGAAATTACTGGGCATATCAGACTTTAGAGCCGATGTCTCAGGTTGATGAGCGCAGTCCAGTGCCGCGCAGGATTACGCAATGCAAAGTTCTGGGTGGCACTATAACTGTTAGGGGCAGGCGTAGCGCTTACCATCAAGTGAACGACTTGCTCGTCTCGTCACTAAGACAAATAAAAAAAAAATATACATCGTCACCAGCTAACAAAATAATATTGTCATTTAATTGTCGATTAGCGTTATTGCTTTTTCGATTCTAGTAATTATTTAGTCTGTGCAATAGATTTTTATAGTTATATTTGATATACCAGACGCCAGAATTGTATATTGTGACGGTTGGCAACACACTTAAATTATGTAATATATTATTCCTATTGTTATTAATGCATCACTTATTAGTTCGCACAATGGCGCACATTTTAATTACTAATAATGGCTGACAATAACAAAAATCTGCACCTGTATAGACAGTTTTGCGATATGGCATTAACTAGATCCTGTTATGCAATTCTCACGTGACTTAGAGCTGATTACTCATTACTTATTTAAGGACATTTACCATTGTGGTGATATTTTGTCACCTAGTGGGATTCAAAAATTGACCCTCTAATTTTGTTTCCTTTCGCTACTTCACTAACAGAGTGTGTTAGAAATTTTTAACTCATATCGTTTATACTAAACCGTATTAAGCAAGTTGGCAATAATCAATCACTCTTATGCATGTCAAACACTTTGAACCAGAGAAGAATGAAAGCATATAATACGATTAATTTAAAAAATAAGTTATTGTTTAGAGTTAGAGGTTTAAAAAAGAAAAGTTTCCTTTCAAGGAAAAGGAAAGTCCAATAACTCGACCAGTGCTTTGTAAATGCGCCCACAGTGGCGCCCTTCTAATGTCAAAAGGTTCCACAAAAAGTTGGTCGACATATAGTGTTTCAGTGCCAAATCCTCAGATTCTCGTTGGACTGCACTGTATGTGCAAACAAAACAGTAATTAAAATTGGACATGAATTGATTTGTTAACATGTTTCAGTAATCATTGTCATTCTTGAATATCATCAAATCAACTAATCACGCTTGATCACGCTTGATCACGCTTGGTGATGATACATTATGCTCAACTGTAAGTGTAGATAGCAGAATACATTTTATTATAATACTGGCACAACCTGTGGCTTCATTCTAGTTTAGCATTTTATCAAGTTTAACATTCTGTCATGCTTTCTCCGAAGTGCTAACAACAACAAAAGCTTTGACTCAACAATCGGTTGAACGATACAAGAACGCATAGAAGATGAACTAACCAATATTCATTTTTATATATTAGAAGACTAGCTGTTACCCGTGACTTAGTTCAAGGTATACGTTTTGTTTCAAATTCAACTTGATCACGTGAATGATGCTCCAATGCATAGAAGACGAATAATTCTTTGATATGCCTTGTGCGCCACCTAATGTACATTAATGGCACTACGCCAGAAACTTATACGCAAGTGCCAACAACAACTGTATAAAGTTTTAACTCAATCGGTTGAACAAAAATCGTGGACGCTTAGAACACCACCAAAACAAACATTAAGGAATATATTACAATAAAGACCAACGCGCCACGATCGCATACACGATACATAGATCCTTTAACTAGGTTTCCCTGTATCTAAAGAACCAGGAACTACTAGTACTAAGAACGAATATCCGTCGAACGAATCTATGGGCTGTGCGGGAATCGAAACTGCAACCTCACGATCCGCAGTCGGCTTGTCACCCACCTACGCCACGGAGGCCATCATGATTCGGATGGGCATCGGACGGGCTAGACCACAGTAGTTAAATTACAAAGGGGTCTCTTCATAAACATTATCTTTCAAGTGAAGTGAAGAATTGGTGAAACTTATAATGTAAACACTTCGTACTCAATCCGTCACTAAGTAGTTCATCACAAAAGAATACGATGTTCACTTTGCTTCTTAGCCAGAATTGCGTTGGCACTTTACCAAAAACCATTGAATACCTAGCTAGCCCTCGGCAGAGTAGATATGTTCCCTTCACTGCAGTACTATAAAAATTATTTATCTACTCATACAATGTCACTAATGGTTTTGTACCTAGGCATGGCAGCGTCGTTTGTCTTTCTGTCACAAATTTATAATCGCGATGACGGCCAAGGGGTAATCTAACCCAATGACATTGGATCTGAATCGTCGGCCCCGCACTGATGACAGAATTTCATAATTATGTGCTGATTTCAATCGATCCGCGCTTCGAAGGGTACGATAAGCTGTAGTCGACCTTAGTATTCTATCGATACCAAACTCCGTAAAAGGCCCTTGGGCGGCCTGATAAAACTCTAAGGGTAGGATTAGCTTATACGACTAACAAATAAACTCACAGATTTAAGTTCGTAAACAATATAAAAATATGTTACAGCCCTGTAACTTTACCGGCGCGGCGTGAACAAAAAGTATCCTATGTATTATTTCAGGGTTTAAAGTAGGTATCTAGATATCAACTATCAAAATATGTATAAATTTCGTTGGACAGTACGTGTAGTTAAGGGGTGGAAACAGGAGCCGCACCAAGTAGAAGTAAGTTTAATAAGTATATCTCTATAATTAAAACGTCTGGCGCATCCTTTGGCGGAGATGATTAGGCTCATTACTTTGACTACCATGTACCTGGTTACAACATTTAACTTTTTTTTTTAAATATGCGCCACTGTCAACAAGGAATCTTTAATCTCATTTCATGTCCATCACAGCGAGGCGGTAGCTGACGCATGGGACACAGACCTACGCCGCTGTCTGCACCGCTCCAAGTTTTCCGAGTCATTATTGCATTTATCCATGTGCACGGCTGGATGCATCTTGTATTACGGTCCTTATAACGATAATTAAAATAACATAGCTCTAACTCGTGAAGGTGGTGTTTTCAGTTCCTTGCTGTCCGCTACACCTAAAACTCCTCGCACTGCCGTGGGAAGAAGATACTGCCGTAGGACGGCAAGGGTCGGGCCTTTTCCGCGGGCCATTTCTTGCGTCCGTCGTAACAATTGGGAAGACTTTTGCTCTTCAAATTTCATTACACCGATCAATTTTTAGTTCTGTCTTGCTTCAGATTCCTCATTTATTTCTAGCAGTCTAGCTTCGAATTTTTCTGTTTGGCGGATCGATTAGGATATCGGTAACTTGTGTGATTGATTACCTCTTTCCCTGATTTCGCGGTTACAATATAATACTTCGTCTCATCTGATATATGCTGAAGTTGCAACACTATTTCCACCTTGATATATGGTTTATTCAGCACATAAAGGCACATTAGGTAAATTTCGGCACTTTCTGACAAAATTCTGGAATTCTTGCTGGTATGGTACTGATGGGCCGTTGCGCAGAAATAAAGTTATCTGTCAACGACATTCTTATAAAAATCGTACACGTGTTTTACTATCTAAAGGGTTCACGAATCCCTTATGGAGCCGACCCCTCACAGAAAGTTTATTATTTCACTTCCCTTCACACACCGATCGTGAAGGTCACTTTGGCTTAGATTTTGGGATCTCTACTTTGACTACTATATTATGTACTCTAATATCTGACACAGTTCTTTTAGTTCAGTTTATTATTTAACAACACATTATTACAATCACGCTATGATTTCATGGTCAATATGGGCACATGAGTACGATCGGGGTAATGGGGAACGACCTACGAGTGCTGCCTGCTCTGTTTTCTCGTTGCTCACTGTTTCACCACCATCCTACCCCTACTATGTTTCAACTAGAACTATCCATATCTACATAATTATTGAAACAACAACAAGAAGAAAATAAGAAATAATGAGTCGTAATTTCAACACGGAAATGTCCAGGTTCAGGGTTGACAGATGGCTCTACTTATTAGCTTATTACCTCTTGCGCGCCAATAAGTGCCAGTATCATAGGCCGCTGTCAGATACAATGTTTCTAATTAAAGTTCCACTGGTTCCACTAACGGGAAGTTTGGAGGCGCGATGGACAATCAGCTATTTATAAATAGATTGAATACGTACCTGTAGTAAAAAAACTAACTTTACAACGATAATACCTTTTTTATTAGACTGAGTGAAGAGAAGAGCAAGTCGTTAACCTGATGGTAAGCGCTACGCCTGCTCATAACAGACAGCAGAGCACCACACAGAACCCCGCGTTGCATAATCCTGCGCGGCACTGCACTGCGCTCGTTACGCTGAGACATCGGCTCAAATGCCCAGTAATACTTGTCCTGACATATAAGTTCTTTGTAAAAATAAATATTAACATTAAACTTTGTTATTTAATTATTTATTTATTATAATAATAAATAAAATTAACACTCACTTTTTTGGCAATAAAAATAGATTATTCATTATTCATTATTTATTCATTAATTCATAAATTTAAAAATTCTTTCCACTCATAACAGGCCAGTTCTATTTTAAAAGCCACGGTATTAAATTTAGTTAAAATATAGTTGCGGAAGCTGCACTCATTACAAAATCACGCTAAGTGACGTCAAATCGGTACGGCTTATAAGACTTCTACCAATGTCCATAGCTTACGTAAGATAATCATAAAGATTTATATACAAATATTAAAGTTATTAATTTCATTTTCCTTACTTATATTATAAATGCGAAAGTAACTCTGTCTGTCTGTTGCTCTTTCACGCCTAAACTACTGAACCGATTGAAATGAAATTTGGTACAGTGATAGTCTAGAGCCTGAGAAAGGACATAGGGTACCTCTTAATGCGATAAAAGCATTGTAAAGGTTTGAAATAGGGGATGAAAGTTTGTATTGAAGTTTCGTAATTTTTGACGTTAGAAGCTTCAAATTTATTTTTTAGGCTTTTAATTAGATATAAATAAATATGACATTCTACGCGGATAAAACCGCGGGGCGCAGCTAGTTATAAATATAATTAAAAAATATGTTATTAACTTTACCTCTCCCTTCTAAGTAGAGGGTTATAATCCAAACTCCCATTGTGTTTCTTGTAAAAATATAAGTAGCCACGTTATCATCACTCGCTTTTTGGCGAAGGAAAACATTGTCAGAAAACCAAAATGCCCGAGATTTATTCGGAGATAGTTGAGATCTACCAATCTGCGCCAAGCCCTATGAATTATGGCCTAATCCACCTTACCAACGTGAGATAAGACCCGTGCTCAGCAGTAGGCGGCTAAGGGTTGAGATAAATAATTTTCATTTTAGCGGGTAGATCACGATGACTGTTCTACGGATTACTTGGATGTCCTTAAGAATTAAGTTGTACTAAAAATCCTAAAGAAGCAAGAAGTCGTGCACATTGGCTGGGAACAAAAGCATTGACCCATGGGAAGGACCCGATGAGAAATATCTGGGATTTAATGATTAGAGTCATCCATTAAGTACGTCACGCTGATTTCGGGATTTTTTGACCCCTACCCCGTCCTTGTCACACTTGATCACATTTGTGAGCCCCCGAGATTTGTAAAACGTCACATATTATATTATAGTAATTTGCAATTTGAATACATCTATAAATTATTGAATCAAAACAGTAGTTCCGAAATAAGTTTAATTTGGCATTTTAAAACATAGATGTATTTGATTTTGAAATGTGACGCCACGAAACATGGGGCCTCTCCCACCCCTTGCCACATAATGTCACAATTCGTCAACCCCCTCCTCCCCTTAAAATGTGACGTACTTTATGGATGGTCCCTTTGTTGAATTCGTGCATTTTGTTTGACCAGGGACAACCCGCGCTTGATCCGGAACATGGCGGAGAAGCAGCGCCGAGACAAGTTGAACCAGGCCATCGCAGAGCTGGCGACGCTGGTGCCTCCGGTGGTCTCCTCCAAGCGCAAGATCGACAAGACGGGGGTGCTGAGGTACACGGCTCATTACCTGCGCGCTCATCAGTATGGTAAGTTTCCTTAGCAGCCCACTAGTTAGACACTTTGACGAGGACATTACGGAATTCCGCTTCGGAAAGCACTGTTTCGAGCTTAATTACTGGGTTTATGAGACTTATAAACTCACGTCTCGGAGTGACGAGGGCAATGGAGTGCTGTGGAAGATTTTCCAAAGCAAAATATTGGGTCGTACTGTGACTGTCATTGGCAGGCTTACCATCACGGGAACGATCTGCTCGTTCGTTACTGTGTAATATAAAAATAAACTAGAAAGACACATAGAACATTGCCAGTTCAGAGTTACGAGAAACTTTTTTGAAATTAGGTTTTTTTTAGCTATATTTTTTTATTTCATTCTATAAAATGTCATACTAAATAGGTTGTATATTAGAAGCGGTGGTAGCCTAGTGGGAGAACGTCCGCCTTCCAATCATAAGATCGTGAGTTCAAATCCCAGTGCAGGCACGTACCAATGTGTTTCTGTAAAACATATGTACGTAATTATCACTCGCTTTTTGGTGAAGGAAAACATCGTTAGGAAACCCACATACCTACCCGAGAATTATTTCGGACATAGGTATGTCATCCACCAATCCGGACTGGGCCCCCGTGGTGGATAATGGCCTTACCCTCCTCACGAAAGTGAGGAGAGACCCGTGCCCAGCAGTGGGACGTTAAGGGTTGATGATGATGATGATATTAGAAGCAGGTTAAATGTGCTAAGTATGAAAATAAGCTCATCATCACTTTCAGTGTTATTCTTGTAATGCTGTATAATGTACCCAATGCATTATAATATGTATACCATAGGCATTAAAAAAACTAACCTTCGACTTTATAGAAACAGTTGAATACTAACCTACTTTAAAATTTCCAACTACGTCGTTGTTTATGGTAATTTTGTTAACACCTTCGCTGGTCGGCAACGTGACCACTATTCATCAGCAAACGCAGACGCGTCAAGGGCAACATTAATCTAACTTCCGACAATGCGCCGTTTGTAAAGCAACATGATCTCAACGTAACAAGCTTTCCGGCCATAAAACTTCTACAAGTTCCATCAAAGACCGATGGCGACGTCAGGATTTCCGTGACGCAGTTGATAAATCTCAGTGATCTAATTCTGCATTTTAATTGGCAAACATTTTCTAGTTTCACCACATTCCGCGCGATTATAATTGTTATATTGTGCTGGAATGCAAGCTCCACCCATACCAATTATTATAACTTGATAACTTACACGACAGAATTGAAATGTACAGTGTGGATATTGACAGTGAGCCGTCAGATGGACTAGAGACGGATTCCGTAGTGAACTACTGTTGCAGGTGCGCACACTTATGTAAATTGTACTTACTATTTGTACTACTGTTATTGATGGCATGTGATTTACCATACAGTTTGAGCGCGTGGTTAATAGTCCGAAAGTAAGGGGAGACCCGTGCTCAGCAGTGGGACGATATGGATTGATGATGAATAGTCCGAGTAGGAAATTTGTGGAAGTTACCTGTCTGTAAAAATACCTATAGTGCTATGTAGGTTTTCAATTTCACCGATATATCTCTATACATTCGCGTGACAATGTATTCGAAGTCTTCCTAGATGATTCATTTTGAATGTTCTCGATCGATTTTATAATGAGAAGTCTGATGAAATTATAATCCCTACTCGTATTATGGAGAACCTAATAATTGCGCGTTAAAGGTGTACGATTTGCATTGTAAGTAGATTAACGTGACTCATTGTTGTGGAATATTAATTTTAATTTATTGTAATATAAATTGTATAAAAAGCTAGCTTAGCCATGTTTGATTGAAGACAGTTGTGAACGTGTTTGTTTGAAAGCAACGTGATGGGCAGAGTTTTCAAACTTACATCGAGTTAGAAAGTATAGAAAAAGTTTGGTCATTTACAGGCGTCCTGGCTACAGTTATATTTATAAAATAAACAGTACTTATAATAAAATGTAGGTATTTGAAAGAATTAGTACAAGTAGTAGTACCTATTAGTAGTTAGTACTAGGTATACCTACCGCATAGAAAAGAATACGTGAATGAGAAAAATGCAAAGTAGGTAGTTTTTCCTAGGAATACTTATGACTACATTTTAAAATATCTTTAGTAGGAAATGATATCATAGCGATGTTTTTAAAATTACAACCAACTGAAAAAAAAACTTGGATCTTATCTATAATTTCCATCTAGAAACAGTCATAAAATCGAATGTATGGCATAGAATTTTAGGCGCCGAAATCATACATGAATCACTGCAAATGCAGAAGCGAGAGCGTTAAACCGGTCCAAAGTGCAAATCTATTCTTAACTATGTATAGAAAGAGAGCTTGTATCTTTTACCATCAAACTACAAGTAGACCCAGGCGAATCGGTTCAGGGGGTGAATCAGATCACTAAATCAGTGGATTCACAATGCGCGGCTAACTAAATCAAACCAATCAGCGCAATATATTACTTCTATTTACCTGGACGCGCCGAGAATGATTTAGCTTGATATTACCTCACGGGTCAGGCTTGGCTATGCTTCCCAGAGGACTTTCGGATTCCGATTAGAGCATATTTGATCTCCGCTACACCCTTAGTCAGTTTGGCACGCCAATAGCCATAATATCTGACAACAAAATACCACAAGCACACCTGACAAGCACAGTAAACGGTGTCTCTCAATATCTAAGAAAAACTATGGTCATTATCTACACAGGTACCTACTAGGTTTGTAGACTCACTCTACAAATTGCTCTTTGCACTTTATCAAACCAGTGAAGTGTGATTTTTCGGATCAACGGGCAATATTCTTTGGCCCGAGCGCGCATCTGCAACTCAATTTAATAACTCAACTATGCACCATATCCACGATTATGTATTATATCTTTGGGAAGAAATCCATGTCCAATTCCATATCCGAAATAAATGTTCAAACCGAAACAAATATAACACACTCTCAAATACTGAAAGGTGTAATAATATTTTGTCAACGGCCCGACAAACCTCCTCAGAGCTGTACAAAGCGTCCTTATAATACAGAATGGAGTGTAACTTTACCAGACAACCAGTCAAAGTAGTCAGGGTACAGAAGACACAAAGTACTACATAGCTAGACTTAAAAGTACAGATAGATCAGGGCTGACCCAGGGCGATAGCGTTATCAACTCATACAAAACAAGAAATGTTGGGCTATTTTGGGCTTTTATATTTAGATCACCATCATAAACTCCTTATGACCATCACCTCCACTTTTCCGGTCTGTTCAGACTTAAATGTGACGTCCTCCGCCTATCGTGTAACTGCGAGTTGCGGTAGGCCGCGTCTCGTCTCAGCCGAGACCGCGCGCGATGGCTTATTTTAGCACTAAATTAGTCATCAACTCATCAACATCGTTTAACTCTTCCACACTACTACATACTACGTAAAATGTAGACTGAACAACGACACAATAATGTAAATGAATTATGAAATTCTGCAAATAACTGGCGACTTGCCATCGCTTCGCCTGTGTACTTATCTGATTTAGTCTTGCCAATATTACCACCCCGGTCCTTTCCAGTCAAGAATGTTGTTTGCGTGTTTATGTGCGTTTACTAAACAGTACCAATTGCATTTTGTAGTTTTAGACATTAACTTTCGCGGGTGTGGTTTCCGTTTATAAATTTTTTTCTTGATTTCTGAGGCTCTGAACCTAAACTTGTAAGGCTGGATATTACACATAACATATTATAGTGAAACCACAAACTATATCATATATTTTAAAAGAAATAAAAAATATTTACATTAATAACCGTTGTTTAGATTGTCCAAATATTAACTCTAGCCTAAGTCAGTGGCTCAAGAGAGTACAAATATTCGTGCGACTAAATAACAATTAATCAAACTAGGTATACAATAACATTAACATATGTACTAATCAACAAATAATGGGTAACATGCCCAAAATGCTGGCTACAATTTTATGCATTTTTTTATGCCACGATGCTTCGACCAGTCATCCAGATAGTTCCTTAAAAAAATTACTGGGTCTTGATGATGTACCCGATATCAAAAGTACTTACTATACACATCTGTTGCCACACCATCCTTATTTTGAGTTCCTAAAATATGAGACAGATCTTACATTAAACGCCGCCCGCTCTCACAAACAATGAGAGTGATTTCATAAAATTTCCAATAGTAGATACAAGTTTTTCATGAAACCTATACCTACCATAGCCCAGGACCGCAAGGTATAGAAAAATCGAGGCAAGCCTTTGCCCAGCAGTGGGACAGTATAGGCTAAATAAGACACATCTACCTGAAAAGAAGAAATCTTGCCATTCAAAGTAATGTATGGCGCTTTAACTGCCATAGAGAGTTGTGGTGATTACCATCAGGTGGACATCACGTTCGTCTCGATGAGAAAAGTTAGAAGTCAAGGTAAAGATGTAAATAGGTATAATTATTTGGTGCAGTGTTCGACCCAACGACGCTACCGCCAGCGCCTACGTTCTCACAGTCATCAACGCAGGCACTCGTGGAGATGCTGAACGGGTTCCTTCTCACTACCACATACAAGGGCCTCATCGTGGTCCTCTCGCAGAACGTCCACAACTACCTGGGATACACTGAGGTAAGAATGTAAAGTAACTTAAGTAAGATTTATTTATAAACATTTCATATTAGGATTCAACTTCTTTCACATTCTTCTTTGGGTTGATGTACCAAAACAGTATGGGACAGGTCAGCAAATACTCGTACATCACACATGGTGGTTGGTTGAAACATTATGGTGACAAGTTCAGCCAGATAGATTGCAAAGACGCACTCTACTTGCCAAAGGAGCGCCGAGGCCGTTTTAATAAACGACAAGGTGATTAATTGACTCGACTTGATGAAAATTTTTGCACCTCGCTTTATTCCTATATGCAGTTTGCTTGGAAACTTAATTTTCTCAAAGGTATTAGTTGATCTACGGTAATTTATTACTCTTCGCACTCAAGCAATGTAATCATTATATATTCAAAGAAAGAAGTTAGTTAGTTCGTTAGTGGAAAGAATCGGGGGAGACCTTTCCCGAACAGTGGGACAATAAAGGATAAATAAAAAATAAAAAATACATTCAATCAGTTTATCTGAAAGCCGAAAAAGGTTTGAGTGCTGTTTTGTGGAGTAATACTTGAAAATAACCTTATCTGAACCAACTTCATGAACTTTAGTTTTCTCTGATGTGAATGTGAAGCCTGAGTTTCTGCATAGGAAAACGTAACAGACTGATGCTACTATCAATTTTAGCTTGAAAGCACCGCTTTTCAATTACATTTCTCGTTTTGCAGTTGGAGCTACTTGGCAAGAGTGTTTTTGGGATAGTTCATGAAGATGACCGACAGCTATTTCGAGATCAGCTTCTGCCCAAGTCTCAAACACTGGGTCAGAACGGCGAGCTCGTGGTGCCGGATGAACAAGATGGGAGGGAGAAGGTGGCACAGGCCTTGGCTGATGAGAAGAGACGTTTTGTTGTCAGGTACGGCATGTGTTAATATATGCGATGTACGTACTTATTATAAAATTCGGAGTTCTGGTTCAGTGAACAGCTGACGGTCTGACTGATTATCATATGAACGCACAGCCAATCAGTACTATGTGTCTTCTGTGGCACAACCTAAACCACTGACACCCTCTGATTCTACGGAAATGTAGAATACAATAAGTATGGGCGTCATAATAATAAAACTGAAACTTTACTTGCATGAGTTCTGCACTGCAACTATTCTGATTTAAATCAAACTTTGCAGACCACTGAAATTACATTGCACCCCAGGAAACTTCTCATGAGGTATTCATGGATAAAGTTTTTTGAACAGAATGTAGGAAAATTCTCATGCACATTCGCAACAATGAAATGTTGTTTCGCAATAATATGGACTTCGGAATGCTCGGTGTAGCTGAAAATTTAGTAAAAATAGTGGTAGATTGGTTTATACGTGTAACCGTCGAATTTTGTTGCGAAAACGTCTCATTGTCGAAAATGTACGTACGGGTTGTATTTTTTACTTTTGTAAAATACTCTTTTACTTACTGGAACATATCCAAAACTTTAACTTTACATTTTCTTATGGATATTTATTTTAATTGTATTTATTTTACATGTCTAGTAGAGTAAACGACGAAACTAGTTCACATATCCCAACTTTTTGTGAATTGACCATTTAGGAAATTGGTCCTTCTGAGGCTCCTAACAACCCCTTGCCATTTTAAAAATTGGGCATATTGGTATTAACTATTCTGTGATTTTATGTCTAAGCTCATTAGAACCTAAGTACTAAATATCTACAAAAATAATTTACTTATCGTTCCTAGGGCGAATTCTGAATTTAGGGTCATATTTATCAAGTTTTGTGGCTGTCTATACAAAGTTTCCATTGTGGCCAGGTTCATGAAGCTCGGCCAGCGATCGGAGCAATGTAAATATGTCACGTGTCACGTGGAGGGCTCGCTGCGGCTGTCGGACCGCGCCTGTCGGGGATATAGCCGCTGCTGTCAGATGGTGCGCCGCGCCCGCGCCCGCGGTGACAACCCATGCTCCAGTGGCAACGACGTGGTTGGTACCAAGGAAGTTGAACTAAAGTGAAAGGAATCCATGCTTAACACTTTCACTTCTGAGCTCATTTACGTGTCTAGCCACGGGTGCGGCTCTGCACACTCCATAGAGTTTTTCCATACAACAAACACAACAGTTGTGTTTTCCCGCACTCGCGGCAAGTTGACAAAAACACGACAGTTGTTTTTTCCGCACTGAATGTGTTAATTGGCACTAGGTCTTCACTTGATTTATTCACCAAACCATCCACAAAGGTTTCAAGCCATAACTAACTTAGTAGCAAATATTATACAAGCCCAAAGACAATTTTACCAATCTATTTTGCGGACCATACTTGAAATATAAAAACCACGGGAAGTTTTGTGTTTTACTCACTCGTGTTTGTTGTATTAGTAGATATAAATAATAGAGCTGTGTGACAGCTGTTGCCTTTAATCTTCCTTCTATGGCTTGTTATTATTCTGAGGTTTGTAGGTTGGCTTTTGACGTGACAAGTTTGTTGGCACGAACTACACTAAGACTAGATTTCACAGCTCTAAAGTGATTGCTATCGTTTTCGTTCTCGGGAGATTGAAAAGTGAAACTCAATCATACAGCGGAACTAAGCTATAATTTAGATTAGTTCGTACTGAGGGATTGATAGTCTCAGTTAAAAAAAATAATATTGTTAAATTAATTTCTATATCATTTATTATCCGACCAAAAAATACAAGAAATATTTTGATAACATTAGACAGCTTCTAATATCTCCTGCTATAGACTTTCAATATTACGACAATAGTACACAAGTGTCGGATAGTTTTTTATCCGATTCTGACGAATTCATTCCCGATCGGACGCATCCGAACAACAACTTTCTGGTAACTTTCTACTAGTAATTGTGAAAAGAGAATAAATTCGTCGGGATCGGATGCGATACTTGTGAATAGGAACAGCCGCATTAACATAAAATCCTTGAAGAGCCTATGGAGGTATACATGTACTCCTGTGTGCTTCTGTGGCTAAGGTGGGTCTAACTTAACTACTCATAGGTCTAGTGACGTTAAACGTGACGAAGCTCTATTGTTAGCTTATTTATAGATCATAGTCTCTATTAGTAATAAATAGCTAGTACGAATATTTGAAATAGATGTCGTATGTAATCGTAAAGATTTGAAACCTCACAAAATTATGTTAGGCAAATACAGTGTTTACAAAACAGTTACATGCTCACTGTAAGCCGTATGCGGACTTTCCATTCTACAAAAACCAATAGAAAACTCTTTCTATTTATGTGCAGGTGTTTATAGGCGTCGTGCGTCCTTCTGTTGAGACGTTCATCAACGAGAGTGCTCTGGAATCGTACAAAATGGAGTACAGGACGCGGCACTCGATCGATGGAGAGATAATCCAGTGTGAGCAGCGCATCGCTCTCGTCACTGGATACATGATGAGTGAAGTGAACGGCGCCAACGCAATGAACTTTATACACCGCGACGAGGTGCGCTGGGTCGTCGTCGCGCTCGAAGAAAGTAAGTCCACGTTCCTACTTGTGTTGCTTATTACTTATTATCATGTTGTTTTTTTTTTATTACTAAGATAGAATGGGTATGCGCGCTCTGCTTAGAATTTCGCTTGCTGTGTTCTATATGGTTCAATTTCGAGATAAGACGATACGAAATTTTCAGAGATACGGAAAAATTAGTTTGGACGAGAATATAATGTGGAGTCTAATCTCTTTGTCGCCAAAGGCGGACGAAACTCCATATTACGTATAGGTCACCCAATTCGACAAAGAACTGGATATCTGCGTGAGGTGCGAGTAAATTATTTAGTAAAATAAAATTCTTAAATACTTGTTCTTTGGTTATGTACGAGTAAAAGTGAAAATGAACCGGAAAAAGAACACGACTGAAAAGACCTGAAATATCTTTACTTCGCCCACGTTTTGATGTGGAATACCTTCCAAATAATTTTATTTTTTAGCTAACCACATTCGTCATTTCCATTGCCTACAGCTACATAGTTAACCTTATGTGGAGGCATAAGTATATTCATAAGCAAAATTTTCTAAGTACCTAACCTTTCAGTTTGAAGTTACATAATATATCTAATAGTATTCTATGTCGGTATTTATAATAACTTATTTACTCGATGTCCTAGATGCTGGCGTATCTATTACATAAATCGTAATTACTAAAGATAACTACTTTCAACGTTTCCACTGCCTTCCATGACAACAATCCAGACTGATACGATAATTATTATCAGTTGACATTAGAAGTATCTGTACACCTCACGTGGAGGTATACATAATACTATATCGGTACAGAAACAGTTCTAATGGTTAGAGATAATTAATTATATTACAAATGACGTTTCTTAGACAAAATGGGTAAACAAATTCTTATCATTTATAGGGTTAAGTCAAAACGCTTATCTCGTTGAAATACGCGAATTCGTTGGTCTATTTAAACCCCAGTGGTACCTACATAATCATTAGCCTGTAGAATGTTTCAAATGTTAAGATTCAGGTTTGGTCTCGGAAGGCTATAATCTACTAGGTACCAGGGTCTATTGCGAGTTGATGGGCCATGCATCACCCGTGATTGTTCACTGTCCTTGAATGTCAGCTTTACCTTACAATTTGCTCGTTTTATTAGATGTAGATAATAATTTCAGCTTGATACTCAGATCCAATTACTATTAATTCTACTTTTCAACTGTAAGGGAAAGTTTCACTGTTTTTTTATTGAACAAACGAGCAGGCTCAAGTTTGACCACTACCTCATCTGATGGTATACGATGATGCGGTTAAAAATGTGACACGTTCACCTAGAATCTTATATCTTTAAATGAGCAATTCTATATATAATAATATTATATATTATTATTATTTAATATTATATTATATATAATTATTGGAATCTCGGAATCGGCTCCAACAATTTTCATGAAATTTAGTATATAGGGGGTTTCGGGGGCGATAAATCGATCTAGATAGGAATCATTTTTAGAAAATGTTAAAAAAATAAATAAAAATACCGAGCAAAGCTCGGTCATCCAGGTACTATTTATAATACTTGTTAAGAAATCCTTGCAATAGTTTTTGACTTTCTTGGGTCACTTCATATCACACCAGTGTCCTCTGGTATCCAGATTATGGCACCATCTCTTCGATTAGTTTACTAAGTTACACAACTAACATAATTTTGCATACCCAGTTAAATAGGCACATGCTATATTAATGTTCAAATACTTAAAATTTATTATGTTACCATATCGTTTTTGCAAAGGTATACCAAGCAGAAACTTGATCACGTAATTTTGCTAGTCAAACGTTATTTGATTCTTGAAAGCTTTATTGCGTAGACTATTGAGTGGTCTGTGACTTTACGCAGTTCAGGCCAGGCCTATCCCAATCTTATATCGTGGAGACTTGGAGACACTCTAATGTTTTTTGTATGTTTTCTTTTGGTGCCGGTTACTCAGCTTTATGTGGTTATTTTAAATGTTCCTGAAATGACTGACGCCGAGGTAAATCACTTATAAAGATTGATGAAAAACATGGGGCAGCTTCTTTCGTGTAACCTATCCTATTTTGTAGGTACCTTTATGGTGGTTGGCTATTGAAAAATTGAAAAATAGTCGCTCTCAGAGCTGATGTAACTTTTTCCTTTATCGAATTAAAGAGAGTTCTTCCTTTTAGAATAATGATGCTAAATGGATTGCCATTGCATGATGATTGATTTGAGATGGTGGTCTATGCAACCCAACGGCACTGAGATCGATTCTCGGCTCCAGACCATTGACATGTCGTAAGTTACGTGTGGTTTTCCATCGTGTCATGTTTCGGACGTAGGTTGTTAACGATTGGTAGAAGTCGTTAAGGCACGCCAGATGTTACTGACTTACTTACACTTACCCAACATAATTAAATATTTTTCAGTGTACAACCAAAAGCTGCTGTTCGGCGAATCGTGCTACCGTTTGATGACTAAGAACGGCCAGTTCATATACATGCGGACTCGCGGAAGGCTCGAAGTAGACTCACCCTCGGGAGCAGTCACCAGCTTCGTATGCACCAACACCGTGGTGGAGGAAGAAGAGGGGAAGGAGGTTATTAAACTGATGAAGGAGCGGTTTTCTCTTAAGGTCAACAACAACACCTCGTGTCATATTGAAGAAGTAAACGACGTGAGTTATCTTATACTCGTAGAATAGAATAGAAAACTCTTTATTGTGCACCGAAAAAAAACAGTACAGAAAATTTACAATTGGTAAACAAGGAATCGCTTTCAGCGATAAGACTGCCCATTGTAATAACAATGGGCAGTCTTATCGCTGAAAGCGATTCCTTCCAGACGGATGGACAGTAAAAAACATTTTTCGATAGTAGGATGGGTGACGTACTTACATCATTTTGTAACACTATACATCAAATACTTACTCTATAATAATAATACACATACATACTAAACCTAATAAATGAAAAAATATATATAATGTTATGGTGATTGATAAAGTAAGCTGTCTGAGTCGTCTGTCTGAGATACGAGGAAAGGAAACCGTTTGTATAGAGTACACTATAATGTATATATACGGGTATCGCGTATTCGCTCAAGGTCTAAGGCCACTGGCGTTTAAAAATTTCCCGAACACTTCGGGCAATTTTTATGCGAATAAGTTATGGCCGAGAATAGTTACTATTCTCGTCC
The DNA here is from genome assembly GCA_912999815.1 of Campaea margaritaria. NCBI lineage: Eukaryota > Metazoa > Arthropoda > Insecta > Lepidoptera > Geometridae > Campaea > Campaea margaritaria. Next base: position 11,020,519 of record OU538788.1, read on the forward strand.
ATAACGTATTCGAATATATTCTTACATGAATACATATTCAATCGTATATCTGATCTGATAGTTTAGGTAGACGTGTTCTTGAATAGAGTCAGATTACGCCATTTTGTTCCAGAATAAAATGAATGCATGTTTTAATACGAATGTTAGGTAGCTTTTTAAATCCGTCTGCTTTATATCTTGCCATTACGTTGATAACGCTGAGTTGTGTTGATAACGAGTGCTGTTAATAGCTCAGTCATCACAGCGTCTCTTCTTCCAGAAGTGTTGGTCGAATTTCTCGTCGCACCAGCCTTAACGATATAATTTGCCCGGCTATTACCATCTCCAATATTACAGCTGTTCTCAAATTGAATGTTGGCGACATTAATGGACTTACGGTGATATGACTGTTATTCCTTGGAAAATAGGGCTGCATATACTGTGAAACGCTACGAGTTACGTCGACCGACACCAGTTACATCTTTCTGAGATAAATATATATCTTCTGAGATACGCCGTGGGTTCTTCAGTAGAGCAGCTCCAACGGTGACAATATGCTAGTCTCGGCAGTGATTACATATTTGAGCTGTTTGCTGTTGAGATATTGGGTCCATGGCGGCTGAAAGCTAATCGTATTTTAAAACATCTTTTTGCGATCGACTAATAATCCTGTTAATTATATGGCTCATTGAATTAGAAAGGCATTGCTACTGGGCGACGTCGCATCCGCGTACGCGGTCTACTATTCTATTTCAACCCACATTTTTTTTTTTTTTTTTTTTTTTATTGTAAATAGGCAAAATATTGCACTTTTACACGTCAAAAAAAATAATATCTTATACATAAGTATAGAAATACAAAAAAATAAACACATCAAAAAACACACACACCGATCACAATCAGAAATACATCATCCCACTATTGGGTATAGGCCTCCTCATGTGCACGCCATTCTCTTCGGTCCTGCGCCAGACGAATCCACTGCCTTCCTGCAAACTTCGTGATATCGTCTGACCATCGGGCAGGTGGTCTGCCTCTCAATCTCCGACCATTCCTTACTACTATTAGTCAAACTATCACTACTACTACTACTATTAGTCTACTATTAGTTAATTAAAATTCGTCAGCTGTACATTATAGTATTAATTTTTAATTATAATATTAGTTTTAGTATTATAATCTTATATTATATAAAAATGTTATGTTGGTTTGTATACGCTTCAAAAACTCAAAAAGTTCTGCACCGATCAAGCTGAAATTTTAGCATGATATATAATCCGCATCAAGGATTATCTATTTTTTTCATCAGTGACATATCAGCGAATGTGCGAATGTGCCACAGCGAAGCGTGCCCGGGTACAGCTAGTAGTTATAATAGTTTTTATCTTAATCTATTTCAGACAAATGACAGTCAAGCTTTAGCAGTGGAAGACCCAAAGCAACTAGAGAAAGTGATCCTCAATCTAGTGACCAACCTGCCGTCGCCGCAAGTGGACTCGGTCAGCCCCCACGAGTCGCCCGCGCGCGGCCTCTCCCCCCACAGGCTCGCCATCATACCCCCCGAGAAAGAACGCATCCTCAGTTCCATCGAGAAAATATACAGCGTTATTAAAATTTTCCCCAAACCACCCCGCACTCAACCCGAAAAACTATCAATTGAAGTCACGCAGCCGCCGTCGACTTCAACCTATTTAGAGTCTCCCGAGATCAACCCGATTAACGATGTATACTTCCAACCACAAAGTGGCTCCGAGACAGAACACAATTCGGAACTGTCGTACAGTCCGGGTACGTCCTCCGATTTCGAGTGCGCGCCCTGTTTAGGAATAACCAGTGTATACGACGAGATGACTTCTCTGAACTTCGGAAACGGTATCGACAGTATGCAGTCAGATATGGAATTCCAAACGCTCTCATCTCCGACATTCAATGTGGCAACGGACGAATATCAAAGGCAGCTGATGTCAGATCAACTGCTGCTGGACCCCAGCACGACCGGCTTGAAACGCCCGAATAGATCCAATGATCAGGAAACGATAAATAAGAAAAAAGTCATGGACGTTGCTATCGAACAAAATGGTGGCATCCAATTAACGTCTGGAAGTGAGTCCCCGACGCTTGAAGCGTATTTCGACGAGGCTAGTGAGTACTTTATAACCTTAAATAACCTTCCCCGCGTGTGTCTATTTGTTTCTGACATTGCAAGAACCCTCAAGCAATAAGCCAACTGTTTGAAATACTATTTCTTATGCATAAACGTTTTAAAGGTCTTAAATTAAAGCAGCGTTTAGCTAGGACTGTAAGACTAAATCATTATTTGATCGGAAATATTTTGTTTAAAGTGGGGATAAATCAATTTTACAGCGGGTCACCTTCGTGTAAAAGAGGGTCCTGTGTTCGTAAAAGTTATAAATGTTTTTCTACTGCATTCTGTCGTTTTTATGTGAATCTAATCGCGGTTCTGGATCACTTGTATGAGTTGGCTGATTTTTCATGTAATAATATCCTCACTTGTAATGTCTTCAAAGATTAGATTTGCTTGCTACTTCCATTGCGTTTATGTGGATTCTCATCGCCAACACTGCTCCGCTTTACAATTTATACCCTGATTTCTACGATACGTGCATATCGTACGTTTTAAATATTACTAAAATACAAATTTCGTCTTTCAGTTCTCAACACCGAGATAGAATCGGCGATAGATTCGTTGGATGAAACCAATTACCCAAGTTTCCCTGATTTGCTGGTAAGCCAAGTTATTATTTAAACGTCTTGAAAATAGAGGAGATTTTGTACATCTCTTATGTAAGAGTTCTGTAAGAGCCATAAATTTGCCAAATTATTGGTATTTCATTATGTACTCACTAATATCAATGAAGCGGTGGTAGCGTGAGTTCAAATCCCAATGCGGGCACGTACCAATGTGTTTCTGTAAAACATATGTACGTAATTATCACTCGCTTTTCGGTGAAGGAAAACATCGTGAGGAAACCCACATACCTACCTGAGAATTATTTCGGAGGTAGGTATGTTATCCACCAATCCGGACTGGGCCCCCGTGGTGGATAATGGCCTAACCCTCCTCACGAAAGTGACGAGAGACCCGTGCCCAGCAGTGGGATGTTATGGGTTGATGATGATGATGATGATGATGAATATCAATAAATTAATTTCGTCAAAATCCGATGACTGGATTGGGAGGGAATATATGGAATAAGAGTTATAATAATTTATAGCTATAGCTATATATATATATATATATATATATATATATATATATATATATATATATATTTATCAGTATTTTTCTCAGTAGAGTATTCCTTGATATATACCAAAGAGTAAAGAATATAAGAGCTGTATATTCAGCTCTTTATATTCATAGAATAATTTGTCTAGACTCCGATTACGACAAAAATCATAATCCACAAAAATTATTTAATAATAGTAAAAAGTATCAATTCCTCCGATTGTATAAAGTATAGTAGGTACGTATCAATCCCATGAATCGTGAAGAACTAAAGTTATTGTTTCAGATCTCAAACGAAGACGAAGACATTTTGGGAGCAAATCAAAGCGATCCAGATTAAACGTAGGCTGGTCGCATAAACTTTATTATTATAATAATATGTATTTGGTAGTTTTAATTTCTGCAAGTTCAAATCGTTTCATCCATATTAAAATGTTAGATATTCTTATAATGTTTCGTAAAAATTCTTGATGTATAGATTAGTACATGATTACTAACTACGGCACTTCTAGAGTGATTTCCGTAACGCACTTAAAACAAAGAAAGACATTAAAGCTCAAAGAAATTCATCTTTATTATATAATAATGAAAAAAACTGAAAGGAAAAGTGAAAACGAAATTAATCGTGAGGAAACCCACATACCTGCCCGAGAATTATTTCGGAGGTAGGTATGTGATCCCCCAAGCCGGATCTGGCCGTGGTGGATTATGGCCTAATCCTCCTCACGAAAGTGAGGGGAGACCCGTGCCCAGCAGTGGGACGTTATGGGTTGTTGATGATGATGATGATTTAATAATGGTTCTCAAAACAGGAAAATAGAGTCTGGCCGTAGTTGGTTCGATTCGTAAACTAGGAGTAGTTTGGCTTCTTTTGGAGGATTGTAGGCAAGCAACGTTGCAAATATCATTAAGGTAGTTCATGTTATTGTTAAGTCTTCGTGTAAGTTTTATTAAAAGTGTGTGTCCTGTCTAAATTATGCCCGCACAATTTGGTGATCTCTTTAAAATTCGAACTATAGTTTGTCCGAAGATCTCTCGATTTTATTATAATATAATATTATCGATAAATATATTATTATATTTATGAAATATTTGCTAAGTTTTTAAGGTAGTCTTAATGTCAATCACCAATAGCTATCAAAATTTCTCGTTTACAAAGTCGTGTCGTTTTGATTCGCGGTCAAAGTAAAACTGTTATAAGGAAGTAATTATGTAAATTCTGTGTCCTTAAATTTGTTACCTTAGTTAACGTAACTACAGAACAAACACGGCTTTATGAATATGTTTACCTAGATATTATTAGTTACTTAATGTTACGAAGATTGACATCTGTGTAGAAGTTTTCAACTAAATATTGTAAGTGTGTAAGATTAGGTATTATCCCAAATTTAATATTTTTTGTTAAAGTATTTGTTCACTACCGTTTCGAGGAAAGCTATTTAATTAGGTATCTTTAGGAGTTGGTAACATTATGTTGAGAGTGTTGCTACTGTTTACGATCTGCTATTATGGTGTGATAGATGGCAGCAACCTAAACTGAGTCGCTAATAAGCATGTTTTGTGATGTGTTCCGATTACAGTAGCGGTGTTGTGCATGAAAATCTTTGAATGAGGACCAGCCCCAGTAGTAAGCAACATGGAAGAAAAACCACAAACAAATGCAATAAACAAACAGCTTATAAAAACATAAGTAGGTAATCATATCAAACACAACTTTTACCTACGTAAGTGTTGTAATTTTACGTTATAATTTGTTACATAGAAGAGCACATGAATTACTTATAGAGAGTTGAAATCAAATAATATTGTTACGTATTTCACACAGTATAAGATAATATCTGGTCACACAAGGTAGTTTCAAATGCATAAAATTACGTTATTATATTTAAAATTATTTTACCCGAACCTTTATTATAGTAATATTATTGAATTAGCTGTAAAAGGCTGTATTGTTTTAAATTAACAATTCTTCTACAATGTTGTGGTTGTTTATTGCTGAAGTTGTGTTGTTTTTGTTATACCTAATTACATCTACGGATATAGGGTGAAAACATAGTGATAAGTGAAATCAAATGAGGTAATTCATAAACGTGGTTCTAAATGTATCGCTATAAAAAAATATCAAAAAGAATTATTAGTTCTATGCACCCTCACTTAAATATATTTAAGCAGCATCATTACAGAATTGGTCTACAAAAAACCAACAGAAAAATTTATGAGTGCAATTCTTTGTAGTGCCACTTGTTGATTTTATAATGGGTCCTTATAAAAGGAAATACATTTCTAAAAGACATAAAGAGGTGTCGACGCTGCTATAATTTATGAAACCGTTGTTTTGCTATCAATAGCTAATTTGTTTTCACTCTGTGTAATAAAATACAAGCCTAGTCACTCGAAACTGTTTTTTTATATAAAAATATCCAAAAATAAAAATAAAAACATAGAAATTTAAGTCTTTCATAATTATATGTTATCGAGAGTGTCTAAAGTATATTTTTATTCAAGTAGGTACAGTAAGACTGAGTTTTATTTTATGGTTGGGGGTTTTAAAGGTATCTTACAAATATTTAAGCGTTTCGTTAGTTTATTTCAGCATTTGTAGATAACCATATATTTTTATAATAATACCAAATATTGCGCGTAGCTATGACACGTCATTTAATTTTGATATTAATCTACTTATTGACCTCAATAAATATATATATAGTTAAAATGTGTCGATTAAAATAAAATTGTAGACACGCGTGCGTTAATAAAGAAGTTGTATAAATGCATGTGTTTGCAGAAGAAATTAAAATTTTCGGTGTTACAATTATTTTGACATTGATATTAAGGCCAAAGTTAATGTAATAAAATGTTTTAAGAGTGATTTGCACTATCTACGTATTTATTACAAAAAATGTATCGTGCCAATATATATTTTATTAAGGAACTGGCTAACTTAGGTAAACATCATTATATTATGTATTTTAATATGTCGAATTTTATGTACTTTGTTTCGTCTTCAATATATTAACGATAAGCCGCACATGCATGATGTGAATTACTCAAAAATGTAATATCGCTAGCTTTATTATATATCTACTTAATTATTTATTTCTTTTTAATATTACCAGTGCATGATCGATGTAAAATATGAATTTAAAACTAAGAAGCTTATGTATTATCTACATAGTTTTACAATGTGTAAAAATTAATCAGCACTTGCCGAGCGTGAAGTATTGCTATTGCAAATTTGATTTTCTAAAATTCCAACTTAAATGTTTATTCTCTTGGGTCCAACCGAAGAAGACACTTATGAGAGTTAATTGACTTAATAAACAATTCAAAATTGATTATACTTATAACAACACTGTTACGAGTGAAGACGTTGTTCTGCTAAGTTATACTAACATGAAGACCATAGTCTCCGACACTGATAATGTGTGGTCTCCGAGGTCGGTGGTCCAAACAACTTACAAAATCTGGCTCGTTTAAATTCTAAAATACCATTCGAATTAATTTTGTTGAATTATTTTATCTTATACGAAGTTGATTATTAATAGTAAAATTTATTATGTTCGCCACATTTAATCAGGATAGGTCGATTGATATTAGGTTTAGGCGTATTGGTAACGTCCTTTATTTCAGAAATAGTTTATTCATTTACTTGTTCCACTTATTATTTAACAGTTTTGTGTGAGCGTTAATAGACGTTGGGGCTAATATTGCACAGTGAAGATATCTACAATCTATATATATAAAAATCAATTGTTGTTCGTTAGTCTCGCTAAAACTCGAGAACTGCTGAACGGATTTATCTTATCTTGGTCTTGAAATGTTCCTCGAGGTCTAAGGAAGGTTTAGAAGGTGAGAAAAATTCGAATAATTGCCGGGAAAATCCTAATAACAGCCCTTTTATTTTTTCTCGTACTGGAATTCGCGGGTGAAACCGCAGGCCGCATCTAGTAATAATATATTATTTTTAGTGACTGTAATTATAATTCGAGTTCTGTGAAAATGTCACACTCCCAGTGTGAGGACACAGCCTTCTGTCATATAGTGTACGACCACCATTAAGATTCAATTATCATTTTATGTGAACTGGCAGGCAATACTTTATTTAATATATTAATCAGGGAATTACAGCAAAATTGTACAATAATTTGATGATTCATCTGTATTTTAGAATGTGACTTAACCAAAACTACGTTAAAATATTTAAATTAAACATTTTGTGAGTTGATGTGATAAATAAAAAACAAAAAGTATTTATCACTGTTTTATTTTGAAACTGATTATTATTACCTACTTTAATTAGAACATGTTATGATTTTTATAAGTCCGAATAATTACGCATAGAATAGTACATTATTTGATATTATACTGTCTCTGTCTGTTAAAGGGGTTGAAGTTAAGTGCAAAGACTTGCAGAGTTGGTACCAACAGTGTCATCAATTATCTGTGGAGTTTAGAGAGACACCACAACATTAAAAAAAATATATATAAAAGCATTAAAACAGAGGGACACGTAAATGCACCGCGAACAACAGAAGCATTTAAAGTTACAATTTCTTAAAATTGATGACGCTGTACGTTTCCAGATACAATTCCAAAGTAACTTTCCAAATGGAGACTAACTACGGGTTAACAACAAAAGATACGTAACAATCGTTTATTAATTTTAATACAATTTGATGATCAAGTACACGACTCGAAATCGCTTAATTTGAAAAATTTTGATTTAATTGTTCATGGCAGTATAATAATGGACGCCAAAAAGATGAAGGGGTCGAGTTGAAACCACAACATATTTTTCTATCTCTAATAAGTATTACGGTATCCATCTGTAGATGTACCGATGGATACCATATATTATACAACACCTTCACCATTTTGGCACCCAAGATTTAGGCAAACCACAAATTCTGTGATTTAATTATGTAGGTACCTATACTTAATTCAAAAGTACTTTAAGCTGGTGGAATAAACGATGGAACTAATTCCTAATTATTAAAAAAGTCCAATTGTTCCAATAGACATCAATTACTCATATGATATTAGTAAACTAAACATATTATTCTAATTATATTAAAATTTAAATATGTAAGCTATTGTGTTCCTACAGCAGGTCCGATTAAGCTGTAATAAAATTTGGTAGCAAATATCTGAAATTACAATTTTTGTCTACGAGTCTAAACACTAAATACCTACCTACTTACCTACTTTCAAAAGTCATTCTCACATACGAAATGTCTACTTTCTTTATGTTTCTAAGCCTACCATTAGTAAAGTTAACAAACAAATATCCACTATGGTAAATCTTAACGATTTAAATTCTAAATTACTAAACACGCCTAAGCTGTGGCAGGCGGGCAGATGAAGACAATCACAGACACCACAATGCAAACCAGTGAAGAAGATAACTATTTAATCTTAACATTTTCATTAATTGCTCTCTTTCCACATGAAAATTCACCATATTATTGAAGACACAACCATAAAAAACCCGAAAAGAGAAAACGAAAACAAATAAGTTATGATATAAATTCTCATCAATAAAGTTCTAGTACGCTGAAGACAACACTGTACTATCCATAATTTGCTCACATAGATTTACCTTCAAATAAAGCTTACGAAATTCTTAAATAATTATTTACCTTTGCCTTTGACACGCATTTCGAAAAAACTAAGCTTTTATTATCAAGAGCATAATAATTTTATGCTCTTGATAATAAAAGCTTAGTTAACATGCCGCAGTTACAAGTAGGCATATAGTATCGCTGGTTTCAGAAACCCATAAAACTAAGATATACTAATTATAAAATAACACCTTACCTACGAAGTGAACAAATCTGGGAGTCAATTTTGATTAAGTACATGTAAATTTATATTTTAAATAATAATATTTATTTTGTATGTTCTACTCGTAAATAGACGGGCTGTTACAACTTTTTTACGACCACAATATTAAATTTGTCCTGACAGTTTTTGACAATAAACTTATCCAACACTATTCTATTCTAGATTAGATGTCAACAAAATGCAACAATTTCGATGATTTAGAAATACATTATAACAGCATCTGGACTTTACTAGTTAGATTATTAAAAATTGGGTGATTGATATGGACGACCGAAATTAGACGCATTGTGAAAGCTTGTTCAAAAACTCTGAATCAATAGGAACCATTAAGTTTGTACGAAAAAACGACGCATAACAAAATTTTTAATAATAATGATAATAATTGTCGGGTGGGTCAATTGTCGACTGATATACAAGGGGCCAATATAAACATAAGAAATGGGCATTCAGATAGATTACCAATGGATTTCAACAGTATCGAAGATCGGTTCCATCTACTACTCGTAAGGCGACTAGTCTTTCAAAACTTTCCTTCTAAGTTCTGTACAATGCCAGTTTTATGGACTTTCCTCGTGGGTATCCAGTGCATTATAGGGAAGCTTTCAAAGCCCGAGCTGACTTGACTCGCCGTCTACAGTCCAGTACCGTCAGTCGGGTGAGAACCCATCAGCCTAGGCTATCGTATGCTGATGACACCAAAACCTTTATTCTCACTGTCGCATACTGCCTGCCTGACATAGCAATCACGTAATAGTTACTGAACTGATTAGCTGTCAGTGACAGGTGTGACATTGCTAGGACGTGTCTACGCCACTAATTATAAGATCCTAAGTTACATCTACTCCAATAACGCCTAGTAGTTGTGATCATGCAGGGAAAACACGAATATAACAAGAAATGAAATGATCTAATATTTTTCTTTAGCCTAGAATTCCTGCAACTACTGCTATTGTGTTGGATTGAATATGCACGTGTATGCTAATTAATTGTTTATGTAGAACATTTCTACGCGTATAAGCCCTTGTCAGCGGTAGTGATTTGAGGAACTGATCGTTTATAAATGACGACGCCTCTTGGAGTCCACACCGCTGGTAGAGGGCCCGGCCTGAAACCATATAAATATTGTTTCGTGAGTTCATAACATACATTAATTATCCAAACAAATTTAGAAATTTGGAATCTTATTAACATCATTCATTATTTTCATCATTGATGATTCATCATACTCATTATCTCTCATTTTGGAATCTTTAACCGTCATAGTCCTTATAGTCCGGGTAAATGTTAATACTGCTGCAGGCGGCGGTCCCACTCCTGCATGAATAACACGGCCTTTGAATGGACCAGTCGGTTCCTGGTTCCCCTTGTCACAATCATTGGCTTGCATGTTTACAATGAGTATTACTAGATAAAGTGGCAATGTCTCACCTCAGTTCATGACCACCTCTGTTGCAATCGGTCCCGTTCCTGCATGATCAGCTCGGCCTCCTGCTTGAGCCGCTGGGTCTCCTGCTTCATCCAATCACGGTCGAACACAGCGCTACCCTCGCGCTCGTGGCGCAACTTGGAGATGGCGAACACCATTTCTTGAAAACGAAATTTTTACTTTTTAGTGAGTACTATACTTATCTAAGTTGAGCTAAAAAATAAGTATGATAAAGCACTACATAGATTACTAAACATTTAAATTAGTCCCAGGGCCTATCTAAACCCCAACAAATGACCCTAACTAAGAAATTATAAATATACCTAGCCTGACCTAAGTATACAGGGCGTTCGTTACATAATGCCCTAGAACTTGGTTAGATATTCATACCTACCCACTTTTAGGTGTGGTGCGATAGTGGGTAAACAAACATTTAGGGTCGTCGCAATTTTCTCAGACAAACATAATTATACTATTGAATGGGAAATTTAAATACGATGTATTCAACCTTTGCACACGTAAAACAATTCACATGCTTGATCGAAACGAGCCTGCTGAGTACTTATAGGGTCATTATGTAACAACCTGTATAACTTACCTGATATAAATGTCAAAATATTCAATGCACTAAAAATATGAGCACCTACGTGTTTTTTATGACAATATGATCCTTTATTGATATGAAGCATAATGCAAATAAAATTCACAAATCCCGCCCGAGGAGCTTTACACTACACGAAGGTGAATTGTATTCCACTACATGTGGAAACAGAACAATACATTAATGAAAGTGAATAATATTATGAACTGTCAAGAAAACTAATTTGGTCGCCATATTGGACCCAATGAAGCATTGAATTACTAAATTCTATCGAGATTGCATCAAAATATAGGTATTTCAAGACCATCCCAAAATAAAATTGTTTTAGACAAGATATGTATTTCTGATTTATCCGCTATTTATAAAACCCTACACTGTGGGTGGTTCCACTTAATGTCGATACAATATTTTTATTTTCATCTTCCCTTAAGGCAATATAAAGCTGAATCATAGACATTAAATAAAGAAGTACTTACGGGTGAGCTCGAAATATTGGGCCTCATACAGCAGGAGATCGAAGTAAGGGAAGTCGGTGGGCAGAAGCAGTCTCTTGTTGCGTAAGTAGTTGAGGATGTGCCGGAACATGGCGCCGTCGCGGTCGATGAAGTAGTGCTGCTTCAGCGTGTCCAGGACGATCGGGATGGTGCCGTTGAACATCTTGCACAGCTTCGAGTCGGGGTACCTACGCAACCAACATGTCATAATAAGTTATTTTTTTAATAACCTATACTGTCCCACTACTGGGCAAACGTCTCCCCCATCTCCTTCCACGTGTCACGATTGTTTGCCACGTCGGACCAACTTGGTTCGTATGTGTCAAGATCGTCACGCCAGCTTTTTCTTGGCCTGCTCCGGCGCCTTCGACCCTTTTCAGGCTTCAATTGTTTGACGATATACAGTACATTAAAATAATATAATGTTTTATTGACTGCGATTTGACTAGACTATTGACTACTAGACTGGCTGGGAATATTTTATGATTTTTTACAAATAACTTGAATCTAATAATAATAATAATTGTCAAAGGTAAAGGTAACCCTAAAAAGAACTTATTTTTCTAGCTTTCATTTAACTCGCTGTGTAAGTTAGTATGGATTGATAAATGGATGTGTGTTTATGATAATCCATGCTGAACTCAGTTGAAATTTTGCACGCCTGTCAAGTTCGTTCTCAGTTTTGGCTCATACATTGAGTCAAAGGCTCAACTTGCTGCCAACAGTGCCAACAAATTCGGCGTCCTCTCGATGGTGAGACGGTACTTCGCACCGGAACAGCTGCTCAATTTGTACTCGTATCAAGTGCAAATTCGATCGTCCTTGCTCACATCTTTGGGGCGGTTCGGCCAATTATCAGCTCGAGGTACTGGAGTCGATTGACAGCCGAGAGGCTTATTGACAACAATGCATTAGTCGAGGCAAGGCTGCAGAGCTTTGAGCATCGACGCTGAGTCGCAAGCCTATCGGTCTTTTATAGGATACATTTAGTAGTGTGCGATGGAATTGCACATTTTAATTCCACCAAGCCCATTCCATAATCAAACAACCAGACTTACGGCGATGCGCCACCGTTACATGGTGGACATTCCATCTGTACGCACCAAGCGGTTTGCCTCCACATTTATTATGCGAAGATACCGCACAGGAGTGGAACTCCTAGCCTAAGTAGATGTTACCTGAGACTGTGTGATACCATATTTATAGATACCTGTCAACACGGCCGGATTAACCCTATCGGGACCCTTAGGCAATGCAATTCTCGGGGCACCTTTAATTAACCCTTTTTACTTTTTAAATATCCATTACAAAAGTCGAGTCGATTACCAACCAAGCATCTGGTCGTGTTTTGAAAAGGAGAAGTAAACAAATTCTTAAAAAAAAAAATTGTATAATGAAACGTTTTTTTTCTTTGTGCGTGGCCCGCATCGGCCGCATCGACTAGTCCCCGGAGGGCCCCTAGGCAGTTGCCTAATCCGCCTTAGGGATAATCCGGGCTTGCCTGTCAAGCCGTTTAGGCTATAGGAATAGGGTACACCGGAAGGCTGTACGTACATCTGAGAACCTACAACCTAAATACTTTCAACTCTCGTTCTAGGCGCCAAACATTATTATAGTCAATGTTCTGGGCTGTCGAGTGAAGTAATAAAGCTACTCGCTATTATTGGCGTCTCATTAATAATATAGGCAGCTAGTATCGAGTCAGGTATTTATTTTGTGCTCCGCAAGCAGCGAGGAAGGGTGGTGGAAGGCGTGCGAGGGACGGGGCGCGTGCCGCAGGGCCCGCGGCACCGCGCGACGCCGGCGGCAACGACGGCGCGCGGCATCCGCCGTGAAATAACACGCCGAGCACCGATAAAACAAGCCTATTTACTGTGAGACTCAGTATATAACTAACACCGCTACATAAGACGGTGTAACGCTTATGTACTAACTTCGATTTAAAATCTGTAAGACGAGGAAACAATCGATGAGATGAGGTGTTTTTCATTAATCTTGTTCCTGGTTAGCCTGTTCCTTGTTTGAAATAAAAATAAGTGGTGTCAAGTTTGCAAGAATTTCATGAAACATGACAGGAGTACTCCAAACTGGACTACGATAACGCATGTGAGTGGTCTAACTACCCGCCAAACGATTTTAGAATCATAGGGAGCGACCACTTTTCGTGATAGCTTTCTTGAAAACTCTGATTAAACTGCGTAGCACGGTTCCGGCCAAACAACAATTAGAAATCATATTATATGCGAGAGGTGAAGCTGTACTTACGCCGTCAAAGTCTCTAGCGAGGAGGTATAGATGGTCCCACCGACGTCGATGTGGACAGGCGCATTGTACTTGGTAGTGACGGCGACACGCGGGATACCCGTTATGGGCTCATTCTTCACAGGGCAGAGACCCTCTGGCGCTGGGCTGCCTGGCTTCACGGGCGGCATGATGACGGTTTTCCTGTGGAACATAATACCTCTAATGAGCCGTCATCGTTATTGTTGGCACTCGACAAAAGATACGCCTACCACATCTACCTATAGCTATGGGAAAACCAATTACAGCTGCCCCACAGACTTTTAAGGGGAAGGCTACCATGATTTACAATGGATCGCACAATCTCTATAACAATACCAGAAAGAAACACAACCACAAAAAAACTCTTTTGTTTTCATATCGTCACCAGAAAAGCAAAAATACTAAAGCTCAAAAAGTGCATTTTATAGGAGAGCGAAGTAAACTTTTTTTTATACTAAATCTGGCATATCTTTTTTTCTAGTATTCCAATTTAAATACGCTGAAGTCGAAAAACATTTTTATAATTATTTAATTTTATCGTTAGAGATTAGCGTTTGATAACTATCTAAAATATTATTTTCGACCATGCCGTGCCGACGCGGCGACGATACATTTTTGAGTAGTAAAAAAAAGATTTCATTATTTCTTGGTGAATCGGAATGGAGTGCCCATTTTAGGCTTTTTATCCTCCTTTGGTTGGGTGTAAATACATTTCATCGAATACTTATGCACGTAATTTTTAACCTTTTGCGGTGCGCTTCATGACGTCGTGCAGCTCGCCGCGCCACGCACCTCTTCAGTGTGGCTTACCGCTAAGACTTGTCTTCACGAGTGTAAAAGACAGGCTACATGGGGAGTGGTGTCGATAGTTTCAGACCAAAGAGTTTAACTGTATAACGGGAATTCCGGATATAATGATAATAAGGACCTCCTGTACTATTTGGCTTAGAAACTTAAAATCAAATCAAATCAAATCATTTATTTCGCTTCAATGTACATGAGAGGACAGGTCATAAGCGTCAGCTTACAAATTGGTTTACTATTATTATTCATTTATTCTATTTGAGTGAGTAACGAGACGAGCAAGTCGTTCACGTGATGGTAAGTGATACGCTTGCCCATAACAGTTACGGTACCACTCAGAACTTTGCATTGCATATTATTGCGCTGCACTGCACTGCGCTCGGCACCCTGAGACATCGGTTCTAAAGTCTCACATGCCCAGTAATTTTGTTGGAAACAGTGCCCTTTAAACCGAATCATAGTATTGTACAGTAGTTTACGAGTAGAAAGTATCTTTTTTCGACTGCAACGTCATTTTTGGTTCAAATTACGGTATGTGCACCATTACTTGGTAATACTTTGGCACGACAGTGCATCGACGACATGGGATGTCCCCGGGCATTCGTGGGAACTGCGACCCATTGTCTGCGCTCTCACGCCATACGGCACCTATTCACGATTCCGAATATTTATTGTTAAACACTTTTACGCACCCCTATCAATCAATCATCACCCTCATCAAGTAATAAACTTAATTGCATCTATGCACTTCAGTTCTTAACAACTATAACTTAGCAAGGTAGCCTTCGTTACCGCTACCATAGATCACACAATAGTTCTTACCGCTACCTTCTTCTGGTTCTGTTTTCCAGCGAATACAATTATAACAAAGTATTCTTTGGATCTGAATTCTTATCATCGGGTTGTATAAATACCTGAGTGAGAATAGCCATTCGTCGCTGACCCGCAGTTTAGTTATTTCTGTATTCTGAGAGTTTAATAGGTCAGCCTCGAATGTGAATTGGGGCCAAGCCACAAATTTGTTATTCGGTCCACCGACTTATTGTATACAGATTGTAAAGGGAATCCGGTTTATGCTGTTACAAAATGCTGTTTTTGTATGGACCTGCAATTAGCCCCGACTGCTTTCTGGACAACACACAACTGTCCTGTTTATCTCTGTGCTCGTTTTATTGTGCGACCGAAACCGTGTCAGCCGTTACCAGCAATTTAAAAAGGAAACCGTTTCTCAGAATTAACGTAAGGTTATTGTTGTGGGAGGCCTTTTCTGCAACAGACCGCTGTGGAAGTATCACACCTTTACCAGATATTAATCCGCCAAGCAGCAGTGTGCAAACATTACTGTGTTCCGGTTTGAAGGGCACTGTTTCTGGCGAAATTACTGGGCATATGAGACTTTACAGCCGATGTCTCAGGGTGACGAACGCAGTACAGTGCCGCGCAGGTTTATGCAATTCAAAGTTCTGGGTGGCACTGTAATTGCTACGGGAAGGCGTAGCGCTTACCATCAGGTGAACGATTTGCTCGTCTCGTTATTTAAATAGGTGGCAATAATATGTCGCTATCAAGAAAATTGCACGGAAAGTTGTCACTTGCGACATTCCTGCGTGTCAACGCTGCAGGGGCGCTGCGGAGGAGCGGCTGCCGAGTGCGCCTACGGCTACGCTGAGCCGGACTCGGTCCGACTTCAATTATTTTTTATCTTCTGAATGCATCTTGAGCCAGTGCAGTCCTATCTCGGCGTTTCACACCTAACAGCCCATTCATGCGGTTATTTACCCTTTTGTGCGGCAAAAGTACTCGTATCTGTATACATAGGTACTACCAATGTTCAGTCAAGACGTTAAAAAGCTCAGGCATTCTAGTTACTGACCTAGAAAAGAAGAATATAAGGCTGGGATTTGCTACGACAAGTTACGCCCGCCCGTTTTATATTTTTAAATAAAGTTTATTTTGGACTTTGTGTAATATAATACCTATACTTGTAATAGATAGGTAGAACCTGCACAATTTATGGTTGGTGATTGCGAACTTTTTGGTTAACCTTTTGAGAAGAATGAACACTTTCTTAAATCTCGTAGATTTGGGGTCGCCCTGCATGCCAAAGCACTTCCAAGAGAGAAAGTTGACTTTTTCCGACTTTTTTCATAATATAAAAAAGATTTAATAATGTGCAAATATTTCTCAGAAATCAATGTATTAGTGCAAACTGGGACACAATCGATTGAGAAGCTAATCGATGATTACAATTTTACAACTCAGCACATACCTACCTTTTTGATATAGGCTAAGATAATAGACGATCTTAGCCAACGATCTTAAACCACTTTCTTAGTTGATATCGTTCGAAATATAACTTTTCTCTGACCAATTTTATGGTTTTATAGGGTTCAGTAATAAGATCTTCATAGATAATGCTTTAGCTTAGTATAATTATGATAGTACGGCATATCTATATCAGCAACAGTTTGGTGAAAAGCGTTTACCTAAAGTGGTAGTATTGAAGATAATCTTTGGGAGGTAGGCGTCTCCTGTATTGTCTGATACCGGCCTTATGTAAAGCACTCGTAGTTTTACAGTAGCAAGCCGCTGGGGGCGTTTCGTCGCGACGAAACCACTCTTACCTGTCTGGTATCATAATAAACGTGCCGCGGGCTGATTGCTAGCTCCTACGACGGCCAAATATCTAATCACTGGATATGAAAGTTACACACACGACAGCGACACCCTAACGAATACTATATTAAATTCGAAAGTATGTGTGTAAGTGTGTACTTAGGTGTGTTTGTTGGCATTTAGCTCGATGACGGCTGAATGAATTTTTATGAAAATGGAATTATTGTGTTCACTTCATACTTTTTATCCGCGTGTTAAACTGTGGAGGAGTCTTGGTTTATTAAAATTGGAAATGATCATCCTGTAAAGGTTAGTTCCTGCCTACACGGGTATACTTGTACAGATATTTTATACCTATTCCGCTTACGGTTTATGTTTTTATAGATTTCTGACTACTGACATTGTCTTCAGCTGTTTGGACTGATAAGATTTGCTGTTGTCCAGTTCGCGCCGCCCGCCCAATGTGAAGGTTTTCATCAATTTTCTCCTAAATCTGATTTAAAACAAGTAGCCAATGAAAAAATTAGCAACGAAGAAAAACAATGCATTATTTTTGGTAGTAATGAAAGCGCATTACACTCACGCCAAAATCAGGACATCTCCTTTGCAGTATGCTACTGACTGTACTTAGCGCGTTCTAAACACGAAATATGGAATTTAACGTACAACTTTTTTTAATATCACTAGGGCGAACTAAATTAATCTGGTCGCCCGCGGCGCTTTTACGGTGCGATGCGGTGAACTGTATAATTTCCGATTTCAATTAGGTTCACTACGTTGCCACCACGAAATCCTGCGTCGAATTAAATGCACACAGAAACACCCTAGATTGAAAATAGCCTGACATTTTTTTCTCAATCACCCGTCTGCCGCGCACAACGCCTTTCTCAATTTTTTGTTTTGCCCAACCACAAATAAATTAATTGTCTAATGTGAGGATGGGCGGATGACGATATGGGTGGATAATTGTTGTTGTTAACAAACCTTAACCCGTTGAGGCTGTTTTTATTTAAGGCAATCCATGTATTTTACTTCTTATTTTTGTTAATTTACACTTTTAAAGTTTTATACAGTTGTTATTTAGAGTTAAAGTAACGTACTTAAAATACATATTAATGAATACTATGTTGAAATGTAACACACTGGAATTCTCTGTAATGTTACTTTGTATATAAAAATAATTACATGAATTAACAAGTTTTTTTTTTTTATAGTTATAGGGTAGAGCCACAAGAATTAATAACCTAAGTTTCTCATCATCATCATCAATCCATATCCGCCCACTGCTGAGCACTGTTCTACCCTAATTTTCCTGAGGGGGATTAGGCCATGGTCCACCAAGGGGATCCGGTACGGATTGGTGGATCACCTACCCCTGAAATAATTCAACGATATGTGGGTTTGCCCTTAAACGACAAGCGAGTGATAATTACGTACATATGTTTTACAAGAAAGACATTGGTACGTGCCCGCACTGGGAGTTGAACTCACGACCCTCTCTTTGGGAGGCGGACGTTCTCCCACTAGACTATCACCTATCCTAAACTTACCATAAGAAAGAACCTAGAACCGGTAAGACAATGACGAGACATCGGTGCAGAGTCTCTTCTAATAAATATGATGAAGAAGAGTATTCTGGAGAACTTTTGAGAGTGAAAGAAGGTAAGAAAATAAAACATTTACTTGCGACAAAAGACAACGTTTAACAACAATGACAGAGAAACAACAAACAAAAGGTTCAACATAAAACAATGCTGTGTGTTCATTGTAGTGCCTTATTATATTACACAGAGAGGTCGCAAAAGAACTTATCTACATGTTATAATGATCGCGATCCTTTCTATATTACGCTTGCAAAATGTCGAAAAAGTCAATTACCATTGAGAGATTTTCACAGATTCAATGTGGGACTCTACAAAATAAGAATGAAAAGAATTTTGCAGATTAGGTACGTAAAGCATGCCTTGAGAGTTGCAGGTTCTGTCCATACGTGGTGGTAACTCTTACCATCATGCGGTTAGTTTGTTTGCCACACTTTCAAATAAAGAGACGAACTCGTTGTTCAAATGTATCAACCACCTCGACTTATACCAACCACTTCAACTTAAACATATAACCATTTAAATATTGGATCGTAAGGTTAACGACCTGTTTTATAACATGCGAAGGCGCCCATTGAATATGCATGA
Organism: Campaea margaritaria; assembly: GCA_912999815.1. NCBI lineage: Eukaryota > Metazoa > Arthropoda > Insecta > Lepidoptera > Geometridae > Campaea > Campaea margaritaria. Next base: position 11,040,005 of record OU538788.1, read on the forward strand.
AAATCCACTAAAATATTTCATAAAGTATAATTATAAACTGGCTTCAATCTCGTTTTGTCGTAAGTTACCCATATTTATCGACGCTTTCAGATGTCGGTACCAAGGACTCTTTTAATGTAAGTTTTTTTTTAAACGGATTTAAGCACCTCATTGTTAACAAACACAAATCAGATAAAAAGTAATTTCCAAAGTTACTCATAATTACCTGTTGTCATACGCATACCTACCTAAGTAGCTCCTTGTAAATTGGTCTAACCGCTAACCTTCTGGATTCTAGACGACAATCCTTTATAGACAGTAATCTGTCACTGTGATCGTTAAACAGGTATCTATTTAATACTTTCACTGCTGAGCCGATAAGCTTGTCTAGCCACGAGTGCGGCTCTGCACACTCCATAGTGTTTTCCTATTAAACAAACACAGCAGTTGTGTTTTCCCGCGCTCGCGGCTATTTATGAAAAACACAACGGTTGTGTTCTCAGCACTAAACGTGTTAATGCTTTTTTGAACACAGGACCATACTTAGTTAAAAGATACTGTAAATATTTTAATGCGAGAACAGTTTTCTGTTCCGTTGGGAGGGATGGTAGGTAGATTGTACAAAGAGCGGCAATAGTGCCGGAGGAAACGCCGCGCCGCAGGGTAGGCTGGCCCTTCCATTTCTATTGTAATTACGGGCATGGAACGCCGAGCCATTGGAGCGAATGGGCCCCAGCCGAACGAAAAGTTTATTTACTATACAGGCCTACAAATGAAAAATATTTGATGAGTTTTGCTTGTTGAAGCAGCCACCGTCCGATGACATAATTACTCCTCTCCGTGCATGGTTGTCTGGAAGAGATCGCTCTGAGCGATAAGACCGCCCATTGTGACACTAATTGTAAAATTTGTTTTGTTCTAGTTTTTTAAGTTTTCTTTGTTCTGTGGTGTTTCAATAAAGAGTTTATCTATCTATCTATATATCTACTCTACCACTGTTTGTTTGCGGACATGTCCCGTACCAAAGATTCAGGCTTCATTGTCAATGTCCGGTACCTATTCAACGACACCGACTTTAATTCAGTACTGAAATTCTTTTCACGACTAGTAACTTGTAAGCTTTGCGGTAATTTAATGTTCATACTAGGAATGTTTCAAAGTCATAGTCGGAACCGGAGTCGGAGTCGGAGTTGGAGTCGAAGGCGGAGTCGAAGGTGGTGGCAGAAGACAGATGTCTGATAAAATAAATTAGTACAAAAATTATTCAATCAGCCTGTTTAATTTCAATTAAATAATAATAAACTTACATGAAATAGGCAAAACCTGCGCGGCACTGCACTGCGCTCGTCACCCTAAGGCATCGGCTCCAAAGTCTCATGTGCACAGTAATTTCGCTGGAAACAGTGCCCTTCAAACCATAATACTATAATACCTACCAGTCTAGCCACCCTCAAGTAGCACATGAGGGTGTTCCAGCAGCGGTCCTCGAGAGCCAATTGGCGGCCTCTTGACGGCCTCCGTGACGTAAGTGGGTAATGAGCCGACTCCAAACCGTGATTTATACCTTAACTCAGAACTTTCTTACAGCCTAGCTACGTATCCCTGAAACTAAAATACTCTATTCAAAACTAGTTGAAGTTAAATAGAACTAATGGTACCTTTATTCAATACACGGGATGAAACATATCAAAGTTCCGTTTGCAATTTCAACCCTTGTTCGAAAGTGTATGCACCAAACAGGTGAATAAACTCAAACCGCACTTCGATTTGCGATTCCATTTCATAGAGCGTTCGTGATTCTGCTCCCTGTTGAGACTGAATTTCAGAAATTAATCTAGGTTCGAGCACAGAGCGTTGCATGCAACTATGTGACGTCATCTACGAGTGCTCGACGCCGAAGTCGCGCTTCCCGGCTTCCCTAGAGGCAAGCTCAAAGTTTGAAGCCTCAAACCCAGCCATAGAGCTGCAAGCTGTCTATCGCTGCTTGCAACTATAATATATTGCAAACTCAACTTTATTCTCTTATTTATTAATACCTATCTTCTACCGAATTGTCATTTATATGATATTAGGATACAGCTAACTTTGACTTTGATTGACCTTTACATTCAGATACAAACAACCTTTTGTACACTTGAAAGTTGGAGGATCCAGAAGGATTTAATTAAATTTAAACTAGATGGAAAAGTTGCAATAAGCTTTTCTGTATTTGTCTTCTCGACAGTCACAGTCGAAAAAAGCTCAAACACTCGCTACAAATGATTGTACTCAAAAACCAAAACTGGAATGGTGTCTGAAACAAAGTATTTGGTACAGCTGAAACTCAAAGGAAAATGACTAAACCGTAAACACCATATCCGAATATGGCTCTAGAGCCTATAGCAGATTGAGAGGAAAAATATCTATTCCTTAATTTTATCTTTGTACATTAGTACAATAAGTAGGTAGTAGTATTTTGTTAAAACCATCCAACTATGTCGCTTTTTTATTTCACTTCATTCAAAAGTTGAATGAAAGAGGTCGCTTTTAGCGATAGGTCTGCCCATTGTTGTGTAGATTTAGTTAAATATTTTTCTGTAAATTCATACCTTCATAAAATTGAACTGTATACTGCTATTATGCGATGCCTAATCTTAAAAGGTATTTTTTTTCTGTCTGTCTCGCAAAAGATAGCTGAAAGTTTGTCTTCTCGCAAAAGCGCTGAAATGGGTCAACGAATTTCAATTAAAACTACAGAAATGAGAGCAGGGACCCTAACTTTAATTTTGGCGTATGTTTCATTTCGATATCTTCTAGGGTTCAGAAGATATATGTAACTATAATGTATAAAATATAATAGATATATTTATTTATTATTAATTTATTGTTGATTTCTGTGAGCAATGTTTAATTTGACTTTATTTGTAGGTATTATTATACTAATTATTGCTTAAATTATGACTAGACAAATTTGTATTCTGTAATCCAATTTATAATGCATTTGGTCTCACTTGATTTTGATTTTTTGTTCATACAAACAAGAACCTACTTTGTAATTGATTCGTAATAATTATTTAATTAGTTAGCGTAATTGGCCTAGGTCGTTCTAATTAATGTATATAAATAAATAATAAATATAATAATATAATTCACCAAGTCTCGCGAGAACTAATCACGGGTTACAGACAGCTAGTAGCTATTTTCTATTCTATTCTATTCTACTATGTGTATTTTGTAAGCTGGTGTACAATAAGGCATTTAATATTCTATTCCAGTTGAAGTGTAGCGCACTCGCTTTCATAGGCGAGCTTAGTGCATACAAGGTGGTAGTTGGGTTCCAAATAATTATTGGTGTGGCGCAGAGTACAATAGCTCTAGACGGTAACACAATGTCGTGGCCGCGGGTATGCCCTCAGGCTTAGCAGTCGCCCTTCCCGTTATCAATAATTTATGTCAGGCCAGAGGCGGCACTGTCCTGGCTTAGCTTGCTTAGCCTGCGCTTAGCACATCAAGCCTCGCCCTCGGTCCTGGCTACTGCGCCCGATTCTAGATTGTTTCTAACATTGTCATGTTTTCTGAGAGCATGTTAAACTTTCAGTTAGATTTATCGAGTTATAAAAATATTTTTTCTAGCGGAATTATAATTGTTGTGTAAAAGAACTAGTGGTCCGATGTTTTTTCACGGGATAGACTCTGGGATAAAACGTACTCCCAATGCTGCAACCTCAAATATCAGTGCTTTATTTTTGTACCAAATTGAATAAAAATACGTGCAGCCGTTTGGGCTTGATTGAAATACGAACAAACAAATAAACAGACCGATATCCTATAACAATTGTATTCAGTACTAGCTGCGCCCTGTGGTTTCACCCGCATAATTTCAGTTTTCCCGCAATAACTCTACATTACCCGGATCAAAAACCACTATGTTACTAAAGAGCTGCAAATTGCAAAAAATGAAATGCCGAATGGTGAGTTCATACAAAAAACTCAAAGAAAAAGCATTTTCAATTTTTCCAAGCTTTCCAATCTCGCGGGCAACTTTCTTAATTAATTTCTTTCAATTATATCTTTCATAAGAACCTTCTCCTGACGATAACAAAAACTAAAAAAATTAAGCTAACCATGGTACCGTAGAGCTACTTGCGGCGGCCGGCTACCGCATGCGCACTCCTTCAGGATCGCCTGCCTTGCAATGAATGTGCGCGTGGTACTTAATTAAAACTTATGATATCTCCTAAGATATTCGTTGAAATCAAATTATGTTAAGAGCAATGATGTTCAAAATTAAATAATTTTGATAAATAACATATTTTAACAGAACCTCTTCAACAGCAATGATCGCGAAATTGGCGTCCGTCGCAAAGCTATCGTGAGATTCGTAATGAGGCAACCTGTCCTTGCAAGTTAACGTCAACCATCTCATCAGTGGCTGTATCGATGTTATTTAACTAAAGTTAACTAACTCGTTTGCCTACGAGTAGTACCTAAACGTTTGCCACCGGTCACTACGGGAGCTCATTACTTATACTTAATGACATGCCATTTGCCCGGCCAAGTGGACCTAGTTAGATAATTATACTATGAGGAGGGTACCTATCATTTTAAAAGTAATAACGTAGACACATAGAATCCTAATTTTATGCTTATTCGGATGTTTACTAAATATATAGGTACCTTCTTAGTCATTTATATTTTCCATATTAATGCATAGGATCACATATACATAGATTTAATTAGGCTATTATTGGTTTTATAGGAATTAGGCAGGTTCAGTACTCGACCGACCGAATCTGTCACCGAAAAACGTTCTCAATTTTTTCCCGCCCTTTTTAACACCAATTATCTAGACGAAAAAGTTGTCAGCATAAAGAGGTTTTAAGTGAATTATTATTTAGTTAAATTTATATCGATTAATTATTACAAATTTACAAACCCTAACATTTGATCAAAGTTACATATCACTAAAAGTTAATGATACCTATAAAATCAAATCGAACCTACTAGTGTTTTGAACTAGTAGGTTCGATTTTTGTTGAAGATGATACGCGCATACGTACGGTCGGTCTACTGAACGCGTTAATATGTTTCCATAGCGCGTCGGTCGACCGACGCGACGGTCCGCATACGCAGTGCGTAGCATTAAACGCGTGTGTCCGGTCGGTTGAGCACTGGCTCGACCGACCGACACACGCGTATATTGCACGCGTGTATTGTCGTTACAGTTAACGACTTGTGAATTTTCATATAAATGACAAGCCCGACCGGCGTACGCACCGACGGTCGGTCGAGTACTGAAACCGGCCTTAATATTTAATTAGTCATTCGTAAGTACTTTAAATTAATAAAAAAATTTGATTGCCGTTGGCCGGTATCAATGAAATTAGTAAGATACCGTTGTGACTTCTATGAAATAACTAATTGAAATAGTAAAGGTAAAGACCCGGAGAAAACAAATGCCGACTACCTACTATGGGTTTACTAAAAATTATTGAACCACGTTTCCTATAAGTACGGCCAATTTGGAGGAGTATCCTTGTCTTTTGAAATTTGAAACAATACAGAATCATCCACATAACACAGGTTCGTAACTCCGGAAAATGTAAGGTCAAGTATTTCAAAAATATACTGTCAAACTGAGAACTTCCTTCCTTCGAAGGCGGTTCATAACGTAAGATTAAGCCATTCAAAAATTATAATCCTCGAAGCTTGCGATTTCTCGAAACAGTCTGCAACGTTGCAACGTCACGATTCGCCCATGCCTCGCGGCACAGCTGTGGGAACGAAACGCCATAAAGGGGGTCATAAATAATTACTTAGCCACATAAGCCACATTCGAAAAGCTTACATGCAAATGATCATATTGTACCGCAAGAGGGTAAGAACGGGAAGAGTAGGGCGCGGATAAAAGGCGCGGGGTATAGCCCGAGGGTAACGGCCGCGGGCGATTTGAGACTTCGTCGATATAAAGGAGCACCTAATGCCACTTTTGATACCCTCGGGGCTCTCCGGCCTCCGCTCGAGGCCCTCATCTACAGAACAATCATTTGGAAAATTATTTTGTAACCGCCTGAAGACACCGGGCTCCAGTCACCGTGACGCGCCGCTCACGAAGCCCCGGGCAACAAATTTGAAAGGTGGAACTCTGTCAATACTAGATATACGCGTATACAGTCGAGGTCGCAAGACAGTATGCACTAACTATTAACATGAGACAATTATTATTTGGATACGCCGACTGGTGTTTGTGAGTAACAACTAACAAACATCCAAATATCTAAATACATACACACATAATTATGTATGTATGTAGGATACTTAATAGGATTTTTAAACAATGGATATTTTCAGCCACTTCCAAATCCGATGTTAACTAGTTATCAATATTATTATATGCATATTAGTCAAAGGTAGGTATATTATTATCATATTCATTGTATTGTTATTTTTCCACATGTACACACCAAAACTCATAGACCAGACAACCAGTTCCAACTAAACGTATTTCTACACGCCCTGGGGCCTCACCACGAACAGTTAAATCCATCCAGTTTAAGGCCTTAACTGAACTGCTCTGCTAACTGTCACCACCAACATCGCTATGCGTTCATAAGTCGACCAGAGACATTTTTCCGAAGAGATCGTAACAATTTATTTGCAAGGAGTTTATATAGCTCCATCTCGTTATTTTTTCTCTCATTCTCTTCAGTCTATTTTTGAATAAATCACTTCACGTTTGTCATTTTTTGAGTGTGTGGTACCAATCTAGGCCGTTGTTCTTATTCCATGCAGTTCTTTGGCCAATGAACTGCATGAAATAAGAATAAGTACGTGCTTACCCCCCTGGTTGGAGCATAGGGTTACTTTTCACGTCTGAAACTTCTCGTTCAACGGATATACGCAATCGGAGCCCTCTATTGTTGCCAATTTGTTGTTGTTACCTTGTTGTTGTTGTTCATTAGTAATTTGAGAATGAAAATGAATAATGATATTACAGGAGAATGACGTAACAGGATTTACATATACGAAAACAATATAATATATAATAAATATTCCAGAAAAAATAATTAGCACTTAACCTGAACTTATAACATCATATCAGTGAGGGTGGCAAATAAATAACAAATGTTTTACCTTGTTTGTATCTATTTACATTATAATTTTCCGCCGCCCACGACTTCGTTCCCGTTCTTGAAGAATAAATTATGACGAGATTCGCAAAACAGCGCTAAAACTGTTCCACGTGGAACAAATCCTATATAAAAACCCATTTTACCAAGTATTTCAAAATTTCATAATAAACAGTATCTGTATGTACCTACTATAACTATGTATTTACGCTATATATCGTTAGATAGTTAATTGTTCCGCGGACTGCCTCATCCATAGTCGTAGAAAAATTCTAATGCTGCATCCTCAAGCGATTTGCAACCAAGGCTAGAAAAACTCAAGCGGCAATATTTATTTAAAGTGGGTCTACAGTAGACATGCTATGAATATCCATAGCCAGTGGCGTATTGAAAGATTCAGCGCCCCGCCGGCCCTGTAAGAGCCTAAGCACACGACGTTTTTTAAGCGTGCAGTCTACGCGCGTTACACTAACGCGCGTTTACAGCGCCGTAGATGCCCAGAAAGCAGATTGTTACAATTGTATTTGAAGCGATACGCACGTAAAAAGCGATACAAATGTGCGCGAGAAGCGCGTTCGAAACGCGTTTGAATCGATACAAGCCATTTTTTAAACATTGTATTAAAATTACCACACGATCTTCTTTCACTCGTAACTGGATGGGTCCAATGAAGTCGGAATTAGATTATTGCATTTTTTTTAAGTAGGTTTTAAGTCAACCGACGCCAAGGTACAACTGACGAGTGACTACAGCTCGTTAGTTTTGATGTACCTGTGCGTTTACAGCACCACTCATTTTTCACGTGTGGTTAGGCTCTAAGGTCTGCCTGCCGCCCCAAAATTTAAGGCTCTGCTTTGATGCGCTTGTCGGTAAGAAAACGTTACCGCGCCTTATTATTATTACTACGTTAATAGAAAATTTAAAATTATTCGAAATGTACCGTTCAGTAAGCATAGCAGCGACAGCAAAAAATTGTAAGTTTTTCTATCAGAGTAGTAAATGTTTTATTTGTATCTTACTGGACTCATTTGTGAATAAATTAATTCAGATAGCTTTTACTGCTACTAAAAAGGAAAGGATAGAACGAATATTGATCATTGGGTGTTCGTTAACGTGAACAAGGTGTAAGCAAATGATAAAAATATGCTGGTCCCCAAATTTTCCGCCTCTAAAATCTGGCGCCCTAGGCCCTAGCCTACTCAGCCTGCTGGTAAATCCGCCACTGAAAACCCGCAGCTGCGTGATGATGTCTATCAAACTTACACCCAAATGAGTTTTAGTTCTTGTTAGTTGGGTAGGTTTTTTTTAATTTCTTCATCATCATCATCATCAACCCATAACGTCCCACTGCTGGGCACGGGTCTCTCCTCACTTTCTTTTAATTTCCTATGGAATATAAAATAAAAATATAAAGACGCACAAAACTGAGCGGGAGGAGCGGCTTGCACCGCCCCATGTAGCCTGCCGCCCCGGCCTGGGTCCTCTCAGCCAAAGGGTGAAACACCCCTAGACTATATCCATCAGCAATACTCTCGATATACGAGAAAAATTTACGCACTCTTATATCCGACGTAAAACCTTCAACTTAAAAAATCTATTATAGCACATGATGACTAGTAATAATTAGTCAATCACCACTGCGAGAGAAATACGCCCCTGTCAGTAATTAGTAAGCAAAATCAATTAAAACTTTTCACCAAAAATTTATGTAAGGCGAATTGGATCACTTTTAGTTTGAGGTTAAATAAAAAACTGACCAAGTGCGAGTTGAACTCGCGCACCGAGGCAAGGTTCCGTACAAACATGTAGGTCTACAGAAAGCATCTAACATTATTGCTCTAACTAAAAGACAAACTAGGTTAAAGGACCAACTTAACTTTGCCGTTCGATCCCTAGACACTGCTATTGCACCAACCGCAAATAATAAGTTTGTAATAGTAAATTCGCTTTGTTCTCGGTTTTCTGATTTTTTCTGAAATCAAGAAATATAGGTGTACGAAAATATTATGCAACATAAACGGAGTTACGATAAAAAATCAAAAACCTGAATGCGAAAAACCTTTCCTTACCTTGCAGTCGAGTAAAAAGCAAAGTTCAAATTATTTTTCAATGTCCGTATTTTAATCTATATCATCCGTCCACACACCGAAACCACAAGCTCAGCGGGGCGGCCTATGCCGCCGGGGCGGCGGGCGGCATTCAATCTTACTAGGCCTTGCGGAAATATACCCCAAGGCGGCCACCCCGCAGGCCTGTGTCGCGCCCGCGGCTTAGGTGTGTACATATTATGATAATCGAGAAAACATAACATGTAAAAAACAAAATAAAACATAAGTTGGTCAGGTTCGTTATTGGACTGAATTAAACAGTCCTGGCACTGAACTTTACCTTAGTGCTGAACCCAGGCCGCTGTTTGTACGTGCTGATCAAATTTGCATCGTACTTATTTGAAGAAGATTTTCATTTTCTACAGTTCAAACGGCCGTAATAAGTTGGTTAGCAAACGAGTAATTCTTGTGCCAATGGGATTTCTCATGTGAAGTGTAAATTGCCGAGCGCTCTTGTAATAACTGGCCCATTATTTACAGTTTAACAACACAGTATCTTTGGAAATGTAACCGGTAGGTACGACGCGTTGCACATTGTAATAAATGTGAAGTATGATATGTACAATTGTACCTACATTGCAAAAGCAATAGGCCTCAAGCGTCGCCGACAGCTACACGACCGTTCAGACCATTTGCTATAAAATATTATATCCGATGCAGATAAAATAATACATAGAATAATATACACGTATAAGTATTTTTATATGTAGGTACCCATTTTATCTGATCATCGCATCGTCCCATTAAGCGAAGTGCCTCCAGCGCGGGCGCTTCGCCTGCGGCTATGCACAACTCATATCGAAAATTTGGAATATCTCTGGAACGTTATTCTTGGTGTTGGTGTAGAAACTTGTACATATAAAATTCAATTGAAAAAATAATATGAAATAGTAAGCTCATGCTATTGTGTATAATATACACTCAACAATAAATATCAAAATAACGATCTAGGTACTTAGCGTTATCATTTAGCATTACCTGTATAAAATATTTTCTAAAATAGATATTATGTAAGTGGAATATAAGATTTTTTTAAATAAATCTCCTCGGTATGGTAGGTACACATATAATTAATGATAATCACGCGACACGATCAGATAAGTACATAAAATTACGAATTTGATTTTTAAAAGAACATGGAATTGTCTTATTTATATTTTCAAAAGTACGGGACTACCGAAATGCAAATATTCCCTACACCAAAAAATAGTACCGTATTGTACCAAAACTGTAAAACTGTATTCAACGTTTGCAAACATTGAATAGGTTTAATATTTTACATTTTAGGTTCCCTTTCGCAAACATTGAAAATGGTTTTCCATTTTTAGTTTCTTTTCCAATTAATGGACTTGCGTACGTCCTAGCTAGAATGTCATTTCGTTTGAAATCTAAAAACCTGACTAACGGACGGACAGACCAACATCGTTGCTACAGTAATTGGGTTCCATTTATTTATCCTTTGTGTACGAAACCTTAATTACTACAAAGTAAGAATGAGCCTAAACTGCAAACCACAATAATGTATTAAATGGGATTTTTTAAATAATTACGTGAAATCTGAAAAAAAAATACATAACATAAATATTTAAAATGTGCAACTGACCTTTAAGAGAACGATATCGCCAAAACACTTAACAAACCGCGTCTGGCCGATATCCGAAACTTGGTTTGAGGAGCGGCAAACACGGCGACGACCGCGCTCGACCGATGCTGAAGGCGAACTGACTGAATGGATAGTCCTAGTCCGGGTACTCGTTGTTCCTAACAACTTTACTTAATCCGAGCTCGCACTCACGCTGTTCGCGTCGGGGTGGTTTACGATGTGATCCATTGCAGCGTATGTCCATTAAAAAGTTTCCAATTAATTGCAATAACGGATAGTGGGATTATGGAACAACGGGCTGCAAATGATATTAATATACAGAAAGAAAGTCAGTACAGCTACTACTGATATTTTGATTATTATAGGGGCCTCTACCTACTCTACGAAAGATACTTAAGCTGCTAATGCTTCGGAATCATCTTTTAGTGGGAGGCCTCTTCTTGAAGTGACCGCCTGGGGAAGTAGGTACCCACACCTTTACCAGATATTCATCCGCAAAGCAGTAGTGTGCAAATATTACTGTGTTCCGGTTAGAAGGGCATTGTTTCCAGCAAAATTACTGGGCATATGAGACTTTAGAGCCGATGTCTCAGGGTGACGAGAGCAGTGCAGTGCCGCGCAGGATTATGCAATGCTGTGTTCTGGGTAGTGCTGTGACTGCTGTGGGCAGGCGTAGCGCTTACCATCAGCTGAACGACTTGTTCGTCTCGTCACTCAGTCCATTACAAAAAATCAAATGAAATGACAATCTAATACTTATCTAATATCGATTTTAGACTATTAAATGTTTAATTGCTCATCGAATTGAATTTAATGCTTCAGAGATAGAGTTTATTTTAGTTCTGGCAAAAATAGGCGCTGTAGGCGAACTGCAAGGTACCAATGAAGTTTGTTACATTGACAATGCTATAAAATAAGTGCAAGAAAATTGAACTCCCTGAAGCAACACGACTTTCGCAGAGACGTTTCAAACATTTTTATAGAAAGAAAAACTAAGTTTGTCGAGAATGGGAGCTCTTCGTTGATTTTTTTTTCTTGTAGTATGCCTTTGAAGGAAGATCTGAGAAGGAGCTCAATGGTAATTGATATAGGGATCAAAATTGCGTCATTGTTGTCTCGGTTTAGTATCGTCTTGATCTCAACTTAGTTTTATTTCAATCTACTTTCTATCTGATGTAAAGTAGTTACTCCAGACTTTATCCAGAGTAGCAAAACATTGAAGTTTATCTGACAAGCTCCCTACTAATCTATTTTGATCGCCATTCTCTTATGTTTTCTTAATTGTTTTCATCTCAGTGAAAACGAAACTATCGAAGTTATTTTTAGCAGTAGCGCTTGCTCTCTAACATTAAGTATATTTTAATTTATCTAAAGGGAATATAGCTGTTGCGAGCTGCGCGGCGTCGCGAGTGGCAAAGTAAGAATTCGAGAAGAGCAAGTCGAAATATATAAAATCACCAATTTTCAAAACTCCCGGAAAACTTTCCAGGTTTAACCCTTTTTGAGCACCAAATGACTGTACTAGTAATACAAGTTTATACAAATAAAATAAAGTAAGTACTTAAATAAATAAATAATAACTTTTAGCAGTTTAACAATGGCGATATTACGATTAACTCCCTCATCCCATTGTGCTTCTGAAAGCATCGTGGCATCAAGCAACATATTATTGTGTGGATCGTTGTCTTGCCTATCCTATGCCTACAGCCTAGTGACAACCTAGTGTGGTAGTCGAAATATGTTTTCGTAGAATTAATATAGGTATATAATAAACAACTTGCAGAAGTAAGTACTTCTGTAGGTAATATGTTAATGTGTACATAAAGCCTTGTCACCTGCGCGAGTTTTGGTCTCCATACTACCCATAAAAATCTACACAAAACATTGTCGTATTTGTAAAATTTTTGAAAATGTTTCATTTTTCATGTCAAAAGAGGTATGTTGTCAAAAATTACAATGTTTCGTGTAGAAGTTTTTTTGTAGTGTATAGACCAAAACACGCGCAGGAGAAGTCAGACAGACGAGGCGCGGCGTCGCTCGTCGTGCCGGCAGCGCGCCTCAGGCTCGCCGCAGGCACACCGCAGGCACGCCGCGGGGTTCCTCTGAATGACCCCAAACTGAACCACTGCCCACAGGCGAACCGTCACTACGTATAAGACGAACTTTTGAAATATGACCAAGTACTAGTTACTAGTTCGAGAGCTTATGACCAAAATTCGATTACTCTGATAGAACATCAAAATATTAATTTCAATAATGTTCCGCGTAGCGCGTGACCAGACATGCATATTTATTTGCATCTTTATTTATTATACTATTTTTTTTTGTCACGTAGGCTTACGATGCGACATGGTCAGATCCGTCTGTTAATATAAAAACTTTTATTTTGGTATATATTTTTGAATTTTTTACCATCTACACGACAGGCGTCTGAATAAAATAATTATTCCCGGTATCTAAGCCCCACAAAATACTACAGTTCGGTAAATTATTGATATTTTTGAAAATTCGGTGGGGTCTATAATGCTATGTTGAAATATCTCAAATTACTTTTTATAATCAATTTCAGGGTAATCGAACCATAGATTTGCTACTGTTTTAACTGTAACCCGATGTTACCAAAATTTTCCACAGTCACACTGTCACAGACTATGAAAGTGAGCCTAGTCTCCCAAAGCGAAACTTTACGAAGCTGAGATGAGATAAGAAAAGACAACCAACTATATATAGTTTATTAAAGTTTTTCTAGTTTTTCCCAATTCTATACAGCTTCTCTTGTCAGGACTATGGCATCTATCGGAAAAAAGAAGATTGCTGTACAAATAGTTACTGTTACCACTATTACAATAGTGTCGATTTATCTAGGCAATCGTGAAGCTAGGCGCAGAAGGTGTCAAAGTATTCGTATTTTGGAAGCGAGTTAGGATTTGGACAGTTGGGGTTGGTCGCCTGGCATTTCCCACTATTTCCCACCTACTTGGAAAAAGGCAAGGCACACTAAAACATTTCTTCGTGACTGCGTGCGCAAACTTTCCGAGGGCTTGTGTTCACGTTTTCCTAGATCCGCCGACACTATTATACTTTGTTAAACTACATGAGTACGAAAGAGCGACAATAATTTAACAGTAGACAAATTTAGTTTTGGTTGTTGTAATTACAAAATTCGCATCTGTATAACGGTATAAGTAGATACCCTACTATCATATAGCGTATTGTATAATTTATACATACATAGAAACAAAATCGTAAATACAGTCTTGCTTTCCCCGTTAAGGTGCCTACCCTAACGGGAAAAGTCGAGACTAAAGGCGAGGCGTCAAACGTGAACATACTCACAAATAAAAAAAAAAACTAATTGTGTCCGCCTGGTAGCCTGGTATGTTCACGTTTGACCACAATCTTACTTGTTGTCAGGTGACGATGCGGTGACTTGAAAACTCCCAAGTTGTAACTGTCGGAAAATACAGATTCCAGCGAGGAGTTCCACTCCTTCGCAGTACGCATGATGAACAAAATGATGTAGGAGCAAATCGCTTCGTGTGTTGAGATGGAATGGTGTACTGCAACCGAGCTTTTAAAGGATGTTTTCCTTCATTAAGCTCATGCAATTTTTATTGTTTTTGATCCAAAAAGTAAATAGGTATAAATAATTACAACAGGCACCTCTGAGCATAGCTCATGCTGCACGCCTTACACTTGTCGAACACTGCATAGTAATCAGTTCCCCCCGGACACCACACACCGCATATCAAACACTGCATGTCTGGTCACTACAAATAATAGCGCAATACTGACTGGTTGATCTTCCTCCTCGCTGGAGCTTGCCGTCGAAGTTCCGCTTCACATCGCTCACTAATTGTTGCCACTTCTCAACTTTGGTGCGGATATCACTTGCTACAAAGCAAATCTCCTTTGAACTACGAACAGCGCAACTTTAGTGGGCGCTAGACATTCTCGCTAAGGGTTAGCATCAAAGACCGTGCATGTTTTTATTATTTGACCGGGGTCAGAGACGAGCAAGTCGTTCAGCTGATGGTAAGCGTTACGCCTGCCCATAACAGTTACAGTACCACCCAGAACAATTTTAGGTGTTCTAAATAAAATAACTAATTCATTCATCCGAACTTTATTTTAATAGACTTAAATACAATGTAAGCAGCTAAACTTCTTCTTACATTCAAAGTCATCTTAACCTATTTTAATAAATAAGTAAATCTTATTATATCCTAAGCGTTCTTAAGATTAATTAAGTGTAGTCTTAAACTGTTATAATTTCGTAAGTACGTCTCTTCAGTGGTGGAGCTCGGCGTTTCGCGGCTATCAATGCTGGAACAAAGCAGAACGTCACTAGGTTATCGCAATAACAACTATAACAATGCGAAAATGAGAGAAATCACTAATGTTGATTCACAGTTTATTTGATATATCCATGGAATATGATAAAAGATTTATGGTATAAAATGGAATGAAATTGGTGTATGTTATTTTTCTGTCCCGGGGTGCCTGAGTGATTTACTTCCTCTTCTCGATTAGCTAAGAGTCATTTAACATTCACATTCCGATATTATGAGATAAATAAACTTATTTGAATTTGATAAACTTTTGCCATTAGCTGGGTCTCTTTGATATTTTCAGTTACAATTATGAAAGCGCACCCCTTTGTACACGCGGTGAACTGTGTAATTTAAATGGGTTCAGGTCGAAGCCGATCGAATGGCTTTCAAATAAACTGTGTAATTTAATATTCAATGTTGGGGGAGGCATGAAATATAAGATTAAGGAAGTATGCGGATGATGAGATTGATCTTCTTTATGTGAATGATGCCAGGTGGCAAGGAGTTGACACCACCACGAATGGACCCTACAGAGCCAATTGGTCTGGAGTTCCAGAAACCAGTAGAGGGTGTGAGGGAGCTTGTGTACTGCTTTTCGCTGCGATCGTAGCATGTGGGAAGATGTAGTCTCTGCTTATCCCAATGGGAGAAAAGCATGACTGTATCTATGAGTATGAAGAGCATATTTCTTGTATACATTAGATACTGTTTTTTGCGAAATTAGTGGGCATATGAAACTTTAGAACCGATGACTCAGGGTGAGGAGCGAAGTACAGTGAAAGATTTTGTAATGGAAGAAAGTTCTGCAGGATAGTGTAGCAACTTGGGTTGATGTGTCTCTGTACTTATGAGGAACCTTGCTCAAATAGAGTTTGGTTAAATGTCCTTTACTATCGCTATGAAAACCGTATCACACCGCTTCCGTACGGACGAGTGACGTCAATGCCTGTCTGAATATGGTCTGAAAACATTGACTATTACTATTTTGTTGATTAAAAAAATATTTCAAGTTAGTTGTACAATACCTCCACCATTGACGTGAACATGTTAATGACCTCCACGGAGGCGCCGTAGTAGCAGCAGACCACGCCGAAGGTGCTCTGCTGCGGACAGAGGTCCGCTAGGCGCACGATATCGCTGGGGTTGCACGCGTCCCGCTCGTGGCACATGCCGCCCTGCAGCGCGCACGGCTGCTCCTGCCGTATCGACTGCTTGTCTGAAACACATCATCATCGTCATCAACTCATATCCGCCCACAGCTGAACACGGGTCTCCCTTTACTTTCGTAAGGAGGATTAACCTCCTTAGATGACCTCCTCCTATCCTCCTCCCCCCGCTCTAGCTCCTCTTTCGTTTGGATTATGACCCACCACGGGTGCTCGGTCAGGATTGGTGGAACACACTATTATTTATTTAATATTTAATAGCCATTCGCTCGGATGCTTTACTACGAATCTCACGATAGGCTCGCGACACATGTAAATGTGGCGATCGTTGCTGTAAAACGTCACTTTTAATAATAGGCTCATCAAAAACTTCATTGTAATTTGTTTCTATCTATTGCAATCCTATCACTAGCGGCATTAGTATCTATGGGCAAAGTTCAATCTGCGGTAGGCGGGACAAAATAGGCGAGCGATCGGTTTCGTGATCCACGGCAAATTTTATTTAATCAGGCAGCCCTCTGTGCATGTGCAGGACTAAGTCTCCGCGGAGATTGTTGACAGCAAGCTATTCCACCAAACGTCATCACTATCTTCTTAGTACCACGTGCTCCGTACAGAATAATAATAATTATTATAAAAGAATTTTTATTACGTGTAAGGGAATTATTTAAGCCTACGTTCCTTATAACACCGGTAGACTACCCTATTGGCCAGAAGTTCGGGGCGAGGTACATTTTCATGAGCTTCTCTGGAACCTGGAGATTGACTTGAAATCAGTGGATAACGAATCACCCTGTATACGTAATGGTGGCTTGTTGTGCGCTTTAGCGCTAATATAAAGTGAAATGAGCATCTGCACACTAAATTACTACAAACTAAAGTTCCCGCGCCGTCTAAATTACGGTTGAATACATTTTAAACGCAGAGTTTTAGACTTTATTCATAAAATGCCTAAATATTCTTTGTGAATCAGTCTGTCTATTTATAGAATAGAACAAAAACCTCTTTAATGTACTTACACCAAAAAAATAAACAAAGTACAGAAAAATTGCAATAGTTGTACAACAAGGGTATTACAATGGGCGGTCTTATCGCTGAAAGCAATTTATTTTCATCCAGACAACCTTTGGATGGACAGTAAAAAAACATCTTTCGATAGTTGGGTGGGTGGCGTAGGTACTTACATCATCTTAGAAACACTAAAATACAATAATATACATACATAAAAAACGAATGAAAATCCCCAGAGCTGTATCGGGGATTAGAGCGAACATGCATTGTGCATACAGATAAAAGCAGCCCAGGGGGCTTTTAAAAAATAACACTCCGAATAAAACGATTCATCCATGTGCAAATGGAACTGTGAAACGTGTTCCAGCGTGTTGCTCCCCTATGCCGCTAGGTAGTGGGTGGTTGCCTTCCTCCAAATATGGCACATACTCGTGAACGGGTGCTGCTTAGGCGAGCTATGGTCCAGGCTGGTTTCTCAAAAACTCAAAACTCAAATATTTTTTTACAAGGAGGCAAAAATAATGCATTTTTACAGGTCAAACACTTTAGTTGAGAAAATAAAATATGATCTTTCTTTCTTGGAATCTTCTCTAACGGGCGTATTTCCGAAGCACAGGTAAAGGTAATGACGTTTCCTTTTCCTATGGAAGATTCAGCCATAAATCAGCACATGAATGGGATATTTCCTTTTTCAAATTCAAACCATAAATCAGTTACTCATTAGTTAGTAAATCATATTTGATTTATTTTTCGATTTTCTCAATGCATCTGAGACTTAAGTAAGTGAAAGGATTGTAAAAGTGCTTAATTTTTGCCTGTTTATAATAAATGATTTGAGTTTTGATTCGAATGATAGGCAGGTGAAACCTCATTATTGTAAAAGGAAAAAAAAATGATTTTTACTTATTACAAACGCAGAAAAGCATTAATTGCTAGCAAAATTATAGTACAGAAGCGTCACGCTTCAAATAACACTATGATTCGCCTGCACATTCTCAAACCGATGACTAATTAGACTGCGCACCCATGACTTCATTAATTACAGCTCAGTTTTGTAGAGCGTAACTATAGGTTGGTGACCATACTTTGTAAGTCGTCAGCCGTGCCTAGTGCACTAATTGCCAACACTTATTTCAGGAATATGTCATAATTTTGTATAATAACTGACAGCAGCATGACATTACTTAGCCTTTTGATACGTAGGTACCCACACTACGAAAACCACTAAGTAGATAATTAGGTAAGTATAGCTTTCGAAACAAAGCACACGTCAAACATAATGATATTAATGTCTGTAAGAACTTATTAACACTCATGCAGGACAGGTACTATGCCAATGGATCACGTCTAATTGGTATGCAAAGTAGCGAGGATTGCAGTGTTTTTTTATAATATGATAATTAAATCCCTACTTTTTATATTATAAATGCGAAAGTAACTCTTTCTGTCTGTCTGTTACGCTTTCACGCATAAACTACTGAACCGATTTAAATGAAATTTGGTGCAGAGATAGTCTGGAGCCTGAGAAAGGACATAAGCTACTTTTTAATGCGAAAACAGGGTTGTAAGGGGTTGAAATAGGGGATAAGTTTAAATGTAAAGAAAAATTGGGATTTAGGATATGTTTAAATGTAAAGAAAAATTGGAAAGCATGCCTGAAAATTTTAATTGTTGGGAATATTGAAAGTGGTTCCTTTCTGTGGGATTTTTAAATGACCTCTTTTGGGTTTTTGATATCTCCGTTTTTTTTTATTCCTCATCGCTTCTCTATTCCCATGTGGCATGGGCTGTTCTTAACCTAGTAAATGCAGAAAGTTCTTGGGGAGACTAGAATTGCACGGATGAAACCGCGGGCGCAGCTAGTAGTGTTAATTTTATTCGAGCAGTGGCTCACTCACAGGGGTTCGTAAGTGATCAATATTTTTAATTGAATGTTTCATTTAATTAAATCTCAATGTCTTACAAACGCCTTACAAAAATTACTTACTTAAGTATATTGCATCGAAACAAATGCAGGCACCTCGACAGAGTCATTAACACAGGATAACAGCTAAGGTACCGTTAGCAGTTTAAACAATAATAATTATAATAATTATTGCCATGCAATCTGTGTTTATTTTCTTAATTTAAGAAATTGATAAAAACTACGAAAATAGTAGTCAAGAATGAAGAAGCTAAATCGCCAACCGATAAAGTAGGCTCCGGCCTTGCTCCCTAACATATTTTTATCACAAATATCGGTTTTACTAATCAGGCCAATGTCGACTCACTGACTGACATATGCCTTATGTGTAAAAATCGCATCTACTTCGGCACTGGCCTCTTTACCGGCTAAATAATTATGTTTGTTCGTGTGTTTACTTTATTTACCAGCTTATGTTTGTTCGTGAGTTTATATTACGAATTTCCCAGTGTGTAAATTAGCTATCGTAAACTAAAACGGAAACATAATAAATGTACCTACATCGAATCACATTGGATACGACCGGATATATGCGGTTTGATCCGGTTTAGTATTGTATCATTTGAATAATTAAACTGATGCAGGAAAATGCAATTGAAATTAGTATTTACTTATTTAGCCTATAGATTAAAAAATAAGTTGTAAAAATTACTTAATTTCAATGTTTAAGGTGAGACATTGTAGTGGTAGTCCTCTTCTGCAAGAGACCGCCTGGGGAAGTACCACACATTTGCCAGATATTCATCCGCCAGGCAGTAGTGTGCAAACATTACTGTGTTCCGGTTTGAAGGCCATTGTTTCCAGCGAAATTACTGGGCATATGAGACTTTAGAGCCGATGTCTCAGGGTGACGAGCGCAGTGCAGTGCCGCGCAGGATGATGAAATCCAGTGTTGTAGGTGGTGCTGTGACTGCTGTGGGCAGGTGTAGCGCTTACCATCAGGTGGACGACTTGCTAATCTCGTCACTCAGTCAAATGAAAAAAAACACACATTTTATATAAATTAGGTAACTACAGATTTAAAAAATTATACTTTGAAATGATTTATAAGTATAGCAATCTCTTCTAACTCAGTGTTAGAAGATTCGTATGCTTGTACGCTTGAGGCTAAACCATGTGTAACAACAACAACCAAACATTTATGATCTTCCATGCTAAAGTATAACAATGTAATGCCATGTTTTCACAAATAAATGCTCTTAATTTTTTTCTTTATATTTTACTTTTAAATTAAATTCTAGGAGCCCGACCTCGGTGATAGTAAATTGGAATTTCGAATCTGTCCCAAATATGTGACGAATCGTATCCACCGAAACGTCTAAGAACGAAACTAAGGAACAGGGTCAACAGGCATATTGATAAGCACAAATTACACAACATTGTAGATCGGGTATTTAATTCGCAACAACAAAATACCACGCTGCCCACTCTAGCTAATCTCTACCACTATCTACTATACCTAGCCAACACTACCTTCGTTTGTTTTGCCTTATTACTGCCTAAGCGAAATTACAGGGCATTATGAGACTTTAGAGCCGATGGCTCAGGGTGACGAGCGCAGTGATCTATTCTGTAGCCGTGCAGTGCAGCGCAGGATTATACAATGCAAATTTCGGAGTGGTACTGTAACTGTTATAAGCGTAGCGCTTGCCATTAGGTGAATGACTTGCTCGTTTTTTCACTCAGACAAATAAATAAAAAAACCATAATGTTTTCATACATATCTAGGTAAGGTACCTTGGACCTGCGCAATCCAATATTTTGCCTCTACCTACTCTGTGTTATAGAAACGCAGCCATCTCAAATTTTAGTTTATATTTAGCTAAGTAGGTAGTATTTTTCTTTCATAAGAGTACATCTCAGATGCTAGATGCAGTCCGGTGCAAACTGGCGTGACCGTCTATGTAAGTCTCCTATAAATTGACAATGCGCAGAGACATTTTATTTGTATATATTATATTACACACAGTCACGTCGGCGTCACATGAGGGTGACAGGGTCCAGGCATAGTCGTAGCAAGGGAGTGGGTGTCTCTCAAACCTTGCCAAAATCGTCAAATAGAATTCAACAGAGTCAGGCAGGACACAAGACAGAGTAGTCCGACTCTGTCAGCGTATTTTGTCTTAGTGTGCTTGTCTGATATGAAGCACTAGCAGCGCCCCGTGCTTTCACTCGCGTTGACTATCATCTCACAGGAGCTGTTAACTTTTACATGATAAAAGTACTATCCTATATTCTATTTCACGACCTAATGTTAATAAATACTAAATTTCATCTAAATCCGGTCAGCCGTTTCGACGTGAAGAGAGTACACACACAAACTTACCCGTTTATAATATTAGTGAGATTGTTGACTAATGTCAGTCGGAGCTATCAATTTTCTTGTTATTAAACTAATTTTAAATATTTTGTACGATCTACAATAACACCTTTTTCTGCAATCGAGTAATTCTATATATAATTATTATAGCCATGCATGTCAAGCCTTAAGTAATCAAGCGTGCTCAATTTGTAGTAAACAATAACATTCCACGCACACATTTCAATAATTAACGTAAGATAGTGGCACACATCTAAAAATAATTGAAGCACATGACTTCCGATGAATAATATACCTACCTACCTAATCGGGGTGGCTCGGTCACGTGCGTTTCGAACATACCTACTCCCGTCTTCTATCAATTGACGAACTGATACTGGCTGAGTAGTATTTGGACTCTTTACTTCGCTAAAGACTAGAATTTAAGCATAAGTCAGGTTCTATGCGGTAGGTATGAATGCGCGCGGTATTAAGAGGAATTTCCAGTTTTCTGAATACGCGGAAGAGTCCGCACATGTAGAGTTTGTAGAGTTGAGATTATAGGTACATAATATCTAAAATTAACAAGCTGATTAAACGATCGCTAAGTAATTTAGTTGATGTGGGGTTTAACCGAATAAAAAAATATGTTTTTACAATGTTATGTTTATGGTGATACCTAAAGATCTCTCAGTAATAAGTACTTATACTGATAGCCGTCTTCATTAAACTAGTCAGATCACCTAAATTTGAAATGTTAAAAATTTAAATTAGTTGCTACTTTTTAACCAAATTATTACTGTAGTCTGTCTCAAAGTTAATCTGAAAGACGGCTGAAAACAGCGCTGCCAGACGTCCCGGTTTTTAAATCAAAATTAAATGACCCGCGCGGGACCTGTCCCGCGCGGGTCATTTAATTTTGATTTGATTTTAGTTATCCCCGAAAAGCGGGACTGGGCCTGCCCTGTCCCGCTTTTCGGGGATAACTCGACCGATTTCGACCGAGAAACTCAACTATTTAACAATGGGCTAAATCTAATTTAAATTATTTATAAATTTATTTATTATATTAAAATACATCTTCTATGGCTATGTTTGCTATCTACTGTCTGAACAACGCTGTTACAACGCAGGCTGAAAAGCAGTCAACGAGTTTAAGAACAAACATAAAAAAAAACCATACCGGCGAATTGAGAAGAGAACCTCCTCCTTTTTTGAAGTCGGTTTATAATTTTTTTCAACGCTCTCGAACTGTAATAAAAAAAGCGCAGCTAATCTTTTCAATATTTCAAATTAGTTAAAATTAGTTTCAAATTATTTATTATATTAATTTAAATTAGGCAAGTAGGTACTAGTACCTTACTAATAATTAGCCGATTTTGTATTTTTGGTACTTTCTGTGTTTTTGAGCATCCATCATGCTCAAAAACACAGAAAGTATACTGGATAAAGATCTAAACATGCACGGTAGTATGGGACACCAGACGACTACCATTTTCAGACTATCAACAGCCAATAATTTCACCTTTCAATTCAATAACTTTTAAATCTCGTAGCTGGTGGGGAGAGGTTTGATCGAAGTGAGACTCCCCTGGGTGGGAATAGCCTCCCATTCGATCACTCATCCTCCCCAGAACTTTGTACCACTCATGCTTCACACGAAGGAGCGGGAAAGGTATTACAGCCCGGACATTTTTCTACAATATTTTTAAATATTTTTTTTTAATTTTTTTTTTTACTTTTGGCACATAATATTTTTTATAAAGTACCTCTACTCAACAGCAAGCTCTTTTATTTAAAGTGATATCTTCGTTATTAACATCTCCTATAATAATTATAATAAAAATGAAATGATGTTTGTTGTAACCGCTTTATTTGAAACTAGCTGTGCCCTGCGGTTTCACCCGCATAATTTCAGTTTTTCTGCTATAACTCTCCATTCCCCATGTTAAAAACCACCATGTTACTTTAAAGCAATTTTTTTTCCCGTTTTTGCCACATTATTTATTGATGCTTCGCTCCTATTGGTCGTTGCGTGATGTAGCCTATGACCTATTATATAATAGGTATATTGTTTATACTTTTGTTTTAGTTTTAATCGCGATCGGATAAATTAAGCTAATCTTCGATTTTTTTTCAATCTAGGAAATAGTTAATTATGATGCATTGTTTTTTTGTATTTATTCTTTTCTTTTTTTAATTTTATTTATGGGGTATCCAACCATGTATTTTTTTCGTAATTTCATGACACACTGTATGGCGTAGATATCACATGCCAAACACACATACACCTACTTATGCCAAATCTTGTAATCCCATCTTCTAATAAAGTAGTCGTGAAGAAGGCACGGACTCAAAAGTTTTGTCATTGGCTACGGACGGTGAAAAAGACAAGACAAAATTGCATCCGCCTATCCAACTGTGTTTCACTATCGATAGATCAGAAAGGGGGGTGAAATTGAGCACTCAACCGATAGGTGCGCTCCCACGTTATTTTGAATAGTTGAGGAGATACGGGACGCTTTAATCTTTTTAAGCCAACTTTCAGAAACTTTCGGGATCCGGAATTAGGACATAGGTTTCCTTTTTCGTATATTAGGTAGCCCAATAATGAATAAAAACATAATATATTTCGCTTTGGAACATTTTTAGTGGGCATAAAACAGGTAATTTCGCTAGCGTAAGCTGCCAATTTGATTAATTTGACGTAAGTAAGTATATTTATATATTTTAATTTAAATTTTATGTTATATAATAAAGTTTGTACTTACCTACACAACAATTCTGTATAAAAGAAACTAGCTAAATAGGTAAGTACCTAGGTATACCGTACACGAATAAATTTAGAATTAGTCTATATTATAAAATATATTATTATGCATCCATTTTATAAGTGATATATCTGTGTAAAGTTACTTGCTTACATGTAACAATAATTGCAATAGAATTTGAAAAGGATGCAATATTATTAAGTATTGTACCTACCTATACCTATCTACATTCATGCATAACCTATCCGGTTGCTATAACATTATATTTGGATATAAAGTAACATTTATCCAGAACTCTAATTAAGCTGTAAAATATTATAGAATTTAAAAGTTTATTGATTTATTTAGTTTACATATAGGTACTTGCACTCAAAATGTAGCATACCTTCGTAAGAAGACACCGGCCTGCTGTGAAGGGGGCTCGCCAGAACTTTCACGACCAACAACACGGCTAACGCGACCACTATCTTGAACATTGTATTGTGTATTATAAGTATGAAATAAATAATTGTTATAAACTATCTGCTGGCGTAGTACGAGTTCGACTGATTGAGATAATGTACGAGCACGCCGCGGGGCACGCGCTTTTATATACAAGCTAAAAGATACACAACAACCAGATGCGACCGGTACTAATCATTACGCACAAATTAATAGCACGAGCTTACACACATAGAAGAAATTGCATTAATTTATAACTCAACACCGCGCAATCACTCTAAGTATACTATACAAATTCTATGTCAAAAATGTCAGCCAATTTATCCTTACCTTAGTTATTCCGCAAATATTTGCAAAATCATTTGAGACGTACAGTCAACAGATCATCAGAAAAGCTTCAAAAACCGGTAAAAACCGGTATTTAGTGCATTAAATACTAATCATAATCATTTAATATTTTCAATATAATCTGGACTCCCTCCTCCCTTCCTCTTCACTCAAAGATGATCCCAAAACGACCTCCTAGTGGATTTGGTATCACCTGTATTTGGTGAGGGACCGGGAGTTTAGACATTTAAAAAATACTAATTTTATTGTAAATGACAAGCGTTTAATGCACTAGACGCATCGGTCATGGTTTTTTTAAACTTGTATGTTCATCATTTACTTTTGATGTTGACTGTACCGCATCTATACGTACTTTTATTATTTTAATTACTTTTAGGATAGAATAATTATTATTCTCACAGCCTAATAAATCCTTACACTGGCATTATTATGAATGAAGTGAGAACATAATTGTTGAACATAAAAGTTGTTTTGGACATTCTCTAAAACATTAGAATCCCCAGCCATTATTTATATAATTGGACCTAACTACACCCTCAACCACCCCTAACCTAGAAGATGTTGTTAACTATATACCGCCAATTGCGGAGTAGTATGTTTACAAAGACTATCAAGTTACTCGGGGAAGAATTTCTTAGATAAGTACCTACTTATCATCGCATCATGCGTAAATTAGATCTGCTCCATTTTTCCGAGAGAGAAGGTCGATAAGTTCAGGAAAGACCGCACATTATCAGATGGGAAATTAATTTATAGCGAAGATGACTTACATGATTATGACGTAAGTAATTAGGTATGGCCACCAGTAGAGAAGCGCTTATAAATAAAGTGGTTTGTGTTATGGATGACGTAATATTTTCCGTTAATGAATTGGCACGTACTTGCCCTTGAAAATATGTGTTTGTGTGCCACACTGCTGACCTGTGAACCTCCCGCTCATGTGACAATGTTTTAGTTCAGACATCGTTTCCCGACTGTAGAACTGTATAAGTGTGGACGGTCACTCGTTACTATAGGTATTCTAGAAACTGGCCGAGCATAGAGATCCTACTCCGTGCCGCGACACCGAGACTAATGAAAGCTGAATGATTTGATAGGAGCTACTCTATAACTACTAATAAGACTTGCATATTTACTATAAAAAGCAGGTACAAATAGAAACTATTACGAACTTGCACTGGTCTGTTTCTGTTTGTAATTGAGAGAGTTAAAAAATATATTGATACTTCAGATATAAAGCAGCAACTTCGGGAAACATAAAAAAATGGGTCATGGCCCGTTGATACCTACTATACGTTACGATGACATACTTACTGTTCTAAGAATATTTGAATAAGCCTATAAAACTGTTGTTAGTAGGCAGATGGTGAACTGTGGATGCCACTGGCTGTATAATTAATTATCTTGGGTATAGCGATAGTCACGAGCTCTGAAATATAGCATTCTTAATTTTCAAATTGAAACTCTATACCTACTTATTTTGTAAAAATAGGCAACTATCATTTAAGTTTATTATACAGCTATATCATTAAAGTTTATCTAAATATAATAAACAATAAAAGTATGAAATAAAGTTTTTTGAGAGCTTTATTATCATAGAAAAGACGTAAGAACAATAATTATTACGAGTCAAGTATTTTCACGTTTTCTTCCGTGGTGGCAGAAACAGGACCACCGGATCGAGGGTCATCTTCAATGCTTTCTCTGCCCCTTAAATTCACTTGACCACTTTTGAATTGTTTCGTCAGGAATTCAATAACAGCCACCTTGCCACCTTAGATAACGCCAGAAGAGAATCATATTATTCTACATAAGTATAAAAATTCCCCCAATTACTAACAAAAAGTTCCGATAGGTACCGAGAATACTTTGAACTCCCGTCGCGTCGTAATTTCCTAGTTGTTCTGCCCTACAACCACTTTGTAGATATATCGCACAATAATAATAATGTAATATAATAATATGATAATTATATGAATAGTATAATTATCTAAAAAAATTGCGTTATTGAAAAATGAAAAAATTTGGATACTTACTAGAATGTTATCTCTACAGACATATTTGTAAAACAGACATCTTTTTAACTCATCTAGTCATCGCGAGATGGACTCAAAACCAAGTTTTTTTTTAGACTGTTCGTCTCCCCTGCACCCCAAGTCATACCGTATCATTGTAGCGAACTCCGTTGCCGGTTAGCTTTCGTCAGTGCCTAGCGTCATGCTTCGTCACAGCTCTAGATAACAATGTGAGTAAGCTATAATGTATTAACATGTTCACTGCTGTGTTACACAGCTGTCGTGTTTTTCATAACTTGCCACGAGTACGGCAAAACACAACTGTTGTGTTTGTTGTATGGGAAAACACTATGGCGCGTGCAGAGCCGCATCCGTGGCTAGACAAGCTAAACGGCTCAGCAGTCAGTGTTAAAAGATCCATTCCAAGCATCTGTAGCTTACTTAATACCTCCACCTAGTCTGTGGACTCAACGCCTGCGCCTGCTCATAAGAGTTGCAGTGCCACCCTGTATACTTTGCATTGCAATATCTTACGCAGCACTGGACTCTTCAACCTGAGATATTCGTTCTGTCTTTCATCTATGCCTAGTAACATTTCGCTGAACTGTGCCTAGTGGAACTGATAGCTAAATAGACGTGTGAAATTGTATATTAAGCTTGCTGTTCAAGAAAATGAAAGACGATATGTAGGTATACATACTTATACCGACTGGGGCAGGGATTTTAAATAAAAGACTGAAATACTTTTTATTTTTTATTATCATATCAAATTGGGAATCAATAATAACTAACATACAATTTTATTTCATTACTGGGTTTACCTTGCGACTTCGTGCGTGTGGACTAGACGATGTGTAAAGTCAAAATGGCTTGCGGTGCAGTTATTACACAAATTCAATAGCCAATGATCATAGCAGTTTGAACTTCCTGGTTCTTGTCCAATCGCCGAGGTTGCAACATTGGTCTCTGCGAGTATTATTTGGATGGGAGACCGCTTTTGGTTAGGTTTGATATTTGTAGCTGTCTTATCATTGTCTTAAAATTGAATTATAAACCCTAAAAGTGATTCAGAAAAAAAAAATACTGTTACTTTACATTCAACAGATACTTAACATCCATCGAACGAAACCTCAAATAGAACGTAAAATTACAAAGTTTACGAATAACTCAGCAACCAGGTGTTACTTAGTTATAAAACCAGATTGTATTTAAGGTTGAAATCAAAGCTATTTCCGAAATTCCCATCCAAATACCTCCAATGGTTATCGAGTTCCAATGTATCAAACAGACATCAAAAACTTCTAAAAAGCACATATTCGGGTTCAGTGAGCTTTAATAGTCGAACCCAAATAGTTTTACATATTCTTAGATATACTGACATGGTTCAGCTACAGTTTAATACAATAGTATAAAAGACATACTACACATCAATAAATTAGGACAACACAAAATTGATAAAATACTAAATGAGCGGGGGCTACGGAGTATAGGCGGAGTGCATTAGGGCTTCAGGCTAATAAACCTTGAGTCACACGATCACTCACAAAGATAGTTTAATGATTTGCTGGCATTGGCGTCTCTGAGTACAGCAGTAGTTGTCAAGTGTGTGGCTCAAGTCTTACCCTAAAGCGTAGGTACTTAATTGATTTGGCATTTTTGTGTGCGTTTGATAGGTAAGTACTAAGTGGGCCGATTTCTAAATTGTAAAAAAGATAAAAACTGCCCGATAAGGTACATTTATTGTTTTTTTCCGTTTACCAGTAGGAGGGTTGTTTTTGTTTGCGTGAATGTATGATGTATGTAGGATGCGTCTAAACGCATCCTAGATCTTAATTTGACAAACGAGGTAGCAATTAGTTTGCCTTTATTTCGAGATTGAGACCAATTAAAATTGAAGGCCCTTCCCCCTTAAAGGAATATACTATATTTCACGCATTGAAGTTTTTAATACAGAAACTGGGCCATTAAATTCTAGAAAACTTCAAAGCTATAGCAATCGAAATACAATGATCGCACGTGTAACCCCGCTCAAATACGAATATAAACTTACACTAAGCTAAACACAAGTGACTACTCTACACAGCCTGAAATTGGCGGTACCGTATTATCAAATAGGCAAGGCTAGGGAATGTACGGGATATAAAAAAATACCTGTATGCAAATCATACTTTCATAACTGACAATTACATAATCATATCACTAAGATATATAAAAAGACCGGATATTTCCCAAAGCTCTGTCAGTAAAAAAGGGAAAAGGTTATAATGGCATGTTAAAGCCGTCTCTTTCCCGCTTGTTACCTGTCGGCATCAGCAAAAATATAAATACAACATTACTTTAAAAAAGACAAGGTACAAAAATCTTATCAACCTATGTTATAATCCTTGGCAAGACCATATTATGACACTCCTAAGATGCCTTAAACCTAGAGTAATGATCGTGAGACATTGGTTTATGACGCGGCGAGGACGGCTGGTTCAGTTATTATTTGAAAACATTTAAGGAATAACCCTATAGTATGAATATTAATACAAACAGGTGCTCTATTACATTTGGGCGTGTAATATTGAATGCTTTCCCGATTGGCCTCCCGATTGTAGGTAGAAGTGCGGGGAAGCGGATCGCGCAGGATGAAGAGTCCATTCAGTGATTTGAGTATGAGAACGAGTTCGCACGTTGGCCTTTCGCGGCCTTCCATCATCGTCGCGTTGACACGAATTAAACCGGGTAGTTCTCGCGTTAATACACGATTCTACCTACAGTACAGCATTTCCAAACGACTCATCGATCATTGTACACTACAATCTTAAATGCTATAAGATCAAAATGCATAAATATGAATTATTGTATCAAATTGATTAGTCATTAATATTAGTCATACATATTGACAAGTTTATAATTGTTACAATAGGGTAAAAAAAGTTTACAATACTCTTACATCAGTAAAATACTCCGTTTAACGACAGCCTCCAGAAAGTTGGTTTCGAATGCAAGCTCTCCAAACAAGATATTTTATAAAGTTCCTATCACAATGGTTCAGTCGATATAATAATTTCGAAGTCGAGAAATATTACCGAAAGCTAGACTAGACCTTGTAAAATTTAAAAAACGGGCTCGTATAATTTGAAAATTTAGCGTACGCCTCGGGCGGCTGAAACCCCTGTAAGCTTCAAACCAATATAAAATATAAATATGAAATATAAATGTATTGTAATGTAAAGAAAATGATACCATTAAATAATAAATAAAGAAAATACAGTCGAATTGAGAACCTCCTCCTTTTTTGAAGTCGGTTAAAAACGATGGTATCGGTGGTAATGATAAATGGTGGTAGTAGTGGTATGGTGTTGGTGGTATGGTGTTGGTGGTAATGGTGTTGGTGGTAATGGTGTTGGTGGTGGTAATGGTGTTGGTCGTGGTAATGGTGTTTGTGGTGGTAATGGTGTTGGTGGTGGTAATGGTGTTGGTCGTGGTAATGGTGTTGGTCGTGGTAATGGTGTTTATGGTGGTAATGATGTTGGTGGTAATGGTGTTGGTGGTGGTAATGGTAGTGTTGAGAAATACTTTTTTAGATGTCTATTATAAGGGTACTTTTGTACTATTAACCGTAAGCCGTTAACTCCTAATAGAATAGCGTGTAAAAATTAAACCCAATACCTAAGATTATGATTGGAACACAGCTTATTTACCGATATGTCGTTGTAAAATTGTCAGACTCTTATATTGTATAAAAAGTACTTTAGGTATCCATAAAACTGTTAGTAAATTAACAATAATAATAGTTTCGAAAATTTCTAAATGGAATGTAGAAAAGATTAGAGAATGTATGTGTTAAGACACGAGTGAAGTCTAGAAGTTTCACATAAGACACAATATTAGCAAATATATGCATAGGCCAGCCTTTATGGTACTTCTACGCCACACGTAAGTCGGTGTTCTAGGAGCAATGGAGCATCACTGATCTCGACTTCGCGCTTCCTGTATGATAGATGTATTTCATTAGACTAGACGGTCCAGTCTTGCTCGATTGAACGTAAAGCGACGAGCATGTTTGCACATGCACTTACCATATAATTAGCAACAATAGGATGTAATCTGATTACAAAATGTTACCTAACCATTATTGTGGTATGTCCACACCTGTTACTTTTTGGACTCTCCACTAAGCTTGCCTGTGTTGACAAAGTCGTGGTTTACTGCAGTAGTTGTAGAATAATAAATATTATCATATTTAAGTAACTAAGAATGGCACACAAACTAAATAACAATTTTAAATACACACACAATAGCAGAAACGATGATAACATTAATTAAAAATCACATTTTGTTGTATAAAGTATATCAATAGTAAATAATAGGTATAAAGGCTTATCCAATAATAGTGCAGTATATTAATTTCATATTATTGGTAAAATTAGCTTGGTAAGTCATAAAACCCGCTTCAAACTAATAGAACATTGTAAAGTACTGGAGAGATATGAGTTATAATACCATTATGACTTGTCTCCTTATTCGCTGACAAACTAATTATAGTACTTACTCACTTATATTTGTTGAGATCACAGATTACATTTAATTTGTCGCTTGATTCAATATTTGCACTGCACTATTATTAGACCACCCAACAATTATAAAATGTATCATACATCCCAATAATTTAAAATAACCCCTGCATATTAAATCGAAAAATAAATAATAATTGCACATTATTTTGTGCTACAAATACATTAGAGAATTTTTAACTAAATTTAAAATAATACTACGTAATAAACTGAGAATCTAATAATACTTGGCTATTCATACGAATAAATACAGTGGTGAAATTTTAACCAAAATTTTTAGAAGTCCCTTAGTTTGTTTGTGAGTCGGGAATCCTAGCAATAATTAGTTACAGTTTTCACGAACTTTGCAATCCCATTGATCCCAATGAAGTTATTACCGTACAATACTGACTTGTATTATTATTTATTGTGACTATAGGTACTTGTTTACAAGTAACAAATCTTCCTCGTTTTGGCTTTAGTATGGATATTATTTTGGTTGGTACGGTACATTGCATCACTCAGTGGGTAGGTCAAATGGAATGTATGGAGGAGAAATTAAATTTTCTCCATTGATCCCACTGAGCCTGTTCGTGGACAAATCATTGGTTATAATGGTAGTAGTGTACTCTCCAGTGAGCTCAATGGAAATACATAGGTTTAACCACGGAAGTTTAACGTTTCATAAGTTTCACAACTGTAATCGCGTTTTGAACGTGCTCAGTGTGAATTCTCAAAGAAACCGGCCCGTATTCATTCTTTGTGACATACAAAAAAGTGTTTTACATTATTTTCATATTTTCTTAAATTCTAGTTACACAGTTTGGTGCTGTTAACGAAATTAAAGAAGCTAATATCACCAAATAAATAAGTTAACCTAAAAATATATGGCCTTAATAGTTTCTATTAAATGGCTGGTAAGATTAAAAATAAAGTAAGATCTTGCTTA
This sequence comes from Campaea margaritaria, assembly GCA_912999815.1. Lineage (NCBI taxonomy): Eukaryota > Metazoa > Arthropoda > Insecta > Lepidoptera > Geometridae > Campaea > Campaea margaritaria. The sequence goes on from OU538788.1 coordinate 11,072,642, forward strand.
CGTAAAAAAAATATAATCTCAAAGACTCAAGATCAAAAGTGTGCTTTTTATGACTAATTTTCTTTGGGTTGGTAATAAGTGGCCAATCTAGAGTCATGGCTGACATACGAGAGACCTTCCATAATATTATAATAAACTACGACTGAAGGACTAGGTTTTACTTGTTCGTTAATTCATTCACAAACTGAGATCTCATATGAAGTTATTTGGCTTTCCATATAAAAGATTAATAATATTATTGACTGTATCTGAACAACGAACGAAACACCATTTCACAATAGCTCCAAAGTACAAATATAAAAACTAGGTATATTCATACCTAGCACCATACACTTAGGAGTACTCAGTGTTACCTAGATTATTACCAGATCAATACAAATCACCCTCTCCGTCATCTTCACATTAAGTACCCTTTGGTAAAGCTTAGTCGATAATTGATATTTGTGCGAAGCCGATCAGGGCCGTGTCATCATCCTGTTCTTTGGGTCCAGTTGTATTCTGGAATTTAAAAATAAGTGACATTAGAATTATTTGCTATTGAGTGTCAATATCATCGATTTAAATGGGCAAAAGATCCAACTGTTTATAATGTTGTGTTGAATAGTCATGCTATACGGCTTTGATATGGAGTACACATAACGGACAAAAGCTGACCCTTAAGTCAAGTGACAATGTTAAGTACAGCAAAAAGCCACGAATAGGATTAGTATCAGTAGTATTAGTAGATGGGAGAACAGATTGCAGCAGAATCGGGATCTCTGTTCGACTACAGGTACTGAACCTTTGGGTCCTATTGAGGAACCCGTTAATGGAATAAAGGTGCAACCAACAACAGGTAACTTAATAGCTCAGAATGTGTAGATTTTCTAAACCTTACTACTTGAGTGGGACTACATGATAGAAGTAAAACCGTTAAATAAACGATCTTACAATGATTAAAAACACAAGATAAGACAACAACTCTTTATTGCACTCCAAGACACATAAGCATAAAAGTACAATGAGCGAGCAGACTTATTGCTAAACAGCAATTTGCAATGTTAAAGCAAAACAATACAAAACTCAAATTTTATTTCTCCCTTTTTCGATGCAATTTACATCTCTCTGCATTGCGGCACATGTTGTTTGCTCTCCACCAGCTGTACAAGTGGAGCGGGGTTTACCCACACCACTTGTATAGCTGGTAGAGAGCGTCTTCAGTACGCACGCTGACATCCGGATCTCCATGCTAGTGTTGCATTGTGATTATCCGAATGCGATGATTTTTTACTCTGACTATTTCTGACATGGATATTGAAGGTTCTGTAAACACAGGAAAATGATGATCATCATGTACATAATTAGTTACATTGTATGTACAATTTCACTCACTAAAATTACAATCCAACTTTTCACTGCTAAATGCAAAATGTTAATTTAAAATAATTATGAATTAATAAAAAATAGCGAGTCAGGAAAAGAACGATAATACCGATACTGCATAAATGCTAATAAACAAAATGGTTAAGTAAATTTTTACCACATATTTATTTACATAAATGTTAAAAAGCTTATAGTTCAATAAATAATTATGTGCCTTACGTACAGATAGGTACACAAATTAACTTACCTGTTTTGATCCGGTGGAAATTTGGCCAAAAATGATGTTCTTTAATTCACTATCCAGCTATTCTCAAACCACATATTTCACATTGCATCCTTATTATGGGTATTACATAGACACTCAATTAGGGATGGCGATTCTTTACAAAAAAGATCGATTTTTAAATCGATTCGAATCGTAGTCTAATGAATCGATTCACGAAAAAATCGAGGCCTACAAAATCGATTCTTAAAAAATCGATCTTTTTTTCAAGTTTGCGTTTACAATGTAAATTTGTATCAATTTTACTAAAAACAAGATTAATATTGCAATTAACGATATCTTATCAATAAAATCAGGGAATTCAAAAATAGCAATTATTTTTATTAGCGTATCAAACTATAAGATCAACTATAAAAAAAAAAAGTATTTATATACTAACGGCCTTACTAATAAAAAAAAGTTAAACATCTGTGTAACAACTGTATTACTATACAGTGAGTAAGCTATGAATAGGCGTTACACACTCCCTTTACTAATAATCCGTGGGTAAACAATGCATAGTTATCAATTCCTTATAACAAAAACCACTGGCAACTTTCGTCAGAAACGTTCGAAAACATTACGTCATATTATCAGAGTCTTAATATTAGTTCTAAAAACGCTCATAACTTTGATGCATTAGTAGTGAAAAATATAAATTTTATTAAATTAACTATATTTTTCGTTCTTTAATTACTGTTTTACTTTCCCTTAGCCATTTAGTAAGAGTAAAGGATACTAAACATACAGCCATCTCGCGAGTTTATGAGTAGTTAACTCTTTAACCGGCAGCACTCTTATAATTCAGGCACATTCAACTAAATGCAAATAATTGTATGGTTTATACCAAAACAGAAAAAATCGAATGTCGATTTTCAAGGGTGATATATCGATTCAGTGAATCGACACAGTACTTCATATCGATTTAAAAAATCGATATTTTCCGCTCGAAAAATCGATTCTTCGATTAATCGATCTCAGATCGCCATCCCTACACTCAATTGTATCTTTAAAAAATACTTAATCACACCTGGAGACACAACACCTCCAAAAGACAATATTACAGTAGAATATTTCAGGAAGTGGTAGTTTTGCGAAGTGGACTTTTAGGGGCGAACCAGCTCTCACCATGCTGCAATAAACCTGCCAGCTTCATCACTAAGTTTTATGAAAAGGAGACTCACCAAATGGAATGTAATAACTTTAGGCGGGTTAGGAGACACTGATTGCTTCTCCAAAAGCTTGTTAAGGTTGATCGCGATGGGCACGGCGTCCTGCGGGTCCACAAGCCCGGCACTGACTAGTTCCGCAGCGATACCCTCTGCAGAATCCTTCCCGATCATATACTCGAATCGGATGTCGTTCAACTCGCGATGCGCGTTCCTGCAACACAAATTTTAAATTACTTAACTCTTGCTCGGCCGTCTTATTACCAAAAGGTTGTTGAGTGACAATATGTCAAATTTGTGCCTACAGCGGAAAGCGCAACTTTTGCTTTATATATTAGTCAAGGTAATTAGGTGGTCAGATCTGTTTATTTTATCGAGGTTGGTGGTCACTAGCAATGTATGGTGTGGCTAGTATTATATTAGGACCTCGTAATAGTAGAGTACTTCGGAGGTAGGTATGTCATCCACCAATCCGGACTTGGCCCCTGTGGTGGAATATGGCCCTAACCCTCCTCACGAAAGTGAGGAGAGACCGGTGCCCAGCAGTGGGATGTTATGGGTTGATGATGATGATGATGATGATGAATAGTAGTTTCAGAGTAGCTATCAAGATCATCCTGCAATTTCTTTCTAAGCCTGCTGTGTCACAGTAATACATAAAAGTAATTTAATACAGCTGCTTACCAATTCGCTACGTCTGCTGTCATGTCTCTGTGATTTGAGTTATCCAGCAGCACAAGAAAAATGTAGGATATTAGTAACATTATACAACATTCACATGTATAGAAACGCCGATTCGTCCATATTACTTCAGAGACCTGCTTCGCTCGGCCTACTACAACACCGCACAATTCCAGCACAATAATGGTTACTCAGTGTGGTCAAAGCCTAATAATAAATCCTCCTTACAGTCATCCAACAGAGCAGATTAAGACAGAGCATTCGCGCGGGTGGCGGGTGGCAGCGTCCTCGATAATATTACATTTAATAGTTCTTGATAATATTAAATTTAATAGTTAGCGTGTTAAATATCGTGCCAATTTACCAATGTTAACAAAATAGTATATTATATTTAGTTACAGACGCTGGACACAAATGTTTCAACGATTCTCAAGGCGCATTGAATATGGGATTATAATCAAATCCAAATTGGCGGCAATTTTTGAAGAATAATTTTATGGATACATCAATCTCGTGTGGATATCAACTTCGAGGTTTCTCGGGTGCTGGTTACGAAAATGCCATCTATTTTCTATACCAAGATTGCGGTATATTTATTTTAATTAATATAAGAGCATTAGTAACAAGTATTGATGTTTTGACCAGTGTCACAAGGCTTTTCGGTTAACATCAAATGCGTTAAACCACTGTATTTAGTCTTTACACTGTAGAGTGGTAATGTAACTTATACATAATATACACAATAGTCAGTCATAAGTGGTCATACAAGATAGAAAACCATTATCGGCTGCCAGCCATTAGGCTAGCCAAGTGAAGTGAAGAGTATTCCCCAGGTCACTTTGTCAATTGTAATTATAAGAAAAAATACCAACCTCAGCCGAAGCACTAGATTTATAACACCGTGCTGAGGCTTCGGCATTAGATTGAAAGGTTGTTCCTCAGTACGCTTAGAATCCACAGGTGTCGAAGCTTTTTTCTCAGTGCGCTTAGAATGCGCAGATGTTGAAGCTTGTTGCTCGGTGGGCATAGAATCCACAGATGTCATAGGATGTTGCTCAATCCAGTCAGCACCCACAGATATCATAGGATATTGCTCAGTGCGCTTAGAATCCACAGATGTCGAAGGTTGTTGCTCAATGCGCTCAGAATCAACGGATGTCAAAGGTTGTTGATCAGTGCGCTTAGAATCCACAGATGTCGAAGCTTGTTGCTCAGTGGCCTTGGAAACAACAGATGTCGAAGCTTGTTGCTCAGTGTCCTTGGATTCCACAGATGTCGAAACTTGTTGCTCAGTGCGCTTAGAATCCACAGATGTCGAAGCTTGTTGCTCAGTGTCCTTGGAATCCACAGATGTCGAAGCTTGTTGCTCAGTACGCTTAGAATCCACAGATGTCGAAGCCTGTTGCTCAGTGCACTTCGAGTCCACAGATGGACTTCCTGATGTTTGTGAAGCTTGAGAATCAGGTGAAGGTTGAATATTTGGCACATCTGGTACAACCGGTGTCAATTGGACCAACTTTTTCCCTTCCTGCAAAAGGTAAAGAGCATTTCATTTTCAAGCTTCTGCTTTATGAACAAGCAGTAGTGTGAAACATTATTGTGTTCCCATTTGAAAGGCCCTATTTCCGACGTAATTACTTGGCGTAATATCTCAGGGTGATGAGCACAGTCTAGGGCCGCACAGGTTTTTGCAATACAAAGCACCTACTAGAGCAAAAACAGACGCCAAAATTTAAAAAACAAAATACTTAACAATACTTAAACTAATACTTAATACTTAACATTTTAATCCTTAGTAACAGTAAAAGTTACCTATTGATGAAACTAGATCTTGGGACGAGGTTAGGCTCAAATTTTTAAATAAAAACAATTGTTTAAAATCATGTCTGCTAATGTTCCTTGTAATTCAAATTTTTTCACAGCCTGTATTTTTCTACGAAAATTTTAAATTATGAATATAGATTTTTTAGCATAGACCATAATTTAAATAAAATGAATGATTTTTCTCTGTAACTCAGGCTTTATAGCAAGCATCGTTAGGGCAAGCATAATCTTCGATAATATGTAGTAATTGTTAGTTTGCAATTGCATCTCAAAAATGCAGGCTTAGGAAACACAAATGATTGTTTAAATTCCAGCAGCTGGCTGGATTGGCAAATTAAATGTCAAAACTAAGCAAGTTTTTGTTACCTCTTCATTGTCACTGCCACTTGATTCCGCTCGCACCAGCTGGTTCATAGGCCTAGTATCTTCTTCCTCATTAGGTTCTTTTGCTGGTTTTTCTGGTTCCTCATCCTCGTCCTCGCTCCAAACCCATTGGCCTGTGATGGTGCGGTGCAAGCGGCCAGATGGGCCTGACTGCGTCTGCTGCTTGTTAATCTTTAAGAAAAAGGAAGTATAAATAAAAAAGGATGTTTTTGATTTGTTTGTCAAAACTTCTTAGACCATGTTGAAATGCTCTTCCTAAGAAACAATTCAATACAGGAATTCTTTGTTAGGGGTCAAGACCTATGTATGTGATCCTGACGTGTGCCTTGTTATCCAACAAAACACCATGTTCAAACCTCAGCCCTGCACCAATAACTCATAAGTTATGTGCAGATTTCTATCTTTTCATGCTTTGGAGGGCACGTTAAGACATCCATCTGGGTTCTTATCAATTGATAGCAGTTGTTAACACTTTGACAGCTGAACCGATTTTCTTGTTTAGCCACGGGTATGGATCTGCACACACCATTGTTTTTCTTCCCATACAGCTACACCACAGTTATGTATTCCCCACACTCACAAGTTATGAAAAACACCACAGGTTTGTTTTCAGCAGTGAACGTCTTAAGCCACAACTAACACCAGAGGACGCCAGTTAATTGAACAATACATTTTTTGAGCAATAGCAAATCCATACCTACATAGCTTTCAAATAAGTAAATTATAATTATGTTCACTAGTCTCATTAGTAATCATTCTTCTGTACTACTCAAAAAAAATAATTAATGAATAATGCACCTTATTGAGCTTAGCGTCTGTGTTTATTCCCATAGAAGCTAAAGTTTGAGCCAGGTATTTCTTATCTTTAGCCTTCTTAAAGAATGGGTGTCTCAGTAGTTCTGAAGCAGAAGGCCGTTTCAACGGATCTTTTTGTAGGCATTCTGCCAGCATCTTTCTGAAAGTCTTCCCATATGCCTTATACTGGTCTTTTACAACAGCAGCTGTAAAAATATAATTAAAATTCGTAAATCGTAATGTTTATTTAGGGCATAAACGAATTTAAATTTTTATGTGTGTTAGTAAAATTGCTACCAACCTGTGTCCAAATTAGGTGGCTCATTTTGTAGAGTGAGCATTAACACTTTCATTGGTGGGAACTTATGGTAGGGTGCTGCTCCAGTTGCCATCTCAATAGCGGTTATACCGAAGGACCACAGATCAGCTTTGAAATCATAGCCATGATCCTACAAAAAATAATTATATTAAGTTTTTAACATCCATGTGAATATTTAACTAATTTCCATTTTAATAACTCGATACCTTGCAGCACCCCACAGAAATGAGTTTTGGCTATAAAATTTATTAGGTTCAGTATCATTTATTTTTAAAATGACATGTAACAAACCAACAATGACAACAAAACATTTTTTCTTTTCAACAAACCAGTGTAGTGAGATTTAGTATTTTTTTTTTTTATTAAATTTCAAAATTCTGTCGCTGAGCTGACCATATTTCATAAATGATGTTTGTATGGTGCAAGGCAAGTCAGCGGAATTTCCACTTTGTTATATGACAGTCAATTGGAGGATTGATTTATTAAGCTATTTTATTGCTTAGATTATTATTTTTAGTGATGATACTTTATGAACATGTATCTGAAATATATTTTTTTACAAATGATACAATGCAAACTGTTAAGGATGAGTTGTAAAGCTATGTTAAACTTTTTTTTTCGATCTGCTCATTGAATTTGATGAAATGTTGTAGCACTGAAAGGTGCAAGGCTCTATTGGAAGGAAGCGAGGCTGCCGATATTTTTTGATTCTAAATTACACAGTCAATGATAATTAGCATCCAGCAAAATATCTTAGTAAAGCCAAAGCATTTGGTTACTAACATAAATTAAGGACTGAGGCCTGTATTAATTATTTAACTTAATTAATCTTAATTAATTATTCTATAGTATTAGTGATGGAATACTGAACTGATCTCACTTGTTCCATTACTTCAGGGGCCATCCAGCATGGCGTCCCTACGAAAGTATGTCGGACTTTCTGTCTGGACATATCAAGCCCAACATTCAGCCACGCGGACACTCCAAAATCTGCTATTTGTACAGTGCCATCATCACCAAGCAGAATGTTGCCAGCTTTTAAATCTCTGCAGAATAGAATTCAAAATATATAATTTTCAATAAGAAAAACATGCAAGAGTTGCTTGGACTTCTGGTGCCTATGGAACAATAGACCTTCACACACTACTATATCTAAGTCTAACTACGTCTCTGCTTTGTATATTTTCGTGCAATATATGTATCATAACAATGTAGCTTGCAAGTTTGTTGACTAGGATGTTAACACGTTGACTGCTGAAAACACACATGTGTGCTTATAATTTTACAGCAAGCTAAAACAAGCCTGGCATGGGAACCAGCACTGCAGAATTGACAATTTTATCACAACAGTTGTGTGCGCCCGCACAGCTGATTGAGTTTAGTTACGACGCAACGCCAGTAAGTGCCAATAAAATAAAACGATTCAGCAGTGAATGTATTCTGTATTGCACTGCACTGCGGCTGTGTGCATAACTAAACATAAAATGCAGTTATAGGCATTGCAGTCAAAAGTTCAAATAAATTGGTGACACTTCGGACTGCATTTCACTTTTCAGTTTTGCTCACAGTCGAGTTATTGTCTCTAAAACTTTTTTTATCGAAATCAGCATAAGAATAATGTGCATTGTAAATACGTTTTACAAGCAGTTTCTAAATACAAAATATTACTATACAAATGATAATAAGGCGCTGAGCTGACAAATCAAAGCAGAATTTTATATTTGTTTTATCTAAATAATAATATGTTAGTCAAGTAGTGAGTAGACTTCTTGATTGTGGCTTCTGTGACTTGCCATCACAATTCTGTCAATGTCCACTTGTCCGAGTAAGCAATATAGAGAGCATAATGATTGTGTTTTTGTCACGCTTGTTAACAAGAATCTTAATCATGTTAAACTGTATGTAAGTGAAGGAGCATGATGCATTCCCTTCTTGTTTTTAAGTTCAGTTCACAAACAACAATAATATTAGTGTTTCCTAACCATTTTACAAGTTATATACCTAAGTAGCTTAAAGCGCCTGTTGCTTAAGACTTCTTAGGCTAGCATTAACACAACACCATTTCACATATGAAAACTTAGTTCAAGATTATATGCTAAGTCTAATAAGGTAATAAGGTCTCGGGGATCAGAATACCTTGAAAAGGACTTGACAACAATATCAAAACTTTTTCAAAACTATTGAAGGTTTGAATCTGTTTAATAACTCAAACATAACAGAAGCACAGCAAAATAATGTTGTAGCATACAACTAAAAATTAAAACAATAAAATAAAAATATGTAATAACACATTTACTAACATAATTCTACAATAGCAAAAGCAAAAGATAGTCAAGCATGCTACATAAATTCATCTCTCTAATAATACAATATAAATGCAAAAGTTTGTGTGTGTGTTCTTCTACTTAACGCTGCAACTTCTTAATGGCAAAATTAGGTATATAGATACTTCAGGTCCTGGATAACCCATAGGATACTTGTTATCCCTTAAAGAGATTAATATCTACCAGCTCATTAATTGCATTTGCATAATGCTTCTTGTCACAAACGTAACAACCACATTTTTAGCTATTTCTATCAGAATGGCAAAACAATTGCAAAATGCGAGAATTTATAGTCAGTAATTGAACAGCGCGAGTGTAGCGAGTGCTATTTTTTTGCCATTTCTGTCAGTGTTAATTTAAACAACACCAAATGACATTTGTAAACAACAGTAGTTGTGAGCATAGTGAGCGCATTATTGTTTTTATAGCATATAGATGGTAGATGAGACACAATACCTACCAAATGCTATTTGTAAAAGATTGTAGCTGTGACAGAAGGAGTAATTTAAAGGCGCGAGCATGAACATCTTTATTTTCTGCCAGTGTGGTAAATCAAACAATTCCAAACGTAATTTATATGAGCCCTAATCATAAATTACCGTTTTTAGAACTTTAAACCGCCTGAAAATTATTCTCTAAAGGGATTTAAAACAGAATATCAGATTTTTTAATTACAATTCTAAAGATTAAAACACGAATTTTAACTTAAATTTTGGTGTATGTACCATAACAATGTCTTGCAGGGTTCAGAAGATATTAGCAGAAAAAAATTTAAGTGTCAACAAAATAGGGTTATGACTAATAATAAATAATCTCAACATGCATAACAGTACATAACATTTTATTAAAATGAGCTTTTACCTATGAATTTGTCCATTGCTGTGAAAGTACTCCAAGCCTTTAAGGACCTCTTTTAGCACAGTGGCAATGGATGCTTCATCAAACACCCCATGTTTGCAGTTATTCACTTTCATTTTGTGTTTAATAACATCCAGAAGACTGCCACCTGGAACGGTGAACAAAAAAAAAATTATACCCATAATATAATGACAGGTAATAATGATAAAAATGTATGTATTATATTTGGTTTCTCTAAATATACAAATTCAATTATTATTTAATGTTTTAACTAGTTAATACATTTAATTCATTTACAATAGAGTTGAAACTTTTTGGAAGGTACTAGTTTTTAGGGTTCCATACCCAAAGGGTAAAACGGGACCCTATTACTATGGCTCCGCTGTCTGTTGGTCTGTCTGCCACCAGGCTGTATCTCATGAACCGTAATATAGTAAGACAGTGGAAATTTTCACAAATGATGTATTTCTGTGGCCGCTATAACAACAAATATTAAAAACTAGCTGCGCCTTGCGGTTTCACCCGCATAATTCAAGTTTTCCCGCAATAACTTTCTTAAAAGCAATATTTTTGCCCTGTTTTTGCCAAATTCTTCATTGATGCTCCCCTCCTATTGGTCATAGCGTGATGTCATATAGCCTATAACCTTCCTCGATAAATGGACTATACAGTACAAAAAGAATTATTCAATTCGAACCAGTAGTTCCCGAGATCCTAGCGTTCAAACAAACAAACAAACTCTTCAGCTTTATATATTAGTATAGATAAGGATAAAATAAATATTTAAGGGGGCTCCCTTACAATAAACGTGAATTTTTTGCTCATTTTTGCTTGATATTGATAATGGCAACAGGTAGATGCTTGAAATATTCACAGATTATTTAGTTATATATTCACTTTAATAATAAATAATCAAATTAAAATAAAATTAATATTTAAGGAGGGCTTCCCATACAACCAAGTACGGAACCCTTTGTGCTCGAGGTTGACTCGAACCTGACCGGTTTTTTTCATTCAAGCAAGTATAAAAGCTCAGAAAATGAAACCACGCCTTGATATCTTATCCTACAATATTCATGTACATTTTCCGGTTTCAAGACAATGACGTAAAAATTAAATGTTACATTTTCATTACAAAGCCACACATGTAAATTGTGTGAATTTTGTGCAATAATTTATGAGTTCTGCAATGCAGAGCTGTGCCAGCACTTCAATATTCAAACACTGTTAAGTATAGTGACTTCTGGTTATAAATGCTTACCTTCTAGGAGTTTCAGAATGAGCCATAGTTCATCCTTTACCACAAAGCTAGTGTAGTATGTGACCACATTCTCATGGTTGCAGCTTGACATAGCCTGGAAATATTTCAGCAAAGTGTACATTAGTTTAACAAAGTTGAAGCTACATTTATGGAAACATAGTAATCAAACAAAAAACTACAAGTGCTTACATGGATTTCCTTCCGAAGCTCATCCATAGACGTATTCCATTTCTCCAAGTTTATCATTTTGATGGCACATTTCTCTTGTCTCGGAAGGCATAATGCACTGAATACGACTGCAGTGGCCCCAACGCCTTTGTAACAAACCACATTTCATTCAAATAAATAGTACACAATCATTTCGGCTTTTTATTACAGAGATTCACAGATATTAATACCGAAACCACGTGTCATAAACCAGACAATAGCGGATAGTTCGTCAAGGTGTCATATAAAACATTACTACGATTTAATTATTTATTGAAATATCACTATTACAGCATGTGTTTCATTCAGAAAAACGACGAAAATGTGTTATTAAAATTGGTGAAGTTGGGACAGTCCATGAAACAAATCGAAGTACGCGTCCTATTTGCTAATCAAAAACACATCGTTTAAATTGAAAATAGAAACATGAAATTTAAAAATGGACAAAAGATTAACGGCGAGTTGTTTTACATACCGATAGGTGCTAGAAGTTGGTAATTTGATTCGCTGTTGGGCCAAGGACCCGTATTGTTCGCAGCGGCTGCCATTTTGCGAGTAAATAATAATTTTCCGATAGTGTTGGCCGCCGTTCCGATAGACGCGCGTGCCGTTCGCGCGGCTGACGACAATGCCGATGTTTGCTGGTCACCTGCACCGAACGATTTCTGAAATCACAAGATTTTTACATCCTGTGAAGTCTAGCTAACTTTTTTTAGCTTCTTTTAATAATAATAAATTTAAGGTTCCATCTACTTTATAAAAAATGAATTAACTTGCATACACTAAAATTACCATAAATTTCCTAAAGTACCAAAATACGAGTAATGAAACGTAATTACCGGCGGCGTCGCTTTTTGAGCGTCTGAGCTTTTGAGTTTATCGATTTCAAGGGTCATAAGTATGACTGTTAATGATATTATTACCAAAGTAAATAGTAAAGCCTTTCCTCAATATTTAGTTAGGCTTTATTAAATATACTAATTATATTAGGCAACAGAACAGACAGCGGGTTTGGTGTCATTTTGTAGAAAAAAGTAGAAAGTAGCTACAAAGGGCGTTGGCGGGAAACCAAAAATGTGTCGTTGTTAACGATTGATATAATTTTCTCTGAATCGGGTTTATTTGTGTGTTAGAGCCTAAGCACACGCCACTTTTTATGCGCGCAGACAAAACTTTGCAGTGCAGTGCTTTCGTCACCCTGAACTTTGCAGTGCTTTCGTCACCCTGAGACATCGGCTCTAAAGTCTCATAGGTATATTAGGTATGTTACCACCAATCCGGACCGGGCCCCCGTGGTGGATTATGACCTAATCGTCCTTACGAAAGTGAGGAGAGACTGGCTCAGCAGGAACCGATTTGGGTTGATGATGATCATTCCATAATTATAGTATGGTCCAAAAGTGTAAGAATTTATTACGCTAGTGATGATGAGTATGCGGGAAGTGTAATTCTTACTCTAGGTATACTGAAATGATGAGTGGTATACTGAATATATAGGTATACTGAAGCTACCTGTGTAAAAACACCAGCTGCCCCTTGATCCAGTAGTACTTCTCTTTTGACATTACTAAAACAAATGAAGGTATTATTATCAAACGGACTGCACATGTTTAGCTGCATGCAGTCAATTGTAATCGTGACGGTCAGCTGCGTGCAATCATAGGTAGGTATGCAATCTACTTCGGCTGCACGCGGTCGAGCAGTTGCTGGTATCGCTGCATGCTGTCCATCGTTGATTAGCTTAGTGTGCAGAAGCTTAGGTTAGCTTAGCTTATTATGATTATGTTAATTTCTATCAGTAGGTAGGTAACCTATATTTGGCATCATAAAAGCTTCGAATATAGTGACATGGTTAAGCGAAATGAAATTGGGCTTCTTTATTTTTGCCTTGTCTACAATATTTAACAATTCCAATAATGCTGGGTACAGACCAAGCGAACATAAGGGAGCGAATGCCTCAGAACGAATGCAAAAACTAGTGTGGACGTCCTGGCGAGAGCGAGCGAACCCAAACGGTGGCTTTCGCTAGCCCTGGCTTGCCTTCGGCCGTGCTCCTGCTGGGTACAGACCAAGCGAGCACGCGCGAGTGAATGCCACCGAGCGAATACAAAATACTGGTGTGGACGTCCTGGCGAAAGCGAGCGAAACCAAACGGTGGCTTCCGCTAGCCCTCGCTTGCCTGCGGCCGTGCTCCGACCGGTTGTCGGTACATCAAAGAAAAATGGAACGTACGAACGAGCGCGGTGTGTACGGACAGGCGAATGCTCATTCTGTCGCGACGGTTGCACTGAACGGACGTGTCGTGTTCACAATAATTTTGATTTTTATACTACGATCGCGATGGAATGGCCTAACTCAAAACTGCTGATGCTCATAAATGATAGATGCTGATGTATAAAAGCAGAAACCTAGGTTACAGGGCCTAGTCAGTGGGATATAATATAATAATTACGAGAGCAACTTGAAAATACGCTTTTTTGTTTGTTGAGATATCTTAATGATTTTGGTGTCAAATCAAAGGACTAGGTCTAAAACCATTTTATCCATTTGAATCATGTATATCGGTACACGCGTTTAGGAGATACTTAAGGATTAATTTGGAGGAAATATAAATCACCAGATTTTTTTATGTTATTGTTTTACGAACTTTTTAATAATAATTAGTACCTATCTAGCATGTATGGCTCTACTATCCATAGCATCTAGGTAACCTAAATATTAAAAGTTTGTTTTCATTTGTTAATTACAAATGACTAGTAGCAGCTAGTGATGTGAAAAAACAACCAGTCGTTATTCAAATAAAGCATTACTATCAATTTTTCAAAACGATATCTTTCACTTTTTCACTCACTTGTTAATGTACGAAACGGAACCATAGTTGTTATCAAACATTTGTGTGTTATATTTGCTGACGATGCAACTATTTACATGAGTAAATTAAACCTGAGTCCGAATGAGTTTGAAATAGAAATTAACAAATCTATCGAAGCAGTTGTGAGCTGGTTAGAAAATTTAAATCTAAATGTAAATGTTGATAAAACGAAATTAATAGAATTTAGAAATTATAGACAAAAATCATTACCGTTAAATGTTCTTGTTAAAAAAACAAAACTCGATATTGTTACAGAAACCAATTTTATTGGAGTTACTATAGACACAAATTAAATTGGAAATCTCACATTTCTAAATTTAACACAAAACTTTCTCAATACATATATGCTGTTTCAATACTAAAAAACGTATCATCAAAAAAAATTGCTATAAACACGTATTATGATTACGTTTATCCTCTTTTAAGCTATGGGATTATATTTTGGGGTAATTCTGTAGAAGTAGAAACTACTTTTCTACTTCAAAAAAGATGTCTAAGATGTATATTTAATTTAAATAGTACTGAAACACTTCGTAATGTTTTCATATAGAATAACTTCCTTACACTTACTTGTATTTATATCTATCAAATTAGTATATTTGTCGAAAGCAATTACGAGTACTTTTATAAAACAAAATCCAACCGATCCGAAATTCTAAGGACCAAATACAAGCATAATATTTAAATACTTCATAACACGTTGTATCATAAGAGCTCTTACTTCACAGCTATTAAAGTTCATAACAATCTACCTCTTGACGTTAAGATGCAAAGTGGACCAGATTTCAACAAAAAGTTAAAATTTTGGTTGCTAACGCAAAGTTTTTATAATTTAAAAGAATACTTTTCTATATAATAACTACTTTTTTAAATTCCTAACAATTTATTTAAAATATGGTTAATTGTTTTGTTTTCCAATTTTATCTAGTGTATAAGTAAGTTAATTATTGTGCGCCCGAAATGGGCAAATTGTTGAAACTTCTTATTGTAATAACAACAGCATAATGTACACAATTTATACAATAAAAATATTCTGATTCTGATTCTGATATCACAACGCTATAATAAATCTCAGTTTACTATAAACTCTATGGAATGGCCTAACTCAAAACTGTAGACTCATAGAGCTGTTTAAGCAGAAATCTAGGCTGTGGCAGTGAGATATAATAATTATTATAATAGGTACCTATATAATTACGAGAGCAACCTGAAAATACGATTTTTTGTTTGTGGCGATATCTTAATGATTTTGATGTCAAATAAAAGGAATAGGTCTAAAACCATTTTATCCATTTGAATTATGTAAATCGGTCCACGCGTTTAGGAGATACATATGGATTAGTTTAAGGAAAATGTAAACCACCAGAATTTTTGATGTTTTTGTTTGACGAACTTTTTGATTAGTTATTCTATTCGCATTTAGCATGTATGGCTCTACTATCCCTAGTATCTAGGTAGCCTAAATATAAAATTTCACTAGTTCAGTTGAATTTGACAACTGGAATAAACAGCGGTCTTGATTTGTTCTAGCAATCGCAGAAATGCAATATAAATATCATGATAGATGTACACGAAGAAAAGTTTAATAACGTATAGTTACCGACTATAATAATCGTTTCAAATCGTTTGGTTATTAAGCCGTATGGTAACGACACATCACTAGTTCGCCGTGGTTCGCCCAACTCTGCATGCGTTCGTTTGGTGTGGACACAACAGCGAAAGTGAGCGAGTACGGTACCGATCGGTGGCCACCAATTGATGGCCATTCGTTCGCTTATGTTCGGTTGGTCTGTACCCACTGCAACGGTGTGACTAGTAGCAGCTAGTGATGTGAATCAAAAATCAGTCGTTATTCAAGTCATTACTATCTATTTTTCAAAACGATATATTTCACTTTTTCACTTGTTATGTACGAAACGAAACCATAGTTGGTATCACAACGCTATAATAAATCTCAGTTAACTATAAACTCTATGGAATGGCCTAACTCAAAACTGCTGATGGTCATAGAGCTGTATAAGCAGAAACTTAGGCTGTGGCAGTGGGATATTATAATAATTATTATAATAGTTACCTATATAATTACGAGAGCAACCTGAAAATACGATTTTTTGTTTGTGGTGATATCTTAATGATTTTGGTGTCAAATGAAAGGAATAGGTCTAAAATTATTTTATCCATTTGAATCATGTAAATCGGTCCACGCGTTTAGGAGGTACATAAGGATTAGTTTAGGGAAAATGTAAACCACCAGAATTTTTGATGTTTTTGATTGACGAACTTTTTGATTAGTTATTCTATTCGCATCTAGCATGCATGGCTCTACTATCCATAGTATCTAGGTAGCCTAAATATAAAAGGTTTGTTTTCATTTGTTAATTACAAATGACTGACTTTAATATTCATTGTGTATGTAATCAAATCAATAATTCATACGCATCAAACATAAGATAGATTACGTGGTCAAGTGCCCCTACTTGACCAGGTAATCTATCTTATGTTGTCGCCCTGGTATCCCCCAAAATAATACTCCGTTTACTTGAGAAAATAATTTGTATTTTCTAATACGAAGGTTTATGAACGCACTTTACAATTATCTTGAACGCTACTTAAAACGACCTTAGGTAGGCGGGACGGCTCATTTGACGGAGCCATCTAGCGGGTGGCATGTGAACTACGATGACTAACATTGATCTCAAACAGGCATAGACGATGGATATTATACCTAGTAGCAGCTAGTGATGTGAAACAACAAGTCGTTATTCAACTAAAGCATTACTACCTAATCTATTTTTCAAAACGATAATTTTTCACTTTTGTTCACTCACTTGATATGTACCTACGATAAGAAACCATAGTTGTTGTCAGAACGCTATAATAAATCGCCGCTAACTATAAAGTATCTACTTGAAGTTGTCAACGTAGCTGGAGAAAGTGAATAAGCCAGATAGAGCGTTTTGATGCGTGCGAGTAGGAGGGCTATACTCCATAGGCTACAATAATATGTTCAGTTGAATTTGACAACTCAAATAAACAGTTGTCTTCATTTGTTCAAGCAAATTAATGCAATATATGTTAAATGTCACGACTAATTGAAAAACACGAAAGAAAGTTTTAATCCCATGTATTCGAAAAGAGACATTTTGCTTCTGGATAAGTGCGAGCAAAGTGGGTCATTCCCGGGCACTTCATTTTTAGAGTTTTTTCAATAAAGAGTGGTAATAATATAAATGAATGAATCAATAAAAAGGAAATTTATTGCCAAAAAAAATAAAAATTAATTATAAATAAATATTTTATTTGCTTTTCTTTTATTTTGTTTTCTAAAATATTATTCACTTTTTTTTATTATATATTTATATTTTTTTATTTTTTTTTCGTATGATGGTATTAAAATTTTGTTTTCTTTTTGTTACTTTTTATTAAATTAAATTAAAGTACTCAAATTTCTAAAATGCAAGAATAATTAACCTGTCAAGAAGAGAAGAGAGATAGATGCGGCACAAGCGTACAATGAGCGTAACGGGACAATGTGTCAACTTTTTCGGCTACATACCGGCGTTCATCGATTTATTAGACGTTGTCACGTCAAAAGATTTTTTCTCGTATGATGAATATTTTCTCATAGCTTGGGATGAAAAGTATCGTGTACCACACGGTAACAAAATTATTTAAGCTCGAGCGAAGTACTTTGACTTCTACTACTTCTACTATAGAATCCTTCGCTTCGCTCTGGATTCAAAAATCGCTCTCGCCGTAATTACATTATTTTGTTCCCTTGTGGTACAATCCACTATTATCGTATAGTTGTTACCTACTACAATAATCGCACGGTTTTGATAGTTTGGTTATTAATCCGTATGGTAACGACACATCACTAGTTCGGCGTGATTCGCCGAACTCTGCATGCGTTCGTTTGGTGTGGACACAACAGCGAAAACGAGCGTATACTGTACCGTTCGGTGGCCACCAATTGGTGACCATTCGCTCGCTTATGTTCGGTTGGTCTGTACCCACCATAATATTACACTATGTACAGTACATGAGTGAACGAGTACGTACGTATCGAATTCACCACCGCCTTTTTTGAAGTCGGTAAAAATAGAGATTACTTTAATTTTTCTTCGGCTCGTTACAAATCCAAATATATTTAAGGATATTACAAATCATTTCTGGTAGAATCATGTGTGTTTCTTTGGCAAAAACATGCCATACCATGGTTGTCTGGAAGAGATCGCTCTGAGCGATAAGACCGCCCATTATGACACTAATTGTAAAATTTGTTTTGTTCTAGTTTTAAGTTTTCTTTGTTCTGTGGTGTTTAAATAAAGAGTTTATCTATCTATCATACGTTACAAAGGTACGCAGTTTTGCTGTATTTTCTTCAGAACCATTCTTTAATCTCATTTGTAGAGTAGCTGACTCCTACAAAATCCGTCATTCGTTTAGTTTAGAATGGAGGATGCGCCAAAAACTTAACACTCGTTTAGGTAAGTTCGATACCGACATACAGATATAGATATAGCTACCAGAAAAATAAAGGTTGTTTCCAGACTTCCGTAGTCTTGTTAAAAATAAAAATAGTTGTTGAAAAATTAAGTTTCATACACTATGTATCTACCTGCTCTACTATTATCTATTCTGTGACCTAGGATCTAGTTACCCCACCGTCAAATGGGCTCAAAATTGAAGCATTATTTCGTAGTTCATCTATACATCTGTCAGACGATTTTTTACAGGGATGTGTGGAGGGAGGTTTCATAATTATAAAAACTCGGATCTACGGTCTATTTCAGCGGTGAAAAAACAAACTTGTAAGTCAATACGATCTAAGGATCTGACCGTTTTTGTCGCATATTTTCGCATTTTTCGCAATTTCACAAAGGAATCTAAACCTTAATCGTACTTCCGGTTGAAATTTGACGAGAAGCAATGTCTTACAGCTTACAGCACATGTACAGGAAAACATCGGAGAACCGTAAATATGTATATTTTATAATAAAAAAAGCGGATTTACTATTACAAACTTGTTTTATGCAGTTGGTTTAATAACCGTGTCTAGGGATCGTTCGGCAAAGTTAAGTTTGGTTTGCACTTAGTCAGGGACTAGGGGCCGCGGATCGGGGGATCCAACGCCCCACCACATAGTCCCGAGGCGAGATGCGCTCTGACGTGTTCCCCAGAGCGCATCATACCTAGGCGAGGCCGAGTGCCCCTAGAGGCGAGTCCGAGGCAGTCGCCCGGACGTCCGCAGAGGTGGTCGCGGTAGCGCAATAGCGATCCCGTGACCACCTCAACATGCGGAGAGGAGAACACCCCGGGGTTTTTAGTGGGTAAACTCCGTCAGGCGCGTCATTAGGATGCGTGCTGGCGGGGGAACCCCACATAACTAGCCGGCCTCCCCCGAGGTCGGAAGTATGAATAAGGACATTTCCCCGGGCAAAAAAAAAAAAAAATGGTTTGCACTTAGTAATCTTTGTACTCGTAGTACCTAAGTAAGTATAACATAATAATGACGCTAGTGCTCCGATATGCCATAGGTTTAGAACTATTTTCCCATTGTGCTCTAACCAGCAGATACCCAGTTAGACAAGCATTTGTGTCATCGTCGACCGATTGACAGTATTTTAGGAACTTCCTGAAGATTAACAATCTTTTCTGTAATAAAAACCATTTGTTTATTTTGTGTGTACAAAATTATTTTAAAAATAATTCTATCCGACTGACCTTCCTTCTGATGAATTAAACTGGTCAAGTGTGAGTAACACTGTTATTTAAAGGGACCATGACTATTATTATATTATGTTAATATTGTTATCAGCCTACATCATTCCATTGCTGGGCAAAGGCCTCGCCCCTCTTTCCATGACTTCCGGCCTATGGCTACAACTAGCCTATCCTACCTGTACGAATCCAGTACGTCACGCCACCTTCGTCGGGGGTCGACGACGTTGACGTTTTGCTCCGGCTGGAACACAATCGGTTGTGGTTTAGGCCACAACTGGTCTGGCATACGACAAACGTGTCCGACCTAGTCCCATTTCAGCTGTGCCGTTTTCTGGGTCTACTACCGCGATTAGACCTTTTTGGGCGCAGTATCGTGTTTCTGACGCAGTCGGTCTGTTAGACGCCCAGGATGCTGCACTCGATCACTCGTTGTCAAAGCACGCATATGGATTTTTGTTGAACAGTCAAAGACAAAGTATGTGCACCATAGGTGAGGATGGAGAGAATGCAGATGTCCATTGGTCTGCGCTTCAGGCCTACAGTAAGGTTGCAAGTATTCTATAACCCAATAGCCCTTGCAAGCGGGCAGTGCATCTTGCAACTTGCCTTGTTTTCTTGTTGTTGTGAATTATTTTTGTTATTAACAGTATTTCGCTTCTGAGTATCGTTCTGTTCTTTTTATTTGTATATATTACACATATTAAATAGCTAGCACAAATTGTGAACTTAATGTTAAGAGCATATTCAACTATTTCAAACATTTCAGCTTATTGCTGAATTTTCTAGGTGTGATGTAGCTACTGCCAACCTATTTTTGTCTTTTAATTATTAAATTTCACTTAAAAACAATGCCCAGACCGAGAGCTATTTGATAAATCGAACTTTCTCTAATCAATTTTCCAAACAATAAAACATAATCAATATTATTTATCAGCGTAGGTATAATGCCCAACTAAATGCGAAAGTTTGTGCGTTTGTTTGTCATCTCTGCACGTCACACGGCTGAACGAATTTTAATGATAATATTTGGTATACCTATGAATACTTTAGGTCCCGTAATAGGTCATAGGATACTTTTTATTCCGTGATAATCAACGCGGATGAAACCGCGTAACGCATCTAGTAATATATAATTGGAGTTTTTGATAAGTTTCCTCAGTTTGCGGAACTCTAAAACGATTGACAACGTTGAGAGTAGAAGGTAATTTCGTTAATGAAACGGTGGATCAGAGGTTGATATTTCATTCCGTTATTGCCAGGAATAATCACGGAGAGTCGGTACTTGACAACGGCTAATCAGAATGTTAAAAGGGACGACTAATATAGAAAATTAAAACAACGTCCGCGATCGTACTGTGGACATTCCACGTTGATGGTTTGTAAACTACCAACCATCACAAAATACCCTTATAATATTATAAATGTGAAAGTTTAATCATAAATGATAATAACTCTTTATTTCAGGAATCCTAGTTAGGGGTCAGGTTCTATGTACTGTCGCTATTATTATATAATATTATCATTATATCGTGTAACTGAAAACATGATAGTCACAACTAAAATATTAATCTCAGACCCATATCATATTACCTTACAGGCTAACATACGTATTAAATAATAGCTTCAAAATATCTTTATAATAATATGTCTGTGTGAGTTTCGATGTTTGTTACTTTACTCAATCACGCAAAAACGTCTACACGGATTTGAACCAAATTTAGCACACATAATATTATTAGTGTTACACCTAAAAGTAACACGCTGAAAACTTCTTTTCCCGTAAAAGTTAACGGTTTTTGTATGATAATTCTCAATGCATGGTGAAACCGCGGGGCGCGGATAGTAAACATAATTATAGATACCTAGTACAAACTATCGTATTAAATCGATTTATCTGACACACCATTCGTAATGTTCGGGCTTTCTGTCCTTTATCTAAGGACATTTTATAGCGATAACTAGGTTCCAACACTGGGGTCAATACCATTCTAATAAATTATAAATATGTTTTTTAATTATTATAGCAAACTACACGTTTATACGTTGCGTGCTACTAACACTAATCTGATTTAAAGTATATATTGGTTAATTGCCTGCTATATAGTACCCTAATAAAATATATGCTGGGCTTTTCCCATACCAGCTAATCCTCACGATTTCACCCGCGTTGACCATTAACCGTTAAGTTTTACAGGATAAAAAGTATTTTACATTGTATTCCAGGAGCGCAACTCTATATTTTTCTGGTGTAAACTTAAAACAACAAAAATACAGATAAGAGCACAAAGGTAAGCACACTGGTACAGGTAGTAGGTATGTAGGTTACCCTGCGATGTAAAAATTCAGTGCAGCGGAACAATCCGGGCATGACGTGAGAGTGCATTATGGACTTACGGGAAGGACCACTTACTATCAAAAACTATTGAACTAAGGTAGTGACATAGTTCCAAGCATTAGCAAGTTGAAAACGCAGTGAGCATGCCATGCTTGTAGTACTAATAACCACTGGGGCAGAAAAGTTCTCTAGTGGCGACCAAGGACAGGAAGACGTCATCCATTAGGTGGATCGGCCATGGCCTGATACGAGTCGCGGGGTGCCGCAGCTGGATGCGAAAAGCTAATAACTGCTAGTTAAGACGTTTAACGGGGCTATATCTAGTATAGTAAATATAAACATAATGACGTCGTATCCACATTTTTCTCACAGTGAAGATTAGCCTGAACATTTTTATTAAAACACTTTGACAATTGTAACGGATTGAGATAATATTTCGTCGTATAAAAAGGGAAACAGAAATGAGAATTGGTTCATAAAACTCCAGCAACTAGATTGAGTAGTGGTCTTTCATAATAAATTCAGGGAACATCGGACTCCAGACATGTCTTTGAAAGAATTCTTAATCAGGGTAAGCAAATACCTTCATTATCTTACACATAGTACATACAGTCACGCTTTTCTCCCGTTGGGACAGGCAGAGACTACATCATACCACGTGATACAATCCCAGCGGAAAGCACTACACCAACTCATTGGAGCCCTCTACTCTCTACTGCTTTCTGGAACTCCAGGCTGTGTAGGGTCCATGCGAGGTGGTATCACATACTTTCCGCCTGGTCTCATTCACACAGAGAACATCAATCCGTATTTTACTCGTGATCTCGCATACATCCTTATTCTTAGCTTTTATATTTATCTTAATTATAAATTATATCTAGCAGTAACCAACAAGGAGTCTGTATACATGAATGGAAGATAATTATATTCTAAATCGTTGGCCTGGGACATTTCAATTAAGCTACCGAACAGGAATAGGTATTACTTTTTTAGAAATTATGTCTGTCGTTGTTTTTTTTTTCGAATCGGAAGAACGGATTGCAATGCAGTTTTCATCTTTCCCTGCTTGGTAGCTTAAAATTGGTCCCGTCATGTACCTATACCTAAATTAATAAGCTTAGCCCTAGTCTAGTAAAAAGTGAACTATTGATAAAAAAAACAACTTGAAAGTGGTGCAATCTTAAGGACACAGAGAGGTAGGAACTATTTTTCAAAATATTTTATTGTGGTTTGTCAACAGTACTTACTTATCTTATATTTTATTTTATTTTACTAAGTTACAAGATGTGTAAATCTTTCACCTGATGGTAAGCGCTACGCCTGCCCATCACAGTTTACAGTCCCACTCAGAACTATGCATTGCATAATATTGCTCAGCACTGTTGTCTAAAGTCTCAAATGCTAATGTACTGTAATGTAACGTCTATTGCTAATGTACCTACATACATATATAAAAATTGCGTCATAAAGAAGTTAATATTCCTTCTACTTTTCTAAATTAAATTCTTTTCTGAATTAGTTTAATTTTTATCAATATGCCATCTACCTAACCTACCTATGGTTGAACTCTAGCTAGGGTAGGGATAAACCCTGGGGTTTATGATAAAATTAAGAAAATGCAATTATAAAACTCCGAAAACATCAAAGATTAATAGGCAGTCACTCATCCAGAGGTCCAACGTCCAATGTTGATTGAAGAAGAATCGGATCGCTATAGAACTGGTCTGTTGAAGATCCAGAAAACTACTTATGACCTACTTACAATATAATACACGTTTCGATATTCCATGCGTATCTTACCTTACTTATTGCAATAGATCTTACCTTATTGTGCCGCTTTTTTTACCCTGAGAATCTTTTCTGGCATCATTCGTCTGGCCAGCCTCTTCTGTCGTACAATTGAAAGATGATCGATAATTGCGCCGCATCTTTATTCACCGGATCTGTCACATACAAATTGCATGTTATTTGATGAAGGAAGATAAGAGGTCTACAATCTATACTCTTCTTATCATGAACTATTAAAGGACAAACAGTCAATATATTAAAGAAACATAATTATTAAAAATAAATTACCGATGAAGAATACCCTTAAAATTTTTTTTTTTAATTTTTGTCTTTGTTTCTTTTCATATCACGTAAAACCACTGTAGCGATTGCAATGTGGTTTTTACTCTTGAGTAGTTTAGGAAGTATATGTAGGTTATAGGTGCGCTTGATAAGAAAGTGTTTCTAGGCATAGGCCTCTCTGGGATTTGGTGTGAAACTTTCTTCTTAAAGCTCTTTCACACTATCAATAATATCACGTGATCATCGATATCGTGATCCAGTATTGATGAGTTATTGATGCTACTGACGATATCGCGATAATACTGACGGATACCAAATCGTTCTTGAAATCCGCTATCCAAGTGGCTTCGATAATATTACCAGTGCGTACGTTTTATTACCATATAATTGATATTTGTAAAAAAATTTTTATTTATTGACAGAACTTAAATAACAAAATAAATAAAAGCAAAACTAATTAAAACTAATAACTTAAAAATCTAACAAAAGAGGGTGTCCATGAGGCATGGTGCCAAGAACACTGGCTGCATTTCCACGTTGAATAGCAATAGCTATTCTCTGTGCGAGAAATGAGCCAGCCCTCTTGTCACCAGCGGCGTAGCGTCTACTTTTTAGTCCGATTAGTAGTCGATAGTCCGGTTATCATCACTGAAGACAACAGCACATTACGAGCTCAACGTAGTACTGATGGCAATACTAGGATTACTACCTCGTATTTTTTTTGTGACTGGTTGCGCCCCGCGGTTACACCCGCGTAATTCCTGTTTTACTGCAAGTGATATATTTCCCAGGATAAACAACAGAGCATGTCACACGAAAATAAACAAATGAAGATCGCGAAAAAAACTAATTCAAAGTCTCAATAGAAGAATAACACAAAGAAAAAAAGCACTTTCAGTATTTCTCAAATTTTTAATTTTTCGGCCTACTTTTCCGAGCTTTTACTGTAATGACCTGATCAGAACTATTACAAGGTACATTTTAAAGCAAAAAAAGCCAATTTGTGAACGAATTCGGCGGTAACCAAGTATGGTCTTTTATTTATAAACTTTAATTTTAACTCCTCAGAAGAACAATAAGAACTAAATAAAACTAAGAATATAAATACCTTATTAACTTTCGTCAATTCGCTCAAGTAGTTGATAATTTAAATCCACCGCACTAAAACTATTGTAACGACAATTATTATTGTACTGATATGAAGCTTAACAATACATTTTACTAGATTTTCTCCCAAATTTACTAAGATAGATAGAATAAAAATATGCCGCTGTGTGTAGGCAGGCTTAATTCGCACACGAGATATGCAGAGAGCGACCCATGGGCCAAGTACGGACAACAGGGTCAACAGGGATTGCCAATCACAGTCGGTTAGAACCAATTGAAATATTATGTAACTAGCTGCGCCCCGCGGTTTCATCCGCGTAATTCCAGTTTTCCCGCAAGTACTCTACATTTCCCAGGTTAAAAAATACCATAATATAGATAGATAGATAGGTGATAATAATATATAGATAGATCGATACATTACATATTTCCGTACAAACTTTCATCGCCTATTTTTATTTTACCCCCCTTAGGGGTAAAATGTTTACAAAATTTGATTTCATATTTATTTATATCTAATCAAAAGCCTAAAAAATAGTTTTCAAGCTTCTAGCTTCAAAAATTACGCAATTTAGTAACTTTCATCCCCTATTTCAACACCTTACAACCCCTTAAAAGTAGCCTGTCCTTTCTCTGGCTCTAGACTATCTCTAAATCAAATTTTATTTAAATCGGTTCAGTAGTTTAGGCGTGAAAGCGTAACAGACAGACAGACAGAGTCACTTTCGCATTTATAATATTAAGTAGGGATTTATCCTTAGCCCTACCAAACTTAGACTTTGCTTGCTAATACTATCACCTCGATGTTTCAACCAAAGCAGCCCACCTCTGGGCACAATGTTCCAAACATCGAAATTAAAGAACTATCGATTAATTTAACTAGATGTCCCGTTGAAACTCGTACCGCCTAACAGTCAATGAATGTGCTTGCGAAGGATGATTTACTCGAAATGGCTATAAATTAATAAGGGTTAGGTTGTAGGTATTTTTAATGCCACATATTTTAAGCTAAAAAAAAAAAAATTAAAAAAAAAAAAAAAAAACATTTAGGGGTATGAAAAATTATATCTAAATCGAAAGAAGAAGAGTCGAAGATACTACCGCCTAGTGAGTTCCTCTGTTTTTAATGTGTCGTTACCATATTACCTCCGTTATGTAATTAAGATCATTAATCTCTGGTTTGAGAAAGTCCCCTTCCTTCACCCTACGATTGTCTTTTCCCAAAAGGACCTATCGAGACTTGGACTTATCAAGGTTTGTCATTATACTTGTGGTGTATACATACCTACCTCGTCTACTTTGAGCTGTTTTATTACCTAAACTGAGAAATATTAGCTTTGTATGAAATCAAGAATCTAACATAATGCTTGTTTTTACGTATTTTGATTTATGTTTGCCGTCGGGATTCTATATTATGAAAAATAAATTTTTGATGCAGATTGCTAGCAGCCAGTGTTAGGGCAGAATTTCGTCAGGACAATATATTATTAAAGACAAAATAGAATTAAAATTCTTATTTATACCTACAGTGAATAGTTCACTACCTCTGCATTGATGGATGAGCATTATGGGCCGCGTTGTGACCAATCAAGAGTGGATGGTACTCAACGCATGGACGTATTAAGGAAAAACCCTGGATCTTCCAAAAAAAAGATTACTCCCAAAAATAGCGATACTGGTAGATTTTTAATTCAATACATTTTAGATTTTGATCCTAAGCCAAGTTTAAGTAATACTAAATTTATGGGAAAAATAATAAGGCATATCTTGTTTTTCCGGATTACGTCCTTGAATTAACGCGGTCAAATGATGCGGTCCATCAAATTCATGGAGGTCCAGACCCGAAAACAATTAGGTACCAGAAACTATAAAAAATATACTATACTAGAATACTGATTTTCTAAAATCTTACTATTGCGAGTTTATAAAGCTGTGACAACTTTTTATGAATAAGTCGTAAGTCATCATTTTCGTCATAAGGTTCTATGAGATACCCACTGAACTGAACAATACTGTAGTACTATTATTTATTCTATGGTTGTTTAAAACTCTAGAAAACACCTCTGTTTATAGTGCGTCAATCTATTTTTAACAAGCGTTTATAGTGACCTAGTATCCGAAGTTGAAATTTTGAATGTCCGTCTATTCCCGAGGACAATATACAATAAATTATGGTGACTGTGGGCTGATCTGATGAGGGATGGAGGTACACAAAGAAATTCCTCAGTGACGATCAGAGTCTATTGATGGTATTTGGTGACCAGCTTGCAGTACCGAAAAGTTATTTTACATATAAACCACATGACCGCGGTTTCATCTGCGTATTACCAGTTTTGCTGCAATAATTCGACATTTCACATTTTGAAAACCACAATTTTCCTTAGATATAGCTTAATATCGCAAAAAAAATGTCAAATCGTGAATTCATACAAAAATCTCATACTTATATATTTTTACAGTTTTTGTAAATTTTTAATTTTTTTGGCAACATTTCCAATTTTTCTCTTCATAAGAACCGTCTCAGGGCAAAAACGAAAATTTAAAAAACATGCCGAATTGTTCAAGTCGTTCTCAAGTTATCGCGTGACCAAGGGAAATAGGGATTCATATAAAGGAAAATAAACAAAACATTTAAATGCAAGTCTGTGCTACTAGATTGACAAGTCTCTGGGACGTCGTCTATCACATCTGATTGCTGTGCTAGCCTTGACCCATTCTGTGATCGGATCACGTGATCCACTAGGTAACGAGCTGTTCTTTCTTCGTGTCGTTGCAGATATTGTGATCTTTTTGTTTACGCGTCCGATAAAGCCAAAGGTAACGTTTTTCAATAAGCGACCTAAGTGTAATAAAAAATTAATATAAAAACTTTTCGAAACAAGTTGTTTCAAAAGGCTGCAAATCATAAAAGGTATCATAAAGCATAGTGTAAGGGCGTTAGGAAAAGTAACAATTTTAGTTGAGTTTATAAGTACGGATAGCATTCTTACAAGTTTTACATTGATTTCTAAACGAATTTTCCCTTTAGAATCAAGGGGTATTTATACTTACTACTACCATTTAGGTAGGTAGCTATTACACAAAAGGCTCACGTATTTATGTAAAAACAGAAATACCGCCAGCCATTAGATACCTATATCTGCATCTTCTCAATAGTTAAGACATAATATACCTTTTCGTAACTAGATCTTTAAGTTCTAGTAGGTAAGCATAATTCTGGAATAGTTCCTCCAGAACATTGGTTTTTCATGCAACATACAGATGCACGTTCCATTTCATTTAAAAAATAGGTACAAGACCTAGACGTGTAAAAGATTTGTATTATCATTATCACTGATGTATGGAGTTTTATTCTTCAGCGCTACCTAACTTCATCTTGTCGACAGGCTCTGTGCGTGTCCGTGTGTCTGGCTTCATCGTCCAGCTCCAACGAAGAGACGGCTCGAGAATTCATCGAGCGCGTTTTGAGGATCCCCAAGCCTGACAATGTCCTCAACTCAGTCCTTGGGCGCCTCGAGGGGACCAGACAACAAGAGGTTAACAGACAGCCTATCATCGACAAAGTGGATTGTGACGAACCTATAGAGGTAGGCAATTTGAAAGATATCCTGCACCGCACTCATATGTGTAACAAGATGTTAAATTTTCTGCATAATGGAGCCTTTTCTATAATCATAATATTTTTTTTTTCATATTCGGATCGTAGTTTTATTCGCACTCCTATAAATAGTTTAAAAATCAACTGTGACCTTGCTTTCACTCTCCTATTAGTTACGCAAAATCTCTCAAATCCAATGCAATAAATGAGTTTCTTGATATAATTACTCAGATATTATAATATAATGCAGCTGCAGCATTCATTAAACAAAATTATCAGCATACTAATAACATACTTATCAAAAGTTGCAACAGAAATAAACCGGCTATATTTATGTAACGTTCCGTCGAAAAAGTAAGGATATCTACTAATAGTCGCAAAATTTATTCCTTGCTAGTGGTCCGGTCGCCCAGTGGTTTTAAGGTTCAAAGTTGTCAAGATTCTATTGTCTAAAAGACTATATGTGGGCGACAGACCTTTTAATAAAAATATTCGAATTTAGTTTCTTTCTTTTCGTTATGTCGCGAATGTCAAAGAGTGAAAAATAGTTGAGTTTTTTTGGTTCGCTGAGTAAATATATTAATCGAATAAGAGAAATATCGTTTCGTTTTGTCCCTTCCACATTTCCTTCGAGCCGGATCCCACATTTCCTTCTAGCCGGAACCCGCATATCCTTCTAGCCTGATCCCACATTTCCTTTGAGCCTGATCTCAACCAGCGACCGGAACAGCTCCAATAATCGTGAAGCACACAGCTTTTTGTCGGATGATCGAAATAAAGAAATGCTGGTCACGAGGTCCATCACGTTGCGACGTAAAGCCATACTGGTTGAAGCGATCGAGAGGCCTCAGTCATCGAAGACCACGTTTGCACCAGACAAATAACCATCGCCGTGTGTATCGGAAAAGACAGGCAGAGTCTTGCAGGTCATCGAGTTGTGCCGCGCTACGCGCGCCAACGCCGCTGCTGGTATTATGAAGCGAACCCAAAGACAATGATGGTGGTCTATGGAGTAGATCAACATCGCGGCAAGCGAATGCGCGACAGTGCACTTCACTACCGGTGATTACGACAACATCGAAATACATTTGTCTGGATAGTCGACTAGTACCAGAGATCGGAGAAATGGTCCTGCTCATTCATGAAAGCTTATCTCGTAACACCTGCGGAGCTATTCAGCACGGTGCGGATCAGCTCGAGTTAGTTTCATTTTGACGTTTGATTGCCACGGGACTCGTCATTTCAATACGAACGCACCGTGCTGCATAGCCCCGCAGCGCTGGGCGCGAGGAGTGATAACAGGGACATTCCCAGGAAAAATCAGGGCTTTAAGCTGGTTCGTTTCTCTTATGGCGGGAAATTTCGTTTTTAGAGCTATCGTTTTTAATACGAAGAACTAATTACTTTTAAAATAATGTAGGCACTAACTTACTTTTTTCTAATGCATTTTTTTTATAAAAATATTAACTTCATAATCCTCCGTCCGGGCATTTTCGTAAAAAGGGATCCCGTATTTTTGCTTCACGTACTAATTTAAATAATATAGATATGTGAAGCTCGGTATAGCTAAACAAACTTTATAAATATCGGCCGAGAAGTGTTACTGATCGCTATAGATATTGCCACAAAATGTACGGATGCGTTTACTTTCAGAGCAGCGTCAAATTATTCTATGGCCACGTGTCATGTTAGACTGTCGTGATATACTTGTTAATATTATACGTCGTACTACCTATTTACGGTTTAATGTTCATCAAAAATACATACATACAATGTTTGTGTCCTTTTTATTACAGATTTTGCCAGAATATACAGAGTCTCTGCAGGCGTCGCACGAGAGAGATCTCAGGCACCAAGTAACACAGGTAGAATGATCACAAATTACTATAAAATATAATTACAAGTATCCTATGTGTTATGCCAGGAGTCAGGACCTACCATACTGACCTGGTCAGGACCTACCATAAGTATCGTAGGTATACTTACGAAAGGAGATGTCCAGATTTTGGACTGAGATGATCAGGAATAATTGGGAGTAAGGTGTAACTATATCCTCAGATTCCTCAGTCTACAGTGCGATACACCATTCCTGTTGATCACAGGCCCAAGGTTGTACTCGTATAGAAAGCGATTGGTCTCCTTTTATCAACATCCGTTCAGCCTTTTCGGCGCTACTGATAGGACAAACTCCCTATGCCTATGCTAGGTAGGTTATCAATTGACGTGTGCACTCGGCAGCACATTTCACGAGGAAACATTACATAATGTTCAAAAAAGGTTGTGATGTGATCACAACAAACGTGTGTGTTGTGGACTTGCGGTGTGATCAAAAATGTCGGACAAGATTTTTAAACTTACAGGCTAACGCCTGGACTACTAATTAGTACTATGAACTATTAAGTTGTTTATTAGTTTGATTACTGACGACCGGATTGACACGGATGTGTTATTCTGCCGTAACGGAGCTGTGCGGCAACATACTTGTTTACACACTTACACTTCCGCATTTTTTATATTGGGAAGTAAGGTATGTAGCTAAAGCACGTGTTTAGTCAGTAGCAGTAGGTCTGTAGTAGGTAGTATTGATTTCAAACAAATTGTTTCACAAATTTCAAAAATATTAATATTATACTATTGTGTACTTACCTAGCTATTATTACGTAGGTAATTTTCACGCTCTTTCACAACTTTAGTTTTCTATAAAAGGATATTGTGAGTACCAAAGAGCCTGGCCCCTGAGACTTAGGGTTTGGCGAGCCAATAGCTGTTCTACCTACCCAACAAGCGCCGTGACCTTTGCACACTATCCAGTAAAAATGAGCTCAATTGTAATGACTAAGACCAACCCTTCGCCTTCGTATCCCCCAACTCGATACTGACAGAAAGGGTATTTTTAATTGGCGTTCATTTATCGCACAGCCATTACTCATTCCTCATCAGAAGCGCGTGTCGAAACGATCAGCCGATCTGATTAATTTATAAAAGTTATTAGCAAAAGCAAACATGTTCGTGTATTTCAACGCTGATCGTATGAGGAACATGTCAATATTAGCGATTTAAAAAAACCATTATCTCATTTGTGTGTTAAAATTGTCATTTTTTTCAACAGAATAAACATCACCCCATCTGCCCCTTAAAGAAGGAGAAGCGAAAGCTGAACACCGACGAATACGAGTACCGGCCGGCCTACTACGACGAGGTGATCTGCACCACGGCCGGAGCCAGAGATAACTACGAGGTCAACGATGGGGTAAGTTTATTCACGTTGTCTAAGAGCCTGATTTTTTCTGCCTGAGTTTGGGAAATGAGACGTCGTTGGTTTTTTTTTTCTCAACGTACTAGGAAGATAGTACAACATAGTTCTGTAAACAATCTTACAGTGTTATTATGGTGATCTCTGAAAAAAAAACTGAATTAAATTCACTCACTAAAGCTATTTGCTGAATAATATGGGTTATGTTTTATATCGGAAAATATAGGTTTTTTGTGAAAACGGGAATTCTACGGATAAAAGGGTAATCTCTGGAACTACTGTAGAACTAATGAGAGTTACAAAATTCTTTCGCTGATAAAAAGCTACCCTATTGTATACCGAGTCGCATCCTCTATCCCGGAAAATGCATAGTTCCTGGTATCGTAAATGAAGTAGGCGAAACCGCAGGGCGCAGCTGTTAATATTATGTTGGTTTCATATTATGTACGTACATCCAAATATTTTAGGTAGGTATTCACGGGATCCGAGATTTTTTCTTGATACAGCAGAAACAACATTATACAAAGACAAAAACTGGAATCACCGTCACACAAGGGTACAGATTAGGGCACTTTGATTAATAATATCAAAATCGTCGAGATTTGTCAAAATGATATTTAGTCGAATTAGACCCGTTTTTGTTCAGTCTACTTATATGAATATTAATTTTTTACATAACTTGTTCAAGAAACATTATGTCTGCTTCCCGTCTGTTTCCTAATAAATTGGACGCAATGATTTAAAGACGCTTAACTGTACACCTTTCTAAAACATTCAAGTGGTCCCAATTTGTTTTTTCTTGTCGTTCGCAGATTTGTTCAAGCCTCGGTTTCTCATGCGTGCAGTGGAATAAAACCATACATCTCACTAGAAGACGGTATTCCAGGTAAATTAACTAACCATAAATAATAACATAATATAATTGAACTTACAATTCCGTAAATAATCAATTTTAAGCTCTTGAGGCCGAATGAGGAACGATTTCTTGCAGCGGAAAAGCATAAGTACCTTCTTCTTAGACTTTTATGTACTTCACTAATGAAGGTCGTGGCTAGGATGTGGATTGACGCATCACTGTTTACACCAATCTCCTCTAGGATGCTCTGTCCTCAGCTGATCTTATGCCATCGGGTATTGGTAGACCAATGAGGGTCTTTATTTGGCCCGTCCATCGCGTGGATGATCAACCGCCAGGTCTTTTACCGCCCCATACCCAACTAATGATCTAAGCCTGAAGTGATCAAAGTGAAGTTATACCTAGTGATCTTCCATTAATATTATTTTCAGTGACTGCTGGGAGACCCAGAGCATGGTGATACCAGCCGGGTGCGAATGCATGTGGCCAGAGCATAAGCTGGGAGAGTTTAAATTTGAAACTACATTTTTCTGAAAACTGCAATGATAATGAACTGTGATGAGAACACGAAAGACAGCTTACAATTAAAGAAAAAACTTAGTTAAGTATGTTTCTACTATTAATTGCCAATATATTTTTCTCTGCTAGCTTAAATCTGTACCTATAGCTGAAAATGTGACCATGACACAAAATTTAACCTTCAAATTATTTGGCCTTCGGCTACTAACAATTTTATTAGTTAATTTACCTACTTGAAAATAACTTTCATGTAGATATTTTAATAATTATGAGTCAATCTAGAATGTGGGGGCTATTTTAAGGAATGTTGTCACTGAAACCGGTAGATAAGTAAGTAGCTAGGTACTAATTGTTTTAAGTAAGTAATTAAATAAAAATTAACTTAAAAACTAAAAATATAGGTACCTAAGCGGAACATAATTATTAATTCATTGTGAACCAATAAGTTCCTAGGGGCCATTCAAGTGTTACGTAAGCATAATAATAATTGTACTAGTTATTAACCCCTCCTTCCCCCTTGTCACCAAAAGTTATCAAACCTCCATAGGCTTACGTAAACCTTTGTACTTACATATATATTTAAATCTGTTCAGGTTTCTTTATTGTTATAATTTATGAGCAGCAGTTTTTAAGTCTACAATCTATAATTAAAATAATGTGAATAAAAAACTACTTGTTAAAGTATAATTAAATATTTTATTTTTCTGACATTTACCCTTTTGTTTCTATTCATATAACTAACCTTGAGTTCTACAAATCCTTACTAATATAATAAATGTGATTGTAAGTTTGTTTGATACGGTTTCACGCAAAAATTACAACCGATCATCATGACTTTGTATAAATATTTTTGGAGGTATTAGAAGTAACATAGGATGCTTTTTAATGCGTAAAAAGGTTTGTAAGGGGTTGAAATAGGTTATGTATGGAGGGTATCGTAATTTTTTAATCTAGAATCTTGAAACTTATTTTGTAGGCTTTTGATTAGATATTACTAGCTGCGCCCCGCGGTTTCACCCGCGTATTTCACGTTTTGTCCCACGGGAACATACTATCGGGATATAAAGTACCCTATTACTCAATCCTGGTTATAAACTATCTATGTTCCAAATTTCATTCGAATCCGTTCAGTAGTTTTTGCGTGAAAACGGAACAAACATACATACATCCATTCTCACAAACTTTCGTATTTATAATATTAGTAGGATAAATAAATATGGCATTGAAAATTTTACCCTTAAGGGGGTAAAATAAAAATAGGGTATGTAAGTTTGTATAATATGTAAGGATTCGGCTAACCCACTGCACCGATTTTAAAAATTCTTCCACTAATGTAAGCTACATTATCTGCGAGTAAAATAGGCTATATTTTATCCCCGTAGGAACAGGATTCATAGAAAATTTCCACAGGAACGGAAACTACACGGGTGAAGCCGCGGGGCGCAGCTAGTATGTTATAATACGCATCCTTGGTCGTTAAATCGACATTAATTTGATGCAGGTTATTTATGTAGGTAAATAAACCAGTTGTGTTGTCGACTCGGTCTTTTACTGTTCCTCTGTCCCAATAGTTGAAGTAAAAAATGCAGTGCCTACATTCGGCGAGTCGACCATGATGTTGAACGGAATCAGAAATCTATTACAATCAAAAGTATGTAGAAAAAAAAAACAAGAAAAAAGAAAGAAAAAACCAAAAAAAAATTGAAAAAAAAACTTATCAATGGCAAGAGATATTGCTGTTTCAATTCAACCAACGGGTATAAAATAATCTCTCATGTTCCGTTTCAACGTTCCGTTCATGTTCAAGGTCACGAATACACCCTCACCCCATCAACCTCGTCTACCCTACTATCACCCACCCAACCCCCTCGCATCAAGTTTCCCTCCCTAGTAAGCTCCTTTAGTTTATTCCGCCCTGGTACCCAGCGTGAGCGTTTTTGATCAGGCACAAATGTGGCACAGGCCGACAAGCACTGCCATGTTTTGAGGCCTGTGCCAGCTAAACAATCGGTCTAAATATCATGAAACTGAGTAACTTCGTAACTTTCTTTTGAACATGCTTTTATTAGCTTCATACACAATACAACAATAAAAATAATTAATTAAAAATTAATTATACTTAGTTAAAAAAAAAAAATGCTTTCATAGGAAGCCGAGCTAAAAAGTAGAAAAATAATTAATGTTATGGTAAAATAGCGTAGGTACTCCTTCCATATCACAAAAGCCTGCTAGAATACTAAAAATCGTCCCAAAAAGTATACAAAACTAAGTTTTCGCCTTCATTTTATGTATTCCTGGTACAAAATATCGGTACGCGGGATGCGCATATTGACAATAATTATCGTTCTGCGCACCTTTTGGTTTATAATGTCCGACACGAATTTGGAATATGTCTATCCATATCCTTGACCTATCTATCCTATCTATGACCTGTAATAACCCAAGAATTCGAATCGAATTCGAAGTTTGATATATTTAAAACTTTTTTTACTTACCTACTTTTCAGCCAGTCTTCTAATTAATAGCGAATTATAGCGGATCTACCCATAACAAAAAGTTTGGCTAATTTAGAAGTTTGACTCTTTTACCGAAATGTATGGTAAAAGTATTTCGCGATTTCTGACATTATAATACTAAAACCCCAGTCGGTCCAGAAGTGACTTTCGATCCTTATAAGAAACAGGATCGATTGGCATCAAAAAGTTTTTGTGTAAGATGACCATTTTTTTGCTGATTGTAATTTTTTTTCCTAAATATTGCAGCTAAGAATATCTTAAAAATTTATGGATAGTCTCCTAAAAACGTTTCCCTGTAACTATAACGGTTAAGGTACCTGCCCTTACTGTCCGGTCTCAAAAATTCACCCTAGGTACACAACTTGTATGTTTAAATGTAATTTGGAATGAGAATGGCAAAACATTAGAAAATAACAATTTTATGTTTTTCGCATTCGGGTTTTTTTAGGGTTATTAAAATACTAACGCTAGGCGCTCCGCGGTTTCACCCGCCTTAACTATTATCCCACAGGAATCGCTATTTTTTACGGGATAAAAAGTATCATATGTTCTATTCCAGAAGCTACAGTATCTATATACCTACTTAATTTCATCAAAATGCATTCAGCCGTTCCGGCGTGAAGAGAGAACAAACACACAAACTGTCGCATTTATAATATTGGTGAGAATGTGAGATTAGTGATATTTTTTTTATAGTTTACCCGTATCTGAAAAATTCGTCATTTGATTTGACCGTCATTCTTGGATTGTCGCATTTGAATCAACCAAGTGAACTCGCGGGTATGACCTGTAGAATACGACGCGAGACGTGACGTCTATTCGGGTCGGATGGGGTAAAAGTTAAAATGGCGTGGAATAAAAAGTATGACAGAGACGTACAATGTCGTCTATCTTTCTTGCACTTGTACAATTTTGTGTGAACAAACCGATGTGATAAGAGGTGGCCCGCAGGGAGGTAGGTGGTTTATGGGGTGGACTATCGGAGTATGGACTAGGGATGTTACGGAGGTGGTTCAATCGGAACCGAAGTCGGAGTTTTTAAATTTGTTTTGTCGGAACCTGAGTCGGAGTCGGAGGTGGTGGCAGAAGAGAGACAAGCTTGAGAAAATAAAATAGTACAAACATTATTTATCAGCCTGTTTAATTTCAATTAAACAATACTATGTTTACATGACACGGGCATAATATTCATGTTTTCAATAACAGTTAGCAAATTAAATCAAATGAATTGTCTATCAAAGTAGCAAGACCTCCGATTAATACCTCCGATTTAAAGTTGTCGGAGCCGAAGTCGGAACCAGAGGTGTAATATCAATCGGAAGTTCCGACTCATCAGAGTCGGAGTCGAAGCTCCGTAACCTCCCTAGTATGGACACAGAAGACACTATCCACCCCGCGCGATCCGATTCCCCGCACCTCCACCCGCAATCCGGAGGGCGATCGAGAGGCGCTATATAATGCTCAAATGTTATAGACAAACGGGTTAGCTTGAACCTCCAATCTTCATATTTCATACTAATATGTTGTCTTTTTAATGTTTCGGTCGCGTGGTATGTTTGAGTAGGTATTACTTATATACTTATTTGGCGCGTGTAAAGACGTCATTTATTATGTGTAAGTTGTTATATCAATTTTTGTAAGTATAGAGTGTCGGGGTGAGTGCGGAATCTGAAGGAGTACGTTGTTTGGTATGGGCATACTTGAAACAGTAAGCTACTATAGTATGGGTGAGCTGTTACGGTCACCCGTGAAGAGTGCGGGTTCGATTAACCTTAAATCAAGATGAATATAGCACTATAATAAAAAAAATGAAAGTGTGCTGGGACACAAAGTAGAAGTAAAACGTAACTCTCTCTCCTTCTATCTTCACTAATTATCTCCCTCTCAACTTCCGTTCGCCTCGCCCGATCACATTTTTCGTAACGCATTCACCAGTTTACTCCCCAAGTCAAGCGTGCGTAAAGAAGTTTTAACTACTACAATAAATAATAATAATAACGCGTCACGATCACATCTATAGGTCCTGACCCCTAACTAGGACTTCCTGTATATCTAGGGAATTAGAAACGACGAGAACCATGGTCCTTCAAACACTCAGGGCATTTGTGAAGAAATCTTGTGAGAAATTTTTGCCCTGTGCGGAAATCGAACACGCAACCCCACGCTTCGCAGTCGGCTCATTACCCACTTACGCCACGGAGCCCGTAAAAAATACCACATAATTATAAATGAATTAACTTTATTTAATAAGTTCTGCACTGTGTGTGTACCTACTTAATGAGTTTTTTTGGATGCTTAATGTGAGTTTAAAATATTATTTTTTGAGCCAGGACATGACGACCTAGAGAGCATTGTTCTGCTCGGTTTTGTACGGCTTGAAATAATTTCAACATTTTACGGGTGCCGGGTTTCCGCGTGTTGTTGTCGGAAGGTGAAACAGAGATGGAGGGATAAAATTGTGCCATTTGATACAAAGTAGGTACGTACAAAATGCTATTTTTGTATTTTCACAATAAGCTCGATCTGTGATAATGAAAAATTACTTTAAAAAAATGAGCACATCGTGGGAAGTACCTTATGTTAGGAAGTTTTATTTATCTAGAGGCGAAGGCTGTGGATCTATGAGAACAAGCCTTGTTTGTTAGGTAATCTCCTCGGTTATAGTGTACCTATCACAGAATAAGCCCATGCATGGTCTTAAAATATATACATATATATTAACATACACAGTACACAGTAGTGGTAGGCCTCTTCTGCAAGAGACCGTCTGGGGAAGTTTGCGAGATATTCATCCGCCAAGCAGTAGTGTGCAAACATTACTGTGTTCCGGCACAGAATAGATAGTACTACGTGTTCCGGTTTGAAGGGCATTGTTTCCAGCGAAATTACTGGGCATATGAGATTTTAGAGCCGATGTCTCAGGGTGACGAGCGCAGTGCAGTGCCGCGCAGGATTATGCAATGCAGTGTTCTGGGTGGTGCTGTGACTGTTATGGGCAGGCGTAGCGCTTACCATCAGGTGAAGTTGCTCGTCTCG
Source organism: Campaea margaritaria (assembly GCA_912999815.1). Classification (NCBI taxonomy): domain Eukaryota; kingdom Metazoa; phylum Arthropoda; class Insecta; order Lepidoptera; family Geometridae; genus Campaea; species Campaea margaritaria. The sequence goes on from OU538788.1 coordinate 11,111,977, forward strand.
TCACTCAGGCAATTAAAAAAAAATAAACGCCTAGTTATAAACTATTAATACCTAGTAATAACGCATCACGATTAGATTACATACCTTCATAGATTCAAGCCCCCCCTGTAATCCCCCATCCCTGTATCTAGGGAACCAGGAACTACGAGGACCATGGTCCTACAAACACTCAGGTATATTGTAACGTTATACATGTATCGCCTGCCGAATAAACCAGGAAGTTAAGACTTTTAGGAATAAATGGTAGAAATAGTCGGTCTAGAATGAAGCACTGTTTAAAACGGTAAAGGCGTAATTGTTCTTCATGAAGATACTTATGAAGAGTGAGCCCAGGCTAGGGCAGGCGAGGACTGCGGCAGAAAGCTGGTGTCCAAAGGCGGGGAGGCGCTCGTGGAGAGCGGCCTTCACCGGAGGGTTATAGGGCTCCGATGTTTTAAACTTCAAGACTTCTTCAGGACTATAACAATTAAGTATAGATTCAAAAGTGCTTGAGGACTTCTAACAATTTTCAAGGTTTTAGAGGCTCAGGCCAAAGCCAAACAAGAACTGCCGAATGTCAGCCGTTTTCCAGGCATCACTTCCAAAACTGTCAATAAGTAATTCTGCAATTTGAAAATTTTAAAATTAAGAAAGATAAGGTTAAAAGCTGCCTGATACAATAAGATAAATTAAAACTAAAACTGTATACAAAATTATTGAATTGTACGAGAATACATCAGAATTTAGAAATAAGATTATAAATGACATTAGTAAAATTTAGACATCTTTCAATAATGTTTACAAACAATATAAAAATAGAGACATAAGTATTTAGAATTAATAAACGAATAAAAGTAAAGAATAAGAAATAAATAGTGGCACGCAAGGACTGGAGTAAAAGAGATCAAGGGTTAAGAAACAGAAAGATATGAAAAAGTATACAGAAATAGAAAACCTTACATTATAGCTAATACTTGTGGGTCACACAAATCTTTGCCCTGTGCGGGAATCGAATCCGCCACCTAACACTTCACAGTCGGCTCATCATCCACTTAGGCCTACCTACACCACGGACTACGCCACTAACAGTACTAACAAAACATCAGTTGAACATCAAACTGCACGCATTTGACAGCTTCTATCATACTGCGACACAAGCAATATACAATTCAAGCAACAGGTCACTACTGTTTAGATTCTTTAGATGTACTTACCTAATGATGTGGGTGGAGGCTGCGCGGGCGCAGGTCAGCCAGTGAGTTTCTGATTCAGTTAGCCACGAGATGCGCTCTCGGTAGGTCGTACCTGAGAAACATTCCACGCAAGCTTTCACGATACTTGTCTTCAAAACCGCGCGCGCAACTTTAGATCGAAAAGTAAGTACAATCTTTTGTCCAATTTTTCCAAGAGTTTTGTCCCACGCATATTGCTTAGAGGGGTTCGGGAAAAATTATAAGTACAGCTCAGCACAATTTTTTTTAAACTATTTATAACTTTGGTAAAATTGTAGTTGAAAACAAAAAACTGCATTTCCGAAGTACTCAAGTAATGTCATTTCTATAGGTTTACATATTTTATCTTCTTCAAAATCTACGTTTTAGGATAAATAATATAATATATACATATTATTATTATGGTTAACATAGTATTTTTTTCCTATTTAGTAATTTTACTGGTACATTCTATCCAGCGAATTAGTTCAATTCATTTTCTGTCATTTGCAAGCAGTAAATACTTGTAAAAATTTTAATATATTTTCTTTTAAATAAATAACTATCCAAATTCGGTAAAGTGTTAAAACCTCGTCTTTTTCGTTGTTTACTCAACATAGAATAACGGGATATTTACCTTGTACTTACTAGGTTTGTTTAGAGTTCTCAATGTTTGTGACCATGAAATTTTAAAAACCTTATAATATTGGTAACGGTTTTGTGAACAGTACGTACATGAGTCTGAACTGAATAAATTAGAAGGTGAAGATGTTTTTTTTAGCATTATTGTTATTGAGGTACGACTACATTATGCATAATATTCAAATAAGTAATTGCATGCATTGTATTTTCTCAAACACATAAAAGCATTTAATTTTGGCAAATGGAAATTCATATAACCATTTAATGAGTAGGTAACAGGAGTTTTATGGCAAGCTACTGCGCTCCAAAAACATTGCTCTCATAATTGCATCTCTTCATTAGTGTCCATAAATTAGTTCCACCAGGTTCCAAATTATTTATCAAGTATCAAAATTTAACTTTAGGTATACCTACGAACTACCTTTACCTACGAACTATTTTTACTAACTTTATGCTACCCTGGAGTAATAGGCAGGTAGGTAGGTAACTTCTATCTTATTATAGACTATATATTACTATATAGATATAGAAATTAATCTTTATTTCCCATGGTAACGCTATAGCAGAACGACTGAACCAATTCAGCAGTTTTTTTTTTCTCGACATTTTCATTTTTCGCGATCTTCTAAGTATTCGCTATTTCTAAGTAACATGGTGGTTTTAAACCTGGAAAATGTATTTATTGTCGGAAAACTGGAATTACGCTGGTGAAAAGTAAAATCGCGGGGTGCAACTAGTAATGACTTAAAATGTTGAGTCTAAGAGCGAAATCTTGTTACAAAGAAATAATTTCTTGCGGTTACATTATGTGCGAAATGTTATGTGTTTTAGAATCTAGGGCGATTGATTAAGCCTGAGGCAATTTCGTTTAAGCCTTTAAGCCGCGGCGCCTACTGGTAGTTTTTATTTTGAATCAATAGCTCCCCTTTTATTTTCGGTGGATTTAAATTGGTCGAAGGTGGAATCGAAGCTGCCCAACAGTAATAAGCGCGTTGCAATTGGATTAGCAGTTTTACGTATTATACAAATAAACAGACAGACACGTATTTCAGAGTCCCAATAAAAAAAAATATTTAAAAGGAATATTATGTACAGTTATTCAGTTCGGTTTTATCTGTCCAAGTTTGTCAAAACTAAATGGCAGAACCTAGAGACTTGCTCCCGTTCGCCGGCGGCTCCGGTTTGTCGTAGTTACAGTTTATACATTTGGAATTTATGTGCGCCAAACCTAAAAAACCAGAATAAAAAAATAATTACTGTAAAACTATCCCTTCAAGATATATAATGACGCTAACTAATTTATTAGAGCGCGGCAACCGAGCCTCAAACATTTCTTGAAATACCACATTGGAGTGTATGATATGACGTCATTGGTTATTAATATAAGTCATATCTTTCCATTGAGTATAGGAGAAAACATAGGATATTCTTCAAATACACGTTAAAAAATTATCAGCGGGAACAGTGAAGTTACCCATCGTTCATAAATAATAAAATCAAATGATAAAATCAAGCATTTTGATGAGAAAACAACACTATAATGCAGGGTAGCGTCAGTGGTGGCCAACATATGTTACCAACGCCACGTTGTTTGGCTATAATTCCGATAATAGCATTGCCATTTGCCACATAGTAATTAGATAAATGTATTATATTCAGTTTCATCCGTACCTATATACACATTTTGCCAAAATGACGGGTATTCGGGGGGTACTGGGAGGGTAAAAAATAGTATGTTCAAAACAGATAAAAGATGAATGATTCTAGCTGTAAAGTTTAATTCCCGACTTAATTCACAATTGCTAACATCAAGTCTCCGCCCCGTTGTTTAATTTTATTTGATTTCTTATCAGTGAATCTATGGTGATTGTTACTTGTTTTTGTTTTGTTTATGTTTACTCTTTAATCCTATTTTATTAAAAGCGTCATCCATTTGTTTTACACGTTTTTATAATTCGTTCTGATTTTCTTCCAATGCTGCGATGTCATCTGAGATTAGTGAGATAGCTTTTGCTCACGACTTCGTTAACAGTAGTAGGTATAAATTTTATTTAAATATAGATATCAATAATTGGAAGACAGTTTCCTGCCAAGGTCTGGCCTACATAATTATTATGGTTCTTATCCATAGCTCTGCTTGTATTCGTCTGATTTGGCTACGTTAGTATATAATATGTCATTGCATTAGTCAGATGCTGAGCTAGCCTACCATACAATAAAAACTGCATTGAAATCCATTGAGTACCTTTCACTTGATGCGACAACCGATACACATCCTAAACCCACACCACACCATTTTCAAAAAACTTAGATTCGTGTTTAATATGTAGCAATTTTTTAGATTATTTGTTATTATTATCTTTGATTTTAGGCCCGCAAATCCTTCTTTTTTGTATAGACTATAATAGATATACTACTTAGATCAAAGCCACATTCAAGAAGGACATAAGTTCTTCATCTAGTCCCTACGACGTTGAATAAAAGAGAAAAATTCGGCCCTGTGTAGGTACTTTGGCCCTGTGGCATTTTATTTAAATGATTCATCTATTGATACATCTATTGATTATTATCTTAGGCGGCATCCGTGGCGAAAGTGGGCGAATGCGAAGCTTGAGATTAAACGGTCTGGATTTATTTATGGAATCGCTTCATTATTATTATTATTTTAAGGCACAATAATAATTGTTTGAATATGTAATTAATGGCCGCAGTCCCAGTCGGCTGATTTAAAGAAGCTATTGGGCTATAAGAACTGCCTGATTGACTCTCAGTACCTTGTGGGCTCAGTGTAGCCGCCATGCGCCATTTTTCTCATATATAATAATAAAACGTGCCATTTCTCTGCTAACTGTACCAACATGATTTTGGACCCGGTCGGAATAGAATTACATAAAAATATTTAAGTTGAATATTATCCAACATTAATTTTTAGCCAAGTGGGACTAATGTTAGAATAGTTGCACCACAGAGATCTGAGAGTTGCACTTTTGAGAACAATATTAGTTTAGCTGTCTTTAGTGGATTTGGATCGTAGCAGAGACTTTCTAATCTAAATCACAAACGGCGCTTCTTTTTAAGGATTTAGAAGCCAAGGAAGCTTGCCTGTTTGAAGGGGTAATTAGGGGTATAATTATATACTTGCAAGCGACTTGCTCGTTCTGCATGTAGAATCCTTGTAATTAATTATCTAATACCTACTAATTCATTATCTTATTGTAGTACAATACAAGATGTGAATAATGTAGGATTTTATCTGAATAATGTATTAGGGTTAAGGGAGAAAATGTTGAAAAGGAAAAATAATTTTCTGTTTAATTTCATCTCTTTTCTTTGTTATCCCCCCCCCCCCCTCGTAAGTACTTATAACATCGGTAAGTGGTTTCGGGAAAATCCATTCCGTGAAGAAAAACTGGAGGCGTACAGGCATTTTTCTAAAATTGTGATATAGAAATCTAAAAACAAGGGTGCTCCTTTCGTGCTTATTAATAGCTCGAAATCACCCTGTGTCAGCTCAGCTCCTCGTTACGCTCTTGATGGCCACGGTTATTAATTTGTTTGTAAATTTGTGTTAGGTAAGTTTTATAGTTGCCAATAGGCGATTTACATAATGCATAATTATTATGTTTCATCATTCCAAAGAAGATACTGCGGTCGGAGAAAACGGATTTGAGCATCGATTACTGGGTCTTATCCCAAATAAATGTATTCCTTTCTATCTTTCTATTTTAGCGCGTCTCGCACCACGCGCGTGTCAATCACCACGATGGGAATCGCCCAAGTGTTATTTTTCCAATAGGGCCTTCCGCCGTATTACTATCTATTCTATGCTTCCGCCCCATTATTCATGCGGTGCGCGGTGTGAAATGCCGAAATACATTTTTTTCGATAAGGCTTTCGATTCGCACCACATAAATTAACGCTTAAAAAGCTAGTGTCCACCATAAGTTTTGTTGACATTGGAGCTTTTTATAAAATAGAGTAAAAGCCTTGGGTTATCTTATCACAAACAACTGCAAGAAAATTTTCCAAACTAAGTTAGGTACTCCACGAAATAATATAAGTAAATTAGATTTATTTCTACTCCATTGAGTTATATAAAAATTATGATGACCGGTTTGACTGGTGAACAAAAAACTAAACTATGGACAAAGTTACGACAGCGAGTCGTTTTGGAGAAAGGCACGCAAAGGCTATAAGTTAATTATGCGATCGACACGATTGAATTGCCAAATAGTATGACCTCTATATTAACATGTTTTAGTTTTGACGTTTTGAAACACTCAAACTCTATGAGTATTCCCTATTTTAAATTGAGATAGTGTGGCAAGAGTTCTTTGTTATGCGATAGATTTGCGAAATCACCTAAATCACCTAAATCACCTCTGTTTCGTCACTACTTCCGGACACTTTATGTCACATCATAAGACATGGCTTTCCATAGATCGTATCTACACTAGTCAAACCACAGAGTTGAACAATATGGATGATATTAATATGTCATAATATTATGCTGTTGTAGCACTTGTGGCTCTTTTGAGTTATTAAAGCTATCGGAAGAGGCACAAAATCAAATCAAATTAAATCAAATCATTTATTTTACTACGATGTACACAAGAGACTGTATGAAAGTAAAGGCTGTTTTCGTATTTAAAAAATAAGAAGTCTTACTATACTAAGGTATACTAAATATGTATACCAATTTTGAAATCATAGACATACATTACAATTTTATTAATTGGAACATATTAATTGGCGAATTTTATTTATTAATAATAACAAATAATAACAATAATAACCCCTAACCGAACTAGGATTCCCTGTATGTAGGAAATAAGGAACTACGAGAACCATGGTTCTAACATACAATACAAACATCAACACTCCGAGCAAATCCCAGTGAGGGAATCGAACCCGCAACCTAACGGTTCGCAGTCGGCTTATTGCCCGCTTATGCTACGGAGGCCGAATTATGTATTGGTATATTGATTTAATTAATTAGCGAATAAAATTGGCTATAGATAATTAAATAATTATAATTAATAATTTTCTTCATGTGGCACACATACCTAGACGACATCTAAGCTCATAAACTTGGTTTTGCCGTAATCGGCTTAAAAGTAGGGTTGTCAGTTCAAGGTCTTGGTACTTTTACTCATACAGATAATGTGTAGGACCTTAACTACTTTTGCTTGGTTCGGATTACAGTGTTCTTCAACAGTATAGGGTATAAAAAGAGGTGTTCAAAAGTAATTCCTAAACGAAGGGTCTTTTTTTGCACTTTTTCGATTTTATTTAGGATTGTAATCAAGCAATAATTCATAAATGTTGGTATGTTTCGCTTTGGCTCCGCACCTTTTATGCGCTAAGCCAGTGTCAAGTCTAAGCTAACATAGATACCTATTTCAAGTTTTTTTACGCTTTTGTTATCAATGATTTGGCCATGAAATTCCAAAAGCGACTGGGTAGGTTCGTACATTTTTTAGCTATGGCAGAGAATATATAGTACCTACTACGGTTATGGTTATGATTTATGAATACAAATTAATAATAAAAATAAATCGGAACACTAACTTTATTTTTTAAATTGTATGTGCCTAACTAGTAGATATTTAATTATTACGTGTGCCTTAGTTCAGTTTGGTATTTTTCATTAGATTAATTTTATTACATTATAAGACAGTTTCCAACTGAAGTCCAGTGGCCTACACCTAACAGTATTTTATCAATACCTCAGTCTCTACTTGTTTAATATGTAACTTGTTATATAATACTAGCTGTGCCCTGCCACGCTTCGCTGTGGCAAATTCGCACATTCGCTGATATGTCACTGATGAAAAAAATAGATAAAAACAATCCTTGATGCGGATTATATTTCATGCTAAAATTTCAGCTCGATCGGTGCAGATCTTTTTGAGTTTTTGAAGCGTACACAAACCAACGTAACATTTTTATATATATAGATTTTTTACAGACATCCTAATTTACCAAACAGTGTAAACCGCTTTGCAATTAGCTAAGTAGTTTTTACTTGATGCAGGAACATACTTAGGTGGGTACAGACGGATTTTTGTAGTCTCATAAAAAAATTAATGATTTATTAGATTCGCATATTACCGGTAGGCATAAACTATAAACTATACCGAATAAAATGATTATTGGCTTGTAGGGTGCCGTAGTGTGGGCCCATTGACTAAAGCTTTATAATGTAATCTTTGGTGGGCCCCACTGCATATCTATCTACCTCAATACAATATATTAATTTTTTTGGACCCTCAACGAAAGGAACATAAAATTATGGTTCCTGAAACGAAAAAAGCTTTTGCCTACTTACGCTTACGAAAATGTAAGTAAAATTTTTTAATCCCTAAATCAGAGATACCCGGCCGTTTCGAAGCCTATTTGAATGAGACAAACTTGCAGACCGACATACCTACCGTAGGTACCGACAAAAATTCTAAAATCGAAAAAAAATACTTTGGTAAATGTGCCAGTTTACCGAACACTACCCGTTCTCGAACACTTTTAGGAAAACTTTCAAAAATAGTTTCATTACTAGACAGCAAACAAACGCAGGGTCTTTCTGTAATTTACTTTTGATTAGAAATTTCGCCATTAAAACGTGTAATATTATGATTACGCGGTGAGGCAGAGAATCTGAGCCGGAGCGCATGCCTTGATTTCGGATCAAGTTAATAAACAATTAGTGAAGAAGCTCACATCCAATCGTGAATAAAACATGTTTTAGCTCTATACATTTCATAGTGTAAGTAAGTATACCTACGTTATGAATGTAAGTAAAGTGCGCTCTTGTCGCCACTTCACTGCGGGTAAAGTCATAGGCAAATAACTTAAAAGCATTTCAAAACTCTCAAGGCCAAACCAGTAGAATATGATGTTTATTTTTATCTAATTACTTCACCACCGAATTGCGAGCAGGCCGGTTCATAACGGCTTAGGTAGGTACTGTAGATCGCCTCGCACTGTTACAAGGCCAATGAACGGATTTGGACCTCAGCAGAGAGTAGGTGTGCATAGTAGTGATAAGCTAAACCCAAATTGTGGGTTCAACAAGCTGTAGGTACCTACATTATTTATGTGAGAGAAGCGCTAATAATTTTGTTAGTTCACCTATTTTGAATAGGTCATTTATTTTTATTCCTACCTACTTAAGAGAAACAGAACAACGTGCCTACATACATACTATAGGTAGGTATATTCGTATATTTAATATTTATACTAGATGCGCCCCATGGTTTTACCCACGTTAAGTATTATTCCGCAAGAACTGTTAATTTTAGAGGGATAAAAAGTATTATTATGTTATATTAATCCACGTAAGCTGGTTGTGTTCCAAATCCCACTAATATTACAAATTGGTAGTGGGAGGCCTCTTCTGCAAGAGACCGTCTGGGGAAGTACCAACCTTTGCCAATTACTGGGAAATTTTGCGAAATTACTGGGCATATGATACTTAAGAGCCGATGTCTCGGGGTGACTAGCGCAGTGCAGTGCCGCGCAGGATTATGCAGTGCAGAGTTCTGGGTGGTGCTGTGACTGTTATGGGCAGGCGTAGCGCTTACCATCAGGTGAAAGACACGCTAGTCTCGTCACTCAGTCTAATAAAAAAAAATGCGGTAGCTTGTGAGAATGGATGGATGGATGTTTGTTCCTTTTTCACGCAAAAACTACTATTAGAATTAAATTTGAAACACAGATAGTTTATAACCAGGATTGAGTAATAGGGTACTTTTTATCCCGATGGTAGGTTCCTGTGGGACAAAACGGGAATTGCGCGGGTGAAACTGCGGGGCGCAGCTAGTTTCATCTAAATCCGTTCCGTAGTTTAAAATATTAACAAACATCCATCCTCACATACTTTCACATTTATAATATTAGTAGGATTTTTAAAATTTCTAAAATTTCTGCTAGATCGGTGCAGAACTTTTTGAGTTTTTAAAGCGTACACAAACCAACATAACATTTTTATATATATAGATTATCTACAAAATCATAATTTTACACAGTTCGCCGTCAGCACTAATAAAAACGAAGGCCACTAAAAAAATAATTTTGCACACTGCATTTTTTTCTCAAGTAAAACACGAAAATTTAACATAAAAACACATTATAATAAAAACACACACACTCAACTCATCGACCTGTTTGTGGGTAAATTAAAATATTAAGTAGGTAGTTTAGGAGGTAGACGCATTTTATTTTTATATACTTTATACTTAGTAACAAAGATGGATTGCCTTTTCAACGTGGCAATCTTGCCAGCATTTTAGAAATGTTGTTGTACTGTAAACCTATTTCACAAGGGAATCAAAACCTAGGGTAGTTGACTTAGAATCATGAACTTTGGCAAGAAACGATGTCTTTCAGCACAAAGTGAAGGAAAAAATTTGAAAACCGTAAATTATGTAGTCTAATATCAAATAAAAGTAAATTTACCATTACAAATTTATTATTTGCGGTTAGTACAATAATCGTGTGTCTACGGAATGTAAAGCAAAGTTGAGCGATAATGTTAGAAACTCCCTAAGACCTACAAATTTATAGGGAACCCTCGATGCGCGAGTCTAACTCGCAGTTAGTCGTTTTTTTCATCTAAACTACCATAAATGGTATAGGTCATTCGACTTTGCAGACTAATTCTGCAATGTCGCAGCCCAACAAGCGCATGGACAATCGCGATGGTAAATGAAGCTTTTTAGTAACCGGCTACGGTTGCGTTTGAGAGTCAAGAACTTGGACCAACTTTTCTCTGTCCGTGTATTCTTGGATTCAGGGGGCCTAAAAAGGCCACTTTGAGCAATTCATCTAAATCCAATTCATAGTATGAATTCGTAGCAATACTGCTATTTGTTTGTAAAATAGTCACATATTTTGGTGAATCATACTCAATTCATCTCCTAAGCAGAATCATATTAGGCGTAAATGTTACCATACGAAAAAAAATTTAACCGTAACATCAAACCATGTTTACGGGTTAATATTTTTTATGTTTATTTTTAATTGAAGAAGCTATTTGTTGAGGTTTTGCGTTTATGACACCTAATTCTATTAAATACAACTAATAAACATCAAAACTATTAAAATTATATCCCCGAAGTAAAAAAACATCAAAGAAATACAAATGAATTGTTTTCGACTGGCAACAAGTTGGGTGTCAAGGTAAAATCTTAGAAAAAAAATCTGTCACAATAAACAAAACATTCCCAGTCCCACTTGCTTTGGAATTTGGAAACACTTATCTTATCGAAAATTAATCCTATAAGTGGAAAATTATACCTATAAGTGGATTTTTTACTATAGTTTTTGTAATTTACTCTGGAAAAAATGTTTACCGATAGTTTTCATGGAGGGGTTTCTATGGACCAAGTTGTTAACATTCAGTATTTTCTGTGTGTATTTCGTACGAGTTGGACCTTTAAGTAAGTATTCAAAGTAAGTAGCTTTATCGAATATTTTACCTTCGTGAATCAACCGTAGTGCAAAGATATAAATACATCAATTTCGTAGGAATGGAAAGGTGTGCAGCTAGAGTGTCGGAGGCTCAGTGGAGTATTCTGCTGGAGTACCTTGAGGGCTCGGGGTTACAAATAATAGTGCTCGGGGAAGAGCAGAATCTTCCCACTACTGGCAAGAGGTGGCTAACTTGCTCAATGCTGAGTGATCGGGTTCAACAAAAACGAAAACATTAAAATAATAATAAACTAATTGTTTTAGGTCGCCCATTGGCTCCATAAGATGAAGCTCAGAGGATTCTGTCACAGGTGGAAATGCAGAGAGCTGCAGCCGATGCTGCCAGTGCTAGCGCTCTTCATCTGATTGGACAGAATCTTGGGTGGCTTGCGGATGCAGCTGAGAGATTTCTATCTCAACATAGTGTACCTCAATAAAAGCAAGGTATATATTTCATAAAAACTTTATTATATTTAAGACTTAAACAATCAAATCAATATTTATAAGAAAACAAAAAAAAACACTTAAAACTAAATCACCGTGCTGACCTAAGCCTCTCTACAAGAGCGTTTCTCACTGCTTCTCCAGCATCATTACGTCTTGAGGCAGCTTCAGTTGCAGTGTGTGTCATTCTGAAACATAAAATTTCACAAACGTAATTATCTACCTAAATAATTACAAATGTTTTATATAATTTTATTATTGTGTAGATACCAACCTAAGAACCACACATTTATTTTCAGCCTGGTGAAGTTGCTCCATGTGGGACTTCAACGGATGGTGACTCCAGACAAATTAATCATGGTTGCCCCCCCCCATGGGTGGCATTAATACTCAAAACGTTTAAGTCAGAGTCACATATCTAGAATGAAAACCATGCTATTATTGTTCATATTTCTGTAATTCATATTTTATATAATTGTGGTCAACAGTGGTTTGAGGTCCCATTGTATCTTGTATTGTGTGTATTTTTGTTTTACAATAAAGAATTTTCTATTTTATTCTATTATTTATCTTGAACTATTTCCATAGTTTAATTCCCATTACAAAATAAAAATACTATTAATGTACTTTATTAGGTTGGCATCTAGTAATGAACATTAAAAACATTTCAGAGGCGAATAGGGTTTACATGTTTGCAGGTAGGTACTTACTCTTTGAGTATTTAGAGAGTGATACCGTTTCCGGTTAAAAAACCTCTCCTCGTATTCTGCAGGCTTTAGCTATGTGGGTCCCGTCGACACAGCCTAAAACGCCAGGCATACTAAACTTGGTAAAATCCTGAAAAATATAAACTCGTAAATTTTAAATACTAGATAGGTAGGTTTCCTTGCAATTGTCAACAATGATACATAGGCGTCGGTAAATGTGTGTATTTTGCAAATTAATAGCTTTCCATTAGTAGGTATATAAAGGAAATTTATTCTAACTTACCCATGTTTAATGTTATTTCGTTTCTCCCGAGTTTGTGGAAAATGAATAATCTATTTGCTTCTAAAATGGTTATTATTTAGGTAGAGCTACTGTCACAGCCCTCGCACAGTTGGACACTTGGTGCATCTTGTTGTATGCACTTGTATGAATGCACTTAAAACCTAAAACAAAAATTTTGGTATTGAGAGAACTAGATAATGAAATATAACGATAAATGAAACTCAGTTATGAGGACGTTTTATATTCATTGGGAAATTGAATTGACATTTTACAAAATCACGATTATATCACTTACCTTGGAAATGGTACTTATTCCACCTCGTTTGGTGGGTAAATAAGGCTCCAGCTCATGTATGAGGTCGCGACACACACTTTTATTCAGTCTGAATAACCCAACAAACTCGTAATCTGGCATTTCAAATGCTAGCTCCAAATTCCTTAAAGCTAAACTTCTCCGCCGATATAATACGCTCTCCATAGCATGCGCGTGCGCAATAAAGTTAGCATAGAGACCTAAATCTTTCATTATTAACTTATTTTTCATAAATAATTTCAATATGAATTGTAAGATGTTGCTCCCGAGTAACTTCTTATAACTCTGCTATTTGACACTTAAGCAATTCATATTTAGTGTACCATTTTACGAACTTCCATACAAAACTGTCAAGTAGGTGAATTGCTCAATATGAATTGTAAATGAATCATATTATGAATTGTCCAATAAGTGGCCATTTTACGATTTTTATGGTGAATCATATTAGGATCATATTATGATTCATACAATGTGGCCTTTTTAGGCCTGCAGATCGGATGCAGTGAGTAAGCGCTCACGTCGTCGTCATGCTTGAGAAATTAAAAATAACATGTTTTATTTTGAATGGTTTGTTAATAAGAATAAAATTATAATATGTTTATTTCCAAACCCTTACCTTGAAACTTCTCAGAGTTCTGCGCCATTTTAGGGTCCGTGCTGCAAAAGGAAAAGTAACCCTTGTAATGATCACTTTGTTCTGCGTCGGTATGTCTGTCAAGACCCTTTTTATTACAAGAATGCGTAGGTATATGTATTATGTCAAATACCTACTGGGGTCTATGATCGATTTGAGCTGTGAAAAAATTCAGACTTATAAGTCAATTCGATCAAATAATAAGACCGCTTATGTCGCATATTTCGCGATTTCACAGGGAAAACTAAACCTACCCGGTACTTCCGGTTGACCTAGAACTTCGACATTTTTGATCTAAGACCTAGAATCATTAAATTTGGGAAAAAGCAATGTCTTACAGCACATGTAATAGAAAAAATCTGAAACCGTAAATATGTAGTTTAGTAAGAAAAAAGCGAATTTACTATATTTCTAACTTATTGGCGGATGGTGCTATAACTGTGTCTAGGGATCGTACAGCAAAGTTAAGTTTTACCTTTAATCGAGTTTGCCGTTCAGTTAGAGCAATAATGTTAGATGGTTTCTTAAGGCGTAGAAGTTTGTACGGAACCCTAAGTGCGCGAGTTCAACTCGCAAGGATGCAGTATTAGCAAACAAAGATAACCAAGAAGTTAACGTGGTTTTAACCGACTAGTATCTATAATCATGGACGCCCTGTATCCAATAAGAACATAAAACAGGTTTATACTTAATGCCAATATTTTCAGCAAGGTATTTTTCTATTGGTAAGTATAGAAAATTAAATATGATTAACCCTTATCATATTAGCCAGCGTCTCTATTATTCGCATGACGTAAAGACAATTATTAAACCATAGTTTTCTATTCTCTGAACCTTCCCACGAAAACATAGAATTAGGAACATAATCTTAAAAGTTTCGGCGCTATTGATTGCTGTACAACTTCTCAATACGAATCCTTATAAACCGAAGGCCTTGCTCGGCACAACAATAATTAAGTAATGCCTTGTTTATGTATGTGTTTGTCAAATTCAAATAACTCTTAGTTATGAATAATTCCAAGGCTATTATACATTATAGGTCTATAATATGCGCAGGATTTATGTTTGCGAGAGTTTTTGTATATAACTTGCTGCACCAAGCAGATTCACCCGCAATGAGTATTATCCCTAATGATTCTCGGGTAGGTAAGTATGTGGGTTTCCTCGCGATGTTTTCCTTCAGCGAAAAGCGACTGATAATTACGTACATACCTATGATTTACAGAAACACATTGGTACGTGCCCGCACTGGGGTTTGGCATCACGACCTTCTCCTTGGAAGGCAGACGTTCCCCTCCCTCTAGGCTACCACCACCTACTTTGTACTAACATAATATATAATTATGTTACTACCTAGGTACCAGATTGTTGATACCACGTAGAGCACTACTGGCACTAGTGTGTCAAATTGTGGTGAAGGTTTGCTTTTAAATGAGATAAGGTACCGCTAGGTTGAAATAATTATTGTAATTACTCACCACCGGATTTGCAGGTAGGTCTATATTGGGTAACTATACAGAACCGCAAAAAGCAAACTTAGGAGAATGTATATTAGCGGTCGGTCGACTAGAAGGTACAAAATGAAGTTTACAAACAGAAAAAAAATCGAAAAGTATTCAGTGACTTTTAAATAATTACTTAGTTCGAAATATTTCAAGTCATGTTATTTTTAGCCAAGGTTTTTACTTATTTTTTTGTTACTAGACTTCGGTGTTAGTATAAATTATTATTTTGCTAGCTGTATCCCGCGGTTTCACCCGCGTAATTCCCGCAATTCCCGCAACTCTCCATTTCCCAGGTTAAAAACCACCATTTTACTTATGAATAGTTGAAGTTCGTGAGAAAATGAAATGTGAAATGGTGATTACAAACCAAACTCATATAGAAAAAAGCACTTTAATTGCGTGGTGTTTTTTAGCATTTTTAAGTCCCCCTCCTTCTTGGTGAAGAAAGTGACTAAGACCGAAGAAAATAAACCTCACCAGTATCAACGTGGTGATCAATATTATCTTTTGTTTGAGATATCGCGCGTTTGACGAAAAATAAATACACGTGATATCTTACTAACCCCCCCCCCCCCCCCCCCCCCCGGTGATATTTCGTGATTTTTGCTAGACACAAGGAGAAGGCGGCATTACAAGGAGAAGGTCGTAAGTTCAAATCCCAGTGCAAGCACGTACCAATGTGTTTGTGTAAAAACATATAGGAAAACATCGTGAGGAAACCCACATACCTACATACACGACAATTATATCGGGTATGTTATCCTCCAATCCGGAGTAAGGATGTTTATATGTCAAATCTTTGAAGCTAATTTTTACCTAGTTCACATAATCTAATATGGTTGAAACTTTGCATGTCAATTCAAGTATTAATGACAATACAATTATAATGATGGCAGCGAGCTGATTTGATACTAGAGACAGTAAGTAGATAACGGAACTCCTCTGCGGTGGTCTGTTTCTGCGGTTAACAGGTGCTTGATAGTGTTTAGGTATATTTTGATCTTCTTACTGTACGTAGTTACCTTTTTCAACTGTTTATTTACTCTCGACTTGAAGACTTCCAGATTATAGTTTTCGGGAAACAGAGCCAATGGTAAGGTGTTCCATTCCTTCGCTTCTTAATATTTTCTTAATCCATCGCGGATTATTAATGTGGATGCAAGTCACTTTGTGCGGATCGGAGGAGTGTCAACCACATATTATTATGATTGCCATGTTTCCGTGCGTCTTGTTGTCTGATAGTGGAAAGAAGATGGAGGAATCAAGTTGTTCAGCTCCATCTTCAGTGTTGTATGTACCTACATACTCTAACATTTCATCTGAAATATTTCAACCTACAACTGAAATATTTCAGTTGTAGGTTCCTACCACAGAAGACCACCAGTGATGTAGGGAATTATTATTTTGTTCTGTGATAATGGTAATGGTACATGTTGTAAAACAACCTACGTCCCTCCTGACTTGCACCTAGGTACCTCACTCACCAGGCATCATCAAATAAATCATTAGACCGAAGTAGGTACCTATTGCATCAACTTACGCTTTTCGATGTCGGCTATATTGGGCGTGGTATGGGCCTGACGGCGCAGAATAAATAGCAGTACCTAATAACTCTTGCTTTCGGATTCTCGGTTATTCAGTTCAGTGACCTTGTAGACTAGGCGTGAATCATTGCCGAAATGTCGACGCGGTGTCTAACTGCATTTCACTCGTAACATCACTGTTACAGCAGGCTAGGTACCTACCTTTTCTTTGTAAGTATTTACTACAAGAGTAGCTGCGCTGCAACCCGCGGTTTTACGCGCGTTATTCCTGTTTTCCCGCAGTAACTCTGCAATTAGTACATGTAGGTACCTAAGTTTAGAATAGTGAAACAGTGACCTAACAAGAGCAACAACTGAAGATCGCGAAAGAAAACAATGTAAGCACAAATCTATCATACAAATCGTGAGTGCACACAAAAATCCCACAGAAAAATGCACTGTCAGTTTTTCCAATTACCCGGGCAACCATCCCAAGTTTTCTTTTCTTGAACCTTACATGTTGAAACATTTAAAAAATATCAAATCTCCATTCTCAAGTTTTTATTTATCATAGAGGTGACATCAAATTATGTAGTAGCTAGATACAAAACTTACTTGTTCTGGGTGGTGCTGTAACTGTTATGGGCAGGCGTAGCGCTTACAATCAGGTGAACGTCTTGCTCATCTCGTCCATCAGTCGAAAAAAAAATATTTTTATTTACGTGCTGACAACTTCGCACAGAGTGAATATATTACTAGTATGGATGGATAGATCACTCTTGATTCTAGATGCAATTCTAGGGCTCGTTCAGTGTTTCATCCCCATACGACCCTCTTTTCATTATGGGCCGTATCATCAAATTTGAACAATTATTTCTCTTGAGTAATTCGTCCCATTGTGCGAATCAATATTGGTATAGTTCCCGTAGTTCAATTTAGTTGTGCGTAGGTACATTTCTATCAAGTTTCAATGACAATACAATGTTATGGTGAAAGTGGACTGATTTGACGATAGAGACGGAAAACAGGCGATGTAATGTAACAGTAGATTGATGGCGTTTGAGCTCATTTTGTTCATGTGGCAGGATACATTGCTACTTATTTAAAGCATAAATCTGTTATAAATAACCTAAAACTACAATGGATGATGAATCAATGATTCGTCTTATTGGGATGAAAGGATGAAAGGGTCGTGACGTAAGGCAAGAAAAATTAAAAAGTAACCCATGACTTTTGTGCATTGTATGTTAGAATCGGTATAATAGGGGTCTCATTTTAGGGTGGTCCGAAAGCAGTTCTAGACATAGTGCCATCCTAGCTAGACTTGGCATATTGACCGCTAGTAGCGCCTTTAATCGCTATGCAGTAATGCAGCCGGACCAAACCTCATCTCCCCCCCAAAATAGGGATCATTAGAATTGACCAATAAAACCAATTAGATATGTACCTACCTGAGATTAATGCGTTGAAGGTTGAAGTATATGAATAAAGAGTAAACTTCGAATTCAAGATACGCAACTTAACCTTCTTCTCTCCGATCATTATAAATGAATTTATACTGTTTCATAACAAAAACAACCTACGAAATTGAAGTTACAAGCCGTGCCTATTATATAAAACGGTTGGCATAGTAGGTAGGTATTAAGTAACGAAGCCAGTAGGTAAAACTTTCGAAATTAAACTATTTATAGATCACGCATGGACCAAAATTGACCTTGTGGACCTCGTGGTGTATTTCGTCCTACTGCGGGGCTTTCGTCCACTATATATGTATCACAAATTCGTAGAACCAGAAGTGTACAAAGAAAAGAAACAACGCAATGAGAATAATCTCATTGCATGGTTTATTTTTCTTTGGGTCGTCTTACTCAAGATCGCAGCGGATCAACAAAGTGTTTTTCTGTTATAATTTATCAAGAGTATTTTTGAGTCAGTGTGAATAATTCTTTGCAGAAATGGCGTCAGCTACCTCTGTTAGAGAGTTCTACAAAGGCAGGAGCATCCTGGTCACGGGAGGCACGGGATTCATGGGGAAAGTGCTCATAGAGAAACTCTTGTACTCCGTGCCTGACGTCGGCAACATCTACATCCTCATGCGTCCAAAGAGAGGGAAGTCTGTCGCTCAACGGCTGGAAAATATGCACAGATTACCTGTGAGTATAGTATCTTGCAAAGGTGAAATTTTTTAGCCCTATGCAGATCGTCATTAGCATTGATCCTGTACTCCAATTTGACTGGCGAAATATAGAACGGGTTATGAAGACGTCTCCAAAACTCGCTCCAGCTGAAAAACAATGGAGGCCAGGTTTTAGGTACACCTGACAATCCCGAGTACGCTATATTATTTTTTTCCCATGCCTATTTATGTTTATAATTTATAACAACAGCGAACTTCTGCAATCATAAATACTATTTGATTTAACTGCGACTGTAATTCAGTTTCGATTCCACTGTGTGGAATATGGCATGCTCAAACGCCAACCAAAGCAGATTGGAAAGGGAACGTAGTCCAAGTAGAGTAGTTAGAGATGTTACAGTCTTTTTTTTACATTTGATTTTGTATTTTAAGCTAGTGTAGCTTAAACACGAACATTCGAACAATCACTCTCGCTACACCTCTCAAAAATTCTCGGTATCAATCTCACGGCCTTATTGATTGGTCATGTGTCGCCAATATTATTAGAATGCGTTTATATGTTATACTAGCTTCGCCCCGCAATTACACACGCGTAATTCCAGAACTACATAATTTTCCCAAGATAAAACAGCTCATATCAAAACAGAAAAAAAAACATCTAAAAAAACATAATCAAAATATGACTTCGTAAAAAACACAGAAGAAACACTTCACGTTTTTTTCACAAATTTCTAAAAACTTGATCAGTACCGTAGAGCATTCTCAATTTTTTCGCGTACCAAGGGAAATAGGGATTTATCCATTTCTAAACCGCGCTTTAGATAAGTAACATGGTTGATAGGTAATCTATCCTTTTAATTAATATTTTTATTATTTGCCACAATATTAATAATACGATTGAACGTTTACAATAAACGTTGATTACCATACAGCTCCTTTCAGAATCTGTGATTATTCATGTTTATAGGTATATGGGAACTTGCAATTTTCATACAATAGGCAACTGTATGAAAACAGCCAGTCACTGTTTTCTTCACACCTCTTACTTGCATTATACATTACGTTACAGATACATTTCACCATACCTTCTCATAGATAACTCCCTTCTCTTCTAAGCAAGCAAACTCCATCTTCGACCGTGTCATCGCTTAACAACAGGTGAAACCACGACCTAAGGATTTGTTAACTATGTCCCATTGCTCATTCAGCAATTAAAAAATAACCTAATGCTAGATAAAAGGTAGGTAGGTAAAAGAGGCCATGATAATTGAAGTTTTAATTTGCACATTTGGCATTTTGGTGTTTCCGAACGTTTACCGCAGCCTATTGCGACTGATTTAATTTCACGTGATGGCTGCAATTTTTATTATCTACGCGAATTTTTTACATATCACAGCGATAGGTTCATGCTTGCCCCAAAACCACCTAGAAAACCACAACTATAACAGGAGTAATTCAAACCCTTATTGATTATAATTTTAGTTGTTCGACCGCATAAGAAACGAGAAGCCTAAACTGTTCAACAAAATGAAGGCCATCCAAGGGGACGTACTCTTCGAACAATTCGGGTTATCAGATCTGGAAATAGAAAACCTGTCTAAAGAAGTAACAGTGGTGTTTCATTTCGCTGCTACACTGCGCCTGGAAGCGCCCCTGAGGGACAATGTTAACATGAACACCTCGGGAACTTTGAGGACTATTGCAGTGGCGAAAAGGTTGAAGAATCTGGTCATTTTTGTCCATCTTTCGACTGCTTTCTGTTACCCAGATTACGAAGTTTTAGAAGAAAAGGTAAAGCTCATAAAATATTTAAGTATTTAGTTAGCTAATCTTATTTTCTCTTTCATCTCAATTCAGTAAAGATTTTCTAGTAAAAGTATTGCTGGCAAGAATATTTAGCTTTCGTGGTCCTATTTACGTACAAGGTCACGGTATACTTACTATAATAAACTTACTATACCGAGACCTCGTCGTACCCAAGTTATGCCTTCCTTTTAATATCAACTTCAAATTTTACATCAATTATAAATTGATATACATCAATAGATACCTACACATTGTTTTTCTAGAAGGTCAGTCTGCAGTTATAAGGTAATGGGCTAGTGATGATTTAATTTTATGAACGAGCAGTTAACCTGACACAACCGCTATCCCTTTAAAAATCTATATTTTTCGCGTATTAGATGCACGCGCCGCCAGTTAAGCCGGAGAACGTGATGAAGCTGATAGAATGGCTGGACGACAAGCAGTTGGAGGTGTTGACACCTTCGCTGCTCGGCCCTCACCCGAACTGCTACACATTCTCCAAACGGCTGGCTGAGAACGTAGTGGAACAGGCTTACGCCGATTTGCCCCTTGTCATCGCTCGGCCGAGCATTGGTAAGCTCTAGGCAACATTGACACAACGTTTAAACTAATTAACATTCTACATAATATTATCACGCTGTTTCCAGTGTGCCCAACGACGAAGGAGCCGGTGCCAGGATGGGTAGACAACCTAAATGGCCCCGTGGGGGTAATGATAGGCGCCGGCAAGGGTGTCATCCGCACCATGCTGTGCGACGCCAGACTTTACGCGCAGGTCATTCCGGTTGACGTGGCTATCAATGCTATATTGGCTATTGGCATGATCGAGGGAACGAAGAAGGAGAAGTTAGTATTATAAATTTGATATTTTACGAAAAATGCTCAACCCAGCTAGGGTGTATTAGTGACGTGTACAGATCAATAAACGGGTCTGCGTTCGCGTCGTGCGTGACTGCGATTCCGAACTACCGCACGCAAAACCATGTCTATGAAACACGTAACAACAATAATAGGCAACGGTCTTTGTGAGAATATTTTCAATTGCATCCAAGGTCTCAAGAAAGTGAGTGTGCCCATTTAAATCATAGCTGTAAATACTTTATTCTTAACTGTTCTTACCAAAGATATCGTCACGGTGGATATTTTTACTCACATATAAACCTAGACAGTTTCCTACCAAAGCCCGGTGGCCTATGCGGCCTATATTATATACTCAGATTATAATCTATTAAACATACAAAGCCGCGTTGCGTTAACATCATGGTTAAAACTTAAAACAATCAGACACACATCATAATTAACCATCAAGAAAAAATATTCTTGTCCATAAGATTATTTTAAATCACCAAGTCCATAATTTATTTGTGGGTAAATAATATTATTATCTTGAACTTGTTGCGCCCCGCGTCTTCATCAGCGTAATTCCCGATTTCCCGCAGGAGCTCTACATTTTCTCACTTAGCAGTTATTCGGAAATGGTGTAGATTTCAGTACATACAGGAATTTTCATAATCGGATCAGTATAGTTACAGTTATTAACCACAACAAACTAACACTTTTATTATGTAGTAAGTAGGTACACCTACTTCGAACTTTATATGTACTTAGGTTCATAGATAAATTTACATTCTCAAATAAATAAAAAAAACGTAATTTACATCAGAACACTGTTAGATATAATTAAAGGCCCTAGTACCTAGATACATTCATCATTCCGTTTTATTTTAAATAATACTATCACTGAACGCATTACAAGTTGTTAGAAATAGGATACCTATTGTAGAATTGTTGTCCTTAACCACTTTATAATTATAGGTTACATAAGGTGGCAGATGTTAATTATATTTAACTAAGGTCGCATGACGCGACGGCCGTGTAATGTGTGTGAATGTAACAAACATAATTTTACACGTACCTACCCACCTACCTACTGTGCCTGTATGCCTATAAAAACTTTTACAATTAACAAAGATTGACTATGGAAGACTGTTACATGCATAATCCGACCACCATTTCGAATAGGCATTATATAATATTACTTCTATATGTACGAGGGTGAATCAAAAAATTCTTGGAATCAATATTAAAAAATGCAAAGATTTAAATAATAATATTTTATTTTTCTACATAATCTCCCTCCAATGCAATGCATTTAGAATAACGCGTTTCTAACTTCCTTATTCCTTGTGAAAAAAAATTATTTTCTTGACTCTCGAAAAAGTCCTCTACGGCAGCTATAACCGCGTCATTATCGTGAAATTTTGTTCCACGAATTTCCTCTTTTAATTTTGGAAATAAGTGAAAATCACTTGGGGCTAAGTCCGAAGAATATGGTGGGTGGTCAAGGAGATTGAAGCCAGCACAGCGGATTGCGTTGAGCGCAACTTCCGATCGATGAGCAGGAGCGTTATCTTGAAGGAACAACACGCCCAACGAAAGTTTTCCACGACGTTTTTCTTTAATCGCTTCACGCACTTTCGGGATTAAATTTGCATAATAGGGTCCAGTAATCGTCTGGCCTTTTGGCATGTAATCCATAAAAAGGATTCCTTCACTATCCCAGAACACAGAGGCCATAACTTTGCCAGCGGTAGGAGCAACTCGAAATTTCTTAATGGATGGAGAGGATGGTCGTTTCCAAGACATGCTTTGTCTTTTAGTTTCAGGATCAAAATGGTGGACCCACGTTTCATCCATGGTGACAAGACGACGGCAAAAATTATCCGAATCACGCTGGAACATTTCGAGATTACGCTTGGAAATTTCCAAACGTCGCTTTTTGTTTTCGTCGGTTAACATTCGTGGCACCCATCTTGCAGACACTTTTTTGAACCCCAGTGAATCAATTAAAATTGATTGAACGCTACCAAAAGATATCTTTAGGATCTCAGCTATATGTTTTATAGTCATTCTTCTGTCTTCCAAAACCAGATTCTCAACCTTTTTGACATTTTCTTCTGTAACGGAGGTTGAAGGCCGCCCAGAACGCGGGTCATCTTTACAGCTTGATCTACCTCTTTTAAATTCAGCCACCCAGTACGCAACCGTAGAATAGGGTACAGCATCACCCCCTAATGTCTGCTGAATGTCCAAAAAAATTTCCTTCGTAGACATTTTTTTCAAACTGAGATATTTTATCACCGCACGTAACTCACTTTTATCCATAATTTTGACTTTTTAGCAACTCGTTGCTCAAAAAAATGTATTACATGCGAACGAACTGACAAAAACAAGTGACAGTCTGCATAAATATAGTGTGATAGACACTCTTTAATTTGAATATCGAACTTGATCCAAAAAGGTTTCATATATATGCACTTCTAAGAACTTTTTGATTCACCCTCGTATATTATGATCGGTTATTACAAATGACATAAATTTACGGAGATAAATTATGGATAAACTTGAAGCTGGGACGATTTCAATAAGTCCTTGACTTGAAGTCTCTTGCAGTGCTTTATGTAGAAATTGCTTTGGTAGGTAAGTACATCAGGGATTAAAAATGAACCATCAGAATTAGATCTCTTCAGTCTTTAGCTGTTCCTTACCTTTCGTCACTTCTCATCGTCATCTGCATCTAATAGTACGGGACCCCAATGTTGAAACAAGACCTCTGTTTTCAGAGCTGAAGTGATTCCCGTGTACAATGTCAACATCGGTCACCAAAAGCCGACAACTTGGGGGGAGGTGCTGAATGTTTCAAAGGAATACGGTCGGAAGTACCCCCTGTCCTGGCCCCTGTGGTATCCTAATGGAGACATCACCACCAACAGTACCCTGCACCAGTTCAGGCGCATCTTCTACCATCTGCTGCCGGCTTATTGCATCGACTTATTACTGTTTATGTTGGGACAGAAGCAATTGTAAGTAACTATGTCAACATCATCTTTATCCGCCTTCCATGCCACAGACCCACAGACCATATATGTTAGGTAGGTACCCAACATGTACCAATCAATGTGTTTCTAGTAAAATGTGTTATTTTCGATCTTAAATCGAGATGTGTAAAATACTTACTTAGGTAGGTATCAGTAAAAAAATCTTTGTTATTATTTTTAGAATGGTCCGGATCCAAAGTAGGATCAGTCAAGGGCTCGAGGTCCTCCAGTACTTCACCATGCGTCCATGGAGTTTTCCCTGTCCGAACTTCGACAGCATCCAGACGAAGTTAAACAAGGAGGAGCAGGAGATCTTCAACACTGATCTGTCAAACGAGGACCGCGATAAGTACATGGAGGACTGCGTGGAAGGCGGGCGCGTCTACTGCCTGAAGGAAGACCCCACGAAGCTCGCCATGAATCGGTCTTACAACAACTTGTGAGTATCAGACTACGGAAATGAAACGATGTAATAACAGAGCACTGGCTGGCTACCTAAGTACCTATACCTAGCAACTGTTCATAAAATATAAATAAACTTTTAAGGTACTTTTTTAACAATGACGTAATTATACGTCGAAGCTCTTAATTACCTACTGTAATTTAAGAAAAATATTATCTATTATAGTTTTTTATAAGTTACACCTCAGCTACCAACGGCTAGTTACTACTAACTTCAAGTAGAATGATAACCTCTTATTTTTTGAAGTCGATAAAATCCTGTTCGTTGTGTTCCTTCCATAGATCTTCCGAGCCAGTCTCATTTTATTTTATACCTTTTCTCACAGACAAAGTTTTGTTTTTTTCTTTCAGTTTGTACGTACTTGATTGGATTGCGAAAATTTTCTTCTGGCTTCTGATTCTCTCATTCTTCGCTTCATGGTTCGAGCCAGTACGGGACGTGTTATCTTATGGGAAACCCTTTGTCAACTACCTGCCTATATTGGGACGTGCCGTTTCCAAGAATCCTTAAATGCAGTACTTCTAAACAATTAAGCTGTAGTTAACTTTAAATTGTCATTCATTTAAACATGGACCACATAACCAGCATTAAAATCATAGTTACCAAGTTGATTGCAATCAAATGTCGACGCGTTCCAGCCTTAATGGAAACCAAGCAGTTATAGCTCTAAAAAATTTCGGGCGTCTAAATTGTGAAGTTGAAAAAGTATACCTACCAAGTAGATATTTTATACATATTTTATAGGTACTTAGTTAACATTAGTTTAAGTTTCAAGATCATTGGATTGGTTTCAGAATCTTTATTAAACCTAAGCAGGTACCTAGAGGTTCCGGTGTAACAAATTGGATCTTTAGACGGGCTTTTTGAAACAAAATGTTAAAAACATAATCCTTCTTTTTGGCTCTGGCGTAGTCGGGTAAAAATAAAGATGTGGCACATTACCCTAGTTTATTAATTGGGATCGGTCGGTATGATTAGGCCCCGAACGCAAACTATGATAAAAAAGATTAACAATGGTCTTCCGTTGTATAATTATTCATACAAAGGTTCGGATAACGGCCCAGCACTTTTAAGTTTTTCCTTTTCACGTAACCCTTAATTTTGGGTAAACTATCATGAAAGTTGGAAGTTTTATAGTAGAACAGTTACAAATATTGTTTATTACAAAGTTATAAAAGTACACACACAGTCATATACCCTACACATAGGAACGTATTCTTATCGTAAATGCTTATCAGAGTTTATCATAGTTGAAACTAGTCTAGGCAGAATTCGGATATGTTGTGTTTATTTGTATAATATAGAATTTAAGTTTTTTTAAGTAGCTGTAAGTACTTAAATTTTTATTATTTCTTTACAAAGTGGAGATGGCAATAGTTTAATAATGGTGAACGTAGGATGGATTACAATAACATTTTATATAAAAATGGTTGGTTTAATTGTGACAATGCCGAGGAAGGTCCAGAAAGCGGTGGCGAGACCAATTGAAAGCTTTGTATGTCCGTCTGTCTGTCAAGATCTTTTTTCTCAGGAGGTATCATGTTGAAATTAACATGAAATACGCGGGCTTACTGTTCCTTGCAGCTGTGAAAAAATCAAACTTGTAAGTCGACGCAATCAAAAGATATGATCGTTTATGTAACATATTTTCGCATATTTTACGATATCACATGGGAATCAAAACCCAAAAGGGTATTTCCCGTCCACCTAGTATAATAGAATTTGGCCAGAAGCAAAGTCCTGTAAAGATAGAAGTTTGAAAACTGTAAATAACTAGTTAAATAACAGAAAAGCCAATTTACTAGTACAAACTTATTATTTGCGGTTGGTGCAATGACTGTGTCTAGACTCTAGAGTTTAAGGGCAAAGTTAAGTTTGTCAATTACACTAGTTTGACTTTTCATCATCATCATCATCATAAACCCATATCGTCCCACTGCTGAGCACGAGTCTCCCCTCACTTTCGTAAGGAAGGTTAGACCATAATTCACCACGGGGCAAGGGCCCCCAGTCCGGATTGGTGGATTTCAACGTTCCTCCGAAATAATTCTTGGATAGGTTTGTGGGTATGTTAGTGAAGTTAGCAGAACATTTCCCAGCAGATCATAAATAAATGAGAGTTCTCTTCGCATGCAGGTGAGTTCTATAGTTCTTGATAATTTCCAGCGATAGTTCTGGCTATTTTCCTGAAAAAATTCCGATTGAAAAAATAATCTGCCAACTTCCGGTAGCAGATCAATTTCCAGCAAATCAAAAAAAAAGTTGTTTTATTTACGGATCCTTATGATTTACATAGTTCCTGATACTTGTTTTCAATAGTTCTGTTATTTTTATGGAAATAAAAATTATTATAAAATATCGTCAAAAAAAATTCCAATAATTTTATATAAAATCTAACAACGCTTAAACTCACTCTCAGATACTAAAACTCTACAGCGTCTCAAAGACAAGTACAATGCCTATAATCTAGAACTAAGCGTCTGTTCAGATCTTCAGCAGAAGTGTCAGCAGAGCATGGCAGAATAGGTGGAAATGGATGAAACGGATGGATGGTGGAAATGGTTTCCTCACGATGTTTTCCTTCACCGAACAGCGAGTGATAATTTACGTACATACCTATTTATTATATTTTACAAGAAACACATTGGTAGGTAGGTATACGTGTCGAACTGGGATTTGAACTCACGAGTTTGTCTCATAAATAGAGCAACAAGTTTGTACGGAACCTTCGCTTCTTTTTTTTGGCTTCGCACTGTTGGTACCTACCCACATTTACCCAGTGTCAAGTAGGTAGTACTTACTTATAATAAAATGTATTTTTAATAAGTAATTGAGTTTTTTTTTTAAGTCAAACTGTCGAGTCCTAGGCAGTTGGTATACTATCGGGATAAAAAGTAGGTACCTACCTACCCTATCACTCAATCTTGGTTATAAACTATTTGTGTCCCAAATTTCATCCAAATCCGTTCAGCAGTTTTTGCCTGATAGAGTCCATCATCCATCCATCCATTCTCACAAGCTTTCACGAAAGTAACTTTGTCTGTCTGTCTGTCAGTTACGTTTTCACACATACATAAACTACTGAACCGATTGAAATGAAATTTGGTTCAGAGATAGTCTTAGAGCCTGAGAAAGGACAAGACTAGTTTTTATTGCAAAAAGTGTTGTAAGGGGTTGAAATAGGGGATGAAAGTTTCGCTGGAGGCTGGCGTACGCCCACCACCTGCCACCATAACAGGGACTACGGGCCGCGGATCGGGGGGTCCAACGCCCAGCCATTTAGTCCCGGGGCGAGATGCGTTCTGAGGTGTTCTCCAGAACGCATCCAACCTAGGTGAGGCCAACAGCCCCCTAGAGGCGAGTCCAAGGCCTGGACGCCCGCAGAAGTGGTCGCGGAAGCGCCGTCGTACCCGTGGCTACCTCCATACTGCGGAGAGAGAACACCCCGGGGTTTTTAGTTGGTAAATCCCGTCAGACGCGGTCAGACGCGTTCTGGCGGGGGAAGCCCACATAACCACCCGGCCTCCCCCGAGGCCGGGGATATGACTAATGTATTTTCACAAGGCAAAAAAAAAAAGAAAAGGGAATGAAAGTTTGTATGGTAGTTTCGTCATTTTTGAAGCTAGAAGCTTGAAACTTATTTTTTTGACTTATCATTGTAATCATATAAATAAATATGACATTCTTAGTTTGTAACAAATTTCCCCTTAAGGGGATAAAATAAAAACAGGGGATGAAAGTTTTGATGGTTAAGTATTTATGTAAGGTTCCGGCTAAACCACAGCACCGATTTCAAAAATTCTTTCAATAATGGAAAGATACATATTCAGCGAGTAACATAGGCTATATTTTATCCCCGTAATCCCACACGAACGGAAACTGCGCGGGTGAAACCGCGGGGCGCAGCTAGTACAAATTAATATAAAAACTTCACATTCTCGCTTTCCCGCCAAAACTACGCCGTTTTCATTAACTCATGTCATTTCATTACGACCATGAATCTGTCAGACGTGGTTAGACTGTCACTTGGTAGTCAGGGTATTTTTATTCTGTGGAGTGTCATACTCACTGTTAACTTGTCAACTGTCAACTTCACTCATCCATCATATTAGATGGAAAGGAATGCACGCACGTTGTTTCTGTGTCCTCTTTCTCGAAATAAGTTTAGCGCAAAGTTTTTTCTACTCGGTTTTATTTTTTCAAACTCAAAGAAACTTTTCTTGAAGTGTTAGAATCATTGATTAGTTTTAAGTACTGCAAGTAACTTTCCGTCGCAATTCGTGATCATGCATTGCAAAGTATTTTGGAA
This sequence comes from Campaea margaritaria, assembly GCA_912999815.1. NCBI lineage: Eukaryota > Metazoa > Arthropoda > Insecta > Lepidoptera > Geometridae > Campaea > Campaea margaritaria. Next base: position 11,141,279 of record OU538788.1, read on the forward strand.
GGTAAGCATGAATCAAAATACCGGTACTGCACTTACCGTGACTTTTATAGATATTTTCTTATTCCTGAAACGTACTAAGGTAGTGTATACGAACATAGGAACTTATAAGTGCAGGATATGCAATTTAACTTTTTGGTTCGCACCTATTTAAGCTGGTTATCTATACCATGTGGACTAGGTAAAAATATGTAGTAAGCTAACATTAAATTTTTTTTTACCATCTTTGAAGACAGCTTCCTTCCTACTTTGTGTGTGTTATAAATGACTAGCAGCGCCCTGCGGTTTCACCCGCCTTAAATGTTATCCCGCAAGAACTATTAATTTTTACAGGATAAAAAGTATTCTGTTTGTTAATCCAGGTAACAAGCTATCTGTGTGCCATATTTCATCTAAATCCGTTCATAAGTTTTTGCGTGAATGAGTAACAAACATCACAAACTTTCATAATTTATAATATTAGTAGGATAGGATATGTACCTACCTATACAAATACAAATTGTAACATAATTCATCCGCTCTAAGTCAGGTCTGTGTCTCGAGAGACTGTTCAGAATAATTATCAAACATGAATTAAAAACAAAAGACATAAACGGGTTTGATTCACACACGGAGTAATATCAAAGTATTATTTTGACACACCTTAACATTTCTATCGGATGTTTAAGAACTCCTACTACAGTATGTGTATTACTCATTTATTTTCAGATATTTCTGCCAATATTGTTCACATTAGTACAGATATCTTTGCAAGCAAAAAAGCAAAAGACTTCTGTATTAACTGATATTGGTGATTATAAAGAGTTCAAAAAGTTGTTAAGGACGAAAACCAATGTTATGGTGTTATTTGTCAATGATGTTAAGGCTTCCCAATCGATGGTTGACGTGTATAAAAGTACAGCAGATGCCATGAAGGGACAAGCTACCCTTGTTGTCATTGATTGCCGTAATAGGTAAGGCCTGAAACTATTGTTTGTCATGGTTAACCTAGCCTTCTTTTTTACAATTCTAAGACTGCTGTCACAACTGATTTTCCTAAACTACACTTGCTTTCTCTAAGACTTCTTTATGTATAGTAAATGTAATTTTACCAAGGGCAATTTTTTGTTTGTTTATTTTACTGCATTATTCAAGTCGAGTTTCATCATCATCATCAACCCATATCACCCACTGCTGAGCACGGGTCTTCCCTCACTTTCGTAAGGAGAGTTAGGCCTTAATACACCTGAAAGAATTTTTGGGTAGGTATGTGGGTCTCCTCACAATGTTTTCCTTCACTGAAAAGTGAGTGATAATTACGTACATATATCTGACAAGATACATAAACTCTTTATTGAAACAGCACAGAACAAAGAAAACTTAAAAAGTAACACAAATGAAATTTAACAATTAGTGTCACAATGGGGGGTCTTATCGCTGATTGCGATCTTTTCCAGACCACCAATACAAGAAACACATTGGGACGTGCCCCCACTAGGATTTGAACTGATAACCTTCTCCTTGGAAGGCAGACATTCTCCCACTAGGCTACCACCACTTTTTAAGTCAAGTATATATTGTTGTATAAAATCAACAAAACAACTGAGTAAATAATAGGCTACATGACTAGTGAAAATTTGTTTAACCGGCATTCTTGTCAGTACCAGTGATCTCATTGTTTTAAAGCCTGTTGTTATTTTATAAGTAGTTATTTGCAACACACTATTGTGCACTTGAATTGCGCCATTTTATGTATGCATTGATTTATTAAGTTGTCTTTTAAATTTCCACTAGTCGGTCGTAATCACATTCTGTCTCGGCGACAGTGTGGGCTTTACTTAATTACACTGTTAATATTGGTGGATTGTATATAATTGCCCTATAATTAATTAACTATGCATTTATCTGTATGCGCTTCCATTGCTTTTTTTCTACTTGAATAATATTTTAATATGTCTCCATTATAATAATAAATATTACACTTTAATTTCTCGCCGGTACTGAATGGCTTTTTGGGTTTAAAGCGAGCAAATAACCACATTATCTAATTGTTTACAGTGAAACAAAGAAGCTTTGTAAAAAACTGAAAGTAGCATCCGAGAAGGCATACTACATAAAACATTACAAAGATGGAGACTTTCACAAAGACTACGACAGGAGCGAGACTCTCAGCTCTCTATCAAACTTCCTTCGTGACCCAACAGGAGATTTGCCTTGGGAAGAAGATCCAACAGCAACAGATATATTCCATCTAGCTGACGGCGAGGTTGGTTTTACCTGAATATTATATGCAGCCGGCTACTGCCATTTGATTCCGTAAAGTTTGTCATTGAGCGTTTTCTTTCAGTCTGTACTAACTACTTGCCATAAATGTGATTTGATTTCCATAACATCCGTAAACTAAAACTAACAGCGCTTTTTAAAGAATCCGGCTGTTGGCCAATTTTCGTACATAGGCAAGATGGCGCTGACTGTTATTTGTATAGAAAACGGTAAAAGCATACTTTTGCCATATCATAGCATCATACAAATCAGTACAAATCAGTCTTAGTCATAGCATAGCCAAAAGTATGATTCTATTAATTATATCCAAAGGTTAAACCTATAAACAGTTGTTATATTCATTGTATAATTATTAGAGGGACAGGAAATTAACTAGTAAGTTTTCACTTGCTAACTGGACATTTCAAGAGCAAATGTATTAATTATTTCTCTTTGTGTTCCAGGCCTTAATAAAATTTCTTAAAAAAGGACCAGGAGCATCGAAAAAATCGATGATAATGTTCTATGCGCCCTGGTGCGGCTTCTGTAAAACTATGAAGCCGGACTATGTGCAGGCAGCGGCCGACTTGAAGGTTTGTGCGAATAAATAATAAATCAATCACATATAGTACATAGATTAGCCCCAAACTAGGATCCCTGTATACCGGATGTATAAAAACCCTGCTATATAAATGAAGGATGGGTGCACAACTACACACACTAACACAAATATCCCTACAAAAATATCAAATGATAATAAAGTTATCTAAACAAACCAGACACCTCAAAAGCAGTGTTAACTTGAAACAAGTACAGTGTGTCACTCCACACAATCACCTTGTCCCCCTGCTTTGCTTGTTGTCTCAGAAATTGCACCTTATCTGAGAGATTTCTAGACCCCTAAAAACTGAATCTGTGAATTGCATGGAAATCGTTAAGACAATTATAATGTGGCATTCCACGGCCACTATTGAACTATTGAGGAGGAGAAGGAACTAATTATAAATAATCTATTACATTTTAGTGATGAATGGCATTTTGCCATCGACTTTATCTGACATTGGCTGTCAACACACCAGCCAAAAGTCATTGACGTCTTCCGCTTTCACATCAACTGCCGTTGTCTTCATCTAACTGTTGTTCGCCTGCAATAGCCCTATAATGTAGATAAATGTTGTATTCAAATTGTATCAATTACAGGGTGACGCACTGCTAGCGGCAATCGACGTGGCTAAACCAGGAAATTCTAAAATCAGACAGCTGTACAACATAACTGGTTTTCCTACTCTTTATTACTATGAGTAAGTGCAATCCTTTTGCATATTTCTTTTCTTAACTGTAAATCGCTTTCTAACCGTTATCTGTAGAGTCCTAATTTAGATGTTCCTCGATCCTGTACTTTATTATACGCTAGTTTATTTATTTATTTATTATTTATTATACTACTTTATTACAGGCTAGCCCATCAATTGACACACGGATGGTGTTAAAAAAATACTATAATCTACTATTATATCTACACTATGTAGGACAAGGCAGAACAAGAGCAATGGAAACATTGCATCATTGTTTTTATTACACCGCTCTCGTTACTCAGTAAAATAAAAATTGAAATTGTTCTCCGTCAAGTTTCTTACCGGTTTTTCTCGAATGAATGTATTCCGAATCTGGTGGTAGAGTCAGTTTCATGAGTACTATCTCGGACATGGAAATTGGAGATATTTTACAGCCGACAAACTGCTTTTCAACTTGCTTTTCAACAATGTTTGGCATTCAAGTATAGTGATCTAATAAATGCCGTCCAAAATTAGGTACTTCGATACTAGATAGATGGTTAGAGTTATTGACTGCTTTGTACTGATTTCCAGAAAGGGCCAGTTCCGTTTCCCGTACAACAGTGAGAACAAGCGGCAAGCTATAGTGGACTTCATGCGGGATCCCAATCAGCAGCCGCAGAAGAAGAAAGAAGCAGCCGACGAGAGCTGGTCGGAGGACAGTGACGTTGTACACCTGACGGGTATTTATGACCACCATTATTAGTTACTGAAATCATAGCATAGTGGGAGGATAGTAAATCTGCTCAGGAGGCATACCATGACCTCTTATAGCGATTCAATTGAAGACCTAAACTGAACCGCGTCGCATAATCGTACCGTGACGTCTTATTTTTTATGTTGCTGCCATTTTCAACCTAAACTGGATATATTTTAGGTTGAGAATGTCTTATTAGCGACTCAAGTTAGGTTGCTGCCATTTTCAACCTTAAATGGATCCAGGTTAGGTTGAAAATGACAGGAACATAAAAAATAAGACGTCACTGTACGATTATGCGACGCGGCTGAGATTAGGTCCTCAACTGAATCGCTATAAGACGTCATGGTAGGCCTCCAGGTCAACAATCTCTTGCAACTGTGAAAAAATCAAACTTCTAAGTCAACGCAACCAAAAGATTTACGACCGTTTATGTCACATATTTTAATACTCACAAGGGAACCTATACACCTAGCCTAAACCTATACAGTGCTTCGCGTAGACTTAGAATCCTGTTTGGAAAGAAGCAAGAACTTATAGCAGAAGTAAAGGCACATAAGTACGTAGTATGGGGGGAAGTACACACAAAAACCGTAAATTACATGACAAAAAAGAGTTTTTGTTTGCAGTTAGTAAACTGACCACGACCTATGTCGATGTTTGGAAACACCAGTGTTCCTACGTCAAAGTAGAGATTGTCGGACCCTTGTTGGTGTGCGAGTCCGACTCACACTTGGACGGTTTTTTTGTAATTAATAGCAATAGTGTTTTTGGGGGGATGCAGTTCAAAGAACTCATTTTATCTCGTTATTTTTCGTCTTTTCTTCCATTCTTCTTCCATTTTGTGATCACTTCCATCTTCATCTTATTTTTTGAACACATTACCAAAGAGGTGACTTATTTGTAGAATATGTACATCCAAAATAATCTATAATCTTACCTAATTATTCTCTTTTCTGTTTAATACTCATTGTTCTCAAAGTCTCTTTGATTGTTCTCATTGATGATTCTGTCATTGTGACAATTGGATTTGAATAGAATTTTTGTTATTATTTCTTTTGATTTTGTTTGTGTGTGCCGTTTAATGTAATGATTTAACTTCCATTATGAAATCATATCGTCACTTATTTGATATTTACGCTAAAGGTAAAATTTCTGCTGAAGGTTTTTGGTGGTTAAATGTAGATACTACTACAAGTCCTGCAATGACAAAGATGCATGGAGTCGAACTGCTCAAGCGCCTCCTGGCGACTCAGTACTCAGTTTTAGTAACATCAATGTATTAGAAATTAGAGATTGAAAACTGGGCATATGAGGCTGTCTCAGTGTGTAGTCCAGTCCCGTGCAGAATTATGCAATGCGACTTTCTGCATGGCACTGTAACTGTTATGGGCATGCGAAGCGCTTACCATCAGGTAAACGACATGCTCGTCTCGTTTCTTAGTTAATTAAAAAAAAGTTGGTTTGATACCAAGATAGTGTCGAAAAAGCCGCGAATAGAATAGTAGATTGTATCACAAGGGAACAAAATAATGTATTTACGGCGAGAGCGATTTTTGAATCCAGAGCGAAGCGAAGGATTCTAAAGTAGAATCCCGAGCGTAGCGCCCTCGCTACGCTCTAGAGTAGAATCCTAAGCGTAGCGAGGGAGTCAAAGTACTTCGCTCGAGCTTAAATAATTTTGTTACCGTGTATACACGATACTTTTCATCCCAAGCTATGAGAAAAGTTCATCATACGAGAAAAAAATCTTTTGACGTGTCAACGTCTAATGAATCGATGCATGCACGAAAAAGTTGACACATTGTCCCGAAACGCTCATTGTACGCTTGCGCCGCATCTATCTCTCTTCTCTTCTTGACAGGTTAATTAGTCTTAGATTTTAAAAATCTGATTACTAGTATAATTTCAAGTATTTATTTTTTTATTATTAAAAAATGATTCATCTTTATTCCTAAAAGTATGCAATCACTTCATCAATGTTATGTTACGACGTTGTCACGTTAAAATATCGTCTGTAAACCAACTTTACAGACAACCAATTTTTTTTAAATTTGGATAGCCAATGCCGCGTCGGTACGCGCTGTTTTTTTTTATTGCCGTCCAGGAGTTTATTGAAGCGAATTGCGTTCAAACTTTTTAATTAAACAGTGTTCCAAATTCAAAACTCATTTCGTCACTGTTATTAAGTGCGCGGAAAAGACCCACTTTGCTCGCACTTATCCAGGAGCAAAATGCCTCTTTTCGAATACATGGGATGAAAAATAAATTACGTCTCACGAATTTGATTCAGTATGTAAAAAACTCTCACAGCGCAGTTGGCTTATCAATTAAAATATAATATGACCGGAATTGACTGCGATAAGAGAGATTGCCTAAAATGAACTGTTGATACTATACTTTATCTTTATTTTAATTAGAAACTAGCTGCGCCCCGCGGTTTCATCCGAGTTGACTATTATCTCACAGGCTCCGTAAATTTTTACGAGATAAAAAGTATTCTGTGTTATTCTAAGGCATAAAGTATCTATATAATATACTGAATTCCATCAAAACCCTTTCAGAAGCTGCGGCGACAGGAAGACACAAACATTCACATCTTACTAATATTATAAATGCTAAAGTTTGTGCATTATAGTGTGTTTGTCCTCTCTTCACGCCGAAACGGCAGAACGGATTTTGATGATTTTGGCATAGGTACAGATAATTTAGGTCCGGTTTAGGTGTAACCGCGCGGCGCTGTTGGTTTATAATATTATAGGGATGTTTCTTAGAGCCTCCTGTTAGTCTACTTAAATATATTTTGTACAATCGAGTGACAAGACGAGCTAGCTTTTCACATGATGGTAAATGCCACGCATGTTTGAGCCGCAGCTGCGCAGCGACGGCCACGTAACACGATTTCATATAAAAATTATAGATGTCGATATGTTCTAGACGTTGTTTTGTAATCGTCTACGTAGGTGTGGCCGTAGGCCGCAGCTTAACAAGATTGAAAATACCTAGATCAACCATGTCTGTCTAACGTGTGACTTGTATTTTTACAGGAGCAAATTTTGATAGTGTGTTATCGAAAGTGGAAAACGCGCTGGTGGTCTTCTACGCGCCTTGGTGTGGTCACTGCAAGCGCATCAAGCCTGAATTTGAGAAGGCAGCTGCTAAAATAAAGGCAGAAAAGGTAGACTTTTTCAAAAATTTTTTTTAGTGCGACTTCTGTTTCAACACAAACAAATCTATAACTGAATGTGACTGAGCTTTTAAGTTGCTGCTATCCCTTTCATTTTCATAAGATGGAAAAATTACATCATACCATATGACAGCACTGACGTACGTAATTGGCTAGGCTTTTGTACAGAAAATGGTGGTAAAAATATTGTCTTAAATTATGGAATAGTGGCAACACAACTGTCGTGATTTTCACAACTTCCTGCAAGCGCGGGAAAACACAACTGTTGTGTTTGTTGTATGAGAAAACACTATGGAGTGTGCAGAGCCGCACCCGTAGCTAGACAAGCAAATCAGCTCAGCAGTGAAAGTGTTAAGTCAGTATTCCTCAAGTGTCCAGCGTTCAGTTTAAACAAGATTTCACAGAAAAGGAATGGCTGATAATACTATTATTTGTGCTCTTAAACACATACTTTCACTCAACATAATCAACTATCTGTCTTGGCTGGAGACTGTCCGCCTCCATGCACTTATGCCCAAGGTAGGCAGCACCTTAAGCGGAACATTGGACACAGATTATTAAATTAGTAGCAATTATTTGTAATTTCACACGAAATCCTATTGAAATATTTATAATAGTGTTATTCACATGAAGGTTGAAGAATCGCATGAACGGTTCGGTTCATAAACATCAAATATATTTTTAAATCTTTTTATTCTTTAATGTTTGTTTTGTTTTCAATGAAGAACTGGAACCACAGGTGAAGATTAATTTGAAATCCCTTCCAAATCAAGAATAATTATAGAACTTGGTTCTTAAGTTCCGGAGATGTATCTTTGGGTATCTCCGAGTTGTGTGTGTAACAGAAACATACACAGAAAAACACTGTGACCTCATCTTAGGCTGTTTCTCTGCACTGTGAAGCACTGGTAGAGTTAATGGAGTTTCCTTTTCCAGTGCCAGATTCAGTCGTGAATCTCCACATGAAAGGGGTTTTTTTAACACATTTTTTTTTTCTAGTATTTTACTATGCATTATTTTTGCCTACTTGCAATAATTTATTTAGTTTTGATCTAGTCATTGCATAGTTTACTGAAATTATGTTTTTTTTTCTTCAGATAAACGGAATTCTAGCAGCTGTAGACGCCACCAAGCACTCCGACTTAGGGTCCCGTTTCGCCGTTAAAGGATACCCCACCCTAAAGTACTTCCACAAGGGGGAGTTCCAGTACGATGCCGGCCATGCTAGGCAGGAAGAGCAGATAATTAGTTTCATTAAGGTGAGTCGTGGCTTCTCTATCTTCCATGCAGAGGGTTGAGAGTTTCAAATTCCAGTGTGGGCACATAACAATGTAAAAACTAACTGAAACTAAAAGAAACTGTTTCCAGGACCCAAGCGAGCCTCCGCCGCCGCCGCCACCAGAGAAGCCCTGGGCCGAGGAGGAGTCCCACGTGCGCCACCTCGACGCCATCACGTCTTTCAGAAATACCCTGCGCAAAATAAAGCACGCCATCGTCATGTTCTACGCTCCGTGTAAGACATACATAAATGTTATCTTATCTTAACTTGATACATTTTTATACTTGACACTGTCTGACAACATTATTAAAGAAAAGCTAAATGCATAAACCATGCAGAGCCAAAACGTAAAAACCATGTAGTAAAAGCGAACACAGATACAGATTTTATTGAAGAATGTAAATCTACAGATAAAGTAACGTTTCGTTTCGATTCCAGGGTGCGGCCACTGCAAAAGCACTAAGCCCGAGTTCGTGCGGGCGGCTGAGAGGTTCGCTGATGAGTTGATGGTCGCGTTCGGCGCCGTCGACTGCACGACCGCCTCCGATCTGTGCAAGAACTACAATGTCAAAAGCTACCCTACCATTAAGTACTTTAGCTTTTTCGACAAGCAGATAAGCGACTACAGCGGCGGTAGAAAGGTTAGTTTTCCTAAAAATATTGTTCGGCGTTAAACCTTGCAAACCAACCTGCAGCGCGCTGTTGGGACCGACCTCTTGATACTCAAAAGTATGACCATATTTTTGAAGGGGTTCGAAGATTTTACTATGGAAGCTGGCATATCCACCCGCCACTATTTTTTTAAAAGAGTATATATGGGTAAGGGACATTTATATAAAGAAAACAGGTCAAGTAATATGGTACCCTATAGCCTATAGTGTAACGTTCGCAAGATATTTAGAGGTGAAAGTAATTCCATTGTGCGCTGAATCTCTGAAAAAATGAAGGCCATCTTGTGTATATGCTACAATATGTTCCATGTTTATAGCAAAACTTAAATGGCTACCTGTATCATATGCCTTCTCTAGTCTGTATTAAATGATTTTTATACTCCCAAAAACATTAATAACACTTTTTAATACCTCAGTGACACCCATGAGAGCCAACTTAAGTCATTTAATACCGTGCTGTTTGCTATTCCTATAAAATTATATCTTAATATATTCTTAATATATATAAATTACATGTCACGTTGTTTGTCCGCGAGGGACTCCTAAACTACTGAACAGATTTTAATCAAATTTGCACACCGTGTGTAGTATGATCCCACTTGAGAGTTAGGATACTTTAAATCTCAATTTATTGTCGCAATATTATTTTATTTATTGAAAATTATTTGTTTATATTATCGTTTGGAGCTAACAGATAATAGTGGCTGCCAAATTTTGTCAAGTCACAATTATCTGTTAGCTCCAAACGAAGGCAACAGATGGCGCTATACTTTGACCGGGTTGAGGAAGTATTCAATAGATGGCGCTGTTTTAAAGTATACATTTTGTAGTACAAACTCAATTAGTACAGTGAAATTCAATTAATCTTACTTTTAAAATTTTTGGTGTTAGCATAGCCGGCCACGTGTTATTTAGACTGAAGTATACATTAAATTCACACTATAGTAAAAATATTAGAGTGGAATCTTGCTTTTCAACTATTAGTGCTTCATTGAATGAAATGAAATCATTCAATCTATTGACTGTAACAAACGAAGATGAAGCCACCAACTATCCATTTGAATTTTTAAACTCCTAGGTGGGCTCGGTGGTAATCATGCTTCGAATAATTTTTTTTTGACGGGAAAATGCCGTATCATTATTCCGCGGGCGTGGCGGAGGGGTGTGACACGAACCCTATCAACTTAATAATTTTGGAAGTAGGGAAGGGAGGCAGGTCTTTGCCCAGCAGTGGGACGATTTAGGCTAAAATTGAGGTTAATATTTGCAGGAAGCAGACTTCGTATCTTTCATCCATAGCCAGATGGGGCACCACGAGACAAAGCAGGCTGTCGCCGCCACGCCTCAGGAGGCCGGCTTCGGAGGGAACGTCAAGTTGGCGTTCGACGCTGACTTTGAACAGATCATTGCGGGACCCACGCCTACCTTTGTCATGTTTTACGCTACTTGTAAGTACGACACGATTTTTACGCACTTATGTATGTATGTCTGTATGTTCCCATTCAAACGTCTTACAGCTTAAGCGGCTGGTTGGGTATTGGCGCGTTACTTTTTTTTTTAAATATATGTAACAAAAAGTTACATAGTTCGTTTTTCTTCAGGGTGCGATCATTGTACGGCGACGAAGCCCGCCTTCAGTCGCCTGGCGACCAGCTTGAAGGACAACAAAGTGCCCATCAACGCGATCGCGGTCGACGCCGCTGATAATCAAAAAGTGGCCGATTTGGCCAACATCCAGACACTGCCCACCTTTAAAATATTTGCTGGAGGGAAAGAAATAGGCATGTATAATGGAGACCGCTCCTTGGAGGATATGCTCAAGTACTGCCAAGGACACGCCAAGGTGAAAGATGAATTGTGATTTGCTAGAACGTCCTTTAGTTAAATGCCTTGATTGTTTACTGTGCTGATATATACGATGTTGAGCAGGACGACAACTCACATTTGCAGTTACCAACTGGGCACCGTACATACGTCAGGTATATAAACCACTTAAAATAAAATTCTCAAAATGCTCGACGCGTACGCTTGTATGGTGAAACTCAACTTATTCGCATAATTAGTCGATAAAAATAGTGTTGTTAAGTGGCATTTTTTCGATTATTTTGTGACTGAATTGAGATGGCAATAACAATTTAGTATTAGTACTGCCAGTAAGCGTTACACGTCGACCATTTTTAGTATATTTTATTTTACATAGTTTATATACTTAATTGATGATTTTGGTGCCAAAAACATATTTAGTACCTGTAAATGTTAGGTCCCCTGTGATAAAAATCTGACGCGCGTTTTAAACGCAAGTAAACAGACACATTCATACATAAACGACATAATTCTATTTATCATGTTTTGTTTTGAGTTCCCGATATACTCGACACATACATATCTGCCCATATTTTGACCTTTCTTGACGTGGTTTCTCCCATTTATCATGCCTGATGTTGTATGAGAATAGGTCACGCTTAAAGACAAACTATAAAAGATATAATAAGAAATAAAATGACGTAAATATTATATAATACCATTTTGACAATTGAGATAGCGTACGATTCGCATTCAAATACAGATATCAGTACATTAGTAGACAATCAAGCATTTTATATGTATGATTATAATATAGATGCAACAGAGCAATAAGTACGGCTTTTAGCAGTTCCTATAACGCTTTGGTCGTTGAGCTATACTACGATTAGCCACCCTCTCCACCAGTAGATTTCAATGCGTTCTCGATATCGTATCGAAAATGTTTATATACAACTAGCTGTACGCACATTCGCTGATATGTCACTGATGAAAAAAATAGATAAAAACAATCCTTGATGCGGATTATATATCATGCTAAAATTTCAGCTCGATCGGTGCAGAACTTTTTGAGTTTTTGAAGCGTACACAAACCAACATAACATTTTTACATATATAGATAGATCCATTATTATGAAGTACCTATTTATATTTGAATAATTTTTGAATTATACAGCCGAAGCCTGCAGCCGTCTTTGTTTAATAAAGTTAATGAACATCGGCAAAATAATCGTAACCTGTAACTAGAATGGCGGCGCCCTACGGTGGAGCTTCAGTTTCCATAGCCCGTTATAGTTTTGGAACTCCTTCGAACTGAGTCCAAACTGAACCCTAATGTATCGAAGGCGATGATGGCTCACCTGGTTGTCTTCGGATTGCATGCCGCCGGTTCAAAACCAGCCAACCAAAAAGGGGCATGAGCTTCCGATGAAGGAAAACATCGTTAAAAACCTTCCCCTACAAGGGTGGTCCATCAGCGTTCCTTGATGGACAGTTCCATTCTAGGCTAAACATGTTCTTAAATGACATCGTCACTTAACATCCAGGTAAGATAGTGGGGAATGCTAGCCTTAAAAGTATGAACATGTTTATTGATGAGCTGCAGGTGCTACCATTATTATATAATAGTTTTTCGTGTAACAGCCTCAAGGGTAGAGTTTCCTTTTGACAGAAATAAATTTAGTATTCATTAGAGCAAAATATCTCTAACGGTAACGCGGCGAGAATGTACTCATTCGCTGCTTTCTCAACTGCGCTGCTTTAAATATGTATTTAGAGGAATTAAAACATTAACTGTTTGATGTAATTGAAAATGAAATAAGCATGTCAGGGGTTTTGCAGCGTATTTGCTATCGTCACCGCGCGTTCATTTTCGTGCAACTATTTATACTCAAATTCGTAATTCCAGATCAAAAAACTGAGTAAAGGGGTCAACAGCACAAACACAATAATATAAAATCACGCACAATGATAGAATAGACAACTGTTTTACTGGTTTTTACAACGGTTTAATCTTGATTCTAGTAAATCGTCAGAGGTATAGTAAATTTGTCACCTGACGGTTCAGGACCGGGATCGAGTTTCTAAAAATTGTACCGCAATTTTAAGACGTCACACAATTTAATAGTCCGCGCGAATGAAGTAGTGGGCAAAAGCTACTTTTATTTACAATATATAATAACTCAGACTCAGATTCGGAACTAGATTAATTTATATTTATGAGACATCTATCTGTGACGTTATAAATTTTGTGATCGAGTTCGTATATTTTAGTTTCTATTTTATGGTATGATTGATACGGTCTGCCCATTTCTCTGGTGTCACCGCATTTTCACCAATGATAAAATGTGCAATACCCCTGAAATGGCACTGACGTATTCTGACATTGATTCGTTTATCTCTTTGATCTCGATTCCTGAATCTGAGTATTGATATCTATATTTTAGAGCTTTTATACAATTTTATTATTTACATACAAACACAATTTTGCATTTATAATATTAGTAGGAACAATAATAAAATCAACACATTCCTGGATGATATATACAAGGTAAATCTATCCAAAAGTAATACTGCTAAACTTAGACTTATAATTATTTTATTAATTAAAAACGATTTGAAATCGTTAGTGATGTATCGAACAATAATCGTGTTATAATTATGCCAATATCTATTGTACTTATATACATGTACGGTAATTATATAATAGTGAAACATTATACATGTAATAATACTAATATTTACGTTAGTTATACGTACTTAAAGTCGTAATATAATATTGAAATCTAAACTTTGTATTCTTGTACTCAATATACAAAATTTATCTTATATCACTAGATGTATATATTATTGTAGTAAAGTGTCTGAATATTTAGAATCTTCTACTACAGTTCTAGAATGAACTCGAGCTGTTAAGGGAAAGACCGAAGCAAATCTCTTTTTTTAAATTTGTGTGAGGGAAAGTTTATATTATAAAGTAATTTTGTTCATTTCGTATTTTTCCATTGAATTTTCTAATTCGTATTATTATATTTGTTAAGTTTCTAATGTAGGCTCCAAAACTAATGGACTACTCTTTTTAATAGATACCATGGTGAAGTTTTTTTTTCAAAATCCACACTAACTAGTGGCTTTGAAATTTCCAAAATTTTGTGATGGTGCTAAGCTTGTGATGCATTCTCTATTACTTCACAGTAATAGAGAATGCATCACAATTCGCCATGCAACAACAGTTGCAAAATTAATTATATTAGGTGAATTTTCCATAAGCATCCCCCACATTCATATGATTGTTTTGCATTGATCTTGCCCTTATCATTGTCTAAAGTCATAGCCTCGTCATAACCGACATATGTCTATGGAAACTTTAATATTATAATTATATTCCACTTATAATTTAATTATAATATTTTACTTACCTGCTCCTGGACCACATGAATTCAGCTCATATTAAAAAACAGTTTAATGAAATCGTTTGCCATTATGATTGCGATCGGCCATCTAACGGATTTATTAGACCTCAATAGATGAAAATATACTGACCTCAACAAGTAAACTTCGCTTCCCCAGTATACAGTAATGTGACGCGGGCCCTATAATGTTTCCAGCCTCATTGCTGGGCATATGACACTTTAGTGCAGTGCCGCGCAAGATTATGCAATGCAAAGTTCTGAGTGGCACTGTAACTGTTATTGGCAAGCGTAACGCTTACCATTAGGTGAACTACTTGCACGTCTCGTAACTCAGCCAAATAATAAAAATATATCGATCTAATTAGGAACTGCAGCTTAAAATATGCACTTATAATTATATTTCAAAGTCAATCTTTGTTAAACAAAATCGCTATTGCCCATGTGATGGACTGATTACTCACAAATGAGTAATTAAGAGGCTATGACTTAAACAATTTCATAATAAATCGGACGTACTGTTCTGTAGGTATATAATAATATTGCCTTTTATATTATTAATACAAGTATGTTTAAGAACAATAATATACATGCATTTATAGTTATTATAGTGAGTGTGCTAGTAAAAGTATCCTATATTATTGAAGAACATGTATTTTGATGTTCTAGTAATCGTAGATTTATTAAGTAATAAAATCGCCGACGCATCACAGAAACACTTATATAACTTTCTAAAGCAGAAAACTAAGTTTAAGGTGTATTCAATGGTTTCAATTATGATAGGTATACTTTAGAATCCAATGACGGAAACCGAAATTATCTGTACTAACTCCGGATATAATCTACTATCTAGAAGCTAATTTTGCTAAGCCGTGTTGCCGCTAGTGGGCCGTAGAGCCGGCATAGGCAGAACATAACTTATTGGAGCCGAAGCATGCGGCCACGGATCGCAGGACTATAACAACAGACTACATAAACATGTAGTGTCGCAGCAGCAGTTAATTGTAGACGAATTATGAAATCTGCCACAATGCATAACGCCTAGCTAGTAGTTAGTTCCTAGTTCAGTAGTACCTAATGTAATACGGCTGAGAAAAAATACGCTACATATAAAACACTTTGTATTCTAAGATTCGGCCATACTACGCGTCGTTGTATTACAATTTTCGTATAGTAACTGGATTATGAAGTTAATACGGAACAGCCCTGTTTTGGAAACTGGCTAGGCGTTTTGTAATACACCGGATTTTACAATTTTGCCATGACATGTTTGTACTAGTACGTACTGGGGGCCTACCATGACCTCTTATAGCGATTCAATTGAAGACCTAAACTGAACCGCGTCGCATAATCGTACCGTGACGTCTTATTTTTTATGTTGCTGCTATTTTCAACCTAAACTGGATATAGTTTAGGTTGAGAATGGCTTATTAGCGACTCAAGTTAGGTTGCTGCCATTTTCAACCTTAAATGGATCCAGATTAGGTTGAAAATAGCAGGAACATAAAAAATAAGACGTCACTGTACGATTATGCGACGCGGCTGAGATTAGGTCCTCAACTGAATCGCTATAAGACGTCATGGTAGGCCTCCTGATCTAAGTTGTCTATGGCGGCACTAACATTACTATTTCTTCTGCGCAAACTATGTTAATTTACTAGTTTAACGATGTAGACTTATCAATGATCAATCATAAGGTACTAACTGTTTTACGTTTTGTGTTATAATGATCTATCTCAACTTCCAGTGATAGAAACAATTATTTGTTGAAGACAGAGCTGTTCTCAAGTATAATACAATGGTACTGACGATGAACGGTTGAGATTAATAACTGGTAAGAATATAATTATAACGTCATCCAAGAACATTCCAATTGTTTAAGATTTTTCTAGTATTTTCCATTTTTGTAGTAGGCACACACCTACGTAGGTTTCAACACGAAACTATTGTTATCATTATACCAGTGCGAATATTCGATTATAGTACAGAGTTGGATACTCGCGACCTTCGAGTCAAAGTCAAGGTTCAACTGTTATAATACAAACAAGTTGCAGTAACGATTATTTATCAAGAACAGAAAAAAAGTAGATTCTCGTATTTAGTTCAAACCATTTGCTGCATTTGTATGTACAGGTACAATGAAAGCGGAGCGAGATATTGAAAGCAAAGAAATGCTTGTTTAATTACATAGCACTGGAAATTTTAACACTAATCATACCATAACGGGTCAAATGACCCATTTTGAACTTTTGCATTGATAATGCACCTATTATCTTATTACTTCTCCAAATTTAACTTACTGACTTTTTCTGACTAATTAAGTCTACTGTTTTTATACTATTTTTATATTTTTTTGTTTTGTTTATTTTGAGTAATAACTGTTGTATACCGTTGTGTACCACATCGGGTCATTTGACCCGGAGAACATTTTTTTTGTTTTATAAGCTTATCAATACATATTGCTTATCTTATTGTATTCAGTAAACTACAAATGTATGCAAAGACTGTTACGTAAAGTAGTTCAATCAAAATAGCTGAGAATAATTCAAGAAAATATAAAAATTTTAGATTGAGACTAGATTTTTGTGTAAAAAAGGTAGCAAAAAAAGAAAAGTTTGGTACATAGTTTTTATTTTATTTTGTTAGCTTTATTAGTGATAAAGGTAACTATTTACCCATAAAATGTCGAAACGAACGAGACAGTCCAAATTCTTAGAAGATATAAATAGAATATAAGAACATGCACAATAGAAGAAGCAAACACAGTGTTAGGATCCGATTGAAGTTTATCTCAAGAAAAACTTGCTGCATTTATTGCAATTTTATATGCACGAGCTGCATATGGAGCAAATAATTTGAGACTTTCTTTTTTGTGGAATAATATATGGGGGCCCAAATTTGGAGTAGACATGACCGATCAAATGGCGAGGAAATTTACTACAAAGTCTAAGTCTTGCAGATGGCCACTCAAGTTTTTTTCAATATCCTTGATTTAGCTGGTATAAATGCCTGGATTTTATACAAGCAAACGACAGGAGATAATATCTCGAGACAAGATTTTTTACTCAAGCTACCAGTAGAACTTGCCGACGATTTTTGAGTTGCCCGTGAACAACCAAAAGAAAAAGCAATTACTAAACGATCGTTGCCTAACCCTGTTACAGATTCTAATAAACGTAAGAGGTGTCAAATAGGATACTGCAAAGAAAATAAAACTAATAAAATTTGCTCCAATTGTAAAAAAATTGTTTGCGGGAAATGTGCGACGGAAACACTTATGTGTAAAAATGTGATGTATAAAAACAACTCTTATTTTTTGCGTTTGAAATAGAAATTGTAAGAATACTATTTCATATAATTGGAATACATATTGTATTATCATTATATTTTTATTTCCTTTCCAACATCCATATTTCATACATAAAAATAGGAAACGTAAATTTCGGGTCATTTGACCCGCTATGGTAAACTAGGTATCTAATAAGTGTTGGTATGATTAGTGTTAAAGCTGTTTTCTGTTATTATATAATATAAGAAAATGCTAAACATTTCGTGCAAGAACTCGTGTTGATATGAACATAACAAGTATACCGTTCCTGCTGTATTATTATGTACTTAGTTTAATTCTTCATTAAAGCAATATTTATACGTTTATTTCTAAGAAACGGTTATATGTATTGATATATAACAATTATTAATTGATATAAACAGTTATAATATGTATAGTTTATACGTGCCAAAGTAGCGTTTCTCAAGGGTTTTTTTTCAATCTGTTCCATAGATTTTATACTGCGCGTGGCCCTAATGGTATGCCAATATTATTTTTAATAAAAAAATATCTGAAAATTACTTTTATCATTTTGAAAATTGTATGTGACGAACAACGATGTTTTTGGTAGTTCAATGGTTACGAATTACTTTCGAGGTCAATACAATAAAGTTGACATTAATTCAGAAACAAAAAATATAGTCCTGGGAAATTTTTAAGAATGACAACAATGTATAAGAGATTGGCTTGATCAGCCTTCGGCGTGTGTTTCCGCTGGTTTTCAACGTGTTTATTAAATAATTGTAGTGTCACCCTCCGCTTTAGAATGTTGGATTACTCTCTCGCATGGTTTTGGATGTTTTTATGCGAGCAGTAATTTTTACTACAGTGCCTAAACACTTTCAGTGCTGAGAACACAACTGTCGTGTTTTCATAACTTGCCGAGAGCGCGGAAAACACAACTGTTGTATTTGTTGTATGGGAAAACACTATGGAGTGTGCACCCGTGTCTAGACAAGCAAATCGGCTCAGTAGTGAAAGTGTTAAAACCAATTTGGTACAGTAATATTCACATAACGACATTTCACAATACTAGGTACTTGGCTTGGAAAGTGTAGCAACCAGCCCCCGTGAAGCCACACAAAAACTTTTCACAAACACCCTTTGTTCACGAAAGTTAGAGGAAAAGTGGAGAAAAACTGAAACCTTTCAAAATTTAACTTACAAAAAAACAAGCAATATTTGTTTAAAATAACGTGCCTCTATTGCTACGGTACATTGAGATTGGTTTAAATTATATAGTTACTCCGTATTTTTTGGGTCCATACCATAAGGTCAATTATTACACTATAATAGGTATCTGGGAAGAAAGCTACTTTGTTTTAAACTATCTTTACGTATTATTATATTTATTTATTTTATTTGACTTAGTGACCAGTAAACATAGATTAATAGATTCTTCATTACAGTCAATTTTACTTTTTACAACTATTTTTTTTATTTTTTTATTGTAGGTACTACTTATACCGACCCAATGATTTACGCATTACAATAAGGTTTTGTTTGTAAAACTTATGCAGTATAATGACGGAAAACGACTATAGTTTTGCCATTTTGGAATCTATTATAGAATTATTAAACGGACTGAAATGAAATGAAAACTACTACAAAGTACAACTAAATCACTTCTACATTTAACAGGTGCCCAACCTACAAACAAATACACATTTTATGTAACCCAAGTTTTCTGACACACTACCGGTAAATTGGAATGTTAATACTGCGAGCTAAAGAGATACCAGCAGCTAGGTGCTGCGACGCATCAATCAAGGAAACACTGATTATTGAAATTACCATCAGCTGGCGCAGCTCATCGTAATTTCAAATATCCCAGTCTCCGCGGGTTCAATATCGATTTACTATAATGTTTCCGTTTGGTTAGTCACCAAACTGAACCATAGTAATAAATAGAAGAAAAATAAAACCGGAGTATTGATAAGTTCCTAGGTAGTTTCCTAAAATATTGTCATCCCAAAGTTACATAATTTTGCTACATTGACCTTATGACATGGACATTGTATTTTACTGAATTTTATCAAGTAGTTATCAACAAATAATTGTTATTGTAACTCGTCGTGTACGTGCTGTGCGGTGAATAAAATTGTGTATTTACTGAGCAATTTGTATTATACATTATTATATATTATTTTATGCGTGAATTATATTTAAAGATGAAACAATTGATGTGGATTAAAATGATCTTTACTTTCTATGTGACTGTAATATTAACTTCTATCAAGTATGTTAGAAAAATGCAATAAACTAATTTTATTAACTATTTCTTGTTTTACTTAATTCTTTAATATTATGAAAGTCTAATGGACATCTTAGGTCGTTAGAGTATTTAAAGTACCTTAACCTACACTACAACGATTCGTAACTGGCTACCAATGCTATTTACTTATATTTTTACTAGCTTATATTTAACTCTGTAATTATACCTATTTAAGTAGATCAAATCAAATCTAGCAAATCAATTTTATCACTTTACGTGTTTCAATTGAGTTGAAATTTTGTATTCCTGTCAAGTTCCAATGACAGTACTGTGGTGACAGCGAGCTGATCTGATAATAGAGGAACTTTTCAGTGACTAACAGCAGTGTGTGCTAGTCCTTGGGCTCATTTCGTGCAGCGACTACACAGACAGGTTGCCACATTGTTTTGATACCCTAGTAATCGTTTTGTAACCTAACCACTGAACAGATCTACCTATTAGGGGTTATTATATTGCTATAACTTAACTGGTGGCGTATTGCTATATGGGATTTATCTTTTGGGCACCGCCGGCAACCTAGAGTGCGGTGAATCCTGAAATTATAAATTTGATCTATACACAAAAAGGTTTGCGGCCCAAACCTCTTAGTAGTTACACCAGTGTAGTGTTCCCATCGCCTAGGTATGCTGATAACAGGAAACGATGTTACCAAGGGGTCTGCAGCCTCTGAGGCGTCAACTAATTAAAAACTAGCATAAATACCTAGTGCTTACTTTATAGACTATGATAAGCTCCGAGTGCGGCAGGAAGATCTCGAATTGCCTAATAATATATTGGATACCTTATCCACGGGTAGGAACAACTATTAAGGCCAAGTGAAACGGGCGTACTGAAACCACAAAGTTCAAACCGGTAGACATTTTATTGGATTCATTTCTCCTTATCATGTATACCCATCATGACTTCCAAATCTTTTGTACAGCACTCGTATTCAGACTTAATACTAAATAGTGCATTTTCTAGGACAATAACATTCGGCATTCCAGAGTTTTCCGAATCTAGTGGATGGTAATACTGTCGGTAGCAAAAGTATGATAGTGTGAAGCCGATAATAGCACCAGCCAGCACGTCTTCCCAATGGTGGCGATTGTCGCAGTGCCGGCTCATGGCCACGGCGCTTGCCGCGATCAACGGTAACAAACACACTATCACTCTGATTCCGTGACCGCGGCTTCTCGACAAGACTCCTAACTTTCCACACATCCACACACTTACAAACCCCAGCGAACAGAATGAAAAGCTGCTATGTCCACTCGGAAACGACTTCCTTCCTTCTATGACGTCTTTCACATCCCCGGTGCAGCGGAGATCTGTCGTCATCTTTCCGTTTGGGAAACAGCGATAGAAAAAATCCAGTCGTGGTCTGCCAATAATCAACTTTACTGTTTCTGTTATAAAGGCGTTGATAGCACACGCAAGACTCCACGCTAGGAGCGCTTGGATTGTGTCCGCATAGTTTCTTGCATGTAAGTATTGTATCATAATAATTATTAGAGGCACGAAAACAATCAAGAGTATCGCGACCCAGGGAGATGTCAATGGATCTTTTCGCGGCCGTTTGTACTCGTGCAATAATTCTGTTTCGCTCATATACTGTACGTGCGGCTGAATATTCGCCTGCATTATAAAAACAACTACTAACAAGATGATTCTTACTAACAATTCTGTAAGCACTTTGGGAGCGGTATTTTGTGTTTGACGCAACATTGGATTGGAAGTTGTAGTCGTTAGGTGAGCTAAGGATACTTTACTCTTATCTTCTAAGTATTTTCACAGCAACGAGCAAGGTTGTGACTAATTACTTAGTCACCGAAGACGAAGTTATACTGAACCTAATTATCTTCTAATAAATTTTCCCTTTAAAGATTCTAATCTAAATTGCAACTAATAATAATCATAAACAATAAGCTAATCCTAGTCATAAATACAACCGATCCTGTTCTTAAACTATCCTGATTTTACCTATCCTGGTCCTAACTATCCTGGTTTTCACTATCCTGGTCCTAGCTATTCTAGTTTTGACTATCCTGGTCACGCTATTCTAGGTTTGACTATCCTGGTCACGTTATTCTAGTTTCGACAATCCTGGTCACTTTATTTTAGTTTCGACAATCCTGGTCACGGCACCAATTGTAACTCCCCCCCTCCTTCTTTCTCTCCCCCTTTTAAGTACTCTACCTCACAACAATTTTTTTCAAATTAATAAATTAAATTAAACTTAAATAAACTTAAGCTAATACTAATCGTCTCACCCTACTCTCTTCTACTCTCTCCTAATAATACTAATAAATAATACTACAGTACAACTCCGTATAACACGCACCTAATTCACTCTCCTCTACTTTACCTTACTTTACTTTATTTTATTTTACTTTGTTTTGGCCCGATGATCGTCTAGTAACCCTTCGTTGTGATCCGCGTGTAGCAACCTAAATTCTTTGAGTGGTCAGTATGGCTTCGCAATCCGTCAGTAGTCAATATCACAAGAGATAAATAATTTGAATTTAGATTTCGCTGAATTAATACCATTCGTTTTCTACCATTCCTAAATTATTATATGGCGTCCCTAAATAAGCTCAACCTAATATTCTCGTTCCGTTCTACCTCTTATCAAATCCGTATTATCTAAATATCTGACCAAGTAGATCTTAATCCTAGTCCATCGTTGTCCCATTTACAACCTTTCACTCGAAAGTATAATTTAATAATCGTCAACCTTTTATCAACTTTTCGTCAACCTTACATCTTTCGTAACTCATCAACCTTTCGCTCGACCTTAACCTTAACTTTTGTAATTATCACGAGAGTCTATGATTAAAACTTCCATTCTGAATCTACGATCATGACAGCGGCTATGACTTAGAGCCCCGCCCCGCCCTAAGTTGTGAATTTCGTCGGACCAGACTTGGATATTCTCCACCGCTTGTCGGGATTAAGTACCGCCTCGCAGTTACGAAATCTCGACGGAAAGTATTTACTTTCATTTAATTTACTATGTTTGTCTATCTGTGGTCTTCCATCAAATTTCAATTCATCGTTCTATTATCCGTCACTCTCACAGGACAAATGACACTGACAGCAGCTAACATCGCTCCATGACAATAAGCTTACTTGTCAAAGTCACCCGTCCGAACTCATTTAAACAGATGTGAAATCTTTATGTTATCGCTAGAAAATACCGTGAAACTCGCCTATTACTATAAGTCTAGTATATCTAAGCAAGAGAACTTCATAAAGAGGGACTTCTTTTCTTTTATCTAAAGAGTGTTCACGGTTCGATCTCATTCATACCCGGTTTGTAAACAATCTCACAACCTCCATTCATGATTCAACGAGGATGAAGGGTTATCAGCGGACATAACCCCCGCCATGGTCGAATTTCCATCCTTCTTATCTAGTTCATGCGGTTCCTCAATCCCACTTACTTATTTTAGCAAAAGGGAAAGAGGCCCCAATATTTAGAGATCTAAAATCTCGTTAAATCTATCCTAACTCTACCTACTAGGCGCAACTACATAATACATTAGGCTTTATTTACCCATCTGTACATACGCCTAGCTTATTTAGCTTAGTATGGGACTATTGTCCAGGTTTCTATTTGTAGAATTATATTATGTGGTGAGAGGTCATATCTTTCCCCCGGTGTAATAATACTGGTTTTATTTAGTTAGTATTTCAGAAGCATTGTTCTAAGGTTTAAGGATATTTTTCCTTTAGGTGTAGGTAACAACAATGATTTATTGTTTCAGGTTATTTCTCATTGGAAAACCTAGGAATTGTTTTAATTCCAGAAAGTGACAGTTCGTCTAGATAATTCTGTAACACTAAGATTTCTAGTGTGGAGCTGTAGTCCTTTCCATATCTATTCATGGAAGAGTTCAACGATGGAACGATTCAAGTCAGAGGTAGGTCCCAGTTAGTGACTTTCGAAGAGCCTTATGGAGAATCTCACTCTTTTTTAGTCATAAGAAAATCCAGGGAAGGTAATAGGTCATTGCCCATAAGTAGTCAATCTAACAGAGACGAACTCATTCATATTTGTCGTTCGTTGTTTCTTGTAATTAATGTTAAGGACAGAATTATTCCTTTCGAACCATTTTTCTGGTGTAGTACTAGTTTTATTTAAATAGTATGTTAAGAAGCCTTGTTCTAAGGTTTGATGGTAGTTTCCATTAAGTATAATGTCAATTCTTTGTTGATTTCAGGTTATCTCTCTATCGGAGGATTTTTAGAAAGTTCTTCTAGATAATTCTGTAAACACTAGGAATTCTAGTGCCATAGTTAATACCATAACTATTGCATGGAAGGATTCAACATTGGAGCGATTCAAGTTGAAAGTAAGCCTCAGTTAGTGACTTTCGAAGAGCCTTATGGAGAATCTCACTCTTTTTTAGTCATAAGAAAATCCAGGGAAGGTAATAGGTCATTGCCCATAAGTAGCCAATCCAAAAGAGACAAACTTAGTCATATCTGTCGTCCATTGCCTTTGTGCAATTAATTAATCTTAAAATCAGAATTATTCTTTCCGAACCAAGCCTAAGTTAAATTATAGTTAATTTATCCAGATATTTACTATATTTATAAGCAGGTTACGTTTAACCTTGTAGTTTCATTCAGTAGTCCTAACTTATTGTGATTTAATTGATTCCTTTATCAGTTATGTTTAGTTTTCATCGTTCATTTTCTTTCCGTCACAAATTATATTAATTTCTTAATTGTTTTCCCAGATGTTTACTTTATGAGTATGTAAAGTTATATTTAGGCTCTATAGCATTGTTATGATGGATAATAAAATAATTAAACCGTATTACAACTTCTTTCATTCAAAGTAGGTACATATGTAATGATTAGCTTTATCAGTCTGATTGCCGGGCACCATATTGTTTATATGTTTACTCATTCATGTTTGACCTAGTAACTCCGTAAATTTATTACAATATAGTTTATAGTATTACAATTGATTCCCAAGGAAGTTTATGTTTCACCAGTTCATTTCTTTGTCATAGTATCTTTAATTTCCCCGAGTGTTTGTTTATATTTTGTTGTGTTGGCTTAATTTTATATAGTTTCCTATAGTTTAAGATGACCCTGTTTTACAGCATTAATACCTCCCTATCAGAAGAACCCTAGGCTAAAGGTGTGTGTGTGTACCTTCTTTGTCATGGTATTAAACTTTTAATTTCCCCTTAGTGGTTGTTTTATATTTGACTTGATTTCATGTAGTTTCCTATAGTTTAAGATGATCCTGTCTTACAGCATTAATCCCTTCCTATCAGAAGAACCCTAGGCTAAAGGTGTGTGTGTGTGTGTGTGTGTGTGTGTGTGTATATGTGCCTACCTGTCAATTCCTCAGGGCTGTCCGGAGTCCACATTTAACTTTACCTATCGAAATTGGTGTCTGTGCGTTCGTTTGTATGTTGTATGTTATGTGTGTGTGGCCCTACGCTCTTATAAACTAGCTAGCTCATAGGGACTTACGAACTTCCTATGGCTAGTAACCCCTATTGTTAACACTATAGACTAGCTCATAGGTACTTACGAACCTCCTATGGCTAGTGACCCCTGTTGTTAATTATTATGAGCCTATGCCTACTTGCCCTAAGTTTCTTATGAACTAAAACCTGTCTAGCTTCTAATAAATAGTGTGTGTACCTAACAGAAGCAAGCCTGATTGCGACAACTTCGGAGTCGTGACAATCAGATTTTCCAAGTTAATTGCGCATGGAGAAATCCCACAGGGAAGTTCCAAGAATGTCCTTTTCTAACTAGCTATCTAAAGTCCGGAGGCACCGGGAGTTTTGCTTATTTCTAAGCCCTAGGCCGCCCTAAGATTTCCAAACGGCAACCTATCGTCAGTCGTCAGTTTGTCGCCCCGTCATGTCATGCTGGGAAGGGAGTTTATGTCGTTGGAAATCGCCCTGACGGTAATAACACCGTGTGCGTGCGGGGACCATTCAAATCGACTTTATGTACAGGAAGAGATATCTTCGTCACTGTCTAGAGGAATCACCCCGCCCGTACACAAAATACGATCGAAATGGGTGGTCAGGCGCTTCTAGCCACCCATGCCGGAAGACGCCCCTGAGGTCACCACATTCCTCAGGCTATCAGCTAAACTCTTGGCAAGCACCGTTTCAATTCGCCATCCTACGCGCCCTACCAGTATCAACAAGAATCAGAACATTCGCAGTTTGACTCAAGCTAACACAGGCCCTAGTATCACTTCCTATCTCCCCAGAATCGCTTTTAAGGATCACTAAATCCCCTTTGGAAGAGACCTAACGATCCGTAAAACATATTCCTACGCGCTTTTCACTACTTCGCCATTTTGGTTTTCTCACTTTCCTAAGCACACCCGTTCTCTTCGCAGTTTCGCAAGCCAAGCCCCGACTCTCGCGCCTCTCTTTTCTCCCGCTCTAAATCTTTCGTTTCCCTCTAAGCTCCTCATTGGCAAAATTTATTGTAGTGTTATTGGCCCATACCTTCTAAATCTACCATCATGTCGAAGTCCTTTTCGTACTTTTAAGCTATTCCCTTTGGATGTCATCATTATTAATTATTTAATTGATTTGTTTTCCATTTCCGCCTTATCATAGATACGACTTGACCTTTTAATCTCTTACCATAGAGTTTCTACCTTTACAATAATTAGCTTTTTTCCGATCGAATGCAATATCAATGTGTAGCCAAAATCTCACTAATTTGTCAATGCAAATCTCAGTATTCTGCCAAAAATTGATAAATGTGTATTTTTATTTTGTGAAATGTAGCGAGTCCAATTCGGGACCGTTACAAGGTTATGAGAATTATTATGAATTGACCAGGGTTCTTGAATCTTTTTTTCAAGGTTTCCCATTAGGCCTAGTATTGGGTAAAGTTAGCAACACAGTCAGCAGAAAACTATTAAATGGCTCCAAGAGAGAGCTTAGGTTTGTTAATCGTGAGTTAGTGATATTACTATTATCTACCTACATAGTATATTGTTTCTTTGGTCGTGGTAATGACGTATATTTGATTAAAGGGTAAATGTTTGTTACAAATGTCTTTATTGACCATTAACCAAACTAAATAAAAATGGCGGAAAAGAATTAGGAATAGGTTATACATCTATTGCTCAAAGAGGCTATACTCTACCGAGAGAAAGTACCAACTCACCTCCTGATCACCTAAATTCTGTTAGTAATTAAAGCAGTCAATAATATGCCTTACAAAGGATCAGTGTGGACCCGAAAAATCTAGATAAATCCTACAATAGGTAGTACATAATATTGTAGAGTAATACGGTACATTCCTAGAAAATACGGGATACCAAATACTACGGTACGGTTATCATACTAAAGTCATTTTACAGTAACTAAATACCTTCAGTTTTTTTTACTTTTTAATTATATGTGTTCGCGTTTGAAAGACCACTATCTCACCTGATGTTAAGTGACAATGCGGTCTACGATGCGATGGTGCACGCTTAGTACCTACCTAGAAGTAACGTAATTCACTCGTGACTTGAAGACTCCCAGTGTCAGACTTGACATTTTATTAATCTTCTATCTTTATTAATAAAAATGAAATGATGTTCGTTGGTAAGCGCATCACTTGAGAACGCCTGGATCGATTAGGCTATTCTGGTAAGTAAGTAGTATTAAAATGTTTTTATTCATATTATGCAATTGTCATTTATTATTTTCACAAACGGTAAAGTACACACCCAAAACCACGGGGCGCGGCTAGTTTGAAAAAAATCATCATCATCAACCCATAACGTCCCACTGCTGGGCACGGGTCTCTCCTCACTTACGTGAGGAGGGTTAGGCCATAATCCACCACGGGGGCCCAGTCCGGATTGGTGGATAACATACCTACCTCAGAAATAATTCTCGGGTAGGTATGTGGGTTTCCTCACGATGTTTTCCTTCACCGAAAAGCGAGTGATAAAAAAATGTTAGGTTAAATTTCAAATTCAAATAAAAAAATAATTAAGTTCCGCCATACCTACTTCCTTTTCGTACTTTGTTGCTGTAGAGCGTTTTCAGGGCTTCCCGTCGTTGGTCCACAGACCATTGTTCTCGAAAATAAACTTAACTCTCCAGGTAAGTAGGTACACGTAGCACCGTGCTTGTCACAGTGGTTAAAATCACTACCTACTGAAATGGAATTTCTTATGTAGTGACACATAATGAAGTGTCGTTCGCCGCCTCACAGTACCATCCATACGGTAGTAAAATAGGTGCATATTATGAAATGAAAATTACTTGTAGGTCGGTAGTCGGTACGTAGTATTTCACATGTGGTACCAGACCCTCGTTGCGTATTATATTTCATTTTTGCATCATCAAGATCAACATACAGGGCGTCCCACGGATATACCACATGGAGGGAAAGTACCTTGAATATTGTAGATGGAACATTTATCTGAAAAAATACATTATTGGAATTTAAATAACAATTTAAACTGCATTCATAGATATTTAAATAATTACATGGTTGAACCGTGAATCGAATCCGTTACACGAGAAAAATAATCATCCTGTAGCTTTATCATACCGATCGAAAGGCTTCATCATAAGGATTATTTATTGCTAAACTACATAGTGTCAGAAATAAAAGGAAGACCACGAATTTTAACATTTTTAACAATCAATTTATCAAATGTTATAAAAATGTTAATGTTATGTTATTGTTATGTTTTCATGGTCTTCCTTTTATTTCTCATGTAACGGGTTCAAATCCCCGTTTCAACCATGTAATTATTTAAATATCTATAAATGTAGTTTAAATTGTTTATTAAATTCAAATAATTTCTTCTTTCTGTAAAATGTACGCCCTGTATTGTGAAATTAAAAGTGAGTAAAATAAAATCTTTAAACACGGGAAGGCATAAAACGTGAAAAAAATAGCTATAAAAAGTAATTGACGTCACGGCGGCGGCTCTTTCGACACACTACAGGGTAGGTACTCATCTAAAACTGCGTCACATTTCCCCATTCGTCCCCATTTCTCAACATTTCTCCAGACGTTGAAATACAAAATAAGCGACGAAATAAAAAAAAATAACAAAGTTTACATTAGGAAGGCTTCCTCTGCTTGCAAATTAAAAAGATTGTGAAATAGGTAGCAGCCCAAATTTTTATTCGAAAAAACAAGTTTTACAAAAGGCTTTTGTATAAGTACAAAGTTATTTTCATGTTTCAATTAATTGTAATTTATACGGAATCGCGTTCAGTTGGACCTTTACTCTGCGTGGTTTGTTTACTTAGTAGCTTATGCCCGCGGCTCTGCTTGCAATCCTAGCTAATCCAAACAGACAGTTACATGAAACGCTCAAAGCTGTATGGAAATTCTTCAAGGCTAATGACTAATGAGTATAGTCCTATACATACCTACGTCTACTGTATAAGAAATTTATCCGGATATAAAAAAAAACATTGGCCTAATTATATTATTGCTCTTTTTCAGTAAGAATGTGCTATTTCACATTCAACATGTTGATGAGATAACACGTTCTTGTCTAACTATGCATATCATTACAATATTTGTTAATATCCTACATCTCTTCAAAATATTCCTTTAAATTATAAAAAAAAAAATTGTAACTAACCAATCTTTAAATAAAATAAAACAAATACCAAATACAAATACTTAATTAATATATAAAAAAATCTCATAATATGAAAAAAAATTATACGCTGCGCTGATCTACACACCCATCTCATTTTGACCTTTAAGTATAAAATTTTATTTGAAAATGAAACTACGAAAGTCGAAAACGAGTCCGCGCAGCCTGGCCATACATTTTTACTGAGTCAAAACATTTCACTGACTCACCTATATAAAACTTCGGTTTAAGTACACTAAGAACATCAATAGTCTTAAAAATGTAGCTTTGATTTGCCAATATTCTTATAACCTGTTAGCTAAAATTATAGACTTACATAAACTAGTTCAGGGCTATACCATCACTATGGCTTCAGTTTCAGTGGGCGCTTTCTACCGACATTTGTGTCTGCCACGTGCCTATATGCCTACAACTAATAGTACTAAAGTCTTAATATACAATGCCTTGGTGAGAAGTAAGCTGGAATGTAGTGCAATGATCTGGAGCCCCCATGAATCTAAATATAGATCCATGGTGGACAAAATACAGAATAAATTTACACGTTTTCTGTACCTAAAACAGTACGGGGTTTATCCTTTCTATCCATTGATGTATCCTACTCTTTTCGTCCTGGGAATGGTAGGGTATTACAAGTTGGAAGTCAGGAGGGACCTCGTATTAGTTACGTATATTTTTAAACTTCTACGAGGTTTTGTACACAACCCACTTGTACTAATGTGCTTGAAGTTGAACGTGCCTGACAACTATTTGCGCGCGCGACGCCACAAATTGTTCGCGGTGTCAGTCGGAAGAACCAATGCGCTCCACCAAGCGCCTATTACTAGGGCTCTTCGATTGTTGAATAGAATCTGCGCTGAGCACAGCGAGCTGGACATTTTTACATGTTCTTTAGTGACATTTACGGATGTTGCCCATAAATGTATTGGTTCTTAGTTACATGTAAGTACGGTGTCGCTTTGGAAACACCTGTTAAGACACTGTATATTGAAATAAATAAATAAATAAATATATTTAGTTCCACGAGTACGTAACATAACTCTACATTATTCTTTCCACACCCAAGCTGGGTTCAGTTTTAGTGGACTAAGTAGGCACCTACACATTGTTTTAAATTTCGACATACTTGTACATACCTACTCATACTAAAGCAGTCATCATCCTCATCATCATTAACCCATATTGTCCCACTGCTGAGCGCGGGTCTCCCATCACTTTCGTGAGGAGGGTTAGGCCATAATCGGGGCCATATGGGGCCCGGTCAAGATTAATTAATCAACCTGCCTCCAAAATAATTCTCGGTTATGTAAGTACAGTAGTAGTAGGTGAGTTTCCTCACAATTTTTCCTTCACCGAAAAGAGAGTGACAATTGGATTATTTTTATAGAAACACATTGGCACGTGCCCGCACTGGGACTAGTGGTCGTAAGCAAATAGCTGTCGAAACCGACCGTCGTTCTGGCACATTCCATGATAATGTGAATTACGTCTTCAATTTTACCGCATTGTTGTTGTACTTGTTTTAACCATCATCTAGACAAACTAATTAACATAATAATTATGTGCCCGGATCGAAACCTAGCAGCTGTCACTATCACATTCGTTCCCATGTCGTCGGCCCGTAGAAACCATCATTACGAAGAAGTGAAGGCTGAACAGTTTTATAAATAGGTACCAGATACCTTTAGATAAAGATTTTTCATTGAAATATTCTGACCAAAACACAAAAGCACACTTTTTAACAAAAAGGAATTAATTCAGAATAACTAGGTTGGTACACAAATAAATAAATCGCCATCAATAGTCGCTTCCTTGGCCTGCCGATCCACCTCTTCGTTTCCCAGCAACTCAACACAAGATGGAATCCATTGCATTTTAATACATTTGTTCATACTTCTCAAATTTTTTTTATATTTTTTGTTAATTCTTTTTTATTTATGAAATTATTATACGTACATTATATTATTTTGCTAGGTTTACCTATAATTTACATAATATTTTTTTCTTCTCCAGCACATCATATTCCCGGATAGATTTACAAACTAAACATCTCCAATGTTTTCCTGCTAAGTGTACATTTTATTATTTAAGGATATTATGAACACTTATTAGTAACGGTTTCTTTTTTCGATTCCAGTATGGTAATCGTAACAGATAGGAAAGCTCTTCAAGCAATTCAATAACAACACTATCGCTTGTTGATTTACGCTTTAACCAATACCTACTCGCCATGTAATGCCTAGGCACAAATAGAGGTGGAATACAGAGCTTTAATTCCATGACATGGAGGGAGGGGTACTATTATTAAACCCCCCACGATCTTTAAAAATTGGTCCTGTAATTTATCTAACTTAGAAATTCTAATACGGCAACAATTAACATTAAAGAAACATACGTAATCAAGGCGACTACGAACAACAGCTTTAAATAAGGCCGTGTTAGATGTAAGGTGAACGCCGTACGTTGAACCAACCAAAACTTTAAAAGCTTTAACAAATTTGAGGCATTTTTCGTGTATTTTTTTTTATATAAGTTTGTCCATCTGTCCATCCAAAGTCCTAAATATTTTATGTTTTCAACTATTTGTAATCTCTAAAGTTATTTATTTAGCGGTGGTAGCCTAGTGGGAGAACGTCTGCCTTCCAAGGAGAAGAACGTGAGTTCAAATCCCAATGCGGGCACGTACCAATGTGTTTCTTTAAAGCATATGTACGTAATTATCACTCGCTTTTCGGTGAAGGAAAACCTCGTGAGTAAACCCACGTACCTGCCCGAGAATTATTTCGTAGGTAGGTATGTTATCTACCAATTCGGACCGGGCCCCCGTGGTAGATTATAGCCTAACCATATCTATTCAGTGGCCTAACCCTCCTCACGAAAGTGAGGGGAGACCCCGGCTCAGCATTGGGAAGCATATGAGTAGATGTTGATAATAATGATTAATTTATATCTATAAGTAAAGTATCTGTAACAAATCCGCGTTCCAAAATACACTACTTATTTACTGTTATATGGTGAAATAACCAATCCTTACCTAGCCAGTAATGAGTATAATAACGTTAATAACATAATTTATGACCTTCCTGTGTTATATTTTTACAATTAACTTATACAAAAAATCTGTCCGTGTATTGGGATATAAATAATAATTACATTTCGACGGCCTTCGTGACGTAAGTGGGTGTGATGAGCAGGGGCGGAGCTACCGGCGATGCTTGAGGTTGCGGATTCGATTTCCGCACAGGCAAAGATTTGTTTGAACCACGAGTACCTATTTGCTTTGAGTCTCGGTGCTTGACTGCTTGTAGGACCATGGTCCTCGTAGTTCCTGATTCCCTAGATAAATATATAGGGACGCGATATTTTTTTTTTTTAATAACTTACAGATGTCCATTGTTACAATATTAAATAGGATGAGTGATAGAGGATCTCCTTGAGCTAGACCTATACTAGTAACTCTTGTCAAGTAGTTTTCACCGACATTAATTTTCAAGGTTCACTCTTTAATTAAATTCCACAAAAGTATTAAATTTTAGGGCCAACCAAAAGATTATTTAAATTTATAAAGTACCGATACATTTACGTTATTATAGCTATTATAAACGTCTACAAAACATCCAATAGTCGAACGACCTTCAAAAATACATTTCTGGTTAATTACTTATACATAACTTATGTCCCTTACTTAAGTTATGTTATCCACACAAGCCTTAGCTTTTCTAAATCCAATCATATTAGAAGAAAACATATTTTATCTCTTATTGAAAATAGAGTAAAACATTTGCACAGACAAGATAGCAGGTACAGTAAATAAAATAGGACGCAAGGAGGAAACTTCATTTGGGTCACGCCCTGGCTTCATATTTGGCAATATCACTATACCAAATAACCTGCCGCGCGCCACTGCGTAGGTACAAAAAGCAGATGATAAGAATCGGTTGTATAATATCAGCAATTATAACTTACAGTTTTCTGGCAACATACCTAGTTTTATTCTTAGGTGAATTCTCGGTCAATTGAATAATAGTTATGCCACCAACTTCAACTTGGCATTTGAGGAGTTCATCTTGCGGTTTCGTACTAACGTAATGTAATGTAACCCAAGTATGTATTATAGAATCATATTATGTTGTTTGCTGTGTTTCGTGGTGAATACAGACCACGATACCGTGGCAGGCGACAGCGACGTCATGGCAGGCGATCAACCAAATATTTGATGAGTTTATTGTAATTCAGTTTCTGCACCTATAATGCATGCGTAGATTGATAGCATTATTTATTTATTTTGTCCCATTAATGTCAAATAATTTTGTAGCCTCTTTTAAACTTACTTACACAATAGGTATTTTCTTGGTTCGTGAGTTATCGTAGTTTATCTACACACCTACTCGTACTTATATATAATGATAATGTGCATTACATTTGCTTATGTAGTGTTCGCACTTCTTAGAAATATCGTTCACGTGTATTTTTTGAGATCGATTCTATGTAAGATATATCCTCGATCGATCTACAGTTATGTAACTTTTTAACACGTTCACTGCTGAAAACACAACTGTCGTGTTTGTTGTATGGGAAAACACTATGGCGCTTGCAGAGCCGCACCCGTGGCTAGACAAGCAAAACGGCTCAGCAGTCAGTGTTAACTGTGAAATCACTCCCTTTTAACTTTACCGATGTTGCGGAGGCTCATCACTATAAATTATACTGGTATTCAAATCCGGCGCTCGCAATTCTGAACCAAGTCACCGGTGCATCACCGATTGTTCAAAATATCTACACCACATTAAAGCTATTGAGGTCAACTATTGTTCACTAGAGGTTTCAATATGGAAGTCATAGAAATAATACAAATAAGTATCATTATCGGCGTGTTATACAATAACATGGTATTGTATTAATGCTGTAATTGCAGGGGTCACACGTCATCGTAAGCACAGGGCGGAGTTACATAAGCGGAGCACCGGAAACTTCCACTCAAAAAAAATAAAAGTGAGCGCTCACTGACGTAATCGGACTCGTAGTATTTGACTAGTTAAAGCTCTTTACGCGGCGTTATCTGCGTGACCGTTCTAGTTTTTTTCTCAATTTTGTCTTCCTGTTCTACTCGAGTCCTGTTCTCTTTCTGAGTTTTTATTCTAACGGGACGAAAAAGAAGTTAGTTCTATAGCTAAAAGAAACCCCAAACGTGCAAAAGATGGAAAAATAATTTCTGTTTCATTTAATTTTACGTTGTAGGCCATCGAGTAGTACATTCGGTAGAGCTCATCCTGTAGGCAGTACTTAAAAATTTCAAAAATAAAAAATCCTATCTTTGAGTGAACGGTTAGATAAGATAAGATACTCTCTACTAAGATACTCTTTATTGCACTCCAAGACATACAAGCAAAAGTAAAACATTTTGTAACTAAAGGTACCATGGGTGGCCTTATTGCTAAACAGAAATCTCTTCCAGACAACCTTTGAATGGAACGGATTAAAAATATTATAAAGCACATCGGTCGGTAGCGCATCTATAAAAATAAATTCAACTAAATGTAAATAAATATAATGAATAATATAATACTAATACTATACTACACTACTCATATAATATAAACACATAAATATATATGTTACTGTACGGAATTCAGTCTGCTTTACTTTCGGAGATTTCAAAGAGTCAGACTTCTACTTGCTTTTTATTATATGTAAGGAGGTTTTTGTTTCAATGAGACTTCGTGACCAACGTCTGATAGTTTTGTGAACCGGCAGCAAGAAAATACATTAATAATAATCTTCGATCTGATATCAAATATAAGGTTGAACTTGGCCCACGAGCTAGACCCGTAAAAAAAGCTTTCCATTAATGCAACAGCTTTATTTTGTTTTGGTAAAATTGCGACATTTAGCGAAGCACCTCTCTGTACTCTTTAGCAATAAGTACGAAGACGGTCAAATTCGTAAATGATTATGCGGTAAGGCCAGTAAGGTCACGCACTAGTAAATATGTGTGTGAATAATTAAACAATTTATCTAGAGGTGGAGGTGCCTTAAAACACAGATGTTAAGGCTGCTATTGATATAATGTATTATAAATACTCGTATCTAACTTAAAAACTAAATAGAATAGGTATATAGATACATATAAATAAACATACATATATACCTACGTACAAAAATGAGGTATTAGATAGTATAAGTCATACATAAGGCTTGGAACAACAACAAGCAAAAGTCCAAAAACTATGCAGTTTCTTAGTGAACTAGTATATAAAATGTAGCCTAAGTCACCCAGACCAATAATCCATTGACCTCATTCATCAAAATCGGATGAGTAGAATCGGCGGAAGGTCATCACGGTGAGCCATACATATCTACAACCACATACATAAATGTATAGACCTTCCTTTGGCTTTGCCGTCGTCGGGTAGAAAGGAATATTAGATGTTATACCATAACACATAATAGAACACAATTAGACATAACTAGACATAATTAGACACTATAAATATAAAATACCCACTTAATAACATGTGAAAATTAAAATGAAGTCGGAATTTTGGCCCTGCGTAGGAACATAAAAACGGAAAGCTCTCTTTAACATGAAGGTTTATTGAAAGAAGTTTTAAATAAGACAAAGAGTTCGCGGCGGTGGTAGCCTAGTGGGAGAACGTCCGCCTTCCAATCAGAAGGTCGTGAGTTCAAATCCCAGTGCGGGCACGTACCAATGTGTTTCTGTAAAAACATATGTACGTAATTATCACTCGCTTTTCGGTGAAGGAAAACATCGTGAAAAAACCCACATACCCGAGAATTATTTCGGAGGTAGGTATGCTATCCACCTATCCGTACTTGGCCCCCGTGGTGGAATATGGCCTAACCCTCCTTACGAAAGTGAGGAGAGGCCCGTGCCCAGCAGTGGGACGTTATGGGTTGATGATGATGAAAGAGTTCGAGAGTACGAGGTCATCATATACTATACAAAGGTTTGAAAAGATTTTGTAATGACATCTCTTCTTATTTCTCATTTGTGAATATCAAAGAGAATGTACTAAGTGATTATATCACAAGTATCATAAGTATTAAATGTATTGTGACTGTTAAATACTGTAAGTACGCCACCCTACTATCGAAAAATGTTTTTTACTGTCCATCCAAAGGTTGTCTGGAAGAAATCGCTTTCAGCGATAAGACCGCCCATTGTACTACCCTTGTTTACCTATTGTAATTCTTCTGTACTGTGTTTATTTTTGTTTCTGGTGTACATAAAGAGTTTTCTATTCTATTCTATTCTATTATATAGAAGTGTCAAAATATTTTTTTTAGAAAATTTGAATGAATTATGGTCGGATTTGGATCAATAGTTACAATTATTACACAAGGTTTATTTTATAGTTATGGGATTGTATATTAGCATAAACCCTGAACGAATTGCTTTAGCTTTGGTTTAAGCACCTCTTTTTATTCCACACGTGTGGTGTTGCACAGTGCTCAGAGCAATAACAACATGTGTATGGCCGCTTTATTAGCTAAGAGAAATGCGGCTATTGTTTGTTTGTTTGTTATTTTTCAACGAGGTAGTGCTGGCTTTTAGAGTCAGAGATTAGTACCTATAATTTAAATTTGTTGCGCTTAGCTATATTGCACAACTTTATTACTAAAATGTGCTACTTTTTTTACAAAGTTTTATGTTACGTGTAGTTAGCGGACGGATGTGGATGAGTCGCCCTATGACATGGATGTGTTTAGCTCAAATCTTACAAATAAATTTAGAGCCAGTTTTCATTGTTTAACAAGTTATAATGGCAATACTTACATTGTGGTCCAAATGAAACAAAATCAGTTTATTCGTCCTGCAGTCCCGAAAAAAAAATTAAATGAAATTAATTTATTGCGAATTTATTTCCGAATATGATTGTATTCGGTGCTAAATGTGACTTTTTCTAGTACTAGTTGTACCTAAAACTCGCGACTCCTTTGCGAAGTTACTTACTTGGAGAAACTAGTATACTACGCATAAATATTCTAAAAGCGGTAATATAATTATGACTGAGCATCGTAACAGGTTTAATAATTATATTTAATTCTCATATGAATAAAATACTTATTCACTTACACGAGAAAACAATTAACTTAAGTATAAACATTTGTTGGGATTAGATCGTATAAATTGCAGTTTGCGCTTAAATGTTGGCATTTATTTTAAAATCACAGATTAATATTTGATATTACTGGCATAGATTTTTTAGCAAAGAAATTTGAAGTTGGTACTATCTAGATAAGTCTGTCTAAAATGTGTCATTATTTAACGCATGCTTAAAGGGTATGCAATAAACATAATTATAAACAGTTAAATATCTACCTACGTGTATGATTATGTACCTCATTATATATGATCTGCGTTTAATTTGACCTGCCTAGCGTTTGCACCAGCGTTGGTGGTGAACAACTCACGTCCATCACCAATTAACCCACTGTAAACAATATCTCTGACTTGCATGTTATTAAACCAGATTAATGCGCCGCGGAAAGTTGTATTGCAAAATATGCTAAAACCTGTTAAATTAGGTATAATTATCTGTTACGTAATGCGAAACCAGTGAGATTAAACTCGCGTGGTTAACGTTTTGATTTACAGTGGAAGTTTGAAACTTTTTTCGTATATTGTAACTAAATCAAGTATTTGATAACAATTTCTTGGAGACACATAATTATAAAATTTTAGATTTTAGTGATTTATCTTTTTTACCCATGGGACTACCTTACATTATCTCTTTAACTATATTGTCTACTTTATGAGAGGACAGAGACTAGTGACAGACACAGAGATGAGCCTGTGGGTACGGGTGGCCGCCACATTAGGGTTCCATTTGAACACTTTGGGTCCATATCCATAGAATATAACTATACTTGTTTATATGACGGAACTCGGCAGACTTTCACTCTATAACATTTTTGTTATAGTAGGCGTAAACAATTTGAAAGATAGAGAGTCTGAATGTCTGCAATATGTAATCTTCGATAAAGTGATCTCACAGGTTTCTCGCAGCGTCACATCACCGTCTAGCCGGCCGGTGTCCGTCACATAATCGTTTGCATCGCTGATCACATCACAGGCGACTCGGAAATTGCGGAAATAGCGTAAATCAGCGACATAGCTCAGCCGCGTTTATAGGGAGTTTCCGCTATGCAGCCTCTAAATGTTGGAACAATATCCCACCGCAGATAAGGAAAGTCAAACTGAAAAAGTTCTTTTGTAAGCATCAAATAAGTCAGGAAGCCCAAAAACATGACGCAAGTGCTACATAGAAATGAAAGAGTGTGTAGATAGAACTGGGTGCACAATTATTTGTTTAATCACCTTTCAATATCAATCTTTGTCTCGTTTGGCCTTTGGCTCGTTTTTCTTTGGCCCATTTGTCACGCACGTGTGTCTTAGCGTCCTTGTTCACTTGTTTTCAAGAGCGAGGGGTCCCACGTGGTATTCGGGCTTAAAGTTTTCAATGGACTTTCCCATTGGTTGTTCGAGCCGGCTTACGCGAAGGACTCAGTGCGGAAGTCAATAGAATATATTTGATGGTTTGATATGTTATTGAATAGCACATACGTAACATGAGGTATGCGTTTTATGTTATTAATATAAACAGAATTATTAAATATTGCCAACATATTATATAACTTAGGTACCTTTATTTTTTACTTTTTTCATACTCTTCAAATCAACTACCTACATAATATGTGTTACCTAATATTTTTTTGTAATTTTGTGCTTTATCTCAGTTTTCTTCTTTATTTGTTTTTCTTGTACGTATACTTTTTGTTTAATTATTGATATTTGTTTAACTATCTGCTGGTGTCAACGGTCACTGTCTTTAATTTTTATTGTTATACTTTGTTTAGGCAGTGTGTCCGTGTCGTGATATCACCGTAGGTCCCAGCGGAAGACCAGCGCTGGTTGTTCGCAACCGGCATCACGCTGGGTTGGGGCCCATTTCTGACACCTTTCCAATTGTTAATTTGTTTTTTTTTTGTTGCAAATAAATTAATTTTCTTTCTTCTTCTTTCTTTTCTTCTAAATGTATTCCAATCGATCTATAAGATAAAATAATAAGGTTGAAGTGTCCGTCTGTAATTTTCAAATTAAAAGCCAAATTTCTAGTTAAAACTGCTATTTAGACAATGCCTTATAGTAAATTACCGCTTAAAAAATTTCGTATGTCTACTATCTGATATTTGGATCGAATAGGCTCGTAAGGGTTCAACGGATTTCAATAAAAAATTTAGAGCATTAAACAGGATTTCTTACT
The DNA here is from genome assembly GCA_912999815.1 of Campaea margaritaria. Lineage (NCBI taxonomy): Eukaryota > Metazoa > Arthropoda > Insecta > Lepidoptera > Geometridae > Campaea > Campaea margaritaria. The sequence continues at coordinate 11,181,397 of OU538788.1, forward strand.
TAAACTTTTCTGTATGTTCCATTTTGATAACTTGTAGGGCTTAGAAGATATATATATATAGATATATGTATATATATATATATATATATATATGTAAATATTATATATATATTATATATATGTAAATATTTGTTAAATAGTAGTCCAAACACCGCGCAAACGAAGTCACAGGTACATCTTGTTGGTAATATGAATATAATGTTGAAACTTATTGCGCTCATCGATTACCATTGCAATGCAATTCAACGGGGCAATGCTACTAGAATGTTGGGCGCACTGTTACCTGGTACTGGACTAGTTAGAAAATATACCTACAAGGCTGTAATGACTTGTAGGTATAAATTAAAACAGCTTTTGTATGTAGTTTTTATATAAGTACCAGTACCTAGTTATTTAGTTAGTAACTCAATAGTAACGTAGGGTTCCTACTTGTCCGTAAATGTATTTTTAAAGCTATGTTTTCCATAAAACAGATTTAGAATTAAATCTAAAATCTAGCTCCTGTGCTGCCTAGTAAATTTAGTTGAGCACTAAAACTGTGCTGAAAGCGTTAGATTCTCATATATTCACATGTGATAAAAGCGCTAAATGTATGAATTGAAAATAAAAATATATATCAAAAACTACAATACTATTTAGGTTCGTACTAGTTTTAAGAACACAGAAATTGCAGAAAACCAATATTGTAAACTTTGAGTATTATAGATACATACATAATAATATGCTCAAAGGATAAAAAGATCAACAGAAACACAATTATATTTAAAATTTTTCTTACATCATTACTGCATTATATTTTTTTTGAGTAAATTTTTAGGTCATCCCTTCTCCTTAAGGTAATTTACTTTAAATTGATAACACAATCGGAACACATGCTGTTGGCAATAGTTAAAATTCTGTTAGTATCAGGAGGGTGGCATTCATTTTCCAAAAGTAAAGATAACCGCCTTCCAATCAGAAGGTCGTGAGCTCAAATCCCAGTGCAGGCACGTACCAATGTGTTTCTGTAAAACATATGTACGTAATTATCACGCGCTTTTCGGTGAAGGAAAACATCGTGAGGAAACCCACATATCTACCCGAGAATTATTTCGGAGGTATGCTATCCACCAATCCGGACGGGCCCCCGTGGTGGATTATGGCCTGATCCTCCTCACGAAAGTGAGGAGAGGCCCGTGCCCAGCAGTGGGCCGTTATGGGTTGTTGATGATGAAATAATTTCCTATTTAACTGCGTTTATTTAGTTGAACCCCACGTTATACATCCGCGTAATCGTTTATCTCTCGTTAGAGGCAGGGTAATATTTTCCTTGGACTGAACTCTAAAAAGCGCTATGTTATGCGCTAGCCACTAAATTCTAAAGAACTAGTCTTAGGGCCCAATGCGCTAAAATTACAGCACCGTCTAGCTCAAACATTTTGTGACAGGCAAGCTAGACCGATCAGCCCCTAAGTATAATGTGTGCAGTTCTGAAAATTGGTACAGTTATTCCTAAAGTGTCCTGATGAACATACTAAAAGTTCCCAAGCTACGATCGTGTAGATTTTCAATGTCTTGAAAACCTTTACACTTATATTTACACCTATGTACATACTACTACGAAACTAAACTAGTAGTAATTTCAAGCGTAATTAACATTATTTTCCATTATACAACTAAGTATTTAGTAACCAAAACTAAACATGTTAAATTTAAACTTTGAACACGTAACTACCTACCTCGCACCTTCGACCTAGAAAAGATCAAAAGTACCTTCGTTTTTCTCAGGACCTAACCTAAAGTTTCTATAATAATACTTACCTAACTACCAAATATCAAAGTCCAATCAATCGTTGCCTAGCTAAATTGTAGGTACTTTATATGACTTAGTTACCACACATAATTTCGCAAACGTGTACCTGTTACCTATCCTTAAGTAGGATTGTTCTAGAATTTAGCAAACAGATATACCTAGTAGGTAACACAGAGTTGAGGTACTCAACTAGAGTAGGCACCCCAGGCCCTGTGCGAGTTAGCAAGTCACATACCTTGGAAGCTATGAAAATGGAACCTTCGAGTTGACGCAAAAGAATTGGGAAATCAAGCACGTGCCGCTTTTTGTATGGCTGAAGCCAAAGAAATTATTTTTTTAAAATCCAAGAAAAAAACCCTTGAAATTATAACTAATTAACAAACCCACGTCAACAAAGTTTAAAAGTAAGGTACCACGGTTCGCCTTCAGGAACATTCCACAGTCGTTTCCTCTGGAAAAGTGAGAATGTCGTGAGATTTACTGATTTTATATTTTTTTGTTTATAATTATGAAATATATTTAGTTTTTAATGACCTACTAGATGGAATTAGTGGACTTTAATACAAGTAGTTCTGCGAACAGTAGGCCTCGAGAGCACACACTTTTCTGCAACAATTAATATTCCACTAGTGTTAATTAAAACTGTTTCTTTCACATGTTTTTGTTTAAAAGTCTGTTGTTTTGTGATCAGAAGGTGGTCCTATGTCCATGAATCCGGAATGAATGAATGAATGAATGAAACATTGAAAATATTACAAAAACTATTCGTGAATTAATTACATAATAATTAACCCACGTACGTAAAGCCGTAACTTTGCGGAAATACTACTAAAATGTTGAATGAAATATTTCAGCTAGATTCCGCCAGAAAAAAAGAAATTCCAGCGGTCGAAGTCAAGATCAAGATCAAAGTCGTCCTTACCATTATTATAGAGGCGATGTATTGAGGATTGTTCATTAGCCAACCTTGGATCTTTATAACAATCGATTTGCATGGCGTCGGCACACCTTATTAAAAAAATAAGTCCGCCCCGTCGGGCTGCAAAGCGCACATGTTGCCATTGTTGCGCTGCATGCTGTAAAAACGGCATGAATTTTTCATCAGTTTCCTTGTCGTTTAAGGAAACGCCGGACTCTACTGTCACAGTTTATAGAGCGAGCCCCCTGGGTAGCCTGGCAAACATGAGGCCACGTCACAGGTTTAAGGCACGTCACGGGTAAGGACCGCCGTGTCTTCCTGCGCCCCACACTCGTGTAAGGCCGGGGTCTCCTTGTTTCTTGCGATCTGGTGTAAATACTTTCCGAAATATCCGTGTGCGGAAAGTGCTTGCACCAGTAGGAAGGTCAGCGACCCGTACCGCCGCCTCACCCACCTCCCTCCGGAGGATTGGGCGGATGGCTTCCACCATCCGCTGCCCAGGGACAGGTGGAGCCAGGTCCTTCGTCGACCGCCGCAACAGGGCGGTCCGTTCAAGCTTCTGACATAGCTTAAGGACTGCTATTAAACGGACTGCTATTATATATTGAACTTATCATGCCCTTCAAAACACGAGACAATGAAATCCGCAGCTTGTCAAGTGACGCGGGATCGAGAGTCTAACTCAGATCACTTCTTGACACAGTGGATCCAGATTTACTTCCGAGATCTGGTTGAATGTATTCGTTACATCAAATAATGCACGTTTGTACTCTTGAAGTGCTGTGCTCATTACGGAAGGGCTTCCATTCAAGCAAGGCTGTTATGCAATGGACTGGACCTGTCCGGTTTATTCGTACAACTTATACCAATTATTACGTAGGTGGGTCTTGAAACATACGACATTACTGGATGGCCGAGGAAAATGCCGATGAGCTATCAATCAATACGGCTCGGCCGTTTCCTCAAAGCTCTAACGACTAACTCACATCCCTCACTATTATCACACACTTGTTACAATTAAAGTAACAACAAAATTTCAATCGAGAAACAATAGCAATAAGCAATTACGGACCGTAGGCTGATTGTACGTTTTGAAAAGACAACGGGTTCCTAATTTAAAAAAAATTAATAACTCGAACTCGATAATATTAAATAATGTTTTTGAATTCATATAGTAGGGAACTGTAAGGTGGGCATTCTCCGGGGTATAAAAGCGGGCGGCGAGCGAACATTGCGGCATATCATTCTTAGCTTTCGTCTGAACAAGTAGTGGTGTGTTTGTTCGAGACTAGATCCTCTCACTCCCGAGCATCATGGTTTTACGCTTGGCCGTGAGTATTATTGCTAATTATTCGAGAAATTGATTAAGTTCCAATTTTAGAGCTGACATTTCCCCACACATTAAACACATCACACCAAATTGCCCGTGAAATCCTAGAATTGGATAATGATCCTTTTAATTGCCGACTAATATTTGCCGATCTTAGCCGATTTTTTGGACATTTTTTTTTTCTCAACTATTCATATTTGGCCAAAGTATTTTCTAGCTTTTTATTGTGTTAAATTAACATAAAGCGTCTAATTAAGCTGTTCACATATAGCCAAAACTTCCATTATTTCTTCAAATATATTTTTTTAATTTAGTGTACTAACTGTGTTTAATAAAATTAAAAACACGCTAAAACGTAAAGAACTATTATTATAGTAAAATATGTTTTCATATTGAATTTTCGGGACTAAATATTTAATAAATAAACAGTCAAATGTTTTCTTAAATTAAAAATTTATTCAGTTGTCTGGAAGTGAGTGAAAATTTAATTTGATAATGCCGCCACATTTACACACTGTATTAAAAAAGTAGACTACACATTAATTGTCGACGTTCATTAGTGATTATTGGGATTCAATAATCATTTCCTAATAATTCCTGGAAGCGTGAAGTTGCGGGTTCGATTCCCGTAAAGGGCAAAGACATCTGTAGACCACAAATGATTGCTCTGAGTCTGGGTGTTTGTAAGACCACGGTTCTCGCAGTTCCTGATTTCCTAGATACAGGAAATCCTCGTTGGAGGTCCGGATCTACGAACGTAATCGTGAAATATAAAATCTTCGGAGTTATCACCAATTGGTGATTATTTTAAATTGCGTGCTTTTTTATGATAATTGATTATTTATGACAATAATTTACAAAATATAATTGACGTGTTCTCGGCTTCTTTTGATTCAATATTTTATTGATTAAAAGAAATTTGAAAAAAGAAGGAGTTTCTCAAAACGACGACGTCTTTTTACATTTTATTAGTAGGACCCCGCTATTTTTTCCGCGTTATTCCCGTTTTACGCCGGAACTCTGCTATTTACCGTCAAGCAGTGTTCATTACAAATTACGTTTATTTATTTATTGATCGTCCTCCATGCCGATTTCGGCTACGGTGTCTATGCTTCCGTTTTTAATATTTCGTATTCGGATTGTAGTTAGGAATTATTATGCGGTATTTTACAACCCCTATTTCCCTTTCCTAAAGTTTAAAAAAATAAGAACATTCATTGAAACTGTAATCCTTTTCTTTAAAATTGATTTGACCCTTTCGTGAAATCATAGCGATCCTGCAATGCCCTATTAAAAGGCGCATGTTTTTCAGCTTTATAGGTTTAGTAGTTTTGAAATTTCGCTTCTAAAATGTGCTCCATTAAACCTTGGACAAAAAACATATATAAAAGGAAAAAATTGATCGACAAAAATAATAAATGACAATGAAATAACAATTTTCCCATAAATTTCTATAAAACTCATTATTTTTTTTAAATTTTGACAATTCCTTTACGTCCTCTTTGGAGCTTTTTGACCTTCTACAAAAAGTTTGATGCTGGGATACATTGTATAAAGATATAGATATAAGACAGGTAAAATTGTGTATCTAATAATTTTATTAGATACACAATTTTACCTGTCTTTGATATCTATATCTATATCATTATCAATTAGGTGTACAAATTCGTATTGCATATATTTTGCAATACGAATTTGTACACCTAATTGATTTATGTCAATAAAGAAATTTGTAAATGTAAAATTTCTTTATTGACATAAATTAATTATACGATTTCGTTTTGAATCCTTATGCTTCCAAAAAAGTCGAAATGGAAAGTAAGGGCACTAGCCCTTAAGGACTTATGGTATACGAGTACAGCACACTGTAGGGCTGCACCAAACAAAGGAGTGGGTAATAATTCACTGATCATACGCTTCCAGAACAAGGTACTGAGGAAAGCTAAGTGAACTAAATTTCCACATCATCCGTTCAGCCATTGGAGCGAGAAGAGAGGACATCACCATGATGTCGATGCACCGACGCACGGGCTACCTATGTTACAATAGCATTGTTCGCAATAATTTAGATTGTCGGTTAAACTAGAAAATTGCGCAATGATTGAACGAAAGTTTGAGCGAGCTTAAATATTATTGCACCGTGAACAATTAGTAGAATAGAATAGAATAGCGAACTCTTTAGTATTGCGCAATATTTTAGCCCTTCAAGCTCAGTGGTGTTTTGCGCGTACATGACAACACAGAACATTATACGCTCGACAGGACTTGGTCACGTGAAAATATTGACACTTGAGTTATTGCGTGAATAAATTGATCGTCTGTGTTCAAGATGGTATTCAATACTATTGAACAATAAAAGCGTTTACTCTGTTTTTGACAGTCTAGGTCCGGCCTAAGGACCTTACTACACCTACCATCATTATTATTGCGCAATAATATTAGATGCCAAGACCAACTAAAGCAATCTTAAATAAGAACCGGCCAAGTGCGAGTCGTACTCGGGCATGAAGGGTTCCGTACTTTGTTGTACAGGAGCCCTCCTTAAATATTAATTTTATTTTAATTTAGAATTTAATTTTAAAGTGAATAATATAACGCAACATTTTGTGAATATTTCACGCGTCTACTTGTTGCCGTTATTAATATTGAGCACAAACTACTTTACTATTTGTTGTTATAGCGTTATAGCGGGAGAAGCCACTGGCTCCTAAAACACAGTTTTTACTATTTTGGGAGCCTATGGATTCTATCCTAACGAAATTGTATAATTTATTTATATCAATAAAGAAATTTGTAAATGTATCTAAAAAATGTTGCGTTATAATATTCACTTTAAAATTAAATTCTAAATTAAAATAAAATTAATATTTAAGGAGGGCTCCTGTACAACAAAGTACGGAACCCTTCATGCCCGAGTACGACTCGCACTTGGCCGGTTCTTATTTAAGATTGCTTTAGTTGGTCTTGGCATCTAATATTATTGCGCAATAATAATGATGGTAGGTGTAGTAAGGTCCTTAGGCCGGACCTAGACTGTCAAAAACAGAGTAAACGCTTTTATTGTTCAATAGTATTGAATACCATCTTGAACACAGACGATCAATTTATTCACGCAATAACTCAAAAGTGTCAATATTTTCACGTGACCAAGTCCTGTAGAGCGTATAATGTTCTGTGTTGTCATGTACGCGCAAAACACCACTGAGCTTGAAGGGCTAAAATATTGCGCAATACTAAAGAGTTCGCTATTCTATTCTATTCTACTAATTGTTCACGGTGCAATAATATTTAAGCTCGCTCAAACTTTCGTTCAATCATTGCGCAATTTTCTAGTTTAACCGACAATCTAAATTATTGCGAACAATGCTATTGTAACATAGGTAGCCCGTGCGTCGGTGCATCGATATCATGGTGATGTCCTCTCTTCTCGCTCCAATGGCTGAACGGATGATGTGGAAATTTAGTTTAATTAGCTTTCCTCAGTACCTTGTTCTGGAAGCGTTGTATGATCTGTGAATTATTACCTACTCCTTTGTTTGGTGCAGCCCTACAGCGTGCTGTATAGTCCTACCATAACTTCCTATCATTTGAATAGAATGTCCAATTTAAATAATTCAAAAGTGATCTACAGGTACCGAAACAGCTTTGAATATGAAGTAATTTATTTGGATAAGGATTAATACCAAGATACAAATAACGTGATTTAATTACTACCGGTGATTCCATTACTTTATAAGCAAAAAAGTAGTTACAGTGACGTAGTAAAAGTAGTTAACTGTACTAGGACATCATTATGGGATTGCAAACTTTTTTGTAGTTATTCATAAGTTCTCAAAACTGTTGTACAATCAATAGTTTTCGTCGCGGGCCCGATGAGAGGTATTTACTGGGTTATTTTTATAAACCTTGGCTTTCATTATTGAAGTTTTCGTTGACAAGAAAATAATTATAACTTCTATTACTCGGTGATAATTATAGCATTCTACTAGTGAAATATTTTTTTAAATCGGTCTAGTAGTTTTTGAGTGAAATCATTACAAACAAACAAAAAAAATCTTCTCTCTTTGTAATATTAGTGTAGACTAGATGCGTCACGCGGTTTCACCCGCATTAAGTATTATCCCGCGAGAACTATTCATTTGAACGGGTTAAAAAGTAATAAAAGTAACCTAAGTTACTCCTTATAAAATTAGCCATCTGCGAGTGAAAGTCCCGTCAAAATCGGTCCAGCCGTTTCAGAGAATAGCCGGAAGCAACAGTCAGATGAGAATTTCAAAAATTGAATTGTTGATGTAAGCACCGTATATACTTTCATATGCATTTAGTAAACAGTTGTTAATTAGAAATTACAAACAGACACTTCAATTTTATTTATTTATATAGATGTAGATAACAATCGGCCTAGCACGAAGTGGTTAGGGGTCACTGACTTACACTGACTGACTAACCACATAGGTACTTCGAGCAAGTTGTTCGTATAAACTCAAACTCAAACTCAAATCATTTATTGTAAATAGGCAAATTATTTCACTTTTACACGTCAAAAAAAAAATCTTATACATAAGTATAGAAATACAAAAAAATAAGTCTAAATATTATGATCTACAAAACTAATGATTATTATCTAATTATGGTGTGAGTTAGAAAAAGGATATTTCCCAATCAATTAATTATTTATAGCAAGTCGATGCTGAAGATCAACCTTATTCATCACCATCATCATTATTACAGTTCCATGTTTGATCAGATTTTCATGAAATTTGATTTAAACATAATTTAAACCCGCAATGGAACATAGAATACTTTTTCACCGTAAACATGATAGTTAGGTAGCGATAGTTAACGCGGATGAAAGCGCGGGGTGCAACTTGTTTAATATAGTTTCTAGAAAGTTTGCTTACTCAAAACAGTATGCATATGGCACTAAGTCAAAGCTTTACCGGTAGAAGCTGAGTTATGTTATTGTACAAACTGATTGCATAAGAGAATGTAACGAGCAAATCTCGCTCCGCAAGTCGCGGCCGTCGTGGATTTTTAAACGCTTTGAAATCGTCAATATTATCGCGATACCGTCAGTACCGTCAATACTGGATCATGATGCCGGGTATTGCGTGATGTTATTGATAGTGTAATAGGCCCCTCTAATACCTACGACTTTCAATTTCATGCATAAGACTTTGACACACTAAATACACACATTCACATACTAACATTGTCTAGGGATATATAATTTTCTACATGCTAAAAAACTTTCGGGCGGTGCCAAACCGATGATTTAATAGTAATATAAATATTTTTTTCAAAAGAAAAAAAGAATCTTAACAAAATTCAACAAATATACTTTTTGTGTATCCTTAGACTAGACAATGTTCTCAATCTCGTCACACACCTTATTCCTCTAAGTGGGACTCCTACTTACTATTAAGTGACGAGTATGTATAGTTATTAGGTGTACTAACATGGTATTGTTTATTTCAGTTGCGCTGCTTCCTTCTCGGTTGCTTTGGGTTGTGCCTTGCGACTTTTGGTGGACATGAACAGTTAGTATTATCAAAATTAATGTATTTTTATTTATTCGATATTTCTCCATACTACATCGTTTACAAAGCACAAATTACACGGGTTTAAAAGATTAGCTACGGTGCCAGGCGCTGGAACCGCAAAAACGATGTAGTTGGAGCAATTTGCCTAAGATTTCTATAAGAGATTCTCACGCGTCTCTTCATTGCGGTAAAAGGTGAAAATCAGCCTATTGTATTATAATGATGATATACTTTGTTTTCACTGCATTAAGTTTGCCCTGCGCTGCCTTGCGACCTATTGTTACTAGTAGAACTCTATTGTTAGTGACGAGCGCTTTTGGAATGATGCGATTTTTTTTAGAAAATTAAAACGTGCGATGAACCCGTATTGTGAACTTTAACTTTAATGCTTAATTTTTCTTGCAGCGTTCACATCAGGGTCCACATACCTGAGGAACAGCAGTCAAAAGATGTAGTGGTTTACGAGGAGCATGGAGGCGGTGGGTATGGGGGAGGCCACGGCGGCAGCGGCGGCCATGGAAGCGGCGGTGGCTATGGAGGCGGCGGTGGCCATGGAGGCGGTGGTGGCTATGGAGGCGGCGGTGGCCATGGAGGCGGGGGAAGTTTTGCTGACCATCTGCACGGCGGCTTCGTTGAGCATCTGAAAAGTCATGGAGGCGGAGGTGGCGGCGGCGGCGGCTACGGTAGCGGTGGCGGACACGGTGGCGGAGGATATGACTACAGCGAAGGACAAGGAGGTGGACATAGTGGCAACGACCTTAGCGGTGGCTATGGCGGCGGCCATGGCGGTGGCGACCTCGGAGGACATGGTGGATTCAGCTCAGGAGGCGTCAGTGGTGGCCATGATTTTGGCGGAAGTAGCGGAGGTGGTTACTCCTCAGGTGGTCATAGTGGTCATGGCGACAGTGGATATGGAGGAGGACACGATCACAGCAGCGGCGGATTCGGCGACAGCTTCGACAGCGGGTTTGGCGGAAGTCACGGCGGTGGCCACGGATCATTTGGCGGCGGATATGAGAATAACATTGGAGGTGGTTTCGGAGGCGGTCACGATCAGGGTCATGGAGGAGGCGGCGGCGGCGGTTTCTCTGGTTATTCCTCCGGCACCCACGATAGCTACTCCGCTGGCGGACGCGGCGGAGGAGATGAGGAATATGTTTACGGCATTGTGCACACCCATCCCCCCGCAGGCAGTGGAGATAACTACAGCATAGGTGGTCACAGCGGAGGCGGTGGAGGCGGTTTTGGTGGCTACCAAGACAGCTACAGCCTTATTGGGAATAGTGGCGGACATGACGGTGGCCACGGCGGCGGCGGCCACGCACTCGGCTTCGGAGGCGGAGGTCAACATTTCGGCGCCGGCGGCGACAGCTACACCGACGCCATCGGTGCAGGCCACGGAGGAGGTCCGTACTAAAAATAAACACCTTATTGTGTGTGTGTCGTATATGTGTTAAATGTCGCCTACTAAGTCATATCGTATCTAACTAGTAAGTTATAAAGTACAATTATATTAAGATTTTTGTTGTTAGCTTTAATTTAAGTTATTGTTGCTTTTTGTTTTAGAGTAAATTTATTTAATGTTTTTGTTTGTTTTTTATTTATGTTTATAGTAACTAAAACAACTATTTGTTTTGAATGAAATTGTTGTGCACAGAAAAGATTAAGCTCGGTTGCTCTAGGAAATGCGCTTTGCGGAAGCGAAAGGGCAAGCCGCGTTCGGGAAGGCACAGATTATTTACCATTCACTATGTGTTATGTAACAACCTTGGAACAACCTATCTACAGAACACGAGTGGTTGTGCAAGTACCAACAATCGGCGGAAAGTAACTTACAATTAAATGATACTTACATCATAATGACCACCAGTTTCCCATTAATAGTGCATTAATTTGATGACCAAATACATGTTAAGAAATATGTATAAATCTCAGGTAAGTAGGTACAAGTTATAGGTCCAGGGCCAGGGTACTGATAATGGCTCGTTCTCTAGATACAGGGAATACTGAATAGGGGTCATGTAATATGCATGTGACGTGTTATATTCCGACCTCTATAAAAATTAGAACCAACAACACATATCTATATAACTCCGGTTTTCATAGCAAATCTATAATTTAGTTACATCAAAAATCCCCAGATTACTGAACATGTCATATTAGACCATTTATGCCTTTGGAAGACCTTATTTTAGGAGCCTAGGCAATGTTACTGCAAGTTATACACTGCAAGTTGCAATGCACGTAAAAACAACGACGGTGGCGAAAAACGTACAACGCACGGGGTGCACCAACTGACTGGCTGGCGTGATCCTACGGCTAACGAGGTCATCCAAGATCCAACGGTTAACGAGGTCATCAAGTAACACATATCATGGCTCCCATAGTGTACAATAAACTGTCCGACTATATAAATGCTGCAGAGTATTCATTGTATAATTATGAAGAATTCATTAATTTAAAATTTGAATTTTATATTTCAAACAACTGAATTTTTAATACTATCTTTAATGTATTAATTATTATAGAACGGATTATTATTTGCCCGTCTGTTTACCCGCGGTGTAAACAGCTCAGTTATCCATTGTTATTACTATTGTGATTATGATTTTGCTAATAAGATAATAAGAAAGAACTGAAGTAGATAGAATAAGAACTGTATTCCGCGATTTCACCCGCGTAATTCCTATTTTCCTGAAAAAAAAAACTGCATTTACCGAGAATAAAACCCCTATATCATTAGGAACCTATAAAATAAATGTGTACTGTACTGATTGCTATACTATACCGAGGACCATGGGAAAGATTTAAAAATGAAATCAGTAAGAACACAGATTAATAGAACAAACAAATAGAGGTCTTCAAATCCAACTCGAGTTAGTACTCGAGTTAGCTTTGGCATGTGTATTTGCTTTGTTGGCCTCACTCCCGTGTTCTGCGCGCTCTATCTGTTTGTTCTGTTAAACTGTGGACAAGAAGGTAAATTTAAAAATAATTATCCTATTTTGCCAAAGAACTATAGACTATGACTGTTAATTTAAAATTCCAATTTATACCATTTAGGCTCAATAAGCCCGGGACAGACAGACATACATACTCGTTAATTGTCACAGTAAGTAATATTAAAAGCTAGCCTAAAAGTCATTGCTAAAAAGAATTAAAGATAAATGCAAAAGAAAATAAAAGCGTACTATAAACATAAATAAAAAACAAACAAAAACATTAAATAAATTTACTCTAAAACAAAAAGCAACAATAACTTAAATTAAAGCTAACAACAAAAATCTAAATATAATTGTACTTTATAACTTACTAGTTAGATACGATATGACTTAGTAGGCGACATTTAACACATATACGACACACACACAATAAGGTGTTTATTTTTAGTACGGACCTCCTCCGTGGCCTGCACCGATGGCGTCGGTGTAGCTGTCGCCGCCGGCGCCGAAATGTTGACCTCCGCCTCCGAAGCCGAGTGCGTGGCCGCCGCCGCCGTGGCCACCGTCATGTCCGCCACTATTCCCAATAAGGCTGTAGCTGTCTTGGTAGCCACCAAAACCGCCTCCACCGCCTCCGCTGTGACCACCTATGCTGTAGTTATCTCCACTGCCTGCGGGGGGATGGGTGTGCACAATGCCGTAAACATATTCCTCATCTCCTCCGCCGCGTCCGCCAGCGGAGTAGCTATCGTGGGTGCCGGAGGAATAACCAGAGAAACCGCCGCCGCCGCCTCCTCCATGACCCTGATCGTGACCGCCTCCGAAACCACCTCCAATGTTATTCTCATATCCGCCGCCAAATGATCCGTGGACACCGCCGTGACTTCCGCCAAACCCGCTGTCGAAGCTGTCGCCGAATCCGCCGCTGCTGTGATCGTGTCCTCCTCCATATCCACTGTCGCCATGACCACTATGACCACCTGAGGAGTAACCACCTCCGCTACTTCCGCCAAAATCATGGCCACCACTGACGCCTCCTGAGCTGAATCCACCATGTCCTCCGAGGTCGCCACCGCCATGGCCGCCGCCATAGCCACCGCTAAGGTCGTTGCCACTATGTCCACCTCCTTGTCCTTCGCTGTAGTCATATCCTCCGCCACCGTGTCCGCCACCGCTACCGTAGCCGCCGCCGCCGCCACCTCCGCCTCCATGACTTTTCAGATGCTCAACGAAGCCGCCGTGCAGATGGTCAGCAAAACTTCCCCCGCCTCCATGGCCACCGCCACCTCCATAGCCACCACCGCCTCCATGGCCACCGCCGCCTCCATAGCCACCGCCGCTTCCATGGCCGCCGCCGCCGCCGTGGCCTCCCCCATACCCACCGCCTCCATGCTCCTCGTAAACCACTACATCTTTTGACTGCTGTTCCTCAGGTATGTGGACCCTGATGTGAACGCTGCAACAAAAATTAAGCATTAAAGTTAAAGTTCACAATACGGGTTCATCGCACGTTTTAATTTTCTAAAAAAAATCGCATCATTCCAAAAGCGCTCGTCACTAACAATAGAGTTCTACTAGTAACAATAGGTCGCAAGGCAGCGCAGGGCAAACTTAATGCAGTGAAAACAAAGTATATCATCATTATAATACAATAGGCTGATTTTCACCTTTTACCGCAATGAAGAGACGCGTGAGAATCTCTTATAGAAATCTTAGGCAAATTGCTCCAACTACATCGTTTTTGCGGTTCCAGCGCCTGGCACCGTAGCTAATCTTTTAAACCCGTGTAATTTGTGCTTTGTAAACGATGTAGTATGGAGAAATATCGAATAAATAAAAATACATTAATTTTGATAATACTAACTGTTCATGTCCACCAAAAGTCGCAAGGCACAACCCAAAGCAACCGAGAAGGAAGCAGCGCAACTGAAATAAACAATACCATGTTAGTACACCTAATAACTATACATACTCGTCACTTAATAGTAAGTAGGAGTCCCACTTAGAGGAATAAGGTGTGTGACGAGATTGAGAACATTGTCTAGTCTAAGGATACACAAAAAGTATATTTGTTGAATTTTGTTAAGATTCTTTTTTTCTTTTGAAAAAAATATTTATATTACTATTAAATCATCGGTTTGGCACCGCCCGAAAGTTTTTTAGCATGTAGAAAATTATATATCCCTAGACAATGTTAGTATGTGAATGTGTGTATTTAGTGTGTCAAAGTCTTATGCATGAAATTGAAAGTCGTAGGTATTAGAGGGGCCTATTACACTATCAATAACATCACGCAATACCCGGCATCATGATCCAGTATTGACGGTACTGACGATATCGCGATAATATTGACGATTTCAAAGCGTTTAAAAATCCACGACGGCCGCGACTTGCGGAGCGAGATTTGCTCGTTACATTCTCTTATGCAATCAGATTGTACAATAACATAACTCTGCTTCTACCGGTAAAGCTTTGACTTAGTGCCATATGCATACTGTTTTGAGTAAGCAAACTTTCTAGAAACTATATTAAACAAGTTGCACCCCGCGCTTTCATCCGCGTTAACTATCGCTACCTAACTATCATGTTTACGGTGAAAAAGTATTCTATGTTCCATTGCGGGTTTAAATTATGTTTAAATCAAATTTCATGAAAATCTGATCAAACATGGAACTGTAATAATGATGATGGTGATGAATAAGGTTGATCTTCAGCATCGACTTGCTATAAATAATTAATTGATTGGGAAATATCCTTTTTCTAACTCACACCATAATTAGATAATAATCATTAGTTTTGTAGATCATAATATTTAGACTTATTTTTTTGTATTTCTATACTTATGTATAAGATTTTTTTTTTGACGTGTAAAAGTGAAATAATTTGCCTATTTACAATAAATGATTTGAGTTTGAGTTTGAGTTTATACGAACAACTTGCTCGAAGTACCTATGTGGTTAGTCAGTCAGTGTAAGTCAGTGACCCCTAACCACTTCGTGCTAGGCCGATTGTTATCTACATCTATATAAATAAATAAAATTGAAGTGTCTGTTTGTAATTTCTAATTAACAACTGTTTACTAAATGCATATGAAAGTATATACGGTGCTTACATCAATCGTTTTGAATGAAATTGTTGTGAAATTGTGTGTTGTCAAAACTTTTATAAATTCTTGGCAGGTTGTAGTGACACTGCGGTTTAAGCTGCTCTACCACACGGCATTGCGTATCTCCATCTAGACTGTGGAATGTCGCATGGACGAGATGTGGCGGATTGGATACAGCATACTAGAAGATGCTAGCGATACACTTGCCTGCGCAAGGCGCCGCGGCGCCATTGGTGGCTGCGGACATTGCTGTTTGAGATACTTTCTTTCTTTTTCCATTTATACAATCAAAATACTGTTGGCTAATTGAAATACCAGAATGAGTTTATAAACTTTTCTATCCATATTTTAATTTATTTTAATCAATTACGGCAAATAACACAGCTATTTTTCTTTTATACAGACTCTACGGATCCTACCAACCAACAAGAGACCAAGGAACAGTCCACTGTCTTCCTTCCTCACACTGCTAAGAAGTCTCCTAACATGACTCATGACGACGAAGAGTTCCGTAAATGCCTCGCCGAGTATTACTCTAACACACGATCAGGTCTGAAGAACTATCGTTTTAAACACCCGATGGTATCGTCAAAACGTCCCCAGATGAGCACTTTTGATTATTTGGAATACTGCGTTAACAAGGCAGCCGCGCGTGAGCGAACCAAGATGCATCTATCACCTGCAAGCCCGATCGCACCTTCTCCTACTGAACAGGCCGGGATTTTGAAAGTTCCCGCATCACCTGCGACTACACAATCTCCTATAAGAACTGCAACTCCTAAATCACCTGAAAATGCTAAGCCACCTACTTTTGAAGATCGCAAGAAATATCCGGGTGTGGACGGCTCTCACAAAGTACTCAAAACGAACGTGATTCACAAGGTAACCTGCGATTGTAACTGCGGCTCCTCGGCTCCGATAGATCCTAAAGCTATTTACATTATTTTGCCAAATGGTCAACTAGTTCCCGTAGTCCTCCCTCAAGACATGCCTGCCCTTGAGCGGGTACCTAGAGGCAATTGATTTTTGCATCTCTAAGGAAAGATGAAAATACCATCATCATCTTTGATGGTCACATTCCACCAAGGCGACCTAGGAAAAAATCTAGTTATGTAAGAATATGTTAGCATACTTAGTTAAAAAAAATCAAAAAAAAATAAAACATAAACAAAAAAATATTAGTTATATAAGTAGTAGTTATTATTAATTTATTGTAACTGTTCATTGTATTATTCTAGTCAATAATGAGTATCTGGAAAAGTTGCAATTTAATAATAAATTGTTGTATTCTGCATTATCTATCTACCATTGTTTGCATTTGCCATTTCTATATAAAAACAATTTAATAGTCAGACTCACATCACGAAAATATTTATCTTTATAAATTAAAGTGTTTAATCTTCTAGTATGTAGTACGTAATTAATTTTAATTATTATTAGAGTAAATTTAATGTATTTCTTGAAACAATAAATAAAAATCCAAAATTGTTGTTATTTTATTACTATAACACTTATCTACTAGGTAGGCGCTAGGAACACTACTTATTAGGTACCTAGGTAGTTCGTGTAAAATGCAAGAATACCATTGTCGTTCGATCTTTAACTAATAATAACAATCGAAATATATTACGAGGGCTATACTTACACAGCATTTCATAAATAACAAGTGGAAATATTATACAGAGCTAAATTCACGTCACACGATTCCAATCGTGATTTCATAGGTCTAAGATCACAAGCACCTACTCATTCACTACACCTTATCAACACTATACTTATTAGGTATGTAGGTACACAGTAGGTACAGTTCGTATTTTCAAATTTTGTCTCCATATTTCCGGCTCCCTGTACCTGGCGATTCAGTACCGTAGGAGTGCCTCGCGCCGTGGTGAAGCACCTGTGAGACCACAGGCCGATCGGCACTCTTGTAATCTTTCACCTCTAAGTCTAACACCGCATACCTCTGCTTGGTTTCCTTGAACGCATTCGATGAGCTCTGTTTTGTACCCTTCGGTCTGTGCTTCGGTCTAGTTTCGATAACGTACTCGATAGATTCAGTAATTTCGGTTGGTACGGGGTCCGTGCTCTCCTGTTCGAAATAATCGGGGAGCGGTGCTGGTGGAGAATTCGTCGTTGCCACGGGCGCGAACTCTGTCGTCGACGGAGCTTCAACATACTGGAAGTTAGTATTGGACGACTCCGCTACCTGCATTTGATCGGCCTGTAGAGCTTTTACTGCCATTGCTGAATAATAGGGATGCGCCAATGATGATTCTCGTATCGTATAAGGAGTTGAGGAGGCAGATTCCAATATCCCCTTAGTGTGGTCAAAGTCCAACGCGGACGGAGCTTCGTCATTTAGGGACATCGATAATCCAGAACCCCCCAAATGGTCCACCGTAGTTTGGTGATCTAAACTTCCGATTCTTATGTTTTGGGTTGATATAGACTTTTTCTTACCTCTCTTACCATGGTGAGTACTTGTGAAAGATGGATTCTCAAATTTGTTTTCAGGTGCATATAAATTTGAAGTCGCTGAAGCGTACGAATCGATGTTGAAATTGTTATTTGTATAACTGTTATCTTTGAAATTTATTAGTGGATCTCTATGTTTGCTATATCCTAGAGCAGACGTCTGACTAGCATAGTTTTTGGGCTTGTAGTCGTGGACAATCGTCGAAGACACGGCGAAAGGCGCCGGAGCACTGGTCTGTTGCGTGCGGTAGTCAGGCGCTTGCTTATCACTGCCGAAATACAATCCAAGTTGTGGTAATGCATTACGTGTTTTGATCTGACCTTTGTCCCGTAATTTAAAAGATGAATTTGGTTTATAGTCGTAGTCTATAGTCGACTCTGTTGTGGCAGGAAAATATGAGGTTGACATAGGTCTCTGAAATCGAGGTTTGCCGTAAGAAGAAAACATATTTTCATAATAGGAGTAGTCGTTGGCAACAGTCGGTCTTATAGGTTTAAGAAATGATTGTAAAGGAAAAGAGTTTTTAGGATTTTTCGAACCGAGGCCACCGATCCGCAGTCCTTGGCTGTTATAAGAAACTCTCGGCGGATAGGGCAAATTTTCTTTCGAGACATCCGTGTCAGACGGAATTTCACCGTGATCGTGGAAAATATGGTCGTGAGTGATGTCGCGGGGGTTGTAAGCGCCATAATCTAAATGTGACTGTACCCCCATTGAGCCGGTCGATGCAAACCCGCTCATTGCGCCTGGCGAGAAAGCCAATAGTGAATTTTGCATTGGGAACATAGGATGTGCAGTATCTAAAGCAGACATACTTCCGACGGAGTCAACTCCTAACAATTTTGACGTTCCGTCATCATAAACTAATTTATGAACATGCTCCTCGCTGTAAGTGTGAATGTGTTCGGTATCGCCGTCAATTATTTTTTCAACTCGTTGCGGTTTCTTTACTTTTTTTAAAGTCGCCGACCCATCTAAATCCGAATAAAATTGTTCATGAAAAGTGGAGACAGGAATTTCTTCTTCCAACTGCGGCTTTCCTCGTACCGTGGCCTTGTTCGGTTTACCTTTGCGGACTCTTTTCTTTTTCAGAGGGTCGTTCAATTTGATGACCTTAACCTTTTTGTGGAAATTAGTGAGAGGTGCAGCGACCCCCGATGGACCTGTGGGTTCATACGAGTCCACCGGTTCCGGCGGTGGAGAGAGGTCGTACTCCTGGTCGTCCCACTCGGTGGGGTTGGGTCCATAGTAACCTCGTGCGTGGTACAGCGGAAGCAGCTTGGAGCCGGCCGCTGAGAGCCCGGGTCGGCGCGAAGGCTCCTCGAACATTTCCACGGAGTTGACGGGCAGCACGGCCGGCAGCGCCATCCTCGTCGGCACCACCATGGCACCCTCGGCGTTCGGCATGTACGCTGGCGCGTACTGCGATGCAGCCGGATGATTCGTTATGTAGATCTTCTTGTGATGATGAATGTGCTTCACCTTCTGTGGTAGATGTATGCGGATCTTTTTCCTGGAACAATAAATAACTATAATGACGGCATTCCGGCTTGGGTGATCGCATGCACGCGTTTTTTATAATCGCGGCGTTTCCGCCTGCACGGTGTCAATGGCTCCGCGTGATGCGGTAGCCGCTTTCGCTCTCGACGAGCGATGTCGCCGCCACACTGCGCTGGCTCGTCCGTCACACTCGATCATAATGTCTCACTTTGTACCTTGTATCATATATTTTTACGACAGAAGGTAAGGAAGAACGTGCAGGCGGGATCTACTTGTACTTTCTAATGGACGGGCGTACGGCACGCGGCAGTCAGCGATCAACAAGCATAGCGGTGAAAGAGCAATGAATCGCAGCGGCCGGCACACTGACATTGACAATGCTTAAAGTTGCAATCGCATCGCAGTAATGTGACATAATGAGTGAAAATACTTTCGCGCATTTGTAAGGGTTGAATGACGCTCTTGTCATCAATTAACTGGACAATAATTACTATTGAGTTTTCAGAGTTCAATGAATCTTGCACAAATTGACTTTATCGACTTCGCCAACCTTTGACAAAGTTCTTTAGATACAGAAAGATCATAAATACCGGTAGCAAGGGCTTATCACGGCTTCAGGGGCATTTTAAGATACATTTTGTAAAAATGTATTTTTGATAATGTTAACACTTACAAGATGTGGTGTTTCCACATTTGCATGACGTAACACCATTAGCTTATTACGTTCAACGTGTAAAATTGTGACATTTATCTACCAGATTATCACCACAATGTAAAATCGTTAGTTTTCGACAAGAACGTGCTATCTCCAGTTCGACACGTTGAGGAGATAGAGCGTTCTGGTCGGAAATGAGCGAAACAGCTTGGAAATTTGTGCTTCTTGGTTCATGTGGTTAGGTTTTTGACATTGCTGATTGTCTTCAACCCTTACTCAATAATACACTTCTAGATACCGCGAACATGATACTTTTGGTATAAAAAGATGAAACTGAGTGAGATATTTACTTGCATCACAGTTCCTGGACCATTAGTACCCATTACTGTAGTGGGAGGCCTCTTCTGCAAGAGACCGCCTCGGGAAGTACCACACCTTTGCCAGATATTCATCCGCCAAGCAGTAGTGTGCAAACATTAATGTGTACCGGTTTGAAGGGCATTGTTTCCAGCGAAATTACTAGGCATTATGAGACTTTAGAGCCGACGTCTCAGGGTGACTAGCGCAGTGCAGTGCCGCGCAGGATTATGCAGTGCAGAGTTCTGGGTGGTGCTGTGACTGTTATGGGCAGGCGTAGCGCTTACCATCACGTGAACGACTTGCACGTCTCGTCATTCAGTCAAATAAAATAAAATAAACAAAACATTATTTATTTGCATTAATTAGGGATTTAAATTTTGACGTGTAAAGTGCAATTTTTTTTCCCTACAATAAACAATTTGAGTTTTTTTTTTAAACTGTTGTACTTACTTGGGCCCTTCAGCCGAGATCCGAACTGTAGCAACAGCAATCAGAAGAGCGAACTGTAAAGAAAACAAATACTCTAAAATTATCCGATTTTTAACAATCTATTAATCTAATATGAACTGGGCACCAATTTTTTAATTTCACCAGGTGACAACGTGGCTGCATTTTGATGAAATTTGACATCCGACGAGAATCAAAAATCAATACACCGTTCCTCATACACTTCAGAAACATTAAACCTAAGCTTATACTAACATAGTGTAAAGTGGAATAATGAGATAGACTGTGATAGTATAATGGTAAATTTATCTCACTAATATTATTAAAGTGACCGTTTCAATTGGATAACAACATTGGATACTTTTTATAGGGTAAAAGTGACAGTTCGTGTAGGATAACCGTTCGCAGGTAAAGCCGCGGGACCCTGCTAATCTATTTATAAAAGGTAAATCGTACATTTAATGTAGGGTGCGTTTGTATTGCAATATTCGTGGCGGAGGCGTCATAAACAAAACACTGTTTTCAGATTATTAATTGATGATTAATTTTCTATAGTGTAACTTATGGGGCATAAAAAAAAGAATAACGAAAATTTAAAAAATGACATCCCCGTAGAGTTTCTTGGTGCTATATTTCGGAAGGACTGGTAAAGTTAATGGAAATTCCTTTTCCTGTGCGAGATTTAAGCATCAGTCAACATTTAAAATAGTCCTTTTTATAATTCAAACAATAATCAGTTAATCATTAGTTTAGTAGATCTTATTGCACTTATTTTTCTATTTTTCTCTATTTATATGAGATATATAATATCATTGATGTATAATATGTTTGACTTGTAATAGTGCACTATTTTTGACTACTTGCATTATGTGATTTGAGTTTTGAGTTTTGTTATCGGAAATATTTAGCTGCAATCCTGAAAGTATATAAACGTTTTTGTTATCTAAGTAAATCTAAATACTAGTAGTTCTGTGAACAGTAGATCTCGCAATTTGAGTGACACCGAGTCACTCGAAATGTTCGACGAGACCTATAGCGACGAGACCTTAGCGAGCGAGAACGACAGCGCGAACTAGCGGTGCATAGTAGCGCCATCTAGTGACCTTATTGTAAAACTAACATTAATATCGTTTTTAAAGCCTCGTTTTAGTCTAGGCTGGTGAAATCACGGGGCGCTGCTAGTACACAAAATGACATAACCACATAAACAAGAAACAGAACAACAAAAATTGGTTACGCTAAGGTAGTAATAGTAAACAAGCTAATTGCTAACACTTTATAAATTAGTGGCCTTTTTAAAACACACGGTTCAACTATTATAAGTTTTATTGTTTGTAAAGATGTGAAACGAAATAAAATGCATAAACTTTTTGATGTTTGCCTGTAAAAAATACGGTTAGTTTTGAGGTTCATAGCATAAAAATTCTCCAATTCACTGATAATAATTTACTCATCAAGCGGTGGTAGCCTAGTGGGAGAACGTCCGCCTTCCAAGTAGAAGATCGTAAGTTCAAATCCCAGTGCAGGCACGTACCAATGTGTTTCTTGTAAAAACATATTTACGTAATTATCACTCGCTTTTCGGTGAAGGAAAACATCGTGAGGAAACCCACATACCTACCTGAGAATTATTTCGGAGGTAGGTATGTGATCCACCAATCCGGATCAACCCGTGGTGAATTATGGCCTAATCCTCCTAACTAAAGTGAGGAGAGACCCGTGCCCAGCAGTGGGACTATATGGGTTGATGATGATGATGAATTCACTCATACGTTATATAAATGGCAAAATTGCAAAAAGTTATTTGGAAGATCTACATACAGTTCTTCAACAATAAAAATATAAATTGTGCATTTTAGGAACGATGTTATTTTAGTTTTATTAGTGAGATACTCGTGGTAAATACTTTACTATGAAATATCAACCCTTTTGTTTAATATTATTATGTCAAATCTTCTTTGAATGAACTAGTTCCCATTGTCCAATTGTGGTAATATTTTGCATGACTGACCAGATCGGATCGGATCGGACAATACAATATTATGGTGTCAGCGAGCTGTTCTGCTAACAATGACGCAAGATAAACTTAATTTATACTGAATTTATTTACAAAAATATTGATTTGGACAGGACATCTACCAGGGCCTCTAGTTAGATATTGTAAAAGCAATGCAGACGGTAAAAAAAATGCATTTTCTGTGCAAGGGGCTTTATGTTTTCGTATTTCTTTAATCTGATTGCAATGCCATTAGCGTCAATTAAATCACCACGATGTTCACTAGAGTGGTCTTTCAACATTCAAATAGCATAAATTTCACTTTGCTAGGTTTCTGACGTGGGTAGTTCTCAAAAAGTTGCCGTTTTTAGGATACTCAGGTTAATCAGAAAATTCAATTACAAACTTAAATTCGAGTTCTCCACCTTTCTTTAGAATTGTGGGGTATTTTGGCCTCGATGCAGATAGTGTCCCTTCAACTATCCTAAGAGCTACTTTGCCCTAAATCGGAAAACAATGTTACCACAACTTAAAATATTCAAGCAGGTGAAATCGGCAATTTTTTGAGAAGCGCCTATTTCGTTATTGACTTTTTCATTAGTAGACTAAAGTTATTGAAAAAAAGTTAAAGTGGCTGCCTAGGGGGGGTTAGGTTGGCCATTGTAAGGGGATAAACATACCGAAAAATGGCCCTTAAAGAGATTCTTGGGAAAACACATGATAGTAGGCTAAATCGATCATTGGTATATCGTTTATTTGCGACAAAAATGTGTTATCTTCTCAATATATACGGTTAATACGTATTGCTGAACCGGTTTTTTTTGGCACTTTTGTGAATCATCGTGCAACGTGCGTGTTTACTGCGGCAGAGCGGGCGCACACAACTTTTGTAATAAAATTATCAATATATACATATAATATACAGCAGGGCGGATTCGCACGCCAGGCGTGTTTTCGCTTGCCGTAACGTTATAAAAAACATAAAAGTGTGTGTTTTAAGCAGTCACAAATTGTCTTGTCACTAATTAGTGATAGGAATTGCATAATAAATTATTGGCAATTGCCTGTATTAGGTACGTAATGTAACTGTCACTGTTTTATTATTATATTTAATAGTTTTATAGTTACTTAAATAGGTAGAATTGTATTCTGTTAAAGTAAATTCATACACTTGCTACCTTAACACCATTTGTTTATTTAACACCAAATATAATTATTGTGTACTTTTGTTCAAATTGTAAAATTCTTATTAGCAAACATAGGCCTGAACTTCATAGTTGTTCTTGGAGAACTAATATGTTAATAATATATGTACTTAGTTTTTTTGTGGTGGCCAGTGATGGTTCATTATGTTCATGAATACCATAGTTTTAAATCCCAAGCTTAAACTTAGAGGTTACTTGAATCTGCAAGATGTTACTATACGTCAACTGCTTTCTAGGCGCATCCAGAATCCTGTTGGCGTTTCTAAAACACGTTTTAACTTCACTATCACAGTCCTTGATTCACTTTTTCCACTTGCACACACACATACACTGTAATTTTCGAATATACGTTGATACCGACCAATTTCAACAAATCCATTGTCGCCTTCTGCTGTCGGTGGTGACTTAGCGGCGAAGCTCTCGAAAAAAGTTACTTATTATTTTTTCTCGTCACAGCACAAGTCGTGGAAACCGCATTGGCCTTCAAGCTCATATGATAATCAGTGCGGTGCGCGTGCTCATATATAACATTCATTTTCACGCCTGACAGAATTGCAACGGCCCGCCGTGCGCCACTTGCACTGCACTGTTGCAGTCTGCAGTCTGCAGGGCGAACAAATTGCAGCACGCGTTTGCAGTTTCAACTTGGACTAATACATCGGATGTTGACAGTTATGCTATTTTTCTAATTATATGAGACCACCCATTGTAATACCCTTTGTTTACCAATCTTTTTTTGTATTGTGTTTATTTTTGGTGTACAATAAAAAGTTTTCTATTGTATTCTATTCTCTATAGTAACTTATTTCGAGTTATTGGGAGGGTATTGCAGTTTCCAAAATCACCTAACACAGATCGACAATTAAATAAACTGGTGCAGCTGCAATGTAAGATAATAAATAAATTTAATATACTAGCTGTACCCTGCCACGCTTCGCTGTGGCACATTGGCACATTCGCTGATATATCACTGATGAAAAAATTTGATAAAAACAATCCTTGATGCGGATTATATATCATGCTAAAATTTCAGCTCGATCGGTGCACAACTTTTTGAGTTTTGGAAGCGTACACAAACCAACATAACATTTTTATATATATAGATACCATAGAAATGTAATAAATATCAATAAATAAATAACATTCTCTGTCTGGGTTGCCAAGCCTATTTATCTAATTATCGAACCTACTTATCCCTTTCAATGTGATAAATATATAAAACAGTACCCTGACTGACTGACCGACAACATACGTAATATTATCCCTAAGGGCCTAAAGGCGAAATTTATGAGTGCAAATAGAATTTCTGACACTGTTGACCCAATTCTGTTCATTTTTCAATAATCGAAAGTTAAATTATCCTTGATATTGTGCTATGTTTTATCCCGGGAAAATGCAGAGTTCCGCAGAATGCAGAATACCGCAGATAAAAACGTAATATAGATTTAAACGTGATTATAACTACTGACTGATGCCATTCTAAAAATTCTTTCACTGACAGAAAGCTACCTTATTTCCATGTGACATGGGCTATTTCCCCAGGAAAAATGTAAAGTTCTGGCGGGAAAATTTGAAAGACGAAGGTTAAACTTCAGGGCCCAGCTAGTTTGTAGTGATTGGGCTCTTCGGCAAGAGCCCACCAGGAGAAACACCACACCTTTGCCAAATATTCATCAGCCAAACAGTAGTGTGCTAACATTTCTGTGTTACGTAAGGATTAGGCCTTAAGGCACTGTATCCAGCGAAATTCCTGGGCATATGAGGTTTTAGAACTGATGTCTCAAGGTGACGATCACAAGATTTTGTTATGGAAAGTTCTGGGTGACACACGTTTACCATTAGGTAAACAACTTCCTCGTTGCGTACTTAGCAACAAACAAGACCAGGAGGCCTACCATGAAGTCTTATAGCGACTCAGTTCAGGACCTAAACTGAGGCGCGTTGCATAATCGTACCGTGACGTATTATTTTTTATGTTGCTGCCATTTTCAAACGAGACGCAACCAGCAATCTTAGCGTCATCGTTTTTAATCGACATAAAATCTGTGGTATCTTGCCTCTTTTAGTTAGTTGTAGTCATTTCAGTATGACTTTATTTCGAGTAAAAGAAGTAAGTAGAAGGAATCTATTGCCAATTGATAGCCTAATGGGAGAACGCCCGTCTTGCAAGGATAGGGGCTTAACTACTAAATCCCAGTGCGAATATGTACCGATGTGTTTCTTGTAAAAAAAAAAAAACATATGTATATCTACGTAATGATCACTCGTTTTTCGTTGAAGGAAAATATGATGAAAATACCCATATACCTACCTGAGAATTATTTCGGAGGTAGGTATGTTATCCACTAATTCGGATTAAGGCCTAATCCTCCTCACAAAAGTGACGGGACACCCGGACACAAGTGGGCCGATATGGGAAGATGATGATGATCAATTGATTGACTATGAGACAAAGAAAAAAAGAAAGAGAAAGAGAAGAAAGAGTTAAAAGAGAATGAAAGAGTTTATCTATCTATCTATGAGTTACATTATCGGGATTATCGGAACCACATTATCAAATATTGCTTGAATAACAATCTCGACGTAACTGCTGCCGCTGTTCATCCCGTGCAGCAAAAGTGCGTAGTGCACGCACGAACGAGCATTCATTCATCGAGGGGCGTTACACAGCACTCAGCGTGGATTGATGTGCGCTGAAGGCGAGGAAAGTCGCGTATAATAGCACGCTATAACAGCAGCGCATCCGCGTTGCGCTATCCACTTCTTAATAATAACAAGCTATCTGTATCTCAGACACACAACTTACTTAGACAGTGCAAGAAAATCGTCGCAAGAATTCGTTATGGAATAGAATAGAAAACTCTTTATTGAACC
The DNA here is from genome assembly GCA_912999815.1 of Campaea margaritaria. NCBI lineage: Eukaryota > Metazoa > Arthropoda > Insecta > Lepidoptera > Geometridae > Campaea > Campaea margaritaria. Next base: position 11,208,542 of record OU538788.1, read on the forward strand.
CAAAAAAAAAACAGAAAATTTACATTAGGTAAACAATAGTATTACAGTGGACGGTCTTGTCGCTGAAAAAGATTTCTTCCAGACAACCTTTGGATGGACAGTAAAAACATTTATTGATAGTAGGGTTAGTGGGGTCGTTATGTTTGCAGGCGTTATTTTCATTGGTGTTGAAATTAATATTTTCGCTCGAATGATAACTGGGCTTGCGAAGGCCCTTTCATAAGACCATTGAAATACATAGGCCACCATATCAGTCCCGACCGACGACACTAATCGAATATTCTCTTGGTTTAATGAAAAAACAGTTTAGAGGGTAAATTTCTACAAAGAATATCTCTATAGCTATTCGGATATATCAAGTTAATTGTGAAAAAGGGGGCACGTTAAGCTTTCAGCTATCGAATAATTTTAGAAGACCCTTGCCCTTGGCACTCTGGGAACTTTGAAATCGTTAATAGGTACTAGATGGCAGCACTACCTTATTCCACATTAATTAATGCCAAATAATACGCTTATATTTTAAATTGTAACTCTTAGCACAATATTCACTGTAGCCAAGTTCATTAAGGAAACACCGTTTGATCAGGTAATTGATCTTGTGTCAATAATGATCCATATGCATCGATAATAATGTTCGATATCCGTAATACATAACGGTTACGCAAGAATGATTCCGTGACAGTTTCAGTGTTCAATACATGACAAGTGTTGTCTCACTGTGTTTGTCTCAATTCTACTAAACCAAATTGTACGTAGATTGTTTAAAGATAAATACTTAAATAAAAAAATAAAAAATAAAAATTTCAAAGGTAAATGTTTAACATTTTGGCACAGTTTTTTTTTTTAGTTGGGGATTTTCCAGTTGTTTCGTAACTGTGATCATTGAAGACCAATGGAAAAATCTGTCATAATTTTTTATTTTTTACTATTTAACGAGTCTCTTCTGATTACCAATATAATGAAGCATCCTTTATCCAAGTGACTGTAATTCTGATCTGTAAACCAATCACCGTTAGGTTTGTATTAGTGATTATTTAATCTCTATAATAATAATAATAATGTAAATATAAACAAAAAATAATCACTATTAATGTAATTATTATTCCTAGTATGATTGTTCATTCTAATTAGACGATTATGAACTTAGGAGAATATTATGTTATGTAACAATTCCAATTAAATTTCATTTTAAAATCCATTCAAAATTTTAAATGATGTACTTCTTTCCTTTTTGAGTTACCTACGTAAATACAAGCCTGAAAGAGATAGCTAATAAAACGCAATAGCTAATAAATCACAATAGCCTACACTATCGAATGAGTTGAACTCTTTTCCAAAAAGACTTTGGCCACGCGCGCCTTTTGCTTAAAATAGGCAAAATGGTGCGTTCCAGTCAGTCGGGTAGTCAGTAGTCAAGTCAATTTGAAATCAACGCTACCTACACATTATGTATAGTTTTTCATTGATTTCTAACAAAAAATGATAGGTAAGTTTTTTGGGTTTTTATCTTTTGGCCCCACTCGCGTACTTTAACGAATCCTTAATGGTAAATATATCGTAAACACTTTAAAAAAATTAACACAAGTATGATGTAAACAAATAGATATAATATAATCGTCACATTTTTTATGTTCCGCCAAAACTCCTAGGATATTCCACATATTAATATGAGAACTGTTTTCATCTTTTTTTTATTGCAGAATAGGTCAGCATTTGACTGCAGTCTCTGGTGATAAGTGTCGATACGGTCGATGATGGAGCATGCTTGCCTAGAAGATACATATACACTCACGACTTAAAGATTTTCAGATCACAGTTTTCGGGAAGCATAGAAGCTGGTAAGGTGTTCCATTCCTTCCTTGTTCCATTCTACAAAGTACTTTTATAGCTACGATCCGAATAAACCTAAAACAACATTAAAACAAAAGAAATACAGACTTATATTATAGTTATTTCAATATCTGGTCTCATCACGCGCTACTAAATTCATAATAAATTATATTATTATGCACTCACGCGGTATCTGAACTTTCTACAACGAAACATTACACCTATCTACCAACCGTTACTTAATAAAACCTATCTAAACTATTAAAGCACAGCAACAATGTGGTCCAATAAAAATTTAAATTTCACATAATAATGACTTACGGAACCTTTAAAGATTTCTCAATGCATTTAAAAGTGAAGATACAGGGAGTGATTAGGATGCATTAGTGCTATTAACTACATCAACTGTCCATGACCGTTGCCTTGCACTTGCGCACGGTCGCGGTCGGCTACGCTCGTTCACTATCTTCGGTAAGCGATGCTAGTGCGCTCCAATGCATACCTGTATAAAGGCCAAGTGCGAGTGGGACTCGCTAACCTAGGGTTCCGTACGAACCCGTAGGTCTTACATTATTGCTCTAAAAGACAATCTCAGTTCAAGGACAAACTTAACATTGCAGTTCAATCCAGACACGGTTATTGCATCAACAGTAAATAATAAGTTTGAAAAATAATAAATTCGCTTTTTTTATTAAGCTACATATTTACGGTTTTCAGAATTTTTCTATTACATGTGCTGTTAAACGTTGCTTTTTGCCAAATTTTATTATTCTAGGTTAACCGGAAGTATAGGTAGTTTACCTTATAGGTTTTGATTCATTTAATAAACGGTTCTATTTTTTGATCGCGTTGACTTACAAGTTTAATTATTTCACAGATGAAAGAGACCGTAAACTCGAGTATTTCATCTTGATACCTCTACGCATTCCTGAGAATGAGGGTATTGACAGACAGACAGACAGACGGACAAAAAAGTGATCCTATAAAAGTTCCTTTTTCTTTAGAGGAACGGTACCCTAAAAATTAATAAGGTATTATTGTCTTGTGTATATATATTTACATTATGTATGCACTTAGCTTATAAAATATACTTCTATCTATCTTTCTATAGGCCCTCCTTTGTTTCACGGCATTTGTTACGGTCCTGTGCAAGTCTCATCCAGTCTGTCGAGCTTGGCGATGTCGGCCGGTGGTGGTTTATTAAAATAGACTTAACAATAGTTAAATTTTATTAATACAGCAATCTAAAGGATATATTAATAAAACACCAATGTATGTATGTATTAGCAAACCTTTTACCACAGCCTAAGTAAATCGTAACCACTCTGTGCCATCATTCGTTACTATCTTAACTATACACACGTACTTTATAGTTAATGTAATGTTATGTATAAAATATGAAAAGTAGTCGTTAATTGTGCTGTTGTGAATGTACACACTCGTACATGTTATCGATTCACGAAGAAACACAAGTTTGAGACAAAAATAGAAGAACAACCACGCCACGTTTTCGGATTCCGGCCACAAGGATAGTACCAATAATAAAGATGTACAGACCTTTACACAATAGAATTTTTCAATTGCTTAAAAAGTTGCAATTAGTTTTAATTTTTGTTCTTGCATGAAAGGTCCTTACGCAACGAGACAGTTCCTACGTTTAACCTACATATCTAGATGTACGTAAGCGATAATTGGTATATCCAATTATCCATCATATAACAGTGAAATGATTGCGAACAAAAGAAATGCACTGTTTTTTTGTCCGTTGTGTAAACGCTTCCCGCTTTCTAAGCCAGCCGCGGCTAGCCACTGTGAAACAGGGATGGGTTGTCTGTAATCGATTAATTTTATAATTGATTATTTTAAGCACATAAGTGTTGTGAAGTAATTTATAACGAAGTATGCTATGTACAAAACGAACACCATCTAGAAAGTAGTACGTCCATAATACATAATAAGTGATATTTTTTCCATTATACACTATGGTGCTTTAAAACACCGGTTTTTTTGCACTTCAGTTGGCCCGAGTTCCGGTTCAATGAACCATTTTCAAAAAAATATGGACGGCAGTATTTCTTGATTTTTTTATGGTTCCTTATTTTTGCTATATTTACGAAGTATATAGGCTTTTTCAGGTCGAATACTTAGGGCTCATGAGCAAAGAGCAGAATATAAAAATAAAATTTAATAAACTAAATATAACTAAGTAACCAATAATGGTTTTAAAATCTAAATCCTTTTCTGTGCTCATTCATGACTGAATCTCGCACGGGAAAAGGAAACACCTATAACTCTGGCAGGACTACGAAAATACGCCAATTAAAGAAGTAAGCACGAAGAAACTCTACTACAAACTGTAAGTACTAATTAGCTGAGCGTTGTTAAACTTGTATGGTATTAACTGGGTATCGTATCGTAGAGCATTAAGATGACGAGGGCCGTAATGGGCCGCCACCAGCAGTGCAGGGCTAAGTGCATGTTACGTCCCAAACAAGCCGCGTCACATCCTGCGTTCCCACACCAAATGGGAAGTCGCTATTAAAATGTTACGAGGCTGTAACCAAGGTAATTGTGACCAATTTCTGAACCTTTTTATTACCCATGCAACTATTAAATTGTTACCTGGCCCTTGTGGGCCAGTTAAGATCCGTGCCACGCTCCAGTGATGCCACTTTGGCCGCCATAAAAAGGGCACTCGTAGCTCTGTTTAATGTACCAACGTGGAAACAAATATTTATTGTAAACATTATTTTTTATTTAACGATTTCTAAGTTGGAACTTTTTGAGCACTTTCGTCTAACGCTTTGGTGTATTTACGAGTAGATACATATAATTATCTGTGGTATTTTGTAGATGATATCTGAAGTTTTTTAATGAGAGCGTAGGGAACTACTTTTGTACGAGGCAGTTATTCGCTGTGACCACCGAGACTCGTAAGGCGCTCCTTATGAACTGTTAATGGAACTGTCAAAATAAGCTAGCGCGTTTCAAGAAGTTTAAGGGGCAAAAAAAATATTTAATTAACATAACTTAAATCTGGCAAACTTAAATAAAAACTTAAATAGTTTGGCATCGGTCTGATTTGTAGTCAGAAACAATAATATATTACGTATGTACTTACCTACCTAAGTTTACCAGAGTGAATCTCCGCGTCTTCGTTTACACTAAACAATTATGTCTACATACATTACAGTGTACTCGTATAAACCTAAGTATGTTGTCTTATCGCATTCCGTCAGTGTTGACAGGATCATCCGTTTCTAATCGGACCTGCATAGGATATGTATTGTGTATAGAATAGTTAAGTAGGCAGATATGCACTGTAGCTAGCAATGCACTTTTATATAAAACATATCTAGGAAAGAGCCGCACAATGCCTGAAGACATGCCAATCTGCCTATTGCAAACGTGTGTTAAGAAAATCTAGTCACCGAATATTCTTTATAACAACATAATTGCTAATGCTACTAAATTTTTGGTTGAATTAATAAATCACTTTCCCGGTAGCACTTCCCTGATAGGTGAATTTTCATGAGTTTCACCGCAGCGACGTAAGTAAGGAAATACAAGGAGCTGGCACGCAACTATCCCACCACATCTATGAGCACCCACTTAGCGATGCCGCACAGCTTGAATACAAACAAAGTTGCATTAAATGTGTACCTAACGCTACTAGAGGGTCAACTTTCAAATAAAATCTCACCAGGTGACAAAACTTCACCAAAAAGGCCGAGTCTTTCGTGAAAATCGGCCATTTTCTCACCCGGTGACAGTGTTCACAACCTGAGGCGAGGCACTATCGTATCAGAGTTTATGGACCAAAAATTATTGTATATGGACCAAAATGTGTCAAAATTATCGTAACATTCAGGATAATCGCTAATTGTCTATAATAGGTATTAAAAATAAATCTAAATGTGCGCTGGGGACACATAGTTGAAGTAAAACTTACACTAAACATTTTATATTTCAAATAAAACCAGTTTTAAAAAATAGTACGAAACGTCTCTTTCTATCTTTACTAAACTATATCCCTCTCTAAACTTCAATGCTTTATAGTTTCGATCTTCTTGAAAACTATACTTTGACTATATTTTAGAGTTAAAAAAATAAGTGACGAACGGGGTAATCGGCAACATTCCTCACCGAATACGTGATATATTATTATTCTAAGGATCAATAATAATTAGACGCACGACGATATCGATATCGTTCGCTGAATGGCAGACGCTAGCAACCAATTAAATCTTTGAGTCATAAAGCAGCGGCCTGCGTCCCTAAGAAATGAATAACCCAATAGATGGCACTGTGAGCAAAAAAACAACCGTATTTGCTATTGCGCTATTGGCTGAGTGTAATTCTGAAAATTGGCGTCATGATGGAAATTATCCTACAATCTGCGTACGATAGTAGTTTGGTATCGTACATCGTACGTAGGCATGAAATTATCGTACATGTACGATATTAATTATCGTACGGTTGTGAACACTGCCCGGTGACATTCCTTAATCAGCCCCTGTGGTTTACTTAGAAGATAAAGTTGTTATAATTACGTTGTTAGCCACGTGTGACATTTTTACAAATTAATATTTCTTTTATATTCTCTATTTAGTTCTAGATTTAATCTCAATCTTTGCAATTGCAGTCTTTTGAATCAATAATATTACGAATGGTATTATTGGAGTCTTCTTGGATAATAGATTATTGTAGGGTAGGGTGTGGTTGATTGTATTTTTAACCGACTTCCAAGAAGGAGGAAGTTCTCAATTCGACTGTACGTTTTACATATAAAAAATCAACACGTTCCTTACAACTCTTTTATGACATTTAAAGTTTAGGTAGGTATTGTAATTCTGTGACAATATGCTTAGGATGAACTTATGCCATAAACATAATCAGAAGTAAAAAAAAACAATATAAAGTATTTATTGTCAATACTCAGCACAAATTATTAAGTTAATTGTAACTAACATTTAATAACAATATAAAAGCGCAAGTAAGACAGTTCACAAAGAAAAAAGCATGAAAAAAGGGTATGAGTATCATCGAACCACGTGAATATATTTAGGAGTTCATTCACATGATCGCGCGTTCTCTATTTAAAAAAGTCTTTATACGATACGACACGATTAGCCCAAAAAAACCGGCCAAGTGCGAGTCGGACTCGCGCACGAAGGGTTCCGTACTTTTTTGTGCGCGGGAATTAATATTTAAGGGGGGCCCTTAAATATTAATTTTATTCTTATTTTTAGTATGTGTTGTTATAGCGGCCACAGAAATACATAATTTGTGAAAATTTCGACTGTCTAACTATTACGGTTACGGTCTATTACTATACAGCCTGGTGACAGACGGGCAGACAGACAGAGAGACAGCGGAGCCATAGTAATAGAGTCCCGTTTTACCCTTTGGGTACGGAACCCCAAATATTTTGTGGAATTTCAATTTTTACAGTGAGAACGAATACTTTGTATGTCACTCATTTGAACGTGCTATCTCACGTTCAACACGTTAAACAGATAACACGTTATTGTTGCAAATTAGCGATCTGCTCATTTATCAGGTAAGCTGCTGAAAGTACAGTTTTGTTACAAAGGCGGTCAATTATTAATTGGATACACAGAATGGACCTTTATTTATTTAATTTTATTTAAGCCTGAGAATAACCTTAACCGTGACCTCAACAACTCCAATGTACAAAGTTATAATACGAACTAGTCTTGCCCAGCGGTTTCACTTGCATATAATTTTCCCACACAATCATAAGCACAGTCATAAGCCCCACTTAGCACACAATACTTTCAGTCCTGCGCCGATCTCCACGCTCTGCCCTTAACTCTCTCTTCTACCACATCTTCTTCCACGGGCTGGCTTTTGTTCACGCGGGACATGGCGATACTGAATTTTCTCTTGAAATTTTTTTTGTTATTAAGTTGTATAAAAATGTCGGAAATAGATCGTATCCTGCAAACACCACCTTACGGTCCACGGCCTTATTACGGGCGGGCGGCGATATTCAAACTAAAGATAAAAAACAAAAAAGACTAGTCGATAAGGGCGCCCAACGCTGTCCCTTCGAGAGAAGCATCAATCTACAGCCCTGCTAAAGCCCACCGGTACACTCGAGACTTTTTATCCCCATTCTGATTATTAGGCCACATTAAAATGTCAGACAGTGGTTATCAAACATTTTCGTATTGTTTATTTAGCGTGGTAGAATTCGACTGTAAATAGTAACTAATTCTACGTACTTCGTACTACTGTAGTACTTTGTCTTATTAAGTATTTTAAAAACTGCATATTTTTATACATTTTTGTAAGTGTATCTACATTGAAACAATTTTATTGTTACCAATTAGGACTTTTGGTAGCGGGTTATTAGATTAGATTTAGGGTAATTATTTATACTATTGACCTTTTAGTTAGTTGAATCGTATTTTTATCAAAAATTCAATATAAAAGAAAATTCTTTATTGTAACAAAGAAAAATTAATAAAGGTAACGTGCCCGACAAACAATCAAAATGCATTTAAAATCAATAACCACGCAAACGAAGTCAAAGTAATCATAGCTGTCATTTGTTTTCACAAGTTCAATGTTAGGCAATCCATAATTTTTTAAGCGGACGATCTCAAAACATTTTGAGAATCAGTGCATTGAGTGGAGGACTCCTTAAGATTTATTATGTACAAGGAAGAGAAGCCGGACGTCTAGCGGGTGTATTAGAAAGGCGGCTTATCTGTACATTTTAAATTTTTTGTGTTACGGTAAATCGGCTGAGAAGCCCACGGCTGACCTTCCATCATCCAACGAAGCAGGGACGAGCTTTCTACTCGACACATTCTGTTGTGGTGAGGTCGTAGTATAGGTAGGTTCCTGATGGGATGGCTACAGAACCTGGACTAATTATTTATTCAGACACATAGTCACAAAGCCATGTCCATGCGCCCTTAGCGTCGGTAATAGTTAGGTAAGTGTAGATTTTCCTCCTAAATTTTCTACGAAAGTAAAATAAATATACTCTTCTCGTCGTGAATCATTCTCATTTTCAATTATTTGGAATTTTATTTTTTATTATTAATACAAATTCACATTTTAAAGTATATTTTTAATTATCGCATTTAATTTTTTGTTTTTATACAACAGCAATTCGTTCATCTGATGGCAAGTTCTACATCTCTGCCCATGACAACGGTACCAGAACATTTTATTATGTTTGGTTTACCTAAAAATAAAATAAAATATATTTGAAAAATATTAAGTAGCTACTTGTAAGTACCTACTTAAATATTATATTATATTCCGCCATCTATCCAAATTTCACTTATCTATCGCAGTAGCAGTCCTTAATCACTGATTTTCAACCATTGCTAACTTTTAGCTGAAGGCGCTCGCAACGTTAACTTTCTTTCTTGCAAACTTTTGCACATTTTGCTAATGCTCATGGTTGCGCTTCACTGGATTTCCGTAAGATGGAGCTGTTACAGTTTCACATTATCAAACACTAAATTATCTTGAATCATGAAGAATTATTAGTCGCGACGAAATGCTATAGAATTATTTCGGAGGTATATGATCCACCAATCAAGAGTGATCCCCTTGGTGGATTATGGCCTAATCTTCCTCACGATAGTGAGGTGAGACCCGTGCTCGTGGGCGGATATAAAATATATCATGAGTTGTGATGATGGTAGGATATTCTGTGATGGGAGAATTTATCTTGAGCTATTATTTGAGTACTAAAGTGTGGAATATAATTTTAAATTACAATAAGTAAAACAAAAGCCTTTGCGTATATTTAAATAATGAGAACCCCCGTCTGTTGTTTCTCATCGTCTTTTAGTTGTTGTTCAAGCTGACTAGATGGCGCTAGAGAGCCAAGTAAAAAAAATAAAACATATTTTACCCCATATACTTTAATCGGCTGATACTTTAAGCATTATTAATAATTAACTTAAATACTTAGACATATACAATTATCAAAAAGAGAGTTTGGTTAGGTTAAGCTGTAAAATTACATAGTTATTCGCAAAAATCCTGCATCGCGCAAACGAAGTTTTCGCTGTTAACTTGAATGTGTACAACTTCCCGAAATTGTCTTTCGGGGGTCCTGCCACTTCAGGGGGAACCAGTTAGGTCAAGCTGGTCTAAATTGACGATTAACTGAGTAATTTGAGTGTGTAAGCACCAAATGAATTTGTACCGCCAACCCGCTCTGGCCCAGCGTCCCAGCGTGGTGGATATGGCCCGTCCCTTGAAGAAGTGCGCCATAACCGTTAAGGTTAGTTCGACCCCTTTTTATTATTAATTATATTTTCGTATAAATTCTATAATTATTTTATTACTTATTATTTTGCTCTTAGGCAAACAAACATTTCACATGTCCAGTTAATCGTAAACTCTCAAGTTACCGGATCTTTTCAGTTCCTAATAAGATTGAAGAGTGATTTTCTTTCACTCGCTATGCTACCTACTCAAAACTCTTGATTAAAACAATACTTAGGTTCTTTCTAATTAACTATAAATATAATATAATAGCTTTAATTATTTTATCCATAAGTATCAGTAGACAAACGTAACGACAAAAAATAAGTAAATTTTATCATCTCCCACGTCCCTTAAAAATAAAAACAACAAACCCAACAAAGACTAATGCTGACTTAAAATTAATATTAACTCTACGAAGTAAACCCTACGCGGTCCCGTTACCAGAGACAAGCAATATAACCGTCACTTCCATTCAACAAATGACTACCGTCAATCGAAATTAAGCTTGGGGGCCTTAATTAATTGGTATAGTTAAATAGGATGGAGAAGACGGGATATCATGGCGGCGAGAGACCCGCGCCCGGGGAGCCCTGCCGCTCGCTGTCACTGTGCGACGCAGTATTCTATCTCCGTATTTTTATCTTGCGACATGTGTCGGCTTATTGTTAATGCTTAGTTGCCTGTGTCCATGTCACCTGATTGATCGGTTCGTTCAGGTGATCAATTGTGTATGGATTTGACAATCGTGGCAATACAGTTACAGTATATGGAAGATAGTTAGTGATGAATTTGGGCCATAGCATTGAACAGAACTCAACAGTAATCAATACGGATTATGGAGTCAGTAGTATTAAAATATAATAATAGTTTTTTTTAAGCATTAGTCTAATTTATGTTAGCTCAAAAAACAGTCAGATATTAATATTGACAGTGCATGTACCATTTAACATTCAAAGTTATAGCTATGACCAAATTTCACTTATTCATTATGTATTGACATGCAAGTATTTATCGGTAAGTACATTTATGTGATAAATCTGCACTTGTTTTTGCTTGTGACCAAATTACACCGACCAAAATGCCCTAACTCACTAATAGTTGTTTTTTTCAAACGTCCTTGAACTAGTCGTCATTGTTTGGCAATTTCATACAAGTTCCGATACTGGTGACACGTATGTATGTCTACGCGGTGGGTAGTAAGATACCACCCACATGGAACAAAAATAAAATAAAATCTAAAATCTTAATATCGTCATTCAAATAAGTTAATGAAAATTTAAATGTCTTCTCTTATAGATTTTATGCAATGAATTTACCCGTTAAGATGCCAGAAGAGGATCTGAGTCTAAGGTTACCTACTTATATTGAATATATTTTTTTAAGGCTGTGGTGATTTTCCTTTCCTTTTCCTTTTTCTTTTCCTTTTATTTGAACGAGAATTAAGTTTTGCGAGAATATTGTTTGGGAGTTGTAATATCTACTTTAGAACAAAAATAAGAACGCGTTCGATATAAATTCTGCTGTTACTCTGACAAAGGAGGCGAGCCTTCGTCTTTGTGAAATAGGACCACACTACTAGTTTGACGAAGGAATAATCATTCTAAATCTGAAATCAAGTGCTTATTGTCATCTGCAAAGAAAGCCTACGTTAAGTATCTCTGCCTAGTCTGCTAGTATAAGACTAAAGCTAGAATCCAAGATGTAATCACCGTGCTATCACATTGCATAGAGGTTTAGGCATTAAGTAGTGAAGCTAAGCATGTCCAAACTATATATTATATTAAATATATATATAATATAATATAATATATAAGTAAAGTGAATAATAATAATAATATCCTATACATTATATCCCAACATTCTTTCTGTAGAAACAATAGAAAGGTTTTGACGGAAAATATTTATATTTTCTTTCTCAAACTTATTTTTCTTCGTGTGTTAATTGACGGAATATTGACCATTATTGGCTGTGTTTTATGCTCTTGTTTCCGCGCACGATTGTGGGCAAATTATACATACTCCAAAACATTCCATTTTGCGTTCTCTCCTAAACTTCCCAAAAGATTCAGTAAAGCATCGACCCATTTACCAGCTCGTGAAGTTGGTTGTAACATGATTAGACTACTGACTACACTGCCACTGATTGGAACTCGAAATTTAGACCATTTAAAATATGCCTTTTAATACCTCTCTGGCTAAAATGACAATACAAAAAAATGGAGGATAGAAATACTTTTTACAGCATGGAAAAACAACTTCGATAATTTTATATTTCAATAGTCACAGACGTGTATGGTTCAGCTATCTACCTACCCCGTTTTTTTACCATTGACCGAGTTCTATAGGTAGGTACGCGAGAGTGTTATAATAGCCCATGCACTATTATGTAATTAGTCAACAATTTGACTGGGACGGTGCACAGACTCTTTTTTTAGTTGATGTAATATCCGGCTCGTTCCCTTTACCTTTTAGATATTATCTTAGTCGATCTCAGCGTTATTTAATTGGTGTTTTCACTTGAACAAGTTAATCTATAATATTGTTTTGATGATACACAGTGTTTAGATTCGAAGAAGTAAAAGATGTAGCTATGTGAGAGGTACATTAGTTACTTACATGCTTAAATTACATTTGAACTTAAATGTTCAAAGAATTACCTAATGAGATAACAATCCAAGCTTTCATTAGTCTGATGGGCTTTCTGGTGGACTTAAATTTAAGTAATCTCCCGCACTAGTGTTTTGCTGTTGATTACTTTACAAAAAAATTAACTTGTTGAAAATGACAGTCACACGCGTTGATGTCTTTTGTATTGAAACTAGCGCGATACTTTCAAAATAGTTTTAAATATATTATTAATATATTTTTATTTTATATGACTGAGTGACGATATGAACAAGTCGTTCACCTGATGGTAAACGCTACCTACTCATAACAGTGACAGTGCCACCCAGAACTTTGCATTGCATTATCCTGAGTGCCACTGCACTGCGCTCGTCATCCTGAGACATCGGCTCTAAAGTCTCATAATCCCACTAAGTTCGCTGAATACAGTGCCTCTCAAACCGGAACACAGTATTGTTTGCACACTACTGCTGGGTGGATGAATGTCTGGCTAAGGTTCTTGCTCAGGCGGTCTCTTGCAGATGTGGCCTCCCACTACAAAAAGCCTAAATACTAATATAAATCTGTCGACCTTGTTATAATCATTATGTAGGTACTTCTGCGATCGATAAGTTAAACAATAACAGACGCAGGAGAAACTGTTATCTTTTTATGTACCTAGTTGTGTAGTAACATAATTATTTCTTCACATGACCTTCTGGTGAACACAGGAAACTCTCTGTTTCGAGTCGAACGCCCGCCACGGATGGCTGAGCGGAAGTAGACTATCGATATCGCTGTAAAATAATTAACTTTTATTATTTGAAATATTTATTTAATTGGTGTAACGGGTTAGTTGGGCTGTTGACCTACACATGGGCCGATAGACGGGCCATGCGGCCCATATGCGAGGGGTGTTTACAACATAACGATCCTTCGTGTTGTTGGGTTGTTACTGCTTTACAACTTTGAAGCACTGTAAATATTTGGAAGAGAGTTATGAGTCATTTATATTTATAATGGTTGTTATTTAGAGGGATAGTTAAACCAACATGCCTCTTATCTATATATATAAAAATGTTATGTTGGTTTGTGTACGCTTCAAAATGTCAAAAAGTTCTGCACCGATCGAGCTGAAATTTTAGCATGATATATAATCCGCATAAAGGATTGTTTTTATCTATTTTTTTCATCAGTGACATATCAGCGAATGTGCGAATGTGCCACAGCGAAGCGTAGCAGGGCACAGCTAGTAGTAAATAAATTAATCAACTCCTATATAAACATATGTGGGCTAACACCAAGTCACTCACTTTTCGGTAAGGGAAAACATCGTGAAGAAACCAACATACCTACCCGAGTAGGTATGTTAGCCACCAATACGGACCGGGCTCTCGTGGTGGATTACGGCCTGACCCTCCTCACAAAAGTGAGGGGAGATCCGTGCTCAGCAGTGGGACGATATGGGTTTATGATGATGACCACCAAGTTTCTTTTTTTATACCTCAGAGGATGAAGACGAGAGTGACCCATGACCAGGGCTGGATTAACCCTATCGGTGCCCCTAGGCAATGTACTTCGCGGGGCCCCTTTACTTTACCCTTTTCTTACTTTTTAAAGTATGTATATTTTTTCTATTACAAAAGTCGAGCCGATCACTAACCAAGCATCTCGTCGAGTTTTGAAAAGAAGAAGGTATAATAATTATTGCGGAAGTATACAAATTCTCAAAAAAATAAAATTGTTAGATGTAACGTTTTTTTTTCTATGTGCGTGGCCAGCTTCGACCGTGGGCCCCTAGTCGGTACGGGGCCCCTAAGCAGTTGCCTAATCCGCCTTGTGGATAATCCGGGCGTGCCCATGGCAGTGCCCCCTAGAACTTTATATTGCAACATTTTGCGTGGCACAGCACTGTGCTCGTCATCCTGAGACCCTGTAGTTCACTGGCCCTTCAAACCAGCTCACACTAAAGTTTGTACATTACTGCATGGAGTTTCAATAGTTTTCCGAGGCGACCTCTTGCAGGTAGGTCTACCACTAGTACCACTTATTTGGCGTAACACCCAACTTAGGCCAAATACAGACGTCTTTCCAAGTTTGTCATTGTTTTCCTTCTCGTACGACTCTAGTATTAGAAACAACAGAAACCAAATATGAAATTATAATTTAAGATTACATAATATAAACTAACTAATGTATGTTGATTAGCCAGACTGCACACTAGACGCGGCAAAACTGTAATTGCAATATCTGTAGTTATAATCTCATCAGATTCCCTTTCAACGGAATGGTAGCAAAAGTGAGAGCACTTCCGCAAACGCGCCGCACACTCGGACGTTTCTGCACTAACATGTTTTTTGCTAATACGTTTTTTACAACGCATCTCTTCCTATAAATGCATATTTTTTTTTTATAAAGAAGCAGTTAGCTTCCTCCGAGATGGCAAGCTGTCGACATCTCTTACAGACCCTGCATTGGCTTTGGAACCTTAATTACTTCAGAAGTTACTAAGTCATAAGTTCATAAGTTACTTCACAAGCATGCAAGCAAGTCTTCGAGTTTAACTGTACCTTCCGTCCCTCTTCCGTCACACACACACACACACTACATACCATTTCCTACACCAGTTAGTATTATTGTACAGTTTTTTTTTTTTTTGGGAATGCATTGAGTTTCTTTTTTTGTCAAGCATTTTGATCACGTGTAACTTCAACAAAGCAGGTGCCAACTAATTTCCTGAAAAATGTACGAGAGGCGGTAAAGTTTTAAAAAGCCACGGTCTATCATTTCGCCCCAAAAGGCTTAACCTATCAACATGAAAACACATTACAAAGCACATAAAAATACTTTATGTCAAAATTGGTCTTCGAACTAAGAAAGCGGCGCCTCATCACCTGTAACAATACGAACAATAGACTTTTCGACTGCGTTGGCGAATTATCATAAATGGCTTGTTATTTCACTCGTACCGTCATTCTATTTTTCTTTTGTTGTGAGTTGACCGTTTTTCAATAATAATTCATAATGGCATTTCAAGAACGTTTCCGCCGAACCGCACTGTAATGGCGCGGGTCACGAAGTCAAGGAAATGACCATGGACGTGTTATGGGTTGCTCCATTTTATAGTCCAGTAAACCAAGAGAAATAGTACTACATAATACATGGAACACATGAATTAGGTACATTAATTTAAACAGACTAAGTTTGGCGGACTACAGAAAGCCACTTTGCTACGATTAATGTGGAAGGAGGCATGAAAGATAAGATGGAGGAAGTACGAGTTACGAGATGAGTCAAACACTGATTGATGTTCTTTGAGTGAATGAGACAAAGCGGACAGGATATGACACCTCGCATGTACCCTACATAGCCTATTAGTCTGGAGTTCCAGAAACCAGTAGAGGGTGTCTCGGAGAGCTCACAAGCTTAGAATAAGGTTATCTTTTTAAAAAGCTCGCAAGTTTGTGCATTTTTGAGGCCATGGGAAAGAGCCACAAACCCTGCCATTGTGTTCGTATATTAAATTTTTATTTATATTTATAAATACAAGAAATTTAAAGAAAAAAGTTGTTTTAAAAAGTTAACCTTTGAGGATGATCATCAAGCTGAAACCAACACTGTGGTTTCAGTCCCATATCCATTATAGTTTTCACTGCTGAGCCGATTTTCGTGTCTAGCTACGGGTGCGGCTCTGCACACTCCATGGTGTTTTCCCATACAACAAACACAACAGTTGTGTTTTCCCGCACTCGCGGCAAGTTATGAATAACACGACAGTTGTGTTTTCAGAAGTGAAAGTATTAAATGTCGAGCGCACCATTTATACAAAACAGAACTAAGTAACATAAATGCTTAACTTGACACACGCGACCGCTGACTCCTGATATTTCGGATCATAATAATCAATCGTAATATTTAACTTAAAATCGATAAGGTGTGGATTATGAATCTTATTTCACACCAGAAAATAAAACACACGATATCATGTAGGTACTAAACCGTAATAATGTGAATGAACACGTACGTAATAACAAAGCTTTACTTGACTCGAGTCAGTAGGTTACTGTCCCACTATTCTAACATCTATTAGTCATGCGAGTGTATTTCGTGTAGGTACTTACCTACCCATACATACAGTTTATAGGTAAAATTATTTGTAATTTATTTTCTACATCGGACGACAAGGGATTTCTGAATTTGCATGAGCAAAATTTTGAAAAACTCTTTTAATGATAGAAAAAATTTTAATGACTCCAGGCTGCTGCATTGTGCACCAACCCTCGCGGTGCGTACGCGCAGCGCATCTCTTTGAACTGATAGCAATCTGAGACATATTTTCATCTCTCTTGCTCCACACGAATTTCTACTTTACGGCGACAACGTGGACTGCATTTTCACTTTATCAAAAGTCATTTGAGTTTTGTGCCACTACATGAAAAATGAGCTTTGTGTTCGGGTGTTCTGGTTGAAAATTCGCGAATATCTGGGGGATTTATATTGAAAGTTCCACGCTTATGGAAACTGAACTCTATTTCTATGCATTAGAATAAAGATTAGTCCGTGTTAGATGTTGGTTGGATCGTATCGGAGCCGGCGAGATGCAGTGTCGCGAAACGCGACCACGTTGCGATATAAAAGGAAGTTTTGTATAATTTCTTTATCACACACCCGCCGACTGTTCCCGCGCCCGGTCACTCTCTGTTCTATCACCACTTACCACTCACACGATGTCTGCAAGACTTATGGTGAGTACATCAATAACAAACTTAGAAATAATAGCATATAAGACGTCATCATTGGACTAACCATTAGCTAATGTATTAATCATTAAAACAAAATTATTAAACACCGATGTAACACTCTTGCTACTTATATTATCATATAAAATGCTTATGAACACATCTAACTACTTACTAATATAGTGGTTATGCCTTAATTAGCATGAGCAAGAATAAAATCATTTCTCTTTCCGGGATAATTGAAATAAATTTTATATTACATTTCAAAAATTAATAGTAATTTTATAGACTAGACTGAGCCCCGCAGTTTTAGCCTCGCTATCGATTATTCCCAGGAACCGCTAATTATTTTTAAATATCATTGATGTCCGTTGATCCTTTTCGGAGCCTATTCGGATCAAACTTTCAGACAAAAAATTCTAAAAAACGCTTGTTCATGATTAGGCATTGAATAAATAACAATTTTCACTTACATTTTTAAATCTCATGCAGACATTTCAATTTCATTATTGGTATATGGGCTTGATCTATTGGCCTCAATAGTTTCTTATTATAGATCGATTTGATCAAAATATAGCATTCCGAAATAATTCAAAGCCAATCTGACCACGTCCTAAATTGTTCTAATATAAACGTCAAAAATAAACGAGAGATCAAAGAGATTTTCTGCGTAGTGACCTCTATACCTACAGAAGGCTGTGTCACAATATCTAATTATAGGGCAAAAAACAAAATCCAATTGATTTCTAATCATTGGCATTGCTACATTCATGCGTTCAAATTACGATGTTAATAAAATACCAAATATATTTAATTTCGTAATGATTTGTTCTTAAATTATAATACTCGACCGTTCGATCCCAATGAGGTAGATATTACTGAATTGAGCGACTTTCTTTCTTGCGGATAGCGCTGAAATAACACAAACAGACAAGTACCATTTACGTCCAAAACAAGCAAAAAAGTTGCAATAAAAAGTTTTGTGGGGCCTCTTTCGGTCCAGCTGAATTATTGAACAAGACATTTTCTTTTTGTATCGGTTACGTAAAGATGCAGACTTAGAAAGTTACGTTACGTTTTTTCTTTATTTAGTATTAAACATCTGGTCATTACTATTGTTGTTATTGTCGGTATGTTTTCCCTCATCAAGGTTCGAGTCGAGATTCGATGGTAGCAAAGCGATTGCGAACGATTATAACGCTTAGTATTTGAATTCTATTGTTGTGCTGCTAACGAAATATTAATAATGTGCTTTGCGATTGTTTATTATGTACTGTGTGAATGACATAATTTTATATTGGAAATAAAGTATTAGCCCCATTTTAGTTGCATCATGATTGAGGGCGACATTTGTGACCTTACGGATTACCAGATGACGGTAGCCGGAAGCACTCTGATTATTCATATATCGATTAATATTTTAGGAATGTCTGTACATAAAGTGTTGGAGATTCTAAAGAAGTATTATCTTCATGCTTAGTTAATTTATTCCTTTTTTCAAATTTACAGCTGGCGCTGGGGTGCGTAGCAGTTCTTCTGGCTCTGATCGAAGCGGGAGGCCACGGCGGGGGCCACAAGAAGGTCATCATCCACGTGCCAGTGTACGTGAAGCATCATCACCACAAGCATACGATTGTAAAGCACGTTCACCACAAAAGCGGCGGCGGCGGCGGTGGAGATGACCACTACGAGGTGCTGGGATACACTTACGGTGAACCCAAAGGCGCGCCGCACCATGGAGTTGGAGGTAACGACTTCTTAATAGATAGTGTATTTTTTAAAGTGAAGATTGGAACTTGGTACTTTAAAATGGGCCTAAAAAGAAAATAATAACGTGATATAGGAACCTAGTTCACTGTCGGTTAGATAGGTAAGTTAACCTTGAGGCTCATCCAACAAAACAAAACACGAAAGTCCAAATAAATTGACTCGGTCTGCTAGGGCTTCTAACTGACCTGACCTTACCTTATTGCCATAGAAATACGGTCTGATCAGAAATTTGTAATAAGTGAACTTTTCAATAAGTCTTGTAATATGTTAAGGTCGCGTTCTTTGAGTTATCAGATTGACCATGATAATGGTTACTATTTAATGGGGCAGTTGGGAAACCTTCGTGTTGAGGTCTCACCCTATGTATTACTCACCTTTATTTGTGGACGATATCGCGCGGGAAGCACGTAGAAAACGTCCGGAAGCACCATATAACACCGGTCATTGATTCAGGCGCACAAATTTATCCTGGTGTACAGGCACGTAGACGGAACCTGTTCTTGTTCTTCCTGCCTTTCTAAATCATTTTGGTGATATAATAGTCGATATAAATTATTAGGTAGATGTGCGATTATTTATTTGTGCATGTTGGTATTGAGTAATAGTAAATATAGGATGTAGACCATATGTAGTGTCACGCAACACAACCAAATGTTTCCTTTCAATTGTATAGTGAAGACAATGATACGCCATTTACGACAACCACTCAGTTTACTGTTACGAGTTAAGGTACTATTATGGTTAAGTAACATAAGAATACCAGGTAACTATTGTGTCATCGTCATCAGCCGGAAGACGTCCGCTCCTGAACATAGAGCTTCTCCATAAAACGCCACGACGAGCAGATAAAAGAAAGAAAGAAAGAAAGAAAGAAGAAATAAAAGATAAGGATTGCGTACTTAATTAAAGTAATAATATATCTTAAATACTTACGTTGCCATTTAAGTTCGCTTGCCCCGGAGTAGTTCAAAGTTTTGGCATTTCATTCAAATTTACTTTCCGTTTCATTCAAAATAGTGTCATTTTAAAGATCAAGGAATCTAAAACTCTGATTGTAATTATTTGTAGTTTTGTATCTCATAGTTCGCAACAATGCAGCCGGATACATTGTGTTAGATACTAGATCTGTAAAACGCCTCCGAGACTTTACTTTGTACTCTTAGTTTTATATACTTAAGCAAATTATCCGAGACCTACACTCACAGTTGCAACATGTTGACCTATGTACTTTTTTATTTTTTAATAGCTCTGTTCATAACTATTTACTCGTTCTGTAATTTTCCTATTGCTAACTGCTGTCCAAGTAATCTTTATAAACAAATCTATATTCTCATTTTCAGGTCACGGCTGGCACGCCGCCGACGAAGGTCATGACGGCGGCTACGGGGACTCCCCCGTGAGCTTCGAGGGTGGCGACCACGGCAGCTATGCCCTGTCAGGCTCTGAAGACTACAGCTCTGGACATGAGGGATACTAAGGAATACCAGAACCAACTCGTCCAGATCGAATCATCCGACAAACTCAACTTAACATAAATACTCGTAGATGGCAATAGATAGTCAGACTCTATAAAATGTTATTCAATTGATAGTCATTAACCAGTTGTATTTACTGTCGAGAATCCTGCCAGACAAAAATTAATAATAATCTATTGTGTCTGGATATAAGACAAACAGGGAATTATAGGGAACAGTTCAGTACCGTGTCGAGAGCTCAAAGCTTTTTTCATATAGAACAGTTCGACACCTTTTGATTATCCAATAGGTGTCTATGGTCCTTCCTGTACCTCTATATACAAGTGTTGGAGAGATTAAAATTCCAATTCCGGCAAATTCATTCCCGGTCCGACGCATTGGAAAAACCACTTTCCGATAGAAATTGTGAATATCGTTTTCCGAATGCGTCGGAATGGGAATGAATTCGTCGAAATCCGATTCGAAAACTTTCCGACACTTGTGAATAGGGACAGACAGATCCCTAATTATTGCTTCACTATAAACAACACCGCTCCTCGATTACTTACTATGAAGAAATAAAATATGAAACCATAAATAAGAAGGGCAGTTTTAGTTGCTATTATGGAAAAAAAGATGAAGTCATAGCAACTTTTACAACGTTCTTGAAATATTAAGTTTTGTACTAATCTTTGAAAGATTGAGTTTCTGCCTGATGTTGAGGTCTGATGGTTCTTACTCAGTATTATGAGCATGTACTTTGTAATTATATTTACCATGGTGCCTTAGAATATAGAGTAATTCTAAGCACGGTGCAAAAAGAGACATTTAGTATTTACAAATAATGACCAGTGTGTAGTCGCTAAGGACAGGTCAATTGTTTACATAGTTTCTGGAAAATATCGGAAGTTTAATATTTGTCTTTCTTTGTATCAAAAAAGGAACAACCAGTACTAATGTATACTTAGGGTATAAGTACTTATATGATAATTAATATAGTCCTATTTTGTAAAAGTATAATACCTAATACTTTTATAAGAACGTGTAAGTATGGTTGTATGATAGAAGTGGTGGTTGAAACTAAACGAAGGGGTAATTGTTCGGCCCCTGACATATGATATTATAACCCTCGTTAATGTATCAAGTACAAACAATTTAATGTATAACTGTTAATGTATATAAAAATGTTAAAATATATGTTTTTTTTAACATGTGACTTCCACCAACTACACTTGGCTAGCGTGATAGATGGCATTAAAACCTCTGTCTGAGAGAAGGCCTGTGTTCCAGCAGTAGGAATAGCCTTATGATAATTAATATTTAAGTTTTACCGTTGTTATTTTCGTATTAATGTTAATCAGTTTTAAATACAAATAGTATGTGTATTTTTACATCCCATTTTATATATAAGTCCGCTTGTAAAATTATAATGAGATTTCTAAATAAATGCAAATAATTGCTTCACTACTGAAAAGAAATAACATAATTGTAAAGGATTGAGGTTATTTGTTATGTTTATTTTGATATTATATTTCATGAAGACTGTTTTGTCGATAATATAGTGGTAATGTTTACCGACAGACAGATGATAACTAGCAAAAATATTAAACACTGACACGTGAAAATAGGGCATTATAGTAGGTAATAATACAGTTCACATCGAATGTGAGAGATTCAAATAAACACACTAAAAATGGCATTTACCTACACGTAACAACAAGCATAGCCAACCGGACTTTCAAATTTTGATATGAAACAAACAAATTTTCAAAAATTTACAAAAATTACATTATTTTTTGTAGAGGTTTTTGTTTAGTGTGTAGACCAAAACACGAAACTTTGGTCCTTGCAAGTAGAATGATACAAGATTAATAAGTCGTCCTTTACTGTTTGACTAATTTCATGTATAAAGTTTCATAATGTTTCATGTTTCATATAAATTATGTTTTGATATCATGATGCTGTTCCATCGCACCTCTCTGATCATCGATAACTTTTTGATTTTTTAAATTATTAGGCACTTTATTATGATATATTTTTAGGCTATTAAATATGTGTTTATTAAAGTTATCAATATCATAATTAAGCTGTCTTTGTGTTACAATGAGAAAGTGTTGTGATCTTTATCTCGGTTTAAACGAGTGTTTAAAAAAATTTCATAATTTTTATCTGTTTTTAATCTAGCCATCGCCTTCCTCCCCTTCCCTCTTTAAATTCTATTGTAAATTCTAGTCTGCCATATCGCATGGTAAGCCATACTTACATAATAAAAAAAAACCTGACTGCGTAAAAACTATATCGCTTGAACTTGGCTTGACACGCTACCGCGTGTCTAGCTAAAATAAATAATACTTATACTTGAAAAAAAGTCTCTAAATAAAAACTAAACAGAAAAAAACAAGATGAGTAGTTTTAGTACTGCATGAAAACTCAATTAAAATAGTTTTATTATTGATACTACACACTAGCAAATCACAGTCAGGGCCCCTTGGGGAGATTTGATGGGTAGTTGGTATACATATAGGTACATATTTGTACTAGCAGTATATTAGATACCATACTATACTATATAGCTATAATATTCTAGGCTTACGTGCTTGCTCCACTTTCAGCCAGACTGTCGTTTACCATCAGGTAAAATGGTTGTCAAGTGTATTGCCTAAAATGAGTTTGACCTGGCCAAATTTAGTCCGGCTTAGGCAAAAATAGTTCCTTCTAGGCATCAGCAGTTCAGCCTGGGCAAAAGTAGAACTTTGGCTACACTAAACTATGTACTTTGGTCTGAAATCTGTTTTGTTCCAACTTTTGTTTTTACTAAAATTAAGCCAGTTTCAAACTTACAGTACTTACGTCTACTTCATTTTTCTATTCCGAAACACTTCTATGTTTGCACAACATAATTATTATTATTACTATGAGCCCGAGATGTCCCACTGCAGGGCAAAGTCCTCCCTACCCTCCTTCCATTTCTGTCTATCATGAGCTGTGGCTGTCCACAACATCATTATTATTTATTTTGAAAGCTAGTAGCTGGTCTTTCACCCATAGCTAGGAGTATATTTATCTTCAGGCCGAAGCCCATAGCATAAGCGACGACGGTGAATAACAACAAAAAATACAACTAGCAGCTTTCTATCAATTTAAGTATATTTGTATTTTTTTTTACTTTACGCGTTTGCAGTCACTATAATCGTAGTCGGCCATGTACCATGGAATTTATTGTTTTGTAGTTTTTGTTTGTTGAATAGGTTCGCGTAACGATAACGTTTCCCATACAAAAGAATTCAACGCGTCATATCACGCATATTTTTAACGATTTGTTACGCAACGCCTATAATCAATGTATGGCCTTTTGAAATACACGGGTGAAGCCGCGGGACACAGCTAGTCTACTATATTATCTAAATCACTAATGGTCACTTTCATGATTTGGAACTGTGCTTAAGTTGGAGACAGTTCAAATGTTAACAGACTATTTGTCCACCCTATATTATCTCTTATAGAGTGGATCAAAAGGAAAAGGAAACAACAGATAAGTACCTAGGTTATTGAAAAGTTAATCTCAGTCAACATTGTATTTTAGAAAATATGTTTTTGCTGTTACTCTCCGTCACCAGTTCCCCGTTTCCCATTAATCATTTGTGAGCATTGTTCAGTTTTAATGAACGCACAAGAAAATTGTATTGCTATTTGTAGATATCAATGTTTCGAATCCGCTGCAGCAACACCGGTGGGAAGTTTTTGTTTCTCTTCTCTCGTAACAGAGCTAGTGATTAACTACAATATAGGTACCTCGGTAAGGGCATCCTCACATTGTCTTCTTGTTCCGTGTCTTAGAACGAACATAATGATTATTATGCTTACTAGAGGTATTTTATGAAGAGGCGGTGCGGCGCAGTGACAGCAATCAGAACATAAACTGTTTGTTTGAAAACTAACACTAATTCTATGAGCATCTGAAGACTGGAATGTTGCTTCGACAAATAATGTTGATAGGAAGGATCAGGCGCTACTTCGAAGACACCCGTATTTAAAATATTAAAGAAAATATCCCTATTTCTTCTATTTATCCCATTCAGTTAGTAGGGATGCATTAGAATTTTAATGGATGGGCGTTTTACGTCTTGATGCTAACCATCTTCAGGAGTATATTGATTAACCAAAAGCTAGCCTGAAAATAAGAAATCTTTTTACATTAATAAAAGATAACGAGTACCTATCTAGCCTAGTTCAATTCAAACATTACAAAGCGATCTCAGAGTGATTGTGTAATGCTTATTTTGGGGGCGAGTGTCTTTTCTTTTATTTGCTGTTACGCCAGCAACTTGCAGTTTTTTTAAGTTTTTTATAATTTTGCGCAATTCCGGATGTAGGGCGAAGTAAATCACGGCATTTCTTCTTTTTGGTGTTTGAAAATGAAACTGGGTGACATAAGCTATTTCAGCCTTCAGAGAAATACACGAAAATTATACGAGTAATAAGATAGTAATGAAACAAGCGGTTAGAATAATCTAAACATTTAATCGATGAAAGTTAACGATGTCGTAGCGCTTTGAAAATAACGGAAATAGACAGGTCGTTGGACATATAAATTGACAACTATCATATTGTACAGCACAAATTAATCTTAAACCTATTGAACCTATAACTACAATAACTTTGGGACAATACTTAACAACACTACATACTAAATTACAGAAGTGACAGTTAATAGATTAGTAGACAATAGTTTCCACTCCCCCAGTTTTAACAGATTGTTGAATACCGGCCTCCCTGTGGAATGAAACTGGAGAATCATTCTCGGCGGTTCCTTCACTGTTCGTGAGGAAAGCTGTGTTTCCTCCGTCGTCACCAACAAAGGCATTCGAAGGATCATCAAATCCGGAGGCTCCTTGGAAGCTCACTGGAAATTCTGCCGAAGGTTGTGCACTGGGCAGTCCAGCGTTAGCAGACGGGGCCGAAGAAGCGAAGGGATCATTCTGAGCAATCCCTGTAAAGCTTTCTCCACCACCTAAAGACACAGTCGGTTGCGCCACTGCGCCAGCGAACGGATCGTGATGGTTCACCTGCACCACGCTTTGGGGAGTCAATTCGGCGAATGGATCGTTAGGGGTCTGTTCCCCCGCTCCTCGAAGATACCCGTAAGTGGCTGGAAATGGGTTTTGTAAACTGTTGACGGAGGTAAACACGTCATCCTCGCCCTCTTCGCCTTGCTCTGTGACCTCGTACCCGTGACTGCCGCCGGTGGCGCCAGCGCCAGGTATGACACCTGGCAGGGAGTCGAACACTTTAACTTGTTTCACGGTGTGTGTGATGCCGTGCACTTGTGGCCCTTGAGGCACATGTGAACCAATGCCGCCGTACGCGGGAACTGAAGGTGAGAATGATCCGAAATGTTCATCGAACGAAGGAGTCGGCGGTGGGTCGTAGCTGACTGGCGCCGGGTCGTGGTGATGATGCCCGTGACCGTGTCCATGATGACCATGGCTTTTATGGCCGTGGTGACCGTGATGACCATGGTGCCCGTGATGCCCGTGATGGCCGTGGTGGCCTTTAGAAGCCGTATGGGTTGTAGTATGCGCTTTCTTATGATGATGGTGATAATGGTGGCCGTGGGGAATGTGCGGCTTCGGATGGTGGTGGTGATGATGATGATGCTCTTTCTTTGGTTTGTGGTGGTGATGATGAATCGTCACAACTTTCGTGTGATGATCGTGGTGGATGAACTCTGGCACGTACACCTTGACGTGATCACTGAAAAATAAAAATTAAGATAGTGAAAAGAGTACGAATTAACGAAATCATGTCGCTGTGCTCATCTTTTATTATAGTTTTGTATGGGGAAATATGGTATTATTTCTCTTTTGGTGAATAAGGCTGCCACCTTGAGATTATTCTATTGTACAACCGATTTAAAAACGCTTAATTGAAGTGCACAGCCGGATGTTATATTCGCACAAGCATAGAGACTTGAACCGCAAAAGTTGATACTAAATTGAATATATGATAACATAATAATAATTGTGGCGTATACCTATGTAATTGAATAATTTGGGTGATACGCAAGCAGGTGCTTAGTTTGTCTTTTTCCTGACGAATAGCACCATTAGATGTGAGAGCCATGCCTATTTTTATTCATTATAAACATACTAGTTCACTAGTTCTGTTAGCATAATAAATAAACTAAGCAAGCAAATTTAAGAGTAACTTAAGATCCTTACTGATGTTTCTCTCCATGGCCCCCAGTCTCTCCTTCTTCCAGGCACAACACCACCAATATTAGCAAATATTTCTCCCAATCCATGTCTTCGTCGCACTGGCAGTTGTCACCACAATGTCCACAACAGCTTTCGAGGTAGCAGAACAACAAACACCAGAACGGACCTACGTTCACATTTTGTTTTATCACAGTCTATAGTTTCTTCAGATCCCGAATTTCGTTTTATTTCAGAGCAGTAGAGCAGGCAGCATCACGCGCGCCTCACCGTCGCCCCGTCGCAACGGATTGAATAGCGAAACATCGTGAGATGACCATTTATCCAATTTCACTTAAATAAACCAGTGATATCAACAAAAAGACAACATTCGCCATTGTCGACGGAGCATGCCCGGAGCGTTCGCGGCTGTCGTGCCGAAACGATTGTCGATCTAATTTCCATCCATGCAGAGTTCGATTCTTGGACTAGGAATTTGTGTTACGCTCATTTTTTCTTGTCACTGTGTGTAACAAGTATTTCACTACCGTTCCAAAACAACGCATTTGATCGAAATGGTGCGGGCAGGGTGGATGCCGTAACAACAATTCAGATTGCACGCATTCTAAGAGCTGCTGGCCGCGTGCAACATTGCACGGAGTCGTAGCCCAGCTTATATTCATACTGGCACCACATTCTTACCGAACGAACATACCAGGCTCAGCCCTTACGTGATGACAAATGAGGATCTTATAAGACCACTTATTGTCCGTCGGGAAGGAGCGCCGGGAATATAAATAAATATAAGCACGTGCATCAATAAGTCCGGGTGGCGTCCAATAAATAAGGCTCGTAGGCGTCGGATTGAGCCCGTAAATACTTCCAGCAAGTGTAAACGTGGCCCATTAAAATTTAATTATCCGTTCCATTCCGATTTATTGCTTTCCCGAGGGAAACATTTCTTTGAGTGCTTAATATATATCTTGTATTTATTCGGATGGATCTTTTTAAATTATACTCTCAAACAGATACATACCTCGGTTGCTTCATTTACGAGTATCTCAATACAAATAACCATTAGGATACATGAGAATAATTATACAAATATGAATCCCTTAGAAATAATCTTAAATAAAAATTATTGATTTGAAATAAAAATAAATTATTATTGTTTGAAAATGACTTGAAGCAACTAGCCCTGGGAAACAAGTGGAAGAAATCCGGCGAGAACTTTTCCCAGCAGTGGGACACTATAGGTTAGATAAAACAAAATGTATTGTACCTAGCTAACTAAAAGGTTTTATCGATAAAATGTAAACTACCGTATGTGTGTTATCTATTTTATTGCAAATACTCTTTGTTTAAATAATATTATAATTTGTTTGTAATATAACTTAATCACAGGAAACATATTTCGACTAAGTTTGAAACCATCATGTAGGAAATTAAATAATTAATTGTATATATTAAGTAATTATTATTTAATTTATCTATTTAATATGTCAGTTTACATTGGTTTATCAGTTAAAAAAAAAAGTTATTATTTAATTTATATCAATTAATTTAGACTCCTTTTGTTAACGAAAACAAAATATTATGTATTCGAAAATCAGTCTCAGTCTTTGGCTTATATAATAAAACAATTGCAGGTACCAACATTGTTATAATCTAGGTAAGTAAATATTAATTATATTTTTGTACAATTGATTCGAAACACTAGCAGAGTTTCATGATAGAGCTGTTAGAAATTAATTTAACAACCAACAATTCCATAAAGGATTCAGAGCTGGCAAGAAGGACAAACTCTCAATTCTTTAACATTAATAACGAGAAGCTGTTTGTAAATTAGTACTTATGGCGTTTCTCACGTGTCTCCTTTTTCGGCAGGTCGCCACGCCACCTGTTAAAGAAAAGACAGCATTATAACAATAGTGGGCCGAGTGAGTGAGTGTCTTTGCTTACAACAACGTCTATCTTAATATAACTCCAGGACTTATAACCCATTTAGAGAACGTGGTCAAATTAGGTAGCTACTGGTCTAGTCATAATGCCCAAGTTGCCTAGCAACGACGTTAATCCTAGATAGTATGGTAAGGTTAAATACTAGATGCCCGCAATTACTGAAAGTGAAGTACTGAATTACACATTTGTATTTTGTGTTAGCATGAAAACCTGTGGGGTCCACCGCATTATCACCAAAATATTTATAACGCATACCGATATTTTTAGAAACCTAAATTTCAACATAATCCTCACAATGTAATCCTACGGACGCGCTGGACTAAGTTTGAATGGGTACATAGTTGTGGCAATAGCTGCGCTATTCAACGAGATAAGCGGTACGAAACTTGACTTGTTCCTCAGTGCGGACGAGGTTTCAAACGTGTGTCGAATATTATACATACCTAAGCTCGTCTATAAAGCGGGATCACATGCCGGTTGGGCAGTCCATGAATCTGAGGCACGTCAGGGATATCCATGGGGAGATCTAAAGGGACGTCCGGGAGAAACTCTGGGATGCTCAGGCCGGGCACAGGTTGGCTATGCTGCCCGCTGGGGGACTCCTCGTGGATGTGCATGTAATGGAAGTGCTCGTGGTCGTCCGAGGGAGAGCCGGCGTGATCCCCGTGCGTGTCGTGGTGGTGATGGATCGTCTTGTAAACCGTGTGCGTGTGCTTGATCTTCTTCACCTTGTAAGGGACGTGAATCACCACTTTCTTCGTACGCCTGCAGATAAAAATCCAGTTTAATCAACCGGGTCACTAGATTGGACTAGATTACCTAACCAGGTCAATTATCAAACTGAATATCGATCACTGAATAAATCTTTGCAATTGAAATGAAACGAGAAATTATTTGATATCCCCTGTAGAAGTTTTCTGATGGTAGCTCTTTGTTTACTAATGAAGTTAATGTCACGATCCCATGCCTTATATCTGATACTTGACTAGGATTCCCTGTATCTAGGGCCTCAGGAACTATGAGGGCCATGATCCTACAAACACTCAAGACTTAGAACAAATACTTTAGTTCACACAAATCTTTGCTATGAACCCGCAGCCTAACGCTAAACAATCGGCACATCACCCACTACGCCACGGAGGCCGTATATAATTTTCTTAGTTTTTAGGACTACACTAAGTAGATGTTAAGACTGCTTTGCGCATCAGGAGTATTAGGACACGTATGGAAATGATAGCATTTTCAGAGTTGGCCTTTATTATTTGCCTCAATTTATAGGCAAACTCTGTTCCTTTTCTTGCAAGCACGCCTGCTTTCCAACAAAGCGCCAACCGGCGTAGCAAATGACGCTTTTTAACGATGCTACACTAATGATGTGATTGAATGACACAAATGTTTGTTTAGACATCGGTACAAAATTGCGCGTTTCCGTCATACGCCAGCAATTTCTGGAGCTACTCGGTCCGATGCACGCCAGCGCTACCGGCTTCCTGTGAGGGGCTAGAGATAATAGTGGTACCTCACAATTATATAAGGGGCTAATATCTGTAAACATGATAAGTGCCGATACCTACACATTTGTACGCACTTACCGGAAAATGAAGGCGGTCACGGCTAATTTTATTATTAATTTTTTTTGTCAATATAATTTGATAATATAGGTCCTGAATTAGTAAATAGGATGAAGCCGCGGAGCGCAATTAGCATGTATAACTTTCTATAATCATTTTTTTTTTTTCTTTCTTTTACCTAGTACATACATATCTTCTACTCAGTAGAAATAAATTTAAAAAATATGAACTAGGATCCCTTAAATAAGCTACCGAATAAGAATAAAATATTTCCGATAGTGATGCCTGATGATTTTGTTTTCTTATCACGTAAAAACTACCACACCGATTGCAATGCGATTTCCACTATTCGGTAAGTACCTTAGAATGAAACTTTTTCAATGATATATATTGTTATGTAAAAATCCGAGCAGTAGAAATTGTGCTGTTGAAAAAAAATAGCTGTTTGTAGGCAGCGCCTCGATAAATTTCTACATGGTTATATTGTTGATCGAAGCCTACAAGGCTTTGGTGGGAAACTGTCTTCTAATATAGATAATTCAATTGTTTGTTTGTTTGCCAATTTGTTTTGTTCTAGTTTTAAGTTTTCTTTGTTCTGTGGTGTTTCAATAAAGAGTTTATCTATCTATCTATCTATCTATCTATACTAAACAGAAATACCACCGTAGAAGAAAGCGCTGTAACAGCTCGTTAAAGATATTTTTAAAGGTGATATTTTTTTATCTCCTAAACTGTACCGTTACTTTTTATTTATATGTAAAATAAATATATATTTAATGTCTGACATTGCACTTGATAATAATACTGACTTGGGTGTGCCTAAACAATTATTGATTTACGAATTGTTTGATGTTGTAAATTTAATTTTGGTGGTATCGGTAAGTATATAAATAAGAAATAACAAATGTAATATGAGACAGGCTAAGCTTACATTTTAATATACAACCTAGAGACTTACCCTTCAGTATAGGCGCCAAGCACTGCCAAAATAACAGCCACAACTATCTAAAATTAACAGAAATTATATTTTTATCGCTTCATTTATAACACATTGTTCTACTAATAATGTTAAAAGTTTACCAAACTCAACTATAAAATGTTTTCAGATTTTTGACATTAAATATAGTAATTATTATTAGACACAGTATTAAAACTTAAACATTAACCTGGCAATGAGAACCAATCACCAACAATACGCATACAACCGAATTTAGTTATTTATTAGCATTGAAGTTACGAATATCACGCGTAAATCTATCAATAAAAGTTGTTTAGATGTAACCAATTACATTCACAAAGTCCAAAACATTACAAAACCTGTTCCCACAAGAGTAATCGCTGATAATGTCAACAGTTAGTCGCCTACCTACTAATTAAACAGATCGAAGCAGACAAGTCAATGAATCATAATTTTATAATAATAATTGATCACTCTCAACTTTTGCAACAAAAAAACTTACCACGGCTCGGCAAACCATGGTCGGACTACAATGTAGTGGAAAGCACAGAATTCTCGATAAAAAAACGAAAAAGCGCAGAGAGCGGCGTGCGAATTAAATGCTTTACGGAAAATCACGTTTCCCACGCGTCGCGCGAAAACGATGCGCTCCAACGCAAATTCACACTAACAATGAAAGCAAATGCGCATGTCAATACTTATATATGCCACATATGAGAACCCTGAGAGCATCCAGATGTGGACTCTGACCCGTTTATGGAACATCTCTGTGAGGCGTCATATTCTCAACAAAAAAAACCTGAAATCATTTATCGCAAGTAGACAAAAATAATACATTTTACAAGTCAAACACTTAAGCAAATATATAGTTAAAGGTACATTGAAAATTAACTGATTATAGTTAGAGTTTTAAAAAAGAAATTTCCCTTTCAAGTATTGACTCATGCCTGAATCTCGCACAGGAAAAGGAAACTTCCATAACCTATACAAGTGCTTCGGAAGTACGCCTTCGTGGGATATCTGGAACATTCGTCAGGTTCATTTGCCTTGGCTTCCAATTGGAATTGTAAGCTTGTATTAGCTATCCCCGTGTCGAAGTTTTATGCAACGATTTTCCCCTAATATGGATTGTTTTGGCAAAAAGATACTGAGATGACCTATGATGCGTCGAATGTATTCAGAATCAGGGATCACTTATCAAAGCGTCAGAGGAAACGAATCCGAACTTTTGCTTGCAAAATGTTGTGCTGCGCAGAACTGAACTGCGATCGGCATCATGATAAAGAATTCGTGAAAGTCTTAATCTCAATCCATCTATCTTCCCACAGAAGTCAGCGGAAGGTACCCGAGGCACATCGCCATTGCAGCGACCAGCAGCGCAGCGTGACATCACTTGTTACCTAAATATTATACCACTAACGGTGGGTTAAACCAACATTTTAACCATTGCTAAACCACAGTTAACTGGGAAAATAAATTTCAAAATCAAATAAATTGTGGTTTAATCATGGTCAATTTCTTGGAGCACTTTAGACCAAGATAATTTCCAAGAAATCGCGGTAATTCGTATCTGAAACAGTAACCTAAAACCATTACACGCTCCGTAACTTAGTTACAACGTCTACGTTTCGATGGCGAAAGAAAACCATAAAATCGATTCGCAGTTGCTATTGAAACTATATTATCGGGACGGTGTAATTGAATCGAATGATTCACCGAAAGATTCACTAATAAAATATCTACCTATAAGCAATACAAACAACCTTGAACTTGTTATATAAAAAAAACAATAAATAGAGCTTAGTTTAGAACGTTAATCGTACTAACTGCAGCCTCGGTTTCATCGGCATGCAAAATGTTCTCATAGAAAACGTACGATTTTCCGGAACAAAAAGTTAACACAGTATCTACCTAGGTACGTACATACCAAATTTTGTAAAAATCTCTTCAACCGTTTGAAAGCTCAAGACTAACTAGCACATCTATCTACCTACCACTTAGGGATCCTTTGATTGATGATGAGGATTCATAATGTTAATGATGATGAATAAATTCCTATTCCATTCCTATTCCTATTCAATGTCCTATTTTCTGTAATACATTCTCTCCCAGCGTTTTAATTTCCCGAGTATATATTTGGAATATCTGGAATCTGGCTATATCTGGAAGTCTTCAAGTGGAGACTGAATAGGTATATTTTAGGAGGATTCGAAGCTCAGAGTCCAAGCATACAAACTTCCTGCGTTAATACAAATGGTGTTTTAATGACCAACTTTTCTCATTATTGATGTGAAAATTATGAGAAAGTGACAAATTGTACGTTACATTGTGGCAGTCATCACAATGTTTCTTAATGAGTATGTAAGCGAGATATTATTTAGATGTAATCTCAAGATTTTCTCCGCTCTACACTTTGACACAAGTTTTTCACGCTCTTATTCGCTATGCCACATGAGATTCCTTGTCGAAAACGCGTCTTGTCATAATGCGCTTAAAACTTATTATGGATATATTTTTTTATTACAATTTTACTTATTTTGAACCTTACAACTTCTCAAAACGTGCTAGCTTATTTCGACATTTCAAAATGAGCTCATTACGAGGTGGCATAGCGAATAAGGGCCCAGAGTTATATTCAAAAACCTCACAAAACTCACCTAAAAACTGATACAGCTTCAGCGTGTGAACAGAGCAAAATTTACGTCGTTTCATGTGCATGTTAGATTTTCTTACATAAAGACCAATCGAAAACGCGATTTTATTATCATAAAATTCACGCGAACAGCGTAAAATTTCCTATGTTTGTAGTAACCAGATAATTTGCTTGCTCAATGAGAGTCGTAACAGATTGCAAATCAATTAGAAACATCGCAACCTCGATTATTACTCAAAAGAAATTGCAATTATAATTCCATCAATAACATTCAGTAAGAAGGAAGTAGGCAAGTGTGATAGCCAGAAGAAGAAGGGACATGACTACGGCCAAGTTCTTCAAAAATCCTTAAAAAAGAAAGTAAAATAAAGTTAAAGTTAAGTTTAAGTAAAGTTTCCTTAAAGTAAAATAGATGGGTGACACTTTTTCGACTTACCCAAGCCATTGGTTAAGTAAAATAAAAAAATGTAGAAATATATAGTTTTAATTCCGCCTAAGTTTTCATATGAATGTGTGATAGGGCTCTGTTGGATAACCTAGGCCCTATGGTAAATCTTTCCGTTGGAATATCTAAACCCTTTATTTATCTGAAAATCCAAACAACCCTAACGGACCACCCCGTACCTAAATTGGTAATATAACTTTGGCGTTGCAGATTTCCATTGGCGGCCGTGACCACTTACCATCAGGTGGGCCGCATGCTTGTTTGTCATCTATTATTTTAAATTAATTAACAATGCATACTCACTCGCTATAGAATGTTGATTTCGTTTGTACTTTAGTTTCGTAGGTCCATAGTCGGTGCCTTCTTCACCAATGATGCAGGCGATATAGAACGCTATAAAAAAACATCAAAAACATTTTCTATAAGTAGGTATTATGTTTAACTACTTATTAAGTATTTAGTTAAAGTACTAACTAAAATCTTATATCTTTAAATGAGCAATTCTTGTATATATAAACATAATTGGAATCTCGGAATCGGCTCCAACGATTTTCATGAAATTTAGTATATAGGGGGTTTCGGGGGCGATAAATCGATCTAGCTAGGAATAATTTTTAGAAAATGTCATATAAAAATAAAAAAATACCGAGCAAAGCTCGGTCATTCCTGAATGACCATAATAGTACCTGTACTATTATGATTATGACAAGTAAGGCAAATAACTAGAAACGTAAGTATAGTTCTAACCGGAGCTTGCGAATCCTGAAAGTGCTTCCACAGCCCGTAGCGCAGCTCCCAATCTTCAAAAAACAAAGTAGGCTTGTTCCACGTTACGTGGTGTTGGCCTATGTTGTATATCTGAATCAGTGGAGGATTCAGCTGGGGCGCTTCCTTCGCTCGGCGGGAGATTATCTGGTTCACGTAGCGGTACAGTACGGGAGCTTTGTGCACCCAGCAAATCAGGGACATTATGGATATCACTATTGCGTGCATCCAGTATCTACAAGCAACAGATAGGTTTTCCCCGTTCAGGGCGAAATCCTGGACCTCCATCGCCATACACGCGGCTGCCGCAGCTGTCAGCCCACATGGCACCTCCAGTACCAAGCAACTTATCACAGCGAAAAGCGATTTCAGGTTTGTCGTATTGCTGCAATGTAACTTCACTGCTTGAATTATGAAATGGTGAAGTTTCTCTCTGTGACGCCGGATGAATACTTTATCAGTTTTGTCGTAAATGCCAACTATTAATCGTACCTGTTAGTATGGTAAAAAAATTGGAATTACAACTCAGTTAATGACACTTACCTAAATGTTATCAGTGTTATTGTAGTGGGAGGCCTCTTCTGGAAGAGACCGCCTGGGGAAGTAGCACACCTTTGCCAGACATTCATCCGCTAAGCAATATTGTGCAAACATTACTGTGTTCTGGTTTGAAGGGCACTGTTTCCGGCGAAATTACTGGGCATATAAGACTTAAGAGCCGATGTCTCAGGGTGACGAGCGTAGTGCAGTGCCGCGCAGGATTTTGCAATGCAAAGTTCTGGGTAACACTGTAACTGTTATGGACAGGCGTAGCGCTTACCATCAGGTGAACGACTTGTTCGTCTCGTCATTCACTCAAATAAAATATAAAATATATAAATACTTTACCTGAGAGAACTCATAGTAAATTGTTGGAACCATTAAAAAAGGTGCATTCTTTTGTCGGTCTAAGAATTTCTCTAAGAGGCGGCAGCCTATCAGACTGTACAAGCCATTAGACGAGCCGACCAAATTATTTAGTACATGATCAAACAACACTCCTTCGTGGAAACTGACCGAGTACGACTCCACTTTATAGAGTTTAGCCGCATATTCAATCAAAGCAGAAAACTCTAAAACGTCGTCGTCGGACATAGTGGACGTCGTCATCGAAAACCAGTTCAGTATCGTCGATATGATAAGATAGCGGTAGCCGTTCGGTGCTCTCTCGAAGATTCGCCGCAGGCAGACTTCGAAACCCTTCCTTAAATAACTATAAGCGGTTATTTTGTTATCGCCTCTGACAATACTGTACGAAAAGAAATCTAGAAGTCTTGTCACAAAAGGCAGTAGTTTTTGTGTGTTGATCGCCCAGTGTGTACTCTTTAGCAGCTCATAGAGTATCCTCATCCGGTGTCGAGCAGATTTGACGTCGTGAAAGAGAACGCAATGTACATCGGTGAGCAGAATGTTGAAAAGAGTCGTTTTCCCTCTGTTGAAATAGAGAACTACTTCCAAGATTTGTCCGACAAAACTCTCAAACGGCCAGAGATCGAGTGCGGTGAACAATTTCAGAGTTATTCTGATGGTAATTTCACTGCGCTCGGGATGTAAAAGGTCCATAGTTTTATGGAAAACGGCCTCACTTTTATTAAATTGCCTTTTCCCACGCCAATACCAATACCTTGACGTCAGTCTACTTAATTTTAATCGCATGCCAAAGTAGTAGATTAAAGTTAGAGAGCACAATAGTAATTCTTCAAAGTCGGACTCCTGCAGTGACTTTCTGTCGGTGTGTTTAAGAATGAAGTCGAGTTTCTGGATCGCAATAACTTTGTTTTGATGGAATGCGGAATTTAAGTCCATGGGCAAGTATACGCTATGCAGTTCATTTATTTTCAGCTGCAGCTCAATACCGCCTAGATTAATTTGTTTAGCAGGTATTTTAAGAAGTCCAACCATTATTATTTTCTACACAAGTAGGTAGCTTGATAATCACTTCACGCGGTAATATAAATTTTATTCCATTACTTTAGTTAAACTTCCTTAGTATGGGTACCTACCATAGATTACTTTCTACCATGATGGCGGATACTCTACTGTTTTCGTACATATAGAAGTAGGTACTCTTTGGTACATATATAGTAGCATAGAGAACTAGCTCTACGGTACTTTATATTAGTACTCTTTGCTACGAATGTACCTACTTACCACATTATTGTATGGTATGCATTATATTATAGAAACATTACAGAAACTTTTCATTTATACGGGATAAAAAGTACCCGATGAACAAACATCTAAACACACAAATTAATTCATTTTTAATATTAGTGGGATTATAATCCAATTACGGTTACGTATATTACCTACATACATTACACACAAAACTACGTAATTTTTTTTTTCTTTGGTATTGCAAAAATACGAAACATGCTGGAAATCTCAAAACCTAAATCATTTATTGCAAGTAGACAAAAATAATGCAATTCTACACATTGTCTGGTATGGGTAGATCAGCAGCTACACATTGTCTGGTATGGGTAGATCAGCAGCTACACATTGTCTGGTATGGGTAGATCAGCAGGTAAGAACTCAAGGTGCAGATAACTAGTATTCTCTAAATAACTGATCCCAGTCTTTTTTACCTACTTATCTTCAATGACTACACGGCACAGTTCATACGCACACAGTATTATACAACAAATCTTATATCTTTAAATGAGCAATTCTTGTATATATATAATTGCAATCTCGGAATCGGCTCCAACGATTTTCATGAAATTTAGTGTATAGGGGGTTTCGGGGGCGATAAATCGATCTAGCTAGGAATCATTTTTAGAAAATATCATTTTATTCGTTTTTTTATAAAAAAAAAAAATACCGAGCAAAGCTCGGTCATCCAGGTACTATTATAATAATATACGCAAACATGATGAAATCCGCTCGAGGTATATTAATAATCATTGCCCTCGGGTGTTACACTCCCACAAAAGTAGATAAGGCACCTACCTACCTGGGGTAAATAAGAACACCATCCCGCGAAATGAGATTACAATTATCTTACCAAAAGAGCGTGAAAATTGAGCTCTCATTCGGAATGATTGAATGAAGTGCCGTTCTAGTGATATCGAGAACACAATGAAAGTGTTTTACTTTTACGTAATGTTACTTCCCGGCCGCTTCCGAGAGCGGCGCGAGCGCAAAAAGAGGAGCACGCCAGCGCAGCGGCCGCGGTCCAGCGCGGGCCCAAACGAACGCAACGAAATCCACTTATTTGTTATTACGACATCCACTCTATACACGTTTGACGTAACGAGCTGTTACTATTTAAAACATTTCATTAAATAATCACCCGAAGCCGCACACTACATGAATAAAACACGGATTGTTACTGTAATTGTTATGTATTAGAATGAACACGCTCTTATACTATCAGTCTTCGATATCGTATCCTTAAAATTAGCTCAGAATGTAGATAATTTATAAATATAGTGAAAAAATAAATTAATTAAAATATGAGAATTATTCATTGGTGGGAATGGAAAATGACCTCTAGCTTGAATTTTATTGTATGTTAGAGCTTTTGCTGTTATCGGCGGCGACGGTCATCTGCTGGGGGTAGGCGGGCTGCGTGTAGGTCTGCGCGACGTAAGGGCCGGGCCCCACCTGCTCCTGCAGCTTCTCGGCCTCCTCGGGCGCCACGGGGCACATGCACGGCACCAGCTGCACGTGCTGTAGCGACACTGGCGTCAGCGACGCGCCCGCCGGCACGCTGATAGGGATCGGCGCCATACTCTGCTGCAGCGACATCTCCGGCTGCGCGTACTGAGTATTTTGGATCTGGTACATCTTGCGAGGCTCGTACGGCGAGTACCCGTACTGGTACCGATACGCCGGTGGCATTTGTTGCATCCACGCCTTCTGCGGGGACGCCTGCCTGCTGAAACAAGGACAGAATCATATACCTCTCGAATAAAACGATAATACTCCAATTTATACTCGCTAGGCTGATAATGCGAGGTAATAAATGACGCTGACGATTGACACAGCTTAGAAGGCAGACATAAGAATACACCTTAACATTATTATTAAAGGAAAGAAAGCAACGCTCTCCGTTATCGTGTTTCGTAGTAAAAAGTTGTTGTTGCGTTACCAAAATACAACAACGCAGTTTGTATCCATCGCGGTGCCTATAATGTTGACAACAAATTCAAAAGTTTATGACAACAATTTGTTGTCATTACAATACATTTGCCTCAATCCAAACTGAATCGAATTGAAAGGGTCGGCAATGACTTTAGACCTGTTGATATCATTATCAGTTGATTCTAAAAACTGATATAAAATATTGATTGTGAAAGCGTTGCCCTTAAATAGAGCGAACTCAGTTAATAATAACAGATTCAGTTAGTTCAGTTCAGCAATCGATCTTTCAACGATAACGTTTAGGTGTAACGTGAACGCACTTATTAGGACAATACTTACAATAAAATGAACTTCAGTCAGTTCGATAACTTAATTTATGGACAATCATACATCAATTTCGCACACAACAATATTCGCAGTGGCAAAAGGTTTGAACAAAATATAAGTAGGTATGTATCTACATCTTATAACGAATATAAAGAGATAGGTTTATAGTTAACATAATCAGGTGTTACTATGCGGGAATCCATTATCAAATAATTTATCTTCTATAACATTTTTTTATAATTATCGAATATAAGTACGTACGTAGTATCGGATCCCCATTTAAGGAAGAATGCTTCCGAGGATGCAGCTAAAGCCACTACCAGGAACACCCCCATCTGGAACAAATAGAAAATATCTAAGTAATAAAGTAGTTTTATCAATGAGCTTCAATCCGAATCCGGCACCCGTAGGTAGCATTGAAAAAACACAATTTGATATAAAAGTTGTACGTAATTAAATGATTCAAGTAAACGCACTAGAAAATAAAAATCCGCCCAAGCGCGAGTCGAACTCGCGCACGAAGGGTTCCGTACTTTGTTATATGGGAGCCCCCCTAAAATATTAAATTTATTTTAATTTAATTATTTATTTTTAAAGTTAATATATAACTAACTATTCTGTGAATATTTCAAGTGTCTAACTATTACGGTTCATGAGATACAGCCCGGTGACAGAAGGACAGAGACAGCGGAGCCATAGTAATAGGGTCCCGTTTTACTCTTTGGGTACAGAACCCTAAAAATCTATTTCAGCGTTAGAAATCTACAGCAGCACACTAAATTTATTCCAAGTGGAAATTTAAGTTTAGGGTTCTGTAAGAAATATGAAAACGAAGTCGTAACCAACTGAGTGGAAGTAGGTTTATAAAACTCTACTCGCATTTGCATAAGTACTTCATTCCTTTCATTTAACAGAAAATGGGACCACAGTAATAAAATCGGTCTATCCAATCACG
Organism: Campaea margaritaria; assembly: GCA_912999815.1. Lineage (NCBI taxonomy): Eukaryota > Metazoa > Arthropoda > Insecta > Lepidoptera > Geometridae > Campaea > Campaea margaritaria. The sequence continues at coordinate 11,249,165 of OU538788.1, forward strand.
TTACGTCGACGAAAAAGGAAAAAAAACTAAATAGAAATAGCAAAGTGTTACATCAAGAACATCCGTGATACAAAAGAAAGACAAGTTGAGTAAGTAGGTGGAGTAGAGATACTATTGGAGGAAATTGAAAGTGGAATACCTGGGTAGTTTTAGTAGTAATAACTCTAGAGTGAGGTTAGATCTGATGCGATGATTGGAACATGGTAAGCACCTATAGTACAGTTATGCCAGTATTGATTTTTTACATATCAAGATTAGGTAGGTCCTACCTACTATTTTTTTAATGGACTTAATAACTTTACGCTTTCCAGTTTTAAGTTTTTCTATAGCTTCCTGAGACGTTATTAGAAATTAAATATTACAATTTTAAAAATATTTAAATTTAAATTTAAATTTTTTATAAAGATTGAGACATGACATTTTAAACTCAAACCATTAATTCAGTAATTCTATAAATTATACGTGTAAGTATATTTAGATAATTCTCGCTATGGCAATTTTTAGTAATAATTGTATTTGTAAGTCAATTCATGAGTTTAATTACTTTATAATTTTTTTTATGTTATAATAGTTTTTGGTTGTGTTATCGTTAAGTTCCATGCTCTATCTTAAATAACTTTGTTCCGGAGTTAAGCTCAAGATTGATGAGTTTTCGTGATATAGGTAGTTAGGATAATGTCTTCACAAGGCAGTGAAGCTTTAATTACTAGCTTTGAAATAAGTAAGACTCGACTACATTAAATATTTTACTACATTAAACAGACTCAAGTAGATAAGTTCTTCATCACAATAAAACTACTTATTAAGTTATTTTAAGCCCAAGTTCTATAATACGTGACTTATATAAATATTTTTCCCATATTTTTTTTATATACTTAAGTAGGTACTTCTCGTTTTTTATTGAAACGAGATTTATGCAGATAAACCTGGTTAGCAGGTTAATACAAAAATACCTGGTATAAGACGACTTTGTTTTCTAATATCTACTTTATTTTCCTTTCTTTTCTAATAAATTATATATATATATATATATATATATATATATATATATATATATATATATATCATCAAACAAAAAGTTATTACCTGCAAAGTATTTAAAGAAACCTTTTCTCGGAAAGGAATCTACGATAATCAAGCAAGCGCACTGATTCGCCAGATAGAAACATTATAAAGTGATTTGGGTTCATCCGTGGATAATCGTTAAATGTACCGTGCGAGTCCCAAACTCATAAATATCATCCCAGCATCCCAAGGAGGTCATTGACAGTCATTTTAAGTTTAAAGAAACTTTTTAATGATACATGGTATGTACCTATGAAAACTCCGTTCAGAAAGTTTCAGAAAATTACGAAAACTACAGTTGTTTAAAATCAGATACCATTTAGACATAGTTTCACTTTCTGAGCTTAAAATTAAACTACTTATAAATAATATCACAACCGAACGAATGAATAAAAAACGAACAAATATCAAATATATTATAATATATATTATATATATGCCCTACTGGGCATATTCACACACACATTTTATTTTGGGTATATCAACAAATGACAAAACTAAAATTAGTTAATGAGTAATGAGTTAAAAAAAATTAACAAACCTACCTTAAAAAAATATTGCTTACCGAAGCCAGAGAGCAGCAGAGCCCTCCTAAACTTTAACAATATCCATTCAATAAAACGCTGAATAAACACGAACAAATAACCTACAGGCCTCAGACCTACCCATATTTTTATAGCTCAATCACAATACCACATTGGACAGGTGTCACAATATTGATGTTAACTGTGGATTAATCAAGTGCCTGCGATGCCGGCGTGACTTGCACCTCATCAGGATTTATTGAACCATTTATTGTCCCCTTTCAGACGCAATCTAAATTGAAAAATGTATTCTATAATGGACGATCGTTCATTACGCACTGATCTGACTGTTAGCACCGAAAGGCAGAGTTTGTTTCTCCCAATCTTATTTGTATTTCGCTACGATCTATCATTTTTATTTTTTCCCTTTCAGCTTTAAATATTTAAATAATTTTAAGGAAATAAATAATTTTAACACTTTTGAAAAGAATTAAGAGTTATAAGTAAATCTAAGTATTATGTTAGTGAAACAAAGAACTCGGAAAGGAACCCGGTCTGAAAAGTAATCGATCAACGTTTAGACGTTAGAAGAACAATACTCACCAGTCCGCTAGATTCCGGAAACATCGCACTCGTCAGTACTGGAACCAAACTGAACAACTAACGTTCACCCCCTGCGAGCTCTGTCTCAGAACTGCTCGAAGCCGAATGAAGGATTAAGGGACTTAACACAAAAAAGCCACGTTATTTCGGGAACGGAGATGCGTGCACCCACTCCGGCGACGGAATGACCGCTCCCAGGAGTCCAGTCGTTTTTTATACACGTCATTCCGTCCTTAAAAGCCGGTCCCCGACCTCAACCTGAGGTATAATAATAATCTTATTAACTTATCTACACCTCTATCTTTACTTAGAACGTACCGTTATATTATAGTGTGCTCGATTTTAAAGAGGAGTTTCGTAGACACACGCCACTTAAGATAATTTCACACTTTTTCCTCGGAGCGGCTTAAGTGTTTTGACATGGACTTTTTGGAGTCTATCGGTTCGAACGATCGGGTTGGGTGATTCGAACAGTATCGAATTTAAAGACAGCTGTGTAACTAGGTACTTATTTACTTGAAAACTCCGCTACCACTCAACATCCTACGCTGCACACAGTTAGATGTAACAAATTCATTGTATGAGTATGAAGCAAATTGCAAGCTCCACTTGTTCCTATGAACTACGAAGGCTTGTCTCCAAATGCAGCGCCGCCGCCGCCGCCGGTGCTCTGCATAGTTATCATATCTGTTTGTTGGCAACGGCAAAGCTAATGTCGTTCCATATTTAGTTTGTTTGTGAATCTACCTACTATACTTTATGAAAAAAAATATTAACCCTAATGCAATCAGTGGCACATTATGTATTTTAAATCATAGCTACAAGAAAATAAACATACAAGGACATTCCCACAACCTGAACATCTCAAATACTTAATCATTATGACTAAGTATACGAAATGTGGTCGTTTTCGTCGTACCTGTAGTACTGACTGGTTGCTTGTGGTCCGGTGCACTGTAAGCCCAGGAGAAGGATGTGGCCGACACTCGTGTCGAATCGAGACGTATTCATTACCGTCCCGATCCGCTGGTACCCTCCTTCCTCCATCGGGCTTGCGACTCGTCATGCTCTTCCATGCATAAAATTAGGAGAAACAATGAACATCATCCATTTGATACTAGATGGGTGAGCAACGGCTTCGTGTATTCGTGTGAAGGTAGAAAATCATGGACATTTACTATCCATGATTTAAAATTTATCATTATTAAATCATACTGTAGTATAATCTGAAAGGATACCACCAGATGGTTAGAGCGGTTCCACCTGCGTCCGATCCAAATCTGTGAGCATGCGTTCCGGAGTAGTCGCAGAACTATTTGTACTTTTGTGTTTTTGAGTTTTTTTTGTCAAGTACCAACTTGACGCACATTTCTATTAGGTACGGAAAAGATTTGGACACATTATCAACGATGTGAAGCGTGAACGCTCTAATTTGTGTGGCTCTGCGTATAAATGACGTACCTAGGTACTGTCAAATGTTGGCCCCTGAATTGCTTGGATTTGGAACAGAGATCTCGGATTCGCATCGAAGGTAGTGCGAAAAGCGATATTCGAATTCAGTCCAAAATTACTAGATCCCTATTTTCACGGATTCGGATCGGATGTAGTGCTTAACCATTCTTATTATACGTCCGATTCGGTTTACGATTGTCTGATTAGACTATAGGTTCATACCCCTTGGCGCTTTTTCGACTCGGACGTCCTATCCGACTAACCGATCGGACGTGTATTGAGTGTTCAAACAAATGTATGTAACGAACGCATTCTGGATTTAGACTGGTAGACTATCGGATGGAAAAATCGGACTTATATTGCCGGTCTAAGTGCGGCTCTCCGTAAGTTTAGTGTAGTGGGAGGTCTCTTCTGAAAGAGACCGCCTGGGGAGTTACCACACCTTTGCCAGATATTCATCCGCCAAGCAGTAGAGTGCAAACATTACTGTATTCCGGTTTGAAGGACATTGTTTCCAATGAAATTACTGGGCATATGAAACTTTAGAGACGATGTCTCAGGGTGACGAGCGCAGTGCAGTGCCGCGCAGGATTATGCAATGCAGTGTTCTGGGTGGTGCTGTGACTGTTATGGGCAGGCGTAGCGCTTACCATCAGGTGAACGACTTGAACGTCTCGTCACTCAGTCAAAAATAAAAATAACGTTTATTCCAACAGGTTTATTACAGGATACAGATTTTTGAATATCATCGGGTGACAAAATCATCTAAATGACAAAAAGTGTCAACATTTCGAAATCTCTGAGAAAAGGCCAATCTGTCACCATATGATAATATTCAAAAATCGGGCCCCTGCACGAGTTAATTTGAAGTGTGACATACGAACAGATGTCAAGACAAAAATGAAAATAGTAAGGTTCTGTATAAAAGTTTTAATCGTTTGGGTGCTGAAACCTTAACATGAAGACATTGTTGTGAGGCTCAATTTAACAAAAAAAAGTTTCACAAATAGATTCCTAACACACACTGGCAACAAAATATATTGAATGAACATTAAATGATGTTGCCTACTCATCTACTTCTTCATCATCAAAGTTGAATCTCCTCATTCCGTCAAACCTAAAGCCATACGCGGCTGCGTTTTTCACGTCCACTAGCGCCGGGTTGCGGTGCTTGTAGAAACTGCCATGGCCATGTGCCGGCCTCGACGAGCCGTTTGGAATGCCGTGCGCCTCGCGCGGGTAGAACGCCTCGAACATACCGTCAGATGGCAGCACGTTCTTGAGATCGCCGTCCTCCGGGTCGTACGGCCGGCATAGAGATGGCGCCAGCAGTAATAACGTACCGAACGCACGCCACATGTTCTGTAACGATGGTTGTCTTCTGTCTTCAGGAGAACAATAGGCAGACGCGAACAGCGCAAGAGTATCGGTTACGTACGGCGATGTGTCCGCGAGCGAGTGTCAGCGGGGCCGGTTACGTAACGTCGGACGAGTGGCGGCACTCGGTCACCTTGAGCACAAGCTCATGCGAAAAGCCGCGACGCGAGCTGGATTCCGCGATCACACTTTCTCTTTACGCGAACACTAACGATGCTAACACCTTTGTTGCCGCCTGTTTACACACTGACGCTGGACTATTACACGCATGTATATAGGTTCTAATACATTTTCAATGCGCAACGGCCGGGCAGCCTCTAAACGACGATTTGTGTTGTTGTGCAAGGTCCTTTACACATACACAATCACACAATGAGCGCAAGAGTGGACAAAGGCTGTACATGTTTAGATTATTCCACGTATGAAGTGGATTGTTGGCTCTAGAAATTAAACTTGATTCTAAACTAAACCTATTTAACTATTTGGGACACAGAAGTGATGTTGAAATAAAACGAGAATTTTCCCACATGCTCATCTTTAATGAAAATATTGTTCCTTAATTTTAGACACATATAACTTCTACGGCACAAGAATGTTCATAATATTGATTATACTTATATTTATACATACTGAAGGTACCTATATGATTAAATTCCATAGAAAATTTAGTTCGAGAGATTTGACCCACTTTCATTGAATTATATTATAGTTTATATAGTTATACATTACAGATTGTACATAAGTCGAAATACAGACACGCCGAATAATTTTATAACAAGTGACACGTTTTCCTGCTGTCTGGATAATATTATTATATTTTAATAACATCTCATATGGGGTTTATTTCATAAAAATACTACAACACAAAGCCACAGATTATCGTGAGACCACAGTCATACTGATACGAACAAACAACATAGGTACCTACTTACAGCCAAAACATAGATTCATTCATAACTAACCTTTTCGAATTTATTGTCCAATGAAATTGATAGGTATTTTTTTCAAACAATCGTACGCAATTTCGGGTCATTGCTTTTTCAACACATCTCAATTCAAACCGTACTAAGTATATTATTATAAACTACAAAAAATCTTTACTTGCCTTTTCTTTTTGTAATAAGTGCTAAAAGACTAAACATGCACTATTTAAAAATCTGGTAATTGGTGTTGTCTATTGCTATTTATTGTACTATTACATTATTCGACTAATCTATTTTCAAACAGTCAAAGAACGTATAATTATCATTGCAATAAACATGACTGTGATAAATCTACACATAATTAATAACTATGAAAAGAGCAGAACACTCGCGCCAATAAGTAGCACATTATATTTGTTCAAGAAGGTTCTCCTACTGATAGTAAGCGGTGCTAATTGCATATAGCAGTGCAATTCTGCCAAAAGTATTTAATTCATAGTCATAGTCATAGTATTGCACTCTGCTAATCACATTGGGACACGTTTTTTTAAATTATATGTAGGGCTACTGAACATGCCCAATATCTCTTTTGCCATGTTTTTTTTTTCATTGTATATTATTATTCTCTAGAAGACAGTAGCCCACCACCGGTTTCTCGGATATAGTACTGTGGAACAACCAGTCGTTGTTATAGGCCGGTTTGAAGAACACTGGACATTACACAGCATTTATTTGGGACGCATCTTGAGATGGTACTTTCCACCAGTCTACACACCAAGCTAATCACTGCTCTAGAACTAGAGTTTCTGCTACTGATTTATGAAGCAAGTCCCGGTTATCGTAAGTACGCCGTAAAAAAGCACTTTCCAACAAATTCTTGCTTGGCACCGTCTTGTCTACTCATTAGCGCAAGCGTCTCGCTCGACCACTAAAACGCACTCAGTGATTCTATTATCAATTCCATAATATTTTTCTAAATGCGATAAGAAGGAGTGACCATCTTGTTTAACATTCCAAGCGGTGGTTGTGATGCAAGGGTCAATACATAGAAATCTTACATTTAGAATAATTATAGTCAACTACTACTGCGGAATATATGTATAGATAAAAAATATTTTTATAAATTCCAGATAGCATATTAAAATATTCAAAAAGTTATACACATAGCTGAAATTACTTGACAAAAATATAGGTCGTATTTTTGATATACACTTATTTATAATTTAGGTTAAGAATGTTTTAGGCACAGTACGAAGAAAAGCGACAATACGAAGAAAAGCGCCTTTTTATGGTTTGGCTTCTATATATTTATCTTCTATATATTCTTCTATATATTTGCATTTCAACAGTACTAAAAAGTGTTATTGAATTTCAAGTATCTTGCTAAACAGTCAATATTTGGAATCCCAGTCAGTAAGATAGTAATTTATTCAAGTCATAGTCAACGTCACGATTGACTAAAGTGATGGATGCTTTACTGGAACTTTCTGGGATTATCGGAGAATACACAAAATTACACATTATTTGTTATAGATATATATTGTATGATATGCGTACACTCGTGCACTTAAGCGAACACACAATCACACTAAACTAATATTGCTCATTTAAACACGTTTGAAAAAAGTATACAAAATCAACGTCACACTTTCGGTATGCCGCCGAAACTCAAAAAGCGCTTTCTTCGTACAGGAAACGAACACTTTTATAACTGTGGAAAATACATTTTTTTTTTTCAATATTTTTGTTATTTTTTTCTTTATTTTATAGGCCTATAAATCAACTCCATTTTGGATGGCCGACTAAAACTGGTTATTAAACATAGTAATACTTACAATGATTTGTTTCATATTATATCTCTAAACTACCTATACGTTTGTAATAAAGCATGGTATTGAAATAAAACTATATTTCTTAGATTTACTTACAAAAAGGGCACTACTCTTACGGGTTTTTGTTTAGACCAAGATTATCATTGTAAATTGTACTCTATCAAAACGAGCGACAAAATAGAATATTGGTTACAAAAGGCCGAAATCGTGCTAATAAAAAAAGCACGTCACAAAACCCCTGTACCTAGGGAATCCGGAACTGCGAGCAGTATGGATAGTCTTACAAACACCCATAGCGTAGATCAACCCTTGTTACAATAAGATATCCAGCTATTACTGGTCACGTTCTTAAATATCACTGTCGGATTGTGACAGAGTACTGAAGGCGCAGTTTAACATTAAAATTGTTAATGGTAAGTCAGTAAGCACTTGATTAAGCCTTGATTCTTTTTATACGGCATACAAGGTGCAGTACTTAAAATCACAATTGTACGAGCATATGAGTATGTCAATTCACAGTCGTCATGTCACCACAAATCATTACCATAATTATCTGATCTATTTGTATTGGAATTATGCCTTAAAAATAATATAAACAATTTGAAACGATTAAATTAAAGCAAATTAAAGCACCTAAGGTTCACTTTAAGTGTCACCGTAAATAGGTAAGATTAATTTATAATATTATGCAACACAATTGACCAGGGCAATAGGATCAGCGGGTTTGATTGATTTGGGCTGTCTACAGACCTACGACAGAAATGTTGCCGTTTCAAGCAGTAGCCGCATACATGATGCAGTAGTTAAAAAGGCAATTGTCTGTTGAAATAATAGTTTAGTATGGATTCAATTATTCTGGGACTCATTTTGTTGTCAATTCTCAATACTGGATGAAACTAGCCTTGATTATGAATATAACTTCGTTACGTTTCCCCATGTAATCGATACTGCATGAATACTAGGACCACGTTAAAACGATTATTTGAACAGTTGGTAGCATTGATGTTACACGTTGATTTTATCGATTTATACTTGATTCAGTAGCAGTGTCATTCTTTGTAACATTTGTAGATTCATAGTCAACTATCAAATTAAATCAAAAGATCTTGAAGATTCGATAATTTGATAACTTTACTATTTCGTCGCTTACCTCACTGAAGTTTTATTCATTACAATAATTCTTGTACACATGGCTGGGTGTCTATAATTTAAGAACTAAATGAGCTTGCGGACGTCAAAAATTGCATCTTTAAGTGAAATTTATAAGATTGGTATTTTACACAAACAAATAATATAATTAACACATTTAACAAAAATATAGTTTTAACAAAAATAATACAATAAAGTAATCACGAGTAACATAGAATTCTAGTGATTATGATTTTGAATTTTATACCATTCATTTTTCAAAAAAATTCTTAACCTATGGAATAAACCGTTTCTAATAATTTAGTTTTCGAAAACATTTCAATCTTAGATCAAGGGATACCTCATTTTTTATTAAAACTTAGAACAAAGTAGAAAAAATATTTTTTTGTTTAAGTTACTATAAAAGTAGATTGTTTTGTGTCTATACCAAGGGAGATCCTTGTCATTGGTCCAAGGCAGACCTTCATTAAACGGAGAGGTGACAATAGCCTAAGAAAACCTTATTTTGTTCGCTACTTACAATAGCTCGAGGAATATTGACTTCTTTGAAAGATGTAATTTTGTAACTACAGAGTAACGAGGTGAACTGGGCGTTCCGTTCACCTGACGTTAAGCGCCTGCACTTAAAGTTGCAGTGCCACCCACTACTTAAAATTGTAGTGCACTGCACTGCGCTCGTCACCCTGATATATTAGTTGACGAGTAATTTAGCTGAAAACAGCTTTCATACTCGAACACACCAGTTTTTGCTACCTCTCCGTTGAATTTAATTTTTAATATAATTATTATAAGGACATAGAAAATCGTAAAGTCAATAATGTCAAGCGAATATAATTCACCAAAACTAAATGTCTGAAGTCCTTTTAAATTATATTTTGCACTTTATCATAGCACAAGATAATCAAATCATTTATTTTCCCCGCTATCCATACAAGATAAAATGTCTCGCACATATTTGTTAACAATAAAGTGTGTAATATTGTTTAGGCTATTGAAATTTCACATCAGCAAAAAGTAAAACTGAGCCACAGATATTTGAAAAACATTTTATCTTTGTATAATTAATAGGGTTTGACTAAATTTTTAGGAGATCCTACACAATTTTTAATAAGTACGTTATTCTAATTACATAAATAACTAAACGAAAAGCTATTGGAGGATGATCTATCACTTATTACGGAAAGAGGAAATTATTGGAAGAAGCGATTGGTAATGTATAAGTTTTATCCATTAAAGTTGAATGTTCAGCAAAAATTACATTACATATTTGTAAAAAAAATCTTTCCACTTCCTATTTCTTCATCATATTTGATTGCGCTTACCAATTGGATTGCGCAAGCTTGCGAAACGAACTCTACACTTGCACATTCTTCCTTTTAGAATCACTCACTTGTCACAATTGCATTTTATAAGATTTTATCCCCACATTTATCTTAGTCATTCGGTATGAAGAAATAAATTACATAAATAACTTCTTAACCTAACTTCATAATTAATTTCAGTACGAAAAACCAATTTGTGAATTCGACTTCGTAACAACTAAATTAATAAATGCAGTTAATTAGTTCTCGAATCTAACACAGGATTCCGACCTCTTGCATTACACAATAATGCATTGCTGAATCGAAAGCATCGATTGTTAAAGCACATAGAAACAATACATTACACGAAAAAGAAATGTTTGCTTAAAATTACAAAATCGGCCTTGCCTAACGCAATGTCGACGTGTTGAGTACTATTCTAACATATTTGTTTTTTCCTGTACAGGCGACAAATAGTGAGGTATCTTGCAGAGAGTCCACTACTTGAATAGACGTTCATGTGACAGCGTAACGTTTTATATAAAATTTTACAGTTAAACCACTATAGCGCGACTCGCGGCAATTTGTCGAATGACTGTGTATACACTACACTATATGTATATGTATACTGAATGATGTATTGTTATTAACTCTACATCACGCGTACAGGTAAGGCTTAGTGGTGCTTTATAATTATTATTGTCTTATTGATTATTGCATTTATTTTTTGGGGCTACATCACATCTTTAATTAAGATACAGCAACTTAAACGAACATACCAAAAGATTTTCTGAACAAATTATTAACTTAAAAAAAAATTGGTTAAATATCATAATCAAGTAAAAAAAAAAATATATATATATAGTACTTTTTAGATGACTGAGTCTCTTTTAATTAGGACTTTAACTGGGAAGAAAATTGTGTAGATTTAAAAATGCAATGTAGACTAACCAATCAATAAAGTTTTATGTGTGGAGTTGAGCTGCTTCAAGCAGTGATGCAGGTCGGGCTTAACGTGGTGTTGACTCTGGATGCACAAACTAAACTTAAATTATATCTGTCAGCTATTGCTATATCTTACGTTTTCATAAAATTGGAAAGAGCCAGCAATAAATGAAGAGCCGCTGTCAATTAAGTTCAGTTCATGCTCTCTGTGTTAATTATTTACTGCTGCAATTTAATACCTGCTTCACAGAATGCCTCACTATTTATTATGCCCGCAGCCGGTAATATCGTGAGCTTAGACGCTGTACAGGTAACTCTCCAGCTTGGACTTGGGCGAGGGCTGCGTGAATGGCGAGAACCAGAGGATCGAGAAACGGCCGAAGACGGACTGTATGCTCTTCCATCGGGACTTGCGCACCCACCGAGCCTGCTCCTTCTTCAGTTGTTCGATTCCCTGCAACGGAAAAGAAGTTTCTTATCATCTGAATACGCACGACCTCCTTGCTTAACACTTTGACTGCTGAGCCGGTTTTCTTGTCTAGCCACGGTTACAGATCTGCACACACCGTTGTTTTCTCGTACCGTTAACGCAACAGTTGTGTTTTCCCGTACACGTGGACAGTTATAAAAAACACAGCCGTTGTGTTTTCAACAGTGAACGTGTTAAGGGGCCGTCCATTAATCGTGTGATATTTTTGTAGCATTTTCAATGGGTGATGACAATGACTTTCACAGGTGATGTGCAGATTTCCATTACCACTGTCGTTAAGCCGTCGGTCCCGGTAATCAATTGATTAAACAGTAGTAAAACCGGCCCACGGGCGACCCTCGGGCGGCCTAATAACCTCTGACACCAGAACCCTACCAGAGCAATCCTGGTTAGGAGTCATTAGGAATTACGCATAACAAAATCACAAATGTCGATTGATAGTGGTTATATGCAAACTAACTTGGGTTTAAGTCTTGTCTACCCCACGGCTGGGCAATGGCGTTCCCAATTCTTTGCAGAAGTCTGGGAGTTCCAGCCTATTGTCCTGGTATGGGTCCGGTTTCCTCATTTTATAGAGTACGGCTGAGTTGGATCAGATACTATGGCCTAAATTGAGTAAAAACTACTTCCGTGACCTGATTACACCTTTGAAATCCATGCATAATTGCTGAGCTGGTTCAGGATCACCTCAAGTCTACAAGTAGTCAATATGTTGTGACCACGGTCGACATGGATACGACATAGATAGTTCACCCATTGACCTCGGCACCCTTATGGACGCATCAAAGATTCATGTGTAGAACGCAGCACATGTTCAATGTAGTCGATGCGGCTAGCGTACAGTAAAATCACCACTAGTATAATTAATAATAAATAACGCGTCACGATCACATACATAGATCCTGAGCCATAACTAGGATTCCCTGTATCTGGAGAAACGGTAAAAATCGTCCCACTGTTGGACAGACACTTCTCTTTCCTCTTCTCACGACTTCCTGTTTACCGCTACTACTGGGCAATCCTTCAAGTCCACTTAAGTCCTGAAACCTATAGTCATTACATATAAAATAAAGAACTCACAGTCTCGTCATTCCAGATAGCGTGTAGTTGCGTGCCGAGCATGACAGCGGTGAAGATAGCAAACAGCAGGGCTTCCGCGATGAGGAACAGTAGGAGGACGACCGTCGCAGGTGGCGAGTACGCGCTGCAGTCACGCCACTCATGTCGGATGCACGTGACGAACTGGTACACGGAGAGGCAGACAGCGTGGATCGATATAGCCGCTATATAAAACTGGAACGACACACGCGAAGGCGTTTATGAACCATCCAATATTCAGCACGTCCGGCGATATGAAATGCGGGGTACCTACAATTACCTACTACTTTATTTATTTGAACAAGAACTAGGCTAATGGGGTGGAATATAACTGTAACGGAGCATATACTTCCTACACTAGGCACGAAACTCGTACCGTGAGGCCTAGGAATCTTAGTAGGATTATATGCCTTAATGTAAATACTTCGATTGTGTAGTTTGATTTTGGCGGTAACCCTGTACCACCAGGCGGACCAATCCCTTTATATGCCGCTCTATCACATAAGAAAAACTAGAATATATGTAAAAAAAGCTCCAAGCATGGCTCACCGTAAACAGCACGAAATACTTCTGATTGTTCTCGCCGACGCAGTTATTCACCCAGGGGCAGTGGTGGTCCATCTTCCTGATGCAGCGCTGGCACACGGAGCAGTGGTGAGCGCGCTCCGGCTTGATGCTGCAGCATTTGGTGCACTTAAATATCACCTGACCCTCGCGGAAGCTCATCAGCTTAATCATCTCTTTGGTCGCGTTGCCTTTTGGTACGGCACCCTGGAAAGAGTAAAGAATGATACTCTAGTAACTCAAAACAGTTTTCAAGGTTCTTCTATTAAAATATGTTTTACTGTGATGCAATCTCGAAATGATGAGATTTCCTGAATATAGTAAAGTAGTTTGAGTTCCAACATTGACATAAGGCTGCCACTTTCTACTCCTGCCACATTCATAATGTACTCGTCAATAGACGAAGGCTTTCAGTTGTCGCTCTCGGCACTATGCAAAACAAGATCCTGGAATGATAGAAGTGTCCCAATTGAATTAAATCGATGCCCATGATTCTAAAAACGTCCAACAAACCTTTAATGGCCCGTAGACAATCTAGCTCCTTTCAGACGTTTGTTTGTTTGTTGAGTACGGCAGTGCCAGTGTCTGGAATGAGTTTTTCAAGCCGCTCTAGATCTTCCGACGTAGCCTAACTTAAACCGCGCACCACTCAGGAAAAATGGGTTAAAGATTGAAGCAAAAAAGCGTTGGCCTTATCAACTTGTAAGCGCTTACCGGATCGGTAAACATTGTCCTGAGATGCGAAGCGAACGCCAGGAAAGCCAGGCTCTGGAATACGATGATGTTCACGTAGCTGTAGATCGGATACGTAGAGATGCCCGGCAACAGCATCACCATCATCACCACAAACTCCGCGTACAAAATCAGCAGCCATGTCAGCACCGCGCATATGATACCGCAAATATCCTGGAAAGGGCAGGTTCAACATACATATCACGAGAAAAGCACGTATTGCCCAACGACACTCAGTTTGATTATAGACTTAACCATAGAACGATATATAGATATTCTATGGTGTTCATTTCAGATTTCCATAGACATATTTGTAATTAAAATTAAAATAAACATGTTTCTAAACACGTGAATCAAATAATGTATGTATAAAAAGATTTTAACATTGAATCTATCATCGGATCGTGAGAAGAACCGGCAAGAAATTTAGATTGCGTTCTAGAGGTTCTATAAGACCTTTAGCTAGTCTTATGAGTTTTACAATTACATGGTATGTCTACCCATCACTATAATTAATAAAACATGCCAATTTCGTATAATTTAATATCATCACTCTATCAATAGTGTAGCTAATAATAAAACAAACCAATAAGTCACCTACTGCACGTAGCAGTTTGATAACCTATGCCTATAAGACCCGATATTGCAGTAAAAAATATCATAATATCAATGTTGATAATATGATATTTTTTACTGCAATATACAGGCAAATGTCAGTTAAGGAAGAAGATATAACTATCCAAAACAGTCCCAATCTTCCTTACTAATTACATAACATTTTAATTTTGAAGTATTATTTTATTTTATGTTACTAAGTAACGAGAAGAGCAAGTCGTTCACGTGATGGTAAGTGCGACGTCTGCCCATAACAGCTAAAGTGGCACTCAGTTCTCATTACAAAATCTTGTGCGGCACTGAACTGCTCTAGATAACAGGAGGAGACCACGACGAGACTACGGACGACGGGTGGGACGGAATAACCCTAAAATGAGTTACGTTCGTCAATTTGCATGAAAAATTTAATTGCAAAAAGCTAGTTTACCTTTATGCACCATGCCTTTCCTCCACAGCATTTATTATGCATGTCTTTGTCAGGTCGCGACAGAACCAGGCACTCGGGATCTACCTGATACTGGTTGTCCATATCATCGTCATCAGAGCTTTCATAAAATTCTCGTATCATTGAATCTCTATCACCCAAACCACCCCCTGAAACTGTCGTTTCGATTAGGCGTCACTTAATAGTAATTACAATTAGGTACATAAATACGCACATGTATAAAGAAATTATAGAAATAAATCGTAATTGCAAAAAAAGATACATTCAATCAAGCAAAAGCACTTAATTTCACCCGCGTATGCATTTATTACAATTTGAAATTTATCGTCAAGGGCGTCTTTCTATGCACAGATACTTAACATAATGGGCTATCGCTATTAATAAAAAGCCGTGGTCGCGGGTCCACCGTGTATGTATCTTTATTTATTGATCTATTTGTAACAAGAGCACTAGCGACCGTTGCCTTTGTGCTCGTCGTCGTTTTGTAATAAAAGAGTACTTATTCAATTCTGCAAAGTTAACCGACTGTACACGGTTTGATGTTAGTTATTTAATATTAGTTCGTGTTATTCATGTGTTAGCAGACGGCCTAAAGCCTAGAATCAGGAGTCTTAATCCTATATAGGGAATCAGGAACTACGAAGACCATGGTACTACTAATTTGTCTGGCATTTTAAATACGAATAAATATCGCATAATATTCAATACTCAGTACTCAAATGGCCAAGGAATAGAACACACTAGCTGTGTATGTTTCTGCTAACAATGAACTCGGAGGTTTTTAAGTGAGAGTATAGGCAATAGGCATCAACTGGTAAGAGTGTCATAATTATTCTAGAACACATAATCGACTATGTTTGGGCGAGATAGAGGTAAAGCGCGAACGTTTATGCCAAGAAAAATAGATGGCTAAAATAACGTCAAGCATGCTTGAAAGTCAGCTGTACGTGAGGAATTAAAACAAATTGAATTTGAGCAATAAAGAGACAGTTATTTTTTTTATACTAGAGACGCCCCTGAGTTAATTAGGAAAAAGTTAAAATTAATTAACAAATTCACATATTGATGACTCTCACGTGACAAATTTGATACTTTCGCAGCGTCACTTCATTTGATCTAAGAAATTGTATAAGTATATAAGCAATTATAATACATCAAAACATAAAATAATAAAGGAAGCATTAACATCTACAGCTTACTCCGATATGGGTCAGCAGGCGACACGCTTAAACTTTTAATTGGCAAATATAACTTTGATCTGTCTGGCCGCTGATTCATAGGTTGTTTTTTTCTATCGGTAACTTTCCCAAACATTTTCTTTTTCTTTGATTTTATTACTGGATGTAAATTCATTACTTATTAAACTGTCATAACACTGTAATACTACTCAGTATTCCTGTTCACAAAAAGTAAAGATTTATATACATAATAATATATTCAACGAAAAATTACAGTTGCCTCATTTATTTTTGTTTTAAATTTTGATATCGTGTTTCTTTTTTGCATAAATAACCGCGAATAGCCAATCGTACCAAGAGGCAATTATATATACAAACAAATAGGAACAGATGCATAATATGTGACAATGCTGACTAGGTAAATAAAAAGCATATGTCTTTCTAAAACTAATGTCATAGAAACACATTAGTTAGTAAAAGAGTTTTCAGAGCATTGATTTTAGTGCATGCCTACCAAATACTTAGCATTGTCACGCCATAAGCTCAATGTATTAGCATATTGTATTTATAAAGTGTAAGCATACTTGACAGCACATTTCACTAAACGTTTAACTGACAAATATGCTGAACGTAGCATCTCTATTGTAAAATTTACAATGGACATGCCAAGACTGCGCAGCTACTTTAAATATCTATTATTTGGTATGTGTGGAGAGACAGCAACCAATCAATATCAATTGAGAACTGTTTATTAATGGTGTGCATATAATTATGCAGCTGCAGTGGCATCAATGTACGAATTTACGGGGTCGTTGTCCCGTGCCACAAACACCAACATCTACCAAACAACACAAAAATCTTTACTTATAATAATTTTAAGTACAGTAGTCTCACTAATCTGGCACTTTGGTACATCAGCACATCCAGTAGTCCGGCACCCTACCCCACATCTCCCTCCACCGAAACCTCCAAGAAAAACTTTTTAAACATGGACTACAAGTTGTTAATAAGCAAACCTTCAATTAAAGGCTAATTTAAGATAACGAAATTCATACATAGTAATTATATATCCTTGGGCTGGTATGTGGCTTTCTTCACAAAGTTTTCCTTCACTGAAAAGTGAGTGATAATTACGTACATATATTTTACAAGAAAATCATTGGTGCCTGCACTGGAATTCGAACTCCCGGCCCTCGCCTACAATCCAGTAATCCGAAAATTCTATTTATCCGGCACACCCTGCTCTCAAGTAGAGCCGGATTAGTAAGATACTGTAATAACACTATTACTCATCATCATCATCATCATCATTAACCCATATCGCCCCACTGCTGAGCATGGGTCTACCCCCACTTTCATCGGGACTACTACTACTACTACTTAGTACAAAATTGTAATGCAGTTTTACTGCATTACTAAACTTTTAACACATTCACTGCTGAAAACACAACTGTTGTGTTTGTAGTATGGGAAAACAATATGGAGTATGCAGAGCTGCACCTGTGGCTATACAAGAAAATCGGCTCAGCAGTGAAAGTATTAAATGTGTAAATTTTTTTATAATACTTTTCAAGCATGCAAGCAGTAATATATAATAGTTGTAATTATGGGACTAAAAGCACAAACTGAAAGGGCATGCATTAGATAACAATGGTCTTTGGCAACAAAATATTTGCATGTGCAGTATAAAGTAAATCATAAACTCTAGGTAGACAATTTGTAAAGTACAATAAATTCCATTCACTGGTTTCCCAGGCCCCTTTGGTTTTCGGCCCATGGACGAAAATTAAGGTATTAGCGATAAACTATTATTTATTTTAGTAAAATGTATGTCCAAAACAACAAAAAAAAGTTAAGAATAATTCTTGTTGAAAATTTGGTGTTTTGGCCAACTTCTGAAAAAAGGCCTCAAATTTTATGATTATATTTACAAAAAGAATAGAAATACTCTTGAAGCCTTTTTTAAAACACATTTCTCATGCAGAAATGCTGTATTTTTTAATTTACTGGGACGACTGCCAACTGAATATGAGCAAAATTTTCGTTTTACTACATCATAATGCAGTGGCCGGAAACAACCTCTCTGCCAGAGTACTAACATTTGTGGCTGAAAACCAGAAAGACGAAAACAACCCACTTCCTTTTAATTTTCATCTTCCAACACAAACTATGCAGTTTGAAGACCTAGCAGTGATAAAAACAAAACTACAATGTTAACAGATTCAGAACTAATAGATACGACTATAAATCACTCCATTCTATTTTACTGTTAACTTCAAATTATGTGTCTGCACTAAATAGCTTATTGACCTTTGTCAGAACAGGTAAAATAAAAAAGACTACAATACAGATAAATTTGCTTACCTTTAAAACCAGTAACTTAGGGCACAGGCCAATTTAATTGAACAAAATATTAGCCAGGGAATTTCATAGCCTGGCAAAATGTTCAGCTATGTTTTTTCTAGAAACAATGATCAAATTCTAGCAAATGCTGCTTAGCCAATATTGAGTCAATTATATCTGAAAGAAAATGATTAATACCAGTTATTGGATACATTACGTTGCTGTATGTATTTCAAACCTAAATCAAAAGTGGACACATAAACAAACAAAATAAGTAACCATATAGTGTTAACACATTCACTGCTGAACTGTTTTACTTTGTATGGCTCTTTCACGAATCTTCACACAATGTGTGTATAAACTGTTTACCGGCTGATTTGTAACTAAACTCAATCAGCTGTGCGGGTGCACACAAGTAATGTTCATCAATACAGCAGTGCGGGCGTTTCCGCTTGCTGTAAAATTATAAAAACATAGACAGGTGTTTTCAGCAGTGAACATGTTTATTTTCGTTTGGAGTTGATAATTGAGTTGCTTTTATATATTCATATTATAATTATTTTGATTTAAATGTAAATGGAAAGCAGACATCAATACAAATAGCTGTGTTGTTTAAAGATTCAAATACAATATTTATATGTTTTAGCTGCCCTTGACGAGTATGTGCATTGCTTGATGAATAGGGGGCACTCAAACAAATTTGCCATCTAACTTTAATGATAGTTGATGGATAACAAAAAGTCCCATAAAAATTTATAATTAGTGGTATATATCACACAAATACAATAGACACAATCAATCCCAAAATGATAGGATTATAATATAATTTACTTTATTTGAAGGCTCCTCCGACAGTGGTTGAAAGATATACTCCCGTAAATAGTTCAGTGGGAAATATCAGAATCTCACCATATATATTAATGACTGTTTTCCTATTTATAATGGATATATTTCAATGGTTGAAACATCAAGACGAAGAATTAAAGAAAGAGCTCACCAAAGTGTTGGTTGTCCTGTCCAAAGCCCCACACTGAACGTTATTAGAGGGCGCACGGTCGTGGTCGGCGGCGCATGCGTATCTCACCCCAAGGTCCAAGATCAAGAATAATGTTGATGTTATGCTTATGTAGGCTGGCGTCGCGGTTTTAAAACAACCAAGGGATTGCACGTGACTCGCCTTACACTACGAAGTTTACCTTTAACAATCGGGGTAATTTTTCATTCACCACGTAAAACGTAAAAGAAAACGGACTAGGTACTCTGAAGCGCAAGTCAAGATAGAAAATGGTCGGAAGATTCGTACCTGAATAGCCTGTCGTGTGCGTGTATTTTCAGTTTCATTACCATGCCCGAGGCACCGGGAATGCAAGTTATTGTATAGTCGATTCCTTAATGATTAACTATCATAATTTCAAAACAATAGATTATATTTCAAACGAGCCGAATACATTTCCTAAATTACAATTATATTCAATACAAAAATGAAATGAAATCGCTTTCTTCAACGCAGCCACAAAATTTTTAAACACAGCACAGATAATATTGTAAAGTGACTTATAGATTAGCCACAGGTAAAATATGAAATTATAGGTTTTTTTTAACATAGAATACAAATATGAATACCAATAATGTTACGGTCGGCGCGGGCGGCGCGGGCGCTCGGGTCTGACTGACAATTCACCGCGGGCTGATTAGGGCGTAATTTATAAATTCTATCTATCTATTTCAACCCACATCAAAATTTTATAATTAGTTTTTTGTAATTTATACGCAGCTTTATAAGCGCTTATACTCATTTTATAAAATCGTTAGATTTTAGGACATCTCAGTAGTTTTGGATGTTCGAAGGGAAAAAACATTTATTTATATTTTGTACTTTAGTAGCACACAATATGTACAAGAAGGATTTGATGCTAAGTAGCATTCGATACCAATTATTCTCGGTAAGGCTGACAAATTAATTGGGTGAATCCAATAGCAACCTTTTTTCTTCCTTTGCGTTTAACACAAGGAAACGTACAATAGGTAAGCTATACTTATTATACTCTTTGAGGTAAGCCGTAAGTCCAACTTTGACATTCAACCTTTCCTCTGGAACGATTGAGTTCAGAAAAAGTCTGATGCAAAAACCAAACGTCAATTTAGTAAGTAGGTAAATACGATCCGATAGTCTGATCAGATAACTCTGCTATGAGTTGTATAATAATTATTATAGACTACTATATGGACTGAAATTCGACAGTTTTATTTGAAAATATTTTAAAACACGAAAATTATCATTATCATACAACTTGATAAAACAATGCAAAAATCGTGCGATGACAAAAAGAAAAAAAACTATTGCTCCATTTGAGCCTAACCTAAATTAATTTATATTTAGTAGGTATTAACTCTTTGGTTACTTTAGTTTGATAAGTTGCATTACGTTTGGATTCTATTATTTCGGAAAATTTCATTAACATTAGCTCAGTTTTTAGTAAAGTAGAACTTATTTAACTCTTAAGCCAGTGAACTACCGTAACTTCAGTTTTACTCAGTTATAGTTTAAGTACAAAAAAATAGCTCAAATTTATTTTTTTATTTAGTGAATCTACTCCAAAATCAGTTATGCCACCGGTAAGAGCCCTTTTTATGCTACCAAGTTTTTTTATTACATAAAAATAGAAGTATGTACCAAATTTTTAGGCTATCTAGTGACCTAATTATCATTGTTCAAAGGCGCCTCGTTGGCGCCGTCTTACCCTCATTGTGGAAGTGATTTGTCACTTTTACTCTCCATGCTTTTCGAAGCCGTGTACAGCCCGTCACACACATAAAATACCTATAAATTTATATAAATTATAGTAAGGCATAATTACGATATATTTTCTATGCAAATATTCTTGAATAATATATTATTGAATTATAATATTAATTTACTTGAATTAAACTTTACTTGTATTATAATACTAGCTGCGCCACGCGGTTTTACCCACGTAGTTCCCGTTCCCGTGGGAATACGGATATAATGTTCCATATTGTTTAGCCTATAGCCTTCCTTGATAAATGGACTATTCAACACAAAAAGAATTGGTCATTTCGAACCAGTAGTTCTTTAGATTGTAGCATTCTAACAAACAAACTCTTCAGCTTTATATATTAGTATAGATTATCGAATATTTGCCTTGCTATAATTTATATCAATATATATTAGAGCTATGTGTGTGATGGGCTTACCGACCTACAGCCAAATTGTATCACAAAATATATAAGGATTTGGCATATAGCTAGGCAATCACGCTTATCTTACCTAGGTTATGATTCAAAAGACATTCGACAGATAGATAGATAAACTCTTTATTGAAACACCACAGAACAAAGAAAACTTAAAACTAGAACAAAACAAATTACACACAGACAGAATACATTTTATTAAAATAATTAATTAAATGCTTAAATAGAAAGTATTGGAATCAAAGTATAAGCAGTGAAGATTTTATAAAGCATATTATAAAGCTACAGCATTATATCAGTAGGTAACCTTGAATATGGACCAGTTGTGCGCAACTCCGTATTATTCACCATTTAACAGTATCATTTTTACAACATCGATTTTGAGAGGTATTGTCTCAAACTTAATTTCTTTATAATTGTTGAATAAAGTGTAGTATTAACCATTACGTTTTGGTTATAATGTCGTGTTCTGTCTAAGAAGTTTTAGTAGATTCTCCACCACAATACTAAAACATGACTGAATACTACTTGACTACTATGAATGAAGAACTATTGTAAATAAAAACTAGAATTTGAAAAACTTGTGTTAAGGATATTTTAATACTGAACATTGCTTAAATCCACCTATCTAATTCATTTATCATTGACAGCTTGTGATTTCTTTTTTCAGCCACAAAAAGGGAAGGCACCCACCAAAGGTGCTAAGCAAATTTTAATGGAAAATGCAGCAACAATAACTTTTTATCGAAGTATGGCATTGGGATCAGTATTATGTAATGGCATCATAATGGGCGTTTTCTATTCAGAAGATATAACAATGTGGATAATTGTAAGTTCAACTAGTAAGGTCCTGGTCTACTTGCTGGGTAAGTGGGAACACTGTGAGGTAAACTCGTTTAACACATTCACTGCTAAACATTTTAACTTGTTTTGGCTCTTTTACAAATCTTCACACAACATGTGTGTTAATTGTTAACTGGGGTTGTGTAAACTCAATCAGCAGTGTGGGTGCACACAACTGGTGTGATAAAATTGTCAATAGCAGTGCAGGATTGCACGCTAGGCATGCTTTGGTTCTCGTAAAATTATAAAAACACAGACGTGTGTGTTTTCAGCAGTGAATGTGTTAAGGCTATGTGCCATGTCAAATTTGAAACCAACTGTCCTGAAGTTTACGCTATTTGCCTTACATAGTATAAGTATAACCCCTCCAAATTTTAAGTCCATAGCTTTTGTAGTTTCTCCTGTGCAATAATCATATTTTCAATCTATCATATCAACCTGTGCAGTAATCAGTCTAATAATCATTATATCATGAGAATCGATTCTCAGTTTTATAGGTATCTAGAAGAGAATATATACAAACTTCTTACTTTTTTTTTTAATTTTCATCTTCATGCACTGATGAATCAAGCTAAGGACTCCAAAACTTTGTCCCAACTTCATTTAGACAAGACTCAAGTCTTCCTCTGATGATTTAAAATCCATAAGCACTTGAGCTTGATTTGGATCGGACTCGAATCCTTTCATTTTCAATATAAAAAATCCACCTCGACACAGCTGACCCACGTAAACCTTAAGTGATGCTCCAAATATGTGGACCAGTTGAGGGTTACATACTCGTGCCAGGTCTTTGTAATTTGATGTGGCAAAAAATAACAAGACAGGTGGCGCTCTCACAAAACAAGGCGACCAAAGAAATTCCGGCATTGTGGAATTTTTTTTGAAGGACAATCCAAACTGTTAGGTAAAGTAATTAATTCTTATCGCAAGAAAGTCACTTTCGCAAGAAGGCCAAGGGCAGCAGGTTTGAGGCAGTCCCAATAGCATCCAGCAGATGGTTATGTCGCATCAGAACTCCCATACAGAACCAATGGATGAGGATGTTGAACGGGTGTAAGGTACAAGTGTAATTTGCATGTAATTACATTCAATTTGGGACATGCAATTTCTTTTTTAATTATTATTGTGTATTTTTTAATTAATTGATTGTTTCTATGGATTTTTGTATCTGAAAAAAAATGATAATTTTTTTTTATATATTTGAAAAATTGAAACTGTTATGCAATGAATTAAATACTTCTACTTTTAAACCTTTGCATGGCAGGTAGTTTTCCCGCACTAAGGCTATTATTTACCGTGACGCTTCGGTTAATTTAAAGAGACGAAAATGCGGTTTCTTTCTGTTATACCTAAGATCAGGAGGTTAGACCTCAAATAAAAGAATAATAGATTGATAACCACGTTTACAACTTAAGAATATATAATAATAGCAAGAAAACCTTAATTTCAGATACTAAATTTACTATCAGTGGGGCTCCACATCGGGTGCTATCAACTGTTGCAGTACACCAGTCGGCCGACCTACACTGACAACTCGCAGCTCATGGACCCTGGTCTGGACCTCAACATGGAAGGGGGCATGGGAGAGTGAGTAAATCAAACAATAATACTACTATTGTTTGAAACACATGTATATGCTCTGGGTCTGGATGCTTGTGGGAGTTCCTATATCTCTAGGTGCAGGGAATCTTAGGTAAGGTTCAGCATCTACATATCTGATTGTGACTTGTTGTCGACTGAGGTCACCATATAATAGTTACAGACATATTAATGAACTATATCTAAGCAGAATTTTCATGGACTGGAAGATGTTGTATAGGATGGCCCCTCACAAGGTAGACAAACCGAGGGCCTGGGGCGTGTCACAGAGGGTCTCTGGTTGCAAACAGCTAGCAACAGCTTGCTGTGGAATTCTATAGGGGATTCTATTCTATGTTTAATAGTGGACATCTTCCAGCTGATGATGAAAACCTTATAAGCCAAGGTGACGGTATAATCATAAATCATATTTTTCTATTTACTAAGTAGGTACATTTTGTTCAAATTCATAATAACATCTATTTAACTTCATCTCAAGTACCTCTTGTAATAAAGTCTACCTTCAATTGTCTTATTTCCAGGCACATCAAGGATGTTGTGATCCTGGTGTCAATGACCCACATCCTCGCTATTGTGTCCAGTTACTTCTGGCTCCTGCTGCTACTGCTGCCATTGAGGGCTTTCTGGCTGCTCTGGACTAACGTCCTCGGACCATGGTTTTTCCAAGAAGCGCCCAAAGATGAAGAACAAGAGGACAAGAAAAAGAAAAAAACTGAACGGAAAATGAAACGCTACCAGCAATAAGATATTTATAATTTTACATATTTTCTACAAATAATGTAGAATTCGTATAGGTAAGGTGTTGTCCTGATAGAACGCGATTTATTTTTCTTTATTTGTTTACTTAGCAATAAGCGCCCGAATATGCGTTGCTGCTCGAATATGATCGCGAGCTCATAAAATGTCATAACATAACAATTGAATCGTGGCAATCTATCGCCCCAACAAAATACCATCAAAAGATGGCACAGTTAAAACCATACACTTAGGATGTACAAGGCCAACAGTGACAGATGAATAATGGTGTAACATAATTAGTTAGTATAACGAAGTTAAATACAAGTAAAGAATCCCTGATTTAAAAAAAAAACTATTTAAAAAAGTTACAACTAACAAATAGTTTATTAAAGAAAAAAAGATGTATATTGTATGAATATAACGCATTGTTAATAATATTACAGGTGCTTATGGGTCAACCTGATAGTCTAGTTTTTCAATTTACTTTTCTTCTTTTTCAATGATAAAAGTGTATGAGATGATAAATATAAGGAATTCAAAACTTTGTCAAGCCGTATCGTAACCAAACGTTTTTTATTTTTACACAAAATGTCCACCAATTCTTCATTTAGCAATGTAATTGGATGATAAGTCTGAACGGAAATTTATTATCTAAGATTTCAATAGTTCTTTTACCACATTTTCATACAACAAATGAAGAAATAATTATAATGAACAATGCAGTATAAATAGTCATAAATTACCTGTAGAACGAGTATTGTTCAAGTTATTATGTCTTTTAACGCCACATTCAGTCAATTGCACAAAATTCATCTCGACTTGGAACATGCCCGGAAGCTATGGCCTCTTACCCGCGTTCACAATGACATATCGGCATATTGTTTCGCTATTCTCACGGCGATATTTATTGGATAAGGACCTTTCGTTTCCATGCTAAGGTTTGCCTTTTGAGCGTAGCGGAAAATCCTAAGTATATGGTTAAAACACTAAACATGTTTTGAAGTCTTGAAGTTTCAGTCAGGAGTTCACGGCACCATAATGTATGAACGATGGCTAAACTTCACTAACATTGTAACGGTTGATAACCACAGGTACTTTTAAAATGTACGACAGTTAAACAAGCTAACTGTAGTTAATATGTGGTTCAATTATTGTTGAACACCAGTGTAACTACTGGAACATTTTATTCGCGCGATAATAGGGCATATCGTAGGTAATATTAATAATAGTATAGTATTTTAAAGCAATAGTCGCACGTTCGTATTCCTACTTATAAAGTTCACGCGAACCAGCGATAATTGCGTTCTTTTAAGACAACGCCTTACAATGCCGTAGCTGTAAATTTATTGCAATTTAAAGTTTTAATTAGCGCTATACTCGCTATACAAGTGCACAGCTACCTCAGCGTGCGATGCTCTACGAAGTCACTTATATGAAAAATTGCCGGTTGGCTTTTTCACTATAGGATAACCGATTCTAAATGTTGCCTTTTATATATGACTATAGTATAGTGATAAAATAGGTTATATTATACATTTTTTTAATATATTTACACTACTCTAATAATTTAATTAGTTACTGATTATTATTGAATTTTGAGACGGACATCTCCTTTTCATGTGCTGATTGATTGTGGAATGTCGGACAGGAATTGGAAACAGCATTAACTATACCTGAAGTGTAAATAAGGTATGTTTAGAGTACAAGGAGCAGACTTTCCTGCAATGGAGTCGGGTCTTAGGTCAATCAATCAATATAATAATTTAGTAAGATTAATTTGTACTCTGAGAATTATTTCGGAGGTATGTGATCTAAAAATCCGGATTAGGCCCCTGTGGCGTATTAAAATCTTCCTCACAAAATCGAGAGGAGATCATGTTGTAAAAATACTGCCTTGTCCAATGCCTACTCTTTCAGCTTTTTAGGGTTCACCTCAAAAGGAAACATGAAACGTAATATATGATCACGTTGCTCTCTATGGGTCAAGACCCTTTTTCTCTGAAACGCGTAGAGGTATCAAGTTGAAATTTATATCAAATAGGTACTCGGGTCTCCAAACTAAAGTAAGAGGAGGGGGGCACCCGAGTTCAGCAGTGGGTCGATATGATGATGATGAATCGGGTCTACGGTCCCCTTCGGCTGAAAATATCAATTCAATCATAAGATATGACCGTTTATGTCGCCTATTTAGTGATTTCACAAAAAAACTAAAACCTATAGGGTACTTCCCGTTGACCTAGAATTATAAAATTTGGCAAGAAGCAATGTCTTTCAGCAGATGAAAAGGAAAAGTCAGAAAACCGTAAATATATAGTTAAATAACTAGAAAAGGGTGTGTGTGTAATAATGTACACACATAAGAAGTGAAACTTCTTTCTTTATTTGTGTAAGTAATTGGAATTATCTATTAAAAGTGGTACAATTATTAAATTACTGTTAATCTAGCAGACATGCATTAATTATTTGGAATTCAATATGATCGAATACATCATTAAAAATTAATAATAAAAAAAGTCTAATTTTTAATTTACTAATTGTGTATTTTATATAATTTCTGTTTGTTTTTTGTTTTTAAAATTAAATTATGTCTACTAGATTGAAAGTTATATTAATGAATACTTGCTAATTTCAATATATTTATATACATTTACTGATTACCTACAATCCAACAGTGTGGTTAACATAAAGATATACCAAAATCACACCCACGGGTTGGATCTTTTACAGAAAAATAAAATCACTTTCTTTTTTCTTTCACTCTCACTAGTAATTCACTTTATATTCATTAAGTCCTTCTATTTTATCACTTTATTATTAGAAATATGTTTTTTTTTTAAAGTCACTGTTGCATTTTGGTAAACATCGTGGCGCATGACGGTTGAGCGTAACAGAAAAGAGTGACCATTTTTGACGTTGCTTAAAAATTTCTCCTATACGTTGATAAAGAAGTTTCACTTCAAAAAGTAATTTACTATTACAAACTTATTGTTTGCGGTTGGAGCAATAATCGTGTCTTGGGTTTGAACGGCAGAGTTGCCCTTTAACCTAGGTTGTCTTATTGAGAGCAATAATATTAGATGGATTATTTAATGTAAGTATTCATAGGAACCTTTAACATGTTTGTTAGGAGCCCACGGTGCGCGAGTTAAACTCGCACCTGACGGGTTTTAAGATCATATCCTTGTTTAAACATTGAAAGCTGCCAGAGAAGTGATTGTTATAGTCTATAAGCAAGATAACTTTAATGCACATAATTATGAAACATATTTGATGCATAGATATACTTTGTAGACGAGCTAGAAATTAAATTATAAGATTTTGCTCTATTTTGTGCACGTAAACATTAGAAAAGTTATGTATTTACATTAAAAAAAAAAGCAATAATAATCATGTATATGGCCGAGGTAATTATATAATAGCTAAGACTAGCGTTGGCTCGCTGCAGACAGACATATGAGAAATAAACCTTCGTTCACTTCCAACAAGCTAATTTACATCGCGTCAACGAAAAATTGTACATTGTTATATATCTGAAGTAGGTATTGTTATAATAGTCATTGTTCACACACAGATAACTGAACAGACTGTATATTCTGTTTAAAAAATTGAAAACTGAATATTAATTAGCTCAATAATTCTTTTGTCGATTTTTATGTGACATCAAAAGCTTTCTATGTGCATTGCAAACAGTTTAATTCAGACCTATGTAATAGGACTGATAAAATTATTGCTTTAACTTTTGAGCAGTTGGGGACACTATAATATCTTAATGATATTGGATGTTTTGCATAATCTATATGTTATAGTCAACTGACTGTACAATACTGTACATGGCATCAGTTGCAATGCCATATAAAGAAAAAGAGTGTTTTTCTTCGCGTATTTTCTTGTCTTTTCTGGAAAGAAACCCTCATGGGTGTCCTCGGAAGACCCTTCCAAAGTTTTATCACAATCTGATAAATGGTTTAGGATCGCATAGAGGACAGAAATACAAACATTAATTTTTATTTCTATATAATATCAACCAGCACTGAAGAGAACATAATTATGATAATCATAATAATATAAGTACACAGAAATATAATTAAAGTACTTAACTAAAACAATTCACTCTTATAAATATTTATGGGGCCAATTCTTCATTTTTCAGATTAAGATCTAGTACCTGGATGACCGAGCTTTGCTCGGTATTTTTTTTTATGACATTTTCTAAAAATTATTCCTAGCTAAAATCGTTGGAGCCGATTCCGAGATTCCAATTCCAATCATTATAAATATATATATATATATATTTATAATGATTGGAATCTATATATATATATATATACAGGAATTGCTCATTTAAAGATATAAGATAAGATTCCATTGGTAGTACGATATTAAGTTTAAATTTTTCAATAGTCACAGGTATTCAATAGAATAAAACCTTTGCCTAAAGAATTCATTTATCTGCTTCTTCATGCTTCAGATAAAGCTTATCTGTGGATAAAGGTTATTGTCGTATGTTGACATTTGATTGGTTGCTAAAAAGTTTAAATACCTTATTGACACTGGCTGAAATAAAAAAAAGAAACGTGGATCCTACTTGTAACTCGCAAGGTAAACTATTAATGTTCTCTCTACGCTTTAATCAGCGAAAAGGTGATTTGTAATAAAACTTCAATTAACAATATGCTTGCTCTCAGCTATATGAAAAATTAAACAAACTATTGATGTGATAAATGAGCCTAATGACTGTTTCGTTCAACAGGTATTGAATTGTCTGTCTGAGGAATGAAAAATTGACCCTTATTAAATAATTTAGTGTACTTATGGTTATGTTTATGTTATAATAAAATAGTTTTTTTTATCATACAGCTATCTATGGCTGTAATTGTTAATTTTATCTAAAGTTTGTAATACTATAGTTGAAGTATACATTTGCCTGTTGAAATACTGTATTTATATTCCTATTTCATGTTAATGTTGGATGTATTTAATTTAGATGATTAAATTATACATGAATCTAGTTTATGTTATTTTATTACATCAAATACTTGCCCTATTTTTATATGTCGGTATATTATTATTATTAAATTTTTATTTTATTTGACTGAATGACGAGACGAGCAAGTCGTTCACCTGATGGTAAGCGCTACGCCTGCTCATAACAGTCATAGCACTACCCAGAATCCTGCGCTCACCTTGAGACATCGGTTCTAAAGTCTCATATGCCCAGTAATTTCGCTGGAAACAATGCCCTTCAAACCGGAACACAGTAAAGCTTGCACACAAGTGCTTGGAGGATGAATATCTGGCAACGGTGTGGTATTTCCCCAGGCGGTCTCACACTATAATTACAGTAGAGACTCCGTTGGACGGATTCGCGATTATCCATATTGTCAATCGCGAGTAAAAATCTTCGTAATCTGGTCCGTGCGTGCATTTAACTCAAAACTATCACAAATTTTGCCAATAATTTGTACTCCTATATTTTATAAGTGTCAGTGTATTTCCAAAACGGCACCTGATTTAGCCACGTCACAGTCATTGTTTATTTTATTTTATGATTATAATAGGTCGCTGCAAGCCGACTCACAAATTAATGTTCGGAGGCCAGTGAGCGAGCTGAAATACTTATTTAAAATTTCGCGGAAGCCTTACTTTTTGCGAATGAAACGCTACATCTAGTTCGGTATTCTAGAACTAACTGCCCAACTGCCGCCACACTGGGGTTGCATGTGCATAAATCGTATATTATGAAAAGTTGTGGAGACATCTAGCGAGCGACCGGGCCCGTCGTGTCGCGTCCGAGTTGAATGAAGGCGTCGTGTACTGCAGTGCGTTTTAGTTTGAAGCCGAGAGAGGGCGTGATAAGTCGGCTGGCTGCGAAATACCCAGGATGAGATGAATACCAGAACCTGAGAAAGGACATATACGAGTATTATAAATGCAAAAGTAACTTTGTCTGTCTGTTACGCATTCACGCCTAAACTAAGAATGTCCTAAGAAAGGACATAGGCTACTTTTTAATGCAAAAAAGGTTGTAAGGGGTTGATATAGGGGATGAAATTTTGAGGGTGGTAAACGCCATGCTCGGTGGTAAGAGATCGTGGCAGGCGGTGGTCTCCTTCTGCGAAGCGGCTATGGCGCAGAAGGAGGCCGCGGAGCGGGTCTGAGAGGATGACGCCCGATCTGACCCAATCCTGCTCAGACGTCCGGGGGAGCGGAGGAGGCGGTTTGCCCGCCTCGTTCCTTCCCCTTAATGGAGTCACTGATGGGGCTTCGGGGGACTCTCTGCCAGCTTGCAGGGCTCTATACGTCTGGAAGGTGGCCTTGGTGAGCCAGGTCACCTCCCCACAGGTGTAGAGGCCTGGACACCACCCAGGCCTACCGCTGGGACAAGATGGCGACTGCTAGCGCGACCCCATCTTGCCTCCACCTTGGCGGAGAACTGCTCACTGGGGGGTTTTAGTGGGTTCGAGTCCCACACACCCCCCTCTGTCACCCCCGTGGCGGAGAGGATAGTGCGATGGCATCCCCCCCTTAAAAAAAGGATGAAATTTTGTATGGAAGTTCCGTCATTTTAAAAGCTAGAAGCTTGAAACTTATTTTTTAGACTTTTGATTAGATATAAATAAAAAAAGTCCCGACATCCCGACATATAACATAAAATATTAATATATAATATAATCCTTACTTCTCTACTTTTATATTATAAATATATGTATAAATATGACATTCAAAGATGTAAAATTTGACCCTTAAGGGGGTAAAGTAAAAATAGGGGGTGAAAGTTTGTATGGAAACCACTACACCGATTTTAAAAATTCTTTCACTAATGGAAAACTGCATTATCCACGAGTAACATAGGCTATAATTTATCCCAGTATTTTCCGCTGGAACGAGAACTACGCGGGTGAAACCACGGAGCGCAGCTAGTATTATATATTTTATAACTAGAATGGTATACTGACGTGTAGCTTTGAGCTCGGGCGTATGTTAGTCCGTGCGCAAATGCTACCCTCCGCAACTAATCATCCGGTGTGATAGCAATAGCATGCGTTAGATTGGTCCACTGGAAGTGAAACCACTATTCGGACGGTATCCTCCCCAGTAGCTGCAGCGAGCATCGCACCGGAACCAACGGCGTCGGCGGCTTGGCTTTGATAGGTGGGTGGTTCAAGCGGTCAACCGAAGCTTTATACCACCAGTAGCGTCACCTGATTAGCAGCACCCGAGGACTCAGCCTCCAATAGTTCAATGCCTCCAAGACCCAAGCGTATCTCTTCTGCGCTAAACGGAGTAAATTCCAGCTGACTCCAACTTTCCGAGATGTCTCCCTACCGACAAACGAGTACCTCGAGCTTCTAGGCGTGAAGCTAACGGCCACTCTCAATTTTAGCTCATATGTTAGATACCTACAAGTCAAAGGCTCTACTTGCGGCCAAGAAGTTGGGTGTCCTCTCGAAAGTGAGACAGTACTTCATACTGGAACAGCTGCTGAATTTGTATCTATCAAGCGCAAGTTGGGTCGTTTATGGATTTCTGCGGTCAACTTTGGGACGGTTCAGCCATTTATCAGCTTGAAGCACTGGAGTCGATTGAGAGGCAAGGCTGCTGAGCCTTGAGCAGAGACGCAGACTCGCCAGCTTATTAGTTTTTATCGGATAGTACATTTCGGAGAGTGTGCGATGGAATTGCACAATTTAATTCCACCAAGCTCATTAAATCATCGAACTACGAGACGTACAGCGATGCGCCACCATCACCATGGTGGACATTCCATCTGTAGGTACGCACGTAGCGCTTTGCCTCCAGATATATACCTAGGTACTATGCGTATCGCAAAGGAGTGGAACTCCTTGCCTGAGTCTGTGTTTCCTGATAGTTAGGTACATGGGAGTCTTCAAGTCACGAGTTAATAGATTATTTCTGGGTAGGTACTTATTTACTTACTACTTATTTACCAGGTGAGATAGTGTACAATCGCAAACCAATTTATGAATGAAAAAATAATGTTAATAAAATACGGTACGCCTAAAATCGAAAAGGTTATAAATTAGTATCAGATTGAGAAAATATGTATCGTCAAAGAACTCTCAAAGAAATCTCATTTCAATAAACCATCCATAAGTCTTGAAATGGATAAACTGTTGTTTCTACAATTATACACAATTTACCATCTCTGTATTCACAGTTTAAGCAATAAATATGATTCTGATTCTGATTCTGAACTCCTAATAGTCTAAAGTCGAAATAATTTTCTGTCATCGATAGGTTTTCTAAATAAGTTTAACTAAATAATTTCTCGTAACCTTTAAGTCGAGAACAAAGTAGTTTTTGACAATGCATCATAAGTAATCATAGCCGAAGTGTTTTAATAATCGAAAATACGATGGTTTTGTCTTTATTTGCTGATAAGTTACTATTAATACAGATGAGGAAGTCCTTAGGCGTACCTTAGGCTGTGCCTTAGCCTCAGACACAAAAACAACTTTTACCAATATAAGTAAGTAAGTATACCAAAATAAAAACGTTAAAAATACTTCGCAAGTTATATATCTTTTAACAGCCAGGATGTTATTCAATTACTGTAGCGAGGACAAACAAAACTTAATAAAACGCCGCCCATTAAAAGTCAAACAAAATAATATAAAATTAAGCATTGT
The DNA here is from genome assembly GCA_912999815.1 of Campaea margaritaria. NCBI lineage: Eukaryota > Metazoa > Arthropoda > Insecta > Lepidoptera > Geometridae > Campaea > Campaea margaritaria. The sequence continues at coordinate 11,282,845 of OU538788.1, forward strand.
GTTATTTAGGTAAATTTTACAACTCATACATTTAGTATACTTTTCATTTTTCTTTTGTTTTTATTGATTTACCTGTTACCTTATTACAAAATTGTAAGAGTAATAATTATCATCCTGAATTATTTAAAGCTTCTTAAAAATTCAAAATTAAGTATAATATGATGACATGCATTAATTACGCGTAGCGATTTAGGCGATTTTTAGACACCCCTTGGTAAGATCCCCGCCCGTAATCTTACGTATGCGTATTATTAATGTAGAGATACGTTAATCTGGACTTGATTGCGTTGTATTCATAAAAACATTTTTTACGTAGTTTAACCAAGCCTCCTCGTAATTTCACACTGTTTCTGGCAATATTGGGCTATGGATTAGGTAAGATATCGCTGGACCCCCCCCCCCCCCCCCCCCCCAAACTCCTCACGTGGACGGCGCTCTAAAATTAATTACAACGTGGTCCACCTAGGTACCACGCTACTTAACCTATGCCAGTGTCTGAAACTATATTCGGTAGGAAGAAAGATAACTACATAATGCTAAAGCCAACATCAGGATGTTGGCTGTCGCGATGTCGCAAACATTCAAATTGCAAGCATTGGACAATTCAAGCATAGAACTCGCTTTTCGGTGAAGAAAAACATCGTGAGGAAACCCACATACCTACCCGAGAATTATTTCATAGGTGTTATCCACCAATCCGGACCAGGCCCCCGTGGTGTATTATGGCCTAACCCTCCTCACGAAACTGAGGGGTGACCCGTGCTCATTTATTTATATAATTAAAGCGGATTAGACCAATGAACGAGCACATGAACGAGCCCAGCTGCTGACTAATGCAGAGTTCGTTGCCATAGCCGAAATCGGCAGGGAAGTCACCATCAGCCAAGCATTTTAGATTATAGGTATATGACGTAGGTACCTACATAGTTAGTACCAATTACCAGAACACTACTTAACACTGGCTAAATGCAAAAATCGTACGAAGACAAAACAAAAACCTGAAGACTGAAACACGTCTCGGCGATGCGAATTCTCAATGCGAAAATCTGCAAAGTCAATGGCCAAGATGTTGACAATATTTGTCGCTGTTCGCTGGCTATGCTGTCAAACGTGTTTCTACCTTACCGTCATAATAGTAGGTTAACCCTTGATCTTAACTATTTACCTACCTAGGATTTAAGTAAACGTCGATGTCGTAGCCTATACGATGAAAAATGAAAAATGAAAGGATCACTTACTCTTGGCAAATACTTATTTGTAAGAGGATATTTATACGTACTTACCTGCCTTAATTAAACAACTATTTCGGTTACAACAATTATAATAACCTACCTACTTTACTTCTGAAACAAAAAAGACGCCTGTGCGGTAAATTATTTAGAAATGGGTCTCGTTAATGCATTAAATCAAGTCAAATCAATATATTTATTTGCCAAAACACGGCTTAGAAGTAGGATATATTATTTGGGTGAGTACAACCTGTTTTATACTTAGTCAGCATGCAATAATTATTTAATTTTATATAAACGACCTACTTAAACTCATCGAAGCTCATCGAAGAAAATTTAATCAAATATCTAACAAAATAAACTCAATTAGTTAAATTATGATATATTACAAAAACAAAGGTACAATTCTAATCTTAATGTTAGAACAATTTAATAATAAAACAATAAATACAGAATATACATATAAAATTTCATAAAAATCTATTGAGCCGTTTCGGAGGAATAGGGCAAATAACACTGTGACAAGAATTATATATATATATATATATATACAGGGTGTCCCACGGATATGCCACATGGAGGGAAAGTACCTTGAATATTGTAGATGGAACATTTTACTGAAAGATGACATTATTTGAATTTAAAAAACAATTTAAACTGCATTCATATTTAAATAATGACATGGTTGAACCGGGAATCGAACCTGTTACACGAGAAAAATAATCAACCTGTAGCTTTATCATACCGATCGAAAGTCTTCATTATAAGGATTATTTTTTCCTAAATAACATAGTGTCAGAAATAAAAGGATGACCATGAATTTTCTACTTAATGCATAATTCCTGTTACTGCACTTAACCTGTTCTATTTGGTATCCTTTACAACGGAGATTGGTGATGACGGTATCCTTGGGTTAACCAGGTAGTAGCTAGCTCTACCAAACAACATAATAAATAAAGATGTATCAATCTTTACACGAAAAAGATACACCACCACCTCATCAGCCTATTAGGATTCCCAGTTTGGGGGTCTTGTTTCTGGCCCTTCTTGTGGCCTTTCTTCTTCTCTGGCCCAGAGAAGAGATGTGGTGGTAGCCCTCTTCTACAAGAGTCCACCTGGGGAAATAGGTACCCCCAGATGTTCATAAGCCAAGCTGTAGGGTGACCATGTTGCCAGCGAAATTACGAGGCATGTAAGACCAATTAGAACCAATGTCTAAGGGTGACGAGTGACGAGCACTATGCAGTGCCGTGCAAGCTACGACGCGTCAGATTATGCAATGCAAAATTTTGGGGGGCACTGTAACTGTTATGGGCTGGCGGCTTACCATCAAGTGAACGACTTGCTCGTCATGTTATTCAATAACATAAAAAAAGAGTTTTTTCCTAATTACTTTGATCCTATTTTACTGCCATGGCATCCACAGGCCTAATGTATCAGCTGAAACGGCTGAGTGATCTGTCCATTACAATTCTTGCAAAATAAAAGTAGAATACAAGAGCCGCGACCGCCTGCACGGCCATTCAGAACTCGCGCGCCGCCCGAGCACGCAGCCGCACGCGCCCGCGCCGCTCTCTACCCATACCGCAGAATACGAACCTATACGTGAGTTCATTCACATACTTGTTTTATTCGTTGTTTTACGGGCCGATTTACATTTTTATTTAGATCTGTTTAAGGCCCTTAGGCTCGTCAAAATGCTACTCTAGCTAGAGTCAAAAGAGAACTCCTCCCTCACGGCTTATTTTAAAAATTAAACAAATACATAATGTATTCGAATTTATCAATTCTAGTACAACATTTAGATTTATGCTTTTTTTTCAAATTAGTAATTTATTGTCCAGTAAACTTTTTAACAGGACGCTCTATTTTATTATTAATGCTGCATCGTCTACCAAACGGCTTCGGTGATTTTACTTAGCTATATATCTATGTCAATTGTTAGATAAACTTAATATCTATAAACTGTACTAACGATTTCTCAAGCGAACAATTGGATCCTGAAAAGTATAATTTTCTCCTTTTCCGTGTTATTTCGTCGGAATATTTGACGTAACAGCCACGTTGAAGTGCGCGCTGACTTGGGCTTTATTTCAATAGTATTTCGTGCGATATTTGTGCTGAGCCGCGTCAAGTTGCTAATTTGGGTACTGTAATCACTAATCAATCATCTTAAGTGAATGATTTTAGTGTATGTGTAATATTTTTCGAAGTTTTTTATTAGGTAGGCATGTAATTCAATGTATGTTTTACTTTTTATGCACTTACTTACGATCTTTTTATTTAATTAGGTACCTCCTTATTAGTCCGTTTTTAATTTATATAATAATCAATGTATACTTCAGTCGTCGTAAATTGACAAAGTATAATAATTACAAATATTTTTATTTTAAAAATACCATGGCTAGTAGACTGGACAGATTTATGTGTCGTTTATTTGTATGAATATAATATAATCTTTATATAATTTTTATGTTGAAAAATAAATATTTTTATATAGTTGGAATTGTATAATATATGTATTCGGTGATGCGAACTAATCAAAATAGGTCCGAAATTAAAGTCAAAAGTATTAAATCGACAGCATAATGTAATATTGCACTGTAACAAATTGCATTTAAATATCACGAGCAGTAAGAAAATTAAAGAACCACATCACCAATCTACAGTTAATCATTGAGGAGTTGTGTTGTCTACCTTCCGTCTTTATCATCACGGCTCGATGTCATAAATATATTGGTCATCGAAAAGAGACAGGCGTGCAACATTTCAACCAGGAACTGTGTCAAAAAAAATGAACTTACAATTTCCTTTCGATCCAAACTGTTTCATGAGGAGTACGTTATTGCCAGCGCTGGGTCAAGGCCTGATTTCAGTGACGACTTACCACCCTTCATATATTAAATACTCGTATAATTATGTATAACAGAAGACTAGAAATTGGCTGACCAAGTTCCAAAAGCATACATAAATAAAAAAAACCGACTACGACCTCAATGTTTTTCTTTATTTACCTGATGTACGAGACCAGTAAGTTGTTTTCCTGATGGTAAGCGCTACGCCTGCCCATAACAGTTAGTTACAGTCCAACCCAAAATTTTGCATTTCATTGTCTTAGTCGTCCTTTCGTTCTTAATTTTTTTTGTTACGTTTGATTTTGTGAATTGCGGTCGGAGGCATCATCATTTTATTTGAACTTTGGTCTCCAATGCCTATGAAGTATGACTGCATTTCACGATCGCAACCGGTTTTTTTTATTTTTCTTTTTAATAATATGTAAGTACATACTATTTTTAGTATTTTTCGTTTCAACATATGTATAACTACATACCATATGTATAACTTCAATAAGTTGTTCATATTTTTGTTAGCCTTTTGAAACTCACCGATGGGCTATAAAGAAAAAAAAATTTGTAGACTTTTAATTTGGCACGAAAATACCCCAATTTCTTCATTATAATTTTGATATATCCAACGTAGTCTTCACCTCTTTAGCTATAATCCATCAAGCCGTTGCGTTGGGGCTACATGGAGTGCCTGAGAAATATACATATACACTCCAAAAATATTGCCCTCCTTATGACTGCTTCTGGCCGACTGCGATATGATAAATTGCTTTTGGTAAAATTGACCAAAAGAAATTATCCGTGAACCGATAACCCACAAATATAACTACGAACAAACAATTTCAACTAGCGTTTAAAATTCACATGCGAGGTGTTGCAAACAGTTTTCATGATTAAATTAGATATCATAGTATAAAAAATCGTGTCCCAAATTTTGCAATTTAGAAGCATACTATACCCATATTACGAAAAATCGTTTATGGTTGCCGCTATCGGTTACATAATGCGAAAATGGGGTCTCAGCACTTATTTACCTACCTGTACGTCCGCACCATAGTAAAATCAGAAAAGTATGTCAGCATACTTTTCTGTTTTTACGTTGTCTACGCTGCACAGGCCAGCTCCGCGCCCAGGCCGCGGCAGCCGCCAGCCGCCTTCCATGGTATACTTCCACGGCCTCTATCTGGCTGGCTGTTGACTAATGATTGCCTACGAAGCGTTTGTTTAACACGCGCCCATTCTTTCATCAATAATATCTTCTTAGTCGGATTTAGTAGAATACAATAGAAAATGGTTTATTGGCAAACAATGCACACTAAATATTACCAATATTTAAAAGGGCCAAGATATATTAACTAAAACATAAATTATTACTATATACGTTTTAACATATTATAAACAAACTGCGCCCCGCGGTTTCACCCGCGTAATTTCAGTTTTCTCGCAAATACCTACCTACTCTACATTTCCCAGGTTAAAAACTACCATATTTAGATATAAGCATAGATAAATTTATGAAAAATTCACATAAACCTTACATATTTCCATACAAACATCCGCCGCCTGTTTTATTTTACCCCCTTAAGGGTGCAATTATTACAAACTTTGTACTTTTGTCATATTTATTTATATCTAATCAAAAGCCTAAAAAATTAGTTTAAAGCGTTGAGCTTCAAAAATGATGAAACTTCCATACAAACTTTCATCCCCTTTTTTTTTCCCAGGGAAATGTATTAGGCATACCCCCCCCCCCGGGGGGGGGGGGTTGGTTATGTGGGACTCCCCCGCCAGAACGCGGTCTGACGGGGTTTACCCACTAAAACCCCGGGGTGTTCTCCTTTCCGCATTGTGGAGGTGGCCACGGGTACGAACGGCGCTTCCACGACCACCTCTGCGGGTGCCCTCTCGGGCTCGGCACGTGAGGCTTGGGCCTCTTTCTCCGCTGGGTGCGTCCCGGAACACACGGGCCGCACCTCAGCTCGGGACTTCTGACTTGGGCGTTGGACCCCCCGATCCGCGGCCCAAAAGTCTCCGTTGTGGTCCTTCACTGTGCCCCCTGCTGATCAGGGGGACACGCGAAGGACCTCTTCCCGCCAGGTTATTTGCTACGGCCACCAATTCCCCTAGGAGAATTGCTGACCGAACCCCAGGGTGCACCGTCCCAGCTGCTGCCCTTCCCTCCGGATGCAACGCATCAAGAGGGACGAACAACAGCCGGGCACTCGTGGATGTTACCTGGCCCGCACCCCAAACTTTCATCCCCTATTTCAACCCCTTACAACCCTTTGTCGCATTAAAAAGCAGCCTATGTCCTTTCTCGGGCTCTAGACTGTATTTGTACCAAATTGTATTTAATCGGTTTAGTAGTTTAGGCGTGAAAGCGTAACAGACAGATAGACAGACAGACAGTTACTTTCACATTTATAAGTAATATTAATAGTAGGGATAAATGTAGCGGTAGGCTCAGCACTGATCTTTGGAAAGCCGGGCTGATTTTCAGCGCAGGCCTATTTATTCGAGCTGTGGTTTTCGCCGAGGATCAGTCACGCATGAACGTAGGTCGTTTCTTGTGGATTCACGCATCACTCGTTGCGCCACATATTTTCCGGGATGTCTTGTCCTCGGCAACTTCTAGTCATTAGCACAGAATGAGGCAGACCGGGCTTTATAGTTGGGTAGGATTTATTGTTAGACTGAACCACAACTTTGTTCACGGAGGCACGGAGGCAACATAAGAGATTGTATAAAAATAAAAACACGCCTATCTGTTTGTTTTGGCATCATTTAAAAACTACTGGACAGTTTGCAACAGGCTTTCACTCGGTAGCTTAAAATCGGATAATGTAGACTAGACGTACATAAGATATATCTAAAATGAACTATTTAGATAAACAAATAAGCTATAACGAAAACTACATTAGTTTTAATTGCATTACTGTTAGCCATTCAAGGGTTATGTTACAAAGGTAGTGGCTCAAAAAAGGTGCTCAAAAAATTGGCGTTTTTCGTATACACAACTTAATCAGAAAATTCAATTACAAATTTAAATTCGAGTTCTCCACCTTTCTTTAGAATTGAGCCCACTCAATTCTAAAGAAAGGTGGTGAACAACAACAACTATATCCCAAAAACAACAGCAACACACAACAATAACAACGGTGGGAACAATATCCCAATATTGAGCTCGATGCAGCTAGTGTTTTTTCAACTATCATAAAAGTTACATTGCCCTAAATCTGAAAACAAAGTTACCACAACTTAAAGGTCAGGCAATGAAAACGGCATTTTTTTTAAAAACTATCCACCTCCAATTCAGCCTCATCTTCAGACCAGCTCGATGGTACCAAAAATATTATCTAATTATCATAACAAGTAAGTAGGCAAATAAATGCACAATTGCCAAGTTTCATGGATTGTCGGTGGAAAACTGTCTTCTAATATCGATAAATAAAAAAATACTAATCAGCGAGAATTAAGTCTTGGGAAAAGGGTACTTATGATTATAAGTACTTTTAGAAGAAGATAGAAGATAATTAAAAAATGTTGTGACAAAGGCTAAACGTCGTCATTCTATAAACTGCGCTAGGCACGTGGATTGTCCTTAAGCACGCAAACCAATAAACTTACACTACAATTGCAAACTTGACCTTAGAATTACATAAATAGCAGCAATAATTTCCTTATATAAAGGACATGACAGATGCAAATTCTTTTGTACTTATTATTTCATAAACTAGATATAATGGAGCCTTTAAAAAATATATATGCTATAGATTGGTTTGTATTTTAGTAAATGACTTGAGGGAATTATTAGATGTTTTATTTAAATTTTACATTTAATCTAAAATCTCATAATTATGCTAATAATTATTATAATAGATTTTAGATATTTTGAGTAATGAATAAAAGTGTGTTTTAATTTTGCTGGTGACAAGAGGGTTGGCTCATTTCTCGCTCAGAGAATAGCTATTGCTATTCAACGTAGAAATGCAGCCAGTGTTCTTAGCACCATGCCTCATGGATTTGTTAGATTTTTAAGTTTTAGTTTTAGTTAGTTTTCCTTTTATTTATATTGTTATTTAAGTTGTGTCAATAAATAATTGAAAAATATTTATTGTTAGATATCAGAGATCAATGGTGAATGTACATACAAACCTTAACAAAAAAACTTACAAACCCTAATTATGAATTCTTATCAAAATAAGTAAATTTATCGTCTCAAGTGTTTTAAACAAAATATTTTTCCCTTATACTGTATATAATTTCAACGAATGGTTAAAGAGATAATACGACATAACATAGAACCGTGACCGTGTCGTAATAGACGGTTTTTTTCAAACACAATACGTCAATCTATTTCGAAATAAATTGCTTTAACACCAAGGAAAAAAAAAACATAATACAAATACTATTGTTGCCTGGTGTCCCAATTTGCGCGGATTTGGCGATTTTCGCATACCTATATAATTCTCAATGCCCCGTGGATGGAATATGGCCTAATTTTCCGTGCTCATTAGTGTGGGATATGGGTTGACGTGATGTGATGATGATATTGTGATATATGTAATGAACAGACAAACATGTTAAGTATAATCCTCTTACCATGCCACATCGTGCTAATCAATATTCAAATACCTAGGTAGGTAAATAGTAAATAAGTACAATATTTACGTAAACGTGTTGATTCTTTACTTGATTCAAAGACATTGAAGTATTATGTACCTCTACAAGGTACGTTATGTTATGTTCAAAGAAGAATATATTATATAGAATGCTATAGATATGTTTAAGGATTATTTATTATTATCTTTCTTCATCATAAGGATTATTTTTTGCTGAATAACATAGTGTCAGAAATAAAAGGAAGACCATGAATTTTAACATTTTTAATACAAAATTAATAATCAAACGCTCAAAATGAGTCCCTTCCTGTTGAATACAAAGTCGCACTCTTTTGATGTTTAAATTAATTTTCAATGTGTAATTAATTTACAGTGTAGTCACCCTACACTGAACAATTTGAACATGCAGATACACGAACATGAACAGGATGGACATGACCCTTATTCGTGTAATCATTAGTTTGGTATTAGGTATCACATGTCCGTGAACGGTCACTAGACTCACTAGCCTGTTGTTTTGATAGCAATCACGCCACTTTAGCAATGAAAAAACTTTACTTTAACACGTTCACTGCTGAAAACACAAACATCTGTGTTTTAAACCAACTTCAAAAAAGGTGGAGGTTCTCAATTCGACTGTATTTTTATTTTGCTACCACACAACTTTTTATACTTTCACGGCAAGCGAAAACACGCCTGCCTTGCGAACCTGCACTGCTGTATTGTCAATTTTATCACACCAGTTGCGTACGCCCGCGCTGCTGATTGAGTTTAGTTGCGAGTGTTGCGACACAACGCCAGTAAACACACACACTGTGTTAAGATTCGCCAATAAAAATAAGACGGTTCAGCAGTGAGTGAAGATTCGCAAAAGTGGCAATAGAAATAAAAAGGTTCAGCAGTAAACTTTTCTTTAACTTTACATATGTATACATATAGTTACAGTACAACTAGTAACCATAGACTGAGATCTCCCATCAGGTGAGATCACGGTTAAAGGCACTGTAAAGACTAAGATTTATTAATAGGCTGTTGTAACTGGTAGTACCAAAATAACAATGAATTAGCTAGCTTTTGCCCGCGAATTGGTATGCGTTGACTATCGCTATAATAATGGGCCAATCTGGCCGTGGTGCGAACCAGAAACGCTTCAATACACTCGAGGAATCATTTGAAATTTAACATGATCACATTTACGTAATGGACTTTGACGTTTGATTTTCCAAGTTGAGTTCCCTACCACGAATAGTTTTATATCGAACGTCTTAAAATCTATCTCATGATTATTAGGTATAGCTATATTTATAGTGTATGTTTGCTCAGTCCGCCAGTTTCGAGCTCCTCAAACAAAGTTATGTCAATGTAAACAGTCCGAAACGCGAGGGTCAAGACAAAATCTCGAAGGCATTGCCGAATGGTGGCCTCATTCTGTCGCCGGTTTAGAAAACAGTGACATGTTACACAAAACATATACAGTATGTTACAGCGGAGAAAACAAATTGTAGCCCATTGTTATTACCCGACGGCCCAAAAAGAGGGTTATCTTATTCGGACATTCTGTGTATGTGTGATCCTTTGGCGCGTTCTACATTAGATAGACAGATCGATACTACATGGATACGTCCCTATCAAATCTTTATTGCCATACTTTTATTAGAAAAAAAATTGTACTCACTGCTATAAATCTGTATGTTATAAACCTGCTATAAATCTTATTACGTATAACCCGAGAGCAGACAACGAAGCATAAAAATGATGGGTAGTTGTTTTTTCCACAGTTCATGTGGTGATTTTTAGGGTTCTGTACCTGAAAACGAAAAGGAACCCTCATATGATCACTTTGTGGTCCGTCTATCTGTATGTCTGTTCTCAAAAACCTATAGAGGTATCAAGTTGAAATTTATATTATTATACTTAAAATACTCGGATATACGGTATCTATCAGCTGTGAATCAAACTTGTGGGTCAATGAGATCAAAAGGTATGACCGGTTAAATCGCATATTTTGCGATTTCATAAGGGAATCAGAACCTGTAGAGTACTTCTCGTTGACCTAGAATCATGAAATTTGGCAAGAACCAATGTCTAAAAGCATGATAAGGAAAAAATCTGCAAACCGTATGTTAATGTAGTTTAATAAAAAAAAAACGAATTTACTATTCAAACAAACGCATCAGTCATCCATCACAAACTAAAGAAACAAAAAAAAAAACTAACTATACTAAATACTACTAATACAAATTCATTATTTGCGGTTGGTGCAATTACCGTGTCTCAGCATCGAACGGAAAAGTTAGATGCTTTCATGAGACCTACAAGTTTGAACGGAACTTTCGGCGCACGAGTCCTACTCGTACTTGGCCGATTTTGTTTATTACATCCCCATCAACAAGTTTCCAATGAAATTTCCACTTGATCTTGTTACAGAGCCGGGGACCAGACGGTTTACCCCTCCCTCTCAACTCCCAGGCCCACTTACCCCACTAGTTTCCGTACTGGAATATGCTAGTCAAATTCGGAAAGTTGGAAAGAATGAATATTGGAATGACAAAATTAAAAAAAGTGGCTTGGTAAAATGATAATTGCAGAAATATCATCTGATTTATCTTCTATTAGAAGAAATATCTAGTTTTCCCAAGGCACCAGATATAAAAAGAAATATGGATTGATGCAAATGGGAAACAAAATTGGTTTCCCACAAAAACAATCACAATTTGCTCAGAGCACTTTATGACCAAGACTTTTTAATTAAAATAAGTGGAAACAAATACATTGTTGACAGCAGAGCTATACTGACTCTAAATATTCTGTTATTACAGGTAATTGTGGTATTTATATTCATTATTCCTATTTCGTTATCTATCAGTAGGTAGGTAATTGCCGATATCGACACACTCGTCTTGTATCCTCATTGGTACATATATGTTTTTTTGGCAATAGAGACAGGGCCTGATTAACCCTTAGGCTAATTAGGCTGCAGCCTAGGGCGCGAGGACCGGGTGGGGGCGTGCTGAAATCGTGTCTTCGCACGCACTTTTAATCTAGCATCATTGCTCTACCCTACATATTTCAACTAGACCGAGACAATTTGAGACAAACCGAGACAATTCGGGGGGGTCCTCATAATAAGCCTAGGGCGGTCAGAGCTCTTGATCAGTCGCTTAATAGAGAACAGCCATTGCATAGTCAATCTTATCTCATGTCGTTAGAGACTATAATAAAAATCGATAGCGCTAGCGCCATCTCTAGTTGAGTATCTTTGTTTTGTAGGTAATCAAGTAACAGCCATTACATTTTCAATCTTATTTCTTGTTGATAGAGACTATAAAAAAATATTTCGCAAATGCGCCATATTTTGCCGAGTAGACTTTTATTTCTAAGTGTGTTAGTTTTTACATGTGTGAGTACACACATACGTACTACACTGGTTCCCTTAATAAAATGTCATCATGCTAGTTCTATTCTTTTTTTCTGTTCAGTGGTTTAATTAAAAAGTTTTTACGCAATTCGCTTCAATAAAGTCCTGGCCGGCAATAAAAAAAACAGCGCGTGCCGACGGCGACGCCGCGCCGCATTGATTATCCAAATAATAAAAAAAGATTTTTTTCTCGAATGATTAATTTTTCTCATAGCTTAGGATGAAAGCATAGTGTACCACACGGTAACAAAATTATTTAACTTCGAGCGAAGTACTTTGACTCCCTCGATAAAAAAAGTTGCTCTCGCCCTAATTACATTATTTTGTTCCCTTGTGATACAATCTACTATTAATAAACTTATTGAACTCGGCTACTGCATTACCGACCTATATAGCAGGAGACCGTCTGTTATTAACCCGGCGGTCTCAAAAAGTACTTTTCTTGATTAATAGGTATGTAAGTATGTACTAGAAGTAATCGAGGTTATAATTATATTTGTAGGTACGCTTGATATATTATTCTTGTTTATTTTTCTTTAAATCATTTAATATCATCTATCAATCAATTGTTTTTTAATTATAGCGGTAAGCCCCTGATATACCTACCTAGGTATATTTTTTGGTTCTGGTGCAATGAAAATTGAAAATCAAATACCCCTGCAGCGCCGCTTGCAGCTTAAACCACACCACAGAGCAGCTGCTCTGTGGTGTGGTTTAAGCTGAAATCAGCGCTTTTCTTTAAAAATTACGATAAATATTAAAACCTCGCGAATTGTTTTCTTATATACTAGACAAAAACGAAAACGAAACGAAACACAGGGGCGATACGACGAGTTACGTCAGTGGTCAAAACATGTGTTTTGATATTATCTGTGAGCGAATTTGACCGGTGTTGATCTCGTAAAGATTCTGAGCTGCCTTTAAATCTACAGCACGATTTAGATTTAGTACTCAAGAGACGTGATAGACGTGATCATGATAAGTAGTGATTATTCTTTTATATGACATCAATCATGGTGATTAATCACAGCCCTATTCATAAAAAGTTATGTGACGTTCAATCGGTTTGCACGCTACAAATAATATTGTACTGCGCAGTACTAAGTGGCGTTCGATAGAATACTATCGAACGCCACTTAGTACTCCCCTCCCTCCTCCTAGTTCCCTCTTATATTAATTAAAAATATGTAATTAATATAAGAGGGAAATATTGAGTTCTCCCATGGCTTAATTGAACGTTAGCTCTAATTTGGTAGTAACTGAATACTGAATTATAGTATTGGACATAACATAAGAACCAAGAAACGAGCGATTCCGAAAAAAAACAGATGACAATTTAAAACCCCACAAGTGTACAAGTTCCTACTGGTAAGCTATGGTTATGGGCCTATTGAGCAAAAAACAAAAAAGAGAATTTAATTAAAAACCATAAAATATCTAAAATCTAACCCCATAATCTAAACTAATCTCTATCTATTACTATTGTACTACATTGGACTAAAATAAAAGAATTCAACAATATGTCAAGAAAACATCTATTTTAATTTACTGGATAATGGGACGAACAAGTCGTTTACCTGATGGTAAGCGCCACGCGTGGTCACAACAGCTACAGTGTCACCCAGAACTAACCATTACAAACAGCACTGCACTGCACTCGTCACCCTGAGACATTGGTTCTAAAGCGTCATAATAAGCCCAGTATATAGTTCCGCTGGAAACAGTGCCCTTAAAACTGGAACACAGTATTGTATTCACACGTCTGCTTGGCAGATGAATACCTGGCGGCGGTGTGGCGCTTCCCCAGGTGGTATCCTGCAGAAGAGGCTTACTACTACAAAAATACCCATAAAGTCAAATTAAACAGACTTCGGAATGGCGTAGTCAAAGCTTTTGAAATCTATTAATACCAGCTTGTGGCTTATACCATTCTCTTTCAATGGGCTTTACGAACGGCCAACAGCATCGAATTCGACAAATTAATATCTCTATTTCACCAATTTTGTTTGATAAATTCATTGGTATTAAGTTATAAGAGCCGATAGAGCGATTTAATTGGACTTATTTTGTTATTATATCGCTCATAATGTATTGTCTCCTCAATATAACTTAGAGGACAAACCCCGTTCGTATTGCAAATGAGCGATATATCATATAACGCTTACGCTATTATATTACCTATATATTATTTGGCTGAGTGACGAGACGAGCATATCGTTCACCTGATTGTAAGCGCTACGCCTGCCCATAAAAGTTACAGCACTACTCAGAACACTGCATTGCATAATCCTGCGCGGCTCTGCACTGCCTCGTCACCCTCAGACATCGGCTGTAAAGTCTCATATGCCCAGTAATTTCGCTAGAAACCGTGCCCTTCAAACCGGAACACAGTAGTTGAAGTAAAAGTCATTGTCACCATTGGTCAAACTTTACCTACGGTACATTGTAATAATTGCAGGTGTCCATAAAACGGTCGATGATACATGAAGCAACGAATGTTGAACTAATGTGGGGGTAGGAATAGTGGAGATTGAAATCATGAAGTCACAGAAAACTACGACAATGGGCATAACTCCTTGGGGGGAGAAATCACCATATTTAGGTAGAAGGCAGCTCGCTCATAAATCTTTCACGAAACAAAGCAACAAGTTGGGACTGGGTAGCAACAGTTAAGATCTCCGGGGAGCTGCAATTGGGCAGACCGGAAGTTTCAATTCGGACAGAACGTTAAATTTCCGGTAATTGCAGTATGGTCCCATGAAAGTACCTTTGTTAAGTTAAGTTGCTTTTATCTCGTACTCTTTGTGTTTGTACCAAACACTATCAATATATTTCTACCTGTAAACCTATAGCAGGGTATAATTTGCGCTCGCAGAGACCGCCTATGTCAGGTTTCCCCAAACTTTTATTTATTCTTTTGTTAAGTCCCCTTTAAATTTCTGAAATGAAACTTTTCGTCGGGAGTAATTTTATGTCAATCGCCACACTTTTATGTTACGCTCGACCATCACGTAAGAGTTGACACTTTGACAAGTTTGAAATAAGACAAAGTGTTCAGGAGTAACATGTCATCATTGAGTACAAAGGTATAAAAAGCTTTTGTATTGACATCTCTTCTCAGTTCTCAGTTTGACCGCAGACTGTATTTCATGAAAGTTTTTGAACTAAAACTTCTTTACGCACGCTTGACTTGGGGAGAAGCTGGTGAATGCGTTACGAATACTGCGACCGGGCGAGGCGAACGGAACTTGAGGGGAAGATCTAAGTTAGAGAAGATAGAAAGAGAGAGAATAACGTTTCGTATATTTTTTAAATATATTTTTTGAATATTTTTTTGAAAAAAAAATATTTTAATATATTTATAGCTGAAGTTTTACTTCTACTATGTGTCCCAGCACACATTTCGTTTTTTTTCTACTTTCATTACGCCTCGACAAGCCCTAAACATAGAACCTCGATGGAACGGAATGAGAGACAAAAGAAGGAATAGTTTCACTTCTTACACACACCCTTTTTTTATCGCAAAAAGCCCATAATATTATATTTACGACTTTTATTTACCTATAATATAATAATTGTAAGTAGTTTTTTGTTCTATTTGTAAATATAAATGAATGGCTAAATGTACTAATATTCGTTAAAGTCGGAAGAAAGCTCGAAAATTTTGGTTTTGTTGAAGAAAAATTGGAAAAATTTGACGGAAAATTAGAAAATTTGGATAAACCTGAAAGAGTTTTTTCTATGGGATATTTATATGAACCCACGGTTTGACTTTTGTTTTTTTTTACGATCTTCAGTCATTAATTACTTCATCGATTCTCTATTCCCAAGTATAAAAATTTGAATTACGGAGCTGACACCACGGGCCACAGCTAGTTTATTACAATTCTGAATTATACACGACATGCTTCAAACAAAATTTTTTTTTTAACATTTTTTTATTGTAATTATTAATTGAGATATTTGAACTTGCATAATCTGTGCCGGTTGCTTGATTCTAGATTCAATCATTTCATTTTGAAACCGTAGGTAAACGACAAAATCAACTTATGTTATTACGATGTTTAATTTAGGAACCAAATTTTTTCTTTCGAAAATGCAAACGGATCCCTGGTTGAGAACTCCTGGTCCGTTCCCGCTACAGACACTTGCATATAGCTATCGAGAAAGGGATACCTGTGTAAAATATTAAGTAAATACGTAAGTACAGTCAGTTGGCACAACCAACAGATAAAATTTTGGGAGAGTTCGACAGAGCTTGAAATAAGGAGATTCGAGAGCCAGGGACAATGTCATAGCCTAAGTGGTGAAACTTTTCTAGATTTTATAATCTTCTCTAGTCTATAATCTAAATTATTTTAACTTTCTTTCGAAATCGAAAAGTGGTTTGTCATGCTCCAGTAACATAATGCTATAAGTAGGTGGTATAGCCTAAGATTGCTATGTAACGAATTACTTGGATACGTAACAATATAACAATACAATGAAAAATAATAATTTCCAAATTACAATATTTCTTGATATTACACAAGCTTCGCTCCACATCTCACTGTACACAAGCCATTGTTTTACCTAAGTACCTACATGCTTTAAATTTCTTTTTAGGTTTTCGAAACCAAATGACAATACGGAACCCTTATAAAATTGTCATGCCCTAGATATATATTCGAAATTTATTGATTTAATTTAGAACCTATAAAACTATTTTATTTTATTAAGTCAATGATAAAATTAGTAGGCGATCTGTGACTGTATTCCATTAAGTATAGTTTGGTGATGTTGTTAGATGACAGCGTAAAGTAAGTCGTTTTGTTTATTACACTGCCCATGTTCTTATGGACCTAAAATAACAACACATTGGTGATAACAATGTTCAGTCACTTTCTTTTGTATTTTTCTTATCACTTATTTACGTTATTGAACCTAAGCACTTATTCTGATATTTCAAATTGCTTCACCGACTTTTGATGCTGACTGTACACTGCCTCAGTGTAGTTGCATATTGCAAGTTATGTTGGAATGATGTTCGTGTGAGTGCAGATTAATTGAGTTTGAAGAGGGTAGAAGGGAAATGGCGGCACGCACACATGTAAGGATCCAGGGTTTGCGAGCAGCATCGATCGACCACAATTCACACACTAGCAAAGCTAATAAATAAGTTCGGCCCTCTCCCCGTCTCGTAATCATAGCAACACACAGTATTACACACTGCAGATGTATTGCAATCCGCACACATAGATAGATCTAGGGCTCCCTGCATATCTATGTATCCTTTCTATCTCGGTGGGTGCCGGGAGCTGCCGTGTTCACCCCCACACTACTCAGCCCGGGCACACTGAATTTGTCATAACTTTAATTTCAAGCTAAAATTGTAAACGGAAAATTTTAGGTCGATGGAGGTATCTACGCTGCGCATAATAATAATTATTTGGTGTCAGGTTTTTGGACATAGTTATTGTAAAGGGCTCGATTTTAAGAGACGTTTATAAATATAATTCCACGAAAATTTAAAAAAAACACGTAAACCTCCAGTGTTTCGGCGCATTATTGCATTTATAAGCTAAATCTTACCTAAGGGAGTAATGTCAGCCATAAAAATAATCGATGTTTATTGGGTATTAGGACGTTTGCATCATGTGGAATTTGCAGCACCACCACCCGCGTTGTAAATTTCTTAAGTCCTTTTTTATAATTCTTTAGCGCCACATTCAGGACGCAGTGTTAAACGCCCTAGTGGTCTAGGGAATTTCTTCTGTAGGATGAATAATACTTCCAGGTGTGTTTGGAATATTTATTTTTGTTCAAAGTTCGATAGCGTTACCTTTGCTTTGTGCATGGGGCAAGAAATGGGTCCTTCCTTTCAGTGAACCGCTGTGAGCCCAAGTTTCGATTTCGGCCAGTATCAACAAAAAACAACTTGTGCCCATAGATCCAAGGCCCATTGTCCTCAAAAAAAATATTAAATTAATTGGTTTTCCCCACAGAGATCCTTTGACTGTTTCTTCCGATTTCCACAACAGTTTAAGTATATTGTAATTTTGGCTTCCTTTAATTTTAGCTTCAAACGATTTGTGCATTTAGCAGGTGTCTAGTATTGATAATTTTCGAGTTTTATATATTTTCAATATGTTGTGGCCGGCCTCTTCTGCAAGAGACCGCCTGGGGAAGTACCACACCATTTCCAGATATTCGTCCGCCAAGCAGTAGTATGCAAACATTATTGTGTTCCGGTTTGAAGGGCACTGTTTCTGGCGTTAGAGCCGATATCTCAGGGTGATGACGAGCGCAATTCAGTGCCGCGCAGGATGGAGCAAATTGAGAAAAATTATTATATGCAAAGTTTTAGGTGGCACTGTAACTGTTATGGGCAGGCGTAGTGCTTACCATCAGGTAAACGATATGTTAGTCTTGTCACTCAGTCAAATAAAAAAAAAGCTTACTTCCCAAGTCAAGCGTGCGTAAGAAGTTTTACTTCAACCGTTCCGTTTTCTCAATATAACAACGTAATATTTTCTGTTTACACCCAAACTCATGATCGTATTTTCATTCTCACGAAATTCATTCAAGAGTTTTTAAATATGGTCAGCAAGAAAAGCTTCTGATGTTTTCTCTTTCTTTTTGGTCAATACTCATTTGAAGTTTGCGCCGAAGAGCCATAATATCCCTCCTTGCTCTCGCAACTACACAGATATGAAATCTTCTAAATTACCTTAGTTGATACGTGATTATATAATTTTGGAGCATGATAATCTAAAGTAGTTATGACCAACCGTGCGGTGTCACACACGATGTACACTGTCATATTTTGAAAGTTCTGTACGTGTGTTAAACAAAAAATTACAACATAATAACGCTCTCCGCTACGGCGCGGAGAGATATGGCTACGGCCTCCGTGACGTAGTCGCCGATGAGCCGACTGCGAAGCGTGAGTTAAGAATAATGCCAACTATCGACTACAGAGAGTGCGTTTTCGATGAGCAAAATATATTCTATCAAATACCCGTGCGATTTGAGTTTGGTATTACATTTATCTACATAATATACATGTTGTGGTAGGTGACCGGTTTTCTTACAATTTTAATTTCTTCCAGAGTTTAGAAGATATAAATGTACCTAAATATAATTTTGTTCAGTTACCTACAGAGCGATTGAAATCACGATATGATGACGTGTTCGCCTATGTGATGTGTTCATTTCAGCGCTGAGCTCTTATTTTCAGACACCAACCAATCACCTTGTGTAGGTAAATCCGCGTTGTTCGTGTCAACTTTAGATAATCAACCCAATTATATCTGCATTGCAAAATAATATGAAATAATTACTACAAGATAATGAAACCTACTAAACGAGGAAATACCCAACTAAACGATTGCGGTCTAGGTCTATTAAATTGTGCACTAACCGTGGCCTCTGATGGCGTCAAACCGATCAACCGAATATTTTCCTCCTCATGTAATTATTTAAGTCATCTTAGCAGACCACTCAGATCTCAACTATCAAGGTCCCCTTGTCACGTCAGTACCTCCTTGCAAAGAGCAAACACTGTGCGCAGTACATGCCTGACGCCGCTGTCATATACACGCCAAAACAATTAATTTCAATTTATAGGATATCTTTTTGGAACTTGATCAAAAATCTATACTAATCATATTAAGCTGAAGAGTTGGTTTGTTTGTTTGAACGCTAGGATCTCAGGAACTACTGGTCCGAATTGAACAATTTTTTTGTGTTATATAGTCCATTTATCGAGGAAGGTTGAATTAGAATTTTTTGTTTCTTTCATTAATGCTGTGTCGGTTGCAATCACCAAGTTACATGTAACCTCTGGTCTCTCTAGTCTTTGTAAATCACCCCTCTTCATACGATAAAATCAAAAAGATTCGCTCACTGTCCACCCTTTCTAACCACTAAAGGGGGTGAACTCAAACGAATTTAAAGCCCGTCAATTTTAATTTTCTCCCCTTTGCCGGTATGGTTTATTTATACTTATGCTAACTTATAAAAGTCACGTTTGGAGACTGGAGTGAGACAAGGAAAATCAGCACATTATTTATTTTGTTCATGAATTACCTATACTAGTTGTTGCCGGCGACTTGATTCACTCTGTTTTTTTTATGTACATATTGGAAGACGGCTTCCAACCCAGCCAAACCCCGGTGGGCTTTACGGGCGCTCCGCCGTTTGTTATTTAATTTTATATATCGGTCTCTCTACGCGTTTGATAGTAATTGAAAATAAGGGTTCAAATATTGAGTGGAGGAAGTGTGGGTGGTATGCGAAAGATCGTGTGCTGTAAGAAATCGCTTCTTGCCAAATTTCATAATTATACGTCAACGGAAAGTACCCTCTAGCTTTTGATTCCATAGTGAAATCGTAAAATATGCGAATGTATGCGACAAAACAGTCATATTATTTTTATTTGAATGAGTGACAACACGAGCAAGTCGTTCACCTGATAGTAAGCGCTACGCCTGCCCATAACAGGATGGCGCTGACTTACAAGTTTGATTATTTCACAGCTGAAAGAAATTGTAGACGCACGTATTTGATTTTCCTGAGAAATAGGGTTTTGACAGACAGACGGACAACAGAGTGATCCTATAAGGTTTTGTTGGAGCTACTGAGATGTATATATTTGAAAGGCCGACCCCGTGAAGACCCACGTCACCATTTAAAGGTCAATTAAACTTGTGAAGTTATTATAAGACTTGTTCTCGGAATAAGCAAAGTCATCAACGGCTCATTCTATTAAATTTGCTCCCCTCTGCTGTGGATTGAATTACGGTGGGAGCTTAAAGTATTCTCGGTATCAAGACTTTTTTGTTAGTAATGAGGCTAGGGAGGAGGTATAATTGTCTTTTGTGTTATTTTCTATATTTTAGACATTAGAATAATTCGGTGTTAGGTAAGTGTGTCATTCATTCTATTGTACGACCCATTGTACAATATACGTAGTAAAAAGATAATTATTTAAGACGACTAAGTAACGAATTACCTGTTATCTATTGAATTCTCACGAAAAATATAGGTACATACATAAATTAACTATCTGTTACCTATAAGTTAACCCAATCAGAGTTAATAAAAAAATAAACCTCTTGCAGGAGGCGCCTTTTACGCGAGCACTTCGCAATATTAATATAATAGCGGTTGAAATTGACCTATTTGGGTGTGCTCTGTGTGAATTCACAAAGGTAGCTTTAAGGGTTTTGTGTTATAATATGTAATAAGTAATAAGGTATGATCTCATAAACTATGTGTTCATGTCACTGCACTATCGCATTGGGCCCTACTTGTAAAGATAGTTGTAAGTTATGAATAAAAATAAATAAATAATTACCTACTTACCTACTTATAACCATTATAACTATACTAAAAATATTATTAACTCTTTATTTAAATTATTACCTAACCCAAGTCTATACACTTACTAAATTACCTTAATTATTTATAATATAAGCACAAATATTCCAAATGTTTTGAAGAAAAAAAAACTAAATGTGTGCTGGGACACATAGTAGAAATAACTTAGGCTATCCGCCTGGTCCTTCGGAGGTGGGTGATACGGCCGTTTGGGTCGCTGACCTTCTAATTGGTGTATATACTTTCCGGACGCGGATGTTTCGGAAAGTATCTGCACGAAATTGCGAGACGCGAAGTGACCCCGGCCTGCCACGAGTGTGGGGCAGTGGAAGAGACGGAGCTCTACACGCTAGAAGCGTGTGCCGCTTGGGCCCCACAGCGACACACACACTTTCAACCATAATCGGCACTGTTTCCAGCGAAATGAGCCGATGTCTCAGAGTGACGAGCGCAGTGCAGTGTCGTGCAGGATTATGCAATGCAAAGTTCTGGGTGGCACTGTAACCGTTATGGGCAGGCGTAGCGCTTACCATCAGGTGAACGACTGGCACATCTCGCACTTAGTCAAATAAGAAAAAATCAGCTTGGATCTCTCTCTGCCATGTGTGATCAACGCCATGCTCGACGGCGAGAGATCGTGGCAGGCGGTGGTCTCCTTCTGCGAAGCGGTGATGGTGCAGAAAGAGACTGCGGAGCGGGTCAGAGAGTCTGGCCCGATCTAATCCAATCCGGTGCAGACGTCCATGGGGTGGAGGAGGCGGTTTGTCCGCCTCCTTCCTCCTCCTGGGTTAGGTCATTGGTGGGGAGTCGAGGGACTCCTTGACTTGACTTGCACGCCCCCACACGTCTGAGAGGTGGCCTTGGTAAGCCAGATCACCCCCTACAGGCGTAGGGGCTCGGATACCACCCGGACCTACCGCCGGGGCAAGATTGTGACCCCATTTCGCCTCACCTCGGTAGAGGACTGCTCACGGGGGGGAATCCTACTGGGTTGGAGTCAGCCCCGTGCTAAAGGAGACAATGCGACGAGATTTCCCCCCTCAAAAAAAAAGTTTACTATTCACTTAAACAAATTGACTACTACTGGTTTACTATTCACTTAAACAAATTCTGAACGTAATAGTAAGTTTATATGGATACCTATCTTATAAATGCTTAGGCTTCTGGGTACGTACCTACCTAGATAGGTTTTAAATAATACGTGTAAGGAATATTTAAAGAAACAACATTTATTTTTTTGACATTTATTTGATTACACAGACCGTTGACATCAATAATTAAGTTAATTTATATTCACTAAATACATGTGGTATATAATATTAATAAACTCATAATATTGATCAAAGTGATGCATAGTTTTACATTGGTTATAATAATTATAACCTAGGTACGTAAATTACATTTTGGAAAAACCAAATATGAAGTACCTCCACTTCGTTTTATAATTTTGACATTTTAATCAAACAGTATTATAATATCACATTAATCACTTTGACCACATTATAATAATGATTACAATGATAAATATAAACATATATATTTATATATATATATATATATACATATAGGTATATATATATATATATAAAATTTAAAATTAATACATAATAATCGACAATGATCTACATATCAGTTACAAACTTTTTATAATTATATAGAGTTAAAGTATTGGCAATATATACACGAGTACACAGATTACAAAATTAGACAAATATAATCTTAATAATATTGTATAGAAATATAATTATATAAGAAAAACATTGTAAGAAATAGATTACATTCGTAGGCGTTTATACTGTAGTAAAATTAATTCTGAACATATTTCTGAACTTGCCACATTTATAAGTATTTCTCACAAAAGGACGAGTTTAAGTTGTTCCTATTTAGGTAGCTTTTAAACAACTCGAGTAAGGAATATTCATAGACACAAGAAATTTATTTAAGTACACCAACTATTCATATGGAATATGATACTTATTATAAATATACAGACAATTATTAAAACATATATTGGTCAAAGTGATACTTCATTTTACTTAGGATATAATAATTATAACCTAAGTAAGTAAATTACATATTGAAATATCCAGATTAAGTAGGTACCTACATTAGGTTTTTTAAATTCGATAGTTAAACCAAACAGTATCACTCCGACCACATAACCTACTATGACCTCTACTAAGACCAGTTACATTAGATCACATTCATTTGTTTTCAAACTACCTCAACTTACCCTGAAACCCTAAGTGGTTTGTTGATAAGATATTTAGAAATAGACAGGTAAGTGGAGCCTGACAAGCACACTTCTTTTAGGTTAAAATACAAATACAACACAATGGTAGATATACAATACATCATTATATTCATTGACAAGCAAAACATATTTCCACAAATTACTAATTTGACACAGTTTATAAGATATTTATAAATAGACGTGTATGTAGAGACACAAACTAGCATACTTCTTCTAGGTATGCGTAGATACAATAAATATACAAATAGAATACAATGGTAGAGATACAATACATAATTACGAGTATATCCATTGACAACTATTGACATCGAAAACTTAAGTCCCACAAATGACTAATTTGACATAGTGTCTACTCTAGGTACTTATTAAATATTACAATACAAATATGAAGGTTTGTAAGTTTTATTAAACTTAACCACGCAAAAACAACTAAATGTGTTTGGCTGCAATTTGGCACACAGATAGTTTTTTAGCTGAATAATATACATAGGATAATATTATCCCGTTAAAATGCAGAGTTCCTGCGGTAAATTGACATACACGTGTGAAGCCGCGGGGCAAAGCTAGTTATCTATTGTATATTATTATTTACTGTCGTAGGTCCTTCAATATATCAAACCCCATTGTAACGTCCAGTTTACATTTAAAATTTAAAAAAATACGGTTTCCAGATTCCAAGATGACGACCGCGAGTATGCTCATGACTGTGACCACCAGCTGGAGTGTCAACGGCGAGAAGCTCGACAAAGAGGGATGTCTCGCGAAGACCATCAAGGGCTACGTCTCGGAGGCCGCCCAGGAGATCAGGGAGACCCCTGCCATCCGAGACCAGGCTGTGCGCATTATGAGGGAATGGATTCAACAGAACACTGACCTAAAGAACGTACGGCAAGGTAAAATAGTTAAAAGAAATATCGGCCCTTTTTGATTCCCTGACATAGTCAGGGCAAAATAGATTTATTTTTAGATTTGCGATGACTTCAGCATTGTTGCTATGTGGGTGCGCAAAACATTCCTATACTTAACTTGAAACAAACTTTACGTTCTCCGCTAGTTTAGGCTGACAATTTAGAAAAGATACTAGGTTGAAGACGTTCTACTTGACACGTATTCAAATACTTGTATATTTTTCAGATGATGCCTTTATACTCCGGTTTTTACGACAAAAAAAATACAGCATCCCTATGGCTCAGCAGACGATGTTGAAATACCTCAGCCTACGAAAATATTATCCAGACGTATTCATGAACCTAGATTGCGAAGATTTTAAACTGCAAGACATCTTTAATCATGGGTAATTTAACTATATCTATACCATTTAATAAAATTGTAGTATCTGTAGATGATTTCAAAATAAATGATAAAATTTAAATGTCAACTGCTATTTATACAATGCCAAATCATTAACAACTGTTTGTAGAACATTTGGTTATCTCAGTCTGAAAGTGTCTCTGAAGCAGACACCGAGCCGGCTTAACAGATTTCAATAAAGTATTTAAGGTATTAAAACAGGAATTTTTAAACTTTCGTGTATATTTGATTTCGATATCTTCTAGGGTTCAGAAGATATACATTTATTTACATGTATTATATAAATATATTTGTGAAAGTACCGCGCGAACGAACATGAGTTTCGCTGGTTACAGCTAATTATCCTGTACGTATAAATTGGTAGGTACTATTTGTCTTAGGTACCCTTTCGTAAGTTCCCATGTGCTATTACGATACGACTACAGTCCTTGACTTCAATCTATCTATAAAACTGATCCCAAAAATGTTAAATTGCAAATGCAAACAAGTTGTTGCGTAACTCGGCTCCGCCTCCTCGGTGATATAATAATTTCATTTACTTTAAATTTCATAACAATAATTTGTCAATCCTTAGATATGTGGCTGTGTCACCCGTACGTGACGGCAAGGGTCGCCGGGTCATCGTATACAATATGAGTAAGATAATCTATAAAAACGTGAAGCAAATATTTGTGATCGCGTTTTTCGAAAACTGCGCGGACGGAACTCTAGGCATAACCATATCTGAATTTTAATCCACAGGTAAATTCAACGCGGGTAAATACGGTTGCTGGGACATGTGTCGCGCTCACATTCTCATCTACGAGAGCCTGATATGCGATCCTCTGGACCAGATGTGCGGGTTCACACACGTGGGCGACGGTGGCGGTGTCACCAGTGCACACGTCACGTCGTGGAATCCAACCGACTTTGCCAGGCTTTTAAAATGGGGAGAGGTGAGATCTTGAAACTACGATTTAGGGCATACGTGGCTGTGTCTACAAGATCGCGGATTATTGTACGTGACAACATCAAGCCCTTCATCTTTGTAATTCAAAACTAACATTAATAAACTAGCTGCGCGACGCGGCTTCACTACGTGGGCACGGTATGACATGTAATTTGTGTTACCCAGGATCTATAAATTCCGTTCAATCGAATAAGGGTAACAAACACACGTTTAATTCGTAACCGAAATTTCGTCGGTATTATTTAAATAGTTGAACGACACTAGGCCCAATGAATTCGACGAAACGAAGGATAGTATACAGTGTTGGTTTTTAAATTACAATTGCTGTAAGGTGTCGCTTTCGAAAGGATACACAGTTTGCGGCCGATCTACAAAATGCCATGTATTGGCCGCAGGATCCCACCTGAAACCCACTTGCTCCAGCACCACTGTACCAATTACTACCTCAGTATCGACGCCGGGCAGTATTATAAATGGAGCGGCAACATGTCGTCCTTTTATAGCCACGTCCAATGCCATCGGAGATTGCGTTGTCCATATCTCTCCCGCGACTTTCCCGACGTTCATATCTGTCCGCTTCGGTGTCTTAAAGAACTTTACTGGATTCTCAGTTTCAATTAATGCTTCATACAAAGCGGGGCTCGCTGTGCAGTGCGGGACACTGTCGTCGATAAACGCCCTGTAGCGTTGATTCTGAATGGATACAGATATAACAGGGTAGCTGTTGCTTTTTCGCGTGATGATATTAAAAAGTCGTCCGACCAGACTATCAAAAATCGCGGCATGTTCCGTGGGTCTCTCCTCTGGTTCCTTGTTTTCTTCCAACGCTGGGTTCGTGGTGCTGTCAGCGTCGGCGACGACGGAGACGAAGCCGGGTGCCTTTGACGGCTTGAAGGTGGTCTCATCCGGCGCGCTGCTGCAGCCAGCGACCGGCTCGAAATACATTTTCAACGATTTGGTGGACCGTCGCTTAAATCTCGAAATTGCCTTCTACCTGCTAGTTGCGTGTAGTCAGCCTGACCTTGCGGTACCCAGCCCAATAAAGAAGATGGTGCTTTAAATATCACGTCGCTTTAGTTGAATAGTTTAATTTGAGATTCACTTTCAGGAACGTTTAATTCACACAAGTCGAAGTAGTCTGAACTCGTCCAGAATCAGTCGCCTACTGAATAAGTTCACGCGAATTACTTGACATCCGATCGATACACCCCTGACCGGATGCGCGCGCAGGTGCCATTAAGTCTCTGGGCACAATGGGCAGTTGTCCCCACGATTTAAGGCTTTATATAGAATATAAGCCCCTAGCTACTGCCAGATCATTAACCAATAACCGATATTACCGAAAAATATTTTAAATTCACATTTATTTATTTACATTTATACATATTAAATAGCTAGTACAATTGGCGTACTTAAAGCTAAAAGCATACGTTAATTACTGAATATAAAAATGCCATTTTTAATTTTGTTTTGTAATGGAACAATAAGCCTAATAAACAACAGCAATTATTATTATGGCTGACTATCAACAAGGTGGTCCCCCTAAATTAACAATAACAGTTCACAATTCTAATATTCAATCATTACTCTTTGGGAAGCTACTATTGTTGCCCCCAAAGTAAGTATGTTAGTATTAAAATAAGCAATTTTAGGTCTAAAAGTATGCGTGAGAGAATAGATGTGGTCATACTTATGCCACTTTGCCCTAAAGCTTATGGTCGCTTATACTACTGTTTGAATGTATTTATTTATTTATTTAGCACTAGATAACAAACTAAAACGATGTGATTTTTTAATTAGTTTTAGAATACTATTCATTGAAAACTACTTCCTAGAGTATAGAAAAATGTATTCAAAAATTTTCCCCCCCGGAACCTAATCCTAAAACCGCGTCTGTATGCGCGCGCATAACTAAAGCTACTCTCTTTTTTGTCTCGCACTGGGCAACTCGATTTTCTTTCTCTTTCTACCTGCTATATCTCAGACTTGAGACAAAGGATACAAAAACAACTTGAAAGTGTTTGATTGAAATGACTGAAACATGGCAAAAATGCTAAATTTCGTGAAAAGAATAATTTACGGCAACAAGTTGAATTAATAACTTTTTTGCCTGCTATTAATACTTCCTAATAAATTTTTAATATTTTTTTGAGTATTATTATTATAGTATTATTTTTTATTTTATTTTACATTTCACCTGTTTACCTACGTAACTTGCTTAATAATGTAGAGGTATTAATCTAATTGTGTTTCGATTTAGAACGAAACGAAACAAATAATTTAACGTAGATATAAATTTGTTTTAGGACAAAGTCATTCAGAGAGTTACTGAAAATAGCACAAATTATAAAACAAATAATTTAACTTATATATTTTACTAGCTTCGGCCGCGTGGACTTCAAGTCGCAATCAATGTCATGATTTAGAAAAGTAGTGTTTACTGGGTGCTGTAAGCCGTGTCTCCAGCGCGTGTTTTGGTCATCACACTACACAAAAACCTCTACACAAAATAAAGAAATTGATGTAAAAAAAATGCTATTTCGGCGTAAAGAGAGGACAAACACAGAAACAAACAAACTTTCGCATTATTATCTTGTTTGATATGAAAACATCGAACATTTAAAAAAATTCATATGTTTTGTGTAGAGGTGGTGAAAAGTTTTTGTATTACTGTGAAGACCAAAACAAACTCAGGAGACACGGCTGTACTGAAACCTCCGGGGAGCTAGGAGAGAAAACGAAATAGCACGTTATTTGGGTCACGTTACATCCGTGAAAGTTTCAGCTGTCTAACTATCACGGTTCATGAGATACAGCCTGGTGACCGACGGACAGACAGACAGCGGAGTCTTAATAATAGGGTCCCGTTTTACCCTTTGGGCACGGAAACCTAAAAAGTGACTACGCAGTCATAAATCTTAAAATAATTTTGAGTAGCAGACATTTTTATAACTCACTGTGGACCTTAATACGTCTTTAGCCAAAATTACATTCAATCAAGCAGCATGTCTTTTAAGTGATAAATAGATAATTTATTATTTGAATATCTAGGTAATCAACATGAAATAACACATTTTTACCGCAAATGAGCGATATATGCTAGGTTTTTCTTTTTAATTTGAAGATTTGTTACACAGTACTAAGTAACTATAGGACTATTCATTAGTCTTGAAGAATTTCCATAAATTTTTGACCCTTTCGTATAACTGTTTTTGGATTAGCTAGATTTCGATTAGATATGGTTGAGCCGCGGGCATAAATTAATTAATAAGTTAACAAACCACGCACAAAAAAAGGTCACGTTGAACGCGATTCCATAGAAATTACAGTTAATTGAAAAACCAACATAACTTTGTTCAAAATATAAAGTTGTTTTTTTGTTTCAATGAACCCTTTTGTTAAACTTGGTTTTCCGAAGAAATAAAGACTGCTATTTCACAACCATTTTATTTAGCAAGCCGAGGAAGCCTACCTAATGAAAACTTTGTTATTTTCCTTTATTTCATCTCCATTTCATCGCTTGTTTTGTTTTGCAACTTGTGGAGAAATGTTGAGAAATGGGGAGGAATACCCTGTAGTGTGTCGAAGGAGCCGCCTGCCGTGACGTCAATTACTTTTTATAGCTAATTTGTTTCATGTTTTAATCTTCAACCCCTGTTTAAAGATTTTATTTTACTCATGTATTATTTCACAATATATCTTGATGATGAAAAAATTTAATAAAATACAAATGGAAGGTCTGGTACGACATGTGAAATACTATTACTATACTAATCTCTTACTAGTAAGTAGGTCAGGTATCCGTACCTATACGTATTAGTAATTTTCATTTCTTATGCAGGGAAACTTACTTTACTACCGTATGAATGGTACTGTGAGGTGGCGAACGACATATCGCTATGTCACTACATAAGAAATTCCAATTCAGTAGGTAGTGATTTTGTCCAAGCACGTTCTACGAGCCTAAGACCTAGAGAGTTAAGTTTTAAAGTAAAACTTCTTTACGCACGCATGACTTGGGGAGTAAGCTGATGAATGCGTTACGAAAAATGTGATCGGGCGAGGCGAACGGAAGTTGAGAAGGAGATATAAGTTAGTGAAGATGGAAAACTCTCTCTGAGTTACGTTTCATATATTTATCAAAATATCTTGATTGAACAATTTTTTTTAAATTATTTTTTTCGAGAACAATGGTCTGTGGACCTATGAGAGGAAGCTCTGACAAGGCGCTTCAGCAGAACATAAGTTATATATTATTCTCTTTATTTGAATTTTAAATATAACATAATATTTATTTCAAACTAGGTGCGCCCCTTTGTTTCGGTCGTGTAATTTCAGTTACATGAAAAGGACAAATTTCCTTTTGTAAATCGCATACCCATTGCCACAGGTCTCGTCATTACAATACCAATGACGAGCCCCGTGGCAATCAAACGTCAAAATTAAAAGAGCCGCACCATGCTGCATAGCCCCGCTGTTCGGATAGATGACATACTCAGAAAGCATAGAGTAAAATAATCACATCAATATCAAGCTTCAATACGTAGCGTATGTAGTATAGGGTACGTAGCAATGACACCCAAACTTGACAGAAAAGTGTATTTACGGAGGTAATGGTACAAATCTGAAAGTATGAAAATTTAATAATGTGATATCTAGGTCGTTCTAGGTGAATAAATAACATGATGCTTCCTGAAAATAAATAATCTACTGATGTCTCTGTAGTCAGTCTACACTGGTAGAGTTAATGGGGTTTCCTATTCCTGTGCGAGATTCAGGCATGCATGAATCATCACTTAAAAGGGAAATTTCTTTTTTCTAACTCAAACCATAATCAGTTACTCATTAGCTTAGGTTATCATATTTGGTATATATATTTTTTCAGAATCAGAATCAGAATATTTTTATTGTATAAATTGTGTACATTATGCTGTTGTTATTACAATAAGAAGTATTAACTTAAATGAGACTTAAGTGTTTGACTTGTGCATTATTGCATTAAAAGTGCATTATTTTTGAGTTATATGATCAAGGTAAATCGTATATACCGACTAAGCCTGTCCATTTATAACCGACTTCAAAAAGGAGGAGGTTCTCAATTCGACTGATTGTTCTTTGTATGTTTGTTACGCGATCACTTGACTGTGAATACAACGTTGTTTCAGTAAACTTTAACGATTAGATTGGCGTACAAAAATAAAATAGGTACCTACTTAATTAGCGACAATGAAGTTTCTTACCACTTGCCATTTCTAAATGTTCATGGTATAGGCAGACGTAGCTCTTCAGGTGAACGACATGCTAGTCTCGAAACTCAGTCAAATTAAAAAACATTACAAAACATTAGTTTTCTTCCAGCAAACCCTGGAGTCCTAGTCCTGTCTGATTAACGCCTAAATTTAGTTAAGTATATTAAACAACATAATCACCATTAAGGTTTTTTAAATTAAATTAAGATTAGTTTTAAGTTAGTTTAGTTTAGTCCGATGAACAAGAGAATTGGCACCGAATTGAATTGTACTACTTCTACCTAAAAACTGTACCGCAAGCTCATCGTGATAGTCTACACGTACGAAGACGCGAGCAAAAGCTAGTAGTACAATGATTATTATTATAATATTATTATATCTTATATCTTTAAATGAGCAATTCTTGTATATATATATAATAATTGGAATCTCGGAAGCGGCTCCAACGATTTTCATGAAATTTAGTATATATGGGGTTTCGGGGGCGATAAATCGATCTAGCTAAGAATCATTTAAAGAAAATGTCATAAAAAAAAAATATCCAGGTATCCAATATCATCCAGGTACTGAGAATAAAACGAAGAACCCAAATAGGTTCGGAAATAGGGACCTCTGCAGTTTAGAATCCTGAAATATTCTAATTATCATTATATTTTAACTTAATATACTTAGGTACTTAAATAAATAAAATAACAGATAAATTTATTTTTATTTTTATTTCAGCAATCAATCCCGATGAGGCACAAGGAGATCCACCTAGTGAACGTGCCGGCAGCCATCAAGTACGTCGTGGACTTCGCGGCAAGCAAAGTGTCTCCGAAGATGAGTGAACGTCTCAAGGTAAGTTGCGACATTTTTAACACGCTTTTATTAGCTTGTTTCTAACAGTGATCGTGGCTTCCTTGTTTGTTGTATTCGACATCGACTACCGTTTTACCGGACTACGGTGCAGCAAAAAGGAGGATTATGATTTTGACCGTCATGTATTATATGTATCTAGGTAAGTATGTATGTTATCGGTTCCCTCCGAACTTCTAAACTAAAAATCATAATTTTACAAATGCGACAAATGGTAATCAATTCACCAGGTCCAAATTAAAAGTTCAGGGTTCGCCTCTAAAGTAGTATTATCCTGCAGATTCCGGGTGATGGTAT
The DNA here is from genome assembly GCA_912999815.1 of Campaea margaritaria. NCBI lineage: Eukaryota > Metazoa > Arthropoda > Insecta > Lepidoptera > Geometridae > Campaea > Campaea margaritaria. Next base: position 11,315,241 of record OU538788.1, read on the forward strand.
TTGCTACAGCATCGGATAAGTTTACCATGTACTTGCGACATCATTGAAGTAATGTAGTCGATTGGTTCTGTAGAAGTTACTTTAATTCCTTCATCAATTAAAAATAGCTGAACATATTTCCTTGACAAGTCACCTTTACGAATAAAAAAAATACCAAATTGAAATCGGGTCCATCCGATTTGGAGCTACGATGTGATAGACAGACAGACTTATATAACACCCCTCTGTTTGCGTCGGGGGCTATAAGTCTTGTAAGATAATGGCTGGACAGCAAAGCCAAGACAAGGGTTATGTTGATTCATTCCATTGGATACATACACCTAACATAATTGTAGGGGATACTCTGGTAGAGGTAGATGACTACGGTATCTGGGGTGCTATTTATCCTTCGGCCGAGAATCCCAGAGCAAGGACATCTCGAGACGTGTCCAGTTGGAATGGGCTGCTTTCATGAAACTTGAAGACGTCTTCAAGTCTAGGATACCACAATGTATTAAGACTAAATTATACAAGTAATGTGTACTACCTACCCTCATTTATGGTTCCGAAACATGGATGCTCACAAACGAAGTCTTGGACAAAATAAAAGTAGCACAACGTGCCATGGAACGAGCCATGTTGGGCATCTCATTGAAAGATCGAGTGCCTAACGTAGAAATCCGGCGTCAAACAAAAGTGTTCGATGTGGGCAGACATATCACGGAACTTATGTTAAGTGGAGGTGAGCAGGACACTTGGTAAGACGGAATGACAATAGGTGGACCAAAACAATAACGGAGTCGTATTCGAGAGGGTCGAAGAGGTCAATTGGCAGACAACCTGCCTGATGGGCAGATGACATCGTCGCATACTGGGTCAAACATGGACGAGGAAAGCTCAGGGTCGTAAAATTTGGGGCAATGAAGAAGAAGCCTGTGTCCAGCTGCACCAGTGGACCGACAATGGCTGATGATAAATATCGGGACTAAAGTGTGTTAGTTACGCGCTAAGGATAAAGTGTTTTTTTTTTAATTTTACCTCTTAATATCAACATCCTACAAACCCTTTGTGAAGACGTACCTGGTAATGACCTGGTGCTATGTTTCTTCTGTGGAAAACACTCACTCGATGTTTTGGCTTTTCGATGTTCCAATTTAGAAATAATTTCTTACAATAACTTTTTATTGTTTTAATGTATTTTTATTTTATAATATAAAATATTCTTAGTATTTTTTGTTATGTACAATGTTCTACTATTGTTCAGGTTGCTAAATTGTTATTTGTTTCAGATCCACTGCAATCTGAAAACCCTTCATAAGCAGATAGACGTCGGTTGCTTGCCGTCACAGTTTGGGGGGCAAATCCAGTATAGCGATATGATCCAGTACACGAAAAAAGTGCTCAGCAACAGAAGGCAAGAGATACTGGATTTGGATAAGATGGAACTCCTCAGCACGCGAGGGATCACTTCTTCAAGAAGGTCAAACACCCTCAAGCCGGGCGAGGGGTCCGTCGAAGGCAGTTTCAGAAAACTGGAGATAGACTAAAGCATTTTTAATAGTGAGAACTTAATGTTTTTTTGTGATACTCCTTTCATCGTGAAGGATTTAGTTTGTCTGATTTTGTTAAGTTTAATTAAAATAGGTTACATGGTAAGGAGTTTTGAAAGTATAATCCCCTAATGTTACATAGACCATAGTTCCGAGCCAATAGAAGTCATTTTGATAATTTAGGTCTCTAAGTTAATACCTATAAGTTTTTAAATCCTCCGGGCACAAGCGCAGACCCAGCCCTAGCCCTTTGATCTGGGTAGAGTGATTATATTTCGATCGTTGGCGATTGGGAGCGTGTTTTGGATCGCGAAAATTTTGAGCTATTTGTATCGAAGTGGTGATAAAACATTATTATTACAATTCCATCATTAGTTTATCGCACTAAGTGTAAGAGACTGGGACTCAATTTTTCTAACGTTATTTTTATTATAATTGATCGATCGATGTATGCAACTTAGGTAGTGATAAGTTAATAACGGGAATCTCGAAGACAGGCCATGATGGCCCAAGCCGTGCCTCCTGCGCGTGTTTAGGTATTACACAGTACAAGCAAAATATTGATAATTATGCGACCCCTTAGGACCTTCCAGACCAATATATAAGTATGTCCCAAAAAGGTCCACATACATGCCTGGTCAGTTTGTCTAACCCTCCGTCAATTATGTATTGATAAGGACAAGCCACTGTAAGAATATTGATCTCCTAAAATCGTTCCCGGAGAGAATCGCGGGCTCTTCTGTAGCACAAACTCTGATTAATCCATATCCATAACATTATGCCATAATTCTATGAAAATAACTGAAATATACTACATAATCTTGCAGTAAGTTAATCAGAAAACTGTCTAACTTTGGGTACAGCAAAAGCTGCAGAGTTCAATCTTCAGGACCCCATTGTAATTTTGAATCTAAATTGAATTGAGCTGTCACAGATAAAACACTATCGTATAGATAGCGAATCAACGGCTTCGGCGTCTCACTTAGCACTAAAATAACAGTTGCTAACATTTTGGTCGATTCTGTGTCCTAAAAACAGTCTGTTGCGTAAAAAGTGTGTAGGGTATTTATTATTCGTAATGAGTTATTTGAGAGAATAATTACCCACATTGAGTACTAATTGCAGTCCGCATATTTCTATGGTTATGCATATTAAACTGAAAGACAATAAATATTAATTTGGCCATTCAGACTTAATACTAACTTAGTACTAGACCAACTTTAGACTAACTAGCAACTAGACATATACCTACGTTGACTATACAGGGCGTCCCACGGAAATGCCACATGGAGGGAAAGTACCTTGAATATTGTAGATGGAACACTTTACTGAAAGAAGGCATTATTTGAATTTAAAAAACAATTTAAACTGTATTCATAGATATTTAAATAATTACACGGTTTAACCGGGCATCCAACCCGTTACACGAGAAAAATAATCAACCTGTAGCTTCATCATACCGATCGAAAGGCTTCATCATAAGGATTATTTTTTACTACATAACATAGTGTCAGAAATAAAAGGAAGACCATGAATTTTAACATTTGATGATGTCAACGTGTGATACTCATTGCAGTTGCAAGTAGACTAAGCATTAATAATATTATTAAAGTTACTCAATAAATTCTAATCATGAATGATCATTAATTACGACACTTTACGGCTTTACTGTACAGAAATACTGTACTGATAATGATAAGGTATCCTACGGTGTTGTTTTATGAATGAAACTAAGATAAATTTCGCTAAACATTTATTTACATAATGTACCTACGTACATAATAAATAATTATACTACAATTTTCTAGAGTAGATAGTGGTTTTATTTATTTTTTTGCCCTTGAAGAAACTGAAATATATAATTAGAGCCCTAATTAAATATTACTTAGCGAGTACAAGTGTTAATATCGTTTTTTTTATAATTATAAATTGCACTTTCCTTAGTAGGCCAGTTCTTAAAGGGATTGATATCTTTTTGTATGGCGGCTGGCATTCTACCGTCACATCACATTGTTTTGTTTTAAAACACGCATTGCGCATTTATAATCGCTTATTTGGATTGGGGTACTATTTTAGACAATTAGAATAATTATGTGAACATAAGAGTCACGTTATGGCGATATTATTTAAAATTAGATGTTTTCGCGACTTCTTTCGCCCTTAAAAATATTAATCTTCTGTATCTTGCGTGATATAAAAACGGAAAATACCAGTTTTAATCCCAGATTCTATATTTGTTTTTTTATACGCATATCTTTTTAATAAACGGATTTTGAGCCGTTTGGGAGCGTATGCTAGACAACATTTCAGACAGACAGATCAGATTCTAAAACTGATAATTTATGCATCGTACGAGGGTGAATCAAAAAGTTCTTAGAAGTGCATATATATGAAACCTTTTTGGATCAAGTTCGATATTCAAATTAAAGAGTGTCTATCACACTATATTTATGCAGACTGTCACTTGTTTTTGTCAGTTCGTTCGCATGTAATAAATTTTTTTGTGCAACGAGTTGCTAAAAAGTCAAAATTATGGATAAAAGTGAGTTACGTGCGGTGATAAAATATCTCAGTTTGAAAAAAATGTCTACGAAGGAAATTTTTTTGGACATTCAGCAGACATTAGGGGGTGATGCTGTACCCTATTCTACGGTTGCGTACTGGGTGGCTGAATTTAAAAGAGGTAGATCAAGCTGTAAAGATGACCCGCGTTCTGGGCGGCCTTCAACCTCCGTTACAGAAGAAAATGTCAAAAAGGTTGAGAATCTGGTTTTGGAAGACAGAAGAATGACTATAAAACATATAGCTGAGATCCTAAAGATATCTTTTGGTAGCGTTCAATCCATTTTAATTGATTCACTGGGGTTCAAAAAAGTGTCTGCAAGATGGGTGCCACGAATGTTAACCGACGAAAACAAAAAGCGACGTTTGGAAATTTCCAAGCGTAATCTCGAAATGTTCCAGCGTGATTCGGATAATTTTTGCCGTCGTCTTGTCACCATGGATAAAACGTGGGTCCACCATTTTGATCCTGAAACTAAAAGACAAAGCATGTCTTGGAAACGACCATCCTCTCCATCCATTAAGAAATTTCGAGTTGCTCCTACCGCTGGCAAAGTTATGGCCTCTGTGTTCTGGGATAGTGAAGGAATCCTTTTTATTGATTACATGCCAAAAGGCCAGACGATTACTGGACCCTATTATGCAAATTTAATCCCGAAAGTGCGTGAAGCGATTAAAGAAAAACGTCGTGGAAAACTGTCGTTGGGCGTGTTGTTCCTTCAAGATAACGCTCCTGCTCATCGATCGGAAGTTGCGCTCAACGCAATCCGCTGTGCTGGCTTCAATCTCCTTGACCACCCACCATATTCTCCGGACTTAGCCCCAAGTGATTTTCACTTATTTCCAAAATTAAAAGAGGAAATTCGTGGAACAAAATTTCACGATAATGACGCGGTTATAGCTGCCGTAGAGGACTTTTTCGAGAGTCAAGAAAATAATTTTTTTTCACAAGGAATAAGGAAGTTAGAAACGCGTTATTCTAAATGCATTGCATTGGAGGGAGATTATGTAGAAAAATAAAATATTATTATTTAAATCTTTGCATTTTTTAATATTGATTCCAAGAATTTTTTGATTCACCCTCGTATAAATAAGTTTTCACTAAAATTTTGGCATTTACATACGAGTATTTTGAAATTACAGACAGGTGTATTGTGTTCGTCTATATGTCCCTAATCCGAATATGCAAATTGTATTGTGCCACAAGATTTTAAAAAATAAGGAAAAAAAAAAAATGTGTGCTACGACTGTGCCAAAATTTTCAAATCTATAAATAATATTACATTCTATGTACCTGCTTATTATACATTGCATTGTATGTGTAGTACAATTATAGTTACATAATAACTTCTGCTTATCTATTTCCCACGGTTCTGGATAATCATATTATGCGATTTAGACTATACATGAATAGGCATGTAAATAAAGTTTATTTATTACCCTTAAGGGGTATTATTCTATGACTATACCTAGGTTATAAATAAATATGTTATACGTATTTCATTATAAATATTCCCGCTTCCGTATAATATACATTTCTAGGAAGTCTCTTTACATTTGGTTAATCTTAACCTAGTAAGTATATCTAGGATTAAGGCCGATTTACATTATCCAAGTCTATAGTAGAGTGCTTTAGTTGAAACGTGTAAACGTAGCGGCTACGTGGCGTTGGTTCGATTATGTGTAATAAAGGACTTGTTTTTCTAGTTAAACTAAAGCATTCTACTAAAACCTATCATAATACTAATACTATGGCATTGAGTTCTAGTAGTTTCGTTACTCTATAGTAAGTCCAGGTTTACACTATTAACAAAATGCTAGTTTGATTCGATCACAATATCTGTATCATCAATGACGGTGGACTCCAATGACAAATAAATGGTATAACAATGGGTATAGTATATCTCAATATGTGTATATTAATATTCTTATTAGCAAAATATACATTTTATACATTATAAGTAGTAAATCCCAATAAATAATTATTCCTTGGGAGTTAAGACTTGTTGATAAATTTTCCATTTCCTTCCATTTATTGAGATTTCTATCCATAACAGGAAGCATGAGTATCAGTGAAATGGCTGTGGTCATCTTTGTCGCAACCATCGAACAACGCATAACTAACATAATTATATATTTTATTAATATTTGGTTTCGCATGACTTGTACATTTATTAGCCAGTGTCAATTATAAATATATTTTAAGCTTTTGGTCTAAAATAGACTAAATTTCACGTCCCAATCAGTCAGGTGGTCAGTTAGCCTCTGGTGGAAGGTGGGCCTAATCTATCGCGTGTGAATCGAAGTTGCAGATTACTATAATGTGTGATTAATGAATGGGTGAATCACAATATGCCATGACAACCATAATTATTATTATAAATGATATTTGTTTACATAGGACGCTTAGATGGGCTATTTTAAATGAAATATAAAACTAATGCACAAATAATTTTATTATGACGCCCGTTGGCAGATTTACATTATTCAAGTCCTTATATAGAGTGCTTTCCCTAAACTCTACTAATACCTTACTTTAGATAGATAGTGGTAGATATGGATAGTAATATTTTTTAATTTGGCTGAGTAAAGAGACGAGCAAGTCGTTCACCTGACGGCAAGCGCTACGCCTGCCCATAACAGTCACAGCACCGCCCTGAACCCTACATTTCATAATCCTGCGCGGCACTGCACTGCGCTCGTCACCCTGAGACATCTGCTCTAAATCTCATATGCCCAGTAATTTTTAGTTAGTTGAAACGTGTAAACGTGGCTCGCTATAGTACGATTCTATGTATTAAAACTGTTGCCATTCCAGTTGAACTAAAGCCCTCTACTAAGGACTAGTATAATGTAAACCGACCTTAAGTGTTAACACTTGCATTGCCCAGCAAATTAATTTGAGGGAAAACTATTCAAACGCAACAGACGCGTCGAGGGCAATCCAAGTGTTAAAACACAAATAAATTATTATCCATCTATATTAATATCACAGAAAATATTAGCATAATATACAACTCATTGCCATATCCACCGAATCTCTGACATATTAGTGATGTAACTGAAAAAACAAATTGGATAACTTATTCTAAACTTGCAATAATGTTATTGCGGTAAATTACGGATTTAAAAAAATTGCTTATTTTACCTGCCTGAATATTTTAAGTTGTGGTAACTTTGTTTCCCGATTTAGGGCAAATTAACTCTTCTTTTTATTTGACTGTGTGACGAGACGAGCACTGCACTGAGCTGGTCACTATGAGACATCGTCTCTAAAGTCTCATATGCCCAGTAATTTCGCTGGAAACAATGCCCTTCAAACCGGAACACTAATGTTTGCACACTACTGCCTGGCGGATGAATATCTGGCAAAGGTGTGGTACTTCCCCAGACGGTCTCTAGCAGAAGAGGCCTACCATTACTTAGGATATTTCAAAAGGACACTAGCTGCATCGAGGCCAATATCCTACACAATACTAAAGAAAGGTGGAGAACTCGAATTTAAGTTTGTAATTGAACTTTCTAATTAACCTGTGTGTCCGAAAAACGGCATTTTTTTAGAACTACCCATTGACTATTCTTAAGTAGGTATATCTTTAAAAACTAACAAGTTTACTGCAGTCGTCCAGAGTCATTTTTCGCTATGACCACCTACATTCGTAACGCGCCCATTTTAAACTGTCAATTAAACTGTCAAAATACCGTGCGGGAAGCTAGCGCATTTCCAGAAGTTTTAAGGGTTAAAATAAGTTTAAAGCGAATAGTGACATCACGCATTTTCGGTAAGGAATCTCATGTGGCATAACGAATAAGTGGCCAGGCCTTGCGCCGTTCGTCTGTCTCAGCTCGTTTGTCACTTACAATAATTAGCGCAGAGCTATTAGTTTCTCAGGCATCTGATAGATCACTGTTCCATTGAGGTAGGCTTTTCAAAGAGCTAAACAAATATTTGGGCTCGTACATCGTGCTCTTTCCGAAGACAACGTAACCTGCCAGCAAGTGCTGCTGGCTCACGGACTCGGCAAAGAAGTTCTTGGCTTCATCTATCTGCACTTTGGACGGCGATACTTCGGTGAAATTCCCTGAAATCAAACGAATTAAGAGCATTAATGCCGAATTTAAATGTTATCTGAAAGTTATCACACATTATCGGATATCGGAGGACGTGACTGGATAACCGTCAACTGAAATGTTATTTCTTTCGAGTTAATGATACGATTATTTAAAACGTGTTATCGAACCGGACTAAGCGAGTTAGTAAAGAGACGACGGCGCTCGTGCTTGTTAAAAAATGGCGCACGCATTAGGAGTATTCTATTCATGTTACACAATAATAATTAATTTATCCTAATTAGCAAGCTTCGTGACGAAAGGATTTAGCGATAAGGTATAACCAACGCAAGATGCTCGGGATACATCCACAATCATTAAACGGCCATGAGAGGAAAGGGTGCCTAAGTCTATTCTAGTAGTTTTCACAGGCATGAATAATCTTTCTAATATTATAAATGCGAAAGTTTGTGTATTTGTCCCCTCTTCACTGCTGAACGGATTTTGATGAAATTTAGTATACAGATACTGTAGGTCTTAGAATAGAACATAGTATACTTTTATGTCCCATCAAAATTCACGGTACCTGTGGGTTAACGCGGGTGAAACCGCGAGGCGCTGCTAGTAGATTATACACAAGTGACGGTTGCATTAAACAGTCACGATATTTATCTGATATGTAAAAATAACAAAATAAATAGATTAAATCTCAATGCATTATTCCACTAAATAATAATAAATGCGATAATTAGGACGTTTGTGCCTCATTATGGTGGTACGTAAGCGATGCGGAGACTTTGCTAAACGAATTGCGATAAAAAATATCCAGTCAGTTTATAGTAACATATAGTACATCTCGCATGTACCTAGGACACTTTAGAAGGAAAATACTCGTCTAAATAGACTGGGGCCTACGGGGGAAGCAGCTAGTTATTTATACACGTTACATTATTTTAGTCTTTTTTTTTAATAATTCTTTATCTGTGGCGTTTCAATAAGGAGTTTATCTTATCTATCTATCTATCTATCTACCTATTTAAGTGTTAAGTATACATTGTTTGAGGATCCACAAAATTCGTCAAATAATTCATTGCGTCAATTAACTGACCCTTAAGGTTCTGAATACCAGCGCACTATGTCCAGCTATGTCATCACATTGACTAACAGACACCCACCACGCCGATTCAACCAAATCGCTCCACAAATCCACCCCGCGTGGTATTGGTATAACACTTGAAACAGAATAAAACCTGTACCTATCTCTAAAGCACACTTCGAACAATCCATACAAATAAGTTGATCTGACAACTCACGCTTAAAATGACGTTTGTACACGCGCCAAATGTGTTTGTTGACATACTATGCGGCCAAAACAAAAGACAACCCGCTAGTATGACCGTTCATCAAACCGTTTATCTATTACAATTATCGGGCGTGCAGTTTGCGCGTCCCGGCGATTGCGGGTAGCGGTGCGGGACACGGATTGCGCCGACTACTGTCCATTGTGTATGTATTAATATACTTATTCCGTGCCTTAAGTTATTGTAACCATTCTACAGATAAGCCATCGTGACTAACAGACTAACGAATAGTTGGTATAAGTGGCAATGGACGGAAATGGCGATTTGCCATAGACAATACGATACTAACCAAAACGAAGAACTAATTCTGGTACCTGCTCCAATTACAGATACGCCCACTAACCACTATTGATCATGTTTCAACTATTACTGTGCCCTGGGGTGGGCTCTTTTGTATGAAGCATCGTGGTGACAGGACTGGCAGGATTAGCCAGCTAGACTGCGTTCAGGTAATCCAGGTGCTCAGAAGGGACGTCTATAGAATCATTGGGCATGGATTTATTAAGACGCCACATAAAGGGAGCCCTGTTGTGAACCTCAAAACGTCTACTAATAACAAAACACGCGCCACGATCGTATAAATTGATCCTGATTCCTATACCATGATACCTGGAACTACGAGGACCATAGTCCTACACGCAAAGCAAACCTGTGACTAACACAAATCTTTGCCCTGTGTGAGAATCGAACCCGCAAATTCACGCTATACAGTAGGCTCATCACCAACCTACACCACGGAAAGCGCCCCGGCTAGCCACCGGCCGTAGTCGCCGGAACTGGTAGAATGGTAGACACTACGCGGTACTCACCAATGAACGCCAACACCAGCGAGTTAGGGTACTGCGGGAAGAGAGGAGAGGGCCGGTGCCACCCTAATACTTCATACGTCTGCCCATTCGACGACACCATAAAGTTGTACGGTAATAGTTTGTCAGCCGACGTCGTGTGTGCCTGAAAACCAATTATCAATCATCAATCCATATCCGCCTTCTGCCGAGCAAAGGTCTCACTTCACGTGAGGAGGAACATCATACATTATATTATCATATCACAGGAGCTTGATCCTGATTGGTGCATCACATTATCACATATCTCCAAAATAACTCTTGAGAATGCGGCTTTAATCCCGATGATTTCGAAAAGCGAGTGGCAACTACGTAAATATGGTTTTACAAGAAAAACATTGGTAGGTGCCCGCGGTGGGATTTGAACTCCAAACCCTCTGCTTGGGTGGGAGGCGGTCCCCACTAGGCCATCACTGCTGGAAACCAAGGTACTTGTATAAACGATTATTTTTAAGGTCACGCTACCCGGAGTGTCGGAAGTGTCGAGGACCCCGACACGCTTCGCATCCTCTAAACACGTGTTCTTTGAAACGTTAATCGTAGAGTAAACTGACCTATAAAATGGAAACTGAAACTGATCTTACTGGGCGGATTGACCGCAAATCTACGTTGACATAAACACATGACCGCAATGGTCGAGGTCAAAGCAACGTTATCAAGAATGCAGTCCAACTAGCACTATTTATAGCTATAGGTGTGTCTAGGGTTACATCAGTTACTGAAGTAGTCAATGTACGTCGATATATAAGTTTTTAAAAGTGCTATTACATGTCTGCCATTAAAAATTCTTATCAACTGCTAATTTAGGGCTACATTTTTAATTCCATCCATGTTTTGGTACAATAATCCAAGAAACTCCATGAAGATGTAATGTCAAATTATAAAATAATTAAATTGTTTGAAGCACTGGTAGAGTTAATATAGTTTCCTTTTCCTGTGCAAGATTCAGCTATGAATCACAACTTGAAAGGGAAATTTCCTTCTTCAAATTCAAATCATAATTAGTTACTCATTAGTTTAGTTGACCATATAATTTTTTTTTTCTCTATGTATAAGAGTAAGTGTTTGACTTGTAAAAGTGCATTATTTTTGCTTACTTGCAGCAAATGATTTGTGTTTTGAGCTTTAAAGGGGGGTTCCACTGTGATGGGTTCAAAAATTTATTATTACCCGACTACAACAGAAAGATGGTGGAAAAAAAAAATTATATGCCTGACTCCAGGAAATGTACCTGCAAACTCTGCAGAAGTCTGGCACACGTATAAGTGGTCACACACTGCTTTGTATCTGTTTGAACAATGATGACTCGCTCCGCCTTCACCGGAGACATGGAGAGTACCGGCCGGGAGTCAGCGGTGTGGTCCCATTGCTTCCTACTAACCAGCTGGAGCGGAATGTCTACTGGAGGCAAAATGTTCTCTGGAACAGATTAAACAATCCATTATTCATACATTCATAATTAAATCATCTTCGCAACCCGTACCCGCCTACTGCTGAGCAAAATTATTTATTAAGGCTACAACATAATTTTGACCCAATGCACCATCTGCTATGTGCCCTACAACATATTTGGGACAGTTATTATTTATTGCTACGGTTTATTGCTATTGTTTCTTTCATTAAATGTATGTTAATAAATACTAAATATATTTATAAATGTATGCAAATGGATTAGATTGACAGCATAATTATTAAAATAGTTGCTAACCCGAGTTGTTCTGTAGAACTAATAAATAAACTCCAATGATAACTCCAGTTATCAGTGTAGTGAGCAGCAGGCTGACAGTAACACTCATGAATAGGCTTCTTACTGGAACATGCTCTTGCGGGAACCGATGCAGAAGGGGTGTTTCTTCTCTAGGAGTCGGAGAATGATCCTCAGCCTGGTGCATGTTATGTCGTGTCTCGTGATCTGAAAACCAGTTACTCTTCAACTTTAACATCCTTAAATCAATATATTTAACATCCATTTTACAAACATAACAACAACACTTGAATAAAATTATACTAGCTAATATAAAGAGGACATATACAGGATTTATGTAGCACAATAACAAAAAAACTGTATCAACTGATAACACAACACATTGTGCAAGTTCAACGATTATAATAAAATATTACAGTTCATTCCATAAAGCTGTATTTCCATTATTTCAATTAATGAACTTTTTTCACATAACTCATTATTTTTAACTATGTGACATGCAATGCATTGAAATGTATCGATCAACAGAAATGAAATTAGTCAAGTGAATGGAAACTGATAGGGGTTTGGCATTGTGTGCGTTCTGTCCACATTTGTGTTACATACGTGATACTCTCTGTGATACTGTATCTCACATGGGTATCAGATTGCAAATATTGGTATTTGTTTCAGCTCATTTGTTGTGTTTGGATGTGATTTTTTTGATGGCAATGAGATAATTTCAAACAATAATAAGGAAAATATGTGAATATAGTCTGATTTTTCAATGAGAATGTAATATTTTCTTTGTACACATAATATTGCAATAAAATTTGTTTAACAGACATAAGGCCAGTTTTAGTGCTCAACCGTCCGTCGGTGCGTATGTGGGTCGCCCTTGTCATTTGTATGAAAATTAAGCAATAGACACAAGCATATGGTTTGGTCGAACACTATCACAACTTGACAATTTTCAAACAACTGACAAGCACGAGTGACATACGCACCGAGGGTCGGTCGAGCACTAAAACCGGCCTAAGTAAGCTGTTTGTGCATGTTGGCCAATGAGAGTAAAGTGATTTGATTTGACAAAACACACTATGTTATGCAGTCTAAATGAGGGAATTACTAGATCATTTACTTTTCAATAGGTTACCATTTATTGGCCTAATATAATTTTGGTATTCATGAACATGTTTTTGATGTGTAGATGTTTGTTGATGTGTGCAGTTATATCAGAACTGTTTTCTTTGTTTCCTGGGTTAGTTTTTGTGTTCTTTACATTAAACAACAGAACAGATTGAGACCAAGCTAAGTTTCGATGGACCGATCCTAACTCCTTGAATTAAGACACAGACTATATCCTTTATAGACCTAAAATAATGTGACATCACACTCACATTGGTTAATTTTACCACTTTCACTGCTGAGCCGATTTTCTTATCTAGCCACAGGTGCGGCTCTGCACAGTCCATAGTGTTTTCCCATACAACAAACACAACTGTAATGTTTTTCTGCACTTGCGGCAAGTTATGAAAAACACGACAGTTGTGACAAGGAGTGCTTATACGATCTCGTCTGTTTATCTGTCAAGGCCCTTTTTTCAGAAATGTATTGAGGTCACCAGTTGAATTTTATATGAAATACTCAGTGCAATAATTGTGTGTGGGTATCGAATAGCAAAGTTAAGTTTGTCCTTTAACAGAACATCTTTTAGGTAGAGCAATAATGCTTTCCATAGCTTTATGAGTAACTTTGAGCTAGTGAATGAGGCCATGGAAACAGCAAGAAACCATGTTTTGGTGCCTCAAGTTGCGTCACTGGCAACACACACTGATTATACAGCAGAATTGGATTCCACAGTTGACTTTTTCGTTGAAGTTGGTCCTACCTAATTGGTAGCGTATTCTCGGGAAACACAATCGTTGACAACCCCGAGAGTTTTGTTTCCAAAAACCTATTTAATTATCATAAACCCATACCGCCCCACAGCTGAGTAAGGGTCTTCATTCAGTTTCATGAGTATTAGGCCTTAATCCACCATTTATTTAATCCTGGGGACCCAGTTCAGATTGGTGGATGACATACTTACCTTCGACATCATTCTGTTATGTTGGTTTACTCACAATGTTTTCGTTCACCAAAAAGTGAGTAATAATTACATACATAATTATATTTTCCAAGAAACACATTGGTAAATTACTCTGCACTTATATTCCTACTTATAGTTAATTAATAAATTACATAATAAGACCAGGTAGGTTAGTTGGTAAGTAGTTATCTGATGTTTCATTCATATACAAATGATGTCAATGCACAAAATAAAATTATTGATAACTTACCAACAGAATAAAGCGGCTGCATGGTTGTACTTTAAGAAACCCAATTAACTTTTTAAGTTAGTTTAGTATTACTTATTTTAATCAATTACCATTTATTTATGTAGGTATAGTAGTGGTTATCGTATATCCGGATCAACTATAACGTAACACCTTTTCAAAACGTCTGCACCGCTGCACGTAAGTAAATTGTGTTTGTTACCTAACTAATCTGCTTTTAAAATGAATGGCCCATACGAGAGCGCAGCGCCCCTTGACCCCAGGCGCGACGCGTCTCAGCGTCGGATCGGAACCATTTCTTCACCCGCTATAAAGCTTCATCTACGTCAACTAAACAATAGCAAGGAACTGAGTAAAGAATTGCAGCAATTTGTGACCGCGGAGCGTCAATGAAAACAATCGATGCCATTGTCGATGACATAGAAACGTGATATTTCGCAAGTATCTGAGCACGTTATTACCTTTTTCGTAGCTTGTTCTCGGGACAATTGAATTTCGCGAAACAATAAATGGAAATACTACTCAGACTTTCATATTTTGACGCGAATCAGCGGATGCGCGGACGCACCGATTACCCGCCGGTTTATGTAACTTTTAATAGAGATAGATATTATACAGTTCGTTCCCCAATTTTTATTCAAAATTCAAATAAGTATGTAACGAAACCGATTAGCGTGCTTTTTGTTTATTGTTTCGGTGGCGGCGGCAGACTGTATAGTTAACTCAAAGAAAAAAATTAGTAGGTAGTCAATTACAACTGTAATTGATCATAATTGATGATTAATGTTAAAACCGATAAAACTAAACAATGCTCATTAATTACCGGCTTATTATGTATTTGTAAAGTAAACCTCACGGGTGCCTACCTTATTGCAAACACACTAGTTAAACAAGGGTAATGTGAAAAGTGTCTGTACACAACTTGGGTGCACTGTCAATATTAATGTTTGAACATGACATGTACAAATTTGAACAGATGAATCATAGCAAATATCATTAGTGAACACTTATAATATTAAAAATAGTAAATATATATTATTATAACACCGAGACCGAAACGATTTGGGATACATTTGGCTTGTGTGATCTGATAAGCCATGACTGCTATCCACTATCAACATGTATTAACCTTATTACTACGTATGTAGGTACAAAGAACCTACAACAAACTATTTTCACAGACGATCACTCATGTTATTGCCATCGTGTATCCCAAAAAAAGAAATGGTTGATTCCTCTAGGAAGTCTAGGATAACTAAAAGGGCACTGACCACTAGGCTCCAGATCCCTCGCATGATGGGGCGGGGAACGGCCTTTCCACTTGCTGAGACGCCGGAACTGTTTTTACTCTATTAGTTTAACTTGAGTATGAGTTTATATATGAGCGGGCCCACCCCATACATGAACGCGCGGTGGGGCGCCGTCGGGGCGCTCGCGCTCACTTTCGCCGGCACCCTGCGCCGGCACCGCCGCGCCGCGCAGAGCCTCTGGAAGCGTGGGATGACAGGATCTCGGAAAATACAGAACTTGATTACATCAATTCTCAAACCTAATCTCTCGATATGGTCAACATAATAAAGCGACGAGTTTTATCGAATAAATCTATTACTCACCTTGTAGGTAGTAAGTATATCGGTAAGAAAGTTTTTTTTACGATTCGATGTTATGCAAACTCAACCTGGTCTAGAGATTCAACCGACGATGTTGACCTACTAATTCATGATCCTGAAATTGTTCATAAGCAGACCGTGGCACAAGCACTCTACCGTGTGATTTGAATCTAGTATCTTTGTACAACTCTGTGTGACGAATCGAGCAGGTTGTTTGACAAAACGCGTCATCAAAGCAGTGCCATCAAATGTTTGGTTGCAAATCTTGCACGGCACGGAACTGCACTCGTTGATGATGCAGACCTAGCTGCCCAAAGTGCGCCGGGCGTTTCTTAGAATCATAGAAATCGATTTAGGAGGCTCCTGTGTTGCGCCTGGCTCATCGCTCTCTAAGCCATTGTTATTTGTTTAAGTCTTATAACTATACAAACTTACTATAGTCGACCGAGGCGATCCGGATCACTTTTACGAAAAGATCGGTTCTCTCTGAAGCGTCGCTCAGGTTGACCCTTGCGGTTATGTCAAACTAAATCATTCACGGCGTGTCCAGGTGGATGGCACTGATTTGTTTCATTTAGTTAGCTGCTGATTATGAAATATGAGCAAATTTCTTACTGGTGATTCGATTCACCCGCTGATCCGGTTCGCCATAGTCTACTATACACCTACGAATTTAAAAGAAGTAGGTACTAATATGAAAATATAGTTAGATCGTAACGATTTATCTGCACGACTGATCCAATTTGGAAAATGATTTCAATAATTCGAAAACTAGTTATGATAATATATTTCTAAGTAAAGGTAGGTGAGGTTTTTATCTCAGAAAAATGCAATGTCCCTGCTTGCTGCAAATATAATGTATGGAACTAGTGATCCGATTTAGAAAGTTACACTATGTCTAAGTGGTACGTCCCTATTTGAACTCTTACAGGAGAGGCCTGGCTAGATAGGTAGGTACCACCACAAACAAAACTGAAGCTATGAAACCTACTGTACGGAAACCTGAATCGCAGAATACATAGTAGGTATTACATCCTGAGTGTACAGGCACTGCTTGTACTTGATCAGTTATTTATTGTGGCTTTTTATGAGCATCAGCTTAGACAGGTTACCATGAAAAAAAAGCTAGATTTTTTATTATTATTTGACTGAGTAAGGAGATAAGCAAGTCGTTCACCTGATGGTAAGTTCTATGCCGGCCCATAACAGTTAGGTACAGTGCCACCCAGAACATATACTTTTTTTGAGGTGTATTACGTTTACTTACATATTTTGATTTGACGTTTAGTAAAAGTTGTTACGGAACACACCTACCTAACCCTATGCGCAGCTGGTCGGTCCATCAAGTGTATCTAACCAAAAATCGTGAAGGTAACAGCTATTGTTTTTCCGGCTCGCACAATAGTCCGTATGTCTGCGCTCGCAGGCTGTCGGATGTAAGCTGGCTGGCATTACGTAACCATGACATGCTGATATGATTAAAGGCTTTTAAATAAATTGCCCTAGGTGCATTTATTCCAAACGTCTCCCTTTTACATAATGACAAGACCGAGGCAAAAATAAGCAGCGCCGTGCATGTCGGCACAAAAGTTGATCGAAACACCTTTCAAATAACGTCCATATTAGCGCGTGCTGTAACGTGGCTGTTACGTAGTACTATCTATTCTGTGTTGTTACGACAAGCGCTTCGCACCCAGATACGCCTAAAAGAACTTTTTTAATTATTTGAAGGCTAAAGTTGAACCGAACATAATGTTAGGAAATTCCTATAAGACTTATAAAATACAAAATCAAAATTTTATTAGGTAGATAGATAAACATCACAAAACAAAGAAAACTTAAAAAGTAGGACTAAACAAAATTTAAAAATTACAATTATTATTATTATACGTAGGTACTGTACTGTACAGATATATTTTACTAAACCGTTTATTAAAAACACTTAATAATCGGAAAATGTGGTGGTGGAGAGAGTGCCTAGATACTGAATACTACGAGGGTAAATCAAAAAGTTCTTAGAAGTGCATATATATGAAACCTTTTTGGATCAAGTTCGATATTCAAATTAAAGAGTGTCTATCACACTATATTTATGCAGACTGTCACTTGTTTTTGTCAGTTCGTTCGCATGTAATACATTTTTTTGTGCAACGAGTTGCTAAAAAGTCAAAATTATGGATAAAAGTGAGTTACGTGCGGTGATAAAATATCTCAGTTTGAAAAAAATGTCTACGAAGGAAATTTTTTTGGACATTCAGCAGACATTAGGGGGTGATGCTGTACCCTATTCTACGGTTGCGTACTGGGTGGCTGAATTTAAAAGAGGTAGATCAAGCTGTAAAGATGACCCGCGTTCTGGGCGGCCTTCAACCTCCGTTACAGAAGAAAATGTCAAAAAGGTTGAGAATCTGGTTTTGGAAGACAGAAGAATGACTATAAAACATATAGCTGAGATCCTAAAGATATCTTTTGGTAGCGTTCAATCCATTTTAATTGATTCACTGGGGTTCAAAAAAGTGTCTGCAAGATGGGTGCCACGAATGTTAACCGACGAAAACAAAAAGCGACGTTTGGAAATTTCCAAGCGTAATCTCGAAATGTTCCAGCGTGATTCGGATAATTTTTGCCGTCGTCTTGTCACCATGGATGAAACGTGGGTCCACCATTTTGATCCTGAAACTAAAAGACAAAGCATGTCTTGGAAACGACCATCCTCTCCATCCATTAAGAAATTTCGAGTTGCTCCTACCGCTGGCAAAGTTATGGCCTCTGTGTTCTGGGATAGTGAAGGAATCCTTTTTATTGATTACATGCCAAAAGGCCAGACGATTACTGGACCCTATTATGCAAATTTAATCCCGAAAGTGCGTGAAGCGATTAAAGAAAAACGTCGTGGAAAACTGTCGTTGGGCGTGTTGTTCCTTCAAGATAACGCTCCTGCTCATCGATCGGAAGTTGCGCTCAACGCAATCCGCTGTGCTGGCTTCAATCTCCTTGACCACCCACCATATTCTCCGGACTTAGCCCCAAGTGATTTTCACTTATTTCCAAAATTAAAAGAGGAAATTCGTGGAACAAAATTTCACGATAATGACGCGGTTATAGCTGCCGTAGAGGACTTTTTCGAGAGTCAAGAAAATAATTTTTTTTCACAAGGAATAAGGAAGTTAGAAACGCGTTATTCTAAATGCATTGCATTGGAGGGAGATTATGTAGAAAAATAAAATATTATTATTTAAATCTTTGCATTTTTTAATATTGATTCCAAGAATTTTTTGATTCACCCTCGTAGCTGCATTGCCCCGCTGAATAGCATTACTGATTTTTTGGCCTAAAAAAAGCCAGCACTCATTGCCTGGCCACAGGTCACCGGGCCCGCCACGAAAAGTTTCCCATGTCCCGAAAATTTAGTTAATTTTCAATATAACATGTTGGAATAAGTGCAAGAAGAAAAGTAGAAAGCGATGGGGATGTAATTTTTCGAAACTTATCTCCCTCTCTTAGGATTTTACTTATAATAACGTATTGAAATCCCGCATTAAGCAGTTTCTAATTTTTTTACGCACTTATGCACCGTTTAAGTACTCTACTCTGCTCGAGTGTGCTCTGGCCTGGCTGCCAGAATATAACACACAAGTTAACTGAGATCACAGATGCCTATAACGCGACGACTGCACAATCCAACGGCACCCGGTTCAAAACCTCGGTTTTGCATCAATGACTTAATTATACAGATCTAGAAAAATTCACAGATCATCTATAATAGTTCTGTTGAGTGCAGGTTTTTCGATGCCATCGCTCAAAAAATGGTAGAGGAAAACTTTCGAACATTTACATGTCCAAGGACTTACAATTCCAGACCATAATATTTGGGCTATGGCCGGTGCTCTCTCTCTCTCTCTCTCTCTCCTTGAGAAGTCTAAGTAGCACCAGTGGAAACTTACTAGGTGGATGATCATTATAATGTTTTGCAATTGTTATGACCGGCCGCCCATTATAGGACTTGTGTTTTACAGGTAGAAAATAATTCTCTGAACAACGACAAACCACTTTAACAACTATCTTATATCCTAGGATATTTTAGGGCATAGTTATTTCCACCAAGTGCAGAGTCGGAGCCCGAGCGGAAGTATAGGCTATAAAGGTCGTCCGATCATGGTGCCATTTCCCAGATTGCAAATGCGACAGGTTTCTGTCGCGACACTCACTACCAACCAGGAAATGTTAAAAGTGCAGGAAGCCTGGCTCTCGGGCTTTGGGCTGAGACGGGGACTTCTAATCCGGCTCAAATATTAATTATCTATACATAAGCCCAGAAAGTATTAGCGGGATGATTTAAGGCGGATTTACACATTCACTAACTAAATAGCGAGCTAACTTACAAAACTGGCGAGTTAAGTCCTTTTCATAGTTGAGACCGAAATTCACATTATACCACAACTCAAAAAAATATTTAGTAAGCAATATTCTTTTCCAACTGCATGGTAAGGCTAACTAATTATAATATGAAGGGCATATCGCGAACTTGTCTCTGACTGTACCTATCATACGAAAGTGATACTCAGCTGTGGGCGGACATTTGTATCGTTGATGATGTCCAATATGAACAAATATATTGAGAGAAAAAGTTATCCTAGGCTGAGAATAATGTAATTGAGAATTATGGATTTCTATAGAGTTGTACCCGGAGCTGAAGAGGTTCCTTCGCAAAACGGGTCGAATGACTTTCTCACTGTGATCGCGTCCTACGTCGCCAGTTCCGCCATCCACCTCGTTCAGATATGGCCCAAGAGCCTGCGACGATCATACCCTCGTTATTTTAAACAAGCTAAAAGTTTCTCTGTGTATGATCCCCGTATATGAAGGTTGGATCATGGTGGCTTTGGCCGGTTACCGGTATCAAGGTTTATACTATACACCTTAAATTCGCAGCTTAATTTTGTTAAAGTATAAAGCTCAGTCTTATATATTTAATTTGAAATAAGATCAGAAATCACGTTGTCAATTATCACTATTATCAGACACTTAGTCCGGTGCCAACCCCCTCTCAGACACCCAACTATACTAAATCGTAGGTAATTCGACTTACGTTATAGTATAAAAACTGAATTTTATATAATGTTACTTGGGAAATAATAGTATATGTTTCCTCAGTTGTCAGACAGTTTCGATAGTTCTTAGAACATGTCAGACACATTGAAAGTCTGCCGATTGTCGAACGTGGGGAATATACGAGGGTGAATCAAAAAGTTCTTAGAAGTGCATATATATGAAACCTTTTTGGATCAAGTTCGATATTCAAATTAAAGAGTGTCTATCACACTATATTTATGCAGACTGTCACTTGTTTTTGTCAGTTCGTTCGCATGTAATAAATTTTTTTGTGCAACGAGTTGTTAAAAAGTCAAAATTATGGATAAAAGTGAGTTACGTGCGGTGATAAAATATCTCAGTTTGAAAAAAATGTCTACGAAGGAAATTTTTTTGGACATTCAGCAGACATTAGGGGGTGATGCTGTACCCTATTCTACGGTTGCGTACTGGGTGGCTGAATTTAAAAGAGGTAGATCAAGCTGTAAAGATGACCCGCGTTCTGGGCGGCCTTCAACCTCCGTTACAGAAGAAAATGTCAAAAAGGTTGAGAATCTGGTTTTGGAAGACAGAAGAATGACTATAAAACATATAGCTGAGATCCTAAAGATATCTTTTGGCAGCGTTCAATCCATTTTAATTGATTCACTGGGGTTCAAAAAAGTGTCTGCAAGATGGGTGCCACGAATGTTAACCGACGAAAACAAAAAGCGACGTTTGGAAATTTCCAAGCGTAATCTCGAAATGTTCCAGCGTGATTCGGATAATTTTTGCCGTCGTCTTGTCACCATGGATAAAACGTGGGTCCACCATTTTGATCCTGAAACTAAAAGACAAAGCATGTCTTGGAAACGACCATCCTCTCCATCCATTAAGAAATTTCGAGTTGCTCCTACCGCTGGCAAAGTTATGGCCTCTGTGTTCTGGGATAGTGAAGGAATCCTTTTTATTGATTACATGCCAAAAGGCCAGACGATTACTGGACCCTATTATGCAAATTTAATCCCGAAAGTGCGTGAAGCGATTAAAGAAAAACGTCGTGGAAAACTGTCGTTGGGCGTGTTGTTCCTTCAAGATAACGCTCCTGCTCATCGATCGGAAGTTGCGCTCAACGCAATCCGCTGTGCTGGCTTCAATCTCCTTGACCACCCACCATATTCTCCGGACTTAGCCCCAAGTGATTTTCACTTATTTCCAAAATTAAAAGAGGAAATTCGTGGAACAAAATTTCACGATAATGACGCGGTTATAGCTGCCGTAGAGGACTTTTTCGAGAGTCAAGAAAATAATTTTTTTTCACAAGGAATAAGGAAGTTAGAAACGCGTTATTCTAAATGCATTGCATTGGAGGGAGATTATGTAGAAAAATAAAATATTATTATTTAAATCTTTGCATTTTTTAATATTGATTCCAAGAATTTTTTGATTCACCCTCGTATTATTATTTCATTTACTCAGTACTATTTGTGTTGGACTGTTTTTTGGAATTACGAAATATTTAAAAAGAATAAATAATCTAAAACTAAAAAATAAAAAAGATGTCCAATAGTGTTTTTAATAATCATGAAATGAAACTAGTGAGAGATTCTTTGTGTTGTTAGTGCCTACTTATACTTACTCCTAACACTGCAAAAGTCACAAAACACTTTTCTGTCTACGACTTCCGATTTACTATAATTTAAGGGTGTCTGACAGGGGATTGGAACCAGACTAAGTGTCTGATATCAGTGATAACGGACGACGTGATTTCTAATTATAATACAAATAAAATACATAAAAACTTAACTTTAACGAGTTTAAGGTGCGATTTAATACACCTACGATACCGGTTACCGGCCAAAGCAAACACGAGTCAAATAACTTCATATGTCATAATTTAACTTCATCTGGGATCGTTCTTACCTGTATTGGCGACATAAACAGATAAACTTTCAGCCTGTGTAAAAATATTAAGGTTTGATAGTCGCGGGCTCTTGCTCTAATATATCTTACATAACTTCAGACTTGAACCGGATTGGACTAATCTGTTAGCTATGGAACCTATTAATAGCTATTATAGATTTTTGCGCTGCCACAGTAACAAGTAGTGGGTACTGGATGATACAACTCTGTGGGGATATTACAGGGGGCTTTTGTTTTTGTTCAAGTCTACCGTTTGCCCGTGCCTTCGTATAGGTACCTACCTGTACTTAGCTCCCGTGATGTCGTGGTGGCTTGCGTGCTGTGCACTTTTAGGACTTTCAATAACCAATGTCTATTCGTAGAGGTTTGAACATCCTGGTTGTTGTCCAAGTTGGACGCGGTCAGTTTGTGATCGCCTGGTAACGTTGGTTTTTCGTCGGTGTTAACCAGTTTTTATTTTATCTTTATTTTAGTGTAAACCGTAGGATTAATAGATAGTAAAGTAAACAAATAGATAAAAATCCTGCCTGTAAAAAAACACGTTTCTTGAGTGTAAAATCGTTCTGATTCCTGTGATACCACACCATAATGATAATCTACATAATTTACCTACCTACCTATCAGGTAGGTAGGTAAATTATGTAGATTATCAAAAATTAACAACACGGTAGCTCGTGGTAGCATCAGGTACTGAGACAGGAAAATTCAGAGTATAGTTCCTTCGAAATGACTGAAACAGGAACTACTGCGACTAAACGGAAAATGCCCGTACAATTTAATCTGTAGATACCTAGTGACCTACCATACAAATCACATTTGTAGGTTCATTCGTTGCAGAACTTGTATATTATTCTAGACAGGCAGGTATTCTATAACCGTGATGGTGTTGTCACCTCTTGTAACTATACCACCTTTGTTCGCGCTATCTGATTTTGTCACAACAACACCGTTGGAATGGTAACCAGCTGTTGTATGCGATCATCACCTAATAAAATCCTTTGACATGACAGGTGATTTATATGTTGGACGTATAAATCAGAAAAAGAAAGTAGAGTTCCTCAGCCAACCTACTTCGAAGGCGTACATTCTTATAGTAATAAGTACCTACCCCTAGCTATAGGTAGGTCCACCGTATACCTACCACATTATCATCATCCCAACCCATGTACGTCCCAGTGGACGTACATGGGTGACATACAGTCCGATCTGAATAATGCGGAATCCAGATTGCCGGATCACATGCCTCCAACATAATTGTCGGGCACGTGGGTTTCCACACAGTACCTTCTTGCTATGGTACTACCACAGAGATCGTGGGTAAGTAAATTCAAAAAAACTTACAGCGTAAACATCAAAAAATATTTAAGACTTAAAATGAATAAAGAGAATAATAATAATAACAAAATGCAGAAGGCAGATACCTACCTACTCCTCGACACGACGCGTACTGTCAGGAGGTTTCTCTCTCTGCAGCCCTAACTATCGGTTGTTTGGGCCTTGCCCTACCTACTCCTCGACACGACGCGTACTGTCAGGAGGTTTCTCTCTCTGCAGCCCTAACTATCGGTTGTTTGGGCCTTGCCCTACCTACTCCTCGACACGACGCGTACTGTCAGGAGGTTTCTCTCTCTGCAGCCCTAACTATCGGTTGTTTGGGCCTTGCCCTACCTACTCCTCGACACGACGCGTACTGTCAGGAGGTTTCTCTCTCTGCAGCCCTAACTATCGGTTGTTTGGGCCTTGCCCTACCTACTCCTCGACACGACGCGTACTGTCAGGAGGTTTCTCTCTCTGCAGCCCTAACTATCGGTTGTTTGGGCCTTGCCCTACCTACTCCTCGACACGACGCGTACTGTCAGGAGGTTTCTCTCTCTGCAGCCCTAACTATCGGTTGTTTGGGCCTTGCCCTACCTACTCCTCGACACGACGCGTACTGTCAGGAGGTTTCTCTCTCTGCAGCCCTAACTATCGGTTGTTTGGGCCTTGCCCTACCTACTCCTCGACACGACGCGTACTGTCAGGAGGTTTCTCTCTCTGCAGCCCTAACTATCGGTTGTTTGGGCCTTGCCCTACCTACTACCAATGGTTTTATAATATTTATATTGTTTTTTGCAGATATATTGTAAAAAAAATACTTAAGAATGAAAATAAATAAAGATTGTTGTAAAAATAACAATCAACTATACCTACCTACTTACATGCGTTTTACAATGTTTATTTATTTTATTTTTATTAATTACCTACTTACATTTTTCTTTGAAAGTACACTGTCTAAGCTGAGTAGGTAATATTGACATTTCTGGATCTCAATTATGACCCAAAAAGATCGTGAATTGAATTTATTTTATAGGAGTCCAAACCTTGACGCTGGTCGCAAACCAGATTAAGGATTCGCCTTACTTCTTCCTAACGCCAATTTATTTTTCCTATGTACCTAGGTGGGCAGGTAAGTAGATACTAAATTACTAATATAATGTTCTGTAATAAGTTACCTACCTACCAACTTACCTATTGATTATTATTTATTTAGAGCACCCAGACATGTGACTGGCATGAATAAAGGGAAACCACAAGGTCGGATCAGACGTGGATCGAAATACCGTACCACGCGGTAGCACGTCCCGTCCGCGTCGGCGTCGGTAGCCCCGTGGTCGGCGCCGGCGGCGGCGGTCACGTCCACGCACCTTATCGCTGCCCCCGCCCGACTATCGCAACCGGTGCAGCCGCCAAGAGTGCCACTGAACACGTCACGCTTGTACTCAAACACATTTATCTTACATAACCTGTGTCATACTTGACTTGACATGACTTGCGCCTTTACGATTATCGCGCTGACAGAACGCGTCTTTATAAACGGGGACGGGTAATTAGCATAGTTATTTATATTGCTATTATGCTATGGGTCATATTGATTTAAATAAATAGGTAGGTAAGTTGCATATACGTCCAAATGCCTCGGAGGTATCCTTTCTTTCTTACATAACTTTATATAAAACTAAATCCTGTCTGCGGCTTCGCTCGCGTAGACAACACTAATGAATGACGTACGTTGTACTGTTGCATTTGTAACCATCCATTTGTAACCCCTGACGCAAAAAGAGGTGTTATATGTTTCATTTGTGATACCTATCTGTATAATTATACTGAATACTGTGTATCTGCTATGGCATCGTAGCTCCGATGAACAGTTTTTGATTGTTTTATTTTAAGTTTAAAGACTTGTGTTCTTAGCTATGATTCTGGACAACCTGATCAGCCGTTTCAAGATCATCAGCTCTTTTCTGGTAGATGACGGGATGTGAGCGTCTTCCACAGGCAGGTCTGATCGATTCGAAATGGTATTACAAAAACATGGTTACCGTGACCTGATGCCACAGCATGACCTGGAGTCTGCAGGATGCACAACTCCTTAGTAACTTACAGCAGATGTATCGAGTTGGGCTTATTGGGATGGTCTCAATAAATAGATTACGGACAGACAGTGATCAGGGTCTGAAATTAGAGCAGGAAAGAGAAATGATGAATGATAAAAGTATCGGGGATTATTTGAATTCTAAGTTTCGTAGGAGTGCTTTAATCATTAGCAACAGGATTTGCCTCAGCCAACCCACAGTTTTATACACTGCAAAAACTGGGGCTTGATGTAAAGAAACGACATTAATATAAATGTATTGTTTCCTGTGTTGCGTTTTTGGTGATTACTTGAGTATTTTAGTGAAAATGCAATCACAATGGACGGCACAAGATGTGAGGCTGGTCCGAGGGGGAATGACAGTTTTTAAAACCACCTGGAGCGAGCGAGCGGAAGTGAGGTGTTGATTGCGACCCAACCGAACGTCAACAACAATGTAAAACGCGCTGATGTTTAAATTGCTTTAACTTTCATCTGCTATTTTTTTTCTCGGTCGTCTCTTGGGCCCCCTTAGACGGGATGCCCTGAGCAATTGAAAAAATAGCTTATAGACTAATCCAGAACTGATCGTAGTATGTAGTTCTTTGTCTACATTGATGGTGATGACGATGTTGTTCATGAGGTTGCGTTCTCAAAGTGACAACTGGGAATAACGCCTCGCTTGTCACTGCCAACAGCTTAGATCGGCTGGCGCTCTCTATTGCTTTCTGCATCATCCGACGGTATAGTCGTAGAGGCATCATCTTGCACTGTCGTCTCATTTAAGTCATCGTTTGTCTTCTTTCCAGCTCTACTTGGTTCTATTTTCGTAGTTGTCTTCATGACAATGCCTGTTTTTTCTATAAGCTGTATTCGTTAAATCAACTATCGCACCTGCAGCGTCCATTCACTGCAGCGCAGTCGTGGGTGCACTTGCTAATGTTTGATTTTGGGGTAGCACTGTTGACATATGAAACACTCAACTTTCACAAACTTTAGTATCAGTCTGTCAGGTCGTGTAAGGAACACAATACTACGCTCCAAAACACAAATGGCCGATGGTGGAAAAAAACCGCTAGCCTTAAGTGGAACTGAGCTGGTCACATCTGTCGCATGTCGGATGAACTCTGGAGCCAAACCACAACAATGTGGATGCCACAGAACGTCAGAAGACTTCGCAGCAGGCCCAGGCGGAGATTGCGGGACGAGCTTGACTCCTTTTGCAACGACTGGACCACTAAAGCTCTCAACTGTGAGGAATGGAAAGAGAGAAGAAAGGCCTTTGCCTTGCAGTGGGGTGATCACGGCTAAAAATAATAAATAAATATAATGCTTAATATATAAATTTTATGCTTTGTTATAGGTATGTACTTACTAGAGTAAAAGTCACAGATCACACAAACAATGATCTGATGATGATGAATGACAAACACTTATATAAATATAAATGAGTTGTGGTACAACTCATTTATGTTTATTAATAAGTTCCAAATATAGGATTTACCAGATTATATTATATTAGCTGCGCCCCGCGGTTTCACCCGCATAATTTAAGTTTTCCCGCAATAACTCTCTTAAAAGAAATATATTTTCCCCGTTTTTGCCGTGATGTTATATAGCCTATAACCTTCCTCGATAAATGGACTATACAACACAAAAAGAATTGTTCAATTCGAACCAGTAGTTCCTGATATCTCCTATCTTTCAAACAAACTCTTCAGCTTTATATAATAAGTATATAGATATAGATTTATTGAACTATTATTCTGTTCACATTAGTAACTATCTGCCATTTTACTGAGAACTTTTAGGTGATCTGAGATTTTACAGATTTTTAGTAAATTATTACAAAACCGGATTATTTAATAATTTATTAAAACAACTGTTTTACCATTCTTCATGAGTTTTAATTATGCTTGCTTATTTACATAATAAATAATATAATTAACTAAATTGGTATACTAAATATAAATTGTTTATTATGTAACAAATAAATGTATTAAAGCAGCAAATGTATTAACTTTGTAATAAATTGTATTCTTATAAATATCATTAAAATCAGTCCTAATAATTAGATGAATAATATATTTACATGGTTATAATTTACATTCTACTTGGTTGAAAATGGACTACATATAACATAAAATTAACTAAATCCCTATATATTTCGTATGTTTGCCGGTAGCCAATAGTACATTGTTATCTTTGTTCCGAACTTCCACTTCTAAAAAAGCTATTTTTTTACCCGTTTTCTTTGTCACAGCCTCAACTTGTACCCAGTCGCCTTCCCTGGCAGCAGTCATATAACTGAAAAAAGACAGAATTACTAATGACTAAAACCAATTAAATAACTATTTAAATATCAAATCAATGACAATTGGCTTTCTGCACAATACAAAAATGTAGTACACAGAATTTACATGACATTCTTAACTCTAAGAGGCGTTTATAAGTAAGATCGAATATTATGAAAGCAAAACTAACTCGGCCTGTCTCTGTCTGTTTGCTCTCTTTATAAGGCTTAGCGGCTGAACCATTCTTAATAAAAATTGTAACCTATGGAGATAGGTTAAGCACTGGGGAGGGGGCTACAGACAGTATATAGGGATAAAAAGTATCCTTTGTACTCACATAGTATAAACTTTATTGAGATATACTGTAGTTCACGCAGACCGAGTCTAAAAGCAAGCAACAGCTAGTGAAAATATAACTCGGTTCCTATATGTATCACTTGTTTTAGCTGAAGTGAAGTACACCAACCGCTGAGCCCTAGTTAAACCAGGGTTTCTTTACAGTTTATATTGTCATTAATTTTATATTTCTTTCTGGTTTAATTATGATTAGAATGTTGGTGAATTGCAGCACTAGGTATTCTGAACCGAAACAATTACTGTTCATTGCACTTTCAAGTAACACAAGTTACTTTGATTCTCCTATTTCTGTTACAAAGAAAAGATAATGCGAAATATTCTTGTTCAGTGGCATATTTTAAATTTCCTAGATTTGTTTTTAATACATATTTCTTAAATATACAGTTTATTGTCCTATTTTAAGTACATATAGAAGATAGATGGACAAAAATGTCTTACGTTACACTGAGGTCTATTGAGACTCCTCTTGTATCAATAGTATCATTCGTAGTGAGGGCATAAGTAGATATAGCATCTACAAGATGAGCAATGAAGCCACCATGCAGAGTGCCACGCTGATTGAGATGTTCCGGCCCAACTTGAAACTGTGTCACCATCCTGCCATTGCCACAGCATATCACCTTTACCTGAAATTGTTTATATTTGATAATTAAACATTACACTTGTTTCCAGTAACTTTTGGTATTTTCTAAGTAAACATACTATTAATTTATTTTATTCTATGTATATAAGGAAAGCCACCGTCCGATGTCCTAATTACTCCTCTCCGTGCATGTTTGTCTGGAAGAGATCGCTCTGAGCGATAAGACCGCCCATTGTGGCACTAATTGTAAAATTTGAGTTGTTCTAGTTTTAAGTTTTCTTTGTTCTGTGGTGTTTCAATAAAGAGTTTATCTATCTATCTATCATACTCCACTGTTGACCATGTTGTCACTTACTATCAGGTGAGACTTTGGTCAAATGTTTTCTATTCAGCAACAAAAAACAAATTACTGTTTGTAAGCTCTGTAGTCCGATGTTGAGGTAAAAAACTATAATGTGACAGCTAGTTCAGAAAAGAAATGCATCCATCATTCAACTTATTTGTAATATATGATTGCCAAAGCCTCACATGTAATTGTGGGCACAAAGTCTGAAGTGGTAGTCCCCAATTATCTGAGAGCATGGTAGTGCACCCTCCAAGTATAGTATTATTGTCTAAGATCTACACATAACCAACACACATTGTTCTGCCTTTTCCTATCTATCGGATTCTGGCAAATATAGCAAACAAATATAGTTATTGTGTGAATATGACCTCAATCCCTCAAATCAAACAGAACTTAAAAAAAATCTTAACTATTTTGATTTTAGAACTGTAGCAACTAGTGGTAACAAAGACTATTAGAAGCAATCCTACTATAGGTATCTACTTTACTTATTACCCGACTGCTCCAGAAGGTTGTTTTTACTACAAATCTTCCTCTGAAATTTTCATTCTTTAAATTTACCTCAATATTTAATCAATTTACAAATGACTAGATGATTAAGAGTAAAGGAAGAGTGCCCAGTTTTAGAGAAGTTTCATGGAAAAAGCCCCTAGCTGGTTTTATCTTACAGAACAATACTAGTTATTGTTTTCCTGTGAAACTATTTGGCCAAGTATTGCTAAGTACCTATCCTTAATTATGTACATTCCTACTTATCCTACGAATATTATAAATGCGAAACTTTGTGAGAATGGATGGATGGATGTTTATTCCTCTTTCACGCAAAAATTACTGAATGGATTTGAATGAAATTTGGAACACAGATAGTTTATAACCAGGATTGAGTAATAGGGTACTTTTTATCCCGATAGTATGTTCCCGTGGGACAAAACGGAAACTACGCGGGTGAAACCGCGGGGTGTAGTAGTAGGCTAGTAAATCTATAAACTGATAGCTAAACAACTAATTGAAGGAAGGTACGAAACTGATTCGGTATCTCCTTTATGAAATTATGAACGAAGGTATACCTGACGAAGGTTTTGGTCGAAACATTTAGTTTTAGTAATAACTTGCTTGAACATTTCTGCAATTTTGAGGCCTTTTGTTGAACTCATTTCATTAAGTAATACCTAACGGGGCACACAACTACTATTTCCTTTATTTTGTGGTTATTTTCTATTCGACATTTCAACACATCCCAGGGCAGGGTCTCCAGATTTAGTTAATCAAATATCCCCATGGAACACAAAATAATTCCCCAAATGATACTAATTACGCAATTTTTCCGCAGACATATTGATACTACTTTTACTACTACCACTATTTTTACTACACTTACCTATATTTATTTAATAACCTTTTTATGCACTCAAACATCAATAGAACCAGCATAACCACATTTATTCAGATAATTATTTTATAGGCTCGATGACACAGGGCTAGTCTAGTTTACGAGCTGCTAGTTGGAGAGTTCTGCTGAAAACACAATTAAATTCTAGTCGTGTTTTTCATTATCTTGCCGCGAGTTCGGGAAAACACAACTGTTGTGATTGTTGCATGGGAAAACACTAGTGAAAGTAGTGGATGAAACAACAATGCACCCAATTTTAACGTCATACACTGAAATTATCTTCGCCAAGTTTTCCGTGTCCCCAAATATTCCCCAAAACTATGAAAAATCTCCAAACCTGGAAACCCTCATAAACCCTGTCGCATCTGACGTCTTGATATGATTGCTATACATGAAATTTTCTCCTTTTTGTTTGTTTCTTTATGGCTTCGCACGATTATTGCGTTTAATCAGTGTCAAGTAGTCCACAGAATGCTATTGACTATTAGCTAAGCATACATGGACAGATTTGCCCGTCGGATCTGCTTAACAGAAGTGCCTCGCAGGCAAAACTGCTGGTGCAAGTGCTGCTGGTTCACTGAGCAAATATAATAATTGCATATAATTAATTACTACTATGTAATTTCGAGTCTATATAGTTTAACGTTGAAGACATCTTGGCGATATAAAATATCATAAGCTGGGCTCGACTGTTTAGGTAACTGGATCCGAAAATCTGATTATTAGAATTATTTTCGTTTATCACCTTAACTCTAAAACTACTAGAAGGGTTTCAATAGGGTTTTTACCGTTTGTTAGCTTTGATTCATACATAGAGCGGCACTGTCTCTCGTGTGAGAGGTGATCTATATTGACAGACTTCCTCATCTGCACAGGCCTTTAGATATTGTCATAAATGTGCAATGGACACAGATTACTCTTTATTCTAATCTATGAAAGCAAGTCTGAATATTATTGAAATATTATGTCTTAATGTACCTACTTACAAACTAGCCTTTATCCTATGTTAATAGGTTTCATAGTGTGCTAACAGTCTACTAGAAAATAGGTTATGCCAAGAAAATGTATGGTACATACTTGGAAGGATTAAGGCAAAATAAGAAAACAAATCCTGTTCAGAGATTCGGCGTGAAGAAGCACAACCATCCCTTCATAGCGAATCCCCTTACAGGTTCAGTTATTGTAGATTACATACTTTAATGTTGACAGAATATTACACTGAATTTTAATAACATTAAACTGAACTATCACTCAGTATACCTTTATGGCGACTTAACTACCTGGATTATAGTTATTATGAATATATTGACACAATAATTGAAAACCACAATTACATTATGTGACTGAAGTACATTAATGACATTATAGAATAAAAACTGATGAAGTTTAACAACTCATGTTCATTGAATAATACGAACATAGTTGAAATACATACTTATAAACTACAACACACGGTAGGTAGGTTGTATTACAATTTAGTATAATAGCTCTACGTACAACAGCCCAGGTTGAGATAGAAACATTATGTCGGGGGTATGTCACAATTTATTGATTATACTTGTTACCTTACCTACCTACTATCTTCACGTAGTGCCAATAGGTTCACCATCATTTCATTACCCACTCCATGCATTATCTCTCTAGGTGCTCTCTTGGAATCTTTTTATACTTACTGAGATTCGATAAAGTTATATAATATTATTAAACATACAATATGTATATATATATACCTAACAATCATCTTAGTTGTAAACAGCCAATTTCATAGATGTTCGGATTTGGCGATTTTCACATTATTCATATAGATTATATGCAATGTTTTAAACTATTTTACGGGTAATAAATACCGTTTACTCTATCATAAATTTAAAATGAATCTAGATGTGTAAATTCCAACATGCTACTCCGTGTCAATTTGGCCAAACACTGAAACAGGCTTTACAATGAGATGGTCGGTTTTAAATAGCCTCCTTAATTCCGCAAAAGCATGAGCTGTTGTGCTTTCATAATACAACCCGCGTCTTTCAATGGATGACATGATAACTACATAGCTACTCACTATCTTAAATTTAAAATGAATCTTAAGATGTGTGAATCCCAACATACAACTCTGTGTCAATTTGGCCAAACACTGAAACTGGCTTTACCGTGAGATGGTACATTTGAATAGCCTCCTTAATTCCACAACAGCATGATGTTATGCTTATTTAATATAACCCGCATCTTTATGACATTCAATGGATGATGCTTACTATCGTGTTCATATCTTATTATAATTTCTTTAATGTAACTTATACATATCATGGCAGTTTTGTCTGGTTGTCGCTAACGACTTTTGGGTTCGCACCATCCGCATGTTAGGCTGCCTCTGCCCGTCGCTGCTCGTCGCAGGACGGCTGCTGACCCCCCTGTCGGTCGAGTCTACATTCACAGACAAGTTTAACATGCGGACAAGTTCAACGCCCGTCGACTAGCAAAAAACTTGAACCAAAAAAGTACGACAAACCAAAGTTCTGATCTACTTTACTTATTTAACGTGTCCATTAATATATTTTATCAACTAGGAGCCAAGCCGACTTTTGTCTTGCCGCTCTCACTACGCTTAATCTAAGATCATTTGATTCCTCAATTATTAATTTCTAATATCCACTTGAGTGACACGTGGTCGATATGGATGCACAGTGATTGAGGAATCGAAACATTACAAGAGTCATCAGATACATTTACAAACAATTAATTCCCTACAACAGTCGTCGTGTTGACATCAAACTTTGCAGACATCCCAACATACACCTATTGAAACAACGCGAAGATGGTAAGCGGAGTAAACTGGAATGCACTTATTGTACTTATTATAGCTAGGTTTGTAACATTTAGTCTGTTTCAGTGACGAACAAAACAGCTTTAGTCACCATTATGACTTTTAGTTGAATACATAAATCTCAAAACTTTTCATACTTGAATCAGTCGGTAACAGTAGTTGTTGAGTATCAATTTAAATTTTTAGGTATTTAATACAAAAATGAATGAATTGTAACGGTCACTGGAGATACACACACACACACACAGTAAGTATTCCATACATGATGTTCCTGTTTATGACAAGTAGTTGCCTACAAAAAGCTCTGACGAGACGAGTAGGTCTCCTGTACTGCATCGTGAGGATGATTATAATTAATAGGACATTACTAAATGACGTTATATATTATTTCGAATAATTTTGAGAAATATCGTTCCTAAATCTTAACAATTACAATACAATATCAATTCATTAATGGACTATGAATTATCAATTATATGAAAAACAGTCTTCCAGGCTTTTTTACTATCAAAAATTTGTAAAATGTAAATTTTCTTTTGTCAACTTAATAAAGTGATAAATGAATCTCAAAACAGTCTAAAATACATCAGTTCTATTAACGCGAACTACTTGAAAAGTTGAGTTAATACTTGCAATAACTTATTTGAAAACAGTCAATTTTTGTTATATTTTAATCAGTAAATACCTAAGCATTTACTTCATCGCGACGAAAGATTATATAAATAGTAGATGTCATGTGAGTTTTTTCGAGATATAACACTTATCTTAAACGAGTCATTAAATATAAAAAGTAAAAAAGTATTAAAGTCCTTACAACGGGCTACTCGTACAATAGATGGTCGTCCGGTATCGGTTAGGAGCCAGGGGTGTGTCCTAAGTGTAAGGAAACAAACTGAGACAGCCACTTATTTGGTATCGCGACCGTCGCGTTACTCTCCGATGATTAGTGTCAAAAGCAACACGGAAATATTTAGTTATTTACGTTCATAAACATTGTAGAAGCAAAGCAGATTGGAGCGGTTTGTCTCCGAAACAGAAGGGGAATGTTACAGACGTTGCTTAGGGTAATTCTCAGTCAATAACATCTAGAACACGCCTATTTCATTTGTTATTCATATTGACATTATCGTATAACTACATAATTATATAATAATGCAAATAGTTAAAAGTCCACTATATTAATTATATGTTAAATCATTATCTTATATTCCGTCAATCGGTAATCTATATATAGAGAAAATTCTTCGCCCGTTTCTTACTTACGTCCAAAGTAGAGCTCGACTCACCGTTAAGTATTCGCGGCGGTAGACGAGATATAGAGCAAACATCTAAATACTACCTACCAGTATTACACCGTTAATCCACCTCATATTTTATATAAAAAAATTGGAATTAAATAAAAGGCTTCTATACCATCGGCGACAAATTTCAGTTTCTATCATACCTGACATATAATACCAATAACACTCATCCTACTACATAAGCGAATAATTATATAGTTAAATGTCAATAATAACAATTATAATGTTAAGGTATCTTAAAATTACGACACTTGAGCGTCTTCTCAACAGAAATCAACGGGAGAGAAATGGATTTACCTACACGCTTTAAAACGTCACACAGATTAGATGGTATAACGGATTCCGACTCCAGGGTAATTGAGATGATGAGGGTTGAGTCGTGCGGCGTTGTAGTACTTCCATTTAATTGTCGTTCCCGTCGCGCTTCTCCTTCGCGTCTTCCGGCTCCTTCTCCTGTTCTTTCTCCTTTTCATCGCCCTACAAATGTGAGAATCGAGGTATAACAACAAATAAAACTTCCAACCGTGGAACCAACTTAACACCAACTTAGCACAGAAGTGCTGAAAACACAACTGTTGTGTTTGTTTTATGGGAAAACTATATAGACTGCGCAGAGCCGCACCCGTGGCTAGTCACGTAAATCGGCTCAGCAGTGAAAGTGTTATATTCATGATAAATTATATTTGTGTCAAAATAAAGAAGATACTTAAATATATTCATACTTCAATTCCATGAAATAGAAAAAAACCTAATGGTTACCTTGCCCTTCTCTGGCTCGTCAGGCAGCGGCTGTTTCTCGGCGAGAGCAGCCGCATCCTTTTCCTTAGTCTCCTTGTCCTTGGATTCCTTGTCCTTAGATTCCTTTTCCTTGGATTCCTTTTCCTTGGATTCCTTTTCCTTGGATTCCTTTTCCTTGGATTCCTTTTCCTTAGATTCCTTTTCCTTGGATTCCTTGTTCTCCTTATCTTTGACGGCCTTGGGCGCAGACGGCGGCGGCTGCGGCGCGGCGCAGATCTCGTTCCAGTCCGGGAAGGCGCGCTCCTTAACGCGGGTCACCAGCCCCACGAGGTTTGGGAACAACTCGTTCATCGCGTCTCGCAGTGGGTGCTTCACATCCGCGGCGATGAAGTGCAGCTGAGCGAGGTTTGCGAACACCACCACGTCCAGCTGTAACGAACACTCTGTTGTTTTTAATGAGGTCAGGGGCGCGCATCAGTTAATTACATTGCAGTTGTATTGCACGCTGATTAAAATGAGTCCAAAAACCATACATCTAATGTTAGTCACTGAGGAGTTCCGTTGTCTACCTTCCGTGTCCATCATGAGGTCAGCTCGCTGCCACCATAATATTGTATTGTCATCGGAAGTGGACAGGCATGTAAATATTTCAATTCAATTCAACAACGGAAATTGGGTGCAAAATTGATTGCAAAATTCCAGGACATACACACTAGTAAAGTTAAATAAATTAAAATCTTTTAAAAAGCTCGCCTTGGTGTTGTGGCGCGGCGATAGGCAGGGCGCACGGGCGCTCTCTTTAGCGCTCGATGGAGTCGCAACTCCGCGCCGCGCGGAAGGAGCGGTCTCGATTGGAGGAGTTAAGGGCAGAATCAGCGCGTCGAACTTAAGCCCCCGTTACGCAAGTGACTAGTATAATATTACAGCGAACTTACAACAGAGGGTTCATTGCCGAAGATGAACGGCTTGTCGCACAGTAATTCAGAGAGGACGCGCAGGTCGCTTTTACCCAACTCGATGATCTCCTCCTGGGAGTGCACGCCGATGCCGTGGGCCCTGGCTTTCTTCATCCCCTGGAAATCATAATTTTACTATTTATAATAAGAAAACGTATAATGTATGTAACGGATAAATGTAAATGTAAATGTATATAACGGCTTTTTAAAAAATCCTAACTAAATAAATGATTAATTTATATAGTTCCTAAAATATAATTATAGAACAAAATAAAATGGCAGATCAGGGAGACATACCTTGCGGCCAAAGGTGAGCTTGTAGCAGAAGTTGAGGATCGGGTTGGGAAGGCGCGTGTTGAGTGCGTCCTGCAGGTTAACCTGGTAGCCCTTGATCACGCTTTCCGGGTACCGCGCGCGCCACCACAGCACCACCCACGACAGGTGGTTCTCGATCATGGACGCCATCGCGTGCGCGATCCCGCGCTGCTCCGGCGTCAGCGCTATAACACAAGTAATGAGGCGAGCTCCGTCAGGGCGGCCAGGACTGCCGCGCCGCCGGTGCAAATTGCACATGCGCGATGACCGACCTATATTTTGTAATAGCACCTAGATCCTACAATAGAGCTCAACCCAGCAGCAGATTATTATTATCAGCCACTGCATGCGCTGCGATAGATTCGCAGCGCACACGGGTCTTGTCAAATACACGAGGCAACAAAAAAAAAGAAATATTATTATGGCTTAATGATGATCATGTCCACACAACATAACATTTACTGATTTCTGGAGATGATACCAAATTTATATTCTTCATGTTTAACTAGCTGATAACTATTATCGCACAGGAACCGTACATTTTTACGGGCTATAACGCATCTTATGTTTTATTCCAAGACCTAAAGTATCTGTATAAAACATTTCATCAAAATCCGTTCAGTCTTTTTGGCGTGAAGAGAGAACAAATAAGTACACAAACTTTCGCATTTATAACGAAGTGAATACTGCCTTTAATACGATGCTTATAAATGATCATCAGTCTAAAAGTTTCTCTCGAATTAATTACTAAAGGGCTCAACCGATTTTAATGCACATTAAAAATGGAATTATATCTTATTTTTTTATTTTTAACACGCTTTTATTAGCTTGGTATGTAACATAATAATATGTAGCTAAGCATTTATTTTATGTAACGGAAAGGGTGTTTTTACTATATATTCATAATTACCAATTGAAATCAAGCACCCCCTGCTTTTTTACCATAAAATTAATTATTTTATTTTTTAGATCTATAAAATAGGAATAATTCCATAATACATTGTTTTTTTATATCTCAACGGGATTATTAGGCACCGTTTCGATGAAAGCTCCCATTCGGCTTGATTTTTTTCTGACATCTTTAACAATCATCATCATAGTTCACCCAATACACATGAATGAATTATACATACGAGTATAAACCTTCTTCTTGTATCACACCGTCCATTGGTGAAAACCGCATTAAAATCAGTTGCGGGGTTAAATAGGTGTTAGCAGATATACAGACTGCCGCCGAAAGCGGCTTTGTTTAATACTATGATGATTTTGTGGACCATTTCGGGTGCTCTCAGACTACCAGCTGTCCGCGGACAGCGGCTAAGAGCCAGTGGATTACTCTAGCAGACTTGAAAGAAATCGAGTTCAAAAACGTGGTAATCTTAATAGAATGAGCGTTATTATTCTAGGGTGTTAAAAGTAAAAATGTATGGTGGAATTGTAGCTTGCATTCAATAAAGCGGTGGTAGCCTAGTGGGAGAACGTCTGCCTTCCAATCAGAAGGTCGTGAGTTCAAATCCCAGTGCAGGCACGTACCAATGTGTTTCTTGTAAAACATATGTACGTTATTATCAGTCGCTTTTCGGTGAAGGAAAACATCGTGAGGAAACCCACATACCTACCCGAGAATTATTTCAGAGGTATGTAGGTGATCCACCAATCCGGATCTGGCCCCCGTGGTGGATTATGGCCTAACCCTCCTCACGAAAGTGAGGGGAGACCCGTGCTCAGCAGTGGGACGATATGGGTTGATGATGATGATTCAATAAATCCCGTAGATACTTAGAACCAGTGCGAAGCCAGGGCGAATTGCTAGTAAACAAATGCATCAAACTGTACACATAATACCAACATTGGATTACGTGTATTTTGATTAAGTCACGCGAGTACTTAGAATAGATACGATTACAGTGTAATGATACGCTTGTGACATGATTGCAAAGTATCAGTGTATAAATACTGCCTAACGAGGAGATTTGTGCGTCTGGTTTAGATTATCGTTCGTTTGCTATATTAGGAGATCATAATAATTATTGGAGGGCTGCTAAAAAGCTAAGCTTCTTCATAATTTTCGTATAGGTGCAAGACATAGTTGCCAAAGCTAAAAAAATATTAATTATAATAAACGTACGTTACATTATTTTTGCTTATTATCAGAGTAAGATGAATAAAACTATAATTTAGTAAATGCACTTGCCAGTTACAGAGCCAACTACAACTATGAATTCATTGTCTCTCTCTCAAGGCCACATATTTAATGGACCATGTATTATGAACATCGTGAGATTTTTGGAATATAATGTATTGTAGGCGCAAAGAGCTTTGTGTTACTGTCAGTGTCGCCTGATATATAAATGTTTGTCTTTACCTTCTTCTAACTTCTAAAAAAAAACAAAATAATCTGGCACTATGACGGTTACGTATTATCAAGGATGTTTTGTTCTGTACGCATTAATAATCATTAATATCGGAAAATATATTAAGACGCAGAATTCTCTTGAGTACTTTGAAATATTTTTAGTTCGACTGCATCTTCTTAGCTCTTATCTCTCTTTCTCTAGTATGGGTTGTTTTTGGCTTTCCGTTTCTAGTTTTGTTTTCAATTAGCTATGCTAGCATATTATTATTACACCCCAACTCGTAAAACAAATAAAAATCTTGATATCAATGATAATCCCAGTGTCCTAAACATACAACTTACATGCATCAAGGTTCTTGTCGAACTTTCCAGCCAGTTCCTTGATGATGAAGGCGCTGTCAGCAATCTCCTCGCCG
The DNA here is from genome assembly GCA_912999815.1 of Campaea margaritaria. Classification (NCBI taxonomy): domain Eukaryota; kingdom Metazoa; phylum Arthropoda; class Insecta; order Lepidoptera; family Geometridae; genus Campaea; species Campaea margaritaria. Next base: position 11,355,478 of record OU538788.1, read on the forward strand.
TTCAATTCCACGAAAGGCAGCTGACCCTTCTTGGAGCGGAATTTAGCTTTGTGATCCACATTCTGAAACAATGAAATAAAACTTAATGAACGTTGCGCAAACTCTACAACTATTACGAAACCAGAGACCTCTTAGTATCTTTAGGGTAGGGACACAGATGAGAATTTATATGCATTGTACAATGTACATGCCTTATGTGATGAAGTCACGACGTGAAAACCAAAATTTCTGAAAAATTTGCGTTCTGAGCTGGCAAAAGAAACAAATAAAAATATGTATTGCAAAAATAAGCTAAAAGCATAAAACCTTCCTATCAGGCAGTCACTCATCCAAACCAAAGGACCAAGGTCCAACGTTGCTAAACTTCGGTGATAGTACAAGAATTTTCAAGCCGATGGTCATTGTCTACTGAAGGTTCCAGAAACTGCTCCGCTAGTCGTTTAGCTAGCACAAAAAGCTCTATTTTAAAGCTTGTTTGTTGGTCTAAGGTCTGACGTAAATCGGGCTTTGTTAACTGTTTCGAAACAAAACAACAAACACAAATAAGCAACACGTTTGGTTAAATTTATATAACTTCGTTATTTTTGTATAAAAGCCCATATAATTTCAATGCTTTCTAAGGAAAAGTTGTGGAACAACAAAAGATCAAACGACAGAGATGCTGAAAAGTATGGTTACGTGAGTATTTTTTAAATATGATTTTCAGTAACCTGGTCGTGATATTATTATATGATTCATATTTAAATTTTTATTGTTTTGGATATCGGGGGAACTCATATAAGTTTATTTTATCGAGAACAATGGGCCGTGGATTTATGTGAACAATCCGCAAGTTTTAACCCAGTTATCGTTATTCAGTTCAGTTATAATTTTGTATTAATAATGAATGCTATATTAGTATTATTAGTGCCAGGGAAATGTAACAATAATACGATTTGGACTTTACTGTTTTTTTATGTTTGACAGACAAGATAAGTTACCTATAATTTTCGATACGAAATGTATTAAACTTATAAACGATTTAAAACGTCTATAATTAAAATAGACACCCTATATATTCACTTAAATAAAAGAAAAAAATATCTTAAAATTACAATAAAGTAAGTAGGTACCTAGCTATTTAAAAGTAAGTCAGTATCAATAATTTCTAGGCATAATTATTGGCTAAGCGCGTTGCCATAGCGACCGGCTCCAGACGAGCGCCGAGCGCAATCTCGAGAGCGCGGGATAGCAGCTGTATTGATTTCGACGGAGAGGTTCACTGGCCGGACGTCTCGCCCGCGCGCCCCACCCCTCCCGCCGCGCCCGCCGCGCGCCGCGCGCCGGTGTCCCGGCGCCCGCTCCCCACGATAGTCCCTCATCTCATCATCGACATCGGTATAATACAACAATTAACACATGTATAGCACATTTGAGCGTGTACGAAGCCCTTGTTGTTCCGAGAAGAGCTTAGCATGTAACTATGTCGCACTGTACTTGTCAGAGTCGGTTGGTTCTGGAAATTTTAAAGAAATACTTTCCATCGTCGGTATGTATTTGAAACAATGAAAAGCTTGTAAAATAGAATTAGGGGCTTACGGAAACGTTGTACACCCTCCACGCGCGTTAATTAAATGATGTTTAAATAGAGTAGATAATCGTGAGTATCGGGGGAACTAATGTAATGAATACTACTAATGAAATATATTTTTCAAAACACTTTTTAAAAAATATTTTATTTAATTGAAATTTTAATCGGAACCCTTTTTTTTATTGTGCCGTCTATTGTCGCTCATAAACTCAAGGGATTCGTGTTTAAGGGCCAATGTGCTCAGATATAAGATTCAATAACTATTGGACGTTGTATAAGATGAATATTTTGTTTCAATTTTTCGTACAGTGGATAGCAGGCAGATAGTTATTTGGAGATTTATTCCAAAGCATGCCACACTCGAAGAAACCAACTACTCGCTGATTTATTCGTAAGCGGGACACAAATTGGTTACCTTACGAGTAAGAGGAAGACAGATATATATATACAGGTTCCGTATTTTTTTTTGTCAATAGATAGATAGTTAATCTCTTTATTGAAACACCACAGAACAAAGAAAACTTAAAAACTAGAACAAAACAAGTTTTACAATTAGTGTCACAATGGGCGGCCTTATCTCTCAAAGCGATATCTTCCAGACAACCATGCACGGAGATGAGTAACTAGGACATCGGACGGTGGCTTTCCTTATATACATAGAATAAAAATAAATAAATAGATACATATTATAAACAAAATAAACTTAAATAGTCGCTATAGTCTTAGCGAATTCTTTGATATTGAATTAATTGAATAGATTTTAGTAATCTATCTCGTATACTAATTAATAAATCTGAAGTTTGTTTGTTTGTTTGAACGCAAGGATCTCAGGAACTACTGATTGGATTTGAGAAATTCTTTTTGTGTTGAATACTACATTTATCGAGGAAGGTTATAGGCTATATAACATCACGCTACGACCAATAGGAGCGGAGCATCAACAAAGAATGTGGAAAAAACAGGAAAAAAATATTGCTTCTAAGAGCTTTTGTTGCGTGCGCTGCGTAAATGATAAAAGTTACGCAAAAATGACGTATGACGAAAATGTTCCCCTTGAAAAGTTCTAAAAAAAAGTCCGGGATAGCATACGTCTATCTTTAAAGGTTAATTCACTATTATCTTTTATAGGGTAATCAAATTAGTTCTAAAATAATGCATTATTTGCAAAGGTGTTTTCATAAACATGATATTAATCCTTATACAAATAAATACGTTATTTATTATAAGTATTTAATTTTGAACAAAATTGCCCTTTACATCATTTGAATTCAACGAATATCTTCGGAGATAGCATAAGTTTTAATTAAGTACCACGCGCACATTCATTGCAAGGCAGGCGATCCTGAAGGAGAGGGCAACTGCGCATGCGCTAGTCGAACGCCGCAAGTAGCTCTATGAGGTACCATGGCGCGCGGCTCAGACGCATGGTTGACTTCTTTTTTTTACACGCTTTATTTTAGTTTTTATTACTGTCAGGAGAAGGTTTTTATGAAAGAAAAAATTAAGCAAGATGCCCGCAAAATTTGAGTCTTTTGGAAAAAAAAACTGAATATGTTTTATTCTGTGACATTGTTGTATGAACTCACGATTTGACATTTGTGTTTTTGAAATCTGCAGCTAGATGGGGTAGACGAGTTCTAGAGTGGAGACCGCGTTTGGGCAAACGTAAGTGTAGGACGCCGCCGCGCCGGCCGGTGGAGTGATGAGGAAAGCCGAAGATCGGGCTCAGTGGCGTTCATTGGGAGAGGCCTACGTCCAGCAGTGGACGAGTGTGGGCTGATGATGATAATGATGATGAATCTGCAGCTATTCTTTAGTAACATAGTGGTTTTCCGGGGACGCGGCATTGGCTATCCAAATTTAGAAAATATTGGTTGTCTGTAAAGTTGGTTTACGGAAGATATTTTAACGTGACAAAACGTCGTGGCATAACATTGATGAAATGATTACATACTTATATGAATAAAATAGAATATTTTTTTAATAATAAAAGAATAAATACTTGAAATTATACCAGTAATCAGATTTTTAAAATGCAAGTGTAACCTGTCAAGAAGAGAAGAGATATAGATGCGGCGCAAGCGTACAATGAGCATAACGGGACAATGAGCGTTACTGGACAATGTGTCAACTTTTTCGTGCATGCAGCCGGCGTTCATCGATTTATTAGACGTTGTCACGTCAAAAGATTTATTCTCGTATGTTGAATTTTTATCATAGCTTAGGATGAAAATGATAGTGTACCACACGGTAACAAAATTATTTACCTCGAGCGAAGTACTTTGACTCCCTCGCTACGCTTAGGATTCTACACTAGAATCTAATCTATTGTACTATAGAATCCTTCGCTTTGCTCTGGATTCATAAAATCGCTCTCGCCGTAAATACATTAATGTGTTCCCTTGTGATACAATCTACTATTAAGCGGCTTTTTATAATTTACCTATATTTTGAAGTGTAGATAGGTATTCATGTGAAAAGATAATTTATAAACCGTACAGGAGCGAGTTCAGTATTGAAGCCAGTATGCTATGATTTAAAGAAAACTAAAAAAACTGTGGAATTTTCTTTAAAAGCGCCCCAAGGTCGGTAACTAGGATTTATAATACGGACCTCTACAAACATTGTAGATATGTTTTATGAAGCTTCCATTACTAGTTCGCCACTCTCGATGCTGTCAACTAAAAAAAAAGGTATCGCGAGATTACTTTGTATTTTTTTCCTTCCGAGAAAATGTCTTCTGTATAATTATATTCGTTTCTTAATCAACGAAAATTAACTTTCCCACTTTTTTTCCACTCTGCCAATGAATTATGCCGATTCATCTATAAGTTGTTCACACGAAGCGTAATTGGTTATTGTCAGCGCCTTAAATGTAATGTAGCTTGATGTGATCAGTTTCTTAGAAAACTATCGTTAAATTTTAACTTGTGTCAAATCCGAAGCACCCGGGACTGCACAATGGCAAACTTAACCCAGTTTGCCAACGCGCAGTCCCAGTTACTTCGATAAATCCACACAATGACTTCAATGAGGTGCAACATTATCCTTTGCGTGATCTATGCTCACTGGCCTCTCAGATACAAAGAGCTGGATGAATGCGCTTTTGATAAAGCATAAAAGGCTATCCATCCACTGACAATACATCTATTTTCATAACTTGTATTTAACGGAAGGGGTTAGAGACAAACGGTATTCCATGTTATTATTTGAGCTGGATAAAAAATTGCTATTCATTTAATTTAAGTTATGGAGTCGTAAATTTGGTAATGGGTATGGCTGGTTCATAATAGGTAACATAACTGTTGAGTTTTTAGATAATCGTGTTAGTGCGAGGGTGGTAGGGGAGTCCCGGGAGATGGTAGCGGCGGCGACGGCGGACGCACCCCCAGCTCCGAGGGGTGCAAGGTTGGTCGATGGCGGGAGCGGCCGCGCAGGCGCTCCTACGACGAGGGTCGAAGCCCTCGCGGTTGCCGACCCTCGCCATACAGGCGTTACCAATAATGTCCTGTTCCCAATAATATAACATAACGACTTCCGAAATGGTTTCCATTCAAACATTTTTTAGTTTAGACCCGCATCGTCTCTTCGTCGCCTCATTAGTTTTTTCTTGACAGATCTCACCCATATCCATTTTAAATAGAAGTAGTATTTTTATTTATAAGCGGTATGAAAGCAAACGATAACGTAACGTAGTCTTGTCAGTACTGAATGTAAGCAACCATCTATGTTACCTATACGAGTATAATACACGGGGCGCTAGTGCCGTCTGGTAGAAAAACCTAATAATCTGATCTGCAGCGTGCATGTGCATCCATCGCCGCACTAATATTGCACACAAAAAATCTATTGTCCAATTCAATGGTATGCCAAAGAACTGTCTTCCTAGTCGGCTAGCAGTGCTGATAGCTGTATAAGTTTAAAGATATATTATAGTAGGCAAGTTTTTATAAAATACGTAATAGATGCTACTAGCTCAACGACTTGTACTCCTAGTAGATTACTGTTCACTGGCTTTCATTGAGCACCCGCCGCTCGTCCTGAGCTCATTGGCCATTGTTCTAACTAATTAGCGTATCTCTAGGTGCATGTAAGCCGTTCATTGAATCGGAAGTAATTTAACAATGTAGTGACTGTTAAATCGTGTAAAGTAGTGTGAACAACGCAACACACATTGTTAGTAAGACAATCTCGACTACAAATCAAAATCAGGCCGTTTAGGCTATGGGACGCGCCAAAGAATCATACAACCTACATACAAAGTTTCAAAAAATATAAACCTCTTTTTTACCTGACTGCGCGACGCGACGCAAATGAAGGTATTGTGTTTATTATTAGTCTATGTCTGTTTGTTCCTATCTGGCGTTCTATAGACCAAACGCGTGGGCCGATTTTGATGATTCTTACGTCAATCAATTCGTATTCACCCTGCGAGTGTCACTAAAGACATGACAGTAATCAAAGTTATCACAGCGCAGCACAGCGACAACCAGACGCCATATTTATTATTATTGTCAAACAGAAAAAAAAACAAACTATGTCCAATTGATACATATCGTTGAATATGTATTTAAAATATATCGATCGATTTGACTTTGACTGTGAGTCGTTCTGCGGGGCTGTGCAGCACGGTGCGGATGAGCTCGAGTTTTAAGTAGATATATATTAAATAAATATGACATTCATAGTTTGTAAAAAAATTACCCATAAGGGGGTGGAATAAAAATAGGGGATGAGTTTGTATGAAAATATGTAAGGTTTCGGCTAAACCACTGCACCATTTTAATAGTAGATTGTACCACAAGGGAACAAAATAATGTAATTACGGCGAGAGCGATTTTTTGAATACAGAGCGTAGCGAGGGAGTCAAAGTACTTCGCTCGAGCTTAAATAATTTTTTTACCGTGTGGTACACAATAGTTTTCATCCCATGTATTCGAAAAGAGGCATTTTGCTCCTCGTTATGTGCGAGCAAAGTGGGTTATTCCCGCGTACTGAATATGTATGAAGCCGCGGGGCGCAGTTAGTTACTTATAGTTTTAACTGAAATCCAGTGCCTTCAATTGCTTATTTGCGGTTGTAAAGAAAGTGGTTTTAACTGACGCCCTTAGTCAAAACTACGTTTGACCGCTAAGAAATCAGTCAAATTATTTTTACTAGTTAGGATGCAAATAAAAGTATTTAAGTATATTATTGCGAATTCGTGTATTATGAAAGTGTGGTATTACAATCAATGCAATGAAGAAATAAGTATTTTGTTATCCTGAAATTACTATATTTCATATCTTCTATCGCTAAAATCCTTTGTAAAAAGCGTTCTCTCTTTTCGTAATAAATTTTTTTTCCAACATCTGCATGTTCTCTAAAATCTTATTATGCGATTTCGTTGGACGAAAACTTGTTTACAGGGCCTAAGAACTTAGACGTATTCCATAATATTATAAATTATAACTATGTTGACGTTAAGTGAAACACGTTAAAAACGCCATGTTACATACTGGCTCCTTGTGAAGTAGTGCCAAGTTGGCCGGAACTTGAGAAAGTGCAGTCGGCATACCGTAGCCGCATTATTTCATAGCTCAGTGGCCAATTCGCTGCTGCGGTTCTCGATCATGTTGCAACACAAAAATTCATAGTCAATGTTGCAACATTATGTACTTACAACAAAAATCCTAAAAACTTAATTATTATAAAGGCGTTTCTGGTTAGTAAAACTGCGTCTTGCGTAGTATTATTAAGTGATATAAAATAAAAAAATAAAAATCAATTATTACACCTACCTCTTTTGAATTTTTAATAAGCAACAATTTCTCTATTTGTACCAATATTATCAATATTAATAATTTATTATATCCTACGCAATTAAGGTTTAAAAATTCGGTCATCATAAATGGTGTGTATCTAACTTGCTGCCTAATGTTGCGATAGTCTTAATGAAGGACAGTGTAACGGTGCGGGCGCTGATTAATAAACTATGGAGCTGCTCCGAATACGAAGTATTGGGTTTGTGAAGGAAGGTTGAAGGCGTATCGCAGTTCCGTCGGGCGTCTCAGGCAGGGCGAACTGGCGAGCCAGCGCAGGCTGAGCTGACTGCTCGATCCGCATTCCACCACCAAATACGTCGTCCGAGTACGAAGTACACGCTTCCAGTCTGAATAATAAACGGGCGTTGCTGATGCGCACAGGCTAACAGATAAAGCAACATCGATTACATTCGACGCACTCAAAATTATTTCTATCCAATCGGCACTATTATCCCCTTTCAACATGATAATACAATCAACTGTATCAGCATTTAGTGAATTATTAAAAAGCTTACGAACGCGATTTAAATGTTGGTATAATTTTAACACCAGTTCAGTTCGCGTCGATCTTAAAAACCTCTGTAACACGTTACTGCGTCGTTACTATCAGTTAATGGTAATGGACTGCTGCAGAACTTGAAATCAGATCTATAAAACACCAGAATCCTCTCAACTCAACGTTACGAATTCAATCTTGACCTCGCCGTTTTTAAGGTGTTTCGATTACCAAAAGGCTCTAGTGATAAATTCTTATTGACAAAGTATTTTATAAACTGGCGTACTCTCCGTAAGAGGCCACTATCGCATGGAACATAAATTAAGTTACATATGAGCGATTCGTGATTTAATTACATACGCACGGGCAGCATTCTGCACTGCTGCCACGCAAATAAGCTGTTTACGAGTGCTCATAAATTTTTTACAGATTTCAAAAATTAAACTATTTCTTGACGTATTTTTCATAAAAGACTATAATTATATACTATATACTATCTAAACTAATATATAAAGCTGAAGAGTTTGTTTGTTTAAAAGCTAGGATCTCTCAACTAGTGGTTGAAATTGGAAAATTATTTTTGTGTTGAATTGTCCATTTATCGAGGATGGTTATAGGCTATAATATGACATCACGCTACGACTAATAGGAGCGGAGCTTCAATAAAGAATGTGGCACAATCGGGAACAAAATTGAATAAAAGTACAAATGTTTTTTTCCTGTGACATTTTTGTATGTGTTCACGATTTGACATTTGATTTTTGCAATATGCAGCTATTCTTTAGTAGCATAATAGTTTTTAACCCGGGAGATGCAGAGATATTGCGGTAAAACTGGAATTATGCGGGTGAAACCGCGAGATGCAGCTAGTTATATTATATATTTTCTGTAGATAGTAAGAAATTCATTCTCAATTTACAGGATGCTGTGTGACTCCATTTTGACAAACGAAAAGCTCATATATCAAAATTCTGACTTCTGGATAAAATCATTTAGTTTAATTAGAAGAGTAATCGGTGGGGTTGACTATAAAGGTGTTCGGGAAATAATGAAAGTAAGTACTTATTGTTCATCATTATTATCTGTAGACAACTATAATTATCATGCATGAAGAACAATTTTACTTTATGATAAACACCATATTTATACTCAGTACCACTTAAACCTTTCAATTTATTTATTTAATTATGTAATTAGAACGGTTTATGGTTTCAGTTAATTTCACGCTACGACCAATAGGAGCGGAGTATCAATGAAGAATGTGCCAAAAACGGGAAAAAATATTGCTTTTAAGAGCTTTTGTTGCGTGCGCTGCGTAAACGGTTGAAGTTATGCTAAAATAAAGATGACAAATTGTTCCCTTTTAAAAGGTCTAAAAAAGTCCGCGGTAGCATATGTCTATCTTTTAAGGATAATACACTAAAATCTTTTATATGGTAATCAAATTTGTTCTAAAATAATGCATTATTTGCAAGGTGTTTTCATATACATGATACTATTAAACAAGTAAATACGTTATTTATTATAAGTATTTAATTTTGACACATACCTACCCGAGAATTATTTCGGAGGAAGGTAGGGGATCCATCAATCCGGATCTGGCCCCCGTGGTGGATTATGGCCTAACCCTGCTCACGAAAGTGAGGGGAGACCTGTGCTCAGCAGTGGGACGTTATGGGGTTGATGATGATGATGATTTAATTTTGAACAATATTGCCCTTTAGATCATTTGAATTCAACGATTATCTTGGGAGATATCATGAGTTTTAATTAAGTACCACGCGCACATTCATTGCAAGGCAGGCGATCCTGAAGGAGTGCGCAACTGCGCATGCCGATAGCCGACTAGCCGAACGCCGCAAGTAGCTCTACGAGGTACCATGCCGCGCGGCTCAGACGCATGGTTGGTTCTTTTTTTAGTTTTTATTACTGGCAAGGACAAGGTTTTTATGCAAGAAAAAATTAAGAAAGTTGCCTGCAAAATTGGAAAATTTGGAAAAAACTAAAAATATTTTATTCTGTGAGATTGATGTATGAACTCACGATTTGACATTTGTGTTTTTTGCAATCTGCAGCTAGATAGGGTAGACGAGTTCTAGAGTGGAGACCGCGTTTGGGCAAACTTGGTGTAGGACGGAAAACTCACTGTGAGCTTTGTGTCAAAACCACTCATTCACTCACCGTCACTCCACCGGGCGGCGCGCCGGTGGAGTCATGACTTGCGGAAGACGGCTGGCAAGGACTGGATGAGGAAAGCCGAAGATCGGGCTCAGTGGCGTTCATTGGGAGAGGCCTACGTCCAGCAATGGACGAGTGTGGGCTGATGATGATAATGATGATGAATCTGCAGCTATTCTTTAGTAACATAGTGGTTTTTGATCCGGGAATGCAGAATTATTTCGGGAAAACTGAAATTATGCGTGTGCGGCAGGGCGCAGCTAGTCTATACTATTATATACAGCTGAAGAGTTTTTTTGTTTGAACGCTACAATCCCAGGAACTACAGGATTGAATTGAAACATTCGTTTTGTGTTGGACAGTCCAGTTATCGAGGAAGGTTATACGCTATAATAGAACATTATGCTACAACCAATAGGAGCGGAGCATCAATGAAGATTGTGGCAAAAACTGGAAAAAAATATTGTTTTTACGAGCTTTTGTTGAGTGTGCAGCATAAACGGTTAAAGTTGTGCAAAAATTATGTATGATGAAATTGTTATCCTAAGTTTAAATAAAAGTCCACGACAGCTAAATGCTTTCATAAACCCTAATCCAAATCTATCTATTAATCCTTATCCAAATAAATACGTTATTTATCACAAATATTTAATTTTGAACATAATTGCCCTTTACATCATTTGATTTTAATGAATATCTCAAGAGATATCATAAGTTTTAATTAAGTGCTATGCACACATTAATTGCAAAGCAGGCAATCCTGAAGGAGTGTGCAACTGCGCATGTGCTAGCTGGCTGCCGCAAGCAGTTCTACATGGTACCATGCCGGATGGCTCAGATATATGGTTGCCTTCTTATTTTTTAGTTTTTGTAATTGTCAGGAGAAGGCTTTTATGAAAGAAAAAAATAAGAAAGTTGCTCGGAAAATTGGAACAATTGGAAAAAACTGTTTTTTTTTCTTTCTGTGAGATTTTTTGTATGAAGTTACATTTGGATTTTTGCAATCTGCAGCTATTCTTTAGTAAGATAGCAGTTTTTAACCCAGGAAATGCAGTTATTGCGGGAAAATAGGAATTATAGGGGTGAAACCACAGGGTGCAGCTAGTTATGTGTAAAATGCATTCCTATTGGTAATAAAAACTATATGCAATAAAATAACACTTATGTCGGAGGATTTCTATTGGGGGTAGGTTGGAAGTATTATTTGAAAATATGGTAAGCGGTGGTAGCCTAGTGGGAGAACATCCACCTTCCAATGGCATGTACCAATGTGTTTCTGTAAAACATATGTACGTAATTATCACTCGCTTTTTGGTGAAGGAAAAAATTGTGAGGAAACCCACATACCTACCCTATAACTATTTTAGGGGTTGGTATGTTATCCACCAATCAGAACCGGGCCCGGTGGTGGATTATGGCCTAAACCTCCTCACGAAAGTCGGGGGAGACCTGTGCCCAGCAGTGGGACTTTATGGGTTGATGATGATGATGGTAATATTCTATTTCTTTGCAGAAAGGGAAATGCATAATCGATGTGAAGTGGTTTGGTGGACTAGACCATTTTAAAACTTGTTTAATAATTTATTTATAACACAAATGTAGTTAGTTACTAAATTATTTATGCAGGAACCTAAACCATGTATTATAGTAGTATATTCATAATAAAAAAACGGGTAATGTACGGACTAAATAATATTACATGATAGCAAAAACCAAGAAAATTTAATTAAGTACCTACCTTTATCAAAACTTGCAATGCAGGATGGAGAAAAATAATTCACGATTTTTTTTTATAATTCCAATTAGTATGTATGTACCCATAAGCAACATGACTCAATTATAAAGAAATGTTTTCTTTTTATTCAAAAGTCGTTTAACGTTTGACATGTACTGTTTACAAAAGATGCGTCGCGTCGCCTTTATAAAAACCTTCAATGTTCGAATTTCAAACCGATTTTTTACCTCGATATCGTTTAGAAGAACAAGCACTTAGAATTAAATATAATTAGGTGTTTTTAAATAAATACATAACATAAACGCAAGCATATAACATTTAATTTTCATCACTTACTTCGTATTTGATTCCTGCAAACCGAAGCCATGTTTCAACTTTCAAACAATACGGCGAAGTAGATGGCAACAAAGGCGTTCGCGAGAACTGGTACAAATACACGATGTCTTTCTCAAAATTAGTTTTATGAGCGATGATTTTAGAACCGGGCAGCTCCACTTTCTTCTCTTCGGCCTTCTCTTCTACTTTTTCGCTGACCGGGGGTGCCTCTTCTTTGGTTTGTCCGTTGTCTGCCGGCGGATCCTCTTTCAATTCATTCTCCTTCTCCGCATTGTCAGGCACGTTATTCTTCACTTCTGTTGCCATGGTAGAATCACTAGTCATTGAAAAGATTTTGAGTTTCCCGCACGGTGGTTTATCAAAAGTGCGCAACACCAGTAGGTATAAAAAGTTCTATATGGTGCGTAACGCGGACAAGACAACTTAACCACAGCGGACCGCGGCGCGGAATGAGATTGATTGAGAAATGCCGAAATTGTGGAATGGAATCAGTGTTGCCACCTTGCAGATATTAAAATCACAATCCTTGTATCAAAATTCCCTAGATTACAGGAAACAAGCAAAAATCACTAAAGAGCATTGAACATTATTTGTGGCATATCCACCTAACCACCACCAATTTGTTTTTTGAAGTAAAAGTTTTTTACGCACGCTTGACTTGGGGAGTAAGCGGGTGATTGCGTTACAAAAAATGTGATCGAGCGAGGCGAATGGAAGTTGAGAGGGAGCTATAAGCTAATGAAGATAGAAAGAGGAGATATACATTTCGTAAGTATATAAAATATCTATTATGATAATTAATAATGATTTTTTTTAATGTCTTCTAATATTTTTTTATTGACATTTTACTTCTTATAGCTGTCCCAGCACATATTTCGTTTTTTCTTTTAGTTTTCACGCACCATTATTCTATAGTCAAACCAACTTTCCAGCGTGGCTATGCAGCACGATGGTAATGAGCTTGTGTTATTGTCATGTACTGATGATTATTTCATTTCATTTAATGAAACACTAATGATTAAAAAGAAAGACTAATTCCACTGTATTATTTTTACTATAATATGAACGTAATGTATACTTCAGTCTAATTAACACTTTAACACCAAAAAATTTAAAAGTAAGAATAATTTTGAATTTCACTGTATTGAGTTTACTTAAATAAATTTAATTTATACTTCAAAACAGCGCTATCTATTGAATACTTACTCAATCCAGTCAGTATGTAGCGCCACCTGTTGCCATCGTTTGGAGCTAACAGATAATTGTGACTGGTCAAAATTTGACAGACTGTTATCACGAAACGAAACAAATAATTTTCATTATATATAAAATCACTACCTGCGCCCCGCGGTTTCACCCGCGTAGTTTCTGTTCCCGCGGGTATATGGGGATAAAATATAGCCTATGTTACTCGCTGTCAATGTAGCTTTCCATTAGTGAAATATTTTTTTTAAATCGGTGCAGTGGTTTATTGAAACCTTACATATTTCCATACATACTTTTGTGGCGATCGTGATAGCTTTCACGACCGCCCCTACATTTTATATAATTATTGTCACATTAGAATAAGCACTTTATACTTTCTTTATAGTTGTTTTGTATTCTGTGGGTCGACGCTACAACACTAGTTGGATAGCGTCGATCCACATCACCCACTTTGGGGACCGGGGAGATAGGAGTCGAAGCGCCCCGTGGTCCCACTATCGTTTCGCTTCTTTGAGGGTGAGGTCGATCCACATCACTAGCGGCCGCGCGGTTTTTTGGTCTATGGTTACTTCCGCCCATACACCGCAAGCAGCGCCCACGCACAACGTATTATTATCCTTATATCTAAGTTTCTTTTATATTTCTTCTCGTGTCGTTAAAATATACATCGTTGTAACCACTCGGGCCTTTTACTGACCGACTGGATCCACCTCACCCTCAAAGAAGCGAAACGATAGTGGGACCACGGGGCGCTTCGACTCCTATCTCCCCGGTCCCCAAACTTTCATCCCCTATATTTATTTTATTCCCTCAAGGGTAAATTGTTATACTAAATAAATTTCAAGCTTCTAGCTTAAAAAATGACGAAACTTCCATACAAACTTTCATTCCAAACATTTACAATATTTTTTTCGTATTAAAAATTACCCTATGTCCTTTCTTAGGCTATATACTATCTCTGTACCAAATTTAATTTCAATCGGTTCAGTAGTTTATGCGTGAAAGAGCAACAGACAGATAGAGAGACAGACAGAGTTACTTTTGCATTTATAATATAAGTAGGGAAGTAGGATATTGCAACAATACATTGAGATTTAAAGTATCCTATCACTCAAACTACACACGGTGTGCAAATTTGATTAAAATCGGTTCAGTAGTTTAGGAGTCCATCGCGGACAAACAACGTGACACGTAATTTATATATAGGTGTCCCGCGGATATGCCACATGGAGGGAAAGTACCTTGTATATTGTAGATGGAATATTTTACTGAAAGAAGACATAATTTGAATTTAAAAAATAATTTAAACTGCATTCATAGATATTCACATAATTACATGGTTGAACCGAGAATCGAACCCGTTACACGAGAAAAATAATCACCTGTGGCTTTATCATACCCATCCAAAGGCTTCATTAAAACGATTCATCGTATTAAAAGGATTATTTTTTGCTAAATAACATGGTGTCAGAATTAATAGGAAGGCCATGAATTTTAACATTTTTAATACAATTAATATTCCGACAATAAATTGAGATTTAAGGTATCCTATCTATCAAGTGGGAACAAACTACACACGGTGTAGATATTTGATTAAAATCGGTTCAGTAGTTTAGGAGTCCATCGCGGACAAACGTGACACGTAATTCATTTAAATTAAGATTTATTAAATTTTAAATACTTAAACAAGATAATACAAAGTTAGAAAGACACTTCGTAAGTAGATATGCCTATGTAAACTGTACATACTTTTATTTCCACCGGAATGGCATTGACGTAGCATTGTCCTGGATAGTGGAGCCTGGATTCCTCGACAAGGTTTAATGCCATATCGGAGGTGAGCCGATACAGCGTACGGAAGTTTGGGTGCCTACCTACGCAAACGTATTTGTTAAATCACGTAGGGTGTGATGGAAGTGCAGCGTTAGCTGATTTTGGCGCGCTGCATCACGCCTGTTGCCAATTTGCATTGCAATAAGGTGCTCCATCTATTCAACACAATGTCATCATCATCACTACGCAACCCATATCAGTGAGTACGGTTTCTCTCACTTATTAATCTACAATCAATGCTTTCACAGGCTTTCCTCAAAATGTTTTCCTTCACCGAAATGCGAGAGATAGGTAATTTACGTGCTCGCATTAGGATTTGAATTCACGAACTTCTCTTTGGAAGGCGAAGTTTCTCCTACTAAAGCTGCTGAGCCGTTTTGCTTGTCTAGACACGGGTGTGGCTCTGCGCGGCATTTTTTTTTTCATACAACAAACACAACATTTGTTTTGCCGTATTCGTAGCAAGTTATGAAAAACACGACATTTGTTTTCATTATAGCTTCCGTTCGGAAAAGTGTCTAATTCGGAATTTCCGAGTGAATTAGAATCAGGCTGCTGATGTCAATCAACGAGGGAATTTTCATCTATCCATTAAGTATCAAAATTATCGTTTTCATCCCATGTATTCGAAAAGAGGCATTTTGCTCCTCGATATGTGCGAGCAAAGTGGGTCATTCCCGGGCACTTTATTTTTAGAGATTTTTCAATAAAGAGTGGTAATAATATAAATGAATGAATCAATTTAAATGAATTAATTATAAATAAATATTTTATTTGTTTTTGTTTTATTTTGTTTTTATAAAATATTTTTCATTTTGTGTTTATTATATATTTATATTTTTTTATTCTTTTTTTATTATGTTGAAATTATATATTTTTTTATATTTTGTTTTGTTTTTGTTTCTTTTTATTAAATTAAATTAAATTACTTGAAATTATACAAGAAAGCAGATTTTTAAAATGCAAGAATAATTAACCTGTCAAGAAGAGAAGAGAGATAGATGCGGCGCAAGCGTACAATGAGCGTTACGGGACAATGTGTCAACTTTTTCGTGCATGCAGCCGGCGTTCATCGATTTATTAGACGTTGTCACGTCAAAAGATTTTTTTCTCGTATGATGAATATTTTCTCATAGCTTGGGATGAAAAGTATCGTGTACCACACGGTAACAAAATTATTTAAGCTCGAGCGAAGTACTTTGGGTCCCTCGCTACGCTTAGGATTCTATTCTAGAACCCCTCGCTACGCTCGGGATTCTACTATAGAATCCTTCGCTTCGCTCTGGATTCAAAAATCGCTCTCGCCGTAAATAGATTATTTTGTTCCCTTGTGGTACAATCTACTATTAAGTACCTAGTTACTTTACTTGATTTCAAGTAAATTCAAATATTTAATAGGGGCCTTATAAAGCAATCTTTAATTCTGACTATAAAAATATATTGAAAACTAATGTCACAGCTATAGATATAAATTGAGTTATAAAAAGTAATGAAGCGATAGACCATGGTGCCTGCGATATCATTTGAGGGGTTTATGGTGGAAGCATGGTGCCTGCCTCATGAGCTGTGCTGCCTAAACCCTACGAAATTACTTTGGTTCGCTTGGTGGTCTCAAAAGAGCGAGCAGGAGCGAATGCTCAGGAACAAACTTCAGTTTTTGTGACAGTGTAATTGTTTTAAGTTACCCGTTTTCTTCAAAATGCTATAACGGTTCCTATTACACGGTTATGCTATTTACACGCCCCACAAGAAGCAATAATAACAAAATAAGTTTTATTTGTATCATCTTTATTTTATAATTTAGTCTGCGCGCTAGTGTCAGTCACCGCCGAGGCATGCGAGCAGCATTACAGGTCGGGGAGCATGTTAGCGCACTCCATAGATCTTAATACATAATTACTCTGGTTCGACTGCTCCCATACATTACAATTAAGACGGTAATTAGCACTTGCGCACGAAGTTTAAAACAATTACGTTGGTACATATGATTAAGCAAAAACCTTCTACAATATTCTAATATAATACTATTCAGAGTACCGCAACATATATCCTTTAAAGCATTAGAATACGAGTACTAGTAGCTATAAATTAAACGAAACATTAAGTTGTAATCATTACTACATAATTATATCCTTAAAAACATTATGTTAAAATATTAATACCAGTTATTATAAATTAATAAATAAAGTTATTTCTTGAAAATTTAGTTGTTATTAAAAAATGAAGTCAGACTAAAAATGAGATCAGACAGTGAATTAAAACGTTTGTACACCATGGTACAGTGCATATGGCCCCTGGCCTTACGATTAATTCTAACGGATAGTGCGCACGACGCTGGGAGTGCCGTCTACGAAAGACAACTGGAATGTCACGTTGGAGTCTCTGAAATTTTCATCCTTTTGCGGTATTACGATCATCTGGAACGAGAAAAATGTGGTAAGAATAGGAGAATGTGTGACGATAAAGGTGGAAGTTCGTGGCTCACGGCTCACACGACAGAAGCGCGTGACTGGTGTGCGCCGGATGTTTCGCCGTATTCGAGCTTATAGTTACGCTCATCTGTCAGTCACGTCACCCGTCCACTAAGGCCGTAACTCGTATATTTACGATTACAGCAGAGTATAATATACAAATTACAAATCAACAATTATAATATAAAAATTAGATTTTTCATACTATCTTCATACAAATTTTTCGTAAAAAATGATAATTGCTTCGCTTTTGTGCAGAATTAACTCTGGTGTAATTTTTGTATATGTTAATAACTAATAGAAACGATATCTGGCAAAAATCCGGCATTTGCAAATTGAAATCCCTAAGTCTATGAAACCCGATTTTCAGCCTACCGTGCGATGGCTCTAACTGTAAACAAAACTGTGTGATGTGTCGCGCATCTGTACAAACCTGAGATTGTTTGAAATAATTGTGGATCACCGCTCTGAATGTTGTTATTGACATGTCTTCGATGTCGGCGTCCACCTCGAAAAGGATGCCGATCGGCGTCGAATGGCTCAACTGCACCGACAACATCAGCGACAGCACCATCAGCCAGTACTGAGCGTCCGTCAGCTCGTCCAGGGACTCCCTCCAAATGCCGTCCAAGCCCGCCTCTACCTACAGAGCACGGTTACTTTTTCTCATCGTTCCTATTAGACTATTTAGTCTCGAAGAGAGATCGTTTTGAAGGGACGTGTAAACGAAATAACGTGTAGACGAAACAAAGTGTGGAAGAGGGACCGTTTTGAAGGGTCATAAGGAAAAAGTCAGGTGATCAAGGAACGCGTGGAATAGGAAACGTAAAAGTGATGTGTGGAAGAGGACACGTGTGGAAGAGGAGACATGTAAGATGAATTTATTGAAAAATTTATATGTGAAAGAGATGACGTGAGGGAGGCAAATCGCATGGAACATATCCACGTGAGCGAGATAGCAACTGTCAAGTTACCTTCACCCCTTCCAGTATGGTGTCCCCGTTGGGCACCTGGAGGCGCGCCATGCACCCCGGATGCAGAATACAGAAGATGAAAGAGAAGACAGCGTTGATCTGCTGATATGTAGTTTCCAAGGTGTCCATCTTTATCATTTCCAAAGTATCCAGCTCCATCGCCAACAGGGCACGTTTCTTCGCATCTTCGGTCAAGTCTTGATGCGCATTTTCGAACTGGAAATTAGAAGGACAAATTAGTGTCTTAATTATGATTTCGTCAGTATTCCATGTTTGTAAGAAGCGAAGAATTATGTTATTGTCCTTTGCTTTTTGGTGCAGTGTGACAATTAAATATTCCGTGTTGTGTAGCACCCCCCACCATTGTATAGAAGGAAGTTATCCTCATAGGAGGATACTAAACGCAGCTCGTATGTGTGCGCGCCTGTACGCATTACGTGCGCATACAGCACACACGCGAGGACAATTATTATTTAGCTGGCTGTGGCTGCGCCAGTAAGGAGAATTGTCTCTGTATGCGTGCTACATGCGAATGTAAAGGGCGTGCACACATTTGAGTCACGTTGGGTAGCTTTCTATGAAATTGACGAAAACTATTGACACTTGACACTTTTAACGAAACTTATAATCGATCAAACAAAATATGCAAACGCTTTGGTAAGACCCCGAAAATGAGGTGATATTGTTTAATTCATGTTATTGTTTAATTCAAATTTGTGTTTCTTTGTGTGTTATTGTATAGTATTGGTGGAATATTATCCATTAATTGTTGTGTATTAAATGAGTGTGGGCAAATGATACATACCCAAAAAACGAGTCAAATTTCGTATTCTCTTCAAAACCCTCAAAAAATTTCATCACGATTGACTTGTAACTTGAACTATACTACTGACTGGAACTTGACATTTTGACTATTAACTACGGAAAATCTAGAAAACATGATCATTCTAAAGTCTTGACACTAATCGTGCGAAGCCAAAAAGAAGACTTAAAAAAAACTTGCTTTTCTGTTTCAATTATTAGAAGACCGCTTCTTCATTATAGCCGACCCACCCGACTTCACCACCTACCTCATTGCTCTGCTCCCCGCCTAACTTCCCACCCCATGGTAAATACCTGTTCCGCCATATCTACCAGCAGTTCCGGCGCGTTAATGTTGAGCCCAAGCTCCAGCATGTTCTTCTGCTCCGTGAGCTGCTGCAGGACCGGGTCTTCCTCGAAGTGCTCTTCCTCCGTGTAGTTATATGGGCCGCTTATACAGCCGATGTTGGCGGACTCATGAGCGATCCACGGGTGGTCCTTTATCAGCCTTACATACTGTGGGTAGTTATAAGTGTAACTGAGATGTAGTAACTGGCCTTTTAATAATTATCGTTTATTATCGGTAAGTACCGACATTAACGGTTACCAAACGGGTGTTAAGATGTTAGACAAGGATGTTCGTGTCTCTACAAAACTCAATAAAGCACTCACCACGCTACAGAATCGTGACATGGGCTCTCAGCTTTGACTAGACTACCGGCTGAGATTCGACAGTTGGACTTGAAAACATATACAACTCCAAAATTATTAGACTTGAAACTGGCTAAATGCACAAATCGACGAAAAAAATAGTCAATTTAATAGCATATAAGTCGATATAAAATAATGTTGTGAATGCGAGCTGAGGAATTCCATTTAAGCGTTACGTGTCGAACATTTTGAACACTGTTTATTTTATTTGGATTGTATAGCTGACGCCTCTTTGGCCGGTGATTATCAGTATGTCAGATTAAGATCAGACCGCAGATCTCAGGTGTCTCATACATAACGTGTGTCTGTGTATCTGTCCGTGGCCTTGTGGCTCCCAAGCAGATGCACGGATTTAGGTTTAGTTTTATGATGTTTGAAAAATGAATTAATTGCGAGTGTTTTTAGCTATAATTCAAGAACATCTGTTCAGCCGCTTGAAAATCATCAACTTTTTCTCAGATCTGATCGATTCGAAATATGATATCATGTTACTTCAATGATATTGCAAGAACTTAACCAACCAATACAAAACTTACGGCGGGGGTATTACCTTATAGATAGATGGTGAAAAGGGTATGTATTTGTGTTAGGGTGTTTTTAAAATAATTTGTACTGCTGTGCATGCTCACCTCGTCAGTGCGGGCGTCAGCGTCAGCAATCCGTTCCTTGAAGGTAGGCGTTACCTCGTCGAGCTGGAGTTGGACGGTGCGGATGCTGTCTGTGATGAGTTTCTTTATTTTTGTCAGACATTGCAATTTGCTGTAACTGTCCATCCTCGCAAACTTATAACGCTCAATGCACGCCTCCAACAGCTTCTCTGCGTCCTGGAGAGATAACGTGAATAAGTCATTGAAAACAAAAATCTTGGCCCTTAGCTAAGACTTTATAAACCTATCTAGGCGTTTTTGACGGATTTCTATTCGATCTCTCGACCGCACGGAATCGCATTTCTTAGTCCTAATTTCCTCGACCAGCTCAACCCGCAGCACCTCCAGCTCTGTACTCACAGCAGTCGCCGCGATGTCCACCTGCCGGCTGGCGGCGATGGGCCCGGGTTGCTGCGGCGCACGTGCCACTTTAGCGCGCAGTTCTTTCAGCTCGATCTGCAGCCGGGCAAGCGACTCGCCCGCCGCATCCATCTCTGCAGTAGTTGAATACAAGCGGGTCTCCAGCGCGGCGACCGTTTCAGGCGGCAGGACGATATCGCCCTCCGTGTCCATGCGCTGTTGGTACACAGTAATTACAGACACTTGACCTAAAGATGAATGCCTAACAAAGGTGATACTTCCCCGGGCGGACTCCTGCAAAAGAGGCCTCCAAAAAGTGAGCAAAAATACATCATTGAGCTCTGCCAGCTTGACGTCTTACTTCTCTGCATTCTGACATGTAATTAAGAGTTATAAATTGTATTAAAATGTTAATTTTCTTTCTGAATTGATATAATAATATAATACTTTCTAGATGGCTGAAATAGGTATGTTTTTAGTATTTCATTTGGCCAAATGCATTGTTGATGATACTTTGATTCGAGTTTTAAAAACACTTCAAAATACATTGTTATTTTTTTATTTAAGCTTCATTTGATACAAGTTTAAGGTGTAAAAACCTCAACCCACTCACGGGTGCTCAAATTGAGAAATTAAGTTTTAGGTTGCATAACTCATCAAATAAATTATATTGAATGTTTTGAAATATGGCATACAGTAGATGTTACTACAAAAATAATGCTGTTTCCCAACATTTATTATGTATGTGTAACGTTTATTATGGGCTGGCTAGAAGATTCTCCTCAATGTATTAAGGAGCGAGTACTACTAGCTAGCTAGCGAGTAATACCTACTTGATATCCAGTAGTTGACAATCAGAAAAACTGAATACAAAATATATACAATTCGCCTTGACATCATCAAGATGTCATCAGAACCTGTTGAAGGTTTACGCGTGGCAAATGAACAGTGTGAATTTTTTCATGAAAATTGACCCATTTATGGAGAGAAGTCTTATTTTCAAAAGGAAAATTGTCAACGCCACTGAGCTCAATCCGAATTGAAGAACCTTTTAAAGGCGACAAAACAACAGAAAATTTCCAAGTATTTTTAAACTTTTGTCCAAACCAGATAATCATTAGTAGGTACTGTTAAAACGAGTTCAGTACGTTATGAGATTAAATAGATTTTTAGTATGATATTTTATTTTGAGATCTTGGTTTGGAACGTAATTATCCCCTACATTCCTATATAACATAAATTACCGTTTTCCACGGTTTCTGTGTTCATGGCATATTTACGGAACGTAACATATAACATATAGCGGTGGTAGCCTAGTGGGAGAACGTCCGCCTTCCAATCAGAAGGTCGTGAGTTCAAATCCCAGTGCAGGCACGTACCAATGTGTTTCTGTAAAACATATGTACGTAATTATCACTAGCTTTTCGGTGAAGGAAAACATCGTGAGGAAACCTACATACCTACCCGAGAATCATTTCGGAGGTAGGTATGTTATCCACCAATCCGGACTGGGCCCCCGTGGTGGATTATGGCCTAACCCTCCTCACGAAAGTGAGGAGAGACCCGTGCCCAGCAGTGGGACGTTATGGGTTGATGATGATGATGATGAACATATACCCACCCAATTCGCCAATAAGGAGCTTTTACTGTATTCTGTAGCAGCGCTCCGTCCAGCGGCCAGCGTGGACACGGCCGCGACACGGGTGCGAGGAGCGGATGCAGATACCTTATCATTTTCCAGCATCTCGGCGTCGTGCTTCAGCGTCCTTCGCATCAGCTCCGCGACGTCGGGCTCCATTCCGTTTATCAGATGCTCGTAGTTACTGCGCTCAACCACCTCAACCACCTCAACCACCTCAACCTCTTCCACAGCCCCCTCCGGCACCTGCTCTTCCGTCGGGGAGCCACTGTACGCCTGTCGAATAAGGTTACATGTCAATATATATATTCTTATATCTTATATATATATTATATATTATTATTCAAAAACGTTTGATTCTATATGAGGAACGTTTGGAAGCAATTTTATTTACATTTAGTTTTGCTTTGCAATTATTAGCAGCAAACCAATTTGAAATTTCTTCTAGAATATGGTTTGATTGTGTGAGATCTGTATCTTTCCCATCGACGCTAAAACAAGCGAAGTGTCATCAGCAAACAAGACCATGTCCAATTGATACCTACCGCAGTGTAACTCCTTATACGGGCAATCTCAGACTCTACTTCTCCCAATTTATCCTGCAACATTCTCATGTTCCTATTATAAGCCTTGTAAGCTTTTTCCGCTTCATATACTCCATCGTTTGCTACTCTTCTTTTCTCGAGTTTGTTCAGATACCTGAAAATTGGTATTAATTACAAAATGTTGATAGCCTTGTTAGAACGTCCACCTTCCAAGTGGAAGGTAGTGAGTTCAAATGCCAGTGCGGGCATTTACCATGAGTGTTTCTCGTGACTCATAATGTACGTAATGATCACCCTCTCTTCAATGAAGGAAAATATTGTCAGGAAACCCACAATCCACACACCCGAGATTTATTTCGGAGGTAGGTATTTGATGCACCAATCCAAGCCCCCGTGGTGGATTAGCCTAGCCCTCCTCACAAAAGTGTGGCAAGACCCGCGTTCAGCAGTGGGGGGGGGAAGATATGGGCTGTTGATGATGATGGTGAGAACAATAACGCGTCACGATCATATACATAGATCCTGACTTCTAGCTAGGATTCCTTGTATCAAGGGATTCAGAAACTACGAGGACACCGGCCCCTTAAAAACCTAGGGGTTTCTCAGAGCAAATACTTGAGGTGAGGATAATTTCGCGGGAAACACTGCTCTTCAAGCCGAAACAGTACTGCATTACGGGCAAATGTCTGGCAACGGGAGGGCAGATGAGGGCTTTTACTAAGAATATCGGTAGGATTTTGCATGCGCACAAAGAATAACAGCTTATCATGTTTTTTTTTGCGAAGTGATAAATATTATTCTCATATTTAACTTACAGCCAACCAACGTGATACTTGGTCCTTTTCTTTAGCTTTCGGACAACTTTCCGATATTGTTCATATTGATCACATTGATGCTCGAATCTCTGCATTCGTGGCAGTATTTGTTCGTCAATCATCTGAAACATTGGCATTTCTTACAAAGTACTAACAGTAACCTGTGCCCACGACTTTTGTGAGTTTTGGAGAGAACACGAAATGGCACGTGTTTTGGGTTTATATTATTTGAGCACACACCTTCGACGAACACATGATTAATATTACACATTAACACACGCAGAAACTAGTTTGAGAAAAAATACAAATACAACAACGCCACAATTTTCGGTTTGCATTTGATTTAATGTAAACCACAATACGAGATTGTAACCCTTTGTAAATACCTTAAACGCCCGTCAATCAGATAGATCATGGGTTCTTCATCATCGAAAGCATGCCAATTTTGTCTTCTTCGGGACCAAAACCTTGTAGAACATCACCGTACATCTGATCATCAGGGTCATCAGAAATATTGCAATATTTAAGTAGAGTTTCGTTATCTGTTTTCTTTTGACAAGACCATGTTAGTTTTAGGCAAGCAAGCAGAAATATTAACAACCCCAAAAAAGATTTTACTGCTTTCCTTTTTAGCTCCCTACGCAAAAAAAGGGGTGTTGTAATTTTAGCGTATGTGTATCTCTTTGTGGCATCGTAGCTGAACGAATGAACCCATGTTAATTTAGTTTGAAAGGTGACTTGTATTGCTTTAAGCTATGTTCAATAATATCTGTTCGGCCGTTTTTAACATTATCAGCTCTTTTCTACTTGATGGAGGAATAATAATTGTTTGTGAGCTACTTCCACAGGTCTGATCGATCCAAAATTGGCTATCCTGTTACTTTTTTATATTGCAGGAACATAGTAACCATGTGCAGATGCTGCAGCATTACCTGGAATCTGCAGGATACTTACTCAACTCGTCCACAACTTACAGCAGATTAGAAGTATCGAATTTGAGCTCATTGGAATGGTCTCAATTAGAAGTAGATTGATGGTGATCAGGATTTGATGATGGAGCAGGAAATAGAAATTCTACTATTTGCGTTTCATGTATCGTTTTGTAAAAACTCGAACTAAGTCGATGTATCACTTTGAAAACGCAACTTTGCAGTAAAATAAAAATGGTTTAATTATCGCTTACAGAAAAATTCTTGGTACAATTTGTTCAGCTATAGTAAGAGTGCTCAAAAAAGAAATGTTACCAATATTTTTCATGTAGCGTTTTGTGAAACCGCTCCTCAATGTATTGTGAATATAAAACATTCAAGGAAACCACTCAAACACACACAGAAAATAGAATGAAAAGTTCTCATTGAAATCCACTGAGCCTTTCACAGCCCGTTCAAGACAAACTTACAGACAGCTACTACTACTTGGCGCGGATGAATATCTGCCAATGGTGACTGCAGTACTTTCCCAGGTAGACTGCTGCAGAAGAGGCCTACAAAAAGTGAGCAAAAATACTTGCATCATTGAGCTCTTCCAGTCTCTCATTTCGCTGCATCAAACGACTTTTTACGTCATTAATCGCGCTGAAGCCTTCGGGAGTATCGAACAGAGACATGATCTGAAATATTGAATGTATTTTACATTGTTCTAATTTAATTTTCAATATCATTGTTAAAAACAAGAACCTTTTTTTGAAAAGTGGTTTTCAACATTGTGTAATGTAGGCATATCATCCTCAAAAAAATGTAAGTCACTAATTTGATTCGTAGCTACTTATGATTTCGTTTTGTTGGTTAATTGCGTGTATATAAAAAAATACTAAATTATCAAAGAAATTTTTTTTTTACTTTTAATTAAAAAAAAAAGTAAGAAAAGAGTAAGTAAGCCTAGTTGTATGATTTATGTTTTGAGTTTTGAAGTTGTAATATAATATTAGCAATATTTTACAGCTCCAATAATATTATTATACATATACATACCGTATAGAATTGCTAACCTCGTTTTTATTGAAGTTAGTAAAATTTAGAAGAAATAGATGTTAGCTGGCCAGTCGCATTACACATACGCATGGGAAAATGTATCGTCTGTCTTACCTCGAAAGGTGTCATGGTCAACATATTAGCCATCTTCTCCTCCGTGATGAGAAACGAAGGTCTTCTCGCGTAGATCCGAGATGCATCGAACAGCCGTTCCACACGCGAGCCCGAAACAACCTCATTGTTGATCATGTACTGGTCCATGCCATTTATCAGCACCTGAAATAATATGTTATAAATATATTGAGTACAATAAATAATAAAACAAAAAACCTGACTGCGGACAAGATCGGGGAAATCACCATTTTATTTCAACTTAGGACCATAATGCCTACGACTACATTTCACGATATATGTATTTGTCGTCTTTATTTTTTTAGCATGTTCAGTGCTGAAAACACAACTGTTGTGTTTTTTACAACTTGCCGCGAGTACGGGAATATACAACTGTTTTTTATTTGGTAAAAGACTATGGAGTGTGCAGAGCCACACCTGTGGCTAGACCAGCAAATCTGCTCAGCAGGGAAAGTGTTAAGCATTTCAAATTTCAATATACATTTAAACATACTTATACTTTGTATATATTTTTGGGAGCTTTTTTTATTTCCCTTCATGTTGACCCCAATACATAGGTTCCAAAATAAAAATTTTTAGGATATATCACTTGGTACCAAAAATCCGCCATTTTTTTTATAAAATTCATTTACCCAGTGACATTCACACAATTAAAATAAATCTAACGACACATCTCAAGCTAAAATCCATGAAACTGTTGGGGCTACAGGGCGTGCCATAGAAATATCTATATATATAAAAATGTTATGTTGGTTTATGTACGCTTCAAAATCTCAAAAAGTTCTACACCCATCGAGCTG
This sequence comes from Campaea margaritaria, assembly GCA_912999815.1. NCBI lineage: Eukaryota > Metazoa > Arthropoda > Insecta > Lepidoptera > Geometridae > Campaea > Campaea margaritaria. Next base: position 11,382,501 of record OU538788.1, read on the forward strand.
AAATTTTAGCATGATATATAATCCGCATCAGGATTGTTTTTATCTATTTTTTTCATCAGTGACATATCAGCGAATGTGCGAATGTGCCACAGCGAAGCGTGGCAGGGTACAGCTAGTTATAGATATATACAAACATATACTCGAAAAACATAACCCTCCTTCTGGCTCATTCGGGTAATAATATGAAGGGGTAGTTTTTATTATATACACGAAAAGAGCTAGAGTTAATATTTTTCTAATTTATCATGAAAATACAATAGTTAGGTAATACTTAGTTTTGATAAAAGTGCAAAGATGTATTAACTATTCAAAAAGTTATTTGAGACAAAAACTTAATTATTTTCCATTCTCCATTTTACATAAGAAAATTCAATAAAATAATTAATTGCCCTAATAATATTTACAACGCCATATTTGTTTGTATTGCACCCCTATAGACTTTTTTGTGAATCAATTTTTTCCCACTATCCAGGGCTTAGTTTGTTCAAGTATCAACGGGAAATACTGAAAAACAAGTACAAACCACTCTTTTGACAGTGATCTCTGCACTGTCATATCCATAGGGTCGCTGAGACACGGTCGTGTTATCAAACGTAATGCTCACGGAAGCCTTTCCGATTCCCCTTTGTCCTTTCCCATAGATAAATTCGTGGACTCGTACAGCCCGTACCTACAATATAAATAATGTCATTATATAATAGAAATAACAGTAGTAGGTTTCCCTTGGAAGGGTGGACAGAGGTGAGGTTTGTTTAGTGCCGTTGCATCATTTAGACACTGTTCTAAAAAGATTTGAAAATACTTTATGTTTTAATTGGTGGGAAATAAGAGCTAAACAATCATGTAGAGTATGCGGGCAGGCAGAAGTCACTTTAGATCTGTCGGGTCCAGAATGAGAAGTTCATGCGCATATCATCGTCAACAAAAAATCAAAATAGTTCAAAACACTAGTAGGTTCCATTTGATTTTATAGGTATTGTTACCTTCTAAATGTTAGGGTTTGTAAATTTGTAACAATTAATCAATATCAAATTAACTTAATTGGTTGGTTTCGTGTACATGTTTGTGACTGTACCAGTCCGGCCAGTTCGGTAGGTCGGGAGAGCACTAAACAATACAAACTGATGATCGGATCGTCAGGAACCATGGTCGGTCAAGTACTGAAACCGTCCTAAGCACAACACACTAACTCTTCAATGAATTAATGGACATAGCGGATCCAGAGGTAGCGATGCAGCTGACAAACTGGCAAGGTGGCTCGGCCATGCGCCCCGTAGCATCAGAACCAATGATCCCTCTACTATTCAGCTAGATTCTGTCCTGGGAACGCGGGGAACCCTGGGGGAGTAACACGCAAGCTGCCGGATCTTCGGGGGACATCGGGTGGCTGGACTAGCTACCGCCACCCACTCAAGCAAAAAGGCCAGACTGACGGCCTAATTGCGGAAAAGAGCCGGCTCACCAAGTACCAAGTAGCTCCATCCATTTGGGAGCCAAGATGCCACAGACAGGCATACACACGTTAAACTTATAACGCCCCCTTCTTTTTGCAAATTTTTAAGTTTTATTTCGTTAGTTAACATTCCTCATTCCCTTTCAATATAGTGTACATTACTCTACTAGTCAAGCCCTTTCATTTGATACCCTTATTGAGGGAGTTGTGAAAAAAATATGTATTGCGATGTTTTTTGGTGGCGGCCATCTTGGATTTGAAATGTATCATAGTGTATTGTATTCTACTAATAAAACCCTTTCATTTGATACCCATAATGAGGGATTTGTGAAAAATATGTAATCCGCCATTTTGTGGCGGTGGCCATCTTGCACCGATTTTCATCAAACATTGATAGGGACACGCCCGACTAATTCAACTTTCAAACAAAAACCAAAATCAAAATCTAGGGTTGAGTTCAATATCAAGTCGCACAAATTTGAGTATACACTGTTCTGGAGGCGCACAGAGATGTGCTTAAATATTTTAAATTAATGTAGTGGGGAAGATGGGAGGTGTGGGCGGTTCCACTAATAAAATGATCTATTCAATCAAATTTTTTGGATAGATAGTTCCAAGTCCCAAACAGCCCCCAAGGCTACAGGCCCTAACCCAATCCTTTATAATTTATGTAAATGGAATAGGCAGGTATGTACTTACCGTGGGACTTCCGATGACGAAGCAAATGGCATCAACGATGTCATACTTGCCTGGGCCCTTAATAACGTTGTAAGCATAATCAAATCCATTGATTTGAAACTTCTCCCTGAACGATTTGAAGCCCTCGAGTTCAATCGACTTGATGAACATGGCGATTGCCTAATAAGAAAATATCCCATTTAACACTACACTTCCACACTTTATTCTTCCGCGTTTATGAATATCAATAAACACAGGTCAAGTAAAAGATAGACATAAAGGTAGATGGAAATTAATGAAAACTTACCTTGAAATAAGAAAATTGAGCGCACTGCAAAACCCTCTTCGACAAAGACCGCCGGCCACACAAGGGTGAAGGGTGTGGATACGATCGATATCCGAAACAAATGGAATCAGGAATGCCAACATACAAAAATTAAAAATATCCGGTCCTTGACTCCTAGAGCGAAAATTTCTTAGGGGACGGCGGACGGCTAGACATTTAGTTGTCTGTGGTCCTTAAGTTATTACACATTAATTGTTTGTATATCTGTGGGTCACTCTTGCCACCATTTCGTTTTCACTATTTTTATTTGTCCGAATATTTAGAGCCAAAATATTAGTTTTTTTAGTTTTTCAGTAGTTAATAATTTACTAAATCGTACTAATTTTATAAATCTTATTATATTATATCGGATAGGCTTATTTCCTTATTTTGAGAAATATAAACACAGTAAGTTCAATGATCGATAAAGTGTATTCAGCTTCTATTAAAAAAATCTTTTGTGAAAGTAAAGATTTAAATTTGAACAGAAATTAATTACTATAGCTTTTTCTAATACCTACCATTTATATGAAATAAAACCAACAATGTGTTTCGTGTTTTAGCTGCCAGATTTCCACTAAATTGTGCTAGTCTACAAAGAAGATCCTCGAACAAGCGTTCTATGTTGAGATTAGATAGTGTCACTGGAAAGGAGCAGTAATATCTATAGATATAAAACACCAAGTCCTGTCCTGATCCAAGTCAGTTAATTTATTCAGTCCTTACTTAAGGTTCCTTCTGTCTTTAGTTATTACGTAATTGGCTAACTTAACAACATCTTTTAGTGACCATAGTCAATATTAAAAATCTTTTGTGTTTTAAACAAATAGAGATTGACTTTGCCATCGCATGAATATACAATGTATCTCACAAGTAAACATATTATATTAAACTAGATTGTTTAGTGCCAGATCCTATAACAAAGCAGAGTATTATATAAATTTCCGAACGAACAATAGTGTTTTATTTTTTCATTCACTCACCCACCACCCAGGCTATCACCCAGGCTAGGTTACCTATCGTGAATTTAGTAGCATAATATTATTATTTATACTATCTTTATAAGTAACGAAAACGAAATCAACATCATCAACCCATATCGTCCCACCGCTGAGCATGGGCCTCCCCTCACTTTCATGAGTGTTAGGCCGTAATCGACCATGGGGGCTATAGTGCTCAATGCGCAAACTTTCCATTGCATAGGTCCGCTGGACAATGTTCACCATTGTGTTGGATCTTGTTAGTATATAAAATCTGTGGGTGCTGCTGAATACCGATTTGAGTTTACCGGTGTTATTTTCTAGTACATTGATCAGCGTAGTGGCGTGGTTGTGGTTTTGGGTGTTTGAAAACAGAGATGACATCATTGACGTTTGCCATCGGTCTTTGTGAAAATATAAAATACACGAGAACCGTGGCAATCAAACGCATTAATGGCAATAACTCTAGCTCATTTTCTCTATGGTTGCATAGCACCGATGGAATAGGTATTCTGTGTCAATACAGTAATGTAGCACATACTCTGTGACAGTTATATGCTATCTGTATCCTATAAATTTCTCTTGCTTAACGTCGAGAAAATTTATAGACAACTTCCTTCATTCTACCAACGTTTACAAACAAAACATTATGAAAATATTATGATAAATTTAAAAGGAATAGTACAAAACGCAAAAATAAATAAACAGTGGCAAGGAATAACAGGAATAAAACAGATCAAGGATATAAAAAGGAAAATAATAAAAACGTATTTTTAATAGAAAATAAAACCTCTACCTACGTAAGGCTAATATCTTCAATATTTCGTTAATTTTCGATAAGTAGATACAGGTGTATTATATTATGTGTGTTTCTATAACACAGCGTTTAGATGAAGAAAGCTGATGTGAATTCGCCTTTCAATTAGATATCCATGGTAAAACTTACCCAAATTATTTATGATCTATACCTTTCTCTTTCCCTCACCAGCGGACGTACTCTTCTAACGTAGAGGAAAACCTGTCAAAATTGTCAAATCCTTGACTTGACATGACAGTTCAATCAGTTCATTTCATAGCGTTTGTGAATTTTGCCGGCAAACCATAGCAATCAAAGTTCAATAATTGAACCTGAGAACTTGAAATACACAAATAGTTACCTATCCGACAAAAACTTTCAGAGGAGATTGTCTGAAGGATTTTGCCCATCTGTGGCAACAACAGGGTGCCAAAAGTCATATTAATATAAAATTAATAACAGGCAGTCGCATTCCATTTCTAAAGACACCCTTACAATAGGACAAAGAACATGACAGATATGATCATACACCTAAAACAACAAAGAATATTAGAAAAACCACAAACTTTAAACCCAGGCTTTCTTTGTCGAATGTTCTTAGTAAAAAAGTCAGACGGGGGATTTGGTCCCATTGTCAACCTCAGAGGTCTGAATGCTTATCTGTCGGTGAAACATTTCCAATTAATATCACAAATAGATGTTACAGAATTCTTGCAAACACATAATTGGCTAGTATAGACATACATTAGGCTTGTTTTAATTTACGAATTGCCGAGACACAGGTTTCTCTGAGTTGTCTACAACAATGAAATACTGCAATTGATTGCCTTAACATTAGACCTCTCATCAGCTTCAAAAATGTTTGCCACCCTTACAAATTAAATTGCCGAAATCCTACGACTACAGGGCTTAGCAGGGATTATCTTCTGACCCATCAGGACCCGTCAATATTAGCTTCTCAGGTTGTGGAGACATTGAGAACATTGGAAACCCTTGGATGGCATATAAATTTTCAGAAGTCTGTCCTAAAACCCTCTCAAGAGGTAGAATATCTTGGTGTAGTCTCAACAGAACAAACTAAAACTTCCTTTCAAGAAGGTATCAAAAATAAAGCTAATGATTATCAAAATGATGAACAGTGGAAACAGTTCTTTGAAAGAAGCTCAAAGTTTATTAGGTTCACTGAACTTTGCAAACTATACAGTACCCAAGGGTCGACTTCACTGTCGCAGAATGCAACTGTTTCTAAAAAAGTTCAATCAGACCAGACTCAGAGAAAAGAGAACTGTGCCTCCACCTGTTCAGCAGGATCTAGAGTGGTGGTTAAGTACTGTGAATCATACCTAAACACCAATAGTCAAAAGAAATGTAACTTATTTCTTATCCATGGACACGTATGTACACATGTATGCTGGGGAGCAGATGAACAGCTAGACGAACAGCTTTCAAACTTTTGTTGGCTTCAGGTAGTAGAATTCATGATCTTACTTTGCTAGAAAATAGCCCTGAAAACCTCATTTGTAAAGATGATGAGATTAACCTGTGGCCTAAATTCGGTTCTTAGACTGACTCAAGCACTCACAGACAGTCAGGTTGGTTGTTGCGGAAACACCCAGACCAGTGTGTCTGTCCAGCCAGACATATTAAAGATTTCATAAAAAAGTCAGAAATCAGAAGGAGTGCAGACCAAAATATTAAAAGTTTGTGTATTTTCCTATCGGGGAAATTATGACCAGCTTCAAGAACAATGATTGCAGGCTGGATACGCAGCATCTTTAAAGATGCCAACATTGTGGCACTATACAGTCTGCAGTTGCCTCTAGAAGTTGGTTAGAAAATAAACCTGTAGATCAGACTTAAAAGAGGCAACTAGAAAAGTTTTGAAACTTTTAGAGAATTTTACTTGTGGCCAGTATATAAGGTTGGTAATACCAACTCTAATGTTGATTTGTTACATAAACATTTTTCCAATATTATTTCTCTTTAGAAGCTCCTTTTAGTTTTGTGTAAAAGATCACATTATTATTTATAGTAACATAATTATAATTGTATTCTAATATAATTTATTTTTGATTATATTAATATAAATTACTCATTTTGATTAATATTTAGAATGGTTATTTTTTAAAGAACATTATAACTTTATTGCATTTTAATATAATACATTTGATATAATATATTATTATTATTATTATTTGATTTATATTCCAGAACATTGTTATGATTCATTATCATCATAGCGTTTGTTTTTACCACTAGCAGATACCAAACAGGTCTTCATCACAACCCTGTGTGTTTTAGAAACACATAATTTGTTTTGCACTCCAGCAAAACAGGTATTATGTGTTGAATAAAACACACAGCGATGCAGCAATGCTCTTGCTGGTGTGCCGAAGACTATGATGATGAACTGTCAAGTATTTGAATGGCTTTCCTCAACGTTATAAGAGTACGCCCGGTGATGAGGGAAAGAGAAAGGTATAGATCGTAAAAATTTTGGTAAGTTTTACCATGGATATCTAATCGAAAGGCGAATTAATATCAGCTATCAAAATCATGAATAATGCTTTAGTTGAGTATAATTATAATTTATTTATCTAAGTATATCCAAATAATTATGCATATTACGTAAAAATTTCATCGTTGGTTATACTTAGGATTAATGAATTTATTGAAGTATAAATTCTTTCAATGAATATTGATTCTGCACATTGAAATGGATCAGAAGGAAATCTACAAATAAAAATATTTTTAAATAAAATATAACCACTCCATACATTTCTTGTTCCAGATCTGGCTCAAAAGTTGGTTCATTAATATTCTTTAATATTGAAATATTTGTTTCCAATTGTTTAAAATGATTTTAAGTACCGTAAAACAGAAACTGTAACGCGTTCGCATGTTGGCCATGGTTGGACCATACTAAACTCAAATAAGACCACACATTTATTTGTGCTCTTATTTCACTGGCCGATTTTAAGTACGTTACCTTAACTCTAGAAGGTACATTATTTATCGAAGACGATATAGTTACTTTACTTGGTTTCAAGTAATTTCAACTACTTCACAGGGATACTAAAAAGCAAAATCTTTGATTCTGACCATAATAATACCTATATTCAAACTAATGTCTCAGCTTACCTATATCTTATCTTGTATCTTTAAATGAGCAATTCTTGTATATATATAATTGGAATCTCGGAATCGGCTCCAACGATGTTCATGAAATTTAGTATATAGGGGGTTTCGCGGGCGATAAATCGATCTAGCTAGGAATCATTTTTAATAAATGTCATAAAAAAAAAAATACCGAGCAAAGCTCGGTCATCCAGGTACTACTATATAAATTGAGTTAAAATAAGCAATCTATCTATCAATATATATAAAAATGTTATGTTGGTTTGTGTACGCTTCAAAAACTCAAAAAGTTCTGCAGCGATCGAGCTGAAATTTAAGCATGATATATAATCCGCATCAAGGATTGTTTTTATATTTTTTTTTCATCAGTGACTTATCAGCGAATGTGCCACAGCGAAGCGTGGCAGGGCACAGCTAGTAATAATAATAAAACAACTATAATTTGCATCATCTTTATTTTATTGTTTAGTCCGCGCGCAGGTGTCAGTCACTGTCGACGCGTGCGGCAGTTGTGCACGAACTTTAATACAGTTGTATTTAAACATGACTATAGGTATTTATGCAAAAACCATCTACAATATTACATTGTAAAACACGTAACACAACGAATACAGCAACATATGGGTACTTACTATAAATAAATAAAATGTGATGTAAAATTTCTTAAATATATACTGGAACTAAGTAAACATAATTAAAAAACATTCTTTCCAGCGTAAGTAAAAAACATTATTTCCAGCGTTTCATGGATAATATCTCTTGAATGTAAAGTAAACATAAGGTTTCCATGCTCAGAAAGTTTCTTGGGTTTACAATACAATTAAGACAATGGAAAAATAAGATACTTACCGACAACAAATCTCAACACTTTACCAGGCGGTCGTCGCCCATTAAATTATTAATACATTCAGTGCTGAAAATAACTGTGGTGTTAGGTGTATCGGAAAACACTATGGTGTGTGCAGAGCCGCACTCCTGGCTAGACAAGAAAATCGGCTCAGCAGTCAAAGTAATAAACGCATCCAACGTAACTTCGGTGATTGGACAAGAACCAGGATGGCAAGCCATATGACGTCACGCATCACATTATAGCCCACGAGTATGAAGTTGCAAGCCAAAGCTAGTAAACTTATAAAGGAAGAATGTGTACCTAATAATTAGTGTAGGTTGCCGTCTGAAATACGTGTTTCAAAATCCGATTCTATATTTGAATCCAAATGATGCGTTTAAATATTACAAATTTCATTGCTGAAGTGCAAGATCGGCACATAAAATGTGGAAAGACTTTGGCGCCGAAGATACAATGATTTTCGGCCTGTATTAATAATCAGCCTTTCTGGATTTCGCCTTACTGGAGATAGAGAAACAAGACTTACAAGGTATTTAACATGAGCTTCATTCTTTATTAGAACCATAGATATCCTACATAACTATATACATAGTATGAATGTACATAAAATATCTGACATAAAGTGATAAGATCTAGATACATATTGATATTTGGTTGAATCCCAGAATGAGTGGGTACATTTTTACATCATGGTTTTGATTTAGTAGATTGTTGCTTGGAAGTTACATTAAGACACATAACACTATACTACATAAAAAAACATAAATACTATACTTACTTCTTAGACTTTCTTATTTCTTCTGGTGTACAAAGTCTTATCAGATTACTTTTATTTCGTTAAGATATAGGTTTTTAGTATGATAGATCTAAGCACTGTTTTATGTCTATCGGCAATCGGGTGCACTCAAAGACCTTATACTTAACCTTGACTGTGCACTATGGCGCAAAAAACGGTCCGAGCGAGAGGCTCCTGATGGTAGTGTGTCTTTTTCTAATGAGGTGACCATGACCAAACAAAACACGGAACAAATTGCTTGTAAAAACGATTGTGCAACGTGATTAATAAATTGATGCCACTTAATAAAGTTACCTACCTAATTTATTTTAGGTACATACCTACTTAGTATATTTTTTGAAATCTACATCACTTGCCCTACACGTAGGTATCATCTGACCTATCTATACTTAGTATATAAAGCTGAAGAGTTTGTTTGTTTGTTTGAATAGGATTCCTAGGATCTCAGGAACTACTGGTTCGAATTGAACATTTCTTTTTGTGTTGAATTGTCCATTTATTGAGGAAGGTTATAGGTTATATTACGCTACGACCAATAGGAGCGAAGCATCAATGAAGAATGTGGCAAAAACGGGAGAAAAATAATGCGTTTAAGAGCTTTTATTGCGTGCGCTGCGTAAACGATTAAAGTTATGCAAAAATTATGTATGACAAAATTGTTCCCCTTTAAAAGTTCTAAATAAAAGTCCGCGATAGAATATGTCTATCTTTTAAGGTTAATTCACTATAATCTTTTATATGGTAATTTAATTTGTTCTAAAATAATGCATTATTTGCAAAGGTGTTTTCATAAACACGATATTAATCCTTATACAAATAAATACGTTATGTATTATAACTATTTAATGGACAAAATTGCCCTTTACATCATTTGAATTCAACGAATATCTTAGGAGATATCATAAGTTTTAATTAAGTACCACGCGCACATTCATTGCAAGGCAGGCGATCCTGAAGGAGAGGGCAACTGCGCATGCGCTAGCCGGCCGTCGCAAGTAACTCTACTAGGTACCATGCCGCACGGCTCAGATGCATGGTTGGCTTCTTTTTTTTTTTAGTTTGTTATTGTCAGGAGAAGGTTCTTATAAAAGAAATAGTTAAAAAGTTGCCCACAAAGTTGGAAAGTTTGGAAAAAAAATATGGTTGCCATAAATACCACGAAGAGCTGGCAAGACGTCAGACAAGGACACACTACCATAGGGAGCTCTCGCTCAGACAGGTTTTGCTAGCTAACACTTATTATGGAAATAGCTACCCTAAACACGTGTTAATAGATCTCATTTTAGATAAACAAAAAAATTTAGTACACTATCTTGTTTAAGTATAAGATCTTTGGGTGCAGTACAAAATAAAAGCAATAGTAATACATTTTGTCTAAACACAAAATAACTATGATTAGAAACAGCAGTAGATGGGCAGATCATTGAAAAGTTGTTAGTCATGTAACATCATGTTTTCCCTCTAGTATTATTTTTACTTCTTAGTATAAAGTCCCCCTCCCTCCCTCCTCACGAAAGTGAGGAGAGACCCGTGCCCAGCAGTGGGACGATATGGGTTGATGATGATGATGAGTATAAAGTATTTGTAATATCTACCATCTACAAAAATAATTTATGCTCTGGAGTAAATCAACTGTTCTTAAAACTCTCGTAAGTCTAGTTCTATTAGTTGGAGTATTATCTATACGTATTTAGTAAATTATAATAAAGGCATTAATATATCTCTCTGATTACAACATGTAACGTTACACAATTTGAAAAAGAAAAAATATGAGCCCATCTACACCATTTAATCATACCTGACTTTTAGTTTATGTAATGTACACAATAATTATAAATGAATGATTTCACAGCTCTGGAACACAATTTGATACACACTGGTAGCAATTCTGTTGTCACAAAATAAACGGTAACTTAATTTTACAGTTCTAAAGTGGCTGTCATCCCTTTCGTTTTCTTATGGTTGAAAAGAGACAACAAACTATTTGATAGGACTAAATTAAAATGAAGATTGTTACCACAAAATTGGCACTATTAGCCTGTCAAATTGTGACGCAAGTTTTAATAATTCTATTCTATTTATAAGTCAACGTTGTAGATGTGTATGACAATCATGTACAAATCAATATCTTGTATGATTTTAAAATAGTTGTATGCTATATAACATTTACCAGGTTACCAATTCGTGAAGCATTCTTACGAAATAAATTATTGCGGTACATGTAGTCAGGAAAATATAGGTTTATCTCGATTTGATCACCCGCAGCCGGTGGATATTGACATAATAGAAGTCACCTGTATACGCACGTGGCGGACAGGCGCAGTGCAATACACAAAAAAGATAAAACTAAGTACATACTACATACACTTATCTTCTACACTGTATAATAAACGTCTTCTTAGTATATATAATATAATGAATATAATTATAGTCAAATTATTAACCTATCTATATATATATAAATGTTATGTTGATTTGTGTACGCTTCAAAAACTCAAAAAGTTCTGCACCGATCGAGCTGAAATTTTAGCATTATATAAAATCCGCATCAAGGATTGTTTTTATCCTTTTTTTTTCATCAGTGACATATCAGCGAATGTGCGTTTGTGCGAATGTGCCACAGCGAAGCGTGGCAGGGTACAGCTAGTATTCTTAATAATTTGACTATAATTAGTTTTGTATGATTGTATCGATTGGTGTAATGTAAAGAACTTATTGCACCATTTAAGTACTTGTAATACAGTTTAAGTTTAAAGACGATCTCTCTAAGAAGTAACTTAAGACCGCCGCCGCCGCCGCTTTGCGATAAGACCGCCTATTATTATTGTACCTATTATCCTACAAATATTATAAATGCGAAAGTTTGTTAGAATGGATGGATGGATGGATGTTTGTTCCTCTTTTACGCAAAAACTACTGAACGGATTCGAATGAAATTTGGAACACAGATAGTTTATAAACAGGAATGGGTAATAGGGTACTTTTTATCCCGATGGTATGTTTCCGTGGGCCAAAACGGGAACTACGCGGGTGAAACCGCGGGGCGCAGCTAGTTAAGTTATATTTTTTTTGTTTTATACATCTTGATGTCAATAAAGAGTTATCTATCTATCTATCTATATTATGTCTGTAGTTAGGGGTCAGGATCTATGGATGTGACCGTGACGCGTTATTTATTATTATTATGTAACTTTATAAAACAGTCATTTTATTATTATTATTATTGAGGATATTATCTAAACTAATTAATTTATGTTCTGATCGTTTGAGCCTGATAAACTGAAGTACTGACCACGTATGGCCTAGTACCGCGTGAGCAGCTAGATGCTTGGATTAAAGACCGTAAACGGCTCTACGTCGCGCATAGAGATCTACTAATAATAATTAATAGATCTCAATGTGCCGATAAACAGCGCACCAAAAACTTGAACCTATTAAGCCTACATATAAGGTGAGATAGTCATCTATTTGAAACACGCACAAACTCCATGTCAAACGCATAAAACCATCCTCGCTTTTTAAGTTGAGAGATATAAATTCATTATGTCCATAATATGTTCCCAATGGGAATTAGTCAGACCCAGTCACCACGCTATGTAGTCCTGAGTTGGGAACATCACAATGTTTAATGAATTATACTTACCTAAATTATATTTATGCACGAAGCGTATATTTTTGTATAACCTTAAACTTTACACCAATGAGGTATATACTTACCAGAAAATAATACAAAACAATATATAATTGGTCGTACATACTTACGACCAATTATATATATTGTTTCGTATAATTTTAGCCGCATCTTTTATTTTTAGTCCCATATCGTCAGAGGTCGCATCCACGAATTAGTATTGTAACATCGTATCGGCACTTGAGTGGCTCGTTTCATATAATATTATAAATAATGGCAAAAATGCTCTCATTTATCTATTAAAATAACCAATTGATATATTTTTGTAAAAATACAAACCGATTAAGCTAAATATCTGGAATCTAAAATTAAACACGCAATTTATTTTACCAACAACGTTCCAAAATTTATTAATGTCGTTTCACCTTATTTCTATGTTATACTTATTTATTGTGATCCTTTACTTATTGCATGAATGATGTAAGGTAAGTATAAAAATATATACTTTCTTTCAGTTATCCTTATTACAGTTTCAAAGAAACAGGCCGGTCACTTAATAAAAGATCGGCTTTAAACGTTACTATTGACCCGCCCCGCCTTCGCTTTAGTTGGTAAACTATTTTTTATTATTTATACATTAGGTACTCATCAAATAAATAAGCCTACGCATTAAAAATCGAAGCAACTTCAATAGCTCCGGTTGTGAATTAGCTAGGTCGAACTCAGTTTCACCAACGTCTACATTTATATTATGTGCAATTGAAGACGTTTACGACTCTACCTACAATTAGAGAACAAAGTTCTCTAATCTATAGAGTAAAATGTGACGTCCCCTTAAAGTTGAATCTTGTAGAAGTGGGGCGGATCTCAAATCTAATCTGCTACGCATAGCAAAAACACAACTGGTTAACCTATATAATACAGAAATCCAATACACGAAATTTGAATTCCATATTTCAATGTCCAATAAAATGGCGCATTCCGACGGTTTGCGTAATAGTGTACACGAACGCACTTTTCAACTAAGAACTGGAGTAAGGTGAATGAACCAGTTTGACATTCTGCCTACGGCAAGTGTCACTCTATTGATATTACATAACACTCATCTGTAAATATGGAAGGTGGTGGAGGGCAGTTCTTGTTTCTGGTCGATCCTCGTTGGCGGTGGTAGCTGTAGCGGGAGTTATTGGAACTAACATGTGTAATCTCGAAGGTGGCACGACGATCCTATTGGTTAAGTCGCGAAACGTGAAATTCGTTGCCAAATAACTGTCGGCAGGTGACGCTGCTGTAAACTCAGTAAATTGGAGTTGCAGCCTGTTCAATGTACTCTCAGTGTTGCAGTGAATATAGTTCATTCCGTTTACTAGTGCTCGTCTACGGTAACGCTCGCCGCCGGTGCCGGGTAGACGGAGCTACTACAGCCACGCTCTCTATTCCGAGCTAGAGCTCGAACTGGAAGGCGTGTAGCTGTAGTAGTCGCTCTGCTAGGCCGTGTTGATCTGCTCCACGTTGAGGTGCGTGATGAAGCGCAGTCGCATCTGCAGCGCCGGCCGCAGCTTACGGATCACGCACTCGACTTCGTTTTTCATCGTGTCGCCGACAAACATGTACTTTATGTGGTAACTGTGGCGCGGTTCAGGAATCTACACTTTTATAATTTTCAAAATAAAATTCGAGAAATGGTGCTGCTGTGATTTTGTTTGCTCTACATGGCGGGAGCATTACCGTGCCTCCAAATCTATACTAATTTATAAAGCTTAAGAGTTTCTTTGTTTGGTTGAACGCGATAATCTCAAGAACTACTGGTTTGAATTGAACAGTTCTTTTTGTGTTCAACAGTCCATTAATCGAGGAAGGTTATATAACATCATACGCTACAACCAATAGGAGCGGAGCATCAATGAAGAATGTGGCAAAAACGGGAAAAAATACGGGATAAAAACGGATTTGGGTGAATTTTGCACTCAGGCAGTTTATTACCTGGATTACCACATAGGAAACTTTTTATCCCTTTAAATTTAACGGTTCTTTTGTGGTAATACTCAACGCGGGTGAAACAGCGGGGCGCAGCTAGTTTTAACACATAGTCAAAATGTCGAGTCCTTGTCAGGTAATCAATAGTCTAGTCAAGCCGCAGTCACGATTCAGTAAAGTGGAACTTCCGGGGAGCTTTGGAGAGAACACTAAAGTACACATTTTTTTGGGTTTGCATCATTTGCCATCACACTCGTGCACGTTATTCGAGTGTTAATGTGTAATACTGGTGGTGTATTAATCATTAAGTGTTTGACTTGTAAAAGTGTATTATTTTTGCCTACTTGCAATAAATGATTGAGTTTTGAGTTTTTAGTGATGAACACAAGTTGGAGATAAAGATACAAGATCAACAACATCACATTTCCCTTTCCCCTTAAAACACCTTGAACTATTCAATAACTTGACAATGGTTGAATGTACAAAATAGTGCAAAGACAAAACTTAAAAAAAAAAGAAATGTGCTAAACTAAAAGTGATAATAGAAAAGGATACAGCAAGTCGCAAATCGGATCGATGTGATTCAGATGTGGCTGCGCCTTGTCTATGTGGGCAAGCAGCTCGTAGAGTACGATGGTGATGTCCATGACGGCGCGGCCGAGGTCCGTGTTGAACCGCTGCAGGAAGGGGCCCATCAGGTGGCACAGGAACAGCAGTTGCGTCTCCGTGTGAACCTCGGCCGCCACCTTGTCCTTTATGAACCTGCAACGTATAAGCAATTTATTACAGACTATACTTATTAACATCACAGAAGGCATACAGTATGTAGTAATACATACAGAATGGATATTGGATATTCTCCACGCCGAGAAATCTGGTTGCCCTCACCCTCTACACGCAATTTAATTTAATTATTAAGTTAATATATAACTAAATATTCTGTGAATATTTCAAGTGTAGTTTTGCCGTTAATACGAATACGTTAATACGGCCTTAGATACGAAACTAAAAAATTAAAATGGAACATACTTGCACAATAGAGAGCAGAATAGGGAAGATGTGTAGCCACCTTACATGCATGGCAACTTCATAAAAAAACATCATAGAAGGGAAGTTAGACGGGAAGAGAGCAAGAGGCAGACCTAGACGGGTATTCACAGACCACATTAAGGAGAAGACAAATGTCATGTCCTAAAAGTCCTCTACTTCACCGACAATTAAATAGCAAGGGTCTCTAATAATAAAAAGAAGAAGACATGTGAAACACTTCCATCATCATAATCAGCATAGGTTGATAAACGGATATAGATTCGTTTACCGCTCGACGTAGGCCTCTGCTAGTCAACGCCATTGAGCCCGATGTTCGGCTCTCATCAATCAGTGTTTGCCAGCGACACATCATCTAGCCGGCGCGGCGGGCATTCTACACAACGTTTGCCTAAGCGTGGTCTCCACTCTAGATCTCGTGTACCCAGCAATTATATCGGATCTCCAGTCAAACGTAAAATACGATAAAAAAATAATGATGATAGTTCGAGTTTGAAATATGAATAGTGTACTTACACGGGAACTTGCATTATCTGTCCGGCGGCCGCGTGGTACCACACCGCGTGCGCTAGTGCAAGCGTCAAGCTGTACTTGTTCTCCAGCATCGCCTCGTTCGTCGTGTTCAAGTTGAACAACTGGAACGGCGTGTATGGATACGGCCACTCCGTCATATCGGCGTGAGTGATCATTTCCATGATGCGATCGTGTAGCACCGTCCAATACGGGTCGGCCAACGCTGCCATTATCAACCCTATAGCATTAATCCACAGTTGTATATTCAGTGGCGATATCAAGACGAATCCCTTTGCTACTACGTCTAGTAAGTTGTTTCCAACCACTTCCGGGGCTGTGGGTAGCGCCATTAGCTCGACGCAGGTCACGTAGAGACAGTGCGCGGAAGGATTAGGGTACTCGTTGAACCGCCAATCCGTGTTCGGGAAGGTAGGGCTGCCGGACATAGCTGCGAGATGTTTTTCAGGAATTTATTTTCATAACCTACACATCAACATAGTCCGGGGATATTCAACTTTTGTTCATTACAACTTTCTTTAAAAAACTGGATATGGTAAGAATCCTCGTGTTTATCCTATAAACATTATATTGAGATATTAATAGAAATATTATTTTAATAAAAAATTAAGACGAAATGTCAGCAAATTTATCAATATTGAATAATTTATTAAAATATTTTTTCAAGTTGCCAAGACATTATCTCTAGATTACATCTTATGCTTTTTGGTAATCTAGTATATTGTCCCCCAACGTTATTAACACACCGTCGTGGATTATGGCCGAACCGTCTTCTTGAAAGTGAGGGAAGACCCGTGTTCTGCAGTGGGTCAACTGTCATTTGAACTGATAAAATGCCGTGCGGGAATCTAGCGCATTTCGAGAAGTTAAAAAATTAAGTTTTAAGCGCATCATTATTTATTTATGCACTTTAAACATAACTGAGGGAAACTAGCGCGTTTCAGGCGCGTTTCGAGAAGTATCGAGGTTCAAAATAGGTTGAAAGCGCGTTATACGGTACATTACGCGTTTTCGACAATGTGTCTCATGGGGCATAGTGAATAATGGCCCAACAAGCACGTGTTAGATAGCAGCAGCTTCTAACACGCCTACCGCATTTATCATTTCTTCTCCACTTACAGGTCGCCGTTCCATGACTTTATAAAGAGTACAAGATCAGCCACAGTTAATGAAATAGTACCAGCACCACTTGTTTTTAAAGTCGGTTAAAAATACACGTTTGAACGAGGGATACATGGTTAAAACGAACTATTAGAAAACGAACTTTAAGCTATGGGAATGATGTTAGTGTTTTATTAAAACCGTGTTGTTAATGAGATTCCAGCACGCAGATGATTTTCATATGATGTGCAATAGGCAGCTATTGCACATCATCTGGAAATTCGGAGGCAGGTGCTCACTCGCTGTTCACTAAACGGGCCCCTCATAACGTCCTCATAACTATCATGATTATTCTCATTATTAGTATGAAAAGGATACTGTCCACCATCCTGTTGAGCAGCGTGATGTAGTAGTTGAGGTCGGGCGCCCACGTCGTGCACTCGGTCTCCGAGTTGTTGAGGTACGTTTGGAAGGGCTCAGTGGTGGCCCAGCCGGTTGGGCGCACGTCCTTCAGCGAGCCGAGCACCGCCGTCACCAGCTTGCGCTTCAGCAGCGGCTTGTCGCGCAGCTTGGCTTCGTAATAGTGCAGCGTGTTGTACAGGAACGTCACGGGCCGATCTGGAAACGTGAAAAATCACAGTCATAGGAGTTTTCGTGGGAAATTGAAAAATAACGTTGTTATTGTATTTTTGAAGTGAAAACTTATTTAGGCGCGCTGAGCACTTTGTTTTGTTTTTTGGGTATTGAATGAAGCTGAGACGTCACGCACGCCTATGTAACGCTCGTTCGGATAAAATTGACTCTAGCTGACTAAGGGAGCGAATAATGTACGGATTTATTAACTTATCTTAAATAGCTTCTTGTTTTGGAGTTAATACAACTATCTACCTGTACGCACGAAAATACTTAATTTTTGACCATTTTCATAATTCTGATATGGCGATCTTAACCTCCTATCTCGGAAACGGGACAAGAAAGGAAAGGAAACGATGCGTACAATATTACACCAAACATAGTAAATAAGTAGGTAGGTAGTTGCGAAATGAAAACTCGGAATAGTTTATAGTATGCTAGACGCTTTATGGTACCATATTCTTGACTTATTTATTTGCATAAGTGTACCGCTACCCATATATACTTCATTTATGTTGCACGGAATTTTAAAAAGGAACCAAAATGGCGGCGGATGGATATGCTACAAATTATGTTCTATGCCTTTTCAATTTGATATTTTTACACGTTCCTGAGAAAAAAGGTCTTGACAGACAGATAAACAGACAAACAGGCAGACTAAAAGACAGACGGACAACGAAGTGATCCTATAAGGAATACTTTTCCTTTTGAGCGGTACAGAACCCTAAAAAGAGCAACAATGTTGGTAATACTGACCATTTATTTATTATTTATTCATTTATATAATTAAAACGATTGAGACAAATTACCAATTACCATGAAACTTGTAGAGGTACCCGAGATGCTCCAGCAACTGCTCCAGGTTCTTGCTGACCTGCGGGATCTCTAGGTAGCGGTGCACGACGATGTCGAGCACGGGGATGAACCGGAGGCACACGTTGCTGAGGTACACCGGGATGGGACTGGCGTAAGCGCTGCTAGCCTCCTCCGGGGCGAACTTCTCCGGGTATTTGCGGTGGAACGCCAGGTGTTTGTCGTACCTGAAACACAAAACATAACACAGAAGGTAGTACTATATACAGCGGTGGTAGCCTAGAGTTTATCAGGCCGCCCGAGGGCAGCAGCGTGGTTTAGCGACTGCTAACAATCGATAACAATCGGGACCAACGGTTAATTAGAAGCTTACGGCTTGCTACTATTTCCAGACGCTCTGCGGGTTTTTACATGTAAAAAAACGAGGTGAGTAAAAAAAAAACCCGGCACCACGCGCTTCTTAGAATCGAGTCGTGAGTTACCTAACTTAAAAAGAATTTTTTTATCCTGGTTTTCATTCCCGCGGATTTCCCACCCACCCTATTTGTGTGTAAAGCCCACATACCAATTGCTCTGTTTCCAGTGCTCAGGCGAGTTTTCCTTGACGAAGTCTTGCGCTCGATTCCGAAGCTCTGAGCCTTTCAGGAGCAACAGCTGAATTATATAGAGGCATACTTGGCTCTCGTTACCGTCGGGGTTGGGGCGAAGCACCTGAAGATGATAAAACACCAAATTTATTATTTAATTTAGCTATGTTATAATTTTCTGAAATATTGACTGATATAAAATCCTGCTATTGAAAATTTATCCCTTTGTGAGCCAACATCAACTCTGGCAGCTACAGCAGCATAGTTAAGAGTGAGTAGTCTCTGCAAAGCACCGTGCGCCCTCTACTCGGACTGATCTTAACCAACGTCGTTACTCAGATTGTGTGACTTCCAATACATAGTCCAAACCCGATCTTTCATCTTTAACCGCTGCTAGCGTTATAGAAACTTTCTAGGAGCTTTAAAGAGAACACAAAATAACACGTTGAGTAGAGACCGTCACAATGAGACTGTCGGCAAGGCTTTGTCTGAACCCACACATAATTAGAGCTAACTCACTAAACACAAGACTAGCTTGTCGATGGTCACGATGTTGTACTTCCAGATGATGTCATTGATCGCGTCCACGCACTTGTTGATGTGCGGTCCGCCGGCGGGGTTCGTCACCTCCAGCACGAGGTAGTCGCAGAACTTGCGAAGGTGTGCGGAGAGTGCGCGTGCGCCTATGCGCTCCAGTATCCTGGAACCAACCCAAAATACAACTATACAAGCATTTACAATATATACAATCTGGGGCTTTGAACAAGTGTTAAACTTCTCAACCGTTAGGTACTAGTTAAGTATAAACAAACAACTGTTAACACTTTGACTGCTGAGGCGATTTCCTTGTCTAGCCACAGGTGCGGCTATGCACACTCCTTAGTGTTTTCCCATACAACAAACGAGCACTCACGACAAGTTCTGAAAAACACCACAGTTGTGTTTTCATCAGTAAACGTTTTAAAAATTTATAATTAAAGCCTATGTATGAACAATAGCCTAATATAATAAAATTTTTCTATTAAGAAAATCAGAATACTTCTGCAGAAGACTGGCAAGTGCAATGAAATCCTACTAAAATCCTACTATAATCCTAAAGCTACCGATACCGACCAATTTTATTCATTATGAATTGATTCCACGTTTCCCTTTCTAGTTTAACTTTTGGGCTTAGGTCTGACAAAAATACCTAAGTAATCTTATTAACTAGGAGTAGGTAGGTCTAACACTAGCGTCTCGAGAGCTAGCGCATGGCTCAAATTCAAAAAACGCCAAGATATTTGTTGTTGGTCTACTTCGAGTCCGACATTGCCCATGCTCAGATCTACGTTTGAAATTGGCCATAATCTCTCAGCCTTTATGTGGCAGCAAGTACCTACTAGAGAAAATTTCCAAAAACATACTTCTGGCCTTAGAACGTAATTATTCCAAGTTTCGGCCATGTTGTAAGCTATTCCCACTGATGACACACGCACCATCTCAACCAGCTTGACCTTAGAATACTATTCTAGAATATTATTCACTAAACTGAATGAACTACTAACTGAACTGAACTGAACTAACTAAACTAGTGCGGATTGCACGCGATACAAACAGATTGTGTGACTGACATTCTGAATTCGTTCCATATATAATATGAAATCCCGCGATTCTCTCCGGGAACGATTTAAAGAGATCAATATTCTTACAGTGGCTTGTCAATACATATATGAAAACTTATTGTACGTTCGGAAAAATATCAACAACTTTGTCAAAAATTGCGATATTCATAACTTTATTTATTTATTTATTTATTTAATACTTTATTGCACAGATTAACTAACTAGTACAAATGGCGGACTTAACGCTAAGAGCATTTTCTACCAGTCAACCACCCATAGTGAAGGAGAGACGGTGTAGGCGTGCATCAAAATATCTCATTAAGAAAAAAAAAAATTAAAATAATAATAATAAACAATAATGGAAAATAATACAGCTTAATACAAAAACAACATGAATGTAATATAATACAATATAAAATAATATAATATAGTAATATATATAATATAAAATAATATAATATAATAATATATATAATATATAATAATATATATAATAAATAATAATATAATATAATAAATAGAGTCAATGGTAACTATCATACAATAATAATATAATTTAAGTTATAGCTAAATAGATGACAAATCTCTTAAAAAGTGTTTACGGATGAGCCGCTTGAATATATCTTTGGATGGCGCTTTTTTAATTATTAGAGGAAGTTCGTTCCACAATCTGACTGCGACGACTCCAAAAGAGTTGTCTAGGACGGAAGACGAATGCTTAGGGGTACAGAGGAGTAGGGCATTAGTGGATCTCAGGGTACGTTCATGGGTGTCGGAGAGAAAAGTAAACGAATCTTTTAAATAGGAAGGTGATTTGGGGTAACTTTAATACTAGAAATAGAAATAAACTGAATGTACCTAGATTTCGGTTGCAGAAGGTTAACGGTTCATTTATGGGGAACTGTATACGCTTTTATAATAAGTTACCAGAGGGAATTGATCAATTGCCCATGCAGAGGTTTAAAACATTTATTAAGGTTAATCTCATAAAGAAAGCCTATTACACTATTAATGACTATGTTAAAGACAAAAATGCATGGCCTCAATGTCCCAATCTCCATGATAATGATAAGTAACGTAATTTATACAATTTCAATAATGTAATTTAATAGTTTGGTAATTATGGTATATCATAATAATGTCAATAGAATAATTTATTTTTATATTGTATATTATGGCTTTAAAAAAAAAAAAAAAGAATGACTAAAATTTAAAAAATGACATCGCCGTAGAGTTTCTTGGTGCTATCTTCTCTAACGAGCGTATTTCCGAAGCACTGGTAGAGTCAATGGAGTTTTCCTTTTCGTGTGCGAGACTCAGGCATGGGTCACCACTTGAAAGGGAAATATCCTTTTTCTAACTCAAACCATAATTAGATAATAATCATTAGGTTCGTAGATCATAAAATTTGACTTATTTTTTTTGTATTTCTATACTTATGTATAAGATATTATTTTTTTTTGACGTGTAAAAGTGCAATATTTTGCCTATTTACAATAAATGATTTGAGTTTGAGTTTGAGTTTGACAGGCTAGCGGCTAGGCACACTGCACAGCGCCGCAGGCGCGGCGGGACGCCCGGTGCGGCTCTATGGTGCGGGCGGTAGCACCAGTTTAGTTACTTCAGTCGGTTTGTGAACACCTGTTGTATTAATACGTCAGGTGTCGGCGTAAGGTACCCACACTACAATGGAGCGGCGGTACCCCACATTCCGCTTGTGTGCGTGCGGAGGGCACGCGACATACAGGTTGTTACTTTTGTCGACAACAGCATGAAGTATTTTTCATCAAATTTTCTACGAGAAAAATATGCAATTTTTTGGTTATTATAATATATTTTTGATGATTCGTATTCAGAACAAACAGTACATTTGTGTCTATTAATTTGGCACCTGTTTAGGTGACTCGAGCCGACTTTACCCGAACGAGCGTTACATAGCCGAGCGTGACCGCTGTCTCATTCAATACCCACGAAATGAAGTGCTCAGCGCGCCTAAAATGTGTTCAATTCATAAACCAGACCAGTACAGACCAGACCAGAGTAGGACTCCGTACAAACTTGTAAGTCAAAAGCATCTAATGTGAAATGTAATAATTACAGTTTAGCCAATGTACTATGACAGTGATGAAAAGTGGGATAGAAGTACTTCCATCTCTATTCAAGTTTTGCCACTTATTGCTAAGATAGACTATCGTGGGTAGCGGCTGATATGTCCGGCGTATTGTCGCGAGCACCTGTCACGCTCTATGTCGCGTTGGGCGCGACCCCCGGAAGTCCCTTTAGTGCAATGCAGCTGTGCTGTGTGGTCTTACTTGAAAGCAATAGGGTTGATCCTGTTGGTTTCGAAGATCATCTTCCAAAGCAGGCAGAGGAAGAGCGGAGTGCCGGGCACGGAGAAGTGCGATATGATGTCATTGTCGTTGGCCATCGACGTCCACTTGCGGTACTCCTCCTCAACAGACTTTTTTAGCACCTGCTTATTCTCCTGCGGGGCTGTGTTCTGGAAATTTCCATACTAATCTTGAAATTTAGATGCATTCGACAACGACATTGAAGACATCGATACCAATGATTTATTTGTATTCTATGTTGTCAGGTCAATCTCCTGACAGTAAGCGCCGTGTCATAGAATATTATTAGTTCAGAGTTAATTGGAGCAACGACTTATGCTTCTATGATATGCTTTCATGGAACATCTACTCAAAACATTACCACGACAATCAGGGTGTCCAGTGCAAATGCGAACAAAAAACCTTACTTTTCCTTGACTTTCCAGGTGACTCCGTCCATTTCACCGACTTTCCCTGACATTTCCAGGAAATAGATCTATGTTATACATAATAGTCAGTGCAAAACGAGAAACATCGTGGAATTGAAGTAACGCGTGTTTTTGTTGCGTTGACAACACAACACTGGTCCCTTTTTCGCTAGGACACATAATTCCTTGACCAAAACGCATGATATCATAACGCGCTTTAACACGCCTGAAATGAGCTAGCTACCCACACGTTGTTTTAACAGTTCAATTTACAGTTAAAAATGAGCGCGTTACGAGCGTAGGTGCTCTAGTAATGAGACCTCTGCTCTGTCATTAGTAGCATGAGTAATTTTTTGACAGATGCCAGGAAAGGAAAGCGGGACAAACAGCTGCATTAGGTTGCTTAAATATGTAGATGTTACGTCACCGATACGCCACGACTGCACTCTTTTTGCACAGACTGTACCAGAGCCAACAAACCTGTGAGAAGAACTCGACGAGTACTGGAGGGAAGCACTGCAGGGTGTGCTGCGACCACATGTGCGGCGTGTTCGTCATTATAGTGGTCAGTAGTTCCTTCACCGCGGCGCCGTCGCTGCCTGCGACAAACAGACACTGTGTTATCATTACAGCCCTGTCCCCGTCCTAGCCCCGTCAAAAGGGTACGTTCTGTACATAAATAAACTCCTTCCTCAATAAAAGTATTTATTTATTGCGAGTTTGTTTATTACGTATGTCTGATATTATTATTAGAATGAATACAAAGTCGTTTGTGGCATTGAAATGGTTATCTTTCATATCGTCTATCGCTAAAATTATTAATTAAAAGCGTTCTTGGATTACGTAATTTACCTACTTATTTTTTCCAATATCTGCATGTTCTCTAATAATATTTAGTTATATTATGTGCGTTTATTTGTTATTTATATCAACCTTCTTAACTTTTCAACAGTTTTGACTGATATAACCAGTGAAAACTACATTTGACGGAATCAGTTACTCAGAACTACTTTTAACTGTGATTTCAGTCTAAAGTACTGTTGTCGAAAGCATACAGCAAAGTACTTATGTCTGGTTATGAGTTTTGACTGCGATATTACTGCGCTTCTGTAGCTTTAAGTTAAGATTGAATAGGTATCTTCTAGGCAGCCGTGCTGTACCTTCGGCCACATGGTCCCTTCCCATCTAGTGACTTCAGTCTTCCTTGCACAAACATACAAGGACTGCTTGAGCAATTGACAATTCAACAGTGGCCCTGAACTTTTTGTGCAAACCGTGTATGTTGTTCGCGACAAAGCGGGTAACTTCGTCAGTTTTCAGTACCCAGAATTATCATTTCAAAATAGTATGAAAAGGGTATCAGATCAGCTTAGTCTTCACTGCTAAATTGGTCAGGGGGACGATAGGAGATCAAAATCCCATCGTGCCCACTATAATTTTTAGTGGGGAGATGCAGGGAATTATACCGGACACAACAGACAAATAACTGATTTGACATTTCACACATATAAATGACATTTGTACATGCGTTAAATGCGCGAGTAAGTACTCAAACATACTAACTACGCAGCCAAAACAATAGACAATCTGCTAGTATGAAGTTCCATCGTTTGTCTATTGTCAGTTGGGGGTGTAATATTGACTGACCTCCCGATTTCCCTACGAATTACGGGTAGAGGTGCGGGGAAGCGCATAGCCGGGGGTGGAGTGTCTTCTGTGATACTGTCTAAAATAGCTCACCAGCCCCAGTCATGTAGATGCCGCGCGCGAGAGTGAGCACGAGCACGCGGTTGAGCTCCTCGCTCTCGGAGGACACGAGCGACTTGGGCTCGGAGACCACGCGCGACATCTGCAGCTGCACGCCCGAGCTGCCGAGCGATGTGATAAGACGCAACGCGGTACTCTCGAAACTGGAAGCACATTGTTCACCGCATAATATTACCCTATAATAATAGGATATATAGGAATCTATGGTACTCCCCGGACACTGCATACAAAAAAGCTGATTTGACAACGTACACATATAAATGGCTTTTGTGGACGCGCCAAATGTGTGTGTAAGTATATAAACATATTTTTATACTACGCGGTAAAAACCAAAGACAACCTTCTATTATGAAGGTTCATACAAACCGTCTGTTTATTATAATAGGTCTTTACCAATGAAGTTGCCTACTTTTGACTTAAATAACATGTCAAGTAAAACTTTGAGACTTTAAATTATTAATAATCTCTGGTTTTCTTAATTCAAAATTTAATGGCGTCCGATTGATTCCCCTTTCATTTGTTTTTATAATAGCTGCTGAAATCATCAATGGAAACTTTTTAAATTCGACTACTTTTAGGTTTCCGTACCCAAAGAGTAAAACGGGATCCTATTACTAAGGCGTTGTCTGTCTGTCTGTCCGCCTGTCACCAGGCTATATCTCATGAACCATGATATTTAGACAGTTGAAATTTTCACAGATGATGTATTTCTGTTACCGCTATAACAACAAATACTAAAAATACGAATAAAATAAATATTTAAGGGGGCTCCAATACAACAAATGTGTTTTATTTTGCCCATTCTTGTTCATGATAATGATATATACATGATAACGGCAACGGTAGACGCTAGAAATATTTATAAAATATTTAGTTGTATATTCACTTTAAAAATAATTATGCAAATTAAAATAAAAAAAATAAAACAAATATTTGGGGGGGGGGGGGGGGGGGGGTCACTCTGAGGTGGAAAACGAAGAGATGTGCTCGATTGTGAAAGTTGACTTATCTCAAACTACCAAGGGATAAGTATCATAGTGGGACTGTGCTATACCCAAACACATTGAAACATCTACAACGGAAAGCACGCGCGATGGTTGCCTTGCTTTGATGACTACACACAATAATTAAGCTATTTTGGATCATGTTGTAAAGTGTGATGCGACATGGATTCTTTACAATCTTAAAAACACAACGCCATCGCTGCACTGAATGCTGAGTTGACTGTCCCCCCGATTGCGGGTAGAGCTGCTGGGAATTGGATTGCACGGGGTGAAGAGTGGCCATTCTGTAAGTAGTACTACATACTATAAGCAGGCTCAGATTATCCATAAGGCGGATTAGGCAACTGCCTAAGGGCCCCGCACCGATGCAGCCGATGCAAGCCATGCACAAAGAAAAAAAAACGAAATGCATGCTGGTACACATAGTAGAAGTGAAACTTCAACAGAGAAGTGGAAAAACGAATCGCAACAGAATTTTGAATTTTTTGGGTGCCCTGAGAATTGCTTTGCCTAGGGGCCTCGATAGGGTTAATCCGGCCCTGACTATAAGCCAATATTCGGTGTTGTCGCATATGTCTTTCTATTTTCTAATTAAGAAGCTTGACTCACCATAACTGCAACTGTGTCTGATTCGCTTGGGGGTAAGCGGCCAGCGAGTGTATATTAGACAGCAGGGTGACCCGGTAATGTGGCTGGATGTGGTGGATCCGGTACGAGAACATGTCCAGGAGGTTGTGCAGAATGCCCCATGCATGGGACTTAAACACGTTCGGCAGTAGTTGATCTGCAATCACATAAATTAAAGTATCATAACACTTCTTCCATGTCGACACAGACCATTTGAAATAAGATAAAAGCTCGCCTCCTGGCTTCAGTCGCATCGACTATGATGATGATGATAAGTAACAGTATAATTAAAGTATCTATAGACAAAATTTCACCAAAACATGTTTAGCCATTGTCCATTTTTTTGCTTTTAAATCACCCCACCAAAGCGAACAAAACAAAAAAATAACAAACCAGTCAAAGCATTTTTGAGTTTGAGCAAGACTGACAAATATTAATTGATTTTAATTTAATATAATTAAAACAGAAGAAGACAGATAGATAAGTGGGATAGCCCTAATTATATTTTTGTATGTATGAGTATGGTCCATATATTTATTAATTTATTGACACCACTGTCCATTTATTTAATATTATTCTTCTTTTCCATGCATGGTTGGCTGAAAGAGACCACTCTGAGAGACAATACTTCATTTGTCCGAGATTTATTTTTTGTTTGTTCTGTGGTGTTTTAATAAAGAGTTAATGTAGATTATTATTTCTCTTTGTTCTTTGGTGATCAGACTGGTTCAGAGCTTCACGCTAGTCACCTAAACATACTAAGCTATTAAGTTAGATGTAAAACATATGCATTCCACTCACTGATAAACCCTTTGATTCCCAGTGACTCAATTTCAGTGTAAACAAGTAGCCGACTATAAGTCTCCACTAAAGCCGGAGCCATCATACTGCTTCCGGGTACGTTCGTTTTATTCTGGGCTAGCTTAGCCACGTGGGTCACAATTGAGTGTATCAGGGACATCTTGCAGTGCAACGTCAAACTGTCAAGTATGCACATAGATAAGGGAGCGGTTGGCAAAGGAGTCCCAGGGTTCCCAGTTGGCAGGGCTTTCTGGCTCCCGAACAGAGTTTCAATAATGATCCCCATGGGTCTCGCATAGAACTCTTGGTTAGTTGAGTAAGCATTGCAGAGCAAGGCGATGCGGTAGTCAGAGCCCATCAGTGTGGGAGTGTTGCTAGATGTCATCATATGTTGCAGGTATCTGCAAAAGAGAAGCCATTATTGAGTTGGTGGTTTGTGAGAATGATACTGTTCCTTTCTAAATCAAAGAAAATCCAATTTTAAAATTTTCTAACAAAAATTAATTTAAATACTTACTCATACTGCACTTTCAAATTTTGAGGCATCGTCATATTTTTTTGTTCCGTTTCAGCTTTCTTTAACAAATGCATCCAAATACAGACAACTGCCATTTGATGAGTGCAATGTGCTCTCATACAGTCTGGCACCGGCAAGGGCTCTTTCTCTGGGTAAAGCAGCTCGTGCAGCTTGATTATAGGCAAGAAATTTGACAGGGGATTTCTCTGAATACTACCAGATATGAACTGCAGAAGCACCCACATCAAATGATCTCTACCTTTTTTCATATCATGACCAACCAATTTGTTGTGAAGACCCATGACAATGTTGGGAAATGAAGCGAATCCAATTAGTATTAGATATATGACTTGTGATGACAAATTTAGCCAACACCAGTGTGTAGAGGACATTTCTTCATCTTCACATTCCTGTTCGCTTTTCTCCATTGGCAGTATCATCAACTCGACAAGCTGATCTTCTAGCGCTATACACCTCTGTTTGTGCTGTTTTTGCAATCCGAGCATTGAGCACATCATATCTCTCGAATATGGTTGCTGAAGAACATGTCTAAGCAAAGCTATTTGAGGCTTTAACAAATCCTCATTATAAGGGAGGTTGCCTTTGAGTGAAAACTTCAAAGTTGTAGGATCCAATCTCCAAGGGTTTACAAGGTGATCTGCATATCCAGAAAACTCGACGACCGGCAACATTTGTGAATGTCCAATTATAGAAACCATCTGCGCACATGGTTTGAAGCTCTCCACAAACGTTGTCAACAGTTTAGCCAATTGCTAGAAAATCAAATAAACAGTGATAGATTAGTTTTCTTTAGGCTTAGCAAAAAAATGTGTCATAATTTAACACTTTCGACTGCTGAGCCGTATTTCTTGTCTAGTCACAGATACGGATCTGCACACGCGGTTGTGTTTTCCCATACAACTAACACCACAGTTGTTTTCCAGTACTAGCGGCAAGTTATGAAAAACACCACAGTTGTTTTCAGCAGTGAATGTGTTAAAAATTTTATTCATATTGTATTTCAATTGGGCTACATAATGCAAAATTTTCATTATTGGCATCCAAATAATAATATATTTTGTTATAGAACTCACCCAATGAGGCCAACGATTATTCTCAGGATAATCTTTTTGTATTTCAGTCACTACAAAATATGCAGGCAGCAATGAGGCATTACGATCAAAAATATATTCCATAACATTGTATAATGCTTTCAGTTGAGGCATTGAACTAGAATTTAATTTCACTGGCAGTGAATGAGCTTTTTCTCGGCATCCCTGCAAATAAGCGATATATTTTATATGGTTCCACCCGCTTTGACTACTAGCTCACAGGAACAAATGGAAGATGTCCAATGCTGAACATAGGTGTCCCTCATAAAACGCCACAGCAAGCTCAACCTTATTAAATTAACTGACAGTAGTAGTTATTAAGTTCTGTTTTAGCTACAGATTATCTTTGTCAGATACATTATGCTGCCAAATATTAGTATATGTTCCACTTTGAAGGATACTGGAAGCAATGCAATAACAGGGGAAATGAGATTTTATTTTTATCTTGGATTCATAATATGCAGTGCAGTGCTGCATGAGACTTTACAATTATTATGTAATTGTTGTATAACTGTAAACCGTTTTAATTATATAAATAAATTGAAAGGTTTAAGTGGTACTGAGTATAAATATGGTGTTTATCATAAAGTAAAATTGTTCTTCTTGCATGATAATTATAGTTGTCTACAGATAATAATGATGAACAATAAGTACTTACTTTCATTATTTCCCGAACACCTTTATAGTCTACCCCACCGATTACTCTTCTAATTAAACTAAATGATTCTATCCAGAAGTCAGAATTTTGATATATGAGCTTTTCGTTTGTCAAAATGGAGTCACACAGCATCCTGTAAATTGAGTATGAATTTCTTATTATCTAGACTCTTAGATATTTCAAATATTAAAAAATAAATAATATAACTAGCTGTGCCCTGCCACGCTTCGCTGTGGCACATTCGCACATTCGCTGATATGTCACTGATGAAAAAAATAGATAAAAACAATCCTTGATGCGGATTATATATCATGCTAAAATTTCAGCTCGATTGGTGCAGAACTTTTTGAGTTTTTGAAGCGTACACAAACCAACATAACATTTTTATATATATAGATACTAGCTGTATGTACCCTGCCACGCTTCGCTGTGGCACATTCGCACATTCGCTGATATGTCACTGATGAAAAAGATAGATAAAAACATTCCTTGATGCGGATTATATATCATGCTAAAATTTCAGCTCGAACGGTGCAGAACTTTTTGAGTTTTTGAAGCATACACAAACCAACATTACATTTTTATATATATAGATTACAAATATATCAGCTTTTCAAGTCAGATGAATAGTGAATTGGAAGTACTTTAATGACAGATGAACGAAAATTTAACAATTTTGAAGCACTAAGAAGGAATGTAAAAGCAGGCCACTATGAGTTTGTTAAACTTATGCTAGTCAAATACCTTGCTTGTAAAATATTTGTGTTGACCAAATTCTCCAGAAGTGTTAATAGCTGTCTCATCTTATATCTGTTAGTTAGCACAGCAGTCAGAGTCAGGTATTGTCGAATGGCCGAGTCTTGCATTTCCACACTTAATGTGCTCATGATTGCACATAACTTTTTCTGATATACTGCCAACATCTCATTTTCTTGTTCAGGCTTGTACACTAGGAAGCAGCTGAATGCTTCTTCTACTACCTCCACCCTCTGTAAGCAAGATAATAGAAATTACAAAAATAAAAAAAAAACATGCCTTTATGTCAAAAAGTAAAAGATAATGACCAAACTTCTCCTTTCTGTCTTAGCGTCAGCCATGTTTGTAATAAAGTATACAATTTGAGTGTACAAAAGGTAGGGTGCTTTAACTCAATAAATGATTTTACTTCCCAAATTGATGTCATGTGAAATGCTATGACACCATTCAAGGCTTGTGTAACCCACTTTACAACTTCATGACCAGACATACATAATGGTTAATACCTAATGCTATCATCAGAAGTACACAGCTTCACAGTGACACAACAATTAGAAGTAGGTGAAATTCAATTCTTAGGTTTTATTACACAGTTACATGTCAATGTAATAAAGGCCTAATGAAAAAGTTTAGGACTGACAGAGTGAAATATGAAATATTTATTAGACTGACAGAAAGATGGGTGAATAGAATAGAAAAAACTTTATTGTACACCAGTTCAGAAATACACAAGGAACAAAAGGTATAGAACTTATTAAAATAAATAAAGTACAATGGACAGACTTATCCGTAAAAGCTATCTCTTCCAGTCAACCTTAGGATGGAGACACGCAATGGAGCGTCACAGGTTCAGGTGAGGTGGTGAATCAAGTTTTATGACAAACATCCACTATTTTTATTACATTAAAGTAAAAGATCTTTTTAAATGATGACTATAAAAATACTTTGTTCTTTTGTATAAAATATCACAAAATATTTTTGGTAACACAAGGAATCAAAATTAGATTTCATACAAAAATTTTTTCTCAGCCAAGCTTGGTGTCATAACAAAATATGGAATATCTTTGAAAATGTAAAAAGCATACTTATGACTTTTTATAGCTTTTTCATTAAGATTAAATGAGCTTTGGTCACAAATAGTCTGATTTAATTATTTACCTCAAATAGTAGGTACTTAACACGCTCACTGCATAACAGGCCAATATCGGAGGTAAAAAATTTAACAGTTCAGCAGTGAATGTGTTAATTGATGATCCTAAATGTTTGTCTCCAACATCAGCTAAAAAATTAAAGCTA
The DNA here is from genome assembly GCA_912999815.1 of Campaea margaritaria. Lineage (NCBI taxonomy): Eukaryota > Metazoa > Arthropoda > Insecta > Lepidoptera > Geometridae > Campaea > Campaea margaritaria. Next base: position 11,414,734 of record OU538788.1, read on the forward strand.
CTGTGTTATGTTTGACCACCGTGAATAAGAGATGATGCTAATTGCATGTGTGGAACAGCAACAACTAATCTATTATTTCATTTGAATTGTTCGCCAAGCTATCCTAGCATGACCTGCCCACCTATGGCCAGTGAGATCTAGTGATGCATGTGGGTTGAGTTTTGACATACTCATTAAATATACACCAAAACTGATTCAAATGCTTTTTATATGCCACGGCTCATAATGGAGTCTAAAATTATGATGAATGTTGCTTTATATGATACATACATAATTCATAATTTCTATAAACACGATTCGTAGCTTTTTTATTGCAGTGTTGATAAAATACGAGTCTTAAAAGTTGATTCACGCAGATAGCCATTTCACTTTTTTGATCTGATTAGGTACAGTACAACTTTTATTCTTCTACAACCATCATTAGATATTGAATGTTGCCAATATTACTGGAGATTACAAACTGGAGGAAACATTGAGACATTAACACTTTCACTGCTGAGCCTATTTTCTTGTTTAGCCACAGGTGCGGCTCTGCACACTCCATAGTGTTTTCCCATACAATAAACACAACTGTTGTGTTTTCCAGCACTAGCAGCAAGTTATGAAAAACACAACAGTTGTGTTGTTTTTAGCACTGAAGGTGTTAATATACTCTACAATTATTTCCAATTATTATTAATGATTAGCACTCAAACATTACAACATAATAACTTACCAATAACTCATGAACAATATTTGCAACTTGCATGTCGCCCATTTTTAATGGAGTATTTGAGCAAAGTCAATTCATCCAAAAAAAAAAGCTCAAATACTTATAGCAAAGTGTTGCTGCATTCTGCGTCTGTTATATACCACCAGCCACCATCCGCATCATGATAGAGACGACTGCATGCCAGTAAATCGATACTTATTAAAGAAGTCGAATTATTGTCAACGGCTAGAAATTCAAATTCAAAATGTTAGTCTCGTTTTAGCCTTTCGCTTTGCATTTCTGTAGTACGGTATTTAGTCATTTAGTTTTGGCGGGCTGCTGCGGTTTATCCCCAATTTGCTTTATTTTGTTCTCTTGTCTTTTAACAGCATTTTAGCCTGCCACAGAACAGAGCAATCAGTGCACCGCATGCTGAGAATACTTAAACTTGTAGGTAACTGAACTTGCCAGACTTATCGTTTATTCGTATAGCAGAGTACCTGTGGGTGTCTCGATAAAAAAGTACACTGTGCTGCTGTTGATATTCACAATAAACTTTGTTTTCAACTTTTGAATGAAAGCCTTTTTGTGTTGTGTTTTTTTTATTTTATACCTACCCGTGTGATAACAGTAGTACATGAAAGTATTCGTAAATAAACTTTATTTCTACATACCATAACTATTTAGTTTATCAGTAGAAGTTCTAAGCAGAAGCAGACCCATCAAACTTCAAAACGTCAATCAAACTAAACGTCAAATGCGATAAATGAAATATGAATACATTCTACAGCAACAGACTGAGTAGGTAGGAAGCAATCGTAGACAATATTTGACATTTCCGCGCGGGTTGAACACAGCCACAGAATAAAAATAGTACCTTTACACTGCCTCGCAGGTCCACAGACTATAATTATCATATTAGATAAACGACGCCGAGGCGGGCGGCAGTACCCCATCACGGCACGTGCAAGCATGAACCGTTTCATTACTCGCATCAAAACAGTTCTGGGCTACCATAACTTAGTACAAAATGGAGAAACATTATATAAAATGGAACGTAGCAAAACAACAAAACAAACGATCGATTTTTCGAGCCTCGAGCTGTGAAGTTGTGAAGTATGAACTGTGACTTGTGAAAACATGGAAACCAAAGAATAACTGAGATACTGTGTTTGTACTTTGTACCTGTGAGGAAATTTAATAGTAACCATGTCCGAATGCGATAAGTACCATCGGTGGGAGCCTCTCGCAGAGTTTAATTTCAACTTGAACGACAACGAACATGAGTTTAACGACGATAATATTGTATACTGCTTGTGTAGCAGGGCATATATCAGGTAACTGGACAATATTTCACTATCACAAGTTATTTATTTGGTTCTGATTAATTTACATGAATAAACCATCTTTGAAACCAACATTTAAAGTATAAAACTTGGTGCCTTAGCTACTCTACTCAAACTAAATTATGTCAGTTGGTATGTTTTGTTTGGATCAGCGCAATTTCGAAGAAATTTTCTCATTGTTTCGGTTATTTGCACTTCACCTAAGGTTTAGTTTTGTGCATATTACTTTTAACCATCTTTATTAAAGGAATCGGCAGGCCGATCGGCTGGAGCTCGAGTTTCATTGAATTGCTAGGGATTTAATAGTGTCGACATTAAGAGACCGCGATATAGATTACAATATAATGTAATCGTTTTTATCAATCAAAAGAATGGATAAATTTCATAAATTGTTGGTCTTTATTTTGAACTCTTTCCTACTCTTTAAAGTAAAAATATTATTTATGTAAAAATTCATTTTATCCTATGTAGTATGGAAACCCAAGCCAACCTAAATTATCATGTATTCTGTGGTGGGGAGAAAGGCCATGCCCTATGTGAAAAAAGACTAATAGTTATGTACTTCCAAAAACAGTCGTCAGCCACACCCTGGCCGACCAACAAAAATCGCTCAGTCCCACTAAGGTCTCCTCTTAGTGGGTCTGAGTAATTTTAGGGGTGCATTTTGAGATCATTAAGTACTGAAATGGAACCAACATACTTTTGTAGCCTTGTCCAACCTATTAAATAATCCTTCCATTCGCTGCCCTCAGCTGGGGAGTTTTCTGCTCGTGAGATTTTATGTTTGTGTATCTAGACCAGATATGGGCAACCTTTGGAAAGTGGCGGGCTAACTTGTGGATGATAATAGAAGTTGTGGCCCGTAGTATATAATATAAAACTGTCAACATGCAATATTCATTGCATATATACACCGCAATCTTATACACAAAACAAGCAGCGGACATCATTTTAAGTAAAAGTACCTTTTTGTCGTTTTATTTTAATATCTATCACTCTTTTATAGGCATACTTTGTTTTAGGCACATGAATTAAAAATGTTTTGGGCTGGTTCATAAGCCGGGGCGGACCGCATCCGGCCCGTGGGCGGGGCGTTGCCCATATAATGATCTAGATAATTATTTTGTTCATTCCATCCACTTTAGCGAATGTCAGTGGAATGAATAAAAAATCCTACACTCTACTCTATTTTCTGTATTGTGTTAATTATTTTTTGGCGTACAATAAAGAGTTTTCTATTCTATTCCACACATCCATATCCATGTTCCATTAGGTTTTTAAGTCTTGTAATGCGTTAACAATTATAATTGTGTACAATCTGTTGTTTTATGACCCAGCAGAAATGGAGTTGTATGCTATGTCGCTAAAGAGGATGGGAGTGATAGTGACATGGAAGTGCTGAAGGACTCGAGCTCACAGGGGTGGGAGGATTCATCTCATGTACATTTCTCATTGGACACTTCATCTAAAGTGAAGCGTGAGGTAATGTACCACTAAAAAAATTACAAATAACTCTGAGATGAAGATTATCAATTATGTGTTTGGATTGCACGACCCAAGGAGTAAGATTCAACACCAGCTAAACTGACACACCAGTAAATGATAAATAAATTTTTGTACTTTAACTTATTTAACAGTAAATAGGTATGTAATAAGCATTGAAATTTTATAGGTTATAAAATGTCTGAAATTAATGACATGTGGTCCCCCTTTTATGCCTCTGTGGACTATTAGGATAGCAATCAATTGATGAACACTTTGACTGCTGAGGCGCTTTTCTTGTCTAGCCATGGGCTCTGTGGCTCTGCTGACTCCATAGTATTTTCCCATACAACAAACAACAGTTGTTTTCCCACACTTGCCGCAAGTTAAGAAAAACACGACAGTTGTGTTTTCAGCAGTTTATTGTGTGTTCGCATAAATCAAAGGGCTACTGTGGAATGTTTATATATAACATAAATATTTGCAGAAAGATGAAGGTGCGAGCTGCTACTGCAGTGCATCTCACACCGACAACTGCTGCTCTACAGAAGATCATGATGCGGCACAAACCCATGACATGTCCCATGTGCTCCAACCTAGCGACAGTGGAGCAGACCTCACATTCCAAGACTGCCATTCGGAACACACAAACACTGACAAATTTGAGCGCAAGGATCAAGACATTCCACCCGCAGAAGAAAACTATCTGTCTGCCGGCACATGGGAAAAATTCTGGGCAAAGAATGGTGAAAGACTGATATGGTCATCGTGGATAAAAATGTATAGCAGTCATATAAATCCAGGATACTACTACAAAGATATGGCTTCTGTTGCTGATGAGAAAAGTATCCAAGAGCAGAGATCTGTTGATCAGCTTCACAAGGAACCCGATCAGAATAATGAAGATTATGATATGAGGGAAAGAAAGTTTTCATACGACTCTAAAGTAAATCCTTACAAGAAACGTCACAACCAAAACCAGACTGAAAACTTTGATAATAATGAAACAAAGGATGACTTTTGGCTTCCCCCCAGAAAGCGATCCTGTTCTGAAAATGGAAGGGTAGTTAGCCCTTCTTCTTCTTCTGACTCAATGACATATGTTACTAAAATAACTCTATCAAGCTATCAAGCCATAAGTTCCAGTGATGTCACTTCTGAATCTTCAGCATCAGATATTTATGATATTTCATCCTCAAGTTCTGATGATCAACCATTGGAAGGAACTCGAATCCCCATCATGGACAAGACGGATCCAACATTAGTTGACAACATGGATTCAGACCAATACTGGCAGTCACTATGGAAAAAGCATTTTGAAGAGCAGTTTGCTTTGCATCGTGCTAATTATACCAAAATATTTAATGCTCAGGATAAAAATTTGTCTACTGTAAACATAGAAGTAACAACACCTTTGGACAGTGATGCAAAACAGACAGTAGGTGATTCCCAGAAACTACCGACAGTAATAGAGGTACAGGCTCAAGTAGAAGAAATGAAACTGCAAGAAACAGTGCAGGCATTCGAAAAAAAGAAATCCAATTTATATGTGGGGTCTGAAGGTTTACTCTATGATGGAAATAATAAAGATGCGAAAGTAATAGAAGCTGAGGATGGTAATAGAGACAAGAGAGACAGAGAACCAGTAACAGCAAAAACTGTTGACGGCGACAGCTTGGCTTTAGAAAAATCTGTTACAAATACTAACTTCACGTCATATGACGACAGTGGTCATAACCCAATGGTAAAGGCACCTACTAATTTGAAAAGAAGGTAAACAATTAATACATACTTTCTTTAATAATTCTTTTAAATTCTCTATCATGTTATATTCTCATTAAATTATTCAATCATTTCAGCCATGAAATTGCTTATGATGAAGCAGCTGCAGAAAAAATAAAAGCGACCATCGAAATTATGGGTTTTACTGTAGATTGTAGCTTACCTAAAGGGGAAATTGTATTTAGAGATAGACTGTCGAAACTTCGACCCCCAACATATGGAGACGCCAGGTTGGGAGGTGTTCAGAAGATATATTATGATGATGTTGGCAATATTCTTCAAATGGACCAGGTAACAATAATTTACCTACTTATGATACTTACTTCATTATATATATAGGCTGCAAACAAGTCATTCTAATATTTGTTTCAATTGGCCATACTGAGCCTAAGCCAATACAAAGCACAATCTTCAAAACGTGATGATTTAGTTTTTGGGTGAATGTACGACAGTATTTTAAAATGCTTTCCAAATTTTCTTATTCACAGAGTGACGACTCCGAAGATGATAATGCAATGTATTTGGACGAGGATTTGTTTTGTCCTGGCTTTAAATCTGAGGCTCACAGACTTTTGAATACGCTAAGTCAGAATGTAGCAGAAAGAGAAATTGATAATACTCAAAATGAAAATCCTGAAGTAACTAAACCTACATCTGAAAATATTATGGATAAAACAACAATAACCTCACAAACAACCAAAAGTTCTAATGAAGATACTCACGTTCGTGATGAAAATCCAAACAAGTCTACTGATATAACAAAGAAACCAGAGTATTTTCATAGCTATGATGTAAAGAACAAATTTGAATGTAATGCACTGGAGGCGTCGGGAGTTCCGTTGCCTGATGATTTATATCAGTCGAGTGATAAAGCAAAGCTAGAACCTGTAGAAACCACAGGTATGTCAACTTTTAACACACATCTACACACTCCCTTACATACACAAGTATGTTGTTCTTATAAATAGCAGACCTGCAACTTCCTTGGTACGCGGCGCATAAAATCTATTGGTAAAAAACTATCAATACCTTGTCATAACCTTAGCTTCTTTCGTTGGATTTATTTGCAATGTAAATAAGTTTGATTTAAAGCCATAACACTATCGAAACTGCATTCCAGTAGGTCCACTGCATCAAGTAGATTAGCTACTGGACAATGTCATTGCTGCAAATCGCTGTCAAAAATTAAAATATCAGAATTGATGCCCAGTAGGTCTTACTCAATTACAAAATTATTTTAATAATATATTTGTCGCTTATTCTGTTACTTTACTTATGGGCAGTGTACAAAAAGGGATGTAGTCCCGGATTTAATCATTTCTGAGATTTTAAAATAAACCAAGTGGAATCCTCAGCTGTAGGTTGGTTATTTATTGCATAGCCTTACAATTTTACATTGGTATCCCAATATCCTCATTAGGGTAGGATTAGATAGAAGGATAAAATTAGTGTACTGCCTTTACTGTTATATTATAAATATAAATATATAATGAATACGTTTTCTAGGAACTAAAAGTACGGAGATGACGAAGCGCCCACTTTGTCAGAAGCGATTCTCGAAGTTAGACGAAGCTATACCCGCTGAGCTCGGTGACGATCCAGATATAGTGAAGTGTTGGAAAAGACGTCACACACTGTTTCACCGGTAACCATGTTTTTAGATTTAGCCTTGTGTTAGAAACTACAAGATATCATTTAAATTAGCCTTTAAATTAAGTTAGTGCTTTTGAAGGTAGTCGGAGGTTTAAAGTAGGCCGGAGAAAAAAAATCTTCCTTTACACAAATTATTAATTATAAAGAGGTAAAGTTTTATCGTAGATTTGTTGGATGAACTCCGGAACATCTGATACGCTAATGAAAATTCACTTACGGGAAACTACACTATCCCTGAGTACCATAGGTGGTTTTATTCCGCGAAAATCCATAATTACTGCGGGAAACGGCAATTCCGCGGGTGAGACTGCGGGGTGTAACTACTAAATGATGTTTAAATAAAAATTGGTCAAATCGCTCTGCAATGTTATTACTCTGTAAGAAGATAATTATACAATATTTCTTTAATAGTAATAGTAATAGTGAGGCATGTTTGGTACATTTCAGGTTCGACGACGGCATCCGCCTTGACCGCGACAGTTGGTTCAGCGTGACTCCCGAAAATGTGGCGCGCCACATCGTACAGAAACACACGTACGACACCGTGTTGGACGCATTCTGTGGCGTAGGGAGCAACACTATACAGTTCGCGTCTACTAGCAAAAAGGGTAATATACCTGCTTTTTTATAACAAGCTCTTATTGTGTTAACTCACTGTGTTATATAAAATGTATGGATGGATAAGAGAAACCATATCAGGGACTGTAATACCCATCACGGGAGCACGGTCCGGATTGGTGGATCACTTTAAGTAATCCTGGGGCATGTGGGTCACCGAATACCAAGTTATGATAAGTACATATGAGTAGATAATTTATAATATCTCACTAATATTATATTATAATTAATTAAATTCGAAATGTACGTGTTTGTGTGTTAGTGTGTTTGCTCCACGCTGAAACGGCTTAACGGATTTTGATAAATTTAGTACATAGTTACTTTAGGCCCTGGAATAGAACAGGATACGTATTGACCCGTAAAAATTAACGATTCCTGTGTAATAAATAATGAGGGTGAAACCGCGGGGCGCTGCTATTTATTCATATTATTTTAATATATTTTCCAGTTATTGCTATAGACATAGACCCAGCTAAGGTCGCCTTGGCGCGCCACAACGCAGAAGTGTATGGCGTGGCGGACCACATACAGTTCATAGTGGGAGACTTCTTCGAGCTCGCGCCACAGTTGGAGGCTGATATGGTGTTCCTGAACCCCCCTTGGGGTGGCCCTGACTGCTCTAACGTAAGTACAAACTAACCTTGATTACTTTAATATAAATGGTAGGCAATCCTGACTACTCTAATCTATGTAGTAGCCACATTGATTCCATCACTGTAAATAGTTGGTAAGTTAAAATATTTCATCAACTAATAATATTCACAAGTAAATATAATTTAATATAATTACGATGTGATATTCGTTTTGTTGAAACTTTTTATTACAAGTTTTTGAAGTTTATTTGTTCTGTACTTTTAATGTAAAGTTGATGTATATATCTATCTATCTATATATTTGTTTCAGAACGCCCAGTACGATATAGAAACTATGTTGCAACCTAAACCAGCATCTGAATTGATGAGCGTAGCGAAGACCATCTCGTCCAATATCTCACTATATCTGCCCCGAAACAGCAAGCTCGGTCAGGTCAGCAAATCTTTTGATTAATCTTATCTTTTTCTTATTATGTATATACACTTATTTATTCTATACACGATAGAAAGACAGTAAAAACCAAAGCACTAATTTTACCTTAAATAAATGCAATGGTTACTACTCGTACAAATGTTTAAATATTTCTAAAAGTTTTTATTTAGATCACAGTATTAGTATGGGGGTTCAGTCGGTGGATGTCAGTTTTGACCCAATTTGCATATATAATGTTATGTTGATAGGGAATTGGTCTGAAGATAGAGACGGATTGCGTGGATGGTACACAATGGAATCCTCAGTGACTAACTGCAGTAAACTGATAGATGGTATTTATGTTCATTTTGATCAGCTTGTCTTACCGAACACAGAATTTTATAAAAGACTAGCTGTACCCTGCCACGCTTCGCTGTGGCACATTCGCACATTCGTTGATATGTCCCTGATGAAAAAAATTGATAAAAACAATCCTTGATGCGGATTATATATCAAGCTAACATTTCAGCTCGATCGGTGCAGAACTTTTTGAGTTTTTGAAGTGTACACAAACCAACATAACATTTTTATAAGTATAGATAGATAGATAGATTATCTGAAAAATATTTGTTTCCTCTAAAACCTAAAATATTTAATATTGCCAGCGTTTTGAGGCCAGTAATGTTCAATTGAAAGATTGATATAAGAACTTAACTGACCGTGATTTAGCATTAACACGTTTACTGCTGAAAACATAATTTCATTACTTTGGCTAGATAAGAAAATCGGCTCAGCAGTCAAAGTGTTAAGAATTTTTACATGAAACATTGTTATATGTAATGTTTTATTTTTATTTTCAGATATTGAGATTGGCTAAAGAAGCAGGCGGCTCAGTTGAAGTGGAACAGAGTTATATGAACAAGAAATTTGTTGCAATAACTGCTTATTTTTACTAGTTTAATTAGCTGATATTGTACGCTCATTTAATCGGACAATACGAACTTTGATTGATATATGTAGAAATATTGAGTAGTTACGCACAAACGGTTATTGAACTTGATAATAACATATACCTGTTAGAGGATTACGTAAGAAAGTGTCAATCAATTGATTGAAACTGGTCTGGTTCGGTATGTAAGTCATCCACGACACAACATTGCTACATTTCACGCCGCAGATCCCACTCTTCGAATCATTGTAATAATGTTTTTGATACAGTCTTCCCTTTTCACCCTAAAATATTATAAAAGCTAAAGTAACTCTGTCTGTTTGGGTTCTTTAGCGGTAACTGGTCGGATCTTGATAAAATTTTATATGGAGAATAGAGATAGTTTGTACCCTGCAGATTGCCGGGGTGAACATAGGAAACTACTTACAGTGTTAAACACGGTGACTGCTGAACCGGTTTTTACATTTAGGCACCGGTACGGACCGTGTGTATTTTCCAGCAATGGCGTGCCGTCTGTGTGAGCCGCACTGTAATAGCGCCGCGTTACACATGCACGTCTGTGTTTTGCCGCACAGCCGGGACGTAAGCTGCGCTATCACAACAGGTGTGTTTTCCCGTACTCGCGACTAGTTGTAAAAAACACAACCGTTGTGTTTTCAGCAGTGAACGTGTTGAACTGTATTTTTTTGCGCTTAGACAAATCCACTGTCAAAAGCTCGTATTATACTAAAGTGTAGAGTGCTGAGGTAGTGCTTGTCATCCATCCTCGCCATGAGAATTCCAATGGACCTCAGTACTGGATTGTACCTAATCCATTTCTTGTGCGATACCGTACTACGGTAGTGACGTTTCATTATACTGTTAGGTAGGTATATTATGTGCTTATTTGCTAAAGTCAAACAATGAAAGACTGATCTACGAATTGAAAAAAAAGAGATCGATGAGGTTAACTTAAAATATTTGTAAAATGTAGGTAGGTACTAACTTACGCAATATTTATGTAACGACATAAATGTTACTGTCGAGAGTTAGTATTATTATCATCATTTTTTACTCGTGCTGCTTTCACATTTACATTAAAATAAAAATAAAACAGCTAGTCACAATGCTTACAAATGTAGAATTTAACGCTAAATAAGTTTACAAAGTAAATGTCTCGAGTACGGCAAGCGAGGAATGACACCTACCAATAAACAAGATTATTGAAAGGTTTAGCATAAAAACTTAACTTACCAAGTAATGCATCTTTTTCAGTTTTTTTTTTTTAATTCACAAAGGGTATTAATATATTATTCGCATAAGTTAATCAAGTATTGTATCTTGAAATTACGTACCTTTTCTAGTATACTTCTATTTAAAAACTATAAAAATGTGTGTATGCGTTACTTTTGTCTTGCCCGAAGTTTCGGAAGTATAAAGTGTTTTAGTATATTAAGTATTATAGGACCTTTGAGACAAGTAACATGCTTAGAACTTAGTGTCCACTTTTATATGAATTTCGCAGGAAGTAGCTATTCCATTCAACATTGTAGTTTATATTTTTAATTAATTTATAATTATATATACATATAATATAATATAATATAATAGGATATAATTTTTCTCTATTAATTTTGTATGATAGAGGACATGTTGATGAACGTTCGTAAATAATTATACTATATGTTGACTGTTACATTTTATAAATGAAGTATTATTGGTATATGTTTGTAAGCGTTCTGTAGATGAGTACATGAAGTTACAGTTAGTGTAAGTATATGTTGTTTGTTAATGTATAAGAATTAATTATTTTCTCAAATTATGTAGGTGTTGCATGTATTTTTTATTAAAATATAGCCTAGAGCATTTTATTAGCACAATGTAGTTAACATTTTTACTACTTTCATGTTTTTACTATTTAACTTATTAGGAAACTTTTTATAGTTCCATTGTTATGGATTTTTGAGGAGGAACCCCCACCAACATATTATTATATTGTGTGTGATACATTTGCCAAAATAAATGTTCCTCTAGTAGTTATTTTTGTGTAATCGGTATCTAGTCATTATGGTTTCGAACCATAACAACCACTGGAGTATGCACCCATGGAATGCTTACTAGGGATCCTGCCAGACAACAATAAAAATCTTTTGGTTTTAGCAATGGGATATACTAATGTTTGTGGATTGTTAAGGTTTGAAACCATTAGCATAAGTTTACATTTAGGCAGTATGCAAAACTATAATTAATAACTAGTACATTATTATTTGCATTTCAGTTTCATGCATAGATTGTAAGAAATAGAAGTACTTAAAATATACATTTTTTTATAACCCCGACACAAAGTCTAGTCTCGCTCCAGACCCTAATCACCATCTATTTACATCTAATTCATTAATACCATTCCAATGAGCCCAAACACGAAACCTTTACTGTAGGTTAGTGAGGAGTTGTGTATCCTGCAGATTCCAGGTGATGCTGCAGCATCAAGCCAAAGTTACCACGTTCTTGCAATATCTAAGGATACCAAATTTAAAAACGATCACCTGTAAAAGTTGCACACGTCCCATCATGTCATCAAGTAGAAAAGGGCTATTATCTACAAATGATAAACCAAATTTCTTGAATCTTTGCTATGAACACTTCGAGCAAGTCACCTTAAAACACAATCAAACTCAGTTTATAGGTTTGGAAACTATGATGCAACAGACACACAGATATACACGTTTAATTTTACATTTCTATTTTGATTGACTATACAAATGAATGTGGTTCTATTGTATTTGTAAATGTGTATTATGCAAATAAAGGAAAATCATATACCCAAATAAAATTTGTTTCAGTTAGTAATCCTCCCTCTATCTATAATATGTAATATTTAAATAACCGCTTTTTACTACATGCATATGCATGTATATACGGTACATATTATTATACCAAAATTATTTATTTGTAGAATTTTTGTCTGTCTGTTTGTTCCGGCTAATCTCTGGAACGGCTGGATTGATTTTGACGGGACTTTCACGGGCAGATAGCTGATGTAATAAGAAGTAACTAAGGCTACTTTTATTACTTTTTATCCCGTAATAATGAAGTTAGTGTATTACAAAAATCATATATTGTCTTTCCCTAATATGGTTGGGAATAGGCAGGAACAATACAGGATAAAAAGTCCTTGGGAATTGTACTTATATATTTTATATAAATAATCCATTGCAGATTGAATATGTTTGACATATTAACTGAGAAAAGCCGAGTTGGAGGCCTAAACAGTCGCTTATCCCTTAGGAACATCATTAATTTAGTTGATTGTATTCATCAGTCACACTATGCCAACAAACGCTTTATATATATTTGCTACATAAATAGAACCATAATCTTCACAAGTGAAACCTAATTTCTTTTATCATCTATCAAACGGGTGGGGAAATAAATTACTGTCGTGTTTTTCATAACTTGCCGCGAGTGCGGGATAACAACTGTTGTGTTTTTAATATGGGAAAACACTGCGTTGTTTGCAGACTGCAGAGCCGCACTCGTGGCCGTACAAGAAAATCAGTTCAGCAGTCAGTGTTAGCTACATATTAGAGTTTTCGGACTATTTCCTTTAGATGTGCTGTGAAACATTACTTCTTGCCAAATTTCATGATTCTAATATAAATACCCTACCCTAACTAGTAAACCTACCTAGAAATACCCTATAGGTTTTGATATTCTTGTAAAATCTATATGTAAAAATATGCAACATGAATGGTCATCTTTTAACTCGATCACTGCTAAAAACGTTTTATAATTTTACAGCAAGCGAAAACATGTCTGACTTGCGAACCCACACTGCTATGTCAATTATATCACACCAGCTGTGTGCTCCCGCACTGCTGATTGAGCTTAGGTACAACAACGCCAGTGATAGTAAACAGTCGTATGAAAATTCACAGAACCAAAAAAAAAACCATTCAACAGTGAATGTGTGGCAATGATTTTTTTTCACAGCTGTAAGAGACTGTAGATTTGCTTAATTGATATCAATTTCAAATCAATACCTTTACGCATGCCTGAGAAAAAAGGTCTTGACAGACAGAACAAAGTGATCCTACAAGCGTTCCTTTTTCCTTTTGAGGTACAGAATCCTAAAAAAGAGTTGGAACACCCACTCACCATCAATATTCATGGTGGTAATATTAGTCAATTAGACCACTATAAATAGCTAGGGATGTTTAAATAAAACGACAGTAAGTATTTTAGGAATGCATCTATTCTTAATTTAAAAAAGTGAGAATTCAGGTAATGAAATTATACATAAAAATAATCATTTTTTCTTAAGCCAACTAATTTGTACTGATAATGATACACTGCAAAACTTATTATAAAAAATAAATTACATCCTTTCTTGACTTAAATTTTGCAATTTGTGATGAAAGGATATCCAAATTCCATTGGGGCCAAAGCAACAGACTATTCTCTCATTTCTCCATCTTCGTCATCATCGTCTAGCCCTCTAACATATAACACATTGTTACATCTAATTAGAACTTCTCCGAGATTTCCTGAAAACAAAAACAAATAGATTAGTGAGTGTACAAGAGTTGAGTGCATCATGTAAGAGGATGTGCTGTGTTTTAGGCCAGTAGTTACCCACTTAAATACTTTAGATTGATGATTGCTGACTGCCCATTATACCTATTATTAAGTTATGTTTTCTGTGTTTTACACAATTTGGTGTCAATAAAGAGTTATCTATCTATCTATTGTTGGACAATTTATTAGCCTCGCGGCTGCTTAAATGGTAAGCTGTGGCCAATGACACAGGTAAGTTGGTGTACTAATGGAAAACAGTCTAACCTGTGCAAACTCCACCAACCATTTCTTCAGTATTTGCTAGCTGTAGATTCATGTATCCATCATTGGACACCAGCACACCTTTGTACTCGTGGCCCCACTTGAGTTTTACCATCACATATTTTCCGGTAAGACTGTTCAGGAAAGGTTTAGGGTTGATGGGCATAGCCGTCGCCATTTTCACTTAGTACCTGAAAATAAGTAGTCATTTTAGCAGGACGCTTTTTAGCGTGGTATTATAGCCAGAAACTTCAAGGTGTGCGGTGAATAACACGAATAGATCTTGAATAAGTCATAAAATTACCTTCAAGTTGCACTGAAAATGGAAAAAAGTCGCAAATCACGAAGTTGTACAAAACAAAAGAATAACCGGTAACCAGCTAACGCCGCTATGACAGAGCTGCCAACGCCAAGCCAAACACCAAAAAGCTTGTACCATAAACAAAATATTATTTACCTGTGGTTTGCTGGTTTGTACTATCCACAGAAAACATTAGTATTACCACAGATGATATTATATACGACAAAACCACAGAAAGTCTATATTCGAAGTCTATATGACTTGACTATCTATATTCTCTATGAATGATTATGTGTGATGTGATTCTATGGTTGCTGGCTGATGTCTCCTTCAAAGTCAAAGGATTTCTTCTTCGTCTTCGTTTTGTAAAAAATATTACTCAAGTCCTTCTTATGTTGTCGGCAAATATAATAACCATCTCGTATTGTTGCTGCTGGGGTAATGGAGTCTCCGCCTTTCTCAACACATTCCGAAGCCCCTCCATTGAGTGAAGATAGTGGTTTACTAATCACTAGTGGCTCTTTCTCAAGTGATTCTGCAAGTGGATGGCATCACGTCGCATCAGAGGTATGTTTTAAAATTTGTCTTATTCTTTTCGCCATAATCCAAATGCATAAGGAAACTTTGCCTCTCGACTCCGCACATCTGATGGTATCGTGCAAGACAGGAGTATCGCCTAGTGGGATTTATTTGGATCGATCTCCTTGATATAAAAAAGTCAATGTAGCCTGCCCAGTTAGGCCGTATAGCTGGCAAATTGTGTAACCTGGATGTACCTATAAACCAAAATGTCCCAGCATGGTAACAGAATAAATAATACTGTTATGTATGTTGTATAGTGACTATAGTGGGTTCAGTGGGAGTTCACACATTGAGTTGATCATTGGTAGAATTCTCAACTCAGAAATCTGCCTTGACAGCCAACGGGTATGTTTACAAAATAATGTCTAGGCTGTGAATCATGACTTTTTTTTTCATAATTTTATTAGGGAAATGCTTAGATCAATAATGTAGATACCAGATTACAGGTAACGGGTTTAAAACTGGCCAGTGAAATAAGAGCACAAATAAACATATGGTGTTGTTATTTGAGTTTAGTATGCCACAGTAATGTGCGAACGCACTAAAATGCTTCGGTGTCCTTTTAAAAACTGCGGTAATTACCACTGTAATAGTAAGGTTTCAGAAGGTGTGTCTTTCTTTCGGTAAGTACATTACAGTTTCTGTTTTACTGAACTTAAAATCATTTTAAACAATTAAAAAGAAATATTTCGTCGTTTGGCCACCAAACATTGCCAAACATTGGCTGATCTGGAACAAGAAATGTATGGAGTGGTTATATTTTATTTAAAAATATTTTTGTTTGTAGATTTCCTTCTGATTCATTTCACTGTGTAGAATGGATATCCATGGAAAGAAGATATATTTCAATAAATAAATTAATCATATGTATAACCAATGACATTGTGAGAGTCACGGTCGTAATTATAATGGTTGTGTGATGATTTAGGTTTTATTAAAAATATTTTAAACTTGTAACATTATTACTTTTTATTTTTTAGTAAAATGTATAATAATAGTTCGTGGCTCATTTGATACTTAGCTGTCCTTTTTTTTATTTTAACTTTCCTAGTAATCTGTGTATGTATGCAGAATGGATCTCAATTGTCGTTAATAAATATTTTGTTTTTCTACTTGTTAACTACAGTAAACTGTACATACTTGTATTAAGAAAATTTATCTGGAATTCAGCGATATTTTTATTTGTGACAACTTAACAGCTTAGCCAGCAGGTTCAGTAGATTAGGAGTTCATAACAGACAAACAAAGTGATATGAATTTTTACATAATATACATAATTATTTGGATCTAGATAAATAAATTATAATTATACTCAACTAAAGGATTATCCATGATTTGATGCCGCGCTAATGGGGTATAAATAACTATATTTTTCTCTAACAGTACATACTTACGTAAAAAATAAAGATGCAATGCAGCTATCTATGGATTTTTGATCAAAGGGGAAATGACATATTATTTTCCTTGCACAATAGTGGTTTGTGTTGTTTTAAGTAGGTTAAATGCGTCGCTTATTTTTAACCATTATTTCTGCTACTTTTATATTATTTGCGAAATTATTTTATTTATTTTGTCTAGTGATATTTACAGCACATATGTTTCAATAGTATGCTTTTTTATACAATTTGAACTACGAGACAAGCAGATAATTGATCTGGTGGTTAGCACTTTATTTACCTATAACCATTGCAAAGCCATGCAGAATTTTAGATTTTGAAGTCTTGCATAGCAAACAGCACTGCACTCATAACCTATGTAAAAGTGAATTTGCTGGCAGCACAATTCTCCAAACCAATCACGGTATATTTGCATGTTACTGCTTACATAGTGTTTAAGTAAATGAGTCACTTCCAGCATGCCGCATTGACCAAGGGAAACTTTTAAAAAAGCGAGTTCAATAAGGTCCATAGTCATTCTGAAAGAAGATATCAATTTTTGAAAGCTAAGTACTTCATGAAGTTAATTATATGCTGATTGCTAATATCTTGATCAGTGGTGAGTCATGGTCACATAGTTGCAGAATTGAGTTGGCCTTCATGCAGATTAAACCTTAGGCCAACCAAAGAGCTGTTGATCTGCTGTTATCAAACCGAGCAGCATATAATTGCTGCATCCTGTGACTGGTAGCATTATGCATTTTTTACACATTATGCTTTGGCATTAATTTAAAGTTAAGCTGTTATGTTCAATTCACAGACATAAAACTGAAATATTATCAGTCTCACAGTTGTTTTTATGTGTTGCTGTTTGTTTTAAGTCGAAGTTGTTTTTATAAGTTGCTCTTTGTTTTAAGTTGAAGCTATTTTTTATGTGTTGCTGATTGCTTTAAGTCAAAGTTGTTTTTAGGGTTCCGTACCTCAACAGGAAAAAAGGAAGCCTTATAGGATCACTTTGTTCCATCTGTCAAGACCCTTTTTCTCAGCAATTCGCAGAGGTATCAAGTTGAAATTTATATCAAACTAGCTTCCCGCCCCGGCTTCGCACGGGTGGTGAACAAATGATACAAAATCCTATCATCTACTGTCTCACTCACTTTTCATATTAAGATATTTGAAAAATATTTCCAGTATGTTTTTTTAAATTTTATTGTGTACAAACCTTGTTCTGACAAAACCAATTACAACTATAAAAGATAATAAGAATCATGAAATTTGACAAGAAGCAATGTCTTATAGCATAATATGTAAAGAAAAACATCTGAGAACAGCAAATTTAAAGTTTAATAGCGAAAAAAAGTGAATTTACTTTAACAAACTTATTCAGTTGGTGCAATAACCCTGTCTAAGGGTAGAATGGCAAAATTAAGTTTGGTTTTTAACTTAGTTTGTCTTTTAGTTAGAGCAATAATATTATACGCTTTCTATAGACCTTTTTTTTTTTTTTTTTTTTTTTCCCCGGGGAAATGCATTAGGCATACCACCCGGCCCCGGGGGGGAGCGGGGTGGTTATGTGGGACTCCCCCGCCAGCTGGTCTGGCGGGGTTTACCCACTAAAACCCCGGGGTGTTCTCCTCTCCGCATTATGGAGGTGGTCACGGGTTCGCACGGCGCTTCCGCGACCACCTCTGCGGGCGCCCTCCTGGGCTCGCCACGTGAGGCTTGGGCCTCTTTCTCCGCTGGGTGCGTCCCGGAACACACGGGCCGCACCTCAGCTCGGGACTTCTAACTTGGGCGTTGGACCCCCGATCCGCGGCCCAAAAGTCCCCGTTATTGGTCCCTTGCTGTGCCCTCTGCTGATCAGAGGGACACGCGAAGGACCTCTTCTCGCCAGGTTATTTGCTACGGCCACCAATTCCCCTAGGAGAATTGCTGACCGAACCCCAGGGTGCACCGGCCCAGCTGCTGCCCTTCCCTCCGGATGCAACGCATCAAGAGGGACGAACAACAGCCGGGCACTCGTGGAGGTTACCTGGCCCGCACCCCACGCTTTCTATAGACCTACAAGTTTGTACGGAACCCTATGTACGCGAGTCCAACTTGCATTTGGCCGAGTTTTTCTTATGTGTTGCTGTTTGTTTTAAGTCATAGTTGTTTTTATGTGTTGCTGTTTTTTTTTATTATTATTATTTCAGTGTAGGCAAGCATTTGACTGCAGTCTCATGCGATGATGAGTGTCGACGCGGTCCACAGTCGAGCATGCTTGCCCAAAAGATACTTATTCACTCTTGACTTCAAGACTTTCATATTATAGTTATCAGGAAACAAAGACGCTGGTAAGGCATTCCATTCCTTCGCTGTTCTAATTATAAAGGTTGATGCAAATCCTTTTGTTTGTTTGTTTTAAGTCGAAGTTGTTTTTATGACTGTGTTGCTGTTTGTTTTAAGTCATAGTTGTTTTTATGTGTTGCTGTTTTTTTTTATTATTCAGTGTAGGCAAGCATTTGACTGCAGTCTCATGCGATGATAAGTGTCGACGCGGTCCACAGTCGAGCATGCTTGCCTAAAAGATACTTATTCACTCTTGACTTCAAGACTTTCATATTATAGTTATCAGGAAACAAAGACGCTGGTAAGGCGTTCCATTCCTTCGCCGTTCTAATTATTATGCAAATCCTTTTGTTTGTTTGTTTTAAGTCGAAGTTGTTTTTATGACTGTGTTGCTGTTTGTTTTAAATCGAAGTTACATTCATGAGTTGCTGTTTAAGTTGAACTTGTATTATGTTTTGCTGTTTAAGTCGAAGTTATTTTTATGTGTCATTGTTTGTTGTAAATCGAAGTTGTTTTTATAAGTTGCTTTATTTTTTATATGTTGCTGATTGCTTTAAGCCGAGGTTGTTTCTAGGGTTCCGTACCTCAAAATGAAAACAAGGAACCCTTATAGGATCACTTTGATCCACCTATCAAGACCCCATTTCTCTGGAAAACGTATAGGTATCAAGATGAAATTTATATTAAATACGCATATCTACAGTTTTTTTTCAGCTGTGGAAAAATTTAATTGTAAATCAACGCGATCAAATGATATGACTGTTTATATCGCATATTTTACGATTTCACAAAGGAATTAAAACCTATAGGGTACTTTTTGTTGACCTAGTATCATGAAATTGGACAGGAAACATCTGTAAATCGCAAATATAATATTATAGTTCAATAACAAAAAAAGCGAATTTACTTCAACCAACTTATTCAGTTGGTGCAATAACCGTGTCTAAGAATAGAATGGCAAAATTAAGTTTGTTCTTTAACTTAGTTTGTCATTTAGTTAGAGCAATAACATTAGATGCTTTCTATAGATATACAAGTTTGTAGAGAACCCTAAGTGCGTGCGTCCTACTCGCACCTGGCTGATTTTTTATTATACGTGTTGCTGTTTTTTTTTGTTTTTATTGCAGTTAGTCAAGCAATTGACCACAGTCTCACGTGGTGGTAAGTGTCGACGCGGTCGATGGTAGAGCATGCTTGCGTAAAAGATACTTATTTACTCTTGACTTGAAGACTCCCAGATTATAGTTATCGGGAAACAAAGAACGCTGGTAAGGCGTCCCATTCCTTCGCTGTTCTAATTATTCTAAAGGTTTATGCAAATCGTTTTGTTTGTTTGTTTTACGTCAAAGTTGTTTTTATATGTTGCTGTTTGTTATTATAAGTTACTGTTTTAGTCGAAGTTGTTTTATATGTTGCTGTTTTAATCGAAGTCGTTTTATAATTTGCTGTTTTAGTCGAAGTTGTTTTATAAGTTTCTGTTTTAGTCGAAGTTGTTTTATAAGTTGCTGGTTTAGTATAAGTTGTTTTATAAGTTGCTGTTTTAGTCGAAGTTGTTTTATATGTTGCTGTTTTAGTATAAGTTGTTTTATAAGTTGCTGGTTTAGTCGAAGTTGTTTTATATGTTGCTGTTTTAGTCGAAGTTGTTTTATAAGTTGCTGTTTTAGTCGAAGTTGTTTTATAAGTTGCTGGTTTAGTATAAGTTGTTTTATAAGTTGCTGTTTTAGTCGAATTTGTTTTATATGTTGCTGTTTTAGTATAAGTTGTTTTATAAGTTGCTGGTTTAGTCGAAGTTGTTTTATATGTTGCTGTTTTAGTCGAAGTTGTTTTATAAGTTGCTGTTTTAGTTGAAGTTGTTTTATAAGTTGCTGTTTTAGTCGAAGTAGTTTTTTTTAGATGCTGTTTGTTTTAAGTTGAAGTAGTTTCTATGAGCTGCTGTTTTTTTTATATCAAAGTTGTGTACGTGTTGCTATTTTGTTTAGGAAGTTGTTTTTTTAGCGAATTAATACTGATATATGATCAGTCTAACTGTATTGTGTTGCGCTTTTTTAAACCGTTTAAATTGGTATAAATAGTTATAGGTATTATTATCGTGTCGCTGTGTGTGTGATTTAGAGTTCCGTAACTCAAAAGGAAAAAAGGAACTCCTATAGAATTACTTTGTTCGAACTTACGCTTGTGCGGTTTTTTTTATAATGTTCGATATAGCCTCGATCAGGTTGTTAGGAGAAATAAAAATAAAAAAGGTGCCTGTTAAATTTGGGATAAACTGAGTGCTTTATGTGCTTTTTGTATGAAGTCTCAGTTTAAAATTTCTATACTTCGTGATCTACAGTTTTTAATTTTCGTGCGTGACATGGGCTGTATTTGACCAAGGAGGAAAATAAATGCTGAGTATTTGCGGGAAAACTAGAATTACGCGGGTGAAACCGCGGGGATCAGCCAGTAGGCATTAAAAGAACTAAAAATTCAAAATAAATAAATTTGATCAACTAAATTAATGTGTAACTAACTGATTTTGGTTTGTAATGAAAAAAGAAATTATCCTTTCAAATGCTGATTCATAGCTGAATCTCGCAAAGGAAAGGGAAAAAACAGTTACTCAACCAGTGCTTTGGAAATATGCCTGTTAGAGAAAATAGCGCCAGGGCCACCAAGGAATTCGGGGATCTCAGTTTTAAATTTTTGTTATTTCTTTTATATCTTAGTTATTTTATAAAATAATATTACCGATAACGATATTCTACCATCGTATTTAAAAGTGGCAATGAAATGCCTGAAATTAACAATTTTAGAAAATAAATATGTAAGTAAATATAATTATCATAATGGTCATAATATATTATTATAAAAAACCAGATTAGACTAGTCCTGCCAAGCAGCACCCCTTCACAAGTATGACTTGTGCACCAGTCAAGGTTTTTCTTAAATGGATTGCAGTCAGCTCATCACCTAAAAACTATACCACACAATATTACTGCATTTTAACCCTTTGATAAACGATCAAAGCTTTAACCAAATATTATGCTGTTAACATAATATTATAATGATGATATAACTAAATTGTAAAATTTCTGTCATACTATCCACCTATTTGCTCTATTCTCTATGGACATGGTACCTTTAAATCACAAAGCAAGTTTAATAATCCTTGAATATTTGTGCAGTTACAGGAAAGCGACTTCGATGAAGGGTCCCTGTCGCTTTGTGAGTCGACGGGGGCGTCGGAACGCATGTGTGGAGACTTTTTCAATACTGTAAAGAAAGGACCTGGGAAAATAATCTTGACTACCATAGAACCACCACCAGAATTTCAAGTACGTAGATTAAAATGAAGCGACTTGTTTTATGTACATACTGTATCAGCTCAGTGTAGCCTTGAGATTTCAAAGTAATTAGTACTCTTTTCCTGTCTTCGTCATATCTTTCCTGTAATTTATTCGGTTTGTATTGTTATAACACTGGTATTGGCGTTGATTCGGCGTCGACCGACACTATATTAAATTTTAAGTAAAGTACGTTTATATATTCATATTCTCAGATGTCACAACTATAATCAAGGGTTTTGATCAGCGCAAAGATGAGTGACATACTAGGTATAAGCTTAGAATCAGTTCCAAACAATAATGTAAAATGTTTAATAAGAGTTTTCCTATAAAATTAAGTTTAGTATGTTTTTGTTGTACCTCCAATAGTTTATGAAGAGTTAATAAAATTTTTATTTAAAAGAATTATTTCATTTACGTGAGATAATTATTTAATTTAACTTTAGATATTTGTAGTGTACAAAAGTTGGCAAGGTCAAATCGTTAAGAGAATTTTGAGATGTGTCGTAAAAATTGGCATCCCTACTTAATTTATTATAACATATTAGTCAATAGTGACACACAACACGATAACCGCAATTAATTATAATTACAGGATTCACCTACTCCAGCAAACTGTGAGAACAGTGTGGACGTGCTGGTGATTCCGACCACCAAGCCGACCAAGGAGCCCCAGGCTACCAAGTCCGACACATTAAACTTAGACGCGTTAGTGAGCACCAAGCATCATGTCTCACCTATGTACCCCAGAAAATTGAAATCAGAAACATTGTACGAACGTCGGCAATGTTTGAACCACCGATTCGCAAGTCCACGGTTACTCCATATGAGTCCGGGGCGCGTGAACCGCCCCTCGTCGCGCAATTCGCTGTCGTCGCGGCTGTCCAGTAGCCACAACTCGCTCGTGACGCAGTTCCAAGCTGACGACTCCAGTTTCATCACACAAGCGATATCGCACGATACTCTCACCGCTAAAGCGTCCGACATCACCGATATGTACAATGTTCCCTTCGACAGCGACATTTACGCGGTCCCGATCGACATGGTGCGTCCCACTCACATTAACGTGAGAAGCAAAGGAAAGAAACCGCCCAGAAGCAAGAAGCGCGTTAAGAGTACACAGCAATCCAATATTGCCCATATTATTCCAACTGAAAAAAGTCAGAAGCCAAAGGAACTAAATAGGCACAAAGATACCAAAATCAAGAGGCACAGTTTGCCAAGTTCTTCCAGTAAGAAAAACCCCGACTCTGACAATGATTCCCTTCATTTGACCTTACGTGAAATGAGAAAATATCTGCATACGCTTTATTCTAGTTCTAGCGACTCGGAGTGCAAAGCTACTGTTAAGAAAAATAATAGTTTAGTTACCACCGTCGGTATCCACGCCAGGCAAGCGAACAGAGAGGGTAATACGGCTGTGTTTTTGAAAGAGAGCGATGAAAACTCTAAATCCGTCGAGACTAATAATAATAATAGGAAGTCTAGCAAGAACTCGTTCGGGATGAACGCAAAGAATAAAAAGCATAAAGAGAATGCTACGAAAGATATCGTAGAAGTCGAGAAAAACGAGAAGGCTTTAAAGAAAGCGTCGAACCAGAAGCCAAAGATGTCGCCCGTTCGGATTTTGTCTATAAACTTAAAGCAGAGTTTTTGTAATTTGTTTCGTTGGAAGCGGCACGGAGGTGACGGCGCGGCGGCGGCGGAGAGGGAAGCCGGGCGCTGCTCGCCCCCGGCGGCGGTGCGGCGCGCGCTGCCGCCTCTGCCACTGACGCCGCACGCGCCGAGGAGACCCAATAACGAGGAGGATACCGTCACTGATTTCGCTACTTCCATACAAAAAGTTAAAGATGTGAGTGATTCTGTTTACTGCAGGAACCACGCGCTGGCATTACGTTACTGTGTTTAAAAAAATAATTTCTATAGTGTTTTTGAATTGTTATTTTTCTGCATGTTTCAGTATGGCTGGTATTGGGGTCCCATTTCCGTAGAGGCTGCCGAGAAGATCCTTTCCAACGAACCGGACGGTTCATTCATAGTTCGCGACAGCAGCGATGACCATTATATTTTTACACTCACCTTTAAACTGAATGGGCTCAGGCATGTTAGGATAGAACATGACCAGGGTGAGTTTTAATTTTCAACTTTCAAATTACAAAGCCTGTACGCACACAATTCTTTGGCAAATACAAAAGGATAGTACCTACATATGTCTAAACCAAAAGGACTCTAGCAAAAGCGTAGGTTCTTGTTATGTCATTGCATTCTCATTGTATTAGGTAATTTAAGCTTTTATTTTTCTCTATGTATATGAAATTTAAGTCTTGTAAAAGTATATTATTTTTGCCGACTTGCCATAAATGATATGATTTTTGAGTTTTTGAATTATGATGATGATATCATAATATAATGTCTTCTTCCTGTGCAGGTAACTTCTGCTTCGGTGGGTGTACGATGTTCAAAGCGCAGACGATAGTGGAGTTCATCGAGAACGCGGTGGAGACGTCCCGCAGTGGCCGGTACCTGTTCTTCCTCAACCTGCGGCCGGTTCTGGGCCCGGTGCGCGTGCAGCTGCTCTACCCCGTGTCGCGATTCAAGCGCGTGCAAAGCTTGCAGCACATGTGCCGGTGAGTACACTGCTTGGTACAACGAGTACAATACAGAATGACCACCCTCCACCCCGCGCGATCCGCTTCCCCACTTAGTTGTAGTGGTAGGCCTCTTCTGCAAGAAAAGACCGCCTGAGAAAGTACCACACCGTCACCAGATATTTAGCCGCCAAGCAGTAGTGTGAAAACAATACTGTGTTCTGGTTTGGAGGGCACTGTTTCCAACGAAATTACTGAGCGTTTAAGACTTTAAATCCAAAGTCTCAAAGTGACGAGCCCAGTGCAGTGCCGCGCAAGATTATGAAATGCAAAGTTCTGGGTGACACTGTAACTGTAATGGGTAGGAGTAGCGCTTATTATCGGGTGAACGACTGGCTTTTCGCGTTACTCATTAAATAAAAAAAACAAGGTTCAATATTACACGCCCAAGTGTAATAGACAAGCTGTTTGTATGACCTTTCATTCTAGCTGGTTGTCTTTTATTCTGGTCGCGTAGTTTGTTTGTGTACTTACACACACATTTGGCGTGTGTACAAACATCAATTATATAATTATGTGAGTTGCTAAATCAGCTTTAGAGTGGACTGTCCGGAGTGGGCCTAACTCGCATTCCCTCTGTCTACTGCTTCATTTATAAGAGACTGTCTGTGCTCCACCAGTAAGAACTTAATAGGCTGATGAAAAGTGAGAATACAAACAAAAGACAACACCCATTTTCTAAAATCTCGATCTCACATTTTTCTTTTAACTGTTTCCAGATTTGTGATATTAAAGTATGTGCGACGCGATCTGATCGGTGGCCTGCCACTCCCGCGCCGCCTGGTGGACTACCTGAGCTCCACACACTACTACTCGGAGCTTCTGGCCGACATATGAACGCACTTGTCCGGTTAGCTTCCTTACCTTATTTATTTGTCTTCCCGAAAGAACAAGTAAAACCGTGCTCTAGGTATGGTGACCTGAATAAAACGACCAGAACCTGGTCCCTTGTATCCTCTCTCTGCCTCAGATGAGTATGAAGAAGAGGGCATGCGAAAAGTTGTTATTGACTGTTCGATTTTATATACGAAGAATAATAGGCCCCAAGAGTACCTATCTGGTATTCGTTGTAAACTATTTCGGTCTCACCGCGTGCCGGCGCCGGCGCCGGCACAAATTGATTTTAATATAGATGTTTCTATCTTGATGTTATTGTTGGTCTTTACCTCTAATAAAGGTTCTTTGAATTATAGTGCGCTTTCAAGTATTGATCTGATTTAAGATTCCAAAAAATGTTACGTAATTTTGTTTTAATCATGTATGTTATTTCCCATACCTTTATTATGAAGTGTTGTTTGTAAAGTGTACACGTTCCGTGTGCTTCGACCCTGAGACGTCGGACTAGTCATAATTATATAATGAAGGCTTCCAAATGTGTAGTAACGTCTGATCTTGTTCATGGAACAATCAGACAGGCTTTAACTGTTCTACTAAAAGCTATCGTGACGTCTTTATGGCTATATTATTACGTATCTAGCACTATTATATTGCTCTTGTTTTATTTAAAAATCGGTAAAGACCTTACATAGCCAGTTATCCGGTGAAGCATGCGAGTGACGCAGCGGAGCTTGGACCTTGATCAATCACCATAATCGGTTGTACAGTCTGATACCGTACTCGAAATAAATTCTTTCAATTTGCTTATGCGTGTCCGAAGCTACTTATAAGAGGTGACATAAAGTAATTTATCTACTTCAACAAAACAACGTACAGTTATTATTTACCACCTCGAAAACTAACTCGACTTCTAACTAGACTTTAGTTTTGACGATTCCTATTAGATACAAATAAATAGACTACAGTATACTTAGCCGCCATGACGTAGACTAATAACGAATGATCATTGTCCCGCTCTGCTAGCGTTACCAAGCTATATTCATATTCATAATGATCTAATTATAATTTTAAATAATATCTAACGTTGAGTTCTGCATAATGTCTGTGATTCTTGTTTTGTGTATTGGATCCCTCCAATAGAGTCTGCACTTTAAACTCGTGTGTGGACTTTTTCATCTATGACATTTGGCAAGCCGCGATACGCGCACTGGAATAAAATAATGGACTACTCTCTACTTCGAACATCCATTAACCTCAATTAAGTTTCACAGAATACAAAGTTCAAATTTATTGTTCAATTACTTTTTTTTAGTATTCTTTACTAGAGTAAAATTTCATCAAAAACATAACTGTAAAAAGAGCACCACAAAAATTTTACAAATTGAAAATCGTATAAATGACTATGGTTAAGTGATTTTGTAACGTGGTTACACAAGAATTTATATATATTGGCGTGACGCGTAGTTGACCTGTTAAACTAAAGGATCGCTAAACTAGAAATGTAAACCACGTTAGTTACTATTGACGCAGGCTCGTGGTCGCCACATGTATGTACACACGTAAAGAAACTCGCTAAAGAAACTAGGTGTCGTGCGTTTATCAAAACAGGCCAGTCAGAGATGCTACACGATAGAGCTCGGGTAATATGCCTGCTTCTACTCCAAACTCATTGATGAAAACGTCCATACAGATCGAGCGACCACCGGAGTAATAAGAAGCCTAAATTATACTAACAACTTTTTGATGGAGTCTAGTAAAAAAGTGATATGAACTTTATAACGACTTAGTAATGAAATTTATAGGCGTTAGCAAAATGTACAAAAAATGTAACGATGTTGTGACTACAATCAGCGACGGAGTCTTGTGATGTACAAAGTAAAGTAAATGCAGACATTTTATAATTATGTATACACTTTAGAATTTTTTACTCGGATAGTTTTCTTCTACAGAAATCTATCACGTTAAGATCGAATAAATGATTGTTTGATGGTCGTGCATATTTATGGGCCTGATTAACGTTCGTACAATGTCGCTAAGTGCCACGGTGCCGCGATCTGGCGTCAGGCTTGTAGCAACTTGATATCACAAAGCTGTTTGTTTTGTGAAATGATTCTTGCGCTTATTTATTTACTATACGTACAAACCTGACGTCATATAACATAGCCCAGTGATAGCGGCTCGTGCATTAGCGCTATTTTTAAAAGATGATATTTTAAATGATATTCTATATTATTAAAAAGAAATATAAATTTATGTCATCTGATACTACGATGAAAACATGTTAAGACTATGTAAAACTAAAAGTCTAATCAAATAGTGTATGCATATCTATAGTTTCTTCCATTTTCTTAATGTTTGAAGCAGGCCCTACTAACAAGTACAACTAGATATGCCTTCAACTTAGTTACGTGGTCACATTTTATTGGCATCAGTTGTTTTTTTATGTCAATAACCTTATAAATGTTTTCAAATGGAATATTTTATATTTATTATATTATAAGCGTAAGAAAATATTTATTTAGATAATAAGGCCAGATATATTTTATGTACCTATAGTTTGACATAATTGTAATTATCACTTTTCCATAATGTTAATGCATTTCGTATTCCATATAACTAGTATCACTTCCATGTCACCAAAGATAAATCAGCAATATATACTTGTTATTCAGTTAAGTTTAAAGTCGCGCGTGTGCGCTAGTTCTTGTAATCTATCAATGAGCACAACGCTTTGATGGCGTAGAAATAAATAGGTTCATTTGAAACGCGTGGCTTGGAAAGGGTGAATTTCTTATGCCTGGGCGTCACGGTGATAATCCTCAATGTCAAGTATGTGATTGCGGTCAAGTTATTACTTGACAGCAATACATTGGCATTGGCCTCCATTATAGGACTATTGTCTATAATGCAGGTCAATAGCCAGAAAGCAAACTTATAGAGCTATTCTCTAAACAAACGTGTACGTGAGAATGTAGTAGGCCCAAAATGTAATAATATCGAATGATAGCCTCTTGGAATTTTTTGAGATTACCGCTTCGTCATTGGCTTTGGACTAGATATCATAGATTTAAAATGTTTACTTTACGGACTACTATATAACAGTCACCTATAAATTTCAGTTTGTAGGCGAATATCGTAACAGAAAAGCAAACATTTTCGGGCGTGTTTGAAAAAAATAATGTAATAACCTCGTGCTTACTAGGGTTCATTCGACAGCCCAGCGCGGGCCGAATAATATTGAGGATTATCTTACATTTGAACATCGAAAATAATTTTCCTCCGGAATCAAATTATACCCCTATTTTATATAATATGGTATGTATTAAGACGCCTCTTCATTTAAGGCGGCCACGACTCGTAGCCGCCAATGGAAATGCGACCCTAGAGACCACCGCAATTATAAATAAGGTTATTATACATAGAACTTAACAAAAAATAACATATCAACAAATGTATGATTAGTGTTGAAGTATTTCCTTTTTGTGTTTAATGTAAAATATTTGTAAAGTAATGTTTTATTTAAATTTAAAAGATTATATGATTTAGTTTGTTTATTTTGCTGTTTCTTTTTTATTTCAAATCATCTTCACAGTTTCGAGTTTAAGGGTATTGTTTACTTATACATTATTGTGTTAACACCTTCAGTGCTGAAAACACAACTGTTGTGTTTGTTGTATGGGAAAACACTATGGAGTGTGCAGAGCCGCACCCGTGGCTAGACAAGCAAATTGGCTCAGCAGTGTAAGTTTTAAGCCACAATTGGGTGTGGACTACGAATAAACGACGCCGCCTGCTGCAAAATGGAGCTAACATATTTCCCAAGTTTGTACCAAATTCGGGACTGTGAGCTTTTGCATTTACTCATAAGCATCGCCATATACCTCTCAGAGAAAACCTTAGGCCAAAAGAGATACAAGATTCGTAGCCAAAGCACAGGATGAGCACTATACTTTGTTGTTATTAAAAGCATTACTTTTCATGAACTGCAAATTTATACTAATATCTTATTATGCAAGTGCTTTTGTTGAAAAGTGACTGCCTAAATTAAGGAATAACCGCGTTTAAACCAATACTAAGCATACATACTAAACTGTCGCTTAGAGCTTGTTTAGAAACGTGTACATTTCACCCCTACTGTCTTTAGTATTGTTATCATCACTAACCGTCCGTTGAGTGTTGTCAACCGGCTGTTTAGTGATTATCCAAGTACAAGAGTCCAATTGCTGCAGTACCTGCAAAAACAGGAGCTTTTTATCCTTACATTTATCACAAACTTAAATCACTCATATGAAGAACCTTAAGACTCACTATTTTATGTTTAATCTTAATCTAAAGTTAATGTATAAGGCATACTACTTACTCCACTAGCTTATATTCCTCCAACATTTTATAGTAGACGTCAAGTGCTTTACATGTACAGAATATTTTGCTATTTTTTTAGCTTGCTTTTTCTTGTTATTTCGAATAATCGTCTGTTTTAGTGAGTGTATTGATCACGGTTGTACGGTTGGTAAAATACTGAAAGCCTAGTGTGTACTTAATCACATTAAGGCTATGGTTACCAAACGGGTAAACTGTCATCTAAAACAGCTTAACTTTATGTGCATCCATAAAATAAATACACTTATAATATGGCTTATCAATTTCTTAACTGCTAGTATAAACGGGCAATACATCCAACCTGTAACCGTTTGATGAGTTATATTACATTCCGTTTTATGGATTCTGCATATCGTTATAATACTTCGTCCTAAGATATTTTGCTGAAAAGCTGTGTTTAAAAACAACATTACAATGACTGTCAGGAGAAATCCAAAAGTTACTTAATTGTAAAAAAAATAAGTATTATATATATTGTGCTCGCTCGTGCTCAACTGGAGCAGAGCGAACAAAAACACGAGCAGGAACACACTACCCCAGTCTGCAGAATGTAGACACCCCACAGATTTATAAAGGGAAGGGTTCTCTCCCTTTTAGACAATCTGTGTGAGACCCATTTGGTATTTTTTCTCCCCGCGCACTGTATCGACCCGTCAGACAACCAGTCAAATCTTCATTAACTGCCGCAGTTGGAGACTTCAACTACCGCTAATTATAATTAAACTTAGTCGAAATTCATACAAAAAGAAGGATTCAACAATAGATTAAAGTTAATTTACCTTTCTAAGTACGGCGGTGACCGAAAGTAATTTAAGACTTCAGCGGTAGCATTCGTGTGGTCCTGGAAGTTGCTGGAATTGATTTCTTACCAGATATAATCAGTAGCAGTATTCCCTCTAAACATACATAAGTAACTTAGTTTCGTCACTAGCGACGTAGACAGTACGAAGTACAAGTGTACAAAATAAACAGTGTTAAACATGGATAGTACAAACATCGCTTATGATGTTACTGGTGTGGCTTATAAATTCTAAATAGTTTTAGCACATACTAAATACTAATACAACTAGCGTGGCTTTATACATTCTA
Organism: Campaea margaritaria; assembly: GCA_912999815.1. Taxonomy (NCBI): domain Eukaryota; kingdom Metazoa; phylum Arthropoda; class Insecta; order Lepidoptera; family Geometridae; genus Campaea; species Campaea margaritaria. The sequence goes on from OU538788.1 coordinate 11,445,945, forward strand.
AATAGTTGTAGTAAATATATATATACGAGGGTGAATCAAAAAATTCTTGGAATCAATATTAAAAAATGCAAAGATTTAAATAATAATATTTTATTTTTCTACATAATCTCCCTCCAATGCAATGCATTTAGAATAACGCGTTTCTAACTTCCTTATTCCTTGTGAAAAAAAAATATTTTCTTGACTCTCGAAAAAGTCCTCTACGGCAGCTATAACCGCGTCATTATCGTGAAATTTTGTTCCACGAATTTCCTCTTTTAATTTTGGAAATAAGTGAAAATCACTTGGGGCTAAGTCCGGAGAATATGGTGGGTGGTCAAGGAGATTGAAGCCAGCACAGCGGATTGCGTTGAGCGCAACTTCCGATCGATGAGCAGGAGCGTTATCTTGAAGGAACAACACGCCCAACGACAGTTTTCCACGACGTTTTTCTTTAATCGCTTCACGCACTTTCGGGATTAAATTTGCATAATAGGGTCCAGTAATCGTCTGGCCTTTTGGCATGTAATCAATAAAAAGGATTCCTTCACTATCCCAGAACACAGAGGCCATAACTTTGCCAGCGATAGGAGCAACTCGAAATTTCTTAATGGATGGAGAGGATGGTCGTTTCCAAGACATGCTTTGTCTTTTAGTTTCAGGATCAAAATGGTGGACCCACGTTTCATCCATGGTGACAAGACGACGGCAAAAATTATCCGAATCACGCTGGAACATTTCGAGATTACGCTTGGAAATTTCCAAACGTCGCTTTTTGTTTTCGTCGGTTAACATTCGTGGCACCCATCTTGCAGACACTTTTTTGAACCCCAGTGAATCAATTAAAATGGATTGAACGCTACCAAAAGATATCTTTAGGATCTCAGCTATATGTTTTATAGTCATTCTTCTGTCTTCCAAAACCAGATTCTCAACCTTTTTGACATTTTCTTCTGTAACGGAGGTTGAAGGCCGCCCAGAACGCGGGTCATCTTTACAGCTTGATCTACCTCTTTTAAATTCAGCCACCCAGTACGCAACCGTAGAATAGGGTACAGCATCACCCCCTAATGTCTGCTGAATGTCCAAAAAAATTTCCTTCGTAGACATTTTTTTCAAACTGAGATATTTTATCACCGCACGTAACTCACTTTTATCCATAATTTTGACTTTTTAGCAACTCGTTGCACAAAAAAATTTATTACATGCGAACGAACTGACAAAAACAAGTGACAGTCTGCATAAATATAGTGTGATAGACACTCTTTAATTTGAATATCGAACTTGATCCAAAAAGGTTTCATATATATGCACTTCTAAGAACTTTTTGATTCACCCTCGTATGATATAGTTCAGTACACCACCGTTTTCATGTGCCGCGACGAAATAAAAAGACTGCACACGCATAGTGTACCAGATGTCAAATCTAATACAAACCAACCTACCTATCAGCTACTTATCTACCACTTATATTCTAAAATAGCGTGATGTGATTTTTTAAAGTATAACTATTTTTATGAAATAATTACATAGGGGCTGTGGATAACTGTTAAGATTATATATTATTTAACTATAAGATTATACACGATTACTGCCGAACACGAATTAGTAATATTCGACTAATTTGACTACTGTTAACTAATGTGTCTAATATGATATTTTTGTCTATATATTATTGAGTAAAACGCTATAATTCCGCGCGGAATCCCGTAAGACTACGCATTACTAGCCTAAACAAATTAGACTTAACGGTGAAAAAATCTTGTAGGCCTGAAAATTAATACAGCTATTCCTATAGGTGATTATTTATCAAATTTATTTAGTCGCACCAAACAGAACTCTTACAATAATTGTTATAAGGGACACACTGAAAGTAGGTAAGGATTAAAGTCAACAAGGATCTTCGTGAGGTTCTCAACACTTTAAAATTATTGTTTCAACTTCAAAGCTGAAATAAGCAAATTTCAGCGCTATAAGATAACTTGATTCCGCTAAATATAAGTTTGAATACCTCTCCCACTTCCGTTTCATTAGGTATGTTTACCAGAACAGCTTTGGGAATAACTATACTAATTTTCAGAAATATTCATATTATTGCGCCACCTAATTGATATTTTTGTCTAATTTGGCTAGGCTAAAGGATAAAGAACTGAATTACTCTGGTTTTCTTGAATTTTACACATGTAGTTACATACATACAGACAGTCGCGCCTTTTCCCGTTGGGTACAGTATTACTATTTAATAAAAATGTAAATAAATATAAATGCGCATGTAAGGCATTACTAGTATACATTATAATAATAGATAATATAAAAAAATATAAAAAACAAAAAAAAATAAAGACATCGAATGCAAAAAAAAAAACTTGATAGTTTTAGAACTAACTCACGTAAAATAAAAAAAAATAGTTTTCTACATCTAACACACATATAATATTAACTGTTCGTAGGAAATATAGACATAGAAATTATGAAATAGACAACATTTTGTGCCACCTGATATTCTGTATTCGGCCAGCTGAGTCATGAGGCATGTATTTGTCCTTTGTCGGATTCATTTCTAGACCGAGCTAAAGGGTAGGTGTGGGTCCGCTCTTCCCGGCTCTTGCGCGAGCCGCAGTGCCTGGTCGGCACCCGGATCGTCACCTGATCGCATTTTATCCAAGAGAGTCTTGGAGAGATTTATGAGTTTACTGATCTCTTCCAATATATGGCCTTGTATAGTTACCCCGAAGAGCGTTCATTCCGTAGAAGTGGTCGTAAAACTCTAACATTGTTTTGAGAGTATTTTGATATTGATGTCGATAACATTGCTACGTAGTATGAGTTACATTTCCTGTCTAAAAATTTCTGATCCATTCAACCCCATAGATATTTACTGTAGTTATTGACCAGTACAGGGTTTCAGATGTTTAAACCCGCACGTCTGCCAGGTCCGCATTCTGACACGTTGACCCTGTGGTGACTGATCCGAGTCTGTCCAGGCCTCGACGGAAACGTCAGCCCATCATGACATGACTCAGCTACGCCTCACCGTTTCACCCGCGTATACTACTATACCACTGCAATCGTAAATTATTGTGTCATGAAAGTAGCCTATTTATCTATAGTATCTATGCTGAAAATTAACTTAATCTGTTGCTGCCTGAAAGAAGGCCAAATCAATAAACCTACGCTCGTGTTTATTGTATTAGTAGGTTATATAGAATCTTGGATAGAATAGATGTGATTATTGACACTCAGACGTTTAGATTAAAAGGAACGCTATTATTATAAGTCATAATTATTTTATATATGCGATATTAACGAATTAGTAGGTGTAAGAATATTATTAGATTTTGGTATATATATTTATATGTATAATATATGTAATTTATTGTATTTGTTGAGTAAGGGTCAGTTAAGTGCCGTATCGAAGTAGTGACCAGCTGTGCAGTCGTGTAGGTATGTATGTTTACAACACGGCGAGGCATGTACAGCCGCTCTATGATATGCTTGTGCAGGCGTCTGTTATCGTGCCCATATTAGCCGCTGTTGCTAATTAAATATATTGCCTATAAAAACGTGTATTGGAATGATAAATTTGAATGGTACCTATACATGTGATTGAAACGCTCTATGAACACATTATTTAGTTGTTGAGATGCGTTCGGATCAGTGGTTGGTGGTTGCGTAGTGCCAGTGCCGTGTGTGGAGGATGGAGGATGTGGCGAACACGTGAGTTTGGAAACAATGGCGCTGGACCGCGCTACGACTGAATAGGATCGGTGAACCAGGATTGATTAAGTATAGGGCACAATAAGTCCTCCTGCTTCGAAGGTAGGCGTTGTACAAAATTATATGTGATTTTAAAAGCGTGGGCATTGATTGGAAATACGGGATTGGCCTAGTATGGTGGCGCCATGGGGCACTACGTTTTTATAAATGCTATTTAAATAACAAAATATTATATCCTTATGAATTATATTGTTATTATTGTATTTAATTGTATTGAATTATATTCTACCCTTGTTTACCTATTGTAATTTTTCTGTACTGTGTTTAATTTTGTTTCTGGTGTACAATAAAGAGTTTTCTATTCTATTGTAAGTGTAGAAAACTTGATGTTGACATGTGACTTAATGTGGACTAGATCACCGCGTTTGGTGTCATGTTTAGCTACTATTTGAATAAACTACTTCCACGTACCTAGTCCAGTGTATAGGTGTCCATTTTTCGTTGACTGCGTAAGGTTTGCGCGTGCGTATATTTCTTAAAAGTCCACAAACATTAATATGCGTAAGAGATCGAATATTTTTATACTTGAATTGTTGAAAGAATTGATAAGCTTTGATAGAGGATAACTTGTAATTTTTCCCGTCTGGTTGGACAGTGATTGTCAAATAACGAGCCATCCCCAAATATTTATTCCATCTCGAATAAACTCATTCCGTTTGTCCGATATTGATCAAATAAGGAACAGACCACAAAATGTTCCCAAGCTGCTCTTGAGAATAAATTATCCAGACAGACGGGCTTAAAAATTTCCTCGATCAGTAAAATCGTTCCGCTTACGATGATCTTGTTAACTTCATAATGATTAGTATAGTCTCCAGATAATGGGATTGTATGATCAGTCAGGATGTGGCTTATTGATAGTACAAACAAACATACTTTATTAAACGTTCATATAATATGTATTTTTTTGATGAATCTAATTCATGTTGTTCGCGTTGCATGTTTAGCGCACTAACTGTAGGTGCGCGTTGTTTTTGGCGCTTTGGTGCCTCCTCCGTAGTGCGGTGTTGTCATGGTAACTTACGATGTGTCATCTGTGTGTGTGTTACCTGCAGTAATTAATGTTCCGCTTCGTTTGTTGAGGACAGCATTCTCAATGCTTGGGATGGTTGGACACCAGGATATGAAAATAAAACTTGAGTAGTGTAGGTACCCCACTAGAATATTCTGTATAGACTAACCATATTGTTAACATAATATATGTCATTAATCATTGTTTATACCTATGCACGTTTAAGTATAAATTAAATTTATTACGTGTGCGGTAGAATTATTTGTATTTTGTAATTTACGATGTCCTTGTTGATTTTATAATGTTTCCAAAGCACTAGGTAAGTATTTGTTTGACGTTGAACTTTGTCTTTACTTATTTTTGCTAAAGTTGATCAACCGTGTATGTATTTGTTACGATAAATGAATATAATGTTATGGTTAACTTACGCATGTAATGCACTTTTGTGTAATTCTCTAAATGTAAGTTAGTGCATTTGTTTTATAAAAATTGGAAATAAATAGATTCCAATTATCATTTGTTTTATTATTTTTCTCCAAATTTACTTTCCAGGTTTGTTTTAGACACGGAGTTTATGTTCTCTTCCCTTCAACTCATTGCATTACAGTGCAAGTACTGTTTTTTACTGTCCATCCAAAGGTTGTCTGGAAGAAATCGCTTTCAGCGATAAGACCGCCCATTGTACTACTCTTGTGTACACGTCTTACACTAAACTAATGATTATTATCTAATTATGGTTTAAGTTTGAAAAGGATATTTCACTTTCAAGTGGTGACTCATGCCTCAATCTCGCACAGGAAAAGGAAACTCCATTGACTCTACAAGTGCTTCGAAAATACGCCCGTTAGAGAAGATAGCACCAAGAAACTACGGCGATGTCAATTTTTAAATTTTCATCATTCACTTTTTAAACCACAACATACAATATAAAAATAAACTATTCTAATGACAATTAATGATATAATATCATTACTAAACTATTAAATTACGTTATTGAAGTTATATAAATTACGTCAATTATCATTGGCAATCCAACCTCACACACACAAAAAGAGCGGTCCTCTGGAAAGCGTCTGCCAGACTGAGCCGTGTAAGGTAATGTCAAGTTAAATCATTTTCGGCGCGTGCATGTGGATAGGAGGGTTTGTTACTCGTGGTCCACCTAACAAGTTCACCTGGCTGGCCTAAGAGAAATTGTTCTTACCCTTGGTACACCTCAGAGGTTTACCAAGGGCACCGCTACAAATACTATTACCCTCGGTTTACCTGGCCGGGTGGTCTATTGATACATTGAAAAATGTAGCAAGGTGTTGCGCTTATTAGTTTCTACTAATTAGCGGCGCATTTTTAATTACGACCGAATTTCTTATTAATTAACTTATTCACCACCTGATCCGATTCGCCTCGTTCAACTTTATATAACTACATAGAATAATATTTTTTAGAGGACGTACAGTTTTTTTTTTGCTTATTGGACAATCATTTGACCGCAGTCTCACCTGGTGGTAAGTGTCGACACGGTCGAACCAAAACAAACCGGGGAGTTGGCTCCTATACTCAGGTTTATATATAAAAAATGGGTAAGTAATAACAATAAGGCAAAGAGCTAAGAGTAGTTCTCGTATAAGATGCCATCAATCATGTTTGCTAGAGAAAAGTAAGTACACGGAAAGAATGTTTATTTTGTGATCGCACAGTACCCTCTACAGAAGTTAATGACACCACCACAGTAGTACACAATATACAGATCATTATATCAATTGTTACACCTACACAGAATGAACAACGTTGCGTACCGGTAGACAACGTAAGAAAATATTGACAAGAATTCATCACGATCATACACTCCACCACCTATTTCATTTTCTAGTACATATAATTATCTACTATTATTAAATTTAGTGGCTTCCTCCACCACAAAATATAATTGATTGCCCGAGGTTGTACCGCTTGGTCAATGGTCATGGTCTTTTACTGGTAATGTAAAAACACGGATGAAATAAGGCTTGCTGTCGTAATAAATAGTGCTCAGAATAACCACCCAGACTAGGAAAATCAACTTTTATGCCAGCCAGTACTGTTATATATTTGGTTTATCAAATTGTTAAAAAATCAGATTTTCGATATCGGATAGATATTGGCTAAGCTAATGGTCATAGAGGTTTGCTGCGGTAGTGAATAGTGCTCAGGGTAACCTGCCCAACTAGGTAAAAACCAACTTTGTTTCGTTAGCCGGCCCTTTGTGTTTGTTCCCAGGATGACTGATTTCTTTTGGATTTAAAAAAAATATCCAAAAAACCCCTCTCAAAACATGTCAATGTAGCCCGGTTTACGGTAGATACTCAGGCAATGCTACAAATTGTATCATGCCAGGAACCTAATTAATATATCATACCGCAAGTTACTGTGTGTGTATAAGCTGTGTAATTAATGTAATTGTACCTACCTTTGAAAACCGACATTAACTGAGCCATGAGTAAGTACCAGTACCAATTATAGTTGCATGTTACCAATAGGACTAAGGGCGCGCTCCCACTACGTCGTGGCGACAGATTATTGTGTCGTTAAAACGTCGTGGCTTGTATATTTAAAGAGAGGTGTTCACATGTAGGGTGGTGACGACAGATTGTCAATTCAGTGGGAACGGCTAACACGACAGTCGTAAATCGATAAAAAAGTTACGTCTTATCGTGTGTTGTTTTTGCGACTTCTATCGTAGCCACGATAAAAATATCGTCTCGTCGTTCACACATGTTTCCTTCTCCCCTCAACCTTCCGTCTTTTACAAAGTAATAGATTATTACAATTTCATCTTTGTCCATTGTATTCGGGAACTATACAGTATACAATATACACTACTGATCTCCAAAAGAACATAGGGGCGACTTTTTATTTTATTTATTTGACTTAGGTTCGAGACGAGCCAATCGTTCACCTGATGGTAACCGCTACGCCTGCCCACAACAGTGCCACCCAGAACTTGGCATTGCATAATCTTGCGTGGGACTGCACTGCGCTCGTTAAGACTACGTAACCGTTTCGACAGTAAGTCTTAGTACTACAGTAGGTAAGTACAGTAGGGTAGGTAAGTGTAAGACATCGGTCCTAACGTCTCATATGCCCAGTAATTTCGGTGGAAACAGTGCCCTTCAAACCGGTACACAGTATGATACTGACGACTAGCAACAGCTAGATACAACAGTCGTTCAACGATAAAATATTGCGACGACACGGTGACGATAAACAGTCGATTAATGGGAACAGCTAGAGACGAAAGCAGTCCAATGATAAATAAATCGCCATGGCATATTGGGTACGCGCCCTAAGCCCCTAAGCGGTAAAACCACGGGCAATTGATGCAAAATATTATATCCTACATTAAACACCAAACTCGAGAACTTTCCGGAATAGATAAACTCTAGCAACGGTGGCGACGTCCTCGACGCGACGCACTCGTGACAAAGTAAATAATTAAGTGGGAGTTTGGGCCCGCCTGCCCTATCGCTGCTGTCCAATAGAAGAGGAGACATCAGGTTCAAATCGCCCCGCCTAACGCCCACTCGCCCCCACCCTCACTGCCAGCCTGCAGGACCTGGTCATTTGGTGACGAGTAGTTGCGGTGCCGCGAAACTCTCCTAGTGAACACACCAAAAGGTCAGTCAAGTGTACTCTACATTTCCATGTTTTTCCGTATTAACCTATTTGTTGCTGTTGCATTTTTTTATGAAATTTATGTCTTGAAGATAACATTTGGGTTACCGATTTTATCAGGAATTGTGTACGTCCTTACTTATATACTTCTCGTATTAAGACCTACGCTCCAAAAAATATAAGAAACTCATAGGGCCATATTTTCGGAACTTTTGTGAACAGCGACTCTGCTAGGTAATGTGAATTTCAGTTCAGCGTTAGGGACGGCCATTATATTAAGTGAGCAGTGATAGCCTACTGGGAGAACTTACGCCTTCCAAGCTGAGGATTGTGAGGTGGAATACTAGTGCGTTGGTGTACCTATCAATGTGATTGTTGTAACATGTTCATACGTAAAGTTATTATCAATCACTTTTCCGTGAAGAAAAACGTTACGAAGCAACCCACAATCCGAGAATTATTTCCGAGGTATGTGATTCTTCGATTCCCATGATGGAATATCCAATCCTCCCGCAAATGAGGTGAGACCCCCGCTCCGCACTGGGCGGATATGGGTTGTGATTACGTTATGGTGATAATAGTGCCCAAATTAGCAATTCGACACAGGTCAGCACAAATATCGCACGAAATACTATTAAAATAAAGCTAAAGGCAGTTAAACACTTCGTTGAAATAACGCGAAAAAAAGACAAACTCCTACTTTTCATAAATATGTACAAGATTGTTCGATTGAGAAAACGTTAGAACAGTTTATAGATATCAAGTGTACCTATCTATCAATTGGAATAGATGTAAGTAAAATTACCGAAGCCGTTTGGTAGAAGATGCACCATGAATAAAAAAATTGCATCCTGTTAAAAAGTTTTTATGACTGCAAATTAGTAATTTGAAAGAATACATAAAACCAAATGTTGTGCTTGCATTGATAAATTAGAATATATGAAATCGCAATGTCGGCTTCGGATTCGAACGCAGAATATTATGATATGGTTTCATGAGTTGGTACTTCTGTAAACTATAGTACCTAGTGGAACAGTTGGCTTCAAATGAGGTTAGGAGGACCCAAGACGGAGCACTTGGCTTTGAATCTGGGTGCTTCATGTCTCTTGTGTACAGTTGCGTAAACTTAATCAATTATTACAAAATCGTGTCAATATTTAGTTGTTATTAACCAGTGATTAGTGATACAATCGGTAATGTTAAAGTTGAAGTATGTGATGGAAATAGGAAACCTAAAAATGAAGGATTGGCCGTGTTTCTATTTACCTGCCCCTGCTACTCTGCAAACCAAGGTACAAAATGGTACATACCTACAGCCAGGTCAAATTAGCCCAAAAAGTAGGGTACCCTTGCATTAATTCACAACAAGCTGAAAATTTACAGGCACGTAAGACACCTCTCTAATGAAATTCTGAAAAGTCCCTATTGATCCCAGCGTGCAAAAAATGTTATCCAAGTTCACAAAAAAAGAATTTTTAATTTTTTGCCAAAACGGTTAGTTTTACGATAATAATAGTTGAGACAAAATTGTAGATCGGGTTATTATCTACTAAAATTGTCCCGATCCTTTTTTTCTCTAAGATTTACCATTTCTGAGAAAAGCCATTCGAAAGTTAGCTGGAGCTGTATTCTCCATAATATGCATTACTACGAGATGTGATCAAAAATACGGTAAATGCATTTTTATACCAAGAACTGCTGTCTCTATGTCCATTCGAATGAATACGTTCGATAATCTGATTCATTCAGGTAGTCTGTAGCTAATTTGAACAAGTTGCGATTTGTCTATCAGCTTCCAGTCTGCTCATCACTCAAAAGTCTGGGAACAAATTTCGTGCTGTCTCGTCTCATTTGCAAATCACCGGTTAAAATAGATTAGTTATAATAGCTGAAAACTACTTTAGCATCGTTGTGATTTGAAAGTCAATGAAACGTAAAAGCGACAGTAAATATAGACAGACACATAAATTCATAAGATTTAAATGTGGGAGAAAATGAGATAGGAAACATTATTGTTTGTGCGTGCATGCGTAGTACAAAGCTTGAGAAAAGGCATCACAACAACCGTGGTGTTTTTACAATAAAATTCTTCTTTGTGCCGAAAACGAATGCAGAATATTGTCGGGATTGTCGAAAAAAAAAAGGAAAACAAAATTAAAAAGAAAGCAAAAAGTTCAACGGAACGTCTTCGTGAATTTCGTGCACGCCGAAAAGCGTTGTTGAATGTGAAAAATGATAGTTCTATATCTGAAAGTCTTCAAGTCGAGAGTGAATAGGTATCTTCTAGGCAAGCATCTCCATCCTCAGCCGTGTCGACACTTACCAACAGGTGAGACTGCGGTGAAGTGCTTGCCTATTCTGAAATTAAAAAAAAACTTAAATATTTTCTAAACAACAGATGTTGTCCTAATACGAACACATGATGTTTGACATTTAATAATTAATTACTCTTAATGCTTCGGAATACTAATAATAATATTTGATATGTCATTTATTTATAATAACGCGTCACGATCACGTACCTTCATAGATCCTGACCTCTGACTAGGATTCCCTGTATCTAGGGAATCAGGAACTACCAAGACCATGGAATAAAAATAAGATTGTCATCAGTTTCCTACCAAAGCCTTGTGGCCTACAAATAATATTTTTTTAATTATTATTTATTATTGAACGTACCGGCGCGCGGCGCGGCGCCGGCGGGCGCCCCGCATACAGACAGTTTTCTCTGTTTCTACTCGTAGTATTTCGATCTACTTTCAAACATTGCACAAGTCAGTATTAAGCTAATATAAACACAATACCTCAATTTGCGTCGCGCAGTCAGATAACAAAAGGTAAAAACCGCATTCCAATCCGTTCAGTTGTTTATACGTTATAGAATAGAATAGAAAACTTTTTATTGTACACAAAAAAAAAATAGTACAGAAAATTAACAATAGGTAAACAAAGGTAGTACAACGGGCGGTCTTATCGCTGAAAGCGATTTCTTCCAGACAACCTTTGGATGGACAGTAAAAACATTTTCGATAGTAGGGTGGGTAGCGTACTTACTCGTACTTACATAATTTTGTAATACTATAGATTCAATACTTACTTTATAATAACACACATACACACTATACCTACCTAATAAATGAAGAATATGATAAATTATGATATGATGTTACAGTTATACTACTTTCTTAATGTAAGTATATGTAATTACATCTATATAGCTAAATTAACTGTCTGTCGGTCATCTGTTTAGTTCCATAGAGCACGACGGGCGCGGGTGGCGGCCGACGGCGGCGCGGGCGCGGCGGCCGGCAGCGCGGCACAATAGCTTTTTAAAAAATCATAATGGCTTAACACTTTCACTGCTGAGCCGATTTGCTTTTCTAGCCACGGGTGCGGCTCTGCACACTCTATAGTGTTTTCCCATACAACGAACACAAAAGTTGTGTTTTCCCGGGCTCGCGGCAAGCTATGAAAAACCCGACAGTTGTGTTTTCAGCACGTGTTAAGTGTAATTTAGCTTTTCAAACATTTATTAAAATTCAATTTAAATAAAATGAAAACAATTTTATTGTTACGATTCCATGGTCAATATGGTCATTTTCAATTTCAGGACGACGAATTTCATAGTTTTTATTAATTTCCAGACCTAAACCTGTCTGCGAACACAGGTGACTCTTTATTTAGTAATGTGAAATGCCGTCAAAAATTGAAATGAAACGGTGAAAAGCCCGACTACGAATCTAACTGAAAGGAGTCACTTTAGAAAAAAGGATTTAGCAAAAACATCGGTCAAAAGTTAAAAGAAAATACTAATGCCTCCGCATTTGCCGTTTCCAGTATTGTTGGCAGTCAGATTTCTTTTTTGTATCATTAATTTGTATTTAAAGCTTTTTAATTTTCTTTTATTATCACTCGCTTTTCGGTGAAGGTAAACATCGTGAGGAAACCCACACACCTACCCGAGAATAATTTCGGAGGTAGGTATGTTATCCTCCAATCCGGACTAGGCTCCCGTGGTGGATTATGGCCTAATCCTCCTCTCGAAAGAGAGGGGAGACCCGTGCCCAGCAGTGGGACGTTAAGGGTTGATGATGATGATGCTGATGAATTTTTCCGTAAACTTATCGTCGCTCGTTTGACTATCTGTCATATCTGGCTTTTTGGCTTAATTGAGCACCCGGAGTTAGTTACAGTTAAACGCCCATTTTCGGAGTCCCGGGTAGCCGGGTACAATCCCGGGATTTCGAGACCAGTAAATGAACCGGGATCCTGAGATTGTATTCTCTAGTTATGACGTGTACCTACATCAGTTATTCATTACATTTCATTTATTTCCTACATTATTTACTTGTCACCGACGGGTCTTAATCGCGCTCCGATTAGTTAATATGAATTCAGTTCGCGAATAAAAACTTCTATTACAAATGTACATTCCTATATACACCGACAGACTATTTCAAACAATGTTAATTTCTACCATCTATAAAGCTCTGCGATTTATACTTAGTTAGATGGTGTGTGATATCAGGTCCGCCACTAGGCGCGGGGTCACAGACGGTTCAAACTTCAAATGTCACAGGCACCCTTCACCGGCACACAACGAATCAGGGTGGTTATAATTACGTCATTTAATAATAACGACAATATGTTAGTTGCCGGCACGCGCCCGCGGCCCGCTCCCTCACCATAGGAAATTCCATCAATATGTTCATGGACGGAAATATGCTGGTCACGCTTTATGAATGCCGTGTCTTATTTCAAATATTTATAATACTAAATAACCAATACTTGTACACGTAAATAATAATAATAATATGTAACAATATCCCTGCTCACGCAAGTGAATAGAGACCCGTGCCCAGCAGTGGGACGTTATGGGTTGATGATGATGATGATGATGATGAATAATATCTAAAAATACAGTCAAAACTGCGATGAAGTGCTCAATAATGTTCTTTAACAATTTCGTTTAAAATGACTTAGTAGGAGTTTGAGGATCATATCGTTATATCGGGAGTACCTATTAATTATCAGCTATTTCTTTTTTTTTAATGGCTCTTCACTTATTATAATACTAGCTGCGCCCCGCGGTTTCACCCGCGTAGTTCCTGTTCCCGCGGGAATATGGGGATAAAAATAGCCTATGTTACTCGCGGTCAATGTAGCTTTCATACAAACTTTCATCCCCTATTTCAAACCCTTAAAATTCTTTTATCGCATTAAAAAGTACCCTATGTCCTTTCTCAGGCTCTAGACTATCTCTGTACCAAATTTCATTTCAATCGGTTCAGTACTTTAGGCGTGAAAGAGCAACAGACGTGTAAACGATAGTGAAATATTACTAGTTTCCATTGCTTATGCAGGAACCCAGTTATGGTTGCTCTGCTATAAAATATTAAGATTTAGTCTCTCACTTCGATCGGTGATTTTTAGTTATTACTGTTTTTTTCATGTCATCCAGACGTACATGTAATGTATTTGTAACCAAATAAATACTTAGTATAAAATGTCATAGTTCGCTCGCTCTTTGAAATCATACCGAGCTAAGCATATTGAGTTTTCACTCACATGGGTAGGTTGGAGGCTCAATTTATGTCTACCACAGCCTAATTAAATTTTCTATACTTTTACGTTCAAACTTGGAAGTTTTCTACGTTTCTGGCAAAAACTTAATTGTACATCATAGATGTATGTGTAGGTACTACTTATATAAAACTTATATTTGCCTCATCCTCTCATACTCTGCCCCTCACCCAAACCAAATGATAAGTAAGTAAGTACCTATAGTTTCAAATTCTGATAGCAAAAGAATATAATCGAATTAGGTAGACCCAAGCACAGCTACTGAGTCAATCGTTTTGACTCGAGCGCGGCAATTAGAACACAAGCCACAATTGGAACCCGTAACATTTACTATTAATAGATAATTATACCTATGGCCCCTAGGCCGTCATTGTCGCCGACAGACGGTGTAATCGCGCCCGCGGTAACCCGCGATTACGAAACATGTCGTTGTGTATGTTGTGTCGCCTGTAATTTAAAGACACGAATATGAACGTTCGATGTTATTGCCTTATTGATTTAATAGGAAGGTACTGAACTTTTATTGTGACTTGTACCCTCGTATCAACTCCTCTCCACCCGGTACTTACCCCTAAATAAATAACTAAGTAGGACTGACATTGTTTGGTTGGTTTTTACATGAAATAATTGAGTACATATTTTAGATTTTTGTGGTTTAGCTCGGTTCAAACTTAGCACTGTTGACGGCGACGATAGCTAATTTAATCCTAGTATAATAAAATAATAAATGCATCTCGTAGGTTACACTAGGTGTGCCCCGCTCGCGCAAGACGTTCTACGTTCCCGTAGCCCCAACAGAAGGATCACCCTGAAACAGCCGGTGGAAAACCCTGGAGTTTAGTAGTAGCTATACGGTCAGGCAGCTGGCGGGGTGTCCCGTATGCGTAATGCACGTATTGCAGGTTAAAAAAAAGTTTGCCCCGCGCTGTGCTTTCACTTACGAGAGAAGGACAAACCAACACACACACTTTCGCGTTTATATTAAGTATATAGTTGTAGGATGTCTAAAAATGCGGTCATGCGGTGTGGTTACGGGCCGAAAACCTTAGGTATCTAATAAGAAATAAATTTATTTGGTTGGGGCATGGAAAAACCCTGCTAGTTACATCATAATAATCATTTTATCTGGGCACGGGTCCTTATTTTGCCAGTTAAGGGCCCTTAGCTGGAAGCTATTTAGGTTAATTTTGTCGTGGCATCTGTGACATAATTATAGGTATAAAGGCTTCTGTGCGACAGAGCCACGGACAACAAAATACTTACATACTTAAGTAACTATAACTTAGAAAAAATTACCCTCAATTCTCTTTCCTGCTCCATCATTCAGACCCTGATCACCATCTATCTATAACCTATACATTAAGATCATTCCAGTGAGCCCAAACAATACACATCTGCTGTATGTAGGTAAGGAGTTGGGTATCCTGCAGTTTCCAGGTGATGTTGCAGCGTTTAGCCACGTTTGCCATGTTCTTGCAATATCATTGAAGTAACAGGATAGATACCAAATTTCGAATCGATCAGACTTGTGGAAGTTTCTCTTATCCTGTTATTAACTAGAAAAGAGCTGGTGATCTTCAAACGGCTGAACAGATTTTCTTGAATCATAAAAAAAGAACAGAAATAAAAATAATAGACAAAAAATAAATAAAGAGTTTTTATTATTATTCACTTTATTTATTTTACTTCTTAAATATAAATTTCTTTTACAATACTTTCACAAAACTAATAAAAATACAGTCAATTAAAAATATTATAGAAGAAACTAAAACCTAGGATACCACCGGTAGCGGAGCTAGGCCCAGGCCATTATTATAGCTATAACACTCTTGATCAACAAACAAACTCTTTCAAACAATAAAACTAAATCAATATCGGTTCATCCGTTTAGGAACTACGAAGCTACAGCGTAGACAGACACAGATACAAACGTTAAACTTATAACACCCCTCTTATTGCGTAAGGGGTTAAAAATATTTGTTCCTTGGCTGTCCCTGTGTGGACTGCATATTTATATTGAATATGAATAGGTTCGTATACACTTAAAGTTCTCTTCAATTTCCTGCTGCATAAATTTATGTTTCCGAGCGAAGCCTGAAGGATTACTTATTGACATGACGTAATATACTGAACATTTTCCTTAGACAAGTTGCTGAAGGCACCGGCACCCTCAGCGGAGCCTCGTGGGAATGTCGCCAGCCGCTGCTGCCACAATTACCGAGCCATTAGACCGTCCTGACTCTTATTATAGTGTTGTGGCAAAACAAACCACATACTCAATGTAATTAATTTTATTGTTAGCATGCCATTCCTTATCGCACGCGGCACTACTCATTTGTATCTCAATATTATTTATTCTTATTTTAACTGTACCTAACCCGCGACCTCGTTCGTGCGTTACTTTGACAAATATACCTAGTTATACTAGCTGCGCCCTGCGTATTCACCCGCATAATTTCAGTTTTCCCGCAATGTCTCTGCATTTCCGGATCAAAAACCACCATGTTACTAAAGAATAGCTGCAGATTGCAAAAACACAAATGTTAAATCGTGAGTTCATACAAAAATCTCACTGAATAAAACATTTTCTTTTTTTCCAA
Organism: Campaea margaritaria; assembly: GCA_912999815.1. Taxonomy (NCBI): domain Eukaryota; kingdom Metazoa; phylum Arthropoda; class Insecta; order Lepidoptera; family Geometridae; genus Campaea; species Campaea margaritaria. The sequence goes on from OU538788.1 coordinate 11,462,547, forward strand.
ATTTTTCATTTTTGCGGGCAATTTTCTTAATGTTTTCTTCCGTAAGAACCTTCTCCTGATGATAACAAAAAGTAAAAAAAAAAAGCCAACCATGCGTCATTTGTATTTAATTGGTCCATACGCTGGGATTTTATATAACAGGAATCCTATGAATTAGTACTAGAGTAAACAATAGTAACTACAGATTTTTTTTTTAATACATAAAAAAAAAAAACATTTCACACACTCACTCGTCCCTATTATTTTCGCCACTAAAGTGTGTGTCATGGGGTGATAGTGACGGGGCTAACCTGGAAGAGTTATTTTTAATATTTTACCGTAGACGACGCGGCCGTGGCCGCGGCCGCCGTTCCGACAAGGGGTAGGTATCTTATTTGAATAATCAATCGATGTATAATGGCAAATTGTCAATGACGTGGCAACATAAAGTATTGTTCAATATCGAGGCACGTTGCGTAGGGCTTTAGTGACGATTTGATTACCCTATTGAAAAAAGTTCACTTAGCATATTTTATTAATGTCCTTGGGTAAGTATAGTATCTATTATTCATTCTTTATGTTGACTTGCTAATAATTTATTAGAATAGATACTAAATTGAACGTAGTCTCTTGTCTATATTATCTAGCATTTATTACCTAGGTAGAGAAAAAGCTCGTTAGGAAAAAATGTTTGATGCTTACTAGATATGTATAGGAACAGCAACTCACCGGCGCGTGGCGCGGCGGCGGCGGCGCGGTAGTGCTGTTATGTAGGTACCTGGGTAGGTCTTGTCGTTGCTATTTTATTAAATTGTTTTATATCAAGCAGGAAATATGGACATCGGCAAGTCGGAATCCTTGTGCCGGGTGTGTGGGGACAAGGCCTCTGGGAAACACTACGGGGTGCCGTCGTGCGATGGCTGCCGGGGGTTCTTCAAACGGAGTATTCGCCGGTAACATTGCAATTAGTGCAAGCCACCTAGGTTGATAACTACAGCGACAAACTGAGAATTAACGATTTTATGCAGGCTGGGTGACAACTAAATATTACTGTCGTTGATGACGCCTTTTTTACCTTTGGGAAGGGCCCTGTAATCATGACTATTAATGTTTAAAATTTCAACGCCCACAAAACGAAGATGATTCTCATGCTAGATTTTTAAGAATTGAGATCGGTATCACGTGGTCTTTTTTTTTAAATTTAAACATTTACTATCTACTTTGTAATAATTGCCTCATAATTTTATGGTTTAGAAATTTAGACTACGCGTGCAAGGACAACGGGCGATGCGTGGTGGATGTGACCAGGAGGAACCAATGCCAGGCGTGCAGATTCGCCAAATGCCTGAAGGCTAACATGAAAAAAGATGGTAAGTATTTTTTTTTAAATCTAAAATACAGCCCTTGATGCGTCGTGGTGGAAGGATTAGTCTGTTAGTGTAGTGGGACTTGTCACTGTCCTGGGCACGGACTGAGAGAATTGCTATATGAGAACTCCTTGTGCTCTGAGGTTGAAGATGCCACCATAAATGCCACTCAGCAAAGCTTTATCCGCGTCCCCCATAGTATGTTGGTAGGTAGGTACTAACTAAACGAACATAGCCTGATTCTCTCGTTGGAAGCTTTGGAGCGACGCTTACTGCTTACGCACCAAAAAGTCTTAGGAGCTACTATTAGTACTAATTATTACAGCATAATAATTCGTAGAAATGTGTTTATAAAAGATTACCTATCTAAATAGATGTTTGTTAGACCACAGAATAGATAGTTAGACTGTTAGTATTAGGAACCATTTGGTCATTTTCATAATGTCTTACCTAAATCCAAACGTTATACTCGTATAGGTACCCAGCCTCCCAAAAAATTGAATGAAACGGTACACCTCTAATGGGAATCAATAGCGAACACGGCCGGCCTCTCGTCGCTATAAAGCATTTATTCGGCTCCTCCGCGAAGCATGTCTTTTCCATTAGGAGACAGTTGAAGTATTTGCGGTGAACAAGTGTCACTAAGTGGTGGATAAAAACGGTAGGGGCAGCTCGACAGTCGACAGTTCGTCGCCTTTCCGCCGCCATGTTCGAGTTCCCACAGTATACCTACCTACCTACTGTCGTAGCGTAGTGGTATTGGGCCGACTGTGAAACGTGAGGTATCGAGTTTGATCCCCGCACTGGGTAAAGATGTAAACAAGGCGCGCGTTACTGTGCGTGTAAATCTATCGGAACGGATGAGTGAGATGAGGGAGATGAGGCAATTGGCACTCATAACCACATTGCACATTGGCAACGTAGTATTTTCATGGAAACACTGGAAACTCATTAAAAGAGTTAACTTTGTACCTACTTCCGGTTTTGTTTTTAAGGTTCTGAGGTACGCATGGGTCCAAGCTGGACCTTGTTAGTAGGAACGTAGTCTGCCCTTCCGGCTAGAGGTGGCAGCTCTTAAAGGAAATACAACGATTAGTATTAGAGTAGGTAAGTAACTTAAATTAGGCTACGCTATCTCAAAAATGGAAATCATATCATGTTGGTAAAACTAAAGAAGAAAACAAGAATAATTGTAGTAGGTTGGTTAAGGTACCTACTTTAAACAATTTGTTTTAGAAACAAAGCAGCGTAAACAGTTTATTGGCCTTATTTTAAGAAAAAATTCTAGCTAGTAAAATGTATGCTCATCCTATGACCAAAACCTTGCTAATTACTGCACGATTTACTTTTTAAAAAAATAACGTAACCTGTGAACATTACTAAACAAAACTTACATCTATATTAAATTTCAGACTTATGCCAATACCATAAAATAAAAAATTTAACTGTAATCTAAATGTGACGGAACCCTGAATATTTGACTGAATATATATATATGACTGATATGAATATATGTGACTATGTGAACATAATATGAATAGATACTCTGAACAATTCTGTTACAATGTCAAAGCTATGCTAATAAGTTAAGCAACGTAAGTAATATAATACATATGTACATACTAGCTGCGCCCCGCGGTTAACACTCGCGTTAAGTATAATGCCAAAGGAACCGTAACTTTTTACGCTAGAAACAATAACCCATTCAATCAAACCAAATCTTAAAAACCAAAACCAAAACCAAATCAAAATAACCCGTTAATCCAGGTAATAATAAACTATCGGCGTGCAAACATCAAAATCCTTTCAGACCTTTTTAGGTGATTAAGTAACAGACATCTTAAATTCTTAATATACTAACTTTCACATTTATAATATTAGAAGGATTGTACCTATATTGAATCACAATGTACTCGTTGGGTTTTTTTCAATGTGTCACACTATTCCAGTGGGTGTGCCTTGAAGGGAAGTAAAATCCAACCAGTGACATTGTGTATGACACGCGATTGGTAGTGACTCGGGAATCCATCCACTTAGCTTGTTATTCTGAAGTAATGCGACCATAATTTAGCTGCCTCGGTAATGGTATCACATTACACTATCCCCACGAAAGTGAGGTGTGAGCCATAGTCAGCTCAGCGGTAGTCGGGTGATGGCTATGGTGATGATGACATGGAATCACACTTCCGAGCTTTACTGTAAAAAGAAATACTTAAATTCTTACAGATCGCAATCCCTTCTTAACCCATCAAGTGATAACAAACATAACGCCTCCCGGCCCCGGCTGTCACCGACAGCGGCTTTCGCACAGATATATTTATTGACTTTGTAAAATTGATTGCTCCGTGGCCCCCGCCGTCCCCACTCTACGCCACCTCTATTATATCACACTTACCCACACCCTGTTGTTTGCCGACCGCTTGTTATTTTATCCGCAAGATTTAAGTTTGCGTGGGCGGCGGTAGTGTGACGACATATGGTTTAAGTGATTCGTTATTATATCAGGAAAATAATAGATACCTAAGTGTCTTTATAATCTGCAGATTCATTATTCTAACTGATGATAATTTAATCCTACTTATACTACCTACTTATTAGATATCTGAATTGTTTGCAAGTCTCTCTAGACTCGGGAAAGGTGGAGGTGTGAATATAGATCATTAAAACCTAGTGATTTATACTGTAGCTTTATTTTTAAATAGATTTAGTTTTACTAAAGATGTTTAATTATTTGCAGCAGTGCAGCACGAGCGCGCCGCCCGCCCCTCCGTGACCGCCCAACACCAATTAGCGCTACAAAAGCTCGGCTACAGCTTCTCGAGGCAGCAGGCTTTTGTGCCATTCTGCGCGCCGCTACCCTTCTCTACACTCCCTCCTTTACACACTTACAATAGCCTGATACCCACCTATTCAGACACTTTTCAAAACACACATAACTCGTTCCTCGAGAGAGCGGCGTTCCAAGACTTTTCAATGAGACTCCCCGGGGCTCCTGATGCTCAATTTAACCCTCTTATCGGCTCTCACGTCAATTCACTGAACTCTCTAAGTTCGTTCAAGATACCTCTATTCTCAACATCTCTTCGCTATCCCGTGCCGCACCCCGGATATTTTCCCACAAACATTTTCTACCCTCCTGTGATATCAAGCGACGCTCCAACCTCGACAATACAAAGTAAATATATGTTTAAATGCACGCGACGTATTTACAGAAAGACAAGTGTTCAGCGTTCAAGCCGCTTGGGTTCGGTTAGATGCTCTGTGGCTCTTTATAAATAAAATGTCCATCTTCTTTCGGAATTGAGTTTTGGTATCTGATACGTTCAGCTTGAGGATTATAAAATATTTTGGAATCTTCAATAACACATTTTTTCAGTAGCTGTTGACATCTTATGATGAGACGTAGATATAAGACGCTCACCATTGACGTAAATATGGCAGGGAGGCTACAGATAGCATTGACCGCGTAAAGCCTGCACACGTGGATCCAGTTGCTGGCGTTTCAATGGGCAGTGCATCATTTTCGCCGTTCGTGCCAGCCACAGCTGCGTCACGTCCAGCGTCAGTTCAAGTTCTTCTTATAAATTAATTCTCATTAGAAAAGGCTGCCCACAGAGATCTGTTGCATCTTGTGGGACGCCTCTGAGTCATGCTCGTAGTAAGTACTTAGAACTAAAGTATTTGGCGAATTAAATGGTCTGATTTGACCTACCTGGTAGGAAGTAACGGAATAACACCACCAAACATGCGGTCCATATTAGCAATAAACATTGTAAGGTAAACTATGTAGCTTATGTAAGCCACTGCAACTTCGTACTTACCTGGTCCCTAACTAACTACCTAGCTAGATACTTATTCGTATCTATGTTATATTATTATTGTCATTATTATTATTTACACACCTTATTCTCCTTCATTTCGTTTAGGAGCTACATATCCGTGATATACAGATAAATGGACGGATAGATAGTATTGCCACAGCAATGAGATACTGATGCACATAGGTATGTTTGTGAGTATCGTTCGGGTACCTACCTACAGAAGTCAAAATTCCTAGTCTCCGTAAGTATATCCGATTAGCACTAAGGAGAAATAGATGTTCTACTCATGCTTGATGAAGGACGATTTCTAATGAATTCTGAGATTCAGAAATTTACAATTTAGTCTTTATCTTTTAGTGACTTATTCGATTACTAGGTAGTTGCCTAAGTTTCTCTTGGAAACACATACAATGCTATGATCATTTAATAAACGCGCGTTGTTTCGCCGAGGACCTGAAGGACTCCTTAGGTAGGTACTTACGAGTATATATTGCAACAACCTGCTCCCCGCGGTTTCCCGGTATTCCGCAGGACCGCTGCATTTTCCTGGATTGAAACATGGCCAAACAGCACTCAAGGATGATGTAGCTTCCTAATAGGGAAATAATTTTTAGAATCAAGTTTTAAAGTATTCTCAAAAAAGACTACAGTAGTCATTTACATGAGACCAAGTATACCATTTATAAATCTATCTATATGGAATGTGTCCGGAACGATACATTAAGGAGATCAATGTTTGGTGCACATTGGACTTCTGAACAGTACTTTGTCTTGTCCCACATCAGAAGAAGCCAAAATATTGTATCGGTTAGCAGATCTAGCCTTGACAAAATAGCTGTTAATTGTGTTACTGTTTTGTTGTTTTTATAATCTCTGTTTATTGTTTCTACAGGACGATGTGGACATAGTCCTTTAAATAAATAAAAAAAAAACTATCTATATATATATAAATGTTATGTTGGTTCAAAAACTCAAAAAGTTCTGCACCGATCGAGCTGAAATTTTAGCATGATATATAATCCGCATCAATGATTGTTTTTATCTATTTTTTTCATCAGTGACATATCAACGAATGTGCGAATGTGTCACAGCGAAGCGTGGCAGAGTACAGCTAGTTATTTATAATTTCGTTCATTATGGTTTATGTTCCTACTCAATCATGTCATTATTTCAATCAACTGTAGTTCCGGAGAGTACCTACAAAGAAATTAACTTACAAATAAATTATTCTCTTTATAATGTTAAGGTAGATACTGAAGAAGAACGCAGAACGCGGAACGCTTGAACATTCTGTCTACGAAGCTAGAAGTTTTACCTACTTACCTACCTGCCTAGGTTTTTTAAACTCATGCACGAATTTCAGAATCAACTGCGAATGACCTAAGTGGTGCGCCTTTGCTTTCGTCGCTGCAAAATACCGACGGTCCTGAGAAGCCAGATTCCCAACTTTCAGATAAAATGAATGAAGACGAAGTTTCGAGCTCAGAAGAAGCCTTCAAAACAGACAGCTCCGTTGAAAAAAGCACAAGGGATCATGCTATCAGTGAAGGTCATACACATATAGGTATGACAGCAAAACTTTGCTCCAAATTACCTAATTATCCAACGTGATTTATATTTTTTAAGATAGTAGCTGTGGTTAACACAAATATTGAACTTGCGCTGGAATCGAACCCGGAATCTCACGCATCAACCGCATCATTTTCTTTTAATAACTAATTATAGGTTTATTTCACTAGATTCCACGCCTGCCCGAGCACACCCTCCTGTAATCTTCGAGCCGCCTTTTCATGTCGTTGCAAAAGCTACGCCACTTCACGAGCCCAGAGATATCGCGCTGATTGATCCAAAGGAACTGCTGAAAGCTCACCGAGCAGAAAATATTAAGGAATTAGATGAAAATTACGCGGTTTCTGGGTATAAAAAGTATTACGAACCTTGGAAAATAACGGGTGACGGGAACTACAAGCCAGCGGCGAAGCTTCTCGTAACTTCAATAAAGTGGCTGCATGAAATTGGAGCCTTCACCCAATTGAAGAGTTCCGTGCAAGCGACGCTTCTTCATGACAACTGGAAGGAACTGTTCGTGCTCACAGCTGTGCAATATTCCTATCATTTTGACGAAGGTGAGTGTTTGGTGAAGGCAATCAATTCATGGGGAACCCTGAGAACCACTAATTTAAGGGCTTGCGATTCACAGGAGCCTCCAACTCCCACACTGCTGCTTGGATTGCGGGCCGGAATCTTTGGCCAATGACGATCAAACAGAATATCAATCCGCAAAAGTATTTCTTTTTTCAGATGATGTAACATCTGTAATAACTGCCAAGCGACCGAACATCAAAGAAGAGTTGACAAAGCTATCGCGTATTTTGAAGAGTATATCACAATACCGACTGGAGAAACCCGAATTCGACTGGATAAAGACTGCCTTATTGTTCCGCACCGGTAAGTTACTACACGTGGTTGAAGATAATAATATATTTATAGATAGCTCAGCGTGTTAAACAGGGGAGGGGGATTAAGGTAGACCACATTAGTGTTATTTAAGGACTTACCTCAATGTATGTTCAGTGATTATGAATGATGAATTAGATACATAAAGTCACATAAGACAAGTACGCACTACCAGTGCCATGAGAAATCGGGTTCAATCCTCATCCCTATTACGTGTTCTCGTTAGTTATGTGCGTATTTACGTGGCTCAGTACTTCGGAGGACACGTTACCCCTTACCCATTGAGTACTAAATTGCATAAACTGCCTGAACCGCAGAGAGATCTAAAAATGGGTACTTAAGTTTAAGGCGCTACATCGAGGTAATTCAAAAGTTATTTTTACGTTAATCCCTTATTTCACACTATGCCTAATACTAATTATGTACCTACTAGGTACTAAATAATGTTACAGGCAGTTTATTCCTTGAAATAAGTACAAGAGCTGCCATCTAGCTCACCACATGACGAACTAAACATTATGTTAAACCATTCTGTGTAATTTTAAGATTGTCAGTTTATTATAACTTCGGAGCAGTGTTGCCAGTTTTTTTTTCTCCAATTCGGGATATTGGCACTTTTTGAGTAAAAAAAGCGGGATTCTTGCTTCGAAAGCTGGACATAGTAAATAATAATTTATTTTTAAAGTCAATTTTCTGTGAATATTATTAAGTGAAGTGCTCAAAACGTAACTAGATGGCGCCAGTGGAAAAATTGCCTGGCGGTGGTGTTTCGTTCGCAGCGGATAGCGTGCCAAATCGCTTGTGGCGAGGATAGCGGGAATTTTAAAAGACCCAACGGTGTTGGGATCTTTCGTAACCACTTTTTGAATTGCGACTCGCACGTTCTACGTGTAGTCGTTTTATTAAATCATCATTGTAACTGTCCTATCAATGAGTTGTATTATTGTAGTACAATATACTATAGTGCAATTTATGGATATGATTGTATATTAAATGCACAATTTCACATTGTTGTTGCGGGAAAACTGGAATTATGCGGATGAAGCCGCGGGATGCAGCTACTTATTTCATTCAGATAGTTACACAATGCACCTAAATACTCAAATAAGTCAATAAACACTGCAATCGTCAGTTTAACGGTTAATTGACTTATTTGAACAATCTAGTGCAGTAGTATTTTAATTTACTTATCTACAGAATATCGTAAAGAATGATCCTTTACTGTCGCAAACTCCGTTATCATTTGTTTTTAAAGTAGTTACCCGAAACCAAACAACTGCTTAAAATTTGAATTTACCGCCATAAGCGAAGCGTACCTTATGTGACAGAATGTCAGTAAAGTGCTCAAAACGTAACTAGATGGCGCCAGTGGAAAAATTGCCTCGCGGTGGTGTTTCGTTCGCAGCGGGTAGCGTGCCAAATCGCTTGTGGCGAGGATAGCGGGAATTTTAAAAGACCCAACGGTGTTGGGACCATTTGCAACCAGTTTTTGAATTGCGACTCGCACGTTCTACGTGTAGTCGTTTTATTAAATCATCATTGTAACTGTCCTATCTATGAGTTGTATTATTGTAGTACAATATACTATAGTGCAATTTATGGATATGATTGTATATTAAATGCACAATGTGAAATTGTGCATTGACGTAAAAAATCACAAGTATTAAGTTGTTTCACCTTGGTAGGTACTTTAATTTCCGGCATGCAGTAATTTTATTATGAGAAACTTGATAGTAGGTATCTAGTTGTTTATGTTTGCTTCGCACGATTTGTGCATTTAGCCTGTGTCAAGTATCGTTATTAGATATTATTATTTGAAGTTTGTAATATTTGTATAATATAGATACCTAAATGAGAATCCGCATTTTCATTAAAATCATTTGAAAAATAATATAGTTACTTGACACTGTTATTTATTCTACTGTTCCTACAAAACTGTCATGCCACAACACGTACGAAGCTCGAAATTTAAAAATATTATGTACTTACGTACCTACCTATTATTTTTTGTTTTTAGCGCTATTTGGAACAGAGTAACACTCGTAACAGGAGGGGGTTATTATTCAAGTTTTGCCATCATTATGCGAGTTTCCTGTCTATATACATTAGCAGTCATGATCTAAGGAAGCTATAATTATTGAATTACGTTTGGAGCACGATTCCACAGACAGACACATAGATGCTCAGATACACACGTCAAACGTATGACAACCCTTTCTTAAGAACTATTAGGTGAACTGTGACTATGGTTATATAGTACCTACCTACTTAGGAGGCAAATAGTTTATATCCTCAAAGTTTTTCCCCATATTGTTGTGTCTGTTTTAAAGTACACAGTACGTTGCAACAACGATTTCTAACTTAAAAAACCTATTAATTCTCCCTCAACAAGTAGTTATTAAAATCTATACAGACCTACAACCGGCGAGGCGGGCTTTAAATAATTCATATTGGTCTGTTTGTACACGTCCGTTGTACTAACTAACTGCCACGTTATACTAACTAACTGCCAACGTTGTAATAACTGCCAAGCGACCGAACATCAAAGAAGAGTTGACAAAGCTATCGCGTATTATGAAGAGTATATCACAATACCGACTCGAGAAACCCGAATTCGACTGGATAAAGACTGCCATAATGTTCCGCACCGGTAAGTTACTACACGTGGTTGAAGATAATAATATATTTATAGATAGCTCAGCGTGTTAAACAGGGTGCTCATCAAAAAGGGGAGGGGGATTAAGGTAGACCACATTAGTGTTATTTAAGGACTTACCTCAATGTATGTTCAGTGATTATTAATGATGAATTAGATACATAAAGTCCCATAAGACAAGTACGCACTACCAGTGCCATGAGAAATCGGGTTCAATCCTCATCCCAATTACGTGTTCTCGTTAGTTATGTGCGTATTTACGTGGCTCAGTACTTCGGAGGACACGTTACCCCTTACCCATTGAGTACTAAATTGCATAAACTGCCTGAACCGCATAGAGATCTAGAAATGGGTACTTAAGTTTAAGGCGCTACATCGAGGTAATTCAAAAGTTATTTTTACGTTAATCCTTTATTTCACTCTATGCCTAATACTAATTAAGTACCTACTAAGTACTAAATAATGTTACAGGCAGTTTATTCCTTGAAACAAGTACCATGCCATCTAGATCACCACATCAATATACCACCACATATAATCACCACAGAAATATATCATCTGTGAAAATTTCAACTGTCTAAGTATCACGCTTCGCACTCGCGGCAAGTTATGAAAAACACGGGACTTGTGTTTTCAGCACTGAAGGTGTTAACTCAGTATGACATAATATTATGACTTACAAGTACATAACATGCCATTAATGGGAAATTAAGGTTATTCGTCGAAAATAGGATTCCGGAAAAGCGTCAGAACTAATTTTATAGTAAGTAAGAGAAAAAGAACAAAAAAAAACATAAAATTAAACACCTATCATAAAATTCCAAGCTGTCGTGTCTGAGCCGGCCTGAAAAACTCTGGCACCCTGAGACTGCCTCGAAAGATCTTCGTAAATATTTAGCTGACAAATAATTGCAGTATTCGTATTGTTCTAGACCTGCACTCCGGTTACCACGTCGCCATGGTGCAAGAGCAGACGATAGCCTCTCTGCGCGACCACTCACTGGCGAAGGATCTGGCGCGGTTCGCGCGCGTGATGCTGCTGCTCACCGACGTCTGCTGCCTGGCCCACCAGGGGCTGCTGGAGCACTTGCTCTTCCCTAACTTCACGGAAAGCGATATTAACAATTCCCTCACTCGTATACTCATGTTCTCGACCACATTGTAATGTGTGCTCTTGGATTTAGGCTGACCGCACGTAGATGTTCCGTGGAGGAACTTGTCGTCGATACAGCTTTTAGTGGCTTTAGCGTCTATTCAGACGAGTGGCCGATAACATGTACACAGTACATGCGTCGCTCTAGCGACAAGACAGACGTTTATGCAATCACTCGGTAATAATAAGATCGGGTTGTCGCCTGAGCGACTGTCGCTCACGCTATAGTAGTATGTGCGGACAGTCTCAATTACATAATAAGAGAAAGATTTACACTACACCCATTGATTTCAAGATTAGTGTTAGAATGTGATCGAACTTTGCTGTTGTTGTTTATATATTTTTATAATTTATATATTAGTCTATTATAATTTTATATATTTAGTTGTGTTATTATTCGTAAATATTTCTTTTTATGTTGGCCACAGTGCCACCCTATTGTTGCACCTCCAGAATGACAGGTAGAGAATGCTACTTAGCATTAAGTCCTTCTTGTACGTGTATTTGTGTGCTAAAGTATAAATAAAGAAAATAACGGCTAAGTCAGCTCTAGTCAGTAGGTTATTTGTAGACATAAGCTCGACTTTAGATGTGTTTTTACTTGATCTATTATATTATTTTCACAAAGCATTGACAACTCTGTTCGGTGTACAGTGAAGATGGATCTGGCCTAGGGGATCTATTAGACTATTTAGCAGTATAAAATTTTTGGTGTATTTTCACATAACTTAAAAACTACTGAACCGATTGCAATGCGGTTTTTAATGTTTCATTGTTGAGTATATCAAATTTAAGTTAGAGTTTATACAATAGACACTTTGATTGACCTGTTATCTAACCTTTACAGTGTCGTAGAGGGCATTGAAATTATAGACCGGAGCATTTTCCTACTCTGCATTTCAATAGTTACAACTTAGTTGGCAACTTGGCACAAACTAAACTATAACTTAATTTGACAGCTCTAAAGTTACTGCCAACTAATTATTAGTCATGACTAAACTAAAATGATGAGTAGTTTGTAACAACCAAATCGTCACCATTGTCTAACAGCTCTAGAGTAATACAACCACAGACCTAGGATTTTTCCGTCTGGAAGCAACTGTCCCCAACAGCGTATTAGTTATGTTAAGAGAAGTTTGTTAAGGTAATAAATAAATAATTCATTCAACCAATTACATTGATGTCTATTTAAAACCCACACATATACAAGCTTAAAATTATATAATAAAAGAAAAACAATTCAACAAATTAAATGTAATACAAGCAGCTATGTACTACAGGCAGACAACTTAGTTTTACTACATAAATGCGTTAAAATGTTATTACACATTCTCCAGACAGAACACATGCGTCAATATTCAAAGAAACAATAAATTAAAGTGGTGTTAAACACATTATAAGTTTTACTGTGTTCTTGTGTTCTTAAAATTAGTAAAAATTCAACGAATTCACGTCATTTACAATAGCATAATATTCCAGCTTATGCATAAAAGTAAGTAAATAGGTTACATAATTAGCGCTAGACCGCTATTCTTTAACATTAACACTCGCTTATATTTAGATATAAAGCATTCCGATCACTACTGTAACGCATACAATCTTGCGACACATTTGTCCCTTATCATTAATCGTACAAAGGTGCTTTTGAGCGTGATTGAAAGCAATTTTATTTGATGGTGGAACTCACATTCACATTCACAAAAACGGTTGTATAATCTAACAACATATCTGATGACTGAAAGAAAAAATGGACTTTATGAGACCTCTACAGAAAAGATCACTTCACTGATAGCGTTTATTAGATAGTGTCACTCTGCTAACTTCAAAAGATTCTACAGAAAAGTAGGCTAGCGCTGGATGCACGTATACTACATCGACAGCTGCTAAATCCGGCATGGACTTCTCCACACAAGGTTATGCCTAAACTGGGATCAACGGGTAGATAAATCTGTTTCCTGACACAAATAATCTATTCCATAAGCACCCTCGACTGATAAATATGTCAGATGTACTCAAGGGAGACAACTACGTATTTATGATACAAAACATTTGAAGCCAACTATCAATATCGAAATGGCTGAAACACGAGTGTAACCACTCCATTAAACGCGTTGGTCACATGTGACAATCGATGCATTTACAAACGTTCATGTTAAAATTGGTGTCAACATTAGTGTGGCTCCAGCATTCATTCACAATTAAATTACAAAATATTGTTACGGCCACGTAACACCGGAAAGTACTGGTTAAATATGATGTAAATACAGTCAATGGTAATATAATATAATAGTATTGTGCGTAGCTACAAAAACTTTGAAAACCTTATCTTAGTGTAGAGTGTACACACTAGCAAGCAATATTTGCTAACTTATTTAGCTTTTGTCGCACCTATCGCCTTCACTGTGTTCCTTTGAATCTGACGCAATACTTCTACGTCACCATCGGTGAGTGTAATAAATTTTACAGGTTTAGAAACTTTCAAATCAAACAAGAATTTACGATTTGTATCACAGTCCACTTTGCTGCTTGTTTTATCGGCACATGTTATTTTTGGTTTGGGCGGTTTTAGGGCTATGTCCTTTATTGGAACCCACTGTCACTTCTCCAGCTCCAAGTCTTTTACTGGAACCTTCTTCTTCGATGCAGCCGCTGATTTCTTTTCGGAATCTTGTTTGGTTTCATGCATTTCAGTGATTGTGACTTTTGGCTTGTCATCGGAGCCATCCAAAGGAGGTAGATTTAGGAGATATGGCATCATAGTGCGACTCTTCTCTTCATTTGACAGCCACTCCATCTGTGAAATATAAGTAGTCGATTAGAACTAAGCCCCAGAGGACAAAAACGCCAAAAGTGCTATGCTGATACCTAAGTGGGTCGCCTGAAATATGTTATTCAACTGTATGACCATGGTGCATAAAACTTAATGACAACAAGGTCTAAAAATACAATGCAAAGTTCTAGGTGCCACTGTAACTGTTATGAGCAGGCATAGCTCTTACCATCACGCGAACGACTTGATCGTCTCGTAATTCAAACAAATAAAAAAAAAACATAGTACAAGACGTTGTTCGACATAGTTTGTATGGCCTCAGTGGCGAAAGTTGCTGATGAAGTGATGCACCAACTGCGAAGCGTGAGGGTACGATTTCCGCAGAGTACAAACACTTGTGTGAAGCGATATTCACATATATAATAAATAAACGACCAGCCGTTCGTGTTCAATACTGTTCAACCGACATCCATAAGTGGGCGAGAAGCTGGTACCTATAACAAGAGGATCAAAGCGGCATACATGTGGATGTGGTCGAGCTGCTATTGCTGAGCCTAAGAAGATGAAAAATACGGCTTATGAAATTAAATTATTTATTTGCACAAAGCACGGCGCAGTAATGATGATAATTATATATTAATGAAGTCCTGCATGTTCCGCCAGAGACTGGTATACAAAAATTGTTGAAAGCCTATATACAATTGAATAAAACTATTATCTCCGTGCAGGCCGCGTGTTATATGATTATATAATAAAAAAGTTTAAGTGTTGATGATAAATATTGTTTTATGCCAAGTCTACCAGCACACCTATAGTTTTCAGGCAAAAATTGCCACTGATCACGAGTATACAAATTCAGTTGCAGTTTATCAACTGTGAGAGTGTATCAACCACAGACCGCATTAAGAACACAATTAGTAGTTTTGCTTATATGCATTCTATGATATATTGAATCCTAGTTAGCGATCAGGATCTATGTATGTAATCAAAATTAATCAAGAAAAAATCAACAATCAATCAATCAACAAAGACAACAACAATCGATCAATGTACTTATGTATGTATGTATGTAGTCTATGAATGACGCGTTGTTGAGAAACACGTATAGTTTGTTGAAACTCGAAGCGCGCTGTAAGATTCGAGTCTTAAGTTTCGTAGTACAGCAAATAGGTTGTATACCTTCTGACGGTGATCCGCGACTGCATCATCGCAGATGTCGATGCACATCTGCTCGGTGAGGCGTCCGTCGTTGGAAGCGTAGGCGGCCGCCTGCCACGCCACGCCCATCTTGGAGAGCGCCCGGCCCGACATGCCGGCCGTGCGCGCTGCCAGCTTCGAGCACATCGCGCCATACTCGAACTTATC
The DNA here is from genome assembly GCA_912999815.1 of Campaea margaritaria. NCBI lineage: Eukaryota > Metazoa > Arthropoda > Insecta > Lepidoptera > Geometridae > Campaea > Campaea margaritaria. The sequence continues at coordinate 11,478,115 of OU538788.1, forward strand.
CACGCTCAGGCGCCTGGAAACAACTCATCGGTTAGCATGCCCTATGTTGCGGGCCGAATATACTTTGAAAATAAACTTCATGTTTCATTCCAAAATCAGCTCATATTTACAAAGACAAAATATGGTCTGATACATGGACAGATTATTATTTGTTATCATTTTATCAAACATCGGCATCTAAGTGAAATTGATCGTGGTCACGAGAAGACATCTCCAGCACCTTCTCGTCGAGGTTTCTCAAAATTATATTTTGATAAAATTCATGCGCTAGTCAGACCCGTTTTTGCCTTTAAGAAGCGACGCGTGACAATTAAAATAAACTCCGAGTTACCTCTTTCCTTCAGAAGCAGGCTGCAGCACAAACTTGTCAAAGTAGAGACGGATCAAGCGCTCCCTCTCATCTATGCCCGGTAGGCCGAACTCTATCATCTTATCGAGCCGGTCGTTGATGGCCGAGTCGAACTGCTGCGGCGTATTGGATGCTAACACCAGCATGATGCGGTTGCTCTGGTCGGAGGTGCGGTACAGGAATGCATTCAAAGCCGCTCGCAGGTCCTCGCTTATCTTCTCCGATGACCGCTTTCGAAGGAACGCGTCTGCTTCGTCAATGAATAGGAGCACGCCTGTGAAAAACGAAAGTCTTTGAGCTCATAAATACACCAGAGCATACTCTCATCGGGTCACACACTACATTAAGTATAGTATATTTTTTTCATTTTCTGTATTTGGTCAATCATGACCAGTTTTGGTCAGATTTTGGTCAGTTGCAGCATTAGGGTTGTCACTTAAGTCGTGTTCTATTCTTACACATAACAATAACGAGACAATTGTGTCAACGCTCACTGACGGCGCGTGGACAGCGAGTTGTCGCCTTGGCGGTGGTGGGTAGGTACCTAGCTTGAGCCAGCAGGCACTTGGCCAGAGTGGTGCGGCTTATGCAGTGTCGAAGCGGTGCGTTATAACTGAATGACGACCTTTATATATGATAATATGCCCATCCTCTTCAGCGATTGTGACATAGTTCCTACCTTTGCTACTAGTATTCGCCCAGTCAAAAACTTTGTGAATAGCCGCCACTGCTTCTTTACCCATAGGCGCAACATCACCCCCGGTAAGAATGGCGTACTCCATACCGGAATGTTTTGCGAGTTTCTGAAATCAATATAAAATGATAAAAACTAACCTTAAGCATTAAAGCAAACCCTCTTTAGAGTTACTTTAAAACATAAAGTAGATATAAGAAGATGGTCAGTTTATTAATAAAATATACTGACTTTAATAGATATAGCCCGGTCAAATTAGCCCAAAAAACAGGGGTACCCTTGCATTCATTCACAACAAGCTAATAATTTACAGGCACGTAAGGGACACCACTCTAATGAAATCCTGAAAAGTCCCCATTGATCCCGTGCGTGCAAAAAATTTTATTTAAGGTCAAATGTAGCAAAAATCGTATTTTTGCATTTTGGCCAAACGGTTAGTTTTACGATAAAAATAGCTAAGACAAAATTGTAGATCGGGTTATCAGGTTCAATGTCTATTTTGACCGGGCTAATAGCTCTCCATCAGAGATGACAAATATATGAGGGAGGAAATAAATCCAATCAAAGCTTAGTTTTTATATTACTCAAATCAACATAATTGATCAATCTTTCTCTTTTTTAGTGGATATACAACCCTTACAACTCATAACCCATACATGAAAACATGAGAGCAACAATAACTTACCTTTGAGAACAAGGTTTTGCCGGTACCAGGTGGACCATACATGAGAAGATTTCGGTAAAAGCCCTTGTTAATACGTGTGTTCTTTGTGGCAATGGCAATGTCTCTGAGCCTGTTCTCAAGGGTTGGTGCAAGGATCACTCCAGCTAGAGAGTCCGAGGGCTTTCTGAATGATGCAACTGCTTTCGACACCGTTAGAATGGGGTGCTGTACTGCTTCCAATATAGAGAACCTTGAAGTCTCATTGACGAGGGTAGGTTTACCTGAAAGGTGCAAATATTTAAATAAACAAAAATGAAACACTGTTTGCTTATAAGCGCATCACTTGATAACAGAGGGACCAGGAATCACCTAGGTAATAATTCAAATTGGGTTTCAATGGAAAGGGAAAAAACTGAAACTGATTTTTTCCATGGGATTTTGTAAACAGGACTTACGCGGGTGAAACCGCGGGGCGCATCTAATTACTTCATAAATTATGCTTTAAACAATATCGTTTAAAGTATAATTTATGAAGTAATTAGCTGCAGTAATCAGTAAGTAATACCATGGCATTACTAATACCATCAGTAAAGCTGCATCTTAATTAAAGTATGTGGCATTCCTCATGGTGAGAATGCAAAGAATGGGAATTAAGTTATTGTCCCACCTTGAAACAATAATATAATGCAATATTAAAGGAATGATGACAATATTTGATTGACAAATCAAAAGATGAATGATTTATTGTTGCCTATTAATTACTTGTCTGAAGTCAGCTTCACAATGTAAGTGGTCTTGACAAACATGCAAAACCTTTCAAATTATGTTATAATCATATAAAGTACCTAAGTATAATGAATTTCAAAACTAAAAGTAGGCTGCATACCAATACGGGCTTCAATGAATCTGGCTGCAACCGACGTGGCTCCCTTCGCCGTATAGACGCCCAGTGCAAGGAGAGAAATGCCTCCAGCTGCGGCCAGTGTCTTGTCCCAATCAGTGACTAGCGCATTCAGTCCTGTTCCTAGTACGCTGCCTGCCGTCCTGTCAACATAAATAAATGTAATGTAATAAATGTCAAGCATTGTCAATCATCATCATCATAAGACTATTCATCCACTGCTTGACATTGGCCTCTCCAAGTAAATGCCACTGAGTCTAATCTTTGGCTCTCCTCATGCAGTCTTTGCTAACCATTACTAATATATAGTAAGTACCTAATTAGGAATGGGTTCTTTTCCTTTCGGGTTTCGGTACTTATGGATTCGTATAACTAGAATTTTACTTTTTCTTTGTGCTGGGGCACTTTTGGATGCAAGCACTGAATGAGATAGGTGTAAGAAAATAGAATAAGAATCTTATTCGAAATCAGTTAATGTAATGAACATTTCCTCAACAACACACAAAATTTTGATTAACATAAAGTTGAGCTTAGAGAAGAAAGCTTCTAATGTTTTAAGATGGCTGATGATTTATAAAAGATCTTTGTAAACCAATGTCAAGAAAACAGACACTACTGACTGGAAATTATTTACGATTAAAGACCAACTTAAGAGTCTTTATAGTGAAAGTGATCAAGTATATTCTGCTTAAGCGGGTCAAATCTGAAGCAGCACTACTGTATCCAAGGCTGCTTGGCTGACGGGAATAATAAGGAGTAGTAGCTGTGTTTCTTACTTAATACTTTCAAGAATAGTGGTCCTATTTTCAACTGCCTTCAAACGGATCTGCTCGAGGTTGATGTCGCGGTTCTCACGTTCAGCCTGCGCGCGAGCCTTGGCCTCTGCTGAGATAGCCTTCAGCTTATTCTTCTCGCGCAGTTCCATCTCATGTTCGATAGTAGCCCGCCGGAGCGCCTCTTGCTTGGCCACGCTTTCTTCTTGCCTGTATGATAATTTTGTACCATAGATATAGGTTCAAGATAACAGTTTGTGATATAATTTGTTATAATTAAATTAAATTGGGATTAAAGTTGTATTGTAGTGTGGTGTGAAACTATGAGAACTCTTTTTCTATTTTTCAATATTATGCTCAATCAATAATTGGCTTGATTAACAATGAGGCATGTGCAAAGTGAACACAATGTATATTGGATCGGAAGCCAATCCGGATTGTTTCAATTTAGCAGATTTTATGGCCCTAGTCATTGAGTTATTCATCTCTTTCAAAAATTACTTGTTTAGTGTTAAAAAGTGGTAAGAGTAAGGTTGTCTGTAATGTTGGATTGGAATCTACTAAATACTTGCCTTCGCAAAATTTCTTCCTGAGTCTTCTGTTGTTGTGCTAACTGCTCTTCATATCTTTTCTTAGCCAACTGATCCTGGTATTGAGCTCGCATTTGATGTTGTTTTGTTTCTTCCTGTTCATTTATAAAGTCGGTTAAAATTCAAATTAAGTGTCTTAACAAACTCCAAGCTGTCCATAACATACAAGTTGGTGATAATATATATCTTGAAAGCACACAATGCATACCAATTTGTCCATTAGTCCAGGTGTAAAATCAACCTAAATGCATTAAAATTAATAAGCTCCAAATTAGCTAACCTGAAGTGTTTTACGTCTTTCTTCATGATCAATTTTCCTCTGTTCCACTTTGGAGTGTTCAATGGCCGCCTCATACTCCTTGATCTTGGCCATCTGCTCATGCTGCTTAGTGCTCTCCTGCAGCTTACTGAGCTCCAACGCCTCCTTGGCATGTCCTGAAAGTTACAATATGCAAAACAGGCCTCAAGTGGTGTTTAATATACATATTCAAATAACTGTCCAATTTTGTCACCACAATGTTTCCTCTAAATAGACTACCTAAAAGCTCTATAGTGGAGACTTTGATGAAAGATGAACGGTGAAGTACCCACCTATCAACTTACTAAACTGTTCATAAATGATCATGTCTATGAACGCTGCCAGATAGAGTAGGTGGTAGATTCATGTTAAGGTCATAGGAATAGTGTATGGTCCATTGCATTGGGCATATTTGCTGACATACATGTTCCAGACATCATGGATGGTATCACACAAGCTAGGAGTTTTTTCTAGGGCGGGTTCAGAAATGTCAAGGAGTATACTGCAGGGTGTGTGTGACACCTCGACCACAGCAGCCCAATATATATCAGGGCTGACAGTGCACTATAGTGCAAATCGAAAATAAAACTTTAGGAGTGTGATATTATTTTATCTTGTGAAGTATGGTGAAGTATTCCTACAAGTCATTTTAATCAGCTTTCCTTCACTAGATCCATTGATCACCAATATTGATATAACAGATTTTTATAATTAGGTATGGTTTTTCATTCACTTGTTCGCCATGTGTTTCGCTACACATGGCGCTAAGGGTTAAATGGCAACACAATTGGATATAGTTATGCAGAAATCTACAAAAAGTAACTTCCGAACATTGATAATTAAAGTTCAGAGAGGTATTTTTCAGTGACACCAAATGCAGAATTTCTTGTCAGTCGTTTTGATTAGGGGGCAAAATTAATGTTATATTTTAATGGTTTTTAGTTTGGTTATAAATAGTTAATATTTCATAATTATCATAGTCATCATTATAATGAGCATGATTTAGTTTGTTATATTTTGTTTTGAACTTGGATTTGCAAAAGAATGGGTCACCTTTCTTTTTTAAATACAAAATTCCAAAAATAATTACATGCATGCATACTCATGTCAAGTAAGGTCATTAATTATAATTGTTAAAATCTTCATCATTAATAATATAGTGGTGGTTACCAAATGTCCTATAATTGTGAATCTGAGTGCTAGCACAATATAATGACATATTATTATGTATATATTGTGGTGCCGGTGAGCGAGTGCATTATAGGGCTCTGATTCAAGTAGTTTGTGAACAATATCATCTACTGTGCCAAAGACCACCAGATTGTGATGGCAGGAGTGGCCGGGATCATCACGTTGCTCAACAGTGAGCACACAACTAGAGGAGGTAGACTAGTCAAATTTTTAATAGCTTCTTTTTTGAAATATCCACCCTTCGCCACTGATGTTTCAATTTATATTGTATTTGTCTTTTGAAATCATCTAAGGAGTAGGATAATATTTTTCTATTATGTGGTGGCCCGGTGGGCCTTTAGAATGGCAGAATAGATTTTGATTTCATTTGGTATCACTAAAGATAGCTCCTTGAATAACATATTTAAATTACTTTCAACTGCAAGACATAGTGAGTTAAGTAAATAATTAAAGAAAATAAGTTGTACCTGGCAAGATATTATTTTCGTATTAATTAAAATAGTTTAATAATGTCATTGTCAAATTATATAGGTAATTATTAATAAAAGGGTGGCCTGTAAGGTTATGCGGTCGCATTATGCAATAGCGCGCAATGTGACCCATATTACTTAGGCAAGAACTACTCACGGGATTTCTCGAGTTCTTTAGCAGCTTGTGCAGCTCTCTCTAAAGCACTGGAGTCAAAGCGGTATGCATCCATCACCTTCTTTTCGGATTTGGTGAGGTTAGTTGCGGGTGCAGGAGTGCCGCCGGTGTCCGCAGGCGGTTCGTTGGATGGAGGCTGCGGAGGCTTCGCACTGTACCCGAACAACCAAGACATAGTCCTCGCTATAAATTAATTCAATTCACAAAAGTTTTCAATTTTAATTTGGCTGTGAATAATTTTAATCTCACTGATCAAGTATGTAGTTGTACTTGGAGTAGAGGTGAATGTAACTAGAAATATAAAATAATCGAGTCAACCTCATTTATACTGTCAATACATCGTTTATTGTCTGTGATCCAATCTATGTCTAGTAAAGAAAAAAAAACCGAACCGAAACCGGCCGAGTGAACTAACCCACAGACTATAACTAACTAGATAAATAAAGCCATTATTTAAAGAGGTCTGTGAGTAAAACAGTGCTGCCAGATGGTAAATTGTATTGAGCACTAAAACTGTCTTAAATTATATTAATAGTGCGTTTTGGAGAGAAATCGAAAATGTGACGTTGTTGTTTAGTATTTTTTTCTCAAATGTGTAATATTGGTGGACCATTAGCCATTCAGTGTTCGCTAACGTATGCGTGTGTGGGCAAATGATATAAACCCAAGAAACGAGCTATTTCGTGTTCTCTCTAAAACTCCCGAGAAGTTTCAAACTTTCAACAAACCTCCCACCACTTTATTGGATCTGTGATTTTGACTCTCAGCATTGATAAGACTTCCATCTGACTGGGATTCGTCAGTTTGACAAGCTAAATGCACTAATCATATGAAGCAAAAAGAAAAATAAATTAATTTATGGAATTATAAATAGACTAGCTGCGCCCCGCGGTTTCACTCGCTTAGTTCCTGTTCCTGTTTAAAATAGTAAGCTTATAGTAACAACCAAATCATATTATCCTTATTAGTATGTACCTACCTTTCTAATCCTATTATCCGTTTCCACTAAATTTCCATTGTAAATATTATTTTCCCAAATTTCCGCATTTTTCAAAATGCACCATGCCAAAGAAAAAAATATATAAATAAATGATAACATATTCTCAACAATATAACTATACGTTATTTTGTAGAGACATATAGGTAGGTACATATTAAATTAATGTATCTATTTGACAGAGTCGTTTTACATGTTTCAAAGCGTTGGAATGCGCATAAACTAGATTAGTTTTTAGAAGTTTGAAAAACAATTAGTTTTATTTTTAAATTCATTTTAAAATTGAACCTCTGGATTTTTTTAAACTCACTTGGCGACATTTTGATAGCTCATAGCTGTTTTTATTCCTAACTAGCTGCGCCCCGCGGTTACACACGCGTAGTCCCCGTTCCCGCGGGAATACGGCGATAAAATATAGCCTATGTTACTCGCTGATAATGCAGCTATCCATTAGTGAAAGAATTTTTAAAATCAGTGCAGTGATTTATCCCAAACCTTATATATTTCCATACAAACTTTCATCCCCTAAAATGGATTTTTTTACAAACTTTGAATGTCATATTAAGTTTTATCAAATAACTAATTAAAAACCTAACAAATAAGTTTTAAGCTTCTAGCCTCAGAAATGAATAAACATCCATACATACTTGCAACTCATTACAACCCTTTTTCGCATTAAAAAGTAGCCCATGTCCTTTCCTAAGTTCTAGACTATCTCTGTACCAAATTTCATGCAAATCAGTTCAGTGGTTTATGCGTGAAAGCGTAACAAACAGACAGACAGAGTTACTTTCGCATTTATAATATCATTATCATCATCATCAACCCATAACGTCCCTCTGCTGAGCACGGGTCTCCCCTCACTTTCGTGAGGAGGGTTAGGCCATAATATACCAAGGGGGGCCGGTCCGGATTGGTGGATAACATACCTTCCTCCGAAAAAGTCTCGGGTAGGCATGTGGGTTTCCTCAAGATGTTTTCATTCACCGAAAAACACATTTTTACAGAAACACATTGGTATGTGCCTGCACTGGGATTTGAGCTCAAGACCTACTGATTGGACGGCGAACGTTCTCCCACTAGGCTACCACCGCTTATATTATAAGTAGATATTGTTTCACTCAAATATTAATTTGATTGTAATTAAATTGTAAGCCCTCCATCTTTATAAAAATAGACAGTTAAAAATATCGAATATAAAAAAAGTGCCAGAAAGGAAAAATGTTACCGTAACCATGAAGCCCAATAGAGGGTATTGGGGCTGAATATGAAGCAAATTAGTATAGGTACTCAGATCTAACTTTACCAACATTTTATTCAGAAAAACAATCTGCTCACCCTTACCATAGATAGGTACATCTTAACAAAAAAAAAACAACTTAAACATTTTCGATATACATGTATTTTTCTAAAACTCCTAGCACTACATAATATTGTTCATAAAATGATAAAGCTTATTATAGCAACATTTATTAGTAAATAACTGCTCAGTCAGACGATCACAATTCAATTAAAGCTCAAGCGGTACTATACGGCACTTGACTTGCAAACTGCAGCCGACAGGGCGCGGCGCGGCACCGCGGCTCCGTTGAAGTTCAGTTCCGTCTGGTGAGGCCAGTCCTAACATTTATTTTACTTTTTTTTTGTTATGTGTATAATGTAACTAAGTATTATAACATCGATAAAATAGAAGATTTTTTTAACTACAATTTTATACCCAACGTTATATGTACGTAGTACTATCTACTCTGTGGTTTCATCATTGATAGATTAAAAAAGAAAGCGAAGTCTCCATAGTACTCTTTGACTTCCGCGCCCTATTAATTAAGCCCTTTAATTATTCTATGGTCAGCTTTTTTTTTATGGATAAGTTTTTTAAATGGCCGGTTTCGACTACATTTACGTAATATATTATATTCAATGTCAACCACTTGGTACCCATTTCAAGTTTGTGGTTTTACCCGACTGCCAAAATAATCAGTCAACATACACATAGGTACATGCGTCATGGCTACAGAGACTAATAAACTGTAAATAACCAATAATAGTTAGTAAATAGTTTCTCTAGTAGTAGTAGTTTCTCTAGTATTCCTGATACTAGAAAATATAGAAAATTATAATTACAAGATCCTGACTGCGAGCAATACTGAATCGTGAAATGCAGTTGAGGGCATTGCAGTCAAAACTCGAAATTAAATGTTCAGAATCAGAATAATTTTATTGTATAAATTGTGTACATTTTGCTGTTGTTATTACAATAAGAAGTTTCAACAATATGCCCATTTCGGGCAAAAAAAAACGGATTTTTGAGTGCTAAATACTGTTTAGTCCAGTTCCAGTCAATAACACGATTCAGTAAATTGGTGGCTTGTAAATATTTTAAACCAAAAAGTCAGTGAAATTCCACTATGGAATGCAGAGTATAAAAATGTTGGTGATGGTACATAATGCTCAGTAGGTACTTTAAGATTTAGCAGGCCAAAAGCCAGTCATAAATCAATACCATATTATTAATTATAAAAAAAATGTTTTCTAGAAACAGAGCTATGGAAATTACTGAAGTAACAGCTAGTTCGACAGTATACTTACATAAAATAACAACGTTTTGATATGTTAGTTTTTCCCAATAAATAAAAACATTTTAAAATCGCGGGACACAGGTACATGAGGGTTAAAGTTATAGTTCTAGGTCATCAATGGTGAGATAAATTGTATATGATTCAACACAGATCAGTTGAATACATTGCATTATTCATATTTTAGCATCGTCAATAAATAATATTTTGTAGTATTCATTAATCTTTTATTATTATTTCAGATGTATTGTAGAAATTTTATAAGCGGTTGTTTGAACGACGATATTTATAAAATTTGGAAAATAATTCAATTAATGCCGCGATTTGCAATGACGGCGTGGCTATCAGCAATGATGGTGGCTGAAAGCAGTGCGTAGCTCAGGTCCAGGCCATCACAGCGCGGTCAACATTGCAGTCCCTGGTGGCCAAACATTATAGAGCGGACAGCAAGGCCTGTAATGATGACCAAGCTTGAAGGTCAAGAGCGCAGCTGAGCAAAGTTTGAGGCCATTTCTGCGTGCCCAGCAGTGCGTTTATTGCCGACCACAGCTGTGACGTGTAAAAAATCACCACGCCTTTGTTTTTTATCTAGGCTATGATTATTGTACCGCATAAACCTATAAAACCAAATTCATGATAAAATCTTATTGCATTAACCAAAACTCAACAATAATGAATTTACAAGTGATATTTTCGCTGGTGGCTAATTTATTTTGTCTCTAAGTATTTGAGACTTAAGTGTTTGACTTTTAAAAGCGCTTTATTTTGCCAACAATAAATGATTTATGTTTTGAGTTTCAAAACTCACCAGCAATGTAATTCCATACAATTTTCCTGGCGCCTATTCGAGTAGCGCTGAAAGAACATCTAAAGAATACCTATAACATTTAATTTGCACAACATACATAATTTGATAAGAGTAACATCAAAATTTAAAAGATTATCTGTTTAGCATAATAGGCACTCGAGCATTTGTGAATAAATAAGCGTCATAGAATATAAATCTGACTCTAGAAAAATTCATTTACACCGGCTTTTATCACCACTATCGTAGAAGTTTAAACAAATTATCTTAGCTGGTATAAAATTTCAAATCTCACTATAAAGTGACAAAACATAATGTAATAACACGTTCAGTGCTGAGAACACCGTGGCTAGACAAGTAAATCGGCTCAGCAGTGAGTGTTAAATGATTCAGAACCTCATAGAATAAAGTACGTCTATCACTATGCGCTTTGGCAACCATCTTATTTCCGTCCGACCTACCCAACCTGTTACCGAAAAGAATCATGTGCTTTGAGTTTAGAGCTTGTTGCTACGAGCGAGATAATAATTGAATAACAATAGCAAGTGCCAGCGACTCCATTTTCGAAAATGTGTTGCGAGACGATTTGCCGGAGCGCATAGTTTGTTTTATAGTACTGTAGAGTAGACTGTAGTCATAAAAGTACAGTCAGCGACGAAAACTAAATAGATTCAAACTCAATTTTACTACACACAAAATTAGAGTACGTAATATGTGGAAGGAAAAATTGGCAGCCAGATTTAGTTATTTTCGTCACTGGCTGTACTGTGTGGTGTTGGACAGCAAATGCACATTTCGTTTTATATACTTTGATACTTACTATACTTTCTCAACATTTTCACTATGAATATTAGTGAGGACGACACCATCGCAAAAATACGTCCCCATTGGGAAATAATAACCCCTTTTTCCCTAATAGAACTATTAGCAGCGAGGTCTGTGGAGTCGTTGGAAATGTACCCTTGTTATCATTCCCTTTCCACAAAATATTATATGGATTATTAAAATGTATGGAAGAGACAACAAGCGTGAGTAACATAATGATGTTTGAACCGAAAGAGCTCCTTAATTTTACGATTATGTAAAAGAGTGACCAAGGAGCTTAAACAAGTAACTCTAGTTACTCCTGTTACCAAAGCAACAGGATGACGACTGCGTGGGCGCTTCATCATCTACAACCTGTACTTGTGACGTCCTATGTACATTCGTTTGCGAATTATTTTCAAACCTCAATACCATCTCTTGTGTGAGTTCTAAGAACAAATCTTCAACCCCTTGATTCAGTTTGGCAGATGTGTAGAAATGCTTCGCTCCAACCATGGCGGCATAACTGAAACCGAATAAAACTTACAAAAGATACATGAAAAAATGTTTTATTGTTACCACATCACTACTATTTATGGCTTACGTTCAATATGCTAAACTCAAGTGCCTTCCTATTCGTCGTCGCAGAAAAGCTCACAAATTGGCCATTCTTTGCTCCTGTAAAGAATGGCCCATATTCCTATACGTTCAATCACTCTTCCCCGCGTGACTTTCAGGAACATTTTGAGATCCTCCTCACTTCCTGCTCTAGTAAAGTCAAGTCTTCAACCTATAGAATATAGGCAACCTATAGTTAAATACATCACTAAAATCTACTATTGCTCGTTTAGAGTCGAAGCTATTTGATTGTGGATATTAAAAACACAGCTTCGCTAAACGCTGTTAAAAAACCGTTTCAAATATTTTATTAGCACTCACTAGCTATGACAGTATAATAATATATGTTACGGCTAAAGATAGGTGTGAAAATCAATTTAAGTTTAGTTTCGAGGAAAGGCAAAGAGAGAGAGAGAGAGAATAATTTCTTTCAACTATAACAAATAAAAAAATAAACAAACTATTTATGTAAACACTAAAAATATTTAGGTTTTTTTTTAAATCTGTACTTTCGGCAGTTATAGGTACACTTATTAATTATACACCATAATTATTATAGTGTATAGTCTTTAATATCTGACTATTTAAACCACATAAATTCAAGTGGTTTAAAGAGGTCTTTTCCGTCCAATTTTTTTGTTGCTCCTCTCCATACATGGTAGTCTGGAGCAGATCGCTCTCAGCGATAAGACCGCCCATTGCGACACTAATTGTTAAATTTGATTTGTATTCGTTTTTAAGTTTTTTTGTTCTGTGGTGTTTCAATAAAGAGTTTATCTATCTATCCTTTATTTAAAAATATATTAATATTGCTAAAACAAAGGATTTACACCGTTTTAAGTTCCAAGATAACCGGTTTAAGTTGAAGCACAGAAAACTAAGATAATAATATGCTAAAGTATTTTATTGTTATGTGTTAAAGCTTATTTTTATTTTACACTACTATTTATAAGCTACCTAAACACATTTTTAAAGATAATTTTCAGGCAATTATTTAAGTAATAAGTTACCTAAAATTTAAGATTGTGCAGTAAAGAATTATCTATCTACCTCTCAGCTTCCTCAAGTGGCACCGTCCGCTCATGCTCCAAGTCAATTTTGTTGCCAGCTATGATCAGGACAATGTCAGGTCCCAGCATTTTCTTCAACTCCTTAACCCAGTTCTTTACCTATAATTTTAAGTAAAAATATTTGCCTGTTTCAGTGTTGTTGAAAATAGTGAACAAGTCTAGAATGAAACTGACCCACAACAATGGCAGCCGGAACACATTTAACTCAACTTCATTGGAACACCGTCAAACTTTGGGCCAGTAGACACATTCGATTACAAGCAATCATTTCAAAACCCATGTAAAATATCTCTAAAACAACAAATATAGAAAATACATTGTACAGAGGGTACTTAAAGAAACAATATAAGTTGATAATGGAACAAATATATTTTATATGTTGTGTTCTCTCTCAGAAATACAGTTGTATTTATTCTCACACATACACCCTCAAGTATACACATCCCTCCATAAACAACCCACACACACAATAGCAATAATGTTTTTATGTCTAAAATTAAAGAAACAAAACACACCGATACAGAATAATTCAGAACCTTTCGAAAGAAGTAATTTTTATTTCATTTTGTTGAGATTTGGAAGAGGAAATTAAGAACTACCAACTGATTTTGAGTCATTACATACACTATGTAGGCCTTACCTGCAAAACACTGCCTGGGGAAGTACCACACCACACCTTTGCTAGATACTCATCCGCCAAGCAGTAGTTTGAAAACAATACTGTGTTCCAGTTTGAAGGGCACTGTTTCCTATTATTATCCTATATATATAAGACTTTAGAGCTGATGTCTCAAGGAGACGAGCGCAGTGCAGTGCCGCGTAAGATTATGCAATGTAAAGTATTGAGTGGCAATGTAACTGTTATGGACAGGTGTAGTGCTAACCATCAGGTGTCCGACGAGCTTGTCTCGTCACTCAGAAAAATAAAAAAATAAATGACCACTAACTACCTACCACTCTGATACATATAAATGTTTGAAATGCAGTTTTTGTATTAGTATGACTTTGTTTGGAATTTGTGTTGGAAGTCACTTATAGCCAAACTTTCTTATTGTTAAATACATCTTTGGTCTGAGGTAGATAGTATAATTTATACCTATACTTAAATGTCTGCAATGTTGTTGGATTAATGAATAAGACAAAAAATTGATGCACACACCCATGGTGTTTTCCCATACAACAGACACCACAGATGTGTTTTCCTACATTCGCAGCAAGTTATGAAAAACACCACATTTGTGTTTTCAGCAGTGAATGTGAAGTTGGTTCAGTAGTTGAGGCATGAAAGGTTAACAGACAGACAGAGTTACTTTCGCATTTATAATATTAAGTAGGGATAGAGATAAGGAGGTGATGACCAAGTGGTAATTTGTGCACTGCAATCCAACAGCCTGGGTTGAATCATTGCCCACATCAATGATTTGTTAAATTAAATTTAGTCAATTGTTTTGGGATTATGTTTCGGATGGGATGAGAAGTGGTATGAGCTGGTTGTTATTAGTTGGTAGCAGTCATTATGGTGAGTCAGAGGCCCTTGGGTGACCTGATAAACTCTAACACCAAAGCTACCACTATGCCATTCAACAAACATAATATCTAATATTCTATTAGAAAACTACTGTAGAGAAAACCTACCTTTCCAAATGAATCCTCATCAGTGATGTCGTAGACTAGAATGGCTCCATTGGAATTCCTGTAGTAAATGGGTCCCAGGGCATGGAACTTTTCTTGGCCAGCTGTATCCCAGATGGAGAGGTTGATACGTTTGCCATTGATGTTCAGTCTTTTGTTCAAAAAAGTTGCCTGTAATTGAATAAATTTGCATAGGTAAGAAAGATGGATGAAAATGAACTGTTAAGTTCATCATCAGCAACCCATTATTAACCCACTGCTGAGCACAGGTCTCCCCTCACTTGCATGAGGGGGTTAGGCCATAATCCACCACAGGGGCTCGGTTCAGATTGATGGATAACATACATACCTCCAAAATAATTCTCTCAAAATAATTCATAATGTTGGTTTCCTTATGATGTTTTCCTTTACTGAAGAGTGTGAGATAATAATGTATATAATATGTTTTAGATGAAACACATTGTTACATGCCTGCACTGGGATTAGAACTCACAACCCTCACCTTAGAAGGCGGACATTCTCACACTATACTAAACTTTAACTATTTAGTTACGAAAAATTAATTACCTAATAAAAAAAAATGTTGTAGTTTTTACTGCTGTATGCTAAATAATTTTGCACCTATCTACGCTAAGGTTTTACAAATGCGTTAAGTAGACTGGCTTTGTTGCAGAGGTAGGTAGTTGGGGTGCGGACTAGGTAACCTCCACGAGTGCCCGGCTGTTGTTCGTCCCTCTTGATGCGTAGCATCCGGAGGTCCTTCGCGTGTCCCTCTGATCAACAGAGGGCACAGCGAGGGACCAATAACGGGGACTTTTGGGCCGCGGATCGGGGGTTCAACGCCCAAGTTAGAAGTCCCGAGCTGAGGTGTGTTCCGGGACGCACCCAGCGGAGAAAGAGGCCCAAGCCTCACGTGGCGAGCCCGGGAGGGCGCCCGCAGAGTTGGTCGCGGAAGCGCCTTGCGAAACCGTGACCACCTCCATAATGCGGAGAGGAGAACACCCCGGGGTTTTAGTGGGTAAACCCCGCCAGACCGGCTGGCGGGGGAGTCCCACATAACCACCCTACCCCGGGGCCGGGTGGTATGCCTAATGCATTTACCCGGGAAAAAAAAAAAAAAAAAAAAAGAGGTAGGTAGTTACTCTGGAAGCCGCACTTCATGAAAAACTTGTATTTTGCGGCGCAAATACGCACCTGGAGCGTTGAGAGATGTTTATCGTTGAATTTATCTTCGATGTATCGAAGTAATAAGGAAGTCTTCCCGACGCATCCTTCTCCCAACAAAACCACTTTGAAGTTATGTGTGCCTCCCGCTGCAGTCGTCATTATAAGGCAAATCTTCTAGGTAAATTGAGCGGATTTACTATTTAGACTTTTAATACTTTGGCTAAGTGATCGTCGCTAAATGATATAAATTTATCTATCTTGAAGGCGCTTTAGAAATTAACTATATTAAAAGTAAAAACTTAATTCACATTAAATTAACGTCAACTACAAGAAGTTAAGATCTCAAGTTTGCAAAGAAAGAAATAATTAGATCATTTACAACAAGAAACTATTGACAGACTGATCACAGTGATCCCTGAATGAATGACAAAACGACAGCTTTTTTTTTTATTTGCTTCGCACAGCTTTTGCATTTAGCCAGTGTCAAATTTATATAAAATTGTGTATTTAAAATCCGAAACTGACAGACTGATCGATCAACGCACAGCTGAAAGTGCTGGGTCTAGAACTATGAAATTTTGCACAAATATTCCGTGACGTAGTGAAAGGGTTTTTTGAAAGGGGGGTGAAAAGGTGTTTTAAAGATTCTATGAAACAACGTGTTGTCTTCTTCAAACTTAGCATTTATATTCGTTATAAGATTTTTTAAACATGTATATTTCATCGTTTTTAAAAATTAAACCCTCCATAAGAGTTTAATTTTCAAAAACAATGATACAAGTGTATGATTAAATTTCCAGCCATTCCAGAGATTAGCCAGAACAGACATACGGACAAAAATTATTGTAAAAATGGTATCCCTACGGGAAGTAGGGATACTTATATATTATAAATGCGAAAGTAACTCTGTCTGTCTGTCTGTCTGTTGCTCTTTCACGCCTAAACTACTGAATCGATTGAAATGAAATTTGGTACAGAGATAGTCTAAAGCCTGAAAAGGACACAGGCTACTTTTTAATGCAAAAAAACGTTGTAAAGGTTTGAAATAGGGGATGTAAGTTTGTATGGAAGTTTCGTCATTTTTGAAGCTAGAAGCTTAAAACCTATTTTTAGGCTTTTAATTAGATTTAAATAAATTTGGCACTCAAAGTTTGTAAAGTTTTTATCCTTGATGGGGTAAAGTAATAATAGGGGATGAAAGTTTGTATGGAAATATGTAAGGTTTCGGCTAAACCGCTGCACCGATTTAAAAAATTATTTCACTAATGGAAAGCTACATTGACAGCGAGTAACATAGGCTATTTTTATCCCCATATTCCCGTGGAAACAGGATCGACGCGGGTGAAACCGCGGGGCGCAGCTAGTTTTGGTATATATGTGCCGTATATACATTCATATTCATGTAGTAAAAAGCGGTTGTTTTTATATTACAAACAGACACTTCAATTTTATTTGTTTGTATAGAAATGTATAGAATGTTTCTATTCAGTTGTCTGTTTTTCTTTTATTTTTAGATACATAATAATTCTATCTATGGACGTACAAAGATTGTAGGTCTACACTTACAATCTATAGTCTTTTTAACCTTTAATGTTTTGACATTATTGACTTTTAATAAATATGACATTGACAGCTGGCAAGTGACAATTGTACCTTCAGAAGTTCAGACTACAGTTGCCATTGCCACTGGATTGAGAAAAAGAAAATGTGTGCTCGCAGCTCTCTCTTGCCCCTACAGTACGAGACGTTACTCTCTCTCTTTCTATCTTCACTAACTTATATCTCTCTCTCAACTTCCATTCGTTTCGCCCGATCACACTTTTCGTAATACCTGTGCCACACAACGCCTGTTTTCAGCAACGTGTCAAATTGTAGTATTGATTAGCTGTTTTCATTTTAATTTGTTATTTATTTTATAAAACAGTCTATTCATTTTATAAAAATACTCAGGAATAACGGACCCGACAGAGACGTTATCCTATTCAAACGCTGTAAAGCCCAAAATTATAAAACTTATAATTTAAAATAGTTACATAGAAATTTATTCGACCGTTTAGATTAAAAGATAATTTAAAACAATATTATTTTTATAATACCTGACGCCGCCACGCGTCTCCTGCTGTACTGCATAATGGATAACGAGTTAACCATTGTGCATAATCCACTAATATATTTTCATACATTGGGGTGTTCCTCAACTGTATATTTATTTATTGTAAAGCCCCCTGCGATATAAGGGGCTTGTTTCCTAAATGCCCGCGGTGATACCCCACATTGTCGCCCTTGACCAGAAAAGTGTGACTACCACTGCTATGGAGGGTATCTCAACTAGGAATATTACGATGGTGATTTAATCGGAACCGAAATCATAGTTGAAGATAGATGATTGTGTTAAAATAAAAATAAGGCATGATAAAATACACAAAACAGTACAAACATGATTCAATAATTTACCCTGAAAACCTTCAAAAAACGTAATAGCTTGTTCACTCAGAATTAAACAATTACGTCCTTGTTTTAACGCACTGCATAACGACAATTAAAACGAACTATGAGCCAGCTCCCTAGCCTGTGGCACACAGTAATGTCTATTCCGTGCTCGTTGGTCCTTTTTTTCTGTGTGTGGCAAGTGGTTATCTGGGACTGTCCACCAGCTAATCTGGCAGGTTTACCCACTAAAACCCCGGGGTGTTCCTCCTATACGCCTTACGTGGGAGCTACAGGAATGTACGTCTTCAGAGGCCCCAACAGCATTGGTCCACAAATGGACCCCACCTTGGGGGGGAAGGCACCCCTACTTGTCTGCCATTGAGGGGCCCGTGGGCCCCAACTAGTCCCCAATTCCGAATCAATCAACTAACAGGGGAGTTTTCATCAATCTGTTTGGGTAGACATTGTATTATACCTTACTGGATTTAAAGTTATTTTACTTATCTAACAGGGGCATTATAAAGAAAAATCTTTCATTTGGACTATATAATATATTCAAACTAATGTCACAGCTATAGATATAAATTGAGTCACAAGAAGCAGTAATATAATAACATAACTTTTATTTGCATCATCTTTATTTTATTGTTTAGTCCGCTCACAAGTATCAGTCACCGCCGAGGCTTGCGAGCAGCATTACAGGTCAGGGAGCATGTTAGCACACTTTATAGGTCTTCTTAATACATAATTACTCTCCATTGACCGTTCCCATACTTTACATAAAACTATTAGGTAATTAGGACTTGCACATGAACTTTATGATTATGAATAATTTATATCTATATTATATGATTAAGCAAAAACCTTCTACAGCCACATATATCCTTAAAAACATTGGAATACTAGTTATTATAAATGGCATAATTAAAAGCAACAGTACAGATCTTTTAATATTAATGACATTTCACTTGAGATCAAATCTAAAATGTTGCCTGAGTCATAGGGTCATATTGATACTAATACGGCAACTGGGATTAATAGACACATACACAAATTCTACTTATAAATTAAACTTGGAATTGTACTCGTTATATGATAAAACATCAAATCGTGCGATAAAAAAACTATATCTAAAAAGAGATCAGACAGTGAATCAAAACTCTTGTACAGCATGGTACAGTGAATATGTCCCCCGATGTTACTTATTAGGCTGGTAGACAGAGCGTGAGATGGTACTCTTATCGTCTTCCTTGTACGCCTGGATCAGCACGTTGGCGTTGTTGAACATTCCAGACTTTAGCGATATCGCAATGAACTGGAACGAGAAAAAAATTGTTAGAATTGAAGAATGTGTGAAGGTAGAAGTCACGGCTCACACGACCGACGCGCGTGACTGGTACGCGCCGGATGTCAAATATATGACGCTCATACCAAGCTTACGCGCATCTGTCAGTCGCGTCAGCCGTGACCTACGGAAGACCACTATGGCCTTAACTAGTATATTGACGATTACAGCTGAGCGTTTGTGAACTACTAAGTATAATAATAATATACAAAGCTGCAAGTGTCGGACCTGCCGGAAGTGCCGGTACTGTTAGCGCAGCGTCCGTCCAATATATTCCGTGTGCAAGAGTTCGAACGCCGCGTACATCTCGCCCAGTGTAGAGTAGCGCCGGCTCTAACTGTATACAAACCGGCAAGTGCCGGAACTGTTGGCGCAGCGTCCGTCCAATGTATTGCGTGTGCAAGAGGTTGAACGCCGCGTACATGTCGCCCAGAGTAGGGTAGCGCCGGCTCTAACTGTATACAAACCGGCAAGTGCGGGAACTGTTGAAGCAGCGTCCGTCCAATGTATTGCGGGTGCAAGAGGTCGAACGCCGCGAACATCTCGCCCAGGATAGGGTGGCATCGGCTCTAACTGTATACAAACCGGCAAATGCCGGGACTGTTGGCGCAGCATCCGCCTAATGTAATGCGTTTGCGAGAGGTCGAGCGCAGCATCCACCTTGCCGGTTAGAACTGTATACAAACCTGTAAGTGTTCAAAGTGACAGCGCAGTATCTGTCTGAAACTTTTAGACTGCGAGATGTTGAGCGCGGTGTCCACCATGCCCAGGATGCAGAGCGGCGACTTCTGCATCTTGTGCACCGTCAGCACTAGCGACAGCGCCATCAGCGAGCGCTGCTCGGCCGAAAGCTCGTCCAGAGACTTCATCCACGTGCCATTGAAGCCCACGTTCACCTACAGAGAATAGTTACCTTCACTCATCGTTGTAGGGAAACCGAAGAGATTGTTACGAAGAGAGATCGTTTTGAAGGGACATAATAATATAGACGAAGTAACGTGTGAATGAGTAAAATTTCTGGAAGAGGGACCGTTTTGAAGGGATATGTGGAAGAAGAAACGGGTGGAAGAGGACATGTGTAGAAGGAACACGAGGAAGAGGACACATGTAAGAAAAATGTATTTAAAAGGTTATAATTATGTAAAAAATAATATGTGAGAGAGACAAATCGCGTGGAACGTATCCGTGAGCAAGATAGCAACAGTCAGTCACCTGCAGCCCTGTCAGCTCGGTCTCAGTCCTGAGCAGCACGAGTCGCGCCATGCCCCCTGGCAGCAGCATGCTGAAGATTGACTCGAAGATTGGGTTCATTATCAGGC
Source organism: Campaea margaritaria (assembly GCA_912999815.1). Classification (NCBI taxonomy): domain Eukaryota; kingdom Metazoa; phylum Arthropoda; class Insecta; order Lepidoptera; family Geometridae; genus Campaea; species Campaea margaritaria. The sequence continues at coordinate 11,498,983 of OU538788.1, forward strand.
AAGTCGATTCCACCATGATTCGCTTCTGGTCTAAATAATTTACCGCTGAAATCATACTGGAGCGTTCCTTAAGTACTATTTCCAGCTGGGCAATCAGGATGTCTCTCTAGAAATAAGAAGAAAAAATAGGGTCTTAATTATAACATACATACAGTCACGCCTTATTCCCGTTGGGGTAGACAGAGACTGTATATTTCCACAAGCTACTACCCGAAACACTTTTCGCTTCTTCCACTTTCATGAGTCCCTCCATAGATGCTCGCCAGTTATAGGTACTTTTGACTTGGCCTTTTTAGGGTTCCGTCTTTAAGAACATCCTCGATTTGATTTTGGTATGTTCGCCTTCGTCGACCCCTACAGGCTGGCCAATTCATACGCCATACATCCATAAATCTGTTTGGTTAATCTTCCTTCATCTATCCTCTTTAAATTAAATTACATGGATATTGTTCATACAAAGATATTAAAATCGCGATTAAAAAACAGGAGATGGGGTGGAGGGTGAAAAATACTTAACAACCTATTCTCACTCCTACCAAATTATACAAAAACAAAAACATTAAAATCGGTCGACCCGTTTCGGAGAAGTGCAACCATAAACATCTTCTTTCTTCGTTTTCTTTGTTCTGTGGTGTTTCAATAAAGAGTTTATCTATCTATCTATCTATAAACATCGTGACTTTTTCGTGATTTTTATATATTAGAAGAAGTGTTCGTAAACGTGTACGAGTGTGGGCAAATGATATATACCCAAAAACGTGCAATTTCGTGTTCTCTTCAAAACAACCAAGAAATTTCACCACTTTACTGATTCGTGACTTTAACTAGATTACCTACTGACTAGAACTTGAAATTTTTACTATTAACTAGAAGAAATCTAAAATCTTAAAAACTTTAAAGTCTTGACACTGATCGTGCGAAGCCAAAACGAACACCTAAAAAACTAGCTTTTCTGTTTTAATTATGAGCCCACCCAACGCCATCCGACCCCCGCCCGCTTCTTCGTGATAGCCGACCCACGCGACCTCACCATCCACCTCCTCGCTCTGCACCCTGCACCACATACCTGTTGTTTTGTTTTCCTGAGCGTATTTGGCACGTCAGGTTTCAACTCCTTCCTCACTCTGTTCAACTGTCCCACGACATCAGAAATGTTCTCGTCGCTCATAATGTATTCTTTCGCCGCGAAGTCGAACTCGCCGCCCGCAACGCCGAAGGTATCTCGTTGAATAGTGATCCACGGTTTCTTCGCTATCATATGGGCACACTGTGGGTAGTTATAAATTTAATTGAGATGTAGTAACTATAGATAATTTTTTCATCATTATCATTTATATCGTAAGATGCTACTCAGCCTCCCCATTTGGCTTTAACGGTTACCTAAGGGGTGCACCGGATATATAAAACATGATAAAATGAAATGTCCTCAAATGTTTATTTACGTTTGTTACTTCAATGATATTGCAAGAATATGGCCTGATGCTAAAAGATCACCTCGGACCTGCAGGGTACATAAGTTACAGCAGAGGTATCGTGTTTGGGCTCATAGGAATGGTCTCAATGAATATCTTATAGATAGATGATGAAACAGGGTCTGTATTCGTATTGGGTTGATTTTTTAATTTAATGGCGATGTCGTGAGTGCTTACGATATTCTGGCAGGCTATAGCCTTAGCTCGCAGGTTTGCTTCGTCGGTCTCCATCTCCAGGATCTGCTGCTCGAAGATCCCAACGGCAGTGCTGTACTGTTCCTTCTGGGTAAGCAGGCGCTCGACATCGCGGCTGCAGTCCGCCATCTCGGTCACAACGGCCAATTCCTGCTTCTTATCGCGCCCCTAGGGTTTCGTACAAATTTGTAGGTCTTAAAAAAGCATCCCCCCACATTATTGCTCTAACTAAAAGACAAACTAGGTTAAAGGACAAACTGAACTTAGCCATTCGATCCTAACTGCGTTATTGCACCAGCCGCAAATAATAAGTTTGTAATAGTAAATTCGTTTTTTTTTTTTTTGTTAATAAACTATTAGATATATATTTACAGGTTTCATATTTTTCTCTTTACATTGCTTCTTGCCAAATTTCATGATTCTAGGTCAACCAGAAGTACCAAAGTTTTGATTCCCTTGTGAAATCGCGAAATATGCGAATATATGACATAAACGGTCATATCTTTTGATCACATTGATTTATAAGTTTAATTTTTTTACAGCTGAAAGAGATCGTAAACCTAGCTATTTGATATAAATTTCAACTTAATACCTCTACGCATTCCCGAGAAAAAGGGTCTTGATAGGCAGGCAGACAGACGGACAAACAAAATTATCCTTTAAGTGTTCCTTTATTCTTTCGAGGTGCGGAGCTCTAAAAATTCTCCATATTTATTTACCATACATTTACGAAACCACATGTGTATGAAAAAGAGAAATACTAGAATATTGGGAAAACCTAATTTAACAACATTTTTTTTAATATTGTTTAGGCTTACCTGAATGATCATCTCATTTATTTTGGCAACTTCCTCGTCTATATTCTTTATTTTCTTCTGCAATTCCGTTTTGTTATCACTGATTGCCTGGATATAGTTGTTCAAATATTCAATTTGGTCTTGCAATTCTCGAGACCTTTCTGACTGGTCCAAAAATCTGAAAATTGGTTAAAGACAGTCATATTATTCTAGTGGGAGAATGTATGTTCAAATGCCATGAGTGTTCCTTGTGAAACATAATATGTACGAAACATTATAGGGAAACCCACACGCCAGAGAATTATTTCGGAAGTACTATGTAATCCACCAATCTGAATTTGCCATCATGATAGATTGGCCTAACCCTCCTCACGAAAGTGAGGCAAGACCCGTGCTCAGAAGTGGGAGGATATGGGTTGATGATGATGATCAATAATGCACCATGATCACAAATATAGATCCTGACTAATAGGGATTCCTTGTACCAAGGGATTCAAGAACTACGGGGACAATGGTTTGTTGACAAAATCATTGCCCTGTGCGGGAATTGAACTCGTAACCAGACGCTAGCTTTAAAGTTGGCTCATGACCTAGTTACGCCATAATTTTGCTACTTTTAGTATTGAGTTCATTACTGCCATCAAATAAAAATTTGTTACAAACTGCGTCTGTTACACACGTACAGACTACAGACAATGATAAAGTATCCTGTGTTAGTCTTGGACCAAAGTACCTATGACCAGACATCAAAATCTGTTACAATCATTATGAAGCTGATTGTTTAACCAAAATACATAATTTCGCATGTATTTTTATGCTACCTTGGCACAAGACTGGCATGTTGTCCACCACCTGATGGTAAGCGCCACGCCTACAAATATCAATTGTTGTAACACCCAGTACTATGCATTGCAAAATCTTGCTATCATAATGCTTGATAATTTCGCGGGAAACACTGCTCTTCAAACCAAAACACTACTGCATTGCGGGCGAATCTCTGGCAACGGGAGGGCAGATGAGGGCTGTTACTAAGAATAATTATTAGTAGAATTTTGCATGGGCACAAGAAATAATGGATTATTCCAGCTATATCATGTTTTTTTTTCTAAGTGACAAATATTATTTTATTCTCATAAATAACTTACGTCTTGGCTTGATGAAGTTTCTGAATGCTCTTTAACTCCTCCTCTAGTTTAGATTTTTCTTTATATTTCTCATTATCAGCCTCGAGTTGCTTCACTAATGGAGCTATTTTATCAGTCAGTAACTGAAACACAAGTAGTTTCTTATTAGCTGTAACCGCAACTATTTCACACTTACAAATATCTATATTCATATCTGTTGAACCCTGTTAAATATCGAAATGAAAAATGCTAAGATTTAAATTAAGACCCCTGTTTTAATCTTTATAATTTTCATTGAAATCCGTTGATCCGTTTCAGAGCTTTTAATTAATAAGTGAATATCTGGAAAAGGTGACTGGCACTTCCCCAGAAGAACTGCTGCAGAAGAAGCCTACAAAAAGTGAGCAAAAATACTTGCATAGCACAAGGCTGCCAATTTGACATCTTGCTTGTCAATAAATGTTCGAGTAGCTTCAAAGTTGTTGCTGCCTGCCATTACTTCCACCATTCTCAACATCTGAAAGTAATTTCCTAACTTTACTTCCAATATTATTGTTACAAAACATCATTTTTTATGGCAAGAGGCATTACTTATGCATATGGGAAAATGTATAATCTGTCTTACGTTGTAATCGGTCATGGCCAACAGTTTATTGATTGTCTCCTGTGTGATAAGGAAGTAAGGTTGGTTCAATATGATATTGACTGGACAAAACAGGCTGGTCACACGCGATTTCAGCACACTGATGCCATTGATTAAGTATTTGTTCCTGCGACCTCTCACCACCTAAAATAATGTAAATAATATGAAGGGGTATTATTGACTGCAAACAACAAAAAAAAAAACGAAAAAGCTGTAGTTAATATTTACTTCTAATGATTTATCATGAAAATACTAAAAGTTTATTAAAATTATAGCATTATGATCTTTACTTCAATCAATATCAAAAAACAAAATATAATGATAATTTTTATTATAAATTTTGCCTACACCAATTGTTTTTTTTTTAATGTATTTTATTAACACATTTATTGCTGAAAACACAACTGTTGTGTTTTTAATGACGGCGCGAGTACAGGAAAACACAACTGTTGTGTTAGCAGTACTGGAAAACAACGGTCTGTGCAGATCCAATTTGTGTTATTTAGCAGTGAATAAATATTTTCATTTTCAAACAAGAAAATCAGCTCAGCAGTCAAAATGTTAACTTTTCAAAAGTTATTTAGGCATATTATTTCATTATTTTGCCTTTTTCATAAGAAAATCCAATAAAATTATTGAAATACCCTACAAATCTTTACAATGCCATATTTATTTTTATTGCACCCTTTACACTTTATTGTCGATCAATTTGGACCTAGTATCCAGGGTTTTTATTTTTACAAGATTTAATAGGAAACACTGAAAAAAAAAAAAAAGATACAAACCTCTCTTGTGACCGTGATGTTTGAGGAGGTATATTCTATCGGTCTCTGAGATCTGTTAGTGTTATCTAATATAATGGTCACTGAAGTCTTGTTAATCCGAGCCATTTCATTGAAGCGGATCAGTTCATGGAAACTCTTATCCTGCACACACAATACAACAGATGATATAATAGAAATAACAGTAGTAGGTTTACTCGGAAGGATGGACAGAGGCCAGGGTTGTTTAGCTCCTGTGGGCGACACGAAACCACTCTAGTTAGTGAAACCTTTTTGTATTTGATTATTGTAAATACTAATAGAAGAAAAAACAATAACAAAAAGACATTTTTTGTTTCGCTTCCTTGATTCTAAGCTTTTTTCACCTAAGCTTTTCCGTTAATATATTAATTTTATCTTTCAAATATCCTGGTTTCATTTAAAGGAGACTTGCACCTTCTACATTTCCTTCGATCATCTTTATGTACCACACCAAACCCCCCCAATGGTGAAGACAGGGGGTTCCTTCGAATAGAATCAGAACTTATGGACAAAGAAGAAGCAAAATCAAAGATAACATATGAATGATCAACTGGAACTTCTTCATAAGTACAAGCGCGTAAGGCAAAGCTAGAATTGGAAGCCACTGAAACAAAGGTGCAGACCTAGATGGAACTCATAGATAAATAGCTCACCACAGAACTATCAATATTGATGATGAATGCAGCCTACGATCAGATAGGAATACTTAAAGTGACGGCCGCTATTTTAGTGAGTAAGATTTAGTTTTAGTTTAAGTATAGTGAGCATGGTCTTTGAGGCTGGTACAAAATATCCCCAGTATGTGCCACCGGTATGGCTTGACGGTGTGCCTCTTAAGGTGGTTAAAAAATTAAAATACTTGTGGCACATAGTGTCTGCCGCCTCAGGGACAATTAGCACTTTTAGCGGGAGCTGAGGGTGATGTCGATAAGAGCTAACATGATGCCCATAGCTTGTGCAATGTTCACAATTAGTTAAAGTTACTCTCTTTAGAGTGTACTGTACATCACTCCACACCTGCAGCCTATGGGCTAATTACACCAAGGGTAGTTACAGTGACCTCCGCATCCTATACAACAATGCATTCAGGGTGGTATTGGGGCTGTCCGGCTTTTGTAGTGCCTCGAGCATGTTTGCAGAGGCTTGCACTACCTGCTTCCATGCGACTATGCACAAACGAGGCGCATCCCTGGTGCGCAGTGTATGGGCCAGCTCCAATACTGCCCTGGTGATGATTGCTGCTAGAATTGACTGTCCCTTCCTCTGGTATTGCTGTGACTAACATGTCACAGTGCCTATGCCTATGCGTAATAAATGAATTTCAATTGAAATTGGACTGTCACAACTATGTAAATGCCAGCAAGATCGAGTAGAGGTATTGTTTCTTCAGGTATTGCTTTTATTTACTTATACGCCAACACGTTCAATGCTGAAAATGGAACTGTTGTGTTTTTTATAACTTGCCGCGAGTATGGGAAAACACAACTGTTGTTAGCGGTACCGGAAAACAACGGTGTGTGCAGATCCATATTAATCCATAACCGTGGTTAGAGAAGAAAATCGGCTCAGCAGTCAAAGTATTAAGAGGTGGGCGCGATCAAGATGGCGGCTATCCAGAATGCCAGGCTTCATACAAAAATATTACAACCCTTTTCAAATACTGCTTTACTTTTATACAAATAAATCTATTGTAAGATAATTATAATTTATATGTAATCCGTTGTCAAAGTTAACGAACGTTCCAGAAACCGGCAGTAAGCTATATTATGCATTACTAATAATTGATATTGACTGTACATACATGAATCGGCAGGTACTTACCTTGGATGTATCGGCAGCTCCGAGGACGAAATGGATTGCCTCGAGTATGTCGGATTTGCCCCGGGCATTTTGGTCCGTGATCGCGGTGAAATCAGAATCGAAACCCTTGATTTCAACTCTCTCCCTGAAGGATTTGTAGCCTTCCAGTATTATTGACTTTATGTACATGGCGGCGATCTCCTTGTCTCCAAAACGATAAAATACACTTCGGCGTTCTGGAACTACCAAAATGGAGACGAAAATCTTACGAAAACCTTCCTTGAAAATAAAATACGCTTCGACTTCAACGTTTGGTAATGGCTACTGCGGGGTTGCCAAAATGGAATAATATCTAGTACTACGTCGTGGTCTGCGATCGATCATTCAAATAGAGATGTGAACCAATTTGGAAACAACCGGAATAGTATCGGTTTTCATAGAACCTAGTTTAACCAATATTTATTGACTGATTATTATTATTGTTGGAATGTATGGAAGGAAAAACGATGTTCATTGCAAGAATTTTATATTTTGAAAGACATTAAAAGAAAAGAACATAGAAAGAGTTTTAATTGAAAAAGTATTACAAAATAAGATATTATTTTACAACATCCGCCCTCAATTAAAGCTCTCTAAAAAGAACCAAAAATATAAATTTACCACTAAGAGAAAAACGAAAAATAACAAACACCTAACCTAAACCTAAACCAGTTACACACTTCCTATGTGCAACTCTTCCCAAAGGTTTTGTAAATACATCGGCATAGTTATGCTCAGGGGGGCTATCTATGCAGCACGGTGTGAACTCGGTGTGAACGCGTTTTTATGCCACGGTGCTCGCGTTTCACATTCAGAAGGACCGTCAGTGACGTCATCTCGGTGTTAAACACCGAGCGCCTCGGTGTTAACACTACTCTCAACAATGTACTAGAAAATAGTACCGGATAATTCAAATCGGTATGCAGTACCACCAGTGTTTTACCACCCAGCCTTGGTTGATTGCATCTACTATTTCATAGTGTGAAACATTGATTAATACATAGTTACTATTAGAATCGTATCCCAGCCGTGAAATTTATTTTGATGTTTTGAATGAATCATGAATCGATTGGTGTAGGTTAGGATACCTACCTATTAGAGATATTTCTAGCTGTGTGTCGTGGATTACTGTTCGTATCAGTCTAGGTTCCATTTTCCTGCTATTTTGGTTATGAATTTATTTTAGGCAACATAATCTTAATTGTAATGCAAGTTAATAACGTTGATATCTATGACAATCTAATAGGACCTGCCTACTATGTATTGTATTGTATTGTACGGTACCTCATGTGCTTATCATGCAGTTTCGTACAAGCTATAGCTACCTATTAGCACAAGCCGAGCATGTTGGCCCTGTTGCATTAACAAAGAGACATAGATAAGACCAAAAAAGTAAAAATAAGTTTGACATGTAGATAATAATTTTTAATTGCGTTTAATAAGAATCTTAATGACTAGGTCGATATTATATACATTTTAACATGAAAATTGAGGTCTGCCTTATCATCGAATGAGCATAGATGTCAGAAAGATGCTTGGTGTAAATCTCCAACTGAAACAAAATATTGTATAATTTTAGTATAAAATTATTATGATATATGTGTGGCGACCTACAGACCTCTGTGGTCAGCATCATGTAAAACCTAAATTAAAATAAGAATAATTTGTCAAACTGTGAGAGGTCGCATGTCAGTGGAAAATAAAAGACAGAGATTTTCTGGAAGTAAAACTGAAGCGTTGTATTTCTTATTCATGATTCCCAAAATCCTAAAGCATCGGATCAGACTCCAAATTGGTGACCCCGACGTGATCGGAAGGCAGCGGTGACCAACAATTGGAAACTCCTTCCGACCAAGCAGCGCAACGAAGCTCGAAGAGCTATCGCCGAGTCCGACAATCACAAGTCGCTCATCGCGACGAACACCGTTTTTCTGCCAATGCTGCGACGCAGTCGACGCGCGACGCAAGGAAGCCGTCTCCTCACATTTTACACATCGTGGGACATTTTCACTGATCGCGCTACCACCGCGTCAGCTGCGCGGCGACAGAGTTCCGGAAGATTTGGACTGCCAAGACGCCCGGCGATAGGCCGCTCAGGCTTTCAGGTGATCTGATCTAGCTCTAATCACGACGATCGTGATTTTTGGATTGCAAGAGGTACCTTCTGAACATATTTTTACGTCGAAATTATTTTGTCGGTACCCCGACTACAGTCGTGAACGCAAGTGCTAAACTATAATTATAAGTGAGTGTTATATGTGTTGGGAACATTATTTTACCTAACTTGTTAACTGTATAGCCTTTCTTTAGTGCATGATAACATCGCATATTTTTACTTTTTTTTAACAGAATTTTTTTCTTTTAATTTTGGTTTATCGTTTGCTTTATATTTTTGTCGCCGATGTTCTGTGCCTGACTTTCCTTCCTGCTTTCTTTCTTTCCTTCATGAGTGACAGTGAGATGGAAAATTTTGAACAAGCTTCTGCTTATGCAGCGGAACGCAGCCAAGCTAATGCTGGCCCGAGCGGTCAACATTTTGCATCTGCTGTTGAAGCGACAGTGGACAATATGTCAATAGCAAGGGTTTCTATCCGCACTCCTCCTTTTTGCAAGGACCGACCTGCTTTGCGGTTTGCTAGTCTCGAGGCACAGTTCTGCATCAATGGTATTACACAAGAACTGACCAAATTTAATTATGCCGTCGCTCATTTGGACATTAATTGCACGCGGGAGGTGGAGGATTTAATTCTACAGCCACCTAACGTACAGCAGTACTCGACATTGAGGAACACTATAATTAGCAGATTTTCAGATTCTCGCGAAGAAAAAGTAAGGCGCCTACTAGAGAAAGAGAAGATCGGAGACAGGAAGCCATCCTCGTTCCTCCGCCATCTAAGGTCTTTGGCTGGACCAATGTTTCCAGAGGATCTCATGAAGACCATTTGGATGAGCCGGCTTCCCCTGTATCTTCAGACCATTTTGACAGCTCAACGGCTTGAAACGTTGGCTGAGCTTGGTGAGTTGGCTGATAACCTCGCAGAAATCAACGCTAATACTGGATCATTTGAGGTATGTTCAACCCAATCGCATCCAATACTGCCAAATAATAATTCAGACGTTAGAGAACTTCATAAGAAGGTGGACGAGCTAACGCGCATAGTAGCTTCACTCACTACTAACAATTCTGGTGGAAATGACCAACGTGGTCGTGCATGCAGTCGCAACTCTAACCGGAATCGCAGTCGTTCTCGTTCTCGCAATGCCCAGCTTTGCTTTTACCACGACCGGTTTGGAACAAAGGCACGAAAGTGTGTGAAACCATGCAACTGGTCTGGCCCATCAACCTGTAATCAGGAAAACTCAAGCAGCGCTCGGTAGAGGCGACAACCGATCGCTCTCCAACAAGTCGCCGTTTCTTTGTAACTGACTGGTATACCAAGCAAAAATTTTTGGTTGATACTGGCTCAGACTTGTGCTGCATTCCTCGGCATTATGTAAAGGGACGAACGCACCAACATCAACCATACGACTTAGTTGCTGCAAATGGCACTAAGATTAAAACGTATGGGTTGCAGCAACTTAACCTGAATTTAGGACTTCGGCGAGAGTTTAAATGGAATTTTGTGATTGCAGATGTGGAAAGTGGCATAATTGGTTCCGATTTCCTATCGCACTACTATCTCCTACCTGATTGCACACAAGGCAGACTTTGTGACGGGAAGACAGGATTGTTTTCCTCCGCAGACCTTCGTGCAGCAACTCAGCCCAGCGTTAAGGTAGTATCTCTTCCCGACTCGCCGTACTCCGCGATCTTAGCGAAATTCCCAAGTGTGACGCGACCGCCTGGAGCACCTAGGGACCCAAAACATTCAACCGTGCACTTCATCAACACTACGGTTGGTTCCCCCGTTACAGCAAGACCTCGCCGTCTGGCACCGTCGAAACTACGCATCGCTCAGAAGGAGTTTGATGAGATGGTCCGCGCTGGTACTGCTCGACCCTCGAGTAGTGCCTGGTCATCTCCTCTACACCTCGCTCCTAAAAAGGACTCAACGTGGCGTCCATGCGGTGACTACCGCGCATTAAATGCCCGTACTGTCCCCGACCGGTATCCCGTTCGGCATATTGGTGACTCATACCAAAATTTTACAGACTCAACTGTGTTTAGCACAATAGACCTTGTCAAAGCTTACCAGCAGATTCCCGTGCATCATGCAGACGTCTGCAAGACCGCCATCATTACCCCATTCGGTTTGTACGAATTTCCGTACATGGCGTTTGGTTTGCGTAATGCGGGACAAACGTTTCAGCGATTCATTGACGAAGTCGTGCGTGGCCTTGATTTCTGTTTCGCATACGTTGATGACATTTTAGTACACTCTCCTGATCAATCTCAGCATGCAGCACACCTGGAAATATTATTTCAGAGACTGCACGATTATGGCGTCGTTATTAACTTGGCCAAAAGCCATTTTGGTGCTGATGAGGTTACCTTCCTAGGGTACAAGATCAGTGCACCAGGCACGCGTCCTCCCAAGGACAGGATTCAAGCCCTACTAGAATACCCGCCACCCAAAACCGTTCAAGGTATGCGTCGATTCCTCGGCATGGTAAATTTCTACCGCCGCTTTCTACCGGAAGCTGCAAAATACCAGGCACCTCTCATCGATGCTGTTGTTGCCATTCAAGGTAAAGGTGCAAAACCTTTTACTTGGACGGCAGAGTTAGAAGAGTGCTTTGAAGCTTGCAAGAAAAGTTTGATGTCCGTGACGACTTTAGCTCACCCAAATTGCAACGCCACCCTCGGTCTCTTTACAGACGCATCTAGCACACACGTAGGATCATGCCTACAACAGCGTAGCAGCGATCAGGATGACTGGCAACCGTTGGCCTACTTCAGTAAAAAGCTAAACAGTAAGCAGTCAGAGTGACCAGCATACTACCGCGAACTCCTCGGTGTCTACGAAAGTGTGCAGCATTTCAGGCATATTTTGGAAGCTCAGCATGTAACGATCTACACTGATCACAAACCGCTCACTTACGCCTTTATACAGAAACGAGAAAAGCTGCCACCTGCCCAACTTAACCAGCTTTCATTCATTAGTCAGTTCACTACGGATATCGTTTACATCAAAGGCGTAGATAATGTCGTAGCAGACGCAATGTCTCGAATTGAATCAATTTCTCTTGAAGATGATTATGCTGCACTCGCCCACTCACAGCACGCCGACGAGGAGCTAGCCAGTGCGCGAGATAATTCTTCGTTAAAACTAGAACCGATTCTCATTCCTGGCACTAACATCACTGTGCTCTGTGACACATCCACAGGTCGTCCACGACCATATTTGACGCCGTCATTTCGTCGTGCAGCATTCGACCGCTGTCACAACCTCAGCCACCCTGGTGCGCGAGCAACCGTTCGCCTGGTGACTGAGCGTTATGTTTGGCCGCAAGTAAACAGACAATGTCGTGAGTGGTCGCGCCTCTGTCAGCACTGCCAACGCAGCAAAGTGAGCCGACATATTTTGTCACCTCTTGGTACTTTTAAGCCTTCTGGCAGATTTAGACACGTACACATAGACATCATAGGTCCATTGCCTCACTCTAACGGATTTAATTACTGCCTCACCGCGATAGATAGATACACGCGGTGGCCGGAAGTGTGGCCTATGACAACAATCACTGCCGAAGAGGTAGCAGAAAAATTTGTTACGGGCTGGATATCCCGTTTTGGCGTTCCTAACTTATTAACTACAGATCAGGGACGCCAATTCGAATCCACTTTATTTCATCGCCTTATGAATGTGTGCGCCACAAAACGTGTTCGCACTACTAGTTACCATCCCTGTGCGAATGGTATGGTTGAGCGCATGCACCGCCAGCTGAAGGCCTCTTTAATGTGTCACGCCAATACGTGGACCAAGGCCCTTCCGCTTGTCCTGCTTGGTATGCGAACGGTGCTGAAGGAGGACCTGAAGACTTCATCCGCTGAGCTCGTTTATGGAGAGGCCCTTCGATTGCCCGGCGAGCTTATTGTGCCACCGGAAGAGCCCAGTAGCCCATCCGATCAAATGGACTTCGTTACAGAACTTAGAAGCCGCATGGAAATTCTTCGTCCCATTCCTGTTTCACACCACGCTCAACCATCATGTTTCATTTTCAAAGATTTAGAGAAGGCAACGCACGTAATGCTTCGCGACGACAAAGTGCGTCGGCCTTTGCAACCTCCATACTCAGGTCCCCATCTCATTCTCAGAAGAAGAGACAAGACGCTGACCATTGATGTAAATGGCAGGGAGATTACTGTCAGCATCGACCGCGTGAAGCCTGCTCACATGGATCCAGTTACTGGCGTTTCAATGGGCGGTGCATCATCTTCACCGTCCGTGCCAGCTACAGCTACGTCACGTCCTGCGTCAGTTCAAGATTCTCCTATTCCACCGCCTACTCCTGTTACCACTAGGTCCGGAAGGGAAGTCAGATTCAGGGATGTATTAGATTTGTAACTTTACTTTTATTTTATTTTATTTTATTGTTTGTTAAATTCCTATATCCTTTTCTTCTTCGTGGGGGGGGGGGGGGGGGGGGGGGGTGGCGACCTACAGACCTCTGTGGTCAGCATCATGTAAAACCTAAATTAAAATAACAATAACTTGTCAAACTGTGAGAGGTCGCATGTCAGTGGAAAATAAAAGACAGAGATTTTCTGGAAGTAAAACTGAAGCGTTGTATTTCTTATTCATGATTCCCAAAATCCTAAAGCATCGGATCAGACTCCAAATATGTTATAAATAAAATATGCCTAAGATGTAGACAGACTGTAAGTAATGATTCTTTAAGTAAGTATGTAGTGTCCACATTACTATGAGCTATTTAGCCTGTGTTGTTTGATTTGTTCTAACAGTAGAAAACAAGTCTTGAAATACTTTTACTGGATTTATTTTCCCCAAGTAAACACCGCTTTAAAGTACTTATCCATTAATAATATGATGCTTAAAGAATGTACCACTTACCTTACATCATTATTATTGTCCCGTCTTCTTAGAGAGCTCCGCCCCTAGGTGTTTTGTATCTATAGATATTACTGCTCCTTTCCAGTGACACTATTTAATCTCAACATAAAACGCTTTTTCGAGGATCTTCTTTGTAGACTAGCACTATAGTAGAACTCTGGCAACTAAAACACGAAACACATTCTTGGTTTTATTTCACATAAATGATTGGTATTAGAAATTCAAATTTAAATCTTTTCTTTCACAAACGATTTTTTTTATACATTTTACATTTCTATACATGTACATTTTACCGATCATTGAACTTATCGTGTTTATATTACTCAAAATGAGAAAATAAGCCTATCCGATATATAATAGGATTTATAAACGATTTAGTAACTTATTAACTGCTGAAAAACTGAACAAAGGAATATTTTGGCTCAAAATATTCGGACAGATAAAAATAATAGTTTAAACGAAATGGTGGCAAAAGTGACCCACAGATATACAAACTCAATATAAAACCCGGCCAAAATAAGAAGTTCTATTTTTGAAAAAAATATTTAATGGCTGGGTGATACTTAATTTTACCGCCTATTCATCCGTAACTGCGTCCGTTGTGAACATTTTTAATAGTGATACCCAACATTTTTAGAAGGTTGGTAGCGTTTAGCACCGCACTCCAACTTCGCAAAGAATACGAAATCCTTCACTTTCTTCAAGCGGACCGGCCTATAAGCAAACTTTCTACTGAATAGGCTAGCTGATCTGACGTACTGAATATTAATAATTCAGACACCTTTTCTCCTATAAAGTGATACTCGGTATCTATAATGTTTCGTTCTTTCATGGTGGATTGGATTTTGTACCAAACTCTGTGCACACTGACTATCGTTAAACACGGTAACCACATTAAATTTACCTGTAAACTCTAAAATAAACCTCCTCAGATAGCAAGCTTTTTTAGCCGCAGCTGTGAGTGCTTTGTACTCTGCTTCAGTTGACGATAGCGCCACAGTTGGCTGCTTCTTAGCCTGCCACGCAATTGGACTTGCAGCCAACGTATAATAGCAGCCAGTGTAAGATCTCAGGTCCATGCTACAATTAGGCCAATCCGCATCTGTGTATCCTTGCAGATACTCTCCAACCTTTCTATAACAAAGAGCGTAATCGATAGTACCCGTCTGCTGGCCAATTCAATAGAAAGTTTACGCACTAAGCACTATAGGCCGGTCCGCTTGAAGGAAGTGAAGGATTTCGTATTCTTTGCGAAGGTGGAGTGCGGTGGCAAACGCTACCAACCTGCTAAAAATGTTGGGTATCACTATTAAAAATGTTTACAACGGACGCAGTTACGGATGAATAGGCGGTAAAATTAAGTATCACCCAGCCATTAAATATTTTGTTCAAAAATAAAACTTTTTATTTTGACCGGGTTTTATATTGAGTTTGTATATCTATGGGTCACTCTTGCCGCCATTTCGTTTTTCTATTATTTTTTTTATGTCAGAATAATTTTTTTTTAGTTTTTCAGCAGCTAATTGGTTACTTAATCGTTTATAAATCCTATTGTATATCGGATAGGCTTATTTTCTTATTTTGAGTAATACAAACACTAATAAATGTATCACTAATAAGTCTAATAAATCGATGAACGCTGGCTGCATGCACGAAAAAGTTGACACATTATCCCGTAACGATCATTGTCCCGTTACGCTCATTGTACGGTTGCGCCGTATCTATCTCTCTTCTCTTCTTGACAGGTTAATTATTCTTTGATTTTAAAATCTGATTACTAGTATAATTTCAAGTATTTATTCTTATATTATTAAAAAATGATTCATCTTTATTCATAAAAGTATGCAATCACTTCATCAATGTTATGTTACGACGTTGTCACGTTAAAATATCGTCCGTAAACCAACTTTACAGACAACCAATTTATTATAATTTATTTCATCCCTGTTATTAAGTGTGCGGAAAAGACCCACTTTGCTCGCACATATCAAGGAGCAAAATGCTTCTTTTCGAATACATTGGATGAAAATAATTATTTTCTACCTTTTCCGATTACTTATTATCTTGGGTAAATAAACTATTCCCGTAGCAGATTAAACCACGGGCTGCAGTTTGTTGAAAGTTTTTTTTTTAGCTAAAAGTTTGATTGGAATAAACCTTTTTTAATATAATAATGTAGTTTAATTAGATCCACAGACCCAAATGCTGCTACAAAGGTTTGCGCTCGCAAAGATGCATAAGTCCTATGAATAATTACTGTTTAATTTGCTCACCCAGGCGCCGGTGTCGGTAATGTTTGAGTATAATTTATTTAGCTCTTTTCACTAACATTAATAAAAAACCCAAATCACCAGTTAAACCCGATTTTTAAAGTAATCGATATAAAACAGGCGTGTAAATTGAAATTAGGTACATATCTAATTCCAAAGATAAGTCTATGTTCTATTATGCTCTTTGATACAGACCCACAGAGTCACACAGAACATTCAGACCACAGTGTTGCCAGCGCTGTTAAGCAATTTCGGACAGTGGACCTAGGTTTCCTGCGGGCAAATTTTTGAGTATCACTATTAAAATGTTCACAACTCTTGCCGCCGATTCGTTTTCACTATTTTTATTTGTCAGAATGTTTAGAGGCAAAATATTCCTTTGTTTAGTTTTTCAGCAGTTAATATTTTACTAAATCGTTTATAAATCCTATCATATATCGGATAGGCTTATTTTCTTATTTTGACTAATATAAACACGGTAAGTTCAATGATCGATAAAATGTACTCAGCTTCTATTAAAAAAGATCTTTTATGAATGAAAAGATTTAAATTTGAACAGAAATTAATTATTAAAGCTTTATGACGATGACGATCCTCGGACAAGCGTTCTATGTTGAGATTAAATAGTGTCATTGGAAAGGAGCAGTAATATCTATAGATACAATACACCTAGGGGCGGCGGAGCTCAACTCGTATAAGAAGACGAGACAATAATAATGATTTAAGATAATAATATAGTGATACATTCTTTAATCATCATATTAACGGATAAGTACTTTAAAGCGGTGTTTACGTGGGGAAAATAAACCCAGTAAAAGTATTTCAAGACTTGTTTTCAACTGTTAGTACAAACACAGGCTAAATAGGTCATAGTAATGTGGCCACCACATACTTATTTAAAGAATCATTACTTACAGTCTGTCTACATCTTAGGTATATATTATTTATAGCATCTATCATAGTAAACTATACTAATATATAAAGCTGAAGAGTTTGTTTGTTTGAGCGCTAGGATCTCAGGAACTACTGGTTCGAATTGAAAAATTCTTGTGTTGAATACTCCATTTATCGAGGAATTTTATAGGCTATATAAAATCACGCTACGACCAATAGGAGCGGAGCAGCAATAAAGAATGTGGCAAAAACGGGAAAATACTATTGCTTCTAAGAGCTTTTCTTGCGTGCGCTGCGTAAACGGTTAAAGTTATGCAAAAATTATGTTTGACGAAATTGTTCCCCTTTAAAAGTTCTAAAAAAAGTCCGCGATAGCATATGTCTATCTTTTAAGGTTAATTCACTATAACCTTTTATATTATGTTAATCAAATTCGTTCTAAAATAATGCATTATTTGCTAAGGTGTTTTCATAATACATAATATTAATCCTTATCCAAATAAATGCGTTATTTATTATAAGTCCTTAATTTTGAACAAAATTGCCCTTTACATAATTTGAATTCAACGAATATCTTAGGAGATATCATAAGTTTTAATTAGGTACCACGCACACATTTATTGCAAGGCAGGCGATCCTGAAGGAGTGCGAAACTGCGCATGCGCTAGCCGACCGCCGCAAGTAGCTCTACGAGGTACCATGCCGCGAGGCTCAGACGCATGGTTGGCTTCTTTTTAACACGCTTTTATTAGCTTGGGTTGTATCTAACTATGTATGTATGTATGTAACGGAATCTTTGAACTTAATTTTCACCAGTTTCCAGAAGTCTGATTAATTTGAAACTTTGCATACGTATCAAGGACCAATGACAATGCAATAATTTGATAACAATTTCCCATTATCCTTATTGGGACCGCCAGGATTAATACATTCTTTTATAGATCCTCTGTAGTAGAGTAAGAGAGACAGAGCGAGAGCGCGATCTGCGCATGCCTGCACGAGATTGCGAAATAATTTGTGAGAAATTTCAATACCACATGTCAACAAATAACTAATTGATAAATCGAACTAAAAAATGAAAAATAAATAATAGTTAAAAAAAACTAAAAAAACACGCTTTTATAGCTAACCGAACTAAAAATTAGAAAATAATTTTTAATTTCAGAGAGTTTATAATACAGTAGTAGAAGATCGAACAATCAATCAGAATTTATCGCCTCAAATTAAAATTATAATAAAGTTTAAGTTATTAACAAAAGAATTCAATTCAGAGTAAAAAGCGTGGGGTGCATTTTACTACTTTTCATAACTCTCCTCTCATAGATAGTTGCCAATAGAATATTTGTTACATTTACTTTATCAAGCATCCCACGCTGTTTACTCTGAATTGAATTCTTTTGTTAATAACTTAAACTTTATTATAATTTTATTTTGAGGCGATAAATTCTGATTGATTGTTCGATCTTCTACTACTGTATTATAAACTCTCTGAAATTAAAAATTATTTTCTAATTTTTAGTTCGGTTAGCTATATTTCTCCACGCTTTATTTTAGTTTTTATTACTGTTAGGAGAAGGTTTTTATGAAATAAAAAAATAAGAAAGTTGCACGCAAAATTTGATAATTTGGAAATAAAGGAAAATGTTTTATTCTGTGAGATTGTTGTACGAACTCACGATTTGACATTTGTGTTTTTGCAATCTGCAGCTAGATTTGGTAGACGAGTTCTAGAGTGGAGGCCACGTTTGGGCAAACATAGTGTAGGACGCGGCCGGTGGAGTGACGACTTGCGGAAGACGGCTGGCAAGGAGTGGATGAGGAAAGCCGAAGATCGGGCTCAGTGGCGTTCATTGGGAGAGGCCTACGTCCAGCAATGTACGAGTGTGGGCTGATGATGATGATGATGATGAATCTGCAGCTATTCTTTAGTAACATAGTCGTTTTTGATCCGGGAATGCAGAATTAAACAAAGAATAAAAAAAAAAATTAAAGCAAAAAAACTTAAAAAAAAAGCTTTTATTTAAACGCTCTAAATAGAATAAAATAAATTATTCCTTAAAAATTATATTATTATATTATATTATAAAAATTATATTATATTAAACCTCATTATATACAATTTATATGATCATAAAAGCTTGTCGCGAGGTTTAATTACCTATCAGTGTTTAATTAAATTTAAATTGAAAATATAATAAACTTAGCAGATCAATTTACTTAATTAAATTGGTACCTACTAGTTTATTTACAAATCGCGCTATAAGCTTTTATGATTATATAAATTGTATTTATTGAGGTTATAAGTTGATAGTTATAATTTTAAGGAAAAAAATATTTTCGTCTATTTATGGCGTTTAAATATTTTTTTTGTTATGATAATTTTTTTTTCCAGTCGTTCTACATAATTCTCTATAATTCTTTGCTCACCTCGTCGATAAAGGATGCACCGCTCACTTGCTTAAATTTAGGCTCATAATAATAAACCTACGTTTCGTTTCCCGGAATAATTATGACAACTTTGTTTTATCGTGTAAACAATTTACCGTCTACTTATGTTTTTTTTCTTTGACATGGTTTAATAATTATTACTATAGTTATAACATAATTATTAATGATTGTTACGATACCTATTTTTTAATATGCTACGAGCTGATACTACCAGCGCCGCCCGCCGAACGCCGCCTGCTGGCGCCATAGCGCCGATCCCCGCGGAGTAGGTACCTACTCCAGCGCATCTGCGAATTCCAGCACACAATCAGCAAGCTCGCGCAATGCTTCATAACAACCCATCGCGCACCACTAACCAGAAATAGAGCCGATCCATTCATAAACAATGCTCATCGCGAATGAAATACTATCATCCCAGAATTCACTCCGGTTCAATTAACCGACTCGGCATTCAGGAATGAAAGCATCCGATA
Source organism: Campaea margaritaria (assembly GCA_912999815.1). Classification (NCBI taxonomy): domain Eukaryota; kingdom Metazoa; phylum Arthropoda; class Insecta; order Lepidoptera; family Geometridae; genus Campaea; species Campaea margaritaria. The sequence goes on from OU538788.1 coordinate 11,518,954, forward strand.
AATCAAGATAACGTCTGCAAGTTATGCGGATGGGCCCGCTATTTAAATGCTAATAATGTGTCAATTATCAATTTGGATTGCAATAAGCTGCTTCGACGTAGTTGAGCGGTCGGCTGGTTTCGTGCGTAGGAGTGGGCGCCCGCGCCGCGCCGCTCAGCCGTGCGTCGTCGAGATAGGTATTGCTTGCGTAGGTACACTGTCTACAATCAATTTAACTAGGTATGCATTTAGACAACTTAGTGCAAAGAGGAATTTCTCTTTGCTTTAAATTGACTCGGGCTATTTTCAAATTGTGCAGATTCTGATCTCCAATTATGTATTTCCAACTAATGAAGGCTGATGGGTACAAATTAGGATACGACCGCAGTTTGTAAGTTAAATATTAAACTAAAAAATAAAATTACATTTATAGTTAAAAAGAAACCTAAAAAAACATGTGTGCAATTCACACGTGGTAGAAGTGAAACCTTCAAAAACTTTGGTTTTAAGATAATGAGACGAATGTAAAATCTCAGGAAGAGGAATACTGTAGGTTTTAATAATGATCACAGTGATACAGAGTAGATAATTATTTTACATTTTATTCGTATAGGTATATTACATGGATTTATACTCAGAGCTTACATCCCTACTTTATATTATAAATGCGAAAGTAACTCTGTCTGTCTGTTGCTCTTTCATGCCCAAACTACTGAACCGATTGAAATGAAATTCCGTACAGAGATAGTCTAGAGCCTAAGAAAGGACATAGGGTACTTTTTAATGCGAAAAAAGCATTGTAAGGGTTTGAAATAGGGGATGGAAGTTTGTATGGAAGTTTCGTCATTTTTAAAGCTAGTAGCTAAAAATTTATTTTTTAGGCTTATGATTAGATATAAATAAATTTGGCATTCATAGTTTGTAAAAAAATATAGGGGTAAAATAAATATAGGGGATGAAAGTATGTATCGAAATATGTAAGGTTTCGGCTAAACCACTCATCATCATCAACCCATAACGTCCCACTGCTGGGCACGGGTCTCTTCTCACTTTCGTGAGGCACAACCACTGCACCGATTTAAAAAAATATTTCATTAATGGAAAGCTACATTGACAGCGAGTAACATAGGCTATATTTTATCCCCATATTCCCGCGGGAACAGGAACTACGCGGGTGAAACCGCGGGGCGCAGCTAGTTTTTGATAAATGATACAAGAAGCTTAGGTATGGTAACTAAATTATGAAATAAATACTTAAGTATCGTGTTTTCCCTTTTTTCGATAATCGCGACAATATTCTGCATTTGTTTTCGGCATACTATTTGAATAATTTTATTATAAACTAGCTGCGCCCCGCGGTTTCACCCGCGTATATCCCGTTCCCTCGGGAATACGGGGATAAAATATAGCCTATGATACTCGCTGGTAATGTAGCTTACCATGAGTGAAAGAATATTGTAGTGGCTTAGCCGAAACCTTACACATTTCCATACAAACTTTCATCCCTCATTTTTACTTTACCCTCTTAAGCGTAAAATTTTTACAAACTTTGTATGTCATATTTATTTATATCTAATTAAAAGCCTACAAAATAATTTTCAAGCTTCTAGCTTCAAAAATGACGAAACTTCCATACAAACTTTCATCCATTATTTCAACCCCTTACATTATTTTTATCGAATTAAAAAGTAGGCTATGTCCTTTCTCAGACTCTAGACTATCTTTGTACTAAATTTCATTTAAATCGGTTCAGCAGTTTAGGTGTGATTGCGTTACAGACAGACAGACAGACAGACAAGCAGAAAGTAGACAGACATACATACAGACAGAGTTACTTTCGCATTTATAATATAAAAGTAAGTAGGGATAGGGATAATATGCACACGTATACGTTGTTGTGATACCTTTTTCTTAACTGAGCGACGCAAAGGAAGGTACCCACCAATTATTGTGTTTATCAGTCTATATGTGTTTGTCCTATCTGGCGATCTAGAAACCAGACGCGTGGGCCCTATTTGGGTCACATACATACTTACTGTTGATGATGCTATCACAACTCAGCAAAAAACTAAGTTTTCTTTGGACTTAAGTTTATTTTATTCATTATGCTTCAAAATAAAGGAAAAACACAATGTTCTTTAAAAAAAATTTTTTTTTGTAGTTTTTATGATACCTATTACTTTTTACTCGTAAATAATTTCCATCCACAACATTTTTTTTTGTTTAATAAGGTTATTTCTGGATTTACATGGAAAAATAAAGTTGAAAATTCCCGACAGCTAGTTGATAACATAAATAATATACTTGTTATGACATGGTATGTTGTTGAAAACATGCCTTTATTTTAGAAGACGTTAAAAATATGGGTTACACATGCTCATACAGTATGCTAATTTAGATAAATTTTAAAAGTTCACCGGGGCGTACTCAGAAGAAGAATCATCAGTTATCAGGGCCAATACAACAAAAATATGTTGGACTACATTTGGTGCTCAGTGAGAGAAAGTAGGTACTTTTAACATGAAAGAAAAAGTTAAAAGGTTCACTTTTAAACTTTTCTATTTATTATTTTTTATTTCTGAGGTAGGTATGTTATCCACCAATCCGGACCGGGCCCCCATGGTGGATTATGGCCTAACCCTGCTTACGTAAGTGAGGGGAGAGCTGTGCTCAGCGGTGGGACGATATGGGTTATTGATGGTGATTCATGATATTCGTTTCGATTTATGTATAAATAAAAATGTAATCTATAGATATTCTAAAATATTGATCAACCTTTCTCCTGATACAAAAGAAAACTTATTCGGGTCACATATACATATTATATTATTGTTTCCATCTAACTATCGCTAAATCTATCGACATTTCATACCCCACCGGGGTCAAAATTTTTGTTGACCTATGAATGTACGAGACATTTTCTTACGATTGGCTGTTGGCATGACTAGTGTCATGTAGTCAGTGTCAAGCATTGTCAATACTACTTGTTGCCAAGTATGTACCTATTCATAATTATAATTATTGGGTAACTATGCATATGGGTGGTCTGTCAGAATTCTTGCGTTTTTAAGTGAAAAACAGTGAAAGTGAAATTTTTAATGTGTATTTTGTTATAACTGTATTGTACCTACTGTATTTTGTGTAATCGATTGTTGTAATTGGCTGCGGCCGTTTCAATTGAATAAATAGATAAATAAATAATAATATTCAAGTCTTATGTTTTTTTTTCAAATAAGTAGTCAAAATGTCAAGTCCTAGTCTTTGGAGAGAGTTTTGGAGAAAACACGAAAATGCACGATTTTGGTTTGAAATGAAATAAAATGAATTGAATTGAAACTCGGCATTTCCCGGGTTAAAAACCACTATGGTACTAAAGAATAGCTGCAGATTGTAAAAAATCAAATGTCAAATCGTGAGTTTATACAAAAATCTCACAGAATAAACATTTTTAGTTTATTCCAAATTTTTCTACTTTTCGGTCAACTTTCAAGTTTTTCTTTACCTTCCCCTAACAATAACAAAAAACTAAAAAAAAAGAATAAGCGATATAGGCCAGCCGTTCACGTGTGATGCCGTAACCAACGAAAATAGGGATTCATTTTTATATAATACTAGCTGTGCCCCGCGGTTTCACCCGCGTAGTTCCTGTTCCCACAGGAATATGGGGATAAAATATAGCCTATGTTACTCGCTGTCAATGTAGCTTTCCATTAGAGAAAATTAAGCCGAAATTTTACATATTCCCATACATACTTTCATCCCCTATATTTATTTTACCCCTCAAGGGTAAAGTTTTACAAACTTTGAATGTCAAATTTATTTATATCTAATCAAAAGCCTATTAAATAAATTTCAAGCTTCTAGCTTCAAAAATGACGATACTTCCATACAAACTTTCATCCCCTATTTCAAACCCTTACAATGCATTTTTTGCGATAAAAAGTAGCCTATGTCCTTCCCTAGGCTCTAGACTATTTCTGTACCAAATTTCATTTCAATCGGTTCAGTAGTTCAGGCGTGAAAGAGCAACAGACAGAGTTACTTTCGCATTTATAATATAAAAAAGTAAGGACTAGCTGTACCCTGCCACGCTTCGCTGTGGCACATTCGCACATTCGCTGATATGTCACTGATGAAAAAAATTGATAAAAACAATCCTTGATGCGGATTATATATCATGCTAAAATTTCAGCTCGATCGGAGCAGAACTTTTTGAGTTTTTGAAGCGTACACAAACCAACATAACATTTTTATATATATAGAAGATGGATATATAAAATATTTATATGTTAGATATAGATATAGATAGACTAGTTGTCCCGGCGAACTTCGTTCCGCCTAATAGTCAATGAATGTGCATGTTTAGTATTTTAAAATTAATTATTATTCACTTTATTTATTATACCTCTTTTTTTTTTACAATACTTTTACAAAACTATTAATAATAAAGTCAATTAAAAATATTATAAAAGAAACTTAAACCTAGGATACCACCAGTAGCGGAGCAAGACCCAAGCTACCAATGGTTAGGGCTGCAGAGAGAAGAACCTCCTGACAGTACGCGCGGTGTCGAGAAGTACTGCCTTCTGCATCCAACGATATAGAAATATAATGACAATATAATTACATTTTACCCTAAAGGGGGTAAAATAAAAATGGGGGATAAAAGTTTGTATGAAAATAATTTTAATAATTTCGGCTAAACCACTGCACCGTATTTAAAATTCTTTCACTAATGGAAAGCCACATTATCGGCGAGTAACATAGGCTATATTTTATCCCCGTATTCTCACAAGAACGGGAACTACGAGGGTAAAACCGCGGGATACAGCTAGTAGTACATAAAATAACAGAATTATTGAAAATTAAACAATTCTTTTTGGTTTAAGTATATGGATTTATTCCACGAATAAAACATGTTAAACAATATTCGTTAAAAACTTAAAATTAGTTACCCCTGAACTGGGGAATTCCGTAGGTTTCGTGAGGGACTCCCTGACTATTGACGATAGTGTTGATGTCGTCGTAGACGGGGGTAGTGGTGGAGGTGGTGGAGAACCCGGAGCTAGTGTCCAGCACTGATACGCTGCCAGGAGACCCACTCACGCTGAAAGTGCTGCTCAAAGGAGAGTTGGATGAGTCGGACAAGAAAGAGGATTGAGATCCGCTGCTTGAAGTACCGCTGGAACCAGCACCGAAGCTGAAGGAGCTACCGGAACCATTGGGGTATCTGGACAATCCTGAGCTTGTAGAACTGCTCGAACCGCTGCCAAAACCGCTGTTGGATCCGCTAGCCAGGGAGGAACCGATGTTTAAGACGTTGCTAGTTTCATCTGACAGAGTGGAACTAGCGAAGTTTCCGCTGGATAGAGATGAGCCGGGGTAAGTAGAAACATCAGACAGAGAAGATCCGCTTGAAAAGCTGAGAGCGGAGGGGCTGCCAGCAGGGTAGCTAGACACACCGGAGAAAACAGGAGTCTCATAACCTCCGCCGGAGACGGACACGGTCTGGCCGTCCTTGCTATAGTCGTTCACGATGTTGTTGATCACGGCCTGGGAGTCGTCTTTGTTATTGTATTTAATGAAGTAGACCTCGGGCTTGGTCGGGGGTTTCTGCTCTACCTTTGGAACGAATACTTCCTGCTGTTCCTCAGGTTTCTTTACTAGAACGTATACGATAGTTTTCTCCTCGTTTTGAGGCTGGACAGGGACGATCTGAGAGTTGCGCGAAACAACGTTTGGTGTCTTAACGAAAATGATTTTGTAGTGCTTCTGTGCAGGGGGAACGACGATGGGAATGCGAGCCTTCGGCACCTCGGGCTCTTCGGGTGCGGAGTGCACGTAGAAATGTTTGTACACCTGGGCCGGCTGCTGCACCTGATAGAACTGCTGCTGGTATTTTGTTTCGTATTGGCTAGCGTACTGGTTTCCGGCGTCAGCGTAGAGGGACGGCTGCGCAGTGCTGCTCTCGAAATAGGTGGGAGTCGGGGTGGCGTACTGCAAGAACTGGCCACTGCTGAAGGCAGGCGTCACGGTTTTGTAGCTTTGGAATAGACTGGGTGCAGAGGTGCTTTGGAATAGGCTGGGTGCAGAGGTGCTTTGGTAGTATGCGGGTGCTGAGGTGCTTTGGTAATATGCGGGTGCAGAGGTGCTCTGGTAGAATTCGGGTGCAGAGGTGCTCTGGTAGAATTCGGGTGCAGAGGTGCTCTGGTAGAATGTACCGCTGCTTGGTGAAATGCCTTGGTAGTATTTGCCGCTGTTCAGTCCGCCTCCCAATCCACTGTAGCCGTTGTAAATTCCGCTACCGATTGTGCCGTAGCGGCTGCTAAGGATGCTGTCGCTGGATTTCAAGTCCACGCTGGCAGTAGATCCCAAGTACTGTCCTTGGGAACCCTTCAGCTGAGCTCCGCTGAGGCTGGGTTTGTATTGGCCGCTGCTATACTGATAAGATGGGATTCCATAGGATGTCTCCGGCACTTTGTAGCTGTAGCCAAGGTGGCTGACATCGGCCGAAGCCACTGCCAGTACGGCCGCTAGTATCTGTATAGATCAAAAACAAATAAGTTAGAACTTAGTTAGGTATATAGTTATACTTACCTACTGATAAAAATAGTAATCAGGTAGGTATAATACAGGAAACTAATTTTGTTAAAATCTATATTATGCATAAATATTATAAATGCAAGTAATGTAATATGCGATGGAATACAGATCCCCATATTCATAACATGTAATGTGCAATAACTGCGTTCCAGAGACATACCTACTTACCTATAGTAAAAATGTTAATTTGGATTTAATATTAGGTATAACACGTTCGTTTATCTAGGTAAGTACGTAATATTCATTTTTATTCTATATTTTATATATTAGTTAATTGTATGTGTAGATGCAGTGGCACCCCCTTGAAAGTAGCCCCGGCGGCGCTCATGAATATAATATTATACCAAATTTAACTATGTTCACGCCTCACATCTGCGGTCGTAAGAAAAGAAAGTGCAAGGTCAATAGTTCTCGCGTGACCGCTGCCGCCGCGGCGGCGGCGCGCTGTCCGTGGAAGAGCCAACGCGTTGCGCAATACGGCCCCGGCTAACCACGTCTGAGCAACTTTGGGACAACGATGCCAGTGCGATGAACTTGAACTTGGCTTCCGGATTATGTAAGCAAGCATGTTACGAGATGTTATAAAGAGGTCTTACACAACATCACGGCATGCCACTGGCTAGACACCGAATGGAGTGGGTTTTGATTGACTCGCCGGAGTCGCTGGTATAGGCACTAAACCTAATTACCTTACGGTTGATTACACGTTTAACTTAGGGGGCCCTCATCGTGGATTATAATTATACTATAACCTAATCCTCCTCAAGAAATTTAGGCGAGACCCGTGCTCATCAGTGGGCCGATATGGGTTGATGATGATGATGACCCGCACGTACAATATAACTAGACAGAAATTTTTAAACGAACAAAACGTACATAATTTATTCCTTGGAACCGTAAAAAGCTGATGAAACCCTGACATTCAGTCACCGGTTCTATAGTTTCCAATTTCAAATGATATATGAAAAACAGAAATAAAAACGCATCACAGTGGTTCCTGATGATTTTCTCGCGCAGTCAAATTTAACTGAATCCCAGGTATTTTTAAAAATCCAAAGTAAATAATCGGAGGAGGTTACTAATTCGCCTGTTTTTTTTTAAATGTTTGTTACCTCAGAACTATCGATTGGGTGAACCGATTTTGCGGATTCTTTCTTCAATTGAAAGCTGGTGCTTACCATGTGGTTCCATTTTAATTTGATCCAGTAGGACTATGTTACCCATGAGAAAACTATAAAGGGTGTCCCACGGATATGCCACATGGAGGGAAAGTACCTTGAATATTGTAGATGGAACATTTTACTGAAAGAAGACATTATTTGAATTTAAATAACAATTTAAACTGCATTCATATATATTTAAATAATTCCGTGGTTAACCGGGAATCGAACCCGTTACACGACAAAAATAATCACCTGTAGCTTTATCATATCGATCGAAAGGCTTCATCATAAGGATATTTTTTTGCTAAATAACAGTGTCAGAAATAAAAGGAAGACATTTTTAATACAAAATTAATCGATTCCTCATCATCATTCATTAATCAATCCTTACGGCAATGTCAGCTTTTCATTTTACTGAACAAAATTTCACAAAAATAAAAATTTAAATTTAAATTTTATTTCTGACACCATGTTCTTTAGCAAAATATTATCTTTATAATGAAGCGGCTTTCGATCGGTATGATAAAACTACAAGGTGATTATTTTTCTCGTGTAACGGTTTGATTCCCGGTTCAACCATGTAATTATTTAATTGGATGGGTTTTGACTAAGCGGTGGTAGCCTAGTAGGAGAACGTCCGCCTTCCAATCAGAAGGTCGTGAATTCAATTCCTGTGCAGGCACGTATCAATGTGTTTCTGTTAAACATATGTACGTCATTATCACTCGCTTTTCAGTGAAGGAAAACATCGTGAGGAAACCCACATACCTACCCGAGAATTATTTTGGAGGTGGGTATGTCATCCATCAATCCGGACCAGGCCCCCGTTGTGGATTATGGCCTACTACCTGATAGACTTGGCTGGTACCGACTTCAAATAGATCATTGCGTAGCGCTTTTAATAATTATGTTAATTTAATTTTCGCTTTTGAGTGCCTATTTATGGTTTTGAAGTCGTTATTTATATTTAATATTATTTTTATTTAAAAAGACCGCATACGAATTGACACGAGCGAGAGAGCGTGCGAAGAACACAGACAGCAGGGAGTGGCGCGGCGCGGCGCGTCAGTCGACTCGGGATAATCGAAAAACATCTCGATGTTTCAGCCGAATAACTATAATATGTTTATAGACATTACTAATTAACTATGAACCTTATATTCTTTGACTCGACTATAATTTAGAGTTGAAAAGAGTTCTTTCGATTGTATCGAAATCTCAGACTCTCCCATCACTAATGTAAACCACAGGTGATGGGCTCACCTTAGTGGGTGATGGGATAATTATGTTAAACCGACGATATGTTTTAATTGTCACCTTGGATAGTGTCATAAGCGAACTATACTCTCCAGCTTAAAACCCCTGTCCACACATCCCACTGCTACGACCAGTCCTTTACGGTACAAGCTGTCCGTTTGTGGAATGCGCTGCCCGTGCCTATCAGGCAAGCTAAATCTCTCCCAGTATTCAAAACTATGGTTTATAAACATTATTTATCTATCTAAATAGTGTATATATTTTATTATAATCATGTGTGTAGTATATGATATATATGTGTATATTATTATTATTGTATTCATATTATTATTATTATTTTTATTATTTATTGAGTATAGTGTGTATGTGTATTATTAAAACATAAGTATTAAATGTATAAAATACTGTAAGTACGCCACCCACCCTACTATCGAAAAATGTTTTTTACTGTCCATCCAAAGGTTGTCTGGAAGAAATCGCTTTCTGCGATAAGACCGCCCATTGTACTACCCTTGTTTACCTATTGTAATTTTTCTGTCCTGTGTTTAATTTTGTTTCTGGTGTACAATAAAGAGTTTTCTATTCTATTCTATTCTATATAAATAAATTACCGTCAAATACTAACAAAAACGTTCAGATGCCGAGAATACAACGAACTCCCCTCGTAGGTGCCCTAAAATTAAAAATGTACGGAAGTGTCGTGTTACGTGTCATCCTACTATCCTACTAATCTTACTAATATTACCTAACAAAATCTCGCAAAAACGCATGGAGCGGACATGAACGGATTTAGATGAAATTTGGAACACAGCTAGTTTATTACCTGGATTATAGCACAAATCAACTAAATAAATAATCGAGGCCGTTCTCCATCTCGACAAGGTTATCGGTCTAGGAGCCGGAGCCGAAGTCGATCACCTGGTGTGTGCTGGTAGCACGATCATTTTGGTGACAAAGCAAGGAATTGCACGGCACCGTGAAATTATAATTCGGAAAACTACCAGGGCAGTTCTGAGGGACGACTGTCAAAGTGCTATCAGTTGCCTTTTCATCACTTATCAAAATGAACTTCTGTAAATATTATTATTATTAAATGTTTTGGGATTGTAAGCTGTGTTTGCATTAAAAATCATCCATCGCCATATCGCCTATCAGGCCATACTCTCATATTATACTAAATGCGGGTGAAACCGCGGGGCGTAGCACAAACACATAACCCTTGTTTTTTGGCTTCGCCGAGTTCGGGTAAAAATAGGTTTCAATTACACAATGTTAAATCTACATACGTACATGTTAAACACATAACCCTCCCCTGTTTGGTTTCGCCACAGTCGGATAAAATAGGTTTTAGGGAGGTAACTTCTTATTATAAGCGCTTCCGAAGCGCGTCTCGTTATTTTTTTTCGTTATACTTCCTTTCTCTATAGACCCAATTCTTAAGTCAACGCGGACGAAGTCGCGGGTAGAAACTAGGACTACATAATAATTAAAAATAAGACGATATACATACATTATTAGGGTTGTCCTTAAACATTTCACTGTTTACGAAAAATAAACTTTTTAACAAAACTTCCCCCGACCTCCACGACAATTTGAATAAAAATACTACAAAGACAATGAAAATATCACTATAATATAATTGAAGACAATACGTGAGCCATATCCTGACTCGAGTCATCATAGTTAAGGCTATACGTCTAAATACTATACTTGTGAGGTAACGTCAATTGGCGTGGGTCGTCAACAAGGATCCTCTGAGGTTGACCCGTCACCTGTCTCACTAAACTATATCTATTTAGCATAATAAATCGATAATATAACTATATACCTTTAAACTTTAAGAAATATGTAAGATCAATTTTAATAAGTTAATTATGCCATCTATAAAATAAGAGTTGAAGGCCATGTCTGGAAAAGCGACCTCTGAATAATCGCAAAACTTGGTATGGAATGTATGTATTTATAATATAATAATTTTAATAAATTAGGAGAATTCAGCGGTTTAAATTTTTTTAATTGGAATTTATTATAACGTTATTCAGTAATATAACAGAAATTGTTGTAAAATTATTATTATTATTTTGTTATGCAAATTTGAAAAAGTTTTTACACTAGATTTTCAAAAAACCTTTAACGTGATAAGGAGATTATTTTAACATAAGGTACTTAACCGAAAAGAAAAATGATATATAAGTTAATTTCAGTTGAAACCCTGAATCACATTATAATATGTATTTTTAAAAATTACTTTACAAGTTCGCACAGCTTTGTTTTCACTCGCAACTATTTCCAATTCACGATATTTAAAAAAGCTTTTCACCTATATCTAACTTTGTACTTGTTTAAGTACCTACATCATAACCAACTTAAATCCATAAAAAAATCTTCACTGTAGGACTGTAGGTATGTCAAGATAATGAAATACATATGTGATAAGTTCATAATATGAAATGCGATGATTAATTAACACACAATAAAGAAAACGGTTTACGTACCCAAGTTCCGTACATGCTGAATTGTATCCGGTTCACGAATCGACGTGATCCGAAGGCAGTGAAGAAGCAAGTGTCGCGGTCGCACCTGATCAGCTTCTTAAATAGCCGGCTATAACCCGCCGCTTGAACCCACAAGGTTATGTCAACGGGTTCACCAAAAATCCAAATGTGTTAGAATGTGGAGGCACTTCTCTACGCACTGGTACCGGACGCAGGCCGCTTTTCTCCTCGAAAACACTTGCATACCATCTATCATGTATTGTATACTTTAGTGTGATAATTTTGCAATATACATATAATGTTACTTTTGTGTTGGTAAAGGTAAACGATCCAATGATAAGGTCACCACTAGATTGAAAATAGACACTAATCGTAATAGTATAAACGTATAAATATATTTAGAACCAATGTCTCAGGGTGACGAGCGCAGTGCAGTGCCGCATAAGATTCTGGGTGGCACTCTACCTGTTATGGGCAGTCTGGGTGCCTCCAACCAGGCAAACTTACTCGTCTCATTATTAAGTAACATAAAAAAAAATATCTTGATAAATGTTCACATTTCTAGACTCAAATTACATCATAGTCTAGCTAGTAGATCACTGTTAAAATGCAGTGGTAGGTACTTTCTCTCAGGAACAACAGTGAAAATGCAATAATATTTAGTTTGAAGTATTCGAAGAATTATTCGTCGTTAGGATTGAAAGAAAAATATTTACCAATTAGCTGTACCTTGCCACGCTTCGCTGTGGCACATTCGCACATTCGCTGATATATCACTGATAAAAAAAATTGATAAAAACAATCCTTGATGCGGATTATACATCATGCTAAAATTTCAGCTCGATCGGAGCAGAACTTTTTGAGTTTTTGAAGCGTACACAAACCAACATAACATTTATATATATATATAGATAGTTGCGAGCGGTGCTGCACGGAATGTTTTTTTCCAATAATATCAGTATACAGAGAAAATCTGCACAGAGCTTTGTAGGAGTACTTGAAAGTGAATTTCATTACAGAATCTGTATTCATTGTAACACAATTGTAATATATTGTATTTGCTGTATTGTGTATGGAAATGCAATACGTAATAATGCCCTATCTGAGAGGAAACCTTATTTTGTTTTTGTAAATAAGAATAACCGTATTTGCCGATTTTTAAATAGCTAACTTGAGCCGTGAATCGAACCAAATATAACTGAAAAAATAGACAGTCACTATTTTATTGTAGGTACCAAAATGTCTAGAATAAACATTGAATCTTACAAAATAATTACTATAAAAAATATATTGTCAGAAATATCTAACTAAGGGGCGGAGCCTAGCACGCTGACGTCACGATGGCGTGAGCAGCAGGTTCGGAGAATCATCGTCGGAGAGGCGCCGAAGAGAGCGCTTCACTTTGCTTCGGGCGGTTGAGCGTGTCGGACGTTTAGGATCGTAGGATTTATTAATTTGTGTGATTGTTTGGTACTTTGAAAATAAGATTGTTATTGATTGTCTTCATTTCTTTTTTTTAAAAAACCTAATCCACTCCTGGTCCATAAGATCAGAAGAGGGATAGGCCACGACTTGCCTTGTTATGCTCGCATTCTGTTTTATAAAATTTTCCAACTGCCAAATTTTGAATTCCGTTTTTACCGTTGTTTTCTACTAGGGTTTAGGATTCTGTGAGCTTTCATTGTGTTGTTTTGTTTTATAAAAATCGTAAGTACATATTTTGATTAATAATGCCAGGACGTCCATCTAGGACAAAACAAAGAGGAGACACTCCTCGTAGACACAGCAGTAGGTTGCGCAGACGTCGGGATGATTCCCATCGTCAAGCCACCTCACGTAGGCGGCGTCGCGACAGCTCTCATAGTTGTCGTGATAGCCCTCGCAGCCAGGCTTTAGACACAATCCTTGATAGACTTAATGTAATTGAAGGTAGGCTGTCGACTACTTCGGCCTCTATTTCGGTTGCTCCATGTCCGACACGCGATTGCCATACGCCACCTCTGCCTGTCAGTGCAAAAGGAACCAGCATACCACGTGAGTGTATCAAATCTAATAAGGACTCAACGGACAAAATTGTAGACGCGCTTTCATCCTTGTTGCAAGCAAAGCCTAGTCACTTTTACATCTCCAATTTTGATCCAAATGTTCACGATTTCGATGTTTGGTGCGCGGAGGTTGATCAAGGTCGCGAGACGAACCGTTGGGACGATCGCGAGTGCCTGGCGCGTATTGGTGGTTGCCTAAAAGGTGATGCGCGCACATGGCTAAATGATTGGGTCTCAAGTGATCGCTCGTGGACTAATTTTAAGTTGGAGTTCCGATCACTCTGTCCGCGAAACGTCGATGTCGCTAATATTTTATATGACGTAATGAGCAAAGATTCTAAAAGTTTTGCTACATATGCGGAGTACGCACGTAAATCTTTGTTGCGACTTAATATTGTGAAGGGGCTGTCAGATGACCTGAAAACTGCCATTGTTATTCGCGGTATCGTAGACCCACAAATAAAAGCGGCCGCTTCCAATGCTAAGTTGCAACAAAACGAACTAGTGGAATTTTTATCTGTTTTTACGAAACCCAAAACTGATTTTCGCAATACCCGCAATTTGGTTCGATCTGCAAATGATTTTCGCTTTGAGTCTCGTAAGCGCGAGGCCAATTTGCCACATAATGTTATGTAGTGCTTTCATTGTGATGGTGTTGGTCATAAGAAAAACCAATGTCCAAAAAGGCGGAAGTTTGAAGTTAATAAATCATGTCCTACACCTGTAGCGCCGAATAGACCACTACCATCATCATGTATGTTCTGTGGCAAGTTAGGCCATTCTGAAGATAAGTGCTTTGTCAAGCAACGTACTGAGACTATCAATAAAAGCACTTCCGGCAACGTAAATTTTTATCAAACCTCGCTCGACAAAGTAACATCATGACGGCTGTTATTAAAAAAAGTGCCTGTAGATGTATTAATAGACAGCGGTTCAGATATTTCTCTGATTTCTTCATCGATTCTAAAACATTTAAATTGTAACAAGATTCCAACTTATCGTGTATTGCGCGGAATAGGTAGCCAAGAAATAGAATCCACCTCGTACATAACAGCAGTTGTTGAATTCTCTGAGATATCGTTTGAAGTGGATCTTTTTGTTGTGTCACCCGAGTGTATAAGTGCACCTGTATTATTGGGTACGAATGTTTTGAACCGTGATGGAGTGACTTACACGCGGACGGGTGACATGCAACGACTTACTAGGGTAGAAAGTTCGTCACAGGTGCATCACTTACGTATCTTGGATAACGGCATTATAAATACACCTTTAGTCGGTGAGGAGAAAGACTGTTTACTTGCATTGGTTAACGAGTTCTCTGATTCTTTTGTTACTGATACCGCAACCTCCACTTTCACTACTGGCAGCATGGAAATTAAGGTAAATAGTGATACCACTGTGCACTACCGTCCCTATAAGCTTTCGGCTGATGAAAAGTTAAGAGTCCGAGAAATAACAAACGATCTTATGAGTAAGGGGATCATTCGTGAGTCGCATTCAGAGTATGCAAGTCCTTGTAGTACTTACCACATCGGGGTTTTCAATTAACCTGAAGAAGTGCACTTTCCTAGAGACTCAAGTAGAATATTTAGGCAGACTAATAAGCCAAGGCCAGGTACGGCCGAGCCCTAGGAAGGTGGACGCTTTAGTAAAGTCACCCAAACCCAGGAACGTCAAACAAGTGCGACAGTTTTTGGGTCTTGCAGGGTATTTTAGACGGTATGTTGCTAGCTACGCTGTCAAAACTGCTTGTATCGCGAGACTAACTAAGAAGGGTGAACCGTTTGTCTGGGGCGTCGAACAAGACGCTGTCCGCGATTATATAATTAACTGTTTAACCGAAGAACCTGTGCTCACGATATTCGATCCAAAGTTGGCCACTGAGCTACATACTGACGCAAGTGCGATCGGTTTTGGTGCCATTTTATTACAAGAACACGAAGGTAGGCGGAAGCGAGTTGTCGGTTATTTTAGCAGAGCGACAAGACCGTCGTCTTAACGAGATGCGGAGACTACCACGTGATTTTAAGCTTGATAGTTTCGTTTTTGTTGGAAAAAGTTCACAGAGTTCCGGCAAGCTAGACTCCGGTATGAGAGGTCCCTACAAGGTGGTCCGACAGCTCTCACATCACCGCTACGAGTTGGAGCTTCTTGCGGGGTCCTATGGCAAACGGACCCAGGCAGCAGCGGAACATATGGTTCCGTGGTGCGGTGAATGGAGGCCCGGCACATGTGCAGCATTCTTTGAGGGTGGCGAGTCCACAGCAGACACGTGACGACGTGTAATATCAGCGTTAGGGCTGGCAGCGTAAGGGCTGGCAGCGTAAGGGCTGGCAGCGTAAGGGCTGGCATGGCTTTGCCATGGGTGGTCGTACTTCAAGAAGCTTGGAGTACGCCACACTGACCATAGCATGGGACTTTCAGGTCCCTGTTATTTGTCAGGGAATTGCGACACGCGAGTCCGGTGCCTCTGTCGTGGTGGCCATAGCAAGCGAACTTGGAGCCTAGGCTATGGTCAAGGAGTCGTGATACGCGAACTTAGCTGCCTATGTCACGGGGCATTACAACTGCATTTAAATACCAAATGCCTCTGTAATGCGGCACGAATCACGGGGATCCGTATCTCTGTAATTTGTGGTTACTAGTTTTAAGTACTTAGAGTTAACAAATAGAGAGATCTCTTAGGTAGTCATTTTGGTTTTAGTAGAACAAATATTCGAAGTTAAATAATAACAATTTTCGTGTATCGGTTACAGCTGTTTGAGTGCACGCTTACAGTTGTGATGCGAGACTGTTCATTGTTATTGAATATTTTAGCTTCCATTGTTTTGCTGTGGGTTATAATGATGTCATGTTACAGATTCTGAAGTGCCTGGTAATCATTTAGATTGTGAGGAGCTGCCTGTACAAGATCAAGCGGTCGAGGACGCCCGGTTGTCAGGAGAGGCCGTGTCAGAAATATCTAACTAAGGGGCGGAGCCTAGCACGCTGACGTCACGATGGCGTGAGCAGCAGGTTCGGAGAATCATCGTCGGAGAGGCGCCGAAGAGAGCGCTTCACTTTGCTTCGGGCGGTTGAGCGTGTCGGACGTTTAGGATCGTAGGATTTATTAATTTGTGTGATTGTTTGGTACTTTGAAAATAAGATTGTTATTGATTGTCTTCATTTCTTTTTTTTAAAAAACCTAATCCACTCCTGGTCCATAAGAATATATTAAAAAACATTTCACGTGTAGATGTAAGTTGTGTGCTGTCGCTGTCTTTCTTTTCCTCTGACGCATAGGCCAATCGAGTGGAAGAGAGATAGATGCGGCGCAAGCGTACAATGAGCGTAACGGGACAAAGTGTCATCTTTTTGGTCCATGAAGCCGGCGTTCATTGATTTATTAGACGTTGTCAAGTCAAAAATACTAAACCCTCTTCTGCGAACATAACTGAAAAGTGAAATGCAGTCGAAGGCATCACAATTTCATTTGTATGTTTTTTTTTAATTATTATTATTAGAGTTCGGGCAGTGTCCGTCGGCGAAGTCCAACTTTAGGTAAGTTGACCTAATGTTTGATCATGGATTTACCATAAGGTTATCCGCATATTATTTGCATCTTCGTGAATCAGCACTGCGCGAATTAAACCGCAAAAGAGCATGGTATTTTGTTTAGATTAGCTAAATAATAATGTAAATCTTATGAGGTCAAAAATTCAAAGGTCAATCGGAAAACAAAAGCTGTTAAATGTAATTTTGTATCATGTGTTTTATTTAAAGGTAGGTTTGTGTAGGTGGACGTATTTTTCACACATACCTATTAAAAAACCTTCGTAGCATATTATGTAATAATTGAATACGAGGTTCCGTTTGTTCATTTTCCACGACTAGTTTTTAGTGTTCCGTCCGAAAAAAAAACAATAGGTATGCCTGAACCACGGAATAAATGATAGTAATTGATGACAGAACTTAACGGTATCGATAGGTCTACGAGTAGGTTACCTGAAGTTTGACTTATGCAATATGGGGTTAACCATTTGAATATGCTTTTATATTTGGAAGTATAGAACGTTAAACCAAGTAAAAAAAAATTACTCCTCCATCTAGTGAGATATCCTGTGAAAACGCAATAGAGAAACGATAAATAAACACATTTAATTTTAATTAGTTTCGCGAAATTTGGGTGTGGATCGGGTGAAATATTGTATGAAAGTTTATTTTTCGAGAATAATGAGCTGTGGGAACTTGCCTTGGAGTACCACAGCCTAACAAATCCTTAGTATGGAACGCTCAAACCGCGAGGGTCGAGGCCCTTTATTAGCGTCATAGGTATGTTACGTTAGTATGTATGTAACAGAATATTTGAACTTGATTTTGACCCCCTTCAAAACATCGGATTATATCGAAATTTTGCACACTCGTCAAGGACTGATGACAACACAATAATAATAAAAAAAAATACTAAAAACATGTACGACAAAATTACAAAAATTATAATTTAAATAATCTAAAATACACGCTAGTTGAACTTAAAAGTAGATAAATAATTATTTTAATGGTAAAAAAACGTGGGGTGCTTGATATCATATGGTAATTATAAATATAAAGTAAAAAGCACCCCACGCTTTTTAACACGCTTTTTTACCATTAAAAGTACCTGGATGACCGAGCTTTGCTCGGTTTTTTTTTTTTTTTTTAAGACATTTGCTAAAAATGATTCCTAGCTAGATCGATTTATCGCCCCCGAAACCCCCTATATACTAAAATTCATGAAAATCGTTGGAGCCGATTCCGCGATTCGAATTATTATATATATATATATTCAAGAATTGCTCATTTAAAGATATAAGATAAGATAAGATTATTATTTTTCTACTTTTCAGTTCGGCTTACTATTAAAGCGTGTTATTTAGTGTTTTAGAATATTTTTTTATTGAAATTTAATTTCTGAGGCTTGATGTTGGCTTTGTTAATTTTTTCTTTAGGATGATAGACTGGTGGGTTTCATGCTACACTCTGTCTCTACACAAACAATGCTGCATTTATGCCTCGCTGGAGATGTGCCTCATGCCGAGGCACCTGCACTCTATGAGGCTTCTGCCCCAGTATGGGAAAAATAGAATTATACTCAGTCCAAAACTATAATATGTAAACTATAATGTAGCTTTTAGGCTTAAACTTTTCCTCGAGAAAAAAGTCCGTTCAGCTATTTAGCCGGAAAAAGCAAGCAAATAGGCAGAGCTACTTTCGGTTTCATAATATTACTAGGAAATAGAAAGGATCATCAACACGAAGAGGTACACCATTCTCATCCACATTCAGTATCCTAGTAACTTAGTAAGGTAGCTATATTACTCTTTTAATGATGATGTAACCGAAGTGCCAAAATCCGCGTTCGTCACATGTTAGTATCGGTTGTAGTAGACCGGTTCGTTTCAATACCTAACATTAGGTGCTCGACCGGGCCGAGAAATTTATTACATGTAAGTATGCGAACTCCATTTGTTTATAAATAGGCAATTTGAGAAAAAATAAAAGTGACCGTCTTCTTTATTCTAGAAACCAAAAGGAAACAAGATTATATTATAGTTTTATTAAAATGTAGTTAATTTAATTATGTGATCATTAATGTTAGGTAATAAATTATTATAATTTTAACAAGTCACAATCACATACATGGATCCTGACCACTGTGGTCCCACAAACACCAAGATTCAAAGTCCCGTGTGGTGATCGACCCCGTAACCTCACGATTCGCAGTCAGCCCAACATCCACTGATGGTATTCGATGCGTTTTTCTACAATGTTTATCAATGCGTCTACAACCTTACAACGACCTGCTTGGCCCTGTACTGTCAGTCATCTTTTATAATAAACTTAGTCAATATACGAAAATGACAATAACTAAAATTAATTATGTAAGAGACCTATCTATATGAAGTTGGTGATATTCCAGCTCACCAGTCCGCACTGCACCAGCGTGGTGGATAGTTGCCCATCGCATGGCTCTGACAGAAAGCGTGTGTCCCAGCAGTGGACACCAAATAGATTTACGATGAACTACCAAAATTCTGCACAGTAAAATAATCTCACTAACATCAGATACTTACGTGAAAGTTTCTGTGTGTGTTTGTCTCTCTTCACGCCGAAACAACAGCATGGATTTTGATGAAATTTGGTTTAAAGATTACAGAATTTCTTCTGCCTATTTCAGTCGTCAACCTTTGGATTGAATTATTGGGTTATACCGCAAATAATATGTGGGGGTGAGAAGGTGTTTTTTGCGCTTGACTTCTCGAAAAATGTATTGGATGTGAATGTAACTATAAAAGAAAACCCATTTTGTCTTGAAATTATGATAATGGTCAGCAAGAAACAGAAGGAAAAAACTACAGCTAGATACCTACAGTTGACAAACCTTTATTTGGATTAGCTTTCGCCTGCAACGCCGTACGCGTAGACTTTTGCTATGTGTGGCGTCATAATGGTAGATTTTTGTCAGTGTCTTATTTTTGAATTTTGTTACAGGAATAAGGCTAAGTTTTATAGTTATACTGAGCCTATATACTGAAATAATGACCTTAAGGCCTTATTTTAGAAGTGTTATAATAATTTTAACCCTTCAAAAATCCGCCTTTTTTTAAGTCTATGTCTAAGTCTAAAAGTTTATCTATATGTATGTCACTGTCATGTCAATAAAGTGTATAATGTCAAATAACATTAGAGCAGTGACGTGACGTCAGAGCAACTCAACTGCCAACTGCTTGAAGTAATCGTGTGTGAGTTCAATGCCTGTGCATTGAAGACTCGGTCACAGGATAGATACTCGGTTCGCTATGCTGCCGCAGTTTGAAGCAGTTGGTGGTATATATTTTTTTCTTGTTATTGTACCCTGTACACAACCCGGATGAAGCCGCGAGCGGAATCAGCTGTATAATAAAATTTAAAAAAGGTCTTTAACCTTAACGAACAAAAATGTGGTATATATTCACATGGTAGGTTATTTCAAGTTACTTTGGAATTTGCATAATTTGATCGACTGCTAATCAGTATTGCTATACATATAAAGTTGTCATGAGCTAGTTCACACGCGCTACTTTTGTGACAAATATGTTCATACATACGGATGGATTAGTCGATATTCCCTTTTTCGCCACCAGCTATGTCCCTTTGCTTTGGTTAACGGTAAATAAAAATAAGTTACTGGTAAAATGATATTCTCCCAGACAAGCTTTTACTAAATACGTATTTGGTACTGTAAGTCGATCAATATGAGCCCTAACACCACCATACCATCAACCTACTGATAATCACTGGGGAGTTCCGGCATCTACCTTCCATCACTATCGTCAGATCAGCTCGCTGTCACCATTATATTGTATTGCCATCAGAATGAACGGCATGCATTCATCTCATTTGGTTGACGATATCCGCTTCAAAATTCTGTTGTAAGCTTCCCCCTGAAAAAACATAGTTATACACACAGTGTGACCATTATTGTTTTATTTTTAATATAGTAGCTTATCAATTGGGCAGTATTCATTACGTTTACCTGTTCTAATTTTCCACATTAACATCCAATGGAATCAGTACCTCCGTGGCCTATTTTCCATACTCACATAAAAGAGTATAATAATATAATTCAGATAGGTTTTAAGTCTATTGCGTTGCGACATATTATTGACATAAATTCCTCAAAGTCCGCTTTATTATTAAAAAACGAGTTTAGTGAGCTCACCGACACTCATCCCAAATCCGTGATTATATTATTATGGCCATGATATTGATATTTTTGATAAGTACCTATACCTATAAACTCTGTGGCTGCGACCCTAAATAGAAAAAAACGGTAGATGCACTAAGTATTCTAAGTATATACATACATGGATAATTTATGTACTGTATTTTTCTGCTTTATATAGTTTTTAACTCGCTTTTATTAGCTTGACCTGTAACTATGTTTATACTTTTTTACTCGTATGTAAGTGACGGAATCTTTCAACGTAACTTTCACTAACTTCAAGACGTCCAATTCACTTGAAAAGGACATAGAACATAATAATATGTGGCATATCCACCCGCTGCTATCCTACCAATATTAATAAATGCGAAAGTTTGTGAGTATGGATGTATGTTTGTTATTCTATCACGTAAAAAATACTGAACGGGTTTGAATGAAATTTGCCACACAGATAGTTTATTACCTGGATTAACACGTAGGATACTTTTTATCCCGTAATAATTAAAGGCTTCCATGGGATAGTACTCAAAGTGGGTGAAACCGCGGGGCACACCTAGTTTTGAATAATTTGAAAGTTTCCGCGCACCGTCAAAGTTGTATATTTTCGTAAGGAAAATGTATACAAACAAAACATGTCAAGAATATAGGTCCCTAAACATTCCCGAGATCTTTGAGGGTAAAGATCGCCATAATTATAATAATATGAAAACACCGACAAATGACAAAAATTGAGTAATTACGTGTTGTTACTTTGCGCCGCGGTCCCACGCGTCTCCAATGTTGTTCGGGCAGTTATTAAACGACTTCAAAAAAAGGAGGAGGTTATCAATTCGTCTGTATTTTTTTGTTTGTGGAATTCCACGTTAACTTCGGCTGTTACCTAGACACATATCCCTCCTTCTGGCGCAGTTGTGTAAAAAGAAACTGGCGACGCAACAGGCGTGTCATCGTGTGTAATGGCCTCTCGACATTCCCGCGCGATTCACGGCGCGAGTCACGTCGTGAATCGCGTCGCGAAACACGGCAAGAACTTCTTCGGTTCTACATTTGCTGTCATTCGTGCCAGGTTCACAGAACAATTCGCGAATCCGCGAATATCGCGAATTTTCGGGAACGAGACGCGAACGCGACGCGACGCCCGCGAAGAATATGCGAATCGGATCCACACTCATGGATCGCGGGTAAGTCGCGGCTTCGCGCGCGATTCGCGCGCGATTCGCGCGGCAATGTGGAGAGGCCCTAACAGTAATGTAACTTACATTACACGAACAGTTTGGAGCCACTTTTGACCCCTTAATACTTCAAAAGTCATTTAACATAATTACAAGAATTTTGGTGTATTTAATAAAGCCTCTTAGATCATGTTAAATCTACAAAAACACACAAATTTCGTCACAAACACACAGACGATTATTGAAATATTAACATCTAAAAGCGGAATTTTTATGACTGACTGAAGTACTTACGTATTTATTTATAATAAAGATCAAAATGAGCTACAATGTTGGAATTTGGCGTCCAGCTGGGTAATTATGTGTTGACAAAGGAAAATATCAGAAAACAGTGAATTTTGTTTGATTAAAAATCTTTTCTAAGGAATTTTTATTAACACTTATCGCCTTCCGAAATTATAACAGCAAAATCTTTTCTTTTCGAAATAAAAATTAATCGTGTAACTAAAGAAATACCTTCATTCTTAGTTATTACACAATTGTATTGATAGTATTGCGAAGTTTTGAATGGTGACTAAGATCTAATAATTTCTTTACAAGAAGTAATAATGTCCTACCAAGAACGTAAAATGGCGTTAAGTTTAATAATAAGAATATGCGTGGTTGATAACTTCGCTGACAAAAGAATTGAGATCTAAATGGGTTCCAAGTTCCTTAGATAATCCTGAAAATTATTAAAATACCTACTCAAGATTTGACTTAGAAAACAACTCGCGCTCGATCTCCTACACTATGGACGGACCAACACCTAAAGACAGACAGAGAAGACTTAGAAACAGAGAAGGACAAAGAAACACATAGAAGGACAGAGAAACACAAAGACAGAGAAAACAAGGAAGTTACAGACCCATCGAAGTTTAGTGCAGACTGCAGAGCGATGCGTGAACGTTAGACACGACCTTCATTACTGAAGGTTATGACTAAGAAGTCATTTAGTCTCTGCACTTATAAAGACCGGGCTTGATGGAACTGATGATTGGGCTTTTACATACAATATTATCAAACAAATCAGATCAGCGGCCGCAATAAAACCAGTTAATACACAACTACCTACTATATAAACTATATACACCTATTTTTATAACATACTTACCTACTGAATGTTTGGATCATAATTTGCATCTCGTTTTCCAAGACCTATTTCATTGAAGTTTTGCTAATAGGTACAATGACTACTAAAATATTATAAATTAACATCCGTGATCCGTCCGAAGCTAGTTGACATCGAGGATAACAACACAATTTTAGGTACTTTTGCAGTTGCAGATCTGAAACAGGATACCTACTAGAAACACTACCTCTGGGCGACTCAACCAGTTATATTATGAATCATTTTATTTATAAATTTGGTGTGAAATGATACTAAGTATAATTGTAAGGTCAATGCGGGATAGATATTTTTTTCTTTTGATTTTTCTTCCTATATGTACTTGATCATAGTAGAAATACATGGAAGAAAAATATCCACGTTTCCCCCTAGTAGTAATAGGTGGAAAAAAAATCCATTCTTCCCTACCAGTAGGGATAGATCAGTAGGAATATGTGGAACTGCCGAGAAATTCACCTAATCAATGAAAATGCGTATAATTATCAACTAATCCAAGTTCAATCCTCGGCCTCGCACCCAATGACTTTTCGTAAGTTGTGTTGGCATTGCCTCGTTCGAAAACAACAATTTTAATAATTTCTCGAAGCACTCTTCGGCTCTTGGAAGGCAGCTCCGTAGCTGGTAGGTACAGCCGTTGAATCCGTAAGGCCATTATAGAAAACTAGTCTCACTAGTCGTACCTTTTGATCTTTAAAAATAGGTATTATAAAACAAAAGAAAGAACTTTAGGAAACCTAGACGGATCCTGTAGACATAAATGATGTATTTAGGTATGTCTAGAGTTCTAGACACGAGAATAATAAGTAAGTACATATAAATATATTTTAATGAATTTTTCAGGCAATGTTAAAATTAGCCTGATTCCTGAGAAGTTTGGTAGCGTTCGGTTTAACAAAAATATTTTCCACAAAGTCGTGCGATTGTTTAGATTCGAACATAAAGCAAATAATGTGTGCATCATATTTTAATTTTAATGCATCACGTTCATATTTTCACTGAGAGAATGTTGGTAGCTTCCCGCGGGAGTTTCCCAATCTAGATGTATACTATACCTTTTGTGGCAATTAAAAGTATATTTATTCTGCGCCCTGAGATTTTCGTCTTTGAGTATAATTAATATGCACCTATAACTGCTTGGCTATCTACCCAACACTGACACCCACACTATCTACAGTCTAGACACCTCATTTAACGTAAACCCTATAAAAAATTACGAATCGGTCTATGTATGGAATAGAATAGAATTACTATTCTATTCTATTCCATTCTATTCTATTATATTCTATTCTTGTCATACAATCTACTGATTGTATGACAAGGGAACAAAATAATGTATTTAGGGCGAGAGCGATTATTTGAATCCAGAGCGAAGCGAAGAATTCTATAGTAGAATCCCGAGCATAGCGAGGGATTCTAGAGCAGAACCCTAAGCGTAGCGAGGGAGTCAAAGTACTTCGCTCGAGGTGAAATAATTTTATTACCGTGTGGTACACTATACTTTTTATCCTAAACTATGAGAAAAATTCGTCATACGAGAAAAATCTTTTTTATAATTTTGGATAACCTATACCGCATAGGCACGGGCCTTTTTTTTTTGACGGCTAGGATTTAATTGAAGCGCATTAATATATTTTTTTTATTAAACAGTGTTCCAAATTTAGAAGTCATTTCGTCACTATTACTAAGTGCGCTGGAATGACCCACTTTGTTCGCACTTATTGAGGAGGCAAAGGCCTTTTTGTGTGGTGGGAAGATCTCCACGGGCGCCATAATTTAATTACAAATCATTTATTAAGGAAATTTAATAATAAGTGATTTAATTACTTATTGATAACATCAGGACCGTTATATTATTTTGGAATACGAAATTGAAAGCTCTTGTTTATGGTTTCTTCCAACCATTCTAACACAACCCTTTGCAATAGCATCTGTGTGTCGCTGGCTTCTTATTACAAAGCGAAACAAGAAGAACATTATTGTGAGCAGCAGCTGGTCTGCTGATTTTTATAGTACGACTAGCTGCGCCTCGCGGTTTTACCCCCATAGTTCCCGTTCCCGTGGGAATACGGAGATAAAATATAGCCTATAGCCTTCTCCGATAAATGAACTATTCAACACAAAAATAACTGTTCAATTCAATCAGTAGATCCTGAGATTGTAGCGTTCAAACAAACAAACTCTTGAGCTTTATAATTATACTAGCTGTGCCCCGCGGTTTTACCCGCGTAGTTCCTGTTCCCGCAGGAATATGGGGATAAAATATAGCCTATGTTACTCGCTGTCAATGTAGCTTTCCATTAGAGAAAATTAAGCCGAAACTTTACATATTCCTATACATACTTTCGTCCCCTATATTTATTTTACCCCTCAGGGGTAAAGTTTTACAAACTTTGAATGTCAAATTTATTTATATAAAAGCCTAAAAAATAAATTTCAAGCTTCTAACTTCAAAAATGACGATACTTCCATACAAACTTTCATCCCCTATTTCAAACCCTTACAATGCATTTTTTGCGATAAAAAGTAGCCTATGTCCTTCCCTAGGCTCTAGACTATTTCTGTGCCAAATTTCATTTTAATCGGTTCAGTAGTTCAGGCGTGAAAGAGCAACAGACAGAGTTACTTTCGCATTTATAATATAAGTAAGGAAGTAAGGATTAGTATAGATATAATAACATAATGTGTAATTACAATATAATTAGTTGAAGCGTGATGAAAAGGGAACAAAATCCAGTGACAT
Source organism: Campaea margaritaria (assembly GCA_912999815.1). Classification (NCBI taxonomy): domain Eukaryota; kingdom Metazoa; phylum Arthropoda; class Insecta; order Lepidoptera; family Geometridae; genus Campaea; species Campaea margaritaria. Next base: position 11,545,299 of record OU538788.1, read on the forward strand.
GAAATAATATTATCATTTTTGTAATAATAATTTGCCTATATAAATAACTAGAAAAAATAGAGTGAACCCATTGACTCTATACTTGGCAAAATGTTTAAAAAATGTTTATTATTAGAAATGTTAAAAATAGATATAATACACGCAGAAACTCTTTATTGAGACACCACAGAACAAACAAAACTAAAAACTATAACATGAGAAATTTAACAATTGGTGTCCCAATCCCACAAGTACACCTACGGCGCGGTCCGAAGCGAACTCAGCATGCTTCGGAAGCGCGTCACTGACAGCACACTTGCTGACAGTCACGTTAGTGACGCGCCCGCTTCGGTCCAGTGTAGCAGTTCGCGAACGCTACTATTTGTACTGTTTAATATACATTATATTGGACATGAAATTTGATTCATCTATAAGAGTCATTAATATTATTCTCATTAGAATAAACACAACCTCAAGCATATCTTATCTATATATATATATATATATATATTTTAAAACAAGTTTGACATCCGGCATTGGCCTCTTACTTTATGGTTCATAGGGTATTTATTAAGGTGGTTATACACAGTGCAACTGATTCGAACATTCTTTTGTACCTTTTGTCTTTGCACAATTTGATCATTTAGCCATTGTCCAGTAATTGTATATCAAGTCGTTTTTCTTTGTAATGAATTTCAGAAATCATAATGTATAAAAAGTCAGGTAGTCAATAATCTAGTTAGTCAACGTTACGGTTCAACAAACTGGTGGATGTATATTTTTTTATTTTTTTTTAGTCTTGTAATTCTAGAGAGGACACGAACTCACATATTAATCGATTTTTAAAATAATATGGGAGTTTGTATGTTGGTATGTAGGTCGTGCCGTGGGCTCATCATAGCTATTTTGTGTTAGTAAATACATACACTATATATTTTATAATCTCCAAGTATGTTGGTATCTAAAAAAATGCACCAAATGTCCTCGTACTTACCAAATTTCGAAAATCTAGATTATGGCGGTTTTTAGGTTGGTACATAGGTCGTGTCGTAGGCTCATTGTAGGTGTTTTTTTGTTACTAAATACACTTTGTTTATAGTCTCCAAGTATGTTTAGATTTAAACAAAATATATACTAATGTACTCGAACTTACCAAATTTTGAACAGTTATGATCTAAGTATACGTATATATATACATATATATATATATATATATATATATATATATATATATATATATATATATATATATATATATATATATATATACTATTTGTAGGTGTTATACTATTTATTTAAAGGTCTAAGTAGGTATATTAACGCTCGTCCTAAGTTTTTATGGGACCGTAGTCCTCGTCTTTCCTGATTCCCTTAATACACTGACAATAGAATAGAATAGAAAACTCTGTATTGTACACCAAAATATATAAACACTACAGAAAAATTACTATAGGTAAGTAAGGTTAGTACAATGGGCGGTCTGATCACTGAAAGAGATTTCTTTCTTCCTGACAAAAACAGTTTAGAAAAAAAATTCTAATCCTTTTCCTAGCGTACCTAGTACCTACTTGTAATATTATTACAAACTGGCTATGAATTAGGCATATAAAAAATATTGACTTAAATGGTTTTTAACATATTATTAATATTTTGCCTTCTTTACAGGAAGCATTTGTACGCTAAAATATGTAAGCACTGCGAGAAGTAGAATAAGTTTTTTGGTTTAATAAAATAGGTGACAAACAAGCATGCGGTCTACCCGATCGTAAGTGGTCACCGCCGCCTGTGAACATCCGCAATGCCAGGGGCATTGCCGGTGCGTTGCCTACCCTTAAGTTGTCAGTGAAGTGCAGTGTTTAAGCACAGAATAGATTGCTATAAGTGTATGACCAGCTTTTTAGCCGAAGACGAATTCAGGTTTTGGATCAGTTTCAAACCGAGATAAAACCAGAATTGGTCTTGGACTATAAAGTCAGTTATACACTGCCAATTCACTATGGCAGCTTCTTTGAATCAAAGCGGTCGGATCGAGATAGAAACAAAAAGCCTGTGGGCGGGCGTCAATATCTTATTTCAATAGAACTCGATATTTGGAACATAATATTAGAATTATAATATTAGTGTTGTGGCTTAATACATACATAATGTAAGTTCTAATTATGTAAAATTTAACATACTTAATAATTTATTGCCCTTTATTATTCGCTCTATCATTTATGCTTTACATTTTTATGTTTAACATACCCAATTGAAAAAGGGAAGTCAAGGTTTTTATAATGTTGATTTAATGTTGATTGAGATGAAAATGGGATAGATTTTTTAAGTTCAACTCTAACTCAAATATTATTCAAGCTAAAAGATTCTATTTCACTTCTTCATCTATAGATAGGTACTATAAAACAGTTCCGTGACTGATTCAGGAACTACTCTACTGATCTTATGCTAAAAATATTACACTGATAGAATGGCTTACTCTATTTCTGAGGGACGTAGGCTATTTATTCGTGGAAAATTTAGTATTTTTTGTAGTGTGAGGCCTTTTCTGTAAGAGACGGCCGGGGGAAGACCTTTGCCAGATAATATTCATCCGCCAAGCATAAGTGTGTAAACATTACTGTGTTCCGGTTCGAAGGGCACTGTTTCCAGCGAAATTACTGGGCATGAGACTTTAGAGCCGTTGTCTCAAGGTGACGAGCGCAGTGCAATGTCGCGCAAGATTTTGCAAAGAAAAGTCCTGAGTGGCACTGTAACTGTTATTACCATCAGGTGAACGACCTGCTAGTCTAGTAACTCAATACACAAAAACGTAGATCCATTATATTATTTTGATCTAGTAAGCAATGCCTACCTACTTACAAAGGTTCTTAAAAAAGCGGCGTAAGTGACATTGATTGATATAAATCTAGGTACGAATTTCAAAGATCACAGAATGGATTATTTCACATGTCCACACAAATTGCGTATCACGACTTACGACAAGATGACTCGTACATATATTTTCACTTACAAAGTTAAGTGACAGCTCGTATTATAAATGCGAAAGAATGGGTGTTTATGTTAATGTGTTAGTCCTCTCTTCACGCCGAAACGGCTGAACGGATATTATTACAAAACTGGCCTCTAAGATCATATCCATAACTACTTATCCGGCTAACATATTCATTTTATCCGATACTTATCCTGCTTTTAATTAAGAAAAAGCTCATGGTCCAGTGTCGTGTGTGCACCGCCACCGGCTGGTGCCGTGTGCAACTAACTATGCGTAAAGCGCGAGTGTAGGGGAGTATATGATTTTCTGGAGTACCTAGGTACAAAGATAGATCCTCGCTTTCACCTGTAAAAGAACCAAGGAGAAGAGAGTATTCCTCTTGTAGTTATCCTAGATGCTAATCAAACTGTCCGTTAGTATTTTAGTAAATCCTTTTATACTCATAATTTCGGTACAAAAATAAAAAAAATTACAATATAATTTGAGTGGTTGTTTCGAAATCACATCACACATAATTATACATCCAGTCACACCTTTCTCCCATTGGGATAGCTAGAGACTCGCCACATGCCACAATCGTACCGGAAAGCAGTACACCAATACACAAAACACAAAGAAATCACAAGAAACCATCAAATTACCAATATGTTCTTCTGCCGTCTATGATTCAATTACTTATACCTAAATATTTTAAGAACGAGGGTATATTTCGCGTGCCATGGCCAATTTCAGACTACATTGGATCGTAAGCGATAATTATCTTCCCGCAGGTTCACGTGCATTATTCAGCCGAATTTGCTGATAGTGATCGCAGACGCCACAGCGTGGGCGTGGTGATCTCGCATGCGATAGACCGGAGGCCATTTATGCTGGCACTCAGCAATAGCAAGGTACTGTGTCCGGCTAAATATCTTATGAGACTTTATAACCAAACGTTTAAAGGTGCCGAACGCAGTGCAGTGCGGATTTTTATTAAATTTAGTATTCAGACACTTTAGGTCCTGGAATAGAACATAGGACACTTTTTATTCCGTAATAATGTATGGTTCCTGTGCGATATAGGATATCGCGGGTGAAACCGCGAAGCGCTGCTAGTGATAAATATAGCCTATGACACTCACAAATTACGTGGCTTTCTATTGGTAAAATAGTTTTCACAATCGGTTCAATAGATACAGAGATTACCCCATACAACCACACAAACTCACAAACTTAATCTCTATAAAATATTAATAGGTATAATAATATTAGTACCTGGATGACCGAGCTTTGCTTGGTATTTTTTTTTTATGACATTTTGAGCATATAAATACATTTCAGGATTATCTACAGAACTAAGCACCCATTTAGATCTCAATTCGTTTATCGACGAAGTTAACATATATATGCATATTATTATGTGTAATGTTTTTGGTGGGATATCATTATATTTTGTAGGGAAATTAATCTCCTCCAAACCGTCTTAATATAATACTATCTTCTTATAAACAGCAAGATGATCTTAGAATGTATTTATTTTGGTTTGCTGTTATAATTTTGAAAGGAGCTAGGTGATAATAAAAATTCCTTGGAAAATATTTCAAGTCGTAAAAATTCACTTTAATATTCTGATATTTTCAAATAATATTTTCAATTTGCCAGCTGGATCTTTCTGGGACGTCTGGATGAGGGTTAAGTTTGTGATCTATTGACAGTATCACTGATAAAAATGGCGATTTTTAAACGTCAAAACCTTCGATCAATATTTCGAACATAGGTATTTCAATGACCGTTTGAGCTGCATTTATGCAATTTGGAGTTTTGGTAAATGTAAGGGGTTTTAATAAATAAGACATATTGCATGGGTTTTTATTAAAAAAATTTTGGGTTATTAAGGGGTCAAAAAGGCTGCAAATGGTTCATCAAATATAATGCACAGCTGCTGCATCACCAGTTTCTTTTTTGAACCTGGCATAACGCGCTACCGCGTTTCTAGATATCAAGCATTATAAGTTAACCTTCATTGAAAATAAATGAAGTTGCTTTAGTGTATTTAGTTGCAAAGTGTGCAAAGCTAAACAGGCTGGGACAGTAATGTAGGCTATACATCATACTGCCTAATCCAATCGGCATGACGCTGCCTATTGGATAAGTAAAACTGACCATGTGTGGGCGTGAATTGGCACGACAGTTATACTTGTGTAATTAATTATGAATGAATGTCATATTGTATGTCTACATATTGTAACGTTACACCCCTTTACCAATTTTGGCAAAAGAGTGTAAAGTACACGTTATCAAGGGCTACCTCCCTATTCCTATGGGAAGGACCCAAAAGAAGGAAAAACAAAGGAGACAGCTTAAAATATATATATTAAAATAAGAAATTAGAATTAAGGATTAAAGTCTTTGAAGATAGAAAGAGTAAAAGTAGTCACACGCGATAATTAACAGGAAGTTGTCTTTAGAAATAAATGGTTAGAAATAGTCGGTCTAGAATGAAGCACTGTTAAGACGATAAATACGTAATGTTCTTCATGAGGATACTTATGAAGAATGACCCCAGGCTAGGGCAGGCGAGGTCTGCGGCAGAAAGCTGGTGTCCAAAGTCGGGGAGGCGCTCGTGGAGAGTGGCCTTCACCGGAGGGTTATAGGGCTCCGATGTTTTAAGCTTCAAGACTTCTTCAGGACTATCACAATTAGGTAAAGATTTAAAAGTGCTTGAGGACTTCTTCATGCAATTTTCAAGGTTTTAGAGGCTCAGACCAAAGCCAAACCAGAACTCCAACTCGACTCCAAATCAACTCGACTCTCAGCCGTTTTTTCAGGCATCACTTCCAAAACTGTCAATAAGTAATTCTGCAATTTGAATATTTGAAAAATTAAGAAAGATAAGGTTAAAAGCTGCCTGATACAATAAGATAAATTAAAACTAAAACTGTATACAAAATTATTGAATTGTACGAGAATACAACAGAATTTAGAAATAAGATTATAAATGACATTAGTAAAATTAGACATCTTTCAGTAATGTTTACAAACAATATAAAAATAGAGACATAAGAATTTAGAATTAATAAACGAATAAAAGTAAAGAATAAGAAATAAATAGTGGCACGCAAGGACTCGAGTAAAAGAGATCAAGGGTTAAGAAACAGAAAGATATGAAAAAGTATACAGAAATAGAAAACCTTACAATATATGTAGGCTATACGCTAAACTCCCTATCGTCCAATCGGCAGGACGATACAGGCTTGATCCAATCTGCAGTTCGTTCATAGACACCACTGTCGTGCCGATTCACGCCAACATACGGTGTGTTCTTCTTGATCCAATCTGCAGTTCGTTCATAGACACCACTGTCGTGCCGATTCACGCCAACATACGGCCTGTTCTTCTTGATCCAATCTGCAGTTCGTTCATAGACACCACTGTCGTGCCGATTCACGCCAACATACGGTGTGTTCTTCTTGATCCAATCTGCAGTTCGTTCATAGACACCACTGTCGTGCCGATTCACGCCAACATACGGCCTGTTCTTCTTGATCCAATCTGCAGTTCGTTCATAGACACCACTGTCGTGCCGATTCACGCCAACATACGGTGTGTTCTTCTTGATCCAATCTGCAGTTCGTTCATAGACACCACTGTCGTGCCGATTCACGCCAACATACGGCCTGTTCTTCTTGATCCAATCTGCAGTTCGTTCATAGACACCACTGTCGTGCCGATTCACGCCAACATACGGTGTGTTCTTCTTGATCCAATCTGCAGTTCGTTCATAGACACCACTGTCGTGCCGATTCACGCCAACATACGGTCTGTTCTTCTTGATCCAAACTGCAGTTCGTTCATAGACACCACTGTCGTGCCGATTCACGCCAACATACGGTCTGTTCTTCTTGATCCAAACTGCAGTTCGTTCATAGACACCACTGTCGTGCCGATTCACGCCAACATACGGTCTGTTCTTCTTGATCCAAACTGCAGTTCGTTCATAGACACTACTGTCGCGTCGTGCCGATTCACGCCAAGGTACGGTCTGTTCTTCTTGATCCAATCTGCAGTTCGTTCATAGACACCACTGTCGTGACGATTCACGCCAACATACGGTCTGTTCTTCTTAATCTAATTAATTAATTGACGATAAGCAGCATGGTGTATGGCTACCATAAGTTTGTGACAGATTAAACACTGCACTGTTTCCAGTGAAATTACTTTAGTGAGACTTTAGAGCCAATGTCTCAGGGTGACGAGCGCAGTGCAGTGCTGCGCAGGATTATGCAATGCAAAGTACTGGGTGGCACTGTATCTGTTATAGGCAGGCATAGCGCTTACCATCAGGTGAACAACTTGGTCGTCTCGTCACTTAGTCAAATAAAAAAAAAACAAGTGTAGTGAAGTTTAATCGAGTGTAATTTGAATACTACCATCCGAACCTTTTATCGTGGAAGATAATTATGCTGAGAATCCTTGAAATGAAATCGCGGTCATCCCGGCGAGAAATGTATCTTTACCAAATACAAAAACACATGACACCGAGCGTTCCGTTCAAACTTTTAGGTCTTAAGAAAGCAATTAACATTATTGCTCTACTATAAAAATACACACAATCGAAATGAGAACCTCCTCCTTTTTTGAAGTCGGTAAAAACGACAAACTAAGATAAAGACAAACTAAATTATGCCGTTCTCTCCCTAGAACCTCTACCACAATTCTCACAACCGCAATTAAGAAGATTATTATAGTAAATTCGTTTTTTATTGTTATTGAACTAGATATATACGACTTTCAGTTTTTTGTCCTGTAATACCGTGCTTCTTGCTAATTTTCATGATTCTAGGTCTTGTGAAATCGCGTAATATGCGACATAAACGGTCATATCTTTTGATCGCATTGACTTACAAGTTTGATTTATTTAAATACAGCTGAAAGAAACCGCAGACCCGAGTATTTAAAATAAATTTCAACTTGATACGCGTTCCTAAGAAAAAGCTCTTGACAGACGGGCAGACAGACAGGCAGACATACGGACAAGAAAGTGGATCAATAAGGATTCCTTTTTCCTTATGAGGTAGGGAACCCTAAAAACTTAAGTGGTTTTTCAGTGATTTCAAAATAAAACCAAAATTTAAATGGAAACTGCTATTTATGCGATGATAAATAACCGTACTTAGAATTTTGGTCTTGTCTTCGGAGCCTTTGTAAGATAAACAGTCATAGGTACAGACCTATGACGGTGTATATTACAAAGGCTCCGAAGCGGCTAAACGGACTTCAGAGAAAATCTTCCGGAGTTCAGAAAATATGATTTAAAATTAATTGTCCAAGTCCTGCGTGAACGAAGTCGCGGGCTACCTACACCTAGTCTTTAATAAGTATACCTAGTTAGACTTTCTGTTATTTGCTGCTTATTATTAGTTAAAAATGATAAGTGGGTACCTTTGTTATTAAAAAAGGCTTAATTATCTAAAATAACATTATGCAACAAATAGGTAATATATCTACTTAAAATAAAGGAATCACTTGTTGTTCGTGTGGAATGATTATCTTTTTGTATCTTCTTCGATACCTAATTATAATCTTCTAGTAGGTACATGTAACCTACGCTTAATTAGGCCACAAATTAAATTTCAGCTCAATACTGATGTAAATTCATAAAGAATCGCTGCTCCAAGAGTGATTTGTGGCGAAGCACTTGTTCGGAAGCGCATCCATACCTATCAGGGAGAAGTGCATCATTTAGACGGGTGGATAGAAGATGGTGCCGCGGGGCGGCGCGGCGGCGGCGGCGCGCGCGCACATCTCGGCGCCAGTAGCGCGAACAGCCCCGCACGGCACACACGATGCTAGTGCAAAAGCTCGCGCTCGCCGCCGCCGCCGCGCTGTTGTGCGCGCTGCCGGGCCCGCTCGGCGCCGGCGCCAGCCTGCACTGCGCCATGCGGAGGGAGATCTCGCCCTGCACCTGCCGACGAGAGGACACCGGTACCGGAGCGATCCTAGTCGTCTGCCAGAGAATCAATGCCTACGAGGAAATTGCGAGAGCCCTCACAGACAAGTTCAGCCCGGAGACCAAGATCGGGCTCGACATATCCTACTCCCAGCTGCCGGACTTCGCGGACCACAGTTTTCGCGAGCTCGGCCTCTCTATCACGAGGCTCAAACTGAACTTCGACAACCTAAGGCAAGTCGATTAAGAAGCACCCACTCCGAGGTCCTCGTCCCTCCGTACAGGTCTGGCGTGCGATGGCCGTTCATTGTATGAAATGTGTAATCTCTTTGTTACATGAAACGTGACTTTTGGCATTTCCATTTGATTGTGAGCGCAATGTTTGTCACATGAAAACAATGTGTAAGTTGAATGAGAAAACAACAGGTCTGTGATAAGGGAGCGCTGAGCGCTCGCAGATGAGGATCGCTCACTATCTGCGCAGTGGGCGGCAGCCGCTGGCGGCCAGCTGCCGATCACTCCTCGCCTCCTCGCACGCGCTGCTAGCCTACTCTCGATTCAAAGCAATGCGAGAACGTGCCGTATGTTGTTTTTCCTCATTTTGTTTGACAAAAGAAGACTATCACATCTGACACCCAGTAAATTTCCCCTCAGAATTAACTTATTATTTGAAATACCTACCTACTGCTTATCAGTTTAATTCCTACAATTAATAATGTACCTAAGTACAAACACGAGAAGCGTGAACATGAAGTTAAATAATTATTATTATTGGCCATCGCGCGAGCTCTGACACTTTTCGGTGATATCTTTCTCGCAAGACAACAATTAGGTTGCCCGTGACCCTTGTGTCGACTCTTATTGACCATTCAATTGGTCTTCGGAGATTTTCGGGTCTCATTAATTCACTTATGAAAATGTAATACTTACCTGATCTGCACATTATTATTTGGTCTTATTTTATAACATGATTCATATAAAATAATGGAAGTTTATTTTTTTGAAAGTATGTGACCCCTCTTCTGGTCTGAATCGAGGATTGTGTTGTAGCAGCAGGGGTCTCGCTTCACGTGAAGGGATAATGACGTCCCCGAAAAGAACCTGCTCAAGTCCCTTCTTTGTATATTCTTAGTAAATAATTTAGTTGAGTTTTGTTGTTGATATGGTAAACTATAGGTTGTGAAATCCAGATCGTGCCGGGATGGCATCTAGGAGGCCTCGGTCGATAGTTTGCTTGGGTTATCTAAGGTCACTTCTAAAGCAGTAAAATTGAAAGATATCGTATTCGTCGCGTCGTGTTCACTGTATTTACCCATTAATGATCGACCAACAAATTACGAACAAGTTGTTTATCACGTTTGAAAAGTACTTAGATTGAGATATAGAGACGCGGCTAAGCGTGGACTGACGCTTCTGTAATGTCAAAATTCAGTGCTCTTTGAACCGATAAGTTCACGTTTAGCTAACACAATTTTTTCCATAATCAGACACCAGAATCTTTTGTAAGTATTACATAATTATACGAATAGAAAAAAAAGATACTATAAAACCTAAATATGAATTGGCTTCCGTGGCGTATGTTGGTAATGAGTCGACTACGAAGCCTGAGGTTGCAAATTCAATTCCCACGCAGGGCAAAAGTTCGTGTGAACCACCGATACTTGTTCTGAGACCGACTGTTTGTGGGACCATGGTCTTCGTAATTCCTGATTTTCTACATACAAGGAGCCCTAGTTAGGGGGTCAGGCTCCTTGTATGTGATTGTGCGTGACGCTTTATATGTTAGTAAGCGAAAATGTTGTATCAGTGAATACAGTGATCAGAGGAATTTCTCACTATATTTATGTTTACCGTAATGTTGAAGTCATATGATTCAATGGGATGTAAGGTCTACTTTTGCGTGTTATAACATGAGTAATTATTTCGTAATTTCTACAGTTAAATAAACAGCTGCTTTAAAATATTATCAGTTACTCGCGGCCGTGATAAGAGCATCAATGGTCAATATCAACATCTCAACAGTTCCGTACATGCGAATAGATGGGTTGTAATTATTATACCTATCGACGAAATGCTATAAATTTTTGGATGGGTTTTCGTGGGATACTATAAATGTAAATGTAATATATGTAATGGAATTCAATCGTGAAATGCAGGCAATGCAGTTATGCAATGCTTTGCAATAAGTTGAAATGAAATAGTGATTGGTGATGGGCATTGGCCCACTCGATCGCTTTTGAGACATTTAATTTGCCAAAAATCCGCCATTACTTTGTATTCAGCAGGTATCGTCCATCGTAACAGTCTTTGATCGTAACCATGGCTTGTGCTATGGCATAATACGCGGAATCTCGTAACGTAAGTTTCGACTTATTTATTCTGATGGAATGAAATACTTCTCAAAAAGTCGAGTCCCAGTCAATGAGATAGTCACAAGTCTAGTCAAGTCGCAGTAAACATCACTATATGTCACTATTGCATCGGTGGAAATGGTGGATGCTTTACTGAAACTTCCACGGAGCTTTGGAGAGAACGCTAATCTTCACTTTTTTACTCAACTGCGCAAGGAGGGTTATGTTTTTCGAGTGTATGTATGTATATATATTACTTGGCATATTGTTATATTATTAGGCGGCGGTAGCGTAGTTGGAGAACGTCTGCCTTCTAAGGGGTGGGAAGTGAGTTCAAATCCCAGTGCGTGTCCAGCAGTGGGACGATATGGGTTGTTGATGATGATTGTGATGAACGGGTAGATGAATTTTAGGTTGAGAGGTGTCGTTAGATTCGCACTAAACATCGTCAGAAGACAGAATCGATCGTCCGCCGACATGAACACAGGGGTATTTTGTCGTCTGTATTAGGTATTTTACGTCAGCCGATGCGTCAATTGTTGTCCGTTGTGTGCCGTCCGAATCCGTTTGTTGTCGGTTTTAGAGACACGGATCAAAGGGTGACAGCGCGATCGCAAGGCGTCTCTGTCTGTAATTTTAAATTGGCTAATAATACGAAATGCTAATGGGTGCTAAATACATAAATACGATTAAAAAGCAGAGGCTGCCGTAGCAGAAAAATTATATAGTTCTTTTTTTTGCGGCACGAGTTGCGTCTTCGATATTTAACGTCATTTAACACAGACTGAATGACTCCCTGATGTGTGGGCGGATCGCGAATTTAGTTGCGGATATATTTTAAATCCACCTGCTGATGCATGCAATTATCTCGATGTGTAGTGAAGGCATTAATTGTAAGAGTGAAAATATATATAGTTATATATCTAGGCTTCCTTGCAATTATAAATAAAAGAATGACAAAAATCCAAGACAATCACCCTTCCTATCGGCGACTGTGCTCAACATTGCTTAACTTCATTGATCGGATGTGAATTAGTATGTTCCACGATGTATGGACGTTGGCGACTCGAGTAGGTAATGTTTGGAGACATTCTCAAGGGTTGTAAGACTCCACCAAGAAGTCAAATACTTCTAGAAACGCACGGGTGCGCTTGCGGTCAGTATTCGATGGGTCCATCGAATACTGACCGCATGGACACTGTCAAGGCCCTGAAGTCAAAGAGCTTTGGCACAAATAACATAACAATATCATATTCAGAATGAGTTACGTACTCTACGTTTCTACTAAGTTGCAGATTCCTTGGAATTTTCGTGTTGCCAATGTTTCCTTGTCAGAATACTCAACTATTATAGATACACTAGAATAGACTGATTCTATAGATAGGTACACCTATGTACTGTTCCTTGAACTATTAATCCGGATTTACCACTAAAAATCACAGAAAAACAAAATACACAATTTCGGTTACTTGGATGACATATTTTTCCCAGTTATTCCAATCACACACCTTTCACACCTCTGCCAGATACTTATCCGTCAAGCAGTAGTGTGCAAACATGTTCCGTTTTGAAGGACACTGTTTCCAGCGAAAATACTGAGCATATGAGACTTTAGAGTCGATGTCTCAGGGTGACGAGCGCAGTGCAGTGCCGCGTAGGATTATGAAATGCAGGGTTCTGGGTGGTGCAGTGATTGTTATAGGCAGGCGTAGTGCTTACCATCAGGTGAACGATTTGCTCGTCGCGTCTCACAGTAAAATAAAAAAAAACCTACATAACATCTATATTACATAGAATTCAATTATTTTAAAATAATAATTTAAATAATGTACCCACTACTAGTCGGTAGTGGGTAGTGGGTAGTGGGTAGTGGGTAGTACAGGCACTACCAAGCTACCTGTGATTTTACTTTGTTGCCCTGTTTGATTAAATTAGTGCTTCATAAGCCATCATAAATTGATAGACATTAGGTAGGTAAGTATCTAATTTAGCAATATTTTGTGCAAATTAACCTAAGATATTTATCGATTAAGTCGGAAAAAAACGTGCATTCGCAGGCACGTTTTTCTTCAGTGGCATCCTTTTTTTCAATGCTTTTTGACGCTAATCTCAGAAACTGCTGTGTGGATTTCAAATTGCATTTAAACAGTAGACAGGCTGATTCATCATGAGGAAGATTTTGGCATATAATTTATAAATATCCATACTAAGGGGCTACCCATAGAACTTCTAGTGCGAAGCCGGGTATAACGTAGAAATACAAGAAAATGTCAATAATCCTAACTACGATGGTCAATCCATCCCTTACGATGATTCAATGATTACTAAACAAGTATAAATCTCAATTAGAATGCATACATGTAACACGTACAATGCGATTGATTGAAGCGTGGCAAATAACCAAGCCGGGTGGGCGGCGCGCGGCGGTGGGCCGCGAACCAGACCCAGCGACCGGGAACCGCCGAGTGACAATCGCTTTTTCTTACACTATGGCCATGGGTATACTGGTAGTATTCTTAAATAAGCTTTCAAATATCTTAAAAAGTTGAAGTAAGTCTATCTACTTATATCTTTTTAAGTCATGATTTCTAGTCCAAACATTGAAATTTCTATAATTTAGTGAAAGCAACAAAATGCCAAAATGACGTTGGATTGGAAACGTCATTTTCACCTTGGCTCCAATGTAAAGTCCTGTTTGATTCACCGGTGAGCCCGCCTGACCCTGGACGTGTTAAGTGCAGCAATTTTGTATTGATACCTACACGTAGGGTTGCCATCTGTCCGGGTTTCCCCGGATTTGTCCTAGTTTAGAAGGCATCTGGGGGGCGTCCTCGCGGGGCTTCATTTGTAGTCCGGGTTTTAAAAATTAAAGTCTTGGGCCGCCCGCGGCACACGCACAGTGCCCGCACGCTGCGATCAACCAACGAACCGACTCGCTAAATTGATAATGTAGGTGATTTATGAAATGTTGAACTAATTTTTATTTCACTGACTATGTTTAAAAAAACCTGTTGACATGTTCGAGTTCTGAGCTCTAAAATCCGAGGTTTTCACGCGTCTTGTCCTGATTGCCAAATTTTAGAGATGGCAACCCTACCTACACGCAACACGCATAAATAGTTTGACCACGACACGGCGAAGTATGTCCAGACAGTACACCTAGTTGCATTTTGCATACTCAATAATTTTTTATGTTACTGGCACTCAAGAAAAGGTAAGCTTCCATAACAGTTATACAGTGCCACCCAAAAATCTCCATTGGAAAATCTGGCATGGCACTGCACTGCGCTTGTCATCCTGACATGTTGGTGCTAAAGTCTCCTAATTATGTCCAGTTATTTCGCTGGAAACGGTGCCCTTCAATCCGGAACACAGTAATAATGTTCGCACACTATGTTCGAGCGCAGTGCAGTGCCGCGCAGGATTATGCAATGCAAAGTTCTGGGTGGCACTGTAACTATAATGGGAAGGCGTAGTGATTACCATCTGGTGACGACTTGCTCGTCTCGTCTCTCAATCAAATAAAAAAAACACTACTGCTTGGCGGTTGAATTACTGGTAAAGGTGTATGGTACTTCCCTATGTGGACCCTTGCAGAAGAGGCCGCTACCTCTAGCTAGGTACTAACATATTATTATATATTATCTACAATATCGGGATACTGGACCTTAGTAAGCTAGTCGTATAATGATATCTGAGTAGATCGTTTTATAATAATTACAACAACATACCCTAATTCATTACGCTTGCCTGATACTCCTGGATCTAGTCAGCTCGATGAAAGAAAGATTCCTTGCAACGGACTGACTGACTGGACTGAACTGAACGGACTGAACGATTATTGTGATTATGAAAAGATTTTCTTGCTGACCATGCTTCGAACAAAAATACTAATCAATATTTTAATATCAGTGGATTTCGTGGCAAGTGTAGCATGACTATTTTTTTATTTAGAACTAGCTGCGACCTGCGGTTTCACCCGCGTATTTCCTGTTCCAGCGGGAATATGGGGATAAAATGTAGCCTATGGTACGCGCTGTCAATGCAGCTTTCCAATAGTGAAATTATTTTGTAATTCGGTGCAGTGGTTTAGCGAAACTGTACATATTTCCATGCGAACTCTCATCCCCTATTTCACCACTTACAATGCTTTTTCCGCATTAAAAAGTACCCTATGTCCTTTTTTAGGCTCTAGACTATCTCTGTACCAAATTTCGTTTCAATCGGTTCAGTAGTTTAGGCGTGAAAGAGCAACAGACAGACAGAGTTACTTTCGCATTTATAATATAAGTAGGGATAACGGGCTTACCTACTTTTACTTATTGAAAGTTCTCTAATTAAGTACTAATTAGCGAATTATGCAATTGTGCATGAAGCGAACTTGATTTCGCTAGATTATATAATAGACTTAC
The DNA here is from genome assembly GCA_912999815.1 of Campaea margaritaria. Lineage (NCBI taxonomy): Eukaryota > Metazoa > Arthropoda > Insecta > Lepidoptera > Geometridae > Campaea > Campaea margaritaria. The sequence goes on from OU538788.1 coordinate 11,560,959, forward strand.
ATATACCTCCTACCTTCTACACTACACGTAGTTCCATGAAATTGTCTTCGCTAATGTACTCAATAGACTTACCTTCTTATACATCCTACTTATTCGAAGTTGCGCGACTTTGAAGAGTAACCAGCCACCGCACCGTCCTGGTACTATTAAGTCTGTGGCGTAAGCTAGATGTGCTTTTCATAGAAACCTTGAAACTATTCGATCTTCGTTTAGGCATAGAATACTAAAGGAGCAGAACTAAGCTTCACTCCGTCGAACCATTTTAATAAATAATGACTTTAGCTTCGGTACAATAGAGTGCAATTCAAGTCGCACAGTGCTAATTAACCACAGTAATATTGACCTACAAGTTCTATCATGACGTTATCATCTCTCTTTCTATCATGACGTTAGGGATGACGCTTCAAAAACACCAAGGCTAGAATAGATTCCTACTAATATTATAAATGCGAAAGTTTGTGAGTATGGATGTATGTATTGTATTTTTACGCCCTTAAGGGAAAAAAAAAACTTGAGAGGTGTCAAGGGACACCCGGATGGAACGAAGTTCCTTTCGATTAATTAGTGTAGGAATTGTAATAATTTTTTTTTTTTTAAGTTTTGCAGTACTTTGTTTTAAGCGCAAATCAATTTTGGCTAACAGTTCTGCGCTGATCATGCTGATTTCATCAATAATCAATACTTTGACGTATCTAAAAAGAGATCTGTACATGAAACATTTCAGATGATAATGGCAATAGTTAACAAATCGAAATTTTAAGAGCAGTATGAACCGTAGTACCATCAATTGCCACAGCAGCTTTACCAGTAGATTCGCAAACTATATACGAATTACAGTAACCATCATTGTCAGTATATCTATTGTAGATTTCCATTATAAGTTTAATAACAAAAGTCTTGCCACTGCCTGCTGGACCAGTGAAAAAAACTTGAAATGGTTGCTGATTTTGAGTTTGAAGATGAGATATAATATGCATTAAAAGTTAAAAAAAAAAATTAAAAAAAAATATATAAAAAAGTATAATATATTATTATTATATTTATAAATTTATTTAGTGCATACTTGCTAAAAATACAAAAGCATTTATTATTATCTGTATATAATCTCTACTTACCTAACTCCATCAGCAATATCCGGAACTTGTGCAGAAACACTGTCAGGATTCATTATTATTATTATTTTTTATTTTTTATTATTTACAATAAACCTGTATACACTCAACAAAAATGTTCACCACACTGTTCAATGCGAAATAGAAATGAAAATATCTGGCTTGCTTTCTATAAGAGAGAGAGAGACAGAGAGAGAGACAGACAGACAGACAAACAGAGAAACATGCGACGCCGCACAGCTTACAATAGCTTACTATAGCAAAAAGTGTCGTGACAACTTTTCGTAAGAATTTTTTCCGTCTAGCCCCCTTTCACAACGCGCGATAAGGAACTTCGTTCCAATTAATGTCATATTTATTTATATCTAATCAAAAGCCGAAAAAATAAGTTTCAAGCTTCAGGCTTTAAAAATTACGTAACTTCCATACGAATTTTCATCCCCTATTTCAACCCCTTACCACCCTTTCTTCGCATTAAAATGTAGCCTATGCCCTTTATCAGGCTCTAGACTACACTGGTACCAAATTTTATTTAAACCGGTTCAGTAGTTTAGGCATGAAAGCGTAACAGACAGACAGACCGACAGAGTTACTTTTGCATTTATAAAAATATTATAAAGTAGGAAAGTAGGGATTATCTACCTAGGCAGGTATTAGCTGTAGTACTCGTAAATCCAGTATTTTCTAAAAATGATGTCATTTATACATGAGAAATTGTTTAGTTTTTGCCCTTTTACTCCAAGTATAAATTAACCACTTTTTCATTTTTACTAACAAAAACCGAATTTGCGACCAGCTAAAAAGAATAATTATAAAAAATAAAAAACAAATTCTGATAACGACTCTTTATGGAAATACCTACCAGAAAACAAAGAACAGAGGAGATATTACACAATGATGCTGTTTTGTAAATATCGGCCCACTGCTGAGCACGGGTCTCCCCTCACTTTCAGTGCCGGATAAAGCAAGCGCGGGCCCCTACCAAATTCTTTCAAAGAGCCCTTGATCTACTATGGGTTCAGTATAAAGTGGCAAAAAAACAGCTGACTTTTTAGGAAAAGTTGTAACGTTTCATATTTTTGTGACATCAAGTAAATTCAAATTACAATATCTTAATAACTAAGTGTCACTCAAAAAATTCCAGGCAGAGATGAGTGGGTTTAAATATGCAAGCACCGTAGGAATTGCTACTCTTGCTATGTGGTTAATCCGGCACTGATCACTTTGTGAGGAGGGTTAGGCCATAATCCAGCACGGGGGGCCGGTCCGGGTTGGTGGATAACATTCCTATCTCCGAAATAAATCTCGGATAGTTATGTATGCGGGTTTCCTCACGAAGTTTTCCTTTACGGAAAAGTGAGTGCTAATGACGTACATGTGTTTTTACAAGAAACACATAGGTACGTGCCTGCACTGGGATTTAACTCACGACCCTCACCTTGGAAGGCGGACGTTCTCCCACTAGACTACCACTGCTTACATACATACATACACACATACATACTTACGTACACACATAATATTAGTAATTCAGAATTTAACAACAGGTCAGTGCGATTATCTTTAAAGAACCAATGCAACGATCAGTATAACCACTTTTCGTATCGGCACGAAAAAAAAAAAGAAGACTTCCTTTCATTGGTACAGTTTGACTATGGGATAAAAACTATGCTGTTGCAAGTTGTGCACTGCGTGAACGTTTAGTGGCATAACATTTGAGCGTGCCGTTCGTTTTTAATTGATAGCTGTCCTTAAACCATATCATCAGACTTTGAACGGTTAGACAAACTGACACCAGGAAGACTCCGCCACTACCTAATTCAAACTCAATGGAACTTAAAAAAACATTTCTAAAATTTTATTGAATGCCTAATTTCCAAAGCTCACCTGTTTTATTGCTACAAACCAAGGACGTTTTACATTATATTATATTCTAGATCGTTTAAGCTTCTGACCGAGGATAGCACAAGGCGATGTCTACTGTCCAGCCTGTAAGCATTACTTCAATAGATGTACCTGCCTGTTTTGACACATTTGTACTGTAAATCATGTTAGGTTCGTATAGTGTACTATCAAGCACCAGTCCATGGCCGGAGCTAGATTGCTCTTCGTTTAATTCTATTTGCTGGTCCCGTTTTGTAATTTAATTACCCTTTGGCCCAAACGAGTACCACAATTATGAATCGAGTTGGCGAGCTGAGACCGTAGTGCATAATTGTATCGCACTTGAAACCTTCACACCGTCCGTACCGCGTCCTAGTCTGCTTCGCCACTAAACTTGATGTTAGTAGTTCCATGAACTGAATCTAGAAAAATAGACACATCGTCATTAACTTTTAACACCTTCAGTGCTGAAAATACACTGTCGTGTTTTTCGTTACTTGCCACGAGTGCGGGAAACCACAACTGTTGTGATTGTTGTATGGTAAAACACCATGGAGTGTGCAGAGCCGCACGCATGGCTAGACAAGCAAATCGGCTCAGCAGTGAAAGTGTTAAAAGTAACAAAATATGTAGGTAGACCCTAAGCTTTCACAAGAAACATGATAGACTTAGAATAAATTAACCGTTTACAGTGTGAAAAACTATTTACACCTCCATTACAAAATTACAGACAGGACAGGACGGACATAATGACAGGTATAACCGATATAGGTACAGACCGAGTAGGCGCACTGTGTTGGGGTTCCTCTACCTACCTAGATACCCTACCCAGCCACCCTGTAGTAATAACAGGAAATAATTTCTCAGCTGCAAGCGGCAAGCGCTCTTGGCAACGGAAGTACTTCTCCGTGCGACGGAAATGCATGGGAATTGCTCGATAGATAAAGATGACTTTTGTAAACCTTTTTCATGTTGGCTGTACTATCTATTTTTTGGATGTACTTAGGAATTAAATTGTTTAAAAGTCACCTAAACAAAAAGCAGTGGTTCTGGCTGGGAAAGAAATCATGGACTATTGGTAGGACCAGTTATATAGGTCTGTCATACAATATTGAGGATAGGCACAAATAGATGTCCATAATGTGTGCATGTTTGTCTATTCAACGTTCCAAATTAATATAAATATGTTTGGAATAATACTTCTCAATCTTCAATAACAATTGTTCTGGCAGGTGCAGTTTTACTAACTCTTAACATAAGGAATAATAAAAGTTTCAGAGAAATCGGTTCAATAGTTTGGATGTTATTGTAGGATTTATTTTGCCAACATGGAGCTGGGCAATTTCCGTTTCGCTGCAATTTGATGCTTTGTTTGTTGGTCTTTAAAATTCCAACTTTTTTCAACAGTGCCAGTTTAATAGGTCCATTTCTTGTAAAATATATAAATCTGATAATTATCGATATCTATATTCTTAATCTATATACTAACTAGCTGTGCCCCGCGGTTTCACCCGCGTAGTTCCTGTTCCCGCAGGAATATGGGGATAAAATATAGCCTATGTTACTCGCTGTCAATGTAGCTTTCCATTAGAGAAAATTAAGCCGAAACTTTACATATTCCTATACATACTTTCATACCCTATATTTATTTTACCCCTCAAGGGTAAAGTTTTACAAACTTTGAATGTCAAATTTATTTATATCTAATCAAAAGCCTAAAAAATAAATTTCATGCTTCTAGCTTCAAAAATGACGATACTTCCATACAAACTTTCATCCCCTATTTCAAACCCTTACAATGCATTTTTTGCGATATAAAGTAGCCTATGTCCTTCCTTAGGTTCTAGACTATTTCTGTACCAAATTTCATATCAATCGGTTCAGTAGTTCAGGCGTGAAAGAGCAACAGACAGAGTTACTTTCTCATTTATAATATAAGTAAGGATTATTGTTTGGTTGAACGCGCTAATCTCAGGTACTACCTACTAGTTTGAATTGAACAATTATTTTTGTGTTGAATAGTCCATTTATTGAGGAAGGTTATAGGCTATACTCATCACAATACGACCAATAGGTGCGGAGCATCAATGAAGAATGTGACTAAAACGGGAAAAAATATTGCTTTTAAGAGGTTTAGTTGCGTGCGCTGCGTAAACGGTTAAAGTTAAGCAATGAATGAATGAAACGGAAAATGAATGAATGAATGAACGTTATTGAATGCTATAAACGTTCGATAAGCATTTTTTATGAATAAGAAGGTTAGTGTATATTATTTTGTGTAAGTTATATAACCTTTTGAGTGAAAATATATGAAATAAAAAAATGGCTGGCTCATTTCACGCACAGAGAGCTATTGCTATTCAACGTGGAAATGCAACCAGTGTTCTCGGCACCATGTCTTATGTACGACTACTTCTATTAGATTTTTAAGTTTCTTGCGAAAAAAAAGGACTGACTGTTAACAAAAAATTACTTACTTACTCGCTTTAATTATTCTTCAAAGTTACTGACTCACTTCGTTAAGTCCGTAACTTCAGATATACAACGAAGTTTTGTTTGTTTACTTGTCTCAGCTGCAAAGAAACAATAATCTTCTTATCTCAAATGTACACGAGCGTAATCAATGCAATGCAGTAGAGAGAGGAAATAATTGATTATTAATGCTACAAGTGCATAACAACTCGTACCTATACTATCGGCACAGTGTTTCATAATTGTATAACTATGCTATCGGGGTGGTAATTGCATTGCCGCCCTTCGACTCTGAGTCGGTGCAGTAAGTGCCAAAATGGTTTGTGAATTAGGAGTGCACTTACCTACCCCGTGCAGACACGGACGTAGATATATCATATGTTCATGTAAACATGTAGTAATGGCAATCAGGTCAGTAGAGGCCATCATTCAGATATCGCTGACATGATGGAGTGACATTCCGTCTGATGCGTCTACTTGTTGATACGATATGATGTAGGAATATATGTCGAATTCAAATTCTAGAATACGCCGTATTACATAACACAAAATAGAGCCCCTTTGTATTACGGCGGGTCCTGCTCGGTGATCAAAATGAACCTAAACACTATGAATCGATTGTTAGCCAGTATGAAGTTTCATTACCCACGGCCAATTTTTTTTCAGATAATGTATATCTACTTAGTTGGAAGTTTTATTATTATGCCTATTTCCCTCCTCGTTTTTTTTTCAATGGGCATTTTCTGATTCTCTGTTTCGTAAAGGTAAACAAGAATCCGATAACAGACACTCTCTTTTCAAACATCAATAGCCCTAAAGCCACCTCAAGAGCCGTAGGAGCCTACTGAAGTTCACAGAAGCTTTAACATGACCTCCTAGAGAGGCTCGCTATAAAATGTAGCAGGAAACATTTGCACCACCACCTAGCATTGATCCACCTATCGAAGAACTTCCCCCTGGCAATGACCTACCGTGGCCCACGTGAAGTCGCTGACCCGACTCCGGAGCCAGGTGGGCCGCTGTAGGTCGAATATGGCTAGATGTGGGGGTTACTCTGCTCCAAATTCTACCCAGAATGATCGTGGTACTCCTGAGCAAACAATTCAACTCATTTTGTCATGCCCCCAGTGCCCATACACTTTTAAGGGTTCCGTACCTCAAAAGGAAAAACGAACCCTCATAGGATCACTTTGTTGTCCGTCTGTCTGTCAAGACCCTTTTTCTCGGGAATGCGTATCAAGTTGAATACTATATCAAATACTCGGGTTAACGATTTCTATCAGCTGTGCAAAAATCAAGCTTGTAATTCATCGCGATCAAAAGATATGACGTTTATGTAGCATATTTTCTCATATTTTACGGTTTCGCAAGGGAATCAAAACCAGGCTTCCCGATGACCTAGAATCATGAAATTTGGCAAACAGTAATGTCTTACAGCACATGTAAATGAAAAAGTCTGAAAACCGTAAATATATAGTTTAATAACAAAAAAGCGAATTTACTATTACAAAAATTTTATCATTGTAAACACTTGGCCGGTTTTATACTGGATGATTTGAATGGGGCCTCCTCTATTGGGGTGGTAACGACCAAATATTGGGCAGAAAAATCTTAAGTTTTCCTCAATATTTTAAACCATACGATGATAAAGAAGTCTTTACTAAAAAGTATACTACTAATATGTATAATACAACAGTTGGCTAAATGAATACCTACATAAGTAGGTAGGTAATAAAAATCTGCCAAAGTATAACTCATCATTATCATTAGATACCTAGGTACCTTTAGTGAAGCCATCTGTAAACGCTAGAGACAACCTAACCTTAACCTTGACATGTTACAGCGTTGTAAGTCAGTTGCAAAGTTTTCAGTTTCACGGGATCGACCTGATCCCGTGCCCGGTGAGGGAGAAACCACCCCCTCGGGGCTCCCGAGTGCATCAAGTTTCAAACTCAAAGCAAGTATATTAAGTTTGTTGAACAAACATTGTTCGCGTTCTATGAACATAAAAGCAGTAATGGACCAAAAGGCATTCAATTGTAGATAAGTCATGTATTTCTACTTCATCTTTTTCATATGGATTTCCGCATAGTACCCGTGATTATATCTACCATCCTGTCCTATCCCACTAATCCTACTAATATTATAAATGCGAAAGTTTGTGAGAATGGATGGATGGCTGGATGTTTGTTCCTATTTCACGCAAAAACTACTGAACGGATTCGAATGAAATTTAGAACACAGATAGTTTATAACCAGCATTGAGTAATGGGGTACTTTTTATCACTATAGTATGTTCCCGTGGGACAAAACGGGAACTACGCAGGTGAAACCGCGGGGCGCAGCTTGTTGTAGATATGTAACAAATTTACACAATTTTATTTTACACTCACATACTTTCGCATTTATAATTATATTGGTTAGGATGTCCCTATTTGTTTTGAACATCCGACGAAGATTACTCTATGTAGGTAGGCTTTTGAGGACCTGGAAGTAGAAACAAAAAAATGAACAAAAATAAACGATAGGCGACGGAATGGTTTTATTTCTCGATATTTTATTAGTTACCTATGTTGAGTGCAGTGAATATTTTACAAAATAATGAAATGTAACAGTTCACCATACTCCTGTTTGATACTAATTGGTTTCGCTCGTGTAATTTAGATTTTTACGCCGAAACTGTGCATTTTCCCAGCATATAACATAGCCTAGTCTCTCGAAATTTCTCTTCTATCAGAGAAATAATTTTCAGAATCGGCACATTACGTTATAGATAAGATAAGCCGTAACAAACAAACTTAATATCTACTCCTAAAAATATTAATTATTGTATTACATAATAACTCGAATTATTTTATTTACAGAACTTAAAAAACAGTAAGCAGATAAAATTAAATAGAAAACTAAAAGTTATCAATCTAACATAAGTGAATGTCCATGAGTCATGGTGCTAAGAACACAGGCTGCATTTCTACGTCGAATAACTATCATAGCTATTGTCTGTGCGAGAAATGAGCCACCCATTTCGTCACCAGCTGCGTCGACTAATCGATGAAATAATTGTCAATTTTTATTTCGCACTAAATAATAACCAATAATAAAAATAAATGAAATGTCGATAATCCGAATGCCACACACTGTACTACTGGTACAAAACTGTGAAAACAGCGTGTGCCATCGTAGAGATAAAAAAAAGTTATATTCGTATTGTCATTTATTTTTATACCGTCCATCGAAACAAGTGTCAGCTGATATAAGTTCATATTATTTGTATTGTTTTATCTGGCGGTGTTAAGTAATTATGTAATCTTTGTTACCACAATAATTAGCCACTGTACATGAGTAGGCCCGCAATAATTAAATGCCGCGGGGTTGGTCACAGAATAAAAAAGAAAACAGTAAATCAGTTTTATAATACGAAGTAATTTATAGAATACTAGCTGTGCCCTGCCACGCTTCGCGGTGGCACATTCGCACATTCGCTGATATGTCACTGATGAAAAAAATTGATAAAAACAATCCTTGATGCGGATTATATATCATGCTAAAATTTCAGCTCGATCGGTGCAGTACTTTTTGAGTTTTTGAAGCGTACACAAACCAACATAACATTTTTTATATATATAGACTTACATCTGTTATGCACTTCATTAACAGTTTTATGACTGTTTTAAACATTAAGAAATATCTTGATTTATCGAGAATACTCGGAAAAAAAAACTCAAAATTCAAATCATTCATTGCAAATAACAAAACATTGTTTACATTGCACAATCCTGCGCGGCATTACACTGCGTTCGTCACCCTGAGACTTCGGCTCTAAAATTTCATATGCCCAGTAATTCTGCAGGATTGGATTGAAAAGCGAGAGATAATAATTACGTACAGGGCCGGATTTACCACGTAGCACGAGTAGCCATTGCTACAGACGAAAGGGCCCCGTATATTCAAACCCAGTCATCTCTGCCTGAGCGTAATTTTTAGAGTGAAACTTATTAATATGAGGTATATTGAATTTACTTGATGTCACAAAAACGTGAAACGTTACAACTTTTCCTACAAGGACAGTTGTTTTTTTATCACTTTATACTTGAGAACTCATAGGATATAGAGGGCTCTTTGAAAGAATTTGCTACAGGCCCCGCGCTTGCTTAATCCGGCACTGATTATGCATACATGTTTCTTTACAAGAAACACTTTGGTATGTACCTGCCTGGGGATTTGAACTCACGACCTTCTATTGGAAGGCGGACGTTTTCCCATTAGGGTACCATCGGTTGGTAGACACTGAACTGTATTAATGTAAGTGATCTTGGGGATAGTCCTCAGAATGCTGGTTGGATTGCCACTCTGAAAGGCAAGGCTTATCTTTTGGCTTAAATAGGAGCCAGCGTTCTGGTCACATGTTGCTTTCACCAAACGCTTTGCTAAGATCCGATAAAATTTTGAGACTTCACATCCCTCACGGTAATAACGTTTCTGCCCTACCCAGGCGACTCAAGCATGTGTCGCTTATCTAGGTTCACATCCGGTGCTTAACATTTTCAGGATTACTCGCAGCGCCGCGCGCTGCTAGCTGCAATAAAGTTCAGGCTTACCTTACAAAGTATTACCTAATACGAGTATACAAGAATTAGTAACGGTGACGGTCTGTGTGTTTTATAGCATCACGTAAGAACTAATTAAACTGGTAGTAATGCGATTTTATATGCTTAGTAGAGAAATAACATTGCAAGCCGAGCCGAAAAAACTGTTTGTATGCCAGCCCATGTGCGTGGGGCACAGAATAAATAATAATAGTATGCTGTAGGCCATCCCGGCCTCATAAGTACCTACCTAGCTTCTGTAATCTGTGACACTGTGTGTGGCGGTGGCTTTGGTGGGGAAATCAGGGGGGTCTGGGAGACTATCATCTAATATCGATAAAACTGATCCTTGAGCAAAATTGAGTTGTAATGTGCTTCTAACGGAGAGGCAGGATCGCCATGCACTGATACAGCATTGGCCGGGGTAATGGGACAAGCAAATATATATTATACCAGAATCGCCCCGCGGTTTATACGCGTTGAGTATTACCCCTAAGGAACCGCAAATTTTTGAGTGATAAAAAGTATCCTGTGTTAATCCAGGTTATAAACTATCTGTCCCAAATTTCATCCAAATCCGTTCTGTATTTTTTGCGTAACAAACATACATCCATACTCACAAACTTTCGCATTTATAATATTAGTAGGAAGTAGGATAATAGGTCACGATCACATACACACACATGCCCTGACCCTCTGTTAGGAATCTCTAAAACAAATCGCAAATAAAAACGTACCTATAAGACACCTTATATTTGTAACAAGTGGGACGCCCTTAGGTAGGTGAGAGAAATTTAATACAGGTGGACACGTAAATATATTATAGATAGATAGATAGATAGATAAACTCTTTATTGAAACACCACAGAACAAAGAAAACTTAAAAACTAGAACAAAACAAATTTATATATATTTATTATATATTTATATATATTTTTTTTATTATTTTTTTTTTATATATATATATTTTTTTTTTTTTATAACTCAATTCATATCATATTATTGTCAATATTGTTATACAACGTAATACTAATGCTGTAATTGTGCTCCAATTAGTACAGATGTATCACAATATCACCATGGTAGGTATTTACGTGATAATTTTGGATGAATTTTGATGACTACCAAAATTTATATTTGTCATCAAATTGTATTACCTAATAAATAGATCTATCGCCACGAAATATTTTCGTTCTCAGATAAACAAAAAGTATTCCCAGACATGAGTTATCAAATTAATGTAAAATAAGATGTAAAAAGTAAAAATATGAAGATTCGTCCTCACGAACTTTTAGAACTATACCCTTGAAAATGGTTAATTGACAGTTATTTTAATGTGTAACAATAGTTCACAAAATACTTTATATCGTTATGAGCACCGAAACACGATTAATGAAATTTGGCTCGATAGAAAAAAATCGTAAACTTTCCTAAAAAACACTTTTTTGAAGTTTCCGTCGATGGAGACTATCAACTTCATTCAGTTTCTATTGCAGATATTTTTACAAAAAAAAACGAGTGTTATCCAACAAACATCCAAACAATTATGTGAGCACAGATTTTTGTAAAAGCGTAAGGTTTTGTCTAGAAAATAAAGCAAAATAAATATTGAACATTTTTGAGAGCGTGGACGCTGCTTTTGCGGCATACGATACGATAAGGTCGATACTACAGCGCCTTAAATAATAGCTTTGTGCTCAGAATGGTAGATCTGTCACCAAATAAATCGATTATCGATCCCTGACTGCGTTAGGTTAAGTTAAAATAATTTATTTGATACTAGACCCTGTAATTATCTCCGTGATTTTAGGTGATTTATTGTGGAATTGGTTTTAATTGATTGTTTTTTTTTTATTTTTTTTTTATTGATTTTATTTTTATTTTTTATTGATTTTGGTGGCTACATTTTGGTGACAAATCTACTATTTTACGAAACACAAAACTAATTCAATTGGCGATAGCTTAAAATGATGCCCTTTTAATATTGACGATGTATAATCACAGAATAGATAGTGTATAATGTAGATCCTCGTAACCTTTCTTGCATCCATGCTTTTGCACCTAGATACATATTATAGAGATATCTGCGACGTGCTGTACGTATTCATCCTTGCTCGGCTGGATGTCGGCTCAACTCTTATAAGATCTAGGTCATGTTTATGTGTCACTACAATACTAAGTTTTATCCACTTGCGCCGCCTTAGAAAATAAAATATAAAATATATTTTTCTGTGCACATGAGAGAGTTGTAGTGAAAACTCGTATTTTTTTGTAAAGTAGATACCTAATCATTATGCATTATCATTATTAATTTTCTGTACCTTTTTTTATTTATTTTTTTGGTGTACAATAAAGAGTTTTCTATTCTATTCTATGAGATGACACGGAAACATTTTCGTAAAAAAAATTGTGCTCGCTAGGTCTATTGACGCAGAACTATGTGACCACTACTAAGTACGTAACAATTATAGTGATTTCACGAAAAAGCGACTTTACGCGATATTACGAAATTTCCCCCTACGACCGCGCCATTATAAATATAAAATCATATAAAACGAAAGATTGTTTTTTTTCTTGTTGCGCACCGTTCTGGTGCCCGATCCCACGATAGAGAGAGAGCAGAGAGATAGAGGAGTACTGGTAGAGTTATAACTCTCCTTTTCCTGTGCGAGATTTAGCCATGAATCACCACTTGAAAGGGAAATTTCCTTTTTCAAATTAAAACCATAATCAGTTACTCATTAGTTTATTTGATCATATTATTTTAAGAGTTTTTATCTATGTTTATTATGAGACTTAAGTTTTTGACTTATAAACATGATTTAAAATAAAGAACTTGAACAATGCAAAAAATTACAGAATTACAGAGAACGCATCAAAAGTAGCTTATGAGTTAGCTCTTGGAACAATTTAATTTAATTTAATTTCCGGTAAATTAATTTTCAAGGCGTGGGCTATATTTTTCTTCCATTTCCTTTTTTCCACTCCAAAAAACCTCCTACGTTAATACTTCCTTTTTAATAGTATAGATGTTAATATTGTGTACGAACATAGCACGAATACAAATTAAATAAATTCAAAATCTAAGTGGATGGATGGATTTTCCTTTTAAACTGATAATGCGGAGGCCATTCGTCAGATATAAACTGCTAGCAGTGGCCCACGGTTTCACTCGCGTTAACTATTATCCCACCGGAATTACGGGATAAAAAGTATTCTATCATCTATTCCAGTACTTCAAATATCTGTATACTAAATTTCATCAAAATCAATACAGCCGTTTCGGAGTGAAGAGAGGACAAACACACAAACACAAACTTTCGCATTCATAATATTAGTGAGATGTGAAAGTGTGTGTGTTTTTCTTCTCTACACTCTGAGTTGATTAAATTTAGTATACTTACAGATACTGTAGGTCCAAAATTTAACGGTACCTTTGGGAAAACCCAAATGCGGGTGAAACCGCGGGGCGCTGCTAGTAATAAATATAGCCTATGTTACTCAAGGATAATGTAGTATTCTAAAGGTTAATGTTAGCGCCACTTACATTGGCACTCATAATACCTTCCTACCTTCCTATTCCTATCATTTTTTGGCGACTATCTCTGTCGCTCATATCGTGGTATCCACGAGAAAACTGCTTGCCGCCGCAAGTAGTCTGCGATCGACCCTCGTCCTTCGCGGCTGCCGCTCTCGCCGAATCCAAAGTTCTGGATCTGCTGCTCCTCTGTGGTGGTCTACGTGAATTCGACGCGCAAATATAAACAAAACCCGCTATAAACCCGCCGCGTAAACGCTCCTTGCCGACACGCACCAACCGCCTAAAATACAGTCCACTACATCGAACGTCATAACATCCTGAAGGAACAAGCAGCTTGGAGACGGACCCGAACCGAGGTGATTGCAGTTGCATGGAGACCAGGTTAGTCGCCAAGTTCCTTTGTACTACTCTTCTACCAGCCATCCTTCCCCCGCCATTGGAGGCGCGCTCAGCCTATACAGCTTAGCTGCCGCGCTAACATATTGTTGGTCCTCCGCCGCCGGATCTTCTTTGGTCCTCCCGCTATTCTCTGGCCCCTCTTAGGCCTCATATAGTCCTCTTTATAACCGCCCGCAATTTTATATTGGTATTTTTACCAACGATAATTTCCTATAATTATCGTGTTCCCGCCCGCAATTACAGTTCAGATAGTACCCTGTACTATCCTACTACGCTCTTATATACTTATTTCGTGTATTCCGCATTCCTAAATAGTAAAAATAACGATTTTTCCGTAATTCTTAATTTTTATTAAAAAGTGAAGGTATTCCTAACGACCGCCCGTGCGTCTCCACGTGGGTATTCAATACGCCGCGCGCGCGACAGGTAAATGCTGTAGGCAGTTGCAGTAAATTAGGAATTTCATACTTTATCTAGTTTTTTATACTTTGTTAAGATGGCTATGGCTACTCGTTCAAAAGACAAAGATAGTGAAGTATACGAGGACGCAAAAGCGCTCGATACGTTACAGATCGAACGTTTGACCTTGATAGGTAAACGTGACATTATATTTTCCCGCTTACAAGATATTTTTAACCGATCTTTAAAGGCTTTCACTGATGATACTGAGAAAGATTTATTTCTATGTGGAATGATCTCGTTAGACCGTTTACGCTCCGATTTCAATGAAATTGTGAACAAATTAAATGTCACCGAGTTGAGTCTCAACGCTTCGTACACGGTAAACTACCAATCTATAAACGTCTTCGAAGATATGTTTTGCCGTTGTCAGTTTGTTTATAATAAACTTAACCCGCCTTTAAAAACCGCTGATTTCAATGTTGCCCCGCAACGTAAATCCATCAGAATTCCTGAACTCGATTTGATGGTCTTCAATGGAGATCCGATGACCTGGAGGATATTTTATGAGTCATTCAAACGCACGATTCACGAAAATCCCGATCTCACTGATCACGAACGCGTCCAATATTTAATTAATAAATTGTCAGGCCGGGCCCTTGCAGTTTGTTCTGGTATCGTACCTAACGGTGATAATTATCCGATCATATGGCAGACGCTCGTCGATAAGTATAACGACAAACGTAACCTAGCCTCCGCTTATATTGATCAAATGCTTGATTTTAAATCTTTTAACACCGCGACGAATAAAAACTTAGAATTATTCCTAGATAAATTCTGCACGGCTGTGTCAAGTTTGAAGTCTCTCAAGCTCGATAACGTGTCTGATTTTATTTTACTATCGCTCGCTTTGAAGAAAATAGATTCAAGTACTGCACGGTCGTTTGAAATGCACATGCGAGGTAAATCTATGCCTA
This sequence comes from Campaea margaritaria, assembly GCA_912999815.1. Classification (NCBI taxonomy): domain Eukaryota; kingdom Metazoa; phylum Arthropoda; class Insecta; order Lepidoptera; family Geometridae; genus Campaea; species Campaea margaritaria. The sequence goes on from OU538788.1 coordinate 11,576,329, forward strand.
CATACAATGAACTTTTAAAATTCATCCGCGAACAAAGCAAAATATTGGAACGCACTACGACCGTTTCTCTTAGCCGCAGTGATAACAGGCCGGGTACTGCAAGGTCTACGCAGTCTTTTGCAGCATCATGCGTCACTCACTGTCCGCTTTGCAAACAAGCCGATCACGCTAACTTATATAGATGCCCTGCATTTGATAAGCTTTCTATCGACGACAGGTACACTTTTGTAAAACAAAGCAAAGGTTGCACTAATTGTCTAAGCACTACGCATATAAATACCGCTTGCAATTCTAAATTTAATTGCCGTTATTGTGGATGTAAACATCATTCTATGTTATGCCGCAAAGTATCATCTTCCCGTGAAGACAATCGCCCGTACCCTAGCGCTCCGTCACAGGCGCACGCGCCGCCTCCGCGCGCGCGAACTGGCAACTTCTCCGCCGCCGGGGATCACATGCCGCCTTCGGCATCCCCGCCGCCCTACGCGGGCTCCGCTAGCGCTCAGCTGACGAACTTACCTACAACTGCTTATCAGTCATCACAACAACAGGTGTCGCTGTGTAATATACGCCCCGCTTCGCAGCCTAATGACACTACTTGTTTACTGGGAACCGTACAAGTTTATGCAACGGATTTAAATGGTCGCCGCCATGTAGTACGCGCCTTAATTGATTCGGCTTCCCAAAGTAACTTTTTAACTTCAAAATGTTGCGCTAAATTAAATTTAAAATGCAATAAGGTGACGAACACCGTTGTTAAAGGGATAGGTTCCGCATCTAACCCAATCAAGGGAGCAGTTTCTGCTACTTTATCTTCCCGCCTAAATGATAATTTTATTGCAATTGACGCCTATGTTATCGACCGCATAACAGACAATTTACCGGCAGTGAAAATTGACGTATCCTGCCTTTCATACCTGAACTGCCTGCCTCTGGCAGACGACAGTTTCGCTTCGCCTTCCGAGATCGACATACTTATAGGCGCGCCGCTCTTTTCTGAAATATTGCTATCAGGCCGCGCCGCTGGTCCGCCTGGTACTCCAACCGCTTTTGAAACCATTTTTGGTTTTATCGTAATCGGGACCGCTCCCGTTACTCCCGCTCATGTTACGCCCGCTCATATTGAAACCGTTGTTTCTATCACTGACCCCTTGGTTGAAGATAGATGCCGCTCTCATATTTCCCTCTGTACCTTTACGGAAGGACCACGTTTAGATAATCTTGTCCAACGCTTCTGGCAGCTTGAAGAGGTGCAATGCACGCCGACCTTGAGCCCAGACGCTATAGAATGTGAACGCATTTTTACAAATAACGTTTCCCGCGATCCTACGGGACGCTATTCTGTAGCGTTACCTTTCTCCCGCGATCCCGCGACCTCTCTGGGTAATTCTTACCCTATCGCTAAAAAACGCTTCATGTATCTCGAACGTAAGCTCGCCGCGATACCTGCTCTGCGCTTAGAGTACGATGCTATAATCAAAGAGTACATTCAGAAGGGTTGCATTTCACTGATCGACAATGATAGTCCTTTTACTGGATATTACGTGCCACACCACGCCATTGCGAGACTACAAAAAACAACAACTCGATGGCGTATGGTGATGGACGCCAGTGCTGAAACTGACTCAGGCCTCTCCTTGAATCAAGTTTTATATACCGGGGATAATTTACAAAACGATCTTTTTACAATCCTCTTGGATTTCCGCCTCTACCCAATCGCTTTTACATCCGATATTAAACAGATGTACCTACAAATTTTGATAAATAAGGACCACCGCAAATATCAAAAATTCCTGTATCGATTCGATCCCGTTTTTCCGCTTGATACCTACCAATTCAACCGCGTTTGTTTTGGTCTACGTAGCAGTCCGTTCCTTGCAATGCGAGTGTTGCGACAGCTGTGCGCCGCCGACGGTGCCCACTTCCAGCTCGCAGCATCTCTTATCAGCGACAACACATACATGGACGACGTGTGCTACTCCATGCCTACTCTGTCTGCTTGTTTACAACTCAGAGACGATCTCCGCGAGTTGCTCAGGGCCGGGGGCTTCGATCTCGTCAAATGGGCTAGTAACTCACCCGCGCTCCTTGACTCCCTTCCCGTCTCTGCGTTAACGGAATGCGTTAAAAATGCGAAAAATGCGTTAACGGATCTTTTAAATTCCGACGAATATAATAAGTCTATCTCAGATGAGTTATCAGCTAATCGCATACACTGGAAATTCAATCCACCGCGAAGTCCTCACTTCGGGGGGAATTATGAAATATATGTGAAAGCGTTTAAAAGTCATCTTCATAAGACGATCGGTTCACAGTTACTCACGTATGAGGAAATGTTAACCGTACTCACACAGATAGAATGCGTTATCAATTCTCGTCCTATAACGTTATTGAGCGAAGATCCGTCTGAGCCGACCGCGCTGAGTGCTTCACATTTCTTAATGACCGCACCGCTGAAGCATTTACCCGCTTGCACGGTTCCCGATGAACCTGGACACTTATTGAAACGGTACGCTTTATTGGATCAAATGGTACAATCATTTTCCAAACGGTGGAAGTTGGAATATCTTCACTTACTTCAATCTAGAGGAAAATGGAATACACCTTCGAATCCCATTACAATAGGTTCTATTGTTCTTATTATCACTGATAATATTCCCCCGCTATCCTGGCCTCTCGGCGTCGTCGTGGCCACTCATGTCGGCGGCGATGGCATCTGTCGAATAGCGTCAGTAAAAACGGCGACCGGCGTCTACCAGAGACCCGTCGTCCGTTTATGTATCTTACCTACCCAATAATTTAACCCCTTGCTCCCCGGTCAACCGCTATGTTATATTTAACCCGTTGACGGCTTAAGAGTTTAACTCTTATTTTTATATTTTTTATTTCCCGCTTTCTTTTAAAAACCAATGGTTTTTAGGCCGGGGGCAAATGTTCGCGCCACTTACATTGGCACTCATAATACCTTCCTACCTTCCTATTCCTATCATTTTTTGGCGACTATCTCTGTCGCTCATATCGTGGTATCCACGAGAAAACTGCTTGCCGCCGCAAGTAGTCTGCGATCGACCCTCGTCCTTCGCGGCTGCCGCTCTCGCCGAATCCAAAGTACTGGATCTGCTGCTCCTCTGTGGTGGTCCACGTGAATTCGACGCGAAAATATAAACAAAACCCGCTATAAACCCGCCGCGTAAACGCTCCTTGCCGACACGCACCAACCGCCAAAAATACAGTCCACTACATCGAACGTCATAACATCCTGAAGGAACAAGCAGCTTGGAGACGGACCCGAACCGAGGTGATTGCAGTTGCATGGAGACCAGGTTAGTCGCCAAGTTCCTTTGTACTACTCTTCTACCAGCCATCCTTCCCCCGCCATTGGAGGCGCGCTCAGCCTATACAGCTTAGCTGCCGCGCTAACAGTTAAAGAATTTTTGAAATCGGACTAGTAGTTTTTGAGTTTATTCGTTACAAACATACAAAACAAACAAATATTTAAAATATTACATTTATTACATAGTAAAAAGTCATTTACTTTAATTTAATTTAATTTAAGTTTAAGTTCGGGGTATTTATTTGGTCAGTCTACTTCACATAGAGAGTATCATATGTTTCCAGATGCGGTATGCTTACGTTTAGGCTTTTGTCATGTTGAAATCTTCACATAACTTTTGAAATATGATTTTTAATTATGTTCTAATCGTTACCAGCTAAGTCTTCTGGTATATTAGTTTGTATTCTATTAGCTTAGTAGGCACAACTTGATCACAAAAAAAGAAACTCCCAAACTTTCACTATTCCTCCACCATGTTTCGCTGTTGCTCTCTATTAGGAGACGAATTCGTTATTTTCGAGACGACGTTATATTGAAATACGACTTACCATCAAAACACGTCCTGTTTACTTTAGTTATATCAGAGAAAACATTGTACAGACAAGAATTTCCATCGACACCCCCTATCACAGGCTCTGCGGGGCAATGCAGCACGGTGCGAATCAGCTCGAGTTCGTTTCATTTTTACATTTGATTGACACGGGATTTGTCATTTCAATACGAATGACGAGTCCCGTGGTAATTAAATGTCAAAATGAAACGAATTCGAGCTGATCCACACCGTGCTGCATAGCCCCGCTGTTCAATGTTCACACTTTCTTGCAAATGCAATAGGTACGGACGGCCAGTCTGTCCGTATAGTTGTAGTCCTTCAAAATACCTAACTCCACTTTTATTAACGCCTACGAATGGCACGTGCAGAGATTGCCTCTTGAAAGTTATTTATAACAATAATATCTAATTTTATAAATAGTACTTTTAGCATCCTTTAGTATCGAGCCTCAGACCGTTTGATTGGATCTGGCTTCGGTTCTAAGAAATTAGTAAGTAATCGGATTGGAAAATATTTTCGACCGAGTCGTTTCATGGAAATTATTAATTCGATTCAAGGAAAATATTTCATAAGTCTTCAGACTTAAGAAACCTTAGAGAAGACGTAAGGCATAAAAAAAAAACCCGACTGCGAACAAAATAAAATTCTGAAATACATATCATACAGTCGGGTTTATATATATATATATATATATATATATATATATATATATGACAGAAAACAGAATAATATGTATTTCAGAATTTTATTTTGTTCGCAGTCGGGTTTTTTTTTAATTCATATATATATCGTGGCGCTCTCTAGCTGATCACTTGATAGCTATATTTAGAGGGACAGAAATAAACATGAATTGTGTCGTATTCCAGTGACCTGCAAGAGAGCGCCTTCACAAAGCTGGACTTGGTGGATTACTTCAGCCTGGCGGACAACTCCCTGGTCGAGATGCCGCGCCACGTGCTGCAGCACCTGCCCCATGTGAAGACCCTGGACCTCTGCCGGAATAAGATCTCGAAACTCACCGTCGAGGACTTCAGGGTAAGCCGACACTGGAAATAAATTGACTAAAAAGTAATATTATAATTGTAAAGATATAATTGTTAGGTTGGTAGGAACAAGTTACTCGTAATAACTAATTGATTTGATGAGCTCAGTGGAGAGTTAATGAGCGATGAGCCCACTGTGAATTGAGAGGCTGCTGGTTCGATTCCCGCAAATGGCAAAGATTTATGTGAGCCACAGGTATTTTCTATAAGTCTGGGTGTTTGCGGGACCATGGTCCTCGTAGTTCTTGATTGCCTAAATACAGGTAATCTATCTTAGGTAAGTTTTGGAGCATGATCTATGTTTGAGATCGTGGCGAGTTATGAATTCAATTAAGGCACGATGTAAAAAAATCCAGACGAAGCCCAAATTCTACTTGATAGGTTAGAAGTAATAATTTTAGAATTCTCGGTATCTTATTTTCTAATAGGTTCTACTTAGTGCTCATTCTACCCAATATTATGTTCAAGATCACCTTGAAAGCACGGTAAATGTTAAGCCTCTTTTCGCATCTTAGGAATATTTTCCTTGAAGATATTTGTTAGCTAAAAATAGTATCGATTTCTGTTATAAGAAGGAGATAATTACCGCCCAAGGTCGCTACCGTCCAAAACGTGAGCCACGTTTTGCTTCGCCAAAAGGTATCACGTATAATGAGGGAGTCGAGCTTATTCGGTAAAGTAGACATCATTTAATTTTTTATTTTTTATTTGCCTGAGTGACGAGACGAGCAAGTCGTTCACCTGACGGTAAGCTCTACGCCTGCCCATAACAGATACAGTGCCACCTAGACCTTTGCATTGCATAATCCTGCGCGGCGCTGCACTGCGCTCGTCACCCTGAGACATCGGCTCTAAAGTCCCATATATGCCCAGTAATTTCGCTGGAAACAGTGCTCTTCAAACTGGAACACAGTAATGTTCGCATACTACTACTTGGCGGATGAATATCTGGCAATGGTATGGCATAAAGGGTAGGTTATGGTGAGCAGCATTATTATGATGCTAAATAATAATAGAGTTTTATTGAACTGCGAATAAGTTCAATTATGTATATTGAACCACTCTGTATTTTGAACTTATATATTTAAATGTTGATATTTTGATATGTAGACGTACCTACTCATTACTTTGTAAAACGATATTAATAACAACTCCGCTGCAATGCAATGCAACTCTTCGACTACGTCATAAAATACGTAATTTCAATTATTTTTATCAGAGTTCTATAAATAGAATTACATTAGTAAACTACTCGTACTATGTAAAGGTTACATGCGTCCATTCACGTACAGTCATACACGTGTGTCAATATTATAATGGTAATCATTTAATTGTACGTATAGTATACCGAGGCGTTTCGGAGAACTTTTTACGAAAAGAGCGGTCGTCTGGACAGCGTCACCCAGGCTGACCCGTGAAGTAATATCAAGCTAAATAATTCTCGGCGCGTCCAGGTGTAAAGAAGCTATGTTTTGGGCTGATTGGTTTCATTAAGTTGGCCGTAGATTTTTAAACATTACCGAATTTGCTATCGGTGAACCGGCCCATCTTCTGGTCCGATCGACTAGGTGCTATACCTATATTTTTTTATAGATCGATACTATACCTATATTTTAATAGACATGATAATATTTAATGTGTTATAGGATATACAAGAAGTTGAACACTTGCTGGTGGCTGACAATCAGATATCCAGGATAGATACGGATGCAGTGCCGAGAGCGCTGAAACATGTTCACCTTGGACTTAATAAACTGAGCACGCTAAACGGAGCGCTTAGAGAATTAGACGATTTAGAGTGGATTTTCATTAACGCTAACCATTTAAAGTCAATCGACAATGAACTGCCGATAGTAAGTAAGAACTTAGCTAACTAGACTAAGCAATGTATGTTCTCTCTCTAGCAAGGAAGGAATTAAAAATTGATACGATTTACAGAAAGCAAAAAAGATTCTTCTCATCCATGCAGCTCACAATGAGTTACTGAGCCTCCCTAAGGATCTGCAGCAGATGCCCTCCTTAGAGTCTCTTTATTTCTATGGCAACAACATCAAGTCACTCGATGGTGCGCTGCAGAAATCGCGGAGACTCATGAGAATTGGACTTTCATTCAACAAGATCGAATTTGTAAGTAAGCTAAGTGCGAGTTAAGCATGTTTATATAATCCATGACGTATAAAAATATTTTAGTTTCGAATCTTTTGGTGACTAGAATAAATTATATGCGTCCAAACTTCGCGGTGAGTTGGTGATAAGCAGACAGAAGCGTGAGGTAGCGAGTTTAAATACAAAGTATAGTAGTCATGTGTGTCATGTCTTCAGCCCCGAATCCATTAAATGTAAAGAAAAACTAATTATAAATTAATAATGCAAAAGAAATTTAATTCTAATCATCGCTGGATATATAAGGAATTGTTCTCTTAACATAGATGAATATAAAACTTTTTGTAGATAGAAATGTGATCGGTTTAACCATTGAAATAAACTGTCATGCTTGTTATAAGTTAGTTTTATTATAGAATATCTAATTGTTACAAATTGTATTATTTTTATTTACTAGTTATCAATCTCTTTATTTTACAGCTGGCTGAAAATGAATTCACAGAAGCAGATAAACTTGCGGACCTGGACATCGCATATAACCAGCTGAAATCCCTGAACGGTTCCCTCAGAAATCTAAAAGCCTTGCGATATTTAAATCTGACTCATAACGCCATGACGGAGTTTTCCTTGCAGGAAATTAAAGGCCTCAAGCGATTGTCCGTCATCGACTTATCACACAATCAAATTATTCACATTACGGGAAACATGGAGGTAAGCTCATGCAAAGGAAAGTGGCAGCTTTCCATACAAACACTACAGCCGTGGCGTGGGCCTAAGATCAACAGCAATGGTATATCGCGCTTTACCAAGTGGATATTATTATACGAGTAAACCATATTTAATAGTAATCTATGATTAGAGCTAATAATAATAATATAATGATTTCAATAAGGTAAAAATATACTCAAAGACAAACGAAAAACCGAGTTATATGGTTATTTATAAACCGACATGTTTGTAATAAAAATTTTGTTATTGTGATTGCTGATCTGTAGAATATTAATCAAAAATATATTATTTAATCATTAAGGTTCGCGAATTTGCTTAGGTACCTACTTACTTAATAAGTGCATTCTCCATAAATTCATAAGTTTAGAGATCCAATATTTGATAACCAAATTTAAATTTTTCGTTTTCAGAATTTAGTGGATGTGGAAACACGAGTACTGGAGTTGCGCCTGGATCACAACTTCATTTTCAGTTTAGGTGGAGCCCTAATGGGATTGCAAGGTTTACTCAGGCTGAACTTGAGCAATAATCAGCTTCAGCAGATATCGCCGGATGACTTAATCGGCCTTGAAGACTTGAGGATGCTGGATGTGTCGCACAATCGAATTACTACTCTAGAAGAAACTTCAAAGGTTAGTTTTACTTTGAAAATTTAAAGCTACCGTGCGCGCATTGCGATTTATTAACGCTAATAACTGCTTAGCGACTTAGCAGCTAGCTCTCTACTTTAAGATGGTTAATGCATGTGTGTCTGGTTATTTCCAGACATTTTTGCCTTCGCTGGAAGAATTGATCGCCCACCACAACAACATCACGCTGCTGGATAAAGACTTCCACGGGCTGCCGTCGCTCTGCATAGCTGACCTATCTTTTAACAGAATCCAGACCGTCAACTATGATCTGGTGTCGAAGTCGCGGTGTACCATCAACGGCATTCCTGGTATATTGAAGATATATCTTCAAGGTATGTATAAAGTTAACTATTACAGTGTGCAGGCACTTCCCAAGTGTCACCCGATAACCTGGTGTTGATTTTCGACCATTTTATAAGCGGCAAACCAGACAAAAGCGACGTGGCGTGCGGCATGCGGGGCGCTGCATCGAACCACCTTACGGCTTACATAAACCTTTACTACTTTTATTATTACTGTAGAATGTAAGTAGATATTTTGATACTTTGTTTAAATAACTTGTAAAATTAAAAACTATCAGAACTAATTATGAATACTACCTGGGAAAAATAAGACGTTATGTACGAGAGGCGAATATCTTAATAAACAACAATGCATTGCGAATGTGTTAATGTAAATTGCATTGCGCGAATGTGCTGCTAATAAGAACTGATGTGCCTAAAGAAAAAGTTCGGTTTTTTTACTCGATATACTCTATAGATTCTTCATTAATGAGTATCTTACAAAAAGTTACTTTTTTTTAAATAAAATAAACTCGGCTTCGGGAGGAATTCGTTATACTGACAAGCGAGAAATTGTAGTGCAACTTATTCGCTACACGACGTCTCGGCTCTCTTTAGCCGCTGAGTGCAAAAATAAGCTCTAGGATTAGTATTTTATAGCAGACCAAGCTAAATGGATTCCATTTAGATTTACGATGTAGGTTTTAGACTTACACTGCTTATATTCGTTTTCATGAGGCATTAGTACTTTGTAATAATACTTATTATTAGCTTTCGCGCGCGACTTCGGCCGCGCAGACTATAGTTTATCGCGATAAAACGTATCCCATGTTGCAACCTATGTGGGCGCTGCTTACGAAGAGACTAACAATGACTATAGAAAAATATATAAATATACAAAATAGAAAATTTTTGAAAACACAGAATGTGGCACCAAAAATCAGGCACTTTTTTATTTTGACTGAACCATTGTCACTCTCACAATGTATACGATTCAAACAACACCTCTCAATCTAACATCCAAGAAGGGGCTTTAGAGTGTGCCGAAGAAATATACTTACATACATACCATACATGCATGCGTAATAATGAAAGAGAAAATATTATATAATTATTATTTTTTCCGTATAATTGGAAGGGCGGGTCGGAACCTACGAGAACTACAATGAAGCATAAAAAATTTAATTACAAAATTCGAAATGGAATTCGAAATATTCATGCAGTTCCATGTCAAAGGTGACCATTTCACTAATAACTACCTACTTATCTTAATCTTCCTAAATTGGGTAGGTACATATTTAGGGTTTCTTTCTACTAGGTATTTTCAATATTTACCCAATAGTGCTATAAATAGGCGGACTGAGTAGGTGTACCACTGCTAAATTAATAAGTAAGTAACTGAATATGATTTGATTTTATATAGGTAAACTTTTATTTACAAAAAAAATAGACTCCATATACGCAATTTCGTTTACTTGGATGACCTATTTTTCCAGTCATTTTGATTATAACAATCCAACTTCTTAACAGATTTTGATGAAATTTCTATGGGACCAATCTGAAAGTATATCCTTTCAAATAAGAAAAAAACATATCGATTTTTAATATAAATGACGGAGTTATAATATTACAAACATAAAAAAGAAATACAACCGAATTAAGAATCTCCTCCTTTCTTGAAGTCGGCTTAAAAATATATCTCTTGTACTTATATACTGATTCATTAGTGAATCTCGCACAAGAAATGGAAACAGTGCTGCGCAAATACGCCCGTTACAATAGATATCACCAATAAACGAATCCTTATAATTACAATTCACAACATTGTATTTATAAGTGCATCTAATTAGCACTTAATAATATTTCTAGTACGACCAAGGACTATTGTACTTCCCGATCAATTTAAGTTTAACCAATTATACAAATATATTTAAATAAATTAGTATATAAATAATAATTTAACACAATCTGAACTAAGTATTGCCCTTTTGTTTTTAGTGTAATAACACTTTAAATTGTAAACATCAGCAATTCCGTGTCTACATATTATTTAATTCAATTAATTGATTTGAAATTGTAATCTCAGGTCCTAAATTATTACAATGAGATGCCATTCAGGGCGTAGTTCAAAGCAATAGAAAGAAGTAGCGCGGAATTAGAAACAGAAAAAAACGTGAAATGGTGTCTAGAAACTTCGCTACCAAACCGAAAAGATTTTAAGTTAAATACCTCATTTAAGTTAACAAACCGGAAAGAGTTCAAACTAAGATTCTTATTTAAGTTCTGCGCAGTACAAACATGTAGTGCCCAGATCTTAAATGACGTCCCTGGGGCATTCTTATGTAAAGCCGTAAGCGCTTTGAAAGATAATACAGTTGTTCTCCTCTTTTTTAATACGCTTAAGCCCGTCACACACGTAGCCATAATAAAATAGAATAGAATAGAATAGAAAATACTTTATTGTACACCAGTTCAGAAGTACAGGTACAGGAATACTTAGAACTTATTGAAATAAAAACATACTAATACTACACACACTACTACTATACATACTTATTAATATAAATTATAGCAAGGCAATTATTCAAGTGGCTTGACCTTCAACTTGATTATTTGTTTAGAAAATATATCGTTAAATGTCTTGCTATATATATTATAGCTACGTGTGTGACGGGATAACGCGCGCGCCCTGTTCTTTTTGCCCTGTCTGTGTTAGAGTATGGAAATTAATTAAGAAAAATGTTATTGTTGTTTGCAGATAACCCTGTGCTGTGCGACGAGCGGTTGTACGACCTGGTGTCTGTACTGGAGAGCCTGAACGCGCGTGTAAGTGGCGTGGCCACGTGCGCCGCCACCCAGACCAGCTCGCCGGTGCTAGTGCGCGCACTCAGCGACGGCATCGGCCACGACCTACCGGTGGTCGTCGTTGCGCCCGACCTGGACCCAGTGCCCGTGCCGCAACTCGTCTACCGCCGCGTAGGCGCCTTCCTCCCAAATGTCCTCCCAGACCTAGAAGGAGGCCTACCCGTGTTGGTGGAACCGCCAGTAACGTTGGCCAATGCCAGCCCCAACGTGGTCATCAAGTGGCCCGACGAGCGAACGGATACGCATGCGCACCCCTTGCCTCTATTGGGAGACTTCCGCCGGAGAAATATCACAGCACCTCTGTGAGCCAACCATCGCAGAGACCACTGGCTCCCGAGAGCTCGAGGTTTCCAGACGCGCGACAACCTATCGACGACAACTCGGTAGTCTCGATTCGCGACGCGTATCTTTATTATTTAAAGTATTAGTGAAAAATTATTTTCGGAGTGTTGCCGATTTCATAAACTCTCTTTTTAGCTACCAGCAAATAGTTAACAAATTTTAAATCGATTTCGGTTAAAATAAAAGTTTAAAAGACTATATTTTACGCAAGTTTGGGCGTCGCGTCGTTGGAGTTTAAAATGGAATCCCAAGACGTGATGATGAGCGAACTGCGAAACATTTACACGGATTTATTTAGCGTAAGTATGTCTATTAAATAAATTTCTTTTATCACTGAATGACTCAGGTAAGTAGTTTATTGTGTCATCCATCATCATCATCGAGATATTATGACACGTTGGCGTCTTCATAGTTCGAAATTGAAAAAGTAGAAAAAAAAGAGAGAAATTGAGATTTTACGGTAATGGAACTGATACCCACAACATTTGATTTTAGAGATGAACATACTTACAGCTGCCGGCTATAAATAAATTATGAGTGTTTACCTTTAACATTCTACATAGGTACGCTTGCCGTCGCGGTACAACCGCGGTTGGAAGTTCGACCAATTTTAAATATTTACAGCTATTAGAGACCCTATTATGTACTAACTGAAACCGATTCTAGGACCTTTTTCAGTGGCCAGCTTGTGGCGACAACAAAAAAAGCAAACAATAAGGAGTCTTACACAACTCTTTATTGTTCCAAATAAATAGATAAATGACTTTTAAAGCTATCATCAAGTTCCAAAGATATGCTATTAAGTATGATTATATTTGCCTTGGACACAAGCATTCTCTCACAGTAGTAGCTATCCATTACAAAAAATATATATAATGTTTTTTTTTTATAATCGTCCATAGAACATGAATATCTATTTTCTCAATAATCATTTACTTACTCGTCATGTTAGTTAATTTGTTGTTAAAGTGGCCCATTCGTACACACGGCTGCAATGTGTGCGCCTAAGCCTAATGCTTAAATTGTGAGGAGAGTATTTTAATAAGAAAGTAGGTACATCATTAGTTACCAAAAAGATTTCATCGGATAGCAAATATTTACAAGTTTCCCATTTCGATGCCAATTTCATATGCATGCAGGACTTCATAAATATGTCATCTTTATTGTACCATGTTTCATGCAAATAAATAATTTCATTTCATTTCTATACCGAAGACAAATTAAAGGGCGCAACGCAGTGTCTAATTACTTAATTTTCATATCGTCGTATTTACGGCAGCAACTCAGTTTTGTGTCCTGAATGCATGAAATGAACGGTGGCTGTGTGTATTGACACTCTTGAAGAAGTTTGCAGAACATCCAATTAACTAAGTAATTGGAAAAATCTTGAACATTTAATGCGATAAAAGCATTTCCTTGAGTTGCATCCCATCTCCACCCTGTTAAATTAAAAGTCGCGTCCCGGAACTTTGGACGAGAACTTAAGTAAATTCTACAGAGCAAGACTTTCTTTGAGCAAACTTTGCCTTACAATTTTTATAATGTAAGTTTGAAATGAAAATACTTACTCCTTTCACTTTAAGGCTTGCTTAGTTCAAACTGAGGATGCATGAGCTAAGCGCTCCTGTGGATCAATGATAATGTAGAAATGGTCGTCATAGCCAAAATCGGCGAGGAAAACAGCATCAGTTCTCAGTGTTATCACCGAGCTATTGCTCAGCATATTTTCGAAAACTGAGATTTTGTTAAGTAAACTTAGCGATGTCCGACATGATATAGAGGTTGAGCAAATTCAAAGTTCGCCCTATAGATTTCATTCTATGAGTGAAGAATCGATACGAGTTCCGGCAGTGTAGCCCCGCCTGCTTGGTTTCAGGGTTCCGCAGTAAATAAGGAAAGGAACCCCGGCTAAGATCGCCCAGTCCGTCCGCTCGTTCATCCGTGCTAGCCTGTTAGCAGCACTGTAAGCGTAGCATCTAGAACTCTGAAAAGAACTGCTTGAAAATTGTTACTTGGACAAAATTTATTTGAAATTCGATACATTAAAAATACATTAATTTACTTTTGAAGGCGTCGAAGTATCTAAGGGGAAATATAGAAAATCTAGAATCTAAAATTAAATATCTGTTTCAACTATTGTCGTTGATTTGACCTTTTGAAATAAACGATTGATCTGTAACAACATTTTCTATTTAAATTTATTATTTGTGAAATACATATTATCACGAAGCTCGTTAGCACAGTGTGCTGATTTTTGTTTTTAAACTTTACCAAAGCTAGAACCTCCGTAACCACTCGTTCTGGAAAACGTTAGGAAATCGCAATTAAAACAATGACGGGCATCGGCTGCATCCTGTGATAAAAACTTTTCCAATTAGGAAGAAGAACTGTGACCACGGAACCTTACACTAGACGTGATCCGACGCGCTTTTCGCCAGGTTTTTCTTTAGTGCAATACACGCAGCCACTGTCTATGATGTACGATTGTGTAGAAACGTTTGCTATACTTATCCATTGTAGTCCCTATTACGTCACACGACTCGTGCATTACTTGAGGGGTTGGTATACAGAGCAATTATTTATAATTATATTTATAAAATAGCCTATAATATTCAATACGGCTATAAAACGATGGATTGACGGACGGTATACTCATCCACAAAAGTAACATGGCATAATAATGGCGGCCTTTAAGACATTTTGCGACCCAGCCTATATTTGATTCAAGGTGCACGGTACTTATACTACAAATAATTGTGACAAACAAACAAACTTGTTATTGTTACGAGATTTCAGAGGCTTCGGGTACCTAATACGTAACAGAACCAACGATTTGTGTTAACATTTTAACACAATGATTTTATTGGGTAACTCGAAGGGGTGACCGTTTAATTTTTTCAAACTTTGTCGGGTTTCGTCATTCTTTGTTCAAGAAAAACAAGCCACGTAACGTTTCTTTTGATCCGTCCCCTACCGAAAAACAAAAGACTGAGTTTTGTACATTTACGACGAGCAACGGACGTAACCAAGGAAAACCATATTACTTTTACAACACATTCTGTATACCACCTATGTTCGCATAAATAAATGATTAGATTTTCCGTATCAGTACTAAGTCTGCGTTGCGAAGGGCTGCTTGGGGTTGCTACTTACAACTCAGGGAGTCGGGACGGGTTTACCACTTAACACTAGGAGAGATAGTGGACCACCGATATCCTATTATTATATTTAGCCTTGTCTCACTATATCATGGCAACACGGTGGCACAGTGGAAGAACGTGCACTTTCCAACTTTCCAAGGAGAGGGTCGTGAGTTCAAATCCCAGTGCGGGCACGTACCAATGTGTTTCTTGTAAAACATAGTGTAGCTACCTACGTAATGAATTGATTACTCGGTTTTCGACCAAGGAAATATTTTAAGGAACCCCACCCCAAGAATTATTTCGGAGGTAGGTATGTAATCTATTAATCCGGACCTGGCCCCGTGGTGGATTATGGCCTAATCCTCTTCACGATAGTGAGGGGAGACCTTTGCTCAGCAGTGGGCCGATATGGGTTGATGATGATGATGGCAAAGGCCTTCCTTCCTTTCCATTCCTCATGGTTGAAAACTATTGTGATCAAGTCGCTGAGGAAGGACTCACTATGCAGCGTGTCTTACTCTGCGACGAGCTAGGAGGCTTTGGGCGTCGGCCATGTTGGCCTGCGAGAACGGATAAGCGTCGCCATTATTCTTTATGCATTATGATTATGCGTTGAAAATTAGAACATGGTCAGTCACTTTTGTACACATAATTTCTATGGATACCAACCCCGGATATCAGTACCCACATAAATATTGCAAACCTAATTTATTGATAGGGACTACCGTGGATAATAATAATAATGTAAATAAATATGTATTAGAATAAAAGTAAATTATA
Organism: Campaea margaritaria; assembly: GCA_912999815.1. Classification (NCBI taxonomy): domain Eukaryota; kingdom Metazoa; phylum Arthropoda; class Insecta; order Lepidoptera; family Geometridae; genus Campaea; species Campaea margaritaria. Next base: position 11,592,134 of record OU538788.1, read on the forward strand.
CCAAAGATATCAACAACATACCAAATACTAAGTAGATAGATAACTGTTTCAGTCGGATAACACATTACCTACATTTGAATTAATGTCTACAGTAGGTATACCTACCTAAAATAATTTATGTACGAAATATTATTATTTTCTAAGATTAGTTCTTGTACCTATTAGTGTAATTTATGTTGTTTAACACTTACTAATAAAAATTTAAAACAAGATATAATTGTTTTTGTTTTCGTGTTATTCTCCTATGTTAGTTTTAGTGCCCATAAAATGAATTTTATTATGTCACTGATAAATTAGCAGTTAGGTAGGACCAAAAATATAGTTTTTGGTAAGCGCCTACCTTACGTGTGCCTACCTTGACCTATAGATATACCTACCTATTATTATATCGGGATTGGTATAGAAACTTCGGTTAAGTACTTATCTACCTACACCTACCTTTGAATTTTATTCAAGGCTAACCGTATGCACTTCGGACAGGAGCTTAAAACTTATAAGTTTTAATAATTGACCGAGCGAGCGAAGCTTGCCTCTGTCAGTTTGTTAGTAGGTAGTTAAGAAAGAAGAAATATGTGGGTAGTTTAGAAAGTTAAGAAGAAAATTCTGCAGGAATTGAATGATATTTCGAGTCTTCGACGTCAGACGTGAACACGGACGAGTAATGCTAGGATGAAGAAGATGTCGATGCAGATCGGGCAGGAAACACGTGTCTTTTATATGGGAAATTCGGACGAAACAACGAAATATGGTATCGGTGCACAATGCACATCTTGTGGGCTTTGGGCTTTGCCGACTGTACTGGGTGGAACTTTGCTCGCAATAATTATGTGTGCTATATGAATTGATCACCATTGTCCACATTTTGCTCACCATTGCCAAGTGATGTCTGCAATGTTGATCAAACCTGATATTTAAAAAATCATTATTAGTCTAAAATTGATAAGCCAAGGTGATTAAGGTTGATCTCAATTGAAAGTTAAATAACGTTTATGAAGTATAAAAGCCTAGCAATAAATAGTTTATTACTACGTTTTGTTTTATTTCAATTCTTGCATATGTGATCCTCATTACCTACATCTCCCTTACTCCTCTGCAGGTCGTAAGTATATTACGTACGTACCCACAACCGATCCGGAAGAAACTTGGCTTGCAGATTTAACAAAGGAAATCTATAGGGTATTTACGTTGATCTAGAATCATGAAATTCAGCAAGAAGCAATGTCTTACAGACCATGTAAATAAAACCGTAAATATGAAGTTTCTTACTTAATCAGAAAAAAAGCTAATTATTATTACAAACTTATTATTTGCGGTTGGTGCAGTAATCGTGTAGAGGGACCGAATAGCAAAGTTAAGTTTGTAAATCTAGTTTCTTTTAGTTAGTGCAATAATGATAGGTAGATACTTTCAGCTAAGTTTGTACGGAACCTTCAGTGCGTGAGTCCAACTTGCACTTGGGTGCTTTTATTATTTATATAATTTCTATGTCTACAAAAAGTAAGGATTAGGATTGAATGTGTAATGTCTGCTAGTACGCACCGTTAAGACATTTCTAATGGTTTTAGATCTTTTCACGTTGGACTGACTCAGTGAGTGAACGAACAAAGAACCAGTAACCCGCATCCAAAGATCTTTTATGGTTCATAAGATCTTTGCCGTAACTATTAGTATATTCTGTGGGACGAACCGTTGACTGCGTAGTACGCAGTCAACGGGTTGAAATAGGGGTTGAAAGTATGTATATAAATTCGTCATTTTTAAACTCGAAGCTTAAAACTTATTTTTTAGGCTTTTAATTAGATATTAATAAATATAACGTTCAAAGTTTGTAAAAATTTTACCCTTAAAAGTAAAAATATGGGATGAAAGTTTGTATTTAAATATGTAAGGTTTCGGCTAAACCACTGCACCGATTTTAAAAATTCTTTCACTAATGGAAAGCTACATTATCAGCGAGTAATGTAGGCTATATTCTATCTCCGTATTCCGGCGAAAACGGAAACTACGTGGGGGAAACCGCGGGGTGCAGCTAGTTTATGATAAACTCAAAGGGCGCAGTCCCGTTCTCCAAGCTTTTATTCTCTGTCCTATTTATTTATAGTCTATAATTCTATGCTACTTCCTTCCTGTTATCAGTTCTGGCGTTAGTTCGTTCGTCAAAAATCGATAAATTTCTACTATTAAGTATGTCATGCGTGACCATTAATAGTAGATTTCTACTTTTCAAGTAGTTTTAGGATGCAAATGTATCCTGAGAAGGTTGAAATTCCTAGGCAAAATTTAATCGATTATTACATTTACAAGCTCAAACATAACGAACTCAGGTTACTATCTACATTCCACATTATCCGTCTGTACCAATAATACAATATCTCTCTCTGATTTGATGCCGACATATTTAGTGAAAACTACTATTATATACCTACGACGCTCATTCAATAGAATTATTACGGTTTTTAAATTTTTATCTAAAACATTGTCTGGAATAAGCTTCAAAACGGGCCAACAGGTTTCAATAAAATATCCAGGGATTAAAACCAGAATTTCGAATTAACTTATCGTGTAAGTATGTTATTTAGATAATTATTGTGTATTTTATTGATGCAGAATTCAGAAGTAAAACATAATTATATACTTAAATGTTAATACTAACGAGCTCGGTCAGTATACAATATTATTTATCTAGGCACACCTACCCAAGGATCTTTACATATCAGTTGGTTGATGTAGGCTTTTATAGATAGATCGATTTCTATATATATATATTTTTCATTTTATGTGTGGTAGTTTCTAATATAATTATTAATTTATGTAAGTACTTATAGGTATTATATTATGACCAATTCAAAAGAAAATTATGAGCTCAAATTCAGCAGAATCAGAAGAAATGCCATAGTTTTCTATGTGGTAATGTAAATTTACTGGTGACAAACAGTGCCCAAAACCCAAAATTGCTTGAATATTAAAGATTATCAATAATAGATAGGAACTTTAATAATGATTCCTTTTGTGTTTAGCACTATCTAACAAAATTAAAGAAATGACCGAGCGATTATACTGTAAAATAGCCGCCTTATTCCCTTAACTCAAGAACTTGATAGATTTTGAGTAGATTTTAGTAGTATTGTGGAAAAAAAATGGTCACTCAAGCAGACTATCTGTCTAATCTGTGCTATCCAATCAGTTCAGTGATGCCAGATTGGGCGACGTCCCTCAAATTTTAGGCATTTTGTTGGAGTGGCGTGCATTGAGACCAAAACTTAGTTTCCTCAAAAGTTTTGGGGAAAAATTGAGACCGCAGCTACCTGGCAGCACCGTATCGGTTTTGTCGTTCATTCATTCATTGTGTTCCTATAGAGGTGAATATAGTCTGTTTGCAAAGAGAGAATAAAGTGTTCTGCGTTTAGTGAGAATTTGAGAAAATATTGTTGCAATTTTTGTGTAAAATCATCTCAGGATATTATCACGTAATCTAATTTGACTAACGTTATCGAATAACACGTTCGGTCGACTCGTACAGCGAAAATGAGCTCTAGTATTAAGTGAGGGAAGGTTTGCATCGCATATCGATCGATCCAAGGTTCGTTCTAGACAAACTGGAGTGCCAATAGCGCAAAAGCCAGGATGTCGGACATACCCGATGTTTTCACCCTCTACGAAAACACGCCCGGGACACTTCTCAATCTCTGTATTGACTTCGTTGTGTTGAATCTCTATACAATTACTAATCTGGATGAACATCGTCGACGGCAGATAAAAGATGGCATAATTCTGCCCAAAGAGATTTCTGAGAGAATACTCGAAACCTATCAAAAAGGCAACCGTTTGAGTGACACCATCGCTGCTGTGTTCCGCGACCCGAGCCGCACGCGGTTGGAGACGCTGAGGCTGCGCAACGCGCGCGTCACAGACGAGGCCCTGCAATTATTAATGCAACACAAGCCGAGCCGCGTCGAACTTATGCAATGCGAATATCTCTCTCAGACGTCCTTAGATATTATCAATGACAACAGTGAGAATCTTTTAACTCTGAAGATAGGCCCGGTCGCCTATCTGCTTGCTGCTGAAGATAGCTCGTACAGGCAACGAGGCTATGTCATCAATGCGCCTAAGCTGCGAAGCCTTACGATCCACCGCCGAGGACAGACCATACTGCCCGTGGTCCTGCTTCGACCCTTGGAGCTGCTCACTCACCTGGATCTCTCGGAATGTACATCATCTGGTTCCGTGTGGGTACTCACAGAGTTGTACCATCTGAAATCTCTTGTCCTGTACAGCGTGGCCTGGTCCAAAGATTGCATTGATTGGATTGTCACCTTGAATTTGTTGGAACATCTTGACATCTCTCAAGCTATTGAAAGAAATGGAAAATTCCAAAATCCCAATGAGGTGTTGTCACGTTTGATTGCAAATCTCCCTTGCCTGCAATCTTTGGATATATCCGGAACAAATCTAGCTGGGAACGGAGCTGCTGCCGTTTCCACAGTCAGTCATGAAAATTCACCTCATAGTACAGATGTGGAAGTGCGCTGTGATATCCCAGGGCTGGTGGCTCGTGTCAACAATCCTCTGCATTTTCTTGGCTTGTATGGAACTCAATTTGGCGCATGCAAACGTCATGACATACCAGCTAAAATAGTGAGTACTTTTACAACCTATTTATTTTGATGTAGTGTTAGGCCTCTTCTGCAAGCGACCGCACTTTTGCCAGATATTCATTTCCGAAGTAGTAGTGTGTTCTGGTTTCAAGGGGTGCTGCTTCCAGCGCAATTACTATGCGTATGAGACGTGGACTGATGTCTCAGTGTGACAAGCTCTCTAGACTCAGGGGAATTAGTTCCTTCAAATTGTTTTTGAATTTGATGATTATTTAATAAAAGAAGACTGGATCAGACTATAATATACTTAACATGTTCACTGCTGAAAACACACATGTGTTTTTTATAATTTTACGGCAAGCGAAATCAGGGCTGGCATGCGAACCCGCTCTGCTGTGTTGTCAATGTTATCACAACAGTTGTGTGTGCCCGCACTGCTGATTGAGTTTAATTTAATTATGATTACAGTGCCATCAAGACCTTTGCATTGCACAACCTTGTGCAGCACTGCACTGCACTTGTCACCCTGAGACATTGGTATAAAGTCCCATATGCCCAGTAATTTCGCTTGAAACAATGACCTTCAAACTAGGAAGACAGTAATGATTGAACAATAATGCTTAACAGATGATTATCTGGCAGTGGTGTGGTACTTTGTAAATTAATGCTAAACTCAGCCGGGCTTAAATCTGGTATGCTGTCGCACTCCTGAGTCGTGGCATATTAAAACATTTTAATTTAAAAAAAATTGATAAAAATATTATTGTGGGCCAAGAAGGGTCATTTTGGCTTAAATATTGTGTTGATAGAGTTAGCCAGCTAGATTTTAATGCTGGCTGTGAAGTGCTGATTTATTAAGTGCCACTCGGGAAGACTCCTGTATAATGATATGCGAGAATATTATAATGAGAGAACTACAATTTTCAGATATCCGGTGATGCTAATGAGGATCAGATCTTGACGGCTGCTGTCACCTATATGGATAGGCCTGCTATGTTGACTCGTGTGCTGAATGATCTTTATTATTTGTTCCGTTATGAAAACAATGGTTATGTAGGCCGCGCCTTAGGCGTTGTTCTTGATGCTATGGACAAGCATACTTCGGAGAAGCACATTCAGATCTCTGGAAGGTACATATTAACACTAAAGAGTTTGTCCAGCTTTAGGTATGGTAGGGCAGGGGCAGTCATTTCTGAAGTGCATAATGCTGTGAAGCTGTAATAAAGATACTCTCTTGTATGTATTGTGGTCCTACCACTTTTTGTGTGTCTTGGCCAGACCAATTCTACAGTTAGTGTTGCTATGTCCGTCTGTCTATAATTTACTATTTGGCACTTTAAAAAATTAAAAAAAAAAATTGTATAACCGGTTTTTACAGTTATTGACTGTTGCTAGCATTTCGAGTCGGGTTTATTTTTGTTCAGAAATAACAGGGCACCATCCTGGCTAACATGTAACATAGTGTGGACCCTTTGACTATATTGAGCATTGGATTTGCTCGTACAGATTCTCATTGTGCCACCACCACCTCATCAAAGTGCATAAAAATGTAGCCACTTGGAAGCAGTGTTTCACTCTCTAAAGAACAAAGTGTTGATAGAACTATGGAAAAATGCAGTTCTGTATAGACATAACCAGTTCACCTAATGCTCAGCTTTAGAGCCTCGCATCTGCTAGTCACCTGAAAATCTAAATATACTTAGGATTTAATGGAACCAGCCCGAATAGGACCAAGACAAAATTAATTTTGGTAAAATCATCATACTTAGTTGGTTCATCCTATCATAGCTGATAGCGAACGGCAAATGCACCCCTGTACTACTTTGTCCTAACCTGGTCGCCAGTAATGTGGGTAGAGACTCACATACCATGGGTAACGTGTCTGCCTTACTTTTAGCGCTACACTGTTTTACATTGTGAAAGGGAAGGAAAAGGAGCGTATCGGCATTAAACTGAAGAAGCGTATCATTACTGCACTCCTGGATGGAATGGAGGCGCATCTTGGTGATGACACCATGATGAGGAACGGGTGTCTGACTCTGTGCCAGTTTAAGATTCCCAACGATGTTGTGAGTAAAGAGAACTAAATATATTTAAAACTAAAAAATATATAATATGTATGTCGATGAGACCATTGTGAACATATAACATATTTAAATATTTTTCTTTATAGTTATTTGAATATGAACGTGTTGTTCAAATATTACTGCATGGAGTAGCTGATGTGAACCAAGAGGGTTTCGTACAACGTATCGCTATATACCTGTTAAACTCCTTGGCTTGCCAAGTTGATGGACAGCAAAAAAGGTTCCTTGGAAACCATGGTGCCATTGGAGTAAGTATCGAGATTTTTCTAAGGGCCTCCCTAGACATACGATAATATTGTGCAATATTGCGGGTTGCGTCATGTTTTTGATCGTTTTGGATTAATATTGAACATTGCTTTGGTAGGTCTGGGTATTAATACTATTGTACTAGTACGAGTTCGCAAACGCAAGGAAATTGATGCCTATCATGTTGGTATGAAAGATTTTCTGATATGAATAGTATATGTATTTATAATGCAACACCAGGGCTGTGTGGTAAAGCTTGCTTTAGGCGATAAGGCCGTCTACTGCACCTATTGTTTTGAAATGTTGCAATCGTCATAAGGAAGGAAATCATTAACTCTTCAAAGCTATCTAACTAGTTAGCTATATTCTTAAGCTAATTAGCAACTTAATTTATTTATTAGTCTCGTGGATGCTGAACCATCGATACGAAGAAGAAGAAGAAGATTACCTCTTCAAAAGAATATTAGTTAACCCATCACTACTATTTACTAGTAGATTACAGCGTACGACCAAGTTGAATACTGATAAAAATGACTACACTTAGTTTTATTGACCGCTTCCTCTCGCAGTTTGCGCATCAAACGAACGATAGAACGAATACATTCGACCTACCTTTACATAACATAAACGACTGGTTGAAGAGGATTCGCAAAGTTGAGCTAACATTTTAATTATTATACATAATGATATACTTCTTTAATTCGTATTGCTTGTATTTCAAATTATGTTCCAATTAACACCCACAGGTAAAAATTAAAAATATAAAACGTTTAGGCCGGTTTTAGTGCTTGGACGACGACGGTCGGCCAAGCACCGACTCCAACGGGTGTCTACCATCGGTCGCGTTGTGATTTCTATGAAAATTAAGCAATATACGCGTGCATACGGTCTTTCGGGTGCTGAAACCGGACTTAGGGCTTATATTTCATTTGCCACAATGCTAGAAACAGCTCAAATTTTCGCTAAGGTGGCGCTATTGAATTACTAAAGAATTGTACAATAACATTTATAATTATAGAAATAGGTTAACATTAATGCGAACTCGCTTCTCTCGCGCTATTAGATTCTTACTGGATTACATTAACTTTTTGACCGATGCTTCATTCAAAACTCAAATCATTTATCACACTGATAGAAATAACTAAATATTTTCTTAGTCTACGTCGTGGACGTGGAGCAGTGGACGAATATAGGGTGATGATGATTTACTACAGATTTGTCCAATAATATTTGGAATAACGATTCAATTATATAGAAATAGCTAAAAAAATCGCGCTTGTACTTTAAACGTTTTGGAATTATATTTCAACTAGTTGCGCCCCGCGGTTTTACACTATTCATTTTACAGGATAATAGTACCCCATGTTCTATTCCATGATCAAAAGTATCTGTTTAATAAATAATAATATGATAAAAAATCTGTTAACCGTTTCAGCGTTAAAAAAAACTAACTTATGCATTTATAATATTAATGGGATTAATAAAACAAAAATCTCTTATATAAATAGGTAATTCATTCAATTATCAGGATTTTTGATTACATGAATTGCTTTTACAACAATTAGTCCGAATAATCTAGTTATCACTGTATGTGTACCTACATAATACGATTCGTTTTAAATGCTATTTAATCTACTGACCCTACGTGCACTATAGTAATAAAAAAAAAAAATGTATTAGACTAACTAGCTTCTAATAGTAATCTACTTATTTATTTTTTTTACAATTGGTAAAGTTATGCTTAGTATTTTTGTCAATATATTTAAAATAAAATTGAATTGAAAACGAATAAAAGTGGTAATAATATGCCAAAAGCTTTTTGGCTAGTCATTAACATAAAACAAGAACAATAACTTAAATTAATTGTTTCGTTGATAACTTAAATGATTTTGATTTTAGTAAATAAGTCAAAAAGCAAAAAGATTCACGCTCGCTTCCCTCGCGTATCCAATTTCTTTTACCTGTGTCAAAAATAACACATTAATCACATTCAAATCATGACAATGCAAGTATGCAGGCTTGAATACAAAGAGGAGGGGAGCAGTGGCTCCCCCCCACTCAATGACAGATAAAGCTAAGAAAGATTGACCTCTCTCTTCGCAGTTGAATTACTGCTACTTTATATAAAAACTTTTGTAATTATGATTGATTTAACCCTCTGATAAAGATACCTATAATATTTCGCATTGCTATTTACTAGTGCAATAACATTTGGAATTATGTTTCATACAACACACTCCGAGACATAGCTAATAAATTTATGCGTTCGCGCTATTCAATTGCATTCTTAACTATCTTGTACAATAACACTATTTCAATAATGTTCCATTTACTACTTTGATAAAAATAGCTAAAACAATGTACGCTCGCGCCCTCCGGCTGGACACAGCGAAAAACTCCTGGCAGAGACCAAATAAGGCCGAAGATAGGGCTCAGTGGCGTTCATTAGGAGAAACCTATGTCGAGCAGTGGACGAATATAGGCTGATGATGAGGACGCTCACACTGTTGAATTCCTACCGACTTGGCCCTTCAATTAAAATTACGTTAAATTTACCACTCTCATAGAAAAACTTCCCGCTCGCTACACTTGCTGTGTTGAATTAATACTAACTCGTGCAATACAATTTGAAGTTGTATTTCATGTACCACTGTGATAGAAGCAACTAAAAACATTGCGTTAGCTACACTCGCGCATTTGAATTCAATTGCCACTATCTTGTACAATTTATTTTGAACTATATTTCATTCACCTCTCTAATAGAACGAGAAAAAATAATTGCGCTTGCTCCGGCGCTATTGAATTACTAGTACCTTGTACAATAACATCTATAGTACTGTTTCTGATAGAATTAGTTAAAAAAGTCGCGTTCGCGCCATTCAATTCCTACCTACTTATACCATCATTATCATCAACCCATATCGGCCCACTGCTGAGCACGGCTCTTCCTCACTTTCGTGAAGAGTGTTAGGCCATAATCCATCACGGGGGCCCCGACTTTTGCTCCGACATGTTGTAAACCTAGCAATAAACAAATTCATGTCGACGCTTTCAGAAGAAAATGACGTCATAGGGGTCATCCATAAAGTACGTCACGCTAATTTCGTGTTTTAATCCCCTTCCTTGTTGATTACATTCGTGAGACCCCCTTAGTATGACGTCACATAATGTCACACTTCGTCTCCCCCAACCTTTTGTGTGACGTACTTAAAGTCCCTAGTGGCCAGTACTACATTAGAATTTTTTGTCAAAGAAAGTAGATTGTCTATCAGCCATTCCTCGTATCATCTCCGAAACCCTAGAACGTCCGTAAAGTATCCACTGTTTAGCACACATTATTTTGTCTCTGAAATCATTTGTCACCTAGTGAAACATTTCCTATTCGGTAGGTGATAACCAAAGGTATTTAATGCTAAAGCCCCCAATAAATCCCTTTCGGTAGTTTCCGAGTTTTAAGGTAACAAACAGATATTCTAAAAACCATATTATTAATCTCATTTTCAGTTACGAGTACTTTTCCAATATTATCTTTAATAGACAGGCTCAGCAAAAGTTTTATAACAGTATTGAAACGGCCACGTAGATACATATGTATTCAATTCAGATTTCATTGTACCTGCGACATATGGCAAAGGTCATCCTGACCCCGCGTGACCCGGATTTAGCTCAATTACAGGGATGCGCTGCGCGCGATGCAACTGCGCCTCTATTGATTTTTTTCCCTTCCTCCCCTGTTCCCGGCGTACCTGAGAGCCATATACTGCTAAGGCTGCTAGTGAATCGGTTACGCGCTATCGACTCCAACAAGTGCTCGCGGATATAAAACGCCATTTCTAATTGTTTAAGCGCCCGCCGTATCATTCGTTAACGTTCCTAGTGAACCAGTTTTCCAAGTACACAAAATGCCATTTTTATGTACACTAGGTGCCAGTTCATTGCTTCACGTTTTAATAATAATTATCTTTGCCTTGATATGCTGCTTACTTTACTATAATGATCACATCGATGTATTAATGATAATTGTTTTATATGTTATTTTATGTATAATGCATAATTATCTGAATCATTACAAAGAACAGTAAAACTTTAACTTTTTATTTTATTTAAAATTGTACAATAATTGACGTAAGTATTTTCTCTTAAATGTAACGTTTATTTTTGTGGATGGTGAATATAAGAAGAACGTGGTGGGTTTTGTTATAGAAAATGCTGAATTTGATCTCGGATCGGTTGGAAAGGGGCATCTGTGACGACGTGCTGGAGGTGGCCTGGTCTACCATGTGGAACGTAACCGACGAGACCCCTCAGAATTGCCAACGTTTCTTGGAAAACCGTGGCATGGAGTTTTTCCTTGGTTGTCTCAAGGTATAAACTTATTTCTCCTTTTACTCCATTCCATTCATTATAATTATCCACTTAATAAAATGGTATACTTATAAAATAATATCTGCGTAGATTCTATTATAAAATAACTATATGTGCTACTTTATTTTCATAACATATATTTATGTACCTAACTGAAATGAATCAAATATAACATTACATTTAAAAAAAACGATGCGGAGAAGAGATACGTCAATATTAAGGTACAACTTTTCAGAGTTTCCCTAACAAAGAGGAGCTGTTGCGCAATATGATGGGGCTACTCGGTAACGTGGCCGAAGTGGCCGAGCTTCGGCCCCAGCTCATGAACGAACTGTTCCTGACAGTGTTTAACGAACTGCTTGACTCCTCCAGCGACGGCATCGAGGTATGTTCTGCGACATCATTCTAGGTGCAGCCTAGTACAATGCTGTCCCACCTCACCAGCTACATGCTAATGACAGCTCTATTATTGTATAATAACTTCTGTCCATGTTCCAGATTTGGTGACCGGAATTGTATTTAGTCAATTACTGCTTTTATTGTGTTAGAATTTCGTGTGGGCATCATTATATTTAGGTTACATTAGGTGCGCTAGCACCTAATTTCAACCCTGCAATCAATAAGTCTCTTTGTTTTCGCTGTTCATACTTATACAATTTATTTGTCAAAATATAGTATAGATGAAGAAGACTTACTTGTACTACTAAACTAGCTAAAATGAAGAAGAATTTCACACTATATGAAAAATTGCGAGAGCAACGTTAAAAGTTTTATAATATACAAAAATGTCAATGGATACGTTTGATTTCATACTAGAATATATGGAAAATTGTGTTACAAAAAAATCTTCAACATATAATGAAGACGCCATCACAACGCCGCCCGCTTTGTGGTCAGGTCAAAGTAGTTTGAGATCCACGCTCCCCGCGCGGGTGCCTCTTGCCGCTCGCGCACTCACTCTGCCACTTCTATGAACGAGCTATGGGGTGAGTTGACGTGTAGACCGGGGGTATTTAGTCGTCCGTTGCATTGGCGGCATGAGACGCAGTGATGACGCGCAGCAGGCAGTACAGTCGTATTGCTTTCTTCCACAGACCTGTTGCGTGGTGTGTGTTCCAAACACTGCACACAGCCATTGTTGACCCACACCTTGACCTTTTTTACCGAGGATTATACGTGCTGTAGTCTACTTGTTGCGCTTAAGTTTGTAGGATGCCGTACTTAACCTATCAGAAATAGGAATCCGTCCGGTGCTTATATAGAGTTATCTAGGTGAAGCTGAGAACAATTCCTTTAGATTTCTCGGTAAATCAGGAATCGATCTAAACGTCTCTTTACAACTAAAAAGTTTTTTTTTTCATCGTTAAAGGCTTGAGCCTTAAATTTCTGTCGTTAGTGAATTGACCACAAAACCGACTAACAGTTAACGGTTAACTAACTAAACATTTTTTTCTGTTACAGGTTAGCTATAACGCGGCTGGAGTCCTGGCCCACATGGCGTCGGATGGAGTGGAGTTGTGGACAGTGGAGCGTCCCAATCGCGAAATGGTGCTGGCTCGCGTGGCTGCTGCCGTGGAACGCTGGGATCTGCGTGCTGAGCGCAATATCAACTATCGCTCCTTCGAACCGATACTCAGCCTGTTGCAGGCTAACAACAGCCCCCAGTCGCAGCACTGGGCTGTCTGGGCTCTGGCCAACTTGACCAGTGTCTACCGTAAGTATACATGCGCAAACCTAACAACCGATCTTTTAAATAAATTCTTAGCCTGTTACGAGGTAAAGTTCTCCGCACTCGCTGTGTGGAATCTGGTCTAACTGGAAAGCCTAAGACATTGACAAATGGTATGACATTGTCTTTGTCATCGATCAAACCTTTCTTGCAGTCGATCGACAAATTGGAAGTCAGGTCCATGAAGTATAGAAAGCCACAGATGTTCTTTTAACAGTTAATTAAATTTTTTTAGACACCGCTTAGATTCGAGCATTCGAGCATTATATAACATGATGATTCATTATATAACAGTTTTGTTACGAAATAAAAATAACGCTGAAAAATAGTTACACACATACATATCAAGGGTAATGAAACAATATTGTTGCAGCGGAGAAATATTGCTCCTTGGTGATGACCGAGGGCGGAATTGAACTGCTGGAGCAGCTGATCGCGCACCCGGTGCCTTACGAGACCATCAAGGCCCTGGCTCGCACTGTGCTTACCAACTGCACGGAGTATGGTGAACGCGAGAGGGCCCTGTGCGGCTTGGGCGTGGGGGACGCCTCTGCTCCCGAAGCGCAGGCCCCGGAGCCGACTAACTGAGATGAGGCCTCTGGTCGTTTCTTCGGCCCTTATTGCAAACTTTTCTTTCCCTTTTTCACCATTCTTGGGGGTGGGATAGCTGTCGCCTGCCTGCTCGTTCATTTCTCTGGTCCTAAGCAGTAAACGTGTTTATTTTGTTCAAACAAATGAAAAGACAATCTCTCCTTAAATGAGACGGATTGATGAAGTTATTGACAAAGGACAAAGTGTTGTAGGGCAGTGCATTGCCATTATTTATCGATGTTGTAACATTAGGAACCGCATGTTTCCTTATAGGTGAATATTTTGATGGAAATATAGACAAACCGAAACAATACCCACTGCGTAAGCCTCCGCGTCATGTGTTTTGAGGCAGTTTTTGCTTTATTTTATTTATTTAGTTAGATGGGTAAGTGGGGCAGTGGTACTGTAGCTTCGGTTTGGACTATATATCAATATAATTATAATTAATCGTCACTTCTCTGTGTAATATCGTCCTAAATGTGTTTTATGATATAAAATAAATGTATCTTGTCTCCAATTCCACGTAGAAAATCAAATTTACTTCTAAATTATTCCACAATGTCACAATTTTCGATATTTCATGTAAAACGGTGTTATGATGAGCAGTTAATGGTCTTTTAAGGAAAAAATAAAACAAGAGTTTAAAAAGACACACCCTTTCGTAGCAATATGAACACATAGCAAAAAAATAGGTTTAAATTCAAGGGTTGAGTTGGAAAATGTAAGCTGAGAGCTCTGCACGCCTTTTTTTTCAGTCAATCGCTTTTTACTTTTTTAAGTTTAAACATGTTTCATTTGAGTTCATATTGCTACATTTTATTTTTGTGTATCGAGCTTAAAAATATCATTATAAGCCACTATGGCCTCCTATCCTTATATGATAGCAGTGAACGTAGTGTTTTAACCTAACGGTCTGCAAGGCTATGTGTAGAATGTTCTACACTTTTAAAATCATATTTAAATCTCGTTGGTATTAAATGCATGTTAATTAAAAATAATTTTACCTACTATTTTCAACTTTAATGATTGATTATTTTTATTTTTAAATAAAAAAAAATATGTTGTAATTACTTTTTGTATTTCTATTATATTATTTATTTTAGCTCTATAAGAAAAGTTGATAGAATTAATATTTTCGCAAGAGTTCTAGACTCTTTTCTTGATGTGGTAGATTATTAATGTATTAATAAAATTACAATTTAAAAGTTATTAATGAAAAATATATTTCACTTATACGTAGATACACAATGAAAAAACAAAAAAAAAAAACAAAAATAACAATACCTATGTATAACTTATTAAAGTATTGGAAAGAACCGTGTTTATATTAGATTACGCTGAATGTTTTGTTCTTATGCAGCGGCTACGGCGCACTGTGAATTATAGGTATGGGTATGTACCTATGTCACTTAAGCTACCATGTTGTATACAGCATGCTTAGATAATCTACATGATTATCTAAGTCAGCATGCTACCCAAACTGGTTTCCTATGGAAGAGAACACACAGACATTCGGAGTAACTGATATAAAGATGGTCTTAACTAGTCATAATTATTACATTTCTAAAAGTAGTGATTCTATTAATTAACTTACTACCTGTATCAAAAGCCTGATTTAATAAACAGGCTAATTTCTTTGTTTATCTTATGATTTTTTTAAATATGTTATTATTAATTTGTAACCGTAACCACATCAAAAGTCGGTTTTAATTATCAGGTGTTTAATATAAAGTTTTTTCCTATCTACAATTACATTAGTAATTTGTTATATTATTTTTTAATTTAACTTTAAATGGATGTTGTAATTATAGTTATAAGATTGAAGTTAATTAAATTGATGTTTAGAGAAAATATTTGTCTTTTTATTAACAAAGACCTTAAAACTTCGCTTAGCTTTCCAGCGATGAAGCGTAAAACATTCTGAAGGAACAATGCCGTATAATTTGAATCAAAAATAATTAAATATAATTTAGAAACTGGCATTGTAGTAAGATGGAAGCATTGGTAGTACCTAGTCTGCAGCTGCTGTAGCTGTAATTGGTTTAGGACCTGTTTTATGTACCTAACTTTTCGAAAAGATGAATCAGGCTGAATAAAGTGACATCAAGACTTCTTTTTTTTATGGACCCCATGGATTGCGGCACCCTGGGCATAGAATAGATAGTACTAGGTCCCTGGGCATTTGCCCAGAGTGCCCAACGGATGGATTTATTCTTTAGCACACAATATAGATTTACAAAGAGTACTTAGTGCTAAGTAGCATGGATGTTATTATTAAGTAAGTTGGTAGGTACTTAAAATTTCGGAAAAAAATAATTACTTTATCGACCAACATTTCCTCAAAATTTGACATTGTTAGGATTTTAATAAGCTCATTTTGATCTTTGCACTTAGTTAAATAATTGTAATCATTTCGTCAGTTATTGCAGATATTATGAGATACGAAAATTCTAAAATTTCATGCAACTTTCAGTAAAGCAGTCAACTCTACTGAATCCGACTGAATCGTGACTTTGACTAAAGCACCGCCATGGCTCCTATACTAAAACAGGGAATTATATAAATAAGTTTTACTTGTACAGGAGTGCAATGTGACAACTATTTTATAGAATTTCTCGTACCTACATAAGAGACTGCTAACCAAACTGAACTAAAACGGCTTTTGCTGTGCCTAGGTAGGTACCTAATTATTATGTTTTAGATATTATTGCAGGTGATGAACCAAAACAATATTTTATATAGATTTAAGAGCTTACCATATTATATTATGTACTAGCTATAATTTGTTTAACTATAGTCGTGTATTGAATCTGCTAGTGGTAGGTATATAAAATCTGTGCACTAAACTTGCTGCCTACTGAGACTTGAAATAAATCTCAAAAACTTTACAAAATAAAATACTACTAGACACTGGCTAAATGCACAAATTATGAGAAGACAAAACAAAAAAACATCAACAGTCTCTAAATGGCTGCACACTTTGACAGGTATGTAGTTCGTCACGCAGTGAGCTAGATGGCAGCTCTTGTACTGGTTTTGCAGATTTTCGGATACACTTTTTGTAATATTGGAGTCGATTTTAGATGTTTCGTTTGTTTTTTAACCCCGACGAACCGATTTTGATTTTGTTTTTACAGTTTGAACCCTACCCTGAAGCAATACGATACTACGCGAAAACCTGATAAAGGCAAACCGCCGAAAAAATATTCTTCTTATCTATATTATATTAATATTATACGTGAAGCAAAAATTTGTGATCACTTGTGATTCCTTTTTACGAAATTTGCGCTGACGAAGGAGTATGAGATTTGGCCAAGTTTACATATAATATACCTATAGAGAAGAAGTGCAGAAAGCTAATATTTGTATAAAATAACATCCGAAATTAATTATTTTAATAAATACCTTTATAACATTATACACGCTACATGCGTTTGACACACACACACACACACTTATTGACAGAAAGTCAGAAGAGTTGATACTTTTACTTATAGTTAATTGAAAAAGTTTGAAATTCAGCGACGACTAATCTAGCGGTACTAGTAGTTTTTAACGGACTTCAAAAAAGGAGGAGGTTCTCAATTCGACTGTATTTTTTTCAATACAAAGAAGCTACTACTATGTACCAACATTCTCATTTTAGATTCCGTTACCTACCTACGTTTAAGGGGCTCGTTAGCACGTCGTCTCCTTTCAATCAAACCAAAATTTGAGTATAACAAAGTAGTATTTATTTTTTATAACATTTCATATAATATGTTCCTATACATAAAATTTGTCAATCCATACAAACTCTGAGGCATGCAAATAAAAATATATCTCAACATAAAATATAGTTACATGCTATTCGTACATAAATTTAATATATTATTAACTTTGTGCTCTACGCATTTTAGAATATTTTCATAAGTGCTGAAATTTCGAAAGGCGCTTATACTTTGAATTCTTCTTAATTATAGTGTAAAATATAATAAAGTATACCTATAACTAGGGAAAATAGACCAACATATTTTATAATCTATAGATTCTTATCATAATGATTGAAACTCTCTCCAGACAGACATGGGTCCCTTGTTAGCAGCGAAGTAGTAGGCACGTCCTGTCCAGTAACATTCTGTTCAACGGAAGCGCATCCTCCACACAGTTTCATCAAGCCATAAAATGAACTTGTTACAAATAATGATATGTGGTTATTTGTATACAATTAAACTATTGAACATCAAAGTAACAATTTTAAATATCACATAATATTCGTAGTAATATTTTCTATTACAATAATATAATCTTAAATGGTCCTTATTTTATGCTCTACCTATCACGTGTCCGCTTGTACATTCTATGCTAAAATCTATAAATTTGTATCAAGGCTATTTCAATAAGGTACTATGGATAATCTTAGGTCACTTTGGATATTGCATTATAATAATCACTTGCTCGGTGGCTTGTTTTATATACCTAGACTAGATACATCGCGAAAGTCTATTATTCAAATGGAATTCAAAACGTACCGAGTGAAGCTAAAAATTGCTAGTAAAATTGGTGTTTTTAATTGAACAAGGCCCGACTTTGAGGCACGAGGAATTGACAATTAAGACGAAGACGACTAGACAATGTCAAGTGCGTCAACGTTGCTGACCCATATGACGTGACATATGGCAGCATTGACTCGCATCTCTAGAGGCTAAGGCTTCGAACGGAGCGCGAGCAGCGCGACCCATTCTCCATACCTGCACGAGTGCACACCACAGCTTGTTATGGATCCGCACTGCTAATTATAACCTAGTGCGTGTAAACTATGAACCCTGCTATTTTATTTCAGCTAGTCTCGTCTAGTAATTGTGATGCTATAACTATTAAAAGTCCAAATACTGTGTGCACTATCACGGTTGTGACGGGCGAGGGCGCGAGGTGGCCGGGGCGCGACGTTAGCTGACACGTGGGGGCGGCACGGCGCGGGCGCAAGGGCTCCGCTGTTATTCGTTGAGGACGCACGTGCGCATGAGTGCGTTGCACACGGAATACGGATCGCAGTTGGAGGCCGGCCGACGGTCCTCCAAATAGCCCTTCTTCTCCTCGGCTACCAATCGCGGTATCCTGATGCTGCTACCGCGGTTGGCGACTCCTGTAATACAAACAACAATCAGTTTACTTTCTAATAATAATAAAGCAAATCTATGTTAGTAATTACATTTCGGGAAGATGTCATGTTAACATAGACAAAGACAAGATCGTAGATCGTAGGTCTCTCAAAGATCAAGTTGCAGACCGATCTTATAAAGAGTCCAAACACCATCTATCTAATATTTACATTCACGCGGGAGTTCCGTTGACCATCTGCCGTCTCATTCATCAGATCAGCTCGCTGTCAACGTAATATTGTATGATCATCGGAACTTGACAGGCATGCAAAATTTCAACAACGGAAACTAGATCAAAACTGACTTGCAAGATTTGACCTAAAGTATCTATACAACAAATGTCATAAATACCGTTCAGCCGTTTCGGCGTGAAAGGTGACAAACAAAGAAACACAAACTTTCGCATTGATTATATTAGTGTGATTTAAGTCAAACTCACCGGCACTGAAGTCGTTAATACTGGCTGTTTCGTGCAGGCCGGTGAGGCGGCGCTCGTTGTCCTTGCCGCCGCGTGGGTCGTACACCTTGATGTGCTTCATGTGCACCTTAGACAGCTTGTCGATCGCCTTCTCGATCTCACTGGAACAACACACAGTATCCATAAGAATAAAAGCATTCGAATCATTCGCGCTTCTGAAATTAACTACGAGAACAGATAACTGAATCATGCCGACCCAACGGGGGTTGACAACAGTTCGTCTAAGGCAGCCCATTTTATAATTAGAATGACATGTTTGGGAACTTGAGACTAGCGGTCAAACGGCTAACTCACAACCTGGTTATTTGAACTTTTAAAAAGTATAAAAAAGTATCCACAGAGCAAGTGTCCTGAAATCGGTTAATATTCATAGACATGGCCAATGTTATAAGACGTATTCATGATTTGTGGTTCTTGTTTTCAGGAGTTCAATTTTGAAACAATTAGGCATGTAGTGAATATAGGCTTTAAAAAAATCAACTATGAGTCAACTTGATACAATATAGAAGGACGAAGGTAAACACAAGAAGTTTGGCATAGACGCCCTTGAAATGTACTTACTAGGGAAGGAGCAGCCTTACCTAGCAGGGAAGGAGAAAAACAAGAGACCAAAAAGAAGGCCCCTTCAGGTGTCTGAATAGCTAGATACTAAGTTGTGCGATGCCACCCTCTGTGCCAAGGAGCCCAAAAAGTGGCACCAGATGGTGAAAGAAATGATCGAGGGGATCATGACGATGCTCAGCAGTAAGTGACTGATCGTTGGACTAGAGGATGCGGAGGAATGTAATACCAAAGTTCTATGCGGTAGGTAAATTATGCTTTTTGACGTGGCTTTAGGTAATAGTTAAGTATTTGTAGAAAAGCCTGAGATACTAACATAATACCATTCTCGTCACGCATTTTCTTAGTTGAGAAGTTGGTGTGGGCTCCAGAGCCGTTCCAGTCTTGGACTGGCTTGGGGTCAAAAGTGACGATGACACCGTACTCCTCGGCCAGGCGGTGCAGGATGTAGCGCGCCATCCAGAGGTCGTCCCCAGCGGAGACGCCCAGCGATGGACCCACTTGGAACTCCCATTGGGAAGGCATCACCTCGGCGTTGGTGCCAGCGATCGGCACGCCAGCAAACAGGCAGCATCTAGGGGAAACAATCATTTTAATCTGCTGTGTTATAACTATAATATTAAGCATACAATCACTAACGATTGCAGATATTATAGTATATTGTTGTACCTAGCCATACAATATATTAGTATTTTGTGCCTAGCCTATTAATATATTATACACTTAAAATAAAGATGTAACGGATAAAAAGTCTGCGCATGTAAAAAATATTAAAAAATTTGGTCAAGGAGATTTAAAATAAGCTAGGTGGGTTACTGAACGTTACTGAACAACAATAGTAAGTATAATTTTTTTTTGATGTCTGTCTGATTGTTTTCACATCACATGAAAAATCTGAACCCATTGCGATGCGGTTTTAACAGTTATGTAGCTTACAAACTGACTTACGCGATAATATAGAAAGGTACCATTATATCTAAATCCGATGAAGAGAAGCAGAACTATTCATGAAAAGCTTTTGTAGGGAGATTGGCATGGCGGGCCAAGTTGCGATGGTGGAAAACTGTCTTCTAATTTTTCAATATCAATCAAACACCACCGTGAACTAAGTCGCAGTCAACAGCTAGTGTATTTAGAACAATTGTCTAATTAATAATACGATGTTCAAATTCTATTTATTTATTTAGTCCGTTAAACTAGATGAGAGATGTAATCTTTATGGATGTATCGTTTGGTTCGTTTGACTACAGGATGTCTCTCAACTCAGAGTGCCTTTTGGAAAAGCCCTCCTCCAGTAGTTCAAATACTAATCTACTTATAATTATTTGGACTGCGTCATGTTCGGCATATCGCTTGTCGACCAAATTCCCAACGTCGAGATAAGACGTAGGACGAAAGTCGTAGACATGAGGATCCGGGTCACAAAGCTGAAATGGGTACGGGCAAGAAGATGGAAAATGGACTAAGGCGGTGACGGAATGGTGCCCGAGAAATGGTCGGAGATTAAGAGGCAGACCACCTGCCCGCTGGTCAGACGATGTCTACGAGGTAGCAGGAAGGCAGAGGATACGTCTGGTGTAAGACCGGAAAGTGTGGCGTGAACATGAGGAGGCCTATTACTCAACAGTGGGTGGATGCGGGCTTAAATATATTGGTACCTTTACTACTAATACTTATTACTTGTTACATAATGTAGTAAACGAGTAAAATAATCTAGTATAATTTATGTAATTAACGCTGTATCATAAATATAATCATATTAGGTAAGTACAAGAATTATGCACGTTGTAGACATGTGCGCAAGGTAATAGAAGCTGTTGTTATTGAAGTCAGATTTATGTTTACTACTGGTCTACTACTGGTTATTTGCGTTTTACCTGTAGTGTGCCTCAACAAGGTCCCTCGCAAAGACCTTGTTGGCACCAACGCCGCAGTAGTAGGGCCCCTGCGGCGGGGGGAAGCCGCCCGGGGGCCACCCGAAGGGCCTCAGGTCTGCGTCCAGCAGGATGTATTCCTGCTCGATGCCGAACCAAGGCTCGTCGTCCTTGCACTTCTCCGCAGCCTCCTGGCACTTCAGCCTGTTATTCGTCTCTGTAACCCAAACCAATCAGACGTTTATATAAAGTTTAGAGTGTAGTGGGATTCTTCCCATAGGTCCATGATTTTGTTCCCGGTCAGATGATCCACGGCTTTATGCTTAGGCTTTTTTATACAATTTGAATCCCAGGACATCCTAGAAATAGACTATAGGCAGTACAGGGAATAATAATTTAGAACTACAAACTTTGTGTCCCGCAAAATGTTGCAATATTATTGTTTGTATGGCACTGCAATTATCGGGTGCAAATTATAATAATCAATAAACTGTCATAAAATTAATGAAAATCAAAACATAAAAAATAATATACGTATGAGAAACATGAAAAATAAAATGATTAAAATATGCCACATCCACACTCTCCTCACACAAAATCCAAGCATTCAGGCAATGTCACCTTCCATTCATCCGCAAAAGTATCGCGGTCAGGTCTTGCAACCATGAGGGCATTGAGTGCAGCGAGGGTTCTCGGAATAGGAGAACGAGCGCGTGCGGCACGTGGCACGAGGGAACTGAGAACAGTTTGTGTCTCCTGCTATGGCAGTAATTATTAGAGACGAAGAACCGCAGGAAGGCGAACAAGCTCATTGTGTAGATCTGGTGCGTCAATTTGTCCACGAAGAACCTTGCACATGGCTAAGATCTCCAAGAAACAAACTTTGTTTAACAGATTAGGTACCTGGGTATATATATTTGGAATTTTTATTGTTCCTGGAACGTGTGGGGCTAAACCGTTGACGCGCCTGAATATTTATAACATAACTCAAGGTTCTTCTCATGGATTTAAAACAACGATTTTAACAAATTTGAAGAAACGTTAATTATCTTTCCGTTGATGACGAGAAATAATAAATTTTATAAGTACCGGAGAGCATATAACTAGTAGAGTCCCGATAAGGTACACTATCCGTACTGTTGCGATAAATTTAAATCTATTCACTTCCACCTCAACGGCTAATGTACTAAGGAGTGTTTATTTTAGTAGAACTGAGATGGTCTAAAATGCACCCTACTGCTGACTATAGTGACTACCATTCTATACGTAAGATACGCGAATAATAGATAATACATTATCTTACTGAATAAAAACAAACGAAACGCGGCCTCCGTGGCGTAAGTGGGCGATGAGCCGACTGCGACGCGTGAGGTTGCGGGTTCGATTCCCGCACTGGGCAAATATTTGAGGTTCACAAAAATATTTACGCTGAGTTTGGGTGTTTGTATTAGCATGATCCTCGTAGTTCCCGATTCAGGAGTCGAGTCGAGTAGGAGTCAGGGTCTATATATGTATACGAACTTTACGAACGCAAATCTAAAAAAAACATATATTATATTATATAAATGCTACGACAAAAGCTTTTAAACTAGAAGGTTATTTGGTTACGTTACGCACGTTCGAGCTTTACTACGGTTTCGCCTTGACTAAGGTTGTGACCTGGTTATCGACAGTTAAATGTTGGCAACGCGCCACTAGACGGTTCCCCCATATCCTGCATCCCATTAAATCTTATTCGGCCCGGGAATCGCGTAATTCGGTCGTTTTTAACCAAATTAGAAATGGAGTAAGTTCTCAATTCGACAGTCTCTTTTCATTTCTTGTTTGTTTGTGTAATACTTACATTTCTGATTCAAATTGAATGGTAAAACAATTTCTTTAGTGAGTAAAAGAACAACTACAATGATTACCTAAAACTAAACATTAATTACACCTCAATAAACACATTTAAAAACTCGATAACTAATTAATCATTGTTACGAAAGGGAACATTAATGTGACCTACTCGTATTGTGAAGTGACTTTCAACATTGTGTTAGATAGATAAAATATCTACGTCCACGATGCTTATAAACTGCTTCACTTGTTATCTATTAAGTAAATATGTTTAAAACAGGTTTGAATTATTGATCTACTGACCTGTTGGCTCCATGTTGTACTTGAAAGTGTCACACATGACGAGGATATGGTTCCCTCTGCGGAAGGGATCCTTGTAAATGGCGCGTGGCACCAAAAACGTGTCCGAGTTATGTCCAGTGGCCTGACCGGTCGAGCTGCCGTCGAAGTTCCACACTGGCAGATCTGAAAGTCATTTTATGTGCTTTATTATAATTTTATAATACATATTTCAGATATGCTTTTATAAAATACTTATTTGCTGCTGCCAGCTGATGAAAGTGCGCCCAAACACCATCAATAATACTGTTAGTCACCGAGGACTTCGTCCTACCTTCTGTCTCTATCATCAGATCAACTTTCTGTTGCTTTTATATTGTCATCGGAAGTTAACAGGCAGCCAAATTACAGTAGAATTGAACTCCCGCAATGGAGTCAAATAAAAAAAGACTTGCAAGATTTGATCTAAAGAAATTCCCATACTGAGTTTGTGGGTAAAAAAGCTGCAATTGCTGTGTTGTAGCCGCAGTCAGGAAAAGCTTGAAAAATTTAGATATTAATCTGGACCGAGACTGGATGGGATTTAATTGGATGCCGAGATGAATCTTGATTCATGAATTGGTAATGACGTATGCGGTGGTCGGCGCGGGTGTCGCCGCACACTGTGGAGGTACAGTACATGAATATAAATCAAAGTACAAAACGATACCGACTCCTATCGTACATACTGAGAATGAATAACAATTAATGTACGATCACGAGTTCCGGTAACAATATATGAATAAAGGAACAAAGGAAATACTAATAAAATTGAAAATGAATGAAATCTAATGTAACATTTCTACGACTGCTGACGTGACGACAATTATTGCTGTGAAACCTTTGAAGTTCTCATCGAATTCATCTTTGTTTTCCTCAGGGCGAAGCTTGCAGCGCACTCTGAACTCGTTTTCTAGATCCCGAGGGATGAAATACGGTGGCAAATACTTCAGCAAATGTCCCTGTTTCAAATTAGTAGTTATACTCGATAAATAGTTCGAGCTTATATCTTCAAGTACACGAGACAGTTTATCTATAAAATAAATATACATTAATATCAGTTGTCTCAATCGAGAAAATATAGGTTAATGCAACCGTTATGTAATTTTTATTCCATAAAAGTCCAATTTATACAAATTATTACTGACTCATAACATCTCGAAGATTATAAAAAGTAAAGATATGCTCGTCGCTGGCGTCATCTTGACTTTGAAAGTGTGAAGGTGCGATACCGGGATGGACTTCCGATCTGATAATCAGATCTATGGGATGGAAGATGGTGTGGTACTGCTCCAAGGGTAAAGTTTATCCTTAACTCAGAATAAGCTCATAAACAAGGAGGATTATTGTTGCTACTATGGCTGAGCGGGCTTCAACTAACTGTTATTTATTCTATGCTAATAGTTAGTGTTAGATACAATCTGCGTAGATAAGTTTGTTTACCACAGAACCGATTAGGCATTGCGCAGTTGTTTGTAAGCACGGGTAGCTGGCTACCTTTGTTTACCACATCTCACTTGGCCTGAAGGCCAAACAATTTATGGAAAGCGTTCTAATTAACATTGTTAATGAGGATGTAATAACACCGCGTTAACATTAATGGACGTGTTAGGTTCGCACATTCACGTTCCGGGTTAGTTTTAAATTATTAACAAGGCTGTCCGACTCAGACTTAACAATTCCACGACTGAGGAAAATGTGAAACAATGAACCTGTCTACGCCTTTGTTGGCGAACATTATGAACTTGTCAAGTAGCCGTCGGGGTTGAGATTATGACAATGACGCAAGCAATATTCACGGATCGTCTATTTCAAATCCATTTACATAATTGCTTATCCACGCTAATATTATTATGAGATTTTGTTGTTAGAATTAAGTACTGGTTGTGTGTTGAAAAACAGATCTGCTCTTAAAAATTATTTCACTGATAGAAAACTTCATTATTCCCAAACTTTGTTAAATCTCGTGAAAATTAAGATCTTACAAAAAACCGCAACCGAAAAAAATGCAGAAACCGCGAGGCGCACCTAGTCATAGTATAAAGTGGAGGGTTGATACTTGCACGGTGTGCTTAACACGCATGCGTAACTTACCTTTGGGTGCTTTAGGAATGAAGTTTAGCGTGCGATCTTTACACCGGAGGCTCTCGCCGGTGCCGTCTATCCAAATGTATGTGGCGAGGATCTTGTCTGCCGGCATAGGCAGGTCATTGTACCGGCTGAGCAGGGTCTTCGATAGCACAGCATTCGGAGAGTTGGTCAACACCGGCCCCGACAATATCTTCGGGTTGTCTACGGAAGAAAGACTCATTTAAGGTTAACAGCCTACCAAAATTCGACCTTTATTTTGGACAATGAGTGATACAAACTCTTTCTACGATCAATAACTGGTTCCGACATTTCTGACGCGCAGGTCGCTGATTTGACAATAATACTGCAGATGTTAGAATTTGTACAAAAAATTTGAATTATTGTTTGAAAATTACTCGCGCTTTTTATAAAATTATGAAACAGTTAGGAGCGAACGAACGGTGACCTCAATATTACTTAGTCGTAACAGAAAACAAAAGATTTGAAGCAACTGAATTAGGTACTGGAATTCGGCATTAATTACAAACAACATTACAATGTCATTTTGGAAACGATAGAATGACAGGAAGTGTCATAATCATAATTACAATAAAAACTCATTAAAACTTTTTGTTTACTGACGTGCCTAGAAATAATAATGTATTGTATAAACCACATATCATCTCTGTGATCTAACCTAATAGACCTATTGGCCTGATTTTTGAGAAACTTACTCACTGCTGCAATATTGGTTGAATTTCAACTTTATAGACTTTTGGCAAGCATTTGACCTATTTCTAGCGAGCTGTGTTGTAGTTGAATAACAATAGCTGACGTAGAAATTTGATCTGACCCAAGAACTGCAGCTCTATTAATAGGCAAGTAGTATATATGTTATACATGCATAGACATATACACAGGTATGACCTATAATAAATGTTAGCGCTTTACGCAAATGGGACATATTATTATGGCGTAAAAGAGTCCAAAGAGCACTCGAACAAATCCAAACATACTTTATAACGATAAATTATACAGCAATTTTATTATATTATTGATAACGAATTGAGATCAACGAACGTCAGAGAAATAGTTAGGTATGTTCAACAATACTTGTGTGTCTTGGCCTTTGGTTAAAAAGAAGTGAAAGCTTTAAAAGGAGATTTTAAAATTTAGGAACTTAATGTTTTTGTACTGATTCCTAATAGTTTCATCAATATAATATAGACTTACCTTCAACCTTTCCATGCCCAGCGTCTGTCATTTTGCTTGTGTTTAGGAAGGCCTAGAGACCTGCAACAATGGAAATAAAAATAAATTAAGCGCTCTATACATTAAAAATGTTTGACATGTTCATTACTTATCTAAATAGATACATATAGGTATCTTATAGTTTCACGATAGAAAAATTATTCCTATCAAACCAAGCCACAACTATTACTAGGCCATCTAAGCCTCTTAGCTTCTAAGCTTGAGGCCTTAGATCCTAGCTAATCTACATATATTAAGAACGCAACCTACT
This sequence comes from Campaea margaritaria, assembly GCA_912999815.1. Classification (NCBI taxonomy): domain Eukaryota; kingdom Metazoa; phylum Arthropoda; class Insecta; order Lepidoptera; family Geometridae; genus Campaea; species Campaea margaritaria. The sequence goes on from OU538788.1 coordinate 11,619,550, forward strand.
AAGTTATAATAGTTTTTCGATGTATATTGGAGTTATTAAAGCAGATTATACCTAATGGCAAAGAAGGGAGGTTGGTACCTACTACCCTTTTATTCGTAGATATATTAAGGTCAGTTCTGACCAACAAAATTTTTATTAATGATGATCACAAAAAAGCAAACCTGACACCTGCGGTGGCGGATCTTAAACATTTGCATTTAGATATTTCCCTTGACATTTTAAACTTTATAATGCCTACATTATAGAATTGAGGTCATACATTTGCATGTCTTTATTATGTTGAAGTACTGGAGAAAATCAGTTATTTCTAGAATCAGTATAATGTAGAGGTAACTTATTATTGTAATTAATTGATCAAGTGAAGTGTGGCCTTTTAGCAACTGGGCATTTGTATAATTAGTAATGTGGTATGGTGTTTGTCAGTAACTGTTTGATACTAACTTCATATAGGTAATATCCCAAAAAGGTATAATACTTAATAATTTTTAAGTTCGTATATGAGCTAACCCCGTCAGGGCAGTTGAGAATAAGAGGAACATAATAATACTAAAAATAAGACCCAAAACGGGGGTGTAACTGTTCAAAGTACGAAATACAGGTCAAGTGGGGTATCATTACAAAAGGTTTACAATAACACTAATTAAGGCAGCAATTTAACACTAATCCAGCTGCTGTTTAAAAAGATATAGGCCAAAATGTGTACAAATCGGCTGGTGGTAGGTACATCGCGCGGTCTCAGTTCGGGTGTTTTCGTGCTCATTATTTCCTTAAGTGAAGGGCCGAGTCGAACCCTTGACACACAAGCACGTTAATTTCTCCAAATCGATTGGCACCATGCCCTTAAAGTTACACAGTGAACGTACTGGTAAATATATACGATTCTAGCGCCACCGCCCGTATTGGGCCCGCGGCTGGTACGTTCTAAATATATGTGTTGTTTTCAAAACCTTCTCTAAAGTGTTGTGTTGTTAGAGTAGTGTTGTTGGAGCTTAGAAATGCCGACTAGATAAAATCAAGGAAAATTATTATAAAATAAAATACGATTTTTGTTTAATAACACGTCTGACGTCACCATCACATACGAGTATCCAACTATTCAAAGGTACTACATAGGTCCTGACCCCTAACTAGGCTGGCTGATTATTGTTTTACGTTGATGTTCTGTGTGACCATGACCGAGCGCTAACTATCAAGAAGGCCGCTTGATATCTGATACTGAAACTTGTTGTGAAAGAAATACGCATATGAATGTTCATGTAAAGTCCATATTCGGAACCCAACTCAACATTTCTTTAATATTGCTTATAACATTAACTTTCACTCACTAAATCTTTAACATGTTTATTATAGAAAACTTAAGACAAAAAAAAAACAAATATTAAAAGTTGTTGTAAATTGAAGTTCAAAATCACCAATTATTTAATGTCATCTTTCCTCAATCCTCAATGTGTGTGCAAATTTTCCTGATCATCGGACGTCATAAAGTTGGTGAAATATACGTTCTATGATTCTATTACATATTGACAGATATTACATAGATAGATACATAAATACGAGTATAGCTAAAAAAAAGAATAAGCATTTCAAAAAAGAATAGTGGAGTTTAGAACGATACTTAGCACTGACATTTGCTTATTACGTCTGCTTAGCAACGTTTATCAATCTCAGACGTCTATGAATTCGATAGTAACGACATATAAATAGGCATTAGATAACGATAAAAACACGTGCCTTATAGAAATATAGACAATAAAGTTGGCTATTTGACAGCTCGCACTCGATCCGTCTTGACGATTGCCAAAACAAATTGAAGAATTCAAATTAACATGCTCGTAATTGATAACGCTGATTGACGCGGCATAGTTCTCAGGTACGAACATTGTCCAAGTCATTGTTCACCATTCTGGAGTAGTTTAATCCATTAGCCGAATATTCGAATTGGTGGGAAGGTAGTGTATTTCTTTTATTATGATTGCGTGGCCCAAACGGCCCCCACGTGCCCTCCTAAGTTCAAGGGTAAACAGTACCTAGTGATATTATCCAAAACATTCGGGAACAGATCGAAAAAAGAAACGGTATCCACATCCGTAACAGAAACAGTTTTCTGTTATAATTCATAACACAGATCCGTAATGGAGATAAATATTATGCATAACATTCAACGTGACAGTCTAACTAACTAAATGGAACACTAGAATGCTGCAGATCTGAAATCAACCAGGTTTAATGAATTTTATTATTGCACTACTTCGTTCTGGCTTAGTGTCCATTTTCCCGAGAAGAATAATATAATTGGTGTGTGATAATCTGATAATAAGTTATAATGCGACAACAAATTTTAATAATATAGCATTTTGTATAGATGTGCCACGATGACACGAGACCTAGGTTCAAAAACTAAGTGCATCTTTCCTAGAATTATTCATAAATTGACTTCAATTTTCATTGGTGGGGCAATCTGACTGAACAAAATACATAGGATGTGTTGTTCAACTGTTTGGAGGTTTCTTTACCTTTAAGCTTGGTGAACCCGGCATGAGTTGCAATGCCATATAAAGTAAATATTATAATTTATTTAAAAAAAAAATTGTCGTGAAACCGTCGTGGTCGTTTTCAGGAAACCCTACCAAAGTTTCATGATAAATTGATCAATAGTTTTGAAACGCATATAGGACAAAAGTGCAATCATTGATTATTATTTTTATATACATTTAGCAATTATTTCCTCGGCTGGTAGACGTCGCTGGTAAAATGAGGGCTGGCTCATATTTTCCTTTTATTAGTTTTAATTTCGCATTTAATTTTATTTAATTGTTCGTTAATATAAATAAATCTTTTTTCGTTAAGCTCTGTTAAGGTAATATTAATTTTGTTACTCGTAGGTGCGAACTGACTCGAAACATGTGGCGATGATGTCCATCTGTATAATAATTTAACCTCACATTGTTCCTATCTACCTAAGTTAAAAAGTCACGTTGTACTTGTGATAACAATGCTCGGAATACAATAGGAAAATAATCGTACCTACTGCTTTAATTGTTTTTCGGGTTCCGTACCTCAGAAGGAAAAAGGAAACCTTATAGGATCATTTTGTTATCTGTCTCATTGCCAAGACCCTTTTTCTCGGGAACGCGTAAAGGATCAAGTTCAAATTTGTGTCAAATACGCGGGCCTACGGTTTATTTCAGCTGTGAACAAATCAAACTTGTAACATAAGTCAATGCGATCAAAAGATATGACGTTTATGTGGCATATTTCGCGATTTCACTACGGAATCAAACCAAACCACAAACGGTTAAAGGTAACCGGAAGTGCCCTATAGGTCCTATAGGGTCCTTCCGGTTGACCTAGTAACATGAAATTTTGACAAGAAGCAGTCTTACAGCACATGTCCAAAAAAATGAACTGGAAACAATTTTGTCTAATAACAAAAAGAAAAAGACGGAATCCTTGGTGCTCGAGTGGAACTCACACTTATCCGGGTTTTTTTTTAATAGTAGGTTACCTTTTCCTATGCCACTGCGCTCCAAGAAATCGTCCCACTTCGGTTTCCAAAAGATTTTTTTATTATATTCCACCAGGCTCCAAGGAATGCTGCCATCCATTGTGTACGACTGTGTTTTGAAGCTAATATATTTAGCTGTTTTTTAAACGGGCATGTGTCTGTTGCAACTATTAACTAGTTATGTCCGTAATGGATATACCAACAACCATTATGTATATTGCAGAGCTGTCAGGAAATCGTTAGTGTAATAATAGTTAATGTTCTAAATATTTCAGCCGGTAAATAAATACGGTTAATTTTCCAAATCGACAAACAAACATTTGAACACGAACGTTTTTACATTGAATAATAATATACTATTAATAGTGGCATTATTTTAACCTATATATATATTACCTTTTACTTTTGTACCAATATTATAAACAGGCATTTGTACGTCTGTTTGTTACTTTACAGCTAATCTCAATTTATGAAAATTCCTTCAGTGATACGAGAACTCTACGCTATTCCCGCGTGACATGGGCTATGTTTTTCCCGGGAAAATACAGAGTTCCAATGGGAAATCGGGAATTCCGCGGATGAAAGTGTAATAATTTCCGGAACTACTGATACGATTCTTGAAATGATTGTTTCCCTGATAGAAACTTCCCGAACCGAGTGCCACAAGCCACTACCGGGAAAATACAGTTCCCCTAGGGAAATCGCAATAACGCTAGTAACGCGGGTGGCAGCTAATTAATACCATGCAGATAAATCAACCTAGACGATTACATAGTTATTAATTTTGGCTCAAGATTCACACACTTGCAAGATTCACTTCCGGGCGAAAATACCTAGGCACTATTTATATTAACTACTAAGTATATAAATATTTGTATAAGTTTAAACAAACATGTCTCGAATTGACGGGAGAGTTCTATTGAAAAATATAATTAGATGCCAAAAATTACTCGAGAGAATTGTGATTTTAGTCATATGTCACCAATAATAGCAATTCTGTGCAAATAGTAACCACCGGGGATTTAAAACGGTCACGCGGGCGATGCTGCGGAGGACAGATAAACGTGACACACGTAACACCATAAAATTATATTTCTAGGTAGGAGTTGTTTATAGACGCCTCTACGCTGGATCGAATAAGGCACGCGAATTAAAAAAAAAGGAAAATAATCAGCCGCCTTGGCGCCATTCCAAAAGCATCAAAGGAAAAGTTGCGAAGCCTTCTGAGTGGAAAAATATTGTAATATAAAGTTTATAGCCTGGCAAATATTCGTCACTGGACAAACATATCTTTTAGTATTGCTACATCACCGGTATATTATATAGTTAGGTATGCAGCTTCCAAGAAGAAGGTAGTCGTACATTACTCACTTAGAAAATGTTGCCATCTGTCACAGTCTAGAACAATGAATGAATATGATTTGCAATTATAATTGCAACGCCACCATTTATTTATTCCATCTAATATCTACAATGTTCTGAACCATTTGTTTGAGATTATTTCGGAAATTCCCCTAGGCCGTAAATTCCAGATTTTTTTCCCGGCAATCCCCCAAATCAAATTCAAGCTACCTCGAGGGGGCTTTTATGGTAAAGAATAAATAAATATTTAAATAAACCGCTTTTCTCTAAACCGGTTATATGTCGCTTTTCACAATCAAATCGTTTCTGATCGAGAGGTTTCATATCTTAAGAACCACTACTGATGCGATCATTCAGGTTCTCGGTACATCAAAGTCAGAGTTACGCCTACGCACTTAGCCAAATGTAACCGAGTTATTGGAACAGATAACAATTGACGCCATTATCGTAATTCGATAAACTAAATAGGTCAATAATTTGATGCGTATTTATAAACATACCTATGTGTGCCGCGTCTCGGGTTGAATTAACTCGTTGCGTCATACACAAAACTCGTACCCAAGTAGGTTTATACTCGAGACGGGGCGCTCTTGACCTATGAAGATACGGCTCACTTTCCATTATGTGGCACGTTTGATTTACTATTGCATAATACGATGTAAGAATGGGTTAAAAATAAGGCGATGTATTAACAACCAGGTGACTGCAATACCGCAATTAATTGTGGTTGGCCTTTTTTTTATCGCGATTATGTTTATAACGTTACAAACAGTCATAAAAATGCAGTCAGATAGATTGTTCCTAATGACCTAACCTCTAAAAACCAAGCTGTACCCTACCTACTTCATAATCGTTACCCATCGTAAGCTAGGTACATTTTTTACCTGGATTGATTAAAATAATTACTTTATGTTTTTGGATTAATATGAAAAATAATGTTAAGTATATAATTTAACCGACTGGAAAAAGGATTAGGTTCTTAATTTGTTTGTGTCTACAAGGACTTTTCACCCGATTGAAAACATATCTAAAATGCATCAACCAATATGGGCCCACTGCTGAGCACGGGTACCCCTCACTTTCGTAAGGAGGATCAGGCCATAATCCACCAGGAGGCCCAGTCCGGATGGGTGGATCCCAAACCCGCGAAATAATTATCAGGTACCTATATGTGTACCCACGATGTTTTGCTTTACCGAAAAGTGAGTAATTACGTGTTATGTTTTACAAGAAACACAATGGTACGTGTCTGCAATGGGATTACAACTCACGAGCATCTCCTTGGAAGGCGGGCGTTCTCTTACTAGGCTATCACCGCTTCCAAAGTCAAAGGTAGATCAAAGTTTTTTCGATGGTAACCGGTTATTTATCTTTCGTGCCACTACTTGAAGCTATGTCAAGCGGTCACCCTAAACGCGCGCGGTTTTGCCAACGTGGAGTATTAGGAATTCAAGGAGTGACTATTCGGCATGAAATTCAACTACTATTCCTGTCCATGTTTTAATAACAGAGTTTATTAATCTCATGAGTCATAGTCATAAGATAATATGTACTATACACAAGAATCCATCTTCACATATAAGAGTATATTATTATTATTTATTATGTATATCTAGCCTATTTTTTTCAGTAACAGTATTTGTTATTATTATTGTGTCTTTCTATCTGTGTCTTCGCAATAAGTAAAAAGTACTTAATCGATAACAATGCGGTTTTCATATTCGGTAGCTGAGAATGTGACTTGTGCAATGATTTGCATGATATCTTATTCCCATGTGCAGAAACTAAGCTGTAGATAAAACCTATTTGTAGGCGGCGCGCCTTCTAAGCTACTGGGGATTGGTAGGAACATCGATTTTTTCTTTACATCGATTTAACAAGAATTTTTAATTTTTAGACTGAGTTACTGGACGAGCAAGTCGTTCACCTGCCCATAACAGTTTCAGTGCCACCCAGAAGTTTGCATTGCACAATCCTGCGCGGCACTGCACTGCGCTCGTCACCCTGAGACATCGGCTCTAAAGTCTCACATGCCCAGTAATTTTGCTGGAAACAGTGTCATTCAAACCGGAGCTTACCGATTACTTATTTAACCGGTAGCACCATACTTGATATAGCGAGTAACAGCTAGTCTGAAATACTTTGAAATTCCTTCACAGCTTTAACACAGCACTGTCCTTATTGATTTACACAAAGCCAACTCCCGTAATTCCCAGTAATTCGACAAACTGACCGACAGTTTATCTAATTATTGGGAATTACAGGCCAGTTGGCCTGTCGAATCGAAACTGAATTTTCAATTAACTAAAAACTAAACGGAGTTAGTTCTGAGTATTCGTGGCAGAATGTTATGTCAGTAAATTATAATGCCCATTCTTTTTCAAATTCCATTTTACATATATTGATGTTATTTCACCAATACGGATTAATTATTCTGCTAAAATCATAGTATTGGATTTCGCATACCTAACCCAGGTATGCGAAATCCAATCCCTAAGGGATAGGAATTTCGAATTTTTGTTTAATCATTTTCGACACTAAGGAATGGTATGAGAACCGAAGCTGATCAGAACTGAAACTTGACTATTTTCTTATGAGAATTGGTTGTAGGATTATACAACAATCGTAAAGCTTTTAGATGCCATACAAACTTCCAACCATGTTCATCCATATCGAAATATAATTTCAAAAAATCTCTCTTAGTCAGCCCGTTCCACGAGCCGACGAGGAATACGTGGATCTAAGTTACGTGAAGATTGTGAAGCCTCTATAGTTTTGAATACTTCATGATGAATCAGCGAGTTGTTATACTTATTAAAGATTACTGATGTAGGGAGTCAGTTTAGAACTCTTCATAAAATCAACGCTCGATAAGAACTGTGATGAAGTACCTAATAGATAAATTGATAAATTCTTACTGATAACGCCGGCGTTTTTAATTAGAAATAGAACTACCGACTAGGTATACTGCATTCCATGTGTTTATGTGTTTGCAATATAAAAACCCATTACGGATTATAATGGGTTAGATGTTAGATTAGATTTATCTATTCTGAAACATGTTTTTAGAATCCATTTCAAAAGGTAATCTATGTGCGTTTATGTAAATATACCTAGCGGGTTAAATACTTTTACTACTAGGTTTATATTATTTTAATATACATAGTTCACTCTATCTACACTATGCCTATGAAATAAGCTAACACTTCGGATAACTACACAACAAATTTAAAATAGAATCTATTTTTAGTCAGTTTATATTTATATACTCACGTAACTTGCTGGCATTTTCTATGAATACTTCAATAGTATTTTGTATAAACCGAGCGTTTTACACATATTATTATAATTTATAATTTCCATAATATGTAACATTATTTATTAGATATCGCACTGTTCGAAGTGTTCAAACGAGTTACTTACCTACAATGCAAAACTATGAAACTACCTATTTTGTCGTTGGAATATAAAAAAATATTACCCGCCCACACTATCATTATAACAAGGGCAAAAGCGTAATTAAGTAAGTACCTATATGTATGTATATTATACTTGCCTACATGCTTCTAAAGATATATCGTGTCGTAGGAAGACAAAGTAGTTACGAGTATAGGTAAAACCACAAAGGATTAAATAATGAGACTTATTATTTGAGACGAAGAACATGTAGGTTATACAAAAACTGTTAATTACAAATTGTGAATAATGTTGTACTGAATAAAAAAGGCTTAACTTCGAACGTTAAATACTTATACCTAAATATACTCGTTACATGAAGCGCTGGTTGGCCTTTTTTAATGCCAATCAGCCAAGCATTTGACCGCAGTCTCACCTGATGTTAAGTGACAACGCGGTCGACTGTGGAGCATGCTTGCCTAGAACATACATTATACATATTCGTTCTCCACATAGTATTCTGTTTCTGCTATAGTATGCACTCGACTTCGAAACGTCTAGATTATAGTTATCGTTATAATATGCTGTTAGATGTTCCATTCCTTTGCCGTTTGGACCACGAATGTGGATGCAAATCTATTTGTGCGGGTTAGAATAACGCGTTACTATTCTAAATGTTGACGTAGTTTGACCCGATCACCTCCCCAACACGGCACATACTTGGACGTGTGACAGTTAGTACTAACTATTGAGCATTCCCAAGCTTCAGACTGCTCCGTCTCTGGTTGTTACTGATTGACACGGTTGTTAACATCTCACTGACAGCAATGGCCCTTCTACAATTTGACAAAATTTGACACCAAAGGACGCCACTACCTCAATCTGTACTTACGAGTATTCCAAAATAGTCAAATCTCTTCTAAATAATCCAGAACATTAATACTGTCTGCAATTTATCTTATACAAATCGTGACCATGAATACAGAGTGCCATTATACTGTAATATAATAAATCTTGATCATAAATCCTGGCTGCCGTCACCATACATCGATAAGTATGCACATAAGCGCTCATTTATGCATTAGGTATTCTTAGTATGCATAAAGACACTAATTGTCCCGGAACCGTTTCCGCGATAATAGCGGCAAAGTATAATCACTGTGGCATGCTGTATGCTAAATGTATTATTCCACAGTGTGTTGTATGCTTCATACAACACAGATTATTTAGATTATTTATTTATTATTTTTCATTTAGCCGATTATTTTCGAGTCTGTTAAAGACGTTAGATATGTCAAAAAACTTATACAATTTAAATCTGGTTCAAGGTACATATTCTATAATTTATCTTGTAAAGGTAATTTGTGTGTTTTTTGTCCATCTGTATCGTCTAGTAAATAAATGAATTGCAACACTGCAACATTTTTCATTAATAAGAAAACGATTATAGCCAATAAATAAATATAAATAAAATTAAATGAACTCTGCACTTTCCTAGGATAATACAGCCTATGTAATTCGGGAATAGTGTAGTTTTCTAACAGCGAAAGTATTGACAGAATCTGATGCGTAGTTCGGGCATTTACCTCGTACGAATAATACAAGCTCAGAAACAAACTTTGCCTCTTTGTTATAGGTAGTTTCCATTACCTAGGTCGGTAATACAACTTGGCAGACGTATAGCAACATTCCGGTAGTAACTAAATTTATTCCTATACCTACAGTTCTACAAACACCTGCAGATTCATGTTTTCAGTGGAAACACGACATAGCGCATGAAGCGAAGTGCGCCTATAAATAGTCTGACGTTTGATTGAGAAAGTTTTGAAATACAGAAATAGCCTGCGTACGCTAGAGTTTATTTACTCGTCCAACACTGAGTCATCTTCAATAGATGTTTTTATTTTTGTGGAGTTCCCTGGAGCGGTCGCCGCGCCCGCCGCTGCTGCTGGTGCGACTGACCTCTCCTCCGCCTTTGTTTTACAATTATACAAACAAACACGCGGCGGGCGAGTGCGCGGTCGCTCGGTCGGTGTCATCACAATGATACTTGAAATTTTCCTAAGATAAAGACTTGTTATAGGTACTTTACGAGCGATAAAACAGATTATTCGGGCGTTTTCCTTTTGGCTCTTCCGACTCAGCTGCATTTAGAAGAACATGCACGTTTGTGTATTAGTTTATTGGCAACGAACACGTTGAGGTGACGGTGTGAGTTGAAGGTTTATAGAATCATCGACACAGACTTTCAAAGAATACTAAATTATGATGTTGGTAAATAATTAAATACCTACTAGACTTGGAAATATTTTGAACTAGTATTTACATACTCTTGGTTTGTACAATTTTCTATAAAATGACGTTCGGCATCCGTTTAATGTAATAGAGGTACCTACGTCTTATGAAAGATATTGTTTTCTTTCGTTCCGGGATATAGAAGCTATAAACATGGATCGATTGAGTCAATAACCAAACTGGAGCGCAGGCTGCAACTAAACGTTATAATTATAATTAATTAATTATAATAGATCCGTATTGTGCTGGGCCCAAAACTTAGGTACCAATCTGATAGATTAATCTTTTTTAACAACAATGAGTTGTGGACCAATGGGAAGTGGTCGCTTTTTCGATAGATTTAGGTACCTACATAATGTTCACTAAGATATCTTCATAATATACAATTCCTATACCTATCTAGGCCACCTAAGCACCTAATAAATTCTCGAGAATTATTAACAACCAAGTCACAGAATAGATAGTGCTACCAAGTTTCGATCAACAAAGTTGCTCGAAGTTTAACTGAATTAATTATAGGTAGTTGAGCCTATTTTGGTATATCAGTTGACAAGATGGACCTTATATAAATTATAAAGGATTAGAGTTTGGATTGTGAGTAACGAATGAGTAATGAGTAAGTAGGTACCTAGATAATTTTCTATTATTATCTATCCATGGATTGCTTGCTACAACAGTGACAATGAACATAATTTGAACAGTATTGTTAGTATTAATAACACAAAAATTTATAACGCATTGCAGAGATAAAAGGTCTCAGCTGGTCGCACGCAACGCGTTTGATAAAAACAAACACTTTCAATCAAAGTATTATACCTACTTACGGACAACTAGAGCTAGGCACTGATACCCATATTATTTCTATCGATAGATAGGAAGAGGAATGAGCCTGAAAGCTTTCCGTCATATAAATGTAGTACCTATTTCTCACATTTCTAACGAAAAATAATAAAACTTTTAAAGTTATCTTTGAAAATAATAAATTGCGCACATTTAAATGTAAGCAATGAGCATTTACGACTGCGATACAGCATCACTTATGTCTGTTGGTAAAGTGTAAACAAGTCAACACAAGGTTACGTCACTCTTGAAGGTTTCTTCGAAACGGGGTCAATAATAATGCAGTACTTACTACGTATTTACCCCAACCCGATACGATAACAACGATGCCCACATGATTATGACGTATAAGTTGCTACATAATGGGAGACTTTTAAACTAGGTACACAATTGGTTTACCGATTTTTTGATGGCATTGATCTTGGCAATAGTGCCCAAATTAGCAACTAGCCGCGGCTTAACACAAATATCAGGCGAAATTCTATTGAAATAAAGCCCAAGTTAGCGCGCACTTCAACGTGGCTGTTACGTCAAATATTCCGTCGAAATAACACGGAAAAAGAGAAAATAATACTTTTCATACGGACACGATTGTTCGATTGAGAAATCGTTAATACAGTTTATAGACATTAAGTTTATCTATCAATTGACATAGATATAAATAAAATCATCGAAGACGTTTGGTAGAAGGATCACCATAAATAAAAAATACCATCATATTAATAAGTTTTTAAAACAATAACATTACTTATTTAAAAAAATATGGTTTATTATACAAATATGTACTTGAATTGATAAATTCGACTATATATTTATTTGATTTTTAATGCAAGCCGTACGAGTTTAATTTAGAAAGTACCCCTCTGACGAGACTTACAGAAGTTATAAGTCGCGAGGGCCGTTTTAGGTAAAAAAAACAAAAGGTTTCACACATACTTAATAATAATAAACCTATGTGCGACACGCGACCGAAGCTAACAAAGCAATGCAAATAATGTCGTAAAAGTTACTAGGTACTCATTAGAGTATAATCATGTAATCACCTTTAAATGAATTTCAACAGATAGTAAGTAGCACTGAACTATTAGACGCTACAAGCAATTATTGATAATACTGAATTTTTTATAGTTGCCTTATCTGACTTTTGGCGGAATCCTCCAACATTGCTATCAATACAAAAATAATGCAATTTTCGATAGTGTTTCGTGTGCCATACGGTAGTTTATAAACAGAGTATCAAATATTTATCAAAACTTATGAAATGGAAACATTTCTTAACCTAGTATACACAATTTCGAGTACCTACGTCTATATATTATATCATGGTTAATTTTATGTGTACGTTTTTTTATTTTTGTTTTTGTAACCAAATATATTAAGTAAGTAGGTTTAAACAATTTATATGTTATGCAAAAAATACCCAATATCTATAATTATTTTCTAAAGACAATAGTTGACCGACAGATAACGATTAGTTACTTCACGAATGTGTGAAGCAAACAAAATCAGCATAGATAATTAGCAATAATATAATATAAACTGTGGTTTGCGTTTGATATCCGATGTCCGTCGTAAAGTCGGCGGTTATCTGTAGATACCTACATGTGCATTGTTTTGCGTACAATGTAAGTACTAATTCAACCAACAAAGATCGCGCCTTGAAACCGTTAGCATTGAATTTGAGTCTTATTTTTACTTCCTGGTGCTTTCAGCCAATTCATACTTGCAGTCTTACAATAACTTGTCATTATTTTATGCGAAACGATTCCGTTTCCTGAAACCCTCGAAGAAAGAGCACTTATTAGGAACATTTTATTACTCTCCAATTTTGGCTTACCTGACCCTTGTTTATCTTTGTTTGGCCCTTTGTGTGCCTTTGTCCCTACCTACTGGGTTTCACTAATTGATCGTTGTTTTCGTTTCATATTTTTCTTGTAAGAGTCTACACTTCGAATTTTCTCTTCATTTATTATAAGAAGTAGGTTAATGTATTCTTTCTGTTGTTATCTTTGTTTTCGCTAAACGAGTTCGGTGCAATCGTTACAGGGTTAGCTACTGGAAACTGGCAGCCTTTTCAAACTGAACAATATCACGCGGAGAACTTTGATAATTAATTCCAAAGACGTCTGGTAGATCGATGGTATTGTTCATCTAGAATTCTAGATGAACTTAATATTTATTAAACTAGTTACAACTAACTTTAAATTGTTTTGAATGTTGGGTGAACTTCGCTGAGAACATTAATTCGCATAGCAAAAGTGAGATGGACCACGAGCGCATTGGGTGTTAACGTCATAGTTTTGGCGGAGTTGATGCAATTCGCGATGCTGGCGGAGGGAACAGCGCGGCCGAGCACGAGCTCTGCACGTGCCTGCTGCCAGCGCCCGACGGGACTTTCCAGACTATCCGCATCTAAAAAACTTTACGCACACCTAACGCACTCCCGCGTCCGATCCCAAACTTTCCTCCTCACCCCATAATTATAAAAACATGCTCGATATTATAAACTTAATTTATTTACAGTACCTTGTGGCTGTTTCTCGATACGTGCGCGTAGTAGCGCTTAAAGGTGCGATATGTAGTTCGCGTGCAACAAATGTTCCGATCAACGAATTCGAACCGCACGCCGCGCGGCCTGTAGATCGACTGGTGCTCGCCGAACCTGCCGGCGTATATATGCGTGCGCATCTTTCCGCGCCTGCGTCGTGGTGGGAGAATGCTGCGATTCCAAAGTGGGTGCACCCAGTAACCCTAGGGGGCACGGGGCACGGGCCCAGGGCCCCCAACTTGATAGGCCCCAATGCTAACGTCATCGCTCACATGAACAAAAGGGAGCTCAATTTTTAGCGCCAATTATCACCGTTACAATTTCTAAACATAAATATAAGTCTGAAAGCAGATGAGATTTCTAAATAATTTTTAAACAGTAAACAATATTTAAAAAAACAAAAGATAGTAATTATGTCGCTGTTTTCTTCTGTAAACTCAGTAAAAATACACCACATCCACTCACACAACAACACGTTTCCACACAATGAACGCGACGGCTTCCGTGGTTTCCTTAGAAACTCACACTGACACTACCACGAGCCAGCCAATCAATAAAAAACATGAAGCACACGCCACGATCTCAACATCACAAACAATACCCTAAGACAATATCTAAAAAACTAGGACAATTTAAATCTATTTCATTTTGTTGTCATTAATGTTTTTATGGATGTAAAATTTATTGACAGAACTTAAATAACAATATAAAGAAAAGGAAAACTAACTATAACTAAAAACTTAAAAATCTAACAAAAGAACCCTCTTTTGTTAGATTTTTAAGTGCACCATGCCTCATGGACACTCGTCCATGAACAATGAACATGTCCATGAACATGCTAAGAACAATGGCTGCTTTCCCATTAATTGTATTACATATTTCTAACTTTATTATTAAAATTTGTCTTACCGTCATAAAATCTACTTACATATGACGATGCTGTCAACTGAGGAAGCACAAGCATGGACATCACCGTAAAGAATACTCTAGTATCGGTTTTCAATGTCGACGTGAACTGAAAAACGTGTTAATGTCTTTAGTGTTTATTCATGTCGGCAGAGCCGGCGACGCCACGGGCGGTAACCAACCAAGTCACTTTACAAAAGTATATACTTACCTAAAGCAGTGCGGCAATTAAACACGATACATTGCTTTTAAGTTAATATAAAATTGGTTTTAGTGAAACCCATGCAAACCATTTTGACATAGCAGTTATTTGGTAGGGGGAGGCCTCTTCTGCAAGAGACCGCCTCGGGAAGTACCACACCATTGCTAGATATTCATCCGCCAAGCAGTACTGTGCGAACATTACTGTATTCCGGTTTGAAGGGCACTGTTTCCAGCGAAATTATTCGGCATAATATGAGACTTTAGAGCCGATGTCTTAAAGTGACGAGCGCAGTGCAGTGCCGCGCAGGATTTTTCTCTTCTTCTTACCATCAGGCGAACGACTTAATCTTAATTGTATTTATTTTCTATTCTATTATATTACTTTAAGCGATCAGGCCACCCATTGTACCACCTGTTTATTAAATGTTTATGGTACTGTATTTACTAACCCCCTTATTTATAAAAAGTTATCGAACGTCACTTAGTACGGCGCAGTACAAATTTGTAGTGCGCGATTTTATGAAACGTCACATAACTTTTTATGAATAAGGGGGCTAAGCTTTATGGTGTTCACTAAAGAATTATTGTATTGCATATTCTATTCTATCCGGCTATGATATGTAGTATCCGGTGCGCGACTACACTCCGTGACCGCACAGGCCACAGGCCCACATCCATACTCATGTTTTCATTATGGGCCCCGCACATTGTGCTACTTTCGTCCCAAGGGCCCCGCAGGTCCTAAGCCGGCCCTGTGCACCGTTCAGGCTGTCACCGCGAATTCGCTATTAATCTACTCTGCCAATTATTAACATCTCGGGGAGAGGAAGGAGCACCAGGACCCTCCACTTGTAGCCAATTGTCTCTGCAGTGAGGGGAGCTCGATTGCTAATAATGGAGGCGATCCTGTTGTTGATCGCACGATAGGTACCTATCAAGGTTGCGTAAGGTGACTTTCAAAACTATTTCATCCTTCGCGGGTATTGGCTTTCCGCACTATGCCAACATGCGAACAAGTCTGTAAACAAGTTTTGATTTCAGTTTCAGTTAGGTAGAGAACACAACGAGTATTTTCTATGAAGCAACTTTTAAGCTTCGCTCTTCTTTTATAAAAGTAAATAAATTATTGTACAACTGCCGTGAACTGTCTAAGTATACTTACATTTTAAGTTTAAAACTAAAACCCGACTACGTACTTACTTACGTAGTAGATATAGGTACCTATCTCAGTGGCCTAATGAAAACTACACTTTGGAAATTGCATGTTTTTGGTACTATAGATACTCTCATATTATTATTTTAGCGTTACTCAGAATGACTGAAGGCTACTAGTTACTGTTTCTAAGATTATTATCATTAAATTTAATTGGAATTCTTCAACGCCACTCAATAACTTTTAGGCCGTGATTAGCGAAACCTTTCAAATTTTCTGGCAAACAATCCTTTAAGGCAATTGTAATTCTTTTTTATTTCTGTAAACATCATTTTATTATATTTATTTATATTCTAAAAATAAAGAAAACAATTTTTTCCAAAAAAAAATGCAATATTTCTTTGGCATGAAAGTTTCATTCTACACAGTGACTAGTAGAGGTCACACAACACATCAACCCACATCCGTTCAATGCTGAGCAGATCACGGGTCTCACCTCTATTTCGCGAGGAGGATTATTAGGTCATACCTACAAACACCAAGGGGACCGATGAAAAATAATTCATATATCAATTTTTCTTTGATATTTTTCCTTTCTTTTGTTGTCCTGTATTACGGTCTTTTGGTGTACAATAAAGAGTTTTCTATTCTGTTTCCATTATTCACACATCAATGAAAAAAAAAAAATCAAAAATTCAAAATTAATATTAATTAATATTTTTAATTTTTTTAATATTTTTTTTTTTTTATTAATTTTTAAAACTAAACATTAAAAATCCCTCAAAAGTTGAAGTGCATGAGGCATGGTGCCAAGAGCACTGGTTGCATTTCCACGTTGAAGGGCAATTCTCTGTGTGAAATGTGGGCCAGCAGCACTCGTGTCACCAGCGGCGTCGACTAGCCGAAGAAAAAAGTGGTTTATGTGTGCATCATTTTATTTTTAGGGTTCCGTACCTCAAAAGGAAAAAAACGGTACTTTTATAGGATAACTTTTTTGTTCGTTTGTCTGTCTGTCAAGACCCTTTTCTCAGGAACTCATGAAGGTATTAAGTTGAAAATCATATCAAATAATCAAGCCTACTGTCCCTTGGAGCTGTGCAAAAATTAAACTAGTGAGTCGATGCGATCAATATATATGACCATTATATATGGCATATTTTCGCATATTTCGCGATTTCACAAGGGAATCAAAACCTATTGGGTTACTTCCGGTGGACCTAGAATCGTGAAGTTTGGCAAGCAGCAATGACCTACAGCACACGCAAAGGAAAAAATCTGAAAACATAAAAAGCATCTACTATTACAATTTTATTATTTGCGGTTGATGCAATAACCGTGTCTAGGGATTGAACGGAAAAATTAAGTTTGTACATTAATCGAGTTTGTCTTTAAGTTAGTTAGAGAAATAATGTTAGGTGCTTCCTTAAGATCTACAGGTTTATACGGAACCCTAGGTGCTCGAGTCAAACACGCACTTGGCCGTTTTTTTTTATTGGTATATGGCGAATAGCCGTCGCTTCCTAGTTACTGATTAGAATACTTTTTCTTCATTTTAAATGACCACAAAGTAACGCCCGAAACTCGTTTAGATATAATTTAGAAAATGGTTTTGTGTATTTTCGCGTCACCTAGGCCCAAAAGAGTACTGAGCGGGTTTAGGTATCTTGCATAATCACTGATTACAGTCCCTATCTATTTTAAAGGGTAATATTATGTTAAGTCTTGACATCCCCATTATTTACTTATAAACAAACTACAATGACATACGAGTACCACCGCTAGCTCCAAAAAAAGAAATGCTTAAATCTGGCAATTTAAGTTGTAATAAGTAATCTTTTATGAAGTGCCTCTCCTTTTACTTTACGAGTGCAGAGTTTGAACAACACACAAAATGATACATAATTTATTTGTCTTTTGCTCAATTTTTATATGCGGTCGTCGGCCGACAAATTATCGTGATTATATTTATACCCTTTCTAATTCATAACGAAGTTTTTAATCACAGTTGGAATTGCGCTGTCAAGGACTTTTCATTGCATACATACTACTGTGATTAGAGGTCTAGACCAGCATTGCTAGTTTTTTTTCGAAAGCGGGACATAGTAAAAAAAACGTATTTATTTAGTCAGAAGTTTTTAGATAGGTATTATCTTTATTATTATTTTTTTCATCTAATTATTTGAATTCAAATTACGTGTACGTGATAATAGACAGCAAAAATAGCCATAGACAATGTATTTTAATAAAAATATAATATTTTAAATCACATTTACTCTATCATTAAATAGTTGAGTCTTATTCGTCTTCTGAATAAAAAAATAACGGTCGGTCGAGTTATCCCAGAAAAGCGGGACCGAACTCGTCCCGCGCGGGACATTTAATTTTGATTTAAAAATCGGGACGTCCCGCTATAATCGGGACGTCTGGCAACGCTGGTCTAGACTGACTACCACCCACCGGTAGCAACTTTTGTGGCGTTTCCCGATATATACTGAAAGTTTTGATACTGCTCCTACATAAGTATATTGTACTATGAACCTTCCTACTAACAATAAATCCTGCCACGCCGAGCATCTTTACCCATGGGAATAATAGCAAAATTGCTTGTAGCTTAATGTATTTAAAATATCATTATTGTACTATTACTTGGAAAGTGAAATAGGAAAGCTCGGTGTACCTACGTACATTTATTATTTGTAGCTTGTTATAGTTAGGTACTTATTATAATAAGTTATCTATAGTGTTGTGTCTGCTTTACAGGCTAAGATTTAAGTGTCATTCTCGATATCAATGGAGACCAATTAGTGAGCACTGGTCAGACGTAAAGAAAATCAGTGAATAAAAAAGGTCAAAGAACCATAATATAAACCCGCTTTAAACCAGAATACGGGTCTATCTTAAAAAAATGAGTGAGATAAAACAGCCGGATATGTGAACAAGTGGCGTTCCGCTTGCGACTTTGCTCTAAAAAATAATCAAAATTAATTTAAAAAAAAAGAAATATAATTCGTACTGACGTCGTTTTTAATACCACTAAAACGGTCAATACATTAAAAAATATCTCATGGGTTTATCTTAAAACAGAACTGCCGAATACACTTTCAGCCCTTATTAAAAAAGACCCTTAAAATCGTCATTGTATTTCCAACCAAGTTCAAAATAAATGGTTATGAATTTATCTTCAAAACTGTAGGATTTGCAATTAAAGTATATTTTATCTCCATGGGGGAAGGATTTCGTAAAAAGTATGCTCACATCACAAAGAAAAATTCTACTGTTCAATTATCATGATTAGCTTTAACGTTTTCATGATTCAGACAGACAGTCAGTCAGGGCTTTACATGTTCATAGATAAAAGAAGATTGTATAATATCAATGAATTAAATCCACTGCTTCATTGTGTAACTGCGTAGAAGCTTAATTTAAGTTTACACTATATGCAAAAGTATTAAAAAAAAATGAATTATACGTA
Source organism: Campaea margaritaria (assembly GCA_912999815.1). Classification (NCBI taxonomy): domain Eukaryota; kingdom Metazoa; phylum Arthropoda; class Insecta; order Lepidoptera; family Geometridae; genus Campaea; species Campaea margaritaria. The sequence goes on from OU538788.1 coordinate 11,639,231, forward strand.
CGTCCGTATTATTTATATTTATTATTTTTACGGGTCAGTGAAGTAGTACGAGTGCCGCCATGCTGTGTTATATTTATTGTGGCAGTGCCCTACTTGCGCCGTTTAATTTCGCCTGCAATGCGGTAGCATTCTAGGGGAAATTCAACCTGAATTATTCCTACTGAATTTTACGTTTTGTAGTTTTTTCTGTTATTTAATAAACGTTATCTTTATCTTATAGCTTACATCGCGAAAGTTCAATTTGGTGTCCTTTTTTTACGTTACGGGACGAGCAAGTGGTTCCTCTGATGATGAGCGCCACGCCTGCCCATAACAGTTACAGTGTCACCCAGAACTAATTACAAAATCCTGTGCGTCACTGCACTGCGCTCGTCTCCCTGAGACTTCGATTCTAAATTCTCATATATCCAGTAATTTCGTTGGAAACAGTGCTCTTCAAACCGAAACACAGTAATGTTTGCACACTACTATCTGGCAAAGGTGGTGGCACTTTTTCGTATCAGTTTTTGCAGAAGAAGCCTACTATACTAAAAACATGGAGCTGCAGTATTGATAATGGGAATGGGACATTCAACTAATGGACTTTCATTAACACATTCAACAAACTAATTTAAATAAGGCTTATTACTTAATTAGTTGTTATTAAATACCTAGCCTACATAGATTACATTTATGTAATTTGATGAGTTTGCTCTTTAATCTCTGATAATTAATAGTAAAGTTAAAGCAGGTCAATGATAATTATTACATTTGTGAAATGCTCCATTGAAGTGGGTACTGTGGTAGGTAATGAATTACTCAGTTTCTTTTTCAGGTTACAATAGCAATGATTACACTGTGGTACAAATGATAAAGAATATAAAACACTGGGTTTAGTTTTTAGTAGGTATTTACGAAAACCACACCTACCCGAGAATTATTTAGGAGCTCCACTAATCCAGGACGGGCCCCCGTGGTGGATTATGGCCTAACCCTCCTCACGAAAGTGAGGGGAGACCCGTGCTCGGCATTGGGACGACATGGGTTGATGAGCTATTTAGGAGATTCAAGACCAGAAATGGAAATCGGATACATACAAATGATACGAGGAATTCGATTCATTTGTCATTTTTTGTATGGATAAAATTTCAAAATTTTATTTTCCTTTGTGACGTATATCGGCATCCTCAGCGAGCGGATGAGAAGAGCTCATGTACGAACGAGAATTAAAAGTACATTTTACTAAAACACATAACAATAAAGTCCATATAAATCATAACTACATTCTTATAAAACGCACACGCATACGCTACGGCTGTCATAGACTATACTTTATTTGTAAGTTTTGTCACTGAAGAAGTCAACCAACTGAAAATTAAAAGCAAATAATTTCTTTAACCTTCAACGTGAATTTAGCGACTACAATTTGCATCAGTCACGACTTCACATTACTGATACACTAATTGGCACTAAAAGGATACAAAGAAGATGAAACGTGACTTAGGAAACGGCAGATTCCTTTGAGATTTGTAGAAAAGTATGCTTGTCACGCGGCCCATGCGTGTAATCACCCAAAAACATCGATAACTAGATTTTAATCTATTCCAATCAGTGTTATCAGTCAATGATTACAGACTGCCGAGTTCGTTAAAACTACAGTATGTTTGCAAAATAGGTGCTACTACACTTATTATGTAATCTGTGCGTATTTATAGGACGTCGAAATTGTATACAAATAAAAATTAATGTTTGTAGTTATGTTTGTACCCTATGCATTCCTAAACCATAGATTGTGGTGAAACTTTGATAGGGTCTTCCCATGACTGATTGAATATTTTCACAATTAGATACAAGGTACCACAGTATTTATTACTCATAGTCATAAGCAAGGAATATAGGTCATAAGTATAACTTATCGTCCCACCACAACAGGGGAAGATATAAATGCTTGATATTGACACAATGATTGTGGTCGCACCCCCCAGTTCTCGCAGCCGCTTTTGGAAATACTCGAGTCATGACAAAAATGTGAAAATACAGTAACAATTATCCTTAGATCATTATAAGTTTAAGAAAATTTTAGTTACAGGAAAATAAAAAACGTATTTTATTTATTGAAAACTGTCGGTGCCTCCTGAACTATAAAAGTGTTTTACATGATACCTTAATAACGTAGCTTATGCTAGTATTTAAGGTGAATTATTATAAATAAACCTTCACTTGATAATTTACTGTTAAATAATTATATCACATCCTACTAATATTATAAATGCGAATGTTTGTAAGAATGTATGGATGTTTGTTCCTCTTTCACGCAAAAACTACTGAACGGATTCGAATGAAATTTGGAAAACAGATAGTTTATAACCCGGATTGAGTAATAGGGTACTTTTTATGACAGTATGTTCTCGTGGGACAAAACGGGAACTACGCGGGTGAAACCGCGGGGCGCAGCTAGTTGGCAATAAAATTGGTATTACTTATCCTGTGGTAGATTATCTATTCCGAGGACTGAACACTGTCCTCAACGGCTTTATAAGTAGGTACCTAATAGCAATTGAATAAGTAACTACCTACCAAATTAATAAAATTTGGATTAACCAAAACGAAGCTGTGCGTACTGATAAATGAGCGGTATCATATCTTTCACATAGTAAATTGCTTATTAAAATGTTATCAATTTCACGATGCTTGCGGCACCGTAACAACAGTGAGATAGGTGTACCTAGGTAGAAACAGTCGGTTACTTCAGTCGCTTTTTAAGTTAAGGGATGATAAAAAAAACTAAACACCCGTCTGCGACCAAAATAGAAACGTTATAAGTAGTCAGAGGCTTCACCGTTACATTTCAACTTTTGGCATTTCACGTTTCAGTATTTTTCACAGTCGGGTTTTTTGTTTATTATTGTCAATATTTATTTATTTTCTACTATTTATGGGTTTCCTGCTTACATAGGAGCTGATTAGCTAAACAGCTGTTGTGCAAATCAACAAAATCTATATACGAGGGTGAATCAAAAAGTTCTTAGAAGTGCATATATATGAAACCTTTTTGGATCAAGTTCGATATTCAAATTAAAGAGTGTCTATCACACTATATTTATGCAGACTGTCGCTTGTTTTTGTCAGTTCGTTCGCATGTAATAAATTTTTTTGTGCAACGAGTTGCTAAAAAGTCAAAATTATGGATAAAAGTGAGTTACGTGCGGTGATAAAATATCTCAGTTTGAAAAAAATGTCTACGAAGGAAATTTTTTTGGACATTCAGCAGACATTAGGGGGTGATGCTGTACCCTATTCTACGGTTGCGTACTGGGTGGCTGAATTTAAAAGAGGTAGATCAAGCTGTAAAGATGACCCGCGTTCTGGGCGGCCTTCAACCTCCGTTACAGAAGAAAATGTCAAAAAGGTTGAGAATCTGGTTTTGGAAGACAGAAGAATGACTATAAAACATATAGCTGAGATCCTAAAGATATCTTTTGGTAGCGTTCAATCCATTTTAATTGATTCACTGGGGTTCAAAAAAGTGTCTGCAAGATGGGTGCCACGAATGTTAACCGACGAAAACAAAAAGCGACGTTTGGAAATTTCCAAGCGTAATCTCGAAATGTTCCAGCGTGATTCGGATAATTTTTGCCGTCGTCTTGTCACCATGGATGAAACGTGGGTCCACCATTTTGATCCTGAAACTAAAAGACAAAGCATGTCTTGGAAACGACCATCCTCTCCATCCATTAAGAAATTTCGAGTTGCTCCTACCGCTGGCAAAGTTATGGCCTCTGTGTTCTGGGATAGTGAAGGAATCCTTTTTATTGATTACATGCCAAAAGGCCAGACGATTACTGGACCCTATTATGCAAATTTAATCCCGAAAGTGCGTGAAGCGATTAAAGAAAAACGTCGTGGAAAACTGTCGTTGGGCGTGTTGTTCCTTCAAGATAACGCTCCTGCTCATCGATCGGAAGTTGCGCTCAACGCAATCCGCTGTGCTGGCTTCAATCTCCTTGACCACCCACCATATTCTCCGGACTTAGCCCCAAGTGATTTTCACTTATTTCCAAAATTAAAAGAGGAAATTCGTGGAACAAAATTTCACGATAATGACGCGGTTATAGCTGCCGTAGAGGACTTTTTCGAGAGTCAAGAAAATAATTTTTTTTCACAAGGAATAAGGAAGTTAGAAACGCGTTATTCTAAATGCATTGCATTGGAGGGAGATTATGTAGAAAAATAAAATATTATTATTTAAATCTTTGCATTTTTTAATATTGATTCCAAGAATTTTTTGATTCACCCTCGTACTTACCTATAAGTGATGTATATTCTTGGAATGGTACATATTTTAATCATGAATATAATCAACTTCCACATAATTATATTAGACTAGTGTAGGGATTATTTTCCGATATTTTTAGGTAAATATAAAAAAGCGGTGGTAGCCTAGTGGGAGAACGTCCGCCTTCCAATCAGAAGGTCGTGAGTTCAAATCCCAGTGCAGGCACGTACCGATGTGTTTCTATAAAACATATGTACGTAATTATCACTCGCTTTTCGGTGAAGGAAAATATCGTGAGGAAACCCACATACCTACCCGAGAATTATTTCGGAGGTAGGTATGTTATCCATCAATCCGAACTGGGCCCCCGTGGTGGATTATGGCCTTACCCTCCTCACGAAAGTGAGGAGAGACCCGTGCCCAGCAGTGGGACGTTATGGGTTGATGATTAATTATAAGTATAGGTAGATTTTTTCATTTTCATTTATATAATTTTTCTCCAATTGGGAGCAAGCAAGATTCTTACTTGCGTGGTGGATTATGGCCTAGCCCTCCTCATGAAAGTGAGCGGAGACTCAGCAATGGGACGATATGATGATGATGATATTGTTTCTTTGCGAGTAATATTATCACTGCACACGACGTGGATCTAACGAATTGTACTGTTATAGACTTACCCCCTTATTCATAAAAAGTTATGTGACGTTTTATAAAATCGCGTTATACAAATTTGTACTGCGCAGTACTAAGTGATTTGTACTTCTTCCTACTTCTTCCTGAGCTATTGTTATTCTTCTGTACTGTGTTTATTTTTGTTTCTGGTGTACAATAAAGAGTTTTTCTATTCTATTCTATTCTAAGTAACTCTTTATAAATAAGGGGGTTAGTTTTCACCTATCTGTATTTAGTTCAATTGTTTCTACTATGATCCAACCGATCCATATATTATATATTACTCGTATAACCCTAATAATATGTAGAACAATAATTATAGTCTGCTTAAAAATGTGTATGAGAATAAAACTTACAATAGGTACATAACTAGCCTAACAAATTATTTCAGTTCTTTACACAGTGCTAATATATTTATTATTGGTGAAATCAAGTGAGTAATAAAAAAATAAAAACATGTCGACACAAGTTACCTCATTTGGAGAGAAAGTTTTACCCAAAATAATCTTTGTTTCTCGAAGTCTGGTGACTTTCATAATAATGACTTTTACCTTATAAATACTGTCATTACACCGGAAATTGTTTCCACGAGGCCATGCCGTAATTAACCATAATGAGGACACTAGTAATCTATGTCTTTCATTATTCTAGTAAGTAAGTAGGTACCTAAGTAATTACGTGCTATTGCTGTTCGTGAACAAAGAAGTTTATTATAATCCCAATTACATAAAATTTCCAAATATGTACTTATACATTATACATCAACATCATCATAAACCCATAACGTCCCACTGCTGGGCACGGGTCTCTCCTCACTTTCGTGAGGAGGGTTAAGCCATAATCCACCGCGGGGGCCAGATTCGGATTGGTGGATCACCTATCTACCTCCGAAATAATTCTCGGGTAGGTATGTGGGTTTCCTCACGATGTTTTCCTTCACCGAAAAGCGAGTGATAATAACGTACATATGTTTTATAAGAAACACATTGGTACGTGCCTGCACTGGGATTTGAACTCACGACCTTCTGATTGAAAGGCGGACGTTCTCCCACTAGGCTACCACCGCTTCACATTATGCATATCACAATGATAACATTTCATAACTAAGTACCTGTTTCTGTATCTTCGTTTGCACGATATCTGTACATATATACCTACATATCTTATATCTTTAAATGGGTAATTCTTGTATATATATTATTATATATATTTATATAATTGGAATCTCGGAATCGGCTCCAACGATTTTCATGAAATTTAGTATATAGGGGGTTTCGGGGGCGATAAATCGATCTAGCTAAGAATCATTTTTAGATAATGTAATTTTATTCGTTTATTTATAAAAAAAACCGAGCAAAGCTCGGTCATCCAGGTACTATATTAATATCATACGAACCCCGCAAGATGTCGAGAGGAAACACAAATGAAATAAGCAACTCAACGCGGATCAAAATACGCGCAGGAGACACGACTTTTATGAAACCAGCTCTGACAGAAAAACTATATTTTATGTAATGAGTCCACGCACGCATTTATGTATACCTTCGACAACATTTTTTTTGTACTGTGGTTTGCCTGTGCTCCGAACTGACCCCACGCGATGTAACCTTACTGATTTTTTCACATTTTCAGTGAAAATTTTTCACCTATCTTAATCATAACATACCTCCAACAGTAATTGGATTGTTATTGTACTTAACTAAGTATGAGGCCGATCTAATACTATAATTAAAACCGATTCATATATCTAGGCCACATAATAAATAATAATAAACAGTATTCTCTCTTTGAACATTTAACCCCTATAATATATAGACATACCTCATCAACTGTTTGAAAGTTAATATCGATCAATAATACAACAATAAGATGTTCAAAACCTCGCTTCAGTAAAATCATAACAAAGGTTAATTCAATACACTTTTGTGAAGGTTGAGGAAAGAATACAAATCATGCGTGCGTCATCCGTCAGTCATCACAATAAAAAATATTTTCCTGAACATCATGTTAACGGATCAGCGTGATAGCATAAGTAACCCTTGACCTCTTTAATGTGCATCTTAAAACAGCACAATATAGAATAGATACGGAATAGTGACAAAGTAACTATCGTGTGTGTCTACACAAGATAGTTAGGTAGGTGTTAAGAATATAATAATCTCATGAGCAAATACTTTCAACCCACTTTAATTTTACGCGGCAAAGCTTCCTTATTTTTGGCGGCAAACCCAACTGTCAAGTCCCCGCCGCTTCTGGCGTCACCACAGAGTATCGCCGCTAGAGATGCCTCTTGGCACGGCGAATCGATAATCGCCGGTAACAGTAGTAGATAATTAAATGAAAACCCTTCCCAATTTAGTACACAGTAATAAATTTTTACCTCCGTTGAGTAATACCCCCGAAAACATTATCGTTTTCATCTTCTATTATTATGTTTGTAACGTTGCAAGTTTTTTTTGGGCTAATCAAATCAAGACAGGACGAACTTGACACGTTCAACAAAGACTAGTTAGATTTAGCTCAGGATTGCACAGTCTGTAAAGAAAACAGTCATGAAGTCATGTTGCATTCGGCCTTATTTTTTTTTTGTGCCCGGGGAAAATGTCTTTAAGCATACCCCCGACCTCGGGGGAGGCCGAGTGGTTATGTGGGTTTCCCCCACCAGAACGCGTCATGTGACGCGTCTGACGGGGTTTACCCACTAAAAACCCCGGGGTGTTCTCTCTCCGCAGTGTGGAGGTGGTCACGGGTACGACTGCGCTTCCGCGACCACCTCTGCGGGCGTCCAGGCGACTGCCGTGGACTCTACTCTAGGGGCTGTCGGCCTCGCCTAGGATGGATGCGTTCTGGAGAACACCTCAGAACGCATCTCGCCTCGGGACTATGTGGTGGGGCGTTGGATCCCCCGATCCGCGGCCCCTAGTCCCTGTTATTCGGCCTTTGCCCAACAATATTTAACATTTTTATGCTGTCTGGCAATTTATTATTTATAGCCTTTATAATACACATATTATATACATTTTTTATCATAAGTATACTTAGTATACTTAGTATGTAGGTACACTTATAATTAATATCTTTACAACTACTGGTTTGAACTGCATTTCATTGATAATTGTTTAATGGACTTTGTACCACCCAGAACATTGTATTGAAAATCTTAAGTGACAGGCAATGCACAGCACTCGCTCCCTTGAGTATTACGAGTATAATTGCAGGGTTCAATGCCTTTCAAACCGGTTGAAAATCGGCCACATGACTTATGAATGATGATGATTACTGTGAGATTTTACTAAACAAAAGGTGACAGTTTAATGAACAACATTAAAGTTATCTCGCTCTTGCATGAAATAAATATTTATTAGCCTTCCCGAAGAAGGCTCTAACGAGGCTAGCTATTAACTTTCTCCCCATTAGGTACCTTTGTCCCACCAGTATAATGGGGATAAAGGAAAAATTGTTTCATCAAACAAATCAAACTAAGCAGGTACCTACATAACTAGAACCCAAAACTTTTCCACGAATGCTTCAAACCCCGCCCGCAGTCTTTATATGTATGTATATCATCTTGACAATAATAATTAACACTTATAGCTATAAACATCATTAACGTTTACCCAGTAACTGACTGATAAATAACCGCATTGAAACACCGTTCCTTCAAGAAACATCATCAAACTATGAGGAAACATAAATCTTACCTGTAGAATTAACCTTCAGCATAGTAAAAGTTGAAAGTTCCCCGCATCATCTTACTACTACACAACTACTTTATACATGTTTACTAACAATATTATGTTCTGTCTGTCGGATTAGTGTCAGTCAATGCCCTTGCATCGCATCAGTGACTCAGTACAGTGCCGAGGTCATCTTCAACGGCAAGATTTCCTGGCGCCTGCTGCTCCATTTCAAACTGCATCCCTCGTTTACGCATCAGTTCAAATTTAGCTAGGGACGCCGCAGCGTCTTTGTGGCCATGTACTTACTTAATTTTTTGAATATCCACATTATTACAGTATTGTTTTTTTCGTCTGTGGTATCTCATGCCAATGTATCACGATAACACGTATGCGCTCCGCATGCTCCTCTGGTATGTTCATATTAGCAATCACACTAAAATTACATTTGCAAACAATTTGCTCCCGTGATATATAAAATATCCAGTTATTACCGCATCGCGCCGTGCCTCAACCGGAGGCGACTATCAAATTATATCAGTAGACTTTGTGATAATTTCTATGCGTGCCTCGTTACTTAGACTGATATTACACCTTTTTATCCAACCGCATGTTTGTTTATAGTTGGCGAACTGCCTAAACGGCAGGCGCAAGCAAGGCATCAAGCATTCATTTCAATATCCAACTGTAATGGTAATTATAACAATTTTAATTACAACAGTTGTTTTTACCCGACTTTTTTATGTTACTATGTAACGAGACGAGCAACTCATTCACTGATGGTAAGCGCCACGCCTGCCAATAACATTTACAGTGCTACCCTGAACATTCCCTTACTCCAACTTGTCACCCTGACAAATCGGTTCTAGTCTCATATGCCCAGTAATTTAGCTGGAAACAGTGCACTTCAAACCGGTACACAGTATTGTTTGCACACTACTGCTTGGCGGATGAATATCTAAAGTGGCAAAGGTGTGGTGTGTACTTTCCCATGTGGACTCTTGCAGAACAGGCCCACCACTACAAAACCACCTGCACTGAGGGTTATTCTCTGACTAGTAGATAAAAGTCATATTATAATATTATAGAATGAGCCACCGTATAAGGGAGGTATGGAAGAGAGGGTCTAATAGATCTATGTGAATTTATCCTCTCCCAACAACCATAGAGCTGGTACCCATGTAAACAATGCCGCTCCTGATGTTTTGACTCTCGTGACCTACTCCTGACTGAAAACTGCATGAAAGTCACAGACGGTGCAAGCATCGTTTTTTTTTTATTTGACTCGGTTACTTATAGAGTAAGTTGTTCACGCACGTTCGTTGCACTCTACTGCTTGACGGCTGAGAAGTCCCCAGGCGGTCTCTTGTAGAAGAGGCGGCCTACCCCTACAAAACGTGGCTGCATTACCCGCTTATTCATAAAAAATTATCAGGTATGTGTTTAAAGCTCCCTACAGCTATCGACACGAAAATAAGAAGAAGTAATGTACAAAGATATTTGAAAGATTTAGTTAGAAGCTACAAAATCCTGGACGCATAGTAGAAAAAAAATAAAAATTGGAGGTCTCTCTCTTCAATCAAAAAAAACTGAATGCGCTCAAAAGCCATAATACTAATTATAGCCATACTACTAGCCATAATAAATAGCGACCAGATGGTCAGACTGGAACCGATTCATATCGGCTCATTCAGTGTTTTGTCCCAATCGGGCCGAAGGGGCAGTAGGACTAAACACTGAATGAACCGATATGAATAGATTCCAGATGGCCATTGCCTCTATTATGTTCTTTCAGATAGAAGACCTTTATGGATAAACAGGTCAATTCAAGACTGTTATCGAAGAGCACAAAGGCAGTACCAACAAGCTTTGGATAAGCTCAGCCAGGCATTGTCCTCTATAATAGCTGTCATTCAAAAGAACCATGTATAAACATGTGCGTAAAAAGCAATAATAATTTTATCTGGGTTGAGTACATCTGCCAATAAAGTAATTGCCTTATAGTTATAAATTAATGGACTAGGTAGTATTGTGCATCCGGTGTTTTTGTTTGCGCAGCTACAGTTTTAGCCCAAGAGCCCACGACGGCCAGACCTTCGTTATTTTATAAAAGCTGAAAGATTCTCTGTGTATGTCCCCAACACAGGTAAGAAAGACCAGCGACTATAGAGTTTGGCCTGTGGTTACTTTATTAAATATTTAAATATTGCAAATATTTTGTGTGAACCTAGTATTGGCTGACTCTGGGTATTTGCGAGACCTTATGCTTGCGTAGCATAATACGAGCCTATTATGCTACGCTACGATGGATGCATTAATTTTGCAGATTAGGGATGGCCATAAATTATATGAGATTGCTTACTCAGCATCTCTTGAATTTTGTTGGGCAAATGGGAAACGTGTCAAAACTGGTACCTGTTAAACCTTGCACCAGAGTTTTATTGGTCAGATATTTCATAAGCATTGCATGGCGCAAGTAAACATAGATAAGTAGTAGTTACATTAAAAACTTGAGGCAGGTAAATACTCGTACTAATAACTATAACTACCTTTCGCCCGCGACTCTGTCCGCGCCAACTACAGTTTATCGCGATAAAACGTATCCTATATCGCTGGTACCTATCCTATGGGGGCGCTACTTACTTCCAGCGGTTTCACCCGCGTAGTTCCCGTTCTCGTGAGAATACGGGGATAAAATATAGCAAAGCCTATGTTACTCCCTGATAATGTAGCTTTCCATATGTGAAAGAATTTTTAAAATCGGTTTAGTGTTTTAGGCGTGAAAGTGTAACAAACAAACTGACATTCGCATTTATAATATTAGTTAGCACAGTTAGGATGTCGTTTTATTTCACTACAAACTTGTTTCACTAACAGATGTAAAGTACTCTCATACTGGTAGATAACAAATGTGTGCCGTATGATGTGTGCTTAATAAAACAAATAGGTCAGTCAAGTAGGTAGATACACGCTCTGTTTGTAGAGGATAACAAACAAATAATGGATACGACCCTTTTTATTTATTGCTCACATCTAAAGAAAGAGAAGATCCAAGCCTCGACAAAGCAAGCAGATGTCGCGGTGGAACATTGTATTCATGTATATTCAGTAGAGGCCCCTCTACTGAATATACATGAATGGGATACAGGAATAAAAGATCTGCTACAGGGATACTATTTTTGTACTTTTGTGCATTTATACGAATACTTATAAGTTTATATTACACCAAAAAGTCTGGAAAACGAAGGTAACGTAACGAAAAGGTTTGGTTTCCTGCCAAAACCACAGAATAGATAGCCAAAACTCCTAAATGTTGCAGGACATTATGATGTTGCTAGAGACATCGTGAAAAATCAACCGTAGTGAAATCCAATTGTGAGTTTAGATATTTCAAAGAAACTTCTCTCATGATACTTTTCATTGTGAGAGCTCATTGATAGAGGTATCACTTGTGAAAATGTGGCAGTCAACGACCAACAGAGAGACGGTCATGACTAATGTAATGAATGACTATTGTTTATACACGCATTAGGGTTGGTCGTTATGTGCTTTTACTGTGTAGATTAGCGTAGGCATCGTGCTATCTTCTACCTGGCCATGACAATGTCCTCATAATGAATCACCTTTATTATGCACCAATAACTTTGATTTCATTCAGTACGCTGACCTCCACAGTTTGCGGGAAACCGAAAATGTGATGTATATATTGTATATATTACTGTTGTTTTTTTATGTTTTTTCTCAAGCTTGTGTCTTCATGTGTTAATGTGTAATTTTGGTGGAATGAAATATGTGCGGGCATGAATGTGGGCAAATGATACAAAAACTAAAAATGTATTAAGTATCATGTTTTCTCCAAAACTTCCATCCATCAGTTTACTGAATTGTAATGTGACGTCAACGGACTAGACTAAGTAACTGCTTACTTGACTGACTGGGATTCTAGGCTTTGACTATATCACAAACAAAAAATATAGTAAAAATTTATTGACGTCTCGCGACTCTTCTAACCAATAGTTCTTTGGCCATTAGCAGAAGATGCAATGCGAATCAATTAGAAGGAACAATGATTTATATTCCTCAACCAGTTCAGCGAAGAGGAACTCAATTCCGTTGTATTTTTTAACTGTTTTTTAACATATATACTTTCTCCTATAAAAAAAAATAGTTATCGTAGTTTGGTTTTTAAACATTACTATGTTCCGGTTTGAAGGGCATTGTTTCTAGCGAAATTACTGGGCATATAATATAAGAGACTTTAGAGCCGATGTCTCAGGGTGGCGGGCGCAGTGCAATGCCGCGCAGGATTATGCAATGCGGGGTTCTGGGTGGTGCTGTGACTGTTATGGGCAGGCGTAGCGCTTACCATCAGGTGAACGATTTGCTCGTCTCGTCACTCAGTCAAAAATAAAATAACTGGAACTTGGAGTCAGGTTTTTGTAATTTTGCATTATGGACGGAGATCAGTGGTTCACTATCGGCGGCACGCGGGTAGTGCGTGTGTAAATCCCGACACTATCAACTCGCGAACGATAATGAGCAGAATGCTGATGACACTCACTTCGGTTGGTGACAAGATTACCTCATGAGCTGTGACGCAAATTGTCTATCTGAAAATAATAAACATTGTTCGCGAGCACGAGCTCGAGAAATGCTTTGTTTCTAGAGATAGATACGAGGTGCCCACCGTACAGATCTTCTACGATAAAACGACTTGCAACAGTGAAAAAGCTAAAAATAAATCTTTTATCGGCTTTAGTGTAGTTTTCATAAAATACACTCATGCTTAGTGGCACTTATAAAGACAGTATTGTACCAAATGCACTTGGTATGTTTTGGTCTATAAATATTTACTAATATCAATAGACTTTGCCTCGACAGAAACCCAGAGTACAACGTAGATCTCGTGTTTACTATGTCTCAACGTAAAGTCCTTGATCGTACATAACATAACAGTCAGCGATAAAATTGCTGAACAATTTCCTTACGTGCACAGTATCAGTATCATCATCATCATCATCGTGATCAACTCATATCGTCCCACTGCTGAGCACGGGTCTCCCCGCACTTTCGTGGGGATTGTTAGGCCTTAATCCACCACGGGGCCCCGGTCCAGACTCTCGGATAACATATGGTACCTACCTCTGAAATAATTCTAGAGTAATTGTGTGGGTTTCCGCGAGTTTTAGCGAGTGATAATTGCGTACATATGTGTTACAAGAAATTCATTGGTACGTGCCCGTGCTGGGATTTGAATTTCGTTAGTTAAAATCCCTGTGCGGGCAGTGCCTTCCAAGGAGAAGGTCGTCCGTCTCCTTGAAAGACAGAGGTTCTCCCACAAGGCTACCGCTTGACTGAAATGGCACGGTAAACTTGGATATAATTTTCTAGCCATACCAGTGCCAACGCATATCTGGCCGATAGCCAGGTAATGGGATTCTAGTGATCCGACCGCATTACACCCGACCAAAGCATGGTCTACAGAACCAAATACTATTACTGTATGTATGAAACTATCTCACTCGGAAGTATGTGTGCAGTCTGCATTCTAGCGGCTTGATATGGACCATGAAAAATCATGAATTCGATTTTCCGTCAACGATAAATTCGACGTAGCGGTGCTAGCCTAGTGGGAGAACGTCTGCCTTCCAAGAAGAAGGTCGTGAGTTCAAATCCCAGTGCGGGCACGTTTTTTTTTTATTTGAAGAGTATTTTATTTACGAGACGAGTAAGTCGTTCACCTGATGGTAAGTGCTACGCATGCCCATGCATGCAAACTCCTGGACGTGGGCACCCTTCCCATCCTCGCGTATGGCGCACAGAATTGGTCTTTGACAGTTCAGCAGAGGTCCGCTCTCGAGGTATGTCAACGTGCTATGGAGCGCAGTATACTTAGCGCAAAGCTGATAGACCGCATCCGGAATACCATACTGCGCTCTCGGACAAAAATCACAGACGAAACCCAGAAAGCTGCAAAGCTTAAGTGCGACTGGGCTGGTCACGTCAGCCGCATGCCAGAGGAACTGTGAGCCAAGTCCAATAAGAGTTGGACCCAACATTATAGGAAACGGCGACGCGGCAGGCCCAGAAGGAGATGGCTGGACGATCTTGACGCCTAGGTACTTGAAGGACTGGACAGCCGTAGCTCAGAATAGACAGAAATGCATGGAGGCCTTTGCCCTGCAGTGGGACATCTCGGGTTCATAATAATAATAACTGTTCTGGTAATTTGTAATAAATGTACATATTTTTCAAATATTCATGGATGGAAGCGGAAATCCTTTTAATTATTAAAAGAGCTATATTTTTCCAAAATGATTTAACAACGGCACGTCTCAGTGAACAATGACAATGAAACCGACAAGAAAGATGGGGTGATTGATAGCCCAGACCCAAGAGATAACCAATCAGGCAGGTTCTGCTTCAGTTCGGTTCTGCTGTCTGACTACGGAACCTCTTTTTAGCCATCAACTGATGGAAAATTCCTAGACGTCCTGGAAGTCAGCTCGAGCCTAGACCTCATGGTCAGATTCGTACTCACTGGAAGAACTCTGATCTACAAAACGAACATAATTCTAGTCGTCTTCTTTATCTATGTCTTCTAAATTAGTTTGTGCTAATAACAACTCGTCGAAAGCATCTTCGTTTACCACACCTCTTCTTCTGATCTTATAGTCTGTTTGGATCTTAATTGTGTTTTCTTTAAATGCCCACAAGGTTGCATCGTTTCGAATGGATTTAGGTACTCACCTATAGAACAAGTATTAAAGACACGAAATGAATACAAAGACTACTCGCGACAGACTCCGTAAAGGCGTCGGCAGGACGAAAGGGGACGGGTCATAACGGGTGTTGTAACCGCGGCAAATGGTTTACGAATTATTTTACTATTACTCTTACGTAATATAGTGATTGTGAAAATATTGGTTCCTTTTAGACGTAACAATTATGTAAGTGAGGGCTGTAAGGGATAAAATGACGCGCTAAGAAGTTCGGCATAATTTCAAAACCTTTAAATGTGACGCAAGGGAAGTTCCAGAGAAAAGCTCAGGATAAAGGCTCTGACGCAAACACACGTTACGTCACGTTTATTGGAATAAACAAATACCCCACGGAATCGGAGGTGGTCGGGTTATGCAAACAATAACAAAATTGTTTTTCGGCTGTCGAAATGTCCCCAGAATATTGTCTCATGATATGACAGACGATCTTTATGATTCACGTTAACGCCGTCGTTGTTTATCTATTCACGCTGACGCTGATCAAGACTCAATAATATTTGTGTAGGTAACGATTAATACTGTTGTTTCCACCCAAAAATTCTTCAGTGGTACCTAAAAGTTTCAAACGAAATATATTAGGTCTGCCTGTCCGTGTTTTGGATTACAGGCTTTACGAAATACCTAAATACCCTTTAGGTCAGAAGTACTATTGATGGTTCTAGTGACACACCTTTCCGTCACTAGTACCATTAGAAAAGAGATTGAGTTGCACGGTTTATTTACATAATTCCCCAGAAGCTGTCCCCTAAGAGGAGTTATGAAGTTTTAAAAAATGGGCCTTCATAATCCCCAATTAAATACCGGCTAGAGCATTATGTATGACAATAATCATAGACATAACATTCATCATTAGCACTTAATTATATTTGATCACCGTCCCTATATTTTCTCAAGTGGAAACATCATGAAATTTAAAGCTACCTACTCAAATAGATTAGATTAATGTAGGTAGGTGGGTACTTTGAGATAAAAATCGGAATCTGGCGGCGGCAAGCTGTCTGCTCTGTCTAAGGCGGAACGAATCGACCAAGTTGTACAATAGAATGGCCAAACCTAACACAAGATATAATCTGCATCTAAACAAAGACCTTTCTTTCAGATTCCTGCTACTAGATGAATAAAGGAAGTATGTTATCGGTTGAAATAAGCAAAAGTTTAGCTACCTTGAAGAATATACGTGGTGATTAATACCTGAAGTGCACGCACCGTAGCTGACAAAAATCCTATCCAGCTTTCTCACCATTCCTACTGCTTGCGGTCAAAGCTGGTGGGAAGAAAAGGAATTAACCCGAATAAAATACAGTAAGGGGCAAGAAACGGGGTATAATTTTATAATTGAGTATTGTGTTTACTCAATTTTGCAGACAGATTTGTTGCCTAACAAGGTTTATAGGTAATACCCATGCATCAGTTACTCGCATTAGCCGCATAACCTAAAAATTAGCATGCAAATCTCTCAAACCACCTACGTGGGTCTTGTTCGATGGTCTTTTATTCTTCTCTCACTAGTACAATTTGATTCACTAAGTATTTCAGTTACCGAATTGCATAACTTTATTTGAATCGGTTGTTATTCGATTAATTATTTGAAACTTGACAGTAATAAATTAAATTATACATCGTTACTTTATCTTTACAAGAGTTTATCTATCTATCAATAAATGCTATCTTAAACTCCTGAGAGGCCCCAGGGGTCCCAAGTCGGGTTGTGGTCGGGCCGGGTTTGCCGATGGAAACAAACATAAAGTTATAATTTAGAATTAGTTTATATACAAAAGCATACAAGTGTTCAGAAGCTATGTGCATTGTGCAAGTAAGGACCTTCAATAGTTAGGTGCTAGGTAAATGGATTTGGATATGCATGTTCTGCGTGTTCAGCATGAAAAGTGCATTTTAACGATGTACATGTGTAGGTAGGTAAACTAACGTTCGAGTCTCACGTTTATGCAATTTACGAGGGCATTTGTTAAAGTAGGTGCTTAGGTACAAGCGGAGCCATTTTACCCGTACCTACTTACCTCCGTCCTTCCGTTTATCATACCCGCCTCTACTACTACTGTTAAACAACATGATAATTAATTACATTGTACTTGTGATATTACAGGGTATACCCAAACAACATATCTTACACGAGGAGCCTAGTGACAATACTAATACACAAGAGCTTAAGATATACACAGATGGCCCAAAACTGATACAGGTACGGGCACAGGCGCCTTCTCTGACGAGCTAAACATCCACATAGCAGTAGCTCTGGGGTCATATAGCTCCATATTTCAAGCGGAATTTGCAGGGTATCATCCAAGCGGCCACCGCAATACTAAACAGGAAGGTAACTGGCTATAAAATCAGGATACTTTCAGACAGCATGGTAGTTCTTCGAGCACTGCAAAAGGTTGAGCATTCCTCAGGGTTAACAATTCAATGCCACTATCTACTGGAGAAGTTCAGTAAGAACAACATGCTAACTCTTCAGTGAATTAAAGGACATAGCCGGGACATAAAGTGGTGGGTGCTTTACTGACCGCACCCAAGGTCAGTATAGTACCTATCAGGACAACCCTGATTCCATTAAGAAAATTCTTTAATTCTTAGAAAGCTACACTATTTCTGAGTGGCAAAGGTGATGACAAGAAAATGCAAAGTTCTTGCGGAAAAATTAAAATTTCACAGGTAATACCGCGGGGCGTACCTAGTGTGTCATGTGTTATCGGCCTTGGTAGAAAGTTTCAGCGAAGCAAGCACCCACCACTTTACACTAATCGTGAGTTTGACAGCGACTTGTCTGGTCCATTCTGTTTTCAGTGATATTGTGATCACTTATAAATACGATTTTATAATATTGTCATTAGATTAGATTGTTTTGATATAAATAAGTATAATAGTAGGCATTAGGCCTACCATTTGTGGCATAATAGATTACATAAATTTGAAAAACTACGTCCTCGTGGAGTTTTTAGGTTTTTGGTAGAGGTAATGTAGTTTCCTTTACCTTTGCGAGATTCAGATAAGATTTACCATAAGAAAGGGAAACTTATTTTCAAACTCAAACCAATATCAGTAACTCATTGGTTTAGAACTTTCTATGTTCAATAAATTATTTGAGTATCAAGTTTTGAATGTTGACTAGGCTGTTATGTGCTACTTTGACTCGACGATTAGACTGATTTTATATAAAAAAATTAAGTAGCTATCTAATAAATGACACACTATTTGGAATTCCCACTAGATCATACAAATGGCAGATGTAATGGTGAGTGAAGAGTGCGTGCCGACCCCGATCTGTGACTGCAGACAATAAGGCTAATAGCCCATACAAGCGGCCTATTCAGCAAATTGCATGCACTTTGATCTAATAACTATCCATGCACTACGTACTTGCACTAATGGTGCCCTAACTACGTAGATAGCTTTAGTGTGCAACAATAAGTGCATCCTACAAGGTACATTTAACTATCTATTGTACAATCTAATTCTGTAGGTACAAAGCGGCTACATGAGCATGGATTTGTGAATCACATTCCGTGACAAAATGGTCGATTCTCGCTGAATTGTTATACAAAATCGGTCAATTAGGAAAATTTGTCACCAAATGAGCTGGACGGGCCCCTAGGCTATTTCATTAATCCTAACGTATTATCTGCATGTTTTCTTCACGTCCTTTAAGTTTTTTTATTTGACTGGTTAATGATACGATTGTTCACCTGATGGTAAGCGTTATGCCTGCCCATAACAGTGCGACCTAGAACTTTGCATTGCATAATCATGCACTGCACTGTGCTTTTCACCCTGGAACGCTGAGGGCTGGGGGCACTGCTGAGCACGGGTCTCCCTCGTTTTTGTGAGGAGGATTAGGTCATTATCCACCATGGGGGCCCGGTATGGATTGGTGGATAACATACCTTCCTTCAAAATAATTCTCGGGTAGGTGTATGTGGGATTCCTCGCGATGTTTACCTTCTCCGAAAAGCCAGTGATAACTATGTGCATAATACCTATATTTTACAAGAAACACATTGGTACATACCCGCACAGGGGTCTGAACCAACGACCCTCTCCTTGGAAGACGGATGTTCTCCCTCTAGGCTACAATGCTTGCGGGCTAATTACGTTTATACTGATCTAATACGTTTTTAGCAGTTACACCAATTACCAAACGGGCACGGGCACAGAATATATACATAGTAGCTACGCCCCGGGGGTTCACCCGGGACCGTACATTTGTACGAGATATATAGTACCTACTCTATGTTCTATTCCAGAACCTAAAGTATGTATTCACCAAATTTTATCTATATCCGTTCAGCCGGATGTGAAGAGAGGACAAATAAAAATACACACAAACCTTGACATTTATAATTGCTTATTAGTGTGATTAGTGTGAAAGTAAGTAGAGATAGGTACCTAAGATACACTATTTAGATAAGTGAAGTCCACAGTCACACCATAGTAGACCGGTATACTTGTGAGAAAGTATTTTTTAACGAGACTGTGCTTCTGACTGGCCTGTAACTAAATCATATAATTAGGATTTAGGATAGTCAAGACTAGGGACTTAGGACTGTTAAGATCAATCTGGGCTTAATGTAAAAAGGCGTATGACCAGCCTGCAAATTCTCTTTTGCCTGCGACATAAAATACAAAACGGAAAATAAGTAAACTATGTCAAAGTCAAATTCATTATTTACAGGGTCGCAAGTCTTCGTCAAAAACGACCGCGCTGAAGGCACACGTGGGATTTGTGAGGTCGAACTCTGTTGAAGATTCTGGATAATACATGAACCTATGTATACAATATTATATGACCGTGCCTCCGTGGTGCAAGGCCTAACCTCCTCACGTAAGTGAGGGGTGACCCGTGTTCAGGCCGATATGGGTTAATGATGACGATAATGACGATGTATACGAACTGTAGAATTATGTGTGCGAAATACATCCGTTTTGCTTACTAAAATTATAATTATTAACAAAACCTTATCATTAATTTATATCACAATTATCTATTTCTATACAGAAGAACGTGTCGGCTATAAATAAATAAAGTTAAGCTTGACGAGCATAACAAACGTATTTTTGTACCATCAGTCCCACGCCGCACCGGCTTGATTGGCGTGGCAACCTGAATACTGATGAATAGCGCCGTGCCATACACCGAGTGATATACGACCAGAGACGACTACGTGGATGAACTGCCAACTAATCTGTGACCACATGACGGCCTTGCTGTCAACTCGGTGCTACAACTACCTACTAGGTATTCTAGTTTCAATTGAGACAATAAATGTAGCTAGGTAACAGACTTACCACAGACGACTTTGTAGTAGACAATAGTATTCTATATTCTATATTCTTTATTGTACGAGCTTAACCCTATGAAGAGTTTTCTTCCAGCAAACCCTTGAGGAAAGAGAGCATTCAGTCGAGTGTGTAGGTTAAGTGTACAATATTCCAAATGTATATAAATATATACATATATAGTATAAAATAAATATATGTGAGTATCACACAAGTCATCCAACGAGAATTGTAGTGATTACAATAATGATGGCGCTAGATCATATTGGTGTTCTCTTATACTTTAGAGATAGTATTCCTTCACTCTGCCCTTAAATATCTCCAGAGAGGGACTAGTACGTGATAGATACTACATAATAATACGTAAATGTGTTTTACAGGTAAACTTCAGTTAAACAAGGGAGTGTGTTTGTGTTGCAATTGATGTGACTATTAAAGGCTTTTTGTAACACTTCAATATACTTAGTATATTGGCACTGGTTGAGTCTCGGCCCGAATGTTCCGAGAAAGCGAGACACAACAATTTTTGAAAAAAATCAGCCCGGGACATACATACTATTCTGCAGCACTCAAACACATACAGTCACGTAACCTGAACAAAATATCTTGTCACATGTATCGCCAGCCAAAGAATCGAATGAAGTCGCTTGTGGCGACTTATTAACATCTCAGAACAACTTCTGTCGGCCTCTGTGGCGTAAGTGGGTGGTGATCCGACTGCCAAGCGTGAGGTAACGGGTTCGATTCCCGCACAGGGCAAAGATATGTGTGAACCGTATCAACTTTTGTCTTGGTGTTTGTGGGACCATGGCCCTCGTCGTTCCTGATTCCTAGTTAGGGGTCAGGATCTTTGTAAATGATCGAGACGCGTTGTTATTATTATGAACTATTTAGTGAAGGAAGAGGTCGCCACGCCACACAAGCTTTGGTATGGTTTGGCGAAGACACGCGATATTCGGAGACTTCGCGCGATGTCTCTCGGATGGTGACACGTGACGCGACTCATTTGTTCCCCAGTGAATAATTATGCGCATAAATACCTATCTATCTAGTGAGTAATTTTCCTCTCACTTGGACTATTTTGGCGCATACCTGCAAAGCGAAGCGATATTACTTACTATCTTATCGCGTTGCTAAACAATGCGTATGAATGAATAGGTATAATTATTTTGATAGCTCTTCTTTGAAGCAGTCTAGGGCCGCTGATAGGAACGAGCCATTGATGTAATAATAATTATTATATGTATAATAATATGTTATGTTACTAGGTAACGTGGGAGCCATTAAGTAGGTGGTATACCTACTAATAAGAAGTAAAGGACAAAAATTATAGTTATAAAAAAAATTAACTAGCAAGCCGAAAACAAAACGTAGAAAAATAATAAATTTTATGGTAAAACAGCGCGAGGTGCTTTTTATTTTATTTTTCTTCTTTTTATTTCGGCTTGCTAATAAAGCGTGCTTATTAATTTTTTTAGTAGGTAAGTATAAGTTTTGTATTTGGTAGCAAATTTTTTTTTAGTTTATTAGTGTATTGTCATCGGTCCTTGATAAGTACTATGCAAAGTTTCAAAGCAATCCGACGTTTTGAAAGAGATGAAAATCACGTTCAAAAATTCCGTTACATACTATTACATCTATAAACATACGTATCAAGCTAAAGCATCAAGCATCAAGCTATTAAAGGCTGTTATGCATTAAAGACAGGGTTTGTGCTTGGATGAATCGGTTAGGTACAATAAGAAGGCTTTCGAGTGGTAGAGAGGGGGGAGATCGTCGAAGATAACTGTCGATGCTGAAGACCTGCAACCTCGTCGGCATTGAAAAAGTTAAAGATAATACAATATTCCGATATAAATAAGCCCGAGCCCAAGCACTGATAAAAAAATTGTATGCTAGATACTCACCATTCCTGCCTAAGTCAGGTAAAAAGTATAGGTAGATATTACTGGTGATGTTTTGGCTCATTTAGTACCGAATCCTTACAGTACCGAATATTTTCATAAAAGCTTGTCTCGAAAGTATTGACATAACATCAGGATTAGTCGTTTTGATAAAAAGAAAATTTTTGAAACGTATACCTGGTAGGTGGGTAGGTATATATTGGAAAAACGAAAGTGCTGTTTCAGGGGATTTTTTGTATGAATTCACGATTCGACATTATTTTGTTTTTATTTTTGTTACTCTTCATGATCTTCAGTTCACCATTACCAAGTGACGTGCAGGGTTTTGCGGGGAAACTGGTATAACACGGATGAAACCGCGGGTCGCTGCTAGTTTGCAATAAAAAAAACAGCGAGAACTCTGAACAAACTACTAATCACCGACCGTACGTTAAAATATCATCAAGGTCTCCACGGACGTAAAACATTTCCATAAATTGTATGCTAGCATTGCGATAAATACTGACTACTGCCGTATAAATAGGACTGTTGCTATTGGGTAGGTCCCATTATGAATAACTACTTAAACGGAGTGTCGCGGTTCCATTGTACCTAATTCGCTGTTTATGGAAGCGAGCCTAATTAATGTTAATGACTAATAATGACTTACCTAATCGAGCTAATGGCTGACACGCTCGGATGACATGAACATACTTAAACTGTGTTTGTTTTCGTTCGGTAAGAGAATCAGGGGTTTGGTTACAATGTGCAGTCTACATCTTATAGATAGGCATAAGCCAGTTCCCTTTTGGAATAGGCAGAGACTAGATACATCTTTCCACATGCTACAATCTCAGCGGAAAGCAGTACACCAACTCCCTGACACCCTCTACTGGTTTCTGGAACTCCAAACCAATAGGCTGTGTAGGGCTCATGTGTGGTAGTGTCACATCATTTCCGCCTGGTCTCATTCAATCCGTCTTTTACTCATAGGGGAAATTCTGTTACTTAGAATCTAATTTTCTACTTCATAAAATGTGTCTAAGATATGTGTGTATTACTTACTAATGAATACGTTTTTTAATTTAGATAGTACCTATACTGAAATACGTCTTCGTAATATTTTAATAATTACACCTTGTATTATAAGATTCTGAGATCTTACTTTACAGCTATTAAAGTTTATAACAATCTACCTTTCGACGTTAAGATGCAAAGGATAAGGTACTCGTATAGGTAGCTGTAGAGGTACAGCTTTGTCGATAATCGCTCGCTGCATGCCAATGATTTCATCATAGGTAAGTAGGTAGGTACATATAATTATACAGAAGATTCCACCACACCACCAAGTATCTAGGAAGGTAACCAGTATATTATTATCATTTTACGACTATAAACACACACTAGATAGATAGGTAACATACGTAAATACCTCTCCTCTTCTCTCCATGTAGTAGGTACCTATAGTACTTTATTTGAAGTCACTGTAATAAAAAACAGGTATATGTTACATAGATCCTACTTAGTCTATTTACTTATTTTATACATTTTAAAGTTAAATTGTAACTAAGTCTATAATAGGAAGGTGTAGTAATTGTTTCTACTACAAATATTATAAAGTTTGGCTTCATAGTCAATGTTCTACTACCTATGGTATAGTTTCCTGGCCAGTAACTCTGGAAGCCCTTCAGCAGTTTACTTCCATCCAAGTATAAAGAGAGGTAGCTGCTATATCTCTATAAAGAACTTCGTATTTACCTAGTACTATTTTAGGTGGATAGGTGTGTAAGAAACCAATTCGGCAATTGTGCAAATTGCTTACCGTTCGTTCAGGTACCAAGGCAGGTATTGTAAACGGAAAACGCCAATGGAGACAGATGTATCCGCTAGTCCATTAAATAGGTGACGTGCTTGAGCTCTCGGCTCCCCTCGGGAGCCACTTATCATGCACTAGTTCCCACTACTTATCCCCTTGTTTGACGTCAATACAATCAAGGTAGAGTTACCAACTACCTACTAGGTAATAACTTAATAAATCTGTGTAATAAGAGGAACAAAATATTAAGTTTTGTCAGTGAGCTGCCCAAAATATAGATATAGTTTAGTGTGTACCTAAGTTATAATTAAGTAGCTGCGCCATGCGGTTCCAACCGCATAATTACACTTTTTCCGCAATAACTCTGCATTCCCGGATTAAATACCACTATGTTACTAAAGAATAGCTGCAGATTGCAAAAAATCAAATGACAAATCGTGAGTTCATACAAATATCTCACAGAATAAAACATTTTCAGTTTTTTCCAAATTTTCTAATTTGGCAGCTTTCTTATGAACCTTCTTCTGACAATAACAACGACTAAAAAAAAAGAAGCTAACCATGCGTGTAACGTATTTACTTGTGTAAGGATTCATCATCATCAACCCATAACGTCCCACTGCTGGGCACGGGTCTCTCCTCACTTTCGTGAGGAAGGTTAGGCCATATTCCACCACGGGGGCCAATTCATTACAAGGATTAGTATCATATTAATGAAAACACCTTTGCAAATAATGTATTATTTTAGAACAAATTTGATTACCATATAAAAGATTATAGTGAATTATCCTTCAAAGATAGACATATGCTATCGCGGACTTTTTTTTAGAACTTTTAAAGGGGAACCATTTCGTCATACATCGTTTTTGCATAACTTCAACCGTTTACGCAGCGCACGCAACAAAATCTATTAAAAGCAATATTTTTTCAGTTTTTGCCACATTCTTTATTGATACTCCGCTCCTATTGGTCGTATCGTGATGTTATATAGCCTATAATAACCTTCCTTGATAAATGGACTATTCAAAAAGAAAATAATTTTTCAATTCGAACCAGTAGTTCCTGAGATCGCAGCGTTAAAACAAATAAACAAACACTCTTCAGCTTTATATATTAGTATAAGGTATAGATTACTACCTAGGTCAGGCAGAATCCAGGAAAATCTGCATTAGGCCAATGTTGAGGAAATTTAGCAGGGCATCCATGTTATTCAATCGACGGCGAACACCGCGTTGGTTCTCCGCCGACCGATACATCATCTAGGCGTTTGGAACCTGTTATATTATGCTGCTATGGTCTTCCAAGCAGGCGTTGTTGCAATCAACAATGACGCCTGCTACGAAAGCTTTCTTCAAACTCAATGGCAAAGCCAATTCTTTGTCATTGGTAATGTAAGGAAAGGCGAAAATATTCTCATCTGAAATTGTTATGTACAAAACATTAATTATTTATCGTCTATTAAAAAAACAACTAACACCTAAGTAATATATTTTATTGTATTACATACAAATTCATAGTGATGTTCAGAGGATAGCCGTTGTGTACATTCTAAATTTCTAACAGAAGTTAGCCATCAGAGCAAATTGGCATATGACCACATATTAGGAACCTTACTAAGGACGTAAATGACAGTGGAACGTAAACTGCTATATTGAATAAAACACGATATTAGTGCGCATGTTTAGTCTTTATTTGTATTTTGTTTGTTGATGCTGTTGTTTTTGTGTGTAGTATTCTAGAGATTTCTTCTTTAACGATCGGCATTTCAAGGAATTCATGGATTTCTGAGTTCCACACAAACCATTGTGCTCTAGAGACAATATCTCTGAAGGATTTCCACATTGCAATGGCTTCTAGAGCCCCAGAGCTCTACACCGTATGTTCAGATTGACGTTATGACGGCTTTGCTAACTTGGGGTTTATTGCTTAGATTTAGTCAAGATTGGCGTCCCAGTAAACAGGCTACCTTTGAACTGTAAGCTCACTTCTGTTTTTTTTGGGCCTTGATATGATTACCCCAAGTGAGTCATCTATCTAGGTAAAAGTCAAGATATTTTACGATGTTGATACTTAATAGTGGTTTGTCTTCTATGCTTAAGGGGGGACAGTTACCCTTCCGGAGAGTGAATTTTTCGTGCGTCGATTGCGTAACACTAACATTTTTTTTACCTATTTTATACTGTTGCTCTTGCAGTTTTGTGGATGCCGTATTAGGATTTTTGTCACTTCCAAAGCAGGCAGTATCATCTGCCAACATCTTCTGTTTATGGATGGTCTGGTAAGATATCGAGTAATTATCTGATTTTGTTTACCACACAGTGTACTTGTTCTATAGTCAAGGGCTCCTCCCGAAGTCCAAACTGGTGGTCGGGTAATAATTTGTTCTCTTCTAGGACCCCCTTGAGGGAAAAATCCTCCTTTCTTGTAAGGAGGATTTTTTCGAATAGTTTTGACAATATCGCCAGCAAGCTTATCGATCGGCTTATCGAGCTTGGATCAGTTGGTGATTTTCCTGGTTTAGCTATTATCAATATTTGGGAGATTTTCTATAGCGTAGCATAGTATTTTATTCTAAAGATGGAGTTGATGAGGAGTGTTAGGAAGACTATTGCTTTTCTGGGAACCTCAACCACAAGGAGGTTAAACCCTGGTGCCTTTTTGTTTTTTAGATATCGGATAGTTGTTAATTATTCTCTTGGGTTAACTGGAGACAGTCGTGGAGATAACTGCTGGTTGTCGTAGATCATTGTTTCTACTTCTTCCTCAAACTCAGTTAAAGTTGATTTGATTGGAGTGAACACTTCATTGAGGTGCTTAGTTAGTTTTTTTTCATTTCCGCTTGTAGCCCATGGGTCGTTAGCAAATTTTATTATTGAAGGGTCTTTTTAATCCTTTTGTAATTTTCCATAAGGAATAGTTATCCTTTTTCTGAGCTGAAAGTGATTTTTGTTTTGTTGAAAAATCAGATTTTGATTTTCTTTTGACATTCATTAGTTCTCAAGAGATTCTATTGTATTGTTCTATCTCAATCAGATCGAGTTGAGTGAAAATGACTGCATCATTGGCGATTTCAGCTAGTTTATTGCGTAATTTCATAGGCATATTATATCTTTAAGCGGGGTAACTTAATGATAGAGTAGCACACCATGCAGCAACCCGTATGAGGTTTGTTATGTATAATATTGCATTGTCTGTGTCTTCTCTTGTTTTCAGTTTAACCTTTAATTCGACTATATTGTTCATATAATGTGTAAACAAGATCCAGTCTGTTTTGTAGAGTTGGTATTTACTCTCTGTGTAATATTGAAGCACTAAATGTTGTTTTGATAGAAGCGCGACTATATACAGAATCCAGTGATGATTCCACATTGAAATACAAGCTTGGCAGGCCATTTAATACGAAGAAGTCTACAAGGTCTGGTATCTTGTTGACATCAGTTGATCAGTATGTTGGTTTACCTGTACTTAATGTTGTAAGTTTATTTCCAGTCAATGCCTTTTTCCAGTTCTCGTCCCTTTGTTGTGGTCCACCTTGATCCCCAATATGTGTGTTTGCAATTCAAGTCTCCACTACTTATGAATGTGTTCCCTTGACTTTGAAAATAGTAGTCAAACATGTGTTGTTATAGTATATGTTTTGGTGGGCAGTAGATGGCGCTTACATTATGGGGGCCCATACTATAAATCTTGAGATTTGACTCCTGATCCACCATGTGAGGTACCTTGGGGTGATTGGTATAATTTACGTTTTCTGTATCATCAGGATGAGTTTCAGATACAAAAGCATTGTTTATTTTAGTGACTTTCAGCAGTACTTCTAGTTCTCGTCTATTTGGTGCATGTCCGATGACTTTCAAGGTGGCCATTTGTAATGAAGTAATTATGGAAATTTATTTATTAGGGTCATGATGAGGTTCATCATTGTGTTTAGTTGTGTTATAAGTAAGTCAACCCGTTCTGTTTGTTCACTATCAGGGTTTCGAGACTAAATCTGTGTTCTTGTGGTTTTGTTGTTTTGTGGTTGAGTTCTTTGTGACTCGTGGTCAGCATGGTTTCTGGATTTTTGGTCTGTTAAGTCTAATACTTTATCTACGTTGTTGGTATGTTGCTTTTTCTGTGTTGTTGCTTGTTTTTAGTCAAATTTTTAACTGCTTCACTTGTATAGATTTTCACTTTCCATGGGATGTTGTCTTTTTTTGTTGGGTATCACTTGGGTTCTTTGCTTGTTAGTTGGTTATATTGTCCATGGTGAAGTAAAGTATTAGTGATATACTGTTAGGTTTCCTCATTGTTATTAATATTTTGCTTGTGCATTTATATAATATATATTCTTCATTTTGTATATCTTGTCCAAACCAATGTATTGTTGAAAAACTGTGCCAGTGGAAATATATTATTTTGATGCCAAGCCCATTCCAGATTCCGGACAGTAGTCAACACATGCATACAGCTTGTCTGGGCTGGGCTTTTTCTGTTGGTACACGGACTCCTCTGTGACAGTGTGCTTTTAACCAGTAGGCATTATTATGCTCGAGCATAGGGGCAAATCTAGAAAGCAAAGTTCATTATAAGTGCTGGTGTTCAGCCAATGGATTTGTTTCAGTACTTAAATTACCGATTCAAGAAAAAAAACATGTTATAATGTTGCATATTATAATTAATTATTTAACCAACCATTGTGTGCTGTTATCAAAAGTTAGATTTACCTGACGGTCGCTGAGGTTTGCTATATGAGCATGTTTGGGCAGTAGCATTTTCACAAAAAATAAGTGTGTATGCCTAATTCTTTATAAAGTGAGATGCAACAACACATACAAACTGATAGATTACCCCATTGATGCTCACCAACATTGCCTTCAACGCTATTATTTAACTCGATCATTACATTTTTACCATACCCAATCTTCGGCTTCTATCTGAAAGCAAAATAATATGTAGGTTACTGATAGAGAAGTTCTTAGCCTAGTAATTTAGTAGTAGATTAGGTATTATAGAATAATTACCTCCTGGGCAGTTCATTCTTCAATTATCTTAACAGTATAGGTAGGTACCTAAGGTGAAATATTATAGTCATATTCCTGATTACAAATCTTTGCTATGTTGCAGTTGAAGCAGTAAGTTATGGTTATATTGTGTATGTAACAGTGAGCTGAAAGTAACAAGTAATTAATTATTTTCCAACAGTCAAGAGGACAAAATACATTTGTGTAAGTATTTACTAATTATAGGTTGTTTGTAAAGCCATGAAAAGTACAACTAGGCATTTACGTTTAAATTAAGTCGAATCGAGTCCCATATCAATTATTATTACATTATGACAAAGCAAAGTCAGGGTTTTCAGTAAGTACATATATTACCTTTTTTTAATTTTTCATGTTCTA
Source organism: Campaea margaritaria (assembly GCA_912999815.1). NCBI lineage: Eukaryota > Metazoa > Arthropoda > Insecta > Lepidoptera > Geometridae > Campaea > Campaea margaritaria. The sequence continues at coordinate 11,668,992 of OU538788.1, forward strand.
ATCTGCAGTCAGTACTTATCACTTTTATCAGATTTGGCAGTTTCCTATTTAGGCGATAGCACTTTCTTTCTTTTAAGTCCTGGCATGTAGCCTTGGTATGTGACTTCGAAAGCCAGGGTAATTGGATGCTACTTTAGTCATTCTCGATAGGTTGCTGTGATGTTACTAATCTCTTCTTTAATTGTGTTCATTTGTATGTTTGTGTGTATCTCTGTGTTGGTTATGTACTAGGGTAGATTACAAATTGTTCTTAATATGATGTTTTGCATTTGTTACTTGCGGTCCCCCACAGTTGAATACAGTACATCTAGACTGGAATGAGTAAGCTCTTGTAAAGTAGAAGTTTGTTATTAGTAAACCAAAGCCCAGCACAAACCCTTATAGCGGAGGTTGAGTTCTTCTCGTTTAATGTATTCTTTCATATTTTAGAAAAGCATTTTCATTTTGCAGATTTTCTTAATGAAATGATCTGTATCACATTTTGAGGTAGTTGAAAAGGGTTTCCTCTTCTTAACACTTTGACTGCTAAGCCGATTTTCTTGTCTAGCCACTTGAACGGATCTGCACACACTGTTGTGTTTTCTCATACATCTTAAACCAAAGTTGTTTTTTCCCATACTCACAGCAAGTTATGAAAAACACCACAGTTGTGTTTTCAGCAGTGAATGTGTTAAATCTGGTGTAAATGCATAGACACTGTCAAATAATTTATCCATATCGGGTAGAACATCTGCTGTTGTGAAAGTTTCTGCAGTTCTCCTGGAAAGTAGCAGATAGAAACAATGTTAATTTAATATGGACTAGCAGTTACCAACAGCTTTGTTCAGTGTGAGTGATAAAAATAAGTTTACAATCACAATATTACTAACAAACACTACTACTAATACACACACACTCTACTAATACACACTACTTACTAATATAACAAAGCTTACTTTGTTATATTGATTTTAGTAATATTGTGATTGTAAACTTATTTTTATCACTCACTTATTTAAATTAACCTATAACACAAAAGGATAATGTAGCTTCCTTTAAGTGAAAAAGATTTATGACAAACAAACTTACAGCATATTAGGACTTATAGTAAAAATATTAATGTGCATATTTAAATATGTAACAGTAGCAATTTGTAACAATAATTTTGAACAACAGGAATACCAATGAATATACCATATACCATTGCTATTCCTGTTCCTGTTATGAATAAAATCATCATCAATCATCATAGACAGCTCATCCAACCCACTGCAGGGCATAAGCCTCCTCCCTTTTACGCCATACATCAGGATGTATGGCATAAAAGGGTCCTAAAGCCAGGGCTTTGGGCCGATCTGGTCCATGTATTATCTATACTAATTTATTATGATAATATATATACCCTATTGACTCAGATTTTTAACAGACACATCAAAATAACTTAAATTATAACAGAATCGTCCTCAGCATAATAGGTGTGCCACTGTACAGATAGGTAAAAGTACCTTCTGATATTTTAGCGTACATTCCACCAGCAACTGAATAGCTTAAAACTTAAGCTGCAAGCTAAGTTTCATTTTTAAGGCACGATGCAAACACAAAGTTTAGGTCACTGCTATCAAACTCTTTAAACTCTTCATCACATTCACTGCCGAAACCACGACTATGATGTCTTTCATAAGTTGCTGTGAGTATGGGTGTGCCACTGTGGTGTTAGCTGTATGGGAAAACACAACAGTGTGTGTAGATCCTTACCTGTGGCTAGACGATAAAGTCGGCTCAGCAGTCAAACTGTTAATGTGGCCCCACTTAGCAATACTAGTAACAATATCATTTGCAAAACTTAAATCATTTATTGCATGTAGGCAAAAATATTGCACTTTTACAAGTCAAACACTTAAGTCTCTTATACATAGAGAAATATAAAAAGATGTCATATATGATCTACTAAATAATTATAATTTAGTAATGTACCTAGTTGGTACAGGTGCCAGTTTTTCCAAACTTCTATTATACTTATGTTTGATGGGCAGTACAGTAGACTCTCACTGATACAGCACTTCAGCACATAGGTATGTTGAGTAGTCCGGAACCCTACCACACAGCTTCCTCCGCCAGAATATCCAACAAAAAATTTTTTAAAGTGGACTATTAGACAATTTTAAGCTGATTTTAATAAACATTTTAAGATAAATTGATAGAGAAAAACGACACACACAGACAAACAAACACAGATACAGACAAATGAAAAGAGCTTTGCAATGGCGCAATAAAATATTGAACTAAGAATTTAGGGTGGCACTACAATAATTGTTATGGACAGGCTAGACTTACCAATTGGAGTCGAGTCCTCAGATGATCTATTTGTTGGACATGTTATATCATAATTATTTCAGGGATAAATTCCTAAAGCACTTCAGTAGATGTGTAGTGTCAAATATGGTAAGCACTTCTTGCCTGCAAATTGGTACATATGGGTGTTGTGTGTATGGTCGCTCCCATTATAGCCAATGGTCTTTTATTTGCTCTATCTAAGTCACACACATTGGTGGCTGTGTTAAGCTCGGCATTGACCCAGTGTTGTAGGACCTGAAACAATAAATGACGTAGCATCAACACAACTAAATTTATAAAAAAAAATAAGTAGGTACCTACCTCCTTTAGAAGAACTGCAAGTAAATCTGCAGTCACAGATTCTCCTGAAGACTAATAAGCAACTGGCAGCTTAATCCACTTCCTAATACCAGGTATAGTAAAAAATAGGGTATATAATAATATGATGTCATGGTGTTCTCCCCTGATTGGCATGGTCTAGATATCCGTTGGTCACAATACATCTTCCATATTGTAGCACAAGTTTAAGTCAACTTCCCATCACTAACACTATGACTAATTTCCTATCCGGGATTTTAGTTAACAAATAGTATTTTTTAAAACTTCATCATCAACAACCCATAACGTCCCACTGTTGGGCACGGGCCTCCCGTCACTTTCGTGAGGAGGATTAGGCTATAAACTAAGATAGGTTGTTGATCCCAAATCCCAACCCCCCATGTGAAATCAACAATCAATCAATAAAATTGACTTCAAGTGCTTTTTCGCCGCCTTTTTCGTACACGTAAACGATCGCTTAATAGTTAATATTCCACCATTATTAAATTGACAACCAAAAACACAAAATTGAGTAAAAAATACAGCTAAGACTTAACATTTTCGATTTCCCGCCAAAACTCGAGAATACAAGTTTGTCCACAGATAGAATACTATTTTCAGTATTTTTTGTAACGAAGTTGGTCTTTTATCTGTTAACTGTCAGCAAGCTATATTGACGTTTCGTTTCACGTGCGCCTCGCTAGAATTGATACCATAGTACTATCTATTCTGTGATACTACTGCCTATTTAACTACTGACCTATAACTTAAATAACATAAAAGTTAAAATGGCTTAAATAGGCCTTAAATAAAAAGCGTCAACATGTTGGTAAAGAAAAAGCAGCACTCCAATTTATTTGACGGGTTAACAGTACATAGTAATCATAGTATTAATTTAGCAATGTAACAATTTTTTTTCGAAACCGTTCCTTTTCGTGCTTCAAACCGCCTGCCTACCGGCGCTGCTGGCATGGCATCCCTGGTTGCTAGCAAGCCGTTCATTGAGTTCATTCATGGGTTGAACAGAAGCCACTTCGTTTCGTTCGGTGATCGCTTCGTGTCGACTGCATTGCAGTTCCTGATAAATTATCAAAAAGTCCTGTTTCTTATGATTTAATTTTTATTTCGTTTGACTTTCGTTCGTGTAGTGTGACTGGATACCAAGTTTTCGTTATACGATTTCATGATGTGATTATCTTATTGATTTTTAGTGATACAGATAGAGGTTCTTTGTTCAGCATATTTGTGATATAAATCTATGCAAAATGACCATCACCGTTACGATAAGGGCTCTGGGTGACATATCAGAATATGAAGATAATACATTTACCGTGGAGGATGGGGTAAGAATGATTTTATTGTCGTAAAATTGGTATTGCAAATGGATACAAGTTTAGTCAAGTCATGGATGCGTGCGCATTCGTAGATAATCGGAACCCTTGCTAGTTTTTTGACCAACTCATTTCACACATAATACGTTTACTTCAACTGGGCTTAATGTATCTGACATTTTTGATGTTCCTTTTAAATAACATTATTTAAAAGGAACGATAAAATCACATTGAGCATGTGCTCAATGTGATTTTATCGTTGTATGAATAAGTCTGTTTCCGTGTGAAGCATTCATTGTAATTTAGTCAACTATTATACTAAATATTCAAACGTAACTATAGGTGTTTGTTACCAATCAGATATGACAATGTATTGTAACAGCCAAAGTGATTTCAATGAAAATTTAGAGGGTAGTGTAACTTATTTGTTTTTAGCTCAAGATGCTCAAATGCATGAAATTAAAATATCTCATGTTCTAAAGTAATTTGACATTAACAAAACAGAAATCGGTAAACCTTTTAGCACAGTATATTATACATATTGCATTGCATGTGTATTTATCTCAGAGGGTCGGCATAGATTTTTTTTTATTAGCGCCATCCAGTCGTTTTTCTTGGAATCGTCAAGTATGTCAAGTATCTTTAGTTTAGTTGGTACTAAGATCTAGGACCTTTGGTTGTACCCAAGAATATAGGGCTGAGTTGGTACAGTGGCATTGACATCACAACTTGGTTGACACTTGACAGCTGTCGTCAAGCATTTCATGGTTAGAACAGAGGGTGTGGTTCACTCACTTCGCTAAGAGTAATATAATCTGTGGCAAAGTCAGTCCCCCACAGCCCCACAGAAGTTGACAGTAAGACCGTTGGGTGTATCGTTTATGCTCGCGTCGTCTCAACTTCATTACTGTTGTAGAAAAATTATCAAAAATCATGTTTCTTATGATTTTGGTTTAGTTTTGTATTACATTTGTTCGTGTAGTGCGCGTGGACACCAATATTATTGCTTTCCAATTCGATATGCCCATAAATTTCATGCCATGTTAGATGACTCTTTGTGTGGAATATTTGTGATATATATGCAAAATGACTATCGACATTACGATAAGGACTCTGGGTACCATCGTAGATCACGAAGATCATATATTTTCCGTGGAGGATGCGGTAAGAAAGAGTTTATTGTTGTAAAATCGGTATTGCAAATGGATACAAGTCAAGTCATTGATGCGCGCGCATTCGTAGATAATCGATAAGGGACACCTTGCCTCTAGACCAACTCATTTCACACATATTACTTACTTACTTGAACTGGGATTAATGTATCTGACATTTTTTGATGTTCCTTTTAATTAATGTGCTCAATGTAATTTTATCGATTTATGAATAAGTCTGATTTCGTTTGAAGCATTCATTGTAATGTAGTAAGCTATTATACTAAATATTCAAACGTAACTATATGTGGTTGTTACCAATCAGAAATGTGACAGACAATTGGAAATCAATGAAAATAATTTAGAGAGTAGTAATAACTTATTTGTTTTTAACTCAATTATGATGTTCCGATGCTTATACTATTTCATGTTCTTGTAATGTGATATTAACAAAATACAAATCAGTAAAACTTTTTGTACAGTATAATCTATTAATTATATTACATTTTAGTATGTATGTGGGAGCGTCGGCAATAAATGATAGTGCCATCGCGCTATGTAATAACGCCATCTTGCGGGTTTCGTTGGAAACGTCAAGTAGGCATATGGTTTGCTTGGTATATTAGACTATTGGCCTGAAGTTAGTACAGTGGCATTGATAGAACAAGTGACACTTGACAGCTGTCGTCAAGCATTTGAATGCTAGAACAGAGAGCGAGGTTCACTCCCTTCGCTAGGAATCGCATTATAGTCTGTGGCAAAGTAGGACCGTGTGGTGTTTCATTCTGTGCTCGCATCGCTTGTGTTGAATCCTTTACACAGTTGCAGATAAATTATCGTAAATCGTAATTCCTTTGATTTTGGTTGAGCTTTGTATTACTTCTGTTCGTGTAGCGCGCGTGGACACCATATTATCGTTTTCCGATTCGAAATGTCCTTAAATTTCATGTCAAGAGGGGTTTATTGATTTTCAGTGATATAGATAGACGCTCTCTGTGTGGGATACTTCTGATATTCTCGGCGTGCTAGCCAAAATCCCTTTACGGATTTTATTAACTTTTCAGAAGGCAGAATAAATTGTTTTATTAGAAAAAACATTAAAATGCATAACGATGGCAATTCATTTTTATATTTCTATTAAATGGATTTTATAATATTATCTCATTTTAGATCAAAAGGTTTTTTTTGTCGTTTTCTTGCACATTGCAGATTTTGTTTGTCCGTGCAAAATACTCCCCTGAAAATATTTTTTTGATATTGCGCCAATGGTTGGTATAATAGCACGTGAAAAAACGTTATAATAAAAAAATTCGGTATCTACGTAATGTTGTATTTATATATAAGTTTTACGTAAAACGGATAATTTTGGTACAGTTTTGGATCTTTTCTTATTTGTTTGCTGGCAATACTCCACTGCTTTTTCCATCCTTCGGTTGTTATGTTGGTAGTAAGTCGTACCTATAACAGAACGAATATTTAGTTGACTCGTTCCTTCGTTCGTATTGGTTCGTTTCTGTCTGTGGTAGCTAGAACCCTCTAAAAAAACTTTTTTTGGTTATCTTCGGCTCGTCTGGGAATTCTAATTATATTAGTGTTAAAATACGATTTCCTATGATTTTGTTTCGATTTTGTATTACTTATGTTAGTTCAATGGCCGTTGACACAACAAACAAGTTAAGTTTTCCGATTTAAATTAACTGAAATAAATGGTGTACTGAATCATGTTACAGTTATTGATTTTTAGTGTAGGACGTGAGCGTTAATTTGAAAATGATTGAATTCATCATTAAAACATTAGACGCCGGAGATCGTCACTTTTCCGTTGAAGATGAGGTAAGATTTCATTGTAAATAGATATGAATAGTGAAGTTATTCCACATGGATGGAAGTCATGGATGCGCGGGCACTCGTACGTTATCGATAGGAACCCCTTGCTAGAATCTACTGGAATACACTTTACACAGGATAATACTTCGACTTGGACTGGGCACATTGTATCTAACATCAGTTCGCTCAGTTTTTAGCACCAATCAATTTTATAAAAACATGTCTAGAAATATTTTCTTTACATAGGTATATACATACCTTCGGTGCGCTTGCCAAAATCCCTATGCGGATTTTATCAACTTTTTAGGAGGCAGAAAAACTGTTTTATTTGAAAACCAATACGATTGAAATCTAAAAATGCAAACAATGGCAAAGCAGTTTCTTTTTATATTACTATTAAATTTATTTTGTAATGTTATCTCGTTTAAGCTCTAAATATATTTATTTGTCATTTTCTTGCACATACAGGTTTTGTTTGGCTGTGCAAAGTATTTTTTGTTTCATTGAACACTTAAACAAATGAAACAATTTAGGCATGTTAACTAATCGGTGCGCATGCCAAATCTGTTATGTGCAATTTTGTGATAAGAAAATCTTGTTATGTGCCCCGGATTTGGTACACATAACGGTTTTTTCTTTTTGCCATATTAATTACATTCCACTTACAGGTTTTGGCAAATCGAGATAGTGAGAATATTTACATAAGGGTTTTTTTACTAGATGCAGGATTCAAAACTGAAGAAAATTATCGAATAAAAAAAAGCCAATTCCTACATACTGGATTTGGCTAGCATACTGACTATACATACTTTTGGGTACCTAGTCATTTAAAAATAGTAGATGAGCTTCAACTTCTTCATGACAGTATGTTTCAAACTGTGTGATCAGTTCTTCATGGAACCTCATGAACCTCATGAACCAAGTTGAAAGTTATCATGGAACCTCTAGTTTAGTTTTATGTGGCCTTTGTAATTTTGTAATTGTTCATATTAACGTGTTTACTGCTGAAAACACATTTGTAAAATTTATATAACTTGCCGCGAGTGCGGGTAACACAACTCTTGTGTTTGTTGTATGGGAAAACACTGTGGAGTGTGCAGAGGCCGTGGCTGGACAAAAAAATCGGCTCAGCAGTGAAAGTGTTAAACAATTTTTATTATTATTATACGAAGGGCAGAACAGATTTTCTTGAATCATAGCTAAAAATACTCTCAGTCAAATCACCTTTCAAACAAAAAAAACTGAATCAAAATCATTTGATCTTTTTAAGTTTCACTGACAGACACATAATGTCAAACTTATAAAACGTCAGTAAAAAAGATTAAAGATTACTTAACTCTTTGACTACTGAGCCGATTTTCTTGTCTAGCCACACCACGGGTGTGGCACTGCACACACTGTTGTGTTTTCTCATAATAGTCCAGTCATTTGGTAGATCTCCCGGGATAGTTTTCCGGCTGTTCTGAAAATTGGTGATTTTATAGATTTCACCAAGCTCTTTTCGAATTTTTACTTGTATTTCTACCTCGTATCTTCACCTATCTCTTCCTTGTCTTATCTTATCTCTATCTCGATATTATTATTTATAACGCGCCACTTACTCTACCTCATCATCATCAACAACCCATATCGTCCCACTGAGCACCGTTCTCCCCTCACTTTTGTGAAGAGGATTAGGCCATAATCCACCAATCAAGAATTATTTCAGAGGTAGGAATGTGAACATACCTACCTCTGAAATAATTCTATATGTAGGTTTGTATGTATGTAGGTTTCCTCCCGTTGATTTCCGTCACCGAAAACCAAGTGATAATTACATTATATATGTTTTACAAGAAACACATTGGTACGTGCCTGCACTGGGATTTGAACTCACAACCTTCTGCATGGAAGGCATATGTTATCCCACTAGGCTACCTTACTCTACCTCATGGTGGTGTGGAAATGAGTTATTTGGCCAAAACGCGTGTTGGAGTAGGCTTTGCGGCGACTCTAAAAATATTGATTCTACAAAAAATGTTATAACATAAATTGTAGGAAATGTTCTCTAGTTTAAGTTATTACTAAACTATTTTATCGTCAAATGAGCCTGAAAGAAGTTATTGTCAAAAAACTGTTTCGGAATGCCATTTTTCCAATATGGCGGCGCGAGCGCCAAAGATTCGAGGTGGCAAAGAAAAATTCGAAAAAGGCACGTCGAAATTTATACAATCGCCAATTTTCAAAATTCCCGGAAATCTTTCCAGGTAAACCCCTTTTTGAGCACCAAATGACTGTACTATAAAGCTACCACCACAGTATGTTTTCCCGCACTCGTGGCAAGTTATGAAATTTTATGCAAACATTTTGGTATGAAAGTTATGTTACAAGTTATGAAAACACAGTTGTGTTTTCAACAGTGAATGTGTTAAATTAATTTTATATTTCAGACTACGGTGGCGGAACTTAAGGAAGAAATCATGGCCAGGATGGATATACAAATTGCAAACCAGCGTCTCATATTCTGGGGACGAGTCCTTTCAGATGAACGGCGTCTTTCTGAATATGGTAATTCTGAGCCTTAATAACCCGTTCGATTTTTAATCGTTATTTTACTTTTAAAGCCTTTGGGCTTTTGTCAAGTCTTAAAATTGAGACCTAATTCTATTAAAACTCCATATATGCAGATGTCGATGGAAAAGTTGTCCATCTTGTCCCGAGGCCTCCACCATCGCCTGTGTCGTCATCGGGTGGGTTCAATCCTCGACGAGAGATGAGAGAAGCTTTTGAAGAGGCTAGAAGGATAGTTGATTCGCTAGCCGATCATATTCTTATGCCGCCTCCTCCCCCGCCAGCTGCATGGGTAGGTATCACTTATGCGATTACTGTAAAGTTATATCTTGGACCTAAGAAGATGTACGAAATAATTAAATTTTAATGCATTGTGTTTTTAATGTTAGTTTATTGTTTCAGCCACTAGATCTACCTTCACAGCTGTTGAGGGATGAAGAACAGTTCAACAGCATGAGTCCTACAGCCAGCAGGCTGATGTTCATTCGTAGGATATTAGACGAAATCCGCAACACGCTGAACGCTCTGTTTGCTCATACAGAGCATGTATGTAAAGACACAAGTCTATTTGATACTCTTTAAAATTAAACATACATAAAATGCAGTGAAATGATGTGTGACAATTGTAAACGGTCTGCCCCCCCCCCCCCATCTTCTCTTTTGGAATACTAAACTATACTGATCTAAGTAAATAAAATTCATTAAAAACAAAAAGCCTTAAAACTACTAATACAACTCATGTAAGATTTCAATATCATAATATAATTATTGTACCTGGTGTCTGAAAATTGTATCTTTAGCCTATTTTGTCCCACTGCTGGCCCATGTCCTTCTTTATCTCTTACCAAATTTTCCATATCTATAGCCAGACCAGAAACAGTCATTACAGCATTGCTTTTCATTAATAACTAAAACTTTAATTAAAATAAAATACAGTAACTAATTCCTTATATCTGATTTCTGGTGGAAGATAAGTTTTGAAAGTCAATTGGTTTGTTATCTTAAACTCATATTTATACTGAATGTCATTTTTGAATAATGAACAGTTAAACTGCGTACAATTAAAGCTTATCATATTTTATGTATGTCTATTATAATATTTTTAAAGTAGTTTTTTTTGCATGACTTTATTTGCTGCACCCATTAGATTTGTAGATGCGCAATATCTATTGACCACATTGATAAGTTGTATCTATTGAATCGACGTACTAGCACAAGTTGTGATTTTCATTGACCAAATAATGAATACACCAATACCAATAAAATGTTAATAACAATGTCCTATTTTCACAAACTGCTATTATTACAAGTATTGTTTTACACCCACATTTCACACGAACATGGAAAAATAGCGCAATTTAAGTCTGGTGCCTTAATTATTTACAACTTATCAATGTGATATGTTAACTACCGCAGGCATGCATACCAGTGTAGTTATTTATGTTAATGTGCTTACCATAGGGTAGATCTGGCGAAGCGGCCAGGCCGCCGGCTGAGCCCATGGAAACAGAGTCTACACCCCCAACAGAAACATCCCAAACAGAAATGCTCCCAACAGAAACGCGCGCTACTGAAAAACCGCCTACCAAAGGAGAGGTAATGAGCGGTCTGGCGAAACCTAACCACAGACACCTGCAGACAAGGAGTTTCCTGCTCACACCTTAAGAAATACTGTTGATACTAACAATGACCACATTATGTCATTTGAAGATTTGCTCAAGTTGCATAATTAGAAAACTTGATAAGTTTATCTAAGTGAAGTCACTTGCACAAGTATAAGTGACTGGCTCGCGTATACTCGACTGCAAGAAAGGCCTTGTACAAGCACCCCCCCCCCCCACTTAAATCTTCGCATGCGTTTGTGGATTACGTAAATTGATATATATACATCATTGTGCATAGTCGACTTCCTTCTAATTCGAAATTGTTCTCATTAATTGAGTTTTCAATTTGTCTTCAATATAAAAATAATTACAGTTTCCAGTTGTTTATTTTAGGTACCTACAATAAACAACTGGAAACGAGATACTTTTGGTCATAAACACTAATGATATGATTGCTTATTTTAATTTTAGAATAGAAGCTATATTTTTTCGTTTTCGTTTGTGCGATTGGTTCAAAATAAAATATTGTTCATTTCTTCATTTTGTTTTCAACTTGTAAGCAGCATGGTTTTTTGTTTATCGCTGTTATATGTTTATAGCAATATCTTAGCCAGCATATTATTATATTTTAGCATGTCTATATTAAATGTATTTTATTGTCTTAATAATTATATTTACTGCTCATACTGTTCGTAGTTGAAATTATGTGTTGTTATTACCCTAATTCAGGCTTCACATCGTAGTCGTGGTATGTTCAGTAATTTGTTTTAGTGGAATGTTTATAGTGATCAAGTATAAGTGGTAACTTACGATACAAATTAATTTATAGCTCGAGGTTACAATCGTTTCAATAACGGTCTAACTTATTATTTTTATGTAACTCGTATGTATTTGTACGCATGAAACAACTTTCTACGACTTTTTCAGCGGCGAGATGTAGGCCAAGATTACGACGACTTTAATGCAGATGAGACAGCTCGTCAGCAGCCTGGTATCGGGTTAGTAAAAAATATGTAAATATAAATAAAAACAGAGGCGGATGAAAAAACAAAGGCAGAGGTGTGGTGCTTCACCAGGCGGTCTCTTGCCGAAGAGGCCTCCTACTACTAACATAATGATAATATAGTGAATTATCCTTAAAAGATAGACATATGCTGTCGTGGACATTTCTTAGAACTTTGAAAGGGAAACAATTTCTACATACATCATTTTTGCGTAACTTTAACCGTTTACGCAGCGCACGCAAACAAAAGCTGTTAAAAGCAATATTTTTATCCCGTTTGTGCCACATTATTTATTGATGCTCCGCTCCTATTGGTCGTAGCGTGCTGTTATCTATACAAATAAATAAAATTGAACTGTCTGTTTGTAATATTAAAATAACAGCTTTTTACTACATGTATAACTATGAATGTGTATGCGGTACATATATCAAAATAATATTTTTTTATAATTTTTGTCTGTCTGTATGTTCAGGCTAATCTCTGGAACGGCTGGACCGATTTTGACGGGACTTTCACTGGCAGATAGCTGATGTAATAAGGAGTTACTTCGGCTACTTCTATTTTAGAAACATTCTAAAATTATTATAAAACTAGCTGTGTCCGCGACTTCGTCCGCGTGAAATTTAACAAAAGAGTTATTTAGTTCATTTAGTTTTTTTTTCGTAACTTTCAATGAAATAATAATTAAAATATAATATCAAAAACGAAAAAAACCGAAATAACTTTTTTGTTAAATTCCACGCGGGCAGAGCTAATATAACCTAAATACAACCTTAATATAACCTTATACCTTCCTCGATAAATGGACTATTCAACACAAAAATATTTTTTCAATTCGAACCAGTAGTTCCTGAGATTGTAGCTTTCAACCAAACAAACGAAACTCTAGCTTTATAGATTATGTTTTGTTTCATCGAGTTCTTTCTCGCAGGCTGGCGATGGCGCCGCGCCGAGTGCTCTCCCGGCCGCAAGACCTAGTCGAGCTCACCGCAGAGTTAGGCCAGCTGCACAATGACTTCTCGCCCTACCGCGCGGCATTCGATGCCATTCTTCTGGATAGTACACAGGTGATGTATACTTTTATCTATTACTAGCTGCGCCCTTCGGTTTCACACGCATAATTTCAGTTTTCCCACAATAACTGCATTCCCGGATCAAAAACCACTATGTTACTAAAGAATAGCTGCAGATTCATCATCATCATCATCATCATCAGCCCACACTCGTCCACTGCTGGACGTAGGCCTCTCCCAATGAACGCCACTGAGCCCGATCTTCGGCTTTCCTCATCACTCCACCGGCCGGCGCGGCGGCGTCCTACACTTACGTTTGCCCAAACGCGGTCTCCACTCTAGAACTCGTCTACCCCATCTAGCTGCAGATTTCAAAAACACAAATGTCAAATCGTGAGTTCACATACAACAATCTCACAGAATAAAACATTTTCAGTTTTTTCCAAATTTTCCATTTTTATTAATTTTTTCTTTCATAAAATCCTTCTCCTGGCAGTAATAAAAACTAAAATAAAGCTTGTAAAAAAAGAAGCCAACCATGCGTCTGAGCCGCGCGCCATGGTACCTCATAGAGCTACTTGCGGCGGCCGGCTGGCGCATGCGCAGTTGCGCACTCCTTCAGGATCGCCTGCCTTGCAATTAATGTGCGCGTGGTACTTAATTAAAACTTATGATATCTCCTAAGATATTTGTTGAATTCAAATGATGTAAAGGGCAATTTTTTCCAAAATTAAATACTTATAACAAATAACGTATTTATTTGTATAAAGATTAATATCATGTTTATGAAAACACCTTGGCGAAACCAGACAAAGATTACTTACTATACTTACCTATTACTTGGAATTATTATAATATTATAAGTTTAGAGGGCCATTTCCGGTAAACCTAAGCACCTTACTTAATACTTTCACTGCTGAGCCGATTTGCTTGTCTAGCCACGAGTGCGGCTCTGCACACTCCATAGTGTTTTCCAATACAACAAACAACAGTTATGTTTTGCCGTACTCGCGGCAAGTTGTGAAAAACACGACAGTTGTGTTTGCAGCACTGAACGTGTTAACAGCATGTTGTTTCGGCCATCCAACGCAATCTCACTGAGATGCGAAAAATTCGAAAACTTGTGTTTGTGTGCGATTATCTCCTCTCTTTACACCGAAACGCCTGAACGGATTTTGATAAAATTTAAAAGTATATAGACACATTAGGTCCTGGAATAGAACATAATTATAATACTTTTTATATCGTAAAAATTTACGGACTCCGTGGGATATTTGTAAACGCGGGTGAAACCGCGGGGTGCTGCTAGTGTTTAATAAAAACGGCCCGGTTGGCATTCGCAAAAAAAATAGATATGTGCGAACTGCAACAGATATTTTATCCGCTCAGTTGCCGGACAGCGAGCGCATCCACCGGCAGAACACCATCGAGCTTGCGTGCGATGTCATGCACAGCTTCTCGCACGCGTACCACACTGTAAGCGACATCGGTATTTCCCTGGCCCGAGGCTACCCGGAGCTCAACGCCGACTTCGCTGCCAATCGGACCCAGGTTAGTCTTACAACAACATAACATTAACTAAAGATGGCAATAGCGGCTACATGTCAATAATGAATTGTACTGTTATGTTATTAATCAATAATAGTTATCGTAATCTGTTATCCTGTTGTCCTGTTATTGTGTCGTTTGGCATGCAACGTTTGCAATGAATATTGCGTAATCTCTAAACAACGTAATCATCGCGACACAACGGGTAGCCGTGGGAGTGGCGGGGTGGGAGCGGAGTGGGGGAGGAGAGGATGTGGGAGGGGAGTTGGAGGGTAGTAGGGGTAGTGGGAGGACAGATGACTTAACTTAATGAATGAAAGAACGAAATAAAAGAAACGAATCTAAAGAATGAAATAAACGAAATAAACAAAATAAACAAAACGAACGAAATGAATGAAAGGAGCCTAATGACCGAAAATATCAAAATGAATGGAAGAATGAAATGAATAAATAAGATTGAAAGAGATTGAAATAAAAATTAATGTATGTTTATCCTCCTTGTTGGTGATAAAACCGTGGTAGAGTATTTTAACATTTTGTTGATTGTTTAGACTGCATCCACAAATATGAGGCTTTATGTCTGCATTATAAATATGGTCTGAAATTCGTTACAATATACATTATACGTCCTCAGGACTGGGAAGTACCTACGCCTTGTCCTAGACAATAGCTCCGTGGTGGGTTCATGGATATAGCATGTCCTCAATTGTTGAGTTTCTTCGCTCTGGCGGTGGTATTGCGAGGTTTTCTTACACCGTTTTTAAGAAATTTCATCAATCTTAACTTAATTAGTCATGGATACAAACACGGGATTTACGCACAATTGAAATCTGTATTATTATTGTGACCTTCGGCTGGAACCATTCTTTATTATTTTTAGACAGTTCTTCCGTCAGTTTTCTTCGATTTGCGCCCATTGAATGTCGCCCCTACAAATGTACCTACACGTATAGAGGTTTCAGCGGGGCCGTACTAGTGTGGTCCAGATGTGCGAGCGGCTCAGGGAGGCTGAGGCTGCTACTGCCGCAAGGGGCGCCACTGCCGGAAGGGGCGCCACTGCCGGCCGGCTTATGGAAACCCGCGCCGGTGTGACCGTCATACATGAATATGATACTCATGAGACTGCGGCTCAAGTTCACGTGACACCACTGGTGGCCGCGTACCGCGCCATGCACTCTGACGCTGCGGCCGCGTCCTCTCCAGTCACCACGTCCAACAACTCCAACCGATTGAACAACACCACCGGTAGGAACTACAATAAAAGACTTCGTACATATTTTGAGCCTATTACTTATCAAATAGAGTTTGAGACCTATCGCACTGCCTATAGACACTGCTCTTCTCAATGGCCTGGCAGCCGCTGCCAACAGTATTCAACAGAGAAATAACCTACAACAAAGGCAAAGGCAAGGACAAGAGCAGTCTCAAGGGCAAGCGCAAGGGTCGAGGCACGCTCAGACACAAACTCAGTCTGAAGGTCAGCCGCAAATACAACATGAAGTACTAGGGGAGACCAATCGTTCGCGCGTTTTCGAAGGTTAGCTTCTTGCTCTTATGTCAACCTCACACAGGGCTTACTACCATACTCGGGATTACATCGGCGTATAGCAAATCACAAGTAACCATTGCATTCATTTTCAATTTTATACATGAGATAGTTGTTACAACTTCACCAGGTAGTCTACTATTGTGAAAAATAACGAAGTAATTTTCTATCGAAACAAGTCAAATGTTTGCTTATGTGGTGAGTTGTAGTAACTGATCTGACGTCCAAAGGTACGAAGTTAGAGTAATCTCATAATTAGCAAACGGCAAAATATATTTATAATGACATTTCATAAATATATTTTATTTGCAAATTTGTTATCTTTTTTAGTTTTTAAGTCTCCGTAATCACGAATTTAAATTATTTACGGTTGGAATTAACCAAGTCAACTGATTACATTCATACAACGACTTTGTATCTTTGGTTCTAATTTAATCTTATAATTAATACCATTAAAGGTTAAGAGCATATTTACAAACAAATAATATAAAAATGATCTCAGTATTAGTAGCTGTTTGGTTTGCAGATAAGTCGAATGGCCGCTGCCTGTTTATAGTTTCCGTCTATCATATGCAATTGACCTTTTCCTACTCATTTTAATGGTTGCTTGTTACATTACTTACTTCTTATGTAAACATCTTTGGGTGACCGCTCTCGGTGTATATTAATCACTATCTATTGCACAAGTTATAGTAAGCAATATGGCCTGTAAATATGCTGAATAACTAATTTTAGTTCATCAAATACAATGCTGTTTAAAGCAATATAGTAAAGTACTCGTGGTGCTCATGAGTATTCAATTTATATTGAATTATGTTTCTTGACGGGCTCACTGCACGTATGTAGGCCTATTAGATTTAGAAACTGCCTTTTCTCCGAATGTGTTTCATATGTCTATGTCATTAGGGAATACTTAAGTTTTCTATTAGACAAATAATTTTCAAAATCGTGCCTGAAGTTCTAAAGATTACCTTTTACCCGCGGAAGTCCCATTACCCGCAGAAACTGAATTTTCCCGTTATAATATTTATAGCCATGCCAATCTGGTAAAGTGAAGAAACACTAGTTGTATTTTTTTTTCATACTGGTATATGCCTGTTTTCATCATCATAATCAGCTCATATCGACCCACTGCTGAGCACGGGTCTCCCCTCACTTTCGTGAGGAGGATTAGGGTATAATGCACCACGGGGGCCCGGTCCGGATTAATGGATAGCATACCTACCACCTAAAATAATTCTTTAGTAAATGGCTTTTTTAACTAATAACTAACCACTACATAATATATGTGGACAACTTACAAACATGCACATACAGTCATGCTCATAGCTTATTAACCCTTTGATGAATTGAATCAACTGATTTATTTGATTACTTTTTTTGTACAATGTAGACGTGGAGAGTTTTCTCCGAGCGTTGAGCCAAGGTCAAGGTCACCCTGCAATTGAAGTTGTGATGAACACGGATCAAATTCACTCTCCTGGTACCGCACTCGGTTTGGTTCACGCTGGCTTTCTCGCTGGCATTCCTATATCCAGCCATGTTCTCGCGGAGTCTGTACGGCAACCCGCGACCGTCACTGGAGATGACTCTAGAGTTCCAGCCGGTTCTGCAGCCGCAGCCGGTCGAGACGCTAGAGGGCGCGGAACACGGCGTGGATCAGCCCGCGGTCGATCCCGCGGTTCAAGCCGGGATAGTTTCGCCAATGCTATCGGTACAAGATTCGGAGCCTTCAGTATCGTGCCTTCTTTACCCGGCGTCTCTCCAAGATACGTTGTCGCACAACACGACGCCCCTATTTTCGCCCCCGTGGTTGCTGAGTACGGGCTCCCCATCTTGGCAGCCCGGCACGATTATGATGGTAATCTCCGTACGTTTTCCATTTTTCTATATTTGCCTAGTGGCTCAACATTTCATAACTTTGATTAATGCAACCTAAGAAGTATATTGTAAAAGATGATGTCATTGTTTTCATTATGGCCGTTTGGATAAAGTGAATATAAATAGCAAATAGAATTTGAGCAAGTGGTTACTTTCACATAATAAGTAATGTACAAGTAAGAAAGATCAATTATGTCTTTAATGAGATAATTTCAATATTACTAGAGGATAAACATAATTGAAATACTATCTAAAATCTATAACGCTCTTTATAATAAGCGAAACTGGTGGCTGTTGGCTTGCTATGTATTTATGTAATTTGTTTACTGTATAATGAACCTCTCTTTGATAGGTGACAACGGCTACAATAACCGGGCTCGCAGCGGAACAGAATACGTCTATAGGGAATTACGTCGGCCATACTGCATGATGGGTACAAGCGCGCGGGCCCCCGCCCAAGCCAGTAGCGCCGAGACTTCGGACAACACTGCCACGGTTGATACTAGCAAGGCCGATGCCGGTGTAGCCGCCACTGCCACGGCGATTAGTAATGACACGGCCCATGATGGGCTTACGACCACTGAAAAGGCCTCTGATGCGGCTGATGACTCTGACAAGACTGGCAAGGCTACTGCTGCCAATGGCAAGGCCATTGCGGTGCCTGCAACATCTGCGGCTACGATCACGGCTCCTACCACTACTGTGACTATTACCACTGCGTCTGCCACAGTTGCATCTATTACCACGGCGCTTACCACAGTTGCGTCTATCACAGTGGCATCTATCACAGTGGTATCTACTACTACGGCGTCTACTGCCAATGTGACTACTACACTTACCACAGTAGCGTCTACCACAGTGGTATCTACTACTACGGCGTCTACCACAGTGGCATCTATCACAGTGGCATCTATCACAGTGGCATCTACTACTACTGCGCTTACCACAGTTGCGTCTTTGATCACTGTGTCAACCACCATGGCTAATACTACTACTGTGCTTACCACAGTGGCGTCTATCACGTTGGCATCAACTACAAGGGTGGCTACCACAGTTGCGCATACTTCCACTGCGCCGGCCTCCACGCCTTACATCATGACCGCGTCCGCAGGCACAGCGTATTTCCCCCAAGTGAGCTCCGTAATGTACCCGGCGGAGTCGTCAAGGCAGTCGATTCTGCGTATCGGCGCCGACAACCTTCCGAATATGGTTCACCTGCGTCACGTGTCGACGTCGCCCATCCTAGGCCAGTCGCAGCGGCTGGGCCCACTCTCCGCGATGGCGCGCCCGGGCACGCTACAGGAAGCCGAGGCGTACAGCCGCGCCGCTCGCGATTCTGCCGGTCAGTTTTCGATTGTCTTATACTGGTTTTTCTGTCCCTATTTATCACATGTCATCTTTATTTTTTATGTCTGTTGCTCACTTATATCAATTCAGCAACACAATAATTATTTTTGGAACCAACTTCCTTATCGCACGGCACGGACTTGACGGATGTCTCCATGCGTCTAGCTAGGCGAACAAAAGTTAAAAGTGTGTTCCGTTATCCAGAACTCATATTTTTTTCTAAAATATAAATTATTTAGTTACTTAATTCATCAATTAATATAAAAACTTCAAATATTTTAACTAATTATTTTTTTATACTACGAAAGGAACTTCGTTCCAACCTAGTGTTCCAGAACACTTACGCATTTTAATCAGTAATATTATTATGTTATAATTAGTAAAACATCTTGTTATGTGTTTGTTTTTAATTTAGTTTCACTGCTTTTTAGGTTTTGTACATTCGGAAGGCATTATTTCTCAATAAATAATTTAGGTTTTTTTAAATTAATGATGCGTCTCACAATTTTACACTAAAATTAACTTACTATATTATAGGTATAGCCGTCTGCGAAGCGTGAGGTTGCGGGTTCGATTCCCACACAGGGCAAAGATTTGTGTGACCCACAAATTAGCTCTAAGTCTGGGTGCTTGTAGGGCCATGGTCCTCGTAGTTCCTGATCCCATAGATGCAGGAAATCATAGTTAGGGATCAGGATCTACATAATAATATGGTCACACCATGATGTGATCAAAAAACTAACCCTACTACATGCCTTTTAAAAACAATTAAATATGACTTATGTTCTGGTCGGGTGATTCCACAGATGTGATACCACCATTAGACCACCAAGAGCGCGACCGACTGAACGAGAACAATAGGCGCGAACATTATCTCGCGCTGTCGAGAATGGTATACGACAACTTTCTGTCATGCGACAGCTTGCACGCTTCCCTTCGTCTCTCGGAACGCAGGTAAAGCATAAAAACAAAATAATGGTGTTACTATTTATTCAATGATTTAGATATTTACTGAATTTAACTTTCCCTTCTTTTCCTGGTTCTTTAAAGTGAGAAACGCTGTCGGCATTCGGCCACACCGAGTGTTACCCATTATGTGGTAACAAGCCAGTGAAACCGCAGTTTGTCTAATAATACAAATATGACGTAGGGCGGCGTACCAACAGCTCAATCTCAATCAGATTCGGCAGCGCAACAGTATCCCGACTCCGTTAGACATCGAGGACCTACAACGAATGAATCGAGAATTCAAACCGGTGAGTTTCTTTTATTTTTGTTGCAATCTGTTTCAATCAAACAATTAGGCTGTATTTATTATTAAACTTATATTGATGGTCGGCACTGACAGTCTGTGCGTGGGGTACGTACTGACCGCAGTCGGCTCCTGCTAGAGTCCTGCGTCCCACGCACGTAACCGCTCCTACGGCAGTGCCTTGTGCGCCAGTGCCATTCTCCTGACGTATACAGTACTGATGCGCTCAGTCAATGATCCTTGCCAGTACTGGTTATGCGGCCACGGTCAGTGCGCAAGCACGCACTATTTTAATAGCGATAGCTACGGACGATCAACGCAAGAACTGATAATCAGCATGATAAATACAGCTAAAAAATTGAATCTGTCAAAATAATCCCCATACTGTCACGTTTACCTATTTCAATAAGTTTGAAATAGCAAATGGCAGAAATCAAGTCAAATATACACATCACATATTGTAACGTCATATAGATAAAAAATAAATAAAATACAATAAATTGTCGTGTACCAAAAGGGTTAAACAGGACCCTATTATTAAGACTCCGATGCCTGTCTGTCTGTCTGTCCGTCTGTCACCAGGCTGTATCTCATGAACCGTGATAGTTAGACAGTTGAAATTTTCACAGATGGCGTATTTCTGTTGCCGTTAGAACAAAAAATACTAAAAACAATAAAATAAATATTTCAGAGGGCTCCCATACAACAAACGCGTTTTTTTTTGCTCGTCTTTGCTCGATATTGATAACGGCAACAGGTAGACGCTTGAAATATTCACAGAATATTGAGTTAATAATATTCACTTTAAAAAATGAAATTACTTTAATGTTTAAGGGGGGTTTTTTTACCCCGGGAAATGCATTAGGCATACCATCCGGCCGCGGGGGGGGGGGGGGGGGGGGATTTAACCCCTCCTCGTCCACCACCACCTCCCCGGGTGTTCTCCTCTCCGCATTATGGAGGTGATCGCGGGTTCGCTCGGCGCTTCCGCAACCACTTCTGCGGGCGCCCTCTCGGGCTCGCCTCCTGAGGCTTTGGCCTCGTTCTCCGCTAGGTGCGTCCCGGAACACACGGGCCGCACCTCAGCTCGGGACTTCCAGACTTGGGCGTTGGACCCCCCGATCCGCGGCCCAAAAGTCCCCGTTATGGGTCCTTCACTGTGCCCTCTGCTGATCAGAGGGACACGCGAAGGACCTCCTCTCGCCAGGTTATTTGCTACGGCCACCAATTCCCCTAGGAGAATTGCTGACCGAACCCCAGGGTGCACCGTCCCAGCTGCTGCCCTTCCCTCCAGATGCAACGCATCAAGAGGGACGAACAACAGCCGGTTACTCGTGGAGGTTACCTGGACCGCACCAAGGGGGGCTTCCCATACAACAACGTACGGAACCCTTCGTGAACGAGTCCGACTCGCACTTGGCCGGTTTTTTACTATTTAATTATTTTACTTTTGATTACATTATTTGAATATTCTAAAATGAGGCTTTAAAACCAATATTAATGATAGTTTTACAATAAGGTCACTAATGGCGCTACCGTGCACCGCTAGTTCGCTCTGTCGTTGTCGCTCGCCGAATGGTTAGGTTTCGTCGATCATTTTGAGTGACAGAGTTTTGTTAGGTCCGTATGGTAAATTTGTTTACACTAAAGATATTTAAAACGGGAATTTAAATAACTTTAGTGGTAAGTATATTAATTGTTGCAAAAAAGTTAGTGCTCGCTAGGTCTACTGTTCAGAGAACTATTTGTTATATTTCGGTATTGCTTTTAGCGCTACATAGCGTGCATGATGCGTCTGATCAACGGCGGTGCTTCCGACGCGGGAGGTATCCACGCTTTTATGGTCGCTGCGGTAAGTTCTTCTTTACACTCTAGCTTTTCCGTTTTGAATGTTCAGAATAAACAAATTATCACACATACCTTATTAATATCGGACTTCTTTTGATTGCCGACCTAAGGCTTTCCTTTGTTTTCACAAAATTAAATTAAAATTCATATACTAATTCTGCCTAGCACTTTAAACACCAATGTTTACTTAATCGAACGGAAGGTGCAACGGCTTCTCACTGTAATAGTTAATTCCGAGAGAATACTGTTGGCCGGAATTACCGGATTATTAAAAAAATAATTCTTTACAAATTTTATGAATCGTGCTTTATTCTTATACTTTTAGTAAATCTGGATTTACCAGGTTTGCTATGAATATATATTTATTATCGTCCATATATAACGTGTTAAAGTATGTTTAAAAGTGCATTTGGCGCTTGCGGCAACGTGTTCCTTTTAAACGGTTTTATTACTACAATGCAGGCCCGCAGTATTTTCATGGAGGACGGGGACATGACTTCCACTTACGACCCGCTCGCCATGCCGCCGGAGCAGCCGTTTTTGCAAGCGCAGATGCGGCATCACCTACTCCCTTTGCTCCTGCTGACGATGACGACAGCACCGGCCGCATTCTTCGCCTCACTCGCTGACCGCATTTTGGAAGTACACGCGAGATTTCTCCGGCGCATGGTAACGTCATCCTGTCAGCGTACAGGCCGTCAGAATTAAATTCGTTAATAACAACACATGCGTTTGCTGTATGTGTTATCTGTGGCTGTGCTACAATTGGTTTGTATTGCGCAGGCCAACATCACCGCGATGCGCGCGGTGGGCGTGCTGATGCGCAAGCTGCGAAATTGGCTAGCCGAGCGCATGCCGGCCATCGTCG
Organism: Campaea margaritaria; assembly: GCA_912999815.1. Classification (NCBI taxonomy): domain Eukaryota; kingdom Metazoa; phylum Arthropoda; class Insecta; order Lepidoptera; family Geometridae; genus Campaea; species Campaea margaritaria. The sequence goes on from OU538788.1 coordinate 11,692,393, forward strand.
CGGCCGTCATGTCCGATTCTCCGAATGAGTTGTTCGCACCGCGGTTCTACGCCGTGTGCAGACGCTTCCTCAGGGATCTCTGCGGTCTGATCATGCGATTCTGCGTACACGATTTCACGGGTTTACGAGTGCTGTACACAGCATTCATTGTAAGTCTACTGTGTTCTACCGACTTCCAGAAGTTTCTCTATCCTTTTTTTATGAATCATATCTACGCTGTTTCTTAACCGCTTTAAATGTTTTTCTTTTGAAAGGTTAAACCTCCAAAGTCGTGTATATAACACTTCACGAATATTTTTTCAGTACTGTTTTAATTAATACATTACAAGTGGAAGATTTTATTTGGATCAAAGAGCTTAACGGCACTTGTCAATTGAAATTTTGTATGGTTTCAGTTTTTTATGGCACAACTCAGAGTTTTCAATATAAATAAAAATAGTTTTGATATTTAATGGTAGTTACGGAGTACAACACTAAATGGATTTAAAAGTGGACGTACAAATCACAATTCGGTCGCCACCGCTTCATTAACCAAAACTATCCGAACAGGCCGATCTTACCAAAGACTTCGAGGTGTCGGCGCGCGAATGGATTCGCCTGCTGGCGAGAGAAAATCTCGATGCTATTCGTTCTGACATCGATTTCGAATATAGCGAAGATGAAGAGCTAAATGAGCCCAACCACCTACCAGGCAATGAGGCATCGGTCCACCAATTCAGTGCGGTAAGCATCCGACCTGGCGTTTTAGCAAAGTAAGAACTGTTGCTCAAAATTTTAGCATAGCTTGCGGTAAATTTTTTAACTTCTAATAGAAAACTATCAAACAAACGCACTTCTCTTAAAGACATTGAGTCCTTGTATTCAAATAATGAAGCACCCGAAATACGCCCTAACGGGGTCGCGTAAAACGGGAGTTTACTGTACTGGCGTCTGTTGTCAGTAGCTATAAGTAGTTGAGAACGAGTGTACATCCCTGGTCCAGTTGGTAATATTAGATAGACGGATCGCACTGCTGGTGGTTGTGTTATAGCATATATTTATATGTCAGCATGAGCAGCCCGCCGCGAGACGCGAAGACACGCCGGACACATTCGAGTCGCAGCCATCGATGTCGATCCCGACGGTGAGCTCCTCGGGTTCCGACGCCGACGACGAGGAGCCCCCGGCTCTGACTGACCGGCCGCCGGTGCGGCACCGCGTCCCCGCTCGGGATACTAACAGGTTAGTGCTTCTGTTCTAAACAACATTTTACGGACACTAATCATTTTCACAGAATGTTGAGACATTAAATTTTTACAATTTTTTCTATTAAATTTATTTTATATTTCATTATTATATAATATAAATGAGAAACATCCTTGAAAATGTTGTATCTAGTATTAGTCATAATAGAAAAAGAGTTTTTTGTAAAAGTACGTATTCCTTTTTTTTCAATTGAAAATTCTATTTAGTTATTGGTCGTGGAGCTGACTCTTATCTCTTATTTGCTCTCCACACTCAAGCATATTTTTTTCATTATAATGAAATAGGAAAAGAATAATAAGAGCCAGTGAATTAACATGTCGTATTATCAAGAATGTACCTACGCGGAGACTTATCCGTTAACTCTTAGAGTAGATGCTGGTTGATGCAGATTAAAGCGGCGACAGACATAAATTAGAAAGCGAAATGAAATGCCAAAGCTTACTTTTACAGCTTACTACGCTTCTATCCAGTGGAAACACGATCAGCGACGACCTCGCCCGGGGTGGCATCGCCTTTCAATATTCCAACACTGAGAGATAGTCCAACATTGACTGATACAGCAACACACATTGCAACACCGCGGGAAACAGAACCATTGAAAGAGAGCGCAACATTGAGAGAGAGTAGAACACCACGGGATACAGAACCATTGAATGAGAGCGCAACACTGAGGGACATTGCACCGCCGCCAAATACAGCAACATTGAAAGAGACTGCAATCATGAGTGACAATGCAACACCGAGTGAAACTACAACATCGCGAGATACAGGAGCATTGAAAAAGACTGCAACAACGAGTGACATTACCACACCGCGTAATACAGGAGCATTGAAAAAGACTGCAACACCCGGGGATAAAAAAAAACAAAACAGACGCAAAAAAAAAACACAAAAAGATACACTTAATGCTACTGCAACACAGAGAGATACTGTAACACTGAGTGATATTCCACTACCGAGCGATATTCCAACACCGGGGTATCTCCCGGAAACACAACACACACACAAAACACAAAGAAATACTGCAACACTGCAGCCCCAAGGATCACACGATGATTTAGGACTTGATGAACAAAATGAAATACCGGAACATTCAGATCAAGCTAGAGCCTTGTCTCCCGCTCGCAACAGTTCACAAAATTCGTCTCCACGATCCTCACCGGGCTCGATGGGACTAGTGAGTATTTAAATAGGTTCACCATTTCATGCCAGCTATTAATATTCATTAGTGTAGTTTTTTTTATTATTATTTTAACTGAATGTTGCTGAATGAATATTAATTATACTATTATTAATTAATGATAATATTAAAATATTAACAATCATAAAGTTATAAATTTGTGTATAAAAATATTATTGAATTGTATTCAAGGAAAACTTTTAACACTTTCACTGCTGAGCCGATTTGCTTGTCTAGCCACGGGTGCGGGTCTGCACACTCCACAGTGTTTTCCCATACAACAAACAACAGTTGTGTTTTCCCGCACTCGCGGCTAGTTATGAAAAACATGACAGTTGTGTTCTGAGCACTGAACCTGTTCAAAAATGTAAAACATTCCTACTTTTAAAAGAAAAAAAAAATAAAAAAGAAAAAAACTTAATAAGTGGTACTAACACTATTATTGTAGTACTATCATTAATATTCGTGCGCATATTCATTAGACATGGACACATAGAATAGACACACGTCATATACGAAATTGACTAGATTTTATAAACATGTTTAAAAATTTATTACCTTGTTTACAATGGCTTCGCATAAATAGCAAATTTAATTTAAATAAAATAAAAAAAAATTAAATTACAATGTAAAATTCAATGCCATCAACAATGATGACTCGCCCGCTAAGATAATGCAAAAGATATATTCTAGAATAGATAAGTTTATCAAATGGTGACGCACGCTACAAAGTGAGTGTTCGTGTTCACGAGCGTTTCGTAACTGTTTATTTGGTTAGTATCTCGGTCAATGATCATTCACGCTACAGTCGCTGGGTTGGGTTGTCGCACGGTTGTTCGCGTGTTGTAACGTTACGTGTTATCTGCGCAGGAGCGTTCAATGATGTTTGCGGAGCATTGGGATAAGGCCTGGACTTCGGTGTTAATGCAAGACGAGCGGACGCAGCGCGAACCCTTTCGCATGCAGGAGCCCTTCTCCGACGCCTATCTTACGGGCATGGCGCCGTGCAACCGCCGCTATGTTCGCGGCGCGCGTCCTTCCACTACACTGGACGAACTTATGAATGGTACGCTTACAATAAATGTGTAGGTCACTAACATTGCTATTATTATCGAACATACAATAAACAACACAATTCAATATTCGGTTTCAAATGATGGCACGCTTACACTTTGAGATTTCTCTCATTATTGCCGAAAATATTAAATACTACGCGTTTTTAACTATGCAGTGACATTTAACAATTTAACTCTGCAATCAAAGTCCAACTACATAGCTACGTACCAAATCATCTGTTATCACGTTAATTGTTAACTTACCAGACCGACGTTCGTGGCTGGTTAAACGAGTTATTTTTTACAGACGTACTATAAATAACTTCGAATAACAATGACGCGCTCTACAATGACTATACAAAAAGTTAACGCTAACTACTTGGTATGCGGGTTTTGGTGCCATTAGCACATGTGTAACAGCCTAGTAATTATAGACATTGCATGGAGCTTACCAGCCAGCACAAGACAGCGGGAAAGATTACTGGATTGCGTTGTGACATCGTTGGCATCGCCACGACGTCGGTGCCTTAATTGCAAAAAATGTAATGATTTATTGCAAGTAGGCTAAAATAATGTACTTTTACACTAGTCTAACACTTATGTTTCAGATACATAGAGAAAAATAAATAAATAAAACAAACATCATTTACTAATGATTAACAAAGTTTCTATACCTATCCAAATGATTCAATTCCAGAGACTGTCCGCTCGGTGGACAGCAGCACGGTGGTGGAAATACCCCAGTTGCGAAATGTCGTACGCGAACATGCAATGAGCCACGTGCGTATGCGCGCCGCCGTCTCTGAGGACTTTGACCCCGCGCGGTATCCCGCGGCCGCCAGGCTCCGCGATCAAACCAAGTGAGTATACAATATACATGCTACAAGTAGTATATAAGTTGTTCCGGCTGATGAATATGAAGAAAAAAATTCAAAATAACTTCTTCGAAAGAGTTTCTAAATATTAATCTATATTTTCGGTAAGAAAGTTATTGTAATCAATAGAAGTTATAAAATATTATTAAAAATAAACAAGTTTCATATTAGCTAACATACATAATGTGGGAGTTAAATAAAGCCAACCATATACTTATTATTTACTGTATTCTTAGGTCTATTTCACTGATTATTCCCAAATAAAGTCATTGTTAGTAAATAATATAATCCAATATTTGTTGTTTTCTTCATTACAGAGAAGAAAAAAATAAATCAGACAAGAAAAAGAAACCGGACAAATCGAAGTAGGCTGCTCATAACGGACACTGATATGCGTCTCGACAAAAATTTTGTTTTTGTATTGCTCATTTATTTAAATGTTTTAGCACGTTTTTTGTGTCCCTCCGGGTTATGTTTAGTTTGAAATATTCATATGATTTTATCTATGGTTTTTAGGCTGCAAGTTTAATTTATTTGATTAAAATTATTCAGTTCAACTAGATGTAATCTATTTATTAATTATTGTTCTAGTTGTTAGGTTCCAGTGTAAGTGGTGGTCCGCGTGGAAGAGTGCGCTGCATACATGCCGTGGTAGATAAAGAGTTGTAATGTTGCATGGGTCGTTCGCGCCCTGGAGGCCTACCATGACATCTTATACATCAGCGATTCAATTGAAGGCCTAAACTGAACCGCGTCGCATAATCGTACCGTGACGTCTTATTTTTTATGTTTCTGCCATTGTCAACCTGAACTGGAACCAGTTTGGGTTAAAAATGGTTTATAAGCGACTCAATTTAAGTTGCTGTCATTTTCAACCTAAACTGGATCCACTTAAGGTTGAAAATGGCAGAAACACAAAAAATAAGACGTCACTGGACGATTATGCGACGCGGTTCATTTTAGTTCTTTACGTGGCATTTATAATGTAAAGATATTAAAGGGTTTGTCAAATGGATAATGATGGGAACATCTAGTGAGGCGTTATTCATTCTTGGTATGATGCAACACCGGCTGTGTTTGCGATTCTATATGACAAGAGGGAAGCGTTTCCTTCTCCGTCTGTTTGATAAGGCGTTTAAATCCATTCGATGTAGTTTTTATAATTATACTTAGTATTTCGTGACCCGAGAGGAAAGGAATAAATGTTAAAGACGCGGGTAATTAGATGGAAACAACAAAATGTTGTCGAGTATTGAAACAGGTCAGGGTTACTTATTTATGAAAAGGAACATAATACTGTTTTTAACGTCATGCTAAGCATGTCTTATCTTTATATTATTTTTAGTGAACGCAATTGGCTAAAATACAATGTGTAAAATATTACGGGATATTTTTAAACTAACAAATCTAGATTATTTTTTTGAACTATGTCATATTATTTCATTTCTCAAAATCTTTATAAGGTTTCAAACTGAGTTTGTACTAATTAATTTTCTTCTTTCACTCATAAGAAAATCATCGCTATATTATTGGCTCTAAATACTCAGAAATGGATTTTATTTTTATAATTATATTTGCTACATCAAGACAACCGAATTGTATGCATTGTTTGTCTATGACACTTTTTTTTTGCAGCTTATAAATTCTGACATTTGTGAAGCCAAAGAATAAAATAATTACTCAAAACTACTACCACAATATCTGGTATATTTAATAATTTATTTTTAAGATTGAATGATTTTTGTGCTCTGCCAGTAAAGATCCACTAACTGCTGCACTCTACGCTCAGACAACCATGATAATGAATAAACAAATTGCATGTTGTCACACTCACGGCCTATAAAAATAATGTCAACAACTGGTTTGGAGAAAACACCTCTGTCATATACATACAGTAATATGGAATAGAATTGCCTGAAAGGCAAAAATAGTTGTGGCATGATGAAGGGTCTTTTGGCTTGGCACCAATAAATCATAGTGTTGATAAGTATATTGTTCCTTTTTATATGTACTAGTTAAGGTATAGTGTTAATCAATTTGTATTTTTCTTAATAGTATTAGTAAAGAAGTTCGTTTATGGAATTGGTCGCATTTCCACTTGTCAAATTATCGTCTAAAACTTGGTAAAACATCACCTGTGTACACTCTCTTGGTGAGTTGGCTATTCAAACTTTAAATGGTACAGGACTGTACATTAATGCACTCGTTTAAAATGATCGTTGTTTAAAACCAATTACGGGCTCAACAAGTTGGGATGCGATCTTGTGGTTTGGTCATCACGGCACACAGCACAACACATTGGACAATGCTAGGGCCAGCCTCATTGCAAACTGAGCGAAGAGATTTCTTTAATGACCAATCAGAATTTGTGCTTATAATATGATTATTTCATTGCCCCATAGATGTGGATGATTCTAAGTCTCACATAAAACATTTAATCAAATTGTTGGCAGTACTGTTTACCGAATAACATTACGTAAATCAAATTCAGATTGCAATTGTAACTTTGTTAGTATCTTTGTAAGATTCTCACTGATGATACGGGATATAATCAAATCACCTTGTTTTACTGTTGTATATATCACATAGGTTCTAGACAAACTCTGGTACTGCACACTATTGTTAGCTATAAATTGTGAACTTTTGTAGAATCTAGAATGTTATTCGGATAGAAGTCTTTCAATAATATCAGCCAGTAATATGTACTTAGTCCATGGTGTCAGTGTTGATCAGGCCATTTTTAATGATAAGTTTTGATACACTGGCAATCTCTTAAACATGTTAATTTTAATGCTTAATTATTACTTATTTCATGACACGCGCTTATTACCAAAAACATGAAATATTGTTTATTTCTTTCTTTACCCAAAATGAAATGCGTAGCCAGTGTTTTTAGTTCATTGTGACTTTTTAAATAAATGTAATATTTAACCAACAGTAGTTTAACATAAGTTCATGTTTAGTCAAACCTAGAGCTGGTGGTGCTCATAATAAGCGTAATGTTTACAGTGCCACAATCATTTACTAGATCCCTAAAAACACTATTTTCCAACTGTATTACACTGATGGTCCACTGGTGCAGTCAACGAGAACGAGGTGACGTCGCCAAACAGAATAATAGAATAAATTATAACTTAGCCAGAGATTTTTTCAAATACTTTTAAGGCAAAACACGTCTGGCATCTTGTTTTGTGATGTATGATAACATCAAATGAACATCTCATTCTCATTGAACAAGGCAGTGGACAAGAACATTTATGATAACATTGTTCGACAGCTAACTTTTAGTATACTCAAAATTGATGAAATCTATTATGTTTATTGTTTTCTAATGGACTGCAAAGGACCATGCATATAGATGTAATATTGACCTCAAGGGCCGGTTGCCATCAAGCTCTAGATCTGATTAAACAACTAAGTCAAGAATGAACGTCTTGCCATGACCGCCTCCTGAAGAATGACACTTTTTTATGTTTGTTTCCACACTATTAGTGGATTTAACAAAATGTGTCAGGGATGGCTTTTATATCTAAACGTAAATTTTTGGTGTAAATTTTTCCTAAAACATCCAGCAGTTTATTCATAAAATTTTAATGTTAAAATTAATTTTACATATATCATGATTTCTTTTTACTTGCTAAGTTAAAACAATATGGATAATAACAGAAAACCCCTTGTCTTTTGTGCTGCCATTTTAATAGAACTGGCTGCAAAATAACATGGTGGTCTAATTCAAAAGATTGTTTTAAATTATTTCTATTTAGTATTTTTTTAATTTTTGATATTATTGTTGGTTTTAAGAAAGCCAATAACTAGGCTGAATTAATTTTGAAATTGTTTCACTCTACAGGTTATTCTAAGTTCGCTTACTTCGAAATGTTTTAGGAATATTAAAATAAAATTGATGTACTGTAATAAATTGATTGTTTTATTGACACTCCCTATCTCAGTCTTCTTTATAATAAGTAGGTAATTGTTTTCTTTCATAGGTACAAAAAAGTCAGAAAAGTTTACAGTTCAGCACGCATATATTACACCTATACTTTAGAAATGATAAAAAAATAAAATAAACAGTTTGAAGTTAGGTATAAAATCGAATTTTATTAAAATTTCAAATAACATATTGAATACACAGGTACATACATAAACTATTCCATGTTGGTAAAATTAGCAATTTTAACATGATTACGTTGTACATTTTTTATAAGGCTGTAATCAGTTAATCCGAGTACATTAAAGGTATCATAAATAGAATAACTTACGAAAAGAAACCGGTAGGCATAATGTAGGTTAGATTCTGGTATTGAGAATCGTTGCGAGTTCAGATTCGATGTCTTCCGTATAAACAGCAATTTTTCTATAAGCATGAATTGATGAATTCCATCAATTATCAATCAATTTCACACATATTAGGGTAATTTGATTGACAACAAAAACAAATTTAAATTAATAAAAAACAATTCGAATAACAAGTTAACCTAAAAATACCAAAATAAATCAATATTATGACCACGCATTCGCTTCTCATTCGCTTTGTCAAAGATCCTTGACCAGATTTCTCAACAAGAGAAGAGAGAAGCGAGCGATTGATATTGTTGTTATTTTCTTGTTCACCACTTCAAACTGACTTTGACAAGTTTGACACTTGTCAATTTTGTTGCTTGAGTTGAAGTCATTTCTTTTTTTTTTTTGCTTCTGGCTTCGCACATTTAATGCATTTAGCCAGTGCCAGGTATATCTAATTTCTTTTCTAATTACGATGAGCGAGTCTAAAGTAATAAAGGTTAATAAGTTTCTATTTTCAAAGTCACGATTCAGTAACATGGAGGCCGGATAGTGCTTACTGAACTTTCCTGGGACTTCTGAAGAGAATACGAAATGCCACGTTTTTTGGGGTTTGTATCTGTTGCCCACATATTTTGTTCACGTTCACGAAAATACATACATACAGTCACGCTTTTATTCCTTTGGGGTTGGGGTTGAGATTACATCTCTTCACATGTTACGATCCTGACACACCTCTTTCGCTTTTCCAATTTCATGAGTCCCTTTATACATGCTCGCCGATTAAAATTAGGTACTTTTGACTTGGCCTTTCTTTAGTACCTACGTCCTCGATTTAATCGAGGTACGTTACATAACCTACTAGATGAACTAGATCCTTAAATCTGTTTCGTCAATATTTTTTTATCCATCCTCTCTGGATGTCTAAATCATTCTAAGCATCCCTTTCTCTATTTTTGTCAGTACCTACAACCTACATCTTCTATCATTCCAAATCGTTCCCTTATCACGCTGTTCTCTACTTTGTCCATCAGAATCACTCCAATTTGTTTTTTATTTGTGTAAGTGTCGAGACGTGTAAGTCTTTCGCTTGATGGTAAGTGCTACGCCTGTCCATAACAGTCACAGCACCACCCAGAACTTTGCATTGCATAATCCTGCGCGGCACTGCACTGCGCTCGTCACCCTGAGACATCGGCTCCATAGGCTCATATGCCCAGTAACTTCGATGGAAACAATGCCCTTCAAACCGGAAAACAGTACCTAATGTTTGCATACTACTGCTTGGCGGATGAATATCTGGCAATCATACTTCGCAGACTTCTCATTCCCACGGCATTAATGTACTCTCGTGCTTCTGCTGCCATACCCAGCATTCACTACCATACCTACATAAGTGTGAGAACCAACATTCCCCTGTGTACAGCCAGCCGTGCATTTTTAGACACTTTTTGAAAAACATCGTGAGGAAACCCGGAGGTAGGTATGTGATCCACCAATCCGGATCTGGCGCCCGTGGTGGATATGGCCTAATCCTCCTCACGAACCGACCCGAACAGGAGAGACCCGTGCTCAGCAGTGGGACGACATGGGTTGTTGATGTTTATGATTGAGTCTGCATTTCCCCGGTTGAAAACTACCGTGTTACTTAGGAATAGCTGAACGTCGAGAAAAAAATAAATGTTAAGTCGTGAGTTCATACAAAAATGTCTTAGAAAGAATCGTTTTCTGTTTTACGCAAATTTTCCATATTTCTAACCTACCGATCTAGGCTACTTTTCAATATTTCCTCAGAACCTCCTTGGCCCTCAACGAATATTTGAAAGAAAGAATTAGCGAAATCGGTCCAACCGTTCATGCGTGATGCCGTGACCAAGGGAAATAGGGATTTATCCTTACTTCCTTACTTAACATATATTATAAATGCGAAAGTAACTCTGCCTGTCTGTCTGTCTGTTGGCCTTTCACGCTTCAACTATTGAACCAATTGAAATGTCATTTGGTACAGATATAGTCTAGAGCCTAAGAAAGGACATAGGGTACTTTTTAATGCGAAAAAAGCATTGTAAAGGTTTGAAATAGGGGATGAAAGTTTGTATGGAAGTTTCGTCAATTTTGAAGCTAGAAGCTTTAAACTTATTTATTAGGCTTTTAATTAAATTTATATAAATATGACATTCCAAGTTTGTAAAAATTTTACCCTTGGTGGGGTAAAGTAAAAATAGGGGACGAAAGTTTGTATGGAAATATGTAAGGTTTTGGCTAAACCACTGCACCGATTTCAAAATTATTTCACTACTGGAAATCTACATTGACAGCGAGTAACATAGGCTATATTTTATCCCCATATTCCCACGGGAATAGGAAATACGCGGGTGAAACCGCGGGGCGCAACTAGTTTTTATATAGATTACCTGAGTGAGATTTAAACCAAGCAACACTGTTGGAATCTCCAGACATAAAAATTAAGAATAGACGAAATGAGTGTATGCCCTATACTCGAGACTAAAAGTAAAAGTCTCAACTTTAGGTCGGCCGTACACGGACAGTTCGAGCAGTTGATCGTCGATGCCCATACCCAGACCTCTCCGGCAGTTCCACATATCCCCACTGATCTATCCCTACTGGTAGGGAAGAATGGATTGTTTCCACTTATTACTACTTGGGGGGATACTTTTCCACTTATATCCACTGTTCTACTCAATCCAAAAATAAGTATCATCATATCGAAAATTTTAAAAATGTTATGTCTGCTTTTTATAATTGGTGAAACAAAGAGGCAGGCACAAGTAAAATGTTTTTCACAAATATTGAAGAGATAGAGGTGCCACCAGTTTATCGGAAATTCCTGTTTGTTGAGTACATCTTCAATGTTAATCTAATTTTAATATTTGGTGATGAAATTTCTAATGAATTATTAGCTGATGGGAAAGTTTTCTTTATAGATGGAACTTTTAACATTTGTCCTCAACCTTTAATTTTTCGATTTCTTATTAGACTAGTTATACCAATTATTAAATTCAAAACCTATACAATAAAAAAAACCTAATTCTTTTTTTATTTTTTTCTTTTGATTTTTCTTCCTATTTGTACTTGATTATAGTAGAAATACATGGAAGAAAAATATCCACGTTTCCCCCCTAGTAGTAATAGGTGGAAAAAAATTCCATTCTTCCCTACCAGTAGGGATAGATCAGTAGGGATATGTGGAACTGCCGGACCTCTCAAGCAACCGGCGTCAGAGCTGCTCGAGCATTTTTGTGTATGTTTGTGCAAAGAGGACTGTAGTTCGCTATTTAGTGATGTAGCCGCTGCTTGAAACGGTCGGTCTCGACTGCTTCAAGCTACCTGTGTATTGCTATCCTTGACGAAGGGGTGAGTGATAAATAAAACACTATTTACATTTTATTTATTTATTCATTTCTACATCGGACACGTATACATTAAACAACATTAAATACAACGATACAACGATAACATAATTGTCTTAAAAGATAGGCAAGAAGTTTAGCTGAACAATAACATTGAGTAAGTAATTTATTTACGAACAACACAATACTTTAGTGATTAATAACACATCTACGAGTACATTAAGGTAAATATCGATTATTATTAGATTTATTAGTAACATTAAAACTTTTTTTTTGACAGAGTAATATGAATTGAAGCTAAATAGTGAACATTTTCTAGTAAAATGCAAGAAAAAATGTTACGATCTACTGCTCTAAACATTTAAACATTTTTATAATTGTCTAATTATTTATTTAAAGTGAAACATCGACGATTTACTAAACAGCTATTACATCAAAATTGTGTTTTTAACAATTACAATTTAAGTGAGTATACATTATTTTAATTAAATACATCGCTCAACATCTACTTGTCAATAATAGAAATAAGTAATATCGTTAGGGATTACAATGACATGAAACTTTGGATACATTCATTTAAGAATTTGTAACAAGATACAATAAAATTTATATATATGTATATTACCTTTTATATGATAGGTATATGTCCTCTATTATAGTATCGTAACTTTGGATACATTACAAATAAAGTAATTTAAATATTAACAATAAAGTTAATTCTGAATTTTTATATAAATGACTTAATCCGAATATATTATATTTTTTATATCATAAATTTAAACGTTACAAGTTCAAAACTACAAATTTTTTTGTCGCAACGACTTTTTCATTTTATCAAGCATCTTTAAATTTTACTATATTAAATATATGGTTAGTATATAGCTATTATAATTATAATAATACTGTCGTAAGATATAATATCTTAGAAAAAGACAGGCACATTGAAGAAATGTCAAGTATATGATCATTAGATAGATATTCTTGTGTATACATACATACTCTACTCTCTAGACATTAATAAAGACATCGATTTTAATCACATTGAAATTTAATCACACAGTTAGCTAAGGATTATATTTTAAAATGATATAAGGGTACTAAATATATATCATATCACATTATCTAAGTGGTGCGCCATGGCACCCCGATTACACATTTTTTTTTTTATTTTTCTTTTTTTTTTTCGAATATATTAACTAAGCATATTGTTTCTAACAACATTAAACAACAATAATACCAGTGCACGTTCATCCGTGATACTTGATTGAGATAACTATTGGTAAACCGCAGGTGTAGTGGAGTGAAGCATTACTGATCATTAACTTTTACCTAAATATTACATTCATTATAACACTAAACTTTACTTACATGTACAAGGGATTAACAAGCTCAAAGTAATTGGGAAAGTTTGCCTGAATTCTTCGAAGTTTTACACGTTTACACCACGGTGTCTGACTATCTAGGCATTTTTTTTGCCTTCTTACCCAATTCCGCATTCAGTTACTATTATGCCAGTAAATAGGGCAATTCGCATTACATAAGTATATCATAGCACAATTTCAGTCAATTTTCCACAATCTGGTATCCTTCGTACACTTTTTGTTAATAACATTTTGCGATAGGCATGGTTGTTGGTCTTTATTGAGATTTTTCATAAAGTTGTTAATCTTTACCATTAGGGTAGTTTAGTCTTTAGAAGACTGTTACTACGTAGAAAGAAACCTACAATGGAGCCCATTAAAGTTGGGCTTGTATCATATATGGGTATGATTACAATTACAATATTTAGACTAGTTGACTACTATTGAAGTCGAATTTAAAGTATGTTTCGAAAGCATACGGGATGTAGGTTAACTCTCTGAAGCCGCTCATTCGCGTCGAGGAAGTTCACAAGGACGGGGACAATCGGACAATAATGATCAACAAATGGAAATCGCGGAGGTACCTAGTTATTGTGCATTTGTAATTTATAATTTTTTCGATAAAGAACATCAACAAATTAAGAAACGTAGTGTAGCCAACTAGCCCTTTCGAACACGTATCTATCTCTACATTATAATTTTTCTCAACAATTGGAAACGAATTTAACGTAGGTTTTATTTAAATATTGTAAAAGATATTATCAATTTTATTTAATAAGAGTCAAGGCAAATATTATGGTACAAGAATAGAAATTTAGGTTCAAAACACCGATAAAATACAATATGATTATTAACAATAGATATATAATATAATATTATACAAAATCAATAATATTTAATTAAATTTGATGAGGGGACATCCTTTAAATACGAAGTTACCTTATCCCTAGTACTCACTTTCTGGACTTTCATATTTTGTGCTCTTACGGTATTTTGCCCTTCAACATATCATATATCCCAAAATAACCAATATTTCAAACATAAGTACATGAATAAATCGTTATAAAATCAATTGAATTGTAAACTATTATAATTGATATGATATACCAACTGACCCTTTGAAATTTTATTCTAAACGCTTACCTACCAAAGTGTCCCAAACGGACAGAATTGTATGTCAAGGGAAAGGTCCGCATAATTGCCACGTTTGAGGATTTTAGCTTTGGTTGAAGTTACACCGACGCGACGCGACGTTTGATTCTGTTAGCGCGTAAGTAACACGGCCCACATTTAGCCCGCATAAAGTATCTTATTACGTTGCACCCCAAACTTCGTTTAACAATACTTAAGCCTGAGATATGTTGTCCTCACTCAGAGACCGGTTGATGATACGTATACAACATTGAAAATGTACACTGTTGTTCGTCAACATGTTCTCTAGTCATTTAGCCGTTGGCATATTTGTTAAGTGAGTATTCCAAACGAAACAAACAACCATAATATTTATCTGGTGCTTTATCTTTCAGGAAAGAATCTTATAGTATTTTGGCACCTTTCTCATTGCAATAGACGGGGGATATGCCCTCACCGTTCCTCTCTATCACGTTTTATTATGGTAAAAGTTTGCTGTCCCGATATTGTAGGTTCCTACGAGCGATACGTTCCATTCATAAACGAGCACTGCACTCTTCTACAGCACGCTCATTCATTCTTTTTGACCTTCTTGACCAGTTCTTGACCCTCTACTTCCACAGAGCCATACTAAGACTAACAACGTACTTTAGTGCCAAATTACTATACATTCAATACATACACTTGAATGCTTAAAATAAATACATAGATACTTATATCGTTAGATCTTTAAAAATAAATATATTTTGATTCCCTCAAGATTGATCCGAAAATATTTAGTAATTTTGATATATATTAAACTGTGAGTAATATTATACTTGTCCATTGGGCAATTTTTAGCTTGGACTACAATTAAAGCAAAGTCCGCGAATTAGTATTTGAGGTTCAAGAAATATCGTCCAAATTATTATTTAAAATCAAGTTTATATGTTATGTTAGTACGGTCATGACATGTTACAAAATTTCGACAATAATTTTTGCATTAAATTTACAGCCAATTGTTCCGTGAAAATTTTGTTGCAGAGCGTCGCGTCGAATGCCAAGAGACGCGCGCGAGAGCTCCGACGCTGCCACTCCTTTGTTTAAGCAAAGCGTCTTTAACGTTAACGGAATTCTTTACGTACGCCCGGTAAACAGCTGGGACTGTAATCAACCATATTAGAAAATTAATAAAGGCGAAATGTGTGGCTGGGCGGAGAGGGCGGGCTGGCCTCGAAGCCTCTAGCCACCCTCGCTTCACACGTTAGTGCTTGGGTGGCAACGGACTACGCTACGGCGTCTGGCGGCCACTGGTGTGTCGCGTTCAGTACAGCATAACCTGTGCCACATTGCACTCCGCGCGCACCCATAAACTAGAAAGCAAATCAAACACGACAACAATGCAAACTACGTGGAAGTATTATAAAATAGCCACTCTTGAAATAAACACGACTAAGAGTTTAAAAACGATTACGCGATTAGGCATTCGGAATCACGGATTTAAAAATCACAGGTTAACGTTGCGACATTTACGATATTCCTTTTGAAATAAGTCTTGAAGGAATCATATATATATATATATATATATATATGTATATACATATATCGTAGATTATTCGTTAAGTTATGTGAAAACAAAAATTGCAGCTTGTTACGTTTACGTTTGCTTTTAAAAACGAGCGCAAGCGGTAGGCTATATTGAAATTGCGGAAGCGCGACACGAAACTGCAGCCCTAAGCCGTTGGTAATCTAAAGCCAAGTAGCGGCACGAAAATATAGCATTTAATCTCGTCGTTCAAAATAAGGCGCCAAATCATTTTATGCCAACGACGTTGTTTCGAATATATTTAAACGAACATACGAGATTTTTATATTTTTTAGCAGATTAAGAATCTATACGGCTTCCATACCAGATAAAGAACCATGCCTAATACCCAAGCAATGACGAAATCTCTCTGTACCATCTATCAGTTGAATACATTTCTAGCGAGCACCTTCGATTCTTATCGTCTTACCTACACTTAACTTGGACCATTCATGTTCAAAAGGGTATTTCCATCACATTCACATTAGGGCGACGCCGACGCAGGGATAACGATGAATCTCAGATCGGTTCCATACATTAACGTCCACGAGCTAGCTAGTACCGCGAAATAGTATGGGCGGAAACATGATTCGGTAAAAAGAGCTACGTTTGATCATTTTATATCTTTTGTAAAAGTTAACCAATTGACAAAAATGGTGTCAAGATATGGTGATGAAATATATAAATAGCTGTTCCAAGTGTTTTCTAAATCCAAAGAAATATTGAACCCATGTGGCCCATATTTACAATTCGTCGCCTTAAACCACTTTTCAAATCCAAACTTCTTTCTAGTCTCAGCCAGCACCGCATCAGTGGGTGATTTTGGCTTTATAGCTAAATCATGTTAGACCGGTTTCAGTACTCGATCGACCGCCGGTGCGTACCATAGGTCGTACTGTCATTTGCGTTGGCGTACGCACCGACGGTCGGTCGAGTACTGAAACCGGCTTTAGGCTTCTTACAAAGATTTGGCTCATAGACAAAAAATTAAAACGACAGCATATAGTTACACAAAAAAAATTGTCTACGAAGTAGGAGTGTGTATAGCAAATAAATTAAACTTATACTAAGTTCAACAACATCAATAACATTAAACTACTCAAACATTAGAAGAATATAAGTACTAAGTGTATAAATTAAGAAATGGGGAACGTTGTAAAGGTTTTGTGGAGAAGAAAGGATGGAGCGATGGGTTCAAGGAAAACAAAACATCGTCAGGATTTAGGCGACTTGAGTGACGACGCTTCTTAGCGCACGAAGCCGGTGTTCAGTTGCGGTATCTGTTGAGCGTCGACAAAACCCGATTGCCAGCTGAGATCGCGTTGGACAGCCAGCGCGACGGGATCGACAAAACATCTGGTGGGGGCGCAGGGGGCGGAGGAGGGGGCACCACACGGATCACTTTGGAGGGCACGGTTGGCAGCTGGCTTACCACGCCCGTCTGGATATGATGCATCAGTCCGGGCGAATTTTGCTGCGCATGCGAGTGTTGCGAGACTTGCGAGGCTCGTGACACGTGTGACAGGTGCGAGGCGTGGCTGGGGCAGGCCGACGGGCGCCGCGAGCCGCGCCCCGATGCCACAGACGTGTTGGATGCTCCCAAGTACGGCACCGAGGTTGACGCGTTCGGCATGGAGCCGTCCTAAACAAAGTTCACAGTTATCGGATGTAGAAATTGATTTCTAACCTGCTCTGTAAAATGTTCAGCTCTGGCAGGCGTCAAGATAATGGCTTACTGCGATCTACTACTTTGCCCTATGCATCAGCTTAAGCGACATATTGTGATATTTAGTACGTAGGTAGGGACTTGATTTCCCTTTGTGTAAAGTGGGAGCTCATTTAAGATATTATGAAAGCAGGACGGCGATGTACTACCATACACTTTTAAACCCAATCTGTCAAAGTGCTACAGGTTGATTCATAATTATGCAATTTACATTTTATGAATCATTTTGTTGCACCCTTAGGACATCGAAACCAAATTAGAAATATCGTAATATGCAATACTGTGTGCGCGCGTGCGTGAATGCATGCAGCACTTTACGTACGTAATGAGTTGAAAAAAGAATTAGTTTTCCAACGTTTTTATTTAGTTGAACCATCTGTGTCGGCCATCACTTAACATGTAGAAATATTATTATTTAAGTGCTGTACAAAAAATGAGCTATTACAACAAGTCCCCGACTTATACTTACGTGAGAGGCGGGGTGGTGTGGATTTTTTTGGTCTTTTTAATTTCATTGTGTATTTGTAAATAAATAAATGAATAGTCAAAGGGGTTCCAAAATGTAAGTAATATATTGTCTTCCAACCACAACAATGATTCGGAATCAATAACCAATCAAACATGTAAATATAATCCCAATGACCCACGGTAACACCTGAATAATGGTCAGATAGTATTATCCAATATTATAGCAATGTATTCCTTGTATTTTGACAAGAATTGCCCCAAAAGTTTTCCTATTTCTGTTTCGACAAGTGAGCAAACTCCACGGAGCGAAACGGAGTTTAAACAGCTCATTATGCTGGTCACTTACATTCGCAGGAATCTTCGTACATTGTACAAATGTTTGCACGCATGTGGGGGCCGTCAGACATCCATTCGCGAACTCAGTGGATATGCAAATGTGTTCGTAAACTCAATGTGCGAACCCATTTCGTTCATTTGCGATAAGACCATGTTATCTCACGTTGAATACATTGAGGAGATAACACGGTCTAGTCGTAAATGAGCGATTTGCACTTCCTCCTACTTTACGAATGTCTCAGATTTTATTAGTGCGGTTGGATTGTTTTACGATACTGTTTACCGAAACGTCCGTTACCTTCGCAATCGTGTGCACAACCGGTCACACGCAAGTGTGAGAGACTACGCGAAGGTTCGACGCGCGCTTTGATGTGCGTCAAAAAACCGACACAGCTTGGAAAACCACGAATGCAGCGAAAACTTTGCATAATCATTTGCCAATGTCGTCCCACACTTGTGGGTTCGCGTTTTCATGCGAATGTGAGTGACTGGGGTTAGTCCAAGGATTTCTGCCACAAGGTGCATTGAATCGACTTAGTTTCTCTTCCATGGACTTCACATCCTCGTTTACGTGTACGAGGGTGAATCAAAAAGTTCTTAGAAGTGCATATATATGAAACCTTTTTGGATCAAGTTCGATATTCAAATTAAAGAGTGTCTATCACACTATATTTATGCAGACTGTCACTTGTTTTTGTCAGTTCGTTCGCATGTAATAAATTTTTTTGTGCAACGAGTTGCTAAAAAGTCAAAATTATGGATAAAAGTGAGTTACGTGCGGTGATAAAATATCTCAGTTTGAAAAAAATGTCTACGAAGGAAATTTTTTTGGACATTCAGCAGACATTAGGGGGTGATGCTGTACCCTATTCTACGGTTGCGTACTGGGTGGCTGAATTTAAAAGAGGTAGATCAAGCTGTAAAGATGACCCGCGTTCTGGGCGGCCTTCAACCTCCGTTACAGAAGAAAATGTCAAAAAGGTTGAGAATCTGGTTTTGGAAGACAGAAGAATGACTATAAAACATATAGCTGAGATCCTAAGGATATCTTTTGGTAGCGTTCAATCCATTTTAATTGATTCACTGGGGTTCAAAAAAGTGTCTGCAAGATGGGTGCCACGAATGTTAACCGACGAAAACAAAAAGCGACGTTTGGAAATTTCCAAGCGTAATCTCGAAATGTTCCAGCGTGATTCGGATAATTTTTGCCGTCGTCTTGTCACCATGGATGAAACGTGGGTCCACCATTTTGATCCTGAAACTAAAAGACAAAGCATGTCTTGGAAACGACCATCCTCTCCATCCATTAAGAAATTTCGAGTTGCTCCTACCGCTGGCAAAGTTATGGCCTCTGTGTTCTGGGATAGTGAAGGAATCCTTTTTATTGATTACATGCCAAAAGGCCAGACGATTACTGGACCCTATTATGCAAATTTAATCCCGAAAGTGCGTGAAGCGATTAAAGAAAAACGTCGTGGAAAACTGTCGTTGGGCGTGTTGTTCCTTCAAGATAACGCTCCTGCTCATCGATCGGAAGTTGCGCTCAACGCAATCCGCTGTGCTGGCTTCAATCTCCTTGACCACCCACCATATTCTCCGGACTTAGCCCCAAGTGATTTTCACTTATTTCCAAAATTAAAAGAGGAAATTCGTGGAACAAAATTTCACGATAATGACGCGGTTATAGCTGCCGTAGAGGACTTTTTCGAGAGTCAAGAAAATAATTTTTTTTCACAAGGAATAAGGAAGTTAGAAACGCGTTATTCTAAATGCATTGCATTGGAGGGAGATTATGTAGAAAAATAAAATATTATTATTTAAATCTTTGCATTTTTTAATATTGATTCCAAGAATTTTTTGATTCACCCTCGTACTTTGAATCTTGAGCTTAAGTAAGCTTATAATAAGAACCTAGATAAGCCTTAACTAAATCATGCTTCAATCATGAATCAAGTATATCTAATTACAGCATTAAGCGTGAGCTGGTGAAACTTAGTGAACCAGTTTAAATGCAGTCATACTACTCTACAAGTGATCGCTGTATTGTTACGAAGATGTTGGCTGTGAAAGTACCTAATCCACATTTGTGTGTTGCGAGGCACTTGCGGTAATTCGGTTAAAAATGTAAAAACAGGGGAACATCTGAGCTTGTACGCAGGAAAGTATAACGTGAATGCAGTTGCGCCTACAAAAGTACGAAGTAACGTTCGCGGATCGCAACCACAATAGAGAGGAACCATACTCACGACCATGCTCCGTGCAAGCTGCGCTGAAGAACAAACAGCACACTGAATGAGATAGCGTTATATACATAGTGCCTACGGCCCAGGGCCTAGATGGATGAACTACTGGTGTGTATGTACCTCGATTCTCCTTGCTGACGGATAACATTCGACACATAGAAGCTCCTGTAAGCTAGATAGGTACTACAGTGCCCTTGTTACTTTTATGTACAATATTAATCAATTTCAGGAAAGAATTACGAAAATTTTGAAAATGGACGGGTGTGTGTGTTGTTTTATTTCCTATAAAGTACTGCCAATTATTCACGACCGTGATTCATATGATGAAAAGAATAGTTTGTAATGGGAGGGTAGAAGTAACATAGCCACAATGGTACGGGCGGTAGGACGGGCGCAGCAGTGGTGCAGCGGCGCCCTCCTTACGTCGCCGACGCCGCCGCGCCATCGGATCCGCGGCGAGGGCACATGCGACGGCAGAACATGAACATGCATCTCCACAGCGCAGGGTTCGTGCGTCCTATTCAGTCATTTCGATGGAGAGGATAGACAATACTAGCGCAATATGGTGAGAGGTCTAATGATAGGATAGATTATAGCCCGTAACGTGATGTGACGCCAATCAGGTTCGTGCAAATGTACGTGTGCGGCGGGTGGTGTGAAGGATATGACACTCACTCCCAGTCGGTATGAGAAGAAAAAAATCACCGCGGAAAATGACAGATCACATCGATATCAAGCCGTTCAGTTCGACATTTAACATATATAGGGAACAATACAGAGAGTCGCAGCCAGGCACGCGAACGTGACGGACATAACTTACGACGGGATGCGCCTGCGCGGGCACTGACAGGCTCGAGCCTGATCCTCTTCCCCTGGAGTGGGCCTGTTAAAACAATCAAAAAGTAAAGTCTGCAGGTACTGTCAGCGCAGGAAGCTATTGTCAATCTGATTCAAACGGTCTCCGTTCATCGAATGCGTGTACATATGTATATAATATAATATAATATAATATAAGTAATGAAAGTGTTGTATTTACCGTTCTACCACGACTTACAGTCGGCGGCGAGAGATTGACATGGCTAGCGCGGCGTTCCTGCGGGCCAATGCTTGAGTGACGGCGCGTGGGCAGGGCGCTGTTAGAGCCACCGGGCGTGCCGCCGGGCGACGAGGCAGATGACGGAGCCGCGGGGACTCGAGGCGACAACAGCGAGTTGTCTGACAGCCGACGGTTCGGGAAGACCGAGGTGGCGACGCGCAAGAAATTATGATCATTCTTCGAGTTGGTCGAGTTGTTGGATCCAAATATCCACTGGCCGATTCCTATAAAAAATATTACAATAAAATGAGACTTTTGTTCCATGTCTACAGCGTGACGTTATTCATGTATATACAATCCTAGCTCTGTAGCTAAACAGACTATCTTGAAAAAGGCTTATAACTTGTACACTCGTACGTACACACGCGGTGCTTTTCGAGAAGAAAAGAGAGAGCCCGTCATGAGTGACAAGCAGAGTAAAAGAAGTATACTTACTCCTTATGCCATCTCCAACGCTGGACTGGCTGCCATCGGACTTTACCACTGGCGGGGCGCTGTTATGGGGCTTTCGGGCCATGTCCTCGACGCTGGATGTCTTGCGTTCGCGCTCCACGCGCAAGTTAGGGATGTTAAATGGCACTTCGACACCCCCCAGCACGTTGTCGGTGCTGCGACGGTGACGGAAGCCGCGCGATGGTCGCTCGACGCGAGGCATTCCCGGTCCACCGCCCGCTATCACAGCACGCTGGAACTCGTCGATGTGGTCCAGCAGGTCATAAAGGATCTGCATGATAGCACACAACTTGAAACAGTCAGCTTGGTAGACTCAATTCCTAAATAGAACTTGCTCGCGTAAGGGTTTTTATTCCTATAGTAGAAATATTGGGGCACAAGAAATAAAATGAAGTGCATTTTTGGGATAAAGCATAGTGAGACTGTTAAATTTTTTGTTTTCCATTTACTATTGATTTCCAAGGCTAGGAAGAGAGGTTGTAAGGGTTCAGTATCCATAAATATCATATAATTTCATAGCAATCAACCAGCAATATTGACTGCGCGAGGTAATGGTTATTATCCGTACGAGAGTGTACTGCTACTGCTAGTTCATTTAGGTGGTACATAAGATCTTCCCGAGGAACTGACCTCAATCAGTTGCAGGTATTGCTCCACGTTCAGACTCTCGTTGACGGCCTGCGGCGCCAGCGAGGGCAGCATCCTCTGCGCCATGACAGTAGTGGTCAAGCCATACTTCTTCTCGGC
This sequence comes from Campaea margaritaria, assembly GCA_912999815.1. Classification (NCBI taxonomy): domain Eukaryota; kingdom Metazoa; phylum Arthropoda; class Insecta; order Lepidoptera; family Geometridae; genus Campaea; species Campaea margaritaria. The sequence goes on from OU538788.1 coordinate 11,715,528, forward strand.
AATCATAATCTTGTAAATTTCTGCAACGTCACATATTGTCACATTTCTAGTAATCACACAATATTTATATTATGAATAATAAAATTGAAATGGCTGTCTGTGATTTCAAAATAAGTGGCAAAATTAAGTGAAAACTGCTAATATATATATACTTAGCAGTTTTCACATTCATCTTAATGCTCGCAAATTACCGTTTTTAGAATATGTGTCTGTCTGTCTATTGGAGAGTTAGACTTCGAAACGACTTAATGGATTTTAATGATATATGATATAATGGTACTTTAGGCTATGGAAAGAATATAGGATACTTTATGTCCTGTTAATAATTAGTATTCCTGGGGAATAGTATTTCACGTTAGTAAAACTTCGGCTGCATCTATGAGACATATAACAATCGCATGAAAATACTCCATTGAATCTAAAACTAATTTGAATTCGCGCAACCACTGCCGTCATTTTAGCCTAATAAAATTCGTTTTGAAATTTGTCACACTTATTCTCTGAGGTGTTCTTATAAACATTTTAAATGTCCCTGTTTAGGTTGAATGTGGTAGCGTTAAGGTTTTTGAGCAAATAATGAAGCAGCTAGCAGCCTTCTTGTATGACCCAACATCAAACTCCTGATTCTGCTGCTGAAGCTGTAGGCAGATAAGTTGCTTTTCTTAAAATGGCTGAGGTTGTATCGTAGCCGTTGCAACTATAAAGAACATGAATGTTTTTGGAATTCTTGGAAAGAAAATATGTTTATCTGTTTAGGTTACGGGAGACACGAACGGTCGGCCGTTGGTACAGTGATTTTTTAAATTATTATTCTTCAGCTTCCTATTGTTATTAAAAAAAAAAGAATTAATCCTACTATAAAAATGAATAGAACTTAATTTGTAGCAAATTTAATGTAGTCTATCTTTGTAGAAGACATTGTAATGATATTCCTTAAGGTTTTTGAGATATGACCAAAAAACTGAAAAAAGTGGCATAACCACCTCACCATCTTTTATCTTTCTCCCCACCCCCCACCGCCGACAACTTTTAACATTTTCATCTGACCACCTCAAAGAATAACTATGCAAAATTTCAAAACTACACGAATTATTAATGCTGATATAAACCAATTTGAGCTATTTTGTAAACCGATGCATTCGCTGAGAATTAATACTTATCGATACTAAAACGGAAACTTCCTATAATTCAATGATTTTGTTTCCAGCCAAATCCACAACTTTTAACTGAGTTTTTTTTTATACAATATAATTCCCAAGAACATCCAATGTTGTGTTAGGTGTACGCATAGAATTACATACGAGGTCTGAGGGTGTGCTTGACTACCTAACATTTTATTTTATTTTGAATGTAATGATTTCGCGAAGTTATTTGTAGGAGGGTGGGTGTCCTTCACCCAATACACTTATTATTTTCTTATCTCCGCAAAATGTTTGGCCACCCAAAAACAGTATTTTGAGCATGGTACTAGGTCAGCATAAATAGGGACCTAGTGGAAAAAAAAATACTTGTGCCATTCTCCCATTCCTCAAGATGATTCATCATAAAATTAACTGAAAGGTGAAGCTTCTTCGTCATCTATGCTTGCCTGGTACTTTTGGTTCTAGTCAACCCAAAAAAAGAAAGATTTCTTGAACCGGATGACACCCTGAGTATTATGATAAGCTGTTATTGCTGAATATACTCATGCATGGATTTCATTGGGAACAAAAATATTATTTAATATTTTAATTTAAATTGTTGTGAATTTCCTGGGAACTATTGTGTGAAAGATTGTTTTGAGAACAATGGGCTGTGGGCCTAGAGAACCTACCACTAAAACGCTGTATATGGTACTATCGGTATCAAAGTAGCTGAACAGTTCCTAATTTCCATTTTTTTCGTGTAATTGAAAATTCTTAAATATGGAGTTGTCCTGATATTTCTGAGACCGATTGTAACCTACAGGCACAGCCGAAACTGATGATTGGAATACAACACGCTGGATTCATATGTCACACAAGTCTGACCTATTAGAGTCACGTGTGTGTGTACTAAACCAAAATTAAAGACAAATTTAAAATTATTGTTACCCCATTCATTACCTACCATATATTTTTAAAGTGACAACAATAATCATGGAGATGTGAAAGATAATTTTTGTTTGGCTTAGTTCACCCAAAGCCCACACCTCTGACTGAATTCAAGATGATTGTTGAAGAAAGCTATACTCACTAACTACCCGGCTTATGACATCCGGGTCAATTAGTTTCATGACCAGCATGGCTGGGATGACATGTGCCACGATGTTCTCCTCCTCGAGGCGATGGAGGGCTTTCTCGTAGAAGCCGAGTATCAGGTTTGTAGCTTTCATATCGTCAGGGTTGCGCTCCAGAATGATCCTCACTTCGGCGAGAACGTGGTCGTGCAGGACGTCATCGCCGAGATAGTCGACGCAGTTCAGAAGCGCGACGAGCCCGGAGCTTTGCTAAAACAAGTACACACATTTAATAGAATACAAAACGACAAGGAACTTGTTACCTAATTGATTGTAGTGGTAGGTCTCTTCTGCAAGAGTCCACCTGGGGAAATAACACACTGCCGCCAGACATTTATCCACCAAGCAGTAGTATGCAAACATTACTTGTCCGGCTTGAAGAACACTGATTCCAGCGAAATTACTGGGCATACGACACTTTGGAAGCGATATATCAGGGTCTCAAGCGCAATGCAGTGCCACAGAAGATTTTGCAAAAGGATTTTTTAGGTGACACTGTAGCTGGGCAGGCGTGGCACTTACCATCAGGTGAACGACGTGCTCGTCTCGTTACTTAGTAACATAAAACTAACAAGTTAAACTAACAACATTTTATAGTGATCGTATCAGTATAAGACATCTTTATTTCTATAATAGATTGGTCATTATAAATTCAGGCTTCTTCTAGCTTTATCCTCAACGAAGATACAGGGGGGTTGCTAATGGCCAAATGGCTTCAAGGAAAGGCAAGTACGGCGGTGCCTTTGTTTGCTCAACGGAGTGACTGTCGCTAACGAACCTGCGCCTTGGTTGCGGTGCTGTCCAGGGCGGTAATCAAGATTGGGACGATCTCTGAGTATACCTCATCGTGAGCGCACCTCTTCAGCAGGATGTGCATATGCTCTAAAAAGGTAATCGAAGCCTGCTCACACTTCGGATTTGTCATCAGATTCCTGCAATAAACTTGCCTGAAACAAACGCACATTATGATGAATAGTCCTTTCGATTACGTACACAATAGTAAAATCTAAAAACAGGCCTAAATGTAGAATTCCGTGCGACAGATACGCGCGAGATGTCAGATGTATGGCGCCGCATCCGAGCGTTATACGTTTGTATTGTAACGCGCATCTGTCACGTACGTCCGTCACGCTACCCGGGATCTACGGAACTCTACCTTTAGCGTTATCGCGATTAGGAAGCCACTAGCCGATATAACTAACCCTATAAATATTTTAATCAACTTTGCATATGACTAAGGTTTATGGCGGATTTCGCGTGATACTTTCGGAAAATGGAATTCACTACCTAACTTACAGCTTCATAATGACGGCATTCAGATTGTTTGCTAGTGTGATTGTTACACAGGCAATACTCACTGCAGGGTCGGCAGAACACTCTCCCTGAATTCATACTCCGGGGCTATGTTGGTCAACCACATGATAGGGACCAGAACCCCGCCCACCGCTTCGCCGGTTTTTAACTCCATCTGAAGTATCGGCCAGACATGCATCCAGAGAAGCTTCTGCAAAAAGAAAAAAATAATTATAGAGATAATCGACGAGCTATCCCTAGACCCATTATAAAGATACATCTTATCTCGAACAGTGACAAAAGTATTAACTACTAAGTACTTACTGTTATGGGACGGTTAATATTTTACCTTTTTTCATACAAAGCCAATCTAAATGGAAAATGAATATTCGATAATAAGTATTTCCCACGGCTTTGTTTGATAAATACTTAAAACCAAATGGATCGTGATCCAGTTTTTAGTAAATTACAGCTTATTTGTGCCGTAGAGGTGCTACGATAGCTACTTCGGAGCTACACGCACTACGAAAAAGCTATATTGTCGTAGCAACATTATTGTGAGATAATACGCATAAAGGAAAAAACTTTATTGGTAGGTACAAGATAAATGTCTATTTGAAATAAAACATCATTTGATACTATCCAAAAATCTAAAGAAAATTAAGCCGTTTTGTGTTATGTATGTTATATGCTTATTTTTTCTTTTACACGTTCAAAATGTACCTAGTAAAATGTTGACAAGTTTGTTCCTATAATAAAACAGCGCGCTTTTTATGTTATAATGTAGGGGATGCGTGAAATACAACCATTATTCACATACTACAGCTTTACGATTTTTTTTATCATAATGCCTCTATATTGACGTAAAAAAATATAAATATATTTTATTATTTAATTTATATTATTAAATATAAGCGTTTTTAAACAATTATGAATTAATTAGTTTTGTAGTGATTATAACATGAGCGTCAGAGTTCCTTGATATTAAAAAATACACTCAAGTGTTGATTGTATTTGACTTGTGCACTTCATAAGATTCTAAGATTTAAATTCCAAGTAATATAATGCTAATTGATAAACACGAAATCAATCCTATGTCACGACAACAGCCTTTGTCTCGAGGTAATAATCTTGCTTGAAATTAATCGGGAGTGAGACGATTTGTTACATTAAATACGTTAATTGAGGAGACAGATTGGATGTAAGTGTAAGTATCTCTAAGTAAAAACACTCGTTTTACAACGAAATAAGATGGAGTTTGCGGCAAACGGCAGTCGATTTCATCAATGTTTGTCACTATTATCAAGTTTATTCAAAGGTATTTATATAAAACCGGCCAAGTGCGAGTCGGCCTCGCGCACGAAGGGTTCCGTACTTTGTTGTATGGGAGCCCCCTTAAATATTTATTTTTTTTATTTTTGAAGTGAATATGTAACTAAATATTCTGTGAATATTTCAAGCATCTACCTGTTGCCATTAACAATTCGAGCAAAAATGAGCAAAAAATTCACGTTTAATGTATGGGAGTCCACTTAAATATTTATGTTATTCTTATTTTTAGTATTTGTTGTTATAGCGGCCATAGAAACATATCATTTGTGAAAATTTCGACTGTCTAACTATTACGGTTGATGAGATACAGCCTGGGGACAGACAGACAGACAGACAGACAGACAGCGGAGCCATAGTAATAGGGGCCCGTTTTACCCTTTGGGTACGGAACCCTAAAAACGTGGGCAGGTATCTTTTGTGTGCGCTAGATGTTGTGGGTCTTCACAATTATCCTTCTCATTTCCATAGGGACGTGCTTTAGGGTAGGTATATTAATATTATAATGTATATGTGTGTGAAGTAAGGGGAGAGGGAGAAGAGGGTTTGCAAAATATACATTTGGAAAAACTAAAAAAAAATGACAAACAATAATTATCATGGTACTGAGCGAGACGATTAATAAACGACCCAGACTCTTGAACTGGTAATCACACAAAATTACAGTTTATTAAGATTACCTTTTCGTCACTGTTCAAGATGATGATGATGGAACATAATTGAACACGCTATCGCCAAGTATTGAGGAACCTCCTACAGACGACCCTGATAAAAAGGGGTCGGTGCTGCTGAGATAAGTACCTATCAAGTCACTTTGTCTGTCGAAACTTATAATAATAAGTATAAATACACCCCTTTTTAAAAAAAAGCTATACTAACATTTAATAAAATTGCGCAGTACTAAGTGACGTTCGTTCAATTTTTATGAATAAAGCTCAAAGTCTATATTATTATAAATATGAAGTCCATAATACTCTTTTATTTAATTTTGTCCGTAAATAGCGTTAGCAACTTTAAGTAGATACAGCTCCTGTTAGCCAACGCTTATGATTTCTTTGATGTGATTGTGTTAGCTAAAGAAGCTTTCAGCTCTATTTCTAAAAAGGTATTTTAATATGTACAACCTATTTAAGAGTAGTCTTCTAGGAATATTTTAAAATGTGACTTATTTTCGCTATGAGTAAAAGAGAATTAAATAAGTATTTTAATAATGTCATACTAAACATTTGACAGCTCTAATTAATAATCATCATAAACTAACTGTGCCCTGCCACGCTTCGCTGTGACACATTCGCACATTCGCTGATATGTCACTGATGAAAATAATAGATAAAAGCAATCCTTGATGCGGATTATATATCATGCTAAAATTTCAGCTCGATCGGTGCAGAACTTTAAGAGTTTTTGGAGCGTACACAAACCAACATAACATTTTTATATATATATAGATAAATATTTATTGCCATCTCTTAAAGTTAACATACCTAAATGAGATTTAATTTACAATGTTCTTAGAATAAAGACTGTTAGGTTTTTCATGGATCGTTGGTGCCTGAAGTAGTTAAAAACTGTATCACAAGCAACACCGCCCTCCGTAAGAATTTTGTGGACATAATTAGAATATTTGTAAGATCTTGTTAAGAACGAGAGGGTAGTCCAAATATTATGTCACAAAAGATAAAGGGAAATATTACCTCTGGGATGAAGGGCAGGCTTTCCATCAGCGTGACCCTGTAGAAATGGGTCCTCTGCATGGCATCCTTTGTGTTCACAACGTCGAGAAATTGGAGGGCATTGACTGCGAGCTCGCTGGTGCACCTCTCCATAGGGCACCTGTAAACATAATTTACAAATTTATTTACATGGAATAGCTTTAAGAATATAATAAAATTATTAGTTAATAATAAACTAATACATAATTATAACATACACACACATTTATTTAAAAAAATCTTAACCATCTAAAATATATTTGGTGGAGGCGACGTTTGACCAGAATGCTGGTTCTTATTTACACATAACATAATTAATTTCCTAATATCTAATCGTTCATTCTGTACAGTTACAAAAAGGGTAATTCAATTACCAAATTGTCCTATTCATGCCATGTTACAATACTTATTAATGAAAAAAAAAACAAAAACCATAAACACTTGCTAACTAAAACCCTCAAACAATAATACTAAGAATTTTACTGTTCCAGACTGGTTTCTCATAAGATATGATCATTACAGCTTTTATTATTCTTTATTTATTTCTTTAGTAAAATGATTAGTTATCTTATTGGTATTACGTATACGTTATATTGTCATGGGATTACATTATGTTTATATTGCACCTATTGTGGCATGAATTAAAATGATATACCTGTAGAGATCCAATCACTGCCTATTATTTCATAGTATAGTGCGTACGCGCTCAGGTAACGGTGCATTTGCTAATTACTGCTTAGTCTGTGCACGAAAGCACTCGGGTCGGGCGTCTTCGCTTTTCCCTATTCTCCAGACGGAACGCCACTGCGATGCCGAGAGGCCGCGCGCTCCGCCTTCGAAACTTTATTTAATATACACGCGAAACCTTCAAAGTTTTTTTTCCCCGGGGAAATGCATTAGGCATACCACCCATGCCCCCCGGGGGGGGGGGGGGGGGGGGTATGTGGGACTCCCCCGCCAGCTGGTCTGGCGGGGTTTACCCACTAAAACCTCGGGGTGTTCTCCTCTCCGCATTATGGAGGTGGTCACGGGTTCGCACGGCGCTTCCGCGACCACCTGCGGGCGCCCTCCCCGGCTCGCCACGTGAGGCTTGGGCCTCTTTCTCCGCTGGGTGCGTCGGGGACGTGCTGGGACGAACAACAGCCGGGCACTCGTGGAGGTTACCTGGCCCGCACCCCCCTTGTGTCCAACACAAGCAACCTGTATTAAGATTAGTTAACAGGCTTCATTTTAAAACTAAGCACTCCCCAAAAACTCTACTGCAATAATTTATTGTACGTATTTTTGTTGTGCTTATTAAGTAAATTCCATCTATATAACTATGACTTCATACTAGTATGTAGTAGATTCTTGTACTTTGTAGTACTTAGCAAAATACACCAAATAAAATAATAGCAAGAAAAATATAGTACTTCTAGGTCGTCGTGTGAAAAAAAACGAGTCTACTATTTTATCATAACTAAGTTATTCTGTTATTCTAAAGCTAGGTTGTTCGCAAATATCGGAACAGATGGTTAAATAACGGGTAACCTTAAAAAATATGCCCGTTTCAATTTAACTATAGGTTAACCAAGATAAACTTGTTGGTGAACGCCACACTCACAGACAAATTATTAGAAAAGTAAAGTAGTGAGGTGGAAAACTATCTACTCGAGTAAATCTTTTTTTGTTGCTCCTCTCCATGCATAGTTGTCTGGAAGAGATCGCTTTTAGTGATAAGACCGCCCATTGTAATACTAAATGTTAAATTAGATTTGTTTTAGTTTTAAGTTTCCTTTTTTCTGTGGTGTTTCAATAACGAGTTTATCTATCTATCTTGCGAGATCTAAATAAATCGATCCCTATTATGCTAAACTTTCCAGCGCACCCTGGGCAGCTAGACTGCATCTTCGCAAACTAGCTGGCTGAACCGAACAATGATCCAATTGTACAATCCTGACCCAGTTGATAGCCGATCGAGATAGTGCAGGGCACCATGGTTAATTAATGAGACAAGTAAGTCTGGTAATCAGAAAGTGGGCCTGTGGTGTTGAGCCTACTGTTACTGTAATGAGGTCACTTACTTGAAATACTTGATGAGCGGCAGTAGCTGGGTGGTAGGGCGAGGGTTGGTGTCCCTGGACAGCAGGCGAAATACTGCCTCTTGCAAGGGTTCCGGGATGCGCGGCATCACCTTACTAATTTGCTCCATTATCTGCACACAAAAAAGTACAGATACAAACCATTACTGATTAGGAGCATAGCGTCACTATTCCATAACAAAAATAAAATTACTGTGTCGTGTTTAAAACCTATTAAACTCAGAGTATTAAATTTGTTGACCTATATAGAATGAGTCAAAGCATTGTAAAAAATATTTACGTAAATTTCTCCGATAATAATATCATTGATTTTTTTAGTTATATGGCTTTGTAATGTCTGTAATTACTCTCGTATGTTTGTTATGTAATTGATTTTTATATTTCTAAGTGTAGCTCTTAATTAATCTCTGAACAATAATTTATGAGTAAAAAATCTTTAAAGCTATGTGAACCAATTAGTGCATAAATCATATTTATAAGAAGCTGCAAGTTTTCCGTGCAAAATAAAATAAACAAAAATATTTTTATTTATCTATTGACGACGACGAGTTCAAAAAATGTATATATTATTTTCATACATTTTAGTAAGTATTTAAGTGAGTTCGTTTGTTTTTCTCTACACTACGATAACAGTGAAAAAAGGAAAGGAAAAAGTTCCTATCACTGCATATTATTTCATAGTAGAAAGGAGGAAAGGAAGAAGGAGTTCCTTGTCTGATTTTTTTATACAATACAGTAATGATACGTGAATGACGCTCACTTGATGGTAAACGGCCATCCCATAATAGGTGCAGTGCAGTGACTATCTCCCAGATACTGGCACTGCAAAATCTACCCCAACACTAACATTTTGCTTAACTTAATACTACTAAACAAGATAACAATAATCCACTCAACCATAGATATTGTAAAACTGACTCCTATCCATTTACGGGTAACCTAAAATGACATCTAAGAGATGGGTCAGATCCTGATTTTGAAGAGTAATCGGATACCGAATATCATACCTTACCAGATATAATTTTGCTAGTCACTTTGATTTATTTTATAGACTCTGTCGCTGTGACATAGAGTAAATTAAAATGGCGGTAGGTACTAATCTCACGGTAAGTACTCACTTAGCTCCCCCGGGAGTGCCGCCGGGTTGCTCTGTATTATAAATACTTATACCTGCTGCTTCACGATGGCCGGTGCTCGAGAACGCACGTGTCACGCATTCACGTAATGACTATGTAATGCCTATTGATTTACCTATTTCTTCTTTACCCACAATGGCAAACAAACACGCTATTATAGCGTATTGCTCCTCCTAAGAATATGGAACGATAAGGAATTGTACTTCGTTCTTAGCATTTATATTATTATTTAAATTACTCTACTAAACGTCTACTCTACGAGTATTAAATGTTGTCAAAACTTTTCCAGTATTATGTACTTGTCGAGTTTTAATTTACGGTTCCCAATTTTAGTCAGAAATCGACCAATATGTAGGCATCATATTATTTAGTATAAAATTATGAGTTACGCTATTATTAATATTTTCTTCACATCCCTTGTCAAATCATAGTAAAGAAGGTCCGTTCTATCTATATATTATGTTCTAGGAATTAGGAATCACCCCGAAAACGTTTTAATTTGGATAATTAGACGATTCTATGTATTACAATCGACTTTATTAGAAATAGCGGAAATGCAAAACTACAGCTTTCATTGACAAATAGTGGCATTAAAATAGCCGTGAGCGAAACAAGAGAAGTGGTTAATTGTACATGTTTTTCATAACAAGGAGTTATTAGAGGTTGCGGGAGTTGTAGCTCATTATCTAAACAAACATGACGCACGCTTATTTTCATGTTTTTATTAATAAAAGAAGGATCACGCGTTTATAGATATTTTTTTCAGAATATCTAATACGTCTTTTCTTTCGTGAACGACAAACATCTTTACAACCTAGCTTCCATTGAAATACCTTGGCTTTGACTGTCGTTCAATGAAGACCTTTGAAAAGAACATATCAATAACATATTTTTCCATATCGAATAAATAAGTCTATTCGTTAACGTAGGTATATATATATAAAAGTATTTCTATTACCTTAGATTTCTTCCACTCATCTCACGATACCTCCCTAAATCTTAGCTACATATCGTTTTTAATCATATCTATAAAATATATAATAAGTAGATACATCAGATACCGGATAAACGGATATTACTCAAATCCGTGCCTCATCGAGCGAGCTCTACCTCTCTACCCTTTGCTTGCTTATCCAATGTTTGATTTGATTTGATTGATTCGCTTTCCAGAGGCTAGAGGTTTTGATTTTAGAGCTTCATTGCTACAACTTTCATGGCTACAAACTAGTAACTAATTTCCCATAATCATATTCGAAAGTTTTCTTTTTGACTGGTCAAGTCACTTACTGTAGCCGCCTCAGCTTCAATATCTACGTGATGATATGAGAGATGGTAGTCGTAACTTTCTTCTGAATTCCAAAGACAGAATTCCAGCATGCATACAAATGTAAATTTACGTCACTCAGATTTTTCGTCCGTCAGCCGGCAAAGGAACAGAAACACAACATTCATCAACTCACACAATGTCAGTGTAGTGGATTAGAACTAGTAGTGGATTAAAATTACCTATCTCTCTCATTGCATATGTGTCTCTGTGTAAGGTAGGCTATGTCAACTGTTGCTGTGGAATGTAATCACAACCATTTGGTGTGGCACACTTTTTTGTTGCCAAATGGGAAAGCATTTGGCTGACATGTAGTACTGACAACACGGTGGACGGTGGAGCGTGATTGCCTGGAAGATATGCCTATGTATTCTCGACTTGAAGGTTTCCTGAATAGACATATCTCAATATTTCTCGGCGAGTGTCACATAAGTTGATGTTTATTTCGTGGAAATTTACGGCCCATTTTCCTTATTCCTTTCATACACTGTAAGAAAAGCGATTCAATGAAGGAAGATAAACAGCACTCTTTGATACACCTATATAATAGTAATGCTGTTGTGTAAATAATAAAAAAAAAAGTTTCGTTTTTGTTGAAATAGCCAGTCCGAACGTATAATTAAAAATAATTCAATAAAACATGAAAGGTCCTTACGAGTACATTACATTTTAATTATTTAACATGGCCACGCATGAAACCTTAACCTTTGGCTGGTGACGTGGGGCCTCCAAGGCCCGGCAAAATTAAAGAAAACGACGTTTCACCCCCTTCCCTGTGTGTTTCAGTTTTCTGCTTCTCAGTAGCTTCGAGCTCAGTTGAATCCATATTGTGAACAATGAATGATATTAGCATCAGCGGAAGCTGATTCTGTGAGTAATGTTTTGATCTTATTTCGTTTCTACCGCTTATATTGATAAGACAAATGAATGTAGGCGTTTTTAAATTTAAAAAATATTTATAATACAAAATAGTTCTTTAATTTTGTCCAAAAATATCTATTTGAACAGAAAACAAATAGTTAGGAGATCAAGGGTTTTTGTATAATCACTTAAATTCTACAAAGGCCTGTCGGCCCCGCGTCACCTCTTTTGTTATAAAAATACCACATCACTAGTTAAGGGTGAAAGTTAAAATATGTGCTACATCAAAATGATTTAACTGAATTAAAAAAAAAAATGTTTTAATTGAATCTTGTACTTGATACTTGATTAGTACACATGTCGTTGGCTTCATTCTTCACTACTCGACTTATACTCGTATGTACTACTGATATAAGAGTAAAAAGAGTATTATGTTGTTAATGCGTAATGCAACAATGAGATAAGACCTCTGCTCAGCAGAGGGCCGATATGATGATGATATTGTAATATGTCTTCTATAGCTTTTTACTTTATAAGGAAACTTGATGTTGTGTACGGATGGGTTTAATTGTGCTAAAATTTTACCGACAGACGATTATGATTTTTGAAGTAAAAAGTTCAATACTTACAGATTCCATTTGCTTCATGTAGCTCAACGGGTTGCAGCCGGCTTGCAGGAGCGGCCGGCCCTGATTGAACACTGCGACGATCACGAGGCCAAGCGAGTACATGTCAGAGAGTATGTTGCACTGTCCGTTGATCATTGTCTCGGGAGCTGCAGAAAAGTACGCCATGACTTTCTTCATGCCATGAGATAGAACTAATAATTGGCACCTTTTAAATTAAATATCTAAACTCGTTGTATATTTTATCATTATAAGTAATTTATTATAAGTAGCCAGCGAGATTACGTTGAATATCCCCGAAGCTATAATTTATTTACAGTTATTCTAGAAAAATATGTACCCACCAAGATTAGATAATTCGTGTGCCTTCTTACCAAGATAATACTCAGAAATGATTTGCTACTTAAGTCGGTTTAAAATTACCTAATTAGTTCACCCGAGGCCGTACCGAATCCGAAATCCGCGTGGCCTAGTTACCTAAGATGAGGTTTCTTTGTTACCATTTCAATTAGGTGGGTAATATAAAGCATCTAACCTCTCGATAAAAGTCTTCGAGGTCTCTGGAAATAATCTATCGTCTGCCAACTTCGTTGGCAAAAACAAATGCTCTATAAATTTTCCCTTGTAGGTAAATAATCTCGTCGGTGCGGCTTTAGCGCCATTTACAGGAAGCCTAAGAATATCTTTTATTCCCTGCAGATATAAAAATAATGTAAGGAGAGGGTATCAGCTAGTAATGAAATAAATCAGCTACTTAGAAAGTATGGATTTCGAGTTGATATCAGATAATGTTTTAACACCTAATGGAACCTTACTGAATAAATCATTCATCATCATCATGATGAATAAATAACTGAATAAATCATTAGCAACTGTTAATGCGCTAGTTAATGCAATTAATGTATTTATACGTACGCATGTAATCCAGATGGGGCTGGGCAACCTTCGACACCTTGATGTTGTACATGGGCACGTTTATCATGTCCGTTGGATCGACGCTGACGACGTTCTCTACAAAAAGCAAACAAAAATCCGTTATATCACTGATTATTCAAGCGAACCTTGTACCCGATTTTGTAATTAAAGAAGCATCATGTATCAACAAGTGTTGCACTCGTAACACTAAAGTGTGAAATTTTTCCTCAATGTAACAACAAAGCTATTTTAAACTAGAACATTTTACACCAATACTACATATATTGACAGTTTATGAGTAGTGGCTGAAACAAGGTTGAATAAATTTATAATCAACGGTTTCACTATGACAATACAGTCACATGTGTGTGTGTGTGTGATCTACTCGCAATCGTGGGTGGAATATTAATATGGATTTCAAATTCAAGCACTATGCTGTGAATTTAATAGTGTGCTATGTACCAATTGCTAGGCCAACTGATTCTATAAAAAGGCCTTTGTTCTTCACATGCCAGTACGGCCTTTTTAGGTCAGCATAGAATACAGCATTGTAATATTTTTTAACACTTCAAAATCGTTTTTATGGCTCAAACAGGTGTCCAAGCAAGTCCACATACGTCTCGCAACGGGCAAGCGCTAACACAAAGTAAGGAAAAGGTAAACGTGTTTTATAAGATACATTGAGTTTCAGCTGAGATCATAAATAATTTTTGATCCTCCTTCATAGCTCGCGGCAGTCAACGTCCACGAAAGAAGATGACAAATCTTCCTTAATAGCTTAACGTAGAAAGGTATATTTTGTAAATTCGCATTAAATGAGGTAAATTAGCGGAGCGAGATAGGATGACGGTGTAGAGACCTATTATTTTCTGTTTGTAATGGCGTACGAACCTAATCCTTCAAGTTGGTGGAAATTATAGCACAAATTGTATAATAATACATTTGCTGCCGACAATTTCGGCAAAAGCTTTTTGGAGTCAAATTGATAACACATCATCCATTATCATGTTCAGATGATAATGAATAATGGGTTATCTCAGCCAGTGCTAACACACTGCTGGGTATTGCCTTCTTTCCTTTAGGCCACTTATTCCAGTCCTGTGCAAGACATTTCCACTGCCTTCCGACCACTTTCACAAGGTCGTCTGAACAACGGGCTGGTGGTCAGCTTACCAGTCTGTGCTAACCTCTTAAAAACATGAAACAAGTTACTAAATAAGAAGAACTGAAAATACGAAAAGAATTTTCAAAATCATATTACCTGTAACAAATATTCCGGTAATAACCGAGCAAATTGTTTCATAAATAGGTATTACAAGTTGAACAAAATAACCTACCACTGATAAGAACAAAGTTCCACCGAAACAAATAAAATGAAATTATAGCCACCTCAGGGTCCTAAATAATCTATTACGAGAAGGTTCTTTACTAATATAATAAATGTGAAAGATTGGATGTGTTAGCGCGGCAGCTAAGCTGTATAGGCTGAGCGCGCCTCCAATGGCGGGGGAAGGATGGCTGGTAGAAGAGTAGTACAAAGGAACTTGGCGACTAACCTGGTCTCCATGCAACTGCAATCACCTCGGTTCGGGTCCGTCTCCAAGCTGCTTGTTCCTTCAGGATGTTATGACGTTCGATGTAGTGGACTGTATTTTTGGCGGTTGGTGCGTGTCGGCAAGGAGCGTTTACGCGGCGGGTTTATAGCGGGTTTTGTTTATATTTGCGCGTCGAATTCACGTGGACCACTACAGAGGAGCAGCAGATCCAGTACTTTTTGGATTCGGCGAGAGCGGCAGCCGCGAAGGACGAGGGTCGATCGCAGACTACTTGCGGCGGCAAGCAGTTTTCTCGTGGATACCACGATATGAGCGACAGAGATAGTCGCCAAGAAATGATAGGAATAGGAAGGTAGGAAGGTATTATGAGTGCCAATGTAAGTGGCGCGAACATTTGCCCCCGGCCTAAAAACCATTGGTTTTTAAAAGAAAGCGGGAAATAAAAAAAAAATAAAAATAAGAGTTAACTCTTAAGCAGTCAACGGGTTAAATATAACATAGCGGTTGACCGGGGAGCAAGGGGTTAAATTATTGGGTAGGTAAGATGCATAAACGGACGACGGGTCTCTGGTAGACGCCGGTCGCCGTTTTTACTGACGCTACTCGACAGATGCCATCGCCGCCGACATGAGTGGCCACGACGACGCCGAGAGGCCAGGATAGCGGGGGAATATTATCAGTGATAATAAGAACAATAGAACCCATTGTAATGGGATTCGAAGGTGTATTCCATTTTCCTCTAGATTGAAGTAAGTGAAGATATTCCAACTTCCACCGTTTGGAAAATGATCGTACCATTTGATCCAATAAAGCGTACCGTTTCAATAAGTGTCCAGGTTCATCGGGAACCGTGCAAGCGGGTAAATGCTTCAGCGGTGCGGTCATTAAGAAATGTGAAGCACTCAGCGCGGTCGGCTCAGACGGATCTTCGCTCAATAACGTTATAGGACGAGAATTGATAACGCATTCTATTTGTGTGAGTACGGTTAACATTTCCTCATAGGTGAGTAACTGTGAACCGATCGTTTTATGAAGACGACTTTTAAACGCTTTCACATATATTTCATAATTCCCCCCGAAGTGAGGACTTCGCGGTGAATTGAATTTCCAGTGTATGTGATTAGCTGATAACTCACCTGAGATAGACTTATTATATTCGTCGGAATTTAAAAGATCCGTTAACGCATTTTTCGCATTTTTAACGCATTTCGTTAACGCAGAGATGGGAAGGGAGTCAAGGAGCGCGGGTGAGTTACTAGCCCATTTGACGAGATCGAAGCCCCCGGCCTTGAGCAACTCGCGGAGATCGTCTCTGAGTTTCAAACAAGCAGACAGAGTAGGCATGGAGTAGCACACGTCGTCCATGTATGTGTTGTCGCTGATAAGAGATGCTGCGAGTGGGAAGCGGGCACCGTCGGCGGCGCACAGCTTTCGCAACACTCGCATTGCAAGGAACGGACTGCTACGTAGACCAAAACAAACGCGGTTGAATTGGTAGGTATCAAGCGGAAAAACGGGATCGAATCGATACAGGAATTTTTGATATTTGCGGTGGTCCTTATTTATCAAAATTTGTAGGTACATCTGTTTAATATCGGATGTAAAAGCGATTGGGTAGAGGCGGAAATCCAAGAGGATTGTAAAAAGATCGTTTTGTAAATTATCCCCGGTATATAAAACTTGATTCAAGGAGAGGCCTGAGTCAGTTTCAGCACCGGCGTCCATCACCATACGCCATCGAGTTGTTGTTTTTTGTAGTCTCGCAATGGCGTGGTGTGGCACGTAATATCCAGTAAAAGGACTATCATTGTCGATCAGTGAAATGTAACCCTTCTGAATGTACTCTTTGATTATAGCATCGTACTCTAAGCGCAGAGCAGGTGTCGCGGCGAGCTTGCGTTCGAGATACATGAAGCGTTTTTTAGCGATAGGGTAAGAATTACCCAGAGCGGTCGCGGGATCGCGGGAGAAAGGTAACGCTACAGAATAGCGTCCCGTAGGATCGCGGGAAACGTTATTTGTAAAAATGCGTTCACATTCTATAGCGTCTGGGCTCAAAGTCGGCGTGCATTGCACCTCTTCAAGCTGCCAGAAGCGTTGGACAAGATTATCTAAACGTGGTCCTTCCGTAAAGGTACAGAGGGAAATATGAGAGCGGCATCTATCTTCAACCAAGGGGTCAGTGATAGAAACAACGGTTTCAGTATGAGCGGGCGTAACATGAGCGGGAGTAACATGAGCGGGAGTAACGGGAGCGGTCCCGATTACGATAAAACCAAAAATGGTTTCAAAAGCGGTTGGAGTACCAGGCGGACCAGCGGTGCGGCCTGATAGCAATATTTCAGAAAAGAGCGGCGCGCCTATAAGTATGTCGATCTCGGAAGGCGAAGCGAAACTGTCGTCTGCCAGAGGCAGGCAGTTCAGGTATGAAAGGCAGGATACGTCAATTTTCACTGCCGGTAAATTGTCTGTTATGCGGTCGATAACATAGGCGTCAATTGCAATAAAATTATCATTTAGGCGGGAAGATAAAGTAGCAGAAACTGCTCCCTTGATTGGGTCAGATGCGGAACCTATCCCTTTAACAACGGTGTTCGTCACCTTATTGCATTTTAAATTTAATTTAGCGCAACATTTTGAAGTTAAAAAATTACTTTGGGAAGCTGAATCAATTAAGGCGCGTACCACATGGCGGCGACCATTTAAATCCGTAGCATAAACTTGTACGGTTCCCAGTAAACAAGTAGTGTCATTAGGCTGCGAAGCGGGGCGTATATTACACAGCGACACCTGTTGTTGTGATGACTGATAAGCAGTTGTAGGTAAGTTCGTCAGCTGAGCGCTAGCGGAGCCCGCGACGGGCGGCGGCGATGCCGAAGGCGGCATGTGATCCCCGGCGGCGGAGAAGTTGCCAGTTCGCGCGCGCGGAGGCGGCGCGTGCGCCTGTGACGGAGCGCTAGGGTACGGGCGATTGTCTTCACGGGAAGATGATACTTTGCGGCATAACATAGAATGATGTTTACATCCACAATAACGGCAATTAAATTTAGAATTGCAAGCAGTATTTATATGCGTAGTGCTTAGACAATTAGTGCAACCTTTGCTTTGTTTTACAAAAGTGTACCTGTCGTCGATAGAAAGCTTATCAAATACAGGGCATCTATATAAGTTAGCGTGATCGGCTTGTTTGCAAAGCGGACAGTGAGTGACGCATGATGCTGCAAAAGACTGCGTAGACCTTGCAGTACGCGGCCTGTTATCACTGCGGCTAAGAGAATCGGTCGTAGTGCGTTCCAATATTTTGCTTTGTTCGCGGATGAATTTTAAAAGTTCATTGTATGTAGGCATAGATTTACCTCGCATGTGCATTTCAAACGACCGTGCAGTACTTGAATCTATTTTCTTCAAAGCGAGCGATAGTAAAATAAAATCAGACACGTTATCGAGCTTGAGAGACTTCAAACTTGACACAGCCGTGCAGAATTTATCTAGAAATAATTCTAAGTTTTTATTCGTCGCGGTGTTAAAAGATTTAAAATCAAGCATTTGATCAAGATAAGCGGAGGCTAGGTTACGGTTGTCGTTATACTTATCGACGAGCGTCTGCCATATGATCGGATAATTATCACCGTTAGGTACGATACCAGAACAAACTGCAAGGGCCCGGCCTGACAATTTATTAATTAAATATTGGACGCGTTCGTGATCAGTGAGATCGGGATTTTCGTGAATCGTGCGTTTGAATGACTCATAAAATATCCTCCAGGTCATCGGATCTCCATTGAAGACCATCAAATCGAGTTCAGGAATTCTGATGGATTTACGTTGCGGGGCAACATTGAAATCAGCGGTTTTTAAAGGCGGGTTAAGTTTATTATAAACAAACTGACAACGGCAAAACATATCTTCGAAGACGTTTATAGATTGGTAGTTAACCGTGTACGAAGCGTTGAGAGTCAACTCGGTGACATTTAATTTGTTCACAATTTCATTGAAATCGGAGCGTAAACGGTCTAACGAGATCATTCCACATAGAAATAAATCATTTTCAGTATCATCAGTGAAAGCCTTTAAAGATCGGTTAAAAATATCTTGTAAGCGAGAAAATATAATGTCGCGTTTACCTATCAAGGTCAAACGTTCGATCTGTAACGTATCGAGCGCTTTTGCGTCCTCGTATACTTCACTATCTTTGTCTTTTGAACGAGTAGCCATAGCCATCTTAACAAAGTATAAAAAACTAGATAAAGTATGAAATTCCTAATTTACTGCAACTGCCTACAGCATTTACCTGCCGCGCGCGCGGTGTATTGAATACCCACGTGGAGACGCACGGGCGGTCGTTAGGAATACCTTCACTTTTTAATAAAAATTAAGAATTACGGAAAAATCGTTATTTTTACTATTTAGGAATGCGGAATACACGAAATAAGTATATAAGAGCGTAGTAGGATAGTACAGGGTACTATCTGAACTGTAATTGCGGGCGGGAACACGATAATTATAGGAAATTATCGTTGGTAAAAATACCAATATAAAATTGCGGGCGGTTATAAAGAGGACTATATGAGGCCTAAGAGGGGCCAGAGAATAGCGGGAGGACCAAAGAAGATCCGGCGGCGGAGGACCAACAATATGTTAGCGCGGCAGCTAAGCTGTATAGGCTGAGCGCGCCTCCAATGGCGGGGGAAGGATGGCTGGTAGAAGAGTAGTACAAAGGAACTTGGCGACTAACCTGGTCTCCATGCAACTGCAATCACCTCGGTTCGGGTCCGTCTCCAAGCTGCTTGTTCCTTCAGGATGTTATGACGTTCGATGTAGTGGACTGTATTTTTGGCGGTTGGTGCGTGTCGGCAAGGAGCGTTTACGCGGCGGGTTTATAGCGGGTTTTGTTTATATTTGCGCGTCGAATTCACGTGGACCACTACAGAGGAGCAGCAGATCCAGTACTTTTTGGATTCGGCGAGAGCGGCAGCCGCGAAGGACGAGGGTCGATCGCAGACTACTTGCGGCGGCAAGCAGTTTTCTCGTGGATACCACGATATGAGCGACAGAGATAGTCGCCAAGAAATGATAGGAATAGGAAGGTAGGAAGGTATTATGAGTGCCAATGTAAGTGGCGCGAACAGGATGTTTGTTTGTTACTCAATCACGCCAAAACGACTAAATTTAATTTATATCGAGAAATGAAATTTGACAATAATGTACAATATTTTTAGATTTGTAACAAGAATTACTGTTTATTCCAGCAGTCTGCTCTATAATAGTGAAATTGGGGGTCAATGTTTATATTAGATAGAAAACTAGAATTTCACGGGTTAAATCGCAAGGTTCAGCTAGTAATGGTATTATAATAACTACTCATCTACCTACCTTTTGTATAAACTCATTGTGTTAAATGAACGTCTCAGATACAAAGGTCCCTGTCCATTTTCTGGCGAATTTTTTTATTCCTTTTCAGAGAGTTTTACTCAGAATTTCACAGGGATTTTGAGTAAGTAATTTGGGTTTTGATTGTGTATTATAAATCAAGGTCATTTTAATAATTGCCCTAAGAGTGACTTTATGATAATCACATTCTAAGAATATATTCACAAACAGTATTGTGATGGTTTGTTTCTTTTTTTATGCAACAGAGTAATGAGCCGAACTCAGGCCGGTGACCTGACGTACATGGTGTGAGCTGCGCCCGCCCATACCAAGTGCAGTACCTGTCAGAATAAAGCATGCATCTAAAAATGTTCGCGGTAATGTGCTGCGCTTTTCACTTTGAGGTATTCTTCTTTGGAAACAATACCAGTTTATCAGGAATACAGTCACATTTGCACACTCGATCTGACACTGATTCCATCAGAAATACTGTCACATGTGTATTGTTCTGAATAATGGAAGATGAATATATCTGGTAAGGCTTTGCTGGCGCCTAACAGATACTTCGCGTCCGATTAGTAACAAAAATAACACATTGTAATTATTGTAACACGTCGATATTTGAACCAACAAATTACGGTCAAGTTACCAGTCTGTCTGTGTCTTTGTTAATAAATTTAGCACACGTAAATTGTGTTCTGATTACTATTATTATAGATCTTCTGCCTTAAATATAAAAGGAAAAATAGTGCGGATATGGGGTTGTGCGACACATCATTTGCACATAAAATGTGATTACTACCTTAAAACCATGATACTTTTTAACAGACTTCAAAAAAGGAGGAGATTCTTAATCCGACTGTTTTTTTTAATGTTTGTTTCGACTGAGAGAACCGATTTTGATGATTCTTTTGTACATGAAAGCTGGTGCCTCCCAAGTGATCCCATTTTAAAAACCATATAAGTTTTAAATTTGCATTTAGTATGTGCGAGACAAATGGTCGAATAACTCAATATCACGCCAACCGATTTATATTTTTACTACATTATCTTGAGTTACAAAAGTATTATCAAAGAGTAGAATTTCTGAGTGGTGTCCATTACGGCACACAAAACTTTTCCGATTTTTGAGATGGACCCTAGTGGTCGTAGACAGGCTTATTGGGTAGCCCGAGTGTTCCAGTCCAACCTATTCCTAGTTGGCAGAGAGCTACAAGCATGTATCGGTAATATTGGTAGTAGCACGTTAGTTTTGTATTCGTTAATAGTTCTACCGATGGGTAAACAGAGCACAATATTGTTAAAATATATTTTTCTGGAATCCGTGGGCATCGTGGCACCTCGCTAAGCATTTACAAAATTAATTTGGAATTTTTGTTATTTTATCGTAGTCTAGCGCTTTAATAAATTGAAGATAGTATTATTTTATAAATTTGTACCTATTTGTGAAATAATTGTTTTTATGCCACTTGATTCTATGAAACGGTACTCTGAATAAATAATTCATTTGGCACGCCCATGTAATCTCAGACGAAGAAAGACGAGCTATTTTGCCCACGTTTTAAGTAAATAAGGACGCGATGTTTGTAGAAAGCGTAGGTCGAGAAAGGAAGGTGCGCAAATTATTAAGCTCGTGTTTCAAATCTGAAAATTTATGAGATTTAGTAACGATAATATTATTTTAACATTAGGCGCCAGGAACAGACAGGGCTTATCGCATTTCAAAAATTATCAGAGAAGTGTCCTGGTAGTCGTAAGGCGTTTCCAAATTGTGTTTCGCTTATTGAATCAGAATTTCATTTATATAATAGGCTGTCATCATCAACCCATATCGCCCCACTACTTAGCACGGGTCTCCCCTCACTTTCATGATGAGGATTAGGCCATAATCCACCACGGGGACCCGGTTCGGGTTAGTGGATTACATACCTATGAAACGATTCTAGGTTATGTGCGTTTCCTCACCGAAAAGCGAGCGATAATTATGTTTCGTACATATGTTTTTACAAGAAACACATTGGTACGTGCATTGGGATTTGAACTCACGACCCTTTCCTTGGAAGGCGGACGTTCTCCTACTAAGATTTCACAGCTTACAGTTACTTATAGTCTGTGTTATGTATCCTATATATTTTAACTAAGTTACAAAATTAGCATTTATTGATTTTTATACTTAATATTCATAGAAGAGAGATGGTTACTAATACAGGTGGTTAAGCGACCGAGAACAGGATCAGCTGGCTGAACACTTACACACTCTACAACTTCGATCAGCGCCACGAAGCCCGCCTATTACTTATCTACCTTATACCTAGCCTCGCTTTCAAGGGCCCTCGGCTTTTACTTCAATTTTAGTTCCCTTAATTTTTGTGGATCTGAAGCTGGATCGTTCACCTTTTAAGTGTATTGGACAATTTGGACGTTCAATCCATTTAATCAACGCAGTACAAAGCTGAAGACTTAAATATATACCTGTCCTGTAGATATTCTTTTAGGGAGATTTGACTATTTTATTTTTATTTTACTGAGTGTTGAGATGAGCCAGTCGTTCACCTGAGGGTAAGCGCTACGCCGGCCCATAACATTTACAGTGCCACCCAGAACTTTGCATTGCATAATCCTGTGCGGCACTGCACTGCGCTCGTCACCCTGAGACATCGGCTCTAAAGTCTCATATAATGTAATTGGTCTAAACCGTTTTAATTATATAAATAAATAAAATGCCCAGTTATTTCTATACTCGTATGGATTTCTAAATAATTAAATTTGAATTGGAATTGTATTTATAAATAATTAAAGGAATTCAAAATAATTATGCAGGAATTATGATTTGAAAGGTTTTAATGTGTCACTTACATTAGTATAGACAAGTAGTACGCAAGTATCAGTAGTGCAGTTGTGCTGTGCACAAACTAATACATGGTAAATATCCCGCTTCCAATGATAAAATTATTTTTTGTAACGGCCAAACGCAAAAAAGCTGTCTTATTTTCTTTACACTTGGGTGATCAGATTAAACGTTAACTAAGCGAAATTTCAACTATTTAGCTTGTGCCGGAAATAACTTAGAGCAGACGGACAAGGATGCTCGCATAAGTCAAAACCGTTTGAGGCTAAATCGCCCTAGGCGTTCAGTTGAACCATCTTTGACACAGAACGCTATTAATACAAACTATGTAAATAGGGACCTGTTTTCCAGAGCTGCGCTTGAAAACACAATACGAACAGCTGTGTCAGATACAATCACGAGTAGTTGCGGTACCTAGATATCACTAACACGTGGATTGAAGGATATGCAACAATGAATAAAATCGGAATCTGAGAAAAAATCGACGTCGCAAAAAGACCGAATATATCTCTCTTTGGAAGTCCACAAGAAAATAGCACTTACCGCAGAACTCCATCCCAAACAGCTTCCAAGTTCCGCGTTTGTTGACCAGGATGGTGTGCGGAGACACGTTGCGGTGCACCAGCTTCGCCGTGTAGTGCAGGTAGCAAAGGGCGTCGACAACCTACACACACCACAAAAAATTATTGCACTTCCCCCTCACCAATTACGCGTATCACACATGGCACCGCACAGCCGCAGTGTGCGGCCATGCGAATCGCTTCTGTGTCACGCCGTGTACAGAAAACCCGGCAAGTCAGATTCAGGCCGACATCGCGGTTAACCGTTTTCTTTTCTGTCGTCGAAATACCCAACATATCTGTTTTTTTGCCCTTGTAACAGAATTACCATACATTACAATTAGGTGCATACATGTACCGAAACAAAACAATAAGGTTTTGAAAGTGTGTAATTTGTAATCCTGAATGTGCGAAGTTCGACTCGCTCTAGTTTTTTTTTTTGCCATTTCCCGAAGTTTAGGCACCTGTTGTTATGTAGTGTTCGTACAAGGATGGCCTCATATTCAAACGGTAATAACACTATAGTAACGGTCAGAGGACTATAATTTGGTGTCGTTATGGTAGAGTTAAACGCTGTACTAATGTCTATCGCGCTCGTTTGACACATGATGTGATTATAAGGGTATGATGTGTCCTCAAAATCTCCGAGATAGATTGTCAATCTTCTTATATATAAAATCTCTAGTAAAATTACGAGTATAAGCCATTATTTGGCTCGTCGCGTGTCTCAAGTGGAATCTTTTGTTAAATTTTACGTACGCATGACATTTGAGAACATAAGCTCCACCTCGTCTTTTCTCAAAAATTAAACACCAATGAAATAACTGGAAATTCATAATCTGCAGTTATAACTCATAATATAGTCATGTTCAGAGAATAGTATAACAGTGGTTAAATTTTGATAGAAACAAGCACGTTCTGGTGAATAAGTTATTAATATTAAAGCCGGCAATTAGCTAGTTATTTAGAATATGTTCCGAACACTGACTCGAGGCTTTTGAAGCGATGTTTAGCCACAGAATAATTGCTAATAATACGAGTATTTGCTAGTACGAGTAGCAACCTAATCCACTGTTAATTGGGTTGCACGAGCATATCAAAATTTTGGTAATAAATTGAAATACCTAGTAATATTAGTTTCCGTTTGGATATAGACTCTGACAGCCCTGTCCGCGTATAATTATAGTCCCGTTGAATAGTGAGCCAGATATTGAATGTACTTGAGGGTTCTTTCAGTTATGTGAAAATCAATCATACACGTTCAACATTCTACTCGGGCGTATAGAGCCCGCGTCAATCCTTTGTGATGAAATTGATCCAACGGTTCCAACAGGAACAAATAATTATTTTAAAAAGTTGCTCGTATTGGAACCCTCAATATTAGATCTATTTGTAGTACTAAAAATCTTTAAAGGAGAATAATAAATGAAGTTCTTGTATATAAATATGACGATGGCATACTGTATGGAAATGGAAGGCAAAATGGAAAAAAACATAGCACGCTAAAGCTGCCTTAGCCACCAGGCGATGGTTGGGATTAATTAGACATAATTTCAAAATAAAACTCTAAAATTATTGATTTTGCAAACCTGCAACTGCTTGTAAAATGACAACGCCGTCAGTAATGGGGCGAAATAATTATTTGCCACCGACCTTTTATTATACAAATTATGTAACGGCGTCCATGCAGAAAGAGTACTCCTATTTGATTATTATAAGTTATCTATTTGAAAATCCATCGAGCACCAAATGTGGAATCCGTAGGCATCGGGGTCCTTCGTAAGTTTCTACAATAGGTTCCGTAACTGAAAGTTTCGAGGACTTGTTCTTTACGTTTGTGTTGTCGAGGTGACGTTGAGTTTTGAAAGTAAAGTCACACAGCGGTAAGTTACGGTGGCGAGATTACACCAGCTCAGATAATAGCTTTTCTTCAGTTACCACCTATAGACGTGTCTTTTAATGGATTTCTGAGACAGAAAACGTCCCTGTCTAAAATAGAGGAAATAGAAAGATTTTTTTAGAGAAAACTTCCTTCCCCGATCCTAGTATTTAGGTTACATGTGATCGATTAACTCCGTTTTAAGAACACATATCTAGTTTCAAATGTATGTCTTTTTTTAGTTTTGTTTGAAGTATATTGGCTTTTTTAGTGTACTTTTGCGTTTCTGTAACTTGTAAAAAGGCTTGAAATTAATGTAAATCCACTTTTTTCCTCTATAATGCAGCCAAGTGAAGTTATATAAATATCCCCCACTCAGAAATATGAAGTTTAATTCGTTATCGAGTAATAGCATGGTTTCATTCACTTTATATTTTTAATTGAAAACTGGAAAGTGTAGGTGTTTAAAAATAAATGCGGGCTTAATAAACCAGCCAATACCTTCCGTTCTCTAATTAACTTTGAGGTAAGATACCTTACACCCTGTTATTATAAAGATAGACCTATATTTGTACGCTAATATAAGAATGCTTTAAGAATTGTCTTAAATAAACATGACTTTGGAAAACGTAAATTGCTAAAAGAAGTTATATAAATAATAAATATCGACCCACAATAATATAATTACGATTAAAATTTTAAGTAGTTGGTTTTAATAGCCAGTCAGCCAGGATGATTTAATGGATTTTTTTGGGAGTTTTGGAGAGAACACAAACGACACGTTGGCACATTTTTGTGTTAGTAATATTTACTCACACTCGCACACGGTAACGGACTGAGTAATTAATATTCCACAAATATTAGTTCCGAACACATGAATAAAGTCAATTTTGAGAAAAAAATATAAATACTTACAGCAACGTTATATTTTTAGTTACCCGCCAAAACCCCCAAACTTGTCCCTTTAATAGTATAAGAACATCATAACAAACCATAGAGTATACAAATTGCATTGAGCGAACCCAAAAAAAAACTATAGATTTATTAAGAAATGAGATCGACAGTAAAAAAAATCACTTACAATTCAGTTAATTACGACAATTGGGTTCCGAAGCCACGGCTGAGATTAGGTCGGGATAATCCCTTGCCAATATATATTAAATTAAATATAGGTATACGGGGTACGTATCTCATTTCCAGAGGAGCCATTTATTACCATCCTTCAGTCCCTACAGAGGGTTGAATTCAATATATTATTAAAATTCAAAAGTATGTATTCGGATATTTTACCTATGAACGGACAACAAAGGGTAGTAAAATACGGTTACTGCCATTATTCTTTGTTATATTAAACTGAGGTTTTTTTTTAAACATTTAACAATATGACATTTGGTTAGAAGTTTATTACGCATGTATTTAATAAAATTATTTAATATCTTTAATTATATTATTATTTTATTTAACATATAATATTAAGCGGTGGTAGCCTAGTGGGAGAACGTCCGCCTTCCAATCAGAAGGTCGTGAGTTCAAATCTCAGTGCAGGCACGTACCAATGTGTTTCTGTAAAACGTATGTACGTAATTATCACTCGCTTTTCGGTGAAGGAAATATCGTGAGGAAACCCACATACCTACCCGAGAATTATTTCGGAGGTAGGTATGTTATCCACCAATCCGAACTTGGCCCCCGTGGTGGATTATGGCCTAACCCTCCTCACGAAAGTGAGGAGAGACACGTGCCCAGCAGTGGGACGTTATGGGTTGATGATGATGATGATGATGATGATGATAATATTGTAACGAAATGAACTGAAAAAAATTCTTCAGTAAAATTATACCTACCCAAATAATTTTGCTAGTTATTACCATTGTTGGTATATATGTCTATGGACCATGCAGTCAAGCATTTGAAAGTTGTGGCTTCTACTTCTTTTCTTAATCTTTGTTCTTTACCAGAAGTCACTCTGAATTTTGGAAGTATGGCGCTCACTCCGCACTCGCGTCTTTAAATAATTAGGTATTTATAACAATGCTTGATTGAATATTCTCAAGAGATCTGTTCGATGTGTGTTGTTTCGTTTAGCTTCGGAGGTCATTCCAGAAAAATTGCTACGAGAATAGCATGTAATTTGAGAGCTTCTTGTGACTAAAGTTTAAGAGTTACAAAACTATTAGTTATAATATAGTTCTATAAACCCATTTAAGTACCTTCGATCTACTTTGTATTTTATTACATGACGTCTTATTCGACGAATTCACGGGATCAAACCCTAATTCTTAACCGACTTCTTTTATGAACTGAGTTAGACTATTATGAAAATGAAGCAAATTAAGATGATAAGTCCTGAAGTAGCCCGCCCGCACATACCTGAAGTAACCCGTACTTGATCTCCATTTCCAAGAACCAAAAGTTCTTGATCTTCGGCGGCTCGTCCGGTCTGTCTTCCCCGATCAGTGGGGGCGGTGAATAGCACGTTCGCTGCGGGGGAACAGTCGGCACTTCGGACGGCTGCTGGTTGTGCTCCTGTGGACAAGCGCCTCTATCAATACAAATTTAATCTTAAATCTTCATTATGAAAAATGAGCTTTCCCATCTATTTTCATTTACTAAGCTATAAAAAATAAATCATAGACAGTTGAGCATCAATTCTATTCCACCTGCCCGGGGCTAATATGCCACCGCACCGTGTCGGGCGCTTTATTTTCATATTTGCTCTTTACAGTTTTATTAAATGTATTTTGTGATTTTAGGAGTGCCACCACGTAGCGGGATTTAAAGCCGCAGGATAACTTATCGCGTGCACTGAGCTATTTATAACACATAGATAATAACTATGTTATTACAATCCCGTACTGTTTATTGGTACAATTTTTTCTGACGAGCGTATTGCCGAAATCTATCTATCTATCTATTCAGTCCGTATCCACCCACTGCTGGGTATAGCCCTCCTCTTTTTCACGCCATTTATTCCGGTCTTGTGCCAGTCTCATCCAGAGTAAAGTAGAGTTAAAAGAGTTTCCCTTTTCCGTGCGAGATTCAGCCATGACTGCCCATGTAAGGGAAATATCCTGTATCTAGTTGAAATCATAATCAGTAACTCATTAATTTAGTGTAATACATTTTATGTTTTTATTCTTCTCTTTGTTTATGAGACTTAAGTGTTTGTTTTGTATAAGTGCTTTTTTATTGCCTATTTACAATAAACGATTCGAGTTTATTTTAGAGCTCGTCGCAAAATAAATTACCGCCGCGGCGGGCAGCAACGCGTCGCATTCCAAATAAGGCTCAAATCACATTGGGGAGGCGTTGGGGCGCCGCGCAACGTAATAACTGAGTCAGTCAGCTGTTCTTATCGACTGTATCCAGTCCAGTGCAATTGACATTTTCAACGAGAGCTGTGTTTATTCAATATTTTGTTAAAAAAAGGAAATGTAGTTTATTTACGGTGTCACGAATTTTGCAAGATTAGAAAGATGTTTGGTTAAAGTCACACCCGTATGAAATATTTATTCATCATCATCATCAACCCATTACGTCCCACTGCTGGGCACGGGTCTCTCCTCACTTTCGTGAAGAGGGTTAGGCCATATTCCACCACGGGGGCCAAGTCCGGATTGGTGGATAACATACCTACCTCCGAAATAATTCTCGGGTAGGTATGTGGGTTTCCTCACGATGTTTTTCTTCACCGTAAAGCGAGTGATAATTACGTACATATGTTTTACAGAAACACATTGGTACGTGCCTGCACTGGGATTTGAACTCACGACCTTCTGATTGGAAGGCGGACGTTCTCCCAGTAGGCTACCACCGCTTCCGGTTCCACCGTTTCCGCTTAAATATTTATTGGATGATAAAAAATCTTTTGGCAATATTAGGATATTAAAATTATTCTGATTTTCATGTAACATTTCACTCAAATTTACATCAATAAACAACCACATATCGACGCACACTGAGGCGGCCACTTCGCAATGTAGAATCGGTGGAAAACCCGGCTGACGAGCTGTTCGCTACAGAGCAATCTCTGAAAATTATCTCATTCCTTGGAACAAAGTCGCGGGCGAATTCTAAGAAATCTAAACATCACAAACATCTAATATTTAGCCTGAAACCATTCTACTGATTCAAGTCTTCACAAGTACAATAAGGCCGCTTTGAACAAGTTCGCTAATTAGAGCTGCTCCGAAATCTCGATACGTTATCTTGCTAATAAGTGCTTTACACTCAAAAACGTAACTGGAAAAGAGGATTTGGGAGTATGTGGGATGATTTTGATGTACATAATTACCCCATTTATACCAAAATATAATAACGTAGCAAAATTTAGCAATCTGTGCTATTAATAAGAGTACTTATTTGTTTGAAGGCGACTTGTAAGTTGTGTTTGATACCTACTCCGTAGTCTCGCATCTATTAACGGCAATTTGACGCTTGTTTACACTTTAGGTTCTGAAATAACATCTTTTAACATACTTTCCATCATTGTATATGACGGCAAAGCTGCGGGTTAAATAATACTGTCTGGTATTCTTTACCCACAGCCTTGCACAATGATGCATCGTGTACAATAATGAACCTATACGTATGCCTTACGTATAGGTTTCGGCTAGTATAAAATATAAATTTTTTGAAGTGATTCTTTTTTATCAACGTATGGGGGAAGTTTAATAGCAATCGTCACACTTTTCTGTTACGCTAGACCGTCACGTAAGACACACTTTGACATGAAGGTCTATTAAAATAAGTTTGAAATAAGACAAGGAGTTCAGGAGTAAGAGGTCATCATAGAGTATGCAAAGGTTTAAAAAGGTTTTGTATTGACATATCTTCTCAGTTCTCAGTTTGACCATAGACTTTAACCATTATCAAAAGAGTATTTCATGTAAGTTTTTTCTACTATAATTATGCATCGACAAAGCCTCGACATGTAACATTGACGGGTCGGACGGAGAGTCAAATAAGAAGAAATAGTTTCACTTCTTACTTGTGTACACTATTACACACACCCTTTTTAACAGATAATTAAATACCAAGAGTGACGTATGTTTTGTGGAGAACCGCGCGAGACTTTGGGCGGCGATCTCGAATCACTCAATCACAATTGTTCTGGGTGTTGATGCTTTACGGGCAGGCGTGGCGCTTAACCCTTCAACGAACAACCTGCACGTATATTCGCTTTAACGCATAAGAATCGAATAAAATTATAAAAATTACAAACTTCTATTGGTTTTACTACTTAATTACAGAAACTTCATTTATATCCTAATCTAAACTTGAACGAGATAACCTAAATCAACGAATGGCGTACTAAATAGACTATAACCTTGTTTACCTATTGTAATTCTTCTGTACTGTGTTTATTAATGTTTCTGGTATACAATAAAGAGTTTTTTCTATTCTATTCTATTCTATTCTATAATATTGGGTATAATACTATTTCTTTATTATAAGTTTTTGGTAATAATATATTTTCCGACAAGCTTTTATCAAATACGCATTCGGTGTGGCAAGCTGATCAAAATTAGTCAAAACACCATCAATCTACTGTTAGTCACTGAGGAGTTCCGTTGTCTACCTTCCATCTCCATCATCAGATCAGTTCACTGTATCCATTACATTGTATTATGATCGGAACTTGTGAAGCTTGTGGAACTTGTGAAGCAAAATATCAATTCAATTAAACCACGGAATGTAGGTCAAAATTGACTTGTAAGATCTAAATAAAAATGTAACATACAAACATTAAAAGTAAAATATAAGCTTATAAAAACCAGTACTGCTCATAAAAATTGTCACGTCAATTGTTATTACGGAGACAATGCAAAGGCGCGACCCGTCATAAATAAAGGCTCCCATGAATAAATAATTTACTTATACGAATCCAGTTAACACGGTAATTCAGAGCAGCGGAGGGCTTTTTACCCCAAAAATAGGGCTCGTTTTTCGCATGTTTGATTGTAACTTATGTACCAAAGGCCCTTAGTCACGACCTAGAGCCTAAACGGCTGGAATAATTTCGATAAATGTGGTATCATTCGAATCGTCTCTTCTTAAGGCTATAACAAGATATGTAAAAAAAAAAAAAAATGGCGGCTGTAAGCAGCAGTATTTTAATCTCTTATAGAAAAAAAACACTATCCTATCAAACGAGCTGTATCAATGTACAGGTATTTGAAAAACTATTTCAAAGATATATAGCACTTACTTATACCCAATCAGCGATTGCTGAAGAAGGAAAAAAAAACATCATTTCAACTTTTGATTGCAATGCCTTGAAGACTCGACTTTTCGGGAAAACAGTGAATGTCAAAAAATTCATAGTAAGAGAAAAACAAATTTTCATAGTTCGAATGTCTGTATTTTTTTATGCCCTTTTTTAACTATTACACCTGACTACGATATGCGATAGTTTTACCCAATTGTGTTTTTTGTAATAAAAGAGTACACCAAAATGCAAACAGAGGCAATTAAAAGGTCAGTTTCACAAAAAAAATACATTTATTGATTTTCCCGTGGAGGCTCCATTACTCGTGTTAGTCAGGTTTTTGTTTAATTTTATTTTTTTAAAGCTCAATGGAATTATTGTGCAAATATTATGAGAAGCATTTCAGTTAGAATCGTACAAACACGCTTTAGACATTTAGGTACATAATTTATGCAAGGATAAAAATTCCTTGTAAATATAATATTATGAAAGCTCAGGCGTAGGTACTAGCCAAGTTCTTAAGTGATTAAGGCTGTGATAAAAGAAATATCGGAAATTTACTCATTGAACGTTGAATCCTTCTAGCTGAGTGAGAAAATAAATATTTTGACAATTTTAAAACACTAACAAAAGATACAGCTATCATTTTGTACTTTAAATGTACTTATTCAATTTATCACTGTTTACTATATAATATTTTAATTTTCATTCTTTTATTATGTATTTTAATGTACCTATTTTATTGTATCTGACAGTACTTATAAACTGTATTTCTACAAAAGCATTTACAGATCCGCAATAAAAGATTTACCAATAACTTACGGTGACTGGTCCTCGTCTCTCCAATCATCAGTCTACTGTACGTTCAAACTGCAAGACGTAACCTCCGTTATATTAAAAAGCTGAGCAGCTAACCCGTGGCACAACACCTAGCTAGACTATCCATCTACTGTCAGGTGGAATAAACCTTGTTAAAATTCATGGGCAATGCTTAGGTAATTTCCTTTTACGCAATCACCTACCTACATACCTATATCAATGGGAGAGAACGTAACCGAGAGATTTTTATGTCTATGACAAACCATACAAGTTTTTAGGGTGTTTTATTTTTAAGGAATAATGTAATATTTTAAATTTCCTATTAAAAAAAAAAACTAAAAGCACTGATGGTTAACCGTACCGCTTCCAATTCTTTGATACGTCGACTTGTAGCTCATTGTGAGACTTTTTGCTAACACTAAATAACAATAAGTAATTGGGAACAATGGTTATTACAGAATTCAATCAGGCTTGATGACTAGCGGATTTAACCCTTCAATTCATCTCGAAAATTATAATACCTTTGTTCGTGTCTAGGAAGGCACTTTCATCAGTCAAATGAGACATAAGAAAACTTAATAGCAATTGTTTACTTGCTTATTGTTATAACGTCTTAATTCTCTGTAAATAAACCCAATAGGTATCAAAACTACTTCATTTATTTACAGAATAAACTACGGAATTCTAAAAGTAACAATGATTATGATCTGTTTATAGCCTAAGTCCGTGACAAATGAACAGACAGTCACAGTTGGCACGGGAATTGGATTACATAGACCTTTTGGTTGTGGTGTCAGTAGTGTGTAAAAAAATAGACGTGTGGCACTCGGAGACTGCCGCGGTAAAGCTATTGCATTGCATTTTTTATCAACTTATGTAATTATAATTATTTATTTATTTTATTTATGCAGTATTTTTTGGAGAGCAATGGAGCGCGCCATGTTAGGCATTCGCCTGCTAGACCGTATTCCAAACGTCGAAATTCGACGTCGCACTAAAGTTGAAGATGTAGGTATACGGATAGCAAGGCTTAAGTGGAGATGGGCAGGACACTTGGCAAGGCGGGATGACCAAAGATGGACGAAGGTAATAACGGAGTGGTGGCCAAGAGGAAAGCAACGCCTGCGAGGCAGACCACCAGCCCGATGGTCGGATGACATCGCCAAGCACGTCGGGATTGAATGGATGAGACTGGCACAGGACCGGAACAAATGGCGTGAAACAGAGGAGGCCTATAACCCAGCAGTGGGTGGATACGGGCTGAATAGATAGTATTTTTTTAATGCATGCGCAGTAACGCCGATACAACCAGTGCCACTTAGAGGCGATTTGCAGAACTTAAGAGACAAGCGTGATATTTCAAAAAGTCATTAAAAGTTCTGCTATTCAGCGATAGATGGCAAAACTAAAAAGTATCACCGCTGTGCCGGTCGGAGTGGAGGGTGTTAGGTTATTTTCGTTACGGAATTTCTGGATTCGGTCTCCACGCTCAAGGCCCGGATAGAAGCTATGCAATAGCTTAAAATGTGCGGAGTTGTATCCTGCGCGTGTTTGTCTACACATACAAAATATTCTACACAAAACATTGTTAAGATACACATTATAGAGTTGTTCAAAATACAAATGTTTGATGTTTTCATATCAAACAGCAGAGCAGGAGGCGAAATGTGTAGGTATATCAACATAATATGTTTTTTGTAGTGTGTAGACCGAACACGTGCAAGAGACGCGCCTTCAAATATTACTGTGAGTTACACCGACTCGTTTTTGTTCACCGAAATAACATGGGATTCTCTAGAGAGATCATCGAAATGGGAAAACACGAGGTCGTAAAAGTATTAAAATATGAAACAATCTCTATTAAGAACCAGATACAGAGAAATCTACGGGATCATCTCATTGTTTTTTTTTTAATTTGCTGCGTAGCCCTGTCTGCTTGCGTGTCTCTCCGTCTATTTGCATGTCTGTCAGGCACAGACTTGTAGCGCCTAAACAAAATAGGAATGTAGAAAAGAAAAATATTGTATTCAACACGAGTAGGAAGTGCTTAAGATCTTAAGATAAACCCTTTCTAACTATCTAACTAACTCTACTGTAATTTTTTTTTTAGTTTAAGCTTTTTAATGTATAATAATACCTCCGTTTTTTCCCTTTGATAGTCGGAAACGATTACTCGAAGGACGTTATTTATCTAAGCTGGAAGGCGTTCGTTACATACATTTGTTTACACTCAATACACGTCTGAACCGACAGTCGGATAGGACGTCCGAGTCAGAAAAAGCGCTAAGGCGTACGATCCGATAGTCTAATCAGACAATCGGAAACCAGATCGGACGTTTATAGCCGGCCTAGTAGTTGTGGAGCTCCGTATGTCAAAATAGAAAAATGTGTTTTAATTATTATAAATCTAGCAAATTCTAAGGGGTGCTTATTTTTCGAGAGATGGATTTCATCAGCGTTGATACACACCCGTCTAGAGGAAGAAATATTCCAATTTCAAACCCAGAATTGGGCGTATTCTTATTTGATTTGGCGCGATTTAGAACCTATGTCCCGAGTGACGATTGGGCAAGCAGTGCAAACATTAGCAATACAGTAATTGACCGGATCTCAGGATGGGATTTTAATGTATTGAAATGTGCAAAATTCCTTCGTTACGAGGTAAAATCTAGAGAACACGATCAGAGGATCAACTTTAAACGCGGTTTTTATTTTTTTCTGAAATAGCCCTTTCCTTATATTTAGAACTTGTGTATTTACCCGTGCGCGGTAAATTCTTTCCGGATCAAACAAAACGTATTCTGATTGTTTTCTCTTTTTTTCATCGTTATGGGAGAAAAGCAATAATAACAATTTGTCGTGCCTACATATAAAAATAGACAAAATCTGAAGGTTTGGTTGAAAAGGGTGCCGATTGGATACAAAAAGGGATGATTTAGCAACATTGCCTACCAACGGCACTCGGCAAGGGTCATTAGAGATATACGGCGCAATATGCTATGGAAATCAACATATTTTTTATGTAATATACTCGTAGTATATTTTCATTTAATTATATTCGTTAATTAAATTCCATGTACTTGCTGCGGCTTCTAAGAGCATCCAAAATATTTTTTTTTACGGATAAATTCGGTTTAATTTAGCCGCTGATGAACTGGAAAAATATACTTGACCGTAAAATCATCCTCCAATTAAACTTATTTGCTTTGTAAATATTTACTTATTAACACAAGTTTTTGTAACTTGTAGCTAACTACTTTTGTAGCTAACTTGGGCCACTAAAGACGTCCAAAAAAGTCCAGGGCACATGACATTGAAATATTTTTATAAGTTGTTTTGGAGATTCCTTACACAAACATAATATTTTCCTAATATTAGTATATGCTACATTTTGAGTTCACTTTTTCTTTGAACTCAGTAACAAACCATTTACATATATTTATAGTTTTTTTTTTAATTATAGCCATAAAAGAATACGAATGCTCAAGGGAAATGTCCTTAAGATGTTATAAAAGCAATAGAAAAGTGTAACATAATAAGCCTACTCCACTTAACGATACATTTTCATGCAGTTTGCCTTTCATGCTAATCCCATTACGTTACAATTACGTTAAGTCATTTCGAGTATGTTAATTCCGAGAAAGGTGCTGATGTAAAGTTTACGTACAAAATGTGTTGAATGCGACCGTTAATGTACCCTACATTAACGTATTCTGTGGCTCGACACAAAATCAAAAGCACTTGAAATTGAGCAACAGGTTGCGAGTCTTGGCCCGGCGCGGCCTGAGTTGCCAAACCTTCTTTTATAAAGTGACTAATTTAGTTCAAACACTCTTGAAATTAGCATTGCTGTGAAATATTTACTGCGCCCGCACTTAATATTTGCATCATTTATTTGTTTAATTATTTTTTGTGGTAACACAGGTGTTAACATTTTTAAACGAAGTTTTCAATGAACTAACGTTTTTTGATAATGATATTATAAGTAAATTAACTAACTAACTAGGATGGCGCATCGACCCTCAATTAATCTTGGCCTCCGATTAAGAAATAAAGAAGAAAAAAAAAAGTGAAGAGCTGAAGTGCAGCTCTGCACTTCTTGCCCCACCTTCTGCCAGTTCTCCGGCTGGAGATCGCACAAGTCTTTCCTTACTTAAAATTTTTAAAAGTTAATCATTTATATGTTTAATTTTTGAAGTAAAACTTCTTTACGCACTCTAGACTTGGGAAGTAAGCTGATGAATGCGTTACGAAAAATGTGACTGGGTGAACGGACGTTGAGAGGGAGATATGAGTTAGTGAACGTAAAAAGAGAGAGAGTTACGTTTCTTATATTTTTTATTATATCTATTATGAAAATGTTTTTTGAAATATTTTTTTTTACATTTTATTTTTACTATGTGTGCCAGCACACATTTCGTTTTTTTTGTCGATGGTGCTTTGAGCATTGTTTGATACTTTCCTAATCCCTTGAGAATCACGAAGAGAAAGAAACATTTCAGGACCGGGCGCACGAGAGGAAGTAAAACATTTTACTAGAAATCACAGTCAGCCTCTGAAACTGTTTATGATAATAGATTTAACGGACCGCCTCAGTAACAGTTGTAAACTGCATATACTTAATATGGCACAAGTTACGCAGCAGAATTAGGAGCGACCCAATTTCAATAAAGTGGCCTAATTTGAACGTAGCGACCTAAATGTTGCAGGCAATATAATATCGTAGTACCAATGAAACGGCAGGTAGACGAGAACCTGTTTTCATAAAAAGTTATTAGAGAGTTACTGAACCAAGTCATCTCGGGCAAAGTGGAATGCCACGCCAAAATAGGCAAATCAATTTTTTTAATGTAGTCTAAACCCAGTCGGACACGAGATTTGATGTAAAGTAACTGGGATGGACAAAGACCCAAAATAAGTCTAGTAGTTCAATAAAAAAAGAGTTGCCACGCTGGTTTGTCTTGCGTCACCTCCCGCCAGTCCTCTGCCTAGAGCTCTCACAAGTCCTACTCTACGTCATCGACCCTGTGGTATTCGGGATACCCAACCAGCATCAGCCACTTAGCCGTTCAAGTACCTACGTAAGTTTAACAGCTCAATGTCGTCGATCTAGCCGTCTATGGGCTTTTATCTCGCAGGAAACCAATACTTTTTCCTAATTTTTACATTTTTGACTGATACAATTTAAATAACAATGAGTCTTCATTTGATACAAATAAAGTTGTCATCGCAGAAAAACTAAACTATCACAGGAATTTTGCCGTAGCCGAACATTTCTGACTGGTACTTGAATCATTGTAATATCAGTTTTTTTTATATCTTTTCAAAGGCTGTAAAAATAGATATTCTTTAGCAGAGCGTGGTCTTAACACTGCTGATGAGGTAGTTTGAAATATCACTTTTCAGCATTATATTAGATACGAATTGGGGTTTTGTTTTTAGAAGCTTTATTACAAGATTTTATGTAGCTCACTGTATGTCTTTGTATAGTTAAGACTCAGTTTCCTTTGTTCAATTAAGTGGAAATTTTGGAAACCTGTCAAGTTCCGAGGACAATACAATACTATTGTGATAGCAATCTGATCGGAGGACAGGGGCGGGAGATAGACATTTTATAACTGACAATACGTATTTTGATCAGCAAAAACGTACCAAAAAGGTAAAGGACGTATTTTAAAAATGCTTGCCAGGAAAAATACAATATGTATTTTTTTTATTTATCAACAAAATCATTCAAATCAGTTCGAAAACCTCGGAGGTATGAGCATGGTGGGAACGGAAAAGTATGTTACCTTCATAGGATGGCACCAAAGGCGACAAATGTATAACTATGTGCGCGCATTGCGCATGAATACAGGACGCACAAATGGGCACTTTTTATAACAGACGTACCTACAACCACCGGTGTACAAGGCGCGTTTGTTACCTTTCTATGAATATAGCTTACTTTTCAGTTTCTACTATGCACGATATGTAGGTACGAGTGGAGAATTCATTTTTACATACCTGCCAAGTCAAGATGTCGTGGAGACTGGCGAGAATCGGTTCCGTCGCAAACGCAAGGGTCAGAGTGCCTTCTTCCATAGGATGGATGACCTGCAGCATCTTCGGATGCCGGATCTTGTCTAGCATAGAAATCGTGTTGCGGATGCTATCAATCACGAGTTCTTTTTCCTTTTTTTGTTTTGTTGGTCTGTACATCTTGTCAGCCATGCACTTTTCGAGCACAAACACCGAGCACTCCTGCGAACAATGAAATACACAAATTATTAAGATTATTTTTTAATCTATAACAAATCATTTGTCATGATTTGAGCAATTCTAAGACCTTATTTCTACTGATTTAAGACTCGTATATGATCTGCAAAATTTAATTGATTGGAAGTAGAAAAAAAGTGTACGTGTCGTCAACGAAAAGGCCTGAGATGTCACCAATACGTAACATAAGTTGACATACTTTATGAATTTACATTGTTTGTTCAGAAACCAGACTTTGCTGTAACGCATTTTTATATGTAAAGAGTCGTGACGCAGCCTGCCCTCTGACGTTTAAATCTAATGTATCACGTGCTCAAGCGTTTAGTGTAAGTGCTGGACTGTATGTACTCGCACGGAACTGTAATTTGTAGCGCTCAGCCGCATTCTGGAATGCGATCACGTGCGGCCCGTCCAGTCATTATATCTCGCTCTGTCAACGACATCTTTGAGCAAATCTGTGCGTTGTCATGGAGTTCAAGCCTTAGCAATCACTCAAATGGAATTAATAAGTTAAAGATTTTTGAAGTAAAACTTCTTTACGCACGCTTGACTTGGGGAGTAAGCTGGTGAATGCGTGACAAGAGCGATACGAAAAGTGTGATCGGGCAAGGCGAACGGAAGTTGAGAGGGAGATATAAGTTAGTGGAGATAGAAAGAGAGTTACGTTTCGTATATTACTGTAGGGGCAAGAGAGAGAGAGGTGTGAGTTCACATTTTCTTTCTCTCTTTCTCAAATACATACATTATAGATGGATCTAAAGAAGTTTTACTTAAGTCGTGTGGTCTAAAGCACACTAGTTTCTTTTTCCTCCAACTGCATTTTTTATAAAATGTATGTTGTTCATAAAATAATTATATGATGAATCTTATTCAAATATACAAACTAGGATACTTTTTCAAATGTTTTTAACGGATTATCAGGATGATATTCATTAAGTATTACATTATAATTTTGAGGGTTGAAGAATTCGGAGTATTAATAGTAAAAAAAAAGAAAAAAAAAAAAAGAAGTAAAGTACCTAAAAAAAAGTAAATTTAAAAAAAGGCCAGCATCACCTTCGCGAAACTAGGCTTCTCAAGTAAATGAAGTCACCTATATAGGTAAGCCTACCAAGAGTTTAATGAATTCACTCTTTGAGAGTTAATCCCGTAATTAAATGGTTGATCGCTAATGTTTTAAGCTTCTTATTTATCGCCTTTGTTTAGTGTGAAATCCTACTAATCCTCCAAAACAACTGAACAGATTTTAATGAAAGCTATATACAATAATATACCATACTTTAGGTTGCAAAATAGAGTATTATTTGTTCCAAAAATCTACAAGGAAAAATTGAGACTTCAAGGTCTATTCTAACACCGCTAGATATCTAATAATTGTTATTGCCTACGGCTTCATGTAATAATAACATATTTCATTATCAATAGAAGCCTAGAAGTTGGTTTTTAGTAATTAATATTAATTCTTTTTATTTCATTATCTTTAGTGCACACGAAACACTTGGTCATTGTAATATAACAACAGGTTTTATTTCAAAACAAATTGCGATAGATAAAGGTACCCTGAGAGCGCATCATTAATATAATGAAAATAATAACCAATGGTTATTTTGTATGACCGCTGTAAGGTTTTCTATTTCTGTATACTTTTTCATATATTTCTGTTTCTTAACCCTTGATCTCTTTTACTCCAGTCCTTGCGTGCCACTATTTATTTCTTATTCTTTACTTTTATTCGTTTATTAATTCTAAATTCTTATGTCTCTATTTTTATATTGTTTGTAAACATTACTGAAAGATGTCTAATTTTACTAATGTCATTTATAATCTTATTTCTAAATTCTGTTGTATTCTCGTACAATTCAATAATTTTGTATACAGTTTTAGTTTTAATTTATCTTATTGTATCAGGCAGCTTTTAACCTTATCTTTCTTAATTTTTCAAATATTCAAATTGCAGAATTACTTATTGACAGTTTTGGAAGTGATGCCTGGAAAAACGGCTGGGAGTCGAGTTCGAGTTCTTGTTTGGCTTTGGTCTGAGCCTCTAAAACCTTGAAAATTGCATGAAGAAGTCCTCAAGCACTTTTAAATCTTTACCTAATTGTTATAGTCCTGAAGAAGTCTTGAAGCTTAAAACATCGGAGCCCTATAACCCTCCGGTGAAGGCCGCTCTCCACGAGCGCCTCCCCGCCTTTGGACACCAGCTTTCTGCCGCAGTCCTCGCCTGCCCTAGCCTGGGGTCACTCTACATAAGTATCTTCACGAAGAACAATTACGTATTTACCGACTTAAACAGTGCTTCATTCTGGACCGACTATTTCTAACCATTTATTTCTAAAGACTTTACTTCCAGTTGATTATCGCGTGTGACCACTTTTTCTCTTTCTATCTTCAAAGACTTTAATCCTTAATTTTAATTTCTTATTTTAATATATATATTTTAAGCTGTCTCCTTTGTTTTTCCTCCTTTTGGGTCCTTCTCATAGGAGTAGGGAGGTAGCCCTTGATAACGTGTACTTTACACTCTTTTGCCAAAATTGGTAAAGGGGTGTAACGTTACACCGCATGGCAATATCGCGTGATATGAGCCACTATAAAAAGTTGAATTCATTGCATTGTCTAAATAACAAAGGCTAGAAAGCTAGAGTTTATTGAAAAAGACCTAAACAAAGCGGTGGGGCATTCAATTTAAAGAGGCGGTCACATCGGTACGCTGCAAGAAAACGATCGTGTGCCAAAGGAATTTAATACTTGGTGGGATTATTGTAGTCCCACAAATGCGGCTTCTCTTTTTCCACTAAGAAGAGCAATTTCTTCAATGCTTTATTAAGGTTTCTTTAAGTCTTAGCTTCGAATTATATCTGCATTAAGGCAGTGTCATTACAGTCCAAGACTAACTCCCTTATTCTTAAAAAGTTTTCGTAATTCACTTTAGTACTGCGCAATACAAAATTGTAGTGCGCAATTTTATTAAGCGACACAGCTTTTTATTAATAGGGGGGTAAGTTTAGAGATACAGAGTGTGAAATGATACAACCCAAAATACACGTAATTTCGTGCTCTTTCCAAAACTCTAAGTATGTTAAGTTTCAGTTAACATCCACCACTTTACTATCTGACTGACCGAGAGTTGACATTTTAACAATTTAGAAAAAAAAACAATACTCAAAACAATATAATTGGGTAATGCGAACCATGCCTTAAAAAAGACGAATAAAATGATACCTAATCCATCAAGGGGTTTAGCTTGTAGGAACATACAAACATATAATTTCAGCCGAATCGATATTCTTTCTAGGTAGTTCAAATATGCCACTTTTACTTAAGTAGTTAAGACCATCACCATCAAAAGCTAGATATATGAAATACATTACACATTCCACTCAATGCAGCGTGCAGTAGGTCTCTGCGCTAATGCCAATTCAGATAGGAACGTACGTGTCGTCGTGACGTTCGATGCGACGCTTCGCATCCATTGATGAACGAGCCGTGCGGAATACCCATTGATTTAGGATGAGAATACCGGTATCATTTGGCGAAGCAACACGTATTATCAGCTTTTGTTATGATATTGCAAATTGTCTGCCTGGTGAAGTACTCATTTGCCAGGTATTCATTTGTGAGTTTCCAGATTTAAGGAATTGAATTGAAGCTGTTTCCAGTAAAATGACTAAGCATAATTATTATTATGAGACTTTAAAACTATTGTTTTAGGGTGACGACTGGGTGGCATTGCAACTGTAATGAGCAGGCGTGGCGCTTACCTTCAAATGAACGACCGGCTCGTCTCAATACTTCGTAGTATAAAAAAAAACTGAAATTAAGAAATAAAATTTTTAGCCTTTTTATTGTTACATAAGAAACCATACCTTGCCTTTTATATAAAATAATTATTTAGCCCTAAAAATTAACTTCGTTATATTTTTTGTTGTTGTATCCTTTTTCCACCCCTTTAGCCTTTTTGTCGATCAATTTTGACCCAGTATTCAGGTATTTTGTTAAATTTTTAATGAAACAACCGGTAAATATTTATTCTTAAGTAGTTTATATTTATAGTCTTTTATTTTCAGACTACCTTTTTTAGTCTATCTGAACTTTGGCCACTATTCTGTCAAACATTTCTGTAACTCCACTAGAGTTCCAGGACCCTGAATCTAATTTCAGCCACATTAGTAGGAATGGCGTCGACCGATCTCGATATTTGGAATTTGGTCTCGTAATTCGATGCGCAGCATGGCGCTCTTCGTGGCTGATACTCCACTTGATTCTGCAGATATCTATACTAATAATGCGATTACAATAATAATTAAAGTCTGTAATTTTTTATAATATAAATATTATAAATGCGAATGTGAGTCTGTTTGTTTTTACGCTTTCACGCCTAATCAACTAAACCGATATTCAAAATTATTTCACCTATGGAAAGCTACATTATCAGCCAGTAACATAGACCATTTTTTATTCCTGTATTTCCACGGGAACGGGAACTACACGGATGAAACCACAAGGGTAGATAGTTTAATTTTATAAATGCGAAAGTTTGTGAAGATGGATGTTTGTTACTCTTTCCCGCAAAAACTACAAAACGGATTTTGATTAAATTTATTACCTGGATTACCACATGGAATACTTATTATCCCGTAAAATTAAACAGTTCTTATGTAATAATACTCAGCGTGGCTGGGATGGTTTGGAAAATAATTACCGAAAACAATCCTAGCCCGAAGGTTTCCTTCCCAGAAGTAATAAGATGGGCAGCTCTGCGAAATTGAACGTTCGAAATCAGATTCTTGGTTGCAAGTTATACCATAAAAAATATTGGACATGTACTGAAAAATAATTCCATTTAACGGTTACTACATAGAAACCGCTCAAACGAGGAAAAAATAGAAAAAATCACATAATT
Source organism: Campaea margaritaria (assembly GCA_912999815.1). NCBI lineage: Eukaryota > Metazoa > Arthropoda > Insecta > Lepidoptera > Geometridae > Campaea > Campaea margaritaria. The sequence goes on from OU538788.1 coordinate 11,759,469, forward strand.
GAGACACGCAGTAATATGAGTTAGTATATTACTGCGTGTCACAATTATGTGGTTTTTTTTTTAACTAAACGCGTGACATTCATTTTGAGTCGCAGTTTTTTTAAGAGTTTGACTATTACAACGCAATTAACTCTCTCTATAGTATCTAAACTTAGCTCTCCGGGGCAAATGGCAACAAACTCAGGTTTACTTTAGCATTCCAAGGAACTTTGCCGTTCAAGTTCATTCTCCTACAACCTAAGTAAGTTGTAGTGTAAATTTATAATCTTGAGAGCAGAAGTTGCCTCGCTTATCTCTTAAACACTTGGTATATTATTGTATATATTAAGTTTATCTCTTACGTATGATGTATTTATGTTTGTACTTAGTATGTACCCGTTTAATAATTTATTTATCTAAACGGTAAACCACCGTCTCATCTTTTTGTTGCTCTTTTCCATGCATGGTTGTCTTAGTCCTCTTTAATCACAAATGAGAACTGAGAAGATATGTCAATACAAAACCTTTGTATACTCTATGAAGACTGGGTACTATTTTTCCTAAATTAATTAATTTTATCACTGACCCCTATCGATGATGGCTCCCGCTCCGTCTGTTCCCTCAGGGATGGTGTAATGATGCGACATACAGACACAAAAAATAATGAAATGATCTGGCAAACAACTTGATTTTCGATTTTTTATATGCTTCTTAGGGTTCAGTCTCGTAAAAAGAGATATTTCCACCAAGCCTTCACTATTTCTAAGACAACGCTGTTTGTCTTACTATTCGTACTAAGTACATCCAAAATGAAATAAGAGATACTTAACAAACTTGTCACGGCATTCCTTAACTTAAAAAGGAACTTGAGATAAAAGATTTGATGAACATCCTTTTACAAAGGAAAAATTAAATTAAAAACAGGACTATCTATGAAATTAATAAGTCCGATTTACGATCAAAATAAATTCTGCAGTGCAAAACCTAAGTAGATATAAAATAACGTAAGTGCCTCATATAGACACGCTATTTTATGCTCTAATATTCATTTTGTGGAGGTCCATTCCCTCTGCCGTTGGAAGAGTCTAATTTAAGCACTACAGAAATAAAACTTATTCTATGGATCAACCATTAGAACTTGACTTATCCATTAGAATTAGAATTAGAATTAGAATTTGCGCAGATTTGTACTGATGGAAATAAATCGAAATTGAAAAACTCTTTTCAATAAGTGAACAAATAATTATTTTTCGATTTCGTTATCACTCGGCGAGCTGATTCAAATGATTTTTTTTCTATTTTGTTGAATCTAGGTTATAAACTTACGTACTTATGAATATTTTTTTCAAAGCCCTTACGTTCAAAGTCAGACGTGATTACGCCGTGAACTTTTCTCTTTAATTGACAAGACGCCTTTTCAATAGAACTAAACGCTAAGAAGTTGCTGGCAATATAACATCTGTATGACTATTAACACAAAATGCTAGACATGAAATAAACCAAGTAAATGCCTTGTAACTACAATAAGTAACATAAAAATTACACAACGACAAATTGGTACAAAAACTAGTTAATATGTACTCGTATAGTAACTTTTAAAGCCAGTATAATGAGCTAATACTATATTCATTGTGTGCTGGGGCCAACTAAGTGACACACAGATAGACTAAATTATCGGGCGGTATTTCAGTTGAGTTGTAATCATTACATCGTGTGCACCCAGTCTAATTATTCAAATATAAATGCGCGGCCCCACTACGGCCTTAGTAAAGCTTTAAAGAGGAAAATGCTATCGTAAAATCAACAGGATGTCTTCACCTTGATCCAATAACCTTACATAAAGTACGCGGTTCGGATCGGTTGATTTCTATTATCGGTTTTCTCGTTTTACGGCTGAAACAAAACTGTATTACAACTCGCTCTGTGGCAGACGGGGTTGTTGTTAACGTACCTCAGGTAGAGTCGGGGGTTCAGGTGGATGGTACCAAGAGTATTATGCCTGTTCGCAGAGAAAAACCTTTTCTGAACAATGTAATCGCACACAAAAAGCTTAGTGTAGTATTTGGGTGCTAAACGGACACTAAGTACTGTACTTACGTACTGAATAGAAAATAATATTTGTGGTTATTGCCAGAATGCTCGAAGTATTGTGAGATAAACGTAGGACAGAGGTGTCTTTGTCATGCGATAACACGTAAAAATATTAAATATTATATATTATATATATTAAATACCTAAATTCGTTTTTTTAATTGTAAGTTTATTCATAATTTTTAATGTTCAGTTAGATCCTGTTGACAATTTTTTTTTAATAAAGTGTATGAGGTGATGCCAAATGATGTAGGCAGATTCCCGCAGGCACATTTATATTATATTTTCGTGATATAATACATTTTTCAAGTCTTGGTAAAGCTGTCTGCCCGATAAAACAATTCCCTATCAAGTTCAAGCTGATACGAAAGATTGGATTTAGTGTTTCTCTGACGTTACTTTGACACACAAAAATAAGTATTTCAGCCAACACTGAATACCACAACAGCTGTTTAATGTAACCCGCCTTTATAAGTGATCGAATATAAACATGTAAGGGCTAAGGATAAACTCGACCCCTAAACCAGGGGAGAACGGGGGTGTGAGGTTTGGTGAAGAGACGAGAGGGTAAAGTAGTCGCTTCAAAGGACCTATGGGGCGAGGTGGGACGAGGTAGGCCCAAAGAGGTACAAGGTCTAATAAATCGCACGAAACCACCAAACTAATGAACGTTAACTAGAATGTAGTCAAAGGGCTGGATTTGGAAACAATTCTGAGTTTAAACCATTAGTTATACATCGTTACTATGAATTTATTCGGTACTTCACAATGTCTTAAAGGAACTAAGTACCTATATGTTTTGACATAATCATTAACGAGCTTAATCATGCTCTCGTTTCTGAATCTCAGCTAATATAACAAGATAGTAATCAGTGTCTTGCTTCAAACAAATGAGATAAAATCTTCAAACAGATCCAGTAACTAAATATCAGTTTATAAATACTTTATAAAGTAGTTTGTTAGTAGGTTCTCTTTAAAAAACGTTGACGAGGTCGTGGGGCCAGGCTGCACCTCAGTCCACTTTTTAATGGTTAGACCTCGTTAGAGTCAGTTGCGAGATCCTTGTTAAATCCAGCGGAAAATTAGAGCAAGGCTGCGACGGCGGATGGTAATCGCAACTTTCCAGTATTAAAATAGTATTCCATAATCATGACGTTTTTTGTACGAGAGAAATTAAAAATTTAACGTTTATCATTACGAACCTTGCGAGTTCAAATGTCAATGCGGGCACGTACCAATTTGTAAATATAAAAAGCATATGTACGTAATTAGCACTCGGTTTTCGGTAAAGGAAAACTTCGTGAGGAAACCCAAATACCTACCCGCGAATCAATTCGGAGGAAGGTGTGTCATCCACCGATCCGGACTGGGCCCCCGTGGTGGATAGATGCGATGGCAATAAAACACTTAGCTCTGCCAAAATTTGCTCAATTTACGTCCTACAGGGGTGTTGATTAATACTTAGTGCGAGATCCAGGCATGAGTCACCACTTAAACGGTGATCAAACTTAACTTAACTAGATACTCAATTAAATAATCATTAGTTTAATAGGTCTATTAAACTAATGATTATCTAATTGAGTAAAAAAAATAATAAAAAAAATAAGTTAGAATATATGTCATATTCTAACTTTTTTTTTCTCTATCTTTACGATACTTAAGTTTTTAACTTGTGAAAGTGCAATATTTTTGTCCACTTGCAATAAATGATTTGAGTTTTTGAGTCTTTTACAATGTTTGGGCGTGTACAATATAATTTGTTTTCGGTAGTGACTTGTGCCCAACCTTATTGTTCAACTGTACAATTCGTAGATGTAAAACTTATAGTAAGCTTCTTTGTGTATCAGAAATTCAGTCTTGATAGGCTGAATGAAGGATTGCACATTAGTAATTGTCCAGCAACTGGATGGGGCATTCTGTAGATAACATAGCTCAGGAAGGATTCTTAACTGTTTCTCAGAATAACAAAATTAAAACTTAGTTAAAGTAGGTAATGATATACCTAATACAAGCCAAGACCTTCATAGTTTAAGGTGGGCTACCTCAAAAACCAACAACCAACATAAAGTTATATGACCACCGCTCGCTGGCTGGAACTGAGGCGTGTTCTTACAGTACTCGTATTTAGGTATTTTATTTTCGACAGCGCTGGTCCAGCTCGGGATTAAATAAAAATCTTTTAACTCCCCTTTTTAATTCAACGTGAAATATTGGATGTAGACCGTAAACAGTACAGCTTTCAAAAAAAAAAAATACCAGGGCGAAATAGAGCAAATAATACAATTTTTGTAGTTGGATATGAAAAATGATAACCAAAACATCATGGCGGACCGTGCCACTAATAATATTAAAATGATAGTTTTACTCGTATAAGCTGGCTGCCTCGACACGCTTCGAGCAATACTGATTTGTTGATCTAAATGGGAGCCAATATTCTGGTCAGACGTTGTCTCCACCAACCGTATTTCAAAGTTTCAGTAAATTTTGTGACTGACTGACCCCAAGAACCTAAAGTTTCTACCTCAAACGGCACAGACCATACCTTCGCCGCCAGGTCTCCAGCTTTAAATGATTGTCTCTCAAAGACATCAACGACGGCACTCAGGAAACAATCAATACAAGGTGCTGTAACGTTACACCCCTTTACCAATTTTGGCAAAAGAGTGTAAAGTACACGTTATCAAGGGCTACCTCCCTATCCCTATGAGAAGGACCCAAAAGGAGGAAAAACAAAGGAGACAGCTTAAAATATATATATTAAAATAAGAAATTAGAATTAAGGATTAAAGTCTTTGATGATAGAAAGAGTAAAAGTAGTCACACGCGATAATTAACAGGAAGTTGTCTTTAGAAATAAATGGTTAGAAATAGTCGGTCTAGAATGTAGCACTGTTAAGACGATAAATACGTAATGTTCTTCATGAGGATACTTATGAAGAATGACCCCAGGCTAGGGCAGGCGAGGTCTGCGGCAGAAAGCTGGTGTCCAAAGTCGGGGAGGCGCTCGTGGAGAGCGGCCTTCACCGGAGGGTTATAGGGCTCCGATGTTTTAAGCTTCAAGACTTCTTCAGGACTCACAATTAGGTAAAGATTTAAAAGTGCTTGAGGACTTCTTCATTCAATTTTCAAGGTTTAGAGGCTCAGACCAAAGCCAGACCAGAACTCGAACTCGACTCCAAATCAACTCGACTCGACTGTCAGCCGTTTTTTCAGGCATCACTTCCAAAACTGTCAATAAGTAATTCTGCAATTTGAATATTTGAAAAATTAAGAAAGATAAGGTTAAAAGCTGCCTGATACAATAAGATAAATTAAAACTAAAACTGTATACAAAATTATTGAATTGTACGAGAATACAACAGAATTTAGAAATAAGATTATAAATGACATTAGTAAAATTAGACATCTTTCAGTAATGTTTACAAACAATATAAAAATAGAGACATAAGAATTTAGAATTAATAAACGAATAAAAGTAAAGAATAAGAAATAAATAGTGGCACGCAAGGACTCGAGTAAAAGAGATCAAGGGTTAAGAAACAGAAAGATATGAAAAAGTATACAGAAATAGAAAACCTTACAGTGCATCCAAAATTAAATGCCTGTCTTTCAAGTGATTAAACACATGCCACCAAGCCGGATGTCCTAGTTTATTCTTCTTTTAATAAATTTGGAATATTAATAAAGTTATTATTTTACCATTGTCCACACGGGAGAAGTCGCGCGGGAGGGATATACATTACTAATACGAGTAGCATTATGCTGTTACACATTTTGCATGGTTGAAAAAAACACCTAAATATATTTTGCCAGATTTACACAAAACTAATGTTATTTCCACCGTTCGGTGTCTAAAGCCGATTTTATCGAGGCCAAAGTATCGCGTTCAACTTATCAAACTTGGAGATTACTTAACAATCTTATTAAATATTTAATTACATCCAAACTTATTAATAGCGAAATTAATTAAGATTCTTGACTACTTTTAGTTGTAAAGATATGAAAAATTAAGTGCAGAAAATGTAAGTTGGCAGACTTTATAATTAACACGCTTTTTCCCTTTTATATAACTGTGTTGTATTGTTTACTATGTTGTTGTATCTTGTGTTGTTGTAAAAATTACACCATTGATGTTTCATAACTAAATTTTGCTACAAAGTGTAAGTGTTTCGATTGGAATCAACAAGTAATGTTCAAAAAGAGAAAAGTGTTTCTTTCATTCAGAACCTTCGATCTGATATAATTTATTGAAGTGAAACTTTTCTATCGACGTACGGGAGAAATTTTGTGACGACCATCATACTTTTCTTTACGATCTACCGTCACTTAAGAGTTGACATTTTGACACGAAGGTTAATTGAAAGAAGTTTGAAATAAGACAAAGAGTTCGGGAGTAAGAGTCACAGAGTATACAAAGGTTTAAAAAAGGTATTGGGATCTCTTCCCTATTCTCAATTTGACCACAGACATTAAACATAATCAAAAGAGTAATTTAGCAAAGTTTTTTCTCTTCTTTCTTCTTCTTTTCATTATGCCTCGACAAGGCCCTGACATGGAACATTGACGGGTTAGGAACACATAATTATAAGAAGGAATAGTTTCACTTCTTTTCTTTTCTATATCCGTTTAAAGCTCAGCGTCACCACGTACGTGCGTCTTATTCCATGCAGTTCATTTTAAGGGCTTAAACTGAACAGCCTAGATTGGCACCACACACTCAAAAATGACAAAAGTGACGTGACGTTACTCAAAAATAGACTGCAGTGAATGAGAGAGAAAGAGAACGATATGGACTATCTAAACTTCCATAAATGCAACCAAATTGTTTCGATCTCTTTGGATAAATGTCTCTGGTCGACTTATGAACGCTGAGCGATATCACAGATTTACTCGTATTTCTACATCATCGCGGACAGCTAATGTTAGAATATTCAACTGACTCGATAATAAGTACACGTTACATTAATGGAACCAGCAATGCAATAGAACGCGACAATGTTACCATTATCTGCAGTACAATGCCAACTGTAGAACACTACCCCTATTCCTGGAGGCCTACCATGACGACTTATAGCGATTCAGTTCAGGACCTAAACTGAGCCGCGTCGCATAATCGTACCGTGACGTCTTATTTTTAATGTTGCTGCCATTTTCAACCTAAACTGGATCGAGTTAAGGTTGAAAATGGTAGCAACCTAAATTGAGTCGCTAATAAGCCATTTTCAACCTAACTTATATCCAGTTTAGGTTGAAAATGGCAGCAATATAAAAAATAATACGTCACGGTACGATTATGCAACGCGGCTCAGTTTAGGTCCTGAACTGAATCGCTATAAGACGTCATGGTAGGCCTCCTGAAATGGCTTTCAGGTTGTTCAGTGTTGCATTATAATATGTAGTAGGTATGTAGGTTGGTTAGTTGTGTTTTGTAGTAATTAGATCAAACTTAAAAGGAAACTACGCGGTTCAAAACAAAAGTTACTTATTATTTAATTTTATTTTAACAAGTCACGTGCCGACCAAGCCGTTCGCCTGATGGTAAGCGCCATAATTGCTCATAGCATTTACAGTGCCACCAAGAACTTTGTATCGATGTATGTAGATTGTGTGTGTGTGTGTGTTTCCAATGAATAAATGAGTTATTTTTAAAAACAAATTAACAACAAAACTAAGCGAGGGCGCGTCGAAGCGCTTATACATAAAACTACAATTATTACATGCTCGTTACATTGTGACGTCATTCCTCCAGGTACAAATGTATGGTCGATATAGGGCCTTCCTGGAATATATAAGTAACGATTACCTGGGAAGTTTCCGCTATCATTGTGTTGTGGTCGCAGCCAGAAATAAACATTGAAGGACTTCTGAATGTTCTTGTCCAAACATCACACTGCGCGAGGGCCTGTAGTGCTTACGCCACTGACTAACTACTCTTTTTAGAATGTAGACTTGAATAAATGTATTCATCCGTGTTTTACAATATGGATGAAGGTTATTTAATATTAAGGGGGTCAGGCTCCTTTACTTTTTCTGTATTAGGAGACGTTAAGGGGCGCACTGTTAAATTTTCAGGTGGGGAAGGATTAAGGAAACGGGATTATAGGGACACGGGGAGTAGTTAAGTGGGATGTCAGTGACGACAATTATTATTTAACACTAACCACTTGATGGTTAAGTTAAGTTAAGTTAAGTTAAAACTACGCTGAATCGCTACGCCGTAGAGTAGAGATCGCTTGGAAGCTTTGCGACTGCTACGTATTATGGCAATAACTTAATACTTAAAAAAAATGGTTGTCTTTAAAGTTGGTTTACGGACGATTTTTTAACGTGACAACGTCATAACAAAACATTGATGAAATGATTGCAATCTTTTATGAATAAAATTGAATCATTTCTTAATAATAAAAGAATAAATACTTGAAATTATACTTGAAATCAGATTTTTAAAATGCAAGAATAATTAACCTGTCAAGAAGAGAAGAGAGATAGATGCGGCGCAATCGTACAATGAGCGTAACGGGACAACGTGTCAACATTTTCGTGCATGCAGCCGGTGTTCATCAATTTATTAAACGTTATCACTACAAAAAATAAATTATAATTATTATAATAATAATCCCGTTTAATAGGTTACATTGTTCCAGTAAAAACAATCACTTAAATTGCTACATCGTAGCACTGCTACGCCGGCCGCAGCGTAGAGACAGCTTGGAAAGTTACCAATTATGTGTCACTTATTAAGTTATTAACCCCCGACGCAAAAACGACGGGGTGTTATAATTTTGACGTGTCTGTGTGTGGGGTGTCTGTGTATGGCAACGTAGCTCCGAACCGAAATTAATATTGTTTTTTTTTGTTTGTTTTCATATTAGAATTCAATAAATACAATTATTGTAGTGATTCCTTTTAATAATAAGCATCAGTGTCTTTAAGAGACATAATATCATCAATGGTGTACTTCTAATAGATCATATCAAAAGCAGTGAAACTCATAGACTTTCACTAAACGAGATAAGTAAATGCGATTTGACATATATCTTCAATCTGACTGCATTTGTTTATGTGTCGAACCTTTATTTGGCTTGTAGTTACGCGCATGCCGCAGTCACAGCGAAGTTTGTTCAGGCGTAGACGCCAAATGAATCCTTTATGCGCGTAATTGAATGGAGAAATGACTCTCGACGCGTTCAACGCAATCTCAGAATGCTGTGTGAGGTAAACATTGAATGCCCCTCTTTATGCGTCATTGCCTTGTTACTGAAAGTTGTGTCCTGCCGTCACGTGGCTGGCCTTTACCGCTGTACGTCACGTGTTCTTGCTATCGGCGCCCAGGTGAGCGTCGAGGATGGATACGACAAGCGTGACGCGGAACGACACGCTGTTCTTGACAATCAATGATAATAATTGAAAAAATAAACAATGTATCAGCTCTGAATTGTTTCAATATTACCTACGCCAGGAGAAGGGCTGGATGTGATTGACATAAATTTGTTTTTTTTTTTATTATGTTACTAAGTAAAGCGTCGAACTTGTCGTTCACCTGATGGTAATCGCTACGTCTACCCATAACGGCTACAGTATCTTTCCACTACAACATCTTGTGCGGCACTGCACTGCGCTCGTTATTCTGATACGCCGGTTCTAAAGTCTCATATGTCCAGTAATTTCACTGGTAACAGAGTCCTTCAAACCGGAACACAGTAATGTTAACTACTGCTAGCGGGTGGATATCTGGCGTAGTGGTAGTACTGCCCCAGGCGGTCCCTGGCAGAAAAGGCCGAGCACTGCACGAGAATGCGCTGTATGTAAATGTACAGTTAACCCTGTATTGAAAGCTTTTTAAAATTGAATATCATTAAAATATTCTCTACTGCTGAGTCTTAAAGCTATTTTTGACTCTAAGGAAATTGCCTAACTGTCAATTGACCACGGTGAATTCGGACTGGAATCAAATTCAAGATTGTTTACGAGTTTGTTTGAAATTGCTATTGAGATTGGGAATGGAATCGGGTTTGAAGTCGGGAATACCTTTGCTGATCGGACCAAAGCACCGGGCTCGTGACCTTTTCCCTTATACCTTGCCAGTGTCAATATTTGATAAGTATATCCTTTGAAAAAAGACAATATATTCTAACTTATACCACTAGGGGTAAATGGTCTCGCTCATGGTCTTGTACCTACTTGTTTCGGTAAGTGAAAGCATACAATTTTTTGAAAAAAAAAAAACTGAACAATTGTGTGACCAAAATCCTATTCAAAATAAAGCAATTTAATTTTTCTAATAAAAATATAATATATGTAATATATTATATAAAAAAATGGGATAGGGCGGGCCACGCGACTCGAATGCATTCCGACAGATGGGCCAAGATCGTCACGCAATGGGTGCCTGAAAAGGGGTGATGACGCCAGGGCAAGAAAACGCTAGTGTGACGATCTCGACATATTCGAACAGAATTGGTCCAATGTGGCGAACAATCGTGACATGTGGATGGATATGGAGGAGACCTTTGCCTAGCAGTGGAACAGTATAGGTTATAAAAAATAAAACATCAATTCCCAAAAATATTTCTTATCGCCTTGGTAAACTCCTGCTTGAGGGGTGACTGGTCCAGTCTGGTTTCTCATAAGTTATGTTCACAAGTTTATTTCGATAGTAAAATCATTTTTAAACACAAATCTAATTCACATATCTTTTCCAAAATAATATAGTTAATAGAAAAACGTCTGAAAATTAAATTTTATAGCTCAACCTGTATACAAAGTTTGTGTAGACTGGATGAACATCAAAAGAAATCACACCAGTTCTTTGTAACAGGTTGTTGATGACGCGTCTTCAACAACCTGTTGCCAATAGCTGACAGTGACTTCACGTTTTTAGTACCCACCCAGCCGGCAAGTAAGCATTTCAAACTTCGAACTGAATAATCTCTATTAGATTTTTTATTTGCTCATGCTTTTTCACTGCAGAACAAGCAAACATTTCATTTGCTATTAGTTTCGACATAGTAACAATTATAAACAGCCGATTTAAAACTGCTTAAATTCATATTTATTATAACTATCATTATTATTAACTAGGAGTAGGGTCTCAACACGTCCCGTGTTTTGTGGCTTTGAAAATGTTGGGTCTTCCTAAATGATTTAAGACACAAGCCACCTCGGGGACTCTCTGATTACAAAAATGATACATAATCATTATATCGGAAGTAAGTCACGAAGTTACATAATAAACGTAACTTTGCCGAACACCTTTAAAAGATTTTACCACCCGAACACAATGAAAGTCCTTCAGTTTTCATGAGTTCCGCATCAATGTTAAAGTATTTTTAACGAGATTATAACTCTACTTCGGTTACTCGGCTGATACCGAACGGCGTAACACTGAAGAAACTTTCTAAGCTGGAAACTTGAGATACTAAGCTATTATAAGCTACCGACGAGGTTCCTTCAACAATGATCTCAATAGAGTTCTTCAAGTTTTGTTCCTTAATATATCGGAATTTTACCCACAAATAAAACTTCAAAAATAGCACTACGTCTAAATAATAACTGACTGAACTTGATAATTGACTGACGTGATTTAATTACTGGACATAAACTGGCAAACTGCAAGTTTACTGGGCACACTGAGACTTCAGAGCCGATGTCTCAGGATGTCGAGCGCTGTGCAGTGCCGCGCAGGATTAACCAGGAAAAGATCTGGGTCGCATTGTAACTGTTATGGGCAGGCGTAGCGCTTACCATCAGGCGAACGACTTGCTCGTCTCGTCATGCAGACAAATAAAAAAATTGCAACATTAATAAAATCTAACTATTATATAATCCTTTAAAATTATGTTACATTACTGATAGCGTAATGAAAATTTCACAATGGTCACCTATACTGAGAATTACTCGTAAGTATACTGTTGGTATGAGATATCAATACTCGATAAGAGAAAATTTGGATATATTCAATACTAATATTTCACCCTGGCTCGCTTTGGCAGATGATTTATCATAGTTATTTCTTTACAGATTTCTACATAACACAAAGACTAGATGCATGACCCACCCCCTACACCCTTATTTCATTTACTATTGGTAATTGGTAGAAAATGCTTGTAGCATTAAGTGCGCATTTTGTACTAGCTATCCAATAAGTACAACAAAGTATGTTGTTTTGAGCTTTGTAAACACATGGTGTGTTGAGAGACACTCTTGTGAAGTCGTAAACATTTTAAACACATTTAAGCTTCACATGTTAGTATCAATGTAATGGAACTTTTGATTAAATTTTCAGTCACTCCCAGATGTCTTGATTGTTAAGTTAAAAATAGTCTTAAGTTTCACACAGGTGTTAGGAACCGATGACAATGCATTAATAATAAATAAATCTGACGGCGCGTCGATTATTTTAGAGTGGCAAGAAACGTAACTAATTTGTGACAGTCGAAGTTTCCCCACTCTGACACAACTCCGGGCGCTAGTGTGCAACCAGAGACAAGCAAACAGATCGGTTGCCGTTAGATTGGCAGAAAAATCAGTTTGCATCGGGCTTGCGCATTACGTGTTCGGTGGAGTGTCTCTGCGTATCGTTTAATTCAAATATCTTGATTGTATTTAACGTCGTATTTCATGGAATCATTGTAAAATAGCTGATTAGAGTGTGTAGTACTGAGAGAGTTGTTTTATTCTTCTCGCCCGACAAATCCACGCCTGCGCTGAGCATGGAGCCTCCTGATAAGGATCCTGGCAACCGCCCTGTGCCTTTAAATCATTTACCTGGTAAATTTGTTTTATTTTTTAAACATATTTGACCCAGATAGTATTCTAATGCGTTTCAAGTGATTATTGAAATTAGCGCAGACATATATTATAGACACATACACCGGAAACCAAATCCTATATTGAAATAGATAACACTGAAAATCGTAGGTCACGTAGACTGACAAAGCGTGTTTTTCTTATTTGTCTCATAGTGTTAACATAACCCAGCCATTTAACATATTAATTCTCATAAAGTTACGAATATTTGATGATAAATAAGTAGGTGCAAACCATAAACGCGAAAATTCCTTATTGAAAATGGAGGTAGATATTAAGTTGAGATTTTATTAAATCTTCAAGGAGAAGTAAGGAATGTAGAGACATTTATCGTCGTCTCGAGGGAATACAATTGTTCGGCATACAGGGACTACGCAAAATATTTCATAACTTGAATGTCGTGGTTGATTCGCTCAAATTTTAAATGGCTCGATACTCAACGGGTAATTTCTATATAAAAGCAGTCAGGCTGAGAAATGTCATAGACTGATAGCATTGGCTGAGTAGCTTCATTTAATTTTAACCGATCACCATAGTTAAGCAATGTCCCCATTAGGATTACGTGCGTAATCGATGCGATAATGCGATTACGTTACCAACTTGCCGCGAGTGCGGGAAAACACAACTGTGGTGTTTGTTTTATGGGAAAATACTATGGAGTTTGTAGAGCTGCACCCGTTGCTGGACAAGCAAATCAGCTCATCAGTGAAAGTGTTAATATCTACCAGTAGACGGGAGGTATCTTGCATAACCTGCATGTTATCTTTATACGTAATGTAACCTTTAGAATATGTACAAAAAGTTTAAGGGAATTAGCTGGTAGACAGATGTTATAGAATAGACACTAATGAGCGAAATTATACGCTTTCATTTGGCACACATGAGATGTGTATTGGAAATCAGCCAAAAGTGCCCATCATCCTTTGTCTAACAAAATTTTAATGATTTGTTTAGGAGCAAGAGAGACGGCAAGCAGCGGTCGGAGGTTAGCTAGAGGCAAGCAAGTATAATGAATACATTTCGCCCCAACAAACACAACAAAGTGGCAAAGTTAGGTACCTGACCGACTCCGCATTAAGCGATTAAATTAATGAACAACTTAGTAGGTTCTTTACTTATACACGAATGTGTTTTGTTATGTGGGTGCCGCCCGCCCAAATTGTACATGTCAGGGTTTTTGTTTTTAAATCGAATTACAATTTTGTGCGCCACTAATTATTTGAAATCGGTGGCGTTTCGCAACCGGTTGAGCGCGTTATGAGTAGGTACCTACTGACTACTTAGTGGTGTGGTGACGCACAAAAAAACTGCGCATAAGCCTATACGTCATCATCATACACGCTGTCCATAAAGTAAAACCATGAACCGATTGAAATGTAGTCATTACTGTTAGGTAGTAGATAACCCAATCTAACCATTTTATACGTTGGATTTAAATCGAATAAAATTAAATAGCAATCGAGTTAAACAGATAAAATATATGCTTAATGAATCGAATCGAAGAAAGATATATATCGATATATTATATAATAAAAAATATATATTTGTTTTACGTTTGTCTTCTATACATTCAAGCATCGCACAATTTGAATATCTACATCAACTTCAGTTTCTAAACTAGAACATAAGCTAAAAATGTGAATTTCCATTGAAAAGGTAGTCAGTCACTAAATTATTTTCACCCCATCTAAAAAGTTTTGAACAAATATACTCATGACAGGTTGGTAAAGTTGTTTCTTTTATCCTCGATATTAAAACATTTTCCTGCTTATAACATGAAGTTGGGATCTGAATTCGGTAACAAACAAAAAGGAGATCTCGTGAAACATATTGTCATATTTGAAATATATTTTTGTGCGATGGCTAAATGTTAAAATTCTCACCGGTTAATTACTAAATACAGGTAAAATACCAATGCTTTGTAAGTTTATAACATTATTAGTAAAAGGCTTCAAACCCAACCGCAAAAATCATTAGATTGTTACAAAAATATTATTTCCTGAGCTCGTGTTTCTCTGAGAACAGAAATTGAGACATGATTAAATTTTTCTTTCGTTTATATTTACCAAACTTGACAACGGAAATGAATTTGTCTGTTCGTGTCCTTATCTGTAAGAACTGTCGCTGTAAATGTTAAATTATCCTATTGTTAGTCCTAAGGTTCGCCTGTCTCTACTCGTGGAAGCAGGTACTTACATAGTAATTAGCTTTTCTTTTCGAATAATACGTTCTTAGTAAGCGAAAATATTATTCTCGATTCTTATTACTCAAAGATGAGAAAAATATACAGTTACAACGAGTATTTGATCAAACTCTATAGAAATCGAAACCTGTATAAACGAGAATTGATTTGTGAATGATTCATCGATTAAGATTTAATTAAAGTCAATTGGAAATATTCTGCAGCACACCGGTTACAGTAAACGTTAAAGTTTTTCCAACACATTTGCAAATCCTTAGCTGTAACAGATACCAGATAGAATGGGTAGATATTAAAAGGAAAACGGTACCGTGCAAACACAACAGTAAAACAATTAAAAATACTATTCAGGTGAGTGCTGTGACGTCCTATTATTATCCTATCATTATACATGAAAATAAAATTAAAATTACCGCGCATGGTGCGACAACTGAAAATTCCCCTTATTTGTTAAGTAGTTAATTGCAGCTGGTGATATTTATGTATGCACATTGCATGTGTAGTGTACATGTCGTAATTATGTTTGACGACAGGCTCAGATAAATAAATTACTAATACTTGCGCCTATAGTGAAACTTAATTCACCACTAAATCGTGACGGTTTCGCCGCGGATTCTCTCGGTGTTTGAATGTTAATACATTCAAATAATAAAAAAAAAAAACATTTATCATTCATTATAAAAAAAGAAAATATTCAAATTGTGAATATTCACGGATAATGGTTTCATATCAGATATCAGGTACGTAGACGGGAACGTAAATTGATGGAACATCTGTCTCTGAATGTCTTCTATCTCTTCCTCCTATATTTATCTAAAAAGGTGTCAGTATTGTGTTATAAAACTGTAAGTAAAAGCTTTTTAGCAATGTTTACTAAAACTTGATAATTTACGTTATTTCTAGAGTATTTAGATGATATCCTTTGTACGCAAATAAATAATAACATTTCCATAAAATCACATTGAATCATTTAATTTGTGATCCAAAACCATCCATTCCATCAAAAAATAACAATAGGTATCTACTTTATAATTTTTATTTAAATGTAGTTCGGGTTTAATTTTTTTGACGCGATGTGCAGTAATTATAGTAATTATAAAATAAAAATAATGCAAATTTATGTTGAAGCAACCACTCAGTCTACCATAATTATTGTACCATATTTCAGGTAACTAAATTGTTTTAAGTTTCAGTATAGTTTATCGAACAGTAAGGTGCTTCTGTTCCGATTTTGTACTTAACTGATGTTCGTCCATTAGTTTCACGTAGTTTCAACACGCGTACTAAAACCTTCATTAGTATTGTATAAGGTCTAACGAAATTTGTGCACCAGAGTTATCTATTTACAATTTGTTAGTTGCAAAGGCAATAAGTCGGTAATAAGTTCAATAAGTCGGTATTAGAGATCGTGCACTAGAAGGTACTTCCCCAACTTTGCTTCGATAAGACGTGGTCCTGACTTATTATGTACTTTTAAGGTACGGATAGACATGCTCGTTATTAGCTCGAAAGCATGCTATTGATGAGCAATTGCTACTTAGTGGTATGTGTGTCAAAGTGTTGCTAGTAATTAGCATGTTTATTACGAGCATGCTCGAATCGAACGTCGTTCGACTTTTGATCAAATCTGGATTAAAACAAAGGTCAAGTTGGCTGATAACTTTGGTTTAAGCTCAGTTTAGTCTAACCTTCAATAAACAAAAAAATTTAAAATGTATTGTTTGTTCAAATATTTATTTATTTCTGAGTTATGAACTTATAATTTGTCAGTGTTAGCCGTCACTATAAAATTAAAACTTTGAGTAGTTTAATATAATAATTAAAATTTGTGTTCTACTATTTTAAACTTTAAGTCCTAGCTATACCTACTTGAAACACCTGCATTCGTTTGAATAGAATCAAGCTAGCTCGGAGCTTCAATGTTCTTAATAAAGTTCTAATTATCTCAAGGATCAAAATGTGAAGAGGACGTTTTGTTCGAATTCTACCATTACGTTTAATTCCGATATGATCTTCGTAGCGACTTACAACACAACTGGTGTCTCGTTCAAGGTAAATATTTGACAAAACTAATTAAAACTTAGGGCCAGTTACAGACTTTGATCGGATATTATGTGACCATGATTTCAAAGCCTCGACTTCGAGACTTCTAACTACGAGTATAGGGACGTTATCAAATAATTATACCCGTATCCAAAATATTCCGAATCGAGCTTCGAATAAAAAAACCACCTCCCTAACAGTCCCGCGTACCAAGTTTTCTTTGTTCTGCGGTGTTTCTATAAAGAGTTTATCTGTCTATCCTTCTAAGTTTATAAATATAGCTCATTTGCGGCAATAACGTGCTATCTCCTCATGGAGATAATACGTCCATGTCGCAAATGAGCTATATGTAGGTATGTATAATAATAATCATGTAATATTTTAGAACAAAACAACACAACACAAGTTTCTAATTGCTTCCATGAAATATTACCAAACACCTAACAAACTGTAATAATATACCTTCCAAATTTAATTGTGTTACACAACATCAAACTTCGTCATAAGAACCGAACTCAAAGTAATAATTATTCATTGTTACCTACTTTAATATGTTATTGAAGTAAAACTTCTTTAAGCACGCTCGACTTGGGGAGTAAGCAAAAAAGAAGAAAGGAGGGAGGAGGGTTGGAATGCGTTACGAGAAATGATATCAGACGAGGCGAACGGAAGTGCAGAGGGAGATATAAGTTAGTGAAGATAAAAGGAGAGAGACTTACGTTTTGTATATTTTAAATAATATTTTTTTACGAAATATTTTTATGAATATTTTTTTCTTAAATTTTTTATTGAAGTTTTGCTTCTACAATGTGTTCCAGCACACATTTCGTTTTTATTTTTTTATACATTATCGAGATGTTTTACGTTTAATAAAATTAGGTAACAATATAATATGCCTAGAAAAGGCCCATCCTAAATAAATAATATTCCAGAACGGAGTATTTTATACTTTCGTTTCAGTAAACTACATTTATTTCAGAAGAAATATTTTAACAATTTAAAATTGTCACATATAACATGTATGTAGACACCTAAAAAACCCACTAATATCCCTTACCAAGGGGTAACGTTGCCGAAATTAAGGCTGCATTGTCACCTTGTATATCAGTGAATACTGTGAGTCCGAAATAAATAGGTTTTTTTTATTTGATTAAGTGACGAGACGAGCAAGTCGTTCACCTGATGGTAAGCGCTACCTCTTCCCATAACAGCACCAGCACCAGCAGTACCAGAACCGTCACGAGCAGTTTGATTACTTGTTGCTTCGACCAGACCCGAGGTAGTACCTCAAAAAATATAAGAGCTCCAGCTCCCTATGGCCCTAATATTTTGACCCCAAAAGGCACAAAAAGGTATCCGATATCAATGGTAATTCACTTGCGGCTAATGACGCTAACCGTTGAAATTTAAAAGCAATCTTTTACTAATTTTAGCCATTAGACATAATTATTTATAAATCAGTATGAACAACCTCACGCGGTTCTGATAGGCGTTGATCAATAATTTTTTATTTACCTACACATGTATGTACCTACAATATACCTTAATCCTTACGTGGTGTTATATTTCAGGCCTCAACCCATCCATCAAGATAATATTTCAGTCCCTATAACTAGGGCATTGTGAAATTAGGTTTTATAAATTATGTTTTTTGTAACGCCCAAATATCCTTGATAACAAATTATATAAGTAACTTTTGAAAACAAGAAGACTCATAATACGTTTAATATTATTACGAAATAATATTTCCCACGAGTTTTAAAACTGAAATATCTATATCACATGTAATTTTGTTTCGATATCTAAGTCAGTAACCGTTTAGCTCAATTATCGGTATCGGGCCCGCAACAACCCTACTGCGAACTGAGCGTAAATAGAGATTCTAGCCACAGTTGAATTAATTGCTTTGGAAGTTTCCTCCGCAGTACTGTTGAGTGAGAAGTTCTTATTAGAGTTAAGTGAAATAATTGACAAAGCTTTTAAGCTGTTGTGTTTTATGGAGATGGAGCGGTGCGCTATCGATAGGCACGAGTGGGTATGAAAGCAAAGGACAATACAACTCATTTTATATTATCTCTACACTTTTTTTATAGGTCTGTTCAATTCGTCATGCGCGGGGCTATTGTGTTTTAATACGCTCGTTACTTTTAGTTTTTTCTTGTTTTAGTTTTTCTCATTTATTTCCACTCGTTGTATTTGTTATAATACTCGTTAATTCATCTTTAGTCTTCTATGAATTCGGTATGGGTCAACTGTCGAACCAAAGGCCTGTTGGCTAGCTAAAATAATAATCGATGTTTTAAATTCCATTTACTGTGATTAAACTGATGTTAGTTCACTATCTAATAGATTTTAATTTATTATGTGCTGTACCTTGAGTCGCGCTTAGGTATTTTTGAAAGTCTTCGTCATTTTTGATTAAACCACACGTGTTCCTGTTCATAACGGACATAAACGTGCTAAAATGAGCAAATTCGTAATAATCATGGTAATTGCCAATCAGCGATGAAAGTATAACTTTGCTCATGTGCTAATTTTTCATTGAATATTCATCATAATCCATGAACCAATTTCGATTGACAAATCTGCCGTCAGCCTTCATTATCTCACCTCAAATTATTAAACTTTGAATTGATGCTTTGGAGGTAAACCGAAAATGAGACGCTCTGGATTTTATATATTGTCCCTCAAACTTGAGTTTATTCGTTTATATTGTTGGAAAGTAGTTTTCCGTTAAAATGTATGATGCTGAGCTAATTATATAAACCCAAAAATTGCGTCGTTTCAGTAAAGCAGTCACCATTTTACTGAACGGTGCCGTCGACTGCGACTTAAATAGTATACTATCTCACTTTTGACTCTTTTACCAAAAAAATATTACATGTTATAACATTTAACACTGCCTAACTGTACCAATCGGTCATAAAAAATCACTTTGGAAATGTCGACCGGCCATAAAGAAACAAAGGAAGAAAGAAAGAAACAAAAACATTTGCAACACAGAACATTCACAAAACATAGGTACTGTAAATATAATATATCGGAAAGTCCAGTCCGCAAGTGTGAGTGGCGCAACCTCTATCACCGCAAGTTTCGATACCCTGCCCAATGCACGCGTAGATTGAATTACGTCATCGCAAAGGTAGTGGTTTCACACACAGTAATGAGTTTCATACACTCGTTTGATCTACTTGTGTCGCAAATTCAACTATCATTTTCATTACTTACTCGGTCTAAATCCAAAAATAAAAATTTTGAATTTCTCGCCTAAAATAATAAATAAAATAAAATAATAAATGATTTTATTGACTTTTCTCAAATTTAATTTATTACATATTATTTGAATTAATTTAGAATGTACTAGGTAAAGAATAAAGTTACTCGATGGATCGTTAATGCCTGAAGTGGTCGTGTACTAGAGATGCAGTAAAATTTACATGAACAGTTAATAAACGAGACACTAACCTTCCCATCTACCTTCCTCAAGGCATCGTGCACCTTCCAAACCAGTCCAGGTCCTGCAGTGCTGACCTCGTCCCCCACTTCGAAGTAGTGCAATATGGGGTTGGCCTCCAAAGGCGGCGGCTTGGGCGAAGAGGTCACACTCTTAAGCTTGGTTATGAGGGCCGACATGGCGTCTACTTGCTCTTCAACAAACTGGCCAGCGACTTCCTTGAAACTTCGGAATAAATCTGAAACAAGAGAAAAACGATGTTATCAAGGGCACATACATTCTTATAATGTAGACCTTAGACTACTTGTGAAGTTCCTCGAGTGAAATATTGGGCAAAGTTTGGAGTCCAATCTCACCTACTTGTCCGAATTTGAGAGGGCCTATGACGCAAATATCAAACATAGAAGACATTTACGTAATATTTGCCATTTTTATGTGCGATTTTCTAATTTATTGCCTTTTTTGTGTCAATACCGAACTAATAGATGAGCTCTACAAAATATCATGATGTTCATTTTAACCACTCTTTTTTTGCAATATCGTTCATTTACACCATCTCATTATGAAATGATTGTTTTTATAATAATTTGACTTGCCAACAATACATAATTTTAGTTTTATAATAAGTTTTCGTGCAAGAGCATTCCATATAATTTGCTTGATTTTGCACGTGTGTTGAACGTAATGGAAAAACAATGACTCTAAGTTTATGGCAAACGCGAAAATGTAACCTACATCTACCTACTAATAGTCTATTATGCAACCACACAGAAGTTGGAGACTAACTTTTAACAGGATATTGCAGTCTGGCCGACACATGAATGTGTGACTTTTCGCTCATCTTTGGAGTAAGTTTGAGGAAAATCACTTGAACTCAGGGTTAGAAGACGGTGGGCAACAAATGTATTTAGAAGTTGGTTCATATGTAGAAACTTGAGATATTCACGCTTGAATGACGGTCGGGCTCAATGATTGTAAAAGTAAGTTTAATATAGGATAGAGAAAAATCTAATCATTTAAAATACTATTTTTTTCTAAACATAGGTATATGACTGTTGTTAAGAGATTAAACTGTCCTGCTATAATTTGCGAAGAAAATGAGCTTGCATTACACATTCATAATGATAAATATATACGAGGGTGAATCAAAAAATTCTTGGAATCAATATAAAAAAATGCAAAGATTTAAATAATAATATTTTATTTTTCTACATAATCTCCCTCCAATGCAATGCATTTAGAATAACGCGTTTCTAACTTCCTTATTCCTTGTGAAAAAAAATTATTTTCTTGACTCTTGAAAAAGTCCTCTACGGCAGCTATAACCGCGTCATTATCGTGAAATTTTGTTCCACGAATTTCCTCTTTTAATTTTGGAAATAAGTGAAAATCACTTGGGGCTAAGTCCGGAGAATATGGTGGGTGGTCAAGGAGATTGAAGCCAGCACAGCGGATTGCGTTGAGCGCAACTTCCGATCGATGAGCAGGAGCGTTATCTTGAAGGAACAACACGCCCAACGACAGTTTTCCACGACGTTTTTCTTTAATCGCTTCACGCACTTTCGGGATTAAATTTGCATAATAGGGTCCAGTAATCGTCTGGCCTTTTGGCATGTAATCAATAAAAAGGATTCCTTCACTATTCCAGAACACAGAGGCCATAACTTTGCTAGCGGTAGGAGCAACTCGAAATTTCTTAATGGATGGAGAGGATGGTCGTTTCCAAGACATGCTTTGTCTTTTAGTTTCAGGATCAAAATGGTGGACCCACGTTTCATCCATGGTGACAAGACGACGGCAAAAATTATCCGAATCACGCTGGAACATTTCGAGATTACGCTTGGAAATTTCCAAACGTCGCTTTTTGTTTTCGTCGGTTAACATTCGTGGCACCCATCTTGCAGACACTTTTTTGAACCCCAGTGAATCAATTAAAATGGATTGAACGCTACCAAAAGATATCTTTAGGATCTCAGCTATATGTTTTATAGTCATTCTTCTGTCTTCCAAAACCAGATTCTCAACCTTTTTGACATTTTCTTCTGTAACGGAGGTTGAAGGCCGCCCAGAACGCGGGTCATCTTTACAGCTTGATCTACCTCTTTTAAATTCAGCCACCCAGTACGCAACCGTAGAATAGGGTACAGCATCACCCCCTAATGTCTGCTGAATGTCCAAAAAAATTTCCTTCGTAAACATTTTTTTCAAACTGAGATATTTTATCACCGCACGTAACTCACTTTTATCCATAATTTTGACTTTTTAGCAACTCGTTGCACAAAAAAAAAAATTATTACATGCGAACGAACTGACAAAAACAAGTGACAGTCTGCATAAATATAGTGTGATAGACACTCTTTAATTTGAATATCGAACTTGATCCAAAAAGGTTTCATATATATGCACTTCTAAGAACTTTTTGATTCACCCTCGTAGATACAAAAATATTAATAACTCTTACAACCAGGTAGAGCAGGCCTACTATAAATACTTGCGCAACGCCGAGGCGAAACGGACGGGAGTCCGGCCCCCTCCGGAGGTGGTCAACCGATGGAGACAGCAGGCGAACGACGACCTCCTCCGGAGGTGGTCGGAGAGACTAGAGAGCCCGATGGCTGGCCACGAGTTGGTGGCCGCCATCCGGCCCGAGCTCGCCCAGTGGCTGGGGCGCAGGCACGGTACGCTGACGTACCACCTGGCGCAGATCCTGTCAGGACATGGTTGTTTTGGCAGGTACCTGTACCGGGTGGTGCGTCGGGAGCCAACACCTGCGTGCCACCACTGTGGCGGAGCCGACGACACGGCGCAGCACACCCGCGCCGTGTGCCCCGCCTGGGCAGAACAGCGAGCTGCCCTGCAGGCGGTAATTGGCCAGGACCTCTCGCTGCCGGCCATCATCCATAAGATGGTCGGCAGCAAAGAGGCTTGGGAGGCGGTGGTGGCGTACGCCGAGCGCGTGGGCCACGAGAAGGAGACGGCGGAAAGGGCGCGGGAGGATGATGTCCTCTCGCTCCCGATCCGCCGCCGCAGGCCAGGTCGCAGGAGGCTGGCGTATGCCCACCACCTGCCACCATAACGGGGACTAGGGGCGGAGGATCGGGGGATCCTTCGCCCCACCACATAGTCCCGAGGCGAGATGCGCTCTGAGATGTTCTCCAGAGCGCATCCAACCTAGGCGAGGCCGAGTGCCCCTAGAGACGCGTCCGCGGCAGTCGCCCGGACGTCCGCAGGGGTGGTCGTGGAAGCGCAATCGCGAGCCCGCGGCCACCCCAACATGCGGAGAGGAGAACATCCCGGGGTTTTTAGTGGGTACACCCAGTCAGCGCGCATCCCTAGGATGCGCGCTGGCGGGGGAGCCCCACATAACCAGCCGGCCTCCCCCCGAGGTCGAGGTATGAATAAGGTTCATTCCCCCGGGTTAAAAAAAAAAAAAAAAAAAAAAAGGCCTACTATAAAATAGATAGTGTGTGGGCTTCCTAAGTGCATGGCCTTTTTATAAATATTTCATTCACATTTGTCTGCAGTTTGTATAAATTTTTGAATAAAGTTTTTAAAATTAAAGTTAGGGGTTTTATTATTTATTTGTTGTATGATGTGTTTTGTATTTGTTGTGTTTGTCAATGAAAAAAAAACGTGCCTCGCGCATTAGAAACCTTAACTTTTTGACATAATTAATTTAATCCACAATCATAGGCTTTAAAATCTATTTTATATGGACCAGATTTTTGAATGATTATTATTGCACCAAGTTATCTATGTATTGGTGTTGTGCCCCTCCAATTAAAAGTAAGGATCACTTGATAGCCGCCGTCATCCGATCGCCGCTCGGATTGCCGCCGTATTTGCAGATAACACTGTTAACTATTTTTATACACAGCCCTTGCTCTGATTAGATCGACCCTGACATGCAGTTTCTACAATAATTCAACAAAAATCCGAAAGCCTCAGTAGAAAAATGTCAGAGATTCCGAAAGTAAGTCAATTATTTTATTTGTATATTGAAATTGGAACTGGTTCCGTCATTTTGTTGTTAATTTGGATAATGTCGTGCTTTTTACGACTGCAACACAGTCATGGCATAGTGAATGATCTGAGACGATTTTGCAACAAAATCGAAGAGTGGCGAGAACGTCTGCTGTCCAAATAGAGGTTGGAAAGTTCGAATTTCAGTGAGGGCACGTACCAAGGACTCTGTTTTTAAAACAAATGTACGTAATTATCTCGTCACGTAGGTAGTCAGATAGAGATCGTTTTAAGCGATAAGACCACCCATTGTATCTGTTATTAAGTTTCCTTTTTTAATCTGTTGTATACATGTTGGTGTCAATAAAGAGTTATCTATCTATCATCATGTTATTTATGTATCACTCACTTTTCGGTGAAGAATAACATAATGAGGAAAAACACAAATTATTTCTGTGGTATGTGATCCACCAATCTGGACCGGGCCGCCGTGGTAGATTGGTGCCTAATTCTTCGTATGAATGAGAGGTGAGACCCGTGCTCAGCAGTGGGTGGATAAGGGTGGTGACGATGACGAATATGATGAAGACAAATTTTTTGACTGTTCGAAAGCTTCCAAAACTTAGCGGATGTAATGGCTACCATTGCTCAAGTCAGACTCAAAGCTACCAAAAAACCGGAAGTCAAAGAGGGATGAAATAAAGATAAGAAATTTAGAAAAATCTTAAATTTTCACGGAAAATATTATAGCGGGAACGGAATTTCGACTGATAGTCGAAAAGTATAATTAAAAAATTAGCACGAAGTCAGATTTACACTAGTTCCATTGTTAAAAGCAAGTTGAAAGCTTTTACTTGCACACCTATTTTCTTTGGAAGGTGCAATAAAAGTGTTACCTAATAGACATAATCAAGCTACGTGACACGCAAAGAATGGAAAGCTGGGACACTTTTAAAACAAAAGGAAGCTTCCACTTTAGAGTGGCCTAAAATAACTGAATGAATACTGCTGGGATTTATACGAATACAATATTACATTTGTTTATATGAACTTTTCCAGGCAGAGTGTTTTACATTTAATTAAGCTACGAAAATGCCAGATATGGCTTAACACGAGACTATAGTACTAATTATAATAATATTATCCACACATCCACTAACGTTGATGAAGTTAAGCATTAAAGATGAACAGTTTAAGCAATAAATATGATTCTGATTCTGATTCTGAAGGATATTTCATTTCTTACATACTTAATAACTGATGCACATTAACGATGCGCCTATTCGAAATATTTTAGTCGAATATTTCGATTATCCAAATACCTCAAAGGTTCCGAATGATTTTCTGTGACAAATAAAGAAAAAAAAAATGCGGAATAGTAAATCAACATGGCCGTGAGGGTGTTGAGGCTAAAAGAATCGCAGCGGCGAGTGGTGAAAAAAATCGGCATATTAAATTTAAATAAATTTATGTTTAATAAATTCGTGATCAATAATTTTTTTTTAAATGTATCGTTGTGTTATATTTTATTTTCACTACAGTTTATTTATTTAAACTTAGACAGTAAGCTTTTTGTTTTAAGTCGTTATCTAAGATACCTACTAGGTCGAAGCACCAACTATCCTAGATGAGGACTTCTAAATAAACAGCAATAAAAAAAATAAGACAAATATATTTAAAAATAAAACTAGAAGAGATAAGAGAGTCTTATTAGCTTGATTGCTTAACTTAGATTTATCAAAGAGCTTTATAAAAGAATTAAACCGTAGTTACCTAGCTAGATTTCTAAAGAATTTAATTATATTATTTCTAAATATCAACAAAATGTTCTATATATCCCTAAACAAAATAAATTTGTTAATTAAATTTATTATTATACGTTAAATTAAGTTTAATACTCATATTGTTTAATGTTTATACCAGTATTCAAACTAATAAATAGAATATTCATAATTCTTACCCATCTTGAGAAACTCCTCTCAGGCCGTCAAGACACCTACGCGCACGTTACAGTTTTAGTTTACTATGCGTATAAAACATCTGACTTGAAAATTGTTTTTTCAACGTTACTGAACGCGGGCTCACTTTAGCAGAGATGCTGATAGGGCAAGCAGCGGCTGCCAAGTGACGGAACGCCTAGACTCCACATAGCTTAGATCCCGCAGCGCAACACCAACGCCACCCCGCACTCCTGAGTGCAACGAATCAATTAGCGTGGCCTTCCAGAATGCTATTCCAATAATAAAATTGTTTTCAAGGAATCTTTATCTAGCGCTTGAATAGGATAGAAAAAATTTTATTATACGGCTCTGCCACTACAATAGGGCCTCCCTATACATAACCAGCCAAATACATAGGTAGGTTTCAGATTACGCTTTCATAGACTTAACTTTTGAACTTTTCCATACACTAGAGTAACCGAAAAAAGTACCTTTACTTTTTTTTTTTAGTGTATGGAATAAAAAAGCTAGACTTTTATAGAAACTCAAATTCAGGGCTCTAAAAGCTTGACTGATAAAATTAACCGCAACAAATTCATTATATCCATGTCTTCATTCATATTGACGAGGGAAAAAACTGGCTTGTTAATGAAAATCTTTTTTTTTATTATCAAATTCTTTATTTAACATCTCTTTTTTAATTGTATATTTGACCCATATTCCTACAACTCTATTCATACACTCAAGAATCTAGAAAAATAACGAACAATTCACGATTTGATTCATAATAAATGTGAGCATCTATCCGTTAACAATAAAAATAAAAATTGCGCGTGACGATTACATACATAGGTCCTGACTCCTAACTAGAATTGACTATCTAGGAAATCAGAACGCTTATTATTATTTATCCTTTAACAGTCGCACACAGTATTATCAAAATAAAACTAAATATTCCACTTAGGTGATAATAGAGAGAGAAAATGAGAGACATACGAAGTGGAAAAACTGAAATTCGGAAGAGCACATCATAATCTACAAAATTACACATTTTATAACTTCCCGGACACTTTCCAGGTACACGTAGATAAAACTACCAATAGATTTTACTAAATGACCAAGTATGCTAGATTTCGCTCCCGTGGCTGATGGTAAAACGACGCTGGAATTAAAATAGTTCCACTGCAATTGATCTAATGACCGAGAAATGGCAATATTTACGAGGAAAATATTGAACATTTTCAAAACGGAATAGAAACAACTTTTCCTCTTTTCATCAAGGACAAGGTCCTCCTATTCAGCAAATAGAATCTCGACATCGGAACGATGTAATATAAATTTTAAAGGGAAAATGAGGCCTGAAATATCTTTAGCGTTTTGCTATTGGAAAATGGTTTTTAATAGACTTCAAAATAGAATATCTCGCTAATAATAAGTTTTGAGAGAGATGGCATGGCACGAGGCTTACGTTAGAATTCGCAGATGATAACCGGCTTGAAAATTAGCTTGCTCATTCAAGAACAACATGACCTTATCATATTATTAACTTCATATTAGCATCGTATATTTTTTTCATCCATAAATGTCTAAATTTGAGCCAAATAAGCGTCAATTGAAGGAACTTTTTATTCTTTAAATTAAAAAAATCTGCAGCTGAGGCGCATTGATTGCTCGTAGTGTGAGAGAACATGTCGTGAGTGGTTTCAATTGTTTAAAAACTGTGATTTTGACGTATGAGTATCATCAGACAGCGATCGCAATGGGAGGCCATAAATTAACAAGGATGCAGAATTGGAGGATGTGGAATCCAAGCGCTGCCTGAAATATGGGAAAAAGTAGTTCCTAGAGTAGTTTAATACTAGATTAAATTTACTACCGTTCTTTCACAATAAATATATTTTTTTAGACAAAAAACGGCGGAAACTTATTTTACACCTGTTAAGTTCCATGACGATGTTTTATATTTTGTCACCCACATCCTACATTTATGTTAATTAATTTGTTTAGCTGTTATTATACAACTATGAATTAAGCATCTACTTACTGTATTTTAGGTGTCTTTTAAACACGAGTATTTTTAATAAAACAATGAAAATGAAGGATTCCAGTTTGTGATACGAATAACGCTCTTATGAACTACCAACTTTATGAATACACTAACTGCGCCCCGCGGTTTCACCCGCGTAGTTCCTGTTCCCGCGGGAATACGGGGATTAAATATAGCTTATATTACTCGCCTTTTCATTAGTGAAATATTTTTTTAAATCGGTGCAGTGGTTTAGACGAAACCTTACATATTTCCATAAAAACTT
This sequence comes from Campaea margaritaria, assembly GCA_912999815.1. Lineage (NCBI taxonomy): Eukaryota > Metazoa > Arthropoda > Insecta > Lepidoptera > Geometridae > Campaea > Campaea margaritaria. The sequence goes on from OU538788.1 coordinate 11,788,260, forward strand.
TCATCCCCTATTTTTACTCTACCCCATCAAAGGTAAAATTTTTACAAACTTAGAATGTCATATTTATTTATATTCAATTAAAAGCCTAAAATATAAGTTTCAAGCTTCTAGTTTTAAAAATGACGAAACTTCCATATAAACTTTCATCCCCAATTTCAAACCCTTACAAAGCTTTTTTCGAATTAAAAAGTACCCTATGTCCTTTCTTAGGCTCTAGACTATCTTTGTACCAAATTTAATTTCAATCGGTTCAGTAGTTTAGGCGTGAAAGAGCAATAGACAGACATACAGAGTTACTTTCGCATTTATAATATAAGTAGGGAAGTAGGGATAACTTATGATAGAAAAGAATAATAAAAACATGGTTTTTGATCCTATACTGAGTATAGCATAGTTAGGTGCTGTCGATGCGTTACAGTGCTGTTTGTGTAATTGATGTTATAATGTAGCATACGAACACCATGCATAGGGTATATTTATATTCATTGGCGTGGGTAGAACGCGTGGGCAGATAGGCTCCAGATGGAAGCGATGATTGGTTTTTTGATTCCTATACATTGTACGCCGCAAGCCATTGTGTTGGTTCAAAACCAGCTGACCGCAAGCAATAAATTTGACCTTTCGATGAAGAAAAACATCTTTTATAGCACAGTGTGACCTAAACCCGCACTTTACGCACGCTTTTCCGTGACTTAAATAGTCCTTTTTTACACCGTGCAAAAATGAAACGACTAACTTCACAGATGGACAGCAAACAAGAAAAAATACATTGAAATATTTGAATTACATATGTTTTGTAATGTTAGGTACATTCCTTAATAAATGTACATCTATAAAACAAATGTATTATACTGCTCTTCAATTATTTCTCCAAAAAAAAAAACGATTCAAATGAATAGAAAAAAAAGGCTAGTTGATGTAACACGACACATTTGGTTGTGTTACTTTTAAAAATAGTGATTTCATCCCTCAGGGGGGCTTAGCCTACTACGCGTAATAAACTATTATAACCATGGTGGTAGGCTACTATATTATCTGGATGGCTAGCAACCACCTTCAAGTAGATGATCTGTCAACCTCTATCGAAATGTTCCTTCAGCAGTCCATAAGAACCATTTCCGTTCGAGATTTACCAGATTTAATCGAACCGTCCCGTCACACTACGATAAACCTACATAAGTGCATATAGTATGATCGTCAAATGCTAGCCTAAAAAGTGTTGAAAAACGAACTCTGTTTCAGTTCTGTTCAGTACTTTCTACCTATTATAAACACATTGCGATTAGTTGAAAGTTGTATGAATGATTCTCCTCCTTCTATTTCCCCAAGCCCCCGAGGCCGACCGGACCTTCGAACCCCCTCCGCCTTCTAGGGCCGCTGTTGCTTCTGGCCCTATAATTCAACTACCGATCCTAAAAAGAAAGAACTGCAGAATCAACGTTCTTTATGCGAAAAATAGATCGGGGCAGCGCAGCGCTGTCAGTTACATACATTGTTATCGATGTGCTTTCACTTTGATTAGATTTAAAGTGCCTTTCGGCATTCTAAATAGTGAAAAGGTCAAGTCCTAGTCAGACAAGCAGTCAGTGGTTTAGCCCAGCCGCAGTCAACGTAAAGAGGTGGATGATTTTGGTATTGAAACTTTTAGGTCATCAATATCGACTATAACTAGAAATTCAATCGAAAGTTACAGTTACTATGTAGGTATTTGTTTATCATATAATTTGCAGGAACGGTGTAAATATTATAATTATCCACACAAGGAGTGCGAGAAGCCAGCAAATCCCACAAAGGAGAAAGGAAATTATCATAGTTGGAACCGTAATACGAGTACCTGGTAATTTGTCTGCTCGCAACGTTACCAGAAATTATTGGAATGTATGATAATTATCCCTACCTACTTATGTAAGTTGATATATCATTATCGTACGTGACTACGGGCATCTGCCAGTTACATGTTTGTGTCTTCTGAATTTAACATATTCTCAAGTTCTCATCAACTTCTTTGATTTTGATTGTAGGGTGCAGTTTTTTTTTAATTTTTTATTGTGAATAGACAAGCATTCAACCGCTGTCTTACCATATGGTAAGTGATGACGCGGTCGACGGTGGAGCATGCTTCCCTAGAAGATATCTATTCACTCTCGACTTGAAGACTTTCAGATTTCAGTTTTCGGGAAACAAAGACGCAGGGAGGGTGTTCCATTCCTTCGCTGTTCTAATTATAAAAGTGGATTCAAATCGCTTTGTTCGGATAGGAGGAAGAATTGTTTTTCGACTCTTTCTGAGGATTAACAGCGAAAAAGTTCAATTTCATCCCATTTCAACGGTGAAAATGTGAATGAGAAATCCCCCATTACACCGACGCGACGCTCGGCATCAATTCTGTATGCACTAAACCTAACTAAAGTTAAATGTGACAGCTCTAAATTTATTTGTGAGCGTATCGTAATCATAATGATTTAAATTTGTCTTTGCCTACCACATCGTCCCTTAGGTAAAACTTTTCCTTTGTAATCGGGTCGTCTAACGCAAAATGAGAATCTAACAAAACTCCCCAAATTTGGGTGAGATAGTGATCAGACGCGAATCAATTCAAGAACAATTGAAGTTTTTTTGTAATAACAATATTTTTCCAGACAAGATTTTATATAATACGTATTCGGTACTGCAAGTGATCAAAACGAGTCCAAGCACCATCAATCTAATATTAGTCACTGAGGAGTTTCGTTGTCTACCATCCATCTATATCATCAGATCAGCTCGCTACTGCCATAATATTGTATTGTCAAAAGCTTGTAAAAAACCAGATCTCACACGACATTTTAGTTTATTGTAGTACATCGAGAGTGAACACCACATTGAATTTGAATATATTTCATTCAATTTCCAGAATGGAGCCAACTCGTTTCTTAGAATTGGATAAATATTCGGAGTTAACATGCGGCAAAATTCAAGGGACCAATCTGTTGAATGGGCACATGAATTCGTACAAAACAATTTTCCAAAAGCTATCTTCAATGGCGTTCAGCGAAACGATAAATAAAGTGGCAACTAACAATCTGATTGAAGCTTCGGAAAATCTGTCTATAAATCCTGGAATACTAGTATTATAACACAACTGAAAGCTATAGGTTTTCATATTTTATGACGCGAACGAGTGAATAGAGTTTTTGAAAAAATATAAGCCTGTTATACTTAGTAAAAAATATCGAAACTTAAGTATTTGGTAGCTAGGCAGGAGTGCCTTTCGCAAATACAGACATTAGCTTTGCTATGCGAATTGAAATTATGTTTTTATGACAATAATGAATTTTGATTTAAGTGATCTAGTCATTATACAAAATATAGTATACAAAATGTCATGTTTTTTGGGCTTGTGTCATTCGCGCACGTTAACGAACGTAACACAAATTTGAGAAAAAATTACTTCATTAAAATCTTCAACGCCACATCATCGGTTTTCCGCTAAAATCAACATTAGATTTTGACATAAGCCGTTCCGGAAATTCCCTTGTAAACGCGCTTCAGCTTATTGGATGGCCTCTCCGTGCAGTTTCCATGCAACGTAATCAATTAATTAATACACTAATATGGGCTCAAAAAGTTTTAAGCTGCCCTCGAGTGCCATTCGCAGAGAATCAATTTGGATAATTGAACAAGTACCAATTTGCCAATAGCTTTGATAATTTAGCGAATTTTGCTCGTTGGAGAGTTATCAGGTCACCACAGATCTAGGATATACGAGACCAATAGTGAAAGATAAATTGTGTATCAAAAAAAAATTAAAATGTGTGCATGAAAAAGTGCTGGCATTTGTTTATTTAGCATACAAACAGCAAGGAGGGCATAGCTCTGGCATTATTTTTTATCGATAATTTTACAGACGAAACCATTGGACACATAATTAGTTACTTTAACAAGTAAAATAGAAAAAAGTTGCTAATTGTAAAAAAATACATATTTTAAATACGATTTATCGCCTGAAATTGTTGAACTCAACACCATTTTCATTCGAGATAGATCCACAGTTACGCTCTCACCTAAAAGATGATAATCCTATGTCCACGATCTTAATATGCATGCTAGCATAGAGCGTTCAAATGTTGAACTGTTCTATTCTACCTATCGTTCTGATGGTGATACGCTATGCGACGTCACGTAACGGTTCGGATACGTGACGAAGCATGGCATATCTTCCGATAATCTTGATGTCTGCTGCCCTGGATCAGCGGGTAGGCTTCAATCATAGGTAGGTACACTTTCACCAATTGTGTATTGATATTTTGGGCACAAAATAAATTTTGCAGATGATTAATTAAATGTTTTTTAAGTACCAAGTAAACATGCGTCCAGTCTTCATAAATGATAGTACTCTTATTTCAAGTAACAAAATGTTGCAACTAAATGCCAATGCCAACGCAATGCCAACTATTGGGAAGGTATTTCGTATGGAACCAACTAAGTCAATACGTTTCAATTTATATCAGGAAGAGGTACGTATGGTCGCAATACATCCTCAGCATAACGTAAATCTATCAACAACAAAAAGCTCAAGTTGACTAAGAAACATTTTCCTCGAACTTGTTTTATATAACAGGTATACCAGGAAACCAATAACAATCAAAATAATACAAAACGAAAGTCGACTACCAAGAACTAAATAAAAAGACAAACCAGCTTTCAGAAACTTTCGCCTTTGTTACGGTTATTGGGTAAAATTATTTTGTCGATTGTTTTTTCTCAACGTTTCGCGCCATTTGTATATTTTTAATCAGCGTCAAGTGTTACTTCTTATTATATTTACTTCTATAATACTTTTTGTATGAGTCTAAATGTCGAGTGCCGCAAACAATCAAATAGTCATTAGTCTAGTCTAGTAGCAGTCACAGACGAGGTAGATATAAAAGACTACAAAAATAAAATACGAATATAAAACATTGGGCGCAAATCACGCCATAGCTACAATGAAAAAAAATTGCGCTGTCTCTAAACATTGGGTACAACATAAAAAAAACGCAGGAAACTATAAGAAGACAGGTAACAACCAGTCCGGCCGTTATAGCGAATTGTGTTCACTGACTTCGAAACAATTTTCAAGGCGACGGTCGATAAAATTATGTCGGCACCGGGTGGATCCTGAGCCTCGCCGTACAAGCAGTACGCACGACTCTCACTCAACGGGACAGGTTTGGTGTAAGTAAATACATGGCCTTAAATACGTCTATTGCAGACGATTTAAACAGCGTCTGTGACCTGTTTAAGACACCTATGTTTATGGCTATACAGACCAGCGCGGGAACGACAAGGTCGATCATACCGCGTGCAGATGTGAGCTTAATGTCAGATTTCTTCCAATACGCACATATTATATTATGAGCACTAGCTCATTAAAGCACGCTCACAACTAATTGTGCTTTATGTCATTTTTATTCTTTCCTTTTGTTTATATTATCAAGAAAAGACAACTGTACTACTGTACTGTACTGACAACTTGTTTTCTGTAACATTTCCATAAAACAAGGTACTCAAAAATTTAAATTTGGAAAGTAAAGAGCAAAATCAGAAAATAGATAGAAGGTACGGTACTTTGCAATGAGATCTTTTATTTTGACTTTTTCTGGAATGGGCATAACAGGCAAAGTCATAAATGTCTATTTATCATTTCAAAATGGTATTTGGATATATGGTCTTGAAAATAGAACCGCTCTAATCTCATCCATTACTCAAAATGATGAGCAACCGATTTTGATTACCGTTTATTATTTATACGTTCCCTGGATCTGCCCAGAAAGCCCGCGAGTCGCGGTACTATCTCCCGAAATCAATAAACTTTTCGTACCGAGCCCCAGCCGTTCTAAAACACCCTTTGCTCAAATCAAGGGCTTGTAAATAACTGTTTATGGGCAACAGTAAACCGAATACTGCCCATTCACTTTACTACCGTTGTATGTGATAATTTTGAGGATGTCAATTGAAATTGGCCAAGTGCTTGTAGGACCACACGTTACTGTACAAAGGTGCATTATTCCTAGTTATATTGTTAGGATAGTACCTATAAATTGAACCACTTTCTAATCTTATAATTATTTAGTAAGTGTTTAAAATTTTACATATTAAAATTATATCATAATTTTAAATTAAATTTTTAGCACCTGTAAATATTAAATTAAAGTAATTTAAGCATTTACTTCAATTTATTTAATCATACTAGTCAATGAAGACTGTGAATTTACATAATTTATAGCCTATCCTAAACTATACGTTCGGCTATCGAACAATAAATCGTTCATTCATTCCTTTTTGGGCAGGTGCTACTGGATACTGCAATTTATTTACCAGACCAAAACTACATTTTAATCATTGGTATAGAGGTTTTTCTTTGTTATAAAAACATTTCCAGGTAGCGCTCCAGCCCTCGAACCAATTCATTCAGTTTTATAAAAAAATACACGAATGAAGGCAACCGCCCGCCCACACGAATCGATGTTTAATATGTGAACTGAATTCCACTCAGTTTGCTATGCAAATATGCATGAAATGGCATATCTTTATCATTAACGGCCTCACTAATTCTCAATGACATTTATTGATGAAGCTGGATGAATATAATTGCGTTTAAAATTTAATATTATTGAACTTAATTTTAGTAGTTCTGATGAAATATGTAATGCCTTTTGAAGCGACTTAACGGCTTTAGTAGATGTTGACAGGGCGCGTTATCAGTGACGTCGTTGGTATTTCGTAAGTCGCTGATGGTGAAACTAATTCCACTGTTTTGGTCACGAGATGTTAAATGGTAATACCACAACACAAACCTCAACCCACCGCGTAATACCTATGCTTAGGCCTGATCTTATTGCGATGGGCACGACATGTCGTCGTCTCATGACCGAAGTTGGCTGTTGGAATAAGTTTGGTATTTATTTCAGTCGGTTCAGTCTGTTTTCTTTTATTTGCGGGGTGTTAATTCACTTTTCACGACTAAAATCGTGTGAGGTGGTGCTAACTATACATGCAAAAAACGTCTTTCTGTCCGTAAAAAAAGTTAACCTTACGATAAAGTGAACGATAAAGTACTGCAATTATACAAGCTTTTTTCCCAATGTTACGGAAACGCTACAAAATTAATATACCAAAAAAATATCCTTTTATCTTCCATCGGATGTCAATAGGATGATCCTTTTGGTCCGGTCAGCCATTTATACTGGCCATCCATCCAACATAATTATTATAAGTCATTTGACTATCTAAAGTTAATTTCACATAAAAAAACCATTGTCACAAAGCCTTGCCAACGAGTTTTTAAAACACAGTTTCTGCAATAAATGTAATTTTCAATTCAATTAAATGTCACAAATCTATATATATAAAAATGTTATGTTGGTTTGTGTACGCTTCAAAAACTCAAAAAGTTCTGCACCGATCAAGCTGAAATTTTAGCATGACATATAATCCGCATCAAGGATTGTTTTTATCTATTTTTACACGCTTTTTATTAGCTTCACCTGCATGTATGTTTGTAACCGACTTCTTTGGGCGCGATTTTGACCCACATTAAACGTCCAGATTTTTTTCATCAGTGACATATCAGCGAATGTGCGAATGTGGCACAGCGAAGCGTGGCAGGGTACAGCTATAAATAATTTACAGCTATAAATATAATATAAAATAATTTTGTACCTATTTTGGGACAAAGCGGAATTCTCATTCAGTTCATAGGAATTCCATCGGATAAATGTGTTAAACTGTTCAATCGAAATAAGAGCTACATTCTGTTTGATACGAATGGAATGACGCTTACATGCACGCTTTCCAGAATTCCAGATAAAAGAACTGTAAGCTCGATGTTGTTCTGTTGTGTTTCTATGAAATGGTTGTTAACTAGATTTAAATGGAATATAACAAAGATTAGCAATATTGAGAAGTAAGGGAAGAATAGATTATTTTTAAAATACATATTCTTTTGCCCAGTGCATATCTTGCACTGTGCTGTTTATGCAAATATACAATTGTTTGGTTGGGTCAGGGACGTTTCAAGGCTCGGGTACGTGCTCAATCTCGTTGTTGTAATCTAGGGCGATTTATCTTCTGTATTGTACATATGGTCAGGATCTTTTTTCTATAGACAAGCTTGCCTGTGATGTCTATTTCTGCTGACGATGATGCGATCAATGACGGTTCACACTTTCTTCGAAGTTTCCATTTCACTCGTGACTTGAAGATTGCCAGATTGTAACTATCGGGAAACAGACTCAAAAAGTTCCACATTGTGAGAGTAGGTACGTCTGTTAAATGTGTATGCGAACATTTCGTACGCAAAATTCGAATATCAATCATAAAACGGTGGCTCATCGCGGTATGTATGTTTTATTATTCGAATAATGGAATCGGCGAATTTAAATCCTAATGCAGATTCGCTGAAATACCTTCAATAAAACACCGATAGGTCTTCAATTGAGCATATTATATTCATGGTCCTGAAGCCTTTCCTGGATTAATTCAAGGTTGTGTGCTTTTCATAATGTAAAATGTTCTGTCTTATTTTGTTTTAATTTATTTCGACTTAGTTGTACTTGGTATAGATTTGGAAGCATTTCTGGTGTGAAATAATAGTCCAAACTCATCTTTAACCTTTTTATTTTGTGCTTCAACATGGCATCCAGTTTTTTGCTCAACTTACTAGTTCAGTCTTTGACTTATGAAAGAGAAGGACGGTCAAGATGGTCAGCCATCAAATACGGATACATCTCGGGACAAACAATTGAGTCGGTAGAAATTGACTCTACTTTGCGGAAAAGAGATATGCTTGATTCTTAGAAGCTCTTAATTAACTTGCTGTGTAGTTTGGATGGATAAATGTAGGTTTGGAGCAAATCGCAACTCAATTTAGACCAAATTTAGATTGAGGCATTATATTGAGTTCAAACTCAGTAGGCTAGTAAAGTTTCGACGACAATACAATATTACGGTTCGCTGTGATCTGAGTTGACGATAGAGTTGGAACAGGTTGACATCGGAACGTCTCAATGACTAACATTAGATGATGATATTGGGCTTATTTTGCTCAGCTTACAGTACCGAATACGTATTTAATTAAAACCTGTTTGAAAAACATTTTGTTTTATATACATATGAAACTTATTTATTGTCCAACAACACATTTAATTTAAAAGGCTGTCCACTGATAAAGTAAAGTAGTTTACGGCATATTATTATCATTGCACATAGGTGGCGCACATATCATACATTAACTACCTCCGAACTTTCATAATGTGTAAATTTCCCACTGGAATTTTAATTAGATACATGCGGGTACCTGAACACCTATTGTGACCCGACATGACATACTGAAAGCTATGTTCAGATATTGCATTCTGATGTTTGCACAATAGACTGCGTTTATGGGTCAGGATCATAGTAACTAGCAATAGTATCTCAGGATATTAATTACCGGCCGTCAGTTTGCCTGTTACCGTGGTATTGACAGAAACGAGATCTGGAGGCCTACCATGACGTCTTATAGCGATTCTGTTGAGGACCTAAACTGAGCTGCGTCGCATAATCGTACCGTGACGTCTTATTTTTTATGTTGCTGCCATTTTCAACCTAAACTGGATATAGTTTAGGCTGAAAATGGCTTATTAGCGACTCAATTTAGGTTGCTACCATTTTCAACCTTAACTAGATCCAGTTTAGGTTCAAAATTGTAGCAACATAAAAAATAAGACGTCACGGTACGATTATGCGACGCGGTTCAGTTTAGGTCTTCAATTGAATCGCTATAAGAGGTCATGGTATGCCTCCTGTTAAGACCCGCTTTACGGGCTTCGTCTTTGCATTTCCTTTGTTCACGAAGATTGAGACAGGTGAGTAACAACGAAAACAAGCGTTAGAATAATAATTACAAAGTAATTACAGAAGTGAAACTTAATGTATTCGTTGGAATCATCAACTTATGATCCCTCACAGTTTAAAATTTATATATTATGTAATATAATATATTATTATAATTTACATAGGTAGTGAAATTAAACTGTAACGTGATTCACTTCACTGCCTCCACATTTTATGGCAGTGGGAGGCGGCATGTAAGATTTTCGAAAGAAAGGGGTGATTAAAGTAAATTATAAAGTTCATATATAAGTAAGTTTTTTATATAATGCTGTATACCATATTTTTCGATTGGATATGTGGTAACGATGTCAACCCAAAAAAGTGTTAAAACCAAACCATTGGGGCGCATCAAAATTTTAAGCTCAGATGTTACCAGCACGCGATGCAATCGTTACGTCGAATAACGAAATTGTGCAGTTTAAAGGCTACCCATACACGATAAGTTTTACCTTCAGTTTCGCCCAACGGCACATATAGTAAATCCGTGCCGTGTATGGATGAAACGGCCTCAAAGCCATCGCGCTTACGGCGACCGAATTGACTGAAGCAATTCAATCACATCTGCCTGACCGGATGGGCTGAATGGATCGTGTGTGGACATGTTACTTCAGTTTGCGACTAAGGCCTGACTGCGAGGATGAAAGTTTGGTGGTATTTAAAATCATTTTCAAATGGCGTCGTGGTCATAAGACTTTCTTTTGGATTTTATCGAGCTACTTAAATCTTTAGAGCCACTTTCGCTTATTAAATCTGTGTTGGGAAACTGATCTGTTTGTCGTAGCCAATTTATTGGTCATAGAGTTCTTATTTTCTTTTTTCTTGAGTATACTATTGTGCAAAAAGCAGCATAACATAATTATTCACTTTTGTCCATTATTTTGGGACTTCGAGTATATCGTGCATCGAACTGAAATGAACTGATGGCATTGTGCCGTGTATGTGCACCAATTCGTCACCGTCGCGTATGGTAGCCTTTAAACAGAAGTGAGGTCGATTTCAACGCTCTCATTGTGTACCGAACATACATAATAAATACTATGATTATGAGTGCAGTCGATTCAATAGCCACTTTTTCCAAGAAATTGAACGACGAAAAAGGTAGTAGGCACGTAGTTTGCTTAGTAAATTATATCGATGTCTGCATTACATTCTGCGCTCTGATATTTTATGTCGTAATGGGGTGCAAGGTAGGTGACTCCCCAAGTGGTGCTTTTGATCGATTACTATGATTCTAAAAATGTCCCACGCACCCTCGGCGCGTACACCGCTATAGATGTATTCATATTTTAACCAAAGTCTATCTGAAGGCACAGACATGGTTGAACAATGACACAAAGGACTAGGAAAAAGATGAGCCAAATATGGTTTCATAACTATGTATTGTGACACCAATTACCACCATTGTGACACTAATTGTTAAATTTAATTTGCCTTAGTTTTTAAGTTTTCTTTGTTCTGTGGTATTTTAATAAAGAGTTTATCTATCTATTATCTAACGCATAATTAGCTGTTGCACAAAAAAAAACTTCCATTCGTTCCACAGCTGAACTGAAGTTAAAAGGTTGAACTAACGGCTCACTAATACCGATTTTGGGACGTGTTTACTGGCTTTTAAAATAACTATAAAATTAAAATAAAATGGATTAGTGTACAGTGAAAAATACTTGTAGGTAATACTTTCGCACATATATGGACTGGGTGACCTATTAAGACAGGTCAGTTAAACAGGGGTCGCGTTCACGGATCGAACGATAATTATTACTTTGAATATAACATAAAACCATTTTTTTTTTCTAATAGTCGTGTAAGTTTTCAGGACCTGTTAATCATTTTACATTTTACATTTTTACACTGACATAGTCTGAGAGCAATCGGCCTCATAGTTAGAGAGACTACGATCAATATTGTTGTCTCTTCGTTTTACTCCAAATCAAATTGAAACATTCGGTTAGTCTGAACCCAAAAAACCTATTTTCAAACATATTCTGCGTAGCATCTGACCAGGCTAAGTTTCAAAACTTTTCACATAGGTACGTATTTTTGCCACAAAATGACGATACGTGGTTTTGATCGTGGTCTCTAAGTATCATATTAGTTCCTTCAATCAAGGTCACGTATCAAGAATATGAGAATATGGTGTCAAGTTATGTCAGGGTCCTGATCCTAAACCGAAAATGTGGCGTTGATAATTTTATTTTTTTTCCTCAAATTTTGTGTTTCTTCATTTCATGTTCTTTAGCCGTGGGATGATGAGCCGTTGATGACGAATGAATGAAAAAATGCTTCCAAAATGCTCAAAATATATAGACACTCGCAATTCATCTTTGTTAAATGGAACCACACTATTGATATTAAAATACAGTATAATGCATTGAATACGAAACAATAAGTTTAGACATCGTTATTTTATACAGTTCCGGAGCTTTTGTTATCGGAGTTCGTTCCATAAATCATACATAATGTTGATTGAAGAGTCTACCGAGATCTCATCTTAGTATTGTTTCTTGCTTCTATCTTTGACATTTATAAAACTAGCTACGACTCCATTTAAGGACAATTTTTCATTCCTCAGATAAGGCTGAAATTTAGATTTATTTCATTAGTAGTAAGCTTTTGAATTTATCAGCATTCAGATACAGGTATATTCTACAGGATAAAACCTTTACCTCAGGAATTAATTTATCTCCTTCTTCATGCCTCAGATAAGTTTATATGTGGTTTATATGTGTTGACATTTGACATTTGATGGATTACTAAAAAGATTTAATCGTAATGACACTGACTAAAATGCATAAAAGAAACCTGATTTATATATGTCTTCCTCTAACTCGTAATGTATTTGCGTCCCATTTAAATCAGCGTGAAGTTGATCTGTTCGAGGTTGCATACATTGAAGTAAAATTTCAAATAATTATTTGTATGCTATCCGCTGAATGGAAACTTGAAACAAATTATTCATCTCATAAAAGAGTATAATAACTGATTCAAACAGCAGGTATTGAATCGTTTATCTGAGCAATGAAAAACTGGCCCTGAGAATTGCAAAGTCGAATGAGAAATGCTAATACTGCTCATTCAATGCCAATTGACCTGTCACCCTCGGCAATCTCCTGATCAATCTCTTTTGTGCATTCGACCTGCGATGAATACCGGCTTTTCCTTCTTAATAGCTTTGCTCGAAAAATCTCTGTGAATTTATTTGACCAATCCGGAAGCTATTTAGGTTTAACCACAACAGAAACAATGATAGGAAGAAGGGTCGATAGCCCTCTTGATCACATAAGTAGGTCACGACAAAATAACAAAGGACTTTGACACAATTCGACAATAACTTCTTTGTTTTGTATTTGACAACTTGATTTAGAGTGTAAATTAGGGTTGAACATCGAGATACCAGCAGACCGGGGTGGACATGACTCAGTAGAAGTGGCAGGAGATCCATATAAAATCTTTACCAATAGTAAAATGTATGTGACTGTAAAATAAATGTCAAAATTTTAATAAAAATTGCTATATAAGTATACGAGACATAATCCAAAATGACTGATTTAAGAATTTGTGATTGTCTGTCTGCCTGTCTGAAAGTTTGTCTCAAATAGGCTCCGCAATGCCCAGAATTCAATAAATATGAACTAAAACTTTCGTGAGTGTAACGTTTCTATATTAACTTTATTAACTTGCAAATTATAAAAGACATCAAAAAGCTTACTTTACAGGAGAGCCATTTTAAGGGATTTTATTTCGCCCATGCCATGATCTGTTGGAATTTAGATTATTATTTGTAATTTTTATTATATTTTGAAACATTAATGTCACATTATAATTTGGAGATATTGTAGTTACAATATTTTACGGCGGATACTAGTTTTTTTATTTTTTTATTTGACTGAGTGACGAGACGATCAATTCGTTCACCTGATGGTAAGCGTTACGCCTGCCTGTAACAGTCACAGCACCACCGAGAACACTGAATTGCATAATCCTGCGCGGCACTGCACTGCGCTCGTCACCCTGAGATATCGGCTCTAAATATGCTGTATTTTCACTGGATAGAATGGCCTTCAAGTAACAAGTAGCTTGAAAACATTGTAAGTGAATCCTACGATGCTTGACGTCCTATTTATTTAGAATGAATTTTGCTCGTCGGTTGAATATATTGTATGCTTCACTTATGATTATTGCAGCCTCCGAAATACGGAAATACAGTATTTTCCATTGAGAATCTATGAAAGGAGAGTAAACTCACCGAAGTAGTTCCCTATCAAACTTCTGGTAGAGATCAATGTACTCACCTACTTTTGATATGGAATTAAACTTTGCAAATGAATAACGTGAAACTTGGAGGAAATCAATATCTTGAGGGATGGGATGTTTTACTATTGGAACTCTGTATTTTATTTATCAATGACACTTTCTGCCAAAAAGTTCAGTATACGTATAACGGTAAGACTGATCTAGAATAATAAATAAAGTTAAGCGTGAGCCTAGGCTAATTTATCTGAATTTGGAAAGTTTCTTGAGAAACACCAAATGTGAGCTCTCATTTGCACTAGCTTATTCTCGAAAGCATTTTTATCTACTTATTACAGTTTGTCAGCAAACTAAGTAACAAGTTCAATTACTAGTTAACTCCTATTATCAAATTTTACCAAACCAATTTTATGAAACAATACTTTAATTGCTATTATTTCATTAGGTCCTTTTTTATTAGATAATAGGCAGGATAATTGGATAATTTGACCGCGGCCTCACCTGGTGGTAAGTGTCGACACGGTCGATGATGCAGCATGCTTGCCTAGAAGATACCTATTCACTCCCGACTTGAAGATTTTCTGATTATAATTTTCGGGAAACATAGACGCTGGTAAGGTGTTACATTCCTTCGCTGTTCGGATTATAAATGTAGACTTACGTGTTTGTAAAAGGCTTTGAAATGTACCTACAACAAAGTTTGGAATAAAATTATGTAATATAATTCATATAAGACACCCAGAAAAATACACAAAATATTACCAGGCGGTTACCTATCCTAATGCAGACCGTGACCATCGTTGCGATTGGACAAGAACCATATATCTGCACCACAAGCCCTAAGTCAATTATGACATGATACATCGCGATTAATGATAGTCCACGCGTATGAAAAGAAAATTATTATTAACAACCGAAAAATTTCAAATAACAGATCTCACAAATAAAGTGAATGTTTTAACATGGACACTCGTATTTTAACATAGGTACACACAACATATTTTTGGTCTTCCCTGGTGCACGAAAGTTAGTTTCCGATAAATAGAGGTATCGATCACTTACGTGCCGGTATTCTCGTTAAAACTTTGAGCGCGGCGCCAACTAACGGTTACTCAAACACAAGTCGCGCCATGCATAACCCTGCATCAAAAATTAATAAAACTGTAACCGGGTCAGGGGACTCGAATCTCATTTGGTGACAAAAAAGCACCAAAACGATCGATGTTCTTTAAGAAATCAGTGGTATCGGGCATTTTGTACCAAATTATGTACATTATATTTTTTTTCCCATCACCATGTATGTGCATTAAATATTTTAGAAAGACTTCAAATAAAAACCGGCCAAGTGCGAGTCCAACTCGCGCACGAAGGGTTCCGTACTTTTTTGTCCCTTAAATTTTAATTTAATTATTGTTTTTTAAAGTGAATATATAACTAAATATTCTGTGAATATTTCAAGCGTCTATTTGGTGCCGTTATTAATATCGAGCAAAATAATCAGGTTTATTGTATGGCAGCCTTAAATATTTATTTTATTCTGTTTTTTAGTATTTGTTGTTATAACGGCAACAGAAATACATCATTTGTGAAAATTTCAACAGTCTAACTGTCACGGTTCATGAGATACAGCCAAAGATCTTAAGTATAAGATCTTTGGATACAGTCTGCTGACAGATGGACAGAGACAGACAGACAGCTGAGTCTTAGTAATAGGGTCCTGTTTTACCCTTAGGGTGGAGAACCCTAAAAAGGGGGAGGTTCTCAAGTCGACTGCATGTTTTTTTAAAACTAATAACTGTATTGAGGCAAACCTTGTTAGTTTTTTCTTCGTTCGTTTCGTTTGGTCCTTGTTACAGCGGTCATTACTGCTGTGTTTTTTTATAAAAAATTTTGAACCCTTTGAGCCGCTTTGCCTCTTTGACAGTCCCGTTTTTTTAATGTTGTTGCTTTTTAGGTTTTTCTCTTTGAACACGTATCGCATGATGACTGACATTTTTGCAGGGATTTCAATGCAACATAGTATATTGGTAATTTATATTACGGCATAATATTTTGCTACTTTTTATACAGTTTTTTTTAATTAATCTGAATGTTACATGGTCTCATGAAGAGCTACTAGTATTATTATAATTGTTTATATTAGTATCCGATTTAGATTTCTTACAATGTCAAAATTATCTGAGGAATTCTTTATGTAGGTACCTATTTACATACTCTCTAAGAACGTAAAACTGTATACTAAGTACATATCCCACTAATAATATAAATGCGAAGGTTTGTAAGAATGTATGGATGTTTGTTCCGCTTTCACGCAAAAACTACTGAACGGATTCGAATGAAATTTGGAACACAGATAGTTTATAACTAGGATTGAGGAATAGTGTACTTTTTATCCCGATAGTATGTTCCCGTGGGACAAAACGGAAACTACGCGGGTAAAACCGCGGGGCGCAGCTAGTTGTAACATAATTCTATGTAACCTATGGATAATGATTTGCTGAAAGCATGACCGTTTTATTTTCAGGGCGCGAATAAGCCATCGTGGTGGAGAATGGCCCGTGCTCTCGTTCTAAGATAATCTTTTAACACGTTGACTGCTGAAAACACAGACGTTTGTGTTTTTTATAACGTTACGCGATTGCGGGAAAACACACCTGCTGTGTTAACTGCAGTTTAAATGCTGGCTATGCGGAGAAACACAGACGGCACGACAGTGCTGGAAAACACACACGGTGTGTGCAGATTCGTAACGTTGCCCTTGTAAAAACCGGTTCCGCAGTCAACGTGTTTATAATGAAGTATGTTATCATGAAGTAATAAAGAATATATAAGAATATATAAGAATATATAAGAAATAGGCTGATAATGATGAAACAGTACCCGACTAAACCTAACTATACCTAATTAAATTACACGAAGCGCGAAAACTTATCAAGTTGACGTGGAATCCGAGGACGTGGAACGTGGATAAACAGGTTCATATACATTCTTCGTTCCTTTGAACTCCCTAAAAAAAATTAATTCCAGATCTTTTCACTAAGCTACTAACGCTTCTGTTATGACGCTTAGTATACCGGTGACGATATTTCAATTATAATTTTGCAGGCTTATAACCATGTGTTCAGACCAGAAATAAAAAATGAGTGGTCATTGATTACCTTTTACCCTAAAAATTATATCCCTAACGACTTTATATTTTTCATCGCAATGTTTTCCAAAAATAGTCAGACTTAATGTTCAAAGTCTTGAAAGTCTATAACAGCTTGGTGTCCACAGAAATCTATTACATATCTACTAGCTGTACCCTGCCACGCTTCGCTATGGCACATTCGCACTTTCGTTGATATGTCACTGATGAAAAAAATAGATAAAAACAATCCTTGATGCGGATTATATATCATGCTAAAATTTCAGCTCGATCGGTGCAGAACTTTTTGAGTTTTTGAAGCGTACACAAAAATTTCAAAACGCGCTTCAAAAATTTATATATATATATATATATATATATAGATTACTGTCAGTGTCTCCGAAGGATACTAAACTGGCAATTAGGTTTACCTATAATTGCCTATCTCAAATAGGATGTACTTTCCTCATAGTTGGGGTAAGCTACTTCAGCGTCAGGGACCTTAAATAGAAATGTTGGGACCTTGTTGGGACGGTGGCAGAATCTGCTGCCAGCGAGCTTTGTGGTTTGCAACTTGCAGTGCCAAGTTAGACATGTTGCATGTTGCATGAATGTTGCATCCCAGGGTGGAAATAGAAGTTGCAAATAATGGATGGGTCGGAGAATAGAAAACGGCCGGCAATGTTTTTTTATACTCTACGAGTACGTTACCTTTTCTACTTTTCTTGAGCTTTGTAATTAAGATTTTCTCCTTTATAATTTTTTGTGTTCTCAGGCTTTGTCGCCGCACCTTAGGCTACCGGAGGTTCGCTATTCTTGTGTGTACAAAGCAACAACGTGATCCTTTGCCCTTTAAAATGACTCTCCAGGACAAAGTCAATGTCCAGAATAAGAGTAAAAATTACTTCGAGGCGAATATCTTGAAATCTGCATAAATTAAATGTATAAAAACGCGTGAAAACCATTGCCTATTTCCAAAGCTCACTTCGAAAAAGTCTTATACGTCTATAAAATAGTAATTGATTATGATATTATATATATGGCCAAAGTTCTAATTATTGCATTGAAATTTGAGTAAAACTTCCAGGCAATGTGGACTCCGATAATTTTATATTTTTACAAAAATATGGGAATCACTAGTCAAGAAATTCACATTGCCAATAATTCTTGTTCCGCAATGACTAACAGCTAAGTTAACCCTACAAGAGTGGCGTTCTAAAAAGAAAAATGACAGGACGCGTAGATTACAATGACTCTATGTAGTCCATTTATAAATAATTGAAATAAAAAAGTCATGTGAGGTATTATAATATAATTTTATTTGTATTAAAATGTTACAATCAAGGCCTTTTTAATAAAAACACTCAACATAATAAAACAGTTATAAAAATTAACCATAAATTAATATAAAATAGTAATTAATTTTCGTTCTGGTCATCAGCTTCAGCCAGCCAAATATGAACCTGAGTTTACTTGAGCAGCGTCTCGGCAATACATGGCAGTGCTAAAAAATCACAAAAGCCTGGAACTAGAGCTAATAGAGCCTGGGCTAGCACTATGTAGATCATACATACCAATATTATTATAAATATTATGTCAATAAAATAAAAAAGTTACAGTAAACTACTTTATTTAAAAAATTGACACTTGTACCTATTTACAAATAAATTTAGATGTATCTACTTAGGTACTTAATTTTTCAAAATGCTCCATGGCTTTATCGGGTGTTGAGAGAACGAAGGTCATCCTCGTACTTGGACATGTGACAGCGTGAAGAATGAGCCGTGATCCAGCAAAACGTTGGTGCACATTCGACATCGTTGCGTGGTGATCGGGAGTTCAGATACAGTTCTCGGCACATCCGCGTACATATACCGGGCTTGGATCAAATAGTTGGGCGAGAAATGCACGACCACAATATCATAATTATCATTTCGTTTCGTTTCGTGACGTTACATTTTATTTATTATTATTTTATTGTATTGTATTATATAATTGTTTTATTTTATTGTATTTTTTTAAATGAAATTTTATTTTATTTTATATTCTTTTATTTTATTTTATTTCATTTCATTTTAATTTATTTCATTTGTTTCATTTTATTTTATTTTATTTTATTTTATTATGTTTTTGTTAATGAGCATTTGCCATGTCTTCCCCGGAACAAAGAAAAGTGTGTTTCTATCTTGCGTGCCCTCTAGCGCCAGGATGATAAAACCAATGAGAACGTATCCTTTGTACCTATAATGACGAACTCAATCTTAAAATATAATGCGCCTGCCTACATGACAACGCCAGAAAAGGCATTTAAACCCAACAGAAACCGAAATATTTTAGATGTCCGAGAGACTTTAGATCTAAAAATTGTATAATTGTATATTGTTAATTGTAAAGACGAATCGATTTTGCTAAAAAGAAACCGTCGAAAATCTCAGCGCAGCCAAATATTTAAGAGATTTCAAAAACGAAGATCTCTACTAAACTTTAAATTCTTGATAGCCAAATTATTATTGAAAACAATAATAATTGATCAATGGCATATCTATTAACGCATTCAACCGCAATCGTAAAAAATGTATGCCGACCCTGCAAACTCATATCAGTTAAAGCTGACATGAACCGTATTGCAACCGGGAAGTTCTCAATTTAACTGTATAGCCAAATTATTATTGAAATCAATAATGATTGATCAATGGCATATCTATTCACGCATTCAACCGCAATCGTAAAAAAATGTATGCCGACCCTGCAAACTCATATCAGTTAAAGCTGACATGAACCGCATTGCAACCGGGAAGTTCTCAATTCAACTGCATAGCCAAATTATTATTGAAATCAATAATAATTTATCAGTGCCATATCTATTCAGGCATTCAACCGCAATCGTCAAAAAAAGTCAGCCCACCCTGCAAATTCATATCAGTTAAAGCTGACATGAACCCTATTGCATCCACTCTAGCTCATTGTACATAGATATTTTTACACAAAATGTATAAAAAATGCCCAATTTTCAATTTCTTCCTTGTCATTCCTGTATATTGCAAGCTGAATGGTCCGCAACTTGTAAAATTTTGTGTGCGTAGTCACTCGAATTTCGAGCAAACCGAAAACCCTAAAATCTCTAGGAAATTATGTATATTCTTTATCCAGCGAAGTTCGTTAATAAATTCGATTTCTGAGTGCAATGGGCAGTGGACGTTCAGGAGCAACCCTGCTAATAAGACTATTACTGCATAAAATAATTTTAGATCTGCTTCTAAAAAAACGAGGTGTGAGAAGGCATTTAAGGTTATTACTGATATCTTGTAGGCTAAGGTGGGTAACGACGTCTCGGAGATAAAATGGTGGGACAGACTCGGGATTACGGCTGCTTAAACGAAAAGTAAAAGTGAACGTATCCTTCGCTCGATATTGCCACCCTACCTGTTGCCTGGTCCAGCTCGTCGAGCCTTAAACTTTTACAGGCCGCCCTGCTTAAACCAGGATCCCTTAATTCCAACATTAATCAAGCACTTACCCAAAGTGTAACCCGTCGTCACGCCAGCCGGCTGCAATTTTCTATTTTAACTTTTAATATAGTTCAGAATGCCTATTCATGTTTGCTCAATTCGCGGAGCACGAAGTAGCCAAAGCGCGGAGCGCGCTTACTTTCTCAACTTTGTGCTCCCCAGGCGTGTGGCTGCGTTGCCGAACCGAGAGACAGTGAGGGTAGCGCGCGAAGGCAGCAGCGCGCTACTGACGCCCGTCCCTCTCCGCGCGGCCTCTCGCCGACCTCTCTTTGCCACCTTACTTTCTTGTGCCTATACCCCGATGACACCCCGAATCGCTTTCACACGTCGATAAACAATTCACCTCCCAAATATTTACGACAAATTTACGACACAGCTCAAAAAATAACTACAATTTTAAAGGTGTAAAAAAAAATTACATTATCGATGGTACAACTCGCCAAAATCACTAAATTCCTTTAAGGAAAATTTACAATTGAAAGGAGGAAAATGTAGAAATTATAAATGAATATTCAATTATTATCGAATTTGAACTTTTTCAGAAGATTTTCATGCGAATGATTTAGTGGCGGCTCACCTCGGGGTGCGAAACTCATCAGCGAAACTGCAGTTTTGTCACACTTGATATCTATTTAGGAATTATAATGATTATAATCATCAACTTTGAATTAAAAAATAAATTCTCATGATTTTCCATTCAAAGTTAGCAATCATTACGTAATTATCACTCACTTTTCGGCATAAGAAAACATCGTGAACAAACCCTGCCCGACAATTATATCAGAGGTATATCCAATCCGGACTAGGCTCCGGTGGGGGATTATGAGGGATGGCCGAATCCTCCTTACGAAAGTGTACCAGGACCCGCGTGTTCATCGGCGGGTGGATATGGATTGTGGTGATGATGATGATGAATCATTATATTATATTTTTTTTAGTTTGTGACTATAATTGATTTCTACGTGATATTTACTATTATAAAATATAATTTCAAGATTCTTTGCGTTAAGCACTTTAGGAAATAGAAGGCAGCTTTTCCACATTTTGTCAATATCTCTTAAAGCTGACGAGATAATGGTATTGAAAATTCAATTTTATTTTGAGAGGTCTTATGTGAATTTTTCACATATTGAATGCAAGCAAATCTTTTTAATGTCAACTACTTCAGTGCGGGAACGCGCGAGATGACGGCGTTTATTCAGTTTTCTAAAAATAGAACCTAAGCAGATTTATGTGGAATAGAAAATGTAATGGGAAATCACGAGACCTCGCTGGCATCCTCCCTGGATAGAGCGATATAAAGCTAGATGTGAGCTGGCATTCTGTCTCGGCATTTTGCGAGAAGATGATATAGTATGCATTTTAACAATTAATCAATCCCAACAATGACAATATTTAGCGCGTTGTGCGACTCATTAGAGAATTACTCTAAATAATGTCTTCTCTTAGTCTTCAAATTAATCGTGTTTCCAAATGTAAGAAAAATTGGGTTTGAGCAATAAATAACATCATGATAATTCTAACAATACACAATTTGAAACGTTGCCCAAGACTGTAACGGTTTGTAGGTTTCCGGTGACGTATAATTATTTTATAAAAAGCTTGTCTGGAAAAAATATTTTTACCTGTTCACTGATTTTTCGTATGACGTAACACGTACAGAATTGATTCCAATGCAGTTGAGCTTATCTTGCGTGCCGGTATTTAACTTTGGCGGCTTTGGTGGTTAACTATATAACATTATATCAATATTTAAAAAAGTGCTACCGTTAAAAAAGTCGCGGGCATCATTTACGATTATAATTTTTGAATTCAGAAAGAACAGTTCTAAAAAATAAATAGACCATCTTACAACCATTTACTACAATGAAACACGGTCAAAGTTTTAACTCCTGACCCTTCAAAATCACTTTTATACTTATGTTGAACCCCTCAACACGGACACAAAGAAAATTGCATCCAAGTGCACGGTTGGCCTCTTTTTAACTTAAGGTGTGTCGTTTCTCTCATGGCGGGATATTAAAAACTAAAACAGTTTTTCGTTTTTGGAGCTAGACCGAGTTAGTAATGTAAATGAGAGTGTAATTCGCGACAGCCGTAGGTCATTCTTTACGTTATTTTGGAGAGATGTTTAGCGCTAATGCATCGGATTGTTCATATAAGTCATTAAACTGATGATTGTAGTGTTTATTGACCTTTTTGATAAATAAGGGACATATGAGTCAAATAATTCTACAAAATAACGTGATAAATAACCTGGAATTACCACGAATTCCATTATAATTTAATGTAGTCAATATTAATAATAGTCAATAGTTTAATATTGTCGGTCTGGTCAAAAACTGTTTAGGATTTAAATTTACCGCTAAAAGTGAAACGTACCACCTTAACGGTAGCGCAATTACAGTGGTCATAAAGGCTTTTGTGAAGAAATCTGGTGGAAACCTATTATAGCAAAAACACTCGTAAATTAAGCTATCCAAAATTACTGAGCGCAAATGGAGTGAAATCATTAAACCTAACGATATTATATTTCGAGTTCACCCCTTTTTTATCCATCTTATGGTGGAATCAACTTAAACCATTATCTGCGTTAAAAGTTCAGCGTAAATAAGCTAGTAGTAGCTTCAGTTTCAGGTTTAGCTGGTGGCGGGAGCGGCGGCGGCGGTAATCGCTATAGAATCTAAACTTGAGCTCCAAGATGTCTATTTATTCTGTAGTTATTTCATGGCCTTTACAGGGTATGTTTTTGCCATATTAATTAACCGGAGATAGTCTCCGTGGTGCAAGCTAGTTATGAGCTAACTGCGGCTCAGTGTGAGGTGCCGATTCAATTTCCGCATAAGGCAAAAATTTGTGTGAACCACAGATTTTTGCTCTGAGTCTGGCTGTTTGTAGAAAAATAGTCCTCGTAGTTTATGATTCCTTAGATTATATTTTTTAAGTTTTCTTTGTTCTGTGGTGTTTAAATAAAGAGTTTATCTATCTATCTATCTATAAAGGAATCCTATTTGGGATACAGGATCTAACATGTGATCCTGGCGCCTTATTTATTTATTTGGACTGTCGGCTACACATCCACTTAACATTGTCGTGAACACGGCATTTCCATTTTCAGGATAAAAGTAAGCTAGAATATTTACTCGGAACATAAATTTGTCATCTAAAAAATACATCCGTTCAGTCATTTTTTTACCCGATTGATCTGCATACACAAACACTCAAAAGATTGAGTACCAATATATTGGGTTCTAACTAAATAGGTATTTTGGTGGTAGGTATATTATCGACCAATACGGACCGGGCCCCGTGGTGGATTATAGCCTAACCCTCCTCATGAAAGTGAGGGGACACCCGTGCTCACCAGTGGGCAGATCTGGGTCGATGACGATGACTTGGTTATGTCTTCTATGCCGTAACGAAAAACGTGAAGTTGCGCTCAACGCAATCCGCTGTGCTGGCTTCAATCTCCTTGACCACCCACCATATTCTCCGGACTTAACCCCAAGTGATTTTCACTTATTTCCAAAATTAAAAGAGGAAATTCGTGGAACAAAATTTCACGATAATGACGCGGTTATGGCTGCCGTAGAGGACTTTTTCGAGAGTCAAGAAAATAATTTTTTTTCACAAGGAATAAGGAAGTTAGAAACGCGTTATTCTAAATGCATTGCATTGGAGGGAGATTATGTAGAAAAATAAAATATTATTATTTAAATCTTTGCATTTTTTAATATTATTCCAAGAATTTTTTGATTCACCCTCGTATGCATACTCGTAGATAAACCACTATAACCTGATACGCAACGACCATTCGAATAACAGAAAATTCAAGTGAAGAACCAATTTATGGCCTGTTTATGTCAGGAACATATACTTTAACTAAATAAATATTT
Source organism: Campaea margaritaria (assembly GCA_912999815.1). Lineage (NCBI taxonomy): Eukaryota > Metazoa > Arthropoda > Insecta > Lepidoptera > Geometridae > Campaea > Campaea margaritaria. The sequence goes on from OU538788.1 coordinate 11,812,940, forward strand.
ACTGAAGTAATTTGACATGTACAGACTATTTATCAAAAATTGATATGGGTCAGAATCACTTAAAAGTTGTACCTTGTAAGTCCGTAGGGATTGTCCCGATAAAGTGACATGTACTGGGCACTCTGGGCAGTGGGCATACACTATCTGTATATTAATATATAATTGTATCATTATATTAAATAATATAAACTGTAATCTTTGCAACCTATTTCGCACAATGGTCAATATTCGACGAAACGCCATAATCTATCTATCTTAATTATTATGTATATACATTATATTTCGTGTGTATGTAAAGGAGCTCCTGAATGACTGGTCTGATTTTCAAGAAATATTGTATGTGTGTTTCTGGATGGCTTAGGTTCATAATTGAATTCCGTTGGTTGAGCTGCAAGCGGGTTCTAGGTTTTTAATTTTCAGGGCAGGACAACGTTGGCTGGGCCCGCTAGTATATACTCATATATAATCATCGATGTGTGTTTGTATGTTCCCAATTGACGCTATAACTGCTGGACCGATTATGATGACTTTTTAGGCAATCTTTAAATTAGCTTAGTGGGTGATTCTATGGAGTTTGATAGCAAGATGATCAACTGTTTTGTTTTATTTATCTGGCATTGCAACGCATGCTGTGTACAGCTAGTCCTAAATCACGGAAATAAATGTGTATTCGCGATTCGTTCAAATGACTAACTTGCATGTCAAAATCACTCGTAAACGTTTTAAGGCCAATTAAAAATTAAAACGATTAATTTATCGACGATTGACAAAAATACGTAATTGTCGTCCGTTAGCAATGACTCACACTATTCGTGGTCCCGTACAAACTTCTTGTCAATGAATAAAAGATTACCACCATGTGATGTTCACCAAATTAAGTTATTATTGTGAGGCAATTCACGAAAGTAAGTCAATTAAATTGAGTTATTACGGCCTCAGTTTTCGGTCGGATCGTATCGGATAGAGCGCTCTCTGAGTGGGCGCCAACTACCAGATTAATTTCATTCCCCGAAATGAATCCCTACCTCACTGGAAATTTTATAATTACTATAATTTAACTTCATCGGATATGTTAAGTTATATATATAGTTAGTTAGTTAAGCTTTGTTCGTGTGATCAGTTGATCACACGAACAAAGCTTTATCTCATCATCATCATTTCATGATCATCAGCTGCCATGAACAATGGCTGCTGGGAAATTCACAGATTGACAGCAGAATATCTCGTGATTTGAGTTACAGGATGCAATGGCATGGCTTTTGTTTGAGTTCAAGTGACATGCCCTTTGAAGTCAAACAAAAGCAATGCTACAATGGCTCGATCGCTTTGAGGTTTGCGAATGCAGGAATTAATTTTCAGCTCATCTGATTGATTGGTTTCGAATGACGTATGTACGTCGGTTTCTTTGGTCGCATAGGGGCCCCTGACATAATATAATATACATAATTATTATGAGGACTGCCTGAATCGTTATTTACTGGGACCAATTATTTAAGATGGGCTCCAAAGCACGGAAATGATTGCAATCCTCTTTATTTACAGGAAAAAATGTGCCTGTATCCTCATAAAGAAATTATTAATTTATGAAATTTTTAGACGAATTTTTAATATATAAATTACTAGCTGTGGTACATTCGCACATTCGCTGACATGTCACTGATGAAAAAAATAGATAAAAACAATCCTTGATGTAGATTATATATCATGCTAAAATTTCAGCTCGATCGGTGCAGAACTTTTTGAATTTTTGAAGCGTACACAAACCAACATAACATTTATATATACATAGATTGAAATAGATTGAAACAAGTTGATGAAACTTTTGTCATAGCAAATACTTGCTTTTTCTGTACTGTGTTTAATTTTGTTTCTGGTGTACAATAAAGAGTTTTTCTATTCTATTCTATTCTACTTGCAGTCTATAAAACTGCACTATATTTCAAATATTATTGTATCATCATTCCAGTGTAGTACCGTATGTGCAGTTACAATTTTTCGGCTAACGATTGTCGGTATAATCTAGAGTGACATAAAATATCCTCGCTTGCAATTTTGAGTCATAATCGTCCGTACAGTCTGAAATGCAAAGCCCTCTTGTCGCTCACTCCATTCTTCATGGTTGAGAGCTTTTGTGTCCCAGCCATTGCAAAATAAGTGAAGTTCCCCCTACCAGCACCGGCTTCATGGCTTGTAATGATCCAATTATTTTGATAATATAACCCAGATGCACGGAAGCATGCAGCTCAAGCGCCTCCTAGTGATTGCCTATCGTGGTAATTGGCAACTACCTATCATGCATGTTATTGAAACGGGATATTTACGGTATATTTGATCACGAGTAAACATTATAATAGTATGTTAGTGGTTAATATTTTACTAGGATACTGGCCGTGTTACTTTGAAACCTGACACAATAATAACGCATATTAAGTATTGCGACAAACAAAGAAAAAATGACGCACATTTTGAAATGACTTTTGCAGAGTTTTTTGGTGATATTTCTTCAAGTAGGTGTACTTCTGAGGCACTGGTACAGCTTATTTATTTATTTGTTTATTTATTCGGAAAACCAACAACTATACTTACACACTAATAAGAAACTTTGATAGTGTCATAGAACTAATTAGAAGTAACTAATATAGAGACAGGGGGTTACAGATTAGGGGTTGGGTGTTAATGGAGTTTCCTATTCGGGTGCAAGATTCAGCTGTAGATCAGCAAATAAAAGGGATGTTTCTCGTTTATGTCGATTATGCTTTTTAAAGTTTATATTCTTCTTTTCGTTTTTAAAACTTAGGGAACGTTGAGATGACTAGCGACAAGCGCGCATTTGCGCGTATTGTTACGCCTACGCTACGGTTATTTAAGACTGAAAATTTTTTATACACTTTTATATACTTGTAAGTGCGCATGAAAATGTGTTCGCAACACATGATGAACTTACCCCTTATCCTTAATTGTTTAAATAAACTAGGTTTTTTTTTTAATGGTAGTTTTATTCATTTCATTTCGTTAGCAAAACGCGTACTTAACGTCTGTCATCTGCAACTGCCCTTAGTCCAGCATTGATCGCGTTTACTCAAAACGCGCGTCAGCATATAATCATCTATGGACCTATGTAAACTTAGGAGTAAAATTCAGCACGCGTCTTACCAACGCATGCTTAACGCCAGTTTTCTGAGCATCTGTTCTAAAGTCTCATATGCCAAGTAATTTCCCTGGAAACAGTGCCCTTTAAACCGGAACACAGTATTGTTTGCACAGATGGGCTCTTACAGAAGAGGCCTAACATACACTACAGCGTGGGTCTCACCTCACTATCATGAGAAGGTTTAGTTAATAATCCAACACAGGAGTCAGGTCTAGATTGCTCAATCACACATCAGTTCTCGGGCATGTTGGTTTCCTCACGATTTTTCCCTTCACCGAAAATCGGGTGATTATTACGTACACATATTATTATCTTTTTATTATACAAGAAACATATTGGTACGTGCCTGTGGGTATTAATACCTGAACTAAAGTAAATCCATCTCGTGAACGTTTATATTAATGAAGCTATTACTAATATTAGCTCGATACAATAATGTGTGTATTATCATATCCCTGATTTGGGAAAGTATGAAACAACAGTAGAATTCATAAATTAACGTAGAATAGTAGATTGTACCACAAGGGAACAAAATAATGTATTTACGGCGAGAGCGATTTTTGAATCCAGAGCGAAGCGAAGGATTCTATAGTAGAATCCCGAGCGTAGCGAGGGGTTCTAGAGTAGAATCCTAAGCGTAGCGAGGGAGTCAAAGAACTTCGCTCGAGCTTAAATAATTTTGTTACTGTGTGGTACACGATACTTTTCATCCCAAGCTATGAGAAAATATTTATCATATGAGAAAAAAATCTTATGACGACTAATAAATCTATGAACGCCGGCTGCATGCACGAAAAAGTTGACACATTTTCCCGTAACGCTCATTGTCCCGTTACGCTCATTGTACGCTTGCGCCGCATCTTTCTCTCTTCTCTTCTTGACAGGTTAATTATTCTTGCATTTTAAAAATCTGATTACGGGTATAATTTCAAGTATTTATTATTTTATTATTAAAAAAATATTCATCTTTATTCATAAAAGTATGCAATCACTTCATCAATGTTATGTTACGACTTTGTCACGTTAAAATATCGTCCGTAATCTATGAACGCCGGCTGCATGCACGAAAAAGTTGACACATTTTCCCGTAACGCTCATTGTCCCGTTACGCTCATTGTACGCTTGCGCCGCATCTTTCTCTCTTCTCTTCTTGACAGGTTAATTATTCTTGCATTTTAAAAATCTGATTACGGGTATAATTTCAAGTATTTATTATTTTATTATTAAAAAAATATTCATCTTTATTCATAAAAGTATGTGTTAGCGCGGCAGCTAAGCTGTATAGGCTGAGCGCGCCTCCAATGGCGGGGGAAGGATGGCTGGTAGAAGAGTAGTACAAAGGAACTTAGCGACTAACCTGGTCTCCATGCAACTGCAATCACCTCGGTTCGGGTCCGTCTCCAAGCTGCTTGTTCCTTCAGGATGTTATGACGTTCGATGTAGTGGACTGTATTTTAGGCGGTTGGTGCGTGTCGGCAAGGAGCGTTTACGCGGCGGGTTTATAGCGGGTTTTGTTTATATTTTCGCGTCGAATTCACGTGGACCACCACAGAGGAGCAGCAGATCCAGTACTTTGGATTCGGCGAGAGCGGCAGCCGCGAAGGACGAGGGTCGATCGCAGACTACTTGCGGCGGCAAGCAGTTTTCTCGTGGATACCACGATATGAGCGACAGAGATAGTCGCCAAGAAATGATAGGAATAGGAAGGTAGGAAGGTATTATGAGTGCCAATGTAAGTGGCGCGAACATTTGCCCCCGGCCTAAAAACCATTGGTTTTTAAAAGAAAGCGGGAAATAAAAAAAAAAAAAATAAGAGTTAAACTCTTAAGCGGTCAACGGGTTAAATATAACATAGCGGTTGACCGGGGAGCAAGGGGTTAAATTATTGGGTAGGTAAGATACATAAACGGACGACGGGTCTCTGGTAGACGCCGGTCGCCGTTTTTACTGACGCTACTCGACAGATGCCATCGCCGCCGACATGAGTGGCCACGACGACGCCGAGAGGCCAGGATAGCGGGGGAATATTATCAGTGATAATAAGAACAATAGAACCTATTGTAATGGGATTCAAAGGTGTATTCCATTTTCCTCTAGATTGAAGTAAGTGAAGATATTCCAACTTCCACCGTTTGGAAAATGATTGTACCATTTGATCCAATAAAGCGTATCGTTTCAATAAGTGTCCAGGTTCATCGGGAACCGTGCAAGCGGGTAAATGCTTCAGCGGTGCGGTCATTAAGAAATGTGAAGCACTCAGCGCGGTCGGCTCAGACGGATCTTCGCTCAATAACGTTACAGGACGAGAATTGATAACGCATTCTATCTGTGTGAGTACGGTTAACATTTCCTCATAGGTGAGTGACTGTGAACCGATCGTCTTATGAAGATGACTTTTAAACGCTTTCACATATATTTCATAATTCCCCCCGAAGTGAGGACTTCGCGGTGGATTGAATTTCCAGTGTATGCGATTAGCTGATAACTCATCTGAGATAGACTTATTATATTCGTCGGAATTTAAAAGATCCGTTAACGCATTTTTCGCATTTTTAACGCATTCCGTTAACGCAGAGACGGGAAGGGAGTCAAGGAGCGCGGGTGAGTAACTAGCCCATTTGACGAGATCGAAGCCCCCGGCCTTGAGCAACTCGCGGAGATCGTCTCTGAGTTGTAAACAAGCAGACAGAGTAGGCATGGAGTAGCACACGTCGTCCATGTATGTGTTGTCGCTGATAAGAGATGCTGCGAGTGGGAAGCGGGCACCGTCGGCGGCGCACAGCTGTCGCAACACTCGCATCGCAAGGAACGGACTGCTACGTAGACCAAAACAAACGCGGTTGAATTGGTAGGTATCAAGCGGAAAAACGGGATCGAATCGATACAGGAATTTTTGATATTTGCGTTGGTCCTTATTTATCAAAATTTGTAGGTACATCTGTTTAATATCGGATGTAAAAGCGATTGGGTAGTGGCGGAAATCCAAGAGGATTGTAAAAAGATCGTTTTGTAAATTATCCCCGGTATATAAAACTTGATTCAAGGAGAGGCCTGAGTCAGTTTCAGCACTGGCGTCCATCACCATACGCCATCGAGTTGTTGTTTTTTGTAGTCTCGCAATGGCGTGGTGTGGCACGTAATATCCAGTAAAAGGACTATCATTGTCGATCAGTGAAATGTAACCCTTCTGAATGTACTCTTTGATTATAGCATCGTACTCTAAGCGCAGAGCAGGTGTCGCGGCGAGCTTACGTTCGAGATACATGAAGCGTTTTTTAGCGATAGGGTAAGAATTACCCAGAGAGGTCGCGGGATCGCGGGAGAAAGGTGACGCTACAGAATAGCGTCCCGTAGGATCGCGGGAAACGTTATTTGTAAAAATGCGTTCACATTCTATAGCGTCTGGGCTCAAAGTCGGCGTGCATTGCACCTCTTCAAGCTGCCAGAAGCGTTGGACAAGATTATCTAAACGTGGTCCTTCCGTAAAGGTACAGAGGGAAATATGAGAGCGGCATCTATCTTCAACCAAGGGGTCAGTGATAGAAACAACGGTTTCAATATGAGCGGGCGTAACATGAGCGGGAGTAACATGAGCGGGAGTAACGGGAGCGGTCCCGATTACGATAAAACCAAAAATGGTTTCAAAAGCGGTTGGAGTACCAGGCGGACCAGCGGCGCGGCCTGATAGCAATATTTCAGAAAAGAGCGGCGCGCCTATAAGTATGTCGATCTCGGAAGGCGAAGCGAAACTGTCGTCTGCCAGAGGCAGGCAGTTCAGGTATGAAAGGCAGGATACGTCAATTTTCACTGCCGGTAAATTGTCTGTTATGCGGTCGATAACATAGGCGTCAATTGCAATAAAATTATCATTTAGGCGGGAAGACAAAGTAGCAGAAACTGCTCCCTTGATTGGGTTAGATGCGGAACCTATCCCTTTAACAACGGTGTTCGTCACCTTATTGCATTTTAAATTTAATTTAGCGCAACATTTTGAAGTTAAAAAGTTACTTTGGGAAGCCGAATCAATTAAGGCGCGTACTACATGGCGGCGACCATTTAAATCCGTAGCATAAACTTGTACGGTTCCCAGTAAACAAGTAGTGTCATTAGGCTGCGAAGCGGGGCGTATATTACACAGCGACACCTGTTGTTGTGATGACTGATAAGCAGTTGTAGGTAAGTTCGTCAGCTGAGCGCTAGCGGAGCCCGCGACGGGCGGCGGCGATGCCGAAGGCGGCATGTGATCCCCGGCGGCGGAGAAGTTGCCAGTTCGCGCGCGCGGAGGCGGCGCGTGCGCCTGTGACGGAGCGCTAGGGTACGGGCGATTGTCTTCACGGGAAGATGATACTTTGCGGCATAACATAGAATGATGTTTACATCCACAATAACGGCAATTAAATTTAGAATTGCAAGCAGTATTTATATGCGTAGTGCTTAGACAATTAGTGCAACCTTTGCTTTGTTTTACAAAAGTGTACCTGTCGTCGATAGAAAGCTTATCAAATGCAGGGCATCTATATAAGTTAGCGTGATCGGCTTGTTTGCAAAGCGGACAGTGAGTGACGCATGATGCTGCAAAAGACTGCGTAGACCTTGCAGTACCCGGCCTGTTATCACTGCGGCTAAGAGAAACGGTCGTAGTGCGTTCCAATATTTTGCTTTGTTCGCGGATGAATTTTAAAAGTTCATTGTATGTAGGCATAGATTTACCTCGCATGTGCATTTCAAACGACCGTGCAGTACTTGAATCTATTTTCTTCAAAGCGAGCGATAGTAAAATAAAATCAGACACGTTATCGAGCTTGAGAGACTTCAAACTTGACACAGCCGTGCAGAATTTATCTAGGAATAATTCTAAGTTTTTATTCGTCGCGGTGTTAAAAGATTTAAAATCAAGCATTTGATCAAGATAAGCGGAGGCTAGGTTACGTTTGTCGTTATACTTATCGACGAGCGTCTGCCATATGATCGGATAATTATCACCGTTAGGTACGATACCAGAACAAACTGCAAGGGCCCGGCCTGACAATTTATTAATTAAATATTGGACGCGTTCGTGATCAGTGAGATCGGGATTTTCGTGAATCGTGCGTTTGAATGACTCATAAAATATCCTCCAGGTCATCGGATCTCCATTGAAGACCATCAAATCGAGTTCAGGAATTCTGATGGATTTACGTTGCGGGGCAACATTGAAATCAGCGGTTTTTAAAGGCGGGTTAAGTTTATTATAAACAAACTGACAACGGCAAAACATATCTTCGAAGACGTTTATAGATTGGTAGTTTACCGTGTACGAAGCGTTGAGAGTCAACTCGGTGACATTTAATTTGTTCACAATTTCATTGAAATCGGAGCGTAAGCGGTCTAACGAGATCATTCCACATAGAAATAAATCTTTCTCAGTATCATCAGTGAAAGCCTTTAAAGATCGGTTAAAAATATGTTGTAAGCGAGAAAATATAATGTCACGTTTACCTATCAAGGTCAAACGTTCGATCTGTAACGTATCGAGCGCTTTTGCGTCCTCGTATACTTCACTATCTTTGTCTTTTGAACGAGTAGCCATAGCCATCTTAACAAAGTATAAAAAACTAGATAAAGTATGAAATTCCTAATTTACTGCAACTGCCTACAGCATTTACCTGCCACGCGCGCGGCGTATTGAATACCCACGTGGAGACGCACGGGCGGTCGTTAGGAATACCTTCACTTTTTAATAAAAATTAAGAATTACGGAAAAATCGTTATTTTTACTATTTAGGAATGCGGAATACACGAAATAAGTATATAAGAGCGTAGTAGGATAGTACAGGGTACTATCTGAACTGTAATTGCGGGCGGGAACACGATAATTATAGGAAATTATCGTTGGTAAAAATACCAATATAAAATTGCGGGCGGTTATAAAGAGGACTATATGAGGCCTAAGAGGGGCCAGAGAATAGCGGGAGGACCAAAGAAGATCCGGCGGCGGAGGACCAACAATATGTTAGCGCGGCAGCTAAGCTGTATAGGCTGAGCGCGCCTCCAATGGCGGGGGAAGGATGGCTGGTAGAAGAGTAGTACAAAGGAACTTAGCGACTAACCTGGTCTCCATGCAACTGCAATCACCTCGGTTCGGGTCCGTCTCCAAGCTGCTTGTTCCTTCAGGATGTTATGACGTTCGATGTAGTGGACTGTATTTTAGGCGGTTGGTGCGTGTCGGCAAGGAGCGTTTACGCGGCGGGTTTATAGCGGGTTTTGTTTATATTTTCGCGTCGAATTCACGTGGACCACCACAGAGGAGCAGCAGATCCAGTACTTTGGATTCGGCGAGAGCGGCAGCCGCGAAGGACGAGGGTCGATCGCAGACTACTTGCGGCGGCAAGCAGTTTTCTCGTGGATACCACGATATGAGCGACAGAGATAGTCGCCAAGAAATGATAGGAATAGGAAGGTAGGAAGGTATTATGAGTGCCAATGTAAGTGGCGCGAACAGTATGCAATCACTTCATCAATGTTATGTTACGACTTTGTCACGTTAAAATATCGTCCGTAAACTAACTTTACTGACAACCAATTTTTTTTAAATTTGGATAGCCAATGCCGCGTCGCCACGCGCTGTTTTTTTTTTATTGCCGGCCAGGAGTTTATTGAACCGAATTGCGTTCAAACTTTTTAATTAAACAGTGTTCCAAATTCAAAACTCATTTCATCACTGTTATTAAGTGCGTGGAAAAGACCCACTTTGCTCGCACTTATCGAGGAGCAAAATGCCACTTTTTGAATACATGGGATGAAAATTTTACTTGTTCCATATTTATTTAATAAATATACTTGTTAATTTGAAATGTAATATTCTGCTGTAGATTTGTCCTCTCTCCGACAGCACTGCGGTTCTGGTGGTAACTAAGCTAACGATGTACCTGGCAATGGAAGGTACGGAGAAGACGCCAATTTGCCCAACCTTACTTCCACCTGACTGACGAAATACCAATGATTTGTTTCTTTGACGAAAACAGACAAAGTATATTTAAACTAAAAGTGTATGTTAAATAAAATAGAAATAACTAAGCCCGCTGCTACATTGTTTGCGTTTACTTTGGTCTTATATACTTATAAAAACATTAAAGGACAAAACATCTCACAACTGAATTGAAATATATTGAAAAAACAAATTGCCTAGGAGACTTAAAAAAAGCTACAGTACTTATTATTGAACTACAATGTAACTTTTTTGGAAATGGTCTCAGTCTGTTGTTTTTTTATCACGTTAAAACGACTGAAACAAGTAGAAAAAGAGCTAATTATAAAAAAATAACTGTAAGCGAGGCGCTGGTACAGTTAACATCAAAAATGAATAAAGACCAGACAAGTTTTAAAACCATGACTGGTATTTAGTGCACTACAGACTTATTATTACATAACTCTCTCTTCTCTTCCTCTCTATTCAAAATTAGATCCCAAATCTATTAATGCTTTTAGGACTCACTAAATCCTGCAGTGAGAGACAAGGAGTTATGACATTTAAAAGAATAAAATAAAATTAAAAATAATTATTTACTCTCAATGCCCTAACTACCGGTCACGTTTTTGAAACTGATCTGTTCATCATTTCTTTTGTTGTTGACTGTACTAAACCACCGGGTTTTGGTGGGAAACTGCCTTCTTATATCAAGTCACTCTAAATTTAGACTTCTATCTTTATCCGCAACGAAGTTACAGGGGATTGAAAATGGCCCGAACGGCTCCGAGAAATAGAGGGTACGGCTGTGCCTTTGTTTGCCTGACTTATATATAAAAAGTACCACTGTGACCAAAGTCTAGTTTTTATAAATGTTAACCACTGGTCGCGTTTACACGGAGATACTGTCTTGAACCACAGCCTGTAAATGCGAACAATGAGTGTGCGCTTGAGCGAGCCAATAATTGTCGGCGATTATTGCATAACGGATTAGTCATGCGAACCTGCAGCTGGGTACAACTGTACATGTCACAAGTGAGATATACATAATGTGTATCTATTGTATAATATTTCCTCGGTTCGTCGACGCCGCTGCTGACAATGGGTCTAGCTTCTCGCAATGAGAATAGCTATTGCTATTCAACGTGGATATGCAACCAGTGTGCAATATAACCATTGCTTTTTAAGTTCTGTTGTATGAAGTAAAATACCTATAATAAAATAAAAGGTTCCGTGTGTGATTACAAAAGAAGTACCACATTGATGTTATTTAAACGACATCGGTATTTATAATCACAAATGATAGTTTTTGGAACTTTTTTGTCTGTCTGTATGTCTGAAAGTTTGTTTCGAATAGACTGCAATACGACCGAACGGCTTTCAATGATATTTGGTAAAAGTATCCTATAATATTCTACGTACACATCTATATAATGATATATAATAGGATACTTTTTGTCCCGTGAAAATTAACGGTTCCTGTAGGATAATAGTCTGGAAGTGAAACAGCAGGGCGTAGCTAGTTATACCTTTTACGTAACAAATACAGTACAATGTTAGGTATACGTAAACCCAAATGTCGATATAAAGTAAAGCCAAGAGAGTTTTCCTTAAAGCAAATTGAAATTTCTTTAGGTTGGGTGGGTCACAAGAAAATTGCTTTATTGGCATGAAATTCTGTGAATATCTTAATTTATCTTAATTAACAGAGATCTAAAGGTATCAAATAAATTAATACAGGATGGTTATGCGAGAGTATAATTACTGCCTACCTCCGAATTTATAGAATTACTAATTATACAACGCTTGATTTGTTGTCTCAATATTCTCGTCAACATCATGTAGATAACAATTCTATATACCTACCTTGGTCATATCACAGAATAGCGGAAATAACAGCCAACGTTATCCCCCGTTTCACATCTATTTATGAAAATCTTATCTTACTAATTTCACTAATATTATAAGAGCGAAACTTAGTGAGGAAACCCACATACCTACCCGAGAATTTTTCGGTGGTAGGTATGTTATCCACCAATCCAGACTGGGCCCCCGTGGTGGATTATGGCCTAACCCCTCCTCACGAAAGTGAGGAGAGACCCGTGCCCAGCAGTGGGACGTTATGGGTTGATGATGAAACTTAGTGTGTTATTCAAATAAAAAAAAAATGCCGACCAATCTAATGATAAATGATGATTACATTAGTTAATACCTTAATTTATATCAAAGCCGTTAACTAGTGGAGGCTTTGGTCCTAGTACTGTAAGCTTACTATCAATGTTTAAATATCAAAGCAATCTTCCATTGCCATCTTTTCGGATTTATAGAATGAGCAGTAGTTCAATAATATAAAAATCATAGCGTTCAATCGAACTGGATGCAAAAGCCCAATCAAATGAAAGTAATAAATCTATTATGAACTTATAACTTCGACTTCGTCGGATGCTCATCTTACTGTCTGACTAATATTATAAATGCGAAAGTTTTTGTGTTTGTGTGTTTGTCCTCTCTTCACATTGAATCGACTAAACGGATTTTGAAAAAAATTAACTATTAGATATATTAGCTCCTGGATTAGAACATACTTTTTAGCCCGTAAATCATAACAGTTCCTGCGGGATAAAATTAAATAAAATAAATATTCCTCTATACTTCACAATGAGTCAAGGAGTGCTTATAAAATTTCGTAAATAGATACTTGAGGTCATGGAATACAATATAGAATACATTTTATCCCGTAAAATTGTCGGGTTCTGTGGAATAACACTTAACGCGGGTGAAACCACGGGACGCTGATAACTATATAATATCCGCTAGACGCCGCCCGCCAGAGGAAGTTAACTAAATATCGTTATGGTGCTACACCGCTAAGCTGCTACGCGCTGCTACGTTACACTACTAGTGCTACGCAACCGTAGCCAACTTGTAGAAACCGCTTGGAAGCTTTGCAACTGCAACGAATAATTATAGCGGTAACGAACTTTATTTAACTAGCGGTTGCTTGCTCGAAAACACATACGTTTGTTTTTATAATGTTACGGCAAGCGAAAACACGCCTATCGTGGGAAACCTGCTGTATTGACAATTTTAACACAACAATTGTGTGCACCGTTGTTGTGCCGCACAGCTGATTGAGTAAAGTTACGACGCAGCGTCTACTAATAAACACACACGTTGCGTGAAGATTCGCAAAAGTGTCCTAAAAAGTAAACCGGCTTAGCAGAATTGAGTGATGTGGCTACGAGGCTATCTGTGCGCTTTGCGACCTAAAGATATCGGGTTTGAAATCTTGATCCTGTACAGTAGCCATGACCTAATTTAATAAGTTATAATTATATTAATTAGATAATACTTTATCCATTTGAGAGAAAAAAATCTTTCGATAATAGAGTCCATAAAAAATAAATAAAAAAAAAAACAAATCCTAGAATTCTGAACCAACTGGCAATAGTGCAAACATAAAAAATGTAGAGGAATTCTAAGTATTATCGTGTTATACAGAGATAACCATCTATGATTTAGGCGACTCACTGAGTTCAGTCTCTCGACTCGCAGTAATTGCTTGCAACGTTGAGCTTAATTTGCAGTCAGATATTCCATTAGTGGCTTGACTCCAGCGCTGTACATAGCTGCATTACAGGAGACCATACTGGATAGCTTAAGATATTTTTAATTTTGCTCTATTTATTATGAATTTATTATTTAATTTTTGTTAATTTTACCTACTTTCGCGAAAGTCAAGGGAATATACGATAAAAACGAGTGTGCTTTAGACCACACGACTGTAGTAAAACTTCACTATGAGAGAAAGAGAGAAAGAAAATGTGTGCTCGCACCTCTCTTTCTTTCCCCTACAGTAATATAAGAAGCGTAACTCTCTTTCTCTTTCTATCCTCACTAACTTATATCACCTTCTCAATTTCATCGATCACACTTTTCGTAACGATCTCGTCACGCATTCACCAGCTTACTCTCCAAGTCAAGCGTGCGTAAAGAAGTTTTACTTCAAAAATCATTTAGATAAGAAACCGCTCGGATACAAAAGAAATATCAATGAAATTTCATCATCATCATCGTCATCATCTGCCCACCCTCGTCCACTGCTGGACGTAGGCTTCTCCCAATGAACGCCACTGAGCCCGATCTTCGGCTTTCCTCATCCAGTCCTTGCCAGCCGTCTTCCGCAAGTCGTCACTCCACCGGCGGCGTCCTACACTACATTTGCTCAAACGCGGTCTCCACTCCAGAACTCGTCTACTCCATCGGTTGTCGGTTCTTCTGTAGATGTGGCCGGTCCACTGCCACTTCAGCTTGCTAATCCTTTGAGCTATGTCGGTTACTTTGGTTCTCTGTCGGATCACCTCATTACGGATCATATCCAATAAAATTTAGCTTGTTTTAATAACAAGTACATGGATATATTTTTTTTTTTATAAAAAAACGAATAAAATGACATTTTCTAATAATGATTCCTAGCTAGATCGATTTATCGCCCCCGGAACCCCCTATATACTGAATTTCATGAAAATCGTTCGAGCCGATTCCGAGATTCCAATTATATGTATATATATATACAAGAATTGCTCATTTAAAGATATAAGATAGTGACAGCGGTTAAATACTTAAATCGTGAGTTTATCGTGAGATCAGCGGTAGTATTGCGCCAAATCTAGTTTGCGGACATAAATAGATCACGCTAGTCCGCCAGATTGGAGGCAGTCCGGTCGCGTGCGCTGACTCGAGGCGGAAATAGCAGTTCGAGATGTTCTTGAAAGCATCCGGTGTGAATAAGGAGTCGGCATATGTACAAACTAGCCCAGCAGGCAGCCTCATAGGAGCAAAGGGTTAATAGTTTATCTCCACATTCCCGTACATAAAGGAAGAGAGTGCTGACAGTTTGACTTATCGGAAATCGAAATTTTATTTCATTTTGGAACGTAAATTAGGGTGACTATGTCACGTTACATGTTGCGATTTTGAACATACATACATTTGATTTTGATACATTAATTATTATTAAGATACCATTGTTTTTTTCTTCTAATGAGTTGTTTATATAAATCGCAACAAATTTAAACTAACCTGGTTTTTATTGATATGAAAGTAGGTACGAGTATGTCCACCAACCTAGACCGGGGCCCCGTGGTGGATTACGGCCTAATACTTCTCACGAATGTGAGGGGAGATCTGTGCTCAGCAGTGGGCCGATATGGGTTGTTGATGATAATGAAGAAATCTAAGGTCTGCTCCGTTACAATTAATTGCGATTTTGCAAAAGTTAAGTCAAAGTATTCGTTGAAGGCTTTGGAGGCAATATATTACTTTACATCTTAACCTTAAGGTGGTACGTTTAGCTTATGGCGGGAAATTTAAATTAAAAGCAGTTTTTATGGTTACAGGCTGTAAACCGGCGAATAACTAATTTAAATTATATCGACTATAGTAGATAATTCTTTACGATATTCTGTAGAGATATTTAAAATTAACGCACCAGATTGCTCAAATAAGTCAATTAACCGTTAAACTCACGACTAGTGTTTATTGACTTATTTGAGTAATCAGATGCATATGTGTTTAATGTTTTTATGAAATAGTGTGCAAAATCATCGAGGATTATCGCAAATTCCATTATCATTTACAATAGTTACCTAGTCTAGCTGCAAAAACGAAAATACTGTTTGAACTTTAAATTTGCCACCATAAGTGAAACGAACCACCTTAAGGAACTCAAAGTCACGAACAATGAGAAAAATGAAATCTTAAACTCAATTAAACTAAGTAACTTGAGTTTGCTGCAAAGGAAAGCTAATTTCCTTTTCACGAGTAGATTCAAGGTTGAATCTCACACAGGCAAATAAAGGCACCCTTTGATTATACTTTAGACTCAGATTCTAAATGAAGGTTTTATTTCTCTTCCATGTTTACAGATTTTCTGTTTTCTGATGTGACAACGTCTAATAAATCGATGAACGCCGGCTGCATGCACGAAAACGTTGACACATTGTCCCGTAACGCTCATTGTACGCTTGCGCCGCATCTATCTCTCTTCTCTTCTTGACAGGTTAATTATTCTTGCATTTGAAAAATATGATTACTAGTATAATTCCAAGTATTTATTCTTTTATTATTTATTTATTTATTTATTTAGGCACACATAACAGAACACTCAGTATAATATTGCTAGCATAAAATAGGTACAATTAGTTTAGTGCTGGACAGTGTCCCAAAAGATGCGTACACAGCATGACAGAAATTTGAAAACAGTTAACATCGAGGAAAATTATTAAGAAAGAAAAAAACAAAAATCTTTGAAGATAAAATTATACATGAAAAATAAAAATAATATTAATAAATAATATTAATTATATTATTATTTTATTAAAATATGATAGAATAGAATAGAATAGAATAGAATAGAAAAACTCTTTATTATACACCAGAAACAAAAATAAACACAGTACAGAAAAATTACAATAGGTAAACAAGGGTAGTACAATGGGCGGTCTTATCGCTGACAGCGATCTCTTCCAGACATTTCTTTACAAGAAACACATTAGCACGTGCTCGAACTGGGATTAGTACTCAAGACCCTCTCCTCGGAAGGCGGACATTCTTCTGCTAGGCTAACACCGTTTCTCGTAAGGCTCGAAGTTGTTTAGTCCAAACTAAATATTTGAAAGTTAATCGAACTTCTAGATGTTTATTCTCATGGTATACAAATATTGTACTATGAGAATAGACTAGAATAGACTCTTTATTGTACACCAAAAACAAAAATAAACACAGTACAGAAAAATTACAATAAGTAGTACAATGGGCGCATAAGAATGCCTAATAAGCATTTTAACTGTTTTTAGTCCACAATAATATCATTCCTTTATTGTAATTAGCACACCATTGAACATTCTATCATCACCAACAACTAAATTAATAAAATTAATAAAAGGTAAAGTTCCTTTAGAACTTTTTTATATTAGAGCTTGTCAACAACGTGATGTTAGTAGTTTTTTTACTTTGCACCCAATCCAAAGGTGATTTAAAAGTACCGAACCTATTCATACTTGATTGATCGTTGCTTCCGGTGCGGAAAGGTGAATTGCGTTCAATTAGAGCTTTAAAGATTTAATAAATTCGTGTCAAAGTTGAACACGACATTCAGTTCTAAGTATCAGAAATGAATAATATCACTTTCCTGGGACAAAACCGTTCACTGCAAAATAAAAGTGTAACCGTTTATATGGAATTGTACCCAATTTAGCTATCATCCTTGTGTGCCGTAGTTCGACAATGCTATTCTGTTTCTCAGAAATGGGTAAAATATCGACAATTCGGTGTAGAAACGGCGTAAAAGCCATTTTTGAAGAAAACAACTTAGCGATGCAGTTATGTGTATATTTGGACGCTATATCTACATATATGCAAATTTAAAATTTATAATTCACTAAAAAAAATTTTGCTAACCAATTTTTGTTCTCTTAAGTCTATTTATCCGAAATCATAATCTTAAAGCAACTACGTTGGTGTTTCCGCCCTTTCTACACCGAAGTATCGACATCGTTACTGGCACAAAAGCCTTTAAAATTGATTTTAAAATAGTGCTTCCATTTTGGCAGGATGACATGAAGGCTGAATGAATAATTAAAATGTCCATTGTCGGTGGATTCCATGTGTCTCGTGCGTTAAATATCGAGTAGTTAATACACTTGCTTATACGTCTGTCACATCGTTTGTCCACCGTAATAGGGTTAAGAATTTGAACGTCATTATCCTATCCTATCCCACTAATATTATAAATACTAATATACCGTGTACGTATTGTTAGCTGATTTTATAAAATCCTATTAATATTATAAATGCTTTTGTTATGTTAATGTGGGTGTACAGTTTTACTGCCTAAGTTGTTTAGTATCTAATCCCTACTTAAAGCAGTACTTAAACTTGGGCTTATAATATAATGCTAAATAAGGTTCGTTTTTTTTATTTGACTTAGTGACGAGACGACCAAGTCGTTCACCTAATGGCGAGTGCTACGCTTGCCCTTAACAGTCACATCACCACCCAGGACCCTGCATTGCATAATCCTGCGCGGCACTGCACTGCGTTCGTCACTCTGAGACATCGGCTCTAAAGTCTCATATACCCAGTAATTTCCCTGGAAACAATGCCCTTCAAACCGGAATACAGTAATGTTTGCACACTACTGCTTGGCCGTAGATATTTGGTACTTCCCCAGGTGGTCTCTTGCAGAAGAGGCCTCCTACTACAAGCTATTGGAATAGGTCAGATAGTACAAAAACTATTAGGTGATCTGTGACATTACAGTGCCGCAATAGTGCTCTCCATTTAATTATTGCAGTCCAGTGTATGAAAAAAGAAAGAAAGAACATTTAATCATTTGTAACTTAGAACAAGGTTATTTACATACAAAATAAGAAATAAAAAGTAGCGAAATTATTCCAAAATGGTCCCAACTCACCATGATGTTGGTTGCAAACAACCAGCGCTGGTCTTCCGCTGTGACCATTTGGACGTACGTGACGGGACGTGTCACGGACATACTGCCCGAACAAAGTAGAGCAGTAATGAAGCTTAACATGGTGACCGTTGACGTCAGCAGATACTTATAATAAATAAACAAAATAACCAAAAGATACAAAATAAAACAAAAAACAGAAAAAGATAAAAACAGGCAAAAGAAAAACAATTAACAATAGAAAAGATAAACACTAACTTAAAATTGGCGCTGCATGCATTTTTTTTAATGATAATCTTCAATATGAACCCATATCGTCCCACTGCTGAGCACGGGTCTCCAATCACTTTCGTGAGGAGGGTTAGGCCATAATCCACCACGAGGGCCAGATCCGTATTGGTGGATCACCTACCTACTACTTCCGAAATAATTCTCGGGTAGGTACCACGATGTTTTCCATCACCGAAAAGCGAGTGATAATTACGTACATATGTTTTATAAGAAACATATTGGTACGTGCCCACCCTGGGATTTGAACTCACGACCTTCTGATTGGAACTCGGACGTTTTCCCACTAGGCTACTACCACCTTTGTGATAAGTCGTCCAAAAAGCGTGTAGACTTATAAGCGTATGGTATGGACCCTGGGCTATGAGCTAAAACGGAATTTACCATCAAACGAATGTATAATGCATGAGCTCGTTTCTGTGTCAGGATACCTAGGAAGCAGCACTTTATACCATACCTAGGAGACAACTGCATACTAAATATGTTATCAAGCATAGAGCTTCATTTTGCATGCACTACGCAAAAGGTTATTTAGAAACAGAATCCTTAATATCACTTAATAAATTGGACATTTTCTATCTGCTACTCAGCAGCGACTACTGGAAGACGTTCGTTCCATACATTTGTTTGAACAATCAATACACGTCCGACACGATAGTCGGATAGGACGCCCGAGTCGGAAGCAGCGCCAAGGTAAACGATTCAATAGTCTGATCAGACAATCGAAACCAAATCGGACGTATATTGCCGGGTTTAAATACACGTCCCAAATTAAATAATACATTAGCCATCCCCAAACACAACCACGGATTTTCAAACTTGTTTGACACAACCCGTCAAAGATATAGAACAACCTACCGCCACAGCTGACAAAAAAAGTTATACCTACTAGACTAGAAGGACAAAAATATAGAATAGAATAGAATAGAAAAACTCTTTATTGTACACCAGAAACAAACAACTACAACTAACTATAACTAACTATATAACTTTGATACAACCTTAAGTGGAGGCTGAACACTCTCATGTACTAGTATACTTTCGCTCGCACACACACACCCTCGCAAATACGCACACTCACTTGAAGAAAATAATTAGTTGATACCTACCTCACGCCAAGACGTTTTACATAAACTCTATAGACCGTTTCACATAATACTATAATGTGTGCGAAAAACAAAGTAAGAATGATTAAAATTGGTTAAGATTTGAGGGGATTGTTTTGTATTTTAAACTGTAGTAATGAAAAGGTATTAAGATTTAATTAGTTTGTTTTCACGATCCTGTTCTACCTATTAAGCTCCCCGTAATCCGCATCCCCTATTATCTCGGCGAAGATTTTGTTCTGAGAACAAGGGTAAGTAGGTACATTGAATAAAAAATAAGTTTAAAAAATAAAATCCGACTACTGAGAAATCACGCTCTAATTAGAAAATATTCTTTTCGAAAATTGTTAATATTTAATAAAAAACTTAACGTAATAATTATATTTTAATGTATTTCATACATATTTATAATGACGTTCAGAGGATAACTGTGGCCAAACGGGAGATTTCCCTAAAGCTTATGTTAGCTTACTATTGTTACAACGTTTTGTTTTGTAGGGTAGGTGGTATACGACCACGACTACCCTCTGAAAGACCAAAACCCTAAGGTTCCTTCCTATTTTATGTCCTTTAAGGCCTTAGCGGCATAAAGCTTAGAGCTCACGAAAAAGAGAAAAATAAATGAAAACACGAAAGATATGATCCTTATTGTTCCGTAGGGTTTCTTTTATTCTTACGTAGGGCCCAACGCTCCAACCTACAGCTCAGCCACCACTGCTCTTTTAGAAGTAAGAAGACAAGGATGTATTTCACAGAACACGCCACTTTTATACTGTCGTCGCGGTGTCACTAAAGGGTTATTTATTTATCTGTCTATCTATCGATCTACTACTCAGGTAAGATCAATCGTTGAAATGGGATTGGTTTCTAATAAAGATAAGAACACAAAGAATCTACTTTTAGCTTACTCGGCATATTGGATAGAGTCGCAATCCGTTTGTGTACCTACCTATTATTGTAGGACCCAAATGAATTATTGGATTGGAGTAGGTCCCAAAAAAGACTAATTATAGATGTGAAAGTTTATGTGTTTGTTTGTCTTTTCTTTACGAAGCCATGACTGAACAGATTAGATTATATTTGATAGGATTGGACAATTGTAGCCCTAAAAAAGGTAACGGTTTCTGCGGGACAATAATTAAAACGATTGAGACCGCGGGGCTCAGCTAATCTATAAATGAATTCCTATTTCCCCTGGTTACGTCATTACTTGAGAACGACTTAACCGATAAGGTTATTTGTTAAATATTCGTAATAGCACCGAACAAGTTTTAAGGAAAAAAAATATTAGGAAAGTTTATCTGAATAATCGGAAAATTTGGGAAAAATTGATAGTGCTTTAATCTTTGTGTGATTTTTGCATTATGTTACGGCTTGACATTTTTTTTTACTTTTGTTTCTTCATGACCTTCAGCTGTTTATTTTCGTATGTAACATGGGGTGTTTTTAACCTGGTAAATGCAGGGTACTTGCGGGAGAACTGAAATTATGAGGGTGAAACCAGGGGGTGCAGCTAGTATCATAATAAAAAGATGTATAAAACAAAAGTATTATTATTATATTATAATCAACCAACCCTGGGCAACATTGTGTAGGTACCTATATTAATTTTTATAAGTGTCTCTCATAGTTACTGATTAATTTTTTTTTAAATTGCTGCATAGGCAAGCATTTGACCGCAGTCTCACCTGGTGGTAAGTGTCGACGCGGTCGGTGGTGGAGCATGCTTGCCTAGAAGATACCTATTCACTCTCGACTTGAAGACTTTCAGATAATCTATCTATCTATATATATAAAATTTTTGTTGGTTTGTGTACACTTCAAAAACTCAAAAAGTTCTGCACCGATCGAGCTGAAATTTTAGCATGGGATATAATCCGCATGAAGGATTGTTTTTATCTATTTTTTTTCATCAGTGACATATCAGCGAATGTGCGAATGTGCCACAGCGAAGCGTGGCAGGGTACAGCTAGTAATAAATTTAAATAATTATTTGTACAAACTATTACATAAAAACGTTTGGATATTTTATTTTTATCTACTCAGATTAGTATGGAACTTTATTCACATGAAATAAACTTAAAAACAGAAATAAAAAAAAATATATCTTAATTAACAATAATTAAATAAAAATAAATAGAAAACTAACTAAAACTTAAAAGTCTAACAGAAGAGGCTGTCCAATTCCATGAGGCATGGTGCCAAGAAGACTGGCTGCATTTCCACGTTAAATAGGAATAGCTATTCTATGTGCGAGAAATGAGGCCAGCCCTCTGATCACCAGCGGCATCGACTAAACGAGGAAATAATTGCTTGAAATTTAAAGAATAATAACTATTATAAAAAACTTAAAGAATAAAGCTATTTTCGTAATATGCACTTTTTTAGGATACAGGCACATAATACCTATTATGTACCCAATCTACAGCGTGATTAGACGAGCACGTCCTTCACCTGATGGTAAGCATGACGCCTGCCAACGACAGTTGCACTGCTATCCAGTTTAGGTACATTGCATTTCAGAACCTTGCGCGGCCCTGCATTGCGCTCGTCGCCCTGCGACGAGTATACATAGGTACATTCCTAATAATAGTTTCCTATTCAAGTCTTCAAGTATTAATACATTCTTAAGCCTCAAATGGCCAGTAATTTCTACAATAATTTCTATACAGCACCGTAGCGTACTCCGATACGGTCATTGTTTCAATGGGATTAAGTGCGATTCTTGTACTGACGCGCATCGAGCCGGCAATCTAGGTTCTACATTCCTATTAACTAGAGAATGTTATCCCCGATTCAAGTTAACGATTCTACTGTTCTCTGATCACCTAACACATACTCAACTAATGACGGGCATGAGCCAAGGTGATGTCCATGAATTATGCATTAGGTAACTAAACTATGGAGGTAGAGGTAAAGAGTTCTATCTTATATGGGAAACCAGTTGAAAAATTGTCCAGCTGTAAATAACAGTTCAAAAACCAGAATGGCGCTAGCGTAGATACAGGGTATGGTTTCAATGACGGATATAAGTGTGCCGAGTATGGAAAAGGTAATATAACCTGAAATAACTGCTGTGAGAAAACTAAGGAGAGTAAGTATACATTTTTGTGAAAATTAAATGTGATTTCGTATCAGTAAAGAAATTTTTTCCTCATAACTCTAGGTATTTTATAATCATCTCAGACTCATACCTTGAAAAAACCACTATAGTTTAATTTCCGTGTTAAGTTTTCCCAATTTGCCCCAAACTTTCAACGATGGCCACCGAAAACAACAATTGCACAACTGTCCATACTGATTTGGTCATTGTCCAAATCAATCGGACGTCTTGAAGTTGGGGAAAAGTACATGTAAAGATTCCGTTACATACACGGCTAAAGGTCGAGCTAATTAAAGCGTGTTATTAACAAAACAGACATTTATGTTATGCAAACCGAAACATTAGTAAACCTACGGTTTATGTAACAAGATATAACAATAGTAATATTTATCTAGGATGATAAGAATAACAAAATAAAACAGACAAATAATTGTGTAACCTAATTTAGACATATAGACAGGAACCAAATCTTTTCTACCAAGAAGGATCCTTCCAATTAACTTCGTTACTATGAGAAATAAATGTTTTGTTAACACGCTATTGTTAGGTACTAGACTAACCTAACTGCGTAATAAATTCTAAGGGACTGAATTTCAAGCCTTCTAATTGATGCATCATCGTGAAACTTGGTGATTGCGTGTTTTTTTGATAATATGGTGCCATCGACCTAGCTTGATGATGGAGCCGGAAGATGGGCAGCGCAATTCTTATATGGATCCGAGACAGCAGATCCAGTTTAGGTTCTTTTTCCCCACAAACTGGAACAGAATAATGTTTGCACACTACTGCTAGGCGGGTGAATATCTGGCAAAAATACTTCCCCAGGCGGACTCTAGCACAAGAGATCTACCACTACTAAAATGTTTGTATCGTAGCCATTCAAGCCTCCGGTGGAAAGATTAAGCAACACACGCATCATACCAATAGCCTATCATAGACACTCGAATGAGCTGACCGAGAGATGGCATTGAACTCTGAAGTCATCATGGTTCCAGTACACGATTGAAGGAAGAGATACAACCTGTGCCATTGCTATTAGGACTGTACAAAGATTTTCGCATCAATAACCTTACTCCAGCAATGATGACGTAGAGCACGACACTCAGCATACCATGAAGACCTTCTAAACTGCTATTGTCGTTTTATAGTTAACAGAATCAAGACCCAGATTTCATACAATCTGCCAAAACAGCCATTGAAGTCATTACCCCTCAAACATAGCCCACAACTGAGAGGTCGGTAAAAATATTGCTACAATTCTAGTCAATCTGAGAGCAGCATCTGCGTTACGCGGTGACCCGCGCTGTTTCATACAATAGACGCCCGCGCCTGTCCCCGTGACGGAGCACTTTGTATGAAAGCATGTGAGCGCCCGTAATCTATAGATAGATAACTAGATAGAAAATCTTTATTGAAACACCACAGAACAAAGAAATCTTAAAAACTAGAACACAACCAGTTTAACACTTAGTGTCACAATGGGCGATCGTATCGCTCAGAGCGATCTCTTCCAGACAACCATGCATGAAGAGGAGTAACTGGCAGATCGGTCGGTGGCTTTCCGTATAAACATGAAATAAATAAACAAATAGATACCATACATAAGAATAAGCTTAAATATATAGTAACGTAATAGATAAACTTAATATACTTATGCTATACGAAGTTTCTGCCTTAAATGTTGTAACGACGCAACATTGTAAGGATTCTCATCACAATTCTACCAAGAGCGCATTAAATCGAGCCACCAACTCATCATCTAGATGGGTTCTAGATTCCACAGCCTAATAAAACTTGCGTCCTTACACATAGAAGATACATTTCAAATGTTGTAGCGATGCAACATTGTGAGGATTCTTATCACTATTCTACCAGGAGCGCATAACGTTGAGGTACCTGCAACCGTCTAGAGTAATTACCTAGAATATATGCCAATTACTTTGCCACTTCTCGTGCTATTAGTTACTATGGCTGTGCTATTACACTATTTAGGCCGCTCACTAATGGTACGGTTTACCACCGTGCTAACCAACGGCAGATTGATCGTGTACATACGGGAATCAGTTTTGTATGCAATACTATTGAAGTTCCGAGAACAACGATACTACAGCACAAAACGATCGCCATAGCATATCTGTAACAGTCAAAGTCGTAATCAATTATACTGCAAAATTCAGTATAAACCGGTTTTAACTAATATGCTCATTTGATGGCAAACGCTCAGTAGGCCATGTATAATATGTAGATTTTGCAAAGTAAGATATTAAGTAATGTTGGTCTTCGGGATCTTTTCAACGATACTAACTAATTTTGTAGATACGGTTATTTCTTATAGCCCGCTGCTGACGCGATGCCGCCGTAGGAGAGGCGTATGACGGTATGACGACGGTGCAGCGATACCCGGCGAAACCGCCGTGACGTAAGAAAACCGTATCGTCTATAAGCATCCTTAAACTTCTATACTTGACACTGGAACGGACGCAGCAAATTAAGCGTTCCTCCAATCTGTACATGCACCGCCTCTTTAATAATAGGGCACTGAAGTCTACTTTGTAGATCAATTGTTCGTGCAACATTGTAAGGATTCTGTGGCTATCGGTACTAGGAATTTAGAATCATTGAGAGATATCCCTTATAGCTCCCTGAATACATCAAGAAACGGTGACATTTATAGTATCTATAGACGGCCCAGTTCTGCTATCTACATTGACTATTATGAGAAACTTGTCAATGGATACGAATTATTTGTTATCTTTGCTGCGACTTTCTAGACGGGTGCTAGGGCCATACATTTGCAACATTGTAACAGGATCGACCTTATTATCATGTTATATTTTAGCGCTTCGATATTACACAGGCGTGAGGTGTTTCCTTGATTCCTTATCGGGGTTTTTGTCGCATGAATACCGGATTTACACATGCGTGCTCGCGACTCTCCTCATCCCATAATTAAATGTTAAGCGAAACAATTGTGTTAATTGCTGACACAAGGGCCGTTTACACATTCGCACAAATTCCTCGTGTCTCATCTCAGCGCGAACGTCAGTCTCTCTACTCGTTGCTAGTCGTCGAACTTATAAATTCATGTCCAACATTCTGTTTTATGCTTTTTCAAATTATCAATGTTTGGTCTTAAAAAAGCTATTTAACTGGGTGCAATTCCTTTTATTAATGGTGCATCTACTAAATGGCTTCCGTGATTCTGCGTATATCTATATCAATATGTAGATAAACTAAATTTCTATAACCTGTTCTCACGATTACTCAATCGAACAATTGTTACCGTATTATGAAAAGTATTATTATCTCTTTTTTCCCGTTATTTCACCGAAGTATTTGTAGTAAGAGCCACGTTAAAGTGCGCGCTAACTTAGGCGTTATTTTAATAGTATTTCGTGCGATATTTATGCTAAACCGCGTCGGGCTGCTAATTTGGGCACTGTAATCATCTTAAGTATAAACCAGTCCCGGTGCGAGCCCTAGGAGCGGCGAGGCGAAGCTAGACGCTATAATGCCATGTGTATTATATTCACCTAACATCTCGTCTCGCCACTCGAGCGAATATGTAAAGTCGCATTTACCGTAAACCTAGTTTAATGATTCAAACTTTAACACGTGTCAGTTCACCTGAGACTGTTCTTGAGGCAAATGCGCGGTCTGTTATATAGGGCTACGTGCGGCGGCATACAATAGCAAACAATGTCCTTTGTTCAAAACTGATGAGAGAGTAAATGAGGTCCTGCAAAGTGCTAACATTTTACAGGGTCGCATTTATTTTCAGATGAAAAACTTTTATTAAAACTGGTTAGATGATTTTTTTCGTTTATTTTTATGTGACAAAATCGCCTACATACAAATATAAGCATCTTAGTATTTGCTCACGAATCGTGAAAAATTACAAATAGGTATATAAAAGTACGAATCCGTCGGGACAAGTTGTCATCATAAATTTATTCACTTGTCACCACGTGAAAAAGCATTCATGTTTTATTATGTTCATTCCTATCTGGCGTTGTAGAGACCAAAAACGTAGGCCGATTTTGATGATTCTTACATTGTCTTCACCGTGCAAGTGTCACTAAAGACATGACAGTAATCACAATTTACCACAGCGACAACCAAACGCCATATCGTCAAAATGAAAAAGAAACAACGATCTATGTCAATGGGGTATCGTCGTATAGATATTTAAAAATCATCATTAGTTTCCTTTCAACATTTTTCATTTTAGTAACGGAGCTTTAAGGAAATACTTTGGACCGAGCGCTGTGGTTGACTGAAGTTCACGCATTTTTTCTAAAGGTCAAATGGCATTACCTAGTTTTGAGCTAAGTTAGGTCTCTAGAGGGACTAATATTCAGTAATCTAGACCACCGTAATGTTTTTATTGTCCGCACGATATTAACTTACCCAATTAAATGAAAAAAATGCAAAATTTATCGTCTTATAATCCTAATAGCGAAGTTAATGAATCGTAACTAAAAAGTTTTAAATAAATAAATACCCAATCAAAATCAATATTATCCTCACCGCGTTGAAACCAAAAAAATACTTGTGATAATAAACTTGAAATCAAAACAAAAAATAAAATACACAATAGCAGCGGTTTAGAATTCTGTTAAGTAATATTGAGTTACTACACCATTGAAATCTATATATATAAAAATGTTATGTTGGTTTGTGTACGCTTCAAAAATTCAAAAAGTTCTGCACCGACCGAACTGAAATTTTAGCATGATATGATGATATGATGCATGATATGATGCATGATTTAGCATAATCCGCATCAAAGATTGTTTTTATCTATTTTTTTCATCAGTGACATATCAGCGAATGTGCGAATGTGCCACAGCGAAGCGTGGCAGGGTACAGCTAGTAGTATTATAATCGATACACACATAAAACAAATCGGTCCGTAAATGAATGTCTTCGTATTTATCGAGTTTTAATTAATAACGACTCGTCAATTACGGATTTAGGTGTGATTGTATGCTGGCAAACCACTGACCAAAGAAACTGACGTTATCAAACTCGGAAAGCTGCTTCTTCTCTAAAAATAACGAAGATTTCTGTTCAAATAAAATAGACATTTCAGCAAGATACTCATTTAAAAGCAGTTTACCGTTTATCCGCTACTAAGTCCTGAAACCGATCAATTTTACTTTAAACTTTCAATAGATTTTTTCATATGGTAAAAGTAGATACTAAAGTAATATAAATAGTATACTTAGTGGTTGCCTCGCCCAGTGGTCGAACTTTGACCATAATTCAATTAAATTTCAAGTTTGAACGGTGTTAAGGTTTTACTGTCAGCGACTATACCTCTCTTCTATAATCACAGATGAGAACTGAGAAGAGATGTCTATGCAAAACCTTTGTATACTCTATGATGACCTCTTACATTCGAATCATTTGTCTTATTTCAATAAACCTTCATGTCAAAGTGAACTCTTACGAGCCTTTCTGTCATATGTGTGTATGAAACGCATGTAGTGTGTGTAATGTTTATTTATTTAAATAACGTATTTGAAATGCTTTATTTTCTAAAAATATTTACTTTCTGCACTTCTTATCCATATAAACTTCAACTGTGCAAAATATCTTACTCCTCCGTCTCAGTGCGATTTCGTAAAAAGGAATCACAAGTTTCTGCTTCACGTATTAATATATAGATTATTCAATTTCGAAATACAACTCGGTGCTCAATGAGCAAGCAATTCAATAAAAAGCAAATTAACGATACGAAAATTTACGATATTTTTATTTTTTAAAGGCGTTGGAAGAGGTAAATGTTTATAAATTAATGATCCTTTTTACTCTTGCCTTAGGCATAGCTTAAAATGAGGTATTTCAAAATAAAATGTCAATTAAAGTGTCCATTTAGGCAATATCTGAAGTTTAGTAAAAATGGGCGAATCGGTCCTAAGTAAACACGGGTAAATTCATGTTTTATAGGTACTAACGTGCTCATTACGAAATACGTCGTATTTAACTTAATGACGTTACCCAAAATAAAATAAGAGCGTAAATGGAAATGATTTAATATGAATTCAAATTCTTTATCTTCCCCTTCTCTCTTCTTCTTTCTTCTTCTTTTTTTCTTTTTAATTTTGTTAAGGTTTTGTATATGTATTATAATGTTTGTCTTTTGATTATTATCATTATAGAAATCAATTTTTAAAGTACCTAGCCACCTCGCTACATCTTGCGCCAGGCCGGGCACCAAGTGGCGACAAAAGCGTAGACCGCTGGTCTCTCCGGGAGACAGTAGCCTAGCAGCTCTAGCAGCTGCGGGGTCCTCTCCACAGACGTGCGGAAGTCGTTGTAGCTGATTACTCCATCCAGGTCCGTGTCCATGCGCTTTAGGATTATGTCCACCAGCTCCTGTAAAGATCGGATTGGAACATTATATAATGTCTAAATAAGTTCACGTACTAAAATGTCAAAATCATAATTTTGTAAGGTCTTTTTTCAAAGCCTTAGACCCTAAACCGCCTAATTAGCTAAGATAGTTGTAAAGACAACTAGATTCAATTTATCATCATCATCAACCCATATCGTCCCACCGCTGAGCAGGGGTCTTCCCTCACTTTCGTGAAGATAGTTAGGCCATAATCCACCACGGGGGCCCGGTCCGGAATGGTGGACAAATACCTACCTCCGTAATAATTCTCGGGTAGGCATGTGGGTTTCTTCACGATGCAATTAGGGCGTGCTAACTCATGCCGCAGTTTTCTCCCCAGCCGTGATTTATTTTTGACAGGGCCCCGATTCCCTATGCTACATAAGAATCCTTATAGAGAACGCGTGATTTCATAGCGCGCTTTAAACGTATTTTGAACTGGAAAACTTCCCCAATCGCGCCTAAAACGCGCTAGCTTTCCGCACGTTCTTTTGATAGTTCAAAACGAGCGTGTTACGAGTCTAGGTAGTCAGCAAACAACGGTCCCGATTATGTGCTACGTTACTTTTATGGGTCAACTAAAAAATTCTGTACGCTCGCTTTAAAGCGCTGAATGGGAACATAGCATCTTTATTATAGAGCAGCTGCTCCGCGCGGGCACTAGAAATATTCTACTGAATCCAATCGGCACCAACTGCTACATGACTGTTACGACAACATCTTCGTTCAAATAAATGTTACAGCAACAACGCGAAAAATTATATGAACATTTTATATTGAGATAGAACGGTTCTTATTTTAGTTAGGCGTATTTCTTAATAACCTAATATCTATGTATTTAGTAGCAGTTCTAGTTATATCTATTTCCGCTGTGATCCCTAGTGACATCTAGAACGCAGTGCGGCTTGGAAATCTAGGTACAAATATCGGAGCCACCTAATTAATTCCGACGCCAAGAGGAAAGACCAAACCGCAAACTTGATTAGTATGTAATTTGTGGCAGAATCTACATATTATATAAAAATAAACAGCTTAATGCGTTG
Organism: Campaea margaritaria; assembly: GCA_912999815.1. Lineage (NCBI taxonomy): Eukaryota > Metazoa > Arthropoda > Insecta > Lepidoptera > Geometridae > Campaea > Campaea margaritaria. The sequence continues at coordinate 11,843,453 of OU538788.1, forward strand.
CTAAGCTCCAGAACGCCTGAACCAATGCGGATATTTGTTTTCCGATGAATTGTTGAAATCCGTGGAAGGTTGGAGGGGAAAATTAGAAAGGTTGTCTGGAAAATTAGAAAGCTTGCGAAAATATTAACGTGCCTTTTTCTATGTGATTTTCGTATGACCTCACCGTTTGACATTTGTTTGTTTGTGATATAGACTGTTTTTAACCCGGAAAATGCAGTTCTTGCTGAAAAACTGGAATTACGTGGATGAAACCGTAGCTAGATTCTAATAAAGACTAGATTTTTGTTTTTCGTTTCGTTGTTTGAACCCACACAAACGAGCTACTCTAGAAGAGGCTATGCGGTTGAAATATTATTGACAAATATATATGATCACTCTAGAGCATGATGTACTCGTAGCAAAGAACACTCGTAGCACAGATTACTCGTAGACTATTCGTAGCACAGAATACTCGTAGACTATTCGAAGCAGCCCGAAAAGCATGCCAGAAGTTTTTAGAATCACAGGGATTGTTTCATTAGAACACCTCTCGGGGTGGCCTCCTGCCTTTCACCCCTGCCCGAGGACCACATATTTACCGGTTAAAGCCTACAATATGGATAAGTTAAACACTAGCTGGAGCACCCAATGTTAAAATCAAAACACAATGTTATGTTGAGTTTGTGTTGTGTGTGTTGTTCTTACGTTACTGTAAATGGACTTCATGTAAATAATACGAGAAATATATAAAGTATGTTGGTGATTAAATTGAAATGCTGAAACAATAAACCCTAGAAACATTGTAATTTTGTATCAATTCAAAGAGATACCTATCGATACGTTGGCGGAGTCCAGAGCGAAGTGATTTCCATGGTCTCTATAAAACTGTCCTGCGCTTTAGTTGAAAGAAAGAAATAATAACAAAAGTTATACCTTTTATTTTGCCGCCGAATTATCCTATCTCTATCTACTATCCTCCAGCACGCACCGTAAAATGATTTACCATGGCGTCGCTTCCCAGAGGACTGCTCTTTTCGCATGTGTGTGTGTGTGTGTGTGTGTGTGTGTGTGTGTGTGTATGTGTGTGTAGTTTGGTTGCCCTACAAAGTAGGTAAATGACGTGAAAATCTGGCTGCCGAGTTCTACAATTATCATTCCATAATCCTATTTTTTTTAACTAATTTCGTTAGTATAAACAATGTAATATAGTAAAAACTTGTGTGTTTCCAACCTCAAACAATAAGTGATCCGGATCGCCTCGGTCTACGATACGTTTATTCTAAAGAAACAGAGTTATATTATAAAAATCAAATAGAAAATAAAGATTGACAAAAAATAAAAATGTTTCTTATTAAATGGAAACCAGCAAGTTGTTTACAAAACAAGTGTAGCCTGTAAAGTTTAAGAAGCTTAGGCCAATTTGGCAAAGTAGCGATTATAATTATTATATGTACAAAATAATAAAGTATTAAAACCTCCGCCGATGTTGCTTTGAAGTCTCGTAATAGACTTACCTAAATTTATAATTGAATCGACTCGAACAAGAAACTGCTTCGTAATCACTTTGACTAGCTTACCTTTAGATGATTAGTTCTTTACATCACGATAAACTAATAAAGCATTGTAAGTTTATGCAAAGTTACCATCTTGCCGCCACCATATCAGAAGAGCTTAAATATGAGGAGCCCAATGCAATTTTCAATCAGAATAATGAAGCCTTGACTGTCTGCCGAGTGGAAACGTAATACTGACCAACTTTTACATAGATCTGGAAGCTATACAAGCTAAGCTTGAAGGCGACGAGGTGAAAATGTAGGCCACAGGGATATTAATTATAATAGATAGATAGATAGATAGATAAACTCTTTATTGAAACACCACAGAACAAAGAAAACTTAAAACTAGAACAAAAAAAAATTTACAATTAGTGTCACAATGGGCGGTCTTATCTATTAATAATAATATTATTAATCATTTCTCAAGACTTAGAAAATATTCGGAACTGATATAAATGTGTATATTTAATTTGCCATATTCTTGACATAGCTTTGGCAATTGTTTTTCATAAAGGGTTAAATTTTACAAAAAAAGAAAAAAATTCGAATATCTCGTAGCTTTTTGTAAGCATCAATTTTAATTGTACCGGGAAACGAGACCGATTTACTTATTACTAGTTTACTTGCATTACTACTAGTTTATTTGCAGCTTTGCTTTGGATGGAAGCGAAACGTGGACGATGACCCAGAAAGACCGGAAAAGGCTGGAAGCGGTAAAAATGTGACTCTGGAGGCGCATGGAGAGAATAAGCAAGACTGAGCAAAAGGCCAACGAAGAAGTACTCAGCGTCGCCCGAGAAAAACGGAACATACTACGACAGTAAAGAGCCGAACAGGAAAAATATTTGGCCACCTTGTATGACATGTAAACATCATAAAAAGGAAGCTAGAAGGAAAGAGAGGAAGAGACTGACATAGAAGGATATTCACAGACTAGATCAAGCAGAAGGACAAATGTCATGTCGTTAAAGAAGCCAAAGCATTGGCTAAAGGTAGATTACGTTGGTGACTCCACAAAGTACTCCACAAAGTTGGTCCTCCACAAACAAGAACAACGCTCTTAAATAAAAATATGAAAATTTTAATAGTTTTAATTTTAAATAAGGTAACACGCTGTTTTCCTGCATACTACCTAGCAGCACTAGCTAGCTATTGCGCATTTTTATATGGAGCCACGGAAAGCGGTAATAGCCTAGTAAAGCGATCACTGTGTCAGACAACTGCACGCTCGGTTCGCGGTTGGACAAAGACATTAAATGGTAATGTGGAGAGGCAAACGACCTCCTATATAAGCAAAACGACTTCTAGAGAACTGAATGAGAAGACCTGTTGCGTTCGTCTGCCGTTATTGAATGTGGTTGTAGTAGCAACAAGCTAGTTTTAGCTTTTACTGGTTTTTTAACAGTCGTCGTTTCGATTACGAGCTGCAGACGAATAGGGTGGTTCAGGTTGATTAGCTGCGCCCCACATTTTCACTCATTTCGACAATTACCCCACAGGAACCGTACATTTTACATTTCTCCGGGATAAAAAGTAGCCCATGCCACTCTCGAGCGCCTTAACTATCTATCTATACAGCGTGTCCCAAAATCCCTGGATGCTAGATCAAAATTGATAGACAAAAAGTCTAAAGGGGAGAGAAAGAGATGTCATAAAAAAATATGGCGTTTTAAAGATTTTTAGTGTAAAATCACAGTTTTATTAAATTTTATTTTTATATATAAAAAGGCAAAATAATAAACAAATTAATTTTTTTTTTCAATATTAATAGAATTATCTATTTTTTCCTCACTAAGTTCGATCATTTAGTCACGATAAATACGAAAAAATCTTCGGAGTAGTCAAAATTAATCAAAACAACTACACATTCTTTTTGTGTTTTGATCACTGACTGAAATCAAGACATACAACTTAATTTTGTTTAAATTTTTGGTGAATAATGTTTCTCTTCTCTTTGTGTCCATTCGCCAACTTTCTCACAAAATCTTAACAAGGACGTATGCAGTCCTTGTTCTATGCGTGGGCTCTGCGGAATGAGACGCCGCTAATGTGTAGCCAACATCGCTTAGTGTGCTAAAACCCTTTGATGTGAAAAAACCGACACCAGAGCTATTGCTTAGCGTTTCAGCATAATAGGAACTGAAAGTGTGTCAGCAGGTGGGCCGTACAGGATTTAAACACCCTATTTCAAAGTTCTATAGATACCTACAGTGGACGCGCGAGTCAGACATCAAGGCAGTTAGTCATTAGGTCATTAAGTCAATTAATCAGCAAGTCATTAAGCATACATACATATCTATAGTAACGCCGTCCTCCCGTTGGGATAGGCAGAGAATAAATCTTTCCATGCTGCGATCCCAGCGGAAAGCAGTACACCAACTCCCTGACACCCTATACTGGTTTCTGGAATTCTAGGCCAATAGACTGTGTTGGGTCCATGCGTGGTGGTGTCACATCCTTTCTGCCTGGTCTCATTCCCACAAAGAACATCAATCCGTCTTTTACTCACCATCTCGCATACGTCCTCAATCTTATCTTTCATGCCTCCTCAATATTAAACATTGCAATGTGGCTTTCTGTTGCCTGCTAAAGCTATCTCCAGCAGTCAATCATTAAATCGTTAGGTAAAAATCAATGGCCTTGATGCAAAGTATCCCGGCAACGTGTCGATGTGTGCGTGTTTTATGCGTGCTTACAAGCCGCGTTTGGTACCTTTCTATGAAGACAACATAAAATATCTACTAAGGGTTAATGCCATTAGTAATGCCGTTTGTAAATTAAACATAACGTAACGCCTTAATTAACGTGGCAATTTAATTTGGAGCATTAGCACTACGCGCGTAGACGTAGGTATACGTAATACGTTGTTATTTTGTTTTACTTATTCTATCCCACAGCTTGGCCAATTTTACAATTTATACATAAAAATGTGTCTGGCCGAACCTTGAACAAAACACCCTGGATACTACTAGGTCAAAAAAGATCACCTAAAAATGTAACAGGGAGGGAAAACGGAGCAATACATAAATAATGTGGCATTGTAAAGATTTTTAGGGCAATGTATGAACGTAGCTTTCTTTTTAGTTAAACAATTTATACTTTTCGTTTAAAGCTTGTGCATCAATTTACTCGTAAAGTGTTAACTGCGTGGCCTAATCCAGCAGGAACATACATGGAGTACCTAGTACGTGACAAACTTACTAAACTCAAGCTTAGCTGTTGTGAAACGTTCGTTCGTAGGTACAGTCAACATCAAAATTTAATGATGATCAAACAAGTTTCAAAAGCCATGACTGTTATTTAGTGCATTACAGACTTATCATAATTATTTTCAATATAATCTGATTTCTTAAAAAAGTCTATCCAAAAAAATTCCTCTATTCAACAGTGTTCAGTCAGGGACAGAGAGTTATGACATTTTTAAAGAATCTGATTGTATTACAAATAATTAAGTATGACAAGCACTACGTAACAATCATGGCTTTTGAAACTTATCTGATTATCATTTATTTTTGATGTTAACTGTTCCTAACTAGGAACATAAATTAATCGTATAACGCCAGTCTCAAAAGTTTTAATCCTGAGAAAAGACAAAGAAATGTGTTCAGAATTACATTTAAATGTAACACATTTTTTACTACAATAAAATGACTCGGAACAATAAGTCAACATTGAACTGAGTCGATACTAATATTAATATTAGTACCAGTTCAATAATTAATATGAATAATACGCAAAAAGCTAAGAAATATGTACATCCGATGATCGCCTAGAAATGCTAGTACAGCAACGCTAGTAGATTCAATTCCATTAAATAAAAAAAAAATACTTTTTAAAGAAATTATTTCAAAATTGGAACATCGAAATGCCGAGTGTTTACCGCAGTATAATTAATATGGTACTAGGTACGTCATTACAAAAGATTAGTAGGCTGTTAATAAAAACTAGTAAAATAAAAAAAAAATAACATGGAAAGCTAAATAAAACCGTTTAAAAACACATTAATTCATACAGCCTAATTAATACGCTCCAGTCCCGCTACGTAGAGCTGAAATGATACACTTATGAGTATGAAAAGTAAAAAATACTTTGTTTCGATTTAAGATCATTTATGGGTACCACTTTACGTTCTTTGTCTGTTCAACGCAAGATAATAATATGTTAAGAATTAACCAGAGATATGATTTTTATTTAAAAAAATTGTCTGTTTGTTTTTGCAGTTGTTACGTAGGTACCCAAGAATGTTAAACTAAACTTCTTGTAGGTACCTCTACCTTAAAACTGAAAATATACGGCAGAGGTTTAAAGCTACTGTATTTATAATTTCATTTCATTTTTATTAAAAAATATGTGGCGCCATCTGGGAGATCGCCACTTAATACTTCTGCGGGAATTTTTGTACGTTGGGTTAAAGTTTTCAACTTTATTTTGTTCCTTTAAACAGATTTGTACTTAGTTCTGTCACTCTCCGCAAGAGGGCGAAATGTTAAGATTATAATTCAATCGAAAAAAATATAATAGTATAAATATATTTCTATTTATTTACCACATCAACATGCAATTCAATGATGGGTTTAAATGAAGGAAAATTCATAGGATGCTATTATTACAGGCCAGTGTCCCAGAAATTGGACCTAATTTATGCAACTAACTATTTTTAAAAGTTTTTAATTATTTAACTTGCAATATAATCCCTACTTATATTATAAATGCGAAAGTAACTCTGTCTGTCTGTTGCTCTTTCACGCCTAAACTACTGAACCGATTGAAATGAAATTTGGTACAGAGATAGTCTAAAGCCTAAGAAAGGACAATACAATAGGGTACTTTTTAATGCGAAAAAAGCATTGTAAGAGTTTGAAATAGGGGATGAAAGTTTGTATGGAAGTTTCGTCATTTTTAGAGCTAGAAGCTTGAAATTTATTTTATAGACTTATGATTAGATGTAAATAAATTTGGCATTCAAATGTAAAAATTTACCCTTGAGAGGATAAATAAAATATAGGGGATGAAAGTATGTATGGAAATATGTAAAGTTTCGGCTAAAACACTGCACCGATTTAAAAAATTATTTCACTAATGGAAAGCTACATTGACAGCGAGTAACATAGGCTATATTTTATCCCTATATTCCCGCGGGAACAGGAACTACACGGGTGAAACTGCGGGGCGCAGCTAGTTTAATAATAAAAATAATATGTATGTTTGTTCGGGTGGAATCAGCGAACTCAATTTTGAAGCTGTTATCCTCAACCGATTGAGATGAAATTTAGCATGCCTGTCAAGTGCTGATGTCAATACAATATTAAAGTGATAGCGAGCTAATCCATTGATTGAGACGGAATATAGACAACGAAACTCCTCAGTGACTAACAGTAGATTGGTGGTGTTTGGGCTCATTTTGATCGGCTTGCAGTGCCGTATTAGAATTTTATAAAAGCTTGTTTTTTTTTTCTAAAAGTCATTTTATTTTTCTTATTAGGTGAGTAAGTATTAAGCGCCCCCCACAAGGTCAAAACGGTTTGATTCAAACACGGAGATTTTGGTTTAACTCAAACCATTATGATCGTTTACACAGCTAGTTAGAAAGGTTTGTCAAATATTTACGGGTATGACGCTTGTTTGATCAAATTTCATGGAATTTTTATGGTGATCAGGATGATAAGTTTTATGATCATCGTGATAAACGAAAATTCTTGGCGATTTTTAACCTCACTGTACTTTTTCTGCAAGTAAAGTTGAATATGTCCAGTTGGTGAAAACAAAAAAGTAATTTATTTTAAGATTCACTATCTGGACACGCGTGCAAATCTTAACGTGTACCGATGACGAAATAGCAAATGATACCTATTTTAAGTTTCACTAACTTGATACGCACATGTCCAGTCCAGCGCCTCGTGTCGAGTTAGAAAAAACCCCATTATCCAAATACCTAACGACGACGTTCCATGATGGGACAATAAATTATTTATGTACCTAATCACATCTATAATAAAATCCCACTGCTGAGCATGGGTCTCCCCTCACTTTCGTAAGGATGGTTAGGCTATAATCCACCACGGGGACCCCGTCCGGATTGGTGTATTATTAAAACGTAAGTATATTTTAATGTATAGAGTTTATAAAATGATGTAAGTACGTCACCAACCCTAATATCGAAAAATGTTTTTTACTGCCCATCCAAAGGTTGTCTGTAAAAAATCACTTTCAGCGATTAGACCGCCCATTACTAATTACCGCCCATTAACTAGACACTGCATCTCTGCCATAGTGGTTGTTCGCGCCACTTACATTGGCACTCATAATACCTTCCTACCTTCCTATTCCTATCATTTCTTGGCGACTATCTCTGTCGCTCATATCGTGGTATCCACGAGAAAACTGCTTGCCGCCGCAAGTAGTCTGCGATCGACCCTCGTCCTTCGCGGCTGCCGCTCTCGCCGAATCCAAAGTACTGGATCTGCTGCTCCTCTGTGGTGGTCCACGTGAATTCGACGCGCAAATATAAACAACACCCGCTATAAACCCGCCGCGTAAACGCTCCTTGCCGACACGCACCAACCGCCTAAAATACAGTCCACTACATCGAACGTCATAACATCCTGAAGGAACAAGCAGCTTGGAGACGGACCCGAACCGAGGTGATTGCAGTTGCATGGAGACCAGGTTAGTCGCCAAGTTCCTTTGTACTACTCTTCTACCAGCCATCCTTCCCCCGCCATTGGAGGCGCGCTCAGCCTATACAGCTTAGCTGCCGCGCTAACATATTGTTGGTCCTCCGCCGCCGGATCTTCTTTGGTCCTCCCGCTATTCTCTGGCCCCTCTTAGGCCTCATATAGTCCTCTTCATAACCGCCCGCAATTTTATATTGGTATTTTTACCAACGATAATTTCCTATAATTATCGTGTTCCCGCCCGCAATTACAGTTCAGATAGTACCCTGTACTATCCTACTACGCTCTTATATACTTATTTCGTGTATTCCGCATTCCTAAATAGTAAAAATAACGATTTTTCCGTAATTCTTAATTTTTATTAAAAAGTGAAGGTATTCCTAACGACCGCCCGTGCGTCTCCACGTGGGTATTCAATACGCCGCGCGCGCGGCAGGTAAATGCTGTAGGCAGTTGCAGTAAATTAGGAATTTCATACTTTATCTAGTTTTTTATACTTTGTTAAGATGGCTATGGCTACTCGTTCAAAAGACAAAGATAGTGAAGTATACGAGGACGCAAAAGCGCTCGATACGTTACAAATCGAACGTTTGACCTTGATAGGTAAACGTGACATTATATTTTCCCGCTTACAAGATATTTTTAACCGATCTTTAAAGGCTTTCACTGATGATACTGAGAAGGATTTATTTCTATGTGAAATGATCTCGTTAGACCGCTTACGCTCCGATTTCAATGAAATTGTGAACAAATTAAATGTCACCGAGTTGACTCTCAACGCTTCGTACACGGTAAACTACCAATCTATAAACGTCTTCGAAGATATGTTTTGCCGTTGTCAGTTTGTTTATAATAAACTTAACCCGCCTTTAAAAACCGCTGATTTCAATGTTGCCCCGCAACGTAAATCTATCAGAATTCCTGAACTCGATTTGATGGTCTTCAATGGAGATCCGATGACCTGGAGGATATTTTATGAGTCATTCAAACGCACGATTCACGAAAATCCCGATCTCACTGATCACGAACGCGTCCAATATTTAATTAATAAATTGTCAGGCCGGGCCCTTGCAGTTTGTTCTGGTATCGTACCTAACGGTGATAATTATTCGATCATATGGCAGACGCTCGTCGATAAGTATAACGACAAACGTAACCTAGCCTCCGCTTATCTTGATCAAATGCTTGATTTTAAATCTTTTAACACCGCGACGAATAAAAACTTAGAATTATTCCTAGATAAATTCTGCACGGCTGTGTCAAGTTTGAAGTCTCTCAAGCTCGATAACATGTCTGATTTTATTTTACTATCGCTCGCTTTGAAGAAAATAGATTCAAGTACTGCACGGTCGTTTGAAATGCACATGCGAGGTAAATCTATGCCTACATACAATGAACTTTTAAAATTCATCCGCGAACAAAGCAAAATATTGGAACGCACTACGACCGATTCTCTTAGCCGCAGTGATAACAGGCCGGGTACTGCAAGGTCTACGCAGTCTTTTGCAGCATCATGCGTCACTCACTGTCCGCTTTGCAAACAAGCCGATCACGCTAACTTATATAGATGCCCTGCATTTGATAAGCTTTCTATCGACGACAGGTACACTTTTGTAAAACAAAGCAAAGGTTGCACTAATTGTCTAAGCACTACGCATATAAATACTGCTTGCAATTCTAAATTTAATTGCCGTTATTGTGGATGTAAACATCATTCTATGTTATGCCGCAAAGTATCATCTTCCCGTGAAGACAATCGCCCGTACCCTAGCGCTCCGTCACAGGCGCACGCGCCGCCTCCGCGCGCGCGAACTGGCAACTTCTCCGCCGCCGGGGATCACATGCCGCCTTCGGCATCGCCGCCGCCCATCGCGGGCTCCGCTAGCGCTCAGCTGACGAACTTACCTACAACTGCTTATCAGTCATCACAACAACAGGTGTCGCTGTGTAATATACGCCCCGCTTCGCAGCCTAATGACACTACTTGTTTACTGGGAACCGTACAAGTTTATGCTACGGATTTAAATGGTCGCCGCCATGTAGTACGCGCCTTAATTGATTCGGCTTCCCAATGTAACTTTTTAACTTCAAAATGTTGCGCTAAATTAAATTTAAAATGCAATAAGGTGACGAACACCGTTGTTAAAGGGATAGGTTCCGCATCTAACCCAATCAAGGGAGCAGTTTCTGCTACTTTATCTTCCCGCCTAAATGATAATTTTATTGCAATTGACGCCTATGTTATCGACCGCATAACAGACAATTTACCGGCAGTGAAAATTGACGTATCCTGCCTTTCATACCTGAACTGCCTGCCTCTGGCAGACGACAGTTTCGCTTCGCCTTCCGAGATCGACATACTTATAGGCGCGCCGCTCTTTTCTGAAATATTGCTATCAGGCCGCGCCGCTGGTCCGCCTGGTACTCCAACCGCTTTTGAAACCATTTTTGGTTTTATCGTAATCGGGACCGCTCCCGTTACTCCCGCTCATGTTACGCCCGCTCATATTGAAACCGTTGTTTCTATCACTGACCCCTTGGTTGAAGATAGATGCCGCTCTCATATTTCCCTTTGTACCTTTACGGAAGGACCACGTTTAGATAATCTTGTCCAACGCTTCTGGCAGCTTGAAGAGGTGCAATGCACGCCGACTTTGAGCCCAGACGCTATAGAATGTGAACGCATTTTTACAAATAACGTTTCCCGCGATCCTACGGGACGCTATTCTGTAGCGTTGCCTTTCTCCCGCGATCCCGCGACCTCTCTGGGTAATTCTTACCCTATCGCTAAAAAACGCTTCATGTATCTCGAACGTAAGCTCGCCGCGACACCTGCTCTGCGCTTAGAGTACGATGCTATAATCAAAGAGTACATTCAGAAGGGTTACATTTCACTGATCGACAATGATAGTCCTTTTACTGGATATTACGTGCCACACCACGCCATTGCGAGACTACAAAAAACAACAACTCGATGGCGTATGGTGATGGACGCCAGTGCTGAAACTGACTCAGGCCTCTCCTTGAATCAAGTTTTATATACCGGGGATAATTTACAAAACGATCTTTTTACAATCCTCTTGGATTTCCGCCTCTACCCAATTGCTTTTACATCCGATATTAAACAGATGTACCTACAAATTTTGATAAATAAGGACCAACGCAAATATCAAAAATTCCTGTATCGATTCGATCCCGTTTTTCCGCTTGATACCTACCAATTCAACCGCGTTTGTTTTGGTCTACGTAGCAGTCCGTTCCTTGCAATGCGAGTGTTGCGACAGCTGTGCGCCGCCGACGGTGCCCGCTTCCCACTCGCAGCATCTCTTATCAGCGACAACACATGCATGGACGACGTGTGCTACTCCATGCCTACTCTGTCTGCTTGTTTACAACTCAGAGACGATCTCCGCGAGTTGCTCAAGGCCGGGGGCTTCGATCTCGTCAAATGGGCTAGTAACTCACCCGCGCTCCTTGACTCCCTTCCCGTCTCTGCGTTAACGGAATGCGTTAAAAATGCGAAAAATGCGTTAACGGATCTTTTAAATTCCGACGAATATAATAAGTCTATCTCAGATGAGTTATCAGCTAATCGCATACACTGGAAATTCAATCCACCGCGAAGTCCTCACTTCGGGGGGAATTATGAAATATATGTGAAAGCGTTTAAAAGTCATCTTCATAAGACGATCGGTTCACAGTTACTCACGTATGAGGAAATGTTAACCGTACTCACACAGATAGAATGCGTTATCAATTCTCGTCCTGTAACGTTATTGAGCGAAGATCCGTCTGAGCCGACCGCGCTGAGTGCTTCACATTTCTTAATGACCGCACCGCTGAAGCATTTACCCGCTTGCACGGTTCCCGATGAACCTGGACACTTATTGAAACGGTACGCTTTATTGGATCAAATGGTACAATCATTTTCCAAACGGTGGAAGTTGGAATATCTTCACTTACTTCAATCTAGAGGAAAATGGAATACACCTTCGAATCCCATTACAATAGGTTCTATTGTTCTTATTATCACTGATAATATTCCCCCGCTATCCTGGCCTCTCGGCGTCGTCGTGGCCACTCATGTCGGCGGCGATGGCATCTGTCGAGTAGCGTCAGTAAAAACGGCGACCGGCGTCTACCAGAGACCCGTCGTCCGTTTATGTATCTTACCTACCCAATAATTTAACCCCTTGCTCCCCGGTCAACCGCTATGTTATATTTAACCCGTTGACGGCTTAAGAGTTTAACTCTTATTTTTATTTTTTTTATTTCCCGCTTTCTTTTAAAAACCAATGGTTTTTAGGCCGGGGGCAAATGTTCGCGCCACTTACATTGGCACTCATAATACCTTCCTACCTTCCTATTCCTATCATTTCTTGGCGACTATCTCTGTCGCTCATATCGTGGTATCCACGAGAAAACTGCTTGCCGCCGCAAGTAGTCTGCGATCGACCCTCGTCCTTCGCGGCTGCCGCTCTCGCCGAATCCAAAGTACTGGATCTGCTGCTCCTCTGTGGTGGTCCACGTGAATTCGACGCGCAAATATAAACAACACCCGCTATAAACCCGCCGCGTAAACGCTCCTTGCCGACACGCACCAACCGCCTAAAATACAGTCCACTACATCGAACGTCATAACATCCTGAAGGAACAAGCAGCTTGGAGACGGACCCGAACCGAGGTGATTGCAGTTGCATGGAGACCAGGTTAGTCGCCAAGTTCCTTTGTACTACTCTTCTACCAGCCATCCTTCCCCCGCCATTGGAGGCGCGCTCAGCCTATACAGCTTAGCTGCCGCGCTAACAGTGGTTATTAAGAACATAGTTGTTCAAAACGCTTATATCGTGTATGTTTTTGACGAGTCATAATTATTTGTACCCATTGTTGATATTTTGTATAAAAATATAATTAATGATATTATGTACAAATTATGATAATAAATGTTTCTATTCTATTCTATTCTATTCTATTCATTGTACTACCCTTGTTTACCTATTGTAATTATTCTGTGCTGTGTTTAGTTTAGTTGTATAATAAAGATCATACTATTTCAATCTATTCTATTATTTAAAAGTGTGTGCCGGGACAATCAGAAGTCCTATTAGGGAACCTACTTTCACTGACAAGAGAGTGATAAAGTAATAGATAATTTTATCACTCCCGTTTTTATTAATCTGAATATTTATTTATTCAATCCTTTATTGGACAGATTAAATAACTAGTACGAATGGCGGACTTAACGCTGAGAGCATTTAATTTTTTAAATTTCATTTTAGAAAGATTAGTTACAAACAAAAAATGTTTATTCTGATACAACTGTACACAACACACACACCACACATTGACACAAGACAGTACTTCCTCGGGCGGTCTCTTGTTGCTACTACTGTGCAGTGCTATTACTATACCAATGTTTTTTATATCAAGAGTCGACTGAACTATCCTAAACTGATCACTGGTACTGATCGTACCTAAATAATCCAACATTATATTTTTCTACTATGAGTACTTTGACTCACTACATACATACTACCGATTAGGCACAAGTATAAATTAAAAAAATAAATACCTCTGTTTTTTTCTCATTTTTCCTTCCCGTTCCATCATCAAACCATGATCAACATTTATCTATATCTATCTATACCGATCGCTTATAAATCAGAAACAAATATTCAGCTCCAATTTGATTCCGCAATTCAAACTTTTACATGCTAAAAAAACAAAATCAAAATCGGTTTATCCGTGCGGGAGCTACAATGCCACACACAGTCACACACACACACCGACACGTCAAACTTTTTACATCCCTTAGTTTTTGCGTCGGAGGTTAAAAAGACGAAGAAGACACGCCCGTGTACCGGTAATTCGTTTACGAAACTACTTGGAACGTGAGCGACGGAACTGATAGAAGACCATTATTTTCCGTTAACAAAGTCGTGGATCGACTATGGATCCAGTTGCAGAGGTTTAGGACATCGGAAAAACACGGTTTACTTACATTCACAAATCACTATCACTACATGCATTCTGCCAGAGAGCTTCTCAAAAACAACTGTGGGGATCTCATCAATAGTTCCACGAGGTTCTGGAAAGGTTCTGGATTACTAACTTGGTAACTAGTAGTACTTTAGTAGTGGTAGGCCTCTTCTGCAAACCGCATGGGAAAGTACCTTAGAAACTTTGCCAGATATTCATCCGCCAAATACTAGTGTGCAAATGTTACTGTGTTCCGTTTTTAAGGGCACAGTTTCCAGCATTATGAGACTCTAGCACCGATATCTCAGGGTGACGAGCGCAGTGCAGTGCCGCACGTGATTTCGTAATGGAAAGTTTTTGGTGACACTGTAGCTGTTATGGGCAGGCGTGGCGGCTACCATCAGGTGATCGACTTGCTCATCTCGTTATTTAGTAAAATAAAATAAAAAACATAATAAGTTTACTAACTGTGCCACGCCCCAGGATTCCCTCGCCTATCTTTTAAGGGTGGATTACTATACCCATTATAATCCACTAGCTGCGCCCGCGGTTTCACCCGCGTAGTTCCTGTTCCCGCAGGAATATGGGGATAAAATATAGCCTATGTTACTCGCTGTCAATGTAGCTTTCCATTAGAGAAATAATTTTTTAAATCGGTGCAGTGGTTAAGCCGAAACTTTACATATTTCTATACATACTTTCATCCCCTATATTTATTTTACCCGCAAGGGTAAAGTTTTACAATCTTTGAATGCCAAATTTATTTATATCTAATCAAAAGCCTAAAAAATAAATTTCAAGCTTCTAGCTTCAAAAATGACGATACTTCATTACAAACTTTCATCCCCTATTTCAAACCCTTACAATGCTTTTTTGCTTTAAAAAGTACCCTATGTCCTTTCCTAGGCTCTAGACTATCTCTGTACCAAATTTCATTTCAATCGGTTCAGTAGTTTAGACGTGAAAGAGCAACAGACAGACAGAGTTACTTTCGCATTTATAATATAAGTAGCGAAGTAGAGATTAAATCTCAAAGTCTTTAAGTCGGCTTGATTTTTTCCTACTACTAGCATAATTAAATTCAACTACCATCGTCATATTTCAACCAATTTATACAAAACATTCGTGAATACATATAACCTTCTTCTTGAATCACTCCGTCCATTGGTGAAAAATGCATCAAAATCCGTTGCGTGGACAGACAGACAGAAAGACGTCGAAAGCAACTTTGTTTTGAACTATGTAAAGATTGTCATCGTTCCTCAATACGTGTGCAAATCTTCAAGTGGGACATCTCGAAGCTGGTGAAATTCATGTCCAAAGTGTAATTTACATAACATAGATACAGGCGAAGCTAATAAAAGCATGTTAAATAGTTTTGATATGCCATAATGACTATAAACGAAATATAAACACATATAGCGTACGTGTCTACGTCTGGTATCGATACAAAAATAAATAACATCTTAAACGATGTCGCGGCTAACGTGAAGAGTACAAAAAGTTAGAAAAATCTACATAGCATATAAAATACTTATTTAACATTAACATGGTGAAATGGTAAAGGGTTACAATGAAACAAAGTTTCAACGAGTAAACAAAACAGAAATTATTTTGTAGAGCTTTATAACAAACAATATACTTTCGCTGGAAATTTCCACAGAAAAGCGGAAATTGTTTATAAGCCACGTTTTCTTGGAATACTGCCTAATTAAATTGTTTTTCTGAAGCAGTCACGTTGCTAAATGTCAAACGGCTAAATGTCACGTTGCTAAATAACAAAATTTTAAATTTCCACATAAACTTTGCTGAAGTCGTACAGATGCAATTGTTCACAAAACATTGCTTAAGCAACAAAGTTGTTTTTCTGAAGCCCACTAATGCCCATTTCCCTTCGGGTACTTGGAAATGTGCGTCATAATATCAAGCGACAGGAAAAAGGTGCGGTATTTTACCTTCCAAAGAAACATGATGTTGCAACAAATAAAAGTATATGGAAAATCATTGCTGTTTCCCAGCAAGGCAAATAATAATCACGATTACGATTTCAATTAAACACATCAATATACGACCTCAAGTTATACCTTAAGTACCTTTCTAATAGGCATTCAAGTTTCTGGTCTTAATAATAATTATGAATGACAAAGCAATTAAACAAATGATTATTTATAATAACACTAGCTTTTTCCCACGACTTCATACGCATGGTTTATTGCGATGTGTGACGTCATAATATGAATTTCTATGCAGTTTTTAAGACATTGAATAGCCAATGTCCATAGCGCTTTGAACTACCTGATTCTTGACTAATGACCGGGGACAGCCTAGCAATGTTAGTTTTTTCCCAGTGTCTTAATTTTGTATTAAATTATAATAATTTTATTGTAAAGCCTACTTGTTAGTATTTTTTTATATTATTTTTCTTCCTGAGCATAGAAATATCTGTATTACTTTGGCATTTAACATCCAAACCAAACCAAAGGAAGAACGTAATGACGTTGTCATGTAACTTGAAACCACAGCTACGGAATGCCGAAAAGCCATCATTTGTTCAGTAGTTTTTAGATTAGCAGGGACAAGCAAATCGACACAAATACTATTAAGCATATATTTAGCTTTGGTTTCCTCTAAATAGTTGATCCAAGTTTTGCAGTAATATTTTCAATGTACAGACATTAAACACCACTCACTAAAGTCCATAGAACATAAAGGTTCACATCCAATCATGTTTACGTTTTGTTTTTTACATTATGAGACCATCGTCGTCCACGTCGCGCTGAACATCTAGAGCGATAGTGGTCAAAAGAAATATTGTAAAAAAAAAACTACATGATACGTATCGTCTAAAGGCTTTAACGAGGCTACACGGCTGCTTTCAATCGATTACAACCGGGACCTTACCGTGGCCTTCGAAGGACGAAGGGATGGAAATCCGAAAATACTTATAAGAGTAATTGTCACCGCTCAGACAGTACAACAGAACAGCTCCGACATGGTAAATAACTTACCGTTCAATGTAGGGTTTCAATTAGTGTACATTAAAGTTAATTTTATAATGACAAGATAAACTGTTGATGGCGACAAGCAGCAACTATAACTGAGAAGGAGTGGTACTGTAATAGTGAGCCGGAGTAGTAAGTCCGTGTAATAGTAAATCGGTATTGGTGGACCAAGGTTCGATTCCGAGGTCGTTGGATGGAAAAAAGCACAAGATACCACTCAGCCACTACTTGCCTTGACAGCTTCTTCGACGTCATCATCTCTCGATGCCTTCGCGAGACTTTTCTTCATCAGCTGGTACATGGTTTCTCTCCTTAGGTATCCTTCGCCGAGCAAATCGTAGCACTGGGGATAGAAAATAGCAGGACATTTTAAATTGAATATTACATACATTATATTAAACATTCAATTTTATTAAAAAACTGCAAGCACATTGTTTATTAGGTTTTGCTATAAGGTAAGATAGTAATCAGTAATTCGCTTTTAAAATGCTAAATACTGGTATCACATTATATTATTTGTAAGTTTGCTATTTATTTCAAATGTACATTTTCTATTTCATGTTGTTTTGGTTTATATATTTTGTTTTCTTGAATTTTCTTTTTGTATAGTTTTTAAGTAATGTGATAATTGTAGTAGATTCGATCTTATCTGTAATGTTACAATAATTTTAATAATCAATAAATAAATAAATAATTAAAAATATGTACGAACAGTGTATCAATTTCATTATAGGTTTCAGTTTCAAATGAAGACATAGATCTTACGTAACACTAAAACAAAAATGTGGAAGTTGCAAATATTCTTCACGATCACATACGTGATTCTTGGCTCCTAACTAGAATTGTCTGTATCTGTTTCGAGCTACGAGGACCATGGTACCACAGTAGTATTCCATCTTGTACTAGCTGACCTGACAGATTTTATGATGACCTTTCCCACCTAATGGATCCCCTAGCATGTTATGAGCCATCGTCTCGACGAAACAAATACATTATTGTGAGAACATGACCTCAATCGGTAAAAAAAAAAGTTACATTATCAATACGAGACGCACCAACGATTCAATATATTTTATAGATTTATACTAGCGTATTTTGTATAACACCTGTGGTTCACACGAATAAACAAATATAGTTAAAAAATATAAAAAAGTCAATAAAATTTAATGTAATAATAAAGTTCTGGGTGGCACTGTAACTGTTACGGATAGGCGTAGCGCTTACCATCAGGCGAATGACTCGCTCGTCTCGTTACTCAGTCAAATAGAAAAAAAATATATTAATACTGCGCGGGATCGAACTTGCACTTCGCGCTTCGCAGTCGGCTTATCGCCAACTACGCCACAAAGGCTGTCAATTTGCATCATCATCATCGCAACGTAATCACCCCACTGCTGAGCATGGGTCTCATCTCACTTTCGTGAAGAGGATTAAGCCATCGTACACAACGGGGCCCCGGTCTAGCTAAGTGGATCAAATACTTCTGAAATAATTCTCGAGCATGTGTGTCCCTCATGGTTTATTCAAACTGTCATTACATTTACAATATTTCAGTTTTGACTTTAGATTTCTAGAAAGTTCGTGCGCCTTTATTAGTACGTACCTGGATGACCGAGCTTTCCTCGGTAGTATTATTATTCGCCAATAGATGTCAGGAAGAGTCATATTTTTCAGTTTAAATTTGGACTACTCAAACGCTTCCAACGCTTTGTTATTTTTCTTCCAAGTTTATGTTTAATTTGATATAACACGAATAAAATGACATTTTCTAAAAATGATTCCTAGCTAGATCGATTTATCGCCCCCGAAACCCCCTATATACTAAATTTCATGAAAATCGTTGGAGCCGATTCCGAGATTATATATATATATATATGTATATATACAAGAATTGCTCATTTAAAGATATAAGATGTGAGAAATAGGGCAAGTTTGAAATATGCGCTAATAATACACAAAAATAGTATAAATATAAGAAAAACATGCTTACCGTAAAAGCATACACAACCCTCTCTTCCAGGGTTCCCCGCAAGTACAGCGACATGGCTTTTGCGAAGGTGTTCATCGTGACGTATGGAGACGTACCCCGATCCAAGGCTACCATCACCCGCTCCATCATATATGCGTCCGTCATACCGAGACCGGTATGCAAGACATCTCGGAAGTGGCATCTGAAATAAGGCCCTATTTTATGTCGTCATCATCATCAACCCATATCCGCCCACTGCTTAGCATGGGTCTCCCTCACTCTCACGAGGAAGATAAGGCCATAATCCAACACAAATGCTTTGTCCGGATTAGTAGATAACATACCTACCTTCACTTACTTCACGTACTTGCCCGCACTGGGATTTAAAGGTACGACCCTCTCCTTAGAAGGCGGATGTTCTCCCACTAGGCTACCACCGCTTATTTCGAACTATCGAAAATCGCGCACTGCCTCTCTCACGAGCGTTTAACGCCTCCAATATCGTTTATCACACAAATCCTATAATCTATATAAAGTTTAGTTGTATAATCAGGAAATTTAGAATAAATAAGCATCTTCTAGGCCAGCGTGCTCCAGCGTCGATCGCATACCGCGTCGCTTACCATCCAGTGAAACTGCGGCTGTGGTTTTGGTCATATTCCTTACTATTCCCCTTTAAAAAAGTTAATATCGTTTTATAGAACGCTTGGTTATCGTTTTAGAAGATTGGTCCAGGCTATCGCAGATATATTGATCCACCCTTAAAGTGATTAGGTTGCTGCCTTGATGAGAAAATTATTAACTTAGTGATATTACTAATAGGACTTCAGAACTGAATCAGGGAAAACTGGCTAAGCACGTATCGGACCATACACAGTGCAACGTAATATTTACATATTTCAAAACCTTATCAACGTATCTTGTTCATAATTATTTTGGGTATAAGAATTTATTAACTTGATTATTATGAATATAAGTTTGATAGATAGATACTGTTTATTGATACTACTGTTTTACTATACACTTTTTTTTTATTTCAAAAGTGGAATGATAGTATACCTACACCCTTGTGGACTAAGGGTCTGCGTCATTATCCGTAGTTCACCCAGGTGTACCAAGGGTAAGAACAAGTCCTCTAAGTCCACCCAGTTGAACTTGTTAGGTGCGCCACGGGTAAGAAACTATCAAAATGTATAAAAATATAATGTACTAAAAATGTAATGTATATAATGTACTATAGAAAAATATTTTTTACTGTCCATCCAAAGGTTGTCTGGAAGAAATCGCTTTCAGCGATAAGACCGCCCATTGTACTACCATTGTTTACCTATTGTAATTCTTCTGTACTGTGTTTAATTTTGTTTCTGGTGTACAATAAAGAGTTTTTCTATTCTATTCTATTCTATAAACACTCAAAGAGAAAAAAATAATAGGTACAATTGGCGCTCTTATCTCTTATAAGCTTATAAGCGTCTTATAAGCTTGATTACATAACTTACCTTTTCCATATTCTTCATTCATAACACTTGGAAAGTTGGTACCTACACACACATTGCTAAAAACTTTCGGAGCTCATAATATTTCACAAAATACTTACCGACATGGATGTATGGCGTTCCACAAGAATACACATACCTACCTGCCTAATTCTATCTATACATAAATAGTCCCAATAGATTCCAAGTAAAATGCCTGTGATAAACGGACCGGCGGACATGAGGGGTTTATAAAGGTTCCTTTTTTTTCCATTTAGCTACGGAACTCCAATAATACGATCCACTTACCTTGATATTAAATCTGATCCAGGAGGCTTCTCGTCACGCTTCTGTATCTTAAAAAATATCACCATTATCTCTGTAACAAGTTTTAGACGTTATTGCTTCATCGTAGTTTAGGTGTAGAAGTTCTTATAGTACATGATCTCAAATTTATTTGTTACCATACTAAAACTATACTATACTAAACTATAATTTTAACAAATCTCAACGCTTCTATCAAGTTACTTTAGTCGTAGTCACGAGGACCCTTCTAGTCTTAAGCAAAAACTGTATCGTAAACAATTTTTTCCCTAAGTTATATCGTCGCTGAAATGCTCAAATTTAAAGGCTTTTTGAAGACCATTATGAAGGCGTACAATCAGAAAAATAATCGTACGCGTACGTGGCATTTAAACCATAACGCCTAAAAGCTTGCGTACGTGCCGTCAGTCGTCCACAAAAATATAGCCCGTAATTCAGGCCCGTGCAGCAGTGATTGTAGTTAAAGCTAGCAAAAAGATACCTAAGTTTCCTGACTTAGGAGTCAGCATACTCACTCGTACCTGTAATCCACGGATTATAATCACTTCTTAAGTAGGTAAGCACACGGCTTAACAATTTCCACACATTATGTATGGCACGCACCCTCGAATGCTGGATTAAGCAACGCTTCTACACACTATGCAGCCGGCACGATCGCCATACAGCAAAACAAATATATTACTACATAGCCATATGTTAGTGTCTAGCCCCAGCTTAGCTGGCTGGCGGATGGTCCATAGACTAGATAGAGATACAATGAGTATACATACATCTATATACATATAAAAATGAATCCCCATTTCCCTTGGTCACGGCATCATCACGCGTGAACGGCTAGACCGATATCGTTAATCGTTTTTTTTTTTTGTATTATTATTGTCAGGAAAAGGTTCTTATGAAGAAAATAATCGGAAAAGTTGCCCGGAAAATTGGAAAACTTGGGAAAAACTGAAAATGATCTTTTCTATGACTTTTTTGTATGAACTCACAATTTAATTTTTGTTTTATTGTTTCGCGATCTTCAGCTATTCCAGGGGGGATGGGGAAATGCAGAGTTATGGCAAAAACTAGAATTACGCTTGTGAAACCGCGGGGCGCAGCTAGTAATAATACGTAAACGCTGGTGGCATGCTGAGTTTTACGGGTGGCTGTTTCCAAGGGAGAAAGCCCTCACGGCGCGGGCGTATAGAGCACACATACTCAATAATACCATTATATACTGCATCCTTGACTTACGCTCCAGTTCGTCGAATGAAAAGTGCGTGTCTTTTTGCATTTCAGCCCACAAAGCACCATGTTTTTTGCGGAACCGAATCTCTTCCATAGGGTCCAAAGCGGAGTCAAGAGAAGCCGACATTATGCGTGGTTGGGTTTAATTTAAAATAATTAATATAAATTATATGTCAATTGCTTTCAAAATAGTTAATTTAGTTGTTGTTCTATTTTTTAAAGACCACAGACTAAGTAGAGATACCTCAGTCCAAACTCTTTGCTACAAAAGAAGTCCTGCGGGACTATGCACAGCACGGGCGGTGTGAATGTGCTTCAGTTATTGCCATTTACGCGTTCTATTGATGTCTTGTGTTTGTGTTTCGCATTCAGAAGAACCAGTGAAATTAAATCCTCCTTTTTGCAAAGACCGACCTGCTTTGTGGTTTGCTAGTCTCGAGGCACAGTTCTGCATCAATGGTATTACACAAGAACTGACCAAATTTAATTATGCCGTCGCTCATTTGGACATTAATTGCACGCGGGAGGTGGAGGATTTAATTCTACAGCCACCTAACGTACAGCAGTACTCGACATTGAGGAACACTATAATTAGCAGATTTTCAGACTCTCGCGAAGAAAAAGTAAGGCGCCTACTAGAGAAAGAGAAGATCGGAGACAGGAAGCCATCCTCGTTCCTCCGCCATCTAAGGTCTTTGGCTGGACCAATGTTTCCAGAGGATCTCATGAAGACCATTTGGATGAGCCGGCTTCCCCTGAATCTTCAGACCATTTTGACAGCTCAACGGCTTGAAACGTTGGCTGAGCTTGGTGAGTTGGCTGATAACCTCGCAGAAATCAACGCTAATACTGGATCATTTGAGGTATGTTCAACCCAATCGCATCCAATACTGCCAAATAATAATTCAGACGTTAGAGAACTTCATAAGAAGGTGGACGAGCTAACGCGCATAGTAGCTTCACTCACTACTAACAATTCTGGTGGAAATGACCAACGTGGTCGTGCATGCAGTCGCAACTCTAACCGGAATCGTAGTCGTTCTCGTTCTCGCAATGCCCAGCTTTGCTTTTACCACGACCGGTTTGAAACAAAGGCACGAAAGTGTGTGAAACCATGCAACTGGTCTGGCCCATCAACCTGTAATCAGGAAAACTCAAGCAGCGCTCGGTAGAGGCGACAACCGATCGCTCTCCAACAAGTCGCCGTCTCTTTGTAACTGACTGGTATACCAAGCAAAAATTTTTGGTTGATACTGGCTCAGACTTGTGCTGCATTCCTCGGCATTATGTAAAGGGACGAACGCACCAACATCAACCATACGACTTAGTTGCTGCAAATGGCACTAAGATTAAAACGTATGGGTTGCAGCAACTTAACCTGAATTTAGGACTTCGGCGAGAGTTTAAATGGAATTTTGTGATTGCAGATGTGGAAAGTGGCATAATTGGTTCCGATTTCCTATCGCACTACTATCTCCTACCTGATTGCACACAAGGCAGACTTTGTGACGGGAAGACAGGATTGTTTTCCTCCGCAGTCCTTCGTGCAGCAACTCAGCCCAGCGTTAAGGTAGTATCTCTTCCCGACTCGCCGTACTCCGCGATCTTAGCCAAATTCCCAAATGTGACGCGACCGCCTGGAGCACCTAGGGACCCAAAACATACAACCGTGCACTTCATTAACACTACGGTTGGTTCCCCCGTTACAGCAAGACCTCGCCGTCTGGCACCGTCGAAACTACGCATCGCTCAGAAGGAGTTTGATGAGATGGTCCGCGCTGGTACTGCTCGACCCTCGAGTAGTGCCTGGTCATCTCCTCTACACCTCGCTCCTAAAAAGGACTCAACGTGGCGTCCATGCGGTGACTACCGCGCATTAAATGCCCGTACTGTCCCCGACCGGTATCCCGTTCGGCATATTGGTGACTCATACCAAAATTTGGCAGACTCAACTGTGTTTAGCACAATAGACCTTGTCAAAGCTTACCAGCAGATTCCCGTGCATCATGCAGACGTCTGCAAGACCGCCATCATTACCCCATTCGGTTTGTACGAATTTCCGTACATGGCGTTTGGTTTGCGTAATGCGGGACAAACGTTTCAGCGATTTATTGACGAAGTCGTGCGTGGCCTTGATTTCTGTTTCGCATACGTTGATGACATTTTAGTACACTCTCCTGATCAATCTCAGCATGCAGCACACCTGGAAATATTATTTCAGAGACTGCACGATTATGGCGTCGTTATTAACTTGGCCAAAAGCCATTTTGGTGCTGATGAGGTTACCTTCCTAGGGTACAAGATCAGTGCAGCAGGCACGCGTCCTCCCGAGGACAGGATTCAAGCCCTACTAGAATACCCGCCACCCAAAACCGTTCAAGGTATGCGTCGATTCCTCGGCATGGTAAATTTCTACCGCCGCTTTCTACCGGAAGCCGCAAAATACCAGGCACCTCTCATCGATGCTGTTGTTGCCATTCAAGGTAAAGGTGCAAAACCTTTTACTTGGACGGCAGAGTTAGAAGAGTGCTTTGAAGCTTGCAAGAAAAGTTTGATGTCCGTGACGACTTTAGCTCACCCAAATTGCAACGCCACCCTCGGTCTCTTTACAGACGCATCTAGCAAACACGTAGGATCATGCCTACAACAGCGTAGCAGCGATCAGGATGACTGGCAACCGTTGGCCTACTTCAGTAAAAAGCTAAACAGTAAGCAGTCAGAGTGGCCAGCATACTACCGCGAACTCCTCGGTGTCTACGAAAGTGTGCAGCATTTCAGGCATATTTTGGAAGCTCAGCATGCAACTATCTACACTGATCACAAACCGCTTACTTACGCCTTTATACAGAAACGAGAAAAGCTGCCACCTGCCCAACTTAACCAGCTTTCATTCATTAGTCAGTTCACTACGGATATCGTTTACATCAAAGGCGTAGATAATGTCGTAGCAGACGCAATGTCTCGAATTGAATCGATCTCTCTTGAAGATGATTATGCTGCACTCGCCCACTCACAGCACGCCGACGAGGAGCTAGCCAGTGCGCGAGATAATTCTTCGTTAAAACTAGAACCGATTCTCATTCCTGGCACTAACATCACTGTGCTCTGTGACACATCCACAGGTCGTCCACGACCATATTTGACGCCGTCATTTCGTCGTGCAGCATTCGACCGCTGTCACAACCTCAGCCACCCTGGTGCGCGAGCAACCGTTCGCCTGGTGACTGAGCGTTATGTTTGGCCGCAAGTAAACAGACAATGTCGTGAGTGGTCGCGCCTCTGTCAGCACTGCCAACGCAGCAAAGTGAGCCGACTTATTGTGTCGCCTCTTGGTACTTTTAAGCCTTCTGGCAGATTTAGACATGTACACATAGACATCATAGGTCCATTGCCTCACTCTAACGGATTTAATTACTTCCTCACCGCGATAGATAGATACACGCGGTGGCCGGAAGTGTGGCCTATGACAACAATCACTGCCGAAGAGGTAGCAGAAAAATTTGTTACGGGCTGGATATCCCGTTTTGGCGTTCCTAACTTATTAACTACAGATCAGGGACGCCAATTCGAATCAACTTTATTTCATCGCCTTATGAATGTGTGCGCCTCAAAACGTGTTCGCACTACTAGTTACCATCCCTGTGCGAATGGTATGGTTGAGCGCATGCACCGCCAGCTGAAGGCCTCTTTAATGTGTCACGCCAATACGTGGACCAAGGCCCTTCCGCTTGTCCTGCTTGGTATGCGAACGGTGCTGAAGGAGGACCTGAAGACTTCATCCGCTGAGCTCGTTTATGGAGAGGCCCTTCGATTGCCCGGCGAGCTTATTGTGCCACCAGAAGAGCCCAGAAGCCCATCCGATCAAATGGACTTCGTTACAGAACTTAGAAGCCGCATGGAAATTCTTCGTCCCATTCCTGTTTCACACCACGCTCAACCATCATGTTTCATTTTCAAAGATTTAGAGAAGGCAACGCACGTAATGCTTCGCGACGACAAAGTGCGTCGGCCTTTGCAACCTCCATACTCAGGTCCCCATCTCATTCTGAGAAGAAGAGACAAGACGCTCACCATTGATGTGAATGGCAGGGAGATTACTGTCAGCATCGACCGCGTGAAGCCTGCTCACATGGATCCAGTTACTGGCGTTTCAATGGACGGTGCATCATCTTCACCGTCCGTGCCAGCTACAGCTACGTCACGTCCTGCGTCAGTTCAAGGTTCTCCTATTCCACCGCCTACTCCTGTTACCACTAGGTCCGGAAGGGTAGTCAGATTCAGGGATGTATTAGATTTGTAACTTTACTTTTATTTTATTTTATAATTGTTTGTTAAATTCCTATATCCTTTTCTTCTCCGTGGGGGGGGTGGTGTGGCGACCTACAGACCTCTGTGGTCAGCATCATGTAAAACCTAAATTAAAAATAAGAATAATTTGTCAAACTGTGAGAGGTCGCATGTCAGTGGAAAATAAAAAGACAGAGATTTTCTGGAAGTAATCTGAAGCGTTGTATTTATTATTCATGATTCCCAAAATACTAAAGCATCGGATCAGACACCAAATTGGTGACCCCGACGTGAAAATAAAAAATTAAAATTAAATAAAAATTCAAACACCCAACACCAAGACCACCGCACTAAGCTCATCGACATCGATGAGCTTACTTACTTACTTACTTACTTATCGATGAGACTTACTAGAAAATAGTAGCGGTAAACTCAAATCGGGATTCAGCAGCACCCAGTGTTTTACCATCAGCCTTGGTTGATTGCATCTACTATTTCATAGAGTCCAACATTGATTAATACATACTTTTAGAATCGTATCCCAGCCGTGAAATTTGTTTTGATGGTTTAATAGATGCTTTAAATATAATATGCTTAAGATGTAGACAGACTGTAAGTAATTATTCTTAAATTAAGTATGTGGTGGCCACATTACTATGAGCTATTTAGCCTAGGTTGTTTGATTTATTTGTTCTAACAATTGGAAACAAGTCTTAAAATACTCTTATTGGGTCTATTTTCCCCAAGTAAATATCGATTTAATGTACTTATCCGTTAATATGATAACTAAAGGATCTATCACTATACCTTAAATCATTATTATTGTCTAGTGTTCCGATAGAGCTCCGCCCCTAGGTGTTTTGTATAGATATTACTGCTCCTTTCTAGTGACACTATCTAATCTCAACATAGAACGCTTGTCCGAGGACCATCTTGCCTTTGTCGACTAGCCCAATTTAGTGAAACTGGCATCTAAAACACGAAACATATCCTTGGTTTTATTTCAAATAAATGATAGGTATTTGAAAAACCTACAGTAATTAATTTCTGTTTAAATTAAAATCTTATCTTTCACAAAAGAATTTTTTAACAGAAGTTGAGTACATTTTATCGATCATTGAATTTGCCGTGTTTATATAAGTCAAAACAAGAAAATAAGCCTATCCAATATATAATAGGATTTATAAACAAAGAATACCAAATCCTTCACGTCCTTCAAGAGGACCGGGCTTTAGTGCTCAATGCACAAAGCTTCTGTTGCATAGCCCCGCAGCGCAGGCAGGAATGTCCAATGTACTAAAAACAATAAAGTTAAATAAGCGAGCTATGAGCTGAAAACTTGGGCGGCCCTCAGTTCCCACATAGAGGATTTTGGGCCAAATTTACGGCTCTTTAACTCTATTATAGTATACTACTTAGTGTATCTATAGGTACTATATACCTAATAATACCTAAGATATATTTTTCATACGGCGCGTTTCCTATCTGCCATCGATCAAGTGCAGAAAGAAACCACGACGACTATTCGCAGCCCTTACCCGCCGGCGACGCGTCGAATAATGAAATCGACCTGAATTCATGAATCATGAAATTAGTGTTACGGCTATTTAAATGGTCTAAGAAGTAAGAATACCTTAACCAATCGTAATTTTTTTCTATGATCCTGTCAGACAATTATTAAATATCTATTGCGTCTGGAAATGAGACATACGAGGAGTTAAAGCTCGAAACACAACTTCCACTTGGCCTTTTATTTATGAGTAAAAATCTGGTCTTGCTGATAAAGTTGCCAGTAATAAGTACAACAGTGCCGCATTAACCACGTAGCAAGAGTAGCAATTGCTACGGAGCCCGCGCGAAATGTGACCCCGCATATTTAACCCCACTCGTCTCTCCCTGAGCGTAATTTTTTGACTGAACCTTATATTAAATTTTCTTGATATCACAAAAAGGTGAAACATTACAACTTTCCCTACTAAGTCAATTGTTATTTTAGCACTTTATACCTAAAAACCCATAATAGATCAAGGGATATTTGAAAGATTGGGCCCGCGCGCTACGGGGCCCGAGCTTGCTTACTCCGGCACTGGTATACAATATTTATTACGGCAACACTTCTGGCACGAGCGGCACGTTACATGAAAGAATTGCCTACGGGTGCGAAGGTGCGGTGAGAGCTCAGTGCGAGCCAAGCCGCCCTAGCGATCGGCTGTCCGCCCAAAATATTCGCGCCGCGACTCCTTGACCCATACCGAACTTTGACGAGCTGTAAAGTTTTTCGAATAACCGGATTGGATCAAGTGTCTTTCTTTTTTTTTTTTTTTAAAGACAATTATCAAGTGAGTGTTTGTGAGTGTTCCAGGCTTCCTGCATTTTTCGTTTGTGGTAAGTTACTTACTTCTGTAACTAATTAGGGTTTTCTCGGGGTACTTATACCGCTCAAAGTGTACTTTTATTTGTTCCCATTAATTAATTTGTCGCCTAACTCAAATGTTTGGTACAGTTTTTATATTATAAAGATAAATCTATAAAACTAAGATTTTTTTTAAATTATACAACTTTTAAAATAACAATAGTTAATCTTCACTTTTTTTTCAATAACGAAACCTTTTTAGTAAAAATTAAAAAAAACCATACATATTTTATATATTATTCAACATTTATAATAAAAATAATTTGAATATACCCTTTTTTATATATAATTTTTTTGTAAAGATAAAGACGTAACTAAAACACGTCCATTTAAAAAATATACAATATAATTTTAATGTATATTTTTTTAATAAATTTATAGTAATGTTCACATTCCCTTAATAACACTGTTCACTTTCCCTATTTCTCTATATCTGTTGACCTGGTGAATATTAATCCTTAATTAAGCCATTTTGTCCCTGTTACATCTTGGTTTACCCAATTTACTACCATAGTACGCCATTAACATGAAAATTAAATTATTTGCCTATAAATACAGGACCTAAGATGTCTAACAATATTCATTTTATATTGGCACAGAAAGGTACAGGTAGTATATTAGTGTTTATGATTCATAAAATATTATTATCGAGTCTGAGGTTTGTCTGACTATAAAACTGTTGTTTTTTGTTAATTATAAAAATCTATCGATACAGCAGTGCTTAAACCGGACTATATTGAATGAACTTATCAGTTAATTTAACGAATTTTGTCATATTTCATATACATTTCATTAATTCTCGGGAAATTAATCAATTTCAAACGCATTCGATAATCGAAAAAAGTTTATAATTTGTCGAAAACTTATCGATTATAATAAGGGCACATACAATGATAACAACAAAATCAATACACTTTTCCAATTTGTTCCAAGTGAATTAAAATTGTTTTTAACACACACACCGCAGCCTGCCGCTAACTCTATCGTGGTTTGCGATGGATCCGCTTCTACGATCATCGTCAATTCTTTATTATCAACAAAGATCTCCGGCCGTCCACTGGTTTTTTTCGTAGGTCGAAATTTCTAGAATGAAAACGTTGGAACCAAAACGTACCGTGCTTTCTATTACAGTGGCTTCCCCATTCACATAATTAATCCTTCGACCTGTTTCTGCAGCGTTGATGCCACGACGGAACTCATATTCGTAAATAACGCAATATTTTAAATTTTCCATTTCATGAAAAATAAAACGAGTGTGCTTTAGACCACACGACTGAAACTTCTTCTTCTAAAACTTCTTGAACTCTTTTTTTATTTTATCGAAATATCAACTGTCATCTGTCATCCGTCATCCGTCATCTGTCATCCGCCCTCTGTAATCCGTCATCCGTCATCCGCCATCCGTCATCCGTTATCTGTCATTGGTTATCCGTCATCCGTCATCCGTTATCCATCATCCGTCATCCGTCATCCGTCATCCGTCATCCGTCATCCGTCATCCGTCATCCGTCATCCGTCATCCGTCATCCGTCATCCGTCATCCGTCATCCGTCATCCGTCATCCGTCATCCGTCATCCGTCATCCGTCATCCGTCATCTGTCATCCGTCATCCGTCATCTGTCATCCGCCCTCTGTAATCCGTCATCCGTCATCCGCCATCCGTCATCCGTTATCTGTCATTGGTTATCCGTCATCCGTCATCCGTTATCCATCATCCGTCATCCGTCATCCGTCATCCGTCATCCGTCATCCGTCATCCGTCATCCGTCATCCGTCATCCGTCATCCGTCATCCGTCATCCGTCATCCGTCATCCGTCATCCGTCATCCGTCATCCGTCATCCGTCATCCGTCAACCGTCATCCGTCATACGTCATCCGCCATGCGTCATCCGTCACCTATCAGCTTTCGCCTATCACCTATCACCTATCACCTACCACCTACCCCCTACCTTTTAACCTTAATTATTAAAAGGGTCGACCGAGTCCGCAACACTGTACTGCGTTCAAAAACGGGCATAGCTGACGTGGACGATAAAACTGCCTGGTTGAAGTGGAAATGGGCGGGCCACATTTGTAGGATGCATCCAGAGCGGTGGGCCAACGCTACTACTCAATGGACGCCTGAAGACGGACAACGACGCCGAGGAAGGCCCAGAAAGCGATGACGAGGCGATTTAGATACTTTCTTGAGTGACTGGCCACACAGAGCAATGGAGCGAGATCAATGGAGGAAGACCTTTGCCCAGCAGTGGGATCAGACGGTTTAATAAAAAAAAAAACAAATTTACCTCTCAACTTCCATTCGCCTCGCCCGATTACATGTTTCGTAACGCATTCACCAGCTTACTCCTCAAGTCAAGCGTGCGTAAAGAAGTTTTACTTCAAAAAATCAAATGGTACCAAAACAAATGAATCACTAAATTCAAAACACAAATACACAAGCCTATATGTGAAATAAATTTGAATTTGGAATTCCTAACCAAACACCAGAATTATTTGAGATCAAAGTGACCAGCTCAACAAAACATCCAATTCATATGTAAGGAGGACCTAATGCATACTTATGGGTGATTCGATTCGCCTCGGTCTACTATATTTACGAACGGCCTGTGAACATTGCTCTGTTTTTGTAATAGATTAAACGTTTGTTTTGTGTATTAAACCCTGCGCGTTCGAGTTCAGCTTAAACCACAATACTATAAATCTGCACAGTTCCTTAAGAGCGGTTCCGCACTACGTCCGATATTCCGATACGAATCATTCTAGATCCATAGTTTATTCGGATCGGTTTTGTTTTTGGGTCTTTTTTTGTTGGTTTTGTTCCCAACTCGGACTGAAATCGGCTTGAAACTAAAACCTGAATGAGACTGAAATCTGAATATTGCTTTTCGCACCTCCGATCCGAATCCCTGATCTTTGTTCCAAATCTAGGCAATTCAGGGGCCTCCTTTTGGCATACGCCATTTATATTCAAACTAGTTGCGCCCTGCGGTTTCACTCGCATTCCCGGATCAAAAACCACAATGCTACTATAGAATAGCTGCAAATTGATAAAATCAAATGTAAAATCGTGAGTTCATACAAAAAACTCAAAAAAAAAACATTTGCAGTTTTTTCTGAACTTTCCAATTTTGCGGGCACTTTTTTAATTATTTCTTTCATAAGAACCTTCTGACAATTAAAATAAACCTAAAAAAAAGAAGCCAAACATGCCCCGGAGCCGCGCGCCATGGTACCTCGTAGAGCTACTTGCGGAGGTCGGCTAGCGCATGCGCAGTTGCGCACTCCTTCAGGATCGCCTGCCTTGCAATGAATGTGCGCGTGCTACTGAATTAAAACCTATGATATCTCCTAAGATATTCGTTGGAATCAAATGATGTAAATACACCATATAAAAGATTATAGTGAATTAACCTTCAGAGATAGATATATGCTGTCGCGGACTTTTTTTTAGAACTTTTAAAGAGGAACAATTCCTTGATACATAATTTCTGCATATGTTTAACCGTTTACGCAGCGCAAGCAACAAAAGCTCTGAAAAGCAATATTTTTTTTCCCGTTTTTGCCACATTCTTCATTGATGCTCCGCTACTATTGGTTGTAGCGTGATGTTATATAGCCTATAACCATCCTCAATAAATGGGCTATTTAACACAAAAATATTTTTTTAATTCCAACCAGTAGTTCCTGAGATCCTAGCGTTCAAACAAACAAACAAACAAACAAACAAACTCTTCAGCTTTATATATTAGTATATAGTAAAGAAGATAATAATTCTATCGCTACGGTCCATCATTAAACGTCTCCGAAATGGAAAGTCACGGATGAAGGAAAGAAATCGAATGAGGGAAGTCGGATCTAGTGCGTAAAGTACCATACAAATAGTTCTACGGCTATTCCGGAACGCATTTTCACAAATTCAGATCGAACGTAGTGCGAAACCGCCTTAACTCGTAATGCAAAGATCCTTGTACCCATGATTGGAACAACGGTCCATCTTTGTTCGTAAGTAGGTGCTTAAGGATTACAGTGGCTTCTTGGTGATACTATTTGCCAAGTTCATTTTATACAGTATAATTTTAAGAAAAGTGAGAATGGGGTAATTACGGGAAACAATTAGCGTAATTATCACTTTATTGGCCGAGGCTTTTAAGTAAAAATTACAAATGAAGGCTACATAGGAAAAAATGTGTAGGCGTGTACCTCTACCTAATGAACGAATACTAGTGTTATATTTTATTAAATTGCAACATATTCACGCCATCATCATCATCATCAACCCATAACGTCCCACTGCTGGGCACGGGTCTCCCGTCACTTTCGTGAGGAGGGTTAGTCCATCATCAACCACGTGGGCCCGGTCCGGATTGGTGAATAACATACCTATCTTCGAAATATTATTGAACCCCACAGGCGTTTCCTCGCGATGTTTTCCTTCACCGAAGAGCGAGTGATAATTACGTACATATGTTTTACAGAACCACATTGGTACCTGTCTGCACTGGGATTTGAACCTACCACCGCTACAATATGATATCAGAGTGACATATTTATCTCGCGGAATCCGAATAAACTATGTGGTGGATGCACTTAATCATAAATCGTTCGACTTTCAATAATGCGATGAAAAAAAAAACAAAAATCGGTCTCATGACCATTTACATTACAAGATTCCAAAGAAATGTTAAATACTACAAACTATTACATACCTACAACAGTTTTGTATCAATAACTTGGCTTGTACTAAATATTATTACGAGTGTCTCTATCATTGCTCAATCCGTACTTTCGGCTACCAAACAATGATATCGTTTCAGTAGTTATACCGTGATTCGAAAAAAGAAACACTAGGGGGAAGTCCCCTAGTGGCGGACATATAAGGTTTTCTGGAAATAAAATGAAAACTACTTCGAAAAATATGTATTTATTTATGAATTAGTTAAATGAACAAAATATAAAATCAAAATCAATTAACAAAAATACAACTTCTGCGTAAACATAATCTAGGAACGTTCATTAAGTTTTCGTAAAAAAAAATAAGTCTTTAACATTGGCACCTAGTACCGGACGCATTAATCTTCAAACCCCAAGCGCCGGACATTCTTAAATCATTGTGCACCTATCACATATATAGAAATCTCCACATTTCGGAACGTCTGCACATGCTTCATGGGCCCATTCTTGGCAACTGGAGCATCGTATCCAGTCCTCGTCGTGGTCCTCTAAACAAACTACACAAGTAGTTTTTTCCATATTAGATATCACAGTTAGTGGCTCTTTTTTCTTATCCATAAAACTACTTGTTCCTTTGGCCTTCACACCTTTGGTTTGTTTCCCCTTATGTTCTATTGCCGCATTAAACTTATTTCCCATTCCTTTTTATTGTTCTTTCTGGCTCTTTTCGTTCTCTTTTTCTTGAACAGCAATTTTATAGGGTGATGACGTTAAAATTTCACTTCTTTCACTTTTCCTCTTCCGAGCCGCTGATCTTTTTTTTGCGGCATCTGGCAATGGTGACAGTTTATTTACAGTCTGGACAACATCAAGATCAAAGCTCGTTGAAGGTTTGGGACTGCTGATTGTTGGCACGTTGGTAGATTCTTTTGAAGGGTCTGTCGTTTCTTCGGAGACT
The DNA here is from genome assembly GCA_912999815.1 of Campaea margaritaria. Lineage (NCBI taxonomy): Eukaryota > Metazoa > Arthropoda > Insecta > Lepidoptera > Geometridae > Campaea > Campaea margaritaria. The sequence continues at coordinate 11,877,975 of OU538788.1, forward strand.
AAATTATCACGGGACGATGAGCCAGCCAAGGCCAAATCAGTGGAAGTCACAGAAACTCTCTTGCTGCAACTTGGTGTGTTTAAGGAGGTTCCTGGCTCTTCTAGTGGAATATTAGTTTTTGTAAATCTACTAATCTTTGGTTGCAACGTGACTTCTTCTCCACCATTCAATGCTGTTATTTTATCATGTAGAGTGCTTTTTGGGATATTGTAACACGACGAAGCTTCTCTGAGACTCATTTCTTTGGACAATATCTTGTCCATCGCAGTTTTTAAACTTTGCTGATCCCATTTTCATTTCTTTTTTGTTTCTTCCATGTTGAAATATCTCTCTCCTTCTATCCTGTAAAACAACAAACAATCATAATAATGATAAGTATAAATGCTTTGTAGAAAAACTAACCTATAAACTGTCCGGTGGTAAGGGACACCTTTGTGTCCGGAGGTAGGGGACAGGGAATGTCCAAAATTACGTATTTCATACTAAAACTGTTTAGGTAAATAATAAAAACTTTCACAATTTACGAATTATAATGGAACATTGTCTTTATAAATAAATAACAAAAACAATTAAACCAAAAACCACAGCAGTAATACTTACTTGAAATTTACTTGACGCAATGCTTTCCCGTCAAAAACAGCAGTCGACCTCTCCCACTGCGGCTGTGCGCATCACTGGCAAACCGCGTCGCGTGATCCTGTATTCCTACATTCCCCCGCTCCCCTTTCACCGATATTTGAATAGATCGCGTTGTCGTTTGTTGAGATAGTATGAGTGTCCGACGTTAGGTGCCGTCCGGCGCTACGGGACTTCCCCCTAATTTTAAAAATGGATCACGGTATAAGTCTCCTTGACAGTTAATAATTTATTTTAATACATAAATTCCAATGCAGATGACTTTTTATACCAATTTATTGCTCTTAAGCTACTCATATTACATTACGACACACAGTAGACATCAAAGCCGGATGTTAATCTACGTGTGTTCCAACGTAATCATACGCTCATGATCCCCAATAATTACGTTTATTCATCATTCATCAGCCGTGAGATACGACTTAAAGCTCGTGAAGGCTGAAAAACTCAATAACTTTTAAATAAATTGTTGCATTAAGAATGAAAGTCTTTACGTGGCCTATGCCTCTCTTGACTATTGACTTTTAATTGCATAAACATTGTGTAAGGTTTAAAATGGTTTCTGGTTATTTTTTTCTGCATCATGTAAAACGTACAGGGTCCTCACTCGATATGCCACATTCCTTGCCAACGACACGTGATGTCATAACGCGCATAAATTTTATTTTGAACCAAAAAACTTCTCGAAACGCGCCTGAAACGCGATAGCGCACTTTATTTTGCTTTACAAACTTATTGCGGCTTTCACTGCGTTGGTATCGGGATTCAGAATTCTGAAACGCTGTAAAACTTTACCTACATCTACTCGTACCTTACCTTGTGTATTTTGTAAACTGGTTCACAATAAAATATTTTCCATTTCATTTTAAATACCAAGCTTCAAAACTACAAAAGAGCGATATCCGGTTTGCGGGAGAAATTTAATACAAAGGAGGTACGATAGGCATTCTGTAACTGAACACAAAGCAGAAAGACCTAGAAATCCGCGCTCACAACTTCTCCCATTGTAATGCAGTCTTGCATAAAACGCTAACATTCATGCTCCTGAGCGAGAAAATAAAAATACGCATTTATTAAACGGACGACCAACTGATACTTACGACAATATAAAGAGGAGGCTGAAATCTTGAGCGGACAGGAAAAAAGTTCTGGGTCCAACTAGGATAGAAGAAGGTAGCTTTGTCGCAAGAAAGAACCTGGAGTAGTTAGAGGATCTGATTGGGAAGAGATAAGTGATACTATAATGAAGTAAAAGTATACTGAAGTAAAACTTCATTAGCCCTTTTTTTATTTTATCGATACCTACATCAACTGTCATCTGTCATCTATCATCTGTCATCTGTCATCCGTCATCCATCGTCCATCATCCGTCATATCACCTGTAATTTATCACTTATCACTTATCACCTATCACCTATCCCTATCACCTATCAATGGACGCCTGAAGACGGACGACGACGTCAAGGAAGCCCAAAACGCGATGGCAAAACGATTTTGATGCTCTCTTGAGCGACTGGCCACAAAGAGCAATAGAGCGAGATCAGTGGAAGGAGATGGGGAGACCTTTGCCCAGCACTGGGATCAGACGGGTTATTAAATAAAAACCTAATTTACCTCTCAACTTCCATTTGCCTCGCCCGGTCACATGTTTCGTAACGCATTCACAAGCTTACTCCCCAAGTCAATCGTGTCTGAAGGAGTTTTACTTCAAAAATAAGCAACCTACATACAAACATATGAACCGTTTGCAAACAGGATAATTGTCATTTTCGTAGTGGTACAATTTTTTTGTTTGAGAGAAGAGGCGTTAGCGACGTGCAACACGCGGCGCGTTGCATGACGTAACTCGATGCATCGACCTGTCTTACGCCTTAGGCTGCCAGTTGACTAGAGCTGTCAACTACGAAGATGAGCAGTGTAGGAAACGTCGCAACGGTCAAGCGCATAGCGAGCACTTCGAGGCTTAACGTGTTCAACGAAATACACAAAATTAATTAGATGGATCTGTTCCAGCGCTGTAATCTGTTAATTATTTTAGCTAAAACTAATTCAGTTTCGTTCGATCACATAAACCGTACTATTTATTGGTTGAACCTTGTAGTTCAAACATAGTTCAAAGGACAGCACGACCACTAGTTTTTCCGGTTTAATTGTCTTGCGTTTTTTTTTTTTTAATTTATTGGTACTACTACAGTACAACCACAGAATAAGAATATAATAATTATATCCTATGCACAGCTTAAACAAGTCGAGAGTAACTGTTGACCTATTAGTTAGACCTTAGTTGACCTATTTACGTTATTCGTTATCGCTTAACTTTAAATAAGTATATTGCATCCTTCGGCCAGCCGTAGCACAGGCGTAGTGACAATGTGGAGGAAGTTCTACTTATTTGTTTTTAATTAAAATTTCTCTTCGCACAACACGTTTGATCCTGCCGGTTACAGTTCAGACACGTTGAATAAAATTAAAGTTTCATTTACCCTATCAATCTGTAGGAAAAGTTTCAGCGTACATATTTCTATCTATCCATAACATCTAAAAAGTAGGAAAATTTAAATAATGTGTAATGGTATTTGGGCAACGATATGTATTATTCGTTATGCGCATTTGTCATCAGGCTTCTGAAGTCAGTAAGGTTATACATTTTTAACTTAGACTTCACGTGTTTATCACGCCTTTATTTAACAAAAAAAAAATGGTTGATCGGCAATCTATGTTACATTGTAAAGTAAACACGGCTTTTGGAAGAAATAATTAAAGTATCGGTAGGGAACACTGCTAAACTAGTCCACAGAACTTACCTAGACGACCTACGAAATCGGTCTATTTTAGTCAGTATCCTTATACATATAATTACGGAGAGTAGGTAGCTACATCTGTTACTAGAAAACACCTGTTCGCGAATAACCGATGCACATTACGCAAAGTGCTGATGTCGAAAGTAGTAATGTTTACTTTCAATAAGACAAATGATACAGTGCTATTTGAATGGTCAGCCAATCAGCTCCTACCTATGACTAACCTATGAGTCAGTTGTTATGTACTATTGGCAGTTTAATAAAGGTATTTAGTCTCCTGAGATTTGCGGGTCGCTCTTTCGTTCGAACAAAAGTTTGTTTGAACAAAAGAAAACTACATTTCTTATACATGTGCAACGCACAACATATTTTCCTTGTACAGCGCGATTGCTTATTTTACTCGAATTGATCTTCAATTGGTTGCGACAATAACAAAAAAAAACCAGACATACTAGTGCATAGTGGTCGCCCAGTGGTCGAAATTCGACTATAATTAATTTTCAAAGTGTATTATTACCAAATAATCACAGATGAGAACTGAGAAGTGATGTCAATACAAAACCTTTTTAAATCTTTGTATACTCTATGATGACTTCTTACTCCCGAAGAACTTCTATCAATACATCTTTATATCAAAGTGTTAACTCTTACGTGCCTTTCATGTATGTGTGTCAAACGCATGTAGTGTGTGTAATCTTTTGTTTAGTAAACCAATGTATTTCTATTGCTTTATTTATAATGATATTAGCTTTCTACGCTTATTCTCTATAAAACATTAACTGTGCATTTCATTTCGTAAATTTTCGTATAATTATCTAGATAGATAAGAAGCAGGAAAGAGCCGCACGTATCAATTCCTGATGGATAGTCTGTAAGAATTCAACATATTCTACAGCGTAATATATTTAGCACCTCGCTTTTTTACTTTTTATTAAACTCATTTCAAAATATGGTCCATAACCGTTGAATGATGTCCAGTTTATTTTACTATTATCGGTATTGAAAGCTATTTCGACAAACGCTTTCAACAACTTTCAGCCGCCCGCAATAAAACTTTTAAAATGTTTGTAAAGAGTATTATTTCAAGAGCTGTGCATCTTTTTGGGATATTTATCAGTGACTAAAAGCCCTCGACCTATCATATAAATACTAACATTTTAAAATAGACCTCAAAATCTGGATCGGTACAAATACAAGCAACCCTTTGAGTCTTTAACTGAATGGCTAATAAGTGCGGAGAAAAGGAAAACGGAACGGACTTCCATGAGCGTATTTATGTGATGAATAATGACACAAGATCTTGAAGACCGGCGGATACGAGAGGAAGTCCTCCAGAGGTGGGTAAGGTGGCGATACGGGTCGCTGACCTTCCAACAGGTGTAGGTACTTTCCGCAGACGGATGTTTAGGAAAATATCTACACAAGATCACGAGACGAGAGTCGACCCTGACCTGCCACGAGAGTGGGGCGCTGAAGCACACGGCGCTCCACACGCTTTGAGCCGTAATCAGCAGAGATCTCCCTCTGCCGAGTGTGGTAAATTTATGCCATGCTCGGCGGCGAGAGATCGTGGCAGGCGATAGTCTCCTTCTGCGGGTTTGTTATGCTAGAATCTTTGAAAAAATAAATAATGTTAAAATAGGTTAGCAATATTAATAGTTGGAATTATTGTCATAGCCAAAATTCAGTTGATATGTCAAAAGGTACCCAGTAGTTAGTTAATTAACCAATGGTACACGGGATGATCTTCCAAACCACGGTAAAATTTAACATGTGGGCAATAAAACTATCAAATGCATGTATTTATAATTAACTTCTCTCGCCATAACTCCTCTCTCTGGTACCGTTCAATCGAAGAGCATCCTGTTGTGAAGGTTAGCGGGTACCGTATAATATACCCATTGAAACATATATATTCATAGCAAGTATGATGCTTGAAATATATATCCCAAAGAATAACTTCTTCTTATGTCATGTGTCTTGTTCTGAGCCCTGCAAAGAGCTGTTTTGGTTGACACATGACTATTCAGCTAGATTGCAGCTAGACTGTGATAATCTTGCCATATCGGATGTGCTTAAAATCATTGTAGGATCGATTTATACCGCAATCTAAGGGGGTCCTTGTCTTGCTTAAACGCTCACCCTGGAACTATAATAAAATATCTAATAGAACAGATAATATGTATGAAAAATAGCGCGATGTATTCCTTTTTCCTTTCATAGAGAACTTCACATAAATACACCCTGATCTTATTACATTCAATACTCGAGAACTGTCGGGTTATCGTCGTCGGGTTAATCATCTTAAAATACTAGCATATCAGAAAAATACGGTGTCGCGAAGAACTTGAATAAACTCTCTGCACTTCCGTCAAACAAAGGGTCTGGCCTGTCGTCATCTCATTACAGTGCTGCCTAAAATAAAAAAAAAACGAAAAAATGTCTTCCCTAGATTCAATAAGAAAAGTCCCGTTGGCCACGTTCCAAGTTAACAAATTAATCATACTCCTAAAGATACAATGGAATATACATTTACCAGTTTAATTTAACTGAAACAACATTAAAAACTACCTAATGTATTTATTTTTTAATCTGAAAGGTAGACAAAGTAAAAAACTTATCAATATTTACACGGTTACTGACAAAAAGAAACACGATTACGTCAACGAACTGTTCTGAAACCGTCAACATTTGATCTTACTTTGATCACCATGTTGGATTCAGTTATACATGTTCCGGGTAATCCGTCATTTATTATTCAACGTGGCAATGCCGTCAGCGAACATGCTGGGGCAAACAAGCAAGCATTCTGTCCCACTACTAGTTCCCAGAGTACACTATTGGATACGCTGCCAAATGGCAGCCAGTTTAAAAAATCGGTTTACCTATAAGCCTGTAACGGCGCATGAAGTGTTTTGTTATGCTCTGTGGTACTGGTCAATAACCAAAGGCACTCCGTCATTATTACCAACAGAGATGACCACAGAACGAATATTCTTAAGAAAGAAATCCAACCAGATAATTATTTCAGAGGTGTTATCCACCAATCTGAACCGCGCCCTCGTATTGCATAATGGCCCAATCCTCACCCCGAAAGTGAGGAAAAAAATTAAAAAATTATAGCTTTTTTTTATTATAAAATTTGAATGGGCCGATGTGGGTTGATGATGACGATACCATAATCACAGATAATCACAAATGAGAACTGAGAAGTGATGTCCATACAAAACCTTTTTAAACCTATGTGTACTCTATGATGAACTCTTACTCCCGAATTCTATGTGTTATTTCAAACTTCTTTAAAAAAAACCTTAATTTCAAGCGCATGTAGTGTGTGTAATGCTTTAGGTCTTTAAATTGCATCTTCTTGACAAAATATAAAAAGGTCACTCTCCGTGTCTGTCTGTAACTAACGCCATCGCCACCTAAACCACGCAACGGATTTCAATGCGGTTTTCTCCATCAGTTTGATATTTTTTTCATATAAAGCAAATATATGTACAACTAGCTTTGCCCCGCGGTTACACCCGCGCATTTAATTTTCCTGCAGAACGCTGCATTTCCCAGATTAAAAACAGCTCATATCACACGTGAAAATTAACAAATGAAACAAAACTCAAACCGTCAGTTGCAAATTGGGTTCATACAAAAAGCACGTTTAGTTTTCCCAAATTTTCCAATTCCCAGGAAAATTTCAATTTTTTTTTCTGCATAGAATCTTCATCGGACTTATATTTAAAAAAAAAATTATAATTTGCTAAAGTGATCCAGGCGTTCTCGAGTTTTGAGTTTAGTAACACATTCAGCATTTACATAGAAAAATAATATTTTTCAACCAGTCGCCCATAAATAAATTCACGCGGTTTCTGTGGGCTAAACCTTAAGAGATACATAAAAATAATATACTAGAGAATTGTAGTCCTTCTAAAATTCTTAAGAAAACTCCTGGATGACATAATATCTTTATCTGATACGGTTGATTCACAGTAACAATGTTTTTCATTAAAACTTTAAGGCCCTTAGTGTCGTCAAATGGGTAACTTTCTAAAGCGAACTCCTGCGTTCGGCTTGTTTTAAAATCAGATAAATATATATTTAAATTTATCAATTTAAGTACAACAATTGGATCCATTTGATTTATTTTCAAATTATTAATGTTATTGGTTTCAAAAACTTTATAACATGATGCATTTTTTTATTAATATTGCATCTTCTTCCAAACAGCTTCAGTGATTTTACTTATAATGTCAATTGATAGATTAACTGGATATATATAAACTGTTCTAAAGATTTCACAATCGAACAATCGTGTCCATATTGTATTATTTTCTCGTTTATCTTGTTATTTTGATAGAATATTTGACGGCAGCCACGTTGAAATGCGCGCTGACTTTGGCTTTAGTTCATTAGAATTTTGCACAATGTTTGTACTAAACCGCGTTGAGTTGGTAATTTGGGCACTGTAATCACCTTGATTAAAGATTGCATTATTTTCAACGGTATTTACTCTTACACGGTATGAATCCTGATCAAAATAATATATGTATTAAGATAGTATTCTTCGACAATAACTAGGTCGATTTTAATCTACCTAGTAATAGAATTAAAAAGTTATTAGAAACACCGGTAGAAATTAGACCTCGTTATTAATACCTTGGTATTAATCCTTATCCAAATAAAATACTTTGTATTCAAGTCAGAATAGAATAGAATAGAATAGAAAAACTCTTTATTGTACACCAGAAACAAAAATAAACACAGTACAGAAGAATTACAATAGGTAAACAAGGGTAGTACAATGGGCGGTCTTATCGCTGAAAGCGATAAGCAGTTTCAGTACTTCCGAGTAACAAACCCACATTTTATTTCTAAAAATTATCTATGGAAACCCCAATAATGTACTTAACTCAAGATGTAAAAGAAATACCTATAAAATTCTCTGCGATGCGAAAACTATCGACGACTGAAAACAATTATGTACCTACTACAGTTTTTGAAAACATAATTATCAATAACGACAAAAATAAATCGTGGAAAATTTCATATTCCGTCTACGCAATATTCGTAAAAAGGGATATGAAGTTTTTGCTTCAAGTTTTAAATAATTATATAGATTATTAATAGAATCTCCTCCGGCTAGCGAAAGCCTCTTTATTATTATTATCAATATAGAATCGGCACTTATAAGGGTTTACTTTGTCAAACTCAAACCAAAATCAGTTACTCAGTAGTTTAGTTAATCATATTTGTTTTTTTTTTTTCTAGATAAGTAGGTAGGTACATGAGACTTAAGTGTTAGACTTAAGTTTCATGTATAGAGCGTGATCGTGATCAAGCAATAGTAATTTTGAGTAGAGCTGATCTCTCGTTCTGTAGTAACCCGAGATATACTTACATATTAGTCTGTAGCATATGCCCAAATTAATAGTCATGCTGTGCAGTCCAAAATTAGTAACAAAAAAGATTAGAATTTAGCAGATTGTAATCATAATAACAAGCTGTGGTAGCCTAGTGGGAGAACGTCCGCCTTCCAATCAGAAGGTCGTGAGTTCAAATCTCATTGCGGGCACGTACCAATGTGTTTCTGTAAAACATATGTAATTATCACTCGCTTTTCGGTGAAGGAAAACATCGTGAGGAAACCCACATACCTACCCGAGAATTATTTCGGAGGTAGGTATGTTATATACCAATCCGGACTGGGCCCCCGTGGTAGATTATGGCCTAATCCTTCCCACGAAAGTGAGGAGACCCGTGCCCAGCAGTGGGACGTTATGGGTTGATGATGATGATGATGAATCATAATAAGCAACTCGGACCCACCCTCCCGATCACAGATTAAATAACTAAGGTTCTGGTTCAGTGTAGTCGCAGACAGACAACAGCCCCCGCTGAATAGACACATTGGAACAATTCGAAGTTTAGGACAGGAGAGCGTTAGTTAGATACGGTCGTTTAGTCCTGTTAAAATACAGCTTTCAAAGTATTTTACTTTATAAGTAGCTGCATACTCGCTTTTCGGTGAAGGAAAACATCGTGAGGAAACCCACATACCTACCCGAGAATTATTTCAGTGATATGTTGTTCACCAAGCCGGACCGGGCCCTCGTGGTGGATTATGGCCTAAACCTTCTCACGAAAGTGAGGGGAGACGCGTGCGCAGCAGTGGTTCGATATAACAGAGGTTGTTAATGATGATAATGTTGAAGTAGCTGCACCCGCGGTTTTACCCGCGCTGAGTAATTATCCGAACTGTTGTTTTTTACGGGATAAAAAGTGTCGTTCAGATTTATAATATGAGAAGGATTCATTCGGTCACTTGTGATATTTTCAACGTCTGAGTATTCCTGTTACCATTTTGCTACCATCTTATCTGACCCATACAGTTCCATTTGCCGACGCTGCATAAAACTGCATAAAATATAAGCAGCCAACTCAACTTTATCTGTGTTTTATAAAATAATTGAATGGTTCATTACCGTCATTATCAGCTTATATGATCTAGTCAAAGGACCACGCACGCTGACACTTACCCTTCTCTGCCAAAGTAATATGATCGACTGTTCATGTGACGGCAGTAAACTCACGATCTTCGCCCTTTTTAATCAATCCTTGTTTTTTTTTAAATCCCCAGTGTAATGTGCCTTTCGAATTTGTCAGATTCGCTAACATTGATATAAGCGTGCCGGGTCCATAGAGTATATCTAAAAGGTCTTTGGTTATCAGTCTCGCTATTTCATGCTGTAAACATTATAAATCATACGTCATAATAATAGCCGGTTTTACTTAACAGTTCGATAACCGATGTTAACAATGTGTTCAAAGACAATTTTATTTAGATCGCTCAACACGCACTCTGTATCCGATCCGCTCACAGGTTTAACTTTTTTGTGTTAACATAACGAGACGAACAAGTCGTAATACAGAAGTGCAAAGCAGGTGTTAATATATTTTTCAAAATATGCTCATTTCACTTTTCGGAAATGTTAGCGAATTAATTTAGATAGTTTTCTCAAATAACATAGCCACAATGATCGTGGTAATTATACTCTGTTACAGAACTGTTACAGAACTATTACTCGTGATTAACTACTGATCGATTAAGCAATACGACATAGTAACATTTATTGTCAAAGATTCGATAATTGCCATCCAGTAGCAGTAAGCACAACATAAAACGTATCTCTATTTGAATTATGTGTGTTATGTCGAATTCGACGCGTACCAACTGTTTTTTTTTGTTACAGATTCCGTGATTGTGAAATATTAAGACACCTTAGTGCTCCGCTAATCGGCGACTGGCAGCAGAAGTGATAAGACACCGTCTGTGAGAACACCCGCCATGTCGTACATTAGAAATGACATAGAAATTCAAAAATCCAAACTACGGTTGTTGCAGCATTTCATAAAGCTGTGCTACTACAAAAATGCTTCCCATAGCGAGCTTGTTCCCAATGATAAGCTCAACTGTAAGTAATCAATCAATCAATCAAACAATCATTTATTTATAAGAGTGATTATACAGGAGATAGGTAGGAATTAAGTTAAATACAAGGCAACACCCATGGAGTGAGGTTCCAAGCACAGAGACTAACCAGGGATAAACCATGTCCACCCCCCATTCCGCAAAGACATCCAAATTAAGTGATGTAGGTACTTGTATTTCAGTATATATAGACATTCTGAGAAAGGGATTCATTCTCCTTCACTATGGGTGGTTGACTGGTAGAAAATGCTCTTAGCGTTAAGTCCGCTATTTGTACTAGTAAGTTAATCTGTGCAATAAAGTATTAAATAAAATAAAATAAATAAAGGGAGTGGCGGGGCAGCGTTGGTAATGACGTCTCTGTATATGGAAATTCTTCTGTTTCAAACCCCGCAAAGAAGAGGTTTACGAAGAACTATTAAAAATTAAATATTATTAACTATTAACTATTATTAACTATTAACTATTACTAAGTTCTAAATCTTGTTCTCTAACCTATCGGTGATTTGTGGTTTAACGGCCGTATTCAAAAACGTTACTACGGTCGCATAGTTCGCACGAACGCACATGGTCTGTCAGTTCTGAAATAAAAATCTAGTCACCATAGTAGTGTTCTTGAATACGGGCGTTAACAATGCCTTTTTGCCAAGCCCATAGCAAAGGCAAGGCCAGGAAAATTTGCAAATTCCTCGACCGCAGCATACTTTGCATACTAGCAGTAGTCAATTGAATTCAAGGGCTACCTGCAAGTTTGTGAAGTGTCTAAATGAACAATCCATATTATTATGCGTGTTAAATGGGCAAAATCAGTTTGGATCAGTTAGTCTATACTACATAATACGTAGTTAGTTACTGGCATTATTTATAGCTAATTAATGGAATCACTTGCCGTTTTAAAAGCAGAATACCTCCCCTGGCGACAACATCGTCTGCTCTGTTAATATTTAAAGCTCATCTACATTCAAGACAGTTGTCAAATAAAATAAGAATAGTTAAGAGCGAGACGAAATGTATTTTCATCACTAAACATAATAGCATGAAAAGTCTGGTTTTCTTGTACCCAGCTGTCTAGTTTCATCACAGGAGCTTGATTAAACAGGTAGGTTATAATATAAAAACAGGCCGATTACCTCTGTAAACTAATTCATTATTAGGCACCATTTCATTGTGAATCTATAAGAAGTGCCATTTATTGTCACGTCAAGCTAGTCTGCGGATAATATTATGTTATTGTGATTGTGTCTTGACTACTCCTGCAGACTCCTATAATATAATTAACTAGAAATGGTGACGCTAGTGATTAAGTATATATATATTTTAATCTTGGAATAGTTTCTTCAATCCGGAACTTTGTTTATGTATGATGTTGTTCGCAGTGGACCTGCCGTGGTGTCCGAGGACGTTTGACGGATACACGTGCTGGGACGCAACTCCTGCCGGGGGGAAAGCTTTCCAACGATGCCCCGAGTACGTCGTTGGATTCGACTCGCAGCTTACCGTTTACAAAACGTAAGTGACTACACAGCCTACCATAGAATAGAATAATCATTCACAGACATGGACGTGTCATATAGGTATAGGTACTGTACCCGGCACGCATCTAACTTTACAAATCAAAAAATTCTGGCCTGGCGTGGGTCGAGGGAAACAAAAAAGACGAATTATCGGAGATCGCGAGTTTACCACCAATACACGAACAGTCGATCATGTAACTTGGGCAGATGGAGGGTCAGCATGAGCGTTGGTGGTCCTTTAGCTAGATAGCTTAAGTTCGTAGAGGTGAATTGGTATTTTTTTTTCATTTTTTAATTACATTTTTCCTGTAGGTAGGAGTAAAATAAATAAATAAGGCCGTAGGCCGTATCTATTCATTTTACGTTAGGTCAATTTAGGTATGGGGTGATACGTTAGGGTTGTTTCGTTTTTCTGATAAATAAAGGGTTGCTTAGGGATTTAGATATTCAAACGGATAGATTTACCAAATGGTTTGGGTCATCCAACAAAGTCCTATCATACATTCATCTAACAACTTAGGCAACATTCAAACTATATATTTCTACATTTTCTTATTCATAAAAACAAGTTTCAAGCTTCTAGCTTCAAAAATGACAAAACTTTCATCTACTATTTCAACCCCTTACAACCCTTTTTTCGCTTGTTATAAAAGTAGCTTATCACCTATTTCAGGTTATAAACTATCTGTGTGCCAAATTTAATTCAAATCCGTTTAGTAGTTTTTGCGTGAAAAGGAACAAACATCCATCCATTCTCACAAACTTTCGCATTTATAATATTAGTAGGATAGTAGGAATTTTTGTCATAATTAATAGTAATTACAATAATAGTAATTGGAGGCATTAGTTCCGTTATTATAAAAAGCAAAAAAAAAACATGTAAATAGCTTCTATTTCATACAGTGTATGTCGATAAAACGATATATTACTGATTGATTAATTCAGTGTAAATACTAACGTATAAATTTATAGGTCGGGTTATCTTTTGATTGTCTTTTTGCATTAGGCGCCAAATAAATCTCCCGTATCGCGCATTGGGGGCCTATAGAGAAAACAATAAATAGAGGCATTCATTATACTGACTAACACGTCATCTGTGTAATATCACTTTAAAACCGTATCAGCCGCTAACCAATTCAGTGAAACATACTTAGTGAGTAGGCAGGTACCTATGTAATATTATATAATACTACCTGCGCCCCGCGGTTTCACCCGCGTTGAATACAATCCCGCAAGAACTATTATTTTTTACGGGATTAATAGTATTCTAAATGTTAATCCAGGTAATAAACTATCTGTGTACCAAGTTTCAGCCAAATCCGTTTTTGCGTTAAAGAGTAACGAACATACATCCATACTTTCGCATTTATAATATTAGTAGGAAGTAGGATGAGTGATCAAAAATTTCAAACTAGATAATTGCATAAACTTTCTCTTAAAAGACGAAATAGTGAGAATCGTTGTCCTGAATCTGTTTACTTCCTCACTACTAAAGATATTTTCCACGTATATAACCATACTGGTTTGGCTTTTTTTACTAACATTTGTTCTCCATGGGGTTGTTTCTTCTACGTGTAGCTAACTCGCTATTGCGGAAGTCTCATAAACTTTTTATTCACGGACATGGGCATTGCGGCCTTGCTTTGTAAATAAATGCCGGCTCTCGCAGACGGATGAAAACATGATGGCCAAAGGAATAAGGGCTCATTCCCACCATGTCGAGGGTAAGACCGATAAAATGAAAGCGTCGTCTGCCCTACACTTACGGTCTTTCACTAGATGAGGTTGTCGGTGGTAAACGCCACTAGCTCATGGTACAAAGTGTCACTAAAGTTGAAATTGCAAAGTACGAGTATATTGGCCGGCCATACACTATGATTGGAACTCTAAGACAATTTGATAAATAATAATTAAACAATCCTGATGTTATTTTAGTTTAGTATATAGGTGTATATAATCGTTCTGGCTTACTGCCATACTCATAAACGTTGTTAAACGTTGATTTAGCACCCACCAACAAGAAATCCTTATTTAAAAAGCTATTTTCATTGACATTTAGTATTATATAGGTTAGTAAAGAAACAGTCTACTTGTCTTTTTTATTTGTAGTGCAGATAAAGGACCTATCCAATTTCATATAAAGTGGTATCAGATTTATTCATCTCATATCAGACAGACATAAGCAATCGCTCTCCCTTGTAAAAATGCTTGCATACTTCCGGGTGTTACAAATTATATCTAACAAACCAGGGGGGGGGGGGGGTTATATCCTACAAGAATCACAGTAAAGTAAAAACCAGCCAGTTACATAGGTAAATTTAAAAGCAAAATATTGGTATGGTAATGTCATAAAAATTGGTTTATCTTTACCTATAAATATGTTGTAAAAGGTTATTTGCAACACGTTGTAGCATGATGCTATTTTTCGAAATAATGTTAGCAGAAATTCATGCGGGCGAATCGTGAAAAATTATGCAACTTGTAAAATGTTGCTGCGGTCTGTAGATAGAAAAGAATAGTTAGCATCCAGGTAGCCTCTTAACGTATTGGCAGACTGTTATATTATTGGTCAGCAATTCTATATTGTATCTACTTCATTCCCGACGCGAACAGTCTTACGAAACTAGGTCTACTGTTGTCTGTACCGGTATGATTTGCCTATTACCATAATATATACACAGGGATTAACAACTTCCCTACATTTTTGACAGCCTGTAATAAATAAAGTGCGCTCCTTTTCCTTTTATATGAATACATTTTTTAAGGTGTTCACGCGAATCCGTTTTTATGAATTGATATCAGAATCTCTGAAGTTATCTGCACCTTATTAGTAAATAATAATAACTCCGAAGTGAATTCGTGCCTGTGATGGGTATTCAGGTTTACTGTACAGGAAAAAAGAGAAGTGGAATAATTGCGTTCATCCGAAACTCAAGGCTTCGGTGTCGGCAGAAATTAGAGTCGAATCACATGTGATTGAGTGGACGAATTCATCGGTTAATGGGTGGCAGGGTCTGGAATATTGTTCGTTAAATAATTAAATTACACACACCGAGAGACAAGCTACAGATACAAATCGGGCTTACTACTAAACTTACTTTGAGGCAAGTATAACTTCACGTAATTGCAGAAGAAGAGCAGCACGTCTCTATGGTAGTAAACATTACAAACGATTCAGACATTAATGAGTTGACGTCAATAATACTCCTCGCGAGTACAAAGACTGAAACAATAATTCATATTTAATAATAATAAATAAATAAATATATTTATTTCAGGTGTAAAATAAACCCATAGTAAAAAAAAAAAAAAAAAAAACAGATCACAATAAAGAAAGAAAATCACAAACACAAATACAAATTTTCAACATTAAATTAAATTTACTTTCAATTTGCACTCTGATGCACCCTAGCCCAGGCCTTAAATATAGGGCTTCCCAGGTAGTCACATAAACCCCGCAGTATACCATTGTTGGTGTTTCTCAACCCATCCCAGAAGGAAGCGACTCTTGATCTAATGACGGCAAAGAAGTCTGGAACCCGAGCATCAGCGAACATGCCCGACGCGCTGCAACAACGTGATTTTCTCATAAGAGTGCGAAAAGCATCATTGTATTGCACCCTTATGGTATGATATGACTTTCGGGTGTACTTAGTCCATAACTGACACGTGTATAAGCACAGGCAATAGGCTTTAAACAGGGTGGTTTTAACCTCTATACTACACCTGGAAAATCGGCGAGCGAGCATGTTGCACTTAATGGACAAGTTCCTTCTCTCTCGCTCCATATCCTTGTCGTCACTAAGATCCTCCGACATAATATGTCCTAGGTACTTAAATTGCTTGACAACCTTCACCGGTGAACCCTTCAAGTACACATTCGGTATCCTCTCCGGACCCCTTCCTGCTCTAAAAACCATCATTTCCGTCTTACCTACGTTATATAAAAGACCGTGTTCCGCAGCGTATGTTTCACAGATGGCAAGCAGCTTTCTTAGACCTCCAATAGAAGGGCTAAGAAGCACCATATCATCTGCATAACTTAAATTATTTACGCAAACATCTCCTACGTGACAACCTACCCTGGTGCCTCTTAGCTCAGCTATCAGGTTATTCATATAGATATTGAAGAGGTCCGGAGAGGTCAACCCTCCTTGGCGGACACCGCAGTCCAGCCTATATTCGCTGGAAGTCGAGTCGCCCCATCTTACAACATTGGTTTGGTTTCCGTACCAATACCTCAGCAGATTCACGACATTTTTGGGAATATCGGAGTGGGTCAGTTTATTCCAGAGAATATCATAATTCACCAGATCAAACGCCCTACTTAGGTCCAGAAAGCAGGCGTACACGGAGGTGTCCCTGTTCGTGTAGTATTGAATCGTCTGCTTTAAACTAAATATCGCTGAATCCGTCGAGAGACCAGCACGAAAACCAAACTGAGCATCGTCAATTTTGAAGTTGTTCACCAGTGAAGGCCGCAACATTCGTTCAAATATTTTACCTATTACCGTTCCCAATGAGATGGGTCGATAATTCGCAGCATTACCCAAGTCACCCGTCTTGTTTTTGACGATTGGTACTACCACGGTCTTCATGAGACCACCCGGGAGGTAAGCATACTTACAGCATAAATTAAATAAACTGCATAGTTTATCGTAGATCAAATTACTCGCCCACTGGACGTGCTCGATGCTCAGGCCATCGTGACCTGGTGACTTGCCCCGCTTCATTTCTTTCACGGTCTTCATTACGTCCCTAGGCGTAAAAATAATGGGTTCAGCATAGTCACAGGCATCCTGAACCCGAGCATCAATCACGTTCAGTTCCTCTGGCTCAACCTTAAATCTCCTAGCAAATATCTCTGCAATTTTGCTGGGGTCTTGCTCGCCAGAGACCGCAACTGGTACTACTTTTTTATTATTTAATTTCTTTGTAGCGTTCCAAAATTTTGCAAAATTTTTATTATGCCTATGTTCTATCAAAATATTCATTTTAATAATTTCTTCATTCTTTTGACACCATTTAACTTTATTTTTGAACTGATTTCTACTTACTTTCATTTGGTTGTATATCTCACCAGTTGACGGTTTCCCGGCCAGCACCCAGCACGCAAAGTGTATTCTAGCTTCTTGATGTAATTCTTTAACATGAAAATTCCAGCTAACGACCCTTTTATGTTTATTTTTATTTGTACCACCAGAGTGCAAATCACTGCTAAAAATAGCAGCTTTTTGTAAAATACTTACAATCTCGTCATAAAAATGATCAATAAATTTAAATTTAAATTTAAATTTAAATTTAATAAATTTAAATTTAATCGGATCCCGACATGTAATATTCGGCCACAAACTTATTTTAGAATTTATAAACTCTCCAAAATGGTGTCCTAAGAAAACACATCTAACCGCATACGTTACATTCATACCGCATAATTATTATAATAATATCACCATAGGATCGCGATTATTCAGAAGTCGTTTGTAATTTTAGAAAACAAGGACTTGGTGTTGGGTTTTCGGGAAATTTCCGATTCTTTCTATCTACTCTACCCAAGCGACTGGAAAATATACGCCCTCTGCTTGCATAGTACCTATAAAGTACTAAACTGAATTGTTGTTGTTCTCAGTTGCACCCTGAATGGCACCTGGACTATGCACCCCGAGGCCCAGCGACCGTGGACTAACTACACAACTTGTGTCAACGTGGAGGATTTGAGCGTAAGTATTTGTTATGCAAAATGCACGTAATTGACCAAGCGAGCGAAGCGTATCTCCTTCAAGTCTGGCAAATGGCAATATTTGCTTTCATCTGTCGGCTTTTTGGCACTCCTCTACAGCTCGTAATTTACAAACGATCTGAACGAGACTAAGTATATAGGTTTTATGATTTGAAAGAATTGTTTAGTCGTCGGCGATTTTTGATTGGAGGGAAACTACCCCTAAATAGGGGTAAAAATGGGGCTAACGGACATCTTCGCCTCATGAGATCCGATTTAATTGTTTTTTATTTATGTAACTCATAAAAAATTGGTGAAGATCTAATGAAGATCTTCGGCGTGATAAGCAGAATAGCTCCTCAAAATGCACTGAAAATTATTTCAACCAGTGTCCAACTGCTGTTCGCAGAACAACTAGTAAAAAGTACATTCAACATAAGGCAGTGTAATATAAAGGTGGTATGAGATGAATTATTGAGAGCGACCTTTTTATTTAGGGGAACACAACATCTGTGTTTTCAGCAGCTAGGCCGATATTAAAGTCTTTTTCTTGTTGCTTTAGTTTTGTAGGCTTGACGAGCGATGGGTCAGGCCTAAAATCGTGTCGCGCGTTCGAGCTCCTAACAAATGATAGGCCTTACGTGACTTTTTTGCCAAACAATGGCGGCCATAAAATATAAAACCTATAAAAGAAATATTTTTTTAACCTTAAAGTAAACAATTCACACGAGCGATATGTTTTAATTGGGAGTAAATAATAAATGTTTGTTTGAACGAGTTCCCGATTAATTCTGTTGCAAAACTGTTGTGTTGAAAGATGCTCTTTCACTTTACGCGCTCGTAAAAAGTTATGTTATTTACATAGACTAGCGAGGTTTGTGGTTACGGTTATGTTCGTGTTGGACGCAAGCTCCTTGAAGTAAGCTTCGGTCACTACTAAACTTATAGTAACATTATACATTATAGCTGTACCTACACTAATCTTATACAAAGTTTGTAATCTTGATTTAATTGTGTATGTAATATTTTTGATTAATTGAAAATTTTATAAATATCTAATCGTTGTTGTATAGTTTTGAACTCTTTGGTAATGTATCACGGTGGACTTTTGGATTTCTCAGATATCGCGTTCTGCAATGAGATACACTTTTATTGACACTATTCAATCTCTTAAAGTTCCAATACTCAAAAATGCAGTTTACGAGACTTGAGAATATAAATCGATTTAGCCTTATTGATTTTGCTTGTCATAAAAACGCAACGTTTAAGTGTCCAAAATTATTTACTAAAGACATTATTTAGCTTGGTTTTACTAATAGTTCTGCGAATAGTAGATCGAGCGAGAACCATTTTTTTTGCAACAATTAATATGTCACTCAAGTTATTTATTACACTTTTAACGGAATACACACAAAGTTTTTTTTTTTAATTCGTCTTGTGATAAGAAGATGGGCTCAGGTGCTCCATTAATCCCTACCTTGTAGTTGAAGGGCCGATTCTAATGGTAGAAATTTAAAAGCGAGCAATTGAGAGCATTTTGAGGAGCTATTCTGCTCATCACACCGAATATCCTCATCACATCTTCTCCATTTTTTTTTTTATGGAACCACTTTAAAGATGCTGGATTTCAAATTTAAACATTATTGAAATCGGATCTCATAAGATAGATGGGGGATGAAAATTCTCCAAAGTCGTAAAACCTGTCTACCATGTTTACTCCAGATCGGTTACAAAATACGACCTGTAGAGCAGTACCAACAAACTGACAGACGAATGCAAATTTTTTTAGGCTTGGAACAGACGCTCTGCTCGCTCGTATAATAAAATACTCTATTTGTTATATGCGGCCGTCCATGGACCTCCTATTTTCTTAAATTAAATTATTTCGCATTTTACTTCTATCTCTCTGATAATAAGCGACGACGGCACACGTACACTAACCCAGAGTAGCATTTTCACTTGTCACTTTAAAAGTATCGTCAAACGTAATATGTGAATGATATCTTTAATTTTTTCATGAAATCGTGTACGCAGCCGTGGCCGTGCAACACTATAACATATGTAGCGGAAACAGACCCCGGCAAGAAGTTCCACTCCTTTTAATAATAAAAGTAGTATTATCCTTAGGACGACGTCTCGAACCGATGCAATTATTTATTATGTACCTTTAGTTAGATGAACAACAATTGTCAATTTTTAGTCATCAGTTTATTCAACGTTGCCAACTGGTAGCGATTTATTAGACTTTAGACTTGGGTAGGCTCTATTTTAGGTTTTAGGTTATCATTCGGGTTTTTTTTGTTTTTCTTTAGTACAGTCTTTCATTAAGTAATGTTGTTACAGTTCAGATATGTGGTGAACGACATCTACGTGGGGGGATATTCCGTATCGGTGGCAGCGCTTCTCATCTCTCTGGCGATATTTAAGAGCTTTCGGTGAGTTACATCTCAAAAGAAACTGTTATGAATTTATATGTATTTTACTAGCTGCATCACCCGGTTTCACCAGGGTAATTCTAGTTTCCTACGTAACTCTGAATTTTCCAGGATAAAAACTACCATGTTACTTAGAGGAATAGCTGAATATCGCGAAAAAATCAAATCGTGAATTTATATAAAAATCCCTTTATTTCTTCCCAAAATTTCCAATTTTCCGCGGTACTTTTCCAATTTTTCTACCTCCAGGTCCTAAGAACCTTCGTCGGAGCTCAAGGAATATTAATAAAAGATACTGAATTATTAGTCCAGTAGTTTTCAAGTTATAACGTGACCAAGGGAAATAGGGATTCATTTTTATATAATAAACATATTATACATTACATTTATCTATCCAGCACGTTATGGGAACGGAATAATATTGTACCTAAATATTAGAATTACTAAGGATAAAAATGAGGTGTCAAAGAAAAATCTGTTTTTTTTTCCTTCCCCTAGGTCTCTAAAATGCTTGCGCATCCGGATCCACATGCACCTGTTCTCTTCCTTCGCCCTTAACAACATTCTCTGGATCGTGTGGTACAAGACCGTCGTCAACGTCGTCTCTGTCGTACAGGAAAATAAGGTACGTAAGGTCGTTTGTACTTACTAATTTTAGTCACTACTTCATGAATTCATTTTAAGCGTAAAAACGGAGAATAAATCGGTGGCTGATTTCTATATATCTCGTATCTACCTATATCTAGTACATAAATATATTTGTAAACTATCTAAATAGGTACCAAATTTAACTAAAATCCAATCACCCGTTGCTGCGTGAAGACAGGACAAACAAACTAACATAGGTACAAACATTCGAATTTTTAACATTAGTGGGATAGTTAATATGCTATTTACCTATGTCATCCGAATCGATTCAGCCGTTAGCGTGATGGAAAAACAAACGTCCATACACAAACTTTCTCATATATATATCTAGCAATAATACAATTGATCATTTCAAAAAAAATGCCAAAATTTAAGTGGAAACTGCTATTAAAACGAGGTCTAATCGTAAATGACTGTTTTAAGAATGTTTGTCTGTTCAGGCAGAACGGCAACGGCTCCGAAACGGCTCAACGGATTTCTATGAAAATCACGGGGATTAAAACAGGGATCTTTACTTAATTTTCGTGTATGTTTCGATATCTCGATATCTTCCAGGGTTCTGAATATATTATGATTAAAATACAATTCCTCAAGTCCCGCGCGGACAATGTCACGAGTGACAGAAAGTACACAATATTTTGTAAGATACTCAAATAAGAAACCCACAGGGGAGGGCAAATAGTGAGAAACTTAGAAACATTTGACAACTTGCTATTGTTTAACATCCTGTACTGTACTGTTTTTGTTTTTACTAAAGTACTAGCTGCGCCCCGCGGTTTCACCCGCGTAGTTCCTGTTCCCGCGGGAATATGGGGATAAAATATAGCCTATGTTACTCGCTGTCAATGTAACTTTCCATTAGTGAAAGATTTTTTAAAATCGGCCCAGTGGTTTAGCTGAAACCTTACATATTTCCATACAAACTTTCATCCCCTATATTTATTTTACCCTCTCAAGGGTAAATTTTTACAAACTTTGAATACCAAATTTATTCATATTTAATCAAAATCCTAAAAAATAAATTTCAAGCTCTAGCTTCAAAAATGACGAAACTTCCATACAAACTTTCATCCCCTATTTCAAACCGTTAGAATGTTTTTTCCGCGATATAAAGTACCATATGTTCTTTCCTAGGCTCTAGACTATCCATGTACCAAATTCCATTGCAGTCAGTTCAGTAGTTTATGCGTGAGAGAGCAACAGACAGACTGACAGAGTTATAATTCGCATTTATAATATAAGGAGGGAAGTAGGGATAGGGATTACCTACCACATATCCGTAAAAATAGCTGATAAGTTGTGTTCGATGTTTTAAGCCCAAATTCAGCACTACTACTACGACTTGTCTAAACAGTGACTTGATTGCATATAAAATTCTCAAATTCATACGAAATTGATGATTCGAATCGAACTCAATAGCTTTACGGAATCAAGCGGCTTTGGCTTCGGCTTACAGTGCGGGCACGTATCAATGTGTTTCTTGTAAAAAATATGTACAAAAACTCGCTTTTCGGTGGAAAAAAACTTAGTGAAGAAAGCCACATGCCCGATAATTATCTCGCAGTTATAAGATCCACAAATCCAGACTGGAGCCCCGTAGTTGGTGACGGCCTAATCCTTCTCTCAAGAGTAAGGACACCTGGCCCATGGCCGGATATGGGTTGCCGATGATGATGATGATGAGCGTTGACTTTAAGTCTGTTCTAACCAGGTGTGGTGCCAACTGCTGCACATCATTACCAACTACTTCATGGTGACCAGCTACTTTTGGATGTTCTGCGAGGGACTGTATCTCTATATCGCTCTGGTGCTGGTAAGTAACTTTTTCAGGAATAATTATAATATAATGTGATGAGATTCGACGATGTGTGACGTCATCATTGTACAATTATGACCCTGGCGCCCTAGATACAGGGAATCCTTGTTAGAGGTCAGGATCTCTATATGTGATCGTGACGCGCTATATCTTTGTGATACCATTTTTAAATGACTTCAGCAAAAGACTTCTTTGTTCGTCATAATTTTTTTTTAGAAGTTTAAGTTACCAATATCCATAGTCAGTGAAACATATCAGTATATCAGGCTCCATCTAACCACTAAATAAATGTTGGGCGAGGTCGGAATTGTTTCGTTATTATTTCTTTGCATTCTGGCTTTAGTTATTTTTCTGATATACTACCTCCATCGAAACCCTAGAAGGAGCAAACATTGTTTTACACTCTGCGACTACTTATACTTAGCAATGAAACAAAAATCGTAATAATAGTTGAAATGTCAGCTACATTTACTCCATTTCTTTACCTTTCACCTTTCGGTGAAACCTCTTTCAAAATCCCACTGGTCGTTTTAAAATTTTAAGATATTAAAAATAGGAACAGAAGAAATTTGTAAAAAATAATACAGTCAATTTATACAGTCTTTCCCATAAGTAGATGGCTTATTACAAGTTTATAATACATAATAATATATAGATGTAAATACAGTCCCCAAACAAATATAAATATTATAGTATTTCAGTACCTATTGAGAGTGTAAGTATAACTCAAAACTCAAAAATTATCAAATCATTTATTGCAAGTAAATAGGCAAAAATATTGCACTTTTACAAGTCAAAAACTTAAGTCTCTTATACTTTTACGAAGAGACTCCAGAGTAAACATCAGTGAATCAGTGATTCCCACATAACTTTGTCCTACGTGGGAAACAAACCCGCAACCTCATGCCACCCACGGTCATCACCCACGCCACTTAGGCGTAAGGCAGATCAAAGAGACACGCTCCAGACAATAGACTTTTGTGGGTCGCGGCTGATACGACTGAGGCCCGTTACAGTTGCGCGCGACAATACAAATGTTCCACCACCAATTCACCTTTAGTCGTAGATGGGTAACTGTAATTGTTACCTGTATTTATAAATAGCAATATGTTGTAACGGTAATAATTTCTCGCAGGTGTTCGTGAACGAGGACTTGGCGATGAAGTGGTTCATATCACTCGGGTGGGGCCTGTCCCTATCGGTGACCGCGGTGTATGGCATAACGCGTTACTTCGTTGGAACTACAGAGCGGTAAGTACTGTCGAAAGGTATCGAAGCCTCAAGCGATGCGAAGCAATGCAAATAATCGACGATCGCGCTGTGCATACGATGTCTATTGTTGCAATTTGTATGGATTGTCGCGGATTTTTTGGATACGATACGTTTTCACTCGCTCAAATTCCAGAAAGACCTATGCATTTTCACGGTATACAATTTAGTCTCTATAATGTAGCTACCTATTGTGAAATAATTTACAAGATCGGATCTGTAGTTCCGGAGTTGCCTCCTAGAAATCCCAACATCATATAAATTAACTTAAACTCTTTCCCTAAAATATTATTGTAGTGTAGATAGATAGAATGTAGTGTCGGTAGAGTGGATAGGTACCTCCATGTAAGTAGTTCGACTAATGAAGGTATGTCTTAGTTCCCAAGTAACGGATAGCTCCAAGCAGAGGCGCAGCCTGTAGCTACCATGCTTCAACTATTTACAGTATGTTATCCCCAACTAAAAATGAGGCCGGGGAATCTGATGAAAAACCGCAATTTATATTTCCTACAAGTTTTAGGGTCGTACTATTAGACAAAACTTGAGTGATTAGGAGCTGGCCTATTGTAGCCACTATGGGTATTTTGTAATAATATTCTATACTTGGAGTTTCATATGTGGTTAGAAGTTTTGCATCTTATTCACGATCTAATAATATTTTCCTAGAATTAGGCAACGATATTACTAACTCAAACATAAAAGGGCAGAAAATCAAGGAGACTTAAATTCAAAAAGGTTTTTTTCATATTCGATAGTGTATTTTAAGTCACTTGCAGTGCCGGATTAAGCAAGCGCGGGGCCCGTAGCAAATTTTTTCAAAGAGCCTTTGATCCACTATGGGTTTTTAAGTATAAAGTGGTAAAAAACAATTGTCATTCATCTATCAATATAATAAGTTTTTTTTCCTAATAATTTTCACTTAAAAAATTAAGTGCTGGCAGAGATGAGTTGGGTTTAAATATGCGGGCCCCTTTCCCGCGAGGCAGTTGCAAATGCTACGTGGTAAATCCGGCACTGGTCACTTGTACCACTTTTATTTTTATTCTATATAAAAATATCTTCAATGTAGGTACTTAATCTTAAACAAGACTTAATAAAAGGTACAACGAGTGATCTAATGTACCTTACTGTTTACAATTAGTAGATGAGTAAGTTTTCAATATAAACAGAACCAACCAAGATTGAAGAAGATGAATCTCGGTGTTTTGCTCCATTTACTTTGTGGATAGGCAAGGCGATAATTTCACCTTGATATGGTTGCCCGCTAATATAAATACCTCTAGAAGGGTGAGGTTCGGGATCCAAGGATCTTCAAGTTTGAGTAGAATATGTCAAAGGGTCCACTGATATTTGGTGGAGAAGGTCAGTGTTTAACGTCTTATGCAATACTTATAACTAGCTTTTGCCCGTGACTTCTTCCACGTGGTAGTCGAAATCAGACATCGAAAAGGATAAAACGAATAAATCAAGATCATATTTAAAAAAGGAAACTGACTGGCTGACTTTATGAAAAAATATTTTCTATTTGACAAAGTTCCGATAGTTTTTTTCTAATACAATGAAATACTTCGTGGAACCGAGTCAATCCACATAAAATAAAAAATCATGAAAACTATCCATAGTTGATCGACAAAACATTGTTTATGAAAAAGGGGCTAAAGTGTCCTTCTGTCAGTGTCACTTATTCTGTGTTGCATAAGGTTTAGAACTTCCCCCTATTGTCCTAAACAAAAAAACACCTCGTATATTTTTTTACATTTGATCCAGTTTCCTAAAAACATTCATCCCCTACTTTATTACGGGATGAATCTTAGTATTCCAACATGTCAATGTCATAATTATCAATTGCACTAAGTAGTTTTAATACCGATTTCGAATTATTTCAAACAACTATCTGCCTGCTACTCGCAGTAAGGAATATTGAATCAAAATATTAATCTCATAAACGAGCTTAATAACTGATTCTTTCAACAGTTATTGAATTGTTTATCTGAGCAATGAGAAATTGGTTCTTAGTGAATGGTTCAGAGAATACCTAGACTTTTTTTTCAATTATCCCCTTCCGGCTTGCAAGCGGCAAGAGGATTATATTTCATTTCATTAAAATTTAATTAAAATGGAATCATGGTATTAGAATAAAATCTTGATAGTACGTTTTTTCAGCTCGGATATTAGCGAGCTAAAAATAAAACTAAATCTATAATAAAAATGTCTGAACTAACGTTGCTTGCTATTTTCCAGTGTAATAGGTACATTACGTACATTTGATAATTCCGTATATAAATTTATTTGATAATTAAAAACAAAGTATTATCCTCGTGACGATGCGCAATGGTATGTTATATTTACGATAGGAGGATATTTAGTATTCTATGGTTAGGGTTTTACTTTTAGCTCTTGAAAGAGAGTTTTCCTTTAGGATTCTATAAAACTACTACAGCTATCTTCAAACATGTAAAGTGGGTTGTATAAGAATAGATATTAAAATTAATTGAAAATACTAATCTAAAGTAAACCTAATCTTACGTAACAAAAGTCGTTATCCGTGCGGCAAACTGCCAAGAACACTGTGTTGCCTGCCATAGTCATCCCGCTTGTCACCAGCAGCGTGGCGTCCAACCGATTACTATCTGTATTTGCTCTTGATACTAATTGGCAGTAGTAAATGGAGCGACTACAAACCTCGATGCAAAAACACATTATGGACGTACGTGATAATCACCTTATATAATCTGGGTTCTTTTCTCTGAATCAGATGCTGGATGGATCAGAGTGACACCTTTTGGATCATAACCACGCCTGTCGTCGTCTCCTTGATTGCTTCTTTTGGTAAGTTATTTTAAATTTTATATAACTTATAATTTGAATATTTTTGACCGATAGAGCATCTCTGCTTCAAGTCTGGCAAAATTTGGTTTCATCTGTCAGTTTGTTGGTACTTATCTTCAGGGGGTAACCACGTACTTATTCTTATTCCATGCAGTTTGTCAGTTGTTTGTCCATAAAGACTTTTAATTTTAGTCAGAAGTCTTTCGCATAAAGACTTTTATGGCTAGACGACGTTTAAGTGGATACGTTCAGTAAAGCTATGGAGGTTAATTGGAAAATCAAGATAATGGCCGGTGTCACTGTTTAATATGCTAGTGAAATGAGGGGAAAACTCAAGTTAAACCTTATGCGCAAGCCACAAGGGATTGAGATCCAGCGTAAGCGTGGCGTGTGACATCTTCAATAGATACCGATTCAAAAGTTACGGTCTTAATCAAGGAAATGGCATAGTGCTATGTGTTGGCAACACTACTCGTCACTTCCGTTTTATGTTTTTTTTTTATTTGATTGAGTGACGAGACGACCAAGTTGTTCACCTGACGGCAAGCGCTACACCTGCCCATAGTGGTGGGAGGCTTCTTCTTCTAGAAGCCGTCTGGGGAAGTACCACATCTTTGCCAGATATTCATCCGCCAAGCAGTAGTGTGCAAACATTACTATGTTCCGGTTTGAAGGGCACATACAAAAATATATATTAACATTTACTTTCCTCTTTTTATAATATTTGTATATATATTTGATAATAATTTTATAGATTATATACACACATTTTCTACTTTTCACAAAAAGTCAGAATGTTTGTGTGGAAACCCAATACTTTGTTATAAAATACAATCTAATTTATCTTATCTTACCGTGAACCATATCTTTTAAATACCAAAGGACGCGCTACACTTTCTCAAAATGTATATAGACGTTATAAATACCAACCTTGAAGAGTTAATTAAGCTAACTTATAGCTTGTCAAAAAAATAAAGCGGCCCTCGGAAAGGCATTTTTGTTGACTTGATTAAAGTGCGAATTAATTTTAATGCTCTACTTCAAAAAAAGGCACAGGAAAAGGGTCAACATGTTTACCTAATTATATTTAACAAACTGATTGGACGATGCAATCTTTGCTGGATTATCTCAGAAAGGTCTAGATTATGTTGCGGCACTCTTTGGGGAAAGCGCTTTCTGTCCAGATTCACGAAAAAGACCAATGAAATTCAGCCTCATGAAGTTAAGGCTGGTTGAAAGGATTTATCGAAAAAAAACCGGCAAAGTGCGAGTCGGCTTTGCACACCGAGGGTTTCGACTAACTGAACTTTGCAGTTAGAAAACTGTTGTCGCCATAGTTAGGTCGTCGTCAGTTTACCTAGTGCAGACCAGCAAAATACTTTTTTTTGTAATGTGACCGTAAGTTTACGGTTTTCGGAATTTCTCTTTTCGATATTCAGGCCAGGCTAGCGCCTTTCGTGCCGTAGTGGGGGAAAGCAGAACCTTGCTTGTGTCTCAAATTGAACGCTCGCTAGAACAAGTTTTAGATTGGGGTGTACAAAACCTTGTACAGTTCAACCCCGGTAAGACTTGCGTGTTTTGCGCCAAAAAGTCTGCACTCACTGTACATCCCCGATTTCGGGGCATTCCTCTTACTTTTTCGGAGATTTTGCATATCGTGGGCGTTGCTATTTCTGGCAAGGTCCAGTTTTGGAGTCATTTAGTGAGCAAAGCAAAGCTTACTTCCTAAAACTCAGTGTGGTTTATAGAGCTAAGCGGTACTTCACGCTGAGCCAGTGACTTTTACTTTACAAAGCCCAGGTTCGGCCACACATGTAGTAGACTCTCACCTCTGGAGCGGCGCACTGAAGTACATTGTTCAACCATTTGACTCCTTAGAACAAAGAGCCGTCAGACTTGTTAACGACCCTAAGCTGTCTGACAAGCTGGAACCATTAAACTTGCGCCGTGATATAAGCTTACTTACCCTATCATTTAATTACTACAGCGGGGAATGCTCTGAAGAGTTTTTTAATCTCATGCCACCATCCCGCTTTTACTATCGGACTTCTGGACATCAAGAGAAAGCTCACCACGTATTATACGATAGATGCCTCGAAATCGCATACGACTCGGTTTACGCATTCGTTTTTCGACGTGCCTGCAAGATGTAGAATGGTCTTCCACCCGAGGTTTCACCTCAGATGTACAGCAAGCAGAACTTTAGAGCAAAAGTTAAAAGAGTCCTTACTACGAGTAATAAGGGTTGGCAACGCATCCACAATGCCCTTGGCGTTGCAGATGTTCATAGGCGGCGGTGACCACTTATCATCGGATGGCACACATGCTAATTTTCCACCTATTTTATAAAAAAAGTACAAGCGGACAGAGAAACAAAGAAGTGATCTTAAAAAGGTCCCTTTTTTGTTTTGATATATCCCTAAAAATAGCTTCATTTTCAGTTATTTTCACAGTGTTCCTGGTGAACGTAGTGCGAGTTATCCTGCATAAGATGGTCCCGGAACCGGAACAGCTAGCTACCTACACGACCGTGAAAAAAGCCACCAGAGCCACCTTGATCCTGGTAAGTGTTCAACTAATTCATTCGTCTGACAAACTGCAAGATGATAAAACAATTCCTAAAGCGAAAATTATAAACTGAATCAAAAAATTCGTTGCGAATATACAGTTCATGCGATATACTACTACTAGTAGGTAAAAATTAGAAATTACAAGCAGCAAAAGATATATTTTTATGTATTTATTTAACTGTAAAAGCCTATTCTTTTCAGCGCACCCCACACTATTCTAATAAACCGCTACCCGTCGGTAGCATTCGATTAATTCTAATGATTTTCTTTTTCTTTTTACTGTACTTTTGTTAGCTGACTTATTGTCACGAAAGTGCGTTTAACGAAAACGCTAGGAAAGATTTTTTCCCAACGCTACTGGGCCAGTTGGGAATTTAAATCCCAAGCGTTCACACTGCTAAAAGGGTTAGTGGGCCGTTGGGAATCCATACTCCCAGCTTCCGCACGAGTATTTTAGTGGGGCAGTTGGGAAAAATGTTTTGTAGTGTCCAAACTGATGGGCTAGTTAGCAGGCCAGTTAGGAAAACACCTCCGTTCACAAAATGCTGGCAGCCTTGCCACGATGTACGGCAATGCTTCATCACTTGGCACGCCCCGAAAGGTCATTGTAAATTCGGTGACTCCTACCACAGCCCTAGCGTTTCGACCCCAAAAGATTCAACTGCACACAAGTATGAGTACACATATAGAGAATAGGTACGATAACCATTCAATTCTTGTTATTTACCTCTATATCTATTCAATCGCAAACCGATTCTAGACATTTTCTTGTTACAGTTATAATGTATTTTATTTTCACTGTTATCTTTCTCCGATAACAATGTTACTCTCTCATCTAACTTAGGTAGGTACTCCAGATGTATTGTACCTAGCACTTACCCTTGTACGGACCCTTGTACCCGAGGCACAATAGAGAATATCTTTTTTTTTACTATACAATACAAATGGTATTTTTAGGTGTTAATTATTGACACCAAAATGTATAAAACACAGAAGGAGAAAAAACATAACCCCAAAATACATATGTAGATGTGTATAAATAATATGGTCTGGGACGAACACAAAAAGTTTTTTTGTATACTTTGTACAGTCAGCGACAACAGGAAATATCAAAAAATATTTTTTTAATATCGTAGCATAGGACTGTCATAGGAAATGTTTCGAAGGAGGAAGGAAATGTTGAAGTCTATATCTTCCCGCAGATCCATACCCCATGGTTTTCTAAATATAAATTCGTACATTGAATGCCCCGATGGACGCCCAAAAAAATCAAAATATCTTAGGTACACCGCAAGTGGCAAGTAGTATATCGCCAGGGATACTTCGCTGGTGGTACAGTCAAAATAAAAGTAATTAATGATTAGAAAAGTTTCTAAAACCATGACCGGTATGTAGTCCATTTAACGCTTCACATACTTTATTTTAATAAAATCTGATTCCTTAAAAATGTCATAACTCCTAATCCCTTACTGGATACTGTTGAATAGAGGAATACAAAACATAAAAAAAATACATAAAAAATACAGTCGAATTGAGAACCTCCTCCTTTTTTGAAGTCGGTTAAAATAATGAAAGGACGAAGCTATGACAATTTTAAGTAGTCATAAATTATTATGATAAGTATTTAATGCACTAAATACTGGTTATGGTTATTGAAACTTGCCTGATCATCATTATTTTGCTTTTGATGCTGACTGTACATTACTAGTGATATCTGTACAGTACGTAGTACATCGCTGATGGTACTCTATTGGTACGTATACCGCCGGTGGTACATCGCTGGAGTTACATCACTAGTGATATCTGTACTGTGGAACTTTGTTATAGATTCCTCTGTTTGGACTGCACTTCATACTGATTCCGCTACGACCTTCGCCCAAATCGACCGGAGAGAACGTATACCAGGTGATCTCGGCTCTGATGACCAGCTTGCAGGTATTACAACTACACTATTTTTACTCACCATAATCATCATCATCTCAGCCCGCGTCAACCCACTGTTGGGCCTATAGGCCTCCTAAATTTCACGCCATATCCGCTCTTGGGGGAAACATAACCACTGCCTTCCGACCTTCACAAGGTCGTCTGACCAACGGGCTGTTAGTCAACCTACCAGTCTTCGCCCGTCTCTTGGTCACAATTCTACCTCTGACTGTCCATGACGGCCACCGTAGCGTAAGTTGGTGTTAAGCCGACTTCGGAGCGTGAGGATGAGAGATCGATTCCCTCACATATATTATTTGCTCTGACTCTGGGTGTTTGCAGCGCCATGATCCTGGTAGTTCCTGTTTCCGTAGATACAGGGAATTTTAGTTAGGTTTTGAAGATCTATATTATTGATCTATATATATTTAGGTATGTCCTGAGGTCTTTACTTTTCTTTCATCACTGCGCCGTTTTCACCTTTCTTCACGAAATACTGTCAATTTGTCAGAAAGTTCAACTCTACACTTTAGGTAGAGTGTCTTATATATGTGTAGAGGGAGGTTTGACTTCATTATAATCCAAGGTGTTGGTGGTAAGAATTCACTATTGGACACCCAAAGTACTAATGCCCGTATTTATGAATTATACTTAATACTGGCTACAGATTAATTAACAGTGACTATGGATTTTTAATTTGAAACTTACAAACTCTCTGCTTTCGTGCCAAGGAAGTTTTACTAAAGGAAAACGAACCCATGCTAAGTCCGCAATTTGTCACTAGTTGTTCACTTATTTTGATCACTTAACTGTTCATAAAGCTTTCAAGCCATAGCATAATTTAGTAGTAAATAGACTACCCCAAAGACTGACCAATCTGTCTAGTGCACCATACTGTTTTTCGGCAGTTCCCATAAATTCAGCTCGGTCGTGTGGCAATCCCTCGATCATCTTTAAATCGTACAAAACCTTAAAATCATTTATAAAAGTGCTGATACAGAGGTTATACTTAAATAATGATAGAAGTGCAGAGAACTTAAAGGGATCCCATCGATTGAGCCATAAAAATGCCCGTACTCTTGCTCTAGGAGTCACGCTCACTAAACTTATTCTTGAAACTATAACAACCTATCGTAAAGTGGGATATCGCTAGACTAGATAATCGAACGACACCCCGAGTTTATTCTAGGAAGTGGACAATCACAAATGTCAAATTCTACTACACAAAATCGCACATCATCAAAACTGTAATTCTAGTTTTGTAGGTAAATCGAAACGAGTACATTCCATTAAAATTTTAGAGTTTTTAATTTTTTTTTTGCACCATTGATATGACGATATTTTTTATTTACAATCGGTTCTATTTTGTGTCCAGGGGTTGTGCGTAGCCGTGCTGTTCTGCTTCACAAATCAGGACGTGGTGACTGCCATCAAGACCCAGATTACTAAGTTCATGGGGAGGGCGCCCGAGCCGACGGTCGACATTCCCATGACCGGTAAAACCTTTTTTCTTTTAACTGACATCGCTTGTTTTGCTAGTCATTTTTTTTTTAATTTTCTTTTCTTTTAGATAAGTAGCATTAACATTATCGATTGTCTGGTGGCCGTAAGTTGAGTCCTGCCTCGTAGTTTAATTTATCTTTTCCCAAATAAAATGTAGCTCAAGTTCAAGTATTTAACAAGTATCGGTTTTTTCGTCAGTAATTATAATTATTTGCTTATGTGTATCCTATCGTTGATAGCATTGCATTTATAAACAATTTCCCTTAACAATGTTTAATATTTCAGGTGTTACGGGAGGTGATAGCGCGGTGAGCCCCAGCGATGACGAGTAAGAAGCTTCACCTCGTCAATGATTACTGTACCCTGTAAACATTTTTTTTTAAACATAGAGGCAATAGATATATCGACGCTAGAAAGCGTAAACGCTGTAACCCTTTGACCGACCCGAAAATACTTTTTTTACATATTTGGAAACAAACCCACATTTCAACGTCCCCTAGGAACTTTAGGATATAACCAAAGTAGCAGTATTGTAGCTTTGTATGTAACACACCAAATATCCAAAATTTACGTTTTTAGGTCGAGTAGATATTGAGTTATGATTTTTTTTCAACAAAAAAAAGTTTGGTGAACAATTTTGCGTTTACGCTTTCTAGCGTCGATATGCAAAGTAAACTTCTGGTCACATTAAATCTGTATCAACTAGAAATACAAGCTTTTAGTACACTTAACCGCGAGTACCGTGATGGAGGCATCGAAATAGCATTATTAGGTCGACATTTATCAGAGTGCATCACTTATGTTGTGTATCGCTCTATCTTAGAGCCATGTCATAAATAATTGCTACTCTATTCTACCTACCTATACTGAAACCGCTGTGGAACCGCCACGCTCGCTTCTTCGCCACTTGCTGACATTGTGACTGGTCTAAGAGCCCGTGGACCCCAAGCCTCCTTTATTTTATAAAAGCTGTAAGTTTGCCAGCGCATGTTCCCAACACAGGTAAAAACGATGTACGATTATTAAGTTTGGGGGTTATCGTGGCTTTGGCAGATAAACGGTACTTCGTAAATCGTTCTTACCTGTGTTTGGAGCGTGCGTAGACAAACTTTCAGCTTTTATAAATTAACGAAGGTCTGGGGTTCACGGGCTTTTACTCTTGACGTTCGCGACGATGCAAATGGCGTAAAGAACGGTGCACCGAGGTCACTGAATAGTAATTATATTTCAACGCATCATTTTTCAGATATTTATTTATAGTAGAAATATGTAGTGTATGTGGTAGCGATATGTAGAAGTAGCAAATGTAGTCCTTTTAGCCTACGAGGCAAAAGGCTTAAAGGACTTCTTTGTGACTTGTAGTGTCTCATTTAATAGATAATAATAATAGGCGTTAGTTCGTTTGATGTGTGGGCGTACTTAGGCATTATTAGGTTAAGTCACCAGTAAAATAGTAAACTTGAAACATTGTCAAAATATGGAAGCTCAGATCTAAATAAGGTAATGAAAATGCATTGAAACAACTAATATTGTGAGGAAGAATTTGATTGAAGACTAACATCGGTCACTCAATAGTTTAAACAAAGCAGGTAAATGTAGGTACTTAAATTTTGGTCACAAGAACATTTGTCATTTCACCGATAGATCGCGTTAGATAAGTTTAGTTAAGGTATGTGTGTCTTGCCTTGGGACTCATAACGCTGGGCAAATCGGAGCCGCGTTGGTTTCACGGGCCTCGAAGGCTCCGCATCGTGGGTCTTGCATAGTGATGCAGGACCCACCCGGGTCAAGGTTGAGTCAAGTGTTAGGCAATTCACTCTCATGTCACGGTTGATAGGGTCGGTCCTTCGTTTTAGGCGGTTTCTACCAAATTTAAGGGGACCAAAGATGACCAAAGGAGGTTGCAGAGAGGGAGAGGGATATTATTTCCGATATTCCTCTCTGCAGATGGAGAACAGGGCGTGGAAAAATAATATTCATCAACGCCCGTCTCCAACTCCCTTAATCTCTGTTAAGGGTTTTGGAGAATGGCGTTGATGAAGAGAAGGGCGTTAGTCCGTACCGCGTGCCTGTTATGGATAGACGGAGTGGAGTACTTCGCTCCACTCCTGTCAATGAGCTGGGGTCCTCCTTAGAGGACGAACGCCGTCGAGATCGCGGAAGTAGCTATACGTTCCCTTACTCCCGACAATAGGCGTCCCAGAGGAACAACCTGGGACTTTAGTGGGTATACCGCGAGGCAGCTGGTGAGGAGTTCTACATAACCATTTGGCTTGCCCCCAGACTGGATGGTATGCCTAATGCCCCAGGTAAAAAATAACGTTTTTGGCCCGAATGCCATCTACCGTCGGGTATATAGGAGTATTCTGGAGTATGAAGTTCGAAGCTAGATCCTCATGCATGCATGCATGCATGCTCGGTGGCAAGAGATCATGGCAGGCGGTAGTCTCTTTCTCCAATGCGGTTATGGCACAGATGGAGGCTGCAGAGCGGGTCAGTGAGAATAACGCTTGATCTGCCCGTCTCTTTCCTCTTTCATTGTGGGGTCGCTGATAGGGAGTCAGGAGACTGCCCACTGGATGACAGGGTCCCACACGTCTGGAGGGTGGCTTTGGTGAGCCACGTCAACTCCTTACAGACGTACAGGCCCATATACTTACTGCTGGGTACAAGATAGTGACTGTTAGCGAGACTCCTACTTGCCCCACCTCGGAGAATACTGTTTACAGGGGGAGGGATTTTAGTGGATTCTCGTCCCACACACTCCCCTCCGCCACTCTAGTGGTGGAGGGGCTAGTAAGAAATTGTGTGTCGAGAACAGAGTTCATATTAATTGATTGTTTTAATCAACGTTACCAAGCAAGACGAAGCGAGAGGTTTTTACCCGACTGCGCCTGCAGGAGGGTTATGGTTTAAGAGTGTATGTATGTGTGTATGTGCGTATGTGTGTATGTGCGTATGTGCGTATGTGTGGTTGTTAGTATGTGTTCATGTATGGATGTGCTTATGTACGTATGTGTGTATGTGTGTATTTTAGTATGTGTTCATGTATGTGTGTGCGTATGTGCGTGATGTTTTTGTGAGTGTATGTGTGGACGTGTAATTATGTTTGAGTATGCGTGAGTATATGTGTATATATGTGTTTGTGTGCGTTTGTTTGTGTGTGCATATGTGTTTGTGCGTATGTGTCTGTGTGTATGTGTGTATTCGTATGTGCGTATTTATGTATGTGAGTAAGTTTGTATATGCATGTATGTATGTGTGTCTGTGTGAACTGCGTATGTCTCTGTTTATATGTTTGTATGCGTACAGGTATGTGTGTTCGTGTGTGTGTCTGTATTTATTTATGTACGTGTTTGTTTGTGTGTATGAATTTATGAGAGTATGTTGTAACTGAGTGTGATGTGCGTATATGCTATGGGTAATGTATGTATTTCTTTGGCACGCAGTGTAGCCCCAATTCAATTGTGAGAGTGACACTGGATATACCAATATTATAAAAAAATTAAATGGCGGATTCCTGGTAACTTCATGTTTTTTTTTAAATCCCATAGTGTTGGGTATCAAAATAAATAGGTTTAAAAAAATAATAACAAAGATACACACAACTTATATGTTTCAATGTTATTAGGAACAAGAATGCTAAAACAATATAAAACAAAATACTTACTGCGATAGAAATTGAATTATGAAATGCAGTCGGAGGCATAACCATTTCATTTCAACTTATACTGCTCTGCCAACATCTGTATGTCACGATTTGATTGTGTTCGCAGTGGATTTTTTTTTTTTTTTTTTAATAGTTGCAATACGAGTATGTGTTTATATCATCTAACACTGAAGCTGCGACTGAAGTGCCACTGAATGCTTTATATTATTATATTAAATTATTATATTTTACTATTCACTTTACTTATTATACTTTTTAAATTTATTTATTTTTATAATTTATTCTATTATTTTATGTATGAATGAATTCAGAGTTGTTTATTGATTAAGTTCTAGCTTACTAATAAGTTTAATTCTAGATAACAACATTCCTGTTTTTTTTATAATCTAAAACCCGCAATGTATGATATTTTGCGACTTCCTTAATGACGTAACAGAAAAAAATCTAGCATAGTTCATAACTTACTAAATTATTGTTAACCTTCCATATTATTATGTTACACACACGTGTAAAACAGGAATTGGCATAGAGAGAATTCGTAATTTTTTGTCTTCAAACTATCCACATGTAGAATGCGATTTTTCTTTTCTTCCCTGACAAAATACCCTGCTGTGATATTATCATTGAACCAATTATTGTTTTAGTTTATTTTATGCCTACTTGTTATGTAATAGGAATAGGTAAAATAGATAATTATGTCTCTGTGAATCAATTATTTATCCTTACCTAGGTCGGTTCATAATTACCTATAGGAACTTTGGTACAGAAGAACGTCTAAAGAACATATTTTATTGTATTACGTACGTTAAAAAAAATATCTCCTTATGACCATACAGTACATGTTTGATTCCATGGTTTAATAGACATACTTTATTTGAAATAATAGTTAAGAAATTAATTATATTAATTTATGTATTTATAATTTCTTTTAGTTAATAAAAAATAAAAAAAAGTTTGGTGTTTTATTTATATATTTACATTTCCTATTTACTAGAAACTCCTATTAGACCTAGGTACCTACTGACACTTCAA
The DNA here is from genome assembly GCA_912999815.1 of Campaea margaritaria. Taxonomy (NCBI): domain Eukaryota; kingdom Metazoa; phylum Arthropoda; class Insecta; order Lepidoptera; family Geometridae; genus Campaea; species Campaea margaritaria. The sequence goes on from OU538788.1 coordinate 11,915,826, forward strand.
GACAAAGCTAACAAGAATAAATACAAACACTTTGCACACTTATTAAATTTAAACATTATACCGAAAATATAAATAAAGACTAGTTCGAAGAATATGTATGCTTTATATTATATAGGGGGTCCCAAATAAGATGTTCCAAATGAAAATAAGAGGCAGAGGATCCCAAGACGTAAAGGAATCTCCTAATAATTAAAAATGCGAAAGTTTCTTTACTCAGACTTACATACTTTAAGCGCTAGAATGATACACACTTACAAATCTTTATGCGCAACGTTACTTATCACAATAATAACGCACACAGGTGAAGACGCGGGGCGCAACTAGTTATTCATATTCAGATTATATTTTCGTAATTACTACATATATATTCTGCAAATGTCCCGCAAAATATCTGAATATGGTCCCATATTCAGATATCTGGCGGCACCTCCCATTTTCGTTAGGACCAACTTTTCGAGGCACCTGTATAGTAATATCCGCTATAAATTTACCTGCTATTAGGATTATAATAGTAATTAGAAATATTAATAATTTGAATATCTAATACTAACATTATTTATGCTTTTAATGTTTTCATACAAATAATGTACAACTACGTACGTTTTGCCACAACAATATTAATAATTGGCAAAGCACAATACCAAAATAATTACATAAAGTAAAAAATAACAAGTACATACATACTCATTCACAATCAAAAAAGACATTGCGCATATTAAACCACTAGATGGCGTTGATATAATGAATTATCAAATGAGATTAGATTAGTTCATAATGTGGTAGGCCGCGCAGGAGTTGAACAACGCCTTGTATTTTAATAATTCCATCCACCCGACTACTTATCTTTTCCTCGTATCTGATTTTAAGTGTTCTACCTAATAACGCGTTATTTTGTTTGATACGGCACTTGAATCTATATAGATCAAGAGCCCACGATGGCCAGACCTTCGTTATTTTATAAAAGCGGAATTTTTCTTTGTTAATGTCCATGTAACTATTACCTGCCCAAGTAACCAAAACCTAAACTCTATATTCACTGAGAAACTTACAGCTTATATAAAATAACGAAGGTCTTGCCGTCGTGGGCTCTTGGAATAATAGGTATATTGAATTATGGCCTCTAGATAAGTAGGTATTTATATCAGATCTAAACTAAAAACTAACACTACATATCTGATTCTGCCCCAACTTAAATCAACTACGAGTATAAATATAACATCTTGTCGAGTATTTATGTACCTATCCGCATTTTACGTTATCATTAACCATAAAGTACTAATCGCCTTTGGTGAACTCAATAATTACTTGTGTATTTCATTAGTAATTAAATTGTACCGAGGGTATGTAATGTACGTATGGGGAAGATAATTTAGAAAAACTATTTTTGAAGGAAGGTCTATCTAAACATCTAAGTGTTAACGTGAAATTCTTTGGATATCAAGTTATAAGGCGGTGAAAGTCCAAATGAGTGAAGCCGCAATGTAGATTGTACAGTCAGTAAAGATAAAAAGAAGCAAATTTATGATTTTATATTAAAAAAACTAAATGTGAGCTGGGACACATTGTAGAAGTAAAGGTTCAACAAAAAAATATTAAAAAAAAATTCTTAATAGACGCTTTAAAAAATATACTAAACGTAACTCTCTCTCTTTCTATCTTCATTAACTTATATATATCCCTCTCAACTTCCATTCGCCTCGCTCGATCACATTTTTCGTAACGCATTCACCCCAAGCTTACTCCCCAAGTCAAGCGTGCGCAAAGAAGTTTATCTCAAAACTGTCTCTATATAAAATACTACTTGGAAGGTAACAACCTGTGTTCGATTAAGATTACGTTGACTTAGTTGATACGACTGTTGCGAGTAAAAGAGTGCAAGGAGTAAGTTGAGGGGATTATTTTAAAAGAGTAAAACCAATGCGGTCACCCCTGTGTCCGTGTGTCACAGGAAAATCATAGTATTCCCGCGTAATATATACTTTAGGTACTCAAGAATTTAAATTTGGCGTATCTAGTCCATTTTTATTATGAGGGGCGAAGGGGGACTACAATCGAATACCTAATAATTTTTATATTTATGGGACGTTTAAAGGATGGGCCATGCATAAAAGTAATATAAGGTAAGGTGTCATGAAAGCAAATGATCTATGCAAGCTAACCATTTTTCAAATAATATTGTTTTTTGTTTACACATGAAAAATATAAATCATAAATTAATTAAAATTTATAATGCAATTCCTTATCTAATATAGATAGATTTTTCTATGCAGCATAATAAGTGTTGCAGTACTTATTAAAAAATGGGAATAAAATTACTAAGTACAGAACTAAATTACTAAGAACTATAGAAGCAAATATGTAAGTAACATTGTAAGAATAATGAAAAACTTAAAGAACAACTTTTACTGAAACGCGACACCGCACAAATTCCAAAACGTCGGAGCTCAGGCTATATTGTTTTTGTGCCAAGTGCTAAATAACAGCAGGTAAATAGAAACACTATCATGCAAGTGAGACTGCATTTAGCCGGATTTATTAATTATCCTCACTTCCCGAGCTTTACACCAGGAACCACAATACAAAGCAAGATGGCCAGATTAGCTTCAAGTACCCGTTCTGACCAATAATATCGACAGAGAAGGCACTTGTCAAGGGGCATAAACCGCTTTGTGCTCTGGTTGATACATTCATAACAGGGTTAGTTATTATCACATAATTTCAACGTTAGGCCATGAACCGAGCCGAGACTGGTTCGAGTATCAGCAACCTTCGATCTGGCACCTGTCCAAGATGACGCCAGTCTCCACGAGAATGGCAAAAGTGATAAATACAAGATAAAAGGCCGCGAGAATGAAACCAACGCTTCTGCGGAGAGTGAACTTGGCCAAGAAGAGGGTTATCCACAGGCAGCTGACGGCCACTAGAAGAGATCCGACGACGAAGTCAATCCCTGCAGAGTTGATGAATACTGCCGTGTTCTCAGCGCCTTGGGCAACGTTGGTGAGGGTTTTGATGAGCCACGGAACGCCCAGGGCAAAGAGGATCGCCAGTGAGTTAGCCCCCAGAGCGTTCGATACTCCGATACCTCCTTCACCTAAAACAAAAACTTCAGTTAAGGAAAAGCCTACTTTTTCCTCATTTTGGTTGAGACATCCCACTGATGACGTTTCTTTTGATGAGGAATACCTTTCTTTTATATTTTTGATACCTGGCATAAATCGCAATAGGAGTAACCGTACAAATAAAATAAAAATCAGCATCGCACATTATAATCTCGCTTTTAAATGCGTAGGTACAGCACAAATACATTAATTATCAATATGTCAACCTAGATAATTTAAAAATTCAGTAAAAATGAATAGGAAATTCAATTTAGTTGTGTTTTTATCGTAAAAGGCGCAGTCAGAAGCCGGCAGAAAGGTAGTATCAGAGTTCTTCTCGCAGCCTAAGGCCAGCTGACATGGCTTAACGACTGCTTAGCGACGTATTGATAAAATATAAGGTTATAATTTATTATGTTAATGCCCAGTGTTAATACTCAGGAAGACATAGTGATCAGACCATCGTAAAACAAATGACTATCAATAAAATTCGCATATAAGGCTTTCAAAGTTTATAAAAAAACACTAAACTTATGCTAAAGTTAATCAAAATTAATCACGATTAAACCGTGGTTTAATCTTACTATAAACTTGCATATATTAAGCAACTAAACAATTGTTAATCATGTTTTATTTTGATTAACTTCCAATCTTACTCTAACTTCGCACAGGTAAGGCTTGAGAATGTGCAATTCGACAAATCAAAAATGAAACATAACACCAATTCCACTTACCTCGTCGAGACATGATGTATATTGAAAAGGCTTCTGGGAGGCATCCCCCGAATGCGAGGAACGTCATCCCCATAACCGAATCAGGGATGAAGAAAACGTGCCCTTAAACAAAAAAACAACACATTATTACATTGACAAGACGAAAAAAGAAGATACGTTAGGACTATCTTTCGTCTTAGGAGTGAGACAGATAGATGTAGCACGTCGCATTCTGAAAACCGCATGCCGCGCCTCTTTTGTCTGGCTTTCCGCTTAGGATTTCGTGTATTGTGCAAAGTGTCATTATTACGATTCAAAGCATTTTTGTTCTTATAATTAAAATAGCATTAAAATAAGGGTAGTGTGATTAGAAAAAATATAAGCAACATGTTAGATTCGGTAGTGGGTCCATTGGACTCAGTTATAAAGAACTGTACTGTGAAACTAACGCTTCTTTCCTTTTCAGCTACCATACTTCACATATTATAAAAACTTCGAATTGCCTCTCAAACTTACGCTGTGTTTACCTGGCTTTCCTCGATTTGGTAATGTAATGATACTGACTTGGATTTACTTAGATTAAATAAACGAATACGAAAATAGCTTTCTGGTTTTATTATATGTTGTATTTCTCCTGCTAGCTTTGTTTCTGTGTAGTATATATAAAACCGGCTGTATAGTATAGCTATAAAAGTAACGAGACGAGCATATCGTTCACCTAATAGTAAGCGCCTACCTATAACAGCTACAGTGTCACTCAGAACTGCCCATTGCTTAATCTTGTGCAGCACTACATTGCACTCGCCACCTGAGACATTGGTTCTGAATTGTCATACGCCCAGTAATTTCACTGGAAATAGAGCCCCTGGAACCGGAACACAGTAATGTTTGCACACTACTTCTTTTAATGTGAATATCTGACAAAGGTTTGTGGCAGGTTGTGACAAATTATAATACTAACCTATGACGGTCATGCTCCACGACACGAAGTAGCTGTTGACGCCGATCCACACGATACACATGAAGAAGGCGAGAGGGTACCAGCGGCGGTGGTACACAGGTGAGGGGATAGTGAACCCGAGGATGACTCGCACTGGCCATAAGTACAGCCAAAACACCTGGCCCCACACAGACTTGTGTTTTGGATACGCGAACATACTCTTCTTTGGCTTCGTCACGTTTGGCTCCACTGAAACAATCCAACTTTAACATTGAGATGAAGGACGAAACTAGCCCTGTATTATTTATGAGTGAAGGCTACTAAACTTTGATCCCTGAGCACGCGGAATTGCCACAATGTCACATAAGACATAATACCTACTACATTATACATATACAGGGTGCTACGTAGAACGTGTGCCCTTTGATTGGGAATCGGATGACGTTCGCCTAAAATTATGTATATAATAACATATGTCAACTACGAACAATTAAGCAGATAAGAAGGTAGTATAGACTATCTTTTATCTCGGGATAATGCAAGGTACCTGTGGGAGTATGGGAAATCCGCGGGTGTAACCGCGGCCGCAGCTTGTATTAAAATAACAATAAAATGTCGTAACTGTTTACTAGTCTGAATAAATAGGATATCCTATATCTAGGAAATTGGGAGTTACGAGAACCATGATCCCAGAAACACCCAGATTCCGAGCAAATACATGTGGTTCACGCGAATCTTTGCCCTGCACGGGAATCGAACCCACAACCTCAGGCTTCGCTGTCGGTTAATCACCTACTTACGTCACGGAGGCCGTCGGACAACACGGATAATATGGGCATTGTAGATTTCTAATCGATAAAAATCTACTTTCAGTTCTAGTTTCAATGATCTCGTTACAGAAATATCTAGGTGTGAACCAAATAAAAATAGAATTGTAAAAGGTTATTGTTATCTTAACAACAATCATTGATTTAAATCGATCATCGCTGCTATGTTTGTTGTTCTCGTCTGATCTACATAGTTAAAGCGATCATATTATTTTATGTCTTCGACAAATGAATAATTTACTTAAACAAACTAAAAACTAAGTTGCCTTACATAATGTATTAGTTTTGATAAGGTTAGTGATATTTATTTATCCATTCTATTTTGATTAGCAGAGTAGGCCATGGAATATTTAGTGTATTCTTATTCTTCATCAACATTATCATCATTATCAACAACCCATGTCGTCCCGCTGCTGAGCACGGATCTCTCCTCACTTTCGTAGGGAGGATAAGGCCACAATCTACCACAGGGGTGGATTGTTATCCATCAATCCTACCTCCGAAATAATTCTCGGGTAGGTATGTGAGTTTCCTCACGATGTTTTCCTTCACCGTAAAGTGAGTGATATTCTTGCTTTCTATATTTAACTTTTCATCAAGACAAACTAAAGTTTTTATAAATCGTGATATAAAATTTTCCTATATGTTTACCTTTTTCTAGCACTGGAGGATTTTTTTCCGAACTTGAGACTGGACTAACAGCAATGGGGTTTTCACTGTAACCTTTATTATCTATCCCCCCTTCATCTCCATTGTTTGCAACTACCACTATATCTGAAACAAAATAAAACATAAATTAGGCAACAAAAAATCTAACATATAAATTGGAAAGTTTTGTTATTTGTTGGTTTGCGAATTCCGCAAAAACATCTAAACGGATTTTAATACAATTTCACTCATAAAATTCATTTGATTAAGGAGTTGTAACATAAGTTACTTTATATTCCAAAAAAAACCCTTAAAAGTATGAAATAGGACGTCAACATTTATTTTGAATAACAAGTCAACCGCGAGTAAAGTAACAGGGTGTAGTTAGCTTTATAATAAGGCACAAAGGAAAGGGAAAGAGTAAGAAAAATAAGCCGCGGGATGTACATACTTTTATTATTTTCAAAGCGAAAGAAGAGAGAAAGAATGTTTACACTATAATAGTGGTTTAATCAATAACCCATTGATCATAAAAACTTCCTAACCGTTACACCTGAGGCCGAAAATGATCGGGTTGGATCAGTTGTCTTGTTTCTCGGATCGATATTTTGTTCAACAGTACCTAACTCAGCGAAATAAAAAATAAAATTATAATATATAAAATAAAACGTATAATAAAATTATCATTAATATTCAATGCTATAAATTTCCTCGACAGCGGCTAGCCTTATCTTATAATACTACATAATTATTATAAGACAAACACATCAATCGCGTCTATGTAAAACTCTCTAAGTGCAATAATATCTCGGAAACAACTGAACCGTCTTTATTCCGAATTCTACAAGTTTGAATTGCTAATAAACATTTTGTAATGTGGAAGTCGGTAATAAATCAACCGTCCAAATATGTTTCTAGCGCTATGAAAGATACGTGAAAATTAGTTATACAATACAATAAAGTGGGTTTTTATAACTTTTTGGAAGTTACACATAGGATACAATACAAAACACTTTATTGTATTGTATTGTATTGTATTGTATTGTATGTGTAACTTATACAAAGTTAAAAAAGCCTTAAGTAAAGAACTTTTATGTAGAAAACTTTTCACAAGTAGGTCGCTAATAGCTGTAATATTATATTTTATGGAATAATAATGAATTGCCATAAAGATTCGTTAACAAATACAAAACATCATTCTCTTTAAACCGTCAGGAAGCTTCAGTAAAGCATCCACCACTTTTGACGTTGTAGTCAACGTCTAGTGGATTAGTCAACGTTCTAGTGAACTTGACTCGTCCACTGACTACCTGACTGACTGGTACAAGAATCTTTTAATCAAAGAATAAAAATATTACGAATACTGGCTGAACACACGAATCGTGCGAAATAAAAACATAGAAATAAAACAACGTGATCTGTAGTAGCCCATTTGAACATAATTATGTATGAAGCCGAAAGAAGATGGGTAAGGAAACACAAGATCGGAAAAAATGGCGTAATTAAGAAGAGGCCGATACTTAGCAGTAGCGGATGGATACAGGCTGTATAGATAGATCCGTAGTAGTTTACCTGTATCACTCCTAACGCTCTTGTTGCACCACCTGGCGGCGAGTTTGTCATAGATTCCGAAGAGGCGCATACTGTTGAACATAAGGATGAAGTAGCAAATGTACATGACTCCAAGCACCATCGCCTCGTACCAGTCGATCTGGCCATCCCACACTAGTACAACCAGCACGCTCACATTCACCATGTAGATTACCACGTCGCGGGTCACGGGACGCATCCCGATGGCTATAGGCTGGGGACAGAAATTACTTGTAAAAGCTAACGGATGGAAACAGAAGTTATTTTTTATAAGTTTAAGGCTGGGAACAGGAGCTGCTTGTTGTTGTGTTGTGTTGTGTCCGCTAGTGGTTGCTTGTGCTTGTCTGCTTCTATCTACCAGTCTATCTATCTACCTTGTAAGAGCTATTGGTCGAAAAACAGAAAATACTTGTAAGAGCTTTTGACTGGGGACAGAAATTTCCTATGAAGCTATTTGCTGGGGATAAAAATGGCTTGTTAGAAGTATTGACTAGGAACAGGAATTTCTCGTAAGTGCTATTGGCAACATTAACTAGGGACACTAATTACTTATAAAGCTATTAGCTGGAAAAGGTATTGCTTGTACGAACTATTGGTTGGGAACAAAATTTGGGTTGATGAGTACATCAGATATTCCTAAAATATCTAAAGAAAGTTACCCGTATCGCTGCGAGGCTTCCGATCGCGGCGACTCCGAGAGCATTGAAGATGGCCGAACCCACAATGGTACCGATTCCCATGGCTGACTGTGTGAGGAACGTTGAGATTACGTTCACAAAGAACTCTGGACATGACGTGGCCACCGACATGAAGGTAGCGGCAGCGACATTCTGCAAGATTAATTATTTGGGATCTAAATCAAAAATTTAAGGCTAATAACTAGCCGGACTTTTTTAAACCCATGGATAGTAATGAAAAGTATCCTTCGAGCTAATACAAGACTTATTATATATTTAGTTCATCATCATCATCAGTCCGTATCGTCCCACTGCTGAGCACGGGTCTCTTCTCACCATCGTCATATTTAGTTAAATACCAAAAACGTTAATCCATTAAGCTATAAGGGCTGATTTACAAATAAATTAGTTAAGTAGCTAGTTAACTTCCGAAAGTGGAGAGTTAAGTCCTTTTCACCATTTCTGATCATTTAGATACAGTGTGAACCTTTTTTTTTATTAATAATGCTTCTTATCAATAAGTACATCATTAAAATTACGATCTAGCCTGAAAGACTAATGAGTAATTTGCGTTTAACATAAATTGCTAAATAGAGTTATTGCTAAGATTGTGTCTATTAACACATTTATTACTGTCTCTATTAAGGCGAAGGCACTTTGTTAATGTGTTCTTTACTAGTAGATTTAACCAAACTACACTTCACTGTCACATCACTACACTAACTCGAAAGGTTTCTTCATTTTTAGTCTTCTCACTATATCCGTGACAGTAACAGAGTGAACCTGTTTAAATCATGCTCTATGGAATTCATTAAGGTTCGAAGAACGTGCTTACATACCAACACACAGACTTTGGCAATATCAATATCTTTGGAACCCTGCTAGTAAAACAAACGCGACAAATGAGTTTCTTTTTTTGTCCTTCTTCAGCCAGCAACACAGCAACGGAAAGAGATGATTTCTTGCACAAATATAAATAAACGGCTGAATTGGTTAGCATTGGCTATTTCTTATACCACAATAACGCTCATTAGTCTTAGGACAATATTAAGTATTATCTCTGAATAAATAACAGTAGAAGGAATTATACGTTCTGGTGGTCTATCGGACTCGTCATTATCTTAATCCTTGTGACAAGGCCGCGTTGCTTGCGACCTATTGTCTTTGTTGATAGCGACGCTCATAACGGATCAGGCACGTATAAACTATCAGGCTTCTTGATTGAATTCGGAGTATCAATAATCTATATATATAAAAATGTTATGTTGGTTTGTGTACGCATCAAAAATTCAAAAAGTTCTGCATCGATCGAGCTGAAATTTTAGCATGATATGTAATCCGCATCAAGGATTGTTTTTATCTATTTTTTTCATCAGTGACATATCAGCGAATGTGCGAATGTGCCACAGGGAAGCGTGGCAGGGTACAGCTAGTAATCATATATATATATATATGTTCTTGGCAACAAAAAAGTAATGGCCAACGACAATCCAACTAAAGAAACTATCAAAACCAATAAGATCTCTAATAGGTTACTCAAAGATGAAAAAGAAGGTAGAAATCTGAATTCTGTAGGCGCCTTAAAGTTGACTTTTCACCCTCGGAAATCCCGTTTTCCTGCTGCCTTATCTGACTATACTTATTTTTAACACGTTTTGAGACATTACACCTACAAGCAATGTGTGGAAATAAGGATGCCTGAAAATATAATATGCGCAGATTAAACCGCGGGATTAGCTAGTTCAACCAAGGAAAATATTGGATTAATTGAATATATTGGTAACCATGACTTAGCCTCTTCGATCATAAATACACCACCATGATCGAAGCTTATCCTAGACTAGCCTTGATTTAAACTAGCTTTTCTAGTAGATATACAGAATACAGACAGAATGAACACCAAGTTTCTATTCCTTTCTTTAAACTTTTGGCATGGCCCTTCCTATCTATACCTATAACAAGTACTGTGACTGACAGACAACGCACATCCTAAACCGCTGGACCTACAAATTTGTTTGGAGGAAAGTACCCTAGGTTGAGAGTATAATAGATTCAATAAAATAAATAAGTTTTGTATGTGACTACAGTCCGACTTGTGCCAATCTCGATATATACAACCGTCAATTGACTTACGATTTTACTCCATACCATTTTATTAATAAGCGACAAAGTTAATTAGAAGTATATAATATAGCTGTGTATATTCTATTGATTGTTTACATGTCTTCTCCCACCAGTACTCGTCCCGGCGCACCTGTTTCGGCGATTTTTTTGCCCCTAAATTCTTTCTACAAACCTGAGGTATCTTTAAGTCTTCGCAAATCAATTCCACGCATGGAATGAAATAGTCGTTGCAGACCACGGCGAGAAGGGTGAAGGCGTAGATAGCAAACAGCAGGTATAAAAGGAAACCTCCATTACGCAACTGCTCGTCTGTAAAATAGATAAATATGACTGGGAAATTATCCTTTTAATCGCGGTAGTAATTTTAGATATTGTTAATTTTTAAATTAGATGTTATCCAACTGGAATCCGGCGTTTTTATCAATCTATCTACTTTAATATGAAGTAGGTGGGTATATTAGCCTGATCGATTTAGGTAATCACTCGTCAAGCTCAATTAGTCCTGTTTAGTCTCGTATAAGGTCTGAACGCAAATTTTGAACACTTTCTTGGACTTGAAGAACAAAAACTCAATTATTTCCATAGCATACCTATTACAAAAATATATTTTTATACGTTTCGTTCATTTTATTAATTTCATAGCATTTTAATTACACTATTTAAAAAAATCGTCTATCATGCAATTTAAAAGAGGAAATAATCCATTGAATTCACTCGGCTAGTCTTTGTATCAAATCGATAATAATTATCAAAAATCCAAAATCCGCGTATTAAGGGTTCTGTTTTTATCATATCACAAAGATAGAGCATCAGCAATTCAGCATAATTATACTACTCAATATTACAATGGGAAAATTGGAAAACGTTAAAGATAAAAAAAATGTATTATATTTAAATTCAAGGATAATTTATTTATTATTAGAATAAATTCACGCAATTTTTTTTAAATAGTGACTTTGGTATTTTCTTTTATATTTCAGAGCTCGCGACAGGGATCGATTTTCGAATCTCACCTAGTGAAAAAATTTCAGAATAACGGCCAATTACCTAGTTGACTATCAGTTTTTTTTGCCATCCGGTGAGATTAAAAAATCGGCCCTTGTACATCAAAATGCAATAAATAACTTTGTAAGGACAAGAGTGCTATGATGACTGAAAGGAGGTGTAATCCTGGCTTTGCCTTTGGGAGGTGACCTTATTCACGGTGGATAAGGTAATAATGCAGATAATATAGATTTTGGCCCCGTGTCATATCTAAATAGATGTGCTGATAAAATAAAATGAACACGAGCAAGGCATTCAAGGATTGAAGTGTTAAGAATAGCTACTTAGATTTCTTTATCTTTAATGTTTGTATTAATTCTTAATTGATCGATCGATTTATTGCAATAAAATGTTCTTAGAAGAATAACAAAGGTACAGTTTATCAATGTTGTAACCAAAAGCTGATAATGAACACAGTTTCAGACATTACTTATCTTTATAACTGTAGTAATAGGGACGATTACCCCGTCTGATGTCTCAATTAATGTATAATCTATTGTTTTAACTGTATGCGCGACACTCGACGAGTTAAACTATTTACAAATCCCTTTGGGACATCTAACTAGTAGTAAGCGTAATCCTTAGATATTGGTCTAATTACCCACTTACTCTAAACTACCCCAGTCATAAATATGGCACGGATTGTCAGATCTACGAGCTACAATTAGTCCAAGGTTAGAAAGGCGAGTGAGGAGCAAAAATGGTCAATCCCTTTTATGAATGAATAATGAGTCAAAAAACCGTATAGCTAATAATATCGGATAGTATCTAATATCTAATGAAAAAACTAATAAATGACTAAGAGTGAAAGGCCCTTACCTGTGAAAATTCCGTCGGGAAAGCTTTCAATAGAATCCCTAGCCACCAGCTCTCGTGCAACATCGTCCACATACTCAAGCCTTATCCTTGTCCACGGCAACCAATGCCACGTCTGGTGTTCTTGCTCTATCTTCCTCAACAAATCCTCTGGCATGTACAATATCTTTCCATTGACATTAAGCGCCAACAACGCTGTGTCCTCGGTTCCATCTGCAATGAACAACATTATGGTTATCAGTGGTCGACAGGAGCTCCGCGGCGTGAGATACTCTAACGCTCCCCCGCGGTATATCGATCACGAAATCAATGGTACGAGTAGGTACCAACTGTTGATAATGATGTCACACGAGTGATAACCAGATTTTGTTATGCTACAATCGAAAACAATTCACTAAGTGCATATTCGTTTTGTACTACAACAGTTACTGTGCCACCCGTAACTAAGCTTTGCATTGTCAAGTCTTGTGCGTCACTCTGAGAAAGCTTAGTCTCATATTAGCGTTAATTTTACTGGGAACATGGCCTAATAAGCGAAACATACTTAGTCACGTTTGTTCAATTGCATTTGGTGGATTAATATCTGGCCATAGTGTGGTACTTTGACAGACAATTCTCACAGAAGAGGCCAATTAAAATTACAATATAACCTTAATTAATCGGAAAATTACATTGAGCTGCACGAGCTGCCATATACACAGGTACTGTACCTACTTAGTTTGTTAAACTTACTGAAATCTTCCAAAGCATAGACGCAACAAGCGCATAGGGACATCAGTAGAGCCCCATACATGACGCTTGTTCCCTTCATATTAATAATGGTTTTCGGTACCTAATCCTTGAACAAACTGCGGAGCTGAAACAAAATTAAACACTGATGACTTATAAAGTAGAGTCTTTAAAAAATCGGCCAAGTGCGAGTTGGACTCGTGGACTCCAGGGTCCGTACAAACTTGTAGGTATTAAGAAAACATCTAACGTACCAATGTGTTTCTTGTAAAACATACATACGTAATTATCACTCGGTTTTCGGTGAAGGAAAACATCGTGAGGAAACCTACAGACTTAACTATTACCTAGAATTATTACGGATATAGATAAATGTTATCTACCAATCCAGCCGGCCCCCGTGGTCAATTATGGCCTAACCATCCTCACAAAAATTAGGGGAGACCGCTGCTCAGCGGTGGGTCCATATTATGGGTTGATGATGATTGATAGATTTGTAAGGCTGTGGTTATAGTGTAGTTTAATTCGTACGTGTTGAGTAAAAGTTACCCAATCTATAACGAATCTCAATGGAGTCGAAAAAACCAAGGAATAGATATAAATTGCATAGAGCGTATAAAATCTACACACCTAGTTATTGTTTTAACCGACAGTAATGTTCAAGTGGTTAAAGTTTTGAATTCAGATTGACGTGCCATAACCGGTTCTAAAAAAAAAATACACACTAACTACCTAGTTAACATTTGAAATAGCTTTGACAGCTTTGGGTATTCTAATATGTCCAATCTACGTATCAAACAATATCCTATATATCCTATATATCCTATATATCAATGTTGACATTAAAAAATGTATACATATAAAAATACGCGTTTAAGTAAAAATAGTAATGCGTATGGTTGTGCTTACTTAACTATTCTTGATTTTATTTACTCAATCCAAAATAAAAATCTTCAGTTTTTGCCGATGAAATATGCAACAGGCGTTAGAATAATTATGATTTAAATTATAAACATAGTAAAACAGGTACCTAGTTCATTCAAAAATTCCAAACACACATACAACACAAAATATTAAAAAAAAATCTAATCGGCACACGGTACAAATCAAACTACATAATTATATATATATAATAATTGTCATATTTGAATATCATGTCATTAAATTAGAAAATACTTATCAGAAGATAATATCTAGATGGGTTTCGATAATATTAATACTTTGATTAGGTACTTAATCAACACAACAAAGTGGAATCTACAGACTTTGTTCCTGTTTAGGTAGGCATGTTTGTATGGACTTATAATACTATTTGAACATTTGAGTTAGGTACAAGTCTATGTAAACAATGTTTTCCGGTCAAAAAAAGGGGGCTCTAAAGATATTGTTTTCTTTATTAATAGGACATTAGTGCCGTGATTTGTCGACTGTGTTGATGGTAGCTATGATGGTGGCCAAAAGCGCAGCGTAGCGCAGATTCAGGCTAATATAGCGCCATCAGCATTGCAGCTCTCGACAGCCAAGCGGGAATAAAGGCCGACACTGAAGGTTGAGGCCTTTTATAGTGCACTGTTATCACTCGCTTTTCGGTAGAGGAAAACATCGTGAGGAAACCCGAACCCGAATGTTTCGATGTTAGGTATGTTATCCAGCAATCCGGCTAGGACCCCAGTCGTGGATTATGGCCTAACCCTCCTCATGAAAGTGAAGGGAGACCCGTGCTTAGCACGAAAGAAAGATGATGATGAAAGATAGATGATGAAAGGCTGAAAAAAATTAAGTAAGTAGGTATCTAGGGTATGTGGTTTTTGGAGCCTTTAAAATCTCTAATGCAATAAAAGTAAAATTGGATTCTTCAAACTTATTTATATTATTTTATGTATCTAAAAATAAAAATTATTTAACAAATCGCTTTTCAGGAAAAATTCGGTATTTAGCGATCGCATATCGAATTTGAACAAGATATAATATTTGTACCGCTTTGTTCTACTCTCTAGGGTTAAAAAAGCAACCTTCCTCACACTCAGTCTCAATGACAAAAATAGCAATATTTGGATAAGACAAACTAATTAACAGATAATTAATAAACGATTGACGCACTACATTTAAGTTGACGCATTCCGATGATACTTATTTATTGATGAATATCTAAGTGATAAAGGAATATTGACAACGACATTTTTGAAAGAGGACATTTTTCATTATCAGATTAGGTTAGATAGGATTCCCACCTGTTGGTCTACCAGTGGGGATTGATTCCACTCTTTTTTCGGGGTCTGTTTATCGGTCTAGTTTGTAGTAGTCTGATACTGTCTGTAACCCTAAACGAAGAAATAAACGGGCTTGACACTAATACTTCGTTACATAAAGCAAACTAAAAAAATCATATGGCAAAAAATAATGTGTGTTTTACGTTATTTTTTTTAATTTTGAGCTGGGACCGTTTCCATGCAAAGTCAGGGGGCTTTATAATGACGAAAAAAAGCAATTTTAATTCAATACGTTTCTATTTTATGAACCTTTTATAATTTTTATTTTATTTTACAAGCTGCGGGTCGTGCTGGTCGTATGTCTGATGGTAAGCGCTACGTCTGCCCATAACAGTCACAGCACCACCCAGAGCCCTGCATTGCATAATCCTGCGCGGCACTGCATTGCGCTCGTCACCCTGAGACATCGGCACTAAGGTCTCAAATGTTACTTGCGCGTTTAAGTTGAACGCGCAAGTATGGTTAAAAAAACCAACCGGCTTTAAATGGAGTAACTATTATTTTAATTTTTTAATATGGAACTTCAAAGCCAATTTTTATAAACTTTGTAGAGGATCACTTTGGACCTCCTTTCACAATTATCGGGGATAGGAGTCGGACAAACAAACATACGAACGCCGATTTGTCTAAGTTGTTTTGAAACAGATATTAGATGCGCTTGCAGAAAGTAAAAGCTCTGCAAATGACGTAGCGTTAGAGAGGGACAAGCTTTCAAACTATACGCGCTCGGTACCTACTGTCTGGTCACATTTTTGAACTTAAATAAAATACACAGCCTGTAATTATTTACATTTCTTATTTTATATCGCCAATTATTTCGAACACGATCAACAAAGTTTCCGGCACCTCATTTCCGTAAAAAAATGGTAAAAAATAAAAGTTGTGAGAAGTCTACAAGGAAATGATTTATAAGAAAATGCGTAAACGTAACTGAGAAGTACTTTATTAGTTTTAAGAAAAATATTTTTCAGCAAGCTTTTATCAAACAGGTATGTATTTGGAAGCTGCTCAAAATTGTGCCTAAGCACTATCAACCTACTGACGAGTACCGTTGTCTATCTTTCTGCTCTATCATCAAATCAGCTTGCTGTCAACTCAATATTGTACTGTCACCGAAACTTGACGGAACCGAAAAATATTCAACTCAATTGAACAACGGAAACTGGGTCAAATTAGACTAACAAGATTTGACCTAAACTTAGAAAACTAAACCAAATTATATGCCTCGTTACTTTCTTTGAAGAAAATTTGAATGATTTATTTATTGTTCTATTTAGACGGTACCATTATGTTGTAACTAGCACGGATAAGGAAGATTCCTCCCGCACAGAAATAAATCTTTGTCTAAATAATTTGTAAACGGATGTAGAGGGATCGCTCCGGTTACTCGTGCCACTTTACCTCGCTTCGGGTGACTTCAGTATCGTGTCGGTTTTTTACGCATAAATGATACTCGTGGATGATTGAAGTACCTACCCGTGACAAAAGGGCCTTAAGTTTGAAGCTCACTACACCTCCAAACTACTTTACCTTTTCACCAGTTTATAGCTAGCCTGCGACAGATCTGGATTTACATTTAACGGGTAATTAAATTGTTCGGTGTAATCCAATCAGTTTATTTATACGCAGTCTGCTGGGCCGTGAAAGAAAGATGGCAGTTGCTTAGACCGACACGTGTAAAAGCGGTGAATTAAACGAGTGAAACGAGTAAAATTAGTGTTGGGTTACATTGAATTTCTTTCAGGTGGCGTCGCCGATTTTGGGGGTGTGACTTTGCATCGCAACGCATCGGTTTTATGTGTATCAGCAATTACTACTTACTTGTCTGTTAGGACACCGCGATAAGAAGGGTATAGGTCACTATTCACAATTATACAGCACATAATAATAAATAACACCTTAATGATGCGATTTGATTTTCATTTCCCACATTCCCCGCATGAAATGTTGTTCGTTTTGTTTTGAAACAAACACTTCATACGTTTACCTACAGGTAGGCATGTGTAGACTCAATCAATTATTAGCAGTGTAATCTCTACTCGATAATATTATTTTCTAAGCGTTCCGCAAATAAAGAAAGCACGTAAGTATTGGGAATCACCGTTGCCCATATAATGCGCTTGTTGGATTCGTCGCTTGGACTTCTTTATTTTCGCCTTAGCAACGTGAATCTCTTCCTCTCCAAAAATTTTTGTGAATGAACATGTTTCACATAATGACTATAACTGATGCGCGTGATTTCTCAAATATAAGAATGTCGCGTAAATAGACCGAAGAATATTCATACTGCTTTACCTAAAGGAGATGGCCCATGACAACTGTTTGCAGCGATTCAGTAACGCGTATCGTTAACGCGCGTCTGCATCGATACTTTTGGCCGTTTGCCGCATACAACGCGCGCCTGTATCGATGCTGCATCGCAAGTGTATAGATGCTGTATCGCGACTGTGGATCGTTTCCCCACACGTGATTACGTAAGCGAAATCATACGACTAGCGACAGCATCGCTACTGAATCGCTGCAAAAAGCCGTGAGTGACCTCCCTGGGTACCTTTTTAAACAGGCATTTTTTAAGCTTTTGGCTTCACCAAAAACGACCCTACAATTGTAATTAATTGTTAACCCAGTTATTGCGCCTAAGATCACATACCAAAGATTACATTAAGATGAAAGATGGGTTGCACCAAACTTGAAGATTGCCTACACGCATAAGACCAAATATCGTAACTTTATAAAATCGATTTTACGACTCACAAAACTAAAGCAAGCGCTTACCAAGAGTCAGTGTCAAAAAAAAATATAACAACAGCACAACTATTGACATTCATAGAATTTTATCGCTCTTTTCTCACTACCGTAACATCAGTTGTAGAACTCACATTACGTAAAGGTTTATACTTAGGTATATCCGGGGTATTCTGGAAAAACCTAAAATATGCCGAACTCTTATTTTTTTCTCAGTTTTTCTTCGTTTGTTCTTGTGTAACATTGGTGCAATATGAACCCTTAAGTGTTCGTTAACGTGGACTAGTGTAGGCAAATAATACAAGCCCAACTACAAGTTTAAGGACAGACATGGTTTACAAGGTGTTTTGTAGACGTCCAAAAAGTAGCCGGCATGATCTTTGGAAGAAAACCACCTACCGCAGGGCCGACTGCCTTCCATTGACGTCCCATCAATAACGTTTTTCGTCGGGTTACTTGGATCACATTATGCCCCAAATTCACGTCTTCACGCTTTTTCACTTGACAATTTGCCGAAATAACCAAAATAAATCTAGGTGGCTCGAGACCCAGACAAAAGGTAGGTAAAACTTATTCGCCGCCAATAAAATGCATCCACTCGCAATGTGGCATTTGATTATCTGTCTGATAAGTACTTAGTGTTTCAAGGTAGGTATTACACGTACTAACATAAAAAAAAACAGTCGTTCGTTTCTATCAAAGATACAAGTATGAACATAATACCTACTTATTATTTATTTCTATTTCATCCGTCCATTGGAACACGTATATCACTTTTATTTTTTTGTAGTTATTTTAATCATCTACAAAATTATATTATTATAGTATTCTGTACTACAATGTAAACCAGAGCTTAAAGTATTTTTTTTGCCTTTGTTAGTTTGATTATAATTATAATTAATAAAAATATTTGTTTGCAAATAATCTCGCGTATAACATTCCATTCCATAGCCTGATCAAAGACAAACACAGTGATACAACTACAAAATTACTATTATGTTGCTTTTGTAAATAATTCCTCAAATAGTTTTTTATGATTTTCGGCATCAATATTCGATTATGTTGAAACAGAAAGCGCATTAACAGGTCATGGTAATGCATTTAAGCTGTTATAACTTCAAACAAAATAGCTCTTAAAAATGTATTTAAAAATATCTGCGTAAGCAGTGATTGCAAGTCCCTTTACCTAAGCAATTACAAATTTTGCTATATTACCTGCTTACAGAGCTATAGCATAGATACGATTCCGCAAACAGCTACAATATTTCATCCGTTTCAAATAGTTATCAAAGCTATTATAGGAAACGATACCTACGAATAAACAAACAATAAAATTTAAATACGATAAATGTTACTGTCACTGAACTACGTTAGATATTCAATATTCCTACGGCATTAAATACCTATCTATTGATGTATTTGAAAATTTTATAATTTTTTGTAAATATGTTTCTCCGACAACGTTTTATATTATACGTGTTCAGTCCTGCAAGCTGATCAAAATATGCCCAAACACCACTAGTTAGTCACTGAGCAGTTTCGTTATTTACCTTCCGTCTCTAACATCAGCTCGCAGATGCCATTGGAACATGACATGCATGCCAAATTTCAGCTTAACTGAGCATCGGAAACTGGATCAAAATCTTGCAAGATGTGCTCCAAAGAAACACCCGTCTCCTTTAACTTAGTTCGTAAGAATGGTGCGTAAAATTCTTATTATGTAGTCCACCACATAATAAGAATTTTACGCACCATAATCCATTATAGCCCGTAGTTTTCCTTTGTGAGAGAAGGTTCTTAACAGAAGGCTCTGAATCTCAACAGATTTTTTTATATGACTCAGTATAAAGTCGAGCAAATCGTTCACCTGATAGTAAGCGCCACGCATGCCCAAACTTTTAATTGCATAATCTTGTGCGGCACTGCACTGCGCTCGTCACTCTGAGACATTTGTTCTAAAGTCTCATATGCCCAGTAATTTTACCAGAAACAGTGCCCTTCCAACCGAAACACAGTATTGTTCTACCACTACTTTCCCAGGCCTACCAGTGGGAAGTACTACCAGTGGGAACGTAACGGAATAGGCTAGTAAAATGATGATCAAATATATATTAACGTAGCACAGTTTGCCTAGCTCTTATTATTTGCTTCGTTGTCATAATTCTAGGTAAATGTCCTTATAGGTCTATAAGTACTAGCATTTCTTTGCTATTTCTGCTAATGTACGAATCTAGTAAGTTACGTGAATTAACCGGTTGACCCACGGGGCGCAGCTAGTTGCCGATATACTCAGTAAGCTATAATTTATAAACAGCGGTCTACAAGGTATATATGGTATGGGTCTTAGATTAATATTGTAGTTGTTATTACTTACCATGTTTTTTTAAGTTACCCGAAATAAAGAGTTATTAATTTAATATCACAAAACAAACAAAAACGTACAAAAAGAAAAATGTACGATAAATGTATCTGTTTGTATTGACGTTATTACAAAAACCAAAATGTATTTGTACTTACCCTTAACGCAGGATCACCAAACCCAGCCTTAGTCCGGCTATAACATTTTCAACAATTTATAAAACTACAAATCGCTACCACTACGCAATCTTCAGAATCTGATCAAGGCACTGAGCAATCATATCCATGCGTCAGGTTTTTAAATAATAATTTATGATAAGGAATTATTTACCGATTATAAGATTTAATACTGCATCGTATCGATTGTACTGTACATTGTTTCTAAGGCTCATCTCTCTCTTCGGTTAGTTTTAAAACATTTACACTTAATAAGTACTGGCAGCTCTTTGCAGAAAGTGTGCGTTCTCAACTCAACGAGGGCTCCTACGTATGTGCTCACAGATTAAATTATACATTGTCATTGATAAGATTACGGTATATTAGAAATCAAAAGTAATGATCGCAATAGTTAAGTACGTATGTACAATAACATGTCCTATCAGAAACATTCATTTTACATTATTCATTTGACATGTGTGTGACGTGTGGAGATAATATCTACACACGAACATCTTCAGAAGCTAAGTGTGCCGGGTTGTCGTAAATATTTCCGTCTATCTACTAACACGCCAGTACACAGATACATAATATGTCATTAGTATCTCTTACATATCGGCTAGCGGATAGATATTCATGCTTGAAGCAGGTAAAATGGGATTAACGATAAATAACCTAATATGTCGTTATTTTCGTTTCTCATAGAATACCTATCATGATAATTATCTTTAATTGTCTTTTGCGTAAATGCATTGAGGATAAATTAATTAAATCAAAGGATTATCAGAGATAAAAATTGTATTGACTTAATGATTATAAATTAGATATGCATGCTTATTTAAGGTAAAATTAGAGGTGTTCTTAATAAGCGAAATTATATATATTGTTTATTTTTAGAAATTATCTAGTAGGTACATAGATAATTAAGCGCATAATTAAATATATACTATAGTAAGTATATTAAAGGTAAGTTAGGGTTTTACTATGTTATATAACTTATTCTAAATATTAGGTAGGTCGTCTATCGTAAATATTATATTGAACCGACTCCAAATAAACAAAAATAAAGACCTACTCAACTACATTTTAGGAAGGTATGTCATCAACATTATCATATCAAATTATCGCGAAGAATTAATCGATTTACAGATATAGTTTCCATATAATTTATGTAAATACTTAGGTATTCATGCACACGAAACAATGTACAAGGAGGACTTAATGCTAAGTATCATTCTCTACCAGTCATTCTGAAGGTGCAACAATAGGGTGGCGGTGTGGCAAAAAAAAATTATATAAATACAACAACATGAATACAACTAAATTAAAAATATACAATTTATAATATTACAACTAATTAATATACATAATAAATCATCATCATAATTATTTATATGATACGGAACTTATAAGTATTAAGTTAGTTTATCTTGATGATGACGTCTCTGTGTAGCGGGAAACCTCTTCTGCAAGAGATCCCTTGGGGAAATACCACCACCACCTTTGCCGGATATTCATCCGCCAAGCAGTAGTGTGCAAGCATTACTGTGTTCCGGTTTGAAAGGCACTGTTTCCAGTGAAATACTGGGCAGATAAGACTTTAGAAGCAATGTTTCAGGGTGACGAGATGCAGTGCCGCCCAGGATTATGCAATGCAAAGTTCTGGGTGGCACTGTAAATGTTATGGGCAGGCGTACCGCTTACTATCAGGCAAACGATTTGCTCATCTCGTCACTCAGTTAAATAAAAAAAGCAAGTTGTGTTGATCGTCGAGAAATAAAAAATAAAATTTAAAATCGAACAAGTATTTGCTATTTTCGTTTATTTCATTTACGATCGAAACATGTCATTCGAGTTGAGATAATTAAATTTTTTTTCGTCGGGGGTTAAAAAGAGACTTCTCAATTTTCTTATATAAGGCAGATACTTGTATAAGGCTCTAACACATTTAGGCTTTGTAATAATTCCAGTACATTAGAAAGTACCAGAGCGTGCATCGGTTTAGTCCTTAATCCCAGAACTAGGTGGGTACTGCGCATGTAATATGTATATCTGTATATTTTTGGTGAAGGTCAACCTCTTCAATGATCGAACAACTGTCATAATAATCATTTGAACTAAAAAGCCAACTTTAATTGAATATACTATAAAAATAATTTAAAAAAAAATAACTCATAATAGTATGTCCTTTCAAACAAAAAATATTTTTTCTTATCGGTTTATAAAGGACAAAGTTTTAAGGCCTCCTTTTTTGAAGTCGATTAAAAAGTTCAAAAACTAGAAATTAGTACCTAGAAGGGAAAACATTTTTGGATTTCCATATTTCTACATCCTGGTCAGTAAACCGCCGACTCCGCGTAGACTTGTCAATCCAGTTGTTGACTTTCGTATCATTTCCCGTGCTCGGTACACTGTCCGCTGGTTTCCCTTTCGCCGACAGAGATTCGTACGCCAGTCGAAATGTGAAGAACAGGACCAGATCCACACCGGACACTAAAGTGAAGCCCAGCATGAGGCTGAGAAGGCCGCCGAATGCAGCTGAAAACATTCATAATAACGCATCACTAAAACAGTGACGCTATATTTTTTTTCTCGTCACGGGCGAATGTTACATCAGAGGGTCGATTTTTTAATCTTATCGGGTGATCAAAGGACGATTTTAACCGATTTCTTAAATGGAATCGTCCATTTAGGTGAAATTTTGGCACCTGGTGAAATTCAAAAATAGACTGCTTGAGGCTTATGGCGTGTAAGTATGTATGTGCCACAGGCTAATCTACTTAAAACAACATGTGTTGGTAACGGGTACGAATGGGTTGAACTTGTTTAGTCTCGGCAATTTGTTTGTACCGCAACTCAACTCGGCTCAACCTAAATCGGTTATTGCAAGTAGACAATAATAATACACTTTTATTTATCGTCAAGTCAACAACCCATATCGTCCCACTGCTGAGCACAGGTCTCTCTTCATTTTCGTGAAGAATTAAGCCATATAAAACCACGGGCGGCCACCCTGGACAGGTGGATAACATAATATCTACCTCCGAAATAATTCTCAGGTAGGTATGTGGGTTTCCTCACGATGTGTTCCTTCAAGGAAAAGCGAGTGATCATTACATACATATGCTTTACAGAAACACATTGGTACGTTCCCGCACTGGGATTTGAACTCACGACCTTCTCCTTGAAAGGCAGACGTTATACATCAAATAATCTTACAACTGTTAATCAAATAACCAAAACCTTGATATTGCCGATTACTGCTATAGTAACCGACGCATATAAATCCATCATCGACTGTCTAAACATACCTAAAAAATTCTGCCAGTTGAAGTAAACATCGCGTCTAAATCTGGTAGATACCAAATCGTTGAAGAACACGTTCAATAGGGAACGGTTTGTGAGATTCACGTTGTTGCTGAAACATAATATCGATATGATAATTCATTATGTTTATTTAAATAAAGGTTATTATAAGTTAAAATCTTTTTTTTTATCGTACATACACGGCTCTTCAACAAACAAAAGATTAGTATGGAAACGCATTCATAAAACGATACGATCGGAATCCTTTTCAAGTCTTGTGCTTTCAAGGTCATTGACCAATGTGTCGTCTAGACGAGCTAATCTTGTGTAGGCGCCAAGCGGCATAGTAAATTTTTCGAAGCCCGGCGAGAAACCCTGACGCCTGTTGCGCCGCATCCCGGCTGGTGTGTATAGACTATAGACCCCTTCAGAAGATCCCACGGACGAGACAGTCATTAATAATGCATCCAAAAAGATGCCTTACAGATTTAGAAATGCGCCTGTGGCTTATTTAATGTAGACTGATGAACGGTCAGTGTGGTTATGATAGTGTTGTGAGATAACAGAGACCTCGCGCACTATAAGCCGCCTTCGACCAGATTTTCTATGAAACTATTCGTGCTATTGTGCACTTGGTCACTTAGTCCAGTTGAATAGTTTCTAAATGAATATTGCCCACTCTGATTGCTTCAACTTTCGATCAGATAACAAAGCCTATGACAAGCCTAGACAGTTTCGCCAGGTCCATAAACTCCATGGCACTTACAAAAATGGGAGGCCGCTCATTCTTGCATTGATGGCAAGTTTCCCCATCGCCACTTCCATCGGATAGTCGTAGTGTTCGCACTCGGGGAGACAAGTGAACGTCTTCTCCTTATCAATTTGAGCCATCCCTTCTACGCTATGAGGCCCTGAAAAGGTTAATGTATCAATTGTTACGAGTGCCAAATACTACGATATATAGAAAGGTAGACATGACACGGCATTTTTTTTTTTTATTAGACTGAGTGACAAGATTTTGAAGTCGTTCACCTGATGGTTAGCGCTATGCCTGCCCATAATAGTCACAGCGCCACTCAGAACCCTGCATTGCATAATCCTGCACGGCACTGCATTGCGCTCGTCACCCCGAGACATCGGCTCTAAAGTCTCATATGCCCAGTAATTTCACTGGAAACAATACCCTTCAAACCAAAACACAGTAATGCTTGCACACTACTGCTTGGCGCATGAATACCTGGCAGAGTACTCTCTACAATGTACTCGTAACATGTCACTCGTGGTAGAAATACAAAATAAATAAAGGTGCTAAATCTAGTCCTACTAACTTGTCTAAATTTTTGTTTGTCCAGTCAAATGATTTGTAGTCACTTTTCAACCTTACGAAAACGATAGGAGTGCCAAATAGCTATAGAGGTGTCAAATTAAATTTTAGTTTAGTTTGTGCCAAGCAGAAATAGTACCAGCACCTCAAAAAATTAAAAAAACTACTTCGTCTGTAGGACGTCACTACAAATGCTCAGGTATTTTAGCTTGTATAGCTTAGCCTGCAAATCTGGTTGCTTGATAAGCTACTTAAAGCTAGCTAAGTGAGCTTCGCTCGTACTGCGGTTCTTTGTAAGCAAAGTTTCTTTATTGGAAACAACATCCAGTTATAAGACAAACCCTGCACATATGAACTACGTAAAGCAAAATGTCATTAATGAAGGGCTGACAAAAGCCAGTTTTTAGGGTATGGCATTGTAATTGTTATGGTCAGGCGTAGCGCTTACCATTAGGTGAACTTTGTTAGTACAGTTTATAGATATCAAGTTTATCTATCTATCAATTGACATAGATATAAGTAAAATCACCGAAGCCGTTTTCTAGAAGATGCACCATTAATTAAAAAATAGCAAAAAGTTTTATAAAACCATATCATTTCTTAATTTGAAAAATAAACACAAATCCCATTGTTGTACTTGTATTGATAAATTCAAATATATATTTATCTGATTTTTCAAACAAGCCGTGAAGGAGGAGTCTGCTTTAGAAAGTACCCTTTTGACGAGACTAAGGGCCTTAACCGACCCAATCCTATTCCTGCTCTCTATCTGGTCCAAAGTTAATCTGGCAAAGATCACTTTAAGCGATAAAATCGCCCATTGTACCTAGGTATTATTGAGTTATATTTCATTTATTTTCTTCTCTGTTTGATACATTTTGGTGCCAATAAAGATTTATCCATTTACCTACATTGCGATATCCCATGCGTAAGCAAAGCTAAATTTGTAAAACTTTGCATCCAATTTGCGTTAAAGCTACTGCTACTGCCTGCTTTGACGCAAATAAGGATAAGTATTCAACAAACTGTTTCGAAACATTTTACACGTTGACTGGAATTTGTAGGACTTCGCTTTTAAAACTTAGACAAAAGCCAGTTTTTAGGGTTCCGTACCCAAAGGGTAAAACGGGACCCTATTACTATGGCTCCGCTGTGTGGAACCGTAATAGTTAGACAGTTGACATTTTCACAGATGATGTATTTCTAATGCCGCTCTAACAATAAATACCTACTAAAACGTGATTTTTTTTCCCATTTTTGCTCGATATTTATAATGACCGGTAGACGCTTGAAATATTAACAGAATATTTAGTTATATATTAACTTTAAAAATAAATAACTAAATTAAAATAAAGTTAATATTTAAGGGGGGCTCCCATACAACAAAGTACGGAACCCTTCGTGCGCGAGGCCGATTCGCACTAGGCCGGTTTTTATTGTTTTTGTTTTTTAAAAGAAAATATTGTGAAATTAGGAAAGGTCAACCGAAAGAGTTGCCGAAATTTCTGGTTAACTGAGTAATTGTTTTAATTTGATTTTGTATAGCTTCTTCGTCTGTATTGTGTACAATGTAAGAATGTTGAAATCATTTTAATTTATGTTGAAAGTGGGTACTTTCAGACGTCATAATTATTAGAAATTTTGCACGCGCGTAAAGAACCTACGTCAAAGCAACAAATAAAAAAGCGTGTATTTATAAACATTTTTATTCATCTTAATTTAATGGCAAACATAAAGTCTGCAGGTACTCGTAGGAACGAGTATATAAAGCGCATTTACAAAAAGCTAACACAATTATAACGTGAAACTACCAAACCGATTAAAATCTGGTTTTCACTAGCAGAATATCTGATCTAAAATGTTTATAGTACGTTGCATATTATCCAGTAGATAGAAATCGAATAAAACAGGTTAACCATATACATACTGTAGGGTACTTCGGAGAAAGCTACGGTCTGATCTAAGGTGTAGCATTGTCTTATAAAGACATCTCATTTATAATACGAGTAATATAAATGTTTGTTTGTATGTTTGTCTTTTATCATCATCGTCAACCCATATCATCCCACTGTTGGGCACTGGTAGCACCACTCCTCACTTTCGTAAGGAGTTTTCGGACGTTCTCACACTACTACCACACAATATAACTAACTACCTTACTAATATTCTAAAAGTATAAACGGTGGTAGCTTAGTGGGAGAACGTCTGCCTTCCAGGAGAAGGTAGTGAGTTCATATCCCAGTGCGGGCCAATGTGTTTCTATGTAAAACCAACCAATTTGCTTATGTAAAAATCATACCTAATTATCACTCTCTTTTATGAAGGAAAACATGTTAAGGAAACCCGCGTACCTACCCGAGAACTATTTCGATGCTAGGTATGTTAGCCAGCAATCCGCACCGGGCCCCCGTCGTGGATTATGGCCTAATCCTCCTCACGAAAGTGTGGGGAGACCCGTGGTCAGCGGTAGGCCGATATGGTTTGATGATGCTGATGATGTGATTATGGTAAGTTAGTTCCTAAATTAAAGCTCTTGTTCGTATTAACTAAATACTTACTTTGTGCGTTCTCTAAGCATTCTAGGTCATAGAAATTGCACATCCGAAGATAATCTGTAAAAATAATTAAGGCTGGTTTATGTTATGCTTTAGAAGTTGAACTAAAACACTACTAAAGATTAGTTTACTGTTAACCTGTCAATATATAATACTAGCTGTGCGCCACGGTTTCACCTGCGTAGTTTCTGTTCCCGCGGGAATATGGGGATAAAATATAGCCTATGTTACTCGCTGTCAATGTAGCTTTCCATTAGTGAAATATATTTTTAAATCGGTGCAGTGGTTTAGCCGAAACCTTACATATTTCCATACATACTTTCATCCCCTATATTTATTTTACCTCCTCAAGGGTAAATTCTTACAAACTTTGAATGCCAAATTTATTTATATCAAATCAAAAGCCTAAAAAATAAATTTTAAGCTTCTAGTTTCAAAAATGACGAAACTTCCATACAAACTTTCATCCCCTATTTCAAACCCTTACAATGCTTTTTTCGCATTAAAAAGTACCCTATTTCCTTTCTTAAGCTCTAGACTATCTCTGTACCAAATTTCATTTTAATCGGTTCAGTAGTTGAGGCGTGAAAGAGCAACAGACAGACAGACAGACAGAGTTACTTTCGCATTTATAATATAAAAAAAAGTAAGAATAAGGAAGTAAGGATTACCGTGACATGGTGGCATTCAATCCATGCCATTAGCGGTTTACCTCCACATTTATTATGCGTAGCAAAGGAGTGGAACTCCTTGCCTGAGTCTGTGTTTCCCTATAGTTATAACCTGGGAGTCTTCAAGTCACGAGTGAATAGGTTACTTCTAGGTAAGCGTGCACCATCGCCGAGTACATCGTCTCTTACCATCAGGTGAGATAATGGTGAAACGCGAACCTATTTAGCAATATTAAAAAAGACCTACTACATGGAATCTGCGATGTTACTACTCGACATGACTAAGCATCAATGAAGTTATAGAAAGTAAGTAATTTTGTTACGGTTACGATGGGATTGGCGTGTCATTCTGGATTAGAGACCTCAAAATTAAATCAAACCCTGTCACATGAAGTACTATTAGTATTGACGGGCTCCCAGCGTGGGTGCGGCGTAGGTGGGCGTAAGTGGGTGATCAACCGATTGCGGAGCGTGAGGTTGCGGTTTCGATTCTACACAGGAATCCACATGTATTTGCCCGTTTCCCCGTGGAAATATCATTTCAGTTATTATCACTTGTAACTAAGAATTCTTCACCTAGTAATTTTTTTAAGCAACTTATCTATTTTTATAGCGCCGCTACCTTTTGAGATATTATCTAGGTTGAATTTAACAATAATGGCATAGAATACCTATGTATCCCTGTAGTGGTAAATATTTTCAATGTGACAGTAAGTCCATACTAAAAACGACATTATGTAGACGTTTACCATCAGGATTGGTATTCACGATCGTCGTCCAAATCCCAGCGCTGGGCAACGATCTCCCTATCTCGTTAAACTGATCTATTTCTCTTGCTGTCTGTAGGATGATAGAAAAATATCCTCGTTGGATTCCAGCTTACCTTTCATTGCAAAGTAGAACGGCACACACTCGCAAATTTTTTTGATGAGTTGTATTCTCTCGTAAAGTATGCAGTTGTGGAGCGAATACTGGCGGAATTCTCCTATTTTAATCTGAAATTGTAGAAAAATATTTATGGTAGTCAGTTTGATATCTTAGAAGGGTCTAAAAGCCCAAGGACACTCTATAACTATCTAAATTTTAGCTTCTACTATCAGTGATTGATTATGTATTTTTTGATGTAGGTTAAGTGTAAGTGTAAAAGTAATTTATTGATCAAAAATCCTAGTTATAGTGTTTCTAGCATACAAATATAAATTATTCATATATCAGTAGGTATGTTACGTGGGCTTCTGTTCCCTGTACATCATTTTATGATCTTTCTAGATGAGCCCCGCGGTTTCACCCGCGTTGACTATATTATCTTACAGAAACTGATAACGTATATATATAATAATTAACTAATTATCGTAGATATCCGTTGAGCCCTTTCGGAGCCTATTCGTGACGAACATTCGGATAGACAAACGAAAATTCGAAAAATTATTAAGCATCGTATAAATAGCATATTGGCATTTGTTTTAAAAATCACAGACATTTCAGTTTTATTATTGGTATAAACGACTATACACACATATGAGACATAATTGAGACATTAGAGCCGATGGCGCAGGGTGACGATCGCAGTTCAGTGCCGCGCAGGATTATGCAATGCAGTGTTCTGGGTGATGCTGTGACTGTTATGACGTAGCGCTTACCGTCAGGTGAACGACTTGCTCGTCTCGTCACTCAGTCAAATAAAAATAAACGAAAATGACACCCATTCAAAACAATTAAACGCCATTAAATTACTTTTTAGGGACCCCTCCCTAACAAATTAATAATTTAAATAATTTACGTAATTTATTTTTAAGTAACGCATAATCTCTGATCACCGATTCCAAATTATGACCCATGTCATAATAATAATTTGTTCTGAATAATATCATAAAAATTACCAAAAATAGAAATCCTTATCATTATTGTGCAATTTTTCGGAAATTACTTCTGAATTATAATGATTAATAACAATAATTATCATCATTATTATAAGCCTATACAAGCACAAACTCAGGCAGTTTATCAGCTTTGAAAAGTGTTGCCGTTACTAACATTCATCCATCATGTACTTAGGTTAATCTTGCAAATGATTATTACAATACAATCGTAGGATTTCTTCAAAATAAAATTAGAATTACTTAATCCAGTAATCATAAAGTCATTATTTAAGCGATTACTTATTTACTACACCTAAAGCCGTAGCATTTACTTAGTTTATAAGGCGTAAGGCATATCAATGCGGCGCGGCGTGTGGCGGAGGCCCCTTTCAAAATTTAACTGGTTTCGGTGGATCCCCTGCAGCTACACTTCTACCACATTCCTAATTATTTCCTACTATAATACTATTTTTGTCACGCCAACGTAGACTCCCGTCGAGTCTCCTGTGGACCCCTGGGAGTCCACCTGGACCACTTTGGGAACTGAGGCTGTGTACAGAGATGCAGCTAAGCATGGGCTAATGCTTCCTTAGCGGCAAGCCACACTGAAGAGGTGCGACGCGCTGCATGACGTTACCTACGCTACGTGACTTTTTCATACAAAATGTATCAAAATGATAGCGCTGTCACTTCGATCCATTTACATCAAAAGTCACGTGTCCGTGGCTACTGCATGCCGCACGGCGCCGTGCCACTTTGGCCTGGCTTGCCGCTTAGCGGCGTCATCTAAGTATTTTAGCCTAATATTTTTTTCATAAATTACATAAAATTAATAGTGCGTAACAAAGCCTTATAGTAAGTAGGTACTGCCAAGGATTCGATAAGTAGACTTCTCGTAAGCACCTACTTTACAATCAAACCATATCAGGGCATGATCTATACTAAAATTTATGATTAAATTTTATGGATAGCAAATTATAGCGGTAATATACATTATCAAGATCATACATTTAAGCCAATATAAATTATTGAACATTTTAGATTGGAAATTCTCGGAAGGAAATACTCTCTCATATATAATACTCTACTATAATATAACATTCTCAAGTATGTATCATGCATGATCTACAGTTAGGTAGGATACTCTTTCCCAAAAAAAACTATCCACCAACCCGCACTTGACCAGCATTTTATACTCATATAACGGCCAATCCACTCTTTCTCAAAAGACAGGACCTTTATCCAGCAGAGACCGTGTGTAAAAGGCTGATGCAGTTTAAAATCGTTATTTAAGTAAGTGAAACCTCATCGTTGTAGTAGCACTGCCTCTGCTCCGGGCTGAACGCCTTGATGCCGCTGGTGGTGTAGGTCCTCTCTGGAGATAGCGCTATCATCATCTCAGTGGAAGGGTTCACCATTCGCACGGAAGAGTCCTGGCTGGGTGCGTTGTATGCGCTGTCTATAAACACCTGTTAAGGAATACACAATCGTAAGCCCTATTTCTCTTTTTTATTAAAAAATGCAAACCGCCTTTGACCACTATCTCACGCGATGTTGACGATGGTAGAGTTAATCTATTCGCTCGTGGTTCAAGCCACGAGCGAATAGACTAACTAGATAAAAATTTAAATAGATGACTTCCTGGTTCGAACTATCGAGAAATACAGACAAACGTCAAAAGATAACAAAATTCAGGTGAGCTGTTGACGCATTGATTTAATGAAGAGTACGAGGGTGAATCAAAAAATTCTTGGAATCAATATTAAAAAATGCAAAGATTTATATAATAATATTTTATTTTTCTACATAATCTCCCTCCAATGCAATGCATTTAGAATAACGCGTTTCTAACTTCCTTATTCCTTGTGAAAAAAAATTATTTTCTTGACTCTCGAAAAAGTCCTCTACGGCAGCTATAACCGCGTCATTATCGTGAAATTTTGTTCCACGAATTTCCTCTTTTAATTTTGGAAATAAGTGAAAATCACTTGGGGCTAAGTCCGGAGAATATGGTGGGTGGTCAAGGAGATTGAAGCCAGCACAGCGGATTGCGTTGAGCGCAACTTCCGATCGATGAGCAGGAGCGTTATCTTGAAGGAACAACACGCCCAACGACAGTTTTCCACGACGTTTTTCTTTAATCGCTTCACGCACTTTCGGGATTAAATTTGCATAATAGGGTCCAGTAATCGTCTGGCCTTTTGGCATGTAATCAATAAAAAGGATTCCTTCACTATCCCAGAACACAGAGGCCATAACTTTGCCAGCGGTAGGAGCAACTCGAAATTTCTTAATGGATGGAGAGGATGGTCGTTTCCAAGACATGCTTTGTCTTTTAGTTTCAGGATCAAAATGGTGGACCCACGTTTCATCCATGGTGACAAGACGACGGCAAAAATTATCCGAATCACGCTGGAACATTTCGAGATTACGCTTGGAAATTTCCAAACGTCGCTTTTTGTTTTCGTCGGTTAACATTCGTGGCACCCATCTTGCAGACACTTTTTTGAACCCCAGTGAATCAATTAAAATGGATTGAACGCTACCAAAAGATATCTTTAGGATCTCAGCTATATGTTTTATAGTCATTCTTCTGTCTTCCAAAACCAGATTCTCAACCTTTTTGACATTTTCTTCTGTAACGGAGGTTGAAGGCCGCCCAGAACGCGGGTCATCTTTACAGCTTGATCTACCTCTTTTAAATTCAGCCACCCAGTACGCAACCGTAGAATAGGGTACAGCATCACCCCCTAATGTCTGCTGAATGTCCAAAAAAATTTCCTTCGTAGACATTTTTTTCAAACTGAGATATTTTATCACCGCACGTAACTCACTTTTATCCATAATTTTGACTTTTTAGCAACTCGTTGCACAAAAAAATTTATTACATGCGAACGAACTGACAAAAACAAGTGACAGTCTGCATAAATATAGTGTGATAGACACTCTTTAATTTGAATATCGAACTTGATCCAAAAAGGTTTCATATATATGCACTTCTAAGAACTTTTTGATTCACCCTCGTAGTTACTTACTCGCAAATTTGTTTTTGTGTTATTGAATCACGAGTTATTTGCCAATACTACAAACAAACAATGTTTGTGTACAATTGTTCGATACAATTAATACTGTTGGGTAACATTTACTTTGTCAATTCCAAGACATAGCACGAGTCCACGCCAACGGCCGCGACGAGTCCGCGGTAGCCGGTAACTCATTTTGTTTGTTGCACCTAAAGCAATGAAGGCGTCATAATATATAGTACGAAGTACATAGCTATATTCAAATTTACAGATGCTTTTCCGATTAGTCATAAAATTATCATAACTTTGTAATCGTCATGTATCACTCTCTAATACCTAATTTCAGCAATTCAGTCAAACAGTAAATCTAATCTTGTTTTCTTGTTGTCATATTGTCTTGTTTATTACTTGACTGCCAAAAAGGAGGATTATGTAACAGACTAACTCTTACAGAGGAGATCCACTACTACAAGATTTTATGACAGTTTACTGGTAACAGACACTCTTAGCCAACATTTAGTTGATACTTTCGACGGTGCAAAACTAATTACCTATTTGTACCGGTTATAAATGAGATCGTCGCGGCGTTAATTATGCTAAACCCAACAATAACAACAGCTAACTATAACAAGAGTTATATAACTATTGTTGTTGTTGAGCTCAGGCTACGAAATCATTTTCAGTACGAAATTCAGTATAATGGGCAGACAAATATACCTTTAAAAACATTTAAATATTAAAGAGTCGGTTAAACATAATTATAAGACACCAGTTGACAAAGGAATGAAGTTGATTAAGAGTAAGCTTCATATTCACATTACATAGGTGATTATGTTTTAGATTACATTGTCGCTTCCTAAGTAAGATCCTGGTCAAACGCATAGTCAACGTAGTAAGTCAACGCCTTGCCAGCCTATCGGTTATTTATCGTAAACATTTTAGCGAGCGCGCGATGGAATTACACAATTTAATTTCTCCTAACTTATTCCATCATTGTACAACCAGAGCTACGGCGATGCGCCACCGTTAAATGGAGGAAGTCATATGTTTACGCACCTTAAGAACTCCTTGCATGGGTCAGGTCCCGATAGTAACAACCTGGTAGTCTTCAAGTCACGTGCTAGGTAGGCTGCATTGTAACTTAACATGAGATGAGGTAGTGGCCAACGAACCCATTTATTCATGAAAAAAGTAAAGGTTACACATACCAGGGCACCTTGCGAAGCGACCATGGAGCTGTAATAGTCGTCAGGGTTAGTTTTGAGGAGCACAGTCAGCGCTGTCTGGTAGCCACAGGAGGCCACACGTCGAGGTTTCGCCAGTTGGAACAACTTGTCATCATTATTTCTGTGTTATAATATATTTAGAAATAATTAGTTTGAACTAACTCTATAGAGAAAATAAATAGGGATAATATGCACTGCACCAGTTTTAAAGGCGCTTACCGATCGTCGACATCAGGCAATGGCACTGCGTAATAGTTGAATGTGCAGCAGACATTGTTGGTGGTAAACACTCGCTGGAACAGCTGGTCGCAGCGGTAAATTGAGTTCTTCCACATGCACCGCTGCATTATGTGGCTGCAGGACGCGGCTGGAGATAACTGTAAAATAGTACATAATAATTATATTGTACATTTACAATGCACGTTACCTTTTCTCTTTCAGCTGAACGATGAGACGAGCATGTCGTTGACTTGGTAAGCATCACGGCGGCCCATATAACAGCGCCACCTACAACTAAGGGGCACAAAATCTTGTGCCGCACTGTACTGTTCTACGCTTGGAAGAGTTCTTAAGGTTTCTGCATAAACTATCGTTGAAACAGTTTGTTAACTCTAGACGCAAACAGAGGAGTGCTACGAGTATAAGTTTAACGCATGTATCTATGTATGTGTGTGTTGAAGTGGCAGTGGGCAGGCCACGTAGCTCGTAGAACCGATATTGGGGAGGAAGGTTCTCGAGTGGCGACCACGAACCGGAAGACGTAGCGTAGGACGGTTCCCCACGAGGTGGACCGACGACCTGGTGCGAGTCGCGGGGAGCTGCTGGATGCAAACAGGTAGCAACCGCACGTTGTGGCATTCTATATGGGAGGCCTCTGTTCAGCAGTGGACGTGTTCCAGCTGATGATGATGATGATGATGATCTGTGTGTCTGTCTGCAACATCGTAGCTTCCACACGGATACTCCGATTATGATTTAGTTTGTTTTGTTTTATAGGTGACTTCATCGAGAGTGCTCTTAGCTTTATTTCAAAAATGTGTTCGGCTATTTGACGATCATCAAACGACGACGATTTTGTTCTTTTCTAGTTAAGGTATCAGTGTAAATAGGTTAAAGATAGACAGTGATCACGGTATGTTATACATGTGGGGTTTTTTTTTATATAAATGCTTATAGGCAAAGAAAATATAATGTTTTGTAGATATATCATGCTACTGCTGCTGGACAGGTATCCGCTATGACTCTGCGTCTGTGGAGCAATGGTCCTTGTCGATTACCTAAATACAGGAAATCCTAAATCTAAATATATACTCGTAAGTTATCTAAAAAGCTATAATCATTCTACAGCTCTCCTCAATCACAATTAATTTGTTGCCAATAATTAACACCCATATGATGCAGATAAATCGATACGATAAGTAAGTCATAAGTACCTTGATTGTGAGATTAGGGCAGTTGATTTTACATCTTAGACCTTAATCTCGTGTTTTTCATGCAACAGTCGTTTAATTGTCGTTTGAATGCGGTCATTATTACACAACATTTCATTAATCTCTTTTTCGATCTTTATGCCTGATATTGGTTATTCTTCTGAAATGAAATTTACTAACTAATTTACTAAGTGCAAAACGTGTTGTATGATTCTGCAAGATTACAAATTATACAGGTATTTTATACGACAAGTCCAATATTTTAATTTATTTTCATGCTTAATATTATTTTATCGTATATCTCTCACCAATGACCAATGTCCTTCTTTAGCTATTAAGGCGTTCCCCTAAGACATAACATGGTCATTATCATCAGTCAGAAATCGTCCAGTACCAAACATATGCCTCCCCCTATAAAACTTCCACCGTACCTTGGCATCTTACGCTACATCTTCCAGTCCATGGTCCGAAAGGTGGTACTCACGGTTTTAAACAGCATTTCCAGGGAGATCTTGTTGAGGTCCAACACGTGTTGCAGCAGGTGCAGCTGATCCTTCTGTTGTGCTGTGGTGGTGAACATGGAGTGTAGGTGTGGCGCAAGCCTCACCGTCTCGAACACAAAGTCCGCAGTCACATTGGCTGGTAATGTCCTGTGGAGAGAGTGAAGTCAGTGGTGTCTTCCGCGTGCTCTATCGGGCCAAGAAAGATCTGTCTATTTATTTATTTATTTATTAATATAGCACAGCCACATCATACACATAATTACTTAATTAGATGAGTGTGGACAAGGTACAATTCTGATGTGTACGACAAGTACGGCGTACATAACATTCACCTTGGATGCTCGATGAGCAAAAAACAAATTTCAATATGGGTAGCACGTAGTTTAAACAATAATAAAAAGAATAAGAAAATGAATGAAAAAAAAGAATTGTCTATATCAGCTTGTACATCAACTCACTGCTGAGTATAGATGGAGTACTATATACCTCCTCATGTGCCCGCCGTTTCTGGTCATGTGCTAAGAGAATCCACTAATCTGATACCAAGCGAAAATACATGCTTAGTATCGTCCAGAACGTCGCTATTTCTAACTTTTTATAGGTATAATGACAAAAATGGGCAAACGAATTTTTTTAAATATGATCAATCTAGCTGTACCCTGCCACGCTTCACTGTGGCACATTTGCACATTCGCTGATATGTCACTGATGAAAACATAGATAAAAACAATCCTTGATGCGGATTATCATGCTAAAATTTCAGCTCGATCGGTGCAGAACTTATTGAGTTTTTGAAGCGTACACAAACCAACATAACATTTTTATATATATAAGTCTGGAACCCGATCATCGGCGAACATGTCCAACGGACGCAAGAGCTTTTGTCATAGATTGCGGAAAACATAATTTTACTGCACTCTTGTGTATGGTATGATATGACTTTCAGGTAATATCATTTGTAATATCTATCTGGCTTCGGCTCAATAGAAACGTCTATCTATCTCTCCAAGTGTTTCTAATGATAATGTGCATGATGCAATAATATTTAAGGTTTACACGCAGCAGTGAGTGGATAAATAGGAAAGTATTACCCATAGTAAAAACGAATAGACAAAATGTGTGGATACAACAACTAACAATGATTATTTGTATGATACAAACTACGGACACATTATCAGCGAATGCTCGAGCTGCTTTCCGGGAGATTGTGTTCAAATCGCACACAGTGACAGCTGGAAATGGAATGTCCCATATTGCTCCTTGAGTGCTTTCTATGACCTGCAATAAGTAGAAATACTTAAGTGTTACCACACACGTAAGTAAGTGAGTAAGTACGTGTGTAAGTGTGTTGTGTTGTGAGTGTGCATATGTGTGTGTGAGTTGATCCCTTACCATCAGGTGAACGACTGACTCGTCTCGTCACTCAGTTAAATAAAATATTATAAATAGAACGGCCTCAGCCACAGAACCTACCCCATATTATTTATAATAATATAAAATCTGGTATAGTTGGTTGGCTCGTGAATAAGTCAGCACTTCATGTATTTCTTCTAATCAGCTTACTCACTTGAAAACTTTTTAAGCACTTAGATTTTCTAAGATAGCATAACTCGCTATAACCTAACTAGTTGAATAACCAAAAAATAAGGCGACCTAACTACAAATCTATGAATTGTTTTTAGGGTTC
Organism: Campaea margaritaria; assembly: GCA_912999815.1. Lineage (NCBI taxonomy): Eukaryota > Metazoa > Arthropoda > Insecta > Lepidoptera > Geometridae > Campaea > Campaea margaritaria. Next base: position 11,954,148 of record OU538788.1, read on the forward strand.
CGTACATCAAAAGGAACTCTTATAGGACCACTTAGTTGTCCGTCTGAGTGTCTGACTGTAAATTTTTATCAGGAACGCGTAAAGGTATCAAGTTGAAATCTATATTACATACTTGAGTTTACAATGCCTATTAGCTGTGAAAAAATTAAACTTATAAGTCAATGCGATCAAAAGTGACCGTTTATGTCACTTATTTTCGCATATTTCGCGATTTTACAGGGGAATTTAAACCTATACGGTACTTCCCGTTGACATAGAGTCATGAAATTTGGCAAGAAGCAATGCCTTACAGCAAGGGAAAAATCTGAAAACTGTAAATATGTTTCATAACAAAAAAATGGCATAACATAAAAGCGAATTTACTATTACAAACTAGGCATCCATCGGCAAAATTAAGTTTCTTCTATAACGTAGTTTATCTTTTAGTTACAGCTATAATCTTAGATGCTTTCTTAAGACCTAAAGTGTTTTGTTTTACCTTTAACCTTCTTAAGTTTGTACAGAACTCTCGGTATGCGAGTCCAAGTCGCGCTTGACCGGTTTTTTAAAGTGAAAACTTCTCTATGCGCTTTGAGTACTTTTTGGGTGAACATTCCATGATGAGTCATGGAACTCGCGTCTTCGTCACCGAACGCTAACCATCATAAGCTATTTGTATACTGTTTACCTATTTAATAATATGTCTACTTTATGGGCGAACAAAAAAAATAAAAATAAAAGTATTAAACAAAAATTTCTTATTAAAAATCAAGTTATTCTTATAAATTAAGCCTCATTAGAAAAGGCTGCCCACGCCCACGGTGCTTATTAATCCTTGATCATAAACATTTATTTATAAACCAAACATATATCGAAAATAATAATCTAATAGCTCGACGATACAATTCACAAGTTACTTTGTTTTCATTTCTATCGGCAGTCCTCAGGGACTGCCCCGCCTGTTTGCTGACTTCGCCAAAAATATTGGCACAAAATTAAATACGTTATGGAAGTAGCTGTCTCTTTTTTGCGTGTCATGTTACCCTGGATCTTACCGTGTACTCGAGCGACTCACCGTGACTATTGGGTTCCGGGCGTACCATTTATATGCAGTGACCACAAAGTAGAAGGCTATCAGTACGCTTAGAAGCACAGCTATAGCCCAGAAACTTCTGAAATAGAAGGTGCATTTTACCTCATGTCAACTTAGGCAAACTCAAACGTCTTGGAGTAATAAAATGCTAGGACCAGGTCTTGCTGCTCGATTCAGAACATTTCGTCAAGGAAACGGATCAATTGGATTCAATATCGTCCTAAAATCGTAAGTTATGTTTCGAGCTATTCGAGATAATTGAGCAGCGGATTCGATTCAATATCTACTACTGTACTTAAGGTACAAAACTGTATGACGAAAATAATCAGACGCTCAAAAACACTGACTTGATAATTGCGTTGTGAATAGCGTTAACGTGGTTGTAATCGGATGGTATGATATGACGTCAATTTCGATTCGGGGTCGACTTCGACGATTGCATTTTCGATCAGATAATTATTAGTGTAGACTGTAGTATAGATCATATTTATATGAGATTGAGCCGTATTACATAAATCACATACACATAAACGCAGACAATAGAGCGCAGAGAAATTTATAGGTGTTTTCATTGTTAGTTTTTGATGTTTTCTTTTAATTATTTTCATATTTCGATTGTATCATGTTGGCAAAAGTCTGAACTTTAATGTAGTTTTTGTTCATAAATATTATTTCAAAGGGAAAACTGAGATTTTTTGGGCAAGGTTTTGGTTAGAAAATAAGTGTAAATATTTATAGTTGTAATTTATCTGGATTTATTTGCAAAAAAGTTAATGAGATTTAATTGCTCAAATATACGAATACTAACTGTTCCGGCGAACTTCGTTCCGCCTAACAGTCAATGAATGTTTTAAAATATTTTTTAACTAGCCTAAATCCTCCTAAACTTTTTGGAGTAATTTGGTATTTATTTGGTCAGACTACTTTACATAGAGTATTATTTATTTCCAGATGCGGTATGCTTAGGTTTAGGCTTTTGACATGTTGAAATCTTCACATAACTTTTCAATTGTGATTTTTAATTATGTTCTAATCGTTGTCAGCTAAGTCTTCTGGTATATTAGGTTTTATTCTATTAGCTTAGTAGACTCAACTTGATGACAAAAAAAAAGAAATGTCTGCTGGGACACAAGGTAGAAGTAAAACTTCAATTAAAAGATTATAAAAAAAAAAAAAAAAAATTAATATATATGAAACGTAACTCTCTCTTTCAATCTTCACTTTCTTATATCTCCTTCTCAACTTCCGTTCCGTTCGTACAGACAAGAATTTCAATTGACACCCCCTGTTACAGGCTCTGTTCAATGTTCACACTTTCTTGCAAATGCAATAGGTACGGTACGGCCTGTCTGTCCGTATAGTGGAAGCCCTTCCAAATACCTAACTCCACTTTTATTAACGCCTACGAATGGCACGTGCAGAGATTTCCTCTTGGGAGTTATTTATAACAATAATTATCTTATTTTATAAATAGGACTTTAAGCATCCTTTAGTATCGAGCCTCGGACCGTTTAAATCGGATTTGGCTTCGGTTCTAAGAAATTAGTAAGTAATCGGATTGGAAAATATTTTCGTCCAAGTCCAAGTTCAAGTTCATGCTCATTTTTTTTTACCCCCATAAGGGTATAATTTTTACAAACTTAGAATGTTATATTTATTTATATCTAATCAAAAGCCTAACAAATAAGTTTCAAGCCTCTAGCTTCAAAAATGACGTAACTTCCATACAAACTTTCATTCCCTATTTCAACCCTTTACGACCCTTTTTTCGCATTAAAAATAAGCTTATGTAATTTTTCAGGCTCTAGAATATCTCTGTGCCAAATTTCATTTAAATCAGTTCTATAGTTTAGGCGTGAAAGCGTAACAGACAGACAGAGTTACTTTCACATTTATAATATAATAAATTAGGGAAAGTAGGGATAAGGAAGTAGGATAAGTACTCGTATAACAGATAAAACATGATTATTCAATTATGAATTTCATATCAGCAATATAACGCGGGCAAGTCTCAAAGTTTAATTTCCGAGACTTTACGAAAACCCACTTTTGGAAATGGGAGATTAGTTAAAATATTGAGTTTTACAAAAATCGACCGACTGACCTACGTAATTCAGCAATTAGAAATTAAAATTAAGTTTACAAAAACGCGTTTAAGTTTATAGTGCGTTATAAGATCACGCGTTTTCGGTCAGGAATCTCATGTGGCTTAGCGAATAAGGGCCTTGGACCTTATAAACCACGCGTATATTATAATCGCAACCTACAGCCATATGGGATCGGGTTGAGAAATTAAAAACCTTGTGCCAGCCTTGTAGCCAGGTAGCCTTCATGGGGCGCTAATGAAAGCTACCTATAGTCAGACCGCTGTCTCTGATAAAGAAAGTGTCATTAGGACATTAATTACCAATCTTGATAAAGTTGATTGATATAGGTATACTGATACTACCAATGTGCGTAAAACTCATTATCATGGTGAAGATAATTTTGTTGGTTAGGTAAGTGCCTGCTTATTTACCTACTAACATAGGGGATGATGTCCTCGCATGAGATGAGATCGCAGTTCTTTTCCACTTCTTTATAATTTCGAAAATTTCCTCTTAGTACACCCCTAGGGAATAGAATATTCCTTCCTAATATAACATCTCTAGGTCTAGCGGTTTAGGATCTGTCTGCCGGTCAGTCAGTCAGTCAGTCACGGTACTGTTTATAGGTATACTATAGATGAACTATTAGCAAGGACTTAGCCGATACAAATAAGTATTAAAATGTGCAACACGATTAGATTAGCATTACCTATCGTATCCTTTTCAGATACCTGCTGATAGCTTTTCTTGAGTGCTTACTAAATGAGATAATACACAACACCGACCTTTCCACGATGTTAAGATCCTCCATCACAATGTATTTATACCCGTGCAAATCTGTCCTCTTACAAAACTCCACGAATTTATTCGCCCAGAATCCTTTCGGGATCGATTTTTGGGTCTTATTTGGCAAACGTCTATGAGATTTCACATTCAAAGATTTATCGTTTATGTAAGGAAACATCGTTTTGAAAATAGGTTTTTCTCTGAACAAATGCACTCGATGAAATACCGCTCCGACTAGTGACTGTTGAATATATGAACAATAAACTCTGAAAAATGTGACTCGGACAGGCACCACACGAGTCAGTAATTATAGGACTTAGATCTCTGTCCGATAAAAAAAACTCATACATAATTGAGTAGCTACCTGCCAGCACATTAAATAAATGACTGAGTGATATATTAAACACCACCTGCCTAACTACCAACAAAAGCAAAAGTTGTGCTTCAAAAGCGCAAATGTCAAAGGTGTGTGTCAGGTCACTCCATAAGTCATTAAGGCAGTAATTGATGCATTGTACATTGCTCTATCTATACTATACTCGTAGATTGTTTTTGATAAATAACCGACTAAACAAGCATTGTTTAAGTGAGCATAAATCGCTAGGTAACAAAGGTAGAACTACAAATTTCTGTTTCTAAATATGGCCACCCCATCTCACATACTCACATATCGTCATCTATACAAACACAAAACTAATCCTCATCATCCTCATCAGCTACCTATATCGCCCACTGCTGAGCACGGGTCTTCCCTCACTTTCGTGAGGAGAATTAGCCCATATCCACCACGGGACCCGGCCCGGATTGGTGGATACATAACTACCTCCGAAATAATTCTCGGGTACGTGTGTATCCTCACGATGCTTTCCTTCACCGAAAAGCGAGTGATATAATTACGTAAATACATTTTACAAGAAACATATTGGTAGGTACATGCCCGAACTGGGATCTGAACTCACGACCCGCTCCTTGGAAGGCGGACGTTCACTAGTCTATCACCTGGCTTATTTTCATACAAAGACAACAAAGTGAAAAAGTTCAAGGTTCAAAGAACAAAGTTCTTTCAGATTTCTTAGAAAGAAACAAAAAAAAGTCTCTTTTCTTTACGGAGATTCAGTCAGAAACTGATGCGTTCAAATTATTAACCGTTTTTATTATTATTTAGATTTGTGACGAATACAAATTGCAAAAAACTATGTGCTCGCGAGGTCTACTGTTCGCACTAGACTAGTTTAAAGCATTAGCTAAAATATAAGGGATATAAATTATAAGGGATTCTCAGTAATGTAAAACTTTCTGAGTGGGACAGCAAAAAAAACGTAGGTACCACCTAATCGTGATTTACAATGGCATTTCCCCTTTCACGGTAGTTAATGCGTCAAACAGTAGATTAATTGTCATTATCTACGATCTCGAATATCATACACCGATTTTCATTCGTACGATAAATACATAGCAGAGTCACTAAAGCTCGCTTTCCATTGTACCTACCTATTCAGCTAGGTATTTAGTTCATTGACAGCCATTTGGAAAGCATTTAATATAGCTTCTTTTCAGAATCTGAGAAAACACGAAGTAGCTCGTAAATAGAATTTAGTTTCCGAAATTTTCAGAAAACTTGGCCTTTACGGTATTTATTTTGTCCGATTCCGACTGGACGCAACTAGCTATATGTATTTATGAGACAGTCGAAACGAATAGTTTGTTTTCGATAAAGGTGTCACAAGGCGTGAAATGAGTTCGATACTTTTGGCGTATCCTATTATGGCAGTGGCATTTTATTCGTTTGATCCTTTGAATTAATTGGTTTGAGGCGGATGTCCATTTTCACTTACCACACACATCGTAGCACCTAACTAATCCTTTACCTTGTGTAAATTTTCCTGCAGCAATAGTAAATATTATTTCACGACGAAGTTAACTAATCATATACCTAATAAAGAAGAAATATAGAATTTTCTTTTCTATTCTACCTTCTATTTTCTCTAATAATGAGTATAATAAAGGTAAACAAATAAATTGAAAGAAAACGACTTAATTTATTTACACGTATATTTATTTGTACATCTATATACAATTCACTTAATTATTAGTAATTGACCGCACATATTTAGTGGGGAGTAATTTTTTCATAAAATATATTTAATAATATTAGGTCATAGATAAGTGCCATAATGAAGATACAAAATGTATAATTTTTCGGTAAAAATATAAAATAGATACTTCAATATTACGTAATTAGTAATAACTTATTTCAACATTTAAAATGATGTCTAATCTTAGAGCACAAACTAACAAAACTAAACAATACCATTGAAAATACTCTCAAATATGATAATGTTGAAGTGTACTGTACTGTACTGTATAATCTTTTGAAATAAACCTACATAAGACCTAAACGCATAAAATTTAATTTCACCAATGTCAAAATATACGTATATTAACTTAAAATATACTTATCAGACTCCTGGCTCACGGCCGGCCTTTATACCCGACACTTACAAAAACCAACGGATCATCGATAAATGTATGGAAATAACCAGTTACCCGTTGGTTTTGTGTGCCACGAGTCTAAAAGAAAAAGAAAAGAAGAAGAAATAAAATGCAAAACCATAAAATACATTATTATTTAAAATCACACATACCTATTTACACACTTATTTTATAATACACATTTATAATATGAGTATAGAATAACCTAGTTCGTATAAAGCCATGTCTTCTGCGCGTGTTGTAATTTTTTTTTTATTGTTTGATGTTTTTATATGAAAAAAATCATGTGAAAAATTAATGACAATGTTTTGTGTAGTGAGTAGACCAAAATACGCGCAGGAGAGACGGCTTATCACACCCATAATAAAAATTTGTTATACACAGGTACATTCAGAATACACGAGTAAATAGTTAAAATGCGTTTGCTTTATTTACACATCTACTTAATTGATGATAGTGAAATTCTGACTTTACACAGGGTTACTAGTAAACAATAGATAAATAACTAACAGATAAAAAGACCCGATTTTTGTAATATGACGAAAATTTCGGTTTTTTATTTAAATCCATATTAACTATATTCTGATAATAAAATCAACCAACCTTGAAGTTTTACCCCATACCTATCATCTTCCTTTCCCATTTTTACAAACTTAGAGAGCTTTCAGAGTTTGAATTTCGCTAAAAAGCTTTCTCAGCGAACCCCTAGAAACGCGAGAAATAGTATGTAGCTAAAATAGCTTTTATAATTTTGTAAATTTTTAAACAGATTTACCTCTTTTACACTTTTTACATTATATAGGTTAAAAGTAGCTCACTGCAATTCTGTGTCATGTCGAAACAAAGACTTGGAAAATAAACTTAATGTCGGAGGAACGGTATAAGAACGTATAAAATATAAACAAACAAACCAAACTTCATTTTTATATCCCAGATCATTACAGCCTGAATGCCTGCTTCAGTCATTTGGACTATTGCAGTGAGATACCTAAGGCCTTGTAAATATAACATCCAAACCAAAACGTATGCTTATAATTATCTTAAACATAAAAATACAGTATGAAATTCAATTCTATTGGGCGTCCCGTATTTTTACTAGCTGACTTTACAATATTTATATTTATTTTGTATGGCAGTGCTTCAAAGTACCACTCGAAGAGGCTTTTATTTCACATCAATTTAATTTTTTAGTATTTTCATGCAAAATAATAATATGATGTTTGATTTTGAGACACAGACCGAACAATATTAGTTATTACATTACTAATAGAAATACAAGTAGATAATTTTTAAATGACTTTTGCAATAAGTTTTACCTTTTACAGTTGATGGTTTATGGGAAATATTAAATTCATTTTAATTGACATTTCTGTTAAGTAATGACTAATGAATTGACTTCAATTACGTTTATACATTTACATTTAAATTTCATTGACAATTATACATTTAAATTAAAATTTCATTGACATTACATTTACATTTAACTTTCATTTACATTTACGTTACTCTTACTACCAACACAATTTATAGAATGAAACATCTTACAATCATTCTACCTACAGATTAATAGATACATCAAGATCAGTAATTGGTTGCATAAATAAGAAACGGTTAGAGGTACTACAGAAAAATTGCATTGTATTTTTTTTTAATAATCATACACGACTCGGCAATCAAATGCGGTCATTTTCCGAATAATAATTTATTATCTTAATACAGTAATGGATAAGTGAAACAATTAATCGTACTATGGAACCCATGTCTACAAGAATATGCAATATTTACTTTATTTAACTAAACGTTTGGATAAAACGACGTGTAACCAGAACGCGGGTTTCTATTTGGGCAAAAAAGTCCACCAAAGGGCTTTAAGATTTTTAATGTTTTTTTATAAAGTTCTATAATATGTTTAGTTTTTTCCTTATTTATCTCGAAGTTCTTTTCATAGTGATATTTAAAAGAGCTTCTCAAGTGACAGCTCCGTCTGTAATCATAGTATGTAGTGGGGATAAACATTTTTTGCAGCACATACTCCATATTAGTCCGTTGCATAGGCCCATAACATTTTTTATGAAATTAAGTTAATTATTTTTAGCATATCACAAGTTTTAAACATAAAACAATAAAAAGTAAAAACACTTATACTTAAAATTCACTCGCTCTAAATTCACAGTCAAATGGGCATATTTTTGTTCTCACCCAAGCATATTAACAACATTCTAATATCAGGCAGGGTGGTAAAAATGCGGTTTAAATGAAAATTACCGTTCAATAGTCCGGCAACAGGTCAACAATATCGGTGAAATTTTTCACAAAGTGCGGCCATTCTTTTAGTATTTCGAAGAGTTTATCACCAGGACTCAGAGTGGAAGCGAGTTGCCTATGAGCGAATAGTTTGTAGTCTTTGGCTATTTTTCCGAGCTCGACGCCTCTCTGGATGAGTTTCTTGCAGGCGTCCAACTGTTTCTTGGGCGGCGGTTCTTTGCCGAAAGTGCCGATGAAGGCGATGCCCATGCTGTACTTGTTGTAGCCCAGCGTGTGGGCGCCCTGGGCGTCCCAGCCGCGGCCATAGTACGCCGACCCGTCGCCTGCCACCAAAAAGTTGTATCCGATATCGTACCACCCGCGCGACTCCACGTGGAACATCTGAATCAGACGCACTGATAGCACGCACTCGCTCTGAAATGTGAACGATAATATTTCACTGTTGCACGTTATACTAAATATTACGATTTCGGTTGAAATTTTCTCCTACTGCTGATGGCCTTTGTTATATGCTAGTTCAAGTACTAAATTGCTGTATTAAAAGCTTAATCTTTTGTTAATTCTAGGGCCTTAACTCAACAAGCTCAGCAGGAATGCGGCTCCAGGTGACTTGCAAGCCATGGGCAGATCCTAGACACACCATTGCATTTTCTGCAACTGAATCTCATTGGTGCTTATATTTCGAATGTTATGTACTGTCATCAAAGCAATTTGTAAAGCAGTATACCATAAAAAAGATCAATATTGAAAAAATTACATCCCGATAACGTTTTTTTATGCTATCTTCTCCAATGGGCGTTTTTTCGAACCACTGATAAAACTGATGGAGTTTCCTTTTCCTATGCGACATTCAGCCATGAATCAGCAAATGAACGACAAATTTCGTAATTCAACTCAAGCCATAATCACTTTTAAATTCTTTGTTTGTTTGACTTGCAAAGGTATATATTACCTACTTATCCTTACTTATATTATAAATGCGAAAGTAACTCTGTCTGTTGCTCTTTCACGCCTGAACTACTGAACCGATTGAAATGAAATTTGGTACAGAAATAGTCTAGAGCCTAGGGAAGGACATAGGCTACTTTTTATCGCAAAAAATGCATTGTAAGGGTTTGAAATAGGGGATGAAAGTTTGTATGGAAGTATCGTCATTTTTGAAGCTAGAAAGAAGCTTGAAATTTATTTTTTAGGCTTTTGATTAGATATAAATAAATTTGGCATTCAAAGTTTGTAATACTTTACCCTTGAGGGGTAAAATAAATATAGGGGATGAAAGTATGTATAGGAATATGTAAAGTTTCGGCTTAACCACTGCACCGATTTAAAATATTATTTCTCTAATGGAAAGCTACATTGACAGTGAGTAACATAGGCTATATTTTATCCCCATATTCCTGCGGGAACAGGAACTACGCGGGTGAAACCGCGGGGCACAGCTAGTTAGCTATATTATTACCTAGTTACAATAAATTATGCTTGTTTATAGTTTTATTAACATAAATCTACAATTAGTAACCTGCGAATGACAGCTTTCCGTAGCAGTGTGCTGGATGATGACCCAGGGTACCGGCAGCCTAATCGGGTCCAGCGGCTTTTCCACGGGCTGTGCGAGCCAATCTGTCCGCGATACTATGCGCAAGTGCGTGGGTGCTATCAACAAAGGATCGGCTGAAAATGTTATAATATCAGTTAATTACACTGAATTAATCCAATTCTGAATTTATATAGTTGGTCGACTGAGTTGGAGGTCTCATGCCATGGTTACCTTAAAAGAACTGGCCAATTTTATGCTGTTCTTTAATATTTGTTATTATAACGGCAACAGAAATACATCATCTGTGAAAATCTCAACTGTCTAACTATCACGTTTCATGAGATATAGCTTGGTGACAGACGGACAGATAGACAGACAGACAGCGGATTCTTAGTAATAGGGTCCCGTTTTACCCTTTGGGTACGGAACCCTAAAAATGACTGAACAGAGTCATAGCTAAAATATTTTAAAAATCCCATTGCATATAAACCTCATGGGAGTCACCAGTTGAAGATAAACTTTATGCAATCTAGACTTTACTGAAAAAGCATCTTGACAATCTCTCTTTACATCAATAAAAAAACTCACTCGTCTTTCACGACCTACCTTTCTGTGGTAAAAAATAATTGCATAATAATAATAAAAATAATCTCAGTTCTTTGAAAAGCTTCACAAAAAGCAGATACTCCACGCGAAGTACATGTTTATACACTCGCCTTATCTTGTCGATGCAAAGTATACCACTACTGGAGTACCTCCCTGTTATTACACTATTTCCTTATAATTGTGGCTTTTAAGTACTTACTATTGAAATTCCATGTGTAAGTATTTTGGATTATAATAATTTGTAACAAATTCCACAGGACTCATCTAACTCAATCGGCAGACGCTATGTTAGTCAAAACAAAATAACACACATAGTACCTTGTACATTATATTTATCACCCTTTTTCGTCACCGCATTATGCTTCACACTCACAGCCGCCTTATCGCCGCCGTACGTTTCCTTTGTTAGTAACTTGTAACACCATACATAATATGTTAAAAGCACCAATGACATTGAGATCAAAATTAATTTTAGGTTTCGATAGTTGTGAAATAGTCCTCCCTCCACCTTTACACACTCTGAAATGGATGAGAGAAAAGTTAAATTAGAATGAGATGAATAAAAGTGTTAATTTACAGTTTTCAATTATAGCTTTTAAATCCTGTACAACAAAATTCAATATTGGAAGCTTGGGTACATGCTGTGATGCCTCGGTAAAGGTTTTAACACAGGAATGAAGAAATGAATTAGATATACAGTGAATTTCTCAATGGACGGTTATCTCTTAAACTAAAAGGTTTACTGAAAAATACTCAAATGTGTTACATTGTGTGTAACCGGAGTTGTTCCTTTCGTTAGATAAATTACAGTACAAAGGCTTTTGGTAGGTTTATTGTGCAATGTACGCCTACGAATTCATCAATCACATGTAAATTCAGCCCTCAGCATTCAACTTGTAAATGGAGGGTACGAATGTCATACTTAAACGTCAATCTTTTCATGTGAGGGTACACCTACCCGTATCCTCCCTCCCTACGTCACATCCCGATCGACTGACAGATGCCCTATGACGACATCGGTCTTGCGCGTCCATCTTCGCTACCGTTAACATCGCGGATCCAAGGAAGGATAGTTTTTGCCGATCAATAGTGCTCCAGTTAGCCTGTTTCGCCGCAATCCTTTCCGCAAGCATAGAACCTCAACATATATAGGAAAATCAGCAAAATCAACGCACCTCAACATAAATGGTTGAGAAAGACAACTCGCCCACGAAACCAGCCATCCATTTTACTATCGAAGAAGCTTTACAAGGAATTCACGGGTGAGTCAGTCGATCCTTTCTCCCTTTTCTCGACCATTTCCCTGGTCCTTCGAAACCCGATCTTATTAGCATCCTTCTTGGGAAATTCAATCTGAATTTTTCTTAATCGTAGGTATACTTAGCATTTTTCATCCGCCATATTTGAATATACCCCACATTGAAATTGAGTTTCGTTCATTCACTTCGAATTGTATTCACTTTTTCTTAATATTCTGTGGTAAAAGTTCGAATCGATCTCTTTGGTAAATCATCTTGAAGTGTGTAGCGAATCTTATTATTTTAGTCAACTGGTAACATTAACCTCATAACGTCAAGTTTGTTTGACATGTTTGACATTTCGTAAGTTTTGTTATTTTGTTTCAAACTTCGTTTAATTTACTGTTTCCAAGTTGAAAAGTGGAGTGAAAGTTTATAAACATGAGTGATCCTAAGATAAGCAACGTTGCTTTCGATTATTGTGCGCGTTTCATTCAAGATTTGTACAATTTAACTACTAAAATAACATCTCAGCAGACGATATCCGTTCACGACAGGAGTCGTTTCTTCGCCAGGTATAAGGACTTGGATAGGCACTGGCATGAAATGGAAAAGGCTTTCTCGGTAGTCATGGCCAATACGGAACAAGCGGAGCGTCATGAAATCGAGGAAAAATTCAACAATTGTGAGGAGAAAGTATATTCAATCAAAACTCTCCAAAATCACTACGTGCCATTAGAATCAAAACCCACAATCAGCACCGGCTTTCACCTACCAAAAATTTCATTAACACGGTTTGCAGGAATCCATACAGAGTGGCCTGGGTTTATTAATATCTTCAATAGTTTAATCCATGACAATGCAAATTTGAGTTCTGTAGAAAAAATGCATTATTTACTAAGTGTCTTGGACAAAGATGCCCTTTCATTAATCAAACACTTGCCAATTTCACTTGAAAATTATGCAATAGCTTATGGGTTATTGACAGATCGTTATGAAAATAGCAGGATGATTGCGGACAAACATGTTGAATCTCTATTGTCATTGCCAAATCTAAATCAACTTAATAGTAAAACTTTAGGTAAGTTTATCAATATTGTAAAGGAGAATACACACGCGTTACAAGCCTTGACATTTGATGTCACATCATGGAGCTTTCTTTTACTTCACATCATCCTCAAAAAGCTGACGATGGATTTGCGTACAAAGTTTGAATCATCAATTGATACTTTAAAAATTCCAACGTTCAGCCAATTGCTAAATTTTTTAGAAAATCAACTTAGGATCTTAGAAAATGTTGGTGGGTCTACATCTAGGTCAGCGTCAGGCAATAACACATTGAATATTTTTAATGAGAATAAACAGCACAACAAGGTCAAAAATGCCTTTGCTTGTCCATGTTGCACGGAGAACCATGCTATATATCGATGCTCTAAATTTGAGAACATGACTCCGGTGCAACGGAAGAGTTTTGTAATTCAACATAAACTTTGCTTTAATTGTCTGCGCACTCACCAGGTTTCTAAGTGCACCTCAACAAGTGTATGCCAGGTGTGTCGTAAGCGCCACCATAGCAAGCTACACATCAACAATTCAATAGAAAATCAACATTCGGACCCAACTTCTGCACCCATCCCCTCTGAGCCTGCTGTGTCGATACATAGCTCCGCAGTCCAGTCTCAGACCTTACATGGTGTCGATGTGACATCCACCATGATTTTAGGTACAGCGTTCATCAGCGTGCAGGATGTTGACGGTCAATTTCATACAGCCCGTGCTCTAATAGACAGCGGCTCTCAAGTGTCAGTTATGACTGATACCTTGGCTCAACGGTTGAGGCTGCCTCGTGCAAGGTCAGGCGGCTTGTGTGGGCTAGGTGCTTCGTCTGTTCACGAGACTCGAGGTATAGTTCATTGCAATGTCAAATCAACACGGAACAATTTACATATTTTATCATCGGACTTCATCATTTTAAAGAAAATAACTGGCCGTATGCCTTCGGTTCCAGTTGATCCTAAAGTATTAGAACTTTGCAAAAATTTAGTTTTAGCGGATAGTAACTTCACAATTCCCGGACAAATTGACTTGCTTCTAGGTATAGAATATTATGACCAGATTCTGGATGGTAAGAGGATCAGTCTAGGTGAAAATATGCCTACTGCCTACTCATCTATCTTTGGCTGGATCATCATGGGAAAAGCTCCAGCAGCATCGCAGTACACATACACCGCTACTTCGATGGCCTGCACCATAGATCTTGATCACGCACTCAGGATGTTTTGGGAGGTTGAAGAGCCACCCAAGCTACGCATTCAAGATCCCGAGGACGTCCAATGTGAGAAGCATTTCACAGAAACATACAAACGGGATAGTGATGGTCGCTTTGTTGTCTCGTTACCTTTTAAGGTGAACCACAAACCATTAGGTGACACTCATCTCACTGCTTTGAAGCGGTTCCATAATTTGGAGCGCAGGCTGGTTAGGGAACCTCGACTTTGTGAACTTTATGTAGCCTTCATGAGGGATTATATTGAAGCCGGTCACATGCGTGAAGTGCCATGTTCGACTGGTGGTCAGCGCTACTATATACCACACCATGGGGTCCTGAAGGAGCATAGCACAAGCACAAAGTTGCGCGCGGTTTTTGATGCGTCTGCACCTAGTACCTCGGGTGTTGCGCTCAACCAAGTGCTCATGTCCGGTCCCAAGCTTCAGCAAAATATCGAAGACATCATTTTGCGTTTCAGATTGCATGGAGTAGTTTTCACCTGCGATATAAAACAAATGTATAGGCAGGTGCGCATGCGTGACGATGACTGCAAATATCAAGCAATATTATGGCGCGAATCTCCTGACGACGTACTCAAGCAGTTCGAACTAACCACAGTCACCTATGGCGTTTCGAGTTCGGCGTTCCAGGCTATTCGCGTTCTACACGAGCTAGCTTACCTCAATGCAGACAAGCATCCCGCCGCTTCAAAAACTTTGTTGGAGGATACCTTCGTCGACGACGTTGTGAGTGGATCTCATGATGTCAACTCTGCCAGGAACCTTGCTCAAACGATGTCTGACATTCTCGCCCAGGGAGGTTTTCTTTTGCGCAAGTGGTCCAGCAACTCCCAAGATTTTTTGGAAGGTTTTCCTGTCGACCACCGCGAATCTCCTTACAGGTTCGTCGAGGATGGCGAAAATATCTTCAAGGTTCTGGGCATCGAGTGGAACGCAAACAAGGACAGCTTCATCTACCGCGTCTCCGATATGAACAAGGTCCTCACCAAGCGCGGTGTCTTGTCCAACATTGCCAGGTTGTATGATCCGTGCGGGTTCTTATCCCCGGTCACATTTTTTGCTAAATACATCATGCAAATGCTTTGGTCGATCAACTCAGGGTGGGATGACCCCCTCCCTTCAGACATTCGCAATGTGTGGACTGACTTTATGTCTGACTTCCACAATATAAATCAGATTTCAATACCACGGTGTGTCGTCACTGATCAACTGGTGTCCAGTCAACTGCACGGTTTCAGTGACGGCTCAGAACGCGGGTACGCAGCATGCGTCTACCTGCGCGTTCAAAACGCTTGCGGTCGCGTTTTAGTTCAGCTGCTTCTGGCTAAATCACGCGTAGCGCCGCTCAAGCAAAAACTGACTGTCCCCAAGCTCGAACTAAACGGAGCGTTGCTATTGGCTCGCTTGTTGGAACATGTCACAAAAATAATAGGAGGTAAGATTCTATTGGACAGCACGACAGCGTGGTCTGATTCCACTATCGTGCTATCCTGGCTCAAAACTTCGCCTCACAAATTACAAACTTATGAGGGAAATCGTGTGTCCCAAATACAGTCGCTGACTCCAAGCGTTGTTTGGCGGCACGTCCCATCAGCTCAAAACGCAGCTGATTCTGCAAGTCGCGGTCTCTCGCCTTCAGAATTAGTCAACCACCCGCTGTGGTGGTCACCAGCATGGCTCGAAGATAATTCTTCGTCATGGCCTGGAAACTATCAACTTGTTGATGACGCAGATTTACCGGGATTGAAATCCGCAACTTCGAGTCTCGCATCTCATGCTATCCAAATCACGGAAATCTCCGAGCAGGTTCAGGCTGCAACCGACTTGCTAACCAGATTCAGTTCGTTTCCCAAACTACAGGCAACTGTAGCTTGGTGCAAACGCTTCATCCATAACGCGCGCAACCCAGCTCAAAAACGTACTGGACACCTATCGGTCGCTGAGCTAAACGATAGTGTTTGCACCATTGTCAAACTAGTCCAGTCTACGGAATTTGCAGAACCGCTGAAACTGTTGCGTGCTAACAAGGTTGTCAAGGTTGGTCTGATGCGCTTGAATCCGTTCATTGACTCTGAAGGTCTCGTCAGAGTTGGCGGCAGACTTGTCAAGTCTGATTTGGATTTCAATATCAAACATCCATTGTTGCTCCCAAAATCTCATCACGTCACACATCTTTTAGTGGATCATTACCACCGGATGTTCCAACATCCTGGTATAAACACACTTCTGAATTTGCTCGTGCGCAAATTTTGGATCCTGTCTGCGCGTAGGGTTATTCGAAATCGTATTTTTCAATGTCAGCGCTGCTATCGTTTGCGGCCTAAATCCATTGAACCTTTCATGGCCGACTTGCCGGCAAGCCGAGTCACATCGTGCCGACCATTTCAAAGGGTCGGAGTGGATTTCGCTGGACCTTTCATGCTGAAGACTTCCCGCATGCGCAATGCTAAAAGCGTAAAGGCCTACATGTGCATTTTTGTATGTTTCACCACCAAATGCTTTCATCTAGAAATAGTTTCTGAACTATCAACGGCCGCTTTTCTAGCCTGTTTTGACAGATTCGTATCCCGCAGAGGTCTCCCGAGCGACGTGTTCAGTGACTGCGGTACGAATTTTATAGGCGCGTGCAACTATCTTAAAGAGGTTTCAAAGTTTCTACGTGAATCCCAGACTGAAATACAAAAATCCTTGGTCGGACATCAAATCTCATGGCATTTCAATCCCCCGGCTAGCCCGCACATGGGTGGCCTGTGGGAGAGCGCAGTTAGATCCGCGAAGCTTATCTTAAGTAAAATCATCGGCGACCGCTCTCTCGTCTTCGAAGAGCTCGCCACGGTCTTTTCAAAGGTCGAGGCCGCGTTAAATTCTCGTCCAATGTTTTCGGTCACCAACGACCCGAACGACCTTGAGCTCGAGAGTTTATCGCCCGGCCACTTTATTATTGGACAACCTCTTCTTGCCCTGCCAGAGCAGGACTCATGCCAAGAGAACTTAAGCTTATTGAAGCGATGGCAACTAGTTCGCCAAATCACTCAACACTTCCGGAGGCGTTGGCAAGCAGAGTATCTTCATACCCTCCAGCAGCGTCCCAAATGGTTCCACAAGTCCCAGAACTTGCAGCCAGGCGATCTAGTACTAATCAAGGAACCCAACTTGCCGCCGCTTCAATGGCGAAAGGCTCGCGTCATTCGAACCTGCCCAGGTACAGATGGTACGGTGAGAGTCGTTGAGCTCAGAACTTCGTCTGGTACGCTTCTTAGGCCAACAGTGAAACTTTGTCCTTTGATGCCATGTGCCAATCTATAGTCGAATATCAACTTAAAACTTAAATTTTATTATGTAAATCAACTTAGCTTATCAACTTTGAAACTCAACTTGGAAAATCAACTTAGAAAATCAACTTGGCTTATCAACTTTGAAACTCAACTTGGAAAATCAACTTAGAAAATCAACTTAGTTTATCAACTTTGAAACTCAACTTGGAAAATCAACTTAGAAAATCAACTTAGTTTATCAAGTTTGAAACTCAACTTAGGAAATTCAACTTAGAATTTCCACTTAGAATCTCAACTTAAGAGGCTCACCATTTTTGATCTCGAACCTCACCACAGAATTTTAGATTCATCCTCAACTTATATTAATTAATTGAAAGAGCTAGGTAGCTCTTTGGGGGGCGGTATGGTAGGTTTATTGTGCAATGTACGCCTACGAATTCATCAATCACATGTAAATTCAGCCCTCAGCATTCAACTTGTAAATGGAGGGTACGAATGTCATACTTAAACGTCAATCTTTTCATGTGAGGGTACACCTACCCGTATCCTCCCTCCCTACGTCACATCCCGATCGACTGACAGATGCCCTATGACGACATCGGTCTTGCGCGTCCATCTTCGCTACCGTTAACATCGCGGATCCAAGGAAGGATAGTTTTTGCCGATCAATAGTGCTCCAGTTAGCCTGTTTCGCCGCAATCCTTTCCGCAAGCATAGAACCTCAACATATATAGGAAAATCAGCAAAATCAACGCACCTCAACATAAATGGTTGAGAAAGACAACTCGCCCACGAAACCAGCCATCCATTTTACTATCGAAGAAGCTTTACAAGGAATTCACGGGTGAGTCAGTCGATCCTTTCTCCCTTTTCTCGACCAGCTTTACAAACATGATTTTGATAAAAATAAGAATCCAATGGTTCTCAACAAATTTGGTAAAAAATTAACTATGCTCTGTATTATTACACTAATTAATAGTTGTGAATCAAATTTAGGGAAGTACCTTATCAAATGGAAAACTATAAGAAACTGCTTCCACTGAAAACAAGTGATAGATAGAATCAAGGGTATTTCCCGCTTATCACTATCACAGTGCAGTGAAAGGCGACCTTAAGCTTTTGAATGGCAAGGATAGCTGCAGGCCCCAACAGCTAATGTTGCTTTGTAGTATGGCTATAGTAATCAAAAAGTTTTTCATCAAAATAATATATTTAAACATTTTCTGTACAATAATTATTGATAACACATGGAAATCAATATTGTACTCAAAAACGTTCCATTCAAAATCACATGCAAGGAACAATAATTCAGAATTCTTACTTGCAGAATCTTCTTCATAGGGTGTGTTAGCAGTTTTTATATCCTCCTGGCTGGTGATCACCATAGTAACTGATACAATGGCACAAATACCACCAACTATGATGACGCATATGGCTGAAAATGTTAACTTCAACCAGAGCTGTAGCTGCAACGGCTTGATTTCTGTAATTAACAAATATTACTTTAATCTCACATCCGTAACTGCGTAAATCTGGTTTTTGTAGTGTGTAGACCAAAACACGTGCAGCAGACACGCCTTTACACTAACAAGCAATCTTAGCTGAGTAGAAAAAAATTATGAACATACACAAACAAAGTGATTACCAAAACGTTATTCAACTATTTCTATTATTTAGGGGCGACAGACGTAAAAGCGCTGAGCTTCAATGCGTTGCAAAAATTGTAATGCTAACAATAGTATTGTATATAATTGAGTTTCGTACAGGTGGCTTCACAGTTTTAGAAGATGCAATGATGCATTGTAACACCACTTTTATGTGATTTGGCATTGAGTATAATGGCTAAATCAAAATCGCTTTACACTGAAAATATACATTACAATTAGAAAGGTGCAAGCTAACTTTGCTTACTGTGTATGTGAAAAACGGGCAATGATAATGAATCTCCTCGGTATTTGAAGACAGGCAATACTACAAGGAAGCAAGCATCAAAATGTTGTTACTATATCTAACAGTTTGTATTAGAAATAAAGCTAATCACTATAAGTTTCATATCAGGGATAAAAATCATAATAAGTTCATAGAAATAGCACAATCATTACATATGTGCATGTAATAAATTTAGTGGTATTTGGTGGTTTAGGATAACTTACGATTATTTTCCTTTTGCTCATTTGCCTTTTGTGACGCTGCAGCACTATCGTTCGCATCATCTTCTGAATACACATAGCCAGGGTTGTCTTGTTCCTTGCTATGGACTATTTGTTTGATGGTCACTGGACCGTTAAAGAAAGTATTGTTTCCAAAGTGAACATTTTCTGACTTGGACACACGTACGCTGCCGTAAACAGGTGACACCGAAGGTTTCACTATATCGTTTGGTATGGTGGACAAGGCGTTTGTTGTTCTGTCTTCATCATCCTCGCTTTCGGTTTCTTCTTCAATAATTTGGAAATCCCCCAGGTCACCTTTTACTCTAATACCCAGTTGATTTTCCTCAATGCTAGGATCCGAAGACATAGCCATTTTCGTATTCACTTACATGATCAAAAACTTGATTGAGACGTGTCGATGGGTAACGAAAAACTTTCCGAATTTATTAAAAACATGTAAATAACGCTAACGCTAATGGATTACTTCTGTAAACTGAGAAAAAAAATATGTGATACAGTGTGGAAAAAAAGCAACAACAAAAAAGAACAGAAAAAAAGAAATGATTTAAAAATTAAAATCACATCAATCAAAATCAAAATGGAACAAATAGGTTTTTTTTTAAACTTCAAAAAATGACTTTGACTTTAGACCTCCTGGCTGTTGTCAGTGTCATTTATTTTTATTATTGTCATCTGTTTACTGTTTTGTTTTGGCTACATTCTTGACTTGACTTGACTTCTTGATTATGGTCTGTGACTAGAGTTGTCACAATTCTGCCAATGTCCGTTTAATGATAGTTTCATAAACTTTTGGAAGAGGTGTATTGTGAAAATAATATGGACGGTGTTGTAGAGGGAGAATCAAGTTGATTTATCTGCACTATCTGTAAAGAGACATCACAACTAAGACAATACATTGTTAGTAGTAACATGGCTACATTCAATTTGTGCATTTTGCTAGAGACATTCTGACACTTCTTTTATAGTGCTGTCAGGGAAAGCTGTCACGTACAGGGGATCGCTGCGCACAGGACAACCATAGAGTCGTAAAGTAACTTGTCATATTGAGCTGACACTGACAATCACATAGCATCTATGTCGTTATGTCATATCCATAGACTTAAGAGTGCTAAAGACAACAAAAGCTCTAGTTTTTTAAACAATTATTTTAATAATTTATTTAATACATAAATAAAAGCCTCAATTTGTTACTCAGTGCAGCAATAGGCCCTTGAAGCATACCAAAAAAAAGAACAATGAATACAGGCAAAGTGATTTTTAAAGAGAAGTTTGGCTCTACTGCTTATGAGACGTTATACGTTAAACCGTCTGGTAAGAGAACAAAATGATTGTACTGTACACGTAGGTATCTACGTCGAGTGCAACGCTGCAACATTGTATATGTTTACGATTCGAATGTTTCTTTTAGAGCAGGCCAATCTTGTTATCGTAAATATCGCTGCTAAAAGAGATATGACCGGCTGGTTAAAGAAGATATTTCTCCCACAAGGCTACCCAGATAGCGTCAGCAAAGATTATCTGGCGTATCAGGTGTGGGACACAGCCCAAGCATTCTGCAGCACGATATCAGGTAATTAAATATTTCTCACGCGTTACTTAATAGGCCTACATATTTTCATGAAATGAAATTTTAGTCCTATTTTTTCAGTACTGGAATATTAAGATGCATAATATTTACTTACCCATCCAATCGTCCGACCGCCACTAGACATAGTATACTGTAATTCAATATTTACTGTTAATTTTCTAATAATATATTATTCTGCTGGAGGTTTACTCACAGGCTATTGAGCCTACATATTGTACTGTTACATTTATGGTAAAAATGATTAACTTTTGTTACTTTTACAGGCATTTTGGCCACTCAAGAAGTGTTGCGTGGTGTTGGAGTGGGAGACCAAAATGCCACTCCACTAGCTGCCACTATTACATGGGTCCTCAAGGATGGGTGTGGTCATATCGGAAGAATACTATTTGCCTATACCCATGGGTTAGTATCACATAACTTTGTCTATTTATGTATTTATGGTAATTATTCAGATATAAAAAGTGTGGTGCACCAAAAAACCATACAGTTATATTTTAAACCATATGAAAAAGCCATCGAAACAAATTCTAATTATTTCTTACATAGTACGACTGGAGCTTTGACCAAAAGTAATCCTTATATTTTCATTTATTACAGGAATTACCTGGATGCTTACAGCAAAAAATGGAGGATGTATGCAGACATTTTAAACAACGCAGCCATGTGCATTGAAATTGCACTTCCGCATTTCAAGGTCTACTCCCTGTTTGCTCTCTGCACCAGCACTGTAATGAAAGCCATTGTCGGTGTCACAGGCTAGTACAAAAGAGTTAAACCATTCTCCAAATCTTGCAATATCCAAAGCACTATATAAGAGATGCTTGCACCAAAATCACTAACGATTTGCACAAAATGTACATCATACAAGATGTTTGCTATATTCAAGCTAAACACGTTCACTGCTAAAAACACACGCATCTGTGTTTTTATAATTATATGGCAAGCGAAAAAACGCCTGGTGTGCTAACCCAAACTACTGTGTTGACTATTTTATCACACCAGTTGTGTGCACCCGCACTGCTAATTGAGTTAAGTTGTGACACAACGTCAGTAAACAGTAAACATACTTTGTGTGAAGATTTGTAAAACAGCCAAGAAAAGTAAATCTGTTCAGCAGTAAATGTCCATTGCTGATAACAACTGAGGTGTTTTTCATAACTGGCCGTGAGTGAGGGAAAACACAACAGTGGTGTTTGTTGTTATGGGAAAACACTATGGAGTGTGAAGAGCCGCACCTATGGCTAGACAAGAAAATCGGCTCAACAGTCTTAAGTTTTAAGAAGAGCTATCTATAAATAGTTGAGTGATTTCGTATTGATTTCATTACTAAGAGGATAATTTCTATGTATTTGACAGGTGGAGCAACGAGGGTGGCTATGACACAACATCATGCTGTGATGGGGAACTTCGCCGATGTGTCTGCAAAGGATTCGGCTCAGGAAACTGCTGTCAACCTTGTTGCCTCATTGGCGTCTCTGCTTATTATCACCTGTTTTGGGTAGAAATCTGTATTTTATAATATAGCCTCTACTTTGTTGCAATTGTAGACAGGTACAATTGTAATTCTGCAATGGAAAGTAATTTGTATGTGTGATCTTTGTCTTTGTGATGATACAATTTGGTTCTGTTTCACATTTTAAATGGTCAATATTACTCGCTTTCCAGGAGTTCGCTTGTAATATTCATGATGATGATGGTCCTCCATGTGACGTTTAACTATTTCGCCGTGCGCGCCGTGTGTCTCCGGACCTTGAACGAGCCGCGGTTTCTTCTCGTCATCGAGAAGTACCTCAGGCAAGAAAGAATCGCAACACCATGTGAAATCAACAGAACAGAGCCTATCATATTTTATCAATTGGGGCCATGTATATTAGGTAAGTTTCTCTCCATTGAAGGCAATGTGTCATATAACCTCTTTTGGAATGTTCTGTTAGCTGTCTTTGAAGGCATTTCCATTCTATAAACACAAATAATTAAATAAAAATTTGGTCATAAAGAAATAATGACTGGCCTAAATAGATAGATAAACTCTTTATTGAAAAACCATAGAATGAAGAAAACTACCAACCTATATCTACCTAGTCAATACACCCCAAGGTTGTTTTTACGGAGAGATTTTTATATTAACTTGTAAAGAAGAGATATTTCCTTTTATATAATTTTACTGGATACCAAATTGACTGTAAATTTAGATAGATAGATAGATAGATAAACTCTTTATTGAAACACCACAGAACAAAGAAAACTTAAAACTAGAACAAAACAAATTTTACAATTAGTGTCACAATGGGCTGTTTACTTACAGATTTAAAGATATGTGGATTCAAAATAATTTTGGGCAACTCAATAAACAAAATATTCAGAGGGAATGTTACACTGCCGTATATGACCCAACTCAAAGAGGTCTACAGTGAGAGCAAGTATATACTGGTTCCGAAACTAGAGCGCAGAACCATCCATGTTTTGATCCAAAACGAATCGACAACTGATGACATACTGTGCGCATATTTCCACGCAGTGCTGCTGTCTATTATAATATGCGCTATAAATGACGAGCCTTTGGTAAGTACGTACGCGAATAAACATTGATACACCTAATGGCAGTCAGGGCTTTGACAAGCATGGAGAACGTGAGCAATCACTGGCGATTGACGCCTATTAGCCTCTGCTATTTACGCATTCTACTTAATTTACTTGCCAATGAAGAATGAAATTCCACTATCACAGCTGCCTTCCTTCTCACACGTCGTCCTTTCTACGCCTCGTCCTGGTTTAACCTTAACGTAACTTTCCAGGCTGCTTACAAGAACCAAGACCCTCGACCATTCGCACAAGTGTGTGCCACACTGCAGTCAGTCGAATGGAGTAGAACAGAAGCATGCCTGCATAATTCGAGATTTGTATACAAGCCTTCCTTTGATCTGCTGATGTACGTCAATACGATTGTGTTGAAGGAGTGGCCCCGAGTAAGAGTCGGACTTCGTGAAACAGGTATGTGCTTAGTAAGGTTTCTTTACGGATTTTGGAATAAGCCATTCAAACTATCTACCTCAGCAGCTTGTTTTCGAGACGACAGAGTACCTGCTCGTGTTCGGGCCATTTTATCACAAATATTTTATTTTGTGGTATTATGGGGGCTTACAGCTGTCATTACAGAAAAACTTACTTAAAAACTAAGAAATGCAAGCCTCCACATATATTACTAACTCTGCTTGTTTTTATGATTTTTGAGTAGACAGTCACAGCTTTTGATTTTACAACCTACAATATTATTATAATAATACCTTCACAGTATAACATTAATCACATTACAGGTTGGGATATGTCAAAACATCTTTTGATGGTAGACCAATGGCGGTTCACTGATGAACTTGTTTCTACAGAGGAGAGAAAGAACTCTGCTGAACCGTCTCCCGATATGTTTATTGACACAACATCAATTCACGATAAACCTTTTGAAGAGGTTATGGAGCTACTGGACAGAATAACACCGCCGATATCAGAAAGTGATTACAAGATAAAGATTTCAGCAACTTTAAACCTGTTAACCCAAGCGCGGTCTGTTCAATACAATAAAGATAAAGATTTTAAGGAAATCTTGGGTTAAATTTTTGCAAGATCAATATTAATAGAGGAATTGGAATAACTTAAGATAGATCTAATATACGTGGCGTATTCTAATTACTTGAAAGCATGAGGCCATCACTGGCACCCATTTTGTTTATTTCTTTCCTCTAAAATCGAGTGTGGAGGTCCACACCATGTGCAACATGTCCAGACCATGTTGCACTCAACATAGTAAATAATTATGTAATTCTGGATACATTGAATACTGTGTTCATTTATGTGGTACGGAACATAAAATATTCATATTATGTTCTACACCAATATAAGAAAGTTATTGTGTGTTTTTTATATTGTAGTTGTAATGTCCTAGAATTTAGTGTAGTAACAAAATTTATACATTTGTCATTTAAGAGCAAATAAAAGTCAAGAATAAAACATTATTTTTTTATTTCTTGATAGACACTAAAAGAACATCATTGACTTCCTTGCCTCCGCTTCATAACACATTGTGTTGTAATCGTTCTCTGTTTGAAATAAAACGGATGTTATATTAATTCAGATCTAACTACTTGTTTAACCCTCTAGCAAGTGTACATACTTGACTATAAAGGTTAGGCTTGCGGTAGTTGTCATGTTCCTATAATCTGAGAGTAAAGTCTATGAGACTGTCACTGTTTGGACAGCTCATAGTGACAGAGCACATCAAATCTAAACCAATTGGTCAACTGCTAAAAATCGTTTCTGCATCAAGTTCTACTACAACCTAACGTGCAACTGATAACCATCACCTATTTGTGTGCTGTATGTAAAGTAGGTACTTATTGGGTAAATAATATAATTTATTACAGGGTCAATAATAAAACAAGTATTTACTACACCATACCATTTTATTTTTAATATTGTCAAGTTATTGAATCGCTTGTGAATTCCAGCATTAAAAGCGACGTAATTACCGCTAATTCAAACCATGTTCTACTTTTACTTTCTATCGTTAATAAGTAACGATAACAATGTGAAATAATTTAATGAATTCGATGATATGAAATACAGCTGAGCAAACAACATTAAAATAGATACACTCCCTATGTGAAATGCAGAGTGCTCTTACACATAAATACAAATGTGGTTTATCTGTTAACTTACATCTCACCTTAACACTTTGGTAACTTGAAATTAAATTACAGTACAGCTAAAGCATTGATTTATAAATAAATAATGTGCTGCAAAGGAAAGTTTAGCGAAGTATAACGATAGCCCTGTTAAAGAGAAACCGACCAATCACAATACTACACAACAATCTAGACAACCTGCATTGGTTTACAACATCTACTAAATATTGAAGCTAATTAGAACAGTAGAATATAGAATAGCTACATAGTGTTTATTGAATTCATAAATATAAGGATTTCACACATATTAACCATAGACTAAGACAAAAGTATGCATAGCATACCTACTGTCTAAAAATTCACTACGGAAATCTAAAATATATTTAGTGCACTAGATATGCATGAAACATTTGGTGTTTAGTTTGTGAACGGCAACTATGTAAGTACTGAAGTTGAATCACACCACCGTACAGTCAATTAGGGGTTATAATATTCAATAACATGTTTTATAAATAAAACTTTACAAAATAATATAGAATAATTTTACAATAGATCAACTACAATGTAAAATAATAAACAATATTTTCAATCACAGAAATAAGTACATACTCGAATGTATTACAATAAAGTCAACAATAATAAAAACAACTATAAAAGTTACACTTACAACTAATACTAAAGAGAAATAAATTAATGAAGAAATGTTTTAGAATCAATGATTGTTAATTGACTGGTGTTGTGTGTGATCAAACTGATCAGTTGTGTGGCGCCGGCAGTTACTTGCCGATCTGCTTAATAAGGAGTTCGGTGCTGAGGGACTTGGGCCGCTCGATGGGCAGGTTGAGGGCACGCGACCAGATCATCTGCGACAGGCAGCCGAGTGCGCGAGACACGCCAAACATCACCGTGTAGTAGCTCATCTCCTTCAGACCATAATACTGGAACAATTAACGTTTTTGCTCAAATCAAGTGATCTGGTGCAAGACAGGAGCCTGACCGAGTCGCTCTTTAGGAAATCAGGCATCACAGTCTACCTTATTCTGTCACCGCAGTGTTTAAACCAAGATCCATCTCAGGCAAAATGTATGAAACACCGACACGAAAGTATATTAATTCAAAGGTTCTATATAGGACACATTTCGGAGTGTTCAATTGAATTACATTACAAAACACTGCATTCATATTTCGTTGACAATCATTCTAGGCGTTATTTCTATATTAATATTGTGAACAGCGAAGGAAGGACAAATACAAAATAGGGCCTCAAATCCAGTGAAACGGTATTTTCTAAGTAGCATTCTCGATATGCACATACATTGTCACTTCCCATCAGGTAAGATGAATAAACCGTGATTATATTAGAAAGCTGTAGTTACCTGTAAGAGGACACCAGAGTGGGAGTCCACATTGGGCCACGGGTTCTTGACCTTGCCGAGCTCGGTGAGGATTGGGGGCACCACCTTGTACACGGCAGCCACCAGTTTGAACATCGGGTCGTTGGGCAGATGCTTCAGGGCGAACTCACGTTGGCATGTGTACCTGCATACACAAATGTCGATCAACAACCTGCCAGATCCCGGAACCCTAGCATCGCCATCATCCTAAGTCTATAATGTTCATTGTGCAACTCAGTTCTTTCAGAGAGAACACTATTTTTCAACCTAAATAAATAAATGGCCCCACAGCGTAATAAAATCCTTACACTGTCATAGTACTGAGGAGCAATGTAACCTATCCTTACCTGGGGTCAGTCTTCCTGAGCACAGCGTGTCCATAGCCAGGCACCACCTGTCCAGACTTGAGGGTCTTCCAGATGAACTCCTTCAGCTGGTCTTCGGTGCAGTTATCGCCCACCTGCTTGCGGAGCTTCTCCAGCCAGATGAGCACCTGAATCGCAACACAAGTGACCACTTTACTAACACGATAATAAGAAAGGGTGTGTGTAATAGTGTTTGGTGAGCTTTGTGAGCTATTCAATAAATTTAGTAGTGCTTATTGGCCAATCAGTAACAAAGATTCATTGGTCTTACTGTTTAACTTGTACTTATACTTATTAATTAATTAGGATATAAATATCTAAATCAGGTTAGTGAAAAAGATAACTCAGTAACAGTAAGTATTTGATTGAGTGAATCAACTAGGGATTTTCCTACAAATAACATGAATAACACTACTACAAAAATACTAATTGTAAGTACATATTATTATACCGTCCTAAATATGGTACAACATCATTATTAATCTACTATGTTTTCGTTTGTCAACCATATTTTTATTTAATCTGTGTTAGTGAATTAGGACTGGAAGTTACGTCACCATTGTTCGTATCTACGTCGTATTCTACGTTTATCTTCGGGTATATTGCTCGGGTCTTTAATATTAATTTTGTCAAACATGTGGATTGAGGCGCAAGACGCCTCCAATCGTTCGTTATGATTCCAAAAACGATGGCTCCCATGGAAATCATGAGTACGTCATTCTAGAAACATTGACATAACGTGAATGTAATAGAAACATTTTTATTGCGGGTCATTAAATGTAATTTACTTGGCTATTAACCACAAGGCTCTTAGGAACGCATTAGTTGGCCACTCTACGATGATAATTTTATGAAAAACCAATATTGGACGATAGTAAGTTATCTATGGGATTATTAATGGCAAAGTGAAATGGAAAAGTTTTGCGGTAGGATTATAAATCTTGCTTATCTGATACCACTATCGTGATATCGTTGGTATTTGCATAATATGTAGTCGCGGGTGATCCAATCCGTGGATTTAAAGTAAAGTATACTAGCGGTTTACTGAAGTCAGAGGCGTAAGAAAGAGCCCAATGACAAGAGCCGAGGTTTATAAAGATTCGGAGGCACCTTTAGTATCGATCGATCTCGATGATGTAACGATTATAATTAAATAGCTGCTGCTCAATTGTGACGTAAACTATTTCTATTTTAAGACGGAGACGATCGCCATGCGCGTGATTTTTAGACTACTGGCGAGATAAGCAAGACCGCATGATAGTGTTCGCTTCACCTCAAAATATTGCACATCCACCCATAAAAATTATGGGTGTTGCTAACTCATGCGCATTATTGCTGCTTCACCGTCTGCATTACAAACCATATAGAAGTATTTGTAGGTGGGAACCGGGTTCGGGCCTAGAGGTGCCACTGACTTCACTGGCATTCGTTTTGGACTCATGCCAAGCTCGATTCAACGAGAGAAAAAAACAACTTTTGCAGACGCTGTTGAATGCAGCGACGTTACTTGGCTGCAGTTCAACAGTATGATAATATAATATACTACCGTAAGTATTTGGTGCCTACTAAATACTTCTCTTTAAACTCGAATGGTTTCGGTATTTATAGAGGATCGTTACGGTTCCAATTTAAGTGATTAGTTGTTTTTTACCACGGTGTAGTGTGGTTTTTCGGCATCCTATTACGTTCTTAGCGCTCCATTGGAAAAACCCAGTGAGACTGCACTTTATAGATAAGCCAAATCCACATTAATAAAATACCTTTTTCGAAGCAATAAATCCGGTCGAATTTAGAGATAACTAGAAATTAACCCTTTCAGGACCATAAGGTTATGAAACTTTTTGCTATAATTTTAGTTGTTTTTACTGACTCAGTAAGCTTTAAAAATATAAAATTACAAATTAAAATTCATTAAAATATCATACTTTTTTGGCAATTTTCTGGGACAACTGTGTCCCTATGGTCTATAAGAGATACTTTTCACTTAAAACATCTTAACACTCGCCACAGAGTGCTTATTGAATCAGAATTGATTAAAATGAAACGGATAGGTCGTTTGTCTGGAAAGCGTCATTCCGGACTTTATGCACAGACCCAGAGACCCATTAACGAAGGGCGTAGTTTTGTACCGATTCACGTCCGTTCCTCTCAAATGCTTTTATTGATATGTCACTTTCTCCAATCTTTATCCAAAAAATCGAAGAAAGAACAACAACTTCACAAGGTGAAACCAAATGGGTCCCAAATAAAATTCTTACAATTGCGTGTCCCACGTTGTGTGTTGCTGAATTTAACAAATGGATTGTTTATAAATGTGTCAGCTTACCTCCTGATTGGCGAGGCCGTGCAGAGGTCCGGCGAGACCATTGAGACCGGCAGCGAAGGACAGGTACGGGTCGCTGAGCGCTGAGCCCACCAAGTGAGAAGTGTGTGCGGATACGTTGCCACCCTCGTGATCACTGTGTACAAAACAATCAAGTTATGTTCTGGTACTGTAACTATTAGCATAGGGGGTGTTCACTAGTGAGCAAAGGATTGTCGACTATTCGTGTTTTATTTTATTTGACTGTGTGACGAAGTCAAGTCAAGTCAAGTCGAGATCAAGTCGTTCACCTGATAATAAGCGCTACGCCCGCCCATAGCAGTTACAGTGCCACACAGAATTTTGCATTGCATAATCTTGCGCGGCACCGCACTGCGCTCGTCACCCTGAGACATCGGCTCTCAAGTCTCGTATACCCAGTAATTTAGCTGGAAACAGTGCCCTTCAAACCGGAACACATTAATGTTTACACACTATTGCTTCGCGGATAAATATCTGGCAAAGGGGTGGTACTTCCCCAGACGGTCTCTTGCAGAAGAGGCCTCCCACTACTATTACAATGTGCATCAACCTCCACTGGCGCTGTAAAGTTTGGGTCAGTACTTTCAGCGCGGTGATTCGCGTCTTAGAAGTTTGGCGCCACTTGATGATTAAATTGGTCCATAGTATTGGCATCTACGTTACATGGACACATGTCATACATGTATCTGAGGGATCTGGCATTATACGTATAATCGGCATCTTGAAGCATAAGAACGTTGAAAACTCGTACTATATTAGGCATTCTGTTATAATATGGCTCGGATTAGAAGCTAGCGAAAAGTTCCTATAATGATTTTATCGTAAAATGAATATTTTCATAGCTATATTTTTTACAGTTGTCTGTCGTAGACGACGGCGGTATAATTGCTTACTCACGATATTATGATAACAGCGTGCGTCTTCCATAGGTTTCCATTCAACTATATAACTATCATCGTGGCAAAATAATGTGATATATATAAAGTGTTTTATTCTTCTTCCGTCGTATTCTTCCGTAATCGCCTAGGTTATTTAGCAGAACTATAAGAAATTGATAACGGCCGGAATAAGTGGCGTAAAAAAGAGGAGGCCTATACCCAACAGAGGGTTGACACGGGCTGAGAAGATGATGACGATAAGAAATTGTTTGGTATGTGCCATCGCAGTGGCCAATTACCCTTACTCATCGTATCCTTTAACTTTTATTGCACGTATTTACCACTGATAGAGTGGCAATAAAAAGCGTACAGCAGACAGGCCAGACTAATCATTTATGGAAATTATGAATCTACTGGTACACGAATGCATTGCGATAACATGCACTTTGATCACAAGTAGCAAAGCTATTTTGTAAGTTAATTACGTAACATTAATATCTACCAGTAATAAAATTGAAGTGGCTGTTATAAAAAAAAATGCCGAATTTTAAGTGAAATCTGGTATTTAATTTTCCGCACTCACTACACTCGCGCTTTAAGCTTGCTTACGATACGATTTCGAATTATTATAAGTTTAACGTTTGGAATTCAGTTTAATTTCCCACCCTGATAGAAATGGCATAAAAATGTTGCGCTTGCGCTAGCCCCGCTTGAGCTCACCCCGCTTGCGCTCGCCCCGCTTGCGCTTGCCGCGCTTGCACTTGCGCTCGCCCCGCTTGCGCTCGCCGCGCTTGCGCTCGCCGCCCTTGCGCTCGCCCCGCTTGCGCTCGCCGCGCTTGCGCTATTTCATTATTGGTGACTTATATAAGAACATTTGGAAATATGTTTTATTTACAACTCGATGGATATTCCCCTTAAAATTGGGCTTCAGATTCGTCGACCATCGCTTTAGAGGCCAGGCCTCCCCTAAGTACGCCAATCTCAGCTGAGTCCAGCCTTATACGAATGACCGTTTTTAGAATGTTGTGTCTGTCTGAAGTTTGTCCCGAATAGGATCTTAAACGGCCCAACGGATTTCAATGTAGGTACTTTGGGTATTTTAATACAATACACGATGCTTATTATCCCGTAAAAAAGGTTCCTGTGGGATAACAGTCAACGCGGAAATAGCCGTGCGGCGCAGCTAATAGGTAATATAAAAACAATATTACAACTCCTTGCATTTGAGTTTTATGATAGTACGATTAACACATTTTAAATGAAAATAAGCAATGACGTGTCGTTCAATTAAAGCCAGTTTTTTCGTTTGGTCGTGGTTGAGTACCAAACATACATACAACATTTCGCATTAGTAGGATAAGATAGTACTTTCTTTTGACATATTTTATTCTCATGTTCATGCACTTGAACGCCTAAAACTGGAGAAATGAAGACTGAATTATTATTTAGGCTAGTGTAAGTGTATCTTAGCACCTTGTTTCTGCCTAATTTTCTGACGAATAGAAAATTTAATTTCCCGTAATATACGACTCGGTTATCACAACGATAACACTTGTGAGATCACTCCGTCCTGTTTTAATTTACCCAGAGCAAATATCTTATAATGTTAACATTATTTGTTCAGTTCTATGAACAGCTGAGTTGCGGCAGTTTAGCCCCAAATGTTTATTTAGTATGTAGTGCAGGAACTTTAGCGACAGAGCGTTACCGATACTTGGCCTAGTATTTGAATTACAGATAATATGTTTTTTTAGCTGCAGATAAATAATTTAAACTTCAAAACAATTGAAAACATAAGGTAATTTTCAATTGTTTGTTGATTAGGGTTAGGTGCGAGAAGAGTGGGGGACACCTCCCCCCCCCCCCTCCCGAGTCACGACCGAAGCACTTTACTGTGACTAATTTTAACGACATGACCACGTGTTTACAAGAAGCGGTACAGTCTCATCACTACCTAAGTAGATTACATCGATGAATCTATTGCCACCTAACCCTCGCGCTATTGAGTTACGAGTACTAATAACTTGTTCTGTAACATTTAAAATTATGTTTAATTTAACTCTCACATGGAATTTTCAAATAAATCTCAGTCTGATGAAAATTGCTAGAAATTTTCGCGCTCGCTGCGCTTCCGCTGTTTTATTCTCTATATTTAAGGGATTATGTTCCTCTTGCCACATTGATACATACTTAAAATTTTCTCACTCGCTACGCTCGTGTTATTCAAATGCTAGTATTACACAGTTATCAAAATAACATTTTCTCAGTGGTTTTTGTTACGAACGGATTTTCCAGGATATAGGTAAAATCTTTCAAAATGTTCATTAAGTAATCCTATATTCGCGCCTGTTTACGTTTACCATGTAATCCATATATCAGTAATCGACAAACAAACAAACAAACAGTATGGTAACATTACTTAAATTCCTTTAACAATACGTAAACTTATGTTATGTAGTGCATCGGCTCTATTTGTGAACGCTTGCGATGTTCACCTATAGCCTGCCCCCTCCGCACTTCCTACCCACCCGCAGAGTACCAGAAAAGCCACAGAGCAACGCTAGTTTCGCGCCGTTCAAAAAGTAGCCGTTAAATGCAATCGCGGAGTTATTAAATCGACAGATTAAATCGACTTATCTTGTTGGCGGTAAAGAAAAAAAATTACAAATTATCTAATACAAGTATCATAGAAATTCTGAAATGTCGCGAATCTGTGCGGAAATTAGAGCCATTTTTATCTAGTGAATAGTAATAGTCTACAAGGCCAAAAAGTCACTAACAGATTCAAATAAGGTAATTTATTTGGTTTTATTTAAAGCTATCGCCGTGCCGTAGATTGTGTATCTACAGCTGCGCTTTGTGACGATAACATGGAACAAAGTACGGAACGAATGAAGGGAGCACATGATAAAATCTCTTGTGTGTGACATTGAACATGTTTACCTGTTACACAGGTAGATACAACATTTTTATCGTACGCTTTGTTATATACTGGCCGTGTTATTAGATGGTATAGAACTTGTCACGACTTAGCAACTCTAGATTAGAGCAATGCGACAATTTTTTATCTATGGTAATTAGCTCTTATTCTGTGGACCGGTAGATTAAATTTTCATATTTTCTTCGTCTGATTGGATGCTAATGTGCAGGCTGTAGAAAGTACATAGTTGACAACAAAACAGTAGTATGTGATAGTAATATGCCAAGCGCCATAAGACATGGGTCTAGTCTATAAACTAGTAACCTAGTTAGACTAGTTAACTGAGACAGCAAGAGTAATCTCAAGGCAGTCTCAACGGCAAACTATTTCCATATTCTTTGAAAACTTGTTCAAGTCAAGTGACTATTAATAAATATTTTGTTTTAGCATCTCAACAGGTACGTAACGTGGTTACGTAACTGTCAGTTTGTCCTCTAAATGCGCGAGTTAAATATAATATACGTCATGCCGTGAGTACTGAGTAGAATACATTGATACATTGAGACATACATGCGTGACGTCGCAGGCGCATAGCAACTAAAGGTCAGACCGCATTACAAGCACACTGGCTACATAACGATCTATTATTATTCTTGTTTTACTTGCGCCAAATTACACTAGCATTTATGCAGTGTTATAAATCGTATATCTGTTAGCGATACAGGTAATTCCGCTCTAAGTATCTCATTTAGATCTTTAGACGATGCTGAAGTTGCTCGTTAGTGAATGACACCACTCAAAGACGTCAAATAACATTTATTAATTGTAAAGATTTTAACTGAGTTTTACTTAATTGACAACGCTAAATGCGGAAGACATACAATTTAATCCCGCGAGGATTATAAGCTGTGTTTGTTTATCCTCTCAATTTGGTATAGTACTTTAGGTCCTGGAAAAACACATAGGATGCTTTTTATCCGGTAAAGATTTACGATGCCTGTGGGATTATAGTCAACGCGGATGAAACCTCGGGGCACGGGCTAGTTTAACAATGTAGCAGTGTTATAAACGTTGTAGGAGCGCGTGAATACAACTTCTAAGTAAGCTTCATCGACCGCATCAACGCTTACATCAAGTGAGAATGGTCAAATGCAAACCTGTCTAAAATTTCAAAGAGATTAAAGTCTTGTAAACGAAATGTTACGCATCAGGGGAACGCATGCCGTGCACTATCGTTCTACTGCATTGTAATGGACAGAAAGCACTACGCGTTTTATATTCAAAAACAAGCATATAAGGAAAAGACGAGAATTTTCGCCAAGCAAAAGCAAAAAGCATGCATCCGGAACACGTATTGCACATAACGTTGAGTATTAAATGGTCTTCTGTAGTATGCAACGAATGGTTAAGATATAGCAGTGATGAACAAACTCAGTAGGTAGTATTGAAAAACGTAATCATTAGCTTATTTCGTTCTCTACTGATGTGACTTCAGCCTTTTCCCAGAATAGATAACAAGCTCAGACATATGAATCAATTGGATGGCCGCATTTCTGTATTAGAGCGCAAAAATGATGAGACCTGGCGCTCTCCGCATTTAGGATGTACTGCGCAGTGCTACGCACAAAGCGCTGGTAGCCTAGTAGAACTTCCCAGTTCCAAAGCAGAAGGTCGTGAGTTCAAATCCTACTGCAGGCCCAGTCCCATAGTAGTGGGAGGCCTTTTCTGCAAGAGACCGCCTGGGGGAAGTACCACACCTTTGCCAGATATTCATCCGCCAAGCAGTAGTGTGCAAACATTACTGTGTTCCGGTTTGAAGGGCATTATTTCCAGTATTATTTATAAAGAAAATGAGACTTTAGAGCCGATGTCTCAGGGTGACGAGCGCAGTGCAGTGCCGCGCATGATTATGTAATGCAGTATTATGGGTGATGCTGTGACTGTTATGGGCAGGCGTAGCGCTTACCATCAGGTGAACGACTTGCTCGTGTCGTCACACAGTCAAATAAAAAAAGGCATGTACCAATGTGTTTCTTGTAAAACATACGTACGTAATTATCACTCGCTTTTCGATGAAGGAAAACATCGTGAGGGTTTCCTCACGATGTTTTCCTTAGGTATGTGGGTTTCCACATACCTACCTGAGAATTATTTCGGAGGTAGATATGTGATCCACCAATCCGGATCCGGATGGCCTAATCCTCCTCACGAAAGTGAGGGGAGGCTCGTGCTCAGCAGAGAGACGATATGGGTTTATGATGATGAACGCGCAGTGCTCAGTGAATTGCGACTTTATTGCGTCGAAGCAAGAGTCGCTATTTCTTTTAAATGTTTTTGCAAACTGAAGTTCTAACTGTGTGTACTACACATTTATATTCTGTAGTATCATCAGAATCAGATCAGTAGTGTCATCAAAAGGAAGATGTCCACTGATCATAGGCCTCTCCCACAACGCCACAACGAGCGGTTCCTAGCTGTTTGCATCCAGCGACTCCCCGCGACTGGCACCAGGTCGTCAGCCTAGGTGTGGGCCACTTAGACACGGAGCGGAACACGTAGCGTACTACGTCTTCCGATCCGTGGTCGCCACTGAAAACCATTCTTCACCAACGGTTGACAGTTCTATGAGATACGTGGCCTGCCCACTGCTAATTTAAAGAGCTATGACGGTAACTTTAGTTCTTTTGCGGATGTCTTCATTACGAAGCGTATCATCACGCACAGAAACCCCGAGAATAGCTCTTTCCATAGCTCACTGAGCTATTGAGGTATTAGCCTTATCCAAGTGAAATTGTGTAATAACTCTTCGTGGTCATGCCGGTCGCCACCGGTCGTGATCGTGCCGTAGCGTACATCCAGACCGTTTCCCTGTACGTAGGCAATTAGGATTTACGAGGCCCATGGTCCCTCAAACATCCTGACTTGGAGCAATTAAAGGTTTTTCTTTTCATCACATTATTATAAATTCGCACTGCGCGGGAATCAAACCGACAATCTCACGCTGCATAGTCGGCCGCGTAGAGACCATTTCTTCTGATCACTACATAGTTTTAAAAGTTTCACTGCGCGGAAATCGAATCCGCATCTCCCGATGTTAGTAGTGGGAGGCCGCTTCTGCAAGAGACCTGGGGAAGCTTTGCCAGATATTCATCCGCCAAGCAGTAGTGTGCAAACATTACTGTGTCCCGGTTTGGAGAGCATTGTTTCCAAAGAAATTACTGGGCATATGAGACTTTAGAGCCTAAGCACACGGCGTTGTATATGTAAAAAATCCTCGCTTTTATAATCGGCCGCGTAGATACCATTTCTTTTGATCATTTTGATCACTGCGTTGTTTTAAAATTTTCACTGCGCAGGTATCGAGCCCGCAACGTCGCGTCCGCATTCGGCCGTAGATATACCATTTCTTATGATCATTTTGACCACTACATTGTTATAAAATTTGTTCTGTGCAGAAATCGACTCCGCACCCTCACGCTCTACAGTCGGCCGTGTACATAACATTGCTATTATTTTGACCACTACATTATTATAAAATGTTCACTGCGCGGGAATCGAACCCGCATCCTCATCCTTAATAGTCGGCCGTGTAGATACAATTTCTTTTGACTGTAAAATTGGTTTTTGAGCTAATAGGACACGTGCAAGTTAACAAGCAGAAGGAAAAACAAAAACTTGGGAAAGTAAATCTGACTTCTATTACCACGCAAAAACATTTGCGATAATTTTTTAATATGATATTCAATTGTATAATATTTTAAGAACAAAAAAGAATAAATAGTTTTGACAAAAACGCATTGGAAAGTAAAATATTAGTCGGCAGAGCCGATCGCATCGTTGCTTTCTATGGAATAAAAGTCAAATACTCTGTTTGGAATAAAAATACATGCACTAAATAAAAAATCGCAATAAACTATGCATTAGCTAAACACAACATTTAAGGTACGTTTCGCTCATGGTGGGAAATTTCAACTTCGACGCAAATTTTATTACCATTTAAAAATAGTTACTCGATCTAAGTCCAAAAACGAAAAAAACCGGTTCAAATTTAAATTTCCCTCCATATTCAAAACGAACCACCTTAGCAACTAATTCGCTTCGCGACGTTCCATTGATTACGTGATGTTAGTTAACAAAAACGCGCTTACATTTGAACTCATTTCATTTACGTCGTTATTGGTTTCTTTTAAAATTAAATACTGTTTAAGAATTATATTTTTTCCAAAAGAATTAACAATAAATTCACTTACTGAGAAAATACAGCATTATATTATGTTAATACGTGCCGTTAGTCATAGCTTAATGCTAATGTTAATTTAGCATAGCATTAAAATTTAGCATTTTTATCCAGTTCTAATTAGAGCACGGGTTAAATTGGAAATAAAATAGAGATTGCCGTCAGCATAAGATTTAAAAACGATTATTTTTTTGTTTTTCAATATGTAGACGCCGCGCATTGGCGTTCATGAACATAAGGTGTTGCAAGAGACATGCACCATGTCGCTTGGATTAGCCGATATGTTTTTAACAGGTTTAAAATAAGTTTAAGCTCATTATGACATCACGCATTTTCGGCAAGGAAACACATGTCATCATGTGGCATAGCGAATGAGGGCCCTGGAGTATATTGTTATGCCAATCCAAAATGAACAATGACAAGTTAACGATAGCGCCGGCAGTGCAGTCATGCATTAAACATTTTCAGGTCACACAAAATACACTTGACATGCAAATTATTCTGTCACTCAAGAAATTTCAAACACGGATCCGACGTATTTTTGTCTTTTAGTTCCCGAGTTGGAGAACGTCTTTATTGGTAACATTTGTTCACAATCTATACTAAAATATAAAGCTGACGGGTTTGTTTGAACGCTTCGATCTCAGGAACTACTGGTTCGAATTGAAGAATTCTTTTTGTGTTGAATAGTCCATTTATCGAGGAAGGTTATAGGCTATATAACATTACGCTACAACTAATAGGAGCGGAGCATCAAGGAAGAATGTGGAAAAAAACGGGGGGAAAAATGTTGCTATTAAGAGATTTTGTTGCGTGCGCTGCGTAAACGGTTAAAGTTATGCAAAAATGATGTATGACGAAATTGTATCCCATTAAAAGTTCTAAAAAAAGTCCGCGATAGCATGTCTATATTTTAAGGTAAATTCACTATAATCTTTTATATGGTAATTAAATTTGTTCTAAAATAATGCATTATTTGCGAAGGTGTTTTATAAACATGATAATATTAATCCTTATACAAATAAATACTTTGTTTATCACAAGTATTTAATTTTGAACAAGATTGCCCTTTACGTCATTTGAATTTAACGAATATCTTAGGAGATATAATAAGTTTTAATTAAGTACCACGCACATTAATTGCAAGGCAGGCGATCCTGAAGGAGTAGGCAACTTCGCATGCGCTAGCCGACCGCCGCAAGTAGCTCTACGAGGTACCATGCCGCGCGGCTCAGGCGCATGGTTGGCTTCTTTTTTTTAGTTTTTGTTATTGTCAGGAGAAGGTTCTTATGAAAGACAAAATTAAGAAAGTTGCCCGCAAAATTGGAAAATTTGGAAAAAACTGTAAATGTTTTATTCTGTGGAATTTTTGTATGCGCTCACGATTAGACAAGTGATATTTTGCAATCTGCAGCTATTCTTTAGTAACGTAGTGGTTTTTGATCCGGGAAGGCAGAGTTATTGCGGGAAAACTGAAATTATCCTGGTGAAACCTTAGGGCGCAGCTGGTTATTTATATAATTTTACTAAAGTTTAATTCGTAATTTGAGGATTTTCGTAGCTTTACTAGTGTTTACATGTTTGTTTTACCGACCTGCCTATTCCTAATAATGTAGTTTAATAATCTAAAAATCTATACAATAGCTTGTTCACTTTTAATCTTCTAAAGTTATGTAGGCAACTCTTAGTCAGCACTGTCCTATAACATTCTTCACATTAAACTGTATTGGTTACTTGTAGACTTTGCAACCTAATTTCACCTGGTTTAGCCCTCGACCTCAGACGGCATCTCATGTCGTATGTGATATGCAGATTTTCAACGCCCCGTGCTTCAAAGAGCTCGTTTAGCTATAGGTCCAGAACTCCAGATGTTATTGATTGGAAATAATCGTTAAGCTACGTCAGGGGCCCCTGGACAACCTCACATACCCTGGACACCAAAGACTGGCACTATCTCAATCGACAAATAAAGAACAATAACCAGAATAAGGACCACAACCCCTTTATTAGTAGAAAATGTTATTTCTCATCAGCCTAATTCGTCCACTGCTCGACGTAGTCTAATGGAGGCCACTGAGCCCGGTCTGCTCTCAAATAGTCTCTGTCAGCCATTTTCCATAAGTCGTAACTCCACCTGGCTGTGGTCGTGCTACACTACGTTTGCCTAAACGCGGTCTCCACTACACGTCTCTACAGTCACACTCTGCGGTCGTCTACCCCGGCGGTAGACGAGTTCTGAAGGAGCACTACGGTAATGAATTTACGCTAAGTTAGTAAAAGTCTGACCTGTGGATGGTGAGGTACAGCCTCACCAGCTCCGTGAACTTCGGGTCATCGAAGCCGAGCATGGAGGCGTAGTTAGCGGACCAATCCTTGTTCTCGTCGATGGCGCCGATGCCTTTGCCGTCGCGGAACGCATTGCGGTAGATAGTGGCGGCGATCACGGGCAGCTTCGCGATCAGGTTCATGGAGTCTTCGTAGATGTACTGTGGAAGGAAGGAAATGTCAGGTGGTTCTACAAATTATATGCTTCCTATCTGTGACAGAATTTTCAAATCGGATAAGTAGTTCAGAAGATTATCCCCTAAAATGAATAGACAAACTTATAAACAAACTGTAATACCTCTTTATAATATTAGTGTAGATTCATAACGAACTCTATAGCTGGACTATGCAAGTGGATAGCCACTGGGTACAGTAACAGAAGGACGACTGACACTCACCTCCCAATACTTGGACTTGTGCACTCCCTCGGTGTAGGCTTGTACGAACTTGGACTCGCTGTTAAGCGCGGTGACCGCGGCCGAGAACTGGGTCATTGGGTGCAGCTTGCTGGGCATGTTGTTGAGCATGGTCACCACGTGCGCGGGCAGCTCGGCTCTGGAAGACAATGGGAGCTCTAGAATTGGATTCCACTATTTCTAACCCCCAACCTTCTCTAAACAGTACAGCCTAGTGGAAAGAACGTGCGCGTTCCAAGCAGAGTGATGAGTTCATATTCCAATGTAGATTACCAACTTCCTTGTCGGTAAAAAAAACCTCGTAAGGAAACCCACATTATTGGCCCAAGAATTATTTCAAAGATATCTGATCCACCAATCCAGATCGAGCCCCCGTAGTGAATTATGGCCTAATCCTCATCACAAAGTGAGGGGAGAACCTTGCTCAGCAGTACGCGGTTATAGGTAAGTGATGATGACGATGATTAGATGCTTACCTCTGTGCCCATTCCTTGGAGAGGGCCTGTGCTTGTGCGGGGGTGGGTACTTCTCCAGTGACAAGAAGCCAGAACAGACCCTCGGGGAGAGGCTCCTCTCCTCCCTTAGCCTTGGGCAGCTGAGCCTGGCATTCAGGGATGGAGAGACCGCGGAACCTGATCCCCTCATCGGGGTCCAAGACGGAGGTCTCCCACACCAGACCCTTGATTCCACGCATGCCACTGTACATCTGAGGAACATCACGTAACCTTGAGCTATGGTAGACGAGCGGTAACTTGTGCGTTTTCTAACCCAACTGCACCGGTTTCGATCCCCAGCTCATTAACTACTTTCCACACGTTATGTGCGAATTCCCATCGCTCCGTGCGGAGGGCACGTTAAGCCAGAATTTCTTGTTGTTTTGTTATCCATTGATAACAGTTGTTAAGCGTCTTCAGCGCCCCTTGGGCGGTCTGACAAACACTGACATCAGAAGCCGGGCACTAACTCATTCGATAAACAAACAAACAACGTAAACTTGTATTCTATATTACTAAGAAACGAAACGAACATGTCATCCATCTGATGGTAAGCGCCACGCCTGCCAACAACAGTTCCAGTGCCACCCAGCGCACAGCCCTCGTCACCTTGAAACATTGGTTCTAATCTAAAGTGACATAATGTCCAGCAATTTAGCTAGAAACAGTGACTTTTAAACCGGAACGGCGGCGGCGTCCTTGACGGCGGAATATCTAGTAAAGGTATCGGACTCTTGCAAAAGAGGCCTACCGCAACAAAGCATCTCGTGCGAATATGAGATATGATATCTAAACAATCATCCTTAAAATTGAAGTTAATTAGTGTCAAACGCCGCGTTGCGTTGGCCTCGGCTGATCTTGAACTGAGCCAGGGTCCTCGGGCCTGGTTCATTGACCGACACACGCTCCTTGCGAAAACGAGCTACTTCGCGAATGTGCTACCTACGTAGAATTTACATTTAACGTCCAAAGATTACGTCACTTATCCAAAAACCGGAATAATTACCAGGTTCTCCGATTATGTAACTTTAGTTTTAATCAATGTTAATCAACAAAACAGTACCTGTGAAAACGTACGCACACCCGCGGGTTCGAATGGTCTTCGTGGATTTTCAACACGGACGGTTTGCTCACGTTTTGAGAGCTACTGTTGTAATCGGTAGATTGAAATTGAATGCAACAAAAGTTACTTAATCGGTTCCCTGATAAAAAATAATTTGGGTGTAAATGTGCTTTTTGACAACAAGTTACATAATTGTTTATTTGTCGAAACAAGTAGTGCCCATCTGGTGTCAGATATAGTTAGGCCGCCCAAGGGCCTCTGAATTCTTCCTCTTCGTATTGATCATCCAATTGTTTAGACAGTTACGGACCATTATTCAGCTATTGCTACACCATAGGCAGAAGCCTCATAAAGTTCGGTTAAGGCGCAGGTATCGGGGCCCTTTGAGCACGATAACAAAAGCTGCATCGTTTTTGCAGGCATCACAATCGCATTGACTAATATCCGGGTCAATAGAATAGGGCCTCTGACGTGGGTTAACGATTGCTGTCAATTGATAACAACCGGGACCGACCTTCCGAATCACGAAGGAAATCGCGCATAACTTACAAGAATAAGTAATTGATGACCAAAATTGTTTGGTGGCCTCTAAACCGGTTCCATTTACATAATCACTATCAGTAGTTTTCCATGCGTCATTGTCTTTATAATTATTTGCACTAAGTTGCCAGTTGCAATTTTAGCACATTGTCATAGGTCTACGGATGATTTCGAGGTATCTATAGGTATTTAACTATTTACTGCTTTAGCTGTGTCACTAAACGTACATCGTTAATATCATTGTGTACCTTGTTCTGACGATATATTTTTTTCATAAACTTTTTGCTACAATTTTTTACAGAGCTGCGAAATGTTTAAAAGGTACCTGGCTATAAATAGAAGTCTATAAGTATGTACCTGTATCACACTACTTCTAAGTAATTTCTTACCATGTCAACGGTGACCTCTCCGACTTTGGTGCTGCCATGGTTCTTGCGGAACTCGCGGATCTTCTCTAGTTCCTTGGGAATCTTTTCCTGGAGAATGCTCTTCAGGTTGGTGTTCTCCGCGCTCAGGTTCCTGCACAGGATGGAGGCAGCAGGACATGCTTTCTGTAACAAACAATATAAACGGTGAAACAAGACAACTAACGTCATAATTGTAGAGAGCTAGTGCGTTGGACAATACTGGACGGCATGATGGGAAGAGACGCCTAATCCGATGTATATAATGGTTGAAAATAACGTAACGAACTAAGGAGTCGTAGACATGACCATCTTTGGTAATAAGCCATTCCAATAGCTGTACTTGAATTCAGTGGTAAGCAAAATGATTAAATCAATGTCAAGAGGCGGCCATCGACGTTTATTGAATCGCTAAAGAATATGTTATGATTGTTACTAAGATTAAAATCTATGATGAAATTATAAGCGGATCATTTCGCGAAGCGGAGAATTTCTTCCCTATCAGTGCGACTGTAACGGCTACAGTTGACTTGGCGTGATACAACGAATTGGTCATTATTTCTTATAAACGACCTTGAACAAAGTGTTTTATTACTAGATCTTTGAAGCTGTACGTTTACATACTTCCACAATATAAGCCGCATAAGATGTTATGTTTGGATGCAATTACAGTCTAGATTATTCAGTCAATGTATGGGTTAATATATTTTAGAACCTGAGGTATTATAATTCAGATGATAATTTTTAATCTTAACAATGTTGAAAATTAAAGATAAAGTTACTAACTTTATAATCAGGGACCTGTTACCTACCTACCGACTTTAGATAGATAGATAGATAAACTCTTTATTTAAACACCACAGAACAAAGAAAACTTAAAAACTAGAACAAAACAAGTTTTACTATTAGTGTCACAATGGGCGGTCTTATCGCTCGACTTTATGTTATATTATTAATTACTTTGTCGTACAGTTTATGGCCGATATGTGTTAGTGGTACATGATAAATGGTAAAACGGAATACTAATCATATCGTTATCTACCTATATGGACCTACCTATATATACCAGTTTCATGACTCATCATCATAGTATTAGAGCATAGGCCATAAAAATAAGTATTTTCTGTTTATGTTACCATTATT
Source organism: Campaea margaritaria (assembly GCA_912999815.1). NCBI lineage: Eukaryota > Metazoa > Arthropoda > Insecta > Lepidoptera > Geometridae > Campaea > Campaea margaritaria. Next base: position 11,998,757 of record OU538788.1, read on the forward strand.
CGGTCGCCTTATTGGATTGCCCGCAGAGGCAAAATACAGAATTTACGTAAGTTAAACACATATATTAATCAAAGGCACTCTAGTAACATCTCAAGATCAATTTCCTCAAGTGTTTTTCAAGTGGGTACTTTAAAAGCGAAGTTTGAATAAAATGCAATTCAATTAATTTCAGTAAGGTATAGTTTAACAGTTCAAATCAATCTCTAGGTACAATACATGTGGGGTTAGCACGGGCCACAGTTTAACCCAATTGACACCGACGCGTCGTTACGACGCACTCTCATTCCAATAAACGAGTTTCTATCAAAGGCGCTTCTTCGTTTATGTAGTTGCTCAATCAGTGTGGTGATCTCCCGGTCAAAGGTAAACGTTCCATACATTGAACATTTTCATGAATACAGATAACAGAGGTAATGACATTTTTTTTACTAGTCGATAGATTGTCACCGCATCGAGCCTGCGATTTACCAGCGAATCGAAACCAAATTAAATCGATGACGATATTGAACCGTGACCTTACAAAAGGACACAGAAAAGGTTTTCCCCCTCTGAATGAGTCTCAATTTCTAGAAACAGTTAACTCCGCCAGCTCATACTATAATTATAAACAGAACTGATTGGGAAAATAACATGTGAGAGTGCCGTGTTAATTTTGTGGAGGGTGAAATATACGAACTAAGGGACAATTTCCATGCGTAATTGAGCGCTTCGTCATCAAGAGGGTTCCTTTCAGTGTCAGTAGTAAACACACGAACACGACATGGCAATGAAGACGTGGCGCGTGCTTCGTAAGGTCACTGGAAATAAGGCCGAATCGCTAATTATGTAAAAAACTATGTTTCTGCACAGAGTTCTCCTTGAGAGACTACGTTTGCCTAACACTCGATCGGTTTGAGGAAAATTGTTTAACTACCTGGCTGCGTTTTATCTTTCCTTTTATGCATTGAGGCTAAATTGTAATGCCAAAAACACAATATTATTATCTACACTTGTAAAGTAAAGTAATGAAAAGATCAAGTAAGTGGACTTATTCGTGCCACAGAATAAGAATATACCACGTTCAAAAATGGTGGTATTTCTATGGGTCCGTTTGTTCATCCCTTAAAAACTTCCATAGTTTTGTATTGTGGACTCTACTATTTGGTCGCTAATGTTGTACGTAACATATCGATCTGACGAGTAAAAACCGACCTTATAAAAAATGTAGGCGGTGCGACGCAACGACATGACATTGGCCACCAGGCTTCAGTAGGAAAGGTCTTCTCAAATCGATATAAAACAAATACCCCGGACGAAGCCGCGAGAAACAACAAGTGTATTTGATAATTCATTGTCATGCCCGAACTCTGCGATAAAACTCACAGATTGAGACATTTTTGAGAATGTCTTTCAGCCAAAACTATGAGTCATTGTTAGTTGATACAGTTGTTCGTACCACTGACCGATCCAACCAAAGTTCAATTATGATCTCCTAACAATATTATAGCATCAGGGGAACCATCCTATCCCTGGAGGAAGTTCTACTTAGGCCTTTTTAGTCTTGTTTTAACATTACCAGTTTAGTCTTGGTTTTAAAATGAAGTATTTGTTAGATACGTAAGAACGATAGCTAGAGCAGTGTGCGTAAAGCTACCTAATTAGAAAAGTAAAGTATCGACGAATTATCGCAGCGGTAATTAGGTTCCTCGAACATCGTGAACAATAGAATGAAACATCAATATTTTACTTAATTTTTTCACTATTTTAGTCGACGTGTGAGATTGTATCATAGACATTGACGGGAGATTGTAGTATTTTATGTTTTGTAGGCTTTCACCAGCCATGACGTCATCTCATTTGCAAAAAAGAATCTCATCATCTATCTCATTTGCAGAAACTGCAAAACATTTATTTTTCATCTCTCGGCGTAAATTTAATACGAGTAAATAAAATAAGATAGCAGAAAACAGTTGTTCAGACTAAAGACGTATAGAGTAGGAATTTAAGTTTCAAGGTCTTTACCATTATCTAATCAAATGCGGTATGTAGGTACCTGCAATGATTTCTTAGCTTTCTTTACTCCATTAATTAATGTTGCTGGGTTTTTGTAACGCGTATAGCAGAATATGTACTGCAGCTAAATTTAACATAATTCAGCGTCGTTTAACAAAACACGTCAAACTAATTGTTACAACTTTCCATACAAATGTGTTATAGGAATGGAAAAATAGCTACGAGTAGATGTAGGTACCTACTATGACTATCCAACCAAACATCCAAACGTGTTAAATATAGTTGTTAGTTAGTGTTCGTAGGTTTAGTGAGGCACTTGTACGGCTCAGCCGACTAATACGAGAAGCCGTAATCGGCCACGGCCATGAGCCAGTGCGTCAAACAAAACATAATACGCCAACTCAATAGATTTTATTTATAAATTTGTAAAAAAAACAGGCAGGCTACGGTGCGAATATTCATTCGCCGGAATTATTGGTTTGATTTGATTCAAATTTTGTTTTGCTTTCGACTGGTAAATAGTTACATGTTACTTGGGTGACTGACTAGGTACTTCAAATTTATTTAAGTCTTTTGACTCATCAATATAATTCAAGAGCAAGTTTCGAAACGATAATTGCTCGATTAGTTGTGCATTCAGAGTCCACGCCGCAGGTCTTGGGTTCGAAACAAACCAACCGTTAGCTGCCAGTACCACCGACCAGCTAACTGACTGAACTAGTGATGGCAGTCCTATTCAACACTTAGCGTGATTGATTACCATACCACCTTTGACACGTCGTCACATAACACTGGTGACATAAATGACGAAAACGATATCAACCTGTCCGCCTATCGGTCAATTTGTTTCACATCACGTCAAAACTACTGAACCAGTTGGAATTCAGTTTACACTATTTATTTGATTAGAATCTGACGTGTGCAATTATACACATTACATCTAAAACCAACGAGCTATTGATAAAAAAAAAACTGTTTAGAGGCGGCGCCGGTATAGGCACCGGGTTCCTGATCGAAGGCCATCTGATGGACACTGGGAAAAATAATCCTCAGCGTTCCCACTAGTGGGGTGGTTAGTGGGGACGTTAGGAATATACCGACTTTGCTAAGAAACTGTAATTTAACATCGACATTAAAAAAAAAGCACCTTGTACAAAGTCGTGGGTAACAATTAGTAGCCGATAAAAAAAGTATTACACGCACCGCACGTTTGGGCGTGTGCCCGACGCCACAAGTACGAATTTGACCTGTGGTTATCTTTAGAGCAAGGGGCGTCGCAGAGGACACGCATCGTGAATGTCACTACGAGGATTTCTGCTCAACTGATAACGGAGTGCTCCATTCCGTATCGGCGCGCAGTCCAAGCTTCCGGACTGTACCACGTGACCTTATTGGCAACATGAGGCGCCATGGAAGCGAAACGTCTTCGCTCGTCAGCCCGTTATATAAATCGGTTACGGCGGCAGCCTCATTGTTCGCACAGGAATGTCATAATATGATTAAGTAGGATGTCATATGCACCTCAACTCTAGTTACTGCTTTGTATCACGTGTACGTTCAGGGTCGGTGGTCTGTTCTGTAATTTTACTGGCACGGACGCATATCGCGAATGCGTGGATTCTCTCATGTGACATCGTTTATCGGCACGCTACTCCTCACGCCACCGTGCCATGTAAGGCATTGGACACATGTACATTTAGTTTTGCTCAAGGCCATTACAAATGCTGTATGCTATGGGCAAAACTCACGAGTCTCACGTGACAAGATAATACCCGTTAAGATCGATCACTGTATTTTGACTGACACCATTCAGTATGAGGAAACTTACATGTAGATAAGATTAGATATTATAAAATATTGGTTGGAAGAAATCTATAGCGCTGCTACTGATATTTTAAAGTTTTGCATGGCTAAAGAATTAGGTACCAGGTCTTCGCTAAGTAATGATTTTGCGATAGAAGCAATTCAAGTGGGGGAAATTTCATATGAAAGTCCTTTCTTTTTACCTGACTTCCCAACACAAAGGAAGGTATTGTGTTTAGAGCTAGTGTATAATAATGTACAATAAAAATCTGTAATCGTCAGGTGAAACCGCTGCGCCCACCTATGTAACATGATAATATTTCGTGACGTCGAATATTCCGTTCCAGGCGCCAGTATTCTTATTTGTTCTGAGGTACTGATCAACACAATGCTCATCAATTTCAATGATGCATGAATAGTATCCGGGCCCCAGCGGTGGATTATAGTCTGATCCTCCTCACGACAGTGAGGTCCGACGGTTTGAAGAAGGTTCATATGCAGGAAAAAATTGGAAAATTGCCCGCAAAATTGGAAAATTTTCGAAAACGTGTAATTTTTTTTATTACGATTATTTTTATGAACTCACGATTTGATATATAATTTTTTCGCAATCCTCAGCAATTCTCAAGTAACATGGTGGTTTTAAACCTGGGACATGCAGTTATTGCGGGAAAATTGGAATTAAGCAGGTGAAACGGCGGAACGCCGCTAGTTATACATAAATCAATTCCTACTTCGCTTGGTCACGCCATAACTTGACAACGACTTAACCGATTTGAGCATTTTTTTATTTCAAAATGTTTGCAAAAGTTCCGGTCGAGTTTTACGAAAACAATTGGAAAAGTTGTTCGGAAAATTGGATCTATAAAAATTAAACCCTATTTCCCTTGGTCACGCCGTAACTTGAGAACGACTTAAAGGATATGGCGACTTTTTATTTTAAAATGGTCGCAATAATTCCCATCGGGTTTTTATGAAAAAAAATTTGGAAAAGTAGCCCGGAAAATTGGAAAAAATGGGAATAATTGAACAGATTTTTTTTTATGTGGTTTTTGTATAAACTCACTATTTGACTTTTTGCGGAGCAAAGCTAGTTTTAAATATAGATAATTTTTGCTCACTACATGACCATAAAAGCCAAAAGAGAGATAGATGTGGATGTAGGGTGTGTAAAAAAATATAGGTTAAAAGCAGTCACCAAATGGTGGCTGGTTTCCTACTAGTGATTAGGTTCTTTAATTTACTGAATTATTTTATTTTAATAGTTTTTAGATATGTGGTAGGTACTGACTGAGATCTACAATCAGTAATGCTGGTCCTATTTGTTCTTATAAAACTTTGTTGACCGTACTAGGCCTGTTTTTAAATGGAAGTCTAAAAAAGTCTATGTTTGTTTAAGTTCTAAAATTTTTCTGTATTGTATTTATTTTTGGTGCACAATAAAGAATTTACTATTCGATTCTATGATCCTTTTTATATCATAATCCATTGTTTTAATGGCTGCGAAGTAATTTCACGGATAGCTCAGTAGTATTTTTTAATTATAATTCTTTTTTTATATAAATGAGTATTGATACCAGGAGTTTGTTGTGAGTTCTCATAGTAAAATGTTGTTGTTGTTTTGCAATCTTTAAAAACAAGTATTTCTTTTATTATTTATATTTTTTAACATTTTTGACTGAAGTTTGGTTTGTAAGTGTGTACCTTATTTCATCTAACTATGGGTATAATAAAGCACTAAAGAGGAAAAACTAAATACCTACTTTCATTTAAAATATAAATAAAAAATGTAGTCTAGGAGGCTTATAATACTGGACAAGAACTGTTTTCTATATGGTGTCTGTTTGTTAGTTTTCATATCACATAATATCTACTGACTGAACCAAATAAAATGTGGGTTCCACTGTTTGCTGTCATAGAATCTGACTTGAGTAATTATATAAGTACATAATATGTGACATAATATTTATATAATTATCTACTCATATTCATACTAAGTCTCACATTTATTTAATCTGAGCTTATTAAGAGACTTTCGTAAATACTTACATAATGTCTGTAACTTTCTTGATCAGAAATCAGAAATTCATGAGCAAACCAATAAAATTATCAGGTGGACCATGCATAGAGTATAAGAAACTATTGTCTTCTCTATAGTAAATGGGTGGCGCCAAAATGTATAGGTAGGTAAAAATACGAACCCATAATTGTTATTTTAGGTATGTAAGTTAGTATTTAGTACCTTACTCGATAGTAAATGATCTAAGTATCGAGATCAAAAAATATGTGAACTATTACTCAACACTACTGTAACTGATATATTAGTATCGTACAAATCAAACTATCACCTATTTAATTCAGGAACTTAGTAATTTAGTCGAATACAGCCTGCATCAAATAGAATTAGTATTGTTCAATGTCCATCGTACAGCTACGCCCGTCCTTACGCAAACTACTAATAAATACTATTACTTACTAAATAAACACTTTGATGTACTTAGTAATTTACAACTAATCCATTCACTACTAAAGTGTAATAAAAGTATTTCCCTCCGAAATAAGTTTTTTTCTATTACATAACTTCAAATTCAAAATGTGGGCTAAGTAGGTTATGAATTTATGAAGGAACAGTCAAAATATAATATTCCGAGCATTTACTAATATCAACTATAATGAATACTTATTGACTAGATATTTACCTGCACTTCCACTAATTTAGTTGATGTAATCCTGAAAAGAGCCATGATTTAAACCCACCGAGCACTAACTACCGCACAATCCGAGCACTGAATCCCGCTTGCGAGTTGCGATTCGCTCGCACCAGTGTTGCCGCTGGTTAAATTTTATGAATTATACATTGAAAGGGAAATTGCCATACTCTGGCGAAACTGAAAAAGTTGACGAACAATAATTATTTTAAGCCAAACTAAAGAGTAATAATTTAATAATTACCCTGTATTTTATTAAGGGTTAACCCTTAATCAAATACAGGGAATTTATTTCCTACTTAGTCCGGCTGAGCAAATTCGAGATTTTTCTTTTTAATGACAACACTTAGCAGTAGCAACCTTAGAAAAAAATAATCTTGTATATATTCTTTACTCATTAATGGTATCATTTCTCAAGATGTTGTTAACCTGACGTCGTATTTGAAAGTCAAATCCACAAGTTGTAATTTTTTTCCTGAAATACCCGCCTTGATCAGACATTTTGAAAGTTTATAAATAAAAATCAGGTAAGTGAGTACACGCTATAATAAAGTAAACTAGACTTGTTTTCTGAACGCTTAGCTGAAAAGAACCTTGAAAACAATTAGATTTCTTGGAGAATTTTCAACTTGAATTAGTGGGAAACAATATACTCTTGTTTGACCCTGTCTTCAAAAAAAATTTATATATATATAAAACTAGCTGCGCCCCGTGGTTTCACCTACGTAGTTCCCGTTTTGTCCCATGGGAACATACGATCGGGATAAAAAGTACCCTATTACTCAATCCTGGCTATAAACTATCTGTGTTCCAAATTTCATTCGAACACGCTTAGTAGATTTTGCGTGAAAGAGGAACAAAAATCCATCCATTCTCACAAACTTTCGCATTTATAATATTAGTGGGATTTACTTGGCTCTGTAAGCAATGTAGTAAATCATTTGTTTATCTTAACCGCGTAGGTGTAGTTCGCATCCTTTCCTGCTAAACTGTTATCAAAGCTCTTCGGCTGAGCAGCTCCAACAAAACTATGTAAACCTCGACATTGTTTACACATTTAGGCTGTTTGGTGTTAACACTTTCACTGCTGAGCCGATTTACTTGTCTAGCCACTGCTGCAGCTCTGCACATTCCATAGTGTTTCCCATATAGCAAACACAACAGTTATGTTTCCCGCACTCGCAGAAAGTTATGGAAAACATGACAGTTGTGTTTTCAGCAGTGAACGTGTTAACAAGTTGACTTCATGGCAGAGAAGGTATATCTCGTCAGGACTAGCGGTGGTTGTTTGCAACCAACATCATGCTGAGTTGAAAGCCCATTTGTGACACCTTTCCAATTGTTTATTTGTTAAGCATTGCGCCCCGCGGTTTCGCCCGTGTAGTTCCTGTTCCCGCAGGAATGTGGGGATAAAATATAGCCTATATTACTCGCTGTCAATGTAGCTTTCCATTAGTGAAATAATCTTTTAAATCGGTGCAGTGGTTTAGCCAAAACCTTACATATTTCCATACAAACTTTTATCCCCTATTTTTACTTTACCCCATCAAGGGTAAAATTTTTACAAACTATGAATGCCAAATTTATTTATATCTAATCAAAAACCTAAAAAATAAATTTCAAGCTTCTTCCAAATATTTCATATTTTTAATGTTTTATTTTCCAATATGACTGATTTATTTTATTTATTTTTTTTGATCTCTCTTATTTCCTCATTATTAAAAGCTTAGAGGCACATAAATAACTATAAAACTCGATTTTACATTGACAACGTCGGAATATTTTTCCCTTCGTCATATCAATATACCTACCTACTTACCTATTTCCATAATCAAATGTTCGAAAATAAACTGTTTGTAAATAATATGATAATCCTCACTTAAATCACGATAATATACGATCACAGAACACAGAAAGATAAACGATACTGCTTTACACCTCAGGCCAACAGTTGTATAGGAAGCTGTAGGTCTTCTTTGGTGTTTATAACTTTACTCCTTATTGCTTCCTTTTGTGAGGCTACAAAACTTCATGATAAGCAAGCATTAAATGTTTAGTATGTTTTGCTTCAGATTCAGATGGCGCCTAAAGTAAAAACAGTGGGAATATGCACTGAAACAGAAAATAGGGAAAATAGGGATGTCATAGTAATAAAAACAGTGATATGGGCTGGCAGCACTGAGTTGTTAGTTGTCATTTGTCAACGAAATAGATCTAGCTCAGTGGTCGTCACACTTTTTTGGTCAAGGGCCGCATAGAACAGTGTGAGATATCACCGCGGGCCACACTAAGGAACAAGCCTTGTGTCGTCGCGTCTAGTTACAATTTTAACGACCGCAAAGAACACCCGGATGAATAATAAAAAAATAGTGGATTAAATAATTAGTAGCGTGTTTTAAGATTCATCGCCCCGGGCCTGTGAGGTTTGTCGCCCCATAAATTAAAGGAGTAGCACGAGCGAAGCAATTGTGAAATTTTTTAAGCATTCCTATCAGTGTCAGAATCGAAGGCTTATTTCAATAGCACTAGCAGACATACAGTAGAATAAGCGAAGCGAGTTCGAAAAAAATTAAATATAAGTGTGGTAAATGAAAAGTAAAATCAAATGCACAAGTTGTCGGAGAACAGCGCGAGTGAAGCGAGCGCAATCATTTTAGAATACTTCTGTGAATGTGGGAAATGAAACGTAATTCCAAATGTACCAGCCAATACTCAAAGAATTGTGTAAAACCTGTGAAATTTGTAGCTTATTCTATCAGACTATGCTATTTCAACATTCGACGGATTAACCGACTAAGTTCACGCTTCGTTGTTGCGTCGCCAGGCGCTATGAACGTTGTGCAATCTAAATTCAACCGCCTTCCCGTCTACGAATTGACAGGTCTATTGATCAACGTTGAACCGTTCACTCGTTTATTGCACGTTATCCGTCGAAATAACTAGGTCATACATTCAACGCTCATCGCTAGTCCCTTTTGTTACATCGTTCAAATAGGTAGTACGCCCCTGTTCACACAAATTAATACTTGTCTCGGATGGGATTCGAGCCCACGGACACTGAGGCACCGGCAATAGTGAGTTGACCACCCTAACCGCTAACCAGACGTGCTATCCACTACCTATTATTATAAATAATAATAACAAAAATTATTCAATAGAATCAAAGTCACGAAAAGATTTGGAGAGAAAATTGCAGGAGGAAATCTATACCGACCATACTCATGTTCGAATACTTCTATGTGCAAATTAAGTTTTGATATTATCTACCAAAACTTTTTTCCTTGTCGCGGGTCGCACAGATATCGGTTGCGGGCCGCAGTTAGACGACCAATGGTCTAGTTGAATATCATAAAATCAGCGCTTTTAATAAAAATCCTCACAGAACAATTCAGAACATTATTACTTTGTTTAGCTAAGGTGCAAATACTACTCGGTGGAAACTATAAACTATCTGATTTAGCGACTACAAATAAAACAAAATGAATCAAAAAACATTTTATTTAATTTCAGTTTTATGTGTAATAGTTACTTGTAAGGATTTCCGTTTCGGCAGTAGCAGAGGTGGAAATTTAGGAGTACCAGGGGATTATAATGGCGAGAGACTACCAGAGCCCAAATGGTTCGAACAAAGGCTGGACCATTTCAGTAGAACAAATCTCAGAAGTTGGAGACAGGTAAGTTTTATATTTTATTTCCATCTAATACAGAGCATTTAAAAGGAGCCCTCTATCTGTAGAAATCGACTGTATGAATGGAAAAAAAAATTAATGAAGATTGATCGTTAACTGTGCAACTAATAAAAATAATAATGTGTGTTGTTATTATAACACGTTAAGTGCTGAAAACACAACTGTCGTGTTTTTCATAACTTGCCGCGATTGCGGGAATACACAACTATTTGTTGTATACATGGGAAAACACTATGGAGTGTGCAGAGCCGCACCCGTGGTTAGACAAGAAAATTGGCACAGCCGTGAAAGTGTTAATAATAGTTATGGTTGCATTTGAACACACAAGTTCATAGGATCTAGTTTTTGATGTTGATTCTAGATTAACACGTGGCTTGATGTTGAGTCTAGATTAACGTGTGGCAATCTGTGGTCTGTAAGGTTCTGCATCATTTACGTTAGCTTAGCATTGGTGAATGTAATGATGGACAATACGAACATAGATTTGTTGCCGCTTCAGTAAATACTGCTAAATGTCGTTATTGCATCCCAATACTCGTTATAAGAAATGGTCCTGACCCATTCATCTTATAGTGCAGGCATCACAGCAAGTGTAGCTAACTTAGTTTAGCTGTGTTGTTTTATTATAATAATGATAACATGTGCCCTGTACATAGATCCTGTCCCTTAACTAGGTCTTTTCATAGTCGGCTCACAATGTAAACAAACGAGTGAAGCAATGTCCTTAAGCTTAACTATGTGGGCTAGCTAAGTTTGGTTACACAATGTCCACAGTCCCCCTAGCATATAAAAAAAGAACAATAAATCTATCTATAAGCCCATTTTCTTTATTCAAGAAATTGGTGCACCCCTCAGTTTCACACGCGTAGTTCCCGTTGCCTTTCTAGTTGTAATAAAGGACTCTACTAGGGACTTGAATAATGGAAACCAATCAAAATATAAAGATATGATACAAAGAAAAAAAAACATACCAAACAATAATAATAATGTGCCTGTTATTATCTAAGAACTTTTCAAATCTTTACTTTTTATAACTCACATTGTTTATCTTTGTTACAGCGTTATTATGTAACTGATACATTTTATGCCGCAAACACTGGGCCAATATTTTTGATGATAGGCGGAGAAGGGCCTGCGAATCCAAAATGGATGGTAAAAGGAGCTTGGATCGAATATGGCAAACAATTTGGTGCACTGTGCATAATGTTGGAGCACCGTTTTTATGGAAAAAGTCATCCAACAAGGTAACATTATGTTACAAATATCCTTAAAATTAAGAAACCGTTAGTGTACGAGTTATGCAATCATTAAGGGTTCCGTGTAACACATCTCAATCGCACATAGATCTGCAATTAATTAAAGTTACAATATCATGTCAGAAATCATAATTTTATTATTTACCAATTAATCTTAGAAATACACATACAATAGATTATGCCTGCCACACACTAAGGTATACCTAACAGGTTTGCATGTATGTTGTATAACTGTGCAGCTTTCCACACTATACATGCTAAGAATTACCTGTTCAGATCAACTGTACATGCAAACTTGTCAAGTGTACCCTAGTGTGTGGCATGCTTAATACATTACAAATTCATATTTTGAAAAACAGCATGAATATAGATTCTTTCGTCATGATCAAAGTGTAATTTTACATCAAAAGTTTCTTCCAGGGACACCGGTGTAAAGAATTTGATCTATTTATCATCTCAACAAGCTCTGGCTGATATCGCAAATTTTATCACTTATATAAACAGTCAACTGCCACAAAGTCCCACATGGATTGTGTTTGGAGGATCATACCCTGGATCACTAGCAGCATGGATGCGTCTCAAATATCCCCACCTTGTCCACGGAGCGGTGTCATCCAGTGGACCTTTACTAGCACAAGTTGATTTCCAAAGTATGTATGTTATTTTACAGATATTATTCTATCTTACTTAGATCGTTTGGTATAAATACTGTTGACACGAATAAAGTAATTAATTTGCCATCTATAAAGCTGTTTCCATCCTTTTTAATACATTTCACTGCAGAAAACACAACTGTCGTGTATTTCATAACTTGCCGCGAGTGCCGAAAAATACAACTGTTGTGTTTGTTGTATGTTTTGATACATTTGTATAATTTACACAGCCATTATCAAACTCATATATTTTGCTAAAATATAACACATGCTTTTGATATTATAATTTACATAAATAATATTCTATGTTACATACTAAACTCTTCATTAAATTATAATTTCAGGATATTTTGGTGTAGTGGTCGAGGCCTTGAAAGAAAAGACGGGTAGTGATGATTGTGTCAACGAAGTTAAGCAAGCTCACAAGGAGATTGTACAGTTGATGAAAACTAGCCCACACATTGTAGAGAAAGAGTTCAGGTAAATTTAGTTTAGCTAGCTTAAAAACATATCATATTACATCATTATGAAATATATTGTTTTGTTTTACAGAGTCTGTATGCCATTTTCTGATGCGTCATCAAATGATATGAAGAACTTCTATAACTCCATAGCAGACGATTTTGCTGGCGTAGTCCAGTATAATGAAGACAATAGGATTAGTGGCGATGGAAAACCAAAAAACATTACTATTAATACTGTAAGTAGTTTACAATACAAACATCATTTGCTTCGACAACAACGGCTATTAGGTCTGAACCACTAAACAGGGAAACTCAATTGTATGGATTTATTCCGCACAGCCACCATTGACTTGAAGATAAAGCTACTTAGCATTACATTCTGCTTATACAAAAAACTATTTTTGACTGGAATGATGTCCAAGGTTTTGCGGTCTATCTATCAGTAATATAAAGTTCGAATATTTCCAAAATAAATTTTTGAATTCCGATTTTTTTTCTGACGTCGACGTCATGTTTTTGTAGTGCGAGGCCTCTTGTACTGTCTGTCGTGTACAAACATTACTATGTTCCGGTTTGAAGGGCACTGTTTCCAGCGAACTTAGGCATATGAGACTTTAGAGCCAACGTCTCGAGGTGACAAGGGCAGTGCAGTGCCGCGCAGGATTATGCAATGCAAAGTTCTGGATGCCTCCCCCCCCCCCTACCTAACGTGTGATTTACTTTATGGATGGTCCTAACTAGCTTATTGGGTGCGTGTGCACTAAGACAAATGTAACTTATATTTCAGATATGCGATTTGCTGACAGAACCCGGCTCGGAGCCTGCATACAAGAAGCTTGGCAAATTCAACTCGATAATACTGGACCAGTCCAACCAGACCTGCCTGGACTATAACTACACGAAAATGATCAACGATTTAAGGAACAATTCGTGGTCATCTAACTCTGGTTTGTTTAATCTTACATCTTGTATTATAAATGTGGAGGTTTGAATGATTCGATGTGAGCTACTCAATCACGCAACGGTTGAACGGATTTGGGTGAAATTAAGCACACAGCTGTTTTATTACCTGGACTAACACATGTTATATTTTTATCCCGTAAAAGTTAACAGTTCCTGTGGGCTGACAGTTAACGCTCAGCTAGTTATCTATACAAATAAATAAAATTGAAGTGTCTGTTTTGAATATTAAAATAACCACATTTACTAGTATGTATATACGGTACATACATATACCAAAATATTTTTTTTTTTTTTTCAATTTACGTCTGTCTGTCTGTTTGTTCCGGCTAATCTCTGGAAGGACTGGACCGATTTTGACGGGACTTTCACTGGCAGATAGCTGACGTAACAAGGAGTAACTTAGGCTAAACTCTTTAGAAAAAAAAAAACATTATAAAATAAAGTAATGTTGCAATGTTCAAGTACAGTCCAATTACGACTGCTGCGTCACGTCGGGTTTAATTAAAATGAATAAACTATGAATGAATAATAAAAATAAAATAGAAAAATAGAAAACAAAAAGTGAAACAATAACTTTTTTGTTAAATTCCACGCGGACGAAGTCGCGTGTTATCTAGCCGTCCGATGACCAGAATGATGACACCGCATTCCAGACCACACCGTGCGACCGGCGGCGATACGGCGAAACGCAGACGCAGCAGAACTGTCCCATGTCTCTATATACTGTAATCCCCGTAATTTAAGCTGACTTCGGCTCCTAATTTCGGACCGAACGTACACACTTTTAGCTTAGGATTTAGATATGTAGTATTTTAATTATAATAAACCTAGTTTAAGAACATTTGGGGTTTCTTTGCACCCTCCGACTGCCGCCTCCATAACTCGCGGGCACAGCTAGTCTATAAATAAAATTAGTTTTTATTTGTTTGCAGGTCGCCAATGGATATATCAAACTTGCACGGAGTTCGGATTTTACCAGACGTCATCTGGCGAACAAGAGATTTTTGGGAACGATTTCCCAGTGGATTTCTTCATCGAGCAATGCCAAGATATATTTGGAAAGAAGTAAGTCTGAATGCAAAGTCTTATTTGCTACCATCTTCTCATATTAGTTTATTAGTCAGGGGTCTTGCAGACTTAGGGTCAGCTTTACACCAACATGATGAGGCACTCAGTTTTTTAGATAGCGATACAATATAGGACCTCTTTGCTACACAAAAAGGTACAAAATATGAATGTAAGCAGGAGAAGCAGCTGGCTACAGCTGACTTACCGATTTGCAATTGTTTTGCATTACTTGGATTGAAAATGGCGGCCACGTTTAAAGGAATTTCGAACATTCGTGCCAAAATAATAAATCATTTATTGGCACTGGAATAAAATTTTCAAGTGAGTAGGTACATACAAAAATTATAAATACATGGAAGTTAAAAATGTTTACATTAAAATCTGGCGAAAAAAACAGAAAACAGTAAAAAAGTAGATGGCAGCATTATAAATAAAGCATTTTCAAAATAAACATCAGGAGTTAAATTTCAAGACAATATACACACGCTTTTATTAGCTTCATCTGTGATTCTCTATGTATATTATAAATAATATAAAAAAAAGTTGTATCACTGGATATAACCTATATAAAATAAAGCAGCGATAGGCAATTATGTTGTTATGTTAGGTATTGTAATTATTTTATCACAAGAGGAAATAACTTGTGGTCATAGTTATATTTAATCGGCCTACATACATGTGCGTAGGGATGGCGATTCTTTACAAAAAAGATCGATTTTTAAATCGATTCGAATCGTAGTCTAATGAATCGATTCACGAAAAAATCGAGGCCTACAAAATCGATTCTTAAAAAATCGATCTTTTTTTCAAGTTTGCGTTTACAATGTAAATTTGTATCAATTTTACTAAAAACAAGATTAATATTGCAATTAACGATATCTTATCAATAAAATCAGGGAATTCAAAAATAGCAATTATTTTTATTAGCGTATCAAACTATAAGATCAACTATAAAAAAAAAAAGTATTTATATACTAACGGCCTTACTAATAAAAAAAAGTTAAGCATCTGTGTAACAACTGTATTACTATACAGTGAGTAAGCTATGAATAGGCGTTACACACTCCCTTTACTAATAATCCGTGGTTAAACAATGCATAGTTATCAATTCCTTATAACAAAAACTGTTAAAGCCTCTTATTCAACCATTCCAAATTAAAACCTTCCCGCCCTTTCATTCGTTCCCATTATGGACGTTCAGTCCTTTCTACACATTCACTCTACCAATCCCTTTCATTCTTTGACACTCTTCCAAAACTCTAACGAACCGACACGGTGCGTCGCTCCATCAAAAACATGAAATAAAATATAATCAGTGAATAATCATCAGTGTACCATCAACCATTAGCAAAAGGGGGCCCCCAACGACGCCTCCAAAGGAAGTTAAGTGCCGACCACCGGTGAGTTTTTTTCCAACCAATTTTCCTCTTCATAACCTCAACAACCCCTAGATACAGTCCACTCGTCTTAACATCATTTTTGGTCCTCGTCGAACCGGATTTCGACTTAGAATCGGTTTCCTATGCTCAAATCGTAAACTCGTTTCAACTTGTGAAAATTTTAGCGTCATCAAGCCGCCATATTTGCACACAACAACCAAATTGCAAAACCTATAATTCGAATTATTAGCATCATATCAACATATCGATCACAACGCATATCATATTTTGTGTTTAATTCATCAAACAAACTCAGTCATTCATTTTGTGTGAGGAACTTTGCAAAAAGTTGGTGTAAAAATACCTACACTTTGTATTTCACCGATCTGCGCACACGCGCTGGAGTTTAGGTAGGTTGGAAGTATTGACCTGTGTTCGTTCTGTGGGTGAGTCCAACTTCATATCGTGTCATTGGGAGAGTCCATTTAATCAAAACATTTGTGTTCGTGTATTCAATTTTGTGAAATTGAACATTAATTATCATTTCAATCGTTGTTTTATGTGTAACATGCGACACTTAATAATAACAGCTTATCGTGATAAATCATTAAACAATTGTGTTAATACTTACGTGTAACATACAGCGCCTAAGTAACTCAAGCAAAGATTGTGTTTGTTTGTGTGCCGACAAATTGCGTTTGTGTGCCGGCAATACGAACAAACCGAATCAAATTCGTCGATGTTCGTTCGATCATTTCATACGGTCATTCTCATAGTGTTTATGCTGTGACTTTTGACAAACAAGTGACAGTTTCGTGTTCGTTTCTGTTTGAAAACTATCAAACTCCATCGTAAAGTGTGTTTTATAAAAGTTTGCGCGATAATAAGTTAAGTTTAGGCGTAAAATTTCTGCTAAAAGTGATAACAACTATCAAATTTCAAAATGAGTGAGACCGTGATTGCGCATTGGGAGTCGAAACGCAGCCTGTCGCACAAGCGGCTCAGCGATGCACTTTTGTGTGCACGTAATTGTGAATCCGAACCGAAACTTATAACGCGGTTAGAGACATGGTGTTCCCGTTTAGACATTATCTTGGAGGGCTTTAACGATGCCCACATCAATTTGGTTTGTGAATTACAAAAGGCCGGTGTAGATGATAAAGAGTTGCAAGGGCAGTCCGTGTTCCAAGAGCAAGCTGATGACATGTATTTCGAAGTACTCGAAGCAAAACGTAAATACTTGAAAGAATCAAAAGTGGAGTTCGCTTCTCCTTCTCAACCGTGTCATCAACCCAAGCCAAAGACTAAACTTCCACCGATTAAATTACCTACATTCACAGGTGAGTTCAAAGATTTTCCGGGGTACATTGACCTCTTTAACACACTTGTTCATCAGCGAACAGATTTAACAAACATAGAAAAGTTTCAATACCTAATCACAACATTGTCCGGGGAACCCATAAATATAATTCGTGCTTTTCATGTGTCTGAGGCTAATTATATGAGCGCTTATGAAGCTTTAGTGAATCGATACAACAACAAAAGGTATTTAGCATTCATGTGTTGGGAACAAATTAATAATTTAAAGGCCATGCCTTCTGGTTCAGCCCAGAGCTTGCGGAACTTGCTTGATGTCTACGGTGAAAACATAGCGATGCTTAGTTCACTGGGATTACCAACTTCAGAATGGGACTTTGTGTTATTTCATTCATTGTTAACAAAATTAGATAAAGCATCTCGTGAAGCCTTTGAGTTGTCTAGCACAGGCAAAGATTTCCCAAGCTTTAATGAATTAAAATCATTTTTACTGGACCGATGCAGTGCACTAGAACGCTCATTATTCTCAAATGAGAATAACAAATCAGTAGTTCAGCAACAAAATAATTATCATAACAAGCGTGTGAATTCAACCAATCAACCAAAGTCAACACCAACAATGCTTTTGGTTCAATCAAACAATCAATCATGTGTTTTGTGTAAAGAAAGCCATGCTCTTTACTCATGTCCAAACTTCTTATCAAAGACCCCACAAGAAAGGTCTCAAGTGATTAAACAATTCAAATTGTGCTTCAATTGTTTGCGTTCAAATCATATAACAATAAATTGCAATTCAACTCACTCATGCAAGACATGCAATCAGCGACATAACAGTCTGTTGCATTTTCCTAAGAGGACAGAGACTGGTGGTCCTGTCAACCCCCAACATAAACAAGCAAGTGCTGCTTACCATCAAACATCTTCGTCATCCTACTCTAATGTCAAGGAAGGTGTGATCACTCCAGTTACATCATTGTCAAATGTGTCTTCAGGTTCATCATCAGGTAGTCATTTTGTCATGCTTGCGACTGCAGAGGTGGAGGTAAAGGATGGCCAAGGTACTTTCCAAAAGGTGCGCATCCTGCTGGACCCAGGAAGTCAAAGTCACATTATTACCAAAACATGTGCCCGTCGTTTAGGCTTGTCCCAATACAAGACTCAAACACCTATGTCTGGAATTGGTGAGGTTCCTGCATGTTCTACAAGCAAAGTGTTTCTGGAAATTAGACCAGTTGGAAAAGTGGAACCCACATTCACAACGGAAGCAGTGACTTTAGACAAAATTTGTGGTAACATGCCCACCCATCCGGTGAATGTTCAAAACTTTGAACATTTAGCAAATCTGAAACTAGCTGATGAAAATTACCACTCTTCTCGTCCGGTGGATATCCTCATTGGTGGTGAGATATTCCCACAAATTTTAATACCAGGAAAAATTGACGGTGGACATCATGCTGCGACGGCTATCAATACAATCTTTGGATTTATTCTTATGGGAAAAACGTTGACAAATTCATCATTCCCCACTCCTTTATCAATCAATCATGTGTCAGTGGACACCAACCTGGACATTGCGGTTCAGAAATTTTGGGAGTTAGACAACATACCTACTGGAGATAACAAGCAATCTCACTCCGTGGAAGATATTCAATGTGAAGATATATTTCAATCAACTCATAAACGGGATGTTACTGGGCGATACATCGTTAACTTGCCCTTTCGTGATCAATCACCACCATCATTTGAAAAATCATACCCAATTGCGCTTCGTCGCTTCGTGCAGCTGGAAAAGCGCCTCCTGGCAAAACCGGCATTTCATGAAAAATATAAGCAACATGTCATGGATTATTTGTCGAGTGGGCAAATGGAGAGGGTACCTGCCAACGAGTGTCAGTCGTCGACTGCATATTACCTTGCTCATCACGCAGTTTTAAAATCGGACCGGGACTTGCGTGTAGTGTACGACGCAAGTGCCAAGGATAACAAAGGTCATTCATTGAACGACACTCTTCTGACAGGACCCAAGCTTCAAGCCGATATTACCAACATTCTTTTACGCTTTAGACTCCATGCCATCGTGTTTACTGCTGATGTACGGCAAATGTACAGGCAGATTAGTGTTGCAGAGGAACATTGTGATTTCCAGCGGATCTTGTTCAGATGTTCCCCTGAAGAATCAATTCTGGAATATAGACTTAACCGTGTAACATTTGGTGTCTCATCAGCTCCCTTTTTGGCCATACGTGTGCTTCATCAACTAGCTCATGATGAAGGTAATTCTTTTCCAACTGCGGCCCAGGTGTTGCTCAAAGATATCTACGTGGATGATGTTGTCACAGGTTGTCTGAACCTAGAACAGGCAATGGGTCTACAGCAGCAACTCATAGAAATCATGGCAGCTGGGGGTTTTGAGCTCAGAAAGTGGTCCAGCAACCATCAGGCTGTACTTCAGAACATACCTGAAGATCATAGGGCGGTGCCGAACGTTAATCAAACATTCGACTGTGATGGTCTATTTGTGAAGGTCCTCGGTTTAGCCTGGAACTCGCAAGAAGACATTTTCAACTATCAAGTAAATCAAATCAATCGAGAGTGTACCAAGCGCACCATGCTATCAGAGCTAGCTCGTATTTATGACCCCATTGGTCTTCTAACACCATTAACATTTTTGGCAAAGCATTTGATTCAACGTTTGTGGCTTCTTGGTTCATCGTGGGACCAATCAGTGCCAGAGGACATTAATCAAATTTGGTCGAAATATGGTCAGCAGTTACCTCACCTATCCAAGCTTCAGATACCGCGTCGCATAACTTCAGATGATGCCGTGTCCTACCAACTCCACGGATTTTCAGATGCGAGCGAGGCCGGGTATGCCGCCGTCGTGTATCTTCGTTCCACTAATCATCATGATCAACATCAAACAGCTCTTGTCAGTGCGAGGTCACGTGTCTCTCCAACCAAGCGCAGAACCTTACCAAGGCTCGAGTTGTGCGGCGCTCTATTGCTCACGGATCTCATGCGACACATCGTGAATATTTATAGCAAAACCTTAAGCATAGAGTGTCAACTTGTGGACGGATTCTATGATAGTGTTGTCATGGATCAAATCAAATTCAACAAATTTCAAGGCCTTTGTCGGCAATCGTATATCAAGCATTCAACGCAAACTTCCAGAAGCAGTCTGGAAACATGTTCCAGGTAAACAAAACCCTGCGGACTGTGCGAGTCGTGGTTTGACGCCCGATGAGCTCATCAATCATGACCAGTGGTGGACAGGCCCGAAGTGGCTGTCATTGGATCAAGTACAGTGGCCCAGAGAGCCCCAAGATTCGAAATCGATACTTCAAGCTGATCTTGAAGTTGACGGTGAAATGCGCGCCTGTGTGCTGAATGTCACAGATACAGCGGAGACGCATCCGGTCGATCGTTTGTTAGACAGACATTCATCATTGAGAAAGGTCCAGCGCGTCTTAACATATTGTTATCGTTTCATTGCTGCTCTGCGCAAAAACAAACGTTCAGGTCATTTTACCGAGCAAGAACTTCATGAAACCCTTATGGTTATCGTTAAACACATTCAACAAACGGAGTTTAGTGAAGAGATAATTATTTTGAAATCAAAACGTGTTCTGCCAAAATCATTCAGAAAACTTAACCCATTTTTGGATCAAAATCACATTTTGCGGGTGGGGGGTAGGCTCTCTCAGTCAGATCTTAGCTACGAATCAAAACACCCAGCTTTGCTTCCTCGCAAGCATCGTTTGACACAACTTATCATTCAGTGTACTCACAACGAAAATTTTCATCCTGGTTTACAAACAATGCAGTTCTTACTACTTCAAAATTTTTGGATTTTGTCTCCAAGACGAGCAATTCGTCAAGTTATATCAAATTGTTACCGTTGTTTTCGTGTAAAGCCCCATAATTTTGAACCTGAAATGGCAGATTTGCCACGTTCTCGTGTTACTCAGATCAAAGCATTCCAGTCTGTAGGTTGTGACTACGCTGGACCGTTTAACATAACTTTTCAACGTTATCGTGGTACGCGTTCTGTGAAGGCGTATCTGTGCTTATTTGTGTGCTTCGCTACCAAAGCAGTACATTTAGAACTTGCTTCTGACCTATCAACAGAAGCATTTTTAGCTGCCCTACGCAGGTTTGTAGCAAGACGTGGTCGGTGTAATGTGATCCACAGCGATTGTGGTTCGAATTTTAAGGGCGCACAGTCGCAACTGATAGACCTCATGCGCGCCGCGTGTGAAACGGAGCGTATTGAGTTTAAATTCAACCCACCAGGAGCACCTCACTTCGGAGGACTTTGGGAGGCGGGTGTTAAGTCCGTAAAAACACATTTGTATCGCGTTGTTGGCACACAAATTCTAACGTATGAGGAACTTAACACGCTTTTGACTCAAGTGGAGTCAATCCTGAACACAAGGCCCCTCTGTCCACTTAGCTCAGATCCTTCAGATGTTTCAGTTTTAACCCCAGGACATTTCTTAACATTAGCGCCTCTCACAACAGTGCCATCTCTTGATTATTCCAACATAAGCATGAACAGACTTACACGGTGGCAACTGTTGCAAAAAATGCACCAAGACTTTTGGTCTCGATGGCATAGTGAGTATCTTACCACTTTATCACAGCGATTGAAATGGACTAAAGCATCACCTCCAGTAAACATTGATCAACTCGTTATCATAAAAAATGAAACTACTCACCCACTGCGATGGCATTTTGGTAGAATAATTAAACTACATCCTGGGCGTGACGGTATCCCTCGATCTGCCTCAGTCAGGACTGCACAAGGTGTTTTCGATCGACCTCTTGTGAAGTTGTGTCCTCTACCAAATAATGACTAGTTTGTGTAGACATCATTTCATAATTTTTTTTAATTTTTATTATTATTTTTGTGTGTGAAAATATAGCAATTATTCATTAAGTTCATTTCAAAACAGATCATTAAATCATAATAACACTTGACATCATTTTATAACAATTATCATATGTCAAGATTTTTGCATTGGTGGTTGTGAACAAATTTTAATGTGTTTTAGACTTTTCTGTCTCATCAATTCGCCAGCGGGGGGGAAGATAAATGTTAAAGCCTCTTATTCAACCATTCCAAATTAAAACCTTCCCGCCCTTTCATTCGTTCCCATTATGGACGTTCAGTCCTTTCTACACATTCACTCTACCAATCCCTTTCATTCTTTGACACTCTTCCAAAACTCTAACGAACCGACACGGTGCGTCGCTCCATCAAAAACATGAAATAAAATATAATCAGTGAATAATCATCAGTGTACCATCAACCATTAGCAAAAGGGGGCCCCCAACGACGCCTCCAAAGGAAGTTAAGTGCCGACCACCGGTGAGTTTTTTTCCAACCAATTTTCCTCTTCATAACCTCAACAACCCCTAGATACAGTCCACTCGTCTTAACAAAAACCACTGGCAACTTTCGTCAGAAACGTTCGAAAACATTACGTCATATTATCAGAGTCTTAATATTAGTTCTAAAAACGCTCATAACTTTGATGCATTAGTAGTGAAAAATATAAATTTTATTAAATTAACTATATTTTTCGTTCTTTAATTACTGTTTTACTTTCACTTAGCCATTTAGTAAGAGTAAAGGATACTAAACATACAGCCATCTCGCGAGTTTATGAGTAGTTAACTCTTTAACCGGCAGCACTCTTATAATTCAGGCACATTCAACTAAATGCAAATAATTGTATGGTTTATACCAAAACAGAAAAAATCGAATGTCGATTTTCAAGGGTGATATATCGATTCAGTGAATCGACACAGTACTTCATATCGATTTAAAAAATCGATATTTTCTGCTCGAAAAATCGATTCTTCGATTAATCGATCTCAGATCGCCATCCCTACATGTACGCACACATACTTAGTACGCTTCTGATTAGACCTGTGACTGACCTGACTGTTTGTGTACCAATCAGCTAAAGGAAATCAAACTATTAAACTGCCTTGAACCCGCGTTTTATAAATAACTAGCGACTTGTCCCGGCATCTCTAGGGGGTAGTAAATGGGCACCGGTTGCACTTGTCTCCACCCGCATATTTCTAAAGTAGGCGTACGGGGCATATTACCCAAGCTATACCTATCCTTCATCATGATGCGAGTCTCAAACACCGACAACTAATGGCAGATGACAGACGCATCGGCTGACGTTAAATACCTACCACAGACGACCAAATACCCCCGTCTACACGTCGATGTGTAGATATCTGTATATGTGTAATGGAGCCGTAATAACGGAAACATGTAGCCAGATTTGTAATAATTAAGCAGTCGTCTTTTACCATATACTTTGTTTTTCAGGTTCAATAAGGAGTTCTTATATTCGGCTGCGCAGTGGACTAACTCTATGTACGGCGCCCTGAACATATCTGTAGACCGTGTGGTATACGTGCACGGCACTGTGGACCCGTGGCACGCGCTCGGTATCACGCATGGACGCACCAACGATAAAGGCATAGGAGTCATCTTGATCAAAGGTTTACAGTTTATTTAATTCAAAGATTGAAAAGTTTGTGTTAATAAAATATTTATCCAGATAAGCTTTTCTAAAATACGTATTCGGTACTAATGCAAGATGATCAAAATGAGTCCTAACACCATTATTCTACTGTTAGTCACCGAGGAGATGCGTGTCTACCTACCATCTCTATCATCAGAACAGCTTGCAGTCACCATAATATTCTATTGTCATCAGAAATAATAAAAGTAAAATAATAATAAATAAAATAATCAAAAAACCTTGACTGACAAAATTTCAACTCAATTCAACAACGGGAACTGGGTCAAAATTGACTTGTAAAATTGCAGGACATACAAGTGACAAGTGAAGTTAATATATAAAAGCTTTTTTTTTTTGACTGAGTAACGAGACGAGCAGGTCGTTCACCCGATGGTAAGCGCTAGGCCTGCCCGTAACAGTCACAGCACCACTCAGAACACTGCATTACATAATTCTGCGCGGCACTGCACTACGCTCGTCACCCTGAGACATCGGCTCTAAAGTCTCATATGCCCAGTAATGTCGCTGGAAACAATGCCCTTCAAACCGGTTCGAACACAGTAATGTTTGCACACTACTGCTTGGTGGATGAATATCTGGCAAAGGTGTGGTACTTCCCCAAGCGGTCTCTTGCCGAAGAGGCCTCCCACTACAATAAATAATAATAAATGTGTGTGCCATAGTATTCGTATGGTGGAAGATTGTAGAAATGGTAATGTTTTCAGGGACAGCCCACTGCGCCAATATGTACCCGAGCAGCGAGCGCGATGCGCCGGCGCTGCGGGAGGCCCGCACGCGCGTGGCGGCGTACCTGCGCGACTGGCTTTCCTCCTGAAAAACCCTTCAATACGGCCCTTCCCTAATACTTTCTTATTAAACGCTGGTGAATACTGCCTTTTTTGTTTTAAGCCTGAGGCCCAACACCTAAAATCACAGGATCCTGGTATAGTCGAGTGTATGTTCAATACACAGTTATACACAATACACATAGCGCTGTCAATCGATTGTTGTTCGATTGATTTGTCAATGTTTATCAGAAGTTCCTCTTTCTTGGTTTACTTAATTCACTTACAGTGTATGTCCTTCATTAGGGATAAACAGTTACCTACTTATAATCTTGAGCCTAATGACTTCAAAATACTCTATTCAGAATCATAATTTCTGGATCGCAAATCTACGATGGTTGTGTTAGACGATAGCAAGCTTGCATGCCGTGCGTGTAATTCGGCTACTATTATATTCTTTCTGCAAAGATTCAGAAGTTCTTTTTTCTTGGCTTACGTAATCGGAAGAGGGTGCTCGTATGCCATTGTAATGACTTCTTGGGCAATGTCAGTGTCCGCTAGCATTGCCGTTCTTGTCGCTCGTCGCTCGCTCGTGTGATGTGTGACGTGTCCATCGACATTAGACATGTATGGAGTTATAGCTAGCTATTTTTTATTATATTCATATGTTATATTATGTTAAAATTATAATTATGTTCAAGGAAGTTGATCTAAATTCTAAATTCCAAAATGTAATAATTGTACAAGCAAGTTTGTAGCAGGTAATTCAAAAGAAATATATTTTATATTTATGTAATATAAGATGGGGTGATGGGCCCCCTATCGTCCAAAGTATATTTAGGAAAATGTTAAAGGGATGGGTTAAATAAAACACTTATTGCCTACTTTGCAATCAATTTATTTATATAGTAAAGACATTGAAACATCCAAGAAAAATGCAATGTAACACTCTCGAAACATTATAATTACTAAAAATGATTACATTCGGAAAGAATACCACCGATTGCCTCCGGGGGGGCACTGTTTCTACAAAGCGTGAGTATTAACACTTTCAATGCTGAGCCGATTTGTTGTCTAGCCACGGGTGCGGCTCTGTACACTCCATAATGTTTTCCCATACAACAAACACAACAGTTGTGTTTTCCCGCACTCGCGGCAAGTTATGAAAAACACGAAAGTTGTGTTCTCTGCACTGAACGTGTTAACTAATAATGAAATAGCTACTAAAACTCCAACAGTGACCCATTCCTGAGGTTGAAGTAGACTTTTTATTCTTTAAAATCACGTAAAAACACCATAGAGGGACGAGGATCGTTTCGTTCCTTTTTTATCTTCAGTCGACGCTCTGTTTCTGCCATATAAGAGCGAAGAGTCGCGTAGAAGTTGTTTACGCGCCTGTAAATAGATATTAAGAGCATATATAACTAAATATGTAACTGCACAGAATATATTTCAATAGATTCAATAGGTATAGGTGTATTTGCTTTATTATTCTTTATCTCGGAAAAGTTCCTTTCTGATACCTATTGCATTACTCTGTATGCACACGTGAGAGGTTGCACATTGTACTTATGTAGTAGCTACTTTTAACATCCAACTTAATAGTTTCACTCGTATATTATGTGCGGACTCTACCTGTGATCGCGCTCAAACTCCGTTTCAGTATCCGACCTGGGCGTCCCAGCCTGGGGTAGATGGTAGCCGAACATAAGGCGGCATATGTCGATTTCCTAGAAAATAAGCAAAATGAGTTAAATTACCTATTAACTAATAAAGGCATGAGTAGGGTAGGTATTTTATCTCACCGTAGGTATGGCACCACCCTCATCTTCATCTTCGTACGGCCTTTTGAAGAAAGGTTCTCGAGCCAACTTCTCGGCCTCTTCAGCCTTCTTATCCATCTTTTCTATGTCGTTTTCGTCCTCATCGGTATCAGAATCATCTTCTGATTCCGGCGCATCTCTTCGGGTCAAAGAGGCGTACGACCTGTAATGTTGAGAGTCGTTTTCCTCCGACACTTCGGGATGGTTATTGACTTCAGTGCGCACCGGTCTAGCACCCCTCCAGTTCCTCAGCGTGTCAACGTAGCCGTACGGCGTGCGATCAATGACATGCGGCCGGTTACGAATTACACGTATGGGCCCCAAAGCTTCGATATCTGAAACAGTGACATAGGTGTTTTAGTCGTAGTATGATAATCAGTCAATAGCGCAAGCGTACATGTGCGAATCTATGACATCGATCCCCCCCCCCCAACGACGTCTATCACGTCGTACGTTAAATGTCAGGAACGGATTGGCAATTACCCCCTTTGGATTCGCGCCTGCATAAGTAATCCAAAACCTGCCTGCTAACTCAGAAATGCGATGCTGTAAATGTTTCCTAACTCAAGGAAGTTTCATTTAAGAGAACCCTAACGCCGAGCGAGCGACATGAGGTGGGCGACGGGCGGTGGGGCTATTAGCAATTCAGGTGGTACCTACGTAGGTATTGATTTAGTGCTCCACTCTGTCTGGGGAAAGCGGAAGGAAGGAGGGTGGCGCGGGAGGGGTTCTAGAACGTTTGACATAAGTAACATAGATTGCACCGATGCATAAGGTTCAAAACCGAGTAAAACCGCACCCACCCCAACTCCCTGCACATCCGCTGCACACCCGCTGCTCAGACCTCGGCCCCTTTGAAATAGGAACGCTAGATCGATACAGCGGATCCCGTGCGAGACCTATAATGACGTAAATAGATAGGTAAGTACCTACCTATCTAACATATTACTTACCAAGACAAAGGAAAAGGTACAAAAATAACTTCATAAATCCACGGGGTTTTTGCGTTGCTCGTGCCTCTGCCGATGAAAAATGGTGTAACCTATAACGAAATGTACCTACACTAAAAACCTTGGTTATGATTATTAATATTCTGTTTGTTGTGCTTGTCTTATAGCCAACAGGTTACTCTTCTGAGATGTCTGAAATTAAGAATGCACCTACTTTCGCAATAGCAATTGGCAGTAGGTACCCGACTTCCTGACGACATTGCCTCAATGACAAGGTGAGCCGATTAAGGACGAGCATTCGCTAGCTAAGTTTTAATATAAATTAATAAGTATCTTACATATTTATCACTTACCTTCGCCGATGGATTCATCTAGCAATGGCAATGGAGTCAAGAGGTCGGGTAAATCACTTTTGTCCAACGCATCTTCTTTGACCGCTAGACGGGGCTGAGGTGCCATGATAAAAGTTGATTTGACTGCTGGATTGACGACTAGTAGCGGCTGCTGTCCTCCTGCGAATGAGCTAGCTGGCAGAGGTGACCGGGACCGTTTTCTAGAACGATCATTAATTCGGCGCATCCAGTCCGCGCATCCATGGGGCCGGATTAAGTCTGCCTAGGCCCGTTCTTTTACTCTTTCCTTACTTTTAGAAAATGCATTTTTTTTAACCATTGGGCACTCCTCAAGCGTATGCTGCGTCATGTCCTCGTCGCAGCTATAATGGTGACACCTGGTTGTTGGTTCCTTCCGGCTATCGAGCGCAGGTACTTTTTGAAACACCCATGCCCCTTAAGCACCTGCATTAGTCTTGTATTACCACGTAATTAGTAATCACCCTTTCAAGGGCTGTCAAGCGTGGAACTTCCACACTTAATCACCCTTGGCAGCGAGTTCGCACCCCTGAGATAGAGGCTCACGCGCCACTCATTCATGTCCGCATGTATCTCCGCCTTCAGATCCCACGGAGATAATCCCGCCAGTAAGCTCGCCGCCTCGCAGTTGACGGTGCGGTATCCACGGATTACCCCAATGTTCTAATGGCGTCGTCTCTGGCGAGCAATGGTTTCTTCCGTCAGGGCCTCCACCCAAATTGGTGCCGCATACAGAGCCATAACCGCACCACCCCCATTTACAGGCGGGGCGTGTTCGCCTTTGGTACCCTGAGATTTGGTAGCAGCCGTCTGAATCCGGTGACAGCCCCAATAGATTGGGGATCATGCGAGTAAAGTGCTCGCGGAAGTTCCAACGCCTGTTGAGGATGAGTCCTAAGTAGCGCATACTTGACCCAACCTCGACCCGGGCCTCACCTATAGTAATGTAGGACCCTCACGGCACGGATCTTCGGGGCCCGTGAAAACACAGTCCCGAAACCCAGACGTCCCGGAACAATTTTGCTTCCTCCTCGACATCCACCGGTCTATTCAGGAGAGACTGCCACTCCTGGATGATTAAAGCCTCCACCAGCGCTTCTAGACCCAGCCTCTTCAAGACCCATCTGAGTGTCGCTGGGGTGCATCTCCTTAGGTGACCCAGGGTATATGGAGATGTGGAGACGTCAAATCGGCTGTACGAGTGGTCTAAAACAGCCCCCACCCCGCCCAGAAACGACTGGACGAAACGACGACGAAGGCTTCTGTTGGGTGAGAAACACACCCCAAGCTTTCTTAAGACCTACAAGTTTGTACGGAACCCTCGGTGCCCGAGTCCAACTCGCACTTGGCTGGTTTTATTTTTCAGTACTTGACCGACCGTCGTGTCGGTGCGTACCATCGGTCCTGATCTACTGAACTGGCCGGACTGGTACAGTCACAAACATGTACACATCATATTCAATCCTGCTTTTTTCAAGTCCTCCAGAATTTGTCACCAAACAACATTCTCAATTTATTCCGTTATCTGTCAAGATTTATGATTCGCCCGCAATATGATTTCTTTGTACAGACCCTTAGGGTACGGATAGACATGCTACTAAAATAGTATGCTTATGAGCATGCGTAAAACTAGCATGCTTCTCAGCTGTATACATTTGCTTAGAAAAAGCATATTTTAAGTCTCAGACTCAGTCCGACCCAGCAATTTAGAAGGGGGAACTCGATAGCAACACGCCCACGCTCTTTGAATTGCGCAGTTAATATTGAACCTTAGGCACATCCTTTAATTATAATAATAATAATAATTTATTTCAGGTGACTTAAAAAAAACAGGCAGTAACTTTTTACGGTAGAAGAATTGAGTTTCGAGACTTGGATTTTTTACATGTCATGTAGTTGATGGGATGTATTTATTTATTACCCTGCCACGCTTCGCTGTGGCACATTCGCACATTCGCTGATATGTCACTGATGAAAAAAATAGATAAATATAATCCTTGATGCGGATTATATATCATGCTAAAATTTCAGCTCGATCGGTGCAGAACTTTAAGAGTTTTTGAAGCGTACATAAACCAACATAACATTTTATATATATAGATAGATAGATAGAGAAACACAAAAGGAATAAAAAATTTACTTATAAACAAAAGTTGAAGAGAATTTAATCCTCTACAATCCCTACTTATATTATAAATGCGAAAGTAACTCTGTCTGTCTGTTGCTCTTTCACGCTTAAACTACTGAACCGATTGAAATGAAATTTGGTACAGAGATAGTCTAGAGCGTAGGAAAGGACATAGGGTACTCGAAAATCGGGAATCGCGAAAAAAATATTCTAAGGGTTTGAACTAGGGGGTGAAAGTTTGTATGGAAGTTTCGTCATTTTTGCAGCTAGAAGCTTGAAATTATTTTTTTAGGCTTTTGATATGACATTCAAAGTTTGTAAAAAATTACCCTTAAAAAATAAAAAAAATATATGGGATGAAAGTATGTATGGAAATATGTAAGGTTTCGGTTAAACCACTGCACCGATTTGAAAAATTATTTCTCTAATGGAAAGCTACATTGACAGCGAGTAACATTGGCTATATTTTATCCCCATATTCCCGCGGGAAAAGGAGCTACGCGGATGAAACCACGGGGCGCAGTTAGTATTTCTATAAATACAAAAAGCATAAAGCCCATTAGAAACGAGATATTCGTAATAAATGTGCAAAATATCGTTTTTTTTTACCTTTGACCTTGGAATAACTGAGGTCGCGGACACTGCATACGGTAGGGTATTAGGTTGTTTTAGGGTCCCTAAATAAATAAAATTGGTCAGAAAGGCTGGCCGCACCTGGAGCGGGACTAAGGACTGTCGAGGCTGTCCGGCCAGTCCTCCAGGACTGGCTGGACAGGGCTCACGGGTCTCTCACCTTCCGGCTGGTGCAGGTGCTTACAGGGCATGGGTGCTTCGGGAAGTACCTGCACCGCATAGCCGGAAGAGAGCCGACACCCAAGTGTCACCATTGTGGCTGCGACGAAGACACGGCGCAGCATACGCTTGAGGAGTGCCCAGGCTGGGCAAGCGAGCGCCGTGAACTCGTCGCAGCAGTGGGGGCCGACCTCTCGCTCCCGACCTTGATTAAGTCAATGGTCGGGGACGAGAGGTCCTGGCAAGCCGGAGAAACCTTCTGCGAAGAGGTGATGTCGCAGAAGGAGGCTGCAGAGCGGGAACGGGAGATCACCTCCGAACTTCCCCTCCGCAGCCGGTGAGCGGGGCGTCGAAGAAGAGTATTCTTCAACGCCCTGCTCCGGCCCCCATAACAGAGGCTTGGGCGGCGGACCGGGTGTACGTCCGCCGCCCACTCGTATGCCTCGAGGCGGCGCGCGCGGTGTTCCCGCGCGCCACACTCACAAAGTTAGACGGAGTGGAGCACTCCTCTCCACTCCTGCCAACGGGATGGGGTTCTCCCTTGAGGACCAACGCTGTCGGGGCCGCGGAAGTCCACTCTCGCACCCGTAGCCCCGACAACAAAGGCGTCCCGGTGGAACACCCTGGGGTTTAGTGGGTATACCCGTCAGACTGGCGGGGGAGTCCCACATAACCACCCGGCCCTCACCCGGGTCTGGTGGTATGCGTAATTGCATTCCCCAGGTAAAAAAAAAAAAAAAAAAGGGTCCCTAAATAAAGGTTTATACAAGTTTATAGCCAACTATCTCTCATTCCGAGGTGAAACCCTAATTTGCCTGTGTTCTGCTGATACTCGACCAGGTAAAGTTCTGACGAAGCGCCCACTCTCGGTCCCATTATTGGGTTTTTACACAAAAGGAAAGCACAACCCAGACACTCCACACAGTGACACACCCACAGTCGTCACAGTGTAAATAGTTAAATCAGTTTGGTTGTGTGGAGTGTCTGGCTGAGGTGGGCTTGTCTTTTGGGTGGAAACTAGAAATGAAACGGATAGCTGCTTGGCCGAATACCGTATATTCGGCCAACCTAGAAGCCGTATAGCTGGATATGTACTGTGACATCGCGATGACGTGATAGTACCAGTTCGTTTAACACGTTCTCTGCTGAAAACACAACTGTTGTGTTTTTTATAACTTGTTGCGAGTACGGGAAAAAACTACTGCGTTAGCGGTATGGGAAAAACAATGGTGTGTGCAGATCCGTAGCCGTGGCTTGACAATCGGTTCAGCGGTCAAACTTCAGAACTCAAATCATTAATTGCAAGTAGGCAAAAATATTGCAGTTTCACAAGTCAAAAACTTACTATACCTATTTTATTTTTCTCTCCTATAGAGAGAGATATATAAAAAATAAGTGAAAATAAATTATCTACTAAACTAATGATTTATCTAATTATTATGGTTTGAGTTTGAAAAAGGACAATAAAGTGGTGACTTATGCTTGAATCTCGCACAGGAAAAGGAAACTCGATTAACTTTACCGGTGCTTCGGAAATACGTCCGTCAGAGAAGATTGAAAGAAACAAGAAAGTATACGGGGTTGTATTTTTTTTTAATTTACGTTATTCAGTTTTTTTATGCCATAGTATATTTTTCATCCCATCTATTCGAAAAGAGCCCTTTGCCTCCTCGATTAGTGTGAACAAAGTAGTAGTGACATGCCTCTTCTGCAATTAGGTACCTAATGCAGTGTTCTGGGTGGTGCTGTGACTGTTATGGCCAGGCGTAGCGCATACCATCAGGTGATGGTCGTCACCGTAACTCAATCAAATAAAAAAAAACAGCAGCTGTGTTGGTTTGTTCGGGGTTGCATGCATTGGAATAAAACTTCAAGTAACTATCTGCCTGCTATCCTCTTGTTGTTTAATTGTTAATGTTCTATTGCATTGTCTTACGGAATATTGGCCTAGTTACTAAACACACAAGGCACCTCTCGTATTATCAGTCATAACCAGTGTTGTGATTAGAATTTTATTGTTTCTCTTTTTTCACTCCACATATCGAATGTCTAAAACGAAGTCTCTTGAGTTTCGTTATAACGAAATTACATTGTATTTAGATGTTTTTATCCGTTATTCAGCCGCATATTCGCCTATTATTCGGTATTTAGCTGGATAATAAAATTAGGGCGATGCCGGATAATACTTAATATCCGTTTCTGTAGTGAAAACCCTATGGACCATTGGTCGTCAAACTGCGACCTACAGGCCACATGCGGCCCGCAGACGATATTATTTGTGCGGCCCACGATAATTTTGGACTTTATTTGCCTGAAAAAAATTACCTAGGTACCATAACTACCTACGTAATTTCCAAAAACTAAAACTCGTTTGGTTGTAAGTTTGATAGACATTAAGAGACGCATGGCTACCGTAGAGGATTTATCAGAAGGCCGAGTAGGCTGGTGCCTAGAGGGCCAGATTTTAGAGGCTGCAAATTTGGGGACCATAATGATTAAATCATTTGGCTCTGCAAACTCCATAGTGTTTTCCACAAACACAACCGTTGTTTTCCCGCACTCGCGGCAAGTTATGAAAAACACGACAGTTGTGTTTTCAGCACTGAAGGTGGTAATGAACACTCAATAATTAGGATTTCCTTCTACCCTATCCTCTTTTAATATCAGTAAAAACTATCTGAATTCATTTATTCAGCTATACACCATTCTATGGCTACTAAACGGTAGGTACATTTGGAATTCACTTCATTTCCCACATTAATAGAAATATTATATGATTATTACTTATTAGGTTAGTACTTAAATTTTAAATGTATAATTGTATAACTGTGTACCTATATGTAGGTACCTATACCATAATAAGTACTTATAATATTATTAATATATAAGTACTTATTATGGGTTATATTTATAAATAGGTAATGAAACATTGAAAAGCTTTTATTCGATTAGAGTAATCAGTTTATTAAAATACATATATTCGTCTACTTACATAAATCATTACAGTAAACTGTTACTTATTTATTTAAAAAGTGTTAACAAACATTAAGACATTGGTAGATATACAATAAGGGTCAGAAATACAATAAAATCTATTTCGCTATTATAATTCTAGTCGGCGCATGCATGACGCTTACCTCCAGGCGGACAACCTGCTTTTATCGTCAGTTGTATAATATTCGCAGTTACCTAAAGGATTTATCAGTACATGGAAGAATATATTTAAAAAAAATTTGGCTACGGTGAGACTTAAAAATAAGCTGCTGAACACGAATGCATGAATGATTCATGGAAATCATGGATGGTATCTAGGAATCTATTATATAGGTACCATTTGATCTGTTTCTTTTCGCGTCACCACAGAATACCTATCTAGTAAGTATACTAGATAGGTATTCTGTGGTGACGCGAAAAGAAACAGATCCAACCTCCCAGATCCTCCTCTGTGATCCCAGGCCCCGTAAAACCTACAGAACCGATTTATGTTTTCGTAGCTTCGTATCTGACTTGTGCAAAGATATAGGTACATTACCTACCCTACCCGTAGGTATATTTAGTTGAAACCGAGCTATTGATATCGACTGCGGGCGCGGGCATATATATATCCCTGTGCCCTATGCTAGGTAGCATAGGGCACAGGGATTTAGTGAGAAACTCTTCTACTAAATATAGATATTATGATTTAAAAATACCATCGTGAATGGTGTCGTGAATGCAGCTAGTAAATAAAACAAATAAATGCAATGAACCTACCTACCTACCTGAGCTAAAGAAACCGGGAGATTCAGAACACGAGGTTTGCAAGAGAACCAATCAGAAGAACAAGTCTTGAGATTATTTTCATTAATTACTACCTTTGTTTATTACAAATAAAAATGTAGGTATGATTTGTCGGATATTACGTAACTACGATTAGGTTATTTAAATGATACCGCCTTGCGCGCCTAAACATTTAAATTTTTATTTAAATGATACGCCGGCGTCGGCCTTGGACTCGCTTCTAGGGGGTTGTTGGCCTCACCTAGGTTGGATGCGTTCTGGAGAACACCTCAGAACGCATCTCGCCTCGGGACTAAATGGCTGGGCGTTGGACCCTCCGATCCGCGGCCCGTAGTCCCTGTTATGGTGGCAGGTGGTGGGCATACGCCAGCCTCCTGCGACCTGGCCTGCGGCGGCGGATCGGGAGCGAGAGGATATCGTCCTCCCGTGCCCTCTCCGCCGTCTCCTTTTCCGACATAACGCACTCGGCGTACGCCACCACCGCCACCCAGGCCTCCTCGTTGCCGACCATTTTACGAATTATAGCCGGCGGCGAGAGGTCCCCGCCTACTGCAGCCGTTAGGACAGCGCGCTGCATCGCCCAAGCGGGGCACACGGCGCGGATGTGATGCGCCGTGTCTTTCTCTCCTCCGCAGTGATGGCACTGCGCCGTGGGCTCTCGACGCACCACCTTACACAAGTACCTGCCAAAGCAGCCGTGCCCTGTCAGGACCTGCGTCAGGCGGTACGTCAGGGCACCGTGCCTACGTTTCAGCCACTGGCTGATGACCAGCTGGATAGCGGCCACCAGCTCATGGCTGGCCGTCGGGCTCTCCAATCTTTCCGACCACCTCCGGAGGAGGTCGTCGTGAGCCTGCTGCCTCCATCGGTTGACACCTCCGGAGGGGGCCGGACTCCCGTCCGTTTCGCCTCGGCGTACACCAGCGCGTGGGTCTCCGCCTCGAGGTCCCACGGTGGTGCACCAGCCAAGACGCACGCCGCCTCGTACGAGACGGTGCAGTACGCCCGGGCCGTCCTGACCGCTATGGCACGCTGCGGACGTCGCAACAATGCCTTGTTCTGGGCGCTCAGAGCATCTGCCCACATCGGCGCTCTGTAGAGCACAACGAGCGCGTACAGCGAGGCGGAACTGGCCCCGCCCTGGGCATGGACGCGTCGCAGACACGGTTCAGAGCGCCGACCAGCTGCTCTGCCGCCGCGTCCACGTCCTCCACCGCCTGGTCGGGGCCAGAACCCGCCATCCAGGCCTCAACTATGGCCGCCTCCCTTGCAACCTCGCCGTCCAGCCGCCTTAGGGACCAACGTATCCCCTGCCAGGCAGGGGGGGCTCGGAGCATCCCTTCTGATGTGGACGTGGAGACGTCGAACCGGGTGTACCGGTGGTCGGATAGTCTCCATGTCCACCTCCACACTCCAATTATGGATACGGCGCGCGAGGGCAGGGCTGGCGAACGTTATGTCCACGATGAATCCGCCCTGCTGTCGCACGCACGTGTTCTCCGAGCCCCTGTTCAAGACGGCGAGGTCAAGGGACGCCGCCCACACCTCGAGTGCCTCACCGCGGGGATCCGTAACAGGGCATCCCCACGCTCTCGATTTGGAGTTGAAGTCGCCGGCGACTATTACGGGACAGGGGGGCGCGCCCCCGCCACCAGGACCCCGACTTCAGCCAACATTGCCTCGAAGTCGGCGAGGGTCCTGTTTGGCGAGAAGTACACCCCGATCACCGCAATGCCGTTCCGGGTGGCCAGAACACAGCCTCGACCCCTAACCACCTTATCGAGAGGCGGGGATTGGACGACGATGGCCACCGAGCCCTCCCGGTCGGCGACCCAGTAGTCGCGGGGGGGATGTAGTAGGGCTCGGCGACGACAGCCACCTCAATCAACCACTCCGCCATGCTCTGGAGGAGCAGGTCCTGAGCGCGGGCAGAGTGGTTGATGTTCGCCTGTAGGAACGAAGTGGCCATCTAACTACCGTCGTCCATCAGGTTCTGCTCCCGCGGTGGTGGCCGCTGAGCTGGCAGCGAGGGGGCCCTAGGGACTTCGCTTGCCGTCTTTTTCCCCCCTTCCTCCCCTTTTTAGGGGGCGTGGCTGAGCACGCCTTTGTGCCGATGCGGTGGGCGGTCGGTTTCCCGGCAGCCTCGCACGCTGGGCAGTGTGGCTCCGCAGTGCATTGGGCTGCACTGTGGCCACCCTTCCCGCAGCAGAAGCGCAGTTGGCTGCGGTCTATGCCCACCGTGCAGTTAACTCCCAGGTGGCCGGGCTCCAGGCAACGGAAGCACCTCGGCGGTCTGGGCTCGAGGATTTTCGCCTGGACCGAAGTCCAGCCCACCAGGAACCTTTTTTGGGCCACCTTTTTGGCTGCGGCCACCGGGCACCGCATCCACATCGTCCCCTGCTGGCGGACGATGTCCCCCGCCTTGACGGCCAAATGATACCGCCTACCTCCTATCCATCCATCCATATTGAAGTATAATTGGAAGCAGTGACAAGCTATATTATTTGAATTAATTTAAGCATTTAAGCGTGATAATTTTATCGTAAGAAATATGTTAATGATTATTATACGAAAATTGTTAGTAATCGTAATGATTCATGAATGAATCAATCAATCATGATCAATAATACATATGTCCAAAGGGTGAGTTTCTGAATCATGCTTAAATAACGGCTGAATGGGTTTGGATGAAGTTTGAAACAAAAATGATTCTGGAAAATAGAATGAAAATAGAAAAACTGCTGCTAGGACCGTATTTAATCTAGATAGGAACCTACATGAATATGTTTTTATATTTGTAAGAATTTAGAATAGCTAATCAGAATCAGAACTTTATTATGCATCTGGAATCGTCTTGAAACCGTATTTAGAGAGAGACGAGGAGACAATAATTTTTATCTAATAAGTACTACTACTATTAGTTATAACTGTGGTACAACGGGTACAATACAATATGAAACAAATATTATGTTAAACTATTTGCACTTGCGGATGGCAAAAACAAAAGCCTGTTATCCCGCGCAAGGTAAACGAAAAAAAAAAAGAAAAAGGTATATATTGCATGATAATTTTTTTCACGCAATCACGCGTCAATTATGAATGACGTCGTGCAATGCGTTGCGTCTGAATGCGATGCATCGACGTTTAATTGAAGTGGTGGGTGGTTTACTAAAACTTTCAGGGAGTTTTGTGAGTTATGAAAACATGATTTTTGAGTTTGTCATTTGTTCACAGTCGTGCACGTTAACAAATTATTACGTGGGAAGTGACTGTACTATCTATTACCTGACCGAGTGGGACTTGAAGTTCTGATTATTTTAACAACCAACTGAAGAATGTGTTTGTGCAAAGAGTACAGACATAGGCACAGACGCGATTTGTGACTTCGTTTTAAAACATGTACCTAGTGCTAAATTAAGTACTTCAAAATATGGGAAAAGACGTTTATTTCCATATGCTCATAACATTTAAGTGCTAATAAACTAAAGTATAGTTATAAGAAAAATTTAATGGCGTTTGTACACGGCAAAAAAATGCAATAGTCGGTGTATTATGTTTAAAGGGTTTCCTCTGGCAGGTTTGTTACTTTCGTTAGTGAGATCCTAAGTGGAATAATCAAATAATTATTGATAAAATAATTTCTTATAAGGTGATGGTATGCGAAAATTTTCCCATGTCGCATTACGGAAAAAATAATATGACGATCTATGCAGCGATGATACCATGGCATGGTTGGTACGGTTTTGGTAAGTATAGAATAAATATGAGGAATTCATTTTTGAGGTTAATTATTAAGGATACTTTAAATCAAGATTCGAATAAACCCCTCTCCCCTTAACTTACATCAAAAACCTTAGTGGCTCCAGTTCTTAAATCCTTCCAGTACCAACCTGCTAAATGAAATCTTTGGTTCATGAAACGATTGTCTCTCTGGTACATACGCAACTAATCGTCACCAACACAATATTGAAAAACAATCATTATTATGATTAATGTACAGTTGAACTCGGAATTTTAATGATAACATTATTATTTTTAACCCATCGAGAGATTCAATTACACATAACCTGGGATCTTCTTAGCCCTATTCTTGGCACGGCGGATAATTAGATACGTTGGAACTTACCGAAAATTTAGAGACAATTAAATACATAATTTTAACACTTCTAAATAATATAAACGTTTTGACAAGTACAGGGTTAAGCTGGTAACAATAGTAGCTAGTCCTAAGATTGTTAAACCGCTAAAATCTTACGTCTAATTACATAAATTATATCATATTTAAGAAAATAAAATTTGTACCTTAAAATAATTCATAAATAAAGATGGTGTTGTTTCTGAAAAGTATTAAACTATAAGTATTGACAACTTGTAAATGCTATTAAAAGGTATTAATATTCAAGATCTGTAAGCCTTTTAATAATTTATTTGGATATAGTATGTATTTTAATATAAGTATACATCATTATTATCTTAAGAGTTAAATCGGGAATAATAACATGAATAAATTACTTATATAAGTTACACTACATACATTTGGAAGCTTATCAACAATAAATTAATTTGAAATATCATCATAACATAATATAACAATTCACCAAAGTAATAACCACTGTAATATTTTGTGTTCTTATCTAAGCTGTTATGGAAAAACCACCTTCGTGCTAACACTATTAAAATCGCGCAAAACTATGGTTGTTCAGTTATTAATGCACTGTAAATAATCGAAGGATTATCTACGAAAACTACACTTCACTCAATTGCGACCAGAACGAGATATATTTAACAGTTGAAGATTAATTGTTATTTTGTTGTTTGTTATTTTCTTGCAAATTATTTCTAACTCAATTCGTTATCCTGGTCCAATACGAACACAGCAATATCAACCACGAAAAAATTAAGTAATGTTGTTTTAAAGGGTGTCCACATACATACGATAACTTTCGAAGATAAGATATGATTTTAAACGGTAGTGATGTGTTTACTCCGGTAAAGTCCAGTAGGTGGAAACCAGAAGCAATTTACTCATGCAAAATAAAAAGTAGTCATACTTATTTATATTTTCAGGTTACTAACACATAGAACCAAATCGTCTCATCATAATAATGTTTTGTGCGACTTTAAAAATACACGAACGTCAATTTCTCGGACGCCTGGCTATATCAAACATTGTTGTGGTTACACTGTAAAATCAGCTTTACACTTTCAGTGCCCAACACGTTTGTGCGTTTGCCTTTGATAAGTTTTCACTCTTATTATTATATTTTGCTGGGCACTGAACGTGTTAAGGCATAACTGCTACACTTACAATTTCAATATCCATACAAAATGAATGATGTACGCATGAAACACCATACAAAACGAATGACAAATAAGAATAAAATAAATTGAAATTGTAATGTGAATGAAAATCATTTATATTTGTATCATTAAAACAACTTGGCCACGACAAAACAAAAAAATATATAGTATCAAGTGTCTACAACTATAGCCTGTTGGCAAATCTTATTGAAATTTGATAGCTCTACTACGACTTTCAACTAGTAAACGAAATACTAACCTTATGACTGTAAAGTTATTGGTAGTATCCCTTTCCTAATGATAAGGTTTGAAAATTACCACAGTATAATATTAAATATCAACCTCTAAGTAATGAAGCTAGAAAGATGAAAGACAAACTACAAGCCTATGGGTTATTAGTTTAGCTAAATAATCATCTGATTGATGATAATAACTGTAATCACTGTAAGATTTTTAATTTTAATATAACCGTGGCATAATGCATAACTTTAATTGAAAAAGTTATCAGCAAAATTGACTTAAGAGTATATACTTTCTGAAAAAGGGAATATGTGGTGTATTGTGTTATTTAAGTTATTTGAACATTTAAAAAAACATATATACAGACTTTAGAATCACCTCTGGTCAAGTCTCTTCTTCGGTGGTCTGTGGAAGTTGGTTTAAAATAATATTCATAAGAAAGTCACGCAAATATAAATGGATAACAATTTTGGTAGGATTCAACTCCACCACCACAGGCACCTCATTATTAGATTGAAAGTATCGCGGGCATTCTTTTAATATCGACGTGCTGGAAGTGGGACACTGCATTCATACACCCTGTGCGTTTGCAATATCAGTTGTTAGTAAATTTTGTCTTGACACTCGCGGCGCGCGCCGTCTTAAACACACCTGCTTTGTTTGAAGCTAGTAGGAGGCTTGAAATTAAAAACGCGGCAGAGTGTAAAAAACGCGAGACACATTATCAGAATAATTCTGCAATATTATAGACCGATAATGTGCCTGTGTGGTGGTGGCCGAAAGGTTGTAACTTTAGATCTTTGCCTTCTTTGAGATTATTCGTTCCAATATATATTCGTTTGAGACAGCGGGCACATTGCATTGGGCAAGATGTTTATCGTCGGAAGCGTCCCAGGTAAGCGCTGCAGTGAGGACATTTGTGGTGGACGTCCATGCAGCTGTTGATGCAGCACGGAATGAGGCAGCATCCACAGAAACATCTGAAAATACAACACATATGTTATTTAATGGCCTCCATGGCATAAGTGGGTGTTGAGTCGACTGCAAAGCAGGTTACGGGTTCGATTCTCACAACATCTAAAGATGTGTGTAAACCATAAGTATGTAGTTGCTCAGAGTCATAAGTGTTTGTGGGACCATATTCCTTGTAGTCGCTGATTTCATAAATACTGGGAGTCATATAGATAGGAGTTGGATCCATGTATGCCATTGTTACATGTTATATTTTTATGAAATTTGCTTCTAAGATGACAAATATATAAAAAAATAAACTTTTTGTTATCATTAGTGTTTATATAAATTTGAGTTTAATACATTTTTTTTTTTTCAGATAAAATTTTATAAATGTTTTTTCGGTGATGCAAGCTAGTCAAAATGAGCACAAAAACTATCTATATACCGTTAGTCATTTAAGAGTTCCATTGTCCTATTTACCTTCCATGTCCATCATCAGATCAGCTTACTGTACCATCAAAGTATTGTTATGGCAACATGATGCAAAACTTCAACTAGGTTGATCTATAGAATCTAGGTCATAATAGCAAGTTTTGACCTCAAGCTCAGAGCTGTTTCGAATGTTATTACAACATGTCATTCATATTTGGCCACACCTAGATAAGACATTCTTTCTGCATATTCAATCAACGTCGATGTGCCAGGGGCATCCAATGTACTATCATAATATTTTATTTTGAAATGACAAGTCTGAGTAGAAAGATTGGAGTTACTCTGATTTACAAAGTGGAGAACAACGTGAAAGGGAACTAAGTGGAATGGTAGAGGATGCAGAGACAAAAATAGAGAATAGGATGCTTAGTTGTTTTGGACATTTAGAGAGGATCTAGTATGAATGGGCCAGCTAGTAGGAGTCGACATAGGCAAACATACTTCGATCAATTGAAGGATTTACTAAAGAAAGACCAAGTCAAAAGTATCTATAACCGGCGAGCATATACTTACCCCAACAGGCAAATGATTGCTCCCGATATGTATGCAATAAGCCCTGGTTTGGTTTGAGTGGCAGTGTCAATTTCAGACTGGCAACTCGGACATATCATGTGAGTGGGATGTGGGCCCACAGGAACCACCGTTGTAACTATTTGAGGCCCTCCCGCTGAAACAATAAGCTTAATATAAACATTACGTCATGGCACTTGACAGATGGATGCAGACAGATTTCTGTGTAATTATGACCAACTTGTGTTTTAACTGTTGATTCATCTCAACAATG
Source organism: Campaea margaritaria (assembly GCA_912999815.1). Classification (NCBI taxonomy): domain Eukaryota; kingdom Metazoa; phylum Arthropoda; class Insecta; order Lepidoptera; family Geometridae; genus Campaea; species Campaea margaritaria. The sequence goes on from OU538788.1 coordinate 12,041,003, forward strand.
CCGGGATTGATTTTGGTCATAAATAAACTTAAAAATTATAACGTTTCATGAACATATGATCTATAGTTCATTAAAAATTAAAATTTTGATAATTTTTATTACAGGACCTAGTTTGGCTCGTCCTAGTATAGGGAATGCAGTCATAGTACACACACAACCTTCTGTGTTGAGATGGCAACAAGTCTATTATCAATAATTAAGTTAGAACAATTTGGAAGTTTAGTGCAGGAAGGTTTTTAGCCAGCAGTTTCCTGCATCAATTTTATTGAGGTCAACATCTATGTCAGTGGGTATGACATCACTTCTGTTCTCTCAATTTCCGTATTTGGTTTTTGATTCCGTTTAAATCGATGAAGGGCGATACTTGGAAAAGCGAACTAGGTGTGTACAGAAAAAGAAAACGAGATGTAGATTTCTATTGTAATATCTAAATATTCAATCGGCGTCGCGTCTTCACCTTGAAAGTGAGGCCTTGGTTTTAAAATACTCACTGGGCGCATAGTGCGGCGTATACGGACTAGAAGGTCCCACTCCCCCGACCGCTTGCGAGTAGCTGGGCGGCGCAGCTGGCGGCGGCTGCAGCGTGGGCGAATTGCTCCAACCGTACGGAGGAGGATTCCCACCTTTCTCCATGTTTCACCTGCGACATACGAATAAACACTGTCACGCACCGACACCCAGTCAATTTTAAAACTGCGTTATGATGCAATGCAATCCTTCAAGCTATTTTTAGGTATGACTCTAACATATGACCAAATGGCCTATTATTCTTGTATGGGAATGAACCAGTAGATAGTTAATGTATTTACCAGTAAGTAAAGAACAAATATAATGTTAAAATCAAGATGGAGTTTGCAGCAAGTGTGATTTTCCACAAAATTCAGTGAACAAAGCCCGCACAAGGATCACTCAAAAATTACTGATTGATTCAGTTTGTTTGATTCGTTTCATCCATTCATTCAATGCAATCTCAGATTGATATTTTGACAGCACTGATGCAGACTATACCAAATTAGAATATACGCTCGAAGTGTACACAGATTATACGCGATAAAATAGGAAAATAATACACGTTACGCACAACATCTTGCATCAATCATAAAAATTAGGCAAGCCCGGCGCGGATAGTGATTATTACAATTCAATTTAATCGTTTATTGCAGACATGTCAAACATGTCACTATACCTACGGCCCGTGGACCATTTTAGTAACTTATTGATAATTTTACACTAGTCAAAAATCTAAAGATACATTACGACACGTAACTTATGGGGATTTTTTATTGTTACAGTAACCGGCACGAGTTTTAAGTTGAAATGACTATTCAATAAGATCGTGACTGATTTTATAGAGCCATAGAATTATATTTCTATCAATGCTGATTCAAATTGACATTCGCATTTTGACATTGACAGTATTGACACAACTTCATTAAGGCAAACAAATCAATCAAACAAGAATCGGAATTGGACGGCACGGAACTTGGACAAAACGGAAAGGTCTTTTTAGTGGATAGAAAAATAAAATTATCCAAGCTACTTGGAGGTAGTGCGAAAAACTAAATCAAAAAAGTAAGCTTGTGCTGAAGTATTAACACCATATTACGTCTACTAGTTTGTTTACTCTTAAAATGTGTACATAAAAGAACGGTTTGCGGATGTGTTTAATATTAGAATTAGCGCTTGATGAATCATGTTTTACCTTGTTTTCCTTTAGCTCCCGAGTTAACGTAATCGGGAAAAATGTCGTCACCACGCCCGAAGTCTCCTCGCACACCCGTTTTGCCGAAGAAGGAGGAAGAGTCGTTTTGGGATAAGATCGGTACAATCGGTCGCAAGAAACGCATAAAGGAAGGTACCTACCTAATTACCATAATAGTTTCTGTAACTTAGCTAACAGATGTGCTTTCGTGTGGGCCGAACGGAAGGCGTTGCTTCACTCTCATAAATAACTGACCTACTAACCGTGTGTAGGGTATTTCAATTCAACTTGAGTTTAATTTGATTTCTCTTAGTGACTGATTGTTTATTTTTTCGTAGTCCAAGATGTTCAAGCCGAAGGAAAGTATGCCATCGATTCGCCAGGCAGCCCTACCGCCCCAGAGATTCCACCAGAGGAGTATAGTTTACGTAAGTAATATTAGGATGGAATATTTAATACAATAATTTTTGAGTTTAACATTGGAAACGATTTTCTAGTTGACAATGAAGAAAGAGCTATCATTGAGCCCAGATCGCTTGAAGATCCAAGAGTAAAAGAACTTATACAGGTGCTGATTGACTGGATCAATGATGAGCTAGCCTCACAGAGAATTATTGTGAAAGATATCAGCGAGGATCTGTACGATGGCCAAGTGCTGCAGAAGTTGCTTGAAATATTAACTGAGACCAAATTAGATGTGCCCGAGGTCACCCAATCTGAAGAAGGCCAACGTCAAAAACTTGCTGTAGTTCTACGTGCTGTAAATAGAGTAAGTAGTATAGTACCGCAATGAAACAATTCCTTGTAAAATTATACCTACTGTTACTACCACTTTATTAGTTGCATGGGTAAATTAATGTTTTACCTCAAATTATCAAGTCGCTACTATATATTCTAACTGCACCCCATAGTTTGATTTGCTCTGAGTATTATCCCACAGGAACCGTGGATTAACACATAGGATAAATGTATCATAATATGTGTTTATCTAGGTAATAAACCGTCTGTGTGCCTATCCGTGCCAATTATATCCAATTCCAATCAGCCATTTTGTTTGATGAGTAACAAACGTCCAAACTTAACTTTCAAATTTATAATAATAGTAGGATTAAAGCAAACACATACATAAATTGAGTGAAATAATTTCAGGTGCTCTTTGGAACCACAAAACCAGTGCCCAAATGGAGTGTAGATTCCATTCATTCCAAGAACATTGTTTCCATACTTCATTTGTTGGTTGCATTGGCTCGTCACTTCCGTGCTCCTGTGCGTCTACCGGAGAATGTCACAGTTAATGTTGTGGTTGTGAAGAAAGATACACCCAACCAGCTCTCACACAGGTATTACCAGCACTTATTTATTTATTCAGTACTTACATTTAATTAACAGTAAGGGCAGCTGTACACCGATACCACAAGCAGTTGATTGTACAGCAACATACATAGACCACACAAGCAGTCTGCAACAACAACAAAATGCAGAGCAAATGAGGCATCAATACCTTTAAGATCGAGAGTAGTAACAGCAGCAGCAGCAGTTGGAAGCAGTTAGGATAGTGGTATGTCATGCAATAGGTTGACCAGTTAAATGGTCAACTGCTCCAGCGGGATTGAGGTTGCTTTGTGGATGTATTTGCCAGATTAGGGAATGTACGCATATTATATGACTCATTTTACAACATTTTACATCATTACACCCCCTCGTGAACCAAGCATGCTATTTTGAAGACCCCCTCCACCTGAACAGGTCACATAGTATGAGTATGTTCCCTAAGCACTCTACTGTTGTCTTAATTATTTCCAGCTGTGTACGGCTGCCTGAGAACCAATGCTATAGAAAAATATTCTTAAAAGATTATACTTAACACTTTGACTGCTAAGCCGATTTTCGTGTCTAGCCACGGGTGCGGCTCTGCACACTCCATAGTGTTTTCCCGCACTTGCGGCTAGTTATGAAAAACACGACAGCAGTGAACCTGAAGTTTATTGTAAATTAATAGGTCAAAATACATTATTTCAGGACATTCATTGAAACAATCACAACAACATATGATGATTTGGGATTGAAATGTGAACGGGATGCATTTGATGCTCTTTTCGATCATGCACCAGAAAAACTGCAAGTGGTGAAGAAATCTCTGATCACTTTTGTCAACAAACATTTGAGCAAAGTGAATCTTGAAGTGGTTGATTTGGACACACAGTTCCACGATGGAGTCTACCTAGTCCTGCTCATGGGCCTGTTGGAAGGCTTCTTCGTGCCTCTCTACGACTTCCATCTAACCCCTCAAGACTTTGACCAAAAGGTTCACAATGTGTCATTTGCATTTGAATTGATGCAAGATGTTGGTCTAGCTAAGCCTAAAGCAAGACCTGAAGGTAATTTATACAAGTTTTTATTTTGTTTAGTGTTTAAAGCTGTAAATGCTGTGTCTACAATAATTTCCTATATTTGTGTTGCTGATTGATTTATTTGATATTTAAGTAAATGAAAAATATTTTTTTATTTTCAGATATTGTTAACCTTGACCTGAAATCAACCTTGAGAGTGCTGTATAATCTATTCACTAAATACAAGAATATGGCTTGAGGAAAAAGCTTATTACCAGAGTAGTTGCTATTATGTCACTGGCTACAACTCTGTATGCATTATTTTTGTGCCTACGCACAAAACCGGCATTGCTTGCAAATAATATTTGTATTTTAACACTTTGACTGCTGAACCGATTTTCTTGTCTAGCCACGGGTGAGGATCTGCACACACCCAGTAGTGTTTTCCCATATAGCTAACACCACAATTGTTTTCCCGCACTCGCGGCAAGTTATGAAAAACACCACAGTTGTGTGTTTCAGCAGTAAATGTGTTAAGCATAAACATTAAATAATAATGAGTAATTTTTAACATTGATTTAATGTATTAATTATTAACACATTTAATTTTATAATAGAATTTATTAACTAAATAATGGAATGTGTTGTGAGATTGTTGTAGAAAATCTAGAAGTTTCACCTCAATCTCGAATACTAGAGTTCTAAGTTGATTACTTATATTGGGTGTTTACAAATTCTCGTATCACCAATTAGCCTATTATTAGCTTTTTACTAAACAATAACAATCTTATCTTAGTTTTCGTACATACGGAGGTGGAATTGAATAAGGAATCTGTTCATAATGAATGCCTAAAAGTCAAAAGAAAGTCATGTATAACATTCAAGTCGGTAAGATTATGTGATAGATGAGTCGTTGAGTGGTAGGTATGAAATTAGCTTTTTTATATGAGCAAATTTTATATGGAACAAATATTTTTTATTGTACCTTAGTAGTAAATAGGTACTTACCTACTTCAATTACAAAATTATTATTGTACTTCAATAGTGTAAGATAATTGTGCCTTCTAGCAAATAATTTAAATAAATCTTTACTAACTAAAACTGCTTTTCATTTTTACCCAGTTGCCTGTGTTTCTATAATTGATGAATCGCCTGTGTAAGGGTCAATATTCATCCCTCAGATTATCGATTCAATAACTGTTGAACGAATAGGCTCTTTCTATTTTTTTTAATATTTTATGAAACTCTTTTCGGCGTGGAGAGAGGACAAACGCATAAGCACTAACCTTTGTATTATAATACAATATTTGTGAGCTGTATAAGTTCGGATGTACGCAATCACGCCAAAACGGCTGGACTGATTTGGATGTTATTTGGTGATTTTGGTTTACGTATAGAGTACCACAGGATACTTTTTATTCTGCGAAAATTAACGGTTCTTGTGGAATCAACATCAACGCGCAAGAAACTGTCCCCTCTACGTTTTGAATGAACCGAGGACCTGTTGCTTGGCTCTGAACGTATGAACATGATTACCGGAAAAAAAAGCATCACTGTCCAGCGGAACTAGGTAGATAGTTCCGCGAACATAGTTCCGATAGGGTGAATGGAATCGTTCCATGTTCAATCCGCTCTACCTTTGGCATTGGCTAAAGATTGATTGAACAATGAAAATCGTTAAAAGTGCAGCAGTGTGTATACACGCATTATAATATTGTATTTTTAGTTTAACTATTTATTAGAAGTCTGTAAAAAGAATATTTGCACGAAAAACTACTTTGTTCATTCATCTGGCAGATTCTGGCAGCACTGCAATTTATTCAGTGTGTCCAGATTTGGTTTTTTTTTTGCAATTTTGGGGAAAATATAATTGTTGGGGTAACGGAAACCTTAGAGACATTTTCGCTTCAGCCGTGTAAGCGGAACTTAGTAAGCAATGTGGTTATAAATTATATGGTGGTTATATATTAAGCCCTATTGATGTTTTGGTGCAATATAAATATTATTAAATAAATAAAAAAACAATAATATATTATAATAGTAAAAATAAATGAGTATAGTTTCAAAATATTCGCGGAAAACTTGCTTAAATAGTATCGTTTTGGGGATTTTTTTTGTCCTACGGGGAAATTTCATTAACTTTATCTGGACACCCTCAATTCATAGATTATCAATGTCCGCCATTTGCTACGTAAAATTTTCAATTTGGCGATTTAATACTTTACATTACTTTACTCTACGATTTTCAGTGTCCGCCTTTGTCAAGTAGTGTTGTGGTGCGTTTCTCTCTATTCAAAAACCATATTACCTTCAATGTACGTTGCATCATGTTAAAGCAAAGTTACTCTTAGGTCCTACCTTTAAAATTGCCGTTCTTTGTAATAGAGAAAAGTTAAAATAAATAAAATACTAAGATAAACTAGGTAGTTACCGGTAAATTCGAAGTAACTAGATACTTACCGATATTATCGCTGCCTTTTTGTAATTTTTTATCATTGTCAACTTTATTCGTAATTATTCTTTTGTGGGCATTTGATAATTATGCTTTTTGTGAAGTATTCAGGGAACCACGACCATGCTCAAACCCTTTGGATGTATTTTAGACTCCTCGGGAACATATTTTATTGCCTTGAAAAACGTTATCTATTATTCCTGATTGGAGAAAAACATTAGGTAGGTAATAGGTTTGGGCCAGGTCTTACAAACAATTAAAACCTCTCAAAGTTTCCTCCATACAGATTTTATTTAACTCTAAAGTATGTAGTACGTTAAAACGGCAATTTCACAGGTAAAGACCTATTGAAGGGCTAAATTTATATACAGTGTGCCTACTTGAAACTTACTTTCAAGTTTCATACTTTATTTAGTGAAACATCATAGTTAAAGACCCCACGACAAAAACCACATACAGAAACAAACCAGCCATGAAGCTGGTTTGTTTCTGTATGTGTATTCCACTTATGCTATGCCAAAAACATGTGGCAGACCCTATTGTTACAATATATCTGAAACCCAATTCTCTTACCAAAAAATTTACAAAATACAGTTTTGTTTTACTCAATCTGTTTAGTGTGAGGTGCAAAGATTGCAGTGAAGGGAACTCTAGATGCTCTTCCCGCGTCTTGTTCCTTGTCCCTCGCACAATTTCTCTGTGTAGATAGCTTCTGTGAACAACTGTATGCACTAGTGTGCAGGATTTATTAGGCTGTGATACAATGATATGGTTAGTTTCATTTTTGTATTTTGGAAAACACGGTTGGACACCAAATAAAAATTTCTGAAAACCGTTTTTTCTTGGGCTTAGAGTAATCATACGTATCGATTGGATACAATTTTTCTGTTAAGCGATGAGTCAAAAATATAAGTCGTGGTCTCTCATAACTATATTCTGTTTGTTGTGGTGAAGTGCAAATTGATTCCTAATTCTTTGTTCTTTTTTTTTAGTGATTACAAGCAAAGCGCTTTACAAAAACATCTTAGTATAATATTATATGGGATAAAGTCATGAATAGCCGATTGAGAAACAAAAAAAGAAAAAATGAACAAGCAGACACTAACGTGAAGATTCTTAAATGCCATAAGTGTGAATATACATGTCAAGATTCACAGGATTTGACGGATCATAAAAAATCTCATACCACAGAAAAGCCTTATAAATGTGGTTATTGTGATCATAAAACTGCAACTAAAGGTAATTTAAAGCAGCATATAAAAACCCACACAGGTGAAAAACCTTTTCAATGCAGTGTTTGTGATTATAAATGTTCAATAAAAAGTTCTTTAAAACGGCATATGATAAAACACAACGGAGACACCGTATCACCACCACCACCACAATATGAATGCTATAAGTGTGAATTTAAATGTGCTAGAAAATTTGATCTAAACCAACATATTAAAACTCATCCTGAAGAAAAACCATATGAATGCCATTTGTGTGATTATACATGTGCAAAGCTATATCTTTTACAACGACATTATAATGATCACACCGTAGAAAAACCTTATCAATGCGATACGTGTGGTTACAAATGTACAAAAGCGTATGTTTTAAAACAACACATCAGAATTCACACCGGAGAGAAGCCATACAAATGTCATTTGTGTGATTATAAATGTGCTCAAAAAGGATCTTTGGAAATACATATCAAAAGACACGTTGGAGATACACCATATGAATGTGATTTCTGTGATTTTGAATGTGCTCAGTTAATTTATCTAAATCACCATATTAGAACACTTCACAAAGGACCTAAAAATCCTTATGAATGCATGATGTGTGATTATAAATGTGGAAAACTGTATACTTTACATACCCATCTTAAAACGCACACTGGCGAGAAAACTTATCGATGCAATTTGTGTCACTATGGATGTACAAAACAAAGTACTTTAAACAAACATTTAATTAAAATTCACAATGTAGAAGAAGCTTATCAATGCGGTATATGTGATTATAAATTTGAGAAGCGGAATATTTTGGAACAACATATTCAAAGACACATGGAACAGCAACCAAATTTATTTGAATGTGTGATTATTACGCTGGATAATCCAATGGACTTATATTAAATGGAAAAGAAGATGATTTACGCAAGAGAAGAAATCGCGCTAAAAAAATCTTGCTTGCAAGATCTGTAAATAGTATTATAGTAGTGCACAGGTAACTGGTAGACGTGAAAGTTTCTTTAAGTGCATGCAACACGATAAAAATTTCGTAGATAATTAATTCCTTCTATAAATGTCTGCATTCTACAACCACATGACAAATAATTATCACAAGTTAATATATTATTATATAGTTTGTTGGGAGAGGGTTCCTGTGACTAAAAATACATAGAAGATAAGAATACAACAATTCTGTCATCCCCTCCAGGGTTCCATGTTGTTAAGATTCTAAACTTTATTATCTTAAGACCTAACAATGGAAGTACATGTGGAAAACATGCAATAAATGAATGAATGTATATATAAATATTCATTAAAATATACACACATCATCACAAATTAATGTAATGGCTCATGTAATCTCAAAAGTTATTTATTTATTTTGTATGAATTCACAGTAAATACCATTGTTCCAAACATCAGCCACTGATACTTCACAGTTATCATCATAATATAAAGGTGGGCAATTTGATAAGTGCTAATTTTGAAAATTAGGCTTTATGATAGTAGGCGTTTTGGGACGAACTTAGTATACATGTAACATATCTATGTATCTATGTAATTTTCTGTAAAGTAAGTTCTAGTTTCACGGACGCTAAGCTATGTCTATATCGGATCGCTAAGGATATCTCACATAATATATAATCCAGCTTTGTTATATGACACATAATAAAAAAATATATAAATATATATTAAATATAATAATTATATAAGTTTATCTATCTATCTATATTAAGTTTTAATTCTTGGTGTTAGGATATTACATTGTATAATAGGTACATCCAAAGATGTCATTAACTTATTATATACAGCTAAATTAGGTATCTATTGAATGTTAAATATATAATAATCTTCGGTAATCTTGTTATTATAGTTTGAACGAATTTTTATGGGTAATTTATGATTTGTGAAATCTTTTACCCAAAAAATTGCTCTAGCTACATAATAATATATGACGCTATAATTTATTATAAGACATAAGTTACTTATGTGCAATATAATATGATTGAATTTAAAGTGAATTATTGTAGTCTTGCAAGAAATAAATATGTATGTATGGAGGAGCCACTTTGAAAGAAAGGTAAAATTATGAAAGATAAGTCTTTATGTAATTATTATGTATCAATTCACCTGATTTTGTAGGCCTGTCCTCCAGGAAAGTAATGTTAAATTTAAAAAATAGGATTCACTTCTAAATTACCAGAATTGGAAAAGTTATAAACCAATATTCCTGAAAACACAGTAGGTAAGTATGTATTAAATTTTAGTAGGTGTTGTTTAATAATCATAAAATGTAGTAGTAATGGCTGTTAAATATATGTAAGTATTTAATTTAACTTAGGCTACAAGGATTTGTAGCATAAATATGTTTACCCATAGAGGATGAAATACCAAAGCAAAAAAACAACTTTTTAGTCACCCAAATAAACAAAAACAATGTAAACTTTTTTGTTATAAGTTTTTGTTTTGTTTTAGACCTATTTTACAGCTAAGATGCGTCAGTATATCGAAAGTGTATGTATTGATAAATCTAGGTATAACCTTGTAATTCTGTATCTTGTAAATGTTATTGATCATATTTTGGTGTATCATGTACCTACAATAAATTGTATTCTATCCTGGTAGGTACCTAATGAAGTATGAACTATATTTAAAGCCTAGTCCTAATCATACTATGACTACTTCAAATAAATATATAAATAAATCAGTGAGTTTTATTTTAAAGACAGGGTTCTCATTATACATAATTATAGAACATAGAATGCAACGTCTATGTATTAATATTGAAGCACATTGGGGTTAGGCCCATAAATATCCTCAAAATTAGCTTGGGCTTTATTGAATACTGAAAAAATACACGGATTTTAAGCAAATTTTTGTAGTTATTTGAATGTAAAACTACACACTTTATAGCGACATCTATCTGAAATGTTGAAAAACTAAGATGGCGCTGATAGTCTGCATCATGCGGAAGTGTTTCGTTGGCAAAACATCAGAGGTCACTTTCACAGATTATAGAAGCTGTAGCTTGCCTAGTCTGATATTTATAAGTATTTGGCGAAGGAGTAAAAAGCGCAGAGTACCCATGAGATCTTTACCCAATACTGGATTGACATGGTTTGAAATGATAGATTGTTAATGATACATTATGTACCTACTTATGCACGGAATGTGATGTCTGTACTTTAATTTTGATTCAATGCGCTATTTTTGCGAACAGTTGTTCGTGGCACACTATAGATGGACAGAGAACGAGTGCCAGTGACAATACCTAACGTGTCACGTTGCTCAATTGATAGAGTTTAAAATCCTCCCGCTTCACCCAGTATTTTTTCTTATGCGTGATTAAACAACTATTAATTTTATATCCTGGGCTAAGCTATGTAGTGTTCGCATAAAAAGGAATGAGTTAGCGGATAAATCGAGTAGTTCAATAAAAAAGGAAAGTAAATGTAAGTAGTTTATTTACTAAAAATACACGACAATACAGTTTGAATAATTTTAAATTTGTAATACACCATTAAAACAATGAAAATAAAATTAGCTCCGCACGACTTCCAAGCTCTGCAAACTGGGTTTATACTTTAACTATGGAATATGGATCACAAAATATAGTAGAGTAGTACTAACTACTACTTACACGCTACGTACTCCTTTGCAATAGTAGTTATTTCCCGATATAGTCTTGACTGTCTGATTTTTAAGAGTATAGAAGCCATGCGACGTTTGCAATAATTAAAAAATCACGTTCATTGGTCTGCATTATATGATTATCAGTATAAAATGAATGAAAAGCTTATTGTGTAACGTGAGTTCTAAACGACATTCCTGATGTACCTATATGCGTGTTTAAGTATGTTTTGTGAATGGACTTAAAACTTATCTAGAAAGCAGTCGCGTTGTTATTCAAACAGCATTCATCCCATACGTTTACAGTACACACAGTAGTGGGACCATTATCATAAAAACTATAAACTAAAATATAATAATAATTGCCGTTAAGTTCGTAAATATTGTAATTATTAGATCCATGATCCCAATATTGAAGTTTAGAGATTTTTATTATTAATTTGACGATATAATATAAAAATAATTGTTGTTAAAAAAAAATTAAAACATATTGCGGTTTAGAAGTAGATAATACAATTTTGACCATAGGGGATCCAAAGCCTTCCTTGAATATTACAGTAAATAATGATGCTGTCCCAAAACGGCATTTTATTATAAACTATCGTACTATTAAAAAAATGTAGGCAGCTGCCAATATTCGACTCTATAAAAATAAACAAAATAAATCTATTTCAAATACATAAAAACAATTCATATAAATACAGATTCTAATATTAATCTACCTGATTATTTCGAAATAAGCCGTAAAAATAATAAAATATATTTTAAATAACCCATCAATACTATCAATACTGCCAACTATTATAAATTATGATATAAAATGAGTAACATTTACATATGTCCAATTTCACAAACTACGTAATTTTTGAGGGTTACTTATCAAATGCCAAACTTCGATATATTTATAATCCTTTAAAAATAGCATAAAAATGTATTTATGAAATTGGGCACAAAATATGACATTTAATTCTAAATGCCTCTATAAATAGTTTAGACTCCTGTTTCGAAAAACCAAGATTAGCCAAAAAAATTCCCGATTGATAATATAAATTACTGGTTTTTGGTCGTAGGTATATATGAGCTAAGGGTGAAACTTGTAGATTGAACTTTGACCTTCGAGCTTCACAGAATGTTGGCTTACATTGTCAGGTTTACAATGCAAGACCAAGGGGTCGATTTTTGACTCTCACTCAAACTGACTGACTGACAAAATGGCCGAATCTCCGATTTCTAACAGGAGATCTGCCATTTTGGTGGTGGGCGCCCTGACATGCTGTGCAATCTGTACATTGGGTAAGAATAAACTGAGCAGGGCCTGAGTTAAAGGTCCCTGTCGCCTGGTTAATGTTTATGAAACAGGAGTCTAGCCGCATACTACATTTAAATACAATGTAAGTAGCTAATTGAAAAAGACAATGTTTGGCTTGTATTGCACATAATGTTCCACATCAGTTTGGACGATGTAACGAAATTTCAAAGCATATAATAAACAAGAATCGTGGGACAATTGTATGTATTAAATAATGCCTATTTCGTAAGATTATTCAATTGACTATTTTATGGTCTTCATTATCTATAAACTAGTACAGAATAGTGTAAAATTAACACACGAACCAGCCGTTGACATTATTCTTGATGCGGCAATATCCATTCGTGTCGCCAATTAAAATGTTCAAGTTATTATTCCTCGTTTTATAACAGTCAATTATTGGGTTTACAAGCTTTAGTATTTTAATACGTATTTTTATTTTATATCATTGAGTTTTTATTGTTATAATAATTGTTATTACAATTGACAGCGATTCGTTCTCCTTAAGTATGAACTTGGCAATGTCTTTCGATGACATGCATGTCACAAATTATAAAAAACATTTTAAATTGTCTTCTATTCTAGCGTATGCAGTTCTTATAAAATACATAGGTTAATAATAAAAAAAGGATTTATTTTTGAATATTATTAAAAGCGTTTCTAGTTTAGCCAGTATTGCCTTGTGTAACGAAACATTGAGTATTTAATGATATAAAAATACTTCACCTTAAAATCTAACTTTAATGGGGGAATAATTAAATAAATACGCTTAAAATTGCCCGAAATACATATCGGCCCTGCCTAAATAAAATGTGTATCTAAAGCCGTGTCTCCTGCGTCGGTTTTGGTTAACACACTACACAAAAACACAAAATATTGGCGCAGGAGACACGGCGTTACGAAATCACTTTTCACACGTGTTTTATAATATTTCCATTAAAAAGCAACCCAAATAATACAATACATTAGTTTTACTTAATTAAATAAATACGTAGCACACTAATTGGAATGTTTATTTTGAATGGACACAAAGAGTAAGTGTTGTATTAACAATAATATCTGGGTGCGAATCATTGAATTGAAAGTCCTTAATACAAAATAAATACACATTTAGTTCATTGAGAGATGAAATTTGTAAATAATCATCTAATTACTCGTGCATACGAATAATACACAAGAATAAAGCAACAGGTAAAATTATTATAACTATTTACAAAAACTTTTTTTAAACTCTAACATCACTAGTTAAGATTACATAATTGATATTATTGAGTAAAGTATGTTTTAAAGAATAGCGTTATAGAAAGTAGAACAATTTCGGCAGCTGTAATGAGATCAAAATGACCACGAAAGTACATAATTTAGTAAAAAGGGGCCAATACACATTACGACGGCTTCTCGAACCATTTTTCGGTCTGAAGTCGCATACGAGAAGTTCGACCGTGAACGCGTAAATCGAATCGACCGCTGTACCTTTAGCATTGAGTTCTAGTTCGAAACGCAGCTTGCGACTTAGCCATTCCGCCTATGAATGAATATCGGACAGTTCCGCGGTGTTGAAAATAAGACTTAGAAATTGGTAAAAAGAAGTTGAATTGATTTCCAAATTGAACCATGTCGACGTAGAAGTCAACAGTAATTCAATGTGATTGTTTCCTTTCACTTGCTGCAGATTATTTTTTTAATCATATTTACGTTAAATGTTACAGTAATCGATTCACGCTAAATACTACATCTAAAACTAGGTGTATCATTTACACCCCAACTACAAACGTTATAAAAAGATTACGTTCTAATGTGAATCTATGTTTAGTACTATGTGCGGAGTTGATCCAGAGAACCCGCAGGGAGATTATGTATCTACGTTACAATCGATTGATATTTGTAACTCAATGTAATCTGCGACCTTGCGTTCGTTAAGCCAGTTTATGCCACATTTTGGTAATCTGTCTCAATAAAATACGACTATGCAAATGTAACGGGTTAAGTATAACTATAGATTTGGAATCCCGCTTTACACAAATGCCCGTGAACGCACATTCGGATGGCTTCTCAGTGTTATTCGAAATTTTCACCGTTTCCGATTGGCGCGATGAACGTGCGGCGAATACGCAGCGTGATTGTAGAGCGGACACAAAACATAGCGAATAGCGTCGTTCTTCGAGCAGTTAATGTTATTTTATTGTGTTTATTACGTTCTATAAACGTTAAGTTTTCCTAATATTTTTCGACATAATGAGTATAAAAACAACACGGCTAGTAGCCGAGGCACGAGAAACACTGCTAATCCCTGAAAGTTTCAAATTGACTAAGTTAAACTTTAAAATATGCTAAATTCTTAAAATAATAATATTCTGTTACGCTTCAATTGCAACTATTGCACACATACACACACACACACGGAACGGTACAAATAGTATACTTGCACAAGAATTCATGACTTTATGTGCAAGTGTATAGCCTGATCTTGCGTGGAGTAATTTTTACAAGACGGCCAGAATCTCGTTAAGAATTAAATGTTAACTGTTTAGTGTATTCGGGCAAGTAAGTATACAGTTTCGTGTATGGTCCAACTTGAAGTGAATGGTCGACAAAACTTCTTCATTATAGTGATAAATTATTTAATTAAGATAAATGATCAAATGTTATTAAATAAAATATATTGTGAGCAAAATAAATTAAAAGATATTATATATAACGGAACTTTAGATTTCTAAATTGAATACGAAAATAACTCGTGAAAGATATAAGTAGTACTTATGTGAATCTATCGCATACTCATTAAGTATTAGAAAAGGTTTCATCGACCAGCACATACAAATAAAATTGTTGACGCTGTTGTTTGATCCAAGATTAAACTAAATCTCAATAATATGTTAGAATAAAAGTGTCTATAAATATTTTATTTATAGTTTGATTAATGTATTAGTTTAGTTTAACCATGGACGAAACAGTTCGCCAATACTATTCAACACAGTTGGTGAAAAATCGGTTGATAATAAATAGGTTGCAACAAAGTTGCATAACATTGAAGCGATGTACAGAATGTCATGATATAAGATTTTAAGAGAATGTGTCGAAGGATCGACGCGTTAGAAACCTACCTCGAATCGTTCTAAAACGTGCTGAGCCGGCATAGTTAGACCAGGACAATCAAAAGCACATAAACAAGTGTAACGTGTGCGCGTGCGCAAGAGACGTCACAGAACTCATATCATTCAATTCAAATTTAAATTCATTCAAATCATGACAACATGTAAGTTGTATTTTCAGTTAACGCCTAGCAAGATTGTAGTGAAGTAGGGTTATTATTGAGATGACTGCGCTGCATTCGTTACGAGGTCTTGCGCGGAGTGGAAGGCAAGTCCAGGGATGTGGATGATTCGCGACGCAAGATGAGTTTCTCGTCCTCTTCGAGGTCATCCTCGACGGATATCGCGCGACTCAGCGCCGTGTGGCCGAAAGCGCGCGCCCTCCAGGCCTCTAGCCTCATGACCTACGACACAACATAATGTTACTATACAAGCTATGGCGGTTGATACTCTATTCAGCCCCTTTACCTTAAATTCACTGAAGCTTATCAAAAATCCTTCCGTAAACTAGTAGGTTATTATATGATCTACGTTATAGAATCATGAGTGTGAGATTTATAAAAGTTTAACTTTTAAAATACTCGATGGTAAAGAGGCTGAATAACAGTGTCGGTAACAAACACAACTATTTACGTGAAATAACCATAACTACCTACACAGTAACGATTTCTTAATGAATAATAAATAGCAAAACACATTAGTTGTTTACGTGAACATTTATATTAGCTTTTTTAACAGTTAACTGTTTATTTTACACTATTACGTTAGGCGGAATGAACGCAAAAATGTTTCGAAAGCTAAAATGAAGAAACTATAAGTAGCACATTGAAGATAATATCACAATGGGTTGTAATGGCCCAAATCAGCTTCGACTAAACGGAAGTTATATTTAATT
Organism: Campaea margaritaria; assembly: GCA_912999815.1. NCBI lineage: Eukaryota > Metazoa > Arthropoda > Insecta > Lepidoptera > Geometridae > Campaea > Campaea margaritaria. The sequence continues at coordinate 12,057,630 of OU538788.1, forward strand.
ATTTATTTTAATATATGAAATAATCTTCATGGTGCCACTTAAAAGCGAACCCAAGTCATACACATCCCATTACATACAAATCAATCCACCCCATGCAATTAACATGCTTGTAGGTGGGAAATTTGGGAATAATCCTTCGGGAACAGGGGGAAACAATGGTAGGGAGCAAAGTTATTTTCGGATTCATTATTTTGGCGGTGCATCTACGATCAGAACCCTCATAATACACCACATTACACACGCCCTCATTCACCAACATCGCAGAAAGAAGCGGAACACCATTTACCGTGCCATTGTCGATACTGCTAAAAAGCGACAGCGATGTGGGTGCGACAATTGCTTTTTCAATTTGTCTGCTGCTAAAAATACAAAGGACGCACATAACGTCTGTTTAGAGTCGGCGGAAAAGCTGTACAGCACACAATTACGGGTCGAGTAATAGGCCAGACGGTACGGAGACTTGATGTTAGAAATTGTGATTTAAATCGGGAATGAAACTTTACGAATCGTTTCATCTTATGCCTGTTTTGAACATACTATTTTTTCCCCTTCCCTACTATCCCTGGAACACCTCTTGGTAAAATATCTACCAAAAAATGTTTTCCGCTAATATCTACACTGAATGGTTCTACGGCAAAATGGTTCAGGGTAAGATAGAAGATGATGAAATAATCTATGGAAAGTATATAATAGTATTTTAGTAGCAATAATATTTTCGGAGTTATAGCTAAACAAAGTCACGTACGTTGTCGAGTTCACGCTCCCTACTTATCCGCTGACACTACACTGCATTAAATTGACAATGAAGCCTGTTGACCATTAGTACAACTTTCCCATGTACGAAAATTAGATGTTGAAATCAACAACTAGCCTTTGCGAGTACGTCAGTTTGGTTTCGGATGTACGCGGAGAAAAAGCTGATGAAAAAATTCTAAAAAAAATATGTTAATATGACTTACTGTACAGTAAAATTGTGCGGGAATAATAGTAAGACATCCGGCTGTGCAAAGGACGGCATATCATTTCACAAGTAATTCGAGTAAAAATGTAGCACATCTATTTACAAATTTAAAAAAAATGGGAACCGGTTGATGTCTTTTGTTACATCCTGCTTTGCTCTTTGTAATTTTGTATGACTCTGTCTCGTTTATGCCTGGGTCGCGAGGAAAGAGTGCTGTTTACTCAGGTCAGACTTGTAATTTATCGATATTCAATTATGTCTAGAAATTATGTTAGTAATTTTGGAACAATAATAACCTTTCGTTTTGGATTTGTTTATTTGCTGTATTATTATGAGGTTTGCTGACCAAAGAGCTTGATTTTATAATTCGGCATTACTTCTTACGAACAATGGGCTACTTTGATATTTCAGCTGATAATTTGTTTGACGTGAATTTAAATCCCAACCTCGATTTAAATCATCACAAAAGCACCAGACGCCCGGCCTATAAAAGATCACGCTATTTTGCGTAAAGGTAGCAAAAACAATAGAATTGTAGTCTCTGTCACGCTCATAAGCGTGGTGAAGCGCGAGAGAGACAAAGTATTTTCATAATGCGTACTCAATCTGAGGTCATGCTATGGTGCCGTGCGCCTATTCAGAAACTACACAAGCGCATTGTGTAAAGGTAATGTACGTGCTAGCTTTAGATAATAATCGATCTGTACTTTAACTATCCTTTACAAAGAACATTTTGTTGGTTAAGTGTGTTAACATGAATATGCAGAAGGTAGTTAATTATTTACCTAACAATTTTGTAATCGATCTAGAAAAAAAAGAAGGTTACTTAGACATTACTTCTTCAGCCCAGTAATTTGACTGGAAACAGAACTCAGCAATGTATGCAGGCTACTGCCTGACGGAAGAATATTCGCTCCATCGAAAAGACAGAAGATTCTCTCCTTGGTAAAGTGGGACGGAGTTAGGACAGATACATTATATTAAAAATCAAAATAAACTTTTTGCCGAAAGTGAAAAACAACGACCGAGACCGCCGATTTAACAAGTCTTCTTAAGCACGACAGCGCTCATGCGTAAATGTTATACCATTCAAGTGTGAGCAGCGAAGGGACGTTACGTTGTTATGTAACGTATCGTTACGACCCTGCCCCCATTATAGTACCCAAAGGCACCTATGATATTGATGGGTTCGATTGGGACAAGACCGTCTACTCCCTTAAAAGTCTTGGTGTTCGGATAAGACTCCCGCAGAAGACTACCACTACAAGAATCATGTTAGCACACCAACCATATCCGAGAAATAAGTTCACTTACTCGAGCCATTTCCAGGGCTCAGTGTCCGGAGTCGTGATGGGTGTCGGAAACTGTGCAGTGGCAAACAACATGTATCAGAACATGGAACTCGACATGAAGCTATGGTTTCAAATAAATATAGAAGCTGTACAAGTGTACACTTCAGTGTCTAAAATTTGTTGACTTGAACATCTTATAGGTAGGGATTTTATGTGGATACGGATATGGGTATTAGAAAAAAAAATGGGTCAGATCGGATATCCGGATAAATTCGGAGTGGGAAAGTGTTTTTGAGAACTTTTAACAAGTAGTTATTTAAAATGAGCATACTTTAAATATCCGGTAGTTTCGGATGCGGATATCCATAACATTCCTATTAACAGGCATTAGTTACAGTGGTTGTCTACACGGGATGATTTAGGCATATCATCATCTCATAATCGGTTAATTAAGTGGCCAGCATTACGGTCAATGTTTGAGTGTGGAAAGCCAACGTTGCTGTGCCAGCGCTATAGTATAGACTAGAAACTATTGTAGACTTGAGACCTACTTTTATGTTCGAGTTAACTAACATTCAAATTGTGGAACCGCAGTAAAGTTAACTAGGATAAATAAAATGTATCACGATCAACAAACATATATCCTGATTCCTAAATAGGATTCAATGGGCTGTGATAGCAAAGCTGAATTTTGACTCTCTGTTTAGAATAACTAAAAGATTATGTAAGTGACTTAGGTGGTATAAAATAATTTAAATGCATATTGTCTATTCACATAATGTTATGTGGCTGTATTTAGCGTTTTGTATGCAACTGCAGCAGTTTTTATTATATACATGTGAATTAATGAGAGACCACTTAAAGCTTATCCTTATATGTATGACATGACCACCACTCGACAAGATACCAATTTCATTCAACTCAAGTGAACAGCTAATGATAACATGTATCATGAAGCCCGTGTTGACAACAAATATCACAGCAAACGAAACGCCAAAAATCTAATTTGCTTTGTTTTTTTTAATGTTTCGGCCTTGCACGATTTTTGCTTTTAGCCAGTAATTAGTTAAGCGAAGCGTTATGCTTTGTGATTTGTGTTTATGTCCGTTTTCACTATACCTAGGCACCATTAGAATTGTTTTTTTTTTAAATCGATAATGGAAGTGGTCGAGAAAAGGGAGAAAGGATCGACTGACTCACCCGTAAAATCCTTGTAAAAACTTCTTCGATAGATGGATAATGGATGGCTGGTTTCGTGGGCGAGTTGTCTTTCTCAACCATTTAAGTTATGTTGAGGTGCGTTGATTTTACTGATTTTCCTATATGTGTTGAGGTTCTATGCTCGCGAAAAGGATTGCGGCGAAACAGGCTTACTGGAGCACTATTGATCGGCAAAAACTATCCTTCCTTAGATCCGCGATGTTAACAGTGGCGGACATGGACACGCAAGACATGTCGTCATAGGGCATCTGTCAGTCGATCGGGATGTGACGTAGGGAGGGAGGATACGGGTAGGTGTACCCTCACATGAAAAGATTGACGTTTAAGTATGACATTCGTACCCTCCATTTACAAGTTAAATGCTAAGGCTGAATTTACATGTGATTGATGAATTCGTAGGCGTACATTGCACAACAAACCTACCAGCAAGTGTTTAATGGAAGCGGGCATAAAATTATGTTATTTATAAGATATAGGTATGCATTGTATTAGTACCTGTTTGGGAAAATTTTAATATGATATTTAAGTTAGTCTTTAATTATTGTAATGTACAGTACTCAATGTCAACGTTTATCAAGCTTCGTCACTTTCCATGTAATAAATTAAGTCGAGTTTTTTTACCCGTGGGGGTGTGAAGCCCGAAAGGATATCATTACGTTGAATTATGCCAGAAAAGAAATAAAAGGCTAATCCAAACTGAATAGTTGGTATGTTTAGTTTGAGGGTACCTCAGCCTTAAGCTCAGTGACTTGTTCCTGGAGTTCTCTAACACGGTCGGAATCGTCGCAGTTGCTGCTGCGCAGTTCGCCTTCAGTCGCCATCACCTCGTTCTGAAAAATTTATGGGAAAAAGCTTTAGAAAACACTCTAACCAGGTTTTTAACATTTTGTCTTGTCATTGGTTCAATATGTACAACATTTCAAACAAAACAGACAGCTGGATGCGAGTGAAAATTGAATTAAAATATTCCATTACCTTGCATCTATATGAACAAGTGAACTTCAAATAATGTTGATGTCTGCAACGGAATGAAAATTAAGTTGAAACAATCCATTTACATCTATTCGTACAAGTGGACTTCAAATAATTAGGATGTCTGGAATAGAATTAAACTTGAATTGAAAGATTCGACATCTATATATGAACAAGTGAACTTCAAATAAAGTATAGTACTTAAGTAAATTTTCTATGAAGGAAGCGGGATATATTAATGTTAAGATAGTCACGAACCACTTAACTTGTCAATTTATATTAAAAATGTCAATTTAAGCGATAATTGTAGGGTTAGTTGAAACAATCTTTGGATTCTTACTTGGACAAAAGCGAAACTTGTTAAAAACAAATAGAGATTGGTCTGCAAGTTACATTCTACAATGTTAAAGTTGTTCAAAGTGTGTGCTTTAGCTAAGATGCATCTAATTATTTCGGTCTATGATTATTTACATTATGCCAATCTTCAGTCGAATGCTTTAGTTCAAATAGAAAGGTTTTATTTTTATTACTCAGTATTTATACTAAACCGAGAAGCATTTCCACATATCAACTAAAGCGCTCTACTTAAGACTTGAATAATGTGAAGCAGCTATTTGTATAGGTGTAGACTTGAACATATTATATGTTGAGTTTGTGCTAACTTGCTCTACTCGATATGTATGGAGAATGTATATTTTTGTAGGAGATGTCATCCAATGGGTTCAATACAGGTTTGTATTTAAAACTTCATCATCATCATCCACCCATAACGTCCCACTGCTGGGCACGGGTCTCTCCTCACTTTCGTGAGGAGGGTTAAAACTTACTTTTAATTTATATTCAGAGACTTCGGACTCCAGTTCAGCTATTCTTTGAGCATCCTCCATGTTTCGGATGTTTGCTTGCATCGAATCATACTTAGTCTGAAACGTCAAATAGTACAATTAAATACATGTTTGTGTGGGTGTTCAGAGAGCTTTGATTGAGGCTAAGCTTTGATTTATTTCGTTTTATGACTCATAACAACTGTCACATTAAATTACTATGACCAATAAAATTTTGCTCCCAAATTATAAAATTAACAAACATACATTGACTGATAAAGACAATACCTTCGTTTGCGTCGCGCAGTCGGGTAAAAAGTAGGAGGGATAGGAAGTTACAGGGCAAGCCACATAGAACGGGCGCGGCGTGCTTACGGCGTTACTTAGTCAAGGAAACGGCGTGACGGCTATGTATTGATCCGTTTGTTGCGCCCGCGCCGGTTCTATGTAGCTTTTGCTTTTCAGCTTATCCTACATGCGGCAGAGTGAATACAAAATTGTTCATTTAAAGTTTTTGTAGTGGAATCCATAATGGATCCTTTTTGTAGTGGAATACGTTTTATCAGTTTTAACGCAACCGTATGAGATACAAGGACGCTTGCTATATTTTCGTTTACAGCAAAAATACAGAAGAACTGCTGCAAAAATGCACAAGTCACGGCGAGCGCGCAGTACCCACTAATTTGGGAGCCGCTGGAGTCTTAGGTACAATACGTATCGCCGTAGCTTCAGTGCGCAGGCCTGTCTGTTACCTTGCTCTCGAGGTCGGAGTATTTGTGCTGGAACTCCCGTTGGCGCGCTTGGAGTGCCCTCTCGCGTTGCAGCGCCGCGTCCAGGTTCTCTCGCAGCTGCCGTGCCTCCTCGTCCTGCCGCCGCAGCTGGTTCGTCGACACCTGCACCTGCGTCTCTAGCTCCATCACCTGGAACAAATGTCAACGTCATATCTTAGAAATTAAAAATCATTTTCGAAGGAAATATATTAAAAATATTCAATCAAAATGTCAACCGTACATACAAACTAGAATTTTGAGACAGGGAAGTAAAGGTGGCATGATTGGCGGATGATTATGTGGCAAAAGTGTAATACTTCCCAGGCGGACTCTTGCAGAGGAGGCCTTCCACTACAAGTGCATAGAAGATGTTACCTTCAGTCTTAACTCTTTGAGTTCTGTGAGCGCCTCGACCTCCTTGATCCTGGTGGACATGAGCTCCTCCTCAATCTTCTGCATGTCGGAGGAGCGTCCTTCCCACGCGCGCAGCAGCTTCTTGGGAGTCGCCATGATGTCAGACACAACGTTAGACTGCACCGGCACCGGCGGTACTTCTTGCTTGTGTTCCTGGTAACAAAATAGAATTTACAGCAGGTTTGACAAATGAGGTTGAGCTGACTTCTGGCATCAGTTTCCCCAAGGGTCTTTTTAACTCCCGACGCTAAAATATGGGTGCCATAAGTTTGACGTGTGTAACTGTGTATCTGTGGCATCACAGCTCCAAAACGGATGAACCGATTTTTATTTAAATTTTTCTTGCTTGAAATGTGACTATAATTAAAAAAAATGTGTTTAGCCGTTTGAAGATCATTAGATATTTTCTCGTGGATGAAAGGATGTGAGCAACTTCCACATATTTGAATGATTCAAAATTTGGTATCCTGTTACTAAAATGATATTGCAAGGACATGATAACCTTGGCCTGATGCTACAGCATCACCTGGAATCTGCAGGATACCCATCTTCCAGCAGAGTTATCGTGTCTGGGTTCTTTAGAATGGTCTCAATAAATAGATTACAGATAGATAATGATCCGAGTCTGATGATGGAGCTGTAAAAAGAAATAAGCATAAATATGAAGAGCATTTTTTTAAATTTATACTGGTTTGTCGAATGAGGTAGTGAGATCTGGCTTGGGCAAACTAATACCAGCACTACTTCCTCCGCCTTTATACATTCCATATTGAAATGGGTGCATTCTTACTTCTTACACACTGCTACGATATCACCGCCCGTTCTTGTCCTGTCTTTTTGTGATATCTGTTTTTAGTACATTGTTTAGTGGGACGTCAGCAATATCACATATATTTGCGTTAATAACGCTTTGTAAGATGCTAAAATACAGAATATAAAAACGTACCTGTGTGGAATGGATGCGGGACTTGACTAACGCAACGGTAGACTTTTCATATCGTACTTTTGTGATAGTTGTTATTATTAATTTAATGACTTACTTGTAGATGTCGTTGCCAAGCGTCCGACAGTTCAGTAACGCGTTGTCGGAGCTCTTTTAACGAGAGATTCGCTTCCGCCTCGCGCAGTTTTACAGCGATCAGTTCATCCTGGAAAAAACGAAACCTTTATTCATAGTGCAATTCGTTTAATATTGTAAGTTATAGAAGTAAAGTTTGTTACTTTGTTATGGAGAGATAATGGACTCAAATCTTATTTGGGAAATTGGTCCAATGTGGTGCTTCCTTCTGGTCCCGTATTACCTTCCTCCGGGATAGAGGTGTGACATAGATAGAGCAAACATAACTAATCTGGGAACTGAAGCTAGTCTCCTAGAAATGGAATAGCGTCCACGAAATGGAGTGACCGGGGCAAAACTCAAAATCGTCACAAGTGTTTGCACGAGCAGTTGAAGATCGACTACCCTCAGGTTTGCCAACTCAAAGGTGTTGGCCATGAAACTCTCGTACCAACATACACAATATACAAAATTGTTTCACGTTCGGAAACACTCAAAAAGAAAAGTAAGTAAATTAAGTTTCAGTATGAAACATACAATATAGGACCACGCGATCAAATCGAGGATGTTCTAAGGAAAGGTTAAGTCAAATGTACCTATAACTGGGACTCAAGATAGTGGAAGATGCGAAAGAGGTGTGTCAGGATCATAGCATGTGGGAAGATGTAGTATCTGACTATCCCAACGAGAAAAAAGGTGTGACTGTGTGTCTATGTACGTATGACATGACATGGCACGACTAAAGTGACATGGTAGTGTAAAATGACATTGTACAGGCTCACCCGTACAAAGGGTACCTGTAAATGTGCGACGTTGTTGTCCACACGCTGCCTGCGCAGACTCTTGTTCTCATTCTCCAGCTCGGCGATCCTGGCGGTGAGCTCTCTCTCGGCCGCCTCGCGCTCCGCCGCGTGCAGTCTCGCCCGCACCAATTCCCGTTGGAGGCAGCGCGCGAGCTCCTCGCCTTTAGCAGTTGACCCCTCGGTTCCTTCCAGGGAGTTCTGTCGGGAGTTGCTCTGTGGAAAATTAAAGTTGACGTGTTTAAACTTTCGCGAATTAATTTCATATTTACTAGACATTTTTTATTTATAAACGGGTCTGAATCGCGCACGGATTAATATCAAAACATAATATTGATAAACAGGCCAGAGAAAGAAGACGTTGAATCTTACCGTGACCATGGTTAATGTAACTTTATCGAAAAATCAAAAATTATTAATCTGTGCGCAAATTAGATTTGAATTGCAAGTTGGTTAATAAATCCTTGCTATATCCATACAGTCGTCCAATGAGGTAGTTTAAATATGGCACCCGTGCGAGGGATATATGTGAAGTTTCTACAATGTTCACAGATATATTCATGCTACAGTTATATTGAGCCATGAGATGCTCCAAATGGGATTGTTATTCATTTTCCAAATAAATAAATAAATTATAATGAATGGGTCATGATCACATATACATATTTATAGATCCTGACCCTTATGTAGGATTGAAATAATAATAAATAAATCAAGGTCGAGGTAGTACACTGAAACGAGGGCTCTTTAGAAATCGATCGAAAGGAGCAAGATCAAGAAATGAGGAAGAAATCGGGGAAGACTTTTGCCGAGGAATGGGTCAACACATTACAACAATTAGAACTCCCACATTTGAAAAATAACAGTAGGTGCAAATCAGTTCACCTCAGCAATGGTCATCTCGAGCGAGCGTATCTCGTCCTGCGCGACTGCCAGCCGCTGTTGCGCGTCGACATGGGCCCGGCGGAGCGCTTGCACCTCACGCGCCAGCGCGTACGTCTCTTCTTCCCCTTCCGCGCGGTCCACCTGCCCCCGGACCAGTCTCTCCGCCAGAGCTGAGCTCTCCTTCTCGAGCAGTTCCACGCGCTGTTTGAGCAGACGATTCTCCTGGCGCAAGCACTGAAATTATAGGGAATAAATGATATAGACCGCTATCAGTCAATGCGAGTGACACAACGGTTCACAGTTAGGTTTCAATAATCATAGCAAAGATTATAAAAAGCAGGCTACAGATTTTGTATGTAACAAAGTCCGTCTTGCATGTTTGTACCTCTATACACCATGGGCTAAGCAGTATATCAATGGAATGTAATATCTAATTATACATGCTTCTAAGAACTTACTCTCAACACAGCAATGTCGCCTTGTTCCTTCGTCTTGATGACCGTGTACTCTTTCTCTAACTTCTTCATCTTCTTGGGGTTTACTTTGACAGAGTATGATAAGTTCATGAAGGAATCCGGGTCGGCTTCCACTTTGCCAGGCAGCTCTTTTTGTATGTACTGGAAATAGAGTAGATTTTGTCAGCAATAAAGAAATTGTTCCATCTTTTGGCTGAACACGTTTTAATGTTTGTTATAGTTTAGTAGAACTATAAATGACATGTTTTTTATATTCATCACCACAGAACAAAGAAAACGAACTTGACAATAGCGTAAGTCTCTTCTTTCTTACCCTTGTGTCCCATTTACTTGGGGACGGAATTCCACATCCCCTCATCAAAAAAACATTTTCAACTGTTTCTTTTGCATGCCTGACATACAGATAGAGTTCAGTACAGGTCATGAGGATAATTAATTCTTCTGTTTTGTATTAATACTATATTGGTACATTCTCGTATCTCTTAATTCTTGTCACCTTAAGTATGCTTTCCATATCAAGCGAGAGCAGGTCGTGCTTGCCAACAGTTAGCATGGCGATGGCCACCTTGAAGACAATCTCGATGCCTTCAGACAGGAACACGTCCATTATACGACACGCCAGCGGCAATGACAGCGTCGTCGTAAACAGAGTGAGGAACCAACTGCTAGCATACAAAGATGTGCTGAAGCTCTGGAAAGCGCATAGATATTATTTAAAAACCCAAACAAAGAAAAACATTTATATGCAACAACACACAGCAGGCTATTAAATAAAAGCTGTGTAGCTTCACCCGTGTTTATATCAGCACAGGAAACATTAATGTTTACAAGGTTAAAGAATATCTAGTAAGATCAAGTTTATTAAAAAATCTTTCAGCCACAACTGAGTGAAGAGTGAACACACACACACACACTTTCGCCTTTATAACACTATGAGATAGTTGATTAGTGTGGTTTCCCAAAACCCACAGATATCTCACCAATATTAGAAATGCAAAACTTTGTATGATTGTGTGATTGTATTCTCTTCATACTGAAACATATTTTTACTATGGAAAAATGAATTTTGTGAGCAGACGGAATCTAATCTTTATACAAAAGATGAGTAGTCACCTGTGACTGAAAGTGTACGTGCAAGTCAGGCAGTAGCTCCTGCACTAGGTTCTCAAGCTGGAACATGCAGAGTCCAAGCTCCGCCATGCTCGGCTTGAACATGTCGCGCATGCGGTGCTGCTGCATTATCTTCACAAGCACTGCAAACGCCTCCTCTTCCGGCATCTGAAAAATACAACAGGGGTCAAGGGTCGACAGTTCACATGAGTGGATGCTCACTCAAGAAAATGTAGTTTTTTCATTCATTTATCTTTCTTGCGCGTCTATGTCCGCCACCGTTAACATCGCGGATCCAAGGAAGGATAGTTTTTGCCGATCAATAGTGCTCCAGTTAGCCTGTTTCGCCGCAATCCTTTCCGCGAGGCATAGAACCTCAACATATATAGGAAAATCAGCAAAATCAACGCACTTCAACATAAATGGTTGAGAAAGACAACTCACCCACGAAACCAGCCATCAAATATTTCTATTGAAGAAGTTTTACAAGGATTTTACGGAGGGGGGGGGGGGGGGGGGGGGGGTCGATCCTTTATCCCTTTTCTCGACCACATTATTTATCGAAGAACTTGAAAGTATAAACCGAGAAATTCAAAGATCTATGGGGTGTGTTTTAGAATTTGACCGGGAATAGAATACTTTTTAATTTTAGTTCCCAGTTTTGCCGCGGCACTTTTTTGTGTCGCCGACTTTAGGGTAGGCTATTAAATTTCATAGTCAAAATGTCGAGTCCCAGCCCAGTCACTAGGTAGTCAGGTCAAGCAACAGTCATAAATCAACGTCAGGATCCAATAGTGGTGGATGCTTTTGTTGAGGATACCACTTACGTGCCGAAGTGTGTTGATGGGTTTGTTGGTTTCTTCTCTTATTGTCGCTAAATTTGATGTTGCTTGTGTATGTTGAGGTCGAGACGTGTCGAGCGAGCAATGTCTTGTAGCAGAGTGAAGTTTGTCGAGTGATGGGTGAAGTATTGATTGATTGATTGATTTTGCAGATGGCACTGACAGTGACTGCATTGCTACGCACTATGTGCGTGCGCTTGTTTGGGGGAGTGTTGCGTAAAACTTTCTGCGAATTTTACGTTTTTGAGTTTGTATCATTTTCCCACACACTCGTGTACACTTATAACATGCCATGACATTATTGAATCGTGACGTTGACTGCGACTTCACTCAATAGTTACTTGGCTGACTGGGGCGCGATATTGTGAACATTTTAATGATCCATACTTTTTATTTTTACAAATTGATTTTTTAACCTCCCACTTCCCCTAGAACAGTCCCCATTTTGCCAGCACGATGGAGACTTGAATAAATTAATGTTATTGCTTGACAATGGCTAATTGCATAAATGATGCAAAGCTAAAACAAAAATAAAAGTTAAAACTCTTTCAGACAGTTTGTCTGCTTTGAGTTGACATTATTATGACAACTTGTTTGTAATAATTTCGAAGTTTTGTGCGGAGGAATACAGAGCTCCTAAACTACTGAACCGATTGAAATGAAATTTGGTACGATAGTCTAGAACCTAGGAAAGGACATAGGGTACTTTTTGATGCGAAAAAAGCATTGTAAGGGTTTGAAATAGGGGATGAAAGTTTGTATGGAAGTTTCGTCATTTTTGAAGCTAGAAGCTCGAAATTTATTTTTTAGGCTTTTGATTAGATATAAATAAATGTAGCATTCAATGTTTGTAAAAATTTACCCTTGCGGGGGTAAAATAAATATAGGGTATGAAAGTATGTATGGAAATATGTAAGGTTTCGGCTAAACCACTGCACCGATTTAAAAAATTATTTCACTAATGGAAAGCTACATTGACAGCGAGTAACATAGACTACATTTTATCCCCATATTCCTGCGGGAACAGGAACTACGCGGGTGAAACCGCGGGGCGCAGCTAGTTGTTTATAATTATCAATATCATTTATTGCCTGTTGCATGTATGAAAGATGCAAACTCACAAGTGGCTCAACGAGGTATGAAATTGGAAAGAGCTATGCTTGGGGATTGCTCTGCATTACAAACTCCGTAATGAAGAATTCCGCTGAAAAACTAAAGTCACCGACATTGCTCTATGAAATAGCAAATTCATGTAGCAGTGGTCAAGCAACGTAAGTTGTAGAACTGATGGTTATCAGTTCTACAACCGTTGCTTGCTATGCTATGTCTTCCGGTCTGTGGTCGCTAAGACATAGCATAGGACAAGGTGGATGTGAACGATGACCAAGTATGAGTCGCTGGGAGCTGCTGGACACAAACAGCTAGCAACCACTCGTTGTGACATTCTATGGGAGAGATCCATGTTGAGCAGTGGACGTCTTCCGTTTTTAATGTATGAAAGATTATCACTTCAGAACGGGTAGACCAATTTGGATTTTTGTTTTTGTATTCCTGATTGTCAGGACAAGGTTTGCATGGAAAGAAAAATTAGAAGTTTCCCGGAGAATCGGGGAAACCTGAGAGTGATTTGTCTATGGGATTTTTGTACAAACTTACGTTTTTAATATTAGATTTTACTTATGTTTTTTTTGTGATATCCAGAGTTCACTATTCCAAATTGACATAGGTTGTCTTTAACCTGGGAAATGCAAATGGGTTCTTGCTAATAATATATATTAAAAGTGAACCATCCGTCTCGCTCGACACAAATACTTTTTGAATGAATTCGATGAAATAATAATAATTATTAGTAAGGTAAAAGGACCACTCAAGGCAAATTCACTCTTATGCGATAGGGCCTGAACTCCAAATCAACTGACCTGCATGAGCAGTAGGCCGACAATGAAACCTGAGCCCTGGCAGTAGCCAACCTCCCGGTCGTGTAGAGAGTAGGCCTTCATCACATTGAAGAGAGACTCCTGCCCGAGCCCGTCTTTCTCCTTGAAGAAGTCGTGCTCTGGGTAAGTGCGAGCAATGTCTCGCCTGATCACTTTCTCGCATGCTGATTTCGCCTGAAAAGATAAGGAAATGGTAGTTATGTTACAGTAGTGATCAATCTTTTTAATTTATCTAAAGAAAATATTTTGGTTGCGGACAAAATTATATATTATTAGCTGTATCCTGCCACGCTTCGCTGTGGCACATTCGCACATTCACTGATATGTCACTGATGAAAAAATAGATAAAAACAATCCTTGATGCGGATTATATATCATGCTAAAGTTTCAGCTCGATCGGTGCAGAACTTTTTGAGTTTTTGAAGCGTACACAAACCAACATAACATTTATATATATATATATATATATAGATAGAAGATTATAGATATACATATTACTGCATCATATCTCCAAGATTTCTTATTCGTTTTGGATGATTCAGCGATAAGACCTGCTTATTTTAACTATTGTTTATTTATATCTAACTATTATTCTTACTAGAATGCCCAAAAGAGGTTATAAATTAGTTTTTTCGGTGGTATGTATGTATAATCCTTCGGCGCGTCCTACAGCCTAAACGGCTTGTTAGATTTCGATAAATGAGGTATTATTGGATTCATCATAATCGCGACAGTGGCATAGGTAAAAATGGCAGACGGGTTTCTAATATCTAAACAATATTCATTAATTCGTTTAACACTTTGACGGCTGAGCCGATTTTCTTGTCTAGCCACGGTTACGGATCTACACACACTATTGTGTTTTCCCGTACTGCTAACACAACAGGGGTTTTCCGGTACTCGCGGCAAGTTATAAAAACAAAACAGTTGTATTTTCAGCAGTGAATGTGTTAACTTGAAAAGGTAGTCTCATGTACATAGGAATTGGTTCAGTCCTTTTTTGTATTTGTACTTGGTATGACGATGAATGATTTTGATTACACTTATTAATGGACGAGTATAATGTCTAGTAATACCTGTATCATTACTGAAAGCATTGCAATTTGTTTCATGATTGGACTGACAATGAGTACCGTGTGGCAGAGACCGTGACGATGACGTCACGTGCCATTGTACTGTTACGTAACATTGACCCGCGGACTCTCATGACGCCTATCTAGATAAATCTATCATTGGATAACTAATGTGTAACTGTGTGATTTAATATAAGAAAACTCTTTTGATTAGCCATAACAATAAATTATGCAGTTCAGGAAATGAGTTTTACAGTTATAGAAATAAGGAATGCGTGAAGAACGAAACGCAAGTGTGCGAGTTAATATTAGGGACCACACAATTTTAGATTTGTACCTTGATGTAAGTAGCATAGAGTTTCTTCTCCGGCGAAGAGTCGACTCCTGCCAATAGCTGCCACACGATCCCGCGGAAGTGATGCGGCACGCCCTGACGCACTAGGTCGCGCACAAACTGGTTGCGTCGTTTCCACTCCGTCTCCCAGTTTGTGACGATCCGCCCCCACTGGCTCCATAGGTCCTCTTCGCCATTGCTGCTTGCGCTGACTCGCGCTTCCGCCTCATGACTGGAGCTCGTCGCTGGAATCATATCATCATAAAAGTCAGTATATATTCGACGCATTACCCTATAGCCTTCCTGCAGCGAAGTCGTAGGTTTATCTCTTCTGAGACAATTATTATTGTTGAGGATACCACTTACGTGCCGAAGTGTGTTGATGGGTTTGTTGAGTTTCTTCTATTATTTTTGTTAAAATTGATGTTGCTTGTATATGTTGAGATCGAGTCGTGTCGGGCGAGCAATGTCTTGTAGCAGAGTGAAGTTGTCGAGTGATGGGTGAATTATTGATTGATTGATTGATTTTGCAGATGGCACTGACACTGACAGTGACAGCCCAATGCACTGCTACGCATTATGTGCGTGCGCTTGTATGGGGGAGTGTTGCGTTAACAGGCTCCCGCGGGTGGAACATCCTGTTCCACGGAATCATAGATAGGTAATGGGCAGAGTCGATTGTATGCCCGCTTCAGGATTCCCGATGCTGGGTTGACTTCTGCAATGCGAGTACAACCATCGGAACCAGGGAACAATTTGACTACTCTGCCAAGCAGCCAGCGGTTGGGTGGGAGGCGGTCATCCTTTACAACCACCATTTCACCGAGTCGTAGTTGACCATCTTGTCGTTGCCACTTGGCACGTTTCTGTAGCTCTGAAACGTATTCTTGGTAGTATCTCTTCCAAAAATGGTTAGCAAGCACCTGAGCTCTCTTGTAGCGTGGCAAGGTGCATATCTGAGTCCTGTCGTCCAGGTTACTTGCTGAAGATGGCAGCATTGTGATAGTCCGTCCCAGAAGTAGATGTGAAGGTGAAAGGCATATAAGGTCGTTAGGGTCAGACGACAGGGGGGTTAACGGCCTAGCATTTAGAATGCCTTCTATTTGTATTAAAGTGGTATTCATTTCTTCATATGTTAAATGAGTCAGAGATAAAATTCTCTTTAAATGAAATTTGCAGGACTTGACTGAACCTTCAGCTAGCCCATTGAAGTGTGGACTATAAGCAGGAGCGAATTTAAAGTTAATAAGTTGCTCTGCTGCATAAGCACTTATATCATTGCATTTTGATTTAAGGAATTTAGAAAACTCGTGAAATGTACCCACAAACATGGTACCGTTATCTGAATAAATGTTTATTGGTTTACCTCTGCGCGCTATAAAACGGTTTAAAGCAGCAATAAATGCTTCAGTGCTCAGTTCAGTAACAAGCTCTATGTGTACTGCCCTTACAGCGAGGCAGACGAATATGCAGATGTAGGCCTTGATTAGCCTGCAACCTCTACCTTTTCGGTCGGCTAACATAATGGGACCGGCATAGTCAACAGCTATATTACTAAATGGATATTCAGCATGAAGACGTTCCTTAGGGAGGCTGCTCATTATCGGTTGAATAGACTTTCCTGAGAATCTACAACAAGTTATGCACTCATGTGTGACCTTTCTAGCAAGATTTCTCCCTCCTATTGTCCAATATTTATGTCGTATGATGGACAACAATAACTGAGGTCCAGCATGCATTAGAATTTTATGATAGTACCTGAACAATAGTAATGTGACATGGTGGGATGAATGCAGTATAATCGGATATTTAGTGTCAAAGTCATAATTTGAGTTGCAGAGTCTCCCTCCAACGCGTATAATTTTGTCTAACATGAATGGGTTTAGTTTAAGTAAGGGTGATTTATTTGGTATTTCCCTTGTGTTGTGGAGACTACTGTATTCTTTAAGGAACTTGTCAATTTGGACGATCTTGCATAAAGTTAAGCTAGCTGCATTTAGTTCTTGTACCTTTAGATAAGCTGTATATTTGTTGTTTGGAAACCGACAGTTATGAATGAATCGCAGCATGAATGACAATGTGCGTTGCAATTTATTGTAATCAGAAAACTTGTTTATAAAGTTGTTTTGCTCACTTGCTAGGTTACACTGGAATTTGACTTCTGGTAAGTCAATAGTAATATTATTGGGTTGTTTAGGCCAATGATCTTCAGAATCCAATAGGAATGATGGACCTGTCCACCATAGTTTAGAATTTTTTAATTGTTGTGCATTGCATGCCCTAGAGCCGATATCGGCTGGGTTTAGATTTGTAGGCACATAAGCCCATATATTTGCTTCTGTATTTTCTGTGATTTCGTTAATCCTATTCAGAACGAATGACTTGAGACTTGCCTTTGGAGTCCTAATCCAACCTAAAACAACGGTGGAGTCACACCAAAACCGCCATCCGTGTATGTCTAGCCTCAATGCGTTTTTTACTTTGATTGCTAAACGAACTGCCAATATGGCTCCACAAAGTTCAAGACGTGGAACTGTCATGCTCTTCAATGGCGCAACTCTGCTTTTAGCAGTTATTAGATTTACATGCTTGCTACCATCAGACGACAATGATTTTAAGTACACACATGCGCTATAGCTAGCTAGCGATGCGTCGCTGAATGTATGTATTTCTATGCGTGTGCATGAGTTACCCAATACATGTCGGGGTATGGCAATTTCATTTAGGTGTGAAATTGAATTTATAAACGATAGCCATTCATTCTCAGTTTCAGGAGGTAGTTTGTCATCCCAAGATAATTTAGAAGCCCATAACTTCTGCAAAATAAGCTTGGCTTGAAGAATGCAAGGACTAATAAGGCCCAGTGGATCGAACACTTGACCTATTGTTGACAAAATTGACCTTTTGTTTATATTGTTGCAGTCAAATTTTATATTTAGGGAGAAAAATAGTGTGTCTGTTTTGCATGACCATCTTAATCCTAATGTTTTTGCATTTTCATCATCAACTAGTTTTAAGAGATCCACCTGAGGATCATCATGGATTTGTTTCAATACTTGTGGGCTGTTTGACCGCCATTTTCTCAAATGGAATTGCCCTTCTTTGAGTTGGCTAGTTACCTTTTGGCAGATACGGACTAGTTCCGATTCTCTTTCATGTCCACTTATGTAATCATCCATATAAAAATCGTTTAGAATTGTTTCCCGAACTACTAGGTCTGGACATTCAAGTCCTAGTTGAGCTAAGCAGCGGGTTGCTAGATACGGTGCTGATGCTGTGCCGTATGTAACTGTGTTAAGTTTGTATAATTGAATTGCCTGGGAAGGGTCAAATCTCCAAAATATTTGTTGTAGGCACCGTTGTTCTTCAGCTACAAAAATGCAACGATACATTTTTTCACAATCGGATGTGACCACATATTTGTGTTGTCTAAATCTTATAAGGATGCTTATGAGATCATTTTGTATAACCGGTCCAACATGCTGTATTGAATTTAATGAAAAGCCTGAAGTGGTAATGTGTGATCCATCAAAAACTGTTCTCATTTTTGTAGTTAAATTTGATTCTTTCAAGATTCCGTGGTGGGGCAATACATATGAGACTGCCTCAGTATTCTGTTCATTTACAGACATGTGACCTAAATCTAAAT
Organism: Campaea margaritaria; assembly: GCA_912999815.1. NCBI lineage: Eukaryota > Metazoa > Arthropoda > Insecta > Lepidoptera > Geometridae > Campaea > Campaea margaritaria. The sequence goes on from OU538788.1 coordinate 12,076,247, forward strand.
ATTCTTGCATGAACTCACAGTATTTTTCTTTGTAGGATGGATCTCGCTTAAATCTTTTCTCTAAAGAATAAAATCTAGTCAATGCTTGCTGATGTGAATCACCCAAAACTTCTGGGGATTTTTTAAATGGAATTTTTACTACAAAACGACCGTCATTGAGTCGAGTCGTTGTTTGTAAGTAATGCTGTTCACACTCATTCTCTTCTTTTGTTGTTGTGCGAGAAGAGGGAACAGATTCAAGTTCGAAAAATTTATCAAGTTGATGCTGCATCTGAATGTCATTTGAGAAATGACAGTGGACTGTATTATTGTGTGTTAATTTCTTGTTTTCCTTTTGTGTTGGTACAATACCAGACACTAACCAACCAAATTTAGTTTCGTTTAAGGTTGGCTTGTTTTTTCCTAATGAAATGCAACTGCTTCCTAAAACACTCCAGAATATTTCAGCATTCAATAACAAGTCTATTTCGGATGGAGTGTGAAAACCTGGATCAGCCAGTTGTATGCCTGGTGGTATATTCAATGAGGTAACATTGAGTTGTGTCGTAGGAAGCAGTTGAGTTATTTGTGGTACTACAAAGCAATCTATTTGTTTAGCAAAGGTTTCAGTTCGAGAAGATAACTTTACCGTTGAACGTTTATTAATGTATACCGACTTGCAATTTAGACCTTCCACTGTGGTAGAAGCTGAGCGGATAGGCAACTTCAATTTTTTACTCAAATTTTCAGTTATAAAGTTAGTGGTGCTACCATTATCGAGTAGAGCACGTGCTGTATGCGTGGCACCATGACGATCAACTATGTTGATGAGTGCAGTGGATAGGAGGACGCAATTATTGTTGGTAGTGGAAGATAGAACAATTCCACTATCTAACGTCTGCTCCGAAGAAGGACATGCTTGTAGTACCTCACTAGTGGCTAACGCTACAAGTTCCTTTTCAATTTTGTTTGGTGTATGTGCCACCTGTGTATGAATTTCGTCTGCGTGTAACATTGTGTTATGCCATTTGGCACAAATTTTACATGGACCGAGTTTGCACTGTTTTATGTGGTGTCCTAACCGTAAACAATTTACACACAGGTTTAGTTGTTTTACTTTCTCCAGCTTTGCCGGTTGAGACAGCGATTTGAATTGAGTGCATTGGTAAATTGGATGATCTTGTTTGCAGTAAGGACATTTGTATGATTTTGATTGTATAGTTGAATTTGTGATAAATGTCTTTGCTCTAGTATTTGCAGGCTCACTATATCTGCGCTTTACATTTGAATGTTCTACAGTTTCCAAAAGTTCTGCACGGCTCTTCAAGAAATTAATGAATGTGTAGAGCGCAGGCAAATCCTTTGAAAAGTTAATGTGTTCTTTCCAGTTCCTACTGGTAGCTGAATCTAGCTTGCTCGATACCATATGTATAACCAGTATGTCCCAGTTATCGGTATTTATGTTTAAAGAATTGAGAGCCCTAAGATTTTTATTTATAGTATCAATTAAATTTCTCAACGCTGAAGCAGATTCTCTTGGAATTGATTCAATATCAAATAACGCTTGTAGATGGTTGCTTATCAAGAGTTTATCATTGTGGTAACGTTCGCATAAAAGTTGCCATGCAACATCATAATTGCTGGCGGAGAATTCTAATGAACTAATTACTTGTTTGGCACTATCTTTTAAGGCAGATCTCAAGTAGTGAAATTTATTTATGTTAGGTATGCTCAAGTTAGAATGTATCAACGAAACATAAGTATCATGAAATTCTAGCCAATCTTCAAACCGTCCCGAAAAGGTAGAGAGCTGAATAATAGGTAATTTTAAGCTTGGCCCACCTGCTGTAAGGACAGAACCTGTCACTTGGGATTTATCCTCCACTGGCTCCGCAGAAGGGTGCCTGCTCAACAGCTCACGGGCTCTGGCCACTGTTGCAAAGTAGCAGCATTCAAACTCCTCACGTTCCTGATATTCACCTGACTGCTCACTGTCTGAAATTTCAGTTTGACCTTCTAAATGTAACTGTAGGCAGTCATATTCACTATACATTTCTTCAATTTTAGGCAATCTTACATTAAGTTCAGCAATTGACGTGCTATTTATTGCATCGCTTGGCGTTATGCGTTCCAAAAAGTTTTTAAATTGTGTAAGCTTTGCCTTATAAGAAGAGCGCTTCTTCTTCAAGTCTTTTAAGTTGGTTGCCATTTTTCAAAGCGTTAGCAAATGCAAATGAAAAAATGCCACAGTAGATATTGATCAAAGTGCAATGACAATAATTGTGTATAGTTAAAGAACACCTTAATGCTTCTATGTATGTCCAAACCAAGCAGAAATATCTGAGCTAGGAACTTAGGTCTAATGCAAATTTTAGCGCACCCTTTACCTTGCATATGTGCACTTATAGTCTCACACTTCATGCAAAAGCTGAGAAATTATAGAAATATTGTTCAATAGTGTTTGTATACGGATAATAAAGCCGTTATGAATTTGTTCAGATAGTAGGTTAGTACAACAATTTCTAATAATGTTTCGTAGACTCTGTTGTACGGAAACTTGACCACTGTCTGACCCAATGAAATACTTAACCGTGTTCGGTATAAGTATATGAATGTATAAAGAAAATGGAACGAACTCACAAATGCCTTGATGTTTGTGCCGGTTCCTGGGTATTCTCTGCCACGTGTCCTTTTCGCATCGACGTTTATCGTATCGATGTAATGACGAATGGACGTAGTTGTATCTTGTGATTATAGTCTCGCTGCCGACGACTCTGGGTACACTTGGTGCTTGCCACGAAGTAGTTTCCACGATGCCATTGGACGAATCCTTTTGCATCCGACTCGGAGGACCAGCTTGATGAGGATACCACTTACGTGCCGAAGTGTGTTGATGGGTTTGTTGAGTTTCTTCTATTATTTTTGTTAAAATTGATGTTGCTTGTATATGTTGAGATCGAGTCGTGTCGGGCGAGCAATGTCTTGTAGCAGAGTGAAGTTGTCGAGTGATGGGTGAATTATTGATTGATTGATTGATTTTGCAGATGGCACTGACACTGACAGTGACAGCCCAATGCACTGCTACGCATTATGTGCGTGCGCTTGTATGGGGGAGTGTTGCGTTAACAATTATCGTTTGTGTTAAAGACAGGCTCTGTAAGTTTGACATGACTGTGCTCACGCAAAAACTTAACCGATCATCATGATGAAGGCCCTGTACTTTAGACATAATTAACAGTGTTACAAAAATAAACTATACGTAAATATTTATATCCGTAGTGTCCCCATAAGTAAATTAACAGGTACGCGGCCCTAAATGTCTGTAACAATTATGTGTCGTTATCACGTCTGTAATTTTACGGTCTCTTCACGACAATTCACGTGCCACATTACAAACTGGAAATAACATTTCACGTTACTTCCACTGAATGGATATACTTTTTTAATTTGGTTGATAATTTTGTGTTCAACCTATGTCAAAGACAGATTGAAATGATAAATCATTTTGCATCGTGTAATGTCAAAATTTCAGCGTTCACCTTATCTGAGTCACCCGCCACCGCGTAGAGGCCTCGTTTATTAAAACAAAGACACGTAAAATGTTGAAGAAGGCAATTTTAACACAAACCTAACGAAATCCTCTCCAGGACAACAGCGCGGTAAAATTCCAGCAAACTAGCCGTGGTAAACAAATCGTTTAAATCGTTCATTTTGTTGTTAAAACACACATTGTCACTGAACACTGCGCATAGAGATGTTCCCGTATCTGCACTATCACGGTTTGTTACCGACTGATAAGAGATAAATGCGTATCTGGCATGCAGGGCAACGTGTTCCACGTAAGTATTTATAAACATCGAAGTGTGCAGGTCGGTAACCATTTTTGTAATGCTCTCGGCAATCCGTGTCGTAAACGGTCATTATTGTGTAATATAATTACGGTAAGCAGGTATCTACCTCGGTGTACGCGCGAAGATTTCTCGCCGCACTCGAGGTATGTTTGGCCATGCGTTCAAAACTGGTGCAATCTCTTTTTGTAGACGATTAACCCAAATATAATCGAAACCTAAAACGATGCCAGCGTTGTGAAGATCAACAACGTACAGTGAGAAGGTAAAGCGATTCTGTTTTGTCTATAGGTTACTTTTGGAAATGTCCTGCAGAATTTGAGAACTTACTTTTCCGAAGTAAATATAGTAGGTATCAATGTCCTTACATTCGTACCTAACCTTGTTGAAGACAGTTAAGAAATAATTTAGTTTCCTCGTCACTACGGCACGGCTATTACCAACGATTAGAGCGCCGAGCGGTACCATAACATTCTTTTGAAACTGTCTTCAAACGACAACGGTATCGAGATATGTATTATATTTTGCGATCGTTAACTTGTAAAATGACTTTCAAGAAAAGAGAATTCAAAGCGTCTAGAACAAAAAAAGTTTTTTTTATTAAAAAAATATTATTATTTCAGCCCAGAACAGTAATAGTGCCACCCAGAGCTTTCAGCGATATTACCGCCCGGTGTACTACTCTGGGATTTCTGTTACACCTCCAGGATGACTGGTAGAAAATGCTACTTAGCATTAAGTCCTCCTTGTAGTCTATTTGTGTGCTAAAGAATAAATAAATACCCTTGTTTACCTATTGTAATTATTCTGTACTGTGTTTGTTTTTGGTGTACCATAAAGAGTTTTCTATTCTATTCTTTTGGACTCACCAGACGCCAAAGAGATCTGTGACGTGTCGGAGCTCTTGCGGCTGTGCACGCTGATGAGCGACGCACTTTTCGCATCCGCCTCGATACGCCTGTTTTCTTCCTCCAGTTTGGCGAGCAAAGCCCGTTCGGGGCTCGGGATCACCTCACCCTCCTGCACGCGCAGATCTGAACGTGCAAATAGTTTTAATAACTACAGTGAACTGTAGATACGTAAAATTCAAATAAATAGGGCACTAAACTAAGTTAGAACAACCTTTAAATAAAATTAGTTGTCTTGGATTGGACCACTGCTAAAATGAAGTATTATTATCCTGGTTGTTCGTCAATACTTTTTTTTATTATAACATTATTGTTAACAGATAAAAGAGAAATACGACGTCTCAGACACCAATAAAACTATTAATATGATACAGTTTACTTATGTATGTTAACGACATAATATATTTGATGAGAACTGTCTGAAATTTGGCATTTCTTTAAATCGCTCAGAACTGCGTCTATGGTATTAGGTACAATTTGAAGATTATCCCATTGCAAAGTTAAGTTTTGAATTAGTTAAAATTTATTTTAATAAAAATTTGTCAAAATTAGTTGAAACATTGACATAGCTACAAAGAATAATTAATTATAGTCAGATTTTTTCCTGTTATTTTTTTATGTATTGCATAAACTTATTATTACAAATCACCACTTTCACCGTCCGTCATCTTCCTTTGAATTGATGTTTGATGAATATGTTGCAGAACAAGTAACATTTTTACAAGCTTTTATTTGACGTAGTGTTAATACATTTATAAGTTTGTTAATTTCGAATCTTGCAAAGAAATTTTGACCCAGTTTCCAGTCTAACCTGAACAAACATCCAAACCCATTGACAGTTAAATAAAAGCTTGTTATGTATAGAAATATAGTGAATTATAAGTTTCTACTGTCTAAGACATTGCGACGACTTCTACAAAGAAAATAAAAAAAAACGCCGGTTATTACATTACTTTTGTAAAGCAGCCACAGCAATATTAGTAATGTGGTGAGCCTGCCATCGGAACGCCATGCGTCGCCGCGTTCTGACAGCAGGTGAATGAAAATGAGGATTCAAGCTCGGTATTTACAAGTGCTAGTGATGTTAGTGTTAAACCAACAAACCGTCCAGGGATGACACAGGCGATTCTGTATTACTAGCAGAGGGCGTCGCGGCCGTCGCGGGCGTAGCGGTCGGCACGGCGGCTGCGGTTGGCGCGTCTGTCACGTCCGCATCCACCTTCATGGTGACTCGGAATCTGCCATATAGAGCGGTCTTTTCGCCCGTCTCCCGGCCACAGCGCGAGCTCCTCTCTGCACCAGACACGCGCGTCACGCCATCAGCTCTCTGCACCACTCTCGAGGGTGCCCCGCCCCTCTCCGAGAGGACGTGTCGCAATATATACCCCTATACGTAGGATCTGCTTGTGCGTCTAGTTTCCAGCCACCTCAGTAGTTCTTTTCAGTTTTAGAATGAACTAAGTGTGAAAATAGTCGAATACAAAAAATTACGAGGGAAAGAAATAATTAAAAATGCATTCAAATCTAAGCACGTTCAGTACAGATTCTAAAACTATTTCTCTATGAGTAATTGGCGTAATAGGGGTAAAGAATACTGTATGTGTTTTAAAAACTAATGATTGTTAAACGTAAAGTTCATTCACCTATTGCTTATTTAATTTCGTGCAATTAATCAAAGTTTTAGATCCAAGAGTCCAACTTAAACCTTTTGTCAACAATAGTTTATATTTTATAGCTAAACATAAAGCCAGGGTAATCCACCAGTCATGCACAAACAGGTAATGGGTGATGGCTCGTGAAACATACACGCGATAGCACACGTCACAGTTCACAACAGTTCACAATGTTATTGAAATGCGTGTATGGCGACCGAAATGTGGTGTTTTATTTTGATGAGACGGAGCGCTAGGTGAAAGTCAGACGGCGTGCTCCGCGCGCGGCTCGGCGCCCACTAACCGTGAAGACTGAAGGCCGATTGGTTCTTCATAACAGCGCTTGGCGTGACATGAGCTAGACGCACATAAACCCCTACTGTGCGGTCTAGTTTAGATACCCACTTTTAGTTATGTACCTTTAGCAGTTGACTAGTACTTGGATAGATTTGAGAAAATAACTAAATAACTCTGTTAATAGATAAGAAAACAGTAAAGTTATAAATACTGGATATATTTTTTTAATATTATTTGATTATTTCATTGGTTTTAACTTGGGTCCTGCTATCCTATATTGTATTTATTTATTATTTTCTTATTTCATGACTGAAATTAAAAAGATTGTTGACATGTGACGTAATTTTAGTCACTTATGAGTTTCCAGTGACTCATCATGTAGCTAAGAATTAACTTTATAGATAAGAGGGAACTATGGTAAAACGATTACCAGAAGCTAGCAGAATGATAATGAGTACACCGACCATCAGCACGAAAGGATACCACAAGAAGTCTGCGCTAATGAAGAAGCTCCGCCCAGATTTATTGGATGCCTAAACTGGGAACCTGGAGTTACTACTTTTGAAGGTTTTAGCTTTGGATATTTTTCTTTTGGTAAGAAACAGTAGGTCCGGACGAGAGTATTCTACTACACTGATGATTCGAAGATATTTCTTCTTCCCATGACCGAGTTCTTTGGGTCAATATTTTTACGTTCAGATTGATTGTTTTTAGCATCTTATTTATTTATTGCAGAATAGGCAAGCATTTGACCGCAGTCTCACCTGGTGGTAAGAGTCAACGCGGTCGATGATGGAGCATGCTTGCCTAGAAGATACCTATTCACTCTCGACTAAAAAAACAAACATTTGAAAACTTTTTAAATTAATTAGGGATGTTGCTTCAATGGAGTCCATGTATAATCCTAACAGGAATTATTTATATCGCTGTTTCTAAGGGACTTCTCACGTGCGTGGAAGGGCGCGGACTCTAGTTACGGTCGCATACTAATGAAGTCCCATAGGAGCTAGCTATGAGAAGGCATAGGACGTAACGATGCTAGTAAGGCCTCATGAGCCCATGTACAGAAAATTGTTGTTCTTAATAAACCAAACTGAGGTTTTACGTTTTTGACTTGTTATTTTTGCGGGGTTTGTTTTATGGGTCACATTAACCCCTTTTATAAAAAAAGCGAGCCTTGCATTGAGAAATCGTAGGCATCTTGTTCAAACCACCTTCTGGGATACTTTTTTACTAATATCTTATCAGAAAGATTTCACATTTACTTGTATTTTACTTTCGAACAGATTCATATTTATCCAGTAAAATAGGGTTTGTTAGAGACAGATATGCGATAAGCGATTAATGGTAAACTGATACCTTAGTATTTTCAAAGAAGGTAGTAAATAGGTAACCTGGTAAACTTAAGGATGGATTAATCAAATTGAGGGCATGCGATAAAGGTAATGCCATCAAGGGTGTGACAGCGCCAGACAGGGCGTGAAATAAGTTGCCAAGTTTATGTCTGTACTCAAGTAGTACTAAATACTAATTCAATCAGCACTGAATGAAATAGACAGGATGCAAGGTCTAGATCCTATGTTCTAGGAACTATTCTATAGAGATTCTTACTTAGAGATATGGATCGCGTATCGTCCCTACTTAATAATAATGTACTGCACATAATATAATATAGTATGTGGGAGCGGGTTCGATTCTCAAAGAAAATAGTAGTGTGTATTTGTTCAAGTGTGGGTTTTTGTAGGAACAGTCCTCAGGGAGTTGTAGTTAAAGCTCAGGATCTATGTATGCGATCGTGACGTGTGATTACTTTATTATAGCAACATTGAATATTTTAGGATTACATTTGAAATGTCGATAGTTATTAGCGCGATGAAATCAAAGAGATACTGGGCACGTATATTGTACTCGTATATCAATGGGTATAGTAATTATTGTGTTGTGTTCCACTAAATTCAATAGAGTGTAGTGCATTTAATCGATACAAGTACTTTAGTGACGTTGAGGTGACAATAACTCGTTAATTACTATTAAATTTCATGTCTTTTCTATGTTTTTATTTAATTTAATCCCATAAAGCTAAATTGCTTATCCCTCGAATAAATAACGTATATTTTTGGTAGTATGACAAGATACTTTTGACTCACTTTTTTCACCAAAAACCATACAAGTGGCCACGGTACTATTTCTTCGTCATTACCATAATTTCTTAAGTATTATTTGATTCAATTAGTTTTACCGTCCCTATTCGTTTGAGGGTTAACATCTATCAATGGTTAATGTAACAGTTTGGCGGTAAAACATTAATTTAGTTGTTTGATGTCAACAATATGTCAAATACAAGACGTTTACAGTATTACGGATCTGCGATTACCCTGCTGAAGTATTTCGGTTAGTGCTAGTGGTATCTTAAATTTCATTGCATCCTACATATTAATTATTCCTGAGACGCAGCCTGCAGCGCAATATAGTAGTTCTACTGCTCGTGTTCTAGTAGATCCGTCTGGCCTTTAAAATATTCATAGCCACGTTTCTGTTTAGGGTGCCACTGTCTCCAAATTAGGAATTCTAGACTTTCAGTGACTGCGATTAAACTTCGTCTTAGGTGTTTCTGTAAATATTAATCTGGCTCTTTAGAGAAATCGTTTTAAGTAAAGGGAGGGGTTGGTTGTATGGGAGTACTTGAATAAAATGGTTATAGAATTAAAAAACCTTCTCAAAGAAACTTGGCGCAAATCATAAAATTAGTATATTATAGTCGCTAGGGACTTTTAATGAACCCTAGCAGTTGTTAAGAATCTGATCTAGAATAAACAGAATAGAAATTTAGCCTTGACGTAATGCAATCGGTTATTCGTTGCAGTCATGCACCGACTGAGGTTTATGCATTGTTCGCAAGTATTTTGAGAGGATACATAATGTTAAATAATGTAACAGAATATGTAACAGAAAAATTGGTTGGCACTTTAAAATGTTTTATATTTATTTTTTAATACTTTTAGGGCTAGGGCGATCGTTTTTGGCATTTGACCACTATCTTTCCTGGGCTTTAGTGAGAACGTGGTCGAATGCAGTGAAAGATTTATTTTACTACAAGGATTTCGTTAATAACCTACATAAAAAAATAGAAAGTCAAGTATAATTTGATACGCATTGTAATTTTGTTGATACTGTGGGGAAAGCACTTAGGGAGGGTTCTAAAAGCCTCCTCAGATGAGCTGCGTTTGTTTAGTACAGTCTTTGTCGACTGTCGTTAGCAAACAAATTAAATTACCGATTGGTACTCAATAAGAAAAACACTGTCTCATTTCATAAATTGTGTGGCTTTTAAATCAACTGTCATGACAATAAATGTCTTAATTGAAAGTAGGGGGCGTATCATAAGCGCATTTGGTATCAGTAAATTATGAATACGACAAAATTATACATGAACAATAATGAACTTTATAGGCACCTTTCCGGTTTTATAATATATTATTAGGTATAATGATAAAACATAATTATTTTTAGATTATATTTGAAACTCTATAGTTATTAGCGCGGTATATCAATGTAGTATTAGTTGTGCCGTGTTCAGGTTAAAGTATTTCATAGAATTCATAACATATTCAATCGACACAACTTGTACGTAAAGGTTTTAGTAATGCTCATTTCGTGCTTATAGGATGAGTTTTCCTGAGTTGAGTTAAAAGAGATGATAGGTAGAATATGGATTACAAAGAGCAATGAATAATAGCTTAGTCAGCTGTTTTTTAAACACACTAAAACGATAGATATTTTTATTGAAATCAAAATGACCGTTTCTTGGTCCTACATGAAACTGAAGTCATAAGGATATTTATTATTTTCCCATGACAGTTTAAAATTAACGCATAACTACAATATTGTGTTTGCTACCATCAAACAAACGAAGATCCTCCTTAAGTTATTTTTAGCATAGGGAAATTATTTATCCTCGTAACATCCCACATGAAGTCATTGTATATTTGAATAGGGTAATTTAAAGGGGATAAGTTAATTTTCCTAGCTGATATGATATGGTTAAGGTATCTAAATATGAGCAAATTGAGTAGCCAACATGTTCCGGTCACTTAGTCGGAAGAAGAATTATTGTTAAACGTACTGGGAATGTAATTAGGAAAGTATTATATCTTTTTGATAACTGACACTTGGAAATTGGAACATAACACAGCACAGCATCTTGAGCACTCGTATATTCTTGTAATCGCTCGTAAGATGCTGCTCAAGTTGATGTTTGGCCACTTCACTGATTCGTGTAACTATTTACGTATCCGTTCTAAGTAGCCGTAACACTTATGATGATTTACATCGATTTTATACCCCTATTATTAATAAATGCATTTGGTGCGTTCAACAAGTAAAATTCAAGCACAATGTTTGATTCAACTTTAACTAAGTGCTTGGATATAAAGACTATTTGTGGACAAACAGGGTTGATTCGTGAAAAATTGTATTAGTAATCGGATTCGCCAATGGTCGTAGAAACTTGTTGAAGTTATCCCGTTAGGAACTGCGGGAGAAAATTGGCGTCCATCATATTGATTCTTTGAGATTTCTTTTTCGATCGTCAACGACTCTACGCAAGCGGTTAAGGAGCTGTCCTGATATGCAATTCTTTTTCTTTTGTTCCTCATGAATAGCCCCATGTGCCGTCAACAAGTACATCTATGCAAAAATATCGTAAATGCTCGTGAACATCACTATGTTTTGTGAAAAACAAAATTGACTTTTGCAACTTAAAGTGCACAAACGGTACCTACACCGTACACTGTGTAAAATAGCGTTGAAAATTACGAAATTTCATAAATACCTTCAATTCCAGTAAAAGTTGGCGCACACGTGACCACTGGAACCGGCTCAAACATTAACTGAAACAGACGAACAACGAAGTTACCAACAAGTTGTATATAATAAGATTCATGTACACGTATATTTTGTGTTAGCTGCGCCCCTAATTTAAGAAGTGATCACCTTCGTATCGAATACTATCGAAATATTTTTTTCGACCCTCATTTCACTCTATAAATTTGCTTCTTCCGTAAAATTATTCTTAGAAAGTACCCAGTACCCAAGAATGCGCATACTAAATTTCAGCATCGTAGGTTTTTTACTTTTCGATATATCGTGATTAATAATCAGTCAGTCAGGCAGTAATAGTTGTCTTTATAATGTACATACGAGCAGATAGTAGACAAAGAAGTGTAAAGTCGCAGATTCAAGCGAATGCACGTATGACTCATATAAGTATTCATTATTTGTTTACTTTCTCCTATAAAAATAATGAGAACGGCGAAAAAATATCCATAACCATCCACTTCTAAATAAAATTAAATAAAAGTAAACATACATTTCATTCATAAAACAGAGAAACAAAAATATTTTTTTTTATAAAATGAACAAAGTTTGCGGTTATAAAAATTAAATTCAAAATCGCAAAATGGCAACACATATTTCAAAATACGATTCTATTTGCACAAAAAATATCGCAATGACGTCGTCGAGAAGTGCTTTGAACGGGAACAATGCCTGTTCAGCAGTACGTCAGTCTATCTGTCAGTCTTTGATCGCTTCCAGCTATTATGCAAACTAGTTTTTAGACCGTAGTCTCTGTGTAAACTAGATCGAGTGTCTATAGGAAATAGCTTAATTTCGCTTCTTTATGGGAGCGCATTAGATCGAAATGTTCAACATCAAGTGTTATGCATATGTGGAAGCTCGCATACGAAGTAGAGATACACGAAGAAGCTCTGACTTCCATGCGCAAGAGAGCTAAACGGGATAACTGCAACGCTGATCCATCTACACCTATTACGGTAACTACAACGGACGGCTGCTGGTATAACTGTTGACGTGTAGCAACGCCGTGTTCTCAAAATAAGAGAAAACAACGAGTACGGACTTGATCTACAAATTAATTTGATACGTTTCCTGCATTTAAATGTTTATCGATTCGGCTAAACATGCGGAATAATGTAATTACATCGGAATTGCTTCGGAGCGGAAGAATATACTATTAAATATTCTACATTATACATTGTTTTGATTCTATTTCCCACCAATCTTCCGCTATCGGTGCCATCCGAACCTTCTTAGTTGAACCTATCTCTGGGGAGTACGTGGCGGCGTTGGTTTTGTAAAAAAGAGGACAAGCCGTGCATTTTGAGTAGAGCGATATTTTATTTTAGATTCGTATTCGAGTGGTCCTTGGCAGATCAATAATATTTTTATGAATTTTTGCAGTTATTTTCATGAAGTCGTGATAACGCGAAGTAAATAAGTATAAATGTCCCTCTTTCCAGTTTGTTAAAAAAAGTGGTCAATCGAGTTTATTCTATTTACAGAATCAAGTAGTTAGCTGACGTGGCATGGCTAGGTAACATAGCAACGTGACCGAAAACTCCACAAAGTCAGAGCGCTGTGCATATTTCATGATAACGAGCAGACGAGGTGCAAACGCGTAGTGTGATCACAATATTTGTTAGTTATAGTAATGTGGATGCCTGGGAACAACCCCAGTGGCATAGGGTAGAGGAGACATCCCTGCTCATTATTTCAGAAAGACACCTGATATAGTTTTAAATATGTTGACTAAGATTTGATTAAAGAGTTAAAGAGTTTGAATTCGATACTTAGGTATGTCAAAAAGGAATATTTGATGTAATAAAATCAAGGAAATAACGCCCAATCAAAGACTTTTAGAAGAATAGCAGTGAGCAGAGTATGATCTTGACATTGTTGGGTTTTTAGATGAAAAAACGTGAATACATGGCCTAGCTACTAAATCAAATTATATCACGACAGGCATCTAATACCGTATCTTTCGTCAATTAATTAATGTAAAAGCCTCACAGATACACCGGTATCCAGTACACGTACACCTACGTTTTTTGCTGTGGTAAAAAGTGAGGACAGACTCACCACGTGGGCAGGCAAGCGTGACTCATGGACACCTAGCGAGCGCACGACTTGGCTTGGACACCATTCTCTCGGTGTGACGTACACCTACCCAAATACCTACCTTGCGGATTGCAAACAGACTAAGTTACGATTGAGTTCGTGCAGCAAGTGATCTTACGCGGTATTTTGACAAACACAGATTTACACGTCGTAACATAATTTGAAAACAGCTTGAGCTTTCGAAACCGAGAAAATGCAAGCCGTTGCTAAAATAAATTTTAGGTGTACAACTTTGTCCTTAATTTGTTCGGAAATGCAAAATGGAGAATTTCAATATTAAACATATTTATTTTATTTTAAATCTACCAAAAATATGGAAGTAGCTTGATCTTAGAGATAAGTGTATTTCCGAGCGCCCAAGCTGGACAAAATGAGGCATAACATCAAACTTGAATACTGTATGAATCAGATGTAGCCGCGGGAGAATTCTCTGCGGAACTAGCTTACAATATGACTCATGGCAATGGAATCGCCGCCTTACCACAGATAATATAGTAGTGGGATAAGTATTACAGTGCCCACTACGTTTTAAACAGTTGGAAAGGTTGGAAAAGTTGGCTGTAGATATGTATACACCTACAGTCGATTTGCAAGAAAGGAGCCTCTCCAGAGTGGTATTTCTTAAAACGTCTGACGCACCCTCAACACTAGATAACATCACCGAAGTCTAGGTGAAAAGTCACCACGATCTTTTAGAACCACTGTCCACCTCAAGCACAATCGAACATCGACACGAACAAAAGAAGATTAGGTAGGTCGATGATACGGTTGAAGTTCGATTAGTAGAGAGTAAACTCCCAGAGCACTCCAGACAGTTTACACGCATCATAACAGTTTAGTTGGTTAATTATGTCACCAGTTTGTTTCAGAGAAAACGGCCAAATAATACGAAATAAGTAGAAGACAACGAATAACATATAATATAGAAATCATATCCAACATGTATCTATTTGCATAAAATATCAAAGCTACCAAAACATTGCTGAACTATACATGAACAGCTACACGATACGCCCGACATAGAAAATCGCCAACGTCGATAAAACCGATTGTCAATGACAAAACTGCAGTGAACGAACAAAACAGAACTGGAGGCCTACCATGACGTCTTATAGCGATTCAGTTGAGGACCTAAACTGAGCCGCGTCTCATAATCGTAACGTGACGTCTTATTTTTTATGTTGCTGCCATTTTCAACCTAAATTGGATATGCTTTAGGTTGAAAATGGCTTATTGGCGACTCAATTTAGGTTCCTGCCATTTTCAACCTTATCTGGATACAGTTTAGGTTGAAAATGGCAGCCATATCAAAAATAAAACGTCACGGTACGATTATGCGACGCGGTTCAGTTTAGGTCTTCAATTGAATCGCTATAAGAGGTCATGGTATGCCTCCTGATGACGATTATTACCTTTATGTCATTAGAGCCATTAAGTGTTGCGTGCACAAAAACGTCGACCAGGTACTTCCCACAAACATGTACGAGTGCATAATGCAATGTTGTAGCAAAAATGATTGAAGCCACAGTTCGTATTTCACTGATGTAATTTGAACCGTTTACGGGAATCTTTTTTACAAATCGGCATTGTTGTAACTTCTTTTGAGAGGTTATACGTGCATGTATTTTGTAGGTGTATGGTAAACGTCACGACTTCTTAAACAAATTGCTTTGCTCTCCAGAAAGAAAGAGAAAGTCGTGGTGGGATTGGACTACTCTCGTCACACGGAGCGTCAGATTTGTCAGTTTTTATGTCATCATCATCTGATGATGATGTCTATAACGGTTCCACTGCTGGGACACGAGCCTTCTTTCCGAAACAGGAGAGGTCGGGCCACAATCTACCACGCTGGTCCAGTGCGAGTGGGTGGATTTCGTAAAACATTGAATTGAAATTTATTAAACACGCCGCGCGCCGGTTTCCTTACGTTGTTTTCTTTTACTGTTTTAGATTCAATTATTACTTAATTATAGAGATACATTATTGGATGAGCTCATCAGCAAAGGACTTCGAAGATTTGTAATAGTTATCACCAATTATTTTTAAGCCGATGCATTGTTTGGCTTACTTTACTACCTTCACTTTAAACCGCCTTTGAACGTATAACTACGTCAGGTATGATCAACTTTTATAAGTCGTGGGCTTTGCGACGTTCATGAAGTCGTGGACAGCATGTCAGGTAAATTCATATAATTATATAAGAGTAAAGAAAGAATTTTTCATTCTATTGGCAACATATTGCGCTACATTTTCGCTTTATTATATCAGTATTATAAAAAATTTAATGTAAAAATGTCGAGGTCCATGTCAAGTTGCAGTAAACGTAACAACTCAGTTTTTGAGAGAGAGCAGTTTGTTTTTTTTTTGTTAAATGAATAATATTCCTTCAAAATTAGGCATATACGCTACTTGAAGAAACACAAGTTTAAGAAAGAATTATAAAATCAGTTTCAGTACATTTTCGGTTTCGCCCCATAAGCCATAAACGCCATAAACCGTTTTCCTCGATTCATTGTTTTATTTTATTTATTTCAGTAATCCAACAGCGCAACAAACATTTGTAACAAGAATATGAATAACTATTTTTGCCACCCATCGCACGTATGTATATATATCGCAAGGTGATATAAAAGAAGTGCGCAAAAAAGTAATGAAGATTGTATATGATCAAAGTATTCATTTGGTTACTTTATTTGAATTATGTATTAGTTGAATACTTGAATCCTCAATGGAACTAAACATTAAGGATTTTTTTCTAGGATCCGCGGGCCGATACTTAAGTCACAACGTGTTGCTTTTGGCCTGCGGGCCGGGACTTGGCCCGGTTTGATCTACGCCACAGGTATGATTAAGAGACCAAGGTCGCAGGTGTTTTGGCTGCCATAAAGCCATTCCGATATTTAAATTAAAATAACAGAAAATGCGGAAATCTATGAGACTGTTAGATGTGGGCATGACATGCTATTTGTATTTATTAGCAGTATTTATTTAATGTTATCAAGTAAAGTGAGGAGCAAGTCACTTACCCGATGGTAAGCGCCTAGCCTGCTTATAACAGCAGCAGTACCACCCAGAACTATCCATCATAAAAGCTTGTGCGGCACTGCACAGCGCTCGTCACCATGAGACATCGGTTCTAAAGTCTCATATGCCTAGTAATATCGCTGGAAACATTGGCCTTCAAACCGGAACACAGTAATGTCTGGAAACTACTGCTTGGCGGATGAACATCTGGCAATTTTTGTACGTATAATAATAAGTATAAAATAGTAATAGTAATAGTAAGGAGAATAAGTGGTATAAAAATATTCTTGACGCGCATCTTTCTCGCCTGTCACGGTATGAAAATGTCATCAAATCTCGCACTTTTTAGTTTTTGTGGAATTCCTCGATTCGCATCTTTCTCGTCTGCCATGGTACGCCAATACAATCGCTTCACATGCTTCTCAAATATTTTTATATTCCTCGACGCGCACCTTTCTCGCCTGCTACGGCACGGCAATATCATCGCATCATGCACTTCTCAATTTTTTTTAATTCCTCGATGTGCACCCTTGTCGCCTGCCACGGTGCGACAAAGTCACCGCATCGCGAGCTTTTCAATGTTTTTGAAATTGTTTGATAGGTGGCAATGCGTGGTAGCGACTTCTCTGATTAGCTTAGTTATGTGTTTGTTTAAACTATATTAAAACCTGCTTTGTTAAGAAGCACTTAATCGACGATTTCGATAATATCGGCCTATACATAGGTGTCAGTATCATTATGAGTTTCCGAGACAGTGATTCTCAATTAATACGTGCAGAATTATCAGTATAGCTTTTTAGAAATAAATTCACTTCGATAAATTCAGCTCTAATTCAACATTGTGTCGCAAAATTACTGGGCATATGAGACTTTAGAACCAATGTCTCAGGGTGACGAGCACAGTGCAGTGCCGCACAAGATTTTGTAATGAAAAGTTATGGGTGCCACCGTAGCTATTATGGGCACGCGTGGCGCTTACCATAAGGTGAACGTCTCGTTGTATATTAACACAAAAAAATAACAGCTCTAAAAAGATATTTAGCTCTATAGCTCTTTTTGTATGTAGAATTTTGGCTCTATTTCATCCATAAGCTAATAAAATAAAATAAATAATTTAGTTTAATACCTACGATAGCTGTAAAAGATATGTGACAGCCAATACATAAACCTATACCCTTTACTGAATCATGGATAATGCCTACTACCTCCCTGTCTACGATAGGTTCTAGATCGCCTGCGCCGCCGCGGCGTCACACTGTCTGTGAGAAACGCCTAATCAAACTAACTATTATCAATGAACACAAAAAATGTGGTCAAAAACAGGTTATCAAGAAGGGTATTTAAAGGGTATTTAAACTGAACGGATTTTAATTTTAAATGTTACAAAAACAGACTAAATTTGGGGTTGTAACATAGGGTATTGACAAATAATCCTTATTAGAGTAAAATGAGGGTGTCAATATTTATATGGAAAACTATCAAACTAGGAGAAACCGTGGGGCACAGCTAGTTAATTACTATAGCTGACCACTATAGCCCTTATTGGCACGCGCACAACTGTAAGCAAAACATTGTAAGTAAACCCACATGCCCAGGAGGTATGCGATCCATAACTCGTGGAGCCTCATGGTGATAGGTTATGACATAATCCTCCTCACGAAAGTGAGACGAGACCTGTGCTCAGTAGTGGATAGACATGGGTTATGATGATATAACAACCATGGAAGAAAACCTCTCGGAATAATGCATAGGATAATTTTCATCAGTCTCAATACGGGTTAATCGGGAGGACGCACTTAGTAATAGATGATATATCAGAACGCTGAGCAAAGCACATCGCTAGCAGAGCAAACTTTCAATAGCTTACCATAGACTGGGGCTATATCTCTAACGTCCCTGTAAGGGCAAGATAGAAGAAATCATTTTATTAAAATAAAAATTGTATAGAATGATTGGAGATAGAGAATTTGGTACTGTACTTGTACACACCAGACAATAAGGTGTAATCTGTACTATTTGTACATTATTGTGTTCCGGTTTGAAGGGCACTGTTTCCAACTAAATTACTGGCTGTATGAGACTTTAGAACTGATGTCTCAAGGTGACGAACAGAGTGCAGTGCCGCTCAAGATTATACAATGCAAAGTTTTGGGTGGCATTGTAACTGTTATGAGTAAGCGTTGCGCTTACCATAAGGTGAACGACATACTCGTCTCATTATTCAGTCAAATAAAAAAAATATATTAATACAAATTTTAGTTCAATGTGAGAGATGCCGCAGGGCATTCTAGTATTAGAACAAGTCAACTGTATCAAGAAGTTTTTACTATTGATGGAGGCTTTATCAATAAAAACATGATTATTTTAAGAGTTATAAGTATTTACAGAAGGGGTTTGTACATAAAAGTACTGCGGAGTATGGTTAAGAATAGTAAAGTTAAGACATTACTGGCGCTGATAATTATAAGCTGTTTCGTTAATTGAACCAAAGGTGTATTACAGTATACACATACAGTATAGATACAGTATCTTTCAATATAAAATAACTTCCAAAAATGTAGTAATTAATTCAATTTGGTTGATTTACCATACAGCCCATACATTATTTGCGACCATCCACTCTCCTAGTTACTCTTCTCCATGCATGGTTGTCTGGAAGAGATCGCTCTGAGAGATAAGACTGCCCATTGTGACATTAATTGCTTAACTCGTTTTTTTCTATTTTTTAAGTTTTCTTTGTTCTGTGGTGTTTCAATAAAGAGTTTATCTATCTATCTATAGATCGCTTTATAGACTGGTATTTAATATTATGAACAAATACAATTATATTTACATGTCTGTAAATGTTTTGTATCAGCATTACTATTTATGTTACCCATTTACAAACGACGAGGTAATCTTTAAGGTGCTGATAATTCTAAAAAAGTCTCCTGTGTTCGTAAACAGCCACCTTGCTTTTGTAATTGTTAAGATTGCATTATTTAGGAATGTTGGCCCCAGTTACTAAACACGCTAGGCACCCCTTATATTATCAGTCATAAACCAATTTAACACTTTGATTGCTGAGACAATTTTCTTGTCTAGCCACGGGTGCGGATCTGCACACTCTTATGTTTTCCCATACAGCTTACAACACAGTTGTTTTTCCCATAAACGCGGCAAGTTATGAAAAACACCATAGTTGTGTTTTCAGAGGTGAACATCTTAAGTATGTATTATTGGTTGTAACCAACTAAAAATATTATGATTAGTATTTGGTTGTTTTTCTTCCTTCACTCCACATAGCAAAAACAGTCTAATTAACGAAAATAAATGCTTGGCTTCTTGAGTTTCATTATTGTTGTGTATATAAATTAGATCATTTAGATTTATAGACTTTTAGTTACTAATATGGGTAGGATAAGAAATTAGTGAAATAAATCAGTTTGCTTCTCGTACTGACGTATTTATTAATTATGAAGAGTTTACATTTGATACTGTTACTCTGTGTATGGTATAGTATTTATATACTCTTACGTGTAATGGTATTGCAATCAAAGAAGCAAAGAAATTATAGAAAAAACAAAACACAAAATAAAATCGCTATGGTAAATAAGCGGTGGTAGCCTAGTGGGAGAATGTCTGCCTTCCAATCAGAAGGTCGTGAGTTCAAATCCCAGTGCAGGCACATACCAATGTGTTTCTTGTAAAAACATATGTACATTATTATCACTCGCTTTTCGGTGTAGGAAAACATCATGAGGAAACCCACATACCTACCCGAGAATTATTTCGGAGATAGGTAGGGTATTCACCAATATATTAGAATTAGGCTATTCCAGCGCAATGGCCTCAATAATTAGACAAATCATATATTTAAAAATGTTGTGTGACAGCGTTGGTAGAACAACGACTGCACTTCCGAGCCAAATGCATGTTTTAATTCCCTAAGCTAACGAACAATATTATTTATATACAAGTAACAAATTACCAACGAAGCAAACAATTCAAAATGCTTATTACTTACATTGCTATGGTTATTGATGTCAAGAAGCACACTGGCTTGCACTGATTGTAATACTCAATAGTGACCAACTTTTGAAAACTTCACTGGGTAATGTGGGTGGAAAATAATAATTTTATTTCCTAGTTTTACAAAAATAAATATTCGGAACCGCCCAGCTGGCAAAATCCAAACCACAGAGTCAATTCAAAATCCAAAATCCAACTAACAGAAAGGGTGCGTTCATTAATTGTTAGTTTTAATTTCATTTTGACATTTGTCAGAAATATATTGTGACATTCTCGTCTCAGCCAACTTCATTTCAAATTAATACAAATTTTTGACAGGCGTTACTATTTTGCCAAGTTCTGTCAGTTTTGACGTGACAACGTCTAATAAATCGATGAACGACGGCTGCATGCACGAAAAAGATGACACATTGTCCCGTTACGCTCATTGTACACTTGCACCGCATCTATCTCCCTTCGACTCGATTGGCCTATGCATCCGAGGAGAAGAAAGACAGCGCCAGCACTCAGCACACTACTTACATCTACACGTGAACTATTTCGTCGACTGTTTATAAAGTGAAGTGAAAAGTTAATGTGGTTTCGTTCGCTTATTACAACAATAATTTCGGAAATAAGGGTAATTATTTTTGCATTTTAAAAATCTGATTACTAGTATAATTTCAAGTATATTAATTATTTTATTATTAAAAAATGATTCAATATAATTTATAAAAGTGTGCAATCATTTCATCAATGTTTTGTTAAGACGTTGTCACGTTAAACTATAGTGCGTAAACCAACTTTACAGACAATCAATTTTTTTTGATTATTTTAGAGTCTACGATTATTAATCGTCATTAAATTTGTAAAGACTAACTTTAATTCGCACGAACATTCAATCTGAAATGAAAAGTGAGTTAGTGCTTTCCCTCACAAATGAAAGAGCAAAGTTTTACTGCATTATGACAATACTAGCTGCGCCCCGCGGTTTCACCTGCGTAGTCTCGTTCCTGTATGAATAAGGGAATAAAATATAGCTTAATGTTACTCGCTGTTGATGTAGAATTTTTAAAATCAGTGCAGTGGTTTGGCCGAAGCCTTAAATATTATTAACATATACACTCTCATCCCCGAATTTTATTTTACCCCCTTAAGGGTAAAATTTTTACAAACTTTAATTGCTATATTTATATCTTATCAAAACCCTAAAAAGAATTTTCAAGCTACTAGATTAAAAATTAACGAAACTTCCATACAAACTTTCATCCCCCTTTTTTTTTCCCGGGGTAATGCATTAGGCGTACCACCCGGCCCGGGGGGGGGGGGGGGGCGGGGTGGTTATGTGGGACTCCCCCGCCAGCCGGTCTGGCGGGGTTTACCCACTAAAACCCCGGGGTGTTCTCCTCTCCGCATTATGGAGGTGGTTACGGGTTCGCACGGCGCTTCCGCGACCACCTCTGCGGGCGCCCTCCCGGGCTCGCCACGTGAGGCTTGGGCCTCTTTCTTCGCTGGGTGCGTCCCGGTACACAAGGGCCGCACCTCAGCTCGGGACTTCTGACTTGGACGTTGGACCCCCCGATCCGCGGCCCAAAAGTCCCCGTTGTGGTCCTTCACTGTGCCCCCTGCTGATCAGGGGGACACGCGAAGGACCTCTTCCCGCCAGGTTATTTGCTACGGCCACCAATTCCCCTAGGAGAATTGCTGACCGAACCCCAGGGTGCACCGCCCCAGCTGCTGCCCTTCCCTCCAGATGCAATGCATCAAGAGGGACGAACAACAGCCGGGCACTCGTGGAGGTTACCTGGCCCGCACCCCAAAAACTTTCATCCCCTATTTCAACCCTTTACAACCCTTATTTCGCATTAAAAAGTAGCTGTACTGTCTCAGGATTTAGACTGTCTTTACCAAATTTCATTTATATCAGTTCAGTAATTTAGGCGTGAAAGCGTAACAGACAGACAGACATAGTTACTTTCGCATTTATTTTTTATAAGTTGTATCGGTTTTTTGACGAATATCAAAACACACGAACCTTAAACTAAATAAACTAAAATAATATATCCGTAGCCATTAATGCGTCAGTTTCGCACTCGATTAAATTTTAATCTCCAACTAGCTAGAGATCGTCGAGATCAGAGGAAACCTACCGAGGGATTTCATAAGTAACGAATAAGTCGTGAAGTAATCGAGAATGACGGTTTATCAACATCGTAACAAGGTTAAATCGGCGTCATGTTTGAATTTGAACGCAACTTAACAGAGGCGGGAAAATTTGTATTTGACAATAAGTTGAAAGGTACAGTTTTGGCGGGAAACTGAAAATATATTTTATACGTTTAACTACGTATTTTTTTACGTATGAGTGACGTGACATTTACTTTTGTATAATAATATATTTTTAATTTATTTTTATTTGTATAATATGTAATATTAACGAATTAACTGTTAATTTATGGCAAATTATACAAATCCAAACAAAAAGTACAATTTCGTAGTCTTTATTAAACTCCAGGAACTTTATTTTAGAGCATCCATTTTGTACATTTAATTAATAAATCGATGGTGATAGATACATAAGTACTGGGCAAGGATACTAATAAGTTACGGTCAGGAAATCATTGTAAGGGGTCAGGATTTATAGATTCACGACCGTGAAACGTTATTTGTTTATAATATTTAATTTTAATTAATTAATTTAATTATTTAGTTAATTTGATTATAAGGTCAAAGCTCCACTGCAAAGAGCCTAAGACGTAGGCGTCGGTCACGCTTCGATCAAAATTGATTGAAGAGGTCACGTCTGTCATGGACTGCTTGCTGTTTTCCATTGAAATTTGGTTTATAACGTATGGAGTAAAGGCTCAAGTTTGAAAACGTTGAACGTTGACGGTAGGACGGGTGCGGCTGGGACGAGTATCTTGATATGCGCTGTTTTTTTTATAACCACTGAACTGTTTGCAATAGTGTTGTCACTGTTTGCTATCTTACTAAAATTCACATTTCAAAACTGGATATTTTACGTTGATACGATCGAGATCGAGATACGAACTAAGTTCTATCGATTCGATCTATTTAAATAAAAATGTCACCGAACATAGTGAACATAGTCGCTATCAGCAAGTTAATATTAACAAAACAAATTTATAACGGGCACATGTCATTAATAATCTGATGGTACCCTGTAATAGTTGCAACTTGTCCAACTATTGTGTGTAGCAACTTATAACTTACCTAGTTATTTGGACGTTGTAGAACCTAGTTAGTTATAAGTTAGGTATTTAAGCCACTTAGCTGATGAACAATTTTACTTAGATACTTAAGTGCCTACTTAGGTAGGTACTTACCTAACTCGCATATTATGTTCTAGCTCCGCGTTATTTGTTGTCCCACTGGAACCGTTAATTGTTTACGGGATAAAAAGTATATTATGTTACATTTATAATAATAGTGAGATATATAGTAGGATGTGAAAGTTTGTATGTGTGTGTGTGTGTGTTTGATCCCTCTTCATGCTGCAACAGTTTTATGAAATTTGGCATATAGATACTTCAAGTCCTGGAATATAACATAGGATACTTTTTATCACCTCAAACCAACGGTTCCTGAGGGATATAAGTCTACGCAGGTGAAACTGTCGGGCACAGCTAGTTTATAATAATAGTAGGATTGTATACCTTTATAATTGACGTATGGATGAGCAGTAAGTAGGTGATTCTAGGAGCGCAACATTTGTCCATGAAAACTTAATAATATAATATTTTCCGAGCAAACAGCCAGATGGAATCGTCATTCAAATTGATCAGTGCAAACAAAGTTGTTTATACACGGGGTGCTCCAAACATAACTGTACAAAGATGTCCGTCCTCTAACCGTGCTCTGATAAGCCTAACTTGAAATTAATTAACACTAATAGCTTTCGGAGTAAGTACCTTAGCGGCAAGCCACACAGAAGACGTGCGGCGCGCTGCATGTCGTCATGCAGCGCGCCGCATAAGGCGAAAGATAAATCAATGCAACGCGGCCCTTTCAGTTTTATACATTTTGACAGCGTGGCGTGGCGCTGTCTCTTTGATGAAAATGTATGAAAAAGTCATTGCATGATGTCATGCAGTGCGCTGGTCTTCTTCAGTGGCTTGCCGCTTACGTCACTCGATGCCTTTTTGCCATCAAAATGTGCAAAATGTAACAAAGTGCCAGGGCCGCCCTGCATTAATCTGTCTTACGTCTTAGAGATCGTGTTAGACTGCCCGTAGCGCTATGCGGAGGCGGTACGGAAATTTAAATCAGTGGGTAGGTAAGTTAGTAATTACAACTTGTGACGAAGTTCCAATATAAGTAAATACAATTACACACTAACACTGTGACACCAGTTATTATTAAATTTGATTCGTTTTAGTTCTTTAAGTTTCATTTGTTCTGTGATGTTTCAATAAAGAGTTAATCTATCTATTGTATGATAAGGTGATTCCATTAGGAGGCCTCAAGGCCTATCTCTCATTGTCATATGTCCCCTTTTTGGAACACCTGATTATAGTCTAATGAAGTGCAGAGTGCACCTGCATTCCACATCACTTACATTGGCTATCTAGCCAATACTCGAGGCGCTGCGCATCTCATAGAACAATAGCTTTTTCAATTGTTAATCATAGATTGTTATGTAAACCGATACCTTACCTAACTCACAAATAGGTCCTTCAAAGGGTGTCCACGTCGGGTACGTATCAGGTACAGCGCCAATTTCCTAGCCGTTGTCTTGATAAATGGGCCTGTAACCTGTACACGCTGTAATGTAACGCGTACCCGTTGTAGGTCAAGGAGTGTGATACGAGTATAGTTGAGCGCAACAAGGTACAATAGGTTTATATCTTTGGCCTGGTAAACTGATTATTATTATTGAGTCATGGCCGTCCCACTGTAGGGCAAAGCTGACCACAATTTCAAATAACCCCAAACCAGTAGGCACTTTATCGCCCTTGTATGGAACGCAAATTGAAAATGTGACATTGTTCATGTTGCATATTTTTCTCTCAAAGTTGTGTTGGAATATACTACTTAGGCTGTAAGGCTTGAACATTCAAAACATAAAAAAATAACTAGTAGGTAAATAAGAGTAAACAAATGCACTGCAGGGTAGGTAGTGTGAGAGTGTAGAGCCTAATCAGTGTAATCGCCGCGACTCGGCGAAGTGCGAACTCTGATTTATATTCACTGAGTACTCGCACTGAGTCCGGTTTCTGCACTTAGCTGGCACTCCCCCATCTAGGGTTGCCAGAAACCGCACGCCAATTACCTACCTTATTAAGGCCAAGACTGAAGCAGAAATTTGCAACAAAATTACTATAGACTGAAGCAAAAATGATCATAATTACTTTGATAAACTCGTGTCGTTCATCATAGCGCGTGTTACTGTAAAGTTACTGTTGCGACAAACGCTCCGGGCCATTCTGAAAAGAAAAGGACACTTTGGATGTTTGAGCTTATTGCTACGCGAACAGAAAATTCACAAGGCATAAACTAGGCCCACGGCTTTCGTGGCGTAAGTGGGCGATGAGCCAACTGTGAAGCCTGAGGTTGTGGGTTTGATTCCCGCGTAGGGCAAAGATTTATGTGAACCACATGTATTTGCTCTGAGCCTGAGTGTTTGTGGGACCATGGTCCTCGTAGTTCCCGATTCCCTAGATATAGGGAATTCTAGTTAGGGGCTAGGATCTAAATAATATGTGGTTGAGACGCGTTATTTTATATTATCAAATGCAGATACAAAAATCTTTTTATAATATACGGTTCCAGGGATAATAGATTCTCAGAAAAAAGAGACATCAAAGTTTCTCCTTTATATAAACTACTACTAGGAAATTCATTATAATAAAGTCCAATCTATAGGATAACATGTTTTCAAGGCTAACATTTTTCGTTACTTAAAATAATTTTATTAGAGAAATACAAGAGTTTGCTTCGGCCTTGTCTTTAAGAAACCACCCACATCTTAGGTAACAAAGCAACTCATTTAAGACCAAAATCGTTTTCCAACTAGACATCTGTTTGCTGTTCATTAGTTTCTTGTATAAAATTCAACTAAGTTTCGTCTCTGAATATAATTGTGGTTATATGAAATCCTTGAAAGCGAGAAAACAATGCGTTTGTCATAGTAGCAGACTTAAATTTTTTCATCAAAAATTCCTATCTAAATGTACTTAAATCTAATACGTTTGTAGTCTTTTAGATTTTGTTGGTTAAGTACCGTAAGCATATATTCTTGATCTATCTATACTTATTCTTTACTGAACTTAAGGGGCATAATGCCCGCTTTCCACCGCGACATGACAGCCGCAAAAATTTCTGAGCAAAACCGAAGAAAATAGTCGAGTTGTAGAAAGAATTTCAAAGAAAAATTATATTCGTCTTCTATTACCAATGACTTCGCGAAGCAAGTTATGCCGGAAATGAGATGGGCGAGTGGTTTCCGTAACATGAGCGGACTTTGCGGAAATACGTGGCAGAAAAGTAAGACAACAGTCAGCGCAGGCGGCGGCCTAGAGCGATAAAGTTTTCTTTAAATGTTTTAACTGACTTCAGAAAAGGAAGTAGTTATTTACTGTGTGCGCTGGAATGGCAGAATAACAGACGTACAAGAACGAGAAGGCTGTGCTAGCGGGGTGCACTCCAAACTAGCTTCCGACAGGTTGACACCAAGCACTCCTCCTAAAAGGTTGACACATGTGAAAGCGGTGCGATATAAGGCGACGTCGTCGCAAGGCTTTTAACTTTGCGTTACATTGATTCCCTCTCAGGCTGGTGGCACCGCTTTTATATGTGTCGGAAATTAGTGCGCTCCGTAGAGCTGGTGGAAGCACTTTTATGAAGTCGAACGGAGTCCGTACGGAGCCCAGTCCGTTCGCAGTGGAAGCCGAGTATTTTACTTGTCTAATAAAACAGAATACTCAACAGTACAGCTAATACCTATTTCTTTTAGGCTCTTTTTAATGGTAATAAGCCACTCTTGTTAGTAGCCTCTCTTAAATGTATATAGAGCCCTTATCAAGAAATATTATATTGGAAGTATAGAAAAGCGGTGGTAGCCTAGTGAGAGAACGTCCGCCTTCCAATCAGAAGGTAGTGAGTTCAAATCCCAGTGCAGGCACGTACCAATGTGTTTCTGTAAAACATATGTACGTAATTATCACTCAATTTTCGGTGAAGGAAAACATCGTGAGGAAACCCACATACCTACCCGAGAATTATTTCGGAGGTAGGTACGTTATCCACCAATCCGGACTGGGCCCCCGTGGTGGATTATGGCCTAACCCTCCTCATGAGAGTGAGGAGACACTCGTGCCCAGCAGTGAGACGTTATGGGTTGATGATGATAATGATGATAGAAAAGTTATTTGGCTTAAAAATTGATACTAAACTTTCAGAGGTTTCAGTACTTTTGAGATCTGTAAATGTCGCTACTGTAAAATTGACAGTCCGGTGGTCAATCATGTAGTCAGGCCACGTGGGCATAAATATTAAAGGACATACAAGTTTGAGAAAAAATATCTATATCAACGTCACTATTTCCATTTTCCGCTAAAGATATAAATGTTAGAATAAAATACAATTAATTGTAGGTAACCTACATAATAACTAGTAAGTACATTTTTTTTATCTTATATCTTTAAATGAGCAATTCTTGCATATACATATATATATATATATATAATATATATATATGTATATATATATATGTATATATATATATATATATATATGTAGAAGAAGTAATAGAAGTGTAATAATTGGAATCTCGGAATCGGCTCCAACGATTTTCATGAAATTTAGTATATAGGGGGTTTCGGGGGCGATAAATCGATCTAGCGAGGAATCATTTTTAGAAAATGTCATAAAAAAAAAATACCGAGCAAAGCTCGGTCATCCAGGTACTTTTATTTAACTGAGTGACGACACTTGCAAGTTGTTGACCCGATGGTAAGCGCTATGCTTGCCCATTACAATTATTAGTGCTACCCAGAACTTTGCATTGCATAATCCTGCGCGGCACGGCACTGCGCTCGTCACCCTGAGACATCGGCTCCAATGTCTCAGGTGCCCAGTAATTTCGGAAATGTATGAACTTTCCAAACTGTTTGGGATGATGTAGGTCCTACCTGCCGATACATTATCGATAATGTAGTGCAACATAGCGTGTGTTTACGGCAACCGGAGGTAGGCAGGAACTCCACACCACTCCACTCTAATGAATTGCATGTAACGTCTATGTAGGCATAGAGGATCTTACTTTAATAACTACCTGTGCCCGCGGCTTCGTTTGAGTAATAATATTTATATCTTCTGAACCCTGTAGGTATCGAAATGGAACATACACAAAGTTAAAGTTCCTCAATTAATTCCTAAAATTTCCATCGAAATCCGTTGAGACGTTTCAGAGCCTAATCAAAACATCTTTTAGACGAAGATAAAATCTAAAAACGGTAAAGCATCGTATGCATAGCAGTGTTCACTTAAAATTGGTATTTATTTTGGAATCACAGACAGACACTTCTATTTTAATATTGGTATAGATTATAATTTTCGTAGAGTACCTACCTGATAAGGTAAATTTACTGTACCCATATTATTTAGTATATTTACGAGTACGTACTTACAAGCAAGGATGGGTTAATTGAATTAATATGCAAACGTATTTCGATGGTAAATTACAGATTTACTTTTTGACCTGATTAACCGTAGTCGTGATTTTTTCGTAGTCCATTTCGGTACCTCATCTATTCCCTCGATTATATCGTCACTGAACATCATGTTGAACCAAGCTACCTCTTCTCATATAATATATTCCCTGAAATTTTTATACTTTGCATTTATCACGAATTAAAGTTCACTAATGTCAAAATATCTGAGTTCTGAGTTCTGAGTATATGTAATCGATTACATAATAATTTAATTATAAGAACGTTAGGAAAATGTATTTATATATTATTTTCATTAAAATTCGATCAGCCGTTTCGTCATGAAGAGATTATAAACACAATCATACAAACGCGCCAACTTTCGTATTTATAATATTAGTGAGATTATTAAGATAAAAGGCGGCTGTTGACAGTTTCCCACGTGTTAGAGACTACCTCTAGCGTTTACTTCACCTTTTCTTGACATTTTGTATTATAGCGTAAATGTCTTCCACTTCACTCGGAAGCAATACTTAGTGGCTGGAGCAGAGTGTGGCACAGCGCTGGATTCACAAAAAAAATCCTTAAAACAATCTGGTTGATTTTGCACACTGAAATACTCAACAAATAAAAGCTAAATAAACATAATTTTAAAGATTTTTAAGCAATAACAGCATGTTGAGATTTCTTAAGATGAAATAGATAACCGGATGAGATAGACTAATTAAATATAGGGTAAGATAATTTTAAGACGTTATCTTAGCTAGTAGGCAGGTAAAGTACAAGCTCTTACCTTAAATAATTGCACTGTAACCTACTTATATATCATCATCAGCCCACACTCGTCCACTGCTGGACGTAGGCCTCTCCCAATGAACGTATTGAGCCCGATCTTTGGCTTTCCTCATCCAGTCCTTGCCAGCCATCTTCCGCAAGTCGTCACTCCACCTTGCAGGCGGGCGTCCCACACTACGTTTGCCTAAACCCGGTCTCCACTCTAGAACTCGTCTACCTATCGTTCTTCTAGAGATGTGACCGGCCCATTGCCACTTCAGGTTGCCAGTCCTTTGAGCTATGTCGGTTACCTTGGTTATTACTTATATTATGTCCTATAAGATTTCATCCACGAGTAAATAGGTACAACACAGTGATCCCCCATTCCGAAACTCTAATTAAATGAAACCATATTAAATTAATAACCAACGTACTCGAACATTTCTTTGGCCGAAATTAGCAACATAATTACCTTTTTCATCATTTCGATTAGGTACCTATTTGATTAATATATCGTTTAATATTAATTTTGATTGCTACGAAGCGATGCCTGATTCTATTGATTGCTTTCGTATGATTTACTTTTTATTTCTCGTTAAAAATCAACAAAGTGCAGCTTTTTTTTTAAGTAAAACTTCTTTACGCACGCTTGACTTGGGGAGTAAGTTGGTGAATGCGTGACGAAATCGTTACGAAAAGTGTGATCGGGTTAGGCGAACGAAAGTTGAGAGGGAGATATAAGTTAGTGAAGATAGAAAGAGAGAGACGGTACTTTTTTTTAATATCTTCTTTAGTTAATGTTTTACTTCTACTATGTGTCCCAGCACACATTTAGTTTTTTTTCTATATTTTTGTATATTTTTGTTGCTTTTCTGCCACAAACAATTTAAAAGGGTTGTCAATAAAGTCTCGAGGCCCCACGTTCCATTTAAAAATCAATTTTCAGCGTGCCCGTCCTACGCCTGTCGTCGTTCTTACCGCAAGCGAATTGGACGTGCAAAAAGTCTTTTAAAACTTTGACGCTCTATTTGAAACTAGCTGTGCCCGTGACTTCGTTGGCGCAATATTTGTATTCTTATTTTCTGACCCTGCAAACATATAGAGATGGAACATACACAAAAATGTTAGTTAAAATTCCTGTCATATTATCATCGAAACGAAACATTTTTGAAATACAGACAAAAATTCTAAAAAGTTAATTTACTATTCGGAATGGCACTTTTCACTTATACTTTGGCATTTACTTTGAAATCACAGATGGACACTTTCAGTTTATTATTGGTACATTTTTCTGTACTGTGTTTAATTTTGTTTCTGGTGTACAATAAAGAGTTTTCTATTCTATTCTATTCTACAACCTTTATATAGTTCTTGGCACGTTTTGGTGGAACTTCATATTTAAGAGGATTTTTACCCATTAGGTACCTTTGTAAGCGTTCGTAAAAATGGTTAGAAGACAGCAAATATGTCATATTTGCTTTCCCTTTTTATCCTTTTTGCCTCTGGGTGACAACTAGTTAGAGCCTAAGCACAAGGCGTTATTGATGCGCGCAGACGACGCGCGTTTCACGAACGCGCGTTTATGGCGTCGTAGATGCCCAGAAAGCAGAATATTGCATATGTATCGATTCAAACGCGCGTAGAAAGCGATACAAACGTGCTCGAGAAGCGCCTTCGAAACGCGTTTGTATCGCGTTTGAACCAATACAAGCTATTTTTTTAAGCGTTGTATTAAAATGGCCACACAATCTTCTTTCACTTGTAAATGGGTCTGTCCAATAGAGTCGGTTATTTATACGTTTTTTTTCTATTTAAAACTAGTAATAAAGTCCACCGACGCCAAGGGACAACTGACGAGAGACTACAGCGCGTTTGTTTCGATGTATCTGCGGGTTTGACCAACGCGCGCTTACAGCACCACAAATTTTTTCACGTGTGCTTAGGTTACAAGGCTGCGTCTGAATGGCGTTTACGCGCCTCATCTGCGCGTCGTCTGCATGCATAAAACTGCCATGTGCTTAGGCTCTTAGGCTCTTAGGTATAATTAGGTCACGGTCAGACTTTGTTCACGATTCCCCTGTAGTTATTTTTTTTAGGTTTCTCTGAGGTATGCGGGCGGAACCGTGGGGTGGTAATCAAGGTAGTCAATGTCAATCCCAGGTCAAATCCTACTGCTATTCTTCTCCTTAGTAGGAAAAGCGAAACTAGAATCACCTTAGTTGCTAGTTCCCTAAACGCGCGGAAATCCTATGACCGCGATCGATAAGAAGAAAATGGTCAAACTTACTCCCAATATCCCACTAGGCCATTCGTTACGAAGAAAACCATAGATTTAACCACTTTCGCAGCCCTTGACTCATCTGTGCATTTGCCTTTGAATAGTGGGCACTCAAATATACTTTTGCTGGAACTTGATATCGTTTTCGGATCTCACACTTCGAATCGCCTACGTACGACGCCTAGACGTACTACTGGTTTATACCTGTTTCTACAACACATGTATTAACTTCATCTCACTCCATTTTCCTGAGCCTGAGTGCCGCATTCATATTAATTATTTGCAACGCGTATTTATTATAGTTAGTGGCCGCATCCCGACAAACTCTGGTAGTGAGCGGATTGTTCTGGAAGTGTCCCTCCCTCAAAAATTAAAAGTTTTGACAAATTGAACATCAACGGGAACTACTGCAGCCGATAGGTTGTTAATTACGAAGGAAGGGGTGAATGAAGGGCGACGGAGGGTGGCAGGTCGATTTTCAATTTGCATTTGAATGGGCCCACGTCGCGTCGCCGACAAATTAATTTATGTGCATGGGGAGCAGACAGTAGACAATAATTTGTGCCGATACACAGCCATACACGACCACTCACTGGCATGTTACAATCTGGGACCGAATTCTCCAGCAATTCGATAGCGTCGGGACAAAGTGCCAATTATAGTGCTACCTTATATACATTTAAAAAAAGTTTATTATAGGTTACAAAAGTTGGTTGATCTTCGTTATCATATGAACGATATGCAACTGATATTCATTTGACATATTTTTCCATTTATTGTCTTGACGTTGCTTGTCGCGTTCGACATCATGTCTATTGCGTTAGAATCAAGCCCCTGGCAGTGAGAAGCGAAAAAGTAGCAATATCTCAACGCATTGTTCCAGTTTGTATGGGGCCCACATATTGTGCATAGAAAATAAGAGCATACCTACTTATTGATTTCGCGCCTTGATGTTAGTTATGTATGAGACCGCTGTTCCTCGAAGTTCTTAATTCCCTAGATACCTACTGATATTAGGGCTATGTGTGAAAGCGGTACGTAGGCATGATTAAGAAATGAACGTACTTCAACGTGATCCAATCCAAAGTATTTTTAAAAGGTGAAAACCGACCATCTTTATGGCATCTCAGGTGAGAATAAACTTCCAAAAACACTCATCCATGCTAACATACTCGTACTAATATGGCGAGTTAAATAAAAGCTTCTCTAGTTTCATTAGATGCTATAATTAAATGTAGGTAAAGTAAAGTAGTCGAAGACGCGTTCTGTCAATAACTTGTATAAAGTTATTCAGTGCGTCAGCTGAAGCACTACCGCTAACTGAGCCCAACGGCATTCTCATAACAATCACCGAACCATCCCAAAGTTCCGTAGTTACATAGCGTGTCTCTAATTAGGCAGTTAGGGTAGTTATGCCCACAAAAGAGACATTTATTTCCCCCGCGTCCGACTTGCCGTAGTTTTTGTGCGATCCACCGCAGCGATTACAGAAACTAATATAAAAATTTGTATCTAAGTTAGGCTGGTAAACGTCGAACTACTTAAATATCAGGTAGGTAAGGTAGATTTTTTTCTTTCTTTTGACTCCGCACGATTAGTGCATTTAGCCGGTGTCAAGTATAGACAGTTTACAATTTTTTTAATTTATTTCCGTAGTTAATAGCCAAAAGTCGAGTTTCAGTCAGTAGGTATTCTAGTCAAAGTCACGATTCAATAAAGCGGTGGGTGCTTTACTGGAACTTCTTGGGCGATTTGGAGAGAACACGAAATGACACATTTTTCGGGTTCGTATCATTTGCGCACACTCGTACACGTTAACGAACACTTAATGGATAATATTCCACCGAGATCAACACACGAAGAAAGACAAGTTTCAGAAAAAAATACAACTAAATACACAAACTTTTCGCCTAAACTCCATTTATAGTGCTGTAGTTAAGTATATTTGCCTGGAACCAGCCGGACGTCTATTTGCCATCGAGCCGCAGACTATTTTTGAATGGGCACACCCATTATTATCTTCATATTATATTGTGTTAGTTGACCAAATATTAAGATTTTCTTCATTTCAGATAGTTTGGTACATCCTAGTTTATAAATTACACATATACAGGAAAAAACACGCGTACAATATTGAATGAATTTGAAGATACATTTTGATTCAATCGCCTGCAAAGTAAAACCAGATATTTTTTAATCTTTGTAAAATTAATATCAATGTTGTAAAATGTAATTATTATATTGATTAACCTTGTTAGAGTTACTAATTTGAGTCTCTTTGGAGGAGTTCGAAGAAGGTACCTATCTAAAGTTTTCATCTGGCTACCGACTAGACGCATCACCGCCTTCAATCTGAGAATCAAGAAGTAAATAGTCGAGAATCCTTTGAGTTTCAACGGATCGCCACATTTTAGTGCCGCAATTTTGTTTTTCCCTGGACTGATGGAGAATTTATCAATCTACAGACAACTTCTACAAAAACGCAGTTTTAATAGTTCAAGCCCTAAAATGTGACGTCGTTAGTTTTGATTTTGGAATATAAATCACTAATATTTTATTAACATGCTCAACTGTGGATAAATGAAAAATAAAAAAAATATTGTATCTTCCTACTTTCAGGTTCTCTTCAAACTGCCCAGTAAGTTTTAGGAGAGTAACCACTACTACAGTGAATCGTGACGTTGACAGCGATTTGACTAGATTGGTGACTACCCGACTCTCCGCTTTTCTAAATAATAGGCACTTGACATTTTCTAAATGTACCAATTTTACAAAATGCTACTGACATTAGAGTAAATACAGCTGAAGCGCAGATCACCTAATAGTTCTTATGCTGAAGCATGAAGACAGCAAAGGCACTTTAGAATTATTCGCTAGATCGTTCACAGATCATTAGACTCTATCCCGTAACGGTAGCTTATTCCAGTCGATTTTATTTGCATTCACCGTTCCTTTAGCATTAAGCCGTGTCTCCTGCGCGTTTTTTAATCTGCTCACTAAACAAAAACCTCACTCGCAGCAGACACCGCTTTAGATAAACGTTTCTGATAGATATTTTTATATGCTATTAACATCAAATTAAATAAAATTTCTAACGAAATTCAAACGCAACACAATATTATACTAAATAAACAGTTTATTAATAGAAAATGCGATTTTTACTACCGGTGGCGTGCCTAAAGTGCTAGCGGCGTTGCTTCGCTAGGCATATAGAGTTAGGACAGTTTTGTTCTAAATAAAGGTCTGCACTTACAATAAGGTATTTAGATATGCTTAGGTAGATAGGTGTGATGTAAAACAGGAGGACAGCTGTCAGTTATGTTGTGACCGGAACGACGCCTATTTGGAATTGACTCCTTCAATAGCTCTACAAGTCTACTGTTTTGTCCCTGTCATCATCCATTTTCAGTATACTGCATTGTCACTTGAACGTTCCCGGATGCACTTGGCAGACGCGGCTCACACAGTCCCACTTTAGCTTGGAAGTCTGGCTCACTCAGCAATGCCATTTAATTTGTCGAGCGCAGTTCGGTGTTACGGGTTCGGTATGTTCTTTCCACTTAGAGAAGGTACTTGTCACCTTTTGGCACACCCTGTGTTTGGCCTTTAGTTGCTGCGTATTGTTAGGCGCTGCAGAGTTAGCATGTTGATGAGTGTTACTTGTGTGACAGAAGAAGATCACGCTTCGTAGGCTGCTTCATGCGCCAGTAGCCCTTCGAGGCGTTTCCCACGTGGCGGTCGATTTCTTTGTCTTGCTTATCCTGAAAATATATTTGTTAGTGCAATGTATTCGTAGACATGTTGAATTTCCTGCACTACTTTTTGTTTTACTAGCACTGTTAGTCGTAAGCATAAGACTTTAACCGGTGAGTCATTAGTCAAAATATAAAGGCTTACCGTATTATGTTGTTGGAGCATTTCTTGCAGCTCGTGTACTGAGGTAGGTACCCCAGTCATCTTACAGTCCGTTGGCAATTCCTTTAATTTGGCAATTATCCATAAAAGCTTTATGCTAATTACGCCACCCTCAGAGGCTCTCGGCATTCATTACTGAGGGGCGCCATTTGCGCTTTTATTGTATAGTAATTGGGTTACTTTTAAGTAAATAATAGCTAATTATTATGGCTTATAAATTCTTGGTTTCGGTACCAAAACCAAGAGGATTCTGTAGGCCTATTTACTAATACTAATATTTTAACTGTAAAATCGGAGGGATATATTCGGGACACCTACCGACGGCGTTAAAGACCATTTACTCACTCTCAACATCTCTCCGATAGCCAGCAGCACCATGTCGTTTGCGTCCCTGATGTTATTAATGTTGAAACC
Source organism: Campaea margaritaria (assembly GCA_912999815.1). Lineage (NCBI taxonomy): Eukaryota > Metazoa > Arthropoda > Insecta > Lepidoptera > Geometridae > Campaea > Campaea margaritaria. The sequence goes on from OU538788.1 coordinate 12,112,976, forward strand.
ACCCACTCGGCAGCCGTCGCGCATGCTGCTGAGTCCCACTAGGAGACCATTAACATACAGGTTGAACCCCCCCTGTCTCACTCCGCTCTCCAACCAGTATGACTCGGAGAAACTGTCCTATCATTTGACGTGGTTGATCTGGTTGGCATACCAGTACTGGAAGAGATTTAACACCTCAACCGGTATACCTTTGTCCGACACCTTTCTCTGAAGCACATCATAGGAAACGAGATTGTAGGCTTTGGAGAGGACTAGAAAACAGGCGTACACCGGTGTCTTGTATTCTGTGTTCTAAGCCCTGTTAAACCTAAGCCTATCATGTCCGGGAGGTTTGCCCCCTGCAAATCCTATTTATAACCTTTCTATCCTGGCTAGCTGTAAATCTTAGCTATAATCTTAGCCCAGCCTCGGCATAACTGCAGATGAACCAAGTGGCGATTGCACGTTAAAATGCTCCACTAATATATTGGCAATGTTCTCAGGATCACTCCTGCCACCTCCATTCGGTGGGAGGCCAGGCCTAAAATATCCAGTTTTCCTGTATTACGTAACTCAACAATTAAACCATAAATTAACTGTTTTTTTTTTGTTTAACCCTACAAACTTTATCAATATTTTTGGCACTGGCATATATTCTTGTTTGGCTAAGTACGAAAAGAAAAAATATTTGAATATCCGAAAGTAAAAGTAAACTATCGACGATGAACATAATTAGACACTGCCACTGTGAACACTGAACTAATATCTCATTGCATTCGACTATATGAGTATAGTAGGTATGTTTTATTCATCTAAAACGCAACTGTTTGGGGACCATCGACACAGAGAGGGTTATTTGCTAGTATTGAGTAAGTTTAAATAATTTAAAATTCATTACGTGCGACCCGTAGGTCGATGCGTACGGTAGTAGGCCACTATAATAAAATGCGCGTTCACCTTATACGGCTGAGTAGAATTATTCAAAGCTTAAATTACACACAAAGACAGCTTCCGGTGGGGAGCACTCGAGACATTCGAGGGTCTTCCAACTCTCCTAGTAAAAGGAAACAAACTGTTTTGAAATACAAATCATGAATGCAATGAAATGGTTTGTAGGTATAATATGATGAGGAGGCGTAGCGCCCCGTGAGTATTTTTAGTATGAAGCACTCATATCAACCGGCGTGGATAATTTTCTAAGATCGCGCTGCCGTGTTATTTCCCTGGAGGCGCGAATAGAAAGCATCATACTTGCCAGTACAACCCTACGATTCTTTTTTGCTCACACGCTTGATTCAAAGGAATTCAATAAAAATTACTCACTTTGTTAAAAACAATGTAACATCTCTCATACGTGCAGCAAATTCTGTACGACAAAGAGTGAGGATTTAATAAAGGTCCATGCAAAAGTGAGTAGCTAGTTGAACTTTGTCACAGGTACGACTGCAAACGGTGTTTCCCAAATTACAAAAACCGGACTAGACCAAGTGCGAGATAGGACTCCGGACGTGACGGTTCTGTACTCCGTGCAAACTTAAATTATGTATGTAGACAGTTCATCCATCCGGTACTCTAATGAAAAGGCAAGTCAGATCAAATGAAAAACTGTTTGTTTTTATACATGAGTCTAGTATATCACGGTCAATGCTGTATTACAACATATCATAAATTATGTGTCTTGAATTGGCCGTATCATTTGATTGAGTTGACTTATTAGCTTGAATTATTATCACCTGCAAGAGAGTTTAGTCCTTAGTATTTATTATTAATTTCAATTTGATTCTTAAAATTAAAAGGCTCGACACATGGAGATATGAATAGACGAGTGGTATAAGTGTAAGTGGTGTATAAGTGGTTGTTTCGGATATAAGAGTTCGAATTTGCCCAACAAGGTAAGTGATGAGAGTATACGGATTACGTTTATTTTTCATTTGAGATACAGAACCCTAAAAAAAGTCAAAGAGAATTTCTGTTTTTCATTTTATTTTAACACTCCACTCTCACAGTATTGTAGGAAAATGCAATAATTCGGATAGAAATAGGAAAACGCGTAGAAATCCAACGGTACAAATGTCAAGTTCAGCTTTGAGCATTGAGGAGTCCGTATTTTAACGAGCTTTTGTAGTGTCGATGCTCAGCATGATTGTTATTACAAGGAAGAAATTAAATAATTTCACCCTGTTCAGCGTATGCAAGTATTCTCATCACAGGCTTATAAACATTGTATATTATAGCACAAGTGTTAAAATTTAATTTAAAATGCTACTTTGTTATCATTATATCAGTCGTGCTTTGCAGATTTTTATAGATAAGAATATTACCACCCAGGCATGAACATGCACTCGAACTTTCCAAGGTCAAAGTCACTAATATACGTGGGTGCATTTCACGAAGCTTCGATATTCTTGAAGCGGTTTTCGGTGGTAGTAATATTAAAGTTGTAGCGCGCCATTCAAATACTCCGCCTGTTAAGAAAGCCCAGAGTCGCGTGGCAAAGGCGGGTCCGAGCGGCGTCAGCGCATCGCCCGTTTCGCGCGCCCCAGCGCTACTAGTGGCGCCGCCTGCCGCTAAAAAAAGGAAACGGTCGAGTCAGGAAGCGTCCCGCGAGATTCCAGGTCTGACAGTGATTCTCCGTAGAACAGAAATAAACGACTAGCCGGGTAACCATTAAAAAGTGGTTATTAAGTGAACAAATGTCAGTTCTATACACTTAAGGTGAAGCAGTACCAGTCAGTTAAGGGGTAGACCTGTTACTTTTCGGCAAAAAATTTAAGAGATCAAGTTGATTTTCACTTCCATAGCATGAAACGATGGATGCCATATTCGTCAGCTAAGAGGTCTGAAGAATGGAACAACTGTAGTCCCCAACGTCAGGGCCACAGTAGGCACGCATATCCACACAGTATAATATTATGTTTGATTGCACTTACCACTTAGCTCAGTAGTGACTGAACGATTCAGATGAAATCCCGGAGCAATCCGGAGATAGATAGATTCTTTAGGTCCTGGAATGGTCGTGTTATCTCATTAACTTAATGTGATAATACGTTCTAGTCGCAAATTAACGATATATGATACACAGAGTAATATAAATGGAGAAAATATCTCAAGCTATCGTAAATTTCTACGAGTAAAAGTTTATTCTTATCCGGTGTTCAGTACGACTTTTTAACAAGCTGACAATTTTTAAGCCGATTTGAAAGTCGCCGCCTCCCTTTTCTATTACGGAAGAGTTTTCATATTTTGTAAAGGAAAATAAAGTAAATCCAATGGAGTTACGTAACTCATTTTTTGTGGAAAATGCTATTAACTCGTTGAGGTGCAAAAATACCTGTTTAGGTGACTTTGAAAGGAGTTTTGTTGTATCACCACGCTATACAATTTATAAGTAAATTTTGGTCTCGATTTTAAGTATCGTAATAAATCCGACAGCATTTGTATTTGTTACTACTCAGGTTCGTTACACCTGAACGGGTACTGAGGTAAGATATTTTAGGTCTTGGAATAACAAATAGGATACTTTACTCACAGCATCCTCATTGGAGCGAGTCGAAGAAAAATTGGAGTTGCTTTAACAAGTAATGTTAAAGTAGTGTCCTGTCCAACACTACCAAAATTACACCTTACTTAAGCGATTTGAAGGCTTCTCATTATGGCTGGTTGCCAGTGGCCGGTTCCGCTGTAACATTCACCGAAGTGCAGTTTGCGATACTGAAACTGTCCATAAATCTCACTGCTGATTTGGCATCCGACTATTGGTGTTTTTGACCCGCATGCACGACTATACGTGTACTAACGTATCGGAAAAGTACTAAAAATACAATACTAACAATTACAATACAAACAAGTGATTTTGTTATTGTTTTATACCTACTTAATAAAAAACTGTCAGAGCTTACTGAAAATAGGCAGCAATCTATAATATATCCAGTTGCTTAAAGCTTACGATGCCGTGCCACGATAAAAAAAGAGTGTGTGTACTTATGTACACGCGTTAGAAGTTATACTTCTAATTATATTATATATATTATATTATTATTATATTCTATCATATTATTTTCTTCTTTAAATACAAAAGGATTGAAGGGGTTATGCCACTTTTCGCTAGGTTGACGTTTGACAAACACTCTTGGTCGTTTAATTCCAGCTCGAAGAATATTGTTATAATCTTCATCACAAGTAATATTGTTATTTTTATAAAAGGAATCTATATCAGAGTAATCATTATTTTCAAGGTTAATTCTTACATTTTTATAACGTTGAGCATGTTCTTTAAAATTTGGTTCATCTTTTTGCATCGGTGATAATATTGTAGTGGATCTACTAGGCATGAAAGGTGCTTCAAATCTGCATTGTTGAGGTTTATTTGCAACTATTTTTTTGTAGCATGTATGCTTGTGTGTTTGTAATTTAATATTGTTTGATGCTTCTTGAGATGAGACAGATATTAAATCATCAATTAATTTGATAGCATCCAATTTATTTTTGTCGAGTGCATCCAATGGAGCATTAGCTAACCACAGTAGTGTATGAGCATGTGGACTACCACGATGCTGAAACTCAATCCGTTTAAAGTAGTGGACAACATAGTACTTTCTAGTACTTCTTTAGCAATTTTTTCTGTGAATACACTTGTTGCTGGCTTGCATGTCTTGTGCGGCGGCCGATGTTCGCACGTCGTCCTCTAGGCATTTTGGACTATGGACAGAGTGATGAATTTAACCTCAAATGCACGATCCACATAATTTACACAGTTCAACTTACCACCTTAAAGACAAATGCCTGCTGTTGAAATTGAATAAAAATTTGCCCAATACACGTGATTGTTTTGACGGTTTCCAATCGAAATGTTAGGAAACGAATAACTGTAGCGCGCGCGCAGAACCACCGTCGCGCCCTTCGGGCGGCGCCGGAAACGCTCGCCCGTCTTCGGTGGCGGAGGCTTCCCCAAGCGCGCGCGAGGGAGAGCGGTAGATTAGTCGGGATTGCATCATCCGCCCGTCTACAGCTTTCTTCCGCATTTTTACTTCCGACTCACAATTTCTTTTGTTTTATATTGTAAATCTTATTATAATAATGTTGTGGTGAGGAATAAACGCTTATCAAGCATTATATAACTTATTTTTTTTACTTTTTTTTCACAATTTCACAGTGAACACAATACCGGTTTGTCTCATGAAATTAACTGAGCAGAGAAATTTCTGTTGAAATTTTTCCTGAATTTTCTTTGCTATAAACCTCACGGAGCCCGATACCTTTCCAACGAATGCAAAACCGTGGAAATCGGTTCGTGCGTTCTAGAGTTATAGCGTCAGGAAGGAAAACCCGACTCGTAAAAATTCACTCTCATCATTTTTCTCCATCGCGCCAAAAGAAGTATAACTTCAAAAAAACTTACGCAAGTTTACACAAGTTTTTTAATTAGGACCAATATATTAAGTTCCTGGTTAAGATTTCAAAATAATCCTGTCACTTGGATGGGCTTACTCGCAAAATTACCTATCCACAAATATGTTTCAAGTGTACTTTTTTCAGAGCCTTTACCAATTACATCTCTGCTTTATTACAGGCACCATGGTTGAATGAAAATGCAATTTTGAACCTAGCTACATACACTATTTAGTCTTTTATGATCCAGCTACCATATCAGTTACATTTATATATAACAGTAGAAGCTATAAGTAATTTATTAAAAAGGGAATATACGAGATCGATAATTTTTAACCTGCGAGTGAAAGTATTCTATCTATATTAATTTACAGTTTATAAGTTTGTTAGTAAGCCTAGACTTATGATACTTTGTTCGAAGCATCTTCGAGCAAATCTGCTGTATTTATTAAATGATAAAATGATAAATGAATTTTTATTACCAAAAAAGTTTGTGTTACAAATACAATTTACAATAAGAGCAAACATTATGTTGAAAAAAGGATTAACAATGAGTTCCAAACTAGGCGCAGGGCCTGTGTCTTGGGACCCGAGTGCGTGTTACCAGGATATGCCAGGATACAGAACGTAACTAAGTGACAAATTTCAACAAAATCCGTGTAGCTGTTACGTAGCAGAGTGCCGACAAACACACAAACATTCGCTATGTATGTTTAGTTAAGTGATAGCTAGGTTGTCATGTTCGCGAAGCAACTTAAGGCCCTCATAAAAATAATTAAATAAATAAACAATAATATACTTAGGACGTAAGTAGGAAGTAGGATGTTCGGTATGAATCTGTTGAGTTCTTACTGATTTTGGATATTAACCATATCTTCCTTGACGACGAAAGAGGGCAAAGAAACAAATTAAATAACGGAAATAGAGTTCGCCATATTGACATGTGAATTCTCCTAAGTGGACACGAATTGTGTCTTGCTGACTTCATATTAATAAACACAAGCAGGAAAAAATAACTGTATTATTTATTATAAGAAGAAAGTACCGGTACAAATCGATATAATATCTTGTTTGTTTCTCGAATTAGGAAGAGCCACACATATAGGCGATGGAAATCGGTACATCACTTTTCCTTTTACTTATTCGATATTCTGAAATGCTAAAAATGGTGTAAAAATTGTGTTATCTATAAACTATTTCCACTATGCGGAATGCGGCTTTCCATCAGGAATACCGGGATTCTGTCCAGTTGGAATCTCCCGAAATCTAAACTTTAAAAATCTAACGGAATTTGAAGCGTGAGTGGAACGAATTTAGTTTTAGGACTTATAGATAGTAACGACGTTGGTTTGAAAGTAATATAAGTTTTTTTTACATTAATTATAGATAACAAACAAAGTAAGTATTTATTGTTGGAAAAAAATATGTCTAAAAGGATTAAGTACATAAATGTCCAATAATATATTTACACATAAAACATGGCGTATACGAGTTAAGCTAGTTTCAATTAAAAATAATTGTTCACTCACAGACTTCGTATCTCAAAAAAATTACCAAGCGGGGAGCTAGTACGTACTGCCGCGAGAGAAAAAGAGAAAGCGACAAAAGATGTCAGTATGTCATGTTTCGGGCGAATAAGGAAGGAGCCATAGCGACCTGCGGGGCTATGCAGCACGGTGCGGATCAGCTCGAGTTCGTTTCATTTTGACGTTTAATTGCCACGGGACTCGTCATTCGTATTGAAATGACGAGTCTCTGTGTCTGTTTTAGTGTCAGTTTCAGGCCGAGATTATTTTTTTGTATTTTAACTAAATTATGCCAGTCATGACAACACTACACTTTTGTTTCACATTTCGTCTGTCACTGATGATCTAGCTAGTACGTCCTAAAGCTATGGTTTCACCACTAAAGAGTTTTCTAAAACGATTTGGTTGAAAGACCCAAAACACATTCACAAATTTAGAAAGCTGAAATGATTACGATGAATAGAAATAATAAAGAATTATTAATAAAAATATATCATCATCATCATCATCAACCCAGATCGTCGCACTACTGATCACGAGTCTCCCCTCACTTTCATGAAGAGGGTTAGGCCATAATCCACCACGGGGGCCCGGTCCGCATTGGTGGATAGCACACCTACCTTCGAAATAATACTCGGGTAGAAATAGTATATATTATAGAAAAATATATAACCAGGGCATGATGAGATTAGCTAAATACATAGGTAGTATACCAATATGAAAATAGAGATTCTCGAAAGAATTACTAGAAGTAAGTATACTTAACTTAGAAACAATTATTTTTTACAACGAGCTAGAAAGAGCTCTAAGCTCTTGTTAGCTCTTGTGCGTCGCAATAAATAACTGTTTAAACAACAACACAACAGCGAGGGGACGAAATCGAAACGTGTTTAAGCCATTTTCGGCCTTCCCTTAAAATAATCTTTTAATGCAAGCTACTCTGAATTCAGCAAACCAGAAAATTCATGGAAGCGCGGTAGGTAAAGTTCAATAGGATATTTGTTCAGCAGTTTCCCGTTGGAATGAAAGGATTTAGTATTTATATTACAATATTATATCAAGTTTGTCGGAACCGCCGGTTCGTACCGAATACGATCGAAGCATGAGAGTACAACAGCTAATTTACTTTTTACCTACTCACAAAAATAATAACTTGTACTCTGATTTAGAATCTTAGCGGCAAGCCACACAGAAGACTATTGAAGAGACTGCATTGATCTGTTTTTACCTAACGTCACTCGATGCCATTTTCATACAAAACGTCCGCACCGCACGTCGCGCTGTATCGATGTGTCTTTCAACTTAGATATTTTATGTAAAGAAAGATATGTCAAGAAATATCACTATCAGTTACAGCGACATGCAAGTTGTGCAAAACATCTCTTAAAGTGGAACTAATACTTATCTTCTGTCTAATATTTTTGTTGTTGTCGTCTGACTCTGAAAAGATCGAAAATGTGATTCGTATTCTTTATTAGTACATATCCAGCCGTGGCTTTTCCCGCGAAATACAGTAATAGCTGTAACAATAACTATATTATTCCACACCCCTATTTACCGCTACTGAGTTACAAACAAATATCTAGACTGGACTTTCGAATTGAAAATAGTTGTTGGATAGGTATGAAGTAGATTTGTGAATTTCAAAACACTTATCCGAAGTAAGTTTAAACAACTACGAGATATAGCACTTCAAACAATATCCAACAACGTTGAATAACAATTCTCAATCGTTACTCGAGCGGAGCGAGAAGCGCATTCAAGTTCGAGAAAAGAAACAATTAAAACTATAAAAGGGTAAAAATAATAGTGAGAACGCCTGCAGTGCTGTAGTGAATTATTTTTAACTAACTGCGCGTTGAGTTTTATCTCATGGGAATACGACATATAAAAAGTATCTTATGTGTCAATCCCGGTAAGTAATAAACAATCTGTGTCTCAAACATCCGAATCCGTTCTGAGTAACAAACATACAGACTTTCACATTTATAATCTTAATATTACTAGGATACTCTCACTAATATTATAAATCTTTCCAATAACTTTGTTTAAAACTATAATTTCCATTTTATCGTTCAGTACCATCTATCGTAATGGGCGACAAAAGTGTCGGCGTTTTAAAATATGATTCGCTTTATTGGATGTGGACACAGGACGCAGAGGAATGGCGGAATGAATAAGTCAGCAAATATATTCGAGGGTAGATCGCCGCTTCGACTCTCTTATTAAAATAATGATTTTCACTCGGGCGGGAGGTAAGACCCAGTTCGCCAGTAGGTGTTGGAAAGAAGGAGAACATTAATTCAATCCTATGCCGATAATGTATTCGTAAACTTTAGTCGGTAAAAACGTGCTGTTTTACCCGGTGTGCCCCCAGTTTCGTCGCGTCGCAGTTTGTAAGAAAAAAATGTAAGTAAGTAGGTTCCCAGGGCTGCACTTTGCATAACATGGTTACCTACGAATAACGTATACTCTCGGAATAAGAACAAGTTATAGAAGGAAGATTAAAGGCCACAGCTGCCTCACAACTCTCTTAGTCACATCTAGTAATACAGCGTACCCGAAAACTTCCTATGGTTTTTATTATTTCGAGTATGGTCTATATGGCTAGACAGCTTTGTGGACGGTTTGGTGAAAAACTAGTGACAAAAGGCAAATTTTGTGTGGATTCCTTTTACTTTAGTATAACTTCCTTGTGTATACTGTATATATTCGAGTGACATGTAAGCTAGACAATCTAGACATGGACCTAACTCGAACTAATGAAGTCTATTCTCTGCGATATAGTGAAGCAAGCAATTTAGCGCTGTCCACGCGAGCAGGAGGAACTCACAAGGATAACATTTCTATTTGGAGAGAAGCAGAAAATTTAACGTTGTTGAATCAATTTTTTCTTAGAAAGTTTCAGTATAGCATACGGCACTTTAGCACAGAATAGATGACTTTAGTGAATCGTGACGTTTACTGCGACAGGTATAGATTGCCCATGTGACTGGCTGGTACTCGATATATTTCCTGTTATTGGAGAACTATTAAACTTAATACTGGCTAAATACAAAAATCGTGCGAAGCCAGGACATAAAAAAAAACCTAAGATATAATAATAATCTGGTGCATGCCACATAATGACTATTTCAGTTTCTCAACAATATCATAGATTTTTGAATGCCATCTAGATTTCTTATTAAAGAGTATTTGTACCTTACGATAACCTATTTATTTGCAATCTAACAAATAGCCCAACAACTTTTTCAAAAAGTTTATGTATTTGTTGTTAGTAGTTTATTCTATCACAGAATACCTCCTTTACTAATAAAAGTATATCAATGATTATGTATTCTATGCTAATAAATTAATTTGGCTCAAGGCATGAAATACCAATATATCATATCTCAAGGTTAGGTTTCAAAGACTTAACTTATTATTTCAAGGCATAAAATTACGTTAATTCCCCGACAACATTGATCGGTTTGGTGAAAAAGGTCAAACCCTTTTTTTTAAATATAATACTATTATCTTCAGTATGTATTGAATTTTTGTGCTTTACTGATTTATGTATATTCTGAACAGTAATTAGCCACTACGTAGCCACATTCCATTATTTAATCATTTGGATTATAATTAAACGAGCGGAGAAAGTAAAGTAAAGGTAATTTGTTTTTAATGTTTTTCCTTGTTCTTGCGAGTAGCCCCTCCACCGATTTGTTTTGTATTTAATTTTGCTGAGTAGGAAGACTTTGTCTAGCGGGTGTTTTAATAGAAGTGCCTACATTCTGTATTGTTAATTTCGTTTAAATAATGGCTTTGAAGTTAAATACGAGAGAAAACAGGGGCCAAAACAAGCCCTTTTACCCGACTGCCGAGACGAGGGTTATGTTTATCGGATGTATGTATGATTATTAGTTACGATTTACAGCCTAAATGGTTTGTTGTATTTTGATAAATATGGTAGCATTCGATTTGTCTCAATCACGCAAGTGTTATAAATAAGATATTACTAGAACAAAGTGTCCGAAAAACCAAATGGCGGCTTTTAGCAGCCATATTGGATTTCAGATGGAAACATGATCTGCACATAAAAATTGCCTATCCTATCGAGTGATGTACCAATGTACAGGTATTTGAAAGGCCATCCCAAAAATACCCTAGCACTTAGCACTTAGATACACCAAAAATCCTAAACAGCCCTTGTTTAAGCAGGAAAACTAAAATAAGTATTTTTTTTTTTATGAAATCAATAATCCTTACTGCAATCAATATTGAAACATAAAATCTAACTCACTGTTAGTTCTCGTCGTAGTAGATATTGCTGACTGTGATTGGTGGATCATATTATTTCTGTGAATATGGACTTATAAAAGTGCGTTATTTATGCCTACTTACAATAAATGATTTCAGTTTTGGGCTCAGGTCAAGTTTGCGAGCAATTTTGTCCTAGTTTCCATTGTTCGATTGAATGGGAATTTTCCAGACCTGTCCGATTCCAATGACAATATCTGAGGACAATATGGCAATCATGGCGAAAACCATGTTATCGGATTATAGAGACGAAAGTATCCATTATTATTCACAATTATATTGACCAACGTTTTGTGAAAACTTTCCGACTCTTTTGAATACTTGTGAATGCTACTTAAAGCCCCTAACTAAAGTCTAACCGTTGATCGCACTAGGTGTGACAAATGTGTATATTATTGCTCCGTAAAATATTATGAAGTTAGTATTTATGAAGTACACGGATCAGTCACAATCGTACCCCTACAATTCAAAGAAGCAAGTTCCACGAGTATTTCTAACAAAAATATCTACTTGATAACAAATTAGAGTAATTCGTCTGAGGAACCACTTCAGGGGCGCGTTTAATACCAACCAAACCATCACGGGTTGATTTAATTATTCCGTAATATAATTGCTGTAAGAAATCTTCACGCCTTTCTGTTTCCTCTGGCTATAAATACGAAATAGGGATGTTTCCTGCTACATACAGGTCAGTAAGTTTATTGGTATTCCATTTTTAGTCTGTGTCCTATAGATACATTTTACCGTAAGGTCATTCAAGAACGAAACAGCGCATACCGATCATAACTTCGAGATTTTTCTCGTACTCGCCCCAGTAGTAGTGGTTTGCCAATATTGGTGTTCCGGTTTGCAGGGCACAGCTAAATTACTAAGCATAATCAATTAGAGCGGAATATAGTGCGATGCAAAAGTTCTGGGTGCACTGCCATACAATTGGAATGGACAAAAAAAAACTGCTTAAAACCTATTCTTAGACCTACCGAATATACATACGAAATTTCATAAAAATTAATCTAGCCGTTTCGCAGGAATAGGGCAACTAACACCACGACAAAGAATTTTATATATATAGATAAGCTTTAAATCGGGGTAGTAATCACTCTTAGGACGCGCACCTTGTTCTGAAATCAACATGTCAGCCAACATGAATTTATATAAAAACTAAATTAATTTCGCAAAACACGAACCAAACTCTGTTATAATTGCATCTCTAAACTCATAGCGTGTCACGTGCGCCACAAAGGCATTTCAAAATCCAAATATCCAAACTTTTGCATTCAACAAGTGAAGTTGAAATGATTTGCACTGACGCCGAGCAATTTTTTTAATCAAATTTTCAATTACACTTGACTGAAACGGGCATTCAATTTGGTAGGAACAGGAAAATCACGTGTCAGGCAGAAGAGACAACTTAGGTTTGAAAAGTTTGGAGAGGGGCACATGACATAGGTAGGTATATTGGACAAAACAATGCTGATAACACGTGCCGCGTCTTCAGTCAGCGGTTTGTTCTCGGTTTTTTCTTTTTCGCCACAACTTTCCCTCTCCGTGAACTTCGTGTAATCCCGGTAAAGTTGTCGTATAAATAGAATATTTTTCTCGTGTTTCCAGTCTGCGAGCGCGTCTTATCGATGTCGGAAAAAATATATTGACGCGAATTTCTTCGAATTTGATCGAAGGCGAATTTAGAATAAAACTACAAGACGCGTCGAAATTTATCAAAGCTAGAGCTTAGCGTGTATGCTATGCCTTATTTAATTGTAAAGTAAAAGTTTCCAATTAACATTATACGCGATATAAAAATTTGTACCTTTAGAACTAGAATCTATTTTTTTAGTGTCTCACTGCTTTTGCATTCTATTTATTGGGCCTAAAATTAAAAGCTGATCGTTTCAATTAATAGTCAACCTGAATAGACCAAATTAGAAGATATTTTGCTTAAGGTCAAACAATTAGCCCTGGCAGCAGTTGACCTTGCACCTCATTCCACGTTATCCCGGTGCACTAATGTGTATTCAAAAGGGTTTGATTACGCATCATACATAGTCTCGAGTTCAAATGTGGTATGCTTCCACGTGTCGCATACTAAATACTTTTGTAATTGGCACATAAACTCACTAAAACAGTGAGCGATGACCAATGAAATATGATATTAGACTCTACAAACGAATGAGCTAGGTATTTTCAATTTATCTTCGTTTAGTTGATGATGAATGTTGTTTATCGACAGGGCAAACGCTTTCTCGATCGAGATACAGCCCTCCAGATAAATCTTGGTGATATCATCGTACTAAGTATTAGCTATTCTGTGACGATAAGGTAGTTGCTTGTGCAAGTCAAAGGTATCGTTAAAAATTTACCTCAGAAAATAAGAACAAGCTATGGAAAGAAGTACTTTCTCACCGCTCTTTTATTCACATCTAGTTATATAGCGTAGGTTCGTATCAACCATGTAGACACGGAACCTTAAAAATGTATTTAAGAATATATATTGCGGTGCAAAATGGAAACCTCCTAATGCTACCACAATATTTCCAAACAACCCATATCAGTACACAAAGAATGAAACATAAACAGCAAGGAAAAGAAAAAAATAAGTTGCTACACGACTAATTTCGAAAGATGTATGATTCGGCAACAAAAGGCTGTGGGTCCATGGACACAAGCCGATATCCCTAGCATAAACAAACCCGTGAAAAGAAAAAAAGGATAAAAACATGGCATGTGTAGCGTTGCTCCTATAGCCGACTGTCGCGTATGGACGTCGATGCTGAACAATATGCGTTAATTTTGCCGCATCTGCTGTAGAAATTGTTGATCAAGGCATGTTTATTCAATGGTTTCATTCAACGCTGCATACGTGCTATGATTGAGAAAATGGCACGGTTTTGTTCAATTATTTTGTCATGTCTCTGTTTATCTACCACTATACAAAAAACTTACGGTTACTCGACTATGTAACAAGTTGATAATGAAAGACGTTATTATGACAATATCGGGAAAGTTACATAAATCACAAGCCGTCGTAAGAAATGCGTAGCTGTATTCCAAATATTTTATTGGTACTAACCATTTTCTGTATTAATAAAGACAAGGAATGGTTAAGCGAAACCGACTCTACATATTGTTATCCCAAGGTTCAACATGTTTAATGCAACATTTTAATAAACGAAGTTAAATAACTAGTACAAAACAGTATAACATTAGCTGATACTAGGGAGAGGCAGATAAAGTCTATGTCATAGATCATACACTATGCCTAAACTAAACTTACCAATTTTACGAGTGACATTTTTTAATTCAGAATATTAAAAAAAAACAGGTATAAAATTAATGAGAGAAATTAACTTCTTTCTGGTGTATGCAATAGGTTTTGTATAAGGAGATATGTCAATTCAAATAAGTTAACGCATATATTTCATGAAACTATCGGACTTTATTGCTTTCTCGCATGTTGTTTGCATATATTGCTCGTACGAGCTATCAATGAAGTTTCTTAGGACATGCCCTTTCGCTCGTTACCGTTACCTTGCTGCCATGTCGGTTCCGATGACAATGCTAATCAATCTACCTCTATCGGGGTCAAATTGTGTCAGGCAAGGTACAGCGCTACTCATGGTATCGAAGGGAAATGGGTTTAGCTCATTGTAGAATATAGTAGAGCTAATTAAATTTAGCTTGGTAGGTTTCAATTGTTTCTCATCAAGTACTTATTATTCACAAGCGTATTCAGTTTATTTTCCATTACTAGAGCAGGTATGTAATCAGTTTAATATTAATTGTTTATAAATGAAATTAGTTATTCTTCTGAGAAAGCTATTCCATCGATCACAGTTCCATTTTAGTGTGGTTGACTTATTTATGGTAATATACAGAAGGATTATATAACGGGAAACGTAGAAGGATGGGCTGAATTAATGAGAATCATAAAAAATGGGTTTATTTACTTACATCAATCTGTATTAAATTAATTAATAAGTATTCAATAAGTGGAGAATATATTATATTGATTGGTGACGAAAAGTGAATAATGCAAGAGAAATTTTATATATGTCACCAAGGCTGATTTTATTACATCCAATATTTTATGATAACAAGATAAACTACAAATAACCTCTTCATTTAACTATGCATGAAATTAGTCAGAAAATAAGTGGACTGTAACCCCAATATTAGTTTAGAAAAAGGGTCAAAATATTTGAACTATGTATGGATTACGAACAGAATACTAGAAGCCTAGGGCGAAAAAATAAAAGTCCTTGATGATACGAAATAAAATAGTTCGAGGTAAAATATCCCAACCCGTTCGTACACACTCAAAGAAAAAATGCTCTCGTCTCATGACACCTCCGTAAAAGGCTTTGGGTAAAAGCATAGCTCAAGAAAGTGTTACTCCAAATTTCACATTTTCATATGTCTGTTCCTCCCGATATCGTTTGTTCCGTTCCAAATGGAATAGGTACGGTTCTGTGGTTTCGGCATTTGAGTAGACGGATTCAGTTGTGCAGGTGAGATAATTATTATGTTGAATTGAACATCGCGATCGCAAAAGTTAGTGTCGGTGTGCTATGCATTGCAGCGTTTGATCTGGATCTGTAATTGATCATATTGCCTCTATATTGAAAGCAGCCTCCTTCGGCTTAATTAATAATATCAATACATCCATATTAATCAAATGTCCCAGCTTGATACAATTATTTAGTTCCATTCAATAACCGTAATCAGCTTGGGGTTAGAGTTGAAATATAATTTAAAGTCTTATTTAATCTAAATCCTTATACTGAGTATTTAACCTCCTATAGCGTCAGGCTGTTCGTTCACTAGGTATAGCATCGACATCTAATCCTCTTAAACCCTATGCATCTATTGTACCACCCACAAGATTTCTCTGCTTCACCAGGATGTATGTACTTGAAAACTATGAAAAATTAAATATATACAGTTCTTATCACGGCGAATGCAGCCACAAAGAAGATTAAGGGCTTTGAAGTAGGCACGTAACCTGAATGTGCGAGACTCACTCCCACCTGGCGTGCTATTGTAGGAACGATACCGCTGCGTGGGGGCGCCCCATAGAAAACGAAAAGCTTAGGAAAACTTTTGGTCTCGGAATAGTCCAAGGTTTTAGTTTTCTACGGGGCGCCCTCCTGCTGAACGAGACATCACACCGTGCAGTATTGTATTGCTATCAGTCTAGATTCAGAGAGAGTTGAACGTAGACAACAATTTGTTTGTAGAAGGTTTAGATCAGAAAGATCAGAATTACTGGGCATATGAGACTTTAGAACCGATGTCTCAGAGTGGCGAGCACAGTGCAGTGCCGCGCAAGATTATGCAATGAGAAGTTCTGGGTGGCGCGGTAACTGTTATGGGCAGGCGTAACGCTTACTACCAGGTGAACGACTCGCTCATTTCGTTACACAGTGAAATAGTATTGATGTATTACAAATGTTATGGTGACCCAGACCAAAAAAAAAAAAACTACAAATTTCCCCTCATACAATAAAGACCCTTGTCCAACTAAACTCCTTGATCCTCAGCGTACAGACACATGCATGCATGTGAAGCATTGCCACTGTAAAATATTCTTCACAAACGGATTTCTATAATAACTCATAAGAATAAGTAATTCGTTGCGTAAAGATAATTAACCTCCCGTTTCCAACGAGCATCCTTTCGTGATCTTTAAAAACTCTATACCACGAATAATCAAGAACGAGATATTTTAAAATCAGGGGCAGATTTTTAATTTATGCAATCGGATCTGCCAGCATCACTTTTCAAAGTTAAATTGAAAACAGCGGAGTACTCCTCGTGTCTAGTGCAGACTTCTTACTAATCTGACTTGGCAGAATCTTCGATAGTTCCACCGCAGTTCTAGTTCTTAGCCAATTATTATTGCCCTGAGAATATACCTGGCTTATGCAATTGAATCCTGAAAATACGCATTCATATTTCCAGATGCTTGCAGCGTTTTATTTTTTTCCACATCCGTACCTCTTTTTAATAGTTTTTTGCGAAGAGCTTTCCGGAATTCGGATAAGTTTTTACCTGGCAAGTTTTTCTACAGTTCGCCGGAAATATAGCTGCGGTAACGACTCTCGGATGCCGTTCTGTTTGAAATTCATCCATTGTAATATTTAGATTTTAAAAAGCATTTTTGCACGTTTATTTTAATGATAATTTTAACCTTGAACAGCAAGATTTCAACAAGCATAAGAACTTTTTTTTGCTATTACGTACCTGTTTGATCTGGAACTGCAAAAAGAAGCTGATGACAGCAATAAAAAAGTTGAGCCTAACACGGCATAGGGAAAGGTGCTTTATTGATGAAAAATTTCCAGCGCTTTAACGACCAAATTGAAGAGGATTAATTATGAATAGATTAAAATAGCTCCTATTCTTTCAGCACAATCAAAGCTGAAGAATAAAGGAAATACCTTACGAGAGGGAAACAAAGACCTATACTAAAAAGGATTGTCCTTTCCGGCAGTCTCTAGTACGTGAGCGGGTCCCGACTAATCATAAATTCAAAGACAAACACCGGTTGTGTCCACCGTCCACCAATGGAGGTATGCATATTGCACTCCTTCCGTGGCGACGTGTTTCAAATTATTATGCGCCTAACATGGTCGACTTTAGAGAATTTGATAAGCTTTCATTCAACAAAACTATGAGTTTAAGTCGTTTTATTACGTAACCAGCTACGCCCTGCGGTTTCACTAGCGTAATTCCAGTTTTTCCGTAATAGTTTTGCATTCCCCAGGTTTAAATCCACCATTATACTCAGGAATAAAACGAAAAAATCAAATGTCAAACCATGAGTTCATACAAAAATCTCATGGAATAAAACATTTTCAGTTTTTCCTAACTTTTCCGGCCAACTTTTCAAATTTTTTTGAAATAGTGTTTCTTGAATTTTCTATTTGGAAATAGTGATTTTTTAATGTTATTTTTAACAAACGGACTGCCATTAAGTGTGCCGCTAAGTATCGGGTTTTTAATTTTCCCTTATTAGTTTGTTTAATTAAAGTATGCTGCTTTTATGCTTCTGCTTAGTAAGTATATACGTGACTGAGTTGGGCCTTGTACCGTCTATCTCGGGATCTGCCAAGTAGACGTGCGTCGTGCACCCTTTTGCCAAAGTAAAACCTACTCTCTTACATCTGTGTTAGTCCCATATTATAGGTACGTTATGATAACTGGTGGAGGGTTGGTTTCCTTGGGAAAGACCACAAAAACCCGTGACAAAAAAATTAAGCCTCCAGATTTGCTCTTACCTCATTTAAACACTCATTTACCTACGTATTAAGGTAGATGCTTGTACTGTCATGAAATCTTTCTGATATGTTTAAGGGTCGGCAGAGTGTTTCCAGCGAAATTACTAGGTTTATCAGACTGACGGGTGCAGTGCAGTGGCATGCAAGATTACCTAATCCAAATATCTAGGAGGCATTGTAACAAAATAACTATCAGGCAAAAGGCACCGAAGAGACAAGAGAAAACGCTAATCTTTTATGCCCAAAACAGTAAAAATATAAAGCGGCAAGAACCAATACATGAAATATTCAAAATGAAACACGAGACTTTTCAATCCCAGTATTTGAGTTAGAATATATTATAAGATTCGAAAGAACATTTCCCTCAAGATCGCTCTAAAGACAGATTACTCTAGAGTTTCATGGTTTTGTCAGATAGCCCTGCGCTGTCTATTCCATTTAAGATTCACCGAAGGCGTGAGATGTCACCGCGCGGCGTTGATAAATGACATCCTACTTTGGCAATTTTCCACTTTCTCCACGTTTCCAAGTTTTGTCTCTTGATTTGCTTTAATCTCTGAAGGAACGAATTGTTTTGAACAATGTAACGAGTAAAAAAGCTACACTGATTTATGTTAGGTCGCGCAGATCAGGCTACGGCCGCGGCGACAAATTTATGCGCTACGATTACCTAACAAGCGATAGTTCAACCACACCACAAAATAGTTACTTACTTTTTATTAATAGCTCAGTTTTTACTTGTTTGATTTAGATGTATAGTAGGTAGGTATATAATATTATCTAACAAACAGTAAAAATCACATCACTATTGATTAAGGAGTTTTAACGTGACGTGAAAACGACTTTGGACTTTTGAATGATACTATTTTCTTTTACAACTTAATTAAAAGTACCTATAGATACGTACTGATTGTGAATGATGTTTGCAATGATTTATTCGCAACCAGGGTTTACTTAAAATTCCGGATATAGGCGCCCCACTAGCATAATAGTCATTACACATTCGATTAGACAAACAGTCTCCAGCCAGATGCCATCAACCTATTTTTGATACGCAACATGTTAATTCCATTGTAAATGTGTAAAAGGCCAGTGCCATTCTTTTAATCCCCAGATTTAGATTATTCTTCACAAAAACAATGGTAATGTCAATAAAATGTAATTTAAAATCTAAAACTCTGGTTACGCCGTGATTTGTCGTCTCGGTTAGGCCCAAAAATCCAATAACACGGTGAAATTGTGGCCAGCATTTGTTTATTCATGAACTCTGTATCGAATTCTTGTGTGTTTTTCATTTATTGCGTTTCCACACGAAATGGGTGTGTTGGTGTAACGAATAATCTGATATACGCTCGTCATGACATGCTTTGTTTCTGTTACGTTTTATCATGTTTTCAAACAATAATATGCTTGCGTTTTATTTATCTGTCTTCAGTACAAACTTGAGTCACGGCGCGCCAGCACGTGGCAATACTGCGCTAACTTCGAGGAACTTTACAAGGATCCAGCTTCGAACTGCCTTTTAGTAACTGCAAATTGAAGACGGGAATTCATTATAAATGCAGATGTAGTTATGGACGACACCCAATCTGTGCGATTGTATTCGTGTGAGTGGCACAGTCAAATGACAGAAAGAATAAAACATCTCGACTTGTCGACACGAATGCAGTCAATTGGCTTAATCGAGACTGCATAGACTCCAATCATCCAATTTACGAGTGAGCCGGACCCTGTTTGTTGACATTGATATTCAACCTAGTGTACACCACCCTCTATGCATTTGTGTGGTGGTGTTTTAGGTTTATGAAAAATATGTGAATTAGACTCCTTTGTTCACGAGCTAGTCGTGGATGCTCTCCAACTCAAAAGAAAAAAAAGGAGAGGTCAAGCGACTCTGACTTCGCAAAATGACTGTTCAGTACCATTTTCCTTCTTGCGTATTGATCTTATAATTTAGCTATTGTGCCCTGAGACAGGCGATTGAGGTGACAAGGCAACGGTAGTTAATTGAATTTTACAAGTGACCTTTGACTTTATCTACAACTGCGCAAAAATAAAATGGCACACTACAAGGCTAGGTAACGTAATATTCTGATCCGAAACATATCTTGCGCGATTGTTGTGTCCTTCCACAAACAATGCAGCCTTTTATAATCCATCATACCCTGCACACGTAATTTTATAATAACATTTCTACTGCTTTAAGTTATTGAAATAGTACGTTCAAAAACACAAATTTTGCAAAAAATATACTACATGACACCCATTTACGCACTTAGAATACGATGGGGTACTTTTATACAGTAAAGCTCGTGGTAAAATAACGCTTTAACGAGGATGCAAGCCCTAAAAGCATGCACTCAGCTTGCAAATCTGAAAAAGCAAGGATGTGTTGTATACGATGTATGTATAACATAGATCAAACTATGCACACGCTGCAGGTTACGAAATTTTCCATACAGTTTTACTATTTCGCATAATTATAAAATAGTGAGACACCAGTTTAAGTAAGATTGTGAAGTTATCGGGACTCTATACAGTGTGATATGAATATATTATTTATTTACTTTTACATATATCCACCTACCTTTAAGATTTTCTTGTAAATAAAGGCGTTCAAGTAAAATAAAATACATTATCACATTTTCTAATTCTCCCTTTTCATTAGGTACATCAAATTAATAGTCTAAATTGAAAATGGTAGTCGATAATTTCTTGAACAAAATAAATTTAAAAGTATCTAAGTGGCAACTTTTGCACTTCCGCAGTGCTCTAGCAAACAGATAATTGAAGTGTTATTCAATTCTCCCGAGCCCTTGTTGTTTCTTTAGGCGAGGATGACTATGGGCTCATCTTGAAAGTTTAAAAAATGCTCACGCCAGCACTGTGTTTATAGTGAGGCATTATATGGCACATCTTTGCCAGATATTCATCCGCCAAGTAGTAGCATAAAAACAATACTGTGTTCCGGGTTGAAGGGCATAGTTTCCAGCGAAATTACTGGGCAAATAAGACTTCAGAACCGCTGTCTCAGGGTGACGAACGCAGTGCAGTGCCGCGCAATTGAAAGTTAATTTAACAGTTACAGTTTCACCCAGAGCCTAGTACGGCATAATTTGCGCGGCACTGCACATCGCTCGTCACCCTGAGACATTGCTTCTAGACTAAAGGAAAACTATATTTTTCCTATTCCAATCTGAGTCACCGCACATTTTAATTTTTTGTAAAAAATAAGTACGACTAAGGACGCGAATATATTTATATACTAGCATATTCTAAACCTATGCAAAATTACAAAATTATAATATTAATACTCATAGGTACCCGCGACAGTTATTGTCACTACTCGTATCATGGTTTTTACCAGTTTTAATACTTATATTCTTTTATTGTACACAAAAAAAAAGCATGTTTACAGAAAAATTTTGTAGTAATCTAATGTACAAAGGCGAGCTTAACCCTAATAATATAATTATGTACCAAATTGTGAAAACCACACGGCAATTAGTGCAGTAGTTTTAAAGTTATGCTAATATGACATAATTATATCCAATATTCAGTATCTTATTTTGACTCTGCAAGACGTTTTTTTTACATGACTGTATAATTCAGACTTTTGCCCGTTATTGCTTTAACTTAGCGCTATGACAAATTTACTTCACTGGCTGTTCATACTTTATTTCTTTTGTTTCAGTTTCCTTCTTATTAATTATCTTCTGGATTCCTTAGCTATCTATGTAAAGACTTTCTTCGGTTTTGTTATATGAATTATTTTTGTTTTTTTCACGTCATCAGAGGTCTCTGTATACTGCATGGCGGATTATGGACAATAAGGTGACTAAAGTCGGCATTACTTATCAGTTTCCTGATGGCAAGCGGCCAAACATCTAACAGAGCTACGCAGAGGTGCCAGCCCGGTGTGGTGGGGTGCTTGTCAGGATTGTGGGCGGGTCGCGGGGTACGCGGGGCGAGGTGCGCTACCCCAGTATATAAGGCTCCCGTTGGTCAGCCCCGGCACCAGTTCGCCCGCGAATGCCTCGATAGAACCGCGCTTCTACCGACAGCATTGAACTGAAGCAGATCGACAAACATGACTTTCACTGAAGTTTTTGCTACATAAGTTAAAAGTTTTATGTGTGTGTAATAATGACTAAAAATATGCAGAACCGAGTTAGTGCCACCGAGAACCGGCTTGCCGTAACTTTTAGGTTTGTATTTCTTTACATCTTTTAATACTTGTTTTTTAGGAGTTCCATGCGAGGCTTGTGGTGGAATTGGCGGACGCAGCATTTGCAATGAGTTTGAAGACACGTTGATTTTATGCGATTATTTGAAGTGATAAATATGAATTACATTTTTAAACAGCTTATTTCAGTTGTTGAGAAATCGTTCGGCTAATTTTTGGGGTAGGTCGATCATATTATGCGGAAAAGCTATAAAACCGGGGTGCTAATAGCTTTCGGCACGAGGCCATACGACTGAGGGAACGTAATTTTAATAGCAAATAAATCGGTTCGCTACTAACGACGGTAATCGTAATAACTTACCATTGCGGAGTAGCCATGATTCGCAGAGAACTCATAAAAGTATTATTTCGAACACAAAGAGATAAATCTTACGCGGTAGCTTTTGTGTGACTTTGTTCGAATATTACGGTGTTTCCTTTACATTTTTGGGCGGAAACAAAATTTGGAAATAAAATACGAAAGTTGTTGAGTGACCTAAAAAAATACTGGCAAATGGTATGTAGGGACTTTATAATTTTCACATTTTTGTCTTGTAAAATTTAATGATATCCCGACAATATTATACTATACTCCACAATAGAGGAGTTTTCCACCAGTGAAATAATTTTCGGAATTTTCGGTGTCAAAAATTAGAATTAAAAAAGATTTTGCTTATTTTCTACCACGCAAGTTCCGTGAAATTTCAAGAGAGCGTTGGAAAATCTGACCTAATACGTTTTTTATAGAGTATAATTGCCTTCTTGAAAAAAAAAATTATAATACCTATACATTCAAATTATTTTGAAGTATGGCAGTATTTAATTAATGATATCTAACGACAACATTATATTTCACTCCTCAAAAGTATGCCTTTTCACGACTGAAATAATTTTCAGAATCAGATCAGTATTTCTAGAGATTAATTACCTTTTTCTCCCCAAATTCCGCGTTTTCCGCGTACGGGTGTGTCGAAAAATAGCTTGATAACATTTTTCCTAATTGTCACAAAGAAAATTCCGCGTAGATAAATAAAAAAAATCAAGATTCTTATTTTCATATTTTTTTTTGTTTTTAAATAATTTTAATTTAGGTAAGAAAAAAACTCTGTCTCCTTAAAAAAATTACACAGTTTTTATGCCAAAAATTGAGATTTGTCTACTCCCAGCGCTTTATAAGATCTAATAAATTAAAACCCAAAAGAGGGGTGTACTAAAAAAAATCCACCCCCAACCGTAAAAGTAAATTCGTGATGAGTTTTTTTGAGATCTTCATTCTGTATTTAAAGGCGGCTTCATCAAAATATCCTTGTATAAAATTTGAGATATATTGATCCACAATTAAAGAACATAGATGCTGTGACAGAGTGGGGCGGTCGGACTGGAGAATCTTAAAGGGTTGGGCAACGGAAACCTTAAAAACCAGGCAATTCAAAATTCGGCCGCATTGCCAACGGGATTTTTTTACATATACGAATAATTCACACATATTTCTGTACAACACATGTAAAATACAAAGCAGTTAGATCCTGTGTCGTCCTAGTTAAAATCAAATTATTCCGTGCTTAGCTTAGATCTTTCGGGCACAGCTAGGCTAGCCGCGAAAGCGCAGCGAAGCAAAAGCGACAATTTTTTGCAAAATATTGTCGCCCTTGCTTAACGAACACTTCCTTGCTTGTTCGTTGATGACCCGACTGCGAAGCGTGAAGTTGTTGGTGATTCCCGCACAGGGCATAGATTTTCGTGAATCACGGGTATTTGCTCTGAATTTTAGTTTTTGTGGGACCATGGCCCTTTTTGTTACTGTTTCGCTAGATACAGGAAATCCTAGGTAGGGGTTTGGATCGCTTGGGGGGTTATTATTTTTTGTTCATTCATTATGTTAAGTCATTAGGTCATCCCATTCAATTAGCACGTTATTTTTTATAATTAAAATCAGTTTCGTTCAATCGTTCATTTGTTCATTTATTGATTCATTCATTCGTTCGTCCGTTTCTTGTTTATTCGTTTATTAACTTCATATATTAAAAATAAATGGTATACCTAGTAAAACTTTAACAAAAATATTAATTTAATTTAATTTAATTTTTTATTCTTAATTTGATTTTTTTCATTCGTAGAAAGTTAACGTACAAAATTTTAATTCCGTTACCTTTTTTCATTTAATAGGTAGGTAATTTTTTTAAACGTTAATGCTAGGTCGGCTTCTGCTTGGGTGTAGATGTCAGATTTTATGATGCCCTTGCACACGTCAGATTATAAGTTACCAAGCAGCATTGAAATTGGATCAATAGTCTTTACGTGACGCGAATACATTCAGACAAACACAGTTATAATTATAGACGTACTGAAATACAGATATACGGACATACGGATATACGTTCATGCGGATATAAGGACATGCGGATATACGGACATACGGATATACAGACATACGGATGTACTTACATATATACGGCTAGCCGTATATCTGTCCGTATGTCTGTCAGTCTAGGCGGACATACGAATATACGGACATACCGACATACGGACATGCAGACATGCTGATATACGGACATACGGACATGCAGACATGCTGATATTTGAACATAAGGCTATACAGATACACATATATACAGATGCGGATATACGGACATGCGGGCATACGGAGATATGGACATACGGACATGCTCACATGCGGATATTCAGACATACGAGCATACGGACATTATGAATATATTTGTCCGTAACAGCTTAATTTTAAGTAGGAATCTACTAGGTACTCATATTACTCGTATTACTAGGTACTCGTACCATCTACTCGTATTCTGATAAATCGCGTTTTTTATATAGGTATAGTCTGTAGTGCCGCGACCGATCTGGTTGAATAACAGTGCGATTGTTGCACGTTTTAAATAATGTAATGATAAAATTATTATGAATAGGCTCTCCTACGTTTATCCAACGTTGTATTCCGTGAGTGGAAACGGAATTACTTTTCGGGCGGAACGCAAAATAATGATGACTTTATTTTTACGCGGGTAGAACACTGCCATCATCTTTGGTGGAAGTTGAAATTCAATATTCGTGGGTAGTGAACGAATGGCGCCGTCGGCGTCGGATCTATTCGCACATATAATTACAAAACGTACTTTAACGTACTTTTACATGAGCAATTGAAAACTTTAGGATATACTTTTGGCAGATCTGCGATATGATGAACGGTGAATACAGGTAAGTGCTACTTAAGAATTTCAGCATAAAATGCTGGAGTTAGCGGAAGGAGCAGCGAAGCGTGGATGAGATAGATAAATAAAAACCAGAACAGATGGTTCAGCGGCCGAATACTAGATACATCCATAATTCAAATAAGCTAGAATATTTTGTCAGACGTCTACAATCACGACGCCAGATACACAAGGAAAATATTAACAAAATCAACCGAAAATATAATATTTAGACGCTGTTATGGTTATGGCTCCGTATCAGACTGTTATTTGGCTTTAATATCGACTCGGTGTTTACCATCCGATATAATATCAAGCGGCGAGAGCTGTGTCGTTTGCATTGTAATTAGGGAGACAGTGCGCGACTCCCACAGTGTTTCCCGAATGCGGTGCAGGCAGTCAGGGCACGTAGGCGCGTAACTATGCCTCGGAACGAAGCTCAGACTACGTCACTCGGCCATTGGGTGCTTTACTGACAAAATAAAATTTAAACCTTTTTCTATCAACCTGGAAAATAAAACCGTAATTAAAATCCTAATTAAAGATTTACTGACCACGCAAATCACTTACAAATCTTTCACGAGTCATCTTATGGTTATCGTAATCGTTTTGTATGTTACACAGTTTTTGTATATATTTTTAAACCGCAATTATTATAGTATAAACTTCGCGTAGTTGAGGCCGAATATATCCTTGCTAACTACATTTACAGAATTTCCCGTGGACCACGTCCGCAATCAACTGTTCGTTTCCGGTCAGAAATATTGTAAATCGGGCTTCATTCGGCAGTCGGCGGCACGCACCGTTTAACAAAAAACAAAGCGTTGTTGCCCCTACATTTTATTTCGATAGGTTCACCCTAGTGTACATATCACGCGATTTCTCAGCACCTAACTGCCAACTTGTTATAGCAAATGGAGAAATAACAATCTCGTTATTTGCTTCGACTTTTCTTATTTCTAACATAAGTCAAGAACAAAGGGGCATCGGAGAAATAACTTAAGTAAAGTGCTCTCTGTATTCGTGACCTACTACTTTTCGTGAATGGAGGGACACGAGTACTTTGCAGGTTTGCAGGTACGTACTCATAGCCAGGGAGAGAGAGAGAGCAAAGTTGAGTCTTTGTCTTTGAAACCCGAACACGTGTATGTGTTCGGCACTGCAACTGCAGGGCGTATTATCAACTTAGAGTAAGATATAAATTCAAACTTGGCGTCTCTAGCTTTTATCTCTTCGCCTTAAATCTCTGGTACTTACTCGTAAAACTGGCTCGGAGGCTCGAAGTGCATTTTCACTTAGATACTGTTGTAGTTTTTTGATTCCGCTCGTGTCTATTTGCACTTCAAATAATTCATTTCTCAGAATAAAATATTCTGTACTTGTATATCTGTGCTATAACCATGCCTTCAAATGGAGGATATTAGGTTAAGATATTTTAGAGCAGATATAAATAAGATTTTATAGAACCAGTTTGACATCTATAACAATAGCAGTTCAAGACGACCAATTTATTTAGTCCACGCATTCAATTCGGTCCAAAAATTTGTTTCAAGACGGTGTTGTTTCAAAATCACAATTACAGTGAGGCTTCACAATAGCACAATTCCGTTCGGAGTTGCTGGAAGATTGCTAGAAATAATTATCTCGATATTGATACGGCCCATTCGTTTTTATAGGACTAACATCCACCTCAAAGTTAATGGCATTATGGTATACTTAGAGAACACAAACTGTTTGTTTTGGAAAAAAAATGAGCATTTGTGTTCTAGACGTGCATCCAATTCATAGTAGAGACACGAATCAAATTAACGGAAAAGGAAAATGAGTGAACACTGTCGTCGTCGGTCGTATAGACAATGTCGTTTGGGATTCCTGTTTGTTCTGATATAAACTGCGGGAACTTATTAGAATTCTAGCCGAATTTTGTGAGACATTCCAGAGTAAAAGTATCGCTCCATATACATATAAATAAATTTATTTTCCTCTCAATACGAACTATGTAAGCAAATATATTTTTTCCGAGTTTACTGCCTTTACTCTAATATAATATTATACTGGGCGAGAGGGCAAGGCGGATTTTGGAGGCTTGCATGTATCCTTAGCTTAATTTTAGGGCATTTAGGTACTCGGTTCTTAGGTCCTAGACTAACACGCCACTACGTCATTCGACATTGATCGAGGTTATGGCGTTCATCAACCGGCTGGTCTTGTAAAAATATTCATATCGTTCAATTAATTAAATCCCGTAAACTTTTTCAAATTATCAAAAAGTTTCCATAACTGCGGGTAGATCGGGAAAAAATAAAACATTTGAATAAACTCGGAGGCAGTCGTAGAAAGGTGCTCGAATTGATTTCAGGTACAGCGTGTTGAACTGTCTAGCGGACGTTACGTGTAGGGTATAGGTACAGCAATATCCTAAAGAGTCTGACCATCTGGCGTCTATTGATTTGGTTTAGGAAGGGAATGCTGACACGGGGTCCAGCCTATATAAGCTGTTAATACCTAGACTATTCGAACAGCTAACGTTTATTTTTCTAACAGGATATAATGTATACCTACACATAAGTAGAGGTCAGTATTATCATTGGATTTAGGATATTTACCATGTGTTATATTTGTATCAAGTGATGTTAGTGACCAACTGACTGTGATAGTTTATCATGACGTTATTAGACGATTTTTTTATTTTTAGGTAATCACTTGCTCCTAAGTAACTTTAATTTGAAATAAATTTATGCAAATGAGCAATCATATTCTAATCACTGTTTAAAGTACATTGTGATCGCTATTAGGAGGTATGAAAAATCAGTTACCTAAATTACAAAAAAGCATCATCATCATCATCATATGCAGCTCATCCAACCCACTGCAGGGCATAAGCCTCCTCCCTCTTACGCCATTCATCCCGGCTTTGGGCCGATCTGGTCCATGCATTACAAAAAAGCATAAGGCAATCAAATCAGAATGTTTCTCCGAACTAACGATTTTATTCATGTACTTATTTGCCCAGTGCGAAGTACCCTAAATACTCATACAAAGTTAATTCATAAGCAAGTGGTTGGCTAACATTTGGACAGACAGAACTCCCGCAGTTCTGTTTGGTTAGAGTAAATAAATAAATAAAAATGAATGTTTGTTTGTATACTATGACTTCATATACCATTCGTCCAATTACGATAAAAGTTTATCGAGTGTTTGTGTGCGCGCCTGCAAAAGTTTTTGGCACAGCAGCATCATCAGTATAGGTGGCGCGCAAGTCATATAGGATTTTTTTTCGTCACTGGGCATCGTTCATCGATTTAGTTGAAACAAAACCTAAAACGTGAACGACCGCTAACAGCTCCCGTTAGTAATGAATAAAAATTAATTATTCAGTCTCGTGCGCGGCTCTTTTAGAACTAGCGCAGTTTTTAAAGGCTAGGGCGAGCCGAGTTCCCTTGTAAAAAGGATGGATAGAAAGAGAATAAAGCATGTAGCGTCGCCAATTGCCGCACGTGCCTGAACCAAATAAAAGACGGATGACGAATTTTATTTCGGTACCTCCGGCCCTTCAAGACAGGCTCAATCACACAATGGAAATCGAATTGTATGGATTTGTTTCATTTTCTAATAAAATCTTTTGGACGAAGCGGTTCGTGTGAGGTTTGTTTTAATTTTATTGCGACTTTTTTTACATCTTAGGTGAAATATAATAATGGATAGAAAATGAAATTGAAAACTTTTTGCCTTAGTATAATTCACATGTTTGGCCAAAAAGCATGTTCAAGCTAATGAGCACGTCCATGTTTAGCGTAGAAATAGGAATATAACAACAATAGATAAAGATATTGGACAATAGATCCTATTGTTCTAATGTTAAAATGTTGCTTTTTGGTCAGTGGATATAATGGGGAACTTGCATACAAATATTATTTCGACATTCAATTACCATTAAATTAAAAAAAAATTACAAGGGAATTCACATATTTATTTGAATTTCATTGCTTTTTAAAAGTTTTCAATCAAACGGAACGTTATTTGACACACGTGACTAGTGACGTCGCTTCGACGGGTTATTGAGTTGATTGACAGCTAGGTACATTTAATTGCTCGAATACAATTTGCTAAATGTAATTTCAACCAGTATTTTTGAGAACGTTTCCCATACTGGTATGTAGCGGATTGATCGATTAGTTTTCGTTATATTTAGATATTTATTATCCTAAATTGTTGAATAATAATAATATGATATTATTTTTAAGCACATATTTACACACATACACTAAGACATATACGCACTTGTCTATTGGTCCATTCAAGTACCTACTTAAAGATAGATACTAATCTAAACTAGATCTTGGGACACAGGGAATTCCCAGTGCAAGATCTAGTGTGATATTTAGGTTTTTAGAATGTTGTCCATAATCTTGTACTTGCTAATATAATTATAGCCTAGCTGTAATCCTATACATGTACAAACTTTAAAATTTTATAAACAAATAAATAAACGTCTTTATTAAATCTAGGCACTTAATTAATTATAGAAATATATAAAAACGATTCTGTTTCGGAACATCGTGTTTTTTTTCTTGCTTTTACAATAGGATTACCCTACTTACCTACTCGCAAGATTTCCTAGTTCATATACCAACCTGGAAACATTAAGTTAGCATTTACCTTAATATTGGCTTCATGCCCAGGGTAGGTTACGGTCGCTATTTGAATATAAATACGATATTGCGAAAGCAATCTCATAGGTTAATGTAATAAATGTACCCGAAACATGTGCCTATAGCGAGGCAGGTATTCGGTTATCCCGGAACCTTGTCAATAATATTGCGTTCTAATTGGTTAACTTGGTAACGCAGCGATTTAGCGCTAATCATATTCCCCACTAGCTGCGCTCTGCGGCTTCAATCCAAGACCTAAATAGAAAACTAATCGCACCAAAATGGATTCCGACATTACATAACCGAATGACAACAGTCACATAATTACAATTTGCTTTGCTTACAGTACAACTTGAACTGCATACGAGTATCTACTTCCATACTTACAATTGCGCATTTTTAACTTACGGAAGGAGCTATCTCTTTTTAGATAGTGGGCTTTATCTGGGGTCAGAAGGATAATATACTTAGATCCATAAGATATTTCAAAATACAAACGTTAAGATTTATTTTAATACACTATTAAATCCTTACTTACATTATAAATGCGAAAGTAACTCTGTCTGTCTGTGGCTCTTTCACGCCTAAACTACTGAACCGATTGAAATGAAATTTGGTACAGAGATAGTCTAGAGCCTAGGAAAGGACATAGGATACTTTTTATCGCGAAAAAAGCATTGTGAGGGTTTGATATAGGGGATGAAAGTTTGTATGGAAGCGAGTAACATAGGCTATATTTTATCCCCATATTCCCGCGGGAACAGGAACTACGCGGGTGAAACCGCGGGGCGCAGCTAGTCAACTATATCTGTAACATTCATTCAATGGTATGCCACTTATCTAAACTCACAGTTATTCGCGAGCTTACCATCGGGAACGCATGCTCCCCCATTGATAGTATCGAACCCCAATTATAAAACAGAGGGGTCGCAACGGATTGAGGGTGCATACTGCATACGATGCATTGGAGGGCAACGGTTGCTTTGATCGATAATATGAAGTATCTGCATGCGAAGACTGAGCGACTGGCTGACTATGAATGAAGCTTTATTTATTTAATAAAAAATATAGTTCAAGCAGTCACAAAAAAAAATGGGCTGAGTAAAAAGTGCATGTCGTTCACCTGATTGTAAGCGCGACGCCTGCCCATAACAGATACATTTCCACCCAGAATTTTGCATTGCATAATCTTGCGCGGCATTGCACTGCGCTCGTCACCCTGTGACATCGGTTCTAAATTCTCACTCATATGCCCAGTAATTTCGCATAGTATTGTTTGCACACTACCGCTTGGCGGATTGAATACTACAGGCGGTCTCTTGCAGAAGAGGCCTACCACTACAAAGATAATAACAAAAAAAAAATACCCCAAATGGTCAGTTTCCATCTGTTAATCTGGTTTGATTTACTTTAGAAGCGTCTCCATGGGTACAAAAAGATAACTAAATATTACCTATCTTGGGGTAAACGATCAGCCCAAGCTATTAATTTAGCACTACCCGACTAGACCGTAGTTCTTTGCCATAGTCTACCACGATGTCCCAATGTCGCAATATCGTATTCCTAGGAAAGTTGAAAAATAAAGGTTAATTTAGTTTTAAAAAATATATTTCTTCTATGATTAAATTATGGGCCAGAGTAGCATTGTAGTCTACTCCAATAGGATTCATCCTACGAAAGGTAAAACGACGTAGTGGAAGATTGAGGTGTTGATGGCGTGATGAGCTCGACATAAATTATTTCCAAAGTCTCAGAGAGCTATGCACCAAGAAAAGTGAAAAGACGAATACGATTTCTTTGTCCAGAAGCGGGATACAACGGTTAATAAATAATAATAATAATTAATTATACTGTGGTGCACTCATGCATAACAAAACTCTGACCCGACCTTTTCAATACCCTTGGAGTTAACACAAACAAAACATAGGTGTTTTCTATCCCGAATCGGCTGCACCCTTTTGTCTACCATTGATCGAAGGTTAGTCTTAGGGTTGTCAAACACTGAGAAAAAGACAATCTCATTCAAAACCTAATGTAAGACTAAACTGTCTCACAACCTAGCTTATTGCCTCACTCCGACTTGCAAGAACCAACCGCAACCCGCAATGATTTCTAAGTATTTGTTCCTCGCTATCTTGTGCACTTTATAATGTGTAGTTTGAAGTTAGGTTTTAGTTAGTATACACCTATAGGTTTTCCTCCGTTTTTGCTGATCATCACCGGAATATGAATGAGACGTAGTCGAGATACAAAATTGATTTTCTAAAAAAAAAAACACCACTAAAATAATTATTGAATGGGAACGGTCAAACTCACACGCACACTCTGAAATTTATAATGAACGTATAGCATACATACCTACTTCGTTTTCTTCTTTCAAGTCAAGGGTTAAAAGGGCCTAACCATCAGATGCCCACTCCATTAATAGTTTATAGGTCGGATCAAGGAGCAAGTAAAAAGTCTTTAATGTTTGACAGCTGTCAGACACGAACGGAACCGAGCAAACGGAATAAAAACGGATAGGGGTTGCCAGTTGTTTATCCTATTACTGGGGCATACATGATTTTCCAACGTGATGTGTAATGAAATAAGCTATTATCTTAAAGAGCTGTTCAATTCTAAGGCACCCACAGATGATTTTCATTATTGTGAAACTGTACTGTTATTGGCTTATTGTTCTTGAGTACATAATTAAATACGCGTCTTTTTTCTTTCATTCGCTAAGTGAATAATTTATTGATTCTGATGTAAGCCCTCACGTATTCCAAAATACAAAATAAAATTTGTATGGAACTTAACAAATTTAATTATTAATTTTACTCTTGCTGCCTATTTGAGCGGATCTTATACTAACTTATAAACGTATCAGCCCTAAAGAATAAAAAGGCGCTCCGGCAATTAAAACACAAACAAAAGGCACTTCCTCCTAATGGGGTGCTTACACAAATCGTTCACTTTTCACTCGAGCTTGTTTTTCAATTATACAAACCAGGCCATTTTCGAGCCCTTATCTTCTAAAGGTAAAAGCTCGCTCCCCCGAGATCACTCGTTTGTCATAACTTTGGAATCGTTTGACATAGGTGAGAGCTCTCGTAGCATCGTTGCAAAAACGTAGAGGTAATAAATTGCGAAAACTGTTCGTTCAAACGTATGTGTACTCGTATACCGCAAAAGCGCTTGCTTTGCGGTTTTTAGTTTGAAGGGCGAAGTATTTCAGGACACGGCATCGCTCGTCGTCGCGGTGAGCGGAGGTGCTTATTTTTTAATCAAAGTGAAACGTTGACTTTCAATTTATATACCAAACATTTTACGGTTTGTTTCAAATTAAAATCGTGAAGTTTCCCAGTTTATTACCGATATACAGCTAAGTGCGATTGATTTTGATGCGCTTGACTCCACTGCATGGAGGGCGGCGGCGGCGGCGCCCGCCGTGTGCGATTCGAGATTGCGAATTTTATGCAATGCAGTGTTCTGGGTGGTGCTGTGACTGTAATGGGTAGGCGTAGCGCTTAACATCACGTGAACGACTTCCTCGTGTCATAACTCACTCAAATAAAAAAATAACACCGCCAAGGACTCTCTTAAGCCGAAGTGACGAAGACCGTCGGTGAACGAATCATTGCAATTCAAGCCTTTGAATAATTTCTTACAGCATATAGGAGGAGCATAGTGTAGTATTACTCATTAGGCAATGGTATCTAGGAGTGATAAAATTATAATTATGGATTTTAAAAATAAAGGCTTTAAGATATACAATAATGCGTTACAACAAAACAAACATACAAACACAAAAAATTAATAATCCAACAGTTTCTTAGCTCTATTTGTAATAAGACCTCCGCAGTGCTATTCTCTTAGTTGGAGAGCGACCTAGCTCGAAACGTAAATATCATCACGTCCTGGGAGAAATGAGGGCAATAGTACCTAAGTATAGCGGAGTTATACGAGCAAGGTAGGGTCGCCTAACTAGTTTTACTGCTACCGGTACACTCAGATGCAAACGCTCTTGAACAAGTCCAAAAGTTACTAAATGGCGCCAGCATGCGAGAATGTACAAAATCATATGTTAAGTGGTAAGATAACTTGCAAAATTGGCAGGTTAAGTTCTTTATCATCACTTGGACTGAAATTGGCGAGTTGAGTAGTAAGAAGTAATTTCTGTCCAAACGATGACTACATTTAAAAAACCACAAACATTTGATCAAAATCGGGATTTCTCGCCGGAAGCTTTTGAAAATATTGAAACGAATAAATTGTATTTATTTAAATAGTTCTTTACCCCGGACGCTTCTCTAAAACCCCACCCGGACGTCCTAGGACTTCCTCCAAAACTTGGATAAATCTGGGGAATGATTCTTAGTAAGGATGATTTTCGTAATTTTCACAAATTACCTCGCCACTTAACTAATGAATGTGTAAATCAATATTCGCGTTCATAAAGTTAAATTAGATGATAGGCCATGTTTAGTGCCTTCCTTTGCTGACTGTAAAGGCTCGTGTCACTGACTGCGGAGATTAAAAGTTAGTGAATGGTATCTCTCGGAGATCTCATCGAGAGTTGCGAGATCAAGTATAAGCGGAACGCGCGGATGGCGAACTGAAAAAGGCAAACAGGTACTTTTGAAATCGAGTCAACTCTAAGATTAAACAAAGTGAGGATCCCAGATAATAAGACGGCAGTGCTACTTTGAACTTGTCTAAATGCTGGAACTAAGGAGACTTAAAAGAACTGTATCCTTACTTAAACTTGAAAATCGAGTTAGTTGAGAATTCGGAGAACACTTTGAATAGCTTTTTGGCGTTATGAAACGACGACATTTCGACCGTCAAATGTAGTTAATACATAAATAATGCAAATTATTACTTATTGATAATGGAAATTTATTATTTTGGTAGTGATATTTTTTTGTCAATATGATAAAAATGGTCACAGTATAATTATTTATAGGTTTTAATCCAGGGACTAGGGCAACTCGGAATCTTTCTACAAGAATTAACGCGACAAAAAACAGAAAAAGAAATGGTAAAAATTGGCTAGATAGGGAACCAAATAATATTATATTATTATCTATCAGGCATGTTGTGAGTACAGAGAAAGCTTTCAGCAACATTGGTCAATGTTAAATCAGACAATGAAATAGCTAAAACCAAGCTAAATCCTGAAGGTAGAAAACAAATTAAAAAATATCATCTTAAGTACGCGTGACGCCATTTCACGAAAACAAGAGGGGTCGTTATTACACATAGGTAATTATTATTGTGTAGAGGCAATCTCGTTACGTATTAATTAGTATTTTCGTGGATCCGCGGTCTGAGTTTCGCATTATCGCGACATGTGAATACATTATGCCCCGTAATTGAAAATATAATGAAGAGTTTCTTAGTGCTATCTTCTCTGACGTATTTCGGTAGCACTGGTGGAGTCAAAAACTTATTATATGTACCTACATTTTATTGTGAAAGTTCCAGATCTCATTCAGTACATGAAAGGGAAATTTATAGTTAAGTTCTCAGTCTGTTTAAACTTGTAAAAGTGCGGGTATATTCTGGCTACCTCGTATATTTAATGAAATATATATATAAATGCGTAGATAATTTTACTTTAATACACTTAGTTAATGGCAATCACGGCTTTCTTTAGATGTTTTCAAGGCATGTGTAACTCTATAAGCCCGACCTACTTATTTTCTATGTTAGTGAACAAAGCTTTGTCTGTGTCAACATAATTGACACTAGTTAATGTATCTTGGTCGTATCAAGGTTTATAGTTCAGCAGGAGAAAAGGAGTTACAATAGAATCAAGAAAAAGGGCCATTCGATATTCGGTGTGGAGATATTTAAATAATAAATAACGCGTCACGATCACCTACATATAGATTACGACCCCTAGAACTAGAACTATGAACTAGAATTTCCTGTATAAGGGGAATGAGGGACTACGAGGATCATGGTCTAACAAACATCCAGACTGAGAGCAAATGGCTGTGGTTCACACAAACTATTGTGCGGGAGTAGAACATGGAAGTTCACGCTTCGCCGGTGGCTCGTCACCCACTAAGCCACGGATGCCGTCCGTTTTTATATGATGGTGATGTTTTTGGAACATTCGGAGAAATAATGATTCGCTTGTTACGGCAAAACTGTTTCGGTCACACACACGATAAGAGGAATCAACATTATCGTTGTCACATAAATCTAACTTAGTTCTCGACGTATGGTCTTCCATTTTCTACGGTGTAAATTTACGGTACGGTTATTAAACAAACTTACTTATGGCTTTCATAATAACACTGGCGACGACCGTGCACCGGCCGCCGTCTATTTTCCCCGAGGGAAATAGGGGCTACGGTTATCTGATAGTTAAAGCCGTGTCTCCTGCGCGTATTTTGGTCTACACACTACACAAAAATCTCTGAAAAACGTATCTTGATTGATATGAAAACATCGAACATTTTCAAATAATTGACATAGATTACAATGTTGTATATCGAGGTTTTTGTGTAGTGTGTAGAGACCACGCGCAGGTAACACGGCATTAGAAGGTAGCTAAAGTACTCTTTATACTCCGACATTAATGTCTATCGTTTAACCTATTTACCTGGGACGTGTACGGATACATGCGCATGCATTGCAAGACACGGTTTGCTTACTTATCGAGTATTGTTAGGATATTTTTGTCAAATAAGCCTCTGTCCTCATCAGCTAAAATAATAATGTAGAGATAAAGGCCCATTGTGCCGTGTACGGGGTGTTGGCATTAATGATACCCAACCAACCTTTGTTTTACTTAGAATAAATGACACAAGATTGACTGAAAAGCCCGCCTGATTAGTATCGCAATAGCAGTGACCGATTTGATGTATGACCAAGGATTATTTGAGTCATTAAAAATAATGTTCATGTAACTCGGAGTTAGATGTATTAATTTTATTATTGCTGGACATGGGCCTTTGTTTAATTATTTTCTAATATAGTTATAGAAATGGCATAGGTACGTCTTAGAATGTTCTTTGAACTTTCTATGGACAAACTCTTCTTTTATAAAAAACTAGCTGTACCCTGCCACGCTTCGTTGTGGCACATTCGCACATTCGCTGATAAGTCACTGATGAAAAAAAAAAAAAAACAACCTTTGATGCGGACTATATATCATGCTAAAATTTCAGCTCCATCGGTGCAGAACTTATTGAGTTTTTGAAGCGTACACAAACCAACATAAAATTTATATATATATATAGATAATAATATCGCGGTTATTCTGTCACCGCCACGACACGTCGCCGTCGCCTGCTTCCACCGTCTATTTCCAAGTAAAGAAAGCTTAGTTACAATTATCAAGCCGTAATTAACTTTTATACATTTTCAACATAATTTTCCTTGATATAGCAAAGAGCTCTACACATTAAAGGCAGACTAACTACAAGCATAGCTTAATATAATTAAAAAGAGCTTACTAGAAATAGGTATTTCTTTGCGGTGTACCGCTGAAAGAGTAAAAAGTAAAGTAAAAAGTCTAACCAGCGCTTAGGGTCTAAGCTCTGCTTAGACGGAAAATTAGTTACTATTCTCTATACAATAGAGCTGACTTAAGAAACGTACTAAATTCATTAAAAGAAATTGAAAATCCGCTTTTGCAATTTTGCAATTAAAACTCTTTGGTTTCTTACCTATAATGACTGAGTAACGAGACGAATCGTTCACCTGATGGTAAGAGCTACGTCTGCCCATAACAGTTACAGTGCCTCCCAGAACTTTGCATTGCATAATCTTGCGCGGCATTGCACTGCGGTCATTACTCAAGGATCTGAGATATTGGGTCTTGGTATAACCTGAGCTATGCAGTGCATTTCAAGTAAAAAGCATTCGATTCCGATTTTTTTAAGAATGGTGGTGTACAGACGGCTTAAACGTGAAACCACATTTCTAAGGGCGCTTCTCGTCGCTACCCCCATTTAGGGGGAGAGAGAGCTTTATGTAGAGTCTTAATTATGAGATGATTAAACGCAAACGATGTTGCTCCACGAAAAAGCATAAATACCTTGTCTGTTTTTGAGGAAATATCAAGGTCTATTTTAACTTAGTAGTAAGCAAAAGATATCATCATCGTCATCATTAGCAGCTCATTCCCACTGCTGGGTATGCGCCATTTTCGCCGCTTATGTATATTTGGGCAAATCTAGTCCTAAAAAATATGTAAACGTTTAGAAAAAATATAATGGAATTGCGTTATGAAATTTATTCTCATTATAGTTTTAGAACGTTTCCTTTTAAATCTAAATTAAGTTGATTTATGCCGAGAAAAAAGTTAAGAAAATATAGTTATACCTAAATTATCAAACGAACCAAAAAATCATAATCCGAACAGCGAAGGAATAGAACACATTGCCGGCGTCTGTGATTCCCGAGAACTATAATCTGAAAGTCTTCAAGTCGAGAGTGCATAGGTATCTTCTAGGCAAGCATGCTTCATCTTCGATCGTGTGAGACTGCCGTCAAATGCTTGTATATTCTGCAATAAAAAATAAAGAACAAATTAAATTCTTACTTTAACTTACAAGGTGAGTGTATGTAAGTTTATAACTAAATAAGTCACAATCATCCGAGTATACTCGTTAAAATTCTTATTAAAATACATTTGGAATAGCTATTCATTAAAAGTTATCTAAATTATCACGAAAACTCACATAATTCCAAGTTATAATTGAATATGAAGAGGTAACAGTCAAATTATTATATATTTTGGTATATATTACGAGTATAATGAGTCTGAAATGTAGTAAGATTTGAAAATGAAGTAGCAGAAAACTCCTATTCATTCTCAAAATAAGCTTTAAAATTTGATTAACTTTGTAAAGTTGTTATTGGTTTGAGTGAGTATTTCTGGCATAGTACCATCAGTATAATAGGCGATTCGTGTGTCGTACTGAATAACTGTTTCACTTCGCCCATCCTTCATCCGAAAGTTTTAAACAAAACGTAGAACGTGAACGAAGTCACGGGCTACACCTAGCGGAAAATAAAACAAAGGTGAAGCAAAAACGGAAATTATGAGTGTTTCACTAAGAGCTCTGGAAAGGTAGGTAAGCCTTTTACGCCACGATGGCTAATTTTCTTTGTCTCAAAGATACCGTATACCCATTTCAATTCTTATTCTCGACTGTATTCCAAGCACCTTCCTTTGCGAAAATAAATCTTAAGTGAAAGTATAGAGAACTAGAGAAAGTTTTTCTTTACACCTAGGGGCATGTCGGTCCGATTTCCCATTTGTAAAGAAAAAGGGGAAGAAAAAGAATCATTCTGTATCCCTCGTGCGTTAATGTCGGTCGCCAGGCCAACTACAAGTAGATTGAGCACGGGTCGGGTGCTTATCTTGCGTCATTAAGGCCATTATTAGGCCATCGCAGTGAAATCAATTTTTCTTTGTGTTTAAGTGGTTTGTTTTACTTGGGATACGGCGGGATAAATGAATTGAGCCCGCCAATTGTTTTTCAGCCAGCTGATGATACTAGGTCCCGGCTATTGTCGTTAGGGACATACGGTCTCGGGTTTCATCAGTCTTTCCGACTCACTGGCTGAGCTTAATACAAATTCATTAAAATTGTTGCTATTACGCTTTTAAGTGAAAGCTCCTAAAGCCGAGTGTTAGCGATAATCTCTTTTGGGTATTGGTACAGGTGCCGAATTCTAATAAATGTGTAATCCGTGGAGGTTTCCAACAGGTCTCATTGCCACCTCAGTAGGTAAAGGAGCTTAAGGCGGTACTCTGCGCAAAATTTGCAACTGAATAAGGGTACAAATATCAATCGAAATCTTATTGCAATAACGTCCATATCAGCGCGCACTGTAACGTGACTATTACGATAATCTTCTGACCGAATAGCACTAAAAAGAGAAAATGAAATACTTGTCACAACACTAAATAGCTGTGGTACGTACTGCTTTAATTTGTATTTTTGATTTGTTTCAACTATTGCGAAGATAGCAGTTTTATACTAGTCAGTAATGGTAGTTTGCTGCGGACCCGCCTTAACCTAACCCGGAAATTTCTCTTTTTTTTGTCTCGATATTAGTGGGTCGGATCGCCGGTTATCTTTGTCCTTCCGCCTGTAAGAAGAGGATTAAGTTAAAAGCTGAGATTCTTCCCGGCGATCCATTCATTTGGCCCATAGCGGAGTGGATCTCGAGCTCTTTGTTAGTTATCAAAGCTCTAGTCGCCGTACCCTTCGTAACAAATTTCTGAGACCGACTTTATTAGTACACGACATTCTATCCGTGGTTTCGCCCGCTTGGTTTAACAATGGCTCTAATGTGTTTAGTCGCGTATTATTTTCACTTGTGATTTCTGAACACAAACTTTGCAATACACATTGAAAATTTCATCGTCATGATGCACTCATTGTTTGACTGTGTTGTCGACTGTGCTGTGTTGTGCTGAAACACAAATACGATATTGATGGATTTTAATATCATAATTTCCAAGCACCTACCAATATAGAGCAATTTCATTACAATATGTTTTATTCGTGCTCTCATCCTTGATTTTTGCAAGGTCTGTGTTTGAAAGTTGGACCTATAGTTGCCTAAATTAGCAAGATGACCTTTTTGGGACCACTTCATGTTCATGGTGACTTTTGAACTTGAATAGTTCAGCCTCGATGTAACTTTAGGGCGTTAATTATTAGTTTATAATTTAGTATCCACTTTGAATAAAACAAATTGAAAGTAATTGAACAAAACATTCGCAACAAAATAAAAATCCAAGCTCTTTACACTAATGCTCTAATCTTATGATGAGAAACTATCTAATATTAGGAATATAAATATTTTAGAATTCTCACTATGTTTTAGTATGCATAAAGTAAAATTTGCAGGTGAGGTACAGGTATGCTCGTGAGATTGGACATCATAAAATATGTAGAGAAGGTAAGTGCGGCTGTTACGGCGCGGGACAGCAGCGGCAGCCGGCTACTACGAGTATATTTGTTGTTAAACTTTAAACCTCACTGTCAATCGCCCCCTGGCAACGCGACGACCCTACATCTGACGTAGGTCTGAATATTAAATACTACGTTACGACATGCTATTAAGCAATTACGCTCTAAACACGATATTACAGTTATTCGACATCGCGGTTATAGCATTATACAATCTGAGTTACGACAATCACACCAATGGATGTAGCCGCGGCACTAATTAACCGTATTTCAAATCGATTTGAAATATTCAGAGGTTGAGATCACGGCTTTTGATCTCTATATTTAAACTAAATGAGTTATCAAAAGTATCAAGTGCTGTACGTTGGCATGGGCTGGTACTTAGTACAGAAATAGGAATGATATGACTCCACTTGTATCAGGTTGCCCAAGAAATCTGTGGTTTAGATTGTGGTGCGGAATACAATTCCGTCTCTAACTTAAGTACCCACTAAAGCAGTTTAATATCAAGCAAATAACTACCTTCTATTCAGATTTGAATAGTTTAAATTAGCCTAGACTCCCTGAAGCTGTGTGTTTAATGTCATCCCGATGTAGGCCCTTCGCCTGCTTTGCCTCCGGCTCCACTTGCTTCCACTTTGACATGTTACAATATGTCATCATTAATGTACAGAATTATATCCATTCAGAATAATATCGCAGTCATATGATCCATCATATCGTCGAGACTAATAATTAACACCATTCAAAATTACACTCTCTGTAATCTGCGCGCTAGCTGTGATAGTAAATTTTAATTTATTAAAATCACTTTGACTCCCGTAACGCTAATGAGAACGTCAATCAAATATTCATTATTTATTCAGTAACCAGAGAGAAATATAATTTAACCTTCAGATGGAATTCAATATCTGATTAGAGTGAAGCAGGCGAATTTGTCGGCTGCAACGGTGATAACAAAAATAGATAACAAAGATATGTCATGGCAAATATACAATAGAAAGATATAAATAATTACACGTTCTTGACCTGAGCACGGATAGACTCTTAGGATAGAGAGCCAGTGGGTTTTTTTATTGGGATCATTATTTTTACATACGTATCATACGGGCATAGCGTGCCTCAGGGTATCTAGATACGTTTTCAACAAATGGTTTATTTTAAAAACTGTTCATCGTTGATCCCCGTCAATTCAAATAAAACCTTTCACATTTTTATCGCATAATTCAACATGTCGACATTAAATAAATTGTGAAAACAAACAAAATTGCTAAAAGTAATTGGTGTGAAGCTTACTGATGGCTACGTAACATTTCTTTTATTTGATGGGAGCGTATTTCGTTTCAAACGCCGTTTACCGTCGAAATATCTACTCGAGTATAAAGCGATAACATTTATGTTTATGGATTTGTGCTTATTTGTTTGGTAGGTTTTTATCAAATTTTCAGCTTGTTTATTGAACTTGATTCGATTAAGCGAAGTTATACGTAAATTGTATTACGAATCTCTATACTATTAGCATTTTCCTCTTTCAACTGCGCTTTAACAGCGGAACTGATTGTCTAATACGTCTACTGTCTGTCAATTTGATTGGCTATACATCATGTCTTGGATTAGCACTAATAAATATATTTTTGTGGCAAAAAGTCAATAAACTGCGAGTAGTTCCAAAGCACAGCTAAAGCTATAAATGTTACAAAGCTTTGTACGTTCATATCTCGATCACCGTGGAAACTCGTGGTTTCCGTTTATCTCCTTATAGCCACCAGCCAGGAATCACGTAAGAGGACATTAAAAATAATTTTGAACCACTACAACATTTTCACCCAGCTTATCTCTACAAAGAGTACAAAAACGTTGGTCTCTTGATGCATATTTAAGTATGATTTTACTTTGTCGCACCCAAGGCTTGCCGAGAGCTCAGACAAAACAAATCCGGTTATATTTATTTAATTTAAAAAAAACACGTTGGCTGGTTTTGTCAGCTTTTGTATAAAGGGACGGAAATTAATACATTTAAAGCCCTAAATAAAACGAGACAAATGGTCACATGGCTCGACAATAAATATATGCAAAAATGAAACTTATGACCCTTTTGCCAAACTGTAGGTTGTCAAACTATATCGTTAGTTCTGAGGCAATAGTATCTAAAAAAATAGTAAAAATTAGCGCGGTTCTTGTGACCAATAAAGGAATATATAAATCCTTCTTGATATTAGACATTTTATCAACTGGCCGTAATAAAGTGAAGGCGATGTCCAGCGCTGGTCGGCAGCGGCGTGCCTCGGGGCAGCCTGCTAGTGAAGTGTAATAATAAATCCTTAACAAAACA
This sequence comes from Campaea margaritaria, assembly GCA_912999815.1. Classification (NCBI taxonomy): domain Eukaryota; kingdom Metazoa; phylum Arthropoda; class Insecta; order Lepidoptera; family Geometridae; genus Campaea; species Campaea margaritaria. The sequence continues at coordinate 12,156,794 of OU538788.1, forward strand.
CTCGCTCTATTTATTACAGCCTACGGGCCCCGCAGTATCCCATTCATCCTTTTAAAATTGCAATATTAAAATATAAATTGTGAAACGTTTCGCGGCGCGGTCCATTGTTGATCTCCATTTCGGAACAAAGGATTATTTTTGAAACCGGTTCTTCAAATCAGCATCATTATGTTGATGTTCAGGGTGACCTTCAGAAATTACGTCGCAACAGTCGAGGGGCTCGTGCTACGGCGCAATTCATGCAAACATTATATAGGTACGCGCTACGATTCGGTTTAACCCCAATCCCGACGTGGGGACAGCTGCGCAGCAAGAATTCATTCTTCTAAAGGTGTCGAGTGAGACAAACTGTCCTCATCGGCCGCGCCGCGCGCCGCCTGCTTACACAAAAGAAAGCTTTTATGCGCAAATATCAGCTGTATGGCACCGCACATTGTACAGATGATAAAAAGACGTTAAACGACGCAATAAGAATTGACGTCGCCTCGTGTTGAATGCTTGGGTTAATTTCTCGTAGGTACTTGATGTTTTAGTTGCTTACAAAAGATTCGAATAATAAAAAGGCGTTGTACGGCACAAATTAATTTTAAGGTGCCACTCTGAACCTTCCTATTGTGAGTGAAATAGAGTTGGCATTCAACTCAACTGCAGCGCAGTAGTTTATATATTTCCACTATGATACTGTAGTAGGTACTAGATTAGAAATTGCGGAAAAATAATAGGAAACGTGGGATGGTGTCGAAACCAGCCTAAATCCGTACGTACGTACTTGTATTGTTTTAGTTTTTTTAAGTTTTCTTTGTTCTGTGGTATTTCAATAAATAGTTTAGCTATCTGTCCATCTACGTATAGCTCATACGGGCTGTAGTTTTGTAATCTCGTTTTATTGGTAGAGTCGATTGTAATAGGAATACCCACTTAATCACACAGTTACGATATACAACCTTAATCCTACATTTAATTAGTATCCGAATAATTGACTTAATTGCCTAATAATTGACTCATTATGTAATTACGAATGAGCCCACGTATTATAGCAGCGTTGACATTAAGATTTTGGAATATCTTTCAAGAATTCGTGTTCTGTAAGACGTGAAGTAGGTAGGTATACCTTTGTAAATATGTTTGGATGTCTGTAAATAAATTATTTATTATTCAGCAAGGAAAAATACGTTTCCATTCAAAAAATGTTTGAACAAATCGGCAATTTAATATTATTGTTTATTGTTCGGTTTGTTAACGTTTAGACAAAATTATTTTATTATGTTTTTTTTAACGAATAACTGAAACTATAACAACGTAAAACTGACTATTATATACTACAGTTTGACCACCTACAAAGGCTCATAGGTAACCAGTTGGCACCGCACCGAACACGCCGCGCCGTTGGCATTGCGCCGTTGACTTTTTTTTAGTAAACTTTTATTTTAGAGTGACGAGACGAGCATGACGTTCACCTGATGGTAAGCGCTACGCCTGCCCATAACAGTCACAACACCACCCAGAACACTGCATTGCACAATCCTGCGCGGCACTGCACTGCGCTCGTCACCCTGAGACATCGGCTCTAAAGTCTCATATGCCCAGTGATTTCGCTGGAAACAATGCCCTTCAAACCGGAACACAATAATATTTGCACACTACTGCTTGGCGGATGAATATCTGGCAAAGGTGTAGTCTCTTGACGGTCTCTTGCAGAAGAGGACTTCCAGTACTTGCAATGCTAATACGATGAGCGGAACCAGAATCTTTCAATAATAAACACCGTGTGTATTATGCAGTATTCGCCAAGTTCCAAACAAGGCTATCATTGCGTAATAATTCCACATAGAATGTGATGCTACATCTATGTTGGCATGATGGAAAGGCGGTACAAATTCATTGAAGCATGAGTACGTGTTTTCCATCGTCCCCTGGGGGAGCTCGAGAAATCAATTTGTACGGCGTCCTCGTCATGTAAAATAAAGGGATATCAAGAGAAGCTCGAATAAATGTGTTTCGGAGATAAATAATAACGATAAGGTCCCTCGATTTGACCCGTGCAGAAGATTCTTTATGTAACGCCTTATCTCATTGTGCTCGAGACTTTTACAAAAAAGACCATTGGAAACCTTTGTTAGTCGCGAATCGAACTCGCGGAAGCTCCTCAACGATGGCACGTACTTAAAGGGCCTCTTGTAACGTTAGATAATAAAGTACAAATCGACCGTAAACTAATTTTCCCTAAGGGAAACTCCGTAATAAATTATGATTTTATTGTACCAACAGAATAAGCTGAATTTCGCGTTTGGCGCTCCGAACCCAAACAGTTAAAGGCTAGCGAGTCTGGATAGACAATAACAAAAGGAATGTTTGGCATCAAAGAACATCAAGCAAACGTTAAACTACGGTTACAGCTCGGCTTTTGTAACTTGTGTGTGTTTAGTAACTATGTCCATGACTGGATAATTTAGGGTTTTAAGTACGGCCAGCTAGGAGCTTTGTTTGATAGTGTCCACTCCATGTCTCATTCGAGAGCAATCTTTCGGGATAAGACAGATCTCACTGCGAGGTTTTTTTGAAGAAAACCTCCGCGTTTTTTCTCCATTTTTTATTCCATTGTGTAAAACAACAAAAAGCGGTCAAATACAGAAAATAAATCACTCGTAAGAGTTCCAAAAAATATTTTTGTTGTTAGATGTTTTGCTTTATTCCTAAATCATTTTATGAACTTAAATAAAGGAGAATGCTTTCATTGTCTAGTGAAGTGATAATCTTAGAAGAATAATTGGATATATCTTGTTCTATATAAACATTAATTAGTATTAGGTGAGTTTTGCAGCAGTTTACACAATACCAGATTGAAATATCCTGGGAACCTATTTTTCAATGTCATCGGGTTATTTATATATATTACACCAAAATGGCCGATTTCCTAAAAGGAATCGGTGTGAATCGCCCATTTTGTCACCGAATGGTATTAAAAAATCTGCCCCCTGTTTTCAAGAATGGCATGGAATGCAATTTAGTGCTGTGGAACAAAGTAATATGAAATTAAAAACTGTAAGAAAGCTAGAATTCTTTCTATTAAATGCTTACTCGTACATAATATTTTATGCAAGAAAAGTTTAGCTTGTAAGATTTGTAATAATTTCTTTGTGCAGTAAGCAATCTTTATTGGTACGTATTTCCAAGATTAAAAACATATAAGCTTTTGTAAATAACATAGGTACTCTGATATAATAAACAGTATTCTGATTTCTTTACCAAGGACTCCAAAAAGTGACTATTCACTTTTATTTAGGGACGTTTAAAACTACCACGTCCGATGAAAACATATTCGTCTACATTGCTTAGCATGTACATTCAAAAGATGCGACGCGGGCGGACAGAAGCAGTCAACTGCGATATTTATTTCTAACCTCTCAAAAGGTCGTCCTTCCGTGGTAACTAAATCTTGCGAATAGGAACAGGTGATATCTATCAGGGGTTGATAACATTTTTCACGATGTAGATGGAAGATCCGAGGCAGACTGTCAGTGTTTCTAGTATAATATATTACGCTTCTAGCCGTATCCCTTGCGCAAATCGGTTCTCAAAGCCGAGCAGTTGTCTGACAAATTACATTTTTGTTACGGTGTCCCGGAATCTGAGCATAAAAGACTCGTAAATCTTGTTATGCATTTTTCATGCTTGGTCAACTCGTAAATGGATGACCTTAGCTGGTTTCCTGCCAATCAATTGTAGCGTTACTTCTTTATGACTGGATACGCGTATCCTGTACATTGCCCTTACCTTATTTTGCTACATAAAAAACTAAGGTTCTTAAATCGTATTTTAGTTCGTGTTATAATGTTGTAGCATGCATTAGTATCTTTACCAAGTTAGTGGTTTTGGGTAGGTATTTGACCCACATAGTTAGAATTTTGAATGGAGTTCAATTTCTACGGAGATATCCGTCCAAATCTATGTTGAAGTCGATATTTAAACCGAGCGTTGATTGGTGTTTCCGTATTTCAATTTCGGATCTGATTTTAATTCCTTTACACTGTATGGGTTTTGGAATTTGTACGCTGTGTCGTAAGTCATAAAGCAGTGTGTCCCGTGGTGTGACGGTGCGAATGAGAAGGATACATAGAATTAATCCGTTAAAAACTTAGTAACGTGTACGAGTAGGCAAGTACATCACTGGAATATGGATAGGTACATCTGGATCATCATGGATGTGATAACACCTTCTTACGTATTGTATTGTATTTAAACATTGGTAATGAACAATATGTCTATGCGAGTCTTTCTTGTCGATTGTCGCGTTAATTTTCTTTTCTTTGTATCGAATCGCGGTCTCAGCCGTGCGTCGTCTCTTCTTCTTTGACGTAGGTTGTATTTTGTGATTAAACATCTGGTATACAAAATGTAGAGGTCACCGTGTTTTCTCATTATTTTCCAATATCATAAAGGTGGCTATATGACAATGCTTTACTTTACGGCAGTCTCTAGTGATGTGATATTGATAGTAGATATATGAAAATCGAGGTCGTGACTCATTTGAGCATTTTTCGCTATCCCATAGAGTGTCGGGTTTTGCCATCCGAGACCTCACGATGTCCCATTTGCCATTCATGCGGTTGATAAATTCGTCAGTAGTTCCACAAAGTTTTTTGTACTGCGTTTTACTACCAGTCGTTGTAATGTAGTTTGTTGTGGTGCGTGATCCAATTGATATCTGCAGCCTTTCTTACAGTAATCTCTGTAACATTGAAACTCAAACTGATGGCAAAGTAATTTAATGAGGAGTCCAAATTATGTTCCTAAATAGTATATTAGTATTTTTCTGTACTGTGTTTAATTTTGTTTCTGGTGTACAATAAAGAGTTTTCTATTCTATTTCTATTCTATTCTATATTTTTCTTGTTCCTTCGTGACGACGATTCTACCGTTGTGCCCTATAAAATAGCAATTAAGTACCATATAAATTAATAACTGAATGAAAGGTTACACACGCACGTCTTTTATTTTATAAGAAATTGGGGTTAATCTAGAGAGCACATAAACTGGTATATTAAATTACGTTTACTTCCCTTCGGTAGTAACGCCAGCAAGCCACCACTACTCGTCCCGATCGAGCACGGTTGTTTAATCAACAGCGCACGTAGATTGTCCACCAATTGGCGATAAAATGAAGTTGGTTTCCTATAATTAGGTAATGTATCCTGTCCCCTATTCACACCATTTATGGATATATACATGGTGTGAATATGTGTGTTCGGACAGTGATTTCCCGACTTTATAGCTGGCGTAGGTGACGGGAGAGAAAGAAACGGCAGGGGTAGGAGCGATCCCTGTCTTAGGCACGACAATCAAGGAACATGAAGGTGCAGAAGATTTGTTTTAAATACTTATATGTATTATTGGTTAAGTTTGTTTATTTTGATTAGTAACTTGTTACTCGAGAAGTTTGTTTTGGCACTAAGGTCCTGTTTCAATCTGGACTCGATGACAAGGATGCGACTAGACAATACGTCAAGTTTCTTTACTTTTGGCACCTGCGACATCAAGCTCGCTTATACTGTAAATAAATAAATTACGTGTCACGATCATATAATTATATAGACACCGACCCCTAATTAGGACTCCCTGTAAATAGGAGATCAGGAACTACGAGGACCGTGGTCCCACAATTACCCAGACTCAGAGCAAATACATGTGATTCACACAAATTTCTTGGCCTACGTGGGAATCGAACCCACAACCTCACGCTTCGCAGTCGACTCATTACCCAGTTCGCCACGGAGGCCGTCATATGACTACGTTTCAACCTATGACAATCCTATGACTATGTTTGGACTCAATGGTTGAAACGTCGGCACAAAGGATGAGGGGGTGGATATAGGTATAATATGAAGATGGTGCGCTGCCTCACCCGCCCTATCGCTTAGATTAGTTCGCTTATCTCGTGAGCGTCCGCTCATTTTCTCATCGCTTTTCTCTTGCATACAACTATATTGTTATCCGCTTTGATGGACAGACATAAATCGCTCCACTTGTTTTCTCATCTCCACTTATATTACATTTCCTACTACGGACAAGCGCCTTTATTAGCTAACTACTAAAGAATACATTTCAAACTACAACATTCAGCAGATAGACTACCTACAAGCATACGCTTCATATATTTATAAACATTTTTGATACCAAGCTTTATGTTCCCCACCTGACATCTGGCAGTGCTACGTGATGCCAGATCTGTATTATTATTAAACTTGTTCATCCTACAATACAATGCGCCTCCGGTTTTCCAACCAGTCCTTTTTACAAATCGTCATTAAAATGCAATAACTTAGCTCCCGTCACATTAACTTCGTTTTAAATATTTAGTGGTTTAATTGGTTAGTAAATTAATAGTGCGTCAAATAACAAAATATATTCGTATATTTATTAGAATACTCTACATCACGAAAAGGCGTTTCGTAAATTTCGGTACCTACCAATTTGATTAATTAAATAGAATTTAATTAAAATACAATTTACATAAACTAATTGTAGGTACATCTGTATTTTATGGCAAATAGTTTACAGAAAATCTGTTCAATGTAGGTACCTACTACCTACATAAGATCCGATGCATGTATTAGGTTCATAAGGTTCATTATGTACGTTATCTAGATAAGGCGACTGCTAGTGTCCCGATGCTTTAGAAGGGAACAACTAGAATTAACTTTAGTAAAATATTTTAATTCCATGCTACTTATACATACCAAAAAAAAAAATACAAGAGTGACAAATATTATAGAGATGTTAAAAATATCATCATAATAATAAGAGCCGGGTTTGAGTTGGTAAATGAGAAAAGTTTCGGTTGGAGTTACTAAATTAATCGAAGTTTTTAGGGTCCTGTCGACCGACAGGGGATGACCACGGGTTCAATTAATCTCTCTTTTCCGTCGGTTCGTCACAATACAATTTCTTGCTTATTAATCCTACAGTTATTACGTCGGCCGGGTGTATTATTACCTCCATCAGAGTTAGTCCGTATTATTCGTCATACTAATTCAAACAGAAAGTATAATTTCACAACACGGAGAAACACTACTTTTTTACCTTGTTATGGGTTAAGTAAAATATAATTACGTTGGTTTTTAAACTATACACCTCACACGACAACCTCAGACAAATTTTCACTAGAGAATCTGTGGTGTGGTGGTGATTACACGCGGCGACTTTAATATGTATTTATAAATGGGAGGTATTAACCATATTAAATGACGACCATTTTTCTCAATTTACAGCAAAAATAACATTTTTTAAGATATAGCAACAAACAAACTGACGGCTTGCCTAATGGTAAACGGTTACCGCCGCCTATGGACACCTGCAGCACTCGGAGCGTGGTTGATGCCTTACCTTCCGTCGAAAAATCTTTTCACCCTTCTTTTGAAGAGCCCTTTGTAATTCTGCGGTAAAATATTTGATGGTAGCTCATTCCACATTCTGCAGGCATGAGACGGAAAACATCACGCAACGCGGACTGAGCAAGATAAAAACATTTTTTAAAATATTTCAAAAGCGAGAGAACTTATTTGCCAACTGCGCAAATATAATTACGAAAGCCTAGCTATTGAACGGGAATATTTCCATAACGCTGGTGGCATTGCTCCGCTGATTCCAATGTTGGTTATTTGAGCCGCAGATGCAGCCTACAAACCTCTCGTTAACGTAACAACTCTACCCCTAGCATTCGCTTTGTAAACAACAAATAATTGATATAATTGCTTCAATTAATGCCTTGTGCCAGTTTGTACCGTTTTGCTGACTTTTAGGATCTTATCGAGGCCAAAAGTCTATCTCAGAAATCGGTAATGGAGTTAAGTAATTACAAGGGAATGTAGTTACTATACACAGGATTGTAGAGCCGAAACGAAATAAAATTAACCAAAAAACACATTCCTTTATTGACTTAGACGTTAGTTTTGAACCTACGTTATTGTAAACATAACATGTTGAACTACATATTATTTATATTACTAATGAAAAGTCGTACTACTCAAAAGTATTTCAAAATATTCCAGGGGTGCGGAAATAAGAATTTTTTTTCACTCTTTAGTGTAAGTATTGTTTTTATTTAGTTCACAGATTTTTCGTTCTTTTTTATATTAACGAAGAAACGCCATCAATAACACCGATTTCGTCACCTCTCTCAAAAATCATTTAATTTAGTAAAAGCTATTTACACAACAAATAGGTACTGAAACCTGATAAATATTGTTTTTTTAGCTTTGATAGCAAACCAATTTACTACATTTTGCTGTTCATAAAATTGGCTTTAAGGCCGCGGTTGCCGTAATGGATCTGTGTGTACAGAAATAAGATCTTTGAAGTGCGAAACCTTGAATATGCGAGTTAAAACTCGATTAATGACCCTTTGTACTAAAAAATCTTCACTATGTTTCGGATAACTTTTAAGGCTTATATCAAAGTAAATATAGCAATATTTATGTTATATCTAAAACTAGCGACGCCCCGGGATTTCATCCGCGTAATTCGTCTCCCGCAAGAACTCTGCCCTTCCTCATGTCACATATTATTATGTTAAACAACTGAGATTACGAACTTAAACAAAATTTCGTACAAAAATCACATAGAAAAAAAAAAAACGCGTTCATTTATACCCAAATTTTTCAATCTTCCGGGTAACTTTTCCATTTATTTAAAAACCGGATGAGAACTGTTGCAAAATTTTTGAAATAAAAATAGGCGATTCGATTAAGTCATTCTCATCTTTTAGCGTGACTAAGGGAAATAGGGATTGATTTACATTAATAAGGTCACTAAAACTACGGAAATATACTTTCGCTCAGCGTCTCCTCCGTTACGTATACTCGGTTCCTACTCGTATTACAGAAAAGTGTGGATGTATTAACTTTTGAATAATATTTAATAACATCCGTTTAAATTTGCAAGCTTCAGGCGCAAGAAGCAAACTATCGGGGTCCACGAAGTCTTTGTTGAATTCCGGCGTCGAGTTCAATCGCCCACCTGGCAAGAACTTTTCTTATTTGTAATTTCGTCTGGGGAAAGACCCTTTTTAATGTAGCTATTAGCTACCTTTGCGACAATGAAGAATTTGGAGAATTAGAACGAAGTAAGTATTAATCCTTTAAATGTCCTTGTTCTTTTATAATAATAGTAAACTAAGGTATAGCTAAGTATTATTATAAAAATACGAGCATTATCTTCAGAAATTACGTTAAATATTAAATACAGCTACTGGATATACCAAATAATCAAACAATTTTGATATATGTGGGGATGTCTGGTGATCTATCTAAGATTACAGTTTTCTCACATTTTCTTACTGTTTTAATTGATAGTAAATCCGCTATTAATAGTGGTTCGCACTTAGCTGACACCTCACGATCTAGAAGTCTCCCAGCTCGCGATGTAACGGTTTTCGTTTCACAGTTAAAGTTTTCAATGTTCAAATCAAACGCTCACCTAACTTAACCTTAAGATCACAAAGATTGTGCTATTTTATAACATTTATATATGTATTGTGCAGATTAATAAATAGGTTTGTTGCCAGATTTTTCAGCACAGACTTGAACAAAAAACTAGACCTATAATGGAAAAATAAATTAGGATATTATAAAGGCCTTTCTTACGATACCCACTTGACCTAATTTTCGCACCGATCTGACACTTTCGCTTCTTCTTCAAAAACCTCTGAGCCGACTTAGCTCACACGTGTACTTAAAAAATATTTTATTACAAGGTACCTACCTCCCTACCCAAAGTTATGAAGACGTTATCTTCAAGAAATTTTAAATCAACTATTTGTATATGTTCGTTGAACAAATATACACACACAAAACTGAGATGGCCAGTTGCCAGTTAGCTCGGTTAGTAAGTCAAAGAATGTTTGGAAAATATTGTATTGCAGAGATTTAACAAATTTATTACTACTTGCCAAGCACAGCTTCAAGTAAGATCCCATGCGACGCTGTTAGGTCGTATGCGGTAAAAGAACCCGATATTATTACAGTATCGTTCTGGCTTGTGCTCGGACGACTTACGACATCCCGAAGAGGCTTGTGCGACTGCGACTCATGACAAAGTATACCGGAAGACAACACTGGGACGGCATCGGGGGAATAATAATCGCCCGACAATCGCATACGTTATATCTGGCCTCTAGCCTAGACGTAAGTGTGGGGCGGTTCAGCAAATGCCGACGCATAGAACAAATGTTTAGGTTCTTAAATAGTTTATATCTCACGGCAGCATCCGAGCTCATTTCGTTTCTGCAGGCACTTAAAAAGTGTTCACTGCGGGAGTTTACTCGGCCACTGCGGTTGCACTGCTAGTTAAACTGATACGACTTTGCGAAGGCAATTATTTTAACAGATTACAAATGGGATTACTTATTAAGCCGCACTTCACCGCTTTTCTTGAATTATTAACTAATAATTAACTACTACAACGTACCGACAACTCACTATTACACATAACACTCGTACTACCCACAAACTAAAAACAATCTAAACTACTATATTATACAGTAATACTACCTACGTTTCGTTAACTATGGGAGACTGTTTAGAGATTTATAATCAAATCGACCGCGTTATCTATAAAAAAAACTACGCTTATTATCCATAACTAGGAGTAGATTATCCATAACAAGATTAGATCGAAAACTTTTTGCTGACGCTGACCTTTACGCAGTAATCGTTTTACTTGTTGTTGCCTACACAAAGCTTGATTATAACTAATGTAGTTCTAAGCCGATGTCAGAGGTTAAAACTAAACGTGATTAATTAAAAACTCCCTTTCTTATATCGATTTAAAATGTAAAATGAATGTTCTACTGACATAAACTTTAACAAGCTGTTCTTACATCGTTTCCCACAGTGCTACCGGCTTATTATATAAAGGTAACGAAGTTACTTGTGAGACCTCAACTTTAAATTGGTCACATTTGTCGAAGTTGGTTCGAGTGTTTTAGATGGTGTGCGCCTAGCTTAACGATAAAATTAAGTTAGTGGCCCTAAAAAAAAATCTGTTTTACAAGCTTACCTAGCCCTATCAGTTCATACTGAGCAGACGGAAACGCAATCCCTGTTCAATGATCCGTCACTTACATAACATAACGGCCACATGTACCGGTTTGCCTAAATAAATACTGGAGCTTACACAAATGTCTCAGTATAGACTGCTTACCAGCAGAACTCGCCGGCAGGGGTACCTTATGAATAGCCAGTATTAAGAAACCTTTCGAAGATAGACCCAATTAGATACGCAGGCGATTCGGATCAAATGGACCGACAATATGTTACGGGATATCGCGAGCTCCAACTCTATGTAAACTGCAAATCCTGCGCTGTGTAAGTTTATATATAATACTCTGGCGTATACATTTTATATGTGCTTAAGTTTTTTATCGACATTTTATTACAGTAAGGAGTGATAATAAAATGCCATTGAAGCAGTGTCAATAAATACCAAGGAATATACTATTCTCTAGTTATATAGCGAAAGTATTTTATCTGCTGTCAGCAATAAAAGTCCACTAGTCACTTGTTCATTCTGTAATAGGTATATACCTATAAAAGGCAGCGTGACCCATCGATATGGGTCACTGTCTGTGTATTTATTCGAAAGTAATTTGTTTTAAGGAATTTGTCGTCGATATAAGAATGAATTACATTCAAATTAAATCTAGCGTGTTTTTTAAATTACGTTTTATTGTAAGATTTATACGCTACAACCGACGCTATCAATTATTATCGTATAGCACCATGCGATTTTTAAACATTATAATAATATTTACCGGGTACGATTTTTTAGTTGTGTATAAGTTTTATTGAAAAGTCGTGAATACAGTTTCTACTAACTTTAAAATTAAAACTTGTTGTCATTTAAAGAAAAAACTTACATTTATAATTTCAGACTTTTCCACCGTGATCCGTCTGAATGGAAAGCCCTATAGCTCTTAGCAGTGAAAAACCTAGTCGTATATGAAATATTTCTGGAAACCAATTAATTTTATAACACTTGGTAATCGATTAAAAACGTCTCTTTTTTTGGTGTTCTTGGTGTTATCATGTTATTGTTATGTTCTTGTAACATAATTTATTGAAACTTCTAAGCATTGTTATCTAACGGACGAATCTACCTGGAAGTTGATAAACAAATTGAAAGCTTGTTGAGCACAAGAGGACCCGTGTGTGTTTCCAAATTTATATACAAGGGCCAAATTAATTAAGGGGGATAGTGCCAACTGACGATTACGGTAACACTCTGTGAGTACCCTTAACCTCAACTTTGATGTTGATGGGGTCACATATTAAATTAATTAATTGATAGCTACATTATTGTAGTCGCCACAACAATCTCTATCTACCAGTTAATTAGATCCACCATTTGATATAAACTTTGCTAATTTATAAAACAGGGTGACGATTTGTTCTATTATAAGTTAAAAATAAAACTAAAATTTAAATTTAGTGTCGCCGCCATAATCTTGTTTGAAATTATTCGAAGCGAGGATTTCCATTCATTTCAGGCTAGGTACAACTGCTTATAATATAATTTAATGTTCGAAAGAAATTGCGCGGGGTACCCGGAACCCCAGAGATACACGTAAAATATTCTTATTTATTATCCTTAAAAGTTTTGAGGAACGTTGCGGTATGAATACAAATATCTCCAAACGCGGCGCATGACTTTCACCCGGAACCTTAACATTTTATTTTATACAAAATTGTGACTTGCAAGTTACGAAGTTGTTCGATTTGAAATTATGGCCGGATGTGGTTTCTTTTTACAGCTGATTGATTCAGGAATCTGTAAATTGCAATTCGTAGTTATTATGTGTTTACTTCTCGTGTTCAGCGGGAACGGTTTTTTACAGTTTATCCAGTACTAGCTGCGCCTCTATTATCCATTCAGGAATTCTGCATTGTTACGGGATAATATAATACATAGCTTATGTCAATGGAAGAGTAACTTTCTATCAGTAAAATTATTTCCAGAATTAGATCAGTTGTTTCGGAAATATACCTTTTCAAGAGTATAATAATTGGAACTACGAAAATATTTCAATTTACGAATTTTAACCTCTTCATCCCTTTAGGTAAGAATTCGAAAAATGCCGTCTAAGTACACCCCGACGGTACTTAAGGGATAATTTCTCCCAAATCCACCAGTTTAAACTGTCCACTGTCTAAACTGTCACTGTTTTATAAACATTAAATAAAGAAGAAGAAAGTTAACTACGAAATAAGGTAAACTTTATCTCCCAATATAAATCCAGTCGCTCTCAGCATATCACCCCGGCATAGCAGCGAACTTCGCAAAGAATCGTTCATGTGAGATGCGAGCTGGCCCCCCCGGAGTAGAACTCGTCAGGTCCGCCACTAAGTAAAGTTAGTCGACCTACTGTTTTGCTTAATATTCAGCTAATGTTCGCACTGAGGTAGTCTGAAGTGGCATACACTTGAAGGGAATATGCAGAGAAATAATTTATTTAAGTCTCTTGAAACGTGACTCTACCAAGTTGAAACGAAAGTAAGAAAGCTTAAGTCAAGGCCTGTCATGATTTATAAGGGACATTAATGAATGTCTATTCTGGCGTTCCACTACAATAATCAAGCAGTCATTTAGTATAATACCATACTATTTGAAGTCTTTTCAGAGATAATATCGTTAGGTATACCTTTTGCTTACCGTTTTATGTACTATCGACTGATTGGCGAAGGCATGCCACTTGAACAAATACAGGATTACGTGCCTCGTTGAAATAAGAATTCCAACATTACAGTATAACGGGCACTTGATTGGTTCCAGAATATGTCACTTAAACGTCACCGACGACTGATGATCTGTTGCATCAGCGTCGTGACAAATGTAAGGTTTGGACAGAAGACAACAATATAGTTAGAAGACCATTATGAGTCAAATCGACATGACAAGACATTTTAGTGGGCGGCGTGCGGCAGGCTAACCACCGGTTAGTGATACCTCAGCGCCATTGAGAAAGGCTGCTTTCGGCGCCGTTCCAGCACCGCAGACCTTGAAAGTAGAAGGAAGACTGATTGAATGGATTCGTTTTCGACACCGAAATTAAGCCACGTGGCTCTATTTGACACGAATCGAAGAGATAAGTTACTATAATACAAATAAACAATTTTAAAAGCTTCAATAATAATGGTTCAGCAATGTTTGGCGACTCGTAAAATTATTGGAGAAGAGCTCGCGCGAGTGATTTTATGTTGTCCTCGTGGAATGATTATTTTCCTAGCTCCGATACGAGAATAAGGAACCTCCCTCAGATTTGGAGAGTTTTTTCCTTGTCTTCTACAAACTACTATATCAACTTGTGTCAATAGCAGTTTATTTATGTTCACGTTCTATTCTGTTGCAATGATCAGTAAACAAACATTTATTACGTTAACACGTTTATCTTTGTATTAGATTTCTTAGAGCCTGTTGTCCATATATTATATCGATATACTCAAAACCTTTAAATGAAATTCCACTATGGAGACATATTAATGCTTGGTTGCGGAAGTTTTCTACAAAACTGGTCCGCTCTAATAAATATAGTCAAAGAGGAGATCAAGTTGATTAACTTATGTAGGTAAAATCAATTAGATTTTTATGGTTATATAATTTGATATTTTATTCTATGGTAATTTGTGGTTCTTGCATATTACACTTTTTCAGTACCCTCAGAGACATGCTAATTTAATCCTGTTTTTTTAATTGGTTTTAGTGTTCATGATAGATCCTTTACCTCTAGAATAAAATATACTACTAATTTGTAAACTTTGTAAAGAAAACCAAATTAGTTTTGTAGATGAGACTGTAGGTACCTGACAGAAGTAGATGACTAAGATATTTTTTCCATTAAATAAAGGTGCGAATAAATATTTCTGTAAATGGAGGGCGGCGGGCGTCAAATAGCCTTTGTTATCTGCGCGTTATTTTCCTAAGGGGGTTTGGATCCGCGGACAAAGCGTCCGCATATTTCACAAGGCGGTAATCTTGCTCCTAGTTCACAAGATTAGGCGATTTTTCATATTTTGGGGCGGTAATAATCCTACACTCTTTAAAGTATTTGTACAGTTTTTTATGTAACTGCTCATTTTCAAACCGAAATGTCAAACCGCTAAAAATATAGATTGACACTTATGTAAGTAGAAAACAGTAGTCTGTATTTGCTAGAGAACTGTATGATTTTTTTCGGTTAAGATACAAACAGTGAACATTTAAATAAGGCACTATTCAACGTAAATTTTAGTATTATAGTTCTAAGTTTAGTCTTAGAAAGATGACTTTTCGTCACACGTGTGTGACCGGGTTTAGTTTTCCATACTCAATTTATTTTTTCACAACATCTTAAAACTGTAATACTGGCAAGGCGAGGTACACCGGCTACGGCATTACCAGCTTGGGTTTTATGGCGATACAATCCCGTGCGGCTTTTTGAAAATTATTTGTAATCCTGGTAGCGTAACGCCGCACCCAGGTTTGGATTGTGTATTGTCCTCTTTCCATAACATTTAAGTAACAATATTTCTCTTTTGTTGCAGGCATCTCAAGCGTGGTTTGCTTTTGGCAGCATGGCTGGTGAGCGTAGCGTCAACGCATCAGTCCAGCGGGCTATTATGCCCGAAAGAATGTACGTGCTACAGATACTACGCTCCTGAATATGGACCAGCAGTGCGCGTGGAGTGCACACAAGGCAATATGCACATGTTACCGGTTGATAAAATGGAACCCGTCATTCACCAGTTGATGGTGTCAGCGCCGCCAAACGAACCCAACTATATAAACTTAGGACCCATTTTCACACTTCCAAAACCAATATCAAGTCTACGCGACATATCTATAATGAACTCAAACCTGCCGTCCATCGGGGAGCACACTTTCTGGGGACTGTTCAATCTGAAAACTCTGAACCTCTCCAGGAACACCCTCACCAATATCATTAAAGAAAGTTTCCGTGGACTGGTGAATCTCGTCTATCTAAACCTTGAATACAACTTCATTGGACAGATGCCGAGTGAAGCTTTTGGATACTTGACTAGTCTACAGGTCCTGACACTCGCCCACAATAACATCACATCACTGAACCCTCGGCAATTTAGAATGCTTGGTAACCTCACGGATCTCAACATAAGCTATAATCCGTTAGGCGATTTAAACCCTGAGGCATTTAAAGATCTTCAACAATTAACATCTTTTAAGTGCCGACGTTGTTTTTTGAGAAGAGTTAACGGCCAGGTTTATCATCTTGCAGCGAGAATAGAACAGCTTGATTTAGGTGAAAACCTATTCAAGTATCTTACAGCTGATGAATTTGTGAGTCTGAAAAAGCTAAGACGGCTGCAGCTAGACGGAAATCAAATATCGGTTGTTGTAGACTCTGTGTTTGGACGGAACCACATCCTGCAGTCCTTGGATCTGGCGCGCAACCGCCTCGCGCTGCTGGCTCCTGGCTCACTGAAAAACCTGTCATCCCTGAAAAACCTGGACATAAGCTATAATAGGATTGAGAGGTTTGCGTCACATACATTAGCTCCTGTGGGCAATTCTCTTAGATCGATTGACTTGAGTGGCAATAATCTGTCAGTGAATGAAATAACAACAGTTTTAAGAACGTTCCCTGATATAAGTGACGTTGGGCTATCTAACCTTTCTTTGACAGAGATCCCGCAAAACTTCTTTATCCATAACCAGCACATTGAAACCTTGAATATCTCATCAAATCTACTCACAAAATTTCCGAACGAACAGATAAAAAAATCAAGGTTTTTAAAAGTTTTGGATATATCAAACAACAAGTTAACAGCTCTAACTGAAGCTGACCTGCAGCGTTTGGAGGCTATACCACAAGTAAACTTATCGGAAAATACATGGCATTGTGACCAGTGTTTGGTTGGAACAATGCTTGCGTACATGAAGACTTCGGTCCTTAATGAGACCCTACGGGAGTTGCGGTGCCACTCGCCGCAGCGCCTACGTAACTTGCGCCTGGCGGACCTGACCCTCGATCTGCTAGACCCGTGCCCTGTGACGTTCGAAGCGCAGATGAGCCTTATTGCAAGTTTTTTTCTGGTATTCATGGCGATGCTTGCGGCGGCAGCGGTTACCGTGTGGTGCACACGCAACCAGGGCGCGAGATACTACACAGACGAAAATAAGCGTTGTGAGCGCCAGCGTGACCATCCTGAGGAGCAGTTGGCGCAGTCGGAAGAGGGCCGCGTGGCCACCATCCGTGCGCCCTACCAACGCGTGGCTAGCACCAGCTAACGCCAGGTCCTCACGCACGAGTCGGCTCAATTAGCTCTCCATGTGCCAGTGCGTAATAATGAAGACAATGTTAACTCCATTGATATCACAATGATCCCCCTCCCCGAAATAGTTATACCCGTAGATAATGGTTTTGACGACTTACCTACTCGTTGCCTGGAACCTCCTCCGGAGTTTCTCAACTATGATAGTATTATGTGATACGAAGATTACTACGATGAAGACTTTGTATAAACACTAAATAACAGTGTATAAGAACGTGATGTGAGTTACAAAGCCGTCATTGTAGATAACTCTGATAGAGATATGGACTTAAACAAAAATATATATTTTTGTAAAACACACCACTATAGGTGTGCAGTTTACGAAATTACAATTTGTCATAAGTTGTTAGATTTTAACTCTTATGTATTTAAAATTTACTATAGGGATATGTATTGTAAGCTATCATAAATATGTCTATGTCGTTAGATATTATGTAAGTACAATGACGAGCTTCAAAATTGTGGATAAAAATCCATACAATTAGCCTGAATTTACGCGACGTGCATTTCTCACGACTTTCAACCGCCACCTACAAAGCAAGAAATTAGGTATACCAGCATCAATACTTACTACATCTAAAGACATAAAACGACATACTGTTAGTACGTATCTATAACGCGTATTATTAATTGTAAATTACGGATGAATAATTTATTTTAAATTATATTAAAATCAGTAGGTACCTAGGTTAAATTATGAGGCAAGCAATGTGCCAAATAGTTTTAATTATTAAAATAATGGCTGGAGGTGTGTAATGAATGACAGGAAGCTCGCCTTTGATTTTATTTTCAAACAGCTTATTATCTTTTGATCGTAAATTAATATTTATCCCAATATATTTCTCTTTAGAAATTACATTTGATTCATTATTTTTTATTGGCTTCTATTATTATATTTTATTTTTCATACAATTCTGTCACTATCCGTGGAAGGCATTTTTATCTTGTTAGGATCTGAGTCCCTTCTCATCTTTATCAACTTATTTTGCGCATCGGAAATTAATATAACGAGCTGGAACGGTATAGGGATGTTGTTTTGATATAAAATACAAAAAAAATAAAAAAAAAACAGGAGACACAATGCAAAAAAGGCAAACAAACTCATTAGAAGGTACCTAAGTGCTACGAACACCAAAATGCAGTGTTCGAGCGAGATTACCTCTGAGTATAAATAACATAAGCCCTTTTTGCATTGAGTTAGCCAAATAGATTTAAAAATTGTACATTTTGAAGTTCGCTGTAAGGTATGAAACACCAAATGATAGATATATAATTTAAGAATACATAATTATAAATACTTATCGTAGCATATTTGCTTTGTAATAATTTTTGTAATTTTGTTGACGTAGTAAGTACATCCTGTAAGGTAGAACACCACACTTAGAATAAGCATTACTTTATGATCTGATGTACTTACTGCGTCTGTTAACTGTTAAACTGAACAAGATTTCATGAACTAACTGTATTTGAGATAGTCGGTGAAATTTAAGTCTTGAAATCGGTTTGACTGTTAACGTTTTTAGAGTTACGTGTCTACTTAAAGAGGAAAATGCGTAACTCCCTCACAATATTTATTGTCTTATTGTAATTATTCCAAATCGTTAAGGTTTAAAATAGACATATTCTGTGTTCTAGTTTTAAAATATAGTACGCGGGCATGCAACAATATGAAATGCAGTGATAGTTGGTTTTTTTTTTTTTGCATTTTTATTACTGAGTTTTCTGGATTTATTTCAGTACTAAAACAGAGTGCAATTAGTTAGCATTTAAGATAACAGACATCAACACAACATATCAAAGTACGAACAAAGATGCTAGTAAGATATTACTTTGACTGAACATTTTAATTACTATTGCTTTCAGTTTTACTAATTTAAAAAAAAATGTTTTTATGATTTTAAGGAAAGTCGTGTAAAGTATAGAAAAGACCGGTAATATTAATAAGGAATTAAAACAAAAAAAAACAAAAAAAAAAAAGATGGGCTTAATGCAAAATTCGCAGATTACTATAAATTGTTCAAAACAAAATTGAATGTACAATACTTATTAATTGCCCTTTTTGCATTCAGTATATCGAATAGATATAACAAACTGTACATTTTTATTTCACTGTAAGGAAAGAACACCAACAATAGTTCTAAATAATAGTATTGAGTACATACGTAATAATTTAAGGTACCTAAATAAACATTATTCTAACTATAATTCGCGTAACTATTATTATTATGTTTTCGTTGACACAGTAAGCTAGCATAAAGCCGTATCTCCCGCTCGTGTTCTGATTTACTCACGAAGCAGCAATCTCTACCAAAACATTTTCATTTTCGAAAACTCTTTACAATGTTGATGTTTTCATAACAAACAACGTAATTATGTTGTCAAAAATGACAATGGACATCAAGAATTTTGCGTAGTGTTTAGACCAAAACGTGCACAGGAGACACGTCTTGAAGCTAGCTAAAGTGTAAATCTTAATAATATATTATTACTTAGAGTTTAATATTATTAATTACATATAATAATATTCACGTTTGTAATCCTTGGCGAGATTCGATGAGCAGGGATGAATGAGCTTTTTAATATTGGATTTGACATGGAATGCTGTATCGATTGTGAGTTGAGTTTTAATTCATCGAAACTGGCCGATTGGGATGCAATCATAATTAATTCTATGATAATTATCTTGTATACGTGTAGACATACCAAATATTTTAGATTTATAACTACTGTAGACAAACGAAGTGTGTTTTTGAGTTGTGGTGCAACCATCTGCAACGGTGTGGCTACAGGCCCGTACAGGACTGAAAGTGAAATTGGTTAGTTAAATTACGTTAAGAGGACTAATTGATTATATCGCGAACCTTCTTAAAGATGAGTGAAAAACAATTAAAGCAGTGTGGCGGACCTTACAATTTATTGGCATGTACCACAAGTGAAAAGAAACAGTTACAGTGAAGAGTTTTGTGGTTGAAATAACATTTTCGGGAGTGTTAACAAAGTGGCACTTTCGTGCAATATCGATACTTTATGCTCGCATTCGCGTTCACCGACGGCGACCCATTATTACAGAAAGAGTTATAGCTACGGAAAAGTGCGGTTCAATGCGAACAAGTGGAGTCCAACCCTTATGGACAAACAGACCAAGGCGGTAGCGGGCGCAATGGCATTGTTACATTATTTATAATGGGCAACCGCTATTATCGCCTCCACCATCGGTTTAGTCTGCCAGTACCTTTATCGGTTTAGGTTTTACTCGGGAACTTTCCATTTCAGTACCCACGTCTCACAAATTTACACCTCAGTATCCTGCAATGAATCATTGTTAGGTACAGTTAAGTACCATACTTAATTTGTGAGGATTTGTAGGTGCCGAGATGGGATGATGCCGAGTTGAAACTAAACATCTATAAGAAACTTACTCATTTATCTCTCGGTGTATTAGATTGTTCAATTTACATATATTATCTAAATGTGATTTTAACACCTCTATATGTTGTATTAGATGTTTAATGTTATAAAGGAAAATATGAATATCAATTGTAAAAAAAAAATCGATGTTATAATTATTACGAACGGTTTTTGAATTGTATGAGTTATTATGTAATAGAGTGCCAAAAGATACTTTGAATGTGACTCTTTATAGAATAAAGCAAAGACAGAGCCTTCTGTGTGCGTCTTATAGACCCCAGCGGCGGCCGGTTCTTCGAGAGATGTGACCGGCCCACTGTCACTTCAGCTAACTCTTCGAGGTGAGCTATGTCGGTTACTTTGGTTCTCTCTGGGATCTTGTCCTGCAGAGAAACTCCGATCATAGCTCTTTCCATAGCTCGCCGAGCGACTTAATCTTATGGACCAGTTTCACCTTGAGTGAGACATACATAGGACCTCATTGCGTAACATTCATTTCCGATCTTAAGGTCGCTGGTCGCTCATAGCAAAGATGTTGAAAGGCTCTGTTTTGCTTTAGAATGACCCCTATGAAGAAGTGTATCGTTATTAGCACCAATACTTACATCGTTTCTTGAATCTTGTGGTAGAATTAATTAGAAGTATTCTTATTATCGAGAGTGTAGAATCCAAGGGGATACGTTCGTCCTAAATTTCAAGGCTTTAGGCTTTTTAGAGATGTTTAGGTACCTACCTTTTATTTATATACTTACGTAATACCACTTATTATAGTACTTGTATATCCATTTTAAATAAAAAATTTAGGCCCATTGTAGTTGAATAAAATTATTATTACCGGGACAGCGGATTTCATAAGTATTGTCTGATATAAATAGGAATATTATGTGTATCTATGAATAATAACTACTCAATTCTTATTTTCGAAAAAATTGGGAAAATATACTAAATATCGCGCTTTCCAAATATCGCAGCTGACTTTCTTTAGATTCATTAAATTGCAGTAATTGTTTCTCAGTATTTTGAATGAATATAATGAATCAAAAATTCTTTACTTGGACTTCAAAATGGTCTATTTGGAACCACCAAAGGTGGGGTCTATTTATATGTAAGTACATATCCCTTATCATAAAATATGATGCATATTTTGCCAATTTTATGAAGATTGTATAATATTAATTAAAACCTTTTAGATGTTTAGATGATAAGTCCTTACATACATTTCACATTGATTCTCTGGCGTTTGTAACCAAAAAATAAGTAAATGTTGCGCTATATACGCCGTGTACAATATTAACAACTAAACAAAATGTTGTGCAACATCTTTTTTTTAAATGAATTAAAGAATACACGAATATTTTAATTTTAAATGTAATTACTACAATAGTTATGTCATTAATGTGAATGTGTCAGATCTACTTTTTTCTTGTGTCTGATGGTATTTTTGTAAATACATCATTGGAATCTTGTAAACGACCCAAAAACCAGGTAAACCCTATAATACCTTTCATATTCGTCCCTAAATGTGTATAATAATGTAACGTATTATAAACCACTGTGTGGGTTTTCAGCGTCGAGCAAAAACTTTGATAATACCAATTTAACTGCTTAACTTACGGCGCGGGTAGAATTCTGGAACGTCAGTCAACTTTTTTTGTACTTTTGATGGGTTTCCTGAAATGTTATGTTGTTGGTCTAGTATTTTTTCTAGAACTTGTGTTTCTTCGTGTGTTCGCGTATAATATTGGAGGCATAGCGAAAGCAGCAAATTAAAGAAAGCCAAAAAAGGATGGTAATTAAAATGAAGTCGTAAGTTCCCATTCCAACCATATTGACTAATAATGGAAAAGTATAATTTTGAGGAGAAATACTGTATGATTTCGACAGATTTCCGATTTACCGCTAAATATCCGTCACCTAACAGACTAACTAACAACTAAGTCAGCAGTATCTTTGACAGCTAACAAAGTCTATGTCAAGTGTACATTGCAGAATCCTTCCATCAAAGACGTTTTGAGTATAAAATATTTGCCTCTCATTGGTATTATATAAAAACTGACACTTTCACATAAATAAAACATAATTTATGCTATTACATTTTTTGCCGGATTCGTAAATAATTTATTTTCGCACAGTATACCATTATTATTTACCAGTCCAGAGTTAATAAAGTTATTTATTGGCTAAATTTTACTACGCTTATGGATATTAACGAAAACAACAACAGACACAAGTAGTCATTTTGAAAAAAAAACTCAATAAAATTGTAAGTAGTTTTTTTCACTAGTCCTTCTAAAAATCTGACAACTATCGATAATATACCGAAAATGTAATATTAAATGTCTATGTACAGTAGTGTGTGTACCCTTGTTATAGTTCGGACCATTCCATTATTTAACAAATATCTTGTTAATAACGTATTCGATGTATAACAAAACAAAAAAAAAAAACCAATGACAAGCTTCTCTCTTAAGTTGCATAACTGAGGGTTTAGTCAGGTGCCTGGATCGTTCACGCTTCAAGTTTAACATGTTTATGGTCACATGCTATCTTGACCACTTCTGCCAAAGTAATCTACAAAAGAAAGTTAATAGGCCCTTTAAATTTTCAAATTTAAGGCCAAGAGCTGTTCCTTGAGATTGAATAACAATCGACCGCTAGCCGTCACTGCTGTACGACAATTAACAGTGGTCTAACTATTACTTTAGTTGGTGAAGCTTAAGGTGGTTCGTTTCGCTTGTAGCGGAAAAAATCAATTTAAACAGTTTTTTAATTTTTGCAATTGGACCGGGAACTTTAGTCAATAACAATGGAATACGCGATAATAAAAGATTATAATTGTTAACGTTATTTTGTAGAGATGTTTCACACAAATGGCTCTGATTAATCAAAAAGGTCAATAAACACTGTAATCATAAGTTTAACAGTTAATTGACTTATATTAGCAATCCGGTGCATTAGTGCTAAGTATATTCCCAAAAATGACGTAAATTTCATTATTTGTACTACGGTTGTCGCGAATTACACTCATATTTACATTACTTACCCGGACTAGCTCCAAAAAAGTGTTCGATTTTTAAATGTCTCACCATAACCGAAACGTACCACCTTAATATCATAGTGGGCAAGTGGATCTTTGGCATCGGCCTCCGAAATATCGGCCAACCAGTTAAATAAGCGTTAACAATATCAACTTGGCTAGGTCAACTGACTATTTAAAATATGTATACATAATAAAATATGTATTATAAATTTGAATATTTTTTAGAAAATATTGATTGTAATCTTATTCTTATGAACCCCAATTTGTGCCATTTATTTGACAATTATAAATATTTATTGTAATTTAATTTTATGAAACAATATTTGGATTCCTCAATAAATCGTTGAGTTAATTCTTGAGCAATAGTATATATAATTATGACATCTGAACCACATGGTTTAAGGTGGTACGCTTCCTTTATGACCGGAAATTAAGATTTAAAGCAGAATTTTAGTGTTTGTCCATAGACGGGGTAACTTATTTAGTGATGATGAACTTTGGAACAATAATAGTTAATTCTTTACAATAATATGCTGTAGATATATTTAACACTAATGCATAAGATTGCTCAAATATGTCAATCAATCGTCAAAGTGTTGACTGAAATGTTTGTTGATTTATTTGATTAATCCGCTTCATTAGTGTTAGATATATGTTCTACTGAATATCGTAAAGAATGATCTACTATTGTCACGAATTCCATTATAATTTAAATTCGTTACCCGGTCTAGCGCCAAAAACGAAATAACTGTTCAAAATTCAAGTTACCCGCCATAAGCGAAATGTTTCACCGAGTCTAAACTACGCGTTTCGATTTCATTTTTAAAATGATTGTTTATCAATTGCTCAAGTTTTACTCGTTATGTTGTTTAAGTTCAGATTTTATGTTAAATTCTAGGTCATCAGACTACCATTTAAAAATTGTTCAAAATTCTTGTTTAGTAACTTTTTAAGTCCTCTCATCCATATCTTTCCAATTGTTGTTAATTTTAGTGTAATTACTTGTTTAGGTACCTACCTACTAATTTATTATATAAGTTGACATAATTATAAACAGGTATTAATTGTATTTGAGATATACCAAAAACTCGTGTATCTCTTTAGTTTAATCCCTGTACTTTTCGACTTCAATACATATAATATATATAAATAAATATATATATAAATGTAAATGTAATAACTGTCTAAATGTAATAAACTTTCGTCATTGGTAAAATAGTCTTTTATTAAAGATTTCCCTTAGGAATTATCATCATAACGTAGTCATTAGCACTGCTCTTATGTCAAAAATGGGTAGTTTTTTCGAAATTGACAGCTGTAAAAGTGCTAAGCCATCTATAAGGCTACATAGATAAGAGTTATAGAACCTAACCAGCTTTATGACTCAGGGGATATTTGCAAGATGACTCAAAATTCAATTGATTAGGTAGGGAGGTATATAACGTATGTAATGTCTAACGAAGCGACCTGACTGAAGACACTGAAAAGTGCGGTCGTGGCGTCACGGCCATTTTCACTTCGTCTTGTACCTAGCCATCTTACGAAAAATCCTAGGGGTAGACGTAATTTTCACTACTTATCAGTTTAATACCCTTTTCAATAATTATACCGGTTTTTTACCTGTTGTTCACGAAGAAAGAACAAAATAAAAAGATTTTGGTTGTGTTGATGAGGTTTGTTACATAATTAGAACCTTACAAGATTGTTTGCGTCCATTATGGAGCCTATAGTTGAACGTATGTGTGATTTCTGAATGTTGAGTGACTTGATGTTACATATGAAACGATGCATGTGTGCTGTGTGTGTAAGGAATCTTTGAATGTGTTGTATGTATGTGTAGTTGACAATAAGTTACGTATCTAGAATGCGAATATTGCGCGAACGTCCACAAGGGCGTTGAAAGGCTACAGGCTTTTCCAGATTCTTGAGCATTCAGTAGAAGTGGTTGATGGCTCTTCACACGAGTCCTTGGGCAGTATTGACGTCAGCGACTCGGGGTAACCCATTAGTTCCATGGAAGAGCTTGAATATTCTTCCAAGACGCCATCACAGGAGAGATCCTTATCACGATTTTCTTAGTCTGAGGTGCTCACGATGTATAAGTAATTTAGGACAGCTCCCCTGGGCTTCAGACGTTCCCGACGGACGGATATGGGGTTTTGTAGGCGCTCGGTGTTCACTTTAACCACGGCAAAGTGTTATTTTTTTGGCTTTCCACTAGGTAACATGAAATTTTCATCGATTTGCGTGGTGGATATGTAGTGACGACCTCCGGACGTCCTTGGCTCAGGATAGATCTGAAAAGGCACAACAAAATGAGATTTTGGTTGGATGAACAAGCTTTCTTACAATATTTGAAATTTATAGAACAAAGATATGTGCGATATATTATTTTTGAACACACCTATGGCTTCATCATCAACAACCCATAACGTCCACTGCTGGGCACGGGTCTCCCCTCACTTTTGTGAGGAGGATTAGGCCATAATTCACCACGGCGGCCAGATCCGGATTGGTGGATCACTACATTTAAATGGCTTATCTACATTTAAATTTTAAGTTTGTGGTAATAATATTAATAAGTACTATAATTTTATTCCGTGGTACTAGCTAAATAACGCCATGAGAGTGCTTAGCGGTTAATAATAATTAGTCTCCCTATGCTTATAAAATTTTAACACGTCCACTGCTGAAAACCCAACTGTTGTGTTTTTATAACTTGCCGCGAGTACGGGAAAACACAACTGTTGTGTGCAGATCCGTAACCGTGGCTAGACAAGAAAATCTGATCAAATCTGTGAATACGTAACGCCTATGAAGGGCTCACATAGTAATACGGCATAATTAGTACAATAGGCCTATGAATTTTGGTACACCAATAAGTTGCAAACGTTCAGGTAATGAGATAATTAGGTTTTCATGTAAAGCGAGATTGTTAGGGATATTATTTCCCGCGAGATAGGCGCCGTTGTCACGGGGCTATTAGCATAACGACCAGTTAACGAGTCGAGTGACGCCTCGCTGTTGCCGCTCGGAGGTACCAACTCTTTGCCTAATCTTATATTGAACGGTAGCTTTGAACAAGGAACACTTTGGCATTAATATTATAATTGTGCCTTTTTCACGTCAATATTGTTTCTTCGTGTCTTCATGTGTAATATTGGTGGAAGATTAACCAATAATTCGTTTACGTGTACGTCCATTGGTAGGCAAATGATTCTAACACAAACCAATATTCTCCACGCGACAAAACAAGTTTAAAATATAAAAAGGGAAACAAAATCAGCACTGTCATATTTCCGTTTTCTAACAAAGATCCAAGGCCCGAGCTCTATTTTGCTTACAAACCCAGGTAATACATTTCCGCTGTTAGCAAACAATGAAAAAATACAATGCCTCAACTCAAAAGCAGGAAAAAGCGCAAGTATACTTATAAGTATTTACAAAGAGTTTGCTTATTATCATAGCTACTAACGTGATAGTGGCGATGCCTTGGACAATTATTTACAGCAAGACAATAATAATTGACAGCCTGAAAACATAAATTCGTGATCTCTCAAAAACCGCCCAAAACATCAATTAAACTAAGTAAGTTTACAGAATCGTAGACTATGACTTGACTAGACTATGTAACTGTAAACTCCAAAATGAAATGATTGTGACGCAATATGTTACAATACGCAGTTACATGGAAGCCATCGCTTTGCAATAATTGAGTTAGTTTATACAATAATTCTAAGAAATATCACGGGCACAGAAGAAATATATAAATCCATTTCACGTATTATAAGCTTTTATCTTCACTGATCTTCACAATACATCCAATATTAAGGTTTGGTTTAGGATATTAAGTTAGATAGGTAGGTAGGTTGATAGGTTCAAGATACGGTATCGTTCAAGTCACAGCTAGATCCTATTCCAAAGGTTCAAGTAGTTAGACCAAGTTCAAGTAGAAGATACCTACAACATAAAGACTCAAATACTAAATACCAATAAGTACTACATTGGCTCTTTGCTATCTTGAAAAAAGTTTGCTTTAAATGTAGCACAGAACACTATTACTTCTAACGAAGGTCACAACTGACAGCGTCAAAACGACATCATACAAATAACTTACAAAAACCAATTAATTTATTTATTACAATTTTTATTCCTAGGCAAATAAATTAGGATATAAAAACATGTTATTACTCTTGAGCAGAAAAATTCCAAGCGAAGTCAGGTTATCAGTAAGAGGACCGCAGATTTCTTTAGTAAGATTTATGACGGACGAAAATAACCCTTGTGCGCCGGAGTGTCAGCCCTGTCAACCAGGCCCACCGTGTCCTCCGTACCCGCCCTGTCCACCACCCATGCCTCCTCTGTATCCACCTTACTTCTGCTGCCCGCGGACTAAGTATGAAGTCAACTTCCTCTACGTAAACGACAAGCCACCTACGACTACCATGAGAGATTTTGTCGATCGCTCTTCGCAGACAGTGTTTTGGACGGAACTTTTTCGAGGTTAGTGTGTTTAGTATTGCACCATATAGCGTACATTGAGAAATAGGGACTTTTCATTTACTGACAGAGTTAACGTATAAGGCATTTATCTTTTTTGAGGATTTCATAATTTTCATGAGCTCAAATAAAAAACGTTTCATACTCGTTTACATGCAGATTGCAACCTTTTCTATGGAAATTATTTGTCTGTTCTGTTCTTAGCTGCATCTTTTCCAATGGTGACCTATGTTTCCCAATAGCTTTTTCTGTAGTTTATACATGTATACATAAGCACAAACGTATAGCAAGCAGCACATGTATAACGTGGTAGCAGGCCCAAACCCTCAGCCTGAATTACATACTCCAAAAATAGTTAAGAAAATAAATGTCACATAATCCTCTTTCGTGCCGCTAGTGTAGTTATTAACAGCGCCAATGAAAGTGGAACTTTACCGTCAAGTTATGAATAGCTTCGTGCCAAGAGGTAACAAGCCATATATGAAGGACTAACTTAAATTAAAAGCCACGGCGGTAAAGACTTAGATGATTGGATGCTGAGGTAGGAGACCTGAGTAGGAGAGTAGGAGAGTTAGTTAGGAGAGTAGCTGAGTAGGAGACGCCGCCCGCGGCGGCGCAGGCCGCGCATCGCCTGCGGAATTTTCCAACACGTAATGAACTTTAAACTTGAGCTAAGTAAACGTTCATATTCATTAGGTACTATTTTTATTAAAACTACTATCTTGCCGAGCAGTCCACCAATTTGTTTTGGGATTTAAGTTTCTTTTCTTCCTGCACCAGCTATTTTAGATCGCGCATTTGTTTCTTTTTTATTAAGGTCCGAAAAGAAAATTTTCTTCGTAGAAAATACACACTGACTTAAAGAAATCGTGCCACGCCTCAGTTTCTTTTCGCTGATTCTACCTGTACGCCGTGACACGGGCGATTCACCCTCAGTCCAGTCAAATTAGCCAAAAATTAACGTCTCTTTGTTTCCATAATACATGTAATCTTGGCAAGTGCTATACAGTTATTATTATAGCTTAAAGGTGGTTGTGATGAACATAATAGTTATAATGAAAATCGCCAGGGGTGGAAGGGAGGTGTATAAAGTTACTTTTCGGTTTTCTTGTTTTTGTAATAGTTACTTGCATCAATGAACGCGTAAAGAGATCCAAATCAAAACTGACTCTGAACAAATGAAGTTCCAATGATTCTTATCTACAAATAGCTTAACGCAGCTCGGTACCACAGAGCACCTCATTTCTGCGAAAATATCTCCACCGGAGAAAATCTTTGACAGATTAATTAAAGTTGTAATGAATAGTTTGTCCAAGTCTGCTAACCACGATCTACAAGCAAGAGCTTAATGCAAATTACTTTAATTTCTCTCGTCTTTCGTTCGAAGTAGTTCCGTCTAGTTTTTAGCGTTGCATTCAATTTTATTTTCATATTTCCTGGCAGACTTTCATAGTAGTTATTATTTAAGTGGTAAATTTCTCTCTGTTGTGAAATACAAGTTGCTATTGGATACGGAAATACCAATCACGCCATAGTATTTTTGATTTAGCGCAAACAATTTTTATCACGTGTACCTGCTACGTTTTTGTTCAATAAACAAATAGATGGACTCGTAAAACACTGCCATGACATAGCAGCTAAATGAAATTTTTCATCGGGCATCTGGGGCAGATGCATATAGTATAATATCTTACGGGTCACTGTACCTACTGGAATGATAGCGGCATCCGCGTACATGGTGAATGATACCGTTGCTCTGTTGTTTAGACGTCGATTCAATACTAGGACGTACGAGTTAGCGATTACTTGTTAGTTAGTTAGGTTAGATTTACGTAAAAACAAATGTATTACTCTAAATAATATGTAACACGGCATCATTAAAAAAAAATTTTTGTTCATTACTTTG
The DNA here is from genome assembly GCA_912999815.1 of Campaea margaritaria. Classification (NCBI taxonomy): domain Eukaryota; kingdom Metazoa; phylum Arthropoda; class Insecta; order Lepidoptera; family Geometridae; genus Campaea; species Campaea margaritaria. Next base: position 12,186,990 of record OU538788.1, read on the forward strand.
TCCTCTACGGCGCCATATTCAAATCGGTGTGACGACACAAAATCTTTAACCAGCAAACAATGAAGACGCTATCAACGATATCTCATTTGTCAAATTATGATAAGTAGTTGAGAAGTTATGAGGGAACCGATGAACTTTCAGTACCCGTAGTTCACTCAGGTGTGCCAAGGGTAAGAATAAGTCCCCTTAGTCCACCAAGGTGAACTGGTTAGGTGGACCACGGGTAAGAAACCGAACTTACATACCGAGTACATACTGCTCAAAATCATAGCCACCGTTTTGCTTCGCCGTATTATCATCACCATCAACCCGTAATTATCTGCCTACTGCTGAGCACGGATCTCCCCTAACTTTCGTGGGGAGGATTAGATCGTAGTCCATCATGGGAGCCCGGTCCGGATCGTTGGATCACATCCGAAATAATTCACAGGTATGTGGGTTTCCTCACAATGTTTCCTTCATCAATAATTACGTACATATGTTATACAAGAAACACATTGGTGCATGGCCACATTGGGATTTGAACTCACGAACCTCTCCTTGGTTCTCCCATTAGGCTATCACGGCTTCGCCGTTGTCGGGTCCAAATTAACCCTTTTTTGGTTGTACTGCACCACGTATCTGACGAAATCTTGCACGGGATCATTGCGATGTGAAAAAGCACCACGTTGCTTAACCTGATTCCGAGGTTTCCAACCCATAGAGCCGAACTTATTGGAATAAAGAAATAAGCATTAAAGTTAACAAAACGAAAAATACAATTGCAGGTTTTGCGATAACTCTGGGTCACATATTTAAGGAGCCGGCCACGATCAACTACCCATTCGAGAAGGGTCCGCTATCGCCGCGGTTCCGGGGCGAGCACGCGCTGCGCCGGTATCCGTCGGGCGAGGAACGCTGCATCGCCTGCAAGCTCTGCGAGGCCATATGCCCTGCGCAGGCCATCACCATTGAGGCCGAGGAACGCTGCGACGGCTCCCGCCGCGCCACGCGCTACGACATCGACTTGACCAAGTGCATATTCTGCGGGTACTGCCAAGAAGCCTGTCCTGTTGACGCCATCGTCGAAGGTCCTAACTTCGAGTACTGCGTGGAAACGCACGAGGAACTTCTCTATAACAAAGAAAAGCTCCTTACCAACGGAGACCGCTGGGAGCCAGAGATAGTAAGCAACATAAAGGACAATCATTTGTATCGGTAAAATCAATTTTATTATTATAAGGTTTTATCTAACTTAACTTGTGTGCATGTCCTGGAATTTTACAATCAAAATTTCACCTACTTCCCATTGTTGAATGGAGTTGAAATTTTGCATGCCTGTCCAGTTCCGGCGACAGTACAATATTTTATTGTATTTGGCAAATACACTCTTCCATTTCAATAAACATAACCATCGTTTCGTTTTCGACCGTAAAAACGCTGCACAGAGATAAATCATGTCTGAAACCAATTACTTCACAGAAACCTTATAGTGAATTTTAATTAAATATGGCTCTTTTTTACCTAAACATTGAAGTTTTATCGACTAAGCATTTGAATATTTAAAAATCATATCCAAAGTAAAGATTTTTAGCTTTGGTTTTAGTATGTAGAGTTGTAGAACTCGTTGAGCTACAAAAGCTAGGTTAGCTTCAATTGCGTTACGATATCGGTCATAATAATCTAGCTCCCGTTGAATTAAATTATCAGAGATATTACTGTAGATGAGATAATAATCCCAACTAAGCTGATAACTGACAAACGCGTAGGAAAAAAATTCGTCTACCAAGTGTTGTAGGAATTTTGCATTCGTTCCAGTAGATACTGTGGAATTTTCGTTTGGATCCATATTTCTTAAACATAATGTCTTAAAGGATAGTGGCATGCATAATAAAAATGTGGTGTCATATTAAATTCAAAAAAAGGTTCGGTGCTAACCAATAAATTAAATACGAAAGTTTGTCCGTAAGTTTGTAAGTGAGTTGGTAGCCTCTGAGCTCCGTAAAGGCTGAATAGATTTTGTTGTATCTTATATAAGGTATGAGCGTATAAAAACGAAATTCTATTGAGTGAGAAATTATGAAGTCTTGAAAGCTACAAGATGAACGAAGCTGTTTGGCGGGCGATTACTTCTTTTCTCCTTAATACTCTCTAAAAAGGTTTTTAAGAAAGGAACAAATTAAGGGGTGGGAAAGGAAGTGTAAGTTTATATGAAATTCCTTTGTTTTTGAAGGTACAGTTATGGAATTCGGTAATTAGGTCTATTCTTTGAAACAATAAAGTATCGGTGTATTTAACAGTTTTCTGACAGGGAGTGAAAAGAGGTTTAAACAAATATTTAATTCTTACATACAATACGAATGTGAAAGTTGCTTTAGGTAATTCTCTCTTAGATATAGGCTATGATATAATTAATAATTATGGTGACGCTGATGATGTTTGATAGGGTAGTTTGTTATTTACTTAGCTCCTGGAATAACGCCTAAGATACTCTTCATCAGGGGGAAAAGTCATGGCTCGTAGTTAATATGTTCGCAATAGACCTGATCAGGATTATACGAAGAAGAAAATTGGAATAAATGCCCGAATAGTTGGAAAATTTAGGAAATTCTGAAAGTGCTTTTTTCTTTGTTGATTGTTGTATGAAGTCACGGTTTGAAATTTGTTGCGACATTTGTTTTATTCGCGATCTTCGGTTGTTTATATTCGTGTGTGACAAAGGCTTTTTTTAACTAGGGAAATACACTTACGGAAAAACTGGAATTACGCGGGTGAAATCGCGGGGCGCACCTAGTTTGTCATAAATTAAAGACATTTAACACATGATTATGTTTTGGTAGTTGCTAGCGAAGGGTTGCATTCAATATTTATTATTTTATAACAGAAAAGAGTACTGAAAATAAACTATCAAAAATATTCGATATTTGCTGCCTCTATGGCTCGTTAGTGCCGACGAAGAAATTTTAATTGATGAAACTGTATATGAGTGGTCTAAAAGCTTACGATGGTTTTTTGAATAAATAAATGATCGTACATTTTTGTTGCCAATGCCTTTCTATTTAATAACCGGTTTACAGTTTAACATAAGCTCTAGATTTAATTTTATTCATAAACAACGTAAAATGTTATTATAAAATTATGTGATTTTAGATGAAATTATTTTTTTGTGACTGAAAAATACTTTTCAGTAATTATGTCAAACACAAATGCTGGATTTGGGTAATCTTATTAGCGAGCTTTATTTTAAGCTTTTTGATTGTTTAGGTGTTATCGTACAAGTTAATTTCGTGGCGGCCTCTGTGTCGTGGCGTTAATGGCTGATGTGCTGACTGCAAAGCATGAGGTTGCAGATACGATTCCCACACAGGGCAGAGAGATGTGGGAACCACAAGTGTTTGCATTAAGTTTGTGTGTGTGTGTGTGTTGTGTACTAGATAGCATCTCTTGTCATATCTGCATTTAAAACTTGTGCCCTGCAATGCTTTAAAATTTCAAGCTGCTACGGCCCGCATCCCAATAAGAACAATGTATAACATAAACTTATTCCAGTTTAATTGTCTTAATCGTAGTCATTAGGCGACGATAGCACCCTCGAATGCCCCTAATGACCTGTACCAGCGCATTTACCTAACGGATGACTTGACCCGTGCGCAGCCGGCAGATTAACAGCCAAACGATCCATATAGAACCCTATTGTTGCGCCAATGCAGTCTGTCTGCAGCTAAGAAATACTACGCACCATTTCAAATATAACACCTAGGAAAAACACAATGAAAATTGAAATGAGGCATAGGTGGTAGCGTACACTAACGCTATCAGCACGGCCGCGCCGCACGTTTTGGTTCCTATAGCTAGATATTTTCAAAACTTCACCTATGATCCCCATGTATGGGAAAAGTACGTAAGGGAGATTGACCCTTCTCAACTAGCTCACGCTTCTAGTATTACAATAATCGTCACCGTGTCGTTTCTTGCGCAGTGCAGTGCCGCGCAGATATATGCAATGCAGGCTTCTGGGTGGTGCTGTGACTGTTCGGGGTTCTGGGTGTGGGGGCTGTGACTGTTATGAGCAGGCGTAGCGCTTACCATCAGGTGAATGAATTGCTCGTCTCGTCACTTAATCAAATAAAAAAAACAGCAAACAATAGAATAATGTTAAATAATAGTCTACCGTAAATTTGTGGGTAGTTTTTTGTAGTGAAAACTCTTGAGGCGCGCTGAGCACTTTCTTTTGTGGGTTGAATGCGACTGAGCCATCACGCTCGGCTATGTAACGCTCGTTCGGGTAAAGTCGGCTCGAGTCGACTAAGGGAGCAAGACAGATATAGTTAACGCTAGGGATGTTACGGAGCTTCGACTCCGACTCCGATAAGTCGAAACTTCCGATTGATATTACACCTCCGGTTCCGACTTCGGCTCCGACACCTTTAAATCGGAGGTTTTAATAGGAGGTCTTGCTAATTTGATGGACAATTCATTTGATTAAATTTGCTAACTGTTATTGAAAACATGAATATGTTTTGCTCATGTCAAGTAAGTTTATTATTGTTTAATTGAAATTAAACAGGCTGATTGAATAATGTTGCACTATTTTATTTTATGAGGCCTGCCCTTAACACATCTCTCTTCTATCAACACCTCCGACTCCGACTCCGGTTCCGACAAACCAAATTTAAAAACTCCGACTTTGGTTCCGATTGAACCACCTCCGTAACATCCCTAGTTAACGCGTCACTGCTATCCTCACTCGTCGAGCGTTACATGAGAGAGCATGACGCATCAGTCGCGACCAGTATCGACATAACAGGGTATGTGCCGTGCCAATACGTATATGTTATTTTATAAATTATTCGATTCGTTGTTCAAGTCAGTATTCTAGAAGATCTGTTTCCACTTGACGTTGATTAAACGAAGCACTTTTTCAAGAACGAGACAAATATTGGTTTCAATTGTGAAACGAGCAATCATTGTGGAACGAGTTCCGAACGAACAATCGAAAAAATATTTGTTCAAATTATGAAACAAGCAATTATTGTGGAATAAAGTCAATATTGTGCAAAACAGTACGAAGAATCCATGAACAGGATGAATTTATCAACAGCATATTCAATGTTTTATTTTATTTATTAGATATTATGGTATTTTTATTAAGGCTTATACAGCTATCATTACAAACTAGTAAATACAAAGTTTATCTTAGAAAATGGACTGATTATACCAACATCGGACGATATTATTGTTCAATTATATAGCCTTGGTGGAATGACATAAGGTCGAAAATCAAAGCACTAGGATTTGTTCAGTATATAGCAATATCTAAGAAATACCAAGATATCGTATGTATATGTATTGTATTTGTATGTATGTAATATGTATTTGTAAGTATAGAAATATTTTTTATGTTACTGAGACGGGTAAGTATGTCGTTTACTTGATGGTCTCCAGCGGGGTGACCACGAACTTATTCTTTTTCCATGCAGTTCAGTTTGAGGCCTTAATTATACTGGATGGATTTAACTGTTCGTGGTGAGGCCCCTGTACCTAGTAACTTCGCTGCCAACAGTACTCCTCGAATCTAAACAGTAATGCTTTCACACTTCTGTTTGATGGATGAATATCTGGAAAAGGTCTTTCCTAGGCAGACTTGTGGAAGATTCCGACTATTTTAAGACATCTGCCTCATTTTCGACTAGAATAAATTAATATATTTACGTTTTCACGAGTTTTATGGATATTGTATAGTGCATACAGCGAACATTTGGCCTGATTCCTACACCGCTGGTAAAATGAATGCTCAAATTGAAAAACCGTTTGAAAAAGATTTGTTTTGATTGGTAAAGCTCGATTGCTTGTTTTACTTTGAACTATCGTTCTGTACTGCGATACGGATATGAGATTTTTGTTCTGGTTTGTATCGAAATTGCTATCCGTGCTTCTGATATGAGTTTGTTCCACGAAATGGTTGGAATTTTGTGCAGTATAACAATAACACTACATGGTTACATATCTATTAGGTATCGATAGTAAAATCTTAGAGAATAAATGCCAAAATTTAAGTGAAATTTATACGAAGCTTTATCATACGTGTTAGAATGTTACAATAGTTTGTGTGTAAAAGTTTTTCACTAATCGGCGCCAAAAAGGCTTTTTCGTGTATTTTTCATTTCGATATGAATTTAATATAGTTCTCTAAGTACGGCGCAATGAAGTTCTAGATCACAGATAGTATATAACATAGATATAGAGATTGTGTTCTTATACTCAATCATAGGTGCGTAAACTTATCATCGCTTAAAGTTCTGACGTTAATCTCTTCACAACGTAGGACGATGACAGAGAATGCTTCATTTCGCTCATTGAAAGTATCCGGCGCCATTGTCACCAGTTGCAAGCGGTGACAGTCGAGGACATTATCTTCTGCAATAAATCCAGCAAATACAGCTTGCCCCGACAAGCATACATGCATAAAATACGACAAGCATACAATCGTCCAAATGCAGCACCATGACAGGGGGTAGGTACAGTCTATCGACAAAACTCATCGAGTTTAATCCCAACTTCCAATGTAACTTCACGCAGGCAGAATATTACATTTTGCCTAGAATGTACAAGTGCAATGAATGAATAAATTTGAACTAGAATACCCAGTCCATTCAAAGTTTGAATTATGTTCTGGGACTTTGTCCCTGACAGTACGTGTAAATTTAGGTATGTAGATTTGTAGAACTAAGCGACTTGTTTACTTGTAAGTTAAGTTAGAATGCTACTATTAAAAACTACAACATAAAAAAAATACTACTGGCGTGGCGGTCCGCGGTTTCACCCTCTTTAACTATTATCTCACAGGAACTGTAACTTTTAACGGGATAAAATCTATCCTATGTTTTATTTTAGGACCCACAGCTTCTATATACTAAATTTCAGCAAAATCCGTTTAGCTGTTTCATAATGTTAGTAAGAATAGAATAGAATAGAATAGAAAAACTCTTTATTGTACACCAGAAACAAAAATAAACACAGAGATGAGATATTAGAGATAGGTAAGATTAGTGAGATGGTAAAATTGAGTATGTGATTCACCAATCCGAACCCCTGTGGTGAAATGGCCTAATCCTCCTCAAGAAAGTATGTAAGTACTATATGGTCTTCTGTGGCGAAAGTGAGGAGAGACCCGTGTTCAGTGGTGGGCGAATATGGATCGTGACGATGATGATGGTGAAGCATTACAGTAAAAGTGTCTTATATTAAAGTACAAGATACAAAATATTTATTATTACAGTAGTGAAGTCTTTGCCCTGGAGTGGGGCACAAGAGGCTTGAAATAATAAGATGTCGAAGGCAGTACTCCGCAACAATGGACACGGCATGCGGCATCGACAGCGAGTATTGGCAGAAGGATTTTCTCTCGCTGCAGTCTTAACTATTGGCAGCACGGCATTTTTGCTTTGTTGCCGGTGGTATCTTAGGTTTATTTTTCTTTTTAACATTTACATTTTCACTTAAATAATTTATACTTTTAAAAAATGTTATGATATATTTATATCGAAGCTTAAAGGTGTGTGTGTGTATGTGTGGTGTCTTTTGTGCGAAGATTTGGCAATATTGAAACAATTACATATCATCGAATCTTAAAATATTGTTGTGGGAAGTATTCGTAGTTACGAAAGCTTATTTGCAATAGTATAAAGGCTATTTCTTAGTTTTTGTCGATCAAAACATCCTTAAAACTAGTTTATTGTGGATATTTATCTATAAGCTGGACATAACTTAAAGTAGCCCGTTTTACACCCAAATTTTCACGATGTTCTTACGCCGGATGCATACCTTCATCGTAGACACATACACAATGATACGCACTCGTATCATAAAACCATATTTCAACTCGTAAAAGTTGGCTGGACAGCACTATACTCTCGATGCGTCAAAATGAAACTGTTTGTATTGGAGCAATTTCTTTTTAATCTGCGCTTGGCAATTTGGATGCATAGCGAAACTTTCCCGCAATCACAATAGTAGCATGGATACTATGAATGGAGGGAACATACAGGTGTGTAAACTAGTTTTTTCATGTTACTCAGGGACCACACTAGCACGTTTTTCACGCAATGGTAAGTGAAATCACGAAATTACATATTCCTTGATGAAGCATAATTTTAAAATGTAGTTTTAAGGTGTCTATTAGTCTGTCTCTTTCCGTCTTTTCAACTGATATAGGTAATAAGTAATAAGCGGTGGTAGCCTAGTGGGAGAACGTGCGCCTTCCAATCAGAAGGTCGTGAGTTCAAATCCCACTGCGGGCACGTACCACTGTGTTTCTGTAAAAACATATGTACGTAATCATCACTCGCTTTTCGGTGAAGGAAAACATCGTGAGGAAACCCACATACCTACCCCAGAATTATTTCGGAGGTAGGTATGTTATCCACCAATCCGGACTGGGCCCCTGTGGTGGATTATGGCCTAACCCTCCTCACGAAAGTGAGGAGAGACACGTGCCCAGCAGTGGGACGTTATGGGTTGATGATGATGAGGTAATAAGACTTAAATTCTGGCCCCAACCAAACTGAACCTCTCCTTGATAACGGCATGTTAATCAAAGAGATAAGCAATAACACCAAACTAACATAACTTCGATTAGACGCCCTCTATGTGCGACAATATTTTGCAAACCTATTATGGGGCTATTAACTATTGCAAACAAACACCCAGCAATTTCCATTAATATTGTGTTTACTTAGCAACTTGGTAATCTTAGTTTAACTAATTTGTTTTTATGGATCCGTAGTCCAACAAGAAACTATTGTCATCCGGTCTGACTGCGGGACAATTTTTCATTCCTCACATACACCTCAGATAGAGCTATTCCATGAATAGTGCGATTTCGATATTTTAAACAGCCCGATAAAGGCTCCTACGGAACAAAACCATTACCCGAGGAATTAATTTATTCGTTTCTTCATGCCTCTGACCACAGATAATCTGCGGTATAAATGAAGTTATTGACGTTTGTTGACATTTGATTTATTACTACTAATAAGTTTAAATAACTTATTGATTCTGGCTGAAATAAAAAATAATATCTGTCTTCCTCTAACTCGTGAAGTAACGTTTTTGTGTCCCGTTTACGCATATAAATCAGCGTGAAGTTGGTTTGTTCGAGGTTGCACGCATTGGAATAAAACTTAAAATAACTATCCGTACCATGAAAAGTGAAAACAAAACTATTCATTTGATTAAAGAGCATAATAGCTTATTCGTTCAACAGTTATGAAATATTTTATTTGAGCAATGAAAGATTGGTCCTTAACCTGTGAGAGCATAATAAGCATCATGGTATTTCCTTAAATAAATTCCGCGTTACGATCATATACGATTCTGACCTCCAACAAGGATTACCTCATCATCATCATCATCATCATCAACCCATAACGTCCCACTGCTGGGCACGGGTTTCCCCTCACTTTTGTGAGGAGGGTTAGGCCATAATCCAACATGGTGGCCCGATCCGGATTGGTGGATTACATACCTACGTCTGAAATAATTCTCGGGTAGGCATGTGGGTTTCCTCGCGATGTTTTCTTTAACCGAAAAGCGAGTAAAGGCAAAAGGATAGGAAAAGGATTACCCGGAGGCATGCCATGACCTATTATAGCGATTCAATTGAAGACCTAAACTGAACCGCGTCACATAATTGTACGATTATGCGACGGGGCTCAGTTTAGGTCCTCAACTGAATCGCTATAATACGTCATGGTAGGCCCCCTGTTCCTAGGCAATCAAAGAACTTGCTAGTATCGCCAGCGCTCAAAGCATTACTTCTAGAGCTATGAACCCAAATGCACGCAACTTGTTATATTCAGTTGATACTAGATACCTAATATATGAATTTCAAAAACTACAGGTTTGATATTATTCATAATTGAGATCATCATGAACCCAAATCGGCCCACTGCTGAGCGTCGGTCTCCCCTCACTTTCGTGAGATGGAGTGGGTCTTAATCCACCACGGGTGGCCGGTCCGAATATGTTGGGTTTCCTCACGATGTCTTCCTTCACCGAAAAGCGAGTCGTGATACTAATATTATTAAGGGGCAAAACAAACATTTTATTTTTCACTTATAGACTAGATTGTTTATAACAGAAAAATAAACATTTCCTGCTAAAGGAAGTTTGAGAATCCTGCTCGGATATTTGAGAAGCGTATTCTTTCATTTCTTACTGATGTTAAACGATATTTAAAAACAAGTATATTTCTGTGTTTATACTTAAGGTCCGTTGCCTTTACAAAGCTGAATCAAATAAAAATCCTTTGATAAAATATTTTCCTTTCTAACAATTCTGTTGCAATATCGCTGAGTCCCTTGACTTATTTTTCCTGTTTTTATTTCAAGAGTTCACAAATGGAATTGTTTTTATCTTTAATTTTGTAATGCCTTAATACCACTTAACTCGCTGTTTCTTTCTCTGTAAGTATTGTGTTATTTTCAGAACTTAAAACATAATCTATCTATATATATAAAAATGTTATGTTGGTTTGTGTACGCTTCAAAAACTCAAAAAGTTCTGCACCGATCGAGCTGAAATTTTAGCATGATATACGAGGGTGAATCAAAAAATTCTTGGAATCAATATTAAAAAATGCAAAGATTTAAATAATAATATTTTATTTTTCTACATAATCTCCCTCCAATGCAATGCATTTAGAATAACGCGTTTCTAACTTCCTTATTCCTTGTGAAAAAAAATTATTTTCTTGACTCTCGAAAAAGTCCTCTACGGCAGCTATAACCGCGTCATTATCGTGAAATTTTGTTCCACGAATTTCCTCTTTTAATTTTGGAAATAAGTGAAAATCACTTGGGGCTAAGTCCGGAGAATATGGTGGGTGGTCAAGGAGATTGAAGCCAGCACAGCGGATTGCGTTGAGCGCAACTTCCGATCGATGAGCAGGAGCGTTATCTTGAAGGAACAACACGCCCAACGACAGTTTTCCACGACGTTTTTCTTTAATCGCTTCACGCACTTTCGGGATTAAATTTGCATAATAGGGTCCAGTAATCGTCTGGCCTTTTGGCATGTAATCAATAAAAAGGATTCCTTCACTATCCCAGAACACAGAGGCCATAACTTTGCCAGCGGTAGGAGCAACTCGAAATTTCTTAATGGATGGAGAGGATGGTCGTTTCCAAGACATGCTTTGTCTTTTAGTTTCAGGATCAAAATGGTGGACCCACGTTTCATCCATGGTGACAAGACGACGGCAAAAATTATCCGAATCACGCTGGAACATTTCGAGATTACGCTTGGAAATTTCCAAACGTCGCTTTTTGTTTTCGTCGGTTAACATTCGTGGCACCCATCTTGCAGACACTTTTTTGAACCCCAGTGAATCAATTAAAATGGATTGAACGCTACCAACAGATATCTTTAGGATCTCAGCTATATGTTTTATAGTCATTCTTCTGTCTTCCAAAACCAGATTCTCAACCTTTTTGACATTTTCTTCTGTAACGGAGGTTGAAGGCCGCCCAGAACGCGGGTCATCTTTACAGCTTGATCTACCTCTTTTAAATTCAGCCACCCAGTACGCAACCGTAGAATAGGGTACAGCATCACCCCCTAATGTCTGCTGAATGTCCAAAAAAATTTCCTTCGTAGACATTTTTTTCAAACTGAGATATTTTATCACCGCACGTAACTCACTTTTATCCATAATTTTGACTTTTTAGCAACTCGTTGCACAAAAAAATTTATTACATGCGAACGAACTGACAAAAACAAGTGACAGTCTGCATAAATATAGTGTGATAGACACTCTTTAATTTGAATATCGAACTTGATCCAAAAAGGTTTCATATATATGCACTTCTAAGAACTTTTTGATTCACCCTCGTATAATCCGCATCAAGGATTGTTTTTATCAATTTTTTTCATCAGTGACATATCAGTGAATGTGCGAATGTGCCACAGCGAAGCGTGGCAGGGTACAACTAGTAGTCATATAAAATTAAAACTAAACCTTCAATATCTAACTAAAGTGCGTGTCCATGAGGCACGGTGCCAAGAACACTGGCTGAATTTCCACGTTGAATTCCAAAATAGCTATTTATGTGCGAGAAATCCTCCAGCCCTCTGGTCACCAACTCTCTATGTTAACTTTGACTAGTAAGTTAGTCAATGTAGGCGGGTGACTAATGCCAATGACTGGTCCATTAAGAAATCACTTCGCCTAGACGAGAAGCCAGACATTATGGCCTCGATAGATGATTGTCTATCGACTGACGTCGTAAGTACTTGCCCTGTTGTAGACTGGAGGCGCTTTAAATATAAATGGCGTGCTTACAATAGAACGACGGGTTCAATTTTAAATAAATGTTTCACGAACCTTTAAGCGCGTCGCTGTGAACTCACTTTTCAATTTATAACTTGAAAATAAATCGTTGGCACCTCAGTCGACTACTCGACAATAGTCGTATTTCAATTGAGTACAACAAACTTTTATTTCAAAGCACAACATCAATATTATTAAGAACAGTCCATAATTATTATTGAAGATACTAACTAACAAGAGTATTGCCGGGAAAGTGAAAATGTGATGAAAGTTGATTTGGTATTTATGCCTTAAACTTGTTTTTGTATAATATTGACGGAATAGTAAGTATTCTTTATCGCGTTTGAGTGTGGGTAAATGATACAAAGATTATGATGTTTAATTTCAAGTTCACTCCAAAACTGCCGAAAAAGTTTCAGGAAAGACAGATAGAATAGAGCAGAAAATACTTTATTGTACACCAGTTCAGAAATACACAAGGTACGTTCTAACTAGTCATTTTCAAACGAATACTTAAAAATAGCAAAGAATACTTAAGCATAGTAACACAAATAGACGCTGCCTAAACTTGAAAAAAATAAAAAAACAAAACAAATAAACATTACCCCTTAAAAGCTTTTGACTGAATAATTTATGGCGAAGACAGGGAGGTAGCTAAGATTTAGGCACAAAATTGCACGTATTTAACGAGCGACAGTTTCACGAGGAGGCGACGCGACGTGTGTACTACGTAGAGATAATACGCTCGCGCCTGAGACAAATGTTCCCGGCGTGGACTTGACACCGGGTTGTAAAAATAAATAAAGGGACCGTTGCGTTGCCACCACCAACGTGCCGCCGCGGGTCGCAAGTACTTCTAGAATATCACAGTACGCTAAACTGTGTGACGAGTCTTCATGAACCGTTTGGGTTCACCTCATAAAAAATAAAACTAACATAGGCCAAGCATTGGTGAATCAATTATCTTAACGGGGCTCAGTAAGCTAGCGTTGGTAAAAATAATACTTTTTTTTTGACTGTGTGACTACACCAGTAAGTCGTATTCATAGTCTTAGTCATATTTTGACTGTCGCTAAACGTCAAGGTAGGTAACAACAAGTTTTGTTTTCAAAACAAATGCATTAATAGCCAAGTTATTTTGTCGATTACTAGTCTAGTAATAATAATTATAACCATGAAGTTTTTAAGCTCCGTCTAAATAATTGACAAATCCGTCTATAACCCGCTTTGCCTGCAATCTTTAGTCGGTCCGTCCAATAAACCCCTTTTGTAGTCGGAATTGCGGACGATTTGAGCTGAAGAGCTTTATAGACAGGCGCTTTGTGCGAATCGAGCTCTAGCTGGCGTTTTTTGAGTTAAAACTGTGGGAGTCAGCCACGTCGAGTGTTAACTCGATATTAAATATTATAATATAAATCGCTAACTTTTTTCTCTAACAATCTATATTACAATTCTATCATGAAATCTTTGTTTGTCTCCGCGTGGACTTCAAGAAGCTTTAACATATTATTGGAGGTCTCAATTGTGATGCGTTTAGCACAATATTTAGCTGAGTACTGGCCACTGACTGCCAGTATTGTTTCTAAAACTGAATAACTAATGAAAGATGTTGTTTGCGTTAGTATAATGTGTGGCTGTATAATATGTAACTTAAAAAAACTATGATTTCAAAGGCTCTAATCAAAGGTCAGCAAATAATGTACTCTGGCAACGTTTAGCGTAGCCAGTTAAAATTTCTAAGCCGGGCCTACAACTGATGGCAATTCTGCGTATAGCACGTATCGGTTCGAACAGGTAATTTGTCTCTACTAAAATATAAAACGCGTAACCTGAAAATGTCCTCTCTATTAAGGTTTATCAACGCAATGGTAATTCCCGTGGCATGGCGTTGCAGGTGACCACAGACGGGGCGGTGACTAATAACCAGGTTTGCCAAGTATACTTAATATTTAAAAAAAAAAACATTAAAATCGGTTAACCGAGTCGAAAGTTCTGAAGCAAAAACCTTTAAAATAAATAGTCGCTAACGGAATATTAGATACTTTCGGTCTGTATTTTCAATGTATCGGAAATATTTTTACCACTAGCTGCACCCCGCGGCTACTATCGCAAGAACCGTAAATTTATGCGTGATAAAAAAGTATCTTGTGTTCTACTCCAACATATTAAGACGAGTGTACCAACTTTCACCAAAATCTGTTCAGCAGTTGCTGCGTGAAGAGAGGGCTAACAAATAAATAATTAAACACTGAACACACATCTTTTACTTTCATATAATTAGTGTTATGTAACTACTCCTATCGAAACTCCAAATAAATGAATCATCTTGGTAAATATAATAGAATTGATTAACGTTAGTATAAATTTCGATTCTACTAGTGTTAACATTTCAAATTATTTTCGTGTTCTATAACAAACAAATCCAATTTATTAATTTTATATACATAAACCGACTCCAGTCTGATTGCAAATGGACGCAATAATATAATTATTTTATGTAATGTAATGATACATTTCAATTAAGAGGTGAACGTATCGATCAATTTGTTCTTAAATAAATGCTTTTACTGGGACCTAACAGATGAAATGAGTCGGTAATAATTCATTCGTTACATTACTGAAGCCCGCAGAACGGAAGTAATCTCTTTCATGTACGGCTGGAATGAAGTGAGGCATTTCGACATTTACGAATTAAATTTGATTAAAGCAAAAAAGTACCGATGACGTCATTAATCACGCGTGTGTTGGTTCACGTGCGCATTTTGTCAGGCTAGGTACAGTTACAGAAAATCACGTAGCAAGTACGAGACCTATGTACCGGTGTAGATAGCAAGGATATTTCGAGCAAGCTAAATATTTGCGTGCATTCAGCAACAAAGAGATCTGAATTTAAAAACAATAGTGTCCATTATATCCCCGTCTTTGTTATGGCACATAACAACTACCCACTTAATAGTTTGAGCTAAAGTATATATCATAACTAAGTTAT
This sequence comes from Campaea margaritaria, assembly GCA_912999815.1. Taxonomy (NCBI): domain Eukaryota; kingdom Metazoa; phylum Arthropoda; class Insecta; order Lepidoptera; family Geometridae; genus Campaea; species Campaea margaritaria. Next base: position 12,202,289 of record OU538788.1, read on the forward strand.
TAGCAGTAGTCGTTGTTGCTAGTAGTGGAGCTTAGTGAGTTGTTTTTTCATATAATTAATGTTTTTTAGTATTTTTTAAGTGGTGAGTTGAATAAATTAATGTAGGACATAATGTCGGAGAAGGTAAAACAAAATTGCCTACGCAAGATTATAATGTTGGGTAAATAAAAAAAAAACATACACGATCCGTATTATAAAATTCTATAAATATTTTTTTTAATGGTATTCGTCATCGTTAGTTATATATTATTCGTTCTAAGCCAGTGACAGAGGCTGGACAAAATAGATTACGGAAGCGCAGCTATTGAATAAATCAGTTATTGTTAATGGTATTGTAGTGTAGATGTTATTAAGAATTCACGCGGTTAGGCAGACTGTCCTGAATAAGGTAATAATTCAAATGTCGTATTTTGGCAGCGGTAGGTACAAATAGAATTGGAAGACACTCATGGAAGCGCAGTTCTATTCAATAATTCAGTTATATTAGTTCAGTCATTAGAGTTCGCCGGCGACGTTGACGCATATATCTGTTATTTTTTTTTTATTTAAATTCGGTTCCCTTAAACGTAGGTGTACGAAACAAGAATATGGATATCGTTTTATAATAGCGCTGCCGACTACGTTGTTATATCCAGATAATAACGCTACAGAGGTATTATTTATTTATTTATTTATTCAATTGAAACGGCCGCAGCCAATTACAGCAATCGATTACACAAAACACAGTAGAATACAGATAACACAAAATACTCATTCAAAGATTCACTCTCACTCTCTTTCACAAAAACGCAAGCATTCTGACAGTATATCTGACCATCCATCCGCATACACATCACAGCCTGGATTGGCGTCCAGGAGAGCGTTGAGTGCGGAGAGGGTGCGAGGCACGGGCGAGTTCGCGCGCGCCACTGTGCGACAAGACGGTACGGCGAACAGCTTGTGCCTTCTGCTGCGACTATAGTTGACAGGGGTATATATAGGTATATCTATATAGGTATAGAACGATATTCCCATGATCGCATCGTTCTCTGCCTGAACTACAGTTTCACATAATAAATCCGCCTGAGATCACATGTCGGCAGGAAGCAGTGCCGGAAAGCGCGCTGTCTGCGGTATCAAACATAAATGAAATTAGTCAGCGATATGCAGCTTGAAGGATATAACAGCCAAGTTTAGGAACTTACACTGAAGTTAGATTAATTGTTGCCTTAGCTTAGCAGTTAGGAAAGTTTAATGCATAGAGAGTACTATTATTTCTCGGAAGTTAAATGGTCTAAGCAGAGTGAAACCAGGAAAGCTTTGTAAGAGGTTTTCGTTCTTTACCCTGGTATTGCGGGACAGCGAAGAGACTACAGAGGATATATTTTAGCATGGAGTGGTGCACTGCAAGGTCATCTTGGTGGCGAGGCGACGGGGAGCAAAGACTAAATAACCAGATGGGGAGAGATCATTTCTCTCCCTTTTCACTCAAATCATCGCTTGTTCTCTCCAAGCGACATCCCCATCGGTGAGCGTTCCAGTGAAGTTGAGGGTAGGTGAAGTGTTTCTCTGTTGGTGCTGCTTTGCACCTGCAGTGGTGGCACTGAGATAAAGTTCGACGGCGGTCTCCCACAAAGGAGTTAGGTACGTTTTAAATACGGCATCATAAACGGCGTCATACGAGGGTGAATCAAAAAGTTCTTAGAAGTGCATATATATGAAACCTTTTTGGATCAAGTTCGATATTCAAATTAAAGAGTGTCTATCACACTATATTTATGCAGACTGTCACTTGTTTTTGTCAGTTCGTTCGCATGTAATAAATTTTTTTGTGCAACGAGTTGCTAAAAAGTCAAAATTATGGATAAAAGTGAGTTACGTGCGGTGATAAAATATCTCAGTTTGAAAAAAATGTCTACGAAGGAAATTTTTTTGGACATTCAGCAGACATTAGGGGGTGATGCTGTACCCTATTCTACGGTTGCGTACTGGGTGGCTGAATTTAAAAGAGGTAGATCAAGCTGTAAAGATGACCCGCGTTCTGGGCGGCCTTCAACCTCCGTTACAGAAGAAAATGTCAAAAAGGTTGAGAATCTGGTTTTGGAAGACAGAAGAATGACTATAAAACATATAGCTGAGATCCTAAAGATATCTGTTGGTAGCGTTCAATCCATTTTAATTGATTCACTGGGGTTCAAAAAAGTGTCTGCAAGATGGGTGCCACGAATGTTAACCGACGAAAACAAAAAGCGACGTTTGGAAATTTCCAAGCGTAATCTCGAAATGTTCCAGCGTGATTCGGATAATTTTTGCCGTCGTCTTGTCACCATGGATGAAACGTGGGTCCACCATTTTGATCCTGAAACTAAAAGACAAAGCATGTCTTGGAAACGACCATCCTCTCCATCCATTAAGAAATTTCGAGTTGCTCCTACCGCTGGCAAAGTTATGGCCTCTGTGTTCTGGGATAGTGAAGGAATCCTTTTTATTGATTACATGCCAAAAGGCCAGACGATTACTGGACCCTATTATGCAAATTTAATCCCGAAAGTGCGTGAAGCGATTAAAGAAAAACGTCGTGGAAAACTGTCGTTGGGCGTGTTGTTCCTTCAAGATAACGCTCCTGCTCATCGATCGGAAGTTGCGCTCAACGCAATCCGCTGTGCTGGCTTCAATCTCCTTGACCACCCACCATATTCTCCGGACTTAGCCCCAAGTGATTTTCACTTATTACCAAAATTAAAAGAGGAAATTCGTGGAACAAAATTTCACGATAATGACGCGGTTATAGCTGCCGTAGAGGACTTTTTCGAGAGTCAAGAAAATAATTTTTTTTCACAAGGAATAAGGAAGTTAGAAACGCGTTATTCTAAATGCATTGCATTGGAGGGAGATTATGTAGAAAAATAAAATATTATTATTTAAATCTTTGCATTTTTTAATATTGATTCCAAGAATTTTTTGATTCACCCTCGTATATGGCTACTTTTTCATCCTAGGCCTGCTTAGTGTTTGCTGACCCAAAGCACGTCTGGGTCAAATAATCATGAAGTACCTACATTCCTAAATACCTGACGCCAAACTAAGATATCCTGTATCAAGGGAAGGGTTCATGGTTACAAAAAAAAAAAACAAACCGATGAGGATCTAAATAACTATAACTATATACACCTGTTAATCTACTATTAGGTATATATGGTTAGTTAAGTTTACTCATATCAATTATGCGCAAATTTCAGTTACTAATTATTTAACTATTACCTTTTCTTAGTTAGTTTTAGACATATTTTCACGTTACTTTTACTAATCCTTGTGACCCTGCAAAGGCTTATAGTCCGCCGCCAGTGATTAACCCTCCGTGAAATATGTGGAAGTCAGCCGAGACGCTGCCTACGGTGCACGCTGCGTAGCTATAGCACTTTCGATCTATTTGAGAAACTAGTTAGAAGCCACGACGTGACACTTCGTCCTAAATGGCCGGAATCAATATCGTTCATCGCTGGGACGATGGCGCGCACATACATGATTAGGAAACACGTTAATAATCTAAAGGCGTAGATGGGTGCCCACCTTGTCATGTCCCTTTCAGATATTTAGAGCAGACTGGTATTCAACACAGAAATAATATACATAATAGGGTAAAACTTTAAATTATAATTCCTTATCATGACGCAGTAGTCATCATATAAACATTTACATCAGTCCTACAAAGCGCAATTATTTCATTAACACATCTATAGCCCGTTGTTTAACCCAACAGCAGCAAAGCTTCTAATCAAGACCATCAGTGGATGCTCTTGACTATTCAATGTGATTAGAAGCTAGCCCAGGTCTCTATTTGTGGATACTTGTCAGAGATGGTAAGACTGTTTGTTTCTCAGTTTACTCGGTCAAAGGAATTTACAGCAAGGGTTGCTGTCACCGCTGCCTAGAACAGTACCTCGACTATAGTAATGTCAAACAGTTGAGGTCGAGCATGGAGATGCTCCATGTCTTAAGTATAGGTATACATCGGGCCGTCAGGAGTTGTGTCAAAGAGCATCTATATTGTGTACTTATGTATTAGTTATTCAAAGACTGACCAGTACTACGTCTTAACTGTATACTAGCTGTGCCCATGACTTCTGTTGCACTTACAAATATTTCAATTCATATCTTCTGAACTCTGCAAGATATCTAAATAAACCATACACGAATAGCTAAGGGTATACCTAATTTATAAAATTTTCATTTAAGCCGTTTCAGAGCCAACTCCAGACAAATTTTCAGTCGGACAGATGTACAGATAATAATTCTTTAAAAAGTGATGCATAATGCAGTATCTTAAAAATATTAGTTTTCATATGTAGAATAGAATAGAATAGAATAGAAAAATTCTTTATTGTACACCAGAAACAAAAATAAACACAGTAAAGAAGAATTACAATAGGTAAGCAAGGGTAGGGTGTACTTATTTACTTTAAAGTCACAGACAGATATTACAATTTTATTGTTGGAATATTCAGCGAAACAGATGCTACAATACTACGATATATCCATGGATATTTCCAAACATATCAGAGCTGCCACCTTGTTGGCAGCCGACGTAGTTCCTTACGAAACGACTACCAGGAAATTGTTAATTGGCATCTAGTTGTTACGTTTTCGTGTAGGCAAAGGCTACGAGACAGAATAACTAATAGGACCAACCGGTAAATACAACCTGCAGGAATGGAAACTATTCCAATTAAAATGTGCATCGATCGGAAGAGGTACGAATTCGGTAATTGGTATTGCATATTGATGCTAGCAGGAGCTTTGAACAATATGTGCCTACATCTAAACGTAGTTTTACCAAGGGGAGAAAATTAAAGACTGGTTTCTATTAGCTCGCATGGAAGCGCATTTCCGTTTGTCAATTCCTTCCTGTCACTCGAAAGCGTCGGGTTTATTTGCTCGTCGTTTTGTGTCTAGACAAGTGGAGACAACCCTTAGGCAAGTTCGTTGCTTATGCAAAACTAATTGAGTTACTGCCACGGGTATTCCAATGTCAACGGAAAGTGCTCGATCAAAAGCGCATTGTACCTAAGTGCTCCCCTTTTGCAAAGATAATGGAATGTAATACTTTATTGTTGACGGAGGGCAGATGTCACTTTATGCGAAGAATGCGAATAATCCAGTTGTGTGCTTTTAAGTATAAGAAATAATGTAATATTAGTATTATGTGGTAGAAGGAGAAAGTTTAAATATTGGCAAAATCAATAACCGTGTCGTCGTTTAATACTTAGTTTTAAATGTTAAAGACATTTTTTGGGTAACTCATGGGTTGTTGACTTAGGCACTACTATACGGGGGTGCGGGCCAGGTAACCTCCACGAGTGCCCGGCTGTTGTTCGTCCCTCTTGATGCGTTGCATCCGGAGGGAAGGGCAGCAGCTGGGACGGTGCACCCTGGGGTTCGGTCAGCAATTCTCCTAGGGGAATTGGTGGCCGTAGCAAATAACCTGGCGAGAAGAGGTCCTTCGCGTGTCCCTCTGATCAGCAGAGGGCACAGCGAGGGACCAATAACGGGGACTTTTGGGCCGCGGATCGGGGGTCCAACGCCCAAGTTAGAAGTCCCGAGCTGAGGTGCGGCCCGTGTGTTCCGGGACGCACCCAGCGGAGAAAGAGGCCCAAGCCTCACGTGGCGAGCCCGGGAGGGCGCCCGCAGAGGTGGTCGCGGAAGCGCCGTGCGAACCCGTGACCACCTCCATAATGCGGAGAGGAGAACACCCCGGGGTTTTAGTGGGTAAACCCCGCCAGACCAGCTGGCGGGGGAGTCCCACATAACCACCCCGCTCCCCCCCGGGGCCGGGTGGTATGCCTAATGCATTTCCCCGGGAAAAAAAAAAAAAAAAAAAAAAAAAAAGGCACTACTATACGGTTTTTATAAAAACAATTTGTGGTGCATAATGAAAAATGGTAGAGTGCAACAACCATTATTGACCATTGGTTGGTGTGTGTTATTGGTGCGTGTAGTTGGTATAAAGCACTAGTTATTGGTAAATTAGTTTTTAGTTGGTATTTCAGATAAGTATAACATAAAAACTGGGCTAGCACCGCCGTTACTAGCTCGAAGGTCCAATAGTCAAGATTATCATAAAACCGATTACTTCATATGACTTCATAGTACTGAAAATATGTTAAAATCTCATTCATTCCAAAACACGTTCAAAAATTAAAGCTTAATAGAAATATTTGAGCGTCTGGCTGAAACGCCACGTGACCAAAATGCAAGCCTGAATTGGACAAGGGTTGCCAAGCTAACAAGACAATGCAGGCCGCAGGGAATGCTACCTACCAGCTTAGATTTAATTTAGGTTCGTTGTTTACTTCGTATGTTTAATTAACTACAGATAAACATGTTTCTTCAAACAATGATAGTTCGTTAGGGGTTGAGCTGGATTGGGTAGATACCGACAAGAAGAAATGCACAATACGACTTAAGTGGGACGTCACAGGTAGGCCTTCACATAGAATAGAATGCATCGAGTAAAATAGGAATACTCAATTAATAATTATTATGATCGTGAACGTGCGGGTAGATAAGTCAGACTAATGTTTATTTCAATATAAAATTTCAATCCATAAAAAAAGGTAACGATCATAAAATTTTGTCGGTATTGCAAATTATATTCACAATGTCGCCTTAGGCAGTGGAATAGGCAGTAATTTTGTGATACATGTGTGTATGTAAGCGAAATATTTAATTAAACTTTTACCGCCTTATTGAACATTGGTAACTACACTAAACTGTAATGGGAGGCCTCTTCTGCAAGAGACCGCCTGGGGAAGTACCACACCACACCTTTGCCAGATATTTATCCACCAAGCAGTAGTGTGCAAACATTACTGTGTTCCGGTTTGAAGGGCACTGTTTCCAGTGAAGTTACTGGGCATATGAGACTTTAGATCCGATGTCTCAAGGTGACGAGCGCAGTGCAGTGCCGCGCAGGATTATGCAATGCAAATTTCTAGGTGGCACTGTAACTGTTATGTGCAGGCGTAGCGCTTACCATTAAATTAACGACTTGACTCGTCTCGTCACTAAGTCGAAATAAAAAAAAATGCCAGAGGACAAGTTCTAGGCGTTTAGGACTCCACGTGGACGAAGTTGCAGGCGAAAGCTAGCAATTAATAATGGGCTATTCAGAGCTGGCGAGGAACCGTTTCTGCTCAAGCTTGATTACTTCCTACGGTTGTTTAGTGTAATTAGTTAAATTGGACGACAAACAAAATTGCACCTCTTCACGAGCGGTCTAATGATAGCTAGTTCAGTCTCATTAACTTATTCACATTTTGTGAACGGTGCGAAGATCCAGGCTGTGCCTCATTCAGCCATTTTCAGTTCGATGGTTGCTCAAAATGCAATAATTAGAACTTCACTACATAGGTAGTATGCGGCTCCCACGTTATAATTCTGCGAGCAATTATTCGTTGCCCATATTATCCCGCTCTTTGTTTATAAGGATACATTCCCGACACATTTCTACCGGTGTGCTGCATTGCTTCGTGAAATGTGCTAATAGGCGTTCCGTACAGTTTTGATTTCAATGGATGTATTTCGAAAACACCGGTAGTCAGTTAATTGTCATGAATGTCTTTATGGAACACGTGAAACATTATTTTTGAGTTCGAGTTTGAATTGAAATGATAATAGTTTTCAACCAACCAACCTCATGTTTCACAATCGGCTCATCAGCAACCAACAGCTAGAGACCGTCAACGAATCGCAAATAGTTTTAGTTTCCCAACGCTAAGCAAATGTCTCTCCTGGTTCATTCTACTTGTCTCAACCCAGAGCTGGCCCTGGGTAAGGAATAAGGAACTGGTCCTTCCAAACATTTTCAAAAGATTAGAAGTCGTCGCGCCACCTTCTTCGAGGACAAACTCGACGTCTTCGGCTGTCTAGTATATATAATAATATAATAGTTGCAAACCCTAAAATAAATCTCACTAAATTATGTAAATACCTAGAAGTAAATTTAATAAGACTGTCACCAAATAATTTGCACCTAAAATATTAAATGCAGAGCCTTTAAACAAACCGTAAGCTCTTCATCCTTTAAGAATTTGATGCAAAATAAAATAATAACGTTATAATTTTTGACTGGGCCGGGCCCGCAGGACCGTAAAGGAAATCCGCGGTCCGGTGTCAAAGAAGATTTGGGCCTCAGCTGCCAGGATCCCGGACGGGACGGGTCCCGGCGAAACGGCCTATTTCACTAAACATTCCGCGTTTGAACGTCTCCCAATCCCGCTAATACCACCAAACCGCACGTATACAACTTCTAAATCGAACCCATTCGAACTACTTACACTCTCTATTCCCGTTTGAACCACTTACACACTTTATCCGGGCAAACGGCGGCTCCGAGTGATCTTGGGCGATGGAGTATGCAAAACATTTGGCTTCGGGAGACCAATGCAATCTATTTTAACTATTATGAGATCAGTGGGACAACCTATTTAGATTGTAATAGAATCCAGTTGACTGAGTTATTTAGATGTTATTGAGCCACCCTGTGAATACTTTATAGATATTATTGGTATTGTGTCGTCGTCACTCGCTGCCGCGGTCGGCTTGCGTCATTTGTGCTTATGAAAGTTTTGTATTCTTAAAAAAATAAAAATAAAAGAATAGCATTTAAGATATCTAAGACAAAGCGTGGTTGCTTCTAAAATAGAACTTAATTTTGAATAAATTACTAAATGAAATAACCAATACCAGAGTATATTGGTTATTGCATGTGCAAGTACAGAATTTAAGTTATAATGACGATTGCTTGCCTATTGCTCGAAAGCTTTGTATATGCTATTCAATTAGTGTTATACGAGTATATACGAATAATTCATTATGCTGTAATGAGTAAATGCAATGAATTATGCGTAGTTGTAGTTAATTATAGTTTTGTGTAGACATTATTGCCTATCGATTTTATACTTTATTTTTAGGGTATAAAGCCACCGACACATTTGTCTGACGTGTCGTGTCGTGATGCATCAGAAAGGGATCGGTTTCATAAATTTAATATGGTAGCGTTCACATTTCCCTGATGCAGTAAGTAGTGACGGATTTTGTAAATGTATGAAACCGATACCTATCAGATGCATCACGACACGACACGTCAGACAAATGTGAACCTAGATTTATACCCATACTACGCGAGTACCAAACATTGTATTTATAACAGTAATATCACAAGGAGGATGCCAGCTAGTAGTAGAAAATTGAACATAGGGGTACACGCGGATAGTTCATACTGTACTCCCGAGTCTCCTGTTTTATTCTGCGCTCGGGAACTTATTGAGGGTTCATCTTAAACCATTGATTTCCCCAGAGAAAAACTGAGATACATTGCTTAGTGTCAATTGTGGTCATAATGGTGACCTCAAAAAGGTTTAAGACCCAAAAGGCTCTGTAATTTCAAAAGCTATAAAGGAAGGTTAAGGGTACACAGGGTGGGTGAAAGTATTTGTAGACTCACAAAATTTCTCACGATGTGATGTGTTTTTTGCTATACCTACCGACATTTAAACTGTGGAGACGACTGTTTGTTCTCCTTATGTGTACAGTTGACTGTAATTGCCTCTTGTACTTATCCAAAGTAGTTTATAGTTACACATCATGTCAAAAATAATAATAATACATGTGCGTCACGATTAATTACTTTTATCATTCATTTCGTTCATTCAGTCGATGTTGTTACGTTACTACAATTACTGAATCGAATTTCTGATAACCATTCTGAAATAAAATAAAATAAAAGAGAAGCGGTAGCTATGGAGTTTCTTACGAAATCACGACGTGGCTGAAATAATGTTATCAGCTACTTTTCGCAGAGTTTTCTTATACGTTAGTTTATCTACAGGTGTTACAGCATTGCGACGTAACGTTATTGGCAAACCTCAGTCCTTGTTTTAGGTGTTAAAAATATCAACATTCTGGACCATCTAATCAAAAAAGCAGTAAAAAAAGAGGAGAAAAAAAAGAAAGAATGAAAAAGCAAAGTAAAGTAAACCGAGGTGTATCGGATCACCAATAAGAAATTCGGTCATATTTCAGAATTCACAGCTAACGATCGATCGATTACTGGTCTTCCTATATTTCCCCTTTATGGTGGAATCTCTCCAGATCCCATAATCCATAATAATACGGAAATACGATGCAGATATTGATGGTCTGGCGCACTTACCGAATGTCCACTTGAATTACAAATATGTCTGTATGAAATTGAAATATTTCAATGCTGAAATGTTATTAATACACATGTCCAACGAGGTAATTAAAATGAGGACTGGCTTTATTTTTCTGTTAACTCAGCTTCGTAAAATGATTTAATATAACATTTTAATACCATGGAGTAGGTAGGTACCTAACGAGATGAACGAGCCGTTCATCTGATGGTTAACGCCACCCAGTACCCATACCTACATGTAACCTATTACACTATTAATGACTATGTTAAAGACAAAAATGCATGGCCTCAATGTCCCAATCTCCATGATAATGATAAGTAACGTAATTTATTCAATTTCAATAATGTAATTTAATAGTTTGGTAATGATGGTATATCATAATATTGTCAATAGAATAAATATTTTTATATTGTATATTATGGCTTTAAAAAAAAAAAAAAGAATGACTAAAATTTAAAAAATGACATCGCCGTAGAGTTTCTAGGTGCTATCTTCTCTAACGGCCGTATTTCCGAAGCACTGGTAGAGTCAATGGAGTTTTCCTTTTCCTGTGCGAGACTCAGGCATGAGTCACCACTTGAAAGGGAAATATCCTTTTTCTAACTCAAACCATAATTAGATAATAATCATTAGTTTCGTAGATCATAAAATTTGACTTAATTTTTTTTGTATTTCTATACTTATGTATAAGATATTATTTTTTTTTTGACGTGTAAAAGTGCAATATTTTGCCTATTTACAATAAATGATTTGAGTTTGAGTTTGAACAGTTGCATTACAAAATAATGATATTCGAGAGAGCTACAAATTCAGTTAATTTTCTGATTCAAATTATTTATTTACTGCCAAACGAGCTCTTGTCAGCCAGTGAATTCGTGCGTGGGCTAATGTCATACGTGACGTCATATGGCTTACAATACAGCTTATAGAAACCATACCTGTCAATTAGTGATGTTACGGCGATAGTTTAATCGAAACTGAAGTCGGAGTCGGAGGTGGTGGCAGAAGAGATAATAAAAATTGTTAAGGGCAGGCCTGATAAAATAAAAACGTACAAACATTATTCAATCCGCCTGTTTAATTTCAATTAAACAATAAGAATCTTACATGATACAGGCAAAACAATCATGTTTTCAGTAACAGTTAGAAAATTAAATCAAATGAATTGAGTCCGAAAGTAGCAAGACTTCCGATTAAAACCTCCGATTCAAAAGAATCGGAGCCGGAGTCGGAACCGGAGGTGTAATATCAATCGGAAGTTCCGATTTATCGGAATCGGAGTCGAAGCTCCGTAACATTCTTACTGTGAATGTTCGTACATAGTCCGTGGACCAGCCAGTTCACGCTCAAAGTAAGCGATATTGGGCGCAATTGGCAATCGGATGAGTGATCCACTGATGATATTTGAATTTTGTTGGAGTGTCATTTTTGCATTGTTTTAATTTTACCGTAAACCCTAAATATTGTTTCCGAGAATAGGAATATTACTGGATTAAATACACATCGTCCATCGATACCCTAGAAAACAGAGAAACACGCAGAAAGCATATTTTCAGATTCATAGTCGATGCCAGTTTGTTTTTCAAATATATTATGTACTGTCATAGTTCAGATACAGTTATAAATGAACTGTTGTTATGTTCAGAGTATTTCATAATTGAGAGAATTGATTGCATTCATAGTTGACCTGTTAAAATATTTCAATCACAGAGTAATAGAAATAGTTCGGACCGTTTGTGGAATCCTACCCCAACCAGAACAATGATAATTTAGAGGCAGAATTGAAATGAAATGTTTTGTTGTCATTTTACTGTGTAACAAGACGTACGAGTTGTTCACCCGATGGTAAAGGCCACGCTAGGCCATCACAGTTTCAGTGCCACCCAGAACATTGCTTTGCAAAATCTTAGCGTTGCACTGTGCTCGTCAGTTTGAGACATTGATTCGAAAGTTTCATAATAATTCCACTGGATAAAGAGCCCTTGAAACTAAAACACTGGAATGTTTGCGCACTACTGCTTAGCAGTTGAATGTCTTGTATAAGAGGCCTATCGTCCCTGTGAGGTATGGAAGCGCTGGAACGGGGCAGAGTGCGTCATCGAACTCGTAACTTGTTACGACTTTACTGTCTAGTAAATATGAATTCAATTCGCTAAAGTTTAAGTGCTTCTAAGGCTCATGATTTTTACTTAGTTCACTTCAAAGCCTCGAGTCGACCACTTCTTACTACTCAAATAGATACAAGTTTTTCAATAAATATGTGAGAGCATATAAGCCTTCAATGGTTGAAAACGTGAGCGATATTTTTCGACCTCTTCAAACCGTTCTAGTCAATACACGTGTGTTTGTTGCCTGAGTTACCTACGAGCACCCGCTGTTTCCCCTAAAAACATTTCTAAGCCTCATTCGTATATTTACTTTGTTTTGTACAGATAAAGCTACTTACGACAAATGGGTTGCAGGTATGTTTTATTGAAATTTGTATTTTGTTTAGGTAAGAATGTGGATATGAAAAACTGCATTTATTGAGGGGTGTGGTTTCGTGAAATGGCTTGCTACATTTTATCGTATTCAAATTTTGTCGTATTCCATTTGTCACTACACAGTGGTATAAGGAACTGTGCCTTTGATTAATAAGCTTACCTATATTCAAAATGAAAATCTCAGTACACGCACACCTAGGAGAGGTAATTTATTTATTTATATAACTAAAACGGTTTAAACGGTAAGTAAGTCCATTCAAATAGTTAGAAATGGATATGTCGTAAACAACAAAACTCCATTGGCATTTGTTTTACATAATCCGACTACAATCTCCACAAGCTTCTCCGAGCAGAAAAGCCACTCATTCAGATAACATGTTCAAGAAAAGAAAGCTAATAATACAAAATCACTTACACTTCGAGGAAATCGGTACAGAAACCAGCTGGCGATAATGTCCTGTACATAAACGGCAGAGGCAGACAACAAGGAACCAGCGTTGCGACAATATTACTGAATGCCAAACAAAACTTTTTTTTCCCATTTAGGTGGGGAAACTTTGCCCACCATCATATCTGTGTGCATGGCTTACCATAATGGAATTATCCGACGTGTTTAGCAGATTGTTTCTTATTAAAAGGGCGGGATTACGTTTGCGGAAAAATCTTATATGCTGTGAACCCTACCCTACCTATCTTTAAACCATAGATGGTGGCATAAAAGACACTTGTTGTGATGCAGATAATCATGCATATCAAACTAAGCATGTGTATAAGGTAAGAAGGGGGGAGGTGGTGGCTTTACTGTTATGGTGGTGAAGGCAAGAGTTAACATGTTAAACACAAGTTTTCGTCTCACCTACAAGGAGTAGAAGCTGGACTTGAAACTTTTAGGCCACTGAATCAACGGGTCCATTTGTAAAGAAATATTTTCTCTTGTCGTATGGTTTTAATAAATCTACTATTGCAGTTGGCACGGACCTTAATTCAATTTAATTTAGTGCACTGTGGTTGCAGGAATATAGGAGTAGGATAATACATAATTAATATCACGATGTGGGTCAACCGCATCATGCTGTTAATTCGATATCGATATGTCCGCGGCCCCTGATGTCTCTTTGAATGCCAGTGACAATCACGTCACTTAGCTGTACAACATAATTACACAAATGTGGCCGTACTCTGGTTGTATCACAGCTAGACTGTATGCAAATTGAAATTAGATGATTAGGTGGTTTCGGAACGAATCGTGTTACTTACATTGTGCGAGCTAGTGTGCGAGATAAAACAAAGTACTGGAGGACAGTCACTGTACTTTCTCGATCAGATAGTGCGAGGTGCTTAACATACTCGAGAAGATAACTTAAATTGCCAGCTACTATTACTAACTACTAACATTTATTTATATTGAAACTCAATCAAGCATAATCCTTACTTATATTATAAATGCGAAAGTAACTCTGTCTGTTGCTCTTTCACGCCTGAACTGCTGAACCGATTGAAATGAAATTTGGTACAGAAATAGTCTAGAGCCTAGGGAAGGACATAGGCTACTTTTTATCGCAAAAAATGCATTGTAAGGGTTTGAAATAGGGGATGAAAGTTTGTATGGAAGTATCGTCATTTTTGAAGCTAGAAGCTTGACATTTATTTTTTAGGCTTTTGATTAGATATAAATAAATTTGGCATTCAAAGTTTGTAAAACTTTACCCTTGAGGGGTAAAATAAATTTGGGGAATGAAAGTATGTATAGGAATATGTAAAGTTTCGGCTTAACCACTGCACCGATTTAAAAAAATATTTCTCTAATGGAAAGCTACATTGACAGCGAGTAACATAGGCTTTATTTTATCCCCATATTCCTGCAGGAACAGGAACTAGGCGGGTAAAACCGCGGGCCACAGCTAGTGGAAAATAAATTTACTTTTACTTTACTTTAATTGACTTTAATAATATTCTAATTGGATTGCTACTAATTGTTCAAGATATGTTTATAGGTGCGTTTATATATCAGTCTATCCGCATTGAAGTATCATATTTTAACCCAATCTGGCATTAACCTTACTGCTAAAATTTAAGACCAAGCAAAATACAGTCTAATAAGGCTGACGCTTGTTTGCCTTGGCTCTTGGTTGTAGTCATTTGGTATCTGTCAAAGAAATTTTGCTGAGTTAAAGTGAATTAGAGTGCAGTTACTATTTCGTCCTAGTGTCTAAAGCAGGCTACTAACTTCATCTGACCCACGTCATCTGGTCAGGTGACCTATTTATAAATTAATGACATGCTATATGGATGTCTTGGATCAGTGCGCTTAAGGTGATTACAGTGCCCAAATCAGCAACTCGACGCACAAATATCGCGCGGAATACTATTGAAATAAAGTCCAAGTCAGCGCGCAGTTCGATGTCAAATATGTGTTTCGTCACGGTTGTTAGATTGAGAAATCGTTAGTAGAGTTTATAGATATCATCTTAATCTATCCATTGACATGGATATAAGTAAAATCACCGAAGCCATTTGGTAGAAGATGCACCATAAATAAAATAATACGAGAAACTTTTTATAAAACAGTAAGAATGTAATATGAAAAAATAAAAAAAAAAACAAATGTACTTGCATTGATAAATTCGAATAGGTATATATTTATCTGATTTTTAAAACATGCCGTGAGGGAGCAGTTCGCTTTAGAAAGTACCCTTTTGATGAGACTAAAGCCCTTAAATGTCCGACCGCAGGATCCCAATTATCACGCTGATATTGACGGACGTAATTTCCATACGTCTCATAGAAGTGTAGGCGTATATCAAACTACGTAGGTATATGTAATTTCGTTGGTGTGAATCTTTTTTACCGTCGGATGGGAGAAATTTTATAGCAATTGTCAATAAATGATTTATTATTATTATTTGAATATCCTAATGACATTATTGATGTTATGCGTGGTAAGCAGGCAAGTAGTTCATATTTTTATGTAGTTGTACTTATTTGAAAAATACGGCAATGGCGTTACAGTGGTGCTACGGTGAGGCTACGCTGCTCGCTAACTACGCAGCTACAAGGCTACAAATAAATTAAAAAAAGTTCTAACGACTGGACTAGGATTTCCAGTCGAATATATTTTAACAACCGTTAAAGGGCATCTGGTTAAAGTTTTACGTGGCCGTGCTAGACTTTATTTTACCCAGACGTGGCACTGCTGCCGGCATTTTAAAATATTTCCTACTGGTAGTTGTTTATTAGACATGTTATATTTCTAATGGGCATTAATAATTTTTTTAAAGGTTTTGATTGCGAAACTATTTCGAGGAATAAACTCATTGATCACAAAACAATAGTAAGCTGCAAATTAAAATTAAAAACTTTAAAAAATATTTAATTCGGAAAACTAAAATATTCACATTAGTTTCTTAAGAAAATTACATAAAAACGAAAATATGAACAATGCCCATTTAGCTTTTTTTTTAATAACCTATACTGTCCCACTGCTGGGCAAAGGTCTCCCCCATCTCCTTCCACATGTCGCGATTGTTTGCCAAGTCGGACCAACTTGGTTCGTATGTATCAAGATCGTCACGCCAGCGTTTTCTTGGCCTGCCCCGGCGCCTACGCTCTTTTTCAGGCATCCATTGTGTGACGATCTTGGCCCATCTGTCGGGGTGCATTCGAGTTACATGGCCCGCCTAATCCCATTTAAGCCTAGCTGCTTTGAGACCTACATCAGCGATGCCAGTTATTGAACGCAACGTGGTGTTTCGGACTCTGTCCGTTCTTTTGACTCGTAAGACGCTGCGTTCCATCGCTCTTTGGCAAACCCCAAGTCTGAACCTCTGAGAATCGGTCAGCGACCACGTTTGAGCACCGTAGGTGAGGACAGGCAGGATACACATGTCGATGAGTCGGCGTTTGAGTGATAATGGAAGGTCGCCCTTCTTCTTCTTCTTCCTTGCTTCCTAGCTCTTTCATGGACCAGTAGCTCCTCCATTTAGCTTAGGACATTAAATTTATTAATTTAACTATTACTAGTACTGTTTTAACTGTTGTTTGAGTTTTAATACTGGACTTTAGATATTAAAACAGTCGTGATCCTACGTAATTTTGGAGGATCACCGATACAGCTTTTCTAATACCTCCCGACTATTGAAACCTAAGCAAATTTATTGCTTAGTTAGGTAACTTTACCCGTGCGCCAAGAGCCAAACTTGCGAGTCGGGATCTAAACTTGACACAAGCGCAATCAATTTAATTATTATTCAGTTAATTCCATCCAGTCTATGCTTGGACTTTTAAATAGCGTTAGTGAACATGAAAAGTCACACTATTTCAATGGAGGATACAAATCAAAGATAATAATCTTTATTCACATAGAATTTGCCAGACATTCATCCGCCAAGCAGTAGTGTGCAAACACTACTGTGTTTCGGTTTGAAGGGCATTGCTTGCAGCGAAATTACTCGGCACAATATGAGACTTTAGAGCTGATGTCTCAGGGTGAAGAGCGCAGTGCAGTGCCGCGCAGGATTATGCAATGCAGGGATCTGGGTGGTGCTGTGACTGCTATGAGCAGGCGTAGCGCTTACCATCAGGTGTACGACTTGCTCGTCTCGTCACTCAGTAAAATAAAAAAATATATAAAAAAAAAATATTCGTATAGCCCATGAAGAATCAGTGAGTCTACCACCGGATTCGAAATACACCCAACAGAGAAGAACCACAAAAAACTCGATGACAATTTACACAATAGAATAGAATAGAATAGAATAGAATAGAATAGAAAAACTCTTTATTGTACACCAGAAACAAAATTAAACACAGTACAGAAGAATTACAATAGGTAAACAAGGGTAGTACAATGGGCGGTCTTATCGCTAAAAGCGATTTCTTCCAGATAACCTTGGGATGGACAGTAAAAATCATTTTTCGATAGTAGGGTGGGTGGCGTACTTACAGTATTACAGTCACAATAAGTCAAAGTCAAAGTCAAAGTCAAAAATATTTATTCACATCGGCCCCAAGAGGAAGAAAAGGAAGATGTGTTATTAATATCAAGTACATTGACGTTACTAACATTAAGTAGGTACTACTGCTAGTTACTGGGAGGTACTTGAGCAGTTTGACTCCTTGCACGGGTGAAAGGGTGATTAACACTTTGACTGCTGAGCCGTTTTGCTTGTCTAGCCACGGGTGCGGTTCTACACGCGCCGTAGTGTTTTGCTATACAACAAACATAACAGTTGTGTTTTCCCGCGCTCGTGGCAAGTTATGAAAAACACGACAATTGTGTTTTCAGCAGTGAACGTGTTAAGCTATGGCATGACTGAGACTCCAGCACTTGCACATTCCGCATCATCTTCAAATCTGGCGGCACCTACCCACCTACTACCCTTCTTATAAGGGTCGCTAGTATTGACAATGATGGTGTAGATTACTAAAGGGTATCAAGAGGTATGCCACAGTTTTATTAAGTGCTATTCTCAGCATTATGGCTTTCAATAGTTCTGTCCTTGGAGCTTAAAGCCTTAGTTTTTGGCGACCCCATCTCTAATCGGCCAGTTAAGGCAAACAGGGATCAGGGGTCTTATTTGGCCCCAATGAGTGTGTCGAGGTCCGCAGTATCGCCCCTCACTGATCTCTCGTTATACGTGCGAATACGGTCCCTACGGCTTAAAACTATTAATTTCGTAATTAGAATATAAAAAATAAACAACAAATTTATTTAGCATAAGTAAAGTAAGTTACCAGTAAGTAACGTTTCCAAAATCTTGGTTACTTTGCTCTACATCGTATAGCATCGTATAGAATCTTCTAGAGAGTGATTTAATCAATATTCAATAATAAAACACGTGTAGATCATTAGCTAGTGCAATTATAAAATGAATAATTTATTAGCTATAAATATTTTTAGTTAGTGGATTAAAAACCGCAAAGCTAGCGGCTAATTTGAACCTGAAGATAATATAATGGCATTGCTTTTAGTCCTTGTTTGTGTTGCGGTAACATCTATAAATATTTTCTAATGTTTTGACCTTTATGCTTTCTGCTTCGTTCTTTGTGAGAATTTAAAAATAGTTTTATCCGTTCTCCCATTTTTATTTTATTTCTAACTCTACTAATTAAAAGGGATAAAATTTAGTGGTCACCTACTTATTTGTTTGGACAATTATAATATAAAGAAGCCAAACCAAAAGTCTGTACCTAAAATATATATTAAAAAGAAATCGTTTAGCAGAAAATAACTTATTAAATGTAGGCATTGCAGTCAAATGTTGAAAGCCTCCTTCTGCATATCACGTTTCAGTTTATTGACAGACTTGGCAGCTTGTTTTTTTAGCTTGTCTGCTTCTGCAAGTGATGTTTAGGCTATTATTAGTGTTGTATATTTTTGGAATGGTCTTTATAATACCTTTACTTTGATACTCGATAGGCTTTGGTTTTTTTTTGTTTCATCGAGAATCTAAAATTGCTGTTCACAGCCGCCCTTTTTCTAATCTTTATTATAACCTACGAGTATGTCACTATCGTCATTGTGACCAATCGAATGATACCTCGTTTATCAAAATCCTTCAAGCCGTTTAGGCTGTAGGAACCATAGCCTCATAGTTCCTAATATTCTAGACATAGGGAAACCTAGTTAGGGATGAGTCAAGTTTTTGTACGTTATCGTAACGTATTTTATCGTGGACGCTTTTTCTAGCCCTAGACTAAAACATGAAAATAGGTAAAACATACACATATTTTCTTCATAAACACTATATTTGTCTCCCAACAAGTAATATTATTCTAACAATACCAATATTTTCTCAGGAGACAAGTGTAGAAACAATAAAAGAGTTTATAAGATTTCAATATCGGGTGTCCGAAAAGTTCTAAATGGCGACCCTCGGGTGCCGAAGCCGGCAGATACAATAGAATGGAGGAACGGAACGACACAGACCGACATTTCACTTACAAAAATATTGTTGTTGTTCCATATTTATTTAAACTGAATACGGATGGGCAAATGTCTATTTCAAGTGGTCGAAACAAGAATAACTATTGCAAATGGAAGGTGTTTTTAAATCACCTATGTTGTTAGTACATTACAAGTACCTGTGTCAAACACTGTCTTCGTTTGCTAGGCTTTTGTACCTACTACAGATTACTATCGTAGCTGCGGTTCCCGGAGAAGATTTTTTAGAAGAGATTCGGGCGGCTACTAGTGTAATAATACTAACAATTAACTGGCCCATCCTTAAAGTTTGACCGCCCGGGCAAGATTGCGAACGTGTTATGTAAACGTGGGTCAGCAAAGATGCAGTGTTCACTGCAGGCGACAGGGCGCTGGCTGGTGATTGCAATTTGCACCAAATTTCATTAGAGATATACGGACAAGTTGAGCCCCTACACGAAATAGCCTTTCGTAAAACAGAAGCAAATTGAAGCTGAAAATCTTATAAGAGTGATAAGAAGCTGGCATAAATCCAACACCAAGCCGAGTAGCCCGATAAAGAAGTTTAGAAAAAGTTAAGTTCGCTACTTTGAACTTACAGCACGACAGATAAGCATCTTTTCACCGCCTAAATGCTCGCCGTAATTTTTGGAACAAAAACTACATAGTTGTTAAGCTAAGCCTAATGTTTTATTCCTTTAGTTTAGCAAGTATCCGCCACAGAAGTTGTGGCTTTGCGGATTTAGAGACCTACATACATAAATATACATGCCGACTGAGTCAAATTATGTTTGTTGTGGTGAACAACTGAAATGAATTCACTAAAAGGTGATTAGTGTTTAGCAGACGAGTTCAAAAATAATATATAAACCATAAACAGAGATTCTATGTTACACAGAGCGGAAAAAACTAACACGGAGAGCAGGAAAAGTACTTTAAATGTCGTAGATAGCTACTCAAAGGACCTATTTGATTTTTTATTTGACGGTGTGACGTGATGCGCACGTCGATCACCTGATGGTAAGCGCTACTCCTGCCCATAACAGTTACAGTGCCATCCATAACTTTGCATTGCATAATCTTGCGCGGCACTGCACTTGAAAGTAGACAACAGAGTACCTCACTGACTAACAATATGATGTTGAGATTCAATTATATGATTATCATCAACTAAATATAAAATTAAAGCAAAATTCAGCAAATTAATTCGAAATTCCCGTGAAATTAAATGGCAAAACACTTAATGATTGCTACTGTGCACCGAGTCGTGGGCTCATTTGTTATGCCCACAGCGAAGTTACCGGAACTACAGGGCGAGATTCCTAACTAAAATTTAATTTTCCTAATGCACTATGCGCTGAAGTTTGAAGGTCTAGTGCAGCTGGCATTGAATGCCCAAGAGTGTCCATGAACAAAATTGTTAGAAAATATTTCCAACACTCGTAAATAGCAAACGAGAGGCGAAATAAAATAGGCAAAGTTCTCGTAGGTTTGGTACTACGTATGTTACGTTCGAGAAAACCGATAATGCTCTCATAATCGTGATAATCTGGTTTAAGCTCACGGTATTGCGTTACTTACCCGAATTAGGGTGATTTGAAGAAAGATAATATATGACGAAAGGGGTTTGAGTAAATCTGAAGGCTTCCAGAAGTATAATTAGAGTTGTCGAATTATGTAATCGTTATCAAATGCCTATTCATAGTAAAAAGTTTTGCAATTCCACAGAAACATAATACTTTGAGAGGTAGGTAGGTAACAAGTACCTTTGTCATACTGTAGGACCTCGTTGGGGGCTGAGCAACGCTCTATCGCTATATGTGCCGTGCAATTTTATTTGCATATATTTTCTCTACGTCCCTTTGTGACAAAAGGCACAGCCGGTAATCGATTTTTCTAACCGACTTCATTTCTAGAAAACTTGACGACTGCTATTTGTTACGAATTGGTCTTGACCTGTCTAAAGAAAACATCATGTCGAAACCCACACGCCAACCTTAGAACTATTTCGGAAGTAGGTATGTTATTCACCAATCTGGATCAGGCCTCGTGGGTCGATTATGGCCTCATCCTAAGTGAGGGGAGATCCATGCTCACCAGTGGGCCGACATGGGTTGAACATTATATACTTTTTTATAATAATATCGGTTTCCTATTAGGTTTTAGTTGAAAGTTAAAGTTTTGCAATACTGCATATGTTAATTTTACTCTCAATATGGCAAAGCATAAAATCCGTAGTTTTTACGAATGTATTCTCTTAGATTCAACCACATCATTTCAGTTAGACTTTGACCATACATACATCGTTTTAATGTTTCCTATTACCACAGCTAACAAATTACTCTACAAACTATGCTAACGACTGCACAAACGTTTCATTGAAAAAGCTCTAGTAAAAGAACATGATAAAACGTACTGTTGCTGAATTTCAGTCTGTCGCGTCGTCTCAGCTACAAATAGTAGCAGCCAGTAGACGTCAATATATTGTTAGCCATTTCTGCAACGCGCTTCCGCAGGTCCAGCAGAACAGTGGGCCGCTGCCTCAACACATTTGGCGTCTACACAGCTTGGCAAACACAAAATTGGACACTGTTTAACGCGTTACACAATAAATTAATGTTCGTTACTTACACTCCTTAGTTCGACTTTCTTTAAGAAATAGTAACCAGACTCGTCTCTAACCCAAAGCAAAATATGAGATGTTGGTTGTGAGACTATTCGATTTCACAGCATTTCTAGACTTCTGCATGATTATCGCCGTATAACTTGTTACTGCAGTACTAAGTTTATTTTTTGTTTGTTTGTCCAATAAGGTAGTAGGCATCCTCGTGTATCAGAGTTTTTCAGGCCACCCAAGGGCCAGTCGAGACCGACGTCCTTCCAAAGTACTATGGATATCTGAGAAAGCATTGGTTTGGGTTTGTCATTGGTTATCGGGGCTGAGGGCTGAACCCCGTAGCATTGGGTTGGATTGCACAAGTTACCCAATGACCTGGTGGTTGAGGGGTAACTTGAACTGTGTGAATAGTATACTTTCTTTTCGTAGCATTCATGGTAATAAAGACCAGTATTTAATATTATTATGAGACATGATTTACTAATTTTGATCAGTGTCTGGTATCGAGTACTGATTATTTAACTATATTGGTTTGATAAAGAAATAGGCAACGACTGTAATGGAGCGAAGTAGGTCCTGTAACATGAATTAACTCGATAGTACTTAATCTAGCATGAAACGACGAGATATAATTTTAATAATGCTGATTTTTTGCATATGCTCTATTTCTAAATAGCGAGGATCTCTGCATGAAACGAGTTAGACTAGCAGCGAGGGCTACGTACAAACTGGTTTTAAAAAAGCAACAAAGATTATCGCTCTAACTAAAAGACAAACTCGGTTATAGGACAAACTTAACTTTGCCGTTCGATCCCTAGACGCGGCTATTGCCCCATCCGCGAATAATAAGTTTGTAATAGTAAATTATCTTTTTTTGTTATTGAACTGCGAGTACAGTGTTCAGATTTTTTCTTTTGCTTGTGCTGTAAGACATTGCTTCTTGCCATATTTCATGATTCTAAGCCAACCAAAAGTACCCTATAGGTTTTGATTCCATTGTGAAATCGCGAAATATGCGAAAACATGCGACATAAACGGTGATATCTTTTGATCGAGTTGATTTAAAAGTTTGATTTTTTTCACAGCTGAAAGAAACCGTAGACCTGAGTATATGATACAAATTTTAACTTGATACGTCTACGCATTTCTGAGAAAGACAGATAGACGGACAACAAAGTGATCCTAAAAAGGTTTCTTTTTCCTTTTGAGGTAGAGAACACTAAAAAGACAACATTTCTGGTGCAAAAAACGCAGTGAATTGCGTAGTTGTTCGTAGAGCTTTTAACACTATTGAAAGCCGTTACGGGGCTGGCAAAGTTGCAATGCGACTAAAAATTCCTAAAAATAAATAGAAAAAAAGCTATACATATCTATGTGCCATCTACCTCGCTGAGTTAGTAAGTAGATGTTAGAATGAGAGTAAGACATATCTTACTCGTATCTATGCAGCGAGCGTGCGGCGGACCGCAGATATTTGCGGCGCGCTGTCCTATTGATGTATTTTGTATGAAAAACGCATGGAGTGACGTCATGCAAAGTGCCACACGTCGCACATCGTGTCTTTTTAGTCTCACTTGCCGCTAAGATCAAATAATGTACCATATTTACTCGTACGTCCGCAATAATGTTAGTAATTTCTTAAGCACTACCCAAACATTAGAGTTCCTTAACAATTATTATTAAGTAGTGCCAAAATACTAACGATACCTTTCAATTACTATTGAGTCATAGGGTGTTGAGACTATTCTAAAAGCGTGTATTAAATAATAAATAGCTCACAGTGAATTTGCTAGTTTGACTAATTAAAATAATTAAATTAAGTAATCCACAACGCAAGCCGTGTTTTTACCCAACTGCCAAAAGGAGGGTTATATTTCTCAGACTCCATCTTTAATTTAATTAATTAAGTACCTTTGTATGTACCTGGGGGCAAGGCAGTGCCTCCGCCAAGTTGGGCAAACAATGGCACAGCAGTACCATAATTGTCTCGATTCGAGATCATTTTAAGCTTAATTAATGAGAGATATGATTTAAAATCCTTATGGCGGACATACTCGTACAAAGTAGTTTCGCAGTCTGGATGTTAATTATTAATGTTATAGCTTGTTTAATTAAAAGCGGTTCATAAATATGCAAGTAGGTTAAAAACGAACAAAAGGATTGTACTTACTTTGTATACAAAAGTTATTTTAATTAGGTACTTCACCTATCCAAAAATATAAATAGGGATAACCTCTTTCATATGAAAATGCGCCGCTAAAAGGCCGCTTAGAAATTACGCATTCAAAAAGATACCAACCAACGAAGAGTACGCAAAGGGCCGGCCAAAGTAAGGTAGAAGAGATTGGTATGTTATCATAAAAGGATCACGGTATACATGGCATTACGTACTTTAGTAGGCATACAATTTCATACCCATCTGACCAAGTAGTAGCAGGTAAAGTAAGTAACTTATTGAAAAGTCCGTGTCTATCTTGAAGATATTTCCTCGGACCTTGATTCGTTTTGCCAATAAACTGTATTTCTCCCTCGGGAAAGCGCAAACAAATATCAACTTTTGTAGAAAGTGTGGAATAAATATTTCTCGCTCGACTACGAAGTGGGGCAAACCACGAGGTTTGCTTGACATCTTAGTTAATAACTTACTCATTTCTTAAGCGTTGTGAAGTGTTGGCAGGGTCTCAAGATAACGTTGATTTCAAGACAAAGTCAATTTGCTGGCACTTTTGGAATAGATTACTTAGCTAGAGTGTAAACTTAATTACCCTCTGTGTTTAAGCAGCAATTAAAATTGATGCTCCAGTTATGATGTGGTGGGGTTAGAAAGACTAGTAATGTTGCTTGTCTCGAAAGGCAAAGATACCTGGACACACAACCACTATTCTTCACTAGTTGCGCTCCGCGGTTTCACCTACGTTAATTATTATCCCACAGGAACCGCTTATCTTTCCGGGAGGAAAAGTAACCTGTGCTCTATTCCAGGATACACAATCTTTTATACAACACGCAACACACAAACTTTTATAGAAAGTCAATAGGTACTGAGTGCTGATAAAAACGATGAGTCCTAACACCATTAAACTACTGTTAGTCACTGAGGAGTTATGTAGCTTACCATCCGTCTCTATCATCAGATCAGGTTAATGTCACAACAGTATTCTAATGTCATCAGAATATGCCGGTTTCTTGTGTCAGAAACTGTCAGGGCGCCACACGAGGACCTCTGGCATAGCCACGGTTATTCGATGACGGCTCTACGATTTGATTCTTGAGTTCAAGAACGGGGGATGGACATCCGCACAAAACTTGTGAAAGTAAGTCATGGCTGCTCAAGATGAAACTAAAGGGTAATAAGGCCTCGGTCAAACTTTAGGAAGCAATCATGCCGACGTATTGTGTGTATAGTTCCTATTCTGTGTACAGATCTCAATGTGCATTGGATTATTGGATTATAGGAGCATCTAGACCAGTACTAATAGCATTAGCCGAAATTGGATGTGCTTGTCAACAGGAAGCCAATGTTATATTGTGGATCTAGGATGCTCTCGAGATACACAATTAAGTACAGTGATCGTTGGCTAATAAATTGAAACTGTTCATTTAGCTTCTTCAAAAGACATTTATTAAAAAAAGAATGAGAGGACTAGATAGTAAAATCCAAGCATCAGTTAGCACGGTATGACAACAGTAATTCTCTGACATGAAAATCTACTTTGGATGAACATTGAACATAAGATAAAAATAAAAATAAGTAGCATAAATTCCACCTTAAATTCGGTCACGCCAATGAAAGACAGAAGACGTATTCCGTAAGCCAAATAACACCTAAATTATAGAACCTACTTTCAAACTTCCGAATACCTTTTCTACCAAAACTTTAATGAAAGTTTTTTTTATTTTACAGTGTGACGAGACGAGCATGTCGTTGACCTGATGGTAAGCGCTACGTCTGCCCATAACAGTCACGGCACCATCCAGAACCCAGCATCGCACAATCCTGCGCGGAACTGCACTGCATACGTCGCCCTGAGACATCGGCTCCAAAGTGTCATATAATTATGCCCAGTAATTTTGCTGGAAACAAGGCCCTTCAAACCGGAACATAGTAATGTTTGCGTGTAAGATTTCAGAATCATCCATTATCAATCCAAACTCTGGATTGATATTGGATGATTCTGATTCCAGAGATCCTGAAGATTTCAAGTAATGCACAAAAAATTACGCATTAAAACCTCTTCGTTTGGACACAGCAGAACTGTTTTTACTATGGTTTGGATGTCCATTATAAATATTGCTGTTTCCACTTTCCAGTTAGCAGGTTGCGCTGCCTCAATCACGAGTTCCCTCAAGTTATACCGAGGCACTATGACGCTGTGTTTGTGTCGACAAGCTGATTATGTCTCTCTACTACAAGTTTGCTGCTAACTTGGAAACTAGTTCCTCTTCAGGCTGGATTTGTAATCATCGTGTGTAATAACTGTTGTGCAATGTACTAGAAATATATTTATATGCATCCTTATTTTTCCTGGGTAATGAAATTGTCTTTATTTTATAGCTATTTTTATTTCAGCTCTTTAAATAAAAAGAAAGTTAGAAAACGTGAGGTATGAAGCACAACTTATCCAGTTATTTCATATCATATCAACCGCACGAACTACATGCAGTTTAGTGGTTTTCAGTCATTTAATTTTTCACCATTTGCTTTTATTACTATACATAATTAATGGAGCTTTTAACTCGCTTCGTTTTGACCGAGATAAAAGTATTATTAGTAGCCGTGCCTTGTTGTTGTGCCTTCCGCAGTTTTCCTGTTTATTCCAGGGTAGATTTTTTATAAAAAGTACTCCGTGCTATAACCTCAAATAATTATATTCTTTTTACTGTGGCAATTTTGCGTTCAGATACCTTGAGATGTATTGGCGAGTGGAACAAACAAACATCTTAACTTTCAAATTTATTCTATTAGTAGGATAGAACGAAAGGTTAATAGGATTAGCAGGATATTAGTATATGTAATTTTATTTTTCATATAGCATTCAGAAACCTTTAAATTGAAGTAGGTATCGGACAATCAATTGAACTATCAATTAATTAATATGATTTTCATATAGCGGGTGCCTACATCATCATGCCACGATGGCTATAAATTATGTCGAGCTATTTTATATACATGGCCGGCAATTTATTTTTTGAGGTTCCAAATTAATTATATTTGGTATAACACTACCATGTCATAGGAGACATAATATGGTAAGTACTAGATACAAAGAGGACACTCTCCACACCCCCGGAATACGCTTCCCCGCACCTCCACCCGCAATCCGGAGGGAAATCGGGAGTCAATATTACACACCCAAATGACAATAGACACACGGATTAGTATGATCTTCCATGCTTGCGGATTGTCTTTTGGTTTGCTCGCGTAGTAGCGTCGCGCATAGTAGAGTATAAACGTCATGTAGGTAATAGGTGTGAAATGTCATATCAATTATTTGTATAGAATAGAGCATAGATTTAAAGTCTGTGGTATACCTAAAGTTTTTTTTTAAATATTTGACTGAATGACGAGACGAACAAGTCGTTCACATGATGATAAACGCTACGCCTGCCTGCCCATAAAAGTTACAGGGCCACCCAGAACTTTGCATTGCATAATCCTGCGCGGCACTGCACTGCGCTTGTCACTCTGAGACATCGGATCTAAAGTCTCATATTATGCCCAGTAATTACGCTGGAAACATATGACATATATTCGAAAAATGTAAATAAGAAACGGCAATTTAAAATTTTATCATATAGTCGAACATAGTACCTCGTCTTTTTTGTAGTCGGTTAAAAATATAAAGGTAAACGTTCCTAGCCAATGCGCGTGTGACGGTGTAACGTTACATTTCATATTTCAAGCAACGTTCCATAAATTGGACTCCGCTTTCGCCACCCACAGCTTTTGTATAGAGAAGTCGGGAAACATCGGGGCAATATACTTACTAACTGAAAATTATGAAGAGGTATTCTTTTTTCTTACACAATAGATGAAAGTGTATCAAAATAACCTTAACCTCATTATTAAATTAACCTCGACCTGCAAAAGCAGCGGAATTGGTTCTCTGTATTTCGCTTTTTCCTTATAATTGTCGGTTTTCCTGAGGTTCTAATGTTAACCTTCTATCATGGCTTAATTTAACACCAGGTGAGATAGTTGTCTAACCTTTAATCACTTTAGAAATAATGGGCACAAAGCATGGAGAGATAAAAATAAAATGAAAAATAAACAGCATAATAATAATTGTAGGGAGGATCCTAGTTGTATCTGTCGAAACTAGCTTACAATATAATGTCCATAATGATGACTTCTTTGAAGTGAGTCATCATAGTAATTACATTGTCCGATAGTTTCTCGTCTATGCGTATTTCCTACCGTGTATGCGGAAGGTAGTGGCGGTTTGGGCTATAGAAAGCAACCGGCTTTATTGACTTCCATTTGTTACGAGTTGAACTTATTATTGAACCTTGAACCTGCGCCATACGAACGTAGTAGGTAGGCATCTGTGAGGTAGACGAAACATTTCCGTTTTTTCAATACCGTAGTGGGAACTACTTTATAACAAATATTTGTGGGTCACAAAAATCGTTGCCTTGACTCGAACCCGAAACCTCACGCTTCGTAGTCGACTCATCACCCACTAACGTCACGGAGGCTGCTGAATATTGAATAATGTACTTTGATGAATATTGAATAATGCTTTCTAAATTTATTCAAGCCTTTTCTGCAAGAGTCCGCATGGGGAAGTAGGTATAACACTTTTACCTGATATTTATCCGCCAAGCAGTAGTGTTCAAACATTACTGAGTTCCGGTATAAAAGGCACTGTTTCCAGCGTAATGATTACTGGGCATATGAGACTTTAGAAAGAATGCCTCAGAGTGTCGACCGCACTGCAGTGGCGCGCAAGATTATGCAATGCCAAGTTCTAAGTGACACTATAACTGTTATGGGCAGGCAAGCGTGGCGCTCACCATCTGGTGAACGACTTGCTTGCAACTCGGTAATATAAAAAGTAATTAACCCACAAACTAGTAATTTCTATATCTTCGGGTTTTTGAAGTAAAACTTCTTCAGGCACGCTTGACTTGGGGAGTAAGGTGGTGAATGCGTTACGAAAAGTGTGATCGGGCGAGGCGAATGGAAGTTGAGAGGGAGGTAATAATAACTAAATACATAAAAGTAGTGGATTATTCTACAGAGACAATATTACACCTGGAAACCAGCCACCGAGAAGTCTTGCTCTAAGACTCCATTGTTATAAAAACTTAGAAACCAAAACTTTGGTAGGAGAGTTCTTTGATACGCTATCTTCTTAAAACCTAGGAGAAAGTTTTTCGGAAGTAGCTACATATTTCTAAATTATATGTATGGAATAGAATAGGCAAGCTTAGTTTGAATTTAAATACATTTTTGGATATAACCATACCTACGTTATGTTATACTTTTATAACTTTTGTCTACATGTTTTCTAGTTTAGTGTTCAGTTAGTTTGGCTAACTGTAAGAACACCTTAAAAATAAAATACTATTCAGGTTATTATGGTAGGAAGACTTTTTCGTAGAATAATGCAAAATCAAACAGATAAACAGACACCATTAAAAATGTTATATCGAGTCAGTACTTTATATTGAGTCTATTAAAACGCTTATTCTTTTGTTCCTTACTGCTCTGTTACAAGTATAGATAAGTTGTGTGTGTATATGCATACATGTCTAGTCCAATTTGGACCTTACAGAGCTATTTACCAGTAAGCAATGCCTAGGGGAATCTTTTACACGAGGCAATTCCGTGGACAAGCTCATTTCTCATTGGATATGAGCACATCCCGTAATGGAGCGTTTCTCTCGCATGAGTAAGTTAAGCCTCGCTAGCTCGCTGACCTTTGTGCACCGAGCCTTTAGTCAGGCAATGAGACCAAACATTGCCAAAGCTGAAACCAACATAGATTACAATTGTTTGTGCAGAATTACTGGGCATGTCAGACTTTAGAGCCGAAGTCTCATGGTGACGAGCGCAGTGCAGTGCCGCGCAGGATTATGCAGTGCAAAATTCTGGATGGCACCGGGACTGTTATGGGCAGGCGTACTTACCATCAGGTGAACGACTTGCTAGTCTCGACACTCAGTCAATTAAAAAAAAAACTAAGCAACAAAGGCGAAAAAACTGCTTTTTAAACTGCTTTAGAGTAAGGTTATGTTTACGCGAGTATTTCTGTTTCTATGTATATTTTCCGTATGATCCTTGGTCATGACCAGTATAAGCGGCTTGATGGATTTAGATAAGTGAGCTATCATTAGATTCGTCTAGTCTTGTTCACGCTGTTTATGCTGGCCTATATTCAGGAAAACGAATTAACTTCGCTACATAGCAGGGTAACGCCGCCGCTACCATTTCGGGCAAGATGCTGGACATAATAGATCCTTTAAACTACCTATAGATCATTGTTGTCTTGTAGTCGAGCGGTCATAATATATATTAAAGTGTTAAGTTACGTAGTATATGTAGTTTTAGTGTAATTAATTATATTATTAGTATAGTACAGTTAGTATTTCTAAAGTGAATAAACTCTTATTTTCTCTTTAACCTTTTTGATTGTACCTAAGTAGTTCAATGTTAACGAAGTTAACACAATTTAAGAAAATAGGATTTGTTGTTATAGCGGCAACAGAAGTAACATCATCTGTGAAAATTTCAACCACCAAACTATCAGCGTTCAGCGTCATACAGCCTGGTGACAGACGGACAGACAGACAGACGGCAGCGCTTAGTAATAGGGTCCCGTTTTACTCTTTAGGTACGGAACCCTAAAAAGGAAAATCAAGGCACGACGCAAATCTAAAATAATTTCCAATCCAGTCTAGTTCCAATCCAAAATTGTAACTAAAATCGCTGCTCACTTTAGCTCCAGCTGTTTCCACAATATTGATACTCTTAGACATTTAATAGGTATGGATAGTGTGGATGGTTGTGGGTGTTTTGAGAGTCCAGTATCGGATATTACAAGGGAAGTCCCAGGTTCATCGATCATCGTTACTGTCAGCTGGCCGAAGCGCCTTATAACGATGTAAGTGGGCGCATTTTGCGAGAAACCGCCACGCGCCTGGAAACGCAAATGATAACAGAAGTCTACTGATAACAAGAACAACAAAGGCAGCAGAATTCAAGAGATATTGTATCAGCCGTAGACACGCTTCACTGCCTTCATCTAATTAATTTGCCAAGGAAAGTTCCCGCTTTAATAAAATTACATTGGTTGAAATAATTATTTCTGTAATTATCGCATTATTGTTTACTCGGTGTCTGTAAATTTATCAGTCAATAGAGACTATTTAAACAGTAACTTTGGATTTCTTAGACTGAGACTATAATTTCGGACAGTAACTTGGCTTTAAGTTACAAACTATATTGGGTAACCAGCCATGTCCGACTTTAGTTGCGCATGAATTCATTTGAATACTACGAAATCCAGCCTTATAACTCAATCGACTGAAACTCGTGACAATCGGTTTTAGCACAACGGGATTCTCAATTCACTTATTGACAGTACAGTCACGCCAGTAACCGTGCTTCGGAGGGCACGTTAAATCCTCGATCCCGGATGGTATCGATTGAGAGCAGGAACCGTGTCAGAGGCCCTTGGGAGACCTGACAAAATCTGACACAAGAAGACGCACGCTAACTCAATTCCAATCGATCAAATAACCCTATAGTATCAGTAATGCGTACCTACTCAAGATTATGTGAAACTCGATTCTCCCGAACTCCAAGGCAAACTAAAACTGAATGTCCCGTAATTTTTTTTATTTGACTGCGTGACAAGATGAGCATGACTTTCACCTGATGGTAAGCGCTACGCCTGCCTATAACAGTTACAGTGCCACCCAGAACTTAAAACCTTAACCTATAAACCTTTCTCACTATAAGTGGAGGCTTGTAAATGGCTTTTCTTAGTTTTTAAATAAAAATAAAATTAACAAATATAAACCTATTCATCAGTACAAACTACAGGCAAAACTCGTATCTAAGCAAAGCTGGTAAGAACTGCAAATCGTTGAGCAAGCGCCTTGTTATAGACCTATTCTATACTAGTCTCGCATCGGCTAGACAGCAACGGCAGTTTAGTGCAGAGTTCTTTGATTAATTATTACTACTACAACAGATTTAAAAGTTACCGCTTAGTTATAATTATAATGTTCACGTATACTTTAGCAATTGCGATGTTAGCCGTGAGGACCTCTAATAGGATTCATAGTAACAATGAGTACAAAGCTGGTTGTTAGTACTACTTAGAACTGGTGCTGCTGTATCGTATTCGGCTAAAATGGATCTATAATAATAAATTGTATGTTAAATATATTTACCTATGTATTAAGAAGTTAGTTAAAACCAGCCAAATTCTAAGGCACTCATTTCACGACCTTAAACTAGATTGTTATATTTGGTACTAGCTGCGCCCCGCGGTTTCACCCGCGTAGTTCCTGTTCCCGCGGGAATATGGGGATAGAATATAGCCTATGTTACTCGCTACATACTTTCATCCCCTATATTTATTTTACCACTATATTTTTTTTTACAAACTTTGAGTGCAAAATTTATTTATATCTAATCATATGCATAAAAAATAAATATAAGCTTCTAGCTTTAAAAATGACGAAACCTTTACTTACAATGCTTTTTTCGCATTAAAAAGTACCCTATGTCCTTTCTTAGGCTCTAGACTATCTCTGTACCAAATTTCATTTCAATCGGTTCAGTAGTTTAGGCGTGAAAGAGCAACAGACAGACAGAGTTACTTTCGCATTTATAATATATATAAGTAGGGATTACACAATTAATTTTATTATTATCATACATTACTCTCAACGGTCCCTCTACTTTGTGGGAGTAGCACAAAAAAGTTAGTTTCACGATTTGTTAAAATATACCAAACGTTGACTACCTGTACGTAATCGGGTTAACTCAATCACTGCCAACTTTGCGACAATCGGCCGCCACTCCTGGGGTGAACCCGTAATCAAATCCAACCCACTCACGCCGACTAAGTGAATCCGCATTAATAAAGTTTTAATTCCAAAAGTCGGACGTGGATTTATTTGCGGAGACGCCGTTATCGACTGTATTTAGAGCTCTTTTGTAACTGTACATTTAATCTGAAAATAACTAATTATTGCGATGACATCACGGTACCGTACCTCTAACCATAACTATATAATGTGACTAAGTATGTAACTAAGTATATATCCATGGGTAACATCTTATCCCACTCGTAATACATTATTAGGATTTGAATATGATACACGTAATTAAAAAAGCTTGTGTATTCATTTGTTATCAAGTATCACTCATCGTTGATCCTGTAATTCCAAATACACAGCTTATCATAATAGTTGACACTGGTGAATCCGTGGGTCGTATATAAAATCGTCAAATAAAATATAATTATAAATGCACTGCACTGCGCACGTTACCCTGAGACATCGGCTCTAAAGTCTCAAATGCCCAGGCATTTGAGACTTCAGAGATGTCTCAGGGTATTGTTTCCAGCGAAATTACTGGTAATTTCGCTGGAAACAATGCCCTTCAAACCAGAACACAGAAATGTTTGCCCACTACTGCTTGGCGGATGAATATCTACTTTCCCAGGCGGTATCTTGCAAAAGAGGCCCCCCATATAGTAAAAGTATATTAGATCAAAATGCAAATATACTTGCTATTTGTAAAGTCCGAATTTCGTGACATTGTACGATTCTATGCTATCTTCCAATTAACAGACCATGAAAACACAACGAAGAAGTACTTATAACAACAAGTAATTACAAGTAAATACAACAATAAAGTACGAAGACAAGCTTTTATTTTATTATATGAAAAAAACAAATATCCGAACTGCCAATGAAGCCTACATTATGTACTCGTAATTCTTATCATTATGACGAATCCAAAGATAGCTACCTTGTTTATCAAATCCATCGAGTCAGTTAGCCTCTAAAGCTTCGTAGTCAATGGCCTGCATGAAGCGCTAACAGAATATACCTACAACGAGGGTTGCCAGATGTGAAATTCAGGAAACCAGACTTATCGCCCAGTTTGGCAAGACATTTGAATAAAAAGGCCGGAAATTCAAAAATTCACGGTCACATCTCCTATTATTAGGTTAAGTTTAGGTAATATCAAAATAGATGATAGATTAAATTGATGAGTGATTATGCACACAGATATATAAATTGGTGTTAAGGCTGTGACAAAACGACAAAAAAAAAACAAAATTTTAAACCCTTTCAAACTCACTCAAACTCAAATCATTTATTGTAAATAGGCAAAATATTGCACTTTTACACGTCAAAAAAAAATAATATCTTATACATAAGTATAGAAATACAAAAAAAATAAGTCAAATTTTATGATCTACGAAACTAATGATTATTATCTTATTATGGTTTGAGTTAGAAAAAGGATATTTCCCTTTCAAGTGGTGACCCATGCCTGAGTCTCGCACACGAAAAGGAAAACTCCATTGACTCTACCAGTGCTTCGGAAATACGCCCGTTAGAGAAGATAGCACCAAGAAACTCTACGGCGATGTCATTTTTTAAATTTTAGTCATTCTTTTTTTTTTTTTTTTTAAAGCCATAATATACAATATAAAAATAAATTATTCTATTGACAATATTATGATATACCATTATTACCAAACTATCAAATTACATTATTGAAATTGTATAAATTACGTTACTTATCATTATCATGGAGATTGGGACATTGAGGCCATGCATTTTTGTCTTTAACATAGTCATTAATAGTGTAATAGGCTTTCTTTATGAGATTAACCTTAATAAATGTTTTAACCTCTGCATGGGCAATTGATCAATTCCCTCTGGTAACTTATTATAAAAGCGTATACAGTTCCCCATAAATGAACCATTAACCTTCTGCAACCGAAATCTAGGTACATTCAGTTTATTTCTATTTCTAGTATTAAAGTTATGAATATCGCAATTTTTGACAAAGTTGTTGATATTTTTCCGAACGTACAATAAGTTTTCATATATGTATTGACAAGCCACTGTAAGAATATTGATCTCTTTAAATCGTTCCCGGAGAGAATCGCGGGATTTCATATTATATATGGAACGAATTGCTCTCTTCTGTAGCACAAATACTGTTTGGATATCCGCGGCTTTACCCCACAACAGAATACCATATGACATAATGCTGTGAAAGTAACTGACATGACTTTAACATAATGACATGTCATTGTGTATATTTCGTTCACTATTCACCTCTCACGTTACTAGGTACCGCACGGCATGGTCTGGTCCCCCAGAAGTAAGATTAAAGCCGAACGAAATCCGGACAGGCCGTCCGGACATCCTGTATTTTGGCCGGACAAGCATCCAAAAACCTAGCCTAGGTCCAACTTTATCCGGAAGTCTGGCAACCCTACCTACGACGACCAAAAATCATAACCCTCTTTTGGGCATGCGGGTAAAAAAAATATTTAATTCTTTACACAAATCACTCATATATTTTTAAATTTTCTATCATATTATTTCTAAATAAAGCTTAGTTATTTATTTTACCTTGTTTTATGTTTTCGCTTAAAGATACACAGTTATGGTTGAACGATTCGCTTATGGTGGAAATTTAATTTTACACAGTTTTGTTCGTTTTAGGAGCTAGACAGGGTAACTATTGCAAATGATCTATTACCATGCACATTATTTCATACAGATATTTACAACATAAATCACCAGATTGCTCAAATGAGTCACTTCAGTCGTCAGTTAAAGGGTTAATTTACTTATTTGACCAACCTGGTGCATTAGTGTTATTTGTCTATACAGAATATCATAAAGAATAATCTATTATTGTACCAAACTCCGTTATAATTTAAATTAGTTACCCGGTCTATCGCCAAAAACCAAATAACTGCGGAAAATTTGTATTTCCCGCTACAAGCGAAGCGTAGAGCCTTATGTCACAGAATGTATGTTTTGTGCCCGAAGTGTAACTAGATGGCGTTAGTGGAAAAATTAGCTCGCGGAGGCGTTTCGTTCGCAGCGGATAGCGAGTCAAACCGCTTGTGAAAAATTGATATGGCGGGATTATTCCATAGCTATTCATAACGTTCAAATGCATTAATTTTTGAATCGCGACTCGCACGTTCTGCGTGCAGTCGTTTTATAAAATTATCATTGTAACTGTACTATGTAACTATGTAACTATGTAACTGTACAATGAGTTGTATTATTGTATAGTACTATAAACTATGGTTCAATTTGCGGATGTGACTGTTCATTTATTAAACGGACAACGTGCATTGACGTAGAGAATCAAATTATGTAACAATTAGCAGCGCCCCGCGGTTTCACTCGTGATAACTATTATCCCACAGGATCTGTCACTTATTACGGAGTAAAAAGTATCCTATGGTCTATTCCAGGACCTGTATCTATGTACTAAGTGACACAATAATCCGTTCAGCCGTTTCGACGTGAAGAGCGGACAAACACAAATACACAAACTTTCGCCTTTATTATATTAGTGAGATGAGATGGGTAATATTGAAACAGTGTGCGAGAAAGTATTGCCACGATTTTGGAAGAAATAAGGTACACAGTAGTGTAGGTCGAATATCATTTGTAATTATGCTGAATATCTTTACATTTTATGAGTCTAACTAGGTTTAGGCCCGCGACTTCGTACGCGTGGACTATTGTGATGTGTAACGTCATTAGGTTGGAAATAGGTTAAACAATGTTAGGAAGCCTGACAATGTAATTTTTTTTGACATGATCTTATTTTTCCAAGAATGTAGATTTATGCTGGAAATTGGTTCCGTGGATATATTGGATATAAACTAAATAGGTATTTAATAGATAAAATCATCTTTTGGACCCAGGAACTTATGTGATTATAAAATAACATTATAAATGCGAATGTGAGTTCGTTTGTTTCTTACGCTTTCACGCCTAAATAACTAAACTTGACTTCTTGATTATGGTCTCTGTGACTAGAGTTGTCACAATTCTGCCAATGTCCGTTTAATGATAGTTTCATAAACTTTTGGAGGGCCTAAATAACTAACCGACTAAAGAAAACCTTCATCGATGGCAACCTTCATTGTCAGTGAGTAACATAGGCTATACTTAATTATTCCCATATTCTTACGGGAACGGGAACTACGCGGGTTAAGCCGTGGGGCGCAGCTAGTAATTAATAATTATGAACAACGTTTAATGAGGAAAGTCTTCTTTGTATGGTTTGCGGAAAATAATGACTGATGGTAAACACCATAATAGTATCTTATAAATATCAAAATAAAGCGGTGATAGCCTAGTGGCAGTACGCCCGCCAGTCGAGGAAAGGGTTGTGAGTTCAAATCCCAGTGCGGGCATGTACCAATGTGTTTCTTGTAAAACATGTCTACTTACCAATTATCACTCGCTATTCGGTAAAGGAAAAAATCGTGAGGAAACTTACATACCTACCTTACAATTATTTCAGAGATAGGTATATATATATGTATATAGGGGGGGGGGGGGGTAATGGCTGGTGCACAAGTCATACTCGTGCACGCGTGCTGCTTAGGGTACTGGTCATGTCTGATTGCTCATAAGCATTAGTTATGTTAATTACCGTTTTTGTTTGTTATTTAATTTTTCTGTAATTTTTTATATTATTTTGAGGCATCTTATTAGCACTTGTAAAGATTGATAAAAGTGACATCTTCGTAAAGTTTCTTGGTGCTATCTTCTCTGACGGGCCTATTTCTGAAACACTGCTAGAGTTAATGGAGTTTCTTTTTCACCTTTTTCAAACTCAAGCCACAATCAGTTAATCATTAATTTAGTAAGTAGATCATAAATGATTTATTTTTTATTTTTCTCTTTGTAAGTAAATGCGTAAAGCGGTGGTAGCCTAGTGGGACAACGTCCGCCTTCCAATCAGAAGGTCGTGAGTTCAAATCCCAGTGCAGGCACGTACCAATGTGTTTCTGTAAAACATATGTACGTAATTATCACTCGCTTTTCGGTGAAGGAAAACATCGTGAGGAAACCCACATACCTACCCGAGAATTATTTCGGAGGTAGGTATGTTTCCACCAATCCGGACGGGGCCCCCGTGGTGGATCATGGCCTTACCCTCCTCACGAAAGTGATGAGAGAAGTATATGAGACGCGTGTGTTTGACTTGTAAAAGTGCACTATTTTTGCCTACTTGAATAAATGATTTGTGTTTTGAGTTTTTTTTTTAGATTGCTTTCGAGCATTCGAGCATACGTAGGTACACATTGAGTCCTGTTTCCAGTATCGCATGCCGAGGCGTTGCCGCGTCGCTCGTGGCCGTCTCTCGCTCATAATCAAGTACAGAGCGCTTCATTATCAAGTCGCCATTTGACTATCATTACGCAGAAATTCCGGCTGCCCTCCGCTCTATTTCAAGTCACTTGAGTCTGGCACACTTATGACAGTAGCTCTACTCAAGGTTTTCAAAATACTTTATTAATTGTCTGACTTTTCGTTCGTTCCCAATACCCCTGAAATTACATAGACAACGTGTAGAGCGTACTTTGTGGGTAGGTTAGATAGGTATACATCGAATAGACAGCTACTCTGACTTATCCACTTCCCATCGCTACCAACATATCGCAAGCCTTATACCAGACTGCTTTCGCGTAAGCTGATATCTATCGTATCTCTCACAATCACTTCAATATTACTAACTGTTGTTTGTATATGTAGACGTAAATACGTAAATTGTTGTTGTCGTTTCACCCCACTTTACCCACCAATTCGTGTACCAGTCCCTGAATAGCACCACCTAAAAATATTATTACCATTTCAGACAGTATGCCATTGAGCTGCACAACTTGAATGCTCTATTTCCATTCCATCATCGAACAACAAGACGTACGGAAACACAGCATCCCTATATGGATGACATTCCCACATTTGCATCCATCTTCATTATTAGAACAGCGAAGGAATGGAACGCCTAACCAGCGTCATTGTTTTCCGATAACTATAATCTGAAAGTCTTCAAGTCAAGAGTAAATAGGTATCTTATAGGCAATTATCCTCCACCGTCGACCGCGTAGACACTACCAGGTGAGACTGCGGTCAAATGCTTGCCTTTACGACATAAAAATATATTATGGGAGAAGAAGACGCGCCTCGTGGCTTAAAACTCAGCGGACAGGGTTCAAGCACTAGCTCACTGTTCCGAGCAACGGAATAAAGTCAGTAATCCTCATTGATAGCCGACCGAGCAGGAGTAAGACCTCGAGATTAGTGACGACTAGGCGTATTATAGTCGTTTGTGTGAAGTTAGTTCACTGCCGCAATGAGTCGGAAGCGACGGAGTAACGCCGACTGTGGCCCGCAGAGGGACATTGTATTGTTAGAGGGACAAGAGCTTCCTCTTCTCGTAAATAGCAGCACGGAAATCAATGTCGACGGCGTACTCCGCTGAGGCTTTGTTTTTCTTACTGTGATTACTCATGCTGTTCAAAAGCTACGCTTGTTTGTTGCTACGATGTGGATAATGAGAGAGTTTTAGTCATTAAAAGTCACTAAAGATTTTCTTTGTAAGGATTTCGGACAGAAAAGTTAAAAGTTGAATCACAAGACGCTGTTTTTATAAGACTTTATTATACACCAAAAAGAAATAAAATATAGTAAAACAACAAAAGGTTTCACAATATAGTATTATGTAATAGGCGGTCTTATCATTCGACGCGATTTAATTCGGATAACCTTTGGGTGGCCAGAGAAACACGAAATGTACAAATTGAAATTTTAAAATTGATTATAATTAATTTATATGTTTTATATCGTGATTATACAGTCGCATGAAGCACGGTGTAAGTTATTCTCAGGCATGACGTTGTTAAAGAAAATAAACCACGTGGTGGTTATTAATCATTGCATCCATTATTTCCTTCTATAAAGTTGTAAAATGATATTATACATAGTATTTTGCATTCTGTAATTATGTGTTATGGAATATACCGACGCAAATTCTTGTACTTCCAAACTGACTATTGTACATTCAAAATAATGTAAAGAGCCTTGCAAAAAATATAGGCTTTTGAAAAGATTTTACTTTACTAAATTTCCTAGTAGCAGCAGGAAAAAATCTACAAAGTATCTCTTTTCACTTTGAACCTTTTATCTTTGTAATCGTGTATTATAATTAAATTTTTGTTTTTGCATTTAATAGGAATTGTTTTACCTTGTGAATTTCCTAGAATTATGTTCGTGTAATAAAGCTGAAGGCTCTGAGGCCAAGACTCAATTTGGGCCATTGCGCCATCCTAGTTAGTTAGTAAAACTCAGCGCTCAAACAATTAAAAACGATCTTTTCGGCGTATCTGAGCGAAGAGTGCTTGTCGTAACAGCAAGCACGTGTTAATACGGTCGGTATTTCGAAGTTATTTTGATCCATTTCTGCTTTTTGCTTCGGTCTTGTCCTTAACACAAATCTGAATTGAAATTTAGCTAGATATTGAAACAACTTTCAAAGTAACGTTGACACTAATTACTTTAGTAAATGCTGATGCTGATTGCTGATACGTAACTAAGTACTTCAGTATTAACTTATGTCAAGAATCCATTAGATACACATTAATAAGTTAATAAATCACATGTATAATTATCCTTTTAAGTCATAACTTACTTGGGCACGCGTGCCTTTAATATATAATGCGTAATAGTAACTTATGTACGCGTTGTTACAGTATCCACTCGCTTTAAAATTAATTATGTAAAAGATCAAAATTGAAGCAAGCCCATTGTTTCCAGCCTCAGCGTGCTTGGGTCCCAATTTATGTTTTAAACTAAACGACACCGCTGCATTTTTTATTTGTTTTAGCTGCGAAAGCGTCATAATGACGGTCATTAATTCCGAGCTCAGAAATCCCCGCGATTTTGTTAGATCTTATTATATTTGCCGGAAAGCTGAGGCTACGCGGAAAAAACATGTTTTTGTTCCTTCGTCGTTTTTGTGTCATTACTTTTGCTTTAGATACTAACTTACGCTGCCGTAATGCGAATGAAATACTAAACGACCAGAAATAGTGTTTTATTGTCTTGAGTTACGACGAAAGTTCTGTTGGCTCAGACGACCGTGTAATATGCTATCAAGTATCGTAGTGTGGTGGATGTACTAATCGCTGAGAATACTATAATTATAGTAAGTTACCATCAGTGGAGTGAGCGTGAACAGTCGCCAGATATTCTTAATCCATTTCCTTCGTGCAATATCGCTAATGAATCTGCACTTTGTTTATGGAAGCTGTCTCCGGTGGCGCGGCGGAGGCACGGGAGACTGTGGGCGGCGCGACTGCGGCACGAGCTTCGATTATAATTATTGTCTGTGTGCAAAGAGCGGCGTGTTTTCTGTAGCATAAGTTTTATACCCTGAGAGGGTATTGTTTGCGGTGCTCTTTCGCAAGATTTAGAGCAAAACTCTCAGGAAGTGGGGATTAACGATTGCAGCTGACAGAAACCAGCCAAGCTAACCTCGGTAGCACCTAGCGCGAACCGGTAAAATAGCTACACTGATATTCTCGGAAAGCCAGATTATAAAGTGAGGATCCAACTCGGAGTGGATTCCGTTTAAAAAAGTAAAAGAAGCGGCTTATTTATGAAAGTAATTATAATATTGAATGCTTGGCTGAAAAAATAATTACAGTAACTAGGAGAGCGCTGCACCCCGGAGACTTTACTGGCAGTATCGGCAGAAGCCGAGCAAATCCAATTATAGATTTGGCGACCCTTTAGATATTTCCGAAAAATATTATTTTTCGATATGCGTCCGCTACTTAATTTGCTGGGCGGTATAAGGATTGATCAAATATTGAGTTATATTTGTTATAATATAGTTGTGTACCCTACACAACTACCCTGTACTCTGTACCATGTGTGTGTGTTTCCTAGAGAATTACTAAAAAAAACTTATAAAATAAAACCAATTACATAAATAAAACTTCTCTACATATTTATAAAAACTACCAGCTGCACCCCGCGGCTTCAACCGCGTGCGTATAATTCCATTAGAACGATTAATTGTTACAGAATAAAAAGTATTCTACGTATTAATCCAGATAATAAACAATCTTTGTGCCAGATTTCATCCAAATCCGTTCAGTACTTTTTGCGTGAAAAAGTAACAAACATCCATCCTCACAAACTGTCGCATTTATATTAAGTTATCCCATAAATGCAAACAAATTGTTACAATCTCTTTGGGTAAATGTCTCTGGTCGACTTATGAACGCTTAGCGATATTGGTGGTGATAGTTAGCAGGGCGGTTTAAGGCCTCAACCTGGAAGGATTTAACTGTTCGTGGTGAGGGCGCTGCGTTTTAACGATCTGTCAGGTTTTAAAGCGAATCGTAGAAGACCGACAATACTATTTTCTGAACGAAATAGAATCAGGGTGCTGAAGACTCCTAATATATTTAGTTGCGATACTATTATGTTTTACTCAATCCGAATCCGCGACGTCACCGCGACGACGTATCCAGTGACGTCAATAAATACTCGTCATGTTGGAACGTCGGCGTCCCTGTCACGTCACGTCATCTCGTGCCGTCATGCCCTCATACTGGTGCCGTCGCGT
Organism: Campaea margaritaria; assembly: GCA_912999815.1. NCBI lineage: Eukaryota > Metazoa > Arthropoda > Insecta > Lepidoptera > Geometridae > Campaea > Campaea margaritaria. The sequence continues at coordinate 12,245,181 of OU538788.1, forward strand.
CATGCCGCGTCATGCAACGGCTCCACGCGTTGTTGACTTATCGAAATTGCCTTGTTGTGATGAGTTTGTGACTTTTTAATGTAAGCCTATTTTCTCCATCTTTGGAATCTCTTTTATGGTCACACGTGGGGCCATTAAACGTGTCCTTTAACGCCCTCAGCGCCACGTAGTACGCCACGCTACGAGTACGATACACATTGTCTAAAAAATTGTGTTTTTGTTTTAGATACGCAATTGTAGTAAAATGTAGCATAGAAAACTCTTTATTGTAACGCAATTATGTATAAAGACAATACAGAATGGGCGGTCTTATCGTTAAAAGCGATATATTCCAAACAAACACTGGATGGACTCAAAAAAAACATAATTCATTCGTATGGTCGGTGGTGCGCTTACGTCATTTTATAAATATTAATGTAATCTATGTGGAACGATATTTGCATCAAGGGCTTGGCGCCGAGAGTGTAAAAACTAAATATCGACACCTTTCCAGCAGGCTTCAATTTTACATAAATGTCCATCGTTGCAGTTTTCTGAATTTAATATTTACTAACCAGTAGTGGAGTGCAAGACAAGGTCTTTCTTGAGTGCCACAATGATTCAATATCTGCGGTTCTTAAAAGGTTTTGCGTATCGAGCAATCTAGCTAAGTAATTCTATCCTGGCGACGTTCAAATAAAACTGACCTTCTCAGGGATGCATATCAAACCACTTCAGGGTCGTTATTAGCTATAACCACCTAAACTCGTAACGTGCACGTTTTGGACTGTCAATTAAATTGTCAGAATAACGCGCGGGAAGCTAGTGCATTACCGGCGCGTTTCGAGTAGTTTTGAGGTTCAATAGTAGATTGTACCACAAGGGAACAAAAAAATGTATTTAATGCGAGAGCGATTTTTCAATCCAGAGCGAAGCGAAGGATTTAATAAGAAAAAACAAAAAAAAAAAAAATAAAAAAAAAACAAATTTAAAAAAACATTAATACCAACAAAATAAAAAATAAAACAAAATATCTAATAAAAACAAAATGAAAAATATTTTATTAAAACAAAATAAAACAAAAATAAATAAAATATTTTGGCAATAAAAATTCATTTTTATTGATTCAATCATTTATATTATTACCACTCTTTATTATAAAAACTCTAAAACTTAAGTTCGCGGAAATGACCCACTTTGCTCGCACTTAACGAGGAGCAAAATGCCTCTTTTCGAATACATGGGATGAAAAATATGTTTTCAGCGCGCTATGACATCACGTGGTTTCGGCAAAGAATCTCGTGCCGTGCGAGTAAGGACTCGCTCCGGCACACGAGATTCTTCGAGAGCCACAAAGGCCCTTGCCTTTGTGTCTTTTATTTACACCCATTATAGTTTAAAATGCGATACAAAAAACAAAGAAGCAGTAATCGGTGGTTTAGTTAATCAAAAATATTTACTTGCCCTTTCATTTACTGCAGTATCTCGGGTAGGAAAGTTCCCGAGAGGCGTTTTCATAAACGACCTCGCGTTTCTAGTATGGGCAAAATGTCAAATGATTTTCATTTTTATGTAGGTGCAGATCTTCTTCAATGACTAAACTAGCTGCGCCCTGCGCTTTCACCCGCGTGATTTCACTTTGGTCCGCAATAGCTTAGCATTTTCCAGGTTAAAAACCATCATGTTACTTACGAACAGCTGACGATCGCGAATAAATCAAATATCCAATCGTAATTTCTTACAAAAATCTCAAAGAAAAATCCTTGGGCAGGTGGACTACGATGAAGAAGTTTAGCGGCCTGGTGCACCGACTTCCATCATCTCTCTAGGGGTAATCCTGCCATCATGACGCCAGCCCATCCACGTGGATGTAGAAGAAGACTGCAATTATGCAGCTATTTTCGGGGCCGTACCTAAAACTTAGGGAGGACATTGTTAGGGACATTCTATTTGAAGGAAAATATAAAGGTACGATGTATGAATATTATTCTTGATATATGGGTAAGTGAGGTAGGCCGGGGACTCTAAGGGAAAGTTAAAGTATAGGAAACATCTATATTTGGTATAGCTACTTCCATACAATAGTGTTTTAGAACCTTCTAGAGATTATTAAATGTTATGTCCTTGCGATCCTCACTATCCAAACAATGTACATTGGAGAGATTAACATTAAGCATTAGAGAAAGAGATTAGCATTAAGGCTACTTACTGTAACTCCACTAATAAAAATATTATTTGTATGTTTTGGAGTTAAATAAAAATAAATTAAGTTGTCTTACTTATTAATAAGGGAGTTGATAATTTTGAATTTTAGACTGATGAATTTGCACAATTTATTATATAATCATTGTATCAGATATAATTTTACAACTTTATTAATAACTATATCAATACTCGGTAAGTATTATTTAAAAGTGACAGATATGTCTATACATAGAAGACATTTTATCAACACACAGGAATCGAGTATTGAAAAGGTCACAGAACTCATCAATGACTGAACAAATAAAAAATATACATATTATAAAAATGATTATTAGGATTCATATGTTTGTTTGTAATCAAAACTCTTAAACTACAGGAGAAATTTTCAGCAATCCGCAGCTTTGTTGTCCACTTACTTTACATGTTATTCTGTATAACAAAGTGATAATAGACTATCGAGAAGTTCAACCATATTTGCATATTTACATTTTACATCCTTTTTGGGGTTCCAAGCAATGCTATAAATGTTCGAAACGAAGTGATACTAATACTTCTATACTGTGGATAAATTTCTATCAAGACAATGCAAAGTTAATTTAACTTTTATTTTTTTTATTCGTAAACAAACATTGTAAGATAAACTTTCCGCACCGACCCGTGGTAACCTGAGAAGCTAAAGCTAACGTAAAACGAACCCTGAAGGTGAATCGCAATAAAACCCGTAAACAAACGTCTAATTAATAGAAAGGCTCTGGATTTCTCGGGAGTACACATTACAACGCCAGAGGTAGCAATTACAGAGAAATATTATTTCCTTACCCATTTGAACCCTCTTAAAACAAATGGTGGCAAATTAGCCGGTAATTTTTACAGATTTTATGTTTTTCCGAACACTATTCTTGTTTCAACACGCTCAGGAGTTCCGTTATAATTAATACGATTTATCTTGACTTTGGGCTTAAATTATGTTTGCAAATAGAGTGCGAACTCACGTGGTGGGTTTTTCTCGCCCCCGCCGCGACCGCTTGGTGATAATGAATTTTCAAAATTCACGTAGCTCGATAGTTTCCGCGGCTTTGGACGTTCACAGAGTTGACGGGAAGGTATCGGAAATTGGGTGGTAGGTAGGGATTTTTTCTCGCCCGCTGTGATTGGAATTCAGTTCAAAACTTACGAGGTTGTTTTTTGTTGTGCCTTGCTGCGCCTGGATTAAAAACCAATATAAACTAAACTACGTCAGTATTCAGTTACATTGGAAACTGGATATTGATATTGTGCTTTTGATGGCCTTTGTATGAGACCAGGCGGAAAGGATGTGACACCACCGCGCATGGACCCTAAACCGCCTATTGGTCTGGAGTTCCAGAATACAGTAAGAGGGTGTCAGGGTGTTGGTGTACTGCTTTGCACTGGGATCGTAGCATGTAGAAATATGTAGTCTCTCTCTTCCCAAAGGGAGAAAGGCGTGACTGTATGTATGTATGTATTCTGCTTGTTGAACCACGCCCTCATACTAAGTCGAAGTTCATGTTATAATGATTTTTATTACTATTAAAAGCAATAAGTATTCCTTGTGCACGTTTCGGTCCCAAATAATTAAACGACTTCGCAGGCACGCTTCTTTGTAAAATATAGAGGTACCTACCGACATTTACAGCGATACTTTTTGATCATTCCGATTGGCTCAGATGGGAGAGTGATGTGATGCTCTTCAGGGGGTCGCAAGTTTTAGTCCTGCTGACGCAGGTTCAACCTTTTATTCCTCTAAATATTAAACGTGTAAATAATATATTATGAATGTTGTTAATCGGATGTTAAATTCCTGATAGTCTCATCAACTCAGATGAAGCTGCGAGCCGCGCTTAAATCACTACGAGTTAAAATAACTATAGGTAGGTGCACGTCATGTTTTTTTATTAATATTACTGTAACTTGAGAGCGCAGGTAGTACATGTGTATTTTTTAATGGAATATTTGAAAACAATTTGGTATGATATTCCAGGCTAAGTTATAGTTTATTTCGAAATTCGCCGGAGCAAACCAGAGGTATTGCACATTTTTAGAATTCGTATCCTAACGCAGAAGTTGAATATACTTTAAAAACATTTCGAATAAAGTTTTCTAGAGTTTTTAAAATATGTCAGTCTGTGGCTTCGTAGCTCTCAAACTGGTGTACCGATTATTATTTAGATGATTTATTTAAAAGGTGACTTAATCGAGTGAGTTCGCTTAGCCGCTGGTAGATCATCAGCTCTTTTCAGTTTTATACAATAAAATTTATTCTTATTCTTATTCTTATTCTAAATGATGACGGGATGTGAGAAATTTTTTTTAGTCAGATCGATTTGAAATTTAATTATTAGATATTACATAAATAGGTACAAATGTATCGCGATTTATTTGATTTAAATTATATGCTCGTTATTTCATGATTTTATAGTTTTAGTATATCTAAGCGTGTAAGCGTCTGGGACCCAGGAAAGAAATATGTAATTTTACTAAAAATCTTTGATAATTTTTACCTAAAAATAATGGATGTTACAAAGAACTTAAAATTTATTTAAGTATGTATTAGTACCAAAATAAATGAATATACATTATGTCAATAGTATTTACATTAAATAACTTGTTCTTAGTCAGGGTATCTAAATAATTCCTTGCCGTTCATAATTTGAGCATAATTTAGTTATTATATTATAAATCGATGTAGTGAAATCGGAAAAGCTGTCTTAAAACCGTGAATTTAAAGTTCAATTCGCAACGGTACTCTAGGGGTCTGGCAGTAAAGCTGTCATATTAAAATGTGCATGTATCTGAATAAATTTAGCACCGGGCAAAGATGGTCCACAATCAGGTTACAGAGAAATGTTAGCGCAGGTGGGGACGGGCACAAAGCGTTGTTGTCGAGCTTTTGTGTTGCGGAAGCCATCATAACAAACACAATAACACAGTGTTACAACATAATGTGTATGTGGAAAACCTATAGGACATGGACATAAGTAGGTATACGAAATTCAACGGCAATCGCTTCCTCTAATCCACACGAATTACAGAGTACGAGTAATCCGCTTTTATGTTTGGTAAACTATTGTAAAAGTGGTATTGAGTAAAAAAGGAATGTGGTTATATATTTTACGGTAGGATTATTTATTAATGGAAGTGGCATTTTTACATCTTTATAGGGTAACTTGCAAAAAAAAATTAACAGTAAAAAAATCGCATTCACGTCCTTCCGTCCACTACTTTTCTTAACACTTTGACTGCTGAGCCGATTTTCTTGTCTAGCCACGGGTATGCATCTGCACATGCCATTGTGTTTTCCCGTACAGCTAACACCACAGTTGTGTTTTCAGCAGTGAACATGCTAAATTCGTGATAATTGCGTTGAACTTTATTACGTTTATGTCAACAAAAAGCCTAGAATCCACTAGATAAATTGGCTCTATGCAACTATTCTCATAGACTGATACTGCCAATATGAAATAAGTTCAACTGAGGTGATAATCACCATCACGATAACCGGCAATTCATCTTGGCATCTGCCATTCAACCCGCATCGCTTCCTGTGTACTATGACTCTTTCTATTTTATTTTATGGAGGAAAATTTCAATTCGAGTTTGTGGTAATTTTTTAACTGAATCAAAGTTGCGTTCGGTTCTCGTTTCAAGTGGCCTATAATTGGCTGGATCGATTCTGTAAGAGTAGCCACTGAGCCGTAATTTGCATGAATAAATTGTAGAGAAAATTGTACTGTTGAGGTAGTTCAAGAGTTTTTGAAGTCATTGAACTCTTCCGCAAGAATCCGCTTTGGGTAGTACCATACCTTTGCGAGATATTCATCCGTCAAGCAGCAGTGTGCAAATATTACTCTGTTCCGGTCTGAAGGGCGCTGTCTCTAGCGAAATTACTGGAGCACCAAATATGTCTCAGGTTGACGAGCGCAGTACAGTGCTGCGGAAAATGTTGTAATACAAGGTTCCGGGTGACATTGGAACGGTTATGGGTAAGCCTAGTGGTTATCATTAAGTGAATACCTGATCGCCTTGTTTAAAAAAAGTGCAGTGCTACCATTTAGTTGATATTGCATCTTTTGACCTGTCGTTTATGCCTCACTAAATGTACAAGACAGAATCTTGACCTTGAAAAAGGTAGACAAATATACAAACAAGAAGAATTAGGTTCGGAAATAAATTAGGAAACCATAAGATATGATATACTAAACCAGTATTTAGTAGACGGGTACCAAAGTCGATTTTATCTGACAAAATGATTAACTACAATAAGTCCGCCATATTTTACAGAAGTCCACCAAAATCGTAAACGAATGGTTACCCTAAGACGGCTCGCCATTTATCACGTTTATCTAGATTTCACACCGGACCGCATCATTTACTGTGCAGAAAAAAATCTATAACGGGCACATTTCAAACACGATTAATAGTCGACGAATAAGCGTTCTGTTATAACGCTAGCCAGAGTAAACAGCGCAAGCTTCACTCCGTCACATTTTTATATTTGTAATTTTTCATCAACTGACCGCAGTTAGCGTTGTAGCTTATCGGAGAACTTGAGCACGTAGTCTCGTGTATTTTAACTATCTACTGACGGACACCTCACCGAAGTGGAATATACACGTAGTAAGTAGGAGGTGTAAAGCCGAGTGCTTCCTGACCGACGTGAAATTCCCGATATTCGGGGAGCGTTCCGGCGTTAAGCCTATTTAGGGTTTCGTTTGAGTTTTCCGAGGCCGAGCTGCAATGAGTAATAGCATAATTTGTTCTGGTGGGCTTCCACACAATAAGGATGCGAGCCGCGGGAGTACCGGCGCTATGTACAGCATGTAGAATGAAAATTGATGAGTGGGCATTTGTCGCGCTACCTTCCTTACCTGTACCTTGAACTACGGCGGATTTCTCAGATATTAAGGCTAAGTGTTCAGCTGACGCGGGAAATCTTTAGACCGCTTTTTTCATTAGATAGTTATGTAATATACCTACAGATTGTTTTAAAGATTTGTAAGAAGTTGACAAAAATGTTTAATGGGTATTTTTTTGTAAAAATAAGATAAAATAACATAAGGCTATTGACAATGTATAATGTAATTACCGTAATGATAATTAGTTCTTTCTTTATTTTCAGACATCGAAACTGACGAAAAACTTCAAACTAATTAATTTACAGTTAATAACTGCGTTAATCACTATTCACGAGTATGTCAAACTCTTTTATTAACCGTACCTACCTATCTCGGAAATTCATAGTTTTAATTGTTCAATAATCCAAATGTTTGCCATGCCGACGTGGGTAGGTACATTAGTTCGAAATTTATGTCACAATCAGTATTTTGACACCAAAGTTAATAGTTAGTATTTTTTTTTTATTCACATAGGCACATATCAACTTAAAGCTCTACGACGTGGGCCCAAAAAGGTAACTTATGAAAGGTCAGTGACTCTACCACTGGATTGAATGATAGGGAGTTAGAAATATAGAAGGTAGATTTGATAAAGTAAAATAATGTCACAACCCATACGCACTGCCTATGATCGTGTTAGAATAATACTAAAGAGAATATTTTTCTTAGGTTATACCACCGCTTGAGGTTGGCCGCCATACCTACTTATCCCAAAGCACTTGGCTCCTTACACACATTACTACTTTTCCACATTTCGATGGGTATTCAAATACCATTAATGAGTAAAGTTCCAACATTTTCAACGTAATAGCGTAGCTTCGTTGTTTGAGCAGATTTCGCAGATGCATTCTCCCTCCCCAACTAAGTAAAGTGAAATATATGAACTGCTACGCTGAAAGCCACATAAAATTTTAGATACTAGACGGAGTTTAAGAGCAGCCCGAAAGTTTCGGAGACGTTTTGGCAGACAAGTAACTCGTATTGAAAAGTGGGGCACTGCCTCGCCGCAACGAGTGCTGCCTTTTGTTGGTACAATACGACACATTAATCTGCAATTAAGCAACATTTTTTATGAACTAAAGAAAAAATAAAGAAAAACAAAATACACAGTACACACTCAGTCTAAAACTTTTAACTGCGTCTCACACACTAAAATCTTTAGACCAGCCTGAAGGTCATTTTATTTTAAACTGCCTTCCACGACTTTACCTGCGTTGATAATGATGATGTATACCTGGAACACAATATTAATGATATTTAGCCATTCTTGTGCAAAATCATCATGACATGGGTTGTCATGATGATTTTGCCTATATTTGCTCATATACGATTACGCACTAACTTTTGCATTTACAAAGGAAGTACCTACAGATGCGAACGCTTTCGGAACTCAACACTTATAGACAAATTCCCAGATTACATAATTCAAGAAGTTCGGCGTAGTTAAGCATGCATAACAGGAAGATCGCCAAAGTGCCGTTGTTAACGGATCACCTGTCAAATAACTCGTGTGTACTCGTGTACTCGAGTGTACTCGTCATAAACTCGAGCATTTTGGGAAAGGTGCGACTAGACTAGTAAGTTCAAGATTTTAGAAGATTTCCGCATTCTTAATTTTTACAAGCTTTCATTCAACTCTGTGCCACTTATCACTTAATAATTCTTACTAATCTGTGTTGGGAGTAAGTATGCATGGACGTCTCAGGGTGACGAGCGCAATGCGATGCCGCGCAAGATTATGAACTGCAAAGGCACTGTAACTGTTGACTTAAAGACAGAGATATTAGCTTAGCGAACTAACTGCTAAGTAACTGCTTCTCAGATATCTTTTAATTTAATCTTATGTTTTATTAGCCATGAATTCATCATGGTGAACCAGAATCGAAAATAAGTTCTGATACCTTCTGTACATTTGCGTGGATACTTCGGACAAATATAATATATTAGATTACATTGGTTATTCAAATTGCTTCAAGCAATCTGACTAACCATAATCTCAAATAGGTTCCTATCTTCCTATGATTATACAATGCAATTCGGTCCGAGATAGGATCAATTATTCATACATGTTTGCAAATGTATGTGTGTGATACAAACATAAATTTTTAATGACATTTGTAGAATGCTACTCGTATTAAATAGGTATTTTCGCTTAGATGTTCATATTTCATAGCTCAACCATTAACGCCAAAATCGCAAAGGTCGACTTAACTGACCTACAACTACACTTACAACAGCTCGGGCGAGCGGTAAGTACTGCACCTCGTGTGTCCAAGACAAAGTAAGGATTAGTCAGTCACATCCGAGCATATGCATCGAACACATCATATCCACCATGCATGGTGGCAACTACCAGACGTACGGCGATACGCCACCGTTACATGGTGGACATTCAATCCGAACGCACGATGCGGTTTACCTCCACATTTATTACGCGTACCGTAACGGAGTGGAACCTTACTCATTGCCTGAGTCTGTGTTTCCCGATAGTTAGAACCTGAGAGTCTTCAAGTTACGAGTGAATAGGTTACTTCTAGGTAAGCGTGTACTATAGACAACATTTTAACTTACCATCGGGTGAGATAGTGGTCAAACGCGAACCTATTTATTAATAAATAAATACAAAAAATATGCTAATACATTACCAGGGTCGTTTACCCGGTTGGTTTACCCTTATAAGTTTGTTGGTCAAGTATTTTTTTAAATGGCATGTGAAACTAAGGAACCTATCTCACACTAGTGTGGGGTCTAGAGTACATTACATAAGGACCATCCATAAAGTACGTCACACGCTGATAAGGGAGAGGGGGTTGACGAAGTGTGACATTATGTGACAAAGGGCGGTAGGGGTCCTAAGTTTTGTAAAGCCACATTTATAAAAATTATAAATCTCAACTATCTCAGCCCGTATCTGCACACTGTTGGGTATAGGCCCGCTCTCCTTCACGGCACTCATTTCGGCCCTGTGCAAGACGCATCCGCTGCCTTCCACCTACCTTCACAAGGTCGCCCCCCAACGGGCTGTGGTCCATCCCGTAAGTGCCATCATCCATCTGCTGCCATAATTACACATTCATGTATTAAATTCTAGCCGAAAACATTCATGTATACAAGCTCATATTCTTGTCAATGGCTAGAGATAATACTTAACATGTATTCTTAGCTTAAAATATGAGGTACATTGTGTATACGCGTGCATTTTGTATCCGTAATTAGCAAAGTTAAAATAAGGTTTAAAGTTTTTAATATATACTAAGCGAGAAATACGAAGCCTCTCGGCGATAAGCTTTATAAATTAAAATGCTTAAAGGCAGTTGCATTACCGACCGTCTTAAATATTTAAGGGTCTCTGAATATAAAAGTAACTTTTCGAAACCGTTTAACAAGGTATTAAATATTACAACGGATCATACACACGATGCGCTGTTTGTTATTTGAATAAGCTACATATTTTGTGTAACAATATTCGCCGAATAGTTTATCAAATTTGGAGTAAAATGTATTTTGCTATCTCAATCAAAAGCATTATAATTATTGAATGGGGGTAAATGAACTGTGGTTACTTATTAACGCGTGCGTGGTTCGAAATAACTTAACCGTTGTATTGCCTGTCTAGTCGATTAAACGACGTATTAATTAATCGGTTAACCTTTTTATATTTTTTGGGGCACTATAATTATTTCTATTGTTGCACGGGTTAGGGCGACTGTACTTAATCTTATCTTCAAGGCTGATATCAATGTGGAACGTTTTCAATATTTGATAGCCTCCATGGCGCAAGGCACGTACCAATGTGTTTCTTGTCAAACATATGTACGTAATTATCACTCGCTTTTCGGTGAAGGAAAACATCGTGAGGAAACCCACATACCTACCCGAGAATTATTTCGGAGGTAGGTCAGTGATCCACCAATCAGGATCTGGCCCCCGTGGTGGATTATGGCCTAATCCTCCTCACGAATGTGAGGGGAGACCCGTGCCCAGCATTGGGACGTTATGGGTTGTTGATGATGATGATGGCGCAAGGGGGTAATAAGCCGACTGCTAAGCGTGGAGTTGATTCCCACTCAGTACAGAGATTTGTGTGAACCACTGGTAAATTGGCTTTGAGTCAAGCGGTTGGTTGGGTAGTTCTCGTAGTTCTTGATTCTCTTGCTACGGGGAATCATATAGTTAAGGGTCAGGATTTATGTATGTGATCATGAGTCGTGACGCGTTATCATTACAATATAATGCTGGTAACATTGCTACGTAGCGTTCTGAAGCAATAAAAAAAGGACTGCAGTTTTTTCACGTCTTATTTAGACCACACGCCTGATGTACCAGATGATAATTCATTTATATGACCTGATCCCTTGGTCCCAGAGTGTATCGTTTCCAGGCTCAAAAGACACTATCTGTTAAAGGCAATTTATTTGCACCTTTACTTGAAGTTGAATTAATGGTTACCTTATGAACTTTTCTTTCCGAAGTCAAAACGAGGGCAATATCATTCTTCCTTAATTCTAAGGTGCTCCTTTTAAGATTTGCCAAGTGGCTGGATACGATAATAGCTGCGCGAACGACGCGCAATCAATCATCGATGACTATCGGTTAAAGGGGCGGTAGCGACTCGTTTTGCCATTACCCGAAAAATGAGGAAGATACTCCCCGGAAAAAAATGATAATTTTCGTTAAAGTCGTGCAGAAGAGCCGGGTCTAATGGTATGGCAAAAAGTAACGGGCGGACAAATTAGTTAATTAATGATTATGGTTTAGCCGGAGAAGCCGACGTGTGGTGCCGTAATAAGGAAGCTGTTCAAACAATTGTATTATACGTGCGGAAAATTCTGCGTCATTTCAATTTTTGGACCTTTTCGTAACTTTATACTATAACAAACGTTGGATGCGTGGCTAATGTTCACTTCTCGGATATATACATGGAACTAAAATGCGTGTATAAAGTGCTTCAACATTTCTGCACTATTTTAATTGCTCGATTGAAACGCAACGTGCAACGTGCCTGTTTGTTGTTAGTATTGAAGTCTAGAGTTACATTCAATGATATTCAAAGCTATTTCAGCTTTATTCTGCATTTGAATTCGAAAAGTTCGAACGGCTTACTATTTGCAGTCCCACGAGTATTTCAATTTAATTTGAATTTGATAAATTTTAAAGCATTGCAGAGACGAACACCCCTACCCAGTTTAAATCCCCCAAGTAGGGCGGGCATTTAAATTTGTTTCAGAAGTCAGCAAAACAAATGAATTACAAAAAATACGAAAGAATATTGCTTTAGGAGCTATAATCTGGAAGTTTTCACGTCAACAGTGAGTAGGTATCTTCTAAGCAAGCATGTTCCACCTTCGACCGCGTCGTCACTTACCATGAAGCTGAGACTATGTTCAAATGCTTGTCTATTTGCCATAGAAAAAAAGTTTTTTTTTTATATGACTCGCTGACGAGACGAGCTAGTTGTTCACCTGATGGTTCCAGAATAGTTACAGTACCACCCAGAACTTTGCATTGCATAATCTTGCGGGGCACTACACTGTACTGCAGGTTAAATGAATACATTTAAATTTCTGCTCATTTGAGGATTTTATCGACACCGACAGAACAATGTAGTGGCATTTTCAAGTGTCATACCACTTTCATGGGTTAACCGGGACATACCCGAAAAAGCCCTTGAAAGCGAAGAGCACGAAAACTCTCAAAAAGATGCAATACTTTTAAAGGATGACTCATCCTAATGCGTGCCGCTGGGAACAAGGCCTCATTTTGGAGGTTGGTTAAGGTCCCTCAGTCAAACTATGCTAACAATCGCTCCTTTGACGACTTAGATATGCTCCTTTGAAGAAGATCGGATGTAGTGTGGAACCGTCCATACTACGTCCGATCCGAGTCCGTAAAAATACGGATCTAGGAATCTCGGACTGAATTCGGATATTGCGTTTCCCACTACCTCCGATCTAAATCCATGATCTTTGATACAAATTCAAGCAATGACGGGGCCAACTTTTGACATACGCCATTTATATTAAAATAATACTATGGCTACTTCGGTCCGTCAATAATCTATTCCGAAATGGAAATTCACGGATGAAAGAGAGAAATCGGATTTAGTGCGTAAAGTACCATACAAATAGTTCTACGATTACTCCGGATTGCATTTTCACGGATTCAGATCGAACATAGTGCGGAACAGCTTTAAGGCTGGAGTTTCCCAATTTTTACCAAGGTCTCTCTTACAAAGTGCAAGTATGCACAAATATCAAATCATCATCATCATCATCATCAACCCATAACGTCCCACTACTGGGCACGTGTCTCTCCTCACCCTTGTGAGGGTTTGGCCGTAATCCACCACGGGGGCTCAGTCCGGATTGGTGCATAACATACCTACCTTCGATATAATTCCCGGGTAGGTATGTGGGTTTCCTCACGATGTTTTCCTTCACCGAAAAGCAAGTGATAATTGCGTACATTTGTTTTACAGAAACACATTGGTACGTGCCTGCGCTGGGATTTGAACTCACGACCTTTCGAAAATTCGAATTAATATAAATTAATAAAGTTAATGGATTAAATTTAAGGTCATTTCTTGTTTCCTAGGAGTGTAATGATTACTCCAATAGGGAGATGAGCTGGTGCCCGTTCCGAAAGTTGGCCGAACTCCGTAAACTGGAAATGCATGCGCCAGTCTGCCACGTGTATGGACTTTTATATGAAATCATAAGAAAGTTTCTGTTTCGGGTGAAAGGATTTGATGAAATTTGTTTTCTAAGAATAATACAGGATACTTTTCAGCTTCATTATCATCGTCCAAATGACAAATAAATTTGGCATTCAAAGTTTGTAAAACTTTATCCTTGAGGGGGTAAAATAAATACAAGGGATGAAAGTATTAATGGAAATATGTAAGGTTTCGGCTAAACGACTGCACCAATTAAAAACATTGTTTCACTAATGGAAAGCTACATTGACAGCGAGTAACATAGGCTATTTTTATCCCCATATTCCCGCGGGAACAGGAACTACGCGGGTGAAACCGCGGGGCGCAGCTAGTACCTAATAAGATTTCTTGTATCCAGGGAATCAGGAACTACGAGGATCAGATATGTCCCACCAGCACCCAGACCCAAAGCAAATATTTGTGTGAAACGAGGGAATCGAATCAGCATACTCATATTTAACATTCGGCTCAAAACCCACTTGCTCTAAACTATTTACAAATAAAAAAAATAAGCTTCTTACCTTTTTAATGTGTAAAGTTGTTGGCTGATAAGTTAACCAACTACTACAATTAAATGTAAAATTTTGGATTTCAATGCAGTGGGCATTGACAGCCGGATTAAAAAAAAGCGTTCTTACCATAAGCGTAATTAGAACATTTTGTTTGTCAGCTTTTCAAATTAGATACAATAATATAAGTATTTCATACTTTAAATATTCAGGGAACCTAATAAGAGCGAGCAAAAGTCTTTGCAATGATAAAATAGAAGCTTATCTTCGAAATGGAAACATTTAAAATTCATGAAGAAGCAGCGGTTGTTCGAAATATGTATTTTTATAATAGGTTTGCTGCAACTATTTGCATAGGAACCAAGATTTCCTCTTTGATGTAATTGTGACAAATTGACATAATAAATATTGAACAATTAGTGACAAATTACTAATTTAGTATGGGTTCCATTTACTTAACTAAAAATAGGTAGTGGTGTCATGGTTTCTCAATACGTGCGCTAATAATCAAGTTAATCAGATTTCTTGACGCTCTGGTGAAATTTACGTTTAAATATTCCGTTACATACCAAGCTAACGGTTTATTCCCCCCTAATGTCCTCGAAATGGGGGATTTCTGGACGTTTTGTCCAATTTTCGCCCATGCGTGCGCAAACCGTATTTAGACAAAAAGGCTTGTCACTTACCACGTGGTTTGTTACTTGTTACACACTAGTGGTTTACTTAGTACATTTTTTTTTCATGGTGCCAACAACACTGGCTGCATTTCCACGTTGAATAGCAATAGCTATTCTCTGTGCGAGAAATGAGCCAGCTCTCTTGTCATAAGCGGCATCGACTAAACGAGGAAATAATTGTTAACAAAAATTCCTCGTACCTACTTTGACGCCATGGATCAAAAGTTTCATTTTTTTTTGTTTTTTTTTTATTATTAATACGTAGCTTGATCTTGTAGCCACCTAGTAGACTTTCGTAGCGCAAGCCGTAGCCCTTCGTAGCGCCATACTCGTAGCGTAATTCGACATATCGCTAACTTCCGGCACTTCGTTCTAATGTTTTTTTTTGTTGTATTTTCAGTTACATCCTGAAATTCTTTTTTGTTTCTGTCCGTGATCCTAGTGCTGCTCGAAATTATAATTACATAGTCAATTAGTCATAGGCTGTATAATTATATTTTTTTAACATATCACATTATTTAATTTCAAGTTATTTTATTCATAGTTTGTTAAGCTTGCAGTGCACAGTGCACAGAGACCTTCAATAGCTGTTATGCCCATATGGTTGGAACGTCCTAGAATCCGATTGCAGCGCCGCCTACCGGGTCCAAATGTAAATGTAAACCACCCAGAGACCCACTCAAAAACACACAGCGAAATTACTGGACATGTAAGACTTTAGAGCTAATGTCTCAGGGTGATGAGCGCAGTGCAGTGCGGCGCAGGATTATGCAAGGTGGTGCTGTGACTGATATGGGCAGGCGTAGCGCTTTCCATCTGGAGAACGACTTGCTCGTCTCGTCACTCAGTCAAATAAAAAAAACATAACATATTATCAATATCTGTCCAGCCTTTTAGTAGGAGTTCAGTTACATACACACGGACAGAAGAAATATATATATATTTACAGAAGAAAACAGAAAGATAGAGTAATGCAGCCTCGGGTTAAAGGCAGTCGATCAGTTGTTAATTACTGACGCAATACAATCGCAACCGTTGCGCTTGCTGCATCGCTTAAGGGCCAGGACAATTTTCTATCCAATATTAACCCGAAGGATATGTTAAGGCTCCTGCCAGTCAGCAATTATGAAGCCATTGTCTTTGTTAATGACACTTATAAGGGATGAAGGACCAATCATGGCGATAGATATTTTAACGTTCGCAAATTTCAAACCCGCGATAACCTTTTTAGAAGTATCCTTTAAGGATTTTTATCATTTCCGGTTGCAAAGTTAGTGAAAGGTCAAAATGTACTGAAATATTTTGAAGCTATAATATAATACTTTTATCGTTAATGGTGGTCCACAAAATGGGCGATAATTATTTTTTAGAAAACAGCCAAGTTATGAATTTGCGATACTAAAAACAATAGCCGAACCAAACACATACTTTTTTAGTTAGTCTTTTTGCCTTTAAAACTTTAAAAAAAAAACTTTTTATTAAAGAGTAAATATCTATATATATATAAATGTTCAATTAAATCAAAAAGTTCTGCACCGATCGAGCTGAAATTTTAGCATGATATATAATCCGCATCGAGGATTGTTTTTATCCATTTTTTTCATCAGTGACATATCAGCGAATGTGCGAATGTGCCACAGCGAAGCGTGCCAGGGTAACACTAGTTTTAATATATTTTTAATTCCATTTTTCCATTTTTAAGAGGAGAAATTATTTTATCCTAACGGCGCTGAAGTGAATCTTACTTCAACGACGTTATTAATTCCATAATTATACTGTACCGCGACAAGCTACTAACTTAAGAGCCGACTTCACCTTAACGGTATCTGTTTGGAAATCGCACGCCTGTCTAAAAGTTAGGGACGAGTCGGCGCTCGTCGGGCGATTGCGAGATGAAGTGCTTTTCCATTTCCTGCAAGATTTCCTGTGAACGCTGAACAGAAACGAAATAGGATCTCTATAATAGAAGTTAATGAATACTTGATTAGCCTTTTCTAAGGCTTTACAAATATCAATCTATGACATAATTATCTGAACCGCGGGCGTCTTCCATTTGGTACCAGAACACCAATGGAAATATAATGATCAGCGAACCTGTATAAATTGGACACTTATCTCTTCATGATCATCAGCTGACATATTCTTGCTGAAGTTTGTATATTTAACGTGTTATCAGAATGGTGATATACAAAATTCCTCAGCCTAACTACAACCGATATAAAAACGGGTTTGTTCATTTTTATGTCGGTTGTAGTCCGAAAAAAACATTTTCGTCACCTATTGTTAATATATCTATAACTATTGTTAATTATCATTTGTGACGTAAATGTTTTTTTTTTTCTGATATGTACTATATACGGAATACGAATATTCGTTTCCATAATCTCTGTGCTAACTTGTCTCAAATCCAAATATTGTTTTTGAATCAAAGGGTTCGATTGATATTAAGCAGGTAGTGACAAAGACGACCTCTAGTCTAGTGTAAGACTTTCTTAACCCGACTTAATGAAAAGACTTTTTAATTGATAATAATCACGCACTTTGATTAGGAGTTTGAATTTAGAAGAAGATCGGAGTCCTTCTGAAAAATATAACAAAGACTAAGATAATTTAAGGGAGTGAAATGGAGGTCCTTTGCTTGATTTAATTCTAAACAAAGCCTATCAAGAATGTCCTGGGAAAATGTAGAGTTTCTGCGAGAAAACGGGATAGGCGTGTGTCAAGCCGCAAGACGCAGTTCGTAGAAGAATGATGAAGATGGCTTTAAAGCAAAATTACAACTGGTACTACCATTGTGATAATTTTTCTTATGACCACGGTCATAATATATATATATGTGTATATATATATATATATATATATATATATATATATGTGATATGAAATATATACATATGTCATATCACTCCATCGAAACGTCGACATTTATCAAAATAATCGAACAAGGTTATGAAAAACATTAAAAAGTACTATAATAATTAAAACCTGTGTCTGCGAATTTATACACGCAAACATGATGGTATATTTATGTTTTACTAGCTGTACCCTGCCACGCTTTGCTGTGGCACATTCGCACATTCGCTGATATGTCACTGATGAAAAAAATTGATAAAAACAATCCTTGATGCGGATTATATATCATGCTAAAATTTCAGCTCGATCGGTGCAGAACTTTTTTAGTTTTTGAAGCGTACACAAACCAACATAACTTTTATATATATATATATATATATATATATATATATATATATATATATATAGATGTGTGTTTATTGGTTTGTCCTTCTTTCACGTAACAACATGGTTACGGCGCTATGTTTTTTTGCATAGAGATAGATTTATGGGGCTGGCGATGGACATGGGCGGCTTTTTATCCTGAAAAAATGTATTGCTGCTGAGGGATTATACTCAACACGGGTAAAACTATCCAGCTCAGCTATGTATAATAGGGCCGCTGCTTTTAGCAGTGGTTTCCACTCTGGTAGTACAAAAAATAAACGTAAGCGTATAAAGTCATTGTCGGGTGGAATTATCATGTTAAAGAAGACTTTAGGCTGCTAGAATATACTTTCCGTACTGGGTGCTACCATGGGAAACTTTCAACTAGTAAGATATTACAATCGAATGAAAATGAGTAGAAGTAAGGTCAAGAATAAAAAAGAAGTTGATGGTGTCAAAAGATCGAAGAAACTCTTAAAATTTATATTGTACGTGAAAAACATGATGTCTCGTAGATTGGTCGCTAGTTTACATGTTCAGTTAGTAAGCGCCAACCGCGCCTTAATAAAATTCTCGAAAAATCTCCCGAAGTGTATGCTGCCATTGGTGATTAAAATTGTTCATTGAAATTTATAATTTTGTATAGATATATAAATAAGAGACATCCCGACTGAAATAAAAATTAATTAGACCCCTGATGATGTAACATGTTAGTGTAGGGTAGGGAAGGACACATCATGCTGACCTTTACCTACGGGGCTTAATTTGCCTATGTAAAGCCATTGGTTACAATGAACTATTATTCATCAAGCCGTAATTGAATCGGATTTTATCGTACTGTCACACCCGGACACTACATACAAAAACTGATGTGACATTTCACACATATAAATGACATTTGTGTACGCGTGAAATTATTAAGTACTCAAACATACTAGGCGACAAAAACAAAAGACAACCCGCTACTCAGTATGGGGGTTCATAGTAACCCGTTGGTCTATTGTCATTTGTCATATTGGCGTGTAATATTGACTGACCTCCAGATTTCCCCCCGGATTGCGGATAGAGGTGTGGGGATCCGGATTGCGGAGGGTGGAGAGTGTCTATTCTGGATGTAGTGATATGTTTTCTGTGGTACTGTTAACATTGCAGGCGTAATTACGACTCGTGTTTCGCATGGTGTGTCCCAACACAGTGCCTCACTGTTCATTATATAATTTAAGGCCTTTGAGCACGATTTTCTGTGTTGAAAACTATGACTCTACTTCAAGTTAAACCACAGTTGATGCGACCGATGCGACGGGTATGCGACCTTTGCGCAGTCGGGTAATAGTTAGGCTGAGCTTTGTTACAGGTTGTTTATATCCGATATTAATATTTTCGGATAAGGATGGAAATCTATTACATAAGTACTTACGCTGCGTCCGTACCCTTCTAGTCATGGGGTTAGGGCACTCTGAAATCAAATGAGCTGGCATTTATTTGTAAATTATTTTTGACAACGATATAATATGCCACAATTTCGATGAGCGAAATACTCGTAAGTCACAATTACGAGTATTTTAGTCACGTGTCACATGGATGAGACGCTATATTTTTTAAATACTATGACCGAATTTCCTTATATTTATTTATTTATTTATTTATTAATATAGCACAGCCACATCGTACACATTGACACTTAATTAGATGAGTATGGACAAGGTACAATTCTGATGTGTACGACAAGTACGGCGTACATAACATTCACCGTGGGTGCTCGATGATAGATAGATTTCTTCTCGTGGGAGATAGATTTTATATTTCTCGGTAAGTATTACGAACCACTTAACTTGTAAAGGTGCAATATTGAGTACCCTTGTTACGCGTTACATACGCTTTACAGTATTAACTTTGAAGTTTGATATAAAAATATAATAAGCGAAAAAGTTGTGTCGGGAGATTAGCATGTGGAAAGATATACCTCTTTGCCTACCCCAATGGGGAAAAGGCGTGACTGTATGTTTGTTAGGTATGCTAAATATAATTTTTCAATGCAAAGTCCGAGAAGTTTTAGCCAAGACGGGAAACGTACTTGATGGAATTTTTTATCAGAAAATATTCTGCTCGGATTCGAAGTACGTCTTCGCTTGAATATAGATTATAAATATATATAGGTATTAAAAATAGAGTTTTACGAGTTATTACTTCACTATCTTCCAGATCTATTCTTTTGTTTCCGTTGTTGACTGAAGCTATGTTCCTTTATCCATAAAAATTCTGGTCATAGACGGAACCTAGATATAGGAAAGTCCCAGTACGCAACAGTAGATCAGTAGGTCTTTGTTCTTTTATATTGTTTAGTAGGTACCTACGACATCTAATCTGGTAAAATAGATCCTATTAAATACATTCTTAACATGTAAAAATGTAAATCTTTCAGCTGCCGAACTCAGTTAATTTATTCAGTACCTATCTATGGAAGCATCTATCCAACAACTTTGTCACGAGTTGTTACCTAATTACTTATTTACCAACATTTAATAGTGACTGTATCCAATCCATATAAGATACCTTAATTTCTACATTAAATAGAATATCATAAACACCGTTATTGGGCGTTATTTACAATGTTATTTATATTTATAGCAGCTATTATGAATGCTATTATAATATTATACAACGGGAAACAAAAAAGAGACTATTTCCCATCCCATTATCCCGCAACGTTTGATCCCAGTTTGCACGGAGGGTTAACCTCAAACTGCCCTTCCATACTCTCAGGCCGCAATACCTTTATAACTAACAGCACCCGAGATCTAAGCTGATAAACAGAAGGACCACTTTCAAGGGAAATCAGTACAATAAAAAAAAACATAAAATATTGGTTGAATGGAAGTTACTTTTGGTTTTTTCCTAGCACATTTATACCTACCTATAGGTATCCCTAGACTAGGCATAATGCCGCGTGCGCTGCCGCCGCTGCACTCAGCGTCAAAAGGCGTGTCAAAATACGATACTAACAATGTGCGTCAGTTCCAGAAATTGATACCGTTGCAACTAGTCTCCTTGTCAACTTTTCAAGGTTGCCCTATTATAAATAAAATGTTTTCTGCTTAAACATGGAACCGTGGAGTACCCCTGCCTACACACTAGTTAAAGTTTTTTATTAGCTACGGAATGGTTTGTCTCTGATTAATGATTATTTACGGCAGCCTAACTAAAAGCTTCCCTTTTTTTGTACGAGGGGGAAACCTTTAAAAGGTACCCGACTGCATTGGGGGTGCAGGCGGACTATGTGGGGTTTGACCGCACTAAAACCCCCTCGGTGGCCGACCTCTGCGCATTCAAGGGACTCCGGGTCCTCCATAAGGAACGCATCGGTGTCCCTCTCGCACGTTGCCCTAGAGCCCGTCCCCAGGGATAACTAAAAGCTACCTAGTGGAATTGTTTATGAACTTATTATATTATTTATATAATATTTACCAGAAATTTTATTTCAAGGGAAATTATTTTTTAAGTCCCTATTCGTAAGGAATTGAGTATCTCTAGCCTAGATAAATGAAAGCATAAGGTTACCACCTAATTTGATGTGATGTGGTCTAGGCTACTCGAGATCGAGATAAGTGAGTGAAATTGAAAATCCTATCATCATCATCATCATCAACCCATAAAGTCCCACTGCTGGGCACGGGTCTCCCCTCACTTTCGTGAGGAGGGTTAGGCCATAACCCACCATGGGGCCAGATCCGGATTGGCGGATCACCTACCTACCTCCAAAATAATTCTCGGGTAGGTATGTGGGTTTCCTCACGATGTTTTCCTTCACCGAAAAGCGTGTGATAATTACGTACATATGTTTTACAGAAACACATTGGTACGTGCCTGCACTATAATTAAGTATAAATATTAAATATATTATAATTAAGTATATGATATAAAAAATAATAAGAAAACATTTATTCTGACACAACTGCACACATATCGAAAGACAAGACAAGAAAATGACACACAACGAAGATAATAGTGTACGCTGATTGCCGTTTTTTTTTTTTTAAAGTAGTAGTAATAAAGATGTCGAATCCAGTCAGTCACCTACCTTTAGGTTGTCTAGAACAGCCATAGTCAACGTCACGAGATAGATAAGCGGTGAATGCGTTACTGAAGTTTCCTGAAAGTTCTGGAAAGCATAAGAACCTACACCTAACACCACACAATATTGACGCGTTGTTTGTAATTGTATACTTAGGTACTAGTATCATAATACTCGTAGCGAGTGACGTAAACTTATCGGTTAATATTCCACCAATACACCTACCGACTTACCTACACATCTCCAAATAGCAAATACAAATAACGACAGATTTTCGGAACTTTGGCGGTTTATAACATTTTGGTAATAGGGCTTAAAGTAAACCATTACCTGTCTATTCACTTAAGCGAAAATCTAACTTTTACAAAATTACGTAGGGTAATAAGTAATAATGTTATTGGTACAGGTTTATATTATTATAGGCGCACCCGTTTCACTGGTTAAAAAATTAGACGCGTACTTTTTTTTATCTATTACTAGCAGCGCCTCGCGGCTTCACCCGCGATAACTATAATTCTACAGAAACCGTCAGTTTTTGCGGGATAAAAAGTATCGTATGTTCTATTCCAGGACCTAAGTAAAATATTTGAATACTAAATTTCATCAAAATCCGTTTAGTCGTTTCGGTGTGAAAAATACACCAACGCACAAACTCTAATATAACATTAGTGAGATAAGCCATACAAACATCGGTATCTCCGAGATTACTAAGATTATTTTAGTTGTTTAAGTAAACTTCAATTTAAAACCTAAATATGAAAATTGGTTAAAGGTAGGTAGTTTTCTTAGTAGTATGTGTACTGCGAATGTTTTGAGTACCTACCTATTGCACTTAGTTCCGTGCCACCATAAGCAACCTGCCTGCATTTTACCTAGGCCCTCTTGGCTAAACTGGAATTACGTGGGGTGCAAACGAGGGGCGCAGCTAGTAATGGGACAAAATCTCGGTTTATTCTGTCGTGTTATTGGAAATACTCTTCAACACTTCAAGTCGCGAGTGGATATATTACTTCTAGGTAAGCGTGTGCCATCGTAGACTGCGTTGTCGCACATCAGGTGTGTCATTGCTGCGCCTCGCGGTTTTACCCGCGTAAATCCAGTTTTCCGTCAATAATTCTGCATTTCCAGGTTAAAAACCACCATGTTACTTATGAATAGCTGAAGATTGCTAAATAAAAATAATGTCAAATCGTGAGTTCATACAAAAATCTCAATCTCAAATAAATATCGTCCCACTGCTGACCGCGGGCCTCCCCTCGCTTTCGTGAGGAGGGTTAGTCCAAAAAATCTTTTTCAGTTCTTTTCAAATTTCACAATTTTCCGGATCAACTTTTCCAATTTTTCTCTTCATAAGAATCTTCCTCAGATCTCAACAAATGTTTAAAAGAAAAAAATGCCGAATTGATCCAGTCGTTCACAAGTTATAGCATAACCAAGGGAAACCGGGATTATTTATTTTATATAATCAGAAAACTTAGTAAGTTCATAGGTAAGTAGGTAGTAAGTAGTTAGTCACCATATCGTTACCATAATACGTCACCGTCGTCATTTCTTTGTTTTGTGGTATTTTAATAAAGAGTATTACCTATCTATCTATCTACCTACTCACATTTCCATAAAAGTCAGTCAGTTTTTGTAGTTAGTTCATGCTGAATCTCGTGAAAGTTCAGCCGAGCGTATATCGTCAGACACTGAAGATTAAATGAGCGCCGTCAAGAGTGTCAAATCTTCAATCAGAACTTGGTGGATGATAAATGATGCATAAATAAAATAGGATCCACTAAAAAGTCTGCTAATGGCACAAAGTTTAACGGTTTATGATGATCCGATAGCTCTGATAAAAAGCAAATTGCCTACCTTTAGGCACAGAACATCTTTTAGGTACATCCTATCTTTAGCCACAGAATGACTAAAATTATGTAGGTAGGTACCTACCTACCAGCGAACTTTAAAAGCGAATATTAAAAATAAAGAAAATATAGTCGTTTTCAAGTTATGGCGTGATGGGCGTGAACAAGAGAAATAACGATTCATTTTTAATATAGAATTAAATTTGGCAACCTAATGGCAAAAAAATATCTATGCCTCTGATAATTTCTTGTCATTCTCATAGATAACTTCTCGTTCGACCAAAAGTATGTTCTGGGTAAGCCTAATATAAAAAAAAAACATAAAAGTAGGTAGCTACGTAAGTATAGGTAGGTACAGGACCGACCTACAATCTCAGATTAGTGCTACGGAAGTAAACCATGGTCAATGGCTACGGCCACCAATTCCCCTAGGAGAATTGCTGACCGAACCCCTGGGTGTAGTGTCCCAGCTGCTGCTGCCCTTCCCTCCGGATGCAACGCATCAAGAGGGACGAACAACTGTAACAGCCGGGCACTCGTGGAGGTTACCTGGCCCACACCCCAACAAGTTACTCTATACCAACTGAGCTCCTACTAACATAATAAAATAGCCGAAATCTTATCTTTAACTATTTTTATTCCCTTACAATTTTTCTAGTCTTAGACGGTCTCGCCATCTATTGGCAGATTTACGAACTGTGAATAACAGTAAAGAAAAAAAAGTGACACTGACTCATTTATTCGTGCTGTCAGTGTCACTCTAGCTCGGCAGTCAATGTCATGTCAGTTTGAGTTGTCAATTATCAAATGTCAAAACATAAATATTGCCAGCACAAATCTTTTAACCTGATTATGGATATAAAATAGGGGGTTTAGTGGATTTTATGATAATCTGAGACTGTCGATTTTTTCAAATATTCTTGGAATCCATCATACATATAAAAATAAATTTAGGTAACATAAATGATCTAAGTGGATCTTGGACCCCTAATAGATAATTAAATAACTATTTATTGAGACCAACTAGTTCAAAAAAATAATATAAGACTTAGTTAAATAATAGGTCTATTTTCAGATTGTCAGCTTTTGAATAAAATCGTATATTCTTTTTTTTTTTTTAGTATTTACTTCTGTTGACGACACTTTATATTATTTGCTCATTCGCTTCTCTCATGCTTTCGTATTCAAAACTAGAGGTAAAATTATAATAGTAAAAAAATATAAAGATACTTAATGTTATTATTATAACAAATGTGGTTTAGCTTTGTAAAACTTGCTAGAATGTAATATATATAAAAATGAGTGCTAAAATTTAAGTCGCAACTGCTATTTATGCAAAGCTTTCAACCATCATCATCATCGTCATCAACCCATAAAGTCCCACTGCTGAGAACGGGTCTCCCCTCACTTTCGTGAGGAGGGTAAGACCATAGTCCACCACGGAAGCCAGATCCGGATTGGTGAATCACATACCTACCTCCAAAATAATTCTCGGGTATGTGTGGGTTTCATCACGATGTTTTCCTTCACCGAAAAGAGAGTGATAATTACGTAAAACTTAATAACTAACTTAATAATGAATAACTTTCAACCAAAAATTACTGTAGTTAGAAATTTAATCGGTCTATCTGTCTGCCTAAAAGTTTGTCTCGCAAAGGCTCCGAAACGGTTCACTGGATTTGAATGTAAAATACAGGAATAAATACTTACAAGAATTTTAACTAAAATATTTGTGTACCCATGTTTCATTTAGTTATCCTCCAGGATTCATAAGATAGAATATAAATATATTTATCTGAGTAAAAACGACTATAGTCCTAGTTATTTTAGGTTTATTAAAATAAAAGCATCAAGTAGGTATGCGCTTTTTATAACTGCGTATAATAGATACATATCAATGATAATTCTTTCATATCACAATAATTATGTAAGCTAATTTTATTCTTCTTTTCATACTTGGCTTTCTGGAAAAGTTTGCTTTGAGATAAGACCGCTCATTAAGCCACTAATTATTATCGTTGAGTTTGTTTTGTTCTAGTTTTTTATATTTTTTGTGGTTTTTTGATTAAAAATTTATTTGTCTGTCTAATGATTTTGTTATTAAAGCTCTCACCTGAAGTACTCACCTGAAACTTAAATAAACTACCATCAAAATACAGAAAAGTTTGGTATGCCATAATTTACTATCATTGATCGATGTGCTCTAATTAAACAGTCAAAGGTTTGTACATAAGTATTAGTCTACCTACTTGTTAATTAACAATCTATTCCTTTAAAACGATACACACCTACCATCGTGCATCTATGTTTTATCATTATTAATTAAGACCTATGATAATTGACTACGACGGCAACACTTAAAACTTTAAAAGAAGTGTTTCGCAAGGTTTCGTGCGAGTGGTTTTTGTAACTTTTGTAATTTTCGCGTAACAAAGTTCGTAGTGCATTATATCTTTTGAACAATGTGTTTTTATGTATTTGTGATGAGTCGCGTTCCCAACTTTTGTTAAAAGTGCGTGTTATTGATGTGTTTACGGTTTGTTTAGAAGTTATTTGGTCACGTCTTCGCTTCGGAACTCCCGCGTAGTCTTGGTTATTCTATGATACATACTTATTTTCATCGACTTAACTCCATAAAATTTATTTTAATAACCATTACATAACTAAAAGCAAATAAAATTAATTTAATTTATATTGCTTCAATGTGGGTATTGTGAACCTCTGTTTTAAACAGTTTAAGTACGGGTTATAAAACATACCTACATGTTAGAAATTGTTTTGTTAAACTTACCTTCTGCGGTAAAAAAAAGATAAAATTTAAAATTACATCTCAACAATTAATTTCTGTTAGAAACAGTTTCTAAACTTAGCAGAAAAGGACTTTTATAGAGTGTCAGTATGTGTCACTAAGATACTAGATACCTCACTATCTTTGTGGGTGAGACTAGCTGGAAATGTTATAATTTTATAGTTCTTACCCGTTTAATAATTAAATCATACAAATGTTATTTTTAAACTCTGCTTTGCATAAATATACCTTTGTGATTAGACTTTAATGGCTTAATTCCTGCAAATAGTAGATTGTCCACCTAATTACCACCACAAACACACGACAAGGTGTCTTGTTTCCTCACTCGGAGATGTACTTAACTTATTAGGTTACAACCCTGCCAATCCACACTAAAAGGAATTTTGCTATTTATAAATAGACGTTTAGGAGGAAGGCAGTCTTATGTACCTACAGGAAAATACTTTTAATCTGCAATAACTATAGAATAGGTCGTTGTTGTTCAAAACAACCAATCAATGAAAAGTGCATTGCAATCTGATCAGATATTTAAACATAACAAAAAACAAACAGATTACTACTATACTAATATTTAAAAATAAATCTAAATATTTTATTTCATAGCTCTTTTAATGTGTGAGCTCATTTTTTTAAAACTATCTTGAATGCTAGGTCTTTTCCGTACTTATTTAATCATAAGCGTAGATTATTTAAAAACAGTTCATTTGACTTCCCTAAATGTCAAATTAAAAAAATTGCATTTTACAATGTAATACTTAGCTGATAACTTAAATATAGGAGCATGTATCAATGGGCCCTGTTGGGCACAGCAATGTAAATAGAATATACAGAATACAACAATGTAATAATGTTATAATTATCTAGACGTTAGGTCACCAATGCGCTACACATCTGCCTACTAAATGTAAATGCTGCACACTTCATTAGTTAAGTTGCGAGTTAACTTGGGAAGTAGGTGAGTAAATCCTTATTATCTTTTGGATAGACGTAGGTTAAGTAGTTAATTGAAGATTAAGTAATGCATGTCCAAACAATGGTGGACTTCATTTGCCAGTTTCACAAATTGAATTGCTACTAAACTAATGAATGTGTAAATCAGCCTAAACTGGTGTCTCACATATTATAAAGAGCCTGTTTTTTTTGTTAAAATGAATTTGTAATATATTTTTTAGCATTGCAGGTATCCAAATTAATATACTCTGCTAATTTTATCATCTACCCTACATTATTTTAGCAAATTGTCATAAAGAATCTATTCAGGTAGGTATGTTCCTAATTGATTCATCTGTGTTTAGAAACATATTGTATTCATGTATAGATTTACATGTAAGCTCGGCTGCACATCGGACATACATTTCTATTAAAGCAATTGTGGCGCCACAATTGAAACGCGCCGCGTTTATCGCCCCTGTACATATCTGTGAGCAATCACGCACACCAAGGACAGATTATGCACCCGCTGGAAATGTGTCAGTGCAAAATCGCACTTGCACACAAGTAAATGTTGGCATTAATTTCGCCACGTTTTGATTGTAACCACAATTGAAACGCGGCGCGTTTAACGGCCCTGTATATCTGTGAGCAACCACGCACACCAAGGACACATGCACCCGCTGCAAATGTGTCCGTGCAAGCACAAAAGTAAATGGGGGCGATAAATACGCCGAGTTTTAAATGTGGCGCCACAATTGCTGCAATACTAATGTCGGGCTAGCAGCCATTGCTAAGATCTGTACACACATACAATTTTTTTTAAAACCCGTAGTGTTCCATTTCTGGGCAAAAGTTTCCTGATTCTCCTTATTAAATATTTTGTTTATAGTCCACAACAACCTTACTAATCAACAAGTCATAGTCCAGAAATAATATGCCTTAGACAATCGCTTTAACCACCTGTTCACGCAAAAAGGGCCACAGACTAGTTGCGGAAAAGAGCCCGCACACCAATTACCGGGTACCAATCGATTTAACCAAGTCATAGATAAATAAATAGAGAACTCTTTTTTCTTCGTAATCAGTGAAGTTCTTCACCTCTGAAAGTTATTTTAAAATGTTTCTACCTATCGAATCACTAAGCTGTCTTCTATAATAATATGTGAAAACCTTTAGAGGGCAAGGCTTATTTTCGGTTTATGCCATTCTAGTTAGTTAGTGAACACTTACGTGACACTAAGTATTACATATTGGGCAAGGGCCCAATAAGTATTCGATAGGATAGGATAGCGAATAAGGATTCGCTATGCCACATCAGATTCCTTGCCGAAAACGCGTGATGTAATAGCACGCTAACTCATTTAAAACCTCAAAACTTCACAAAACGCGAACTCGAAACTTCTCTTTACCAGTTCAAAACAAGCACTTTACGATTCTAGGTGGTCAAACCCTAAACCTTAGCTACTTCACACTTTCTTAGCTTATGTGAATGCTCCATTACTCGAGTAACTACTCGGATATCATACAAGACGGAAACGCAATTCAGTTCGCTTTCGGCGAGCAATAGACTAATCATCGCGGTAATGGGACCGCGTACAAACAGGATAGGATAGGTTGACGTCGCAAGTACCGCCAAGTACTTAGCATCGTTTAGTTTTGAGCCGGCCGGCAGAAATGACGTCACGCTGTGCTGCCGTGTCGTAATAACCATATAGATTAGTGATTAGAGTATGGGCAATAAAGACCTTGGTACGCGAGGATAGCAACAATAAAGACTTTGTACATAGCAGAGTATGTACAAGCTACATGTGTAGACAGTACTGGACAGTGGCAGACAGCCGGCTATGCACAAAGATTGCGGTCGCTCTCCTTGGATCGAGGCTGTAAACCTTGATTTTCAATGTGGATTATAGGTTTTCTAACCTATGTGTCAGTAACCGTAAAAACTCATAAGTGCAGACAGACGTTATTAAAGTCTGCGCACCGTCTATAAGTATACTGGATGTTAGTACATATTAATTTATTCATCAAGTGCTTTCTCGTTCGCTTATTGATTGCTGCATAAATTCATACAATGTCCAAGTTAGTCGACATAGTTACTTCGCATATTCCGAGTTTCGTACTTCAAAGAGTTTATTTCTATGTCCGTGCCGCACAGTCCATACAATTGTTCATTTTAATGAAACGATATTTAGTATTATGTAAAAAAGGAAATGTGTCCTAACTAAAACTGCCCTTTGTATATTAAAGGTCTGCGCAGTCCAAAAAAGAAGTGCGCAGTAATTAAATGACAGGGTTAAAACTTTAAGAGGCCGCTGTAAGTGAGGCCGTATATATTATATTTAAAAAAAAAATTTAACTGTATCCCACGAGCATACCTAGCTGATATGATTATAATGTATGTTTATTTCACATCATAAAATATGATAATCAACATAAACCTAAGGTACCAATGGCAGCAGAGCAGGACGCAAGCTTCCGGTTGTTAGGGCTCAGAAAGAGGAACCTCTTGACAATTCGCGCCTTATCGAAAATTACTGGCTTCCGTTTAGCGAGAGCCTCTTAACCCTGTTCCAGACAACGGGATAAGAATTTCCCACTCATTATTATGACTCACCCAAAAAGGCAACACTAACAATAATTATAAAATATACGAAGGGCCCAGTTGCTGAAGTCCCTAAGTAGACTTTGGGATTTCAGCAACTGGGCCCTTTATATCGTTTTTTCCCAGTATTTGCCTCCTAAGAAAAAAATTAAATGCCTCTTGTATGCACAATTGCACAAATATCGGAAATATATCGAAATGTAGTTCAATATTGCAGCCGTGTTGATTATTCAATGTAATGCCCGATCGCTCAAGGTTCGTCAAGCAATTATACAGATTATCACTTACAGAACAGAACTTGGTTATTTACTATCTATACAAATAATTAAATTTAAATGTCTGTCTGTGATTTCAAAATAAGTGTAATAAATTAAGTAGAAACTGCTACTCATATTCATACGATGCCTAATCATAGCGAACCATTGTTAGATGTTTTGTCTGTCTAATTGTTTGTCTCAAATAACGGCGCAATGGATCTCAATGAAAATTACACGGATTATAACAGAGACCTTAACTTAAATTGTCGTGTATAATTCATTTCGATTTCTTTCAGGGTTCTAAAGATATGAATAAAATATACTTAACCAAGTACCACGCGAAAAAAGTCGCGGGTCACAGCTAGTTTATTGTTTAACTCGTTGCGTCTGCCTATCTGCAGAAACGTGTCAGACGCCATAGAAACGATTTTGTTTTATTTATTTTTCACTAATGCGTAGACTGATTCCTGTCGAGAATAGTACTATGTAGGTACATGTGTGTTTTGCATAAATTAGCCAATCTACGATTGACGTAATGAAAATAAACTGTCACTAAAGCAAAATGTTATATATTATCTAGGTATTGTGACGGAAATGTTTTTAGTGTGCGCTGCGTAAACCAATATAGTAGGTAATGTTGGCATGACAAGTTTGCTTACCAGCGAAACCTTATACAAACTGTCCTGAAATAAAAGATAACCCGAACGGTAAAAAATCCCCGATTTACAAAGCTAATATTAATTTTGTATCGGTCTATAATCGCAACTATGAAATTTTTTTAACGTTTTTACCCACTTCCATTGAACTAGGTAGCATTTTGTTTCGTTGAAGTTGAATTAAAAATTGTTATGAATAAAAATATCCTGTGGACTAAGAAACTAGGACAGCTAGTCCAGGGTTGACAATTGACATCTTCAATTAAAGTTAAATTTAAATAAGCGGCCAATGAAAAATTAAGCAATCACGTGTGAAAATAGACATAATTGCCCAAGAAGTTTAGGGGTGTTCCAGGTCTGAGAAGTATGGTACTTTTGTTATTTAGTCCTGGGTATAATTAAATATTATACTTCACTTCCAACAGATCATCAGGTCGAATCGAAACCCTAGAAAGAACTTAGAATGAACAGTGTTTAGCTAATAGCATTGTTGTCGTCCTCGTAGTTTTGAAATCGGAGATTTTCTTTAGCTAACAATCTGCTTTGGAACTTACTCCTTGTGAAAGTGACGAGTTAAAAAAGATCTTACACAGAACTAGAGTTACGCATTCGTAAACGCAGTCGCTCCACTCTCTCGTAGATAATATGTTAATACATCCATTCATACAAGCATTGCACTGCCTAGGACTTGTCCAGTTAATTATTCTGTGCAAGTATTAATGCCTATATCACTCATAGTAGATAAATGTACATAATAATACTACATGCAATGTAGGTGCATAATATTTAAATATTTACCAGGAGTTTTACCTAGATCACTAAAATTCCAGTTTCTAATCTTAATCGTTAAATATTAATCAAACGACTAATCTAGGGCAACTGTCTGCATAAATTGATGTAGATATTACCACAACATTACGGGCTTATATTGAGACTAGAGGCGCCCCGCGGTTTTACCCACTTAGTTCCCGTTCCCGTGGGAATACGGAGATAAAACATAGCCTATGTTACTCGCTCGATAGTGTAGCTTTCCATTGGTGAAATAATTTTTATAATCGGTTTAGTGCGTTAGGCGTGGAAGTGTAACAAACAAACGAACTCAGTATACACAAATATACAAAGACAGAAGGATTTTATAGCGCTGTACCAAAGACCTTCAAATAGATAATCAAAGATCTATATGTAGATTCTATACATTACATATTTTATTTATAACTTAGTGATCATCTTTTGAATCACCCGTGTCAAGTCTATGAAGTATTAACTATGACTATGACGATAGTAATGGTTCTATGTGTGTAGAAGTTATCTATCCAATACTTATTTACCTAAGGAGAATCGCTTTATCATACGTTGAACTTCAAGTTCCTTTAACACTTTTAGTAAACATAGCTGTTAGCAGATATAGTAAGTACGTACAGCTTAAAACTAAAAGAAATCTGCCTTTATAAACTGGTCATTTACAAAATGAATTACGAAGTGTCAAAAATGGGATGGCTTCTTTATTAGAAACAAGTTGCAAACAATGAACTTGTTATTGTTCGTTCAGCGGTCGTTAGTTTGCCGCCGATATTCCTAAGTACCTACTTACGAATTGGTGCCATATACGTATAAAGGTATACATAGAAGATGATGTCATGGGTATAATTTGGTAGTAATCATCTCGTTTGGTCGCTAATTGAACAGTTTGGGAACCCTTATCGATTTCGTTCTTAGCTTTCGTTCAAAACAAACCGACTGCTCGCCGCTGAATGTAAGAACGTGTACATATGTTACCAGTTTACTAAGTTTCCATGCGTTTACAAATGTGCGTTCAGACCAAACCGACAACCTAATTCTGTGCCGACAATATACTATGCGTAATTATCACGCTATGCGTTGCCCCTTGTCATCGACTGGACAGCTGAACTCCACTCGCCCTGTAGCCTAGCTATATGTGAGTGAAACCGCGGGGCGCAGTTAGTATTAGAATAATTTCATGAATTGCAAAAAAATATAATGTGTAATATACAATATTTTTGCTGTCGCACTTGTAGTTGTAAACAATTATTATTAAGTTACGAGTGATGTCAGCAGTTTTACCGCTCAACTGAAACCAAGTATTTATAGTGCAATCACTGCCTGAAATATGGGTTAGGTAGATTCCGATATCCATTTGATTGGACAAAATGGTAAAATAACCGATACACACAAGAACTGGTGACTTGCTTCAATCCGAAGACCGCACTGAACTATCAATTTTGATATACTTACAGGTTCTCTTTCTGAGAAAAGGCTTGACTTTTAGCATTCGAAGAAGATGATGATACCAAAATGGAAAGCGGGATTAGATTATAATCATATTGATGTGTATACGACAGCACCTAATTACATGTACAATTAGTGAATACGACCCGTTGACATTGGTCCAATTTAGCGTCCATACGATACAGCACTGGACCAATTATTATTGATTTGTGGTCGCGTGGCCAATAATGTGTACCCACTCGTTTAAATTGTGTTTATTGGTCCATTGAATACCGCACGCAGTCTTCTTGTTACGTTGTTACCACCCAGATACTGTCCTCGTGTATAATAGTCCTATATTGAATTCGCGATTTTTATAGACCTCAACGAGATATATACCTAAAATTTCTATAGACAGCTTCAATATCTGCAATCTCAAAGTAATAATTGTCATTTTTACTTTGACTTTTCAATCCAATGATATAAACTTGATTTTCAATCGACACATTTGGTCGATTTTTTCGACGAAATCGAAATAACAGCAATGTCTGGCGAGTGGCGACCAGAGCTATATTTTTCTATTATACTTACGTACTTGTTACATCCACGGTCGTCCATCTTAAGTGCTGCTACAGCCAGGCGGAACGCCTCGACAAGAAGTCATGTGATGACTTTTTGATCTTCAATTAATTACTCATGTCAATGCCGTTAGTGTAATCAAGGCTTGTACCATCTACCGTGTACCTAAATCGTATATTGTTACTCGCAATAAATTGTGTGCGTACTTTAGACTATTAATTATTATCAATTCGTACTAACGTTTTAGATTGTTTGATGATGCATTTGGAAGAGTTGAAAAGTTCCTACCTAATGCTAAAGATCATAAGGCTTGTCAACCAAATACATAGTTTGGCACATATTATATTGTAATAGGATAATGTAGATATGTTTGGAGCGTAATCAGGAAGACTTACGAGTTGGCTTTTCCAAAAAAATAATAGGATTAAAATGTTATTATAGAAACCCACTTTCTGAATTCCACTGATAACTTCTATATATGCTACTACCTATTTCACGCGACTTCGACTATGTTTTTTATTTCGTTTAAGCTCTACAAGCCCGTGACAGACAGCCAAACACCGGTGCCAAAACAATAGGGTTGGACTTTTGGGCACGAAACCGTAATAATATATACCAACAACGTGCCGATACACGAGCGTGAGTAGATCCCTACAAGATATACTGATTCGATACAACGAAGGTCTTATAAAACAACGAGGATTTCATGAAGGCAAATTGAGTATATTATCCAAGGAACCTAGTAAGGCACAAATGTTTGTTGTGCACTCTACAAGACGTCTACGGCTCTCGTAGAGATGCCATTGGTAGCGCACTGATGTTTTACGTGTATCAAACGTTTGCCTCATTTGTGTTTTTAACTCCACATTTTCTTTTGAGAAATTATAAAAACAACGAGAGGTTACGAATTTCCAAAACCTTAGAGGACGACCTCAAAACATGAAATTTTTCCACAGGAAGGTAGGTCCAGTTACAAGAAGGTTTCTATTAGATTGTGGCTGGCGGGATATGTAATCGTTGGTAATGTAAGTGTATCGCACTAATATTTGATGTGTGTGGAAGCAGAAACTGCCTCTTCACGATACAGAAGCTAATCTATTTCAATTCATTGGCGTTATTAAAAATGGCACAAAACGGGCATTTGACACAATCATGTAGATTCTGTAACGAAGATCTCCATCATAGTATTCCCAGAGGGTGCCTGATCTTTTGTTATTTAAGAGTGGGTATCATCCATTAGGATATTAGCAATGATTTCGGCATTTTTTGACATAACCTTTGCGTCAGCATTTATTTACACTACTTAGACATAATGGGACATAATGAAATTACCTTACGGACAATAAAATGCTTTTTTTTTTCTATTGGGACGGTAATAGAAATAGCAGTTAAGGTAAGTACCTACTGGAACAAAAGATCAGAGACTCATGTTACATTGCTTGAGGGCTACCTGCGATTGAATCATCATCATATAGTAATAACTAATTGTATTTCGTATAAATGTTGACACCCTATTTCACCCATTCAGGAATAAAAAGTACCCTTGGTACCCTGAATATATGTTGTGTACAAAATACATTAAAATCCGGTCAGCAGTTTTGATGTGATAGAGTAACAAACAAACCATTTCGCATTTATAAATTAGTTGGATACTTCTTTTATGGATCTCGTCGGCATAATCCTATAATTATTATCCAATTTAATATCTAATTATGCAATATCTGGCGTAATCGTGTTAAGCACATTATTCGGGAAAAGCCCCAATAATTGATGGGTCTTCTCTTACTCAATAAAGCTCTCCGTCCATTAGTTAACAAAACTCCAGTGGCCGGACTGGATAGCAAATCAGTACACAATACACATGCACCTGGCCCCAATTCTGATATGTTATTTGCAAGATGAATATATTATAAACTATGAAAAGTAAATTATTTAAGTTGTCACCAAAATTAGTGTTCTGTTAAATTCAATACTGTCTATTGTAGCATGGACGTAATAACTATAATCACTATTTGTATAACAAAAATAGCACTTTTACAAGTCAACACTATCTCATATAATTATATCATATTATTTTGTACTGTGGTGTGGTGTACTGATTATGGTTTGTGTTTGAAAAATGACATTTCCCTTTCAAGTAGCTCATGTCTGAATCTCGCACAGGAAAAGGAAACTCCATTAACAAAATTGATAAAATACTTAGTGCTATTTAAAAAATCAGGTCGTAAAAAATATAGTTGATAATCCATTCAAAACGAATTGTATTTTTCAAACGGATATATTTTAGTTTAGTTGTAGGATAATCAAAACATTGTACCTATTAACTAAAGCCGATTTATCAAGTACCTATATATAGGATGAGCCAAGACTACGAGTTTGCAATATAATAATACACCTAGTTGTCGCTTAGTAAATGATCGTGTACCATTAATATTAATGAATGAAATAGTATTAGAGGAAAAGAAAAACGTGACCAATAAAATACTTTCGGATTTCAGATTCGTAAAATGTTCGCTGAAAATAGTTTACGATCAAACAGCATCAGTGAGGCATGCACGCGGTGACTGGAACCACAAATTTTACTGTGATGTAGTAACATAGTATTCCTGTGATGTTTAGTATAACTTATGACATGAAAACGAAATAAGTTATCATGTGACTATATGTGATATAACTGTGAAACATATTTAGTGCCTTATTTTGTATTCGCCGTATCGGTAAAGACTTATTTCTAGTTAGTGGCACATGCTGCTCAATGGATACCGAAGTAAATAGCACCTCGAGTGTAAAAGTTAAGAATAGCGGGCACAAAAATGAGAAAAAGAAAAAAGTGGAAAGCTCTACTACGGACGGGACGATAGACGAAGTGTGTCGCAACATGAGCAAGCTGGCGGAGGAAGAGGCCGGTAGCGGCTCGGCCAGCTCCACGGACAGCGAGGACCTAGTCAATGCCATCAACTACAATACTATCACATCTCTGGCCGCGCTCAAGGACATTATTCAAGGCGACGGCAGTGACACGCCCGAGACTGACAGCTTCTTCCAACACTACTTTATGAATCACTGCAATAACCTGTCCAGTCGCAACCCCGCCTTGAACATTCCCTTTGCGTTCCCCGAACGCAGGCGACTGTCGCAATGCAGAGAAGAAGACGAAGAGGACGAGAAGAAGGAAAATGATCCGGCTCCGTCTGCTGTTTCCTCGGAAGTTGCATCTCTGTGTAATCCGACGAATCTGAACAGAGTGCGTTGTACGAGTGACGTTGGCGGCGAACGTTCTAATAATATGGGGAAAGAGCTGCCTGCTCAAGTTAAAGAACTAGGTGAAGAGTTTGATTCAACGAAACGAACAGTGATGGGAGCCAAGCATAAGTTCCTCGTAACAACGACGGAACGTCCACAGGGGCCGCTACCTCTGGTCGAGCGAGCTCTGCGCTCGCAGGTCCATAACGCACATACCGTGCATTTTGGAACCAAAGGACCTGAAGAACAACGGCCTAGTGTGCGTTCTATTTTTTCCGGAAGCAATCTCCATCGAGACAAAAATTATTTCGATAGTAGTCTTATAGAAATCAGATCTATAGTGGATGAAGTACCGACCAGTTCAGAAGACATTTGGGTTAAGAGAACTGAAGTTGAACCAAAGAAAGAAGTAAGTTATAAAACTCAAAACTAAAATAATTTATTGCAAGTGGGCAAACGTATTGCCTTTTCGTATTGTATTGTCTTTTACAAGTCAAAAACTTCTTAAACATAAGGAAAAATAAAAAATAAGTCAAAATACGATTAACTTAACCAATTACCATAAATTTCCTTAAAATATTAAATTTTAATGAATATTTCTTGGTACTTTTTGATTAATAATTAAAAAGTGAGGCATGATATTATTATGTAGTCCTGTTACATTTTGCTCTGATACTTTTATGGCCACTACTGACTGTCGAATATACAAGTAAACGTGTGACAAACCAGGTGTAGATTAAAATCAATTAGTACTTACCATCAAGTGAACGACTTGGTAGTCTCGTCACTCAGTCAAATAAAAAAAAAAAATTCAAAGTGTGAAGGATATAAATAATTCAGCATAATTATCTTCTTCTTAGGTCTTGCCTCCGAAGGACGAAACTCTTGCAAAAGTCGTTATAAAAGAACTACCAAAAGAAGTAGACAATAAACTAGAAAGTGTTCGGCAACGCTCTGGAACTTGGGATGCGCAACCAACCGGGAAGGAGAAAGATTCCGTGAAGAAGCCACAGACTCGCAAAGAAAAAGAGGTGCGGCGTAGCAGTGACGACAGGCGATTTAAGCGAGGAGGTAAGAAATGATCCCTTTTAGCAAAGTACTTAGTCAATCCAGCAGTTGATTTTAATTCCCAAATCAGGGCTTCTCGGATCATACTGCTACGTTCGGTTGGCGGACGTCAAGTGTTTTATACAAATGAGTAACGAGGTGGGCAGGTCGATTGCCTGCTCGCAAGCGTCACGCCCATAACAACTGAAGTATCACCAGGAACTCTGATTTGCAAAGGGTCACACACTATACACTACGCTCGTCACCAACTTTTTAAATCTCTCATGTCCACAGCTGCTTGGTAGGTGATAATATGGTAAAGGTACTTCTTAAGACGGACGCAAACAGGGCCTCCTGCCACGTCTCCTTGATGTCTTTTACAATGTGAGCGGGTTCCGTAAATAGCTAATATTAAAAAACGGGTCTAATTCACGCACCATAAAATAATAGGAAGTTCTAGATATTTCAAAAACATACCAACGTATCTTCTTCAAAACAATTTTCCCAAATTCCAGTTTTCAAAAAAATGTCCAATTTTTATAGATTTTTTTCGATGATACGGAAGGGAAAAGAGGAGAACGGAAAGGAGAGGGTAAGTGCGCCTCCAATTTTTTTAACAATTTCCAAGTTAAACGTCTATACTATGACACACGGACGGTCATGCTGTACTTGTAAGGGTTCCATTTTTGCCATTGCCTATGGAATCCTAATAAAGGTATACAAGAAATAAAGTTTGCCTGGATTGCAGCACGTGGGCGGTAAGACTCGGCCTTGACGTCCGTCAGTGGAAGCTTGATATCTAGTGGCATAGGTCCAGCACGCAACCGTCATGACATCATTATTGTTTGCGTGCTAATGTTTATTGTTTAATTAGACACCTAGATTCCACTCGTTAGATATTCAAATTAATTTGTTCCCTATAGATGTTACTGCATAATTATAACATTCCCTATGTGGATTACAACATCGCTAGAGTTCAAGGCAGAACGTGGATGAGATCGGCGCAGGAGCGGAAACAATAGTAGGATAATGATGAGGCCCATGTCCAGCAATGGATCGATATTGGCTGATTTTGATGCTGAGCTATTTTATATCGTGGAATACCACCAGATTAACATGTTATCTAATAAACCGAAAGTTACTGTAACATCGTTCGCAGTTAGTAAATATAGATTTATTATCGTCGGAGAGTGTTGTATAGATCCTCTCAATATTTGCCTACATATCTCAACTGCGTTCTGAGGTTGGCATTTTGCCAGAAATCTAGTATTAAGGGCCGGCTGTAATGTTGTAGATCTATTGAGACCGAGACAACTTCATTTTTTCCACCAAGAAGTACAAAGTATTTGGTCCTACTTAACATATTTTACTACCAACCTGTCAAAATTTAAATTGAGAAAAATTTGTGTCCCAACTAAAAATAAAATCAGTCTGCATGAAAATAGAGAGAAATATTTGACATCGTCACAATTTTACGCGTAATCCAACTGTTAACGCGTAATCCGACTGTGAAACTTGTCGCAGAGCATTTAAACTGGGAACCAACTCAGCTGCTCGGATTGCTCATAAAACTTCTACGGTGACAACATTCGAATACTCTAAAACCGCTTCTCGGTCACAAAGCGACGCGTGCGCCATAATTAGTACCTGCGTAATCTGGTTGTACCACCAATTGAGGCCGGGACCCCGTGGTAGATTATTGCCTAATCCCGCTCGCGAAAGTAAGATGAGACCCGTGTTCAGTCGTGGGCGGATATAGGTCGTGATGATGAAGTATTGTATTCCATATTTTCAGCAGACTCGTATCTTTTGCATACAACAATTCAAGATTAATTAAATAAGAAAACAACGAGTACTTAGTTTTTTAAATAGTTTAGTAACGTTGTTATATGATATTAGTTTGAACCCAATTGGGCACAAGCCATTTATAGCTTAGTAACTAAATGAGAAACATGCATGGATTTGTGTATGCATGTAAGTACGAGTGCAATTTCTTTCATCTTCTGTCATACAACTGGAACAATATAGATAAATTTCTCGAATAGATTTCAACAATACCTTATTTTAATGAGTTAGGTAAGGTTATATTAATATTATTCGTGAAGCTCACGCGGAATACGAAATATAGCGCACGTAACTTAACTTAAATCGCCACCTTTGATGTAAATCAGAAATTAGTAGTCGGTTAATAAGTTTTAAGCTATAATTAAAAATTTTAAAATTCATTCGTGCTCGGCAGGTTACCTCATTAGGACCTTTTTTCGCTCGGATTCGGAAACTTTTCTCATAGCGGGTATAAACTTCAAACAGTTTTGGAAATAGATCGGGTAAATATCGTTACAGAATAACGTAAAGAATGATCAACGTTTGTCGTGAATTTCATTATCATTTACAATAGTTACCCGTTCTAGATCTGACAACCAAAATACTGGATTTCCTGCCATAAAAAAAGTTTCCGAATTGTAGTGAAAAGTGTTCTTAATGTAATATAATACCTATGCAGGTACAGTTTTATACTCGCAGTATCCCACCTGCATATATTATTGCAAAGACTCACCTACTGCAATCGAGCTAATCGCTCTGTTGAGCGTAATCAAGCATTGATAGCGCAGTGGCGGGATCCTTTCCATCCCGCGATGAATTATTCATTGCGTTTCCATATGCGTTTTCATCCACATTTGCATTCGAATTAGTTTCTCTTGTGGGAATTGAACTAGGAATTCTACCTAGCCCTGATGATTCTCCAACGCGTCAACGACTAGCCATATAAAGACAATAGGTTCATATTTACATAGCTTTGTACTTCTCAAGAAATACATAAGAGTAAGCAAAAGTGTTTTTCAGAAATAATTCATTTCATTTCAATTCATTTCATTTCTATACTGTCTATCAGTTTTCTACGAGTAAATGACAGGGTTCGATAATATGCACGTGACGACTGGTTGACAACCACCACCTGTTACGGATAGTCTAGATCCCACACCCAAACATGCTAGGCTTGAACCACCCTGAAGTGGGTAAACATAGGGAAACAGATAACAGTAACAACTTCCGCTCTTTGCGACCAACAACGTCACTAATTTATACGGTATCCCTGCTCTGTAAACGTAATAAAGTTACATTGACGGAGTGACTTAGTGGATCCTGACCTTACAGGCTAAAATGTCACGTGAGTTCTTACTTATTAATATACTTTTTAAATCGATTATTTGCATTGCTGTTTACCTCGCTATTTTGGATACAGTCAACTGACATTACTCAGAAAACTATTCTTTCGATAGATTTCCGGATCGTGAACAGAGAAACGAGGGGTAGGTGTGGTCAAGACATTAATTAGACATCAAAGGTCCGTATGATCCTTAGAATAATACATAGTTCGTATTTCTCTCAACGTTAAATGCACCTTATACGCAGAGGCCCGAGAGGTATAAGGCGTGATAAATATGGAAATTAAATATTTCGTGCGTAATCGTTAGAATAACCATCATATAACTGGGACATCGGCGGACGTATTATAGACATAATAATTTGTTGCCTATGGTTTGGTAGATTCGTATTTTACTTGTATATTTAGTAAGGCAAAGAAGTTGTGTTTCTTGCTTCGATGGCGGATGCTATTATAACGAATACTGTAATTTACAAGCTATTATTTAGGTTCACTTTTTATGTAGGTAGTACTCGAAT
Source organism: Campaea margaritaria (assembly GCA_912999815.1). Taxonomy (NCBI): domain Eukaryota; kingdom Metazoa; phylum Arthropoda; class Insecta; order Lepidoptera; family Geometridae; genus Campaea; species Campaea margaritaria. The sequence goes on from OU538788.1 coordinate 12,287,362, forward strand.
GGTAAGGCCTAATTTTGCAAGGTTCTTGCAACGACATTTTAACCGGGTTTCCGTTGTTCTGTCAAGCTCTGATGACAATGCATTATTATGGTGACAGCGAGCTGATCTAATGACATAGAAGAGAGGTGGGTAACGTCACTCCTAGTTAGGTACTAAACAAACAATGCAACTGTAACAATACTATGTTCCGGTTTGAAGGGCACTGTTTCCAGCGAAATAACTGGGCATATGTGACTTTAGAATCAATGTCTCGGGGTGACTGGCGCACTGCAGTGAGGCGCCAGATTCCCAGTACAATGCAAAGTTCTGGGTGGCACTATAACTGTTATGGGCAGTCGTAGCGCTTACCAATAGGTGAACGACACGCTCGTCTCGTTTCTCAGTCAAATAAAGGAATATTGAGGGTTCTCGGTAACATTCAGATAAAGCAAAAATAAAACAATTAAATCCAAATTAAATAAATAATGCGTCACAATCACAAACATAAGTCGTAACGTCTAACTAGGACTCCCTGTACAACAGGCTGTCACCTGTCCAAATACCATATAGTAGAAAAATGCTATGCAAATATTAATTTATTGCATCCAATGTTTCTTTACCTCCTCGGTAATTAATAATTATACTAGAATCAAGATTTTCGGACGGCTATGAAAGCCCTATAAATATTGGCTGTTGAAGATTCTTAAAACTGTACCGCAAGCCATAAAATATGACGTCACACATTGACATAGCCCACGCGCACAAAGCTGCGGGCAAAACCTATTATTTCATAAAAGCTTGCCTGTAAAAAATGTTTTCTTTTTATTCTTGGTTTATTCAATTAGTCGTGCGTAGAAAAATGGTGCTATGACATAATATACAGTTTTAGATCAGTAGCCGTATGTTTCTTCCTTGATTAATCACTAGGTGTTTGATGATTAATGGACGCACGCCGATAAATTATAGTGGGTATTATAATGTATATGACTGACGGCTTCTTTAGCGCAAGTCGGTGATGAACCGACTGCATTTTCGGGTTCGATTCCCGATCATGGCAAACATTAGCATGAACGTCAAGTATTTGTTTATTGAACCTAGGAGTTCCCGAGTCCCTAGATACAGGAAGACCTAGTTAGGGGTCAGTAATAAACAAAATGTTATATATGTATATTAATTTCGGGCGGATCCGCAGGGTTCAGCTAGTTATTGAATAAACTGTAGATACGGCAAAATATGAGAGCCGATAGTTTTGCCACAGTGTAATAGTAAGGTGCTCGGTGTTTTGGCAACGTGTGATGTTTGTGTGGCAAACGTATTCGTTGTATTGTTTTTGTCCATTTGATAAAATAGGAAGCTAAATATATAACTCAAACTGTTTATAACATGAAAAGGATTCTTTATTTTGTTTCTGAGCCATGTCTGTGCATTTAGTTTTGGTAATTTTATTGAAGACTAGCTGCGGCTGCGACTTCTTTTGGATTATGTTTATATTCATATCTTCTTAAGCCTGCTGGATACCAAAATGGGACATACACAAAAATTTAGTTTAAAATTCCTGTTTCAATCCATAAAATTATCATTTAAATCCGTTGAGCCGTTGCGGAGCCTATTCAAAATAAACTTTCTGACAGACGGACAAAGATTAGGCATCTTATAAATGGCAGTTTCTACATATTACATTTTGGCATTTATTTTGAAATTGCAGACAGACATTTCAATTTTATTATTGGTGCTTATACATGATGATAATCTCGAATTAGTTAGTGGCGTCGCATGTTATCAGTTTGACAGGTAGCCCAAGAACCTCTGACATTAGTACAATTTCTTTTTTGTTGTGTGCGTATTCTTTGTATTTGTTTGTATGACTGCTGTCTATCGATAACAACCGGAACCGATGACGGTTTGACCTAATCTTGTAACCGCTCTGACGATAATGCTACTTTATTAATCCCTTGCTTCCCACTTGTGGGATAAACCTGTTTAAACGGTAAGCGGGCACGCGTGTAAGTGTATACCAATAAAGTAATACACTCTTTATGTAACAAGTCACCGGCTTCGTCTTATCTTTATTTGTTAGCAGCAGCTGCATCCCCATATTTATAGCTTTCTAGGTATAGTTTTTCGATGAGTGTTTTCTAATAAGTAACCTGGGATGGCATCATTATAATGCCTACAATAGTACACTATTTCTGTGAAATATTTGATTTAAATCGGTTAAGACACTAATTTATATACTTACCTATCATTTATATGTGCTAACTATTCTTCGATAAGGTAGTTCAGTTGATTTTTTAATCAAATTCTGCACTTTAACGATTGGACCAATTGATTTTGCAAATACCAGCTTAGATCAAAGTTCTAAAGATTTTCAGTAACATGTTCACTAAGATTAGTATTTTCATTGGATACGGGATATTTGCTATGTTTGTATTATGTTTGTTTTGAATTCCCGTTATTCCCGAGTGATCACGAGTAAACGCGTGGGTTTGCTCAATGTTGTAACGATTCATGGATAATGTATTATATATTGTATATTAGATCACTATAATTCTAATAGTATAATTTAATAATAATAATGGAATTTAGTAGCAAAATCTTGTGCTTAAAACATATTATATCGTCTACAACAGTGTTCAAAATAATACCTAAGTTGAAATATTATAAAAAAACAGCTGTAAGGAGAAATTCTTGTCAAAAAATCATACAGTATTTCATAATTATAGTAAAAGTATAAGGATCCATTAAGGCGTAACACGTGCTATGACATAAATTGACTAAAGATTTATAGGCGCGAAAGTTAATTTTAGATACCTACTTGTATTTCCGGCCATAGTAAAAAAAGTGCTTCAATCAGCACACTCCGAAACCTCTAAAATTCAAATGATGAATTAAAGAGACATTTCCAATAGAACGTTACCGGATTCTACCGGATAGCTTGAATGTGCGCCCTTACATTATATTGTTTTGCGTTCTTTGATAAAAGGTCCTTGAAGCACTGAACCCTGGAAGCGCTAGGGTCGTTTCGTACTTATGCATACGAGTACATAGCTGGTTATTTACAGAAGTATCGAATATCTTGGAGATATCTTCGGTGCGAGCAATTTTGCATAGCACATGCTTATATGACTGTATCTCAAATTCCCACAAATAAATACGTTAGCAAAATACCTGCTGTGCACGTAAGAAGCACAGTGTAAGGATAGCAATTAGATAGGCTGTGGTAGGTTGTATTGCATAAACGCATTCACAAAGTGAAAAAGAGGCATTGTATTTCTATACGAATGCCATAATTATGTAACGTTTGTTACAATACGATTATCCACATACAGATAAATTAAGTGCTTTATGATGTTCAAATCCGTGAAGAATATGATTGCAAGGAAATACGCGGGTATGTTTAAAACTTTAACAAATCATGTAAGATTTAAACTGCTTTGAGCCAAGCTAGTGGACTATGAGCCAAGGGTATGTCGGAGGAAATCTAAATCCTGAGTCTCTGTTTCTGTTTCTCTCGAAGTAGATAATGATGATATTTTATAATCAATGGTATATTGTGTTACGTCTAGGATATAATATAGTTATAGGTGTTCTGTGGTTATGTCATACACACCTTTAAACTGTATTTAGAGAATGTACTTAGAGCTGCTGATTATTATCTTTTTATCTTATATTAATCGAATGCCATATTTTCCTTGAATTCCATATTAATGTAATGTAATGCAAACACCGTATTAATAGATATTGCAACAGATGAGATCATGCTGACCAATTCGGCGGGTACCGGTCTACCGGCGTTTGATTCTCGTTTGCAGCTTTTCAATACACGTGCATGATATTTTTCTATAAGAATGTTCTTGGAGGAGGATAATATTCCACGTATTTACGGGTCAGCAAAATAAATGTACATTTTAAACTATTACACACTTACATATTAACGGTGGGTAGTATCGATGGTTTGCAACATTACCGCCTAAATCTAGGAATAATTTATGTGACTCATTATAGATAAGTTTAAGTTGATGAATATAATTATTTCGACAGCCAATCTTTTGTAAAAAAACGAATTCAGTCATCATCATCATCATCTCAGCCCGTATCAACCCACTGCTGGGTATAGGCCTCCTCTCCTTGACGCCACGTATTCCGGTCCTGTGCGAGACGTATCCACTGCCTTCCGACTAACCTGACAAGGTCGTTCGACCAGCGGGCTGTTGGTCTGCCTACCGGTCTGCACCCTTCCCTCGGCCACCATTCCGTCACTGCTTTTGTCCATCGGCGGTCCTCCCTTCTGGCCAGGTGTCCTGCCCATCTCCACTTAAGCTTTGCTAGCTTTGCTTTGAGTTCAGTCATTGTGAATTAATCAAAATAGAGGCCAATCAAACACTAAGTATCTACCAATCAACTGCAGTTAGTGAGATAAGTTCCATTGTCTACCTGCCGTTTCTATCGTCAGATAGATAAGTTTACTGAACTGTAAAGTTAATATTGTATTGTAATCGGAACTTTACCAGCATGTATGTAATCTCAACTTGGTTGAGTAATGGGGATTAGATCATTTATGTTTTCTAGATTGGATCTGAACATTGAAGCTTGTAATTAGACAAACAAATTGAAAGTTTAAGAATTGAAGCTAAGTATTACTTACCTTATTTTCTTATTAAGAATCTTAATTTTAATCCTGAAGGGTAATTCTCTTACTATACTGAAAGTTGAACGAATCGAGACCTAACTGAAAACTTGACTGAAAATGTCACTGATAGGGCCAAATTACACTATCGATATTATTTATAATCCATCATCATCAATCCATATCGTCCCACTGTTGAGCACGGGTCTCCCCTCACTTTTGTGAGGAGGGTTAACCCATAATCCACCATGGGGGCCCGGTCCGGATTGGTGGATAACATACCTATCTCCAAAATAATTCTCGGGTAGGTATGTGGGTTTACTCACGGTGTTTTCCTTCACCGAAAAGCGAGTGATAATTACGTACATATGTTTTGCATATAAACACATTGTTATGTGTTCCGCACTGGGATTTGAACTCACGTCCTTTTCATTGAAGGCAGACGTTCTCCCACTAGGCTACCACCGCTATTCATAAATATATTTATGATTTTATATCGTGATATTATCATCGATACAATTATTGAGGCAGTAATCATCTCGATACCGCAAATTACATCAATATTTCATCAATATTGAATCACCATATTATTATGAAGTATCGCGTGATAATATTGATAGTGTAGTAGACCCCATTCGCAGTGCTGTATGCGTTTGAGGTTTAAGGTAGAAACTACGCTACGTGGGCGCTCGCGCGGTTTTATACATAGTGATCCGTCGTCGAGACAGGCGCGGGCGCGTCTTTTATATGACCGCATGGCGCCCACGTAATGCAGTTTCTGCCCTTAGACCGGCAATATACGTCCGATTTTTCCATTCTATAGTCGGATCCGATAGTCTGAACTGAATACAGGTACGCGGACGTAACCTACATTTGTTCGATTGGTCGGACGTCCAAGTCGGAACCAGCGCCATGGTGTACAATCCGATAGTCTGACTGATCATACAATCGGAAACCAAATCGGACGTATATTTCTAGGCATAGAAGGACGCCATTTTGAGACTTTAATGATATTGAATGTTGATCGGAACCATATTTAGACTATTTTGTTAACAGAATAGGGTGTTTCTAAGTATATGTATTGTAAAAACCTGTTTGTAAGTATTTGTATTTGAATTACAGAGCAACGGCTGGACGCGGCCGTGACGCGGAGTACGCAGTCGGTGGGCGAACGCAAGCGCAGGGGCTCCAACGATGATGGACAGCCGGAACCTATGTATCAGCAGACCATTCACGGTAAATTGTTTCACATTGTTATATCAAGCCGACTAACTAGGACGAATCTAGGCACGAGCCGGGAAAATCACTGAGATGACTTTGTGACGCAATTCAATGATAGTAGTTGAAATATAACAACGTGTGCCGCTCGCGATCAAATGATTGGTAAAGAAAGGACGACGTAACGTGGATTCGGCAGGCAAATTATCGGTTAAGAAAAGAACAACGCAACGAGAAGCTCGCAAATAATTGATGCAAAATGATCAATTCAAAGTGCAATTCGAAGGCGGTCGGTGAGTAAAAACTATCAAGATTTGACTGTTTTACACTAATGAGACTATGCATCAAACAAATATAGTTAGATAACATAGAACATAGAACGAACATGATACTTCTCTCCAATCGATCCTGCGTGACAAGATCGTTATCAGCATTTTTTATCGAATTATGTGTAGATGCCTCCCTCGGGTTCTATCTGTGTTCATCCGGAGTACAGTCTCTGGATGTCTGTCGAGCTCTCATTTATCTGGTTATCATTCAATTTAAGACCTGCGACATGTCGTAGTACGTAGATAAGTTCTCAATCAATTAATTGATTTTTAATTGTACGTCTGTCTAAATTAATACTAATGCTGTGTGCTTATATTGTGTCCTAAAATACTCTGCACTAGTATAAAGCATGCCCAAATGAACATCTGCTACCGTAGCCATATTGTGCAGATTTCGTTTGATTGATCGTATGTCGTCGGCAGATGTCAGCCTGTTGAGTTTCCAAGGTCTTCTATCCGGATTTGCTCGTTGCACTCCGCACGGTAATGCGAGTCTACATCGGCTATACAAAATGACCGTTACTCCGAGCTCTTCGTTTATGCATAAACACTCTTTGCAAATCGAGGTAAAAAAAAGAAAGTTGAAGTCCTTGAAAACCTTCCCATGTTGACCAGTTCTATTGAATCGGCATCAGCAGATGGTCAAATATGTGGGGAGAACTGGTTAAATAAGGCAGGGAACTGCCCCTTGTTAAATGAGTACGAAATAATAGAACTATGTACCTTTTATTGTATGTCGCAGCTGTGCCTCGCGATATCACCTGCCAATTACTAACATTCAATACTCCAGCTTCAAAAGAGAAGGACTTTCATGTACTTAAATGTTCACTCCACATTTCAGCCACCTAATTTGCTCTTTTCGTGAAATCCTTTCTTCATGAGCACGTAGTATTTTGGACCAATTGGTTTCCCTTTCAGCTTCGAAGGTGTTGTTGTTTTTTATATTAAACAGGCAGTCCCTGAGTGGTATAATTTGATTTTGTATATCGACGACAGCAAATAATACAGGGTTATCTACAATACCTCGGTTTTTAACGCTAACGTGTAATTAGAGCTGACAAACGTATTTATCGGGACTTCGTCACTTCTTGAAATATGGATGTAGGTGTCTTTAAATAGGTGAGATAATACCAGTATACCTAAACAAAATTATTAATTAAAAGTTTAATCCTTTTGATAAATTAAATAATTTTGAGTAGATATGTAAAGTAAGTTTGTGAAAATTACAGTTGGCAAATTTTTCGTTGGTGCTGTCAATATATAGAATGTTGTGAGGATTATAAATGCCAGTTAGACTATTGATCCCCTCGTAAACAAAAGTACGCGTGCGGCGAAAAACTTGAGTTAGAATAAAGAATGAATAAAAAAGAAGTTGTAAGAATTCATTGCTCTATTCAAAGCACACGTGTACAACACTTTGTTCACGTAGACTTTCAATTGAGCGTACCCTCTGGTAATGTGGTACTTATTCAATAAATTGAGAGTTACTCGAATATTCAAGGTTACACGTTCATATTCCCAGATATCCTTTATTTCGCACCCCTCTGCATTTTTTTGTCGATGATTTCATGGTCATGGTCCAAACCAGTTCCGCAATTTCCATCTCCCGGTTCGCCGATTTATGATGAATGACCACACTCATACACTCACACAGTGTTTTGTGTTCCTTGAGAGACCGCGGTTCGCCTGGTATTTATATAACTGTTATTTGATATTATTCTGGCTACCTATTTAAGATTTAATTTGTGGGGAACGCTCATAATCCTTTTATTCACTATTGTTAATAACCCTCGGCAAATTTTCATGGCGAGTTCCTTTATTGGAATCAGTCTCGTCGAGATCACGCGGGAGTAAAGTTGTCGCCTCAGTAATTCTTCATCTGTTTGTATATAACGGTTTAAATCTTTAAATCCATTGCCACTTTTTTTTGATAAGTTTGTGAAGTAACCAAAACGTTGCCACGCGAATATGGTCGGCAAAAACCAAAAAATCAAGGCCAAGAACAAGATCGACGCACCCCGGAAGAAAAACGAGCCAACGAATATAGAGTCGCTGAAAACACAGTCGAGGAAGAAATGGCGGAAGCTAGCAGAGGCAAATACGGCAAACCCGACGACGATGGAGTCGGAGAATATAGAGCCGACCGGAACATTGAAGAAACAGACAAGCAGCAACAAAAAAAAATGCAAAGGAAAGAAGCAAAACTAGAGGAACCTGCTGTCGCCGGTGGGTTGTTAAACGATGTTTTCTTTGTGCGATGTTCCACTTTACCAGCGGATGTCAGTTTAAAATGTTTAACCCCTTTCTGGACAACATCGACGAATCGGCATTCGTAAATTAGATAAGATCTAAAACTATTATATTATATTAATATACTACTTACCACGCTAGTTGCCAAATTTCATGTATACCGAAGGTAAAGTAAAAGTAAAAGAAAAACTCGTATCTCTTCGCTGGGTCAATTCTGTTTTAAAGTGTAGCAACTGATTTTAAATTTTCTTTTTTCCAGGAACCAGTGGAGTCAGCCGCCGTCCCGCTCTCTTCGACCTGTTCAAATCCAAGCCCAAACCGCCCGGGGATGCCAAGAAACCACCGTCGATCATGCAACAAGTCAAGGCAGCTGTGCAGGTACCTATTGTCTTTGTCTTTTTTATTCTTCATCATTTATTGGCGGCTTCTGTGGAGTAATAAGTAGGTAATGAGTCGACTGCGAACTGGTCCTCGTATTTCCTGATGCCCTAGTTACAGGGAGTCTATAAGATCGTGACGCGTAATTTATATATATATGTTTTTATTTTGTGAGAGCGGTAATCTGTGCGCTTTGGATCCCTACGACACTGAGTTCGAATCCTCCGCTATAATGTAACTAATTTCTTACGTTATGTGGGGATTTCCATCGCTCTGAGCTTTGGAGGGCACGTTAAGCCGTTAGCCATTAAGCCGCGACAAAGCCCCTTGGGCGGCTTGACTAACTCGAAACCAGAGTTTGGCATTGTCTTATTCGAAACATTTGTATTTTACGTTTTTTTTTCCGAACGCTAAGCGCTACTATCTAACAAACACTGTCAATGAAGTTACGATTGAAATCCCATTGGTTACAAATTTGGTTAACCTTTATTTCGTGTGGTTATTTATTTAATTATGATACTTTATTAATATACATTGTACATATTCGAACATATATCTAATACCAACATTTGCCAGCTTTTAGTAAATAACTAATTGAAAGTTTTACTAATGTGACAGTTTGCGTTTTTATTTACTTAATGTCAAAATTAGCCCTTATTTTGACATGTCTAAAATAGTAATTTATGTATATAATTTATTATGATCTCACAGTGCGAAAAACCAAAAGCTACGTAATGTATTATGCTGAGATATGTTCCTACTGTACCTATTGAAAAAAACCTCAAATATAAATAATTGGCTGCGATTAATTTAATTATTTCTTGAGATAGCTGCTTGCTAACAAATTTTGATACTGTGCATAAAAACGATTGTTATATACCTTCAAATTTTATAGCGATTGTTGGTGGCGTTGAGGTGGGATATTAGAGCGATATTAGGGATATTACGGAAGTTTTAGCGCAGTATGTTGCAAATTACACCGAAACAGTTGGCATAAAAATTAATACTTGACAGTGGTTGTTTAATAGCGATGCTCACGTGCTGATATCGAAACAATCGTTACACTGTGTGCAACCAATTGGCATACAAATTAAAACTTGACAGCTATAATTTCGAGCAATAATCACGTGCGGTTGCAAAACTCGATACTCTCGCTTGTTCGTTTTTGTCTAAGTGTCGATACTAACGTACCATTTGTATCACTTTTGAAGAAAATTAACTAAGCAACAGGCTGAGCAAGCATACATCCATTAAGGCCGGCTTACATTATGCTAGCCTTTATGTAGAGTTTTAGTTGAAACGTGTAAAAGGTACACGCTTTAGTACTATTCTACTTGCTTTAGTAAGATTCTATGTACTAAAGTACTTGCCTTAATACTTGAACTGTACTCTAGTAAAGACTAGCGTAATGTAAACCGGTCTTTAGCTTGATGCCTGCTTTGCGGTCGAGCTGTATTTGATATCGAGCGGCGATATTTTTTTTTTTTAATGTGTCATGGTCACTCATTCATGGACCCTGGCCCCTAACTAGGAGTTCCTGGTATCCAGTGAGGATGTATCTATATTAGATAATGATTCGCCGTTGCTCGACAAGTCGGCTGTTGCTATTGTACATTATATTTTTTTATGTTACCGAGTACTTAGGAGCAAGTTGTTCACGTGATGGTAAGCGCCACACCTGATCAACTCAGTTGCAGGGCCAGGACTTTATATTTAATCGTATTACTGAAGCGTGGTGATACTATAATTTTTTAAATCCTATTTATTTAAAAATGATTCTCTATTTCCCTTGGTCACTCCATAACTCGATAACGACTAGGCTCATTCAAGATTTTTTGTTTATAATATTATAGGCTTTCGTGGAAGGTTTTTATTAAGCGAAAAATTGGAAAATAGCGCGGAAAATTGGAAAACTTTGGAAAAATCTGAAAATTACTTCTATTAGATGTTTGTAAGAAGTCACGATTTTATATTTGTTTTTTCGCGGTCTTCAGCTCTTTCTAAGTAAGATGGTGGTTTTCAACCTGGGAAATGCAGAGTTATTGCGGAAAAACTGGAATTACGCGGGTGAAACCGCGAGACGCAGCTAGTTGCAAATAAAATCAAGCATTTGACCGCAGCCTCACCTGATGATAAGCGACGACGGGGACGACGGTTGAGTATGCTTGCCTAGAAGATACTTATTTGCTCACGACTTGAATACGGGTCGAGCGTGAAATAGCACGTTCTTATCGAAATGAGCGACTTACTTCCTTTCCAGAAGAACCATCCTAAGCCTTCCTTCACCCATACTTTTAACTCTACTGGTCGCTTGTACTTGTGCGCCTTGGAACAGTACCTTTAACACCTTCAGTGCTGAAAACACAACTGTCGTGTTTTTCATTACTTGCCGCGAGTGCGGCGCACTCGCACACGCGGCGCGCAATTATTCATTTTCCATTACAGCTATGGGAAAACACTATGGAGCGTTCAGAGTGGCTAGACACGAAAATCGGCTCAGCAGTGAAAGTGTTAATACAAAGCTTGGCTTTTCCAGCTACGTAAGCTCTCACCTCCGGAGCTAACAAAAGTCGCTGTCGAAGAAATCGTCATCGTCACTTCCAGTTTATAATTGATCTAATTGTGGTTTTTACGATGTTTCAGAGCATGACCAAATCCACCGCGACTAAAGAAGCCTCTACCAGCAAAACTGAGGGTACGCCGACGCCTGCTAATCGTACTGCCACTACTGTTGCCAAGACGAAGGATGGATCGGCTCACCCGCACCCGGGTAGTGAAGCCAGAGTGAGTTTCTGTTTTTGATGTGACGTTTCACCCACCTCGACTTCCGTGGCGCAAGTGGCTGATAAGTCGAGTATGAAGCGTGAGATTTCGGGTTCGATTCCCACACAGGCCATAGAATTGCATTAACAACCGTCCACTGCTCAACTTAAGCCTATCTTAGTAACAGTCACTGAGCCTGATCTCCGGCTCTCGTCGTCCAGTCTTTGCCAGCCGTTCATCTCAAGGCGTCACTCCACCTGGCGGCGGGCGTCCTACGTTTGCCTAAGCGCAGTCTCCACTCTAGAACTCATACTTACCTCATCGGTTGTTAGTTCTTCTGGAGATGTGACCGACCCACTGACACTTCAGCTTGCTTTGAACTATTTATTTATTTTAGAATATATATTTTTTGTGTTATTCAACAGTACTACCATACGGTGACCGCATCGCCGTCCCGGCGGCCGAGCGCTATGGCTAAAGTACGGGACATATTCCGTGTGCGCGCTTCCATGCCTGCTCAGAATGCTGCAGAGTCCGCTGACAGACGCAAGGTTAGTAAATACAACTTTCTTGCTTTAGCACCCTGTATAATATCTACTATCTGTGGTATTCATAATAACAAAAGGAAATATACAATGACGACAAAACAAGAAAGGATACGAAAGAAATCCGTGCCGTGAATATAGCATAGTAGAAACAGAATAGTTACTTATGTTCATACAACGATACCAATGCAAAATCTTAATAGTCTGTCATGCTGTAAAAAACACTTTAGTCGCCACTCGTACTATACTCGTATTATACACATTTAATTATAAATATACTGAGACTTAATCCCCTGTCAGCAAACGTCAATTATAATAGTTTATTTAAATCTTAACACATCATACCAATTTATTCAAAAACGTGCCTCAAATAAGCATAAAACCTAATGTAAGGAATAGGCTCGCATTTAGAGATATGCGTGTAAGGTCCGTCTCAAGATAGAAGTCCTGCGGCAATAAATGGAACTACATACATTCAACGTCTCGGAGGGTTCTGCTTTCGCATAGAAACTAGCGCCGCGGCAGCGAGACTTGTTTAGTTGAACGAAGTCTATTAACAGCGCCTCTGGTATGCCATGAGTAGCCTGAAACGTTTACCGTCGTATGCCGCGTGTGGCGCTAGTTTGAAACGCGATTTTCCTCATTACATTTTTTTGGCAATGTTTTTATGGAATTTACCTAATTTATTGTTGTTTAAAATACTAAGGTAATTGATACGTATTATGACAAATATGTATATATAAAAAGCCAAACAAAATAAAATTCTGCGATACAATAACAAAGTCGCTTTCTAAGTCTTGTCAAGTTCTAAAGATAAAAAATGTATAATGCATACCAGAGATTAAGACCCGCCTCACTCAGGAGCATTTACGTATTGCTAAGTAGAATGTTTGTAGGTATTTAGTGATAGAGATGAATCCGTAGTTCTGGATATTACCTTCTACAAACATACGAACTAACCAACATTATTCTTTACCTCTTTATAATATTAGTGTAGACAGTAAGAATTGTTATAATCTATAATCCATAGAATAAGAATATTTCTTCCGTTGGAATAGGCAGAGACTACAACACATCTTTCCAGATGTTACGATACCAGCGGAAAGCAGTACACCAACTCCCTGACACCCTCTCCATCCCTTCCTCGATAACATTTTATGACATTTTATCTTCATGAAGTAAATCTTTAATACTGATAATAATAAAAAAGGCCGCAGTTTGCTTTAGCATACCACATTAGTGGTAACTGTACCTACTTTATAACAATACCCTACCCATTTAACTTTTCAGATGACATTGAGGTTATAGGCATTGTGTTGTAAAGCATGTCTTAATAGGAGTACTTAGTGTATCTGAGTTTTGCTTCACTTTTGAGTTTAAGCTGCCACATAATACGAACCTGTCAGCTCTTTATTATCTGTTCAGTTTGTAGACGTTATATGCGACTATGCGACGCTGCTGACTCGTAAATTGGACATACATATATGTCTCTACACCTGTAGCGTCATCTGTTTACCCAAAAGTACCGCCTTTCGGAGGTTCATTGACATAAAGTTAGGAACAGTGTTGCCAAGAGAACCGACGCCTGAGGTACGCCTTCATTTATAGCGATTGGATCAGAGAAGCAGCCTTCAAGGACCACTGCAATGGATTATTGCCTCCAATGCACAATCCAAAAGGTAATCCATTTGAGGGAAAATTGATTACGACTGAACTGCTACTACCATTATAAAAAAAGGTCGCCTTCAGTGCTTGATCAACAGAAAAACTGGCGAACAATGATAAATTAAAAAAGCCTCGTGCCAGAACCGACTAAAAGCCTTCGAAATGTCAAGGGAGACGGCGAGTGCCTCTTCTTGTATCTCGATGGTTTCGTTTAAAATATGAATGGTATACGCTAGATATCCCCAGAATACAGGTTTTAGCGAAATTTGTATTGTAAGATTTCCCGAACACTAGGGAGGTCTTTAGGGCATGCCCAGAGCCTATTGTTGATAAGCTGATCTATACTCTTACCTCTGTAACGAGGTTATCGAGATGAGACGTTCGTTGGCCGAGTAAGCACGAGTACCCTTATTTGGTACCAGTTGTGTTTTGGCAAGCTTCCTGCGCTTCGGAACTTTGTCTGTGTCAAGAGAGATGCGGAACAGGTGTCCATTCAATCACTTTGTTTAAAACACAAAGAATTAAGCGTCGAGACTGAAATAAATCCAACGTTAACGCACTCGGGGTCGGAGTCCATTTGATGATACGGAATCGCTCTGGGATGCAATCGCGTCTAGGCGTATTTTTACCTGACTGAGCGACGCAAAGGAAGGTATTGTGTTTTATATTGTATCTCAGATGAGGTGTCTGAACTAAGGATGTTACGGAGGTTTGACTCCGACTCCGATAAGTCGGAACTTCCGATTGATATTACACCTCCGGTTCGGCCGGAGTCGGTCCGGCGTCGATTTTTAAATCAGAGGCTTAATCGAAGGTTTTGCTACTTTGGGAGTCAATTAATTTGATTTAATTTGCTGACTGTTATTAAAACATGATTATTTTTTGCCTGTGTCATGTAAGTTTATTATTATTTAATTGAAATTGAACAGGGTGATTGAATAATGTTTGTGCTATTTTACATTATCATGCCTGCCTTTAACACATTTCTCTTCTGCCACCACCACCGACTCAACTCCGGTTTCGACTCCGGGAAACAAAATTTAAAAATTCAGATTCCGACTTCGGTTCCGATTAAATCACCTCCGTAGCATCCCTAGTCTGAACTACAGAAAGGGATAAAATTGTGCAAAATGCAATTCAATGCAAGCAAATCCGAGTCTGACACACAAAGATTCAGAACTTGTCGCGGCACTAATAAGCCACCTATGTATAGTGAAACTAGTTCCATTATTATCCGCGCACCGTGAACTGCTATACTATTCGTGTGTTCAGCCGTTTTGCGTCAGTTACTAATGCATGGTAATCAATGCGTGATTATGCAGACAATGCCATTCGTTTAGCTCCGACGGCTTGTTTCCGCTGATGCGAACTATATTTTTGCGGATGTGCAAAACACCGACTAATGTTCTGAATAGATCAATTTGTTAGTGCTAACTCATTCGATGCTGGAAGATAGAGACTAGGCCGGTTTCAGTACTCGACCGACCGACCGTCGTCGGTGCGTATCATCGGTCGCGCTGTCATTTGTATGAAAATTAAGCAATACACGCGTGCGTACGGTCGGTTGAGCACTGTAACGACCTGTCAGTTTTCATACAAATGACAAGCGCCAACGACGTACGCACCGACGGTCGGTCGAGCACTAAAACCGGGGTTACTTATTAATACAATATGTCTCAAAGTCTTTGAGATGGACACAGAAGGTGTCCAATGTACCAAAGGGTTTCTCAACGCGTCGGATGACTCAAAAATTATTGAACACCATGAAATTGATTACATTATTAGTGACGTACATGATAGATACAAATGCTCTAACATACATTGATGAGTTAAGTATGTGGTAACTCTTAAAAGTAACTTGGCATCTGTGTAATGAGTCCACTCATTTTCCCACGGTGTTAAATAGAATAAGTTACGGAAAATAAAAAACTCTTGGTTGCGGAACATCCGAGAGTACTCGAGTATTGCTGGCATTGAAGGCCTATTTCGCTTGGCACTCAACAGGGATACTTTCGTTGGGCTGACGGCCAATTTACAGTAATGAAGAGGTACTAGAAGGAAATACCGATTTCCAGAGCGTTAATTATAAAATGTACTTATATGGGCTACGTACAACAAATTAAATAAAAAAACATAACTTTTATAAGACCCCCGTCTCCGCCTGTCTGTACTTTATCAGATGTTTTACTCGAAACTACGAAACGTACATACTTATATGTTTTTTTATTAATTACTGCTAGTACTTGAGGTAACTCGACTCGACCTACTTATAAATAAAGCATTCTTCTTTATTGTGTATTATTTGCATTGAGGAAGTAATTTGAAATCAAAAGCCACTTATTAGCGGACACGGTATTGCTTTTCAAACACAATATGAAAAACAAACCACAGGTTCTTTACCGAGCGACTGGAATATTACAAAACTGTCAGTGCAACAACATTGTACAGCAGGTAGTGTGCATTACACGCCAGAAAATGTGTGCAATCTCGAGGAAAATGTATGCTGAATAGTATCTATTTAAATATGTATAATTATTAAGACAAATTATATGACCGAGACAACTGTCGCTAATAGGAAAATCGTTCGCCTCTAGGCATCAGACCAGCTGATGTTCCATAGTGTAATTATTTACCCAATAACCTAAAATCTTTATTGAATACGTGCAAATGTCTGTACTATCTACTAACTACTTTGTGTACAACGGTTGTACAACCTATGAACCAATCCAGGCTCAAAAGGTTACGCGTTCTAACCTACTACCACTTGAATGCGCGCGCATCATCCCTGTGGCATTGCCCCGTTGATTTGCAATGCTAATTGAATTATAATATTTGAATGAAAACTTTGAGATATTAAATACCTCGACACTGCATAGATATTCTGTGACATTACGCAGTGCTCAAGTATTGTAATGCCTACTAAGATCCATCGCACACTAATGTACGCAAATCGTACAATTTACCACGTATTTTACCAAATTTATGAAATTACCTACGTCGTAGATACATCGCAAGAATGCGCGTCGCCCACGCGTCTTAATTTTTTAATTGTTTAAGAACGTTGAGTTGCTGTTGAGTAGTAAGCGTGCGAGAGCCTTATTAATCATACATCTATAGATTGCTGACCTCGGGTCTAATCTTTGTAACATAGATATCTGTGACTTAATTCTCGCGAATTTTATGTAATGTCACAAGCGACACATAATATCGCAACAATCGAAAACCATTAGGGTGCGACCACACCAAATGATCGATCGTGGATCGACAGTCACTCAATAGCGAAAGATACAACAGTAATCGATTGAAGCTGATCGATGGCATAGATAGACGATCGATCGATTGGTGCAGTAACCCCAGTTGTGCATGGATTGGTCCGGAGCTCTCGATATTGCCCTATCTAATAAAACTGAAGCAATGTTGTTATCCAAAGTTTTGCGTGACACTGCAACTTTAATGGGCAGGCGTAGCGCTTACCATAACATAGTTACCTGCTCGTAAAATTACTCTATACCGAGTATAAAAATATAATACGCGCGACGCAACATACTGCTTTTCTTTATCATGTTTTGTCTTTGCGCGATTGGTGCTATAAGCCAGCGTCAAGTAGTCAAGTTTCTGTTATGTAATGATGCCGAGTTCCAATCAGTCAGGCATTCAGAAGAAAACTCAAGTCGCAATTAACGCTATGATTCAGAAAAGTGCTGCATGGTTTACTAAAACTTGCCGGGCCCTTATTCGCTATGCCACACGAGATTCCTTGTCGAAACCGCGTGATTTCATAATGCGCTTTAAACTTATTTTGAACCTTAAAACTACTCGAAAATAAGAAATGACACGTTTTTGTGTTAGTTTAATTTGACTACATAGCCATTGAGGTTCCGTTCCACAAAAAACAAGTATACAAATGCTAATGTTACCCGATATTTACTATTTATTTTTTAATTTAAATCTGGTATTAAATTACACTCACACAGGGATAATGTAAAATAATAATTACCTTACACTTGTAACCCTAATTATCATTACTTGTAAATTCGAAGGCAAAATAAAATGATCGATTTACTCAAAATCGATAAAAACGGAACGTGTTTCGGCAGTGACGTTAAGTCCTGATGGACATATCGAACACTTAATTATTTATTGTCCTCAAGAATTCGCATCTTAAGGTGTGATCGATATGACTGTATCATAAACGTGTTTCAGAGTGATATGAGGTAATCACATCGATTTTAAATCACATAAATAATCATGTAAAGTGGCGCGTAAAATTTTATTGTCGATTTATATTAGACGATACTTGCTTCAGAAATTAATCAGAGCAATGCAAATCGAGTTACTGCACAATTGGATTTACGACTATGCCTCTTCGTACACGCAATCACTTGAAAAATCGAGGTTACATTAATACAAAACATATTTATCGCGATTGCGTACACCTACAACATGCTCACACCTCTTGAAATAGTCGGAGGAGTCAATTGCCAGGACACGATTGCCGCTTTATGGCCATTTTAGAGATATGGTGTCAGATAGGTTGTCAACTAATATGGGGAACACAATCGCACCTGTGCACACGCGCTCTTACCTTAAATAGGTTGTTATGTCTCAACCCAAGTACAAAACAACTTACATGACTTTACTAATACTGAATTAAAAAGTAAATCAAATCCATATTTATAAATATGTACTTCAATATTATTGGATGTGTTTGAAGTGTTTTGCTTCCACCAGTAAATAGGAGTATGTAGTGTTCCGTAATCAGCCGCAATGTTGTAACGTTCAGTTGTGATAACCAGCGCCCGAGCATAGCTCGCGTCGGCTTCCCTCTTCCGCAGCGGAACCGGCCCGTGATCGGATATCGATTTGAAGCTTGTACGTTAGACTTCATTGCATAATAACGTCTCGTGACGACCGCGTTATCTCAGTGCCATCAGAGATGCCTCCGCGGTTGGCAGACTCAGTGAGAATTCTCCAAATGTGTCAACTCTCTAATCACTGAGCGATGTTCGTGTTGTGGCTAAGGACTTGAATGAACTGATCGGGATGGCGAATTATTTTCGATGGAAGAAAGGGAAGCGAGACGAGGACGTGTTCTATTCGGAAAAGCCTCGCAGCAGGTCCCTCGACCCTCGGTCCCTGGAACTCAGTGGGATAAGACTTGTGGCGCAACATTATCAACATCAACAACAACAGGTACCACTGTCGACGCTGTTCTTTTATTTAAAAGTGCATTTTTTACAGTAAAAATCAATGCAAACTATTTTGATAAAAGTATCAACATAATAATATCACGATAATTGTCGTATCAGACCGTGAAATTGGTACTTAATATGATAAGGTTGAGGTTTTCAACAGAAACTGATAACTCAACATTTCCCATATATATATTTTTTTATTCTACCTAGGTTGCTATTACCTTTGGCAGATCTCTGCATATCAAAACGTGTTAAAATGGTATTAATAAACTAATAAAATATCAAGTTTGATTCAAAAAGTGATAATTTGTTGATATTTCCCGGATAAATTCTACCCTCCGTTCAAAAAGTTTAAATTTTAAAATTAAAATCTAGCCAAAATAGCTAGTTTCCGAGCCGTAAAAAATCAAGTAAAGTAAAATCCTTTGCTAAAATCAAATTGAAATGTCATTGTCATTGATAAAGATGAGTAATGTTAGTAATAATTTGTCAGAATTAGTATCTTAAAGTGATAATAATTTGCAGTTGTATAGGTTAATACGTGATATTTATATTAATTATTTTTATATTTTAGTAATATACAAAATCTAAGCTGTGAATCAATTGCTATGCGTATTGTTCATTAACTGAATATCTGAAAATATGAACAAACATTAGAAAAAATAAGTAATACTTACCTCAAAAGTATAATAATAAAAATAAACTCGAAAAAAGCAAATATACATTTTTTCATTTTGTTCCTAATCTCCTCAATTCAAGATTATATTTTTTTGTGACATTGGTTGTGCGCGGCAGTTTTCAGTCAGTACCTAATGCTTGTTGATGCGGCGTAGTAGGTAAGGTCACAGACTGATTGTAACTGAAACAATAAGTGTACCGCACTGCCTATCTCTCAATATTAGGTACAATGTGGGACTGCGTCATCAACCATCAGCCTCCGCTATTGGTAAATCGAGATTGATCACATCCTTCATAAATGAGCTGCTTAAGTGAATAAGCGTTTGAACATAATGCGGTTGTTTCAGTTAAAATATCGCGAAGCAGAGTTTAATTCTAGAAGGAGTTATTGATGACAAATAGCTGTAATATACAAAACACTTCAGCCAAGGTCACCTCGGATCTGAATGACAGCATAATAAAAATTATGTACTATTATGGAACCTGTCATGTTAAATTTGCCGTGTGTAAGAAAAAGCGCTGCATCCAGAGTTTATAGCATTTCAGAGGCAGGATTGCCTGTAACACGGGGGTATGTGGTAAAGATTTCAATTTTTTGGAAGCACTACAGAGCTCTTCTTGGAGGTGGTTCTCGCTATAAATGACCTGAACTACTTGACAGAGTAATTGAGGCTGTCGCTCATTTAATATCAGTCAATCAACACCTCTCGTGACAGATTGTGAGCAGGAAGTTGCGGGCTGGGTACCCGTCGAGCTAGCCCCACATCCTGCTTAAAATTGAAGAGCTGAGTACCTATGCCTGTTTGCATCGATGGTTTACATCGGTGCAGGGGAAATAAATATCGCCTATTTAAACTGTCGCTGTACTCCACCGTCTACCCCGCCGAGCCCTTGACAAAGCGCAGGGCGACGGTGATAGCGGAAAATCTTGGAACCAAAAATCAAATATCTTCGTGACAGCTGTGCTGCAGATAATAGCAGGTTTACACCTAAGACCCGATGATATCGCATCCCGTTGCCTGATATTTACCTCAGCACCATGTATGCTCTTTAAAAAAACAACAAATTTTTGGTAACAAATCAAAATCAGCTCTTGGGCCCGTACGCTAAGACGTCGCTTAGTTGGTACTCGTATCTTGACTTAAACAGCGATATCCAGCAAAACTACGCTCTAGTCGAGGTTTACTCTGAACGTTGATTTAGCTTAAAAACTAAAAAGACTTCTATAACATCTAGAAGGAGTATAAACTGCGGAACAAAAAAACCTTAAGTGCAGCGGTCCTTATTTGTAATGCAACATCATTGTCTTTATTACTATGCATACATAATTGTGAAAAAGGCAAGATAATAGTCGTAGAGAAAGTGTTGAGTGGTTAGAGATAGGCTTACCGTCTGTATGACATACTTTTGTAGGCGCACACGAGTTGTTGAACAAAGTGGTTAGACGACGAGGTTGGAGATTCGGTATAAGATGGTACGGTAGGTTGTCATGACAATCATAAAAATATTCTTTTAGGAAACAATTTGCAGGAAGGCTAAAAGCATAATAGTGCAGGCTGATCCTATGGCAGGGCTGGGGTTGTCTATAGGCGGTCGATGACTTCAGAACTATCAATATATTATGTAGTTACTTTGTTTTCTTAAGCCTTAGATAGATAGATAGTTAGATAAACTCTTTATTGAAACACCACAGAACAAAGAAAACTTAAAAACTAGAACAAAAACCCCTAGAACTTATAAAAAAAAAACAAAGAGTTTTTTGTTAGTTGATTTTTAATGTGACCATGACATGTGATTTCTTGACCATGTCTATAAATATTCCGATTGATACTAACATAGATAAACAAGCATGCGTCGAGTCGCATTTGACTAACAAAAAGGATCGCGTCTTCAACTGTAAGCCAGCGCGACTTAAGATTGAATCTGAGATTTCAACAATGAATACATTACACATCCACGTGTGTGTGTATTAGAAGTAATATTGCAATAGGCAATGCTAGGTTTTTTCCGAGGTAGCAGTATGACGTTTCCTTTTAACCGGAGTAATAGGACACGACGAAAATATTTCATCCTTTCAATACTTTCAGAACCCGGTGGAATGTCATATAACGCATACTGATAGCTTAGCACTCTTGGCCACTCACAAGTAGCACATAATGTGATTAATGGCCCGCGGTTGCACCCGCGTATTTTCCGTTTTGTCGCATGAACTTTGCATTTTTCCAAAACAGCCTATCTCACTTGGTAATTTGGTAGCTTTCTATGAGTAAAATAATTTAATCACTGGTACCAATGACTAGCCCCTACAAACAAAATTAAATAATCTGTACCTCATTATAATATTAGTGTCGATCTTGTATGAAATATGAGAGTAGTAAATCAACCACAGTCAATTACTTTTTATACGGCAGCTATTTTTTATATTATCATCATCATCATCCTATAAATTATTTTTTATATTATAGTAAAGAAAAATACTTATTACTTATTTTTATTGGCTGAATGAGACGCAAGGATACGTCATTATTGTAGTCTTAGCAAATCCTAAATATCTAGCCGTTCATATTAAGTGTCTCATAAAGGTCGTTAAATCATTAGACCTCTGTCCAATTCTTAAATTAACGTGCGCTTCGACAAAATGGTCTAAGGTTCGTGTCGTCATACAATCATACAAATAAAATTACGAAAATGTAATCAATCACATCAGATATTTAGTGACGTATTCATTACATGTAACACATCTCGTCGATTACCATCCGTTGACATTATCTTGATTTATAAAGAATTTATCTAGCAGTCCTCCCAGAAATTTTTTGTGTAACAATGTTAAATATTATTTTGCGGTAAACATTGTATGCTATATATAATGTAGGTAAGTGGGTCTGAAACTGCCAGATGTTTAGAACGTGGCGTGGTTATTTATTCTGTTATCTGATTGGGGGACGGGCATGTGGCATGACAAACTTTTGTACGAAAAGAAGAGGACAATTCGCCAGATTTAAAGTCGAGTCGAGTTTGATTTTAATTGTAGGTTTCAGGAAACGGAGACGCCGGACGAAAGTCGACGGTTTTCATCCGGGACAGATTCACGCAGTTGAGGAGAGGTCCTTAACTGTGAGAATCTTTTTTAAATATCTATAAGTGAGTTTTGCACTAATTGTACGTTGATGATAATTTATATATGATAAAATATATTTGTCAAATGGTGTCTGTAAAACGTCGGTTAGTTTTCGCAGCACATAAGATCAACTTAACTTTACTCACATAATAATGCGGTTTTCATACTTTGGTAGCTTAAATCCTAATATAAAAAAAATATATACGTTGCAAATAAATTCAACGTGAAGAAGCTGAGCTATATAACAAAACTGTATGCCGTATGTAGGCTGACATAGACGCACAGGAAACTGTCTTCAAATATCAATTAAAAAAACCCTAAAATAAAGTAGCGGGTAACAGAAAATAATTTGCAAACGTTAGTGTGCGGATCGGTTTTATTTCCACAGCATAAGCCAGTGTGGAAACAATAGTAAGTTGTCATAGCGGTGCGTGATTAATTGTCGTCGTTTATTAACTTTCGCAATACAACTTCACTTGTTATAAACGTAGGTGATCTCACGGAGACATTACCTAGTTAAACCGCTCCACAAGTAAAGGCCAATGTGTCTGTCTGTGTGCGTGATGCTGCATCAGTATTATCTTACGTTTGTACGTGATTGCCTAGTGGGAGAACGTCCGCCTTCCAAGGAGAGGGTCGTGAGCTCAAATCCTTGTGCGGGCACGTACCAATGTGTTTCATGTAAAACCATAATGTACGTAATTATCATTCGCATTTCGTTGAAATCTAAGTTACTGAAATCCACCCGCTTCTAATTGTTGTATCGTCATGAACCTTGGCACTTGACAATAGAAATAATTTATAGTACACCAGTTTGGAAAAAAAAACACATCATACTTAAAGAACAGATAAAAGCTTTACTAAATATTTGGCGCAGTGGACGGACCTATCGCTATAAGCGATCTCTTCCAGTCAACCATTGATGGATGTGTAGAGATGATGTTAGTTGCAAAACATTGTTTTTTAAGTTAAAACCTACCGGTACCGGTGAATAAATCATAATTGCTTCAGTTGTTTTAGAAACACACAAACAACGAGGCAAAAATTATAAAAAATCTATATTTTCCCAGTGCAGAAATATCTAAGGTTCAGAAAGGCTCAGTGGCCTACAGTTTCACAATAGTACAGATAGATAAAATACACAGATATATTACACGTGTAACTTGTCTACAAAGGTTAAATATGCGAAGTGCGATTGTCACTTGATTTTTGTTAAGAATACCTATAGCTTCGAACACAATGAACGCGGATTTGGCAGATAATTATGTGTGGTCATACGCACAGAATTCACACATCCATCCTTTCACGCATTCGCACACACGTCTTTAACGCAACACATTATTAGCATTTATCCTGGGAGGCTTGCACTTTCAGGTGAACGTAAACTCACACTCATTCTCACACATTGATTACATATGTAAACACCCACCCATCATTATATTTACTGGAGTCAATCTCAAATGCATGTTGGTTCAATTTAAAGAATGAAAAACAGTTTTTGGCTATAATTTTTGCCTCACTTACTTTTAAGAGTCATGTTTTGTGTAAAAATATAAAAATAAACTGCAGTCGTAATTTTGCCTATTTGTATAATTAAATGCGGAACTGTTGGTTTCAATTGGTTTGTCAAAGAAGCGCAAAGTTAGATCAAAGCACGTGCGGGCCGCGCCGGCCTCCCCGTTATTAAACGTAGTTGCTGCTTGTCTGTTTGCTATCGCAATTGCTGTAGGCGCGAGATCTTTGCAATGTATCTGAGCACACTAGAACCATAATAATTCGAAAAATATACAAAACTCCCATAGATGGAGATTCCTTTCCTTCAGCGGGAGTTTTATATATTCTTCTATCTCTCGGTAGAGAGAAATCTGTCATCTTAATAGATCTCCCTGGGTAAAATATAATCTTCCTCTAACCCATTTAAATCGTAGTGCACTGTGTACACTATATTTATAATATGTAGCGTTCGTTAGCGTAGTCTGACTAGGATGTTAAATAATGAAACTCAAATCATTTATTGCAGTTTTACAAGTCAAAAACTTAAATCTCTTATACATAGAGAAAAACTAAAAATCAGTCAAAATATGTAAAATACTAAACTAACGATTATCTAATTATGGTTTGAGTTTGAAAAAGGACATTTCCATTTCAAGTGGTGACTCATGCCTGAATCTCACACAGGAAAAGGAAACTCCATTAGCTCTACCAGTGCTTCGGAAAAATGTCCGTCATGACCACAGCAACATCCTCACTGGTAAATAATTGAATGATTAAATGAGTGGTTATAGCTGTTAGTGGTACAAAATCTGAGCCCTCTGTGCTTCAAAGGGCACGAGGCCCTTGGGCGGCCTGGCCTGGCTCTGACACCAGAGGCGGGGACTAACTTATTCGAAAAGCATCAATCGCCGTCGCCGGTCCCGGTCGCTACCGACTGACACCATTTGTTAACCCATTTTAGAGGCCCATGGACGGCCTGCTAGACCAGTGGACGCCACTTCCTCTTTTGAGCACAGCTGATCGATTTTATCTTGATATTCAGATAGTTGTTAGTTTTGACAATAACACACTACGTAACGCCCGTAGTTTGAACTTTGAACTGTCTCTAGCTTTGGTTCCGCGTGTTTTGAACAGTTTCCGCGTCATTATGTTAAGTTCGGATTATTCAGAACTTACTTTTGGTTCATCGATTCCTTGATTACGTCTACTTGCATTCCTTAAAGTAATAAATCCCTAATTAAATTCAAACATACAGCATAGTTATTATGTATAAAAACATGTTTTTTTCTAACTTGGTTACTGTACCTGTACCTTATTTGTATAACACGATACACAGCTTCCAACCGTCGTCGGTTCCGTCGAGTAGCTAGTATAATTACTGAAAATAATTTATACAATGAGTCCCATCTAACCTTGAAAAAAAGTAAAAAACATTGTGTCTAACTCCTTTAGTTTTCTGTTGATATCCCTTATATGTTAGCTTTTTTTAATTCGTTTTCTAACATTTTAACGATTTGTGCGATAGTGGGAAACAAAAAGGGGACAAAAGGCGTATTCTGTGAAGGTCGGCGCAAAAAGGGAACTCGGGAAGTCTGTTACGAATAAAATAGCAATTTATTTGGTGTGAAAATGTAATTATATCTGCGTAAGAAAAATCGAATATAAAACAACGATGTCAAGGGCGCTGATACGAAAAACTAATCAGTCTTTGTCTCGACTTTTCTTAACACGTACTTTGCTTCCTACAATACACTGACTCAAGTCAACTTATAAAGCCGATAGGCTAAGTAAAAGTAATAAAAAAAATCTGATACATCGAGAAAATAAAAAACATATAAAAATATACCTAATCGCAAGTAGATACGTATACGACATACGAGTCGTTTTATATTTATGTAGGCACATAATATATATCATTTTTTTGAAAATGTTCTGTGTAGGCGGAGTAGTTCATCGTGTTCGTAACCATAAGATAATATTAAAAAGATGATCATTACAATATTATTCTACGCCAAATATATTTTATACTAAAAATATGTAAACAAGGTTTGTCACTACCTCACACTGTTCAGAATTAAATAATTGTAGCCGAGTGCTTTATTAAAATATTTTTTATTATTCTAAGAATTTAAAAGCTTTTAAGAGCGGTGGTAGCCTAGTAGGAGAACGTCCGCCTTCCAATCAGAAGGTCGTGAGTTCAAATCCCAGTGCAGGCACGTACTAATGTGTTTCTTTAAAAACATATGTACGTAATTATCACTCGCTTTTCGGTGAAGGAAAACATCGTGAAGAAACCCACATACCTACCCGAGAATTATTTCGGAGGTAGGTATGTTATCCACCAATCCGGACTGGGCCCCCGTGTTGGATTATGGCCTAACCGTTCTCACGAAAGTGAGGTCTCTCCTCACTCCCGTGCCCAGCAGTGGGACGTTATGGGTTGATGAAGATGATGATGAAGAATTTATTATATTTATTTATTAATTTAAGTCTGCTATTAATTGCACCTTGGTACATTTGTGAGTTTCTTAAAGAATAATTAATTTGGTAAAATATGAGTGTAATCCGTTTAATATTAAAATATGTACATAAACGTCTCAACATAAAATGTATTATAATTACATTTTATTAACTATATTTATTTCATTTATAATAAAAATAAATTCAAATAAGGGACGATCTGCGTTTTTTTTACTATCTGTATTTTTTTCTGGACTAAAATATAGCAATTTAATATGTTAAGTTAATTTAGACATATTTTATATTTAACTATATAAATATTTCATGGATTTATCTGCTAACACAATTTTGTCATTACTTCATGCCTTTTGTCACTTTTATTTTTTAAATTCGATACTTTACATCGGCTCATTATGCATCTTTCATTTTTGGTAATTTTTTTTTCTTCTATTACAGAGGGCAGCTCAACACCATTATGCTTCTGGTAAGTCCATATCATTTATTTTTATGTTTATCATCATTATCAGCCAATATTCGTTCAATGCTCGACATATGCCTCTCCTAGTGAACGCTACTGAACCCGATTTTTACAGCCAGCCGGTTTCAGCAATTCATATCTTCACCTAACCGGCATTCCGGCTTACCGGCATTCTGGCTAGCCGGTAGTTTTTAACAAGCTGCGTTCCGAGGTTTCACTCGTGGAATTATCATTTTCCGCAGTAACTCTATATTTTCCTAAAACATAGCCTAAGTTATTTGGGAATAGTGCAGATTTCTAGAAGTGTTTTTTTTGTAGAATCGGATTTGTTGTGTGTATACGTTCTGTCATAGGTCATAATCATAACATGTGACGTATTAGTGACGCCTTGTGACGTCCTATACGTTAATTGCCGTTCTGTTATATTATCACAATTAATTATTGACACGTTCTGTGTCGTAACGCCCATTAAATAGGCAAACTGACAAATTCACAAATATTACCTCTATTATGATTAGTATATGTAAATTCCAGCGCCCTGCGGTTCACCCGTGTTGAGCACTATCTCACAGGAACTGTATTATTTCAAACAATAAAAATTATTCCTGAGCATGAAAATATAATTTTTAAATACTATAAATTCAACATAAAATATGTCATCCAAATAATCCAATGAAACCATCGAAATCAATTAAAATTAATACTTTTTCAAACGTTGAATAACGCGATACGAATGTCGGTCCCGTTACAGATATAAAATAACTTGCTTTGAATTTTGCACAATATTTTATGTAAGGACAAATATATACATAAATATTACTAGTTCACACGTCAAAAACATATTATAAGAAATTGATGAGTTTACTCATGAATCATAGCCAACAGGATGTTTGTGTTGATTTCAGTTCATACAATTATTTAGCTTGAATGGCAGTTTATATAGTTGGTTGTCTTTTTAGGGTCTAATGTCCGTATTCAATAACACTATTTGATACCTACGTGATAGCTTGGCTCACAGATTAACTAATAGTGACTTTCTATTTTTATTTTAAAATATTCATGTGCAGTGCAGTACCGCCCATGATTATTAAATTTCAAGAGCTAGGTGGCACTGTAACTGTTAAGGGCAAAAAAAAAGTTCTGTGTATTCGTACGCACTATGTGACCTCAGAGTATTCAACTAAATTTTTTCTTGAAATCCTAAACAATATAATCCTAACTACTAGGTACAATATAATTTATAAAGGATACTTTCTAAAGAGAAAAGCTTATAATCCGCCAATTATTTAAGTTGCCGTTTTAGTTCATCACGTTTAAGCTGTAAGTTTGCCTCATTATTATTGTCTACCTAAATCGTCCCACGGCTGGGCAAGGGAGGAAAGGGATCCTCCCTTTCCTCTTTCTTTGCCTCATAAAATAAATATAAATGATTTTTAAAAATCGTTTCTGAAGCAGAAAAGCTTCGCAAACATAGATACTGGGTAGGTACCTACTACCTATGTTTGTGAGAATTTCCTGTTTTTGCTTTTTATGTTAGCGAGCGTTGGTACGCTTTACTTTAATGTCATTGTAGACAACAAGGATAAATGAAATTTCGACTTCTCTACTTATAATTTCAAAAAGAGAATAATAAATTAAGTATTCATTCTCAAAGCATTTATATTCTGGTACATAACTTCAAAAGAAATTTAATGTCAGCTTATAATAATGTTACGAAACAAACCACCTCGAAAAGAACCAAAGTAACAACGATAAAATCGATTACATTATCAAAAGTTGTCCAGCTGATGATTTAAGATAAGTAATTTACTTAAGGGACAATTTGCTGCTATCAGAATATTAAAACATACTTGTAAGTATATCAAAAATCCATTAAATGATTGGAAAATTGTTAAGGGTCACGTTTATAGTGATATCTACTTGGTACTCCGGCACCTACTTACCATAGTAATGTAGCCAGCATTTTGGGTCCACTCCCCTCCATCAAAGGTATTTAAGATGTTTAGGGTTTTTTTTTATAAATATGTACCGGCTTAGTGCATTTTTTTAAATAAAGGCTTGTGTCATTAGTTTTTTCAGAATCCTTTCCTTTATTTATAATACAGTACATAGGTATAGATACGGCAATGTCCCTTTGTCCTCGATATTTCAGAATTAGGTTTTCGTATAATCCGTCTTCACAAAGTTGATGTCCCTCTTGGATTCGTAATCTTTTTAGAGTTTTATCATATTTTATCGGAAACTCCGTGGATGCGGATCGATCCCGAATTTTTATTCAAATTCTTTTAAACTTGATTTTGTCCTTTGTGGAATATTTTTTTGTTTTATTTGACTGAGTGACGAGACGAGCAAGTCGTTCACCTGATGGTAAGGCATACACCGCATAAGCAGTCACAGTGTGACTGTTATGGGCAGGTGTATCGCTTACCATCAGGTGAACGACTTGCTCGTCTCGTCACTCAGTCAAATAAAACAGTGTGACTGTTATGTCAATGCCATTTGCTCGCGAATGTAAGCTATTTATAGCTTTCTTTGAAATAAAATCTACAAATCTTATTAAAATTATTCATGTTATTGTAAAGGAAATGATAAGTTTGCACTACGCATAGGTGCCGAAGCGTAGGTGTTGCAAGTCGCCGAAAATGCCCTAAAGAAAGCGAGTAAATTTAAAGAAACGAGAAGGTACATATCTAATTCATAAGTCTAGAAAGTCTGAGTTCAATTACGATATTATTTGTCTATTTCGAATCCCTCTGTATGAAACAATTAAACAGTTAAAGACAATTCAATAAAGAAGTTAAGATATCTTTTGTAAAAAAAAATATATTTTATACTCTTTCTCAATGAATAACTCACATGTTGATTTATACGAAAAAGATTCATAACACGCTCCTGGATTAATTATTATTTTTATCCGGATCGCGTCGGGTGAATCTTTGTACCCTCCGCCGCCCACCCAGCGCCATTAATCTAGTGACTCCCCTTCCTAAATCTACTTTAAGATAAGGGATAAATCCTGCCCGAGGAAAGGTTTCGTCACAGATTACAGGGTCTGGTTTTGTATACAAAAAGCATTTTATTATATATTCATGCGTCGTGTACAGATGTTATTTTTGGTGATAATACTTGCCACACACGCTAGGGTGTTATTCGCGTATGCCTGCCAGGTGTGGACGTACAGTTCACCTGTACAGGTGTGTGGCGGGTATTAATTACCCTTCATCGGTAAGTACATTATTTCTGCACCGATAGATAAGGTCTTACTGGCCATTTTTCTTTCTTGTACCTTTTTAATTGTTTAAGTAGGGGTTCATTAACATTTAAAGCTTCTAAGTGATACAATCAAAAAACTTGTCTGTCTTTAAAACTGCCCATACCATGAAGTTTCAGTAAAGCATTCACAAAAGCCCAAGCATGAAATAAGCGTGCTTTACTTTCGGCCACAACGTCATTGAATCGTGACGTCAAACGCAACCTGACTGAATAAGAGTGGAGCACTGAGTAGCTTGGACTCGATATTTTGAAATTATCTTCTTTTCAACTCTGTATTCCCTCGGTAAGTCGACGCTGCTGGTGACAAGATGGCTAGCTCATTTCTCGCACAGAGAATAGTTTTTTTTTTTTTACTCGGGGAAATGCATTAGGCATACGGCCGGGGGGGGGAGGGGGGGGGGGGTATGTGTTCTGACGTTCTGACGGGGTTTACCCACTAAAACCCCGGGGTGTTCTCCTCTCCGCATTATGGAGGTGGTCGCGGGTACGATTGGCGCTTCCGCAACCACCTCTGCGGCCGCCTTCTCGGGCTCGCCTCCTGAGGCTTTGGCCTCGTTCTCCGCTGGGTGCACCTCAGCTCGGGACTTCTAGTCTTAGGCGTTGGACCCCCCGATCCGCGGCCCAAAAGTCCCCGTTATTGGTCCCTCGCTGTGCCCTCTGCTGATCAGAGGGACACGCGAAGGACCTCTTCTCGCCAGGTTATTTGCTACGGCCACCAATTCCCCTAGGAGAATTGCTGACCGAACCCCAGGGTGCACCGTCCCAGCTGCTGCCCTTCCCTCCGGATGCAACGCATCAAGAGGGACGAACAACAGCCGGGCACTCGTGGAGGTTACCTGGCCCGCACCCCGCACAGAGAATAGCTATTGCTACGAACTCTAAGTGTTCTTGGCTCCATATCTGATAGACACCCACTTTTTTTTAGATTTTTTAGTTTTTTTTTTTAGATTTTTTATTTGTAACTGAATAAAAGGTTGATGATGGTAAAATCATTATCAAAGTCAAACAACGTCACTTGGTGTGGACTGCGAACCTTCCCAGTTCCCACGCACGACACTGAATCCGATATCCTTACTTGAAATAGATATGCCCTATAAAAGGTGTCATGCGACCACAGTCAATATCAGCATACTTATTGAGTGTTATGCGGTTAAACACCCTTTTGCTATTACATAACCTGACTACTGAGTAGCGTAGCTCTTCAAGTAGGTAGATACTTTATGAGAATCTCCTCGTATGTCTATTTATTCTATACTTATAACTAGCTGTGCCCACGACTTCGTTCGCGCTTTTGAATAAATATTATATATTCAGTCTTCTGAATAGTGCACAATATCGAAATGGAACATACACGAAGATTTAAGTTAAAATACCTGATTTAAACCCTAAAATGTTTAGTGAAATCCGATGAGATGATTCAGAGCCTATTCGAGACAACCATTTTTATACAGACAGACTGACAAATATTTAAAAAACGGTAAACTATTGTTAGACATGGTAGCAGGTTTCACTTTGTTGGCATTTATTTTGAAATTACCGACAGACACTTCTTTATTGTTGGTATAGATAAAGCAGTAATGGAAATAGCAGTCAGCACGTAATCCATCGCCAATTTAACAAAAAAGAAATTAGCAATACGAATCTTTATATTTTCTATATCTTTATATCTCATTCCAAGTGCAAACCGGGGTTTGTTGGTAAAAAAAATATTATTATTGTCGATTTTTATTTAGAATACAACTCTGCTCTGAATTAGCTTAGAAAGTGACTAAAAAGTGAAAGTAAAGAAGTAAAATTGATAACTGTTGCATTGCATCTAATCTAAATCCAATGTGTATTCGTAGAAGCTGGGGTATTGATAAAAATATAGAATGGAGATTAGCTTTTCGGTGAAGGAAAACATTGGGAGGAAACCCACAAACCTACCCGAAAATTGTTTCGGAGGTATGTATGCTATCCACCAATCCAGATCGAGCCCCACGTGGCGGATTATGGCCTAACCCGTCTCAAGAAACCCATCCCCTCTCCCAGATGGGAGACCCATGCTCAGCAGTGGGGCGATATGGGTTGATGATGGGTTATTAAGGGATATAATAATTGTTTTATTGAGTAGGTACCAAATTTTCATAACATGTAGATACGAATTATATATACCTATGTACTTATCTATTAATCTACATGTGACGTAATCGTACCAAGAATAACAAACGTTATTATGGTCAATCCTAAACAAATCTCATTAAGTATCTGATAAACTTATAAAAGATTTTAGCAAATTGATTGCGCGGGCTGATGACTCGTTCGCGTTTATATAAGTTGAGTTATTATTAAATTTATCTATATTACCTACCTACACTTATAAATAAACCAGGAAAGGACCAAAATCCTATAACTTGAAGATATATTAAAAAATAATCGCCTAGGAGGCTTAAAATAGGCTACTAAAATTATAACATTTTAAAAATAGTGTCTGTTTTAGCATAAAAACTACTGAGTCGATTGTAAGGCGGTTCAATGCAGATCACTATTTGGTGGCTTAGAATCTCACTTGTGCAATGATTTCAATTACATCTAAATCCGAAGCGTAGAATCAGTGCTATTATTGCCTATTTCTAAATAACCGTTTGTAGCTTTGCGCTGATAAAATCACGGGATTTTTTCGGGAAATTGCTCTCTAAAATCAATATGCGCAAAAACTAAGAACATGAGAAAATTGGATTTATACAAACAGACGACGGTAGTGTCGGCCCCTTATGTAGGTTTTGAGACAAAGGTGAAATGAAACAAAGAGATGTGGAGTTACAGAAGCGGCTATACGCGTAGTAAACATTCTAGTTGAACATTCTATTGTTCTTTTTTACCGAATTCAATTGGGTCTTCGATGTTCGTCGGCTTCGCGTCGCAATGAAAGCCTTTCTCTGGATCAGAGTCTCATTCATTGTGTAATTGTCATTGATACTTAGCTAGTATATTTGTTAGCACTGGTGTGCATCAGTGCTCACAAATATACTAGGGATTAGTTACTTACTGGGGATTTTAAAAAACTATTTCAAGGTCTTCCTTTGAGTTGGTCATTGCCGGTTCAGACGCGCCGTAAAAAAATTTGTTAGTAACAATTTATTTTTAAACAGCTCGGTTTTTATTCTTTGCACTTAGGTGTAGTTTATTTTTCCACTTCCCATAGTTCCACACCACAGAGTTTTGATTTTTGACATAGCCACAGTCATAGCTCAAGTCAGCTACCATAAAGTGTAAACCGTATTGCAACAATTGGTCCAATTGCTTTACATGATCCGACACACCTATTTTCAATGTACAAAACGTTAGTCCCCTGCTGCTTTGTTATGAAAAACATATCGTCAGCATTACTAGTAATCACAACCCATATCTGCTCACTGCTGAGCATGGGACACACCTCACTTTCTTGAAGAGGATTAGGCCATGTTCCACCACGGAGGACCGGGTCTTGGTTGTTCGCGTACGTCCGAATGAAATTTCGGGCATGCGCGTTTCCTCACGATGTTTTCCGTAATCGGAAACCGAGTGATAATTACGTACAGAAGATAATACGTTCCTGGTTTGAGTAGGTTGCTACAGGAATCGGAATTGGACGTTGCTAGGTTTCCCTCCGAACCTGTTACGATGGCGACTATTAGTTAATCATCGTCAGTGGTTAAGGCGGTGTGCAAGGTCGTCACGGCTGGTCGCCGTAATGGTACGGGCTCTAGGGACCCGGCAGCCTCGGTAGACCGCGGGGGACCACGGAGACCGCGTCGCGTGTACCGGCCCACGGCCGTACACTTTACGTCCGCACCGGCATCGCCTTTGCGCCATCTCACGCCCTCTCGTTCCCGCTCTCTTTGCTTGCTTATTCCACTAAGTTAGTGCACCCACGACAACCGCGAGAGAGTGACGTGTCGCGCGCTTCGTCATTTTCGGAATATAAGACCGATAAGTACTATGAACTTTGCATAATGTTTCCTATGCAAATTTGTGGTGTTGTGTATTAAAGTGATGTGAGAAGTGGTCAGTGATCTTTGATATGCCCATTTTGATCGAATCTCGGCGACGTACACCGGTGAATTGGCAGTGTTTACGTTTTGATTTGATGTTATGGCACATGGCCTGGATGCACGTACGGCCGAAATTTCTGTCAGGCGCATTGCGACATCGTATTATTTATAATTTCGGAATAAAATAATATTACCGAATAACAAAACTTAGTAATATTGTCTCAGTGACTTCATCGAGTTTGATGTAAACATCAAGGCACATCTAAACTTAGATTTACAGTCTGTTGAACCGGTTTCCAAAGACAGTGTATACTACTGTCAATGTTGACATTGCCATCTTCAGAACTGGTTTATTTGATACAAATCTGTCTTATCCAAAAATATTTGGTTAATGGGTATTTCAGTATGTACCTATATAAAATGTATAGCAAATAGCAAATATAAAATATTTGACTATAAATGTGTCGAATAAGTCAGATAGGTAAGTTGATTAAAACAAATTTTAGCAATTCAATCTAATTCAGTATCATTCAACGATTATAGATTATAATAAACTCAAGGATAGCGAATCGTGCAACTGTGTCAATAATACTTTAAATGAATAAAATAAATAGGTACGCATTATCGTCTGAAATTGTAGCTTTTGTCATTGTTTCAAATTCTGTTTGTAAGAGGTCTTTGGTTACACAAGTACCTACAATTATGCCGACATATATTATCCAAATCAGCACTGTTACCTGCTTACACAATGGCTCTAAACACGATCAGTTAACAGAGTTATCAGCAAAACCAAAAATAATCTCATTGCTTGCCCTCCAAACAAACTTTTGTAGCCTATGATAGAGAACATGTCTTTCGAAATATTTATCATATCTCGCAACTTCTTCCACTAAATAAAGAGTAAATCCTTATAGTATTTGACGCATTTATCATCACAACACAACCTAAATTTAATTTTGGCTGAAATGCGCCTTCGTTATTCGGTTAATTAACAAGATCCCCAGAATTGACACTGTTTAATTGAAAAATTTGCCACTTTGACTTGTTAATTGAATCTCTATGATATTTTTCATGATTTCGATTCTAAATGTAATTTATCATTAAATTAGTTTACTTATTGTTTATAAATAATTATCGTATATTTTCTCAATCTCTTGTCAATTATTAATTTATCTTTTGTTTATATTACTCGCTCTTTACGTGTAATTGTGATGGCATTAGGAGGTTTTTATGTTTTGATATTGTGGTCGCAACGGTTTGGGAACATTATGTTGCTGTTCAAATAAATAAATAGCTCACAAATATTCTAATATATCTTTAGGTAATTCAATTGATCAACATCTACTGTACTGGAGATAATACGGCCTCTTATCTTCTTTAAATATTCGTCGCAAATTCCATTGTAATTATTATTAGAAGTATTTAAAATTGGCGCAGTAAGAAAGAAGCCTGAACGAGGGTGATTTAAAACTGCGAATCATATGTTGAATTTAGCTCACGATTTATGAAAAATCAAAACCTTGAGACTTGAATGATATAGTTAACTTGAATTCTGATAAGTGCAGCTTTATCAAAGAAGCTGAAAGTAATGGGTTTGAGTAGGTGACGTTTGAAAGCATCGTAACATTCGTTACCACTTAACAGTACACCGACACAAAGGCTTTTCTCCCATACCGGTCTCGAATATCAAATGATTTCTTTTGGTCATCTAGTACAAAGCTACCTATATTTCGTCCCACTAGCTGTTTAGTTCCAAGAATTATTAAACTCAAGATCTTGACGTGACATCCAAGGAACCTGCATTGTTCTAAGAACTATAAAATTCAAGGGCAATGTGACTACCACCTGCATTATTACCAATGAGTTTCATCCCAATCTTGGGAAATGATTCACGCAGCGTTTTTTGAATGGCATCACTGCTGCCACTTTCAACCTAAACTATATCCTGTTTACGTTGAAAATGGCAGCAACATAAAAAATAAGACATCACGGTACGATTATGCGACGCGTTTCAGTTTAGGTCTTCAACTGAATCGCTATAAGAGGTCATGGTATGCCTCCTGGTCTTGATGTCACTAGTGCAAAGCTGTCACTGGTGACTTTAATCATATCTTTAGTTAAGATAAGTCGAATGGTTTAATGCATCCGCCGCGCACCTAGTTTGCACATATTTTTCTCAAGGCAATTTTGCTTTAATTATTTATACCCAGATTTAATGAAATTTAATTATTTTTGCAATATTTTCAATTGTTTATGCAAGTTACGAATCTACGACTTGGGAAAATAATATACCTGTCAAAATATAAATATGAGATATTTTAAATACAAGTAAGAGTTTATATTAATACACTGAGAAATTTAGTCACTTTTATTTTTTGTTTTTATAAATCGGTATAATCTATTGACTTTTATGCTGATAATAATAGATAATAATATAATCACTAGTGGGATTGTGGTTTGTTGTTCAAACAACGTAGGTGAGATTGCAAAATCGCACCCTTGATTACGAATACTAAAAAAATATTTTAGTTGCAACAAATGGGATTAATAAAATGCTTAAAGTCGCTTAGCGAGATATGGGGAGAGCTATTCTCGGATTTTCTCTGAAAGACAGGATACGTAATGAGGTGATCCGACAGAGAACTAAAGTAACCGACATAGCTCAAAGGATTAGCAAGTAGAAGTGGCAGTGGGCTGGACACATGTCCAGATGACCTGACAACCGATGGAGTAGACGAGTTTCAGAGTGGAGACCACGTTTAGGCAAACGTACTGTAGGACGCCCGCCGCCAGGTGGAGCGACTACTTACGAAAAACCGTTGTCAGAGAATGGATGAGAAGAGCCGAAGATCGGCCTCAGTGGCGTTCACTAGGACAGGCCTACGTCCAGCAGTGGACGGATATGGGCTCATGATGACGATGTTAATACAAGAATTTGCGTTTGAGATCATTTGACGTCACTTGAAAAGTCACGGCTATCATAACTTCATAAGTATTTATGAGTATCTGCTCTATAATATTGAAATTTTGTAAATACAATAATATGCTTTAATACAAAAGTTTGTTTTTTTCATTAAAGTGAAATAGGTACTCATTTTAAGATCCCAACTTTGCCTCTGAAATTATTCTGGCAGTAATATCTTTTATTGGAACAGGTCCGGAATCCAACCTTGACTTCGTCGTTATTTCCCTCCCTCGTGAAAACTTTATGACGAAGTTTCATATACTTAACGGCCTGACAATAGTCAATTACGCTCCGCTTGAACGATTATTTAGATAAATACGTGTAACTTGACAAAGTGAAATAAATATATATATACCCTCGTATTTTAGTTGATTCAGAAACACTAATGCAGGAATTAAAAAAAATAAAGTAACAGGTGGAAATCGATTTAAAAAAAAAAAACTATCATTCATTACAAATAATGTTATTGTAACCGATTGACTTATATAAAACTAGCAGTGCCCCGCGGTTTCACCCGCGTAGACCAATATCCCACAGGAACCGATGATTTTACGAGATAAAAAATTAAAAAGTATCTTATGTTCTATTCCATGACTTAAAGTATCTATATAAACATATATGCCGAATTTCATCAAAATCCCCGTAGCCGTTACCCCATACCCGTAGCCCGAAGAGGGAACAAACACACACACACACACACACACCAACTTTCGCATTTATAATATTAGCTTGATAATATAGATAATCGATTTTTAATTGTTTAATGTTGTCTATTAATGAACCACTATTTATTTACTTAATAAAGTATTTTAGTGATTTTCATTCAAACTGAACGAATAGACTCTATGACAGTTTCTACGCTTGAATGATGCACCAGGCACCTCTCTATTTTATTAGCCTATTAGCTCTATTGTATCAGTTAGGGTCTTACATTAAACAATTTTTGCAATTGATATCTTAAGACCTTCACTTGCATTGCGATTCTAAGATTTTAACAAAAACGACTTGTATGCCACAGGTTCGTAATATGCACACTCCTTTGCCGTTGGTACATTCTGATTCAGATGATTCCATTATGCAATTAGCAGTAGTGTTAATTAATTGATCTTGGACTAAAAACTATGCCACAAGATTGCTGGCCGGTAACAATATTATGTCTAACATTTTCCTTATTTTGTAAGTAACCAGTAGCATTCATACGTTTAGGTACCTATTATACATCGAAGTGTTTGTGTTGAAAAGAATTATAGGCACTGGACATCAATGAGTTATTATTTATACCCACCCAGTAACTTGCTTTATAATTGCATTCACACCTAAAAATCACTGGCTAATGAAGTGGCATTATGTGGCCAAAAAATGACGCACTGCGCTTTAATGACTAATATATATATATACACATATATGTTATATAGGTATTATTTCGTCACTACTATTCTTCGGTTTATGTACCTAGTAGCTACTACGTAATCATTATTGATATTACATATTATTACGACCAATTTTAAATTGATGATGTCACCCAATAACTTCTCATAGTTTCGTCGAAGTTTTGCAACAATATGAAATATCCGTCAGGGATCTACATTCCTTCAATGCTAGGCATCATAGCTTTACAATTTAATTAAGATTTACATCCTGTCGTATAACGAATTGTCGTAATTGAAAATGTCTCAGTCAAACGAATTGGTCCCTCTAATTTATTTGAGCGCGTCTGTAAATATTTCAGGCAAACCTGAGACAATGGGATATACGGATTATTAAATATATCTCATACACCAGGCGTGTCTGTGATCTCTTTGGCCTATCCTAATATATGAAAGTGAAACTCTTTCTTTTTGTTTTTGTCTGTTTATAAATAAAGAACTATTCAACTTAAATTGTTTGGTTAGTAGTGGTCTAACATAAAACACGGGCTGACTTTTTAAAAAATGGCCCTTTAATTATCTGGTAATTTATCAGTGAAAATCAGATCCGAATTGGTACAGCCATTGTGGAGATGAGAGTATTCAATAATTAAACACATAAAATTGTAAAATGACAAACAGACAACAAGTCTAAAAAACCTATATTCAATGTTTTTATTTTTTTGCTTATTATGATGTAATTATTTTCGTCTTATGTTTTCTTGTTGAAATAAATAAAAATATAAAATGCGACGGCACCACCATCTACAAAATCCAAATAAATGAACTTTACTTTACTTGTTGTCAGTACCTCCCCCCCCCCCTCTATACTATAAAGATTACATAATTTCCAAATTACTTGTTACAAGGTCTTACGGTTTAGGCGTTGTGTCGATCTTCAGTGAGTCAGTCAGTCAGTCAGTCACGGAACGATTCTATTATATTAGAATGATTGTTTTTTACAAACTTTTGGCGTGTTAGTTGCTGTGCAACTTGCTGTGCTAATTGTGTCGATTCTGGGTGGACCAATCTAAAACGAAATCTGATAAAATTAAAACTAATGCCATCCTTTTTGTTTGAAAGTGCAGCAGTAAGTAAGTTGTCGAGTAGACCAATTTAGTTTTGGTTTACTTTGGTGTAAATAAAATCGAAACCACTATCACGGTGTAAAATTAATTATAATTCGTTAGTTTTTTTAGTTCATATCTTGCGAATTAACTTTGATTTTGTTCCAGTTTTTTAATTGGAATAGTGAATGCCGAGGACAATACAATATTATTTATAGGGACAGCAAGGTGATCTGATTATGGATACGAAAGGTGGATAAACAAACTCCTTACTGAAACGCGTAATCAGCAAACAGTGCCGAATTATTGTATTAAATCGTGTCTGAAAAAAATATATCCCTCAACAAAAAACTTATCTAAAGCCGTACGTGCCTCCGGCGCGTATTGCGGTCTACACATTACACTAAAACCTCTACACAAAATATTGTTATTTTTAACAACATATCTTATTTGATATGAAAACATCAAACTTTAAAAAAAAATTTCACACCAAAATACGCGCATAAGACACTACATCTAGAATTTTAAATTAATTAATAAAATAGTATTTAATGTGAAAGTATTATAATGACCTCCATCGGTCAAATCGTTCAGGAGTTACACTAATACGAACGATTATTATTTATGCTATAAACCCGCTAAAAAACACGATATATTGCGCGCAAAAAAAGAGAGTTTATCGCGATGATAAATATCCTATGTCCTTCCCCAGGGTTTAATTTATCTCCATACCAAATCATATAGATTAGCCGAGAAGGAGAGCAAATGAACATACAGAGTTTTCGCTATAGATATAGATAAGCTAGTATATACTGGAGTCTTTCAGCAGATCGAAATGTTGATGCATTTCAAGGCTCAACTTTTATTGTTGCAAGTGTTAGTGAACTCTCCTGACTATGCGATAAGGAAAGGAGCGTCATGCAATTACGCATGCGTCTAGAGAAGAGTTTTTGCGTTTGACTGAGGTTTGGGCACCCTCCAAGGCCATGCGCGGTGCCCCAGCACCGTGACACCGTTGCTCTCTCTAAATAGGGCATGGTAACCTTGAAATCAAACCAGTTTTCAATCTTCACCAAAACGAGATAATAGTGGCCAAAAGTAGCTAGAAACAACTGAAGATTTTCATACTCGTCCGTGGCTTTAATCAGACATAATGTGTCGATTTTAGCATAGGTACAAACAAATTTAATTGTCTTTAAAAATAATTACTCCGCCATTAAGTTTTTATGAACAATTATTTTAAACTGTCGATACTTTATTATCTTTGTTCTAACTTCGGGTCGTGATAAAGCCTGCTCTGAAAGTTCACTTGGGGCGTATTCTGATGTTGTTCTCTTTCATGTTGTTAACAACGATTTATTATCACTGACATTAGAAATAAGTGATCATGATAATAGTAAAACGACACAATATAAAAAAAAAACCTTATTAAAGCTATAATAATTATTTCTGTTAACTTTATAACTAAACTGGACAGTTTTAGATGTTCGCGACATTGACTCACACATAAACGGTATTAAATGTTCGTATGAACGCTAATTAAAAGGTCACGCACCACCTACTCGTCTTTCGGCTAAACATGTAGGGCTTCGTGTGATCACTGAGCCGAGATTCGATCAATAACGTCGGCTTCAAAGGAATCAAAATGTAGAAATGATGAATGATGTGCTAATTGAGGACTGAACGAGCGAACAAAATGCACGGGCTAACGAATTTCTTAAACAAACACCATTCTCGGGAGTCGTCTCCTCCGATAGACAGAGATGACAGCTCGGAGAGCTGGCATTCTTCAATAAGCTCAGCTGAGTCACGAAGCGCCGCACACAATGAGAGCGGTGCGCGAGCTATTCCCATCAACCCAAGAGGTTCCTATGCTCAGCGCAGCCTTCGAGGGCTTTCTGGGAGTCCTTACGAGTTCGCTTCTAGTCCACGCGACCGCTATCCCAACTTCGCCAGCTACTTCCGTGAGGTAATAGAATCGAGGACATCTCCGTCGCAGCAACAATATCACTCTCATCACAGTGATTATCGGCGGAGGAGCGAAGGGGAGCGCTACCATGGCGGAATTAATTCGTATCAACAACCACGTCATGACTACCGC
This sequence comes from Campaea margaritaria, assembly GCA_912999815.1. NCBI lineage: Eukaryota > Metazoa > Arthropoda > Insecta > Lepidoptera > Geometridae > Campaea > Campaea margaritaria. The sequence continues at coordinate 12,329,364 of OU538788.1, forward strand.
CAATTCGTATCCCCCCTTTACAATGAAGCCATGGATGATATACAAGAAAATGAGTATAGCAAAGTTGAACGATACGGAGAGATCAGTAACACCAAGATGAGTCACACTGCGTTCAAAAGTAGATTCGATAACAAAAGTTTTGCTCAAAAGTTGTCTGAATCGGCTGATAGTGCCAAAGATCCGCATGTTGGTGACAGGCGGGGGTCGGGGTCAAGTGGCAGCGGCCGCCACAAGCACCACTCTATCCAAGAGCTTATTCGGACGTTTAGTAAGAGAGTCAGCCACTGGAGGCATGACTCCTCTGGCGAGGCTCGGAGGGGATCTTGCGCAATACCCACCACAGAAGCTAAAGTTTCCGACACTGACGAGTTTCGGTCGCGGTCGAAATCACTCGACTGCGATCACATCAATAAAGAGCATCACCGATCCATTCTCGATGACTGCGGTGCCACTTATCAAATATTCGATGAGATCCTCAGAGAAGGTAAGACGTCATATTGAATGCACAATCACTTAGTGGCTCATCATTTAGATAGACTCAATTTCTTCCAGTTTGTTCGTTTTCAGTGTAACTTGAGACTTTGAAGCTAATGAAAACAACTTTATCGTCTCCTAGCAGTAAACAGTTGTATTTAGTATCATCTCGTATAACTCTTGATGGCAGAGGCACTAAATCGTGCGATAAATAAGCAATAAGGCAACTTTATTTGACATAATAGTTAGGCTTATTTATTGACCGAGTGAAGCTAGGTCTCCAAATCAATTTAGACGAATCGGTGTTTGATGTATGGCCGACGATAACTTTACCAATTCTACCATTGATCCGATCTTCACGAAATTTTGCAGATTGATTAGAATTCAGGTTCGTATAACGCGATTATGATTCAAATCTACGGAGGGGTCGTATTGACTTATGGGATACAACAGTGGGTTAAAAGTTTTAAAGTGAAACAACCAGGTCGAGGTTTGTCATTTAATAGGAGTTAGATTATACATTCTTGTAATTTTTGAAATTGTCTTTAGTTGTAAGATATAATATATATAAATAGCGAGTTCTCAATTGTATATCAATAACAAAGCACAATCACATTTATCCTTACTTGAGCATAGTTCAAATCCTCTATACTACGACAATTTCCTGTATTTAAGACATCAACAAAGCCACGGAACAAATTGCTGTGTTTTCCCCCAGTTTAAATTATATACAATACCTACCAGATCTGGTGCAAAAATATGTGACGAACCATTGATTGGCTTAAAATATAGTTCGAAAGCTTATAAATACTCTGTATATTATTATATGGTTGAGCTTTTTCTCGTGATTTTGTACGCGTAGACAATCGCGATATGTGACTTCAGGTGTACTTTTTAAGGATTTCAATAGCAAATGTCCCTCTTCAAATGAAAAAAAAGTCTATAGCGGTTGTAAAACATTTGATTCTTGTCCTACCAGCGAGGTAAAGAAACGTTGGACGCGGTTATTATTTGGATAGGTGACTGCCTGGTAATGTTTAATTCAATTTGTTGTTTTATTTTTATATCGTCCTTATTTCCTCCTGATTCCTAACTAGTATTCCCTGTAATTAGGGAATCAGGAACTATAGGGACTATGTTTGTACTATGTACTACAAACACCTAGACTCGCAAGTACCTTAACAAACAAAGTACTTTGAAGAATAATACTGTTTTTCCGTTGTATGAGTCATCGACATAATTCATAACTTCACCAATTAGGATTCAATAATAAAAATATAAGGTTTCTCTTATCTCGGTATTTATTCTATTTTAGTTATGCAGCGGTCTGTTTCGCTCCGTAATGTAAAACGATTTCCAGTGGTCGCATTGTTATGTTTTGTGGTTGGCTACAACTTCTAGATGCAACAGTTTAAAGCTTGGGATAACATGATACTAATATGCAAATGTTAGGTCTAAAAAGTTCACATTGGAATTCGATGTTAACACGAGGGCTCCGCTGTGAGACGGTTCAGGTGCTGATCAAATGCTACCTTTATCACAAACAAAAGAAAGGAAACCACCAATTCGATTGATGTCAGGGGCTCGACGTCGAACGCGTTAACAAAACCTGGCTATAAACTTTCATGTCATTCCTATTTCCTCGTCAGATAAAGGTGCAAGCATGTAAGCAGGCAAGCGACGTGCTTGCTTCGTCTAGTCTCATAGAAGAAATAGGACGATGCAAAAATGACTGACCTGGTTTATCTATGCCGCACAGTGCACTATAGTTGGCGGACCGATATGGAATGTTTATTTTGAAATCGGAGCGCGATTGCGTGACTTGCCTGTGAACGACCTCATCTCGTCGCCGCCCTTTTTATGTGTCCATTCACATAAGAATTTATAAAAGCAATAACCGACCTTAATGTTTGGTACATCAGACCCGGCTAGAGCTAGTATCTTTATTTCCTTCCGTTAAAGCGTCAAATTGTATGTGATGACTGTTCTTATGTGGAAGTTTAGTAAACTGCGAATGTAGACAAACACGTAATTCAAAATGTCCAGAACACAAATATCTCTTACATTAACCTCTAGCGTTTCATATTTCCCCTGCTCAATTTGATTGTTTCTTTATATCTATTTATAATATTGATGACTCTTGAAGTACATCTTCTACAGTGCATTAGCATAAACGCTATCTGTAACCTCTACAGTATTTTACCGTTATCGCCTTAGTGTAGTCTAGAGTCTGTCTATCGTCTCCCCGAATGTATGTAATGTAGGTCAAATATTAGCCTTTTTTGTAATATATCTAGACAATATGGGTCAGTATCTAGAGGCGCCATTGCGTCAGTCCTTGGTAGGATTGACTATTTCAACTGTGTTTCATTTAAATTATTATTTTTTTGCAATTGGATCGAAACTGCCTCCCTTTGACAAAAATCTAACATATTTTTTTATAAATTAAAGCCTCGTCGTCGAGTCGAATTGCATTTAATTAGCAAAACTTGGCTAGCGCGTGTAGAAACCAGATCCATTGCAGATTATTCATTAAGTTAACGATAGGTCGAATTGCATTTGACAGGCAAAATTTTACTACCGTTAAATCAGATGCATTGCGGGTTGTTCGTTATGTTTAACAACAAGTCGAATTGCATTAGGCTAGTTTAATTTGGCTAACGAAGGAACTAAATGCATTGCGAGCGGCCGGCGGCGGCGGGGTGACGTTCGATATTTTGCTTTCATCAGTTCTTATAATGTAGTATTAAAATATCTCTATCTGCATACATTTTCATTATCAAGTTTATCGGGTGTATCCTACTCACCGCTGGACAATTAAATTCATTTTTATTGTACCTTATTTCATGCAAATAATTATTATGTTATACATTTCGGTGTCTTGCGCCATCGATCTGTCATGTAGACCGGCCGCGAATGCACAACAATAAAGGCTCTATTTACGTTTATGAATTCGGTAGTAAAAGTGTTGTTTTTGTTGTTGGCATTAAAAATTACCTGCTACGGCTATCCATCCAAAATGGAATCCTCGAATTTGCAAAATGAATATTGATGATTTAATTTCGATGCTGGAATTTAGGGTGGCTTTGAACGGAATTGAATGTTTCGAGCGTTCTGAAAATTAAACTGTAGCGTATGATAAAAATAAATGTAGACGAACGGTTCAAATTGGCCGTAGAAAATTAAAACACACATTCTATCTGGAGATCTGTTAAATCTACTCGCGACCTCTAAATTCAGTTTTTTTCTCGCGTCGTATCTATAATAACGTTATAAAAACAAATACCCCCGCGAACGAAAACGCTAGTAACAGCTGGTTGATTCGATAAAATTACTCTACGTTACTGATAAGGTTATTTATCACTATTATGTTCATTTGCTTATGGTACAAATAATCCATCGTTATCGGTGAGCATGATTAAGCGCTCGTTGGCATAGTCTGATTTGGGATCTTAATTACTGATCACCAAAAATAAGCAGCGTCTCCAGCTCAGCCGCAAATTTGGGATAGATAGATATAAAATCTAAACCTTGGCATACTTCGGAGGCACGATAAACCATCGGTCTCAGCTCACAGACTCGGAGACCAGAGGACGCAATTACCTCTACGAGATCAATTGGTCGAGTGTGTACGGAGCTCATGCACTCTGGTAGGGTTTAAATTTATTTAGCATCCTGTTAGATATAATTTCAAAACAAGACTACGAAGAGTCGGCATGGAATATTTCAGTGACGGACAATATTAACAAATTAGGAGAGTTATGTTCTTAACTTTTCTGTAACATGTTGACTGCTGAAAGCACACACGTTTGTGTTTTTATAATTTTACGGCAAGCGAAAACACGACTGGCTTGCGTACCCACATTGTTGTATAGAAAATTGTATCACAATAGTTGTGTGCGCTCGCACAGTTAAGTTTAAGTTTAGTTACGGCACAAAGCCAGTAAACAGTAAACACACACGTTGTGTGAAGATCTGTGAAAGTGCCAAAACAATATAAAACAGTTCAGCAGTGAACGTGTTAAGACATCACAAGGAAGTTTAAAGCGCTGTGTTAATAGCAATTTTGAGGAACACGGAAAACTATGAAATGTGTTAAAAAATCTTAGAACTTGGCATCATGCCAGTTCTATAATTACGAGGTTACTGACTTATGCTGCTGTTATTGGCACATGGTCATTCATTATTTCGTGGATAATTAATGGTCAATTAGCATTAGAAAAACTAAAAGATACCCATATAATATTATCGAATGATCAGCTTTTAATGGCAATATACCGGGTACATAGTTTACTAGAGATACTGTTAATATATAGCCCAATTAGCAATATTTATGACTTTTCTGGTCGGATATTTCGACTGGTTGCAAAACGGTTTGAAATGGTACAGCTACAGCTGTAAGCTATCCATCATTTTGACTAAGCTGCTTCACTACTAGCTGTGCTCCGCGGTTTCATCCGCTTGGATTTAACACTTAAACCCTATCTTTAATTACACTAAGATGCCGTAAACAACTCACTAACAACTGGTAACAACTCTCAATAACTTTTGCATCAGGTGCGCTAGATAAAACCTGGGTTGGGTTCGCGCTGAAAGTTACGCGCTGCAAGGTTCCTTGTTAAATAAATGTTTGTAAAAGCTTTTAAATAACCAATTAACATCACATGTTAGTTGGAGGTCTTCTCTGAATAAATAAAATCATCGTCGATGTTATGAAATTCCACCTGATCTCGCGCTTTAAAATTTCGCACATGATATACGTCATATTATAATTAAGTGAACTTAGGAAGGTCTCAAAATGAACTCGGATGAATTGGCATTGTATGTGTTTGCATGTTTATTTGACTGAATATTTCTCGATCCGTTGTTTATTTTGATAGATAGAAAGAAAGAAGAAAAAACATTTATTCTGACACAACTGCACACAACAGCGAACAACGTACTTATTTAGAGACAAGACAAGAAAATGAAAACACACGATGAACATAATAGCGTACGCAGATAGACACTATAGATAGATACTTAGTTATTCATAAATTTCGTGTACCTTTCCAAAAGTTGCACAGATATTATGTATCTCCAACAGGGGGCATAGAACATCCACATATTTAATAGGTTAATTTTTCACACGCCATTAGGTCAAATGAGATCTAATATTAAATATCTCTCTTTCTAAATTTCAACTATATTTTTTGTTAAGTTGTAGGCTTGTTAGTTTTTGAGTTATACCAACGATAAAGCGGAATAAGAAATCCAGTACATTGGATCGTCATTGGTACTGTACAGTCGTGATCTTTTATGATCTGATAAGGAAGTGAGGACAATAGGCATAAGAATCCTGTCGGTAAATTGCTTGTTCAGACCGTGTGGGCCGAGCAAGTACTATGAAAGGAAGTTAAGCCCCACACACAAGCGTTCATCTCCTCTTCTATACGTTGTAGGTACATAGAGATACGAGTACATAATAATAATTTTGTGACGAATGGTGACGGAACAATATTCTAGTGGCCACGGTTTTGTATTCTGAAGTAACCAGATATGTTTGTCTCCAGGGGCCCAGCTTCGGAGAGCAGCGTCTCAAGAAGCGGAGAAGCGCAGGGCTTCGCTAGGCAACGTGACGGTGCGGCACCGAGCGTCGGACGCCTTCCTCGATCCACATCACGCCGCCATCCTCTTCAGGGATTCTCGTGGGGTAAGCTTTGAGAGATTTTCTATATCAGTGTTTCTTCCTATTTTGGGCTGAATGCTGAAAAAGCCAAATATTCGGCTTTTTTACTAGTCTTACCTAAATTACGCGGCTGCATGGTCATCGTGGTCAGGACTGCGGTTATGTTTTACTATATTTCTTCTGTGCTCAGATCTCCGTGTGCGACCATTCATAGTGATTCAACTTCGTACTAGCTACCAACCAATCGTCTTCTATAATATATGTAGGTACGTAAGATCAATGTGGTCTGATCTAGTTCTTCGAAATAGGATCACGATGTTCAAAATCTTATACAAAAATTTAAATATATGTATTTTTGTCACCAAGGTTACATAAGATTGATTCCGGCGACAAAGAAAAATTTGATCGCGAATCTTGATTCTTGAATCTGATTCGACTATAAGCCGGATCATGGTCACACCTATTTATGTATATCCTATCCTTGTTAGAGTATGTTAAGACACTTTGATGACGTCTGAATGGGTCCTGCTTTTGTTGGTCAGTAACACCTTACTCCAATTCTCGACTTGTTGTGTGTCCTTGTGGACACAGGAATCTTTACTACGAATGGTAAATATACACACTTAAGTGTTAACAAACTCAACTGAACAAAGTAGATGGTACACACTAGGAATCTGTTTCTGAACAGAATAAACTAATATTTGTTAATGTATAATAATACGATTGATTATTGCTGCATAATCAACAACCCATAACGTCCTACTGCTGGGCACGGGTCTCCCCTCACTTTCGTGAGGAGGATTAGGCCATAATCCACCACGGGGGCCAGATCCGGATTGGTGGATCACATACCTACCTCTGAAATAATTCTCGTAATAATTGCTGCATACCGTCCACGTATATTTTCTGTAGTAAATTATTGCTACATTGTGGTTGTATCCGTCAATATTATGACGGTATGTTTATTCAGTAGTATGTTGCTCAATGTACCTAAATGAGTTGCATTACATTAGCACAGAGTACTACTGTGTAATATGGCTGAAAGCTTAGTTCATATAAGAGTGTGAAGCAGATCTTCACGATCGCCTCAATTGCTGTATACATATTTCCGAACACATTCAAGTCCGAATAATCACAATTTACATTCTATTCTAATTAGAGGTCGTAAAACTAAAGCTATCTTTGTCAATGCCAGTCTCCATAAATCCCCCGTGTCATAATAATTGGTATTGTTAGATTTAGGGCAGTTTTCCCGAGTCACTGATAACGACAGAGTCGAAGTGAGTTACTCGCTTTAAATGTCAACGACGAATGAGTACTAAGTGCCACACACTACAAGTTCACAAGCTCGTTTAGGAGCACTGAGAATATTTAGGTATCTCTCATTCGTGGCGGGTCAAGTCAGGAATCAAAGCGAATATTTACGACGACATACTTTTTCCGTTGCTAGTCCTTTGTCTCTAATCTGGGAATCAAAGTGTTCATCTGATATCCACGCATTTCGATCATGTGATATTGTTTGTCAGCCTCAAATTCAAATTTAATTTAGCTGTGCCCCAAGCTTATGAAAGTCAACTAACTCGACCGCCGAATTCAGAACACATGCATTTGAAGCACTGGAAAGTTACTCGGCCGCAAGTTTGTACCTGCATCTTTGTCATCGACATTATCATTAATTTGATGTTGAAATTGTCATTCATCATCATCATCATCATATGCAGCTCATACAACCCACTGCAGGGCATAAGCCTCCTCCCTCTTACGCCATTCATCCCGGCTTTGGGCCGATCTGGTCCATGTATTACCCAACAACATTTTGATGTCGTCGACCCATTGTCGTCGAAATTGTCATTACGGTAACGTAAATATTATCTAATTTTGTTTTATAGAATCTATCACCGTTAGCTAGAAAACAAAATAGCTGAAACTGAAATACAATTTATGTTTTTGTTATTGTCAAAAGTCTCAAGCTCGTCCCGCCATCTCATGCGTCATTAGGCGCGACGCCTTCTTACCATAATAATTATCCCTGACGATGATGGAATTATTTCAAATCGTAACATAATACTTGATATCATTTACAAGTGTGGATAACATTATAAACTACACATCATGCAGTATTAGGGCACGACAAGTTAGTTTATTGACCTGATATTTCCTTATAGCAGACATATTTATTTTTATGTTGTATTCTATATATTAAACACGAAAAAAAATTAATCCCTATTTCTCTTAGACACGCCATAATTTGAGGATGACTGGACCAATACGGCATTTTTTTTCAATAAGGTTCTAATGAAGAGAAACATTCGAAAATTTGGGAAAAACTGAAAATGATTTTTTTCTATTAGATATTGTTAAGCACTCAAACGTTGACATTACATTAAAAAAATGTTTAATAATAGCTTTCGACCACGCCTTCTTCCACGTGGACCTCAAAAACTTTATTCTTGTGATACAAAGCACATTTTTTTTAAATTTCTATATTAAAATTCCCCTTTACAAACATTGGTTCGTGTCCAATCACCAAAGACATTGTTGTTAAGCCTGGAAATATTATGATTACTTTGCATTCAAAATATACCGTCTAACAAACCTTTGAAAATACATAAAATGACCACTTTTTAGCAAATATAACGTAACTCTGCAAGCGTTTGTAACATATCTATTAAACATTACTACCTGATATAGGTCAGGTAGGTAGCAGGCAGGTCGAAACACACAAAGACTACATCCCAATCCGTCCAGTAATTTTTGAATTCAGCTAGTATAATCAAATTTCATAATTGATAGAGTGATATCTTCGATGCGCATACTTGCGTTGGTATATTTTTTGTATGGATAACAGTTTCATATAAGTACAACCTCGAGGCGAGAAGGTCGTGTCTAAAGGGAACTTTTCGCTATGTAATTATTCGATTAATTGCCACCGTGTCATAACGGGACTGTGGCATACGGAGACTAATCCGTAAATACTCACGTAGGTTTGTACTTGCAGCATTCACATCTAGAATGCCAAGGTTAGTTTTATCAACTAAATTTATAGTCAAAACGGATGTATAAAATAACCGACGCGTTCATTACCCACCATAACAAAGATTGGTAATTTTTCCTAAAATAATTCTGGGGTAAATTGGTAACATAATGTTATTGTTGCAACACTTTAGCCATATTTTTTTAAAAGTTTGACAGAAAGAAACGTCCAGCTGTCAAACTTTTAAAAAAATATGGCTCTTGGATTCCTTCCTTCTCAGGCAAGTAGAAACAATTTGTAAAGCAATTCAACTCATAATGTTCTTGTTATTTCCTATATATCTCTATGATGTATTTTATAAAACAAAGCACTGAGTCCTAACACTGTGGTACTATAATAATATATTAGAATTAAGTAGAGGTGTAATGGCGGCTCGACTTGCTTACATACTGCCGGTGCCACGTACAGTGCAAAGTACCTAATTATCATTTGAGTGGGGGATCGACCGCCGGTGATGATTGCACTCGTAATGTTTGTTTTTCAATATTGACGTTGGATTTATTTCCTTGTAAAGGTGATAACGAATATGTGGATACTGTTAGTGCTTTGGACCGATTCGTGCTTCTCTAACTGAATTCATTCGCATTATCTTTAGTTTACTCGTGAACATGGCGTTTACAATATCACAGATTAAATAATAGTTGTTACCTACGTTAAATAATGCCAAAATATAGAGAACTCATAAACACAATACATGATTTGTTTAGTATTCCGTTTCTATCGTCATTTCTTGTTCCAAAAATAGTCTGATTGTTTGTGTTATAAATAACATAAAATAACTTATAGCTTAGTGATACATTTAAAGTAAATGGTTTAGGATATTTAAAATTAGTTGCTGGACCAGATTATAACCTTTATGTCAATGTAATTGACTTTTCGCATCACGTAATAACTACTGAACCGATTACAATGCGATTTTCACTGCTTGTAATCTGATTTGTGTTATAGTAGATGTGTTATAATATATAGTAGATATTATGTATAAGTTATGCTAGAATAGCGAGCTGGTGCAAATTTCCTATTCAACAGCTATAGTTTTCTACAGCCATATCTTTACTCTACCTTGTTAGGAGACTAGACGGGACAAAACATGACAAATGGTACATTACTTGTAAACACAATATGATTCTATTGAACTCTACTTTCAGACTCTATTAACAGGTAGTCCCTCTTACAATAGGCATTGAAATATGAATGACAATTCTTTACGGATCCGTAGCATAGAATATTCTGCCGAAATCATAAAAGCGAAAGTAACTCTGTTTCTTTGATTTCTTTTCACGGTCACGGATCTTGGCCTTTGGCATAAAGATAGTTTGAATACTAGGAAAGAACATAATATGTTTTTTTATCGTGATAACCTATGGTTAATTTTTTTGCGTTCAGTTTTAGTCGCAAGCAATACCTGAAACTATACAGCTGAAAGTCACTTTATAGATATTTGGATTATTTTGATGAGTGACGAAAAATTAAAGTGTCCTCAACATGGGAAAAGAAACGAAAAGCTGCGGTCGGTAAATTAGATTAGCCGATTACGATACATTTGACTGTAATGTAATGTACATTAATGTATTGCTCTACATCCTTCTAACTCCAGAAACCATGCTTAGAAAGATCTGAAATATTATAGATTATAACAAAGCACATAATATCAACTTAATTGTAATGTAAATTCTTCGGGCTATCTAAGATAAGTTCCGCGTCCTGGAATCCCAAATAACTTCCACAGTTATAAATCCTCGGAAAAAAAAATTGCCTTTACGAGCTTTATCGAACTCAATGTATTAGTTTGTAGACCTCGTGTTATGGACGGATATTTTTTTAAGTCACATCTTGTGAGTCAAATTTGACCCAGTTTGAACTTTTGCATTTAAAGTTCCATTGACAAAACATTATAATGATATGTGACCGCGAGATGATCTGACAAAGAAGGTTGACAACGGTAGTGACTAACAATAATGGCTTGAATGAAATAACTAAAGCTAAACGGTGTTAAGAATTCAAAGAAGAAAAGATCTGCATGCATTTGAAATATTTATTTTTCAAGAGCAAATTGTCATGTCATTAATAATTTGGTATCTGTTATTGTTTTGTTATAGACATGGCAACATAACGGAACGCGGACTATAAATTTGGCTACAGTACAGTAGCTTATAATATACGTGACCCAACAAGCTCCTGACCTGATTTTTTTATAGAATTCTAAGTTAACTTCGGTTATTTTGTTACAGCTACCTGTGGCTGACCCATTTCTGGAAAAAGTCAGCCGCTCCGATTTAGGTAAGTCCCTTTTGAATATTTTCGATAACTCATTTATTTCAATTGTATGTATTGGTGTTATTGAAATTGAACAATATAATTTGTCTACTTTCATCCTCAGTTAGGTATTAGGAATACACATGGATACGCTGAACAGCTAAAATATTATTTAAGAAAAATGTAGGTACCTATAGTTTATTCAGGCTCTCACTATTTTTCAATCAACATTTATAGGCCTAATAGCCTATTAGCTGCAACTTCGTTCGTACTTTAAGGGTTATATATTTATTCACCAGCCCGAGGAGGCCTCATAATAACTATATACTTACCGCAGCGACGCGCAAATAAAACAGTTTTTTATCCTTAGCTCCTCTTAGAGTTTTTTGTTGAATTTAGATTCATCGTATGTTTACTTTGTTGTTACAGCTTGAATAATGTTTATTTTTTAGACCAATATTTCATCTTGTATGTACTTAGGGATATTTTGCCCTTTAGTGCTTTATTACAAGTGAAGATCCCAGTTACAGAAGTCCCTTAGTCCCAAAATCGGGTTTTACAATAGACCGAGAAAAACTCTTACATATGCGTTGGAAATTGTCTATCCGACTTAATAGTTCAAATAAAATGACAGTGTATCTATCTTCTATTATCAATCTATCTCTACAAAAATTAATCCCTATTTCCCTTCGTCACGCCTTAACTTGAGAAAGACTCAACCGATTTGGCTATTTTTATTTTAAAATTTTCGCTCTGTTCTGTTTAGGTATTTAGAAAAAAAAATTGAAATAGTTTAACATTTGTATTCAGTTTTGTTTCTTTCGCGATCTTCTGTAGTTTATTTTCATGTTTGACATGGGCGGTTTTTTAACCTGGGATATGCAGAGTTCTTGCGGGAGACGAATTACGCGGGTTAAACCGCGGGGCGCAGCTAGTAAGATAAAATCAATTTATATTTGAAATCAAGAAATGACTTAATACGCTCACCTATTTTTAATTGACTGAGCGACGCAGAGGAAGGTATTGTGTTTATCAGCTAATTATTATTTTCGATGGATTTGGGTATGGTTAAAAAGTTCCTGAGTGGACTTAAAAACTCTGCAACTGCGCCCTTTAAGTATAGGTTTTGTGATCTGCTAACTTCACACTAGTCATAGTGGATTAAAATGCGATTAAAACATTCCGAAGTCATGTTTAATCTCCCTAACACTAACAGCGCCAGTTTATTGATTGTAAAAATAAAAAGCGATTGTTGTGATAGCCACTGATAAAGGTGTTTTATCGCTCTGCCATCAGTTACTCGTGTATCGGCCATGAACAGTGGTCTCTTAAAGTATTTACTACTCCAGCACTCTGTGGTATTCTCGAATGGTTTCGAAGCGCGTGTCTTGGCCAGCGTAATCCTGATGCGTCGTAGTGTACATTGGACTCCATCCAAAAGAACATAATTATGATTGTGGAATTAAAGTTGATTCAGCGAAAATTTATCCGTATAATAGGTAATTGGTGTTCTTTTTAAAAACGAGCATTTTATTATAATATGTTATAAGTGCTCGTGATTACCTAAATTCACTGATATTCTGGATATGGAAAGGTTCTAGGTATCTTTGCTTGTGTACCTCTACTGTTTTTTTCTTCCAGAAGCTATCAATTAGTTAATCAGTTTTTTGATAACATGTTAATTTCTAATACTTTGTATATAATAAGCTTTTATTTAATTACCAGTGTTATAAAAACGTATTTTTTGTCACAGAATACATTCAATATTTAATAGGTACTTAACATATGTTTTGAGATTCGTAAGATTAATTGATCGATCGAATTATTGATAAATAAATAAATAAAAAGAGTTGTCAATACCGCTAAAGAATAGACAAGAATAGTGCAGATCAACGGACGAGCGGGTCTTCCGCAATAGCACGCGTTCTAATCTAAACATAGATCGGTGAAGGAGTTCGGGCTACGTTCAACATCTTCTTAGCATTAAGTAATTAATTAATGTTACTTTCAAACTGCGAAGTGCACGGTAAAAAATATACATTGAAAACGAATGAGAATTATTTTGGGCAATGGTTCATAAAGTTTCGCTCGGTTTGCCGAAGATCAAAGATGTGGGTTGTGGGTTCAAAGCCAAACAACCGTGCAAAAAAGAGCGTGAGCTTCCGATGAAAGAAAACATCGTTAGAATGTTGCAGGGCGCTGTCCGCGCATCAGTTCAGATAGTGAACAAACGATAGCGCATCTCACTGATATTATAAATGCGAAAGTAGGTGTGTCTGAGCGTTTGTGTGTCGCATTTTGGTGAAAGTTAGTATAATAATAGTTTAGGTCCTGGAATAGAACATAGGATACCATTTTATTACGTAAATTTAACGGTTCCCGTAGGATAATAGAGAACGCAGGTGAAACCGCGGGGCGCTGTTAGTTACAATTAAAATAAAACTGAATCCGTGGCAGATTCATTTCTTATCCACGTATTTTTCTGAAAGCTATTATTTCATTTATAAGATACCTAGGATGGTATAGGAATTGCCAAACTCTTAACTTCGCTTGCCCTTTTTCAATGCACAGTGCTTATATTTCCGTTCTAATTTTGCAATGCCCACTTTTACTCGAGCTCACATTTTACGGACTCGCCTTTTGCAAGATCTTCCCTTTGTATTACCTATCTGCCCACAAAAGCACGGTTGGTTCGCTTAGCATTGTCCGCAAATGTATGTCGCAAATGAAAGCAGAAATGTTGAATTGCTTTTACATAAAAATTGTATGTGGTACCTATAATATATATTTTTTGTTCTGTACTCGTAAAACGCAAGTGAACGGAACTCAGTTATGATTAGATAGCGTGTAGTGTTAATGAAGTGAAGGTACATTCAGTGTCATAAATATAAATGATTAATTGGTCTTGGCCTACGACACCATAAAGCTTTTAGTTCTGCACAATTTGTCGCCAGTTGGCGCTCACGCATTTTTGCACTGCGTCAGTCTGTAGCAACATTCCTGTTTGGTGGCATGAATAGATAATTTAAACAGAGTAATGGAACGGGAGTAGTGCGTATCTGTCGGTCCTCCTCTTCGCACCGGTCGGCTTGTGTGGGCGTGGGCCGGTACAGGCAGACGGCCAAGCGGCGGCGGCGGCGGCTGCGGTGTCAAGTTCGTCTCGAGTCTCGGGCGGGCGCGGTGCCGGCGCCGGCGCGTATAATTAGCAGTTAGCCGTGGTCGGCGCGGCGAGCCGCACCGAGAGGCAGCGGGCGATGCGCCGCCCGTGCCTCGCGCATGCTGCGCCTACACTATTATTCCGACAACCCCGCGCTAGCCGTCGCAGACGACGAAGAGACCGTCTACTCCATCGATCTCATCAAGGAGTTCGAGGCTGTCGGCCGCGCATGGAAGGCGTTCCTCGCTGACTGGCTGCTGAAAGGTCCGCTTGTTTATGTCACCCACGCTCACTACACCGACGATGTTTTTGTTTTGTTTTCGTTTATCTATTGTAATGCCACCTTGTGACTGTTGTTACTGTATTGCCGTGCAATAAATGTAGTCTCTTTCGCGCGATTGGCGAAAGCCAACCGGGAAAATTTGCATTCACCATTCGTGGCCGCAGACAACGGAAGTGACTTCACAGTAGTTACGGCACCGCTGTGTCAGGTTTCTCGTGTGTTTTAATTTCAGTAACTAATATTTTATGTTTGGTATCACGTAGCAGTATGATTCTCCTCTGAAATTTTATTTTATTCGTTGGCTATATTTTGGACACTATCTTTCTTGGAGTTAAGTGATGATTCGGTTGAAGATGGTAAAACTAGAATAGGACCTAAGTCAAAAATAGGAGTGATATAAAATACTGCTGCTGGATCACTTTGCAAGGTGTTTTTGATTCAGATTTTCAGAGTTGAGGTAGCTAGCTAGACGGACACCAGTGGCCCTACCATCAAGGCTTGTTAACGGCTTATACGATCTGCATGTATTCTTAACCTTAACACGGTACATTTAAGAACCATTAGTTGTCTTGCGCACATTTCATATAAAAGAAACAAAGCTTTCGACATAACGTGAGACACACCGAGCGAGACCGGATAAGATGTGATATTTCAGAGTCGCAGACGGGCGGATACAAATACCCAGCATTTAAGCTATATTGAGCGCATGGACAGAAATGATTCGCATGTCCGTATCGTTAAATTAATTTCTTTGGTTTTTTGAATAAGGTAGTAAGGGTCCAGGTGTCTGAGTTTATCAAGCAGTCCAAGAGCCTCAGACGTAACTTATCAACTGATATCTCGGCACTGGACTGCTGCTTTTGAATTACTGACCAGTTCGCCTTGATCACACATTTGTAGATTTTCACAGCTTTGCTTTCAAAAACGTTCTTCAGTTAATACCGACATGGTTTTCGTTGTGTATAGACAGATAGACGAAAGTGATGACTTAAACACTGGAAGGCAATAATTCCGAAAGACGACATAGTAAAAAGGTACCAAGGTGGGAATAGTACCCAGTGTTCCAACGGCCTCTAGAGGCGTTCTAACTATAATATTGAAATAAATTAGAAATTAATTAGAGACGTCCGTTGGTGTCAGTTTTGTCAGACCGTTCAAGGGCCTGTGAAATTGCTCAAGGACAAGTATAAATGGATAACACCCGAGTTCCCTCAGAAGCGGCGGGCTTGCTCATGTGGAAAGCAACTAAAGTTTAATGGCATTACATACACATGAGTGCGTCCCGCTTGTTCTCAGGGCACACACTTGGACTGTTTAATGACTAAACAGGTCGAGAGTGAACCGCTGGGTACGTTGCTTAACTTTTGTGCTACGATATATCTATTATTGCTAACCGTAATGAAGCAACATTACAACTAGATACCTAATGACCACGTTATAATTAAAAAGCATCAAATTCCTGACACACACTTAAACATAGTTTGATAGCTAAAAGCTTATCAACATCAGCCAATAGTGAAACAGCTGGTGCACTTCAAACTATCTCATATCTCGAGGTCACCAGATGCGCACTTCACTTCGCCGCTCTTTCCTTGGATGTATATCCATCGCTATTCACAACCTGTGCGTGCATATAAAACAATAACATAAATCCTGTACTAACCTCACGTTTTCTCGTCATCCGAGGTTCGGTGTGACGTCATGGCCTTAGCGCCGCTTGCGCAACCGGCATCGAACGTAAATAAACAAAAAGGAACATCTTGTCTATAATTAATGATGGCTACGATCGTAATGGGGATTGGCTTTGGAACTGGTATGGGAACAAACACTGAAACAGCGCCCACCTAATACTGTTACAATCATTTGTAATAGAAAATACTTACATAGAAAATTAGAAGTATAATAAAACATCATTGAGCAAGATTTTATAGCAACCAGGGATTCATGACCCGAGCCACTGCTCCATTCTCCAGAAACCTTCACTTCCAAACTAAGTGTAGTACTTGTAACCGTCAGATATAATCAAAACATTTATTTTATACTTCCCTGGGGTGCACCTAATTTCACTGTTCTATTATCGATGTCGAAATTGTTTACCAATTTTGAGAAGCGTCGATCATAACAGAAAGATAAAGGTGTTAACAATTTATAACATAGATGGCAATATGGCATGCAAAACAGTACATAGGTGCCTACACAGTATTTACAGAGTACATACAAGGGTTCTTCAGCCGGTGTGAACTTTTACAGCAACATATTTTAACTACACCATTCATTACAAGGGCATGCAATTATGGTCCATAACGATCACATTCTGAACGGGATATTATTCATTTGGAGCCCACAAAAGTTTAGTTTCAAAGGTTTCCCTTCCGTCCGCTCAAGGTTTGATCCAATTATATCGATTGCTTATGCATTTATTAGCAGCCCGGCCGGAGTTGACACAGTCGTGTAATGTCCTAAATAAGGTATAGACCGCCCGCGATCGACCCGCACCAGCGTCTTAGCATTGGAATATTTACCAATAAATAATGGTTCCCAATAATCTAACTAAAATACGGCCAATTGCTTTATTTGTTTTTGAATTGAATAACATCGTCATAACTTTCGAACTACTCATCAAAAAAAGTATACGAGTAATGCTTAAATTGCCATTAATTGCAATTCCCAGTGTTTATATGATTATACTGAATCATATTTTTATGGCCATTTAAATCTGAATATGGAAGATTTGTGGTATAAAAATGGTCGGAGACTTGAAATAGGCTATAAATTATGTTTTTTTGTCTCTTTGTCTGTTTGTTTTCGCATCACGCCCAGACGACGCGATGCTACATGCCTAGCCAAAATATCCCATAAGTTTAGAGTAGACAATTGACTCAAAAATTTTTTTTTTTTTTTTAAATAATGCTCTGATCATATTTGGCGATTAAATCGCACAAAATCGAGTCTTTAGATAACTTTCATGGCATGCGTAGCGTAAATACGTTGCTTTATATGAAAATAATACCCGTGCACAAACGGGAAGGGTCGCCATAGACATGTCAATCCATATAGTAGGAACCAAAGATTGGCTTCATAGTCAATGGTAGAAACCGAGCTATTGATAAAAACTGTCTAACGGTGTCACCGGCATAAGCCACCGAGTTTGTGTGGAAAAAGTCTTCTAATATTTATATTTAAAAAAATAATTATCTTCGTAAACGAATTCACGGGTAACAGCTATGCAAATACAAGTAAAACGATATTAAAATGCCATGTAATCGATGTCGTGTAACCTGAGAAAAGTTACGAATTAGTCAATTTAGCAATGAAAACAAAAGGTTATTTGCCTTTGAATGAAAACTGAAACCGCCAGCTTGTACCTTCTATTAGTACTTAATGCTGTGTAAGCTTGATTTTCGCTGTACTAATATTAGTGAAAGAAACTAAAGACGCTTTACTATTCGAAATGAAGTGAAGGTAAAGATGGCATTACTGCATTAGAGGCCTCCCACATGACAGAATAAACCTTTGGCCGATAGCTTAGTTGGGGTCATAATGTGCGCATTTGCATACGTCTTCATAGTGATTCGAACTAGTTAAGTTTAGAGCCGAAAATCTTATTTTTAGAAATATTCATTGTTAAATCTGTTATGAATTAAAAAAAATTATGATCAGAGATCATAAATGTTACAGTCAAATGCAACTACAGAATTAATTTCTCGCCGACACCCGAAAATGTATCTCACCTTCTCGGTCATGAGAATATTGGTCGATCGAGTTGAACAATTGATGATGATAAATGAAGGGCCCGACATGCCACCGGAAAATGATCGATCAATCATGGATATTTTATGATTACTTTGGATTCAACAGATATCTTCCATTAAACTCTTGAAAGAACGTGATTTTACCACTTTTAACTGAGTTACGAAACGCTCACTTATAGTTTTATAGTATTATAGTATATTATCATAGTACGATTAGCATTGAAAGTCACTGACCTTTTTAATTTTTCATTTAACTATTCTATACGTGATTTTTTGTAATGCTTAATTGTAAGTTAGGTGATGTTCGGCTACTTCGGAGGCCGACTGTAGCTAGGTAGACGCCGTCGTCGATGGCAATATAAAGTTGGCTGACAATGTCTTGGCCCCATAGTTAGATGCAAACCCTACCGGTTTTGACCAAGGCACTAGCCAGCGAAAATAATGGAAACACTCTCGGTCTGACGGCAAAGAGCGAAGAGTTGTGCCATTTTAACATCTGAATAGCACATTTATCACTACCATTGTTGTGGACAAGTCTGACAAGTTGACACTAATTTAGTCAACAATATGCTCTTCTTGTTAACTTGTTAGTTGTCGAGTTACGTAGCACTTATAATGTATAACGTCACAGACAGGCGTCTCCTGCGAATCCACAGTATTATTTATGTTAGAATAATGAGGTAATGCCGGTCTCTGGTGTCTAGAGTTTGTCAGACTGCCCAAGGTCCTCGGACGTTGCTCAACGACTACTATCAATCGATAATGAGCGGAACCGACTTCCGCCTTCCGAAGCACGGATGTCCGCACTTTACTTACAAGAATAAGTAAATTATAAATACAAGAGCTGATGATCTAACCCGGTGTCGTTGCAAAGTGCACTAACTCGGCCGCTCGGTCATATCTCAAGTAAAGTGTAATTTAAATCATAGTGTTTAATTTAGTTTCCTACGTCATGGTGACCAATTTTTCACACACGACCTCTGAATACAATTAAACTTAACCGTGTCAATGTTGTGCTACGACTTTACGTGTACTTGTTATGCCGATAACAGCAAACACTAACTCACTCGCCTTCGTTGCTGATTGCTTCGAAACATTTACGAAGAATGTGATTGATCGACTCCAAGGATTTTGTTTTCTTGTTAAACTTGTCAATAATCAGAATTACTTGCAATTGCGTGCTTGTACGCACTTTATTTATCTTTTACAAAACTGAGGCGATTTCTTTCCATTCTAGAGATAGAGATAGATAAACTCTTTATTGAAGCACCACAGAACAAAGA
Organism: Campaea margaritaria; assembly: GCA_912999815.1. Taxonomy (NCBI): domain Eukaryota; kingdom Metazoa; phylum Arthropoda; class Insecta; order Lepidoptera; family Geometridae; genus Campaea; species Campaea margaritaria. Next base: position 12,349,271 of record OU538788.1, read on the forward strand.
AAACTTAAAACTAGAACAAAACAAGTAAGAATAGGATAAGACCTTATATACTACAAGTTATTCAATGACAAGACTGAAAATTCCCTACATTATTGCGACAGATCTCATCAACGGCCCTTTAATATTTAAAGAGACTGACGAGCTAGGGGAATCCATAGGATTGTTACAATTTTCCAAAGCCGTAAATAATCTGATCCTATTTGTGGATTTATTAAGGCTTTGATGTTTCGCTTTGATGTCAGGAAATTCCAGTCTTAAATAATGAAGGAACACTTTTTTAATCTATATAGGCTTGCTTTTGATCAATATTTTACTTAATGGACATGATGCGCCCTATGACATTATAGTATATTTTCTTTTTACGTCTAATTAGAAATATCGGGAGACACGGGCCATTCTTTCACTTTCTTGGCTGATCGAATAATGAACGACGGAAATATATCTTGATCCATTTTTTAATGCGTGGTTAAATTAAATTAACTATGCAGAAAAAAAAAATATTAAAATAAATTTTATCATGGATAAAATGGATAATAGTTATTTAGTTCATCATAACAATTTAGTACTTGGTTAATTGCGGATTCAATGAATCCCTTGATTATAATTCGATACTCATTATATTCATTTTTGAGTCTAAACTACGTATATAGGGTGCTATGGGACTGACATAATGTATGTTAACAATATTGAATAAAAATCGATACTCAACTGTTTATATTGTGTTTTTTCAGAGGAGGATGAGTCCCAGATATTCGTCAAGTTCTTCAAGTTCCACAAGTGCTACGACCTGATACCCACCTCGGCGAAGCTGGTGGTCTTCGACACACAACTCCTCGTCAAGAAGGCGTTCTTCGCTCTCGTCTACAATGGTCAGTAATTTTATACTGAAGGTTTCATATTTATGCTGGCGCAAAATCGCTTAAGGAATCGTCTCTGCGTAAACGCGAGGGGTTTCAAACAAAATATTACTTATTATTTAGCCTAATTGTTCCGCCTGTTGTTTGCCTAAAAATATTTCGTTCTTTTACCGAAAACCGTTGCCCGATAATACAAGATTTCGTGAAAACCCTTGCGTTAACGCGATCTTCAAAATCCAGCAAATCCAGGGCATTTTGGCACTGTCAACCTAATGATGCTAAACATTATTCAGTGTTGGTTTTCAATAGATTTCGTCGTTTGTATATTATTAAGATGACCCATTTTTCGTGAATGATTAAAGCAATTATGACCGAAAATGCGATAATATTACAGTATTTATTCAAATTGAGGGATAAATTTGGACAACGGGAATTTCGAAATGTTTATAGTTACAAAATAATAAGCCGGATACACAACGGAAACTAGAGTGAAATTGAAAGAGGGACTGGACCGGATATTGCTAGAACTACTATTTAATTAACTCCGAGCGGCTCCACTAGTACTAAATAAAGCTATTTACGTTTGCTGTATCCGTTAAATTGCCGTAGCTAATTTGTTTTACGTTCACTGGAACGCATTACGTTATTGATTTTGTTTAAAATTAGAGTTTCAAATGATATTGATCATTATAATATGTACTAAATTTAAGAAATATGTCACTACAAGTATTTCCTTCTTTAAGAGTTTTTGTATGATTTTGTATTTTAATGAGAGGTTCATGTGTATGTGAATTTTATAACTTCTCCGATACTAACCCGATTCCCGCAGTGTCGAAATGCCCTTGATTATTAACAACACCTACTTCTGGATTGTGGTGACCTTCTTTATTCTCCACGTGTATTGTTTTGGTGCCTATTCCTGCGAACGTGTCGATTACTATACGTTGTGCCGTGCCTTGTTAACATAAATCAGCAAACCGCTTTACGACAACTTAGTGCGTATATATATATATTTATATCTATACATATAGTTCGAAAGCGTCACAACTACGAAGTTAGTAATCGACCAATAAAATGTCTATCCGAGCGAGGACGTTAGAATGATTTCCTTAAAACTGTGAATTATTCAAACAACGCCACTTCACATTTATGTACATTGAGTGATTTTAAACAATAATATTTATGATGCCAAGCGATTATATTTTTCGAAAATAGAATGTAAACCTTTCAAGTTGCTAATGCGAAAACGCGAAAAGAGGCGTGTGAGAACTGTTTATTAATTTGTCGTACAGATGGCGACGTAACTTGCATCACTAACAAGCTGCCAGCGGGGTTTTAGATCGCTTGTTAACTTTAACAAGAGATTAAATATATCTTCTGTCATTTGTTTTATGCGAAACAAAGACAGCTATAGACTTAATATTATGTCAAACTTAACAATAGGGTCTGAAACCCGTTGTAAGTCAAGGAGAATCGTTGTGCCATAGTTCTCATTAATTACGACTATTTAACAGTCCTGACCCGACCCTCGCTTGTACACATCTTGCACTTTGACCCTACAGAATTGTTTGACTGATGTTTTCTGGTTTATGTTAATACAGCTATGGTTTGAATGCACGGAACTGGAGAACCCTAAGAAACAATACGGCCGTTGACATGGACCAAAAGGTGTATATCCACAATTATTTTAATTTAAACAGTCATTGTTTCAAATCGATTTGAGCATAAAACAATGAAAAAGGAATAAGTTATTAAAATTTTACTGGAAAGCAAAGTTATAAAACGCAAGGAGTATTCTACGTGTGACGTCTTTTAGAGCCTATGGCTGCAGTGGGGGTGAAAATAACCCCTTAACGATTCAATATCGTGTTTCTAGATAATGTTAAATAGCTAGCAGCGCGTAGGCCAATAGTTGGGCTTGTCATTAGGCTGCACCGGAGACACCGAAGTCATAATTACAGTATTTTGTAATAAATACCTCGCGTTAAAGTGTCAGCATTTTTTTCTGTGATATGTACTACGGCTACCTAATAGGGTAAAATTAATTTCTATCCCGCCCTTTTGTTCCATTTGGGTCTAGAAATTCAACCGACGACGAGCTAAAACTCAAAATTATTGACAATGTATTGTTAATATTCTTCCAGCTTTAAATATTTTTTATTACAATTAATGTATTTTAATATTTCTATTGATAATTATTATGGGCCAATTGAGCTTTTATTAGTAGTAAAGTAAATAATACCAAACGATGTGTGACAATCTCCACTGTTGCGGTCGTATTGTTTCTTAACAGGTTGACAGCTGAAAACACGCACGTTTGTGATTTTATAAGATTACGGCAAACGAAAACACGCCTGGCGTGCGAGCCCGCATTGCTGTAATAACAGTTTCATCCCAACAGTCGTGCGCGCCCGCACAGCTGATTGAGTGTAGTTACCACACAACGCCAGTTAACAGTCAACACACACGTTGTGTAGAGATTTGCAAAAGTGCCAAAAAATAAACCAGTTCAGCAGTGAGCGTGTTAAGGAGCTCGTGGTCCTATTCTTATTCAAAGAACGAAGTTTTCAGCGCCTGTTCGCACGATCGGTTGATCCTATGATCATTCATCTTGACGGATGATTACAGCGCCCATCGATCGTCTCAAACAAAGCCTGAAACTTCGTAACTGCTTTGCATCAGAATAGGCCATCTGTATAAAATATGTAGGTTGAACAAATACAGTCAATTTTTTTCATCAAAACCGCTGTCGTGGATTGTTGATCTTTCCTGAATCTCAAACATAAGTTATCCCAGTATAGTGTATACTAAAGAAGTATGATAATAATATTAACTGTTAAGAAGATGACGACCCTCGCAGCAGCAGACGTCTATCCAAAAATGTTATGTCATCAAACTTATTAATTTGTGTTTAATCTCGGAACCAACTTTGGATTATCCAAGGTCTGTGATAGCTTTCGACCTTAATACCGAATAAAACTAGGTCAAGCCTAAATCCAATTTTTTTTAGACTTGTAGCTAAATCTGTGGTCTCTTAGTCCATTTTAATACAAAAGAATCAACATTGAATTTATCTCAACATTAAATATTTCCTTACGGTATTTTATTTAGATAGTTTTTACGTTGACTTGCGTCACTAATAAGGTCTTCGGTCAGCTTCTTTTGCCACAGCATCGTGACTTATGACTTATCTAGAAAGTCCAGGGGACTTATCGTACAGAGGCCAGAATAGTTCCAGCGATTAGTTAGACCCGACAGACACTCTCAAAGTCACAAACTTATTCGCTATAAAACATTCTAAGATAAAGAACAATGGTGGCCGAACGGTAACATGTGCGCTCCGTAATTCGAACGCATCCGGTTCAAACCTCGACCCTGCAACAATGACTTGTTATATGGTTTTGTAGAGATTTCGATGAGATCGTCGCTCAAAAACGGTATAAAAAACCGTAAGGGAACTGGTATATCAAATAACCTCTTAATTCAAGGACATGTTAGAATTATATCATACGGATCGCCGTGGACAATTACGGCCCATATTCCTCTCTCTGAGAGCTTCCTCTTTTCTCTGAGAGAGAGAGAGAGAGAGAGAGAGTCTTATGTCCTAGCAGTATGAACGTAAGAGGCGGATGAAGATGATATAAAAAGATATATCAGAAAAAGATTCCTCTTCATAATATTATATTGATATCCTCACAATCTTTTAACAATCAAACCATAGGACCACGCACGCTAACGCTTACGCCCTTTAAATAGGTCTGTCAAAGTTATATGATCGACAGTTCGTATAACAGTAGTAAACTCGCGATCACCAACCATTTAAATCGATGTTCGCAATCACTAGTGTAAAGTGTCTCCCTCGTCCCTCGCGACTCCCACGAAAACTGACAGATCATTTATCTGCAGTGTTACATTCGTGCCGGATCCATAGAGTATATTAAACATCCTTGTAGAAGATTGATCGGAGCAAAACTCTCCTACTATACTGGTATATTACTAGGTTGTTATCCTCACGAGTCCTGTTTCCCTTGTTCGCAGGTGTCCGCGCCGCGCCGCTGTGGGACTCGCAGAGGCAGAGGTTCGTTGGTATGCTCACCATCACCGACTTCATCAAGATTCTGCAGATGTACTACACGAGCCCCAACGTCGCCATGGACGAGTTGGAGGAACACAGGCTTGAGACTTGGCGCCGTAAGTACTAGCATTTTAGCACAGTAATATACATAACTACCCGCAAGAACATCTCGCATCTCGCTCGCGCTCGTGGCGAGTTCTCAATTCGACTCTTCACGATAATATACATACTGACCCCTGACTAGAATTCTATTCCCTGACTAGGGAATCAGGAACTCCCTGGACCATGGACTCATAAACACCCCAGATTCGGAGTAAATTCCTGTAGTCCCTGTGACGCTCACGAATTTTTTGCGTTGTGTAGGATTCGAAACCGCAACCTCACGCTTTGCAGTCAGCTCATCACTGAATCAATTTCAGTGATTGTTTTTCATATGAGTTCCAGCCTACTTGCAATGAAACTTGGTTCACCTTCGCTATTCTTGTCGATCGAATGGCTGTATTCCGAATCCAGGCTTAACTATTATAATTCTTGGTGTCCATAAAGTCTTTCTCTTTATCACGTTTGTTTTAATTTTGAATCTGCGTTCGAACGCATTGTATGAACACATTCTAGACGTCCTCATGGGCTCAGTGATGCCGCTCGTGTCCATCGGGCCGGACTCGTCCCTGTACGAGGCCATCCGCATCCTGATCACCAACCGCATCCATCGGCTGCCGGTCATCGACCCTGACACCGGCAACGTGCTCTACATACTGACACACAAGAGGATCCTGCGGTTCCTGTTCTTATACGTAAGCACACTCCCGACACTCCAAACATTACTGTATTCCGGTTTGAAGAGCACCGTTTCCAGCAATAATTTCGCTGGAAACGGTGCCATATGAGACTTTAGAGCCGATGTCTCAGGATGATAAGCGCAGGGCTGTGCTGTGCAGGATTATACAATGCAAAGTTCTGGGTGGCACCGTAACTGTTATGGACAGGCGTAGCGCTTACAATCACCTGAACGACTTGCTCGTATCGTCACACAGTAACATAAACAAAAAATAAAAAACTCAACACGAAAAACTGATTCGATATTAATTTCACAAATATAACATAAATGTGGTTTATACCCGCGCCAAGTGCGTGCGCAAACAATAGACAATTAAAAACAACCCGCTCATAAAATTTCCAAAAGACAACCCGCTACTATGAAGGTTCATACTAACCCATTTGTCTATTGTCATTTGGGCAGGTTATATTGACTGACCTCCCGGATTTCCCTAAGGATTGACGGATAGAGGTGCAGGAAAGCGGATCTCGGGGGGTGGAGAGTGTCCATTATGTATCTCTAAATGTCTTCAGTGATGTAACCACAGGGACACAACACAAAGGCCTGTTCAAATTATGTCCAGTACCGCACCGGGTAGCGGTAGTACCCAGCCGATATCGCACCAGGAACGACGTACTGCAGATGCAGTACCGCAACCGGTAGCGGATACCGCACATGTTTGAATAGACCTTTAGGCCCATACTTCATTTCTAATTCGTATTCCGCCGACTAAGGCGAAGTATCTCTTTGGCCATTGACTTTACATAGTTATACGGTAACGGTAAATATTAAATTCAGGAAGATTTTCGACAGAGAATTCGAGTTTAGAGTCCACGTATCAATTTGCGAAGGTTTAAATAGTACTAAAGGTTTATCGTTTCGAAATTGTATCGGTACACACATGTCTAAGTAATTACCCATTATTTTCAGATCAATGAACTGCCTAAGCCATCGTATCTGCAGCAAAAGCTGCGTGATCTGCGCATTGGCACCCTCAACGACATCGAGGTGGCGACCGAGGAAACCTCCATCATCGAGGCGCTGAAGAAGTTTGTCAACCGCCGCGTGTCGGCGCTCCCGCTCGTCGACTCAGAGGGACGCCTGAAGGACATCTACGCCAAGTTCGATGTCATTGTAAGTATTGTTCACGCGTGTGTCAGAGGCGTAGGTCATCATCGAAACCTGAAGAGATTCGTCAACAGTCGCGTGTTGGCGCTCCCGCTCGTCGACTCAGAGGGACGCCTGAAGAAAATCTACGCCAAGTTCGATGTCATTGTAACTATTGTTCACGCGTGTGTCGCGAGCCGTAGGTCATCATCGAAACCTGAAGAGGTTCGTCAACAGTCGCGTGTCGGCGCTCTCACGCGTCGACTCAGAGGGACGCCTGAAGGACATCAATCCAAAAAAATCATCGTCGTCGTAAAGGGGCGACATGTATGTCTTATTCTAAAACCTAAATAATTTACGTAGCAAATGTATTTTGTATTACTTACGTAAGAAATGTATTTTGGGAACAAATAAAATAATTCCATTACAAGTGCTCTTATTAATTCAAATTCCTCTCGTTCCAGAACTTGGCAGCTGAGAAGACATACAACAATCTAGACGTGTCGCTGAAGAAAGCCAACGAGCACCGCAACGAATGGTTCGAGGGCGTGCAGAAGTGCACCCTCGATGAAACCCTCTTCAACGTCATGGAGAGAATCGTCAGAGCTGAGGTGAGGAGATCATACGAAATATACTAAAAATAGCTATCGCAAAATGTCCGTGACATTACAGACCGATAATAAGATAACGCTCAGAGATAACGTTTTCTAGAGCGAGACAATGAAATACGCTACCGAACTCTAAATCCGACACGCCCAGCAATACTTTATGAGAATTGGTTCAATACTGTTTAACACCAATTAATGTCGGCCCTTGATTCAAAATATATTTTTCTTGCAGGTGCATCGTCTAGTCGTCGTGGACGAACAAGACAAAGTGATCGGCATAATATCTCTATCGGATCTGCTGATGTACCTCGTGTTGCGGCCCACCGGGGAGTGCGGAGGGGCCAGTCTCCGCAACGAGCACGCCTCCATCGAGGAAGCCGATGAGCCGAGCAGCGGAGACAACTCGGAGAACACAGACGGCTCGTCCGCGAAAACTCTCGAACCCTCTACATCCGGGATCGATGGGGCCTCTACACGCGACGGGGCGGCCACGTACGCAGCGGCCGATGAGTTGTCTTCCTCCTCGATCGATACCACGTCCCTGTCCGCGGCGATCGACGTTGCAGCCTCAGCGCTCCACGATCCACCGTCACCGGAAATCATCGACGATTCAGATGTAACAAAAGACGTTCCCAAATAAGATCTGCCAGCGCCAGTGACAGTGGCGAGTGAGTGTGCAGCAGGGTTCGGCGCCTGACTGCACTGGGCGGAAGGATTTTAGTGGAGCGGCGCGACATTACGCGGAAAGTTTCTTTATGTAGTATTGTAAGAGCTATTTCGCACTTCACTGCATCGGCGCGGCACTGCACAGGCTCTGCAGTGCCGCGCCCTGAGTGCGGTCTCAGCTGTCTACAATATTATCTTTATAATATTCCATTTTGATATCGCGTATTCCATTTTATTATTTTGTGTGTGTAATTTTTTAAGATTTTTTGTTTTGGATTATTGTGAATCAGGGCCTCAAGTTTGTTAGCTATTTGAACCGCGTAAACGGTGCAAAGTTTCCGATTTAGATAGACGTTGTGTGTGAAAAATGACAAAGTCGGAGCTATTAGCTTGTTAGCTGAAACATACTTGAGTACCAGAAATTAGAAACGACCGATGCTTGTAACAGTCGTTGAATATTGTATTCGATTATGCGCTACCAGCGCCCTGCCCTTGTATTCATTCTGAACTTGATTTTCAGAAATAAATTTAGAACGGTGTGGATCATTGTTTTACTTGGTATTTTCATCTTGCAACTTTAGGAAAACCCGTAAAACATAATCATATGAGTAGTGCATACTTTTAACATACATTTTATAAGAAATGCGTTCTTTTTTTTTAAATTGGCGTCATCTGTGTGTTAATTTTTTGATACTTTGGACAGAACGTATCCAAAAGAGACGCAGGCATTTTTATGGTTTATGGCTGCGAGTCTCAGTGCGTAAAGTCATTAAAATTGAAGCAAATCGTAGCAATAATAAAAGTAATATTGTTGTTAAATGTAGGCCTCGTATCTCGCTACTTCACCGTTCTATACCTAAGTAAGTATATATAATATATAATTCTTTAGAATTTTTACATTAACTTTAGAGCATGTCTACTTTTTTTTATCCTGTAGTAAAATTCTTGCGTGTAGATGCTTTAACTATTGTGCCCTGATGCTGTGCTTCTGGTTTTGTTGGCTTGGTGATCTGTAGTTTGGTTTTAAATATGTGATCCGGACTCCATTCGAGCAAACTCCCGCGTTCTTTAGACCGAACAATCTACATTTCAATATCTATAGATTGAATATTATGAGCGGGTGTTTATAATCCTGCATGAAAAAAATCATGTTAGCGTAACCAAGAGAAAACCTAAGCGGCAAGCCAGACGAAAGACTTGGGGCATGCGGCGCGCTGCATGCCTTTTTCATACAAATGTGTCAAAGGCGACGGCGCGCCGCATTAATCTGTCTTACGCCTAAAGAATTAACCTTAGAAACGGTATATTTGCCATATTATATTATTGTATTTGTTTGGATATTTCGGCACTATTGCCAGCATCATGTTAACGACCGAACTGAAGTTAACCATACCCACCCGTCCCGTTTCCAAAGTTAATTCTTGTTCTGTAAAATTCATAAAAGAAAACCTATTTTACGTTGAAATGCGTTTCGCTCTTATCCGACAGGACGTGGACTCAATAAATAATATATTATATGTAATTAAATTTAAAACACATCAGGGTTAATTACGTTAGTACTTTGGCGGTGCAATTAGAGATCTAAAGTGTCATGGCCCCTAAAAAGTATAGCGTTTCGAATAAAATAAAAAGTACTTTTTTTAATAGCTGCGTCTGTATTCAGACTGCATATTTAGAATGTAGTAAAGGTAATACATTTTTAATTTCGACGCCACGAATTGTATCCTTTTCTTAATAATAATTATAAATATATTCTCTTCGATGTTGTCATTGATATAGTACTTTTAAAATATTGTCGTGTTAAATAAAATACATATAATATAATAGTTATGCGGTTTAGATCTATTAAAGTAAATGTTTATTGTCTAATATAAACTATCCACGGTCCACGTTTCTCGTAAGTATTATTATAAAAATGTGTTAATAAATTTATGAGTTGTGTAACTTGTAACTACTTATTAAAAAATATCAATAAAAACCTTTGTAGGTACTGTACGTAGTAAATATTTACAGTTCACTCTTTGGAAAATGTTTAATCTTAGTATATATGTGGAAAGCTCGATGTATTTTATGGAAAAGGTCTGAACTGTACGGTATTATGTGTTCAGTGTAGTAGATAACCAAACAATATAAAGAATAAAACAATCTGGTAAATCTAGATTCCGTCATGAGCGTTTTTTTTAACATTGCGGTATTCCTTTAGTCATAGTATCTTGTATAGTTCTGAAATCTACAACGCGACACGATCACACGCATAGATCGTATCTGACCCTTAACTAGCACGTTCAGTGCAGTTGCAGTGCAGTTCACAACTGTCGTGTTTTTCATAACTTGCCGCGAGTGCGGGAAAACACAACTGTTGTGTTTGGGAAAACTCTATGGAGTGTGCAGAGCCGCAGCCGTGGCTAGACTAGCAAATCGGTTCAGCAGTGAAAGTGTTATACTAGATGTTTTTTTTTAAATCCCGTTACTTTTTATTTTTTATCCGATTTGTTTTTACTAATTGATAGGTTTGCGTTTGACCACTATCTCACCTGATGTTAAGTGACAATGCGGTCTGCGTTGATGCACGCTTACCTTTAAGTAACCTATTCATCCGTGTCTTGAAGACTCCCAGGTTGTAAAACTATTGAAAACTCAGGACTCAGGTAAGGACTCATTTCACTCAACTCAATCAACCATGTAACGGTGACGCGTCGCTGTATGTCTGGTCGTTCAATGATGGAAAGAATGTTCCCGACAAAAACTTTTTTCTTATATTTCAGCCCCTTCAAGTTACATTTTAGTGACAAAATGTAGCTTACGTCTTTCTCCAAGGTTCAATCTATTTCTATACCAAAATTCATCAAAAGAAGAAGAAGAAGAATGTAAGTTTAGATTATAACGATTTAAAATTTCAAGAAGATTTCAAGAAATGTATTAACTAACTAACTACGCTACTGGCTGCACCCCGCGGTTTCACCTGCGTAATTTCAGTTTTCCCGCAAGTACTCTGCAGTTCCCAGGTAACTTAAAAATAGCTATCAAGTGAACTAGGAAGTTCGGGATTCATTTACAATACGAGAAGGGGAAGGAATACATAAAAGACCTACCTACCTTTTCTATTTTCTGGGGAGTCAGGTAGGTAATAAAAACAACATTGAATACATTAGATTTATATTACGGAAGGTACAATCACGTTTAAAAGGTTCAACCCTTAACCATTTCAAATGTTCAGTGGACCCAAAGAATTTGAACCTACATTTTCTTGATAGGTATTACAATTTCCATCACAACTGTTCTCTAACTAGATAGTAACATTTCATACAAAACTTTTATCGAGATTGTCCTTCGCGTGGTTGTTCCCTTTAATATACGCGGGAGACCTTCAAAACATGAATATTTAAAAGTAGTTATGACTTACACTTAACGCATTTGACGACCACGCCACTAGCCACTGGCCTCTATTTAATCTGGATGTTAACCCTCCATAAGACATGGTTACACCATATTTAATCAAAGTACTTGCAACGGTTTTATGTGCAGTATAAAATGCAATTCGCAGTTTTTAAACTGCAAGCCAGGTTTTCTTACTTTACGGTACTTTCGTTTTAAATAATCACAGTCTGATAAAAACACTCCAATAGTTCTGTCAAATGCATTTAGAGAAAATCGGAAATATCTTATCAGTACGATTACATATATTCTTAACCTATTGTTAAATGATGGCAAATAAAGTAAAATTTACAAGAATAAACTGACAATAACAAAGAATACGAGAATAGGAATACGTTATGGTATGCTTTTAATATAATTGTCGCTCGCCTTTAAATAATATATAACTAACTCTAAATATTGAGCGTTCATCGCAGCGTTTATGTGCAACTAAAGGAATACGTTTTACCTCAATACAAATTTTCATTCAGCTAACTTTTTTTGATGAAACAATTAAACGAAAACAATATTACAGCAATTCAAATTCGAATAACGTAGAAATTAAGTTATTAGCATTTAGTTGAGGCCTACCTATAATTTATCAAGGTTTTTACCTACTATAATTAATGAAATAAATAATGCGATGATAAAATTACTTAAGTACTAAAAGTGAGATCAAAAAAACAAATCAATACAAATTTACTTAATAGAGAATATAAACTAAACTAAACTAAAAAGTTAACTTTGCAAACATAAATTACTCATTAGATAATGAAACTAAAAACATTAAATTACTTTAGTTAACCTTAATTTAACACCGATTTAATTGGATAATATAAGAATGATGAAGAACTACGCCCCGATTCCGATGTACTGATCAGACATTTACTGCAAACATGACCACAGTTTTAAAGTGTCTAGTGTAAATGGTTATTGATTCTGAGGCAATTTTTGAGATACCTAGTTAATTCTTCTTGGCCTTAGCTCTTCCCGTCATCTACCTACTGTTTACGAATAGTTACAGTGTTTAAAATTTGATCATTCTATCATCCGTTTGTTTTGTTCCTTTTAAATGTTTTTGATTAAACAGTTTTAGTTATTTATCTGCATTTTTGTTTCTTTTTAAGTTAAAATAAATTAATGTGTTAAATTTGGTTATATTCACTACTTTAGATTCAAAAGCTTCGAGGTTTTATGAATGATTTTAAGAATTTTCGATACAAATTTCTCACTTTTCTGATAATATATTTAACAACTTACGTTAAATATTATTTCATAATCAACAACTTTTTTAAAAGTAAGGCCTATCCATATTACATTTTTAATTTATTACCCCGTACTATTTTGAGCCGGAACGAGTCCGACAAAACGTTCAACTACGTTACATTTACTTTAAAACTCGATCTTATGATCAAATTATATAATATAACGAAAAAGTAGCAGATATGTACTTGTATTTTTAAAACAAAACGGTACTTCATCTTTCTGCCTCCCAATTTCGAATAGAATGCGATTAAATTTGGTTCTATGAGTAGGTCCCAGTATGCTATCGTGATATTTTGACTAATAAGTAGGTAGGTATCTACCTAGTTAGTGTGTTATCTAAATTCTAACTCAACGAACCAAACTCAACCCCTATCTCTTCGTAATCACACTCCAGTTCTTTGTTGGTAACGAAACGGCCTAGAGATGAGCTTACCATGCGAACTAGGATGACAGAATGATTTCATTATAATTATATGATTATTATGCATAGTACTTAGAAATATTGTTAAACCTATTAGGCCGTACTGTTCCTGGTTTCATTAGTACTTTCAAGTGAACAAAAACAAGTAGAAGATGATTTTTCTACAACGTGAACCTATAGGAGCGATATAAGTAGGTACATGTCAATATAGAAAACTGTATTGAATAAGCTTTTAGAAATACGGACTCAATTTTTCGGATTATTCCCATAATACCTACCAAGCTATCCCCACCGAAGACTATAACACTTACCAAAAAAAAAAGGCTCCCATAAATCCCCGCCATCCAGCACTGAAATGCTTGGTGGAGCTAATATGAGCCCGATTTTTGAAGTATCATAATTCCACTCGAAGAAGCCTATCTCTGGTGCCACCCAATATGACTGTGTATTAGAGCTAACATAGCATACCAGAAGTACAAGAGTAGCATAAGACATACTGAGGTCTCAGTTTCCCTTCTAACAAGAGGTTAAAGCGACCTCCTTGTGTCTTATACACCCTGGTACTTCTGGTCTAGCAATGTTAGCTCTAAAGCACAGTCATACCGGACGGCACAAGGGGGCGAGGCCTAGTCTTCGAGGGAGTATTCAAAAAACGGACTCCAATAACCCCACCAAACATTTCAATGCTGGCAGGTTGGGATTGTGGGGGCCTTTAGGAAAGTGTCGTAATGCTGTCTATGGGGCAGTTTAGGATTATGGGAATAAACTAGATAATGCGTCGTAAAGTTAAAGTGAATTTCCAAATAATGCCGATTTGCCGAATATTGTATACTTATCGAGCCGCGGATGCTCTTCTGTTATTCTCGAGGTGTCTCAAATACTTCATAAAGTTCGCACAAATGTAACTTTGCCGCTCTAAAATAAGCAACAAACAGTGGGCGCGTTCTGAAATGAGCATAACGTTTGATTATAAACAAATGAGCCATTCCGAGACAAAATACACACTGACAGTGCACTCTTGTGCGTGTAACAGTATACATTGTGAGCAATTCCGAAATAGGTCCACTGTTTGTTGAATAGAGGGTCTAAGCTATATTGCCAGAACGAAATATTCGCGTCCGGACAGATGGTTGGTTCCTTAACGCGAAGGTTCCTGAGATTTATAATAGTCAAGTGTTGGCTGGTGTCAAGGTCTTGGGTATTTTTAGATCAGTGGATTAGATAAAGTACTCATGTGAAAAGTGATAGCAATTTTGTTACTTCTCATTTTACTGAAACAAGCACGGCCTATGAAAAAAACAATCTACTAACATGTAATAATATGCCCTAACCTAACACTAATTTACTATAGCAAATTAAGATACAATATAAATTAACTTAAATTGCAATTTATTGAAAAAGCCATGAAAATCATATAATAATAATTGAATTACATATCAAAATAAATTATTGTTATTTTAGGATTTTAATTTGATGTTACAAATCCCTTTACAGTTCAAGTATCAATACCCGTAACTTACAATAACTTAATGAAGTTACCAATATTGACCTATATAACAATACATAAATATTAAATCATAAAATAAATATAAATACATATATAATATTATCTAGAAGTCGAATTAAATAAATTATATTATAATAACCTATTAGAAAATTAATATTGTGTACCTAAATAATTATACAAAATAAATTAAAGATTATAAAATTAATATAAATACATATCTAAAACAAATTTAATAATTATGAATTCTTATTAAACTATATAATTAATATAAACACATTTCCTAAATAAATTATTATAAAATACAAAAATCTCTAAATAGAGTTAAATAAATGAAATAATTTTAAGTTACTACGAACTTATGCAATTATAATAACAAATATTATAAAACTATAATATAATATCAAAATAAGAATAAAAATAATCTATAAAAATACATAGTGACAAACAATATATATACCAACTCTAAAATTAATGAGGGAATTCTACAACGCTCAAATATGTCCGTAAAATATAATACAATAAAATTATCAAAATTTAAGGTATATGAATTAATAATACTTGAGCGCTATAGCAATGATATTTTATTTATAGATTATTATTGAAGAAGATTGTAAATTATAAAATATTACAAATGCGTGTAGGAATATCCAAAATCTATATAATAATTTAGAAAAGAAGTAAATTATTAGAAATGAGCGATGAAGACAGGTAAGTAGTATACAAATTTTGATATGTTCGAATACATATTATGTTGTAAAATTTAAAAAACGCGAAGATAAACTTCTTTTGTGACGGGGATATAAGCAGTAATAAATAACAGGTAAAAAAAAACATAAAACTACACATATACCCCCTAAATAAATAACTACAGTAAAATAGTAGACAAAGTTAGGTCCTGCCGAAGCTGTAATAAATTTGTCTAAAATGGCGGAAACAGTAAACAGAACTGTTTACCTGTCATAGCCCAAGTAATACTTTAAAAGTAAAATTATATCGTTAGAATTGTCGTGAAAATAATCAATTAGAAAAAGAAAACGGCTTCTAAGGTTTGAACAAACTTGATTTGGGCACAGAGTAAGAACAAATCAAAGAGGAGAAACCGAACGGAAATAACGAAGATGTCATCGTCTGAGATCTTTAATCTTCCCAGGTATCGTAGGGAGCGTCGGGGTAGGCCCATGGAGGTCGTCGGCTGGAGGTGTGCGAGGTGGTCTTGTTGGTTTTAGCGTTGTATCTGGAAATAACAAATGTGTTCTGGGATATTTTCTAACCGCACATATAAATAGTTAACAAACTTCCTCCATTCGGCTTTTTTTTCACGTGCACAATTGCACATTATATTTTAGGTGACTGCTTGGCGTTTGCCCCCTTTGCCCAAATGCACATTGGCACAAAGCCTCCTTCATCGATGTTAAAGTACAAAGTTGGTTCATTCAATTGAGTGACGAAAGGACCATGTCATTTTCATTCAAATTATTACAATAACACCCAAAACTAGGGATCGCAGAGTCTCGTGCATCACTGTAGTTTTCGCTGTCTTGAGTCGTCAGTTTCCACGTCTCGGATAAATATAATTCCGTCAAATATCGTGAACTTCTTAGCTACTAATTTTATCGATGGATTTCTTACCGAGTTTCGACTTGTTTGTAAGTAGTGGTGGATGTCGCGGTGGTGGTCGTGGTGGTGGTGGTGGTGGTGGTGGTGGTGGTTGCGGTTGTCTGCTGGTTCAGGGCTTGGCGGGTAGCTTGCGGGGGCTCGACGTGCCAGGTGAGTATATCCACCCTGGAACCGAGAAACCAATGCCAATCGTAAATAACGTACTGCAGAACAAAAAAAAAAATAACATTTTACTTAAACATAATGGAAATAAATGAAATGCATACGAATACTCACTCGTTTCCGTTACCGAATTGAATGGCACTAGTATCGTTCATGGAGTTGGCAGCGGAGAGGCTAATGTTTCCATACAAGCCGCTTTCGCCGTCTCCCTGGAAAATGTTGCGATCCCCGGTGCGCGTGGAGTGGCGCGGTGATGGAGTTCCGAAAGCAGAGCGGTTCCTGGGGTTGCCGGGAGAAGGAGATGGAGGGTAGAGCCCGGGAGGGTTGGTCTCTAGGTTAGAGTTGACGATGCCATACTTGAAGTACACGACCATTCCTAAAATTAAAAAAAAAATATGAAAGAGGTAAAATTAATAGAAGATAATAAATCATAATGTTTCCCCAATCATGGAGCACAGGTAATCAGGTAATCAGGTAGGTAAGATTTTGTTTTTTTATTATAAAGCTGTATATTTATTAGGAGATATAAACGTCTTGTGAGTCGCGGCAATTATTGGCGAAAGCAAAAACCATTGCACGACGTATGAAAATTATAGATATATGTTTAACACAGATCAGACGTAAAAAAAAGAAACTAAACCCCTTACCAATAGCCATCCACACGGTGAACCGAAACAAGGTCAAAATCGAGAGGTTCAGGATCAAGTAGATGTTCACCATGATGGCGATGGCTGGTAGGAACGGCAGGCACGGAGTCGCGTACAGGAGACCATTTCTGTAGAGAAATTAATCATTTGTTGTCATGGATGTGCACCATCGGACTTTGTTATATTTATTTTATCGGATATTTATTATAAAGTGTAAACAAAAACTGATTTTTGATGCCATAATCACGTACGAGCGTTTGTATAGACAAATTAAGAAGGCGTCATCTAGTGAGTGGCGGCACAAAAGACATAATAGCATGTGTACGACATAGTGGCGAATAAATTAATACTTCGAGGATTGAACTTGTTATTATAGACTAGAAATTCACGTACGTGTTTTGCGGGCGGCGCGAGATCAAAGTCAGGATTAAGAAGATCGTCAGGAGCATCGAAATCATGATGACGGTAGTTGTAGTGGAAGATCCAGGGTTTCCGTACGCAGCAATCAAATCGAAACTTATGATGAACACGTACATTACACCAACTGCCTTGATCACGTACAGTCCTGGAAAATACCACTATTTAAACCAGATAATCCAGAACATACCACTTACTGACTTTTGACTGCCTTAGTTTGATTGTGAACTAAAGTAGTCGGTAGGTATGAAAGAAAGAACTCGTACGTTGGTTAAAGTCAAGGTAGTTGAAGCAGAGGGAAAACAATTCTACGGATCCTTACCGCTTTCCTCAGTAGCTGGTCCGCGGTCGACCCAGGGAAACAGGGTGGGGCAGAGGTACGACATCACATGCAGCTTTCGGGCCACGGCGTCCGCAAAGCGACGGAAACGAGATGGGTTGTGAGATCCTCCAGGAAGAGCGCCTTTGAAATAAAGTAATCAATTTAAAATCTACATGGTGCTAGGTGTTGATGGAGTCCCTTGGGGCCCACCGGCCCCAGTGGCAAGTTATTAAGTGTCGGAAAATATAAGAATCCGATTCTGACGAATTCTTTCCCGGTCCAACGCATTCGAAAAACGGTAACAATTACTATCAAAAGAAATTCAGATTCGAAAAAAATCCGACACATGTGTATATTATTATGCGTACAAGTGATGGCCAAAAATAGCATCTAGCTCTAGGATGCTTTATAATAATCCCACGGCTACCATGATGCAAAATACGTCTATGAAAAACAATAGTATGAACAATAGTTCTTTAATTTATCAATTAAAGAATATCATGAAACTACAACCTATACTTCACATAACGTTGAACTAAATTGCACTTAACATGGGATTCACTTAAGTTATAAGCGAATTTTAAATTCTCATCAGCCGAATCTGTTTTTAACTTTGATGAGATTTTTGCGAAATGTTAATTTGTTACCGGGTTTCATTAAAATTAAACGCTTGCGAACTTATTTAAATAATATTTCAGCTGTCAAAGGATACATTTCTCATATGAGGTAGATACCTAGTAACTACAAACAAAGGCACATATTCAAACATACATTTGTTAGGTACGGAAGCCAAATCTGATCTTACCATAAAATTTGTTTTCGGTATTGGGGTTCATCAGGAAAGTATCATCTCGGCCGTCGTCGTCGTCATCCCCCAACATGGAGTCATCGGAATCAGGAGAGCTACTGTAATTTTGTAAAAATTGACTTTTCTAATCTATTTGTATTGTCCAGTTGTGTATCATCATCAACAGGGTTGTTAGCAGTGGGACGTTATGGGTATAACGTCCCACTGCTGAGCACGGGTCTCTCCTCACTTTCGTGAGGAGGGTTAGGCCATAATCCACCAGTTGCGTATACCTGTATATAAAAGTACTGATATTTTAAGTTTATGTCACCAATTTTAAGTAATTAGTTACTCGTCGTCGTTATTAGTATTAGTTAGATCGTTGATCTGAATTTGAAGCAAAGAAGCCATAAAAGTATAAATATCAATCATTCTGAAAAGCTTCATGATATAGGCGGCTGAAGTGCAACATTGGGTGATCTGTGATGAAATCCCAAATGCACTTAGCTCTTTGCTAATTTTGACTTTATGTAGATTTTGCGACTCTGCCCAAATCAACCACAATAAAACAATAAAACGTGGCAAAATCAAATAAAACATCTTCATTATTATAAATATATTATTTTTGACGTGGAAAGTTATTTAAATTTTGTCTTTCTTTAACTCGATTCCGAGACGTTGTAAGAGCTTTATCTGGAGAATCATTTTCGTTACTTTTTATCTTTCAATTTATTGAAACCAGGCCAGTGGCCGCGAAGTTATCATGAAATAAAATTGCTGATCAACTGTATCCTAAATTTAAATGCTCTTACCTCTTAGATGACATGACATCGGTAAACCTATATCTGACAGGGTAGGTACCCGAAAATTCTATAAAACGAGTGAGTGTCCATTGAACATCAAAACGAATTGTCCGAAAGCTAAAGACTTCATGTGACCACAATAAATCTTAAAATAATAAAATAAACCAAACGACAAAAGAGTGTCCATATTTTTCCTCGAACACGAATTGCTTTCAAAAAAGTAATCCAAGATTATCTCATAAATATAAAAGTAACTTATTTCAATGAGTATAATAGCATAAAGCCCAATTGTTATCTAATCGCTATATTTCTGACACCCGTTTAACGCTATAATCATGAAAATCATCTGTAAGAGATGGATACGAGAGTGATCTCATAAGGGTAATTTTTTTTTTCATTTCGATATAGGGGACCCTAAAACAAATACAAAACCCAATTCGAAATGTCTACAGCTTTTACAGGCCACAGCAACCACAAACCAATTGAAAAAAAATGTTGTCAGTGCCTGGTTTTCAGAAAAAGTGCAAACAACAATCAAAAATTCAATATAGAGCCGAACTGCAATTCGTTATTGTGATTGGGTCGACTCGGGGCGACGCGGCGCAGCGTATTTTGATAGTCAGAAAATCACGAGTCAATCTTTTTCATGTCTATCTGCAACATGTTCTACATTCGGAAAAAATATTCCCATCTTCAATCAACCGAAAACGAGATGCACAATATCGAATTGGATAAATTTGGGACTAATAATAACTAAATAAATTACAAAGTTCAATCGCTTGCTAACTCTGCATTTTCGTCACCTACTTCAATTCACGAGCTATCATCGGCAGAGCTCTTCACAGAGGAAAGGTCTTGAGCTTGATATCAAGTGGGTAGCGTTGATCAATCGAGTGATTCTCGCGCCTCGGCACAGACAACCTGCTAGTTCTCACCCCTTAGGCTTGGAATCCCGTTAATTTCCGGTCGACTAGGTTCTGCGTCTAGTCTATATACGATAGAATAAAATGAATGTTTGTTCGTCCTGTATGCGTTCGCACATTGATAAAACTTTGTACAGTTGTTGTGGGCACTAGCGCAGAAGTCTCTGATAATGATACAATAGAAGCCACGCAAATCGTGTCGGAAAATATTTGTTCGTATTCGCGCAACGTTCATCCGAATAAATTTAAATAAAACGTTAAACGGGAACAAAGTCACGGGGTAGCTGGTTGATAATAATTTTTACTTATTTTGACTATGAACATCGATGTCGACCTGTATCTATGAAGTTGCATCTAAATGGTAGAATCCATGTTATGAAACAGGTCGGTTTACAAAACTGCGCCGTTTCCGAGTAAGCATCAATTATTATTTTTTTTTTAACTACGCCGTTATCTACTTTCGGTAGGTCATACAATTTGATTTTGACATATTATAATAATTTGGTATTTTTTAATATACTTTGAACTTTGTTAAATCAGGTTCAATTCAGTTAAATGGACACGTAAGACTTTAGTAGGTTAATCCATCTGTAAGGGTTTTGGAAATAAACTATTGGTATTATTGGTATATTATAATAAAAAAATATAATACTTACCTGCGGGTTACACGGCGTACCATGATACGGTTCGGTGAATCCTGTAACAAAGAATCACTATTTATTTGGTGTCAAAGCTCAGTTATCCAGATATAATAGGAGAAATCGACCATAAAACAAGGAAGGCAGGATGCTTACACTAAGAAGAACTAATCAATCTTTGTCTCTGTTTTCCTAACAACCCATTTAAGCAAAATATTCATTTGCTTCCCACCATACAATCGAAAAGCTAAGTAGATAAACAAAAAAACAATGAGAAAAAATATAAAAATAATAATAAATGCCTAATCGTAACTAGTTTGGTATATCAAAATACAAATTAACTGTTTACGATTTTACGAAATTGTTTACGATCTATTTCCTATACCGATTGTGGTCAAACGCTCGCTTACTAAGTTCTAAATAAATGAATAACAAAACGCTAGAAAATTAAAAATACGTTTCCCAGTATGTAAATCAAAGCTTTTGGCCTTAGCATTGTACTCGTATAGCTATAGGTACCAACGATATCTTAACTCTCGAGCTCTGTACGAGAAAAAGTTGCGGCCACCAGACCACCACCGGCTCAAGAACCAACCGAGATGGTAAACATAAGATAATGGTTACAGATACAAAGTAATGCACTGCCGAACCAAAGACTAATGAACGACCGCTACTGAGGCAGGATGCGATCATAATTCTACCGTGATGAAGGCCACGCACATGCTTCGCATAGTACTGGTGATCTTCTGGCGTAGCCCTGGTTTAGTAGTCTGCTTAAGACAGTAGGCCGACTTCTTCGTTATATGACCAATATGTTTAAATTTCTAATTGTGGTGACTTTAAACTATGATTGTGAAGTGAGCTTCAACGGTTGTGTTATAGTTTGGCCTTTCAAATATTTGTGTTTTTTTACGAAATATTCTTGTGGTTATAACCCGTTTTTCAAACACTAATGTACTTTCTACAATAAAATTGTAACATGTATCTAATACATGTAAGTATATATTTAAAATAGTTTTTATCCCCAAAATGTTACGTATTAACTCAAACCCTGATATAAAAGTCCAAAAGTACCTATTCCTTGCTGCCCACTTTAAGTATCTTTTGACAAAGTATCAAACTTAGACCTTTTTAAAATTAAAATGACCCAACCAGAGACCAATTTCTTAACAAACTCGTTCTTTTGTATCTATAACGAGTAAACCATTGACCCATTTTAATTTTAACGGGCCATTTCATAAAACGTGAAGAAGAAAAATAAAAAACCAAGTGTATTCAATTCCCGATACCATTGGGACATCTGACATTGGATAGATGCATAGACCAAATCAGGTCAGACGGAGCAGCAAAAAAGTATTTTAATGTTTAAAATTATTTTATAAATATTGCAAAAAACTAAAGAAATTAGTATAGAATATTTGTGCTAGATAACAGCTTCGTTCCATATATTAAGAGAATAAAATTCCACAGAATGTGTTCAATAACTTAGCCTACAGGCAGTTTTCATAGTTCGTTCTTTATAGATAGCTATTACAAAGAATAATAAGAACAAGCTGCCATTTTTTTTCTATTCCAGACCTGCTACAGTTAACGGCATGGCGCAGTAAGGCGGTGAATACATTACTGAAACTTCCTTCCTGGGAAAAATTTCGTTGGATTCGCACAACTTTCCTACAATCTGCACGTCAACGAACACGCTATTGGTTAATATTCTACCAACAAAACATATTTAAGTAACACATATTCAAATCTAATAGACAAATACGGGTCAGACTCGCATATAAATTAATGCCGTGTATAAATTAACACACATTGTTTGAAAAACGAAATACAAAATCGATATTGTCACATTTACTGTTTCCCACCAAAACTCCTAAAACAATATGCTATTGCTAAGATGAAAACGACCGGAAGTGAAATACCCACAGATAAAGAGATGCTCTCACTGACGGTTCTGAAGATTCTTTACTGTGTGTTAATATTCCGCATCGTAGGAGCTGATTTGTAAAACTGGGTCAGGGCAAGGATCCTATTCCGACCTTCGCCGCCGCCTAGCGTCTCCGTAAGATAAATCCTACATTTCCTCGGCCAAAGTGACTGGCATTCGGGAGTTCGCTTTAAATTGAACTTTTAGGCGCCGTTAAGCCTTTGCTTACCATTCCATATTCAGTGCTTTCGGGTATGATAACGCTAGTTTTCGCTTCGTTACCTCTCGGATACTTAGCTTAAAAATTGTAAGATCAATATTTGTCTACACTCTAAAAGACAATCATCATCATCGTCCCATATCGTCCTACTGCTGAGGAGGTTTAGGTTATACTCCATCAGAGGGATTTTTCAGGACCGGTGGATGACATACCTACTTCTGAAATAATTCCCGGGTAGACATGTGGATTTCCTCACGATGTTTTCCTTCACCGAAAAGCGAGTGATAATTACGTTCATATTCCTATTAGTTATAGTAGTTGCTGTAAGTATCTAGTTAATTGGTTGTCTGCTCACTCATTTTGCAAATTCAAGTTCTCATCCTAAAATTTATGTAAAAAATGTTTCTTATGTTGTACATATGTAAAGAAAAAACAAAAAAAAAGAAAATTTATGTAAAAAAGAATACAGCTTCTTAAGTTTCCGTCAAAATGCACGAGTGTACGGAGAAGATAAGCCCACAAAAATGTTTCATTTCGCGTTCTCTTCAAAACTACTCGGAGTTTCATTGAAGCATCCACCACTTGACTGAATCGCGACGTTGACTGCGACCTAACTGAGACTCGACATTTGGACTTTACTTTATAAAATATCATTTCAAAATAATAACTACTGGAAATTACTGAGAAACTTTAGAACCAATGTCTCAGGGTGACTAGTGCGGTGCAGTGCCGCAACAGATATTGACCAAGAATAATCTGGATTTAGATTGCTTGGTATCTAGAAACTAATGTGTTTAAGTTTATTTTAAGTGAACATTATGTTGTGGATGTGTGGGAACAACCGGTGCTTACTATTAACCTTGGTTGGGCTTGAGTATAATGTACTTCGAGTTGTAAAGTTAATTTCAAATAAATTACCTACAGCTTTATGTAAAAATATTTTGTGACACGGTGATTTTCAAGTTATACTTTCGAATTTTTACATAAAGGGACACTTCGTTGCCTAGACATTGGTATTTCTAATCGGACACTACATTGAAGTAGAATTTCAAAACCGATTTTAAAATGAATGTCCCAAATCTCTAGGTTCATCCTGTCATAGAGAACCTCGCTTATCTAGACAAAGCTTTCATTTTTCACCAATCGCTGTAATACAGCACCAAACCATAAAAAGGTACAAACTAATTAGTGCGTTACGTAATTTTCTACGGTACCTATTTCTGACGACAAAGTTCAAGGTCATTCCTATCGAGGAAATCGTGCCTAAACGTGAAACCAATGGCGGAGAAGAAAGCTAACGCAACATAAAATTATAAACACCTGCCGGCTGCCGTGCCTTGTGAAACACCTATTTAAGTATTCCTACACATAAAGATCTACCGACTCCACGTGCCAAATATTATAACTGCTGACTGGGTAAGTACATAAGCAAACCGTGCGGAAATATTCAATGCAATTATGTTGCAGTCAAGTAATACTTGTGTAGGTGTTTATAGGCTACCGTTCGACCGGTAGTCGAAGAAAGGTAATCATGAAATCGTAAACAAGAACGGTATTGAAAATGGTGACACGCCATTAAATCTTGAATGAGATTAACTCTCAAAGACAATTACTTCACCAAATCAAAAGAACCTAAACCGCGGATTAGTAGAGTAAACACATTATGGTTAGGTTTAATATTATGTTGAAAGTACCGCGGTCCTCAAAATCAACGACTTTAATTTTATTAATTACTGTAATTATTATAATAACTTGATAGTTTTATTATAATATTGAGAGCTATGTTCACGTTCTAATTCCTGAATAATTAAAAGTAAGCAAAATGGAACAACCCAGTTGTTCGATCGGATGTGACCTCACTGGACGCCAATGAGCCCCGGCGGCGGGTTAAATGCCCTTACCTATGAACCTGGCTAGTAGGTCAACTTATCTTGGCTTATAGTTAGACCTTTTAATAGTTTTAATGACGTCATTTTTTATTTTTATTTCACTGAGTCGATAATCTGAGCAAAAAAAAATTAAGTGCGACCATGTCGTTCACCCGGTGGTGTTTTGTTAAGTGTGTTCTCACCAACTATCACAAATTCCAGAATAACACAATATTTTTAGTCCACTAAGCTTAAGCTGGGCTGAGTTTCAATTAGAGGTCTAACTTCCATAATTAGTTAGACGTTGATTGGCATAAGACTAAACTTCCGACTCTGGCTTAGATGCGCTTACTCTCACTTCAGTTATACCAGACTGTTTGCATTAGGTGGCGTATATTATGCAAGCTAAGAGAATTTAGAAACTGCCGTAATAGTTTAATTGTGCAGGGAATACTGTCCATTAAGTACAGGGAGTACTGTACATTATTTATGTATCTAAATAGTGTATATATTTTATTATAATCATGTGTGTAGTATATTATAAATATGTGTATATTATTATTATTGTATTATTATTATTATTATTTATTATTTATTGAGTATAGTGTGTATGTGTATTATTAAATCATAAGTATTAAATGTATTGTGACTGTTAAATACTGTAAGTACGCCACCCACCCTACTATCGAAAAATGTTTTTTACTGTCCATCCAAAGGTTGTCTGGACGAAATCGCTTTCAGCGATAAGACCGCCCATTGTACTACCCTTGTTTACCTATTGTAATTTTTCTGTACTGTGTTTAATTTTGTTTCTGGTGTACAATAAAGAGTTTTCTATTCTATTCTATTCTATTAAGTCAATTAAGGCGGTATACGAAACTTGTGGACAAAAAGTTTCTCTATCTGATTTATTTTTGAAAGTTTTAATTTAAAATTGCTTTCAACACCTCGACAGTCCTTAATTGTTTAGTTGAACACACTGAATATTCATGGCCACTCTTTTTTTTAGAATTTGTTAACTATTTTAATCACAGTTCAAGTCAGAAATAGTCAGAAATAATTACTTCTTTTCAGTTTAAAAACTATCACGAGTGTAATTTATTGAGTGTGTATTTAAATATGACAAAGGATGATTTACGGATTGCAAACGCACAGGCCAGGAGATGAGTGCTACGATTTTGATGTTCTGAAAGTTTCAGCGTCCACAACAAAACTTGCGATTTATCCATGCGTAATTCTGCACACTGTATGCCTGTCTACTCGTACATCCCACCGATGATGGACATCAAAATCGACAAATCCCTACATACTTGTGGTCTCAGCAAACCAAGATCAATTTGAACATCGCTACGTATTCCTCTCGGTGAAATTCGTACGGAATTCGAATGCTGCTCGAAGTGTATTAACCCGTTATGTGTCTCGGTTATGATGTCCAATCTTTCATTTGAGTTGACCGCGTTAGATTAAAAATCGATATTAAGCGGCCAATTATTCAAATCCTAACATTTTTTAATGGATATGTATTTGTGCCAAGGTTGTCTGACTTTTTTTAGGTTTGCCGCACTAAGAATCCCTCTAGCCTTTCTTAGCTTATATCAACAGCAATCTGTTATCACCTACGAGTATAAAGTAATTATTGTCCTTTGTTGCATCGTTCCTACTGCATTTCCCGTTAGCACCAGATGAAGGAAATTGCATAGGAAGCATAATCACCGGCCGCTTTTCCGGAAGGTAACACGTTTTCCTGTTAAATTTCCCATTAAATCCTCAACTTGTAGAGTTGTTGAGTTGTTGGGTTGCGAACTATTTACATTGAAACATATCTTAAATTTAAAGTTATGTTAAACTGTTGATAAAAATGCCTTCAACATTACTTATCCAATTTTAGGCTTAATTAATTAGCCAAATGACTATACATCGCAGAGGTTACAAATGGTAATATAACTCCAGAAAAATCCGAGTAGTTATATTCATTCAGAACAAGCCTTGAATGACAACCACAGTGTAGTGCCCAATAAGATTTTACGATCCAAAATGAAGGCACCACTCCAATAAATAAGTTTTCTCGGATACGAAAATAAGTGTTACCTATAAATTAATTAAATAACGTTAATTGCATGAATAATGGTGAAATTAAGTAGGTAAGATTTTTCCTGCACTACTTGTCAAATTAATTAATTGGACGTGTGATGTTATTAATATCCTACGACCGCAGTTTGGTTTGTTTTGAATTATTAAAACTTTCGTAATTTTTTACGCAGATAGCTGCGTACTATTAATATAATTAAATAATATTCTTGCATACTACATCTTTATACAGCTAAGAAACAAACAGATAAACAGGTCATTGGTTTGGTGGTAAGCGTCACACCTGCGTAACTTCCCACGAAAACAACCATGTGTATCGGATATAATTTACCATTATACCTACGTTACCTTCACCTTACCTTTACCTTACTTTTGTCTTAGATTTTACCCTTGCCTTGGAGCATAAATGTTACTTAAATCACAGGGGTCGTGTTCAACTAAATAACCTACATTCCTCCAGACTCGGATGTCGCAAAGAACTATTCAATTCCTTTGAGAAAAGAACGCGAAGAAAGCTCGTGCTTTTTTATTCGCTTTTTATTTTAACGTTCATGGATAAAAGCTGGGGAAACGATTGTATAGACTTGTTTACAGCTGATATCCGGAGTAGGATTTTATGAAGTTTTATAGCTTTTAAGGGCGTTTAAATAATGCATCTCGGTGACGACGATAGCTCCACTACAGCGGCGTATAATGTGCAACATGAATAAACCATAGGTAGTGAACATTACACATTACACTTCGCGCTCGACGTAACATATCATCCATCGTCATTGTGGCCTAGCTAATAATAAATAAAAATAAGAAAAAAAAATTTCCGACAAAACTGTACAGCACAATTACGTAACGTAATAATATTGTGTTTTATTGTGTAACCTATACTAATTTTTTTTCTAGCTAGATGTTAAAAGTATATTTATTATGTCAATGGACCGGACCTATGAAGTCTCATTTCTAGGTACAATAATTATTACAAAAGCTATCCGCCTCTGATGATGAATCTGTGAAATCTGTTCATATGTACTTACAAAGGCTGTTTCGTTCAGAGCACTGGATCCAGCTTGGGGGTCCGGGGTCCTCATGGATTGGGGGAGCAGCTCGATGAGGTTCATCGATTGGGGCTGGTAGCGGAGGATCAGCACACACGTCGACACCAGAGTATAAGCCAAAAGGGTTCCTACGGCAAAGAGAATAGAATCGTTACACAGAGACACCTGATTGTTCATCGATTGAGGTAATGAGGGTGTGATTCAGAAATTTCGATAAGAAAATGAATAGATGTGATTCTAGTATTGAAAGTTAATTTTCGAAGTTTACAATTAACCCCGGGATTCTGTTCGATTTTCATGAATCAAATCATCTATTGATAATACACAAAAAAAACACTTTTACATGTCAAACACTTAAGCCTCTTAAACACGAAGAAAATTAAAAAATAAATCAAATACAATCATCACAATGTACAGCAGTGAGCATATGACTAGAGGAGGAGGACGAGGAGAGATTTTGTGCAGAAAAATAAAATAAAAAGGCTTGAAAAGGAAACCTTTATGAGAAAGTTCTGCAAACACAATATATCAATATCAAGTGGTAAACAGAAAACTCTAATTTACTACGTGTAAAGAAAATTGTTACTTGAAACGACTGTTAACAGCACAATGGAAGTCACGAGGCTGGAATAATTCAATAAGGTAGTATTGTAGCTTTTATGAAGAAAAAATATAAAAGATGTCGATCTCGTGGACCAGAAGGGCTTCCACGTAAATCACGTGGCAGTATTGGCATTGTCAGAAAAGTGGTTATTGTGCTGCTACTAAAAAGGGTTTCTCAGCTAATATACGCAGGCTATGGTAATTTATGGGGAACATAGCCCTCGGATTAGCAGCTCGACGCGGTTCACTACAAATGTCACTGAAAACTCTCTAGGAAAAACGCACATACGTGTTCAGCAATGTGGCGGTTACGTCAATCACTTTGTCCAAATAGCGCAGAACACAGAAACAGAAAATAATACTATTTATACATCAGTCGCTCTGCAAATTAGGACTGAACGAGCTTTAGTTAATAGTAAATGTTATAGGGTCGCAGATGGTGCCCGTCTTCTTCTTGAAGGTTTTTTGCAGTTCGGCTTCTGATGCCCGTATTTTTAATACCAATAACATCTTGCTAATTGACTTAAGTTTTGGTACAAGGTGTTATGCGGTGTTATCGCTGTCAGAGTGATAAATATCTTCAAAGTGCAGCATTTTCGTTTGATTTAAGGGTTTATTATAGGACGCTATAGATAATCTCCAACCCACTTATCTATTCGTGTACGGAGAAGTGGTTCTGTTATTTGGCCGTTCGTATTTCACCCTATTTCTGCTAAGTAATATTATTCATTCAGCACTTTTACATTTCCATTGGGCACGAAATATCTCTCCCATTTCAATAATGATGTGACAGATGAACGAAAGTATTCATTGTAACGAAATGTTATACGATTCTTAGAAATAAGATGTCTGTTCCTTATTTCTTCTTTTGTTCTACAGAGTAATGAGACGAGCAGATCGTTCACCCGATGGTGAGTCACGCCTGCCCATAAGCTGCCCAGTTGCAGTGTCATGGGTTCTTTGCATACTGCATTGAGCTCGTCATCCTGCGGTGTTCTTAAATCTTATAATGAAATCAATGCCCTTCAAACTGGAACACAGTAAGTAATGTTTGCACACTACTGCTCATCGGTTGAACATTTATATATAAACTGTTATGCGTGTATTCTTTTATACACAAGCTTGGGAGTAAACGCTAATACCAAAATCAGATCACGGGTGTTATTGTGCTCGTGGGGCTTTGTTTGGAGATAAAAGTAAAAGATTAAGGGAGATCGACCGATACAAAAGTTAAATATTATAATAGAAGCCATATTTGTTGTTAGTTGGACACCGTGCTGAAGAGTGCCGACTGTAAAGCAAAAGTTGCAATTTCGATTTTCGTGCGTACATTTTGTGTGAATTTTCAATGATGTGACACCACTCAAATTTTATCCCAATCTGGGTATTGGTGGGATTATAACTCTCGTGCCTTAGAAGTCAGAATCTACGTATGTGATATGCACTGAAGTTACTATATTTACATTTTTGAATTTATAAATGAAACTAGCTGTACGCCCGCGGTTTTACCCGCTTAGTTCCAGTTTTTCCGGTTAAAAACAGCCCATGAGACATAAAAATAAACAACTGAAAATAACGAAAAAAAAAAAACAAATATCAAATCGTGAGTTCATACAAAAATCACACATAGAAAAAAGCATTTTTAGTTTTTCACAAATATACAAAAATTTTTCGAACATTTATTTTCTTCATCTAAAACCTTGATCGAAACTATTAAAAATATTTCAGATCCAAAAATATCCAAATCGGTACAGCCGTTTTCGAGGTTTGAGCTTTTCAACGTATTTAGCCATTAATTATTATTTATAAACCTATAGGTAGACATTGTGTCGTTGAACTTTGTTACTCTTATTACCTGGCTAAACTGTTATTAACTGGATACACCGGTCTGTATTGTGCCTACAGGAACATACCTAGTCAGAGTGCCGGATGCCGGAAGCGGCTGTGGCTGGATGTATTTCACAGATCGATATTACAACTTGGTATTTATAAAATCTGCGCCATTATTCTCGCAAGGCGCTTGACTGGCATGTTACAATGCAAAGATACCAAATTATATCGTCAAATTTAAGTAACCTAACCAAAAGGAGCTTTGAAACACATGTTTTACTGATTCCAATAAAAAAATCTGTTTAAGGTTTAACGCCGGATCATGTGTAATTGACATTATCTCTGAATGCAGCAGCGAGAATAATATTTTATTATTTTATAAAAGCCATTAACAGGCTCAGTAAAATCGAGGCCGGATCCTTTTAATAATATTGGCAGAAAAAGCACTTCATAGCTTCATTAAATTTTTCATTCGGCGTCAATTAATTTGGACCTGATTCATCTGGTGCCCGAATTACATAATGCAACTAAGAGAGTTGACCGATAATACATTATCAGGCCGCACTGTGGACAGGCTTAATAATGGATCACCGTTCAATTAACTATAATATTAATCTATATATATATAAATGTTATGTTGGTTTGTGTACGCTTTAAAAACTCAAAAAGTTCTGCACCGATCGAGCTGAAATTTTAGCATGATATATAATCCGCATCAAGGATTGTTTTTATCTATTTTTTCATCAGTGACATATCAACGAATGTGCGAATGTGCCACAGCGAAGCGTGGCAGGGTACAGCTAGTTATTTATAAAAATGTAATTGAAGCACATTACAAAAATATTACACTATAACGTGAAACCTGCAACTATATACAGTTAATTTACAAACGACACTTTAGTCCTTTCGACCGTGTAATCTAAAATAAATCGCACTCAAAGTAAATAAATGCCTGAAAGTATAAATCGAGATAAAGAGTGTCCCTTAAGGTACATTTCAAAGATACGCTCGGGGAAGTGTCGCGCCGGGCATAGAAACTTCGTGACTTGAATATTTCCTATATTTATGTCACTTTTAATATAATAAATGTGTAGCAAAACCGGCCAGGTGCGTAACGGACCATGGCATTGCAGTGTTCCGTAATAAATTGATATTACTGAAACTTATTAATAATGATGTACCTTGATCAAAAGAAGTTTCTTCGAAAATATATATTAGACGAAATAACATACAAGGGCGATTATTTAACGATGGCGCGGTTGGTACGCTCTAGGAGGCGACAATGTAGATTTTATGGGCTCATATCTCATAAAAAATTTAGTTTAACTTAGGAATCATCTTAATAATTTTAAAGACCTATCCAACGAGACTACAATAATAGTGGTGACTCATGCCTGAATCTCTGACAGGAAAAGGAAACTCCGTTAACTCTACCAGTGCTTCGGAAATACGCCTGTCAGAGCAGATAGCACCAAGAAACTTTACGGGGATGTAATTATTTTAATATGTAATAATATTTCTTAAAAATCTGGTTTTATATGCAACATAAGGTAAAATATAAAAATAATCCATTCTAATGAAAATATTATAACATCTCATTTACAGGTGCCAATAAGATGCCTCAATATAACAATTTTACAAAAGAAATAATAAAAACAAACTAATCGGCAATTAACATAACTTATGAGAAACCAGACTGGACCACTGCCCGAGGTTCACTGTGGTTCACTGTGGTTCACGAGTATGACTTGTGCACCAGCCACCCCCTCCCCCCCACCCCGCCATATTTGAGGGAGGGGAGCAACCCGATACACAGAGCCGCCTCAAGCAAAGACATTTAAGTGAGCACGAGCAAACACTGAGTAAAGCAAAACGTAAAGAGATAGAAATAAATTAGTTTGAAATTCGCCAGACCACGGAAACTGGCTTTCGAAATCGTTACTTCTGTCAAAAACTCCAACTCCTGCTAACGACTACCAATTTCAGATCCAGAAAGTTTCTGCTTGGAGCACTGCAAAAAGGTATGGAACGAAACGAAACGTTAAATTGTTTTCGAAAACAATCAAAACTCGTACCATTAGTATCTGCATGTGTTAGCGTGCACCATTCAAAGAGTCGCCAACTAAATAAAAAGGATTCGACAGACAATACGGTTCTGTTTTTGTCATTTTGTTATTGAAAATTTAAAAGTTACCTTATTTCAAATTCACCTGCAGCATAGAATGTAATCAGTTTGTATTGTTCTGAACTTGTATGCGTGCGTACCTCGTCATATAGACTGAACATCCTATCTTTCAGTTGAATAGTTTCAGCTTTGAATTATCCCATACCACGTGTAGCTTATCATGCTCAGTAGCCTGGAAACGCCAGTTATTATAGGTATGGAATATGGTATCAGGATTGACTAGATTCAATAGAACTGCAATGACAATTGAATGTGAAAAGCTATTGTTTCCAGTTAGTTACCAGATATCGGATCAGGCCGAACTATAACCACAGCTATGACTGACAGCTTTCATGGCGTCCGAGTGGGAAATGAAGCGATCTCACATTTCAATAGCTGTACATTGATGATGTTGTCAACATGAATGACTGGACATCATATGTATCTAACTGTATAACCGATCTCTAGAGCTGCAACCGTGGCAAAAGAGCGTTACAGACATTGTAACTAAGTCTCAATGTTGTCTAAAAGAGATGACTCTTTAGCAATAAGACCGTAAACTGCACTCTGAATATTTTATTTCATAGTCATTTTTATTAGCGGTGGTAGCCTAGTGGGAGCACGTCCGCCTTCCAATCAGAAGGTCGTGAGTTCAAATCCCAGTGCAGGCACGTACCAATGTGTTTCTGTAAAACATATGTACGTAATTATCACTCGCTTTTCGGTGAAGGAAAACATCTTGAGGAAACCCACATACCTACCCGAGAATTACTTCGGAGGTAGGCATGTTATCCACCAATCCGGACTGGGCCCCCGTGGTGGATTATGGCCTAACGTGCCCAGCAGTGGGACGTTATGGGTTGATGATGAGTCATTTTTATATGTTAACTTCCCTCTAAATATTATTGTGACCATGTCAAAATAAAAGAGAGAATAAACTCGATACAAAGACAAAAGTTTACATAGTTGAGACGAGACGTGACGCCTCAATTCTGTGGATATAGTTTGGAACGAGCGGAAATGTCAATGTTTGCAGTTCACATACCAATGCCACAGTATAGAGAACAACAATTAATTAGTTAATCTGTGAGATTGTATGAAAACTGAAGGACCTGTTGGCATAGTTAGACTGATCAACGGTTAAGGAATGTCCTCAACACCCACATTTGGATTGGCGTTCAGCAATAGAACAGCGTAAAGCTGTATAAGACTGTGGTAATAGGTACCTATTTATTACTTAGACATAAGATATTATATTTTCAATAGATAGATAGATAGATAAACTCTTTATCTTTTTTATTTTTTTCTCTTTATTTTTTTTCTTTCAATCGTATGGGGCAGACGAAGGCATAGGTAGAAATAGGTGGCTTAACAGTGGCGTAATACAAATTATATACGACAAACAACAAGTTACGTAACTGCATTTCTCACCAATAAAAAATATTTAAGCTTTAAATTCCATTAAATAATATCATTGTCATTTTTCATTGCGCTCATAAAAAGTTAGTTAGAAAATGGAAAAGTTACGACGGAACTTTTTAAATAGAGTTAAAATCTTTCCGTTTTATTTAATAGAGCTAACCAATGCTGCATGAAAGCATTGTTTGTGTCATATTAAAATTGTCAAGTATACTAAAGGCGGCCGCCTCGCATGATATAAAAAGCATAAAAGCTTTATAAAAGATTTTTTATTTTCACATTTCCTTAGTAGAGACTATGTAAATTTTTATGAAATTCACTTCACTTTTCCTTTGCTGTAATCCGTTTTACACAACTGACGTCAAAGTGGTCCGTGTATGCGACGAAACAATATGCAACAAACTGAAAAAAGGCAGCAAAACTGGAATTATGAAACTGGAAATCGCATCCGCCACTGGCGCAAAAGATAATTAAAATTGTCGTGTTGTGTAGTCGCATCCCCGGGCTTAGTAAATTCCAATTTTTATTTGTCTCTTTGTGGGAGCTCTTGTGTACAGAAAACAGATCACAGAAGCTCATTTTGCAGCGAGAAAAATAATAGAATTTTTTTAATAACTCTACAAAAGTTACGATAACTGGTTTGTCAGCAAAAACCGTCATTGTAGAAGGTTTTCATATATAACCACGTTGAGAATTTAAACGTGATAATTATGGTCTCGCGATGGGTAAAAATATATGAACTGTTTTGGGTTTCGACAAACTGTGATATAAGGAAGTGCAATTAAGAGGAGTTTGTTTTTGGTAAGTGATTGCGATTAATTACTTTTTTTTTGTATCTCTACTTCTCAACGCTTGTACGATAAGATTGGCATTTATATCATCATCGTCAACCCATAACGGCCCACCATTAAGGATGGGTCTCCTCACACTTATATGTAGAGTTCAAGGACATATTCCACCACGGGAGCTTGGTCCGGTTTAGTGGATCAAATACCTTCAAAATGAATATCGGGCATATAGCTTTCCTCACGATGTTTTCCTTCATCGAAAAGCAAGTGTTAATTACGTACATATGTTATTACAAGAAACAAATTGGTACGTGCTGGGATTTGAACTCACGATAATTACTAATTTGTATTATAAATGTTAGAGCTCATGTACAGGATGTGTTCAATAATGTTACTTGTAGAAGTACCTATAATATGCTAACAGAATATGCTGTTACTAAGCTTCTAAATATATAATTTCATGTATTGTTTCACATTTTTATTGTAACCGTTACATTTCACCGTTCAACTCTCTCAACTGTAAATCACTAAAAATAAACTGGTTAAGTCCTCAATAGAAATTAGGCTAAGTACAATAGAGTCTTACCGATGTCGGCCCACAATAAATTTGTTGAGGCTCGGGAAGACGTAATCTTTGCTGATGAACTAAATAAAGACACCGACAACAAAGGGCCCGCCTTAAAAATTATATCCAAGAATTCTCTTTCTCCGGCGTAGATCTAATAAACATGATTAAAACCAGAGAAATAGGATTGAGTTTTGATCCAAATTGACTAAGGCATCCGATGGCAATAATTGTGAATAATTGCAATAATTGAATTTGCGTAGAAAGTATATGAGGGGGAGAGGAAAGCATGTAAGTACGTGAGATTGTCAGCTGTACTGTCAACGATAAAAATAGCTTCAATGAAGCATTACACGCGAAACTTATAAAAAAAATTCATTAGAATAGTAAACAGAAAATTCAGGCATGTTCACGTCAAATCTCGTAATATAGGACGTAGTTATATTAGTTATCGTTTTACTCTACAAAGCTGAAGATTGGAGCAGGTTGAGACAACTTATCGACGTAGTTGAAAGAAATCATATTCCTCAACAATGAAGGAAAAATTGAGGAGGAGGAGAATATTATTTAAAGATTTATCACCATCATCATCAACCCATATCGGCCCACTGCTGAGCACTCTTTACTTTCCTGAGGAGGATTAAATCATAATCTAACATGCCCCGGTCTGCATTAGTGGATCACTTACCTCCAAAAAAAATCTCAGGCATGTGAGTTTCCTCACGATGTTTCCAAAACGAGTAATAATTACGTACATAAGTTTTACGAGCAACATATTGGTACGTGGCCGCACTGGGATTTTAATTCACGACCCTCTTATAATGAGCTTAAGTGTCAAGAAAACTTCAAGATGTTATTGCAGCCAGCCTGGTTCTTCAGTAGTAAACAAAAGGATGGGGAACTAAGTAGGTTTAGTTCAACGGATGTAACGTGCAATTAGTTTAAGGCAATTTCTTTACAAAGACGGCTCTGTTTTGCAGGATGTTGTTAAAGAAACAGTATTACTGCTTATTAGGTCCCTGGCGGAGTTGAACAAGCTGTAATAATCACTTTATTTAGTTATTGACTAGATTCTCCGGTGGAAACAATTTAAATTACAATTAACTGAAATAACAATGTTGATTCCATATTGTTACCTCATAAATAATTTAGGTCAGGTTATAAATAGAGATTGGACGATTGCTTGGGCAAGTGTAGACAGGCACTTGATAAGATTGGTGCTTCGCGATTGAAAGATAGAAAATGTTATAACATTTTCGTGTACAAAGGTTCGTGAAGGCTATCATGGAAATTGAAAGCAAATAAGAAAAACATAGTGTTCTCGCCACATCGAAAACAAAATAAATAATGATTTAAAATACATTGGTGCTTCCATTAAACAATCAAAGCAATATGGGTTCTATACGGCCTCTAGATATAATCATACAAAAACTTGACGAAGGAACTAATAATAAACTGGAAAATAGTTTGCTGAAAATTGATCCTCTCATCGAACAAAGTCCTTCGAGCAATATGATTTTATTACTAGTCTTAAGCCTCATCTTTCAAAGCTTTGGTTTCGTATTTTTTTAGCAATATTTTCATACGAGTCTGGTAAAGCAATATAATTTATGTAATCATAAATTATTGTGCTACGGGCAACTATGATGCTACGATGTGCTACAGAGTGCTACAGTGTAACGTAAACTGTCAAGTAAAGTAAATTGCGAGATTGTATAATAAGCATTGACTTAAAACCAAGATTAATGACGCAAGAAGTAGGAAACTTATGCATTGCAGTGGACGGACCGATCTATGTACGATGATTATGACAGTAAAAAACAATGCTAAGGTTGCCACTGGTCTGTTCATTGAATGTCAGGGACTACATTGCGAACACAAAATGAAATAGGTTCTTCTTTTATTTCTTACGGATATACAAATAATATGTGTGTTGACCGTGTAGGTTAATTTCCATAGATGCATAGGATTCTCTGAAATTATACGGAAATTACCTCCCAAGAATAGTATAGAGTAGGTACGTACAATTTTATCTGAGAAGACTTCATGTCAGTTTTTTCACAGAATTGTCAGATACATAACTCTGAACCGACAATCAGAGCTTCTGCCAGGTAATAATCCGAACGTCGTCTTATTTATGGACATGGAATTGGACGTGTATTTCCACTCTCAAATAAAAGAAAAGCGAGGCGTTCTAATTGTCAGTTCAGACTCTATTGTAGTCCTTACCATATGATACTACGAGTAGGCTATAGAATCTCATGGAAAAATCTGACGTGTATTTCTAGCTTAACGTCTACTTATTTAAGGAAAATGAACCAAGTGTTTAAAAATACCTTCTATCCAAGGGAAATAAATACGAAGTGAATTATTGCAAGAACCTCTCATTCAGTAAACGATGGAAGTATTTGAATAATGTCAATACTTTGGCACGAGTAAAAATTTCGCGGAAAAAAATTCTTGCTTAGTTATTTGAGCATTTTCTATGTTTTTGTTCCTTGAAGGTCACACGAGCGGAGAAGAGAGCAGCAGCTAGGTTAAAGAAAAACATTTAATGGAATGGTATTTATTGAAGGCATTACCATTTTACGTGGGACTTCTCGAGTATGAAACTAATACAAAACTAAGTGAGTCGATCAGCTTTAGCTTCCTATCGATTTCTAATAAATTAACGCTGCTGGTTCAACACTTTGACTGCGGAGCCGTTTTGCTTGTCTAGCCACGGGCGCGGCTCTGCACGTGCCATAGTGTTTTCCAATACAACAAACACAACAGTTGTGTTTTGCCATACTCGTGGCAAGTTATGAAAAACACGACAGTTGTTTTTTCAGCAGTGAACGTTTTAAGACATCGCAAAAACACTAACATCCATATTTATAGTACAGCTTGGATGCAATTTGAAATGAGTACATGGTGCTAAAAAATAAAATCATTTGAATAAAAACAAACAGGGGGCCTACTCTCACCTATTAGTTAGCGGCTCAGTTTAGGCTCAGTTCAACTTAGGTTCCTAAACTGCACCGCATAATTTCGTACCATGACCTACACCTAAACAAAATCGTTATTGGATCGTTAACAATAAGAATGAATGAACGATAGTTTCTCACGTCTACTATGACGTCACTCTGTTGGAAAGAGACAACACTATATCAACATCCTTTGCTAACTTCGTTTAGCCGTGTTTCTTTCTTTTGGTTGCGTTCAGAAAAAAAAACAAAAAATGTTTCGGAAAATTACGCTTATTTTCATGTTGCATATTTTGTCATTTGTGTGAAGACACAACACCTAAGTAATTTAATTAAGTATTTAGATGTATGTATCAATAATGTTTATTGATTTATTATTTATTTAAGATCATTTTTAAATTAAATTACGAGTAAAATATTGTGGTCCTAGAATTGATATCTTTTTAGAACGTTCCTTTTATATTTTCGACATTTGACATTTGATTAATGAGTGACGGATGGATGAATGTTCTTCGACTCTAATTAGAAAATACAGCACGAAAGAGTTCGTATATTGAAAATACGCGCGCTTTTGTGCTGTTTTTTATAAAATACTATTTTCGATTTCTTTTTATGTGGTTTATAAATTCACTACAATGGCGTCAGTAATTCTGACTAATATTTTGCATATTATATAAAAACCTTATTTCTTAAGTAGGTACTTATACGCATGAATCTATACTCCAAAATTCCCAAGCTTACGTCTCAAGTGTTAGCGGCTATTTTAAGTGGTTTTCTTTATATTATACAGTGAAACTTCTCGTCAACGAGTAAGCTACGGCCAACTTGAACACCTTTGGGATTTCATAAATAGGCACAACGAGATTGCAACGTGCTATAATAAAATCACGCAAGTCAGGGAATACTCTCGCCGGCTGTGGGAATCAGTAGCCTTAAGTTTAAACTCCCAAGGCGACAGTGCACACACAAATACATACACTTAATTATGATGATTTTTACACTGAAATCAAAATAATCCCTACTTCCCTACTTATATTATAAATTCGAAAGTAACTGTCTGTCGTTTTGTCTGTCTGCTACGCTTTCATGCCTAAATTACTGAACTGATATAAATAAAATTTGGTACAGCCTAGACTCTACAGCCTGAGAAAGGACATAAGCTACTTTTTAATGCGAGAAAAGGGTTGTAAAGTGTTGAAATAGGGGATGAAAGTTGGTATGGAAGTTTCGTCATATTTTAAGCTAGAAGCTTGAAACTTATTTTTGTGCTTTTAATTAGATATAAATAAAAATGTCATTCAAATTTTGTAAAAATATTATCCACAAGGTAAAATAGCAATATGGGAAGAAAGTTTGTATGGAAATATATAAGGTTTCGGCTAAACCACTGTACCGATTTTTAAAATTATTTATCTTATGTAAAACTACATTATCAGCGAGTAACAAAGGCTATATTTTATCCCCGTATTCCCACAGGAACAGGAACTACGCGGGTGAAACCGCGGGATCGCCGCTATTAAGATATAAAACCAAAAAGGCTCAACTTTGGTTGTGAAAATATTAACTTTTATTGAGACGCTAATTTTGACAGCTAATGGGATCAGTATAGGTTCAAATAGGTTGTAAATGTAGCTCATGGTACGAAAAGAATGAACGAAATCATGACTTGCGATCCAGTTTAGGTTCAAAATGGCGGAAACCTAAACTGAGTCGCTAATAAGACGTCATGGTACGATTATGCGACGCAGTTCAGTTTAGGTCCTAAACTGAATCGCTATAAGACGTCATGGTAGGCCTCCAGATCTAAAGTGCCTTCTGCGATATTTTCTGTAACTAAAAGAGCTATTTATGCCAAATCCGTACTCAATTAAACTAGAAAACAGCAAAAATATTGGTGTCTCATTTATTTTCTGTAGGTTTGAAAGAGACAACAAATTATCTGCCAGGACAATAATTTAAAACTATTTAGTGTCAATATAGTCATTTTCATGTCAAAAGTACCAATAGACATGGCACCATTGAGTCTGGACCTTGATTCTTCCTCATCAACCCATATAGGCCCACTGCTGAGCACGGGTCTCCCTTCACTTTCGGAGGAGAAGTAGGCCATAATCCACTGCAGGGGCCTGGTCCAGATTTCTGGATACTATAACATACCTACCTCCAAAATGATTCTACAGCGAATATGTAAGTTTCCTCACAATTCGAATTATCTTATTTCGTTCAAAAATAATGCAATTGACATTGAATTACTACAAATTCAATTATTTTGGAATAATCCATAATGTTCACTCCCCAATTTTTAAAATCTGAAATAACTTACCGATGCTCATCATCTCGACGAGGACTTCAAGTTGGACGACAAGGGACACCGCAGCCGCAGCACCGCCACCACTCATCGTTGCGACGGTCGGGGTTCCAGTAGTATCAGATACCACAGCAAAGACCCTATGAACAAAGGAAAGACCGTGAAACTTTGTAAGTGAAACATAAAGAATAAACCGTTGCAAACCTTAGTAGTAGTTATAATGTCCGCCTGGCTAGCTAACATACTCACATAGAAAATCTGTTTCCAACCCTGCATTGGGGAGGTTCAGCAACTCCATTGTAGGTTTTGCTTGTTAAACACCTTTCTCATCGTCACATAATAATAGGTGAGATAGTGCCATATAGTTTTCGTTAACTATCAATCTACTGTTAATTATTGATGATTTCTCAATGGCGAAACTTATTGCCCACATTTCGCTTGAATCTTCAGTTTAACAGACATTAAAATATCATAACAATAGTAAATAAATAT
Organism: Campaea margaritaria; assembly: GCA_912999815.1. Classification (NCBI taxonomy): domain Eukaryota; kingdom Metazoa; phylum Arthropoda; class Insecta; order Lepidoptera; family Geometridae; genus Campaea; species Campaea margaritaria. The sequence continues at coordinate 12,390,612 of OU538788.1, forward strand.
GAACTTGTACATGAAAAGAATAAAGAACGAAGGAAGGAAAGAAAGTAGGAAGGAAGGAAGGAAAGAAAGTAGGAAGGAAGGGAGGAAGGAAGGAAGGAAGGAAGGACGGAAGGAAAAGTAAGGAAGGGAGGATGAAAGTAGAATAGGAAGAAAAGACGAAGTGAAGGAAAGTAGACGTGCAATAAGAGCTTGTAAAACTAGTTGAACTTACTTGTAGATTAGTCCGTCAAGAGCCATAGCATAGAGAATTCGGGGCATAGGGAACATAGAGCCGAACATGGAGACGGTCAAGCCAGCAAGCGCCCCCATCGCCACAATGTACTTGCAGGTTGGAGCGTTCACGTAGCCGAACATCTGTACCAGCGCCGAATCAGTTTGGATTTCCGAGTAGGGAACTGTTGAAGAAAAGTCTTTTTGAGTTAATTTAGTACCTACTCACAAGTTCTGTTTTATAATTATTCAAAATACTGAATCAGAAACATAGTTTCGTCACTCGATTTATCAGAGTTCGTCATCATTCATCATTTTCAGTATCACGCATTTCAGTGTGGGATACACTTTCTAACATTTCCAAATATTCAATGGTACAATGATCTGTAAATCTACGTTTGATACAGAACTGTTATTGTTTTTGATTATATTATTGTAATAATTAATGTATCTATTATCTATAACTTTTCAATTGTTTTGTTTTTCGTACTCAAAGATATAATCTTTTGCGTGTATCCAAGCTGGAGTTAGTTTAAATGGAAGTTAGGACATGCTTAGACGTGACTGTGCCAACCTAGGTACCAATTAGTTAAGAGTTGCAAGATAACAATATAAAATTATGCACACAAGCTAATATAAAACAATTAGGAATTCCCAAAACAATTTGTAAAACTAATAATGTACTAATTTAAAGTCGAAGATCAATTTATTCCCTTACTTATGTTGAGATAGGGCGCCTTGAACAAATTTGAATAAATTAGGCCGTTTTAGGGAGGGTGGCGGCGCCGGCGGCACTTCATATACCCTCAGTGTGAGTGGGAGGTAGTCAATAAACATCTACACCGTGGCTAGACGATAAAGCATGCTCTGTACGTGTTGGTTAGTCGTAAACTTAAGGACGGTTTGATTTCTTCTGCTTTTTTAATTAAGTGTAGCTTTAGCCGAGGACTTCTAAAAAGGAGGAGGTTCTCAATTCTTATTTACTGATTTGGAGAAACAATTGCTATTATTAATCAATTGCGAAGAATCAACGTGCTAAGTTCAGATCGCAAGAGTAGTGAATAGTCGAGACATTGTATTAGAAAATTATTCACATTTTACGCGGAGAAAAAAAACAATTAAAAAAAACCCTGTCTGCTTTTTCGATTATTATCGTCATAAGAATCTTCCCCTGACAATAACAAACACAAAAAAAAATAGTGAGCCGTTCACGCTTGATGCCCTGACCAAGGGAATTAGGAATTAATTTTTATATACTAGCTGTCCCGGCGAACTCCGTAACGCCTTAGTCAGTTAATGTGCTTGCGTAGGATATATATGGCTATAAATTAATTGGGGTTGGTGATAGAAGGCTGAAAATATTGGGTTGCATGTATTTTTAATTGCCACATATTTAAAGCGAAAAAAATAACATAAAAATCCAAGAAAATAAAAATGAAATGTTGGGGTAGACCACCCTTATCACGTAGGAGTATGAAAAATAGCTAAAAACCTATTAAAAAAAAACCTAAACTAACCTACCTAACCTTTACCTAAACCTATCAGACCTACCAAATATACATATAAAATTTCATAAAAATCGATCAAGCCGTTTCGGAGGAATAGGGCAACTACCATCACGACAAAGAATTTGATATATATTTCAGAATACAAAAGAAAGCCCGGTAGTCATGACAACTAACAAATATTTACTTATAGGTACAAGATATCCGATAGTTTCAGTTACAGATAATTAGGGGTATAGATAACACCCCTATTTTTAGAGAACAATAGGGTATTTTTCCTTTAGTTTTTGTAAAAATATTTATTTATATTATTGTAACAGGAAGACTTGTTGGCACATCGAAATATTGATATACTTTGGTATACTTATTATGAGGTTTACAATATCCGTTTTTATGGTTCCGTACCCATAGGGTAAAACGGGACCCTATTACTAAGGCTCCGCTGTCTGTCTGTCTGTCCGTCTGTCACCGGGCTGTCTCAGGTACCGTGATAGTTAGACAAATGATGTATTTCTGTGGCCGTTATAACAACAAATACTAAAAAATATAATAAAATAAAAATTTAAGGGAGCTCCCATACAACAAACTGAATTTTTTTTCTCGATACTGATAACAGACGCTTGAAATATTCAAAGAATATTTAGTTATATATTCATTTAAAAATAAATGAGTAAACTAAAAAAAAATACTATTTAAGGGGCTCCCATACAACAAAGTACGGACCATTCGTGCGCGAGTCCGACACGCACTTGGCCGGATTTATCCTTGATGCTTTCGCTAACCATAATCATCAAATAAGATTATCAGTGATGTAGATTAACTTGTGGGTGTAATTCAGTTCTGTCTGTAACCAAACGTCAACTAACTTTTGTCAGTAACTTTTCATGTGTTTTCATAGAATAAAAAGACTGTTTTTTTCGAGATACAAATATACTATATCTGTGTGATATATCGACAAAGAACTGGTTAATTTGATTATGCGCGGGTATCCATCCATGCTATGAGCCTACAAAAATAAAAAATGACTATAACCTAATAAAGGCACTGCTACGGAGAGGGAGTTTTGAAAAAGCGTAACTTTTATTTATGAATGCAACGTAATTGAGAGACATTTAAGCTAAAAACAAGCGTGTAAATTACATCGATGATACTTTTCGTTTTATTTCTTCGTTAATGTGTTTTCCCGTTGTTAAACACGTTAAACCACGTGTTGATTCGCATTTCTGGAGTGAATATGCTACTATGCACAATAGTAAGTAAGCCCCATGTAGTTGAAATGTATTAGAATCGGGATAAATATCGAAGACTCACAATATAGTTTTCCTTAGCTCAGAATACATTTTTCTTGTCTTTTGTTTTATCAAGCATCCAAACACTGAAAAGCGGGGCCAGGTCCAGATTGGTGGAGGACATACCTAACTCCAAAATAGTTCTCGGGTATATATGTGGGTTTCCTCACGATATTTTCTTTCACTGAAAAGCGAGTGATAGTTACGTATGTATGTCTTACAAGAAACACATTGGTACGTGACTGCAGTGGGATTAGAACTTACGACCTTGTGTTTCGAAGAAGGACGTCCTCCCACTACTGGGGTACTGGTCCACTTCTGTTTCTTTGCATCTATTACTAAAGGTAACTATTCTCGATTCTCACATTCAGTTCACTAATGGATGGGAAAATCTAATAATATTGAACGAAGCTGTACGTTCCATTTAGCAAATGGCACAATCGTGTAGGTAAAAAATATTATTTTCTTTTTTAGAATCTATCGGACAGAGCAATATTCAGAACATTCACGTTGCAGTGCGCGCCTGGTATGAAAATAGACTATATTAAAAATAGTTTTTATAAAACATTTTTGCGAGACGATTTGGATGTTTTCTTGAGCGGCTGGCCACAAAAAGCAATAGAGCGAGATCAGTGGAAGGAGCTGGGGAAGACCTTTGCCCAGCACTTGGATCAGACAGGTGAAAAAAAACATTTTACCGACCTTCATTGATTTGCTACTTTGCTCAAGATACTTAAAACCAAATACTAGTACTGCATATCTCATCCATATGTCACGATATTTTTAAATAAACTGTGTCAACGACTGGTAGCAGGAAAATCATCCCAGTCGTTTACACAGTTTCTTTAATTCCATGTACCAGTCGATTACACAACTTATTTCATCCACGGTACTAGTCGATTACACAATTTACTTCATCCACGGGACCAGTCGATTACACAATTTATTTAATACCGTCCCGCTCCCGCCTCGCTACGTGAAATATTGACAGTTTGTAGCCGTTGGAGAAACTGTATAAGTCAAAGAAAAGTATTGTCTCATGCATCTTCCCGTGAGAACTTTTACCCTAACAATTTTCCTGCATTTCAAAATAACTACAAGAGTTTAAGCTCATTGAATGAATAACGAAGCAAGTTAAAGCTCAGCTACTTAGTTTAGTTTGCAAATTCTACAAAAAGTTTAACAAAGCCAGTCTCAGTTTGAGCGAGAATGTACAAAGCGTATCGGTGAACTCTAAATAGCGATGGGTATTCAGAATGCAGTTTAGTTATGATGATGTAACGCACCAATTATAAAAATAGGTAATTATATTAACACAATAGACAGAGTGTGAATAATGACTTGTACCACAAACTATATGATTGTCTTTCTACGAGCAATTTACTATACTGAACTGGAATAGTTATTGGGATATGATTTAGAAAAATACTTTTTGTGTGTATGTATGGAGTTTTGTGTATTTGGAGTAAGACTAACTTCAAATTTATTTTCGTAATTCATAATGCTCTAAATGAAGAATGTAATTTGGTACGTCTAGACCTATAGCCGTGAACGTATTTTTATCTTGTATATTATAATTTAATTTTTTTTTTTTTTTTAAGAATTCAGACTTTTTGTCCTATGTAAGTGAATATTTGGAAATGTTTGGCTTGTAACTGTCTGAGAAAGTGAATCACATACAGTAATCTTCCTCTAAAAAATTTGGGATTTCTCGCCGATAACCTACCATTTTGGTATTCTCTGGTACTTACCAATGAGGGTCAATACGAACGAGCTCGAGACGTAAGCGATGAGGATGACGACCAGGCTGGAGACAATGGCACGGGGGATGGAATGTTTCGGGTTTTGAGCTTCCGCCCCGGTGGTAGCAATGATGTCAAAGCCGATGAACGCGTAGAAGCAGGTGGCAGCACCGCTGAATACCTGTTAAAATATAAGATGTATTTAGTTGAGTATGAAAAAAGGAAACTTCTCTCTCAAGTGGTTCCCTCTGAATGTCGCACAAGAATAGGACACTCCATCAACTCTACCTTAAAGTTGTTGAAAATTATTACGTACCACCCATGTACGTGTATGAGTAGCCATTTCACAAACAATTGACAATCGCGCTATAAAAACCACAGTGCATATTTATGTTATGACTCTGAATAAAGACTTTTTGTTAACTAGTTAAGTTAAGGTTAAGTTTTAAGTTAGTGATAGCTACTTTTTGCCGTGAAATATTGAATAAAATTCTAAGCATGACTTTTAAAACGACCTTTGCTCTAAAATACTCAGTGTAACACAAAATTGTGACTAGGATACTGACCCCAGTCCAGCCAAAAGGCAGGAATCCACCATAGCTGGTCCAGTTGGAGCTGTTGACGTAGAACATTCCAGCGGCGACAATAAAGACCCACACGCTGATGTTGATCAAGTTCAAGATGTTGTTGAACAAGAGGGACTTCCTTACGCCAGCGATAAGCACGAGAGTCATGCCGAGGGTAATCAAGGACGCCACGATGTCTGGAGGCTTTCCTGTGGAGAGATTCGGACATGGAATACCAAGACACGGGTAAATTTAGACAGCGTACTTTATCACGGTATCACACCTCTAGTTGAGATATCTGCCAATATTAAAATGTGTGGCCAGAACCTCAGGGATAGAGAACGCAGTCTGAATAAATAAGTAATCGCATTGAAAGCCAAGTAGTTTAATGTAGCATGAAACATTATATTCAAGCTAAATAGGGCTAATAATAGGGCGAGCGGTACAGAGCGCGGTGTTCTTGTTAACAGATAAGTTAGTTAACTCCAAGTTTGTTTGTTTGTTTGTTGAGTGAGGGAGTGCTGGCCTCTGATGGTCAGTGTTTGATAGGCCGCGCGACGGTTCTTAACTTTACAACTGCTATCTATCGACACCGGAATCGTATCTTTCCAGGCACGGCCGGTGGAAGCCCGTACATAACTTATGACAAGAAGCAATTGGTGCAGAGCCGAGGTTTCGTATCCGGCTTAGGAAGCACACAAATTACCGTTCGACTACCAACGTTCGGAGTAATATTATTACTATAGTACGCGAACCTATTTTTTAATAAAAAAAATATATAAATTCGTCGCTAAATATCCTAGGGTTATTCCAAGTGACTATAATTTAATTTTCTTTGATTGTTTAAATTGATATAACTATTATCATCACATCGGCAGCACAACACCCATTTGTAGAGCACAAGTCTTGTCGCACTTTCGTAAGGAGGCTTGAAATGGGAGGGCTCGGATTTGTGAATCACATACCTCCGAAATAATTCTCTAATAAAGTAACTGACAAGTTTAATATTAAGAAAAAAGTTCGTTTTAGGTATTCTGTGTGCCTACCTAAATTATAGGTATCCAGGACCTAAAGTACGCGACAACATTTTATCAAACCCGTGCACATGTGACTTCAAACACACACTAACACAATAAAGCTTCAAATTTATATACCATTAGGACATGATAAACCGAAAGGCGGAACGAATCAACGTCTTCTATATTTATTATATCATCTCCAGTCTTTTACTAGGTGCCTTTTGCAGCTTTTTAGCTTTGCTTTGGGTTCCTTTTATGATTATTTGTGTTCCGGTAGCAAAGCTTTTCATAGAGAGCAACACAAAAGGTAGTTAAAATAAAGTAGACGAGTTTAATAACCGCATCGTAGACAGTTTTCCGAGCTCGTAATTAACAAGCGCTCGGTGGGAAATGCAGGAACAATGTCTTTTACCTTATCTCGCTAACGGTAAGTTCATAACTGTTATAATAGGTTTTAAATAATATTAATAGGATACTCGGTTACGAAGATGGAGTAATCAGTCGTAAGATACCTATCTATCTGAATATTTATTGAAGCCAGAAAAATAAGAATAAAAGCTCTCAAGCAATCGATGTTTTAGAACACGTATTTATCAGATTGTACTTATCAGAGCTATAAAAAGGATTGAAGTTCCTTCATTTTTAAATATTGTAGGACCGCGGTCTTAAATTTCATTTCATTTGGCCGTGTTTGTTAAAATTAAAGTACTTCTGTACTTCTCTATGTGGATTCAATCCGTTTTCCGGTTATTAATTTGACAGAGGATGGATGATTTTAAATATGTTTTGTATGCACAAAAGTATAAGTAAGCGGTAGGACATAAGTATGTATATAGGAAAAAATCCCCGGGTATCTTTTATAAAAAAAACGGGTGCGGTACATCAAGTTATTCAAAATGAGCTTAAACATCAGCCACTTTTTATCGCCTGTCTCTATGATCAGAACAGCTCGCTGTCATAATATCATAGTGTGGAAAACAGCATAAGCATTGAGTTGCCATTTGAACAAGCATTCATAATTTAAACTCAATCGAACAACGGATTTTTCTATACACCAAGACATCCATACCAAAAGTTTGTAACCAAACCTATACGGTTAGTCTTCAAATATTTGTTTAAGACTCTGCTTCAAATACCGGCTAATAAATGAACGGAGCATTTGTTAACACGATTTAACTCGAGCCGAGAGCTTTACACTCATGTTAGAACAGGGATTCCAAGTGTTAGTACGAACACCAACTTTAACGATGCACCGTTTCAATTAAGCTACGTCTAAGCTTACGCTTGAGCGCTTGCAGTTTCCACGGACAGCAAACTTTAGTCACCGGCACTAAACTTAGAATGTGCGAGGCAAATCGATTTTCAAAATTTACATTATTAATTTTAGTCTGCTATTACTCTACAGCAATTTTGTCACGCAAAAATAAGCAGTTATAATTCTGTTGTTTTTAATTTGTTGCTATTATGTTGTGCTTTTCGATCTTAATAAATATTTAAATGACATTATTTTATTATTTTTATGCAAGTTTATCTTTTCAGTCAATTAAAATTACATTAAAGAACTAATATTAATGTTTTGTTACAATTCGTAATGTAGTTTATTAGACTAGTTAGAACGAGACACGGAAATAAAGAAACTTCCATTTTCTATTACTTCATTATTGAAGTAATAGAAAATGGAAGTTTCTTTATTAATGCTGAGCAAAACATTATTGTTTTGCACAGCATTATGCACCATTCAATTATTATAAAGTGTCAACACAGCACAAACAGCTTCTGTAAATCTCAACACAGTTTCCTACAAGCAGCACGTGTTCCGGCCTCCTTGGCAGCTGTGCCAATTCTCTGTATTCTTACTGAACTTGCTATAATGCAACTGGTTACCGGTCTATATATAGATATCAACAATTTTATTTTTAAATGCCGATGCAAGCGATTTGCTTCTAAATTTATTATGCATTCCGCAAAGGAGTGAAAACTCCTTGAGTGAGTCTGTTTTATACGACAGTTACATATAGACTGAAAATCTTCAAGTCACGTGTGAATCGATTACTAAGTAAGTGTGAACCATCTTCAACCGCATCAACGTATCACATTACGCGAGATAGCAATCATGCGCGAACCTATTTCGTTTTTTTTTAATCGGTTGATAAATGTATATCGTAAACGGTAATTAATTTCAAGTAACGCTAACCTACTCACTTCATACCCCTGTACCCCAAAGCTGGGACATGAATAATATTTGTTTCCGATGTATACGAAAGAGTAGGATAAGCTAGTTTTGATACGTAAAAAAACAACTACAGTGACATCCAGAATAAAATATTTTCGCGCTCTCTATTGATCTAATAAAAAAATTGCGTAATATTTAAGACTAAGCAGCAATTTGATAATGGAAATATTATTTTCGGGTTTAGATCTTTGTGGTTTTGCCCCACAATGAAGATCAAATATAATTTTAAAAATTGAGTGGTTACTTAGCTCAGTTGTATAAGTTCACTAGCGCAAGCAGATTTTTAAACAAACACGATGTGTTATATTGTTATATTCAGAACACTGACTTATCTTGCAAGGGCTTACTTAATCAGCGCCTGCCTGCTGTAACTAACGTGTGATTAAACTGGCTTAGCGTCTAAATTAAACTCAAATAGTTGAACTGCGAGGTAGCGCTGCAGGCAAAGTTATTGAAAGCTGAGTGATTATTCTGTAGACCGTGAGCGTTCTATCTAAAACTAAGTGAAAAGTTTGAAGATAGGATATATTAGTATTCTGTGGCGCAGGTGAGAAGTGAGACGACGGCGAATCATGGCACCGGCGCCACCATTTATAATATCCTACACTTACTCGCACTTCAAACTCGCACTACTTGTAAACTATTACTCATAGGGTGAATCTTCCATGGCATGCAGTGAGCAGCAAAGTATTACGCGAAGGGGCAACGTTCTATGATATTACAATGTGCAACGAAGCAAGTGCTCCGCTCGCTTGAAAATATACCGCGAGTTATGTGGTTATTAAAACGGCCTAACGTTCATTTCTAGTCATATGATCGTAGAATTACGTCAAATTAGCTAAAACAAAATTTTATTACAGTTATTCATGTTTTTAGTTAACCATGTCACGTTTTGCTAGCAAACAATTTTTGTTTCAGAAGCAGAACGTGCATGGTGGAATCCAGAATGCTAATTTAATAATAATATTAATTTTCATAACTATAGCGCTAATGAATACCCTCGATATATTTTTTGAATTCAACAATAATGAACCAATTTGTATTTTATTATCTCACGTGGTTTTACAGCTCATTTTCACTAGCTACACCAGGCTACCAAAACCTACCAGCGGATATATAATTAATCCATGTGAAAGTTTGTGGGAGTTTGTGCCTCAGTTCTCTTGTTGAACTTATTTGGTTCGGTTGATCTATCACGCCAAAACTGATTCAGATAATCTACAACTGTCTTGAATATATGAAAAAAGCTAATTTAAGTATTTTTTATACGGTAAAATATTATTTTCACAAGAAAATTTGTGAATAATTCATAAGTATTGTAATATTTATCACTACATATAGTAAATAAAGGCTATCGTCATGTCTATATATATATATATACATTTGCGGTTTTTAATTTTATTGAGTTTTCACCAATGGACAGACTGATTCACGTGGAGGGTTCCGGATTATATCTTATGAATGGAATCTTATGAATTGGTGCATAATGTAATGTAATTTGGATTTATTTGTGGATTGAGCCATAATATATCGTGCTTTCTGAGAATTTTCAGTGCGTGCGTTGCGTTAGCCGATAAAGTTATGTGAAAATAGAGTAGGGTAGAATTGTTTCACTCAAACAGTTCTTGAGAATCATCTGGCCGTAGCATCTTGGGCGGGTCGCTTGTGGGTAATCTTACATTTGTTTCCTTTGTTCCGCTCCGGGCGACTCGGGTCGTATTCAAGCAGCCTGAACCAGGGTCATCATTATAATAGTAAGATTGAGAGCCCTGAATGAAGTAAGTACTGGAAATAATTATGAAATGCCAACATGCGTTGATGCATATTTGGGGAATCCAATTAAATTGATATTTGCTTTACATGTTTTATTTTTATTATTATACTTTCAGCGGTAGCACTCGACAAGTAATGCTGTATCATATTGTATATTTTTCTAAATGAAAAATTTGGATCATGGATGCCATTCGAAGACATCCAGTTGAGATACCACGACCACTTTATTTATAACTTACCCAAAGTTTTCAAAATAACTTGGGTACAACTTATAAAATGGTACTTGTTTAAGTTTAAATTTGACCAACGACTTCGTTGAATAAGTTTTTCAAAAGTTTTACGTTCAAAGCAATCCCTACTGTCATGGAAGACATTCGTGTTGCCAAACTTTTTGAGTAATGTCGTGTGCAACCGACTGACAAGCGAAGTCTGAGCATAATTTGTGCTCGTCAGCGCGACGGCAAAGTGGTGCAGATTCGTATTTCTGGTTCGAGCGTCTGGGACGCAGAATAAAATATTTTGCTGATTTCTGAACAATCTATAAAGGCGTGGCAAATGCCGTGTAGAAAACACGTGTCAGCCAAATTCCGCCTGCTTTATGAGTCAAATGAGATTATGATGAAGGCATGATTTTTTACATTCCCTACCCACGATAACACCTAAAGTTTAAGGGCTTTATAAACTCTGATTATCCAGATTTAGTATACGTAATGTACAAGGTTTCAAGTGGGGCTGCAATATTTGTGAATATTTCCTTATCATTATTATCATCATCAACATCATCGGCTTACTGTTGAGCACGGGTATCCTACTACTTCCATGAGAAGGATTAGGCCATTATCCACCAGGCGGTCCAGATTGGTGAATAACATTTCTACTTCCGATATGATTCTCATGTCCTCACGTTGTTTTCCTTCACCGAAAAGCGAGTAATAATTAGGTACATATGTTTTTACAGGAAACGTGCCCGCACTGGGATTTGGACTCACGACCCTCACCTTAATTACAATATTTCTTAGGTAAGAATAATATAAAATGCTTAAGCAAGCCAAAACAGAATATGTATGTGTATGAAGAAATAAGAAACTGATGGAGGAATTCAGAGTATGAGATATGATGTAGAAGCTGATGGAAGAATTCAAAGTATGATTTAATGGATACACTATAATTAAAGGTATTTGGTTGCAAGATCCAATACGTCCATATCCCACATTATTCGCTACAAACATTAAATGATATAAATATTTTTGTTTGAGCAATACTGTTTTGAATTTAGAATACTAACGGGAAACTCCGAAAAGTCCTTTTATGTAATAATTATGGCTAAATTACTTACATACATGTCATGGGTTCGAAAGCTACAGCCAATTGTTATTAATGAGAATTTAATTAAAACAATTTCAAATATTGCGAAATAAATCGTGCGAAAGCTTTCGTTATTTTGCATTATTACTCTTTATTCCATGATTATCCGAATCCAATATTTTGAGCCAAAAGCAAACGGTGGTATAAATACATTTTAAGTTCGTTTTAAATATTAGGTTTTCGGTAAGTTGATTATAATAGATTGGAAAGCAAATTATTTGACTATTGACACTTGTTAATTAAAGTCTCTCTGTATGTAGATATATTTGAACTTATCTCAAAATTAACTGTAGGTATGGATTTTTATTTAGTTTTAACCAATTGAGACACAGTCGTGAGGAAGGTTTCTGTATAATGTATGAATATTTTCTTCGAATTAGCTAATATTACGATGATTATTATTAATAAGTTGGAAAAAATCGCACCTCTTGAGGGCTTCCATAAACCGATAAAATTATATTTAAATTATTATTGATGGTACAATTTTTGCTCGCTATTAACAAATTACGTAGATATTTTAGTGCTACATGTGCAAAGCCGGGGCGAGTCGCTAGTACTATAAATAATTGGGTATTATTAACTCTGTTTCAGATTTAAAGAACGAATATTGTTTAAATAATAATAGGTTGGTATTTAGATAATGTAACCAGTGCTGGTACTTATGTAGCTCTTCGTACTACCTTTGCCATTAAACCTGCGAAAAACTTAATTAAACTTTAATGACTTGTAGCTTTTGCGATGTGTGTCGTAATTAGTTAATAAGGCATTTCCCCGGTACGTAGTAGGAGTAATGTAGAAAAACCTTCATAGCACAAATAAGGAATGCTTTGAAGATAAGTTTTGTAAAAGTTCGAGTAAGGCGAGCGATGCCGGCGTCTCCTTACTTGTTATGAATTTCTCTTGGGAGCTTTTGGATTTACTGGTAGGCACTGCAGTGACATAGTAATTACGAGAAAAGAATAACAACTATGTGATCCAGCAGTATGATTGAAATGAATACTGCGCATACACTATAATAGTTTTTTGGTAGGCATAGAATATATATTATATGTAAGGTCAGAAAAGAAAACGAAATTTTCACTAATATTCCGTGCCGCGAGATATTAAAACCAAGATGATAATGTTTTTTTTATTGTTTATGTTACTAACTCGGACGAAAGATAGGTAATGAATAATGTGTTTTTTTTAAATAGCCTGGTTAAACATTTCATATTCATTGACTGTCCTCTATATTGAAAAATGATAATTTTGACTTTTTTTTTTGACATATTTCATATTAACATGGCCTATATTTACCGTTTTTATTAGTAATTTACGGACAAATGAAATTTGTTTTAGAAAAATTTACATGGTTAGGTGGAACGATGTCGCATTCAGGCTGTTGGGTTGTCTCGGCGCACCTCGCTTGTTTTTTTTTATAAAGTTTCAGGTTAAGCTCAGGCTTCAGCATGCCGTATGAGGGGAAAGACAGATGCAGCGCGGCGTGATCAATGCAGCGCAAAATTCTGTTTTATTTCCTTTGCAGAGTATATTTACAAACATTTATAATTAGAATCAGTACTGTTTTATAGAATAACAAAGAAAAGACAGATAGATGATGCGAACGCTTTTTCCTTCTTATCAACCAAGCAATGATGAATCAAAATCGCAACTAACTATTCGTTTGCGAAGCACAGAAAATAACCAATGATTAACAAAATGGAATCCGCTCTGGTCCAAAATGGTAGCATATACTCGTATTCAGGTTAACCAAATATGGCCGAAGCACAGAAAATAACCAATGAAGTAAGAAACCGCTTCGTAGCCTTTATTCAGGTCATCAGAATATGGCCTGGCTTTATAGAGGAGATACGCTGTCAGCATTTTGGGCAGGTTATTGGACTGATGTCCGGCGTTATTAATAGGATCGCTTAAACTACCTATTGATCTTTATTGTTTTAAGCGAGATCTTCTTCTTAATGTGGTTAAATTTTGCTAGTAATATTTTGCCTACCTAGTGCCCACGGTGAATGTTATGTACGCCGTACTGGCCGTACACATTAGAATTATACCTTATGCTAATCCAAGTATCTAAGTGTTAATGACTATGTTGTGGCAGTGCTAAATAAATTAATAAATTAATTTAGGTTACTATTTTAATTTGTAAATAAATATTATTGTTCTAAGTAGGCTCTTGTTAGTAAATTAGTACCAAAATAAAAAATATCACAGTTCTTCAAATGATTTTGACTCTTTGATTTTTAAGTCTAATCCAGCCTTCATGTTCTTTTGTGATGATTTAAATCGGGAATGAAACTTTACCGCTGTAATAGGTTCATCATATGCTTCTTTAGGATATATCGCTTTCCCCCCTCCTACTGTCACCGGAACACCCCTCCCCCTATTTTGCCAAAATATCTCCCAAAAAATGGCATTTCGCTAATGTTTGCGCTTTGAGTGGTTTTACGGCAAATGGTCAAGTGTGAAATTGAAGATAATAAAATAATCCATCGACATGATGTAGGTAATGCATTCAATCAAGAGTGTGCAAACATTACTGTGTTCCGGTTTGAAAGGCACTATTTCCAGTGAAATTACTGGGCATATGAGACTTTAAAACGAATGTCTCAGGGTGACTAGTGAAGTGCAGTGCCGCGCAAGCTTATGCAATGCATAGTTCTGGGTGGAGCTGTAACTGTTATGGGCAGGCGTAGCGCTTACCATCAGGCGAATGACTTGCTCTACTAGTTACTTAGTCAAAAAATAATAAAAAACCAGATAGTTAGTGACTTTTCAATCATTGCTAGGTTTAGTTTCTTCTCAATTTCTTTGAAAGAGTTCGCACTTCCATGACGTCATCGTTATTATTCTTTATAATAAAATTATGTGCGTGTTTTGATACGCACAATGAAACCTAACCTTTATTACCATTCTTTGGAAATAAAATAATCTATATTTTTGTCTTGTTATAAAAAAGTCTAACAATTATCCTCAGGCCAAATTATCATAATATTCTGTTTCTTACCGTGGGCGGTACGAGCTACGAAAGCTACTTATACTAAATCAAATTGTATATAATACTTCTAATGACTTTTATCGGCTAGCTGAATTATCATTAACATATATTTCCCTCGCTCGAACATAGAAATAATATATTTTCTATGTCTTACATTCGTGTGGGAGGAATCGCAATTTAGCAAATTTTTGCACTAACTTCCACTTCACAATTGTAACAATCCTACTCCTAGTTATATTACAAATTTGAAAGCTTGTATTTTTAGATGTTTCTTAGTTAATTATGCAAAAACGGCTAAATTGTTTAGATGAAATTTGGCACACATATAGTTTAGTATCTGGATAAACAATGCTTTTTATCTTGTAAAAATTATCGGTTCCCGTAGGAAAGTATTCATTGCGGGTGAAACCGCGGGGCGCAGCTAGTAAGTAAATAATGCGTCACAAACACATACATAGATCTCAATATCTAACTAGAATTCCCTGAATCTAGGGAATTAGGAACAACGAGGAGTAAATCTAGGCTCGGAGTAAATATCTGTGGTTAAAAATATCTAAAAAAAAAAATATATTTGGCCTATGCGGGAATCGAACCCGATACCGTACACTTCGCCGTCACCTTATCACCCATTTACGGCCGGAGACAAATATATAGCTTTTAAGTAATTTATTTGTATCCTCAGCTTTTCTGTTTTTGAAATAAACTATTTTATAATTATTTATTACATCTTGGTTTGATCACAACTTATTTGCGCTATTATAGAAAACACTAGTAGTTCGCCCCGAAGTGGATCCCTTTATTAGCTAATGAAATCATCTATACGCCGCTTTGCCCCAGTAGACCGTGCGAACGCATTTAGCTTGCTTCTTTGCTCGCTTTTTGGCAATTGATATGTGTCATGATATTAAAAAAAAATCTAAACTCTCGACTGCGAACAAAACTTAAAAGTGAAATGTAGTCGTAGGCATTGCAGTCAACAGTTGAAATCCCTACGACTGCAGTTCCCGTTTCAGTTTTGTACGCATTCGATTTTTTCATTTCTTTTAAATATCTATAAAATACATATTTATGGTAATTATTTAGGTATTTCTATCAGTTTGGTAAACGGAGGCTAAATTCAAAATCACTAGCTGACATAGAACAGGCTGAACGAAGCGAATTCGAGAAAAATTACGCATTTCTTTGATTGTGGTAGAATCAGAATCAGAATCAGAATCATATTTATTGCTTAAACTGTGAATACAGAGATGGTAAATTGTGTATAATTTTACAAACAACAGAATGAACAGATGAAATGTACCTAATATTAATACACAATTAATAATTAAATACACAAGCTGTCAGAGAACAGAATGAGAGAAGCGGACGCGAAAATTTAAGAATATTTCTATGATTGTTCGAAATTAAACGTATATAGTTCAAAATGTGCGGCTTGCGCCGCCCAAAGGGTAAATACGCACCTGATCACACATATGTTTCTCTCGGATGGGAATCGAACCCACGGACACCGGGACACGGTAGTGGCGAGGTGAACACCGTAACCGTAACCGTATCAATTATTACAAATATTAGTAATAAAACTTCTTGAAAAGAATCAAAAACACGAAAAGATTTGAAGAGATAGGTTACTTGTAAGTTGCAGGAGGAAATTTATACCTACCATCGAGTACTTCTATTCAGTTAATTTCATGTGCTAAATGAGTTTTGATATTATCTACTAAAATGATTTGCCGCGTCGCGGGCCGCAGTTTGACAAGCAATGCTGTAAGGTTGCCTTTTTCATTTTGAGGTTCGATAACCTAATAAAATCCTTGCCAAGCATTGGGCCGATAATTGTGGTTTAATGTGATATGATGAAGACGCACTCACAATAGTTGAAGTTTGACTATGAAAAATATTTCAGCAGGAGGTTTCTCAATCAAAATACATGTTCTCTCATCAGAGCGTTAGACCATAGAAATCCCGGAACCATTCTAATACGTGTAGTCGTCGCCCGTTAAACTTTTACACAATTTTCCTTAACGTTGATTGGTCAATCTCTCTCGAGAGAGGAGTCTTAGTCATGAGACTGTCATACCCTGCAGGTGATAGTCGAATATTCCCTTAAAACATTCGAATTTTGGTGGATGGTTCGGCTCGATAACCAAGTATTCTTTTCACTTTTATATTACATACCAGTATATGCCAAGCCTCGATCATTGGACAACCGTCAGGATGCTCTAACCGCTGTGGAATCGTTTATTAGTAGACCTAAATCTGTACCGCAAGCCATATAGGGTAAGGTTGCTCAAGTCGTAATCCCTAAGAAAGAAATTGTATCTAATTTTAGGGATAATTTAAATTATCAAAGACACTCAAAGTTTCAAACAAAAATTTCTGTCATATTTTATCTAAATTCTACCGTTTTATATTGCTCAAAAAATTACACAATACCACAAAAAAAGATATGAACTTTAACCTAGTCATAATATTTGTTTCTGAAATGGCTCTTTACTTTTGAATTTTATTACTTTTTCCATCACGAAAGCCGGTAGGCTGCTGCCTACATTTTTCGTTTACATATAATATGAGTATACTATGACTATGTAGTTTAATAATTGTACACTACACTTTTTATAAGCGTGAATTTAGGTATTATTGGAGTATGATTTAGGCTGTAGTACGACTAAGGCAACCTTCCCCTATTGTTTGCCCCCTAACGCTACAATATTTCACGCGTACGTATTTGCGCGCATACACGCATAAACATTGTGAAGGGATATTGCACATTTTAATAATTTTTTGAAAAAATATATTGATTATCAAACAATAATTTTTTATAAGAAACTTGTATTTTTCTAAGACAATTTTAGCTCTATAAAATACAAGAGTTTGATATTATTTTTAATGCAGAGCCGAATTATCATAACAATTAACACAATTAATAAATTTGTTAAATAACTTTAATCAAACTATTATTTGAAATATCATGTCAATAATAATATACAGTTCAATTAGGTGTTCCAAATTAATAATCGGCGTAGAAATTATTCTGAAGCCAAAATCACAAGCGTCACTGGCTACTTAGAATGTAGAAAATAAAATATCCCGAAACAATGTTGATGTGTGTAGTATATATGTTACGACTATAGATGGGTGTGAAAATAACTTCAGATGACCTTTAATTTTATTTTCGAGGAGAGGCTAATGTAAATTTATTTTATCTTTAAGGGCTATCACACTAGCGGTGTGGGAACGTCTTTGGAGCGAAGCGATTAGTGATCGTGTCCTCAGTGAATTCGTTGACGTGACGTGACGTGACGTGAACAGCATTAAGTACAATCTGGTACCACGGTTAAGTCGTATTGTGACAGGCCCTTTATACTTTACGATATTTACAGACGACTCGTATACTACGCGAGTCTCGAAGACGAGTTGCCGAGGAGTATCTTACACGCGGTGATGCGCACACTTTTTTTTTTAAACTGCAATAGTCACTTTTCATGGGAAGAAGAATATTATTTATAATGTCATTCATTTAGGTATAGGTACTCAATCAAAGTATTTTTTTAATTAGGGTACTCCTACTAGTTTCGCGACACCCGACATGTCCGTCGCATGCGTGTTGCGTTGCCTGCGAATCTCGGCAAATTGGCTAAGAGCTGCAGTTCAATGTTGAAGTGATAGAAAATTATGTAATTGATTGCCCGATTATATGAGAAGAGATATGAATGAGAAGGTTTGAGCCGAATTGGAAATATTTTTATATTGTGTTTTCTTTTGTTTCGATTTCAGAAAATTTCATCGTTGCATGGACAGCAGCTGCACACACCGCCAGTACGATTTTAATTATGTCGAGTGATTCCAGTGACGAAGAATCACTTACAGTGTATCTTTATCACAGAAATAGAATTTGATACAACAGAAAATAATCTAATTTCTCTCTAAACCTTGTAAGTCGTAGCTTTTCTCATACATGCAGGCATAAAGTAGTACAGTTACATATATTTCTATTTCTTCAACAAATTTAATATTAAACTGCTGTTCGCCGCCATTTTGCCGAGATTCGAAGGACTCGCGACGCGCGGGTAACCGACATGTCGGGTATCACGAGACTAGTAGAAGATGTGTAGGATACTAGTAGACAAGTGTTCAAATTATGTGAGATACTCCTCGGAGACTGGTCTTCGAGACTCGCGTAGGACACTAGTCGTCTATAAGTATCGTGATGTGTAAAGGACCTTACGAAAATTGCACGCGCGCTGCACAAACAATGGCGTTGCTTGACCGACATATTGTAATTCGGTCGTAATTTGTATTTTTATGTTGTAAAAATTCATAAAACGTATGTAGGTCTTGAAATTCGGAGGTAGGTACGAAATACATATTTGCAGATAATAATGTTTTATTCTTCTGCGAAAAAGATTAAACTCGACTCTGCCAGACATCAGTTTAATTTTTAAAAATCATGACTGCATACAATAGAACTGAAGCGTCAAATGCAATCGAAGGCATCACCATTTCATTTCAACTTTTAACCGAAATGCCTACGACTTAATTTCACGTCTTTTTTATATTGTACATGGTCGGCCTTTTGTTTTATTTTCTACTTTTTGTTTTCCTGTTTACAAAGGACTGTGTAGGTATAAGTATTGTATATTTTTGAAATGGTCTTTTAAATACTTTTACTTTGATCCATTAGAGAATGTCATTTGAGAGTACCATTTTGTTTTTTGACAATTTATTGTTACCTTCAGCGTCGTCACTTTTATGATTAAGACAAATCAAATGATGCATCATTTATCAAAATCCATCACTTCAATGAGGTCGTGACTAAGGAAAAGTCATGACATACATACGCCCGAAAAACATAACCCTCCTTTTGGCATTCGGGTAATAAGGATCCTTTCATTTTTGCCTTTGTTTCCTACGACAAAGCAACGATGCTAGCCACAGTGTTTCTTTGTCTGAATCTATAGTGCCAACTGTTGACGACAGACCAAAATGCTGATCGAATAACGCAAATTCGACGCGACGAGCTCGTACGCACACGCGACCACATCGCCGCACGCTCGACACTTTCCGTAATCGCTTTACTCAAAATTCGTTACCGTATCGCTCTTGTGATTGAGCTCTAACCGGCTAAGTTAAGTGTAGCCAATCCCTTGGCTAAAAATTAGGAAGTTGATGTAAATTACAATAATATTGTAACTACATCTATTTTCGTAATCAAAACGTTTTTATCGAGCAATCAGTTTTTTTTTTTTGGATTTAATTAACTGTTTGACATATTCGACGTAACACTATGTTACGCACAACATAAAAAATAAAAAAAAAGTCACATCCATCTTTAGCCGTAACGTATATACCTAATATAGATACAGGACGCCGCTAACAAGACGAGAGTCGAGGCGTTGAAGGCGTGTCACGTGTCTCATAGACTTTTCCCGTTAATATTAAAATGTGAGAGGCCTCACCTGCGCCTCGAGTCTTATTTTCTTAGCCGGAAACATTCATATCCAATTCGCATGGTCTTGAAATTGAGACTGTTTCTTTTCAAGTCATAACAAAGAAAGGTACTTAAACCAGCTAGTAATGACGGCCAGTCACGCGCATTTAAATATTTTAGTAGATCCGAATTAGACGTAACTGCATAATGATCGCTGGCTTCAACATAGGGCAATTTGTAAAAAATCCTTGTCTACAATGTAAAATAAGCCGTTGTTGCTGGATCCATGGTATTGAATATTTAATGGAAATTGATCCTAAAAGTCATCGAGTCGTTGAGCTTCGTTTCAATTTTATTGTAATAATGGTCAATTTGACTAATTCACTTGGTGACATGCACCGTCGTAAACTTTAAGTTTGAAGGATGTTTGTAAGTATTTTTTTAAAAAGACATCTGTCCTTTTGTCGAATAAGCAGCAGAGTGAACAACGTTGATGTAGAAAAATAAACAAACGACGTCTTCATTGAGTTTATATTTTGTTTGGACCTCAAAATAAGAACAAGCTATAGAAGGAAAATTAGAGGCAATAGTTATCTATAACAACTCTCTCATTCACATATAGTAATACAGCGTACACGGTGGCAATTTAGTTTGGATTCGGTTTACGTTAGTAAAACATCTTTGGTTTAGACACTGTTGAATTTAAACAACAGGTTGATTTACAGCGCAGAAAACAAATGAGTTATGGCGTACCCTCTTTCTTTCTCTTTCTTTCCGAGTGAAGGCCTGTTTCCCCACATTCGAATCGTAAGAAGTTGATGGGCACGAATTAAGTATGTTAAATTTTTGTGTGAATTTGATCAACCAGGCTTATTCTTTATTCGGATACGAGGACCGTTCGGGTCAGTGTTGCCAGGGTCAGAGCCAAAGTAGGTCAAAAATATTTATAGTATAGTCTCAATTTCAAGATCCTTCCATAGGTTGTATTATAATATGAGAAACTTACCGTAAATAGTGCCGACGTTGTTGGCAATGGATTCGCTGATGCGGCCATTCATGATGGAGTCAAGGCTAGCACTCAAGGCCCTGGCGCAAGCGCTCGTTCCGATCTAAAAAAAAAACCTACATTAATATAAAGCTACAATACCTACCAACCTAACCTACTAAGATATTAGGAATAACTGAACTACTGTGTAATTAATATAACATTAAGATAAAGTAAGTAACAAAAAAAATATCGGTTGTCTGTAAAGTTGGTTTACGGACGATATTTTAACGTGACAACGTCATAACAAAACATTGATGAAATTATTGCATACCTTGGAATTATACTAATAATCAGATTTTAAAATAAAAGAATAATTAACCTGTCAAGAAGAAAGTGAGATAGATGCGGCGCAAGTGTACAATGAGCGTAACGGGACTAACGGGACAATGTGTCAAAGTTTTCGTGCATGCAGCCGGCATTCATCGATTTATTAGACGTTGTCACGTCAATAATATTTTAAATAATCATTATGACGCTTAGTTAATTACTACGAGTACTAAGTACTATAAATTTAAACCTTAAAAAATATCTGGATGGTTTTAATTTTACCAACATTCTGAACACAACGCATAATTAAAAAATACCTTTTCCAAATACAATACTTTAAAGAGAGTACATTATCGTGATAGTTATAAGACTTTAGGGCTACCAGCTCAAAAACTTGTTAAATCATAATTGAATTAATCCGAGATTTAATACAGAAATCAATTTAGTTCAAAGTCACCAGGTACGTTTGACGCACGCTTTACACTAATCTGACGTGGTGCTAGCTTAATCAGAGTTTAAATTGGGTTCTTCCTTGATTTAACGTGTCGGTGCAAGCCACCCCAAAATTGCTATTAAGCTATTTTGTTCAAGTTCTTGAATTCTTCATTTTTTGTCTATCTCTATATTGAGTGAGCTAGGATAGTTGTGACAAGAACATGGACATGCTAACTGGATAGTTGGCATGTGGATGGGTTCGCAAGGGTTTGCGGGACCCGGTCCGGGCCAAGGGGCCACGGGAACGTCTTCACTGCTTACGTGTTGTTTCTCTGATCCTTATGCAATTTATCCAGACAAAGAGGCAGAATGGCGTACATAAAGATAAATTTTGTATTACTACAATATGTACATGATTCCACTTTTTCGAATGAAATATTTGTCTTCTTTTTCTGCTTCTTCTTTTCCGAAAATAAATCTTAAGTTAACCGGGGAAAGTTTAAGAAGAATAAACTTATTTGTCCTGCATTCTGCCTATTTTTAAATTTATTAATTATTTATTTATTTGTTTGAAGTAATTACACGGATGTGGCCAATTACAATAATTAATAAAATGTACCTTACGTAATAATAATACAATTAATATATACTCCTTTATAGAGAACCTAACTCCTAGCTACTTTAGCACTAACTTCAGTCTAATCAAATAACAATGTAGAGCATTGTAAGTTATATAAGAAAGAAAATTCAAACGGATCAAAGGAGTCTGGCCCAATTTTATTAATGATGAAATTGCATCATTACACTATAGGTTTCGATGCAGTTGATGACTCCTATTATAATTAAACTATTATAAATCTGAACATGAGCAGTTTTATTTATAAGTGCATAAACGATATTAAAATTATAGTAAATATAAATGCATAATAATATCTAACCACCTAATAATAACCTACCAGATACTCCAGGACCATGTTCCAGCCAATGACGAATGCGATGAACTCTCCAACACACACGTACGAGTATGTGTAAGCCGACCCGGTTGTATTTGGGACTCTAACCCCAAATTCAGCATAGCAGGCCCCTGAAACAAGCGAGCTGTTAGTGAAAACATAAATAAGAGCTAAAAGTACACATATGGGAAAAAAATCTTAGGTCAATAATAGTTATAGACCAATGCTAAAACATCAGAGCAAGATACGCGAACTCACCGCCTAGTCTCAACTGACAACGACTGATTTATTTATATTACCTAAATACCTACCTTTACAAAGCTACCATCAGTCTATGATTCAGTCAGTACTGACAACCAGGTGTGATGAATCATGATACATTGCTACGAAATTAATGTAAATTTTGATTGATAGATTCAACACGGTGCAGCGTGTGGCGTGTAGCGCGGTGCAGTTACTTTGATACATTTTAAATGTACGGATGTGAGTACGTAATAATCTCCACTAAAACTAGAAACAATCATAAATGCTGACAAAAAGTGGCAGTAGACAGACTACACTACCAAAGTAGTTACTTTAAATTCTAACAACCCCGAAGAGAGATTACGTAGCCTAATTTTTATCAGTTTCATAATCAGGTTTTCATATTCTCATTTTTTTTAATTTTGAAGTACTCTGAAATCCTACTCTGGGTGGAATAGTGTTGATATGCAGTCTCCTGTACAAATCATCCCTTTGTGAGACCTACTTACCAGAGAAGATGCTAGCCAAAGCTGCGATCAGGAAGCTGATAACGACTCCAGGACCGGCAAACTTGTGGGCCACTATGCCAGCCACAAGGTACATTCCAGTGCCCATGCATGACCCAACGCCCAGAGAAGTCAGGTCTAGCGTGGTGAGGCAGCGCTGTGGAACAAGATATTGGTTAAACCTGTGTCGTAGGCATAACGTCGAGCGCAGTGCAATGCCACGCAAGATTTTTATGCTGATCAATTGACTGCGCCACGCAAAAAGGACTACCACTCCGTTTTTTTTTATAAGACTGAGTTACGAGACTAGCTCGCCGTTCACATGATGGTAAGCGCTATGCCAGCCCATAACAGTAACAGTGCCACCCAGAAATTTGCATTACATAATCATGCGCGGCACTGCGCTCGTCTCGGACTGTTTTCACACTACTGCTTGGCGGATGAATATCTGGCAAAGGTGTGTTACTTCCCCAGACGGTTTCTTGGAGAAGAATCCTACAAATTAGATTATTGGGATGTTTAGCGGTAAATAAATTTGCTTGCTTGACCAACTTAGGCATCTATGATTCAACCTACGTCGTTAGCCAAATCCATTTCCTAGAGCATTTATTGTTATTTTAGTAATCAATACTCATTAAAATCCTACTTGCCTAAACTAGGTTATATTGCCAGAGTGTAACTACTGCTCCAGCATCAAATTAATCTAAAACTCATTAAGAACTAACTCTAGGAAGATGAGTGCTCGACTTTAAGCGCTCTCGGCAGAGAGTAGTAAGTATATTCCTTCATTTGGCGCTGGGGAATTTAAATATTCCTTGCGTCACTAAATATTTACTAACCTGCAAGTTTATAAAACATCATAGATCAACATTATAGCCCTTAACAAAGCTCGAAGACATGAAGAGGGGTACTTATTGCAACCGGACTATTTCAACATCATAAATTTCCTCGAATATTATTTCCGACCGGTCACGATCGTTTTTTCTTTGAATGTCAAGAAGTAATATGAATGAATCGATGCTTAAATATTTAAACTAGCCGATACAGCCGATTTCATGCTTGGCGTATTTTTTATTAAAGTCTCCACTGTCCGGTAGCCAGCGTATCGCCTAATAATATATTTTTATTAATCGACGTGCTCATTAGATTTCGATGTTATCTACATACACGTTAGAATTTAAATTAGGAATCAAATAAACTACATTACAAATTGGTAATAATAATTATTTCAATCACGTGTCACCGCAGATTTTTTTACAGTACAAGCTTTCATAACTCCAGGCAAAAACGCGTTTTTGCTTCTCCGATGGATTTTTTAGCCATACGAAAATGATAGATCGTCATTCTATAATACCCTTTGTTAATTATGCCTCGTGACTTATTTATTTGTTTATACGATAGCACACAAATATAGTGTACAACCACCATCATGCAGGGGGTGCAAACATAATTTAACATCGATATACTAAATTATGTATATTTTATGATGACATTACGTATTCACTCGTACATAAGTATTTACATAGTATATTGTACAATGATGTAATAAGTACCAAATTAAATTATTATTATCATGTTTTATTATTTTTGTTGTAACATAATTTTGAAGGTTCCCTTCCTCAAGAAGTCACCAACACTAACTGCAAACCTCTTGTAATCAATTCCTATCCGTCCAAATGTTGCCTGTTTCAAATCACTAAGACCGACAATGCCGCCGTTTGTACATCATGATTGAGTTTATCAATTCATTGTTGTCAGACATTAACACGTTCAGTGCTGATAACACAACTGTCGTGTTTTTCACAACTTGCCGCGAGAGCGGCAAAACACAACTGTTGTGTTTGTTGTATGGGAAAACACTATGGAGCGTGCAGAGCCGCACCCGTGGCTAGACAAGCAAAACGGCTCAGCGGTGAAAGTGTTAAAATGCTTATTGATAAATAATTATTGTATCATTGTATAGTAATGATAGAAATCGCAACTGTTAGAAATAGCACAGTTTGTAGTTGATTTTTTGATCACACCTTGTGACAAAATTACATCTAAATGGCCGTTTTCGGCCATCTTGTTACCCATATCATTCGTTTCGATTCATGAATTGAACAAACAGCCTCCTGTTCCGTTTTAAAAAGGGGTCAGACCGAAATGCACGTCTGACGTTGAGGTAAAAAAAAGTGGGAAGGCACTCTCGAATTCCGTCCGGTGTTGTATTTGTATTAATGTTTCGTATACTCGGATGCCGTCGGAAACTTTTCTACTCGATACGAGTACCAACTTGTCAAAGTAAAGTTTATCTGAATGAACGAGCTTAAAACTGTCTAAAGAAGTATTGGCTGGTTTGTGCAGTAGCTATACATCATCAGGTGAATACGGTGGGCGGAACACCTCGAGATTTAGTTCGAACCGATACACCATGGCTTTAGTTAGCCAACTTCGAACTAGTCTGATGCTCTGGGTGAATGAAAACAGGAAAGTTCAGAGTTACTTTAAAAGCTGTATTATGTGTAACATTATAACTGCAAAATTAATACTGTGTGGTCTTTTCTCAGTACAACTAAGTCGTATTCAATAGTTGATTTTGAAAAGACCACACAGTATTAATTTTGCGGTTATAATGTTGTTATAAACCATTTTCTTACGTGATTTTCCCCTGGGTCTTACTATTAATTCTAAAGAAAAACTAATCATAAGCCTATGGAAATAAAATTAAAATTATATTGGCACGAAAATTGGTATTCTTTTATTGGTGGCATAGCTGAAAAATAATATCTTTATAGGTACATTGTTACTATGTAAGATAGACATTTTAAAATCGGTGTAGCCATTAAAATCATAGTCTTTTAAAAACCTTGCTTGATACAAAAAAGACTTGCTAATTTTAAACAAAATATTAGATACTATATCAATTGTGCTAGATTTTCCGTTGATTTTAATTTATCACAATTATTATCAAACCATTATGTTACAAACAGAATATCAAAATGATCAACGCTATTGCGATAATTTATAAATTAATAATGTATGAAAAGCTTAAAATAGCCTTGATCGGTACCAAACGGCCAAACGGCCTGGGCTGTTTTGTTCAGAGTAAACTCTATGCATAGTTTATTTCCACATAAACAGTTTACGATAGTACAAAGGGGCTTGTTTGTGTTGTTTGTGCCATTTAAGCGGGTATAGCTAATCAAAGTCTTGTTTAGTTGTTTAATTAAAAAAATCACAACTAATGAAAAATCTGTTTAAACGTTTTTGCAATCATCCAGGGGTATGCACTGTCTGCGCCGCCATATTTCGCTGCTCCCGGCATTTAATACGCTGGGGACCGGCTTTTTAAAAATCGAATTATAAAAAAATACCAGCGCTATCAAGCAACGAACATGCTACGTGCATGATATTTACACGTGAGGACGTATGTTGGGGTCAAACAGGTAAAAGTGCACTTTGGTAAGCGCAAACTGCCCCCGAGGGTTCCATAATGAGATTATTGGATTTTAATTGAACCTATCCAGGCATAACTCGCTTTTAAAATATAGCAGCGACGAAAGGCCAAAGCGTAAGTACGTTAAATGTGTACGTGTACGAGACAGACATTGGTGTTCGACGTTATATCCATGGAAAACAAATTAAACTAAGGAATTGCGTTTTCAATTTGTCACCAATGCGAAATGATGTCACGAATTTGCTACAAAGGAGCAGTAACTTGAAGTTGTAAAAGGACAAAACTACACAAATGGCGTTATTGTTTGGGCAAGCCCTAACTACTTAAAGACGTAACTTAAGCTTGTTCTTAATGTTAAAGTTTTGCTAAGTTCACAAGAGTAAGTTCCGCCTGCAATCTATGACCTTAAAACAAACTTGGGACATTAAGAGAATACAGTGGTAGGTCCTACAATACGTGTAGATAATACTGACTCAGCAATTACTTATGACCATCACTACTAGATAAAATCTCGTCTCTGTCACACGCAGAGATTTGACACATAACAAGGATTCTTAAAACTGACTTTAGACTGACAAAGTCGCTATATTTATTTTCTTGCCTTTACTGGCTGACCAATTACTAAAACGAACTACTACATCCAATAATAAAATTGGGCAACCTCAATACTTGTTTGTACAATCTCCAATCAAATTAGCTTAGGTAAATATTTTTTTCTTTAACTGCGTCACAGTCGTCGTATTCCACGTGACTTGTGTTTACCCCAAAAACTTTTTAACGTCAACAATGACCAGAAAATTGGGAGCACTTCATAAGGTTTCTCCGGAAAATTGAGCAAAGTAAACAATGCTCCACAAATTAACAACTTTCGCAACCACTCGTTCTACCTTCTATAGTTTATTTAATTTTATGGTTTCCATAATAGTTTTGCGTAACTGAGTACTTTTGGGCACGTTGAATTTCAATTACCCACATAAAAAGCAAATTAATAAGAAAGATATTATATATATTTTACCTCTGAAAATGTTTTCCCTTTACGTGTTTCGATTGAGATTTTAATTACTTTTTTTCTATTTTGTCGTCCCAAACTTCAACAGGCCAAGTAAATATTTTATTTGAATTTTTTGTATAATATATTTTTTTAAATATCATGTGACTTGACACTGGAATAAAACTAATATATGATTAAAAGAAAACTATTAACGTACAAAAGTGAATACAGTATAACGTATTATTAATTAAAAATGTAGCGCAGACTTGGCCGGGTTGTCTACTCGTCAGCGGTGCCTACTTGCAATAATAATTTATACTTACAATGAAATGCGCTCATCGCCTCACAATTATGTTGTCTCTTGATTATAGCTCGTGACACAGGTTGCGGGCTTCCCACAAATTGTAGAGGGAAAAGCCCTCAACCCTATAAAAATCCCTTTAAGCTGCATTACAATTCTGCCAATATGTCAGCTTAATTCTAGTTTCATAAACGTGATTGACGTAATTAAGGTGAAACAATCCCTTTGTGGTCTGAAATTGAAGTTACGAAGTGTTTTTCCTTTTGTCGTTGGATAATGGATGACTATGGTAAATGACAATGAAATTCGCGATAATCGTAGTTTATTCACGTTGTTTTGTATCGATATTTAACAGTGTTAACCCGCACCTAAACGTCAGCAGTGTTCAAAAAATTGCCACATTCAATGTAACGCCCATTAGGGAAAGTTCCGAAATAGATAAACCAGAGATATACAGTTTAAGCCGATGCAATATCCCGGTTGATGCACTATCCTAAAAGCACTATCCCGAGTATTCGAACTGTCGGAAAACCATTAACAGCAAATTGGCAAAATTCCTCCTGTTTCGAACGAAGCGGAAATAATGAGATTATTTTGTGAACTTCGACCGGATTCTGAAACATTTAGATTTGCGTTTGGAAATTCACCTGCTGCTGGAATTTATTAATCCGATCATTTTGCAAAGTGCTGACGGTTCGAAACATTTGTGCGTTGTAACCTTTTGCGTCCACACATTTCGTGTTGTCAGGCATGCCTATGACCGTAATGACGGCAATGACAGTAATAAGCCCTTTTGTACTCAATTTCCAATCTGAATGCGGGAAATCGACCAAGGAATATTAAATTAGTAAAGGTTAGGGACTGACTAACGTAAGGTAGCAACAGCGCTTTTTATCAAACTTTAAATAGGGTTTTATTTATTCTGGCACAATTATTTTGTGTATAGTTAGATGCTGGAGGTATATCAAAACTTCATCACCATGTTTTTACAGTAAGCGTTGATTTTGTAAATATGTATTTGTGCTTTGCCTTTCTGTATGTACAGTAGAAGTGATCACTTTATTTTTCTATTTTTTATATTTTGGGTACGCACAATATTATTATGTGTATTTAGTCAACGTTAAGGTTTATTTTTCCATCAAGTTTTTTGTTAAAATAGTGCCAACTTACCTCTAATCAGCCAAGTAGTCATAGTCAACGTCATCAGTAAAGTGGTGTATGGTTTCCAGAAAATTCTTGGATGTTTTGGACAGAAGAAAAACTAAATGGCTTGATTTTGGGTTTGTAGCTCATGAATTTTAACAAACGTGACAGTTAGTATTCCAAAATTATTACACAGATACACGACGAAGCAATAGATTGAGAAAAAGTATAAAAAAACAACCTATTCGGTTTCGCCACATTTTCGGTTTCGCCGTACAGCTTTCAGGTGCGCACATTTATGCCCATCGTTTTGTGAATTAAATAACGTATGAAGTCATTTTAATCTGTGCCTTCCCAATATAGCCTAACTTTGATTTTCGAAACATGTTGCAGGACGCCTAAGTACGCCTGGGTGCAATTTCTAAGTCTAAGCTTCCGTAACCGTACTTTACTAACGCGCAGGCTTTAATGCAGTAAACCTTTGAAGCTTTCAGGCTTCCGAACACAAATACCTACATATTCCTCTAAAAGCTTTGTGATTGTTAATATTATAACATATTAGAGAATGTACGAACATTGTTATTATTTCAAGTAATGAAATAACGGATTAGTAACCGGCGATGGAAACAAATAAAAATAGATTCACCTTTAACTGTGATGGCATGAGCCGGGGTGTCAGCCGATATCCGTGTATCCTTGGACTTAGTCTGAAAATACCTCAGAACAATAACTAAAACTTATTGCTCTGAAGAAAATACAACTCATTTTGAAGCAAGCGTCAGCATGACATTGTAATCCTGGGAGATAAGATAACCTACATAACTGTCAATTATCAGGAATTTGGCAGGAGTAATAGTTTCCTGTGGGCGTTACTTTTCACTTAACCGAGAAATTGGTAATTTCGTAGGAAAAATATTATTTCCTAACTTGGTTACGTTCGAAGAATACAATGAAACTTGTTGCGTAGAATTAAAAAAATATATACGATATGTACGGTACTGGTTACGTAGCATGGCCTTTGTACTTGTAAGTAGCCTAGGGAATAACCCTCTTCTCCAAGAGAACTAACGGGTATTCAACTACCAAGCAGTAGTGTGCAAAAATTACTGCGTTCTGGTTTGAAGGGCATTGTTTCTAGGGATATAAGCGGCTCCTTGTGATAATATCTCAGGATGGCGAGCGCAGCTGAAGTCGGGCGCGAATTTGGGCAGACGTAACTTACCATCAAATGAATAGCCTGGTCGGGTAGTATCTTAGTTGTATAAAATGGATGTATTGTATGGAAATAAGATGAAAAAGACAGTCGTATCTATCTAATTTAATTCCACCAATAAAGTACCAATATAGTGGGACAGTTACTGTGATACTACGAGTAATAAGAAAAAAATTATTTTGTAATAGTTTTATGATACTTTTCCTCTCATTTATTTGAAAATAGAGTTTTGTGCTTTCTTTAAGCTTGTAGACATAATTAAATAGCGCACTGATAAGGAAGAAACCCCTCTGAAACACAGTTAGCACTAGTTAAGGGGCCAATGCAACACTAATTCAGGGGCATCTATTTAAAAAGAAGCTGATAAATGACTTTATGTCTATAATTACATTTGTATCTGTATATTGTGTATACACACATATGTGCTGTGCACATTTATAATAGCAGCACAGTGTATAAAAATGGAATGGATGTAGTAATACACACTCGTAGTTGTTACTATTTGGCAGAAAAGGCAACATTCTTTCATTTATTATACGTGTTGTGTGAATAATTCCGTAGAAAACGTATCTTTTTCATCTTATTGAATGGGCTGTTCCGTAAAATAGCACCTGCTTCTATCAACTGTATGTACGGGCACTTACCGAGAGACGCTGCCTCCCCGGCGGCATATCCTGGTTTCCCTGAGCGTCGAGAGGATCCTTAGTCCGAATCAGCTTAGTGAATACGTGGTGGAAGTCGTGTCTAAGCAACGTCCAATCCACGTTCCGTAGCCGGTCCCTGGAACAAACAAAAGGAATTTGTTAGTACAGCCAGAGTCAAAAGTAAATGGTGATCAGACAAGTTTCAACCTATGACCGGTGTTTAGTCATTAAACGTTTGTCATAATTATTTTCAATGTCATACAATTACTTTGTTACTTTGATTTTTTTCTCAATAAATAATTAGAACATAAAAAAACAAAAATGACATAAAATTAAACAGAAAACTAAAACTAACAAAAGGGGGTGTCCATGTGGCATGGTGCCAAGGACACTGGCTGCGTTTAATTAATTATTTATTGTTATTTCCGATTATCTACTTAAACATGTCATAATATAATAAATATTACAGATAACTAAAGC
The DNA here is from genome assembly GCA_912999815.1 of Campaea margaritaria. Classification (NCBI taxonomy): domain Eukaryota; kingdom Metazoa; phylum Arthropoda; class Insecta; order Lepidoptera; family Geometridae; genus Campaea; species Campaea margaritaria. Next base: position 12,422,400 of record OU538788.1, read on the forward strand.
TATAACTGAATATCGTCAAATAATGTCGATGTTATCTCAACTAACGTTAAAGGACCCAGGAGGCCTACCATGACCTCTTATAGCGATTCAATTGAAGACCTAAACTGAACCGCGTCGCATAATCGTACCGTGACGTCTTATTTTTTATGTTGCTGCCATTTTCAACCTAAACTAGATCCAGTTTAGGTTGAGATTGGCTTATTAGCGACTCAATTTAGGTTGCTGCAATTTTCAAACTTAACTGTATCTAGTTTAGGTTTATAATGGCAGCAACATGAAAAATAAGACGTCACGGTACGCTTATGCGAAGCGGCTCAGTTTAGGTCCTGAACTGAATCGCTATAAGACGTCATGGTAGGCCTCCAGGACTTAATGGTAATCATTTATTTGACCCATAAAAAGGGTTCTTTGTCATTTATGTTATTACAAGAAGGTAGCATTCATTTGCGACAAGAACGTGTTATCTCACGTTCAACATGTTGAGAACATGTCATGTCACGTTCAACACGTTGAGGAAATATCACGTTATTTTCGCAAATAAGCGATATTATGGACATGTAGGTAGCTATGGCGATACCTTTTAATAAAATTTGGCTGTTTAATATAGGTACTTTACTAGAGTAAGTATTTCTATTTAAAAGTGTTTTGCTAATTCTGAATTGATTTGAGTGTTATTTTGTTAATCACCAGAGTGGTCTATTTTTTATCTAAGTGACGAGACGAACAAGTCGTTCACCTGATGGTAAGCGCTACGCCTGCCCATAACAGTCACAGCACCACCCAGAACACTGCATTGTATAATCCTGCACTGCCCTGCGCTCGTCACCCTGAGACATCGCCTCTAAAGTCTCATACACCCAGTAATTTCACTGGAAATAATGCCTTTCAAATTGAAACGTCATCGTATCAAACAAATTTCATATTAGTAAATTGTTTCAGTACTTTTTTGGTAACTCCATGAAATGAGAGTGGCCTCGTGGTGGTACGCGCGCTATGTAACCTAGCGAAATCGGGTTTGAAATCTCGGTCTATGACGAATGTCACATGTGTGGATTAGCATAGCTTCTTGCATCGGAGGGCACGCTAACCCATCGATGCCGGTAGTTGTTTGCTGATGGCGGTCGTTAAACCACGCCAAAGCCAGTGGTCTGACAAACCCTGACACCGGAGGCCATAGGTAATTTGACAAACAGACAAACAGTGAATCAATTTGAATTCGGTGTTTTGGTTCAATTAATTATTTTCGATTTGAATGGATACTAACTACGGGAATTTTTGTTACGGTTAGGTTTATTATGATGGGTATACATGTATTTATTATGCTAATAAGGAGCAATGATAATATTATGAAATTAATGGCCGTTAAATTTTATTAACAGACTTGTTAGAAAATATTGCACTGACTCTTAAACCAACGCTTTGATAATATAAATTATTTATTAAAGCACGTTCACCCAACTCAGATTATTTATTCATAAAACCATTTTTCATGAAAAGGCGAGTTTACCTAAGGAAGTAAAATAAATAAGCGATAACGATTTTCAGGTTTCGCATAGTAGGTACCGGTTATATTAATAAGATATCTTGTAACTTTACGTTACATAGAGGTTTATTAATTTGAACACTGGAGATCACGTTAAGATCCAACCTACAGCAAAATCTTTGTGCTGCTACTTATTATTAACTTCAAATACAAACTACAGGCAAAACTCGTATTATGGAGACCGAGCAAAGACATCCATTCCTTGAGTAAACGCTTTGATAGATCTATTGTATACAATTAGCTGTATGTGAGGACCTCTAAACAACTTGCTGTTGCTATAGGTTGTTTATACATACAAGTTCTGTTGTTGATCGTCCAAATAAATATCGAAAGAAGATTAAGTAAGATCAATGTTTCTTCAATAATGGACGCGTGTCGATATGGGATAGGACGGTTTCCGATAAGACCTTGGGAGAGCAATAATGAAAGCGGAAGTTTTTTTAATTTCGGTGTGTTTTTTTTTACTAAGGCTTCCGTTAATGTTTTCTCTTAAGCAATTATGTAACGATAAAAAATAATTTGGCAATTAAAGTGGCTATTCTCGGTTTGCAGCCCACCTAATTCACCTTTTGAACATTAATATTTCCGTAAAGACAAATACATTTCTGCATAAATAACGAAAGTTTTATCAAAACTACAAATAGAAATGTGACGAGATTGTTCTAGAAAAAGTTAGTCTCTAGACCAGCGTATACAAAATATGAATGAGGAACTGTAAGCCAATCAAAATGAGCTCAAACTCCAATCACCTTCAATTTATATTCTCTTAGTCAATAAGGAGCTCAAAATATAAAGATTCAATCATGTTTATTTGTCAAAACATTATAAATTATTGTCAGTGCAAGATCTTAAATTTTAGGTTATTAGGTACTTATACAAATTTTTGCTTCAAGAATCGTACTGATGTCAGTGTTAAGAGAGATGGTTCGGTTGTCCATCTTCCGATTCCATCATCAGATCAGCTCATTGTTACGAGGGACGCAACATTTCATCTGAATTGTGGAACAACCAAAAGTGGGTCAAATTTTACTTTCAGACTTGACCTAAGCAAGCATCCATCCAAAATATCACAGTACTCGCAAATTAATTAAAAGCTGTTAAAATAGATAATTATGTTAAATCCCAGTCGTCCTTGTTTAACTAGTCACATTAATTAACAGCGCTGTTGAAATTAATCGTTATTATTTTAAATGAATATGACGAATAGATGAGAAGGAAGACGATGACAAATTTAAATATAAGTACGTAAGTATTACATCTTTAAATTCAAAGCAGTTTTTGTAAAATACAACTGACTTTTAATGAAACTTCCTATTTACGCATCGAGTCTTTCATTTCTCATTCACCGTTACCGTTTTGAAATATAAATCACAACTTCTGTTGAACACAGACTCACAAATCGAGAATAAAATGAGAACTTGAACAAACTTAGTTTTCTTTAAAGCAAAGGAATTTTATTCACCACTGGACGTATAAAAACTTGAAATTGCGCTTGCAGTTGACATAAAAAGTATAGTTGCAGGACTCTTTTCTGTGTAAAGCAACTATTAATTATAGATACTTTCCGGACGCGACTTCGTCTGCGAAGTGATATTCAAATAGAAATATACTTCTCTTTTATTTTATTTATTTTTATTTCATAAAAAATCCGAACAGGTAACAATTTTTATGGCTTCAAAAAATGACGGATTATCATACAAGCATTACTTCCCCTATTTAACGTGTAAGGGGAGAAATATCATAAAATCCCCTTTTAGTGTTTCTAACGTCGCATAAGTAGCCTATTGGCCAAATTTTATGTCATTATCTACTGTCAGCGGTTTCGGCTCGGTGATAATGAATCCTTCAATTATTTATATTATCTTCTTAATATATATAAATCTCGTGTCACAATGTTTGTCCTCAATGGACTCCTAAACCACTTAACCGATTATAATAAAATTCGCACACCATGTGCAGTTCGATCCAACTTGAGAGATAGGATAGTTTAAATCTCAAATTATAGTCGCAATTTTAATTTATTGCTAATTATTTGTCTGTTATTATTTGACAGTCGCAATTATCTGTTAACTCCAAATGATTCTAACAGATGTCGATACCTTTCGACTGGGTTGAGTAAGTAATCAATAGATGGCGCTGCTATGGTAAATCTACGAACGTGTCATATAAGCTACTGTTAGCGCGGCAGCTAAGCTGTATAGGCTGAGCGCGCCTCCAATGGCGGGGGAAGGATGGCTGGTAGAAGAGTAGTACAAAGGAACTTGGCGACTAACCTGGTCTCCATGCAACTGCAATCACCTCGGTTCGGGTCCGTCTCCAAGCTGCTTGTTCCTTCAGGATGTTATGACGTTCGATGTAGTGGACTGTATTTTTGGCGGTTGGTGCGTGTCGGCAAGGAGCGTTTACGCGGCGGGTTTATAGCGGGTTTTGTTTATATTTGCGCGTCGAATTCACGTGGACCACCACAGAGGAGCAGCAGATCCAGTACTTTGGATTCGGCGAGAGCGGCAGCCGCGAAGGACGAGGGTCGATCGCAGACTACTTGCGGCGGCAAGCAGTTTTCTCGTGGATACCACGATATGAGCGACAGAGATAGTCGCCAAGAAATGATAGGAATAGGAAGGTAGGAAGGTATTATGAGTGCCAATGTAAGTGGCGCGAACATTTGCCCCCGGCCTAAAAACCATTGGTTTTTAAAAGAAAGCGGGAAATAAAAAAATATAAAAATAAGAGTTAAACTCTTAAGCCGTCAACGGGTTAAATATAACATAGCGGTTGACCGGGGAGCAAGGGGTTAAATTATTGGGTAGGTAAGATACATAAACGGACGACGGGTCTCTGGTAGACGCCGGTCGCCGTTTTTACTGACGCTACTCGACAGATGCCATCGCCGCCGACATGAGTGGCCACGACGACGCCGAGAGGCCAGGATAGCGGGGGAATATTATCAGTGATAATAAGAACAATAGAACCTATTGTAATGGGATTCGAAGGTGTATTCCATTTTCCTCTAGATTGAAGTAAGTGAAGATATTCCAACTTCCACCGTTTGGAAAATGATTGTACCATTTGATCCAATAAAGCGTACCGTTTCAATAAGTGTCCAGGTTCATCGGGAACCGTGCAAGCGGGTAAATGCTTCAGCGGTGCGGTCATTAAGAAATGTGAAGCACTCAGCGCGGTCGGCTCAGACGGATCTTCGCTCAATAACGTTATAGGACGAGAATTGATAACGCATTCTATCTGTGTGAGTACGGTTAACATTTCCTCATACGTGAGTAACTGTGAACCGATCGTCTTATGAAGATGACTTTTAAACGCTTTCACATATATTTCATAATTCCCCCCGAAGTGAGGACTTCGCGGTGGATTGAATTTCCAGTGTATGCGATTAGCTGATAACTCATCTGAGATAGACTTATTATATTCGTCGGAATTTAAAAGATCCGTTAACGCATTTTTCGCATTTTTAACGCATTCCGTTAACGCAGAGACGGGAAGGGAGTCAAGGAGCGCGGGTGAGTTACTAGCCCATTTGACGAGATCGAAGCCCCCGGCCCTGAGCAACTCGCGGAGATCGTCTCTGAGTTGTAAACAAGCAGACATGTATGTGTTGTCGCTGATAAGAGATGCTGCGAGCTGGAAGTGGGCACCGTCGGCGGCGCACAGCTGTCGCAACACTCGCATTGCAAGGAACGGACTGCTACGTAGACCAAAACAAACGCGGTTGAATTGGTAGGTATCAAGCGGAAAAACGGGATCGAATCGATACAGGAATTTTTGATATTTGCGGTGGTCCTTATTTATCAAAATTTGTAGGTACATCTGTTTAATATCGGATGTAAAAGCGATTGAGTAGAGGCGGAAATCCAAGAGGATTGTAAAAAGATCGTTTTGTAAATTATCCCCGGTATATAAAACTTGATTCAAGGAGAGGCCTGAGTCAGTTTCAGCACTGGCGTCCATCACCATACGCCATCGAGTTGTTGTTTTTTGTAGTCTCGCAATGGCGTGGTGTGGCACGTAATATCCAGTAAAAGGACTATCATTGTCGATCAGTGAAATGCAACCCTTCTGAATGTACTCTTTGATTATAGCATCGTACTCTAAGCGCAGAGCAGGTGTCGCGGCGAACTTACGTTCGAGATACATGAAGCGTTTTTTAGCGATAGGGTAAGAATTACCCAGAGCGGTCGCGGGATCGCGGGAGAAAGGTAACGCTACAGAATAGCGTCCCGTAGGATCGCGGGAAACGTTATTTGTAAAAATGCGTTCACATTCTATAGCGTCTGGGCTCAAAGTCGGCGTGCATTGCACCTCTTCAAGCTGCCAGAAGCGTTGGACAAGATTATCTAAACGTGGTCCTTCCGTAAAGGTACAGAGGGAAATATGAGAGCGGCATCTATCTTCAACCAAGGGGTCAGTGATAGAAACAACGGTTCCAATATGAGCGGGCGTAACATGAGCGGGAGTAACATGAGCGGGAGTAACGGGAGCGGTCCCGATTACGATAAAACCAAAAATGGTTTCAAAAGCGGTTGGAGTACCAGGCGGACCAGCGGCGCGGCCTGATAGTAATATTTCAGAAAAGAGCGGCGCGCCTATAAGTATGTCGATCTCGGAAGGCGAAGCGAAACTGTCGTCTGCCAGAGGCAGGCAGTTCAGGTATGAAAGGCAGGATACGTCAATTTTCACTGCCGGTAAATTGTCTGTTATGCGGTCGATAACATAGGCGTCAATTGCAATAAAATTATCATTTAGGCGGGAAGACAAAGTAGCAGAAACTGCTCCCTTGATTGGGTTAGATGCGGAACCTATCCCTTTAACAACGGTGTTCGTCACCTTATTGCATTTTAAATTTAATTTAGCGCAACATTTTGAAGTTAAAAAGTTACTTTGGGAAGCCGAATCAATTAAGGCGCGTACTACATGGCGGCGACCATTTAAATCCGTAGCATAAACTTGTACGGTTCCCAGTAAACAAGTAGTGTCATTAGGCTGCGAAGCGGGGCGTATATTACACAGCGACACCTGTTGTTGTGATGACTGATAAGCAGTTGTAGGTAAGTTCGTCAGCTGAGCGCTAGCGGAGCCCGCGACGGGCGGCGGCGATGCCGAAGGCGGCATGTGATCCCCGGCGGCGGAGAAGTTGCCAGTTCGCGCGCGCGGAGGCGGCGCGTGCGCCTGTGACGGAGCGCTAGGGTACGGGCGATTGTCTTCACGGGAAGATGATACTTTGCGGCATAACATAGAATGATGTTTACATCCACAATAACGGCAATTAAATTTAGAATTGCAAGCAGTATTTATATGCGTAGTGCTTAGACAATTAGTGCAACCTTTGCTTTGTTTTACAAAAGTGTACCTGTCGTCGATAGAAAGCTTATCAAATGCAGGGCATCTATATAAGTTAGCGTGATCGGCTTGTTTGCAAAGCGGACAGTGAGTGACGCATGATGCTGCAAAAGACTGCGTAGACCTTGCAGTACCCGGCCTGTTATCACTGCGGCTAAGAGAAACGGTCGTAGTGCGTTCCAATATTTTGCTTTGTTCGCGGATGAATTTTAAAAGTTCATTGTATGTAGGCATAGATTTACCTCGCATGTGCATTTCAAACGACCGTGCAGTACTTGAATCTATTTTCTTCAAAGCGAGCGATAGTAAAATAAAATCAGACACGTTATCGAGCTTGAGAGACTTCAAACTTGACACAGCCGTGCAGAATTTATCTAGGAATAATTCTAAGTTTTTATTCGTCGCGGTGTTAAAAGATTTAAAATCAAGCATTTGATCAAGATAAGCGGAGGCTAGGTTACGTTTGTCGTTATACTTATCGACGAGCGTCTGCCATATGATCGGATAATTATCACCGTTAGGTACGATACCAGAACAAACTGCAAGGGCCCGGCCTGACAATTTATTAATTAAATATTGGACGCGTTCGTGATCAGTGAGATCGGGATTTTCGTGAATCGTGCGTTTGAATGACTCATAAAATATCCTCCAGGTCATCGGATCTCCATTGAAGACCATCAAATCGAGTTCAGGAATTCTGATAGATTTACGTTGCGGGGCAACATTGAAATCAGCGGTTTTTAAAGGCGGGTTAAGTTTATTATAAACAAACTGACAACGGCAAAACATATCTTCGAAGACGTTTATAGATTGGTAGTTTACCGTGTACGAAGCGTTGAGAGTCAACTCGGTGACATTTAATTTGTTCACAATTTCATTGAAATCGGAGCGTAAGCGGTCTAACGAGATCATTCCACATAGAAATAAATCCTTCTCAGTATCATCAGTGAAAGCCTTTAAAGATCGGTTAAAAATATCTTGTAAGCGAGAAAATATAATGTCGCGTTTACCTATCAAGGTCAAACGTTCGATCTGTAACGTATCGAGCGCTTTTGCGTCCTCGTATACTTCACTATCTTTGTCTTTTGAACGAGTAGCCATAGCCATCTTAACAAAGTATAAAAAACTAGATAAAGTATGAAATTCCTAATTTACTGCAACTGCCTACAGCATTTACCTGCCGCGTGCGCGGCGTATTGAATACCCACGTGGAGACGCACGGGCGGTCGTTAGGAATACCTTCACTTTTTAATAAAAATTAAGAATTACGGAAAAATCGTTATTTTTACTATTTAGGAATGCGGAATACACGAAATAAGTATATAAGAGCGTAGTAGGATAGTACAGGGTACTATCTGAACTGTAATTGCGGGCGGGAACACGATAATTATAGGAAATTATCGTTGGTAAAAATACCAATATAAAATTGCGGGCGGTTATAAAGAGGACTATATGAGGCCTAAGAGGGGCCAGAGAATAGCGGGAGGACCAAAGAAGATCCGGCGGCGGAGGACCAACAATATGTTAGCGCGGCAGCTAAGCTGTATAGGCTGAGCGCGCCTCCAATGGCGGGGGAAGGATGGCTGGTAGAAGAGTAGTACAAAGGAACTTGGCGACTAACCTGGTCTCCATGCAACTGCAATCACCTCGGTTCGGGTCCGTCTCCAAGCTGCTTGTTCCTTCAGGATGTTATGACGTTCGATGTAGTGGACTGTATTTTTGGCGGTTGGTGCGTGTCGGCAAGGAGCGTTTACGCGGCGGGTTTATAGCGGGTTTTGTTTATATTTGCGCGTCGAATTCACGTGGACCACCACAGAGGAGCAGCAGATCCAGTACTTTGGATTCGGCGAGAGCGGCAGCCGCGAAGGACGAGGGTCGATCGCAGACTACTTGCGGCGGCAAGCAGTTTTCTCGTGGATACCACGATATGAGCGACAGAGATAGTCGCCAAGAAATGATAGGAATAGGAAGGTAGGAAGGTATTATGAGTGCCAATGTAAGTGGCGCGAACAGCTACATTTTAACAGCATAATTACCACGTGTTGTTGACGCTATAAATTAATTAAATTTATTTTGTAGTGAACGAAATACCGTATAATTCAATTATTTCCACTTTTTAAATTTTTGGTGTTAGCATAGCCGGCCACGTGTTACTTAGACTGAAGTGTAAATTGCATTCATATTATAATGAAGATAATACAGTGAAATTAATAAACAGAACTATACAAGATTTAAACAGCAATAATAAACTTTTCGGTGGTGCTATCTTACTTTTGTCTGGTGACTTCCGGCAGACCTTACCGGTTATACCTCGCAAATATACAAATATTTTCCGAACAACTACTAGATATTGGGAACGGTAAAATAGAACTGCAACCAAATACGCAATGCATTAAACTACCAGACAATTTTTGCACTGTTGTTCAGGATAAAAATGAATTGATTCAGAGTATTTTCCCGGATATACAGAATAATTATTTGAATCATGAATGGCTTAGTCAACGGGCGATTTTGGCAGCCAAAAACGTTGATGTTGACGAAATTAACTTCCAGATACAACAGTTGTTACCAGGCGATCTGATGTCTTTTAAATCAATCGATACTGTTGTTGATGAAAATGAAAGTGTAAATTTTAAGATTGAATTTTTAAATTCATTAGATATCCCTGGAATGCCACCACATAATCTTCGATTAAAGATTGGTTCCCCTATTATTCTCCTTCGTAATTTGAATCCACCTCAATTATGTAACGGTACGCGTTTGGTCATCAAAAATATCACCGGAAACATTCTTGAAGCAACCATTTTGGCTGAGAAGTTTAAAGGAAAAGTGGTCCTGCTGCCACGTATTCCGATGATACCATCAGATTCTACCATACCCTTCAAAAGGCTACAGTTTCCAATTCGTTTAGCTTTCGCCATGTCTATAAATAAATCTCAAGGTCAAACAATGTCCATTTGTGGTTTAGATTTGGAAAATCCATGTTTTTCTCATGGGCAACTATATGTTGCGTGTTCACGTATTGGGAAACCGTCGAATCTATTTGTGTTAGCTAAAGACAGGTTAACCAAAAACATTGTGCACCGATTGGTGTTAAATTAAATTGAAATTGAAAGTGTTTATAATTAAAAAAAATTGATATTAATGTTTAAAAGTCTGTCTTGCCGTCAGTAAGACTGTCTGCCTTGCCTACCTCATTCATGAGTTTAAGCGTCACATGTTATTTACTGTATTATACTGTAATATACTTATATTTGTTATAAAATTAAATGGAAATAATAAATCTGATAAATTTTTATTTTGTACCTATTGATTTCTGCTTAATATCAAGTGTAAGAACATTTTAATTAATTGTGTTCAACGTACTTCCCCTTCAAATCTCAATCCAGTGAATTTGTATACCAACATCAACATTTTCGTCTTTGTTCGTAAATAATTTCATTGTACTAAAGGGTAAAGTGGCTAAAGAAATATAGAATAGACCTTTTTCGGTCGATGATAAATTAGCGAGTTTTTCAACTTTTCTCTCTTTTCAACTTTTTGGTATTTCTTTAACTAGTAAGTTGATTTTAAAGTGCAAACTACATGCGAACGTGATCGAATTTTAAAACGGAATTTACGCCGGAAGCCACTTTGGGCGCGAAGCTCTACGATTCAACGAATACAGTGGTCTTAAATTGAATGTGAAAACTTAATACTTTTAGTGCAAGCAAGGCACAAGGCAGGGATGTCGAATATTTACAAAATTGATATTGGACCGTTTTTATTTTGTTAAGCAATGTTTTTGAACCAAGAAGCCGATAGAAAAGTGAGTTTTACTGTTTCTAAGATAATAAACTCTAGGCATCGCACTCGTATAGGACAGTAGGCTTTGATCAGAAACTTCTGAAAAAATATCACCATGAACGCAGTTGCGGATAACTGCTACCGAGTAAATAATATGCTTTTCCCATATGTAGAACCAATTTACCAAAGCTAGAACCCCATACGAAACTATGCTCAGATGGTCAAACATATTGGGTTGGTCCAAACGATTGAATTTCACAAACGTCTCTATGCTCCCTGTAGTTCGAAGCAATATTAAATCTGCTTTGACATCGGAAGCACATCAAACAGTATGCATACATACTGGTACGTTGTTAGACGAAACGCGATATGTCTGTAATGAAATTTACTGTTTGAGACAGCAGTGGCAGTAGCTTTAGCCTGAAATGCGTTTTGCATGAGAGGAGCTGCTCCACAACTAGATTATACTCGTACCATGCATTTTTTCAGCAATAAATGCTTGGCAAAAAGTCCCTCAAATTATAAACCCATACTTTAAAATTGACCCTATGTATCCATGGTATGCTACCAAAATGGTCTATTTCTTAGAGGATTTTCGTAAAAGAATAAATAAATCACTTCCATAGGATTCCATACATCAAAAAAAGGAACCCTTAAAGGATTACTTTGATGTCCGTCTGTCAGTCTGTCTGTCAAGACCCTTTTTCTCAGGAATGCGTAGAGGTATCGAGTTAAAATTTATATCGAATATACGTGTTTACAGTCTGTTTCAGCTGGGAAAAAATCGAAGTCCGCGAGTCCATATCGCACTTAGCTGGTTTTTTGTTGTATGACGTAGCGTCGCTCATTATCAGGGTTTGTAAGAACTTCTGTAAAATAGTAGGAGTATCATTATCAATTATTTTTTCTTTCATGTCATTTCTAGAACATTTATAACATCTACCTTGTGATGACAAAGCTCACTTTTATCAAAAGTATTTAATGGGTCTCTACCCAAGCCATACCCGAAGCAAATATTCAACATTTTAAGAAAATAAATACATAATTACGTAAAAACTTAGATAAAACGGCACATTTACACAAATTTTAGCTGATGTTTGGCCGTTTACAATTCATTTATAAAATGTATAAGTAAAGAAAACACCTCACTAGATTATTTCCATGTAATGGAGAATCTAAATGACAATAACCATTCTCACAAACTTCTAAGCTTATTTCATGAAATAAATTTAATATAATCTCCGCACTCTAGTTGGACAAACAAGCTTTTAGACTATAGTTGCGTTGTATTTAGGCGGACCGTGAAGCGTCCGCGTAATGCTTAAAATCAAATTTTCATACGATGTATGGGAATATTCTGCATCAAAAGGAATACTTTTAACGCCAGAAGCTTGCAAAGAGAAGTTACGCTATACTAGCCAAAGCTTTGCGTATTTAAATGGAATTTAATAGAAACGTGTCAGAATGCAATTGCTGCTACCGGCTGGCGAGTGACAAGTCCTTTGTTTACCTCGACCACAGAGAGGTACGTGTTATAAATAAAATGAGAAATCTTATCGAGTAAAACTTTCTCGTCGGGCGCACTGCATAGAAAGACTAAATAATTCCTACCCGCTTTTATATTTTGCTCTCTCTGCGTATTGAAAATAGTTGCACTTAATTCCACCTGAAGGGACCAAAGTGTAAGTACATATGGCAAAAGTTTGTCGCTGTATTTTATAAATCAGTATCCAGGCAACGCGAAGAATGAGTTGGGACTCAATAGACATGTTTGTCAGCTTATGCATACCGCATTGAACATGCGACATTTGAACATTTGAACAACATATTGGGACTTTTACTACTTTCATATGTCTATTTCGTGTGTCGGTCCTAGGACCGAGCGTTGCCTTGCGATGCCTGGGTACGCCTTTTACCTTCCACCTCTTTTTTTCAGCCTCGTTCAATCGCGACACGTACTATCGCACGAGAAAAACGGTCTTTGTCGTAAATTTGCATGGTCTTGTTTTTTGTATGAGAGCAAAAAGTTATAGTGGTGCTTGGGCCACGTATACGATTTGTCTAAAGTAATGTCAAACACACATAGATTAAATTTTTACTCGCGTTGAGTATCATCCCATAGGAACCGTCAATAAGAAAGCGAAAAAAACAAACTCACAGTTACATTTCTAATATTATTTAGGATAGTAGCAAGTAGGATAGGATTTTTGTATAAAATAGGATGCGACGTATTCGTAGCCGCGGTACCATAGAAACTAGAAAACCAAAAGAAAAAGCTTACAGTTTTCTATGGGCAGGGTAGATGCGTTATTCTAGAAAGTTGCTTAAAAAAATTACGTTATTTCTTGGGTTTGAATGATGCTATTATCTGTTAAATGCAAAATATCTACTAAATAAGTTTATATCTATGCACGGAACCCATTTCTAGCATCTAAGTACATTCTGGCAAAATTAAGATAAAGAATAAAATTTACATTGTTACTGTCAACCTTATGGCGTCACACATCACAATATTCCACGCGCACGAAGTCGTGGGCCTAAAGCTAGTAGACTCATAAAATGTAACGATATTTGGCCTTTCATAACAATATTTTTCATAGACTACTGTCTAGCTTATTTCTTCCAAAGTCGTGCCAAACTTTCTCACGCACTCTTTCAATATTTTATTAAATATTTGACTCTTTACGTCATTGCACACTGTCCATTTAATAAATGAACATTGAACAGTCACATCCGTAAACAGCACTATGGTTTATTGTAATACAATAATACAACTCATTGATAGTACAGTTACAATGATAATTTTATAAAACGACTGCACGCAGAACGTGCGAGTCGCGATTCAAAAATTAATGCATTTGAACGTTATGAATAGCTATGGAATAATCCCGCCATATCAACTTTTCACAAGCGGTTTGACTCGCTATCCGCTGCGAACGAAACGCCTCCGCGAGCTAATTTTTCCACTAACGCCATCTAGTTACACTTCGAGCCCAAACATACATTCTGTAACTTAAGGCTCTACGCTTCGCTTGTGGCGGGAAATTCAAACTTTAAGCAGTTGTTTGGTTATTGGCGTTAGACCGGGTAAGTACTTTATATGGTAACGGAGTTACCGACAAAAACAGATCATTCTTTATGACATTCTGTAGAGATAGTAATCAGGTCCATATTATTATGTTGTAAATATCTGTATGAAATAATTTGCAATATAGTCTAAGATTATCTATTGCAAAGTCTATTATCATTTGCAATAGTTACCCGGTCGAGCTCCGTAAACGAAAAAACTGTGTGAAAATAAAATGTTCGCGCCGTAAGCGAGACGATCAACCATAACTGTGTATTTTTTTAGATTTTGGCGAAAACAAACAAAGTCGAATAAATACCTAAGCTTTATTTAGAAATGATATGAATAAAACATTATAGGTCCCGGGTTAACATTCAAAAACAGAAAAATAAAAATAATATATTGAATGAGTTGTGTGTAACGAATTAAATATACTTTTTACCCGAATGCATAGAGGAGGGTTATGATTTTGTTGTAGCTAGGGTTGCCAGACGTCCTGATAAAACCAGACGTAGGTCGGCTGTTTGGGTGCCTTTCCGGCCAAATTGCAAGGTGTTTGGCCTGTCCGGATTTCGTTAGGCTTTTTAATTAACGTCGCGGCGACCGGACCGTACCGCGCGGCACCTAGTAACGTGATGGGTAAATGGCGAACACACAGTGACATGTCATTAGGCAAAAGGATTTTGAATTTGGTGTTCTTTTGTTTTCTGTTTTTATTTTTTTGACGTTTGGACACAGTCTCAACACCAATGTATGTATCTGTGTGCGTAATAATTCACTTCAACTATTTTGATTTAAATAAGACATGTGACTATGAAATTTTTAATTTCCGGCCTTTCCATTCAAATGTCCGGTCAAACTGGGCGATAAGTCTGGTTTTCTGAGTTTTACATCTGGCTGCATCTGATTGCAGGTATGTTCTATTAGCGCATTATGCAAGCTAAATGGCTCGATAGATTTGATTAACGAGGTACCTATCATTGAATTCGTCATAATGATACGAATGACATAATGTAGCCTACATTGACAGATGGGATATTTGTCTTTGTAGTTTATATTTGTATTTCCTCGTACTTTTTCGTTGTGCTTTCATGGTTTGTTAAATGGAAGATAGTATAGAATCATAAAATATAACGAAATTCGGACAAAAGCAGAGCGGCGGGCGGGTAATAACGGTTATTTGAATTTTGGTCTATTATATTATACTTGCAGGTCTTGTCACTCAGTCAAATAAAAAAAAACTTACACTAGCTTGTTTCTTCCAAAATCGTGACATACCTACTTTCTTCCTAGACGTTGCAAAATTACAACTTGATGTTTATGTTAACTTTTAGTTTTGAGTTTTGACTTAATTAAAAAACGGTACTTGTTGTTTCCGAATTACAAAAAATAAAAATCTTTATTATCAAGTCGACATTAAAACTCGTGTGACGTAAGCTTACGAATTAAAAATGATAACTGAGTTCGACCAAATCTTCAATCTCTTATTATTAAGTACATAATTATTGTTAGTTTAATTTCATTGGCTTACTTGAATACTTTATTTGTAATATAAACTCGTTTACAAAAGAGGTGTTATGTACTTATTGTAACCGCAACTGTCCCAGAAGCAGATAGGAAAAAAATATATACAGTGGTCAGCGGCAGCGCGGGATCGAATTAGTGCGGCGCGCCTCTCATAACGAATTGATTAAACAAAATTTAATGCGCTACGTGGTCAGGAATATTTAAAGAAGTTATTCGTCAGCTGAATTATAACCTAACTTGCTGTGCCCTGTTTCACTATGACTACTAATCTTCTAAACTGGAATAGATTATCTACTTCAATAAAGCAATAATAATGAATTTGTGTATATCTAGAAAATTTTGAATGAATTAAGAAAGGAGGCGAACACTTTGGTTGTTTGCAGGTTAGCTCAACTGCCTTCAGAAATAGAGACTTTTAAACGGGAGAGTACGTACAGTAAATAACATTAGTTTAATATGATAGTTCTTCACTTGTTTACCGATGGAAAAGCAATTTATCTAGGAGAGAGACGCAGCTGTAGTAATTTATCTACGTTAAGAAGTAGAGCAAGGTGAGAGCTAAGCTAATAGTTGCGTAATAGTAGAACTGTGCTCGGTGAGACTCAAGTAATTTAGTGACGAAAATAGACTTGGAATTGAGATGCAGTTACGAGTAGACGATATTGCCTGCATTCTGTGGATACATATGGATTGATGGATAAGAGCCTAATTTTTTTTTTTATGATAACGCTTAGTCGTTTACTTGACTAATTTTAAGGTTGTGGCTAGCGTGGATTCACGAATCACTTTTTGCACCAAACTCTTTAGTAATTTTACCTCGAAATATCGATATTACAGAATAAAATCCCCCGCCGCGTCTGTCCGTGTGTATGTTCGCACTCCGCACAAATCCCAGAAGCTCCGGTGTGGAATTAAATCCAGTTTGCACTAATCATCTTCTGCCTAGCTTGATTATTCCCCTTTGTGATCTCGTGACAAAGGTATCACATTTCAAAGGGTTACCTACCAAAGGCTACGTGACGCCTTGCGAAATTAAAACTACTATAGTAGTAGAAATTTCATTTTTCTATTATTACAGGGTGGATTTTTTTAAATGGGACTGGTATTTGATAAGGCACTATGAGCTTTGGTAGCTTCAGGACGTTTTAGAAGACGATCGTTAAATTTAGCAGATATTTTGAATTTGGATAAAAATTACTAAATATTCAATTAACACGATTTTTTTTTAAATGTAATCGATCCTGTTTTTTAAAAGAATCAAAAGACTGGCTGAGTTAATAATGACAAAAACAAAAATCGATGTTAGGTTCGCTTAAAAATTGAGGCTGCCAACTATCGATAAGATTCATTGACAGTCAATTGTCATGGGAATTGCAGATAACAGAAGTGAGCCGTAAAGTGTTTGCATCGGCAGCGTCTTTACGTAGATTGCGCAGTTTCTTTCCTACTACCACTGAAACTGCATTAGTGCAATCAATCCTACTCCCCATATAAGATAAGGCCGAGAGCAAATCAACAAGTCTGAGAGACTTCAAAACGTTTGTATTCTGTTCATGGTTCGGCTTGCGGAAATATGACCTCAGATTGGAATGTCGCCAAAAACTCCATAAGGTTACCTATCCGCCTTCGCCGGAATACTCATATTTTTTCCTTACTGTACAGTATTTTGTTCCTTCCTGCCACCCCTCCTTACCTACTACCGAATAATGTTTTTTTTTTACTGTGTTGTCTGGAAGAAATCGCTTTCTACGATAAGACTGCCCATTGTACTACCTTTGTTTATCTATTGTAATTTTTGTGTACGGTGTTTATTTTTTTTGGTGTACAATAAAGAGATTTCTATTCTATTCTATAGATGAACACAGTTGACCGAATCGTTAAAATGAACATTCGCATCGATGAATGATTGACCCGGAGCCGGCAATTTTACTAAACAGTATAAAATTTGATGAATAAGTTGATCGATACCTAACTTTAAATTTAAAGTTCAATAGTCCAATATCCAATACTTTTTCTGCAATTCGTATTTAAATATAGAGTATAATTATAAAATAATATAAAACACGCTTACTAATGATGTGTTTAAATCTAATCCGCGCTAAGAAGTACAATAAAAGTTGAAACATAAACAGGCATGTAATAATAAACGATAGATGTAACTTTTAACATTTTCGGGAGTTTGCACCACCTACGGCGTAGCTTGTTTCTACAAGTCGTTACAGGCGTTCATAGCGGATAATTACGTAGACTCGTAGAGGATCGTAGCTTCGTAGAATGGACGTTACAGACACAACAATGTCTACCCCGAAAAATTTATCATGGATTACTACTTTTTTGACATCAATTAACTTTGTATTAAATCCATTTTAGAATCGTTCTGTCATATTTCAGACACGTAATAAAATGTAAGAAATAAATATAAATGTAGAAAAGTGAAAGTGATAATAGAGTAATAAATTTTTCACGGTTTGATTTCAAATAGTCAAAATGAAGAGTCCCAGTCCATAAAATAGTCAAGTCGAAGACAAAGCCACGATTCAATAAATTGGCGGATCATCATCATTATCAACCCATGGGTCTCCCCTCCCTTTAGCGACCTTTAGCTTAGTCCACCACTGGGACCCGGTCCGAATTGGTGTATAACATACCTACATACTTCCGAAATAATTCTCAAGCAGGTAAATAGGTTTCCTCACGATGTATTCCTTCATTGAAAAGCGAGTAATAATTACGTACATATTTTTACGTAAAACACATTGGTACAAGTCCGCACTGGGATTTGAACTCTCGACCCTCTCCTTGGAAAGCGGACGTGCTCCCACTTAGCTTCAGCTGGCGGATGCTTGAATGAAACTTCCTGTAGGTACTCGTACCTACAGTTTTATAATGTCTTTTGTGTTTGTATGATTTGCCTACACTCGTGTACGCCACTTCATGCCTTAATATAGTTGAAACTCCTTTACACGGTGTGTTCCAGACGTTCCTACATTAGTTGAACAACTTTTCAACTACATATGTACTAAAGTACAAATCATATTACATTTCTCCGCTCTTGAAGTTGCGACGTTAGAAGTTTCAAACCTGCAGTTTCTCTGTCGACTAATTTAACGTAACGTACAATTTCTATCTCCAGTCATCAAGAACCAAGTACTACCAAATTCTACAAATACATGGTTATGAAGTACGAGTATTACATTATCTTACATATTGCATGCTGCATTGTTAATTAATTTCTGTTCTGTACCTTTTTTCAAATAAATTTACCTTTATCTTTCTTCATTTCTCAGTGTTATCCGGTAATAAAAATGACTATTTCAGTTTTAAGGATTACAAAGGCTATGGAGCCTAAACACACGGCGTTTTTATGCACGCAGACGACGCGCGCATACGCAATTCAAACGCGATTCAGACGCAGCCTTGTAAGCTTTCTGGGCATCGACGGTGCCGTAAACGCGACGTCTGCGCGCATAAAAAACGACGTGTGCTTAGGCTCTAAGTCTACACTTGAAATTCAATTAAGGTTTCGTCAATCAGCGGATGGAGCGGGACGGCGATGCGACGAGCAGTTGTAATGCACTAGTTAAATATAGAGATGACACACAGATCGCTCGCGTCAGGCCAGCAAACCCAAACCCTTTAAAATAGTCCTCCGTCCAAACCCTTTTAAACTCTTCAAAATCGTCCTTTAAACCAATCACTAGATACCATTACATGAAATTTCACATAAATTTACGTACATTGCCTTTTGTGAAATAAATATCATGTTCGAACAATGGACTTTTCAAAATACTCGAACATTTCAACGAATCAATTTCATTTGTAAGCACTGCGTGTCAATGCATATAAGCCCCTCTTTGAAACCGTAAAATAAAATGACGTGGTTGCCAAGCCCATTGAATAGCCGCAGTCAGTCAGAAAGGCTGAAACTATAAAGCCAGCTTCATCAAATTACCGGATGAATGCTAGCCCCAAAAATAAAAGACTCATATCCAAAGGCTACGGTTGTCTTTTTTGTACTTGAATGGAGTGTACAGGGCTACAAACAAAATTCAATTGAGGAGCACCGCGTACACATGTAGTATTTGTTTTTGGCGGCCTATTCGTGAAAAAGTCTATCAGTCTGTCCATGGAATGTCCAATTAGGTTCCACACAACCCCCACAACAATAGTTTCAATCAAACAATGGTACCACAAACTTCAACAACAATAGAAGAATCAACGCCGCTTCAGATTCGACAAGAATTCGAGTTGGTGTTCGGTAAGCAATGGGCTCGATAGATTCTTTAATCAGTCACGTGGAATTTGAATCAGAATACAGAAAAAAATATATACCTACTTTCTAAGAATATTAGCTAAAATTAACCCATACCACTTATATAATATTAAAAATGCGAAAGTGTGCATGTTGGGTTGTCTTTCATTCACGCAGCAACGGAGTAGTGTATCGACGTGCATTTTTTTTGACACAAAGATAGTTAAAGTTCTGGATATTATTTTTGTCCCAGAAATTATGGTTGTTGCCAATAATACTACAATAACAGAGAACCCAGGAGCCAACGCATAAGTACTGTGTACCTTGTTGACGCGCTTCGTTAATTTTTGACACAAGCGACCAGACTTCAGGATGAATTCGTATGGTCCATTACATAAAGCATGTGTTACATGTAAGCGGTAGTAGCTTAGTAGGAGAACATCCGCCTTCCAAGGAGAAGGACGTGAGTTCAGACCTCAGTGCGAGCATGTACCAATGTTTTTGTTGTAAAAAATATGTATGATATGTATATAATTGTCACTCGTTTTTCGGTGAAGGAAAACATCGTGAGGAAACCCACATACCTACCCGAGAATTATTTCGGAGATAGATACGTTATTCACCAATCTGGACCGGGCCCCCGTGGTGAATTATGGCCTAGCCCTCATCACGAAAGTGAGGGTAAAAATATCTACAGACCTAAAACGTGACATTGTATTTTATATGCTAACGGTCATTGCTGGAGATGTGTAGAAGGTTATCATTGTAGATAACACCGCCACTACTGCGGTTGCCTTCTTAATTGCCAGAAAGCTTAGCGTTGCCGAAGGTTCGCCCGCTGCGGCAGGCACGGGTGTTGGGGCGTAAAACCACAAAAAAAAACCGCCACGAGCGAGTAGTTCTCGCGCACCTAGGATTCCGTACAAACTTGAAGGTCTTAATAAATCACCAATCGCAAATAAAATTACGCTTTTTTATATTAAACCACATATTTAGGGTTTTCAGATTTTTTTCCGTTTCATGTGGTGGTATAAGAATATATGCAAAATATGCTATATAAACAATCAGATATTTGATCGCATTGACTGGCACGTTTGATTTATTTAATCGACTTCAAAAATGTAGGAGGTTATCAATTCGACTGTTTTTTTTTCACAGCTGAAGTAGACCGTAGGCCTGATACTTGGATACTCGGTTTATTTTGTGAAAATCATTTACGTCCTTATAATATTGTTGTTAACTGTTGTTTCTATAATTATACACAATTTACTATCTTTGTATTCATAGTTTTAGCAATAAATATGATTCTGATTCTGATTCTTGAAAAACTCAGTAGTTATTTGATGTTAGTCGGGACGACTTTAGGGATCAACGCTTGTTGTAAAAAATCGAGCTGTTTCGCTCAAGTGCACAGTAATTGCCTTTAAAGAAAATCAAGCTAGAAGACGGGGTTTATTTCTCATACGTATTTTTACGAGTATACTTGTGGGCTACTCACATACAACAAATATATAATTCTATATATCTCCCTACTTACTATAAAATATCTATAATACATTTGTATAAATAAATAATAAACAATACACTGATTTAACAATACATAAATTACTCATAATAAACATAAAATATAATACACCTAAACTAAACCTATATAACACTGATGGTAAGCGCATTGGAATCCGCGGTAGCCTCCTCTGGCTACCTTGTTTGTGCTACGGTTCGCGCGACACAGATTACGCGGTAGTAGTCGAGCTCGGGCGCGTCTCCCGCTCGCGACCGGTTCACGATCAAGGATCACGCCAGACCCAGAGGACGCGATCCAACTCCAGCTACCGGAAGTACCCTTTGTGCTGGTATCATTCAAAGCACGGAGGAGACGCACGCTCCTGTGTCAAGCCATGCGACTTTGTTAAAAAGGCGGGAAACTTCACGGGCAGTCGCTAATGGCGGCTGACGATTGCCCTGCCTCTTCAGGTCGCCTCTTCGTTACCGACCGTAGTTCGAGCACCCAGTTCCTGGTGGACACCGGCAGTGACCTATGCGTATACCCTCGATCTGCACTTCGGGAACGTCGCAGCAAGACCGACTACCAACTGTGCGCGGCTAACGGAACTACAATAGACACTTTCGGTTATTTAGAGCTAAATTTAAATTTAGGCTTAAGGCGTAGCTTTCCATGGCGCTTCATTGTAGCAAATGTTACTAAAGCTATTATTGGTGTTGATTTCCTTAGCTTTTATAATCTGATAGTAGATTGCCGTAATCAGCGTTTAATTGATAACACCACAACATTGTTTTCAAATGCTTCTATTGCTAAGACTGATGTATTTTCTATTAAGGCTTGGACGGGTGACACAAGGTATCACAATATCTTAAATAATTTTCCAGAAATTACCCGCCCTTCAGGCACACCGCTGATTCCAAAGCACACCACCAAACACCACATCCGCACTACACCCGGCCCACCCATATCATGCACACCTCGCAGACTAGCTCCCGATAAGCTTAAAATTGCTAAGCAAGAATTTGAACTGATGCTTAGTAATGGTACAGCGCGCCCATCTGACAGTCCCTGGGCCGCGCCCTTACACCTGGCTCCAAAAAAGGATAATGGCTGGCGACCATGCGGCGACTATCGAATGCTCAACGCACGCACTATCCCAGACCGTTATCCAATAAAACACATACAAGACTTCGCTCAAAGTATCGCTGGTTGTATGGTCTACTCAACAATAGACCTAGTTAAGGCCTACAACCAAATACCGGTTTACCAGGATGACATACAGAAGACCGCGATCTCGACACCCTTCGGACTGTTTGAGTTTCCATTCATGACCTTTGGGTTAAGAAATGCAGGTCAAACATTCCAAAGGTTTGTCGACGAGATGACCAGAGGTCTCGACTTCTGCTATTGTTATTTGGACGATTTCCTCGTCTACTCCCGCACAGAAGTAGACCATGAAGCCCACCTTCAGCAGCTTTTCACCCGCATGAAGGAATATGGCATCCTCGTAAACACAGCGAAATGCGTCTTTGGAGCTAGCGAAGTTTCATTTCTGGGGTACAAAATATCAGCCTCCGGTACGAAGCCCCTGGAATCAAAAGTGGAGGCCATCAAGCATTACCCCCCACCAAAGACGGTCCGTGAATTGAGACGATTTTTGGGGATGGTAAATTTTTACAGGCGATTTTTACCGCACGCCGCCAAAGTTCAAGCACCCCTAAACGCCTTACTAACTGGATCAGTAAAAGCATCGCATCCAATCCACCTGTCTGGTGATACACTGTTGGCCTTCGAACAATGCAAAGAAAACCTGGCTAACGCTGCATTGCTCGCTCACCCAGATTGTCAAGCCAAACTCGCGCTGGTAACAGACGCGTCAAATTTGGCGATGGGAGCAGTTCTGCAGCAGTTTGTGGATGGTACGTGGCAACCCCTCGCGTTCTTCTCACGGAAGTTCAGTCCTTCTCAACAGAAGTACTCAGCCTTTGACCGCGAGCTGTTAGCCATTTACGAAAGCATAAAACACTTCAGGCACATGTTGGAGGCAAGACACTTTGTGGTGTATACAGACCACAAACCTCTCAGTTATGCTTTTAACGAAAGAAAAGCTAACTGTTCCCCTCGTCAGTACCGGCACCTCGATTATATCTCGCAGTTCACTACCGATATCCAACACATCTCAGGCAGAGATAACGTCGTCTCTGATGCATTGTCCAGGATAGAAGAACTGCAGACATCAATCGACTTCACCTTGCTCGCCACATCTCAAGCATCTGACCAAGAGCTCGCTCAACTTCTGGGTGGTGAATCTTCACTCCGCCTGAAGAAGTTGAAAATCCCCAACACCCACACAGAACTTTACTGTGACATTAGCACAGAATCACCAAGGCCTTTCATTACGAAACCATTTCGAAAACCACTCTTTGATAGCCTTCATAATCTCAGCCACCCAGGCGCAAACGCAACCGCTAAAATGATAGCAGAGCGATTTATTTGGCCGGGGGCGCGCAAAGACTGCCGAGAGTGGTCACGAAAGTGCCTGGCCTGTCAACGCGCTAAAGTGAGTCGCCATGTGTCATCTCCATTAAGCACATTCGACTTACCTCGCGCCCGATTCGCTTTTGTCCACGTGGACATTATTGGACCACTGCCTTCATCACAAGGCCATCGGTACTGCTTAACAGCAGTGGACCGTTTTACACGCTGGCCCGAAGTCACGCCAATGGCAGATATGACAGCTGAAACTGTTGGCAAGGCGTTGATGTCGTGGATATCCAGATTTGGATGTCCAACCGACATTGTGACTGACCGCGGCGGTCAGTTTGAATCGGCACTTTTCCAATACCTTGGAAAAATTATCGGATTCAAACACCGCAGAACAACCGCGTATCATCCAGCGTGTAACGGTTTGGTGGAACGTTTTCACCGTCAATTAAAAGCAGCGATAATGTGTCACGCTGACAACAACTGGGTTGATACATTACCCTTGGTGCTTTTAGGCATAAGAAGCTCATTTAAAGAGGATCTTCAAGCTTCATCAGCAGAGATGGTGTATGGCGAGCCGTTACGTCTGCCGGGAGAATTTTTCCAGGCGACAGTGCCAGACTCCACCGACATATCAGACTTCACCACTCGCCTGCGCCATTTTGCAGCTAAGCTGAAGCCCTCACCAGCTTCTCGTCACACTAAAACCAAAATCTTCATTTTCAAAGATTTGACATCATCCAGCCACGTTTTCTTAAGGGACGATGCAGTGCGAGGCGCTTTACAGCCTCCCTTCACCGGCCCCTACGAAGTGCTCGAACGCGGTGACAAAACCTTTAAATTATCTGTCAAGGGTAAAACTGTTACCGTGTCTATAGATCGGCTCAAGCCGGCCTACATGCTGGTTGATCCAACTCCTACCCCCACCCCATCCCCCATTCCCACTGTCTTACCCGATCCCATTCCAACACAGCAACAGGACAATTTGATCCCAGTCCCGGCGCAGGATGTAGTAAAGGAGACTCGCTATGGACGTAAAGTGCGACTCCCAAACTACTATCGTCCGTAGTGACGGACTCTGAAAGGGGGGTGATGTGGGCTACTCACATACAACAAATATATAATTCTATATATCTCCCTACTTACTATAAAATATCTATAATACATTTGTATAAATAAATAATAAACAATACACTGATTTAACAATACATAAATTACTCATAATAAACATAAAATATAATACACCTAAACTAAACCTATATAACACTGATGGTAAGCGCATTGGAATCCGCGGTAGCCTCCTCTGGCTACCTTGTTTGTGCTACGGTTCGCGCGACACAGATTACGCGGTAGTAGTCGAGCTCGGGCGCGTCTCCCGCTCGCGACCGGTTGCCGCCGCCGCGACCCGGGCCTTCCCCGCGCTAGCCCTCAGTCAGCGACAGACTAGTTGGCGATAACTGTGTCACACGCTCACCCATCTGTTTACTCCTTCTATACCCGAATAAACTATTTAAACAAGAGGACGCTTTGATTGTGCACCCGCGTCCCATATACTCGTATAGCTGTTAGGTACCACACCACTATTTTACCGTATTTTGCCTATTTGATGTTCATGCACATTTTGGCACTAAATTTCACTAATATCTGTATATAAAAACAAATTAATACATCTAATTTTTATTGTTTTGGAAATAAAATAAACTATACCGAATTATATATTTCACTTAAATTTGGTATGGTGTTTCTAAAACGTAAATACCTATTAATCAACTGAAAATTCGTTTGATAATAATTATCTTGGCTACTCGACTTTCAAATAAATTATAATACTTTAATTACCTCTCATTAGAGAATCTTATACCATGGTTCATTTCAGGTGAATATTTATCAAATCGAATTTACCACTGAATATTGGCTGGCCAAAACGTGAGCCAGAGGCCTAGATAAGCGGAAAACGCTCCGTGTCGATTTAATTTAAAAAATCGATAACGCTTGTGCTTCAGAGATAAAGAGTTCATAAAGAAACTTCAAACGATATCCTATTTGTCAAAATAAGACTAGTATTGACGCTGAGATGAGCAGATGAACACTGAGACAGAGTGATACTTATATCCATAACCGTCCGTCGGCTTTGTTTTATTTTATTTATTTTATATAAGAATATATTCTGTAACATTTATTCAAACTCAAACTCAAACTCAAATCATTTATTGTAAATAGGCAAAATATTGCACTTTTACACGTCAAAAAAAATAATATCTTATACATAAGTATAGAAATACAAAAAAAATAAGTCAAATTTTATGATCTACGAAACGAATGATTATTATCTAATTATGGTTTGAGTTAGAAAAAGGATATTTCCCTTTCAAGTGGTGACCCATGCCTGAGTCTCGCACACGAAAAGGAAAACTCCATTGACTCTACCAGTGCTTCGGAAATACGCCCGTTAGAGAAGATAGCACCAAGAAACTATACGGCGATGTCATTTTTTAAATTTTAGTCATTCTTTTTTTTTTTTTTTTTTTAAGCCATAATATACAATATAAAAATAAATTATTCTATTGACAATATTATGATATACCATTATTACCAAACTATTAAATTACATTATTGAAATTGTATAAATTACGTTACTTATCATTATCATGGAGATTGGGACATTGAGGCCATGCATTTTTGTCTTTAACATAGTCATTAATAGTGTAATAGGCTTTCTTTATGAGATTAACCTTAATAAATGTTTTAAACCTCTGCATGGGCAATTGATCAATTCCCTCTGGTAACTTATTATAAAAGCGTATACAGTTCCCCATAAATGAACCATTAACCTTCTGCAACCGAAATCTAGGTACATTCAGTTTATTTCTATTTCTAGTATTAAAGTTATGAATATCGCAATTTTTGACAAAGTTGTTGATATTTTTCCGAACGTACAATAAGTTTTCATATATGTATTGACAAGCCACTGTAAGAATATTGATCTCTTTAAATCGTTCCCGGAGAGAATCGCGGGATTTCATATTATATATGGAACGAATTGCTCTCTTCTGTAGCACAAATACTGTTTGTAGTCGTAGTGTATTAATCGAGATAGGTACAATATTTATTATAAGTACGCTATCCCTGTCAAATGCAAGCGACGTCTGTATCTGAACAATGGAAGCGTTAAAGTCTTCAAAGCTACGTAATATTACTTAGAAATAAATAATTGCTTTACAATTAAATGATTTGATTTGATTTATTGTAAGTGCATTTCTTGAAGCCCTTTTTACTACCTGAATGCCCCAAAGGAGGGAATGTTTTCATATGTAACATATGTATGATCATGTCGTATGTATGTATGCTATAGGTTATATCAAAGAAAATATAATATAGAAATATAGAATCGTGAGATATGAAATAAGCAATGTCTTACAGCAAATGTAAAGGAAAAAACTGAAAACTATAAGTATGTGTGTAGTTTAATAATAAAAAAGCGAATTTACTCTAACAAACTTATTTTTTGCGACTGGTGCAATAGCCCTATCTAGGGATCGAACGGCAAAGTTAGTTAGAGCAATAATGTTAGATGCAGTTTGTACGGAAGCGTAGGCGCGCGAGGCCAACTCGCACGTGCCCGGTTTTTTTAACAATAGCAGGGTTTCAACTTCTTCAAGTTTGATATGGTGAACCAGTAGACTAGACACTTTATTTAAGATATCTTCTATGTAGAGATTGTTTATCCTTAAATGCTTTATTATAAGTATAGGTAAAGCTGAAGGAGATAAACTGATAGATAAGTGAAGGGAACTTAATCCAGCCATCGAGCGAGTCCTGCGGGGCTATGCAGCACGGTGCGGATCAGCTCGAGTTCGTTTCATTTTGACATTAGATTGCCATGGGACTCGTCATTTCAATACGAATGACGAGTCTCGTGGCAATTAAACATCAAAATGAAACGAACTCGAGCTGATCCGCACCGTGCTGCATAGCTCCGCCGGATATTATTCAGTTTATTTTTATTACCTACCTATGCATTTTGTTTGTATGTTTTTACTAACATGGTACGAGTCCGCTTTGGAGTAATACTAATTATGGAAACTAAATATTATTCTGTGAAAAATTACCAGGAACATCCGATCAACACCAAATCTCATTAAAGTGTCAAAACGGCGTCCTTCTAGATTGCTTACGGCCGGCGTGGTACTGTGAAGCTATCGTACTAATGTGTCATTTTTAGGCAATTCACAATTTTGTCTTGATTTCATCATCATCATCATCAATCCATATCAGCTCACGGCTGAGCACGGGTCTCTCTCGGGAATAGGCCATAATCCACCATTAATCGATTTGTTCAACCTTCATTAGATTGGTAGTATAATTAAGAGAATTGCCCTCTGATGTCACTGGTGTAGAGTTCAGTTCTTGGTTTTTTAGTTCTCTCAGTGTTCAGTTTAAAAAAATACCCAACAGCCGCTGAAAGGTTACGAAACTCTGAACTTAGCTACTGTTTAACTAGCTGGACTCCGCTAATTTTATTGTGACTGAATTAAACGCAAAGAATGAAAGAACAAGCTATTTATGGCGTAAGAAAGAAAACTAGGAAGAGTTTTCATTACTATGCAAATAGAAAACGGCGGAGCGTTGTTATAAAAATATCTATCTAGAAGTTAGTCGTCAGATGATTAGAATGTAGCTAAATGTAAGTTGTGAGGAAGTTGTCATTTCCAATGTCATGTAAAAATAATTCTCTAATGATTATGGGTTTTAAAGCGTCTTCGTAATAAATATTTAGTCATAAGACTGCAGAAAAGGTATGTTAATGCAGGTACGTTAGATAGATAGATAAACTCTTTATTGAAACACCACAGAACAAAGAAAACTTAAAAACTAGAACAAAACAAATTATACAATTAGTGTCACAATGGGCGGTCTTATCGCTCAGAGCGATCTCTTCCAGACAACCATGCACGGAGAGGAGTAATTATGACATCGGACGGTGGCTTTTCGTATATACATAGAATAAAATAAATAAATAAATAGATACATATTATACACAAAATAAACTTAAATAATAGATAAACTTAATATATAACATAATATAATAAACATACATACTAATACAAATATATCCGTTTTTAATTACTTCTTTCTTTACATGTGATAACTCAAATATAATGTATAAGTATACAAATGTTATAATGTTCCTTCTGAAGGACGATAATTGAAAAACTAAAAAAGGCGATGTCCCTTGTTGTATTTATTTCAATGACATTGCATAAATATATTTTGTCCACTGGCGTAAGTGGGTGATAAGCTGACTAAGAAGCTGGAGTTTGCGTGTTTGATTCCCGCACAGGACAAACATTTGTGTGAACCACAGGTATTAGCTCCGGATCTGGGACTATGGCACTCGTAGTTCCTGAATCTTTAGAAATAGGAAGCCTAGGGGCCAGAATCTACGTATGTGATCGTGATTATAATTAGAGTTAATGGAGTTTTCTTTCCCTGTGCGAGATTCAGTCATGAATCACCACATGAAAGGGCAATATGTTTTTCAAACTCAAACCATAATCAGTTATTCAATAATTTCATCATCAACCCATAACGTCCCACTGCTGGGCACGGGTCTCTCCTCACTTTCGTGGGGAGGGTTAGGCCATAATCCACCACGGAGGCCCGGTCCGGATTGGTGGATAACATACCTACCAATAATTTAGTTGATCATATTTGTTTTTTTTTCTTTACATGAGACTGAAGTGTTTGACTTTTAAAAGTGAATTATGTTTGACTACTTGCAATAAATGATTTGAGTTTTGAGAGTTTTTTTACTAAAGTCGTTTTTCATCTAATTACGGCTTGTATTTTTTTTAAATTCTGACAAACTTTTTTGGTTTCTAATGAGGGAGTGAAAGGTTCTGCAACTTTGCCCTTTCCACGATTGAAACAATTAAAAAATTGCTTGCCTAAAAAAACAGGAAACTTGTTTTTCACCCTTTTAAAATGAATGTTCTGCAAAATTTTTAAGGTTTCTATGTTTATTATTTTCCTTAAGGAAGCGCGCAAAATGCGAATTGCTAACGCAATGCTTTGCCGGAACCCGTGACACGCACGTGAGTTTTTTCAACCCCAGTTTGACTCTTGCGCCCTATACTTTTAAATGTTTTTAAATTTCTCATTATTATATTATTACTATGGGTTCCATATTATTTTATTATTGTAGCACCGAAACCGCGGGGCGCAGATAGTAACAAATAAAATAGAATTTCAAAAGGTACGCTAAGGTTTTTTAAACTCATTTATAGTTTTTTAATTTGTCTCCCGAGTACGCGCCGTACTACTGTGTCTGAAAAACATGGTATCGGAACCTTAAGTCTGTAAATTAACTAAAATTCGATTATCAGACGAAATTACAGTTTGGATTAACATTTTTTTTAATTTTTAGAAAAGCTGTCAGTTTTTTACGCTATGTGAAAAATTACCGTTAAATGTTGAGAGTTGAGACTAACATTTTGGTCATGGTCTCTCTAACTAATATTAATTTTTCAGTACATTACTTTTGGCATTATTGTTTTAACAAAACAAATACATATCTGAAACAAAACATTGTTTACCCTCGACCAACATTCACGGAGGAAAGGTACCTATTATACACATTTTAAGGCCTTTAGGGTCGTTAGAAATATTAATTATCTGCTGTGCTTATTAACAGACCTAGCAATAATTAAACCTGTTTATGCTTCTTCTCATTCAATACATCGAAAGGTGTGGCATTTTTATTTTTTGTGTCTGCCATACGGCGCAATGCCATATAAGGTAAAAATAATGCTTTTTTAAAGTGTTTTTAGAGTTTTTAAATTTATTTTAGTTTTTATGGGCAAGGAACTCGCGCGGGCGTCTTCTGAACACACTACCAAAGTTTCATCTAAATTTGTTTAACCGTTTTGGAGTCCATACATTTGAACATACATTCATAAAATTCCATTGAATTCCAGAAAAACAACATTTTTTTTGTACGTGATACCAGTTCTAAGAAAAATGCGATTAAAAGGAAAGCGAGTCATTTATTTGTGAAAAACCCGTTACCTAGAATCTCCACTAACTACTTGTGCAATGATTCTAAACATATATTATCTTTACTTTTAAAATTGACTCGTATGTGTAGGTACAATATGAAAGGCCAACGGTCAAAGTTATGGTAACATTGGTGCAAAAAGCTGATTCTAGCCTTGATAAGGAATGTATAACGGATTAGGACTCCTTAATTATATAAAAAGAAATATTAATATTTCTATAAAATCAGTTGGAATATTTATTCAAATGAACTTTAATTTTTTCCTAATTGTGTATAAAATCAGTAATTCAATGTTTTAACTTAACGCAATTTAATTTAAACGTGACATAAGTGAAATTAATATGATCAAACGTTGAACTGTTTTATCGTTTACGATTTTGATTTGGGTTTTTTTTTAACTTAAAGGTAGAAAAAGTCCCGAATATCTAACTAAAGTATGAGCTACCACGATTCACAAAGAAAAATAATAGCGTAAATAGGTTCAGACTTGACATAGTGGGGAAGCGTAAACGAAATGATGGCGCAAGGAATGCAAATCATTCGAATTGAGCATTGTAGAGGCGGGCAGGAAGCGAGCAAAATATTAAATGGCTATTCAGCCCCAAGCGAGGCACAGCATTTTAGAAATACGATGGGAAACAAGTGCAAAAAATCAAAACCAGATGAGGTATAAGAGGTGCCGGAAATTATGAGTCCTCCAGGCCGAGTGTGTTCGAGCAAAGCGAGCTAAAGATAATTATCAAAGCCTTCACACGTAGAAGTAGGAAGTAGAAAAATAGCGATATTGCCGCGTAAAAACGGTGCAGTTTTTTTACCACTTTGTCATAATGGGTTTTATATTCGTACCTTGAAGAAGTGGAAGCAAAACGACCAAATAACGTGTCTTTACTCAACCGGAACCCAAACCGTAGGAGAATGCAGATAGGTCAGATAAACGGGTAAGAAACCAATTAGTTCCAGATTTTTTCTTTAAAATTTAACTAACTGCGCTTTTGTTCCGTAAGATACACTGAAATAAATGCTATTTAAACTGACCTCCAGCCGGCGGTTTACTTTTATTATGTACGCCCGAAAAACATCAAATTATTTTAGTTTAATCTTTGGTCAACTGCTCATTCATATTGAAAACAATGAACCTATAGGAAACGCGACTAGCGGACTACATTGCGTTTTTTTTTTTAAAGAATTTAAATGTGAGCGGTTTTTCCCGCAGACTTCTATCATTTTGAGGTAACAAGATAAATGTACTGTTATGTACCTTGATTCGAAATGTTGCATGTTATATTTGTTCAGTTATTTATTGGTCCCGAAGACAACCTAAGACAATAAAATAATGTAGTGTCATTTTGTAGAGTACATAAAAAACATTTCAACAGTCTAGTTTACGGATTAGTTTAGAAGAATGCAATTTTCCAGGAATTTGATGTTTCCGGTGTTCAGAGTCCTCGATGTCTTAATTCTCGGCAATATCCGTACGACTTTTTAACGTTCAAATAAGATAACTGTAACTGTCCTAAGTCGCTTACGTAAATAGTTAATTATGTAATTTTTGGGCTAAGCTAACGTTAGTTAAAAAAATGGCTGCCGTTCCACGTGTGATATAAGGAGGTAGATTTATCGATAAAAAATCTCAATAACGCCCCCCACAAATATGTGTATCATGCCGGAACACACTATATAAAGCCAATATTTAGTAACCGGAAACAATATGTTTCAAGTTACTTCAAAGTTTTAATAATTAATTACAAGGCTTTGCTTCCTATTAACCCTTTTAGTTTTAATAACGGAATCTTTCGTTTCGCAAGAAATAGCCATAGGCAACCGAAGACCTATCTACCCGTTCCATTTCATAATTATTATCTTTTCGTAAATGTTTATCTTATCTATACTTTCATTTCTTTTTACATGCAAATATAGTTGAAGCGACGAAGTAAATAACCTGAAAATATGATAAAAGTCAGGGCATGAAATTAAATACCACATTATCGTTATTGATTTTTTTATTAAATAAGTAATAGAGAACATAAGTTTATTAAAACCATTTTATTCAAAATAAACATAAAATATGACTAGTGCTTATTACATACAATTTTATACATAGCAATTCAGTAAACTTAGTATATCATTTCATTTGTTCAGTCTTTTCGATGACGGGTGTTGGAAATTGTCCATTTGCAGTCGACGGCATCTTCTTAATCAGCTTTGTCGGAAAAAATTCCGTGACACGATAAGACAATTGTCTTGTGGATCCATAATATCTTTCATTTTCATCATACTAATATTATATCATAATGTTCATTATGATTAATTATATCAAGTGAAAGTGGTGTTTTTTATCTGGTCGCTGAACACAATTTTTCATAATTTGATTGAATTCAAAAACGTATATTATCTACAGAAAAAGGTTAATTTGGTGCAAGGTACAAGAAAACGCAAATTGTGTAAGTATTTTTTTGTAACAGTAAAAACGTTGGAAACTATATAAAACATTTGCCCTGAAGTGGTACATCGTACGGGCTAAATAACAAAATAAAACTCTGTTTTTCTTTCCAATTAAGTAAGCCTACTTATCTTTCCGGAGGAGCTCATTTTATTCCAAGAAATCACTTTTATTTTATTTCCACACTCTTTTACTCGTTGAATATCTTTTTTGAGCTTGTGGAAAAATAACCCGGAAAACATATTTATTTTTTCAATATTCTTGGAATCAAAATAAATTTATATGAGAATATGTTTGTGGAGTTATTTTTGTATGTCTGAATTTCCTTATTGAACACAATAATGAAATCTTTTGCTGTTCTAACAATAGGATAGTTTTGTTATAGAACCGCTACCATTGTGTTACTTTAACTTACTAAATTTATAATTTTAGCATCACCGAAAGACAATAACGTTTAAAAATAATTAACATCCGCGTAGATTGAAATTTATCAATGACTGATGAGGTTGACCGAAGACCGGTGCATACCAATGAATAGTAGATATAAAGTTATCTTAAACGAATTATTCCCAAAGAGCTCTCAAAGAAAGCCTTGAAATACAACACTCCTAGTATTCTCAACCCCTGACACGACGGGGCCTATACCGCCCAAATATTACACCCGCAAGTTCAAAACCAGGAGGTCTTTCAGAGGCACTAAATATTGATTAAATAATTCGGCAGCCACCTCACATAAATCCTTACTTTTATTTTTATGTTTAAGTAAATTTAAGTAATTTGGTAAAATTATTATAAGGACGTTAACATCGAGTATTTTTTTTTCAGTGTGAAACAATGCGCGAATGAGGAGAAATGTTGTTTATAAGTATCCGCGAAAATTTATTTCACCAGTCTCCGTGTGGGGTTGAAAAAATTCACATAGCTTATGACCTCAGAGTTGAGACGACCCACAGGTTGTCCCAAAACTTGGGTAAAATTATTTGAAGGTCTTACATGGTTGCTGGTGAACCGGAACACGACGACCGACGCGGTAGAACAAGAAAGTAATACGCGCGGTTGTTCTGTAATAACTGTTGGTAAGTGATCTATCGACGCGAGTTAAGTCGCGTACGCGAGGAGTTCAGAGTGGCAAGCAAGCGTCCGAACGGTCCGACGAGCTATACCATACTGCGTATCGACCCCGCGCGCGCGGGGGCCCAAACTCGCCTTCCCGCCCGCCCAGATATCCCCCCGCGCCCGCCCATCGCGTACTCCTGTCAAAATGTAAAGAGGTTTTAACTATTCATTTGCTATAATCAACGAAAGATGCGAACAATGTCCTCGAAATTATTTGCATTTTTTTGACTTGCAAAAACACTTTATAACGAAAAATTTTTTTATCGAACGAAACCACATCAATAAAGAACCACACATGTATCAGAAACCGCGAAGCGTTTGTGGCAGCAAATTAGCCACGCAGCGCAACTCTACAAAGAGAAGTTTAATTGCCGCTACGCTGCTACGCCGTAGCATTCTCTTAATTCTTATAAGTGTTTTTAA
Source organism: Campaea margaritaria (assembly GCA_912999815.1). Taxonomy (NCBI): domain Eukaryota; kingdom Metazoa; phylum Arthropoda; class Insecta; order Lepidoptera; family Geometridae; genus Campaea; species Campaea margaritaria. Next base: position 12,456,954 of record OU538788.1, read on the forward strand.
AACCTAGCGGCACTGATAGAACGTTGTTCATTATTAATATTAACTCCAAAAAGATTAATATTACATTTAGTTATTTTTACAGTGTTACATTATTTTTCCTTCAAGCTACCAAACTTTTAAACCATAATATTAAAACCAAAGCAGTCATACATGCAATGACATGATTAATAACTTTAACTTGTATATTTATCCACCTTTAGTTAGTCTAGTTCCAACATCAACATTTCGTTTACGTTGTTTAGTTTACCTGGAATTTTAACCCGTTTCATTTTCTGTTTTGTTTGCCTTTATGTAGGATTAAAATGTTTTATTGAAGGAGTTTATCCATTATCTTATCCGAGTAATTCCGCGAAAAACACCAATTAGAAGATGAGAAAGGTTGCGAATAATACGCTTTTCTATGAAAAATAAGTATAGTTATGTATTAATAATCTAACCCGGTAGGCCAGGCGTAGCGATTACCATCAGGTGAACGACTTGCTCTTTTCATTATTTAGTAACATAAAAAAACCAGGTCGAAATGTAAATGGATAAATCTAATGGTATTATCAAGTCGTGTATTAGAAAATTCTAAGAGTTAGAACAAAAGATACGACACATCGATCTTATTTTCCAAATTACTTGTCATTCTGTAGGGTAGGGATTCATCCATTCTGTGTTGTCCACCAACATTTGTCGTGGAGGTGGAAATAACGAAAAATATCTTATTTTTAAATGTAAAAGCCTTTATCCTTGTAGGATGTAGCTGTTACCCTCAATTTCGTTTACGGTGGGATTTTCTAAGCATTGAGATCTCTTTTCACTAAATTTATGTTTTTTTTTTTGTAGTATGTAATTAAATTGTATTTTTGGTATTATTTGCCTAATAATAATTGGTATTTAGGTAGCGACATAGTATTAAGATAATTGTGAAGCATCTATTAGGCTGTGGTAGCAGTTGATCTGATTGTTATCTACTCGTACTTTATTTATTTATTTATTTATTTATGTTTAATTGGCTGAGTTACGAAACAAGCAAGTCATTCACCTGATGGTAAGCGATACGCCTGCCCATAACAGTAACAGTACCAGCCACAATTATGCTTTTTATTTTTATATTTATAATACTTATTTTAAAACCAATTATTTTCCTAACCTCCACAATGTCCAATGTCCAATGTTTCATTTTCAATATTAAAAGTGCGTGTTCTCATAATTACATTTTTTAAATGTTTAAACAAAAAATGTATAGTATATAATGACTCTTAAGTTCAAACTTCTCTTGATATAATATATTATAATAATCCCAAAGCTTAAAAGAGGATAACCGTTGGCATACACATTTATTGCTATATTTTTGGATGATCCATTTTTTATTAAGGAAATGGCCATTATATTGAGAGCGCTTTGTGTCAATTTCATAAATGTGGGTTGTCTAATTTAGTGGTTACTCGAGCTTCAATTTGTAAAAATTGAAGTCGATTTCTTCCCTTTGTCTATGATATGGCATGAATTGTCTTAATGTGCAGATCCGTGACTGCGCAACTGACAAGTTAAGTTAATTTGCAAGTCACGATCGATGACCTAAAGCCAATTGATGACCTTAAATATTTACCTCGTTGTTTTTAAATCATGTAAATTAATTGGACCTGAGGAATAAAATTGATATATCGTCAGTAAATTTTAACGTACTAACCAAAGGATTACGCACGCTTATTACCCTTTTTCCACAGTTACATGACCGACTGTTCTTCTAACGGCAGTAAACTCGCAATCTCCAACCATTTTAATCGGTCTTTGTTTTTCGCAATCACAAGTGCAATGTGTCTTCCTAGTCCTGCTGGGTCCATTAACACATTTACTGCTGAGAACACAGATGTTGTGTTTTTTATAACTTTACGCGGGTGCTGTAAAACACACCTGTTGTGTTAGCGGAGCTTACGTGTCAGCTGTGTGGCGAAACACAGACGTGTATGTTTAATGCGGCGCTACTAAAATGCGGCTGACACAGACGGCACGCCTTTGCTGGAAAACACACGGTTAGTAACGGTACCCAAATGTAAAAACCGGTTCAGCAGTCAAAACATAGTTAAACCTTCCTTATCGCTAAATAAAAAGTAGATACGATATTTTTTTAAATATTATCAGGAAGGCGTAGCGCTTACCGTCAGGTTAACGACTTGCTCGAATTATTATGGATTAAAATGGTTTGTTGCCAATAAAAATACAACACAAATAATTGTAATATGTACAATCATAAAATACTTTAGGCCCAGTTATATATCTTTTAATAAGTATATCTGTCTAGATACTTTTAATTCCGTAAAATTGGATTCCCTGTATTTAGGGAATCAGGAACTACGAGGACTTTGACCCGATAATATTAGCCGTGATGTTTGAGTTTTGATCCAAGTATTTTGCAATAATTAATTTTATTCTAAACCATGGATATATTTCCCAAATATGGTAATATTTGTATGACATTGCATTTCATGGGAAATCTTTCACAAAAAGTTCATATTTTGCAAAGTTCTCGGCTTGAGAAATAAAGTGCTCGTTCTGCGAAATACGCGTTGTGAAAAGTGCATTTATTGTCAAATGCTCCTTTTGAAATCAGTGCAAATTTTGCAAAGTGCACATTCTAGACCTAACCCCATCCATCGAACCCAAGAAAGAACGAAAAATGTTCACTTCTTAGCAAACTTTGTTAAACAGGTCTGCAACTAATTATCGCTTACTTACGAAACTTATCTCGTCACGGAACTTGAGATCGCAACTGCCAAATGGTTTATTTACACTCCATTAAAAAGTCTTCCAGTAGTTTCAAGATTTGCGGGCACAAACAAACTAAAAAGAGCAGTGTGGCTGAATGCTACGTAAGGAAAAAAACGTAAAAGCAACAACATAAATATAGTAAGACAAAGACGATTCGAATCAGTTTTTGTTTGATGAACCCGTAAAAAGCGGTCCTCTGGGAAGATTCCCCCAGACTGACCTGTAAGGCTAAATAATTCTCTGCGCGTACAGTTGAATGTAAGGAATATGTTGCGCTGATTAGCTTCGGATTTTGAAATATGACCGTATTTCTTATTGGTGATCCGATTCACTGCTGATCCGATGCTCCTTGGTCTACTATATTTACGCCAGTAGGTAGGACTCATGATTTAGCACGTTAACTGCTGAACTGCTTTATATTTTTGGGCAGTTTTGCGAATCTGCACACTACGTGTGTGTTTACTGTTTACTGGCGTTGCGTCGTAACTAAACTGCGGGTGCACACAACTGTTGTGATAAAATTGTAAAATTGTCACTCGCCACGCGTGTTTTCGCTTGCATCATAAAAAACACAAACGTGTGTGTTTTCAACAGTCAACATGGTGAGGTCTAATAAATCGTGATAGTAAGAAGACCACGAATATAACGTTACGAAGATACGTCAAACTATTTAGTTAAAATACATGATTGGATGGATACATGCCGGCGGCTGCACCAAATTTCTAGAAACGGACGATCGGCCCGGAAAATTGCTTTCGGTCTACGGCGAAAAACAGATCAATGCATCGCGGATCGCGGCGCGCCGCGCGGCGCTGTCAGTTCATACATTTTCATCAAAGTGACAACGCCACGCGGCGCTGACACTTTCACACATTTTGTATGCAAGTGACCTCAGGCAGCGCACCGCATGACGTCATGCAGCGCGTTGCATCTTTCAGTGTGGCTTGCCGCTACGGGGTCTCGAACGAAATGAATATGCGGCGCGCGTTACAAGTTTTCAACACGTGTGTTTTTTACGTATGTACTTTTACGCGGACACAGTTAAAAATCTAAAATAAAGAATTGACACATTAATCATCTCTTACAAGCAGAAATAATAATATCCCATCGAAAACATAACATGTAAAAAATGCAAGTCTTGCAACGCACTGCATCTACGGTAAAAAGTTGTGAGGTTTAATGTAATACCCAGTTGTTAATTTCTGTATATAGTAACTTTGTGCTAAGTTATTAACTGATTAGTCCACTAACCATATCATCATCATCAGCCCATATAGGCCCACTGCTGAGCGGGTCTCCCCTCACTTTATTGATGAGGATTAGGCCTGAACCCAACAGGGGACCCAGTCCTGATTGGTGGTTAGGATAGCACATCTACCTCCGACGTAATTCTTGGGTAGGTTTCGCTGAAGGAAAACATCGCGAGGAAACCCATGTGGGTTCACCGAAAACCGGGTGATAATTACGTACACATGTTGTATAACATAACAGTGGGATTTGAACTCACAGCCCTCACCTTGGAAGGCGGACCTTCTCCCACTAGGCTTCCACCGCTTTTGATTAGATCTCATTTCTTGTTTTTAACTCTATACTTACCACAGAATAAATAATAGTGAGTTAAACTACATAAGTATACTATTTAATTTTAAATCATGTTGATTTATATATCTATTGTGGCTTCGTAGGTAGATTCTATTGTTATTTATCTGTCTACCTTTAAGAATTGTAAATGACAAACATTTTAGTGAACTTTAAATTAAGGCGCTAAATCGAGGTAATTCAAAAATTGGTGTCATTTCAAAACCTTTCTAGTTAAAACGGCTACGTCCTTAGATCTGAAAAAAATTATATGATTATTCACATCAATGTCAATATTTATTATCAAGATTTGATACTGTAATATTAAAACATACTGAGTAAAACCATATTCAAAATTAAATTAATTTTTATTTTTAATTTTCTACATAGGATTATTTATGCAGTGAGTATATTTAGAAAACCGGACTGAAATTGCTATATGTCTTAGTTTTACCTTGTTTTAAAAACCAAACAACAAAATAATTTGTTAAAAAACTGAAGCTTGTGTATCAGCTAGAAGAACCATTGAATTATAGTGATCTGTCAATGAGTAAAAGAGTAAGTGTGCTGGTGAGAAATTGATTGACTTGCAATATTTCCTAAACTATAAGCTCAAATTACACGAATATTGGTAATATAACGACTAATATTATGCCCTCTTGCTCATTGAAAATTCAGACTTCTAGCTTTATCCACAACAAAGGTACAGGAGAGTCGAAAATGGCCTGAATAGCTTCGAGAAAATGAAGGTACGGCTGTGCTATTGTTTGCTCGACTGCCGTACCCTCAGATAAATTGCTCTTGGAAAACAATAAGCTCAAACCGATCACAAAAGAATATTGTAAAGAAAATATCTCTTCATGAACAAGTAACAAGAGCGGACAAGTAATCAGAACAGAACCGGAACAAAATGAAGAACTGCTGAATTCTGTAGCCAAGGCTGTACAACGCGCGGCTCGCGATGTGGTTTTAATTCACCGCAAATTCGAAAGTTTTCCTGTGGCTAAATTTATTTCGTGGAACATCATTTTATTTTTATGGAATCTCTAATATATGTATGAAATATTTAGTTATGTGTAGCCTGCCACGCTTCGCTGTGGCACATTCGCACATTCGATGAAATGTCACTGATGAAAAAATAGATGAAAACAATCCTTGATGCGGATTATATATCATGCTAAAATTTCAGCTCGATCGGTGCAGAACTTTTTGAGTTTTTGAAGCGTACATAAACCAACACAACATTTATATATATATATATATTTATACATATATATATATACTTTGTTTGTAGGATTATAATACGGTAAATATCAAAAACCACACCATATCATAATACATACAAGACCGACCGAATCCCAATTACGTGCCACTCGATGCGGAATCAGCCGATGAGCCACGATTGACTGCATCATTCAATTTCGGTGACACATGCATGAAATGAACTAAATTCAACTTAAATTACAAAGCTATAAAGCCCATTCGGGATAAAATTTCGGAGTTTAATTGGTTTTTTTCTCTCTCTCATTTTAACAATATAGCGTCTGGTTGTCGCTGTGGTAAATTTTGATTACAGTCATGTTTTTAGTGACACTCGCAAGATGAAGACGAATCGATTGATGTTAGAATCATCAAAATCAATTTACGCGTTTGGTCTCTAGAACGGCATATAGAAATTAACTTATTTTAAATCGTTTTTATATCCTAAATTGTCATTTAAAACTAAAATCATAAAAGGAGCTTAAGGTGATTTTTAAATACCTACTCTACGATACCCTAATGACATTTTTCGTTGTTTTTGTTACAATAAGGCTCTTATCAAGTTAAGTCATCGCTAAGTCAAATCTATTGATATATCTATTGAATTTCCATCAAAATCGTTTGGTCTCAAGATTGCGTCTATAGCCAAAATCCAGAGAGCAAACACATTTCTAAAAGAAAAACAGTTGAGGGATAACAAAAAACAAAAAGACAATAATTATGAAAGCCATATCTTCAGTTTCATTGACTTCTTTTAAAAAGTCTATATCGGTTACATTTCCAAAAAATATTCATCTACAGATAAATCAGTTGCAGATTCACAATAGCTTAATAATAATTCGTATAATAATCGTTTTTAAATGATTAGGGGTTAATTGACTTGCACGGAAATAAACACATCGAGCAGAGCAGCAACATAATGGACCAGGCCTCTAATTCGCTATACCGCATGAGATACCTTGCTGAAAACGCGATGTTATAATGCGCTTTGGCGCTCCTTCTGACTTTAACGTCCGATGCGAGTCATCATAGATAGATAGATACATAAACTCTTTATTGAAATACCACTGAACAAAGAACACTTAAAAATAGAACAAAACAAGTTCATCATCATCATCATCATCAACCCATATAGTCCCACTGCTGAGCACGGGTCTCACCTCACATTCGTGAGGCACACGGGGCAATCCCCGTGGTTGTCATATCCTAACCCTCCTATAGCAACGGACATTGGTCCGAAGCGACTATCCGAGGTATATTGCCAGTCCGAACGCCTTCCGGTAGTCGGGTCAGGTGAGGCAGACTATCCGATGGAACAATCGGACGTCTGTAATGTTACCGCTCTAAATTTATACTTCTTAAATCGCGCTAGCCTCCCGCACCTTATTTTAACAGTTCGAATGCCAGCTCAAAATGGGTGCGTTACGAGTCTAGCTGGCCATAGCGAATAAGGGCCTAGGGTTATTACATACACGTTAAAACACGAGAAGGAATATGATACAAAACGAAAATGATATTTTGTACGCAGATAGCCGGCGCGTAGGGGAAGGAGGGGGAATGGCGTTCACTTAAGGAAAACATGGTGTATTTTTTCAATTATTTAATATAAAGCAAAATTAACGAGAGTAACAAGGTCTTTAATTATCAAGTAATCAACGATTTATCAACATAGGCATATATCTTTGACTTACTAGTAGTAGGAAAACATTACAAAAAAAACATGTTTGAGCGGCATTGCCCCTGACATTGGGCAATGCCGCTCAGGGTCTGGGTAATGACGCCCAAACATATTTTTTTAGAATATAACAAGTAAATAAGAAATATTAATGAGATCAATGATACAATAAAAGTAGTCTACAATCACAAATTAGCTTCATTCGTTTGTATGTACGATTAGCCTTTTTCTATTTAATGAATATAATAAAGTCATAGATGTCAAAAAACCTCAACTATTAGTACGTAATATAAGACTATAACTATTAGAGGTAAGAAAAAACAGAAATATTTTATTTTTGAACACATAAATCACAGATGTATCCGTGTGGTGAATCCCAGCCTGAACATATAGCATGAGCCCACAATCCGCAGATGGTGCAGCGATACCACATCTCGTTATTTTTTCCAAATTCTTCGCAAATAATACATTTGTTATAATTTTCATTGTCCACATTTGTGTCGTCATCACTGTCATCGTCGCAAAGGTGCTCTTCATCTTCATTCTCTGAAGAACTTTCTTGAAAAATTTTTCTCTTGTAAGATTTTTGTTTCATATGTTTGTTCTTATTTTTTTTGTCAACTTTTTTTTGTTTGTATTTATCATCTTTTGCAGTCTTCTTGAGTTTCTCATTTTTTTTATTTTCTTGTTCTTCTAAAATTGCTTTCATAGGAGTGGCAGTTAAAATGGTAGCATGTTGTTTTCGCTTTCTTTGACCTGACTTAGAAGATGGTACAATAGTTGGTGTCGTTGCTATAGCAACAAAGGATATCGGAGTATTAACAAGTTCTTGGTTACAAGTAACTGCCGAAACAGATTCAGGGCTTTGATCCTTATTTGATGGACCTGCCCTAGGAGATGTATGTCCTGAAAGTATGGCCACACCATCAGGCTGCTCAACTTCTAAATTCTGGACATTTGGGGCTTGATTTTCAGTGATTACTTCCGATTCTTGTGCCATCAGCGACGCTGCCAGAAAATCCTGATCAGTAAAAACATTCGGGTTCAATGGATAAATTCCCGTGGCTCGAAATCCAGATTCAGCTTTACTTATATTCGCAACTTGTACGTATGCTTTATTGAAAAGACCTGCAACATCGTATGGAGTTATTGTAGACATCAAATGTGTCTTCATGTGCCTATTACATTCCTGCCTATAAGCAGCTTTCAGCGGTCCATAAAATGACACATCCAACGGTTGAGTTCTATGAGAACTGTGTGGTGGAATGGAAAGCATTGTGATGTGGTTTTCTTTGCAAACATTAAAAGCTTGAAGGGAAATGTGACTGCTGTGATTATCCAGAATTAATAACACAGGTGAATCTTGGGTAGGTTTGGCAAATGCTGCGAAATGTTTGAGCCAAGTGACAAATAAATCTTGGTTTATCCAACCATTTTTAGAGTTGGTGTATAATGCACTAGCCGGCCCATCTTTTTCTAACAAAGGCGACATTCTCTGTCTAGCAAAAATAAACATAGGGGGTATGAAGTTTCCGGCTGCACTCATCGCACACATAACTGTTGTGTTGCTTCCTCGTTCGCCACTTGTAACAGATCCGACTCTTCTTTGTCCTTTTTCGGCAAGCACTTTTCCTGGGTCTGTTACCGTGGTTATGCCAGTTTCGTCAGCATTGTAAATGTTGTTTGGAATAAACTTATGTTTTTCCATTAAATCACCAAGTTTGTCATAGAAATGTGTTATTTCTTCTTTGTTAAAAGCGGAAATCCTATTTAAGCTTGTTGCTTCAGCTTTGCGTATAGAAACTGAAGGATTGCGTCTCATAAAAGCGTGAACCCAATCCAATCCAGCTGTTTTGCTGCTTTGATCAAAATTGTTTTTGATATTGTTGAGCTCTGCATATTTATAAACAAGTTTACGCAAATCTGCGACATTAAGTCCATAGTATAGCGAAGCCAGCAACTTAACCTGTTCAGCTATTTCATTTTCTTGCTGTTGGGTGAAAACGGGCTTGCGACCAAGACTTGGGTTGTTCATGTTTTCATTTTTTAGTCGATCTCTCAAGGTAGAAAATGGAATGTTATATAATTTTGCGGCTTTCCTTTTAGACATACCATTCTTGATCGCAGTTTTAGCAGACAGAAGGCCTTCTACGGTCCAAGCCGCTTTAGCGGTGGTCCTTTGACGATTTCTTGGCATATCTGCAACATTGAAAAAAATAAGTCACTATGGGGTAATGGCGTTCAGATGAGCGGCATAACCCCAAACGGTCGTTAGGTAATTAATTTGAAATTAAAAAAATACCATGCATATTTACTGAAAATGTATTGCATTAGCACAAAACTCAATAGCTTTACTGTTGAAAAGTAAAGCTAAAAATCAAATAACCATTAAAGTTTTGGACTTACCCGCAAGAAACACGTATCCAAAAATTAGATCAGCGCGGTCGCAAACAAAGAAACACACTTCACGGTCGCATGACGCGAGCAGACTGCCTGTTTGCATTCCTGTCTATTAGAGAACCCCTCCCCGCGCGCTTCACGCCCCATGGCGTGTTGCTACGTTGCATTTTGACAGAGTTATAGAGGTGAGCGCCATTACCCAGTGAGCGCCATTCCCCCTCCCTACCCTACAAGTAGACGCAATTCGTCAGCTTGGCTCTAGAATATTTCTCGTTTGTACCCATTGACAATCCACTTTATGCGCCTACTCAGAATCTCTCTTCTTTTTTTAATTTCTCTTTTTCACCCGTTTTGAAATCAATAAATAATGCTAGTACCATCGTACCATCTGATGTGCTAACACAACAAGTGTGGTTTCCCGCATTCGCCTAAAGTTAAAAAAAAAACAATGTCTGTTTTCAGCGGTGAAGCTGTTAATTTACAAAAATAGGTACTATTCGTGTACCTGTGATAAAAATAGCCACTAGTTGACTGAAAGCTGGGTTGGGGGAAGGCAAATCTAGATGACATGCCCTCAGTCCTAGCTATACAAATTCTCATTTGAATGTTAACAATACTCTACCTACAGCTTTACTATGCCATTCACTATACCAGTGAACTCTGCTTTAGTACTGTAACGGTCCCGAATTGGACTCGCTACATTTCACAAAATAAAAATACACATTTATCAATTTTTGGCAGAATACTGAGATTTGCATTGACAAATTAGTGAGATTTTGGCTACAGATTAATATTGCATTCGATCGGAAAAAAGCTAATTATTGCAAAGGTAGAAACTCTATGGTAAGAGATTAAATGGTCAAGTCGTATCTATGGTAAGGCGGAAATGGAAAACGGATCAATTAAATAATTAATAATGATGACATCCAAAGGGAATAGCTTAAAAGTACGAAAAGGACTTCGACATGATGGTAGATTTAGAAGGTATGGGCCAATAACACGACAATAAATTTTGACCAATGAGGAGCTTAGAGGGAGACGAAAGATTTAGAGCGGAAGAAAAGAGAGGCGCGAGAGTCGAGGCTTGGCTTGGCTTGCGAATTTGCGAAGAGAACGGGTGTGCTTAGGAAAGTGAGAAAACAAAAATGGCGAAGTAGTGAAAAGCGCGTAGGATTATGTTTTACGGATCGCTAGGTCTCTTCCAAAGGGGATTTAGTGATCCTTAAAAGCGGTTCTGGGGAGATAGGAAGTGATACTAGGGCCTGTGTTAGCTTGAGTCAAACTGCGAATGTTCTGATTCTTGTTGACACTGGTAGGGCGCGTAGGTTGGCGAATTGAAACGGTGCTTGCCAAGAGTTTAGCTGATAGCCTGAGGAATGTGGTGACCTCAGGGGCGTCTTCCGGCATGGGTGGCTAGAAGCGCCTGACCACCCATTTCGATCGTATTTTGTGTACGGGCGGGGTGATTCCTCTAGACAGTGACGAAGATATCTCTTCCTGTACATAAAGTCGATTTGAATGGTCCCCGCACGCACACGGTGTTATTACCGTCAGGGCGATTTCCAACGACATAAACTCCCTTCCCAGCATGACATGACGGGGCGACAAACTACGACGATAGGTTGCCGTTTGGAAATCTTAGGGCGGCCTAGGGCTTAGAAATAAGCAAAACTCCCGGTGCCTCCGGACTTTAGATAGCTAGTTAGAAAAGGACATTCTTGGAACTTCCCTGTGGGATTTCTCCATGCACAATTAACTTGGAAAATCTGATTGTCACGACTCCGAAGTTGTCGCAATCAGGCTTGCTTCTGTTAGGTACACACACTATTTATTAGAAGCTAGACAGGTTTTAGTTCATAAGAAACTTAGGGCAAGTAGGCATAGGCTCATAATAATTAACAACAGGGGTCACTAGCCATAGGAGGTTCGTAAGTACCTATGAGCTAGTCTATAGTGTTAACAATAGGGGTTACTAGCCATAGGAAGTTCGTAAGTCCCTATGAGCTAGCTAGTTTATAAGAGCGTAGGGCCACACACACATAACATACAACATACAAACGAACGCACAGACACCAATTTCGATAGGTAAAGTTAAATGTGGACTCCGGACAGTCCTGAGAAGTTGACAGGTAGACACACACACACACACACACACACCTTTAGCCTAGGGTTCTTCTAACAGGAAGGAATTCATACTGTAGGACAGGGTCATCTTAAACTATAGGAAACTACATAAAATCAATACAAATGTAAAACAAGCACTCGGGGACATTAAAAGTTTAATACTATGACAAAGAAATGAACTGGTGAAACATAAACTTCCTTGGGAATCAATTGTAATACTATAGACTATATTGTAATAGATTTACAGAGTTATTAGGTCAAACATGAACAAGCAAACATCTAAACAATGTTATATCCGGCAATCAAATCAATAAGACTAATCATTACATATGTACCTACTTTGAATGAAAGAAGTTGTAATACGGTTTAATCATTTTATTATACATCATAACAATGCTATAGAGCCTAAATATAACTTTACATACTCATAAAGTAAACATCTGGGGAAACAATTAAGAAATTAATATAATTTGTGACGGAAAGAAAACGAACGATGAAAACTAAACATAACTGATAAATAATCAATTAAATCACAATAGTTAGGACTACTGAATGGAACTACAAGGATTAAATATAACCTACCTATAAATAAAGTAATAATCTGGACAAATTAACTATAATTTAACTTAGGCTTGGTTCGGAAAGAATAATTCTGATTTCAAGATTAATTAATTGCATAAAGGCAATGGACGACAGATATGACTAAGTTTGTCTCTTTTGGATTGGCTACTTATGGGCAATGACCTATTACCTTCCCTGGATTTTCTTATTACTAAAAAAGAGTGAGATTCTCCATAAGGCTCTTCGAAAGTCACTGACTGAGGCTTACTTTCAACTTGAATCGCTCCAATGTTGAATCCTTCCATGCAATAGATATGGTATTAACTATGCCACTAGAATTCCTAGTGTTTACAGAATTATCTAGAAGAACTTTCTAAAAATCCTCCGATAGAGAGATAACCTGAAACCAACAAAAAATTGACATTATACCTAATGGAAACTACCATCAAACCTGAGAACAAGGCTACCTAACATACTATTTAAATAAAACTAGTACTACACCAGAAAAATGGTTCGAAAGGAATAATTTTGTCCTTAACATTAAATACAAGAAACAACGAACGACAAATATGAATGAGTTCGTCTCTGTTAGATTGACTACTTATGGGCAAATGACCTATTACCTTCCCTGGATTTTCTTATTACTAAAAAAGGCTGAGAATCTCCATAAGGCTCTTCGAAAGTCACTAACTGGGACCTACCTCTGACTTGAATCGTTCCATCGTTGAACTCTTCCATGAATAGATATGGAAAGAACTACAGCTCCACACTAGAAATCTTAGTGTTACAGAATTATCTAGACGAACTGTCACTTTCTGGAATTAAAACAATTCCTAGGTTTTCCAATGAGAAATAACCTGAAACAATAAATAAATGTTGTTACCTACACCTAAAGGAAAAATATCCTTAAACCTTAGAACAATGCTTCTGAAATACTAACTAAATAAAACCAGTATTATTACACCGGGGGAAAAATATAACCTCTTACCACATAATATAATTCTACAAATAGAAACCTGGACAATAGTCCCATATTAAGCTAAATAAGCTAGGCGTTTGTACAGATGGGTAAATAAAGCCTAATGTATTATGTAGTTGCTCCTAGTAGGTAGAGCTAGGATAGGTTTAACGAGATTTTAGATCTCTAAATATTGGGGCCTCTTTCCCTTTTGCTAAAGCAAGTAAGTGGGATTGAGGAACCGCATGAACTAGATAAGAAGGATGGGAAATTCGACTATGGCGGGGGTTATGTCCGCTGATAACCCTTCATCCTCGTTGAATCATGAATGGAGGTTGTGAGATTGTTTACAAACCGGGTATGAATGAGATCGAACCGTGAATACTCTTTAGATAAAAGAAAAGAAGTCCCTCTTTATGAAGTTCCTTGCTTAAACATACTAGACTTATTATAATAGGCGAGTTTCACGGTATTTCCTAGCGGTAACATAAAGATTTCACATCTGTTTAAATGAGTTCGGACGGGTGACTTTGACAAGTAAGCTTATTGTCATGGAGCGATGTTAGCTGTTGTCAGTGTCATTTGTCCTGTGAGAGCGACGGATAATAGAACGATGAATTGAGATTTGATGGAAGACCACAGATAGACAAACATAGTAAAATAAATGAAAGTAAATACTTTCCGTCGAGATTTCGTAACTGCGAGGCGGTACTTAATCCCGACAAGCGGTGGAGAATATCCAAGTCTGGTCCGACGAAATTCACAACTTAGGGCGGGCCGGGGCTCTAAGTCATAGCCGCTGTCATGATCGTAGATTCAGAATGGAAGTTTTAATCATAGACTCTCGTGATAATTACAAAACTATAAGGTCGAGCGAAAGGTTGATGAGTTACGAAAAATGTAAGGTTGACGAAAAGTTGATAAAAGGTTGACGATTATTAATTTATAATTTTGAATGAAAGGTTATATATGGGACAACGAAGGGCTAGGATTAAGATCTACTTTGTCAGATATTTAGATAATACGGATTTGATAAGAGGTAGAACGGAACGAGAATATTAGGTTGAGTTTATTTAGGGACGCCATATAATAATTTAGGAATGGTAGAAAACGAATGGTATTAATTCAGCGAAATCTAAATTCAAATTATTTATCTCTTGTAATATTGACTACTGACGGATTGCGAAGCCATACTGACCACTCAAAGAATTTAGGTTACTACTACACGCGGAACACAACGAAGGGTTACTAGACGATCATCGGGCCAAAGTAAAATAAAGTAAGGTAAAGTAAAGTAGAGAGTAGGTTAGGTGCGGTGGTATACGGAGTTGTACTGAACGTTATTATTATTATTAGGAGAGAGTAGAAGAGAGTAGGTTGAGGAGTTTAGATGATTAGTTTAAGTTTAAATTTAAGTTAAGTTAATTATTTTAATTCGAAAAATTTAGTATGAGATAGAGTATATAGAAAAGAGGGGAGAAAGAAGGGGAGGGGGTGAGTTACAGTACCAGCACTCCTAGCTCATGGAGTCCTAAATCCTTGTGCTGGTCAATGTATCGATTGACGCAAACTATAAAACCTGAAACTCGTTTAGTTATTGAAATTAAAACAACAATTATGTACAAAAATCTCTAATCAAGATTTATTTTTATATATTTTTTAAAAAAATTTATAATAAATAACGTTTTAACTAAATTCATCGAATACATACATTTTAGTGAATATATAAAGCTCTTTATTGCTCTAAAATATGATAAACGTACGATGTAGGAATTCACATGAGACAATGGATTACATATTACGGTTCTCTACTAGGAATATTCAGTAAAGATTAAGTTGTTTTTTTTTTTCAAAAGTTTATTTACATAACATGCATAATATTATGAACTATAGCAATAAAAATGAACTCGGTAGCGATTCCAGTAAACGTACACAAGTCAGGGGTTGCGCCAGCACGGATCGGATTGCCGACCCCGCGTGCCGACGCCCCGCGCCGCCCGAGCGCTTCTATATCATTTTCGAGAAACAACTATTAACGTTACTGCAACGCTATAAGAGTAGCTAATAATATAGCTAAAACTAAAAAATAAAGTACCTATTGTAATCAAAGATATTACAAAATACAATTCTTTTGATAAAATAACCTATTTTCCTCTTCATTTAGATTCTATTGATAAAATTACCTAATAATTTCTTTAAATAGAGCTTTTACAATAGGATTCATGTTTAATTATAAGTAAATTTACCACCCATAAATTGGGTCGGTGAGGGCTATGATAGCCAAAATTATTGTATGTTTTGATATTAGTTCACAAAGTAGCGAATTAGTTAAGATTTTCTAATATAATAATAGTCTATAATCGTCTAAGTACTATTACATATGGGTTGTAAATATATACTCATAAATGGTTTAACTATTATACTATTTTATATATTTGGATCAATATAAAATGAACATTAGTACATGCTATTCGGTTGGGCAACAACAGGAAGTGCCTTATGTGTGTATTGCTGCGTAACACATATTATTTATTATATCGTTAATTTGCGCCAACGACGTGTTATCTCCTTATCGGTATATTGATAGGTTAAAACGTTCTTGCCACAAACAAACGATATGCCAACAACATAATTCAATGGACATCAAAATTGCACTCCATGTTGCTGCATAATAATAACACATTTGTAAAAGTATATTATTGGTGTTTCGTTTCAAGTCTTTTCTTAAGGCATTATTCATTAAAAATTTTAGAACGTCACTTAATACGGCGCAATACAATATTTAGTGCGCAATGATATTAACGTCACATAACTTTTTATGATTAAGGGTAGTTATTAATTTATACCACTACATATAAAGCTGATATAAAAATAACTCAAAAATAATACGACATATAAAATTTTCTGAACAAAACAGTTACGCTCTACAGTTACATAATAAAATGTTTTTAACTATATTATTATTGCTATAAATAAAGTTATTCGTTTATTGCTTTCATTACCATTGATTGCTTTATACAACTCCAAAGTTCAGTTATTATTCATTATAATAATAACATTTTCTACAACGCTACTAGGAATTAACTATCTGTAGGAGGAGTATAATATGTAAAGAAATCAATTATCAGAATAACATTAACTTCGAGTAATTTTGACGCAGTAAAGTAAACACGATTTAGCGATAATAACCAAGTTTCCTTCAAAACGTAGGTCTACGCCATAAGTATAGTTTACGGATTGATTTTGGTATCTATTTCAATATTATTGAAATGATATACAGTACTCACAATTTCTTATTATGAATAATACAAAAATATTTCAATATTTTTGTCTATATCTGACTAAATAATAACTTCAACATTACCAAAGTAAATATTATTTTACGAATTTACGCATAGAAGCAATTTAGATCGTTTTAAAAATATTATACAACATTAACCACATTGTTAAACAAATGTAAAGCAGTATTAAGTAAAATATCTAAAGACATTATTTAAGGGGTCAGGTATATATAAGAATATATAGAATATTATATTCGTTCGAGTTGGCAGAGACGCGCGATGCATAGCAAGGAAGGGGCAGGAAACGCGCGTGTGGTCTTTGGGATGGCAGACGAGGGAGGGGCGGGGAGGGCAGGCGCGGGGTGCGGGGCGAGGGGAGTGGTGGTGGTCGCGGCGGCGGATAGGCCGCCGCGGCCAGAGGCCCTCGTCAGTCTTCGCTACAGGAGTCTTCGTTGTCCGCCTCTTTGATGTTCGTAAAGAATGACGTCAGCGCCATCATCATTACACCTGAATAAACAAACAATAATAGGTGTTAATGCGTTTGCTAAGTTTTTTCAAATCACATTTCAAATTCAAATGTAGAATAATTTAAGACTTTTCAAACCTTTGCCTTCCGGTTCCTTATCGGATTCCTCCCATGATAGAAACCCGTCTAGTGAAATTAAGTATTGTTCGTGTAAGTATTGGAATATCTCTAATGTTAAACCTGAAAAGACAGAAATTACACATAAATAAAATTATTTTAAATTTTCACAACCAATTAAACTGCAAGGATGTTGCTGTGAAGCTAATCACCTATTTAATAGATCCAAAACTTTTATTTATTTACTAGCTTTCTTTCACACCAGCTTGCTCTACACAATAATAATTAGCCATTTGTGTTAATGTATTTCTTACCTTGAGGGTGTTCTAGCCAATGAATTAAGCGCTGAATGCCAAATAAGCAGCTGGCCTCCCTAGCCTCCTTGGATTCACCAAATTCGTTAATGAGGCTTGCATATTTGCTCATGCGGTCTTGATTAAAGTGTAGCATGTCGCGTCCTTCAGTGCCATACAGTGCATGCTCGCAAATTGCGTGGATCAATGCCCGCATGAACCAGTCTTCATTAGAAGCCTTGCCAAGCTTATCCTGAAAATACCAAACAAAGTAATAAGTTCAAAAGGTTCTTCAAATATTATTAACCATTATCACATCATACATGTAAGTTCCACATATATAATATATTTTCTATAATATCTTGTGGGTCTTCAATTTCAATAAACTAGGGGTCAACCAGTGGTCGAAACTCAACCATCACTTAGATTTTAAGTTTGAATGTTGTTATGGTTCTGTTGTCAAAAACCTTTGTATACTCTGTTCTTAGTGTGATAACCTTTTATTCCCGAACTCTTTGTTTTATTTTAAGCTTCTTTAAATAAACCTTCATGTCAGTTTCAACTCTTACGCACCTTTTAATCATATGTGTTTGTCAAACGCATGGAGTATGTGTAATGTTATATTTATTAGAATAATGTATTTCTAATGCATTATTTTACAAAAATATTAACATACATCTCCATCTGCGCATTTTTCGTAATAAATGATCACAAGTATTTAATTTTGCATCACATATTAATATGCATTTGTCTCATTTTAACCTTACAAGCTTATTTAATAATAATTTATTGGTCTCATTAGTGTCACTATGATAAAGGTAATAAACTGGAAATTAATCTATACCAACAAAATTGCAGGGTTCTGTGATTTCAAAATAAATGCAAAAATTCAAGCGCAAAGTGCTATTTATATGATACTTGTAATTTATAGTAAACAAGTGTTTGTCTTGTGTAGGCTCGAAATTGCCGAACAGATTTCAATGAAAAGTTTAGGAATTTTAACAGGAATTTGTATTCCAATCTGGCTTCGCATGGGTGGCATTATGTATCAAAGCCAAATGACCTGGACGTTGTTGCTTGAGTTTGGTGGAGGTACTGATATTTTTAGACTCGACCTCCATCCCACCTGTACGTACGTTCTGCCACTAGGATATCACCGCTTTGATGACGATTATTTTAGATGATTTATAAGATGGTGATAAAATTAAATCTACACAACACACCTGCACCCAACCCTTGATACAGTCACAACTCTCATCAGTATTCATTAACTGGAGCAATTTGATTTGAGTTTCTGCAGGAGTTAGGATCTTGGTAGATTCATCACTAGTATTTGCACCTCCCTCGAGAAATTCGAATTTGTTATCTTCAATCCATTTAGCAACCTGAAAAAAAATATTTTAGTTATAATATTTATTAGTAAGTTACTACACAACTTAATGTTGTTCGACAAATGTGTTCAACGGCACCTGGTCTTCATTCATCCATTGGCTTAGTTGTAACTCAGATTCCTGCCACTTGCTTTTCACAAAAGTAGGTCCCATGCTTTCATTCAAATTATTAATTATCGCTTTTAGAAGCATATGCCCATGATTAGCTGCGATTATGCTCTCGCAGAGATTAAACGTCTGTACTAATGTGATATGCTGAAATGATAATTTTTGGTATTAATTTGGCGGTTCTTAATGGCTTAAACTGTAAAAAATATTAAAAGGGATTTAAGTATTTTTTCTGGAAGTGAAGCCGTTTTTAGGGTATATTGCCATTGGCCCCACTAACTGGCCTACCAGTGGGGGGACACTAGGAATATTTTTCTCTGCATCCTCACTAAGAATCAAAAGGAAAGTGTGGCATTTGGATTTCCATTGGGCCCAGTAATGGTTTTAGCAGTGGGGCACTAGGAATTCCCATTCCTAGTGTCCTCCAGCAGACCACTGGTGAGCTCAGTTTTGGGCCCGTTGGGAATATAAAGTTTTTAGTGGTCCAATTTAGGTAAATTATACTAAGTTTGTCTTAACCTCCAGGATCAGATAATCAACCATTACCAAAATCCCTTTTCTAATTATAATTATTACCTTCTTTTCAATATGTGGTGCAACAAATTTTGCTAAATAATCATACAACATGGGTATATCAATGAATAAGTCAGGCGCATACTCGAAATTCTCTTTCAGTCCTGCTAGGAAATTATCTGCTGTAATGGTATTTGTGGACACTAAGTGCAAAAGCGATTGTGCAACCAATGCAATCTCCTTCACAGACCTGAAAGTTACAAGATTATTAAAACAACATGTACGCAATGTAATTTGATCCTAATAAAATTTACTAAAACAGATAAACTTACTTTTCGAAAACAACATTAAGGATTTCACTAATAACAGCAGCATGATATTGAGACGGGAACAACTGCTTCATATCAGCTATGAGTTCATCATTGTCTGTGTTTATGAGGCACAGATTGATCATAGATTTCACAGACTTCTTCATCTTCTCATCAGTGAGTGGCTCCTGAAGCATCGAAGCTGCTGTGGGCGCAGACGCTGCTACCTCGGGCGCCGGCGGTGGCGTGGTAGGCGCGCTGCTCTGGCTCCTAGTACTAGAGCTCGAGCGCGTTACGCCGACTGATCCCGACCGGCTGCTACCGCCACTGACTGCAACTATGCGTCAAAAATACTTAAAGTAACCAAACACCGACCAACCATTACAAAACATAATCAAATGAAACATTACTCACTAAAGTCTCCTCTAGAGTTGAATGTCGACCTTTCGATCGATGCTCCCTTCGAATGATAGGTGGGCGTCATTTCGCGGTTTGCTGAAAACGTATCTTTGAGTAGTTTTTTATGGATTAGCTTTAAACTTATTGTCGTGATATTATAAATATGCTTCATCGTATTTAGTAGCCTTACCTCTTAGAGATGTGGGGTCGGTTTGCACATTCTCTAGTACACTATACTGATTTATGTTACTGATACTGATCATAGCGTTGTTGGTGACTTGGGCAGTTGGAGTCTTTGTACCTGAGCCATGATTCCATGCAGAGTGATGTGGGGCCAATTTGATGTTGTTCAAATTCTGAAACCAAATAATTATTATATCAACCTTATCATGGTACTTCAATGTAAGCCTAGATTCTAGAATGAATTTTCTGGGTTTAATAATGCATTTTTATGATTACAAGTTTTTATCAAACTGTTGGGAATAATAATGTACCTGTAGAGGCTGAGGGGCCATGATTTTATTGTCTACAAGCATCATAACTTAATCTTGGTGTAATATTTCACAGACATAAAAGGTGTATAGAAGAGTGTGGTTGATTTCTATTTAACACAGATAAAGAAATTTGATCACAACCAGTCTCTTTTATAGTAATAATTGATCATAATATAACATTTTTACAAGGGAATTTTATTTTGACTGTTTTTGTACTAGTTTCATAATATACCTACATGTATAATGGTCTTATTGTGCAGTTTCGAAGATGTGCCAGAGCGATACTAGTTGATGTCACGGCTGTTACCATACATTACACTTATTGAGAAACGAGTAAACAATGCTTACTTATTACACAAGTTACCCTTAAAGTTACTTGTGAAGTTTGGTGCTGGAATATTTGGCTCATATAAAGTAAGACAAACGAAAAGCTTCTCCTCTCTGTCCAACCATAGTTCTGTTCATTTTATTGTAGATTAGAATTTATAGTTGACTATATGGAAATGAAGTTTTACACAGACTGTATTTAACTGCTTTGATAAAAAAATATGTTTTGCAAACTTTGACCACTTTTTCAAAAAGAAAAACAGCACTATTATTAAAATCGGAAATTTTGAATCTCGGAGACTCCTCTTGAACAATCCACATAAACATACCTTCTGTGTGACCGCCTTGAACTTAGATGTGTCTACAGGGAATGTGGTAGTTCTAGGAGTCTTCCATGCATTGTCCATATAAGGGTTCTGCCTGCGACTATCGCCACCACGCTTGCCGCGGCCGCCTTCATCGCGCCGGAAACCGCCACCGCCACCACCGCCCCCCATAGGGCCAGAATTCATCAGCTAAAATTAAAGTTTAATTAAATTATTATTATATGGGTAGCTCGCTGGTCCGCCCTGGCTCTAGGCATTGACTGACTAGCAGTGCGGCCTTGCCACACAGGAGATGTGATACGAGCCTATTGTTGGTGAAGTGACAAGGAAAATCATGTCGCTGGTTAAGTAGCGAAGATAGATCACAGATATAGTGACTGCAGCCTGTTTGTTGAGAATTTATCACGAAATTTGATTTTTAAGCCGATAAATAATGCTTGCTATGTATTTTAATTAAAGCATTTACCGACTACCTTTTATATTAAGTTACCTAACCAGTTCGAACAAGGTTAACTTTTCAAATTAAAATAGTGCTGAAATAAATAAGAACTCACTTCAATATGACGCTGTTGCTGCTCTGCTTCTTTTTGGATTTGATCCATCATTTTGGGCTGGGAATCGACTACACTCTTCCCGACCCATTTCCTTTTTCTGAGCTCTATCACGTCTTGAATCATAAACTTAACGCGACTGCTGATCTTGTTAGATTTGCGATCGACAATATCCTGCATCTTCTTGAATATATTATCGAGCTGGCTAGTCTGCTCGTTTTCGATTTGTTCGCCGATAGTCGTGAGCAACTTGCACAGGCATTCGAGTTTCTCTTCTTCCAACTTCTCAATTAAGTACTTCATGCAGTAGTCCATAATCTTGCATGTCAACATCTTCAATTTGTATAGCTCCCCTAGAAATAATAGGAATGCATTGGACCAGTGCCAGAAAATTTACCAGCCAGACTTGATCACACAATGATTTGGGAAAGGAACTATAATCAGATGTCGCATAATAAGCAATGCTGATATTCGGTAGAATTTACCACATAATGCAAAGCATTGTTTGCATAACTTCTTATTTGTGTGGAAATTATCTCATACGAGATAGTTTCTCAACTGGATGGTAACTAATTAGGTAATTATTTAGGTCAAAGTTACAGTGAATGTTATATTTGAATAAATATCATCACAGGAGGAGGAAGGGAATGAAATATTATTTTGATTTACTTACCAATAAATCTGACATTTCCCACAGATCTCATTCTTACGCGTCGATTCTCTTCCACTAGCATTGCATGATATTCCTTCTTTTTGACCTAAAAATCAAAGATTAACTTGTAATATAGCTTTATGCAGTTAAATAAGTAATTATCGGGTACGTCTATTGACAACAATTAGTTCTACTTACAGGATCAGTGCACTCATTGTAATCTTTTTCAAGTTTGACAAGCTGTTCATCAGTTCTACTAGCCTCGAATTGGTTTTGACATTTGTTGATAATAAGGGCTCTGAAATTTACGCACTGTTCAGGGTTAGCGGCATTTTCAGCAGGCACCTAAAATAAAACATTTTACATTAGTATAGAATGCAACATGGATCTACGGTAACTAAAGCAGTAAAAGCAGTAAGATTTAATTTAAAAAATGGTCTGGATGATGTAAATGATGCTACTGATTAGGAATAAAACATTTTGATAAACAATAAAAAACTAATTGCAGGTGGCGCGCGGCGGAATATTCATATAAAAAAATAACACCATGAACTTTGTTACTTTGTTACCGCTACCAAGTAGCGGTAACAACTACTATTAAAGTAAGAAAAACAATATTATAACATTTCACCTTGAGCATAGATAGCTTGTTGCACATGGCTGCATAAGCTTCAGAGAAGTTTGGCTCATCAATAGCCTTCTCAAATATCAGGTCGATTACACCTTCAAGACGTTTCTGGTTGTTGATTTCTAGAGTCTTCACTTTATCCAGTAAAGTGTCGAACTTTTGTGGCGTCAGTTTGTTCAGAATACCTCTGAACTGCTTGTAGAGTTCCTATAAAATAAAATGGTAGCCAGTAAAAGTCGCAAATGAGAACACATCATCAAGAATCGATTTGTACTAACTGCTGATACCTGATTTGATTGGTCGTCTTCACTTGGAGGCTCTTTCCTGAATCTAGTGGGTTTCCAGGCAGAATCAGATTCCTTCAGTTTCACGTCTTCACGCAGCGATAAAGATACATGAATAACAGATTTGTGAGAGTTATTGCTACCTCCTGTTGGAGACAGTTTCACACTGCCCTTACCTAAAAGAATAATTTGTCAAATTTCATGTATAACAAAGTAAATTATGAGATTTCTATTCAAATATTTTTTTATGTTCAACTTAAAAGGCCTGGAAGCAGGCCTTTGCCATCTCCGGAATATCACTCCATTGTTCTCCCATCTTGTATGTACACTTCTAAATGTAGGATAATTCCCAGAATCTCCTACATAGCTCGAGCATTAGCATTTTGCTTCACAGACTTCCACATACAAGTTTTTTTTTTATCCCTGAAGCAATATTAAGTTAACTGTAGACTTCCTTGGGATAATATCATTCATTAATAACCAGTGAACTCAATATATTGAAGTGTAATTCCGATCATAGGCTATGTCATAGGCCACACAACAATTGCACAACTGCATGAAAAACAGCACAATTGCACAATCGTGCAGTTGCCTGTGACATTATGTTGAAATTAGAATAGTGAGATTCCAGAAATGACATTTGATGTTTCTAACTATTGTTTGTATGAGAATATTGAATCTTTATGTAATTAATTAACATTATTTATTTTAATTGCAAATTGATTCTTTATTATTTAGACACTTGTAACTTTATTGATTGATACTCACCGGTAACAGTAGGTATGCATTTAGCAATTACACAACAAAGCATAATCAGGGACAAATATTCACAACCTATAGTTTTGGACTGCAACATCTGTGTGCACATTTTAATCTATGATTGTAGGTAAATTTGCTTACACATGAACGCCTGCCTCAGAAGAAACACTTGGTTAAATCAAGAAACAATCTCTTCTCAACAACAACATCGTAACAATACAAGTTACGATGTTATTATCTATATATTGTCTAATATTGATTGTTACTTGTCTATTAGTGTTTAATTTCTGCACATAGTTACTGCAATGATTTTTTTAGGTAATCGTGCCACTGCATACTTTGGGACTGTCAACACCATACCTAACCTACACTTAGCTAAAGACATTTTGAACATAGTAGATGTTTGGATGGCGTTATCTAATTCTACATAAAGATTTTTGGTAATGACAGTTTCCTTACCACCGGTTGGAAGATTCTTCTTTGCATCACGCGGAGCTGGATTTCTTGTTCCCCCGAGACCGCCACCTTTCGCAAACGGAGGGAAGAGGGAGTCGTTCATTGGCCTCAAGAGAGAAGGAGCAAACGCCACAGGTTCCTGCATTGGTGCTGTCTAAATAAATTTAAACTGTTATAAATATCACTAGTCAGAAATTACATAACCAATATAGATGAAGTGGCCATTGCTTACCCTGATCACATTGCATGCTTCCAACAAAGGTATGTTAGGCTTGTTCTTTGAGAGAGGATCCTCCTTGATTTGCTTGAGCAATCCAATATCATAGCATTTTTTGCCACTTTTGTTAAGCGGAGACCATTGATCTGAAAAAAAACATAGGCTAAGTTGAATCTACACAAATCTACACAACCAGGTATCTGATTCTAACATTAGGCTTTATGATTAGACATCAAAACTTGTATAACTAACCATCAGTATACTTGTACTTGGGTACAAATACGAGTGGTGAAGGTGGCGATGCAGGAAGTTCTTCAGCAGGGTTGTCTTCGGGTTCCTGTTCAGGTTTCTCTTCATGTTCCTCTTCATGTTCCTCTTCGGGTTCATCTTCGGGCATTGCTGTAGGCTTTGGCTCAGGCATTTCGATTTCAGTAATTTCCTCTTGTGCTTGATTAACTACTTTATCAGTCTCATCTTTTCCGTTCTCACATGACTCTGTTTCCCTGACAATAACTTCAGTGTTTGCTGTTGCTGCGTTTGCTGCAGCTGCTGCTACTACTTTTTCTTCAAATACTGCTATGTCTGGTGTAGCAGCTGCTATGGTTGCTGGTACTGCTTCTGAGGTTGTAGTTGACGGTGCAGTTGCTGATGGTGTTGCACTTGGTGTATTTGTTGACTTTGCTGTGCCTTTTACTGATGCAGCTTGTACAGCAGCATGTAATGCAGCCGCTGCTGCTGCTGCCATCTTTGCAGCCTTTTTGTTAATATTCTTAGTATTCTTAGCAGCTTTCTCATTTTTATTATTATCTTCCTTTATTTCCTTTATTTTATCCTTTGTCTCAGTTTTATTTACTACGGCAGTATTTCCATTGGCAGTGTCTGGATCTGTTAAGAGATTAAATATGAAGTGAAATAGCATAAATATAAAATAATATTAAATAAAAACAAAGAGTTATTGTAGAGACTACCTAAATTTTAAATAATGAAGAGATAATTTTAGATTTTCGAGTTTTACTTTACGTTTATTTCTAAGGTAAAATAGGTTTTATGCAGGTAAGGGGAACTGCTATAAATACTAACCTGTAGTCTGATTGTTAAGGTTAATATCTTTCATTTTAGTTTCAAATTGGGTACGACAAACGCTTGATATGCTCTGTGTTAACTTGGCTTGCGCTTCAAATGCACTAGATTTCCTTTCCGTGTTTGTTTCAGGAACGTGATCTCTCGCAATTTTTTCTATACTTGCAGACAAAAGTTCTGTAGGAGTAAGGTGATGTTCTTGTACCGGCAGCTTTTTTACTGGCTCAACTTTAGCCACAGCTGCTAAAACGGGGGGTGCTGACTCTGCTGTTGATACAGGGTGTTTTAAACTCAGTAGCTTTTTCGTAATATTTGCACCTGAATGATGATTGAATTGACTAGTTGGTAAGTTGATGGCTTGTTGAAAACTATCAACTGAACTAATCGCTGTAAGAGAATAATTTATCATCAGTTTTTCGTCCCATGCTTAACAGGGCTCAAACAGGTATAAAAACATGTCTGAATTTGAATTATACTACATAGGTCACATACACATATACTATCACAAATTACGAACTCATTTTGAAAGTAAGGCAAGCTTAAGCAAGATCTTATGTTTGAAATAATTATGCTATAATATAAATGTATGTGAATGTTCAAGACTTTGTTGCGTGCAGGCTACCATACCGCGATGTACATAAATCACTATACAAAGCTTTAACCTACAGCAGTCATGCAAAAATCTTAATACAAAAAGAAGTATAAACAAAAATGTTTGACAAATCTTTCTTTTTTTAAACTGTAATTATGAACACAATTTGTAATGTGAGAATTCAATAAAATAAAAAAAAACTAACTAATAAACACATACACACCCAGCAAAATATATGGCTATGACTCGAACTACAAAAGGCTGTAAGCTTGTGTTTTAGTTAATTAGTTCCTTCACTTACTGATACAAATTGATATCATGATGGCAGATAAAAATAATGTCTCAAATTGATTTCAGGGATTCTACTGTAAGTTTGTAATTTTCTTCACTTTTCATGCAAAAACAAAAGTATAAAAAAATTATGCTGATTTAATAGAGGATCTAACTATCTACTACTTATCGTGACTAATAGATTCAATCTATATAGAAGGATAGTTCAGTAAAACACTACTCTGTTAAACATCGTTGGCACCTGCAATTAAGAACTCTTCATGACTGTGTTAGATGTCTAATTAAACATGATTATTTTATTTAACTTTCAGTACACGTAGGTATGGGTACATAATTAATAAAATTTCTTTGAAAATAGTAATATGTCCGATGGTTGACTTTAAAACTTAGCTTGAAACCATTAATAGTTTAGAAAGGTATTTAATAATTATGTCTAAATATATTATCACTTCAAATATGGTGATGACGACAAAAGCGAATACATTAAAGATAAAATATAGAGGTCGGACGGTATTCGCGAAAGTAAAATGAAGGCAAACTAGTCAAGAAGTCGCAAATTGTGTAACGATTGATTGAAACGGCAAGGGGACACGTAGTTATTAATGCTAGCAGTTGATTTTTAATCACAAATAGCACTTCTTGTGAACCAAGTTCGAGTTCTAAAAATAGAGACGTGAGTTATTTCCACGTGGGAGTTCTCGCACAGTACCTGATTATCAAACTTTACTATGTGGCACTGATACCTAAATGAGTTATAACACCGAATTAAATCAAAAAACTTATAATATAACTTCACGAAACTAAAATAGAGATACGGTAACGTTGCAATATGGTAAAAGAAAGTCTATCCAAAAGGTCACTCAAGGATCTAGAATGCCTGACTTTAGCACTCGTTGCACTTCAACCGCATTACGTATTTTAATACTATATAAAAAATATATCACTAAAAATGCTATTTTAAACCGATCTAGATGTATAAAGTTAATTGTAACAAAGATTTTAAATTAAAACGCAGCCATGCTCAAAGTGACTGTGGGTGAAGTAAAAGCCGCCATGTTGGATAGTTCCATGCGGACGGGCGGCAGGGTTGCCACCATGCAAAAATTGAAAAAGGGTCTCCAGATGAAGTTTACAAATATTCCCATGGTAAACAAAAAATATTGTAAAATGATTCTGGCTAATTACCCGATACATTGAATCAACCCATTTATTTATAAAAAAATTCCATAATATTTTCGATAACTGGCTACGAACTAATAAATCTTTGTTACCAAAGTGAACAATTTTGTGAAGTGACTTTCAACACTGTAATGTAGACATATCAGCATCTATGCTGTTCGTCTATAGAATATTAAATAATATTAAAATTGCACTTAAAATCAATAAAACCACATTTATTCAGATAACATATTTAGGGGAGATTAGATAGATTTTGAGATAAATTAAGATTTAGAAATTTTTATTCTGATAGAAGCGCAAGAGCATTTTTTTATATTTTTTTTTAAATGAATCAATGAAAGCTGTGCTTCGCTAGCGCCAAAAGCCACGCAGTCAACAGCCAGTAGTGCAGGCACAGTTGAAACGTCTTTCGGTCTCGTGTCTTTTTCTCGCACCTTGCCAACATTTATTGTTGAGCATGTAAGAAAAATAATCCTCCTAAATTTATAGTAAAATACTGTATTTTTCCCCAAATATAATTCTTAAGGTTTTCGGATCCCTATGAGTTCCCCAAAAATTAATTATTTGCCCTCGAAATTGCCTGATGACCCTGGTCGCAAGCGCCACGCAGTCAACAGCCAGTAGTGAAGATGAATACGGTGGAAACGTCTTTCGATTTCTGTCTCTTTTTCCCATGTTAGGCAACAATTCAGGCGTGGATAAAAAATAATTCACCCAATTTTAGCACTGAATATTTATTTCCAAGGACTGAAATTTGTTAGCCAAAGATCCCCAAAAAAATACTTTTCCTAAAATGGCAAAACAAAGCCCCAATTTGGAGACCCTGGTCGCTTGTTTTGTAGTCATGGATATTAATTGCAGGTTTATGGTCTACATGATCACACTCCTACATAATAAATGTATTTAGAAATACTGGGTTTTGGGTTAAAGGACTAACAAGTTTGGTAATGGTACCTACAATTTATCTATAAAGTTGATCTAACATTTAAACGTTTGACAAATAGACTAATGTCATCCGGAATCGATATCTCAACTCTCACCTCTATCGGCTAATAATAGGTATAACAAACAATAGTAATGACGTGGCATTCTTGCTTTGTTTTGCTCAAACTTGTGTTTCGTATGTTATTAATGTGTAATATTGATGCAAGAAGTGAAATACCAAGATTGATTGATTTTGATTTCGTAGGAGTGCAGAGTGCAGTGGACAAAGTGAGGTTGACTTCAATCTTTTTTGAAGTAAAACTTCTTTTACGCACGCCGACTTGGGGAGTAAGCTGGTGAATGCGGTACGAAATGTGTGGTCGGGCGAGGCAAATGGAAGTTGAGAGAGAGAGAGAGAGTTAAGTTTCTTATATATTTTGAAAATATATGTTATGACCTAAAATATTTTTGAAATATTAAGTTTTACTTCCACTATGTGTCAAACTGTTCATCAAGTATTCTTTGTTTGGCCGACGCCACTGGTGACAAGAGGGCTGGCTCATTTCTCGCTCAGAGAATAGCTTGTGCTATTCAACGTGCAAATGCAGCCAATGTTCTTGGCACCATGCCTCAAGTACAGTCAACATCAAAAGTAAATAATGATAAGACAAGTTTCAAAAACCATGACCGTTACTTAGTGATTCCTTAAAAATGTCATAGCTCCCTGTCCCGCACTGAATATTCTTGAATAGAGGAAGGGAGGAAGGAGTTATGACATTGTTAACACTTAGACTGAGCCGATTTTCTTGTGTAGCCACAGGTGCGGCTCTACACGCACCATAGAGTTTTCCCATACAGCTAACACCACAGTTGTGTTTTCAGCAGTGAATGTGTTAAGAAATCAGATTTATATTGAAAATAATTATGATAAGTCTCTAATGCACTAAATATTGGTCATGGTGTTTGAAACTTGTCTGATCATCATTTTTTTTTATGTTGACTGTACACCCACCTGCTATTGTTAGTTTTCTAAAATTTACTTTTAGTTTTATATTTTATTGTCATAAATCATTGTTTTCTAAGTTCCCTGGAACAATAAATCAATATGAATATACTAAAATGCCCACACGGTCATGCATATAGGTAGTGAGTAGTGTAAGTCAATGAGAGGGACCGAATAACAGTATAGTTTTTGTTTATCGTCAAAGAAGTCCTGTATTGAACAATACCATTTTGTAAGTTACTTCCCATAGCTCCGTGATTTTTGCCTGACTGAGTGACGCAAAGAAAGGTATTGTGTTTATCAGTCAGTCTATGTGTATGTTTTTACACAATTTAGTTTCCAATGAACTCCCAAGAGATAGTAGTACAGTCACCATGAAAAAGGATATTCTTGACAAGTTTCTATTGGTGAATTGTACAGAGTGCACACTCTAAGGACTCGGTACAACTGTGTTTTGGAGCTTATCCTATGCTAGGATTGGAGCTTATCCTTAGCCTATCCTATGTTCTACTGTTACTCTGTAACTAAGCCTATTAATATTGCCTTCTGTTTTCAATTGTGTCAACTAATTTTTTTTTTGTTTTCAGTTATTTTATGTACATACTTACCTAAAATATATTGATTGTGTTTCAACTTTTATGTTTGTTTATTTTGCTGTTTAGCTAGTAGTCTTTTGGTGTAATTAGTTTTTACCAGTAACACAAGGTACAATATGGAGGAAAAAATGCTTCTGTTCCACACTGGCATGAGTCTGTCCCTGCCAACTCTGTCAACACCTTTAAAAACATACTCGATAACTGGCTACAAACTAATAAATGATTGTTAAAAACACAAACAATTTAGTGAAGTGACTTTCAATACTGTGTTATGTAGAGATTATCAGCATCAATGCTGCTCGTCTACAAATAAATAAATATGAGCCAGGGACTTGATCACTCCTTACAAGGCTAAACAACCACAGGCTCATTCATAATGTAATTATAATTTTCTTTATTTATTATTTTTAATTTGATGGAAGTTGGAATAGATTAAAAAACTTCAACGCAGCCAGTGGCACTTGACAAATTTATATTTCATTTAATTTTAAATTAAATGATTCCGCAATATTATTCATAAGCTGTCTTTCACCGATTTATTAATTTGCTTATCTTCACACAATGTTTGGTCACCGAAAAACGGTTTTGGGCTTGATAGGTAAGGTAACTAAGGTCAGCATAAATTTAAAATAGGTACATAGTGAAAAGCATTACTTGTGCCAGCCTCCCTGAGATGGTACTTCACAAAAATTACGGAAAAGTAATATCTCCAAGTGACATCTCTTCCTGTCGGTTTTAGTCAGCTCAAAGTAATAAAGATTTTTGTACTTATTTTCCTAACTATACTTTGAACTCATGCATAGAGTTGGGAACAAAAATATTATTATTATAAATATTTCAATATCAAGTGTTATGGACTTCCTGAAACCTAAATATGAATATGAAATATTTTTTTTAGATCAATGGGCTTTGGAGCTATAGGAAATAGCCTTGACTGTTATTGAGATGTGCTTTTAATTTGTGAAAAGAGGTAGTTTCTTTTTCAGTGTGTATGTTGTTGGGGTAGATTGTATGTATGATGGGGTAGAGTGTATAATTATATTTTAATAGAAATAACATGCATGCTAGTACTGGGCATTTTAACACCTTCCCTGCCTGGGAAACTTTACCAAAGTAGATGAATTGGACAAATTACATTGGTAAGCGTCGCAGAGGTTAGCCGATTTATTCTGGAATCGATGGATGCGCGAAATTTACTTCTACGCCATAACCGGCGGGGGCCATTGGGTCGCGGCGAGTCCATCAAAGATAAATGTATGGCCGAAAGGCAGGGTAGTGCGACTCTACACCGGTGTCCATGGAGTCATAAGAGTGGTTGACGTCAAAACGAATAGCGGAGTGATGCGCCGGCGTGTCTAACGTTTAGTCATACTGCCTGTAGAATAAAATGTAACATTCAAAATAGATGAGATGTGTATCCAACTATAATATTATAAATAATTACGACAGTTGTGTTTTCAGCACTGAACGTGTTAAAACAAATACGACTAATAATTCAACTAATTACTAGCTACGTCCCGCGGTTTCACCCGCATTGAGTATTATCCGATAACCGATATTTACCGATAATTTTTACGAGATAAAAGTATCAATAATCCAAGTAACACTAAGTATCTGTGAGCCAAATTTCATCGAAACCCATTCAGCTGTTTCGCTTGATAGAGTAAAAACGTCTAAAAATACAAACTTTCCTATCTTATTTACCTATAAAACAGTACCGTAAATGACCCTTATGTGCTGGACATTTCAGTATTGAAAATTGGAGGGAATATTCCTTATCCACCTATTAGAGCTGTAGTAAACCGTATGTATTCGGTACTGAGTAACCGGTGCGCCATCTAGTACCGAGTGACGAATCGTTACTCACATGTTTCGTATCATGGGTTACCTATACTGTTTCAGTTCACGCAAGTACCGTTACTGATCATATGAATTCGTATGTTATACGCATGGGCGCGCTTATTCGGTGTATTTATAAACGTACGTTACAAAAAACGATGTTTGTTGATTAGGAAATTCGTCGTCAAAAAATTGTTTAATGTTTATAAAAGGTATGTGTGTGTGTAGACAAAGTTACACTTTACCTATTCAATCAAATTAAATTTAGAATGATTTTTTTTTCACTGTTGAACCGGTATTTAAATTGGGCACCGTTACGAACCGTGTGTTTTCCAGAACTGGCATAACGCCTGTGTGAGCCGTACTTTAACACTTTCACTGCTGAGCCGATTTGCTTGTCTAGCCACGGGTGCGGCTCTGCACACTCCGTAGTGTTTTCTTTTACAACAAATACAACAGTTGTGTTTTCCCGCGCTCGCGGCAAGTTATGAAA
Organism: Campaea margaritaria; assembly: GCA_912999815.1. Taxonomy (NCBI): domain Eukaryota; kingdom Metazoa; phylum Arthropoda; class Insecta; order Lepidoptera; family Geometridae; genus Campaea; species Campaea margaritaria. The sequence continues at coordinate 12,489,831 of OU538788.1, forward strand.
AACACGACAGTTGTGTTCTCAGCACTGAACGTGTTAATAGCGCCGCGTTAACATGTTAACTGCTGAAAACACAGAGGTTTGTATTTCTTATAATGTTACGTTAGTGCAGGAAAACACACCTATTGTGTTTGCGCAGTTTACGTGCCGGCTGTGCGGCGAAAGACAGACATGTGTGTTTAACGCGGCGTTACTACAGTGCGGCACACACAGATGGCACGCCAGTGCTGGAAAACACCGTTCGTAACGGTGCCCAAATATAAAAACCGGTTCAGCAGTCAACGAGATAATATTCTATATTCTGCTTTTTAACTTGTGACTTATGCCCTTTTGGCGTAAAAGGCAGAGGCGTAACGATACAAGATCACGTTTTATAAATTTTATAGCCACGTGGTGCTTGTTGAAAATTCTGCCCTCTCGAATTCGTATGTAACATTAATGTATTAATGTAATTATATGTACTTAACTAAACAACTCAACACTTAACCACTAAGTAAATACTTATGTAGGTGCCTATATACTCTACACTAAGAATGAAATAAGTAATTTAAAAAAATTCAATCGTCTTCAATAAGCACTTAAAAGCACTACACTAAAAAGCAAATAAAATAAACTAACTATTGGTATGTGCTCTATATTGATCGGTTTAAATCTCTTAGATCTACATCGGTACATCTTGCAATAAAGGCCAAAGTTTTATTTCCACTAAGAACCTGGCAGCTCAAATGACCAAAAATAATAATCATCAAAAATAGAGTAAGTATAAATTACGTTCATTTATTTCGTATAATTTGTGACCATAAATTTGACCTCAGTACCTTTAAATATTGCGGGTTCGTGCCAGAAAAGTACTGCCCAGCACGACCACAACCCTTATGCAGTAATATCGAAACAATCAGGGTAAACTTTTCTAATTCAAAAATACATAAAAGTTTTATTTCATGAATATGAAACGCAAGAAATAAAAGAAAATCCACTGTGGTCCTGCAGTCTAGTATCAGACGGTAGATATATCGATAAAAATAGTTTGTAAAACACCCCTCTGTACAGTGACGCTTCTATGGTACCACTCCAATAATTACAAGGGAGGATACCTTACATATTGATAAGTATCTCAAACAAGTATGAGCCCTTAATAGGGGGGGGGGGGGGGGGGGTGTGCGCCCAGGCGAACCCTTCAGATTAGAAAAAAATATCGATTAGACCAATCGATTCATGATTCATTTAACGGCTGGCTAATTCACGGCTGGGAAAGTATTCTGTATTAATCAATGTTTTAACACTATGAATTAGTAGATGCAATCAATCAATGCTGGTGGCAAAACACTGGGTGCTGCTCAATGCCGATTAGAGTTTACCGGTGTTATTTTCTAGTACATTGATGAGCGTAGTGGCGTGGTCGTGGTGTTGGGTGTTTGAAGACCTAGATGACGACATTGACGTTTTGTCGCCAGTCTTTGTGAATATGAAACATGAGCACCAAGGCAATTAAACGCCTAAACAGCAATAATTCAAGCTCATTGCGACCGTGCTGCATAGCCCCGCTGGGCGTGCAGCTAGGGTAAAGCATGTATTCCCCACTCCACGCCTCTCTTCCCCTTCTTTTTTCCTTTTTGTCGTGTTTTTTTTTCAGTTTATATGGTTAAATAAATAAAATTAAATGTAATAATTTACTAAATCAGCTGAAAATAATCGTCAGATTTTTGGTCACTATGGCTAGGACCATTTATTGTTCCTATCATCTAATCTGCCAAGACTACTGTAAGAATTTTTATCTCTTTGTATAATACGTGTATTTGTAAGGTAAGGAAGGATACTTTATTACCTGGATTATAATATAGAATCTTCGACTTGAGTGTGTCGAATTTCGACGTTTGGTATACGATCTAGCTAGTAGGTGAATACTTAGCATGGCGCTCTCTATTGCTCTTTGGTCAATCCTATTTTAGGGCTAAATGGATATGGGCAGGACACTTGGCAAAACAGGCAGTCCAAAGGTTGACAAAGGCAATAACGGAGTGGTAACCAAGAGGAGCGGAACGATTTCGAGGCAGACAGGCAGACTACCAGCCCGATGGTCGGACGACATTGCCAAGCACGTCGGGAGAGAAAATGGCGTGAAACAAAAGAGGACTAAGTCAGTATAGCACAACTCAACAAAACAATCGAGGCCGTTCTCCATCTCGACAAGATTATCTTTCTAGGAGCAGGAGCCGAAGTCTGTGCTGTACGGAACTCGGTGTGTGCTGGAACCAAAATAATTTCGGTGACAAAGCAAGGAACTGGCACACGGCACCGTGTAGTTATAAATCGGAAAACCACCAGGGCAGTTCGTAAATGGACGATCGTCGACGGACAACTGTCAAAGTGCTACCTATGGCCTAAGTAAAACATAACCCTCCCTTTTTGCCTTCGCCGCAGTGGGACAAAATAGGTTTTAGGGAGGTCACTCTTCGCTTTTTGAAGCGCTTCAGTGTTTCGTTAAATTATTTTTGTAAGGTAACATGTTTAATTTCATTCTAAAGTCAACGCGCAGCGCTAATGTTAATATGGTAGAGGTTTACTTCGTGTGATTTTTATTCGAGCTCAGTCTTGGCAGGCGGCTTCCGTATAATTACGCACAGTACGGGGCGGAGAAATACATGACCGTAGGTTGAGTCATTTAAATTGAGAATTCACCCAAATTGTGGTCTCAATTATTTATGTTGGTTAGGGTCACAGACATGCCTATACGATTAAGGTCACAGACATACCTACAAGCAGAAGTCCTACAAAGAAGCTGACTGTGACCGCCTCTGTGCACATGATACACAGTGCACATTATACACGAGGTTCTGATAAAAGTTGTAAATAACTTTTTATCTAATGCGCCGACGCGCCGGGGATGAATTCGTCGGAATCCGATTCGATACTTTCCGACACTTGTGAATGATCTCAGGAAAGGGGATATTAAAGGATAGGAAGGATATTAAATATAAGTAAAGCAACACTCGCTTTGTTCATAGACGATAACGAATATTTGGTTTTTTCCTTTCGAGAATCAAAGCCGCTACCTAGGGTGCCAGATCCTGGAAAAACGGCCAGTACGACTAAAGAGATCAGTTTTTTTATGCCAGTTCATTTAAATTGTTTTCCGGATAAAAAATGTAAATACCTATTTTATTCGATTTTACGGTAGCCCACGACACGGCACGTCACCCAGCAACATAGATTATGTTTTATTCCGGGAAAATGCAGAACTCTTACGAGAAAACATAAATTACGAGGGTAATATAGCGGAGCGTAACTTGTCTTATCATAAAATACGTTGACGTGCACACGCATGACCTTCACCACGTATTAATTTTGATAACGATAATCATAACAAGATGTCATTGAGTTTGTAAAATTTACATCTAAAGAAATATTTTTAGGCACAACGCATGATTGACGAATTGAAATAGTTACGCATGTGCAATAAGCAAGTCTAAATATTAAAGTAAAGCAAAATCTTGCAGACCCCTTTTACGTAAATTCCGCGGATGAAGAAGTATGTAAGGACATTAGTATGTATCATTATCCCTACTTTTTATATAATAAATGCGAAAGTAACTCTATCTGTGTCTGTTACTAACTGTAACTACTGAACCGATTGAAATGAAATTTGGTGCAGAGACCTAGAGCCTGAGAAAGGACATAGGCTACTTTATAATGTGAAACAAGGATTAAAAGGGGTTGAAAGTTTGTAATAAGATATAAATAAATATGAAATTAAAAATTTTACCCTTAAGGTGGTAAAACAAAAATAGGGGATGTAAGTATGTATGGAAATATGTAAGGTTTCGGCTAAACCACCGGACCGAATTTAAAAATTCTTTTTCTAATGTAAAGCTACATTATCAGCGAGTAACATAGGCTACATTTTATAGCCGTATTCCCACAGGAACGAGAACTACGCGGGTGAAACTGCGGGGGGCAGCTAGTATTATTATAATAGCTAGCTGCTGCGCCTCGCGGTTTCATCCGCATAATTCCACTATTCCCGCAATAACTCTGCATTTCCCGGGTTAAAAACCGCTATGTTACAATAGAATAGCTGCAGATTGCAAAAAATCAAATGTTAAATCGTGAGTTCATACAAAAATCTCACAGAATAAAAAAACATTATCAAATATTTCCAAATTTTCCAATTTTCCGGGTTCTTATTTTTTTGTTTCATAAGAATCTTCTCCGGACCATTTCAAAAATAAAAAAGAAGCCAACCATGCGTCTCAGCTGCGCGGCATGGTGCCTTGTAGAGCTACTAGCGCATACTGCACACTCCTTCAGAATCGCCTGCCTTGCAGCAAATAATGTGCTCGTAGTACTTAATTAAAATGTATGATATCTCCTAAGATATTCAATAAAATCAAAAGAAATAAAAGGGCAATTTTGTTAAAAATTAAATACTTATGATAAATAACGCATTTATTTGGATAAGGATTAATATAATGTTTATAAAAACACTCTCGCAAATAATGCATTATTTTAGAACCAATTTGATTACCATATAAAATATAAAAGTGAATTAACCCTAAAAGATAGACATATTATGCTGTCGCGGACTTTTTTTAGAACTTTTATAGGGCAACAACTTTGTCATACATAATTTTTGCGTAACTTTAACCGTTTACACAGCGCCCGCAACAAAAGCATTCTTCAATGATGCTCCGCTCCTCCGTGATGTTAAAATTATTTAGTAGTCGTTTATTGCATATTGAAAGGTAAGTACAAAATAATAATATTTCAGATTAGCTACTTTGAAACAATACCTATTGGTTTGTTTACGTTTTGATTTAATCTATCTTATAGTTATTTGAATAATTTTGTTTTGTACAGTTGAAACTTGCATATTCCATATTCAGTACAACGTGTCAAGACTTGTAAAGATCCGTCGATGCCGCCGCGCCGCCGCCATCCGCAACGCTTGTTCAGACGTGCAAAGGGAAGAAATACGTCATATTATACAGTATATCATAATATTGAACTTTGCTCTCATTTCACATTTATGCTTTTGATGGGAGATCATTACTTTTTGTACAGAACTTATTAGTAGATACTTAAATTCATAATAAAATACCAAATGGTTTTTGTTAATCTACTGTATTTTCTTACGTTATAAATGTAATTAATATAATATAATTTTTATATATAAATGTCGTTTTTATGTTATTTTCTATATTTTAGGCATTGGAACAATTCAATTCAAGGTAAGTGTGTCACCCACCAGTAATTCTATTGTACGACTCATTGATCAGTAATATACGTACCTAGTAAAAAGATAACTATCTAAGACGACTACGTAACGAATTACCTGTTTATATTGAATCCTTAAGAAAAATATAGGTACATAAGTTAACTATCTGTTACCAATAAGGTATCTCATTCAGAGTTAAGTACTTACCTACTTATAACTATTATAACTATACTAAAATGACTATTAACTTTTAATTTAAACTGTTGCCTAACGCATACATTCTTACTAAAAAAATTATTAATGATATAACCACAAATAATCCAATTAATTTATATAAAAAATTGTGAATTTTAAAGTATAAATCGCAACAGGACTGGTACTCAAGAGACAACCGGACAGCAAGACGGCGCTCGCGCTTATGAGCGCGGTTACCGCTCGCTCGGGCACGTTAGAACGTCCTAATAGAATAAATTAATTGAAAAATTATAATTAATAAAAATATTAAAAAAAATATGATAAAATTTACTAGTTTCTGATTAGTTCCTTTGTATTCACCTTTTTAGGTCTTTAGGTCTTAACTTTATTCTAAATTTGAACTTTCTAGGTCATCTGGAACTAGATTAGAATTTTGGTCTATCAGTAAGTCATGTCAGTGATAAAAATGACGATTATTGGACAATATATTGGAAAATATCGTTGACTGTAGGGTTGTCCCAAACAAGAACATTATTTTTTAAACATTTATTTACTTTTATCAAAAATTATACAGATTGCTACTATTAGGTAGAGGTATATGATACACCCACATTCCGCCAAGTATGTTTTTAAGTCGCATGTAATAGGAGGAGAGCCTATTATAGTCGCTGCAACCTTGACAGGGGGGGGGGGGGGGGTTCGTTACTGTAAGTCAGTACCGTATTGTCATATACCGGGCACAATTCTAGACTCCGGGCTGCTACTAACAAGTTATTTAAATATGTTTGGCCAAAATTACAATTTCAGCTTTGAAATCCTTGATGTTCTATTTGAAAGTTGTCGTTGGCTTTTATCAGTACAAAAAAACATATTCGATGAAATCATACTATAAAATATATCATTAGTAAAATCCGACCGGTGCAGAACACTAACTACTAAGTAATTTTGTTGAAATGGTGCCCTTTTCATAGAAATATTTAATATTACGGAAAATAGACAATATTTTCTTGCGTTGGGACGTTATTTCTGCATGAAAACACCTATACTCTAGCTAAAACTGCGAAAGTTACAAGGCAGTAAAAATTTTGTCGCACAACTGACAGAGTAACTATGGAGCTACATATATTGCCCCAATAATGTAAAATTACTACCAAATGGTAGAAACAAAAAAAAACTAAGCAAACGAAAAGTATCGTAATCGAAAAGAAATAGGTAATGTGGGGCGGGGCTACTTGGCAAAGTTGGAGCAGTTTACGGTTACCGTTTAAGGTGTGTTTATGAAATTTGGAGCACATATTTATTCATCCGCCAAGCAGTAGTGTGCAAACATTACTGTGTTCCGGTTTGAAGGGCATTGTTTCCAGCGAAATTACTGGGCATTATGAGACTTTAGAGCTGATGTCTCAGGGTGACGAGCATAGTGCAGTGATACTTTCATTGAACAGAAAGCCGAGAAAGGCTGAATTTCTGTCCCTACGGGAATTAGTAGTGGGAGGCTTCTTCTGCAAGAGACCGCCTGGGGAAGTATCACACCTTTGCCAGATATTCATCCGCCAAGCAGTAGTGTGCTAGCATTACTGTATTCCGGTTTGAAGGGCTTTGTTTCCAGCGAAATTACTGGGCATATGAGACTTTAAAGCCGATGTCTCAGGGTGACGAGCGCAGTGCAGTGCCGCGGAGGATTATGCAATGCAAGGTTCTGGGTGTTTCTGGGACTGTTATGGGCAGGCGTAGGGATTACTATCAGGTGAACGACTTGCTCGTCTCGTAACTCAGTCAAATAAAAAAAAATGGTAAAAAAAAGGTGTACAAAGACAGAGTCGGATGAAGGAACGTGGAACGGGTCATGCATGAGACATCAATTTATAAGGCCGAACACCAAATATATCCACCGCTCTGCATCGAGGTGACATTATAGACTAAGATTCCATCTAAGATTGACTTTCACCGACTGATAACCAGGTGAAAATATATTTTAACAATTTTAACTAAATCGAAAGTATACAACATTCGGTCTATGTTATATACTTTCGTTTAGACTATGAGTCGTTTGACAACCAAGACGACCAAATTTGAATAATAATTTTATTTTATAATTTTAATTAATCATAGCCATGAGTTTTATTTATGGCAACCCTTATTGGTACACGTTCACAATCATATTTTATTTGTTAAAATATAATTTTCACCTGGTATCAAATCGGTGAAGGTCGTTCTTAGGTGGGATTCTTTACTATTAGCAAAAGTGTCCTCGAACTCCAGTGCAGTGCTTAGATGAACCACACTGCTAAGCGAGGTGATGGGAGCTGGAGTAGGCTTTGATGAATGTTAGGATAAGCCCGTGTCTCGTACGCGTGTTTTGGTCTACACACTGCACAAAACACCGACAGAGACATGCTTAGAGGCCGTTCATAAATCACGTGATGTTTTTTAAGATTTTTACCCCCCCTGTGATACGCGGCGAAGTTTAAGACTAACCCCCCTTAACTCCACGTATATTTTTTTAGTACCTAAAAAGAATCTTTTCTTTTAGAAAAAGAATTTTTAGAATAGCCGGTTTCCGGTTTGGAAATCGTGCGTTTGACGAAAAAATAAATAAATGTGATATTTTACTACACCCCCTTGTGATATTTCATGAATTTTGCTTCACGTGATTAATGAACGGTCCCATACTAGGTAACTATCAATATTGTCACGGTACACGAATGCGATTAGCACCGGATCTTAGATACTGCCATAACTGAAAGGTGGCGTATTAAATAACCAGCAGTAACCGGAGTAACATTGTTCTTGTTGATTCACAACAACTTACGAGCGAGCCTGGCCACGCGTCCATCGTAAGTCTTTGTGATCAACCGATTACTAAACGACAGATGTGGCTTTTATCCAGCAGTGAGCTAAACCAGACTGAACAATAATCAAAACTGTATGATTTGTATAAACAAGATTTTTAGAATATTTATTTAGTTTTAAGAGTTAATCAATTGTTATCCAGCCGTGCTATGTATGTCATTACAACATTTTCTGTATCTGCCAGACTACTTTTTTTTACAAGAAAAATCTATAAAATTACTGCTGGCTAGAGTGGCTAGTCGTATATATCCTCGGAGACGTTGAGTCACGGAACAACATTTATGTACACTGAAAAGCATATAACCCAATTAACTGCTTTGGAAACACTTTACTCATAATCTAACATCTCTCAAGCCTAGATTGCAGGGTAGCATAAGAACCAGTTAAATGACTGATTAAGGTTTTAAAATTGAAAAATATATAACACTGGAATAACCGGGGTGAAACCGCGAGGCTCAGTTTTTTTATATAGACAGACGACAAAGTGATCCTATAAAGGTTCCTTTTGAGGCACCGAACCCTAAAGACATGGAAAAAGGTAGCAGACGCAGAAACACGCGACCCTTTGTATGCTTTGACACAATCAAACATTTATTACAACTACGCTAACGAAAGTGTGGGTATCAATAAGTTCATATTTGTTTGATATGTGCTAAGAACAAGTTGGAAAACGGGCGAAATCACCTAAAATAAGTATATTTCTCGCTAATGAAAGTAAAATAAATAAAAACATATTTTCCGAGAAACACTGGCATCTTTCGGAATATGTTGCTTAGATTCACCTAATGTTTATCAAACAAATTTATTAAGTTTTGGCGTATACTTTGAACATTAGACATGTCATTTGTAAAGCGGTTTTGCCAAGTTGCGACTATGCATATCAAGACTAGTACTACCTACGGCCTGGCCTATGGCAGCAAAAGCATGACTAGACTACTCAAACAGACGATGATATGGGTGACTAGAATACATACACAAAAATACTTATAAACAGTAGGATAGGGCTATTTGAAAAACATTATTATTGTATAAGGGGGTAGAAATTAGTTTTAAGCGTCCACATTGGTTGAGTATTGAGTATTACCATGTTATAAATCTATTTGAGTATTGTCATTAGAAAGTATTTATTTACGAGTAGCTTTCAAATAACCGAATCCAACTAAAGCACAATAATAATATGTTCTACACAACTTATATTTATAATGACAAAACATTTAAAATAACACAGAAAAACACATGTCCACGTTTTTCGCACACAATCTTGCTGTTTTTTCAACGAGCTCCGTCTTTGTAAAAAACTTTGTATTCATAGTTCGAACATAGGGTTATCTACTAGTCACTAGGTTCATGCACAATATATTATTGTGTAGTAGATACGGGCAAATGCACTTTCTTGAACAACATAAATGCTTCGATGATCCATATGAACTTATATCAAATAAAAACTTTATGCTGGCCATTACACGATACTGCCTATCGTACAATCGGCCGTGACGCTGACGATTGGATCAAGGAGAACTGACCGTGTATGGGGGTGGATTTAAATGAGTTATACTTGACGGAACAACCGAAATTCAATTCTTTTGGCTTGATCAAGCCGATTGCATAGCCAGTCAAAATATTTAATTTATGGAAAAGTTTGTGGTCACCATTTAGTTACTTGACTTTAACCACGGATCAAAAACTTTGCAGCCCTTATAATCGGTATAAAACAGGATAATTAGGGAAAACGGCAGTATTGTGAGCGACGCGGCGACACGAACTAGAAACGGAAGTTATAAAAATGTCAGTAAGTACTTACCTATAGGCACAGGACCATTCTGTTTGGCGGACGAGTGGGGCACTTCCTTTTCGCAGGAATTCGTTTTATTCTTCTCTTCAGATTTGTGGGCCCTTTCTCTTGGTATTCTCTGAGGTAGAGGCGGGGCCATGGTGATAGGTAGCGTGGGCACCACAGCCTGCGCCGGCGCTTGCACGGGCGCAGGGGCTGTGATAACTACAGGCGCAACGACGGCGACCGGCACCGCCGGCGCGATGCTTATCACGTTCTCCACTGGAGGCGAGCTCACCGGAGCTGGCTTCATTGGAACTACTTTTTCAGTAGTTACATTTTTACTCGTTTCTACGACTACAGACTGGACAGTCGATTCAATCTTCTGAGTCGGCTTAACATTCATCGTCATTTTAGGCACTATAACGGGACTGTCCGATATTGCCGACACCACAGGCGTTTCGCTGGGCTCCACAGCAGTATCGGGCCCCGGATTTCTATTATCATTTATATTTACTAAATCAGACTTTATGACATTATTATTAATAGAGCTCATAGAGCTTATTGAATTAATTTGAGGTTGAGTGGAAGATACGGGTATTTCAACATTTTTAGTTCCAAAATTCGTTTTTATAGTACTTTCAAGGCTAGGCTGATTCGCCGCTTCGTTGACCATTCTAGTAAACTCCTCAGCGATACTATGTGTCGGCGTGGGCTCCTGAGCAAAAAATAATACTTTGTGAGTACTGTGCTGCTCACTCTCATAAGGCAAATATTGCATTTTTACTTACGGGCTGTGGAGTATGTCTGTCGTTTGTTTCTGTGCTTAAATAATTAGTATCGTTTGTATATAAATCTGAGAATATATCTTGTTCTGTAACAAAAAAAAATTTGATTCAATACAATATAAAATATTGTGTAGTTAATTAAGAATGACTGGCGTAATGTTTTAATCAACCTCACTAGATCAAATTTTCAAGTAATTGTCGTGTCTCGTGAGTTGGGCAGTTTTATTCCGTTGACTAAAAGTTTACTTACGTGTAACGGGATCTATTATAGCAAGTCGGTGACTACGTTTTTGAACTGGTTGGCGTATACCTGAACGAGAAAAGTACCATATTACACTTAATTACCATAATACAGAATTTAACACTATCGCAGGTTATAAAATATCTAAATTAATAAGTTATTTAATCAAAATCCGTTAAGCTGTTTCAGCGTTGCGTGGTAATAAACACACACCCTTACAAAAAATATCACATTTATGATAATAGTTAGATTTAACTTTAACAAAATTATTCTTATATTGTAGAAGTGATACTTTCATGATTATACACGGTAATTCCAGCAACTTTTATTGAAGAATGCAATGGAAATAAACCCAGTAGATTAATGATTCATGTATGTAAAAGGAGTATAAATTTAAATTTCATATTTACAGACGCAAGACTGTTGATGTTCAAGAGAGTGTAGGTAAATGAGTTTATTCATGACTTGCAAGTTGATGTCTAGGTCAAGTTTGACTACATAGGAATTGCAAAGCATGTCTGAATCTAAATGAGGAATAATACTTTATTCATAGATCACGTTTTCATGTAAAAATATACTATGTAGAAATAATTTTTACGAAGTGTGTTTGGTTATGATTGTTTGACCTCTTAGTTAGCTCGGCCGCACACCGGACATACATTTGTACCACAGCAATGGCAGCAGAGGATACATTTTGCACCCGCCATAAATGTGGTATTGGTATATATAATTATACGGGCGTCAATCGTGGTGCGTTTCACATGTGGCTGCGCAATAATTGATGTAATACAAATATATGTTCGGTATGCAGCCGGGCTTTACGTGGTTCGTAAATAAACTGTTTGAATTTTAAATTTCCCGCCATAAGCGACCGAACCACCTTAAGACCCCCACACAGGCAGGTTTATCTGTTTTAACACGACTTTTATATTCGTTTCTTACGTGACTACTACATCTTGAACCGAGTAATATTCGTGAAATATATTTTGTGAAAACGTGATAGTGCGCATGATAATCATTTTCGCTTAAAACAGGGACCCCGATTTGAATTTCTGTACACGAAAAAACCTTATCTTTTATGTACATCGAAATTGTAGCGGTTATCGGCACCCACATGAATCATGAAGTCAAATAGCAATTTAATGCGGCTCGGTAAGCATGACATTAATTTAAACATTCTACCAGCAATGCGGCGAATACAATTTCCATTTCACTTTAGATTTTACAATATCAGACGGTAACTTTTCACTTTGTCCACAGATGAAATAAATTAGTTTTGCCATTCTTTTAATCGCTTGATCCACAGCTGAAAGAAACTGCAGACCCTCGTATTTGATATTAATTTCAAATTGATACCTCTACGCATTCTTGAGAAAAATGGTGTTGACAGACAGACGACGGATAGACGTACAGACGGAGAGTCGAAGAGACCGAGAAACCGAGAGACCGAGAGACCGAGAGACTGAGAGACGGAGAAACGGAGAGACGGATAACAAGGTGATCCTATAAGGGTTTCTTTTTTCCTTTTGAGGTACGGAACCCTAAAAAGGTAAACTAGCCTATAATTAATGAGGAATATTACCAAAGTAGACCAGAACCAGGGGTCGATGTTAGATGCAGAGGATTTAAAAATTACAAACAAACATCAAGTTATGAACATTTGAATAAGAGATGATACATGTCGTGGACATGTAGTATACCAAGTTGAAATAACTGCGAAGTTGATGGCAGTTGGAAAATGTATTATGATAATTGGAAGGGAAGGGATTTAGAAGCCAAAGCAGTCAGTCAACTGTCACTTGTCTAGTCAATGCGTGTAACAAGCATAATGTATGGTTATGACCAAACATCATAATGACGTCGCACATGAGCAACCAGAAGCGCATCACCAACGCCGGTCGTGGACACCATACATTTTACTTATTAAGAGTAGACAGTGACGTTTGGCCAAGCTCCGGGATAGTTGCAAGTTGCAATGTTAGAGTAGTGGACGATTACCAGGCATAGACTGGTGCAAATGTGTTTGAGGCTGCGGGTGTGGAAGCGAGGCGGTGGGCGCAGTGGGGGTGGCTGACGAGGCCTGCGGCCCGACCAAGGTCGTGGAGTTGTTCCTACCGCCGGCCGAGTTCGACTGCAGGTTGGTCGTCGGCAGCTGGGAACTGTTGGGTGTGTATCCGTAATCTGTCGATGCAAAATTACCTACTAAAAATCATCTTGAAATATTCCTTGACAAATAATGGTGAAATTCAAGTGTTGAACGTTCAACACCTATATAATATATCGAGTTAGAAAGTTATTGTACTGCCAGGGGCTCCGAGGTGTCAGTTAACGTTTAAATCGCGGGTATAGGTAGTTAGTTCTCTGCCAATAGTCAATTGCTAATTACGAGTTAGTTGACGTTCCTGAGCGCGATAATTATTGATACATCTAATATTGTATCAGACTTCCCAATATGAATGAAACATAGATTTTTCATGAGGGTAGCAAACGCAACGCTGGATATTGAAAAAAACATTAGTTGGTACTCGCGTAAAGGTTTCTGGCATGGTGTCACTAACGCACAAAAGATGGGAAAAGATTCGTATAGGATAATTGTTCGTGTTTAGCTAATTGAGTTGAAACCAAACGTGAAACAAGTCACGGGTAACAGCTAGCCTGTAATAAATCTTCTATCAATTACGTCTCCACTGCAGGAACCCAGGCTTTATTACAGAGATGAGGGCCATAACTCACCACGATGGCCCAGTGAGGATTGGCTGATGTTACATGTCCTTGCATTTTATGGCTCTTAGTCATGTCGGTTTCTTCTCGTTTTGTTTGCTGTTTCTGGAGATAAGCAATAAACATTACAAACTTACATGGTGGCGTGTGGCTCTGTGGACTGTTATATCCTATGTAATGCCCCATATACTGGTAGTATCTGTAAACAATGGAACTCAATATAATTAATCGATAGGGTTACAAGTTTGAGCAAACTTGAATTACAACATTTATGATCTTTTATATGTAATCACATATATAACTAGGAAATCGTTAATCGACCTCTTCTTAGTCTCGTAAGTAAAGTCAACATCATATTTCTGATGTTTTTATTTGTATATACTGCGCTATGGTGATACGAGTGATGGCGAACGCTTCTTTGTGGAGCAAACAATGTCCAACGCCAAGGTAATTTAACGAGTAAACAGGTGGTTAACTGACGGCACTGACCAAGGAACAGTCCGTTATCATAACATTGATTAATTCATAAAAATTAATACCTGCGATGCACCGGTGCGGAATGGACGTGGCATGAAAGAAATGTGACCAGATTTAATAACAGTTTATTGAGCATTTATATAAAACCATAATTCTATGTATTAGACAAAAGAGTGTAATTCTCAATAAATGTCTTTTTACGTTGTTGAGGTCTGGTCACAATACCAATTTGAAATATTATTATGAAACCATTAGTATAAATATAATGTAGTACTCTCATCATGATGTATTTATATTTATAAAATTACAGTAAAATGCGTAAATATAATACATAAATTACTCTACTACGTCGCAATATTGTATAATACTTTTACTGACGAGCTGACATTATAACTGAGAGAAAACGACTGGTATTAGAACATTATTGCCATATTTTACTCTGACATACGGTGTTTCTCTAATGAGGTAGTGCTAGTCACGGAACACTGTGGCTGCCAGAAACGCTGGATGCTCCATTGTCGACCACTTCTGATAAAAGTTATACACAAAAGGCGAATTGTAACTATGTACGCGGTTACATGTCGCAAATGAATTATGTGAGCGATCGCGCGACACGTCACAGTTCCTCGTATATACCAATTTAAGGCACAGGCCATGTTAAAATTTGTTTCTGAGGTGCCTTTCGAATTGAGTAGTTCCGATGAGAAATATGACATTAGATAGTAAGCTGTACATAGACGTGAGACTGCTCTAGACTTTACAAAATTGACATTGTTTGACTAAATTAAATGCTCGAAATTTATCAAATTTCAATTTAGATTCGGGGTTGTAACAGTTGATAAGCAAGCTAGTTTGCGACTTTGAAAGAAGTAATCTTTAAAGCTAGTGATTCGATTTCACTGATAAAAAAACTATTCCTGGATAACAAAGCGTGTTTTATCCCGGAAAATGCACTTCCTCCGGAACAACGGGCACTCCGCGGCGCGCAGTTAGTTCTATAAGATGAAAGTAGCTTTCGGGCTTACTGGAGCAAATCATCACGTTGAGTATAAGTTTATATGCTGTACTGACCCAGGAGAGCCTGATCGCGGCTGCTGGTAACTCTGCATGCTCATGGGTGTGGGTTGGAATACCAGCGTCGGATACATGACGGGTCCGGTGGTGGTTGCCGCGCTAGGAATGAATGGCTGCTGTTGCCTGCGAACAAATTAACAAGTGTTTGTTGGAGCTGTTCCTATATCCAGTAAGGTGCTAAACAAGAGCCTCGTGTGGCGGTTTCATAAATTGATCTCTATTATCCTGAGAACGAGCGGCGCACACGACTGCACGTTTGCTAAATCAATGTTATAGCTATATATGGCTAAAACATCAATCTAGACTGTGACGCATCACAGTTGAATATGGTCACCAAAATAACAAGTATTTTTTAATAATTAAATAGACTACATTATGATAATCCAGATGTAATGTTGAAGTCCGAAGGTGGTCAATGGAACACTGAACCTGAATGGAACTAGCAACCAATGCTAATTACAAAAATTACTTATGGGTGTTTTGACATACTACTTAACAAAGCATTTTAGAGATAAAGACATTTAGCGTTATCTTGTTATTGTCGTAAGCATCAACTTTCACAAATAAAACAATTATAAGTAACACAACAATCTAGTATGATGTTAAAGATAAACTAATCGGAGCAATTAAGCCAAAAGTATAGTCCAATTTCATGCGTTTAGATTTTAAACTATATACACTACAGCTCCAGTGAGTGTTTATTTCGCCTACTAATCACTTAACATAAGGTGTTATAGCGATCAAGCATTAACCTAGAAAGTTAAATAGAAGTAGAAGTGAGAGTACTAACCTAGGATGTGAGTTCGGCCTCGTCGCATGCTGGGTCGGTCTGTACTGGAAGTTGGCGTACTGCGGCCGCTGTTGTGTCTGATTTTGTGACACAAAGGTGTGCCCGGACTGAAAACAATAGAGAGAGGTGATCAAACAAAAGGACTCAAACTCAGGAAACTCTTCATAGGGTTAAGCTCGCCTTTGTACATTAGATTACTACAAAATTTTTCTGTAAACATGCTTTTTTTTTTTGTGTACAATAAAGAATATAAGAATATAAGAAGGACAGCCCTTATCCGCCAAGGTGGCATTGAAAAGGAAATGTATTAGACGTTTTGTAAACAAACAATAACATTGACATCATTCATCTCAGTACGAAATTATATGAATAAAAACATTATAATCGCGTCTTTGGGCTCCATAACGAAACAAATTGCGAAAGCGCACGTTTATCATTGCGTCATGGTCTATGGAAAGGATAGCGTACTCCGCTGAACCCCTTGGAAACACGTGTATGCTACGCACACAACCAATATTTATTTGTTAATTGACCTTTGCACGACGGGATAGCATGTTTCCTTCATTAGGAGATAGCGGAAATGTTCAATAGACGTTGTTAAGGACGAGTGACGACATCATTTTTCTTAATTATTTCTATGACGCTATTTATTTATGTTTGTGCTTATTAATACTTAAGGGTAGGTATATCGTTGACCAGTAAGTTTTGTTTATACTGAAACTGTGAAGTTTCGCTATCAGGCTCAGAACGAAAAGTAACAGTAACAATAAATCGAATCATGACTGACCATGTTAGTTTTGGACATGTCCTGTTGTGGCGCCGGCGGCGCGGAGGGCTGCGGTGGCGTCGGCTGGACCCTTAGCGTAGGCTGGGCCGAGGTCTGCGACCCACCGGTGGTAGTTGGCATGTAGCTCGCGTTCGCTGCGCCAGATGGATGATAGCATTCCACCGGTCCTTAACAACACCAAATCAATATTACATCCTAATTTTGACAACAGCCTCTGAAGCGTAAGTTGGCAAAGAGCCGACTGCGAAGCGTGAGGTTTCGGATACAATTCTTGCACAGAACATAGATTTGAGTAAATTACTAGTTTGCTTTGAATCTGGCTGTTTTAGCAGCTGATCCTGAAATACTTGGAGGAACTACAAGGACCATGGTCCTACAACCACCCACCCTGACACAGAGCAAATATATGTGGTTCACACATATATCAACTAATAAAAAAAAATAAACAACCCGGGTAAAACCGCGAAGCGCAGTTGGTTATTATCAAATTAAGAAAACTTATGCTTACTGTGTGGTGTTGACGCCCGTGGATAACTGAACAACGCTAAGGAAATATGCAAAAAAAATCGGCCTAAGTTTTCAAGAACATAGTCCTAAATATTATAGCACCTAATAATAAAACTTCAGCATCTGTTATGTACTGTAACCGTGCGTATATCGAAATAAAAACGTTATCAACGCGGCTAGGTAACAACAAAACATTAAACGCAATCTGCAATGCTGCAAGAAAGCAGTATACATCGTTTCTAACTACATAACATATACAAAATCAATATAAAAATAATGATACTAAAACTAAACAGAATGCCGGTAACATAACTTACTTGTTTGGGGTAACAGTCGATAATGATGATGCGAATGCGTCGACGGAATGCAATTAGAGCTGGGATACCGAGATGGAGACGGCTCATGTTTGTGAGTGTGTAAATGGCTGTGGCTGTGATTATGACTATGGTTATGGCTATGGCTGTGGCTGTGGCTGTGGCTGTGGCTGTGGTTGTGAACTCCGGGGTTGCCTGCCGGCGGCACGAACTGCAGCGAGACGGTATTCAAAGACGGCATGTTGATTTGGTTCGAGATATGAGTGCCGTTTGTCAGCACGTTAATCGACTGCGTTACGCTCTGGCTTATATCAACTCCTCCTTGAGTTTGAATAACATTGTTCGTACACGTATGCTGGTACGGTATAGAACTGTTTCCTCCTCTCAAAGCGCCCATTTTAATTTCACAACAAAATTCTTTTAAAATGTGTATCAGCCAAATGTTGAACCATTTCCAAAACACCAGCGAGAAAATCAACGACATAAAGAAAAGGTTATTTCTTATTATCCCCTATACAAATTTCAGGGCCATTCAGGCCCTGGCCTTTTTGGGTCTTCCTTCCTTTGGACGAAGTTAAGCTGACCCACGGACGAAGTTACGTTGACCCACTAGCGACGCCAAACAACAAATGAGGAGCACGCGAAGAAAAGGATTACAAATCCCTACTCTGAGACAAGTACTCAATTACAAAATATTTGAGACTTGTTTGAGACTCATGTTAGTAAAATGTTTACAGACCGCATTCACAATTTGAGTAGTAACTTAATGCAGCGTGGAGAAAATCGATAAGGAAACCGCGCGCTCCATGCTACGCCACCGTACACTCTGACACGAGGCAAATAATGCCGACGTATTGCTTTTACGTTAGCCTCCCGATTATATCGAATCTTTTTAAGAATATTACACGGAAATTAATACATATATACTATTTATCAATAATAAATAAATATATAACTTCGAATAATCGACTGAAAAGAGAAAAAGCCGCGAATCATTTGGCAAGGTACTGAAAGAGAGAAAGAGACATAAGTATTGTGACTTAAGCACCTTTTTGGGGCGTGCCCTGCTTTGTCTGTTACCAAGTTGTATAACGATACGATCAAACCAGCTCCACGGTATACATTGCTGCGTCAATTTAGTTTCATAATAATAATAAAAATAATAATTATTTATTGCAGGCAAAAGACCTGTGTAACAAAATATTAACAAAAATTTAATTAATCTCACTAATATTTAAAATTTAAATGCGTGTGGGTGATTGTGTGTTCGGGTGTTTGTCCTGAATTCTCGCCGAAACGGCAAATGGATCTCGGAAGTAATTTAGTATCTACATACTTTAGGTCTTGAAACAGAACATAGGATACTTTTTCCCGTGAAATAAATGGTTCCTGGTAGATAATAGCTAATGCAGGTGAAACCACAGGGCACTAGTAGGTATAATATAACACAAACAAGAATTAGAACATCTACAATAGGGAAAAAAAACAAAAAAGTGACATGTGCTTTGAATATACAAGATTACGTATCTACATACACTACACATTATAATGTTGCGTCATTTATAACACGCTGTTATTAGCTCGACCTGTAACTATGTATAATGTAATAGCAGCGCCCCGCGGTTTAATTATCCCACAAGAAACGTAAATGTTTATAGGATAAAAACTATCTATGTTCTATTCCAAAACCTACAGTAACTTCATATTAAATGTCATCAAAATCCGTTCAGCCGTTGTAGCGTGAAGAGAGGACAAACATAAATTTTATAATAATAATTAGTAAGATTTTTAGTTTTTTTTTTAACTATAATTTATTTGATATATATTTATTATTTAGTATGAGCAAATTAGTTTTGTTGGCACACGGTATTTTTTTTTCTCCTTATGTTAGCATTTTTCATCCCAAATTACATTAAAACTTATTTGTAGAGTATATTATATTTATGTAACCTATTCTTTTGATACCCGATTCAACAGGTTTAGAAAAAATACCTTTTTGAAGATATAATTTGACACCAAAAATCCACCATTTTAAGTTTTTATTAATTTTATTTTCAGTTTCACACTGACATTTAAAACATATCTGATAAAGTAATGACACCTCTCAAGCTAAATCCATCAAGGCGTTTAAACTACAGATCGTGCTAAATAAATACACATACATACATACATACACACATACATACATATGTACATACACACATCCATACATACACTCGAAAAACATAACCTTCCTTTTGGTGCAGTCTGGAAAAAAGCACCCCGCGTTTTCTCCCGCGTTAATTATTTATTATCCCACAGTAAACGTAATTTTTTACGCGTTAAAAATCCTATGTTCTATCTAATTCTATGTTCTATTCCAGGACTTAAAGTATCTTTATACTAAATTTCATCAAAATCAGTTCAGCCCATGGGGCGTTAAGAGAGGACAAACACAAACACAAACTTAAACACAACGCTTAAGTATAGGACTTGTAAAATTGTCAGAGGCAGCCACGAGAATCTAATATGGCCTTCAAAAGCGGCAATGTATGCTGTGCATTGGTTTCCCTTTCATGAACTTGTGCACATAGTACGGGGAGTATGCATTATTAGTGGCAAGGGGTGGGTTTTATTTTTTTCACTGGGGTTGCTAGTGGGAAATTTCACATCCGATTGATAGTGTTAGACATGAAAATCGATGTTTTATCATATTTAGAATTAGTTTTGTTTATATTTTATTTTTAGTAAATAAATTATAATAATAAATTCTAATCAAGTTAAAAATGTAAACAAATACAAAAAGTACGTACGTTAATTTTTCGATGTTGGTACGAGGGTTTGTTTCGCTCACCCTCCCTAGTGCGCGCGCAGGGCGCAAGATCTGAACGAACTTAGCTTCAGGTCAATATAAAGGCGACTACACACGCGCTCCTGTCGATGTCAGGCTCGTATTGACAGATTAAAAATCTTAATATTGACAGAAGAAATTGTAGTACTAGATAATATTGATTAAGATTGAGGGTAACATCTTGAAAAACTTATTCACGTGACTTTGGTTATTAAATGAGGTATCTACATCAAAAATAAGTGTGGAAATGAAACTGGGCTAGTTGGGTTACACTTAGAGGAAATTATGATCGATGAAAAAGAAAATGATACTTAATTTCACAAAGTTCGCCTAATGATAGATAAGCATTGTTGATGACGTAAGCCTAACTAGTAACAATCTATCTATCTATAATTATATAAATGTGTCCCGATTTCCCTCGCTCACGCCATCACGTGTGAACGGGTGGACCGATTACGCGAATTTATTTTTATTCGTGTTTGTTATTGTCAGGGGAAGGTTAAAAAATAAACAAAGTTGCCTGGAAAATGGGAAAATTTTCGAAAAACTGAAAATTATATTTTCTATGAGGTTTTTGTATGAACTCGCGATTAGACTTATATTTTTGCGATCTTCAACTGTTCTTGACACTTTGGACTGCTGAGCCGTTTTGCTTGTCTAGCCACGGGTGCGGCTCTGCACGCGTCTTAGTGTTTTACCAAAACACAGCAGTTGTGTTTTGCCGTACTCGTGGCAAGTTATGAAAAACCAACGACAGTTGTGTTTTCAGCAGTGAACGTGAATTAAAGACAATCATAGTAATTTTCATTGAAAATTGGCCAGCACCAAGTTTTTCTTATCCAAGGGCCACATAAAATCGGGTTTATATCATGTCAGTTATTGTCTTTAAACTGTAAGTGAATGCTATCCAATATAGGCTTAGCCCGTGTAAGCATATTTCAAGTGGCAGATAAACATTACCACGCTGCTCTGGTCGTATATTTTAAAGTCAGCCCGGTATATTGGCGACAGTAATCGACACAATGTAAATCTGCCTTTATACTAGCCAGTAAGGGGTCACGTCATGTCTGTGTGGAAACTGTCTTCCTATAAAACATACTCTTTGATTTATCATGATTTCGTTTTCGTTCGGAAACCATGAATGAGACTACGAGCTGTAACTTTAACGCAAACCTTCAATGAAAACCCGCATGTAAATTCGGCTAACTTCATATTGATGATCACCACCGTATAAAATAAAATGAGTTCAAAATGTATGACGTGTAGGCTTATAATGGCATTACTCAATTTTGTCGGGCACCTGATTGAAATTTTCTTGTTAGGTTGTCAGTTCGGAAACAAACGTGTTATGTGCTATCTAGAATCAATATGCATCAATGGACTACTTTACAAGCACTTCTGTGCGGTCTCGCAACTGACATGCGTTAGTCGGAGATTCACGCAGCCTCCGACGGACGCACGCACTCCGCCAATACCGCGTTCTTGAAAAGGTAATAATTGAATTGTTGTTTCTCTTTTCATCATACCGGGTCTTCGATTTCATTCATAAACACATAAGGAAGCATTGCGCCGCGCCGTTGTAATGGTTTCATTATGACTATGTAATGAATAGATCCGATATTTTGATATTTTATGACAATTTATCTTCACCTCCCGTGGAATAGAACGTGGAACGTGGAATAGAATTGTTTTAACACGTTGACTGCTGAACCGGTTTTTACATTTGAGCACCGTTACGAAGCGTATTTTCCAGCACTAGCGTGCCATCTGTGTTAGCCGCACTGTAGTAGCGCCGCGTTAAGCACACACGTCTGTGTTTCGCCGCACAGCCGGCACGTGAACGGACCTAACGCAACAGGTGTGTTTTTCCTCACCCGCATAAAGTTATAAACCAAAACAAAATGTCTGTGTTTTCAGCAGTGACGTTGTTACCTTTGCTTCATTAACGGAAATGACCAACTATGTTATTTATAACAATAATAAAATAGAAGTAATATATCTTTGACTTCAAAATAAATGTCATTATAAGGACGAACTGCTATTTATACGATGCCTAATCATAAACGACCCTATCCGGAACTGCTGATCCGAATCAGAAAATTCTTTCACGAATAGAAAGCTCAATTATCCCTGAGTACTATATGCTGTATTATCCCGGGAAAATGTAGTACAAATCAAATCAAATCATTTATTTGTAAGAATATTTATAATCTATACTAATATATAAAGCGGAAGAGTTTGTTTTTTGTTTGGTTGGTTAAACGCGCTAATCTCAGGAACAACGAATTGAACAATTATTTTTGTGTTGAATAGTCCATTTATCGAGGAAGGTTATATAATTATAGGCTATACAACATCACGCTGCAACCAATAGAAAAAAAATTGCTTTTAAGAGCTTTTGTTGCGTGCGCTGCGTAAACGGTTAACACTTTCACTGCCGAGCCGATTTGCTTGTCTAGCCAAGAGTGCGGCTCAGCACACTCCATAGTGTTTTCCCATACAACAAACACAACAGGTGTGTTTTCCCGCGCTCGCGGCAAGTTATCAAAAACACGACAGCTGTGTTCACAGCATTGAACGTGTTAAGGTTACGCAAAAATACGTATTACGAAATTGTTCCTCTTTAAAAGTTCTAAAATAAAGTCCGCGACAGCATAATAATATGTCTATATTTTAAATCTTTAGCAACATAGTATTTTTAACCCGGGAAATGCAGTCATTGCGGGAATTGGAATTATGCGGGTGAAACCGTGAGGCGCAGCTAGTTTATATATACCTTTTCGTGTGTTAAGAAATAGGTAAGTCCGATGTATTTAACCTGCAAGCACCATTGAACGTTTTTCTAAAACTACGCTCGTTTAACATTCTTATGCTGTCTAGTAATTTATTATAGGCTTTAATACATATGATATTTTTACACATGTTTTCATAGGTATACTTAGTAGATGTTGGTTATTATACTAAGTTATTAAAGGGGTTCGTACATTGTTGTATGAAAGCTGGCATATCCACCCGCCGCCATAATTTTTTTTTAAAGTTTCCGATCACTGTGAAAATAGTATAATAATATAATATGAGTAAAAGTGTACACAATTTTTAACGATTTTCATTAGTCTGATATGGCGATCTTTACCTCCGAATATCTCGGGAACGTGAAATAGCGTACCAAATTCTTCAAGTTTTTGTTTTTATAAGGGTCTCTTATATAATTATACTAGCTGACCCGGCAAACGTTGTTTTGCCATATAAATAATTTTTAAGTAATTTCTAGTGTAGACAAAAAATAGCTTACTTATTTATTACTTACTTATTCATATCGAAAAGATATGGTCAGAAAAGGTAAAAAAAAATTGATACAAATAAAAGTTTGCCCAATTTTAATAAAAATTAAATTCCACCGAATCTTTTTTGACCGTTTCCAACAACATTTTCGATATAAATAAAAAAAGTATACTTACAACACAAAAGCCGTTGTTGGTGGAAGCTCGTGCCACGTGTTGAGTACTTTTGAGGTTATGAAAATCACTTGATTAACTAATCGTGCAAAATACACTCAAAATTTATAATTTTATTATTATTATTAATAAAATAGGAATGATTAATAGTTAATATGAGAGTTACAGTGAGAAAGCAAAATAATAATTGTCAACGTTACTACTACACTTGATGCATAAACAATAATGATGGCCGAGAACTGTGTAGGGAGTGAGAGAAATTTTATTGTGTGAGAGAAACAGGAGACCGTCTTCGTTCTCATCCCTACTCCGTGCTGTTTACTGGGTCAGAAGTGACACCTGTAGACAACTGGCGGGGATAGCTAATTAAATGACGATTGATCAGTTATCGACCGGAGATGAAAAATGATTAAATTACTAAAATGGCTATTAAAAAATAGGGGTTGGTGATAAAAGGGTAAAAATTTAGGATTGTATGTATTTTTTAATGCGACATAATAAAAAAAATAAAGAAATTTAAAAAGTGACAAAAAATTAAAGAAAAATGTTAAAGGTGGACAACCCTTATCACTAAGGGGTATGAAAAATAGATGTTGGCCGATTCTCAGACCTACTCAATATGCTCACAAAATTTCATGAGAATCGGTCAAGCTGTTTCGGAGGAGTACAGGAACGAACATTGTGACACGAGAATTTTATATATAAGAAGAAGATAACTATAACTTCTTTGCTGAATATAACCAAGATTCGCTTCTACTAAAAGTTCTTGTAGGGATATTAGGAATTATGCAGCTACTCTTAATTAAAAACAAAAAAAAAATTCCAAGAAACAAAAATACAATGTTTGACAAGAATTTGCTTAAGATGCAGCCTAAGATTGATGTTTCTATCGAGCTTAACGTTCCTTATCACCAACATTCCTCATCATCAACATTCCTCATCACCATCATAAAATCACTGAACAGAATTATATTATAACACGAAGACGTAAGTGATCATCGTGCGCAGCTAGACGTCATCACGCTTATGGTAGCCCTAACTGAGGCTGAGATGCCAAACGATTGAAAGAAATCGAAGGAGTTGCAGAAGCACGAGTCAGTGCAAAGACATCATGCGCGTGTCATTGAACTTCTCCGGAGAATATGCAGACAGGGAGCATGATTTCATACCTCACAGTATCTATTGACTCCATCTTTCACCTCAAATCATCAAAAATAACATTATAGAAGAATGTACGCATTTGGACGGAGTAGCCCATGAGCTCAGTTATAATCGCGGCACACCAATTCTACTGATCGGCCAAGATAACTGGAATTTTATCGTTTCGAGATCAGTAAAGAGCGGTATGCAAACCGGCAGCATCACATACCGAGCTCGGGTGGGTATTGCATGGTCTATGTGAAGGTATGACACATCGAATGCACAACGTTTCAACAGTTACAGTCCACAACAACAACGAAGAAGAAGAACGAACAGAAGTAACGAACTTATTTGACCACGATGTTATTGGAATCGAACCTAAGAACGATCCTAACGAACGCGCTCTGGCTATACTCTAGGAAAGAAGTCGCCGATTACCTGACGGTAGATTTATCACAGCACTGCTGGGTCGGAATGAGGATTTAGCTTTGCTTGAGAACCGATACTCAGCGATGAGACGTCCTGAAGGAATCGACAGAAAGCTGAACAGTACAATGAGCAAATGTCACACCTGTTGGAAAGCGGAGCAAAGGTAACCATTACATCACTACGTTCTGTTCGTACCAGGATGAGCATTCTGTGGAGCAGGTGGACATGCTCATGAAACGAGTTGCAGGAACTGCACCGGCGATGAATGAGAATGCGGGAGAATGTGCGCGGCCTTGTTTATATATAAATAAAAAATATGGTTTGTTTTCTTTTTGTATTGCCACTTTTTGATGTCATAAAAAGCAAAGGATTCGGATTGCTGACAATAACATATTAGGTCCTTACATATGAATTTGCTGAACTGGCTACTTTGATCTCAAATATCTGGTTAGATCTGGTTAAATATTTGGTTAGGAATTTCAAATTCAAATTCATTTCAAATTTAGGCTTGTGTATTTATGTTTAGAATTTAGTGATTCATTTGATTGCACACTATTTGATTTTTATTTGGCATCGTTCTTTTCTGTGCCTACGAAACAAACCCCGTGGACGGCCGGAGACCCTAGTTAATAATGAAGATTAAAGGTGATCGTGGAAGCAGATCTATCGCAACCACGACAGAGTTAGCGACAAACGAAAAACGGACCCTTTAAGACAATCGGAAACTCTCATCACTGTGGTTGAACCCAAGAGATCCGGCGAAATTCTGTACCAATCAAAAGTTTCATTTCTCGAGACCCGAGAAATAAATTAGGTCGAGAAATCATACACCCTAGATGTGACCCCAATAAACTGATGAATGTGTTATCGATAACTTTAATGGCTATGATCGTGTAAATAGTTACCCACTATTACCAACAAAAATCGATAGCGGTAGCGCCATATCGTGTTGAGTAGCTTTGTTTTTATTTCGCAAAAGCACCATATTTTGCTGAGTAGACGAAGTGCGCAGGTGCGATAGTAGGTAAACAAACATTTAACATGTTCACTGCTAAAAACACAACTGTCGTGTTTTTGACAACTTGTCGCGAGTGCGGGAAAACACAACTGTCTTGTTTGTTGTATGGGAAAACCCTATGGAGTGTGCAGAGCCGCACCCGTGGCTAGACACGATAATCGGCTCAGCAATGAAAGTGTTAAGATTGCCGCAATATTCTAAGACAAAAATAATTATACTTTTTTATGGGAATTTCAAATACGATGTATTCAACCTTTGCACACGTAAAATAATTCACGTGCTTGATCGAAACAGCTTGTTTCGAACAAGCCTGCTGAGTACATATAGGGTCATACAGTAACGCCCTGTATAATATATACTTCAGGTCCTGGAAATCGGCTAAATGCGAGTCGAACATTGCTGTTGGAAACTTGTTGCCCCCATACATCGATTTGATCATGGTCAATTTACCAACTGCAAACAAACAACCTTTGTGATGTGTCAAACGGTTTTCGGAATTACCCTTTACTTTTGCTATAAGACCTTGCTTCTTGGCAAATTTCATGATTCTAGGGGAAGTACCCTATGGATTTTAATTCCCTTACGAGTATCAAAATATACTACATAAACGGTTGTAACTTTTGATTGCGTTGACGTAAGTTTTATAGTTCCAAGTTTTGTTTTTTTGAGCGAATATTTGATACTAGTTTTAACTTAAGTATTGACAGACAGGCAGAGAGGAGTGATCCTAAAAATAAGGGTTACTATCAGTGGCGTACCGCGCCTTGGAGGGGCCCTGTATCAAAATTATTTGGGGGGCCCAAATGTAGGATAAAGGTTTCTCACAAAAAAAAATGCATATATAAGAAAAAAAGTGATCGCTTTTTTTCTACTTTTGTCATTTATGAAGTGAAAAGTCTAGAGGCACGTATGACTGTTTTTTCCCGAGAAGCGCGAGATTAAGTGACATAGTGGATAACATTTTACAAATTTTTACTTACACTCGTTAGGGACCCCTATAGCCCGTGGGGGGGTATCATCGATATGGCTGATACGGCGGTAGCTACGCCCCTGATTAATGCTTTCCTTATGCGGTACGGAACTCTAGAAACCGAAGCTCCTAATTATGTAACAATTATTTTTGACCGATATCATTTTTCCCTGACTCTCCCGAAGCTGAAGGGGGTGAGCTTCCCTGACTTTTATCTGATTTTCCAGAAAGTGGACACCCGTAATAGATGAAATTAGAAGTGCCAATGGAATATTAATAATACTAGAAATAGATTTAGAATAAGTATAGTGATCAATACTTACTTATGCAAGTGTAGGCGACGCACTTCCTAAATCTATATTGTATTTTTGAACCTAAGTATTTTGTGTTTAGGTGTAGTAGTATTCCTTTCAAACTTGTGT
Source organism: Campaea margaritaria (assembly GCA_912999815.1). NCBI lineage: Eukaryota > Metazoa > Arthropoda > Insecta > Lepidoptera > Geometridae > Campaea > Campaea margaritaria. The sequence continues at coordinate 12,517,825 of OU538788.1, forward strand.
TTATTTTATCTGTGTAAGTTTTTTCATGAATAAATTGAAATTGGAAGGTGCGCGTGATAAATATTTTTCTTGTTATGTCGTTAGTCTCGTAAACTGAACCGAACGTACGGAGCATCTTGATTTTAAAAATAGTTAAAATATTAGTTATTCGTGGCCACGGAACGCACCCTCCAATATCTCGTCAAACGTTTCCTGGACTTTCACTTAAACCACCCCTATCATTAACAGCAAGTAATCTAAGTTAAAAATCTATTCAAGAACAAAACAAATTTTACTACGGATCTTTACAATTAGTAAATATTTTTTTGATAATTAAGTTTGTCAGTGATTGCAGATATTTTGAACTTCGAAAGTGACGCTGAAAGATAAATTAAAAAACATGGGTTCGGTTATCTTGATAGAATTCACAAAAACTCGAATCGTAAAGTTTTCTTTCATAACTATTTAATCAACAAAATAACATGTTTGTAAGGTAAGTGGTTGATGGATAGTGACGGTTTGAATTTAGTTTTTTAACCAAACAATGCATACGACCCGTAAACGCTCATAAGTATTCTGTAATGTGGCATTAAATTGCTCGTAATGCTACTTTAAATTGAAACACAAATGGTTGGTTAGGTAAATTGCATAGTATTATCAATTTGCCATGGTTCCTTTTACTAGTTGTCACTCATGCATATCTGCAGCACGCACTTTGCAACCATGCCATTACAAGAATTTTATTTACTAACTTGTGGAAATTATGGTATTGGATTTTTTTCTGTATTGATATATAATAAGTTATAGCTCCTGCGCATGTCTTTGCCAGCGTACCCTACGCAGGAAGTAATAGCGTTTAAAAAAATCTACACAATGTTTTTTAATGTAACTTTTAAATCATAGCTCCTAGCAACTGCTCTAGGGCAGAAAAACATAGTTTTTTGCACGTATAACTCATTTACTCTTTAATTCATTCGTTAATGATTTTTGTCGTAAATATTTTATTTAAGAACTTGTTCGTTCGTTCATTGATTAATATTATCAACCGTACATTCATGTGGATGGAAATTTATTCATTCATTCATACATACAGAACAGATATGTCGGCAATTTTCAGATAAGCTATATTCTAGTAGCTTATTTCAAGTCCCTCGACCAATTTTTTATAAATACATATTCAACTTAAGTATAAACTTATAGTCCTTTACTGCTTTATTGTATAGATTAATTGATTAACGTCGCCGCCCTCCTTTTGATGAAAAAAAAATTGTACGATAATTAAATTAGTGTATAGTGCATTTGTTATTATTATCAAATATAAATTATGTTTGTGTTCTTAGTTTGTCGAATAACTACAACAATCATAATCTCTTTTACTAATAACATAACAAATATTTGGTTAATGTATGGTATGTAATATGAATTAATGACAACAGTATGGGGGTGCAGAGTGAGCAGCATGTAAGTGATATAAATAAGGCATCAGTATATAAGGAATCAATTCTTTCTTTTTGGGATTTTTGGGAAGCTGTACCCTAGAAATACTACCGTGAAAGTAGTTGTGGAGAACAGCTAGTTCACAAATAACAAAATGTGTCTTACAATAACTCAATATAAACGGGGACGAAAAAATATTTTCGCTCGCTTCGCTCGTGCTTACAATATGTTAATAGCGCAGTGCTCTGGAGGTCTAAAGATGTCCAAACATGGCGCGCAATTGTGCCCAATTGAATGCCCACCACAGGCGAACGCTATACCCCCAACCTCTCATCCGTTGGTAACAAACGTTCGGTAATTTACCTTAAGAGACATTTTTATAAGAGAAACAGGTTCAACTTACATCTGGTAGCAATACTGTTATTGTTCGTTGCTAAAACGAATCGTTTCATAGCTATAGGAACCGGGAACCGGGCACCGGGCGCTTAGTCTCGTCAAACAGATACTTTCTAAAGTCAACTACTCGTTTACGGCTAGGTTTGAAAATGAGATAATATGTATTCGAATTCATGTTTATATAAACTTTATTTAACAGATTTTTCAATAGAACAATAGCGTCCATAAAAAAAACTTATTTTCTCTTTTTCTTACGCGCTATGTAGACGGAGTGTTTGACGTAACAGCCACGTTGCAGCGCGCGCTGACATGGGCGTTATTTGTACTGACCCGTGTCATGGTGCAAATATGGGCACTGTAATCACCTTAACTAGTGGCACGGCAGAACTTCGATCATGGCGGCAGAACTATGTTTTGCGAACGCCGCGTGTTGCTGCCGCGCACTTTCCGCGCTATGTTTGGACACACTTTTATGAGTAGTGGTAATGCAATGACCGTATTATAATTTCAACCACGGTAACATGCATAGCCGTAAAACATCAATGATATATGAGACTAAGTTTTTTTATAAACAACCACCTAAAGCAAAAAAAAAAACACTCGCTTCACCCGTATTGAAAAGTAATTACTACAATTCGTTAGTATTTATAATATACTGTAAAACAACACATTGTTAAATAAAACAAAATAAATAGGTTTATTACAAATATAAAAAAGATTTGAAGATTACACGGATGTATTCGCGGGCAACAGCTTGGGCGTATAAAAATTGTTCGTGTCCAGTTACCAAGCAGTTAAACCAATTTTGTTGAAGTTTCCCCCAGAATAGAGTGCACTATAGAAACGCACGTGAAATTTTTATTCCGATATAACTGCCGTTGCAGCAAGGTAATGAATTAGAATTATTAATAAAAATTATATACTGTGTTGAAAAATAACATCCTCTAATGTTTGTACTATATTTTGTTCATTTATGGATTTTATTCTACGACATTAAACTAGCTGTAACTAGCTGTAGCTGTAACTAGCTTACAACGTCGTTCACGGTGGATTATTTTTATATCGATATTAGAAGTTAGTTAAATACCGGCTCACCGCCTGAAAAGTTTTAATCAATAGCTCGGTTTCTACAAGTATAATATTGATGATTCTAAGCTACCAAACAACGAAAACCGTACCGTACCGTGTTAGTTTTACGTAATAAATATGACAGACGCGGGCATAAATCTTCTATGTATAGACTTTGTCTTATAATGCTTTAAAGTATAGAAGATTCTATATTGGATTATTCCGGAAATCCCCAGAGTAAAAACAATTAGTTCGTAACAAAGTTTAACACGTCTCCGCTGCTGGGCAAAAGCAGGATCGAAACGCCGGCATTAGGTAGTGGCTCAACTCTGCAGATTATTGATAGCAGTCTCAAGATCAAAATGAGTGAATGAATAAATATTTTGATTGATTTTACTTCATTTGCTTCATGTACTTTTACAAATATGAGCTAATCTGGAAAATACGTCCTTAGAAATTATGCATGTCCTATAAAATGTCGAATAAATTATAATTTCTATTTTGTTGAGTGCAGTTAACTGAGATTCTTTGCAGCATTAAATTATTGTCTTTAACGGTCATTTTATAGATGCTTGTTATATTTAAAGAAGATGATGTTATTTACTGTGATTTATAAACTTGAAATACCATTAAATAATGCGTATATCATTTAATAGCAAAATAGCATTCTTAGTACTCATTGTCTAGGAATCGTAGACTTGTCGTTTAGACATGTATCTGTTGCATAGGTACACTAATTCTCTATTTTTCAACTAATAATGTTTGACTAGATAAGCGGGCTCACTGCCGCGCTGATACAAATCGCAATGGAATATTGTCCATGCTCATATTGAAAACATCAAATGAAGATGTTTACCAATACGATTAGTATCCGCGAGCAGCCCGCAGCGTGCTGTCAGATGAGACTTATTAGGTGAAATTAAATTAAATTTTATGTTATGGAATGAGTTTATTTCATGTAAATTGAATATACGGATACGATATTAAAACTTATGAAATTAAATACGTTAAGTTACCTTGAACATTTCATATCAATTATCAATTGCCCGGTGGTACACTATGCAATTTAAATTAATATCTTAGGTGTCATTGCAAAGCTAAAACTATCATACGACAAAATTAATTTAAGGATTTCAACCACCTCCGCGCCCCGCGCCTTCCGCGGTCTCCCACTGTTACTATATAAACCGAGCGATGAAACGTCAATTTTATGGAATAAGAAGTATCCTAGGTTATATTCCTGGCCCTGAAAAATCTATATACTAAAGGGGTTCTAACATACTTGTATGAAAGCTGGCGTATCCGCCCGCGGCCAGTTTGGTTTTATTTCAAAGTCTCCACGCACGGTGAAAGTAGTTTATATGAAAATCGATAAAAATTGAGTAATTACGAGTTACGAATACTACTACTACTACTAGGTAAAAAGCATCTCTTAATTTCTCTAAATAAATTTGTGGTGTTATTCTCTAAGTAAACCTAAGCCAGACATTTATTCGCCAATGTCGAATAATTGCGACATCGCAATTATGATCAAAATCGCAACTTATTGAAAATGTTAGTAAAAGGACACAGAACATTTGGGGCATATCAACCCATCTCCATTTTTTATTTCAACGTTTTCTCCTATGATTAAATTATTAATATGGGTATGGGAAACTTATACAAACAAAACATGTCAAGAATATGGAACCCTAAAGTGTCGCGTTACCGAGATATTTGCAGGTAAATATCGCAATAATAAGAACAGTAAAAATCTTTCAACACTTTCACTGCTGAGCTGTAATTCTCCATTGTGTTTTCTCATACAACAAACACAACAGTTGTGTTTTCCCGCACTTGCGGCAAGTTATGGAAAACACAGTTGTGTTTTCAACACTAAAGGTGTTTAAAATGCAGTGATTACGTGTGTATACGCATTCTATTCTATTCAAATAATAGTTCAAGGAAAAAAATATTATATTCGATTTCATGATATAAAAAGAAAAGTTAATGCACCTATCCATCTATATCGGCACTAAGTTAGCCACTTAGTAACAATAAATACAAAAATATAATATCATAGGAGTAGTAAACATTTTTAGAATATATATACATTACTTTTTGGTTTTTGGCCAGACTGAAATCAAGACTATTAACACATACCAAATGAATAAATGTTTAATGTTTTTTTTATTACACTCATATTGCAAACTCATAGGACACGATGTTCTTGATAATTTTTTATGTATAATATAAGTGCTCCCAACACATAATTATATACCAAATTTATAGTGTACAAAACATCGAAAAAAAAAATACGAAATGGCGGCGGGTGGATATGCCATGCCAGCTTCCATACAAATATGTTCAAACCCCTTTCTTTATTTTCAACCCTTTTCTACCATGTAGGTAGTTATTTGTGTATTTACACTTGACTATGAAAGTTGATTTGAGTTACGATAAACAGCCGTTTAGCTCCAGATATTAAAATAATATAAAGGAATAAAAACCTATTAAATACAGTAGGTCTATAATCTTATTAAAATTACATTATTACAATGTTTTCAAAAGTTCAAAAGACATTTAGCAATTATAGTTTGGATAATTATATTACATTTTGATTTTTAAGAATTAATTATTTTATTTCTTAATATTCAACCAACTTCTTTACTAGTGACATAGTTTTTGAAAAAATATTTATACTTGGACAATGTTAACAATAATATGTCTAATTTGCATAGAATACGATTGATCCACAAACACACTTTATTTATTAACATTTGAAGATTGTTATACAATACAAGTAATGAATAAATAAAAATATAACACAAAATAGTACCTACCTTACCTTTTCAAGTAACAATTTATACAAAGGAATGACCAGGTGAACAACATTACGTGGCCTGACACAAAACTAAGGCATCTCATTACCACAATGGTAGACCATGTACCTGCGTCAATAAATGATTTATTTCCAATCAATTTCGCTGCCAAGCTGAAATCTTCGCAAAGCTGATGAATACAATCATAAACTTCCCTCGTGTCCAACTTATATCAATATATTATATTTCTTTACTTGGCCACTTGCCTCCTAGATGTGAACTCTGAAAATTCAATTTGACTTTAATAGTTATAAATCTTGTCAATCTAAAGTTTCTCAAAATATTTATTCTTGTAATATACAAATAATATATTACATTAGAAAACTATCTATACACCTATTGTCTACCAAATATTTACCTATTTTATTTTATCTATATTGTATTCAACTCTCATTTTATTTTTCTAATAAAGTGTTCACTAAATAAGTGTCACTAACAAACTAAATAAAACAATATTCACTGTTTGTGATGACACTTACCAGCCACTGATGTAGGTACACATAGACTGGAACTGCAGAACACTGAATCATTAAAAAGCATGCACTATTTTTTAAAGTTCACTAAAACTTATAAAATGCAGTATCAAGTTAAAAGTAACCTAACCAAACTAAACTAAATAAAACCAAACCAAACTAAATAAAAATAAATTCACTGTTTGTGATGACACTTACAAGCCATTGCTATAGTACACACATAGGTGTACTTAAACTGCAGAACACTGAATGAAACTAAAGCATGCACTATTTTTTAAAAGTTCACTAAAACTTATCAAGTTATACAATACAGAATCAAGTTAAAAGTAACTAGTAAGTAACACAACCAAACAAAATATATTTAAAAAATAAAAAGTTTACTAAAGTTTCTAGGAATTCGCAATAGCGGCAAGTCAAACAGATGCTGAAGTGGCATAAAATATTACGTAAAATATATGATTAAGTCACAAGTTTTGAATACACCGTATTTTTGAAAAGGATACGTTCCGGGGCCGCGTTGACTAGACGCCAACGGCACCTGATTCCCGTTGCTACTCATATTGTTGGCAGCATAAGTATCGGTACACGTATACCACTCGAAGGTGGTACGCAAAGCGCAAACTCGGTGAAACTCGCCCTAACCGATTGTAGGATTTGTAGGACACATCCGGCACATAGGTAGACGATTCACGATATATGTATACCAGTGTCAGTTTGACAAGTCGAACGGTTTAATTTGTAACCTCGCTGAGCAACGTTTCCAACAAAAACATTGTACACCGCTTCTCAAAACACAATATTATATCTTCCTTGAAATGTTATTAGCATCACTATAAATGAAAGCCAGTCACTAAACAAACGACAGTACAAAATGGCGGATGTTAACCAATAAACAAACGTGTCTGTCACCGATCCCGCAAATTTTGAAAGCACTTTAATTTTTTGTTGAGGATGGTTATGTTTTTTCGTATAATGTATAAATAAAATAATGTAAAAATATATTATTTTTCTAACAATATCAATAAATATTTTTTATTAAAACTGTCATTCAATTGTTCACGTCTATTCAACTCACGTCACGCAATACGCATGCAATGTTGCGCTCGTGTCTTGCGTGTCAGTGTGTCAAGCATAGAGTTACTTGTATAGTGGAGTCAAGCGATGTCAGGGTCCCCAGATGAAGTTAAAGTTATCTCCCCAAAATTTAAAAAATAATACCTTTATTGATACAATTTTTTTAAACAATTCCCATTTATTTATATTGTTTATTTAATAACATTTAGATTGCACTAAAACATCAACAGAGTTAGCATAACCACATTTGTTAAGATAATTCTGATAAAATCGCAAGCGTAGTTTTTAGGGTTCCGTACCCAAGGGGTAAAACGGGACCCTATTACTAAGACTCCGCTGTTTGTCTGTCACCAGGCTGAATCTTGTGAACCCTGATAGTTACAGTTGAAATTTTCATAGATGATCTGTTGCCGCTATACTTACTTATCAACAAATACTAAAAAACATTAAAATAAATATTTAAGGGGGCTCTCATACAACAAACGTGATTTTTTATCGTTTTTGCTTGATATTGATAACGGCAACAGGAAGATCCTTGAAATATTCACTGATTAGATAGTTATATAGTCACTTTAAAAATTAATAATTAAATTAAAATAATTTAACCATTTTATAGATGATGACAATTATTTTTTTGTCTTCAAAATTACGAAAAAAATCCCCGAGACTGTGTCAGGGTCTCTAGATGAAATTAATAGAATTTTCGCATAGGACAAAACGACCTAAACAATCTAAACCGAGGCAGCTATTGTACTAGAGCCGTAGAATATCCTGCAAATAGTTTATATTTTAGATCTTCTTGAAACAACTACTTCGAAAGTATAAAAAAAATAGATTAGCACTCGATAAAATTGGCAACACTACTTACTGTTCGCTGATTGGTAGGCGCTAGCAACCAATGAAATTTTTGAGTCATACAGCAGTGGCAGTGTTCGTAGCAAAGACCTAAGTGTATAAGGTCTTTGGTCCGTAGGCCAGGAATAAGCCAATAGATGGCGCTGTGAGCAAAACACATCTGTATTTGTTGGTGCGCTATTGGCTATGTCTGACGTGTTGTGTCGATGCACCAGAAGGGTATCGGTTTCATACATTTAATAAAGTAGCGTTCACATTTCTCCGATGCAGTGTGTTGTGACGGCTTGTGTTAAATGTATGAAACCGATACCTTTCTGATGCATCAGAACACAACACGTCAGACATAATAATATGTGAATCTAACTTTATCGTTCAATTTTGCGTTTTGGAAATTATTAATTAATAATCTGCGTGCAATGATAGTGTGCTATCAATGCTATCATACCTACATCGTATATAGGTATGAAATTATCGAACTTGCACGATTACTAAATGTAATAAATAATAATTGATCATTGGTGTAAAATCAAATCTTTTCGTAAGAAAGAAATCGATTAGACATCGTGGTAAATGCCTGCCATGACGTCTCCTGACGTTCTTTAGAATCCACATTATAGTATAGTGGTTTGGGCCCAGAAGAGATCGTCCGACAGGCGACAGATGTGGCCAGCCTCGTTCTACATAAGACTAGCGGCTTAATGTCATTTATGTCTTTATCCATCAATAACACAGGTTAACATAATTTTTTGGGATAAGAGGGCTTGAAATAAATGTATAAATAAATAGTAAAAAAAATAACTTGAAAAGGTTTTATCCTACTTCCTATCCTATCCTACTAATAATAAATGCGAAAGTTTGTGAGAATAGATAGATGGATGCATGTTAGTTCCTCTTTCACGCAAAAACTACTGAACGGATTCGAATGAAATTTAGAACACAGATAGTTTATAACCAGGATTGAGTAATAGGGTACTTTTTATCCCGACAGTATGTTCCAGTGGGACAAAACGGGAACTATGCGGGTGAAACCGCGGGGCGCAACTAGTACCTATAATATTTTTGTAAGTGTAGTTAAATAGTATATTTATTATGCAATCGAAAAAAACTTACTTACTTAATTATTTTTATAATTTTTACAATGTCATCTTAACATACAAATAGGTACCTAGTGGAAAAAAGTTCCAAAGTTAATCTGTATGAATTAATTTATGGATGGCCCCCTAACTAGGCACCTATTACAATTAATGTGTTAATTGTAATAGGTTCACTGCTGAAAACACAACTGTCGTGTTTTTCATAACTTGCCACGAGTACGGCAAAACACAACTGTTGTGTTTGTTGTATGGGAAAACACTATGGCGCGTGCAGAGCCGCACCCGTGGCTAGACAAGCAAAACATCTCAGCAGTCAAAGTGTTAAAAAACAAGATCTTCGTTTTCACATAGTGAATTTTTTGAAACATAAATTGCAGTAAAAATAATATACCTAATGATGTACCTAACTCTGTATATTGCTATTACTTTTAAATTTCTTGTTAACAAACGCACCCTCTTCTCTCTTTCATCAGAAATCCAATGATCACCAAGAAACGCTAGTAGATCAATGTTGATGGAGAAAATGGAATATTAAAAAGCCAACTTTTTACCCTATGGTAAAGAGTTGGCTTTGGAGTTGACAGTTAAAGGTACTTACCTACCTAGTAAGTACCTTTAACTTTATAAAGGATGAAAGGATTTGTGGGCTGTTAATACAGATTAACGTTTAAAAAAGGTTAGACGGGAAATATTTTCCTCGTTGGCAGCACTTATTTATGGTCGTGGCAAGGAAGAACCAAAGAATTTAATCAATAATCAGTGTGACCGGTAAGAAAATAGCGGGAAAAATCTGAAATATTCGATAAAATGCCACATAATATATTTTAGCCTTTTTTGGAAGTAGAAAACAAGAAATGAACAAAAGATGAACAAAAGGTGATAAATTTTTTTGGTAATAAAATAATAAATCTGCCTTATTTTGCCACTTTGTAATTCGTTATCATCATTTGCCACATCTGTCTTTGCCAAGTTGACAGAAGTCTATCACAAACCGTCTAAAATAAGATCTTTGCAAACGGTCACCACCACCCGACCCTGACAATAATCATAGAGTAGATCTATTTGCAGAGTCTAATAAATATCCATCCACCTCTTTGCATGTACCTAATACCTAGGACCCTAGCCTAGCCTAGGTACCTACTTACTTCAACGAAGTTTTACTTTCTATTTTTTCTCTTTCGGTTTGGCTTTGCATGATTAGTGCAATAAGCTAGTTTTCAAGTGTTTCACATTTTCGGTTTTCCACTGAAACTCCATTGATTGATAGGTATATCATACATAATATTTCACGTTTAGTTTAATGTTTGTAACTTGCTATCTATTAAAGTTAGGAAAATAATCAATTTTCAATACACGGAGATCTTGTAGAGTAGTAAATAAAATCTGCGTTTCAACGTAACAATTTTGAAGTAAATCTCTTTAACGCACGCTTGACTTGGGGAGTAAGCTTAGCAACACGAATTACATGCCATCTTGATACTTTGCTCAGGTAGTTTGTTTGCGCACATAATGTAATTAAAAATATAATTACTAAATGCTTAATGTTTATTGCTTAATGTAAATATAAGTAAATAATGAACTATGTAGAAATATAGGACTGAGGGCACCAGGATTACCTATAAACAGTGTTTCGATTCTTAAGAATATAATGCCACAGAAGAATGTAAAGAAATGTCCTTTGAAGAATAAAATGAATGCCCAGTCCATTTCATTTAAACCCATTGCATTTACATCATAATAATGATCATTTAAGTAGGTCAACCTACTTAAATCTAAAAAAAATATTAAAAATCTATTTAAGTAAGTATCACAGATTTTTCCATGAATACAAAAGTAAAATACTAAATAGGTGTAGTAGGTACTCAGATAAGTATTAAAATATATTTTCTATATTAAATCACCTACTAAAATTATATTATTTTAATTGTTTCTTTAGTTTTGCCGTACCTACTTATTCAGAGCCTTCTTTCGTTGGCCAGACTTTATAACCATCAAGCAGCCTAGAGCCTAAGTATAAGTACTAGATGCTTTTATCTCGCCTATAATAATCGGTATAAACTTCGCTGACTCTGCTACATCTAAGGATGAAGAGGATCGTGAAGCGTGCGTACTTGGGACGCCCGATCGGCGTATCTATCTCGTGCTCGGTAGGGCGGCCCACGCTGCACTGGATAGTAGATGAAGTAGGGAAGGACTTGCGCGAGCTGTAGGCGAAGAATTGACAGGAGGTGGCGCAAGGCAGACTAAAGTGGTGGCCCTTATTGTCAGAAGCCAAGACTCATTTTGGATCATTGAGCCGTCCTAGTTATAGTTAGAGAGCATCAACGTATGCACGAGTAGTGTAGGCAATTTTTTTTTTATTATTCAGCCAAAGTCATCCCACTGCAAGGCAAAGGCCGCCCTATCCTCCCTCCAATCCTCTCGGTTCAAAGACATCTGCAGTCAATCCTTCTAGTAGACAGGGTGACTAGCTCGTCCCACCCGTCGCGTCGTCGCCGTTCTCCTGAGCCTGCCGCGAAGTCTCGTCTAACGTTTATAAACAAAACATCCATGTCCAACGTTGTGTGGGCGCCACGGTAATTATATATATCGAGTTTTGCTTAAATGAAAATTTTGGTTATAATTTCCTGTTTTTATCCCTAAAATTTTCATTGAAATCCGTTCAGCCGTTTCGGAGCCTGTTCGAGACAAACTTTCAGATAAACATACCGAAAATTGTAACGGCCATGCTATCAACTCAAGAATAATTGATGAATGAGAATCGTTAAAAATATTCCTGTAATATATGCCCTAAACCATGCAATTATAGGTAAGTACCAAAAAAGGCTAGAAAGATAAAATATTTTCATGATTATATCACTATATCTCAGCTGTAAATACAAGTACATAGGTACTTTGGTAGGTACTTACCTACCAAAGTACCTATGTACTACCTGTACCTGTGTACGAATTATATCAACAGTACCTATCTAGTCGTAGGTACTGTTGATATAATTCGTACTCAATAAAACCATCTTTCGAAACATATTGGTATATTTACTGGCTCTTATCAAACGTTCCTTATCAATATTTCTTATAGTATAAAAAAATCACAGATTGGCTTCACAGTGGTAGGTAAATTATGGTTTGCCGTTGTATTGTAGTTGTAGTTATACGAGGTAGGCACCTCTACAGGGTGACTTTTAAGAACAGGAACAGGGTGTCTCTACCAACATTAGATGTAAGAATGTTCAAAAACAAAACTAAATAAAGTAGACCGAGGGGATTCGGATCACTGTTCACAAAAAGAACGGTCTTCTGCTAAGCGTCTCGCTGTCCCGTGCCGTGCCGTGAGCGCGCATTTAGTTACCCGCGGATTGTGAAATGACCGAATTTCTTATTGGTGATCCGGTTTACCCCTGATCCGATTCGCCTCGGTCTGTGATATTTTTTGTTCTATCTAAAATTTTGTTAATTCGATTACTTCTACTTCTTTATTTATTTAATATTACCCTACCCATATTTAACAGTTAGCTTAGCTGGACTGGGCCCTCGTTTAAAACTCACCCTGCCTATCGTCATTGCGCTAAAATATTTATCTAACAATTACTGTCCCTATGAATTGGAAATCAACATTTGATGTTGTCGTCTTCGAAGGTTGGGTTTGTAGTTCCTTTGAGATCTTGCATCTTTGAGACCTCCTGGTTCGACCGTCTCTGGAAATATAGAACGGGTAAGTAGAAGGGACATGAATAAGTACCTACGAATAAAGGAAAATGAAACAGGAGCCGAACATGCGATCATGGGAATCCCTCTCCCTCGCTCTGCCAACTGAGCTGTTTCTAATTATTATCCTACCCTCGTGTGTTGTCACGATTAGGTAACAGTAGGTATAATATTTATTGATAGGTAGCACTGGTAATAGTTGGAAAAAGAAAAGGAATAATTCGTACTGAACTGTACCTACTAATGCACTAAAATTAAAAGGATCTACTCTATAACTAGATTCCTGTTTAACAAAGACGAACAAACTCCAAAAAGGAACGTACGAGTTCAAAATTAAGTACCTATCGGCACAGGATACAATTAACAGTACCCTCTACGTTCTATCGGGAGGGGGAGCGGAAGTATCACGGGGGTTCTCAGCATCTGAACTAGGGAGAGGCGCAGCCGTATGGGGACGCTAACGCAATAAAATATGCAGCAAAACGAGTTTGAGCTTTAACTATCAGTCCTAAAGCCGTCTGTCCATTACTGGATATTGGTTAGGTACGGCTCTTAGAAAGTGAGATTGAGCCGGAACGGATAATCCTAAAATTATCACGCAAGTTATAGGTAAAGTAAGTATAAATTATTTTCACCCACCTTTGAGTGATACACTTTATTCGTTAGCTTTCGTCCACCGGCAAAGTGATTCTCGATGTCATTCAGTTTCTTCCCTTCAGTTTCGGGCAATATGAAGTAGAAAATACAGCAACCAGTTAAACTGCAATGATATAATATCAACTACATTATACCTACACTAAGTAACTGATTATAGTTTGTAGAGTTTCGAGTCTGAAAAGGAAATTTGCTTTTATTTATACTTAGCTGAATTTGGCACATAAGGAAAAATATTTAGTTCTGGCTAGGGAGTCCGCCGCGGGAATACCGCTGTTTAAACGTGTGTTTCCCGTGTGTTTCCGTGTGTCAAAGGCCCGCTATCTAAGATAACTAAGTAATTAAGCACTACTGCTTTAGTTTTTTAGTCAAATTACAATAACCGAGGAACCAAGTTACTTTATAGTAGGTCTCTGTGTACTATTTGATAAATATAAGTAGAAGGCACTTTTCTTCCCTGGGACATTTTTGGATCTCGTAAACAAGAAGTAAGTAGGTTTACGTTAAACGATGATCTATATATTTTTATTATTATGTCATACGCCCATACCTTACGACTCCATACAAGCCATAGGTACCCCAAATGGAAAGTTTGTCCACCATACTGATGTACATCTTGTTCGTCAGGAAACCGAATATGTAACCAACAGCGCTGGCGAGCCCAGCTCCTCCGGAACGAGTTTCTGCACTCAGGACCTAAAATAATAGGTAATCTATATACATATATATAAATGTTATGTTGGTTTGTGTACGCTTCATAAACTCAAAAAGCTCTGCACCGATCGAGCTGAAATTTTAGCCTGATATATAATCCGCATCAAGGATTGTTTTTATATATTTTTTACATCAGTGACATATCAGCGAATGTGCGAATGTGCCACAGCGAAGCGTAGCAGGGCACAGCTAGTAGAATAATAAATAAAGACTTCCACAGATCAGAAAACAATCTTCAAAACAGACGGTCAAATCCGGTCAATGTCTTGGACAAGTAATACCTACTGAGAGGTCTTAAGATAATTATCAACAGCTGCCTTTATATTTAAGCAGCCACGTTTATAATTTTGATCGTCACGATATTATCGTAGACATCTACGACACAGAGAAGTACATTGTATGGCATTATATAAAGACGATTTAAACCGCTGACATGACGATGACGTTATAATGTGCTCGTCCACAACATGACGCTACGATATTTTGGTACACCAAGCCTAACAATTCTGTGACCAGGCTTCCCTCTAAAACCGCGATGTAGTGCGTAGCTCCAAGCTGCATGGGTTAATTATTATTTATTTATTTATGTGAGTGAGTCCACATGCTCGGGCTTCCCCGCCAAATGAAAGTAGGTACAATAAGTTAATATAACTAACTCTATAACTAATATAAATAACTCCAAAGTTGGTATTCATAAACAAAAATAATTGATAAGCTTAATTGGGTCATCTTTTAGTTTATCATGTAACTAGCTGCGCCCCGCGGTTTCACCCGCGTAGCTCCCTTTCCTGTGGGATTACGGGGACCACGAGAGATAGATAGATAGAGACCACGGCTTTCGCACTCTTCTGAAATCCTATCCAAATGGCATTTAAAATGCATTTAACATTGCGCGTCGAGCACGATGCACAATTATAAAAGCGGACATTCACATCACGCCCTTGACTTACCTCCCCTATGAGTATCCATGGCAACATTCGTATGCCTAAGTGTGTTACCAAGGCCAGTAACATGAGAAGAGTAGTCGGGATCCAGGAGTAGGGATTGTCCTGCAAATCAAAATAAACATTGCATAGTTGTTTACATTGCGCACCTTTTGTATGTGTCGGTATTCTGTAACCAATGTCAATGCCAATGTCGATCTTTATTGTGGTAGTCTACGTTCACATAGATCCTAACCTACGTCACAACATAGTAAGGTTTCCTATGACGTAACGTCTGTACTACGTTTTCTACGTAGGATGAAAATGAGAGTGGAAGTGGATCAGCTGTCCGTATGCAGTGAAGTTGTACGTTTATCAATACTACGGTCATGCGGGCTGGTGAAACTTTACGTATAGCTAGCTATGTAGTACTACGTTCTGTAATTTACAACGTTGAAACGTGTTGACTAGTTACGCCATCTAGTTTGTATTCGTAGGGGCCGATATCTTTGTAGCGGGCAAGCTGTTATAATGTAAAGCCTTTTCATCTTTTCACCTTTCAAGAACTTTGAAGCAACGTGATTAATTTATTTGTTTGAATAGGCGCTCGTGGATAAATCGTCCTTGAGCTATGCTTACCACACTGTTCCCAAGAGTTTCGCCAGCTCCGACGGATGATGTCCCATTATTGTATGTGTAGGTGATTACAGATTCTTCATGCTGAAAATTAAGTTTGATGTCAGTAAACATTTTACAATAAAACAAAGAACAGAGAAAATGGAAAAATAAAACAGCAAAAAGGATTTCTACTGATCTCTGTTTGTGACTTAATATTTTCTATCTGGGTAACTATGTTTGTTTGTTCTATAAAATGGCAAACTTGATTGTTGTGAAATTCTACAGTACTAGCTTAAAAATATAAAATAAGTACATTACTCAAAATTAAAACAGTAAGTACTTATGTAAGTATTTTTACATACTTCCCCTATTTATAAGTATAATACCTCGTTGGTTATTAAAATTTATAGTAGTCTGGAGTCGGTCGATACGTTCGTACAGGAGCGGAATAAGTGGCGTGAAGGAGAGAAGGCCTGTAACTAACAGTGGGATGACATAGGCTGAGATGTTGAGTATTACCGTACTGTTGTAGTAATCATAGGTGGCGACGAGGAGGCAGCAGACCGCTGCGCCGCCCGTCGACACGAACGTCAGCGGCCGCTTGCCCGTGAAGTGCACTAGCAGCACGCACAGACCCGTGCCCACTATCTGCAGGATGCCCAGCACCAGGGTCGCGTAGTATTTGTCTATGGGCGCCTCTAGCATCTGGAAAATAGACACTGCGTATGTCTGCAGTGCACGGACGTGTTTGTTAATGTTTGTTGCAAGGAATTGGCCGATCCGATGGTCCGATCCCATTGTGTTTCCTCAATCCAATATATTATGAGAGCGGTGTCATCGTCTATGGCCCAAAATATTTTAAAGCGATGTAAGAATATTGTTTCCGAACCTGTAGTGTAGTCATTCCGCTGAAATTTCCGACGAAGAAGCTGAGGCATATCAAGAAGAAAGGGAACAGGAAGCTTCTTTTCAAGTAGTGCGATACTTTGTCAGACAAAGTCTGCACTGACGATCCTGTGGCATCTGAGAAAACAATTTTACAAATTCAAATAAGATACTGCGCCGGCATTATTGTCATGAATCATTCATAAGATCATCATCACCATAATGTAACATTGATGTGTCCTCTAGTAGGCCGCTACGGGAGAGTAGCCAGATATGGAATACTTAACATTTGGTTTTCTGGAGAATATTGCGTCGACTCTTTGGCGCCTTTAAATCTTTCTGAGACACTTCTAGGGCTACTTCGGCCGAGCAGTTCAAGCGCCATTTTAATTTTTTTTTTTTTTGGCGGGGGAATGAACCTTATTCATACTCGACCTCGGGGGAGGCCGGTTGGTTATGTGGGGCTCCCCCGCCAGCACGCATCTACTGACGCGCCTGACTGGGTGTACCCACTAAAAACCCCGGGGTGTTCTCCTCTCCGCATGTTGGGGTGGGCGCGGGCTCGCGATTGCGCTTCCGCGACCACCCCTGCGGACGTCCGGGCGACTGCCGCGGACACGCCTCTAGGGGCACTCGGCCTCACCTAGGTTGGATGCGCTCTGGAGAACACTTCAGAGCGCATCTCGCCTCGGGACTATGTGGTGGGGCGTCGGATCCCCCGATCCTCCGCCCCTAGTCCCTGTTATGGTGGCAGGTGGTGAGCGTACGCCAGCCTCCTGCGACCAGGCCTGCGGCGGCGGATCGGGAGCGAGAGGATGTCATCCTCCCGCGCCCTCTCCGCCGTCTCCTTCTCGAGGACTACGCGCTCGGCGTACTCCACCACCGCCTCCCAAGCCTCTGCGCTGCCGACCATCTTGCGAATGATGGCCGGCAGCGAGAGGTCCCCGCCGATCACAGCCGCCAGGGCGGCGCGCTGCTCCGCCCAGGCAGGGCACACGGCGCGGGTGAGCAGTTCAAGCGCCAAACATAAGCTAGGATAACATCGGCAGTATGTTTACAAAATTTCTCTGAGCGCCTGATCGATCCGACGACGTGTAACCAAAATGCTGGTACTTATCACCAGTATAGGTAATGCACTACCACTACTGTTGCTGCTGTTGGTACTTACTTATTTAGCTTATAATAACTAGCAACTTACAACTTTCTGGTGAACCTTGCGTTTTTAGTTTATAAGGGTTTACGTACGTACCTATTTCTCTCACGTATAAAGATTGAATATCCTTCAGCTCCTGTTCTACTGCGCATGGAGTGGTCCAGCCACGTAGCCATTGCAAACTCTGGAAATGAAGATTGAAAAATGCTATTTACTATGGTTACTATAAGAGCCATCTTTACCTATCTACTCGCTCATTTTCTGTCGGTCAATGTTTCAATCTTGGACCCTGAAATAGTAATTGAATGAAACATCAGACAAGCTACTTAAATCAGTTAGTTATACAGCGTCGCAGTCTGGCTGGCCCAAGTGCGTCGGATATTTGTATAATCGAATATGGATCGATATCAGCAATTCAATATTTTTATTATGCAGTAGGTATTCAGTGTTCTGTGTTCAGGCCGTCTCACGGTGTTTCGCCTAGAACAAGCTAACTGGACAAAAACATTTTATCATGGGTTCTGAATAAAAAAAAGCCATAAAAAGTAATTTAAAATTAAAAAAAACTAAAAAAACACGCTTTTACAGATAACCGAACTAAAAATTTGAAAATAATTTTTAATTTCAGAGAGTTTATAATACAGTAGTAGAAGATCGATCAATCAATCAGAATTTATCGCCTCAAAATAAAATTATAATAAAGTTTAAGTTATTAACAAAAGAATTCAATTCAGAGTAAACCATTCCATTAGTGAAATATTTTTTATTAATTTTATAAATATATATTATTTTTTTAAATCGGTGCAGTGGTTTATCCGAAACCTTACGTATTTCCATACAAACTTTCATCCCCTATTTTTACTTTACCCCATCAAGGGTAAAAAATTTACAAACTTTGAATGCCAAATTTATTTATATCTAATCAAAAGCCTGAACATAAGTTTTAAGCTTCTAGCTTCAAAAATGAAGAAACTTCCATACAAACTTTCATCACAGACAGACTGACAGACAGACAGAGTTACTTTCGCATTTATAATATAAGTAGGGAAATTAGGGATTAATTTCGCATTGATATTATAAGTAGGGATAAAGTAAACATAGGTAACATTCCCAAACGGATGATCCGATTTTTTCATCCATTGCCAAGCCATTTCGTATTTACAGAAGTTTTCAATAACTTCTTAAGAGTTGGTCTCCAAAACTCTCAATAAGTTATAACTGTTATAAGTTATAAGTTTTCATAACTTCTTGAGAGTTGGTCTCCAAAACTCTCAATAACTTATAACTGTTATAAGTTTTCATAACTTCTTGAGAGTTTTGGAGTGAATACGAAATGGCACGTATCTATAAACGGTAATTATGTATTTGTATCATTTTCCCACACTCGCGCATGTTAAAGAATACTTAATGGTTAATATTCCACCAATATTACACATTAATATAAGAACAAACACAAGTTTGCAGAAAAAACAAATAAGTACAACCAATTGCTTACTTATTTTCGGATACCCACCAAAAATCCCTACACACAATCATTTTGCAGTTTATATGACTAACATGGTAATAAACCAGTCAATTAGTTAAAAAAACGTTTTTCTTTTGTTTTTCCTGAACAGCTGTTGTCCCCAGACTATAGAATTATGAGCCCAGACTATGGTAAGCAGAATCCGCTGAAGGCCAAGGAAAGATTTGACTTTGTAAACAATAATTTTAAATTTAAAGATCGTCATGACAGGAGACGTGGTGATGATGTATTCTCTAGTGCGAATCTGTGAAGTTGATTTAGAAGATAATATATCTGATTAACATATTTTTACACAATATACCGACATAAGTACTATATTATGAAAAGGAATAGTATGTGAGTTTGTTTTATTTTTGTTTAATCTCTGAAATTACTGCTTATTGACCGTCGATACGCATTGTAACAAGCATATTCAATGAAAAACGCCATATGAAAACCATGTTCCCTCAGCTCAGTGTTATTTATTGGGCTGTGGGTTTGCCATTACAATTTCTTTCACTATATCCTGAACTTATTGAATGAACATAGCTATATTTTATAATGATACTAGCTGTACCCTGCCACGCTTCGCTGTGGCACATTCGCACATTCGCTGATATGTCACTGATGAAAAAAATAGATAAAAACAATCCTTGATGCGGATTATAATATCATGCTAAAATTTCAGCTCGATCGGTGCAGAACTTTTTGAGTTTTTGAAGCGTACACAAACCAACATAACATTTTTACATATATAGATTATGTCAAAAAGAGCCACAGAGCGGTATTGTTGTCCATTGAGTTGCATTTTGCACTCTATATAGTCAAAAATATAGTTTATAACTCGTATACCTAATAAATACTTATAATAGTGTTATGCCTATAGGAGTGTAGGGCATAACAGGTATAATAATATGATCACCTTTGTTGCATCGTCATGCCGTTTTTTGGACACCAGCCAATGAGGGGATTCGGGGATGAAACATAGTGCGATTACTGCCAAGATCTGAAAACAAAGACAAACGCTTTAAACCCGCAGTCGACTGACTATAATAATAATGGACAAAGTTACTAATAAGATAGAGTGATAATCAGATAATTATTTACTACGGGATTTGTGGTTGTATGAACCGTCAGCTACAAATCGCAGTAAATTCTATTCTGAGGTATTTATTTCAAAAATGTGGTGCAGCAACTATAAAACTGAAAAAAAAAAACTAGACTCAAATACCTATCGAACCGGGGTAGCCTAATGGGAGAACGTCCACCTTCCAAAGAGAGGTCTTGAGTGCAAATCCCACTGCGGAGTCCCACTTTTCGGCGAAGGAAAACATCGTGAGGAATCCACATATACCCGAGAATTATTTCGGATGTGTGTGATCCTCCAATCCGGACCGAGCCCCCGTGGTGGATTATGGCCTATTCCTCCTCATGAACGTGAGGGGAGACCCATGCTCAGTAGTGGACGATTATGGGTCGATGATGGTGATGATGAACTAGCTGTCTAGTACCTACCGCTACCAATAAGATACAATGTAATAATAAGTTATAATTTCCTGTTTGCTATTGTTTTTGTTGTTGCTAATGAAATCGATGTACAGGCGAGGTTACGGAGCCGGCGTCGTTATGTTGAAAAGCGCACAGTTTACCGCTTTGTATACAGTCCACATTATATACATTAGGTATCTAATAATTACCTAACGATTAAAAGAAAGCAATATCGTGCGAGTATTGCTCGTCTCGTCACTCAGTCAAATAAAAAATTAAAAAAAAAGTTAACTAAGTTTCCGTTACATACATACGTCTGAAGCTAATAAAAGCGTATTAAAAATCCTCCAGCTTATTACTTTTTATTAACGATTAGGGTAGGGACATACTGTTACGATAATATTGATGAGTGCCACCGTTCTCCAGTAGAAGAGCATGCCGAACAGGAACTGCGTGAATACTCCTAGGATGATGGACATGGAACTGGTGGCAGCCAGGGCTCCACGCAGATGTGGCTGGGTAACCTCAGCCACGTACGTCAGCACCTGAAAATTATATATATTTTTATATTCTTTAGTAGCTGCGCCTCGCGGTTTTACCCGCGAGAAACCTGCATTTTCCAGGTTAACAACAGCCAATGTGTGATGAATAACAGAAACAACTGAACATTAGCCAAATTGGTTTCGTTTTGACGACGTTCTCGTGACGTTATCGTACTATATATTCTGTGGTTCTCGTGTTTTCAGTTTAGCATCACCCATTCCATTTTATGTCTATAGATTGTACACTTAGAGCATTATATACAGTAATTTCCATTGGAAAATAATGTACATAGGCGAAACTCTATAAAGAGTTTTCTTCAAGCAAACTCTTAAGGAAAGAGAGCATTCAGTCGAGAATGTAAGTTTCTGTGTACATGGTCATGGGAAGTACAATACAGCTGAATAGTTTGTTTGTTTGTTTGGTTGAACGCTACAATCTCAGGAACTACTGGTTCAAATTGAACAATTCTTTTTGTTGTTGAATAGTCGATTTATCGAGAAAGGTTATAGGCTATATTATAACATCACACTGCGACCAATAGAAGTGGAGAAGTGGAGTATCAACGAAGAATGTGGCAAAACGGGAAAAAAAATCCCTACCTAATATTTACGAAAGTAACACTGTCTGTCTGTTACGCTTTCACGCCTTAACTGCTGAACTGATTTGAATGAAATTTGGTACAAAGATAGTCTAGAGCCTGAGAAAGGACATAGGCTATTTTTTTATTCGAAATAAGGGTTGTAATGGTTTCAAATAAGGTTTCAATTGTAAGGTTCGTCAGTTTTGAAGGTGAATTGAAATTTATTTTTAGGACTTTGATTAGATGTAAATAAATATGACACTTAAAATTTCACCCCTAGGGGGGTAAAATAAAAATGGGGGATGAAAGTTTGTAGGTAAATACGTAAGGTTTCAGCTAAACCACTGCAACTATTTTCAAAATTCTTTCGCTAATGGAAAGCCAAAAGTAGACTGGTATAGATATGGTTAATTAAAACTGTAATACTGATAGCATTATTCGAGGCTCGGCCAATGACTTTCATAAGTTATATATGCGGATTTCCATCACTCTGTGCTTCGGATAGCACGTGAAGCCCTCCGTCCCAGTTACCAGTTGTTTGATAACCACGCCAGAGGCCCTTGGGCGACCTGATAAACTTTGACAGTCCGGCACTACCTCATTCGACAAACAACAAACATTATTACAGGTAGGTGGTAGATATTATGGGAAACGAGATGTTTACCATACACATACAGGTGTCTGTTTGTTTTGCGTTTCCGATATTCATAATAGGTACACGGTAAATATTTCGTTTCCAATGATAATACTACCTACTGTTCAGATAGATCAATAACCAACTCTTTCTTTTACTCTACCATACCTACTCGTAATTAAGACACGAGACCGGTAGTAATCGACTGACAGCAGTCAGAGGTCCCTGGGGTAACCTGACAGACTCTGGATCAGGGGCCGAAACTTAATTCGACATATAAACAACATCTGACGAAAACGATTCTTTGTCATCATCAACTTATACGCTCACTGCTAGCCATTTTCCGCAAGTCGTCACTCCACCTGACGGACGTCCTTAAATCGATTCTTATACGAGTAATGATTCTAAAAATAACTGATATCATAACAGCCGTACACTATGTCCAGGATAGCTGGCTAATGCTATCACCATTATGATATTTCAAACAACACAGCACCAGGCCACAATGGTTGAATTAACGTGTTCTACGTGTTCTTTTCTCCAGATATAATGAGGTGACGTATAGCAGTTGTGATAGACACAATGTACATCAGTTGTTCCACCTCATGCAGTCAACCACAGTCGTCCAAACTCGAATTAATTTAAATAAAATTTCCTTTTGCCCAATATTTTTATCAATACCAATTTATTTATATCAATACCACGAACGAAACGGATCGAACGGAATCGGTGAAATCCAGATCAATGCGCGCCGCCGCGGTTTATTGATTTTTCTTTCGCCAAGCCTGACGGGAACGTAGGTGTATTTTGTCATGGGACCATAACTACCATGACCTCATATAGCGATTTAATTGAAGACCTGCTAGAATTGTTGCTGCCATTTTGAACCTAAACTGGATCCAGTTTAGGTTCAAAATGGCAGCAACATAAAAAATAAGACGTCACTGTACGATTATGCGACGCGGTTCAGTTTAGGTCTTCAATTGAATCGTTATAAGATGTCATGGTAGGCCTCCTGTACTACCACCACCATATAACAACGATTATGTGGAATTTATTTAGCCAAGTAAGCTCATAAAAAAGGATTAAACCTGCACTTCGAAATCTGGAGAATACAAAGAAAAAACAAATAATAGCACAGATGATAGATAGTACCTCCTAACAGTAAGCGCGTCGCCTCAGAAACATGGTAGGTATGCCTAGTTCAATGCTATGTCCATAATAAATCAATGCTATAAATTATGTAGTTAAATGCAATATCGGGATGTACATTTTGATCAAAACAACCTAACAACGAGGTTTTCGCTTCGTAATTTTATTGTCCGTATATTTTCAAACATCGCCGTTTCCAATGCTATGCAAGTGGCTTATCCTTATCTATGTTGTTAATGAGGTTAAGCGGTGTATATTATATAAAAAATTATCGGGCATTGTTTTTCTTTAATCATAATTTAAACTAAACTAAACGTTACTTGCTGTTGGCCTCATTCACAAGCTCAAAGTTGCTCAACGAGCAATGGAAAGAGCTATGCTTGGGGTTTCTCGGCGTGATCCGTAATGAGGAATTCCGCAGAAGAACTAATGTCACCGACATAGTTCTTCGAAACCACGTAGTTCGTAGAAGTGACAACCATCGGGGAAGAAAGGTTCTCAAGTGGCGACCACGCACCGGAAGACGTAGCGTAGGGCGGCCCCCTACAAGGTGGACCGAGACGACCTGATGCGAGTGGCCGGGAGCCGCTGAATGCGAACAGCTAGCAACCGCTAGGTGTGGCGTTCATTGGGGAGGCCTATATTCAGCAGTGGACATCTTCCGACTGATGATGATGATGATGACGATGAAAAAAAGTCATTACCAACCCATAACGTCCCACTGCTGGGCACGGGTCTCTCCTCACTTTCGTGAGGAGGGTTAGGCCATAATCCATCGCGGTAAAAAGTAGGTATACTTATTTGATTTTCTAAATATAACTTTCATGCTTAGAAATTGGATATTTGAGCTAAAAAAATAAGTGGTAAGGATGTGATTTCCGACTAAGTCAAAATCTAATAGTAGAAATGTTTTGTCACCAACATTATATTAGGTAGGTATTTGGATCCTTGTTTGTTCTTTGTTGGATCCTTGTGTAGGTAGGTAAGTTACATAATACTTATGTGTTTGGATCGCACCCACATGTTTTCATCTCAAGTATAAATCAGATATTGTTGCTGTTGTTGTTTGTTATACGAGTATGTCTACTGTTTGTACATATACCTATCTGCAAAATTTGTTTTCTATGTGACTTGTGGATGCTAGTGGTTTTAAAATAATAAGGGACCATTTTTTGTACTAATGTTTATATGAGAAGCCACAACTCCGCACTACTCCCAGACGACCTGTATCATTGTAGGTAGGTATACAATCCGTAAACTTAAACTAGATTCACATTTTTCTGACGTGTCGTGTTGTAGTGCATCAGAAAGGTATCGATACCTATCTGCTGCATCACGACACGACACGTCAGACAAACGTGAATAGGATATTGATTCGTGATGCAGCACCTACCTTGCTAACGCCCGCCGCGTCGCCGTAATTATGCTGTATCTAATGTGAACTGAAATCTAAATAATTTAAGATAACAAGGACGATGCTCGAACCAGGATACTTACGGGTGCCTCCAGCAGTCCTCCAGCCAATCCCGTAAGGATCAGGGCGCCGTACAAGTGCTGAGTGGTGCTGGAGAAGTGGAACAGCAACCAGGCGAGGAAAAAGGGCAGATTGACCACCTGCATAGCTCGGCGCCGCCCTATCGGCGTCGTCAGCACGCCAGACAAAGCGCAGCCAAGTGGAACCACCATCAAGTTCACAGAACCTAGAACATGGTGTTTCAAAATAATTACTAAGATCAAGGGTCGTGTTCAATGCTTTCTCCGCCTCTTTTAAATTCACTTGACCTTTTTTGAATGGTGCCCACCTACACAATGAAGGAGCGGAATCCTTATAAACGGCGTGGGTGAATTTTTCAGTTTTTCCATGTTTCGTCAGGAATTTAAAAATAGCTCGGCACTCAATTTTGGTCAACATTTTCGCGTCCGACATTCTGTTTTACTCGAAGCCCGATTGTGAAAAAACTAACTATGGTAATGTGGCGATAATTATATATTAAAACTACCCTCATTACTAACAAAAAAAATCTTATATGTACCGAGAATACTTGACGTGACGAGCAACTCGTCCACCTGATGGTAAGCGCTACGCCTGCCCATAACAGTTACAGTGCCACCTAGAACTGTGCATTGAAGAATCCTTCTAGTATTATAAATGTGAAGTTTGCCTGTTTGGATAATAAGATGTTTGGAGGATTGTTACTCAATAACGTAAAAACGGCTGAAGGAATTGGGATGTTTGGCACACTGATAGTCTATTTTATTATCTGGAGCCCACTGCTGAGCACGGGTCTCGCCTCAATTTCGTGAGGAAGATTAGGATAATCTACCACGGGGGCCGCGGGTATAGATTGGTGGATGGATCATGCCTACGGGTAGGCTTTCAGCCCATACTACAGTCTGTTAAGTTAATACTAATACCTCAAACTAATACAAATAATACCTCAGCTGTCATAATCCATCCAGCCTTTTGGAAGGTACAAGGACAAGGTAATAAAAAAATGTACAAACAAAACTGCAGTAGGTACAATGCCTCCGCCGACATTTAGCCGTATCGATCTACATGACAATACCGTCTGGCCCGTGCTGCAGCAGCGGCGGCGACAATGCGTTTCGTCGTGCCTCCGGTACACCTATTCACAAGTGGCGGAATGTTATCGAAATCCGATTCCGACGAAATTATTCTCGATTATTCCTTCACTTGGTTGATGATACCTTAAAGAGCGCCGATTAGTTCGGTTCCGTGGGTTGAGCAATTGATATACATTTTGTATGGATTTGCCAGGAGTCGTGGTATTCGAAATCAGGCGGATGTTCTAACAACGTGACTTATCAATATATATATAGGTACCTATGTAGTTACCAAGGGAGCGTTCACTCTCACTCTCGCATTACAAATTGAACAAATTGTTTTTGTTTCGGTAGTATTAACCATAACCGTTTTAATCACCGTTCCATGAATGAAGAATTTATCGGGCGAGATAAGTTTTAATTACATCTGAACTACATTTTTAAACATACGTAGTGCTTGTAATAAAAGTCTTAAGTATAGTTTTATTGTTCTTTATATGGAGTTCGATATTGACTGAATAAAAAATCCCGTTGTTAGTACAACGGCAGGTACTGAACAACATTTTAATGGTCTGATCCAGGAGCTTGGTCAATTATATTTACATAAGATTCTTTAATGTTCAGACTATTTATCATTACATTAACTATCGTATTAAATATATTAGATATGTCGTACAATCGATAAATTATTGTATAAATCTAAGATAGGCGAGGCTAACTGGTATCACCATTCACACGGATATGCCCTCGGTTCTCGATCGGTGATTCTAGAACTAAACTCGACATTTTCTACGGGATTTATTAGAAACTAGCTGTTACCGTGTTGCAATGCCACATTGGGTACAAGAGTGTTTAGTTGTATATTCTGTTTATTGGAGAAGTTTTTATGGTATAGTTGATTTTTGGAAAACCCTCATGAACGTCCACAGAAGACTACTACACAGTTTCATCACAGTCTGATGAATAGTTTAGGAATGCATAGAGGACACCATGTAAACATACATTTTTAATTATATATACCTACCCGCTTCGATCAGGGATGACTTCAATCTCGGTGGTGTTTTATCAGTAAAAAAAAATCTAGTTGGGGGGTCCCAACTAGATTTATTTTTATTTGTGTTAAAAGGACGGAGTTTTTGTCCTTTAGATACTTACATAATGTATTTTTTTGTAACTAGAAGAATAATATAAGAATCCTACTAATATTATAAATGCGAAAGTTTGTGAGTTTATTCCTCTTTCACGCAAAAACTACTGAACGGATTTGAATGAAATTTGGAGCGCAGATAGTTTATAACCTGGATTGAATGATAGGGTTTTAAAGCGATAAAATGGTTCTGAGGGGTTGGAATAGGGGATGAAAGTTTTTGGTGCGGGCCAGGTAACCTCCACGAGTGCCCGGCTGTTGTTCGTCCCTCTTGATGCGTTGCATCCGGAGGGAAGGGCAGCAGCTGAGCCGGTGCACCCTGGGGTTCGGTCAGCAATTCTCCTAGGGGAATTGGTGGCCGTAGCAAATAACCTGGCGAGAAGAGGTCCTTCGCGTGTCCCTCTGATCAGCAGAGGGCACAGCGAGGGACCAATAACGGGGACTTTTGGGCCGCGGATCGGGGGTCCAACGCCCAAGTTAGAAGTCCCGAGCTGAGGTGAGGCTCGTGTGTTCCGGGACGCACCCAGCGGAGAAAGAGGCCCAAGCCTCACGTGGCGAGCCCGGGAGGGCGCCCGCAGATGTGGTCGCGGAAGCGCCGTGCGAACCCGTAACCACCTCCATAATGCGGAGAGGAGAACACCCCGGGGTTTTAGTGGGTAAACCCCGCCAGTCCAGCTGGCGGGGGAGTCCCACATGACCACCCCGCCCCCCCCCGCCCCCCGGGGCCGGGTGGTATGCCTAATGCATTTCCCCGGGAAAAAAAAAAGGGGATGAAAGTTTGTATGGAAGTTTTGTCATTTTTGTAGCTAGAAACTTGCAGCTTCTTTTTTAGGCTTTTGATTAGATATAAATAAATACGACATTAAAATTTTTACCTTTAAGAGGGTGAAATAAAAATAGGGGATGAAAGTTTGTATGGAAATATGTAAGGTTTCGGCTAAACCACTGGACCGATTTAAAAAATTCTTTCACTAATGGAAAGCTACATTATTGGCGAGTAACATAGGTTTTATTTTATCCCCGTATTCCCACAGGAACGGGAACTATGTGGGTGAAACCGCGGGGCGCAGCTAGTAATAAGAATATAGTCTGGTATTCGAGAATGCCTATACTGCCTACGGGCAGATGACGAGTAATGACGACCGACACCGGAGACATGATTTGATTGACTATGATTGTACGTCCATGGAGAAAATCCGTTCCATGGGTGTAGAATATAATTTCCCATGAAATTAGTGATCGCTTTTAATTATGTAAGATATTTTTGTAACGATTGTTACGCGCCACTAATGAAAGGTGCAAGGAAAGGTCTATTTTATCCTCTACTTAAATCTCAAAGCTAAGGATTCAGATTATTTACTTTATCGATGCATGGAATTACCATCTGATTAATGAAGGTGCCTACATAAAATTATACTCACTAATCCATGATATTTCATTTTTCTCAAGGTGTAACACTTCGCCTTCTCTGGGGTTCTCAACCGCTGGCATCAGTATCGTGGGAAACCCGAGAGTCATTCCAT
Organism: Campaea margaritaria; assembly: GCA_912999815.1. Taxonomy (NCBI): domain Eukaryota; kingdom Metazoa; phylum Arthropoda; class Insecta; order Lepidoptera; family Geometridae; genus Campaea; species Campaea margaritaria. The sequence continues at coordinate 12,546,850 of OU538788.1, forward strand.
ATCCTGAAAGAAAGAAAACATCAGTAAAGATTTAAAATAAACGAAATTCTACGAGTTTCCATGGCAACATACTCCTTTAAACCTCAATGGACCCTCAAAACTTTCTAAATCGAATTGATTTCGCAACAATTTATTTGCCGTTGTATACTCTCCCCCTTTCAGGGTAAATGTCAAAGATCATATTATTATGGCTTATTATAATATTTATTGGCACAGTGCTATATGTATAAGTTCGTTAAAGGTACAAACAGGGGCGTAGCTACCGCCGTATTAGCCGTATCAATGATACAGGGCCCCCGGGCTATAGGGGCACCTAACGAGTGTAACATAAGTAAAAAAAACGTGTGGCACTCGGAGACTGCCGCGGTAAAGCTATTGCAAAGCATTTTTTATCAACTTATGTAATTATAATTATTTATTTATTATATTTATGCAGTTTTTTTTTCCTTTGTTTTTCTTTGACATTAATTCAAGTTACACTTTTTGAGCGTGGTGACCGATAAGAACACTTTTTTTTTTCTTTTATTAAATAAATAAGAAGTTAATATTGTTCAAAATATTTTTATTATCTTACAATACATGTAGGTTATTCAGTAATATATATCATTGAAACTATAGGTTTATGGTAACTGAAATAAAAAACATAAGTTTGAGACTTGATATCTTCTAAATATCTGGAAAATACCGCGTCAATAGTGGTCCCATATTTTGTTGTGTATTCTTGTGGATTATTATTCATTTTCAAATTCAATATTTTCGAAAGATAAGTTGTCAACCGCTCTGCTTTATTATCAGCGAAGTTGATGTTGAAATCGCCAGCCAAGATAAGTGGAAATTGATTACCATTTGTACCAAGTATTTTAAACCCTTCTTCAGTGTACTCCTTTTTTAAAAGTGCTACCTAGAGGCGATTTTCAGAACTAAAGAGACAAGTGTGATATTTCAATAAGTCATTATAAGTTCTGCTATTCATCGATAGATGGCAAAACTAAAAAGTATCACCGCTGTGCCGGTCGGAGTGAGGGGTGTTAGGTTATTTTCGTTACGGAATTTCTGGATTCGGTCTCCACGCTCAAGGCCCGCGTTAGAAGCTATGCAATAGCTTAAAACTAGTAAAATGTTATCCACCATGTCACTTAATCTCGTGCTTCTCGGGAAAAAACATCAATAAAACTGTCATACGTGCCTATAGACTTTTCACTTCATAAATGACAAAAGTCAAAAAAAGCAATCTCTTTTAACCCGGGTTATGCGATTTTGTTTTTTTTGTGAGAAATCTTTACCCTTCATTTGGCCCCTCAAATAATTATAATACAGGGCTTCCAAGGCACGCTACACCACTGGGTACAAAATATAGGAAGCTGTAAGGAGTACCCCCTCCAAGTCTGGAGGAGTTTCGCCAGAGTACGCTCCAACCGTGTAGACAAACTTCTGCTACACAAACCCACCGACAACGAGTTGAGGAAAGTTTCAGTATGTGCAATCAGACCCATTTGTAGCAGATTGATTATGTTCACGCCAGTATCGAAGCTTTATTTTTAGACCTCTACCAAATAATATTACATACAAATTTATCATGAAGTAAAAAAATAAATAAAAGGAAAACTACCTAAAACTAAAAACTTAAAAATCTAACAAAAGAGGGTGTCCATGAGGCATGGTGCCAAGAACACTGGCTGCATTTCCACGTTGAATAGCAATAGCTATTCTCTGTGCGAGAAATGAGCCAGCCCTCTTGTCACCAGCGGCGTCGACTAAGCGAGGAAATAATTGCTTAAAAAATTTCCTCGTACTTGGACCCCATGGACCAAAAGTTTCAAAGCCAAGCGGCACAAACACGTAATCACTAGATAGCGTCACGTATTTGCGCCGCTTGGCCTCTTCGGCGGCTTCCGCCGCGGCTCCGGCCTTCAAAACTGATCCACCGAGATGGAAAGGGGCCAACGTATCGACACACGTAGCATCCCAAACGAGAGCCCTTCCCCGCTCCCAGGGGATCAGAGTCAGGCCATCCGGGCGCTTGCCATCATCACGCACCAACCCTACATGGAGGGCTCGTAGTTTTTATTATTTGGTAGCTATGTTTCTAGTCGTGTCACCCTTCTTTGCATTCAGCCCGGAATAGGGGCCGACGATACTGTGTAGCACGCCAGGTGCGTCTTTGAGACCATTCGCTGAATGCATTTAGTGCTTGCAAACCACAACCATGACCCTAGCAGAATCAATATAGCGCAGTGCTTTTGGTATCAATTTATCATTTGGCATTCTGCTCTGCCAGTGATTTCTTTAGAATAAAAATTGCGCATTGACAATTTTTCATTACAAAAATAACAGGTTTCCGGTATAACTAGTTTAATCTATTCTGTGGTATAACTAGCGGGTTCATGCGTATATTGTCTTCTTTGTCATCTCAACGATCTGCAGCTGGTAATTGGGTACCCCGTTTTCCTTGACAACTCATTAACGGGAACATTTCGTTTCATGAACTGCCCAGGGGCCGTTGTCAGTTGTGATCTTCGGTACTGCCGCTTTTATTGTTATTTTCAAAGCTCAACATAGTTGGCTCATTTCCAGTCTGTTTATGCATCGGCATTCGGTATTGCTTGTTAGCTGTTTCAAACTTTACGTATGCAGGAGGCCACTTATTAAATTATAGTAGAACTGGCTTCCCTTGCTGAGGTTCAGCTAGGATTCAATAACCGTTGCATTATATATAATTTATAAGTTTTGGAATTTAAGAGTTATGCTTCAGTTATGTATTTTCTAATCTTATTCTGTGTCTCTAAATAAAACATTTAAGGTGGTTGAGTGGTTTCACTAACTCGCGGATGATAGTGTTATTATCATCATACTACATACTTTTTGTGGTCAGTAGAAAGTTTCTATAATGCAGTCAACTTCTAATTGTATACAGTACCTACCTAACTATTTTTGACTTGGTGATAGGTAAGCTTTCAGCAATGACTTCACTCAAACATGTGTTAAGAACTGTCATGTTATCAGATAATGCTCGTCCGCAAAGTTTTCGCGTGATTTTAAAGACGGTCGTCATCAGATCTGTGTAGGTATTGCAGGAGATACTTGTTGGTAAGCTCAAGTAGGTACTTGACCTTACCCGGCCGGTATCTTCGATAAAAAATCCTCCGGTATAGATATACCGGGGGATTTTTGATCGAAGATACCGGACGTTGATTCTTTGAATAAAGTTGAGAGGTTTTCAAGGCGTGCTTCCTGGATTTGATGGGGTCACGCTAATTTTGTGATAGTCAATCACGCTTAAAGTTGCACTATTTTATAGCTACAAAAACATTATATACTAACTTCAGTTTCCAGCATAATAAATTGTGCCTATTCTTAGAAATCAAATGTTCTATGTGATATCAATATAATAATTAATGAAGCAAAAAAGTTATTTGTAAATGTATAGCAACATCGGACGAATAAAAATGTACCTAGGTACAGATGCAATGGCAGGTTTACGAGTTAATACACGAGTGTCCTCTCCAAAGTTGACCTCGGAGTCATGGTCTATAACTCACCTCGCTCGACCGACAACGAAAATAATCATAATTAAAAATTCTTTTTTATTGTCATCAGAACTCTTGACCGATGGGACAACTCTAAAGGCGTGAAACAGAAGCATAGAAGTATTATTTTTCAAAAAAGGAGTAATGACTCTTCTTATGAACTCTCGCTTCTGAAAATATAATTTGGCACTAAAACTTTGCCATCTTATCCCTACTTAAAAATATTATAAATGCGAAAGTAACTCTGTCCGTCTGTCTGTTAACCTTTCACGCCTAAACTACAGAACCGATTTAAATTAAATTTGGCACAGAGATAGTCTAGAGCTTGACAAAGGACATAGGCTACTTTTTAATGCGACATTAGGTTTTAAGGGGATGAATTAGGGGATGAAATTTAGTATGGAAGTTTCGTCATTTTTGAAGCTAGAAGCTTGAAACTTATTTCTTAGGCGTTTGATTAGCTATAACTAAAACTAGAATTACGCGGGTGAAGCCGCGGGGTGCAGCTAATTTTTTATAATTTTGATCTACCCAGTGTCGCTCTCACAATTAATACGAATCTTACCATACCTTTCAAGCTAAAATCCATCAAGCCGTTGTTGGGGCTACAGAGCGTGACAAAGAACTATAAAAACATACATTTATTTAATTCTAATCAGAAAATAGATCTCATCATAACAACACATCCTAATCACACCAGTGTGCTAGCGCTGATAAGACCAAATGAAAACTAAAGATTCTACATTATATATTATTTCCCCAAATCCTTACTTATATTATAAATGCGAAAGTAACTCTGTCTGTCTGTTGCTCTTTCACGCCTCAACTATTGAACCGATTGAAATGAAATTTGGTACAGAGATAGTATAGAGCCTAAGAAAGGACATAGGGTACTTTTTAATACAAAAAAAGCATTGCAAGGGTTTGAAATAGGGGATGAAAGTTTGTATGGAAGTTTCGTAATTTTTAAAGATAGAAGCTTCAAATTTATTTTTTAGGCTTTTGATTAGATATAAATAAATATGACATTCTACGCGGGAACTACGCGGGTGAAGCCGCGGGGTGCAGCTAGTATGTGATAATTATGACGGTGGGATAAAGCACGGGCGGGCGGATAGACTTAATAGTGCTTTTATTTAGAAGCCCTAGTAGAAAAATGTTGCTTTGAAACTTTTTGAAAATAGTTGGCTAGAGATGTCCCAGGGTATAACAGTTTGTCCCAACCTATTTTTTTATTATAAGAAAATCAATAGGGGGTCAGTTCAGCATAAAAACTCTGCAAAGTCTACTTTAACACGCGTATTGGTAAAAGCTCATTGCCACGCAATGAGATAGTAACTCTTTGGCAGTACCTGGGGGAGCGTGACGTGAGTCTTGTGTTTCTTGAGTCTTGTATGTTCACTTCAGTGTGCCCTCTTCCTTTCTATGGATTTTCAAAAATATAACAGTTTACTTCCTTAGCAACCATGGCACTGGTAATACGAACTACACTATAGAATTCGTGATTTTGGCAGACTAATTGTGCCCGTCGGCACAGCCGGCAGATGTTCCATAGAAGGGACTCCAAGGCCAAGAGGGAGCGACCCTTTGTGCCTGCGACAGACCGTTATGGGGGCCAAGCAGGAGCAAGATGTTAAGATTTTTAAAGACAATAAGGTCAAGTTTTTTTTTACTGTATTACGGGATGTGCAAGTCACGAACGTGTACCGTGTGAGTGCGTGTCTGAGTGTCTGTGTGTACGTACATCTTGAGTGTGTATATAACGTGTTTTAAAAGACTTTGTTTGTACCAAAACCATGCCTTGTATAATAATTTTGCCGGTAAAGTCGGTAGTAAAAAGAACTTTAGGTCTAACTATAGCGCGCTCTTAGTTTCGGATATGGTTCGACGTGGACAGTATACCAACTACAAAATACCTTCCTAAGCTAGTATCTATGAAAAATAAGTCGCCTTTTCCTCGACGATACGTGGTATTATAGTAATTTAGGTCTATGTTGAAGTTATTTCAGGGTCAATATTTGGGGTAAGTTCTCTAAGTACTAAGTACCCTTAGTATTAAGTATCTAATTACTAAATTCTAGAAAGTAATTACCGAGCAGAAGCAAGTTCTTTACGCTCACTGCCACAAACTGCGGCAGGGCAGTGCGGAAATCCTTTTTGTATCCATAATGGTTATCTCCTTCGTCCATGGCCGCTTCCTTTTCATGTGTAATCAATCTGTAAACAATACAAATAATTAGAAGCGCCTATTGAGACTTTTACTCCGAAAATTGATATTTGCGGTAGTCGCTGTCAATGTTATGACAAAAAACATTATTTACAAATACCGCGAGCGCATAGATTTGCTTCGCAACATTTCGCAGACATGTACTATTTGCTTGTGATATTATATATGTTCTTAGCTCCATCAGTGGAATGCAATGGTCTTATGCTTCTTTATCGTCCACGGGACATCAGCAACGAATGTGCATTTTCTCACCGTTTGCGGTACGACATCTCTTATGGCATGGGGATGTCGGACACCACCACTTTGGTACGTAGTACTCATTGTCACAAAATATGTATTACATTTCTCTACTTTGTATAGCTGAAACTCCGAAGACAGAAGACAAACCACGTAGCCGGCGGCGATCTTACTTATTCTATAAAAAACAAATCATAAACTAGGTACTTTATGATTTGGGATTTTTTTCCATATCATACCAAGAAGTATTTATTGACAACTTAAATAACAAAATAAATAAAAGGAAAACTAACTAAAACTAAAAACTTAAAAATCTAACAAAAGAGGGTGTCCATGACGCATGGTGCCAAGAAGACTGGCTGCATTTCCACGTTGAATAGCAATAGCTATTCTCTGTGCGAGAAATGAGCCAGCCCTCTTGTCACCAGCGGCGTCGACTAAATAATAAATAATAATAATAATATCATACCTAGAATTTTCTGCGTATGGTCGTAGGGAAGTCTAGGTATGATAATGAAATATAATTTTAATGGTCACCAAAATAGATATTCTGCCAAATTCAAAATCGTCTAGTTAGATTGGTAACTAATGCCTAAGACAAAATTAAGCACCATTTTGTTGATAGAAATCTGATCAGTCTTATTAATCTCATAAAATGGCTTGTTAACCATTAAACATAAACATAACATAATTCAACATAATTTTACCAACTTGTCACAGATTGAGGTCGGTACCATTGATTTTCAATAATCATCATAACTATTAGGGGCGCCCCTAGTACCTAAGCTGCTAGCAATCCCTAAACGCGAAAATCATAATTTTACTTCGACAGTCCTTAGTTACAGTGTTGTACGTAACAGTATTAAAGCCACCATTCCATTACAATAAACATTGAAGGTTGCAACGAGTTGTAAACGGGTGCTTGCACAGTGCACGCTATATGATTGTTTTGTTCGTTATTTCTATGACATGTACTGTGACTCCCCCCCTTCTTCTTCTCTCTCCTCTCCCTCTTTAATATATACTCGACGTCCATACTAAATTTTTCAAATTAATAAATTAAATTAACTTAATTTAAACTTAAACTAATCATCTAAACTCCTCGTCTCACCCTCTCTCTCCTAATCTCTCCTAATAATAATAATATTCAGTACACCTCCGTATAACTCCGCACCTAACTCACTCTCCTCTATTTTACCTTATTTTACTTTATTTTGGCCCGATGATCGTCTAGTAACCCTTCGTTGTGTTCCGCGTGTAGCAACCTAAATTCTTTGAGTGGTCAGTATGGCTTCGCAATCCGTCAGTAGTCAATATCACAAGAGATAAATAATTTGAATTTAGGTTTCGCTGAATTAATACCATTCGTTTTCTACCATTCCTAAATTATTATAAGGCAGCCCTAAATAAACTCAACCTAATATTCTCGTTCCGTTCTACCTCTCATCAAATCCGTATTATCTAAATATCTGACAAAGTAGATCTTAATCCTAGCCCTTCGTTGTCCCATATATAACCTTTCATTCAAAATTATAAATTAATAATCGTCAACCTTCCATCAACTTTTCATCAACCTTACATTTTTCGTAACTCATCAACCTTTCGCTCGACCTTATAGTTTTGTAATTATCACGAGAGCCTATGATTAAAACTTCCATTCTGAATCTACGATCATGACAGCGGCTATGACTTAGAGCCCCGCCCCGCCCTAAGTTGTGAATTTCGTCGGACCAGACTTGGATATTCTCCACCGCTTGTCGGGATTAAGAACCGCCTCGCAGTTACGAAATCTCGACGGAAAGTATTTACTTTCATTTATTTTACTATGTTTGTCTATCTGTGGTCTTCCATCAAATCTCGATTCATCGTTCTATTATCCGTCGCTCTCACAGGACAAATGACACTGACAACAGCTAACATCGCTCCATGACAATAAGCTTACTTGTCAAAGTCACCCGTCCGTACTCATTTAAACAGATGTGAAATCTTTATGTTACCACTAGAAAATACCGTGAAACTCGCCTATTACTATAAGTCTAGTATATCTAAGCAAGAGAACTTCATAAGGAGGGACTTCTTTTCTTTTATCTAAAGAGTATTCACGGTTCGATCTCATTCATATCCGGTTCGTAAACAATCTCACAACCTCCATTCATGATTCAACGAGGATGAAGGGTTATCAGCGGACATAACCCCCGCCATGGTCGAATTTCCCATCCTTCTTATCTAGTTCATGCGGTTCCTCAATCCCACTTACTTACTTTAGCAAAAGGGAAAGAGGCCCCAATATTTAGAGATCTAAAATCTCGTTAAACCTATCCTAGCTCTACCTACTAGGAGCAATTACATAATACATTAGGCTTTATTTACCCATCTGTACATACGCCTAGCTTATTTAGCTTAATATGGGACTATTGTCCAGGTTTCTATTTGTAGAATTATATTATGTGGCAAGAGGTCATATTTTTCCCCCGGTGTAATAATACTGGTTTTATTTAGTTAGTATTTCAGAAGCATTGTTCTAAGGTTTAAGGATATTTTTCCTTTAGGTGTAGGTAACAACAATTATTTATTGTTTCAGGTTATTTCTCATTGGAAAACCTAGGAATTGTTTTAATTCCAGAAAGTGACAGTTCGTCTAGATAATTCTGTAACACTAAGATTTCTAGTGTGGAGCTGTAGTTCTTTCCATATCTATTCATGGAAGAGTTCAACGATGGAACGATTCAAGTCAGAGGTAGGTCCCAGTTAGTGACTTTCGAAGAGCCTTATGGAGAATCTCACTCTTTTTTAGTCATAAGAAAATCCAGGGAAGGTAATAGGTCATTGCCCATAAGTAGTCAATCTAACAGAGACGAACTCATTCATATTTGTCGTTCGTTGTTTCTTGTAATTAATGTTAAGGACAGAATTATTCCTTTCGAACCATTTTTCTGGTGTAGTACTAGTTTTATTTAAATAGTATGTTAAGAAGCCTTGTTCTAAGGTTTGATGGTAGTTTCCATTAAGTATAATGTCAATTCTTTGTTGATTTCAGGTTATCTCTCTATCGGAGGATTTTTAGAAAGTTCTTCTAGATAATTCTGTAACACTAAGAATTCTAGTGCCATAGTTAATACCATATCTATTGCATGGAAGGATTCAACATTGGAGCGATTCAAGTTGAAAGTAAGCCTCAGTTAGTGACTTTCGAAGAGCCTTATGGAGAATCTCACTCTTTTTTAGTCATAAGAAAATCCAGGGAAGGTAATAGGTCATTGCCCATAAGTAGCCAATCCAAAAGAGACAAACTTAGTCATATCTGTCGTCCAGTGCCTTTGTGCAATTAATTAATCTTGAAATCAGAATTATTCTTTCCGAACCAAGCCTAAGTTAAATTATAGTTAATTTGTCCAGACTATTACTTTATTTATAGGTAGGTTATATTTAATCCTTGCAGTTCCATTCAGTAACTATCTAACTATATATATATATACAGACAGTCCTAACTTATTGTGATTTAGTTGATTATTTATCAGTTATGTTTAGTTTTCATCGTTCGTTTTCTTTCCGTCACAAATTATATTAATTTCTTAATTGTTTCCCCAGATGTTTACTTTATGAGTATGTAAAGTTATATTTAGGCTCTATAGCATTGTTATGATGAATAATAAAATGATTAAACCATATTACAACTTCTTTCATTCAAAGTAGGTACATATGTAATGATTAGCTTTATCAGTCTGATTGCCGGGCACCATATTGTTTATATGTTTACTCATTCATGTTTGACCTAGTAACTCCGTAAATTTATTACAATATAGTTTATAGTATTACAATTGATTCCCAAGGAAGTTTATGTTTCACCAGTTCATTTCTTTGTCATAGTATCTTTAATTTCCCCGAGTGTTTGTTTATATTTTGTTGTGTTGGCTTAATTTTATATAGTTTCCTATAGTTTAAGATGACCCTGTTTTACAGCATTAATACCTCCCTATCAGAAGAACCCTAGGCTAAAGGTGTGTGTGTGTACCTTCTTTGTCATGGTATTAAACTTTTAATTTCCCCTTAGTGGTTGTTTTATATTTGACTTGATTTCATGTAGTTTCCTATAGTTTAAGATGATCCTGTCTTACAGCATTAACCCCTTCCTATCAGAAGAACCCTAGGCTAAAGGTGTGTGTGTGTGTGTGTGTGTGTGTGTGTGTGTGTGTATATGTGCCTACCTGTCAATTCCTCAGGGCTGTCCGGAGTCCACATTTAACTTTACCTATCGAAATTGGTGTCTGTGCGTTCGTTTGTATGTTGTATGTTATGTGTGTGTGGCCCTACGCTCTTATAAACTAGCTAGCTCATAGGGACTTACGAACTTCCTATGGCTAGTAGCCCCTGTTGTTAATTATTATGAGCCTATGCCTACTTGCCCTAAGTTTCTTATGAACTAAAACCTGTCTAGCTTCTAATAAATAGTGTGTGTACCTAACAGAAGCAAGCCTGATTGCGACAACTTCGGAGTCGTGACAATCAGATTTTCCAAGTTAATTGTGCATGGAGAAATCCCACAGGGAAGTTCCAAGAATGTCCTTTTCTAACTAGCTATCTAAAGTCCGGAGGCACCGGGAGTCTTGCTTATTTCTAAGCCCTAGGCCGCCCTAAGATTTCCAAACGGCAACCTATTGTCAGTCGTCAAATTGTCGCCCCGTCATGTCATGCTGGGAAGGGAGTTTATGTCGTTGGAAATCGCCCTGACGGTAATAACACCGTGTGCGTGCGGGGACCATTCAAATCGACTTTATGTACAGGAAGAGATATCTTCGTCACTGTCTAGAGGAATCACCCCGCCCGTACACAAAATACGATCGAAATGGGTGGTCAGGCGCTTCTAGCCACCCATGCCGGAAGACGCCCCTGAGGTCACCACATTCCTCAGGCTATCAGCTAAACTCTTGGCAAGCACCGTTTCAATTCGCCATCCTACGCGCCCTACCAGTATCAACAAGAATCAGAACATTCGCAGTTTGACTCAAGCTAACACAGGCCCTAGTATCACTTCCTATCTCCCCAGAACCGCTTTTAAGGATCACTAAATCCCCTTTGGAAGAGACCTAGCGATCCGTAAAACATATTCCTACGCGCTTTTCACTACTTCGCCATTTTGGTTTTCTCACTTTCCTAGGCACGTCCGTTCTCTTCGCAGTTTCGCAAGCCAAGCCCCCGACTCTCGCGCCTCCCTTTTCTCCCGCTCTAAATCTTTCGTCTCCCTCTAAGCTCCTCATTGGCAAAATTTATTGTAGTGTTATTGGCCCATACCTTCTAAATCCACCATCATGTCGAAGTCCTTTTCGTACTTTTAAGCTATTCCCTTTGGATGTCATCATTATTAATTATTTAATTGATCCGTTTTCCATTTCCGCCTTATCATAGATACTACTTGACCTTTTTATCTCTTACCATAGAGTTTTTACCTTTGCAATAATTAGCTTTTTCCGATCGAATGCAATATTAATGTGTAGCCAAAATCTCACTAATTTGTCAATGCAAATCTCAGTATTCTGCCAAAAATTGATAAATGTGTATTTTTCTTTTGTGAAATGTAGCGAGTCCAATTCGGGACCGTTACAGCCAACCCCCAAAATATTCGCAGGTGTATTTATTTAAATCACCGAAGTAATATTTTTCCCTCTCTAGAATTACAACAGTAATTATTTCACAAACATAAGAATACCAAACAACCCCCATTTTTCCATTCTTTTATTCAGTCAAAATCGATAAATGTGTAACCCTCATCTTGTAAAATGTGGCGAGTCCAAGTTGGGACCGTTACAGCCAACCCCCAAAATATTCGCAGGTGTATTTATTTAAATCGCCGAAGTAATATTTTCCTCTCCGGAATTACAGCAGTACCTATTTCTCAAACATAAGAATACCAAACAACCCCCATTTTATTCATTCTTTTATTCAGTAAAATCGATAAGTGTGTACCCTCATCTTGTGAAATGTGGCGAGTCCAAGTTGGGACCGTTACAGCCAACCCCCAAAATATGCGCAGGTGTATTTATTTATATCACCGGAGTAATATTTTCCTCTCCGGAATTACCACAGTACCAGTTTTACAAACATAAGAATACTAAAAGGCCCCCTTACTTATTATTCATTCTAATTTGCTCGTATTTGACTTCAATCGTGTGTGTGTGTGTGTGTGTGTGTATAAATTGTAACAAGTACAACTGTGTATATGATAAATAGATAAATAAGTGTGTGTGTTTTTAAACTGTATCCTAAAACTTTATTATTAGAACCAGTACGTGAACATTCCCCGCATTGAACATCCCCAAAAATCGCTCTCATCACCTGGACATCCCAAAGCCCAGAAGAAAAGACGGTTGTGAGGCGTCTCTATCCTAATGATATTATGTAAGCGCTTATCCCCCAATCTACTTATTTTTCGACATAAGAGATACATACTTACATTACCCCTCTAAACTCGGACATGCCGTGCGCGGCTTAAGGTACATAAATTGTCGATGTTCGCAACTTTCCAGTTCACTCCCGAATTCTTGATAGTAAAGCTTATGATTCAGAGCATGTGTAGTGTGCCTTGGTCTTAGCCCCGGGACTAACGTGTGGAGTGGATTCTTTATGAAATCGGCTTATACCGATGATTTTATCAGCTGATCTAATCCTAACACCAAATTCTCCTTCATAAAGAAACGTTGTAAGTGTAGTGTGTCGATTTGAAGTCAAATCGTGGCAAACCGTCTTAAACCCAGGTCGATGGTTTACTAAAGCCCTTCATTCGACTAAAATCCTTTTCATAAATCTCTCAGCAACCCCCCTTCCAAACAGCTTTCATTCTCAAAATAATTGCACACCTTTCAGAACGTAAACTCTCATCATTTTTCACGCTACTCAAGCAAAGCACCAAACCCGCACGGATTATAAGACACGAATTATGAATTTATTTCAACAATGTAAAACAACCCCCCGAATTTAAATTTATGCAATAGTATTCTATTATGTTTGTTTCGTTTTATTACCTTTACCATTACCTTTACCTTTTTCAGTTACCTTTACCTTTCTTAGTTACCTTTACCATTTTACCTTTTATCTTTCTCAGTTACCGTTACCTTTTTCAATTACCAATTTTTTCAAATAAAACTAGATATATATAATTTTTTTTTGTTTTTATGATTATTTCATATTATTTTCTTACAGAGTTCTTTCAAACAATATTTCAACATCAACCTATCACATCCCACCGCTGGGCACGGGCCCCTCCCCACATGATGCTTTCCCTCACCGAAAAGCGAGCGACAACCACGCACACATCTTTTACAGAAACACACCAGCACGTGCCCGCACTGGGATTCGAACCCACGACCCTCCGACTGAAAGGCGGACGCTCTCCCGCTAGGCTACCACCGCTTACATTTTATTAAATCTTATTTACCATCAGCTCTTATGATCCCTTTCTATATCCATTACAATAATTATATTTTTAAACAATATTCATTAGAATATAATTAATAAGTTGTTAAAAGTCTGCTTTACGATCTTCTATTCCATTTTACATTTATGTTTCTTCTCTTTACGTTTATATTCCTTCTTCATTATAACAAATCTTTGTAAAATTTCATATTTCCTGCAACAGTTAATTTAGATAAGTTACCACCAAATCTTATTTATAAATGGTGACAACCCCCCGTCATTTCCCCTCTGATTAATCTAATAATTTTTATCATATTTTATTTTTTTCCTTCTAGTCGCTGCCTATTTTCCTTACTGAGATTTGTGTATTCTATGATTTAGCCTTTTATTTTGCCTTTTCCCTAATTGTTTATTATATTACGGTATATATTAAGTTTATCTATTATGTTACTATGTATTTAAGTTTATTTTGTGTATAATATGTATCTATTTCTTTATTTATTCTAATCTACGTATATAAAGAAAGCCACCGTCCGATGTCCCATTTACTCCTCTCCATGCATGGTTGTCTGGAAGGGATCGCTCTGAGCGATAAGACCGCCCATTGTGACACTAATTGTAAAATTTGTTTTGTTCTAGTTTTAATCTTTCTTTGTTCTGCGGTGCCTCAACAAAGAATTTATCCATCTATCTATCTATTTATTCTATAATAATATATTTCCCTCCATAAACATCAACCACCTTCCGGATTACAACGCCATACCGAACACCATCCTATTTCACGGCAACAATTGTGACTAATTACTTAGTCACCGAAGACGAATTTATACTGAACCTAATTACTTTCTAATAATTTTTGCTTTAAAGATTCTAATCTAAATTGCAACTAATAATAATCATAACCAATAAGCTAATCCTAGTCATAAATATAACCGATCCTGTTATTAAACTATCCTGATTTTAAAATATCCTGATTTTAAGCTACCCTGGTCCTAACTATCTTGGTCTTTAACTATCCTGGTCTTGACTATCCTGGTCCTAGCTATTCTAGTTTTGACTATCCTAGTCACGTTATTCTAGTTTTGTGCATATCCTGGTTACGCTATTTTAGTTCTGACTATCCTGGTCACGTTATTCTGGTTTCGACTATCCTGGTCACGTTATTCTAGTTTCGACTATCCTGGTTACTCTATTCTGGTTTTGTCTATCCTGGTCACGCTATTCTAGTTTTGTCTATCCTGGTCACGTTATTCTGGTTTTGTCTATCCTGGTCACGTTATTCTAATTTCGACAATCCTGGTCTTAACTATCCTGGTCTTCTATTCTGGTTTCTGCTATCCTGGTCACACTATTCTAGTTTTGTCTATTCTGGTCACGTTATTCCTGATTTTACCCATCCTGGTCACGGCACCAATTGTAATGTCCCCCCTCTCTTCTCTCCCCTGTTTAATAATACTCTACCTCATAACAATTTTTTTCGAAATTTAAAATAATTAACTTAACTTAAATTAAACTTAAACTAAACTTCTCTCCTCTCCGCTCAACCTACTCTCTCCTAATAATAATAATAACGTTCAGTACAAGTTCAGTACAACTCCGTACAACTCCACTAACTCCGCACCTAACCTACTCTCTAGTCTACCTTACTTAACTTTACTTTGTTTTACTTTACCTTTCTTACTTTATTTTGGCCCGATGATCGTCTAGTAACCCTTCGTTGTGTTCCGCGTGTAGCAACCTAAATTCTTTGAGTGGTCAGTATGGCTTCGCAATCCGTCAGTAGTCAATATCACAAGAGATAAATAATTTGAATTTAGGTTTCGCTGAATTAATACCATTCGTTTTCTACCATTCCTAAATTATTATAAGGCAGCCCTAAATAAACTCAACCTAATATTCTCGTTCCGTTCTACCTCTCATCAAATCCGTATTATCTAAATATCTGACAAAGTAGATCTTAATCCTAGCCCTTCGTTGTCCCATATATAACCTTTCATTCAAAATTATAAATTAATAATCGTCAACCTTCCATCAACTTTTCATCAACCTTACATTTTTCGTAACTCATCAACCTTTCGCTCGACCTTATAGTTTTGTAATTATCACGAGAGCCTATGATTAAAACTTCCATTCTGAATCTACGATCATGACAGCGGCTATGACTTAGAGCCCCGCCCCGCCCTAAGTTGTGAATTTCGTCGGACCAGACTTGGATATTCTCCACCGCTTGTCGGGATTAAGAACCGCCTCGCAGTTACGAAATCTCGACGGAAAGTATTTACTTTCATTTATTTTACTATGTTTGTCTATCTGTGGTCTTCCATCAAATCTCGATTCATCGTTCTATTATCCGTCGCTCTCACAGGACAAATGACACTGACAACAGCTAACATCGCTCCATGACAATAAGCTTACTTGTCAAAGTCACCCGTCCGTACTCATTTAAACAGATGTGAAATCTTTATGTTACCACTAGAAAATACCGTGAAACTCGCCTATTACTATAAGTCTAGTATATCTAAGCAAGAGAACTTCATAAGGAGGGACTTCTTTTCTTTTATCTAAAGAGTATTCACGGTTCGATCTCATTCATATCCGGTTCGTAAACAATCTCACAACCTCCATTCATGATTCAACGAGGATGAAGGGTTATCAGCGGACATAACCCCCGCCATGGTCGAATTTCCCATCCTTCTTATCTAGTTCATGCGGTTCCTCAATCCCACTTACTTACTTTAGCAAAAGGGAAAGAGGCCCCAATATTTAGAGATCTAAAATCTCGTTAAACCTATCCTAGCTCTACCTACTAGGAGCAATTACATAATACATTAGGCTTTATTTACCCATCTGTACATACGCCTAGCTTATTTAGCTTAATATGGGACTATTGTCCAGGTTTCTATTTGTAGAATTATATTATGTGGCAAGAGGTCATATTTTTCCCCCGGTGTAATAATACTGGTTTTATTTAGTTAGTATTTCAGAAGCATTGTTCTAAGGTTTAAGGATATTTTTCCTTTAGGTGTAGGTAACAACAATTATTTATTGTTTCAGGTTATTTCTCATTGGAAAACCTAGGAATTGTTTTAATTCCAGAAAGTGACAGTTCGTCTAGATAATTCTGTAACACTAAGATTTCTAGTGTGGAGCTGTAGTTCTTTCCATATCTATTCATGGAAGAGTTCAACGATGGAACGATTCAAGTCAGAGGTAGGTCCCAGTTAGTGACTTTCGAAGAGCCTTATGGAGAATCTCACTCTTTTTTAGTCATAAGAAAATCCAGGGAAGGTAATAGGTCATTGCCCATAAGTAGTCAATCTAACAGAGACGAACTCATTCATATTTGTCGTTCGTTGTTTCTTGTAATTAATGTTAAGGACAGAATTATTCCTTTCGAACCATTTTTCTGGTGTAGTACTAGTTTTATTTAAATAGTATGTTAAGAAGCCTTGTTCTAAGGTTTGATGGTAGTTTCCATTAAGTATAATGTCAATTCTTTGTTGATTTCAGGTTATCTCTCTATCGGAGGATTTTTAGAAAGTTCTTCTAGATAATTCTGTAACACTAAGAATTCTAGTGCCATAGTTAATACCATATCTATTGCATGGAAGGATTCAACATTGGAGCGATTCAAGTTGAAAGTAAGCCTCAGTTAGTGACTTTCGAAGAGACTTATGGAGAATCTCACTCTTTTTTAGTCATAAGAAAATCCAGGGAAGGTAATAGGTCATTGCCCATAAGTAGCCAATCCAAAAGAGACAAACTTAGTCATATCTGTCGTCCAGTGCCTTTGTGCAATTAATTAATCTTGAAATCAGAATTATTCTTTCCGAACCAAGCCTAAGTTAAATTATAGTTAATTTGTCCAGACTATTACTTTATTTATAGGTAGGTTATATTTAATCCTTGCAGTTCCATTCAGTAACTATCTAACTATATATATATATACAGACAGTCCTAACTTATTGTGATTTAGTTGATTATTTATCAGTTATGTTTAGTTTTCATCGTTCGTTTTCTTTCCGTCACAAATTATATTAATTTCTTAATTGTTTCCCCAGATGTTTACTTTATGAGTATGTAAAGTTATATTTAGGCTCTATAGCATTGTTATGATGAATAATAAAATGATTAAACCATATTACAACTTCTTTCATTCAAAGTAGGTACATATGTAATGATTAGCTTTATCAGTCTGATTGCCGGGCACCATATTGTTTATATGTTTACTCATTCATGTTTGACCTAGTAACTCCGTAAATTTATTACAATATAGTTTATAGTATTACAATTGATTCCCAAGGAAGTTTATGTTTCACCAGTTCATTTCTTTGTCATAGTATCTTTAATTTCCCCGAGTGTTTGTTTATATTTTGTTGTGTTGGCTTAATTTTATATAGTTTCCTATAGTTTAAGATGACCCTGTTTTACAGCATTAATACCTCCCTATCAGAAGAACCCTAGGCTAAAGGTGTGTGTGTGTACCTTCTTTGTCATGGTATTAAACTTTTAATTTCCCCTTAGTGGTTGTTTTATATTTGACTTGATTTCATGTAGTTTCCTATAGTTTAAGATGATCCTGTCTTACAGCATTAACCCCTTCCTATCAGAAGAACCCTAGGCTAAAGGTGTGTGTGTGTGTGTGTGTGTGTGTGTGTGTGTGTGTATATGTGCCTACCTGTCAATTCCTCAGGGCTGTCCGGAGTCCACATTTAACTTTACCTATCGAAATTGGTGTCTGTGCGTTCGTTTGTATGTTGTATGTTATGTGTGTGTGGCCCTACGCTCTTATAAACTAGCTAGCTCATAGGGACTTACGAACTTCCTATGGCTAGTAGCCCCTGTTGTTAATTATTATGAGCCTATGCCTACTTGCCCTAAGTTTCTTATGAACTAAAACCTGTCTAGCTTCTAATAAATAGTGTGTGTACCTAACAGAAGCAAGCCTGATTGCGACAACTTCGGAGTCGTGACAATCAGATTTTCCAAGTTAATTGTGCATGGAGAAATCCCACAGGGAAGTTCCAAGAATGTCCTTTTCTAACTAGCTATCTAAAGTCCGGAGGCACCGGGAGTCTTGCTTATTTCTAAGCCCTAGGCCGCCCTAAGATTTCCAAACGGCAACCTATTGTCAGTCGTCAAATTGTCGCCCCGTCATGTCATGCTGGGAAGGGAGTTTATGTCGTTGGAAATCGCCCTGACGGTAATAACACCGTGTGCGTGCGGGGACCATTCAAATCGACTTTATGTACAGGAAGAGATATCTTCGTCACTGTCTAGAGGAATCACCCCGCCCGTACACAAAATACGATCGAAATGGGTGGTCAGGCGCTTCTAGCCACCCATGCCGGAAGACGCCCCTGAGGTCACCACATTCCTCAGGCTATCAGCTAAACTCTTGGCAAGCACCGTTTCAATTCGCCATCCTACGCGCCCTACCAGTATCAACAAGAATCAGAACATTCGCAGTTTGACTCAAGCTAACACAGGCCCTAGTATCACTTCCTATCTCCCCAGAACCGCTTTTAAGGATCACTAAATCCCCTTTGGAAGAGACCTAGCGATCCGTAAAACATATTCCTACGCGCTTTTCACTACTTCGCCATTTTGGTTTTCTCACTTTCCTAGGCACGTCCGTTCTCTTCGCAGTTTCGCAAGCCAAGCCCCCGACTCTCGCGCCTCCCTTTTCTCCCGCTCTAAATCTTTCGTCTCCCTCTAAGCTCCTCATTGGCAAAATTTATTGTAGTGTTATTGGCCCATACCTTCTAAATCCACCATCATGTCGAAGTCCTTTTCGTACTTTTAAGCTATTCCCTTTGGATGTCATCATTATTAATTATTTAATTGATCCGTT
Organism: Campaea margaritaria; assembly: GCA_912999815.1. Classification (NCBI taxonomy): domain Eukaryota; kingdom Metazoa; phylum Arthropoda; class Insecta; order Lepidoptera; family Geometridae; genus Campaea; species Campaea margaritaria. The sequence goes on from OU538788.1 coordinate 12,566,102, forward strand.
TTCCATTTCCGCCTTATCATAGATACTACTTGACCTTTTTATCTCTTACCATAGAGTTTTTACCTTTGCAATAATTAGCTTTTTCCGATCGAATGCAATATTAATGTGTAGCCAAAATCTCACTAATTTGTCAATGCAAATCTCAGTATTCTGCCAAAAATTGATAAATGTGTATTTTTCTTTTGTGAAATGTAGCGAGTCCAATTCGGGACCGTTACAGTACCTAGGTGCATCTAGGTACTAAAGTACATACATTCGTAATCTTCAGCCAATAATATCCCCATTCCTCACATATGAGACTATAATAATGTTGTTAAGTTAATTTTGTCATCTACATAAAGTGTACCTACTTACTCACTTTAACATATTTATAAAGTAGACAAAGAGGAAAGATTGTAAGTAGCTATACTTAATTGAAAGAAAATTCATCAGTAAAGGTTAAGAAAAACATCGTGAGGAAACCCAATTAACCCAAACCCGAGAATTATTTCGAAGCTAGGTATGTTATCCACCAATCCGGACTTGGCCCCCGTGGTGGAATATGGCCTAACCCTCCTCACGAAAGTGAGGAGAGACCCGTGCCCAGCAGTGAGACGTTATGGGTTGACGATGATGATTACGAAAAATATAACTTAACAAAAGTGCTTAACAAAAGTGTTAGTTTAAAATTATTGATAATTTTTCCAGGTTTTCCGAACGCTCACTGAAGTAGACTACGAATGTTCCGTGGAAATAGTGACAGAGCCGTGGGCGCACATCGTAGTTGTGGTGAAGTACCCCACGACCCTCGGCGTCAACTGTGGCGCCAACAAAGACGCGATAACGGTGATGAAGAAGGCGCGGTGCCTCCGCCTGTGCGACCTCATAGATGAGAGAGACCTGCATTCTCCGTACTTTATCGCCGTTGTGTCCGGACGGATCCGATTTCGGTTCCTAAGCAATAGCAGCATCAACTCTGATATAAACGTAAGTTACGGATAGATAACTACGGATAGAACTTGTTTCCTGTTGTACAAAATAATAGCCAAATATTAGTTAATGTTAGTAGTACAAAAGTGAAAGTGGGGGGAGACCCGTGCTCAGCAGTAGGACGATATTGGTTGATTATAATGATAATGTTAGTGGTCGGCGTTTACTGTATGAGTCCACCTGGGGAAGTACCTTTGCCAGATATTCATCCACCAAGCAGCAGTGTGCAATGATTACTATGTTCCGGTTTGAAGGACACATTCCAGCGAAATTATGATTTTGTCATGTAAAGTTCTGGGTAACATTGCAGCTGTTATGTTATATTATGTTTGTATTAGCTCCATAATTATACCAGGTTCTGTTATTGTGAACCCTCGGGCATGACATAAGATACTTTTGTCGCGATAAACTGATGTCCGCGGGGAAGAAGCCGCGGGCAATAGCTAGAAACTCATTATATTTGAGTTACCTCTACACATCTATGAATAAATACTTAAAAAATAGTGTCCACGACCCTGTTCTTGACCATTTTGGCATTTGCAAACTAGTTCTAGCGTGATTGGAGCTTACATTTAGATGATGTATGCGGGTTGTATATTTTATCAACAGAATATTTGAATAGTGGGTACTTATTGCTTATTTATTTATTTATTTTTAGCATACAATAGTAATGTACAAGGAGTATTTAATGCTATGTAGCATTTTCTACCAGTCATTCTGGAGGTGCAGACAAAATGTTAATAAGATTTAATTGAGAGATAGGTACATAAATCCTAAACAAGCTTTTATAAAACACATATTCGGTACTGCATTCTAATCAAAATGAGCTCCAACACCATCAATCCACTGTTAGTTACTGAGGAGTTCCGTTGTGTACCTTCCATCCCAATCATCAGATAAACTCACTATCATCATAATATTTTGTTGTCATCGGAACTTCACAGGCTGCAAAATCAGCAACTCAATTCAACAACGGGAACTGACAATGAGCCAAAATTTACTTGTAAAATTTGACCTTTAAAGTAACACCTATATCAGGCAGATGTACAGAACAAGTAAGTTATAAGCTTATTTAATTATTTTTTTTAACTTGTCTGTACCCACTGCTAGGCAAAGGTCTCTCCCATCTCCTTCCACTGGTCTCGTTCAATCTCTCAGAAAGTCTCTCAAAAAAGCATCCAAGTCGTCTCGCCATCGCTTTCTGGGCCTTCCTCGGCGTCGTCGTCCGTCTTCAGGCGTCCACTGAGTAGCAGCGTTGAAATATATAACTTTCCACAAAAAGCTTATTCTGAACCTTTTCTTTAAAGTCTGCATGTTCTCCAGGCTAATTTGTATCAAGTGACAGCCACGTCTGCTCGAGTAAAGCCGAAGGCCGGTTGCGTTCAGCAAAACGAATCCATCTGCGTGGTCAATACTGAAGAGTTCTGCTTTAGCAGCGGCGTGGTGTGCGACGGCATCAATAACTGCGGAGTCTCCGACTGGTAATATCCTTAGACCTCGTTCTTCTTTGAGTAACGCTCCCTAATTGAAGAATGGCACTTTGGCAGTTGGCTCTTCGGCCACCTTATTTTGTATCTCACGATAGGCCTGCGACAGACGTACCTACTTGTAAAAGTCACGATCAGTGTTTTCAAACACAGCAGTGCTGCTTTTAGAAACAGAAAAACAAAAACTAAACCTGCATTGGCCGATTTTACACTGATGAAGTGATGATCCTAATTATCGCCGTGATTTTACTTATCATCAATGAAGTTATTGATGTAGTAATCATAATATTGACTTCAGCCTACTACGTACATACGTTGAGCTCGTAATGTGCTGTTGTCTTGAGTATGGATAACCAAATAATAAGAAAGTTAAAAAGCCGGCCAAGTGCGAGTCGAACTCGCGCACGAAGGTTTCCATGCCATTATCTATAAAACGGCACAATTATTTATTTTTATTTTTAAAGTGAATTTCCTCAATCTAAATATTCTGTGAATATTTCAATCGTCTACCTGTTGCCGTTATCAATATCGAGCAAAAATAAACGCGTTTGTTGTAAGGGAGCCCCCTTAAATATTTATTTTATTCTGTTTTGGTATTCTGTGTCGTTAAAGCGGCAACATAAATACATCATAATAAATGTGACTTACTATTACGGTTCATGAGATACAGCCTGGTGACAGACGGACAGACAGACAGTGGAGCCTTAGTAATAGCGTCCTGTTTTACCCTTTGGGTAGCAGCGCAGTGCAGTGCCGCGCAGGATTATGCAATGCAGTGTTCTGGGTGGTTAATTCCAAACAACTTTGGTTATAACTATTTTTCGTGTAAAATTCAAAATAAACGAGTTATAAAAATAATTTGTTTTTGGCACAATTTTACTACGGAACCCTAAACAATATTATTCAAAATAATAATTTGTTACAAATGTATCCTAAGTGCAATTAATTATTTGCAATTTCTTAAATCCCGGGGCTTAATCGTAACATTTGCAATTCCGGGATTTTAAAGGACGTTTAGAGGACGAAGAAGATGTAAATAATACCCTACCTATTCCGACCACTTGTCAAAAGGGTCAAGGTCCAGGATATCTCCGATAGTTAAGGCCTCAGGCAAACCAAAGTAATTTTCCAATCGTGCAAATTGAACAAAATGTAGGTTAGTACTTAGCTCGCAAAGTCAGCGACAAAACTAACTGAGGATGCAGTAACTTTCAATTTAAATTAATTTAATCCGGTTTGCATAAAATAGAGCTGAAGGCTAGATTCAAGGTATGCAAAATTTAATATGCAGCTAATTATGTAGCTGATTGTACTATCCAATTCATATTGGACAATACAAGCGTGAGTTCTACTGACTGACGCAAGACGGGTTTCTATTTAGACATAGGTAGTTCTTTGCTACACAGACGAGCGCTCCGTCCGGCCCCGGTCCAATCATTTCACTGATTGTAGCACATGCACTTTATTCACAGTTTGCAGTATGCCACGACAAAATAAAAAAGGTCAAAAAGAAGTAGATTAATAAAATATTTTAGTGCGCTTACCCAGAGTCAAGCTTTATTTTATTTGAAGCTTCTTTTGTTAAATAGTCAAAATGTCGAGTCCCAGTAAGTCAGGCAATATCTACCTGCCTGACTGACTCGACTCGACATTTTGACTATCAGGTACCTAGTCAGTTACTGAAGCCTGTTTTGAAGAGAACGCGAAGCAACACGTATTTTGTGTTTGGTAGCATTACTTATAACAAACCTAAAGAAAGTAAAACCACGCAATATGTCATTAATATTCGTACAATAATTACAGTATTTATTGGTTATACATGATTGTGAAAATTGTATATATTCAAAAATAAATTTATTTCCAGGTTTGATGAACGAAAATCAGAATGCGCTCTGCGTAAAGAAAAACTCGGCTACGCGCCGGTCATCGCAGTGATAGCGGCATTACTCTGCGCGCTCCTAGCTGCAGGCCACATTCTATTGCGGTGCCTGCCTCCCCTAACGAACTCTTTCTTTATTTTCAACGCTAACGAAGATAACAGGCTATGCATCGACCCAGTGTTCAAGTCTCCGGGGAACAGGCCCCAAAGTATCGAGAGAGCTAGGAGGACGTCTTTGATTCCGGTAGTACCTAGTTACCTACCTACCTATTAAAAACTCATTATCACGCTCTTGGACGCTTTATATACTCTGCTACCGGAGGGTATCTTCTTTGATAATCCAACAACAATCATTTGTTTGTCATTAGGTACATTACATGCCTAGTGGGAGAATCAAGACTAGACTTAGAGTACAGTGCAATATGACATAGGTAGGTACATTATTTGCTGGTTTATTTTACCTGACTACAGTAAAGCCAAAAGAGGGTTACCAATTTTTTAGTAGTCCATGTTGTAAACGAATGCTAATCTGTTCCCTCGTAAAGCCAAATTGACTAGCCTTATTTTGACAAAACGCTTCATAAAAAGTTTTACCTTGTAATCGTGATCAGACTTTAGAGATATGATAAATACTTTTTTAACTGGGCGGTGGATAGTCAAATAATTCAAATAATGTAAAATTGCGAAAATTGGTCAACGTCGTCGCCTTTGGACACTAGCATCATTCACGGCCGCCGAGTCTATATTTACCCTCTTTTTAAGAGCCCCCTAATACGTATTGTGCTTTTCGGAAAAATATCCGCCGACAGCTAGGTGCCTAGCCCATTCAACATCCTGCAGGTGTGAGGCTGAATAGATGGCGTAATGCGAGCTGTGTGAGATTTCCATAGATACACAATATGTGGATGACAAGCTATACCCAAGGACGTTTTATTATAAGCTATACAAATACTGATATTTCCGAGCTTTTTAAAGCCGATTTGGACACATGTTCATGCAAAAATATTTGATAAATCGTATTTTGCATATAATGTCTGGTAGGTTTCATAACACTGTTGACGTCGTCAACACTGTTGAGTTTGGGTACTTAAATCTATGCAGGGCATCATCCTTTTACTACATTAATTTCTACTTTCACATATTTCTGAATGTAAGATACCAATTATTTGGTTTTAAAAGTACTGATAAGGTACATAATGTATTTCGTGGGGCCTCTAGTTAAAACTAGCCTAAATTATTCTCTTCATAATTGGTATGCTATAGATTGTATGTTATTACAATTTTATTATAGTTTTTATTTTAAATAAATAGGAAACATTACTTTCTTGCGCGATTTAAAATAAACATGGCGAGTAAGCTTGTGAAATTGGGTCAGGTGTTTATCGTTGTTTAGAATAGAGATTTACCAGTTTGGATGTTAACATGAATGTGTAAATCAACTGTTATGGTTGAGTTGGACAAATTCTTTGTTTCTTGTAAAGGTGTCCCTGTCGAGTTCCATCGCCAGTTCCATAGAAGAGGAGGCGCAAGGCATCGCCCTAACACTCCCGCGCTTAAGTACTTCGGGAGACCCTTCTAAATCGGCCGAGGTTAGTATTTTAACCACATAAATAAACTACTGTTTTTAGAATTTTTGTCTCACATTAAGCTCCGCAGCGACTCAACGGATTTCAATGAAAATTAAATTTATTTAAATTTCAGTAAGTACTTATAGTATGTTTCATTACGACATTTTCCAGAGTTCAGAAGATTTGATTAAATATATAATATAGTATAATAATTCTCCGAATCCCGCGGGAAAGAAGTCGCGGGGTACAGCTGGTACCTAATATAATGTTAATTTAGACCAGACGGTTTTATTGACAAACTTAAATCCAATAACTCAGTCCTTTACCTACTGTTTACTCAAAACTAACACCTAACTGTGAAGAAGAGCCTATGTTTGAGTATGACCCCTAATGATGGCCAATATCTTGCCACATTCTGTGTAGTATAATTACTAGGTGATTTTATCAGTTTCTCGTTAGTTTCTGCTCATCCAAATGATCCAAACCAAAATTTTTCAAACGTAAAATTAATTGTGATTCGGATCTGGGAATGAAATGCCGAAATTCTAGACTATACTCCAGGGGAACTGATTCTGTCTATGACCATTTTTTTTAAACCGCGATGATTTTAGTTGCTTATTTCTTTTCCAGACGGCGCATATCTATTTAACCATATTATTTGGTAGGCTATGGCACATTAGTACATACTGTAACGTCTATCTATGCAAGTAGTTATTTCTAAAATAAATAATGATCTCATTTTTATCATATTGACATCTTAAGTTTTATTTAAAAAATTCGTTACTAAATGTAACGGATCTCGGGAACTACATAGACTATTATTTGGTCCACGGTAGGTACACAGCTGCGTTCCGGGGCTGCTGACAACGGGGAGCCCTCTTAGCAACCCAACCGGTTTCAATCAATAGCAAAGCACTACCCCAGCTGGGGTGAATTTGCACAGCCCTTCCAGTTTCAGCGCGTGATAACAGTCTGCGTCTTTGTTCCGTGGGAAGGTCAACAGGCCCGGTGCACCACACCGGTGCAGTGCAGCTCTGGCTGCGGATACCAAGGCGAAAATGAAATTACAATTTGCGGGCATGAATCCCGCATTTAACATAAGATCTATTTGAGCAGGCATTTGAACTATTTCGTTCACTAATTTACGCAAAATCTAAATTTTACCATTTAGATAATGGCGGCAATTTTGCCAAGTGCTATTTTAAGCTAGTTATTTGCTAATATGAAATTTCGCTATAATTAAACTTAACAAAATGGTTCATTTTTATTAGTTAAAATATCACCGATCGCTTATTCAACATTGATTCGTCGCGTAGCATGGCTCACTCTCAGGCCATATTCATTGTTAAAGTATGATTATACCTTTAATGAAAAAAATAATGATAAATATCTCTTCACCTGTAAAAAAAATTACTAATATTCCTACTAACATAAACTTAAATGTATAATACTTACTTAAATGTATAGTTTTTTTATTATTACCTAAATAAAAGTTATGGTGCCGATAGTCATTAAACTGTGGTTCTATGTGATGAGAACAACCCGCAACATAACCTCTGCCTAATTAAATGCATAAATCGCGCGAAGTCAAAAACTAATAAAATATTACCTCCCTTAACATGAATTCATTAATGAACACATAAGCAGATTTTACGCATAGCAGCCGTTAGCAGCCTGCCTGCCTGCCTGCCTGCCTGCCTGTCGAACGTAAGAAGCTGTGAAGGTTCACACGTCACCGTAAAACCACAGAATAGATAGGTAAAACGAACAAAGCGCGCACTAGGTGATAATTTAGCATTCGTAGAATTTCTCCACTTCATTTCACAGAATTGATGCTACAATTTCACAAATTAATAGCTAATGCGGATGTTAATTAATCCTTCACTACTACCTCCTACCAGCCCTCTAGATGGAGCGCAATTTCTTACTTCATCAATCCAGCAGGAGGTAGGCCTGGGACGGACGACCCGCGGGGTGACAGCAGCGGATGTTCAAAGCCAGTCAAAGCAGTTGTACCGCTGACTGAACCGATAGGCGAGGGATCGATTTCCGTAACATGATTTTAGTGTCATTTTGCGACAGAACGTGTAATGTTTAGCTGTCGCTTTGCTACTTAGTCGCTTGCTAGTTTTACGCAATCAGGCAGAAGACTGCGAAGCCAACGTGCTTTTATCTCGCCGATAATTTCGGCTACCACTTCTATCTATCTGCCATTATTCTTTCTTCTCCGTGTTCCAAACAGAAAAACTTGATTACATTGTAAAACATAATGGATTCTATTACGATACAAGTCTACGCATAAATCAACGCAAATAAAAATAATCTTTATCTTTATTCTTACGTTTACATGGTTTATTTCCAACTAGACACCATCTCCTCGACACACATGCATTAATGCCAACGACAATGTCTCATCCTGTCATATAAATCATTGTTAGGTCGGTAGATTAGGTACAGTTAAACATTTGCAATAAATCTGTCTACTACCTATATGTATTATATCCTGTATTAGCACAACCTAAAGAATTATCTGCGGTATTACTTTGTTTGTAATGACTATCACAGAAGACTGGCAGACGAACTTATAAAGATTCCATTGTTAGCGCATGGCTACGAAACCGTAAAAAAGCGAATCTTCTAGATATCAAAATATAATGTAGGCACTTGCTTACATAGCACCTACCCATAGTGGCTGATCCAGAATTTTGCTTTAGGAAGGGCTTAGCGTAAGCGGCGGTGAGGGGGGCGGGGCGACCCCAGTTGGGGTTGTTTGATCCGACTGCATCTCAAGTGAGGGGTAACTGAATGCTTTGATGACGCAGATTTAGCGGAAGTCTAACAATTATAGTCTACAATTTCCGAACAAGTGTAAATGCGGTAACTGAGTATAGTGTTGTAGTAATTATATGTTAATATTATACTAGAGGGTAGTCGGAGATTCTAATAAATAAATCAGTTGTTGTCTCGAGCTTGAGCCTTTCATTGTATTCACAACATATAGTAGTATTCAAAATATTTTGGGTATAGACTTAGAGCCCTTTAGCCTACTGGATACGCGCATACCTATTACTTAATGATGTTTTTACCAAAATACGCACTTAACAAGTCGCAACGGTTGTAACATCTCCTCTGCGAAAAAGTCTAACCTAGCTAGCTTTAGCCCGCGACTTCGTCCGCCACACAGAAATCCAGATTCTGTGGTCCGCGACGACATCAGTTTATCATCAGCATCATTATTTATTATGCCCTTCCCTAGGGCTTAAACTACCTCCATACTAAATAACATCTACATCGGTTCAGCCCTATAGCCGTGAAAAGGTTGCAAACAGACAGAAATATTTCGGTTTTATAAGATACTAGCCGCGGCCCGCGGTTTCCTCCGCGTAAGTCCAGTTTTCCCTCCAGATCTCTGCATTTCCCATGTTATAAATAGGTTACATGGAAATAAACAACCGAAGATCGAGACAAAACATAAATAATAAAAACAAATGTCGAACGTTAGTTCATAAAAAATCACATAGTAAAAGCACATTCAGTTTTTCCCAAGTTATCTCTTCATAAGAACCATTCTCTGACATCATAGAATTGGTTCAGCCGTTTTTATTTATACTTCTAATTAAAATTAGGTAGCAGTATTAAAAAATATATTTTTTACGCAGGTTTATTCGACAGTGGAGGAACGAACAGTGGTGCCGCCGCCGGTGACTCATCGCAGGAAGACCACCGTGCGGACCATGGCTAGGAGGTTCCAGAACAAATTCCGGAAAGAAAAGAAGCCTAATCCAGTTGTTGATGTTTAGGGTCGTCGTTAAGTTCTGGGTATCACTGTAACTGTTAAGGGCAGCTGAACAACTATTCGTCTCGTTACACAGTCAATAAAAAAAAAGTTCTATGCCCCACCTCGGTGGAGGACAGCACACGGAGGGAGGGAGTTCGGGGTTATTGAGTTCAAGTCCCAGACCCCACCGTCGCACTCACCCCCGTGGCAGAGGGGATAACGCAAAGGCATGTCCCTGAAAATTATAAAAAAGTCTTGACGAGGCGAGCAAGTCGTTCACCTGGTGGTAAGCGCTACGCTTGCTTATAACAATTACAGTGCCACCCAGAACTTTGCACGACTGGTTAATACTGCATTTCGTAACTTAGGCAGAGATGTGGTGCACCAAATTAAAGCCGCTGACTTGACTGTCTTCGTGAGTTTAGTCATTTCTTATTATCCTTACTAGAAACTGTGACCATCAATACCACTAGTACTCGTATCATTTAATACTGGAACATTGGGTTACCCGTAATCATGACGCTTTCGACAGTTCCGAAATATCAGAAAATCAAACCTAATATCAAAATCATCAACCCACACCGGTCGACTGCTTAACACAGGTCTCCCCTCACTTTCGTAACACGGGGCCCGGTTTTGATTAGTGGATCACATACCTCCGAAATAATCCTCGGACATGTGGGTTTCTCACGACTTTCCCTTAACTGAAAAGCGAATGACAGTAAACGTACATTTGTTTGTACACATTGGTACTTGCCCACATTGGGATTTGAATCATGTCATGACCCCTGCCTGCCAAGGCGGACATAAATGAAAAAACATGGAACCCGGTATCAATGATAATGGTAATGTTACTGTCCATTTTACTTTAAAACCATAAATCATCAATACATGTTTGAGGATGTGGTTACAATACATTTTTGTGATGTGATTCAAATATATAGTTTGAATAAAACATGTTTATTATATAGGCGTGTGATTTATTATGTTTAAGTACCCCGCGTGATTTATAAGTTTTTCACACAAGAGCTTATTGAGCTTTCAGAAGTATTGTAGAGTAGGTAATTCCATACCACACAAACACAGTAGATGATGATGTTTGCATGGTGGTAAATACAAAAAGTTATTTGCATCGTGCTGTACCGGTATCTAATCAATCAAAAAAAATTGAAGTGTCTTTGTGTGATTTCAAAATAATTAACAAAATTTTAATGCAAAGAAACTGCTATCTAAGAGATGCCGTTTATCGAATTTTCATCTGTCTGAAAGTTTATCTCGCAAGGCTCCGAAACTGCTCAACGGATTTCAATTATAATCCCGCATTGGGTATTATAGGTTTAAAACAGGAATTTCAACTTAAATTTTTGTGTAGGGTTCTTTGATCTTCCAGGGTTCAGATGATACGATTCAGAATAGAATTCCCCAAGTCCCGCCCGAACGAAGACGTAGGGTACAGTTAGTAGTATTTAAGACAGTACCTATAGTTTATTATGAGTTTGTGATTTAAATTGTTGTTGAGCCGGACCGTCTAACCAGAACTTGGAAAGCAAGTTGCGGCGCAAGTTGTTCTAGAACTAAACACCTTTCTTATTAGTGTTCCGATTCAAAAGTAAAACGCAACACTATTATTTGTATTAAGTCCGGTTTTGTAGGTGTACCTATATCACATATTATTATGTTTGTCGGAGGCCAAAGCTAAACGAGTCATGTAGGATCCAGTAAACATAGATATAGGTAGCTAATATTTCAAAGCCACGTTTCCACTAAGCCTTGTTATCCTCTTTTAAGCATCATTTAAATTGTAATTCTTCATAGAATTTAACATTTAGGCAATGTCTAGGTTTAAGTAAAGGGGCATAAAAATAGTTATTGTGGAATCCCGTTACCCCTAAGTATTTTTGTACGCGTATGTATGGCTGTTCATGGAATACCCTGTCTGCCATAACCATATGGTTAGACTCCAAGTAAAATACATGTCCCGGACGCCAGACGTACCTTCTTATGGCTTCCTTTTTTACTCTTTTGCAGCAGAATCCTAAAAACTAAAAACCATAGCTGTCTCAACCTTACGCTCAAACACCGATTAAAGAATTTAATCAATTAATTCTTACGTAAAAACGCTCAGCATAAATTCACGTAAGATGCTATAAAAACTTCTGCAACGAGTAAACCAGTCGATGCTAAAAAGTGCAGTAATAAAGTATGTGTATAAAATATTCACCTTCAAAATACTGATAAAGTCGGCGCCGCCGCCACTATTTGTCACAGCTGCACTGCCTATTGAGTTTGCAGGTTTGGTTTTGTTACGCGTGGTTGAAAGACGCTGCGCACGATTTGTCGGTAGTCGGCCAGTGCTGGCTCGCGACTGCTGACACCGTTCACCACTCGCTGACTAGTATGTCAAGGCACTACGCTCTGGCTGGAGCCTTTGTGTAACCACGGCAGACCACCGGCGCGGGCGCAGCGGTAGGCGATTGCTATTCGCCACCACCTGACACAGCACAATCTGCGGACGTGATCGCTTTTTCCGGTTTATCGACATTCTAGTTTTGCTGTCGAATTTATGCTTACCCATCACAGGCGCCGATAATATCGCAGGCGTCTTCCGATTTGTCTTTTTAGCACATTTTGTATTGGGACTGGAAAGCTAGAAATATCGGAAGATAAAACCCAGTGTGTGGCGAGGACGCGGGATACATTATCGGAATAACGCGCCTGTGGGGGGTAGGCTTTACTTCCGGGTGTTTATCTGGAACTAGTTACTAATTTAATTGATCGTACATAGGGCGACAACTATATCTATATATATATATAAATGTTATGTTGGTTTGTGTACGTTTCAAAAATTCACAAAGTTCTGCACCGATCGAGCTGAAATTTTAGCATGATATATAATCCGCATCAAGGATTGTGTTTATCTATTTTTTTCATCAGTGACAATATCAGCGAATGTGCGAATGTGCCACAGCGAAGCGTGGTAGGGCACAGGTAGTATCCTATATTTTCATATATATTTTTAGGGCAAACGTCATCCCATTTACTATCAAGAGGAAAAAATCCATGATACCTAGGTATTAAAGAGGAACAGTAATGACAATAGATTCGAATAAAATAATCGTTTTTTTATTCTACCTTCTAACATATATTTTGTGATCCTGCTTGATAAGGCATGAAGATAGAACATGCACCTTCTCAATGCTGATACTTACTCTATACTTGGTATATGGACACAATTGGTATCTTTGAGATTGGTTTGAACCTACGGTACTCAAAACTGATCCTTAATCAATTCAATACCTCTTCACAAGTGTCAGAAAGTTCTCAAACCAGATTCAGAGGAATTCGAAAAAAGGTTTTATGATAGAAACTGTGAGGTTTTAAAATGCGTAGGATCGGGAATGAATTCGTCGGATTCGGAAAGTTTCCAACACTTGTGAATAGAGGAATCTGTTTTCCTGAAATCCTCCACGACCCGACGCAACTCAATTTATTGAATAATCCAAATAAAACAACATATTGCACACAGGTAAAAGAATTTATTTCTGAGAGTGTTCAGGACCGTACTATGAACTATGACATATCTTATAACTTTTTAAAGAATTTTTCAAACATGCAACTGTATCGTCTTTAAAAATCTCATAAAATACATATATAAATAAAACACAGTTATAATCACGTGTCTTGGGGCACTGGAACCTGCACATTTTCACAGTCACATTAAAAGCGATTTCAATAATTGCACAAAGTTTGTAAATTTTGTTTGATCTATATAAATTACTTTAATAATTTTTGTTTCAAAAATACTATACACCATCTAGTATACAACCGAAATATCATGTCCAAATATTTAAACAATTTAATATATTAATAATTTATAATAATCAAAATATCACATCTTTGATCCATGATACTATGCAGTTCCATTTTTAAACATCCCCTAGTATTAACTTCCAGACGGTAGATATACATAGATCTCATCGTAACAATAATGTGATACAACATTAAACACTCTGCAGATGAATAGACGAGACACGAGCGATGCGGCACTGCTAGGTAATAAGACATGCACTAAGTTGGGGAGTGCCGCACCAGCACGTGTTGTGCGGGACAATCAGGCCTGGCTCTCGTTAGTGGTGGCAGCCTCAATGGTGGTGCCGACGGGCTTGGGCAGCACCTTGGCCTGCGCCTTGGGTGAATCATCGGACACCAAGGCGGGCGAGGGCGGCGCATCGCCCTCCTGCCCGTTAATGAGCGGCGTGGCGCTCTGCTCGGTTGGCGCCTGTCCCGGCACGCCTGGCTGCTGGTTGCGCGGGCGCATGCGCCGGAAGCCGCCGCGGCCCATGGGACCGGGACCACCGCGCCCACGTCCTCCGCGGAAGTTACGGCGGAAGTAGTTGCGCTGAGGTGGAACAGACCCGCCTTCTACAACCTCATCCCCCTGTGCACCCCCCGGGTTGGCTAGGGGTCCTCCACGCCTTCCCATGCCACCCCTACGTGGAGTGCCCTCACCGCCACGTCCGCCGCCTTGACGGGGATAGTATCTGAAATAACAAATACATTGAATGGCATACAAGAGATTGAATGTGGCCTCCGGTAATGTAATTACATTACAGGGAATGACACTTACTGGCGGTATTGGTAGCCGCGGCGTTTGTCGGCAGCGTATGGCGAGCCCTTTACCGGCTCACCGCCGGGACCTGTCACTGCGGCTGCTTCATAGCCTTTCTCCCCGGCGACCACGGCAAACTCAACCACCTCTCCGTCGCCGACCGAACGCACAGCCTTGCGCGGGTTGTTCCGGGCAATAGCAGTCTGATGCACAAACACATCCTCCTTGGTGTCGTTTCTATACAAAAGATACAAATGTAGATTTAAAGTCTTGATTTATTTACAATCCCAGCTCAGGTATTGTTACATTTTTTTTATATTACCTGTTGATGAAACCATATCCGCTCTTTACATTAAACCATTTGACGGTGCCTGAAACTTTTTCAGCTGGAAAATAAATTGCTGGTATTAGAATCAAATATACTAAAAATTTACAGATTTATTATCCTTCGGTTAAATTGCATTTTGTTTCAAAAACTTGGAGCCAATTCAAACATAATTAGGTATCTTCATGGTGATGTTTATAGTTTATTTTTCTTAAAGTGCATTGACCGCATGTTTTTATGTACTTGAACATAAAATATTTGAAGGTTAGTTACTTATTTCAGATTGTATGAATTGCAAATGGAGGGTTTTATTGTTCTTACGAGATTATTATTAACAAAATTTGGTTCGAGTAAGCAAAGTCAGCGATATTATTGCCCCAATTTTAGAGGTTATTAAGCATGAATGATATTTGCAGGCATTTTAAAGATGTTACTGAAATGCTTTCAAAAATGATAATATTACGAGAGTATACTTTAAGAGTATCTTTAGAATCATCGGCCCCACAAGTTGCTAACTTCTAATTTAATTGAATGCGGGTAAAATATATATTTTATAATAGAAAATTTATTATACTGATATGTTCAGCTTCTTTGGGATCATAATTGCATTGAACATAGGAGTCTAATATATTTTATAACCCTTGGTCACACATACTTAAAATATGTAAGGCATTAAAATGATTTTTGTCCCTCCATTCAAAAGTCACAATCCTATAAATAATATTCAAACTGATTTGTTTGACTAGTTCAAAATAGAGATGATGTCAACATTTTTTTTAAGGCTATAAGGCATCTTTTACATCTAGACAACATTCGCAATTTGATTTTTAAAATCATAATATATAATCGTCAGAGCTGTTTAGATCCAATTGGGCATTTAGGTTCACTAGTCTGGAATAATTAATGTGAACACCGCGAATGGATGACCAATGCACAAAGTTTATACTACGACGCAACTTCCCGCCATGTATTGTCTTGGCCCGCGTGATAACATTCATTCAGCGCATCAGGGGCCAACCAACATGATCAATATTCATAACTGGGACACTCGGATGCAATTTTGTTTCGAACAACCAATCTTTTCATCTCTTATAATCAGTAATATACGCATAAAATACATTTAAATTTGGTATATTACGATATTCCTATAATTTTGTACCATGTGCTCACAAAAGCGCGATGCCGGGCACGCAAAAATAAGATGGCGTAGCGGCACTCACCGATGACCTGCTTTTGTTTGGCCGCTGGCTTAGCTGGTTGCGGCTGGGGTTGTTGCAGTTGTTCCTGTTGTTCCTGCGGCTCTTGGGGCTGCGGCTGCGGCGCCTTTTCGGTATCAGCCATGGTGTAATTGGCGAACGGCGATGGTGGCTAGATGGTAAAATCCTCCACGACCTCTCCTCGATGTTAACTGCTTCTTGCTCTGTCTGTGACTCTCTGAAGTCTGAAGTTACAATCACACTCAATCAGTGTGAAGTGAGGCTACATTTAAATTAGTGATGTTGACGTATTCGATTATATCATTATTCGGCCACAATCGATGTTGGAAAATTTTGATCGATTGTAAAAATTAAAATAATGTTATACATTTGGATCTCAGTAGCCTATTTTTTACCCGATTGCCCAAAAAATCATTATGTTTATCGGTCGCATGTATATTATACTTGAATGTACTATGTTCCTTTGACGCGTCCAATAACCTAAACAACATTATTACTTTATTGAGGTATTATTGGATTTGTCATAAATTACGAGCGTGATATACGAGTAGGTACATAAACATCATTGGCAGTCGGATCTTTGATGGGTAACTTCATTCCTCCCACTTTCCTGCAATCTGTGGGAGTGATTTCATGAACTGCGACGGAAGTGTGTACCAAGAAGCCGGGGAAGTGCGTGCCATTTTATGTGACCAATGATCGCGCGTGGTTTTCGATTTGGCAAAGATTGTACTGAAAAAGACATATTGTGTGCTGGGACACATAGTAGAAGTAAAACTTAAACAAAAAAAACACCTATTTGTATGTAAGTAAAAAATCATAAAAGATATTTTAAAAATATACAAACATAACTCTCTCTCTTTCTATCTTCACTAACTTATATCTCCTTCTCAATTTCCGTTCACATCGCCCGGTCACATTTTTCATGTCGCATTCACCAACTTACTCCCCAAATCAAGCGTGCGTAAAGAAGGTTTACTTCAAAAAAATTTTAGACCGTCATGTTGGTACTACATCTATCTCTTATTAAATAAAGGATAAAGACAAACACAAAAACTAACAGCTTATGAATAAAGTTATGTGGTATAACTCGAAAAATACAAGCATTTACGACGCCGTATCCAATTAAAATGTGTTAAGAATTTAATGTAAAAGTCATAACTAAAATCAGATAAATAGTTTGTTTGAATTGAATTGAAGTCTGTATATAATTATTAATTACCTTTTCATTATACCTGAACCATTTTTATCGTGCCATAACTATAATGTTCCTTATTACCAAGAGAAATCAGATGTTTACTCATTAATAAATTATGCGACTACTGTAAAGCATGCTCATTTTTTAATCTTCAAAATTTATTAATCACAGCAGATTCAAGTGTACATAAATTGTGTAATAATATTGTTGTTATGTATAATTATTGTTATAGTCAACTCTAATAATATAATCCAAACCAAACCAATTTAAAGCCAAACCAAATCAATTACAAAATAAAGTTAGTTATTTTACCTGTCTATTTACACTATTATCTTTTAGGATTATTCCGAATATAACTAATTTATTATATAGGTATACCCAATAATATTTATCATTCTAATCTATTCAATATTTATGAAAGCAATCGATGGTTACATCACTAATATAAATCTTTTTTTTTTTGTAGATTTTGGCCGCGCATGCTTTTTGCATTGTGTCAGTTTATTTTTCTCGTTGAGTTTTGGCGGGAAACCTAAAATGTGATGTTGGCCTGGCTACACTACGAAAGTTGGTCCTCGATAACAATTATAATGAAATAATAATATACTATTATATTACGGTCAAGCCCCAAGAAGTTTCCCAGAAAATCCCAAGAAGTTTCAGTCAAAGATTTTTGAGTACCTCTATAAGATGTTTGGTTTCAGTAGACCAGCCACAACTTTTTTGCCTTTGACTCCTTTGACTAGACTATCTACTGATTGAGATGTGACATTTTGACTATTATCTATGGAAAATACTGCCACTGTGTTATGTTAAAGCTATAATCGTACGGAGTCAAAACAAAAAAGTCGCTATCATGCCAATTCGATGCTTGACTAATTAATTGCCCCTCATAAAAATGGCGATTTGCCATAGTTGGAATGATGAACGTAGCTTATTTAATTTTATTCTTTCAAGCTAGAAGGAAGGTGTCAATTATTTTCCAAAAAAATCTTGCTTTGCCTGCCATCTAGCCGATAAAAGAAGAACTTGGTCCATTCTTTTGTAGTTTTGTTTATCAGTTTTTAATGTTTCATAGAGATGTCGCTTGAGTACAAGGATAAAAAAATCAAATAAATTTAAATACAGATTAGGTAGGTAGATTATCAGTTTACTCTTCCTTTACAAAAATATCATCTAATTTAACTTATTATTTTTAATTTTTTAATATTTTGTCATTATTATGACCAGAGTTCACAGTATTCTCGGTATTGATATGAAAGAAAAGCAGAAAAATCTGAATATAACTTTATTTTTCTTTATGGTACAGACTTACTTAGTTTCCTGGAATCTCAAAACACTTCTTACAACGCGAAATCATCTTTTCAATACCCTCTAAAAAATAACCTTCACCCTTCTCTGAAAAATGACCGTTTATGGCCGCCTTGAGCGCTTCACCGTTGGAAAATCTCTTTCCACGAATCTCTTTTTACAGATTCGGAAACAAAACATAATCACTAGGTGCCGGGTCTGGGCTTTATTTTAGACTAGCTGTGCCCCGCGGTTTCACCCGCGTAGTTCCTGTTCCCGCAGGAATATGGAGATAAAATATAGCCTATGTTACTCGCTGTCAATGTAGCTTTTCATTAGAGAAAATTAAGCCAAAACTTTACATATTCCTATACATACTTTCATCCCCTATATTTATTTTACCCCTCAAGGGTAAAGTTTTACAAACTTTGAATGCCAAATTTATTTATATCTAATCAAAAGCCTAAAAAATAAATTTCAAGCTTCTAGCTTCAAAAATGACGATACTTCCATACAAACTTTCATCCCCTATTTCAAACCCTTACAATGAATTTTTTGCGATAAAAAGTAGCCTATGTCCTTCCCTAGGCTCTAGACTATTTCTGTACCAAATTTCATTTCAATCGGTTCAGTAGTTCAGGCGTGAAAGAGCAACAGACAGAGTTACTTTCGCATTTATAATATAAATAAGGAAAATAAGGAAATAAGGAATAAAGATAAGGAAGTAAGGATGATTGGTCTCTTGGAAACCACACTCCTGAATAGCCAGCCTTGCAGCAACGCGCACCGAGTGATCCAGCGTGTTGTCACACGCGTTTTTCCTCGGTTTTATTCTTTAATTGCTTCCTTAAAATTACGTATAGTGGTTGCGTAAGCTACTGCGGTTATACTTTGGCCGTATTTGGTATATTCAATAATCAAAATCCCATTTGAGTCCCAGAATACTGTGGCCATGAGCTTTCCAACCGATTGCGTGACTTTGAACTTCGGGGATGCTGCACCCGTCTTGAGCCACTGCATTGACTCCTGTTTGCTCTCAGGGTCGTAGTGACAAGCCCAGGTTTCATCTCCGGTAACGATGCAATCGAAAACATTGGTAGGATTTTCACCACAAAACTCCCAAAAACTCTTTATAACACGCAGTTCACGCTTGTTTCTGCGGTGGTGTGAGTATTCGTGGAAGCCACCTTGCATTCGACTTTTGAGGTTCATAAAGTCACGAATTAGGTATTGAATGTATGGTAGGTACCCACAAATAGGTTGATCATATTTGCTAACGAATTGACTTTTATTGACAAGATTCTCGACCTTTTTCACATTTTCTTTCGTGGTGGCAGGAACAGGACCATATTATTAAAGGTTAATGTTAAAGTTTAATGGCAGGAAAAGATCTGATATGAAAAGTTAGTTACCTACATTTAATGATTCCCCATCAGCGATTTAAAATACTAATATAACATTTTTAAACATTAGGAACTAAGGATCTCAAGTCAGGTGTTAACAAGAAGCGTCGTCACCGCACCGCTCCCGCGCGATCTCCCGCCCCACACCCTTATATTTCCTGTAGGTACCGAGAATACTATAGGGTAGATATATTACTACTGACAAGGTGAATCCATGGAAACCTCATTTATGACAAAGTCGTGGTTTCCTGAATAAAAAATAGTATGGTGCAAAGTAATAAGGTCTTTGGGTGCAATATTATATCCACAAGGATTTCGTCTGTATTTTGATCATTATCAGCAATAAAATAGTCAGTTAACAAAATTATTATGCTTGTACAAAAAAATTGAAGCCCTCCTTGTATTGAGCTAATTAAATTGTACCTAGAAAACGTGCTTATATTCAGGTGCAAATATTTTTGAGTTGATTCTACTAATGCCCGCGGTACGCCTACGGTAGGTACTAATATCCGCTTAGTCTTATTGTATAATATTAATAATGTATGGGACTCATGTGGAATGGATGGGAGTTGGGACGCATCGCATTTTAATAATCTAAAATTAATTATCTATTTATTTATGAGTTGTTTACAACCGTGCCAACACTAAGCAGAGAGATAAGCGAGGTGAAAGAAACTTTTACCAAGGCTCTAGAATAGTTAGTCTAGCTAGAAAAACCGGTTGAAATGATATTATATTATTTAATTATTATTGCTAATGCCAATGCAGTTGCACATGGCTCGTATTATTTTCGATGTGTATTTTTTGCTAGATTTGCATAACAAGAGTATGTCTAATACCACATTAACTTGCCCGTCAGGTTTTTGTACAAAATTTGCAGGAACATATTCCGGACCATATCTAAAATACAATTTTCCAGTGATATTAAAACTGGTGTCCTCATGTAGAGTGTGGATCTTGTCTTTTATCATCCTCGAATGATCATTTACAAGCATTGAGCAGTTACTTAAGCTTTCATTGCTTTTATCAGCACAATCAGAAGATTTGACGAAATCTAGATTTGGTATCTCTTCAACTCCTTGAACCTCACTTCTAATAGTATCATTTGAATACTCGGTAGTCACTACTTGGGGTATTTCATACTCTCCTTCGTAATATTCTATGCGCTTTATTGCACTACTAGTTCTAGCCGTGGTTTTAGCATGAGCATCAGTGTTGAAATTATTTTCCATTACTCCTATGTTTTCTTCATTTATTACTTCATGTGAGTGTTGTACATAAATTGTTGTGTTATTATCATCTTTAATCTGATCCGACACATATACGTTCTCCGTGAGATGTATAACCGTTGACGCTGTGTCGTCACTAATTAGCATGTCTTCTGGTAAATTTGTTGGAGTCACGACATCATAGTTATTTGTAAGTCTATATTCGGTTGATTCGGTTAATAAAATATCATCATGGGGTTTTGTCCAATAATCGACAGTGGAACTTTTACCAGCTGAGAGAGTAGTTTGTCGAATATACTCTGTTGTGATCTCTAAGTTATGATATGGATGTTTAGTATTTTCTGTAAATAATGAAGTAAGAGGAGCATCAGTTGCAGACTCATCTGAGAATGATTCTTGGAGACTGCTATCAAATAATTCAGAAGTGCGTTCAATGTCGAGTCCATCTCTCCGTGTCGCTGATGTTGTTGATTGACTTAGAGGCGCACTTCGGTACTGTAGAACTGTACTTGTTTCCAAGTTGTTTATTTCTGGAACCCCAAATTCATCTAGGGGACGATTTAGATGCTGAGACCTAGATCCTGAATTGTTCTGCGGTTGGGTGCTATATTTCGCAGTTTTCATACCATCGTCATATTTACTGCTAACTTCATTTAAATTATTTACCGTTGGTTGCTTGATTTTAAATTCATTAACACTGTAATTAACAGATGATGCTAGTTCATCACATTTTTTATTTACTTTGATTATGAGGGCAGAATCAGAGAAGTTGTATATTTTATTTCTTTCATTTATACGTTTGTTTTCTCGAATACCGCTGCTTTGGTTCCTCGAATATATGATAGTATACATATCAAGACAATCCTTTAAATTTTTCTCAAGAAGATCTCTCGTTTGGTTTTTGTGTACTTGGTTGTCATTCGATTCGTGTAAATTTATATTCAAGTAAGTATTATTAGTTCTAGTTGGAACACCAAGATCGGATTTTGTTCGTTTGGTTTTTAAAAATGATTTTGGAGCATTATTTAACTGTGTAAATTGTTCAGATCGATGTTTTAAGTATGGATAAACTTTTGTTGGCACTACTTTATGGTAATGTGGTGATATCGAAGGGTCACTAGTGTGTGGTGATGGATAGCCTAGTAGCCGATTATGGGGAATTCTATTTTTAGGTGGCTCATAAAAGTTAACACTGGCATCTTCATCGTAGAATCTCCTCTGTGGCTTGTGAGCTTTTAACCACTCGATTGTTTTTTCATAGCATTTGCATTGTAGCTGTATTCGAGAACTCGGTCTTTGTTCTGGTAGACTGAAAACAAAATGCATCAATTAGTAGAACTAAGTAACCGCGATTGCACGATTCAAGTCCTCTGTGCCTGGGTCGTACTCTTCCTCGTATCGATTCATACCAAAGTAGTATGTACCATATAATACCTATACTTACTACCCTATTCAACTCCTTGTCTACGTAGGATGGGTAAATACTTCATAGTCAATGGTAAATAGGTACTTAATATTCATTGCCGGTTTTTTTAAATCTTTACAACGTAGACATCGTTGGTCCGATCGTTGGTCGTATATAAATAAGAAGCACGCGCTGATACATTCCAGGCAGTACTTTTTACTAAACAATCGTTATGCGTTAGCTTGACTTTTGTCCGACTAATAACGCTAAAAGGAATGGCCATATTTTTAGTAGTTACGTTCTAGTTAATTTCGTTAAACGTCAGTAGAGACTACATACTACAGGGCCTTACGACCTAATCAGTGTTCTCACTCAGCAACAATACACAATTACGAGTTAGTACTTACACTTAGCTATCAACGTATCAACACAAATATTAACCTATCACCATGATAAAAAATGATAGGTACCTACTTATCCAATGAAAACAGATAAGCAATTCGGTATATTACATATTATTATATCTATCGCCCATTGTACCTAGTCCCTTATTTTTACTTTTATTATTATATACCTGTTCTTTTGGTGAACAATAAAGAGTTTTCTATTCTATTCTACAAATGTTTATTATAAGTAGCTACAGGTACATCATCGTCATGATCTCATCCCATATTTCCCACTACTGCTGTGCAGTGTGCACGGACTGCACGGGGCTCACCTCACTTCCGGCAATAATCCACTCTACAGCCACATAGTAGGTACTAAGTAATTCCAAAGAAAATAAAAATGTGACATTTTGGCCATACTAAATAACACCATATAATTTCCATTTTCATTTTCGTTGATAGTTAGATATAGGGCTCTGCTGGTCCGGATTCTTCCGAAGGATTACATTCTTTCGAAATAATTCTGGGTGTATGGGTTTTCTGCACCTAGCGATCTTTCAATAAGCAATTCCGGCATAATGCTTGAAAAATTGATACGAAAGAGAGAAATTTCACCTAGTTATAATTAGACATTTACCTCTGAAACTGCTGTTGTGTAAGGAAAAATCAAAAACAAAAATTTTGAATAAATACTACATTATTTAAAATACTAAGTTTAATTGGTACGCCCCGAGCACGTACGATTGGTACGAGCTGCGCCCCGCGGTTTCACCCTCGTAGTTCCCTTATTACCCCACGGGAACATACTATGGGAATAAAAAGTACCCTATAACTCAATCCTGGCTATAAACTATCTGTGTTCCAAATTTCATTCGAATCCGTTCAATAGTTTTTGCGTGAAAGAGGAACAAACATGCATCCATCCACCCATTCTCACAAACTTTCGCATTTATAATATTAGTAGGATAGGATAGGATAAGATGTTTTTAATTTATTTCCTGAAACCTACTGGGTGGGGTTTCAAAAGAAAGTGTTGGGTGTAAAATACTCAAACAAGAGGTAAATTTATATGTCTGTATGTAATTTGGAATGAGAAATACTACAATAGTAGAAAAAAAAATAATGAAACCGGACTGCGAACAAAATAGTTTTAGGCATTGCAGTCCAAAGTCGAAATGATATATATGGTGATGCCTCCGACTACATTTCACGATTCCATTTGGTCACAGTCGGATTCTTTGTTAAATCTCCGAAACTTTCCTCGTATAAATTTTACTCTACTCTAAATTAGGCAGTACGTTAAAAGGGCAATTTCAAAGGTAAAAAGGACCTAAGTATAATATTAAGGTATACTTAACACAACTTACGGTACGCCGTAATAATTATGGTCTCTACAGCTGTGTCCCTGGACTAATGACGTCATCACTACCAATAGCATCAATGCTGATAGCATCCTGCACCCAAAATCCACATCCAGTAAAGAGCACACGGCACGTTTGTGGCTGGTTTTAATGAACTCATTAGAAGCAAATTTTCGCAGCGGTCGGCGTCGAAGCATGGCCGTGTCCACCCGATTTGTCACAATTAAAGCCATGATTTCAATCTCCATACGCACGGTTATGCACGGATCAGTAACGATCGATTGTAACAGTTTGATGTGGCATTGCGAAACTTAATAACTAATTAAATTTGGATGTCGTCAAAGTCGCAATGTTCTAGTGATGGGTAAAGTTCGAAGGCGCCCTTTTCATAGCTTTTTTTCTCATTTCTCAATCGTACAAACCCGGGCTAAGGTAAGGGGCCACCTCTCTTATAAGCAGGCACGCCAGGCACGTACTCTATACCGCATACCGCGTCGACTGCATCATCGATTGACGATTTCTAACCCACGCGATCAAATAGTTGTCAATCTGGCAATAAAGAAAACCTTTCTTAGCCTGGGTAACCTTGATTGTGATTTAGGTAATTGCGTATCTACTTACAAAAACATTATTCTAATAAATTCTTATCTAATCACATCAATATGCGGCGGTAACCTACAATAATAATTATATATGTGTAGAATGTTGGTACCATTGTAATCAATTATGTACTTCACTGCTAGGTAAATACATTCGTCCTCTGATATAAGTTAGTTTTGTAGATTATTCGGTAAATAACTAAAACAAAAATTAAGATTTAGTAAAATTTTATGCTAATGGGAAAACAACATTTATCAGTTGGTTTTATGAGACAATAATAATTTTGTTTAGGTTTTGTTTGATCCCAATTCTAACTAGTAGTTTGTATTGGGAGGCCTCTTCTGCAAGAGACCGCCCGGGGAAGTACAACACCTTTTCCAGATATTCATTCGCCAAGCAGTAGTGTGCAAACATTACTGTGTACTGGTTTGAAGGGCATTGTTTCCAGCGAAATCACTGGGCATTGTGAGACTTTAGAGCCGATGCCTCAGGGCGACGAGCGCAGTGCGGTGCTGCGCAGGATTATGCGATGCAGCGTTTTGGGTAGTGCTGTGACTGTTATTGGCAGGCGTTTCGCTTACCAACAGGTGAACGACTTGCTCGTCTCGTCACTAAGTGAAATAATCAAAGTAGGGCTATGGATTAAAGCAAAAGGTAATTCTACTTCTTTTTCCACGCAAATTTTAAGTTTTTAGAGTTCCGTACCTCAAATGGAAAAAAAAAACCTTTATAGAATCACTTTGTTGTTTGTTTGTCTGTCTGTCTGTCAACACCCATTTATCTCGGGAACTTATTTCAGTGAATTATTTTTCCCAGAATCCACACTAAGAATTATGGTGGGAACTATAAGAATTTTATTATATTTCCTAGCATCTACACAGACGATTACGCTGTGGGGACGCTAGAAATACTAACTGGAGATCAAACCATTAGCCCATTATGTATTAACTAGCTGCGCCCTGCAGTTTCACCCGCATTATTCTTGTTTTCCCGCAATAACTCTGCATTTCCCGGCTCAAAAACCACTATGTTACTAAAGAATAGCTGCAAATTGCAAAAAATCAAATGTTAAATCGCGAGTTCATACAAAAAACTTACAGAAAAAAACATTTGCAGTTTTTTCCAAACTTTCCAATTTTGCCGGCAACTTTTTTAATTATTTCATCTCACGAAAGTGAGGAGAGACCCGTGCCCAGCAGTGGGACGTAATGGGTTGATGATGATGATGATAGATACTTACTTAGACACAAGACATGCACTGTGCAATTTGTTGGTTTTTCTACTTATTATAATGTTTTCCAATGCAGAAATTTATACAGATGGTAGGATAAGCAATGGCTTATGTATCTTGAATTTGAGCTTCTAGGAGTCTACAAACGAACCATAAAAAAAAACAATTCCAAGCAAAGGTCAAATATCTCGCAGACTCAGACTCTCGCAACGTCAACACCATGTACTTACCGACTTACTTGAGAGTCAAGCCGTTAAAGGAATTACCTACATAGAATAATAATTATTAAGTTAGACAATTTACGACCTGGCTGGAAACAAACCTATGAGAATATCTCTACAATACATTCTACGCATATCTATTACCTATCTATGTTTAGGGGGTGTTTTTTGACATAAAAGTATGTAATAGGTGGATACTTTGATAATTTGAAGATCTACTTGAGAAGTTATTCTACCTAAGAGATTCTATTCTCTTCTGGTCTCCTTAAAAACAGATACATACATTATATAGAAAAAAGGCACTAATAAATAATACATCTTTATAAAAAGCCCTAAGATCTAAATGACTTTGGTCGAGAGGGAGTGCCCACAATTTTGGCTGCACTGCTACGCTGAATTGCATTGCTGATTGTTTGGTCTGAATAAAAGCCTGCACATTGTACTAGTCACACACGACTGCGCAAAACGTTTTTTTTTCGGTTTTATTTGTCTTTCAATTATATTAGTAGAAGGTTCTCGAAAATTTCCAGGTAGAGTTACCTGCTTTATATAATTTAGTTCCAAGCGTCTGTGTATGGTGGGCTCGCCTGAACTTGTAATACCGGTTGTGAGAGGTTTTAAAAACATTACACGATTCGAAGTCATGTCGATAGGTGGTTGCGCTTGGTTGCGTAACGTCATAGGTAACGTGCGCAAGCTTCAAGTATAGGCACTCTAGTCTACCTACCTATGTGGACAATTAAATCAACACAGAAGTCATGCCCCCTTTTATCTAGATGTATCTAAATGTTTATATGTAGGCACATACTTATCAAACATTCCAGTATTATTCCAGTATAATAATTATAGTAGTACGGTGTAGGTACAATAGAGTTTGTTTTTGTACGCTTTATGTGGTTTTATCATGTCGACCTCAGCCGCAGTCTGTATTGTACTTATAAAATATGTATTACTGTATTGTAGGTATATGTTAAATCGTAAGTATAAATGTAGAACGGAAAAATAGGCAGTGGTCTATCTAGTATATCTGTGAACAACTCATATGTGGGACGTGTTAAAAGTTAAGGCTCTTATTTCGTAAAAACGCGTATTACTAGATAACTTCTCAAATCTCCAAACCAAGCCGTTAGGCCATTTGTCGAGACTAAGGACACAGAATAGGGCCTTAAGTAGTTAATACAAATACATGTTATGGCACAAAACCTATTGGAACAACGTTCATGATCATGACATAGCGTGCTGCAACGTAGCTTTTACGTCCGTCGCTTCATCCCAATTTCACAAGAAACGAAGAAAGTAAAGGTAGGTAGGTAAGTATATAATATGATTCAGGCGAATTATTGTTCAATTGAAACATCGTATTGACGTAGATGTAAATAAAATCACTCATGCCGTTTAGTAGGTATAAGTAGGAGTTCGCCAATTAACTTACTCAAACGATACTAAGGACTTATTAGCATCAGTTTAGTAAAACATTATAATCTGTCAAATGTTACAACACAACATAAAAAATCGAATTAAATGAAGCGATAAATTCAAATAGGTAGGTACCAACATAAGTATTATCATTATCATGTTTGACGATTGCAGAACGAGTGTAGTCTTATTCTGGGTTCCAGGTTAAATACCTATAACCTATTTTGTTATAAATAATATAGGTACCATAAATAAAGTAGGTAATACCTACATACCTAGGACATTTTATTAAACTCTATGGTTACCTAGATACATTATGCAATTTCAAAGCATTTCAAACATCGAAAACAGAATAAGCAATTCAATAAAATACCTAGTCAATGAAACTAGGTACCTATATATTTTACAACTATTTTCGTCTTTTGTAGAACATTAGGCTCACGAATATTATAAATAACTTTAAGTTGGTATACAGGTACTTATTGAAAAGTTGAAATTTACAATTAAAAGTAGGTATAGAAAGGGGCATGGAGTCAAACTATAAACTACCTACTTACCTCTACCAATAGCATATTACATACCTACATTTTAGGTATGTATGTACTATGTACTTAGGTACTCGTACGATATAGGACTATTAAGTAGGTGTAAAGTGAATAAACAAAAGTTAACAAAATATGGCGTAGTAGTATTTATTCTGTGATATGGCTATCAAGTTGTTTCATGCGTTTGGGACCTCTGTGTCAGTATTAATTACTAATTAATTTGTAAATTATCCGATAACTTATCGTTGTAGGTAACCACTTTGTAAGAGGTTTGCCGTTTTCGACAAGTGTTTAAACAATAAAATTGTTAAATATTTTGACTCGAAATTGAATTAAACTTGTCTTTTGACTTTTGACACATTATAAATAAAATATTGTAGGTAGGTAAATATGTAGTTACTGTAGATCTACCTCAGTGGGTGTGTGTGTATTACTTTTATTTTATTTTAGAAGTACCTACCTAGATACAATTCAAATTGGTCGGGAGTAAGAGGTCAATAATCATCAATAGAGTAAACAAATGTTTAAAAAGGTTTTGTATTGACATCTCTTTTCAGCAAAGACCTTTTTGCTTTTCAGTTATCAGCTTGACCACAGACTATAACCGATATAAAAAAAAGCATGAAAGTTTTTTCGACTTTCACTATGCCTCGACAAGACCTCAACTCGACATAGAACATTGATGGGTCGGAATGAGAGACAAATTTATAGACATTCATTGGGCTTTCCCAATGAATACCACTGCGCCTCACCCGTCCGCTGCTGGATGTAGGCCTCTGCATCTGCTGAGTGAGTGTGCTGAGTGTGGGCTGATGATGAGTAGGTAGGTAGTATAATTATGTGCCAAAAACAAATTGAATAAGTTTACCGCGATACTTAACGGCATAGTAGAAACACTGCGTTTATCGCGGACCATACAAGGCACCCAATTTCTACCATATTATTGTATCGGAGCGGTGAACGATCTACTAACGGCAAAAACACAATAAAATTAAATGAAGTTTAGTAAATAGATAGATAAGGTAGGTATCTCTTTACCTAGGCACCACAATATCCACAATCATGTAAAATAAAATTGTGTAGTAGATAAATTGCCAAGTCATTTCATTATTAGGCAGGCAGGCACTTTGTAATATTTTGTATAATTTAGTCCACCAATTTTCCGATACAGGTGAGGTTTTGAGTTTCAACTGACTTGCATAATAATTAATGACCTATCTAGCGTCAATAGAAACTAGGGATGTTACAGGGATGTCCAAATATATCCGTGTTTCGTACTGAAACAGATTTCTTTTCTTTTTATTTTGAGTGTTTTCGAACGTAACTACACAAAGACTATTCCGCTTAATATTTTGTGTTGGTACGAGATTATTATGGCCCACGACTTTGGGTTGGCCAACCGAAAGTCAGTCGTCCTTCAAATGCGCGTGCGAGCACTTGTCGCGTCGCGGTGTTTTGAGCCTTCACCGGTAGCTCCATTTCGTGGACGCCATTCCCATCCTCGGAGACGAGCTCCAGGATTAAGTGTAGTGTGGATTGCCTGATCACACCTCTATCCCGGAGGAAGGTGATACGGGATCAGAAGAAACCGCCCCATCGGCGTCCTATGGATATATCTCTGTGCACCATCATCCACCATCTAACCCGAAGACAGCGCTGATTACACACCCGAGAGGCCATCGACGGATTTCCCAAGTAAGTTCGTAGGCCATAATATCTCCCCGTAACATTTTTGATCCGTTCGAGCCGGATCTGCGGATTTTCTTTGCTGTAGTCACGTTGTCCAAATCCCGTTATTAGTGCATATTTTCCCATTTTTGGAAACCATCCGAGTATATTTTAGTGTTTGTCGTAGCGACGTTACGCGTCCCGACAATATTTCCCAGTTTTTCATCTTGATTTTGCCGATTTTTGATTTTTTGTGTGCGACATTACGTGTCCATTAAAAATGGCGGAACAAGATATTTTCGAAAGAGAAGTTATACTTGACGACGTCAAACGTACTTTAGAGTTTTACGAACTCAATGAACAGCAATTTAAAGCGCGAGCAAAAGATATTCTTTCTATTCAGAGAAAATTCCTTAAATTGCAAACTAAAATTGAGAAGTCACAAATGAAATTGTCAACATTTGACCGAGAGGAACAGTTACGTATTCGAACTCAATTCAATGATATTTATTACGCAATTGTCAGCCATGTCGAAGTTCTGAAGAAAAACGATGAGGAGTGTAGGCGCATGAGTCGAGTTTCCTTTAACAATACAATACAACCGACTCACGGGGGTTGCTGTAGTAGGTTACCGAATCTTCCGTTGCCGTCATTCGGGGGAGAATTGACCGATTGGCCACCATTTTATGACCTATTTCGCTCCATGGTTGATAATAATGACGCCTACACAGATAACGAGAAGTTTAGGTATCTCCTTCTTACCTTGAAAAACGAGCCCTATAACTTAATAAAATCGATACCTATCACGGACGAAAATTATACCGTCGCGTTAGATATTTTAATTTCAAGATATGAGAACAAACGAGTCATAGCTTCTCAACATATTGATCGTATTCTGGATATTCAATCCTGTGCCGAGAAATCAAATCAAAGTGTGCGTAATTTGTTGAATATTTACCATGAGAATATAAAAGCGTTACAAGTAATGCATTTTCCTACAAATCAGTGGAGTTTTTTGTTGTTGAATATTTTACTACGTAAAATACCTACTTCCATTCGGATGCGATTCGAGTTAACATTGCATAAACCATCCGATGTACCCAACGTCGACTTGTTAATCGAGTTTTTAGAACGAGAATTAACCGCCAGCGAAATAGTTGAATCTGGCAGTAGAAAGATTCAAAATGTAGGTAGTCAGAGGAAAGAGTACGTCGCTCCAACGTTCCGTCGAGCGTTGGCTGCCGGCGTGGCCAGCCACACTTCGACTCAGGGTGCGAGCGGTTCTCAGCCTTCTGTCAATACGCGCAAGAATCAGAATTGTGTATGTTGCGATGCTCAACATCCATTAACAAAATGTAATAAGTTTTTGAATTTGTCACCAAGCAATAGGTATGCGTTTATCAAAAATAAAGATGTTTGTTTCAATTGTTTACGCAAAGGTCATAACGTTTCTCAATGCAAGTCGAGTTTTGTTTGTCGTTCGTGTAAAAAACGTCATCATACATTGATTCACTTTACTTCTGAAGGTGATACTAGCCGTGCGAGTGAGAGAAGTGTTTCTTTACCGCTCACGGAGGAACGGGAAGAGAACATTCCGAGCACCTGTACTCAGCACGCTATGTCCGCGAGTCAAGCGACACAAATTAATTGCGCGTCGTCCAATGCTCCTTTTAGCACGACAAATACTGTGTTGCTTTCGACCGCACTCATCGATGTATGTGTAGGTAATGAAAAGCGTTCGACTGTCCGGTGTCTTATCGATACGGGAAGCCAGGCTTCGTTCATGACGGAATCGTGCGCACAGCGGCTAGGTATAAAGCGTTGTTATGCGAATGTACCTGTTTACGGGATAGGTGACACCAAACCGGTACGACCAATGGGAAAGATTTCGTGTTGCATAACTCCGAGAAATGAACTTCAACCTTCTATACCGATTGAAGTTTTAGTATTGCCGAAACTTATTCCTAAAATGCCTAGTGTACCACTGCCTCGTATGGGGTGGGCACACATTCAAAATTTAAATTTAGCCTATCCTTTGTTTCACACTCCACAGCCGGTGGAGATGTTGTTAGGTGCAGATGTACTATCTCACATAATTTTAGGAAACGTAATAACGGGTTCGCCCGGTACGCCGATCGCTATGAACAGCGTTTTCGGTTATTTGTTGTTGGGAAAAATAGCGTTCAACTCTTCGACTCCATCCTCAGTTCAAGCTTGTTTTAGCTCATTATCCGATGACGGCGACTTGAAACGATTCTGGGAACTGGAGTCAGTGCCTGAGGTGAAGGCACTCACCCCCGAGGAACGTCTATGTGAATCCATATTTGAACGCTCACACTATCGTGACGTCACGGGACGATACACAGTAGCTTTACCACGTAAACCTGATGCTACGCCCCTAGGTGAATCACGAGATATTGTCCTCGCTCGGTTCCATAAATTAGAGCAACGTTTACAACGGAACCCGAGTCTTAAAATTGAGTCTCACGCGTGCTTGCAGGACTATATTAAACAAATGTATAGAAATATACTAGTACAAGAATCTGATAGGGACTTGCAACGCATTCTGTGGCGTACGTCGCCCGATGAACCCCTCCGTGATTATCGTCTGCGGACGGTAACATTTGGTGTGAGCACTTCCCCTTACTTAGCTCTTCGTACCATTAAGCAATTGGCTTGTGACGAAGCATCTAATTTTCCCCTAGCGGCAAAGGTTTTAACCGACCAAGTGTTCGTCGACGATGTGGTCACGGGCGCGAGCGATGAATCACACGCTCTAGTATTACAACAGCAATTGTTAGGTATTTGCAAATCACTTGGGTTTGAACTATGTAAATGGCACAGTAACTCGCCGGCGATACTCGCCGCGGTTCAGGCGCCAGAGGTTCATGGTGAGCGGCGGGAAGAGGTGCCCTTTGCTCCCATGGAACATGACCATCAAACCAAAATAAGGGACTCAAGGGGACTTTTACCCTCCACATTCTTACAGAACGACATGTGGTTTCACGGCCCAGCATGGCTCCGTGAGGATCCTACTGCGTGGCCAGTATTTAAAGGTATCCCTAGCACTGGTGAGGAGAAACGTAATCCACCGGTCGCGTCTGCATCAGCTACGCTGATCGACGATGTTGATGTCATAAACCAGTTTTCAATCTTGAGTAAATTGTTGAGAATAACTTCTTATATTTTTCGCTTTTACAATATTCTTAAATCTCGCGTCAACAAGGAAAAGAGTTCCTATCTTAGTTACATCACAGTCCACGAGTATAAACTCACGCTTAATCGTTTCATTTATTTATTGCAACACCAAGTGTTTCATAAAGATTTTGAAAACATTTCACAGGGTAAACCGCCCTCAAACCAATTGAGACGTCTTAATCCGTTTATCGATGATTCGAGTTTTTTGCGAGTCTCCGGACGTCTACATAAATCCCTTTTGTCGTACGAGTCAAAACATCAATTAATTTTACCCAAAAAACACCCTCTTACGATTTTAATAATTGACGATGCCCATATTACGCATCTTCATGCGGGCACTCAAGCCGTTCAATATTTACCTTTACAAAAATATGCGATTTTATCTAGCCGAGATATAATACGTAAACAAATCTTTCGTTGTGTGCGCTGCTTCCGTGTGCGTCCGGTACGTCTACAGCCTGCGATGGCGCCGCTCCCAGCGGTCCGGCTGCGACCCGAGCGCCCATTCATGAAAACAGCTGTTGATTACGCGGGCCCGTTTTACATGCGAGCTAATAGGGTTCGTAATGCTAAAATCATCAAATGTTATGTCGCCGTGTTCGTGTGTATGAGTGTGAAGGCTATACACTTGGAGCTCGTATCGGAGCTATCTACTGAGGCGTTCTTAGCAGCCCTGCGCCGATTTACATCGCGCAGAGGTTTGTGCAGCGACATTTACTCTGATTGCGGAAACTTCCAGGGTTGTCATATGTATTTGAGAGATTCGTACGAGTTTTTAAAAAATGACTCTGTTCAATGTGCTTTGAATTATCAAACCTTGAAACAGGGCAAATGGTATAAGGACCGCGGTGCTCCTATCTGTGTAGGCGACATTGTTGTGGTATGCGACGATAATCTTCCACCACTCCAATGGAAACTTGCTCGTGTTCATACACTCCATCCGGGCTCCGATAATAAGGTGCGAGTTGTGACTTTGCAAACGGGCAAGAGTCTATTCAAACGAGCGATCGTAAAAATTTGTAAACTGCCTTTAGAATGATTATTGTTTACGAATTCGTAAAATTAGTTCCTAAGTTTTAATTACCTATACTAGTTGTTTACAACAACCTTAGATCAAGTTTAAGTTTATATATTGAATAACTTTCTGTTCATTGAGTTTTCGTGTTAAAAGAACTTACAGTCTTTTAAGGTGAGCGGCATGTTTCGTACTGAAACAGATTTCTTTTCTTTTTATTTTGAGTGTTTTCGAACGTAACTACACAAAGACTATTCCGCTTAATATTTTGTGTTGGTACGAGATTATTATGGCCCACGACTTTGGGTTGGCCAACCGAAAGTCAGTCGTCCTTCAAATGCGCGTGCGAGCACTTGTCGCGTCGCGGTGTTTTGAGCTTTCACCGGTAGCTCCATTTCGTGGACGCCATTCCCATCCTCGGAGACGAGCTCCAGGATTAAGTGTAGTGTGGATTGCCTGATCACACCTCTATCCCGGAGGAAGGTGATACGGGATCAGAAGAAACCGCCCCATCGGCGTCCTATGGATATATCTCTGTGCACCATCATCCACCATCTAACCCGAAGACAGCGCTGATTACACACCCGAGAGGCCATCGACGGATTTCCCAAGTAAGTTCGTAGGCCATAATATCTCCCCGTAACAATCCGTATATCCAAAGTAGTACGTAGGTAAGTCCGTATCGGATATCTGTGATTAAAAATAGCTAACAAAGGCCGGGGGTTGGGTTCGATAGGTATGTAGCCGCATGAATTTGTCTGGTTGCACATAGGTGTACACTGGTTATCTGGGGGGTCAAGAGTCGTACCAAGCACCCCAATGCTATTTTTCTTGCCGGCGATGTACCAAGATATTTTTAATTGATTTTAGAAAGTTCTTACTTGAAATCTTATGGAAATACACACGAATGCATGATAATAATTATTATGCAAATGAAACAGAACTTCTGGCTCCCGCCACATGAAAAGACCGAGTTGAGTGACAGAACGGACAAAAGAACATCATAACTATAAAACTATACATCTCCGGCTGGGGCAGTAAATGCCCCCTATTAGTGCTACTCAATATCGAATTTTAATCTCAGAGTAGATAGCTTTATTCCCGGAATTAAAGTTCCAGACGTCAGTAAGTAGGTACCTACCTAATTAGTCGGTTTACTGATCAATAGTTTGCGTTTAGTACCTCTCAAATTACTTATCATAATGTTTATATTTTCTAGTTCGACAAAATACGAAGTATCAAAAAGTTATAATTACGTTTCCGAATAATCTAAAAGTTATGGATATAAATAAAACTGGTGTTTTTTTTTCGATGTAGGTACTCGTACGGTACTTACCTAATATGTATCTGATCCCATCCGTAACTCGATACCCTAAATAAGAGCCATATAAGTAAGACATAAAAAATAGGTCGTGGCAACAAGTCCACGGTCTCTTTTGATTAGACATTCAATTCACACTTGGTACGGAACCACCGGCGCATTATTATCACAATATTGTTATTAAATTGACAAGGACATGTGAATCCACGCGAGAAGAGGCACCTTAGTGCCACCCGCCTGCCTAGTAGTGGATTAGGTACTCATCTACAATCTTAATCTGGTTATTGTATAAATCACCCGCAGACAAAGGCCGCAGCCGAGTTATTTATGTCCACACACACTATGAGGAATTGAGGAGGAGTTGAGTTCTTGATTGATAAATTTTGTATGGATTTGGCAGACGTGTCGTGGCAAAAAGTACTGAAATTGGGTGAAAACCCTCAACTGCACTCTTTAGTGAATCACTAAAGAGTGCAGCGGCGGCGGGTGAACGTTCGCCTTTTCATGTGATCAATCGATAAATTTACTTCACGTGTAAATAATGTTACATTGGCAGCGCTAAAGCTATTTCAAAGAGCTGTGTGTTATATATAACAGAAGGGTATTATCGGGTGAGATGCGTTTTGCGTCTTTAGCTGTTGTCATCACAGCTGCTACATGCCTGCAACGCAGGTACTTTTATCGCGTCACAAAAAAACGCAGCTGTATAAGATTGTACGCGCTCTAATACAAAATGTATAAAGAAGAGATAATGCAGTTTCGTAAAGATTGATAATAACGCACCTGTGACAAAGTCTCTCTTTTTTATACTTAGAATAAGTAACTAAGAATTGCATGTAAGCAATCCGAACATTTGCTGAAGCCCGATAATGGCTATCAAGGACTTTTTATAAAGCTCTCTAATGGAAATATTGAGATATTTCAGTTACACGTTACACCATATTTCAAAAAGTTGTGTAGGTAAAAAAACGCAGTAAAATTCTTTAAATAGACAAATATAGTAATATATTATTATTCAATCACGCTTCACACTTTACACTTCAATTTGCCGGGCAACATAACTGCTATGTTGTGGACCTGACTGGGAACAAAATTTGGAGATTTTGGAAAGTAGCTATAAAAACGACGACCATGGGCACAGAATAGAAAGTACTATCATGGGTCCCAATACAAGAGGTCACTCATGATGAACCACAGGGAACTGACTCTACCACTGGATTTAGAATACAACCCGTTCCAAAAGAACTGACAAGAAACACGACGGTATATTTTATAATGCTAGTTTACCTCTCGCTTCACTCGTGCCATAAAATTGTCGATCACAAATATATTATACAACTACGATAATTGTGTATTTGCTATTGCGCTCTACGGGCTACGAAGAAATATTAGCCTATAATTTGTTGTTAATCAGGTTCTAGAGAACCCTTTTTACGAAAAAGTTCAGTCATAGTTTAGCCGTTTTATGCTTCTTTTTGCATTGCAACCCTTTTTCTAGAAAGTCCCCAACGAGTCACTTTGTGATAGGGTGTTTGTGACTCTTTCGGAACCCACCGTTACAGAGACGAGTGGCAACTGGCAACCGGCAACAAACACACATATTTATTACCATTTTAAACTTTCGCAAAGATTAGGCAAAATTGTGTTTAATTCTGTGATACTGAATTGAGTAGGTTTATATACCTACCTACCCCTACGTCATCGATTGGTATGTTGTTATCCTACTTACTTATGTTTACCTATTTATCTTTTTGATGGATTACATACACATATAACATGAGTATATACTTATTAGATAATCTGATTTAATATTAATAAATAGGCACCAAAGAGCAGGATTTATCTGATAAGTAGGTTAGGGGAATTTAAATAAATAATGTTGCCTATTTTATCAAATAAGTATTTAATAAAAAGGTAGAAAATATTTGCTCGCACCTCTCTCTCTCTCTCTCTCTTGCCTCTCCGTTAATATACGAATCGTAACTCTCTCCCTTTCTATCATCACTAACTAATATCTCCCTTTCAAAGTTGTTCTCAAAAACATTATAAAATTAATTTCGAAGATAAGCACGTACAGTTTAGGCCATTTTCATTAAAAATCACCCAGGAACACAAGTTTCTTTGAATCGAAATTTACTAAAGTTAGCAATGTTAATTCGACCTTTATATTTTGCCCTCTAGTGTACCCTTGATCATTTTCATCCTCCCCCATAATATTGTTCAACAAAAAAAAGGAACGTAACATTTTACTTGTCGTTATTGTCAACAAATACTTAATTACTATTTTTTTAACTTCTTTTTTATTTACTTGTAATATAAATCTAAGTATATAATGATATATATTACAAATAAATCAAATTCACAAAGTTTCACAAGGCATTAATTTAATATTTTAAGTTGTTATAACTTCTAAAATATGAATTATGATTACAATAAACTTTGCGGACGTTATTTGCCCAAAGAGATAACTAAGTTTGTTGTTCCTGATAGGTACTGATAACACAACCGATAACTTGGATTAAGGGCATGTCATACACCTAGATAAAAGTGACTTAGCTGTACTTTTACCTACTTTTAAAATTAAACTTTGGAGAGGTGGTACCTACTTAATTTCTTAGAGCTAAAGGGGGGATATTTATATTACAAGTAACCAGGTTCTTGCAAATCTAACTCTAAGTACCTACTTAGGACATACACCCTAATATTTAGTTTACGAAATATGTACCACATTACTAGCCGCGACCCGCATGACGCAGCTTTTCATACAAAAAAAAACTTACGAGTATAACAGGGGGTCAGTCGATCGCTTTATCTTTGTAAGTGTTTTTGTGTATCTTATCTAGAGAATGATAAAGATTTTGTTTATGATTAAGTAGGAATATTCATTATAGCTATTTACCAGTGCCTTTCAGCTCTTCTCGCAGCGTGTTCATCGACATTTTTAGAAGTTTTTAGGTACCTACCTATTTACTTATTTGACTAAGTATGGACTATGGACGAATATTTTTTTAGTGACCACGGCTACGTAGCTGCCCACACGATTTCTTTGAAGTGATGTTAACACACATCCGACGTTTTACATTTAATTGTTATACGAAAATATCGTGAATGTACCTACTTATACGTAATCATCTGTAGCCAAAGGCCATGTACTGCAGTGAAAAAAATATAACTAAATTAACTATCTGTGATGACATGACATTAGAAATATATAATAAACATACAGGTACCCAGGTACTTACTGAAATTAATAATAGGCGAGAAAACAATTTTTTTTTAATTGGTTTTGTTTGCGTATATGGCTGTTGCGGCCCGGCAGCACTGAAGGGCCAATAATGAATGAACTCAGAAAATACAAATCCCGGCCAAGTGCGAGTTCAACTCGCATACCTAGGGTTCCATACAAACTTAACCTTCATAAAAGAAAGCATCAGCAAACAGTTTTATGCAATAAATTTTATTCTATTCTATAATTATTATTGCTCCAACTAAAAGACAAAGTAGGTTAAATGACAAACTTAACTTTTCCGTTCGATCCCTAGACACGATTATTGCACCAATCGCAACTAATAAGTTTGTAATAGTTTTTACGACCCAACTCTCAAGCCCAAGCGCCTTTGGGATGTAGTCTAGTCGTTTGTAGGGATGCGCTGTATTGTCGGTAACAAACAGTGAAGGCATTTGAATTTGAAGTTGACAGTAGGTACTTGACAGACAATGACAAAATATAATTTGTATTATATTATTATTATTATTATTTCTTAGTATTATTTAGATACATTTCGTATTTGTATTATCGGATCTAAGTGACTTCCTTCCGCCTTTGATGGTTTTTGTTCCTCTCATCACTAACACTTCAGTCACACAAACTCCTATTTAATGAATGCAGTGTTAATTTTGTGTGTTGTGAGATTCATGTGTGTCGTTACTCGGTCGTTGTCGGAGGCACTCGTTGGTGCGATAGTTGTTTATCGCTGGAAACTCTATAAAAGGAGGTTAGCTGCCAGCGGCGGCAGTATTCGTGGCCGCGGACGCGTCCAGTGTGTCGCTCCGTATCGAACGTGATTGTGATAGATAACTAACATGGCTTCAAGAGACCCCTCATCTGACCAACTTGTTAACTTCAGGAAAAATCTCAAAGTAAGTGTAAATTAAACAACCTACTTTTAGCTCTCTCCAAATATCAATATTGAACTAGTTTTAATAAGTTGAATTCTATCTGCGCAATTGAGAACTTTCTTAGAACAGTTTCAATGTTGACTCAATTAATGGACAACGATTTCACAATGTTGTCTTGCCGGTCTGTGATAGTTGTCTGCTTTGTGCGTTATCTAGTACTGAATAGTCGTTATCAGTGTCCTGCTAGTTGTTTCTGTTAACCTACCTACCTAAAGCTGTATTATTGTGATTGATCTTTGTCCTTTTGCCTTTGATCACAATGATAAACAAAAATTAACTTTGTAACAATGTTGAATTTTAATGAGTATGGTAATGATGCATTTATTTGAACAAGCTGGAACATTCATCATAGCTATTTACATTCTTTAAACATTTATATCTACCACTTGCATACTTGTTTAATTGAAACATTGAACATTGCTTTGCGAATGGTTTGTCACATCCTGCTAATAAATATATCTGAAGAAAATGCGAAAGTATGTGTTTATGTCTGTGTGTTTGATGCCATCCAGTTCCATAAAAGCCAAACTGATTTTAATGTCACCTGTTTATAGAAACTATAGGTTCCTGAATCGCACATACTTTTCATAAATTAGTGAAGCCGCGGGGTGCAGCTAGTATAATGATTAAGATAATTATTATGAATCATTGTACCTACGGCAATGTTAAGAAAACATTAAGCTATTTTTAGTTCTTAACTTTTTTGTTAAAGTATTTGTGAAGTTGTTATGTATGTCATTTAATAGTTAATAAAAACTGCTTAAAACCCCAGACTAATTAGGTATTGTTTGTATTTCTCAGGATTCTCCTGGTTACATCACCACCAAATCTGGATCTCCAGTGGGTGTGAAGACTGCCATCCAAACTGTTGGCAAAAATGGACCTGCTCTTCTGCAAGATGTCAACTTTCTGGATGAGATATCCTCCTTTGACCGCGAGCGCATCCCAGAGAGAGTGGTGCACGCCAAGGGTGCTGGGGCTTTTGGATACTTTGAAGTAACTCACGACATCAGCAAGTACTGTGCAGCTAAGGTATTCGAAACTATTGGAAAGAGGACACCAGTGGCCGTTCGCTTCTCAACAGTGGGTGGTGAGAGTGGGTCTGCTGATACTGTTCGTGATCCTAGAGGATTTGCTGTCAAGTTCTATACCGATGATGGTAACTGGGATCTTGTTGGTAACAACACCCCTATTTTCTTCATCAGGGATCCCACACTTTTTCCTAGCTTCATTCATACTCAGAAACGGAACCCGGCTACACATTTAAAGGACGCTGATATGTTCTGGGATTTCCTTACCCTGAGACAAGAAGCCACTCACCAAGTCCTTTACTTATTTGGTGACAGAGGTATTCCTGATGGATACAGACATATGAATGGTTATGGTTCTCACACTTTCAAGGTTGTGAATGCACAAGGAGTCGCCCACTGGGTTAAATTCCATTACAAGACCAACCAAGGAATCAAAAACTTGACTGCTGAAAGAGCAGGAGAGCTAGCGTCATCGGATCCCGACTACTCCATCAGGGATCTGTACAATGCCATTGGCAAAGGTGAATTCCCATCCTGGACCTTTTACATTCAAGTAATGACCATGGCCCAGGCGGAGAGTTCCAAGTTCAATCCATTTGACTTGACCAAAATCTGGCCACACAGCGAATACCCCCTTATTCCTGTTGGTAAATTTACCCTGGACAGGAACCCTAAGAACTACTTTGCTGAAGTAGAGCAGATAGCATTCAGCCCGGCGAACTTGGTTCCTGGAATCGAGCCTTCCCCTGATAAGATGTTGCAAGGCCGCCTTTTCTCATACAGCGACACCCACCGCCACCGCCTCGGCGCGAACTACCTTCAAATTCCCGTCAACTGCCCCTTCCGCGTGACGGTATCGAACTACCAGCGCGACGGCCCACAGGCTCTGCAGAACCAGAACGACTCTCCTAACTATTTCCCGAACTCGTTCTCGGGACCTCAAGAGTGCCCGCGAGCTCAGCGCTTGCAGCCGAGGTACAATGTCAGTGGTGACGTCGATAGATACGACAGTGGCCAGACGGAAGATAACTTCTCACAAGCGACCCTTCTGTACTCTAAAGTTTTCGACGACGAGCAGAAGAGGCGCCTCGTCGCTAATATTGTGGGCAACCTTAAGGATGCAGCCGGCTTCCTGCAAGAGAGGGCCATCAAAATGTTTGCTGCAGTTCACCCGGATCTAGGAAGCCAAGTTGCCGCAGGTCTGGCCCCTTTCAAAAAATACCATGCTAATTTGTAAAGCAATACTTGAGTTGACGGGTGCTATTTATTTGACTTGTGGTTAAAAATAAGTTTTCAACTTTTTACATATGGGGAAATATGGTTCACATTTTTTACATTAGAAATAATTTGTAGTTTAAGGTGCTTGTTAAATTTGCTTCATAAACGCATAATATTTCATATTATAAGTGGTTTAGCTGTGTGCCATGAATAAAT
The DNA here is from genome assembly GCA_912999815.1 of Campaea margaritaria. NCBI lineage: Eukaryota > Metazoa > Arthropoda > Insecta > Lepidoptera > Geometridae > Campaea > Campaea margaritaria. The sequence goes on from OU538788.1 coordinate 12,608,065, forward strand.
GATTTACATAACAATAAGTACTTTGAAATTGTACAATATCTTGTTCGAACAACAAGCAGCATACAAGATAAGTTGAGGTACCTAGCAAGTAAGAAGGACTGTTCTTAAATTTCTTCCAACTATTTGATGTATTTTTACTAATATTTTACTCTTAAGTATACAATTTTTGATGGAACTGTATGTAATCAAATTCAAAATATAGATAAAGTTTAATTAATGTGTTTTATTAAAATTACCTAAGTAAACAATTAAAAAAGTTTTTTGGAATACACCTATCATGCATAGATTTTAATTTTGTAGTTGATATTCCAAGTTTCATTATCATGTGGACCACTATCTTTTGATAGAGCTATTGATTCTTGAATCAGCTAATGTAATATTATTAGATGATGCTAATATTAGTTTTTTGAACTGAAACTTTTTTATCGATGTGTGGGAGTAATTTTATAGCATTCGTCACAGTTTTCTGTTACGCTGGATGGTCACGTATAAGTTGAATCTTGGATAATGAATATCATTGATATAAAATTTAAATAAGAATGAGTTAAAGAGTAAGAGGACATCATAGAGGACTCGTCATTTCAATACGAATGACTAGTCCTGTGGCAATCAAACGTCAAAAGGAAACGAACTCGAGCTGATCCGCACGTGCAAACCGAAACCGCCGCTGCAAACTCGAGGTGGCGGACTTTCTGTAGAACTTCAGGTTTGTACTGCTCTTAGAACATGGGCTAGACAAGAAGTTCAAGATGACGCAGCAGACATTCATGGACTTAGCCAACAATCCATTACGAATGTATGCCGGAGAGTATCTTTAGTCTTGGCAACCAACGCATGTCAATTTATATACATGCCTGCAACAGTGGCCGAACAATAAGTAGTTGTATTGGGATTTAGGAACATTTGTGGGTTCAGAAAAGTAATTGGTGCTATTGATTGCACACTTGAATAAATAAAAAAATTACCTAAGTGGTAATAGTGCTCAGTAATATATAAACAGGAAAGGATTTTTATCGTTGAATGTTCATCCTTGGATCTGGTTGTTTATGGCATTGATTTCAGCTATTATTCAAATTCAATAATTACGAACGAAGACCTGACGAGTCCTACCTATCTCTAAGATCATTTGAATTTGAAATTTGAAACAGATCAAATCAAACAAACAAAATTTGGCGCTATTAACATTGACCAACCACAGATCTCGTTGACAGCTTTTGAACAGTTACGTTCAAAAACGAAAATAAAGAATAAATCAGTTCTTAAAATAAATTTATAATTAGTTAAATTGCTAGGTAAAAGTAAAACAGTAGCTATTGAAAGAACGAAAAATATGTAAATAAATAAAATTTATATTTTCACTAAAAACGGAACAAAGTTATGAGCGTTTTAGAACTAATTTAAGACTCCGATAATTATGACGTAACTGTTTTCGAACGTTTCTGACGAAAATTGCCAATGGTTTTTGTTTGGAATTGACAATTATTGATTTACAGTTAACTCTATTTACTATGCATTGTTTACCCATGGATTATTAGTAAAGGTAAATTTATACGAAAAACGATTAAATAAAAACATCATTATTGAGTCTATCCGTCCGTCCGTCCGTCTGTTCATTAATGGAGATGGAATGGAGAATAAATACATTTTTAAAATTTTCAAATTAGCTATTGAAAAGACGCATAAAAATGGTGAGCATAATAGGATTATTATTATTAATGTTTATCTTTAAGTTGAGTAGTAACCTAAGTGAAAACAACCAGAAAAGACCGTGCCGGTTTTGCCAATCTCAGGTTAGCGACGTTGAATGGGCTATGTTGGTCATGTTGAATGGGCTTTGTTTTGTGGTTTCAGATTATTCCCTGCGATTTAAGTAACACGGATTCCATCATTTGGTTATTCCACAACAAATAGGTTCCTTATGAGGGAATTCTCAGGCATCTTAAAATAACTATCCCACATGCTAAATATTTACTTTTTGTTTTTGCAAATACTATGATTTCTAAGTGATATTATCTTTCTTTTTTGAGACTATCTGCCCCCGCGGTTTCACACGTGATAACTATTATCCCTCTGGAACTGTAATTTTTAAGGGATCAAGAGTAGATATCCTATATTCTATTTCAGGATTCAAAGTATCTGTATACCTACCAAATTTCATCAAAATCCGTTCAACCGTCTTGGCATCTAGAGAGGACAAACAGACTTTCACATTTAAGCTAGACATAATCGGGTCTGATTCGGGTATTATAAATTTTATAATATTAGTAAGAGTAATTTTAATAGATTTTAACTCTTGCTTATTCCAGTTTATTGACAACGGTTTCCTGCATGAAGTGTAGCTTTACGCAAAATGATATTGCCAGTGCCATGGGTCCTCAAATTAATATTCTCAATGACGTTGAGCACCAGCCCCAGCTGCTGCTTGGCTATCAGGTATGACCATTTTATCTATTTAATTTCATTTATTGTCATCAGTGATCGGAATAGCTCGAGTATAAAATAATTTACCTAAACTTCGGCGGAGGAAGTATATAGAGCGGATGAGATCTCAAAAATCGAAATTGTAGCATATTCAATTTTATGTATACATATAACTATTTTTCATGTAACATCGAAAATAAACGAGTTGTTATTCAAACAAAAATACACCCCATTTTTTGAAGTATAAATCCAAAAATATTAACCATAGAAAAAAATTTATGAGAAACAAAATTGTAGGAAATTTAATTCTCAACAACTTTTGTTAATACTTAACGCATTTTCTGTAAAATTAAAGAAAACTAGTTATTCACATAATTTGTTACAAATGTATTCAAAGTGCAATAAATTATTTGCGATTTCATAAATCCTGCGGCTTAATCGTAATATTTACAATTCCGGGATTTTTGTGGAGGTTTCATCCATTCTCTGTACTTCCACCGCCTAAGTTTAGGTAAATCAATCACTGATTATTAAGTTAAAATTCCTATTTGTATCCCTAAAACTTTCATTGATATCCGTTAAGCCATTTCAGTCAAAGCCTATTATCAGTGACAAACTATTAGAAAATCTAAAATTCTACAAAAGTCATAATAATTTATAATTTCTCATCGTATAAATCACAGTTTTCGCTTAAATTTTGATATTTAATTTTAAATTACAGACACACTTTGAGTAATTACAGTATAACATCTTTTATCCTACTTTAATCCTCTTTTTTTTTTTGACTTAGGTTGATGGAGTATTCTGCGCACAGTGCTTTGAAATTGTAACGCCACACATGGCTCAGGAAGAAGAAGAATAAGAAGAAGGAAAAGCCAACATCACAATGATAGTAATTCTAGTGTTAGCCAGCGTTATGATTATTATAATTGTGTTATCCAGCTTCACTATCATTGCAAGAATAGCTACAATTTTTGTGTGCTGTGTCTATCTTCCAATAAAAAGCATACACATGGTCTCGCTGAAAGGTGAGCCTTCTTTGATGATTTATGTTAAACAAAGGAGGCAGAGGGAGCCAATGGACTCTGAAGCCTGAGTTCACTCCTGACTCTGGGTGTTTGTAGGACCACGTTCCTGACTGTTGGAGGAGGGATTGTTGGAATAGGATCTATTTGGTTGTAATTGATAAAAGAAAAATGTACTGACGTTTTGTTCTTTTGTTACTTCAATTTATTATACTTTTCAGAGCACACGTTTTTACTTATTATTTACTATCCTATTGTGTTCCTCACAAGGGTTATGGGCCCAGGATACGTTTAATAAGTATTACGGAGGGCGAGGGAATCACCGAAATGGCAACGGGTAGTGTAAGAATTGATTTGTTGAACAAAACGAATTATGAGAGTTGGGTCGTTCATGCAGAGGCTCTCCTGATAAAGAGCGATGCATGGGGGTATGTGACCGGCATGCTACCCAAGCCGGTTGATTCGGAGGCTGCACGGTTGTGGATGTCAAATGACTCGAAAGCAAGAGCAGACCTCATATTATCGATGAGTGCGAGTGAGTTGCGACACGTCAGAGGGTGCGCAACGTCAAAGGAAGTATGGGATAAATTGAAGTCGATTTATGCTTCGAAAGGACCAGCCAGGAAAGCAACCCTGCTGAAGCAGTTAACAATGGCGAAGTCTGAAGATGACGATGACGTCGAAGAGCATGTCATGAAGTTCTTTGATATCAAAGATAAGTTGAATGCTATGAATGTGGACATTCATAGTGATCTTTTCTCCATTATGCTGTTATACAGTTTGCCTGCAAGTTTTGAAAACTTCAGATGCGCAATCGAATCTCGTGATGCAATCCCAGATCCAGAAGCATTGAAAATAAAGATATTGGAGGAAAGTTGCTCGAGACATCAACCGAAGACAGATAGAGCTATGATTGCAAAGGGAAAGTCGGAAAAGAAGAAAAGCACGGAAAAACCAAAGGGTTTTATGTTCAAATGCTTCAAATGCCACAAACTAGGGCACAAAGCGTCTGAATGTCTAAAAAAAGGAGATGCGAAGTGTGTGTCAAATAAGTGTGATAGTGATGTACATAGGGCTGTTTTTAATACCGGTTTTGAAAATTTTAACTGTGTTTCAGATGAATGTAGAGCTGTTCACGGTGGAAAGGAAAACTGGATCTTAGATAGTGGATGTACGTCACATTTATGTAATGATGCGAGTAAGTTTGTAAATGGCATGATACCTGCAAGTGGTAAATTGAATTTGGCATCAAATTCCACTACAAATGTGCAAGGTAAGGGTGTAGTCACGTTGTCTGCATGTAAGGATGAGTCTAAAACAGTAGTATCTTTGTCAGACACGCTATTTGTTCCGGATTTACGAAGTAACTTGATTTCAGTGGCAAAAATTACGGATAAAGGTTCCGTAGTGACTTTTAGTCAGAATAAGGCTGTAGTTACAAATAGTCAAGGTGAAGTTCAGTTTTTCGCGGATCGTTTAGGGAGCTTATACTATGTTCGAGAGAAAACTGATTCTGTATCTGTTGTCACGAATAGTGATGCGTGGCGGTGGCATGAGCGTTTAGGTCATCTTAATGCGAAAGATCTATCAAAAGTGTTAGTTCGTTCGGGAATTAAAACTGGATCAATAGACAACCGTGAATTTCACGATTGCGATATTTGTGCGAAAGGGAAAATGAGCGCGTTGCCATTTTCTAGAACAAGTGGACCGTGCGACGATATTTTAAAAATCGTTTATTCCGACGTAGTCGGACCAATGCAAACCGAAGCTTTAGGAGGCGCAAAATATTTTGTTACTTTTATTGACGACTGTACACGTTGGTGTGAAGTGTTCTTGTTAACTAAAAAGAATGATGTATTTATGTTTTTTAAAACATACAAAAATTTTGTAGAGAATTTGACTGGTAAGAAGATAAAATATTTACAAACGGATAACGGAGGTGAATATTGTAACCGGGATTTCGATGTATTCTTAAAGAATGAGGGAATATCTAGGCGACTGACCGCTCCTCGAACTCCGCAACAAAATGGAGTTGCAGAGAGGATGAATAGGACACTTGTAGAAATGGCTAGATGTATGCTGATTTCATCCGGATTGTCACCAAGTTTCTGGGCTGATGCTGTAGTGACAGCGTGCCACGTGAGAAACCGATGTCCATCGAGTAGTCTTGGAGGACAGATCCCGTACGAGAAGTGGTACGGAAAACCGGTCCAGCTACACTACTTTCAGAAGTTCGGCTCCAAATCATATGTTTTGGATAAGGAACAAAAGGGTAAGTTTGCCGCTCGGAGTGTGGAAGGTGTTTTTGTCGGATATCCTAGAAATGCAAAAGGTTACAGAGTCTGGATTCCTCAAGATAGGAAAGTAGTCATATCGCGAGATGTTTGTTTTCACGAACATGAAACTTCTACGAAAAATCTCGAAATTGATCCGTTCAAAACTGATCAACCTCATTCAGGTATTAAGGTGGATGAACCCAAATATATTGAGAAGCCAAAGGTTGCGGAAATAGAAATTATTTCAAAAGTGCACCTTGAAAATCAATCGAATAATATGGGACCAGATGGAGAACATCCAACAAGTCCACCTGAAGCTGAACCATTGACAGAATTGAGGATGAATGCTGGACCATCTCATCATGGAGCTGGCAGTGGTGATTTTGGCACACGATCCGTTGAAGAGGGTTCTACGCATCAAGAGGAGGTTCAAGAACGAGTCATGAAACGGGGGCCTGGAAGACCACGTGTAGACAGAAGTGGCGTAGGTCGTCCAAGAAAAGTTTACCGAATGGTAGAGGTGGAACCGGACATTCAAATAGAGGAAGAAATTGATGATTTTGTAGATTGTGATGATTTTGTAGGTGCAGCGGAGTTAGGTTTGAAAGAAGTTCTATCAGGAAATGAAAGATATGGATGGGAGCAAGCCATCATGTCGGAAGTTAAGAGTTTACTGAAGAATGAAACATGGGATATCGTAAAGAAACCGGCAAATCGTACCGTCGTTGGTTGTCGCTATGTGTTGACAACGAAGGTAAATGTCGATAAAACCGAGAAAAAGAAGGCAAGACTTGTGGCGCAAGGTTTTAGTCAGCGGTATGGTGTTGATTATCATAATACTTTTGCCCCTGTTGCAAGACTTGATACTGTCAGATTATTGACAGCACTTGCGGTTGAGCTTGATATGGAAATCCATCAATTGGATGTTTCAACGGCATATCTGAACGGTTTTCTCGATGAAGAAATATACATGAAGATCCCTCAGCTGTTGAAGGACTGTCTGCAGAAGCTAGTCAATCTAGGAGATGAGGATTTCGCATTGAAAATCAAAGCGAAAAAGATGTTGGAAGATCTTGAATTAGGAGGTGATGTTTGTCGATTGAAAAAATCTTTATATGGTTTGAAACAAGCTGGACGTCAATGGAACATATTGTTGGATGAAAAACTGAGGAAAATGAAGTTGAAGCCTACTGTAAATGAACCTTGTCTTTATTTTAAAGACATTGATGAACATGGTACGAAGATTTTCATGGTGATCTATGTTGACGATATTTTGATTGCGTGTAGTCAAAGAGGATGTATTGAAAACTTCAAACGGGAATTGTCCAAAGAGTTTGAGTTAAAAGATTTTGGACTGGCAAGTTATGTTTTGGGAATTGACATTGTCAAAAAGGGAAATGTCATTAAATTGTCACAACAAAAGTATGTCAACGATTTGTTGAAAAAATTTAACATGGTAGATTGCAAAGAAACTGTTTCCACTCCGATGGAGGTGGGACAGAAGTTTGGAATTAAAAATGGAGAGGAATGTGGAAAGGACGAAGCAGAGTGGCCATATCGTGAGTTGATAGGGAGCCTTCTTTATCTGGCCACGGGGACCAGACCAGACATAGCAAATTCAGTAGTCAGGCTGGCACAGTTCGCGAATACTCCAAATATAACATGCTGGAAAGCAGCAAAACGTCTGTTGCGATATTTGAAAAGGACGCAAGAATATGGACTCGTGTTCAAGAAAACTGAAAAATCAGTTGTAGGTTTTTCTGATGCAGATTGGGGTAATTGTCTTTTGGATAGGTGCTCATATTCTGGATATGCATTTATTTTAGGCGGTGCATGCATATCATGGAAAAGTCAAAAGCAGAAAAGCGTTGCGACTTCCACATGCGAGGCTGAGTATGTCAGTCTTTCGCAAGGGATGAAAGAAGCTGTCTATCTGCATAGTTTGCTCACTGAAATCGAGTTGCACAGGTATGCAAAAATTTCTTTACATGCAGATAATCAGGGCGCAATTTCTCTAGCGAAAGATCCAGTTTTTCATTCCCGATGCAAGCATATTGATATAAGATGCCATTTTATAAGAAATGTGTTAAGGTATAATAAGAATATAGAGTTGAAATATGTTTCAACGAACAATATGTTGGCGGATGTGCTAACGAAGCCCCTGCCGAAGCAAGCTCACTACATGTGTGCATTAGGACTAGGTTTACATCAACAGGGCTAGCATTTTGTTTTTTCAAGGTATATTTTTATTTTATTTTTTTAGTGTGTTTTCTTGTATCAATTAAGGGGGTGTGTTGGAATAGGATCTATTTGGTTGTAATTGATAAAAGAAAAATGTACTGACGTTTTGTTCTTTTGTTACTTCAATTTATTATACTTTTCAGAGCACACGTTTTTACTTATTATTTACTATCCTATTGTGTTCCTCACAGGGATCATGTGCATCTTGTATTTATCCATACTAGCGCTTGACCAGTAGTTGAAATTCGGCCAAATTTATGTATATTTCTAGTTTCAATGTTGTCAAGGTTCTATTGTCAAAGACTATTATAATTGTACCTCTATAATCAATTAATCACAGATGTACCAAGGTTACACAGTTGCTGAGAACCGAGAAGAGATATCAATACAAAACCCTCTAAACCTTCACCTTTTGTAATCTCTTCACTCCGAAATGGCTGGATGGATTTTGATGACATTTAGTAAACAGATACTTTGGACAGACTTTACTTTTTACACAGGGTACTTTTTATCTCATAAAATATTTTTCTGTGATATTTGGGTGTGCCTATATACATTGATTTTGGAATAACACAGGATACTTATCATCATTGTTCAAGTCCAAGCAAGAAACCTGCTTAGGTGAACTAGTAAAAAAATTAAGTACTATTAGGTTGTCCCGATCACTGGTATCTACCAACTGCCGGCTGACATCCTAGGCACAGCCATGGGCAGATAGTCGCAAAACATCTACATTCTGTTTTCTAGAATATTGAACTATTTCTGTAGACTGTGTATGTTCGGTTAACAATTTTAGATTAATCATTAGCATTATGATGTCGTAAGATTTTTATTTGTTTTTGTTTTGTAGATTTTCGTCGAGAGCAGAGAGGATGCACCACCTTCACCTACAACTCCGCCGGCGACGCCACCCCCTTCGCCGCCGAGAAGGGGAGCTCTCTCACTCTGCCGCTTGCTGGAGGGGCACCTCTTGAGGCCGAGATCAGACGGCCTCCGCTCCTCAAGCTCAGCTAGAAGAGCTCCAGCAACGGTGGGATGTTGCCCTTAGGGACACATTAGCCCGCCGCACGTCGCAACTGAGGAGCTCTACTGATGAGTAACAAGTATTTGTCAATAGAGCTCCACCAAAAATATAATGAATTTGTAAATAAATTAGTTTGTAGTATACATGAATTCTTTTAATTTTTCCCCATAATGATTACCAAGGTGGATGGTGTTAGTGGAAAATCTGACACCAGTAGGAAGGTAGAGTAGAATAGAATAGAAAAACTCTTTATTGTACACCAGAAACAAAAATAAACGCAGTACAGAAGAATTACAATAGGTAAACAAGGGTAGTACAATGGGCGGTCTTATCGCTGAAAGCTATTTCTTCCAGACAACCTTTGGTTGATGGACAGTAAAAAACATTTTTCGATAGTAGGGTGGGTGCCGTACTTACAGTATTTAATAGACACAATACATTTAATACTTATGTTTTAATAATAAACATACACACTATACTAAACAAATAATAAAAAATAATAATATACATACTAGCTGTACTCGGCCACGCTTCGCTGTGGCACATTCGCACATAGGCGATTGCGTAGATAGGTCCGTCAGGGAACGTATCCATACTACGTGCCCATTCAGGGGGGGTCTTCAAAATACCACGCTTGGTCACAGGGAAGGAGGGGGTCTTTGGTTTTCTTCCTCTAGTATTCTGCAGGGAAATCTCGCGCTTATTAGATCTGCTGCATTAAGCACTTTTTAAACTCGCACGTGGCAACACTGACGCACATAATGCAGAGACCGAGAGTTCGTGCCGATATGCAAGGAAAGAAAAAAAATACTGGTTTTTGTAAAACTTCCGCTTACAATATGTTTTATCATAAGTTTTTTCTTCTTTGATAATATTTTTTTCACTTGTAACTATAAGTATGCACACACTCCTGACGTCACGCGGCCGGCAAGCGTTGTAAAAAATGACCACGTAGTATACCCATACTACATGGTCATTTTTTACGTTCCCTTACCAATTTTATATATTGACAATCATCATCATCAGTCCACACTCGTCTACTGCTGGACATAGGTCTCTCCCAATGAACGCCACTGATCTCGATCTTCGGCTTTCCTCATCCAGTCCTTGCCAGCCGTCTTCTGCAAGTTGTCACTCCACCTTGCCGGTGGGCGTCCTACACTACGTTTGCCTAAGCGCGCTCTCCACTCTAGACTCTTCTACCCCATCGTTTGTCGGTTCTTCTAGAGATGTGACCGGCCCAATGCCACTTCAGCTTGCTAATCCTTTGAGCTATGTCGGTTACCTGAGTTATCTGTCGGATCACCTCATTACCAAAAATTTAAATCTCTAATCTAAAACATCGTGAGGAAACCCACATACCTACCCGAGAATTATTTCGGAGGTAGGTGGATGATCCACCAATCCGGATCTGGCCCCCGTGGTGGATTATGGCCTAACCCTCCTCGCGAAAGTGAGGGGAGACGTGGGAGTGGGACGATATGGGTTGATGATAAAAATGATGATGATGAAACTACGTGAACGAAACGCGTAAGCGCTTTGGATGTCACGACGGACGCTTCCGACCTTTGTGTCAACGAGATTAGGATAGTAGTAGTAATTAATATAGCTTAATTATTATCGAAGGAGTTTGATTCAATAAATGTAATGTATAATTGAAAACTCATTTGTTAAATAAAATATCGCTTTGCCTTGTCAGGCAAAACAAAATGTGAACAAAATTGTTGTTAAATGTCAAGGTCGAACGATGACGTAGCATTTTTTGTATAATTTTGAGAATTTTTATTTTGTAGGTAGGTATAGTGATTCAGTTATCTGTTTAAATGTAAATTCATTGCAAAGTAATCGATGACAACATTTTATTTCATATGATTTACCAGAATCTTTCCATAGTGGAATCGGGAGTCAGAGACGTTTTTCTGGTCGAGCGGGTTGAGGCCCAGAGCAAGGAAAATCAACTCTAGGACCTCCTAGCCCACTTATAGTTAGTTTTCAGAATAGTTCTCAAAATGATTTGTCAGCGTTGCCAGCGATACTCCCGAAACAGCGACGGTGGATGCAACTATTGCGACTTTAAGCGCCACGCAGTCGCACTGGGCTCCGCAGACCCTAACGAGAACGTTCCTGAAGGGGGTGACAAGATCCATCATTGGAGTTGTGCAGTGTGTCAGGCAAAAGCCGGCGACGACATCCCCAAGGACATGGCACTGAACATCATCAAGGCTCTCAGTGAAAAATTCGAAGTCGTAAATAAAATCCAATTGCCTAAGCTGAGCGGTGATCTGGCGCATATAAAACACATGTCAGATCATATAGCAAAACAAAATGAAGACATACTACGTAAAATTACTGATATTGAGGCTCATCAGGAGAAGAGTTCGATTGCTCCACCTCACGGCTTTCGCAAGAGGCACGTCAATTTGTCGCACACACATCGTAGACACACCAAGTTACTGCTGGTCGATGATCACATGCCCATGATGCCCACAGAGAAGGCGGTTAGATATCGGAGGCGAAGGAGGTCGTACTCTTATATATTGAACATAATGCTGCACCTCCTGAACAGAAAAATTAAACACTCTAAAATGTCACCTAGAAAAAGATGTCGCTGATGTCGGGGGGGGGGGGGGGGGGGGGGGGGGTTGATGCCCTCGACAAATTAATTTTTAGTGGTGTACGATACATACCTAATTAAAATTATAAATACCTGGATGACCGAGCTTTGCTCGGTATTTTTTTTTTTATGACATTTTCTAACAATGATTCCTAGCTAGATCGATTTATCGCCCCCGAAACCCCCTATATACTAAATTTCATGAAAATCGTTGAAGCCGATTCCGAGATTCCAATTATTATATATTATTATATATATATACAAGAATTGCTCAATTAAAGATATAAGATTTTCATTGACAGTTTGTAAGGGTATGTTCATAACGGTTGAAAAATAAGTTTTTTTTTGTTAGTTAATTCATGAAACGTCACTACCTAATTTATTTTATTTGTGGTAGAAGAAAGTTTTAAATCTATAATTAAAAAAGTGGCACTGCCCACCATAGTACGTACCTACTTAGTTTTAGATATATACCTACTATCTATTCTGTGGTTTTAGTAACATTAATGTAGGTATACTCTAAAAAGTATGCCGTTGAGGACAATTCCGAATCTGGTGGTAGAGTCGGTTAACTTTGAGCTCCCAGAGGGCGCTCGTCATTAGTCGTGCCTCGTGAATAAAGATTTTTTTGACTTTGACTTTGATATAATTTTATTGTAACTTTAAGAAACGTGAATTAACTTAACATTAATATAGTAGGTAAGCACCTAGCCGTTATCAACCTATCCTTGGTTATGTAAATGTAGGACTTATAAAAATTACAATGTCAGTAAAATATAAGTACCTACCTACATAATACCTTTATTGAAGTCTAATTTGCCAATCTGAGACGAATCAGCTCACAGCTTAAAAATAAAAGTAAAAAAAAACTGAGATAAAAGTATATCGTAATGTTTATTAATTTCTGATGTTATTAGGTGTTGTTATTTGTCGGCACCACGTAATAATAATTAGTATAGTTTTTTATATTATTATTATTATCTAATCTGTTCGTATAGTAGGTAAGTATCCGATATTACATGCCACACGAAAAATAAATGCTCTATAAACGTATGTTTTCGTGACAATATTTTATGAATTGCAAATATCTATTGCGAACAACCGAACTCCATTCTTGTGTGGGTGCAGAGCCCGAACAACACAAAAAAACATGCATAGCTTATGTTGTTCGCTTGTCATGAATTATAATTTTATCTCACCTTAGAATCTCTAGGTACATATTTTGATAAATCGCGAGAAATGGTTTTTACGAAAGCTTTACTTGTACATATTTCGTATACAAACGCGCGTAGGAAAAGCCGCGGTCTGTGTGATATAACATCACACTAATTACGAGAGAGGCGCTTGCCGGCTCGGGTTTGTATCTTGCCTACCATCGGTAAGTTCAGTTGCTTCTGTCGGAACTCGGAAGCCTAATATATAAGTCGAGAGGCCAAGGCGTTGTTTCCATTTCGGTTTTGCTTTGCAGGCGGCGTGACTTCGCGTCGCTCACGCCGAACAGGTTTTAGATTTTTGACGTTAATTAACTGACGAGTTATGAATAGAATTGTGGTGATTGTTTTGTTCGTGGTACTTAGTGATGTGATCAGCGAAAGGCAGCCGGTGGTGCAGACGCCTCTGGGGGAAATTATTGGCTATTATATGAAAACTAGAGGAGGAAGAGACATCCAGGCATTCACGGGCATACCGTATGCGGTAGCGCCTCTCGGAGAGTTAAGATTTAAGGTGATTAACGAAATATTTTATTATCAACAGTTAAGTACAACTTAATACAGTGTTCTGGGCGGTGCTGTGACAGTTATGGGCAGGTGTAGCGCTTACCATCAGGTAAACGAATTGCTCGTCTCGTCACTCAAACAATTAAAACAAGCTGAGCATAGTGAGCTTAAATGCCATCGATCTACCATGATGACATGATACATTGATAAGGCACATAAAATAATTGGTTTATTGTCTTCGACATTACGGGAATAATCTACTCGATGTTGCGCTTAGTTATTCACTACTAGTAGATATCGGAAATCATATCAGGAATATTGTATACTTATTCCATAAACTATGTGACGTTTATATTATTAAAAACATCAGTAATTTATAATGTGAAGTGATTGCATATGAGACTTTATAGCCGATGTCTCACGGTGACGAGCGCAGCGCAGTTCCGCGCTAAATCATGCAATGTAAAGTTCTAGCTGGCACTGTAACTGTTACGGGCAGGAGTAACGCTTACCATCTGGTGAACGAATTGCTCCTCTCGTCACTCAGTCAAATGAAAAAAACAACTGCTGCAGCTCTGTAAAGTACTTACCCGAGCCTTGAATTAATGCCAGTGAAATATAACTTGGCGACCAATCACTTATACTTAGAGCATGAGTATTATTACAGAATAATAACATACCTTTCATAGCTTAGGTGCAACAGTGTGGTACTTACTGTCACACCACAATATATCATCTCTTTAGATTTATTTTCTTATCCAATTACATAGGTACTTATTTTTACCTATCATCCTCGTCATCATCAACTTGTTACCAATTTCTTCATTGGTTCATTAGTGATAAAGAGTGACGGTAACAACTATATTCCTGATACTATGAAACCAGTAACCTTCTGTAGCATAAATTCGTCTATGCCCTACTTCTCTGAATATTTTACTATCATCAGGCGCCTGTACCGATAAGCCCGTGGGAGAAAACTCTGGATGCTACAAAACAGCCTCCCGTATGTGTTCAGAGGAATCCCTACATTCGCCAGAAAGAAATAAGTGGCCAGGAAGATTGTTTGTATTTAAACATTTATTCACCAGTCACTGAAAACGTAAGTATCCGTGTAGTTATTATTTATATTTCGTTTTCAGATAGCAAGATAAAAGAGACAGCTATGGTGTTATTTCTGCAATGATAATAATATGTAACATATTCGAACTTTGTAACTAGTTACTTTTACTTTTTTTTCTTTCTTTTTCTTTCTTTTTTTAATCATGCGCGATCCTACACTGAGTTCACCGCTACTTATTTCTATCTAATGATATACTTACTAATGCAGATATATTAGAAAATAAAGAAAAATGCGTGCTTGAGGTGTCGAAATTATTCGCTAAACTATCACCACTTAATGATTTTGTAATTCTAGGAAATATCCAATGAACGGATGCCTTTTCCAGTCATGCTATTCATTCATGGTGGTGGGTGGATGTGTGGCGATTCTACCACTGGCATGTATGGCCCAGAGTACATTTTGGACAGGGATGTGATTCTCGTGACCACTAATTACAGACTGGGTTCGTATTTTGAAAGCGGTTACATCGGATGGAGCACGAGATTGGTTTATGAAATTGTTGTTTTTCGTATTTTAGGTCCACTAGGTTTCCTATCTACGATGGATGAACACTGCCCTGGCAACAACGGCTTGAAAGATCAACAAGAGGCGCTTAGGTTTATTCAGAAGGTTATCGAAAGCTTCGGCGGAGACAAAAACTCTGTCACGATATTTGGAGAAAGCGCTGGTGGCGCCAGCGCTCATTTCCACATGCTGTCGAAAACCAGTGCTGGTATGCATTTAAATAGATTCTTAGCCATTACCAGCTTTTGTCGCTTTTTGTTTGACGAGTTTCAGAACAACGGCGACGCTGGATTTGAATATCGACCTTGACCGTAGATTTTAGTGAAGATTTCTAAGATGATTTCGAGTCTTTCAAGGCTCAAACTAAGCGTCGTTTCTGGAATACCGATCTTGTTTATATCAACGGTTAAAGTTATATTTGATGCTCTTATTCCCTGTGCTGATAAAATAATAATAAAACGAGATAATAATAAAGATACTTAGAAAATTCTTTCTAACTTTGTATTTTGGTTCTACTGACTGATATTGATATTGTTACAGTACCAAATTATATTTATTTTCAGTTCATCCATACCGATGATACATTAGATTCTGTATTTTCAGGGCTGTTCCACAAAGCTATATCAGAGTCAGGTACGGCTGTGGTGCCCTGGGCAGAAGCAGCTCCCGGCGAGGCTCTTAGGAACGCCTTCCGCTTGGCAAAGTTCCTGGGGTGTCCTCAGGCCCCTTCGGAGAAGATGATTGCTTGTCTCCGGACTAAAGACAGCTACGACATTATAGACACTGAATTCCAATTTTATGTAAGTGTTAGAAGGGAAGATAATTAGAAATGTTAATCGGACTATGCAGCTAGAGCATGTGGCTCAAGCCAGTTCTTCGGTTATTTTTTATTATCTTGAGTCAAAACTCAATCCTCCGGGATCCTCATTTTCAGGAACAATAACGATTGTCTTTATCGATCTTGCTATTGCATAAAAGATACGTAAAACATTTTGAGTAACATCTATCCTATCAGCAGCGAGTTTCTATTCAAGATAATAAATTTTGACCATTGAGTTGGTTAATGATGAAGTTGGACCAGAGTTCCATAGAAATATAAATTGAGTCGAATTTAACACTGCAGATAACTCTGTCTCTGAACAATGAGATAAATGCTCTGTCTGAAGGATGTACGAGTATATTTTTGTTTATTGAAAACAACCAAGAATAAGTTTGTTTTTCATAAATATTTAAGCGTTTGACCTCTTTTGATTTCTACCATGGAGCCCGCTTATCTAGCAGTTACTTATTCAGCCGTGACTTAAAAACTCTTCGGTTGATTGATTGATAAAAAAGGAGGAAATCATTATTTCCTATCTAACTGCTGTATTATATTTAAAGGAATGGGACTATGAGCCTATGACTCCATTCAAGGCAGTCGTGGAGGCCGACCGACCAGGCGCTTTCCTGACGAGGAGTCCGCGTAAGATTCCCGAAGTGGCTGCCGTGCCTTGGATGAACGGAGTCAATAAAGACGAAGGGTGCTTGAAGTCGGTTTGTGAGTGTAGCTTTAGTAAATGACCAACTTTTTATGTCCAAATCGTTTTATCGCTCGGTGACCACGATTGCAGTCGTAAATCGTTGGTCGAGCTATTTGGCCTCAACGATTGATACCTAGTAGCACTGTGTAAAGATAGGTTAAGTACAGCTACCTGCTACTCGGAAGTCGGTACCCAACTCTACATTCTTACTGACGTAACAGTTAATGGTAATCTCACAGTGTAAGGAGTTCTGGTGTTATTAGGCTATGGTGATGTTTTGAATAGATGGTTATCCTCCTCTTACTCTTATTATCTTTCTCCATATACTTTCAAGCATTTTTTTTTCAAAGCCTAGATATGAGTTTAATATTTTGTGAATTATTGAATTCCGTAAACATTAAAAGTAATGTAATCGACACCAACAGCGACACCGTCGAAGCCGAACTTAATCCGCTTCATTGTTCTAAATAAGTATATCGAAAAGAAACTTACGATACGAAATCTATATATAATCGAATCGATTCGGCTTGTTAATAAAAATTCATGAATCCGGATTATGCAATGCAGGGTTCAGGGTGGTGCTGTGACTGTTATGGGCAGGCGTAGCGCTTATCATCAGGTGAACGACATGCTCCTCACGTCACTAAAATAAAAAAAAAGGTGGAGACTAACTGCTCTATCATCAAGGAAAAATGTGATCGAGGTTATATTTACATCCACCACGTTAGAAGTGATTTCCCGGGTTTTACTGTGTAACTAACATGTGTTGAGATAACAAATTACCAATAAGAAATTAACTGACTTTCCCCCTTCATCAGGGATAACTGCGAACTCGACTAAGTACCAAGAGTTCACCTCAGGATTTGACAGCATAGCTCCAGTGACATTTTACTACGAGAATTCACCCTACGTTGACGTCATCACTAAAAATATACGTGAATATTATTTCAAGAAAGACAATTTCGAAGCTATGGAGAGACAAATCTTAGATGTAAGAATGTTGTTTATTGTTATAAAAATATTCTACATTTAATGACACAACTTAAATAACAATAATTAAATAGAAAACTAACTAAAACTAAATCTTAAAAATCTAAAATATGTTATGAAGGTGTCCAACTGTCCATGACGCATGGTGCCAAGAACACTGGCTGCATTTCCACGTCGAATAGCTATAGCTATTCTCTGTGCGAGAAACGAGCCAGAAAATAGTTATAGAACTTTAGAACGTAACCACAGAATAGATACTACGTAACGTAAATGCACAGTTGTTATCGCGACTTCTACATTGAGGTATATTATTATTTTTATAGTGATATTAGCTGACGGATTCCCACTGTATCCCGGTGGCCTGTACATTGTACAAACGCGGGCTGCCGCTTAGAAAGACTTGTTTTATCAATACATTATGTAGCCTGTAGGTTTCTACTCTTTGGGTTCAGGTGTAATGAAAACCTCATCTAAGATACAGTGAAAACCGCATTGTATTCGGTTCAGTATTTTGTGTATGTGATGCGAGGACAAACAGACAGACGTGTCAACAGACGATGACGTTTAACTGATACCATTTAAAAAAATAATGTTTTCTTTTTCAGTACCTAGTGAATTTTATGTCTGCAAATACTATTTCTTTTAATATATAATATTCCATGTATACACTTTTGTCCTTTCGTATTGCTTTATTGTATAGGGTATAGAATATATTAAAATTATAATGATTTTAATGTCTATTTCACTCGTTACAGATGTATTCGGATTCATACTTTACCTACCCAGCTCTGGAGGCGACGGAAATTATTTTTAACTATACCAACAATCCAGTTTATTTGTATGAATTAACATATAGAGCAACCAACAGCTTCTCGCAAATATTCGGCGACCCTAAAGGAAATTATGGTAAACTATCCTACTGTGATTATTGCAAGCAAATATTTTTTATACTGGAAATTAAAAAAAAACTGCTTCTGATAATACTTCTCGTTATTCCTCTCCATTCATGGTTGTCTGGAAGAGATCGGCCTGAACGATAAGACCGCCGATTGTAACGCTTTGTTTTGTTGTCTTCTTTGTTCTACGGTGTTTCAGTAATAAGTTTATCTATATATCTTGGCAAAGGCTAGGAGTTCGAGGCCTCTTCTGCAAAAGACCGCCTGGGTAAGTCCACACCTGTGTCCGCCAAGCGGTAGTGTACAAACATTACTGTGTTCCGGTTTTGAAGGGCACTGTTTCCAGCGAACTTACTGGGCATATGAGATCTTAGAGCCGATGTATCAGGGCGACGAGCGCAGTGCAGTGCCGCTCATGATTATGCAATGCAAAGTTCTGGGTGGCGCTGTAACTGTTATGGGCTGGCGTAGTGTCTCGTCATTCAAACGTATAAAAAATAAAAAAAAAGCCAATGCACAAATCGTGTGAGACAAATATGAAAATAGAACTTAGTACCAGTTAGACGAACTGCTTGATGCACTGTTTAAAGTTTTTTTATTTTGTTATTAGGTGTTTGTCACGCTGACGAACTAATGCATTTGTTCCCCATACACTTCCTGTCAGAACCATTTTCTGAACAAGACATAAAGACAAGCGAAACCATTATAACACTATGGACCAACTTCGCAACGACTGGGTGAGTAGCAAAAATATATTATTTATTTAGGAATTATAATTAGTTAGTTTACTACAGGCGGCCGCAGAAGCTGCTGAGTATGTCCTAATTTTCAATTTACACACAACCAAAAACCAAAAAAATAAACACATTTTTTTTCTGTGAAATAGGATACACATGGAGTTGTTCACAAGTGCTGTAATGACCAAGTGTACAAAATCCCATCGGCACAAGAAAAGCTGTCGGACACGTTCTTATTGAAACGTTAAACTTATAATTAAACTAGCTACGCCCTGCGGTTTCACCCGCGTAAATCCCGTCTTGTCCCACGGGAACATACTATCGGGATAAAAAGTACTCTATTACTCAATCCTGGTTATAAACTGTGTGTTCCAAATTTCATTTGAATTCGTTCAGTAGTTTTTGCGTGAAAGAGGAACAAACATCCATCCATCCATCCATCCATTCTCATAAACTTTCGAATTTATAATGATAGTAGGATAGGATTACTTATTAGCCTAAATTTAGACTAGATTATAACAATAATATCTTGCATCCTTGATGACCACTAGGAAAGGGAACAAAATGTTTTTTTTTACTATGTTT
Organism: Campaea margaritaria; assembly: GCA_912999815.1. Lineage (NCBI taxonomy): Eukaryota > Metazoa > Arthropoda > Insecta > Lepidoptera > Geometridae > Campaea > Campaea margaritaria. The sequence goes on from OU538788.1 coordinate 12,627,736, forward strand.
TATATAACTATGTATTAAGTATAGTTGTTTCTTTATCTGAAGATTCTGAATTGATGGTCGGTGCCAATGTGGTCGACGATTGATCTCGAAGAAGCTTTGTACTAATAAATAATATTGCCCAACAAAGCTGTAAGATGTTGTCCCGGTTGGTAAAATATTCATAGCAGTTGTTATGTCACGTCAGATGCCCTTGGGTGGTATGGCAAACTGACAGTAGAGGCCGGCATATCCTCATCAGCAATAGACAAGGACATACTCGTACCATATTTCATAATAATAGAGATACCGATAATATAATATGTACATGAATTATTTTCAGAAATCCGAACAAACCTGTAAAGGTCCCTTTCCACTGGGCCCCCGCGACGAGCGCCCAACAGATGGAATTCCTTGACATAAACGCAGAACCCAAGATGAAGCGGCACCTAGTAGCGCAATCCCGGTTTTGGGAAAAATTACCACTGTGGCATAAAGTGAAAAAACATAGATTTATAGACGAGTTGTAAATAAATTTGATTATTAGTAATATTAATATACTAGTTGACTTATCGATTTGTTTTGATTGCCACTATTGTAGGTGAAGGTGAATCAAATCACACATCAAAGTTAATTGTTAGGTAGGCACTACGTAACCTTAGGCTGTGGCTGTACAATGGACACCAAATAGGCATAGGTAACAAAAGACTTTGATGAGTAATTAGATGGTATTATAATCAATCACTTTAGCAGGGACCCGTATTGTTATGGCGCTTCCGCACTACGTCCGATTCGAATCCGTGAAAATGCGTTCCTGAGTAATCGTAGAATTATCTGTATGACAGTTTACGCACTAGACTAGATCCGACTTCTCTCCGTCATCCGTGAATTTTAATTGCGGAGAAGATTGTTGACGGACCGAAGTAGCCATAATATTATTTGAATATAAATGCCTTATGCCAAAAGCTTGCCCCTGAGTTGCTTGGATTTGGGTCGGATGTAATGCACAACCGCTTTTAGTGACCATCAAACAACCAAAACTCAACGGCTTACCTAAGTAGGTACTACGGACGTGGTCTAGTGTCATTGCCATTTGTATTCAAAACATACAATATCTGAATGCTACACCCAAATATGTAAAATATATTTTTTTATTTCCGCCGTGTATTATTTAAGTGAATATTAACTTACGTTGATTTTTGTTATTTGATAATAGATCCAATGGAGTAACATTACCTTATAGTTTTTTGAATTTTCTACCCGCGCCTGTATTTTTCTGTATTTTTTTGGAAATTGGTATTGAAGTAGCGTGATGTGAAAATCTTCAGATAGACAGACAGGTGGGTAGATAGATACAATTTTCAAAAAAATTATATTCTTGTTCAGTACGTAAGTATATTCCCAGCTTATTTTAAGTCTCTTGGACAAATTAATTACTAGGTAGGACGTTCAATGTAGCTGTAAAGGGTTTTTTCCTTTACCGATTATTACTTGTAGATGATACCTAATAGCACAATAGCCAACGCACTTAAAGTGACTATATTCTATGCACGATATCAAATTATTTTCGATACTTTGTGCATCCACCAGACGTTGAATTTGCCGTACGCTCTATGATCATTCATTAAAGTGTCATTATTTATTATCGCGCAGAATTTGCAGTAAACATCCGTCGCGGGACTTTCGTGTGTAAAATGATATGAGTAATATTTTTTCCATCGGAAAAAACTATAAAATGCCGTCCGGTCGTTTATAATCTTATTCATCGTTTCGGCTAATTTCGGCGGATCTAACTTCACTGCATCCAAATAAGAACCTTCTGGTAGGAACCTGTAAAATAGATTTAAAAATTACTACTTACAGATGTGTCTATTTTCCTCTCTGTCATACCGATTGGTAAACATACCCAAGAGATAGTGCAAGAGAAAATAAACTAAATACACTTTACCTGGAATAATTAGCACCGCCATATACGATAGGTATCGTATTATAATTTAGAGCGTATAAAATCTTCTCCGTTACATAATCCTCACTAAAGGAGTTTTCGAATGCTAAATAAAAGTAGTAGTATCTCTGAATAACTTTGAGACATCGTGGCATTATTTGTTTAGGGCACTTGTGGCGTCCACACGCGCCGTATATGTCAATTGTTAAGTTGTACTTCTTCAAATTATACTGGAGCGCTTTTACGTAGTCTTCTCTGTGGCCGGCCGACAGGCAGTTAGAGGAAATCCATGCTGCGGCGGTCTTCTTACTTCGAAGCGCTCGCTTCAAGGCGTCGTTAATGGGCTCCATGGCGGCTGTATCCCGCCAACGCATATTTTCTTGAGGACCAACAACGTTGTTGTCGGCATCTTTGATAACAACGTAACCCCAATAGGCATCAGAATTCAACTTGTAAGTCCAGGTCCAATTGAAGAAACCGTTTAGTGCGTTATCGCGGCAGGGATAATTCGCAGCGGATTCTATATTGGCGTACACGTATTTCTGATGCATGTGCCTCTCCATCGGATAATCTTCAGAGTACAGTAGGAGTGACATCTGGGGTCCGTTGAAGACGACCACGTTGAAATCCGTATAGGCACCCAAAAATTTTCTGTCTCCAGTTACGTAACAGTTAGTCCATTCACACGATTTGTTCGCAAAAACTGAAGTACCTTCACCGAAATAGGCGAATGGATTTTTCTTTGGATTTGTCCACAGTAGAATGTTTTTCATAGGAAGGTCAGCTCTTTTTGCCAAAGTTGTCGATTTCGTAGTGGTCTGAACGAGTAACTTTTGATCCCCCTTTTTATAAATATAATTCAATAACGATATCTGTTCGAAGCAATTGTAAACAATACAGTAACTGAAAATGAGGAAACAGGCAATTACGTAGTAATAATACAGCAGCTTGGGCTTAAAAATATGGCAACGCAATATAGTTTTGAAGACAGACAATACTTTGACTTTCGCCATGACTTCGATAATGCAACTAAATGCAATATTTCGACGTAAAGCAGGTCTCCTTTCATTGAAAATTCTTGTTATTCAAAGTTTGTAAACAGATCATTTTGTTTTCATATTTCGCATTACTCGCTCGCATTACAGCAACAAACAGTATGGTCATGACTACTCGGTGATCTTCTACCTGATCCGATTGATGTTACGTTAGACAATCGTGATCAATTGTGATCAATTGGCTCCAACATGAACGATAAAGATGACATCTTTTAATAGATAAATAAGAAACCATTGTAATGTGACACCCACCCAACACCAAAAAAGTTATATTACCTTTAATAAATACCCGACATGCATCGTTTGACGGTCTAAACAGTACACAAAACCCTAAACTAGATAATTTTTTTGTTGTTATGTACATCTCCTCACGAAAGTGAGGAGAGACCCGTGCCCAGATGTGGGACGTTATGGGTTGATGATGATGATGATGATGTACATCTAGATTATTCGACTGGTTGCCGTGAGTCGTTATTATTTATTTCTAATAAACAGACATTTCATTCCCCAAACAAAATTCCTTGCAAATTGACCCAGATCATATTATCCGAGATCGGAAACTCGATCTTGATCTGTGCCATTCTAGACGAATAACGTGACCCTTGATCTTCCATTACCGCAACATCGAGGAAGCTGTATCTCCGTCTCAGGCTTGTATCTGTGATCTTATTTCTGCCCACTGCTTTATTTTCCAGTAAAACAACAATAGAATTTCTTAATTAAGTTATAATCAAAGGGGTTGCTTTAATATATTCATTAAAACGCAGTTATATATTTTGTAAAGAGTTGGTAGAGGGCCGTGTTTTTCGGGAAAGAAGGAGCATTAGCCCCAAACCTTGACGCTCTGGTCCCAGGAGCAGCTAGCCATGGCGACGCCGTTGGGAGAGACTGAGATCGATGTCACTCGGTTCTCGTGCGCGTGCAGGGTCCCTGGAACCGCCAAAATAATAATTTTAAAACGTGATGACTTGCGTAGATCCTGAGCCCTGTCAACCCCTGTATCTGCTGAATCAGACACAACGAGGACTATGATCCTACAGGCAGCCCGATTCGGAGCACACATACCTAGGTTTAATCAAATGTTTTCGACGTGCAAAAATTGAATCCAGCATCGCTTAGCAGTGAGCTCATCACTAAGTTACGCCACTGAGGCCCGACAAATGGTAAATTGTGGTTTTTGGTAATTGTTGTTTGTTAAAACTTGATACAAACACTTTTTGGCTTCCTCGAAGACAAATTGGAATGGAAGCACCCTAATACTCTCAGGATATCGATATAAAAAATACCACCGTCAAAGAAATCACAGGTAATGGCTAGGTAATTATACGATAACTGGGGATCAGTGACCTGAAGTTGGTGCTGTATTTCCATTAACTATTGTCTAAATTAATTTAGGTGTCTTATATTCTGAGCACAACTTGCGACATTGATATAGTCGTGGTTGAAAATATAATATGAGGCGCCTTCTATCCCCATTGAGTAGTTAACGTGCGTGTGGTATCTGAGACACTCTAGTGCACGGGGGTTATTGAAACAAGATACCACATGTGAAATGAGGTGTACAGGAGGCCTAGTTAGTCAATCATTGCATGCTTACTGCCTGTTGCCACAAAATACTTAGTGGTGTTGGTATCTACGTAAACAGATGGACGATGGTTTTGCATTGTTCTTTATATTTTGAAGGTGCTAGTAGCTGTTGACAAGTTTATTTTTTATTTATAATAGAAATCCACTAAAACGACATACATAGAAATAAAAGCTGGTGTACCACAAGGAAGTGTTTTGCGTCTAGTCCTATACCTGCTACTTACAATATATTTGCGTTATTCCAGAGGTAGAAAATAGAAACATCGACTCAAGACACCTTGGAAGAGTACCCGTGAAGAAGCAACAGAACAGCTCCAAATGATTATCAATAAAATCTATGATTACACCAAACAATTTTGAACCAAAATGAATCTAAATAAATTCATATAAGCAGGTAGTAGAAAAGATGCGTGCATGGTCCCGACCGTGCGCAGCAGTCACTGACGGACCTTATTATAATAGTTTTGTAATGGGAGACTTATTTTGCAAGAGTTCGCCTTGGGAAGTTACACACCTTTGCCAGATTTCATCCGCCAAGCAGTAGTGCACAAACATTACTAAGTTCAAGTTTGAAGGCCACTGTTTCCAGTGAAATTACCGGGCATGTGAGACTTTAGAAGCGATGTCTCAGGGTGATGAGCGCAGTGCAGTGCCATACAAGATATTCTAATGGAGGCTAAGACTTTTTGGGTCTATCCCATGCTTTACTCTTCGTTTTGTGCGCTGTGGTGTGGTTGTAAGGTTGTTTTGTTACTGGTTACCTGTATGGTTGACTTTGAGTGTATCCCAGGAGTGGACTGAGTTGTCGTCAGATCCTGCGAGCAAATATCGCCCACTCAAAGACAAACCTGTGGACAGACAAAACTATAACTTAGAACTATTTTAAAAGAAGTTTTTATTCAGGCGAAGGCGATGCGAAGAAACACGCTTTTCATGTGTCCGAACAGATTTACTTTTCAACGTGCTAATACAGCTGATGACATTTAGTTACTTGGACGTCACATCTCAGTTCAAGGTTGTAGTATTTTTAATTGCCTGGTTGGCCTACCTACGAATACTTCCATTAAAATATGCATAAACCAAATCTCAACTTTGAATGTTTATAATATGGGTAAGTAGGTACCTACTTAGATACCAATCAAAGACCCTAAATTATTATAAATTCAAAAGTTTTTTTTTTTTGTATGTTACGACTTTTTGTTGTTTTTTGGATGTTTGTTATTCCATCCCGCTAAAACGCTAGATTAAAAAAGAAATACTGTTTATACCCTAAAAATTAACAGTTCCTGTGGCGGTAATACTCAACGCGGGTGAAACCGCGGGCCGCAACTAGTCAAATAATAAGGTTTTCTCTATTTTTTTTTACTTGACAATATAATTATTATTGTACGGTTCTTTACCCTTGACTGTAGCAATGAAGATTAAACAAGTTCAGTGTGTGGACGGTGGATATGCTAGTTTGGAACCTTGTATGATGATTACATATCTTGTAATGGTGGAGTTGGAATGGAAAATTATAGCATCCAAATGCGGTTTTAGAGTTAGTGGTGAAATTAGTTTCATGCGTGTCCTCTTTGGACCGATGTGAATAAAGATATTTGACGTTACCAGACATTTAAAAAAAAGATAAATAAATATCAATAAATATGATTCTGATTCTGATTTATCCGCCATGCGGTAGTGTGCAATAATTACTGTTGCGGTTGGAAGGGCACTGTTACCAGCGATCTTCCTGGGCATATGAGACTAAAGAACCAATGCCTCAGAGTGACGAGCGCAGAGCAGTGCCACGCAAGACTATGTAATGCAAAGTTCTGGGTGGCAATGTAACTATCACGGGCAGGCTTGTTATCAGGTGAACGAATTGATCGTCTTCTTACTCAGTAACATTAAAAACAAAAGCACCCTACTCCCTATCGGCCTTTCTATGCATATACAATAATCGATATGCCTATCTATGCATATCTAGAGAATCTTGTGATTATGATGAATCCAATGACTAAGTGTTAGGGTTTGTAAATTTGTAACAATTAATCGATATCAATTAACTAAATAGTTACTTAATACCTCTTTATGCTGACAACTTTTTGGTTAAGATCTTTTTGGCTGAGTAGTCGGACGAAAAGAAAAAGGAAAAAAAAAGGAGGAATGTATGTCAGTACGGCATTCTAAAATTCGAATCGAGCGAACGATTTTGTTATTTTTTAATATATGATTTTTAAAATAAATAAAAACAGTGAACGTGTTAAGTAATGTTTTGTCATTTAATAAACTTACTCCTTCGGGGCCTAGAATAGTGATACCTAGTCTTACATAAGGTAGTTATCCCATTTATCAAAATAAATTAATCTGGCTGCAGGACGCGCCAAAGGAACATACAAATAGGTACCCATCAGAAACACAGCCCTCCTTTGGGCATTCGGGTAACAGTGTAAAATGATGATAAAGGTGATGATGATACCAACCGCAGCTGGTGAAGCCGCTGGCACCGGGCGGGGTGTAGTGGCCGAGTTGTTGGTCGCTGCGGATGTCGAACATGCGCGCCGTCTTGTCTTCGGACGCGGTCGCAAATGCCTGCCCGCTGTTGTGGAACTGGGAAATTCAAGAGCATGATGCCAATTCTGGGACTAACTAACAAATGTAAATATAAACTTGACAGTTAATTAATATGTCGGGAAGACAGAGGCGAATCGGATCTTTTTTAGTTTGAGGTTAAGGATACACAACTCTTATTACTAAATTATATTCTATTACATTGTTTTTATTATTAAAATTAGATAAAATAAGTATAGTTATTGGATATACCTACATTTCAAAATCATAAATTCTATCTTTCATTAGTATAATTATTCATCAGTATGACATTTGGTTCCTGTCGTTTTCATAACGACCCTGGCCGGTTTGAAAGTTACGACAATCATTTAGAGCTTACAAAATTAATTTTAGTTTCTAGTTTAGAAACTAAAAGTCGGTAAAAACAGCTCTACGATCATTGCTGTCCCTGACGGTTTGAAAGTTACCTACACCTACTTTATATTTTATAATCTATACTATAATATATAAATGTTATGTTGGTTTGTGTACGCTTCAAAATCTCAAAAAGTTCTGCACCGATCGAGCTGAAATTTTAGCATGATATATAATCCGCATCAAGGATTGTTTTTATCTATTTTTTTCATCAGTGATATATCAGCGAATGTGCGAATGTGCCACAGCGAAGCGTGGCAGGGCACAGCTAGTACTTAATAATAGTAGATTGTACCACAAGGGAACAAAATAATGTATTTACGGCGAGGGCGATTTTTGAATCCAGAGCGAAGCGAAGGATTCTATAGTAGAATCCCGAGCGTAGCGAGGGGTTCTAGAGTAGAATCCTAAGCGTAGCGAGGGAGTCAAAGTACTTCGCTCGAGATTAAATAATTTTGTTACCGTGTGGTACACGATACTTTTCATCCCAAGCTATGAGAAAAGTTCATCATACGAGAAAAAAATCTTTTGACGTGACAACGTCTAATGAATCGATGCATGCACGAAAATGTTGTCACATTGTCCCGTAACGCTCATTGTCCCGTTACGCTCATTGTACGCTTGCGCAGCATCTATCTCTCTTCTCTTCTTGACAGGTTAATTATTCTTGCATTTTAAAAATCTGATTACTAGTATAATTTCAAGTATTTATTCTTTTATTATTAAAAAATGATTCATCTTTATTCATAAAAGTATGCAAGCACTTCATCAATGTTATGTTACGACGTTGTCACGTTAAAATATCGTCCGTAAGTCAACTTTACAGACAACCAATTTTTTTTAAATTTGGATAGCCAATGCCGCGTCTGCACGCGCTGTTTTTTTTATTACCGGCCAGGACTTTATTGAAGCGAATTGCGTTCAAACTTTTTAATTAAACAGTGTTCCAAATTGAAAACTCATTTCGTCACTGTTAATATTTGCGCGGAAAAGACACACTTTGCTCGCACTTATCGAGGAGCAAAATGCCTCTTTTCGAATACATGGGATGAAAATATATTTTTTATAAAAATAGCACAAATCTCAATTTGGCGGAGATCGATTTCAAAATCTCATTCGGTATCTGAATGGCCGATTCTCACCGATTTCTTATAAGAAATTTTCCATTTTGGACTTTTTTGGACATTGTCCAACTTATTTAACCGATGATAAAATGACAAACGAACTGGTAAAACTAGTTATTAAAATTTGATAGCGGATCCTAAACGTGCTGAAACTACTTATTATACTTAGTTGTAATACATGTGGGTACATCTACGTATATTATGTAGGTACCACGCTTGTTATCAAACCACAACAAAAATAGGAGAAAGCTTGCATTCAATAATATTATATTATACCGCATAGGAAGGTGTACATCGCTGTTTCAGGCGCGTCGACTTGGCACCTAGTACTTTTAGCGTACCTAGCTAAGTAGCTACCTGCTATGTCGATGTAAGTCTATTATCGTGTTGATAACAAGCTTGGATAACTTGTAAATCGCCCTAAGAGTTGAAATAATGAACCGCTGTAGAATAGAATGGAGGGAACACGAAATCATAGGTTTTTTGTATATTTGTATCATTTGCTTACGCTCGTGTGGGTTACTCTAATAGAGTTATAACTATAAAAGACTTATGAGCAACTTACACACACGCTGTTGACGTCGGCGTCGTGTCCGAAGAATGTCTGCTTCGGCTTCTCGTCCCGCACGTCCCACAGCTTACAGGTTCTGTCCACGGAACCAGTCACATACGACTTCATGTCTGGAATGACCATGAAATAGCATAGTCCCAACATTATATTGCTGCCATAAAAACTAATTAAAGAAGGAATAACAGGCCAAATGCGAGTTGGACAATCTCTAACTAAAAAGATAAACTCGGCTAAAAGACAAACTTAACGTTGCCGGTCGATCCCTAGACACGGTTATTGCACCAAATGCAAATAATAAGTTTGTACTAGTACATTCGCTTTTTTTTTTGGTATTAATCTACATATTTACGGTTTTCTGTTGTTTTTTCTTTACATGTACTGTAAGACATTGCTTCTTGCCAAATTTCATTATTCTAGGTCGGCAGTACCCTATAGGTTTTGATTCCCTTGTGAAATCGCGAAATACTTAGGTGAAAATATGTGAGATAAACGGTCATATCTTTTGATCTTACCGACTCACAAGGTTGAGTTTTTCCTGAGAAAAATGGGTATTGACAGACAGACGGACAACAAAGTGATCCTATATGGATTCCTTTCCCTTTTGAAAATACAACAATGACAAAAATAGACAACAATACGGGTATAAAAACCAAACCAATTACGTTACCTCGTCATCATCACAACCCATATAATCTTTGCTGATCACGGGTCTCAGGTTCACCTTACTTTCTCGGGGAGAATTTGACCATTATCCACTGCGTGGGCCTGATCCGGATGAGTTAAGTTAAAATCTTTTATTACATGGGGCCCAGACCCAGAGGGCACTCCTGGAAGTTAACTGAATCTACCACCGGATTCGGAATAGGTACATCCAATCGAGTGAACCAACAAAAAACTCGAATCATGTAACTCCGAAATAAATCTCAGGCGCGTGATGTCCACGATGCTTTTCGTCACGGAAAAGTTAGTGATAGGTAATACTTATGTACATAACGTTTTACAGGAAACACATTGTAAGGTGCCATTAGGATTCTAACGTTTTCCCCATATAGCTAATCACCGTTTACTTCAGTAGAAATGAGTCATTGAACAGAGAAAAAACTATTATAAATGGAATGAATCAATTTCTTAAGTATTACCTGGAGCAAGAGAAATGGTGACGACGTCTCCTGCATGGGCGTCGAACTCCATCTCTCGTTTGCCAACTTCAAGATCCCAGACGCAACTGCGACAAATAAAGTTCAAAGGTCCAAAGTTGTCTGTTTATCGGATCAAGTAGAGCTAGCCTCTGGTGTCACAGTTTTTCAGGCGATCCAAGAGCTTCCTGGACAGCTAACAATCGATAACAACCAGGCCGACAGCCCACCGTGCCTCCGAAACAACGAGCGAAGGAAGTCCGCACATTACTTATCTATAAAATTAAGTCATTGGTGCCAAGGCTTCGAATCCGGTGTCGATGTGTTGCAAAGCGCACAGGTTACCGCTCGACCATCACCGCTTTTTCGAAGAAGCTTAAATATTTACGTAAACATGGAAGTGGGTTGTCTTATTGTACAAATTTATTAATTATCGGCTTATTTGAATGGAATATCCGGGGTGTGGTAAGGCTTACATCTTCATGTCTCCAGATCCAGTAAGGATGTGTGTGTCGTCCAGGAACCGGCAGCTGCTTAGGAAGCCTTCGTAGCCGGCGAGCTCGCGCACCATCTTAGCGGCGCCTGTGGCGTCGCGGTTGTTGACATCGTACACAGTGCACATGTTATCCATCCCGCCGCAAGCTGAGGAGTACCGCGTAACATTAACCAAGGCAAAGTTCCGGCAAAGCAATGGGGCTTACCATTCGGTGAACGAATTGCTCGTCTCGTAATTCAGTACCCACAATAGATGCCTTTCACACGTTCAGTGCTGAACCGTTTTTTTGGCAAATTTGCGATTTTTAACACAACGTGTGTGTTAACTGGCCTTATGCCGTAACTAAACTCAATCAGCTGTGCGGGCGGGCGCACACAACTGTTGTAATAAAATTGTCAATACAGCAGTGCGGGCTCGCACGCCAGGCGAGTTTTGGCTTGCCGTAAAATTATAGAAAGCACAAACGTGTGTGTTTTCAGCAGTGAACGTGTCATTATTGATGCTTACCAACAAAGTTGCCGGAGGGTGCGAAGGCAACGCTCATGACCCAGGCGGAGCGCAGCGGGATGACCTGCACCTTGTTCCCGCTGTACGTGTCCCAAATGATCAGCTTGCCGTCCAGCGACCCAGTCACGCAGTGCCTGTCGACGGGACAATATCGAGGGTTATTAAGGGGCGCTTCGCACCGCGATCGGTTAGCACAGCGGTGGGAATCGACTCTTTCTAATTTTGAATTATAGAGATCAATTCAAATCCATCGTAAAATTTGTGATTCAAATTTGTTTAAACCAAAAATCTATGTCCGGATTTTAGTAAGAGTTATCAGGCCGTCGCGCGCACCGGGCTACTGACGACGTGGCGTGGCTTTGCAAAAAGAACTCACAGCTTGTTGGCCCACATACCCTGTTATCAATAGTAAAATTTAGTCATTGGTGTGAGGCCTTGGTTTCGAACTCAATGGTGTGGGGTTGCAAAGCACACAGAATATCTACACCTCGATCACTATCGGTATCGGTAGGATCCAATGATAGGTACCTACCTAGGGTACGGCTAACAAATCCGAGAGGACCTGATTCTCAAATTCTTTTCAAATTGTACAAAGAATTTGTTGTGTCCTTATTTTTATGGTAGTTAGTTGCTTGGGCAATGGTATATTATATTATACCATAGCAGAAAAAGGTTCTACCTAAAGCTAACCATCGGCATCAGCCCATAGCGCCATCTGTCAGATTTGCGTAACAAAACATCACACGACAATCTTCACAACCATCAACCTTTTCCACACAATTTTCGTTGTATTTACAAGGTTTTCACTCTAATTGGCTAGATGGCGCTAACATCATTGGTCATGGTAGCATTAAACGGGAGGCACAGCACGCGTTCCCCTGTTATACTTACTACTGAATTACTTTACTAATTTACTGGTACAATTACATTTTAGGATAATAATTATATTAATTATGTTTTATTTACCACTCTGATAAAAATAACTAAGTAATACATTTTCAACCTCCCCCGCCACATCGGTTTTCAGGGACCAGAAGCACTCATAATTATAAATAAAATTAAAATAATAATTATAAATTAAAATGTAGGTAGCTAAACATGTACCTACGTAAAAGTTACCTTAGTGTTGATAAAGGTAGACAATTCTGACATTGTGTCAGTACCGCCTCGTACTTGTGTTCTGTGGCTTTTTTATATAATCCCAGTCGGTAACCCCAGGGAAGCCTGTCAGGGACAGGCAGCAGTCAATGCAAGGACATTTATATTAAAGCGTTCAAAAACAGACATTGTTGTCATAACGATAGAATATTCCAGTTCTCTTTTTCCACTAATATCCTTCGTTTCTGCGCATCGCTTACCATCAGGTAAACGACATGTACCTACGCCTCGTTCGTTACTCTTTATTAAAAATAAAACAAAATAATCTGACTACTGAATAATATAGGGAACTAACGAGGACCATATTATTATGATAGTCCTAGTAGAAATTATCAGGGCATCACTTTTCATCACATTTGGCGACAAATGATTCTCCGATTTTCTAGAGATGGGTGAGAATCTGCCATATAAAGTCACTGAATGAGTTTAAAAATCAATGGGCTGTGGTTTACATAAATTTGCCCCGTGCTAAAATCTATTTTAACCTTACGCTCATCATCCACCTAAGTAGGTACACCACGGAGGACATCAAAATTATTTATGAGTTGATATTAATTTATTTTCTTCAGTATTTGACATCTCATAATATAAAATAATGTAAGTACATAACAACTTCTACCACAAAATAATTAGGTAGGTTCAGAAAGTAGAAAGTCCGCTTCATAGTGTTTACAGATAGTGCGAGTAACTATTATAAAGCACCTCTAAGTATATTATGTTGTTGAAATCTATGTAGTATATAACAAAATGTACTTATATGTAATTGTATATACATATCAATTAATCATTATAATCATCATCAACCGATATCGGCTTACTGCTGAGCACGGGTCTGCCCTCACTTTCTTGAGGAGGATTAGGCCATAATCCACCGGTCCGGATTGTATCATGTCTTAATTAAATGTTTGGCTGTTTTAGTAGGTAGGTCAGCACTTTGACTTCACTAGCTCCACAGTAGTAATTTATAGGTATCTCATTTATCTCAACGTGCATAGATGAACTACTGACGTGATTTATATAAAAAACTGAGTTACCTATCTAATCTAACTTCTGAACCGCTATAAAACCCGTAAACAGGTTTTATTACCTTTTGCAAAACAATAAACACTGTCTGAATTCACCTACAACCTAATCCTAATTAAAAATCTAAGAGGTTCCTAAGTAATTAAAAACGCCGGTTTTATCAGTAATAATTACTAATTATGAATGTGTGTAGTACCTTACCTAATAGCTAAACTAATCTACCTAGCAAGTATTTAATGGCTGTGCTTATCGATATACTTACGATTTGAATTTAACTTACCCACGTCTAACACAAAACATAGTGAACTAAATCGTCAAATTATTAACTGTAGTTCGTAATTTAGATATTTAATAAATATTGATGAAGGAACGTGAACAAGTAAACGTTCAAATTTAACTATTCTTGACTCGACCTCGTCGACTCTTTACTAAAAGAAAAGAAGCAGTAGCCTAAGTGCCAGGGCGGTGTCAGCGTTGGCCAGGCACATGTCTAAGATCCTGGAGGGGCGCACAAATGACCAGATAGCGAGCAAAAATGCGCATAAGCTCGCACCGGGCGTATAAAATGCTAGTTACGGAATTGCTGACAGAGTAGCTTATTAGTTCTTCCAGACGAGAGTCTTGGAGGTAAAAAGTAATGATTGGATGACTTGAGAGGACCTGGAAAGTATGAAAAAAGTCCAAAGTTACCTGAATCTGGAACAAAATCTAAGTGAAATTCCAAAATTTTTATTCAGATGGGCCAGAGCGGGCACGCGTGTAAGTTTACTGACTCTACCAGCGGATTCAGAATACGTCCAATCGAGAAGAACCGACAAGAAACTCTATGAACTCTTAAAGCTTCCCAGATCTCCATGGATTACAAAAACGACAACGCGCAACTGTAATTAAAAATATGTTTAAGCCCTTGCCCGTTTATGAAACCGGAAAAAAGGATTGCTTCCATAAAAAACAAAACATTCATTGGCAATCGGATAAAAATACTTCGAAGGCATAACAATTGAAATGCACTTCTAATTCCCACTATAATGTTGTTGGTTTGGCCGATAGTACCACATCAGTTTCGCGAACGTGATCGTGACTCATGTTCTAGAAAGATTTAATAAAAAAAAAAATAGGTAGTAACCTACAAGGGAAAGGCCAATCCTTTGTCTAAGAATTCTGTTGATTTTTCATAACAATCGTAATTTAGTGATTTTTTGGATAATGAACATATATAATAGTACAAATGTTCTTTTAAAAACGTATAATTATAGATACTTATAACTTGTGTTGTGATACATGCCATCAAAGAAGTAAACAAGTGAAGCTGTGAGGAATAATACAGAAAAGGCAAGCCAATGCACCTTCTTGCTGGGATATACAAATCTTCTCACAGACATGTAAAAATAGATGAAAGCGTGGCTTCATTACCTGTTATCGCCGCTGTAGTGGACAGAGTTCACTTTATTGATGTGGCCTTTCAGGACCTTCTTGGTGGAAAGTCTTATCTTTGGTAAATCGCCGAGGTCCCCACATTTCTCGGTAAGCTTCGCATCGACTAATTTCTCTTGATCTGCCTGCAAAACAGACCATGACAATTACGATTTTATATTGAACACCTTGTAACCGGATTAGATTTTAATAGTTTTCTTTATAGCACACCTTCACTTGGGATATGAGGTCTGTTAGTTCTTTTTTAAGAGCAGTTGTCTCAGGGTCCTCTTTGGGCATATTTATTCCTTGTGTTCACTATCCTTTGGGAACCGAACTACCGCTAGTACACTGGTTCACGGTGGGCGCACTTGTGAGCCTAGTTACAAGCACAGCATTATTATAATCTCATTACTCAAATTGGATTTTAGATTCCTACCTAACTGAAGCTTTATATGTGCTGGCTGGCCTGCTGCGTTCCACAGTATGCCTCTAATTAAATCGTTTGACACGATTAACGTGTCCTATGCAAGCTATAGCACGCTTGTGCATCAGGGCTGAGATTCAGAAACATCAAGCCGATGTTAAGGAACGTGCTAATTTAACCTTCTAGACGCCGCTATTCCCCAATTATAGATACTTAGTACTTTTGACATAATTAATTGAACAAAAGCCTACTAAAGCTTATTCAAAAATTTGTGAACATTGATGTTTGAAACGATGCACCGTCCACGACGTGAGTTGGTGATGCTGCCGATGATCTGAGCTGGGAAAACATTCTTTGAACCACATGCATATTATTATAATAATTGATTTCTTCTGTGCCACGGGTCCTGTTCTAAATCTAAGTGTTTGTAGGACCATTACCCTCGTAGTTCCCGATTCCCTAGGAAAGGAATCTTATAATAGTATCTTATATTAGTAATCATCATACTTATTATATCTCACATGGTGGATTATGGCCTAACCCTCCTCACAAAAGTGACGGGAGATCCATGCTCAGCAGTGGGACATTATGAGTTGTTGTTGTTGATGATGATATAATATAATATCTACCTTATGATTGTTCACAGATTCTCACGTTATATTTTTACCCGTGAGTGGAAGTCTGAAGAAGATCCACGAGTCTGGGAGATAAGTATCTAATCTATATAGAAATACTTACTTGACAAAATTGGAAGTAAATCTCGCTCAGGCAACATTTTGACAGACCTCGACGTTGCGATACTTCGACCAGCAAAAGTAGAGATTACAATAGAACTGAGTTAGGAAGTTTTCAATAGAGTTTAATCGAAAACGATCATTTCTTCTGCTACATAGATCACGAAATTGAACGTCAACTTGAAGCATTTGAACCGTGACCAGAGCACCGTCACCAGCGGCCCAGATTCGCCAGCTTTCACTGCGACAATTTTTGGACGGGTCTTTTGTAAATCTATTTGAAATATTCTGAGGCGAGATGGTATTTGTAAGTTGGTTGCTTTGTTTTCCCGACTCACTCCCAGTGGCTCTATGTAGGTGTAAACCTGGTGATACTTTTTGCAATTTTTTATGCTTTCCTTTAATTTACATAATATGTATTTCACTGATAATAATCAAATTTTGGTCGCGACTTCGTTGACGTGGGAGAAAATTGATGCCGATACCAAGAGGACGTATATGCCGAGGTAATGTAAACGCCGATGCCGACGCCAACGCGATGCAGATACCGATGTGACACAAGCGCCAACGCCGATACCGATGCCGATGCGATCTGTGTTGCATCGGCATCAGCTTTGCGTTGGTGTCTGCTTCGCGTTGGCTTCGGCATCGGTATCGGCGTTGGCATCTGTGTAGCGTCGGTATTTGTATGGCAGTTGAGATCTGTGTCGTATCAAGCTAGAACATAATAAAAGGCCATTTATAATAACTACGATGCTCTTACCTACGATGCTGACATTTTTGGAAATTTACGGCTAATCAATAGTTAGAACCTAGGGCTATTCACCCTGTAAGTATATACCAACATTTCAACTATTAATTAGAAACAAGCCGCAATAAACTCACTCAAAATTACAAGATATCTCAATACAAGGTTGTAAGCTTATTATTCACTCTGATATTATCGAGTATATATATAGATTGGCTGTTTCAGTAACACACGCTGGACACTCCATACAAATAACGGATCTGAACCCTTCACACACATACATTACGTTTGTTCACGCGCCATAAGCGTGTGTATAGTAAGTACTCAAAGATACTACGCGACCAAAACAAAAGACAACCCGCTAGTATGAAGGTTCATACTAACCCTTTGTCTAGTGTCATTTGGGTCTGTTACATTGACTAACCTCCGTATTGCGAGTAGAGGCCCGGGAAAGCAGACCGCGGGAGTGTCCATTCTGTATGTAATAATGTCTTCCGTCGTTGTCGGTAGGTAAATAGAAAGATATATAATATCATTGGATAGAACAGTCTGTCTGTCTTGAGCAGGTAACGGTAGTCGAGCTTAAGTTTTCTTTTTCAACTGGGCATGACACTCTAATTTCACGGTGTATTGGCTTTTCTGAAAGTAGATAACAAAAAGAGGTTTCAATAGCTCTCTCTTTCTGTATTAATCAATTTGTTGAGTTTATTCGCGGCCGGGCCTGCATTCGTTCGTCGGAGGCTTTCGCGCAAAGATGTTGAGACATCGTTGCTTCCCACTAAAATGTTGTGTTTGGGTCTTTGCAATATTTATAGCGCTCAAACCTAGTACGTCGTGTCATGAGTTTTGTAGCTCAAATCCCGAAGAAGATAACTGCCAAGAGCAGAATTTATTCAAATCGGGTGAGTAAATTATTTAATTGTGTGCGATTTTTCTTTTTGTATGGGCGAATTTGGTTTGGTAACTGTGCTTAAGTTTTCTCTGAAATCTACTTCGCCACTTTTTTCTGTGTTGTGTACTTAAGTCTTCGATAAGGGTGTCGTTTAGTTTAGCTACTAGGATAGGTATTATGTTTCATTTGGATACGCAGGCTAAAAACCTTCAGATGCGCCTTTTGGTTCTTTAACGGCAATGTAGCTAAAGCTTGATTTATTTTATAGATAAAAGCTTTATTCCTACTTTCGCAAAATATCTACCGTAAGAGTTCGATTTCCGCACTAGGCTACGCTTATTAAGAACGCAAGGTATTTGCTCTAAGACTGGGTGTCTATTCAGATTTGATAACTAGCTGTTATACAAGACAAAAAGTATACCTAGCTACCCTATCGCACTGACAATTTTTTTAATTACGTTATGAAATATTTAAAATTGCACTGCCTTCGCCTGTAGGCAGATATTCATCCGCCAAGCAGTAGCGTGGAAACATTACTGTGCTCCGGTTTGAAGGACACTGTTTCCAGCGTAATTACTGGGCATAAGAGACTTTAGAGCCAATGTCTCAGGGTGACGAGCGCAGGATTATGCATTGTAAAGTTGTGGGTGGTACTGTATCTGTTATTTATTTATTTATTGCATAATAAAATAATTGTAACATTACGGATGAGATCTAATGCGGTACAATTATCACTTTACTTAAAAATGTACAAAAATAAAATTAAAGAAAACAAAAAGCATAAAACAAACAACATGAAATAGAAAATGTACATTAAAATAAATAACCAACTTCAAAATAAACTTGTTCACAGTAGTGAACAGCATTTAATAAATACTGACCACTTGGGTACGTTATGGGCAGGCGTGGCGCTTACCATCACGTGGACGACTTGCTCGTCTGGTCACACAGTCAAATAAAAAAATAAAACCTATTTCATCCATTGACTATGAGTCAGAGTTTATAATCTTTGATTCCACCAATGCTCGGACAGAACGTAGGTACACTAGCGAAAGTTTCTGATCGAAGAGCATTTCAAATGCCTTGAGTGGCCGAGAGGGCTTTATAATTGGATCAGTCTCCAAATTGTATGTGGGTATTTTGGTATTTTTAGTTAACAAGAAATGCTTTTTTATACTTTCTGATTTATTTTAGTTGCTTACTATGAAAATCATACTTGCAAGAAAATTATTGTGTAATAAAAGTAGGTACAGCGCTACTTGAAGCTTTGTCCGATTTTGTGGAAAACCAACGAAATGACCAAAGTCCATTAAGTCCCATTATATTTTATGCCTAACGTTTGTCTCAGCCTAGGGTCTCCTAGCTTGTCAGACCCTGCCTCTCATCAGGAATCGATATGAGAAATCACTTGCAGGAAATAAGTTTCACGCGAGATTAACAAATAGGTAGGTACCTGCTTACATAGTTTTGCTACATTGGAAGTAGAAAAAACTTATTATAATAATATAATAAAATACACCAAAATTTGTAGGTACCTATATTTATAAAATGTACTTGCCTATTTTTTCAATTTAATATAACACGTCGATATTTTAATAGCGTAGGTACCTTTCAATCTACTAGGAAACGTTTATTCAAAGCTAGTTTAAAAATGTAGGATCCTGGGACAAGAAGGATACAAATATTAGAAATTTTGCGGGTCTCATTTTTAAATTACTACATAATATATTAGAATGCGGGATTGCTTCTGCTATGTCATTCCGGGACGGTCCGATAATACTCCAAAAAGTACACGTTTAAGAAAAAAATTCAAAACCAACGTCATTATTTTTTATTTCCATCCAATATTACAGTTAGGTACAATATTACTTTGGATGAATTACATCATCTCACGATCCGTTATAGGTATGGAGATTGTATAATTATATATTAGTTTTATGTTTAAGTATATTCACTAGGTATCTAAAATGTATATAAAAGTCATTGACTAAAATGCATAAATGTTGAAACACTACTTATGCGGATTAGTTCGAATATTTAGGCTTAATGCATAAAGCGTGCGTAGCCAACATTAAAAAAAATTGTGTCACTGTCAAAAACGACAACATAAAGCTTTTGTTTGAAGTTGAATTAAGTTACAACCCATCAAACTTCAAAGTTCTCCACGCAAAGTCCAAAGTGTTTGTAAATAAAAAAACTTTCCGAAATAATAATCTAAAGTTCATTAAACCTAAATAATGAAACTGTAATATTCGGCTGGTGTAGCAAACGTCTGTACAACGACCTCGTTACTCGTCACTGGTACTTCGACATTGTTTCGCTGAAACGGTCATTCATACCTATTAAACGCGCGGACCGATCGAGAGTGATCTCATTTCCTGAAGGGGCATTGGGGGTCCGGGTTGCGGGAGGACGCCGGCCGGCTTATCGCCACGTCACGTATAGTAGCGCTGAAAGCTTATCGGTTCGGAAGCGGGCCCGCAGTATCTGGAGCGAGCGTTGCATACCAAACCAACCACCAGTCTTTCTTTAGTCGTGGGCTGTTAACGAGTCCCGCTTTATGTGCTAGCGACAAGTGCATTGAACCCAGAATCCACCCATGGATCAATCTGGAATCATGTTAGCACTGATTGGAGTGATTTTGCTCTCTGCTTTGAGGATAGATGCTACTGGTGAGTATTAGTACTTAAATTATTGCTGGCGTTATGCTGTTTCTGTAATTACTGTATGTATTTGACACAATGTAGCATTATCCTCTTGCTCTACGTATGGGTGACATCATTGCTAGTTTACTGCATTGCTGAATCTGTTCAATCCATTAATAGGGAGATAATTGTCTCAGTAGGTTGATTAGTGTTTCTATTGAAGATAATGTATGTTTGTAAAATTATCTCAGTCAATTTAGGACAACTATAGAATTCTTGTAATTTTCTGAAAGATGTAGGGTGTATTTACTGCCAGTTGTTGGCCTACTCAAAGTCCCTAAATAAAAAAAATAAAAGAATATATCATTATATCTCCTAGTAATAATAGTGTACCTAACGTTTTCTAGAAACCACCCTATTTTTCAAATACTGCTTAGTCCTGAAATTAAATGAAGAAATGATGATGAATGATGTTAATTTTGATTAAATTCTGTACCTATATACCTTATATGTCCTGGAATAACACATGGATACTTATTATTCCTAAAAATTATACAGTTCAGGGATCTTTTACCCCATATGAAAATGGAAAATGGCTCAGCACTACTAGTGATAAAATATTTTTACTATTCTCGTTTCAGAGGATGTAGTCGTCCTGACTGTCGCTACGGATGACAACCATGGCTTCCAGAGGTTCCTACGATCATCTAAAGTCTATGGTATAGACGTGCAAGTTCTTGGCAAAGGTCAACAATGGAACGGAGGAGATATGAGCCATGCGGGTGGCGGACAGAAAATAAACCTTCTCAAGGATAAGTTAAATGAACTCTTGAAATCTGGAGAGACAAACAAAATCATATTATTTACTGACAGGTACAGAGTTCAGAATGTCGTAAATAGATTATTTTAAGGATTTTTAAATGTGGGGCTTTATTCTTAAAAATTATGAATGTTAATTAGTACTGCACTGTACAATATTGTATTGTGCAATTTTATTACATGTTACATTACTTTTTATGTATAAGGGGGTTAATCGATTGATATGCATAAACAGTACAGTTGTCATTTTATATATAAATAGAAGATAATTAACTATACCTAATTAAAAGTTGATAGCTGGAGTCACATCCTCTAGAATTTGCTTATTTGAGATTGCGTCAACCCGATATGAACTGCAGTGCAGCATAAGAATATTTTCTATTATATTTTTCAGCTATGACGTAATATTCACTGCAGGCATAGAAGAACTAGTAAAAAAATTCAAGGCATTCCCCGATGCAAAAGTCGTGTTTGCTGCTGAGCAGTTCTGCTGGCCGGACACTAATCTCGCCACACTGTATCCTGAGACTGATGGACCAAACCGTTTTCTCAACTCGGGTGGATTTATTGGTAAGCCAATTACATTACTACAATATACATTAAACTAGATATTAGAAAAAAATAGGTAACTTGTTTACTTTATAAGTGAATACTAAGCGAAAAGGTGGCCTATTTTCACTACAGAAGAGATTGCTAAATTTTGCCAAAACTGGATTTTGTGTTAAAGATATCTTGTAGGCATCCAATTTAGACGTTTCTTAGCATTATTGTAACTGGAGAAAGTGTTGTTTTGAAAACTGCTATTTTGGAAAAAACCTATCCATTTTCCATAAAGCTTTATGCACCAACAAGATAATGCAGTCAGATTTTAAAGGGCACAAGTGACAATTCATTGTCGGGAACCATGTATTGCCTATTTTCATCCTCCGTTTTATACCATCTAATTGACATGGTTTGGAAAGTTAAATCAGTTGAACAAGTTGATAGGAATCGAGCCAAGTCAATTAATGATACACCAAATGATAAACCATCTTATTGAGTCAATAAAATGTAATGATTGTCATGGATTTCAGACAGCAATGAATTAAATATACAGTTGATATTTTTTTAATGAAACTGCCTACTTTTATTATAATGTAGTACTTATTACTACATTATAATAGAACATTATAATAATATGTTATAATGGAATTTCTATTATTATGATTTTTTTGTTACAGGTTACTTGCCAGAACTGATAGAAATATTGAATTTCAAGCCAATAAAGGACAAAGAAGATGATCAACTTTATTACACCCAGGTCTACCTTGATGATGATGCACGAGAAAATCTCAAAATTCAATTAGATCACAACTCTGCTATTTTCCAAAACCTCCACGGGGCTCTATGTAAGTGCAAAATAGGAAATGCATCAGCTGCATAACATGGCAGCGTATTTTTTCGGTTTCCACACGGTTTTCTTGGTTTCCACATTTCATATATCTATGGTTTCTACTATATTTTCCCTGTTATTAGTTATAATATCATATTATCACATCAATAGAGCAGGGACGTGTTTGTAATGTTTTGCCGAGGAGCCTTATTTTAACATTAACACTTGTTTTATGTTTTAGCTGATGTGGAGCTAAAGGCGAATGACACTGCAGAATGGCCATACTTGGAAAATGTAGTTACTAAAGAAAGACCGCTGGTCATACATGGAAATGGTCTCGCTAAGCTGACACTGAACCACTTTGGAGACTATCTTGCCAAGTCCTGGTCTATGAAGGAAGGCTGTGCCGTTTGTGATGAAAAGAGGATTCAGTTGGATGTAATCTACTTTATTGTCACAATAATTTATTTATTAATAGGACATAGAATTGGGTGCTCAATGCGAGTTTTCTTATTTTGCAGGAGGAAAAATTGCCAAGTGTCATGTTGGCTGTGTTCATAGAGCAAGCCACACCTTTTCTGGAAGAGTTTTTGGCTCAACTTTTGTTAACGGACTATCCAAAAGCCAAGATGCATTTGTTCTTAAGGAATAACATAGATTTCCACGAAACATTGGTCGAGAATTTTTTCCAAAAGCACTCCAAGGATTACGCTTCGGCAAAAAGAATTAAACCTAGCGATTTCATCACTGAGTCTGAAGCTAGGAACATCGCTATGTAAGTATTATTAAAATCTATTTATTTTATGCAAAGTAGCAGATAAAAAAGGTATCTTACAGTCATAGCCTGGTTTACTATATCTTTGTATCATTGTATTTGCAGTGAGAGATGCATGAACAGCGTCTGCGACTATCTGTACTCGATTGACAGCACGTCTCGAGTAGAGAGCAAGACTCTACGCCACTTGCTGTCCTCAGGTACTCAGTATAACTGAAAATAATTATCATAGCAAGCTTTTTTGTTACTTGGTCAGAAACTTACTGATTTGTAATTGCAACCAGCCGATACTGTGCCCTAAGAACTGTTTATGCGAACGCGTTTTGGTCTCATTATTTATTTATTGGCTTGTTCTCTTAGGTTATGACGTTATTGCACCGATGCTAGTGAGGCCTGGCCAGGCTTGGTCCAATTTCTGGGGAGCCGTGAACTCAGCTGGATTCTACGCAAGATCTGTTGATTATATGGACATTGTTTTTGGAGGAATCAGGTAAGTAGTATACTATACTTTTTCTTTTATTGCTACGAAAACATAAATGCAAACCAATCTGATTAAATTAAAAATATATTTTTATAATAATGTATTAAAAAACCTCTTGGTTACATCAACTACCGTCGATTTAGTACATCCGCTGATGTTGATAGTAACTTTCTAAAATTAACATGATAAATATACTTTTCAGTAGGAGTAAATACAATAAAAACCAATAAATTAAAAATAATATAAAAATTAAATGATTACTGTAAATTATTTGTGATAATTGGTGATACAACACTTAAAAAATGCTTATGATAAGCTATCACAGTCTTATTCTAAATTAAAACGATTAACCTTAAGAACCATTTACTAAATATGTGTACTGTAGAGTCGAATATAATTAACGAAAGTGATATAAATGAACATTTACATTTGTTAACGTAACCCTATTCCCAGAGCGTGATGAATATAACGAGGGGTCTAATCGAACGCTATGGAGAAGTCTGTCTTGAAGGAACGCCGGTCGATAGAGTACATGTTGTCTGCGGTACACTCGTACACGCCTGCGTCCATCTGCGTGGCCGGGTCAATCTCTATCTTGGACTTGACGCGGTCGTCGCCGATCGGCCACTCGTGTATCTTGCAAACAAAAGATTATAATATTAATAGGCATCTACATACTCCTTCCCTTTACAGACAGTTCAAGTTTTTATTTCTTGGTCACGGCACCACAATTGCTCTTAGAGGTCCGGCCTAAGATGTAAAAAACTCTTACGTCTCAAACCATCCACGCCAAAGTCGACCTTACTTCGCCAAGTGCTTTGTAGTCGAACGTTTTTAATGTAAATTGATAGCTGTTAAAGGACCATGATTGGCCAACAATTCCCAGCCGTGTATATTCGTAGATTCGTTGGCATATTATACGTCTCCTGTCTCAAACTAAAATAACACTGTCTCATAAAGAATCGGGCATAAACATGCGAAATTGACCCCATAGGACAGTATAAATCTAAATCGAGTTAAACGAATGAACATTCTAGTGCCCCACACCAAATCCTCGGCTAGCTAACACCCAGGCTGCAATGCCATTTTCATGAATATGGCTTTAATACTTCTATATCGCGTATTTTTAGTTACATTTTGTTTTATAACGCTCTGCATAGAATCTGTTTTATCTATTTTAGAATTTTATGTGCCGTTTTACAACATGTCTTACGGATAAATAGCTACGCAATCGACGTCTTTTGGAAACTTCAGGTTCGTTGTGTTCACGTTTTAATAGATTTGCCAGTATATCCTGGTCTTCGTACCTTTGCTTCTACATCGGACGATAGCTATACCAGTATAAAAATACAGTTATAATTTATGTCAAGTGGTGCGCGCGACGGCGACATCGCGATGCAATCACCGGCCAATTGAGCATCTAGCACAACGTTCTACGGGTATAATAGAGGCACGTTACGAATCGCACTATTTATTGTCAATGATCAGAGCAACACTGTATGGTTAAAGTAGGTAGGAGAAAATAGGACGACTGTAACCACTCAAATAGATATACGGCATAGCTAGGCCAATTTCACACAATATGTAACAACTGGCCCCAGCCACAACTACTTCAAGTAAGATGTAGTGACTGGGCCAATAGTAACAGCCGTCCTAGTGAGCGCGCTGATTTGATTATTTCAATTTATTCATTGCCTACAACGAAGGTAACCGTAACTGAGGCTGAGGGCACGACAGGGCCCCCTAGGACGAGTAATAAAGTTATTATTCGCGGCATATGGGAGCATGTACTCGTGGCGTTATTACTGCAAAGACTTTGCGATTTGAAAGGCTTGACTCACGTGCAAATAATGATGAGCGAATATTTCAGTTCCATCTTTGAACCACGTGATGTGTGGCCGGGGCGAGCCTTTAGCGATGCACAGGAACGCTATCTTGTGGCCCAATACGTATTCAAGGTCGAAGTGAGATGCCAGCAGGATCTTTGCCCCCTGAAATATTAAAGATTTATAAACGACATACTTCTAGATATTTCCGGTATACTGTTGCTTACCGATTCCTATTCTAGGAAGCGAAGCCGAGATGACACCTTAGTATCATTTACATGTAATGCAACATGTCTTGTGTGCTGTAATTCGATAATCATAAAAACCGCGGCGTTAACTTTAGATTTACTTTGATTTACATCTCAAAAACCAAGCAACTTCCATAGAGGTCCAATTGCGCTCGCTTGATTGTTACTGAATGGGTGCATCACTACGTTACTTATGAGAGTAGATATATGGGACATCCTGCAAAGCGTGCATGTATGCTGGATCAATTGTGCCAATTGAATTGTCAATCAAAATATAATATATAATACGTTGTGGCATCTCTCAGTCGCATGTCACGGCACGGTCAAATCGAATGGAAAACTACACTGAGATATCTACGCCTTGTGATGACTTCGGCAAACCTTAATTTATTTATTTGTTAGAGACAGACTCCCGATGCCTAGCTTTTTAAATATAATCGAACCTCCGCTAGGCCCTGATAGGTAAGATGTTGTCTCTTTGTAGCAAAACATCGCATTACAATACTAATAAACATTATTATTTTATATTATGCGTTCGCGTTAAAACAAAAAAAATAAAACTCACATCATTGTTGTTGTAGTACTGGTCTGATTCGGGGTCTCGATATTTTCCGGTTATGGGTAGTCCTATTTGTACCTGTGAACAACGATAATTTTATTAAAATAATATCGAACCATTCGCATGACTAAAAGTGTATTAAGCTTTTAATCGTGTACAATATAATATTTCTACATATGTAGCTATTATGTATGTCGTCTTTAATGCTAGGCGTATTTGCATTTAGTTTCTTTTTTAATGTTTTTTGTTGTCTTCATACGATTTATGCATGTAGCCAGTGGCTTATTTATTATATTTTAGTCACAATGCTGATTCCCAGTCAGTCAGATAGCCAGTATTCAAGTCGACATCACGATTCAGTTATGGGGTATAAGTTTTATTGTAAGTTCCTAGGCAGTTTTGCATCATATGGCACTGTTTTGTATGTCTATCATTTACCCGCACTCGTGCACGTTAACCAACACTTGCCCTAGAAAACCTTTGTTTATTTAAGATTCAATGCTAAACTCAGGTGGACTTAGTCACCAGGTACATTTGACGTTTGTTTATTTCGATATTTGCACTAGATGCACGTTGTAAAATATGTTAAGTTTAAATTAGGTTCATTCTAAATTTAATAAGTTGGTGCAAGTTGCCCTTAATAGTTAATATTCCATTATAATTACACAACACGCAAGTTTGAGAAAAAGTACAAAAGCAGCGTAATATTTTAAATTTTCCGCCTAGAGAGTTAAATAATGAATGTAATCACCCTCGACTTCGTTCTGCTCCTAGTGCGCCCGCGCCGAGCGTTAGCCGAGTCCATCAGGTACCAGTAGAGAATCAGCAACGCCAGTAACACCCGCGGTCTCATCAGAAACATTTCTAATCTCTTCTCGACACTTTCTTTTCAATAAGCTAAAATATATTAGATGTATTTCGATATTTGTGTTGTGGTATGTTCCTCCGTGGGGTCTGAATGCAACTGGTAGTGTAGGCGAATCCTGCCGCGCCAATCTCTCAATTGGCTAATGACGGGAGGTGCTCACGCCGGCCCTTGTCTCCCCTAATATATAGCTACCGTCATTTCCTTTGGTATATCGTAGCATGGTACTGTAGTTCAATTGGATGTTTATAAATTAGATCGTAAGGGTCAATGGAATACTCGTATCTAGAGCGTAGATAGGATTCGGTTGTTGTAGATTGCGTCTCGCGGAATCACCCGCGTTGACTGTGATCCCACCGAAGTAGTGGATTTTTCGGAGATAATAAGTAGCCTTTATTTATGTAATTCTCCAGCTTTTTATCTATCTCTATGCAAACATTACGTCGATCCGATAAAAATAATAACAATAATGTCTTTGCGAATAAATTCATGATCAAATAGTAGAGAAGAGAAAAGGGCCCATTAGCTTACGGATTATTGTCAAAATTCTTTGGTCTACAAGAATTTTAACGGCTTTTTACTTTCGACGTATACGATAAAAGGTTATCAGTTTGTTCATGTGTTATGTATTTATTCCTTTATCTCTAGCAACTGGCACAATTCCGTACAATCGGAAGTGTGAAAAAACAACTTTAATATGACATTCCGTATCAGATAGTTCTAGAAGCGTCTATTTGAAAATGTTTACGCTGCGGAATTGACCGCGAATTGAAATGGTATGAGCAACGTGTCAAATTGAATAAATTTATTATAATGGTTTATAGCTGTTGTTTATCGTGTCACACCTGAGAATGTCCAGAAAGGTTGCTTCTACATTTCAGGGAGTTGTCTTCACCCTATTTAATCTGAGAGAAAACGTGTCACGATTCGACGAAAAAAAAGTGTTACTTTAAGACACGTTTCGTTTCTATAAGGGAGATTGGGCGGATGAGTACAGGAGCCTCTTATTATCCTCATTACGGGTGCATAGTTGCACACCCTGAGAAGTTTTTAACTTTTAATTTTAGAGATTATGTCATACGTAACGTAATCATTACGTCGCCTAACTCTGATCTGCCTAATACAAAGAGCTTTTTTTAATTTCAATGTTTTTTTAAATACGTATCAGGCAGAGCTGTAGTCACACTCTTAATCAGACCCTGTTTACAGCTGACATATTTTAGTTCTCCTTATAAACAGGTGTAAACGGTACCTTAACGGTTGCTATCAGGATGGTTTACGAATGCAGTGAGCACGGTCACGGCCATTAAACTACCATACATTTGGTAACTGTGGTACCATACCCTACGTACTGAAAATCACTGTCAGTGAGTTTAAATATGCTTATGTTGTAATTTTTAGGGGAACTTGGAATGTGCCGTTCATCACAAACTGCTATGTTCTCAAGATGTCCGTGTTCAGAGCCCAGTCGGCGAAAGAAATCACTTACACCAATAAGGAATTGGATCCTGACATGGCCTTCTGCGCCCGCCTTAGAGCGCTTGTAAGTATGACTAGAAATATTAGATTATCTAAGTGCTCTTGTGGCAGAGTCTGTCAGGCCTCTGAAGTAGCTTAATGATTGCTTGCCATCGATAGCAATCAAAACCGAAAGGTTAGCTTGCCCTCCGAGAGCAGAGCGATGGGAATCCGCACATCGATACTAATATATAAAGCTGAAGAGTTTGTTTGAACGCTAGGATCTCAGGAACTACCGGTCCGAATTGAACAATTCTTTATGTGTTTTATAGTCCATTTATCGAGGAAGGTTATAGGCTATATAACATCACGCTACGACTAATAGGAGCGGAGCAGCAATGAAGAATGTGGCAAAAACGGGGAAAATATATTGCTCTTAAGAGAGTTATTGCGGGAAAACTTGAATTATGCGGGTGAAACCGCAGGGCGCAGCTAGTAATTTATACAAAGTCACTGATGCGGTCGAGGATCGAGCTCGGTGTTGTTGCGATGCAAAGCGCACAAGCCACTGCTCGCCCATCATCTCAAAACCCATGTGCGAGTCATATTTTGTACGAAAATAATTAACAATGACTCTTTGTATCTCCATTACTAAAGGCTATTGCAATCAGGCATGCACACTCATTTACTTCAAGTCGGCTTAGAAGGAAAGTAAATAGCAAAAATCTCCAATTCCAGGGTATATTCATGCACGTGAACAACGAGCGTCATTTCGGGCACCTCGTCAACCCGGAAACTTTCGACATCAGCCGGACTAACCCTGACGTGTACCAACTGTTCGAGAACAAGGACGAGTGGGAGGCGCGCTACATACACCCCGATTACTACAAGAGCTTCGAAGAGGGCCGGAAGCATGCCATGGTCAGTACTCAATATTAACAGAAAGCTATTTCGATAAACTCAACTAGGATTTTATTTTTATTTGACTGAGTAACGAGAGCAAGTCATTCACCTGGTGGTAAGCGCTACGCCAGCCCATTACAGTTACAGTGCCATCCAGAACTTTGCATTGTATAATATTGCGCGGCACTGCACTGCGCTCGTCACCCTGAAACATCACGTTAAAAGTCTCATTAGCCCAATAATTTCGCTGGAACCAGTGCCCTTCAAACCGGAACACAGTATGGTTCTCAAACTACTGCTTCTGCTGGATTCTTCTTTCGTCCCCATGTTTAAACTAACACTGTACCTGTACCTTGAGATTGTGAATAACGCGTCGCGATCATTTACATGGACTCTGACCCCTAACGAACAAAAATATTTGTAAATGAAAAATATTTGTTTACTTTTGTTGTTATTTCAGCCGTGCACCGACGTTTACTGGTTCCCGATGATGACCCCGCGGTTCTGCGCCGAATGGATCGCGATCATGGAGGATTTCGGCCAATGGAGTGATGGCTCGAACTTTGTAAGTTGACAGGAAACTCTAGTGTAACGTTTTGTGGTAAACGGCCGGCCAAGGCAGGGCGAGGAGGGCTGCAGATCGGGTTCTTTACGAGTTACGTTTAGTCGTGACATAGGCTGATGGTGATGATGTGTATGTACGTGTGTCCAGGATAAGCGGCTGGAGGGTGGCTACGAGGCGGTGCCGACGCGCGACATCCACATGACCCAAGTGGGCCTCGACCGGCAATGGCTCGCCATACTCAAGGATTACGTGCGCCCGCTGCAGGAGATGGTCTTCACCGGATACTACCACAACGTCAGTACTACTTCATTTTACTTTTTAGAAACTTTTTATTTTCATATTCATGTTCATTAATTGTTCTTTTTGCGTTGAACCCTGGTGGGTAATACGGAGTATTTGTATGAAAAAATAATTAGATAAAGCGTCGTAATCACATACATACATTCTGAACCTTAACCAGAAATCCCTATAATTACTACCGTTCTCAAGTGATGCGCTTACCAACGAACAGCATTGCATGTTTATTTATATAGACAGATACAATAAGTTTGCACGTTTTGTTTCCAGCCTCCTAAGTCGCTGATGAACTTTGTGGTGCGTTACCGTCCTGACGAGCAGCCCTCGCTGAAGCCCCACCACGACTCGTCCACCTACACCATAAACCTGGCCCTCAATACTCCCGGTAAGATATCATGCACCTTTACAACCATCTATCATGTTCCTAAGTCCATAGAATTAATTTTACAATCTTCTAGAATGTTCCTTAGTTATTAGAAATTGTTTAGCCATGTTCTGGAATGTTCCTTAGCTCTTAAAATTCGTGTTGTCCACTTCTAGAATTTTCGTTAGTTTAAAAAATTTGCCATCTTCTAGAACGTCTCGTACTTCTCAGAATTGGTTCTGATTTGTCAAATTTATTTTCAACTACATAGTACGAGAACGCGAGAAGTGGTACCCTATGCAATAAAAGAGTTCTATTGTTTCCGCAGAGGTGGACTACCAGGGCGGCGGTTGTCACTTCATTAGGTACAACTGCTCCGTGCGCAACACCAAGATGGGCTGGCTGCTCATGCACCCCGGGCGGCTCACGCACTTCCACGAGGGGCTCAAGGTCACCAACGGCACGCGCTACATCATGATCTCCTTCGTCGACCCGTGAATGACCCCCCGACCACTGCAGAACCTCGGCAAGCAAGGGAGAACAAGAGCTACCAACGCGTGAACTAGCATTATGTTACTGTCATTAATACAACAGCCCTAAGTAATATCGCATACTACTAAGCAAAAGAACTGCTTGGTCACGTATTAGCAGCCCATGTGTCAACTCTATCATTGTCCATTGATGCCAGGACTGCCACTCAACTGGTTTTCCCATACGCGTTAATTGACAATGATTCGTCGCCGTCGCTTGCCCAGGACTTAACGGCTTACAGACCAAGGAATCGATTGTCCAGCACTAAAATAGATTACAAATGTTAATTATTTTGCTCGTAAATGTTTTTGACGAGTAGTAGATAAATCTAGAACATAATAATAATAATAATAACATTTGAATAGCTGCGGTTGTTGTGGAGCTCGCCTCGCTTGCGGGGCCTCGCGCCACCCGAGCCGCACCACTGTGCCGTTCGAGATTAACTATGCTTCAAACGTTTGTAAACTTTAGCCTTAGATAAGAATACGTCGATAGGAAACGAGGAATTAGATTCATATCCTCGGCCGTCGTCATAAGATAACATTGCTAGTTGATTCACCGAATTATTACACAAACATCATGCTTCTTACCTATTGAGAAATAGTTTTACAATCAATGAGACAGTCAAATTCTTATTCCTATCTGTAAATGTTATACTCAACTTGCCCAGTTATTTTCTAAGTATAATTTTATCGATAGTTTATATTTTTATTAGTACACACTCGAAATGTATTCGATTTGAGTAAGATATGGATATGACTTGTTGGAATCTCATGTCATTTATTAACGAACTGATAAGAGAAAGAAATAATATTTTTTTGTGTATGTGATGTATGTTTGTAATCAGTTGGTTCTTTTTTTATTCAATATAATTAATGATATAATAATCAAAACAAGATTTACAATACGACTATATTGAACAATCTATATGGAAAAACCTACTTTGCTATAAATATCGATACTTATAAGTACATACACAAGGCAATTTTCTGTTTATATAAATCACCAAGCGAGCTCGCTTCTTGGTGTCCTATCATTTAGGATTTTCGATATTACCAGCACCGGCATTTAAAACAAGAATGGAACAATATCCCAGCATTTACTATAATAATTCTTGAAATAATAAGAGTTTATCTGTTTTACTATAATAGATTTAACCATAAAATGTGATGAAAGTATATTTTTGGAACGAATGCAGTGTAAGGAATTTAATATGCTCGCGTACTCAAGATTTCGTTGCACAAAACCTAACCGTTTGATACAACACATAAACCAAAGATTTTTAAGTGTAACTAACAGTTTGTTTTGTGATTGCAATGTAGACACAAATAAAATAATTGTAAATGTTCTTTTGACTTTTGATTTTCATTCCCTAAATTTTTCCTACTTTCCTTTTACAATGTAAGTTTGTATAATGATATTTCTTCGTATGCAGACTGCTAAAACTAACTTTTACGATGTGGTAAAACTTGCATAGGCGACACGAAACCTACTTTACTTCTAAAAACCCTTTGTGTACTTACCAACAGATTTTTATGACATGGTCCAAATTCCAGGATTAATATCACAAATTTTATCTTAACGCCGTCTGTCTGCTTCGGTAAGTAATTTTCAAGTGTCAACCATGTAGGACGTGAGTGTATGAAATATTTTCGTTTTGTTGCGCTAGATGGCGGCAGCTGATGTGCTATTCGATTCAAGTATACAAACTTGCGCTCTTGTTTGTTCCACAAACTTTGATTAGATAAATACGTCAGAGGGCTGAAAATTGTCTGGTATTAAAAGATGAGATAAAAATCTATATAAAAATTATTTTTCAATATACTTAGTGTCCCTCTACTTCAATATATTTTTCACAACGTTTGCAAAGAGTCTCAGACTCTGTATACTTACTTTTCAGAAAATATGTCTAGTGTTTGCCCTCAAAATGCTCATTTACCTTCATTTGATCATCGTCCTCAAATCTTCGTAACATATGGTCTTTCTTGAAAATTTTCAAAAAAGTTGCTTGGAGCCACTTTTAGACTACAGGGTAGCGGGTGGTTTATTTCGTCGAAGCCAGTTTCTCGCAATGCCTGCTTTGCAATTGTAGTTTTTTTTTTTTATAATGATGATACGGGGACAAATTTCGTCCAAGTTGTCCTTGCACAGGTCCAAAAACCCCAATTAAGTCTCAACTCACAACCCACATCGGTCCACTGCTGAACACCGGTCTCACCCCTATTTACGCGATGAGGATTAGGCCATAATCCGGTCCGGATTGGCGGATAACATACCTCTGAAATAATTTTCAGGTGTGTGGGTTTGCTCATTATGATTTCCTTCACCAAAAAGCGAGTGATAATGTCGTAAACATGTTTTGACAAGAAACATTGGAACCGAAATTAGAACTCACGACGATGAATATTCAGATGATTTAAGCACGCCTGAATAGTTATTGGAAAGTGTTGAAGAGTGGTAACTACTGGGTAAGAGCTCGAATTCACGTCGCTTTTTTTTTCTAATCTTACACTGCTCTCACCCAGTTTTAGCATCTAAGCGCCCGCAGAGCCACGTGAAAACAGGCGCAAAGCAAGTTGTGTTTTGTGTGGTATTGTTTCCACCCACGATCGCGATCGTGGCGGGGCGGGCGAAAACGGCGCCATGAGCGTTGTTGTTCGATACAATTTCCATACATTATGAAATTACGCGTGTAGTAAGCGGGGGGAACGCGACAATTCCGCCGCGTGTGTTCACAGCCTTAACTCGTCAAAGGGCAAAGGTGTTACTTGAATGAACAATTAATTTCTGGAAAATTCTCTCTACCCGTGTACCTGTCTGAATTACTTATGGTTCAATAAATAGACTTGCTTAGGAAATATGTAAATATGAATTTGCTTGAAAATTCTAAAGGGTTAAGTAGGTCGAAGTACGAGGG
Source organism: Campaea margaritaria (assembly GCA_912999815.1). Lineage (NCBI taxonomy): Eukaryota > Metazoa > Arthropoda > Insecta > Lepidoptera > Geometridae > Campaea > Campaea margaritaria. The sequence continues at coordinate 12,662,120 of OU538788.1, forward strand.
TGAATTTATCGGTAAAATAGTTCAAATATATGTAAGTAACCCACGCCCGGACTCATTAAAGGTGTCGCGGCAGTGAATATCGATGAGAAAAATCATTCATGTAGATATTTTGCCGAAAATAGGAAATTGCTAAAACCCAGAAGCGGATAAAATATTTATCCCTGCAGAATTAGGTAGGTACAATCGTGAGTAGAAGAGCTGATAGCTAAAATAGTAATATCCATGATAAATCTCCGAAATAGTTTTTTTTATTTTTTTATTGCAGAATAGGCAAGCATTTCACCGCAGTCTCACCTGTTGCTAAGTGTCGACACGGCCGAGGATACGGCATGCTTGCCTATAAGATGCATATAAACGATACCTATATAAATACATTAATGGAAATAGTAATTACAAGTCTCTCATCGTCATCGTCAGACATCCAATATGATGGCTTCTGAATCCTTTTGCAGTAATGACACACCAATCAATTATATAACAATAATTATCATTAATATCATACGCACCGTAAAACAACCCTCCTTTTGGGCTTTAGGTAAAACATAACGAATTACGAAAAGCAGGAGCAATAAAAAAAGTATATACTTAATAAAACACGCTTTAATAGCAAGCCGAATTAAAAAGCAGAAATAATTAATTTGATGGTAAAAAAGCGTGGGGTGCTTGATATCAAAAGGTAATTTATAAATATAAAGTAAAAAGCAGTGTTTTTTGAAATACTTTATTTTTTTGTTCATATACCTATCCTACATATATTTTATTAACTACTAGCTGCGCCCCGCGGTTTCACCCGCATAATTAAAGTTTTTCCGCAATAACTCTCTTAAAAGCTATATATTTTTCCCATTTTTGCCACATTCTTCGTTGATGCTCCGCTCCTATTGGTCGTAGCGTGATGTTATATAGCCTATAACCTTCCTCGATAAATGGACTATTCAACACAAAAAGAATTTTTCAATTCCAACCAGTAGTTCCGAAGATCCTAGCGTTCAAACAAACAAACAAACTCTTCAGCTTTATATATTAGTATAGATAAAGTGTGCAACATTTCGATTTAATCCGACGTTTAGAAGGAGGTCACAATTATGTTCAAAGTTTCCTTACATACATACATACATACTTACTAACATATGTATGAAGCTAATAAAAGCGTGTTAAAAAGACAGTATTGCAGTATTGCAAAGATATGAATAAAAAAATCTAAAGAACCTACTATTTGAATTATATCTGGAAGGGTGAGGAGAACGTATAAAAAAATGAAAAAAATCTGAAATTAATCTATAGTGAAATCATACAAACGAAGTTACTGCCTAGCTAAATAGGTATGGAAAAGAAGATTGAAAAGAAGATCTCATTGTCTGCCCTATCACTTTACATCCAATATTTTTCTACTTTGGAGTTATATTAGTTCGTAAGGCTTTATGCAAAAGTTTTTAACGAAGCCTAACTAATGCTTTAATATACAGACTAACTTATGGAACTTGAGTCTGATCGCTCAACATTCTCGAGACTTTCTTCAGTCTCCTGTGACTTGAAGTCATTGAACCTTTTGTTCGGGAATCTGTAATGTTTGCCGAACGCCGGCTCGGCGAATTTCTTGAATCTTTTGTATTCCTTTTCTTCCCTCGCCCAATCGTCTTTAGTGACATACGGGAATAAGTATCTCATCCATTTTGGCACAAACTCATCCATATAGAAAAATCGCCTCTTCCACACCTTGTGTGTGTGGCAGTAGGCGCCGTTGCCACCCATCCAAAATGGCATCCTGAAATGAATGTAATATTGCAACAATTATGTACCAGTACAAACTGGTAAAGCAATAATTTTACTAAGTATTATACAAACTGTCATTTGATATTAGAACTATAGTATTTATTATTAATTTCCGAAGCGTGCCTACTAGAACAAATTTAGTGAACACCTTTTCACAAGTAGTAGTTTCGATCTACTTCGGAGCAGGAATACTAGTAATCAAATCACCGTACGCAACACTAGAGGGTCTAGGGTGACCTGTCAAATTTCAACACTGGAGGTTGGCACTACCTCATCGGACAAATCATAAGCAAATCACAATAAACCAATGTTACTTACAAACTTAAATGTCTCAAAGCCCATCGGTAGCTATTAGTGTAAAAATAGGTATCCACCGGGTTTAAGGTGGGATAGGGCTTTGCGCTGGATAGACCTGCGGCAAGGGCCACGATCGTCATCCCCGCCTGGTACCCCTCCAGTAGCACTACCACCCCGTTTTTAATATTCTGACTCGTAGGCGACCTGACACCCGAGGGAATCGCTGCAAACATAGCAATTAGATAATAAATGGATTTAGATAGTTTAAGCAGAAATAAATAAGGTAGCTTGTATTCTTGTGGTGGTAGGCCTGTTCTGAAAGAGTTCGCCCGGGGACTTCCCCGGTTCTTCTGTAGTACTTACCACACCTTCGTCAGATATTTATCCTCCAAGTACACTACTGTGTACAAATATTACTGTGTTCTGATTTGGAGGACAATGCTTAAAGCGAATTTACTGGGCATATGAAACTTATTGTAAGAACAAATGTCTCAGGGTTTAGAGCGCAGTGCAAAGTTCTGCAACGCAAAGTTCTGGTTGGCGCTGTTACTGGCACCCACAGCATGGGAATGCGTTTACTGTCAGGTTAACGACTTGCTCGTCTCAATATTTAGTAACATAAAAAGATGGTCAAATCATAGCCATAAAATTACCCGTGGTTGGTATCGCCAGATCGAGCCCCAATCGGGGCTTCCAAAAGAACGTTCCTGGAACTGCTCCCTGAAACGACAATTCAATTATTAGGCAGGTATGGACTGTGCTCCTCCAGCTCTCTGCCAGAGTGGTGCGACAGAAATGTCTGCAGTATTCAGCATATCTAGAGTCGGTGATAATTTCAGAGCATTTGTTTAAGATATGATATTAAAAAAGCTTCCGCTATTCAGAACTCAAAAATATTTAGGTAAAGTAATATTATGATCCGATCTGTCGAAGCAAATTATGTGTCATGCTCCCAGAGTTCAGGTAAAGGTATAATAATTACTTGTCTGGCAATTAATTTATCCATACTATAAATAAAAATTAATGGTAACAGCGTTGCTAAGTTCAAAACTTGAGAATGACTGCACTAATTCGGATATTTTTTTAAATCAAATATTAATTGTTGACGTCCAATGAAGGCTATTATGACGAGAAACATTGGAAAATATTATATGCTCGGAAAAATTGCGGAAAACTGAAAGTGCTTTTTTCTATGTGATTTTTGTATGAAATCACGATTTGTCATTTTTTTTTTGCGATAGGTTGGGCAATGCAAAAATCTTGCGGGAAAACTGGAAATACGCAGGTGAAACAGCAGCGGAGCCCACCTATATTTAATACTAGTTGCGCCCCACGGCTTCCCCCGCGTAGTTCCCGTTTTGTCCCACGGAAACATATTATTATCGGGATAAAAAGTACCCTATTACTCAATCCTGGTCCCTGTCTCTATCTGTGTTCCAAATTTCATTCGAATCCGTTCAGTAGTTTTTGCGTAAAAGAGGAACAAACATCCATCCATCCGTCTATTCTCACAAACTTTCGCATTTATAATATTAGTAGGAAGTAGGATAACCAAAATTTATTGAATCGGAAAGCACAGGCATGTTCTATTTTATACGTATACAAGTGATAAAGTATATTTATAAAATCATATATTGAAGAATAAAATTGTATTTTTTCCATAAAATGGTGTGTTATAGTTGGTGTGGTCCCCCATATTTTCGTAAACTTTGTATAGCAACGACGTCGTGAAGGTGTAAAATTACATTGCGATAACTTTTCATATTCGTAGTTTTCCTTCTTTACCCTGATAGTCAATATGCTAGTAATTGTTCTTGTGACGTTGTTCTCGTAAAGTCACTATAATATTATATAATTATGTATAGTTATAGTTAGCTATATAAAATATAGCACTTATTTTGATGCCCGTGTATTAATTTATTATAATTATTTCATTTCCTTCAAAACCATATTATTACCATAAGAAATTGTATAAAAAGTCTTGTTACTGGGCGCATATAATATAAATTTTCCTTAATTTGTACTTTGTTTCTTTAAGCCTATTCTCATCGAGAAAATTAAAGTGTGGGTACAGTGGGAGAATATTAAAAACTACCCGGAAGCGGTCAGGTGGTTTCCAAGTAGTGTCATTATACTGAATAATGTGCAGTTGGCGACACGCGTTCGCAATACCGTTTAAACCTCAGAAAATTAGCAAACTGCACTAAGGGCTGTCTTCATCGTCACGATATTAAAAGCTTTTTGTTAAAGTACTCAAAATGTCTAGTCTGGTAAAGTCGCAGTCGACGTCACGATTCCGTAAATTGGTAGATAATTTACTGGAATCAATGCTGACCATGTCATTAGCGAATGGCATCACTAGACCGTGCTGTTTATACGTATCCAGGCAGTCGGTGGGGTTTCCATTGCGTGGTCCACATGACCAATTACTTTTAAATTAATCGCTACATGGTTTACTTAAGTATCCTCCACCCACAGAATAATTTTTAGGGTATTTAGGTCAGAGTGAAAATTGGTCACAGGCAAAAACAAGTGCCTATTGTCACACCTGTATTGATGTTTACTTCAACGATGCAAAATTTTTCAATAGCCATTCGTTAGCTTTGTTTTAGCGACGATGCGTGCATTTGTTTGTTTTTTATATGCTTCGCATCCGATGATCCACAAAAATTCGTGTCTCTATAAAGTTGGGTTGGTTAGGTCCCACTCGGCAGAGGCCCGTATTCCGCGGTCAAGTTAATAAAATAAGTCATCCGCCCAAAAGTTACACTTAGCCACGTTCTCGCACTGTCTCGCGATGTCATTCACTGCTTACTTATTGCTTATTTTGGATCAGTGTAAACCTGTTTTAAGTTAGATTCAGAAAGCAAAGCTCTTTCACATGGCACGAATCGCCAGGAGGTTCGGCACACTGTAACTTGAACCCACAATAAATTAAATTAAAATGATAATACAACTTACATAGGTCATCGGGATCACAAATAAAATTAAACATAGTTTTAACGACTCCATCTTGGCATATGGACGAACTGTAATTGAAAGCAATACCGCGCTTCTGTTCTGACTGAACTATAATACGTTCTGAAATGCTCTTTACGTCCTATGTTATGATGACAATAAATTCCTCGTTCGGAGGATGTCCAGTGATGTGATGTTGTTATAGCGTATACTTTTTCAGCCCATAATTTCTCGGATATTTATCGTTTTTATGAATCAGATAGGATTGCTGCATTTGCCTTGTTACCCGTGGAGTTTTATATGGATATCTAATAGCTCTATAGTAAACAGTCCTTGTGCAAAATACTGTACTGCCACCACACTAGCTAACCACTTTGAATCCAATCAAAAGACGTGCAACAATAGGCTTCAAAACCTGACGCATCACCGAGAATTTGTAACAGTATCGGAATCTTACAGGTTGAACAATATCAGTCGATGGCAGATTAGTCTGGTATCTATGATGCCCATATAGTTATAATTAATACGTACGTACGTACGTTATTAGTTAGGTATACGTAGTGTTGTGTTCATATTTTTAGTGATGTTACGGTTTGGCGGAAAACTGTCTTCTAATATAGAAAAAAATAATGGGTGTATTTTCAGAATTACTCATTAATATATTAGTGTAGGCTCATCCTATGGAAGAATGGATGTTTGTTCCTCTTTCACGCAAAAACCACTGAACGGATTCGAATGAAATTTGAAACACAGATAGTTTATAACCAGGATTGAGTAATAAGATACTTTTTATCCCGATAGTATGTTCCCGTGGGACAAAACGGGAACTACGCGGGTGAAACCGTGGGCGCAGCTAGTTCAAAATAATAATAAAAAAAAAAAACTGATCTATCCAATGAAGTGATAAGTGCCTAAAGGTGTCACACCGATGGGTAGATATATTTGGTGGCGACACTGTCGCCTAGAAAATAATATATTAATGGGAAGGCTGAAAATAGCGCTCCGACGGAAAAAAGTCGGAACTACCAAAAGGGGGCGCCGCAGAATTTATTTAAGGGGAAGAAGACAATAGCGCTGCGACGGAAGAAATCAGAACTAGAAAAGGGGGCGCCGCGCTGTAGAGCTCCAGAATCGATTTGCCCCGCCCGAGGGTCCCTCCAGCCAACTTCACAGCAGTACTTCATCGCCAGCTCACTTCAACATATCTACGCTATGTATGAATGTACTATCTATACGACTTTTTGTTTAGCCACCCCCATTAACAAAACTTGATACAGTTTGGCGGCATTAAGGTCACTATAGTCAATACTACACTGAGACTCGCACGAAGGACGTTGGTGTTGTCTTCGCATGGGGTCTCTTTATTTAATCTCGTATTATTATATTGTTAGATATTAATGTCACATCAGTGGATTTGGCAGTGCGATTATAACATAACCTTAAGATTAGTGAGAAATTGGACTGTGGATTTGTTGTTCTGAACTACCGATCGCGGTAAATTTAAATAAAAAAGTTTTTCTGCATACAATATAACTACAGGATACTGTTGTTCAGCAATAAGTGAAATTTCACGATTCCAAAAATAATTGTATCGTTAGCCGTTTATAGGAGTGTGGAGTGATTAGATGTTACATAGTGAAAGCTCTGAGGTACAATAGACTGTACGCGTCAGCAGCTATTATACCCAAAGTAGAAATAAGTCAGCACCACGTTTCGCCACAGCAAGCTACGTTACTCGAACCATTTCCCGACGAGGGCATCACCATTGAATGTCCGCGGGCAAAACGTAAAAGCAGCGTCATTGAATCGCATCGAGGCTTCACCTCCGAGGGAGGCTGCTGCGGACGAAGAGTGCGACCGCGGCGGAGTCGGCGTGCCCGGCGGCGGAGGCGGCGCCCGCCCTGGCTATGGCTATGAGGCGCTCTCGGCTGCCAGCGACGGCAGTGACGGCGAGCTCGACGAAGCGCCAGAGTACGCCGCCTTCGAGATGGAGATGTCCGGTGGCGGCGAGTCGGCCGAGGGTCCCTCCTCGCGAGCCTCCACTAAAGTCAACTTCCCGCCGGAAGTGGAGCTGGAGCGCCGTCCCACGGTCGGCGCCGTCCCATCCGCTGCCTACCACCGCGGCCGAGGCCGCTCTATGAGTGCCTGGAGCGACATCAGCCGTTCCAGTATACGCTTCGAAGAAAGGTTAGTCCAGCAATTGTCTATCTATACTTGCAATTCGGTCAAGGTTATCTATGAAATTCTACCCGAATTTCATATTTACATAGAAAAGCCATGTTTACGAAGAATCAATTTACATAGAAAAGCCACATTTACGAAGAATCAATTAAAGATTACATTTTGATTCCGAGTTGTTGAGACTGAGAGTTACGAGTCAGTCAAGTATCATGCGACAAAGGTAGTGGTATTGGAAATAATAATGAGTGCATCATAAGTGTAGATTAAGGTTTCATGCCATAGAATAAAGGCGCAAGAAGAATATATTGGTTATAGTAGGGGGTTCTACGACCACTCACCATACATTTGAATGGAATCAGCGAACCATTCGCATCATGAAGGACATTTGACGCATTCTACGGCATTCCACCAAATCTTGGCATGCGCAATCGTAGCCGAGGCCGCGGCGAGAGTAACGTTGGGCGAAAAGAGCTTTAGTCATTTTCAACCGAATACCAACCCTAAAGTAGGATTTCATTTCATTACACTAGCGTTTCTATATTGAGTTATAATTTCAACGTTTAAATAAGATGTTTCAAAGATATTTACATAATTACATTTTGTCAGCGCTTGAAGAGCGCAATGAGCAAATAAAAAAAAAATGTGTCCACCATTCTGGGCCGGGCCCCCGTGATGGATAATGGCCTAATCCTCTCTACGAAAATAAGACCCACGCTCATCAGTGAATAGAAATGGGTTGTGATGTGACATGAATAAAAGAACGCTTGTTTTTCAAAAGCAAAGAAACAAAATCAGCTCACGCGTTTGGTCTCTAGAACGCCAGGTAGGAACAAACATACATTGACTGATGAACACAATACCTTCCTTTACGTCACGCAGTCAGGTAAATTAACATTAATGCAGAGCAAAAGCTACCCGTGGTTACGGTTGTAGAGAGAACCTCTTGACTTTTTGACTATTCGCAACGTGTCAAGAAACAGTCTACTACATCTGACCATCACTCAAGCTGTACAGGAGGCATACGATAAAATCTTATAGCGATTCAATTGAAGACCTAAGCTGAACCGCGTCGCATATAATCGTATCGTGACGTCTTATTTTTTGTTATTTATTTATTCTTATTATTATAACTGTATACAGTTTAGGTTGAAGATGGCAGCAACTTACATTGAGTAGCTAATAAGCCATTTTCAACCTAAACTGTATCCAGTTTAGGTTGAAAATGGCAGCATCATAAAAAACTTTCTTGAACTCAATTATTATAAGCAATACTAGTATCAATATTAATAATTAAGTGTGTTACAAATGAATTGCCGCATATGCATGTTCATTTGGTACTTGAGGACGGCTCGATAGATTTGGCAATTATTTTGTCTGGACTCCTAACGTTAAGGACAGTGGCAGACCAATAACGTTGAAAGTCAAAAATAAAGAGGTTGTAATTAATCCATATTCGTTCGGATCGTTCCATATTTGCCGCTGCTTTCCAAAACATTCAAAGCGCATTGCAATGTTGCCTACTGCTATTCTACCCCGAAAGGAAGCGCGAAGGCTTGGCTCTGAATACATACGACCACGAATTAATTGAAATCCAATAAATTTTTATTCATTATTTTGCGTTCTTCGCAACGCACTATTCTATAAAATAGCTAAATGACTGACAACGCATATCTGGAGATAGAATGTTATAAAATAAACATACTTCATATTTTTGCTAAATGCTGTTTCATTCTCTGCATTAGTAAATTGGACCCGTACGCAGCCGGAACGGGTCCCTAGTAAATAATAAAACCACCGAGTAACAATGAAAATCCACCAATCCGGACCTGGCCCCCGTGGTGGATATGGCCTTACCCTCGTCACGAAACTAAGGGGAGACCCGTGCTCATCAGTGGGACTATATGGGATGATGATGATAATTTGATTAATTTTGCAGTTTAAACATGAACATGAATGAACATTTTGTAATATTAGAAATGTTAATAAAGTGAATAATTGACTTAGATAACGATCCGATTATCTTTTGCCACCAAGTTCATTTAAAACCCCATGTACTCGTTGGCTCTAAATGATCCGGTTTTTATGATGGCGCATGGCTGCCATGAGAAAGAAATGTCTCTTGCTGGCTTACCCGCGAACGAAATGCGATTTCAGCCACTACTGAGAAGACGCATGCTGTATACAAAATACTCTACTTTATGTCGAATACCACATAAAGCTGTGTCTAAAGTCAAGTCACGTTTTCTCTCGTGACGTTATTTTCGTAGCTTCACTAATCAGGGAAAATGTTGCTTTTGATTTGTGTATGTATCCATGTTTATCGCGACTTATTGTAACTCATATCAAAAGTTAATCAAACTTTTATGTTTTAATTATCGTAAATTTTGACTAGGTTATACACATCAACATTAAATGAAACCTTATAATAGCTTCAGATCTATTAAAACTGAAAACTTTAGCGTGTAGGCATTATTAAAACCTCTTTTATCCTCTTTTTTTTATTTGTAATCACGAAGAAGTTATCAAAGTAGATAAATACAAAACGAATAATTTTGAAATTCGAGCTTCTCCGGCCTACAATCGGCGCATCATGTTTGGCGCCAAGTTGAAAATATAAATTTCTTCCGCCCTATAAAACTCGTAATTGTACGTTGTTGCAAAGTGAAATCATTTCGATTGGCAACATTGTTAATTAGGGCGCCTGTAAAATGACCGCTACGTGATCTCTGCAGATGAGATCTACCACAGAAATCTACAATCCAGTTCGCATACATTTCCCGAAATTGAAGCTTTCCACGATATAGCCACAAACTCGAAACTGGATCAATTTAACGAAGTATTAAGGGCTTAAATAAAGATTTTATTTCATATCTAGCTGTTACACTCGAGTTCGCTCACGGTGGTATTTTTTATAACAGAAGAGGTTTGCCATCAAAGCCCGGTGACCTTTTCCGTCGCGTCGCTGCTAACAAACAATTTCTTTTCATCATTAGCTCGGTTTCTGCTTGATGGATTTAGATGACAAGTCATTTTACAAGTCAGATTCAAAGCTTCCAATTAGTTGTTTGTTGTTCTAATGAGGTAGTTATAGAGCCAGCGCCGTGTCAGTTTGTCAGGCCTGGAGGCATACCATGACTTCTTATAGCGATTCAATTGAAGACCTAAACTGAACCGCGTCGCCTAAACCGATTACAGTTTAGGTACAAAATGGCAGCAACCTAAATTGAGTCGCTAAAAAGGCAATTTTTAACCTAAATTGGGTCCAGTTTAGGTTGAAAATGGCAGCAACATAAAACATAAGACGTCACGGTACGATTATGCGACGCGGTTCAGTTTAGGTCTTCAATTGAATCGCTATAAGAAGTCATGGTAGGCCCCCAGAACAGGCAGACACCATTTTTAATGCTTTATTAAAGGTAAAAATAAAAGACGAGTGAAGTCGTAGTGGCTCTACGCCGAAGAGGGCCTAGCGTAGCCATTGAAATCGATTTTTGCATAGATACATAGAAACATACAATATGTCACCTCGGCTATAAACTTGCCTAGTGAGGGAATCAAAAGACATTGTCGTCATTGTCATAAGAATTTGATTGTCAAGAAAGCCTACTCGTATTACGACAGTTTGTTGAGTGTTTTGTTTGTATATCAGTGGAAAATAAACGTTTTTAATTACCATATACACCTTTTCGTAACTTGATAGGGAAATGAACAGCGTTTGTTTAAAGCGAGAAATATAGGACTTACTTATTGTATTATATATAATTTAGTATCCTGGCAATTAAAAGTCCTTTTTTGGTGAATACTCAATAACACTTCGGAGACCTTTTATTGGTCCTAGTTACAGGCTTTGCCTTTATCATGTTAAATTTAATAGTGTCAAATAAATCATCGATTTAATCGATATATTTTATATACTGTAGAAGTAACAGGTTTCTCACTAACTTTATATCGGTCAAATAAGGTCCCGGAGCAATAAACAATTTTACTATAGAGCTGTCGATAGATAGAGTTCGCAGTAAAAGTTGAGAACAAACATTTTACGATTTCACGAAACGGCTCCATTTCTGGCGCCTATGAGTTGAATTAGAAGTTTCAAAATCAAAATTATGTCAATAAATATGTATTTTTTGAATTTGCACATATGTCACTAAGAAAAGTTATGTAGAGAGCCTTAAAGGTCGCACTAGATGTAAGCATTCCCATAATTTGGAAAAGACGCAAGCGATCCATCAGCCATCAAATATGTATAGCACTTTATAACAAAAACTTAGACTTCCCACTCCAACAGATAAAGATTTAATGTATTAAGGCTAACGAAGTTATTGGATAGCAATCGATGCCACCGCCTCTACAAGAAATGGTTGTTGGCAACATTATTGCTCGACCTAATTCACTAAGTTCAGTAGCTTCAACGGTATTATAATGGACGAGTATTGATTCAGATTTAATGGAAACCATATTTAAATATGAACCACAACCCTCGTGTAGGGTAGAATTCGAAACGAAACAGATATGTTCTATCCTGTTATCTAAATGTGATTTTGTCGGCTGACGTACTATATATTTTATAAGGAAATAGCTGCAAAAGTGCCGAAAGTCAAGGACACAGAGACGACAATATTATCTTACCCTACAAACGAAAGGCGAAGCGGGTGACAATTCACTGGATGAACCGACCAGAAATGTGTCGACCGACATCTCGCCTCATCTTTCTATAACTATACTTACTTACTCACAAAGTAATACAAAATGCCTCGTTATGTGCCGGGAAACTCAATTTATTCGGAAAGCGTTTCACACGTGCTATAAAAAAATCAAATAAGCCGCCTTACAAATTAGAGACGAGATATTATGTGTTTACTACGGTGCTGAACTTTTAACTTGTATCTATTGTGAATAAAACAAGTGAAACTTCACGAGCCGACCTGAGGGTATGAGCTACGGTAATCAGATAGTTTAGCAGTCGCGCTTATTTATATAAACGTAAAACAACGTAAATTGTCACTTGATGAACCGCAAAGGCCCAGTTCACTTAACAGTAGCAAAAGCTTGTTATTTTGGTATTGTCATTGGTTGCGCGCATTGGTTTCATCCTGGTGTCAATTATATCGTAGTGGACATCAATCTACCTGACAATTGTTATTACAAGCAAATGTCATAAAATTAACCTTCGTTGAGTGTTAAATCAGCTCCAGCAAATTCAGAACTTACTTGATGATTTCTGTGACAAGCTTAATGTTTCACTTATAATTGTTTAATGAGATATAATCAGCTTCGACAGAAACACAATTCAGAACTTACTTGATGATTTCTGGGACCAGCTTAATGCTTCACCCATAATTGTTTAATGAGATATAACTGTGGACACTTACCTAGTTTGCAAGTCTTACCCTTGAATTAATAAATGAAAGCTAGGGTGAACGCTGGCAGCTCGCTTGCCGTAATATACCTTTGTGTAACAGACAACATTAATCATAGAGTTACAAACATAGAAATACGAGTAGGGTCAAGTGTTGTACATATTATTGATATAGGTTTTTAACGTAACGATCTATAATTACCGGTACTGTGTACTAGATAAATTTAGTTCAACACAATTTTTTTTTAGTTTCGTATTCAGTATTAGTTAAATCCATTATCCAGAGCCGTCAGATGAGATTTTAATATTTAAACAAAAACAAATAAATATATAATTTATAGTAATAAATAAAACTACCTAGGTAAGTATAGTTTTTACTTAAATTCAAACTAAATAAGTTAGAAACATGTTTTATTATTTACTAATATAAATTAAACATGACGTGTGCGTCGACTTCGACGACTTCATCGGTGGTAACTGTACAATTGTTTGAGTTAAACTTCTGTAACATGTTTTGTGTTGGCTGAAAATCCACGAACCCTTAAATTTTTAATACGTATCTGACCCTTATTATGAGGTCAGCCATTTTGGTCATAATTTTATTATGAAGCTTATTTTTTATGAAGTTCATCGTGGAAAACGTTTGCATTTGAAAAAGGCAGTCTCAAAAAACTTGTTCCTAATTTCGCTATATTATGAAGGCTGATTCAGGATATCAACGTCAATATTATCGTTCATGTTGCAAATTTACAACCTACATCAAATATCGAGTCGACGAACGATCCATTTTGAATAATTAGACTGTTGGGCCATGTTTTCAAGTAACCTGTGTGGCTAACAAAAACAGTGGTAACAATGAACGAGATGAAATTGATAGATGAAAAAACGGATGCCAATTAGCGTTTTACCTGCTGCTTAATCTGGTTAACAGAAAAAGGAGAAAGAGTCCCACGTAACAGCTTGGCGAACCAAAGCAGAAGACAGAACAAACGAGAACTAAAACCGCGGGAAGCGAAACAAACAAAAGTACCTACCACATTTACAGATGATAAAATTTCGGTTCGTTTTACTTTGCTACCGTCTTGATAGCGTTCTTTGCCTTTATTTTTTCTAGTTCTAAACTGCACTACGTTTTGACGGGCGCGCTTAATTTCTCAATTAAAGACGCGTTTGTTTTGTTCAGTCCATGATTTAAAAGAAATCGCCTTAAAAAATTAACCACTCAAACTTATCTCCAAAGAGTTCGACATCAGCCATACTTTAACCTGAATTGCATTATACCCTAATCTAGCAAACCCGCTTTTAAGGATCACTTTTGTTCTTGCAAGTTTTACTGACTTTCAGTTGACACGATCCTGACACACTTCCTTCGACTTTGTCACATTCATAAGTTTAGTTACCAAAAACACATTACGATATTCAATATCAACATGCCCGGGAAACTTGACGCCTCCCGACGTTTCTTACATGATATTTGTTATTTGTATTGACGGGTTCTGTCCATCATTGACCGCGCATATAAAATAAAATAAAAATACCGGCGACCGTGGCTCCACAAACTAAACGCCTTTAGTTGATTAGTAATTGGTAGAAGAAAATTTTAAATCTACTAAAATGATGACAGACTTAAAGTTTGATTAGTTTCTAACTTAAACCATCTTTTTTTTCAAGATAGAGACCCAACAAAATGCATGGAAAAAAGTTCACGACCTCACGTCTATATACGATAAAAGTGAAACATTTATTTTAATACTCTATTCTCTTTGCGAAGATATCCCACAAGCATATCTCACCCAACTGGCACGATAAAAGAAAATAAAGAATGATAAACATGGAATACAAGTAAGAAATCCCGCTTATCCTCTTCATAACTATAATAAATAAAAAAAAGTGACACAAAAGAAACCTCTAACAATTAAAAATAAATCTATTTGTTGAGACCATTTCAATGAGCCAAACACGATACCTTTGCTATAAGTTGGTTATCCGGCAGATTCCAGGTGATGCTGCAGCTTCACGTCAAGCGTACCATGTTCTTACAATAGCATAGAAGTGACAGGATACCGAATTTCGAATCGATCAGATTGTGGAAGTTTTTCATATTCTTTCAACAACATGATAATCTTCAAATGGTTGAACAGACTATGATGAATCATAGCTATAAGCACTCAACCGAGACACCTTTCAAATAAAAAAAGATCATAATCGTTTGGCATATCGGTTTGGGACCTACGACCATTGACTCGTATACACAGGCACACAGATACACAAATACACAGATACACACGTTAAACGTAATGCGTTGTTTGCGTCGGAGATTAAAACGGCTGGAACGCGGCTCATTCCTACGTGTCTGGGGTACTCGGTAAGCCTCGGTACACAACAGGCGCGCGTGCTTGCTTCTCAGCGAGTTCCGTGCTCCGGGGCTGCCGCCGGGGCCTACGCCGCGGTCTGTGCACCGTGCAGGCTTATTTATATTGCAATTATGGCACGACAATATTAACTTTGTTTTTCAGTGTTTCAATAATAAGCGAATATTAAAAAAAAAAACTAAATTACTGGCCATTATGAATCTTTAGAGCTGATGTCTTAGGGTAACGACCGCAGTGTAGTACCGCGCAAGATTATGCAATTAAAAGTTCTGGGTGTCTTTGTAACTGTTATGGGCAGGCGTAGCGCTGGTCGGCTGAAAGACTTGCTCCTCTCGTCACTCAGTCGTATAAAAAACAAAAAAATATTGAATCCAGAGGTAACGCCTATTTAGATTATCAACTCAGTCGGAAAGGTAATACTTACTAGAAAAATAACATTATTATTAAGTTTCTATTTTGTGTTAAGTGTTTAACTTGTGTCTATAAGTTAACTTTAATTGAAACGAAGGGAGCGAATAAGCTTCCTTGACAGTGGCTTAGTAGGTATTCCGCTCTTCTCGGAAATATATTGAACTCTTCACCGATTTGTATTAAACCTTAGTTACATTCATTATATTAATTAATAATTCTTAATTTGCATTATATTCTTCTCCTATTGGGAGAACGTGTGCCTTCCAAGGATAAGGTCGTGAGTTCAAATCCCAGTGCGGGCACATACCAATGTGTTTCTAGTAAAAACATATGCACGTAATTATAATATAACTCGCTTTTCAGTGAAGGAAAACCATCGTAAGAAAACCCACATACTACTCGAGAATTATTTCAGAGGTATGTATGTTATCTACCAATCCAGACTGGGCCCCGTGGTGGACTATGGCCTAAGCCTCCTCACGAAAGTGACGGGAGACCCGTTTTCAGCAGTACGTCCATATGGGTTGTTCATGATGATGATGATGATATTTATAATTCACTTTACACTTTACCTGGTTTTACTATGAAATTATAAATTACTAGCTGTGCCCTGCCACGCTTCGCTGTGGCACATTCGCACATTCGCTGATATGTCACTGATGAAAAAAATTGATAAAAACAATCCTTGATGCGGATTATATATCATGCTAAAATTTCGGTGCAGAACTTATTGAATTTTTGAAGCGTACACAAACCAACATAACATTTTTATATATCTAGATAGATAAACTAGATATTCGCGAAATTAGACGTTATAAAAAGAAAACTACCTAAACTAGACAAATCAAATCTTATGTAAGTATAATTTGGAGCAATATTTACAAAAAATAATATCGTGACAACAATGTAACATTTTTAAATAGGTGACAAGAGTGACAGTCAGTGGGGTGGGGTGTCTTAACCTCGAGCGGGCGTAGGACCAATTATCTCAAGATCTCCGCCGAACCGCTAGTCCGTTTTATTGTTTCTTTTCTTTGTGACTGTCTGCGCCCACTCCGGCCGCTTAAGTGGTTTCCTTACAATTATTATCTTTTCGTTAAAAAGTAAAACTTTAATAAAATATCATGTAAACAAGATGATATTTTACTCAACAACGACATAATGTTTAGTAACTCAACCCCTTTGTAGAGCGGCAACGTACAACAGCTACTACAAGTCATTTAATACCAATATTAATTTAATTTATTTCGATGAACAAGATCATTCAAAATAAATTCATTAAATTAGCTCCGTAGCAAATTTTCACGGTACCTTTAAAAGTGCTACATTAATTATATTAACAATAAATATTTATTATAAACGCATAAGCGGGCTTGTTGGTCGGCTCTTATTTCACGCGGCAAGGGATTAGCGTGGATATTTTTTTGTATAGAAATAGATAAGGGGCTTAAACGTAAGCGAAACCGCGGGCGGCAACTAGTTAATTATCACACAAAGGTCATGCAAGCCGATTTTTGATTCACTACTTTCCCATCAATTACATAATATGTAGATGTTTGTGACTACTCAGATCCATAATGGCTCATATTAATATCAGCCTAAATACTTTAGCTCCTAGAGCAGAGCAAATAAGATACATAATGCGTTCATTATGTGAACCGCAAAGGAGTGGAACTCCTTGTTTGAGCCTGTGTTTTGCGATAGTTACAAGACTGTGATCAAACTTGAACCTATTTTATATACAAAAAAAGGTACTTTTTCCTCAATGTCCACATGGGGAAGGCCGTGGAGCGCAGCCAGCTCGAAAACATATTTTTTCAAAGTTCATTTAATTGTCTTGTGGGAAAATAAAACAGTACTTCGGCAATAAAACGGGCCTAAGGTAGTGGTGAGATCGAAAGCTCGATGTATTGGCGAACAGGAGACTGATTTACTAAAGGTGCGGGGAGCGGTAGAGGCCGGGTGGCCAGGCGATGAGGGGCGGCGCGCAGGGCGCTCAAATCACATTTGTCCTACCGCTGCGGAGCAACGCACGGTGGCCAGGTCGGTCTCACCGCCCGCGACGAATGTGATAAATTCGCGATATTGCAAGTTCTTTGACTAACTGCACGGTAATAGTCATAGTGATTTCGAAGTGGTTATTAACAAAACTAATTTATAATTTATCTTCGCTGTCGTTTATCATCCTAAAGCATCACTTATTTATTCACAAAACTTTGTTTTGCGTTATCTTAAAAAGTTCGCGTTGTATTATTTTCTCGTACGGAACATTTTCACTAACGGTTCGCGCAAAGTTGATATGGAATTAGGAGACGATATATTTTTTATTGACGGAAGCAGCGGGTTTGTATTTCTGAAAAATATGTAAAATCCCGTGCTTTTTTTTAAATCCTTGCACTAACAACAATGTGAATATTCAAATGCATTATTTAAAATATTTTCACACTTTCCTGCATTATTACTAATTAGCTCACGATCGAGTAGAGTGCATGTAAAGTTTTGGGGTCAACTAGAATTAGTCTTGTAAATACAGGGTGCCTTTGAAAGTGACGATACGCCGGCAAGAGAGGAAAGGACTCGGTAAGATGGTAACAATTTAAAAAACTTGTGAAACTTTCAGGAACTTAGACCAATCGCCGCTACAGGATTTCATTTAGTGAGGGAGCGGCGACAATTTTCGACAGAATTTACTTCCAGAACATTTGTCCTATTCAAAAACTATTATAATCATGTATAAATATTGCTCTATATGTGATGAGTCATGAGCGTAACGAACGCAAACATTTCAAACTGTTTCTATCAGGAAATTAGATTTTATATAACATCATTTCAAATGTTAATGTTTAATATTTTATTTTGAAGTAATTCAATAGTGCGAGCGCGCAGTGGGATATTCAGACCCGATTTTGTGACATCGTATTTTGTATCAATTTTTTATAGTTTTGACCAATACAAAAGGACTAGTAAAACTCGCAGACTAGGTATTAAGACAAACAATTTTAGGTAAATATATTTTGAGATACGCTACAAAATTAACCGGAAAATGACATAAAAACGCTGCGTCTATTCTAATCAGTCAGCCCCGCGTGAAAATTTAAAAAGTTTTGTTTAGTTTCAAATGTTTATAAAATCTGAACAGCTAATTTTGTTGAAATTTTATAGTATGAGTTTTTAAGTAGATTATTTCTATTACAGTATTCTATTATGATCCTAAATGAAAATCATTATTTTATCGCCCATAATTTCTTATATAACTAATCAAAATCATAAAATCCACGTCACTAATATTATAAATGTGAAAATAACTATGTGTGTGCTTGTCCGCTCTTCACACCGTAACGGCTTGACGGATTTTGATGAAATTTAATATTGCGATACCGAATAGCACATAAAATATGATAATTTATATCCCGTTAAAAATTAAGGGTTCATGTGGGATAATAGCTAAGGTGGGTGAAATCGCGGGGCACTGTACGCGAAACATAACTCCAAAAGTTATTGCTCAAGTCAAGTAGGGTGTAATTCAGTAGCGCAAGCGCGACGAGTGTAAATTTTTTAATTATTTCTACCAGAACGGTACATGAAACATAATTTCAATGTCATTGTAAGTACAGCAAGAACTAAAAAACGCAAGCGCAAGAAGCGCGAAAGTCGTTAGCTATTTCTACCAGTGATAATCAATGAAACATAATTCCAAATTTTATTGTTCAAGTTCGTTGTAAATCAATACTGGAAGCGTAGCGAGCGCGATATTATTGAACCATTTCTATCAAATGGTATTCTTAAAATCATTTTAAACATAATTTTACAGTAATACGAGGGTGAATCAAAAAGTTCTTAGAAGTGCATATATATGAAACCTTTTTGGATCAAGTTCGATATTCAAATTAAAGAGTGTCTATCACACTATATTTATGCAGACTGTCACTTGTTTTTGTCAGTTCGTTCGCATGTAATAAATTTTTTTGTGCAACGAGTTGCTAAAAAGTCAAAATTATGGATAAAAGTGAGTTACGTGCGGTGATAAAATATCTCAGTTTGAAAAAAATGTCTACGAAGGAAATTTTTTTGGACATTCAGCAGACATTAGGGGGTGATGCTGTACCCTATTCTACGGTTGCGTACTGGGTGGCTGAATTTAAAAGAGGTAGATCAAGCTGTAAAGATGACCCGCGTTCTGGGCGGCCTTCAACCTCCGTTACAAAAGAAAATGTCAAAAAGGTTGAGAATCTGGTTTTGGAAGACAGAAGAATGACTATAAAACATATAGCTGAGATCCTAAAGATATCTTTTGGTAGCGTTCAATCCATTTTAATTGATTCACTGGCGTTCAAAAAAGTGTCTGCAAGATGGGTGCCACGAATGTTAACCGACGAAAACAAAAAGCGACGTTTGGAAATTTCCAAGCGTAATCTCGAAATGTTCCAGCGTGATTCGGATAATTTTTGCCGTCGTCTTGTCACCATGGATGAAATGTGGGTCCACCATTTTGATCCTGAAACTAAAAGACAAAGCATGTCTTGGAAACGACCATCCTCTCCATCCATTAAGAAATTTCGAGTTGCTCCTACCGCTGGCAAAGTTATGGCCTCTGTGTTCTGGGATAGTGAAGGAATCCTTTTTATTGATTACATGCCAAAAGGCCAGACGATTACTGGACCCTATTATGCAAATTTAATCCCGAAAGTGCGTGAAGCGATTAAAGAAAAACGTCGTGGAAAACTGTCGTTGGGCGTGTTGTTCCTTCAAGATAACGCTCCTGCTCATCGATCGGAAGTTGCGCTCAACGCAATCCGCTGTGCTGGCTTCAATCTCCTTGACCACCCACCATATTCTCCGGACTTAGCCCCAAGTGATTTTCACTTATTTCCAAAATTAAAAGAGGAAATTCGTGGAACAAAATTTCACGATAATGACGCGGTTATAGCTGCCGTAGAGGACTTTTTCGAGAGTCAAGAAAATAATTTTTTTTCACAAGGAATAAGGAAGTTAGAAACGCGTTATTCTAAATGCATTGCATTGGAGGGAGATTATGTAGAAAAATAAAATGTTATTATTTAAATCTTTGCATTTTTTAATATTGATTCCAAGAATTTTTTGATTCACCCTCGTAACTAAATAAAACGATCAGGGCGAGCGCTCAAATAATAAGTAAACAAAGAAATTGTCCTAATTTAGAATACGATTTAATTTGACGTGTTAGCTATACAGTTTCACGATGGGAAAAATTAGGTTATTTTCCGGTAAACTATTTAGCGATTATATAAAATTATTTTTTCAAAAACTGTGCCTCTCATAATCATGTGAGTCCTAGTAGTTCTTATGTATTGGTATTGGTGAAAGGTATATTATTTCGAAATAGAAAAACGATGTCATTAAATTTCATCTGATTTCATACCGTGACTTGCGTAGAAAACTTGGAAATTATTAATTATTTCTATCAAAGCCCGAAATCGATAAAAATCTAAGTTTGAATTCTGTTATATAGACGAAACATACTATAAATACGTAAAACATATACCTCATTGTGCATTTTAGAAAGCAATTGCTCAAATTGTTTGCCCTTTGTCGTAGGGCTGCGCTAGACTTGTAAAGATTCACTTGGGATGAAGTTTTTAAAATGTCTATTAAATGGCTAATTAGGCCTTCCCCCGATGTCGGCTTATCCTCGCTTTCTGGGACGCCCTGCATAAATATGGCGCCAGACAGTTTCTAATAGACTGTTGTGGAGTGACACAGCACTTGAGATGCTAGCACTCGTCTTGCGTCCCTTCCATATACTTTTAGCACGCGCGATGTGCAAGTGTAAACTTGTGCATATAACTGACTTTAATCATAAGGTCACTCTATATGTCGCATGGAATAACAACAAAAACAACTGTGAACCGTCTTAATACAGAATCCATAACTATCATCAACGATTTTTGCTGGTCCCATGTATAAAGTAATACAGGACTTAAGTATAATAAGCGTGCGGAATAATACAGCCGGGCTAGGCAAGATTTGGTAAAACTGTTAAGTATTTTCATCGCCAATGTCAGAAAATCTATCAGCGGCTCCTACCGGTTGACACACGACACGCGGCGCCAAGACGTTGAGGATCGCGGTACGACTAGTCCTTTCCACAATATTTTTTGCTCAGCGGCATGATCCTGGATCTGATCGTGATGACCCTACCCAGGACTCAGAGTCATCGAGGTTGCCCTTAGTATTAAAAAGAAGAAGAAGAATGCACTCTCAACTACCTGTCTAAGCTTTTCTTAGGCAGGTAGTTGAGAGTGCTAGTAGGGGAATTCCTCCACTTAAGAACCAGTCTCACTACCCAACGTTTATACAGTTTGTTTTTTAATAGTTTTAAATGAAAGCGCACGTATCATTGGGAAAATAATATCCTTTCGCATAATATTGTTTATTGAGGCAAGATGAAGATAAATCCGAAAAAACAGATTCAGTAGTCTTCATGTACATAATGAGCCAACTACCGCTAACTTTTACATTGAAAAAAGAAAAGGTTCGATACGATTGAGGTGAGAGGGAAATTAAGAAAACTGTGAAACCGGAAAGAGTGAAGTCCGCAGAAATTAGACACTTCAATAAAACTTATTTTTAAATGCCTGCTTATTTTTCATAATACAAAAGATTAACGAAACGAGCGGGCCTTGGGCCTTTGCCTGTCATTTTCAATGCCAATCAAAACATTAGAATGCACTATTTTGCGTTTTTAACCAATAATCCGATTATAAATTCTCTAATACCCTTTGTAGCTAGCTCCTATTTTCTGATAGCATAAAAATTTCCCTTTGTACTCAGTAAAAATTACATTCTACTTATTACCCTATCTGTCTGTTGCATTATGTCTTTGATGCTTTTAAAATATTATTCCGACAATCCGGGATGAATATTTTTCATTGGGGTAACAGACAGGCTTATGTGATTGATTGTTAACTCAAATGCCCGACCGTTGGTTTAGTTTAGAATAAGATTGACATTTCATTCCATAATAGTTGCGGTTTCTTGTTTAAATTCTGTTAGGAGTAATAAGTTGTAGTAAGTTAGATTAGACATCTTTGTGACCACTAAATTGTCACTGAAGGAAGTTGGGAAGTAGTATGTATGGTCGAAAATATTCATGAAAACCACGGGCTTTAAACTTTCAATGAGAAATGATTTTGTTATTATATTATGTGTAGGTTCAAAATTACTTGCCATTATAAAAAAATATATATTGTAGTGTCAACGCTCTCTTCAGAGCAAGTTAGCGAGCGTGAGAGGATTCGATTTTGTACGCAACCGCTTAGTGGGCTAACAACATTTTTTTGTTTAGTAAAGTTTAGTAAATAAAAAGGTAAAATTTGATAACAATGAACTAGGCATCTTTTTGCGACACTCATTAAGTAAGTGTTGAAAATGTCGATAATATATTTAAACATATTATCTAAGTAATGATTATTTATATGTAATGCAATATACAATGACCAATTTACAAAAGTAGGGTGTCTCATCGCAAAGCGAACTCTTTCACACAACTAACGAGGTACGTTCAACACAAAGGTACGGTTGGAAGTGAATAATTACAAAGAGAGACATCAAAAGCGAAGCGAATTATTCTGTCCAGCGGACTCGAGCGTAATGAGCTAATGAGCCTTCTCGCATGACACGGGGATGTTAAGTTCGATAAATCGGTTATTAACGAATCAAACAGTACAAAGTTTCGTACAAAGCTGATCCAGAAATGCGAAACCAATTTCAGTATTCGCAATTTCCAGCTCATATAGGCGGTTGATTTGATTCCCAGTCCCAGGTTATCAGAGACTTATCATTCCACATTGTTGACCGAGGTGAACATTGTCATAGATGAATGAACTTGTGCATAGCGATTCTCTGGAGTAGGGATGTTACGGAGCTTCAACTCCGACTCCGATAAGTCGGAACTTTCGATTGATATTACACCTCCGGTTCCGACTTCCGCTCCGACTCCTTTTAATCGGACGTTTTAATCGGAGGTCTTAGTTGCTACTTAAATAGACAATTCATTCGATTTATTTTGCTAACTAATAGTAATTTTACTATTGTTTAATTGAAATTAAACAAGCTGATTGATTAATATTTGTGCTATTTTATTTTATGAGGCCTGCCCTTACCACATATCTCTTCTACCACCACTTCCGACTCCGGCTCCGGTTCCGACAATGCAAATTTAAAAACTCCAACTCCGACTTCGCTTTGGATTGAACCACCTCCGGAACATCCCTACTCTGGAGTATTGAGAAATATAACTACGTAATTTTCAGGTAGGTCAGTTAGGAATTAGGTCGTTCGCCGTCATATCAACTCCTATTTCCATTTGGTATAAAATTAAGTTTTGCTTCGGTAAATTAAATAATAAATATGATTTGATTACTCGTACAGATATTACTAGCCCTAGAGACAGATTCGGTAGATTTTAGGTTTTCACTTTACAAGACGTATTTGAATGCTAGTGCACCGGAATAAAAGCCCGCAAAAAAGTATATAAATTTATAGATAACTTTTTATTGTACTAAAAATATAAATATTCAGAATACATTTTATTAGATAGATGTTGAAAGTTTGGAAATGAATTCTCTATGACGATGCGTTCCGCAAGTTTCTGCATAAAATCCAATTGAAATATATGGCTGGAAATACAGTGCTTGAAAATAATGAATGAAATTCGGTCAGATATACTCTTGTTCAATTTATCTGTGGAAATGACATTTTTCATCAAATTCTCAATGATAATTACTCAGAACGAGATGAAAAGAATCAAACGCTGAACATTACTATTCAGTATTACCGATCTTTACAAGTTTATGGAAAAGATTTAGTCAGGTTTATTAAGAAATGACAACGTTTAGGTATGTCAGTTTGCTTGGTACCTTCTCAGTACTACCTATCAATCTCGGCCTCGGTATTGCAAGCGACTGTACCGAATTTGAACTGGCTGCGGCCGGATCCGTAGGGAATATCAGGGCATTAGCAATAATCCCGAAATATTAAGCTGTAGAAACGCCAATGAGAAAACTATGTAAGAGTTACACCAAAAGGATTACCGAAAGGATTTATTCGATTTTGTATGTGACATGTACTTCCTGCGACTGAAAGTAATAAAAAACTTTTTCTGTCGTCGAGAGTAACCTCTTCAAATTTTTTCCATTTAGGGTTAACTTATGCACGTTTTGTATCTAGAGATTTGGTATCATGCGGAACGTAGTAGTGCGTGACACGTGCTTATATCGACTGAAATTAATAAAGTTTTTCGGTCGAGAGCAACCTTTTCAAGTCTTTTCCATATTGCGGTTAACTCTTGCACATTTTGTATCTAGAGATTTGGTATTTTGCGTTACGTACAAACACTTGACATGTGCTTACATCAATTGAAATCAATAAAATTTTGTGTGTCGAGAGCAATCTCTTCAACTTTTTCCATATACGGTTAACTCATACACGTTTTGTATCTAGAGATTTCGTATTTTGCGTAACGTAGTAGTGCGTGACATGTGCTTATATCGACTGAAATTAATAAAGTTTTCGGTCGAGAGCAACCTCTTCAACTTTTTCCATATATGGTTTGTATCTTGAGATTTGGTACTTTGCGTTACGTAGAAGCAAAGAACATGTGCATACATCGACTGAAATTAACAAAAGTTTTTCGGTCGAGAGCAACCTCTTCAAGTCTTTTCCATATAATAGTTAACTTGTGCATGATTTTGTTTTTTTTTTTCAACGTTTTATATTATGTCAAGATACCCACGACTTTTTTCCCTTTCGGAAACGAGAAAGCTTAACAAATTAGGTCGTAGATTGATATACATAATTGACTGAGACTGAGAGTAAATAGTCCTCGATAAATAAAATACGATAAAAAAAATATGCTTCGAAGTTACTTGAATCAGAAACATAATAATAACAGATACAACAGAGCTGGGGATAACGGTCGTATCGGCTGATTTAACGATCCTATAAAAGGCTGGATGTTTCTGTACTGGGTTAGTAAAAAACAAAACCAAAGATCTGGCTGGCATTATATTTCGTTCCTAAAAGGCTTTGAGATTTTCAAGTAGACACGCACAAGATTAAAAAATATCTGAAATGATTAAAATTACAAAAAATCCGTCTGAAAGCTTGACATTTGAAGACTACATGATTAAAATTCCAGTTAAGTGAAATTTATAGCATAATATACCATTTTCACGGCTTTTAGATAAAACACTATGTAAGCTAGAAAGTATAAAAGTTTGCGTCGATCATGAGTCTTGTCCCTAATATTGAGCAATTATCCCTTCGATATTATACAAAAATAATTAAGTAGTTGTGACTTTAAATTTAAATGAAAGCATCAAAATGAATCGCGTAGAAGCTAATGGCGGTCTTTTCCGCTTTTATACTAGTATTTTATGATGCCATCATAGTACACAAACAGGAGTGCGGGCGCAAAAAACTTTTCAAAAATAAGTAGTTAGAGAAACCATAGCCATAAACCATTAAATGAACTAATAACTAATTTAGCATAAATTAGTTAGGCTGCCATAGCTATGTTCTAAATACAGATCGTTAGTAGCAAGCAAAACGAAAACAAGATAGCCGAAGAATGAGGGAGGATGCACAGCGCGGCTTGCGACGCTTCACCCTAACGAGGAATGGAGTCGAGTGCCTGTGTCGTCTGCTTTCTTGAAAAGTCACAAACTTGAGATATACTCAGTCGTGGGGTCAGTGATAGCACAATTGAAAAACTCTACAGATAAAGCGCAGCTAACATCACTTGCAAACTACTTGCAACTTACTACCTCCCCTGTATAAGTATGATTCCAACACGGATTGCTCTTCTGTACAATTGATTAGACAAGGTAAAGATTCCAGAATTTAGTGCACATACCCACGTACTTAAAATATCGCATTTAGTATTCTAAATTTCCTTTGAGATCCTTCCAACAAAATCTCCCTTATCAATAGAGTAATAGAAAATCACGTAAAGTACGACCACTTGGTTCTGAAAGTTAAATTATTAACCAACCACGTATTTTTGAATGCATACATAATCGCATCGGATTAATTAGACTCCTGTCAAAAAATTACTAAGATATTAAAATCATCAGATAGTACTCGTTGGCATGGTCTTCTAATTAAATAAGCAATTATTAAATTGTTACAACGGAAGGGCAGACATCTGAGAATAGATTAAGGTATAAATTATGTACCTTTGAGCAGCCGTTTTCAAATGAAATGTAGGTCATGATACTTGTGGAAAGGACAGGGTCTATATCACACTGGTTTCGAATAACATCAACTTTATTCAAATGTTTTTCTTTGTGCTTTACTTTTCATGTAAAACGAAATAGCTTTGAACTATATGCATCTCAATTATTCTCTTCGGTTGTGTTATACCGATTTTTGTGATATTTCATAATTGATAAATATATCGATGCAGATATGCAATGTCCGAAATTTTTGTTATAATTGTTGTTACGTGTCAATACACTTTGTTTTAGTGTGCCCTAGCTCGGGACGCCTCAGGGTGAACCAGTAGAGCAAACTTTGCCTAATCTTAGTACAAACTACGCTGAGTGGTTGCTTCAGCCACGGTAAACAGCTACAGCATGGATCTACCGACCAAGCCTTTAAGCAGAAACAATCAGGCACATCTAAGCTCTAGTTCCTATCACAATATAGGTTTGAGCTTGAACAACAACAACGTGGATATACTTTGTACATGTCACATACTAAATAATGACGTCGTACTGAGCGGTCTTAGGAAAAAAACAGATACTTTATCTTACAAAGTCCGTTTGGGTACCATTGTTTTTGAGTGTACATACACACGATACACGCTGTTTTGGTGCAATCTCTGTCACGACGCACACGTGGCGCAAAGACGATGTTTGTACATATCACCAATGCATCGTGGGTTGACCGATTATAGTGACATCGAATATTTGTCTGTACTATTTCATACAACTCAATAATTTTATAGATAACGATTAATTGACGATGCTAGTTCGAACAGCCTATGAGTTTGCCCTTTAATTCTATTATTATAAATATACTTTTAAAACTCCAAATAATTGATGATAGTGCAACGGTATAAGTGAGCTCAACTTTCTCCACCTGTAACGAGCTGAACAGAAGCCATGAGTTCCGTCGAGAGTCGGGTGTTTCCCCGCTCCCGCACCACGCGGGAGCCCACGGAGCGCCCCAATAGCAGTCTCTACGAAGTCGCCCCCTCCGAGCCCATCGACATCTTGGATATCGAGGCAATGGACTTCCCGCCCAGGTGCATGACCATTTCTTAATTTAGAGATTAAGTATCAGCGAGTCATTTTTAGACTATAATTTCCATGCCTTTGAATAAGAGCCGTAAAGATTTTTGTTTATCCGTACGTGTAGTTTCATCGGGAGTCTCGATTTTACCACTCTTCAATTAGAGGCACAGAAATTGCTGAAAAAAAAACGATTGACGTTCTAAATAATGTCTAATGCCATATTGCTGTATTTGCATGAGCTTGGCCTGATTATTAGTTGAGTGTTGTATTTGATTGCATGTTTCTCAGCAGCATAGGATTTCCTGCCTTAGGGCCCCACCTCGGGCTCGATGCGACACAGGATTTGCTGCTCATGCCAGGTACGATGCAGCACCGGATTTTCGGTATAACTCGAATTCAATTTCCGCCTAGAGAGCATACAGAGCTGACGACGTTCGGCCGTTAGTTACGATTACAATATCTATTATATATACTATATATTATTATAATATCTACAATTGTATTGACCTATTTAGTTGAGGATATAAGAAAGTCATACTTAGAATCTTGTTAGAATATTATTAGGTTTTTTTATTGGTTAAAAGGCCAACGTTTGATTTCTATCCCACCCGGTGTTGAGTGACAATTTGATCGATGGTGGTAAACACACCTTACATAGGACTGCTTCTCAAGGACAACTGTTGGAGCACTTAGAAAAGGGCAGAGGCTATAGAAGTGAATTCTTGATGGATTACAGGCGCCTATGACTCGTGTGCCCTGCCCTTTCTGTCTCATGTGATAAAATATTGAGTTTTGTTTGTTAACTGGTCATCGTTTACCTATGTATTACATGATAGCCCGGTGGTAGACTCAGACAATTTTAGTGAGCGCTCTCTTCGGCCTATGAGGTATTTAATTTTAATTTAGCGTGAAGCATTGGCTATGTTTTGTTATTTGAATAGAATATTTTCAACTACATATTTGTAAATACAAAAGCAATCTCTATGAAGTCGTAGCTCTAACTCTATTAAATCCAGCTTAATCTCAATCTAACTGGCTAATCCTATCACTACGGTGTTTGAACCGAAACCAACTCTGGGCGCTGAATCGCTGAAACAACGTCACGAAAGATGAGAAATCCCTTTGAATGCCAGTGAGGCCCATCTTTTTATCGCCATTACAATGCAAATGAATTATAAAATCAACGATAAGCGTTCTGGGCAGATCAAAATGATGTTATCTGATAGGTTATTATTGCGCCGCGGGCTACGAGTAAGTTTTCGAGACTTCTGTCATTTTTAGTAAATAGGTGTGTACGCTGATCTCAACTGTTCGCATATAGTAATTTTGAGCCATTTATGAAACGGAATCGATTGACACTATCCAAAGTAGATGTAAAAAATTATTTCTATCTTGTTGACAATTTATTATTTCAGATTTCTGCTTTCATTACGGTGAGAGGTCATATAAGATTATTTCTTTTTAGTAGCTCTACAAGTAGGAAGCTGTTTTCAGCTCCGTCGCAAATTATTTTTAACCGACTTCAAAAAATGAGGTTTTCAGTTTTACTGTTTGTTTTTTTATAATGTCATTACTGGTATTCTTACCACAACTGATCCCTAAGAGTCCTTTATTCCGTACACGAAACATAACCTTATTAGGTCATAGAAAGACAACGGGCTGGTGTCCTTTTTCTATGTTTTATTTAAACTATGTGAATGCATTCAGAAATACCTCCAGGAATCAGGGTCAGTTTCCTACTTGAGACATTATCGAGTAGCGTATCTACAATGGTTTAGATAGCTGCCCCTAACACTCTAGCTCAAATTCCTTCACTGAATTGAGTCAATTACCGCGTGACTACTCGTGTGTGTGACAATAAATCATCAAATTCAAAATCATTTTCTAGCCAATAAGTGAACTGAACATTGTGGCCCTTATTATTGTAAGGCCAAGACTCATTTTGGCTAATTGCGCCATCGTAACACTGCACAGTACAGATATTTGAGCCGGACTAATTCATCAATTAAATTGCGTCATATGTACAATACCATAAGTCCTGTGGCTTTAATGATTTCAGCTGTTTCTTAACAATGATCAGATTGATGAATTACCATATTCTCGATCAAGTTCACACACACACACACACACGGACAGAGTATAGCTAATTGAGACGAATCATTCGCTGCACCAGAGTTACATAATTAAGATTTATATAATACCCAACCAACGCAAGTTCCATTTGGTGGATTGAATAAAGAAAGATATATAATGTCTCTGGAACATTCCTATTTACTGACAACTGGATTGATTTAGTGTGGTTGGATCTAATAGCGCAAGAACTAAATAAAACTGGAAGAAAATATCGTAACAATACGAACTAAATAAAGACACTTACTTTTCACTTTTTGAAAAAAAAAATGGGTTTTTTTTTACTAGTGAAGTAGGAGTTTTCTCCGAACTTTAGGCAAATTCCACACAGACATTAAGATTTCTCGGTTTATAAGTATTTTAAAGAATAGTAGTTTCAAAAATAGAAAAATTATTTGTCTCCTTTGCGTTAAACCGATATTTGGGTTTAAAACTGATTTATTCATATAAAATAATCTCGCTGTTCGCCACTGTAATATTTAACTATATCAAATCAAAATTTAATTATCCTTTTGTTTTATAAAATTCCTATAAATCTACATATCCATAGAGTCAAATTAATTAAAATCGATTAGGAAACGCTTAGAAATCTTTGAGGTAAAACGCGATTTAGTTGAGCAGTAATAGCACCACCTACCATACATACCATACTCACGTAGCTAGATCGATAAAGCGATCCCGTCACGACGGCATTCAACGAGAATGAATGTGGCCTTAGTTACGGCAAAAGCCATTTTGTGCCTATCCTGAAAACGACCGAGTGACAAATAAAATAAAATGGCCAAATGTGTGGCGAGATTGCAATTCTCGCTCTAATACGAGTAAACGCCGTAAAGCGAGCAGAAGTTCGATTCACAGTAAGACGTTCAAGCCTATAGGTAGTTAGTTGCGACTTAGTCGGGGCTAATCTTTCACTAAATTCTATGTCTCCTTGGTCTCTGGATGGACATTAGGCTAGACTTATTATGCAAAACAATGCTGTTTTGACAAAAGGGAACTGTTAAATTAACTAAAATAACATTCCTTGCAGATGACCAGTAAGTAGTTTATATATTACATCGATGTTTTTATATAAGCGCAACATAATTAATATGTAGATATCAAATTACTAAAAACGAAAACCGGAGATGGTAATAATTGAGAAAAGCCAGTTAAGTTTTTAAAAGCACTTAACTTATTTAGGTTGTACTCATCATTACAACCCATATCCGCCCACTGCTGAGCTCGGGTCTCGTCTCACTTTCGTGAGGAGGATTAGGCCATATTCCACTATAGATAAAAATAATAATTCATTATTTTAGATTACATCGTAGATTCTACACTACTCTTTTACATACGTACATAGCACAATTGTTTTGGCCGCACAGACTTTAGAAGAAGCCGAAAACTTATCGAACTTTATAGTAATTCAATTATTTTCTTCCGCGATCGTAGAGCGGCCGAGCGGTAACGTGTGCTCTTCCAAAACAAACAACTGTACTGTACATACAAAGTAACTCTGCAAACTTGATGTATAATTACAACAAACAAACATAAATAAAAACTAATTTTAAATAGTTATCATATTATCATCAGGCATTTCATTTCGACTTCTGACTGCAATGACTAGAATTATATTTCTAATGACAGAATCAAGAATGTAAATCGTGTTTGCCTTATCACATTTGTGACGTAAAACTGTTTGCAAAAGGTGACAAAAATGACGCCAGCGAGTGTAGTAACTATGCATATCTGCGTAATATTCGAATAAGTATTCATTAAGTAAAGTAAAGTATTCATTACTATTACGGCAAAAAAGAAATACTACATTCCAACACTGCATACAAAAATAATATCTTGAAAATATACCGCGTTTTGAGGTGGACATTCAATAAACTCAGCGAACGTATTAAAAAAAGTTCAATGAAAAGGCTTATTGGCGCCACATTATTTATATGTTTGGAGATTAACCAATACAGATCGTTGGCCGGCGATAGTCACAACGTAATAACTATTACTACGCCAAATTCCTGTAGACATGTAGGCTTATTTTATCTAATTTGAACGGTCCAATGTGTTGGCATAGAGTTGGCCCAACCTCTATTCGGGTCTCGGGCCTCTATGGTTCGGAGCGACTGAAAAGCACCCGACCGCGACCTCCTCGAAGTTTTCAGGCTCGCTTCGAACCCGAGCTCAGTCACAGATAGGCGCGCGTCGGGACGCTCGCTCGCCGACTCTTTTCCGTGGTGAAAATAACATAACAAAATATTTTTTTCAAAACATAATTTTCACCTAAACATTACCATTTTCATTTCACATAAATATCCCTAATAAAATGCTTTTATTGTCATAACCCTTGCAGAGTTAAGTCCGCATTAGTGTACAGCTAATCATAATTTCACGAATGGAAGGTGTGCTAAACCAACTCTAATCCAATTTATCGAACTTCTTTCAAAAACAGATTATGGCCAAAATAAGCAGATTATGTTCGAAAAATTACAGTGATCATCACAGTGTTTGAGAAGTGATTTAAAACCAATATTCCTAGCAGTCACGTTTTAAAGAAAAAAATAAACAAAAGAGTACATTTTGTATAAGTTAATTTCCATGTAAAATGTGTATGTTGTACACAATAAATTAAAATATTGATTTTTTTGGTAAGTAAGTTGATATTGCCCACGGCTTTTAACGAAATTACAATGTGGTTTGGTCAACAGTCGTAAGATATGTCATGCAAAAATAATATGTAAAGTTGTGAACGTGAACTAATGGCCTAATTATGTATGTACCTTCATATTCCTTTTCACACCTTTCATTCGGGTCATAACAAAAACACCGTAAACATGCTAGACTAAATATCTAACTGTTTCTAAATTTAACAAAAGAATATAATCTTGTTTGTAACCGGTAGACAAAGATAAAAAATGAATTCTCCAAAATTTCGACATCCAAATCATGTCCTATAAAAATTGCTTACAAACTTCAGTGCCAGTTATTATAAATATTTTGGAATTATAATTATAGTAAGATCATTTAATTAATACATGAACTGTAAAAAAAACTATTATCATAACGCTTTGTTCATGATGACATCACGTTAATTACATTAACATAGCCCTGCAATATTGATTAATACCACCATCTTGTCAAGGCAAACCATACAATTGATTAAATGAGTATCAAACGATTCAATTAAACCCAGTTCTCATGCTTTCGTTCATTCATCGGTTAGTCAATTATTCACATGATATTATGAGAGTTCATGCTCAATTTCAATATGCATATTTTCATTGCAATTTAGACCAAAAGACGATTTCAATTTCATCGAAGTGACAATTGCTTCATTCAACCTGAATACGAGCGGAGAAGACGAGACGATGGCCGTCAGTAGGTACAGCTCCTACAACTGTTTGAACCACTGGGAGAGCTACGACAGGATCCCCAGGTAACTCGTCGCTTTTACAGCTTAAGACCAGTTTGCAGTGCGATGCGAGCACGATTGATACCGCAGTCAATCATGAGCCTAGTACAGTACGTGAAAGAGTCTCATTTAACGGAGCAAAAATATGGCGGCTACACAAGGTCACGCGAGAAATGTTTTCATTTCTGAGGTTTTTCTCATATTTCTCGAATAGCAAGAAACGAAACCCAATTCTGTGTTAGAAAGAAAAATATAATAAGTTAAGTCCTGCTTATTGGTAAAACTTACATTTGCTTTCATGATGGAAGCTCTTAGTAATTGTCGTTTAATTTTTTTTCTATCGGGTCACTTTTCAATATTTTTTATTGAGTCACAAGACGAGCTAATCATATTTTGACACATTTCTGAAACCTATCTGCATATTTTTTTTTTACTTCAAATGTTTTATTGAAGTAGATTTACAGAAGGTCAACGCTCCGGGCGCTATTGATACCATCTTCGCTTCGAAACCAATCACACACATAACTTCATGGAAGTAATTAATACAATACAAACGAAACGCGGTCATCTCAGTTGTGATTATTTTGTACACTCAAATTCCCATGGTACGATTCCATTGGCGAATTGAATTTGCTGAATCCATTTGCTGAAGAGCAAATTGGCAAATTGGCGTAATGAGCAGAATAGCTCCTCAAAATGCAGTAAATTGCTCACTTTTAGATTTGTACCAATGGAATCAGCAAAAAATTTCGTGCTCGCGAGGTCTACTGTTTGCACAACTACTAGTTTTAGTGCAGGTTTGGTGCCATCGTTACCGAACATAACTTTTCCTAATTAATCGACTTTGGTACGAGTATGGAGTTTAACGGACGTTTAGCGAAACTGTAGAATTTGACAGTAAAGATATTTGAGGTAGATACGTATAAGTCTAGGATACCTTCATCCAATTGGATTTTAGTTTGGCATGTATCAGTGATGAAGGCTAACGCGAGTTGTCCTTCAGAAAGACCTCTCACTCGGCTTACTTTGCCGTACTGCTCTTGCCGTACCGTTACCGTTAGCGTAGCTTAGCCTGCATCAGGCTATGATCTATGGTGTCAAAAGCTTGAGACAAATCACAAGATATTGATGGTACCTGCCTTCACATTTCCCAAACTAAGGACGTTTTCTACTTACCCGAGCGATGTCTATCAGTAAAGATTGTAAATGTCTAGTATCTTTTGGCTGCGATAGCAACTTCATTTCTTTTTATTTCTTCATTAATGTTGTATGTACTGTTGTATGTACCGGTACAACATGTACCGGATAGTCCGGGACAGTATCGCCATACTACAAGTTGCAATAGAACCGCCTGCTTCGGTATCAGCTGTAGGAAAATATTGTTTAGGTAGAACGACTTCTCCTTTGTTGGCAAATAGTCCATCATTATGTCGGACCAGCTTAGTAAAGACAGACTTTTCATACATTTTACGACCAGTTTCATTTTTAGACTGCAGACCGCGTTGTTTTGTGTCTATTATTGCTAGAACCAATTCAATTATTATGAGATAATGTAGATTAAATCACATTATTTTAGTGCCTAGTGACATAGATAGTTTTTCGTCAAGAAATTTAATGTCATTATCACGTGGAAATTGTAGCCAAAATTCAGTAAAAAAATATTTTATATTAATTATGTCGTCTGTGATTAAACTTGAGTTCGGAATACAAGAATGTAGTTAAAATTTAGGGAAGGAAAAAAATAAGGTCCGCCAATATAAGTGAAATTACTTGACACTCAGCTAAACTAGTTTATCCTATCGAGCGTATAAGAAAAAATGGTCCTGGCCGGTGAAATATAGATGACATGTGCCGATAAATATATCAAAATATTTTTGCAACAACTATAACACGAAAATATCAATCAGGAAGTTGTCCGATAGATGTTTCGTCAGAAATGTCAATCAAGAAACGTATCGTACGTTTCAGGCACCGTTTTTACCGAGGGACATTTTGTCTGGCGATCTTATCTCCCGAAGTGAATTCAGCGTGTTGGCTATTGTCGCAGGGGACTTCGCGCGTCGTTACCTACACTATATAAGGTTTTAAAGAAACATGGTAACCAACATTATATTGTTGTCATTAGAAACGGGATATGTACCGTTTATTATGTAAGCTACCCATTTTACCCATTTACCATGTATTTTATGTATGTGTAGTGGGACCATATGGGTAGATGATGATGACGATAATGTAACCTACATCTCCTCGAGCGACAGGGTGCCTTGAACATCGCACGTGAATATGCTTCTGCTCGAGACATGTCTCACATTCGTCTGCTATTGAATACAAAGCTTAAAATATAAATCTGTGGAGTCGTATCACAGGCTCAAATATATTAAAAAATTCAACAGACAAGTTTCACGACGTTTATTTTCGGTACATTTAGAGATGAGACGTATATTGGTGTAGTTTTATAGAATAATTTTTGCTCTGGACACCTAACTAAACACTAAATTGCACATTTACGTCCGAAAGGGTTGAAAGTAAGCATTAAGAAGATATATGGCGCTAATTTTTGAGCGGACGTGAACTCGTAAAAGAGTAGCTATGTATGTTACTTTATCTTGTACATCTCACCCCTAGACAATACATCCGATAGTAACTGGAAAAAACGTATAGCAAACTTGCGCTCTAGTGTTAGGGCGAATAAGCAATAAGAATTACGCCACGCATGTATATTGGCTTTCGTTTCACATGGCAATTTCCTAATACGTTACCTCCAATATACTACACCTATACATTTTGACCCTTTGGCTTAAGCTTTGATTTCTTTACGGGTCGACGTTTCTCTCACCTTTACAAATGTATTTTAAAACGAAAAGAGTAAATGGTACAGTTCTCCCTTCTGAGCTCATATCACTTGGTCGTTCCTATAATACGATCGAAGTGAAAATTCTCTGCCCTCGACCTTAAGTTGTTAAAGTCAACCACACAAAGAATCGCTATGTTTGCTTTGTATGACCCTCGGGTTTTGTATTTGCACAGTGGAAATGCTATTTTACTAATATCAATGTTTTAATTAAATACATAAATTACATCTATATAATACATACACCAAAAATATAAATAATACCAAAACACGTTGGTTAAACTCCACGAGCTAACATAAATACCCGTTTAGATAGATACAAATAACTTAATTAAACAATACCCATCGATACTAACAAAAACTAAAAGTTTAGTTAAGCTACATGTCCGCTGAGTCAAGCGGCGTAACTTGTGGCTCGAGTCAGCTCAACTTCACCGGTTAGCGGCTTTGCCATTTGCAACATTAATAAGGTTTGAGAATAATAAATTGCGAGTAACAGGCATTATCCCAAAGAATTTTTTGACAGTCAACAGGTATCCGATTTCATAATTCACTAGCCTGTCTAAGCTAACTGCGAAACAAGTTCAAAATTATTCATTTATTGACTTGTATGTGCTATAAATGTAAATAGATGTATTATTCCGGTTGCGGTGACGTCCTGAAGGCGCCACCGGCCACACCCACACCTGTCTATTTCTTTTTAGAATCTGCTAAGTGCAATGTCAAAAACCACCACACAGTGTACTATCGGCTCGTTTCCACTGGTAAATCTGATTAGTTTACCTTTAAACTAATGGAAGTCTTTAATGCAGTAGTTCAACATAGCTATTTTTTAGGATGGAATTGATTATAAAAATTATATACATGTATGTTTTTCGCAGTATAAAGGCTACGTAGATTTGTTAGGCTTTATCGAACAGAGATGTTTGTAAGTAGATCAAGAATGTGCCTTTGATACCACGACTTAAATAAGTTTTTTCTCGGAAAATGATTACTTAAAGATAAAATCACAACGTCACTGACGGAGATAGAGCTCAATTTGATACTTTTAGACTCATAAATCTCATAATCCACTTCAGAATGCCAGCAGCCAATTTCAGGTTAAAGAAGATTATGATGCCAACCAATTCAATTTAAGTTTTGTATCCACTATCAGATATCTTAAAAGAAATTCTTAGCGATTTCACAGAACTCAACAAATTCGGTTAGCGGCTACACGCCACTACAATTAGAATACAAAGGAAACTAGTACAAAGAATTTTCTTACAGTTGATGAAAAATCAGAAGACGCTCGTGATAAAAAACACTATCTATTGGTCTGGTCTAGATCGAGACTTACCTATTCAATCCCTATTCAATGAGACAGTATTAGACCAAATACAATAAAAAAACAAACAAAACTTGTCCACAACAGACTAAGAAGTATGATAACTTTTTGAAAATTCTGTCATGCTAGAGGTTTAGTAGTAGAATTATCTATTTTACGACGGAAATTAATAAGAAGTACGGACATCCTGTCCTTAACTTTACTGGGTAAACTTGAAGAAACAAACCATAGTTGATGATATCGTAACAAAAAAGGTTTTATGGTAATTTAGAGCAACATACAGTTACGACTACACACGAACAACGGGGAATATTCTAATCTCAACATTTCTACCCCTCCCCAAGGGTCTCTGGAGACTGCATAACGGATCAAAGAATCCCTACCAAAAGGAAAAAGGTTATTGATATCGGCTGAAGATTGGAATAACGTGGAACTTACCAGCATTTTTTTTGAATTTTGTGAATATTATTAGTCTGTTATTATGATAATAATGAAGCTAGATCTCAATAATTCGGTTCGGTAGCGGAGCCCTAGGCTACATTATTGTTGTAGGACAAAACAATGCAGCATGTAGCTGCTAAAGTCAACAATGCCTGCCGTATACAACAGTTTTCACTCAGAATTGCGCGTTTCTGAAATATTTTATAAATTTATGTAACTCATGATATTTATTATATTAGTCGTGACGTATAAATGTTACGGCATTATTACCAATATAAATAGATACGAATAGAGATATCATAAAATATGTTTAGTGTTTCTAAATACATGGAACAAAAAGAAACATTATTTATTTGGCACACAAAAATTAAATGTGTCAAGATATATGACTAAAGGGCTTATGATGCTTGACAATAATATCAGTGGCGAGGAAATTAAGGCAGATTTATAAACCAACCCTGCATAAATAGAATAGAACAGTCAATTTTTTTTTTTTTTTTATTATTATTATTTTATTATTATTATTTTTTTTTAGTTATTTTTTTTTAATTATAGAAGTCACCCACAACCGAACAGATTAAATTTACGCGACAGATTAGTACATCATCCTTCGAAACTGATCTACACATGTCACCAAATTATTAGCTCGCAGCGCATCGGTCGACACCGGAGTGGCACCGGAGCGGCACCGGAGCGCGGAGGCAGTATTGACCGGTAGACAATGTTTGCGTTTCGGTCAATACTGGTTCCGATTGATCCAACTAGATGTTATCAGTCAAACATGTCGTGACTGACGGCCTGAATAGCCAATGAGATCGGATCATGACAAATTCAGCTACGACTAATGCGTTTATCGACAAATTAAAACAATAAAACCTATTTATCAATCCGAAGGTCTACCTAATATTCTGTGGGTTAGTTAACCGAGCCGCGCATTTAATTCAAGTTTTTCATGTACTCACCAGCTAAAAGGGCTCGGGCTTTCCGGCCCCATGTTTATTACATTGACCCATAAAGTTGAAGCATACAATTAACTCGCGTCTTTTGCTTGCAAATTAGATACTCGCTTTAAAGGAGCATAGGTATACCACTTAGTGACCAAATGTACTTGGTGTTAGCGTCTTACATAGGCACTATGTTAAAGCACTGCTGTAACTAGGTAGTCACTAGGGAGGTCCCTAGTATCTCCTCGGTATGAAAATTAAATAACCGAATGGAGTGGATTAAGAGCAGCTTTGGCAGTCTCTCCCTCTTACAGTTACCAGTTTTTCGTCACCATTGATTGTGTTAAATATAATTTCCATAAACAAAAACCCCAATCTTTGACTAACTCACAAAATCACCGACACATAAAAGTTAACTGGCCGGGCTCCACTATCGAATTCAAACCATTCGATACAAAACGGCACGAAATTATTTAGCTAACTAAATGTAATAAACCAGAACCATGCAAAAAAGGGGCTACTAAAGCTTCTGATACGCGACGTACTTAGATAATTTCATAATATGTATATTTTATACATTATAACCATATCTATACAATATTGCTTACTGAACCAGATTCGAGAGAATGTAGGCAAAAAGTAGGTCATTTATATTAAGTGAGTATATGTGTAAATCGCTATTTGAATTAAATTCACGTAGACATCATAGACATAATGAAAGCTGTATCCCCAAGGGCGTGTGTTTATAGGTATACTAGTATGAGCACGCAAGCGCTGCCGTTAAGGCCACTTTAATGCCAACACTTAGACACTTACTCAGTACTACAATAAATATAAATGTTTTAGGGATTATCGCTTGCCTCGTCACTAGCCTCGTTCAAACTACTCGTACGCCACCACGAATACAAAAAAGCAAATAAAGAGTTTTACAAATCAAGCGGTAATAAGTATCAACAGGCAGATCAAATCAATACAAAATAAAAATGAATCAATTTAGCAAGATAATTAATGAGACAGACTTAAATGACGGAATGCGACATCACTAATGGGCAAACATGAGTTGGAGAGAAATAATTATTGCTTATCCACGTACAGCATTTCTGTACTGATATGACTGTAGCAAAGAATTTGCAAGACCACTAAGGAAAATAAAAACAGAAACTGAACCTAAAACAGTGAAAACTATATATATAGATCGATCCACCATCAACAACCAAACTTCCTGAGTACAATATAACAGTGTACCTATGTGGGACGGATAAAAATCTGATGATCTGTTTTTTTTTTGTTTGAACATCTTAATTATTTCCATTTGAACAAATTTACTCTCGCAACGCGACTTAATGTCAAATTCTATTTGTTATACAATTATAGTCAATAGCTACTTATCTGTGGCACGAGCGAAATCTCAGCTTACGCCAGGTGATGCTCTATCTAAGCACTCAAGTCGCTAATGCCAACGACACATCGACACTGCAGTTACACGGGAAGCATGTAACATATAGTGTCATTTTTTCTTGCATTATGTTTTGATAATTTGTTTCTTTTTTAAATTATTTATTTGAGAATCAAAGGTAGTATACGATTGATATTCACAGATAAACTTCTGTACAGTCAATAAAACTAAAACCTTATTACAAATATAAAAAAGCATTAGTCTGCAGGTAAGGTAGGAAAGTAAGTAACTAAATTGTTCTTAGCTTCTAAGAATTTACCACAGTCAGTTCTTCAACTGACAGAAGTCTAACTCTACGTCTTCACGTAGAGTTAAAATAATGAAGGCCCAGTTTTGTACTGAAATAAAACCCAGTCATGTGAAAAATGAAGAGCGACTTACAAAAGAGATAGGCGCTCTGTGAGAGGTTGAACTTGAATTCCAAATGCCCTCTAACTGATTATACACGTCACGTCAAGTCAAAATTTATATTTTGACGTGAATCGACAAATGCGGTCACTTTTTTTTTATTTAGGATATGCCATCGGGAACCGTGGATAGACATAAAATAAAATATAGTTTTTTTTTTCTGACTGATTAGTTTTACATTTACGACGTAGTTTCTGCTATTTAGAAGCTTAGAATTTGACTTACACAAGGATATTGATAAAAAACTATTTGTGGGCGATACTCCGGTATAGCCCCCGGGGCTTAGGTGGAAGACAGTATTCCAATATCGAAATAAAAAAATCCTTTAAGAACGAAGTCGTGGTTGTCTACATCTTTAAAAATCTTTAATAAACGACAATTTCACGAGCTACGTATTTACCTAAAATGGGTGGAAACCAGTCTATCGTAACTAGATTGATAGATTAAAAGTAATATAGTACTTAAGCAAAGTTAGAATTAGTAAATAAAATCATAAGTATTCACAATGAAGTGGACATAAAATATGTCAGCTTATAACTGCATTGTCTGACATATTGGCGATTCACACACATTGAAAAAAAGAAAATAGCACTGCCCTAGATTTCTAAATTTATTATTTATGTGACCCAGAGAAGCGATCATATTGTATCAGGGCTAAAGAAATTGACCTAGTTTTAACTAGTCGTTGCATATCAATTTTCAGTCTATTTCTAAATATGTGAAGAATAACTTTAAGTGGGGCCTGACCTGACCTGACCCATAGTAGCATCTGTTGCAAGCTTTTTCTGTCACAAGATTATTAAATATTCATTGCATAAACGCGTACAAATGGCAGGTTTTCATGAACGCGAACGGTTGTTTTTAATCTATTATACCTTTACCAATTATAAAATTGAAATGCCTATCTGGAATTTATTTTAAATAAATGCTAATAGTACGGTTAAACTGCTATTTTAATAAATCCCAATCTTAAATGATCGTTTTTTTTTGTCATTCTATAAGTTTGCCTCAAATAGTCCGACTCAAAGGATTAAAAATTCATATCTTTTGCCCCCCGCAAGATATCAAAACCCCAGAGATGTAAATAATGCAAGTTAATTAAAACCTCTGTAATTAAACTCCAAATGATTTAAATGTTTTTGCTTTTTTTTAAGATTTTCAGTAGCATTGTAATTTTTCCTTAATTGTCTCAATTTAATGCCGCGAATAATACGGAGCAGTTTAGATTGCTGAAATCGCAATGCTACAAACCAAAAGAATTTTCGATCTAATCGAACTGCATCGCATCGCAGTGAGTTGATTAAAAAAAAAACTTATAGCGTACAGTCACGCAGTCACGCCTTTTTCCCGTTGGGGTAGCCATAGATTACAAAAAGTATTGCAATTATTTTAAAACCTTTTCCTACTCTACAATTTGTCATCGAGGCAGTAATAAGTGAATGGCACCTAAAATAATTCAATAACAATATTAGGAAAAAAACAGATATAAAGATAACGGCAGACCAGTATGCCGTTATCTTTATCGTTTTTTTTTCCAATAACGTTATTGAATTCTTTTAGGTGCATTCACTTATTACAAAATGTACTATGTTAGATCGGATCCACTATCGTATGTTCATTGTGTTTTATTAAATGTCTACGTCCCATTTCGGACACTCCGATTCCCAGTTTGTATACCAGTACCTACAATTAAGGTTCTAATTCCGCTGAAGTGCTTCGGTACAGACATAGCCAAGGGGTAGTATTCGTTATAGGAATTATCTGTGCCTGTACATCGCATGTCTGCGTCAATCGTCACCGATAGCATCAAACAGCTAGCGGCACGTATGAACGGCAAAACATTAAAACCCGTTGCTTTATAATGTCCGAGTAAACTTCCGGATAAACTATTAGGAACTACTCTACTAAATCACGTAAAAATAGTTGTGTTTCACAATCACTAAAAGGAACTAACCTTCCGATAAAGTTTGGGTATTATAAATTATAATATAAATCTCGGGGGTATATGGGTATATTAAGTTAGTGACGTTTGTTCGAGTTAGTAGTTGGACGAGTGGTTTGACAGCAGCTGTCGAAGAATAACGGAGCAAGCAACTAAGTTTAAAGAGTTTACAACTTTTTACCACAAAACATTGATGAGTGCTGCTAATGCAGCAGTAATTTATAGCGCTACATATTGCTCGTATAAAGCGGTGGTAGCCTAGTGGGAGAACGTCCGCCTTCCAATCAGAAGGTCGTGAGTTCAAATCCCAGTGCAGGCACGTACCAATGTGTTTCTGTAAAAAAAACATATGTACGTAATTATCACTCGCTTTTCGGTGAAGGAAAACATCATGAGGAAACCCACATACCTACCCGAGAATTATTTCGGAGGTAGGTATATGATCGACCAATCCGGACTGGGGCCTCGTGGTAGATTATGGCCTAACCCTCCTCACGAAAGTGAGGAGAGACCCGTGCCCAGCAGTGGGACGTTATGGGTTGATGATGATGATTACTCGTATAAAAATAATATTTCTTGTTTTAAACCCCTTGTAAGATGATTTATTTTAATCGATAAATTTGGTTATTATTCTAACATTGTAAAAGGTATCCTCTATCTCAACCGAATGTTTGGGACGCAGCAGCTACTGCTGCGGGGGCGTCCGAGTGATCCAAACATGTACTTAGTTACCACATAAGTGGCCACCTGTAAGTTCTGTTGTTATTTTTAATAATTTGGTTTGGACCATGTGCCAGGTTCTGTTTTTTCGTTTCATATTTAATATATACTCGTAGTTTTGTTTTAGTACTTTGCACTGCACGCTCAATATGTTCATTTTGATGATCCAATCCAGTTCATAAACATAACTTTAATTACCTACCTCATAAGTCACAAAGGTTGTAATTTTTTTTGTACGTTAATTAAATAAATGAATAATGTATAATTTAGATTTCCCACTACAATAAGATTGAAATTGTTTAAGCAATTATTTCCTCGTTTAGTCGATGCCGCTGGTGACAAGAGGGCTGGCTCATTTCTCGCACAAAGAACAGCTGTTGATATTCAACGTGAAGAAGCAGCCAGTGTTATTGGCACCGTGTTTCATAGACACCCACCCAACCTCTGTTGATAGATTTTTAAGTTTTAGATTTAGTTAGTTTTCTATTTAAATATTGTTATTTAAGATATCAAGAAAATATTACTACTTATAAAAAAAAAATGTATAAAACAGGGTAAACATTAAAAAACTAGGAAATTACCAACTTTTATCAGTAATTTTTCCGTTAGCATGTTTTTGTTTAAGCATTGGCATAAAATCTAGATTTTTTAACAATCCTGACCTGGTTGTGTACATTACAATAACCCTTCTCGAATTTTTTACTGTCATATTATATATTTTTCACGCAAGCGCGAACTATAAATTGCCTACTTTCGATATTCCTGACTTGCACCTACAATATATCATTGTTGAAACTTCCCATCTGCGGTATGTTCTATTTATCATAAAGTAAATTAAAATGAATTGCTCAAGTATGAGGAGTTTTCAAGGAACTGGTAATAATAGATGGTAAAACACTTGTTAGCGGTTGTTGTAAAGCGGTGGTAGCCTAGTGGGAGAACGTCCGCCTTCCAATCAGAAGGTCGTGAGTTCAAATCCCAGTGCAGGCACGTACCAATGTGCTTATGTAAAACATATGTACGTAATTATCACTCGCTTTTCGGTAAAGGAAAACATCGTGAGGAAACCCACATACCTACCCGAGAATTATTTCGGAGGTAGGTATGTTATCCACCAATTCGGACTTGGCCCCCGTGGTGGAATATGGCCTTACCCTCCTCACGAAAGTGAGGAGAGACCCGTGCCCAGCAGCGGGACGTTATGGATTGATGATGATGATGAAAACACTTGTACTGGGTGTCAAAAATTAAAAAAAAACGTAGGACTCAAAGAGCTTTTTCACCTCTTGTGCCGTCCAGGACAATTGTGTATTG
The DNA here is from genome assembly GCA_912999815.1 of Campaea margaritaria. Lineage (NCBI taxonomy): Eukaryota > Metazoa > Arthropoda > Insecta > Lepidoptera > Geometridae > Campaea > Campaea margaritaria. The sequence goes on from OU538788.1 coordinate 12,706,682, forward strand.
GAGCTATATTTATACCAGCAGAGTACTAGGGTAGCTTAGAACACAAGGAGGCTAAACAACCACGAGGTGGTTCATAATGTAATAATAACATTAATTACATATATAATAATGTCATTTTATGCAATACTTCAACACAGCCAGAAGTCGTAAAGCAGTGGCACTTTATTTTAAATGAAATTAGTTCTTAACATTATTCGTAGGGTGTCCTTCACTCTTCCCAAATACGCTTATTAATTGGCTTACATTCGCAAAATGTTTAGTCATCCAAAAACCGTATTTTGGGCTAGTAGTTGGTGCCAGGTTAGTATAAATGTATAAAACGTGCCTAGTAAAAAGAACTAATATTCCCTAAGATAATTCATCAAAAATTATCTGGTTCTAGCCAACCAGAAGAATTAAAATTCCTTGTACCGTACGACACATTGATAACAGTACGATTATTTTATTAAGAAAAGTTTTTCTTTTAACTAAACTTTGAACTCATGCATGGAGCTCGTAGGGAACAAAAAAATATTCAATATTTTAATTTTAATTGTTATCTAAGTCCCGGGAATTAATGAATGAAATGTTTTTTTCGATACCAAAGGGCTGTGGAGCTACGGTAAGTAGCCGCCACTATGTGTAATAACACTATGTTTCGTCTTACTATTGTATGTATCGAGCGAAACGGTCAACCATATTCGTGATGAAACAATTTGAAAAGCAATCTCGGCAGCGGAGCTATGGGAAATAGCCGTCACTACGTATGATAACACCAGGTTTCGTCTAGGCATTGTTATACATCGAGCCAAATAGTGGACCAACTTCTTCATGCAACAATTTGAAAAGCAATCTCGGCAGCGGTTTGTGTTTCGATCACCCATCGTGGTTACTGATTGCCAATCCCCAGGTAATTAGATGTGTCGCCACTGGAGGCAACTGGGAATAGTAAGAATGGCATTGCCATTTGTCACCACTGGTGACAAATGGGACGCTTTATAAAAATAATTTCCAGTTGTCACCACTGAGGACATGGAAGGTGGTGACTGGGAATAATTACACAAAGCGTCGAACATTGTCACAGGGTAGTAGGATAAGTTTAGAACATTCTGGGATGAACCGACACAACTTAATTTCTACATCGAATAACAAGACGTGTAAGTACGGAAACACGGTATCCGTATTATGGTCACAGAATATTCTTTACAGTATGATTGATATTCCTTCGACGTGTATACCTACCTAAGTTCCAAATTGCATTCAACGTTAAAAATGTTTGGATTACTGCCGACTTAGGTTAATTAAGCTTAAGTTATTACCTTAGCATACTGACTACCTATGCATTATCAAGGAATAGCAAAACTGGCGTCACCATATATTCATATTCACCATGAGAACAAAGTGCATTATTGTTTATTTTTGACACTTTAGATTTTGACTTCCACTGATTTATTTCAATTAGATTGATTTTCGTTTTTCGTTCCAATTCAGTATCTTACAAATAAACTCTGCCTGTAGAGGCTGGCACTCTTATTCGGCAAACAAACAAACATTTAAAAATGCATTGTTTGTAAATGGCGCGTTTGGTGCTGCTTGCTTGGTGATAAATTATTACATCTCCATAACGCAGTCTCTATTCCTGTATTGTTTCGTGCAGTAACGTCATTCAGATGTCTACCGCTGTTTGGAAAACGGCTTCTATAAATATATTACCTGGTTCGGCTTGACAGATCCTGTCGAACGCTTATTCTCAAAGCCTTGTGTTCCCACAGTGCTTGAAATGAACGAACAGTGAAATTACAAACTCAACCCTAATTTTAATCTTCGTTCCGCTTCCGTGAAGTGAAGAAGGTAGAATTAATCTGGCCCTGATTTATTTAGTTATTTCAAGCTTATCATGTCATCATCAATAACGACTAGATGAGACAGTGGTCCAAGGCTCATAGCGACTAACCACCACACAATAAATAACAATAAAAGATCCTAGCCATATACTCGTAAGTAATAACAAACATTATTATGGTTTCTCAGAGAATGTCGTTCAACTTATATCGCCTTTCATCCATTGATAACTACTACTTCCTTATGAGGTCAGACGGCGAATTCTTATCGTTTTTTTTTATTTATTTGGTCTTCTTCTTTCGGGTCGATGTTTGTGGGGTAATTAAATCTCAGATGGGGATTAAGCTATCAGGGCCGAGGCCTTTTTCGCTCCGATACAGTAAAAATTGAATAAAATCCAAATTTTTAAGACAATATGTCCATTTCGCGGTTGGTCGTGTATATTCATTGCATACGTAACTTTATGTTTGTATCTGTGGAAACTTCCTTCTTGTAATGAAGGCTTCAAGTACAGTTAATACAGAGGTTCGACAATTATGTGCGCACTTACCTACTAGACTAGCCAGCGGTCAAGTCAACTTGATTTAAACGGATTTTTTGCCAGAGCTTAATGAAAATAGATGACTCGAGAACACTTAGCGACCGCTAGAGTCTTACGAAGGCTCGAATTCAAGCACACAATTGAAATACATTCAGTTCCACGATATGGCCATCAAAGTTGATTTAATTAAATTATCAAATAGAAAGGGAGAAAATGACGCTTGAGCAGTTAGCAACAGTAGTCGTCGAACAAGCATAAACTTTAAATTAACCACTCTAGGCAAAGTTTCAGTGTTATGAGTTGGCTTGGAAGTTACCATATATTCAACGACATTGTCGGCAACTGTACAATGTAATATTTCGCTACATTATCACATCAAATTTAATCTTATGTGGCATGGAACATAAATATAAAGTTAATATTTTAGGTTTAAAAAACTAGAAACACACTTTTGCAGCAATATGAACAGTAAAAATAAAAAGGATAGATAAAGTGATTGTACAAAAAATTCTAATTGATATGCTAGCTATTAATTCGTAGAGGTACTGTCATTATGAAAATTTAAATAAATAGAACAGCCTACACAAATACAGACGAAGCAAACAAAAACATTCTAAAAAAATAGACTAACGCCGAATGTAGAGATTTTGTCGCCCAATTTGTTTGTGCGACATAATTTAGCCCTTATATTTTTTATTTCGAAATGTCTAATTATATATAGTCTTTCAACTGCACGCAATTTTGACACGAGACCAAAGAACTGCAATAAAAATCCAAAAACCCAGTTTAAATTAACTCATTGAAGTCACGGTGGCAGGATGGGAAAAACGAGCGAGGCGTGAAGGGATTAAAGGAAAGCACTTTTATTTGTGGGGGAACGTCCGCCTTCCAATCAGAAGGTCGTGAGTTCAAATAACAGGGCAGGCACGTAACAATGTGTTTCTGTAAAACATATATACATAATTATCACTCGCTTTTCGGTGAAGGAAAACATCGTGAGGAAACCCACATACCTACCCGAGAATTATTATTATTATTATTATCCACCAATCCGGAGTGGGCCCCCGTGGTGGATTATGGCCTAACCCTCCTCACGAAAGTGAGGAGAGACCCGTGCCCAGCAGTGGGACGTTATGGGTTGATGATGATGATGATGACTTTTAATATTGAAAATAGAACTTTTACTTACAGATCGTTTGATTATAATTTAACTACGTTTTTAAATATTTTCGACCTCGATCATATTTGATAGTATGCGACGATGTGGTCCATACTTTACAACTTCATACAGTTATCTACGTTCTGTGGTGTTTCAAAAAACAGTTTATCTATCTATCTCACTTTCAAAAATAATGTTTCGTGTTTCACCATACAGTTACTGTTGTGTAGTTAAGTCCTTATGTTTCACATATTGTAGATGTCAAAGTATGTGGCGCGGGGTTGCGTCCCCCGCCCCCGTCCTGAATAGATCAGTGTACAAATGGCCGTGTTTTTGTTTTGTTTACTGTTCTTCACAAATACTCAACAACTACAAAAATAAGTGAAGGTAATATCTCATTTTCCTGCAGCTACTTATCTTGATCAGGTTCGTTTACCCGGCTTAGCACCGGCTCGTAATTAAAACTAATTGCTAGCACTACTGCATCAGTACTTATTCTACTTGGTCGTGCGAGCGACTAGACATTGAACGTAAAACATTGGCACTATATTTTATTATTTACTATAATTACGCGTCGTAACCATAACAATCAACAAACAATTCGCGTAAAGATACTCGCCTCAGAGCAATAATTTTTCGCTTTTGATAAATCTGTAGTAATATAATAAGAGCGTGTTTATAATGAAGCGACTTTATTCAACTCCTCGTCAGGTGCTTAAAGAGTTCTTCTGAATATATTTCTTTAGAATATTATTTAATGTGCACCACCCGCTGTGCAGTGCACTTTTATACCAAAGAATACCTCAGAGTACCTACCGATGCTCAAAGTTTTGTTGTGACTATTATAAATTTTTAATGGTCACAAAGGTTTTAACCGTTTCAAACTTTAACAGGTTCACTACTGAAAACACAATTGTCGTGTTTTTCATAACTTGCTACGAATACGGCAAACACAACTGCTGTGTTTCTTGTATGGGAAAACACTATGGCGCGTGCAGAGCCGCACCCGTGGCTAGACAAGCAAAACGGCTCAGCAGTCAAAGTGTTAAACAAACTTTAACCTATTTAGGCCAAAAATATAGCATTCTGTGCACTTTCCCTTCCACTAAAATATTCTTCCTTGAATATCTGTACTATTACAAAATTATTTATGTACTATTATAAAATATAATGTTGCATCTTCTAAAAAGTTCAACTTTTATTTTTATTTTAATATCATAATTATATTACATAAAATGCTCCAACTCGTAAGAATAGAAAAGTGATGTTCACCTTCAACAAATCATTATACATGGCGGGTAACAATGAGATCGAAAACTTGTTTTTTTTTAATGAGTATTCCATGCTTAAGGAATACAAATCAACGCCTTTTCAACACTCCATCTTGTGTAAAGAAAAAACTCTAATTTGTCGCTAACGACATAATGTTATAACGCTATAATGTTTTAATTATTCATGGCCGGTGGATATTTGCGGTGCAGGGCTGCTAGGCCGGTTCCGCCCATACGATTGATTGAATTATTAACCTCTTCATGGCACACGGTCACCTACCAATTACTCACTCGCAACTCCCAGAATTTAAGTCGTGTTGCATAATATAACAGCCATTGTTCTGATTATTGGTATATAGTTCTCAGTTTTGCAAAGAATAATAAAGAAAAAATAATCCTACAATTATTATAAATGTAAAAGTTTGTATTATTTTTTATTTGACTTAGTAACGAGACGAGCATGTCGTTCACCTGATGGTAAGCGCTACGCACGGTGATGGTATGTTTGAATGTTTGTACAAATCAACGGTTCCTGGGATAATACTAACGCGGATGAAACCGTACGCGAAGCTAGAATAATATATTCTATATTTTTTTATTTGACTAAGTGACGAAACGAGCAAGTCGTTCACTTGATGGTAAGCGCTACACCTGCCCAAAACAGTTACAGTGCCACCCAGAACTTTGCATTGCATAATTAATAATGCATTAATTTGCTTAGCAATTATAAGCTATTGTCGTGTTAATTGGTCCATTTAGCTATGACTTTAAACTATGAACGGACAATATCCAAACAAGCATAGCTAATACGTAACCGAGGAACTTGCTATAAATGCTATAAGCTGCTATCCATATCTTAGCCTGTTTAGCGAGGCCTAAATTCACTGGCTCGGCGCTAATGTGATAAAGCCTTCTCATTATGCGGGAGAGCGTCAGCAGCGACGAACAATACAGCCGACTACAATGGAGTCTCTGAAACAGTATCGGAACATATAATTATGACCATAATGTATACCCTAATCATTTATTATTATTATTTTCTGACATTATCATTCCACTACAGAGCAAAGGCCTCCCTTCCCTCTTTCCACTCCTCACGGTTGAAAGCTTTTGTGGTGGAGTTGTTACAGGAGTTAAGCTCGTCCCGTCATCTTGACAACTACATCTTTTAAATAAGTAATAAAAATAATTACCGCGTTCCGGTTTGAAGGCCACCGTTTCCAGCGACATTACTGTGCGCTTAACACTTTAGAGCCGATGTCTCGGGGTGAGGAGCGCAGTGCAGTGCTCCTCAGGATTTGTAATGAAAAGTTCTGAGTGTCAATGTAGCTGTTATGGGCAGGCGTGACGCTTACAATCAGGCGAACGACTTGCTCGTCCCTTTACTTAGTAAAATAAAAAAAAAATGTGTTTCTTTCCAGCGATGAGGCGATGATTGAAATTATCGCTGGTTTTTTTCGTCAAAAACCTTGTAAGGATTTGCAAAAACTTATATTTTTCTGGTACATGTTTTATCACATTTCCGCTCATATTTATCATATTTTTATTCAGGAATTTCCGAATACCGACCAAGGTCTCTGGCACTGTCTCTTTATACGCAATGCCTCATGTTCAAACATTGCGTTGGATGAAAAAAACAAGCTTGTGCCACGTTGTTGACCACGCTTATGTTATAGTTTGTTAGCCCAATATATAGGGCCGTCTTAAACTGGTGATTCCAAACAACTTCTACGAGAAATACCTATTAATGCTGATTTTACTTTGTTTCAGAGTGCGTGTGGAGTATTATGTGAACGAGAACAGTTTTAAGGAAAGACTGCAACTGTACTTTGTGAAGAATCAAAGATCGAGTGAGTTTAATTTATAAATTATTGTCAACTTAATATAACATATTCATTGCAGTGCAAAGTTTTCTTCATATCGCTCTATTGGGTCTCTACCTAGAGAGCTATACGAAGTAGACTATTTTGGTATCGCATTTACTTATCGTTCGTCAGAGTTGGAGATCTTTCCAAAGTGCGGGTTCAACCAATGTAGGTACTTATATACGACTTGTATACCAACATTTTCTTTTATGGAATGCACTAGATTTTTTGCATAGCATTTCAAAGGCGTCTGTCTATGCGCCCCTCTTTACTAAAGGTTTAACTTTCGAACAAAAACTGAAATGGCATTCGAGTGAATTGCGGTTTTTAATTAATTCAATTGCATTAAGTAGATATTAGACGCGTCAGTTTATGGGGACGATTATACAGACACGTAAACTTTCGTGTTTGTAATATAAGTGAGATAATGTAATTCGGTGACTTTTTATCGCTTTAGATGTCTTTATTGGCTACACTGTAATATAGTTTTTAGCAAGCATGTTTTCAGAGATCATGTAGGGTCGGTCAACTTATAAGTTAGTCCACACAGTCAACTGTTTCGCGGATGCATATTAAAGCGAAAGTATTATAATTTTCGGCTACATATTTTACATACAATGTTTTGGTAGGATGAGTGTTACAATCTCTGATACAAATAATATCAGAGTAAGGTTTCTCAAGAGCTGAATCTTGACTTTGCGCAGGATGTCTCGCACTTCAGCACGTTTACAGAATTCACCTCCAAAAATCTACCGTCACTATTATTATGACCTGATTGTCATTACTAGATACATAGGTAAGATCCAAATATTCTTTTAATTTGTTCCAGGTTTACGGATTCGTATAGCGAACCTATGTTTCAAGATTTTGGCGTGTTTGCTGTACGCTTTCCGCGTCTGCACCGATGGAGATCCTATTAACGCTACGTGGTAAGATTTTCCACTTTTGCAACTGGCCTGATCTAAATAGTATAAAATGACTACATTACATTGTCAAACCGCCGCATCCATTAGCACTCCACCGGTCATTTGAATCACGGTTAATACATAAATGTATGCAACTAATCACTCTGCGGTTAGCTGCAATTTGCAGATTTGAACGAAACACGTATTTTGTACCAGCTGGTATTAGGGTTACATCACATCAAAAAGGGGAGGCAAATTAAATTGAAAGGAATTAAAATCACTCTCTGCTATGTTGCCATTTGAAAATGGGATGAAGTATTTGTTTGTATTTGTCGGCGTTACCCTTTGATTAAATCAAAAAGATAATTTAGAGCTACTTAAATCGACTACGTCTCTAATTTATTAAAATGATAGTTTTATTGTTTTAATACTCCATCTTCAGCTTAATCGTAAGTGGTTTTTTTTAAATCGCGTTATATTTTAAGTGGGCCTTAAATTTATACGATCACATGCTTACGAATCGTGGAAATTTGTAAAAACTTTTAATAGTACGAATCCGTGTTATTAATTAATATGCTTTTGTTAATAAATGTGAGCGTTAATTCGTTAAATCGCGATACGGTCTATATGAGAACGTCTTATCGTTAATGACGGATGTATGCGTGAACGAGCTATGAAGTGGCATTTCATATACTCTCTAGACTCGAAAACTCTATCTAGGTCTTATTATATTTGGATAACGGAAACCGTTGGAGACTCCATCATTCATTTTAATATTTAATTGAGTTAGGTACGCTTTGCCGCAGGTCAGCGTTGATATTTGAGCTAAATGGATGTCCTTGTTTCCAGTCAGATAATGGCCAGGCAGTAGGTACTTGGCATGTGGCATATTAACATTTTCAACTCAATCCGACCCTACTTGTGTGTTTAGGACTTTTATGTTGATCTTGAATCCGACCAAATACGTTACGGATCCACAAAAGAGTAAACTTGTGACTCGGATAACATTGTGTGGAGTTAATTTTAGCATCGTGATATTATTTCTAATTTTCAATTCCTATCAAATATAAGCTTTTGTTATTGTATTTTTAAATTATATTATTAGAATGTTTATATTTTATTTTTTTAGCTTTTTGTTCAGCGTTCTGTACGAGTACATTGCTCTCAAACAAATACGCAAAGAAATTCAAATTTCAAGTTTCAAGCCAAATGTTGCGTAGGTTTTCGTAATACTTTTGCACGTTCGCAAGCAAAAACGCTTTAAATGAAGTGGAAGTTCTGAGCAAATAACATTGAAAAACATTTATTATATTATATTATTTTATATTATATTACATTCATGTTGTTTTTGTACTAAGCTTTATTATTTTCCATTTTTTTTTCTTAATGAGATATTTTGATTCACGCCTACACCGTCTCTCCTTCACTATGGGTGGTAGACTGGTAGAAAATGCTCTTAGCGTTAAGTCCGCCATTTGTACTAGTTAGTTAATCTGTGCAATAAAGTATTAAATAAATAAATAATAAAAACATATAGCGAATTGACTTTTCGTAAGTTTCCCGTAGAGGGCCAGCGCGGGCTGGTAGAATTACACCACCGAATTGAAGGCAACACGGTCCGGTTCTTGTCACTTGGATTCGATAAGACCATAACTTATTTAATGCCCAGCATCGCTCGGGGGTTTCTTACTAACAGCATTAAATATTTATAGAACCGTCAGTCATATTCGCTTAGTGCAATGTAGCATTTACGCTTCGCGTTCTAAGGTCTGTCTAAACGTCTTTTTATTTAGCGTGTGGAATTTATCAAGCTTAGCAAGCAGTTGATTCTTTACTCCGATTTATTAATTATTTTTCAAACACGATCCTTGCATACCCATGGTCTATCAAAGGCCTTTGGTCTACTACTTTGGTCTTGCTTTGGTTTTGGTTTTGGTTGGATTCTCTCTCAAATACATCTTCGTCATGTCTTTCATTAATTTAATTATTCGTAGTCAAAAAATCACCTCTAATCAATTCATTCAGGTTATTGAATAAATTATTACGATTTTTAATCAAATTAACTTGTATTAGGCTGTCAATGTAATTCATAAAATTAAATAAGCAACGCGGATAACACAATGACAGTCATACAAAATATTTTTTGGTCATATTTATGTTTAGAATGTGATTAACTTTAGGATAATTAGGGTTTATTCAATGAGTATTCGAGAATAAATTGCACAAATGTAATTTCACAGTTACGGCTGCCCGCGTGGAAACAAGATGGATTTTCTGTATGCGGCAAACTTGTCTGAAGAGGAGTTCCAGGACCATCCCGTCATCAATTGGGACGGCATTATATGGGTCAACAGACCTTTATACCTGTGGGTCATACAAACCAGTGTCGCCATAATATCGCTAACGGAATCGCTTATCACCGCCTATTTGGGTTACAAGGTACGTCACATTATTTAAAATCACTATTTGTGACCGTTTCATCACAACTCAATATTTTATGAAACCTATTTAAAATTTCAGTTCGCAGGCAGACCTGTGATAACAATCGAACTAATAACGGGTTTCAATCCCTACATTAAAGCTTTGATCCGACGAGAGACGTGACTTCGGGAATATATTTAATGATGTTCTTATAAAATGTTCGATATTCTAATTCTTTACACACCCTTCAAGCCTCTGGATAAATAATTGGGGTCTGTGTTAATTTCAAATGTTTGAACCCCGCTAGGCGATACATATATTTCGAGTCACTAAAAATCTCTGAAGGCAGCATTAACATTTCTAATGAAACAGTTACCATCACGCACCACGAGCTTTAGGACTTCCAAATTATTGCTTTGGTAAAAACGACCAATGCCAAGCATTCCTCCACCCCGTCACATTTTGCGTAAGATTTATCCGCAATACACATTACCAAGGCTACTTCTTTTTTCAACAGGGCAACATTATGCAGGTCGTTTTGTCGTTCCACTTCATTTTGGAGATGGTGAATACGGTTCCATTCGTGTTAACTGTAAGTAATAATCAATATAAAATACGTAGTGAGTAAATAAGCATGTTTGTCATCGGCAGCCTGAATTGCAATGGGTGTGCTGCAATTCAGCAGTCAGCCTTCAGCGACTCTGATATAGCCCCAGAGAGTCTCGGAGTCCGCAGCGTCTTCTATCACTCCCAAGTGACAACTTGCTACAAATTTACGTGTGGTACAAAACCATTACAATAAAAAAATCGTGTTACTTACAGATACCATTCCCGCCACTTCGGAACCTCTTTATACCCGTTTTCTTGAACTGCTGGTTGGCAAAAAGGGCCCTTGAAAATATGTTCGTAAGTACCGTTTCGAGTTTTTGGATTCTGTATTTAATTTGTGAAATGCGATTATCAAGATTGACATTCTTATACTTAGTCGTTATACAAGGTATATAAACCTTAATTTGGGCAGTCAGGTAAAAACTAAATCACCAATCGTCTGTCTGCCACTGCAAACGAAGGCGCGTATAATACCTAGTTTTGTTTAGTCGGTATAAGAGTTTGTCAGATATATAAAAGCATTTAATTACAAAAGGCGCGTGAGTTGAATACAGTCGGGGCTTTGAGATGCACAATTGCACATAGCTAAGCTGCGCATTCAGCTCGCGCACCTACTGTAATTATTCATGGATTCGGGTTCGGTTTGGTCTGCATGGTCTGCATGACCGTTTGACCACTCCGACCGAACAATTGAGCTGCTAAAAAGCTGCTTCATAAATTAAATAAAGAATTGACCTGCAGTGAGTTAGACAAGGCTTTATAGTGTGGTTTTGTTATTTTCATTGCAGAATGATCTTCATCGCGCTATGCAGAGATCCCAGTCGGCACTATCACAACAACTAATGATATTGTGTGTTACGCTGCTATGTTTGGTTTTCACGAGGTGCGTAGCAATATTTTATCTATGTCAGGTATAAATCACTGCTTTAGTAATAAAGTATATTTTAATCGGTGCACTTATGTTATAACATGCGACAATGAAACACGTAACTGTCGTAATGTTTCCAGCGTATGCGGCATTCAGCACTGCCAGCGCGCGGGACACCGTCATCTCAACCTGTTCCAGGCCACGTACTTCGTGGTGGTGACCTTCTCGACCGTCGGCTACGGTGACTTAGTGCCGGACATATGGCCCTCGCAGTGCTTCATGGTCATGATGATAGGTGCTGCACTTATTGTCCTACCCACGCAGGTAAATACGTAAATCACTTATTCAAACGAAGTTCAGTTTAAGATTCAGAACATCGCTGCGGCAATAAATATCAGTAAATCTATTGAAAAATGTAACCGATGGAATTCGTAATTATTTAATTCAGTTTCCGAGTGAAACCAAGGAGACTAAACATTATCGGCCTAAAAAAATTTATTCATGAAAATTGGCATGTATGACAATGTTTTGTGTAGAAGTTTTTGTGAAAACACTGGCAGCTCTGAAAATCTTATAGTAAATTAATATATGGATTGTCCGTACTTTTTATGGGCAACTCACATAAATGGGCTAGCAAAAAAAAAAGTTCAGCCACATTAACCACAAAAAGAAAACTCGAAGCTCATATTGTATTTTCTCTACTTTCATTCGCTGATGACTTATAGAGTAATATTTTAGGGAGTGGCCGCTGGCACTGGAAGGATGTTCATATTCCATAAGCGTGCAGTCTGATAAATATTGGGACTAAAATGTAGAGAAAAAAAAAATTAATATAAACAAATAATAAGAACATACATAATTTTAACGACATAAACATAATATCGTGTTGCCACAAACTAGTCTAGCCAAAATAGTAAAAAAATATCCATTTATTTCAATCAAACTATATAATATGATTCGATTGGTCATTACAAAATATGAATAAAGATTTTTTTATGTAGTATAGACTAATTTCATTTTTATATTATGTTGACGTTTGACGTTGCTTGTACGGAAACTATCTATTCATTATTTTTTATTTGATTTTCTGTATCTCTACCCAATTGATATTAATTTGATAATTGTTTTATGTACTTGCCTACCTACTTGTAACGTGTCAAAATAATATGAATAATATGAAAATGAATATTTGTCAATGAAATCGTAAAATAGATATCATGGCAGTCCTATTATAAGCGTGCATTGTTTCAAATAATACACATAAATTAACAAACAATATTTTTCTTCTTAAAAAGTTCTGCGAAAAATTACGCAATAATATGTTCTTATTATAAAATGTGATCCAAAGTCCAAAGGAGACATTTTCTAGTACAATAGTCAACGTAAGCTCACTGTTATCAGGTGTGGAGCTATTCCCGAAATACCAATAGGTCTCACATCACATCAGAGATGGAGGACCGCCTTGGCAGGCGCGTAAGCCCAGGGAGTAGCAACGTGCCGGCGCCAGCCATAAACTATGTACGCACATATTATTATTATTTTTATTTATTTTTTCATTATTATTTCTTAATCTCCAATTTTTATCCGAGTGAATACTACAATTTCTTTCACCGAGAAGCGCGTGGTTATATGTTACGTAACATAATTATGTTTTACAAGAACCACACTGGTACGTGGTCGCACTGGGATTTGAACTCATGACCCTCTCTTTGGAAGACGGACGTTCTCTCACTAGGCTACCATCACAACAGTGTACATAGTACTTGTCTATCTACTTAGTTTAAAATATGCATAAATCATTAAATATCTAAAACATACTAGTCAGGTTTTAAATTCTAACTGCCATTGTTCACAAATGGTGAATCATACCTAACTGGTAAATACAAACAAAAAAAGTCAACCCGTTCCACGTGAACCAGAAAGAGTTTAGTTGGGTTAGGTTTCTAATTGTGCATAAAACATGAACAATAAAATTTGAAATGTTTCTTATTTCAGTTCGAGCAACTGGCTTACACTTGGATGGAAAGACAAAAACTGGGTGGCTCCTACTCGTCACACCGCGCTCAATCCGAGAAGCATGTTGTGGTGTGTTGCACAACGCTGCACGCCGACACGATCATGGACTTTTTGAACGAGTTTTACGCGCATCCTCTACTCCAAGACTTCTACGTGGTGCTACTGTCGCCCATGGAGCTGGACACCACCATGAGGATGATACTGCAAGTAAGTTTGGCTTCTTCTACTTGGAACGAACGTACAAAAAGGAAACGAAGTAATGAATGTGCTAATTCTAATATCTTTATAGAGTAATTTTCCGCACGATTCATATCGATTTAGATTTTTCGTTTCGTTGTACTTTGAAATATACCTTTGTAATAAGAGATTGTTTATCGTTTAGGAAAGTTAATTTTTTCTACATCTTTAAAGAATTTCTATAAATGCTCTTTAGGTACCAATCTGGGCTCAACGCGTGATCTACATCAAGGGCTCATGCCTCAAAGATACGGACTTGATCAGAGCGCGCATGGCCGAGGCTGAGGCGTGCTTCATACTAGCAGCGAGGAACTATGCTGATAAGACCGCTGCTGACGAACACACCATTCTCAGGTAAAAATAGTTATAGATTAGGTGGTTTTATGGTTTTTTTTGTGACGATATTTCAACCATTTTGCCCTGGTATAGGCTGTTTTGATAGAAAAAATGTGATGATCGGATTTCCCAGTTAATCTGCGTGACGGCAAATAGAAGCCTAGATGCGCTATGAGATTCTCTTTAGATGTAGTCTATCCAAGTTGCTAAAGGTGGCCATAATTACGTCAAGAACCTTATTCAAATGCCGCATGCCGTCAGTTTATCTTGCAAGTGTTTTCCCTAATACCACTTGAGTTTAATTAGACAACATCCATTGGCTGCCACCTTAATGATCAACATAATATTATAATAATGTACCGTATATCGCTTTTGTTTAATAAATGCGAATGCTTAAGAAGTTCCTCGTGCATTTTAGTAATATAGAAATAAAATTATCTTTTAGATCCTGGGCAGTGAAAGACTTCGGGCCCTCGGTGCCGCAATACGTACAGATCTTCAGACCAGAAAACAAGCTGCACGTAAAATTCGCCGAATTCGTGGTTTGCGAGGATGAATTCAAATATGCCCTGCTTGCGAACAACTGTACCTGCCCGGGCGCGTCTACTCTCGTCACTCTCCTGCTGCATACTAGTCGAGGACAGTACGTGTCGCCACTTTCTTTAATACCCAACAGCAAAACTAACACAACTGACAATGATAGATGATCAAGGGATCATTTGAGTCATCTGGTTGGAGAAGCCACATAATCCATCCAATAGACAATAAACAAATTATAGTCTAATTTACTGCTCCTGCGACTCTACCTGCGTGTCCGCGCATTATTGTTCTACTGTAAAGTCTTTACTATTATCTTATGTAACATATTATTTCAGGATGAGGATGTACTTATACCTCTACTATCAAGTTGTTCTCTTCTAATACACTAATATAATTTAAAAATAGCATTGTTAACTTTACCGTGGCACCTTAGCGTATCGGTGTTACCGTACCACTCCTAGGACACAAACTTTGACATAAGATATTTTTTTTATTAATTTTACAGGGAGGGCCAGCATTCGTCCGAGGAATGGCAACGACTTTACGGGAAATGCTCTGGAAACGAAATATACCACATCGTCTTAGGTGACAGCAGATTTTTTGGAGAATACGAAGGCAAAAGTTTCACGTATGCCAGCTTCCATTCGCATAGGAAGTAAGTTTACGCGTCTCCCCATTAGAATATAAAAGGCTGCTGATGATGTTATAATAATTGTTAAACCCGAACTAACAAATATTAACTAACAACCATTTTAAGGTACGGTGTGGCCTTGGTTGGAGTACGCCCATCAGAGTTGCCGGAATTTTACGAAGAGACGATCTTATTGAATCCCGGTCCGAGACATATTATGAAGGCTAGCGACATATGCTATTACATGAGCATAACGAAAGAAGAGAACTCTGCTTTCGTAGTTTCGGCCAGAACCGAACCCAGACCGACGATCCCTAAAACTCAAACGGCTTGTAGCCTTGTCTCGAGTGAGAGAAGGGAGGGTAACGAAGAGAGAGGCGGTGATGATACGCCGAGACCAGACGGTAGTAACGTTCTCCAGTACGACCTTCCACAAGTGATTCTGCAATCGCCTGCGAGTTCCACACCCAATACATCGACATCACGCATTGTAGCAGCATCATCCGCTAATATAAGTATCGCTGGCTGTGAGTGCCACAGTTAAATTCAAACAAAATTTAACCGCACTCCTTTCAATCTTGCAAAACCCCTCCGATCGCCAAGGGTTCGGTCTACTTTTTGTTTGAATTTGCTTCTTGCGTAATGTTTCGTTATTCAGTATGTTCGTTTTCGTTCATTTTAAATCAAACATGGTGCCTACTAGACAGAGCAAATAGACACCTTCAATTTTTTATTGTGTTCCTTTTTAGTTTACTGAATAACGAGACTAGCAACTATTTCACCTTTAATGATAGTCTGACTTCTAGGATAACTTTTCTGTACTTATAATTTAAAATATGTAAGTCTAGATTAAATCGTACTTACAAATAATTATATGTCTAGGGTATTTGATCTAATTACTTAGTTATTTCTACATTTTATACAGAAAGGTCCAATCTGTGAAGTCGATTGTGCTTAGTTTGTTTCAGTAAAAGGCACACGAGTTACAAATGTAAAACTGATACTGATTTAATTCGTATTGATCAACAGCTATGCATGTTGTATAATTTATGTCTACACAAAATTCCAAAACATTTTCTGCAAATTACCTATGTGACCGCGCGCATTGTTCGATTTTTAATGTCAGTGTGATTCGTGAACCTGCACATATTCGTTTCGTGTGACTTCATCACGAATGTTCATCGAAACAAAATATTGCATCTGTGGCGGCGGCTTCTGATCGACAAGGCCGAGGTCAGATGCACTCTACCGAGATGGAACATTGCACTCGATGCACTACCCAAGCCAAGCAATGAGTGTTGTCTGTCAAACTTATGTGAACCTACACAATTTTTTACTGTTTTAGAACACAATTGGCTGTCATTATTTTTTTTTGATTGACAATGTAGATTGCATTTGTTTTCTAAATTTTAGCTGTTATATTAACATAAACCATTACCAGAGGTCGGATTTTTATGGCATTTCTTCTTATTAGGCAACATGACTTCTACCTGATATAAAAAATATAATCCATCTTCTGGGTGAATATTTTGATGATATGACATTGTGAATCTCCATGGAATCGTAAAAAGTAGTATAATAATCTACTTTAAGATCTGAAAAGCGGTTGGGACTTAGGAGTGCTAAAATACCGATAAACTTAATTATTTAATTACAGTCTACAAATCCAACTCTACATATATTTAGATTGGTTTTCATTAAGGTTGATCAGAAACCTTTCTTAATCTTAAATCTTAAGCCTCTTAATCCGACCTTTGATCATGACATGACACACAACATGGCATTCACATATTGATTCGGCATAACCATTGGCATTCAAAATAACAGAAAAAACTGAATAACGAGATATCGTTTACAATGTATGTCATGGTTACTGACGAGTTATAAAAATATATAGTTACATAATTTTGGTGGTTTGCATAGTAAACCTGGGAGAAGGCGCGTCAACCGACTCTAGGATGTGCCTAAAGGATTCTCCAGGCGCCGACAGCGCCATTGACACCCACTTGCTAAGACCAGACAACAGCAACTTCCTCAGCCCAGAAGTTCCAACTCACCGACGAGGTAACTCACATTACTTAGACACATTCATTTTCAACTTCTATTCTTTAATATTAGCTGATACTGCTGAAGTAGATCATATTGATCTTGAATAACCTTTTTGTACACAATGACTGGCAACGTGGAGTGGCAACGGCATTGTGGAGTGACGACTTGCTGAAAACTGCTGGCAAATACTGGATGAGGAGAACCGAACATCGGGCTCAGTAGCGTTCACTAGAACAGGCCTACTAACGTTGAGCAGTAGACGAACATAGACTAATGACAATGTTGACGTAATGACTAGATTTGCTAGTTCCTGTTCTGCAACACAACCCTTCAAATAATACGAGTATATAATAAATAATGTCACATAATTTTACCAATCGCAAACAATATGTTTTATAATGAGAGATGTGGTAAAGATAAAGAATTCTTACTGTTACTGTTTCGTCGTCCCTTTCCCCTTTTTAGTTCACAATTATAGTTAAACTAAGACTCGAACATTATTAAAATCATTGGTAATTAAAGGGAGCCGACGACCATCCATTCTGCCTGTTCCTGATATGGTAACTAGCAGCCTTAACATTGCACCAGATAACCGGGAGGAAGGTCCAGGGGTGTATGAGAGTGAAGCCGAACTCGAGGACAATGTGCCCTGGAGGTCGCCGTCCGAGAAAATCGCGTAAGAGACCTACGAGATGCCGCTTCATTTGTATACTCTACATGCACGCATTTTGACCTCTTACTTTTATGTATCTTATTTTAACGTTATGCAGGTAATAATATACTAAATAACATTCAAAAAGTACACAGTAAATCGATCCTTAGAATATTTTGATAATGAATATTTTATTGTAATTATTTGTCTCTACAGCTCGATTTCACTTGTTAGTTAACTCGAACTCAAGATCAGATAAATTACTTCACAAACAGCATCTTAAAGTTGGGCGGTAATCTGAATCTCAAAAGCATCTAACTTGGGGCAACTAAGTTCAAATATAACAAAACAAAATGCGATGGGTACGCGCGTCTTGGGGCTAATGCCCACCACAATTTGTCGACTTGCTACGGATTACCGGAAAGCCAGTTCAAATAATATGCAGGGTTTGCATTAAATCATTTGATTGTTACTGGAATTCAGGTTTAGGCTTACAAAATGTCCCAAAGTCGAACTCCTGAATTCTATTTGGACACGAATACGTGTAACAAACGACTAAGTGTAATCAGCCAGTATTTGAAAAGGCTATTGAGTTATTTATATTATTGCCTACAATACGTTTCTAACATTCAATATAACAATACTTAATACTTTATTTTCAATGCCTTCCGCATAATATATTAAGCCATCATTAGCTCATGCATGCTACGTACCTACTGCCTGGGATTCAGAAAAAGAATCAAGTGTAGGTTATTGTCGATCAGGTTTTTTTTATTATTTAAAGCATTTCCGTTTACTACTCTTTAGATAGCCGATCTGAATCACGCAAGCTGCATGAATAGATACTTCACAAAGTACTCTATAGTTTTACGTAAGTGTGGCGCTTTTTTTATTATGTTTTTCTGAACACTTCTACAAACAAAACACACTCATTACTCATTCTTCATACAAAACAGATTTATTCTTCATATGTTCCCATATTATGCTTGGGTAGTACGTAATATAAAAGAAAACGGTTTTTTTACAATCGCCTCTTAAAGTTAAGCACTGCACAGTACATTTTTGTACAGCTCAGAACATAAATGACGTGCTTAACTTTCACAGGCGTTTATAGTTAAAGCCGTAAGTCTTTGATGCCAGCCTTTAAAGCTTGAATGAGGAAACATTTAGTTTGCTTTATTATTTACGGTAACTTTTATCCTTAACTTCTATTCTATCTTAGTTTATTGAATAGAACGCCATCTTTGCATATTACGAGTATATTCATTTGAAAATGCTTTCATACCAACATAACATGAATATATTTTTGGCTAATCATATTACTGGATATATTTTTACTGATATTCGGGTAGGTTATCGTATCATATTCAGTACCCGTTATAAGTCAAATAACAAGGAAACGACGCATTATGAATTTGGAACTCAATGAAACTAATAATATTTTCAAGATCCTAGTCACGTAAACTAATATTTAATTTATTCGGATGTAAGCGCCAAAGATTATTCCTTGATCTGATCGCACCGGTCCGTATTGTTTCAAGAACTTTTAATAATAACTTCAAAAAGTCCGCTTATTCTGTTGGATAAGGCTCTTTTTAGAAGGTTATTTTATGAAAGAAAGTGTAAACGGTTTTCGCATTAAAAAATAGTTACCAAGTGACTTAAAAATTATACTTTCGTTATATTTTATTTCGATCTATTGATCCTCACATACTTCAAAATTCATCGAAGTTTTGTTATGTACCTAGTCTTGATGATCGAATGATTGAACCAATATGCGTCGAGAATGTATTTTCGTTTGGAAGTAATGCTATTACAGCCATTCGGCTAGTAAAATAAATATCAAAATACTAAAATCAATTTAAACTTCGCCAAACTATATTTTATACACTGCTGCTGCTAAACTCCATAAATAACGTACCTATGTTTATTATGACTACATAATTCTAGTTAATCACGGTCATTCAAATTAGTTATGACGAAACAAAAAATATGCTAGATTAAAAAACATCCCAGTAATCACACATGCAACACCGCTCTCATTGTAAATGTCTGTTGTTGTTGCCTTGTAGTAGAATTCATTACTAACACAATATTGTACTTAAAGAATACATATTTGTTTTTTTTTTCTTGTGCAACTGTGTGCATTGTGTATTTGTAAAACCCTTGAGCGTAAATCCCTACTGCACGGCCCGTTCCCTGGTCCAGTGATGACGTCACCACCAGCAGCTTCTCGTCGCTGGCCGGCAGTGAGGCACCGCCCAGCGCCTGGCGAAATGATTTCACAAGGTGAGCCTCACTCTCGCCTCTCGACACCAGACTCATTCTAATCATGGTTAACAAATTTTAGATTAATGACAAATTTACATTATTCTTCATTTGTCTAATATTTAAAAGTTGATACAAACTGTTGGATCCATGCGATGATATTTTTTTTCGAGCAATACAATGTTTAGATCTCCGGTTTCAACGCCGTAGGTGATGTATAGGAACTTAGCTTCTCGATGTATGTAACCTCCATATACTAATTAGAAATATACTTATTATTTATTCATTTTATTTACATCTAAACTCTAATAAAATATAATCCTTTTATTTGGTATAAAACTCAGAAGACCGAGACTTTATCTGGCCACCTATTTAATGTATTAGAATATTAATAGTTTGTCTATAGTTGAATGTTAGTTATAACCAGCACACTATAGGATTAATCGGGGGTCACTATATATTGTATGCGTATTGTTTTTATTTCAATTTGTTGTTTCCATGTTGGCCTAAAGATTGTAAGTATTTTAATTTTCGTACTTCTTTTTTTATAAATAAAATATTTCCGGATAAGCTTTGCTTAAGCCTTTTTTTAAATTTCGATCTGATTTCTTTAATTATCTAATGACTGATTTTGCATACATTTATACGGTAACATTCCAACAACTGAAATAAAAATGACTGGAAGTAAAGGCATCTAGACTTACTTCCAGTGTTCGTATTTCATTGAAATAAATGTTAAGAGGCATCGTTTATAATCACTATCTTTTTACTGATTATCAACAAATGTGGACGTATAAACGTAGCTTCAGCTGCTTGGAATCATTGCACAAATGCAATGAAATGAGATGTTTCAGAATCGTAAAAGGGTTTCCGCCTGTATCGCCATTCATCGGAGTGAGCCCCACGTTGTGCTATCTGCTTAAAGAGAAGAAGCCACACTGCTGCTTAGAGCTCGCGCGAGTCTGCGAGCACTGCTCATATAGAAATGCGAAAGAATATCAGTGGCAGAATAAAACCATCATCCTCGCCGCCGACTACGCATCCAACGGAATCTACAACTTTATAATTCCACTGCGGGCTCACTTTAGGTCCAAGACCTCGCTCAATCCCATCATTTTATTGCTTGGGAATCAACCAAAAAATGGCTTTTTGGATGCCTTGTCATACTTTCCGCTAGTGTATTGGATGAAAGGCACTATTGACAAGTAAGTTTGCTTAAACATCATATTATTATATATATACGCATTAAAAATTTAAAATAAACACATTCATACAATTTTTAACAATTGTTATGATTTCCGTTATAGATTAGACGACTTGTTAAGCGCTGGAATTACGTTGGCCGAGAGCGTGGTGGTCGTGAACAAGGAATTATCCAATTCCGCTGAAGAGGACAGCCTATCCGACTGCAACACCATTGTCGCTGTTCAAACTATGTTCAAGTAATTCTTTTTAAACAATATTTAGCAATGGCTAAGCTGCAAAGGAGCGATTTTGAAATGCGCACACAATTTCACGTGCATTTGCGAAAAAGATCATTCATTTGAATAAGCCCTGGTTACATTCACCAATGTAGGTTTTTTTCAGATTTTTTCCATCGATCAAGTCAATCACGGAACTATCCCAATCCTCTAACATGAGATTCATGCAATTTCGTGCTCATGACAAATATGCTTTACACTTATCCAAAATGGAAAAGGTAGGTATAACTTTGACGTTGTCTATGATTTTAATTTGTAAAACGTGTTATTCATAGGACACTTTTGTTTTTGCAGCATGAAAAAGAACGTGGATCCCACATTTCTTATATGTTCCGGCTACCTTTCGCCGCTGGCTCCGTGTTCTCGGCGTCCATGCTCGACACTCTGCTGTACCAAGCGTTCGTCAAAGACTATGTTATTACATTCGTTCGCCTGCTGTTGGGAATAGATCAAGCTCCGGGATCAGGATTCCTCACATCAGTAAGTTATCTCACATGTCTGTCTGTTTGCTGGTGCGTGCCTTTGTGCTGGTGGTTTGTTGGTGGTGACGGTGGTTGGTGTGCGCAAACTTTTAATTTAAACGCGATTTTGCGGCCCTGTAAATAATAACTTTATATTAATGTTTTCGCACTCTACATCACCACTAATTCTCATCTCATAAACGATTCGCGAAGGTGAACTATTTACAGTTGTACATTTTATATTAGATTTGCGACTACTAATGAACCTTGACATTCTGACAGATGAAAATTACTAAAGAAGATATGTGGATACGCACATATGGTCGACTTTACCAAAAGTTGTGTTCCACTAGCTGCGAAATCCCAATCGGGATATATCGCACTCAAGACACGAGCACGGCCGACGCCTCTCACCACGTGAGTATGACGCCAGGGAATCCAACAGACTGGTTTTGGTCACGCCGCGCGAGAATGCGAACATCGCGTGCATCGGTGAGTCGGACACTTTCAATTCTCTCCATAAATACAGTCCTTCATCACCATTTACTGCGCCTGAACGCTATAGCAACATTATAAAAACACTGTTTTAAATACTCTACTTGCCTAAATTCTAATAATTCCAGGTTTATGACAGCTTACTCCGTGTTTTTGAAACAGCGTGTCGGGTATTCTGTACTTTTTTTGTATTTCGAGTGTAACATTCTAACTTGCAAGAGCTTAGACTTACTTGTTAGAATTAATAAGTAATTCACACGAAACACAGTCTTGTCTTTTTACAACATGGCCTACGTGCTTTGATTCTTTTAAATGAAACTGTACACAGAAAATATGTTAATAACAAGATTAACCGACTAAACCGGCGGCGGCCGCTGGGTAAATAGACGTTACAATTTCTATAAATAAAAACAATGATTGAACTGACTCGATGATCGCAATCCCGCCTATGTGTTGTTGTTGTAGTATATTTTGCATGATACCCGTACCATTGTTAGATGCTAAATACCTACTTACAAAGATTTCGAGTAAGAATTCGATACCCTTATCTGCAATACGGTGTATATATCTACCCGTTATAAGATAAAAGCAATGTGAGTTATTTAGTTAAATAAGTAGGCTTTTACCATCCCGCATGACGACTGACTAATACATTTAAGCTGATTATTTAAACAATTCCGGGAATAACATCTGTAACATAGCTGATTGAACCAAAATGTTTAATAGAGTAAAGAGTGCACTTGTCTTGATAGCTGCTTTCGCTTATCGCATGCTATATACAGAGTAGACATAGTAGTAACGTATTTCATGCCTGACCTAAATTCTGCTACGTAGCTACATCAAACGCACTGTACTAATAACTGTCAAAAGAACAACTAAAAAAATATAATTATCTTATACTATTATCGGTATCTAGTTCATAAAACCTAATATCGCCGCTTAAACATTATTAGTTAAAAAAAGCAAGAGATCATTCAATGTATTTGTTATAATATTAGTGAGATGAGTTGCCTTCGCCATTATTTGTTGGTGTGGTGATGTAAAAAGTATTGGAAAAGCCTGACAAAACAGGAGTTGCAGCAGGAGGCGGGCGAGGCTGAGCGCGGGCGGCGCCGCCGCGGCACTGGCTGCCTGGGCCGCTGCTCCGGGGACCGCACGCCGGCGGTAAGGAGGGCCTCTACACACGCTCAAACTGCCATCAAGGCCATACGACCGCTAATTTTACATTTGCTCTTACCAATTGTATTTATGCTGTCTTTTTATAGTTTAACTTTGATGACACTTTGAGCGCGTGACTGCCCCCTGTGGAAACTTCCCTTCAAACTTTTTGGTTGATGGTTGATTGGTATGCGTATGTTAGATTGGTGAATACGCCTAATTGATAGAAAGTAATAGCAGTTACATCGAAAAAGTGACGTAAAGAGCATCCTAAAGGAAACATTATAGACATATTTAAAGGAACCGTAAATAAATAAAGCACCCGCTGTGCTACGGGGTACTCGGGAAAGATCACTGCAGTTGCAGTTGCAGTTCCATAAAAAAATGTAACTATCCATGTAGTCGAAGTTAATATCAAACCTTAAGAATTGTTAAAGCTAAACCTTAAGATAGGCAGTGCACTAATAAACTTATAGACAAAAGTAAAATAACAAATTCAAATAGCAAACAAGTAATCCAATGTTACACTAATTCCTTTTAGGCACGGCCATACGAATCACTTTCAAATAAAATGCCACATTCATTCTTAGAATATAGTGAGTAGGTACATCGTAGTGCCATAGGATAGCCAATCGTAGCTTAGCTACCTTTTACTTTAGCTTTGTGCAATTCTGCACGGATCTCATATCGACATAATTATACTTAATAAATAAAAATAGTCATAAATATGTTATATTTTAGAACAGTAGCGATTGGACGTCTTTATTATGCCGTGCAAAACAAACGACCATGCATGATCATGGTTTTGATCACAAGGCATCAACAGTGATATTATGTCCCAAAAGAATGATCAATATAAACAATATTAAATTGAATTTCAACAAAATAACTTTATTGTGTAGAAATTACGACGATTCTTCTTTAAATTGCTCTACTGAAAACTCGTGTTTTTGCAAATAGCCATTTATTCTTTGCTTCCGTCGAAGTGTAAATAATAATTGAAAAATTATCAAATTGATCCAATTTAATTTTGTTGTTGTTTGACCTCATAACCATTTAATACCTTTATTGTCTTATATATGAAGAGGATGACTGATTCGTTTGTTGTTTTTACAGTACTCGAACAGTTCAACTGACGAAGCCAGGGATAATCATGCTCAACAAATAGAGAGAGCCGAGATAGCGAACCTTGTACGTTCGAGGATGGAATCTCTGAATCTCACGGGCTTCGACTACGACGACGCGAGCGAGAAACGAAGCAGCTTATCCTACGTTATCATCAACCCGAGCTGTGACTTGGCCCTGCAAGAAGGAGATGTAATGTGAGTTGTGTGATTTGTGTCTATCTTATCATTACGTATTTAAATATGCAAGCTTTTTAACACTTTGACTGCTCAGCCGTTTTGCTTGTCTATCCACGGGTGCGGCTCTGCACGCGCCATAGTGTTTTCCCATACAAAAAACACAACAGTTGTGTTTTCAGCAGTGAACGAGTTAAAAAGCTTTTGATTTTTCTGTTTCAGCTATCTCGTAAGGCCTTCGCCATTCTCCGCTCAGAAAACGTTTGAGAGACACAACAGCCGCCGCAAATCAACTGTAAGTTTCAGCTCTCAAGCTCTGATCCAAGCTCAGGCGCAAGCGAGCCGACGAGGCTCATCAATCAACGCCAGCTACCCCCAGCCACGAGCTCCCCCAATCTCTACCACCAAAGCGAACTCATTGTCGCTGCCCGACAGCCCCACTATCGCCTCAGACATAAGAGGCCGTTCCAACTCACTTCGGGTCGATGACGACGTATTGTTACGCCGATCCAATTCTCTCCGACAGGGATTCAATGGCAACGAGACGAGGCGCAGGAAGAGCAGTCTGGAAGAAATCGGCATATCGCATTTTAACTCGCTCCTGCAACATCAGCAGCAGCAGCAGCTGCAGAATGCTAGCGCTATTAAAATCGCGCTAAGCGGCAAAATCGGGTTGGAAGTTACCCCGCCTGACGATTCACAGCGCCGATTCTCGCGCGCCAGCATGCCGCTCACCGGCTACCAAGATGAGGCCGCAGCACTGCCGACCACCTCGTTGGGCCCGGCTTTGCCGCCCACTGCGCCGGCTGTTGACACCGAACATCTACAAGGCACTATAGTGTAATGCCATCTTATGCGGGGACGACGAACGAGTTCCGTAGTCAGAAACAAGTGGACGTAATCATTTTCGCTTACCTACTATTTTATTGCATAATTCCTCTTCAAACGGCCAAATGTATACCCGCGGCTGCTGTTTCTTGGAACTCTATATCTATCGTAGTGTCTGCTTCACACTATAATGTCTGTAATTATAACCTATTAATATCTAGAAACTTCCAAAATGGTGTAGACTGGTGGAAAAGAGCTGTGTAACGTAAGCGGGATCAATTAGTTACTAGGTAAAGAGGCTACGTGATTCATTACGGAAACCTCTATTACATAAAAGGACCGCCTTGGTTTGACAATTGTAAATTACAGAATGGAAGTAAAGAAAGATATACACTGTCTATTATCTATTTAATCTTATATCTGTATTACTGTACTGTACATGACTATCTTAGATGTTAGATCAGTCCTTACTGCATAGTTGTTAGTACATTGACCAATATTGTCAATCTACATACATAATATTATACGAGTATTTTAATCACATTGTATTTTAATTAGTAGATTTATTGATTACATTACTTACGATTATAACTCATTATTAGATTAGTTGTCAACGTTATAAATGTTTCAATTCACATAGCACGTGTACTAGTCAGATATAATCAATAACAAATAAAGTTATATTCGACGATTTCCTGTTTTTTTTACCTTCAGCCGCTGAAAAGTAAATATCCCTACTTATATTATAAATGCGAAAGTAACTCTGTTTGTCTGTCTGTCTGTCTGTTACGTTTTCACGCCTAAACCACTGAACCGATTTAAATGAAATGTGGTACAGAGATAGTCTAGAGCCTGAGAAAAGATATAGGCTACTTTTTAATGCGAAAAAGGATTGTAAGGGGTTGAAATAGGTGATGAGAGTTTGTATGGAACTTTCGTAATTTTTGAAGCTAGAAGCTTAAAACTTTTTTTTAGGCTTTTAATTAGATATAAATAAATATAACATTTAAAGTTTAAAAAATTTACCCACGATAAAGTAAAAATAAGGAGGTATGGAAATATGTAAGGTTTCGGCTAAACCACTGCACTGACTTTAAAAATTCTTTCACCAATGGAAAGCTACACTATCAGCTACTCGCTGTACGCTGTACACACGGGGACACGGGGAACACGGGGATAAAATATAGCCTATGTTACTATAGGCTATATTTTATCCCCGTGTTCTTGCGGAAACGGGAAATACGCGGGTGAAACCGCAGGGCGCAGCTAGTGTATTATAATTATAGGTTATCTGCTTATTGGACCAATAACTAGTACTACACACAATAATGGCACGAGGTTACAAGTATAGTGGGATAAAGGAAGACCTCAACAACAAGAAAATACAACAAAATAAACAAGACAACAACACAACACACAGGGAAATTGACCAATCGGGGAATTGCCTTGTTGTGACAATGAAATTGTCACAGCCAGTAGTTTTAATGAAAGTAGGTATATTATTTGCTCTTGGTAGTCTCAGAGGCGGAACGGGTGTGAAGGAACAAAATAAATCCAGAGATAGAACGTAGAATAGGTACTTATGTTTTTTTTTTTATTACTAGACAACGAGATAAGCCACTACGTGGTACTTTGCAT
Organism: Campaea margaritaria; assembly: GCA_912999815.1. Classification (NCBI taxonomy): domain Eukaryota; kingdom Metazoa; phylum Arthropoda; class Insecta; order Lepidoptera; family Geometridae; genus Campaea; species Campaea margaritaria. Next base: position 12,734,233 of record OU538788.1, read on the forward strand.
TTAAAATCTTATGTAAGACGTCGGCGAAATATCCATAACGCGTAGAAGCAGTTCTCGTCATCTTAAAATTACGGTTTAGTAGTAATATGATAAGTACAGTAAGAGCGGGTGGTAGCCTAGTAGGAGAACGTCTGCCTTCCAAGGAGGAGCCTTCCTCGTGAGTTCGAATCCCAGCGCGGGAACGTACCTATGTGTTTCTGTAAAAGCAGATGTATGTAATTATCCTTTCGCTTTTTGGTGAAGGAAAACATCGTGAAGAAAAATACCTACCCGAGAATTATATCAGAGGTAGGTATGTTAATGTTATCCGCCAATCCGGACCAGTCCCCGTGTTAGATTATGTCCTAGCCCTCCTCACGATAGTGGGGGGAGACCCGTGCTCAGCAGTGGGACGTTATGGTGATGATACTAATTAGTATCACAACACGAGTGTCCGATCCTTCACGAACGATGCTCCTGCCCCAATACGCCCGGTGCGGTCTGAAGCGTACTGTTTACTAAATTACTAGGCATAATAATATGAGACTTTAGAACCGCTATTGTCTCAGGGTGACGGGTGTTGTGCAGTCTCGCACAAGATTTAGTAATGGAAAGTTTCGGGAGGCACTGTACTGTCGCTGTTAGGGGCAGGCGTGGCGCTTACCATCACGTGGACGACTTGCTCGTCTCGTTACTTAGTAACATAAAATAGTTAATTATTAGTTTCACTGAATTACAGTATGGCTTACTTGTAGACAACTTGAAACAGAATCGTCAACTGAGTGAAATGACAGATACCTATTGGATATTTCCAATTAATTTTATAACCATCCGATACGCTATTGAGCGCTAATTAATATCGCCTATGCCTGCCTCTTACAATCAAAATGTTCGCCAATTATACGAGTAGGTATATCGGTCAGATAAAGATAATTTCCACCAAACTGATTTAATTAATCTCAAAGAACGTAACGAATTTATAACTGGATTCTTTCTGACAACAGACAGTATAGAACATTTAACTACAATGTTCTTACTGGTGCAAGTTTTTTTCATCGCTGTGAAATATTACCTGATAGTAAGTATATATTCAATTATAGCATAATAATTTTTAGGTACCAGGGGCTTTCACCGTGTGACGGTAGGTTTTAAGGGCATTTTTTTACGAACTATGGAAATATAGAACTTTGAGTTCTTTATTGTTAATTCAAGAGTATGTAACACAAATGTCAAGTAAAAATAGTTTTTAAACTAGGTACTGGCTCAAATCTAATGAAATTTGGGAATGTACCTAGTATTATATATACTCTTGGTTTTTTAAAGTTAACTTTATCCACAACGAAGGTTCGGTGTTTTGAAAATCGCCTAGATGTTTTCGAATAAAGGATGGTATGGTTGTGCTTTTGTTTGCTCGAGGGGGGCACAGCCTTGCTACCCGGTACTCGCGGATCAGAGAAATTTGATAAATACCTATATAAAATATTACATAATCTACTTATTGCAGGGTTTCGTTAACGCCCAACCAAATCCAATAATTGCAAACCCGGTGAGTAAAACAGTAGGTTAAGTACGATAACGATATAAAACGTTCTTGGATATAAATAGGTCAGGGAGAAAGTTTTTCATTTCTCTAAGAGTATGTTATGTTGTAGGCCTATTCTGCAAGAGTCCGCCTGGGGAAATAGTATACCTTTGCCAGATATGCATCCGCCGTAATGTGCAAACGTCACTGTGCACCCGTTTCAGCGAAATTACTGAGCATATGAAAACCATAATATGAGCATATTATAATACTTTAAAACCGATGTCTCAGGGCGACGAGCGGAGTGCAATGCCGCACAAGACTTTTAAATGGAAAGTTCTGGGCGACACTGTAGCTGTTAAGGGTACCCCACACAACTACGTAGCTCCGACACGAGCTCTATGCCTTCACACTCATACACATTACTCAAATTACATGTAAAATAGGTTGTGTACATTTATTCTCAGTACCTTTCAATCTTATTCTATCACAACGAAACTACGAGTATCAGGGTACAAGAAAGGTACCCCAGAAAAGAAAGAAAATCGTCCGTGGTCATCCTGTAAAGTATCACACATAGAAATGATAAGAAAAAAGCCATTTCCGTATAGTTACCGTGTTGGAAAGAAAAAACTTTACGGGCTTTCTTAGTAAAACTTTTAAAGCGCCTTTCTAACGTTCTGTCGTAATATGGGGCGGAGTTGATGCAGAGTATTAAAACATCACAATTAAAAAACACGTGTTTATTAATGCTAATCATTAAAGTAGACACAAGTATTTGGAATAAAACACAATAAAAACAATTGATTGTTTGCCAGATACTGATGAAGATAGATGCCTTTGCCAGAAATTCATCCGCAAAGCAGTAGTGTGTGGCGATATTTAATAATTCCAAGACGGAGTCGCGGGAGATTAATAGTATGCCGCGATTACCGTTAGGCGCTTGCACTTGCAGACACCTTCACTGCAGCGCGCCACGCGGCTGCCAGTCAGCTGGATGCACCGACGCTAGACGCATGTTTCTTTGTTGTCTTTTCCCTACAACTTCCGAACGTTTATATCGCCAGTGCGCCTCTAAATATTGTTGTTATAATCGTATTGTTATCACGTACCAGTGCCCTTCATTATATAAATATATACAATAAACTGTATTCGTGACAATTGTGTGTGAATTATTAAATATCGCCACAAGTGTGTAAACATTTCTGTGTCCCGGTTTGAAGAGCACTGTTACCAGTGAAATTACTGGGCATAGGTGTGAGACTAGAACCGAAGTCTCAGGGTGACGAGCGCACTGCAGTGGCGCAAGATTTTGTAATGGTAAATTAGGGGTGGTAAGTACTTTAGCTATTATGGACAGGCGTGGCGCTTACCATCAGGTGAAAGACTTGCTCGTCTCGTTACTTAGTAACATAAATAAAAAGATGAGGAATGAAATGAAAGATATTTGTTATTTCTTTAGATAAGTTTTGCGATTCTATTCAACTTGTGTGATTTAATGTTGTTGTTCGTTTTGTTGTTTGAATGTAGAAGATTACATTGTTCGTAATGACCACTTAATAAAGGTCCCTTAAAAAGTTTTATATTTCACTTTAGAAGTTTCATTGTTTATTGTTGTTACATGCAATTGTTTATTAATATTATAGTTATTGTTATAAGTGTTTGTGTTAGTGGGGTTGTTGTTGGCGGTGACGTGGTTCGCTACCCGTCACGTCGCGTTTCCCGAGGGGGCCAAGAGTGGGCTACATAAAGCCATTTTGCTACGATGAATGTTGGACCTCACCTGGATCCTACAGATCCTATTATTGTCTGGATATCCTGTAAACAAGTAGAGGGTGTCAGGGAGTTGGTGTACTGCTTACCGCTGAGAACGTAGCAAGTGGAAATATGTAGTGTCCAACCAACCCAACCTAACGGAAGAAAGGCGTGACTGTATAGCACATACGAGTATTGTTAATAGTTGTGATAACACAACATAGGCCATTATGAATGTTGTTGATTCGCTATTAGAAAAATGTCAGCTCATAAAAAAAAATCCTTTAGAATTGCTTTACTAGGATTTTTATTACAAAAACGTAAACAACCATTAATTATAGTTATAATTTTATTAATACCTATTTGAGATTGAAAACCCGGCCTAGTAGAGGCAATTGACAGGAAAGTAGAGGCACATACTGTCAGCCATCGCGATAGCTTTAATCGGGTCTAGGATTGGGCGCTTCTGGTGAAGCTACATACCTACTCACGACTTGCCCGAGGGGCTCTGGAAGTGGGAGGCCAATTTTTTGCGTAGTCAAGAGATAAGCGTCATTGTAGACGGTGCTCATTGTGAGACCATGTCAATTAACGCTGAAGTACCACAAGGATCTGCGCTATTGCCTACGCTATTCGCATAAAAAACGCCGTGTGCTTAGGCTCTAAGCGGTACTTTACGACGAGTCAAACACTTTTACCTTTTAAAGCCCAGGCTTTATTAGGTAAAAGTCGTTGACTCGTCGTAAAGTACCACTTGAGTATGAGGCCGAATCTGGATTAAGCTTAAAGTAAGAAATTTACTGCATTTTGAGGAGCTATTCTGCTCATCACGCCGAAGATCTTTATCAGATCTCGACTACATTTTTATGAAACTGACTTAAAGTTACTACATTCCAATAAAAAAGAACTATCGAAATCGTATCTCATACTACAGAGATATCCAGTAGCCTCCTTTTTGAGGGAAGTACCTTAAATCAGAATTCCGCGACGGCAAAAAAAAATATACAAAGTAGTAAAACCCGTATACCTAGTTTCGTCCAGATCTGTTTTAAAATACGACCTGTAGAGTAGTACCAATAAATTGACACACGAAAGCAAATTATGTCAGACTTGAAACAGAGACGCTTCACTCGCTCAGTCGACGAGAAGACAATAGCAAAACAAAACAAAATTCTCGAAATTGTTTATGAAATACCAGTATACCTAACTTTTCCGTCAACTTAATTGCGAGGAAAAGTTTCGTCGAGTTTGTACTGCTAGGGCTTTAACAAAATCTTCACAAGGTTTCGTGTTTTTGTTCATGTTTCTAGGTAACGAGATAAACACGTTGCTAACCAGATGGTAATCCCCACGCCTGCCCATAAAAGTTTCAGTGCCACCCAGATCTTTGCATTACACAATCTTGCACGGCACTGCACCGCGCTTGTCACCCTGAGTATTTTCAGAGTTGTTCTATTTATATTTTTTATTTGACTGAGTGACGAGACGAGCTAGTCGTTCACCTGATGGTAAGCGCTACGCCTGCCCACAACAGTTACAGCACCACACAAAAGTCTGCATTGCATAATCCTGCGCGGCCCTGCACTCCGCTCGCCACACTGAGACATCGGCCTTAAGTCTCATATGCCCAGTAATTTCGCTTTAAAAATAAATTTAAATTTATTTTTTTAGTATATTTGACTGCAATAACAGCAATAATAATTAAATGTTGTTTTGAGCATGAATATGGTCAAGCTCTTCGAGTAGTGATTCATTTATAAGACACCACAGTCGTTTCGCATCAAATAAGGGAACTCTTCAAAATTGTTATTCGTAAATAGCGGTGTCAGCTGTTAAGGAACCATCGATATGTAATTTTAAAAATGAGTGGATCTTCGATACATACTCCATCCATCCATCTATTGAATCAATTTGTATAATAAAATACTTTGGTTTTTGAACTACTTACGACTAAGATGTGATGTATTTTTGCGTCTTTACACGTCATGTATGTCAAAAAAGTGATGTCACATTTTCCCGCCAAATAATCGGAATTGGTAGCTATTATATAACTAATCTTTCATAATACATTTCAGTCTGCAAATTGCTCAGTAAAGGTATGTATTATTGGTAGAAGCTATACGATACGAGTATAGTAGTAATACATAGTTAGTTCTAGAATTTTCTGTTTCGAATTCAAATTAAACTCCGGTTTTAGTATGTATGCATAGTCAGCTTATTTGTTCTAACTTACCTTATTGTATTTATTTAACGGGGTTATACCAGTGGGTTGTCTATTGAGAGAAGCCTATATTATGTATCATGTCGTGTGTAGCCTTCATAATTTTTGGGATTTAGTGATTTCATTGTGTACAATGTCTCCCAGACAATCTTTCAATATAAAAAAACGGGGATACAAAGTCAAATATATCCTTAAATATATCATAAATATATAATAAGATAAAGCAAGATAAATACAAAAAAAAGCCACTGGAGAATTTAACGATTTTTTTTACTGTAAACAACAGAACAACGAGAAGAATCGGCTGGAAAATTTCACCAAAATAGCAAATTCTCACCGATTACCTAGAAGATCGTAGGTAATTTTAAAATAAAACATTGAATGAAATTATCATCCCTATGAATTCATAATGAATTCATAATGATTCGAATGGTACGACCGACTGATAATTTGAGATCAGTAACAATTTTTTAAATTGGCGTTTCTGTCTTGAACCATATTAAATTTTATTTCTTTTAATTCAAAGATATATTGTAAGATTTGTAGTTATTTAAACTGGTAACCTACCGTACTTGTAATCGATGCAAAAACGTTTAAAACCTGTAGATATAGAAAAAGGTACTTATGCTACTAAAAAAAACAGTGAATTATGAAAATTATAAAGCAAAAGGGGGCCTGATCCGGATTGGCGGATCGATACCTCCGAAACAATTCTCGGGTATGTGGGTTTCCTCACAATGTTTTCCTTCACCAAAAACCGAGTGATAATTAAAAATACGTACATGTGTGCGTACACATGGACACGCGGTACACGCGGACGTTCTCTCACTAAGCTACCACCGCATCAGGCTCATAGATAACTCAATATTGTCCGAAAAAACCGACTACTAGTATAGCGCCCTCCTGTTGCTCATACTTCAATGCTGATTGAGCAATTTGAAAGAACCCCAAGCTATTATTTACCTAGTCAGTAATAAGTAAAGCTCTATCGCGTTGGTAACTCTAGTTTTGGATGACAATTGATTTGTGTCTAGCGTAGGTACGTACATTATATCTTCTATAAATATTATGTGTTAGGTAAGTGATTGTGCGATATTCAATCATGATTCACCAATTGAAAAGCAAAATTTCCTTTTTCAAACTCAAACCATAATCAGTTAATGATTATTCATTAGTTAAGTAGATCATATTTGTACATATACACTTAAGTGTTTGACTTGAAAAAGTGCATCATTTTGAATATTGTATAGTGCATTATAAATGAATTGAGTTTATTGACAGAACAAATAACAAAATAAATAAAAGGAAAACTAACTAAAACTAAAAACTTAAAAATGTAACAAAAGAGGGTGTCTATGAGGCATGGTGCCAAGAACACTGGCTGCATTTCCACGTAGAATAGCAATAGCTATTCTGTGCGAGAAATGAGCCAGCCCTCTTGTCATTGAGTTTTGAGTTTTGGTAAACCGCACACGAGCTGCGCTGCACATCTAAACTGGCTATTGGCGAGGGTCGCGTCTGGGGTTGCTTTTGTGTGCGAGCAGTCAAAGGACTTCGCGCGCCACGTGCGGCTGGAGTCCGCTTGCGCTCGTGCCTCAGTCGGTTTCTGGCGTTCTACCGCGCTGGTCGTGTGCAGTGGAAAAATGAATTGGTCTTAAGCAGACACGTTGCGGTTTCTAGAACTTTATAAAAAGGAGGAGTTACTGTGGGACCCAATGAATCCACATAACAATGAGGACCAGATGCTAAACGATGCGTGGCAGAGGATATCCGAAGAAATGGGCAAACCCGTTGAAGAGATGAAAACTGAAATAAATTTGCTGATTACGACGTATCGAAATTATCTTGCGCTCAAGAGACCATCAATAAATCCCGATCAAGGTGCTGATGAAATCGACAAGCCAAAATGGGTCTACTATGAAATTATGGAGTCATTTTTAGGATCCATTTACCAGTATAACAAAACAATAATCACCGAAAAAATACCCGTAAGTAACTTACCTACTCACGTGAACAGGTATTTTTACATAATATTCTTATAACTTGTTAGAGTATGAAAATATATCATATTTTAGATTTTCCATGACTAAGATCATCATCAATCCATAACGTCCCACTGCTGGGCACGGGTCTCCCCTCACTTTCGTGAGGAGGGTTAGGCCATAATCCACCACGGGGGCTCAGTCCGGATTGGTAAATAACATACCTACCTCCGAAATATTTCTCGGGTAGGTAGGTGGGTTTCCTCACGATGTTTTTCTTCACCGAAAAGCGAGTGATAATAACGTAATTAATATGTTATTACAAAAATACACTGGTACGTGCCTGCACTGGGATTTGAACTCACGACCTTCTGATTGGAAGGCGGACGATCTCCCTCTAGGGTACCACCGCTTTAAGACCGACCAACTCAGATACACATCTTTAATCTATAATATTTATATAACTCTTCTGCACGTGTTTATCACTGAACTTCCCCTAAACGGCTGGACCGATTTTGATGTAATTTTTTTGTGGTTGGGTGGTTTATATTCACAATTCGACCCGCAACCTTATTATTTAAAGCCCAAATGAAAATGAAAATTGACATTTCGTCCATATTAAAAACGACAAATGAATCCGATTTTCATTTGTGTTTCATTTTCATAGTTACAATATTATTATAATGCGGTTGCCAGTACGCCATCGTCAGGCTGCTATCAGATTCCAGATTTTTTCAATTTTTTGAATATTTTTCGCATATCAGAAATACTCTCTCGATAGTTGAATCCTAACTATCAAAAATATGTTGGGCGTTCTAGCAATGGTAAACCGTCTAGTTTGTGTCAAAATTCCACCGTGAACGAAATCGCCTGTAACAACTAGTATTAAATATATTATAAAATATGAAAGGTAGACAACATTTAAAAAACTTCTTAGAAAACATTTAAAAAATCATAATGAAATCGATAGTACCTAAAAGTAAAAAAAAAAAAAAAAACTAATAATGCACCACTTTATATTCTATTCTATTCAGCCCGTATCCACCCACTGCTGGGTATAGGCCTCCTCTGTTTCACGCCATTTGTTCCGGTCCTGTGCCAGTCTCATCCATTCTTCAGACTTTATATTGAATCAGACTAATGTCGACGGACTCCATGGCGTCTCCATCACCCACTGGTGATAAGCGAACTGCGAAGCGTGAGGTCACGGGCTCGATTCCCGCTCAGGGCAAAGATTTGTATAAGACTGAATTTTCTTTGAGACTGGCTGTTTGTAGGACTAGATACAGGGAATCATAGTTAAGATTTGTGAAGTATGTTAGTCATTGTGACGCTTAGAAACTAACATTTTGATTAATTATACTAGTTAGTAGTAATTGAAAAGCGTGAGCGCAGCGAGGCAATCTTTTGTTGCTATTTCTATCAGAGTGGTAAATAACATACATAATTTCAAATTGTACAAGTAGGTATTCATAAGCGGTGAGAACGCGCCTTTGTTTAGTTACCTCGTACTAGTATTATAAGTAAGTCAATAGACGATAATTACGTACAAATGCTTTACAGAAACACATTGATACTGGGATTTGAACTCACGACCTTCTCCTTGTAAGGCAGACGTTCTCACCGCATACCGGTATTAGTGTTACCGTCCTAACTACTGGAGGCGCTCGTGGAGGTTAGGTTTATGATTAAGGGTCACTAGAAGTTTATTTGTTACAAGAAGTTACAAGCAAAGAACTTTTATATCTTAGCTAAGGCATTAGGTATTCTTTTTATCTTATCTCACATTTATCTGACAGCTTGGGCGGAAATAAGGTTATGTATTATTTTCACTTCATCTCTTTGAATATGGCGCCTGATTATATCAACTATCCCATAGTGGACAATCCTTCCGCAGTCTGTGTTTTTGAAACAAATGCAGGTCAAATACTTAGTATATATTAATAAATAAAAAATAATTAATTCATTTATATATTTATTGTTTCAGGAAACACCACCGCAACAAGAGGCTGGTGAAATAAATAAGGGGTATAATGATAAGGAACCCAATGAGAAACGCAGTAATGAGCCAGTGGACGAACAGGACAAAGATCAGAGCGGTGAACAGAATCACGAACAAAGGAAGCCAGCTCGAGATACAGAACAGGTCAGGTCACCTCATTCCCAGCAAAGAAAGCGTTATCGAGAAAAATCTCATTCAGATATTTGTAGGAATAAGAGAAAACAGACGTGCGAGATAAATAATATGTCATTAGATACGGAAAACGACGAGTGCGAAATGTACGTCAAGTTACTAGCGTCAAGACTGCGGGAATATTCGACACGAGACCGACGCCATATCATGCACAGAATCGATGGATTTATTCTGATAAATCCAGCTAGACAAAAGCGCCATTCTTCGTCACGATTCGTTTCCAGATCGTCTTCATCTTCATCTAGCTCTTGTATTTTCGTGGATTATTCCCGTGATCTTCCTTCTACTAGTCACGTTTTTTCACCAAAATTCCGAAAACCCTCTGTACAAGAATCTAATACAGACCAACCTTCTGATAGTCACGTTGAGGAAAACACAGAACAGTCCGCTGAATAAAGACTCTTCTAATCACGTTAATGCCCCGCAACCACAACAATCCCCTGTACAAGTATTTAATTCAGACCGTCCCTTCTTTTCATAATACTCATGTCCTACGACCAGAAGCTCCTGTACTAATACATGTTTTAGATCCCCATCTTCCTAGGATTCTATATTATGTAAATCTCTTATTATGTCATTCCCATCTTTAGGTATGATTAGGTACTGAACATTCACAGTCTTGCACTGTTAGTCCTGGTTTGACCATCAATAACCACGGTGTAAAGATTGGTTAAGCTGTGGAATATTTCTCAGAACCTTACTCAGCACTCTGCTTTTCAAAGCGTAGTATAAATAATATACTAGCTGATCCGGCGAACATCGTTCCGCCTAACAATCAATGAATGTGCATGTTTAGGATTTCAAAATTAATACAAAATGATAAAGTTTTTTTTTATTAGGATAGTAATTATATATTTTGCTTTATAGGCAATGCACTTTGGTGCATTGATTGCACTCTTCAATTAAACACCTTGTGATATACCACATTTTTCGTTTTGTTGTCACGCGCAAGAACAATTAAATCAGATGGTTTCACGACCCGGCAATGCCAAATATAATTGACCACGAGAAAAACATGCATTTTCTAAATTCAGACCACAAACATTCAAGAATTGGCCTTGTGATTTCTTATTGTCATGGCGAATGCAATTTAATGCTGAATGAGCCGTACGGCATCCTTCTAACAATTGGCTGCCATTCCAGAAGAAGCAACTGCAACCGCAATGTTGGATCTCGCACAAAAAGCAGTTGCTAAAATTACTGACTTGAGAACTGTCTTACCAGTCATCCACAGGCATCCAGGAAAAATAAACCACAATTTTCATAATCAATTGCCTTTATTAATGTATCATATACTTCCTTTTGTTAGGAATCCAACATGGGTTTTTTGAACTACTAAGGTTAATTTATGGTGATCATATTCTCGTTCCTGTTCCTGTTCCAATTCTCGATTTTTTTATTATTTTCTTGGTTTCATTCGCGATGTATCGTTGCCCAGATGCATTATGGCTTCGCCGGGAAAAATTAGCTTTTCTTGGTCGCGGCATTGTTAATAACAATATCGTCACAATAAATTGATTATAATAATACTCGTTGAAATTCGTAAAAAACAAACACATCGACTGGTCAACTTCAATTTCAACGTTTTCCGTTATTTTCTTATTGTATTTTCAAAACAAACCCTTAACAACATTATGTCAGCTGTCAGTTTTATTTTCATAAATGAACGGCTAGTCTGAAAAATTAGTATTACAATAATCCTTTTTTTATTCTATTATTTGGCATCAATTTTTTTATTTTTTTCCGGACTCAGATAAATCCAAAAACACAAAAATTATAAAACTCGGTCCAGCCGTTTTTGAGTTTTAGGTGTTGTAACTAACACTTTCTTTTATATATATGGATATATTATATACTCTGAATAACTAAAATTATTTGTAGAGAAAGAAAATAAACAAAGTTATTTCATTTAATTTATAATAACTGTTGATAGAAATGAAGTTAATTATTTATGTGTTCAAAACTATGGTTTATAAACATTATTTATGTATCTAAATAGTGTATATATTTTATTATAATCATGTGTGTAGTATATTATAAATATGTGTATATTATTATTATTGTACTATTATTATTATTATTTATTATTTATTGAGTATAGTGTGTATGTGTATTATTAAAACATAAGTATTAAATGTATTGTGACTGTTAAATACTGTAAGTACGCCACCCACCCTACTATCGAAAAATGTTTTTTACTGTCCATCCAAAGGTTGTCTGGAAGAAATCGCTTTCAGCGATAAGACCGCCCATTGTACTACCCTTGTTTACCTATTGTAATTTTTCTGTACTGTGTTTAATTTTGTTTCTGGTGTACAATAAAGAGTTTTCTATTTCTATGTCAAACAGTCTTTAAAAAGGTGAAAAAGGGGGGTCCTCTTTTTCACCCCTTTATAGATAACCCCTCAAGGAAACGAGGGGTAGACCCGTGCTCAGCAGTGGGCTGATATGGGTTGGTTTTAAATATATATGGTTTTAAATATATATTAGCGATTTTGTAAAAAAAATTGTAAATCAATGCATGACTTCACAAGTCATCCTTTTATTTACTATTTTTTACTAAACTGGGAAAAAAATAATGAACTTTCCAGTTACCTACCACAACTGGTGAATATTGTTGTGTCGGCTGGCGTTTACTATAGCGGAAAGTTGTGGAACCATCTCGAAAGTTCGAGGCGCGATAGGAAACCAATACAGCAGCGGCGATATAGCGCCATCTAGTAAGGAATAGCGACTTTCTAGGCTCTAGAATATTCCACGCGCCGATAGAAAGCCGTGGAATAGGGAAGAGTCCTCGCGAATGTTCGGGAAGGTGCTAGGGTTGGCGAAAGGAGTATAAATGCGCGCCCTACGGCCAAGTGGAGGACAGTTGACTGTGCGAACTTCGAAGCGACACATCTAAGCGATAGAAGAGCGATAACTACGAACTATAAACCAGAGTGTTTAGTGAATACAGTGTGTTATAAGTGATATTAGTGATTTTGTGTGTTAATTTACTGAGAGTGAATATTTGTTGGTTTCTCCGAATAAACAGCGTACTTTCGGTGTAAATTGGCCTATCATTTCTAATCCGAACCCCTAGCTCGTAACAAATTGGTGTCAGAAGCGCGATTAGAAATGCCGGACCCCGAAGGAGTGAGGACGAGAAACCAAAGGCAGCAAGATATAGACCAAAGACGGTTCGGAGCCTCGCCACCACCGACCAGTACCGAACCTGCAATGGAGTCTGCAAGTGGAAGTTCAGACTTACGATCGACTACGGGTTTTGACTTTGCAGCCTTAATGACGATGATGCAGGAACAGAGTCTCTACATAAAAGAGATACATAAAACAATTGTAAAAGACGTCGATGACATGAAGGAGCAGGTTCACCGGTATGCAAACCGTATCTCTGAAGCCGAAGCTCGGATTGCCGATGTAGAAAAAACCTTGGGTGTTCTTAAGGTTGAAGAAGGGATCTCGGCCCCTGTTATTACTGCGACATCGGCGCGTGGGTTTAAAGCCCCACCTTTCGATGGGACGTCCTCGTGGTCAGCTTATAAGATCCAGTTTGACGCTGTTATGAAGGCAAATGGATGGACCAAGGAACAGGCCCTGACTGCGCTTACTTTAGGTCTTCGCGACCAGGCACTAACCATACTGGAGGCTCTTGGCAAAAATATTACGTACGAGCAGTTGCTAGAAGCGTTAGAATCCAGATACGGGGATGCACATCTGGAGCACGTGTTTCGCGCACAATTGAGAGACCGAGTTCAACGTAATGCTGAAAGCCTACAGCAATGGGCCTTGGAAGTGGAAAAGCTAGTTCGAAAGGCATACCGATCTGCACCTGCACACATCGATGGAAACTTGGTCCAAGCTTTTGTCGACGGAATACGAGACTTAGAAGTCAGAGCTGCTGTAAGGCTTGGGCATCACAATTCACTAAAGAATGCTTTGGCTCATGCTTTGGAGGTAGAGGCAGTACGACAAGATCACCGTGCCCATAGTGCTAGGGAAATGGTGGCATCAAGAGCGAGTGACCGGCGTTCAGGGTTCAGCCCTAGATGCTACGCCTGTGGAAAAAGGGGCCACCTCCAATCTAGTTGCTCGCAGCAAAACCAATCAAAGGAAGATCGATCGAAGGAAGCCCCGAGGATCTTGATCTCACGGGCCCATGATGGGAACAGCCTGATCATCAGAGGCGAAGTCAACGGAACACCATGTAAGCTGGCTTTGGATACTGGAGCTTCTCGCACGATTCTGAGTTCCCAACTTGCAAGCCAATTTCTTTGGAACCGCTTTAGCAACTGTAGACGAATAGAACTACTAACGGCTACTGGTCAGCAAATATCCGTCCATGGTGAGAAGGAGGCGGAATTGAAACTAGGGAAGAAAACCTTCCGGCATAACGTCATCGTGGCTGACATAGTTGACGACTGCATACTAGGTCTGGATTTCATGCGGAAACACCACTGTGAGATTGACATAGGTCAAGGGATATTGAAGTGTGGTCCAGAAGAGCTCTTTATGGAAAGTGCATCATCCGGTAAAGTTAACAGTGTGAAGAAGATCGTAGGTCCACCCAGATCAGGATCAATAGTGCCAGTAAGCATGCTAAGAACAGAACTTAGCGATGACTGGAAGGGAACCCTACGGCAAGCTCAGCAAAATGACACGGACATTGAACCGATTCTGGAATGGGTTAAAACCGGTGTCCTAAAACCCAACTGGAGTGATATTTCTGCAACAAGCGCAATCACAAAGAGTTATTGGACACAATGGGACAGTTTAGTTATCCAAGATGGAGTCTTGTGCCGAAAATGGGAAAATGCTCGAGGTGATAGGTGTCATTTGCAAATGATTGTTCCTAAGGCTAAAGTACCAGACGTTCTAAAGCTGTGCCACGGTGGATGCTCAGGCGAACATCTGGGAGTAAAAAGGACTCTTTTGAGAATCAGAGAGCGATTCTATTGGATTCACTGTCGAGGCGATGTAGAAGACTGGTGTCGCAAATGTACCAGTTGTGCGGCCGTGAAGAGGCCCCAGACACGCAACAGAGGAGCATTAAAGATGAACAATAAAGGTTTTGACGAAGACTCACTGGTCTGGTTACATAGCCCCGTGCGCATTAAAGGAAGATGTCCGAAACTACAAGCAAAATGGGACGGACCCTACCGAGTGGTGACCGGAATTAGCGATGTCACATGCCGCATTCGAAGGAGTCCCCGAGGAGCGCCTAAGGTTTTACATGTGGACCGACTGGCGCGATGCTACAGGTCTAACAGTGCTCGGGACGAGCATGTCTTAGAAGGGGGTAATGTTGTGTCGGCTGGCGTTTACTATAGCGGAAAGTTGTGGAACCATCTCGAAAGTTCGAGGCGCGATAGGAAACCAATACAGCAGCGGCGATATAGCGCCATCTAGTAAGGAATAGCGACTTTCTAGGCTCTAGAATATTCCACGCGCCGATAGAAAGCCGTGGAATAGGGAAGAGTCCTCGCGAATGTTCGGGAAGGTGCTAGGGTTGGCGAAAGGAGTATAAATGCGCGCCCTACGGCCAAGTGGAGGACAGTTGACTGTGCGAACTTCGAAGCGACACATCTAAGCGATAGAAGAGCGATAACTACGAACTATAAACCAGAGTGTTTAGTGAATACAGTGTGTTATAAGTGATATTAGTGATTTTGTGTGTTAATTTACTGAGAGTGAATATTTGTTGGTTTCTCCGAATAAACAGCGTACTTTCGGTGTAAATTGGCCTATCATTTCTAATCCGAACCCCTAGCTCGTAACAATATGATAGAGGTGTCACGTACAAACGACCCTGTTTTAGTTGGTTTAGCCCTTAATTAGGCGCATGGGGTCAAGATAATTTCAAATTGATAAGAATATAATATGTCAAAGTGTTTGGAATGCGACAGTGCTCATTCTAGCTTCCTACCTCCCCGCGGGTACGCAAATCAGCCGCGGCCAAAAAGCCAGCGTGTACTCATGTGTCGCTGCTCTTTTAGGCGCTGACCCCATGCGACTAATTACGTTAGAGTTTTTGCCAAAGATAATTAAGGCATTTTAGTCATATTTTTTAGTAGTAAGTATAGTAAATTTCCATTTTTGCGTTTCACGTACTTCTATTTACTTTAGTCGTACTTGTGTGTTATTGTATTATTTATTCTTGCATTATTTTTTTATTATTATTGTTCACTATATTTATTTAACTTCTTAAATTTAAATTTCTTTTACAATCCTTTACAAAACTAATAAAAATACAGTCTAACTAGTTAAATTATTATTATTATTAGGTTGATCTCGGCTATACCAAAAATGTATAGTTTTAAGGGAGATTACAAGTTGTTTATTTTATTCAATTGTTTAAAGTCAAAATAATGATATTGTTTATTGCAGTTCATTATCATAAAGTATTGTAATTTTTTGGATAACATATTACATAATTATTTATTTCCTGTTTTTCTTATTTTCGTATATTTCTTTGGGGTTAGTAGTGTTACCCCAAAGATATATAAGAAAATAAGAAAAATAGGACATTGCGTGTGATTCATTGTGTGATTTTCTTGATACCCCCAATTAAGGGTTAATTGCAGAATGTGTGATAATAATGAAGAAATGTGTGATAAATTTGTACCTAGTTATAAGTTCTTGATTCAATAAAAATAAATTCACTAATAAATCACTTTTATTTCTCTCCTTAGCTTAGCACTCTGCAAACTAGAAGCTCAATGCATGGTGTACTACCAAACTACCACGATTAAGACGAGCTTTAAAATAATAAAATCATAGTATAAAACTGTTTATTTTGCGAAAAATCTTATTTGATTATTTATTTCTTCCCTTTACTTGGTCTACTAAACCAAAGATCGTGCTGTTGATATGTTTTAACCGACTTCTTTTTTGTTTATTTTTTATGTATGCTCTAGTTACTTACTTAGATTTGAAATAAAATTCTATTGTTATTTTTAATTAATTGCAATAATAATTTTTAATGTACATTTCAGTGCATAGGAAGTGATTGCTCAACAAACGTAAGAACAAAAAAAAAGCTTGAGATAAGCTTATTGAGTTTGACCAGTCGGTCAAACGCAATAGAAATCGGAATTCAGTTAAACAGTGTTCTATAATTTATATAAGGCTAAATTAATTAGTAATTTTATATTATTCTGAAATATTAACTCTACCTTTATTTTCATTAACTTTCCATCTTTAAAACATAAACCTACCTAATACGTTGGGCTCCTTTAATGATTAGACTCGGGGCCTTTTCTTCATTCCTCAAATAAACGATAACTATTGAACGAATGAGTTGTTACATTTTTTGTTGCTAATTTTTTTCAATTTGTTCAAGTTGTTCAATTTTTCATACAGCTGATAGCAGGTAGATACTTATTTGAAGTTTTATTTCAATGCATGCAACCTCGAACAAACTAACTTCCAAGCTAATTTGTGCGTAAACGTGACACAAAATACCTTCCGTGTTAGAGGAATACAGATATAGATACGGGTTTAATTATTTTATTTCAGCCAGTGTCAATAAGATATTAAAACTTTTTACTAATCAATGAAATGACAACAAAGGTAAAAAAAACTTCATTTATTCAGGCACGAAGAGGCAGAATAAACAAATTCCTTTGGTAAAGGTTTTATTCCGCAGAATACCTCTATCAGACTGTTGAAAATTTCAAAATCGTACTGCAAATGGAATAGATCCTTATCTGAACTTTATCTGAGGAATAAAAAATTTCCCCTTACTCTTAGTAGACACTACGGACACTCTTCTACTGATCATTTTTAGTCTACTGTATAGAGGGATGTAAAAAAAATATCAAAATTAATCTCTTTAAAAAAATTAGCAAAATTTTAGTTTTGAGCTTATCAACACATTTAGCTATTCATTTTTATTTCTATAGATAGATACAGAGATAAGAGGGTTAGATTAATCGACGGCGACTTGATAGGCCTAGTAAGACTACCCCAATTTTAAACGGATAATGTTTTTTGGATATTCCGATTTTTTTCTTGGTATGTTACTTATTTAGTTACAATATTATAATTTTCATACATGGACTAACATAATTTAAATATAAATGACTGTAATTCTAGTGTGGGCGAGTTCAGGCTGTGCTTTATAACTGTAAATTGACCCGAGTTTTTTTACAGTGTCATGGATCAATGGCAGCAGCTGTGGTGAGATATATAAAATTAACTATTTTAAAATGTATTTATTCAATCACCATTGTTACACAAGGACGTTTTACATGGTTGAATCGTTTAATTTTTAACACAATAATCACAACCTTCAGGGAAGCCTAAATAAATCGCGCGGTAACATCATCCCCGTCCCTCCTAAGGACAAAAGCTACACCGGTTGCGTCACTGAAAGTTACGAAACTTGAATGTTAAAAAGTATTACAAATTTCTTCTTAAACTTGGTGTCGTATTAAGTTTTTGGAATAGTTGGGTAATTCCATCAACAATGAGGTTGAATAACCTTTTGGCTACGATGTATCAGTAAATATACGAGTATTATAAAAAAATGCTTTTAATTTTTCAGGCTATCGGATTTGGCGCTACAGCCCATGTACGACTTTTGTTTTTATTAATTATCATAATCAGATGATTACGATATTAGTGAGATGAAATACATCTCACTAATATTAGTTATGAATGCGAATGTTTATTTGTGTGTTTGTTCCTTCTTCCCGTCCACCTTACAAGTCAAGGGGTCAAGTTCCGGTTTGTAGGGCACTAGCGACATTCATGGGCAGAATAAGACTTTAGAACCGCTGTCTTAGGCTGACGAGCGCAGTGCAGTGCCGCACAAAATTTTGTTGTGGAAAGTTCTGGTAGAGTAACATAAAAAAATATATTAATAACGTAAGAATCATCAAAATCGGCCCACGCGTTTGTTCTCTAGATCGCCAGATAGGAACAAACATACACAGACTGATAAATACAATACCTCGCTTTGCGTCGCTCAGTCAGGTAAAAAGAAGCGTAGGCTATCAGGCTGGGTGGTTTTGGTTTTCAGTCCGCACCACGCGAGCTCAGTTCAATCTGTTATGCATTTCGCTCGTATTATTAGGCAATGCTATGTTCATTTCTATCACGCATGTGAGAGGCTTCACACTTTGTTGGTAAACATTTGTGCCACACGACTGTTCCGAATCTTTCGGGTGTCATTAATGTTCCGGAATACTCGAGTAGTTTCTCTAAAAAACTACACACATCGATTAACACAGCACGCTATTTATATTGAAAAAATTAACGGTTTCTGTGGAATAATAACTAACACGAGCGAAACCGCGGTACGCAACTAGTAAAGAAATAATTCTTGAAAAACTCAGGATCGTTATCAGGAAACCTAGTCATCGATTAAATTGATATTTTCTCTACTACTACTAGCGTTTGCTCGCGACTTCTCCATGCCGACTAGTTTATCTTAATTTAAAGTATCCCAGGTCCTTCTCCAGGAATCTAAGTATCTCCACATAAGATCGGTTTAGCCGTTCGGTCATGAAAAGGGAGTAAACAGACGGAGCGAAAAAAAGAGTTTATATTTGCTCGTTCCGCATTTGTTTATGTAATGATGTTGCGTCGCACGATCCAGTGGCCCGTGAGTAACAAGATGTCAGACACATGGTTTTCATGGAGTATGGAAATTTTATTTACGTAATTTCTTTCCACTCGTATATATAAACTAAAATATCGACACTAAAATATCAATTATGAATTGGATATACAATAAAAATAATTATACAGGGTGAATTTTTAAAACGGGGCAGTAAGAGCAGGTACCTTAAACCGTATAGTTATACAGGTATGGTGTATGGACCTCGAACTGTCTGATCGCGCCAAAGTATAATTCTATTTGATCTTCGACAAAGTTATGAACATGTAAAATATGGTACGCACAACCAAGAGCGGAGAGGAGGGAACGAAGGGAAACATGCAGCAAATACCTCAGAACAGCGGCGCCTCCGATCACAGACGCGGGCGTCCAGACGCTCAGGCACGCGGGCAGCTCCCAGATCCCAGTCCTCACAACACACTCCAGAATGCACTCGCGAACAGCGCGATCACAAGAATATGAAAAATTACAAGGCCGCAATGGCACGGGGAACAAGAAGAAATACTTCCGGCGGTGCGATTGTCTTATAACGACGAGCTCGTTTCACATTTGAACCGGAACTAACAAAATGGCGAACTGATTGACAGCTCGCCTACAGTTTTTTCTCACGCCAGAGGGCGTTTTCGGCGCGGGCGCATTTAGTATTGCGTACATGTATAAAGGTATAATATAGGAAAGGGTGAAAAGGGATTGTACCATTAAATATTAAATTAATTTATAAAATTATTATAAATACTTTGGCGTCAACATCCACCCGCCCTTAATGGGTCACCTTTAATAGACAATCATAAGGTGAGATGAGATATACAAATGCTCTATGACTCTAGATGAAGCGCTCAATGCGCGCGGTTAAGAATATGAGTAAGCCGTAGAGTCACGGCGAAGCGGAACTATATAAGGTTTAATAATAAAGTGAAACGATTTAAAAATATTACGAGATAAACTAAGCGATATTTTACTATAAATAGTTATGTTAATTTACTGTTTTGGGAGAGGACACAGACGAACGACCGGACGGAGATACGTTCCCTTGGCGGTTCTCACGGTAGCAACGCGCACGATGCCGTCTTTAGAGGGATGGACTTCGTCAACAATCGCTAATGGCCAGGCTAAGGTCGGAGAGTTGTCGTTCATCATAACAACGACAGTCCCGGGAGTAATAGGAGTGGAAGGAGTATTCCACTTCTGCCTAACCTGCAAGCTGTGCAGATATTCCATCCTCCAGCGATCCCAAAACGACTGAACTAATTTGTCCAGTAGCGAGTGCCTGTGAAGTAAATTGACAGAGTCAGATTTGACTTCAGGCGCGGGTAAAGAAAGTAGCGGAGCGGTATGTAGAAAGTGACTCGGGGTAAGCGCCGAAGCTTCACTTGGCGAAGAACTGAGAACTGTCAGCGGCCTGCTGTTGAGTACGCACTCAATCTGGGTGAGAACAGTGCAAAGTTCCTCGTAAGAAAGAAGCTGCTGTCCGATTACTTTGTAAAGGAATTGTTTTATGACCTTTACCATGCTCTCCCAAGCGCCTCCAAAGTGTGGAGAGTTGGGACAGATAAATTTCCATGTTATGCGACTCTCAGCACATTCTTGCTCCAGCTTAAGACGATATTCATCATTGAGAAATTTATAGAGATCCCGGAGGTAAGAAGCACTCCCCTTGTAGTTAGTAGCATTGTCGGAATGCAAAACCTGAACAGGTCCGCGTCGAGCGAGGAAGCGCTTCAACGCGGCGAGAAAGCTGGGGGTGCTGAGGTCAGTGGCGACTTCAATGTGCACTGCACGAGTCGTAAGGCATGTAAAAATGCACAGATAGGCCTTCTCACTGTGGACGCCACGGCGGCGCACAGGAGTGTAGGCGATGGGACCGGCATAATCGCAGCCCGTGTGCGTGAATGCCTTGACGACCGGACGTGTGCGCACATCGGGTAAGTCAGCCATGAGCGGGTAACTTGGACGCGGTTTTAATCGGAAGCAGATATTACAAATGTGGACTCGTTGTCTCACAATGCGGCGTGCGGACAGGATCCAGAATTTTTGGCGAAGCAGCGACATTAATAATTCTGGTCCGGCATGTAAATATGTAACATGATAATAATCAATGATCATGTTCACTACATGATCATTGCGCGGTAAAATAACTGGATGCATTTGTGCATATTCCAGCGCGGAATTAGAAAGCCGACCGAGGATCAGGCCGTCATTTACAAAAGGTCTCAAGCGATTGAGAGCCGGTGAGCAAGATTTATTTTTAATTATATTTGAGTATTCCTCTGCAAAGTATCGTCTTTGCAGGGCGCGAAGTATTACCTTTTCTGCAAAATTAAAATCCTCAGCAGTCACTGCAGTAGTGCTGCGGCGGGGCAATAACTTTGCAAACTTACAAACGTATGCAGTTATACGAAGAAGTTTACTCCATGAGGAGAAGCGGAGCGCGAGTGCATATAAAGCGCAATGCTTTACAGGCGTGCACACAATGTGCGCTAAAACCCTTTGTTCAGGTATGTCTGCAATAGACTGTCCGTCCAGACTCCTAAGAGGCCACTGAGACGGGTCGAGTGAAGCCCACGGAGGCCCGTGGAGCCACAGTGGGTGCGAGATTAATTTGTGGGGCAAAATCCCACGACTCAATATGTCAGCGGGATTTTCAATACCCGCCACGTGATAAAAGTTGTCAGCTGGAATATTATCCGTGATCTGAACAACGCGGTTAGCAACAAATGTTTGCCACCTGTGTGGCGAACTCCTTATCCAATATAAGGCGACTTTAGAGTCAATAAATGCGTAAGTCTTGATTGAAATGTGACGAGAATAATTATCTAGAACTGTGCGAAGCAGCTTTGATAATAATACGGCACCACAAAGTTCTAAGCGAGCGATCGATTTTCCTAGCGTATATACATCCTCGTTAAATGGCAGGCCAACTTTGTATCTACCACTAACGGGATCGCGGGTTGTAGTATTTGTATAGAAGTTATCGCATTCAACATGAGCGGGGTGCTGAATGGGCGGTGAGAGGGGAACCTCTTCGAGTTCCCAAAATCGCCTGACTAAGGAGTCAATAGCGGCAGGTTCCTGAACATGGCAGCATGTCAAGACCTGGCGAGTAAGTGTGCGGGCGGTGGGTACTGAACCCATAATTACGTACCCTAACACCGTGCGTAAAGCAGGGGGCGCCGACGAGTGTCGAGAAGCGTGCACTACGTCGGGGAGAAGCAGATGTGGGAAGAGGGAAGCACCGATTAATGCATCGATTTTATTAGGCACTCCGAAGCTCTCATCTGCAAGCGGTATTTCGCTTAAATGTGATAGGACAGACTTATCTACCACAGCGGTCGGCAATAAGTCGGTAATTTGGTCAACAACAAGCGGTGCGATATTAAACGTAATGTTGTTGTCAAAACGCGAGTAAAACTTTAAATTAGTTGATTTAGTCTCGATGGGTTTTTCAATTCCACCGAACCCCTTAACAATAGTACGTTCGGTGTCTTGAATCTGAATACCTAATCGATCACAGCACTCTTTCGTAATGAAGTGGCTTTGTGAAGCGGAATCTAACAACGCGCGAATAACATGTCGGTCGCCATTAATATCGTAAGCGACGACTTGAGCGGTTGATAATAAAATTGTAGAATGTTTATTATTAATTGAAGACGCATCGAGCGGCGATGAGCGAGATGAGTTATCAGATGTACACGTATTATAGGTAGCGCACAACGCAACGTCCGAGCGCGCGCTCGTAACAGGTTGCGGCTGTGCGGCTACAGGTGCGCGCGCTGGGCTTGCCTGGCTAGGCTGAGCGGCCGGTGGCGGGGCGCTAGCTGTGCGCGCGGGCGCCGCGGCCGCGGGGACCGCGGGGCTCGACATTTCGGCACGCTTGAAGTGTAGCAACGTGTGGTGTTTAAGTTTACATACGCGGCAATCAGAATTAGATGAGCAATTAGAAACTCGGTGCTGTAAACTAAGACAGTTCACACACGCATTTTTATCTTTCACACATTTAAAGCGTTCCTGAGGAGTCATTTTATTAAAGTCAGCACATTTAAATAAATGCTGATGTGTGATGTTTGTGCAAAGACACTTGCTCGCGGGATCAACCGTAGTACTAACGTAGGTTTGGTACTTCGGCGGCGGAGGGTTATTTACGTTATTAGCTCGTCTATTATTATTAGGACGAGTGCACAATGCTTGACTTGCTGCGCTTGAGTTGATGTTAGTGCGTTCCAAAACCTTAGCGCGGGTTGTAATAAAATCAACAAAGTCGTCGAAAGTAGGTATTTTAGAGCTACAAGTCAACTCGAAAGCGCGAACGGTATCTAAATCTATCTTCTTGAGCGCAATATGAAGTATAATTAAATCAGTTAAATTGTCTAACTTTAGATTTTTTAAAGCGCGTACTGCACTTATAAAGCTATCTGTAAATAAATCAAAGTTCGTAACAGAAGCAGCTTGCATAGGTTTGAACTCAAACATTTGATTTAAATACGCGGAAGCGAGCATTCGCTTATCTTCATATTTGTCAATTAACGCTTGTAATAACAAGTTATAATTCTCAGCGCACGGAGCTATACCTGCACATACATTACTCGCCTTGCCCGAAAGTTTACCCAATAAATAGTATAACTTCTCGGCATCACTGAGGGATGGATTATCATGTACAGTAGACTTAAAACTGGCATAAAATAGTGGCCATGAGCGAATGTCACCCGAAAAGTCCATCAATTGAATCGGCGGAAGTGTAGGCCTAGCCTTACGCGGTGCAGAGATATCACGTGACTCCTGCGACGAACGTGATTGCGAATATTGAGATCGTAATTGATTAATTCGACCGTATAATGACTCAAATGCAACGAGGCTTTTATAATCAGGGTTATCTAACGGATTTACTGATAACAAGCGGGAGTTATAATCATCGAGATTCTGTTCAAACTTATCACGCAATGAATCTATTTGTGAAGACTCGGCAAGAAAACGTTCTCTCGCCACGGGGTTTGAATGAATACCTGAAGATAGGTCATACATGTTTTGCACTATCTCAAATATAGCTTCGCGTTTAGCTCGCAATATAGTTAATCGCGAATCTTGAACGCGTTCGTCAAAACTATCGTCATCAGCGTCAGCTGATCCGGTAGGTTTCTTAGGAGGCATGATTTATCGTTATTTAAAATAGGTCAAATATATACGGCAAAATACGGAAGGTTATTTCACGCGATCGGAAGTAATCGGAAGTGTTCGCAAGGGCGATGCGCGTGAGCGAGCCTTACACTACGCGGTCGGGTTATATCGAACTGTAGGTAATGGACGATCGTGCCGGCCCGCGTAGGAGCGGTGAATGAATGCGCTGAGGGTAGGTATAAATACGAACAGTTTCGATTTTAACGATTAATTATAGGTTTAAATGAATAAACTACGTAGATAATTATGTATATATAACGTATCTAGGCGGGGAACCACGTAATTTAACTTTACGGGCGAGGATTGGGGATATTTTCGCGATGAAAAGTAAGTGACGCAATGTCACGTTTACCGACGCGAAAACGGTTACAATGATATTCGCAATGAATATGCTGTAAGAAATCACTTATTAGGGCCTATCTAAGTATCCTAATAAGGGCGGGGGACGTATCCAGGCTTTGAAGGACCACCTATGATCGCGCCAAAGTATAATTCTATTTGATCTTCGACAAAGTTATGAACATGTAAAATATGGTACGCACAACCAAGAGCGGAGAGGAGGGAACGAAGGGAAACATGCAGCAAATACCTCAGAACAGCGGCGCCTCCGATCACAGACGCGGGCGTCCAGACGCTCAGGCACGCGGGCAGCTCCCAGATCCCAGTCCTCACAACACACTCCAGAATGCACTCGCGAACAGCGCGATCACAAGAATATGAAAAATTACAAGGCCGCAATGGCACGGGGAACAAGAAGAAATACTTCCGGCGGTGCGATTGTCTTATAACGACGAGCTCGTTTCACATTTGAACCGGAACTAACAAATGGCGAACTGATTGACAGCTCGCCTACAGTTTTTTCTCACGCCAGAGGGCGTTTTCGGCGCGGGCGCATTTAGTATTGCGTACATGTATAAAGGTATAATATAGGAAAGGGTGAAAAGGGATTGTACCATTAAATATTAAATTAATTTATAAAATTATTATAAATACTTTGGCGTCAACACTGTCAATTGTCAAATAACTCGAAATGTCAGTCAGTTGTTGTTTGAGCATTATAAGAAATACGTTGCACTCCCGGAGTTTTATTTGATAATATCATCAGAAACAGGATAACAGGTAAACGTTTTTTGGAGAGTATCCATAATTTTTTTAGATATTCTGAACTGCATTTACAGATTTTGGAAAAAAAAATACAGTTAGCAAGAAAATGGTCATTTTACACAAACACTTTTTTGATGGCAATCGATCCTGTTTAAATTCTTATAAGGATCAAAAGTCTCTATTAAGAAGAAAGATCCGCTATTAAGAAGACTACAAGTTCAGTTAAATTTGACAACTCAAATAAACAGCTGTCTCGATTTGTCTAGCAATCACGGAAATGCAATATAAATATCATGACTAGGTATACACGAAGGAAAATTTATCGTATGCCTACTAATATAATCGATTGGTTAATGGTTATTAAGCCGTATGGTAACGATCGCCGTGGTTCGCCGATTAGCTAAGCATACACGGACGGATCTGCCTGGCAGGCAGATCTGTGATTAAGCACACGCACATATGTGCCTGGCGGCTCTGCCCGGCAGACAGATCCGTGCCCGAGCTCGAGCACGCAACTGATTAGGGTTGCCAACCATACTTTATAATAACGTATCCTACTTTATTTTTGGTAATAATAATTATACTTAATAACTTTGTATTTTTACTGTGATACTGTGGGCGAACAGACCTTTTTTGTATAATTATTCAAAATTAGTTTCTTTTCTTCTTTATAAAGATAAATGTCAATGAGTGAAAAATAGTTGTTGTTTCGGTTTTGTTTCGTTCGCTAGAAAATATAGTTATCGCATATGAGAAATATCGTTTCCGTTTCGTCTCTCTCACATTTCCTTCGAGCCGGATCGAACCAGCGCCCGGAACATATCCAAAAATCGAGAAGATAAGTAGCACACCCAGTTTTTGTCGGATAATCGAGAAAAAGAAATGCCGGTCACGACGCGACGTAAAGCCACAGAGGTTAAAGCGTTCGACAGGCCTCAGTCATCGAAGACCACATTTTGACCAGACAAAAAAACACCGCCGTGTGAATCGGAAAAGTACGTCGAAAGTGTGGCGGCGCGATCAGTAAGTTCGAGAAAGGGTACCTTGCGTGCCAAAGCCGTAAAGCAGCTGGCCTGGGCGAGGCTGGAGGAAGCACGGGCAGCTACTGCATTCGCCGCTGCTGAGGTCGCAAGTTTGGACGCGAAGAGCATCGACGACAAGAGTGTCATACTTTGAAATTTAGTATATAGGGGGTTTCGGGGGCGATAAATCGATCTAGCTAGGAATCATTTTTAGAAAATGTCATAAAAAAAAATTATACCGAGCAAAGCTCGGTCATCCAGGTACTAAATTATAAACCATGCAAGCTATTCATACTTTAGAAACAATCGCTCTAATTGAAGGCGCCGAGAACACTCCGACTCCGCGTCGAACAAAGCTTTACAGCATTAGGAGCGATCCATTCGTTATCGTTTTTCGAAGCGCACACTAGTGTACATCGTAGAACTGGTACCTCAGGGTCTGGAGCTTGATCGGAGAGGTCGCGGCACATCTCCAGAACTCCAAGTATTGACTGCCATAAGATGTTTGGGCCGTCGAGAGGTTCAAGAAGATGCTGGAGACCACCATGGTTGGGATAGCCCAAGCGACGACTTGTAGGATTTGTGCTCGAGTAGCTCGTGCGCTTGCTCGACACTTTGCATCATTTATTAAAATGCCTAATTCAATTATCGAAGAATAGCAGATCATGAGAGAGTTCCACTAAATCCGTAATTTCCTCACAGTTGTTGGCTGCGTTGACTGCACTCACATAAGAATTCGAAAATGTGGAGGTAATGCAGCCCAAAACTATATTAATAGAAAAGGATTTTATTCTCTGAATGTACAGGTAACTTGTGATGCCCGTCTACACATTAGAGAGACTTCAGGGAGTCTTCCCTCAGAGAACGTTTGGAGACAGAACAGTTAAAAGAGAGATTGGTGGGCGATTCGGGATACAAGCTGGAGCCATACCTCGAAACCGATCTGAGGAAAAGTATAATGAGGCACACATTGCGACTAGGAACGCTGTGGAACGCTGTTTTGGTGTTTGGATGCAGCGGTTCCAGTGTCTTTTGCATGGAATGACTGTTAAGTTAGATAATATGAAGTTGATAATTGTGGCTTTAGCAATACTGCATAATATTGCTTTAGAACGAGGGGAGGATCCACTATCAGAGGAGGGTAACATAGAGGAGGGCAACACAGAGGAAAGTACCCGTGAGGAGAACATAGAAGTTCCTAGATATAGAAGTGTTGCAATTTTACAAGCTTTCATTATCAGACATTTTAGCGAATAAAACAACCTTTCAGAACTACCAGCAATATCTATATATCTATAACCATCAATAACCATCTATCTATAACCTATTCAAAGAAACAGCTGCAATATAAGATTAAGAAATAGTTTATTGTCACAGTATTTATTATTATTTTTTTACAAAAAATACAAATATAATGACATTAGTTCACAGCTTCCAAATGAATTTATCACCGATGATGATGATGATGACGGATGATGCTATCACCAACAGTGACCTAGAAATATAGAATAGAATAGAATAGAATAGAATAGAAAACTCTTTATTGTACACCAGAAACAAAATTAAACACAGTACAGAAAAATTACAATAGGTAAACAAGGGTAGTACAATGGGCGGTCTTATCGCTGAAAGCGATTTCTTCCAGACAACCTTTGGATGGACAGTAAAAAACATTTTTCGATAGTAGGGTGGGTGGCGTACTTACAGTATTTAACAGTCACAATACATTTAATACTTATGTTTTAATAATACACATACACACTATACTCAATAAATAATAAATAATAATAATAATAATACAATAATAATAATACACAGTGTCATTGTTGAGTAGGGGCCATCAAACACTAATAAAGAAGAACTGGTAGTAAAGAAAGAGAAAGAAAAAGATCTCAGCTGCTGAAACAGTTGCCAACTGCACCGAGCCCAAATGGAAAATAAATTTAATAAATAGTTTAATATACGTTTTTTAAATTTTTATTTATAATATCGAGTTTTTTTTAATAAAAATTTTTTTACGATCTAGATTCCTTCAATTATGTTTTCATTTTCCATTTGGGCTCTGTGCAGTACCTCCCTGCATTTCACTTCGCAGTTAGCAACTTTTTCAACAGCTGAGATTATTTGCTTTTTCTTGGGTTGTTTGACTTTATTAGGAGACGATGTAGGAGGAGGTGGAGTACTAGGACCTGCAAACACTTCTTCTTTATTTATGTTTGATGGCTTCTGCTCTACAATGACACTGACTATTTCTAGGTCACTGTTGGTGATAGCATCATCCGCTGTCTTATAGTGAACAACTGTCCCGACGAACTTCGTTCCGCCTAACCTTGAGGATTTTTAAATAATAATTATAATAAAATAATAATAACAATTATTATTATTAGCCTAAATATTCCCACTGCTGGGCAAAGGCCTCCCTTCCATCCTTCCAAAATTATTAAATAGGCGGGCAAACCGCATTCTTCCTTCTCCAGCACTACTGGTAACTGGTGAGGAGTCTCCCGACAGTTGGTGGCTTCATCTGCGTTTGTTACACAGTCAATAGATTTGAATTAATGCAGTGCAAAGACCTTAAACTTAAAATCTTTGATGCAGTGTACTAATAATTCCATTACATTCAATGAACTAATAATTAAAAAGCAAGAATAATTCCACTGTATTATGTATCCCGGGATAGTTCCCTCTGGGGTTCGGGAATTACGTGTATGAAAGCGCGATGCATTGGTTTAGTGAAAGCGGGCATAAGTAAATGATTATCTATTACAACTACATTACTAATTAGATCCTTTTGAAGAAGCACTGATGACAATACAATATTACACTACACATACTTAAAATACGCCTTGAGCCGCGCCGCCTTCATTCCTTATTCGTATTCGTTGAAAGGTCAATACAAAATAATGATTATTTTATTCACAGACTTTCGGAGAATTATCAATTTCTGAGGTAATTTTATTCTATCTGTTCATCATTATTTGTTTCATCTGACATGAATTGAAATACTTACATATAAATTATCACTGTTTGATTTATTAATGTAGATAACGTTTAGTTTTAATTAATGCTATTTCATAAGCATCAACTTTTGTAATAATATTGCATATACATATATAGATTACAAAAAAAAAAACAATACTTTGCCATTTCTATGTGTTCTTTTTTTAGTGTTATGGCGCTTTCTGTAACGCTACCGTGAGTATGATCATTGCCTACTTTTTAGATAAATTTTAGTTTTCATATGATGTAGAGATTTTTTTCTTCTTAGTGCGATGGTTTCATGAACGTCTGCATGGCTAAGGTATGTGTATAGGACATTATTATAAATCAAATTTTCGACCTTGGGGTGCTTCTGGCTCTTCGATGTCCAGAAAAAAACTAATTTTTCAAAGCTTTTCATTTTTCATAAATTAAAACCTAAACTTTTGGAGCATTCTTTGCTAGTGGAAATAGCAATACTAAATTCTTTACGACTGGGTTTTTTAATCATAATATCATAACATTTTATAGTTATCCTGTAACAATAATGTTACAGTAGGTTTGACAGCAAATGTCTTTACCATCAGTATAAACTAGAATAAATGCTACAATTTTCTTTTGCATTGTCGTTCTGGGCGGCAGTTCCACATACTGGGGGCCTACTCTCACCTATTAGTTAGCGGCTCAGTTTAGGCTCAGTTCAACTTAGGTTCCTAAACTGCACCGCATAATTTCGTACCATGACCTACACCTAAACAAAATCGTTATTGGATCGTTAACAATAAGAATGAATGAACGATAGTTTCTCACGTCTACTATGACGTCACTCTGTTGGAAAGAGACAACACTATATCAACATCCTTTGCTAACTTCGTTTAGCCGTGTTTCTTTCTTTTGGTTGCGTTCAGAAAAAAAAACAAAAAATGTTTCGGAAAATTACGCTTATTTTCATGTTGCATATTTTGTCATTTGTGTGAAGACACAACACCTAAGTAATTTAATTAAGTATTTAGATGTATGTATCAATAATGTTTATTGATTTATTATTTATTTAAGATCATTTTTAAATTAAATTACGAGTAAAATATTGTGGTCCTAGAATTGATATCTTTTTAGAACGTTCCTTTTATATTTTCGACATTTGACATTTGATTAATGAGTGACGGATGGATGAATGTTCTTCGACTCTAATTAGAAAATACAGCACGAAAGAGTTCGTATATTGAAAATACGCGCGCTTTTGTGCTGTTTTTTATAAAATACTATTTTCGATTTCTTTTTATGTGGTTTATAAATTCACTACAATGGCGTCAGTAATTCTGACTAATATTTTGCATATTATATAAAAACCTTATTTCTTAAGTAGGTACTTATACGCATGAATCTATACTCCAAAATTCCCAAGCTTACGTATCAAGTGTTAGCGGCTATTTTAAGTGGTTTTCTTTATATTATACAGTGAAACTTCTCGTCAACGAGTAAGCTACGGCCAACTTGAACACCTTTGGGATTTCATAAATAGGCACAACGAGATTGCAACGTGCTATAATAAAATCACGCAAGTCAGGGAATACTCTCGCCGGCTGTGGGAATCAGTAGCCCTAAGTTTAAACTCCCAAGGCGACAGTGCACACACAAATACATACACTTAATTATTATGATTTTTACACTGAAATCAAAATAATCCCTACTTCCCTACTTATATTATAAATTCGAAAGTAACTGTCTGTCGTTTTGTCTGTCTGCTACGCTTTCATGCCTAAATTACTGAACTGATATAAATAAAATTTGGTACAGCCTAGACTCTACAGCCTGAGAAAGGACATAAGCTACTTTTTAATGCGAGAAAAGGGTTGTAAAGTGTTGAAATAGCGGATGAAAGTTGGTATGGAAGTTTCGTCATATTTTAAGCTAGAAGCTTGAAACTTATTTTTGTGCTTTTAATTAGATATAAATAAAAATGTCATTCAAATTTTGTAAAAATATTATCCACAAGGTAAAATAGCAATATGGGAAGAAAGTTTGTATGGAAATATATAAGGTTTCGGCTAAATCACTGTACCGATTTTTAAAATTATTTATCTTATGTAAAACTACATTATCAGCGAGTAACAAAGGCTATATTTTATCCCCGTATTCCCACAGGAACAGGAACTACGCGGGTGAAACCGCGGGATCGCCGCTATTAAGATATAAAACCAAAAAGGCTCAACTTTGGTTGTGAAAATATTAACTTTTATTGAGACGCTAATTTTGACAGCTAATGGGATCAGTATAGGTTCAAATAGGTTGTAAATGTAGCTCATGGTACGAAAAGAATGAACGAAATCATGACTTGCGATCCAGTTTAGGTTCAAAATGGCGGAAACCTAAACTGAGTCGCTAATAAGACGTCATGGTACGATTATGCGACGCAGTTCAGTTTAGGTCCTAAACTGAATCGCTATAAGACGTCATGGTAGGCCTCCTGATCTATTTGAATGGATTTTTTTCCACCTATTACTACTAGGGGAGAAACATGGATATTTTACTTCCATGTATTTCTACTATGATCAATTTAATAATTAGTCTAACTAGTCTAATAAGAAATCAGTAGCAATGTAGGTAATATTACATTTTATCTTAGCATTATCTAAAATATGTCCAACAGTGATCTCTCCTGGAATCAAATGCATTTGTGCATTTTGTATCACGTAATCACGGGTTACATACTCACTGTTCGCGCCACTTACATTGGCACTCATAATACCTTCCTACCTTCCTATTCCTATCATTTCTTGGCGACTATCTCTGTCGCTCATATCGTGGTATCCACGAGAAAACTGCTTGCCGCCGCAAGTAGTCTGCGATCGACCCTCGTCCTTCGCGGCTGCCGCTCTCGCCGAATCCAAAGTACTGGATCTGCTGCTCCTCTGTGGTGGTCCACGTGAATTCGACGCGAAAATATAAACAACACCCGCTATAAACCCGCCGCGTAAACGCTCCTTGCCGACACGCACCAACCGCCTAAAATACAGTCCACTACATCGAACGTCATAACATCCTGAAGGAACAAGCAGCTTGGAGACGGACCCGAACCGAGGTGATTGCAGTTGCATGGAGACCAGGTTAGTCGCCAAGTTCCTTTGTACTACTCTTCTACCAGCCATCCTTCCCCCGCCATTGGAGGCGCGCTCAGCCTATACAGCTTAGCTGCCGCGCTAACATATTGTTGGTCCGCTCTCGCCGAATCAACAATATGTTAGCGCGGCAGCTAAGCTGTATAGGCTGAGCGCGCCTCCAATGGCGGGGGAAGGATGGCTGGTAGAAGAGTAGTACAAAGGAACTTGGCGACTAACCTGGTCTCCATGCAACTGCAATCACCTCGGTTCGGGTCCGTCTCCAAGCTGCTTGTTCCTTCAGGATGTTATGACGTTCGATGTAGTGGACTGTATTTTAGGCGGTTGGTGCGTGTCGGCAAGGAGCGTTTACGCGGCGAGTTTATAGCGGGTGTTGTTTATATTTGCGCGTCGAATTCACGTGGACCACCGCAGAGGAGCAGCAGATCCAGTACTTTGGATTCGGCGAGAGCGGCAGCCGCGAAGGACGAGGGTCGATCGCAGACTACTTGCGGCGGCAAGCAGTTTTCTCGTGGATACCACGATATGAGCGACAGAGATAGTCGCCAAGAAAAAATGATAGGAATAGGAAGGTAGGAAGGTATTATGAGTGCCAATGTAAGTGGCGCGAACATTTGCCCCCGGCCTAAAAACCATTGGTTTTTAAAAGAAAGCGGGAAATAAAAAAAATAAAAATAAGATTTAACCTCTAAGCAGTCAACGGGTTAAATATAACATAGCGGTTGACCGGGGAGCAAGGGGTTAAATTATTGGGTAGGTAAGATACATAAACGGACGACGGGTCTCTGGTAGACGCCGGTCGCCGTTTTTACTGACGCTACTCGACAGATGCCATCGCCGCCGACATGAGTGGCCACGACGACGCCGAGAGGCCAGGATAGCGGGGGAATATTATCAGTGATAATAAGAACAATAGAACCTATTGTAATGGGATTCGAAGGTGTATTCCATTTTCCTCTAGATTGAAGTAAGTGAAGATATTCCAACTTCCACCGTTTGGAAAATGATTGTACCATTTGATCCAATAAAGCGTACCGTTTCAATAAGTGTCCAGGTTCATCGGGAACCGTGCAAGCGGGTAAATGCTTCAGCGGTGCGGTCATTAAGAAATGTGAAGCACTCAGCGCGGTCGGCTCAGACGGATCTTCGCTCAATAACGTTATAGGACGAGAATTGATAACGCATTCTATCTGTGTGAGTACGGTTAACATTTTTTCATAGGTGAGTAACTGTGAACCGATCGTTTTATGAAGATGACTTTTAAACGCTTTCACATATATTTCATAATTCCCCCCGAAGTGAGGACTTCGCGGTGGATTGAATTTCCAGTGTATGCGATTAGCTGATAACTCATCTGAGATAGACTTATTATATTCGTCGGAATTTAAAAGATCCGTTAACGCATTTTTCGCATTTTTAACGCATTCCGTTAACGCAGAGACGGGAAGGGAGTCAAGGAGCGCGGGTGAGTTACTAGCCCATTTGACGAGATCGAAGCCCCCGGCCTTGAGCAACTCGCGGAGATCGTCTCTGAGTTGTAAACAAGCAGACAGAGTAGGCATGGAGTAGCACACGTCGTCCATGTATGTGTTGTCGCTGATAAGAGATGCTGCGAGTGGGAAGCGGGCACCGTCGGCGGCGCACAGCTGTCGCAACACTCGCATTGCAAGGAACGGACTGCTACGTAGACCAAAACAAACGCGGTTGAATTGGTAGGTATCAAGCGGAAAAACGGGATCGAATCGATACAGGAATTTTTGATATTTGCGGTGGTCCTTATTTATCAAAATTTGTAGGTACATCTGTTTAATATCGGATGTAAAAGCGATTGGGTAGAGGCGGAAATCCAAGAGGATTGTAAAAAGATCGTTTTGTAAATTATCCCCGGTATATAAAACTTGATTCAAGGAGAGGCCTGAGTCAGTTTCAGCACTGGCGTCCATCACCATACGCCATCGAGTTGTTGTTTTTTGTAGTCTCGCAATGGCGTGGTGTGGCACGTAATATCCAGTAAAAGGACTATCATTGTCGATCAGTGAAATGTAACCCTTCTGAATGTACTCTTTGATTATAGCATCGTACTCTAAGCGCAGAGCAGGTGTCGCGGCGAGCTTACGTTCGAGATACATGAAGCGTTTTTTAGCGATAGGGTAAGAATTACCCAGAGAGGTCGCGGGATCGCGGGAGAAAGGTGACGCTACAGAATAGCGTCCCGTAGGATCGCGGGAAACGTTATTTGTAAAAATGCGTTCACATTCTATAGCGTCTGGGCTCAAAGTCGGCGTGCATTGCACCTCTTCAAGCTGCCAGAAGCGTTGGACAAGATTATCTAAACGTGGTCCTTCCGTAAAGGTACAGAGGGAAATATGAGAGCGGCATCTATCTTCAACCAAGGGGTCAGTGATAGAAACAACGGTTTCAATATGAGCGGGCGTAACATGAGCGGGAGTAACATGAGCGGGAGTAACGGGAGCGGTCCCGATTACGATAAAACCAAAAATGGTTTCAAAAGCGGTTGGAGTACCAGGCGGACCAGCGGCGCGGCCTGATAGCAATATTTCAGAAAAGAGCGGCGCGCCTATAAGTATGTCGATCTCGGAAGGCGAAGCGAAACTGTCGTCTGCCAGAGGCAGGCAGTTCAGGTATGAAAGGCAGGATACGTCAATTTTCACTGCCGGTAAATTGTCTGTTATGCGGTCGATAACATAGGCGTCAATTGCAATAAAATTATCATTTAGGCGGGAAGACAAAGTAGCAGAAACTGCTCCCTTGATTGGGTTAGATGCGGAACCTATCCCTTTAACAACGGTGTTCGTCACCTTATTGCATTTTAAATTTAATTTAGCGCAACATTTTGAAGTTAAAAAGTTACTTTGGGAAGCCGAATCAATTAAGGCGCGTACTACATGGCGGCGACCATTTAAATCCGTAGCATAAACTTGTACGGTTCCCAGTAAACAAGTAGTGTCATTAGGCTGCGAAGCGGGGCGTATATTACACAGCGACACCTGTTGTTGTGATGACTGATAAGCAGTTGTAGGTAAGTTCGTCAGCTGAGCGCTAGCGGAGCCCGCGACGGGCGGCGGCGATGCCGAAGGCGGCATGTGATCCCCGGCGGCGGAGAAGTTGCCAGTTCGCGCGCGCGGAGGCGGCGCGTGCGCCTGTGACGGAGCGCTAGGGTACGGGCGATTGTCTTCACGGGAAGATGATACTTTGCGGCATAACATAGAATGATGTTTACATCCACAATAACGGCAATTAAATTTAGAATTGCAAGCAGTATTTATATGCGTAGTGCTTAGACAATTAGTGCAACCTTTGCTTTGTTTTACAAAAGTGTACCTGTCGTCGATAGAAAGCTTATCAAATGCAGGGCATCTATATAAGTTAGCGTGATCGGCTTGTTTGCAAAGCGGACAGTGAGTGACGCATGATGCTGCAAAAGACTGCGTAGACCTTGCAGTACGCGGCCTGTTATCACTGCGGCTAAGAGAATCGGTCGTAGTGCGTTCCAATATTTTGCTTTGTTCGCGGATGAATTTTAAAAGTTCATTGTATGTAGGCATAGATTTACCTCGCATGTGCATTTCAAACGACCGTGCAGTACTTGAATCTATTTTCTTCAAAGCGAGCGATAGTAAAATAAAATCAGACACGTTATCGAGCTTGAGAGACTTCAAACTTGACACAGCCGTGCAGAATTTATCTAGAAATAATTCTAAGTTTTTATTCGTCGCGGTGTTAAAAGATTTAAAATCAAGCATTTGATCAAGATAAGCGGAGGCTAGGTTACGGTTGTCGTTATACTTATCGACGAGCGTCTGCCATATGATCGGATAATTATCACCGTTAGGTACGATACCAGAACAAACTGCAAGGGCCCGGCCTGACAATTTATTAATTAAATATTGGACGCGTTCGTGATCAGTGAGATCGGGATTTTCGTGAATCGTGCGTTTGAATGACTCATAAAATATCCTCCAGGTCATCGGATCTCCATTGAAGACCATCAAATCGAGTTCAGGAATTCTGATGGATTTACGTTGCGGGGCAACATTGAAATCAGCGGTTTTTAAAGGCGGGTTAAGTTTATTATAAACAAACTGACAACGGCAAAACATATCTTCGAAGACGTTTATAGATTGGTAGTTTACCGTGTACGAAGCGTTGAGAGTCAACTCGGTGACATTTAATTTGTTCACAATTTCATTGAAATCGGAGCGTAAGCGGTCTAACGAGATCATTCCACATAGAAATAAATCTTTCTCAGTATCATCAGTGAAAGCCTTTAAAGATCGGTTAAAAATATCTTGTAAGCGAGAAAATATAATGTCACGTTTACCTATCAAGGTCAAACGTTCGACCTGTAACGT
Organism: Campaea margaritaria; assembly: GCA_912999815.1. NCBI lineage: Eukaryota > Metazoa > Arthropoda > Insecta > Lepidoptera > Geometridae > Campaea > Campaea margaritaria. Next base: position 12,771,274 of record OU538788.1, read on the forward strand.
ATCGAGCGCTTTTGCGTCCTCGTATACTTCACTATCTTTGTCTTTTGAACCAGTAGCCATAGACATCTTAACAAAGTATAAAAAACTAGATAAAGTATGAAATTCCTAATTTACTGCAACTGCCTACAGCATTTACCTGCCGCGTGCGCGGCGTATTGAATACCCACGTGGAGACGCACGGGCGGTCGTTAGGAATACCTTCACTTTTTAATAAAAATTAAGAATTACGGAAAAATCGTTATTTTTACTATTTAGGAATGCGGAATACACGAAATAAGTATATAAGAGCGTAGTAGGATAGTACAGGGTACTATCTGAACTGTAATTGCGGGCGGGAACACGATAATTATAGGAAATTATCGTTGGTAAAAATACCAATATAAAATTGCGGGCGGTTATAAAGAGGACTATATGAGGCCTAAGAGGGGCCAGAGAATAGCGGGAGGACCAGAGAAGATCCGGCGGCGGAGGACCAACAATATGTTAGCGCGGCAGCTAAGCTGTATAGGCTGAGCGCGCCTCCAATGGCGGGGGAAGGATGGCTGGTAGAAGAGTAGTACAAAGGAACTTGGCGACTAACCTGGTCTCCATGCAACTGCAATCACCTCGGTTCGGGTCCGTCTCCAAGCTGCTTGTTCCTTCAGGATGTTATGACGTTCGATGTAGTGGACTGTATTTTAGGCGGTTGGTGCGTGTCGGCAAGGAGCGTTTACGCGGCGAGTTTATAGCGGGTGTTGTTTATATTTGCGCGTCGAATTCACGTGGACCACCGCAGAGGAGCAGCAGATCCAGTACTTTGGATTCGGCGAGAGCGGCAGCCGCGAAGGACGAGGGTCGATCGCAGACTACTTGCGGCGGCAAGCAGTTTTCTCGTGGATACCACGATATGAGCGACAGAGATAGTCGCCAAGAAAAAATGATAGGAATAGGAAGGTAGGAAGGTATTATGAGTGCCAATGTAAGTGGCGCGAACACTCACTCTTCCTCTTTCTTTTTTGGTGGATTCAGTTTCAGCACGTTCCTGATGGACTTAATGCGATTCTTTTGAAATACTGACTGGCTGTATAATAATTTTAATAATTTGTATAAACTTGGTTTCCGGTTGTTTTTATCACTGATTTTGAAATGCCACGATTCCTCAAAGTTATTTGTTCTGTGCCTTTTTCCAAACACGCACCACTGTTTCTGAAACTTCTTCCAAATTCTTTTAAAATATTTTTTTAATGCTTCTAGTTTAAATTCAGCTAAAATCTGACTCTCAATGAATTAACAGTGGATATAAGTGGAAAAGTATCCCCCCTAGTAGAAATAGGTGGAAAAAAATTCCATTCTTCCCTACCAGTAGGGATAGGTCAGTGCGGATATGTGGAACTGCCGGTTCTGGGTTTGTACTGACTGATCGCGCGGTCCGTTCGAAGTAGCCTCCGATCGCGGTTAGTCGGATCCACGGATATCGTAATCCATTTCCAATTAGAATTGATTAAATATTAATATCCAAAAATCGCGCGGTTCGTGGACACACTCAATTAGAATTTCCAGTTTAACTTAACTTTTCAAAATAACGGAAATATGTAAAGGAAGGCTGAGCTAGTTAGTATTCAATAAAATACCCACTTTGATAGCACTGCTAGAAGCACTTCCACTTTGATAGCACTGCTAGAAGCACTTCCACTTTGATAGAGTACCCATTCCGCAAACGCGCCGTTCCAGACTACACGTCCGTGCTACATGTCATTTCGTCGCTGCATATATAACTGTGTATCTATATCTATTAACTTATAGACCCATAGGGGTCCATAGTCTTCGCTTCAGCGGAGTCGGAACCTATTAGTGAGACCTGTGTGTCAGACGCTACGCGGACAATTACCAACATTTTTGATCAGAGTAATCAAATCTATCAATCTCAAATCTATCAGTCTCTCTAACTTTCAATCTAAGAATTCAAATACTAAAATATGAATTTTATTCATATCTTTTAGTTACTTGGCTAATAGAAATAACACAGAAATCTTTTTATAGGGGCATGGACGTGGTAGCATTGCAACGGTACGTACATTGGAATATAATTATAAGGTTTGTTACCAGAGGACCATAATTATAACGGCAACCAGATTCACGCCTCTATTGACAAAAGGTGACAAAAGGTAGCTCTGTAACGCAATTTTCTTTTCAGTGTGTATCAACATCATGTTTAACGTTCGTAAGTAATGCTTTAATGCAAGCAAACACACACATCAAAAAAGTATAAGCAACACATCAAACTTTTGATTGAAAAGATAAAGATAATTATATTGATAGGTCTTTTGTTATTATGTAAATCCTGGTTTCTTTTGCCTAAAACCCAGCCCTGAGGTTATGGGCCCAGAAAACGTAAATAAATATAATTAGTTACTATTTGGGGTTTTTAGACAAAATGTTGATTAGTGAGAGGGCTGCTGCTGCAGTGCCGGCCTGCAACCCTCAATCCATATCTACTACGAGTGGAATAAATTTTGAGATGCTAACTGGGGTTTCGAACTACAGTAATTGGAAGTTCTTAATGCAAATGTAACTGATACACGAAGACTTATGGGATTGCATTGAAGAATCGATATCGACTGCAGGAACCCCTAAGAATGGACGCTCGTAAACAACAAAAAGCGCTCGCGAAAATATGTCTAATGGTACAACCGTCGTCGTTCAAGCATGTGAGGAATGCGAGCACTGAGCACCAAGCGTGGAGTAACCTAAAGAGAGCATACGAGGATAGCGGTCTGTATAGAAGACTTGGGCTTTTGCGAACGTTGTTTGGATTGAAATTGGAACAATTCAATGACATGGAAGCGTAACTCTTAAAGATCTGTGATCTAGATCAACAATTACGGGATATAAACGCCCCGTTAGAAGACGATTTTCTTGGTGTTTTCATGTTGAGTGGTTTATCGTCAGATTACGACCCGTTCATCATGGCTTTGGAAAAATCCAACTTCACACTGGACAGTGAGACTGTGAAGTGCAAACTCTTACAAGAAAATATACGGGATTGCACAAAAAGATGCAAGTTGAATTAGAGTTTAAAAAATGCAAATAAAGTCGTTTACGCAAAATGTGTTAGTTATTCAGTTTTCTAACTACGGCGACGATATAGATGTAAGACATAATTTTGTACGTGAAGTTGTGAGAGATAAAATTGTTAATTTGGAGTAAATATGTACGGAACAAATGCCCGCAGATGTTTTGACGAAACCGTTATATAAAGATAATTATATTATAACTGTCTTAAAAAGTTTAATCTGAAAATAATTACTTAGCTTAAGGGCAGGTGTTAGAAAGTAAACAAAGCATTTAGTATTTTAATTGTAATCAGCACTGGAAACTTATTATACAATAAAGTCTCTGGTATACTGATTGTGTTTAGTCGATGGCTATATCTGTCAAGTGTCTACTTTGTTATTCGGTTGTCAATGTTTTAGTTTTATTTTATGGAGGAGTATTATAATCTTTTGTTATTATGTAAATCGTGGTTTCTTTTGCCTAAAACCCATCAGAAAGAAGGCAGAAATTTAATTTATTTATTTGTAACAATGTAGGTTTTTTGATCAACAAGAACTGGCAAAATAACATAAATTCATTTCATATTCTGATCGAATGGCCATACTAAAGTTTCAAATAGACCCCACAAAAACCATTACCATAGTTCACGTATACGCACCAACTTCATCACACACCGACGAAGAAGTTGAGGAGTTCTATGACATCCTCAATAATGCATGTGATGAACATAGAGGGACTTGGACGATGGTTTTAGGAGATTTTAATGCTAAAATAGGCACACGATTACCCTCTGATGACCACATTATCCTAGGACCACATGGTCTTGTGAACAGAAATGACCGCGGCACTCGCCTCTTGCAATTTGCTTTTGGATAAAATTTGACAATAAATAACAGTTTCTTCTTCAAAAAGCTTCACTGTCGTTGGACCTGGTTTTCTCCCGACGGATTCACTAAAAATGAAATAGATTTCAGTCTCTCCTCAACAAAACAGATAATTAACAAAACGTAGAAGTCCTTAACAGTTTAAAGTTTAGCACTGACCATCGCCCTCTCCGAATTACAGTAAAATTCAATCTTAAGATACATCGAATCCGCATGATCAAAAACTCAATTAAACGAATAGACATATCTACATTGGTAACAAATAAAGATATTTTCATTGAATGAAGAACAGTTTTAGCATACGTAACGTAGATTCACGCGATATCAAAGTGCAATATAATAATATCTCACAAAGTATTAAAGCAGCAAGTCAGAAGATCAAAAAATCCAAAAATAAAATTAAAAAGCTTAGCACTACTACATTAAAATTAATTGAAGAACGTCAAACTCTAACCGCTTACACACCAGAATATAGAGCAAAGGACAAAGAAGTGAAAAGAAAGATTCGTAAAGACGTACGCCGTTACAACGTAGAATTAGTTCAAACGGCTCTAGAGAAAAACCAATCTCTTAAGATTGCAATGAGACGCCGAGAAGCAGGGAAACCAGCGATAGGCAGTTTAAGAGAAAATAGAGGTGTGAAGCAAGGCGACAGGGAAAAGATCCTGAGCATTTGCACAGAGTATTATAAAGCCCTATATGCCGATAATGATAATGTTTCCCAACAAGCCACAGAAACTTACTCATGTTCCGAGGATATACCGATCATAACTGGATACGAGGTTCACCGTGCATTAATGAATGTGAAGTATAGCAGAAGTCCTGGCGAAGACGGCATTACCACCGAAGCCTTAAAAATCGGGGAATCGATCCTTTTACCACAAATCACAAACCTATTTAATTCAATTTTAACAACAGGTACCTTCCCAGACAAGTTTTGCCACTCTAACATAATACTGTGACATAAAAAAGGAGAAAAATCAGACCTAGGGAATTACCGCCCTATAAGTCTCGTTTCACATCTTTATTAAGCCTTTATTAAGGTTACAGAAAATAGAATTTCTGAGAAGCTTGATCTACAACAACCTGCGGAACAAGCAGGCTTTCGGCGCGGCCTCTCTACCATAGACCACCTCCACACCCTCAACCAGATCATAGAAAAATATCAAGAATTTAAACTATTACTTTATATAGCCTTATTTATATATTATTCCAAAGCTTAAACGTAAACCTACTTAAAATCATCTATCAGAACAGTGCCGCTGCAATAAAACTACACAAACTTGGCCAATCCTTCCCAATCCACAAAGGAGTCAAGCAAGGAGACCCGCTACCTCCTAAATTCTTCACAACAACACTAGAAGAGGTTTTTAGGAAGCTTGCATGCTGCTGGGAAAATGGTGGAATTGTTGTCGGCGAACGAAGGTTGACCAACCTTCGTTTCGCCAACGACATTGTTCTTTTTTCATCCTCGGAATCAGTACTGGGCACTATGATCACTGAACTCAACCGAGCAAGCCTTGATGTCGGACTGAAGATGAACATGTCGGAGACCAAGCTGACGACAAATAGCACGATACGTAGGTTAGAAGTCGATGGGGCAGAAATCGAATACGTCCATGAGTACATCTATATTGGCCAATTAGTCTCTTTCCAGGCGAGACAAGAAAAAGAAGTTGCTAGACGCACCGAAAACGCCTGGAAGAGCTTTTGGTCAATGAAAGACCTAATGAAGGGTAACCTCCCCCTCACCCTCAAGAAGAAACTCATGGACGTATGTATTCTGCCAATCCTCACTTACGGTGCTCAGACTTGGTCTTTGACAAAACATCAGAATTCGAGCGAGCTATGGAGCGCAGTATCTTAGGAGTTCGATTATCAGACCGCATAAAGAACAACATACTGCGCTCCAAAACTCAGATCGCCGATGTTGGTCAGAAAGCCGCAAGCTTAAAGTGGAACTGGGCTGGTCACGTCTGCCGCGTGTCGGAAGAGCTGTGGGCAAAACTTGTAACCGAGTGGAGCCCACAAAATGTTAGACGACGTCGCGGCAGACACAGAAGGAGACGGCGGGACGGCTGGACCTCTTCTGGAAGGACTGGCCGCAGAAGTCTGTGAACCGAGAGGAATGGAAGGAGGGCAGGGAGGCCTTTGCCTTGCAGTGGGACGACCATGGCTGATAATAAATAAATAATAAAAACAATGAACACAATATAACAATAAACAACCAGAAAATTGTTACAATCCCAGCTCAGCATGATGCTGGTTGCGAATAACCAGCGCTGGTCTATCACTGGGAGCATTCGATGACATCACGGCACGGACACACTGCCAGAACCAAATAAAAATAAATGCCAAACATGGTGACCATTAACGTTCACAAATAATTATAATCATCATAAAACTGTGTATGTTTTTAATGGAGGCGGTACAACTTCCTTATATCTTTCTTTAGGGCTTAAGTTTAGATAAAAATAACAGGTCCAAGCCAGAGTACTGCTTATAATAAATTCGCGCAGCAGGACACTGGGCACAATTTAGAGCGTAGTTTGTGTAAGAATTATTAACGTGAAGTAGTGGTGTTGGCCGCGTTCAGTAAGAATTACCCTACATGGTTATGCTTAGACAAAGACACACTTATACAAAGAAATTGGATGTGAGGTCCGGTCCACCCACGGTAGTAAGGAAAGTACCCGATGTTTTTTTGCGAATGGCCCTGGAAGCCGTGGAAGAAGGCATGAGTAAAAAGCTAGCAGCAAAATTTTATCTGATACTAAGGGCAACTTTATAATCCATAATTAGGAACCCTGGCCATCAGTCGAGTCCTGGCCCTCCCACGGTTTTATCAGAAAAAAAAAACTACCTGGTGAATTGGATAATATTTTATTAAAGGCTTTCCAAAAAGAAAATATGACTTAATTGGCAGCGTAGCAAACTTTCTGTAAAAATCTGACAGAGTCAGTGCGTTCAAAAACGGAGAGAAATGGTACAAATTATTTCTTCAGCGACATCCTACTATTTATGTCCGAACACCCGAGGCAGTCACTGCAGCTAGCGCTGCAGTATCTAAATATGATGTAAAAGGTTGGTTTCATCAAATTGAACAGTACCTAAAAGAAAACGGATTATTCGAGGTGCTCTGACCTTTCAAGAGTTTATAATGGCGACGAAACCAACATCCTGATTTGCCCAAAAACGGGAGTCGTCTTGGCTCCTAAGGGTGAAAGAAATGTCTATGAAGTCGACAATGTGCTGGCGAAAACTGTGATGTTCACATTTTCTGCCAATGGAAACCTCACACTTTCAATGGTTATATTTCCAAATAAGCGACTATCTGCTAGAATAACATCAAAAGTTCTATCAGATTGGGGGTTAGATGATTGTGGAAACATTGGTGAGGCTAAAGGTACTTATATCCTGTGTAATCATTCTCAGATATCCTCAGAACAACAAAGTGCGGGCGCATTTCGCAACTAGTATGTTAGCTATAACAAAACTTATACCTATGTTAAAAGTTAACTTATGTTCATAATTATCATTGCAGAGCGAAGGAATTTCGTCTATATCTTCCGTAAGTATTTTTGTCCTATTCTCAATAGCTTTGTTTCATTTATGAATGCTAGGTAAAAAATCATACAACATACAATTATACATCATCAACCCACACTCGTCCAATGCTGGACGTAGGCCTCTTCCAATGAACGCCACTGAGCCCGATCTGCGGCTTTCCTCATCCAGTCCTTGCCAGCCATCTTCCGCAAGTCGTGACTCCACCTTGCCGGCGGGCGGCCTACACTACGTTTGCCCAAACGCGGTCCCCACTCTAGAACTTGTCTACCCAATCGGTTGTCGGTTCTTCTAGAGATGTGACCGGCCCACTGCCACTTCAGCTTGCTAATCCTTTGAGCTATGTCGGTTACCTTGATTCTCTGATACAGATCCTGTCCTTCAGAGAAACTCCGAGCATAGCTCGCTCCATAGCTCACTGAGCGACTTTAAGCTTGTGGACATTACCTTCTCGCAGAAGGATTCTCCAGCATTCCACGACCTCTCGTCCCCGACCATTGACTTGATCAAGGTCCTTGCTCAGCTTGGGCACTCCTCAAGCGTATGCTGTGCCGTGTCTTCGTCGCAGCTACAATGGTGACACTTGGGTGTCGTCTCCCTTCCGGCTATGCGGCACAGGTACTTTAGTGGTTTGGAAGCGACAATAATATGCGAGGGTTTTAGAAAATCCATAGACACGTAAGGGCTCAAGTACGGTCACATAGTGGCTGGTGGTGATTCTGCAACGTATGGTAAAATACTGGCATCTGATCCGTATCCAGGCCACGTTGTTTGCAAAATCGAATGCCGAATCCACGTTCTGCGAAATATGTGTAACAAGCTGCGTACGCTGGGAAAAGACACAAAATACCCGAAAGTACATAGAAAGCATATCACCGATGACAAAGTAATGGGTATTCGAAAGGTGATCACAAATTCGATCAAACATAACAAAATATTCCAAAAGATATTGCCGTAAAATAAATTTACGAAGATATCACTAACTCCTTGGACCACGCATATGTAGACCACACATACACTGCAAAGATTATTGCTGCAACAAAAATAAAAGCATATTATCTTCCACCGGGGCAGAGCTTTAACATTCAACATTTTGGTTTAGGCTCAAAGTGATTTTGAGTTCCGTGGCCGCCAAATCTCGGAGTTTATTAGAAGACGTTGACACTAATGCTGTTGAAAGATTCAACAGCATAGTTGCCAAATTCGTTGGAGGCAAGTAAATCATTTTTGCAACACGACGGTCATATCAGGCGAGAGGTTCTGCTGCTGTTGTTAGCTATAATATTAAAAGACACTTGAAAGCAAAAGAGAGCAGCAGAGAAGACAAGAAAACGTTGTGAAAAGAAAAAGAAATAGAATTAAACTTTTTCAAAGTCAAAACGACTACGGGAAACGAATGGCAGCACCAAATATGTCTGATGAAGATTATAAGGCAGCATCTATAGAATTCATAAAAAATCTGGAGAAGATGATCAATGACAGGGACGGAATTCAAAAACGAACAAACATGAATACAAATAGTAACTGGTATTACCAGGTCCAAGGGCAATTACGAGTTACTGGCAAACAAAGGTGTGTTTTTGGGATTTAGGGAGGAGAAAATGAAAAAATGTGCGTTTTGTACATAAAAAAGGATGACTACTTTTGGAAAGACAAAATAGTGGCCAAGCTTGTCTATTTCTACCAAACGCATATGCTCCCGAAGCTAGTAGATTCACGACGAAACCGTGGCATGCCATTCAGAGGTTCTGAGAAGTAATGATGCTGAAAAAAACTTAATTCCGACAATTAAACCAATTTTCATATATACGTGATGATTCTTTTTTTGATGTTAATAAAACGTATTTTGATATTTTATATCTGTATTTTATTATAATACCGGTATTTGATCAAAATTAAGCTTATATCAAATACCGGTTTTATCGTGTTCAATCCCTAGTTTTGAACATAACACGACCAAAGAATATTTGTTTGGTAGGTGTCAAAAAGTTTCTTTTCTAACTCTATTTTTTGCTTGTTAAAGTAAAACTTCTTTACACACGTTTGACTCGGGGAGTAAGCTGGTGAATGCGTTACGAAAAGTATGATCGGACAAGGCGAATTGAAGTTGAGAGGTAAATAATAAATAATAAATAATCAATAAATAAATAATAAAAAATATTAAAAGAATAATAATAATAAACAATAATAAAAAATAACAATAAGGAAATGATGAATTACAAATATAAATAGTTAATAATAAATAAATACAATAAAAGTAAACAGTAAAATAAAATAAAAACTTCAAAAATTAAAAGTTAAAAATAATAAATAAAAAAAAACTAAAAAAGAACTAAAGAAATTTTACTTCTAAAGTAAAGTAAATACTCTATACAACAGCATCGGCACGTGTATTTTGATCAACCATTTCGGTAGGTCTATAATTTTACTGAACTCATAGGTACTCAGAACGAATTCGACCAATAATCGAATCAACTTGGACTAGGTCAGAAGAATAGGTTGCTCTTTTTCAAAATTAATCCTTCGAACTAAATTCATTTAGTATCTTATTTCAGTGCTTGGGACAAAGCTGTCTAGCTAATGTAAGTATTTTTATCTATTTACTCAGGTAGAATCGACCCACTTCTAGCCTCCTCTCGAAAATAATCTATATCTAATGTCTTACAATGTTAGATTTATAAGTTCTATGGTTGTTAATGTTTAACTGATTAATAAAGATCAAAACCTTTTGGCTATATTTTACTTAAAAAGTATTGCAACTTTTTAGCTTTTTTTATTTGCAGTACTAGAAGCTTTCTTTAAATATTGAGTTGGCAACACTAGTTGCCTTTTAGTTATATTATAACAAGACTAATATAGAGTAATTATTACTCTACTACGCTGACATGCTTTTTTTCTACTACTGACAAGTCATTCTAATCATAACTAAATTTATAAATAACGATTATGTACCTTCTGTCTAATTTTAGTGCACGCGTGAATACTGCAGATCAGAGGTAATAAATCACACAATATGTAACAAGCATAATTTACTAGAAAATAAATATCAATCAGGGATGTCAGACGTACCAACTTCTTGGTAAACATACTAGTTTTTAATGTCACGTACCATGTACCAAGACTACTCGGTCCTTGTATGCAAAAATACCATGATTGGCCGTTAATCGACAAAAATACACCGATAATACTGATGTTGAGGATACCAGACCAGATGAAGTGTGTTGATGGGTTTGTTGAGTTTCTTCTATTATTTTTGCTAAATTTGATGTTTCTTGTATCTGTTGAGGTAGAGTCGTGTCGGGCGAGCAATGTCTTGTTGCAGATTGAAGTTGTCGAGTGATGAATGAAGTATTGATTGATTGATTGATTTTGCAGATGGTACTGACACTGACAGTGACAGCCCAATGCACTGCTACGCACTATGTCCGTGCGCTTGTAAGGGGGAGTGTTGCGTTAACAACTGAAAAACCGACAAATTGTAGAGATGCATATGAAAAAAAAACATTCCAATGAGAAATTAGATTTGCTTTATGATATCAAACTTTATAATAGCCAGCAGTCTCGATAAATGGTTACCATTTTCCATCATACTTATTACTAGATGTTCGGTGGTGTAGTGGTAACGTGCATTGCTCTCGTTCTGAGGGGCCCGGGTTCAAACCGCACATGAATTTTTTTTTTCAACGCAATAAACCTGAATTCATCATTGCCAATATAATCATAACCCCCCCTTTTTCGACAGATTTTATTATCCGTTTAGAAGTTAACCGTTGAATTACGATTCATGTTCGTTTATAAAACTTGTTGCATTTGCAGTACTTACGCGCCCTTACAAACCAGGGCCCAGAGGCCATGAATCGGAACTTTTTTCTTCGAAAACGTTTTTGAGGTTGTAAAGAATGTTTTGAAGCTAAAACGACTAGACGATTGAAGTGTTAGTGTGTAACGAAAGTTCTTCGCTTCGTTGTTCTACATTCTTCGTCTTACCGTTACTTCTCGTCTTACGTTCTTCTTCGTCTTACGTGACTTACCGTAAGTAAAATGCTTCAAAACTATTTTACTTAACCTTAAATTTACCCTGAAGTTCTTCATTTTTTTCTCATAAACATTTTCTCGAATATTAATTGCGTTAAGTACCAATTCTGACATAGCTGTGTTGACATTTAAGAGAAGAATTTGTTCAAGGCTATCGGTCGGTCTTAAGTGCTCAAAAAAATATAATGAAACGAAAACATTTGCACTTTCATACTCCTAAGAGGGTTATAACGGATTTTTTTTCTTTTCAATTCATTGCAAGCTTAAATATTTATATATTTGTACACGACTACACGTTTTTTTTGCATGTACTGTGACTGTGACATATTTTTGCGTTTTCACGCTTGCATCAAACGTGGTGATGGTGAAGGTGGTGGTAAACTTAATGAATTTCGGTTCAGGTAATCATGTAATCTGCAAATGAGACCAAGAATGACGAGATCGACTCTGGAAATGGGCCCTCAACCCCGAAAAAAATACGATTGGCTCGTGGCGACGCAAAGCTCAAAAAACAGAAGCATTGGATTCAAAAATATCGAGTCGAATGGGAACGTGATCCGCAATGTTCGCCCTGGCTTGGACCGGATCCAGCTTCAAATACAAAAGCGAGGTGTAAATGTTGCAATGTCCTTCTTATCGCTGATATCAGCTTGATCAAAACCCACAAACCAAAAAACACGAAAAAAACGCTGCAGCTTACGAGTGCAGCTCTTCAAAAGTATTGAGCAAATTTTTTAAACCTCAAGCTACGTTCAACATACGGGATAAAAATATTACAAAAGCAGAGATCAAAATTTGCGGTTTTATGACTGCTCACAGTATTCCTTATGCCGTGGTCAATGATCTTATTCCATGCATGAAATCGGCACTCCCAGACTCGAAAATTTTGGAAGGACTATGCATGAAAAGACTAGGCAACAAAAATCGTCACCAACGTCATCGAAGCTTCTCATAAAGAGGAAATCGCCAACCATCTGAAGAAACAGAAGTTTTCTATTTTGACCGATGACTCCACGGATTGTTCCAGCGTAAAAACAGCGTGTATTGTCGTTCGGTTCTACAATGACGACCTTGGACGAATCACAAGCATGTTTTGGGATTTGTCGAGTATTTTTCCTGAAGACGATGCTAGGGCAGCTCAGGAAGGAGCTAGTGGTCGACACCTATATAATTTGATCATTAAGTCGTTTGAAGAAAAAGACATTCCCTTAACGAATGTATTGGGGTGGGGTATGGTTGTGACGGCGCAAGTGTCAACATCGGTGCGCGAAACTCGATTGCAAGTCGCCTAAAAGAGTCATGCCCTGGTATAATTATCATGAGGTGTATATGCCATTCTCTTCATTTAGCAGCCAGTAAAGCATGTGAACAGAACATCCCTCGGAGCTGTGAAGACCTCGCCAGGAATATCCACAACTATGTACAGCATAGCGCGAAGCGCATAGCTAGTCTCGCTGTGTTTCAAAAATTTTTGAATGTAGCTGTGAAAAAATTCTCCATCCAGCACAAACGCGCTGGCTTTCGCTACTCTCGGTTGTGGATCGTATGTTGGAGCAATGGGAGCCACTGCACTTTCGATTTCATAAATTTCAGTATTTTTTCAATAATATTTTTTAATTTGTTATACGATTCGATAAAAAATAAAAATAATATTGTTGAACGCTCGTTTCTGATCAAAATCTTCGTTATGAATTATTTATTCATTTCTTCATAGATTTTACATTTTATATCCGAAATGCAATGTAATATCAAAAATAAAGGTTTAAAGTGATGTTTCTTCGGCGCTTTCGATAAATACTGCCCTCTGTTAACGGTATACGAAATTGAAATATCAAATTTTTTCACTAGGATGCGATTTCCGACACAATTTTTATATCAGTGTTAGCAGCGCCGCAGCGAAGCACAGGCGTATCAGTTTTTCGTTTTCAATACCAGCTTTTAGCCAGCTCGGTACAAGGATTTCTAAGTGGCCGTCTAACATCCCTGCTTTCACTTTATCCCTACTCCGCGACCGACCGTCACGCGACATGCAACACACAGACCAAAAAGTTTGAGACGATCTAATAAAAGTTTCACTTTAAAAATAAGTTTGACATGTAAATAATAATGTTTATTTGCCATTAATAAGAAGCTTAATGACTAGGTATATATATACATTTTAACATGAAAATTGAGGTCTGCCTTAACATCGAAGGAGCATGGATGGCAGAAAGATGCTTGGTGTAAACCTCCACTTGAAACAAATATTGTATTATTAAGCTATTGCATAGCTTCTATCGCGGGTCTTGAGCGTGGAGACCGAATCCAGAAATTCCGTAACGAAAATAACCTAACACCCCTCACTCCGACCGGCACAGCGGTGATACTTTTTAGTTTTGCCATCTATCGATGAATAGCAGAACTTACGAGGGTGAATCAAAAAATTCTTGGAATCAATATTAAAAAATGCAAAGATTTAAATAATAATATTTTATTTTTCTACATAATCTCCCTCCAATGCAATGCATTTAGAATAACGCGTTTCTAACTTCCTTATTCCTTGTGAAAAAAAAATATTTTCTTGACTCTCGAAAAAGTCCTCTACGGCAGCTATAACCGCGTCATTATCGTGAAATTTTGTTCCACGAATTTCCTCTTTTAATTTTGGAAATAAGTGAAAATCACTTGGGGCTAAGTCCGGAGAATATGGTGGGTGGTCAAGGAGATTGAAGCCAGCACAGCGGATTGCGTTGAGCGCAACTTCCGATCGATGAGCAGGAGCGTTATCTTGAAGGAACAACACGCCCAACGACAGTTTTCCACGACGTTTTTCTTTAATCGCTTCACGCACTTTCGGGATTAAATTTGCATAATAGGGTCCAGTAATCGTCTGGCCTTTTGGCATGTAATCAATAAAAAGGATTCCTTCACTATCCCAGAACACAGAGGCCATAACTTTGCCAGCGGTAGGAGCAACTCGAAATTTCTGAATGGATGGAGAGGATGGTCGTTTCCAAGACATGCTTTGTCTTTTAGTTTCAGGATCAAAATGGTGGACCCACGTTTCATCCATGGTGACAAGACGACGGCAAAAATTATCCGAATCACGCTGGAACATTTCGAGATTACGCTTGGAAATTTCCAAACGTCGCTTTTTGTTTTCGTCGGTTAACATTCGTGGCACCCATCTTGCAGACACTTTTTTGAACCCCAGTGAATCAATTAAAATGGATTGAACGCTACCAAAAGATATCTTTAGGATCTCAGCTATATGTTTTATAGTCATTCTTCTGTCTTCCAAAACCAGATTCTCAACCTTTTTGACATTTTCTTCTGTAACGGAGGTTGAAGGCCGCCCAGAACGCGGGTCATCTTTACAGCTTGATCTACCTCTTTTAAATTCAGCCACCCAGTACGCAACCGTAGAATAGGGTACAACATCACCCCCTAATGTCTGCTGAATGTCCAAAAAAATTTCCTTCGTAGACATTTTTTTCAAACTGAGATATTTTATCACCGCACGTAACTCACTTTTATCCATAATTTTGACTTTTTAGCAACTCGTTGCACAAAAAAAATTATTACATGCGAACGAACTGACAAAAACAAGTGACAGTCTGCATAAATATAGTGTGATAGACACTCTTTAATTTGAATATCGAACTTGATCCAAAAAGGTTTCATATATATGCACTTCTAAGAACTTTTTGATTCACCCTCGTATAATGACTTATTGAAATATCACACTTGTCTCTTTAGTTCTGTAAATCGCCTCTAGGTAGGACTTTTAAAAAAGGAGTACACTGAAAAAGGGTTTAAAATACTTGGTACAAATGGTAATAAATTTCCACTTATCTTGGCTGGCGATTTCAACATCAACTTCGCTGATAATAAAGCAGAGCGGTTGACAACTTTTCTTTCGAAAATATTGAATTTGAAAATGAATAATGATCCACAAGAATCTTCAACAAAATATGGGACCACCATTGACGCGGAATTTTCCAGATATTTAGAAGTTATCAAGTCTCAAACTTATGTTTCTTATATCAGTTACCATAAACCTATAGTTTCAATGATAAATATTTCTGAATAACATGTATTGTAATATAATAATAAAAATATTTTGAACAATATTAACTTCTCATTGTTTTCTTATCGGTCACCACGCTCAAAAAATGTAACTAAAATTAATATCAAAGAAAAACAAAGGAAAAAAATATTGCATAAATAAAATAAATAATTATAATTACATAAGTTGTTAAAAAATGCTATGCAATAGCTTTACCCCGGCAGTCTCCGAGTGCCACACTTTTTTTTAGTATCAAATTATAATGATATAGATGCTATAAATAAAATATGCAATATGCCATAAATATGTAATCTCTTCAGTTACTCAGGCAAACGGGAGTTATTGTTTTTATTTTTTTCTTACTATTGCAGTGTGCAGGAGTTGGGTGCTTAGCCGAGGTGAGATTTAAAAGAAATGCAAACAATATACCTACCGGTTGTCCTAAAATCAACAATAACTTACAATCATTATTTTCTTTTTGTTCTAAGTCTGAATTTAGTAAAACATTCTCAGACGTATTAAAACAATATTTGTTAACAGTTTACTTTTCAATTGTTAGTGTCATGCTAGACGCTGCAATGCGCATGTAAGTTTTTTTTTACTATTGTAATGTTTATTATTTTATATTTTTTATAATTATTTATTTATTCTGTAAATAATAATAATAATAAAGCGATACGATCACATGCATTTATCCTAAGCTTTAACTAGGATTCCCTGTATATAGGGAATCAGGAACTACGAAGACCATCGTCACCACTCACCCACAACAACTCGTCGAACACTCACTCAGAGCAAATATTAGGTCCTTAGATGTGAAATTGGCGTTTTGTTAAACTAGACACGTTGATCTCAAGTATCTGGCATTAGGTTAGGAATTTCCAATTCTATTTTTTTATCAAATAAAGGCCTGTGTGTTTAAGGAATTTAGTTATTCACAATTAGAAATGCATCAACCCCCTGAGCAAGCTGGATTTCTCTGTTTCCGCCCCAGTTTCTCTACCACCGATCACCTAATAATAAAAATATACAATGAGTTCCTAAAACCTTTATATCTTTTATGGCTTTTGTGGACTACACAAAGGCATTCGACAGTATCAAACACTCCTCAATTATCACAGCACTAGAAAACCAAGACATAGACCAGACTATCGACCTCATCCAAATCATATACACAACTGCGACTGGCCACAAAAAGCAATAGAGCGAAATCAGTGGAAGGTGATGAGGGAGACCCACAGGTCACTGCTGGGCAAACCCAGCAGTGGGATCAGACAGATAAATATAAAAAAAAAAGTTATTCATTGGTTTTCTCATCATTTGTTTATTTATTTAACATCGTTCTTTTCACAAAATGGAATACATAAAATATCGCGTTATTTACGAATATGAGTTCCACCTTGGCATCAGCGCTGCAGTAACAGCTCGAAAGATTAATTATGTGTTTGAGGAAGCTACTGTAAAAGAAAGCACTCTACGTTTTTGGATCCAACGTTTTCGCTCTGGAAATTATGACCCGCTAAATAAACCCCGTGGATGGCTGGAGACGATACTAGTTGATATTAAAGAATTAAAGGTGATCGTGGAAGCGGATCCATTGCACACCACATCAGTGTTAGCGGCAGGCTTTGGTGTGAGTAATAGTACAATATTGATTCTCTTGAAACAAATTGGAAAAGTGAAAAAGCTCAAGAATTGACTGAAGCCACAGATGTGACGACTTTAAATCGACAACGCGTTTCTTAATTAGAAGAACTGCGATTGGAATGTCTCCAACACCCGCTACGTACTTGACTTGCTCCAATAGATTAACACTCTTTTCGGAATTTGGACAATTTCTTGCTAGGAAAAAAAAACAATTCCATTGAGGCTGTCCAGACCGCTTTCAAAGATTTTATTGATTCATGTTCCTACAATTTATTCAGCAACGGAATCAATGAACTACCTATAAAATGGCAAAAGTGCATAAGTGCATCTATATTATATAATAATGGCACATACTTCGATTGATTAAATGTATAATTTAATATTATAATAATTTTTTCGTTTTACTTTTTCCATATAAAAATCCAATTTCTTAAGGACCTAATATTTGTGGTTCACGCAAACCTTTACCCTGTAAGGGAGGCGAACCCGCTAACTCACGCTTCGCATTCGGCTCATCAACCACTTAAGCCACGGAAGCCGTCGAAAACACTTAACAACAACAGCAACTTATCAATCGTAATTTTATTGACTAATGTTTATTATTAAATTGACATACAATTGACTCATGTCTTCTTATTATACCAACTCAAATTAAAAACAAACATTTTTGTTATTATTATAGTGCGTCGGACAGAACTGCAGAGCAGAGGTGCGATGAGTTTTCTAAAGGTTTATACTTTGTATCATCCAAATTCTTAGTGTTTCATTGATTTCGCTTAATCATGACCTAACTATAAGCATTTTAGTAATTATTTAAAAGCTTTTATTCAGGTGACTGTGTTAGTATGGCTAGATGATGTCTGGAATGTTGGATGTTTATTTATGTCAAATGTTACATTACATTTTTGACAGTTTCAGTTTTTGAGTTGAGTTATAATTACATACCTGTTTAGTTCCGATGCCATTATCTTTATATTATTTATTTATGTAATTATAACGGTTTACACCAATTATATGAATTATTCCAATTACATAACAATAATCTATACTAATATTATAAAGCTGAAGAGTTTGTTTGGTTGATCGCGATAATCACAGGAACTACTGGTTTGAATTGAATAATTTTTTTTGTGTTGACTATAGTCCATTTATCGAATAACGTATCATCAGAATTTGGCAAAATGGGGAAAAAGTATTACTTTTAAGAGCTTAATTGCGTGCGCTGCGAAAACGGTTAAAGTTACGCAAAAAATATATGGCAATATTTTTCCTCTTTAAAAGTTCTAAAAAAAAGTTCTCGACTTCATGTCTATCTATTATGGTTAATGCACTATAATATTTCATATGGTTATCAGATTTGTTCTAAAATAATAAATTATTTGCGAGGGTGTTGGAACAAAATTGCACTTTACATCTTTTGATTTCAACGAATGTCTTAGGAGATTTAAGACTCGTGTTGATTATGTATAGCGAAGGAACGTTCCTACGTAGGAACGCATAGTGGTGACTGCGCCGCCTAGTATGTAGTTGCTACTTGCTTAATAAATCAGTGTGCATTGAACCGACGGTTTGTCACTCCACGCTACCCACCTATAGAATATTGGCGACGAGTCCAACGATTACCCACATTTATTATAGAAAAAATGTTTGATGCTACTTCGTCTTTGGGAACAGTTACCAATTTTGATCACCATAATCAAGATTGGAAAATTTACAGAAGTCGGTTGTCTCAGTGGTTCATAGCCAATAACATTGACGACGCGACAGACACGGCGGGAGTGAAAAGGAAAGCCGCATTGTTGAGCGCACTCACAGAGAACACTTACCAGCTGACGTGTAACCTCGCCCTACCAGAGGATTTGGATACCAGGAATTATACCAGGAATTATGAGAGTATTCTGAACATTCTAGACGAACATTTCACGACAAAGCGCTGTGGATTCGCAGAGGTATACATTTTATACAGCGGTGCAGCAAACGCGACCGCGCGGGCTCGCTGCTCATTGTGCTTTCAAGAACCTACACGATTATTGTCGAAGTATTGTAGTACAATGTTTATCAGACAAGTTTATCGACATCGTGAAAAGATGCACGACGGCATATGAAATGATATTAAAACTAGTAGACTTATTGAAAGAAAAATTGTATTATACCTAAGAAAGAAACTGTTGTCGCTAAAATGCGAAGAGAGCGAAAAACTTCCAAGATCACTTCAACAAATTTGAAAAGCTTATATCGGAACTGGAAGGGACAGGAACAGTATTAGGCTAGAACGACAAGTTATGTCACCTATTATTAAAGTTACCGGATCACTACAACACTGTTATTACAACATTAGAAACTATGGACCGTGGATTTTGTCAAATCAAGAATGCTAGATGCGGAACACAAGCGTAACCCTATAGCAAGTACAGAAGCTCAAAGCTTCAGAATAAGAATAAGAATAAATTTTATTGTATAAAACTGTGTGTATAAAGATCTTAAAATTATTCTTAGCCTGTTTCAAGTGTGGCAAGAAAGGACACGGAAGTTATTAGTACCGAAGCGGTGTATCACACTACAGAGGACGAGGACATGAAAGAGGCAATCGACATCATCGAAGTAAGAGCAATTATTCCAATAGAGGTCGTGGGTCACTCGCTGTCCATTGGTGAAAGAATTTTTTGAATCATTTTAGTGGTTTAGGCGTGAAAGCGTAACAAACAAACTCACATTCACATTTATAATATTAGTTAGGATATCCCCTCGCAAGAGCATTTTTACGGAATAAAAAATCATAAAAATAGCCTAAGTTACTCCTTATTACATCAGCTATCTGCCAGTGAAAATCCCGTGAAAATCGGTCCATCCGTTCCAGAGAATAGCCGGAACAAGCAGACGGAGAGACAGACTGACAAAAAATGTAAAAAAAAATATTTTAGTATATGTACCGTATAATATATACATTCATATGCGTGTAGTAAAAAGCGGTTATTTTAATATCACAAACAGACACTTCAATTTTATTATTTGTATAGATTTTCACATTCTTATTTAATGTAAAAATAATGACCAGGTGATGACTTAAGTAATAAAAGTGAATAGTAGGTGTAGTAATAGCGGAAGTAGTTAAGTAAGTAAGTAATTGTAATAATTGTAGTATACTTAACTACTAGACTACTAGACGTTACTACTACATACACTATGGCTAATAAATAACACATTGAATTGATTACAACCGATTCTATTTTTTGTTACAGTGTACTGGAGCTTTGTGTCATCGCAAACAGGACTTTTTATCTTTATAAAATACCGCAGATCTATGTGTTTAATCTCATCTATGTGGTATAATTATAAAATATTTTATCTACAACAAACAACAAATCAACAACAAACAACAATAACAAATTTTTAACAAATCGCCGCTTATTTTGCATCAGGAGAGTGAGAAAATTGCATCCTGAATCAGCAGCCGATGTGTGTACACAAAGAGGACAATACACGACTAGTGAGTAAGTTAGTTTCGAAGAGTTGTACGAAAACCCACTTTCGAAAATGGGAGATAACAAGCATAAATATTAAATTTTTCAAAAGTTTGTATTCATTACTAAAACTACGAAAGGCCGATCTACGTAATTCAGTGATTAGAAATTATGTAAATCTTCCTATCTAATAGAATAATATCGTCAAAAGTCTACATTTTGTTGCCTTTTTCGTCAAAAATGGGCAGACGGAAATTATGGTAATATACCATTTAAGTTTCATTAAAATTTAAAAAGTACCATTTAAAAAGAAATAAAGGTCGACAATTTAGACGTTGGGAAGATGACTTCAAAAGAGTTGCGGGTCCAGAATAGATCAGAATAGCAAGTGACTGAGATAAGTGGAAGGCTTTGGAGGAGGCCTTTGTCGAAAGACAAGCTGTTGTTGAGAAAACCGTTTCTAAATTATATATGTAATACCTAAGTAATTTGTAAATTTTGGAAACCGCAATAAAGGCTTATTTTATTTTATTTATTTTACCATTTAAGTTTCTTAACTTTACATCAGAACCATACAAATTGTGTGACCATATACGGCAGGATCACGCCATGTGATTTATTTCTAATTGATATGCAAAAATTATCTTTAATTTGTAATACGAACTCTTTGTTTTAAATACGCGATAGAAGCGTCACCTATATTTTGTTTTCTGGTTGCCTAGCATTCCGTTTTAGACATCTTCCTAGTATAAACTTATATATATATAATTTTATTATTCAGAAGTAGTTTATCTGCCTCTAAATACCCTATTTCCTATACCTTAAACCCATTATTTTACTCTCTGTCAGGTTTGGCTAAAACCGATTGCGTAGTAGTACCTGCGACCGAGTCGTGTCCTCAAATAGGCAGTAGGAGCATCATATTATCTACAACACAGATGAGTCAGGTGCTACCATGTGCCGCTTTAGTTCATGTTGACGACAGCAATCGATCTATACAATACATATAATAGAACTATAACTCGACCCATTCCGTACATTGAATATTTTTTGAAAATTTTAGGTAAAATTTTAGTTAGCATAAAATTCAATAAAGAAATGCAAAAAGAACATCAGTTTGCAACATTTCACGAAATAGTGATAAAGCGCATGTTTTGCGATGTATGGGATGCAATTGTATGGGATGAGTGCATGGGCGATGGACGATGGCCCACCGTTAAGCAGTAGAGGCTGTCAATAGAACATTGCAGGACTTACAAATCGAGCTTCTCTACCCAGGAATCGGCGTGGCAGTAAAAATCAACACACCTGAAATTAATGCGGACTCGTATAGGCGGGCAGAATTTTTGAATCGGTGCAAAGATTTTCTCGTTGAGTCTGCTCTACAAATCAAAAAGAGATGGGATTTTAACAACGAGGCGCTTATGAAAATTGCTTTATTAAGCCCTAAAAATGCTTTGGGTCAATCTGTGCGAGAACAGAATCCAAGCATTCTGGCCATAGCCTCAAACTTTTCTAGAGTGATAGCGGAGGTATTTTTTTATAGTAACTATTTGTACTTTGTTTTAGAGGATAGAACAACTGAGTGAAATCAAAATGGAAGAGGTTAAAAAGAAAGGGAAATGGGATAAACAAAGCTTAAAAACTGCGATAGACAAGGTTTTGTCTGAAGAATTGAGTTTGAGAGAAGCAAAAATATTACGGTCTTCCTACGGTACTGTTCCTTTAACGTCAATGATGAAACTTTCCACTTTACAAAACCTGTGCATATAATCGTCATCTCGAGCGCTAGGCTTAATATTAACTAATACTATTACAACAAGTACACACACATAAAAGTTGCCACCTTGCCACGAAAAACTCGCCAGAGCAACCTGCCGTTGCAACTCGATTGGTGCCCGGGCAGCGAGCAATGCACCTCCACACGGGCTACCCCTGTCACGTCGCAGTGTGCTCCATTCTCCACGTTCAAGCTCCGACTCCAACTCAGACTCCTTTTTATCCAAAAAGGTTTCCGTGACAGCTACCAAATTGTGTTCTAATAAGAGTAAGCTATTGCGCCAAGTCTTTAGTTTGGTTTTCAAGCCACGTACGTTTTGATAAAAGATATTGAGACAACAAGTTATTTTATTATGTTTTCGCTGGGCCACCAAAGTAGACGTGTGTAACTCTTTGGAGAACCGACTCTATGATCTGAAACATGAGCGAGATAGGAAAGATTGGAATCAAATTTGTCGAACAAACGGCTCTTCAGATCTCGATCTCGAGACCCGGTAAATAGACTCTGTTTCTAAAGAATGAATGAACGAAGCGCGAGGCGAGCGATTTTTGGCGACTAATGCTAACAGTGCACGAAGCCTGGCGCATGTTTGAAAGAAATAAACAAACAATTGCCTAATAGTAGCAGCGAGATGCATAGCAGATTAAAGTTTGGACTGCGATCGCGATTCTCGTTTTGATTCGATGGCAAATTGTAAATACCTAGTTAGTGATGCGACTTGAGTAGGATTTTGTGACTCGAGTAATTTTACTACGTCACTCGAGTAAACTACTTACACTCCTTACAACTCGAATAAGAATTTATCACTCGAGCTGAGTTCCGATTAGTTTAGATTAGGAATTATTAATATGTTCACTGCTAAAAACTTCACTTTGGTGCACGATGGACATAGGTACAACTTTTCTAACAACAATAAATCTGGGACTAGTATATGGAGGTGCATCAATCGGAGTGCTCGGCATCGGTCACACTAAATGCTGAAAAAACTACATTAATAAGGAAAAGTAAGCACGTGTGTCGGTCGCATTTTAACCAAAACCAGTGGTGGGGTCTAACAGGATACCATTACCGACTCCTTCAACGAATTTAGCAACCACCAATATACAACCCAACATTACAGATTATACCCACCGGCCCGTTCCACTGAAAAAATGTACACAAATTGATAGACAAATTTTAAAACTAATTGTTAAAAATTATCACCCATTATCACTTGTGGAACAGTCTGAATTTAAAGAATTATTTGCTGTAATTATCCCAGGATACAAATTACCTACTCGAAAAACCATTTCTAATAGCCTCTTGCCAAACATTTACCAAGAGTGCTATGAAAAAGTTCAAATGGACATTAATTCAGCCTGGGCCATTTGTTTAACAACAGATTCATGGACGTCAGTAAACAACGTAAGTTTCATTTCAATTACGGCTCATTATTTTGACTCCGACGGCAACATAAAAAACTACTTAAGCTACTAAAGCTGTTTCCCATTTTCCAAAAAACACACAGCGGCAAACCTCAGCAATTGCCTAAAACAGAATATGGACCAATGGAAGATCCAACATAAGGTAGTAGCTGTAGTTAGCGATAATGCGGCCAATATAGTCGCTGCAATAAGGGACGGAGGTTGGAGGCATATCGGCTGTTTTGCCCACTATAAATTTGGCTGTGCAGGCTAGCCTAAATGATCTGAAACCAGTTTTGTTGAAAGTCAAAGCAATTGTAGAATTCTTTAAGAGAAGCTCATCAGGACTGGTCAAACTAAAGGAAATTCAGCAGCAAATGGGCCTTCCTGATTTGAAGCTTAAACAAGACGTCGTCACCCGTTGGAATTCACATATATATGACATGTTGTCTCGATTTTTCACAATGAAAGAAGCTATTGTTTCTACTATGGCTATACTGGATAGTGATCTTCAAAAACTGACTTTTCATGACTGGAGGGTCGTGGAAAAGGCCATAGCAGTTTTAGAAATATTTTATAATATAACAACGGAAGGAAGTATGTTCCGAAAAATACGTGTCCGTGTCAAAAGTTCCAGTTCTCTGCAAATTAATGATTCGTCATGTTAGTAAACACATCGAAGCCGAAACAAGAGCGCAGGCTTCATTGGAGATAATATCTTTACTACTTACGCTGAAACAACAGCTGGCTCAGAGGTTTCAAAATATTGAAAACAACAGCCTATACGCAGAAGCGACCATTTTGGACCCTCGCTTTAAGAGGCTAGGCTTTAAAGATGTTGGACCTTATGAAGCTGCAATCTCTAACTTGAAAAGAAGTTTGGGATCCACAGGTATACATGAAGTGCCATCGATTATCGTGCCTGCCCTCCATTAACAGAACCACCAACGCAATCATCAAAACAATCATTGCGGGAGGACTTCGAAGCCGAACTGAGTCGTGTGAGACCTCATAACCAAATAGCTGGCGGCATCATAGAACTGGATAAATACTTAGACGATGAAATTTGGTACAGAAATAGTCTAGAGCCTAGGAAAGGACATAGGCTACTTTTTATTGCGAAAGAAGCATTGTAAGGGTTTGAAATAGGGGATGAAACTTTTATGGAAGTTACGTCATTCTAGAAGCTTAAAACTAATTTTCAGGCTTTTGATAAAAAATTTGGCATTCAAAGTTTGTAAAAATTTACCCTTGTGGGGGTAAAATAAATATAGGGGATGAAAGTATGTATGGAAATATATAAGGTTTCGGCTAAACCACTGCACCGATTTAAAAAATTATTTCACTAATGGATAGCTACATTGACAGCGAGTAACATAGGCTATATTTTTATCCCCATATTCCCGCGGGAACAGGATCTACGCGGGTGAAACCGCGGGGCGCAGCTAGTCAAGAATACTTTTGGAACACGTCAATAGATTGGGCTTACTCAATTCTCATATAGCATATACAATTTTAAAATATTGCCTATTTGTACCTAAATTTACATATATTCTCAGAGCATGCCCAATCTGGAAACAGATATTATGGAAAAATTGGATGTCACCCTTAAAAATGCTTTGGAAAAATTTTTAAATTCAAATCACGAGGACAATTCCTGGATACAAGTTACTTTACCTATTAGATCTGGTGGCATCGAAATAAGAACAATTTCTATTGTAGCTCTTCCGGCTTTCCTTTCATCCGTGCACAGTGTATCAAGCCTGTTATCAAATACTCAAAAAGCAATCACCTGAGTTACACTGTGCATCTGATGCAATAGAAGCCTGGAAAACTCTCCCAAAATGAAAAAACCACAATGAAAACTTCACGAAGGAACCAACGAGTCAAAAACTTTGGGATGTTCCATTGGTGCAGAGAGTAAAAAAACAATTGGTTCAAAATTATTCCAGTGATCAAGACCGCACAAGGATTCTAGCTGCCTCTGAATATGAATCGGGTCAGTGGCTACACGCCCTTCCATCTGCAAACCTTGGAACTCTGTTCGAGAATGGCAGCTTCCGCATCGCCGTCGGTCTCAGACTGAGTGCTGCCATTGTCGAGTGTCATAGGTGTCCATGTGGCAGCGACGTCGACAGGAAGGGACTTCATGGACTTTTCTGCCAACGCAG
Source organism: Campaea margaritaria (assembly GCA_912999815.1). Taxonomy (NCBI): domain Eukaryota; kingdom Metazoa; phylum Arthropoda; class Insecta; order Lepidoptera; family Geometridae; genus Campaea; species Campaea margaritaria. Next base: position 12,797,303 of record OU538788.1, read on the forward strand.
TGCTGGTAGATTTTCCCGCCACGGCTCCATTAATGACATCATCAAACGGGCGCTTGCTACGATACATAGATAGATAGATAGATAAACTCTTTATTGAAACACCACAGAACAAAGAAAACTTAAAAACTAGAACAAAACAAATATTACAATTAGTGTCACAATGAGCGATCTTATCGCTCAGAGCGACCTCTTCCAGACAACTATGCACGGAGAGGAGTAATACCATCAATCTTCCTTCTCTTTTAGAGCCTGTAGGGTTGGTGCGTGATGATGGCATGCGCCCGGATGGCCTGACTCTGATCCCCATGGAGCGGGGAAGGGCTCTCGTTTGGGATGCTACGTGTGTCGATACGTTGGCCCCTTCCCATCTCGGTGGATCAGTTTTGAAGGCCGGAGCCGCGGCGGAAGCCGCCGAAGAGTACAAGCGGCGCAAATACGTGACGCTATCTAGTGATTACGTGTTTGTGCCGCTTGGCTTTGAAACTTTTGGTCCATGGGGTCCAAGTACGAGGAAATTTTTTAACTCGCACAGAGAATAGCTATTGCTATTCAACGTGGAAATGCAGCCAGTGTTCTTGGCAACATACCTCATGGACACCCTCTGTTGTTAGATTTTTAAGTTTTTAGTTTTAGTTAGTTTTCCTTTTATTTATTTTATTATTTAAGTTCTGTCAATAAATAGCATTTAATGTTAAAATCAAGCCTAATATATGGTTCTCACAGATTTAAACTTGGACGCCAGACAACAGCAAAACAATGGCGAAGTCATCAGCGCCGACAAAAACAATGTTAACTAGACCTTGCCTCCAACCAAAAAGACATACAAGATATTTTGGAAGTATTTTAGTCTGGTGATGATGGTCAAGCACTGAATAAAAGCACTAAGGTATGCCGTTAGTGAGCTATGTAAAAAAATTAACATCGTACTATATTTTAATAAAAGGTCCTGTTGCAGGACAAAAAAAAACCTATTAATTGTAATAGAAACATTAGGGTATGAATAAACAGCCACAAGATAATATTCGCCGTGAAGTGGCTGGCATTGACCCAACGCTTTGCTCTCGCGTGTTCGCAAATTTAAGAGAGAGAGAGAGAGACAAGAGAGTTTACATACGACAATTTTGGTAATATATTAAAACATCAATATTTCTTTGTTTAACATCAGAATCATCAATCAAGCTTGATCGCTCTGAGCGATAAGACCGCCCATTGTGACACTAATTGTCAAACGGGTATTGTTCTTGTTTTTTAAGTTTTCTTTGTTCTGTGGTGTTTCAACAAAGAGATTATACATCTAATCATTTAAGATTGATGAGACAAGGGACCAATACGCCCGCGCCGTGATACCAGTTGAAGGAAAATCCTTCCATCACCTTCCATTTACTCAGAAGAAAGTGCGATACTGAATTAGGACTATCAGCACTACTCTAATATTTCGCTGCGGAAAAGGCGAATCATGAACGGAATTATACAAAATCGAAAAATCCGATGTTGACAAGGTATCCCGAAGAGATATTGCCTCCAAACAAAAAGACATACTGTATATTTTGGAAGTATTTTAGTCTGGTGATGATGGTCAAGCACTGAATAAAAGCACTAAGGTATGCAGTTAGTGAGCTATGTAAAAAAAATTACATCGTACTATATTTTAATAAAAGGTCCTGTTTCAGGACAAAAAAAGCCTATTAATTGTAATAGATACTGTTGTAAAATAATACCTTATTTTACAATATTTCAATATCTATCCGTACAATAAATACTTCACTACAATCGTACAATACTACATACGTATCAATACTTCAATATCTATCTTTCTATGTTCTTTTCTTTTAATGTCACTCAAAATATAAAATTCTTGCAATGAACATCGTTTTTCCTTCCATAAATTCCAACACGTTAACAGCACGAAATTATAGAAGAAATTCCAATAGTAGAATGTTGTGCAAGAAGTAATAGATATATTTTAGTCGAAAATTGTTTTCTGATGAAATTCTAAGATAACTATTAGTTGTGAATCGGTAAGATGGTCTACACCTATACCAGCAATTATTCTTATAGAGATGGTTATCCGTTGTGGAAATTCAAGGCGAGACAATATTTGATCCATGAAGATTTGGAGCAGTGTAGACGGCAGTGACGCTGTCATTCCTGCAGCCACGAGATCGAGGATTGATCAGAGAGCTTTAGCGAAAATATGCTTGACAATAATAGACGGCTCTGCAATAACGCACGTAGGAGTGCAAAAACTGCTCAAGAAGCTTGGAAAGCATTACAAGATGCTTATGAAGACAAGGGTATAAGGCTAGCTTCGGAGAGGAAATTACGAGGGTGAATCAAAAAGTTCTTAGAAGTGCATATATATGAAACCTTTTTGGATCAAGTTCGATATTCAAATTAAAGAGTGTCTATCACACTATATTTATGCAGACTGTCACTTGTTTTTGTCAGTTCGTTCGCATGTAATAAATTTTTTTGTGCAACGAGTTGCTAAAAAGTCAAAATTATGGATAAAAGTGAGTTACGTGCGGTGATAAAATATCTCAGTTTGAAAAAAATGTCTACGAAGGAAATTTTTTTGGACATTCAGCAGACATTAGGGGGTGATGCTGTACCCTATTCTACGGTTGCGTACTGGGTGGCTGAATTTAAAAGAGGTAGATCAAGCTGTAAAGATGACCCGCGTTCTGGGCGGCCTTCAACCTCCGTTACAGAAGAAAATGTCAAAAAGGTTGAGAATCTGGTTTTGGAAGACAGAAGAATGACTATAAAACATATAGCTGAGATCCTAAAGATATCTTTTGGTAGCGTTCAATCCATTTTAATTGATTCACTGGGGTTCAAAAAAGTGTCTGCAAGATGGGTGCCACGAATGTTAACCGACGAAAACAAAAAGCGACGTTTGGAAATTTCCAAGCGTAATCTCGAAATGTTCCAGCGTGATTCGGATAATTTTTGCCGTCGTCTTGTCACCATGGATGAAACGTGGGTCCACCATTTTGATCCTGAAACTAAAAGACAAAGCATGTCTTGGAAACGACCATCCTCTCCATCCATTAAGAAATTTCGAGTTGCTCCTACCGCTGGCAAAGTTATGGCCTCTGTGTTCTGGGATAGTGAAGGAATCCTTTTTATTGATTACATGCCAAAAGGCCAGACGATTACTGGACCCTATTATGCAAATTTAATCCCGAAAGTGCGTGAAGCGATTAAAGAAAAACGTCGTGGAAAACTGTCGTTGGGCGTGTTGTTCCTTCAAGATAACGCTCCTGCTCATCGATCGGAAGTTGCGCTCAACGCAATCCGCTGTGCTGGCTTCAATCTCCTTGACCACCCACCATATTCTCCGGACTTAGCCCCAAGTGATTTTCACTTATTTCCAAAATTAAAAGAGGAAATTCGTGGAACAAAATTTCACGATAATGACGCGGTTATAGCTGCCGTAGAGGACTTTTTCGAGAGTCAAGAAAATATTTTTTTTTCACAAGGAATAAGGAAGTTAGAAACGCGTTATACTAAATACATTGCATTGGAGGGAGATTATGTAGAAAAATAAAATGTTATTATTTAAATCTTTGCATTTTTTAATATTGATTCCAAGAATTTTTTGATTCACCCTCGTATACAGGCTCTCGCTGAATAATTTTTAAAATATGGAGATGTATGGCAATGCTGTTATGAGTACAGCACAAGATTTGGCTGACGATACGAAGATTGCTGCGATATTATTAGGTCTTACTTCTAGATACGGGCCCCTAATAATGGCATTAGAAAATAGCAATGTTGAGGTGAACACTGATTTAGTAAAGTCAAGATTGCTAAATGAGATGTCCAAAGATACTCGACAGGATGAATATGTAGCGGCGTTTAATTCTAGTAGTTCCAAAACAAAGAAGAAAAATCCTATAATCTGCTATAAGTGCGGAGAACAGGGACACAAAAGTCCTGAATGCCCCTTGAAGAAGAAAAAGAAGGCATGTGGCGTATCAAAGAAGGTTGAACATAAAGGCACAGTTTGTCCTCATAAGTCGGAAAAGAAAAAGCCCAGTATGACAACAGGGATGGCTCTCTCAACACCTGTACCATGTAACCAGAAGTGGATAATAGATTCTGGAGCAACTGTTCATATGACTCCACACAAGAAGTGGCTGTGTAATTATCGACAAATAGACGGCGGAAATATTAAAGTGGCAAATGGATATAAAGTTGCGGCTGTGGATGTTGGTGATGTATTTATAGATACACTCTCCGGTAAATATAATAGAGGGTGTAGTTCGTGTACCTGATTTGACAAGCAACTTGATTTCTATAAAGCAAGTTGTGGATAAAGGATTTGTAGTCCTATTTAATAAAGAAGGGTGTAGCTTTTATAAAAGTAATGATGGTTCTGTTCAAGGTGAGTCGATTCTACGTGGTTCGGCCAGCAGTGGTGGACTGTACACTCTAAATTGTACTACCAATTCTCTCCAAAATGTGGCATACACGATTCTAGAGTAGAATCCTAACCGTATCGAGGGAGTCAAAGTACTTCGCTCTAGTTTAAATAATTTTGTTACCGTGTGGTACACGATACTTTTCATCCTAAGCTATGACAAAATTCATCATACGAGAAAAAAATCTTTTGACGTTACATCGTCTAATAAATCGATGAACGCCGGCTGCATGCACGAAAAAGTTGACACATTGTCCCGTAACGCTCAACGTCCCGTTACGCTCATTGTACGCTTGCATCGCATCTATCTCACTTCTCTTCTTGACAGGTTAATTATTCTTGCATTTTAAAAATCTGATTACCAGTATAATTTAAAGTATTTATTCTTTTATTATTAAAAATATATTCAATTTTATTCATAAAAAAGAGACAAAATGAAATAATAAAAAAAATACAAAAAATATAATAAAAACAAAATAAAAATAAATAAAATATTTATTTGTAATTTTTTTGGCATTTAAAATACATTTTTATTGATTCATTCATTTATATTACCTCTATTGAAAAAATCTAAAAATTCAGTGCGCGGGAACGACCCACTTTGCTCGCACTTACCGAGGAGCAAAATGCCTCTTTTCCGAATACATGGGATGAAAATTATATATATTATTATAGACGAAATTGTTTATAAAACCTAATATGATAAACCATAATGAACTCCGTTTAATACGACAATTCTGGTAACATATTAAAGCATCAATATTTCTTTGTTTAACATCAGAATCATCAATCAAGCTTGATCGCTCTGAGCGATAAGACCGCCCATTGTGACACTAATTGTCAAACTTGTTTTGTTCTTGTTGTTTAAGTTTTCTTTGTTCTGTGGTGTTTCAACAAAGAAATTATCTATCTAATCATTTAAGATTGATGAGACAATGGACCAATACGCCCGCGCCGTGATACCAGTAGAAGGAAAATTCTTCCATCACCTTCGATTTACTCAAAAGATAGTGCGATACTGAATTAGGACTGACAGCACTACTCTAATATTTCGCTGCAAAAACGGCGAATCATGAACGGAATCATACAAAATCGAAAAATCCGATGTCGACACGGTATCCCGAATAGATATTTTCTCCAACCAAAAAGACATACTGTATATTTAAGTCTGGTGACGATGGTCAAGCACTGAATGAATGCACTAGGCCATGTGATGACGTAGTTGCAAAATATATCAACGCAGAATGTAATCAAGCCTAATATATGGCTCTCACAGATTTGAACTTGGACGCCAGACAACAGCAAAACAAAGGCGAAGTCATCAGCGCCGACAAAAACAATGTTAACTAGACCTTGCCTCCAACCAAAAAGACATAACATATATTTTAGAAGTATTTTAGTCTGGTGATGATGGTCAAGCCCTGAATAAAAGCACTAAGGTATGCTGTTAGTGAGCTATGTAAAAAAAAATTACATTGTACTATATTTTAATAAAACAAACCGTTCACAAAAAAGTTTATTTTCGTGGACCAATGATGCGCTGAAAACGAAATATCAGACCATGGTAAACATCGAGTCTGGCAACAAATGTGCCGGCCTTCCATTAATAGTGAGCTGCGGTAGAGGACCCCTACTACTGGGCCCTACGTGGTTCCGGAGTTATTTGAAACCAAGATTGACAAAAGACCTCGGGGGCACATCGACTGCATAGAAGGTGCTGTCCCTTAAAAGAGCAAGTCAATAAAGAACTGAATTGAATTATAGATTATATATAGACACCAGCTGAGCACTCGCACTGGGCTACACAAGACCTGTTGTGCCTAAACCTGATGGATCACTACAGCTGGGGTGATTACCAACATAAATAAAGCATTTTCTCAGCTCTCAGGCAGTAAATAGTTTTTAAAGATGAACTTGAAGCATGCATACAACCAATTTAAAGTGGTTGCAGCTACTACAGAATTGGTAGCACTAAATACACCACTGGGCCTGATGAGAATGAAAAGGTTGGCTTATGGAGTTAAAGCAGGCGCAGCTATTTTTCTAAAGTTATATTACCAGAATACAGTAGATTACAGTTAACGCTACATGCTTGACAGAAAGTTACCCATTATCAACATATAATGATGCATCTCACAAACAAGTACCTATTTTGAAGACATTCACAAATCTTATTTTTCTGAAGGTATGAAAACTTAGTCTAAGAGAGATAAAAAATATTAAAATTTACCTTGTATGAGAATAAACATAAAATTCTGACATCAATGAGGTATACAAAATATGTAACATAATCCGTTAGCATCACTGAAAAGCAGCCAATTTTGTGCTGAAATGTAAAGTGCTGTAAATGATTATTTATTTAAAAAATTACTGTTCCTCGTTTGTTTATTCTTTGTAAAGTTTACCATTTTGGTTTTTTTGGCAAAGCTCTTCTTAAAGTGTGCCCTCAAAGAGTGTTCGCATGAGTGCCCTCACCACGTTGAACTTTAATGCTAGACCACCAGCAAATAAAGGACAAAATCAACAGCACTGTCAAAAATTGTCAAAATTGACCTTGTCAGAGAAGACACACAAAAATGCGATGTTGATGAGGTATACAAAATAATTATATAATGTGATTAGTTAGTGTCACTGGAAAAGTGTCAAACAGTAATATCTGTACAAAAAGCCAAGGGGTGGAACTCCATGACAAAACAGAATATTTATTTAAGATATAGATACTTCCTATCACACTAATGGTTGAGTATATCAAAGCAGTGTTTGCTTAAGGATAACTTACTTAGAACTTTAGGAAGAATCTTTTAAAATTTCTGTTAGAACAAATCAAACTACACAGGAATGTGTGTTACGCTTGACAATATCTTCTTTCAGACCCATTTTATCATAAAAACATTTGACACAGTTAAAATAGAGAAAAATCCTAGTATTGATGTATTACCTAAAATTTTTGTTTATATATAATTTTTGTTTTGCTGTACGAGCACCACATAGTGTATGGTTTTTGGAAAAAAAAAACTGTTTCACACCACCTTGAAGTAAAGTATGCAGTGCATTATTTTATAACACACTTCTATTAAATTACTCTATCATCACCACGGGACATCGCTAGTTGCCTGTATGAAATGTAAGTGTGACTGACCCCAATCACAGTCAAAAAGAATAGTAATAGTAGAATAGTAAATAAGTGCATAAGCAATCAACAACACATACACACAAGAAGTAATCAAAGGAACCACCAAAACAAACAAATAGAATAATTCACTTTCCAATAGCCCTTTACAGAAGCTGAAGATCAAAACTTATAATTTGGCATCTTAACAGCGAGCGAGAGATATGTATACGAAACACAGTATAAATTTTATACTTTACCTACAATAAAAATAAACATGAACAATAAAAATAAAAAAATGTGGAACAAGACGAATTATTTAGAGTTAAGCGAAACAGGCATGAAACATCACGGCCACGCCGACCTTTGGTGTAAAGCAATGTAGAATCGAGACGTCGATATCTACATTTCAGGGCCCAACGGCCGGAACTGTCACATCTGCAGCCTCACTTACTTTGACCGGCTTGAGTCCATAGATAACTGGCTTCGAAATTGAGACTTTATTTTTATCAATCAAAAGAGCGGCCAGACAATATTATATCTATGTTAATATAAACAGTAGACTGTTTCATTCACATTCATGATATTTTGTACGAAACAAATTCACTTATATTTTATAGATACGACCACCCCAATCTCCCAAACCCCAAAACCCAGCAAGTATCTGTATAGGTTAGGTAGTGGCCACATGGCCATCCCAAGTGCCAACCCCAACAATAATAATTATTATTCATCCAGAGCAGACTCAGAGTAACCACAGAAAAAAAAACGAGCGTACTTCAGACCACACCACGGAAGTGAAACTTCTTTGGCTATATTTTTATATATATTTTTTATTTATTGATATATGATTTAATATTATTTATTATTAGGTATTATATTTTATTATTGATTATTATTCTAATTTTTTTTTTATTATTTATGATTTACCTCTCCACTTTCATTCGCCTCGCTCGATCACATTTTTCGTAACGCATTCAGCAGCTTACTCCCCAAGTCAAGTGTGCGTAAAAAAGTTTTACTTGAAAAACAATAATAATAATATAAAGCCCGACATTCCGATAATACCACAACATAATCACTTATAGGGCATGAAGCTAGCATTCAAATTTTATTATGTTTTGATCATACATAATTTCAAAACTTGAGTAATCATCACAATGAAAATATTTATAAATAACTTTGATATAAATTTTAATAACAGTTCTAATATAATAATCTACACAACGTAACCACGCCACGTAATGGGAATGAAGAGTGCATTGAAATTTTATTATCTGTTGAACATGCATAATTGCATAACTCAAACTTAAGTAATCATCACATCAGTGCAGGATTATGCAATTCAACGTTCTGGGTGGCACTGTATTTGCTATGAGCACTGAGCAGGCGTAGCGCTTATAAATAAGAGAAGGCAAGAAGCTCGGAATGACAGACAGTCGACTTTAACTTTGTTTAAGCCTTTATTTTAGCACCCTAAAACTTGTCTTAAAACCTACTTATCGTAGGGTGTTCGTGACCTCAGATATTCCAATCAAAAAGTTGATTTTTACACTTTTGTTGCATATAATATCTCGTTTCTGGGTTTTATGCTATTTGTATTTGTAGAAATATTGTAGAGGATTACATTTTCTAAAACTTTTGTTTTAACATTTTTTATAGGCATAATATTTATTTAGCTAGGTACCTACCTACAATTTTTTTTTATTTTTTATTATTTAATATAATTGAATAGTTAAGTTAAGCGTACACAAACCAACATAACATTTTTATATATATAGATTAATCTTTATACGTCGTGTTTTTAATCGGGATAACAGTTATGTTGATTGATATGACTTCGAATGATACTCAATAGTTAAACACTGCGCGCGCTCTGCCCTCTATCTCGAAAATGGTCCAAATATGAAAAAAAATAAACGAAAGTTGTAAAGATTTTTTTTTGTATGAATACAAATAGCATTTAACTTATAAGAAACAAGACAATTTTCTAATGATCTTTAATTTGTCAATCAATCGAGGCCGTTCTTCATCTCGACAAGGTTTTCGTTCGAGGAGCAGCAGCCGATGTCGATCACTTGGTGTGTGCTGGTAGGTACTACGATAGCACGATAATTTCGGTGACAAAGCAAGGAAATGCTCGGCATCGTGTAGTTATAAAGCGGAAAACCACCAGGGCAGTTCGTAGAAGCGACGGACGACTGTCAAAGTGCTTCCAGTCATCTTTTATCACTTATCAAAATTATCTTCTGTGAATATTATTATCATATATTTTGGGATTGTAAGCTCTTAATTGTAATTGTCTTAATTGTATTAAAAACATCCATCCGGGCCATATTCCCCTATACTTAATGCGGGTGAAACCGCGGGGGCGCAGATATATACATACATACATATACATACACGTCAAACACATAACACTCTTTTTTTAGCTTCGCCGCAGTCGGGCGAAATAGGTTTTAGGGTTTTTTCACCTACACTTATTGAACTTCAGTAACTAGCGCGTTTCGTTATTTTTTTGTTAGATAATTAAACGTATTTCATTTCTCTCTGGACCCAATTCTAATGTCAACGCGGACGAAGACGTGGGCAGATGTTAATAATATTATATAAACCATCAGGAGCAAAGTTATCGTAAGGTTGTTGAGAGTACAAGAATAGTCTCTATTTAAATATGTATAGAGTTATAGTTTTCTGACAAAAATGCTCTTAAGTTGGTACTCCGGATAATAATGTAAAAAAGCCATTATAAATAAATCTAAAAACCGGCCAAGTGCGAGTCGGACTTGCGCACGAAGGGTTCCATACTTTGTTGTACCCTTAAACATTAATTTTATTTTAATTTAATTATTTATTTTTAAAGTGGATATATGACGTAACTATTACGGTTCATGATATGCAGCCTGGTGACAGACGGACAGACAGACAGCGGAGCCATAGTTATAGGGTCCCGTTTTACCCTTTGGGTACGGAACCCTAAAAATGTGAACAAATCACAAGACGTCAAACTAAGAATGCAACACAGTTATGTAATGTAAGTAAGTATATCTACAGCTTATAATTATTATAATTATCGTTTGTAGCACAGGATTCCAATATGTGGGTGAACAATAATCATAGAAAGATAACAAATTACCTTTTCCATCCAACAGGATTCATATAAAAAATCCTTCAAGACCGAAGTTATAAAGAATGAATATATAATAGCTAAAAAAACACGCTTTAATCTCAAGCTGGAATAACAAGTAGAAAAATAATTTTGTGGTAAAAAGCAGGAAGGTGCCTTTTACTACACATTTATTAGCAGCATTTGATTTGGGAGAACGCCAGGCTTTTCACGAGGAACCTCCTAACAATACGCGCCGTGTCGAGCAGTACTGCCTTCGGTATCCGACCTTTAATCCAGCCGTCTAGGATGATATTGGTTACAAATACTGCCGTTCGCCGAAACAACTATCGGGACAATCGTCGTCGAGACAACTTCCCACATAGCGGTTACCTCGTGAGCCAAATCAAGGTACTTGCTGAGGTCTCCTTCTCGGCCTTCACGAGGCTCTCATCATTGGGGATGGTGATGTCAGCGAGCACTGCCGGGCGTTGGGACCGGTCTATTAGCACGATATCAGGTTTATTGGCTACAATAGTCCTGTCCGTGAAGAACGACAAAGCGATCCAAATAAAGCAACGTTCGACCATTTTTGAGACCTGATGCTGGTGCGTACTGTGTGACACTTCAGACTCGAGAAAGCCATATTGAAGGGCAAATTGGTGGATGATTCTGGCTACTTGGATATACCTGTGTAAGTACTCTCCGTTATCAAGATAAGAACAACTGGAAATTATATGCCTAAGGGACTCCCCAGGACAGCGGCATGCCAATAGATTTAGCTTACCGGCCAAGTGTCGACCGTACCTACCGTCCTTCATAACATATTTACTCCGGTAGTTGTTTGTCTTGATAACTTCATCCGCCATAGGCTACCACTTGAAGGGGTGCGGGCCAGGTAACCTCCACGAGTGCCCGGCTTTTGTTCGTCCCTCTTGATGCGTTGCATCCGGACGGAAGGGCAGCAGCTGGGACGGTGCACCCTGGGGTTCGGTCAGCAATTCTCCTAGGGGAATTGGTGGCCGTAGCAAATAACCTGGCGAGAGGAGGTCCTTCGCGTGTCCCTCTGATCAGCAGAGGGCACAGCGAGGGACCAATAACGGGGACTTTTGGGCCGCGGATCGGGGGGTCCAACGCCCAAGTTAGAAGTCCCGTGCTGAGGTGCGGCCCGTGTGTTCCGGGACGCATCCAGCGGAGAAAGAGGCCCAAGCCTGCGCAGGCGAGCCCGAGAGGGCACCCGCAGAGGTGGTTGCGGAAGCGCCAATCGTACCCGCGACCACCTCCATAATGCGGAGAGGAGAACACCCCGGGGGCCGGGTGGTATGCCTAATGCATTTCCCAGGGGAAAAAAAAAATAAAAAAAAAAGGCCACCACTTGAACGTAGGGAACGTCTGCCTTCCAAGAAGAAGGCCGTGAGTTCAAATCCCGATGCACATACCCATGTGTTTATGTAAAAAACATAAAAAACATAAATATGTACTATCACTAGATACAGGTCTGGTGGAGCTAATAAAAGCGTGTTAAAGGCAATGCACAGATAATTAAAACTGCACCAAAAAAAAAAAACGATTGCAGATCGGCGAGGTATTGTCAATGTCAATGTCAACCAGTGACAATGAAAGATGTTCTCTTCTTTCTTTCCTTTTTATTTCTTCAGTTTGGCATCGCACGGTTTGTGCATCTAGCCAGTGTCAAGTACTTAATTTTCAAGTTTTATAGAAGTTAGAGAGAATAGATACAAAATATACAACAACTTCACATTTTCGGTATCCTGCCGAAACTTCCTTCTTTTTTCTTTATTTACAGTTTTCTTTCTACGGTTTGTCTTCCTTTCTTCAATCATAAAGGTAGGCTCCACTAACGGTTGACGGGGGTATTTGGTTGTCTGTGGTAGTTATTTAAATTACGATGCAATACTAAACACACGTGCACTCACGTAATATCCATGCAATACTCAAAGAGAATATTAGAACACTATTATGTTATAGCAATACCTACGCATGTATCCCCAGTAGTGTGGACAGCGATGCCTAGCGTACGCGCTATCACCCTTTGATCCGTCTCAATAACAGACAAGTAACGGCAGACGGCAGATGCACCGACTGACTGACTGCTGAGCCGATTTTCTTATCTAGCCACGAGTGCAGCTCTGCACACACCGTAGTGTATTTCCATACAGCTAACCCGCACTCGCGGCAAGTTGTTTACCAAACACCACAGTTGTTTACCGCAGTGAACGTGTATACAAAAAAAATCCACGAACAGCACTGGCGGTAACATCACAAATCTTGAGCATGGTCCAGCAGTTTTTTTTATATATCGTGGCGATATAATCCAACTTAGGGTTCATAAAGGACAGTATCTACTTTCATCTGTACTCACTATAAAATAAAAGTTAGAGAATTCCCTTTATCATATTGCCTTTTTCAAAATAAAATATTAAGCATAAAATAATTATTTAGCGCTCAAAATCTCTACAACGCCATAATTTACTGTAAGTACATGTACTGACACGACTTTCTCTTTTGTACACTCATGCGTTTCTCTATGGCTGACACTATAAAATTAAATACAGAACTTATGACCTCGACGAGGGTCGAGCAAGACGGCACCCTTTGAGCCGCCGAGAGGCCTCCTGCAGATGCAGGGAGGACTTTCGCCGCTCAGACTGTCCCCCGAGGGTAGTCGCTTCCGGCGCCCAGCCATGGCAGTGACAGGGTCCCGAAGCCGCAACCTACCGCGCCTCTAAAGATAGGTCTCAGAACGACAGGTGCATTGCAATAATTATAAGCAGGGGAACCTATGCTCAGGTCATCAATTGCAAATAAAACATATAGGTACCTTACATAATTTATTATCTAAATATTCATTGCTTAAAATATAATAATAATGCTTACATAAAATATTTAAATTAAATTTAATATATTAAATAGTACAAGACTAGTTGGGCATGTGACTTTCGTGTTGGAGGTTGATGTTGGATAAGCTGGTTACAGTGTAGGTGATGGCCTGCACCTGATTAGTGAGACTGGTGAGATCAGGCGGCGGCAGCGGGAAGTGGCCGTGCGCACGCCGGTGGTTCTGGAGTGCGGTGCCCTGAAATTAACCCAAACATTAAAAAATCACTTATCTTAAGAATACTGTTTTGTGGCACGCAAAATGATCAAAACAATAAAAGGACAGTAATGGATTATCATTTTCAAATGCAATTGCTGGCCGCTAAAACTCACCAGCATTGAAGAGTCAAAAAGGAATCAAGATAAAGGTTTTATAAAAGGCTTCTTAAAATATAGGCAATTTATTATTTTAAATGTAATTTGGAATGACAAATACTAAAAAAAAAAAAACAAAAAATAATTTTATTAATAACACAAAAACCCAACTGCAAACAAAACTGAATAGTGAAATGCAGTCATAGGAATTGCAGTTCAAAGTTGAAATGAAATGGAGATGCCTTTACAGCATTAAACCATTCAATTTTGTTTGCTTAATTATTGTTTTTATTACAAAAGGTGCATGATTCAATCATGGAAACCTGTTATACTCAATAAATTTTTAATAAGAGTTCCGAATTGAGAAAAACGCAACTCAAACAGCTCGCAAGACTTGTGCTTGGTAGCTATTTGGAGAAAGTACAACTCATGAATGCAGTGGACGTTTCTAGTTTAGTTGGTTCCTTTAAGAGGAATTCTACCAGAGTGTAATGAGCCTCGGGTACTGTTGGCTTCTAAGGTTGACAATAAAGAACTGCGCTTGACGGTGGAAACTGATCCATCTCAAACCACCATGGAAGTAGCAGCATAGTTTAACAATACTATACAATAATTTTGTGATTTTGCGCGGTTTTATAACGTGTGATGAGGAATGGATTCTTTACAACCGCAAACACAAAGCGCAATGGCTGAACCCAGGCGAGACTCCGGCACAACACCCTAAACAGAAGGTAATTTAGGTGTACAGATAGAAAGGTGATGGTGACTGTTTGGTAGTCCAGTAGTGGTAATCCACTATAGCTTCCTAAGATCTGGTGCATCAATGATAGCTGATGTCCTTGGTTCAGAATTTTAAGTAATAATGGCCAAACTCACGAAAACAGCCCTGACTTGTCAATCGAATTTCTTCATTAGACAACACATGACCTCATGCTGCCCAGCAAAATGGCCTCTTCGCTACAACTAGAAACCATCAGGCTTCATCCATACTTAAGGGACCTAGGCTTAAATGATTACTATTTTTTAACCGGTTTCAAAAAAAGGAGGATATTCAATGGTCATCTGTATGCTGTTTTTTTTATGTATGTTTTATGTATGTCCCCCGTGTAACATACATTCACAAATAAATTAGTTTTTTTAGTTTTATAACTCAGCATTTTATTTATTTCAGGAACACTTACTTGACAGGGGTTCGGTGATAGGCTTTCTATTTGAGAGGGGTAACTAGCCAGGCATATAAAAAGGTGTAACAGTATAAACAATAACAAACGAATACTATCCAGTTGTTCACCTGAATAAATCTCTCGCCGCAAACTTCACAGACATAGGGTTTGTCCCCGGTATGGCGCCGGATGTGCAAAGTGAGGTCGTTACTCTGAGAGAACGCCTTCTCGCAATACGTGCATTTGTACGGCCGCTGGCCGGTGTGCACGCGCATGTGCCGGGACAGCTTGTTGCTCCTGGAGAATGCTGAAACATAAATATTAAATGACGCGTCACGTTCACATACGTAGATCCTAATCCCTAAATAGGATTCCCCGTATCGAGACTACTAAGACCATGCTCCCACAAACACCCAGACTCAGACCAAATACCTTACCGGTTTACATAAATCTTTGCCCTGTACGGTAATAGAACCCGCAACCTATCATGGTCCCTCACTTACGCCACGGAGGCCATCATCATAAGTTGAATATGTGTCTAATTGTAATTTTATATAGCTGCCTTGTGAAAAACACGATTTACCTTTGCCGCAGATGCGGCAAACGCAGGGCTTCTCGCCCGTGTGCGATCTTCTATGGACCATGAGATCTGAAGACCTCGGGAAACCTGAAAAATACATTATACACGGATTAGTGCCAGAAATAGACATATGAACGGATTGTATTGGTTTATTTGTCGAATGAGGTAGATCTGGCCTCTGGTATCAGAGTTTGTCCAGTTCGCCGCCCAAGGGCCTCTGACTCTGGCCTATGGACTAAGGACTATCGATAACAACAGAACTCAAAATGTCATTCGAAATACGGAGCGGTGGAAATCCGTGCGTAACTTAAGAATCGGTCATTGGTTTACTGAATTGTAACGTTGACTAGGACTTAACTAGACTAGGACGTCTGAATACTACAATATCTTGTCTAGGACTTAACATTTCGGCTATTTTGATGAAAATAAAACTTGAATTGAAAAAATACTTAACACTGGCGAAATGCACAAATCGCGCAAAGCCTACACCTGTAAAACAGGGGTGATTGATTGTACACACCTTTAGCACAAAAGTCGCACTTGTACGGCTTCTCGCCAGTATGTCGCCGCATATGCACGATCAGGTTGGACGAGTTAGAGAACCCGCGCCCGCAGTAGAGGCAGAGGCAGTTATTAGCCGGCGGCTTGGCGCGGTCTACGTCGTGGATCTTCTTATGAGTTCTGCAACATACAACGGGCAACCATCAAACCTACTGCTCCTGTTCTTTATATTGATTACATTCTTTATTGTACACATAAAGCATATATACAAAAAATACATTAGAAAATAATAGATGTACAAAGGCAATTAGCAGTATTTGATTTATCTCACTCATATTATAAATGCGAAAGTTTATGTGTTTGTCCTCTCTTCATGCCCCAACGGGTTAACGGATTTTGATGTTTAGTATACAGATACTTTAGGTACTTTTTCACCAGTCAAAACTACCGGTTCCTGTAGGATAATAGCTAGCGCGGGTGAAACCACGGGCCGATTTTGAAATAATATAAATTATCTGTATTTTGAATTACCTTAAAAGAAAATTACCAATTGTAGATCTGGACCCGGTAGGTGACGCTGTTGTCGACTTATTAATTTTCGAATTAAAAGGCCGATTAATGTCTGCTGGAGCAGTGAGACGATATGAACCGAAATATGTAATGCTTGTGGAGATAATTTCTTTTACTTACCTCAAATTATCGCTGCGATTGAACTTTCTCTGACAGATATCGCATTCGTAGAGCTTCTGATTTGGCATGTGCAGTTTGGCGTGTTTAGCAAGAGCTTCTTTCCTGAAAGCAGTTACCACTATATAAGTTAATGGCACAGACATAGACAATATAAATAACATAAATCCATAAATTATGTGTTTTGTTCTTCTATAATAGCTAATGGCGCTAGATTCTGTAACAAGATATTTATAGAGTTAACTATTTATAATTAAACTTAAGGGACCATACACTTTTTTCGCTATAGAGAGTTTGTGTAATGTGGAGTGTTTACTAGGAACCGACCAAATACTAATCACAATACTTATTAACAGTTTTTAGTCCGTTATGACTGATAATACGAGAGGTGCCTAGTGTGTTTAGTAATGGGGCCAAAATTCGTAAAGATAATGCAATTTGAACAAGTTGTATTTAACATTATTTTAGGAAGGTGGCTGTGTCTTTTTTAGAAACCGCATCTCAAAGACTACTTCCGAGCCTTTTGTATAGACGTGTAAATATAGATTTATTTCTGCATAATAGAGAATAGCTGATGAGCTGCAAAGAGCGCATCAATCTATAAGCTTTAAGGTAAACGAATCAAATTGAACTAGTTTCAATGTTATATGAAGTTTAACGTTATATCGAAACACATTATTTTGAGTTTGCAATGTATATACGACAATTAAGTTCAATGTTTGTTTGTCGAATGGGGTAGTGACAGTTGTAAGTAAGTTATAAGTAAACACTTACCTATGGAACATTTTGTGACACGTATCACATTGGAATTGAACGTTTTCGTTGGTCTTTGCTTTTTTGTTGATAAAAGCAACGGATACGCTTTGACCCTGATGGTATCTGAGTATATGCTTGTTAAGTGATATTTCGTAGGCAAACTTTAGGCCGCAGGTTGTGCATTTGTGCATTCTCTCTATCTGTTTGCAAATTACTCTGTGTCGAGCCGCAGTTTTCACAGAAGCGAATAGCTGTAAAGAAACAAGTAAACTGATTTAAATAACGAGTCACGACCACCCCCCGACCCCCAATTTATTGCGGCCAGGGTTCGTGTATGTGATCTTGAGGCGTTATTGATTTAACACGTTCACTGCTGAAAACACAACTGTGGCGTTGTTGTATGGGAAAACACCACGGTGTGTACAGAGCCGCACCCGTGGCCATACAAGACAATCGGCTCAGCAGTCAAAGTGTTAATTAGGATTCCCTGTATCCCACCTAGAGAATTACTAACTTGACTTTGGCTTTTTGCCTACAGTATTGCAGTGGAAAACATGAAGCAAAGGTATGTGTGTAAGCGTATTTTATTAAAGTCAGTATTGGGAAGAGCATATCATTCACCTGATGTGAAGTGCCACGCTTGGAACTGCAACCGTTATGGAACAATTGCAGTGCCACCCAGAATTTTGTAAAGCAAAATCTTGTGCGATACTGCACTCCGCTCGTCACTCTAAGACATTGGTTCCAAAGTCTCATATGAACTCAATAATTTTTGCATACAGTAAGCTAAGTATCCGCTAATCAGTAGCTTAGCGGATGAATATCTGGCAAAGATGT
Source organism: Campaea margaritaria (assembly GCA_912999815.1). Lineage (NCBI taxonomy): Eukaryota > Metazoa > Arthropoda > Insecta > Lepidoptera > Geometridae > Campaea > Campaea margaritaria. The sequence continues at coordinate 12,815,684 of OU538788.1, forward strand.
GATACTTGAACTGTGGAACCCGTTGTGAGCCGTTTACTCATATATAAAAATAAAAATAATAACAATAACGCTTCACATACACATACATAGATCTTGACCCCTAACTAAGATTCCCTGTATCTAGTGAATCAGGAACTTCGAGGACAATTGTCCTACAAACACCGAGACTCAGAGCAAATAATAATAAGTAAAATAATATATCTTGATACCTTCGAGCAATGATTACAACGTAATGAGAGCTCTGGGTGATCGGCGTCGTGATGATTGATGAGGTCTGCTTCGGAAAGGTAAACCCCGGTGCAAGCAGTGCACACTTCAATCATTGTCAATGTCTGAAACAAATAACAATATCGGTCAAGCAGGGGATTTTAACGACACATTTAAAAAGTAGATATACTTGTATAGATAACTCTTTATTGACATAGAGTATAAGGCCACGTGCACACTAACGGCTACGTTACGGACAGCCATTCGCCTGCCCGTTGCAAGGCATGTGCAAACTATCCGCGTAGTGTGTATAGCAATCACCCGGCTAACCGCAAAGTGCGTGGGCCGCATAAATCAAAGAAAAATACTACTACTAAACTAAATAATACAACAATCAATTTTTTTATGTAACTAATATTTTTATACGGTCTTCTCTGCATGGAAAACAGACATTCTCTCTATTAGGCCATCACCGCTTCATTAGTGCAGATGTATCTAAATAATCGTGATTCCAAGTTTTACAAGCTTACCATATCGCCAGTTGGGTCAAACAGGTCTTGCAAATGTATTTCTGTAGCGAAAGTCATTTTTCCACTTTTATCTAACGGCGTGTCAGATGCGTCCTGTGGAAGAAAATAAGTCATAAATATTCTTAAATTTTCCTTATTATCAGCATTTAGATTTTAAACGTATCTGAGCAAATTGGCGTTGCTTAGCCGAAGTATGTGCTGTGCACTACCTTAATAATTTTAATAATATGACTTTTCTCTAACCTGAATAAACTCTAATTTGAATAAACTTTATAAAAAAAATAATGTATCTCGATCACATACATAGATCCAGAATACCTGAAGTTCACACAAACATGTGCCCCACGTTTCGCAGTAAGCTCATCACCAACTTAGGAATATGCAAACTTACAGAATAGCGGCGTCGGCTTAGGTTCAGAGACACAGGTAAGCGAAACACTGACACTTTCATAAGTCAAAAAGCACTGTTTGTCACGTGGAAAACTTAGACTTCGCTTAGACATAGCCTTAGACACATCCTCTAGCTTTGCACCTCTACTGTTTAGTAACCTCTATCTGTCTTGCTCTTACACTTACATTTTCCATTGTACTGGTCCCAATTTTTCCAACACATGAATGGGTGTTGAAAAATTTTTTCTTCATATACATTTTCTTGCACAAGATGCAGCATAATACTTTAGTATCTGAAAATAAATAAGTCAATTATAGTTATAAAATTGTATGGTAATATAAGATATTGATATCTCTCGAAGCTGAGGGACTACTGCCCAAGTTTGTCAGGTGGGCCAAGGGCCTCAGACATGGCTTGTTGCCTGCTAGCAAACAACTGGGACCAACATCATAGTGTCCCTTTCAAAGCATAGAGCGATGGCAATCCGCACCTAACTAATGTGAAGTCATCGGTAAGACGCCCAGGATAGAACCCAGTGAAATAAATAACATTAATAAGAAAGAAGGATGTTCCTTTAATAATATTCACCTTTATGTTGAAACATGTGAGTACCCAAATCTTCTTTGGTTTTGGTTTGCTTCTTACAAAATGAACACTGATAAGTGTTTCCATGAGTTGAGGAAATGAGTAAACCGTTTTCGGATAGCTTGTTTAATATAGTCTGAAACATTAAAAATGTATTGTTATTGTTTTGTATATGTATAGAAGATGTTATAGTATTATATGATGCATTTAGAAGTTTATACCCAATTATAGTACGTCAAATTAAACCTCACACACAAGTCTGATTGGTTCATAACCCTGGTATCACTGGAAATAGGAGACCAGTGGTGTATAAATAGTGTTTGACCATAAAATCTGCAAAAGATTGACAAATAGGAATTAAGCTGCCGAATAGTGAGCTAGAGTTGTGAGAGTACACAAAAAACAATACAAATCAGGATCTGTATTGTTTTTTGTGAAAAAATACACATTTACTGGTATTTTCTCTACAGAAGTAGAACGAAGACAGGCCATCACTGTTCTCACAATTTCTGGTATAATACTTGAAGGCTATGAGAAATATTCATGGTAATTAAGTGATCGAAAGGTATCATAAAATGCAGTTTACCGTGGTCATTAGTTTTTTGGGACGTCCCCTTTTCTTTGATCCCATTAAATCAGCATGGAACTCCCACATGTGCTTGGATAGACTGTTATCCCCATCATAACAAGTGCCACAAATGGGACAGTATGTGCCATTCACTTCTTCATATTCAACTGAAAACAAGAAAGGATATTAATAACCATGGATATACTTTACTACAAGGCCTGAAAGCAAATTTGATCACAGCTATAGTTTTATTCAAACAAATGAGAGACCATACAAGCTTGTTATCAGCCTATTTATTATTAGCCTATTTAACTCCGAGATTTGGTATGGAGTGTTTAGGACAAATGCTACCTTTTTACATAAAGTTTAATTGTAATATCATTATGGATCTAATATTTTAAAAAAAAATTACACATTTACACACCTTTTACACATTTCTTTTTTTTATGCTCCTGAAACTTCATAGCAGTTTCAAACACTAGACAGCACTTTTTACATTCAAAGAATGCTACATTTTCTTCTTTGTTAGCTCCCTCATTTTTCACGGTTACTTCTGTAAAATATGTACAAGATTCATTAAAGTGTTATTTTAAAAATAATTATATCTTTCAAGAACCATTACTATAAGCATGGAGCAAAAAAATCCATCCATAGTAGTATATTATGTATGTACTCATTTGTGTTGAAATAGGTAATGCATCCTCATACATAATGTGTCCGTGTTGGTAAGTTTGTCAGACCACCCGAGGGCCTTACAATAGCAAATTGCCTATTATTAATTGATAGCACTCGGGGCCGACAGCTTCCAAAAGACAGAACGATGGAAATACCCACAGTATAACATGAAATTATGTCATTGGTGCAAGCCAAGGTTGTGAAACTGGTCATATTGCGCTGCTAAAGTTATGGATAACTGCTAGCCCCCAACCGCTCCACACAATGTAATAATACAATAGTCCGACCCCAACATGCTACAAGTATAGCTACTCGTTTGAATTGGTTGATGAGGTCAACTTTGCAGAATAAACAAAAATTGGATAAGCCATGGAGAAATAATTACCTATATCTATGTTATTTGAATCGTCTGGATTGTTACTAAGTGGGAAGCTGTAATCAGCATCGGAGAAGTCATCATTGTCATTGAATGGTCCATGTTCAGTTTTAACGTCGATCGGCTTTCTCTGTAAGCATTACAAAAAAACAGACATGAATGCATGGGCAGTAATTAAAAAGAGATAAATCAACAACTTTATAATCATAAGGCACTAACTTGCAGACAATAATAGTTTGACTTGTGCTGTTTTGTGTTGGGGCCACACACAGACTAGTAAAGGAATTCATTTTACAATTTAATAATCTAATATTTACCTCTTTAACGATAACATCTTCTATTTTCTTCAACACTTTCGTATCTTTCTTGTAAAAACCCCGAAGAGAAATGTGAGCTTCCTCTGATTTCTTTTTAAAATCATATGCCTTCTCCGCTTTGTCTCTACATTCACAACATATTGTAGATGGCAGCCCGTCTCCTTTACGGATCTGTTGGGAACAATGGGAATATAAATCGCTTTAGAATTAATGTCCTACATTGACATTGACCGAGAAGATTGGAATGAAATATGTAACTCATAGATACTTATTTCACTTTTATCATGATCTTATTGTTCCTGAGCATGATATTATGTGTAACATGTATGATATTTAATAGTGATATATCCAATGTCAAAATCAATACTCAATAGGTTATTTGACCCCTATTCCATGCAATGTTAATTGATGATGAGGTTGTCATGTATATTGTAGCTAAAAATAACCTGAATGAAGATTATTTATGACCTGAAGACTACCAGGTTATAGTGGAGTTATTTTCAGCAGATATTACACAATTAAAAATTGTGAATACACATGGTATGTGTGTGTGTGTCAAAGGTAGCAATTATGTTTCAACAAATAGATAGTTTGCAACACAAATAATATATTATAGGGACGGACCGCACCCACATTGTGCACTTCAATTATGAAAGTTCATTTCCGGAAGTATATCCGGGCAGTTTCATTTTGGGGATCCTATATTAAGATCTTTCAGTCAGTTAATTGAGATTAACAAAAGACTTTTTTCTGCCTGTAACTGTACTTCTCCATCTAATTTTACAATCACATTCACAATACAAATACTGCCGGTAGTAAGGTTAGCGCACGTTAGTAACACTAGTTCATGTAATGCAGCTTCGTTGCTAAGGGCCATCCAAATTGTTGTGATGCAGACTAATATCAAACTTTGTTTTTGCCATGCAGTTTAAAAAAGCAACAACATAAATCGCTAATTCCAATACCTCAACACACATTCCAGACAATCGCTACTGATTAGCAAAAAAATACATTAGCTATGTGCTCAGGCTATGTAGGCTGAAAATACAACAGTTGTGTTTTTCACAACTTGCCACGAGTACAGCAAAACACAACTGTTGTGTTTGTTGTATGGGAAAACACTATGGCATGAGCAGAGCCGCAGCCGTGGCTAAACAACAAAATCAGCTAAGCAGTCAAAGTGTTAAAAAAAAACAAAATACATAAGCTGCAGGGCATACAAGGCACTAACTATTTAGCTGCTGATTCAAAAAACAAACATACTGGGATAGAATTGAATCATCATCAAATTTTTTTATTTTATTTATATATATTAAAGCAGGAAAGGACTAAGTGTACATAAAAGTTATAAAAAACTAAAATAGGTCATCATCATCATCAGTCCTCCGAGCACGGGCTGCGCACAGGTGTTAAGCTTTAACACTTTGACTAATGAGCCGATTTTTTTGACTAGCCACGGGTGCGGTTCTGCACACTCCATAGTTTTCCCATACAATAAACACAACAGTTGTGTTTTCCCACAATCGCTGCAAGTTATGAAAAACACGACAGTTCTGTATTCAGCAGTGAAGGTATAAACCATCATATAAATAACCCCACATGACCAGGATTTCCACTATCTAGGGATTCAGAAAAACGAGGATCATGGTCTCACATACATTCCCAACTCTAAATATGGTTAACACCAATCTTTTCCGAGTACAGGAACCCTCAACCTTGTACCTTTCAGATTTTATTTCAAGACCCTGCTTTAGATTTATAGTTTCCCTTGCTGTGGCACATCATAATAGAAGAGGAAATTTGGATGCTTTTTGAAAGTGATGGACAGAATCGTAAACACAGAAGACAAAATAAAAATTGCAAATCACTAAAGGCCACTTTACATTATTCTAGTCTTTAGTAGAGTGCTTTAGTTCAACTAAATAGGCGAGTGGTTTAGTAAATAGAATCAAACTAAAGTGAATAACTTTTACAAGTTTCAACTACATCACTATACTGAAGCCTTAAAATGTAAACCTGCCCAAATAAGCTATAATTTTGACACAAAACAAGAAAACCATTTTGTTAATTTCTTATTAATTTCTAGTTTGAAAGTACAAGTGTATAGTTCTTTTGTATTTTTTAAATAGTCACTTATTGGTATATATTTTATTTTGGATTTGATAATCGAAGTTATATTAATTTGAGATACCTACATTTCTCAGTAAGTAACTACTAGCAACCGTGCATATCTCTAAAACGGACGCCAGCCTAGTTACGCTAATTTCACAGCTAAACAGTAAAAATGTAAAGCAACTACTGGGCCCTGGAAAACAAATACATAGATGCTCATACAAATACATTCGAAAATAATAAAATACAAAAATACATTGATCACCTTTAGCCCAGTAATAGCAGATACCACGCAGTCCAGAGAAACAGTTCCAACAGTCACATCGAATAGAGAATTCAACTCATTGTCTTTCGATAAACACGTGCGGCACAACTTTTCAGTCTTTACTTCAACATTTTGGCTGTGAGACGCCATATTTCACATTGTTTTCTCCTTTTCTTGATGTTTTCTTGCTCCAAGAAATTGTTTGATGGACTTGTAGGATAGAAAATAAATAAAATATGATGGTGAAAAAAAAAAATGTCTTGGCTTCGCTTGGTTTATGCATTTAGCCTGATCATGATCAATCAAGGTCCTTTTTTTATTTCAACGATGCTATGAAGCACGGTCGGTGCAAATGAGCACGAGTTCTTTTCATTTTGACCTCATCCGCACCGTGCTGCACAGCCCTGCAGGCTTCGCATGGTTTGGAAATTAAGCCAGTGTAATGTATGTATCTGGTATGATAATTTAAATGTATATAAGCAAATAATATTAAAATGTCTGTTTGAAATCGCAAATTAACAGTTTTTGACTAAATGAACTTTTTTAATTTAAAACATATTATTATAAAGGTATTTACGGTACACACATCAAAAATCAATGTTTAAAATTTTTGTCTTTTGGTTTATTTCAGTTATTCTCTGAAACGGCTGAAGTGATTTTGACGGGACTTTCACTTGCAGATAACTATGTAGGAGTAACTTGAGCTACTTTTATTTTAGAAATTTATTTACATTATTAAAATAAAAAAACGAAATGTGTGCTACACCTAGTAGAAGTAAAACTTCAACTAAAAAATTATTTCAAAAATAAATTTATAAATTATATTGAAGTAAAACGCTTGCGTGACGATTTTGACACATACGAACCACGTTGGTCTGACGTGACAAACAATCGCAACATGTGGAAGGAGATAGGGGAGACCTTTGCCCAGCAGTAGGTCAGTATGGATTACAAAAAAAAAAGATTTTTAAATAACTTTCTTTCTATATTCACTAAATTATATCTCCCTCTCAACTTCCGTTCTCGGCATTATCGGCGTTCTCCTTCGAGCGCAGCTAGTTTTATAATAAAAGTGATTTGATAAATTAATTATCAAAAATGTTAAAATAGTCAAAACAATGAGAAAGACATGAGCAGCGATATTTGATAAAATTCCTGATTATGAAATAAATAAAAAAATACGGTGCGCTGCAATTTACAAGTTTATATTTTCAAAATAGTTAAAATATCAAGTCCTAGTCAGCGGGCATTACAATACGAATGACAAGCCCCGGGGTAATCAAACGTCAAAATGAAAAGAACTCAAGCTCATCCGCACCCGCACGCGCTGCATAGCCCCGTAGTCGGTATTTTCCTAAACTTTTAAACTTGAAATTTAAATCATTATTACTTGACATTGGCTTAGTGTACTAATTGTGCGGAGCCAAAACAAAAGTAAAGAAAAGACAGTTATTCTGCTTGTCATTTTTGACAAATAGTAAGTTACAGGAAAGACAAGACAGCAGATTGGCGGCAGTATTTCCAGATTGAGCAAATTTCCGCAATTTTTGGGAAATATAAAATGATTGGGGAACTATTGAGGACACGAAACCTTGGGGATATATTATTTGAGATAGAAAATTTTAGTACTTAACGTTGATATTAGTTGTATTATTTAATCATCTATACGTGATTTGTTGTCTAAGGTGCTATTAAACGACTAAAAAACGTTTCCACCATGTTCACAGTTATGCACTACTGTTGACTGCGTGGCGCTCGCTGGTGACCCTCTTTTTATGGTTCCGTATCCTTACAGAATCACTTTGTTGTCTATCTATCCGTCTGTCATTCAAGACCCTTTTTCTCAGAATAGCGTAGAGGTATCAAGTTGAAATTTATATCAGCTAGCTGCGCCCCGCGGTTTCACACGCATAATTCCAGTTTTCCTCTTAATTTTCCGGGTTAAAAACCACTATTACTATTACCGTTGTCACGTCAAAAACCGAAAATATGTAGCTTATTACAAAAAAGAAGCTAATCTTAGTGCATTGTAAGTAAATCTACATAGTATAAATCCTTGTGTCACAGTGCTAGTTGCCCTATTCCTCCGAAACGACTTGATCGGTTTTTAAATAATATTATATGTATAATTATTCTGTAGCTCTGAGAATAGGTTTTTAGCTATTTTTCATACCCCTAAGTAATAAGGGTGGCTCAGCCCGAAAATTTTTTTTTTGTTTTTTTTTTATCTTATTATGTGGCATTAAAAATTCATACACCGCAAAATTTTCATCCTTCTATCACCAACCCCTATGAATTTATAGCCATATTAATAGCTTATCCCCGTTTTTAGTATTGTATTAATTTTAAAATCCTAAGCATGAACATTCTTTGAGTGTTAGGCGGTACGAAGTTCGCCGGGACAGCTAGCGTTCTATTATAAATTTATAGTCTAATATAGGGTTTTTTTTTAGTTTTCTATGGGGAAATTTCATAAATCTCATCTGGTCACCCACCGCGGGGCGCGGGTTCTGATTTGATTGATTCGATTATCACAAGAGTATATACCGGTATTGTATTTCTGTTTAGACGCAGACCACTGACAAATTGCTAACCTATTCTAATCAAGTACAAGACAATATTACTTCTCTTGTTACTTGCTCACAGATTCTCTAGAATCATTCTTGATCATGTCTCGCTTGCTTGAACTAATAACTAAGTAGTTGGCTCGCAAAATAATAACAAATTTCAAACTTTTCACTTTGGTGTCTTGACACCCAACCTAACTTTCGGTGATCGTTCCAGTAATTTCTATTCAGTGCGAAAACTGCGAAGGCTGAGGTTGATTAACTGAGACTAACTAGTTGAGTGGAAATCATAAACTATAAATCTCCTGCACTTTGCAAACCAAAGCCTAGTAGAGCAGACAAAAAATATTTTACATATGGAAACAGAGACTATCCATATGTTAGACTGATCTGTACCTGTGCCTGTTACATGGACTTACCTTTCCTACCTGTGTCTACTGTCTGGTTAGTTTAGTTCCACCCGCCTGCACGAGTAGAGGTGAACCATACGTATCACAGATTTACTGGTAAGAAAAATATATTTAAATATTATATTTATATAGTATATTTATTATTATTATTCACATTAGTTTATAGCAAACATTTTTTTATTACAATATTTTTAATAAATAATTATAAATTATAAAAAGAAACTTAATCTTAGGGTTCCAACCAACCAAAGAAGGGCGTGGCTATTGGTGGTTGGGCCTCTAGAGAGACTAAGCTCCAGATAATTGTGATCTGAGACTTATATTTGATATTGTATAAATATATTACACCTAATTTATTTTTTATTAACTTTAAATAGTAAAGGATTTCTGCAACCTGATTATGTCCACCATTTTTAATTTCATATTTTTGCTTCTAGTCTGGGTATTTGTGCGGCTATGGTTCTCAGAGTTCTTGAATCCCTTGATACAGTGAGTTCTAGTTAAACAAGCATTTTAATTTTTTAAATCTCCAATTAAAATCTTTACCAACATATGTTTCACATGTGCATCTTCTACCAAGTCAACATGGCAGTTTCTTGTGGTTGAAGCTTTTTATTTTCAAACAGGGTTTTTAATATTTAACAAATAACTAATGAATTCCCTACTAAAATTACATTAATATAATTTTCTTAAACGTGCCACGCCCAACTGGATGTTCCACAGACTATGAATTTGGGCAACTGAAGTGATATAGTGTCTGTTACTTTGAAGGTAGGTTTGGAGTATCTGGGATCTACTAATATCTTAAGGAAACTGAACCCAAATATAATTAAAAATTATAAAAAAGAAGTTTAATCTTAGGGTACCAACCAACAATACCAAAGCGGAACGTGAACTATTGGTGGTTAGATCTGTAGAGAGACAGCTGCAGACAGTGTGAACTGACCCAAAATTTTTTTTTTGTAAAAATATATTATATTTAACACTTTCAGTGCTGAGAACACAAATGTCGTGTTTTTCACAACTTGCCTCGAGTATGGCAAAACAACAGTCGTGTTTGTTGTATGTGAAAAAGCTATGACGCGTGCAGAGCCGCACCGGTGGCTAGACAAGCAAAACGGCTCAGCAGTCAAAGTGTTAACTTCTTTTTTATTAAGTTTAAATGGTAAAGGATTTCTGCAACCTGATTAAGTCAACCGTTTTATTTTCATACTTTTGTTTTGAGTCTGGGTATTTGTGCGGCTACGATTCTCAGAGTTCTTGAATCCCTTGATTCAGTGAGTTCTAGTTAAACAAGCATTTTAATTTTTAATCTCAAATTGAAATTTTACCGACGTTTGTTTCATATGTGCATCTTCTACCAAGGCAACATGGCAGTTATAGTTTCTTGTGGTTGAAGCTTTTTATTTTTAAACAGTGTTTTTAATATTTAACAAATAATTAATGAATTCCCTACTTACAAAATTAACATTATTAACTTAAACATGCCACGCCCAACATGATTGGATGTTCCACAGACTCTGAACTTGGGCAACTGGAGTGATACATTGAAGGTAGGCTTGCAATATCTGGGATCTACTAATATCTTAAAGAAACTAAACCCAAAAATATGCTACTTAGAATTTTTTTTCGTTTATTTATTCGCTCTAACCTCAAAAAGTATGTTAGTAGCTGTCTTTTCAAGTTTTACAAGTAAAGTGCCAAGAGTTATTCAATTCAACATTTGTTTGTTAATTAAGTGGATTTACTTTCTTTCTTGGGTTTGATAGAGATTTCTGTTGAATGCAAAGCTATATTATATGCATAAGAGAATAGGTGCATGGAAACAATTTCTAGGGCTTGCATTAAAATTTATACACTTAATGCAAAAATTCGATACCAACAAAAATCTAATATTGCCAGGCGGTCCTAAAATTAATACCTACTCACATAGAAATAATAAGTACTCGGCCGTGAGGCTGACGGAGGGGGGTGTGTGGGACACGACCCCACTAAAATCCTCCCATGAGCAGTCCTCCGCCGAGGTGAAGCAAGATAGTGTGGCGTTAGCAGTCACCATCTTGCCCTGGCGGTAGGCCCGGGTGGTGTTCGGGCCTCTACGGCTATGGGGAGGGGGGTGACCTGGCTTACCAAAGTCACAGTCGTGTGGGATTGAAGCTGAGTCCAACTCTTCCTCGGGAAAGGACGGTGCCATCGTCGGAGGGGTGTGGTTGGAGTCGTTATTGTCGTATCGTCGCGGTATGCGTTGTACAGCTGGCCCTCAGCAGCCAGCTCCCCTACTGACATTTGGGCGTCGGCCCGACCGTAACGCCGTCTCCTGCAGGAGGTGTAAGGACGAAACGGTTTCCTACTAGGCTATAACTACTCATCCCTACCTATTCATCAAAATACATTTAAATTATTCTGTAATGTAAATGAGAAGAGGGCATACGGCAGCATGCTGCGCAGCGCAGTAGCATCGCATTGCCATGTATTGACGAAGGGGTGATTTACATTCATTTTCAATGGACCAACCTATTTGCAAGTCTGATCTCAAATCTGTGGTTTCAAGATAACACTTCGCTTTACCTCATTCGACAAACAACAATACCTTGTTGTAATGTCAGCATCTGGTGTCAAAGCTCAAAGTTTATCAGACCGCCCAAGGGCCTCTGACGTAGTTCATGACTGCTATCAACGGATATCGACCGAGATGCCCTATGAAGTATAAAGCGCTAGAAATATGCTATACTTCATTACTTCAATTTCACCGTTCGAACCCGGTATTGTTGGGTTGCAAAGCGCATAGATTACTGCTTGGCCACCGCTGTTATACGTCACAAGCTTTTTTGTGGCGTGTACTTTATTGTTCATCTATGTAAATATGTCTTCTAGAACAACAGTTTTGTGCAAACCACACTTGCCACAAACCGTTGGCCTTGAGTGTAGGTATCTAACATTATTTAGAAACCGGTATGATAGAATGGTTGACATATTGATTCCGGCAGTTCGTATTCCTAACTCACTTGACTTTAGATGCATTAGTGCATACGACGCGTGTCGCTAAATTATAGTCTTAACTACACATGGTTATTGCGTAACAGTCCGATCAGACGGCTATCGAACAACGACAGTTTCTCAAAATGACCACCTCTCATGGTCTCGCGCTTTGAGACCGCAAAAGACGCACGTAAGCGTACAGTGAAAGTGCTATGGGGAGCCTCGGACGACCACTTTCTCCCCAGCTCGACTTCTCGAGGCAAATCTTATTCATTCTAGTCGCGTTAATATTTTTCCACATATAAGTCTCATTACTGTGTACTAAGCGTTACTAACATTATTCAGTAACTTTGATTCTACGCATTAAAAAATAAGGTGGCACAATACATTCGGGTGCTAGCAGTTTCTTCAAAAAACAATACATAATTGACTTGTCAAGTGCGTCTTTGTAGAAAGACAACACGACTTCATTGAGATGAGTGTGTAAGTACCTTTATGCCTTTATTGGAACTATTATTTTAATGTCGCTGTTACATTAATCACTTGCCTGACTCTGTTAATTCGCAAATATTAATGCATATTCGTATGTGAAGTTACCCGAATGGGATAGGGCGGACAGAGTCGAAACATGTGGAATCGGGCTCCTTCGAGTCCAATATTATTATGCATGTCAGATCAACCTACTCAAGGGTTTTTGAAATACTTACTAAATATTTTCTTTTAATTATACAAAACAATATTAAAATATAACATTTTTTTCTGTAAGTATACAATAATTACCATATTACTCCAATAGAACTTGCCCGTAGAATCATAAAAAAGTTTAAGGAAATTAGAAAAAACCGCTAGTGTATTGTTATGGGGCCTCAACGCGTCAACAAATTTCGAAGTTAATCGGACGTCTTGAAGTTGGTGAAAATTACGTTGAAAGATTCCGTTACAAACATAGTTACAGGAAAAGACAATAAAAAAAATACACTTCTTTAAGGATTTTATAAAACGGATTAGCAATATAAGTATTTCAATTGACTTATACAAAAACGTAGGGCACAGCCAACATACTTATTTTAACACGCTTTTATTAACTTCACCTACCTGTACATCTTATCTTATCTTATATCTTTAAATGAGCAATTCTTGTATATATATATATAATAATTGGAATCTCGGAATCGGCTACAACGATTTTCATGAAGTTTAGTATATAAGGGGGTTTCGGGGGCGATAAATCGATCTACCTAGGAATCATTTTTAGAAAATGTCATTTTATTCGATTTTTTATAAAAAAAAAAATATATACCGAGCAAAGCTCGGTCATCCAGGTACTATTATATTATGTACCTATGTAACGGAATCTTTGCACGTTAGATTCACCAACTCAAAACGACCAATTTTCACACATATTGAGGACCCATGACAATGAAATGAAAATAATAATTGCTGAGACCTACTTACTAAAAATAGGAAAATAAAAAATGGCGTTAATAAATACGTATTGATAGCCAGTCGAACTAAAGAGTAGAAATATAATTAATTTTATTGTATTTTTTATGGTAAACAGACAGAAAAGAACAAGTTAGTGAAACATAGTACAATATTGAATAAAATTGTTTTTACAAATTTAGGTCATTCATTGAGCAACTGAGTTCTCGCTTGTTCTATTGACTTGATATGCAATCAATGTTTTCCACTTGTGGTATCGTTAACCTTTATATTGACCTGAAATTTAGTCATTTAAATTAATTATTAGAGTGCTATTTTTGACGTGGCCTCTAAAATATGAACTTAAAATCTGAATAAACTTTTGAAAATGATACGATTATAACACGTTGCGAGGATTCCATATAAGGAATAACAATTATAATCAGATGTTTTACTATTTGATGCAATTTATTTCTTGATACATTAAAAGTAACAAGATTTTAAATAGTTTTAAATAACTGATCACAGATAAGAATTAATCGCGATCACTAGCAACAGAATGAGTTGACCAGTCGTACTATGTGGTATTACACTACACCTATCGCTGAAAGAGTAGTTAAGGAAACTATGGAAAATATGGTAGGTATTTGCTTAAAATCTTAAAATTATTCTAACTATTTCTTATTCTTATGCCCAAGCAGGAGTACGGTTTGCACACGATCCATTGCGGTCGAATATATGACAAAGCACTGTAGTATGTAGCTATAAAATACTTGCTCTGCTTCCTCATGTAAATTATCGCAAAAGAGTTCTAGCACTAAAAATTGTAGCGATGTAGCATTTGCTGTCGTGCCCTCAGTGCCTTAACACCTGCACCTCAACCGACCTCTATGAGGCTTCTGCCCCGGGCGTGGCAGTAGCCTAATACTGGTCCAAAACGGTATTGCCGTGGATCCTCGACACGACGACGAAGAAGAAGAAGAAGACGATTACATTAGCGTTTCAGAAAAAAAACAGCTGAATACCTTGACGCTACATATTTTTAATAACGACAACGTCATAGTATTTTAATTAACAGGTTGATTGGTAATGAGTTTTAAAAGGTCGTTTCTGTTTTTTTTGTAATTTTCATAATTACATAGTTTTTTACCATAACGTTACCTGTTATATATAAATATAAAAATTATAGAAATTGTATCTAACGGTTCACCGCAAGCAACCAATCTTCCGCCAAAAGCAGTGGCAGTCGTTGACTTTCACTAGTGGTCCTCAGTCAGGAATTTCAATAGAGGTTGTTCATCTAAACCACAGCCTAATTCATTCTTTGTACGGTGAAAATTAACGTTACATTGTGTCTAGACAGTCAAATATATAAAGAAATTGAAATACTGAGCGCGTACACTCATACGTTACATACGTAATCCAAACATCTAAGTAAACTATGCACCAAAGTGGTCGTTACGTAGTCTAAGCTTCTTATAAATATTATAACTATACTTCCCTGTCACAACCGCTGCTGACGGACTTTGTAGTAGTGTTTGGATCAAGTCATATATACTTACATTCATGTCGCGAGGAAATCACGGTAATTACGAGTATGTACTCTTCGTTCT
This sequence comes from Campaea margaritaria, assembly GCA_912999815.1. Taxonomy (NCBI): domain Eukaryota; kingdom Metazoa; phylum Arthropoda; class Insecta; order Lepidoptera; family Geometridae; genus Campaea; species Campaea margaritaria. The sequence goes on from OU538788.1 coordinate 12,830,701, forward strand.
GCAGGCCTAATTATACTTAAGTAGTCTATAACTACGTCACGGTAGTAACCTTGGTGCACTTTGCACTCCTAACAATCCCATAATAGTTGTTAGTTCGTGTTTATATCAGTTTTTTCCTTGTGATCATACTAGTTTGTCAAATCAGTATGAATAGGATGGTATTGATGTTGTCGTGGTCATACTGTAAGTTTATCATATGATATAATTATTTGATCTATATCAAAAAACAGTATCCAGGCCAATGCCTGCGCTCTGCGCCCGCGCCCGCGCGTCTCTTCTCCAAGTTTTTCATCTACAGGTACCTTTGCTTCTACCCGTTCCACCTAGATGGTGGAACAACGTATACTAAACCGCATTCCAACACAATTGGTTTGTTATTAGAGAGTCCGCGTCCAAATAAATATTTCACAAATACACGCGTCACCTTACCACTTCATTAGTATAACCTAGTACTACCTAGTCTAGGTCCTAGAATTATAATAAATAAGTAATACTACTTTGAAACGTGACAAAGCAGACGGAAGTTGGCAGAAGTAGAAAGATTATCACCTAAGCTGATTATAGACAAGGACAAAAACTAAACGTACGGTTTCATGACAGCTAACATACATCGACAGATCAACAACTACTTCACCAGGGTCGGTGCTAACACCGTCTCTGCGTTAATGTTCGTTATTGGCCACCGATTTTTAAACATGTACTTACTTACCTACTACATGCGGTGGTAGCCTAGTCTAGGAGAATATCTGCCTTCTAAGGAGAAGGTCGTGCGTTCAAATACCAGTGCGGGCACGTACCAATGTGTTTCTGTAAAACACATGTACGTAATTATCACTCGCTTTTCGGTGAAGGAAAACATCGGGAGGAAACCCACATACCTTACCCGAGATTTATATCAGAGGTAGATATGTTATCCACCAATCCGGACTGGTCACCCATGGTAGATTATGGCCGTACCCTCCTCATGAAAGTGAGGGGAGACCCGTGCTCAACAGTGGGACGATATGGGTTGATGATGACCTATACATAATTGAGTTATTTTTAAACGACTCCAAAAAAGGAGGAGGCTATCAATTCGTCTGTATTTTTTTAGCTGCCCAAAGATTATATAACTTTGAGTTTTATTATTCTAAGCGAATTTTATTTCGAGTAGATTTTAATCTAATGGCCGTATGATACGGCACATAGATCCTGACCTTCTACTGCAATTCCATATACTAGATATAAGGAATTCTAAGAACTCATTCTAAGGAATCAAGAACTACTAGTCATGGTCCCACTAACACCTACACTAGCGCAAATACCACACAAATCTTTGCGATGTCCGGGAATCGAAACCATAACTTCACGCTTTGCAGTCGGCTTACCCATTTATTAATCGTTTGTCTGTATCATTGCTTTAGATCGCAAGGGCGAACAGCAAGCAGTGATTCCAAAGAGCCCGCGACTGTTCAAACTCTCGCCATGGCAGCGGCATTCGGCCTTCTAAACGAAGAGGAGGACCACAGCTCCGAAGATGTAGGCTTTTTTATTTTTAATGCAATTTGAGCTTCGAATGTACTTTTCTTTTATTTAAAAGTTCACGAAACGCGTTTCTGTAACGGATATTCACAGTTGAATCATCAGTGATTTTTAATTCAAACTTAACTACGGATCGTAATATTAATGCTTGTAATACTGCTAGTCGACTCTGAGTAGGTACCCGTATTTATAAACTTTTTATCCTTCATAATATTTCTGTTTTAGGAGTTATACGAAGACGCCGGTTTTGGGGATTTGTAAGTACACCTGTCTGAGTAGGTAGCATAGTGTTATATCATTTATATGTTGATGTTCTCTAACTGAAATCTCACTAATATTATAAATGTGAAAGTTTCTGGGTGTGTATGTGTGTGCCTATTGGTTCCCTCTTTTCGCCGCAACGGCTGAACGGATTTGGATGAAATTTTATATACAGATATTTTAAGTCATGAAATTGAACATAGGATACTCATTGTCCCGTAAAAAATAATGTAAGTACTAGGTGATGGTAGGTTTAATTGACTTCAATAAAGAGCTTTTTCGTGGACAACTACTCATTTTCAAAATATATGATACATGAAAATAAGGACTCATACGTATACCGGTTTTGGTTACCCATTACTGTGATTAGATACTTATTTTATGCTAATATAGTAAGTAATTATTATTCACGTATAATTTAAGTAACATATCATATTATTATTGTTAATAAATTGAGCGGAGCAGAACCATGGCTTATTCCATTTGCAGGGAAAAAGTGGAACTCGCGGATGCGTTCCGCGATTGTGACGCAGCAATCAAGAAGTTCTTTTCGAACGATATTCAGGGTGCGCTGGATCTTATGCTCCCCCAGTAAGTTCGTAGACACTAATACAACAATAATAATTACACGTTACGACCACGTACCTACATGTATTGTCTCGAGATTGTTATAGGATAATTGAATTGTCATGAAAACCAATATGGCAGCTGTAAGCTGTAAGCTGCCATATTTGATTACTTATTGAACAAAAAGTTGCCAAAACTTATCGAGTGATATAGGGAAGTAAAAGTCATAAGATCGTTCCAAAAATATAACACACTTAATACCACTATAGATTTTGTTATTATGTCGATAGGTTTGCCATTAACCACCCGGCGAGAAACTGCGATGCGATCGAATATTATAAAATACTATTTTCTTTGCAGTGCTGGAACTTCGGTTTATCATAGCTTGGGAGCATCCATTTTTGCGTTTATACCAGCGATTTTGACTTATGATCAGAAACTAATTGAAAAAGCCATGGCGGCTATCAAAAATTGCGTGAAAATTTGCAATAAGCAACGCAGGCACCACGGTATTGTGGAGACCCTCGGCTCCATAATTAAAAAGGTAATTTTCAAAAAATCTTAATTAAAAAATATACACACAGGAATCGGGTTGTCAGAGAAAATCGTAATTCTTTTAAGATGGCTGAGCAAAAAAATATACATACATATTTAATTCTGATTTGTAAAGACGTCTTTGTTGGAGCATGTACGTAAAAGGATAGCTTCCTTCCTTTATGTTCACAGAGGCGACACGTGGACAAGTAATTTTTAGAAGAAATGCAGAAATATATATGAATGTTTTTTATTACTGGCTACTGATAACAAAAACGTACTAACACTGTGGAGCTCGCCACCGGCGTGTCCCGTCGAACCTTTAACAAAACCCTGGATACTAGAAAATTGCTCGTCAAAATGTCTAAAGGTGGCTTCATAAAAAACATGCCGCTGTAAAGATGTTTTGGGCAAAATAATTACTACTTTAATTGGATTTTCTTCCGGAAAAGGGCAAAACAATACAGGCATTTGCAACAAATAACTTTTTTTAAGTTAATACTTCTATATATCTTTACAGGCCTAAATTGCCCCATTTCGTCACGATAAATACAATAAAATCTTCGGAGTAGTGCAAATTCGTAGAAAAATTATCATTATTTTTATTGTTTTTTGCCGAAAAGGATAATTGTGAGTGTTTAAGGGCCTTTCGCATCTACTACGTAGGTAGGTTTTTGTAATGAGTTTTAAAATTTCAGACGAATTATTCGTCGTACACTGACTTAGAGGCCCACGCCGAGCTGTGCTACGCCGAAGCTTTGCTGCTCCAAGCGGCGCTTACCATTATTGAGGGAGAAGACCTGGCAGGCTTAATCAAAGGAACATTCAAAGTGAGGGCGTGCCACAACGCCTATAGGTAAGAATTACAATTAATTACCTATAGCTTCAAGAAAGCAGTGCTGGCCTAGTGGGGAGAACGTCGGCCTTCCAATATGAGGGTTGCGAGTTTGAACCCCAGTGCAGGTATGTACCAATATGTTGTAAAAACATGTATGTAATTATCACTCGTTTTTTCGGTGAAAAGAATCATCGCGAGGAAACCCACATACCTATCCGACCATTAATTCGGAGATTGATATGTTATCCACCAATCTGGGCCGATTGAGGAGGATTACCTCCTTGCGAAATTGAGATGATAACCGTGATCAACAATGGGCTGATATGAGTTGTTATCGTGAGCTAATGAGATGTATTTACGAATATAAGCTCCTCCGGGTAATTCCTATTTGAAAAATCAACCAATTTGTGTTATTAACGTTTCAATTCAAGTATTATTTACTTTTACTGATATATTTTTATGAATAAGATGTCAAATATAATTTCGTACTAACAACACCATAATAATATATAAGTAAGCAAATGGAGACGAGCTGCCCGCAGAACGTTCTCGAATGTTACAGGTTTCTGAAGGATATTGGAGGTCATTTGAAAACAAATATATCCTGTGAATTTCAATCGTATTCAAATCCCGTGTGCCTCAATTTGACTAATACTATTCGATACATAATACCTACAAAAAATCACTCAAAGCTTGTAGGTATCCTAAAGTTTTATTCCAGAATAATAATTTGTTTTGGCCGTTCCGCTTATTTTAAGAACATTGTTTTACAGGGAAGCAGTATAAAACCACCTCTGTAAACTTGCGGTCTTCGAGCTCCAAACAAAAAGTTTGTAAAGCTTTTTGTTAAAGGCACCATTGTTCTTGCTCTCCCTTTGATTTATAAGACTTGAAAGTAACGCCACGTCGCTCAACAGAACGATACTAAAATATAAAATAACTGGTACCTACCAACAGTAACGCCAATATTATCTCGCTCTCGAATTTGACGAAGTTAAATCAAATGGCCAAACCATCCGAGGTTTCACATTCTCTTTTAAAAAATATATATGCATACACCCTTAGTCATCTTAGCCTTGGCATTTTAGAATTGAGAACAAAAAACTTGGAACTAGTTCCTATTAAATATATTTGTAAATATATTAATATAAGTTTGCCGTGCAGAGCAGTGTCGCGTCGCCCGCGTTGATAAGTTTATAGTTGTTTTGTATTACTTACTCATCTAGTTATGCTACATTTCAAAACTTCAAGGGGACGCCACAGACGTCTAAAGAGAAAAATATTGTCGGAAGACTTCTCAGAAAATAAAATTATACTTTTTGTGGCCTGTCGGTTACAAGACTCACGTGTACTTGGCGGTGAAGTCACGCTGAGAGGTAAGAGTACACGCAGAGCCACTTCTTAAGTAAACTGCTATGTTATCGTGTAGGCCTTCCACTGCTGTCACTATCTATGCCAATTGGTAACTAAAGTGTCTGTCTGTGATTTCAAAATAAATGCCAAAATATAAGCGCGTTTTGAACTTAAATTTTCGTGTATGTTCCATTTCGATATCACTTGTAGGCTTCAGAAGATATGAATATAAATATTATCGTACGAACGAAGTCGTTGGGACAGCTAGTCTGATGATGAGCTATATACAACTTTAGCATTTCCTTACCTATTTGCATACTTGACCGAATTTCTATACATTTAGCATAATTATTGAGGTCGATGTTGAATGTTGGCTGCCATATTATCGTCTCGAGGTATATGCATACGTTTTGATTTGCTCCCTTACTAACAAAAAGTGAAGTACTCGTATAATGCATGATATGTTAGTGAAACTTTACAGGCCAGACTTAATCCGATATTATTCAGAGTAGCCAAGTGACATTAGTTTTTTCTGTAAAGTTTTTTTCGAATATGCCGAGAAGATATCGTCAAAAATTATAATTTCAAATCCGTGTTTTATACATTGGAGATTTCGTTGGAGACGTGTCATTGGAGACGTGTTTTTACCTTTATAGAAGACCAGCAGCGCCGCGCGGTCTCACCCGCGATAACCATTACCACACAGGAACCGTACATTTTTCTTTTCAACCAACATCAACCCACTGTTGTGTATAGGTCTCCTCGTGTGCACGCCATTCCTTTCGGTCCTGCGCCAGACGAATCCGTTGCCTTCCTGCAAGCATCGTGGTATCGTCTTAATCTCCGTCCATTTCTTGGCCACCACTCCGTCACTGCCCTAGTCCATCGGCCGTATTCCCTTATCGCCAAATGACCTGCCCATCCCCACTTCAACTTTGTGATCCGTTTCCTCACGACTTTCATACATTTTTAAGGGATATAAATTATCATATGTTACCCTGGGATAACTCACATTTTAAATGAAAACGAAACAATAGCATAAACAGAAACAAGCTGCAAGCAGAACGTCCCAAGTCCATAAAAAATGATACCAGGCCCGGATGTGGCCCGAGGCAAAAAATCCTTCAACCAATTTCAAATTTATGTGTATTTTAAATGATGTGCAAATGCGAATATCAGGAGTGGGTACCATGATCAAAATATGCGCACATAAACGAAGGTAACGTACCGGTAGAAAAAATAGAATATATTACCTTTTCAAGGCAACATTGTGTAAAATAATGTAAACTGGTATCCCCTTTTGCGTCTCCTGTGTGACAGGCAATCAGATAAAAACCAGCTACACGTTTTACACTATTTCTTACAAAATTATTCGTTATTCTCTGCAGTTACATACAATTTTTATTATTTTATAAAAATTTACTGATTATCTTAAAATCGTTACATGTTTAGGGTCTTCGTCCGCGGTAACTCAGGACGACTGCCGACAAATCGACCATCGTCGTCGCTCGGTCCGATAAATCGACTCGTTCATTCGTACAGCCGTAGTTGTTTTTTGTCATTGGTGCTTCCGACAGCCTATAACAACGACCGTAGAAATACATAGCTTGCCGCACCAGATCTACCTATCGATTTTTAAATGGATCATGTGCGTAAACAGTCTTGGTTGCAGTTGTTGACCAATTACCATTTGAATACGTGGCATCGTTTGCATCTGAATGCCGATATATTGTATCTCGCATATCGTTGACATTATTTAACTGCTATTTCAGTATGTTGCACTTTAGCCATAGAATAATATTTAAAAAAAAGTATGTTATTCAGTATAATGTACCTACGTTATTGCTTATCTCGTTCTGAAACATAATAGATTGCTTCACGTGTTCTACCATGACCACAATGACAACACGTGGAGGCTTAGAAGTATGACCCCAGGTGTTTCCGTCGTTCTAGTACGAAAATAGAAAAATAGTTGTTAATACGAATACTTAGCGCGACAACACTAGGATACTTACTCTTACCTCGTACATTCCAATATCGGCTGTGCAGTCGGCGGGTGTGCAGGTTCGCCATTAAACGTTATTGAAAGTACATAGTTTTTTATGGAAAAAGTGTCACTGTAATAATAAATAAATAATATAAATTAAAATTAATACATTAGCCGCTTAAATTTTTATAAATTTCTAATTATCCCTTCGAGAATAACGGGCGCTTAATTTCAAGTCTGCGGGCTATTTTGAAGATTTCGTTATGACTTATGTATGAGTCAATGATTTTTTATTTACGACCGCCCGGAATTAGAATTTCATCGAAATAAAAACTAAAATTTCCAATTCTGTGCAGCTGCTGGTTTCGGGTGTAGCTGAACAGTATTTAAACACGTATAAAACTTTTTTAGGCAACATTACATTACGTAACCACTATTGAAGATTACATTTTGTGTGTACAAATTATAATACATGTGTGCGGATTTAGGGTGACCCCGGGACCACCCTAGCCCCACCTTAACCTGCCGAGGATATGCTAAAGGTTTCGTCAAACAGCGCCGCGCGCATATTTACTTGATAAGATTCGGTGGTCACGTGTGGTCATAGTGGACTTATTTTTTGGTAGAAGTGTTTGTGGTGTCAAAGTTTTTTTCACGGCGCTGCTAGACGAAGGCGGGTACGGGGACAGTACGGGGCCGTACTCTCCGCGACGCGCCTGCGCGTTCCTCTGATCGCGTACTGCGCAGCCATACGCGCTAACATCCACATTCTGAAAGCTCTAAAAAAATTGTGCGACCCATCCAGTATTATTTTTTTATATCAAGAGACAGCAGCTTAATTTTGAGGTCAGTTTTTCGACATCAAGCCGGCCGGCATTAATTAATTTTCGCCAGAAATCAGAACCGCATGTAGTTTTACTGGGCGATACTGAAAAAATAGTTAAACATTTTTATCAGAAAACATAGTCAAATCTAAAGCGACCCTTTTGATTTTGCAAAAGTTTACGCCCCGTGTTACTAATTAATCCAAAATTGTGTGACTTTTGTCACACTTAATGATTTTATAATTATTATGGTGTCCATTACAGGCATTGCTGGGATATGACAGATTCAAAAACATGGGAGACGGAGGAATCGCAACTACATTTCAAAAGCGGCGTGCGTCTTGGCATGGCGACCTTCAATCTTATGATCTCAATGGTACCCTCGAACATCCTCACGTTCTTGGAGTTCGCAGGATTCTCTGGGAACCGGGTGAGTAAATTAGATAAAATGAATTAATATAATGAAATAGTATCCGCAGTCCTTCCTAAAACATATATTAAAGTCTGAGGAAACGTTCGCAAATTGTTAGGCTGTACTGACTACTGGTGTACAGTGATAACCCACAGCACTTGTGGTCGTATCTTGCCTCTGAATACGGACAAATGCGCCTTAATTAAAACCAAATAAGAACAGCAGAAAAATGGTCTAAAACTAAATTATCTTTTAACTTATCCATAAATACAATGGTGACTGGTGGTCAACTAATTGGGGACAGGTGAAAATTGCGTCCAATATGATTGCTAATTTAAACTATTTTCATCATATATTTTAACTACGCAATGTTTTGGATAGTAAATTCATCATTCGGATAGTTACTGGCCACCTAATTGGGGGACATTAAAAATATTCTCATTATCAATTTCAAAAACAGAAGTTTTCCTTTTTTTTGCGTAGAATTCTAATTTTATTGTTGGTGGTTGATTCAAATACTTACTGCAACTAATTTTTGTGTGCAATAAACAAGAGTAAAAAAAAGAGTTGTGATGCGACAGTGAGAAAAATAATAATTACTTTCTAAGAGCGGCTGGGCGTATCGCAAAATTGCAACATTGTATCATTAAAGACGTTCCAAATGAATGGTCAACATTTCAAAAGGAATGGGTCGACTCAAAATATGTCCAAAAAGAAAAGACCGAGCAATACCAGTCGGCAGGAACATAGAAGGATAGTCGTCGTATCTAAACGTGTAAAGGTTCAGTTGAGATCAAGAGCGAAAGTATATGAGTTGGAACCAACTGGAAGCGTGTCTGTAAAGACTATTCGTCGAACATTGGTGGAAGTAGTGCTAATTGGAATAGTAGCTCGTAAAGTACCTTTACTGAAAACGAAGTACAAATTCGCACGGATAGCGTTTGTCAGAAAGTATCAGCACGGGACCTTTCTCAATCTGTCCTGTTTTCTAATAAAACCTAGAACAACATAATTTCATCTGACGGCTGGCAGTATGTCCGACGTCCTGCAGAAGCGGAAATGAACCCATTGTACACCAGCAACCAAGCTAAGAATGGAGGCGGCAACATTAATTTTTGGGTCTGTTTTTCGGGACACGGTGTGGGGCCTGTACGAAATATTGGAAGCATTGCGGATCAGCACCAATTCAAACAAATTTTGGCAGAAAGTGTGCTGCCTTATGCCGTAGAAATTCTGCCCATTATTTGGACATTTCAACATGACAACGACCAGAATGACACAGCGCGATGTGTGAAAGAGTTCCTCACCAATCAATCAGTGGTTGTGTTGGATTGGCCCGCGAACAGCCTAGATCTTAACCCCATTAAAAATGAATGGAACGAATTTAAAGTAGCGAACCATCGCACCACCTCCGCTACCCAGCTTTATGAAGAATTTTCCGATGTTTTATATAGTATTTCTATTGAAATCTGTAACAAACTCATAGCGTCCATGTCACGTCGGTGACAAGCTGTTTTTTACCAAAAACGGCAACCCCATCGGATAATAAATAGAATGTTTCTACATTGATTTTAATATAAACAGTTATAAAACTCAGTATTTGCTTGTTATTTTGTATTCTGGTAATTATTAGGAATGTTGCTCTCAAATAGTAGACAGGAAAACGGATGTTTTCCGTCGTCATGAAATAAATAAGTACTAAAGATTTTTTTCTGAAATAATATCTGTGCTTATAACAACAACCCACCCACCTACATGCCAACATAGACTTGATCAATAAAATCACAAGAGTAAAAATACAGTTACACATCAAGAAAGGAAAAATAAACGTTACCTAGTACTTTGTCCCTAATGAGTTGGCCACCACTGTATATAATTATACAGGGTGTCCGGTAATGAGTGGATGATTCTGCAGGTGCGTGTGAGTGCGTCAAGACCGATAGAAAAAAAATATGTGGTTTTATCTACCAAAATATTGTAATGCGTGTTGTTGAGCACTACTATTCTTCATAATATTATAATAAAAAATACCAATTGTTTTCCTGAATTCGTTAAAATGGTACTCAATTATGTGAGGAAGGGAAGTTTTTAAATCTTATCTTATATCTTTAAATGAGCAATTCTTGTATATATATATATATAGATATATAATTATAATTAGAATCTCGGAATCGGCTCCAACGATTTTCATGAAATTTAGTATATAGGGGGTTTCGGGGGCGATAAATCGATCTAGCTAGGAATCATTTTTAGAAAATGTCATTTTATTCGTTTTTTTATAAAAAAAAAAAAAAAAATACCGAGCAAAGCTCGGTCATCCAGGTACTAAATACTTAAGCCACATGCTGTCTGGGTAAATATATATATATTTATTTTTCTACTCGGCCTTGACCCCTCCCACGCGCACCTGCAGGATTATCCACTCATTGCCGGACACCTTGTATGTATTATATATATAATTTAAAAAAATATATCATTATTAAAAATTTACCAAGTTGTACTAGGCAGCTACGAAGATTCGTTTATTATTATCTTGGCTGAATAACCTATCAGAGAAGTTGTTAACAACAGTAATCTTGGGATGTGACTTACGTACAATATAAATAAAAGGTAGGCATGGATTGAAGTCTCAATTAGAACGACGAGTCAAATGAATCCTCAACATCTACGTATGTAAGGTTAGTTTCATAGGGCCACATTATTTTTAGTAGTCAAACCACGGCAAATGCGGTGGCCCAACACACAAGTTAAAACAAACATACAGCTCTTTTTATTTATTACGAATCCTCATCGCCATCCTGTCTCTCTGAACCTTTACAATAATTGGATGTTGATGGATGATTGATTGCGCCGATGTGATAGTGAGATAAACTCAATTTTAAAAAGTGCATAAGGAAATATACAAATATGGTACTTATTCTTCAATTACTTTAAGTCAAACGTTGTATGTAGCTTCAGATTCAAGATAGCGTCGCTTCCGAGCTGACTGCGATCGAAATGAAGGTAATTTCAAATTAGTATTTCCAATTCCTACAGCCAGCACAAGTACAGCAGTTTTTACTCTAGCCACGCTAATTCGACATGTTCATGAAACTTCCATTGCAATAACAGTACTTAACAATATTAGTGTGCATGACTCACTTCATTTAGTTTGTAATATAAGCCTTATTTAGTCAAACGATTGATTTATTGATTGATGCTTGAATTGGTTAATTCTTATAATACTTGGACTTGCATAAGCGATATCTCTTAATATTCGTATTGTTAACATTTTCCAGCTACTTCTCATATCCGTAGACCTTTTTTTTTACCCAGTGTTTGCTATTGTAGTTAACAATTAATTTTTATACGCACCGCACGTGTTTATATACTCTACCTATACACTAAACATTATAACCATTTACTTCAAGTACTTACACCAAGCTTTTTTTTATAATGGTAAGTGCTGGGTGACACTGTAGAGTGTAGCTGCTATAGGCAGGCGTGGCTCTTACCATTAGGTGAACGACTTGCTCGTCTAGCTACTTAGTTTAACACATATAAAATAATCTTTCTAGCTATCCCTTAACATTGTAGATACACTTCTGCTTTACACCGTACATTCTAGTTTTCGATCACTGCAGGTCAGTTCAGTCAGTTACTATGAATGTTTTTCTGTTTAATAAAGAAATTACCAACCAACAAAGTTCTAACTTTGCCTAACAAATTGAACCATGTGTATGCACTATTCGTTGGAAGCCGGGCGCTCCCTTCATATATTGGCTATGAATGCTGAGAGTTTGTTTACCTGATAATCCTATAATGAACACTATCAAATGATAACGATTGGGACAGACAGCTACCGTGCCTCACGAAGCACGGAGCGAAGGCAATCTTCACCTAGCTTACGAGAATAAATCATTCGTTCGGGATCAAGGATCGAACCCGTACCACTATTCACGAGTGTCGGAACGTTTTCGAATCCGATTCCTACGAATTCATTCCCAATCCAACGCATTCGAAAAACGTTAATTCATTAAGTTAGGTAATTTTTCGGGAAATAATTCGTCGAAATCGGATAAGACTTTCCGACATTTGTTATAGGGTACTGGCGTCGTTCGGTTGCAAAGCGTACATGCTACGCTCGGCCACAACGATCTTAGTAAGATAGGTCAATGCTCGGCCACCATTTCTCATGTCACACTCTCATCAATGATCAGTCGCAGTTCGTGGCATTACGTTACATGCGAACATTCTTTACCAAGTACCAGATCAAATGATCCGCCACGTGACTTAGACAGGCGCTCGGAATAATGTTCTTATTAGTAACTAGCTGGACACCACGGTACAACGCGCGAAATTCCAATGTTCCCGCATGAACTTCGCTTTTCTCCGGAAAAGAACATAGCCTATTATAGCCAATAATTAAAATTTCTACCTACTTATTAGAAAGTATTTTTATTATGAATTACAATTCCTATTAGTGAATGAATTTTTATAATCGGTTCAATAGTTCCAGAGATTGCCTCGAACCAAGCTACAAACTCGCAAGCAAGCTTTCCTCTGTATAATATTAGTGTAGATTGCAGTGACTCCTACTGTTCTGTGTTATATTGGACCCGTGACTTCGTTCACGTGTTACAATTTGTTTCAACTCAATCGATGAACGACGCGCGAGACGAACCAATTATCCGATACCACTTGCGCGCCACTTTATTCATGTTGATTGTAAATACTGACATCTGTCAGAAACTGTCTAACGAACGACGAACATACATAAAAAATACAGACGAATATCTAATCTTCTCCTTTTTTGAAATCGGTTAAAAAATAAGTCACATAAACTTTCATTTCAACATCTCTGTCTGAAATTTATTTGTTTCACAATATTTCCAAAATTGAAATTGTTTTTCCACAGAAACGACGCAAATATAAATTAATTGAACCTTTATACAAAAAGAACGAAGTCGTATAACGTTTAGAATGGTGGTTAATTAAAAAGCCCGCTCAAAGTAAATTACAAACCTCAAAGAAAAACTTGGCGTTACTTCGCAACGTGAAACGTCACGTGGCGCGCCAGGTATCCAGAAATAACGAAGTCATATAAATTATATTTACAAAGCCTGGTTGACGTCGGAGCAAGAACAAAGCTTTCAATTTTTCTAACGAGTGGAATATCGAAATGTACAAGTAGATGTATATGGCTTGCGGTACAGTTTTAGCACTTCCAATATACAATGTCCAATGTTTTAGCGATTTCGACATCCTGATTCTTGTCTAATCAATCACCGAAGTTTCGCAACACTGGACGTCGGACCTTGGTATTTTTGACTGCCTGGTAATATTTGGTTTTTGTCGGAATTTATTTGATCTATAGTCATAATCCTGTACAATGAATTGACTGCTGCCTGCAACAACGTGGCGACGTTGGCTACATTTATAGATACAGTCTAATGAGCTCAGACTGTTGACTCGGAAATAAGTGTTCCTAAATTATCATAAGCCTTGATCGTTTGCAGAACTACGGCCTCAGCGAGCTCCAGAAAGGCTCGAGAGCCCCCGGGATGCGGAACGTATTGTGCGATCTCACGCTTCTGGCGTACCACCTTGTCCTGCAGGCTTTCATCGGCGGAAAAGGAGACTACAAAGTATCTAGAGCCATTATAGAACACGCGTTAGAAGTAAGTAGCTCACCTTACATTTTATGCTCTAACTTTTTTTCGGCGTTACGTAAATACTTAGATCCTGAATTCTAACGAGGATTCCACGTAGGAATCTTAGGCATCAAGAACTACTAGGACAAACAACCAGACTCTGAGCAAATACCTGTGGTTCACGCAAATTTATGCTCTGTGCGGGAATTGAACCCGCAGTGGCTCAAAACCCACTTACGCCACGGATGCCGTCACAGTCTCCGGACTACAGTTAGGCAATAATCAGTTTTTTTATAGTTAACGCAGCGATACGTTCTATCCAATCCTATGAATTACAGGGAACGAAGTAAAGAGATTATGCTTGCTGAGTCTCGTATCGGCGAGTGTGCACAGCCGGCATAACACGTTATATAAAAAGTCTCGGGATGTTTCTGTGGTGCACCCTGTCTTCATAAGCCCTTCGTTCTCATGTTGAATCAATAATATTAATCGGTTATTTCGTTTTTTTTCCTAGGTATATCCAAACAGCGTGTGGTTCTTGGTGTTCCGAGCCCGGTTCTATCTGCTGCAAGGCGGCATCCACGAGGCTATCAAGATATACAAGGAAACCAGCGAGTTAGGACAGGAGGGCTTCAAGGAGTTCAAGCATCTGTGTTACTGGGAGCTGATGTGGATCTCCGCGTATGTGTTGTGCTCCTTTTTTTAACCACCGACGCAAACGGGGATGGTTTAAGTTTAACGCACGTATCTGTGTGTCTGTCTGTGGCATCGTTGCTCCCAACCGGATTAACCGATTTCCGGTGTTTATACCTTGAAAAGTGACTTCATTGAGAGAGCTCTGAACTATGTTTCAAGTTAATCGACTCAGCCGTTCGAAGATCATCAGCTCTTTTCTTGTTGATGAAGGCATCTTTCTTATGTTTGATCGGTTCAATGATATTGCAAGCTCATCACCTTGAATCTGCAGCACACCCAACTCATTACCAACTTACAGCAAAGGTATCCTGTTTGGGCTCATTGGAATGGTCTCAATGAATATGTTATAGATCAACGTTCTTTATGTAGAACTATATGGGGTCACCCAAACGTGTACTATGTTCTACATCTCTGCGGTGCGCACTCGGCACCGTGTTTAATGCAGGTTTAGTGTGGTGTTAGCAGTCCCGAGGTACGGAGCAGCACAGTTATTTAAAAAAAACAATGCAGTAAGTACGTGCATGTGAATTCAAACTTCAATAGTTTAACATAAATATGAGTGTATAATTGGATATTAACATCGTAACAATACAAAAAAATAACTTTTATTTCTTGATTTAACTTAGTTTTTTTTATCGAAGTAGGCGGCCATATTGTTTGAATATAGTTACCTACAATCATAGATTAAATTGTACAAAATATGTAGCAGTGCAAAACTGTACATTAAATATTTGTGTCGGAATAGATGATTAGTCATTACCCTTTGTTGTTTATTTGCTAAATACATATCTTACTGTTACCGCCGACAGCATATATTATTATCTAGTCAAAAAAAAAAACACAAAACTCTTAAAAAACGAATACGTAAATTTTACGTCCCTTTCGACCTCATGTCAACGAGACTTCTTCACCAAAAGCGTTCTACCGCAGCGTGTTTACACTGTACACTGTCTGATTTGGCGACTAATTACTGTATGAGCGCTGCAGCTGCTTTTTAATACGCTTCAGTTAGTTTCTTTTTTAGTTTATTAAACCCTAACGAAATGGAGCATGATAGCTTAGGATAGCTTCTCTACGCAGTAATATAGCACAATGTTATAGATAGATGGTTATCTGGCTCTTTTTTTCGTAACGGGGGGTTATAAATTATTAATGTATACTGGTTTAAAGCATTATAGAATTATAGAATAGAATAGAATAGAAAACTCTTTATTGTACACCAGAAACAAAAATAAACACAGTACTGAAAAAAAAAATTCATTATAACCGTTTATACCATTAGATTAATTCAATTACAGGTTGATGTGGGACTTTAGATCGTCCAGCATTTACGCCGGCCACCTGATCGAACAAAGCGCTTGGTCCCGCACCACCTACAGCTACGTAAAGGCGGTCATGCTGATGCTGCTGGGCAATGATTCCACCCACGCCGACCACGTGGAAATCAAGGAGTTGCTAAGGTTATTTTCAATCAGTAATTTTTTTATATGTTTTATATTACTGAACAGGTTTGCGGTTGACTACTATCTCGCTTGCTTTTAAGTCACCGTGGCGCTTACCATCAGTTAAAACTTTATGGTGTTCAATAAAGAACTATATTGTTTATATACGACATGCTCGACTCACGCGGTTACCTAGTATCTATATATATAAAAATGTTATGTTGGTTTGTGTACGCTTCAAAAACTCAAAAAGTTCTGCACCGATGGAGCTGAAATTTTAGCATGATATATAATCCGCATCAAAGATTGTTTTTATCTATTTTTTCATCAGTGGCATATCAGCGAATGTGCGAATGTGGCACAGCGAAGCGTGGCAGGGTACAGCTAGTAATAATATATATGTATACAAATTTTCAGGGACGCGGGCTTGTACAAGATCCGTATCGCCGGAAAATCTCTCCCGATGGAGAAATTTATCATCAAAAGATGCTCTCGCTTCCGAACACAGCAGGAGAAGCTGATACTGCCCGGCATTGAACTGCTTTGCATTTGGAATCTACTTCCGCTGTTAAAAGCCAACACCGGCATCCTGCAGAAATTCCTTAAGGTGAGGCAAAACACTTTGTACTATGTTTCACGCCTCAATTCGTCGTTTGTCACGCGTACAGTTCAAATTAAACACGAGAAAACAACGAGTCCACGTTATCGAGATTCGGGACGAGTTTAACTATAGTTAACACTTTAACTTCTAGAATTCTGCAAGTTACACATATAAATTAAGTTTGTATCTACATGCGCCAAGTCTATCTCTAAGTACGCATACATATTCATGACCTTAACGAAAGACAATCCGCTATATAGTATGAAGCTTCATATAAATTCTATTATACACTTGGGCGTGTAGTATTGACTGACTTTTCGATTGCGTGTGGAGGAGTGTCCAGTCTGTTTGTCGTACGTAATATAATTGTGTATTATGTGGTTTAGATTAATTTAGAGTTATTTTTTGTGCAGAAAATCGTGGAGACTCGTGAGGCAGCGATGTGTGGGCCGAAGGACTGGATGTGCGGTCACGAGGCAGACAACGACGCCCTCCTGCACTACATGCACGGATGCGTGCTGTACGCCATGGGGCTGCCGCGCCAGGCTCTGCAGGAATTCCGTCAGATCATCATGTAAGAACCTAATTTCAATTAAGTATTATTCTATAAAAGCTTTGCTCCGCAAATCCGTAATAAGGTGCCTATTTCGGATGATTATGTTTTGTTCAATTCCGTTACTATTTAATATAAAATAATATCTGATTTGCTTTTCACTATGCTGGCAGACAGGTAATGAAGGACGCCTGTCTGCGACGTGGTAGATGGCTTGAGTTCACTTGGAAAATGAGACAGTTGAGTCGGAGCTCTGGTGGAGTACATACGTTTGATACAGACATTAAAGTGATTTGAGTTTCACTGAAAAAGGTTCCTGGTCGGCTAACAAGGTTCTCAGTCCAGCTAGGTAACGTGTCACCACGTTTTTTTACCAACACAACCCGTCACAATATAGTATAGTCTCAATACTAGTGACTAATAGTATAATACAGAAATGGCGTTCCATCTGCATAGGCTTGTGGTAACAAATACGTATTTTATAAAATGTTGTCTGTATGTCATTTTAACAAAAAAAATATTTGATACACAGTTTGAAGAAGGACATCAAAGAAGATCACTTCCTGGTCCCTTACGCTATTTCGGAAATGGCCATGTGCCACTACAAGTACCGAGAGTACCAAACCAGCATGGAGTTGCTTGTGGAAGCCAAGTAAGTTTAAAAAAATGACTTATTTTTTTTTATTAACGGTTTAACTAGACGAGCGCCGTCGTTCACATAATAGTCATCGCCATGCCTGTTTCTAACAGTTCGTGCTACTAATTGTATCTGTAAACCTTACGTGGCACTGTAAAACTTTCGTGAGGAACATTAGGTTTTAATCCGCCACGGGGGCTCGGTCCGGATTGGTGGATCACATAACGCCGAAATAATTCCCGGGCGTGCGGGTTTCCTCACGATGTTTTCCTTCAACCTAAGCCGTGTAGATCCACACTATAACATCTCATTGTTTATCTTTTCAGGAAGAAGTACTCCGGTTATTCGCTGGAGTCGCGCTTGCAGTTCCGCATACACGCGAGGATGCAAATGATCCGAGAGGCTCTCGGCAACTACCGTTACGAAAGCCGGCCCATTTTTGCGTTGACCCCTTAAGCAAAAACGAAATACTAGCGTATTGAAATGAAACCCTCGCTCAGTGTCCTTTCCTTAGGGCGGTATTCAACTATTCAGGCTCGGTCGGAGGGGTATTATGTTCAAAATTCAGATATCTAGTTTCATGTGGGCCCTAAGAGAGCACTCGTTAATATTTTCAAATTTGGGTAACATGCATTCGAAAAAAAACGACAAAAAAACTCACGGCGGTTCTTATTTCATCATGCGCTCTCGTTTGTTTGCCGTTTTTTGAAGAGTTTTCATTCTTTACGCTAGCTACTATTTTTAGAGTAGGCTTGTGCTGGGTTCCCTTTGGTCAACATTTTGCGTTGAGTGTGGAAGATTACACTCGCCACAAATCATTTCGCGAGAAATTCATATTTGTTTCCACCCATTTTTTGTACTTCTATCCGTGCGCGTGCGCTGACGTGTGTAAAAATGAGTGAGCACGTCCGCACTAAAATGCGCTATTATAATACTACATGTATTAAATGTAATAAACCGAACGTATGCGTCCGTACGTACACATTCAATTTAAATAAATCGTGAATATATGACCCAGCTAAAAAACTAAAAAAATACCAAAAAAATATATTTTTTAGATGTTATAATATGTTTAGAATATGAAAGGGTAAAGTTTGGAAAGTTTCCGACGGGCGATACTGTAATTTGCGGCCGTACTGACAAACCTGCAGGGAATCAAACTAATCTCACTACTGGACAATACACTTATCGCAGTAAGATGGCTATAGCCGTTGTGTGATCAAATTCCTACTAGTATAACGAAGTGCTTCAGAAGCATCTCTAGTGATATGATCATAGCACTACTCATCTAGTGATATACTTATTTATGAGCGACGAATCCGTTGCACGAATTGAACGCGGGATGAATTCCCGATTCGCGTTGACTGTGCGCGTCATTTGCGACGTGCGAGTCATGTGTACTTACGCCATTCTCGAATATTTATACTCTCTTGATCTCTTTAACCCACCTTGTCGCTGCTCTCTTCCGCCGCTCACTCTACTCTCCCGTGCACGCTGAACAATGACTGGCGCCGGGAAGTGAAGCGTGGAGTCATACGGATCGCCGCCGGTAGTGGTCCGTAACCTGCTCTCGAGCGACGACATCTGTCGGTCAATTTATAAGCATACACTAGAAAAGTCATGTGGTGTTATCATCGTCATCAACAACCCATATCCGCCCTCTGCTGAACACCGGTCCTCGACTCGCTTGTGACGAGGATTAGGCCGGTACAATACGGGTCAGTACTCAGCACAAATATCGCACGAAATTCTACTGAAGAAACGTCTATGACAGCGCTTTTACTAATTTTGCTAATGTGGAATATTTACCATAAAGTATTTGTTAACGGGCATTAGTGTGGACAAATGATACAAACCCAAAAATAAAAGTGCCATGTTGTGTGAAAAATAAATCTCCCAGAAAGTTTCAGTAAAGTTTCCACCACTTAACTGAATCTAGACTGTACTTGATCAGTCTACTGAATATCTGACTGGAACTCGATATTTTTACTATTTTAAGAGAAACAGTATTTAATGTCTTGCAACAGGCTAAATAATATACAAACCGTGCAAAGCATAACACAAAAAAAAACTCAGTAAGCATCCATCATACTGCGAGATATCGGACGCCAAGTCGCTGTTTGTCATATTCAGTTTATCTGAAAATAGTATAAGGCTTATACTTACCTATAAAACTGACTGTATTAGACCTGTCGGAAAATGTATGCGGATTTTGAAAAACGGATTAATGATTATGTGTTAATTATTGTTAATGTATTAAGCATTTAAAAATGCATTTTCGTAGTAATTAAAAAAAAGAAAAAATACAAAAAAAAAATTGGTTATTATAAGTAAAACTTAAGGGCACCGCACGCTTATCTTTCAATGTAAAGAACAAGCACAAGTACAAACAAGATGTGAGGAGTGTTAGGTGGAATGGGTGGTTGGTATTTATGTGAAGCTATACTTACGTATGAGCATAATTTAATCGAAACCTAGTTTTAAAATAATTAAATAATCTTGCCATTTAATACTATCCAGTCACGCCCCCGTCGTGGCGGTTGATTTTTTACAGCGTCATTGTAGCCTGTCTGGTGATGCGGGAGTTATTCAATTTTGAGCGAATGCGGGGCGGAAAAAATGCGTAATGAATTTTGGGCAATTAAATAGGGAGGAGCGCCGTGTTCACACTAAAAGAGGAAAGGCAGCCAACAGGCGAAATGCACTTACCACTAAGCCAGCTTCCTCGTCCTCCTTCAGGCGTTCAGCACTGCTCCACTAGCGGGTGCGTCGACAGTTACGGTCAAAGTGACGGTTGGCAAAGGATGATCACAACACAATAGTAAGCGCGGCGGTTGAAGGTCGGGCAGAGGTAGGTCCCGAACCTTCCAGTGGAGGATGCGGTGCGTAACTGGCCGTGGTTGGTCGACGGCAGAGGAAATCGTTCTCTTCGAGAGCGAGAGGTGGTCGCCGCGTGTGCAGGCTGTCACCGTTCGGATGACGTCTCAGCCAGCCCAGCGGATCGGCACATTCCACCCAGAGATGGCGCGCTTCCCTCAATTAGTGTGAACATATAACGGCGTAACCATTTTCTCCCCGGCTTTGGGAATCCTTAGGATTTCCAAAAGAGAAGAGAGAGGGGGAGGGGGAGACCTATAAGAGGTTGAAGCGGATTGAGGGTTGCCTAGGTGGGTTAGTGTATAAAGATGCGGGTAATATAAAGTGTGTGTAGAATTAATTAAATAAGTTACAATAATAAAGATGCGGTTTGTTTATTTTACTAAAGATAATGCGGAGATAGTGTAAGTTATTGCGAGGGAAGAGGGCATAACTTCACTACTGGACGCTTAAATGTTCCAGCAGTGGTGCGTACTAGAGCGACGCGCGTTACACCGTCTTTGGTCGGATATACTTGCTCAATAGTGCCCGTCGGCCAGCGGAGCGGCGGAGTGTTATCTTGGCTGATAAGAACTAGTGTACCGGGTTGGATTGATGCCGCAGGGGAATTCCATTTTTGTCTTAGTTGCAGAGTGTGTAGGTATTCTACATGCCATCTTTTCCAGTAGCTTTGTACCAAGTGATCTAAGAGTTTCTTTCTGTTACCGAGAGACATTGATTCATTAATTTCGAGCGCGGGCAACGATTGTAACGGTGTGGTATTTAAAAAATGAGCGGGGGTTAGAATAGCGTGCGGCTGGTCGGACAGCAAGCACAATGGGCGACTGTTTAAAAGGCATTCGATTTGCGTAAGAACTGTCAGTAGTTCCTCATAGCAAAGCAGTTGGGTTCCTATTGCGCGGAATAAGTGAGCTTTCACGCTTTTAATTTGACTTTCCCAAATGCCTCCAAAGTGAGGCGCGCGAGCGGGAATGTTTCGCCATGTGATTTTCCGGTTGTTTAATTCGTTCCTAAATGCGGTACAAGTATCCTTAGCAGCCAGAAAATTATGTAGTTCCTCCAAATGGCGTTTGGCTGCAATGAAGTTGGTACCGTTATCCGAGTACAGGAAAGAAATCGGGCCTCTTCTTGCCAAAAATCGTTTGAGAGCGTCTAAGAAGGTTTCTGCACTGAGGTCTGAGGCGATTTCAATATGAATAGCTTTGGTAGTCAAACACACGAAAAGGCAAATGTAAGCCTTCTGGCTTCTTACTCCACGTCGGCGCGTAAGAGTTATGTTTATAGGTCCAGCGTAATCTACTCCCGTGTGTGTGAAGGCCTTGGCTTCCTGAACTCGAGCGGGAGGGAGATTTGCCATCATAGGCGTAGGGTGGCAGGGTGCAACCTTGAAACAGAAGTTGCACTGGCGTATGCGTTGTCGGATTATATTCCGAGCCGAAATAATCCAATACCGTTGTCTTAGTAAAGACATGAGAAGGTGCGAGCCGGTATGAAAATTGCAGCGATGACAATCGTCAATTATCAAGTTAACTACGTGATCGCGACGGGGAAGTAATATCGGGTGGCGGCTTTGATATGGTACGTCCGCACTCTTTAATCTGCCCCCAACGCGTAGTAATCCGCTGCTAGCGTCCACGAACGGGTCTAGTTTCCGTAAACTAGGAGCGGGTGGACTCCCTCTCGGTATGGTTTTAAGTTCGTCAGTGAAATGTTTGCGTTGTAAGTCACGAAGCAGTATGGTTTCAGTAGCCTCCATTTCCGAAGCTTCAATAGCCGAAGGTAAACGCGGCAACTTCTTTGCAAAGCGTAGGACGTATACCACAATGCGTAGCAGCCTTTTCCAGGTAGAAACCCGGGTGGCGAGCTCAAGATATTTACGATCTGACTCAGACAACAAGATTCGCAGATACATCTGTTGCACATCCGCGGTAATGGCAACTTTGAAGTATCGGAACCTCAGAAGAAGTGCGAACAGATCTGCCTGAAGGTTAGGCCCCGTATGTAAGAGTTCGTTAAGCGACAGCTTTGTGTCCGTCGGCGCCGACGCATTAAGAACGATGCGCACCTTCGTACTCGATTTATCTGAACGAATCACGGCGTGGTGAGGTATGAAGTAGCCTTCAGCGATAGCGGCGGCAGAGTAAGGTATCTCCGATAAGTAACCCTTTTTCATGTAGTCCGTTATGACGTCATTATACGCTTGACGCAATGCGGTATGCGCCTTAAATTTGCGCTCCAATGCGGTTAGACGGCGTTGTGCATGTGTGAAGGATTCACCTAGTAGGTTAGGATCGCCTTTAAAAGGCAGCGAGACAGTATAGCGGCCGCAAGGACCCCTAGTGACAGTCGACTTGAACAACTGTTCACAGTCCTGACTTTCCGGCTTCTCAATTGTTGACGAAGGTAGCTCTTCAAGTTCCCAGAATTTTACTAGGTTTTTGTTAAGTTCATAAACTAAAGGACCGAAGGACCAAACTACACCTTCAGGGTTGGCAATAGGTACTTCCCCCATGACAATGTAGCCAAGCGTTGTTTCAAGAGCGTAAGGAGCGGAGCGAGCGGTATCCGAAAAGTCAGAGCGAGCGAGCGGCGGCGGCGCGGGCGGTATTACTTTACCCCCGAGCATTATAAATGCGAACATCTGGGTGCCTAATATCACACTGATATCCCCAGGAATGTTCCAAGTTTCATCAGCGAGTGGTAACTCCTTGAAGTACTCCATCACCGACGAGGGTACCGTACGTGTAGGCAACAAATCAGTTATGTGGTTGACTACTAAAAGGTTTAAATTATAGTGAGCGTCAGAAACTCGTGACTCAATTTCCAGTGTAACGTGACCTTTAATAGGTGACGAAATTGACCCTACTGATTTTAACGAGGAGTTTACAAGCGGTTGTATGTCTAAGTTTAATTTATTGCAACATGCAAGCGTAATAATATTATGTTGTGAAGCACTATCCACTAGGCAACGTATTAAAGTGCCTTTCCCGTTATTCGGAACGAGTACTTGAGCAGTAGGCAAAACAATGTTATTATCTAACGGAGAAGAAATGTTGTGTGAAGGCGAAGTAGGTGTGTTAACCGCAGCGTTAGAAACGCGCGATGCGGACGCTGTATGTACGTGAGTCCCACTATGCATGCAGACTGAGGAATACGAGTCCGCCGAGCGGCCGGCCGTGTCGCCGCGGCCGGATGTAGCCGCGTTCGCGCCGTCTGAACTGTTATAACGAAAGCCTACAGACTGCGATTTTGATGAGTTTGAATCATAGTTTTCGAAGTGTAGCAGCGAATGGTGTTTTTTATGACACTGCTTACAAGTATTATGCGAGCCACAGTTAAGCGTATTATGTTTTGCACTAAAACAATTAATACATAATTTGTTGTCTTTTATGTATTTGAAACGTTCGTTCACAGGTAGTTTTTTAAATGCGGTGCATTCGTATAAATGAATGTGATGCGTGGTTTTACAGAAAGCACAAGTGGAGTTACTACTTTCCGCTACCACAAAAGCATGCGAAACCTTTTGAGTTACATTTCGCGGGCGAGGTTGAGAACTGGATCCCTGTGCAGTGTAAGTGTGTTGTCTAATGGCATTAGCTCGTTCCGCAATTTTTACGTGATGTCTAACAAAGTTCACAAGGTCACAACTTGAAGGCAGGTCTTTATCACGAACAGATAATTCGAAAGTTTGCACTAATTGCAAATCTAACTTTTTTAATGCTAAGTGGGTAAATATAAAATCATTTAAATCACTAATTTCTAACTGTTTTAGAGCGGACATTGAAGAATTAAATCGTTCAATAAAATTATTTAGTTGAGCGGGCGAATCGGAGGTAGTTTTTAAATCGAGAATATTATTTAAATACATCGATCCCAGAAGTCTCTTATCTTGGTACTTTTGCACTAAAGAATCCCATATCGTAGCATAATTCGATTCGTTAGGTAAAATACCGGCGAAAATATTCAAAGCACTTCCACTTAATTTACCTACTAAATAT
This sequence comes from Campaea margaritaria, assembly GCA_912999815.1. NCBI lineage: Eukaryota > Metazoa > Arthropoda > Insecta > Lepidoptera > Geometridae > Campaea > Campaea margaritaria. Next base: position 12,855,435 of record OU538788.1, read on the forward strand.
TGAACTCGTTGCGCGTCAGTTAGCTTCTTGTTGTCGTGAACGTTCGTTTTGAAACTCTGGTAAAAAAGTGGCCACGATTCCTGTTGTCCAGAAAACCCAACAAGATCCAAAGGCGGCAAACGACAATAATGGAGTTCCGTTGCGGACCTGTTGTCATCAACAGATTTTGAACTACGAATTTCCAGCAGGTTTTTACGAGTGTTTTGTATGAACGAAAATAAAGTCTCAAATGCACTCCAGTTACTAAAATTTAATTCACATTCAGGATTGGCTTCCAACAACAAAGTGTTGTGCTGGTCACACAATTCGTTGAAGTTTTTATACAAATTTTCAATATTAGAAGACGCTGCTAGAAATTCCTGGTTCTTCCTAGTTTCGACTTCCGACTGAGTTATTCTCTTTGCGGAGCTATATAAGTTACTAATAAATGAGAATACTGCTTCTTTCTTAGCAATTATCAGCTTACATTTAGCTTCTAAAGCCATTTTAGCAGTGAAATAAGCGGGTAACTAAAAATAACAGCCGTTCAATTCAAACACCAGCCAAGTAGGTAGTACTGAACAAGTATTACGCAATGGAATTTGTAGCGAATTACGGGCGATACAATAAATAAATAGTGTAGATATGATATAATATATGATGATATTGCAAAATATGTAAGTATGTAGCATAAACGATTACGTAGGCAGAGCGGGTTATTAATTAATCTACGTAAACGAGTATTAAATGCGAACAAATTTCTAAGGGGGTAGGTAGGCAAGTAAATTATAGATTAATTACGACAAAATTAAATAACAGATTCCATCGATAGCAATAGGAGCTGGTTATATCCGTGCTCGTATGGGCCAAATTTATGGTGATGCGGGAGTTATTCAATTTTGAGCGAATGCGGGGCGGAAAAAATGCGTAATGAATTTTGGGCAATTAAATAGGGAGGAGCGCCGTGTTCACACTAAAAGAGGAAAGGCAGCCAACAGGCGAAATGCACTTACCACTAAGCCAGCTTCCTCGTCCTCCTTCAGGCGTTCAGCACTGCTCCACTAGCGGGTGCGTCGACAGTTACGGTCAAAGTGACGGTTGGCAAAGGATGATCACAACACAATAGTAAGCGCGGCGGTTGAAGGTCGGGCAGAGGTAGGTCCCGAACCTTCCAGTGGAGGATGCGGTGCGTAACTGGCCGTGGTTGGTCGACGGCAGAGGAAATCGTTCTCTTCGAGAGCGAGAGGTGGTCGCCGCGTGTGCAGGCTGTCACCGTTCGGATGACGTCTCAGCCAGCCCAGCGGATCGGCACATTCCACCCAGAGATGGCGCGCTTCCCTCAATTAGTGTGAACATATAACGGCGTAACCACTGTCTATAATTCCATTTTGTAAAAACCCATACAGGTTTGAAATAAGTATAACATTACAGATACAGGGAATACTAGAACTCTGGACGCATGTGATAGATGAGCGTCGAATTTCTAAAAGTTTGATTATACAGGGAATAGTGTAATCAAGGTGTAGTGATACTAAAACCACGCTTGCAGAAGTCAGCTCTGAATCTGACTTTTCTCTACAGGATGTTTGGTAAATAGTCGATAACACGACGGGTAGTAAAAAGGGGCTAACGAGGTCAGTCAGAAAAATAAATCGTTCAGTATAAAGGAAAGGGATTTTGGGATTTACTTAAAATTCGATTATCATAAGACTTTGTCAGATTATCCACTATTTACCGGACATTCTGTATGATGACCAGAAAGTAGAACTTACATAAAATTGCATTTTATGACTGTTGTTAACATTGTCCCTTTGATTGGATTCTACTTGTCCGCACACCATCGCATTTTCAGTAGTTCTTTCAATTACTTTCTTTCAAAAAAGTCATTTGCGATAAGTGCATAATATATAAAACCACCACTGGAAGGAAACCAGCCGATTGACGCGTAAATATAATTCAAAGGAGCTACGGAAAATGCGGTTGCCTGCAAACAAGTGCAGGACAACCCTTGGTCGCTAACCGTAAGATTGAGCACTCATGTATGCTCCGCCCCGGGCGATAAACGCAAAGTTCTAACCAACCCTTAAGGTGATCGCACACACGCTTGAGCCAATGTCATTTCGACCTCGCACACCCATCCGCAGCGGATGACGGACGAGCGTCGGGAGCTCCATTCGAATCCGGCGCATCGTGCGCTCACATCTGATGACTTCATCGGAATTTTCCTGGAATTTCCTCGCTTTCTGAAACTTCCCAGCATTTCGTCGCGATCGGGTCCTGTATAAATGCTACGTTTCATTATATTTGTTACAAAGAAATCTAAAATTCGATTTTTTCGGTTTATTCGGTTCAGGCGTGTGTGCCATCACCTTTAGTCGGTTACCGCAAGGTTGAGTTAGCACCTAATTATGTACCGGGTAAGAAACGCAGGTGGGGTTGTTTGTTACTTGACCCGCTGGCATGATCTCGCGCAGCCTGTAGGCTTCACGAAGTAATTTCTATAGAAAAGTTAAGTTTAGCTAAGATATTTTCTAAATTCGCCAAAAAAATATATTCTCGATCTCACATATTGTAAAATACGATGAGCTAGATCCTAACAGACCAAATGTGTCAACACCAAACGGCTCAAATCGGTTCGGGACACTGACAGCCGTAAAGATAAACTTCATATTTGTCCAAAAAGAATTGAAAGACATCCTCGGCGTTAATTTTGGAAATCTGTCTTAACTTTAGAATTGTTTCTAACTAATTTTTATATTGTTCGTTGTTGTTGTAGGTAGGAGGTGTACCTAGAGATATATTTTAAGGAATTTTTGGACGGTTTTGTAGGAAATTAAAAATGCGACGTTGATGTTGTTTTATATCTCAAACTTGTGTTTCTTTGTTTGTTTGCAATATTGGTGGAATATTTTACCGATTAAGTTTTTGTTAACATGCTCGACTGTAGTGGGGGTAATGATTCAATACCAAAAATGTATAATTTAGTTTCGTCTCCAGAACTACCTGGAAGATTTACTAAAGCTTCACTTTTCATGTAACTAAAACTTTCTGGATGTTTCGGAGAGAACACTTTTTTGTTATTTGCCCACACTCGTGGATATTAACGAACTCTTAATGGTTAATATTCCACCTAATGTGATGACACGAAGTACCTAAGTTTAAAGAAGGAAATACAAAATCAATAACCTCATGTTTTCGGTTTTCTGACAAAACTCTACTTATGTAGCTAATTTTAAGTGTTCTAAATATAAGGTGTTTTTGTGTGCAACTGTTATAATTATATTAAGGGGCAGCACCATAATGTAATCGTGTTGCGGGATTTTCATAACTTTTTATACGTAGAAAACGAACAAAACAAAGGAAAAATAACATTTTTTTTGTGTAAAAATTTCTCATATACTAAATTTTTCACCTAAAATAGCCATACAACTTAGTATGGCGGCGCGTGTCAATATATATAAATTTCCCCCCGCATTTATGTATGCTTTACTTGCCTAGACTGATGAATATTACAAACACACGATCTACTTCAGAATGTCCGAGCAGTCTAAGGCGTAGGGTTCACATCGCATCACGGTGGGCACGGGTTGAAGCCCACTTCCGGCTTCATTTTTGTGTAGTTTGTTACATAAAAAAAATACAGAATCTTCGAGTAATATATTTATTTCCTTCGACGACGACGTATATTTATTCATTGTTTTTTTACCCACTGTTATTATTATTATATACGGACATAGGGTAAGGGGGGAGGTATTATGTTATGAGTTATTATGGCGACCTTTATAAACCTTAAAAAATTTACGGCTGTTTTTAAGATATTTTTTATTTGTTAATGTTAAGTTTTCCGAAATTTTAACTATATATTAATTAATAAATAATCTAATTAGAATACCTACTCGTTTCATTGTACAAATCGTTATTCGTATACCACTTACCTATTTCCCACTGGAACTCTATTGTCTGGAATGAACAGCCTATACCACTTGGTAATAGTCTAGCTTTCCATAACTAAAATAAAATTATGAATCAGATCAGCACGTAGTTCAGGAGATTACCTCTTACAAACACACAACTCCCATTTTCCCACAGGAAGTGCACTATCCCGGGATAAAACAGGTTTGTCTATAAGTAATAGAATTCATTCAATCAACGTTCACACTCGTACTTAGGAATATAATATTTTAGAAACCATTTAATATCAGAACAGTTTATCCTATCCTACTTTCTACTAATATTATAAATGAGAAAGTTTGTGAGAATGGATGGATGGACGAATGTTTGTTCCTCTTTCACGCATAAACTACTGAACGGATTCGAATTAAATTTGGAACACAGACAGTTTATAACCAGGATTGAGTAATAGGGTTGTTAAGGCAAACAAAACATTTATACTCTGTAGAATAATAAGGATGGTAGATGCACAACACTAGAGATCGCCCAGCCCTATCGACTGAAAGATCTCAGAGGTTCACTCATTCATTCAAGAATTAGCAAGGTGGCCAATGCGCAAGAGCAAACATATCAAAGAAAAATCAAGATAATAAGTATTCCCTGGAAATAACGTGAGTGCAAAACAGATTCTCTTTTAATTCCTAACAGGGTTCTTTTTATCCCGATAGTACGTTCCCGTGGGACAAAACGGGAACTACGCGGGTGAAACCGCGGCCGCAGCTAGTTACTTATAAAGTACAATTATTATAAAGTCGCATCCATAAATCTAACCTATTCTCTAAGGTGGTGTATGCTAGACTTAGGGCACCGCCTTTATGAGCTATTGAATAGCCACAGTCTAACAAATCTTCCAACGTGGTATTGCGACTACCTTTGCCGTCAATTCCACTAAGTGTCCCTAAAATAGCAATATTAATCAATCTCCACACGGCGACGACATTGTCTAATAAGATGATTATTAAGGTTGGTTTATAATATGATCATCATCATCAACAACCCGTATCGTCCCACTGCTGGGCACGGGTCTCTCCTCACTTTCGTGAGGAGCATTAGGCTATAATCCACCACGGGGGCCAGATCCGGATTCGTGGATCACATACCTACCTCCGAAATAATTCTCGGGTAGGTATGTAGGTTTCCTCACGATGTTTAACTTCACCGAAAAGCGAGTGATAATTACGTACATTAAATATGCTTTTACAAGAAACGCATTGGTCCGTGCCTGCACTGGGAATTTAACTCACTCTGATTGGAAGGCGGACGTTCTACCACTAGGTTACCACCGCTTAAAGTGGTAATAAGTTGTTTTTATTCGATGAAAACGCCGTCATTTTAGCACGAAATTCTGGTTATTCTTAGTAGGTACTAAGCATAAAACCTACTTGGTCACTTCCTTAACGATATACCCCCTTATTCATAAAAAGTTATGTGACGTTTCATAAAATCGCGCACTACAATTTTGTACTGCGCAGTTATTAGTGACGTTCGATAACTTTTTAATGAATATGGGGGTTATAGTACACAATAAGCATGGCCACCCAGTTTAAAAAGTAAAATTAGATATGTCTTGTATCTTCGAAATTTAATATTTGACTTTTGACAACTAATGACAAAAGAAATCCGGAGCATAAGTAACTCGGTTTGGTCGTTGAATGTGATTGACTGTTGACTAGTTTACTAGATTTAGGATTTATTGTGTCGATAACGCGTATTAAAATGAGCGAGCAACTGAAAACTGTGTCTGCGATGAACAAGCTCTACATAGGGAATCTGCCGATCGAAGCCGACGAGGCAGCAGTGAGGCAGCTGTTTGCAGAACAAAACCTTACCGTAGCTGATATCTCGGTGAAAAGAGGCGGTTACGCCTTCGTCGACTTTCCAGATCAGTCTGCTGCAGATCGCGCTATCGATAAACTTCACGGTAACTGAAATATCCTGTAAAATATTTCCCTTCTGACAGCTATACCCTACTGTTTATTATTTTGTTTGTCGTAAGAGGTAGGTACCTTGCGCTGACCTCTGATGTCAGAGTTCGTCGGGCAGTCCGCAGGCCTCTAGACCCTATTATCTACGAAACTTATATTCTGTACATGCTAAGTACTTACCTACTTGTCTACTATTATGAAACTGTCCCTGTTTTACTGAACACATTCTGAGAGTAGAATAGATATAGGGCACCAAACTAAACTAAAGTTAAAGTGAACAATCTAAAGTTAGACAGTTCCAGTTGTCCCTTCCAAATCTTATGTAAGACTTGTAACAAGATGTTTTAGTTTAATTTGGTAATGCCAGAATCGAGACCATTATCACAGTTTAATAACAGCGAAACTTCAATGAACAACTCCTGCAAGCAAGCAAATACTACTAAACCAGTTGCAATAAGGTTTTCACTGTTTGATAGTGAAGAATCCGCCTTATCCAATTACATACATTAGATCATAATCTAATCAGTTGAGCAAGACCTGTTGATAAAAACTGTAGTGGGCGCGCCGTTACAAGCCACCAAAAAACACCATTGTGAACGAAGTCGCAGATAACAGCTAGTTCTTATAATAAATCTGGGTGTTTGTAAGTTCATGATCCTTTAGTTCCTGATTCCCTAAATCCAGGAAAACCTTTTTACGAATATAATTATATGCAAGCGATCGTGACGCGTCGATTTCTTTACCTTTTTACCGGTAAAGAGTAAAATTACAATACTAAAATATAAGTACTTACAACATACCCATATTTACTTCGTACTTACCTTAGAACACTTTAGAAATTGCAAAATACTATAGTTAGGTCATTCGTGATTTTCGGTCTAAAAACCACCAATTATTTTTCAGGATTTTCATACTGCGGTCTACCCCTGATTGTGGAGCCATCCGTTGCGAGCAAGAAATTGTAAGTATTGTCAGTGTTTTGTGGAGCAACCTCCATGCTGTTCCTAAACCGAAAATAAAAAGAAAATGCAGTAGGTACCAATGACATTACAAAACTATTAGCCTGAAAATACGACGATGAAGCTGCGATAGCAATTAGGCTCAGATCAGCAATTTAAAATATTAACTTTTTCACTGGCTACCAATAAAAAAATATTATGTTAAACGAACACCAGTCCAAAATTAAACCGCTGACGTGCTTATAATATAAACACCATTATACCCGATTATGTTACAAACACAAACAAAATAATCCGAATACAGCGGAATACGTTTGTTTTCCTAATTTTGCCTTAACTACGCATTGTGAGCTGAAGAATGTTGTGTCTGACTGAAACAATACTCAATGTAGCAGATGGCAGACTAGCTTCGTGGAAGAGCCCCCTGGTTAAAAATCTGAAAGTATCTACCCATAAGTTTGTTGCGTTGGGTTGTGTTTACTGTTCAGCCTGCAAAGTCCCACTGCTGGGCAATGGCCTCCCTCCGATCTTTCCATTCTTTATGGTCTTGTATTATTATCGCCTGCCAATTGTTATCGAAGATGTCACGCTCGTCCCGCCGTCTCTTGCGTGGTCTGCCGCGACGCATTCTAACCGTGCTGGGACTCCACTGAGCGATTGTCCTACTACTTTACTACTGGCACAACTTTACTTCGGGCATGCAGCTGACGTGGCCAGCCCACTACCACCTCAGCTTGACAGCTTTCAGAGCGACACCGGCAATTGTAGTTCTAGAGCGCAGCTAGGTATTTCGAACGCTGTCTGTTGGTTAACGCCTAGAATGCTGCATTCCATATCAAGTTGGTTATATAACTAGGTATGTGGTTATGGTTATATAACTAGGTACACCTACCAATCTACCTGTTATCTTGGAGAAACTTTAGCTTATACTATGCCTGGCACACGCACGCCATGAATTTGCAGGGCCAACGGCCATGCTTACCAAATGCCGCGAAAACGACAGAAAAATTATGCGAAATACAATTTTTAAGTTCGAATATTATAAGATTAGTAATATGAGTCTAGGGGTTCTTTAAAGAAGTTGCGAACCACTAATATTAAATAGGCGCCAGGTGCTAATGGCTCACTGTATGGACCGGTTTTAATGTATACCGACCTATTTACCATAAAATCACTCCCATGGCCCAATGTTCCTTTCAACATATTATAATAATCCTTTCCCCTTGTAAAAGTGTTATATAATAACAGCTTTGTGCTCGGAATAAATAGGTAGTTGTTTTTTTGATGTTTTTGTTGTTTTGATTAAGCACTCACTCTACTTACGTACGTACGCCAATTCCCAATCGATAGGAAGTAGTAATTTGAGAAGGTTCATAGTTTCATAAGTATGGTGGACTACTTTATCTTCTAATAACTCAAAATCCATTAACTCAAAATAATGCTTCCCTACATATTTACTTAACTACCTTACCTACTGACTCGTTTTTATGTTATAAAACTGGCTAAGTGCGTGTTTGACCATGCAAAGTATAGGCACACAATATAATGTAGGACTACAGTAGCGTAGCCTGTAGGCTCTACTGGCAACCACCCTACAATATAGGGTTTACTAAATGAGTATTTCAAAAACTTGATCACTAGGTGCTAGAGGGTTAGAACCTTGATATTTTTTATGACACAGTTGGAAACTTGGAATGTCAGAAGTAGCCCCCCTCCAGGGGAAGTTCTATCAACGTTCTAGCGCCTACTAATCAAGTTTTTGAAATATGTACCCATTTGGGGAACCCTAGAGGCTAAGCTACTTAACTGTAGTCCTCTCAGAATAAGAACTTCAGTTATTAATTATTTTGGAGTCCTATCCAACGCCAATATGCGCTATATTTTTATTTTTTATCCCTCTGGTTCATCCTTGAAGTGTCAGTTGCCGTCCCTCGTTTTTTGTAATTGCTCTACATTAGCGGTTTGCGCAACACATCTCCAGCAAATTGCTTATTTATTTACTTTGTTGTTTTATCGACCTCAGTTAGGTACAGTATGTATATTATTTTTACCGGAGATTTGTTTGACCATAAGGACGAAAAAGTAAATTATTAGGTTACGGTGCCAGTTATTTTAGTGAATAAAAAAATATTTAAAAGGGACCGTAATTTATAACTTTAACATCATAAACTACATTGACTATGAAGCCTTTATAACCTTAGATAAATTAGTACGACTACTAGCAACCAAATAATATAAGTTTTCGAGTGAAGATACGTATCCATGGGTCGTATAAATGGTGACATAGGTAGTAGCAATTTTACACTTTGGATATCGTTTATCATTTGGCCACGGCTCTCAAATTGCAGATATCAGTTGGCTTATATAGTTGACCGAGGCCATACTACTCGCGGGGATGCTTGTATTATGAATATTATGATTATAATGACAAGAGGTAATCTGATCGCCGATCGATTAGATGACTCATCCTAGAGGACCGTCGTCGCGTTGCAAGCAATGGACGCGGCCACACTTCAGAATCTATATAACCTACCAATCTATTTAGATACACAAACCGTGGTAGAATTGGTACGTAAAATTTATGCCGTAGTTGTGGACGATGCGGCTGTGGTTGTGGTCAACTTATGGTAGGTTCAGTAAGTTGACCACAAAGCCCACAACCAAATCAGCAGGCTGTTTCTAAATGAATTGTCTTGTCAGATATTTACCCCTTATTCATAAAAAAATATGTGACGTGTCATAAAACTGCCGTTCGATAAGTTTTTATGAATTTTTTTTCTGGGGTTAGGCTACTGCAACGATGTAAGATGTTAGTTATCCCATATTCGCGAAACCCCGATCCTCTGGAGTCCGGCGACACATCCAAGTACATTTCTCTGGCCCCGGAACAGTGCATCGTTTTTACCACAATAATAATACAAAACGCGTAAATTTAGCCTATAAAGACACACCTAAGCAGGAAAACAAATGGCAGCAGGTATCACTTGACAGACTTCACGGCCGAAGACGACCTTCTAATAGCTAATTGATCGACGAAGCCTGTAGCACAGAATAGATGGGTACTACGTACCTGTAGTTTCATTTGTCGGCTATCATTAAATGAGGTGTCACGTGAACCGCATACAATTAGTTATAGCCTTCATTAATGCGACCACCCAGCAGCGCCTGGGCATCATTCACTCCGTTGCATCATTTTCGCTTACATTGTGCCTTTATAAAAATTACGTATTAGCTGTAACCCGCCGCATCGCATTTATTATGAACGGTAATGTAACTTCAACTAAATGTCGATTTTAGCCAAAATTTTATTTATGCACGAATAAAATCAACGGGATATTTGATTTCTTTGGAAAATTATTTAATAAGTTGCTGTGTTTTGCTTATCTGTAAGTAGAAGGCGCATGCACCTACTAACAATTAATTATTGATTTCAGAGTAATGAACGTGCCTAATTTACACAGCGCCAGCATCACGCATCTGACGCACCTGAAGGAAAGCAGCAACGACTCCAGTCAGGGAGGATGGAGGTAAGCGGGAAATTGTCGACATATAATTTAACGACGACAAAACTATATATTATTTTGCTAGGAAATGTAGGTACTCATATCGAGGTGAACATCGTTTATTGAAACACAACACAACAACACAACACGTGCGTGGAAACGACAGTTGAGGCTGCTGAACGTCCCGTCTCGTTTCCACGCACGTGATGGTGTTTCAGGTAATTGTGAGCGTGCAAATGATTGCATGTCAATATTCTTTGCATTTTAAATGTATAATACACTGTGTGTGACTACCGTGTCGTGGCACGTGTTTACATGCGTCACGGGCCTCACGGGAGGGTGCGTGTGACAGCGCGCAGAGAAGCTTGTTAGCAACAAGTGGAACTGGAACCACAGATGAGTGGTACTTATACAAGGTGGGTAAGTACGTAGGTAAGTTAAGTACAAACAAACGAGCGCCAGCTGTTAAAATTAGCTTCAGTTATTGCTCTACGGCATGGTACCTACCGGTCTGGGGATGTCCCAACTGCCGAGCCCCTCGAGTAGGTAGGGTACCTACCTATCTAGTAATAATAATGTACCAGGTAGGTCTAGAGGAGAAGGTATAATTAGGTAGGTGGTAGGTAGATAGGTACATTAGGTGTCTAGACATAAAATTGATAGAATAGTTAAATTATCATTGTTATACCTAGTCCCAAGGGTTGCGAAGGTCGAATGGTAATCTATCTATATATATAATATATATAAAAATGTTATGTTGGTTTGTGTACGCTTCAAAAACTCAAAAAGTTCTGCACCGATCGAGCTGAAATTTTAGTATGATATATAAACCGCATCAAGGATTGTTCTTATCTATTTTTTTCATCAGTGATATATCAGCGAATGTACGAATGCGCAACAACGAAGCGTGGCAGGGGGGTACACCTAGTATTATATATGAAAGGAATGATACAACAAAAGGCTTTCATTAAAGGAGACTTGGAACATTTTGGTGATTAGGTAGATAATTTTACTAGATACAATCAATGTTATTAGTTAGAAATTTTGAAAGAATGTAGGTATAAAGAATAATTTGCTAGTAAATTCACATCAACCTATATCCCCATTTACTGAGCGGATTTTACTCACTCTCCTCGCTTTCGTGAGGCAGGTGAGGCAATCGTTATGAACGCTACTGTGGAATATGATCTGGTTATTTGGTCCATAGAGAAAAGAAAATCAGAACTAAGTACCTACCTACATAGTTATTTAAAGATTGTGTCTGTGATTAATTGATTATGTGTGACTATCATCCACCGCGAGGCTACCGTCTGAAAATTAGTAGGATACATATTCTTCAGAGAGATAGATTTTACCACTCGCTTTTCGGTGCTGGAAAATATCTTAAGGATACCCACCCACATGCCCGAGATTATTTCGAGTTTTAGTACTAACAGTTTATTACAGCACGACAGTAGTACCTAATCTATATATATGAAAATGTTATGTTGGTTTGTGTACGCTTCAAAAACTCAAAAAGTTATGCACCGATCGAGCTGAAATTTTAGCATGATATATAATCCGCATCAAGGATTGATTTTATCTATTTTTTTCATCAGTGACATATCAGCGAAAGTGCGAAACAGCGAAGCGTGGCAGGGTACAGCTAGTTACTTATGTTTTTACAAGAAAGTTATTGTGGCAAACGTGCCGTCATCGTCACTGGGATTCCAACTCCCAAGTCTCACAACACAACCCTCAGCATGGAAGGGGGGCGCTCTACTATACTATATTATTATCACTGGTTTTAAATAACATATAACTACGAGTAGGTAGGTATGAAATAGTCACGAAAAATAAAATATCTAATTCTAAGATCAAATGCATTGACTATATTAAATACATCACACGCTATTTTCTTTTTCACGAGTTCCACGTATGTCTTTCTATGTATGGTCAGTGGTCACCCACTATTAATGCACTATTAATATGCCGCAGGAATTAAATGAATGGGCGCCACAGAACAGATGTCAAGATGTGCATGAATTGCATCAACAAAAGTAAAGATTTTCATCACATAATAAATAATTTGCACTGTGATTGGCCCCCTTCAAGGCCCTCATTCATCCCCCTAGGCCTTATCAGGGGCGTGATCAGTTGATCACAGTCGCAATGCAAATAACGAACCAACTTCCATACCTCGGTATAGAGTACTTTCACCAATCTCGACAATGGCAGCTTTCGATTACGAACTTTTGAATTAGTCGGCGTGCTTTGATATTTATACAATACACACGTGCCATAATTATACTAAACATATTATTGAAATTGTGAGAAAACCTGTAATTTTGTTCGCTATGGCATTTTATTGTCGTTTATCAGTAAGATAGGTTGTAGTGACATGGCTAATAGTTGGACATAATAATCATAATTGTTACCATAATATGGGTACCTATCGCGATTTTTTTTACTAGGTATCATTATAACAATCTCCAGTCGATACTGGATACGCATCTAGACGATATAACGGGGTTTTCGTTATACCCTGTTTATCATCATCATCAACCCATAACGTCCCACTGCTGGGCACAGGTCCATGTTTTCCTTCACCGAAAAGCGAGTGATAATTACGCACATATGTTTTACAGAAACACATTGGTACGTGCCCTGTTTATCAATTCATTAAATATTTATTAAAAAATCCAAAACCAACCAGACTAACAAAGTAGCTTACGACAAAAACAAATCTAATGATATCTCATTTATCGAAAACGATCAAGCCGTTTAGGCGAAGAACGCGCCAAATAAGGATCTTTTAATTGATACATAAATACATACAACATACATACATTCTTTGATATACATACGACCGAAAAACATAACCCTCGGCTAAAAATGTAGCTTTCGCATGTATGTTTAGAGTTAGACTTCAAACTTTTACCCAACGTTGCAGTTCTATATTTATAACAATTTTATTTACTTTTTATCACAAAGTTCTCGCGGTGTGGAGAGTTATTTTTATAAATGATGGATGAGCCTAGCCTGAGCTAGGATACCTTGTGTATTTCTGAACTGGTAACAAAGTATTTTCTTTTCTATTCTATTCTAAGTACGGATCACTATTGCTTGTGTTATTTTTATTATTTTTTATGATAGGTATATAGGTACGTGTTTAAAGGTTAATTTTTGCGGGTTTAAAAGTATCTCTTGTAATTTCAACCAGAGTTCCATAACCTACTAAGAAAGTTCCGTCGGCGTGCATACTGCAGCCGTAACGACGATGAGTGAGATTAAGACAGTACGTCAAGTAGATACAATTCAACCCCTGCTCGCAATCTTCTCCTTTGTTCCCTATCTGCATATAAAGTTTCACATGTGTATTGTGTTTACCCCTCCTCAATAGCGGTAACAGTGTACGGTGCAGGTGTTGGGGACAAACCCCTGTTGAGCAAATGTGGCATAGTAACCGGCCCTATTGATACAGATGATGGATGATATAACAGGGGGGCATGATAATCGTAACTGTTATTTAAACTGTGTCACAGCCGTCAGCCGGCGACGACTCACCTAACTGAACGAGCAAAGCGTCTCTGCTAGTTCTAAGTTTCGTCTGTCAGTTTTATTGGTGGGTACTCTAGGTACTCCTTTACAGGTTTTATTTTACAACCGATCTACTACGAAACTTAGTAGGTAAACTGTTTTACGACTAAATTGGGTTTTTTGACGTCGGGGATTTTGTTTCTTTAATTTCAATAGTTCTTTTTTTTATATTTAAAAGTTTGTAATTTTGGTCTCATAAAAACTGAGTGAAGATCTGATGAAGATCTTTAGCGTGTTAAGGAGAATAGCTCAAAATGCAGTACATTGCTCACTTTTAAATGTTCATCAGTGGAATCGGCCCTTTATCTACTAGGTAGGGAGGGCTTGATGGATCACCTGGGCAGCCCCAGATGTTAAATTCTGAAAAACAGTCTTATCGCTCAGTTTGGCCGGACATTTGAATGAAAAGGCCGGAAATTAAAAAAAAAACATGCATTCTTACTGCGCTGCGGTGACACCACTGTGGCACCATCGCTATCGGTGTGTCGCTACCTTTTTATTCTGGGGCGTCTCGCATCGTGAGTGCTATTTGCGTTCTTTGCGGGTTCCGAGCCTTTGGATATGTCCGTCTGCGTACATACATTGCTGTACTTATAAAAAAAAATGGCACGTCCGTGTGCGGTGGCAATTTCGTGATACCGCATTGCGATTGCGACTATGGGAATTATCCGGATTCTGTCGGGCGTGTGAGGGCCTACTAATTTGCACTCTACGCTACGTTTGTTTTTCTCAAAGCTCTCTACATACGAGGGCTTTTATTGGGTTCTAATGCAGTAGGTACTCGTAGTGTACGTGTGAGTTAGGCACGTTTTTAGGGTCCTTCTCATGGGTCCGTGATTTTATTTATATAATATCCAACGATCATTATCACTCATCTCTACTTCCTGTCCTACTATCCTACTAATATTATAAATGCGAAAGTTTGTGAGTATGGATGTATGTTTGTTCCTCTTTCACGCAAAAACTACTTAACAGATTTGAATAAAATTTGGAACACAGATAGTTTATAACCTGGATTAATTGATGGGCTACTTTTTAAATCGAAAAAAGGGTTTTAAGGGGTTGAAATAGGTGATGAAAATTTTTATGGAAGTTTCGTAATTTTCGTAGCTAGAAGCTTTCACATTATTTAATAGGCTTTTGATTAGTTAGAAATAAATAAGACATTAAAAATTTTACCCTGTTGAGGGTGAAATAAAAATAGGGGATGAAAGATTGTATGGAAATATGTAAGGTTTCGGCTAAACCACTCCACCGATTTTAAAAACTCTTTCACTAACGGAAAGCAACTTTAGCGACTGATAATTATACTATATTATAATATTATATTATATTATTATTATTATATTATATTATTAATTAATTATATATTATACTCGCTGATAATTATCAGTGAGTAACTATATATTTCATCCCCGTAATCCCACAGGAACGGGAACTACGCGGGTGAAACCGTGGTGCGCAGCTAGTATATATTATTATTATATTTGTTTTTTCAGTGTACTGAAAAAATATATCGCACTAAACACCTGCGTTATTTATTACCTATCGCCAATGTGGGCAGTTACGCGGGTAGTTTACCCGCATAAAGCCTACATAATAACCCCACCCCACACAGGCGAGTTTCAGTAACATCTAAAAATATACTTACCTACATTGTAGATTATTTATATAACTTTTGAGACTTTTTGGGCCCATTGAATTTGAAAAGGTAGTTAGAATAAGTATATACAAAACGTACCTACCTATTACGTAATATAGTTCACTGCTTATAGGCATTAGGCATTAGGTTAATCAATATTGCTACTTAATATAGTTAGGTAGGCACCTACATAAAGATTGTTGGCAAAAAAAATACTATTGCGCAGTGAAGGTCAGTTCAGAATGTTTGCCGGTCTTTTGTAAATTTCAATATTTTCAATCTCAACCTACATATTGGATCTATGGGAAAACGCCCTCTATACTTCCTAGCTAGGTAAGTAGGTAATTATAACGTTACATCAGCGTCATAGAATTCGGAAAAAAGCAACCCTCCTTTTGGCAGTCGGGTCAAAAAGTATTGAAAATATTGTGGCAGGAAACAAATTCCGGAAATCGCCTCAGGCCGTCCCCCTCGAGGGGAATTCCGTTTTTTTTATCCACCATTCATTTAAGGTCTTTAAGTAGTATTCGAATAATTGTACCTCGTTACAAACATATTTTACTACGATAACATTGAGTTGAGATATCGATATCGTTGCTTGGTTTCATATTATGTGCGCGTGCGCTGTGGAGGAAGTCGTCGGCCCGGGGCGCCGGTCGCCACGCCGCGCCGCGCCGCCGACCGTGCAATAGGTAGTAAACGTAAGCACTACCTAACAGGAATCTGATGACGAACGGGAACAACCGCCGCGACGTACGGGATGGGGAATCGCACGCGCTGCTCCGGCGCCGATGATGTGAGCCGACACGAGACGCGATTTACGACACCGACGCGCGTTGCCGTGACGACGAGGGGGGCCGCTCCACCCGCGCACAACGCCCCGCTCGTCCGCTCGCCTAGCCCCGAGCCGCGCGCGCCTACACCGCTCCGCTTGTGCGGCGACCGACCGACGCTCGCAGCTAGGCCACGCCGCGCGGCGTAGCCACTCCGCTAAGTTAACGCGCGCGCACCGGTTTATTCCGTGTGGTAAACTTTTCCGTACCACATTCATATCCGAATTCCCACCCTGAATACCATCAAACAGCTAAACATGGACGGTGACTTGTCCCAAGGTGCATCTGGCGACGCCACTCCCACTTATGAAGATAGGTAAGAGCCAAATCTTTGTAAATATGCTAAAGTTGCTTCTATTGTACCTACTTACGTATGGCATTTCTAATTTGCAAGTTGTCGCAAATGTTATTAAATTGCAACTAACTAATAGTTTAACGTAGATACAATTTAAGTATTTAATTAAGTCACTCATTTATGACTTAAAAGAGTAATTTTATCAAGTAAAATGTTTCATTTGGTGTATATTTAATCGATGTCACGATAATGTGTTCAATGTGTGTAGGTATTAGTGTCGAAAATCCATTGATACATAACCTAATCACTAAGCCGGTGCTTCACCTACCAAACACGGATTCAAGGTTACGTGACGTATAATGTAGGTATGTAGATAGGTATATATATACACGCCTGTCTGCCTAAACTCAAGTCTGTTGAACTGGTAGGCTATTGTAATCGTTTCATTACAGAATTGCTATTGAAATAAGTATACAAATACAGTGCAAGGCAAGTCGGTAGCTATGCACAGACCGTGGACCTGCTTAGGTACCTGTTTTATATTATTACTATTATGTAGGTATGTTGCTGATTATGTTAAAGTTTTCCATTGATTCCGAGAACAACCGGTGACTCGGGCTGGGGCAAAACCGGGTAAACTAGGTGCCTACCTATACCTAAATGCTGCTTTTTTGACTTTGCTGTCCGTAGATTATATAAGAACGGCTGGAGGATCTGTTCATTTATGAAGTATTTAAGGGAGTATTCTACTGTAGAGGCATGAATTTCGCCCGGTTTTAGAAGCGCTGTACTAAGGAAACAAAAAATATTTTTATAATCAATTTTTTTATCATTTGTTTATTGATGGTTTACTGATGATTACATAAAAAAAAAGTAAAAAAAAATAAATTACAAATTTATGAGCAGTCAAAGTGGGGGGTCAAAAAAAAAGAGGGTGTCCTGGCGTGCATTATTCCAACCCTCCTGGTGATCCGAAACATAAATAAAAAATGTAAAATAAATAATAGTTTTAAAAAAAACTATAAAAACACGCTTTTATAGCTAACCGAACTAAAAATTAGAAAATAATTTTTAATTTCAGAGAGTTTATAATACAGTAGTAGAAGATCGAACAATCAATCAGAATTTATCGCCTCAAAATAAAATTATAATAAAATTTAAGTTATTAACAAAAGAATTCAATTCAGAGTAAACAGCGTGGGGTGCTTGATAAAGTAAATGTAACAACTATTCTATTGGCAACTATCTATGAGAGGAGAGTTATGAAAAGTAGTAAAATGCACCCCACGCTTTTTACTCTGAATTGAATTCCTTTGTTAATAACTTAAACTTTATTATAATTTTATTTTGAGGCGATAAATTCTGTTTGATTGTTCGATCTTCTACTACTGTATTATAAACTCTCTGAAATTAAAAATTATTTTCTAATTTTAGTTTGGTTAGCTATAAAAGCGTGTTTTTTTAGTTTTTTCTTAAACTATTATTTATTTTTCATTTTTTAGTTCGATTTATCAGTTATTTGTTGACATGTGGTATTGAAATTTATATATGAATATTATATGAATTTATATATTTTTATAATTTTATAATTTATATAATTTTTAAAAATTTATAATTTTATAAAATTATAATTTTATAATTTTATTATTTTTTTTTAATCAAATTATTGCATTTTCATTGGTCCTTGATACGTATGCAAAGTTTCAAATTAATCAGACTTCTGGAAACTGGTGAAAATTAAGTTCAAAGATTCCGTTACATACATACATAGTTAGATACAACCCAAGCTAATAAAAGCGTGTTAAAAACAGACGGATTCTTTATTATTATAGATGCCGCTATCGTATAACCCTTGGATAAGTTAAAAAAAAATGTTTTTAAATGTAGGCACTTTGAAAAAATATTTTTTTTTTCATAATTATTTAACAATTCCGAATTTAGAAAAAATACTTTATGAGAAGTTATAGTTTTGGGCAGGGTTCACGAGATGAAGCGACGTATAGAGAACATCCTCTTTAAATTTCAAGTAAATCAGTTCATTAGAACTCGAGATATCCTTACCGCCAGCTCGAAAAAAGTAGTTGCGAGAAAAACGCGTTCAAAGTTTTGAGACAAGTTTTCGACAATTTTACATGTAAAATGGAACAGATTACTTACATATTTTTAATCGGCGATTCCTGCTCCATATAAGAATCCTTCCTCTACTTCAAAATGCTCATTCTATACAATAGAAAGGGACATAAGTAGGGACTCGGGAACGCCTACCGTCTTTTGTTAACTTGTAGCGGTCGGACCGGAACCGATGCCACGTCACTAAAACGGCTCTAACTCATGAAATAATAGGAATTTTGAAAAATCCTTTTAATGACATATTTTTGATTATCTAAACTTTGAAAATATGAAAAAAAAAAAAAAATCGAAATTCTACAGTAGAATACTCCCATAAATAGTTTAGGTTATGCGATAATAACAGCTTTACTGCTGCAGCTTTTTTACTGGTAGGTAAAGGAAGTACCTACCAAGATAGCTATTCAGTAGCAAGGTACTGGTAGGTAACGGACGTACCGTGGTAACTTACCTAGTACCTAGGATAAGAACTATGTAGTTGGTATCGGAAGTTCCTAGGTAGGTAGCTACATAGTAGCTAGGTACCTACTAGTCGGTAACGGACGTACCTAGGTAGCTATCCGATAGCTAGGTACGGTTAACGGACGTACCGAGGTGACTACCCAGTAGCTTGTTGGTGGTAGGTAACGGACGTTCGCACTAGACACCTACTTACGTAGCTACCAAGTCCGCAGGCACGGTCGTATCTAGGTACTGGTAGTTATCGAACGTACCTAGGTATATAAGGCGCGCGAATTTAACGCCGTCAGGGGCTTGAGAATGGCATGGCATACTTAAGCTCGGCATTCAACTTGCGCGCCTGTTGCAGCTACTAGCTACCTTGTACCTAAGTACCGAATCATCGATCAGTATTGGACGTACCTAGGCACCAGAATGTTACCGACGTAAATACCTATACCTACCTAGGTAGTAGGAACGTCCCATCTATAATGAGTGGATTCCTAAATATCTATTCAAGACCGAGATTCGCCCGCATTAATGAAATTCCAACAGTTGTTGGCGTTCGTTTTATTTTACTAGGTAAAGAAACGCAGGTAGACCACCACAATATAATCTGTTTTATAACATGATCTACAGAGAGTAACATGAAGGCCTGGATGCAAAAAAAAGCAATCGTTATTTGCTTCTTAATTTATTCGACTGGTCGTCGTGTAGCCGTCTCGTCTATTATTTATTATCGTGGTTTATCTATACCTCACTAATAATTACAATATGAATCAACTACTTGATATAAGTTAGTGGAGTACCTATTTACCTAAGTTCAAGGTACAGTCGACGATAAGTCGCTGAACATGGTAGTAGGTACCTACCTAACTTCCTATCAGATTTAGGATGGAGCCCACTTACTTGTTCACACGGATTCTCATTAATAACTTTTAACGTTTTGTTTTAACGTAATCGGAGGAACGATGTGCGAAGTAAGAATTATTATTCTATACTAGTTGCCCCACGCGGTTTCAGCCGCGTAATTCTAGTTTTCCCGCAATAACTCAGCATTTCTCAGGTTAAAAACCATCATGTTTCTTAGGTATAGCTGAAGATCGCGAAACAATCTGATGTTAAATTATTTATTTGCATAGTTTTGATTACTGACATAGGTACCTAATATAGTGTACGAGCAAACATACTGAACAATAGATAACTTATCTCACTCTGGCATACCTATCACAAATCCACAACACAAACAACATAATGTAGAAATGTTGAAATGGAATAATTTCAAATGAATAAATAGGTACCTAGGTAGGTTATAGCCTATTTTGATTGAGAATGTTGCTAATTTAGGAATCGGCTTGTTAGAATTAGGTTTAGTTATATGTTACTAAAAGGTTAGTAAATTTCGTTTTACGAAATTAAAATGGAGATCACGAGGTTTCCAAAAACAGGCCCGCTGTTTTCTTTGGTCGTTATTCCGTAAATTTCCATATTTGTTTTATTTAGTCCAACCCTAACTCGCCCTACCTGTGGCCCTGCTGCCGCAGGCGAAACTTTATAAAGCTTTAAAATTCTCAGTCACGGAATGTTTTCATCGCCCATTAAATCGGCCCCTTCCCTATAGAAATAGTTAATGAATGCTTAGGGGTACGTAAAAGTGATCTTTTTTGGTGAATTTGTGTTCATATTCGGCGTCTCCCATCTACTTGGATAGAAGTGTCGGCAAAGTAGCCTCAATAGATGAATAAGAGTTGAACAGATTGCATTTCATTGTTGTGAGCTCAACGCTGCGCGCTGGAGCTGAATAGTCAACAGTTACGGTTACCTCTTAACATTTTTTGGATAATCCGTGTAACTTGTCAGAGTGAGAGAAATGTATGGTTACTCAACGATTTTTATGTAATAATGTGGCTCACTTGTTTACTTTATTATAATATATTATGTTAGTTTTGTCGTTGAATTATATAGGTACACGTATTCATGAATAACATACGTCAGAGAAACGAAAAATTATCTAGAATTTTCGCGAATTCCATTATTATTTAGAATAGTTACAATGTAGGTACCTCCCAAAACGTAAAAACTGTTCTTAAATTTAAATTTCCCACCATTTGTGAAACGGTCCACCTTAACAGTCAGTAAGAACGAAGTCAAAAAGATACGCTTTATGTTTTGGTAGTGTTGAAAACGTTTTACACTAGGGCCAAATACAAGACGTGTCCTTAAAGGTCTATAGAAAAAAAATACAAAGTAACTTCTTGAAAAAGTTTCCGATTATTATTTTAGGGAAAAATGTATTGTATTTTTGCTTATTATTATTATATTCCAAAGATGCACCACTTTTTAATTAGGTATTAGGTTCTACATTTTAGTGATTTCATTCAAGTTGAAACTCTGATTAAATGATAGTTACTACGGTCGAACGAAGTACCAGAAGCCTTAATTAATTCTGTTCAGAACCTTAAAGCTTAATTTTTTAAATTATGCGCTATTTTCCATCCTTAGGCTGGGTCCACATTTGCAGTATTTCACCGTATCGCACTTGTTTGAGTAACAGACGCACTAATGAATGTGTGGGGGTGGCAAGGGGAGGCGGAGCCACTTGTCTACTCGCTTGTTTTTGAGGGTCAGGGAAGCTAGCCCCCTGGCAGTGAAAAATCGCACTCCGCGACATGTGTCACGGTAGATATTTACCACTACTAATTTGGACGGATACGAAATCTGTGCTGTTCATTATAGTACCGGTAAATGTTTCCAAACTTGCCTTAGCAGAGTGTCTGTAATTCCTGTTGCTAAATTCATGTTGGCTGCAGAGAAGCGATTGCAAATTACAGACCCAAAATCGTTATTATTATTTTGTACATTTTTTTATTTTACGTTTTTTTTTTTCTCATATGCCCAGTAGTTTCGCTTACTTAGTAATTCAACCAATTTGCTCAATAGACTGGGCACTGGCCCATCGTTAGCCGATGACAGGATAGGTGGGACATAAAACCGCGTGCGCAGGATACTGTTTCCAGGCCGATCCGCAAAAAAATTGTGTGGAAGGTTGTTTTACCTGCACAAGTGGGTACCTACATTGACTTCCGACGATAGATTCGAGACACAAAAACGCCGTCCACACGTGCTACAAATCCCACGTGTTGTTAATGCATCTCGCTGCAAAATCTTACGCATTAGGAGTGTTACAACGCCTCTGAAACAAAATGTACTAATAACGTCTCGCTCCTCGCGTTTTCGAGTTAGCATGACAAATTTTTCGCGTATTTTGCGGCTTAATGTCACAAATGTGGACCCAGCCTTATGTATTATATCGCATACACATGTATTGAATGTAACGGATTTTTGATGGGGACGGGGTTCCATTTGTAAAATTGTCATCCCCTCACTAATCCATAGGATCAGAATTTAATATGAGAAGTAGCCTGTTTGTAATAAGAGGACGAATCGACCGTTAGAAATCCTGTTGGATTATCAAAAATTTTCTAATGGCCTAAACTGCTTTAAAAATCGTACATTTTCATGTCAATAAGATAACGCCCCTAAGTTCGTAAGTAGCTTTATGTTATTATTTGAAAGGAGTATACTTTTATATTATTTTAACACAGCATAGAACGTCGATAGTATAAGATAGGTAGGTACCTATTTATTACCTATCTACTACAATTCTTTCTTACTTAGTATTGTTGTAAGGTTTTAAGAAGATTTAAAGAGCTTAACGTGACTTTAAACCTGAAGCCACCTAAATTCGTATCAAGGTCACATAAAACTAGTTTTTGTGGTGAACTTAAGGTAGGTATAGTATACACTTGTAGTGTCCAGTTGATTTAACTCGGGATTATTTATTTTCTCAAAAATTACAAATGTAAATGTTATTGAGATTTCACCGAGGAAGAAGGTAGGTAAGGAAGTTTTACTTCTTATTCTAAAGATTTGACGGCATGTATGATTCCGTTTCGTATTAATTATTAATACACAGGTACAGTACCTTGCTTACAGAGTAAGTATTTTAATAATTTGATAGGTACTTCAAATTTTTTTTTATTAACTTAGTTTATTTTGATGGTTTGTCATCTCATGTTTTCTTTTAAATGATATGCTTTGTCATTTACAGATATGCATTGATGCCATGCATTTTTAATTGCTGTCTAGCAGGATGCGTAAAACAATACGACGAAAATCCTTGAAATAGAATTAAAACTTTTCCAATTACTTTATTACTTTACCTACCTATCTGTGCTCAGCCTCTGAAGTCAACTCAAGCCAATCAAAGTTCCATCGCTAAAATACCGAAAACATTTAGATCGTAACTAAGGTAAACCTTTCTTTGAACCCGAACTTTGTAAAATTACTTTTATATCAAACCTTCAACTATAATAAGACAGGCTAGGTTTTACGACATTAAGTACAATTACTACAATTAATACAACCAAGACGTCACATCTACAGCGGCCCATTTGGATCGAATAGCATTAGATCAAAATCCGGAGCCGATAACGCGCCTTCCACGTGGTACACGCTAAACCCTTGTCCGGGGAAGTTATAGTGTATTCGAGATCTTGTTTGTATTGGTAGGAGTATTCAGTACGAAACTACGAACATAATATAATTCACCGTCTAATATTAATTTACGGGCTTCCCTTCTAAACCGACGCGCATGTCTCCCTAGCCGCAGCAGCTGCTAGCAGCCAGGGGTGCTATTATAATATCTCTCAAGGCCAATATGCTTGTACTTTTTTTTTATCTCATGTTATTATTCTGTGTTAAAGCGTCTTAGTAAAGCAAATGTCCAGTCCCTTGCTTTTTATTCTTCTAACAGAATGGAGCAAACCGCAGCTTGTTT
This sequence comes from Campaea margaritaria, assembly GCA_912999815.1. Classification (NCBI taxonomy): domain Eukaryota; kingdom Metazoa; phylum Arthropoda; class Insecta; order Lepidoptera; family Geometridae; genus Campaea; species Campaea margaritaria. The sequence goes on from OU538788.1 coordinate 12,879,506, forward strand.
TGGACATCCCTTTGCAAACCTGCTTGGAGAACCGTTTTACACAAAACGTGTTTTTGGTTATTGAATAATATACTTACCTTGAAATCTAAATGGATTTGGTTTCAAATAAATAACGAACCCTGCGATCTCAATGGATTTGGTTACATTTATAAGTACCAGTTTAAGAGATATCATCTGGTTGACCGTTAAACGTGAACGTGGTGCGACACGATTTATAAAATTCGCAATAAAATTCAATGCCTCAGGAAGTAGATATTATAGTGGGCCACTTAGTAGGAACGTTGGAGACGTCATAAATGTACCCTATAATTATTATCTTTGTATATTATTAAAATACAAAAGCCTGACTGACATGACAACGCACATATTAAACCGTCAAACGAAGGTACAACATTTGTAAATATAAGTAAGTATCTTTTGTCCTTAGAGAAAGAAAATATATTTATTTGGAACAATAAGCGAAAAATCAATGCAAAAACTTATGATCCTTTTCTACGAAAATTGCGCGGATAGAGGAGTGTGAATATGGTGAAAAAGTACAAAAAGCTCATAAATTTATATAAAATAATGCATTAGAGAAATACATTATTGAAATACCTAAGACAAAGAGTTCAAACAAGGCAACGTACAACAAACGTATTCAAAAAATTTAGGCTTTGTTTTACAGACACCACTTTTTCTGAAGATCGAAATATTATACGTTTTATTCGATAGAACCCAACTAGATAGCAACAGTGCAACAGATGTGGATTTTATATTATTATATTGCTTCGCCATTTATTATTATGATTCCCTTTGTACCATTGCTTTGTATATATCTCAAGTTTTTTGTCTACATTGAAGACAAGCTCGATGAAAATCAAAATCATTTGTTGTATAGGTAGTTTTTTTATAGTTTGTTTGTTTTATCCCTTTTTTTGGGGACTCGGGCTCTACCGCGCGAAGGTTCAAAAGGAAACCGCGGCGTGAGTTCCCAGCTTGTGCCATAATCGGTAGATGCTCCGATACCACCACCGTCAAGTAACTTCCTTCGGTCGCGCGACGGAGGGGGCCATGTATGAGACTTGCACAGAATCGAAAATGTTTGTGAGTGTGATGGTAGGACAGATGGATACCGGGCTGAAGAAATCTGGAGAAATTAAATTAAATTAATCAGGGAATAAAGTTATAGGTACAAAATTATCAACAATATTAACGATTTAGTCGTACTTGTTCCGCGATTGAGGCCCAAATTTCGTTTTCATCTTCGCGTCTTATTTTCTAAAAAGATCTAACAGCAATTATACTATAACCTATAAATACATCTGGAGTCGTTTTAAAGGTTTAACACCAACGAAAATTAAATTCTGATTAATTTGTCATTTTCTCCGGTAAGTATTAAATGCGTCAAATGAATCCGATTTTCATTTGTGATAAATTGATAATACGGCTGCCGGTCTGGTGTGTATCTACCTAGACTAAAATAGGTTAGGCTTCGTATGTCACAATTGCGCTATGCCACGGTTGAACTTAGAAGTAAAGCCAAAATCTCAGGGCCCTTCCGTCACAGATTAGATAGTAGGTAAGTGCTTCCGTGTCTTATTAACTAACAAAAAATATAGGGTTCCCATGCAAATAGACGTCCGGACAACTGTGCAAAGAAACCCACTTAATCGGTACTTACTCGCCGACCACTTGGTTGGCTTCTCAGTAAAGTAATTTATTACACATTCATTTGTCCATGTCCAATTGTCCATCACGAAAGTCATAGAAATCTTTCACCCTAAGCAGTCGAATGTGCGCGTGCAAAATGAGCAGAGCTCTTTGTGTCTCGCTTATAATAATTCTTTCTTTTAGATGAAAGGGTCAAGCACTATGATTATTTGGTCACTATGTGAGATGGATAGGCGTATCTTTTTAAAGCTTGCATATACTATACTGTTGAAGGGGAAAGACTTGTGACGACTCGTGCCGGCACGTGTGCCGTAGGTCGACCATACGTTTGCCATTTTATTTTGTGTCAACGAAATTAATTACTATTTTCATATAATAATTATGTGTTTTCTTAAACTTCCTCGGAAGTAGTTATTATCATTATCAGATAAAAGACTATGTTATATAATATTATAGAAATTAAACTGCCAAAACATTCCACCCGCAATTGTTGTTGCTGAAAAGCAGCAATAACTGAGCCGACTGAGTGACGTAAAGCCAGAATTCATTCGTAACTTTTATGATGTCATGTCAGTAAAAGAGTTATCGGACCATGAATGGTGCGTAGGGTGTATAGTCACCTGAGAACTCTGTAATGGAAACTGGGGTGGTTGCAACCCTTCTGTAACGGAGCCGGCAGCGACCAATAGCGGGCGAGCTGGCCACACCCCTAGACACCAATGCACATGCGATGCAATCATCAGGCCTCGTCACGCCGCGCCTTCTCTCATTCCGCGAAATAACTAGGATTAAACTTAAATAAAACAATCAAATATCAAAGCTTAACACGATAATATTAATTAAATATATTAAGGTACCGTATCTATGTTTGTGTCCGCAAAACTTGAAAGTAGATATAATCTTTTTATCCCAGGCCCTTATTCATAGGAAAACCTCAGTTTACGTTCTTTCTTTTAGTTCTGAGCCGAAAACGTATTATGTCATAGCGCGCCTTCAACTAATTCTGAGCCATTATTTAGCCCGGCAATATAAGTCCGATTTGGTTCCCGATTGTCTGATCAGACTATCGGGCCGTTTTACACTATCAATATTATTGATGATCCTAATATCGTGATATTATTATCAATCAAATAATCGAGTTAGTAAATAGTAATCATAATATTGACAGCAGTATACCTACTATGTTTAGCTCGTAGTGTGCTGTTGTCTTCTGAATGGATAACCGAAACAAAATAAAAAAATAGTTTATAAATCTAAAAAAAATACGTTTTTATATAATTAATTTTATGGTAAAAAACTTACGCACTGTTTATATTATTGAAGCCACGCCCCAAAGATCAATGATTATAAGAACGTTTTGAAATCCTTTAATAATATCGCGATAACAATAGATAAATAGCTCACGATATCGAGTTTCAACGCAATTGCCATTAGAGTCTTTAATAAAATGCCAATTGATAGCTATCGCAGAGCTCCCACTCAAATTCTTCAAAGTTTATTAGTTTCTGCATTATTGGCTTGTTGACTGAACAATTATGCATAATCATTTAATAAAAAATGTTTACCTACTATTAGCTGCACCCCGCGGTTTCACCCGCGTAATTTCAATTTTCCGACAAGAACACTGCATTTCCCAAGTTAAAAACGGCCATGTTACTTAGCGCGTCCATAAAACTCATCCAAATGTTTTAAAGTTCTGGTGAGTTGTTTTGTGTAAATTCACGACATAATTTTACGCACTTTATCACGGGAAAACCCGTTGAGAAGATACTTTTGATATTTGAAAATACGTTGACTTGTGAATTGTAAACACTGTCAAACAAACCATTGATAAAAGAAAGTTCCACACGACTACTTGTTATAAGTAGGTACCTACTCCACGTAATAATTTTAAAATAACTGAAAAAAAGTATTATATTTTTAAAATGCCCGAATCTCGGAGGCTTGTGCATATTAACATTTACGTTTGAGATCATTGACCCCAAATCATTCTACCTATTCCGATCTCTGGTGATAAGGGCTGCAGAGTGAAGTCAAGAACGTCAAGCAAGACGTTCCTGACTCGACTCTTCTCCATACGGCGCGTAAACACTCTTCTACAACCCAACTCTTTGTACCACAGAATAGATAGTACTACGTATATTTACGCGCTCCGTGTCGAGGAGGTTCTTAAAACTCGACCCTTGTTTAGGGTATACTTTTCGTACCTTTTCGTACTTGTCTCCCTATCTTGAAACTTCGCGCCGTTTTGAGAGGAACTTATCAATACTGCCTTGAGCCTTCCGCACTCGAACCCGACCCTTGTTTATACATACTATTCAGAGCTTTCATCCTCTTTGGAGTAGATTCCACAATCCCTTCTTAATGAAAGAAGTTTTGATATAAATACACTAACCTACTGCTAAAATTTTAACTTTCGAGTTTTCGCCAAACAATTAAACAGTCAATACCTACGGTATATTTCATAGTTATAATTTTTAGCTTAAAAATGCAATCACGTATTTTAACAATTAGTTACATATTTGATTTTCAATAGTCCGTTTACACTTACAAATCTAGAACAGCTAGTGCAGTCGAAATTATAATATTTTAAACAAAACAACATAGTTACCTACCTACCTAAATATATTTTTTTGGCAATTACGTTATTGTAACTCGGATTGCAGTTGCTAAATATCATCTCTTATTTATCAGGTTTTTGACGATGTATTATAAAAATAGTCCTTGTTTAACACTCGACGGGTCAATGAACGCGTGCAGGAAATAGGACATCTAGTCGCTGGCAGGCATGCCTACTTCAATTTATCAGACACTGGTCACATGCACACCACGATTGTAACATTTTTAAACAGACAATATTATTATTAACCGTTTAATTACTAGGTTAACCGTCTTATAACATTACTGCTCTAACTTTAAGAAATCGTAAAATTTGCGTCAACTTTTCACAGCTCAAACAGAATGTAGACCTGCGTATTTGATAATATATTTCAATTTGATACCTACTTGGACGTATTCCTGAGGAAAAGGGTCTTGACAGACAAACGGACAGACGGATAACAAAGTTATCCTATAGGGGTTCCTTTTTTTCTTTTCAGGTACGGAACCCTATTAACGGCACAGAACACAAATACGGCAGGCAAGGCTAATGGTGTCAGGGTCAGTTTGTCGAGCCGCAGGCCGCTCAATGGCCTCTGACTGACGTAATTAGGATTCATGGTGCCACATTACGCCAAAACCGATTTATTTATACTTACTGAGACGAAACGTAAACGGTCGACATCCTGCCTTACATAATCTCAGCTGATAAAATGCATTTAAGTGTGAGTCACCGAGCGAGTTAACTGGGTCAATGAACTCTACTCGTGATAATACCCAATTGAACCGTCTCGTTGGGCACACTACTTCCGAACAGGAGGGTGCACAAATTGACATCCGCGATTGACATAATAGCTCTGTAGTCCGAGCGAGAGCTCGGTGTGGGGTCACAGCAGGTCAAAAGGCTATTGGCGGTCACCAGACTCGCAAAGTGGCTTGAGTAATAGCGACTGCTCATATATTGCCGCTAAAACAAAAAATTATAATCAACTCGATTTTTGTTTCGGTAGGTAGAGGTACTATCATAATATTGTTTTGACATGCAATTTTTTAACACAGTCTTATAAATTTTTAGGGGTCTTTCCCGCCATAACTACTAGAGGGAGATAAGGACATATTATGTACAGTCTTTACTGGAGATTTAGGATTCATTTCACCATTTTTACCAAATAACCGTGGACGTTTTCCAGTCAAAGTTGAGCTGTCATGAGCTAAAATGCCAACACCTAGCAAAGATTTAAAAATCCTGGGTGAAAGATTTTTCCTTACGCCGCGCGCCGTGAAAAATATTTATCAAAAAATTATTTTTTTATTTCTATAAGTAGCCCTGCAGCTCTTATCCTCACAGGGCGTCCAGGATTTCCTCAGACTCCTCATTATGAAAACCCCGCCCGGGGATTCGGACAAATACGGAGAAACACGGACGGGTGCGGTGGCAGCTCTTAACTTAAAGGTAGCAAAAACTTAAAAGCTTAAAAAACTAAAAGTAAATAGTTATTATCGAACCAGTCCTCTCTGTCTACCCCAGTCCCCATGAAACTTAATTTTTTTTTATTGTTAGTGCCTAGGTACTAGGTATAAAACACGTTTTTTCTTGTAGCTTTTTAAGCTTTTAATTTTTGTTTAAGAGGATTATAAGACCCGGTTTAGCAGCTCGATGCAGATCAGTACCAGCGTTGCCAGATTATTTTTTTGCCAAGTCGGAATTTTGGAACTTCTTGAATGAAAAAAGCGGGAGTATTTCGTCGAAAGCGGGAGGGTATAATATATCTAAGTAGCAAAGAATAACTAAGTAACTATTCTAAGCGCACAAATGGCTAACAATGAAACATTATTTAAATTACCTACTTACATAGTAAATTGCGAGAAGGAGCACGCACAAACATTGTTACATTACAAATGATAAAAACACCCACTTACCTAGATATAATATACTTACCAAATCGAGCAAGTACCTACTAAATTGACGAAGGGTGGTTTCAGTACTCGACTGACCGTCGGTCGGTGCGTACGTCGGTCGCGCTTATCATTTGTATGAAAATTCACAAGTCGTGGACGTGGATGGCGCTGTTACGTCATCGTGACAGCTATAACCCTGATATCGTACTGCAGACGCAAGTTTACGTTTAGCGCGTTAGGGGTCGGAAACTATCGATTATGAGACGATTATAAATTAAATAATTACCATAATGTATATTTAACTTGACATCCATCCTATTTATACTCAATTACTCACTACTTCCTCACTCAATAGAATGATCCTAAAATTATACCAATTATGTTTCCCGTTGCACGAATTAAATGCAGCTAATACTTGCAGATTCGTGTAGGTACTATATCGGGGCAATCAGGACAGGATTCCAGTCCAGACTAATGGCATGACCCTGAGCTGTTCTAATGAAATAATTAATCAGAACTCCGATGATCGTAAAGGGCTGGTTTTCGAAAAGACAGAATGTAGTATGTATTAAATTCGATACCCTTACGCATTTTTGCATCCATATCAGATATCCGTTGTAAGTACCTACATTCGCGCATACTGTTAAATATTATTGGCGGACGGACGGCAATCGGACGCGGCCGTTCAAGTGACGCATCAGGCCACCAGCAACGCGCGGCTCGTGCGCCTTATTTTGATGAATTAAATTTGATTGGAACGCCTGGCGTCGTCTTGACCTGACCTGACGTCTTTGTTTGGCTTGCACAATTCTCGCCAAAGATTTGTCAGAGATAAGTAAGGCCATATAAGGTAGCGTTAATATTGCGAGACAAGAGAACGTATTGTTTTCGTCCTCCTGAAACACTTCGTGCATGCTACCGTGAAAACTTCCTACGTTTTGCCGATATTGTGAAGGCTCATCAATTACTTAAACTTAAACATTTATTATGTCTTTATTGACACCATGATTTAGCAAATACAGAGACAAAAAAGACAAAATTAAGGTAAGATATTATCTTAATAATTGGTACTTACAATGTGCGGTCTGATCGCTAAAGCGATATCTGCCGGACAATCTTTGACTATTATATACTTGGGTACTATTTATCTAATTTTGAAAACAAGCGGTCGAGAGCATTTAGCTTTCGAAAGTACCTACCTACCCTTTTGACGGGACTTAGGGCCTTAAATGATGTTATATAGCAATGATCAAAGATACGTAGTCAATACTAAGGATAGGTACCTATACATGTATATTTATTATGATTGAACGATGCCCCAGGCGCTATTATTTCATTAGGTCTTGTAAGCGCCCCAATAACGTCTGGTTTTCTGCTTGAATTGGGGAACTTACACGAAACTATTTAATTATTCACTAGGAGCTTTCCGTTTCATACACACTAACAATCTCGTAGTAGTTTTGTAGGTATATTAAATGTATGAAACCGATACCCATTCTGATGCATCACGAAACACGTCAGACAAATGTGTCGGCGGCTTTACACTTCACGGGTGTTGCAATTTTAAAATAAATAGAATATAAAATGTTGAACTTAATTTCACGAAATGTGCCTAAAAAGAAATTATATTTGGTAGTTGGTTAATCTGTACTTACTCGAAATAGACCCGTCTAATTATTAACCTTTGAATAATCTAATAACATTTCGATGGTTCAGTTGGGGAGTGAGATAGTTTTAACTCGACTGTAATTTTGCAATTTACAAATATTTATTGACACAACTTAAATAACAATATGAATAAAAGGAAAACTAACTAAAACTAAAACTTAAAAATCTAACAAAAGAGGGTGTGCAATTAATGCAATTCTTCCGATTGTCTAAAAGTATCTCGCCCATCGCTCGATTGAAACATGAGTAGAGGTATTTGAATAATAAAATTAAAATCTAAAAGTTAAAGTTCCCAGTCTAAAAAGAATAACTGCACATTTTTATTTTGTTTATAATAACAATTACAAATAAATGAGAGCATAAAAATAATGCAAAAATCCAAATCTAGCTTAATATTCTTTAAAATGGTTTTCTATCATCGAATTCTGAACGGCACGATTTGAAATAATTTATTTACGCCATGTTAACCCTTTTTCGAGGATAGTAGCTTAGGTTAAGTATGTATTTCATTACCATTATCATTTCATTATATCATTTGTTGCAGATATTAGCTAGGTTCTCGCCATCATTTCGTACAAACCTACATTTTTTTCTGTTACCAACAGACGCGGTCGATTTGGACCCGGTCCAAAGCAAAAACCAAGTTCTAAGTCAATGTCAAGGTCGAATTCCAATACCTTTATGGTGCCTCCACACATTCGCCGATCACGGACGGACGAATACCGGCGAGCACGAGCTACGAACATTCATAAAATCATAATAAATGTATGGAAATAAAGTGCAATTACATTATTGCGCGCTGCTCGAGCTTGCCTCCTTGCCTGACACATCCATGATCAACGAATGCGGAATCCATCATTAATGCAAACAGGTGCCGTTTGGCATTCTAAAAGGCTGTCCTGAGCCCTGTCAGTCAAGTGGGCTTAGCTAGAACATTTAGAAAATTACTAAGGAGAGATTTAGTTTACCTGCTATTTGTTTATTTTATCCCTACTCTATAAATTGACAAGGATATATACTATATACCTACCTAAAAATACATTGGGTTCACGTAATTAGGCTAAAGCCCTTAATCAATCAAAAATTTCTTTTTCAGCATGTCTTCAGCGAAGAGCTTTTGTCGTAACATCCGTATTACAGCTCGCGCTTTTATGAACGTTATTTCTAAGGGGATTTCGACGGATTCTTGCACCGCCACGTAAGAGCTGCTAACATTTGCTTTGTTCTTGTCCTTAACCCTAGGCCGTCCCAGTCCCATTGCCCGACGATAGGGGTAGGTTTTGAGGCTAGTAGTTTCCGTTAACAGGGTAAGTGGGTGTCTCCACTCTGTGACTGGGGTTTGCCGTGTTTGTACTCTTAGATGATGTTAAGGACGATGAAGAAGGATGATGTTACCTTATACAGTCTATCCGACTCCGATGTGGTCCCCTATATTCCAGATATTATCCCACGCAATAATCCAAATACATCCAAATTGTGACAGCATAGCTTTCTGGGCCTCCCCGGTGCCTCATACATATCAAGTGGTGAGGCACACCACTGCTGTCTCACGACCTTGGCCTATGTATCGGTCAGGCAGGTATATCACGCGCCTCGCCCAATCGCTTTATGAATAAAGATCCACAATTCCACATGATTCATATGGTAGAAGATGGAACACAACGTAGTTGTCATCAATTTCCTCAGTTCTAAATGCCAAGACAGGCTATAAAACGCTGTGCTGCGTTCCATCGCTCTTTGGAGATAAGTAGCCCTGGGTGTTTGTGAATATCGGCGACCCAGGGCCCTTATTGGCTATGACCCGCGTTTCGCTACGAGCCACGTAACGCTCATTTTGAACTAATGGTTGGTTGGTTTTAGTTTCGAAAACGCATGCCGCGTGATGTCATAATGCGCTCATTATGACATCAAGTGTGTTAGGCGAGGAATTTTGTATGGCATAGCGAATAAGGGCCCCAAGTCAAAACACCGCAGTTGAAAGGCAGGATACACCGGTCGATGAGTACCTACAATAGTGTCGATTTATCGAAATCCGTTATTATTTATTATATAATTAGGGTAAACCCTAACGATAAAACAACCCCTATATAAAAACACCTAAGTTCCTAGGTAATATATTTTATAATGTGATAAAAATACGCCAAGTAGGTAGTTAATTATGTTCTCAAACATAGTGTTGTGTTCACTAATCTAGGGCTTGGGTTTAAAGTAAAACAACCAGATTATCAGTAAGTAGGCACACGCTCAGAAGAGACGACCGCCCGCTCTGAATGACAGATTGGGAGTGAGGAGAGGCGCCACTGTCGATTGTGTGCCTACATTTATTTGTATATCACATCTCTTCCTTTTTATAGAATTAATTAATTGTTTTATATTCAATAATAACTTCTAGATTAACTTAACTATATTTCTACTTAAATAAATCGATATCCAAGTAACTTCTTTATCAGATGCTTTTCGCTTATAGATTAATTACTTATCAATCATTTATTGATTATTTAATAATTATATACTAGTTATCTATTAATTTATTATTAACAATTTCTTAATCATTTGTTTATAATATTATTTCTTAATACTTGTGTACCTATTCATGATTTATTACCTATATATTTATTAATCTTGTTTACAATAGTAAGCTTACATGCTAACTATTTTAACAATGATGGACGACTTCCATTGACCTTCAACTTTATTTCGGTGTAGGTACCATATTCGTACCTTATAATAATTGTATGACTTTTTCAATTCTTGATAGTGATTTGAGGTGTTGAATTAATTCTGACAGTAAATTATTTTCTTCTAAGTTCTTCGGCTTTTCTTACTTCACACACCATTTCTTGTATTCAGTCTATACCTCTTCTTCCCTCTCTTTATTATTTTTTTTTTTTCTGTTTATTTTGGCCAAAGCTTGTACGTAGAACGTAGTCCAGCTTTTCGTGTTAACAATACCAAATGTCCTTTGTGGGTTGCTACTCGAACTGCCACGATTTGGGATTTAGCAGTTGCGTAACTGTTTACGCTATTTGGTGCTTTGATTACGTAAATATGTTACTATTTTGATTTTCCAGTGTTCGATATCTGCCTTTCTATAGTAGTTAGTCACCAGGAGGTACTTGAGCAGTTTCCTTCTATGCATCTTTGTCGTTGTCATAGTCATTTATTTTATAATAAGCTTTTAGTAGCAAAGTACATTTGATTAAAATAAAGTTTGCTTGTGGTAATTTAGATATTGTCTTAACAAATTTGTCATAGACTTTAATATCATTTGTTAGAAAACGCTTTTTTTTTTTTTTTTTTGTATGGACCTATGTCTAATTGTCCATCTAGATAGATTGGCTTTGGTACCAGCGTTGCTGTACAACGCGGTGTTTTGCAATTTTAGGTTTGCATATGGTGTTTATGTTGTGTACCTCGCTTCTAAGATTGATTTATTAAACTTTTGCGTATGTACGTACCCGTGTCATAAATTGCACGAACTGAACATACAGTGGTGCTTAGACACATGAAAGACCTTTGTTATAAGGATCTCGCTGCAGTTTTGACTCAAAACCAATGAAGGTGGTTTATTTACAGGTTCATTGATGTCCATTTTGTTAGTTCGTCTATATATTTGTATATTTTGATTCATTGTTTTTCCAAAAAAATTGTGATCAAACTTAACGAACTGGAGGAACTGTTTTGTCAATTGTGATTAGTGAACTCTTTGATTGGTTACCAAACATCTTTTAACTTGGGGTTCTGAGTGTGTCCAAACATATTTGAACTTGGGGTTTTGAGTGTGTCCAAAATGCTGGTACGTATTAGGCTCGTTGTATTAGCGTTATAACTCAAAGGCGGAATGTTGCTAGCATGCTAGGTACGCTGCCAGCTGACAGTGAGTAAGAACAATTGGGTGCATTATGAGTCTGTAACGGTTTGTAGGATGTTTAACCGCTATATGCAGCAGTTGGCTCCAGATTGTAGTAGATACTTTTTGCTAATAAAGGCAATTTCCGTTAAATGTTTTACTATTTTGCTCAATAGAATAAACATCAAGGACTAGTGAGGTAGGAGTTTCTTTACCCAAGAGGTTTAATGGACCTTTTAATAGGGCTTAATATTTATCTATTTTTAAGATATACTACATAGTACGACTACAACAGAATCAATATCCATTTTAAGATAAATCTCATTCACCTGACAATTTATTGTAACCAGTCTTTAGTATCTGTATCAAACAACAGCGATGCAAAATAACAAGTTCATAGTAATGTGGATGAACACATTAAATTACACAGTAACAAAACTAGCCATTGCTAGCAATTTTGCTTCTTTTTTTTTTTTTTGATGGCAACATTGCCTTTCAACTATCCCCATGGGCTGCATTGGTTCGTTTCGTTTCAACGATTAGTTCATTTCAGTTTTTTTTTTTTTTTTTTTTGGAATTATTTTTTATGAATTTTGGTAGGTTGTGTTTTCCAACCATTGGTCCATTTAAGGTGTCTAAGGCACTCAATGGATTAATTGTTATGAATTTTGGTAGGTTGTGCTTTCCAACCATTGGTCCATTTAAGGTGTCTAAGGCACTCAATGGATTAATTGTTATGAATTTTGGTAGGTTGTGCTTTCCAACCATTGGTCCATTTAAGGTGTCTAAGGCACTCTATGGATTAATTATTATGCTTTTACATAAACACAGTAGTACGTGCGCGCATTGGGATTTGAACTCACGAGTATCTCCTTGGAAGGCCGACGTCCTCCTAGGCTATATTTTCTTAGATTGTGCTTATTTCGTACCAATAACTCAGTTATTGTTTGAATAGGTATTTGCCGGAACTGATTTTCAGTGACGACTTGTGATGCGATTTGCAAGCAGAATCTTATTGTTTGGTTATAGTGAAGTAATTAAACTTTATGGAAAGCTGTTGTTGTCGCCCTGGTATCCCCAAAATAATACTCCGTGTAATTGGCAAAATTGTTTGTATTTTCCAATACGAAGATTTGTAAACGTGTTTTACAATTATTATCTTGAACGCTACTTAAGATGACATTAGGTAGGTGGGACGTCTGTGGGGCGGAGAATCTTGTCACCGCGATGTAGGAATAGACGGCTCATTTGACGGAGCCATCTAGCGGATGGCATGTAAATTACTTTGACTGACATTGATCTCAAACAGTTGTTTACGTGATTATGCACTAATAATGATAACAGTTTTTTATGTTTAGATGAATTGTTAATAAATGAATTGTATTATTTCTTCATCAAGGGGGTATTTTTATGATTTGCTACGTATTTATTTTCAGATATGGTAGGCTGATTCTAAATATTCATAAAATAGGTGCAGTCACCAACAAGGATAAAGCAGTTCGCTTGGTAGATGATATAATGCCACGTTCGTTCTTTCGATCTATAGATTGGTACAATTTAACTTGTTTATATTTTACAATTTGTAATTTTTTGAACTTTGAAAGTTCTTATTCTTATTCTTGAGAACAATTTGATAACTGGTACGTCGGGCAACGTAAAACTTTGGTCCGTATATACTATTGTATACTTGTATATTGTATACTTGGGTAATCACCACACCTCATGGACGCCCTTTTGCCAGATTTTAGTTTTAGTTAGTTTTCTTTTAATTTATTTAAATTGTTATTTAAGTTGTCAATAGATATGGTTTTACTTAAATAAGAATAATATTAGCTTGATTCATCTTTGTTTTTTTTTTTTTCGTTTGTGTTGTTTTATTTTTACTAGCACGTAAACATACAGTTGGGCATTAATGAGGCTGCGATTGAAGGCATTGAGTACTTGGCCTTTAACGGATTTTATGGCACATGTTTCGGTTGTAACGATAGCATAATTATATGACTTCAATATTTTGAATATGTACTTTTTAAGCCCAATAATTAACAAAACATTGTTCGTTGGAACATAACTTCAATGTTATTGAAGTGGTACTTTGCTCAAATAGGTACTTAACGACACTGTGTTCGTTGGAACAAAACTTTAATGTTATTGAAGTGTACCTTGGTTTAATCAGACAATTAACGACACTATGTTCGTTGGAACAAAACTTCAATCTTATTGAAGTGTATCTTGGTTTGAACAGGTAATTAACGACACTATGTTCGTTGGAACTTAACTTCAATTTTTTTTTTGAAGTGTATCTTGGTTTAAACAGGCAATTGACTATGTTCGTTGGAACATAAATTCAATTTTATTGAAGTGTAACTTGGTTTAAACAGGTAATTAATGACACATTGTTCATTGGTACATTTTGTTATTGATAGGTAGGTATCAATATTTGCAAACGGAATTGGTCAAAATCGGTTAATATTCATGGTCATCTACATTTCTTTTTTCTTTATTTATTTATAGAGGGTTTTGTCATTAACATTAACATGTCACCCTCATAGATCTACATTTCAATACGTGGTATTGTTTTTTTTGTTTTTCTTATTATGGCTGAATTCGTTTAATACAGTGTTTTAGTGATTTTGTATACATTTTGTATTCACAGTTTTTACGATAAATATATTTTCGGATTCTGATTCGTAAATAATTCGTTAGCAATATTTTATTTTTGTTCAAATTCTAGTAATACTAATGAGTGAAATGGAACGTATCGTATGAGAATAATTGCATGCCTACTGTTACGGCGTATTGCGTATATTGCATACCTACTGCGGCGGGAACTTGACAGTTCGGTTTGCCACCAAAATGAGGATGCTTTGCCGCGTAAAATTAAAGTGGTTGGAAAGTATTTGCTCATGAGATTATTATATCCCTAACACTACGTACGATGTACGATAGCACCCCGCACGCATGCAGATTATACAATATTTTACATCAATTCATGACGTATAATTCCAGAATTATGTTTATAACCAATAGTGCAGTAACAAATGTGGTGGTTTTGCTTACAGCGTGCCATCATTTTAGCCTATTCCTTTCTTAGGAACACGTGCCGCTGGCGCTGCTTTGTGTTGTGATCACTGATCGATCACTCAGGTTTATCCACTGGCATTTACTTACTACATAGATGAAAATATTTGGACCAAAACGTTCCTTAATTAACCCGAACTTTGAAAAGCTAGGTAGATATACATACGATCTTCAACCGTAATATGACGTAAGTTATGTAGGTAAGTTAGTGACTTAATTGGACATCTTCGATCTATTTAGCAAATCTCTCGGCTGAACGCCGATGCAGATTATAGATCAGTGAGATTGTGCATAGTCCCTGTAGTTTCTGATTCCTTAGATACAAGGAATCCTAATTATGTTGTGATTGTCGTTCGTTGCGTGTTAGAACGCAATAACTATACAATCGGACTATAATCTAGGTATATTACATATTTAAACATCTTTTGAGTCTTCAATTTCACCGAAATTGTGTTGTATTTAAAATAAGTAAACCTACTCGTCACTTATTCCTTTGTTTTTTGTGAAATTTGAATTTTATTACCTACTGACCAATTTCCGTTAACAGGCACATAATTTGAGCGATAATTTTACTTACTGCGCTTTTTCTCGTCGCCAATGTTGTGTTCACTAATCTAGGGCTTGGGTTTAAAGTAAAACAACCAGATTATCAGTAAGTAGGCACACGCTCAGAAGAGACGACCGCCCGCTCTGAATGACAGATTGGGAGTGAGGAGAGGCGCCACTGTCGATTGTGTGCCTACATTTATTTGTATATCACACATAGGTACATATCTACCGAAATGCAGCCCGATCAAACATCTGTAGCTTGACAGTATGATTTTCTGAGATCTGTAAGTGGGGTGGTTACCTATGATGTTCTACAAGAATGCAGCACAACTCTACGCGCTATATTATAGGTTATTTATTAGTGTGGGGGGGGATACAAACTATAGATAAAAAAATCCAGCGTGGCCGAATAATCGGAAAATAAAACACGATTTCTCTTTTATAGGTATATAATATTTTGTATTATTTTTGACTACCTATAAAAATAAAAATATAATAATTTCGGTTTGGCAAACACGATAGGTGCTACATTTTGGCGAGGAATGGGTTTCAAAGGCGGATGGCCGACGGCGAGGAATTTCAGGACAAGGTTACCGTGATCTTACAATGTAATTGAAGTAGGTAACGAAGCTATCACACACGTGGATGTTGCTCACATCCCATCATCAACCAGAAAAGAGCTAAAAACTATCATCATTATCAGATGTTTGGTACCTTTTTATGGAAAAACTAATGAACGAATGGACGAACGGTTTTTTTATTTATTTATTTATTTATTTATTTATACTTTGGATCTCCAACAGAGATTACACTATACATGGTATTAGTATGTTCTAGGTATGGCTATTATACATTGTGTTTCTCTAATTATAGGAGACCACATCATGCAATACAGTTTCGACTAAACTATTAATTATGTACTATTTAACTGTGCTTTTCTTATATTCAACAAATATTTAATATTACAATACTAGGAAGTTAGGAACTAATGAGATCGTGTTATCATAAGTTAATGTTTCTTAAACAAAGATTCTACAATTTTTCAAAGTTGATGAGATTTCAGTATACAATAATTATAAAGTATTGGTATGTTGCAAGTATGGTTAAGTATTATATATTGTTTTTAATTATAGGAGACCAGATCATGGCATACAGTTTCAACCAATCTATTTACGTGTAACCGGTGCATTCAACATTATGTTTAATTTGAATGAAATTTGGCACATGAATACCTGAATAAAAACATAGACTTGGTACTTTTTATCTCGTTAATATTAGTTCCCATGGGATAAAACTTGACGTGCGTGAAATCGCGGGGCGCAGCTAGTAAGTGCTAGGTAGGTCCTAACTTCCAAAGATGAAAAGAGCGTAGCCGTCGCACGCCGCCGCGCGCCGCTCGCACCACGTCGAAAAATCCCCAAAAATTAGGGACTGTGCCGGCGGCGCCGCCCGCCCTGGCCGATCCCGCGTATGTCATTTAATTTCAGGCTATAAATCGGGACGTCCCACCAAAAGCAGTAACCAGGTAAACACTGTCTTACGACAAATCTTTTGTTTTCAGCTAGGCAATCTTTCCACTACCTACTGTATTCAAAAAATTTCAATAAAAACCGAAAATATCCAGCCCTAAAGGCGGCCAATTAAAAAAAAAACCTTTTATTGGAGTTTTTTTTTTAGGATAACCCAAATAGGATTTTCTTTTCATAAATTGATTGAAATCACCTCGGTTTAGGTAGGTTTTATTAACACATATAGCAAATAAATAGTAAAATTAATAGGTAGGCAGGTACTTACCTATAAAAATTATTACGTAGGTACCTATTAATTTCGATCGAAGCGCTCTCCCACTTGTAGATTTGTATAGACCTACCTACTAATATAAATCTACAATAAAAAAAAACTACAAATCTATAAGTGGGAGAAGCGAGAGATAGAGATTGCAGGTGTAGGGACAGGAATGGTGGGGTGGGAGCAGCACCAACCCTACATTATACCAAAACAGACTGCTATGCCCGAACTCAGGCAGGCAGGCACTTCAGGCTATACTAGTTATACTGAACCCTAGCACGTTGGAATATGAATCACCTGATGACGTAGCGCTCGTGGCGGTCGCGGCAAGCGGCGGCGGCGGCGGGCGGCGCGGTGGCGATGCAGGCGGTCTGGATCGAGTTGAGCGGTGAACTTTGTTTAGTGGGCTCGCTCTCGTCGGCCGAACGCACGCATCCACGTCTACCGCTCCACTCGAATTTTTATTTATCCATTCAAAATTTCATCCAATATTTTTTAAAAACTGGCTAAACTTCATCTATATACCTACACACATTTTTTTTATTATTTTTTTTATTTGACTTTGTCCCGGGCGGGTTGGTTCGATTGGTGGCTACTTTTTCTCTTGGGGTTTTTGTACCATGTGGTGGAGCTGGTGGGGTGGATGAAGGGATACCTGAAGGGCGTTTTCAGTTTTTGATGTGTCCACGATTCGAATGCCCAAAATTAGTGATGTTGCGGGACACGAGACTGGTGACGCCTGTACCAGACGAGGTAGGCGGTGTCTGACGACCGCCCTCCGCAGGCGCCGGCACAGCGCTGCCGAAAAGCCCGAAAAGCCGAAAACGCATGGGCGCCTCCGATACACGGGTCTACTAACAAATATACTTCACGAACGTTATCGTTTTACTGATTGACTGTAATCACTAGTCTGTTCACGATGATCTCTAGCATATTTTTTGGCAAAAAAATAAAATTTATTCCCTAACTTTATTGTGTCAAACTCACCGCTCTGTACCAGTTACGAGCAGACCGGAGCGTGACTGCGCTCGGGAGTGCATGAAGCCTAAATGAACTTACTGGGGGGGCCGAGCCGACCTACCCGCTCTACGCGACGGCGCGCGGCGGGCGGGCGGCATGCAACAGCAACACTACGTGCAAGTGTGCAGCGCACCTCTCTCTCGCTCGTCCCTCTCCTATCGGCCTCGATCTGACGCGTGCGTGTGTGTGTGTGGTGCTCTCGATCGCGTGGCGGGGAGTATTTCTTTCTCGTTCACACACATGGATGTAGATGTCCACCTCTCGTTAAAGCCATATAAGATTGATTTTTGAATAGCTTAATTATTGGGGTGTTGGTTGGAAACTTGGAACCTTCTTACCCTAGGTCAAATGTTTCACCATACTTTTTAGATAGTAGCAAAAGTTAGTCAGTACTTTCGGTAAAAATTAACTAAGATAAGAATTAGTAATAGGTTTTATACATGTTTATAGGGTTGCCATTTGAAGTAGGTATTATGTGAAAGTAGATTTCCTGTTTGAATTGAACGGTATTTATTATTTATTTTATATACCTAGGCACCTATTATTTAAATTAATAAATCAGTTAGAAGGTAGATATAACAATAAATAACAGTTCTTTTTAAATCATATAGGTAATACCTGCCGCCGTCTACGAATAGGTCGGTAGGTACTAGGTACCTACTCACATATAATTGTGTTTTCAATAGTTTATGGTAAGTACCTACCTAGGTCCTGTATATTTTGCCTATAGATAATAAACAGCTCATGAAAATATACAAAAAAAAACTAGATTAAATTGTGGTTGGTAACCCTAATAAATATACAGTTAGTAGGGTAGGCATGTAGGTAGGTGCATACATACCTTTTTTTTACCTGGGGAATGCGTTACGCATACCACTAGACCCGGGTGAGGGCCGGGTGGTTATGTGGGACTCCCCCGCCAGCTAGTCTGACGGGTGGGGTATACCCACTAAACCCCAGGGTGTTCCACCGGGACGCCTTTGTTGTCGGGGCTACGGGTGCGAGAGTGGACTTCCGCGGCCCCGACGGCAGATGCTTACATACCTACCTTAACTTGATGTGATTTATGCGAGTGAACTCTACCTATCAATTAAGAAATGGTGCTTACACTATGCGTCCGACCGACCGGCGACCAACCGATACATTTCCATTCAGATTTCATTTCAGGTTATGCTCATCCAGTCAATTCCAGTCTACTTAAATATTTATATATGGAGCTGTGGTTACCCTTCATTCAATACCTAGTTTCCCTCTTGCCGTCTGATCTACCGACCTACTCAGGCAGAGCGTCCCCGTAGTTCCCATGTTGTGTTCTTTAGAAAGTTATCTCGTTGAACAAAGTGGGTTATTTGTGTTTTACAAAATAGGTTTCAATATATAATTTTAATTTATGATATTGATTCGTATAACATAGATAGGTAGGTATATACATAAATAATTATAATAATATCTTAATGGATGGCCACCTGAAAATATTTAATTAGCTACCTATTTATACTTAACGTCACTTTTCTTTGCGAACTTGATTAGTTGATTGTAGGAAGGACTCGTATATTTGACATTGTGAGGTGACTTTATTTCTATATTATTTATAATGAATGAAAAAATAAATTAACCAACAAATTAACGATTAATTGGTCTTAGGAAACACATGTTTCTAATTAAGTAGTTTTTCTATCTATATCTAAACTATTTATTTTAGCGAGTTCAACAACTATACGCTTATAAATACAGATCTTTGTGAGAAACATAACATCACCATCATAATCATCGTCATCATCATCACCACCACCACCACCACCATCATCACTACCACCACCACCACCATCATCACCATCATCACCACCACCACCACCATCATCACCACCACCACCATCACCACCATCACTACCACCACCATCACCATCATCACTACCACCACCACCACCATCATCACTACCACCACCACCACCATCATCACCATCATCACCACCACCACCACCACCACCATCATCACCACCACCACCATCACCATCATCACTACCACCACCATCACCATCATCACTACCACCACCACCACCATCATCACTACCACCACCACCACCATCATCACCATCATCACCACCACCACCACCATCATCACCACCACCACCATCGTCATCGTCATTATCATCATCATCATCATCATCTTCGTCATCATCATCACCACTACCATCATCGTCATCATCATCATCATCATCATCATCATCATCAGCATCATTGTCAACACCACCACCATCATAATCCTCATCAACATCTTCATCATCATCATCATCATCATCATCATCATCATCATCATCATCATCCATCATAAATAATCATAATCATCATCATTATCATCAACCCATACCAGCCCACTGCTGAGAACGGGTCCACAGTTTCATGACAAGGATTTGGTCCATACCCACAACGGGGGCCCGATCCGGATTGGTGGATAACATACCTACATCCGAAATAATTTTCGGGTATGTATGTGTGTTTCCTCACGATGTTTTCCTTCACCGAAAAGCGATTATTATTACGTACCTACCTAATACATGTTTTACAAGAAGCATATTGGCACATACCCGCACAGGCATTTAAACTCACGACCTTCTTCCTTGGAATGCGGACGTTCTCCCACTAGGTTACCACCACATTACATGGGACACTAAAATTAACAAAAATGTATCCTATTTTGAACAATGATGTCACTCTCTATTATTTTATATAAGTTTTTGATAAAAATTTAACTTCCTCAGTCACAATTATTGTTTAATTATTATAATTATTATCGTTACGTAAATAAACAACAAAAAGGATGCAGTCGAATTGAGGAACCTCCTCCTTTTTTGAAGTCGGTTAAAAAGGAAATATTATACCTAGTATATAAATTATTATTTCAGTCAATGGCCATACAACAAAAGTATCATAACATTGTAATTTTTTTACAAAGTTTGACTACCTATTTTCCTACTTTGGTGATAATTTGTCTAACTTATTGTTGATATGGGTTGTACCTATTCAAAATGGGCACTTAGCATAATATTGTAGGTAGCTAAATGTACTTAAATTATAATAGTACTTAAATAAAGCCAAACCAATTAATTATATAATTATCATATAAACCAAACAACCATTATATTATGCCAGGCAAACCAATACATAATTATTATTTTATACTAATTCCCAAATAACCGGTGAAAACCAATGGAAAAATTTAATGAAATGATTATCATTAATAACCCTTGCAAATTTTTGAAACGCCTTTCATTTTTAAATAGCATCCCATCCCTTTCCCTTTGAAGCTTTTTGTCGATGAGTTTTGTTTTTGACGTTGTATCCAAGATATTTTTTGCTGGGACATAATGTATAGAAAACAATAAACACGTTGCTTCGAAGCTATTTATTGCATTGCCGCTTTAGTTTTTTTTTTCGTAAGGAGATGTAGGTACGTTGTTTATTTTGTAAACTGGTGTACGGTAAATTATTTCTCTTCTATTCGAATTATAAAAAAACGGTTAAGCCTCGTGTACCATCTTCGTCGTCGCTACCTGGCTTATTATTATTATTTTATCAGCCGTGACGGTCTGACCCCACTGTTGGGCTTTGCCCTACCTTCTTTATCTATCGCGCGTCCTATCATTTTTGGAAATCAGTCTTTGCAAAATCCATTCAGTTCATCCTTCCATTTACTGGGCCGGTCGGCTCGTTTTCTGAGATTGTGTGGTGGTTTTCGAGTTTGTTTCATTCCAATACCGTTCCGGGTCTTGGCGCCACAACTGCACTATTGAACCAACACTGAACTCACAGAAGTCATGGAATTCATAACACATTATCGCATTACACATAATCACATTGGAGAACATAACAAGCTGATTTTTAAAATATTTGTTTATCAATAATAAATAACAGAAAACAAGTGACGTGAAATCGGTCTCGTTGGTAGGTAAGTACTGCGCTGCGTCGTCGTCGAGCCGCTCTGCCACGCTCGCTGTATCGTTGTGTAGGTCAGTTCCATCATGGATCTGAATTGATCCGAGTCTCCCATTAGATCACAATTATTTGTTTTTTTTTATTACCTTTCTTAGGGTGGTACCATTATACCGGCTCTGCCAGTTGTTTTTTTCGGTCAAAGAGGGATTTTGTGGTGGGTGATTTTGTCTCAGTTGAGACATACCTAATAATAAAATAACGTAAATAATCAGTAGTTTTATACTACCTAATACTTTTATATTTAAAATATGTATCGGTAGATACATAGGCAGATTATGTAGGAAGCAGTATTTTAATATTTTTGTAATTTTCGTTTTAATGGTTTTCAGTCCGTTTTCCCCTTACGCCTCACTTTAATACTAGGTTTATGTAGCACACCGTTGTAATAAGTAGATAATTTTGATGACAATTACACTGCTGAGCCGATTTTCTTGTCTAGCCACGGGTGCGGCTCTGCACACTCCATAGTGTTTTCCCATACAATAAACACGACAGTTGTGTTTACCCGCTCTCGCGACAAGTTATAAAATGAGCATTCACATTGCTGAGATTTTAAACACTCTTTTATTAACTTCACCTGTATGTATCTATCTAGGTTAGTAGGTAACACGCATTGTTGCGTACAAATGATCCTAACCCAAAAAGCGTCGAGCTTTTAACATATCCTGCTGACGTTGACAGCGATTTGAGTAGATCACTGGTTACCTCGGCTACCCACATGCCTGACCTGCAGTATTGTTCTCATGTAGCACTGAATAGAGCTTTGACATTTAAACAGGACCGGTTCAGTTTAACGAAACCCCTTTTTCACCACAGATAGCACGCTACACATGCTACACATTAACCACAGATGACAAATAAAACAGCCACGTAGATAATAAAGCTAAAAATGTAAATATAGTGTAACTAATAGATAGGCCGATTATTATGTAGGTAGCTGATGATGCTTATAAACTGATTCAGGACTGAATCTAGTTATTACAACAATACTGCTATAATAATCTAGGCTGTAATACTAAAATAATCTAATTCTCGTATTATATTACCTCATTTATTATTCTCTTACGTTCCGTTGTACGATTGTCAGAAAAAAGATATTACGATACGCTTTATTCAAAGCAGAAGAATTTATGTTCCATTTTAATCATGAAAAGCGATGCATAATATAATTTTTATAATTATTAATTATACAAAACGCACATTTTTGCATGTTGAGGAACATTGACACTGACTAAATGCAAAAATCGTGCCAAGCCGAAACTAGCAGAACAGTCTTTTTTTTTATAAAATAGTGTGAAGTAAAAGCTATCCATACACGCAAAACTGCTGGTGTATGGTGAAAGCAGTTTTGCCTGCCAGGCACGTCTGTCGGGCAGATCCGCCGGGCAAATCTGTGCGTGTATGCTTAGCTAGACTCTAGGCAGCCTGTGGAATGACCAGAAATTGGTTTCACGTAAAGTAGAGAATTACTCGGATTGTTTGTTAACAGGACTGAATGAATGAACGAAAAAAAATTGCTGAATCGTTCTGTTGACTGGGATTTGACATTTTGAGTAGGTATTGACTATGTATTTTATTTATCTTTACTGATATAAAATTCAGTCCTGACTGACTGACTAAGATATCTACGCATAGCCCAAACCGCTAGTCCTAGAGACATGAACATTTTCGGGGGTGCTCCTGGTGACTTGTGAGCATCCATTAAAAAGGGTTTTTCGAAAATCTGATACGAGTGATCTGATACTCGAGCTGATACGTCTTAAATTGCTGTACATACTCTTCAATTAAAATAAAACGATACGCGTAATCATAGTTTTTTTTTTCAATATCGCTTCCATTTATGTTTAAATGGGTTTTCAAAGTTTCTTTTAGGTAATGTCTTAGATTGCGTCGGATACTACGTCATTCGAAATTGCGTGTGCACCCACAGAATAGATAAAATACTAACGCGCGGCGGCGGGCGCGGCGGCGGCGGGCGCGGCGGCGGCGGCGCACCTCCAGTCAGGATCGTAGGTAGTAATGGGCAATTCCGAGATGTTTTAGTCGCTTGTTATTCGAATGGTTCTTGATCATTTTCTCGCGCTCGGGTCGGATTACTTGAATCCCTGATATTTTTAAAAGTAAGCCTTTAAATATTTCCAAATATAAATTATAGTGTTGGGTAGCACTTCGATTCTTTCGATTTAATAGTCATTTTAACTTACAAACCTAGAAATACTAAGCAAAGCAAACAAAAAGAAAAAGAAAAATAGGTTAACACCATTATTACCATCGATCTAGAAGCACATTTGTAGGTCGTGGACCTCTCAACAGCTATCATTACATCCTTCCTACGCCAATAATTATAATTAGGAACTCTCTTCTTTTCGGCATCAAATTTTAACCTAATTACCTATACTTAGGTACATTAAATCGCCCTAAGGTATCTAAAATTATTCTAAATCGTAACTTACGAGATCAGTGGGTCTGTCAGATGGGCGTGAGTGAGGCGTTCGGGTTTCACCTAGACTCTTCCTGACCCCCCCCCCCCCTCAGACGCCCACGAACCCCCCGAATACCCCTGCCCCTATGCCTCCCTTACTAGGACAAATCCAGGGAAACTAGGACGAATCGCAAGAAGCACTGCTATGGTTTTGCTGAAACAGGCGCCCCGGGCTTTTTATATGATTTTGCCACGGCAAATCACACTACACCGACCGGCGCTTTAATGAAACTTCATTGAATTTGGACGTTTTAACCTTTATGTCCTACTACAGTTTTAATACGAGTATATAATTACTGAGCTTTTACGGACCACCTTCTAATGAAATTATTTTTCATTCGGTGTCCCGCTAAAACAAAACCCCGATTGATTTTGTATCGTTTTCTTGAGCGTGTTCTTCTTGGTACCTATCTAATATAAAATAGAGACCGGATTATATGCACCTTTGAACTCTTAAAATATGCAACTAAGTGTAAAAAAGCTATGTCAAAGCGAATATTAATATCGGGAAATCAATCATCCCTACTTCCCTACTTATATTATAAATGCGAAAGTAACTCTGTGTCTGTCTGTCTGTTGCTCTTTCACGCCTAAACTACTGAACCGATTGAAATGAAATTTGGTACAGAGATAGTCTAGAGCCTAATAAAGGACATATGGTACTTTTTAATGAGAAAAAAGCATTGTAAGTGTTGACATAGGGGATGAAAGTTTGTATGGAAGTTTCGTCATTTTTGAAGCTAGAAGTTTGAAATTTATTTTTTAGGCTTTTGATTAGATATAAATAAATATGACATTCAATAATCGTAAAAATTTACCCTCGATGGGGTAAAATAAATATAGGGTGTGAAACTTTGTATGGAAATACGTAAGGTTTCGGCTAAACCACTGGGCCAATTTTAAAAATTCATTCTCTAATGGAAAGCTACACTGACAGCGAGTAACATAGGCTATATTTTATCCTCATATTCCCGCGGGAACAGGAACTACGCGGGTGAAACCGCGGGCGCAGCTAGTTAATAATAAAACGATTATGTCCTCAGCTTGCCGGCTAGCCTTTGCTAGCCTTAGCTCGTCCTTTTGTCGTTGTCGTCGTCGGCGTCGACTAGCCGAGGATTGGCTGCCTTATCTTGCATAGTAAATTACAAATATTACTTATTCAACGGGGAAAGTGCAGCTAGTCATAAAAAAATTCATAGAGTTTAAGATTATAATCAAAATATTTATGGAATTTAGCAGCATGCCTGTAATGCGGGTTAGCTAGTCTAGCTAATAGGTAAGTATAGAACAGACTATGAAGAACGCGGCTTCCGACATTCTAATAAGATAAATATCTAGCATCCGGCCTCCGGTTGGTATGCATCCGGCGAGCGTTAAAAGCAGACGATCATCGGTCTGGCAAATTTCTTACGGTCTGCGGGGTCTAAGTACAAAATGCGCAAAGTGCTTCCTTCCGGCGCGCGGCGGGGGCGCTTCGAATTGATCTATCAGAAATTGGTTACAATATTTATTTACACATAACTTAATATACTACATAACTCCATACCAACCATTTTAGGAAATAATTTTACTTTTACTTTTCTCTTCTAATATGCAGTCGGCAAAAATAGTCAACATGTCGACTCCCAGTCAATCTGTTAGTCGTTGGCATCGATATGAATGTCACGATTTATTGAAGTGCTTTTATTGCTTTGCTGAATATTTCTGGAAATTTTGGGAAGAATAAAATAGGCACGCTGTTTAGGGTTTGCTTTTCCCGCACTCGTATACTCAAC
Organism: Campaea margaritaria; assembly: GCA_912999815.1. Lineage (NCBI taxonomy): Eukaryota > Metazoa > Arthropoda > Insecta > Lepidoptera > Geometridae > Campaea > Campaea margaritaria. The sequence continues at coordinate 12,905,859 of OU538788.1, forward strand.
TGATGTGTTACATACGAAACAATTACAGTTGGAAGCAAAGTGCAGAATAAGTGGAGCCTCAACTAAACAACTCAACCTACCTCCGCGGTACGCACACTTCAACTGAACTGACCTACTGACTGGAAACCTGTTCGATCGATCTGGATGAGGGAGTGTCGCGTTCCGTTATCAAGAGCCTCTGACGTGGCTGTTATCAAATCGATAACTACCGGGACTTGAAGACCGACGGTTCAACGTCCCCTCCGAACCACGGAAGCACAAAATATCGCGTTAAGGGTCTTCACCGTGTAATGTAACCCGTTGCGGGAATGTCATAACTTTAAAAAAAAAAGTGCAGTAGTAACTACGAAAAAATCATCCGATTAGCTACTGAGCATGAAAAATTCGGATTAAGGAGAAACCTTGTAGATGAATGGGAAAATATCAGAATATTACTAATAATGTGCAAAAAGCACTGCCGTATTGTCATAACTATGGCGAAATTAAGAACGATCAAGTTTTTTGTCATGTGTAAAAAAATTCCCAAACTCACCTATACCTACTTGAATCAATGTTATCATTTTCCTGTAGATTCCAAATCTCTGTTTTTAAAGAGCAGATTTGAAACTTTTATATGGTCTAATAGTTAACCAATTGCGTAAAGCATTGACAAAATATAAAATATATGAAAAAAAATGATTTCATTGTTAAATGAAATAATATCTTAATATCAGTTCCAAATGTTTTGTAAGTGCTGAGAAATATTAAGATCCCTGCGGGCTATATTTCCAATATCAAAACTCAAAACTCAAATCATTTATTGTAAATAGGCAAAATATTGCACTTTTCCACGTCAAAAATAATATCTTATACATAAGTATAGAAATACAATTCCTTGGCTTAATGCCCTTAAGGCGATTGATTACACAAGCCTGGGTTAGCAACCCGACGCGGGTCAGCACAAATATAGCATGAAATACTATTGAAATAACACCCAAGTCAGCGCGCACTTAAACGTGGCTACTACGTCACACTCCGTTTAAATAACGCTAAAAATATGTGTTGTGCATGTTCTACTTATCGCTTAAAATAACATTAGTTCGTAAATTCTAAAGATCATTTTGTTAGAATCTTATTTCAAGATGGGAACTATGGAAACACATAAAAAAAATTAAAAAAAAGCTCCTATTTTATCCGACTTCAAAAAAGGAGGAAGTTCTCAATTCGACTGTTTGTTTTTTTATGTTTGCTACCCGAGGTGAACCGATTTTGATTATTCTTTTTTATATGAAAGCTAATGCATCCCAAGTGGTCCCATTTCAATTTGGTCCCGTTCTTACAATGGGATCTAAGAGAAAATCCTAGACCTAGATCACGCCATCCTCACTTAAACATTTTTTTCTCTACAGGTTTATACTAATAATACTTCATTTTACAATCCCATTGTCCGTATGTGTCGCCAATACAACGACCTTATTGCCAATCATAATAACGACATAGATATCTTTAATGACAACCTATATAAATTTAAAAAAGAAATTTTGGCTATTCTTTCTTCTGAGAGGAGGCTAAAATGTTGTTAATTAATTAATGCACTAACGCGTGTCTTCACTGTGAGGCAGTAAAAACAGCGTCTGTATTGTCTTATTATAAGTTTAATATTGATAATTTTAAGTCATAATTGTAATCTTGTATAATTTTATCTTCAAAGATTTTTGTTTATTTTCGTTTTTTTGCTTTCTTTAATTTTCCTCGATGTTAACTGTTACTGTTAATTTCTGTCATGCTGTGTACGCATCTTTTGGACACTGTCCAGCACTAAACTAATTGTACCTATTTTATGCTAGCAATATTATACTGAGAGTGTTCTGTTATGTGTGCCTAAATAAATAAATAAATAAATAAATCTCTTAAGTCTTTAATTTGCATTAAGTTTGTGCGTGACAAATGGTGGAATAACTCAATATCACGCCAACCGATTTCGATGATTCTTTTTTTCATCGTTAAGTATTTTGAAGCACTACTATTTAATGGGGGTTTGTAGTCGATCTGCTGATGAAGCTGAAAGACAGTCGAGGGAACTCCTCAACGATTTACAGCAATTACATGGTGTTTGGGCTTGATTAATTTGTATTGATGAGAACTTTACACAAAGAGGGGTTATTATGATTGTCATTAAAGGTCTGACGATGAAGACGAAGGACAGTCAAGGAATCTCCTCAACGTTTTACAGTAGATACCTGATGTTTGGGCTTGATTAATTTGTATTGATGAGAACTTTACACCTAGATGGGTTGCGACTGTCATTAGGGGGCTAGGGGGTTAGACTTGGCTGGCACCGACTCCAAATATATGAGTGGGTAGCGCTTTTAATAATTAAATTAATTTATTTTTGCATTTGCATAACTTTTTTTTTTTTGTTATGAAGTCTGTTGTATTTTTTTTTTTAGAAATGATTAAAGCTGTTGGTCTCTAGCTGACCTTGATAGCACCAGATAGAGAGGCTCCTCAGTAATACTCAAACAAAGAATGCCTAGTTGCCAACCAGCGCCTACCTGCTGAATGAATTAGAGCCTGGCTCCAATTATTGTGGCCTAGCCTGGGAACCTATGCAACCTATGCCCCACTGTGCCCCAGTTCTACATGCGGCACGTATTGATTGACGAGGAGCTCGCGCTGTTGTCTTTGTCTTCAAATTCTACGGCACAGTTTCTATAGATAAATGTTTTCAATGAATCAATACTACGGAAAACATGACACGAATGCACGAGCCATGTATTTTAAACACCTGTTTGAAACTAGGACAAATTCTCCCTATTGCTACAAGCTGACTCAGCGTTGCCATACGAAGTGGCTAATCGTCAATGAAGCCTGCGTTTTGTTTGTTAGAGTCGTTACCGACTGGCATGTTAGTTTTATTTAGTTTGTTTGACTAAGTTCTCGACTAAATTCTTAAAGTTAACTTATTAATTATTAAGTTTGATCTAAATAATGTTATTTCTGAGTACATAACACACTTAGCTAAAATAAATATAATTTGGAAAATTATGATGAACACCACACTTTAGGTACAGTTTATAAAATATCCCAATGCTTGATTTCACGTGAGTTTCAAAGTCATTTCGTTTCTCATTACATTTTTCTTTATTCAGGTTTATATTACTTTATTTTGTCATTATTATCATTGTACTATATAATTACCAGCAAAGCGTTGCTCGCTTGAACCCCAAGCGTGATTAGAGCTTTAGATGCTGATTAAGAGATTTAGCTCCCGAGCGGTTCACCGGAGATGTTGTCTAATCGCGCGGAAATTAGCTGCCTGGTCCCTGTGAAAGTCCTGGGAGATTAGAGCTATTTCGTGGTGTATAGTGGCGGTTGCGCGGAAATAAAATCGTAGAGGTGCACAATGTCCCTTTCCCAAAATGTCGCATTACCAAATTGTCCCTTTCCCAAAATAATTTGAGTGACATGTCAAGAACCGTGACACTCTCAGTTCTCTCTCACTTTCAATACGGTTGTAATACTACTACTACTACTACTACTACTACTACTACTACTTACTACTAAGTCACAATTTATCTGTTAGCTCCAAACGATCTAACAGATGGCGGTATCTGTTGACTGGGTTGAGGAAGTATTCAATAGATGGCGCTGTGTTAAAAGTACAAACTTTTCACATAAGCTACAATTTAATGGCATAACCACTAGGCCCTTTGCCCAGAAGTGGGACAATTTAGGCTAATAATAATAATACCAATAATTAATTTTTAAATCCAAAACAAATGTAAATGAAAATATGAAGCCTGACAATATTCGAGGTAAAAAAAAGTCTGAACTGTAGAAACGGAAAGTTGTGAGTTTGCATGAATGAAAACCCGAAGTTCCGCAACACTCCGTAACAGGTAACGTTCATAATGTAACCTACCTAGGGTAGGGTGGCCATTCATCGCGAGTTTATCCGGAAAAATCAGGCATTTAACTTTTCCTAATCTAATCCACGTCCGGGTTGGAGGCGGGTAGGTTAGGAATAAGCAGATTAGGCCCCCCTCGGCAACGCGTCGTCCGGACTTTAACCGGAACTGATTGCTCGGATTTATTAATTATTTTTCGCCGAACCAACAAAATTTTATGAATGTCACGACACTTAGGTATTATAACAACTTCCCTATCCCCATACAAGTAATTTTCAAATCATCCTGCATCTCTTTAATTTTATTTCTGATAACTCGTAGTACTTACCTAATTAATTTAAAAAAAACTATAAAGTATTACAGCTCGCCGTCAATTGATTTTTTAGTCATTATATTAAAATGTTTCCAAATGTTGTACCTCTTCTGTTAATGTGTACGTACATTATAGATACCGATGCACTTGTTAGTGACTGTTTTATTAAAAACCGTTCTTGTTTTAATTAAGTAAATCATGAGATAGGGCTCAAGGAACTTATCAGGTCTCATTTTTGCAAAATTCGACTTTAAAATGAAAGCAGAAATCTCGATTACCGGTTTATATACCGATTCCCCGCATCTACACCTAATTGATGCTAATTTTCTTGGGCTATCGCGTAATATGCTCCGAAGGACACTTAGGAGCTAACAACTCGTCACCGTGTTCATACGTCATGGGGTGGTGTTTTGTGGGGTCACCCCGGTAGTGATCCGACCGGTGCGCAGCGGCTCCCTCAGGGCCGGCGCAGCGCACGGCCCAGCTCAGTTCGCTGGCCCGCGCACACGTGCCCGAGCTCCGCCTCGCAGCGCTCACTCGAGCTCCCCCCTCCGCACGTTCAACGTGTACGTGGCTCGTAGCGTAGCTGAGACACTCTGTTCAACTTCACTTCTCGTTCAGTGGCGCCTTGTAGACCGCATCTATCACAAAAACAAACAATCGGTTTCGGTGCCGCCGCACGTCGCCGCGTTCCGTCCGCGGTTCCTTTTGCATTGCGATAATATTATAAATAAATATTATGTAATACAACAGAAATAACCACGTGTACGTTGTAGCGCCGTCGCTCCTTATCGTGGAACTTAACATTCCCGTGCCATAACTGACTGAGGAACATTAAGTAACGGACACTGTTTCGGTGCGTGATACGGACATTCCAGTCGAGGGATTTTTTCTTGTGTGCAGCTGTTTAATAGTGAGCGTGTGAAATGTCCAACGCAATGGAGAAGCAATTTGCTGAACTGAGTTTGACTCAGGAGGACCATGATCAAATATTTGTACAGGAGGAGTATGTCGTCGACCTCAGGTTAGTGACGTAGAGACGAAAGTCCAATCCAAGCACGGTCAATACTAAATCAGACTATCCACCTACTTTATTCTATATCTTCGCTTCATTATTTTTCTAGATGTACAACTTTTATAGCTATTGTTGTAAATAAACTAATACATATAGTTGTAGTCCAATCTGCATTCATAAACATTTTTAAACATCTGTTACCTATATATTGATGTATTGCTATTTGTAACGGTTTTTTTAAATAAAATATATTTTTACTGTGTCCGCGTCGTCGTCCTCGTGAATTCGAAATTAACATGTTCCGACGCCTTACAGTTACAAGTCCCTACATTAATAAAAATAAAAAAACCATAGACACATTCAGGTTAGTGACCAAAACATAAAAATATTTAATTATCATATCTTTATCTTTTTAATATGTTATAATTGTTATCCAATATATTTATAATAAAAAATATATAAAGCTAAAGAATAGAAATATCGCCTACTGTCCTAATAAAATAAACCGTGTAAGTATTTTGCTTTAATAATTTAATTATTTTATAATCCTTGTCATAAGTTGACTACTCATTTTGCACACTCCAGGTAGAGTCCATTACGTATAGGTAATTACCTAAAACCGTGAGAACGCGCCATCTAGCGTGGTGTTAAAAAAATCGTGAAGACGACAGAGGCGCGCGGCAACGTCAAGCAAGGTGTGTTCTAAAATAAGTGTTTATGAGGTTTCCGGCAAGAGGCCGCCCGGCCCGGCCCGGCCAGGCCGTCGGCCACTGGCGCGTGGCGTCGCCGGCGGCGGTAGCCGGCGCAGGGAGCGGCCTGAACGAACCAGGACGCGGACATCCTAATTCCCGAACAGAGTGGCCAACACTAAGTTTAGTAAAAATGAACAATTTAATCTGACGAGTCACCTTAACTTGCGCGAGAAACGATTAGACAGAGCGTTCTCAAAGCTATACATTTTAGGCGAAGCGCCTTTTGCGTCCGCTCTCAAGTGCGGTGGTGGCATTGTCAAGGTCGGGTAGAGCCCTATAGCCAGCGTTGCCAGACGATCTGTTTTTGGCGAGACGTGCCGATTTTTAGGAAAAAAATGTCCCGCTCTTTTGTGGATTTCTCGACGGGGCGGGTCGACGGTCGACGAGTGGTAGCGGTTTTTTCGGTGTATCGGGAATTTTACTTGTTGAAATCAATCGGTGCATGTATATGTAGGAAATGGTAAAAGCTAAAAAACATCCGGCACAGAAATGGCGCTATTTACTCTTTAAACATTATTAAAAATAAGTGGCTCACCTAAAATATGTTTTGACTTGTATCCGTCATATTAGGTGCCTCAACTTCAAACAGCTACCCAGGCTAAAATCTGGAAACGCAACTGAATCCTATTGTTTTCTTACCCTCCTAAAATAATACAGCCGGAATAATATTTAATTCACCTATGATTAGGTTTTAAAAATTGCAAATTTTGGACGTCCTGCAACCCCTCGATAGAATCTCAATTGATAAATATATCAATTTATCACCCCACGAATTTTTAAGCAAAAGATTTATAAAAGCGTTCTAATCTGGATTATTTGCGTCATTAACTGCCTCGTTAAGTCTATATACAGGGTGTCCCAGAGTGTCGATAAGCCGGCAACAGGGGGAAGAGCGAATGGTGACGGCTCCGTTAAAAAATATTATTGACTGCTGTTCCATGGTCATCAATTATCAGCATAGTATTGGGTTATCGAGTTAGTATCAGCTTTATTATTGAAAATGGAGAAATATCAATCCTGGTCTAAATTTTCCGGCAATGTTACTAATAATTTGAAAGCTTGACGACTTTACAATCACAAGAAAAACAAAACTTGATATCAGGCAAGTTTTATTTTTATATAAAACTTAATCAACCAACCGACAACCAAAAGGTCAACAACTTTTGTTGTCTTTTTTGCCAAGTATCTAAAATGCTGTAACATCGCATCTTTTTGTAGAAGTTTTTTACGCCGCCATAACTCTATTTTTAGATGTATTTTATGGGAAAATACCACCCCTTACGGTGGGGGGCACTGGGGAGAATGGACACGGTAAAACACGTGAAAACTTCTCTCCCTAATTAAATAAACAACAAAATTGTTTGTAACGACAGACCTCATCTGCAAAATTCCACTTGGGGAACTACCGCGCCATTGCTAGATATTCATCCGCCAAACAGTAGTGTGCAAACATTTACCGTATTTCGGTTTGAAAGGCATTGTAGTGGATACAAAGTTTTCGGGTACATACATTAAGATCTTTGATAATTATTAACCAGTTACTAGACTATTACGAAATAATGATATACAATTATTTTTTACTTTATAAATATGAAGAACCTACTACGGCCTTAATTAATGAAAGTGGTACTGTATGTTAGTATCGGCTTCTACTGTTATAGTACTGTCATCTATAATTTGATCTACTTTTAAAAGGTTTTTAACTCGATATTTTAAACATCTAAATGGCCGCATTGTTGTAACTATTTAAGAGTGTTTATTGGGGCGTTTTACACCTGTGCGGTTAGGACCACGGTCCCCAAGTGCTCTTGTCAACACACGAACGATTTTGACCCGTGTACTGTACAGAGCGTACTTACGATTTTGTGACAATCGGTTATTGACAGCGCGGGGTCGATTGAGTATTATTGTGAGAGAGCTTTTTGAAATCTACTCTGTTTTAATATTCGAAACTAAATAATGTCTTTCGCTATATCCACCTAATTTATTAAAATATTAATGTTCACACACTTGTTTAGTTAAATATACAGAGTTGTTCGTACAGTAGGTATAGTTTCAAAAGAACCGCGCTCGCCGCTTCTTAAAAACGTAAAATGAATCTTTTAAATTTTATTTTACCCCACCCGGCGGCGGCTGCTTCGTATCCAGAGCCTTTTTGTGTGATGGATTCATTTCATTCGTCACGGTTATAGACGTGCTGGTGAATAACGAAACAGATGTATGCACTTTGCAGATTCCGTAGAAACGATCCATTATTGAACAGTTGGCGTTAATTTAAGGGGTGGGAGCCGTCAGCCGTGCCGTGCCGTGGACGTGGGAGGCTCGTGCGGCGGGCATGTGCATGTGCAGGGTGATGGCGCGAGCGCACCACCTGTCGGCAGGTGCGCCCGACAACTGCGCGTGCACCTACCACTTGCATATTATTACGTTAAAAAAACTATAACTTAATATTGCAGCTTTGTTCTCGCTGTTTTGCTCGTCCAGTCTGTCGTTCACTCACCTGCGATTATATTATCGATGGCTGCAGTATCCGCTCTATACGTTCTGATTTTACAAGGACGATTAGGTATAATAGTAGTTTTTGTGATTGATGCTATATTCAGAAAACGTTAGTCGGTGTGGCAAAAATGTACCTTGCCGGTACCTACTATGTTACATGGGTATGAAAGTAAAAAAATATTTTAAATGAGATAATTTTATTGACAGTTGTTCGACGCCCAGCATTGTCTCCTTTGTCCAGGATTCCAAAAATATCTCTGGTCTCCTTTTGTTTATTATCTTAAATTCTTGGGCTACCTTTATCTCTATACCAATAATAATAGCATGGAGGTTGTTCCATTGTTGTTTTTGCTGCGGCACGGCGCGGCGCGGCGATGCATCTGAACCATGTATAATGCTTGCCTAAATGCCTTTAAGGTTATATATAACTTTAATAATCGTGTCTTTAAGAACTCATGGGTGGGGTGGGAGTGGGTACTTAGATAGATAGATAGATAAACTCTTTATTGAAACACCACAGAAAAAAGAAAACTTAAAACTAAAACAAATGAAATCTTACAATTACGCCCATACTTACTGCATTATTATTGATTTCGATTAGCGTGTCTAGATTTTATCTAAACAAAGAAATGTCACTGTCAAAGCAACATGGCAGTTGCCCAAAACATATTTTCACTTGGAACTAGTTTTTTACTGGGTAGGTTTTGTTAATGTCTCATTCATGTCTCTGTTATGATTGCGGCTTTGCTCGCAGTGCTGAGATATGCAGCAGATGAGTGTTATTGAGTGACAAAAAACATCTAAACTATCGTGCTAAAAATATTAGTAGGTTATAAAATAGGATTTGTGAATTTCAAATCTTTACTCCAAGAGTTAGTTGTAATAAATTGTAACACGAACAAGATTAAGGATAACAATACTCAGCAAGTTCAACAACTCTCGATGGTTATAAGCAGCGAGGAGCACACTCGAGTTCGAAAAAAGAAAAACAAAACTATAAAAAAATTGCGAGGCGAGGGCAGAAATGTTAAGAACCCCTGAGTGTTGTCAAGTGTAATAAAATATTTTCAAGTAATGATTCTTCTCTTTTTAATAACTTTGTTTAAACCTCAAATAACGCAAAAATCAGATTACGAATAATAATAATAATTTATTAAAACAGAATAAATACGTATAACTCTAAATCAGATTAGGTATGTATGCATAGTACATACCTACCTAGTTAAATTTTGCAGAATGACGCACTTGACGATAATTATTAGCAGATTTGGTCTCCGTTACCTACTTGTCCAAATGTCGTCCTACATTTAAAACATTCACACTCGGCCCACTTTTATACAATATCATTATCTGTGTTTGTGCCGGTATTGATATCGATTCGTTTAGGTAGGTACTAAAATTTTAATCCAGATAGGTAATTACTCCCATTTTTTTGTGTCGTCTCATTTGCTTGTTAAGATAATATGGGGATGGGTATACTTCTCATAGGTTCGTGATTTTGTTTCCAGTCAGATCCCAACTTTTATAATGTCCAGGTAAGTACTTAGGTAGGTAACTCACCTACCTATTTGAGGACTAGAGATGAGATAGCATGCTAAGTAGTTCTTAGTTGCTATCACAGTTATTACCTATATTATGTGTGTTATGATTACAACATTTACAATGCAACTAGAACATCGAAGCTTAGAACATAATACAGTCAAAAGAAAACGGCCAAGTGCGAGTCGGACTCGCGCACCAAGGGTTCCGTACTTTGTTTTATGGGAGCCCCCCTTAAATATTAATTTTATTTTAATATAACCATTTATTATTAAAGTGAATAATATAACTCAATAATCTGTCAATATTTCGAGCATCTACCTGTTGCTGTTATCAATATCGAGCAAAAAAGGGCAAAAAAACACGTATGTTGCATCGGAGCCCCCTTAAGTACTTATTTTATTCTATTTGTTAGTATACGTTGTTATAGTGGCAACAGAAATACATCATCAGTGCAAATTTCAACTGTCTTAACTATCGCGATTCAAGAGATACAGCCTGGTGACAGACGGACAGACAAGACAGCGGAGTCTTAGTAATAGAGTCCCGTTTTACCCTTTGGGTAAAAAACCCTAATAACTAAATAAGTCATAGATATAACCTAATTAGGTTAGTAGATCGGGCGGGTATTGATTAGGTCTACTTCTATAGGCTGGAATTGCCTATTAATTAGGGATAGGGCGTGACACACGTACCGGAAACTAGTTGCCTATATTTTCTAGCACTTGTTTTAGCGTTTTGGATATGAGGTAGGTACATATGTTTTATACTAGAATTTATTCTATGGTGTAAGAGAGATCTCACGTAGCTAGTTTATAATGGGTTATTCCTCCTAGCAGCTTCTTTTGTCCAAGGTGTGAGGAGAAAGGGAAAATAAAAAATGAATGTTTTTTCCTGCTATGCAATAAATGATCGAGTAGGGGAGATGGTAGAAGAACGAGAGATATGTCATAAAATTTATTGACGTCTACATTTCCGTGATGAATTGTTTTTTGCCTTAGGTTTTTAGATTTTTGATAGATCGATGCGTCAATATATCATGAAATAGGTAGTGCCGAGGATTTTTTTATTAAAGTAAAGGAAGTCCAAATTTTGTACTGACATTATAACTACTTAGAGTACGAACTTAGGTACAATTTCGTTTACCATCAGACGGGCCGTCCGTCGTCGGCTTGTTTGCCACTATCTTAAAAAAAACTTATGGCGCAGCCGGGTAAATAGTTGTAATATTTATCGAGTAGTCAATATTTTTCCAGTTCCGTACCCAGTTCCAGTAGTGTAGGTAGGTACTTACCAACACTACCTCACCTACCTAGCCTGATCTATATTTGTGCTTTAAGTAAAATACTGAAAGGGACCGTTAACTCAATTGAATAAGTACGATATCGCTTTGGGCGGGCGAACGACCGAAAAACAAAGACCCTTTTATTCATTTACGGACTCGATAAATTAAATTTTTACCTGTCAAAGCGAATTTGACAAAACCGTAACACGTGGGTTTTTAATACAGTCCAATGCGTGCGGGTGAGAACATAATCGCAAAAAAAGTGAGGAAGTAAAAAACGGTAGAGCATTTTGAACCTAAATTTATGAAGCTTTAGGTTCCAATTCTTAGCATAGTGCCACAGGTACGAAAACTGGGAACTTTACACCCTACTGAAACGCTTCGTTGATACTTACCTTGAATGACAAGACAAGTCAAAAAAAGTCGTATTACAGCAAGGACACGATTTAAGTTTTTGTATTATTTTGTGTATATATTTATATAATATTGAATACGTTGTCTTCAATTTGATGAACATTTTAAATTCTTAGTTTGTTGTGGTTGGGAGGTTTTTCTTATTATCACTTTTATTCTGAAAATCCTTAATTACCAGGCAAATTATCTGGTATATCAAAGAATTCTGAAACTTACTTTTTTTCTGAACTCTACCTACCTACCTAGGTAGTTGAATACGTTTAGCGATAGGGTAGGAATACTGACCGTGTTTGTCAATGTTTTTATACACAAGGATCGATGACATAGGGGTTTGATTTTTGACAGAAACTTTAGTTTGCAATAAAGAAGAGTACTTACATAGAGTATTCAGCTCTATTTCAAGGGACAGGACATTTCATACCCGAATTTCGTTAAGAACAAAAACTTAATTTAAAATTCAAATTTTAATTGTTGTGGATTTCCTGGAAACCTCTAAATTGGAAAATTTAAACGTTTCACTAGAATTAGCATTTTCAAGCCTGGGAGAGTTCTAGTAGTATCAAAGTGGCGGATTTTAGTGAATGGATGTGTATGCTATGGTAGTATAATTATCAGCAGGAGTGCGCGGGCGGTAGGTGGCGGGACGCGGCAGGCGGTCGTTTTGCATTGCAAGTCCGCCGCCGCCGCCGCCGCCTCGTGCCCGCACCGCGTCCGCCGTTCGCCCGCCGCACTGCGAGCTTCACTCACTACAGCAGTCACACGGCAACATTCGCAGTTGCGCCACAGCTAGTGTGCGAATGTGCCATGCCATTACTTACCGGTCATTTTACTTAAAATCCGAAACTCCGTCCGCGCAACCGTTTGCCTTCGTGTTTGTTTATTTTGTTTGGTGTTTCGCTCCTCGTCCTCGTCGGACTGTGCCGGACAGAATTGGCTACCTTCAGTGGTGACATCCCCCGGTGCATCGGACGCCCGCTCTAATAGGTTTCACAATCGGCTTATGGCGCACAGAATGGCCAAATACCGCAGCAGGTATGGATATATATAACTTATATAGTACCTACCTACTTACTACCTATCAGTATAGGTATTTATCTAACTGGGTGAGATATGGAATTATTAGCGGGGTTTCGTCTATGAACTTTTGACAGCTCTACTTCTGAAACTAGTAAACAACACGAAATGGTGTGATCAGTGGTCACGTATTTTGAGTGGGTAAATTTAAACGTCTCCAATCTCGTAGTGGAATATTAGGATGCATTCGTAAATTGAATGCACTAGAACACGTGGTGCGTAATGTAAAATGGCGGCGAGACCGGCGGCCGGGGCGAGGCGACGCGACGGGCGGCGCGGGGCATTCTGCGCTGCGACATGAATCACAGGCGGGCGAGAATGCGCCGCCCGGCGCCCGAGTCCCGAGGCACGGGCAACAAGAGTGTGCTGTGCTGTGTGCGCCGTGACGTCGTCGCCGCCACCGCCGCCGTCGCCGTCGCGACGAGCCGGCAACGACTCCCGTGACACAATTTGATTAAATCACATGCACTTTGCACGCACGCACACTGCCTGCTGCATACTGAACGTAAACGTAGATAGATATAATACAGTACAATCTTGCTTATTTCGACTCTATTGCAGGCACAAGAGTGCCGAATTACCGGAATATTCGGATTACTTACTGGAATTTTACCTACATGAGTAATTTTTTTATAACACAAGCATAATAAATTTAAAGCTAGGTAGGATTGATTTCTATTTAAATCTATCAATTTCAGTTCTAATCCAACTATAGAAATCGAGCTTTTGTCTAGATATCAATAATGAGATAAACCGCGGTCTGTCTGTGATTATAAAATAAATATTTAAATGAGAATTTCTATTTACACGATGCTTATTGCATAATCATAAAAATAACATTTTTCTAATTATTATCTGTCTGAAACTTAATCCTGTCACGAATAGGCTCGGAAACGGCTTAATAGATACTTAGGTCTTTCAATCGGGTACTTATTATTCCGAAAAATTCGCGCCTACTAAATTATCAACGCGGGTGAAACCACGGGTCTCGGTTAATTGTCAACACGGGTGAAACCGTCGGGCTCAGTCAGTGAAAAATTAAATATCAGGCAGCGGCGGCGGCGGCGCGGCGCGTCGATATAGGTCACTGGCACCGAGCTAGTGACGACATTTCCTACTCAGTTTAGTATCTACTTCGAATTTTATGCTACAATGTTTGCAATATTGAATTTAAACCTATGAAAATCGTTAAATGTTCATAGCGGTCAAACCTCCCCCTTAATGCATGATAAGCAGGACAGGGCAGGACGTATTTCTTGGAAAAAACAGCCTCTTTATTCATTTTGAGTCCATTGTCTTTGTGACCGTCTAATATGATATGGGTAGTTAAATGTTTGCGTTTATATTTTGATAGGTCTCATTTTCTTTTCATTTAGTGAATTTCTTACATCACATGCGCGTTATTTTTGTTAAGCCCTCATACAGCAAAAAAATCCTTTTTGTTGTGCCTGGTCGCGTAGCGCTTGTCATAACAGCCACGATACAGCACGCGCTGATATGAACGTTATTTCAAAGGGACTTCTATCGATTTTAGCTCGACGTGTGTCGGTACACGCGTCTTGCTGCTAAAGTTTTGCCTGGGATATTTTTTCGTATTGATATATTGCTAAGATTTCAGGCTTGCAACAACTTTAACACTATTAAACTTAGCTTGTAAGCCTAGAATGTGTGTCCAAATTACACTATGAACAAAATTTCCTAACCCATACAAAGCTATCTGATTTTATACTATTTCTAAGAGTTAACACTAACCCTTTGTGTAATTGGCCAGTCTAGTTTGACCCAAGTGCTCGTGATTGAACGCCCACTTGTGTCTAGGCTAGATTTAGTGTTGGGGGAGGCGTTCCCGGCGTGTACGCGTCGGAACTCATAGTCCGGGAAATAGGTCAACTTTCCTGACATATTCCGGGATACGATCACGTGTTTCGCACTTTTCATTGTTTCTCGCTCTAGCGAACGACGACTCCGGGTGATAGAAAGGGATAGAGTTCCGGAAAATGCGTCCGAGAGAGTATATGGCGCCCACAACCTGCTGTTATACAATATCATTAAGTATGCAAACAAACTTACCTCGAATATTAGCTGGACTGGAAGGACCTCCATCCAGCCAGGCACCGATTTGCTTTAAACATTATAGATTAAAGTACAAAAAAAAAACTTTATGCTCATGGAGCCTAAGAGAGCACTCACTGGTCACTGATTCTCCCATCGTATTAAATAATTCTCACAACTACGTATTAAAATAGTTCTACCATGTCAGTTAGTTAGGGTGATTGTACTTATAGGACGAAACTAAAATGCTCAGCAGTGCTACCCCCATGTTTGTGCAGCGATTTGGAATTGAAACGGATGTCGTTGTGGCATCCTTGCGCTTCGCCAGGAACACGCTCGCAAATCATCACGACAGCTACAAGGCCTTTACGATCGAAATGATCGATAAACGCCGCAGCGACAACGTCCGTTTACGCATTGAAGACGGCTTGTTCATTCATTCATTGATTTTGGGATGTGAACAAACGCTTTTTTACCGATTCTTCCCGCGGTTTTCTTTACCTAATACTGTCTGTCTGTAGTGCATCTCTATGCCTGCCAACTATATGCCCACATACTACCAGACTTACAAGTGTCACAAAAGGCGTGACCACATACAAGATAGCGCAAGTATTAGTCCCCGAGATTTTTAATTCTATGACATTAGGAAGGGTTTTCTCGTTACTTTGAAATAATTAAGCAATTATTACAATTGTTAACCATGTCGTTTGTCGACGGACACTTTGCATGGCAGACACGTATTTTCCATTAAAACGCTTAATTGAATTTGTTGAGTCGTAAGCTCGTAGTGGAGGTAGCGCAGGCAGTGAAAAATACTCGCAAAAGAGGTGCGGGTGGAGTGTGGGGGTAAAGTGGGGGTTACTCGCGAGCTTGCGGCCCGAGTATGAGAAATTGAGTATGAGGTCAGTATCTGAGCTCATACGTATACATGCAAATTACAAAGCGCAGTGGTTACAGTGGTGTGCAGTTAAATAGCTCACCTAACCGCCCTAAAATATACACCTACAGCACATTACTTGTAAATTCTACCTACACATGTATCTGTCCTCCCTTGCCATCCAAGCACAGTGTAATGTAATGTGTATTTTCAGCGTTGCAGCACGTAATATCAACTTTCTACGACAGGCATAATTAATTATGCATAATATAATTGTCGCGCGCTGAACGGAATATTATTTTGGACCTTTGTAGAGGCATGAGCCGTGAGCATATGCCGCGGGTTTTCCATATTTTATTATTAGCTAAAGCTTATAATATGATATTTCTATTATTTTCTCCTTTAAGTATTACAATATACGCTTACTCCATGATGCAAGACAGTTGCACGATGTTTTAGGATAAACATTCAAAGAGTTCCCAATCAACCGGTGATTTTATTACGTTTAGGTTAGGCCGGTCGCTCACATACCTTACTAGCAAATTTTCAAAAATCATAATACAAGAACATATTTGCCTCAGAAGTATAAAGTTACATAATTCTGGAATCTGCATTGAAATATTCGCCGGTGCGAATTGCGGAACTTGGATAGGCAAGTAGATTTACAGCTCGATACTTGACAGAAGATTGTAGTGCGCGTGGGGCAGGTCAGGCAGGGCGACCTTCTTCACTGTTTCCCATCGTGGCGGAGGAAGGTGTCTGGAACGCAGAGCCGCCCGCCGCGCCCCCTGAGCGGGCGGCGAGTACAATGGAATTACGGAACCCACTTGTAAGAACTTGTGAATGGGTGAAGCGGGCCGGGGCGAGGCGGGGTAATCGTAGCGTCTGCCGCCGGAACACGCTGCATGAAGTCATCTCCGGCCTCCGCCATTTTGTGCCGAATACGATAAGACGCGGCTATTCCGCCTAGTTCCTATTGCCGGTGCCGGGAAGTTAAGCGAGTTGATTTCCACCCTATTGGTTCATGTCCGATGGATTAATCCCGTCCGACGACCAAAAGTCTGAAAATGAACTACTATTATCACGATTTTTTTTACTAAAGGTAGAGCTACCTCTGATTCATTAGTGTTGTTACTCTGTGATGTGCTTTATGAAAATAGGAAAAAAATAAAACTATGGATAAGGAAAATCTTGAAGCAAAAAATAAGCAGCTCGATTCATGTCGGTGCAAAACGCGATCGAAGTATTTTAAAATAACGTTATTTTTAGCGCGTGCTGTAAAGAGGCGGTAACGACAAACGCACTGCGCTCGGACACAACGAAAATTAAAATTTATGACTATGGGCATTAACTTTCTCCTTGATTTAAATAAGATAATAAATTTATTTTAAACTTACACTATTTTAACTAAAATAATGACCACCAAACTCCCAGGAAGTTTCAGCACAATATCCACCACTTACTGCATAGTGACGTTGACTACGACTTATTGACTAATTGATTGACAAGGGCATTCGTATAACTTTATAATAGCAGTGTGTGGCCGAGTCGCAGCACCGAGCCAAGCAGCTATATACTAGTGCGCGTCGTGTGCGTGTATGTTATTTCTCTCGGTGCTATTTGCGCCTTGCCATACGTCAACTGGATATTCTATTCGCAAAAGAGTTATAAATCGAGCGACTGCTTTGCTGCCTCATTGACTTGTTGATTTTCTCGTAGTACCTACTTGAACTCTGGCCCGACAGACGTAACTAACGGAGACGATATCTACTTGGATGTTCTGAAACACGCAACAGTTGTTTTACTTATACCATTAATTCAGTGAAGAAATTAAAATCCTTATTATGACGTCGATTTAACATTAAGTGCAACGGATTGACAATATAAAAGTTGCCTATGCGGGGGGTTATTAGGCATTTCTGTGTAGTGTACGTGCACTGTATACATTTACCAGTAAAAACTTGATCTATCTACGTGGTACTTCATTGACACGGGTCTATTAACCAACTCATTATTTGGCACAGGCGTGGTAGACATACGAACTGACACTTTTTATATAAATAGGTAGTATATGTGTATTTTAAAGGAAAAGTACGTAAAGAAGTAGATAGCGGATTAGTGAGGAGGATTGAGCTTATCAATGATTTGATATACATATATTTTTATTTTCATTTCAATCTAATAGCATTGCGACGTTAAAACTTCCATATGAAAGCCATGTAACAGGAATGTTAGAAAATGTATTTGATTTTGAACATTGGACTTGCTTGACTACCTTGCCTGACACATGACGCGCACATTCTTGATTGATGTTAGATTTAGTTAATATAAAGCATATACAAATGTGTACAAGTGGTGAATATCGCTTCTCGCAGCCGGTCGTCAAAGGTACTCATCAGTGGGCTCCCCCTACATATTCGCTTCGACAACATCGAGCCGCTGCTGTTGCAGTACGGCAACGTGCAGCACTGCGACAAAGCCAACTCGCGCGATGTCAACACCCAAGCGGTGTTCATCACCTTCGAGACTCCGGAGCAGGCGCAGCAGTGAGTATTTTGATTGTTTGACTGGCACACGCCGCGCTCCGAGACGCTTGGATTGGCTTCTTCCGTCTTTCTCTTCTTCTACCTCTATTTGCATGTTTCCATCACTGTGTGGCGTCTGTCGGCTTTTTTCTTATTCTGTCCTTCAACTTAAAACTTACTGATGATTACGAGTGGCATTGGGAACGGAGTTAGTAATAACACTTTACGCGCAATATGCTTTGATCTCATGAGATTCCTGGTGATGTTTTTAAAAAATATTTTATATCCGGCTGAGGCTTGTGGTTTGGTTTACTTTAATACGTACGACTGATTAAAAAGAAAAGTGTAGGATTCTACTAGAATTAATGGAATTGATTACACACGGGTATACTGTTCAATGGATACCTGTAATTCAGCCACTGGATAAGAGCACGTCATCTTGCGTGCAAACACTTGAACCAAGGAGCACGCTATGGTACGTGTCAACACTTGACCTTAGGCACCAGTAAAGCCATGTCTCCTGCGAGTGTTAGACCAAAGACCAGAACACGCGCAGAAGACTAGAGGAACACATGTGGCGTGCAAATTAATCTTATCCACCAGTAAGGACCACGCCTTGCGTGCAAACACTTTAACCTTAGCCACATGTTAGGGGCAAATTTTGCGTGCAAAC
Source organism: Campaea margaritaria (assembly GCA_912999815.1). Lineage (NCBI taxonomy): Eukaryota > Metazoa > Arthropoda > Insecta > Lepidoptera > Geometridae > Campaea > Campaea margaritaria. The sequence continues at coordinate 12,924,767 of OU538788.1, forward strand.
AGTTTTTTTTATTGAGTGATGAGACGAGGAAGTCCTTCACCTGATGATAAGCGCTACGCCTGCCCATAACAGTCACAGCACCACCCAGAATTACTGAAATACTGCATTGCATAATCCTGCGCGGCATTGCACTGCGCTCGTCATCCTGAGACATCGGCTCTAAAGTCTCATATGTCCAGTAATTTCGTTGGTAACAATGCTCCTTAAACCGGTACACAGTAATGCGCACACACACTTCACACTTTAAACTTAGCCATCAGTAAGAAGCACACCATTTGGCGTGCCAATACTACACCTTAGGCACCAGATAGGACCACATGGTGCGTGCAAACTAGGGATGGCGATTCTTTACGAAAAAGATCGATTTTTAAATCGATTCGAATCGTAGTCGAATGAATCGATTCACGAAAAAATCGAGGCCTACAAAATCGATTCTTAAAAAATCGATCTTTTTTTCAAGTTTGCGTTTACAATGTAAATTTGTATCAATTTTACTAAAAACAAGATTAATATTGCAATTAACGATATCTTATCAATAAAATCAGGGAATTCAAAAATAGCAATTATTTTTTAGCGTATCAAACTATAAGATCAACTATAAAAAAAAAAAAAGTACTTATATACTAACGGCCTTACTAATAAAAAAAAGTTAAACATCTGTGTAACAACTGTATTACTATACAGTGAGTAAGCTATGAATAGGCGTTACACACTCCCTTTACTAATAATCCGTGGGTAAACAATGCATAGTTATCAATTCCTTATAACAAAAACCACTGGCAACTTTCGTCAGAAACGTTCGAAAACATTACGTCATATTATCAGAGTCTTAATATTAGTTCTAAAAACGCTCATAACTTTGATGCATTAGTAGTGAAAAATTTAAATTTTATTAAATTAACTATATTTTTCGTTCATTAATTACTGTTTAACTTTCACTTAGCCATTTAGTAAGAGTAAAGGATACTAAACATACAGCCATCTCGCGAGTTTATGAGTAGTTAACTCTTTAACCGGCAGCACTCTTATAATTCAGGCACATTCAACTAAATGCAAATAATTGTATGGTTTATACCAAAACAGAAAAAATCGAATGTCGATTTTCAAGGGTGATATATCGATTCAGTGAATCGACACAGTACTTCATATCGATTTAAAAAATCGATATTTTCTGCTCGAAAAATCGATTCTTCGATTAATCGATCTCAGATCGCCATCCCTAGTGCAAACACTTGACCTTAGGCACCAGTTAGGAGGAGCACATGTTGCGTGCAAACACTTGACCTTAGGCACCAGTTAGGAGGAGCACATGTTGCGTGCAAACACTTGACCTTAGGCACAAGTTAGGCGGAGCACATGTTGCTTACAAACACTTGACCTTAGGCACCAGTTACGAGCACATGTTGCTAACAAACACTTGACCTTAGGCACCAGTTACGAGCACAAGTTGCGTTCAAATACTTGACCTTAGGCACTAGCACGGAGGTCTCGTTGAGTGCAGATACTTTTTCCTTAGACACCAGCCAGGAGTACATGTTGCGTGCAAACGCTTGACATTAGCTTACTTAGCTACCCGCTAGGAGCACATGTTTCGTGAAAACACTTGACCTTAGCCGCCAGCACGGAGCCCATGTTGCGTGCAAACACTTGACCTTAGGTTACCTATCAGTAAGGAGCACACGTTAAGTGCAAATACGTTCTAACTGATGTTGTGGATTAATTACTATAATACAATTATTTAACACTTTGACTGCTGAGCGGATTTGCTTGTCTAGCCACGGGTGCGGCTCTGCACGCCCCATGGTGTTTTCCCAAACAACAAACACAACAGTTGTGTTTTGCCATACTCGTGGCAAGTTATGAAAAACACAACAGTTATCTTTTCAGCAGTGAACGTGTTAATTGTGTCTATTTTAAGCATGACCTGAGTGATTTTTGTTTGTGAGTTTTTAAATTAAATACCTGTACTGGCTGGTACCATAGCAGTCGGGACTTAAAATATTTTAGCGTATATTGAAATGGTAGATTTAGGTGTAATTTGATTGTAATAAATGGTATAATTTTATGCTTGATATGTAGTTCTTCGAGCTTTTGTTGTGGCACCCATATTATTAACATCTGTTTGTGACGATCGCTGCGATCACGTTAAAGTTTTTCCGGGAATCTAGGAAGAGTAGTAACCTATTATCAGGTTGGCTCTTGTCTGGCAGTTTAAACTTAGGTAGGTAAATACTAAATGATGCTTGGTGTAAAAACGTATTGTATGACTTGCGTTTGCGTAATGTTTCTATTATAGTTCATGAGTGTCTGTTATTTCATTCCGTTTTTATCGGTGGGAGAAGCACGGGTGGTGACGGGGGCCGGACGGTCTTATCGCACCGAGTTAACGAGGGTATCGCTTGTTGCAGAGCCATCAACGGTCTCAATGGAGTCGATTTGGAGGGCAGTCGAATGAAAGTAGAGGCGGCTGATCAAAACAGTCGCGGAGGGCGACGAGGCCGGCCCGGTGGCGGCCGGGGCGGTGGTGCCGCAGGTGGCTCGCGCCCCACTGATTTTCCGCTGCGGCTGCTGGTTCAGAGCGATATGGTGGGCGCCATCATAGGCCGTCAGGGCAGCACCATCCGTCTCATCACACAGCAAAGCCGCGCGCGCGTTGACGTCCACCGCAAGGACAACGTCGGCTCGCTTGAGAAGGCTATCACTATATACGGCAACCCCGAAAACTGCACCAACGCCTGCCGAAAGATACTCGAAGTGATGCAACAAGAAGCCAATAACACTAACAAAGGGTGACTTTTATTTTAACAATTACGAGTTTTTCTAATTACACTTCTGACCCGTCCTGTAACTTGGTTTTTTTTGCAGTGAAATCTGCCTCAAAATCTTGGCACACAATAATCTGATTGGCCGCATCATCGGCAAGGGTGGGAATACCATCAAGCGCATCATGCAGGAAACCGACACAAAGATCACAGTTTCCTCTATCAATGACATAAACAGCTTTAATCTGGAGCGCATCATCACTGTCAAGGGGACTATCGAAAACATGGCCAAAGCGGAGTCACAAATTTCAGCCAAATTACGCCAGAGCTATGAAAATGATTTGCAGGTCAGTGAGGTCCGAAGGCATTCATATTTTATCTCAATGTTATATTGTTAGGTTGAGGTTCAGATTGTGATAGTGTTACGTTTCCAGGTGCTGGCGCCGCAAAGCATTATGTTCCCGGGTTTGCACCCAATGGCCATGATGTCGACAGGGCGCGGCTTCTGTGGCGCACCGCCACCATTCCCACCGCCCATTTACGCGCCCCTGGCCGGCCAGGGCGGCGCGCAGCAGGGTGCTGGCGACTCGCAGGTACCCGCAGAAGTACATATTCACTTTCATACTATTCACCGCTTTTAACCTGAAAAATGATTGCTACAACGCTTAGATTGCTGCTCGCAGTTCCACCTCGAATTAATTGAAGATTTGTAATTGAAAACTTTTTTAAAGTTAAAGTAAATTCGATCCCCGAGAAAATCGCTTTTGCTTCGCCAATCATTGGATGTTTGTCTACAATGCGGTAGTCTGATGCGCAGGAGACCACCTATCTGTACATCCCTAACAACGCGGTGGGCGCCATCATCGGTACCAAGGGGTCCAACATCCGGAACATCATCCGCTTCAGCAGCGCGTCCGTGAAGATCGCACCGCTCGAACAAGACAAGCAGGGCGAGGCCGCCAATAACCCGCAACAAGAGCGGAAGGTCACCATCGTCGGCAGCCCCGAGGCTCAGTGGAAGGTACACAAATATACCTTTTCATTTTGTTCTGTATTTTATGAGCGGGACCTGTATTTAATGTTGGAATCTTTCAATCTCCTTTTTATGCCAGCTCGCACCGATACCGTACTGTAACCACGATGTTTCAACTTATACGACTAAAATTAGAAAGCGATTGAAACATTGGCGCTAAGAATCGATGTTAATCGTCTCCCCCATTACAGGCGCAGTACTTGATCTTCGAGAAGATGCGAGAGGAGGGATTTATGTCCGGCTCTGACGACGTACGGCTAACTGTGGAGATCGTAGTGGCGTCGTCCCAGGTTGGGCGCATCATCGGCAAGGGCGGGCAGAACGTGCGCGAGCTGCAGCGCGTTACCGGCTCGCTGATCAAGCTGCCCGAGCAGCCGCAGCAGCCGCCTGGCCAGACGCAGGAGCTCGACACCACCGTGCACATCGTCGGGCCCTTCTACAGCGTACAGGTATGAGCTCTTGACCCTTACTCTCCAATCCACTTCACCCCGCCTGCGCCGCAACGAGCTTCGTTCCCATTCACCGCGTTCTTAACTTTCTTCATTCATGAAAATAGCTACCTTAATCTCAATGAGTTAAAGAGATAAAACGTCTGCCAAAATTAATATCATTTGTGTTGTTTTGGCCGTTGAAATTTTACAGTAGCGATAACAAACCTTAAGCTATCAAATAAAAACAGCTATAGTAGGTACTTATGTTTATTATCTTTCCTAATAATAACGACTTGTGGTAACTGTAAACTCGTCAATAAGGTATTGTTTCACTTTATAATGCCCAATTTATTATCAATCTTTGATTTGTTTCAACACCAAAAAAGGCAAGAATGGGAACGAAATTTGACGCGTGGCTTCTTTTGTTTTGTTTGCTTTTGAGGTGCATTCGGGATTCTGTTTTTCGTTCTTCCAGTATTTATTATCAGGTTTACTTCGGTTTACTGAAGTCAAACAGCAGGTTGATGGATCAAATTCGTGTTATATTCAAGATATTTTTAATGTGATGTAAATTGCCAAACTCATTGTTATAACGTTAATTAAATCGGTTTAAGTTTTTTGCGGCTTCACCTATCGAGTGAAATGTATTTCAGGCGCTGTACGTCAAATGTCTGCTATTAATAATTGCATATTTGTTCAAATTGGTTAACATAAAACTAATTTCTGTAACCGATAAATTATCCCTGAACATTCAAATGTGATTGGTGGGTGTTGTTTATTATATGTTGTATGCGTTCAAGGACTTAATGTATTTTTTTTTAAATTTAGCAAGCTGATCATCAGACCTGAAACGACTCTGTGAGATGAATGAATAAAAGAGAATAGAATGACCGCACTACGGAGAAAATGAAACATGTAGTTACAAATCCATTTAAATTAGTTACTACTTTTCTAACATTCTAATAATTACAATTTGGATGGTGGGTTTAACAACTTAAGATAAGGAATAGTTCATTTCAATATGATAAAAAGCTCTTGCGATGTTGAACGTTAGATACACTCTCACACCGTGATATGATATTTGCCATTTTGTAGCTTTCGCCAGAAGCGGCTTGAGAGACCACCTGTATTAAGGGATGTGGCATTCCTCAGTGTATGAGTCAACGCAAAAGCGTCACACGTGGCCTTATCCACAATACATGTGTGCCTCTTAATATGATATTTATAGGTGAGTTTCAACTTCACTATTAGTACTAATATTAGGTATGCGAATTGATTGTGTAAGTAAAATAACTTATTAGTTAAAATAACAAAGATTTCGCCAACTTGTATGTGTCTAACTTCTGGTTATCTTAAGGGCTTTGTAACTACATGTAGTGAAATAGATCCTCGGTGTGACTGAGTAAGAGAATGGCTGTTATTGTAATTAATGATAATAGTAATAATAACGCGTCACAAATAGATCTAAATCTAGATGGAACTACGAGGACCATGGTCCTACAATCACTCGGGCTCGGGCCAAATACCTGTGGTTCACACAAATCTTTGCCCCGTAAGAGAATCGAACCCGTGACCTCGAAACTGCTCATCGGAGCTGGAGATCGTCAATTTTATTATGTGATGTGATGTCATTGCGAATCGATCCGGTATGCCTTCGACGCAGTGCAATATTTTTGGGATGAAGGTCGCTTATGCCCTGCCTTGTGCCGATTGTGATATTATTTTAAGAAATGGGTATATTTAGTGAACTATACGATAACGGACCGCATCCTGCGCTCGATATCGCCCTACTGCTGAACTGTTGAATGCTTCTGTTTTCACATAAATGGAACTGCAGTTTTGAATACATGCAAACGTGAAGAGCATCGGTTTAGCCACTGGGGGGCTAACTAGGGTTATATTGTATTTAGCGAGAATTAAACAGTTTTATTATTTGTTAGGTGTTGAACTTCGAGTGAGGTTATTTTAATTTTGCAATTAGTAGTTTTAATTTGCTTGCTTTATTTATTATATTATTTGCGATGGCTTTAGAGGAAATAAGTGATTTGCTCAAATTTGCCGTGAAATTTTTACAACTGTGTTTATGAACGTTCACAAGTCACCTGTTTCCTCGACGGCGTTAATTTTGTTTATGCAATTAGCTCTTTTTTGCGATTTATATTCCTGGTTTTGTAGTGTTCAAAGAAAATGTAAGTAGATTCGAGTAATCTGACGGGTGTGTGTTTTGTTGTGTAGTCGGCGCAGCGCCGCATCCGCGCCATGGTAGCGCAGGCGAGCGCGCCGCGCAGCCGCCGCGCCGCGCAGCAGCAGCAGCAGACGCCACCGCAGCCGACGCCGCCGCAGCCGCAGCAGTAGGCGCCTCCTCCCCTGTCATTCACCCCGCCCGCACCGCACCCGCTGACACCACCACACAGGACCGAGCCCGCCGCGAGGACGAGCCAACGTTTGCATAAACTAATGAATTTATTATTGAACCACTATTGATTATCCAAAGTTTATTCCCGGAAACTGTTGATAGTAACTTGAGTATATCTTATATACGAAATATTCTTATACACTCTTTTTAACTTTAGGTCTTGTTACACTGTTTTCTCACCGTTGACTACTTATTACCTTGTACAGAGTTGGCTTTTACACATTGCAATAGTTGATTATGTTTCTATATATCTTATACACATGTTAGTAGTTCCTCTATATCCACAACAATTTATATACCTACCTACAGAGATACAATAATTATTTTGTTATAAACTAAAAGATTATCTGTTTAAATACTATACCAGTACATACATACATACATACAATAAATACCTTCAGTTTATTCAGTTGAAAGAAGTGGGCGTGGGTTAAAATATTTGTAAAAAAGGAGGAAAATGAATGAACACGACTTGACTTTTAACGACGAGGCTCACATTCTGACTTATTGGACGCTTTTTGCAAGTACCTATAATATTCGTAAGAATGTTATTCAATCGATACCCGGAGTTTCTGCATATTACGGAAGACGCTTGCGGCCCGCGCCCGCGGCGCCGCGAGCCGGTCCGACTGACTTGACCACGCGCGAAACCGCGCGCGTCCACGCGCGACCACGCGCGACCACGTGCCGTCGTGGTTCGTTTGTGTCGACCGACGATTTTTGATAATATACTTGTGATTGTTGGGGAATAAGGAGAAAATTTGAAACGTTTTAATTTGTAAGTGTCATTTGTTGAGCGTTTTCTTTTGTATTTTTTGTCTTTGTTTTAGCTTTATAATTTTTCCTTGAGAATGTAATTGGAATAATTTTAACTTAAGACGATGCCGTAGCGACACACGTCGCGTAGTGTGAGCGGTGTGAGCGTCGGGACGTCGACGTTCCATCGTGTTAGGTACGTTTTATTGTTCAAAAGTGCGGTTTGCGTTATAATTGTGCCAAGTGAGATAATTTAATTATGAGAGATTAAGATTAAGTGAATAATATCAAAATTTGATGAAAAGCTTAGATATGTATTTATATTTATAATTGTGATAATAATATATGGAAGTTTTGGCAAAGATGTTTCTAAGAATGGTTTACATTCTGGTTTCCAGTTCATTATAGGTTAGTTCCGGGCGATAATTGTCTCGGCACCCGGCCACGACCCTGTGCCGGCCCTGGCTGCCTTGTCCCAACCAAATGCATAAAAACAATGTTCATTTCATTAAAAAGGCTCCGGCGCGGACCCCCGACCCGACTACTGAACGGCGAGGGTGCATAAAACTCAATTATTAATTTCATTTGTACTTATACTTTGACATGTGTTCCCCCGACTTAATTTGATTATTTGATCTAATAAATTATTTATTTTTCTATAGCTTCTTTGAGGGTTTATATTTGTACAGCTTCCACATATTATTGTAAATCTCACATAATTATGGCAATTTCATGATGAAGAGGGAAAAATAAACTTGTCAACATTAATTCGATAAAATAATGCCAACTGCCACTTGACCATTACGATGTACGTGAACAAAATAACAAACGAAATCCTAATGGAAATAACGTAATTTTAACATTCAACAATGACTACTAGTTAGTATAAAGGAGCTCACACACGGTGTTCATTTTACTTAGCTGGGATCCTCCGTCGAGCCACGCGCGTGACCGCTCGTCGCTCGCGTCTCAATCGTACGTTACGGTGATTAGGGACACGTTAAAGATAATGAATTTGTGTAAAACTATTAGCTAGTTAATATAGCGCATGATGTATACATTCCTGTTGTAATTATTGTAACTTGTTGCTCTCAAATGTCTACTTTGCACCGCCGCCACATCCCTCACTCTTGCAGCAAGTACAGCTTTCTGTACCAGTGTGTGTTACTTGTAATTGTGATCCTTTAGAAATATGACACGATTTATGAAGGTGCAATGTGGGCCCTTGTAAACAAGTGCAAAGTAAACGTTTTAGCGCTGTTTTGCTATTGTGTAAAAATCATATTATAGTAATATGGTATTATGAATGTGTATTTTCTTAAGATCTCCCGGTTATTGAGTTTAATTTTTATTGAAGCAGCTTTAAATGGTGTTTGCATGTCAATATAAACGCATTTAAACGCGGTTAAGGTATACGACAATGGGAATATAATACGGAGGCCACCGATCGAGCCCTGACGGGATTCACATTTCGTAATCGTTGAAATAGGCGATGCAACAATGATATGATATGATATGATGATACGCGACAGCACGATAATGCTCGTCGCCAGCGGGTCTCGGTCGGTGGCGCCGATTGCATACTCATTCATTGACTTTCGGTCTAACTCAAAATTAGTGTCCCTAATGTTATAATGATCCAAAAACACCGATACAGCCATTCTATTCAGGTCGGTGGCGGCAGCTTTAGTCAAGATATCCTAGTCCTAGGATTGTATACGGGTAGATGCTTCTGCGTGCGAGATTGTTGCTGTATCGATGTCAGGAGATGGCGCGAAAGGAGTCGCGTAGTCTCCATGGCGGTTTTTGTAATGGATTGAATGATGCAAAGTGACTCGCGCGCAGAGCTCGCCCCCTTTGTAACGATATTCAACACGATACTGACGCGGTTTATACACATCAGTACTTACAGTTACCGTTAACGGCGCGGCATGTACATAATTAATCATTTTATTGTGAACTTAATTTTTGCACACTTAAAAATGCGCTGAAGTTACACTGAACTGCACGAGGAACTGGACGGTGTAGTGGGTTATAACACTTATAACTTTACCTTAAGCCATGATACCGTCTAGTTCATTGTTTGTTAGAGATCGTTGGAAGGAAAGAACTTATCAAGGCTGATGTTGGAACATTGAGTGAGAGCCGCGCGCCTTTGTTGAATAGGTTGGTGATAATTACTAATGTAATGATAGATAGCTGTGGCACTTAGCAAGTTACCACTCAAACAGCACTTGTACACAAACCGGTAAAGACGATTGACTGGCGTTAATTAATTATTAACGCGATTAAAATATTTGAGCGGTAAATCCGAACCCGATCCCGTAGGAGGCGGAGGTTATGTGATTTAGCACGTTGTAATTAAAATATTTGGCTCGAATCTTAAATAGTGATTCGAATAACATCAGCATTTAACACATTCCAAAAGAAAACAACTCGTCTTTGTGCTGGAAGATCGCTTGTAGAGTAGGACATCTCGATGTTGCGTGCGACATTGTTCGACACTGATCCGCAGCCACGTATGGAATGTACAATTTTTATAGAATTCGCTGTCTTTACAGTTTTTACATGTTTATAAAATAAGTACCTTATACTATAATTCTTACCATACCTTCGTAGATAAATAATACTATCTTATAATAATTGATGTTGAACTATGTGTAGTAAATATATTTGTGTAACACTGTACAGTGGCAGAGTTTGCTTCGCATGCAGTGAGTGATAGACTCGCCGGCCGGGTTCCGCTTGCGTCGGCTACACGACTGCACACCTCAGTTGCGTTATTGAATTCTTCGTCAATGAGTGGGTTGTTAATGTGTGCACGACAGGTACATTATGATTGATATCCAGAAATAGTTTTTAGTTATTATTTGTATCGTTGTGAACTAGTTTAAGTTGAGGGTAGGCGCGGGCGCAGACGGCGCGCGGCCTAGAGACTGAATTACACCCCTGCCGGACGCCGTCGCGTCCCCATTACTTACTTACATTCATTCTCGCTAATTATCTAGTTTGCCATTCTTCTTTGATGGTTATACTGTTGTTTACCATTCATTTACATTTATTTTTACTTTCTCATGTGTGTAACCACTGTTTTGTGTATTTGATGTGTGAGCGGCTGAATTTATAGAATTCATTTTTTGTGCATGTTTGTATTTTAAAATAATGTTGTAGGTTTCATGATTGAAATATTATTAATTAATTTCATTTTGTTTTTTATGGAGCATCAAGCACACATCCTATTGTAATTGACCAATTCATTTCCGTGAATTGTTGACCATATTTAGTGGGGATTTGGAGCACTTTTCTGTTCGCATGTTACAGCACTCCCCTCCATTAAATATATACTATTATTGAAGTTTCATCGAGTCTATAAATAGTGTTTATATGTCTATCGTATTTATGTATCCTGCTAGGACACGATACCATTGCGGCGGGCCCCTGGCGGTGGCGGCGCGGCGCCGCATTGTTATAACGGAGTTAACGGCGCTGCGCCGCGGGTCCGCCGGTTGATTGATGTTACGTCGGGGAAGCTTCTGTTAACGCTCCCCGGATTGTAGCATTCTCTTTACAACATTCTAATATTGTTTTTATTCATTATTACTACCTACTAGTTAAACCGATGTTTTTTTTCTACGTTGCAGATTGTAATTCCACCTTAACAAATTACTTTTTAAAATTAATACCTACTGTTATTTTTAGAACCATTTATGATTGGTATAAGTTCTGAAACAAACAACTACCTCAATATTAATTACTAAATAAATATGACAATTATCTTTGGGCATGTTTTTAGGAACTGAATTAAATACGAAATTTCATTATAGTCTAAGAATGCTATTTTAAACGTAACGGAAAATTGTCAAAATTAGGTTTCTTATCGTAATAAAAAAGGATGGAAATTGTGACCAATGGTTATTATTCAAATTCTCCCCCTTACATTTACTTTTGTATAATTATGTATGTTATGGGCAATATGTAGAATCCGGTATCGTAAAGATCCCTAGGCAATGCTTAGAATATGCAGAACAGCCTGGCAATGTGTTTCACACACCCTGATTGAACCTAACAGCATTGCTGGGAGCAGGCAATACTCGTCAAAGAAGTGAGTCCCTTTTCACACAAATACGGTCTTCTCATAAGCGGTACCGTTGGTACTATTAAATTAATCTTTCAGCGGCACAGTGACGATTTACTAATGTATGGAGTATGTAAAACCGCGCGGGTGCGCGGGCGCCCCGAGGCTGTGAAATCTCCGACTACCTTGTGACGGTTCCGCTTACGAAAACCGCGAGTGAGTGAAAAGTTCTTTTCGTTGCTTGTGGTGGCGGTTTAACTTATCAACTTTCCTATATAATATAACATTTTTAGCCACTAACAATCATATTACCGGTAACTTACTGCAGACCTATAAAATATAATTAGGTAGATCATAATAACCAGAACAGGAACAGTATTCTCGGTAAGTATCTACTCAGAATGCGAACAAAAGATATTTTATACATTTTGAGGGCCGCTACGAGTAAGAGACAATAATATTGTGCTTGTGCTATTATTATGTACCTCTAATGTGCAATAATATTGAATACTAAGACCACAGTAAACTTCAATACCTATCAGCATTAAACGATCAAAAACTTTGTGCAATACACAATATTTGCACAATATCATTGTTGGTCTAGGGTGAGGCCCTTAGGGGGTCGGTTTCTGAATTTAGAACTCTCTGGTCGATGTGTCAACCATCATGGCTGTTGTGATTAATACGCCACGGCGCGGCGCGTCGTGGTTTCAAAACCGTATAGACATATTATTAGTGGCAAAGTCCCCCTCGGCGCGAACGCGACTCTACAGGGGGTGACTAAAATGGCCCTTACGGGCAAAATCGAAGGGGAATATGTCTACTGAGCGCAGCAGTTTCGTGAAGATAGAAAGGTATAGATAAGTAACGAGAAATAAGTTTTTGAATTTTATAACACATAAGAAAATAGCGCCAGTCTCTGATTTCGGATCATGTAAATAAATACTGAACTGATTGCATTGCGTCTTCCACTGTGTAGTAAACGAGAGGCCATTGGCTTTGGTTTCACTGCGGGTTGTTCCTCGTGGTAGTGGTGGTCTTAATAATAATATTATATTAACATTACAAAAAGTCATCATCATGGGAAATAAAGTCATGTGCACCAACAGTATTTATAATGAAGTTATTTAATTATATAGCTTTTGCCTGCGACTTCTAAAGTTTGGCTATCACGATGCGCGCCTGTGATTTAGTGAGAGCATGCGGAATCCCAGCGGACAAAAAGTCAAATATCGTTCATTTGCGACAAGACCGTGCTATCTCACGTTCATCACGTTGAGGAGATAACACGTTTTCTCGCAAAAGAGTGATATAATGTTGATTTGAATTGAGTAGATGGGAGGATGAGGCCGTTTGTGTATGAATATGTTTATTCATGGCCGTGTCTGACATTTTCGTCAAAACACTGTCCGCTGAGGGAACGTGCAACATCACATCTGCGATTGTAAAACAAAAATTGTTAATATTTCCCAATGGTCAAATCAATCTCACCCTCGTTACCACTGGGAATAGACCCGTTGTGAAACAATTCTGAATCTACAATAAGGCAGCGAAATGGATACAAGGCTTTATAATCTTTGCATAGGTAGGTAAATTACATTATAAGTAAAATTGTACTTCGGGACAACGATCAGGGCGGGTGTAGCGGTTCTTCCCCACGGCTTGGTTTGAGGATTTGAAAATAAGTAAGTATTCAAATTCATCAATTTAAGTAAGTAAAACATTTGGAACTCGATAAGTAGCATAATAATAAAAATGTAATATAATAATCGCATTTATAACTAACGTTCACTGCTGAAAACACAACTGTTGTGTTTTTTATAACATGCCGCGAGTACCTACGGGAAAACAACTGTTGTGTCAGCGGTACAGGAAACACAACGGTCTGTGCGGATCCGTAACCGTGGCTAGACAAGAAAATCGGTTCAGCAGTCAAAGTGTTGAACCTGACAGTTTCCCCATTCTAGGTTCATTATGCTGACCATCTTAGATCGCAGGTGTGTCGTCTGGATTATTCCGGAAATTCCATTAATCAAATAGAGCTACCTCGAGCCCCAAGGGGGAGGTACGGCAAACAGATTCCAGAAATCCCGTTCATAGCTCAAGCATTCGCGTTTTGCTTCACGGACTTCCATTACTTCCCGACTGTCCATAGAAAGGTTATGTTTTTCGGTCGAACGTATGTATGTACTTATGAGTACATGCATATCTGTATGCATACAGATGCTGTATGCATCTGTATGCATACATGCATACAGATATGCATGTAAGTTGAGGTATGTTCCTTGGGCGCATCCTTACTACAGGCAGCCTAAACGGCTCGATGGATTTTGATAAATGAGGTATTATTAGTTTCGTCATAATCACAAGAGTGGCGTAATTATGCTCTTTGCATTTGCATTTGGGATTTTTGTTTGTGAATTTAATTTTCATTATCTTGTTGCATATACGAGGGTGAATCAAAAAGTTCTTAGAAGTGCATATATATGAAACCTTTTTGGATCAAGTTCGATATTCAAATTAAAGAGTGTCTATCACACTATATTTATGCAGACTGTCACTTGTTTTTGTCAGTTCGTTCGCATGTAATAAATTTTTTTGTGCAACGAGTTGCTAAAAAGTCAAAATTATGGATAAAAGTGAGTTACGTGCGGTGATAAAATATCTCAGTTTGAAAAAAATGTCTACGAAGGAAATTTTTTTGGACATTCAGCAGACATTAGGGGGTGATGCTGTACCCTATTCTACGGTTGCGTACTGGGTGGCTGAATTTAAAAGAGGTAGATCAAGCTGTAAAGATGACCCGCGTTCTGGGCGGCCTTCAACCTCCGTTACAGAAGAAAATGTCAAAAAGGTTGAGAATCTGGTTTTGGAAGACAGAAGAATGACTATAAAACATATAGCTGAGATCCTAAAGATATCTTTTGGTAGCGTTCAATCCATTTTAATTGATTCACTGGGGTTCAAAAAAGTGTCTGCAAGATGGGTGCCACGAATGTTAACCGACGAAAACAAAAAGCGACGTTTGGAAATTTCCAAGCGTAATCTCGAAATGTTCCAGCGTGATTCGGATAATTTTTGCCGTCGTCTTGTCACCATGGATGAAACGTGGGTCCACCATTTTGATCCTGAAACTAAAAGACAAAGCATGTCTTGGAAATGACCATCCTCTCCATCCATTAAGAAATTTCGAGTTGCTCCTACCGCTGGCAAAGTTATGGCCTCTGTGTTCTGGGATAGTGAAGGAATCCTTTTTATTGATTACATGCCAAAAGGCCAGACGATTACTGGACCCTATTATGCAAATTTAATCCCGAAAGTGCGTGAAGCGATTAAAGAAAAACGTCGTGGAAAACTGTCGTTGGGCGTGTTGTTCCTTCAAGATAACGCTCCTGCTCATCGATCGGAAGTTGCGCTCAACGCAATCCGCTGTGCTGGCTTCAATCTCCTTGACCACCCACCATTTTCTCCGGACTTAGCCCCAAGTGATTTTCACTTATTTCCAAAATTAAAAGAGGAAATTCGTGGAACAAAATTTCACGATAATGACGCGGTTATAGCTGCCGTAGAGGACTTTTTCGAGAGTCAAGAAAATAATTTTTTTTCACAAGGAATAAGGAAGTTAGAAACGCGTTATTCTAAATGCATTGCATTGGAGGGAGATTATGTAGAAAAATAAAATATTATTATTTAAATCTTTGCATTTTTTGCAATATTGATTCCAAGAATTTTTTGATTCACCCTCGTACAGCATGGTATACTTTTTACCCAGTGCGGGCACGTACCATGTTTCTGATAAGCTTAATATATGTACGTAATTCTCACTCGGTGAAGGAAAACATCGTGATTCTTACCCGAGAATTATGTCAGGGGTATGTTAATCCACCAATCCGGACCCGGCCCCGTGGTGGATAATGGCCTAACCCTCCTCACGAAAGTGAGAGGATACCCGTGCTCAGCAGTAGGATGATATGCGTTGATAATGATGAACAGGATGCTACAAGACCCGTGATTGGATGCAGGGTCTCCAGATGAAGTTAATGAAATCTCCCCACAGGAGAAAATAGAATTCACCAAAACGATACTGTTTAGGCAAGTTTTCCTCAAATATTTTGAAAATACTAATTTATTGTTACTACCTACTTATTAATTTATTAAAATGTTTTGCACTAAAACATCTATAGAGCCAACATAACCACATTGGTTCAGATAATTATGATAAAAGCGCAAGCGAGCTTTTTTGTAGCATTTTTTCTCGCCTCTTAGACAACAAATCACGCATAGAAAAAATAATTATTTATCAAATTTTTACATTAAAATAATGTTATTTACAGAACCTAAAAAACAACAATTAGATAAAATTAAATAGAAAACTAAAACTTATAAATCTAATAATCCATGTCCATGAAGCATGGTGCCAAGAAGACTGGCTGCATTTCCACGTTGAATAGCAATAGCTATTCTCTGTGCAAGATATGAGCCAGCCATTAAACTATCCATTATTCTATTCTATTCTATTCTATTGCAGAGTATTGCATAGTAGAGTAGACTATTTCGTGTTCTGTGCCAGTAGAGCCCCGTAGCACTTCGTAGTTACACCACTGTAACATAGAATGTACTGGAACCACAACAGTAATGGTGAGCGTCAAAATCCACCGTTAGTTTTCTTCCTAAGGGTGTTCTAAACTTTTTATTGGCTGCTTTAAAACACCACTGCAAATGAAGGCACCACCACGAGACTGCGGTAGTGAGAGTGATAAGTAAAATCAATGTGTAACTAAAAGGCAGATAGATAGACATACCCACGCCTTCATTAGTTAAGTAGCGAGTTAACTTGCGAACCTGGCCAGTTGAGTTAAGTCCTTGTTGTTATTTCGGCAGACATTACTTTATATAATATATCCGCCAAAACAATTATACAAGTTTACTCGCCACTAAACTAATGAATTTGTAAATCAATCAGCCTTGTATATAATTATTTACGGGTGCGAAGTAAATTGATTTATAAGATTTATTTATTGAAGAATATACACTAAGAATATTCAATCAGTTGTTATAAATAAGCTATCTCACTTAATTGTAGGTACTCGTAAATGTGAAAGATGGTGCTTGTGTGTTTGGCCTCTGTTCATATGTTTTGAGTTTGTTATCTACGAGTATTATTACGATTATATTCCACAAAACGTTACAGACGCGACCTGACTTTATGTGCCAAAAAACCAGTCGACACCTTGTTTCGTTCCCCTCAAAAACTCACAAGGTATTAATAGCAGTTGCATCGTGCTACCCACACTTAGCAACAACAAGAAAGACCACACCCCAATCGTCTCATGGTTTTACATAAAGAACATGTCAATCTCCGGGACAAAACCAGTATATCTACAATCTGCCCATAGATTTTATTCAAACACCTTTGATATTTGAATTTGTTAAATCCTCTCAAATACACACACAGATGCCCCTCCACTCACACTAACAAAAAAACAGGAAAGTTTAAATGACATTTATTGCAGTATCATTATGTGTCTTTTTTCTATATATATTTTAACGGCTTCTTCCTTGGCTCATTGTCAGTGTGACACGCATGGCTTACCCACAATGGCTACATTATTCTCATTTTGGTGACATGGGATAGCATTATAACGGTTATAATAAAAAACAAATCCAAACCTTTTAAATACTTATTTACCAGGCACCATTTAAAAGTGCTATTATATTGCCTGTTCAATGAACAAAACGTCAAGGGACAAGGAGAAGAATAAAAAAAGTAATTTGTAAAACTGTGTTCGTATTTTGGACTAGCACAATTCAACTAACTGCTAAATGTTCTCGCTTATTGCCATGGTGAAGGGAGAAGATTCTGTTGCGGTGGCAATTTTTAAACTTATGATTTAAGTTATATTTTCCACCATTTGTACATGTAGCCAGTGTCAAGAAGGTATTAAGATATTTGTAATTGTTTGTTTAAATGATAAAATCCCTACTTTATATTATAAAAGCAAAAGTAACTCTGTCTGTCTGTCTGTTGCTCTTTCACGCCTAAACTACGGAACCGATTAAAATGAAATTTGGTACAGAGATAGTCTAGAGCCTAAGAAAGGACATAGGGTAGTTTTTAATGCGATAAAAGCATTGTAAAGGTTTGAAATAGGGGATGAAAGTTTGTATCGAAGTTTCGTCATTTTTGAAGCTAGAAGCTTGAAGTTTATTTTTTAGACTTTTGTTTAGATATAAATAAATATGATATTGAAAAATTTAAAAAAATTACCCTTGAGGGGGTAAAATATATATATAGGGGATGAAAGGTTGTATGGAAATATGTAAGGTTTCGGCTAAACCACTGGGCCGATTTTAAAAATTATTTCACTAATGGAAAGCTACATTGAGAGCGAGTAACTTAGGCTATATTGTATCCCTATATTCCCGCGGGAACAGGAACTACGTGGGTGAAAACGCAGGCGCAGCTAGTAGTCAATATTTTGAGTCCCAGTAACTCAGAGAATCAGTTGTCTAGTCAAGTTGTAGTCAACGTCACGATTCAGCTAAGTGGTGGATGCTTCACTGCAACTTCCTGGGAGTTTTGGAGCAAACCAACAATCATACTTTTAATTTCTTTGAAATGAACACAGAATAACACGATTCACGAGTTTTGTGTCATATGCCCACAATCTTGCACGACTTGTAAATATTTCACCAATATTTGCACACCAAAAACACTACCAATCATACCTCAAAATCCGTTTAGCCGTTCCAGAGCTGATAAACGCAATTATTATACAAACCTGGTCATTAGACAAAATATGCGCTTCTTTGTTTCACCCGCGGATATTCCGTTTTCCTCCAAGAACTTTGTTTTTCGCTCGTAATTCGCAAAGAGTGTTAGATTTCTATCATAAGAGCATTTTCAAAATCGGATCAGTAGTTCTAGACTCTAGGGATTGCCGTTTCACTCGCGGAAATCTAGTTATCCCGCAGGATAAAACATAGCCTAATAGCACTCAGGGATAATGTAGCTTCTTGATATTGTAAGAATTTTCAGAATAAAATAAAAAGTAGTTTAGGAGATCGTAAGTACTTATTTATATACATATATATAAAAATGTTATGTTGGTTTTTGTACGCTTCAAAAACTCAAAAATTTTTGCACCGATCGAGCTGAAATTTTAGCATGATATATAATCCGCACCAAGGATTGTTTTTATCTATTTTTTCATCAGTGACATATCAGCGTGCCACAGCGAAGCGTGGCAGGGCACAGCTAGTATATAATAAAAACACAAACAAACATTATTCTATTTAATATTAATAATTATGAATATTAGGGTAGACATAGATATAAAAAAGTACGTACTTGTGTACCTATAAAACAATTATATTTTGTGATTAATGTTCGGAATTACAGTCTACCAGAGCTAGACAGTGACCTTGTGAAAGATGGAATACATTTTTCCCATGTACGGGCTGTTTCGCACTGCCAGTACTTGTACCTACTATTATTTATTCTGTGGTACCATGGGAATTTGCTTACACGTGTAAGTAAGTATCCCGTTTTAAAGCCAAAGAAAACCTGCCGTCATTGTTTCGTGTCCCTCGAGAAGATATTCAAATATCGTTTATTGCGCCTGAGTGATTTCAGTCTTGGGAATATAGTGACCATACCACAGTTTCTATAGCGAAATCATCCATTCTTCAATGTTCTACAAAATACAAAGACATGAATACATTATGCGTACGAAAGAGTATGAATGACGTCTCAATCAGATAAGATATAAAAATGTTTAATAAGCTACCGTTATGTTACCCCTCAGTTAAAACGCTCCGTGGACATTTGTGGATACGTAGGTACACAGTTACAATCGTGTTTTAGGTATTGATGGATGAGAAAGTACATCTTGTGGTTAGAATTGTGTTCTGGACATTGATAGTGAATAGTTCCAATAGAGTTCGGTAAATTTATAGTACATAATATAGATACAATCGTGTTACCTTCCTACATAATTACAAATAGCGTTCGGGACATAGGTTGTAGCTAGGTATACTCGTATTACAGTCATGTTCTGGGCAATATATAAATATTATTTTTCATTGTTTTAGCGTTTATCGTGAGAAACAATTTACCCACACGTTTTGCATTGCAGGTCTTGTATATATCAAACAAAAAGCGCGCCCACGTTTCATTTTAAATGGCAGAAGAAAATAAAGTCGTATTAATATTTTATTTACCAGACTGATGGAAACAGCTTCAAACTTTCTTGCTGCCTACGCTCTGGTCGCGCTTTTGATCCACTACTTCAATATTAATAATATTTGAAATTAAAGTTTAATCACGATAAGTACTGATAGAAATAGCTCAGAAAATGGCGCTCTCTACGCTCGTGGTAGTTTATTATAAATTAGCTGTGCCCTGCCACGCTTCGCTGTGGCACATTCGCTGATATGTCACTGATGAAAAAAATACATAAAAACAATCCTTGATGCGGATTATATATCATGCTAAAATTTCAGCTCGATCGGTGCAGAACTTTTTGAGTTTTTGAAGCGTACACAAACCAACATAACATTTTTATATATATAGATAATGTTAAATTCACCACACCGATAGATCTCGCGACCGTATTATTTAATCTAATTAAAATTATAAATGCGAAAGTTTTTGTATTTGTCCTCTCTTGCTAAAAAGGCTGAAGGAATTTTGATGAAATTTAGTATCGATATACTTCAGGTACTGGAATAGAACATGGGATACATTGTATCCCGTATTATTAACGATTCCGATGAGATCATAATGAAAGCGGATGAAACCACGGCGCGCTGCTAGTAGAATATATTTTTATACGGTAGATACCGCAAGTGCAAGCTGATAATAAAAAAACCTCAAATTCTATCAGTCTGTTAGTCACAGATTTAGAGCTTCTTTGTCTACTTGTCATCTATACTAATATATAAAGGAGTTTGTTTGTTTGAACGCTAGGATCTCAGGAATGTGTTGAATAGTCCATTTATCGAGGAAGGTTATAAGCTAGGCTATAATAACATCACGCTACGACCAATAGGAGCCGAGCATCAATGAAGAATGTGGCAAAAGCAAGAAAAAAAAATTGCTTTTAAGAGCTTTTGTTGCGTGCGCTGCGTAAACGGTTAAAGTTAGGCAAAAATGATGTATGACTTAATTGTTTCTCTTTAAAAGTTCTACAAAAAGTCCGTGATAGCATATGTCTATCTTTTAAAGTTAATTCACCATAATATTTTATTATGGTAATCAAATTTGTTCTAAAATAATGCATTTTTTGCAAAGTTGTTTTCATAAACACGATTTCATTCCGTATACAAATAAATACATTATTTATTATACGTATTTAATTTTGAACAAAATTGCCCTTTACATCATTTCATTTCAACGAATATCTTAGGAGATATCATACACGCGCACATTCATTGCAAGGCCGGCGATCCTGAAGGTAGCGCAAGCAATTTGCCCCTATTCTTTAGTAACATAGTGGTTTTTGATCCGGGAAATACAGGGTTATTGCTTATAGTCTTCCAGGGTTTAGAAGACTTCAATTCAAAATATAATTATCCAAATCCCGCGCGAACGATCCCGCGCGGGGTACAGACTGTACAGTACCTACAGCAAGTTAAAACAGTAAGATTTAGCGTAATGAAACACAATCGGGCGGTTAACAGACTGTTTATTTATTAACGAAGGTACGCTAACATTGGCGCATTAGATACCTACCCACATAATATGACAATAATATCTAACACCTCCTTACCTAATTAACCTAATTAACAACAAATTATGTAGGTATGCCTAACTACAACTAAAAAGAAACGTTATATTTTTAACATTCTTAAATCTATGATACACAACCTATAGTAACAATACGAACAACTTACTTGTTGAGCGGTCTGTTGCGGCGAGGACGCAGGCGCGTGTTATAGGCATCATTCGACGCGGGAGCAGGAGAAGAACGAGCCACTTCGAAGTTATCGTTATCAATCTCTAACTGAACCGACGCGGCGGCGGCGAGGTCACGCTTGAGGGCCTGGCCTCCCGCACCGAACCCGTTTTCGGGGTGCTCGTAACGACGTCTCTCGTCGCATCAGATCCCGCTTTTAATTGGTTATTTACATGAGAGATTTATTTTTCATCAGAAAAAGCATTACTAGAAGTGCATGACAGTGAAAAACGTTTCATCAGTTATACCGCACGAGCCAATATTGTTTACTTTAATTTCGACGGTTTTCAGTTTTAAATTACGCAACCACATGCGCCCGAGAAGCGGCGGACCTCCGCCCGGGAACACGTACAATGGTAGGTCCCGCACCTCACGCTTCTCCCCCGCGCTCTGATAACGCACTGACACGCTGATGAAACCGATAGGCAAGATTTTACCTCCCGTGTATGACTTAAATTTTAAGTTACATTTAGATAGCTCGCAGTTTTTAAAATACAAATTGTAATCGAGTTCACTAATTGCTGAAATCTTACTGCCCGTATCGATCTCAAAGTCTATCGGAATGTCATTAACAAGGATGTTCACTACATACGGTTTGTCATCTTCTCCATCCACGACGATGTTGAAGAAATCACTATCCTCGCTCCCGGAATCCATGTCGATGTAATACTGGTTCCTACGCTGCTGCACTTTACCTGACGAACCACTATTATTTCCACCGGTATTTCGCACATTTTTACACATAGCCCGGAGATGACCCTTCGACCCGCACTCATCACATTTATAATGCCTATAGCGACACTTATCCGGAGCGTGCTGTCGTCCGCATCTCCAACAATGACGCTGCTGCCAGTTATTATTCCGCGCTGCCGGGCCCGTCGCCGCCGCTGCTGACGCCGAGGCGCCGAGCCTGTGCACGGCCGACGGTCCCGCGGCCGCGGCTGCAGCCGCGCTCGCGCCCGGCACGGAGCCGTCCGAGCCGCTCGCCTCCGCGTGCCGCTCCGCAGCCTCCAGTGCCAGCGCCAAGTCTACCGCCCGTTTATAGTCAAGGTCTTTCTCCGCAAATAAGCGACTACGCATCTCGTCGCTTGCGAGGCCGGAGACGAACTGATCCCTCAAGTTCTCCTCTAGTTTCTCTCCGAAGTTGCATGTGCTCGCTAAATGTTTTAAATGTTGTAAATATAAGCCGAGCTCTTCTCCTGGCCTTTGACGACGTAGACGAAAAATGTGACGCTCCGCGATGTCAGATCGCCTGGGTTCGAGATGTTGCTGGACGATGGTGACCAAGTTGTCGAAGGATTTATCCTCGGGCTTGTCCGGAGCACATAAATCGCACATAAGGTCGTAAGTAGGCTCGCCGATGATGGTTATCAGCATGGCCACGTGCAACGGCTTTTCAATGTCATTTAATAAGATGAATTGCTTAACACGATTCACATACGTCGTCCACTTCCGCGAAGACAAATCAAAACTATCGATTTTACCGTACGGCATTGTATTTATTACGCGAAAACTAATTTTCCTCGTCGCCAGTAAGATTTAGCGTAATGAAACACAATCGGGCGGTTAACGGACTGTTTATTTATTAACGAAGGTACGCAAACATTGGCGCATTAAATACCTACCCACATAATATGACAATAATATCTAACAAAAACATTTTTTTATTTTTCTGTTTATCTGAGTGAAGGATCGAGCATGTCGTTCACTCGATGGTAACAGTTACAGTACCACCTAGAACTTCGAATTGCATAATCTTGCGCGGCATCGTCTCCCTGAGACATCGGCTCTAAAGTCTCATATGCCCAGCAATTTAGCTGGAAACATTGTTCTTCAAACCGGAACACAGTGATGTTTGCACACTACTGCTTGGCGGAAGAATATCTGGCAAAGGTGGTACTTCCCCAGGCGTTCTCTTGCAGAAGAGGCCTTACTCTTAGTAGTATTAACAAATAAATAAAAATTAAATATCTTTTTGTCAGGTGTAAAAAACCCATAGTAAATACATTCACCACCACCACCGTCGCATCTCATTGTTCCTCTTCTCCATGCATGGTTGTCTGGAAGAGATCACTGTCACCGACCATTGTGACACTAATTGTTAAATTTAATTTGTCTTTGTTTTTAAGTTTTCTTTGTTCTGTGGTGTTTCAATAAAGAGTTTATCTATCTATATATCTATTACTAAAAATCACTAACACACTACTCAATAATAGGTACAATTATTAAAGCAGTAAAAATACCTATTTAACATTAAATTTACTTGCGATTTGCACTCCGGCGCACACTTTTTTTTAAGGGAGGGAGATGCCGTCGCACTATCCCCTCCGCCAAGGGGGTGACGGAGGGGGGTGTGTGGGACTCGAACCCACTAACACCCCCCCGTGAGCAGTCTTCCGCCAAGGTGGGGGCAAGATGGGGTCGCGCTAGCAGTCACCATCTTGCCCCGGCACTCCGGTGCACCCTGGCCCAGGCCCAGTCACACAAACCCCGCAGTATACCATTCTTTGTGTTTCTCAACCCATTGCAGAAGGAAGCGACCCTTGATCTAATGACTGTAAAGAAGTCTGGAACCCGAGCATCAGCAATCATGTCAGGCCCGGGTGTTACTTCTGGAGTATAGACTTCATGTAAATAAAGGCATACTTTACTTACCGTAAAGCTTAGAATACAATTAAGACAATACAAAAAATGCGAGAAAGCTCAATTCACTCGGTATTCCCGGGCGGTTCCTGTGGTGGATACAATAGTGATCGCGCCCGACGCGGCGCGACGTTACAACTGCATAATTCCGTTCTCCAATCTGCATAGTTCATTCATAGAATGAACATATTCATAGAATGATTATAATGATAATCATAGAATGAACTATAATGATAATCTTCTCTAATGAGAATAAAACCTCTCCCGGGACGCTTGTCGCCACAGATGACGACGAAGTGTCGCGGGTAATTTAATGATGTCGCCAGTGTAGTAGGCCCCAGTGATTATAATCGGTTTATTTTGGTAAATAAGGTTACCTGGATGGCTATTGATTGCTGGTACCGCGAGCAGCGCGGCGCCGCGGAAGAAATTAAAGTATTATCCTACCCCTGGCGTAATACACGTCATATTATTTCCCGCTTCCCCGTACTTGTTGCTGGGCGGGGGCGCGGCGGGTGGCAGCGGGGGCCGGCGGGGTGGCAGCCGGCCCGGGCAGGCGCCGCGCGCCGCCGGGCACCGGGACTAGGGGGGTGACGACGAGAACGGATCGGTCAGTAGAGGGTTCATGCACTCATGCGCTTGCCGATACAATTTGATTTATCACCCTTGTGCTTCCGAGAACCTTTTCAATGCTTGTTGTGTTTGTTGAAGCCATTTGATTAAAAAATACTTATTGTATCTGATGTGTACTTACTCGATGTTCAAGCCAAGTGGAACGAGCTCCCGAGGAGCAGAGCTTATTTAATACAGGAAAATATTGAACAGTAAATATTTTCTTAGAATAGTTATTGTGGAATTCTTATTGTGATTCCTTGACTGCGTTATTGGCTACGATTTATTAATAACTACCTACCTACTTTATTCAAGTGTTTTTACAAGAATTTCCGTAATTATCACTAGCTTTTCGGCGAATGGAAACATTGTTAGGAAACCCACATGCCCGAGAATCATTTCGGAAGACTGTGATTCCACATGCGGTGGCTAAGAAACGCCTCCTCACGAAAGTGAGGTGAGACCTGTGCTCAGCAGTGGGCGGATATGGGTTGTGATGATGATGATTATCTTTTATTATGTGTTCCTTACTTCCTGAGCAATACCACCTGGCTTGGTCGGAAACGCCTCCAACATTCCGGGAAGTCGTCATTCCAGTCATCTATCAACAAGATCACCCGCTGAAGACAACGATTTCTAAATATGCATACCTTCCGCATGACCCTCCTCCCAGCTGTTCCTCTCCAGCGACTTGAGGAAAAGAGTAACCTCAAAGACCAGCGCTGGTTGTTCGCAACCAGCACCATGCTGAGTTGGGGCCCATTTGTAATAACTTTCCAATTGTTTATTTGTTATTTGTTTTTGTTGTGTTGCAAATAAATTAATTTCTTTCATCAATCAATTCAAAATCCGCGGCTAACTAAATGAAACCAATCACTCCAACATATTGCTTCTATCCACCTCGACGCGCTGATAATGATTTAGCTTGACATCCCCTCACGGTTTAGTCTGGGCGATGATCCCAGAGGACCTCTCTTTCGTAAAAAGGGATCCACATAGCCTCGGTGTAGTATAATTACACTTTTGTTATAAATATGTTTAACATTTATATGTGATTTACTATATTTTCGTTCCATTACTAAAGAGACTTTATCAACTACCCAGGCGTTGTACGCGAGCATTGCCGATTTCAGAGAAAACTGCTATGTCTATGGGCCTAAGCTTCGACAATAACTTTTATTAGGTGTTTGGGTCTCAGTACCAACGCTTCGCTATGTACACGAGTCTTTATGCACAATTCCTTCATTCCTATTAGAGTTCAGTAGGAGTCCATGTCTGTTTTTCTAACACCTATTACAAGTACAGATTAAAAAATAATTAACCCCCTGCATATATGAATCGTAGATAAGCACATTCTCAATAAGTTTACCTTTCAAACAAGAAAAAATGAATCAAAAAGGTCTATCTGTTTTGGAGCTACAACGTCACAAACATCAAACTCTTAACATCCCTCCCTCTGTTTGGATAGAGGGGTTAAAAATATCGTTCACCATTATGTTACCGATCTCACGCGACAAACGGTGGTATTACCCACTTTCCTAGAAGTACCTTTTCAGTCGCGCGTGACTTCCAGGGTAGGAATATATCATTATCGGGAAATACAGACTCCTTTTTATCTTTATCTATCTATACCACCACCTGTAGCTATCTATTGAGTAGTATTACCCAATCTACTTATTGCGCACGAATCAAGACATTCGCTGAATCTATCAGGTTGATAACTAGATATTCCTTACGTACGTTAATGTTTTGGCGATTTATTGAACACTGAATTAACCTGGAATTGTCCTCACATTTTACGTAAATAAATAATTCTATTCTATTCTATTCAAATAATAATATATATATATATATATATATATATATATAAAAATGTTATGTTGGTTTGTGTACGCTTCATAAATATATATATATATATATAAATATATATAGATATATCATCGATTATAGCTCGATCGGTGCAGAACTTTTTTAGTTTTTGAAGCGTACACAAACCAACATAACATTTTTATATATATAGAGTGTAAGGGCAAATAATAATGGAAAGGCATTATTAATCTAAACGAGCCAATTTTAACTGATTTTCGAGTGGTACGTACTCGGTGGTACTTATTCTATTATTAGTTTTTAGCTTTACCCACGGGTTCAATTAGGAGGAGGTGTAGGTACAGAATAATCATTAGTAGGTACTTTTTCCAAATATTTGGTTCACTTCACTAAATTGGTGTACGACAAAGTCCATTTTCAGGATTGAAGAAGCAAAACGAGTGATTCTCCGGCAACGGCAAAGGGTATCTCGAGCTAGCCTTTAAATGAATCCGCAGAGTAGACGGGCCTTTTGTCTCTGTAGAGCTCCCTGCTCCACTGCCAGCGCCAGGTTTGGTAAACTTGAACAATGCTTTTGCTGCCCCTTTTTTATTGTCTGACGGCGCAACCTTTTTCAGTTCGTTTTCCAGCTCGGCTTGGACTTGAGAAGTTACAGGGTCTTTGTATGACTCTGCGGTGGCATTTCCACCCCCAGGTGATTTTACAAAACTGAGCTTTTGTAATTTCCCTTCACTTACACTGAGGGATTCTGTCGGCCCTGAAATAAAATATGATGTTTACTTAAAAGTAGGCCATGGGGTGTCATAATTTTTCGTGGGTGTTCTCGTTACATTTAGGTTTTAAGTACCATGGTAAGAAGCATAAAAAAATCAAGACAATTTCAGCAAAACATCCACCACTTTATTGAATCGTGACGTTGACTGCGACTTGGCTAGACTGATTGACTGGGAAATTTGGAATGCTTAAATATTTTGTAAGCAAAAAGTTGAAATACCTAATTGATACTGGCTGAACACAAAAACACCAAAAAAATCAGTGTGCGTAGCGTACCTAGCAGTGTGTGGCCGAGCCGCCCGCGCCGCGGCGAGCCCGCACCCGCGCCGCACCCATCAACGAATTTATCATGCTCAGTGTGTGCGTGTATTTCTCGCGCAGCTATTTGCACCCGGCCTAACGGTTTCAATGCACACGACTACCCAAACCATTTTGGTAGCAAAATATAATAGGAACTCATACGAATAACGGCACTCAAAGGAATAATAGTAACATATTATTTCTATGGCGTCTCTGCATTGTTTGCGCTAGTCACCCGACAGATTTCATTACGTTTCCATAAGCCTTCGAGCATCCACCCCAGTGAGTTCGACTGAATGCCTGAAGACTTATAAATGTTCGTCGAAAATAAATTGAAAACGTGATTTCATAACATTGTGAAGGGTCTCATTCCACTTCAATCTCTCGAGCTCGTTGCATCTCGTACAATCAACCTCTCGTATTTCTCGGAAACTAATAATACAATTCCCTAGCACTAGAACTGAGTACCTATCGGTTCTCCATTTCTGTAAATGCATTGTTGAGAATGTAGGGCCTCTACTTATGAATATTTACAGACAGCTTTAGCCTGAACGCCTGCCGTGCCGTTAGAAAATAATAAGACATACAAATAAGTTATTAACGACTTCGTTCGCGGTGGTATTTTCTGTATCGATACGGGGGCAATTTTCCACCTGACCCTTATGAACTTTGCACCCGCGACCCCGCCACAGAATAAATACGCTGCGTACGAACCGTTTTCTTTTTATCAATAGCTCGGTTTTTAGTCGTTTTATTTATGTTAGATATTGTTTTTGTTGTTTTGATGTTCGTTGGTTCTATTAAATACCAAACTGTGAAAACAGAATTGCATGTTGGTTTTGGTGTTTTGATGTTCGTTGGTTTTATCAGATTCAATCATACCAAACGGTGAAAATAAAAACAGAATTGCAATTAGTTTTGTTGTTTTTACGTGATGCGAAAAACAAACAGACAGGCAAAAAGACACCATGTTCATGTTCAAATTGTCATCGTCCTTAGGAACATATTTAATAGGCAGATTTTATAATCGGATTATGTTGTTATCTTCAATTTCACCTGGAACCATTTTGCCATAAAAGCACTTAGAGCGTAGATATTAGCGAGAAACAATTTCTTGGTAGATATTACGCCAAAATTAAGAGTGTTTCGGAGGAGTGTTCAGGCGTTGAAGAGTGTTCCCTCCCAGTATGGAGGGAGAAATATTAATATTGTTATAATTCCACTGTAAAGTTTGATTTCCAATTTTATTCATAATTGCTAACATGAAATCTCCCTACTTTCTGGCCGTTGTGTCCTAGAATATTAAAAAAGTACAAGTAAAAGTATGTTAAAGTAGGTAGTAAAAAAAAAGTTTATGTCCTATGCCTATGTAATTGTGTAGGTTTCTGTTCTTTTATTTATCAAAAAGATATAAAACAGAGTTATTAGGTGATCTGTCATAAAGCCACAGAATACTAATATATATATCCAAGAAAACTGAGAACTCAAATTGGGAAATCAGCTCTATATTCCGACCCTATATCTATACTGACTACTCTATATCATGTTTACCTATGCTCTGCGTCGGGATAACCTCTATTGTAACGAAAACATTTTCAACAAAATGTAGAGAAGAATGTTCTGGAAAGGGTGTTCATCCAGCGAACGTTACTTTGAATATTTTTCTATATTTGCAAAATATACGCCTTTGAAAATCGTTTTCAAAGAGCAGAATTTATTTGAAAATGCACCTGCATTTTCCGAAGAATTTTACTGTACATCTTGTAAACTCGTGTAGGTACACTGTATACCAGCTTACGAAATAGTAAGAGAGCTCGCGACTCAAGCCGTTACTGGTGTCATCGTATTACTATCAAAACCGTATGACAACGTCAGATTTAAGATTCTTACTACGATTGAAACCGAAGTGGGAAATAACGGTCTGGAATATAGCAGCTTCACGAGGGTTACGTTAGAGGCTTTTAGCTGAGCTTTTTGTAGTGGGAGGCCTCTTCTGCAATTCAGCCGCCAAGCAGTAGTGTGCATACATTACTGTGTTCCGGTTTGAATGGCACTGTTTCCAGCGAAATTACTGGGCTTAAGAAACTTTAGAGCCGATGTCTCAAGGTGACGGTGCCGCATAAGATTATGTTATGCAATTCAAAGTTTTAGGTGGCACTGTAACTGTTATGGGCAGGCGGGCGTAGCGTTTACCATTAGGCGAACGACTAGCTCGTCTCGTTACTCAGTCAAATAAAAAATAATAATTAAGCATGACAAAAACCTTTTTTTTTTGACAAACAGACGAAATATATTACGAATCCTGTTATTTTTCGTCACGTCTAACAGTTTTCAGCTTCGATAGGTTTTCAGACATAAATCTATGTTACCAATTAGTAAATCTTTTCAATACGTCCAAAACTGTTGCTAAGTTTATAAGGATCACTGTTTTTTTTTGTCGAAATATTTCTCCTTACTAACCAACTGTCATATCATAATCACATACCTGCCCGAGAATTATTTCGGAGGTAGGTATGCTATCCACCAATCCGGACCTGGCCCCCGTGGTGGATTATGGCCTAATACTCGTCACGAAAGTGAGGAGAGACTCGTGCTCAGCAGTGGGACGATATGGTTTGTTGATTCTCTTCTGCTATCAACTGACCGAATTCTATTTTGTTCGAAAGGTCTCGTGGGTAGACGTACGCGCTGCGCTGCTGGCGTCTGATATTCGAGGACTAGGTCGCTACACCACTTCGGTATATCAGATTATTAAAGTACATTTTGAAAATCAGACAGTATACTATGATACACTACTACTTCTATACTATGTTTGGTAATTTATTTAGCACTAGCTGCGCACCGCGGTTATGCCCGCAATGAGTATTGTCCCACAGCAACAATTATTTTTCACGGGATAAAAAGTTTCCTATGTGGTAATCCAGGTAATAAACTATACTCGTATGTGTACCAAATTTCATCAAAATCCATTCAGTAGTTTTTGCGTGAAAGATTAACAAACATCCATTTATCCTCACAAACTTTCACATTTATAATATTAGTATATGAAGTAGGACTGGTTAAAGATGGACTTAACACGTTCACTGCTGAAAACACAACTGTCGTGTTTTTCATAACTTGCCACGAGTACGGCAAAACACAACTGTTGTGTTTGTTGTATGGGAAAACACTATGGCGCGTGCAGAGCCGCTCTCGTGGACAAGCAAAACGGCTCAGCAGTCAAAGTGTTAAAGATACTGTCGGGTCACACGCCAAGTAGAAAATGTCTTATATTAGTTATTTTTAGGTTCAGCGTAATTGGATCTAACGATGTAATAAAATTTGGTGTACCGCAAACGATGTGACAAAAAGTTGGTCGTGATCTCTCAAACTAAAGCACACGTAGGTAAAAGCCTTTGCTCAACCCAACAAATGACTATAAAGTTTATATGCCTCTCTCAGTTTGCCTGCGAAATTTAGTATTTTCAGGAAATAAAAATACATTTCTACAATTTCAACCCCCTTGAAAGAGTCGGGTGGGAAGATAGCGTCCCTCTTGTTACTATTCTTACAGGAAATTATACCTAACTAGTTTTATATTTATCCTATGTTATGAATAGGAGACGAGTAGGTCATAGGGACGAGATGGTAAGCGCCTAGGGTTATTTTTCAGGAGGCCTGAACCCCGAAAAACGATGGCTGATGAAGCCGAAACTCAATACTGATAAAACTAATTTCAACTTAAATTCATTATATAATAACTTAATTTCTACTTCAATTAAATAAAGTTTCCCTTGTTCTGTGGTGTTTCAATAAAGAGTTTATAAATCTATCTATTTATCTTAATTGAAGTAGTAATTCAATAATGCAAAAAGTTTTACTTATTTCTAACAGTGTTGTAAATAAATGAAACTGTGAAACATAATTCCAAATGTTATCAAACAATTTGAATTGAAAATGAAAACGGAACATTTAAATCGGATGTTTTAGTTCTGCTTTCCGATTTGGCGCAATGTTTCAAAGTTGGGGTAAAGGATCGCCAAACTATGCTTCTACTTCCATGGCAGTTAGAGATGGATCAGTTTTCACAATCACAAGCACAGTCCTTCTTTGTCAACCTGAGAGGCTGACCTTCCCTGAGACCCATTTTGTAAGTAAAAATTAAGTAAGGTAATTAAACCAAAAACGTCCTCTGCATTCGTAAGATGTAAAGTACATCTTACGAATTTAGTTGTACTCTCTCAAACGCAGCATAATTGATACCAGCCGTTGAAGTTACATTTGTCTCAATTAGGAAATCGACACTCAATAATTAGTCGTTTTTGAATTATTTCATAAGCTTTTGTAGAATAGAATAGGATAGAAATACTTTATTGTACGAGTACACCAGTTTAAAAACAAATACACAAGGTATTTAAAGAACAAATAAAAATAGCTTAACTAAATAAATGGCATAATAGGCGGGCTTATCGCTAAAAGCGAAACAAAAACAAAAAAACAATATGTAAAAACAAATGAAAAGCAAAACAATTGATATACTACTCAAAGAACACTTTTGATAAATAATTTAAATACCGAAGGTCTTCCATATAAATTTTATTCGAGTACGTTAAAACTGCTATTTTAGAGGCAAAGATATATTATTATTAAATTCCACTTGGTTAATTGAGTTAATTCCTTGGCCGTAGGTTGAAGCATATTCCCGTGAAATTGTTTCAGTACCGACTCTAAAATTTTAGGTTGGTAACTGGTAACCAGGGCTGTCACAACACTCCTAACTTTTGGGTTTTTTAATGATGAATCGCTGGGCCAAGATTGTACGGAACACGTACGACTTTTCAAAGTATGTATATCTACATATTTAATTCCTGTGCACCGATTTTTAATTTTATTTGGTGACTTTTGACTAAATTATTTGGTGCCCTGGAATCATTTTGATATGCACCATTTTATGATGAAACGAACATGCCATAGAGTAATTGGAACCTAATCCACTAGCAAGCATTGGTTTCGGGGCATTATATACTGCCACACTCTAATTGCCACATGCTATTATAGTGCGGATTGGAAACGGGCTTCCAGGGAAGTAGATTTATTTGAAACAAAACCTAGAAATCTACACCATAAAGAGGAAAGATTTCTATTTTAGTATGTCGGAATTGTACAGCAAAACTGTACTAAGTTTAAGCCAATTTATAAGTCTAAATAATAATAATTTCTTTTAACTAAACACACTTGAGTTATATAAAAAAATTAAATATGTAATAATAGTTGTACGATCTTTTCATTTCAATATTTCCCTGGCAGCCCTGATGGTAACCGAACCAACATTCTGAGCGAGCACTAAGCACGGCCAACCAGACGCCCAACTCCCTCCTTATATACGACAATGCCTACCCCCAAAACTTTGATCGCAAAATCGCCACGCCACGGCACAGCGCTGATCACTTCCAGTCGCAGATCGGCAAACAAGACCAAACTTCGATGGTTTATTGTCTACCTTGAGCTTAGACGTCAGTTAATTAAGCCAAATTCGCAGGAAACTTCGCTTTCAAACCTGGCATAGCATCGTTTGCATACCGCTGTTTGGTGGTTACACATTTGCCACAGGGATTGCAACGGTTAGGAATATTTCATTGATTACCTACCTGAAGTTACGATAGAAGTCACTTACTTGTGCTCGCGTCAGTGTTCCCTAAACTTTGGGATGGAGGAATTGGCGTGGTAGCTTCACTCGCATTATTAGGTGCTGTATTTGGAGCCGTGGCCGTAGTAGTAGTAGTTGTAGTTGTAGTAGTTATAGTAGTAGTGGCTGTAGTAGTTTCAGGAGCCGCCAGGGTAGCTGTCAGTGAACAATACGTTATATTCATCGATATTGCGACATGACAGGTGACGCCAACGCTCGCCGACACCGAATCGGCGAGCGTTGGCGTCGGCTGTTATGTCCGAAGTCTCGGGGGCAAGTCCGACGCCTACAGTATAAAACTGACGACAATGCCAATGAAGACGCAACGCCGACGCGAATGGAAACGCCGACGCGACGGCAAGGCAAAATATACAATAATATTTTCAGGTTCAGTGGCCGATGACGCGTGGGTGGCTAAAGGGAGGTCGCACGCACTCCACGCACACCACCCTGTGCATTGTTGCATGAAATAGCATGCTTTATAGCCTCGCCCGCCCACCGCACCACCGATGAGTTCGTGCCTCCGGTTAGCATGTCCTTAAATAGTTGTTCCCAGTTAATGTCCAGCTATATGGTTCAGTTTTAGCTGGTTACTTGGTACGCGAGTTTCAGTTACAGTTTTAGAATAATAAGCAATATGTATGTTAATACATAGAGTCGTAACATAGTATAGTCGTAGTGTTGCCACCTCGCACTCACTTATATCATTTGGATGAGCTCCGAAAGGATCATCATAATCCATTCTTCTGTAATATCCTGAAAATATAAAGTTCACTTGTTAAATTTATACTTTTTTTACAACAACAAGGTTTTTTTTGGGTGAACACTGAATCTCGCTTAAATCTTTAATCACATATTTTAAGGTGTTACATCCGACTTGTGAACCGAATATAAAATAAAAAACCGGCCAAGTGCGAGTTGGACTTGCGCACCGAGGTTTCCTTACAACTTGAAGGTGTTAAGAAATTCCACCTTGATACCTCTACGCATTCCTCAAAAAGGGACAGACAGACGGATAACAAAGTGATTATATACGGGTTTGCTTTTCCTTTTGAGGTACGGAACCTTAAAAAATGTATGTAATTGTAACGCGTTAACTATCTAACTGGGTTAATCTTGTAGATTAGATAATACTTGTATCCGACCTACTTAGGTACTAGCAGGAATATTATCTCACCAGGAACGACGACAAGGTGATCTTTCACATTGGTGTTTTACATTTAACATGTTATTTTTTATTAGTTAAGTACTAGGCGAGCGTTTGACCACGATCTCACCTAATGAAAAGCGACGACGTGGTCGGAGGTGAAGCACGCCTGTCTAGAAGATACCTATTCACACGTTTGAACACACCTGAGTTACATTTAGTCGGAACCATAGACAATGGCGAAGTATTCCCCTACTATCGAAAAATGTATTTTACTGTCCATCCAAAGGTTGTCTGGAAGAAATCGCTTTCAGCGATAAGACCGCCCATTGTACTACCCTTGTTTACCTATTGTAATTTTTCTGTACTGTGTTTATTTTTGTTTCTGGTGTATAATAAAGAGTTTTTCTATTCTATTCTATTCTATTCCTTTTCTTCTTCTTAATATGAATGACGTTCTTAAAGGTATCTCCTCCGCCATAAAAGGATGTAGCCTTGCCGTTTGCATATTTTTATGTATTTATCGAATATTGGTAAATAACACTAACGCAGTGTAAAGCTGCGGTACTAGGTTAGGTACGCTATAAGATAAAGTATCCTGTGAACTGTGTGTAGACATAATGTAAAAGCGCTAAGCCGAAAATGTTACTTCGTTAAGTTTTAATATCCGGTTAGTAAGGATACCACGAGTCAAAACCACAGACTACGCCCGCCGCAGGGTGGATACCTACGTGAGGGTTGCGGACGGTAGGGTGCGCGGAAGCAGGGGTGACTAATTAAATGGCAAGTGATAATTAAACAGCCGTACGTATTGATTTATCACTGTCGTAGCGAAATGTGAACGTAGAACTTCGGCTGAATTTCGTGCGCTACCGGGGACGAGATTAATCAAATTTGACCAAAGTTCGGATTCAGACACATTCGGAATGTCGAACTATCCGCGCCAACCAAGCTCACCATGACCAATGTAGGTATACCTAGCTCAAATACGAACCATTATTCGGTCTGTTGAACACTTTACGCCTTCTATTTTCTAAAATAACAAAGATAAGATAATAATGTTAGAGATTATTTTAATCACTATATTCTAGCCCCTGACAGCCTCCTACGTCTAGTGGAGGCTTTTACTTATCGAGTTCTGCTAAAGGTATTTTCGTTAACGTAAATATAAACTCGTACATAGACAGTATCTATATCTATAGAGATCTATAGAATCACGAGGAATATTAGAATCTTTTAATTAAACTAGGTACGTACAATGGGTAATATGAAATTAATATTTTTTTTAATGTGAAAATGCATGGAAATTAGAGGCAAACTGCTGAAACACCCCCAAATATCTACCAAAATATGCGCTTGGTTTTAGAAACATTGATTGATGTTGCATACATTGGAAAAAAGTAGCTGTTAGGGTTCTTGCCAGTGCTGTCAAATGGATTCCAAGATTCAAAATCCGTTAGTAGAATCAATTAACTTTCATGAGCCTATTGCGGCCCCAGTGATTAAATATATATATATTAGTTTTTTATTTATATCAATGCCTGCACAGATATAACTACAAGAGAGCGACAAGCTGATTATAACTTGACAGCTACTTAAATATAATTTAACTATAAATTAGGTGAGTAAAAATATTATACGAACCATTTATAACAGGTTTTTTGGCTACGTTGCGTTTTTTTCCTGAAAAATCAATAGGACAAAAAAATCTAATAATAATCTAATATAATTTCTATCTGATAAATATATTCATAATATACCTCCGTAATTATATCGCAAGGCATGTATACTTTAAATTATAAAATTACTATTCGAACCGTTAACAAATACTATCGGTATTTTGAGCTTGTTTCCTGCAAGTTAAAAACTATTATCTATATTACTAAAGGTTTTGTCAAACAGCGTACAACTGCTTACGTCGCGCGTCGCGCCAGCAGCGCAGCGTGGTCGCGCCGTCTGTTGTTAGACCAAACCTTTATTAAACGTAAGCATAATATATTTTTTCATCTCTGCCACTAATTATAATTATAACACAAAAAATAAAATTAAACAAACCATTGTTAACTGGTCTGTTGGACGGTTTCCGCTTATTTCCTGGAATATCACAACTAGTAAGTAGGGTAGTTAATAAAATTTGTCATTCATGGTGAGTATTTTTGTCACTGTTTTGGCTTCGCACGATTGGAGCATTTTGCCAGTGTATGAAAATATTTCAAATAGGTATTTGATATAACTAAAATAGTAAAGATGTCAACTCCCAGTAGCATAGTCGAGCCCCAGTCGACGCCGCGCCGACGGCACGTTTCAGTAAAGTGATGGATGCTTTAATGAAACCCCCCTGGAGATTTATACAGAACACGAAATTATATATGTTTTTTTGGGTCTGGTTCGTTTGCCCACACAATTGCTAAATTAAGAACGCCACGTTTTCCGACAAACAAACTCCGTTGATTGGCTTCTTAGAAAGGTACTCCATGCGCGGCGCACCCCACACTTCACCCACTTTGTTTTCATTTTCCAAATAAACTTAGACACCCCATCTCACCCTTGTAGGGGTATATTTTTGAAACCCAAATTACTCTGTGTTACATCTCAACCCTAAATAAACTTTATTTTTGTGGCAAATTATACGAAAACTGTTTCTTCTGCTTTTGAGGCGATAGAGCAACAAATAGAAATAAATAACTAACAGCCTAACATCCAAGCTTCCGCATTTGCGCTCGCAATGGGGGACTTCAATTAATCATGGTAGCGATAAGTAGGAAGGAAGGATAATTGAAATTTATACCAGATATTTAAATATTTAACGAACCAGGTTTGTCAGAAATTTTGCGCTTGCTTCCTGAAAATAATTTTTTCCGGAATTGATTTTGCTTCTTTGGTTTAAAACGTGACTTGATCGAGAGAGTTACCTCTCAAGTAAATCTGTTTAGGCGTTTAGAGAACATTGGCGCCTTTCAAGAAGATGTTCAACGTAAACTTTTGTATTATATTACTAGCTGTACCCTGCCACGCTTCGCTGTGGCACATTCGCACATTCGCTGATATGTCACTGATGAAAAAATAGATAAAAACAATCCTTGATGCGGATTATATATCATGCTAAAATTTCAGCTCGATCGGTGCAGAACTTTTTGAGTTTTTGAAACGTACACAAACCAATATAACATTTATATATATATATATATAGATAAGCTTTTAGTTAGTCACTGTGCTAGTTTGTAGTTGGTACAGATTAATTAACCGCGAAAGGATGTTTGTTTAGCTAAGTTCAATCTTGAAAGTCATCTTCGCTTCGACCCCCTTCACGTTGATCGATTGAATAAAAAAATTACTAAATAATTATAGTGCAGACTGATCTGATGATAGAAAGCCAAGGTAGAGTCGGGACGCCTCAGTGAATAAAGGTAGATCTATGGCGTTTCAGCATATTTTAATCAGCTTGTTACAACGAAAACGTATTTTCTAAAACTAATTAATTTACAACTAAAACTTATTATCACTTGACTTTATGATGCAAAATAAATTATAATTTTTAGTAAGGCATTAAAATCCTAGCAGATATTTTAGGAACTCAACGAACCGTTATACGCTTTGAGCTTCCCAGAAACGTCAAAAGAAACTACCTACCTATAGGTAGGTTCTCTGAATGATCGCATCTGCTCGCATGGAATTAGTATATAATTATCAAATGTATCTTTTCACTTATTGTATGTTTTTATTTACACATTGTCGTTGTCACTATGAGCATTGTCGTTTTCGAAACCCTTGAAAATTTGTATAGTTTTAACCTGAAATTTATTTCGTTTTTAACCTAAAATGAATTCCGTGTTAGGCTCACGAGCCACGAGCACGAAGATTCAATTGAACGATTTGCATAGAAAGCATTAGGCACGTCTAATCTCTTTTGGAGAATGTTTTCACAATAATTTACGTATTCATTAGAGTCTGATGGAGACGTAATGTTAGAAGGAAGAGTTAACAGCTCTATTTTAGGTTTGTTTCCTTTTTCTGTAAGTAAATAAGGTATGTACAAAATACATTACTTAGGTATCCCACATACTGACAGTTTTCCTAACAAATAAATTAAAAAGGTAAATAAAAGAGTTAATCGAGTGAAGTTAATTTTAAAGATTTTAGTTTGGTAAGAATATGAATTTGTAAGTATATTATACCAACCATTATTAGCGTTATTCTTGGACATTTTGCGCCTGGAAATTCCTGAAACATTATAACGCTTAAACGCACGTACTTTAACGTTACCTTATTACGTATAACTAATGCATCACAAGAAAAACGAAGGACCGTATTATATGAATTATTTCTCTATGTTGCGCTCCCTAATTTAGTGATACCGTTGCTTTTTCTACAGATACTACAGCCAGAGTTCACTATTAAGTAGGTACTGAATAGAATAGAATATGTTTATTGTTAAAACAATTACGTTTACTGTCAATAGTTACTCGACCGTATTTAACCCAATGGAAAAAACCACAAAGTTGTATTAAATATTTCTATGAATTTGACGCAACATGCGGTCTAAAGTTGGTACTGTCATAAATCAATTTTATTATATTATCCTTTTAGGGCTCGAGTCCTACGAAGAACAATTCAGTGTTTTTCGTAGTTCGAGAACCACAAACGGTTAAAGGCACCTAATTACAAGGCCCATCTTACCTCTCGACATCTCATGTCGCTGTAAAATTTGTACCGGTTTTAATGTCTTTCGGGCCGGTTGCATAGTATTCCGAATCACTTGAAATCCATTTGGCTCTGGTGAAAATGTATTATGAACAGGTTCGAATATACTCTGTTCCGATCGAATTGCATTCTGGACTGGTTGAAATGCTTCCAGAACCGGGTCAAACATATTATTGAAAGATAGGACTTCAAGTGGAGGCTCGGGCAGCGACGGAGCTGACAGCGGCGCCGAAAGACTATGATATGTGGAAGACAGTAGCTCTGCCAGCGAAGACATATTCAATGCTGTTCCTGAAATACACGAATTATACTTTACAATTGCTATCTACACACTTGGTTGGATTTCAATTGTCGACTCATGTCATCATCTTCATCAACCCATACCGTCCCACTACTGAGCACGGGTCTCCCCTCACTTTCGTATGGAGGAGGGTTAGGCCATAATCCACCACGGGGGCCAGATCCGGATTGGTGGATCACCTACCTAGCTCCGAAATAATTCTCGGGTAGGTATGTGGGTTGTATTGTAGGTATATGTATTGTCGC
The DNA here is from genome assembly GCA_912999815.1 of Campaea margaritaria. NCBI lineage: Eukaryota > Metazoa > Arthropoda > Insecta > Lepidoptera > Geometridae > Campaea > Campaea margaritaria. Next base: position 12,964,414 of record OU538788.1, read on the forward strand.
TGGTTGTTTACCACCAGCATCATGCTGAGTTTGGACCATTTCATAACCATTTAACAACATATTATTTGTTATTATGTATATATACAAACACACATTTTGTTTTGCATTTTATTGTTTTGTCCATTACTGTGTTTCGGTTTGTAGGGCACTGTTTCCAGCTAAATTGCTGGGCATATGAGACTTTGGAGCCGATGTCTCAGGGTGACTCACGAGCGCAGTGCAGTGCCGCCCAGGATTATGCAATGCAAAGTTCTGGGTGGCACTGTAACTGTTATGGGCAGGCGGTGCGCTTACCATTAGGTGAACGAATTGCTTGTCTCGTCACTCAGTCAAATAAAAAAAAATATACCTACTTAATTGGTCATTGTTGCAAATTAATATATTTTATTTCTTTCTTTCATTCCATACTTATTCGTTCGGTTCATATTCGTGCCTAACGTACGTAATATAATCAGTAGCACCCTGCGAATGTGTCAGCGTTTTTTTTACGTCTGTAACCTTTAAACGCAAAATTGTTCACCAAACTTATTTTTTGTTGTAAAAAAATCGTAACTCAATATCTACTCGACCTAAAAACGTAAATTTTGGATATTTGGTGTGTTACATACAAAGCTACAATACTGCTACCTTGGTTATATCCTAAAGTTCCTAGGGGACGTTGAAATGTCGGTTTGTTTCCAAATATGTAAAAAAAAGTATTTTCGGGTCGGTCAAAGGGTTACAGCGTTTACGCTTTCTAGCGTCGATATCTAGATTTAGATCCAAACAACTGAACACATATTTAATCCGAAACCATCCAGACACAATGCCGGTGCCACTTTGTCTTGTCTCAGGTAACACACTCCACTTACAAGTTATACAAGTTGAGAAACTTAAAGCTGTTTATTTTACGAGTATCAATACTAAGTACGGCTAAGTGGGTTCAATTTTATTTATAAAAGTATGCATAATTTCATCAACGTTTTGTTATGACGCTGTCACGTTAAAATATCGTCCGTAAACCAACTTTACAGGCAGCCAATTTTTTTTCAGTAGCTTAAGATCATTCAATTATGGTCTCGTTCAGCTAGTTTTGGGGCGGGCCGTACCTAAGTACACATATACATAATTTTATAAAGAATAAGAGAGTAGGTATACATTTTACACTTTGCCAAATCTACGGTTGGCATATACAATACAATATAGTCTAGGAGGCAATGTGCACTACTTCGTGATCATTCATAAAGTACGTCACAGTAATTTCGTGATTTTTGACCCCCGCCCTTGTCACACTCGATCACATTTGTGACGACACATATTTTGCAATGTTACATCTAGAAATTAATTAAAATAGCAGTTCTGAAATTAGTTTCATTTGGAATTTTGACACTTACATGTACTTATTAGATTTTGAAATGTGACATCACGAAACTTAGGACCCCTCCCACCCGTTGCCACATAATGTCACACTTCGTCGATCCCTCCCCCTTACCGTGTGACGTTCTTTATGGTTGGTCCCTTTTATGTAATAGTTGTAGAAATATAAACTATTTTAAATATTGTTGTAAAGTAACTCGGTATATTAGAGAATTATTAGGTATTCTATACAATGACTGATTTTTATGTACATACTTTACAAGTAACATTTTAAACCTGTTACTTCGCAAGATAAAATAAAAATCAGGGGAGCTGCTCCCTGGCCGGATATACTGATGCAGCGGCCCATTTAAGTGCTTTATTTAATAAAACATTTCCTCCGTCGGCTAGCTAGGGTTGGAAATAGAATTATACTGCAGGCTAGCTGTGAAATATCCCTTATTGAGTCTCTACCCCCCTTTTGCGTTTAACCAATCCTTTTTAAATGTACACTGGCCGAGCTCATTCTCGGAAAATTAAATTGTGACCGGAGAGCGGCGCGGCGGGCGGCGGGCAGCGTCGGGCAAACAAAGCGGGCTGAAAGCATTTTTCTTTTGTAACCTTCTTTGGAACGGGCTTCGTGTATTTAATTAAATTCTAGTTCAATCAAATGCCAAAGGGAGTTATCGAGGGATGTAGCTCTTATAGAGGAAGCTCTATAAGAGCTACGTCCCTCGATAAGTTCAATAGAATAGAACACAATAGAAGTATTGTCTGACGATTCTGAATACTCCGGCCCAAAAATTCAATAGACGTAATTATGTAAGCGGTGGTGTGCAAACATTATTGTTTCGGTTAAACTCAAACTCAAACTCAAATCATTTATTGTAAATAGGCAAAATATTGCACTTTTACACGTCAAAAAAAATAATATCTTATACATAAGTATAGAAATACAAAAAAATTAAGTCGAAATATTATGATCTACGAAACTAATGATTATTATCTAATTATGGTTTGAGTTAGAAAAAGGATATTTCCCTTTCAAGTGGTGACTCATGCCTGAGTCTCGCACAGGAAAAGGAAAATTCCATTGACTCTACCAGTGCTTCGGAAATACGCCCGTTAGAGAAGATAGCACCAAGAAACTCTACGGCGATGTCATTGAAGGTTCGAAGCATCGGTTTGAAGGGCACTGCTTCCAGCAAAATTACTAAGCGTTTATAAGACTTCAGAGCTGATGTCTCAGGGTGACGAGCGCAGTGCAGTGCCGCGCAGGATTATGCAATGCAAAGTTCTAGATGGCACTGTAACTGTTATGGGCAGGCGTAGCGCTTACCATCAGGTAAACGATTTGGTCGTCGAAAAATAAATGCAAGAATATAAGTACCCACAAAGTGTCCATCGGCAGATCTCAGACAGTAAAAGCACTTATGTTTTGAACGCGGCAAGTGAGAGTGGCGGCCGCTTAATGAGTCGTTCGGAACGGGAACGTTGCCGACTTTTTTTCTGTAGATGGAACAGTGGAGTGGAGTGAAGTGCCACGCTTTACAATTCGAGCTTACAATTCAAGTGGTTTTCGCTGTGTAAAGCACGCCGTCGTACAATTTGGTACGTAGGACCATCCATGAACATCACTTAACCTTGGACAGCCAAGTTTATAGAAAATACCCAGATCAGGCCGGACCTATTGCAAAAGTTGCCACTGATGAAAATGATCACGGATTGTCATTTCTGTGACTCTATCATTTCCAAAATGTTCATTGATATTGGGAATCCCAAAAACTGCCGGATAATGCGATAAAATTGACGTTTACCAGTACAAATTTAAAATTGTTTTAGATTATACACGAGTCTAAAATTGGATGTGTTCTATCTTATTTGTCATGAATGCAGGGCGCTAATATTCCTGAAAAAAAGATCCTGGAGCGGCGCCTTACCGTGGTCATTTACGTAATCAGGTTTGTGTACGTGTTTTTTTTTCTATGTTGATACTTAGAAATAGGTCGATTAAAAACAAATCGACGCCCTGTCTGTCGACGTAATTAAAAGAAAATTATCTTTCCCTAATCATTTAAAAATAATATTTTATTATTCCTGTTTTGGCCACGGCCCTATTACTGTTTTCATTTGGTAAAAAGTCCTATACTTATTAGCATATTTTATGAGATTAGTACCTTACATCTCAGACGAAATAGTTCTTTTGGGAAAACTGACAAACTACGACATGTCTGTACGTTTACAAAATCATTAATTTATTTTGATTACTGGCTATTTATTTTCTTGTCCAGAGTGTATCTAAGATTGAAGCTTGTCCACGACCCGACTCACAGGGGTATTTTTTACATCAATATTAGAAGACTGTTTCCCACCAAAGCCCGTTGACCTGTACCAACTTTTCTGTGAAGAAAAAACCCACATGCCTGAGAATGATTTCGAAGGCAATATGTGATCCACAGAACAGGGCACAGAAGGCCTATGCAAGCATGGCAGGGCAGGGTAGCAGGGAGTGTGACAGGGCCCTCGTGGTTGAATATAGCTTAATTTTCCCCAAGTAGGGATACCCGGACTCAGCAGTGGGCAGATATGGGTTGTGATGCCCACGATGAAACATGTATTATCAACATTATGGTTACCAGATCTGATTAACTTGATTAAAAGTAGCGCATCCTTCAGAGGTTTCTCATCATCGGCGTCACTGTCGTCGGCCGCGGCCGCACACTGCTTCTCAAAATGCATCGTGCATAGAGACGCAAGAAATATAACACTTTTCACACGCAAAATCATATCTGTCGCATTTTATGTGCTTCGTCATAAAAGTTATCGTGATAACTTCAATACCATTTCATGCGAATTGAATTTTTTATGAGATGTGTGTAGTGTAGAAGTGTTTTCTATATTATGCAAGTTGTTCAGATAATATTTCGGCTGAATACTCGATATAGTATAATAAGTATTTAGCTGAAACTTTACATGCGGGTGATGCTTACCTTCAACACGTTAACTACATAACAGTTTTACTATTTTTGGCTGTTTTGCGATTCTTCACACAACGTGAGTGCTTACTGTTTATTGGCGTTGTGTCGTAACTAAACTCAATCAGCTGCGCGGGCGCACACTGCTGGTTTGATAAAATTAACAATACAGCAGTGCGGGCTAGCACGCCAGGTGTGTTTTCGCTTGCCGTAAAATTATGAAAACACAGATGTGTATGTTTTCAGCAGTGAATGTAATGTCAAAGTCGGTTCGTAGGAGTCACTATGATGTACCCTTACATCTGGGATTGAAGGTTGCTAAGTAGTTGTAACATATAGTCAGTGACATAAACTATATAAGTTAGCTTATAGTTACTGATACTAGCAAGAACCTAAGTTCACCCTTAATAATCATAGGCGTAATTAGCGATCCTAATGCTGAGTCAGGAATAAAACTCAAAAGGGTCAAGTTATTGAAACAAAAGAAAAAAATATAATATCACGTTTACAAGTCAAACACTTTAACAAGGAAAAGATGAAACGAAAAACAAATTAAAACATGAGAAACGAAAGATGAAATTAATCATCAAATACTTTTATAGAAAACTTTATGTTGGTTCAAACAAAATTAATATTTACATTAACGATAAAAAACATATTTTTATTTAAAAATTAAGACGTACCAACTACGCTTTGCAGTTTCTAGTTTTATTTGGTACTTTATTATTTTTCATTGTAGCCTGCTTTTAATTAAGGCCGTCATAATAAAGTTCCCCGAGAAACTAGAGCCTCTTGTTTATAAAACTCCCAAGTAATTGAATACTTTTCCCCTGGTTCCTCTTTCACTCTGTCCTCCCTTCCCAGAGGTTCTGCTAATTTATAATATACAATGTAATTTACATCAAAATATTACACAAACATAAAATGTAATTTGAATTTTTTCACAATATGGGGATTTGTTAGCGAAACAAACAAAGGAAGGAATATTACATACCTCAGTTACAACATTAGAGAGCTCTTGCAGGTTTACATTTGTTTTGTTTTTATATGATTGCAATTTTTTTCCTTTACACAAAATAATTAAGAAAGGAAAAAATTGTAATCATATGAAAAGAAACTTATTTAAAAATAATTTTAAGTAGGTAGGTATCTACTTTAAATACTTGACTCATCACCTGGGTGGACTAAGGACTCATCAACTGGGTGGACTAAGGGTTTAAGTTTAAGTTTGTCCCCTTAGTTTAAGTTTGACCCTTAATCCACCCAGTGGGAATAAAATCGGACGACATGCATTTAATGCACAGTTTTTCATTGCATAATTTATATGTAAATACTGTTAACCAAATGATGGATTCTCTTGGAACTGCATGATTTATTGGACTAATCGATAGGTTTGTCTTGCCAAAAATGTCCAACTTCATTGTAGGGAGACTGCATCTCTGCCACTTCCAACGAGTTACTTGTTAGTGGTAACTGAAAAATCAAAACCGGAACGTAAGCACACGTAAGTAAGTTTTATGCAGTAGCCTTCGAAACTTTAGGCAAATCTATACTAATATTATAACGAGGTAAAGTTTGTGAGTTAGTGAGGTTTTAGGGGGTAATCTCTGGATCTACTGAACCGATTTAAAAAAATATTTTACCAATTGAAAGCTACGTTATTTGTGAGTGGCAGCGCCCCGCGGTTTCACCCGTGATAACCATTATCGCACAGGAAGCGTAGATTTTTATGGGATAAAAGGTATCCTATTTCCTATTCTAGGACCTTAAGTGTGAGGATACTAAATTTAATCAAAATCCCAAGATAGTAGTTAGCGGGGGGCTGCTAGTAAATAATAAAAAAAATAAAGTCATTTAAAACATTACAAGAAATCCAACCATAATTTCACTAGCCTTTTTATATAGCCGGCGTTTTTGAATAATACATTGACTATTAAATCTCAGACCCCAGTTATACACATATTATTAAAAAGTAGGTAAACAAAGAAACTTATGATGATGCAATCCCGACTAATCTACCGCTCTCCCTCGCGCGCGCTTGGGGAAGCCTCCGCCACCGAAGATGGGCGAGCGTTTCCGGCGCCGCCCGAAGGGCGCGACGGTGGTTCTGCGCGCGCGCTACAGTTATTCGTTTCCTAACATTTCGATTGGAAACCGTCAAATCAATCACGTGTATTGGGCAAATTTATATTCAATTTCAACAGCAGGCATTTGTCTTTAAGGTTGAACTGTTGAAGGTTGAAGGTTGAACTGTGTAAATTATGTGGATCGTGCATTTGAGGTTAAATTCACCACTGTCCATAGTCCAAAATGCCTAGAGGACGACGTGCGAACATCGGCCGCCGCACAAGACATGCAAGCCAGCAACAAGTGTATTCACAGAAAAAATTGCTAAAGAAGTACTAGAAAGTACTATGTTGCCCACTACTTTAAACGGATTGAGTTTCAGCATCGTGGTAGTCCACATGCTCATACACTACTGTGGTTAGCTAATGCTCCATTGGATGCACTCGACAAAAATAAATTGGATGCTATCAAATTAATTGATGATTTAATATCTGTCTCATCTCAAGAAGCATCAAACAATATTAAATTACAAACACACAAGCATACGTTTACATGCTACAAAAAATAGTTGCAAATAAACCTCAACAATGCAGATTTGAAGCACCTTTCATGCCTAGTAGATCCACTACAATATTATCACCGATGCAAAAAGATGAACCAAATTTTAAAGAACATGCTCAACGTTATAAAAATGTAAGAATTAACCTTGAAAATAATGATTACTCTGATATAGATTCCTTTTATAAAAATAACAATATTACTTGTGATGAAGATTATAACAATATTCTTCGAGCTGGAATTAAACGACCAAGAGTATTTGTTAAACGTCAACCTAGCGAAAAGTGGCATAACCCCTTCAATCCTTTTGTATTTAAAGAAGAAAATAATATAATATAATAGAATATAATAATAATATAATATATATAATATAATTAGAAGTATAACTTCTAACGCGTGTACATAAGTACACACACTCTTTTTTTATTATGCAATTAATTTAAAAGTTACCGCGTTCTTAAAGATATTTAATTAACATTTTAAATGTTAGGTACCAAGACGCCTTAATAAATAGTAATAACAATAGCCTAACTCCCTCTACCCACCCCACAACGCTCCCTTCCTTACCCTATATGCATTATTCTTACAATGTTACTTTTCAAAATCAAATTTTGATGTTATAACTATTTGAAAGAAATATTAGAAATTATTTGTTAGAAAAATACGACCGAGATGAGTCCGTCTATGCCTTATTCCTATGCCTTTGACAAAATGCGACCGACAAATCGATCTATATAATCTAGTGGTAGACGCCCTGCAAATCCTCCAATTCGAGACTCATCGAGCATAAAGTAATTGGCACGAGCTTTTAGAGCCCCAACCACCCATGTAATCTCACTGAGTTTCCCCACTGTGTTGATTTGTCCTTTAGGTTTCTGATTTTAAAATACGGAATCCGTATAGGTAGAGTTCGGATTAGTATACGGATACATGTTTAGGTTTTATTTTCCATGGCGCTCACGCTAATTAATTAGCACTGGCCGCTTCGTATGAGGTCGGCTTTAGTGCTCGACCATCCGTCGGTGCGTACGTCGCCGTCGTCGGTTGGTCGCGCTGGCATTTGTATGAAAATTAAGCAATATACGCGTGCGTACGGTCGGTCAGGACTGTCACGACTTGTTAATTTTCATACAAATGACAAGCGCGACCGACGCGGACGTACGCACCGCGACGGTCGGTCGAGCACTAAAACCGGCCTAATACTAATAAGTATTTTCTTCTTACCGCTTTCATCTCCTGTGGGAATCCTCGTCTTTTTCTGAATGCTACCAAAGTAATCGGCTTTGGCCGTCTCTCGAACGGTTCGAAAAAAGACTAAAAAGAAACAATTTAATACTTATGTATTATTATATTACAGCATAATATTGAATTGTTTCGGTACCTATATCTACGTAGTGGGAGGCTTCTTCTGCAAGAGTCCGCCTGGGGAAGTAACACACCTTTGCCAGATATTCATCCGCCAAGCAGTAGTGTGCAAACATTACTGTGTTCCGGTTTGAAGGGCACTGTTTCCAGCTAAATGACTGACCCGATGTCTCAGGGTGATGAGCGCAAGATTATGCAATGCGAATTTCTGGGTGGCACTGGAACTGTTATAGGCAGGCGTAGCGCTTATCATCAGGTGAACGACTTGCCTTGCTCGTCTCGTCACTTAGTCGAATAAAAAAAAGTTCTAATAATCAAACAAGTATTAGCCGATTAATTTAAGGTGTTTGTGAAAATGGTTTCTTACCCGTGATCCTCCTAACAAGTTCACCTGGGTGGACTAAGGGTATTTGTTCTTACCCTTGGTACACCTGGGTGAACTGCGGATACTGATGCAGACCCTTGGTACACCTGGGTGAACTACGAATACTGGCGCAGACCCTTGGTACACCTGGGTGAACTACGAATACTGGCGCAGACCCTTGGTACACCTGGGTGAACTACGAATACTGGCGCAGACCCTTGGTACACCTGGGTGAACTACGAATACTGGCGCAGACCCTTGGTACACCTGGGTGAACTACGAATACTGGCGCAGACCCTTGGTACACCTGGGTGAACTACGAATACTGGCGCAGACCCTTGGTACACCTGGGTGTAGGTATACTGTCATTAGACTATCGAAGTAAAAATAAAAGTGCATAGTGTGTAGTTAGTGTAGAAATAGTGTCACGGACGTTTATAAAAAAAAACTTTAATATTTTTTCAGTCAGTGCTATTTATTCGTAACAATGTATTTCAAAGGGACTGTTAATGCTTATTAATGGAAAATAAAATAACTAGCACAATGCAATTTAGATATGAAGAATATATTATTAAACTGGTATCAACCAGTGATGAAGAATATAAAACAAACTAAACTGGTATTAAACTGGTATCAACCAGTGCGGTTAGTTTTCTTACAATATAACTATACTTATAATAAAGCAGTAAAGGATATTATAAAATGCGTGTATATTAAAGATATATGTTATAACGAAAAAGAAATGGTCTAGGAGTCTTATAACAAACTATTATACATAACAAGAATATACCATTTATGAAAATCGTGTTAGCCTGTCTGTCTGTTAAATTGTTCTTTTTAAATTGTTAAAAAACACTTAACCGATTGCAATGCGCTTTTAACTATTATTTGGTTTAGAAGATATACAGTGCATCTAAATCCAATGAGTAGGAATCGCAATTGTGTAGGTTTTGACAAAAAAAAACAACGCGGCGCGTCGGTGTACAGGGCTGTGGTTTCTTCTAATAATAATAAATTCGTTTGGTCGTTGTTTGTTAGTTCGTTTGTTCGTACGTTCATTTGTTCGTTTGTTGGTTCTTTATTTATTTATTTAAGTAGCTACAGGGTATTGGACTACAGTAAGGCTTCGTTTGATTATCGATCGTAGACAGTGGTTGAATTATTGATAGGCCTGATGGCGCTTTTCCACGGCCCCATTAAAATGCCGCATGCATCCAACTAGCAACTAGTACCTACTGTACTATTCACCCTCATTATTTTCAATAAATAGACAAGGGCTACTCATTGCAGTCGCCCCCGACACTACAATAACTGTATTGTACCATTGCATTAAGGTTCAAAATCAGTTGGATTGGATATCACACGTGCGAGACTCTACACGTCTAGGATGATTGGGGGAGGGTATGAATATCAAACAATCTTATTGTGAGTTTCATGCATTTCATACTCTCGATAATAGAGTGGACGAGGGTCGGTTGTGTTTGACGGAAATTAAAAATGCTTGGGGTGAGGGAGAACGGCATCTAAGTGTGTTTATGTTGGGGTGGTCAAGCGGATGGACGCGTTTTAGTATATTGAAATAATATGTACACTCATCAAGTTTGCACATTAGGGATCTTGCACATTTGGTTGGTTCTTAGAAAATTATACAAAACCAGGTATGCTAAGAGTTCTTAGTGCAAGCTCTGCATCAACAGTAAACATAACAAGCCCCCGACGCAAAAATACAACCGTACCAAAAATAAATTAAATAATGATGAATTATATCATAATTATACATTATGCAAGTTTATTTAAATAAATTTGATAGATTTTTTTGAAATAGACAGATTTTGAAAAATAAATTACTTTTATTATAATTGAAGATTGACTAATAATCACACACACACATCGACATAACCACACACCCTCACTTATTCACTCAACTGCTCTCAAAGTCACACGCACATTTTCTTACTTTGTCTTAGTCTGAAATGTATTAACAAGACAACAATGATGTACCTACACAAAACCCTTATGGAAGGCGGCGGTGCCTGTGATACCGTTTTTAACTACTACTTCAGGCACCAACGATCCATCAAAAACGTAATAGTCTTTTTTCTTAGTGCATTGTAAATTAAGTCTCATTTAGGTATGTTAATTTAAGAGACGGCAATGAACATTTTTATCATTGTTATCCTACGATTATTATAAAAGCGAAAGTTTGTGAGAATGGATGGAAGAACCTTTGTTACTCTTTCACGCAAAAACTACGGAACGGATTTGAATTAAATTGGTACACTGATAGTTTTTTTACCAGGATTAAGCAATAGGTTACTTTTTAAAGCAAAAAAGGGTTGTGAGGGGTCGAAATAGGGAATGAAAGTATGTATGGAAATTTCGTCATACTTGTAGCTAGAAGCTTAAAAAATAGTTTTTAGGCTTTTGATTAGATATAAATAAATATGACATTCAAAAAATTACCCTTAATGGGGCGAAATAAAATAGAGGTTGAAAGCCACCACTGCACCTATTTAAAAAATTCTGTCACTAAATGGAAAGCTACTTTAGCGAGTAACATAGGCTATATTTTATCCCCGTATTCTCACAAACTACGCTGTTGAATCCGCGGAGCGCAGCTCGTTATTATTAAATCTTTGTAATTTAATCATCAATGCGCCCCCGGACGTTCGCTCCGATCACTTGATACGCGGGAAAAGATATTACAGTTCCCCTATTCATTCGTCCCTATTCGGTTTCGGTCTATTTTTCATTTTATTCCCAGAGGCAATGTTGATACATTATACTGATAACCGATAAGATGTAGTCAAGGCTTGATTAATTCTCGCAAAAATAGGGATTAGGTGATTCTACGATAGTATAATAATTTATGATGTAAGTTTATCGAAATATTATAAGGGAATGTAGGCAATATTACAAATGCGAAAGTTTGTATGTTTGTTTCTTCTTTGTCCTTCTTCACGTCGCAACGGTGTAACGGATTTTGTGAAATTTTAGTTTAAATACTAAAATTTAATTAGCAATAGCATTAGGTTCGATATCTATGATAATTAACGATTCCTACGGGATAATATACAACAATTTCATATTCGTATTGAAATTCATTTACTGTTCCGTCATTTATTCCTTTGTTGTTTAATTATAGTTCATTTATTGTTCGTTATTTGTTTATCTGATTTAAAAAGAGGAGATTTTTAAATTAGGTACTTATGCAAATATTTTACAAACATTTTGAAATTGTGTTGAATAAATATTACCTATGTATCAAAATGGATATTTAACAGTTTTGGTGGTAGATTTTGACATCTCATTGGGTGATAAAATGGCAACTTCTCACCAATTTCATAGGAAATCGGCCATTTTGGTGAAATGGCGCTGAACAAAATGTTCATAGATATAATATAGTTCCTTAAAGTGACTACTAAAAAATACCTATATATCGGGTTTTGGTTTTATCTATTTATCTATAGCATTCCGAATTCCAAATTGCATTGAAACATATAAGTTGTATATCTATTTGCAAGCTTTTCTAAAACCCGTTAGTTTTAGACGCCAATCGAATTTGGCACCAAAAAACCGCCATTTTAATTTAATAAAATTTTGATATACCCACTGTCACTCTCACAATGAAGTCGAATCCAACGACGCCTCTCTAGCTAAAATACATCCAGCTGTTAGGGCTGCAGAACGGTCCAAAGACATACATACGTACATAATACATACTTACATATTGTCGAAAAACATAATCCTATTTCTGGTGCAGTCCATTAGCAGTTCCTTTGAATACTGTGTTCGACACTAAGCCTCTCTCGAAGCCAGACATGTGCATCAATTATTGATGAAAGAAAGGAATTAATTTCGCAATATTCGTTGAACAAAGATACAGCCAGGAACAAAAGAAGCTGAACATGTCCGGACTTTGAAATTCTCATCCAAAAAGATACCATTTTATTATATTGTAGAAGGGGCTTACACCTATCATTACAAAGCAGTTGACTTAAAAAGCGTACTTTTGAAGCGTGGCATTGAATGATGTAATAAACGGCTTTAAATTGACAACAAGTTTGAACGTTGCGCCTTTTTTGTAAGCACGCTTAAACGAAGTCAGCTTATAATAATATTCGTAAGAGTTTAAACGAAATCAGCTTACTTTCGTAAGCGCGCGTTGGTGCTTATTTTGGAAAAGTGTTTTTAAATGTTTGTCGTTGAAACGCCCACGTCTAGTGACATTAAATTGGAAGTTAGAATAATTATGTTCAGTTCAGCTACTTTTGAGGCCGACTGTACTAAGGTATTACGAATGCAAGTGGAAGTTCTTAATAGAAACTTGTTACTTAACTATTGTGTATGTAAGTGGACGTACTTAATAGTTGAGAATTAGGTATTGTGTATGTTAGTGGAAGTTCCTAAGATAGACGAAGATAGAATACGTAACCTCAGCGAGCACTAAGCCGACTATGCACTTACTCACCTTGCTAAAGGTGGGTTCCACGCTCTGTCCATTAAAGGATTTCATTTTAACGAGTCTCGTTACGGAGTGAGGCTTACGAAACTGAACTTTCGGGCTCCAGTACCGAGTCTCAGGATGAGGTTGTCTCTGAAAATGAAAAAATAACAATATACAGCATTGAAATAGCAATATTTAACGAATTATGAACGAAAATAAGGAACTATGTTTAGGTAGTGCAGTTGTTTCGTATTTGTAAATCGGTTGCACAGCAACGGAGCAACACGCGTGTGAAAAAGGATGGGGTCCAGAGTACATCTAAATATAATCATCGACATCAGCCGGTAATAGTCTACCTTCGGACAAAGGCCTCTCCCTACGCGTACCACTGAGCCCGATCTTCAGCTCTTTTCATCCAATGCCTGCCAACTATCTTGGGCTGGTCGTCGCTCCATCTAGCAAGGGGGTATCCTGCTCTACATTTGTCGATTCGCTGTCTCCACTGTGTCGACATAATGTGACCAGCCCGTTGCTACTGCAGATTGCTTATTCTGTGAGGTTATCTTAGTTTATGAGAAAACGCCGAACGAAACTTTTAAGCGAGCGTATATAATTATTCAGTGATAGTTTAGGCTCCGTAGGTACATATAGGATGGCAATCCCAATTGCCATTGTGGGATGAGCTTCGAGAGAACTTGGCGAAGTTTTGTAAAATCTGCCAAACCTAGTTTTATGCTCCATTTGCATTTTATATACCAGAAGGCTCCTTCCGCACACTTTTGTAACTTTAGCCTTATATCATGACATGAGTTATATTTTTTAACATGTCTACATAAGTTTCGGTATCGGCTGATTTGTGGCTTCAGACGGTCGCTAAACAGAATATATTAATGACGCCGTCCCATAAATGCCCACTGTACAATGTATACGTTATTATAGACCGCGGCAGTGCATGCAATACTAATGATTCTATAGAGTGTGCAGTGTAATTAGAGGCATGGGGCATTTGTGGCAAATAAGGCTTACTTACTAATTCCTCGCAACAACCTTTAATTATAGGAGGGTGCAGGAAAAGTAAGGGTTCATCCTTTTGAACGGCAATGAAATGTTTTATTAAGTCCCTTTTAAACCGCTTTTAAGCTATATCAAAGGCGCTTTTGAAGCTAATTGAGTGTCTAGTTGCCTGTTGGATTCGACGACAAATGACGATGATTCACCCTTTTTATTCCTGTTCCCTTTATTACATGTTTACTCTATTATTTAAAACCGCAGCAGCTGTGAGTCCGTTAAATGATGATGCCCATTGTGTCAGCAAATACCTAAAATGTTAGTATGTTCTCAATTCATTTTAGGTACTTACCTATACATAAATTTATAAAACAAAAGATCGAAAATTTCATAAATGACTTCCACGTTGAGTTTCTTGGTGGTATCTGCCGACGGGAGTATTTTCGAAGCACTACTGGTAGGGTTTATTTTAGTTTCCTTTTCCTGTGCGAGATTCACGTTTGAATCACCATACGAAAGGGAAATTCCTATTTCAAACTCAAACCACATTCAGTTAACCATTACTTTGTTGATTTATTTTTTATTTATCTCTATGTATATGATACATAAGTGTTTGACTTATATTAGCGCATTATTTTTGGCTACTTGCAATAAACTATTTGAGTTTGAAGAGTTTTAAATAAATACCTAAAATGTTACTACATATTTTATGGTGTGCCAAAACACCCGCTGATGCAAAAATTTCGTAGTGTAGTTGTTACGTCTGTTTTATGACCTAAGCTTACATTTTCCAGTGGGTTATTCACCCACAAAGCGTTCAAATATGGGTTTATAAATGTGACGATTGGCGTAGGGTCTCGAAGATATTTCAGGGCGGGTACACGTGTAATATTTTCCTGCGATTCTGTTGAACCTGAAAATGAAAATGTTTACACTAAGAATTGATAAAGTGACATATTATATGTTCCGCAATTGAAAAATGTTTTACGAGGCAGTTTTATTCGTTTTTACACGTTTGGAAAATCGGCAAATAAATCTTAGTAGAGGAATTGTAAGATCGCGAAATTAAATTTTACGCTCTTCACTCACTTTCCGTCCAAGCGACATCGACTACGAAGGAGAAAATAGTAAATGAAATAATAAATCGCATTTTATGTTAGTTTGAACACAAAGGAACCTTTTCAAACTGAACTATGTCGACGGTAGCCTCACAATGTACTGGTATGCACTCTACAGTTTTTTTTTATTGTGTGACAAAAGGTACTTGTCGCTTATTCTTGGAAATAAAAATATTTATCGCAGCATGGAACCATTCCATAGTTCTGGGATAACAATTAAGTTGATTGCACCCATTCAATGTCATTCTCAGAAAGAAACAAACGTGACTTCACCTTTCGAGTTTCACCACCATTTTCTTGATAACATCTTCAACATGAGTTGGCAAGAAAAAGCCATTTTCTTGACATCCCACATTAATATTTTTTACACTGAAAAATGCCTGAATTTAGTTTCAAAGGTGAGAATGCATTCTAAAATAGTCTAGATTTTTAGCTTCAGTACAAAAACGGACGCTCGACGTTAAAACCTCATTCATTTCGTAGCACCAGAGCAGACGAACAAAACTAAAACCTGCCAAGTGCGAATTGGACTCGCACACGTAGGGTTTCGCGCAATCTTCTAGGTTTTATGAAAGCGTCTAACATTATTGTTACTCAAACAAAAACTACGTTAAAAAAAAAATTCTACCGTTCGATCCCTAGACACGGTTATTGCAGCAACCGCAAATGATAAGTGTGTTATAGTAAACTCGCTTTTTTTTGTTATTAAACTAAATTTTTAAGGTTTTTAGTTTTATTTACATATCTTCTTTACATGTGCCGTAAGAAATAGCTTCTTGCCAAATTTAATCATTCTAGTCCCTATAGGTTTTGAATCCCTTGTGATATTATTGTAAAATATGCGAAAATCACAAATGGTCATATCTTTTGATCGCGCTGACTTACAAGTTTGGTTTTTACAGAGCTGAAAGATACTGTAGACCCGCGTCCTAGGTATACATTTCCACTTGATACTTTTACGTATTCCTGAGAAAAAGAATTTGACGGACAGACGGACAACAGAGTGATCCTATAAGGGTTCCTTTTTCCTTTTGACTCCAAAGAGATCGCCGCCAAATGCAAATTATTATTTAAATTAAATAATACCGATTTTAAAATAATAGAACTGAAAGCAAAAATATTTATAGAAAAAGTTGGGCGTGAAATAAGTTTTTCTGGAGAAAAAAAGGTATGCCATTTTGAATTTTTTACTAGCTGTACTCGGCGTACATAAAGATGACGTAGATCATTATGAGATAATAAGACTACATAATTATGTGAAGTGTGATAATTAAGTATATTAAGTGGTTTATGCCCAAATGGTTAATGGTTTAGTTGGTTTTTGCTTGTTCTTGGTTTATAGTGTGCCATAGGCAGGGATATTGGTGTGGTGCGCGCCTATCCTGACATTACACAGGCGCATTGCGTAATATTGTTTTACCAAGTTCCGTTTTGCCTAAGACTATTGTCACGTGCACGCACATGTTGTGTTCGTACTCATCACTATTACATTTTGAGCTGACCTGTCCTCAGTAGATGGAATATTTGCGTAACAATGAACGCTCTTGCTACAAAGAAGTTTGTGCGATACGAAATAAAAGGCATTTTAGAATGGCAGATCTCAAACCTTGCTACTCCAAGTCGTGCGTGTCTTCGGAGAGAGAATCCACGTCGGAGCATGGGCTGCGTGCACAGGGTCGGCACTGCTCCTCGTGCTCGCCGGGGGCGCAGCGCCCTGCCAGGCAGAGGCGCTGCCGCCTCATCGTGCCCCCGCCACAGGTCACCGAGCACTCGCCCCATTTACCCCACCTGCTCCACACCTTACGTGTCTTAAGACGGGTCGCGTCATCGCTCAACTCTGTATAGAATTAGCCATCGTTAACTTGAGGTCGAGTTCAACTACCACGCCAACAAAGCCGTGGATCTCGCTGGGAACAAAATCATGGACTATGAGAATTAACCGCTTCTTTGTAGGTAGTTATTAAAGTAGGTATGTTACCTACTATTCCCTCAATAGAGTTTAATATAAATCATATTGGAAACAGATAATTATATATAGTCCTTGGAGCACTATCCATAGTAAGCAGGCAAGCACCCACTATCAGTTTTTATGCGGTATAAATAGAAAGATGATACTATAGAATGTGGCTCCATGGCGGTGGTGCAGATGGCGATTATGAAATTGGATCTAGGAAAAATAGGTATACCTATCGTATTTTTATCGCATACCTACGGTAATGATGTCAGCATTTTTATAAAATACTAAAACTTCTAGGTTAGCATATTGAGTTTCTATTAGGCTCATACTACACGGGCGGTTCTCCCGACGTGGGGAACCGCTCCTGAACCGCACGGCGCGCACTAGACACAATTTAATATGAAAGTTGTATGGGCTATAAGTACTACACGGGCGGTTGTTTCGCCGCGGGAAACCGCTCCTGAACCGCACAGATACAGTTTAATATGAAGGTTGTATGGCCCATAACATACTACACGGGCGGTTCTCCCGCCCGCCGAGTTGAGTCCCGCGGCGAGAGAACAGTCCGTGCATATGTCCCTTAGTTTGTTTGTAGGTAAACTTGGAGTATTAACTCCTGCCTTCATCTTTATCATAAGTTTGCTTGCTAAGCACAGTTCTTCTTTGTCGGGAAGCACATTTTCCAACTGCACGTTCTTTGCGATCGATAGCAGCATTATAACTTATAACTTGATAATACCTAGATAAGGTATTTGGTTAGTAACTATATTTTATTCTGTGGCCTAGGTAGAAAACATCGACATGCCTACAAGAAAAGTAGCGGTACATCTTACACTGCTTGTTTCACTGCGAGATAAGATCCGTGATGAGGGAATCTGAAGTAGCAGAGTTACCGACATAGCTCTAAGAATTAAAAAAATTAAGTGGCAGTGGGCGGGCCACGTGGCTCGTAGAACTGACAATTGTGCGGAAGAAAGGTTCTCGAGTAGCGACCACCGACTGGAAGACGTAGTGTAGGATGGCCTCCCCATAAGGTAGACCGACGACCTGGTTCGAATCGCGGAGAGCCGCTGGATGCAAACGGCTAGCAACCGCTCATTGTGGCGTGCTGTGGAGTTGGCCTATGTTCAGCGGTACACGTCTTCCATCCGATGATGATAATGAGATCTAACTGCAGGTACATATTCCCGTAGAAGCTACTTAATCCTTTCCTTAATATAATCTGTGCTATGTGCTACCGAGCAACATATACATATGTATACATAACTAAACATAATTATAGGAAAGCCTAGGTTATGTTAGCTTTATGGTGTACAATAAAGAATTATTGTTTTGAATTGTATATTATTCTTTGTTACGGGACTAGTTACGTTACTTTCTTTCTACAATAGAAATGGGTTTTAAATGAAAAAAGTGCAAGTTGGATTTGTGCACTGAGGGTTCCGTACAAACTTGTAGGCCTTAAGAAAGCATCTTACATTATTGCTCTAACTAAAACGCAAACTACGTTAGTGAGCATACTTAACTTTTGCCGTTCGATCCCTAGACACGGCTATTGCACCAACAACAATAATAAATTTATAACAGAAAATTCTCTTTTTTATTATTAAACTACATACATATTTACGGTTTTTAGATATTTACTTTACATGTGCTGTAAGACATTGCTTCTTGCCAAAATTCCTCGTGAAATCGCGAAATATGCGACATAAACGATCAATATCTTTTGATCGTATTGACTTATAAGTTTGATTTTTACACAGCTGACAGATGTCAGAGTTCCTGCGCAACAGGGTCTTGGCAGACAGACAGACAGACGGACAACAAAGGGATCCTATGAGGGTTCCTTTTTCATTTTGAGGTACGGTACCCTAAAAAGCAAGCTTTGTGGTTTACTGCCGGTTCTCCAAAGTAAGACTAAAGTCCAACCGAAAGTAATACATAGGTTTAAGTTTATAGGAGCTTAAGTTTAAGCGTTGAGATATATAATTATGTAGTTATGTTTCTATTTTAATTATTACAATTATGTTTTCTTAAGTTACCCGAAACAAAGAGTTATTATTATTATTATGTAATAATATATTACATTCCTACTCTTAGAGCCGTATTACAGAAATTACATAAACGCTCACGTCGCGAGCAGGGAACAGGGAAGTTTATAATTATGAGTTTTCATTGTTAGTTTATGATGAGTGTTTTTTTTAATTATTTTCATGTTTGGTTTGTAAAAATAATAATAACGTGTCACGAATTGTATCATGTTGGCAAAACTCTGAACTTTAATGTGCTGTAATTTATGTTTAGATAATTATATTATTTAGGATAAAATTGAGATGCTTTGGGCAAGGTTTTTGTTAGAAAATGAGGTGTAATTTATCTGGGATTTAACTGCGAAAAAGTTAATAAGGAGATTGATATCACAAATACGAATTAAAAACAAGTAAAAACGATTTTAAAATTGTAAATTTCACGTCAATAATATAACGGTTGCAAGTCTCAAACTTTAATTTCGAGTGTTTTACGAAATCCCACGTTCAAAAGCAGGAGATTGCAAGATCAAATTATAAGTTTAAAAAAAAAAATTAAGTATGTTGTTACCAAAACTACAAAAGACTGATGATTTACGTAATTAATTAAGTACTTAGAAATTACAAGTACAAATATTTCTATCTAATAGAATAAGATCGTCAAAAATTCACAATTTATTGCATTTTTCGTTTAATAATGAGAAAGCTCTTAATTTAAGCTTTTCTAAGCGTTTCACGCAATGTTGACTTATATACCACAGCATAGATAGTACTACGCTTATATTTTTAAAACTAGGTACGTAGGACTGGTATGGCGTCAGTTTCAAATCACGGCGTAGGCTTTTACTAACCCGGCGCTAATTCTATACTCGATTGGTGGTTACATATCCTTGGACACTGTAGTTCGCTGTGTCGACAAACACGTTGGGTATTTTTCTCCATCTCTTTCCTAACCAAGTTCGCAAGTTCTGCGGAACTCAGAACAAGTTTGTCGCCATCAGCGTTGATTATTCCTCCCCCAACGAACAACGAATTACCTAATATTAATGTAAACTTTAAAAATATAACCTGAAAGTACATTGTGGCGAGGTAATGTACTTACCATTAATATTATAAATACCACAGACTATTACTAACATATATAGGCCTAAAGGTAGGACATAGAGTAGGTACATAGAGCACATGGTAGGACATAGAGTTTGGACTTACAAGGAGATTTTAAGGTATGGGGCAATAAAGAAAAGAGAGTATTACCCATTTTTGAACTATTTTGTAAATATAAAATAACTTGAAATAGCTTAGTAGCTCAAGAAAAGTAGTTGACATTGGGTAAATGCTGTAAATAATTGTCCTTCTGGCGCAGTAAGGTAAAATATGCGTGAAGGCCGTGAAGGCAGATAGGACAACCGTGAAGTTAAACGTATTGGACAGATTTGGATGCTGTTTTCGCCGTATTACAGTAGGTACCTATCTTATGTTAACCATTAAGGTACGACCAATTTTCTACGTGAATTTGAAGAAACGCCTTCCGTTTAGGCACAGCATACACTGCATACATAATTATATACTTAGGTATAGAAGACATTACAAAACGTATACTTTTCGTGTGACTAGAGTTTAATAGATAGAAAAGTAATAGTTGTAACACCTTAAAGATCGCTTTAGCGCCTATAAAAATAATAGAAATTGCGCCCATGTCGAACCCCTCTGATGACGTTACATCCCGTGTAAGTGAGCACTCAAAAGCCGCGCGGCTTTTGCTCATTAAATTTTTAAGTGAGGTAGCATCGATACTTCTTACGGATGTTACGGAGGTGTTTTATTCGGAACCGAAGTCAGAGGCGGAGTTTTTAAATTTGGTTTGTAGGAACCGGCGTCGGAGTCGGAGGTGGTGGCCGAAGAGAGATGTGTTAAGGGCAGGCCTGATAAAATAAAATAGCACAAACATTATTCAATCAGCCTGTTTAATTTCAATTAAACCATAATAAACTTACCTACTGGACATCGGCAAAAATTTAAAATTAAATCAAATGAATTGACTCCCAAAGTAGCAAGACCTCCGAAATCGAAATTGAATCCAATTTCAAAGTGTCGGAGCCGAAGTCGGAGCGGAGGTGCAATATCAATCGTAAGTTTCGACATATCGGACATCGACATATCCTTAAAACCTACTTTATGGATTTGTACCAAGTATAACTAAATTTAAATGAATATAGTAATAGTTACGTCATATTTTGCCGTTATAAAGAATCAGGAGGCCTACCATGACGTCTTATAGCGATTCAGTTCAGGACCTAAATTGAGCCGCGTCGCATAATCGTACCGTGACATATTATTTTTTATGTTGCTGCCATTTTCAACCTAAACTGGATCCAGTTAAGGTTGAAAATGGCAGTAACCTAACTTGAGTCGCTAATAAGCCATTCTCAACCTAAACTATATCCAATTTAGGTTGAAAATGGCAGCAACATAAAAAATAAGACGTCACGGTACGATTATGCGACGCGGTTCAGTTTAGGTCTTCAATTGAATCGCTATAAGAGGTCATGGTATGCCTCCAGTTGGCAGATTGGCTACCACGGGTGGAGTAATATTAAAAACTTACCTATATTACTTAAAACGGAAAAATACTTATTATTTCTTTATTGACCACCAGAGTCCAGAATAATTTAGAAGAAGAAACATAGCATATTTTTTTATTGTGTGCCTACCTACTAGGTGAGCTCCGCTGTTTTATCCGCGTTGACTGTTATCCCACGGGAACCGTTAATTTGTTAAGTATTTTATATTATATTCCAGGACCCAAAGTAGGTATCTGGAAGTATACCAAATATCATTGAAATTCGTTGCGCCGTTTCGGAGTCAAAACGGGAGAAATTTTCGAACAAACAGACAGGCTTAAATCTAAAAAATATTTTTAGGTTCGTAAAATATCTGTTTTTAAATACATTTGTACCGACCTAGTCTTTATTTTGATATCACAGACAGTACCATAACTTATAACTAGCTGCGCCCCGCGATTTCACCCGCGTAGTTCCCGTTTTGTCCCACGGGAACATACTATCGGGATAAAAAGTACCCTATCACTCAGTCCTGGCTATAAACTATTTGTGTGCCAAATTTCATCCTAATCCGTTGAGCTTTTTTTGCGTGATAGAGTAACAAACATTCATCCATCCATTCTCACAAACTTCCACATTTATAATATTAGTAGGAGAGGATTATTGGCATAGAAAGCTCAGTACAAAAGATCTTGTAATGAATGGCGTATCACAAGTAAGTACCTAGATGCTTAATTCAAAGAGGATACGAGGATTTGATTCACAGAGCTTCCAATTAATATTTGTGAATCTCTTTGAATACCGTTGACTATGAAGCCTTTATATTTCTATTGACTATGAATCTTTTGAATCCCATCGACTATGAAGAAACTGAGATCTTTGTTGAATCCTCTCTTTGGTTCAAGCCGCCCCTGTCTGCTTGAATACATACATACACACATACACAGCACACAGGGTGGATTATCTCAATCACCCCCAATAGCTTTAAACAGGCTAGGCGCAGATCACAGAAAGTTACCTTTGACAGGAAACCGAAAATACAAAGTTGTCAATTTTGTATTTCTATATCCTTATTTTTTTTAAGTAAAACTTCTTTAGGCGTGACTTGAGAGTAACTCAGATTTTTTTCGGTCGGAAATAACGCTCTGTCTGTTGACGCAGTTTCCGCTGTAAAAACAGAAACTTACATAGAATGTTGGTAGTGTATTTAATTTTGATACATTTTGTATCAAGCCTATATTGACACAAGCTGATTTAAAGATTAAAATTTATGTTTCATACTTTAGTTAGCATTATCCGATAATTAAATGTAAATAATGACATATATAAATACCTATGAGTTAACTGTAATATAATATGATATTTATTTTAAATTAGGTTTAATTTTTGGTAATATGTGTCACCAACTTCAAAGCGCGGGTAACGATTACACGCATACTCTTTTTTTCTGTGTTCGATAATTGGGTAATATTTATGTTTTTCGTGTATTAAATATTGCAGCAAATCTCGATAAAACTTAGGTAAGTACTTTCTATAAATAAGGCTCTAAAGATGGCCAGCCGGAACTAAACCTTTTTTTAATTGGTCATATTTTAGATTAGCAAAAAACATATTTTATGTTATTATTGTATTGTACTGTTTATTTATATTCTATGTTATTTATATGTAAATTATTCTTTTATGTTTTCTGTTAAAATATAATAAGTGGATTTATCGCCTTATTTCGGAATCCTCTAAATGCACTATAGTGGGGAGCAAGGAAAAACAACTAGGTATCTGTGATAAATTGAAAATAAGCTTAGGTATAATTAAGTATTTATATATAAAGAAGTATTAGCTGCAAATGATTACCGCGAAAGGCGAAGAAACACCTTCTGAAAAACATACGGCCATTTCTGGCATGTAGCGCCATCTCTTGTAAGCCCTGTGGAACTATCTAATGCAGGATAGGACTATAATAACATAATGTCAGTCGCTTTTGACAGGCATAATTACAACTGGGTGATAAATAGCGCTGCTAGTGCTAAGAACTAAGTTAGTTTCTATAAGTCGATATTAAAAATAAATTGAAGGAAAGGATATTATCTTATCTTATATCTTTAAATGAGCAATTCTTGTATATATATATAATTATAATCTCGGAATCGGCTCCAACGATTTTCATGAAATTTAGTATATAGGGGGTTTCGGGGGCGATAAATCGATCTAACTAGGAATCATTTTTAGAAAATGTCATAAAAAAAAAATATACCGAGCAAAGCTCGGTCATCCAGGTACTGTATCGTAATATGTAAAATATAATAAATCTTTGACGTTTCAAATTGTTGGCCGATTTTTCTTTCCTTCGCTTCGTGAGCAAAAAATGCGGACAGGAACGGCCGGGGCCGCCGGCCGCACAACTTTAATAATGGGGATAGAATACTCTTTATTGTACACCAAAAAGAAAACACAAAAACATAAGCATAAGAGGATCAATGAGGGAATAGAAATTTATTGACGATACTTTTTCTTGTTGTAGGGCGCTGAAGAGCTCAGGTCTCCCTTCACTTGCCACTCGTTCATTAGCACTGGCTGTTCCGCGAAGGTAAACCTCGTAAGGAAACTGATATACCCGAGAATTATTTCGCGAGTATGAGTGATCCACCAAAACGGGCCGGACCCTCGTGGTGGATTATGTATGGCCTAACGTTCCTTACGAAAGTTACGGGAGAGCGGGGAGAACCGGACCCAGGTACCATATAGAGTCGATATTACTTTGTTATTGAAGAACGTTGAAATCGTACAATTTAGAACTGTATCTACATCCTAAAATGTTGTTTTGGCAGTTTTAGCTGTGTGCATAATTAACTATTACTTAAATTAAAGGTTTCTTACTTAACGAGGTATATTTAATGAAAACACGTGTTTGATGATGTCTTTTTATTTTATTAATTTCATACATACATAGGTACATACATAATTGTTTAAAATTTGATTACACTAATGTATAGTAAGTAGTAACGATTTAACAAAAAACAAGTATTTTTTATATTTAAAAGCCATTTATAAATTTCGAGTGATGGGAAGTAGTATGTACTGAGATTTATAAATGCATTCCGGTTGTTATCGTTATCTATTTGTCATAAAATATGAATGCCTATTTCAACTAAACCTAAGAATCGAATAAACGCGCCCTTACATTAAAAATTTACATGAAAAAGGTCAATTTAAGCGATGCCTAGGACGATCTCTAGGTTTAATGAAAACATGCATATAAGCAATATTAGGTATTAAGTGAATTTAGTGAAAGTGACCTAATACATATATATATATATTTCAAACGGTATTGATAGGTATTGAGGGAAAATCAACGGGCATAATTTAGCTAAACATAGGTGGACCTTTTTAACAAATTGTTGCAGTTTCGAGATCAGTTTCAAATCGAGACTTCCTCCCGAAAGTGAGGAGAGACCGCGCTCAGCTGTGGGCTGATATGGGTGGCTGATGATATTGACCGAGACGTTGTTACGTTCGTAATTATAGTGTTGATCGCTTTCATTCCTGTTGTTATAAAATTATAAGGTTCGGCGAGCGACATAATCAAATTAGCTTTTTGCGGATACGAGAGGTCTGTCATTGTCAACTAAATTACTAGGTATTAGCAACAGAATGACAGTTGGTGGCAACAAAGCTAACGATAACAGACAAAGGGGCATACAATGTCACCACTCGCAGTGCAGATGTCGTTACAAATAATACGTAATTACTATAATATTTGTACTCGGCATATGGCCGGAACTTTTCCCTCGCAAATATAAACGAAATAACGAATACATTTCAAGGATAATTAGGCCTATTATGAAATACTGTTGTGAGTAAACGCCGTTAAAATATTAAAGTAATTAAAATTTTTAAGTACACGTTTGCGATGGATATTTTATCAATATAGCTGAAAACCGGAATGCATTTTATTTTCCATGAAATGAAATGGAAAATGTACAATATTTAACATACTAAATAGTTGGAGAGGTTACATAAATGAGATAATTATTAATAATAATTATACATTAGTAATAAAGTATTTAGACGGTGATGTACTGATTTTTTAAATATCCTGAACTAGAAATAGAGGAAGTAATCACAGAGCAGTTGGTAGGTATGCAACAAGTTAAATAGCTTAGAACTGTCACTTTGTCATAACTATGTATTTTTACATTTTTATTAATTCTACTTTTGTTGGTTTGTACTACACTACATTTCTTAATTGCATTTGTGGAGTATTTGCAGCTACATAAGCCAACAGCTGGTTCCTCTTAGCTTTTTGTGACAAATACATTGTTATGACAGTGTTTGGACTCTAAACTTTAACGGCCTTACTTATCCTGCCTCTTTAAGTACAGTACAATATGTGTCCAAGTATAATTGCAGGCCAATTAAACTTTTACCAATAAAGTTATATTCTTTAGATTTATAAGAATATTAGTATACATATTAGTGATCTCGTTAACCGACAGCGGGTCGGGCCGGCGGTGCTGAGAATTTTGTTCCGCTCTAGAATAGCATCCGCTGCTGGTACAGTCATGCACGTAGTATACGCGAAGGCGGACTATAATTTTCGGCAAGCGGAACAAAAGCGGATTATTGCGAAGCTATACGACCCGACCCGCTCAATGGACAAGATCCTTTCCAGTTTCCCTTTGACGTTCCAAATTGCCTGTCACCATACAAACACGTCAACTTTATCTATTGCTCTTCTACCAATATAATTGAGCTTATATAATATAATTTCTCTATAATAAATATACATTTTTAAATTTATATGAATGTAATAAATTAATAAATAAATATTCTCTTGCTATAGAACACTTCTACGTAACAATTTATTATCTATGAATGAGAACACTTCCATTTATCCAGGTACATTATTAAAGGTAGTTATTGTAAATTTATAATATTGCTTCTGTTTGTAACGTATTCACTCTGAGGTGAAACAAGCTTATCCATTATATTGTAGGTATTTGTTATAATTATCATTTACCTAATCATTTAGCTAGTCCATTTCTATTTATTATCAAGAGCAATTTTAAATTGCTAAACCAATCTATGTTTGCCCGTGGAGCTTACATATCCCAGGTGAATACAGATTGCAGTACTACTGTTAAATACGGAACCCGAGTTACTTATAGTTACTATTGATTGTCATGTATATTTACTTATAATAAAGCTGTAAGAGGCAAATCAATTGAAGAGGTAAGTCAATTGAAGATAAATAAAAAACGGTCTAGGAGACTATCGATTAACCTAGGCATCGTCGAAATATACTCTTTATATGATCTAACTATCATTTATAGAATCTACTTTTTGGAGTGTATGTTATAAGATTTGACTAAAAAGTGATAAAGGTTGCTCTAATGCACCTAAATCCGTGTAGTAGTCGAATTATTGATAAAAAACACCGTTAGGTTTGGCGAGGAACTTTAACTGTCTACTAAAATTAATTAAAACAATACCACCACGCACTAAGTCCTGGAAAATAGCTATTACATATTAATTACCTAGCTGCTACTTTGTAAGACATGGCCTAGATCGAGAACAATTATTATTGATAATACGAAAACGGGTGCAGTGGCGCCGTATCGCTTTATAAAATACTTTGTACTGTAGAATCCAAATGAAACACATTCTGTTGGCACTAACTACACTGAAACTATGAAAACGAAATGCTTTTCGTTTTCATAAGGTTTGAATATGACATCAAATCATTAGACAGGACCAAACTAAAATTTAGACTAGTTTGTAACAACAGAATGGATCCATTATCAACCTTTTCCCAAACCTCTAACAGGGCGGACATAATGCCGAACTGTGGCCAACGCGCTCGCTGTCCAGGACTGTTACCGGTAAATAACTTTTTACTGCGCTTGTACTTTTCACTACCATCAATCAATGTTTAGTTACATCATTAGGCCCGATGATGTCATATCTACCGATTGGAAAACGGACGACGCCATTACAATATTTCTACTAGCTAATAAAACCTCTGACTATAAATCTTAGGGTACTGAATTTTGCTAGATATATGTACGAGTTACGTAAAATATAGCCTATAATCTGTCTATGCTTTAGAAGCATGCAAAACTAAATTTAGCTAAATATACCTTGACACGCGAGAATCTTGTATTAGTGCTCGGCACGCGTTCTCTCAACTGAAACAAGCCGTCTGACCCACGTCCGTTGTTCGTACACTATTCAACACGTTATCAACTATCGGGATGCGCATCCCTTTGTGTAAATTCAGACTTCTGTATAAACACCTTTCATACGGAATTATTGGCTAAAACCGTAACATCTCTACACTAATCTCATAACAATGCGGCATTATATTAGGGTACTTTTAAACAGAGAGATTCCTGTTCCATTTCATTAAGTAATTATAAAAAGTACTTGACATAGTCACAAACAATATTCGAATGGTTATTAACAATATTGAACACAAAATCCTTATCTTAAGATCATAAAGTAATAAGTGATTAAATTAATGGCTAGTTCATAATGGATTATAATGCAACCTTAATTAATTTATAAAATATTGACTAGAAAAACATATTTAACTAAGTATTTTAACGAATAATCTGATGCGAATTACTAATGGCAGTAATTACTAATGGCAGTACTTGAGTATATATCACTGGCAATTATTAATATTGCGCAGTGTTTTCACACTTATTGAAGTAATGGGGATTGCATATGACAATTACTTGTCAATTCTTCAGTTATCGAAGCAATGAATATAGAGAAATTACTTTATTTTCCGACATGAAACTGTAGAAGTAACTGAATTACACAACCGATATTAGACAATTAGTTAAACTACGTACAATAGAATATATTATAATAGGCTAGTTGATTACATAGAATATAGAAAACATAATTTTCACACACAGGTGTCCAAAGATATTGCTTTTAAATTAAATTCCTACTTCACGCCCTCTCTGTCAAAAACGTAGAATTTTAAGATGTTATCAAACGTGACGTAATCTCTTTATCTTACCAACTATTAACTTCATAATAAAACGATTCATTCTGAAAATTGTATTGAAAAATATTTTACGATTTATTATAAAAAGACCGACATCGTTTTACCTACTTATTGAATTTTTACGTTATGTGAATATATACTAAAGATATTTGGATTTACGTAGGTAAACAATTAACGTATTATGATGTTATTTCTGGTAATATGTCTTTAAACCTAACTCTATTAACGATATTTATTATAATTTGGATTAGCAAAACACGTCTTAACAATGTATTTTAGAATTAATTATCCTATTTTCACTATTGACAATGTAAAACCGCTAAAACTGACGAAGTCGACATATTTACTATCAAGTTTTGGATATTTTACTATCGAGGCACAATGGGGATTTGATTACTTTGAAAACACTCAGCTCAGCGCAATTCAACTGAGATTACACGAACGCGTTTTGTAACTTCACTGTGACAATTGTATGTCTATTTATGTTATCTATGCTACAATCGCGCAAGTGTCGAATAACGTGACCAGGGCGGCAATTACTGATCACAAACTCAATCCACTCATTTTATAAACACCTAACATGAGACATTTCCTCATTGAGTAATAATACCTCTCGTTCTCCCCTAATACGTTATCCGTCATCAAAACAGATTGAAACTGAGGCTTCCTAGATTATTCTAAGAGATTATTAAATGGCGGATCAAAATTGTTATATTTTTATATCTATTTCGATTTATTACTAAATTATTAGATAGTAACGACGCCAACTGTCTCAAAAATAGATAACACCAATTACTCTATATCTATTTTAAAACTATCAAAGTTCTATAAATATGTTATTAATGCACAGAATATGAAACTTAGTAATTCGAATGTAGTTTCATTAGTATCATGTAGTTAGCGATAATTACGCGTTGGATTAGTTTACATTAGCTATATAGGTATGTAAGCAATGTCAGGTACACACACATAGTTTGATCGCTACTATAGATTCCAATTTCCGAATGACAATTCCGCCAACTGCACAAGGCGATCGAAGCGCACGATCCTTCTATAATCCTTATTAAACTACACAAATGTTAATACAATTAAAGTTTCAATGACAACCGTTAAATGTAAGATAAACACACACCTTTTTTAAAGCTATAAAAAACAGTGAATAAGGACCTAAGCATTCACTATTTAAGCGTAGTTAACTAAGATAGGTGATTCCTTCGAATTTTCGACCCCATATCTTTAACATACTCATGCTAAGTACGTAAATCAAGTAATATTAAGTGAATGCTTAAGTCTATCGACACACGTGCTGCACAACCTACACGAATAAAACCTCACTGCAAATCGAATAATACAATTAAACTCCGCATAAACGGAACACTGCGAATCAGGCACTGGAAGACGATAACAAAACATTTACACATACAACATATTTGTATAAATAGAACTGCAACGTCTATTTTGTGTATACAGGCACGACAAATATAAATATAACCTTATAATATAATGTATAAATATAATTATAATAATAATAATAAAAATGCACAAACGGGGCGATCAGCTCTCGTTATTAACACACACCTATTAATAACATATTGTCAGACCCTTGCTGGAAGCAGTAAAAGGCAGTCAGAGTAATAAAGATTCCTTTTAACACGTTCACTGCTGGCGCGTTTTATTTATTTTGACTCTTTTGCGAATCTTCACACGTGTGTTTACTGTTTAATGGCGTTGTGTCGTAACTTAACTCAATCGGCAGTGCGGGCGCACACAACTGGTGTGACAAAATGGACAATACAGCAGTGCACGCCAGGCGTGTTTCCGCTCGCCGTAAATTATAAAAACACAGACGTGTGTATTTTCAGCAGTGAACGTGTTAAACTAAATCTATAAAGAGTAATTATAATACAGTACAGACTGTAAATTAATGACTACGAAGTCTCCTACGTGATAAGTATCATTCATATGGAAGGTACGAGAGGCATGAAAGAAAATGCGCCCAAGTACGCTATTTAATATGATCTTATCCTTTTACTTGGTTAAAGGAAGACATGTACACAATGTACCTAATGACAAATCGTTAATCTAATTGGAATTTCTGGAATACTTATAGTTTCTAACATCAAATTGTACACCTACTCGTGCAAAGAAACACCTATTCGTGCCATGAAATACATTAAGGCTTGTTTAGCGAGAAAGAGTAGAACATGCAAAATAACACCCCGTCGTTTTTGCATCGGGGGTTAAAAAGAATTGGAGCGTCATAATACGACTTAAGGCCGTACTTGGTTGGGCGACGGAAGAATATTTCACGTCTCGCCGATCGTGATCGAAGCTTTCACGGAGAAACTGTTGTTTTTGTAATTGGAAAATAGCCAAAATTGGCAAAATATGAATCTTAAAAAATATCAGTCGTTTATTGTTTTTTTAGAAAAAGAAGTCCAGGTTTGTAAATATTCAACTCCCGACTGTAAAGTACCTAGTAACTATCTAGCAATGCGACTTGTTTAATTAGTTTACTTATATATTTAATTTCTATGATTGTTTGGTAACTTAATCTTGTTTTATGCAATAAATATAAATTTGTAGAGGCTCGCTGAATCCTTCTCAAACGAATACTAATCAATTCAGATCAACGGCTAGATTACATTTAGCTTAAACTATAAGTTTGTATAATGAACACGGAATATACATTCGTAGAACGATTAATAAATATGAAAGCACAACTAGTTGTTAACAATTAAGTTTACACTAACATTGACCCGTCGGGGCGAGCGGTATATAGACCAGTAGACAAGTCAGTATGTACCCTTGGTCCGTTAAACAGTTTCATCCTCGATATAAGGGTAGTAAGCTCTTTGCCTTTCATTATTTATACACATCGAGTATAACCAATGGTTTTCATTTCCATCTATCTGTGTACAAGTGTTTTAGTCGACTGTTCACGGTTATAGCATCTTTTAAAGACTTCATAAAAATTGTAACATACATTTTGGTATAATGAAATAAATGCAGGATAATACAGGAGTATTTGAGAGGGAAGATGCGCCAACGAAGACGGGATTTGACGGGACTGACCGTGCGATCGGCGGCTATGTGCCTCTCATTCCCAGTATAGACAGAGGGAGAGAGAGAGAGAGAAACGAGTGATTGCACTCACACATGAGCGCCCCTTGGTTCAGAAGGAATCAAACCTCAACATAACAACATTATATTGATTTACATAAAATCATTGCAAACAACGTTCTATCTAAGTATAATTAATAGAAAAACTAACAAGGAAAAAATTTAGGAAGCAATTATACTAGAACAAATTGATTGATTGGCGCAACTTCTCCCTCGCGTTGACTAAAATCAAAGTACGCTCAGGAATTTGAGTAACGGGTGATATGTTAACCTGATGGATGACACGACGCCTATTAAGTTTCAATACGGTCCAGTCTCATTAAAGCTAATGAAATGTCATAAGCGTTTACAAACGACATTCTTTAACGGATATTTATTTCTTCTATGATTGAGTGGACTAGGATCCGATAATTGTTTAACAGACACGGGCTGCACCCAACTAAATCGAGTATAGCTCTCTAGCGCCCTAACTATTTAAATCTAATAATCTAAAGTAGTAAGCGTAATAGCCTAGGGTCCTAAACCCTATAAAAAGCGAGAGAGGGCGCTGATTGTCCAGTATTTTTTTAACAACGCTTTATAACGCGAATATTCCCCTAATGTTTACTTTCACGGGTCTGAACCGCGCTAACCGCGCTAGATTACATGTTAATAAGCATTTAACAGTTTTTCGGTAAAAACTTATTATGGGATTGAGAAGAACTATTTTTCTATATGGCACTGCAACTGTTACGCATGCGCTTACATGTCAGTAGCAGAAACCTGAAATAATTACAACGTTAAAACAATGCAGAATAAGTATTATCAAATAAAATAACCCTTGCATTACGTATCGCTAACAATAAGCGACGCAATATAGTAAAATATACCAGTCTCTATCACGTTTAAAGCGTGCTCACGCGCGAGTGAGAGACAAAGTATTTTCATATAAGTGACAAGACGTTGATTGCCAGCCAGCCAGAGCCAGCTTTGGGTGTACAACGAGTACCATCAGGAAAACAACCGCTCCGTCACTCAGAAACAAAAACACAATAACACGGTTTCTCATTCCACGAGGCTTACTGCACCCACGAGGCAGGGACCCACAGGGGTTCCGACTGCACCCTCCACGCGGCCTTCAGAAGCTGCGACAAGGCGGAGGCCAGATCTTCGTTCACAATCTCCTCGTCGAACATATAGCCGTACAGGAAGTTGATCCGGTTCGACGATCGAATGATCTCGGTAAACTCTTCCTCCTGTGGACAGGTGTTAGTATCATCGTTATATTAGCCTCATTTCTGTGCTCTAAGCAGATATTTAACATATAAGCTAACGATGGCCGAGTCCGAGGTATTTCGACAGTCGAAAGAATCGTATTCGATACAAAATAACAATCGATTCTATTAACATCTCGCTCTCGACCGGACCATCGGGATGTTTTTCGATTGTTTCAAGTCGTTTGACTCGCCGTTGCTTTCTTAGCTCGCTCGTGTTATGTCGTGCGCGGTCTGAACTCGAAAGATTCCCAGTTAATGGCGACGACGGCGATTTCCTTTTAGATGTTTAGAAGAACAAGTTTTAACCACAACAAGTAAAATCGACTGCAATAAAACATTTCAGAGTCACCCATCCAAGAAAATATCAAAGGCCAATTATAAAATATCATGGGACTTAACCGGGCCAGTTTCGCAAGTATACTCGCCACTTAAATAATTATGTGTAAATCAAAATCTACTAACAGTGAAAGCTCTCGAGGACTCCTTGTCGAAGGTGGAGCGTGCGTTGGCGGCGGTGCGCGTCTCGATGAGGCGCTGCAGCGGCGGCGGCTTGATGAACACGATGTAGGGCCGCAAGCGCGGCGTGCGAAGCATCTTCAGTGCCTGCCAGTGCGGGCTCAGCACGCATACGCGTCCTGCAAAAGTCAACAATACAAAGATACATTTTAAATTCCTTTTTTAAGTTTTGGCTTTGCATGATTTCTGCATTTAGTCTCTAGTAGTCTCATTACTAAGGGATATCATTTACCCACACTTGTGAACGATATCAAACACTCACAGGTTTATATTTCATCAAATTACATTTAATTTTAACATATATTTTAACAAATAATGTAATTTTAACACGCAAAGAAACACAATTCTCTACTTTTATAATAGACGATCCAAATTGGAAGAAGCACGCTGATGATGGAGGATGATGCAGAAATATTGTAGTAAATGGTCTCCTAAACACAACGAAGCGTGGCAAGACACACTAACACATCTCGATTTTTGTAGCTGCCATTACAGGTTCTTCGTAACTGTCACAACTGGTTCCTCATAATTGTCAACCCGGGTTCCTTGTAACTGTCACCCCGGGTTCTTCATAACTGTCATCGCTGGTTCCTCGTAACTAACTGGGTAACTAAATTAGTCACTCAAAAACTGCCGTAACACCAACTTCTGACTCTGTTTGAAGAATCTTTTATGGATGAATAAGGCAACAATGATAATGTCAAATCCTATTGATATACATTCCGCTTCCTACTACTAATGTAATAAATATGACAATTTATATATTTCTTACTTAATCACATCAAAGCCGTTGAACGGTTATAAAATAAGAAGCTTTTTATTCTATGCCTAAAAGTAGGGTGTTAATTTGGAAAACTAGAAAATCTTGTGGTAATCAGCGAGGCAGTACTGCAGTCGTATTATTATTACACAAATGAAACTGAAAATTGGATTAATTTGTGTTGTTTATTACACCTGCTGGTTTAAAGTAAAGTATAAAATTATTTCCAAAGTTGTGTGTTGTGATGATGATGCAATAATCTATATATATATATATATATATAAATGTAATGTTGGTTTGTGTACGCTTCAAAAACTCAAAAAGTTCTGCACCGATCGAGCTGAAATTTTAGCATGATATATAATCCGCATCAAGGATTGTATTTATCTATTTTTTTCATCAGTGACATATCAGCGAATGTGCGAATGTGGCACAGCGAAGCGTAGCAGGGCACAGCTAGTAATAAATAATAATCGTAATGTTTCACTAGAAGTCTAGAAACCAAGTGTCTCTATATAGAAAGAAATACAAGTCCGTTGAGTCCATTCAGTTGATCAATTTTGTATGTAATTGACGGGTGTCCTGGCTATCAAGTCACAAGGCCACTTTACATTACTCTTGTCTTTAATAGAGTGCCTTAATTCAACTAGAAAGATGACCGGTTTTGTACCTACTTAGAATCTTACTAAAGCGAGTAACGTTTATACATCTCCAGTAAAGCACTCTTCTAAAGCACTCGACTAGCACATGTAAACTGGCCATTCAGGCGAATAGTTAGTACTGAATACCATTAACGGCATTCTTCTCGGAATCAGGCGGTCGGACATTAGATTGGGCATCCAAAGTTCTTTACAAAAGTGTTGAAACTCACCCGAGTTGATGATAAACTCGACGCTCTCCGACGAGGTCCCGTAGAGGTTGCCCTTGTACTCGCCGTGCTCTATGAACTTCACGTCGGTAACGTCCTGCTCCATCTTGTCGCGCGACACGAACGCGTACTCCTTTCCGTTCTGTTCGCTCGCCTTCTGCGGGCGCGACGTGACTGTGGACACGGGTGAGTATAACTCAGTAAGTTAAAAATATTAAGGACTCGGGTTTTCACAAGAAATAGTCGGTTTAGTGTTCTGTGGCCACGCTTTATTTCGAATAGCGTTAGCCATGAGGCGGACCACATTCTTGTAGTAAGCCGTCAACTTAATATAGAAAAAAAAACAAAACAAGTCTATATATTATATACTAGCTGTACACTACCACGCTTCGCTGTGGCACATTCGCACATTCGCTGATATGTCACTGATGAAAAAAGTAGATAAAAACAATCCTTGATGCGGATTATATCTATATATATATATAAATGTTATGTTGGTTTGTGTACGCTTCAAAAACTCAAAAAGTTCTGCACTGATCGAGCTGAAATTTTAGCATGATATATAATTCACATCAAGGATTGTTTTTATCAATTTTTTTCATCAATGTCATATCAGCGAATGTGCGAATGTGCCACAGCGAAGCGTGGCAGGGTACAGCTAGTAGACTATAATTATAGTCTATCTATAATAATAATATTTTTAAAGCTAAACGACTGTACGTATTTTGATAAAATTGGGAGACACTTTGATACCTGGGGAAGGAAATAGGATAATTTTTAAAATAATCTGTGCATTTTGTGCGGATAGAAGTTAGTTGGTTGACAAATTCTATCCTAATTTCTAATTAAGATACATTGTATAAGCAGATTTGAAATTATAAAAAGTAACTCACAAGGCACAGGAGTGACGAACTTGTCAGGGTCGGTGGCGACGAGCCGACGGCGCAGCTCATTGCGGCCGACGCCGGGAGCGCCCACCAGCACTAGCGGTCGCACCAGCCCCGGCCGCGGGTACAAACGGGCCACCTCCTCGTATGTCGGGATCAACTCGCGATCGAAGTCGTCGTTCTCTATACGAACAATACAGTTAAAATTACAATCATTATCCAACATACTACCACAGAAAAAATATAATTGTAGAACAACATACAGAATGGCCACTCCGTGCGGTCCGCTTCCCGGTACTTCGACCCGCAATCGAGTGGGGGACAGTCAATTTTACACGTCGAAATGTAGTTAGTCAGTCAGTCAACTTGCATGAGTGAATAAATATTTTTGACTTTGACTTTGAATAGACAAACGGTTTGTATGGACTATGGACTCTTGGTTGCTCTTTTGTTTTGGTCCGATAGTATTAGCCGCGTACTGACTGCGCGAGCAGCCTCGCGAAGCTAAAGCCGCGGCACGCAAGGCAAGTCCTGACGAATAGAGCATTTGCTCGTGAGGCTGCTCGCGCAGTCAGTACGCAGCTATTGGAGCTTGTACAAACGTCATTGTTATGTGTGACTATTCAAATCCGTTTTTTTTAAATGTAGTAACCAGGGTGTGTGTTCTGGTTTTAAATCTTAGCATAGATAAGACACGCGTGACGTCATACCGGTGATATCGTAGATGATCTTCTTGACCTTGGGCGTGGACTTGCAGGGCAGCAGAGCGGCGGCGGTAGGCGTCGGCGAGCACGGGGTCTTCGGCCCGCAGTCACTGCTAGACGACGAGGGGCTGCAAAGCGCCGGCTTCACCGCTGCGACATAAAAAACTCAGAATTAACCACAAAATTATATGAACAAACTAGCTGCGTCCCAAGGTTTCACCCCCGTTAGCTAATACCCCACAGGAACCGATATTGCTGGGATACAAAGCAGTCTATGTTCTTTTTTTACAGGAGGTAAAGTCTCTATATCCTAAATCTCTTCAAAATTTATAATAATATTATAATTATAATATTAGTGAGAATGCGCGACCTCTATTAAACGTAATTGGAAACACAAAACAAAGACCTGCGTGTCATTGAATGGTATTCAAGTTTTACGTTTCATTTCACTTAATCAAAACGAAGGTTTTGTATAAGGAAGCAATATAATTACTTTGAAATTCATATAAAATTTTAAGAATTACTGCTTTTAAATTGAAGTATTGGGTGAGAGTATCGTATTTAAGATTTTAATTCACGTATGATTTAAATGTGTCGAGGGTTTTTTAATTTTAAACTATAGAGCCTCCTAAACAATGAGTGTACGCAGGTAGCTACAGGACTCACCATCTAAGGTGGCGGGATCAATTTGCCGCTCGTGGATGATTCTGCCCTCTTGTAGGGCTCGGGACGGTATGAGGCCGGCCCTCATCACTCGGTCTCCTTCGCGACGTGCTTGCCACCTGCAATAGATCGAAACATTATTTGCTTTTGCCTTTAAATATACAATGCTAAAAAAATATAAATGAAAAAGCTACTCTATTACTGCACAGCGGGTAACGTAACTGTGGCTCCAAAGGTTAACTGTGCGACAAAACGAATGTGGCTCATTTTTTAATCAATGGAAGCTATAGGAAAGCCATGCGTAAGATTGAAGTGGCACATGGGGAGAACGGGCAGACGGAGTTTCTGCTCTTAAAAATGTATAATTATTCTATAATTCAATTTATTTGATAGATAGAAGGACACAAAGAGCATGTAGCGCCCTCCCAGTACGAGCTTAAGTAACCTCTACAGAGAGTAGTGTATTCCTTGCTCTAGCAGTAAAGCAATACTCACCAATACGCGTCATCCTGTGACACAATGTGCAGTACGTCGCCCTTCTTGAAGTTGAGGCCGGCCTCCTTGCACGGGATGTAAGGGTCCTCGGACGAGTCGTAGTCGAAGAGCGCGCGCACGCGGACCTTGCTCTCGCGAGACCCTCCCTTGCCGAAAGACGGCACCAGCTTGAATGTGATCGTGCCTTCGGAGCTTTGCTGTAATCGTAGACATACATTAATTCATAGGCAACATGAATACAAACAATCGTGATGTAAGTTTCCCATAAAGCAAAGCAAAAAAAAGACTGCAAAGCGAGAATCAAAACCAACATATTTCATGGTAAATATCCATGGTACATATCATTTTCAATCATGATCATGTTACTTTAGTGACCATGTTATTTCAAGTTATAAAATGGAGAAGCGGGAGGTTGCAAAAGCAAAACCACAGGTATTTGCTCCGAGCCTGTAAATTTGAGGGACCATGTTCCTCATAGTCCCTAATTCCCTGGATACAGGGAATCCTTGTTAAGGGTCGAGAAGTGTATGTATATGGCCGAGACGCGATATTTATAAACTCCTTTAGAGAAGTGGCTGGTCAAAGCGACGATGGATTGAAGTCTTTCCAGAGGCCTCAGACGATCACCCACAGTAACTTCGGCCGGAAAATGCTAAGCAGTTTATTGCCTACGTACGAGTATGGCCAGCACGTCGGCAGGGGTCTTGTTTTCAACGCTGATGCCGTTGACCTCGATAACTTCGTCGCCGGCGTGAATGAGCCCGGACCTATCCGCCGCTCCGCCGTGCATCACACGAGCTATAACTATCTTCCCGTTCTCCTCGTCTGTCTTAATGGTCGCGCCCTGGAACATAATGATGGATTTGTAAGCTACTGACACCCCTAAAGTTGCTATTCCTTCAGTTTTCATAAACCCTTATACACAGTGACAAGGAACTGTATGAGGGCACCAGTTCCTGCCAATATAGTTGTCATCTCTGTATCAATTATGATTTTAGCTAGCAATAGTTTAAAGTGGGACACAATAGTGTCTATATTAGATGCACCAAACTTAACTAAACTTAAACGTGACAGGTCTAAAGTTATCGCTGTCTCTTTGGAAACTAGGTACGAAATTGAGAACAGCTATTTTAGAGTTATCAAATTAAATTTAAGTCATGTTTGGTTCAACCAGACAGAACCGACACCAATTCATATCTATTTTAGTTATAAAAAGCCAATAGAATGATCGGAGGTACATCAAAAAGCGTCAGGGGGTTGATTACGTAACTTTGACTGCAATCCATCCGAATCAAATAATAAGAACATTAATGGTGAAATTATTACATATTTATCTCTTTCTAGTCTGTGGCCAAACACAACGTAATGTCAATGTAGATTACAATAATTTCGATTGCAACCGAAAGCTGCATAATCAAGCCATCGATGGCGATCAGGGCCTTTATTTTGCTTTTTAAATTGTGATAGAACAATTAACAAGCAAATTAAAATTTTAGTGACTCACCTGATAATACTTACCGGACTTAACGGACTTAGTATGTACATTTTAGCCAAATAGGTGCGCCATTTATAGCATATGATGAAGAAGTGAGCTAGTGGATAGATGGCGTAATAAGTGGAGATGCCCAGAAGAGATGACGTCACAAGGACAAAGGCAGTGAAAGAATGGTGGCCGAGAGATGGGCGCGGATTGGTAAGCAGACCTTGTGAAAATAGTCGGAAGACAGTGAATGGATGGACATGATTCACGCAGAACCGGAAAAGGTTACGTGAAGGAAAGGATGCCTACAGTGGCCCCAACCCAGTGGGGATACCCCAACAGTGGGTTGACACGGGCTAAGATGAGGATGAACGAACATATTGCAATGCAACATTGTAATAGAGCGAATGCTCATTTGATGCATACGTAAATCAAACCGCTGGAGTACGTTCAATGACACGACAGCTCTGCTGTCCAACAAAAGAAAATATCAGGCAGAATAAGGTGGAGCATACATGAATAATGATAGTGCTTTCAGACAAAGGTCGCAGATCAGATTATAGGTGTACTATGTATCGATTTTCTACATTTATTTGTTTTCGTGACAACTATTTGCAATATGTACATAGTTAAAATCAACTGAAATTTTTCTTTGCACGTGTATGAAAACGGTTTGAAGTTATCTCACCGATGTTATCTTATCTTATGTGCAATTGTGCAGAGCTCTGCATCACTATATCTCACACATCATTATAAAATATTGGTTTTTATCAAAATTATTATCATTTGCTTTGAGTGTGCGCCGCGCCTTTAGTTAACTATTGCGGTCTAGCAGTTTGAAATTAATTAAAAACAAAACCAATCAACAAAATGTATTAACATCCAACCAGTTTCAATTTGAATACATTTATTTTAATACACCGTTGTGCACATAATTAAAATGTTGTGCCGATATAAAATTAACAGTTCAGAACGGTGCAGATAAGTTCATCTGAGGAAAGAGACACGCAAGGAAAAAAATACTTGTCAAGTAAAATAGTGAGGATGGATAAGAAAAAGAAGTGAGACAGTAAGTTAATAACTACTCTTGCATGCACATCTAGAGATAGCAGCTATCGATGTTTTCTCAAATGGATAATGTTGGATAGAATTGTCGTGAAGGGAAACGTGATGTAAGGTCAGCGCAGTAGTGATATTTAGCTGCGTTCTTCTATGCCACACGACTATGAACAAATGTTTTCAATATTGAGTAGTGTACTTTGTGTAATTAGTGTAAGATGTTCCCCTACATATCCACTTAGGTCTCGAACATAGGGAGTGCTTTAATTGCTTCAAATTGAGGGTACCGTTCTGTGGTTACTTTAATATTTAATAAGGTTTTCACTTCGCCGTTCATTGGTCGGATATGAGTTAGTGCACACAAACGACGTCACATCCCAACAGTTAACCGTTAATTGTACCCGTATGTTCTAATACTACTGTTCTAGTTGTCAGTGCGCACAACACGCAAAGAATGCATAGTGCAAAACAGTGTTAAATCTGCTTTGAAAGTTGTGATATTCAATTTTAGTTTCTCACACGTGCCCGTAAGGAACAAAATACCTTTGATTAGTCGGTTTGAGTTACCTATCTCTACCTCGAATAAGCTATAATTATGTATTTATTTAATTACGGTCATAGCAGTTGTGGGTTGTGGACACAGAAATCGCAGCTATACATATG
The DNA here is from genome assembly GCA_912999815.1 of Campaea margaritaria. Lineage (NCBI taxonomy): Eukaryota > Metazoa > Arthropoda > Insecta > Lepidoptera > Geometridae > Campaea > Campaea margaritaria. The sequence goes on from OU538788.1 coordinate 13,005,688, forward strand.
ATACGTCCAATATTGACAAAGCCAATGTAGGTCGGTACCGATAAATCAATATGAATGAATATTTAAGTAAAGCAACCGTTTATATTCCATTTCGAAACGACAACCTCACATTAAGTCAAGAATAAAATTAGTAGAACATTAAATCGATTTGATATCAACAGCAAAGACCACAAATGAAATTGAAATGAGGTCAGATTATAATGAAAGGATTCGTTAATGAAGAGCTAAGCATAGGTAATGTAAACTTGTATGTGGGGTTAACCCGTGTACGGACTACAATACTTACCACGATCGGTTCTGCACTCAGTGCTCCACCCTTTTAATAAAAAATGGATTTCTTTCAATCAAAACAATAAATCCTACATAATGATTTAACTATGACCCTTATGGACATATTACTAGGTCACACAATAACTACATAAATAACATACATGTAAGTATACAAATTATTATACACTTTTTTACACCTCTGCCACTTTATATAGTTTTTTTTTTAAATTTCAGTTCAGGTTTTCTGCACGTCTTTTTAATAGCAGATCATTTTGAAAATACTGATTGGGATTGCCTATAAAACGTAGGTCACTGAATCTACCGGTGACTTTCTGTTTGTGTGTCATATAGTTAAAATGGATTCAATATAAAGTCTGAGGCTTGTTGCATAGCAGTCCACTGCACATATTATGTTCTTGTTAGCTCAATGGGCTCTATCTTCATTAGAGCCCGGAAAATAAATCGAAAATCGTAGTCACCATGGACAAAGTCGCGAGAAATAAGGTAGTTCTACAGATAGTGTCCCCCATAACACGGGATAAATGCTCGGCGAATTATTTACATGCAGATATTAGCTGTACTCTGCTACTAGCTCCGTGCAGCGTGAAGTATAGTTGAGCCGACCTATCAACCACTAAGCCACAGCTGTTGCAGATAACAACCGCTACACAACCAAAGCAACATTTAATTACGGCATATTACGATTGACGGCCAAGTATTATGAAGCTCGCTAAGATTAAATAAACCTATCCACCACTATAGTTTTCTTTGTTCTGTGGTGTTTCAATAAAGAGTATATCTATACATCCTACTATCTATAGTTTTCTAGTTGTAGAGGCTTTAAGAATTGCTAAGTCAAGTCTGAAGTCACCCAAGTCAAGCTCTCCATATTGACAGTTTCAGACCCAGACAATGGTCAGAAATAATAATAAATGAGTGTTAAATTTAAACAATTAACTGCTAGGTTATATCCTTTTAGTTGTCCCTTACAACTTATAAAAAAAAACAGGTATACCGCTGTCTAAACTGACTAAAAATATCGTATAAACTGATTAGTGTTAATATGCTACAAATTGTAGTATGTAGAAATTATTGTTCCAAATCTACCTACAGTGTACATTTTCTTTGACTAGATTTCTAAATGCTTAATCACTACAAAGGTACTCAACTTTAGCTGCTATTTCTACATGTTATAATAAGTAACCATAAAACCAAATCGTAGAAAATATTGTGTATAGAAGTGAAGTCCTACTTACCAAAGGTTCGTCACTTTTGACGAGTTGGACTATTTTGACTGTTTCCTCTTCTTCGTCACCATCAAGTGGTATGTCGGGCAAATGTGGATAATAATCCTTTTGGGCAACAGCATCGTGCGTACACAGAATAGCCTAAAACAATATAATAAAAAGATTGTATGGAGGCCAATCTCTTAGGTGAGCATGCATGGAACATCCAAAATGAAAAAATAATAGCCACATTTTGAACTCACACATTTGAAGAGAAATTAATTAAAAAATCTCACTTGGAAATGTGGTTTTTGTAGGAGGCTCAGCAACTCTTGATATTCTTTGGAGACGGACAGAACACCAGTTAGCACTTCCAAAACTTCAATGGTGACTTGCATGGCATTGGATAGTAGAGGGTAAAACTTGTCATCTTTTCCTTTGGCTACGATCTTGTTGTGGGCTTGCACGAGGGCATGCAATTGCTTGGACTGGAGGAGTTCACTGAGGAAGGCTATGTCTTCTCCATCTGTTTGGACCTCCTTCAAGGAATTCAGCAGTCGGATAAGAGCTGAAATATTTAATTTTCCTAAATTGTTTCTTCTTTCTACTACACATTGATTAACTAGTAACAATGATTGACTAATTGTTGATACAAAACAAAAGATTAGTAAAGAACTTTGTGTTATGTACGGCTTGCACCAACTCATTTAATTCAGAATGAACCCATTGACATCTTGCACATCATCAGTTTACTGCGAATCTCGATTAATCTTTCATATGTCATTGCTGGATCAGTCACTACACAGCCTACAAGTTAAGCAAATTACTCATTTGCGACAAGAATGTGATATCTCCTAAGCATGTAGAACTCGAATCTCGAATTAACAAAATTAGGCTTAAGGTATTCTAGTGCAACTCGCCCTATATCTTTTATTTTGTATGGATATACCCCCAGGTTTTTAGTGGAGTCTAGTGCAAGTTTCCAAAAAAAGCAAAGAAGTGTTAAACAATCATCCAATGTAGACCCAGAGGAATTTTTAAAGTTTAATAAGGCTGACATCCAGTGGGCTGCAGTTTTCCACTTAACACATTCAACTGCACATAGTTAACACGTTCAGCGCTGAAAACACAACTGTTGTGTTTGTTGTATAGGAAAGCACTATGGAGTGTGCAGAACTGCACCCATGGTTAGACAAGAAAATCGGCTCAGCTGTGAAAATTTTAACACATACAACTGCGCGCAGTTAACACATTCAACTGCTCGATGATGTGACTTTAACTGCAAAAAGTCAGCTTCACTTGTGTGATGCTGTACCATTGTTGACCGCATACAGATAGTCACGCAGATGTAGAGAGTAAGTTTACTCACAAAATAAAATGGAAGATATCAATACTGACATTTTTAATTCTTTGAAGAATATAGAGTAGTAAAAGTTCTGAATATCTTAATTGTGACAAGACAAAGCAACATAGAGATTGAGGCTACTTTATTTTTGCATCGTCTTAGTTTTCTTGTCATCATCATCATCAACCCATAACGTCCCACTGCTGGGCACGGGTCTCTGCTCACTTTCGTGAGGAGGGTAAGGCCATAATCCACCACGGGGGCCCAGTCCGGATTGGTGGATCACATACCTACCTCTGAAATAATTCTTGGGTAGGTATGTGGGTTTCCTCACGATGTTTTCCTTCACCGAAAAGCGAGTGATAATTACGTACATATTTTTTACAAGAAACACATTGGTACGTGCCTGCACTGGGATTTGAACTCAGGACCTTCTTCTTGGAAGGCGGACATTCTCCCACTAGGCTACCACCGCTTTCACAGTTGTCACTTACTAAGTTATAAAAGTACATTGTTATTTAACTCTTTGACGGCTTAGCTGATTTTCTTGTCTAGCCACGGGTGCGGCTCTGCACTCTCCAGTGTTTTTTTACACAACAAACACAACAGATGTGTTTTGCCGCACTCGTGGCAAGTTGTGAAAAACGCGACAGTTGTGTTTTCAGCACTGAAGGTGTTTAAGACTAAGAATCATAGTTAGAACAGTGTTTGAGCTATTTCACAAAATCTGTACATCTAATAAGTAAAACAATGAATTTGCCTATGAATATTGTACTAAATGATATTTTTAATTATTTTGTTATTGCTACCTGATGACATCAAGATATTTAAGTAATATGCATAAGTAGGTATACAAGTTTTGGGTGTATTTAGTGTGACCTTGGAGTACCTAGATAACACCAGACAAATTTTAGTATTTGTAAACAACACCATGTCGAAGTTTTTGACATCTTACGGGTGTAATCATGGGAACTTTCGTACATACCTGGATCCCATTTTTCCGTAGCTGTCTCCATGTCCACTACATGAAAAAAATTAGAAAGAAATAAAGGAAACGATGAAAACCATCAACAGATATCAAACTAAATTAAGCTATTCCGTAATAAGACGGAAAGAGTATTATTTACTTCTTGATACGAGCGACCGAGGCAGGAGATGAAATTAGATCATCGTTTTGTTACATAAATTTTCATTCAAGTTTCACCACTTCTTCGAAAAGACACGACACGAAAGTTTTTTTTTTAACAGAACTACAGCATATTTAGTAATCTATCTTGCAAAGCGCAGCGCGTCGCATAAGAAAACGAAACAATATCACTTTCGAAACGAAAATCGCGAAACCGTCATGAAAGAAACCGTCCAGAGAATGAATTGAATGAAGCGAACGAACGGATCAACGCGAACGTAACGAACGATGGAAAGCGACTGTCAGACGCTAGCATCAAGTGTCTGACATCTGTCACAAAACTTGATTATGTTTTTTAATTTTGGCTTTTAACGGGTTTTGCATTTTTTCAAGTATTATGACTCAATTTTATAGCTAAAATGTCGAGTCCCATTTAGAATGATAAAGGACGGAAGAAAAAATACTTGACAAGAAATACAAATGATACTTGCTAAATGCACGAATCATGGTAAGCCAAAACATAAAGATACTTCCCAACTATAGAGATACTACCCAAGAGTATATACGCACTGCCTTTGATCCGATTCCGACCCGACCGACTCCGAGAAAATACGGTCCGTAGTCTGTAGTCCGTGGCATTGGTAGCCACCGTAGCACAGTGGGTGAGCGTTCTAAGGAGAAGGTCGTGAATTCAAATCCCAGTGAGGACACTTACCAATATGTTTCTTGAAAAACAATAATGAACGAAATTATCAATGGTATTTCGGTAAAGAATCATAATGTGGGTAAACCCACAAACCTACCCGAAGTATCCAACAATGTCGGCTGGGCCCCTGTGATTGATTATAGCCTAATCCTTCTCACCAAAGCGAGGAGAGACCCATGTTCAGCGGTGGGGCGGTATGGGTTGATAGAATTGCACATAAATGGTGTATAAATAGATCCAGACAGTTTTTACGGCTATTAAAAGAGGAAAAGGTGGAATGAATATTAATTAATGAGCGTGTGTGTAAAATCTGCCGCCCTAGGCTCCAGCCTACTCAACCTGCTGGTAAATCCACCACTGCGTCTAGTGCCTGAATGTGCACATGCACTATTTTTTGCATTCCATTTAATATTTTTTTGTTTTCACAAGGTGCAGCTGAAATAAAAGCGAAGTAAAAAAATTTTGTTGGTTGAGCAATACTTTTCAATTTTTTTGTCTCTGATGATCTACATAATTTTTGATGAAAATAATGATGACCGCTACAGCACGATTTGTCTGGACTCAAATAAGACCTTTGAGTTTGGACTTTGTATGTAACCACGACAAACCATGGATCTAGGAAGGATCACACACAACCATAATAATATTATACAGCTAGAAATACACCCTCATTAATTTCTTCATGACCAAACAGTTAATTAGGGCAAAGGGAAGCTGCACTGAACATACCACAAACTGAAGAGATCCTTAGAACAAAGACCTAAAATTTGTACAATATATTAGTTGACCTCGGATTATGATCGGGCGGAGTGCGTAAGAGCTCTAAATCCATAGATTCTGAATTCTACCATGAACTCGAATCAGTCAGTTTTTCTTTTCTATTTGCTTAGTGGTTTATGGTCTGTGTTTGATTTGATTGCTTGCGAATGGAATGGAGTTCAAGTTGGAGTAGAGCGCAATACAGAGGAAAAATCGATCAGTCTTTTCGAAGTAAGTGCGGCTTTTCAGTTTAGTGTATCTATAATAAACGTGGGGAGTGTCGCTAAAATAAAAGGTAATGTATGCAGTTTAAATTATAAAACAAATTGCTTACAATGAGGCTTAAGAATATCAGCTATAAAAGGTAGTGTTTGTGCGTTTATTTTTTTCTGATAGTCCTTACTTGTTGTACATAATAGTAAAAAATACACGGTTGCGTTGCGTCATCAGTTCATCACAGTATCTTAATATTGTTGCCGTAGTGTTAATTGGAACATCTTGTGCACTGCCGGCACCTTCCCCAAAAAAATTTCCTATTTGGTAATGTTCCAGAAACTGAAGTATTTTTTGTGGTTTTCTCTGTTATTGGTCTACAATTTATATTCAACTAAGTTCATTTTGCATAGTTTCTTTTCTCCATATAACATTAGGTAGGTATTATAGGCAGATAAACATTCAATTCTTAAATTAAATTTACCTTTATTAAATGTACCTTTGGGTACATGTATATTTAGTACATAAAGTATTATACCTATTCAGTATTAAGTTTGTACTAAATTATGTGCTAGATGATGCCCGCAACTTTGTGGTGGTATTTATTTTACATCCATATTAAAAGACAGTTTCCCACCATAGTCCAGTGGCCTATACCAGTGCACATTAGTCCTTGTTTGCAAGCATGAATAAAAAACTATACATCCAGGATTTACCCAATGGATCTCAATGCAAAACTACTCTTTATGCTCAATATTTATCAGGAGCGTTCTATTCCCTAAAATTATTTATTATAAACTTAGTTAGTAGACAAATCAGAACCTTTTGATCACTCTTTTATCAATCAATTTGTTTCATATTAATGAATTTGATACAATGAGGTCCTCAAGTGTCCAGCATTTAGATTAATCAAAAGAAAACAAAAGATTCCACACAATAGGGACACACAATTGGTTATTTCTCTATAAAAGAATTTGCTAAAGAAGCGTTAATTATTTTCATCTTGAAATTAATCTCAGAACGAAATCGACACCATTATGATATGATTATAACTATATTAACACTATTCACACCACAGATCAGAGCAATCTCCGAAGATTGGACTATTTTCTACAGTAACTTATTGAGTACTAGCTGTGCCCTGCCACGCTTTGCTGTGGCACATTCATATTCGCTGATATGGCACTGATGAAAAAAATAGATAAAAGCAATCCTTTATGTGGACTATATATCATTCTAAAATTTCAGCTCGATCAGTGCAGTACTTTTTGAGTTTTTGAAGCGTACACAAACCAACATAACATTTTTATATATATAGATTACAATTTGTACTGTAATCAACAGAAGTCGGAATGTCAATATTGGGTTCTGTTAGATTGGATTGTAGACGGTAGAGGTGTATGCATGCATTTGACAATGCAAACCAAAAGTTCTTTCAGTTTTGACATTGCAGAGGATAAGGATAAGGATAAGGATGAGGATATGATGGCAAAAATGAAAACCGATTAAGAACGGCAATATAAGTCTGAATTTCCGGAAGCAGTGTCAGGGCGTACGATCGGATAGTCTGATCAGACAGTCGAAAACTAAATCAGGCTTATATTTCCAAGCTAAAATGGTTGGAATTCAGAAGTTTAGTACTGTTTGATTAACTGTTGGTCAAGTAACTTTGATAGAAGGGGATAATCAGCATGCATACTTGCATAGGCCTTTGGTTAGATTGTATAAAAGTAGGTGTGAAGATAGCTATGGGACAGGCATAGGCACAATGCTGAAACCTAAAAAGTAATTGATAAATTGAAACAATGTGATGTCTAAAATACGAGTATTGAACTTACAAAATAAATTGTGTAGTACCTACTGCAACAAAGTGTGAAGTAAATGTTTGTGTCTTTATTACAGAAAAGACTATTCAATTTGAAGCTTAATAATCTGACTATCATACCATGCCATTCAAATGAGAGCCATAGTGGAAATAAAGTAGCAATAGTCTAGCTTTAAAGCAAAATGGAAAGGTATGTCAATAAATGTGTAGGCAATCTCTAACTATGCTTATTATTTTGTGGTGTTGTAGTTTTTGCAACTCTTCTATGAGCAGTGTAAATATCTACTTCCGAGGTCTTATGAACGTATTCAATTGTAGCTACTATTAAGGTGAATAGATAAAAGTTTACTTTCCATTTTGTTACCCTCTTTCTAATCATTATCATCAGCAACATCCTATTTCATTTCTACTGCTGGATCATAGGCGGTCTATCAGAGAGGATCGATCATAATTCGCCATGCTGGACCAGTGCGGGTTAATGAATGTCCTATGTTTTAGTTTGAGGTTTTTGGATATGCCGGTTCCCATATAATTTTTTTCTTCACCGCTATTGAAATTGAATCCCCAATTAACATAAAATAAGTCATTAGTCTGGGGACAAGATTTGAATTGGATATTGTTCTAGTGTAAATGCCCATGTTTCCGAGGGGCCATCACCACCGTCAATTAAAAATTACAGTTTCAAGTCTGATTCTGTTACCATATATATTTAGTTTTCTTCATATTTAATGATAACAAAAGTTTTGTTATGCTCACGCCTGAGATCTTAATACAATCGTTGATTATTTTCATAGTATTCACTTGCTGCTAAGATTGAATGGCGATGGTTGTTCAATGATGTCATATTATACAGGCGGACAATAGGGACGTGATATGCATTCGTAATTTTTTTATTGTTGAACCTTTTGTACGTGGACGGCACACATTTATTAAGGTACAGCTAAAAAATAGGTTATAGAATTTGTTTTAAAGACTTTGCGGTAGGAGCCAATGAATTTTTGTTAGCTTATGCTAAAATTACAACAATCAGGACTATGACAGTTTTGCATTATAGTTTTGTGAGATAATACAGTCCTAATAAGAAAGAAACACACAAACACACATGTTTCTTTACACATGACGTAAAGACACTGAATGGTTTAGGCAACGGACAATTTTTCTTGAAGTGTTTGTTTGTTTACATTTAAAATCAGATTATACTGGTATCTTCTCAAATCCTGTCATTTTCCCGTAAGGATTTCTATGTTGCCTCAAATTATTAAAAAAAAATCTATCATCTCCTACTTTCTGGAAAAGGTCTGCACGCTATCATATCCTTTTCTCATTGTTTAAGTGTATGTCCTTAGGCTAAAAAAATTCTTCAAAATGCATAATGTCTGAGAATTAAAAAATTTTGTTATGTTACAGGCGTAGGAGATGCTTGATGCCGGGCGCGAAATCCAGGATTAAGCCGCTGTCGGCAGGCGATTCATCTGGTTCCTCGGCTTCTAACGACGAGGGGTCCCAACTGGAGCTGCACCTGCAACGGCAGCTGGAAGAAGATGTAGCCAGGTGAGGTTCTTATTATTTTATTTGCCACGGCAACACGTTTCAGGCTGGCACTACCTCATTCGCGAAGTTGGTACAACGGTACGCCCTTATCGACACCTATCACACTCGGAGATGTCAATTCACTTTAGCATAACTAAAATTAATATGCTATGTAATATATAATTATATTACATAGCATATTAATGCTATGTAATATATAATTATATTACATAGCATATTAATCGTTACAATTGTATAGATTTCATGTCTGACATCTCGGAGTGTGGCAGTGAATGGGTTAGATCTGAGTGCCTAGATTAGATGTGACTGAAAAGTAAAAACTGACTAGGATGGCGCAAAGACTACATGAGTCTTAGCCTCTGATAGCAAGCGCTGCCACTTCGATTTGTCTCGTCCTCCTGCCAATCCTCTACCTGGAGCCCATGCTAGTCATTACTCCATCTATCCAGCGGTATCTGGGATCTCCGGTTGGCTGTCCCAAGTACGCTTGTTTCACACCACGATATTTTGCCTTTCTCGCCATATCTCTTCATCTCGGCTACATCTCGCTGATGATATTGGGCTCGCCCTTCCGTCTTTATCGGGCCCAAAATGTATTGCAGCATATTCCGTACTGTCAGCAGAAGCTTATTTTCGTCTTTAAAGGTTAGTGTCCAGCCTTCACTATAGACATAGACGCTACTGCTAGAGAGCTTTGTATAAAATTAAAGTCAAATATATGTATTCACATAGACCCAACATAACACTTATCGAAGTAAACAGACTCTACAACCAGATTCGGAATTCATTCGAGAAGAACCGGCATGAAACTAGGAACATAGACATCACATTGTTCAGACAATCTCCGTTCGCTATAAACAGACTTTACAGCACCATATTGTTATGCTTCGTATGGCTTAATGCCCTAAGCTTTTCCAAAATTAAGGTAATTATTGCCCGCAGTATCGCCCGCGGTTTTCTCGTTTGCTATTTATTTTTTGACACCCTATTTCACCCTTTTAGGGTTAGATTTTTGAAATAACAAGTATCCTATGTTAAAATACCATCTGTCTGTCTGTTTGTTTTGACTGGATTGTGTAAACAAACAAACAAACATTAATATATTTACAGCTTTTTGTCTGCTTAATAACAATATGTTTGTCTTAATAAGCCGCACACCATATACTACCTACCACACAGTATACATAATAGGCACCCCAGTAGTAGCTGCATTAATATACTTCATACTTTCCTGAGTTAACACTGACATCATTCTGTCTTCTTGTCCATACTCGGCTTAGCGGGGCTTGTGTGCTTTCAACCAACTATACACAACACATATCGCTGACAACAACATAGGCTATGTAATTAACAAATACTATCATAACGAATAGTTTCATATTATATATTACGATGTCACCCTGTGCCTTATGTATACATTACATGTGTTGTTATTTCATATAATGCATTTCGAAACCTCGTTGTTATGTATTATCCTATGTGTGTGTCTATGTTACGTTTTGTCTTGTTTATTGCAGAATATTTGATGAATCTATTTACTCTGACCTTGAAGTGGTGTGCGGAAAACTAAAAATACTAACTCACTCTTGCATTTTAAAAGCACGTACCCATAATTTTTATCATAAGCTTGAAGCGATCTTGCATGTGAACATTGGACGTAAGACATTTGATGAAATATACTCCTTCATAAGGTATGGTCCATCATTGCTAATCAACACGAGGTATTAAGCCACGTCATTGCAAACCTAACAAACATTTTGTCTCTTTACAGTGACGTGTATACTGAATGTAACATTCATCAACAAGAAAAGGAAATCATTAAATATTTAAACGAGAATCTAAATTTAGTAAACAACGTCGCTATAATAAATAACCCTAATACTAAACCCGAGGAGAAAGACGAGGCGGAAGTGTATTCCACACCCAACTGTGTAAGCCCTGAGGAGAGGGCATCAAAGAAAGCACCGAGTTCTAGTCCAAGCACGGAATTGACAAAAGAATACTACGCATTAGTTCCCATAGACGGAAACATCTTAGATAAAGAACTTATAGAGCAAGACGCGCTCTCAAATGCGTTTCAATCAATAAATAAATCACAAATTGATTTAAATGACAAACAAAACAAACAATGTGTAAAGCCAACCTCGCTGTTTCTTTATTCTAGTCACATATCCAATACAAAGAAACATTCCAAGAGTTGTGATATTTTGAGAGATTCCGATTTGAAGATCGCTGATTTTATAAAAAACATTGATTCTGACGAAAATAAAACAAACAACGCTACTAGTCAAATACGCAAAAATATTAAAAAGTCCGTAACGGATAATAAAACTGTGGATATATTCTATAAAAAGTCAAACTTAACTGAAACGTGTGTTGACAAAGTGGTGGATCCAACTTATTCGCCGGACAGCCTTGTTACTGACGAGCCCAGTTCTTCCTCAGACTATTTGTCTGCGGCGTACGCTGTCTCGCCAGGAGCCGTGTCTGCTAGCGGGTTTTCTCAATTAAATGTGGGAGAAAACGCCACTAAGATGGAAAACATAATTACAGTTTCAGATTCTGGATTGGAAACCACTGGCATGCCAGAGAGTCTTAATAGTAACAAAGATGTTACTTTAACGGACGTGTCGTTAACTGAAAGCACCTTTCATGACATGGTCAATGAAGATGCTAATTGGCAAGATTCGACTTCTAGTACTCTAGATAAGAGTCACATTCCTAAAATTAAACGCAGCACTTCTCTAAATTCACCCATTAGTGGCACATCAACGGGAAAAGTTTTGCAGGAGGAAAGACACAACAAACGGTCATTAACGGAAATGAGCGGCACATCTACAAAAGAAGAGAAACAGAGACAGAACGAAGAGATTGTAATCTTGGAATCTTCCTCATTGTCTTCTGAAACTGGTTCGTGGGAATCAGTATTTCCTCCAAAACTTGGCGAAAGGGAACTTTGTGAAAAATTTATCACCAGTGAGCGTCACAACGCACTTGTCGAGGAACCTGGGAGACCTCACCAGACTCCAAATATTCACCGCGAACTACACGATGAGCTTTGTCCAAGCTTAGTACAAAAGTCTCCATTTAAATCGACGTCATGTTTTATTGACGCTGCTACTTTAGTCGATGAAGGTGATTATGTAATAACTATAATACTTTATATCCTGAAACAAACAAAGCTAAATTATTTTAAGTCGGGTCGAAAGTATTGCATTACGTTAAACATGTCAACATAAAAAAAATATTATGCATATTAGATTATTTACCAATAAGAGTAGTCGTCAGGCTTGGATAGTTTTCTTCTCTATGCATTCTTTTTACTAACATAGCGGTTAAGATCAGTTTTTATTTGTTTTGATTGAAATTTCATACAAAAGATGAATTACTTTACTTATTATAGTTTAAATCAGAGAACTCTTATTGTATATTTTGTTTCTAGATGAGAGTAAAGAAGGGACGAGACCCATTAAAATATTACCTGAGTCCAGTCGCGCAGTATCATGTGCTGTTAAAAGGGATCAGAGTCCTAAAGATTGGTCGGAAGGCAACGACAATGACAACGACGACTCTCTGGAACAGGAGGACAACAAAGATCCGGATTCTATCCAGAAAGACCTTTCACCGACGATCTTTGAAATGACGCCAATTACTGAGGATTCTTTATGTGGCAATACATTTGAAACAGTGAACGATGTGAATCAAAAACATCCTGGAGCCGATTCCAATATCAATACTAAGAATTCTGAAGACGGCATGCCCAATATCGCGACTTCTACATCAAATAACTTAACCACCGCAGGCGGAGGCTATGATTACAACGTGCAGGCGTCAGAAATAAGCGTGAACGATCCAAAAGCCGTCAGACGTGATAATAATGCGCACACTCCGCTCTTTGATCTCTGTTCACGCGTTTCTCATACTCCACAGGAAACCTTTGTTGATGGTGACAAAGTATTATTGAAAAGTTATGAATCATCGACTATTTCCGCGGCGTCAGTAGAGGACCATTTCTCGCAACTTGGCAATAACCACAGTCCATTAACTAAAAGGACAATCGAAAATATACCGGTCGTTATGTCGGGAGCTTTTACAGCTGAAGCAAAGGAATCTTCCATCACTGGAAATTCTTTATCTGGAAATCGATTTGAAACTGTTATTGAGAATCAAGTACATTCTACAGCCGCATATGATTCCAATACCGAGATAAACACTAATAAATCGGGTGATGCTTTGGCATTACGAAATATTGCAAGCTCTACGCCAAATAACTCTATAATTTCCGTCGCAACTGGAGGTGCTGATTACAAGAAGTATGCATCAGAATTAGGTGAAAACGATATTACAAAAGCCACCAGACGTGATAATAATTCACACACTCCTCTATTCGATCTGTGTTCAAATGTATATACGCAGGAAAACTTTGTTAAGGACTGTAACAAAGTATTTTTTAAAAATAATGATTCTCCAATTATATCGGGCGGGGCGTCAGTGGAAGATCATTTGCCACAACTTGGTAATAGCCACAGAGGTAGTCCATTAACGAAAAGGAAAATTGAAAATATCCCAATCGTTTCGGGGGCTTACATAATATCTGAAGCGAAAGAAATAACAGAGAAGACTGTAAAAACTTCGGCGGATTCTTTTTGGGTTGTGGATATGTCCAGTACTTCCAACCCAAACGTAAGCGCATCAAATAATGAACTCGCAGTCGATAAAGCAACCATAGCTTTAAGATCCTCTTCAAAGTCGAAAAGTCGAGAAGTCTCTGCGAACAGCGTTGAGAATTGTAAGAGTCGAAGTTCTGTGGATTCAGACAGCAGTGAAAAATCTACTCATAAATTTTACATCGACTTAGCGACGTTACCTGACACTTTGACGCCGGAGAAAAAACACGATGTCGATGACAACAACGAGAAAAAGAACATATTCTCCATGTTCATAGACCTGGGTAATAAAGCGGCCACGGTAAAGGAAATGCCCCCTAGACTCTCTTCATCCTTAAACACCAAGAAGAGTTCAAAACTTGAGATAAAGCGTACGACCATTAAAGGTTCAAAAACTACAAAGCCGTCAAGTTTAACTTGCGTTCCTAACGTTAACCATACTGATGACAGTCTCTTGTTTGAAAAGTTGGAATCGTTGTGCAACGACCCCAGTCTAAGTATTTCGGAAATTATAAGCAACCCTGGGAGCCACACAGAGGATACAACTGAATTTTCAGAATCCGTGAAAGCAAATGATTTGAGCAAGATAATGATCGAACAGAAGTCGGATTACGACGAGAGCATGGACCTATTCGTAAAGCTCTCAGATTTAGACAAGCCGATACCAAAAGTGGAGCCCCCAACTCTTTCATCGAAGAAGGAAAGTAACGAAAGAATGACAAGATCTATACCTGATAACGATTGGAGGGAATCTACTCAAACGATCAATACAAGGTCCAGCGAAATCATCAGTTCTTTTCATTCTGAAAACGCGCTGAGCTTAAACAGGTTATTCCCCCATTTGAAAAACGACTTTAGCCGAAGCGTGCCAGGATATCTTTCGAGCAGGACCAAATCTCCTATGAGATTAGGTATTTCTTCAAATGGCGGTGATCTTGACGAGCAAGCCTCGGATATGTCGGAAATGAGCAGCGTTCAGAGCAGTTACTGTCGTTCTGTTGTAGGTAAGTTCAATAAGTTGATTATACTGAAAGCTTATGAATCTTCAAATGTTTTAGATTCAATCTGACGTGCTTGACGATAATGTTGCGGGCGATTACTAAACGTTTTTTTTTTCTTCCAGAAAACAGTACCACAGAAGAGACAGACCAAACCTCAAGTTTGATAAGCAACTGTCAGTCTCGATTGGGTCAGGATTTGCTTCGTATGTTCTTAGAAGAGATTGCACCTGACGTTATCGTGGAAGCGGCTGGGAGACGTATAAAAGCACATAAGTGTATTTTATCTTCAAGGTAAAAGAGCTTAAATAAAATGCTATTCCCATTGTATAAGAAAATCAAATGATTTTTATAAAAAGGAAACATTGTTAGTAGCAGACGCGACCACTATATTACATTAAAATAAAATGTACACATGTTTTTTGGTTGTGTTTTCAGGTGTCAGTATTTCGCCGGGATTTTAAGCGGTGGTTGGGTTGAAAGTGCTGGGAATGTCATTGCGTTACCGCCGTAAGTGCTTAGTTTTCTTAACGCCTATCTTAATTATTAAAATAATCTAAAGGACGCCTGAAGATGGACGCCTTGGAATGCTGAGAAAGCGGTGACGAGATGATTTGGTTGCTTTTTTGAGCGACGTGCCACGAAAAGCATTAGAAGCGAGATCAGTGGAAGGAGATAGGGGCGAACTTTGCCCAGCAGTGTGATCAGACAGGTTAAAGAAAAATAAAGATCAATAACGGTGCGTAATTTTTGTCATTGATTATCATCTGGATGTTTGTTTAGTGGCATTATGTCTGAGCGCTTCCATGTTTCAGAGGACACGTTGAATCGTCGGTCTTGTTGTTATCGATTGACAGTCGTCGACCTGACAAATTCTGACACCACAGCTAAAAAAAAACCTGTAATTTAATATTCTCTCCAAAATTCTTAGCAATTTTCAGTATAGCATAAACCACTTTACTGAATCTAGTCAAGTGACAAGGATACTGACTGTCGCACTAATCGTGCAATTGCAATAATCGTGCGAAGCTAAAACCTAACAATAAATCGATTCAGGTTTTCTTTCAACGTGGTGCACTTTGCGCTGTGCCACATCTACTCCGGCGTGTCCATGATCCCGGACTCTATCAGCATCGTGGAACTGGCCACCATCGCGGACATGCTCGGCCTCGAGGGGCTGAAGGAGGCCATCATGTTCACACTCAAGTCCAAGTATTGCCATCATTTCCACAAGGTACTTGGTTACATAAAGTTTTAAATTAGGTCACAAACATAATGCATGATTAATATCTCGTTAACAATTATGATACTAAAGTATTTAGTTCACTATCAATGCTGATACTACCTGTTAAGGTGGTTTTAGTATTAATTTTTAAGTTTTATTAGTTCTGTGGAGTTTAGATAATGTTATGTATTTCCAGCCGTGCACAGTGTGCACCGCGGGTGCTCTGGAGTGTTTCCCGCTGTCGTCTGTGTACGGGCTCGACGACCTGTACCGCAAGTGCCTGCGGTGGATCACGAAGCACTTCCACAAGGTGTGGCCGACCAAGGCCTTCGCTACGCTACCGTCTGAGCTGCTGGACAAGTGCTACCAGGAACACATCGTCAACTTGTCCACGGATAATATTGTGGAGACAGTCTACGGCTGCGGAATTACTGGTGAGTAGTGCTCCAACTACAGTCTAGGTATAGGTTCTCTCATTTTCTTGTGATGAGCTGGAGGATAGTAGAAGGTCCTCCTCTATACATCGTTACTGAAGATGAGTGCCGAGAACTGAGATTTTAAATAATTATAGGTAATCAGCTACGCCTTGCGGTTCCACGTTAAGTTTTATCCCAAAGGAACAGTTAATGTTTGCGTAATAAGAAGTATCCTATGTTCTATTACAAGACCTAATGTATTTATACTATATTTCATCAAAATCCGTTCAGCCGTTTCGGCGTGAAGAGAGGACAAACACATAATATAAAAACACACAAAGTTTCGCATTTATAATATATTCGTAAGATGAGATATGATGTTAAGAACTTTTCCAAAAATAGAACTTGTGTAAGCAGTGATGTTGGTGGTGGTTTACAGTGGCGTCGCTGCAGAACAGCCGGTGGTGCGACATCGTGGCGCGCATGTGTCGGCGGCTGGAGAACGCGGCGGCGCACTTTGCGGCGACGCGGCTAGGCGCCGTGCTGCGCGCCACGGCCGCGCTGACGGCGGACGCACCGCCGCCCGCCGCACAGGCGCTCGACGACTGCATGGCCGCCGCCATCGAGTGGGCGCCGCCCGACGAGGCCTGCCGCGCCTACGCCTTCCTCTCCGTGCTGGTCCGCGAGATCCGCGCGCGCCTTCACGCCAAGCCCGACCTCATCTCCAGCGGCGCCCAGCCCGAGGCCGTGGCCCCCGAGAGCCTTCTGCACAGCCGCGCGCCCGGCTGGCGGCTGCAGTGTGAGGGCGCGCTTGTCCGAGCCGCGCCGCGCGTCGTCGGCACGCAGGCGTTCAAGGACCTGCCCGTAGACCTGCGCAAGCGGCTCCGCGAGCTCGGCTGCATCATGTTCGGCGCGCAGGCCATGCCCGTTAGCCCCTCGCCGCTGATGCAGAGGAAGACGCGCAGCGCGCACTGCGGCCGGCCCAGCGCCAGGGCGCACAACGCCGCGACATCGCGCAGTCTCGACATCGACCGCGTGCGCGCCTCCTTCGTGCCCTACACGCCCAAGCCGCCGCCACAGGTTGGCTCGGTGGACTTGCTGCCCGTGCGAGACGCTCGCTTACCCAAGTCGAACAAGACGCTTCCGCCCAGCGTGCGGACTACGAAGGCCCAAGAAGAGAGGGCGAAGTATAATTTGATCAAGACAAACCAGTCGCAGGACCGGCTGAATTGTAAGCCGACGGCGCGTGCGGTTTTCGAGAACACGAAGCCGCGTTACCTGGAACCGCGCCAGCCCAAGGAGGAGAAAAGATTGCCGCTGAGGAAGCCGCAGCCTAAGATGGTGTCGTCGAGCGAGTCGTCGCGCAACTCGAGCCCGAACCAGGTGCGCCGCGCCCCGCCGCGCGCCGCCGCGTCGCGCGACAGCCTCGCCGCCTCGCGCCCGCGCACCGCCGACCCCTCCACGGACTCGCTCAGCGAGTCGCAGAACAGCAACAAGTACGCCACCTACACCAAGGCCAAGCACACCACTAAGGGATCCGTCGAATGTTAGTATTATTTGATTTCACTTTACTACAACAGTTACTTTACAGTTTTACCGAGCTGTTTCGATTGCTATTAGATACGTCGATTGACTGAGATTGGTATTTAAATTATTAAATGAGAACAATATTGTAACATATAACACGAACCGACAGTAATAATTATGTTGTAAATCCTACATTTCAATAAAATAAGTTTTGTATTAATTTTCAGCAGTCGTCATCCAGCCGTCGAAATGCCAACTACTGTCGACCTCGATGAACAACAAGGCCAAGGCGACGAAAATCCCCGTGTTCGTGAAGCAAAACTCAAACTCTAAGACGCGCACCGCGGTAAGTGTCACCTCGCGAGAGGTTCAGCGCAGGGTGCAGACCGATAAGTCGGTCGCCAGCAGCCTGTCGCCGGTGGCGCAACCTCGCAACCGCGCCAACGAGCGCAAACCCTCCGGATCCCTGATGAACGCGACCAAGTCCAGCCAGGCGAAGATGGTGCCGAAAATCGTGAAAGAGACGCACAACACCAAGTGTGCAAACAGACCTGACAAGCATCTCAAGTGCGGTAAGCACCCCTCGCCGCTCTCGCCACCCGCTCAAGAGATTCCCATCATGGAACGCTCCGGCACGTTCCTCAAAGATGAGCCCATGTTCGGAGACAAAACTACCAACATCGACATAGACGAATGATTTAGTCACACTGACCCGTCGACGTTGACCTAACGCACTCTTTTCCTAATTCAAGTCTAACTTACTCATTTGTTAGGTTTCAATTTCAATAGAATAGATTCTAGACCGTCTGCTATTTTGTCGTGCGATCGCTATAAATAGAGTGATTGCTTGTAATTGGAAATGATTGAGTTCAGATACGCCCGGGAACTCACCCAATCAAACATCCAACGATAATATTTACGGGCAATATTATTATATTAATTGACAACTGTCATAGCTTTGATTGAAATCGACTAGAGTTTATCACGTGTAATTTGTGTGTTGCTCGGCAACAAAAGAATATGCATTTCTTGTAAGTGTAGAATTAGTGTTAGCTAATTGCCGGGTTACAAAAACGACGCTATGCGGGACAAGTATGGAAAGATGGCGAGTGACACGGAGAACGCGGCCCGGGGTTTTGAATTCTAATAAAACTATGATTCGTGATAGGTCCTGTGCTGTAGGAGCAGGTAGTTACTGCTGTGGTCCATTCCTCTAGCTACTTAAGTGATATATTTGTATTTATTTAACTTTAGAGTTAAAGTCGTGCTTTTTACCTCGTTGTGTTTATTGAGTTAGGTTTAATAACGGGAGTTTTACGTTATAATAGATTGAGGTGTGAAATGAAGATTTATTTAAGTGTAAGTTTTGTTTTAATATAAGTACTTATGCTGGCTGGTCCTGGCAAAAATAGAAAGCTGGTAAAAATTGTAAATTATGATTTTTTATGTACATTTGTTGCCATTTAGAAGGATTTATTTTATTTTTAGAGTTAACCATTGAACGGACACCGATTAGAGCTTTGTTTATTTTTGCTAAATGTATTTATTAAGAATTTGATATTATAAAGAGTTATTTATAAGTTTTAAAAAATGTTCTTTTTTGTTAAAAATGTTTTTCTTAATTGTTTATTTCGCGGAATATTGCGGCAAAACAACCAGACGAACGCAATAGCTTTATTTTGTAATTGGAAAGAATAACATGAAATCTCCGGCCGCCCAAAAAATGTTTACATCATTCGAATTTTTACACAATCATATTTACGTCGTTTAGGCCTCATCACTTCAAACTATTTTTATGAATAAATATATAAAAAGCTTTTGGATGTTTTTGTAGCGTTTATGTGGTTTTTATGCCGCAGTTAACTTTTGTACTTCGATCTCTTCATAATATTGTAAGTGTCCATTTCTTGTTCTAAGAGTAAATGCTTTAATGTTATTTTAATTATTGTTCAATTTTAATACATAATTTTGTATTTTGAATTATTGTGTCTTATGATTTTGAATTATGTAAGTATCTCTGTTGTTTTAAAAATCACAATGAAATAATATGTAGATAAACGATAAATAATATTGTAATGTGAAAAAAAAAACAAATGTATTTAATCATGTACCGCTCCTACTATGAGAGCTTTGTAGTCATTAAGTAGTCTTGTGGACGGTATATATGGAGACATGTACGGTATATATGGTCCGTCTCAGTCTTTACTAAGTGTCTAATTTATCTAATTCATCAGTGCTTGGTACATACTTCTAAGGCTTAATTTTGTCTGAATTTAATAATTTTAAATGAATTAAAAATTTAATTAAATAATAATAATAATAAAAATAAAAATAATAATAAATATTTAATTTAATTATTATTTTTTAATTGAATTTTTTTTTTAATGCTAAATGTAATATTCTCTTGGTATTGTATTTAGTGAGCGGACTGAGATATCTAAAAGTATTACTCTTTTAATTTATTGACGAGTACTTAATATACTTAGTTTGTCTAATAATTGAGAAGTATATGATATTGATAATGGAAATTTGGATGTAATTCATTCGACACTGTTCATTGGATACCATGTCTACCATTTATTTATTTTTAACAATCTATGAGCATGTTGCACGACATACTGCTCTCTGACACATACGATTGCATCACAACCGGTTGAGTTTGAGTCACAGCAATAAGTTGTGGTTGCAATCCGGCTACTCTGTAATGTGGTATGTGCTCAGAGAACGTCTGAACAGCCATCTAGCTCATCTAACATCTCAATGACATCTTTGTTTGAAAACGTAAATGTGTAGACATATCCATCGAGATGTCTCACATTTGCAACAATGTGATTGTACATAAATATTAGTGCGATAGTCACCTACCAGTAATGAATTTATATCAGTCGTAGAGCTATTCTTGCTCCACATTGCACACTGTTTGCTAATAATCAATGACACGCCAATTAACATCTCACATCTCTGTCCAGCCGTAGTACTATAATAATTGTGTAGACATTATTATTAAAATATCTATCCACATAACACTTTTAATTATTAGCTACTGTATGTTTAGAAAAAGTGAAGTTAGGTTAACTTTCAATATGATCTCAGCGATGCACAGTATTCATTATGATTTGTATTTTAAGTCTGCGTCAGCTATTTCATGTTTTTTTAGATAAAAATCTGTATTACGGCCATATTTGATTGTTAACGTTTCGATAAACTGTTTAGTTGATGAGAAGGGACCTAAACACACCAGCGGAGCATATTTTTAGTAGGTAGTGACTACCTAAAAAATATCAATGTATTAAGGCTTATTAGAATATAATACTTGTCTGCCTTATATTTCAAAAATATTTTTGTGTTGACTACGGTATCTTTTTTAAGGTCACATTTACAACATTACTTGAAGTAAGCTTTTCGCTCCGTATAGGTGTGACTTGAGGTAGGTAGGGAAAATTTGCAATTTATAAGTACACATTTCAAAAGTTTATTTATAGTTATCAAAAAAACAAAATTTATGGAATAAGAATCATTTTCGAATACCTGTGTCAATCGATTTTAAATATTGTAACGGCTCTACGTACCAAAAATCATCCGTCCTCGACATGTGGTTGAGATTCCTCCATGTTCGTGTTGCAGGACGATGGCGTAAGCTCTTTCTTAACGTTAAAATGCGGATTGCGCATATAAGCAGATCATCGCGTAAAGGAAGTCCCGTTGCGCGATCACAAGAAAAATATTAAATATTAAAATAGATAAAAGGACTAACGTTACGCGGTCATCCGTTTTTTGTAAAGTCCATCTATTTACGTAGGGACAGTTTACGCAATAAAGCTGCGACGTGTATCAGATTAGCCTCCAAGTTCCAGTATGGATGGATGGATGATGCGTAGACCGCTGTAGTCGTAGTATATTAACGCAAGTTGTATGAAGTAATTACTCTTGATGGAAATCTATTATGTTTGCTCTTGTATCTAATATTAAGTATTTTATTTTAAATTAAAACGTATTATCGCAATAATTGGTTTCATTTTATTATTTTAAAGCCCTAACACGCCTCACAGCAACAACAGTGTGCAGTTGTACCTAAGTAGATACATTTGCAACAAAAATAAACTAAGTATACAATGTATCACATTCATTTACTGGGAACCCTGTAACTGTAAATATAATACAATGTCAGACTACATTAATTTCATCTGCGTTAGTGTGTTCATCTCTAACGAACCGTAAGTTATCGCATAAAATTAGTGTGTACTAGAACGAATAACATTTTTTGACCGTTAGGTAGGGGGATAGAGTCCATGCTACAGATGAACAGACATGAAGATAATAAAGAAAGCTAGAATTGTAAATATAGTGTACCTATGTAGCTTATTAGCTAGGTCGACTATTTTGTAGCCGATGATGCATATGAGCTGATTTTGGACTGATTCTGGCTATTTAAAACAATACCAGACTGATGACTTTATTCTCTTATTACGTTCCGCCCTACGATTGTCAGAAAAATATATTAATATAATACGCTTTATTCAAGAAAAGAGAATTAAGGTTTCATTCTAGTCGTAAAAATGCGATGCATAATTTACCCAACGCAAGTTTTTTGGAAATTCAGGAACATTACTACAGAATGCACAACAATGTGCATGTAGCGACCTACATTTTGTATTTACTTCTACTGATTAATTTTAAGAATCTTACATTACAACTACTTTGTGAAATGAAACGTAAGATTGATAAGAAAGACAGATTAAAAAAGAGTGAAGTGAGTTTTGGCAACCGAAAATACCTACTGACAAGGACTCGACAATTTGACTGTTCATAAAAAAATAAAAAAATATGAATTTTACTTGACACTGACTAAATGCACAAATCCTGCCAAGCCGAAACCAACAAAACAATGAGAGCCTAGGGCAGTCTGTGGAATGACCAGAAATCGGTTTCACGCAAAGACCATAAACCCCTAACATGACTGTGCACTATGGCGCAAAAAGCGAGAAACTCCTGTTGGTAGTGCGTCTTTTTCTAATGAGGTGACCATGACCAATTAGAACACGGAACAAATTGCTTGTAATAACTATTGTACAACGTGATAAATAAATTGATGCTACCTTATAAAGTTACCTAGCTAATTTATTTTAGGTAAAAAATACATATGTTTTTTTGAAATCTACATTACTTACCCTACACGTAGGTATTATCTAACCTATCGTTAATATGACAACAACCTAACACACCTTTCGTTACAAACAATACAAAAAAGCAGTAATATTAAATGAGTGTTAGGTCAAATGAACGTCATGCCAAAATTCTGGACGGACAAAAAAAAGGACTAAAAATCGAATAAAAGTATTGATTTGTTATTATACATTGCTGAACAATACAATTTTATGTCAACAGTCGGTACGTATCTACCTACCTACTACTAAGAGGTTGGAATAAAATCTGTACAACAAAAAAAATCATGGTTACCGTTAAGAGCTGGCAAGACGTCAGACAAGGACACACAACCAACGCGAGCTCTCTCGCTCAGACCGGTTTAGCTAGCTACCACTTACTATTGAAATAGCTACCCTAAACGCGTGGCGATAGATCTAATTTTAGCTAAACAAAAAAATTTGGTATTGTGTCCAGTTTAAGTACAAGGTCTTTGGTTTCACGTTACTGAGAGAATTCCTCTGGTTAGCAGGAATGAATAGAATAATTGCGGAACCGCTTTACAGGTACTGTAAAACAAAACCTTAGTTCTTTATTTGCGATATAGGTAGCGCTAGTCGCAATATACCACATTTATTCGGTTGCTGTGGCACGTTTTGAGTGAGCACACAGCGCCGTTGTTGACGGTTGGTTGGTCTTTGGTTGGACAGTCGATGGCGAGCCACTTTGAGGTACCTAGTCCCTACGCGATCGTGCAGAGGGCGCGCTCACTACTTCGTTCTTTGTATTGCAGTGTTGTGGTTCGAGAAAAATGCCATACTGTATTTTACTCAATACCTCCTAACGAATTAAAAAACCGGTACATGACTATAACAAAAACTAGGCATACGAGCTAATTCCCTAGCTTCTTGATCCACACATACTGATATTAATTGTCGAATTGCGTCCGTGATCCGTACACGTTTCCGCCATATTCATATTATTACATACATTTCCAAGAGTCCTCTCTATTTTAGCTCTTACAGCACGCTACATCAGCGGTCATACAAACTAAACTGGTGCAAAGCTATTTCATGGGCTAATTAAAAAACAGGTTATGACGCAAAAAATAAATTAATAATACGACTGGCATCATAAATTAAGTCTTTTATTTCAGAAAACGATACAATATAGCATAATAGTTTAATATAACAACAATACATTGAACTGGTGCCTATTGTTATTTAAAAACAGAATATTGTAATTACGGATATTTTAACTTTCATAGTTTAAAATGTTTAATACAAATAAAAATAATTTACTAATCACGAGCACTAGCTCTAAAGATGTCTCCGTGATATAATAAATCTAAGTTTGACGTCCAATTCTAGCCACCAGCATCTTATTCTGGAAATTAACTAGCCACCTCTTGGATATTCTCAATGGCAATTTATCACAAATGAATCTTAGCGTAGTCGTAATTTAGGAAAGTTATTCATGTCGAGAGTTCTTTAACGTTCGCTTAATAATACATTTATACTCTTTCATCAGGTCACAGCCTGCGATGATAAAAGGCCTATTGAGAATTAATCTACATCAAAACAATAGAATTTTTATATTTTCACCCATTTACTGTCAGTAAACCAACAGTGGCAGGCTTTACACTGTAAATACAAACAAAAATGTGACAACGAACATTTTAGTACTCATGGTCACCGTTACCGATAAAGGTCTTTGATCGCGTTCCAATTAGTTATTACATAAATAAAGAAACAAAACTGCTTTCCAGTATTATCATTTAACCAAACACCAATAACATTAAAAATGCAATAAACCATAGTGACATTCTCTAATATACTGACACAAAACTACGATTAAATGTGCTATGAAACGTGACATGCTGACTTCTAGTATTATTGAATAACAATCATTAATCGTGGTGATATAAAACTGACCCACGGTTCAAATACAAATTTACTTTAATTTTTATAACCGCATTTCACACCATCACTTCGACACTAGCTGAGCTTCTTATCTTTTAAATTAGCATTCATTGATTGTAACTTATCGATTCAGAACTTAGAGCTACACGATTTTTGCAAGAAATCACAAGTTTTTGTTAGTTTAAAATCTAAAGCTCAGCTAAACTTCGACTGACCGCGTCGAAACCCTAATTTTACAAGCGAGTAAGACAGACCCTCACATGATTTCGTAGCTTGACACGCTGATTTGTCACTCCCTCGGTAGACATTCGTCTATGACTAATATTTCCGAGTAGACGGAACTGCCTCACATTATAGTCAAATAATATTGCAGGAATAAGTTTGCGACAGGCTATCATCGGTTGCCGACGTAAGCTGTTGTTGAAGATAATCGATCAACCTAACAGCAGCAGCATTTTAATTGGTATGGTCGTAAAACAATTCCCCATATATATATTCGTTATTGATATATGTATCTATTGACTAATAAAATGTGAACAATAACTATAAATACTATTGCTTATTATGTTAAAAACCAATCATTGAAGTCGATCTTGAACCTAATTTTATACAGAGCATTGCACACATTTGCACTATCATAAGTTCCACATTTTGGCAATGTTCTACATTTATGAGGTCTAGAGTGATAACTTGACAAGTGCGCTGTATAAAAAGGGGTTCAATTTCGCCTGATTGGGCCGGGCCTATTTGGAATATAATATTATGTATGATAAGATAAACGTATTAAACAGATTATCAAAATGGGAAGCTATCGTCGGAAGATACGTAAAATCAGGTTCATTACAAACAATGGTGAGGTATATTATATAGAAGACAATAAGGTGCTATTACTTCTGGATCTCTACTCACACACCTACACACAAATAAGATTGCGTAAGTAAATTCTATTATTACATAGGTAACGACAATGAATTGGAAAAGCACACAACCGCTAATAGGCTATTCACATCCATAATATATACGTAAATAGTTTATATTGCTGAAATTTTTAATTATAACTAGTTCGCATTGTATAAGTAGGGTTGCCACACCTCATAGTATCGTATTGCACTATAGAGTCCGGAATTTGTTCCGTTTTTCCCTCGATCATTAAATCTCGAATGAGGTAATGCCGATATCCGGTCTGTATGACAGATCGCACAAGGGCCTCTGGCAACCCTGTGTATAAGAAAACTATCGAGTAAAAGTACTACTACTAATAAGAGAACTATAAAGGCATTTCACTAAAATGTAAAAGGTACATCAATGCAAGACAAAAAGTAAGGAAACGAAACTGCACGCGTTTGTCTGTAACCGCCTGTCTATATAGATACGACTTTATAAATTATATCGTATATTATTAATAAATTACTCAAAACAATGAGTCTTGTTTCAGTAGTCGATATTAGGCAGTCGATTGAGGTTACAATATTAGCTGGGCATATTTGAACAACGCGATTTTTAGGAAGTTTACACAAGAAAAAGTATTAACCATAGTATTAATACATAGCTTAATTCCACCAACGTTACCAAGTTTTATTGAGGCATCCGCTCTCTTCATGACTTTTCACATACCTACATAAAAACGGTATGTCTCAAACTACACATTATTAATCTATGTACTTATTACTAACAGCTATTTTTAATATATGAAAGCTTTCGACTTGCACACTTTTATACGTACGTCTAATCAAATAACGATTACCAAATACTATGGCTAAAACAACCTCCAAATGATAGGTACTTATAATCCTGATTTTATTGCTAACTATAGCTTTTGCACGCGACTTTTACCACG
Organism: Campaea margaritaria; assembly: GCA_912999815.1. Lineage (NCBI taxonomy): Eukaryota > Metazoa > Arthropoda > Insecta > Lepidoptera > Geometridae > Campaea > Campaea margaritaria. Next base: position 13,032,443 of record OU538788.1, read on the forward strand.
TGGAAAAAAAACTACAATTTATCGAATAAAAGTATCCTATATCCTTCCCTAGAGTTGAAACTATCTTCATACCAAAGTCATATCAGCTGTTAAGTCGAGAAAAGGGAGCAAATAGACATATAGAGAGACAAAAAGAGTTACTTTAGCTTATAAGATAAGTAGAAATATATATAAGTAGAATTTAGAGTAAGGATGTATTTTTTTTATAATGAGAATTATACATAACAAAATGCCTTCAACTGATTGCCTAATACCAGATGGAAGTGAAAAGAAAACGCGCGGAATCCGAACGAGACATGTACTACAGTACAAGAAACCTACATAGTCAATAGAAAACGAACATAATATAATATTATAACACTACCGAGCCGGTTACGCGGCAAGTAGTTTTAACATAAACGCTTTTAAAATGAAGCATGAACAGTTGGAAATAAGTCGACAATCTACATAGAGCCAATAATTTTAATCAGCGATGCGCACTGTGATTTTAACTACAAGGCAGGGAACCCCCAAGGAGTATCATCATATAATAAGTTATTAACCTGAGTAAACGTTAATAAAGTTCTATTTTCTATAAGTTAACGACCTTATGAAATGCTAATAAACATTCATTTACTATAAGCTATCAACCTGATTAAAGGTTAATTACCTTTCATTTTCTATAAGCTATCGACTTGATTAAATATTAATAAACTTCCAGTTCCTATGGGCTATCGGTCTGATAAAATTTAAACAACCTTCAATTCTCTATAAGCTAATAGTCCTGATTAATCTTGTTCATAGTTTCACATTCTAAAAATTTTAGTAAAATATGTGACTATATTAGTATATGTGACTGTCTTTAAAAAAGGAATAAAATCTATTACTGTAAATATTCTAAACTTCTAATGAGGTTCACAACGAATATAAATTGGAGCTATTCTTGGTGTTACGATAAGGAATTGCTTTGCAACTAAGGCATTATATCGATAAATATCCATTGATTTATTTCACCGTAATAACCACAAGTGTAAATATATCTGTGGATATCTATCGGCGAACACTGGTAAAAGTAGGTCCGCTCGGGGCACCAGGGTCGTTGTTAACGAGCTACGAGAACGAGAGTCACTATGCTACTGACGCGGACAGCATACAGCAGCCTTGCAGCCACAGCTGGTCGAACGTCTGGCGAAGGTAGTCCGCGTTGGTTAGTTAACTGTGACCTCTCGGGTATAGTATTCGTGTGTTCATTGTAGATTGTCGACTAATGCGGGTATGTGGAAGCTGCCTCGTGCGAGGGTCACCGGGAGTGGAGCAACAGCGATGTCAGCGAGGCGAGAGGTCGCGCAGGGGGCGCGGCGTGTTCACATGAAGTACTTGCCAATGATGATGCCGAAGATAGCCATTGCGACTGCGGTGACTATCCACGGCATCATGGCCGCCTGCGTAGTCTTCTCGGGCCCGTAGGAGTGCGGGCGCTGCATGCGGCCGTCACCCACCGCCTGGCGCAGGCGCAGTAACTCCTCCTGCAATCAAGCCACAGCCTTTGTAAGCGCCGACTATGGCCATTTACGTTCGCACACATCAAATGTAGTTCTTCGCACGCAATATAAGTGCTGACATTTTGTGAGCCTAGATCGCTTTATGAACTTAAACTTTAAGGTTTCAAAGTGACATGGTCACTAAAATTAGTATTATCTATCATTGGAAACGGGATATAATTATAATATTGGGAACTCAAAACAAACATGGTATACGGTATCCCGTTTACAATGATGGTAATAATGAAAAATTACAAAAATATAGGCTAGCTCTCCTTTGACTTAAAAGTATTGAAATGAGTGGATCTTGGAAAGCAAAGTAGGTACTAAGATTCACTTAGTGACAGCCTTGAGAATGTCTTCTAAAAGCAATCGTCGGGAATTGTGATTACGATTCAATGTAGGTAGGCACCGCCACCGTTTTGGAACAGTTTACTACCGTATATTTTCCTACTAGTTGTGATAACGAGCCAGCCACCACTCGCAAGCGCACACAGAGCTACAAATTATATATTTGTTTGTATTAATATATGAATTAACGTTAGCTCTCACGAGTGGCCATTATTATCATAAAGTGTTCCACTTTAATGCCAGGAGAAGCTTTAGAAATAATATTTTCTATTTCACATCTGAACGTATGAGCCAATAGTCAATTAAACAGTTGGCAGAAGTCCACGTATCGTACCATCACGTCATGTATCGGTTTATTGGGTCATATGGTTATTAAAAATATTTTGAACCCCAAAATAGTCACCACTGCACCGTTTAGGATGCTACAGCTACCATCATGCCGATAATTCATAAGGCTTATGGAAAGGCGCAAGCCGAAAATCGTATTGTAGTGTATAGAATACGGTAAAGACCAAAGGCTATTATCGAATTGTATCTAGGTCTTTTATAACTGAATTATGAAAATCTTCACAGTTGTTGTGACTTGTTACGTTCAAATATTAACAAAATGACTGACATCGCTTTAGGAAACAATCAACGTTGCTTTTTATTATCAACTTAATGCGCCAATTTTAATAGTTGCGTAATTGATTACGCATTATGGACCCAAATCTGATACTTGTGTTTTATATAATACGTGATAAGGCGAATAGTAGGAACCAGTGACAAAAAATAGTAAATCGTCCTTCCATCATTGTTTCATAAGATGATTCCATTTGTAAATGCCATACTGGTTGGATTAATGTTTGTAAGGCATTATAAGGCCAATACCTCTGTAGGTGTATTTGGCTTAAGGAATTAAAAAAAACCATAATGTGATCATAGAGACGACCTATCGGCTAAGCAATTTATATTATCACAGGTAGCGGAGCAAGACCGCTATTATTATTGCTGTATTCACTCTTATTATTCATGTTAATTTTTTAATTTCTATTCTGTTTAGTTTTACGACGACCGACAATTTAGACTAGATATAGTATTTCTCGAAGCTACGTGGAGTGGATGGATAATTCATACATTTAATAGTTTTGATTCATCATCATTCCCCTTCGCCTTCAAGCTTCGAGAGATTCTATACAGTTATTAACAACACCAAAATTATCGATTTTATGATATTATCGGCCGGCAATGTGGCGCCTGCGTGGTGGCAACGATTCATTATTAGCTAAAGTTGATTGACGTATCTCAATACGGAATTACGGGGGACAACTCTATCAAAATTAGCCGAGGATTCGGGTACCTGTAGGGCTTCTGGTGCTATGAGGCGAGTCCGCTCATACGTCGACAAGTGTTTTATATGAAGTACTGGTATATGAAGCCAGCAAAATGTGCGTCAAGCGTTATGCGCACGCGACGACTCTAGCCACTTGTTTGTTTGTTTAAATTCAGACTTTAAAATAAACTACGTATAAGTAGAGCACTACATTTATCATCACCGTCGTTTTGTTAAATAATAATGGATTAAGGTATTCCATTATGGTCCACGGCGCGGCGCTGCGACGATGAGATCAGGCCCCTGCGTCCGCAATCTACTAGTGAATAGCACAATGGCGGTCAGGAGTTAACTCTTCGATTATATTATATACCCACAGACATGCATATTTGTTTAGTTCAGTATACTAAGCGAAAAAGCCCATTACTAAGCACTTTCTCCAGAAAGAAACCAACATTTCATTACTATAATATAAACGTTATACTCATTTATATTAATTAAACAGATTAACTTTTGTCACGGCTAAGATTTAAACCTCTCAGCGATAGTACAAGAGTAATTAATAAATTAACGGTTGTACACGGCGCCATCTGTTTTTCAAAACATGTAACTAAAATGATGTTAAGCGTTTTAATTTAATTATTCGACATTATAATGCCATATATTTATAATACTATCACCCAAGACTTAGCCTTATGTAATTTATTTTTCCCCTATTTTAGTTGCCACTTACGTATACTGGGTCCAATAGTTTTTTTTTTTTTTTTAATTTTGAACACGAACAAATCTACTATACAGCTAAAGAGGTTATAGACATAAACTAACTACACAAACTACACGTACTACTACCACTACAACCTGAGCTTGAGGACGGGGAAGTCACTGTTAACGTTAAAGACAAATGGTTAATGCTGCGGGAGAAAACATAGCAACGTAGTCTTTACGAGATCCACTCGAAGGTTACACGCTAATCGAGGTGCAATCACATTATAATTATAACATACCTATGCACCTACCAAGGAATCTGTGAAACCCTGGCATCGTATTAGTATTAATAAGAACCTTCAAAAGTATCCGCAATACATACACCAGTTCGCAGATTATTTGGTAGTCTTTCTTGCATACGTATCACACGCTAGGAAAAAAAACAAAATAACTCGACAGCCAGTGTCAGAACTACTTTACAGCCGATATTCCGCGACGTGAAAGGACGGATATAGATCTATGCATTTTGAAAAGAAATGCACCTAAATCTATAGTTTTAGTTGCATACAACTCACTTTTAATTGGAGATTTTCGTGTCTTAATTTGCTTTCCTCCTCTCTCAAAAGAATAACTTCTACAGACGCCTTTTGCAGATCGTTTTCCACGTTTTCGGACTTAGGGAAAGTCAAAGTCTGGAATATTAATAATATAAAAAAAAAGGTTAAAAAATAATAAAAATAGGTATCAAACCGGATTGGTTTTTCAAATATAATAATAAATAAATAATAAACAGGTGGCAAATTATAAAACATGCAGTGTCAGGGTCCACCGGACCTCAGGATCATGGCTTATGAAAAGAAACATGATGAAAGTGGTGGGGTTTCATGGAAATGACATAGGATATGTTAATAAAGGATTTATAGATTGATACCTACCTTTTTTATTTGATATGCTTAGAGATCGCGATTTATTCAGTGAAAAAGGCTTTAGTTTTAAGGCATAAAGCGGTGTAGTACATCTTTTTAAAAAAATAATTAGCGCGTGTTATTTTATCTCTTATTTGTAAAAATATTTATGCGCAGAAAATGTTAGAGTTGAATGATGATAGAATGATGCAAGGCGTTGGTGTTGCGACCACGACGAGCTTCGACAGTTATACCGAGCCAATATTGCGTAGTAGAGATTATAATGTTATATGAAATGAAGTACCGTGGTCGTAATTAAAGTTGACGTGACTTCATCGTCCTTCCGCCGCTTTGCCTCGTTCTCGATAAGATTCTCTACAGCTTCCTGTAATATAAAGTACATGCCAAGATGGACTGATCTCGCCGCGAGTCGATCGAGCGATGGTTTCAAGCGCCACCCGTCTCCTGGGGACGCCGCGTGACAACGTGAGAACAATGCGGCGATAAACCGATACAACCCACGTGTCGATTCTACGATTAGTTAGTTTGAACCAGTCGAGTGGCGAATGGGCAAATAATAGTCGAACAAGCAAACGATCACAACAATACTACTATGAAACAATATCGTGCACTAATTGTTACATACATTTACATAGACATGGTAATGCTTCCCGTATGCGACTGAACACTGGCACGTGTCTATACTATAAGCACAGGGTTACCTTTGAGGCAGGCTTTGTGCCTTCATCGGCGACGGCGACTCTCTTCTTGGTGACTTCGTTTTGGGCGGCGTTGTCACCCGCATCCTGGAAAGACATCAATTCTATCTCGGGTTCGATGGTGATGGATTAATGATGGTAGATAAACACCGCGTTCATTCACCATCATCGTTAATTTTGTTTTATCTACGAATTCAGAATTTAATCTCGTATAACTGTCTTATAAGTACAAACACACGAAGCTTTTATTAATATTTTATGCACTAAGACTTTAAAAATTTATCTTTCGGTTTCGTATTCATTCAAGATTTGTATGTTACGACTCACTAGCGGTGCTCCGCGGATGAAAATTATCATATGTCAAAGTATCTATGTTTATCCATCCATCGAAATCTGAGCAGATGTTGTAATGCAAAGTTCCATCAAACACATTTGCATCCCTACCTACATAGCAGGATGCTAAATCCTTCATCTCATAGTCTAATTTATGGCATCACCGAGTCAGGAGCAGAAAATGCAGATGCCTTTGAAGCACCATCGACCATAACGAAGAGTTCAACTTGGCGACGAGCCTCCGACGCAACGATTTGCAAGCTTGGATTTATCAGACGGTTACCGATGAATACTGATACTAGTTTATATCGGGTATTAAGGTCCAATTTAGACAGTGCTTCGTGTGCTATATTTAAAATGCAGCTGTTACTGATGATCTCTTCTTTTTGTTTGTGACATGATGGCCCTTAAATTCTCGAACCGTATTATCACGGTAACGGAAATAATTAATACCGTTCGATGAGTACATAATCGTACATAATTATATATTAGCTACGCCCGGAGTTTACGTTTTCCCGAGGTAACAGTGCATCGGTCTCGATCTTTCTTTTTTAAATGTCCTCTAAAACAGGAGGTATACGTAAACAGCAGGCGGTATTATTACGATGACAGAGTTAATAGGACCAAAAAACATTCATAATTATTATGCAAATACAAAATTCATTTGAAAAGGAGACCACTGGCATGTCTGCTCCATTATGGTCATGTATAAAGATAATAATGAACATGACTGTGTTTAATACATGTACTAAATGTACGCAAACTACGCAATATTGACGCTTAATTTTTTTTACTTTCATTGAAGAATTCAATTCTAAATACATTGTAATATTGACCATTATTTCACAGTGTAACATTTCCGAGCGATGCCGAGATGTATTGGTAGAAGTATTACAAATAGTGGAACTTTTCTGTATGCAGAAGGGTCGCTAGTCCACCTAACGATATGTTAAGTACCATTGCTTTGCCAAATACTTGACTGCCAACCTGTAGTCTGCAAACATTACTGTTACAGTTTGAAGGGAATATCAAAACTAATCTCAAACACTCAACTCAACTCCGCTAGGAGTTCATTCAAACACTCAATGACTCCTAGCAGAGTTATTGAGTATATTGTAACCTTTATGCTGTGTTCAAATAAATATTATAATTTCATGTTTTTCGACTCTACGTAGTATATTTCATTCGTGATAATCCAGCTATACCTCCCACCTCTTTATAAAAAATCGATCCATACGTTTAAGCTCTAAAACTTTCCAAAGGAACGTACATATAGACGACCGAAAAACATAGTCCCCCTTCTTGGCATTTGGCTTCGATCAGATATACGCAGTCGGGTAAAAAATCTAATCAATGCTAATTTGAAATATTTATTATAAAAAATTGCGAATTCTTCTCAGAAAGAGCCCCAACCAATAAACCTAGTAGTACCTAAAGTAGTATTTTTATTGATTATAATCTTGATTTTACTCACATTGAGATTAGTCCCGCGCGGGGTCTCGAAGACGCACTTCAGCTTGTAATCCATGAGCTGATCGGAACTTATCTCTTTCCACTGTAACAATAGCATATCACAATGTTAAGGAAAGTATCTCTCTACTCACCAGTAGTACAATCAAGTCAAGCTGCAGTCAACTTCACGATTCAGTAAAGTTAACGAATTAAAATGAGAACGATTATCACTTTTCTTTCAAGCCCATTTTCGCGTCCAGATGGCGTTAAGTTCTAATAGTTCCCTGGTTGTTTCCTTATCTATTGCTTCGCTAAGGAGTGTCTAAGGGTTAACCCGAGTTGTCCAACAGAATAGCACTCATGAGCATTAAGAAATCCTGAGCTAAGAGTTAATTCTACTGAATAACGTGGGTAATATGGGTATTCTCAGACTCACCACTTGGTCAACATTAGTTTTCCCCTCCGGCGCGACGACGCTTTGTACCATGAATTTGTGTTTGTGTTTTTCATTTGGGTCCACATACACGGGCTGGGGCGTGACTGTAACAAGACGGAACATATCAGTGATGGATCACTAACACATATAGAAGCCATGTAAACCCTATAAAAAAACGTCTAAGCCTCGGGCGAAGGCGAAGGAAGGACGTCATGCCCTGCGCTGTAACAGTACAAGTGCAATAGCATAAAAAGAAAGCTATGCAATTGCGTTTTCAACATGTTCCACTAGGAAGAAATTACGAGTTTTCACAGTACTCAGTATTTGGAAGCGTGCTTGCACGATTATTAGGTAACTGATTATAAACAACTCACTTGCGATTTCCACTTTGGAGTTCGCCTCGAGAACCCCGGAGTTCGGACGCACGCAGTACTTCTTCGGTGCAGTCGTCTTTATTTTGAACAGAACTGTGTCCGTTGATGGGTTGGCCAGCTTGAGATATGTTGTGCAGCCATGTTCAAACATACCTGCGAAGTCAACTGAAATCTTGAATAATAATGACTATTTCCATTAGCATTAGGCCAGATGTAAACATGAGCAGATGAGCTCAGGTTTTGCACTGGTCAGAGTCATTATAATTACTTTAGCTCAACACTTTGTCCACGTCTACAGTTTATCACTATAAAAATTATCCCATGTCTTTCTCCATGGCTCTATCTCAACTTCAACTGTTATCAAGATTGGTTCAGCCGTTTTGCCGTGAAAAGGGAGTAAACTGATAGTTACTTACGCCTTTATAATATTATACTAACAGCGCCCCGCGGTCCCCTGCGTTAATACTTATCTCCAAGGAACCGTCTATTTTTACGGGATATAAATTGAAGTATTTTCTATACCAGGACCAAAGTATCAATATACCAAATATCATCAAAATCCGTTCACCGGTACAACACACAGATGTTATAAAAATTTACATTGTAAAGCGCGTTAAGGCTTGCGTCGTTTATTTGCGGACTGATACCGATTAATGTAATATTAAAATATATAAACCACGCCGAATATCGTCACAATAAAGCCGAACTCAAACACCAGGTGGGATGAGCCGCCGTTATTATATTACTTTTAGGCCTGCGAGACCGTCAGGGGGACTTTGACAAACACTCTCAAGCTCAAACTTTCCCAATATTGATTAAAGCTTACGTTAAAGTCCATTTTAGATGAAAAACGAACCAACCGAATTCGATATATTAAATAGGCACCGAGCTGCGCTCTCAAACTAAAATCGGAAACGTCGCTCTGAAACCTGTTAACATCAACGAGAGCGACGTGGACGGGGCAGTAATTGAACGCGCAGGGGCTCCACTGCCATCCATTATAAATACAGGAAAAGTGGACACAGTAGTCGAAGTGAGAAATATTGAGAAAACTGTCAAAAAGTACGCTAGTGAAATAATGAGACTGGCTATTAATGGAACACGACCGGATTTGTCACTAACTGTTGAATTATACAAAATTGGTATATTGATAATGATGGAAAGTACCCGAGAAGTATCCCGGGTGTTATTCCAAGAAATAAAACACTTAGCCATGATTAAGAAATTTAATCAAATCCGTTTTGCCGTTACGAAGCTGAGTAGGTAACAAACAAGCTTACATTATACATACTTTCGTTTTCCTATTCGTATCATCTATGTATAGATAAAAATGGTACGACGTTGCTTTATGTAGGTATTGCAAGTAGGTACTTACTTAAAAGGTCGCTAAGTGTAAGTTACGGTTGTGTCGTGTCATGTTGATTTGCATACATTGATAAAATATAAAGTTACTATTGTGCGTTTATTTTTGTCCGCTCGACTAGATAATCCGTGGGAGAATTAGAGGCGGCTGTACCCCTTCATACCCGTCTCGACGTCAACTCAACAATGCGAGGACAGGAATTAGCGCCGACCCGAGCGAACTCATAGCCGAGGCCAGTGTGTGACAAATTTAATGGACCCGGCACTCTGACAGTCGCCGTAGTAGGTATGCTCTTTGGCATGCATACTTGTCCAAGAGTTATCAACTGCACAATACCAACCAACTGACCTATTTACATTTTAACTGAGAAAAATACTTCAATCGTCAATTTATTTTTCAAGTTTTTTTATAATTTTGAATAGGATAGTTTTTTTAGGTATTCAAATCGATTCGTAAGTGCAACACCAGTGCTGGGTTGACACAGTAGGAGTAGGCCGGATTATGTTTTCTGACGACGGTCTGAACTGACATGGGTCGTCTACATAGCTACTATCGGTACTACCGTGCTGGCGCAGTCTGTGCCTGGCTAAATGCACGCACGGTTTACGTAGTGATAAATACGAACGACCTCCGTCAGGATAAAACCAAATAATACAGCTGAAGCGTGCGAGCTAGAGCAATGTCCGTAAATCTCATTTTACTTAGCGAGAGAAATGTAGGGACAACCAACCGAGTCATCCTGTCTGGACCTTACTTGTCACATCACTGTCCTCTTTATACCTCCTACTCAACTAACTATTCAAATAAATAATCTATGTATCCATCCATATCTATAAACATAAAAGTGAATCCCTATTTCCCATGGTCATGTATCACGCGTGAACGGCTAGACCGATATCGCTAATTCTTTTTTTTTTTGTGTTTGTTATTCTCAGGAGAAGGTTCTTATGTAAGTACAAAAAAAATGGGAAAATTTGGGTAAAGCTGAACATAATGCTTATGTGACTTTTGTATGAATTCACGATTTGACATTAGATTTTTTCGCGATATTTGGCTATTCCAATGTAACATGGTGGTTTAAAACTGGAATTACGAGGGTGAAACCGGGGGCGCAATAAGTTATTCAATAAAAAAAAGTGGTATCGTTTGAATTTTTGAAACAGTCTAAAAGTGTAAAATAATCACACTCAAACAAAAAACGTGTGACTCATTATTATCATCTACTAATATTATATTCCGTGTATACGAAAACCAATGTTTATAACACTTTGTTGCTCCGAAATAAACCGGGCTCAACATAAACCAAAATAACACAGGCCTTTTAACAAACAAAATTAAGTCATACAAAGTTTTGCAAAAACGTAACTCTGTCGAGTAAGTTACAAGCCTGCTTAAAACTTTCTTTTGTATAGGAGCTATTATTAATCTTTCCTAACTAAAAGTTGACAAACAAAAATTGCTCAACAGACAGATGTTGAAGTTGAAATGTAAGATTACGTGTAATTTTTTTTTAACTTTCATTTGTGTATTTTTTTGGCTTCACCCGTACAACCGATGAACGTAATGGAAAGCATAGAATGGTTTTTGACCTACTTTTAAACGTCTGAATTATAAGAAAGCCTAAAGGCAATATCTAAACATAAACTACTGAAATGATTGAATTTGGGTATGCACAGGTAGTTAAGGTAGTTTAAGTAGGTAGCAGAGAAACTGACCAAGAATTATATAAATGGTGCTTTTAAATCCAATAGATAAAAATCGTGCAAAATAAACAAAATAGAGGGTAGAATATAATATAACAGAATTTACTTATTTTCATAGTAAAACACAATACGTAATTTAAAAACTATAGCAATGAATAATACAGCCTCTGGTATCAAAGTTAGAAAAGAACCCTTTTGGTATAGCAATTCTGTCGGTTTATTATGGGTCTGAAGTCCCTTGACCCAAGAGAGATACATGTATTCAAAAATATGTCCTACTCTAAATGAAGGTAGACAGTAGGTCGCAGAGAAACTGACCAAGAATTATATAAATGTTGCTTTTAAATCCAATCGATAAAAATCGTGCAAAATAAACAAAATAGAGGGTAGAATATAATATAACAGAATTTACTTATTGTCATAGTAAAACACAATACGTAATTTAAAAACTATAGCAATGAATAATACAGCCTCTGGTATCAAAGTTAGAAAAGAACTCTTTTGGTATAGCAATTCTGTCGGTTTATTATGGGTCTGAAGTCCCTTGACCCAAGAGAGATACATGTATTCAAAAATATGTCCTACTCTAAATGAAGGTAGACAGTAGGTCGCAGAGAAACTGACCAAGAATTATATAAATGTTGCTTTTAAATCCAATCGATAAAAATCGTGCAAAATAAACAAAATAGAGGGTAGAATATAATATAACAGAATTTACTTATTGTCATAGTAAAACACAATACGTAATTTAAAAACTATAGCAATGAATAATACAGCCTCTGGTATCAAAGTTAGAAAAGAACTCTTTTGGTATAGCAATTCTGTCGGTTTATTATGGGTCTGAAGTCCCTTGACCCAAGAGAGATAAATGTATTCAAAAATATGTCCTACTCTAAATGAAGGTAGACTGAAGAAGGTAGAACTGCAATTTACAGCAAAATATTCCATTATTATCATAATTCTTTATATATATTTTCTGAAGACTCTCTTTTTACTACTAAAGGTACATCTAACTACACTACATCACTGTAGTAGGTACAACCTAGTATTTGACATCTAGGCTAGACATGTAGGCGTATGGATTAGGATCTTCTTAGGCTTATCTACTTCAGCATTGACGGTAAGCCGCCAGTGACACCTAAAAGTGCATTTATATTAGGTCTTCATCAACATAATTGGACATTTGAGCACATAATTTCATTTGCAAAATATTGAGGGTCTCCGGAAATCTTATTAGGAATCGTTACGTATTCATCGCCGATTACAGATGCGATATTAAAATAAGTGGTTTGCAACAATAAGGAATAAGGAAAATGTAAAAAAACCGCACCCTGACAAAACGCCGATATCTGGAAATAGAAACTCCATTTGTCAGCAGCTAGCTCACGACGTATGCTGCCCAAGTTTCAATGCGGCTCCACCTAGCACAGCAAAATGATAGACCACTTACCTTTAAATTTGAGTTCATTTTGTGGCTCGATAGTTAACACCTGGTTTGGCATTTTGTATTATTATAAATTTTAGTATTTCGTTGGAAAAAACTAGTAGATTGCAAGAAAATTTATCGTTGCACGATGTCGGCCAGCCGAAGCGAACGATGAATGACGAATTAGTTCGAGCGACAACGACATGCGCATTGCGTTTGCTTTGCAGGCTGCCAATTTTCACAGATACACAAAACTGTAGGCGGTGGCTGGCAGGCGCGGCGGCGCGGGGCGGCGCGCAACCATCGGTCAAGCCAACGCGCCTGCGGACTTATTCTGGAGTGAGAGGTGGAGTTGTTATCTGTGTGCTTATTCATAATTTTCACTATTATCCCTCCAAAATCTAAGGAATGGCTGATAGGGAAGAAAGGGTAATTTTTTAAATCTCACCGGGTGACAAAATTTCAACAAAACAATTGATTTCGTTTCAGAAATCGGTGAGTTATGTATAATTTTAAACTTTATTTTTAGATATATTCCATCTCTATCTGATTCACCAATCCGAACCGGGCCCCCGTAGCGGATATGGCGTAACCCTGCCCACGAAAGTGAGGGGAGATCAGTGCTCAGCAGTGGGACGTTACGGGTTGATGATGATGAATTGATGATGATCTTATTGAAAGAATTGAGCCACCTACATTTTTTATTTCATAATTATGTGTATATTATAATAGTGTTTTTTAATGAATATTTTGTCCTTAAAAAATCTGAATGGGTATTTGAATATCAGGGGATTAAAATAGTATATACTGGGAATTTTGTATCATTTACCCACACTCGTATACGCAATAGGTAGGTACTATTCTTGAGACAAATATCTGAAGTCAATACTGTCTTCCGTTTCCTTCATTATCTTTCGGTCGGACTCACAGAATAACAAAACTTTTGTACTCGAAGTATGGAGTTTGTGTACACAGTGCACAAACACCAGACTTCGAGTACACAGTACACAAACACGTTTTCATCCCGGAGCAATGAATGAATGAGTAGCAATAAAAATATGATAGCCTGTGGTGTATTAATGCTCTGTGGATTGGAGTAGTTGCAGTGAATGAACGAAATAATAAATCAATCAAATTCGATCAATAAAATAGCGTCGGTCTCGCATTGAAGTTGGAAAAGTCAACCATTGTTTACGGACGATTCAAATAAAAAATTGGTTAATTGCGATATTGTCAGTAAAACTCAGATAAACTTCGGTGTATATCTTCTTGTAAAACTGTCTATCCCTGTGAACGTTTTCCTATTATTGTGCTCACCTTCAGAGAGCGAAGCTTCAGTGGCTTCCTTCGGTGCTTGCATAACATGCTTGTGATTCCCGGCTCTTCAGTGGTGGTCTTTTCTATTTAATATGAAGAGTTTGAATTTAAATTTTGTTTTGAATACATTACGATTTGATCTTGGGCTCGGCTTTAAATTATTATCAAATTCGCGACAGCGTTCAGGGTCTCTTACTCGCCAGTTTGATTTTCGTCCTAAGCCCGCGCGGCTTTTCCATACCACCGTGAGTCTTCAATCGGACAATGAAGATATTACTGTGCTTCCATCGCCGCAAGAAGTAAGTGCCGCTCTGTTTTGTTTATCTCGTAAAATGCATTACTCTGGTTTTCAAAATTTATGTTTTGTTCCAATATGTCCGCTTCTGCCCCACGAAGTGCTTGGCTGTATTTTAATTTTAATTTCTTTTGAATAGTTGTCTGAATATTTAATGAAACAAATCCTATTATAGCTATTCTCCAGGTCTCATCCTTATCCTTATCCTTACTTCCTTACTTATATTTTAAATGCGAAAGTAACTCTGTCTGTTGCTCTTTCACGCCTGAACTACTGAACCAATTGAAATGAAATTTGGTACAGAAATAGTCTAGAGCCTAGGGAATGACATAGGCTACTTTTTATCCCAAAAAATGCATTGTAAAGGATTGAAATAGGGGATGAAAGTTTGTATGGAAGTATCGTCATTTTTGAAGCTAGAACCTTGAAATTTATTTTTTAGGCTTTTGATTAGATATAAATAAATATGACATTCAAAGTTTGTAATAATTTACCCTTGAGGGGGTAAAATAAATGTAGAGGATGTAAGCATGTATGGAAATATGTAAGGTTTCGGCTAAACCACTGCACCGATTTAAAAAATTCTTTCACTAATGGAAAGCTACATTGACAGCGAGTAACATAGGCTATATTTTATTCCCATATTCCTGCGGGAACAGGAAACCACGGGTGGTTTCAGGGTGAAACCACGGGGTGCAGCTAGTAGAGAATAAATACTACAGTCACATAGTTATCATGTTCTGCGAGAGATAATACTAATATGGAGGTGCAGAGGACATTGTGTTTTATAATCTGGTTTGTATAGATTGATACTTGTATAGAAATGTAAAAATCTGATCTTTACTATTTTCAGGTTACCTCCATGCTTCGCAAAAATGAGTATCAAAAGGAATTTCCCAGGGGACCAGTGAAATCCTATGATTCCAACCAGCTGGCCTCAAACACCCCCATCGAAGATACAAGATCCGAGGCGCTATGCACACTAACATCGGGTATAAAATAATATTTCAATGTATTCTAGGCAGCTTGAAATAGCCATGACCAACTGCTTCAAGCTCGATTGCATAGCCAACTAGTCTTCTTGCATTAATATGTATGAGACTGCTCAAGCAGTAGTTACTAATTCCAATAGTTACCAGCACAGCAAGAATACATCTTGAGGGCGAGCAGATGTAAGACATATTCAGATTGCTCTCGCCTTCGCAACCTGTCAACTGCTCTGGCGCAATTATCTCTCTCTCCACTCTTCTCTTGTCTGCCCCTGCAGTTGATACGGCACACATACACTCTTACTGTAGATGTGATACTATATCTGTACATAAACTTTCTGTTTTTCTTCAGGTCTTCTGGTAGGTGTGTACGACGGGCACGCCGGGCCTATGTGCGCACAGGTGATTTCCAAACGGCTGCTGAGCTACATTGCCGCTGCAATGCTGCCGATAGATCTCCTGAAGAAATTTATTCAGGATGGGGGGTCCAAAGACAACCTTATTGAGTCTTTTAATGACAGAGTGAGTTCAATACATAATTTTTATTGTCTACTAGCTGCACCTGCGGTTTCATACAAGTAATTCCATTTTTCCTACCAGTACTGAAGACCACACAAAAAAGTTTCAAATTGTGAGTTTATACAAAAACGATATAGAAAAAAAGCACATTCAGTTTTTCGTATAAGTACATATAAGTAAAACAAAAACAAATAATAATCCTTACTTCCTTACTTTATATTATAAATGCGAAAGTAACTCTGTCTGTTGCTCTTTCACGCCTGAACTACTGAACCGATTGAAATGAAATTTGGTACAGAAATAGTCTAGAGCCTAGGGAAGGACATAGGCTACTTTTTATCGCAAAAAATGCATTGTAAGGGTTTGAAATAGGAGATGAAAGTTTGTATGGAAGTATCGTCATTTTTGAAGCTAGAAGCTTGAAATTTATTTTTTAGGCTTTTGATTAGATATAAATAAATTTGACATTCAAAGTTTGTAAAACTTTACCCTTGAGGGGTAAAATAAATATAGGGGATGAAAGTATGTATAGGAATATGTAAAGTTTCGGCTTAATTTTCTCTAATGGAAAGCTACATTGACAGCGAGTAACATAGGCTATATATTATCCCCATATTCCCGCGGGAACAGGAACTACGCGGGTGAAACCGCGGGGCACAGCTAGTAATAAATAAGCGGTGGTAGCCTAATGGGAGAATGTCCACCCTCCAATCAGAAGGTTGTGAGTTCAAATCCCAATGCGGGCAGTAACAATGTGTTTCTGTAAAACATATGTATGTAATTATCACTCGCTTTTCGGTGAAAGAAAAAAATTGTGAGGAAACCCACATACCTACCCGAGAATTATTTCGAAGGTAAGTATGTTATTCACCAATCCGGACTGGGCCCCCGTGGTGGATTATGGCCTAACCCTCCTCACAAAAGTGAGGAGAGACCCGTGCCCAGCAGTGGGACGTAATGGGTTGATGAATGATCTATAGTCATTAATACTTATCTCACTAATATTATAAATTGGAAAGTTTGTGTGTTAGTCCTCTTTTCACACTGCTAGTAACAACATATGCTAAAATTAACATATGTATTATAATTTTCTTTTAAACTGAAACCATAATTAGATAATATTATCATTGCTTTAGTAGATCATATTTTGTCTTCATTTTGTTGTTTTTGTCTATGTATTAATTATTATAATAATATGTATTAATTAGAGATTTAAACTTTTCACTTGTCTTGTATGTGCAATGTTTGCCTATTTACAATAAATCTACTCAAATCATTTGAGTTTTGAGTGTTAAAATAAAGCTGACAAGTACAAAAAGTTAATCTGTACATTAATGATTGTTAAAAAAAAATATATATAAAATATCTAGTTGACTTAAAATAGGCTACTGAACAAGAATATATAACTATTTGAAAAAATGGTGTATGTCAGTCTGTCTGTTTATTTTCACATCACGTAAAAATACTGAATAGATTGCGAGGCAGTTTTTACAGTTTAGCAGCTTCGAATGTGATCACACTGTGATCAAAGAAACAGCGTACACATATAAGAAAAAACATTAACCTAACTCTTTTCATATTATATTTTTACAGGTTGAAATCACTGAAGAACTGAAAGCAGAATACGAAAAAAGTTTTCAAAACTATTTGAAGGAGCTTGCTGAGAAAGGTGAAGAGCCTGACGTGTTGCAATGTATAAAATCTGCGATTTTGAAGCTAGATGGTGATTTGTCTAATGAAGTTCTGGATAATTACGATAAAACTGGTAATGTGAACCCTAAGACTCTGTCTGTAGCACTTTCCGGAGCAGTGGCTTGCGTGTGCTTTGTGGATGGGCCAGAGTTGTTCGTCGCGAACGTTGGCGATTGCAATGTTGTTGTAGGCAGCTTTCTCGAAGACAATGAGTGGCATGCCAAGAAGTTAACCACTGAACATAACTCAGAGAACTTTGATGAACTCAAGAGAATCTGGAATGAACATCCTCCCGATGAAAGAAAATCGGTTATCAGGAGAGACCGACTACTCGGAGAGCTCGCTCCCCTACGGAGTCTTGGCGACTACCGATTCAAATGGCCTGCTGCAACACTCAAGGAGGTCGCTGTTCCACTGATCGGCCAAAAAGCTATCCCGGCCAACTACCACACCCCACCTTACTTGAGCGCCAAGCCGGATCTTATCCACTATCGTCTTTCCCCAAAAGACAGATTCATCATAATCGCTTCAGATGGACTGTGGGACATGATGAGCAGCCTGCAATCTGTTAAATTAGTCGGGGAACACATGCTAGGGAAGCTATTTTTCAATCCATTGAAGCTGCCGAATAAAGATGTACAGTTGGGTGACCTAGATGAGCTGTTGGTTCACAGGCAAGAGAATTTGAAGAGTAAGCCTGAAGATAGGAATGCGGCGACGCACCTGATCAGACATGCCATAGGAGGTACAGAGTATGGTGTGGACCACGCGAGGCTCGCGCACCTTCTCAGCTTGTCGCCCGACGTGAGTCGCATGTTCCGTGATGATATTACAGTCACCGTAGTCTTTTTAGATACGGAGTTTCTCTGGCAATGTCCTTCTTAAATGTCTATGGTTCATGTGACTCCTCCGGGTCGGGTCGTCATTACGTTTGCATTTGCATCTAATGACTATCCAATTTTAGAGTGCAACTAATTAAAAGCTGTGGATCCATCTTGCTTCGGTGTACCGTTCGTGCATCTCATTAGCTTCACGTATCATCACATTTTAATTACAAATGTGTACTAAAATAGGACTTTTGAGAATAGTCCAGTAAACCAGCCAGTCGGTAAGATGATACTATGCTGATCCACTACTGCGGCGTTCTGAGCTATGTCCGTAACTATCTATTTATAACTTGACACAAACATTGAATTTGGTGCCTTCTATTTATTTGATATAATTGTAGTTTTCGGCATATTTACAAATTAAATTAGGTTACTTCTTCTATTTTTATCTGTTATTTCTAAATTTTTTAGAATTTCGAGCGTTGTGTCAATAGCTATAGTTCTTACTGTTTACTACTTGGGTCCGTATCTAATAAAGCTATTTATTTTTATAAATATCATCTCCATCGACATCAAGAGACATAGAGTGAATGTAAATCTTTTCTTGCCATTGTATGTTCCTATGATATAATAATTATATCTCTCAAAGTTTAGATTAATATCGAAGGAGAAAATTATTGGTGCCTTTATGCTCCACACGTCATGACGAGAGTGAACCTAAATTGAAAACAACCCAAACAAATATTTTATAAAGATTTTGACGATGGGTAATAAATAACAGTTGAAATTTAAATTTGCATTGGATGCGGACCAATCTCATATTATAAATGTCTATTTATTGTAGTGTTTTAACTTAAAAACTGTGTGTGTGTTTGTATGTGCTTGTTTCACTTAAGGTTTAGAACGCAGGGCTCTTAGACTTAGGTCGGAGTAATTGGAAAGAAGTGTGATAATTTGATAAGGAGGAAAGTTTTGATGTATTTTATTATATACATCGTGGATGTAAGTTATTTGGTCAGTGTGACCACATCCGCAAATTACTTAAGTGGGATACGCACAGTTAAGTAAACTTTGTGATAGTCAACACTCTTAATATTACTACTATTACTACTACTACAGTAGATCCGTATATCATTAAAATATTTAAAATGACCATCACCTCTCAGTAGATACATAGAAATAAATGATTGTCCTTCTCAATGTAAATCTTTGTCTCAAGTAAAGTATTTGTGTAGTTTTACTCATGGTCTGTCAATGAAAGTATTAATATTTTTTGAAAACAATCTTTATAAATAAATATATTCTTATTATATAAGCAGAATAGGTCTGCCTAAGTATCCAAGTTCAAAGATTTTTATACGCCATCTCTTGTGCTTTTGTATTAACTGTCGCTTTTATTCGAAGTAGTGTTGTTCCTTACCAATGACTGTTCTAGATAAGTAATTTCAAGATTTTGTGTACTCTTTAGTAGGCAAGAGCTCTGAAATGGTGTCGTCTGCCTATTCTTGTCTTTGGAAACATAGTTTTGCATTAATAAATGGATGAAGTACTACCCAAAGCAAAGTTTATCTACATATCTGATGCCTGTGACTTCGGTCAAGTTTTTGTTTTTAACAGAAATGTATGAATGACGTGCGAAGGTGTAATTCTTTTTGACTTAGGCGCACCTATAAGTACATTGATGGGATTATGCCAAATAAATTCGCGGGCACATGCACATTAATTACAAAGTTTCAACTCAATTGGTTAAACGATGCCCGAACGCATTTGTGACCGAACAGATGACCTAACATTCAATTTTGTATATTAAGTTGTGACATACATAAGTACACATTTTGCATGAATACTATTAAAATTTTGCAAGTATGTACTTCTTTTGACAAAATTTTATGATTTTAAATATTAGTCAGAACATATTACTGTAAAATATAAAGTTATCATACGTCTGAAAATTTAGAACGCTTCCATTTCAGTATAAGTTTCAGAGTAGGTTCTTTATACCGACTAAATAGCTGTGGTTTGAAAAGTTGGTGGCAAATTTGGCTTTTGGTGCTCAATATCATCGCAGCAGTGCCCCAATGCAATCATAAAATGAAACCTGGCCGCTGTTGGTGGTTTTGAACCTATTCCTACTCTGTTTCCTCCATAGAAGTAATTTGACATCCTATGTGACTTCTATGGCTTCCTCACTTCCTTGTAGAGGAAAGCTAACTATGTAGTTATGCTTTTTTCTTAATACTATTTGAGTGACGAATACTAGTCTTAACTATAATTGAATATTGCATACAGTCTTCTATAGTATGCTTAACATGTTAGGTACATTAATGTCAAGTGTACGAAACACTTGTCGGTACATTTAATTAATCTTAATAATTATTATATAGGCTTAGTTTGGTTTAAAAAAATGCAATATTTATTTAGGTATTTATTTAAGTTGTGAACTTTATGTTGTAGTGTGCTTAATTTAGATTAGAACAGCGGGTTTCACCAATTAATTTCACAAGGATCCTAACTATGTCCTTAATCGAAACTTCGCAATTTTGTTGGTGGTTAAAAATATAAGTGATGTAAAGAGAAGAGTGGAGAAATTATTTTTAAAGAATATAAATATCAGTTTTTGTATGAAATTTAACTGTCGTGTTACCCTAGGTAGGGTGAAGGACGAAAAGTCCTTGCACATGAACATTTTTTGGAAAGTAAATTAGCTTTGAAAGCATTTTAGATGTGGCATAATATATGCAAACTAAAACATTCTTGAATTTCATTGATATACTTAATAATATTTATTTTCCATGGTATGCGTACGTAGGCAAATAACATACTAAATCGAAATTGGTTCATGAAAACATATTATTTTACTTTCTCTTAAGCTGCGACAGAAACATGTAAATCAATGGCGTGGCTCCACCACCAATAAAATTGAAAAACATTGTCTAACTGTAACACTATATCTCATTGCGTACAATTGTAAGAAAAGGGGACAAAGTACCCCTTTACGTTTATGGCACCTTGGTGAAATCCGGTATTAATATTTTATATTCATATATTTATTATATTATAATATCCTTGAGTGACAGGATCTCTGTCAACTCCGTAGATACCTACTGTGGAACCAAATATTGTCCCAAATTAAACTTCCAAGTATTAACATTTTATTCATAGTTATTCACGATAATCATAAAAACTAATAGTAGTTGGTGAACATTTTCAATATTGTATCTTTGTCGATTTCAATTTATAGTGTGGTAAACAATCAATAAATGTCTTTATGTGAACCAATTTTGCCTGTATTATTTGTATTTACCCATTTCTTTTATTTTATTGCCGATTCAGTTCCAGGGGCCGATTTTTCAATCTCATTTCGTGACAAAATGGCAGACTTATCGATTTCTTATCGGCCATTTTGGTGAAATTAGACTACCGATGAGATAAAAAACATCGTATCCCCGTGATATAACAACATTATTTTTATTCATAATTATCATTGAAGGGGTCGGGTTTTTCATATTTTTAGGCTATAATACATATGAAAATTAGTAAAAAAAAATCTTAAATTTAGGGGAAGTTGGAAAAATGTCGTAAATAAAACACAAGTTTCAACTTCATTTATTTAATAATCGTCATTATTATTAAAAGTGAAGTACATACCATAGTATCTAGTAAAGTAGGCGAATAACAGTCATTATATAAAGAGAGACGAAGTTTAAGGATAAATATTATATAGGTAGGTTAAAGTTAAATTATAATTTAGTACCAAAAACAGATATGAAACAATTTTCTGAGAGTGGTACCATCTATTACATAATTTACCGTGAGATAATTTCCAAATGGTAATACAATAAATGAAGAAATAACAGGCACCAATCAAATTAATTTTCTTAGGAAAAACAATATTAGATAGGTACTTAGGTAGTTACTTCATCAATAATATGCATCCTGTTCAGATAACCAGATTAAAATTCGAACACTTTTGCAAATAAAGACGCGCGGTTTCGGAAGATCTAGGTTTCCGATGAGCTCGGCATGTCTGGCGAAAGGCCGAAAGTCACCAAGAGGTACTTCACAGACGCATTTTGAATTTGGCTTCATGTTTGGGGCGGCTGTATATCGCGAAGACTAGCTAGGAACAGCCCCAAAAAACCACAAAAAATATGCATATTTTTCTCCTATGTCCGTTACTTTTTTTGCAAAAGGATTCAATATTTTGATTAAGTACAATAAGTAATTGTTGTCACAATTAGGTACATAATGTCGATTAAAAGATATTAATAGAACCATGTTTTATGCTAAGATAGATTCTTAGTTCTGTTCAGTTGTTCAAGTGTGGTGTTGTGAACGTGGCACTTTACAATAAATGAAGTTATTACTATTATACGGCGGGTACAATTATCTAAAGAGGTTTAAAGGACTCACAAACTGCATTATATAATGTGAAAAGAGAAGATCAAAACAACAGTGAAGATTATGAAATTATGATGACTACGTAGATAAAACATTATCCTATACTAAACTAACAGCTGACACGAAACATAGATTATTATTTAGCGGAGATTCAGTGAAATAGAGTTTGGCGGTTCTGAATACTGATTTAATTTTGACTACAGCACCGCGGACGGTGCTGTTGCGACAATCCTTTCCAGCTGGATGATACAAATCTTGGCACAAAACAGTTCGTGCCAGATGTAAAGTTAAAATAAATTAAAAAGTGCCTACTTATGTTATATAACTGGCAAAACTATATTAAAATTACAATTAAGCAACAAGCAAGCATCGCTTGCATTTCGAAAACGTTTCAACGAATTTATCACACTGTAACATCAGCTACTTAGATCTAGACAAATTGCACAGCCCGCAACACGTCTCCTACTCTAGTTCGTTCGAAAAACACTTCATAATTCACTCGAAAGACACAAATTGACCCACGATTCAAAACTATACCGTCAAAATTACCTACCAATTACCATCATCAAAACCCAACGTACACCGCCTTCGATAAATAGCTGAAACGTTACAAATAGCGAAAAGTTACACTTTAATTAAATATTTAGAAATCCGTTACGAGTATCATAAGAAACTTTTTGCAAATTGTAATCATGTCGTAGGTACAAAGCCGTTAAAAGTATGTTTCTTATTACTCTAAATAGATTCTTATACGTAAAAAAAAACTTATTTACGTTGAGAGTCGCTAACGGAAATATCCAAAAATCCTCCAAAATATAAGTTTTCAGAATTCGCCAAGTAGGATGGAGAGAGACGTTCGTACTCCTAGGATAGTTTAACAAGTTATAGAATGATTTGGCATAGACATGAACAGCGGTGCTTCCGGCATAGAATCGTCCGGTCGCAGGAAAGTGAGAACGTGCTATATTTCAAAGTTATATAATAATACACATATCTACGTCACACTACGGTCTAAAACATGAATATTCCATGAAAAGTACATAATGCAATAGATCTATGAGTAAAAGATTTATTTGTCTCTTATTAAAATCCAAAGAGCGGCTCGTCCGACAGTTACGGGCGGCCGGCATCAGCTCACACCCTTGCAGAAGTCCACCCATCACATCACCGTACCTACAGTTTCCGTACGTATAGCAAGTCTAGTTCACCGTAACTTCGTGTTAAATCCGTCATCGAATTTTGTTATATCATTTACGAATGTTCCAATTGTCTAAGTTCAATCAAATACAAAATAACGAGTATTGTATATTGAACGAACTTTTAATTCCTAATTACAAATTTACACAAGTTTTCTATGTTACATTGAGACTTGTCGAGGCGCATTCATGTGATAAAAAGTTAAGTCTCAACTTTTCTTGTGGTCATGCCAATCAGCACAACATTTTGAAACGTTTAAAGGGCCGTAAAAACCCAAGACGTCTGTTTTCAGCATTTTTATATTGTCTCATGCAAATTTTAACTAATGGGGCGCAACTCTTATCAATCTATTAGTTTATTAACGATAACAGTAAAGTGATAAAAGGTATTCGTAACTATATACCTGATGATAAGTGATGATCTTACTACTGCAAACTAGTCATGGGCCAGCAAGAGGGAAAAAGTAATAATTTGTTAAGTGTTGATGTAAAACATAATTATCGAATCCGATATTACAATGCTACAGACATTGTCTCAAAAATGTAGTGATTCTACTTGTTAAAACGTTTAATATAATAAGTAAGGTATTATACATACTTAGAGTTTGTAAAAAAACTTTACAGCCGAAGTGCGCGTTTTGCAGTGCATAAAAACAAGGAATAGACGTTATTAAATGAGCCCAGGAGCCCTCGATCAATCTCTCGCTCGGTGCATCTTGTCTTTGGGTAGAAGCCCAGTTTAACTAGATCCTGACTTCATACAAAATTCTAATAGATTAAAAAGCGGACCCAATCACAAGTAGCGGCGTTCATCATTTACTTTAGAAAGAGCATTCAATGGATTTGCCAACACGAAATGGATGGCGAGGGTAAATACTTACTATACGTATTTTGGCAATATAGGTACATACCAATACTATCAAATATATATAAATACATTCATTAGAATATTTACATTTACAACCATGTAAGTATTCAAAAAATAGACGTAATTCTTACGAATACAAACATGATTATAATAATAAACAAACTTAAAGAAATATGTATTAAATTCCTGATCCCAAAAGTTGTCAAACGTTTCGTCGATTATTAGCAAATTGACCCACGTTACCATTGAAACCCACAGCGGTCCTATTATTCTGGATGTAGAATTATATCCTCGACGAAACTTATATCTGGTGGGTGTTTGCTAGGTTAGGTGTTGTCACGTTACCAAATATGATATATGGTTGAATATAAATTAGAGTTACCACGAGTGGTTGAATAATTAACAAATGAGTTCAATACAAAAACCTCGCTCTTTGCCCGGTATCATATTGGCAAATGTTCAACAGAAAATGACAATAGACTTCCGCCGCGTCCATTGTTGGCCCTCAACTTCTTCGAGTCCGATTCGTAACTTGTCGGACTCTCTGCCAGTAGGAAGGTCGCCTCATTAGCTTTGTATTGCAGGTAGGTCACCTACTGAAGTGTAATAAATAGTTCCAAACATCGAATTACATTACCTATTGGTATTTATTAGACAATAACGGGTCAATTTGTACACACAGGTCTATGTTTTTGTCTAACAAATGTGAAAGTTAAGAACTTCTATACTTATGGTTATTGAAGATCTACGAGTACACCATTAAACATCAACTGCTGATAGAGATTACAATATTAACTTGTTAAGATTATTTGAATATTGGTTATTGTGGTTAAATATTATTAACACATAGAGATTATTATTAAAACGGTTACATATAATGCTGCTACTTAGTTACACAATAAACATAGAATCACTATTGGTTAAACATCAAGTGGTGTAATATAATAATTAATCAAACATCGAGATATTGTTAAGAAAAATATTAGAGAGGTACGAGTTCATATTAATACGTACTTTCTGGTTCGTAACACAGCGTACTGTACAGGTTATCTGCATTTGCGGTGTCAAACCTCGCATGACAATAACACCGCATACTGAATGCGCGGTATTCCTTAACTGATGCTTCGGGGAATAAGGGGAAAGATTTTGGAGTAAGTGAATCCCCCATATATCAATATATTTTTGGGGGTGAGGGGAGTAGAGACCTGTGGTAAGGTACCAAACGCAGAGGAATGGGGAAAAGGACTAAATCTCGATAGACAGAAATATAGGAACTGGCAGACGGTAGACAGGGCTAAAGGAATAATTCTATTAGGGAAAAGATACAGAAGTGTCCGGTTCAGGAGGTAGAATTAAGACCAGCTTGGAGGTCTACCCTACCATATGGTTTAATTCCACACCGCTAAGCCTATCCCTGAGCTCTATCCCTACCCTCAAATACTATCCGTATGTAGACTGGGGTTTGGGGGTAGAGATAGGATTCAGGGGAAGGGATTAGGATAGGATTCAGGAATACCCCCAAATTCTATCCGTATATAGGATAGGGATTGGGGGTAGAGAAGGGATGGGGTGAGGGAGGCGTAGGGGAGGGATGGGGATTGGGATAGGTTTCGGGGATACCCCCAAACTCTATCCATATGTAGGATAGAGATTGGGGGTAGGGAGGGGACGGGGATTAGGATAGGGTTCGGGGATACCCCTAAACCCTATCCGTATGTAGGATAGGGATTGTGGGTAGGGAAGGGATGGGGATCGGGATAGGTTTAGGGGTATGTTGGATAGGGATTGGGGTTAGGGAAGGGATTAGTTTGGGATAAGGTTCGGGTATATCCCCAAACTCTATCCGTTTGTAGGGATAAGGATTGGGGGTAGGGAAGGGATGGGGATTGGGATAGGGTTTGGGGGTAGGAATAGGGTTAGGGGGGTAGGGATTGGTTTGTAGGAGGGATAGGGAATTGAATTGGGTAGAGGGATTAAGGCAGAAGATGAGGTTAATGATGCATGAGGATTAGGAAACACGCGGCGGTTGTTATTGTTAGCTCTCTAAGTAAATGTGAAGTCCGGCGAGAGTATGACCGTCGATTAATCGCCACCAAGGGACAGGGCCTGCACGATGCGCGGGTCGGCCTTGCTGCCCTCGCGGAATTCTTCGAGGGTCAGTTTGTCATCGTGGTTCTTATCCATCTGGTCGAAGATCTTGTCGACGCGTTTCTGCGGGGTGTTCTCGTCTTCCGGCTGCGGTGTTTGGCCCTAGAAAAGGAATATTGTTGAAGAAATAATATAATTCTCAAGTTCTTACTCACTGGGGGAAATAAGATTACTCGATGAAATTTCACGTAAACTTTTCTTTTTTTACATTTGAGACCCTTGTTTTGAGATTGGCCTTAAATAAGAAGAGAAATGGCTGCCGTGCGGTAACTCTAGGTAGGTATGTACGCTTTCGAACACAATATACACTGTCTCCATTTCCATCGCTCGGTGTTTCAGTGCCCAGTAATTATTGAATGATAGCAGTCTTTAGGCCGTATTTAATCGTATCCTGACGGTCAGTATTGACGTCGGTCATCCGTAGATATGACCTATAAAACGTATGACATTTATGACGCTATAAACATTGCATTTAGCGTCCCATTGACCACAGCGCCCACACGGACAACCGACAGAGAAGAAGGCGGCCTGTCAAACTCTGTTACCAGAGGCTACACTACCTAATTCTATAAACAAACTAAAGATATAAATATTGAAATATACGTACCACCATCTGGTATATGGCGTCGACTATGTTGTACATTTCGTCCCGCGTGATATAGCCATCGTTGTCGACGTCGTAGAGACGGAAGGCCCCTGCAATGTACATCGAGCAATTAACTTGAGCGCAGACGCATAAATTCACCACGCGGTAATCCTGCGACACACTATATTCTGAGGCAGTGAACTAACTTTAACATACAGCGATAAAAATGCGTGATGAGGCTTTGTAAACGTACGACGATAAAAGAGGTCTAGAGACTTAAAATTTACTGAACATAAATATTACTATGATAGTGAAAGAAGTAACTTCCATTCTAATTATGCATTTAAACCCAAAATTTATTTTATTTTAGGATATAAGTAAAGTAATGTAAACTAAAAAAAAAATTATGGTCTGCCACCTGAATACCTACGTATAAAGTGCAACTGAGTTTAGTTCAGTGGGTTGATCAAATTTATATGAGTTTGAGCGCTGTAAATCACAGTTTGTGTAATCAGTTAACTAGCACCTACTGAATTTGGACTATTTGCTCGTTAAAGGTACATAATCATACCACTGAACTACAGACTTCCAGTTGGTTTGGTTGACTTAAAAATACCTAACTGACTGGCGGTTACATTATACCACCACGGGGTTGGGCAGGCAGGATAAACGTCAACATGATAAATGATCCTGAGCTATTGGTGTATTGCGGTCTTTTGGACATTGGCTCAGCCTTTTACACTAAACACTCTCTACCCGTAGTTGGAATTGCAATAATATTTAGTACCTAACAGCTAAGCGATTCAGAACTTTTAACCGGGTATCGTTTTCGTACAGAAAATTAATTTCGAAATATTAGTAGGTATTCTTATTCCATGCAGTTTATTTTAAAGCCCTATACTGAACTGCCCTGTTAACTGTCACCGGAAAAATCGCTAAGCGTTCATACGAGTAAGTCGACCAGAGACAAGAGACATTCATCCAAAGAGATCGTAACAATTTTATAGCTTTTATGGGAGTTTATATCAAAGATCTTATAATAAAGCTCCATCTCATTATCTTTTTATCTCATTCTCTTCAGTCTATTTTTTATTGACATCACGTCACGTTTGTCATTTATGAGTGTGTGGTGCCAATCTAGGCCGTTTAGTTTAAGGCCTTAAAATGAAACTGCATGGAATAAGAATAAGTACGTGGTTACCCCCCAGAGCGGAACTAATACCAACATTTGAAAACAAAAATAACCCAATCTGTCCAGATGTTGTCGAGTTTTGAGCTCAGCAATACATTTAACTATTCATTGTTATTTACATATACATTGATAAATTCTGTTAACTTACTAAAGAAGTTAAAAAAAAAAAAGAAGTGTGAAGGCCATCCAAATCAAATGAGTTGTGGTTTTGTAACAACGCCTATAGAAGAATATAATAATAACAAGATACTGTATACTGGGGCATACAACCCACTAACAATATGTTGTCCGATAGCCTTTCCCTTTTTGTGTGCTTACCCCCACGGAAAAATCAATTTGACATACTTGATTGAATTCTCTTGTGTGTGAAACGAAAAATGACGGCTTTGAATAACATTCCCTCCTGTATAATATATTATACTTCCACATGGAATATCAAAATTTCTAATTAAGTCAAAGTTATTATTTAGTATTCTGTGACTCCTATACCAGCCAGATCACCAGGCTGTACCAGGGCTACCCCATTTCACCCTGCTCAAGGAAAAATTAGTTATGCCATGAGGCGTAAGTCGGGTTTGATTGATATTTACAACACATTTTTACTGATACATTTAAGCTATGTTGGCGTATTAACGTTATCTCCGACAAAACTATATATTTTGCACAATTTCCCCAGCGCCTGTCACGGTCATACTTGGGGACGCTACCAAGATGTGCTCGCCATCCAAGTAAAAGTAGTAGTATGATCTGACATATTATTTAAAATTGAAGTTTACAAGTAATATTACTAGTGGTGAAAGTAAAAAGGGAAGTTACGCTCGAACGTTTTTGGTCAATCACCCGCCACGTTGCGGGCGCGCGCCTTATGTCCTATATCGTTTGGTACTTACAATGCAATTTTTCATCCAGATTGCCCCGTGACGTAACCGACAAGGCCCGTATAAACTCCTCAAACTCGATGGATCCATCCTGAAAGAAGTGAGAGTAAAGAGTAGGTACAAGTGTCATTAAAACCACGACTACACCTTATAGAACAAACTTAAACTTATCACTGCCCTAGAATAGAATTGAAAACACGGAAAAAAAGAAAATAAGATGAAAAAAAAAAATTTTTTTTAATTAAAAAAAACCTATTCTAAAAAATAAATGAAAAGCAAAAGACGACGATTAAGAGATAAGTTCGAAATTAAAATAGTCTTTATATTTTATTATTCCGACCCTCGTTACTTAAACATTTTTGCGAAGTTTGAATTTAGAAAAGCTTGGGTAAGGTTAAAATTTCCTCTATAGATTTCACAGTTTGTGTGTATAGCAAAACGCAACGGTCGTTGCCTCCCTGGAGACTATCAATTATGTGCTCTACCAGATATTAGGGAGCATTAGTGTTCATGTGTTATGGTGGCAGTGACAACGCGCTATGATACGTTACGTCGGGAAACTGTTAGTCGTGGAGGCAGGATCGACTACCGAAGATTTCTTCGCACCATACTTCATGTTTTTGTATACAACGGTCACATGCCAATTTCCAGTCAACAGTCAGTAACAGAGTTTAGTCAAGTTGCAGTAAAGATCACGATTTAGCAAATTAGTGGATGTTGCGTCAGAAACTTCTAGGGCAGTTTTGGAGAGAACGTGATAATGATACTTTTTTTTTGGTTTGGATCATATTTTGCCCACACCAGTGATCATTAACGAAACCTTAATGTCTTACCAATATTTTATACATAGAAAAACACAGGGGAAATAAATGCAAAACCTTACATTTTCGGTTACCCGCCAAATCTTCTTAGAAGGGCTTATTAAGGGTCAATGTTAGAGAATGGTTCTTAAATACAGAGAGAGGTTGAACACACTTTAGACACTAAAGATTATTCAGGCACCTTACTGCCTTTAGAGGAGATTAAACTCCTTAAACCGCCCCCTGCCTACGGACTTGGTCACTGTCTTCCGAGTAATCTATTGTCTACTGTTGATAACTGAGCGCTCAGATATGATTTATGCGGGCAATTATCTGCGCTGCGTTCGGAACGAATTCCTTGTAGATTAGTAGATAGGTGGGTAGACAGATATATTTATACGAGTTTATGGGACGTTATTAATTCAACGTAGCCGACGTCGTCCCGCACAGAAAACAATACCTTAATAAACAATAAGAAACACAAAAATAAATTCGGACATGTACCTACCTATTATACTCTGGTGTATAACTTTACCAGAGATAAGTTACATTACACGTAAGAAGCAGAAAAAGGTGACTTACATTGTTTTCGTCGAAGACTCGAAAGACTAGTGACGCGAACTTACTGGGATCACCTTGCGGAAAGAACTGCTTGTAGATCTTAATGAATCCCTGAAAAAAGAGCACGGTCAGGCACGTTTGGAAGTATAATTAGTAGGACCTTATTCATTGTTTTAGGTGAGTAACAAAGCGATGTAATGCAACGCGAAAATGTGTACATAGTGCGAAAATATGTACTGAAAGCAAGGCAGTGCATACACGTGGCCTAAATGTCATCGCCAGGAGTAGGCCAACCATTGACATTAATTTTCGCACTGTGCCGCGTCGCCTCTTAACCAGGCACTTTAATAGAGCTACTAACGACCTAAATGCTAAAGCATTGTGAGCTATTTGTGCACACAGAACAATAATCAGTTTTTAGGTCATACATCCCACAGACATTTTTTTAACCTGCCACTATTGTTTTACCTGGGGCCAACGGTTAACCTCGTACTGAAGTCTTAGTTTCATACGGCCTCGTTTACTGTTTGTACAAAATTTTTTTATTTATGTAAAATGAGTTTGTGTAGTGACACAGTCCCCTCGAGGTTACTTAGTCAGGGAGCATCCCGAAGGAACATTAAAGGACGACAACTTTGTCATATAAATTT
Organism: Campaea margaritaria; assembly: GCA_912999815.1. NCBI lineage: Eukaryota > Metazoa > Arthropoda > Insecta > Lepidoptera > Geometridae > Campaea > Campaea margaritaria. Next base: position 13,063,961 of record OU538788.1, read on the forward strand.
GTAGTCACAATTAGTTAATTTAAGCAGAATTTTGAGTCGCAGTTTTTGTTTGCCAACACTCCAACTATGGCGTACTTAGCTGGACACTGTCGCAAACTTTTGTGATTTACAACGTCCTATTTCCAAAACTGAAATTAATTAAATATATTTATTTATTTCTTCTTGTTACCTCTGTAACCGTAGAATATAATAAAATTTCGCATTTTATTCGCATCAAGGGAATTTATATTTGAAAGGCGACATGATCTAAAGTGTTTTAGTTAGGTGGGTTTTAAATTTTAACTACCTACTTGTTAAGGCTTGAGACGAAAATGTGTGTGTGTGTGTGAATGTAACATGCGTAATGTGTATGTGTTATTATAGAATAGAATAGAATAGAAAACTCTTTATTGTACACCAAAAAAAAATTACAGAAAATTACAATAGGTAAACAAGAGTAGTACAATGGGCGGTGTTATACAAAATATTATAAATATATGTAGGTATATGTCGAACATACCTGTTCAGTAAGCAGTCCATTCGGGCAGTCCTTCAGAAATCCTTTATGCCTATAACAATGAGAAAAGATTAAATTACAGAATATTGCTGTCGGTTGTTTTTGCTTGTTATTATTTTGTGCCCGAGAATTATTTCGGAAGTATGTGATCCATCCATCCATCCACACAGCAGGTGTGTTTTCCCTCACCCGGTATTTTTTCCCTCACCCGCGTAAACTTACAAAAAACACAACGTGTGTGTTTTCATCAGTGAACATGTTAAGGTGAATAGGTATATGGATACATGGTAACCGATCACTTTATTACGATTCTCAAGATAAGCTTGCGGAAGGCGTAAACCTCGCAAAAATTGCTTTTAACCGCCACTTTAAAAAACTGCCAAAACAAAACCTACATTACTGTTTATATCTAACTAGCTGTGCCCTGCCACGCTTCGCTGTGGCACATTCACAATCGCTGATATGTCACTGATGAAAAAAAATAGATAAAAACAATCCTTGATGCGGATTATATATCATGCTAAAATTTCAGCTCGATCGGTGCAGAACTTTTTGATTTTTTGAAGCGTACAGAAACCAACATAACATTTTTATATATATAGATAGATAAGATATGTAATTCAGTACCGTCGTTATTGGCTCTCGTATCTATGACTAAGGTGCATTCTGCGACATACGGGACAATAAACAGGGGACCGGAGTCCGTAATAATAATGATTTTACATAATAATGTAACATTTTGCGTGCGAGTAGTCGATGCTGTCGCTTTTCTTCTAAAAAGTTTTACGTAATCAGGTTTTCCAATGATAATAGTAATATTTTGTTTGTTTCATTTTGTTGTATCTGATAGCAATACTCTAGCAAATAATTATATTCTGGTATAAAGAGGTGTAGAGGTGTAGGACAGTATTGTATATAAAATGTGTTTCTCACCAAAGCCGGATTTCCTTTTCAGTAACTGTAACAGAAGAAAAAAACATTGTCAATACACAAATGTAATTTAATAGAGTACGTATCACATAATACTAAATAGCTCCTAAGTTAAAAGGTGTAGACAAGCCAAAAAATTATATCTGGCTTGTCCCATAAAACTCATTTGTTTTAAAGACGTTACTGTAATTATTACTCAGGAGGTATGAGCACGATCTGGTTCGGATGGTAAAATTAATAAAAAAAACTTATTATAAACCATATCGCAGAAGAAATACATATCGTATCGGCAACTGGAACCAGAGAAAAATGACGTCTTTTTTATATGGCGAGAATTGCTCAGTTGGTTCCGTTCCAGATCGCACGCCACAGGAGGTAGGCCCGAACCTGCTGAGCGCAAAAAATGAGCATGAGCTTCCGATAAAAGAACGCCATTGGAAGACACTATAGTGATCTTCCAATATGGTATTTTGTGGTAGCTAGCCAACTACCACACTCACGTAGAAAATGTTACGATCAACTTTCGGGGTGTTCCAACAGTGGTCCTTCGAGCTAGTCGAATTCTAGGCTGAGCATTGTTACCATGACCTTCTACATCGACACATTACAGCAGATGAGATAGTGGTCCAATAAAAGCCTAAATGGTAAAATAAAATAAAAAAACTTGAGTCTAATTACAAAAGTGAAGCACCCAAAATATGCCGGTAATGCTGATCCGCTCGCATACGCACAAGCCCTATGAACACATATGCAATTCGTTAAGATAATAGAAAAATGTGTCAGTAGACCGTGAAATTCGTGTTCCGACCTTAGATGAAACTTGTGCGAAGTAATTAGGACCGTTAGAATTATACCTTCACCTGAGTGGGCGGGGGTGACCTTCAAAAGACCAGCCAGTCTCCATCCTAATCTCTAGGGCTTTTAGTGCCTATTGACTTTTGAACTCTGATGTCATTCTGTTTTACGAGAAGGTTACGTGCACTTCAGGGATTTCATTCCAGAACAATCACCGACGCACGCGAGAGGAAGCGCTGTTAAACGCGGATATCGTGAGAATAACAGGACGTGTGTGTACTCGTATACAACATATGAGTTGATAAAACTCATTTGTGAAACAAATACTCAGAGTAGATATACCGTAGCGACGATAGATAACAATATTATTCCCTTTCTTGGGATCTTTATCCGCAGTCTAGACAGCACAAATTCATCCCAGAATTATGTATACACAGCTCAGTTTAATGTTATACTTTCATTAAGTAAGTATTTACGTCGGCCTGATCTGAAAAGCCTGAATTTCATACAAAAGCTAGTTATTTAACTTCAAGCTTAGGACGTTAAATATTATTAGGGCTGCTTAAAGCGTCTGTGAAAAGGTTTATCCCCTATATTACGAACAGAAGACGCTGCTCCGTCTACGCGTAGTCCCGGAATATAATTATATGGACGTAGTGCACAAAGTTGTGTATATAACTCCTATGTTCGAAAGCAATCTTTTTATTTTATTTTTATTTATTTGATGCACAAAACATATTACAATCGTTGTAATTTATGAGTTAATTAAAGTAGTTTAAAATCTGGCTCAAAATATGTACATACAACAAAATATTAACATATCGAGCGTACAGCACAAAGTACTAAACTAAAGCTATATAATAAAAACTATATGAGAAAAAAAAGACAATAAGACTTTTTGGCACATTGTCCAGCCGAAATAAATAATTATAAAAAAAAAAATAGTAAAATAACAGCAAATCTTACAGATGCCACAAGATGTTTGGATCATCCATCGCCTGGAACTGTGTTGACAGGGCCAGACTTGTTATTTCCGATGAACGTCGTTCACACTTTTGTCACCCGTGACTTTACCTCTATGCAGACACACCATGACACCACAAAAACCGCGGGAAAAAACCCCAGACAGCAGAAAGCGGCAGCGGACACCCATTAAGCTATTGTTTCCGGCCACGATAAAACTCCCATCTTCACATTAGTTCAATGTTTATTTATTTACATTGTACTAGAGATAATGAAGACTTCTATAGAAAAACGGTACATTTCAATTAAGTAACGCTATTTGAATGTACACCAATTAAAAGTTAAAGTTACCTGAATTTCTGGATTGCAATAATGGAGATAGGGAGAGTTGGCAACTTTCAATTAAGCGTACCAGTTTTTCAATCGAATTGTTTAAGTGGAAAGAATTATTTTCTCTTTTTAGCAATACTCGGTGGCGGCGAGGGCCGATTACATTGCAGTGCACGCTGATATCTGATATAATTTCGCAGAGATTTCGTTTATTTGTAGCGATCCGCACGTGCAACCTACGCTACTTTTTGTATTATATACTTTTCTTCTTTGTTGGGTTTTACTTTTTGCATTTTATTTGTGCAATCCAACGGCAGTAGGTGCACGAAAATTATTACAAAAGTCATATCCCAAGCGCGTGTATCTACTGATAAAGGCTGCAACATCTGGCAACATTTTTGACGATCACTTTGAGGAGACGTGACGGGGCGCTTTCGACGTTCTATTTCTATTTAATTAATTTTGATGTTGATGACTGCTTATTTGTCAGGGGAACTCTGCTTAATTAATACTAAAGCTTATATAGCTAAACGAGGGAACTTTGTCATGGCCATGGAATAAACCGACGGAATGTATTCCGTACTTATGAACTTTATCTGAATTCGGAGGCTCATAATCAGTAAAATTCTCTTCCCTTCTCTTCTAGATTAATTAATTTTAAAAATAAAGATATTCAGCAACACAACACAACAGTAACAACAACACAGTAACAGACATAACAGTGTAGTTATGGCAGTAACTTTTTTATAAGGGTTGTGGTGGTGGTATTTAATAAGTTAAAGCCATAAAGCCAAACATCTATTTAATGATTATACAAAATAGCTAAAAATACTAACAGGAGGCCGTGAACTGACCCTTGTGTAAATGAAGTTACAGATTATCTTTTCAGATATGGTTGTGAATAGCTAGGTAAATTTGAAAGCACGCTTTATTCAAATCCGTTTCTTTATCAGAGCAGACAACAAACACGTGGAACATTTCTCAATTTAGCACAACACGTCATTCTGAGAATATCTACTTGTGCGTACATTATACATACCTAATACGTTTATTGTAGAAAAAACTACTTTTCAGACCAGTTTTTATAATATACCGACAAATGGAATATTAAACACAAAAAGAATTGTTCAATTCGAACCAGTTGTTCCTGAGATTGTAGCGTTCAAACAAACAAACGAACTCTTCAGCTTTATATATTAGTATAGATTTGGATTTGCAAGTGGATCAAAAACCATCAATCTACTGTTAATCACTGAGAAGTCCTATTGCTGTATCATGTTTTTCATCTTTAGGGTAGACGCAGATGATAGGCGTTATCTGAAATGAGTTTTAGTCTTAAGTAGCTGTAGATTTCCACATGCTAATGGGGTTTTTATAGAACTACATGTGCGCTTAAGTTTAACGCCTGTCATCTGAACATACCCTTATCATCAGGTCTTGCTGTCAAAGTTCGCTGTGAAGCTGGGTCTAAATTGATTATTAAGATTTGATCTTAACATGATCTACCGCTGTGAGTTAAATAAAATTTTGTAATGAAAACGACAAGAGTACTACTTTAAAAATTAAATGTTATCTGAAACTACGATCACCGCCCCGCACCGTGGATGTCACTATTTCACTGAACTTCCGTTTGCATTGAAGAAAAATTGGCGTAAACCAGAGTATTCAATAATCTGACTGTTTACGTTTCGATAGGTACTCAAGATAGTTCAATCGAAAGTGTGGTCTAGTGGAGTAGTTATTTGTAGACGTTGTGATAGCGGTGGCGATGAGCAATCACACTTTCCAGCCGAGTGGTCTCGGTGTAGTTACCAAACGAACACGGTCGACGTTGAATATTGTCATCGACGAGATCGAGTGAGATCAGTCGACTTAGACTACATCGAATATCTAATGTACAATATTTGATTGATCTCATATTAGTTTCGTCCTCAGTCAGAGTCTGCCAATCCGTGAAAAGGCTAACGGCTATCAGTTATTGATAACAAGCTAATTCCGAACTCTGAAGCACGGAAGCGCTTGGATGGTACGCCAGTAGACCCCTAAAAGGATACCCGTCCAAATATGTGCCGTTGAGTAAGATTCCTCAGTTGAACCATGCCAATAAGCACTTAAATAATAACGTAATAACTCCAACAGAGAGCAGAAATATTGAACACATTATATTTTTCAATCTACTATCTATCGCATGATACAATCACACTAAGAATCGGCACGGGCGCGCGGCGGGCGCGGCATATTGAATTGTTTTATGGAGACGTGACAGGAAATTTATGCGAGAGAATTGCGCTGTGATGTAAGAATCACATTATTCCTGCCAATATCATTGTACGAAGAGCCAGTTTCTCAATATGTCGGCAGCGTATTTAGCATCGATGACGACATCGATGATATTTCTTCCCGACTTTTACCACCCCTTAAATATTATATCGTGTTTGTGAACTCTGCTTGTCGAAGACGGTACTTTTAACTTTTGCATATTACGAGTATTGTCGTGTCGTGTCAAAATTAAACTTTCTTGTTTGGTATAAAGCTAAGAACTTGTTGAGTTGGAATGCAGCCTATTAACTTCGGAGATTAATAAATATGGGTGTTGCGGACATAAGGCGGGTAGGCGTATCGTGTTACAATTTAGCGTTTAAACAAAACTTAGGTATAAAAATATGCTGATAACTATATATTTCTATTTAGTATGAAATGCAGTCGTAAGGATCTGGCCGTCGGGCAAAATGGAGTAACTCCGAAAATATCCAATACGCGGAATACATGACGTGATTCCAGTAGGCCTTCCCCCGCTTCCATATTTCTTGGGACAACCTGTATATTAACACTAAGTGCATCACATACAGTGTATACCAATAGTGCTATATTGCTGAATGGATCAAACTATTAATGGTGTATAATATCCCACTTTCGTCAGACCTTTTTGACCACATCGCCCCATTGACCCCGCCGTAAGTCAGAAACTAAATCTGAATCATAAAGAGGTGAACGGAATATTCGCATAAAGCGTCCCCTATAAAACTGTTATTGTCATTTTTCCTTTGGAAAAGTGATAGGAATAACTTGCTTATCAAAACTGTTCGTGGAATATTCACCATTTCTACGAAAGTGGTTTGGGAATTACTACATAAATAATAATAGGTAATAACAATCTATAATAACGAGTAAAGAGCTTAAGACGAAGTATGCTTCAAATATGAAGATTTGTCCTCAAGAACTTTTAAAACTATACCCTTGAAAATGGTTAATTTACAGTTATTTTAATGTGTAACAATAGTTCACAAAATACTTTATATTGTTATGAGCGAATGAAATTTGGCTCGATAGAAAAAACCGTAAACTTTCCCAAAAAACACTATTTTGACGTTTAAGGTTTTGTCTAGAAAATAAAGTAAAATAAATATTGAACATTTTGGAGAGCGCGGACGTTGCGTTTGCGATAAGGTCGATACTACAGCGCCTTAAAGTTTTACGTAGTGACTAGGTAGGTGACTGTCTGGGAGGGGTGCGGGCCAGGTAACCTCCACGAGTGCCCGGCAATTGTTCGTCCCTCTTGATGCGTTGCATCCGGAGGGAAGGGCAGCAGCTGGGACGGTGCACCCTGGGGTTCGGTCAGCAATTCTCCTAGGGGAATTGGTGGCCGTAGCAAATAACCTGGCGGGAAGAGGTCCTTCGCTTGTCCCCCTGATCAGCAGGGGGCACAGTGAAGGACCACAACGGGGACTTTTGGGCCGCGGATCGGGGGGCCCAAGCCTCACGTGCCGAGCCCGAGAGGGCACCCGCAGAAGTGGTCGCGGAAGCGCCGTTCGTACCCGTGGCCACCTCCACAATGCGGAGAGGAGAACACCCCGGGGTTTTAGTGGGTAAACCCCGTCAGACCGCGTTTTGGCGGGGGAGTCCCACATAATCACCCCGCCCCCCTCGGGGCTGGGGTGGTATGCCTAATGCATTTCCCCGAGAAAAAATAAAAAAAAAAGGTGACTGTCTGGGAATCGACAGTATCTCCCTACTTTCCTTATAAGGAAATACTATGTTTTTTTTTATAGATATAATATTAAATGCACTCTTTGTATTAAGACTATTTCTTGTAGGTATCTCTCATTTCTAGACACAATGTGTTTTAATTTGTTATCTGACAGAATCCTTGACAAAAAATACGACTGCTTAAAACAAAAAGTACTCCGAAACTATATAGTGAAGCCTAACTAAAACTATTAAGTGATCACGGGGACAATTTTCGAATCTCATTCGGTAGCAAAATGGCAGATTCTCACCGATGTCTTCAGAAATCGGCCATTTTAGTGAAATTTGTCACCCGATGAGATACAAAAATCGACGCCTCGTTCCCAAGTGTGAAAACTATGCGGAAAATGGCGAGAGAATATCGGAGTACATTACTGTTTAGAGTTTCCGTTTAACCTTTCGGATAGGGTACATAATATAGGTATTCTGTACCTTCGGTCCGGGTTCGGTCTATGTGTAATACACACTCACACACACACACAGAGAGGTGTCCCATTGAGAGAGATCAGTATGGAAAAATCTGAAACTATAGATATGGAATTTTTTAATTAGACTCTCGTTGATTAGTTAGTTTTTTTAAAACCCCAAACAACGAGCGCTGGGCTGCTGGACTGGGTGAGAGGCAATGTGAAAGGTAACCGCACGTCAGTCAAGCAAGACTTTAGGCCGTATAGAATATAGTAGTATCCTGCAACCTGTTCTTGTTTGCCATCCGCCCGGATTCCAGGATAAGATGGTGGTCTTAAACTAGCTGTTGTTGTTGTTGCTTGTTGGTATGTTATCCACCAATCCGGACTGGGCCCCCGTGGCGGATTATGGCCTAACCCTCCTCACGGAAGTGAGGAGAGACCCGTGCCCAGCAGTAGGACGTTATGGGTTGATGATGAGCTGTTGAATTCTTCGGGGAAATCCAAGGGAAACCCGGGAAATTTCGACGAAGTTGGTAAGTTTTAATGGTTTTCGAAATAAAGATTGGCCATCTAGGATGCCGATGAAGAAGCAAAAAGCATTCGCTCGCTCAGTTTATACGTCTAATATAGGTACCTACTTGAGCCAACGATGATGAGGCTATGTCGAAATTTTCAAGTAAACCAAGGTTTTAGAAATATGTCTACAACTTTTTGAAGCAAACTATCGTCTTCATTATTATCTCAGCCTGTGTCAATCCATAGTTGGGTAAAGGTGTTGATTTATTTCTAATTGATATGCAAAAATTATCTTTAATTTGTAATACGAACTCTTTGTTCTAAATACGCGATAGAAGCGTCACCTATATATTGTTTTCTGGTTGCCTAGCATTCTGTTTCAGACATCTTCCTTCTTAGTTTAAAATATATAAAAGAATAATATATAATTTTACTATTCAGAAGTGGTTTATCTGCATCTAAATACCATATTTACTATAAAAGGCCTGCTATCCTTCACTCCACTTATTCCGGCCCTGTGTGAGAGATGCATCCATAGCTTTCCAAGCCAGCAAACTATCATATCAAATGGAAAGGTAATGGACCCGGACTGCATTTCACGAATCAATTTTGTTCCCAGTCGGGTTTTTTGTTTCATTATTCTTTCTATTTTATTTGAGCTCTTCCGATAGACAGACGCCGGCCGGACTCCAAAATAGCTGCAAGCGTCGAATTTCGTGGCATTGCAGCGGGCGGTGCTTTAAATGTTTAAGCTTTCCAATGCTCGAAAGCTTGCATTCACTGAACTGTGAACATTGGCTAACCAAGATACAGCCATTCTCAATTTAGGGAACTAACCAACCGTTCATTATTCGAAAGGATTTGTTTAAAGTTTCAATCGGGCTATCTATCCGCATATAGTGAATAGCCTAGGTAATTCATTGTGGTGTATAAATAGTAGAACAGCTGTTGTATTTAAGACGATTGAAATATAGTTTATATAGTCATAGTTTTTGGTATACAGGCCAAATAGCACTAAGAAACATCAATATGCATATGGGTACGCAGGTACATATCCTAATCAGTATGTAATAGACGCTACTGTATCTGAATACAAGCGTGTTAAGAAAGAGTTCTCAAAAGAATTGTTCTTAGAATTGGCTTTATTTCGATACCTACCAGCCGCCAGGCCTCGTCACTAAGCCGCCAATATTTGATTAGGACTCAGTACAAATGACTCCAATTCCAATGGATGGGCTAACAGCGTTTAAGAAGTGTCATCAACCACTTTTCGGCATCCGAATATTATTTAAATTACATTGTGGTATAATTCATTGAAGTGTTTTTTTTAATACTTATTATGTTAATGCATCACTGATCGGGAAAACATTATATTCTATTGATACTCTCCATCCTAGCTGTTTATAAATAATGCCACCCATTGTACCTCTAACTTCTTATGCTATTTTTAGAATGTCTTGGAGTGCAATCAAGAGTTGTTATGTTGATCACCCTCGTCACTTTGCCAACTGAATAGGATAAATGAAAACAAAATAAACGAGCTCAAGCTTTAACGGTTTCGCAACGGCCCCTAAAGAGTTTCATCACCCAACTTCCGGTTTCAACATAGGATCAGTTCGATAGTACCATTATCACTGTAAGCCGTCAGAACTGTACACAATTGCAAAGTTTCATATCGATCCAACAATCGGAAGTGGGTGTAATTCAGTTTCTTAGATTTCTTTACGAACTTCGTTACATATTCGTACATAGATAAGACTCGAGATTCTCACCTGAGTCCCCCCCCCCCCCCCCCCTCCCCTCCCCCGCCCACACTCTCTACCTATTTTTCTCACCTTTTTTCTTATTTGTTTTCGGCGGTTTTTGCGCGCAATGTTTTTGAAGTACTGAGAGGTTTGCAAATGTTATGGGCTAACATGGCGCTTACCATCAGGTAACTTTTTATATGGCGTTAAACATATTGAGATGCACTGGTGCATTCAGGCAATTATTTATAAAACCGTGTTAAAAACAAAGACTACTCCGCGTTGTCCATCCAAAGTGTATCTCGTAATCAAAAAAAGACCCCATTCTAGAAGTTAAAAATAAACTTAACAAATAACGGTAAAAAGGCGTGTAAGAACAAACTTACAACTTCTTTATTCAATCTACCCGAGTAGGTAAATATAAATAAATATGGTGGAGCGCGATTTATTTATAGATATTTTACTTTCCCAAACAAAGTTAGCACCCAATAACGTATTTGTTATGCGCACCGTAGCGGTAACTTCATACCTATCCAGAAGTTGGGCGTAGTAAGCGAGGGTGCTTCAACTCAGTCTTCTCATGGGAAATTAAAAATGTAACTCTATAGAAGAAGGACAATATTAAATTTCAATTGAATATCGTTCTATAAGTCAACCGGAGCGAGCTAACTGAATTGCAGCGAAATATATATTAAGAAACTTTCTTGGCTTCGATATTGTGCCAAGATGCAATTTATTTTCCTCTTGATATTATAAAATCGTTTACTAACGGCTCTTGAGAGGGTACTCTAGTGGACCGCCTCGGCGTCCGATGCACTTAACTCAGAATTGATTCTTTGTGTCCTTGGTTATTAAATTTGCTTACCTGAATATTATAAAATGCCCTATAAAATATAAAAAAATACTTCTTAATACAAAAAAAAATCCCCCATATGATATTATAGAATCGTTTACAAACGGTGGACCGTCGACTTCCGATGCATTTAACTCGGAACTGAGTCTTCGGACTCTTGGTTATTAAATTTACTTCGCTCAATATTTTAATAAACCGTTAAAAAATTCGAATTTTCCTCTAAATATCAAAATTGAATGGTACCATGACTTAGGTTTTTTATTGTGCTTCTGAAGGAATTTATCAATAAAAAGTAATTAATCAAAGTAAATGGGAGTCTTCTTTTTTTTATTCAGAATACAAATGCTGTTAATTCATAATTTCATGACCAAATTTCTTAAGGGTGATTCAATTCACCCCCCGATCCGATTCGCCTCGGTCTACCAAACACAAAACATTATAATAATGACGAAGGTTCCTAACGCTTGATTTACAATATACGTTGCCAGTTCGACGGCGCAGAACAAATTATTTTACAATTGTAATAAATACTTCACCGCGCTAACTGGAGGCAGATTCCCGGGGTGAACACGTGGAATATTGGATTTCCATAAATCTTGCGTTTAAAGGCACAGACAGATTACTGTACGTAGGGTTGGGATACATATTATACCCATACTCGAACCTTTGATGCTCTTAGTGTGTGGGTTTATATGATTTATATATATTAATAAATCTGTAGTTGTAGTGGATAAAATGGTAAAAGTATTTGATTGTGCTATTTGAGAAATTTGATTTGGCAAGTAATGTGACAAAACTAGACTAAATAATAATCGAGTAATGTTTTTACATCTTTGATTGAAGGTTTATATCATTCATATTGCCAATATTGTACATGATACAAAAATATGTTATAATGCTGAAAGCATACTCCGAAATGATTTGTTAAAACAAATCATATTTTTTTCAGTGCTAAAGCACTGAAATATCCTAGGTGCTAATTAGGTGATAAAACTCAATTTTGATAAGCTCTCATCTAAATTAAATTCAAACAAGTTCCACTGTTAGACTCGCAAAGTGGAACACGAACATTAAAACAAATCAACCACAATAGTGAATTGCACACCACAATAGAAATAAGTTTTAGTTGAAAATGTACATAATTATGTTTATATGTTTTTATGAAAAATTAATTCGGTGTTTTTTTATTTGACTGAAAGACGACACGAGCAAATGGTTCACCTGATGGTAAGCGCTACGCCTGCCCATAACAGTAACAGTGCCCAGTAATTTCGCTTAAAACAGGACCCTTCAAACCGGAACACAGATTCAGAACGGATACGAATACGGATACGAACATATACGGATTTGGTACTGCAAGCTGTTCAAATAAGCCTTAACACCATCAATCTTACTAGATTGATGATCTCAGTGTCCTCAGTGACTATCTGTTAGTCACTGAAGACACATCCGTTCCGTTGTATACCTTCCGTCTAAATCACAGATCTCAGAAACTAAATCTATGGTCTAAACTAAATAATCAGATCAGTTTGCTATCCTCAGAACCTGACTGACATGCAAAATCTCAACTCAATCGAACAACGAAAACTGGGTCAAAATTCACTTACAAGTTTTACCCTAAACAACCGTTAAATAAATGCTCGTATAATACTAATTTTTCCTATCATTTTAGGCAAATGTTACATCATCCCTGCTAAGAATTTCTTGAGGATAATTCGCTATAGATCCCCGTACTTAATGTATGTTATATGTTCTATGGCCGAATACTGTTGAAATAAAGACTAAAATCTGATGACATGAAACAAAGCGACAGATGTCTTCTTCTGTAGATCGAGGTAAGTCAAATGACATAGCTAGGCACTATTTCATGGATCGTATAATAAAATTGAAATGGGCGTCGTATCTTTCCTTAGGGCTGGCCCAATTTTGAGGATCGTTTAACGGACAATTAAACTTAACTGAAGTTAATGCATGAGATGACTTGGGGCAAAGATAAAATTAGTTCAGGTTTCTGTAGCCCGTCAGTAAACAATGGAATCGTAATATACCTTTTGATTTTAAATTACCGACTTGAATTTTTGCAAAATCCTTTCTTATAGTGTTTTTTCTCACTTGCCGTAATCTACTGTGAAAACGAGATGCCACTGAACCAATTACTTCTGCAGGTTTATTCTGGTGAGATCACACCTAACGTAGTGGAGAATTCCATTAGGCAGATGAAGCGAGAAACTTCGCAGGGTAGCTCTCCGGCACCGGGAGAACGGGGCAACCGAAAATCATGCTCAGGAAAATTAAGACCACTGCAGCAAAGAAGGTAGGCAGTGATGATGATGACATACATTTCCAAACAACTAATTAACTATACACGAATGGCATTGGCACACAAACATATTACGGCGCAGTTTTGTTTACACCCAGTTATTACTCAAACATCCTTGTCCAACTGCTTGTTTTAATAACATTAAAGGCAACATCAACGACAATGGATTGACGACATTAGTTAGATAACGGAAGTCCAAGTGATCAGTTACCACTTGGATGTAAACACGCAAGAAGTCTTGATAATGGAAAGAGTGAGTGTTTTTATTTTGTTTCATTGAATTCATCTTATATTCGACCGGTAGTAACATAAATCAAGAGCTATTTTCCTTGAGCTCCGTAACAAAACGAGGATGTTGGCCTAGCAGGTGATCCGAGCATGTAAGGGTTGCTCCACTTACATGCGTCGGATACTCTAAAGAGTATGTAGGTCGCGCAGGTGGTCCGTGCGAGCTACCCATGATACCCATGTAGCTGCGCCTTTAGACATGATACATGCACCGTATACAAAAGAGCCTTTAAGTGTAAAATAATAAATAGCACAAAAACCTCCAGATGAATTTTGAAGCTACTGAATCCATGCTAATTTTTATATGGGAACAGTATGGGGGTCAAATTTAAACATTAAATATGGTCAAAGTGAGAGACTTCCTCTTTCTTGAAATTAGTCTGTTACAAAATATTCTTCAAAAACGTATCAGCAATCCTTTCGTGTGGTATTTGCCTGTGCGCCGATTAACCTTTTTAAAGGTGCCAAGTATTTTAGTCGATTCTTCAACCATTTCTTAATGCTGATATTAAGTACCAAATAAAATAAAAGATTTCAAGTGAATCGTTCTTTACAGATAATACCAATCATAGTGGTCATCGTGGTAGATAAATTTGTCCACGGTAAACCAATAAGCAGCGGGTTCACCTTAAAACTAAATCCAATCTACGTTCAAGAAGATTTCGGAGCAGAAACCGAGCCACTATTAGAACTTTACGCTCAGGAGTCGTCGAAAGAAGTCAGTACTGACGAAAGGAAATTTCTTCGCAAAGTTTCTTTCCCACGATACGGAGAGTACGGAATGGGCTCCGGGAACCAAATAGCGAAGATACTTTTCCCATCAAGTCCGCTAAAAAAGAACTATGACCAACAAGATGGCTTCATCAAGATCCCGGTCGTACCACAAACGTTTTCCGATTACAAAATAATTGTAGCTACAGCGCCCTGGAACATGAAGATTAGCGGACGCGAAGCGGAACCAATCATCGTCTACGTCGTGTTTCCGGACGACGGCGACGACTACAGTGATATAAACGTCGTACCGTCTATATTCTTCGTGAAGAAGAAAAGCGAACTTTTAGATCTCAGTAAGAGAGATCAACTCGATCCGATCATCGTCATCGACAATAATCGTACGGTTGTGGGCTACTCAAATACATACAACAAATATATAATTCTATATATCTCCCTACTTACTATAAAATATCTATAATACATTTATATAAATAAATAATAAATAATACACTGATTTAACAATACATAAATTACTCATAATAAACATAAAATATAATACACCTAAACTAAACCTATATAACACTGATGGTAAGCGCATTGGAATCCGCGGTAGCCTCCTCTGGCTACCTTGTTTGTGCTACGGTTCGCGCGACACAGATTACGCGGTAGTAGTCGAGCTCGGGCGCGTCTCCCGCTCGCGACCGGTTGCCGCCGCCGCGACCCGGGCCTTCCCCGCGCTAGCCCTCAGTCAGCGACAGACTAGTTGGCGATAACTGTGTCACACGCTCACCCATCTGTTTACTCCTTCTATACCCGAATAAACTATTTAAACAAGAGGACGCTTTGATTGTGCACCCGCGTCCCATAACTGGTGACCCCTAATAGAACACGAAGATCAAGCAGAATGAGTGATAGTAGTGATTCGAGTGTGAAAACAGCGATACCGGCTCAAGACGGCGCTAGTGGAAGTACGCCGCACGGACCGCACGTAACTGTGCGCCGTGCCCAACGAGTACGTGTCTCCGCGGAACGCGAACACGACTTTCGTAGGATGAATCTTAAAGTGCCACCCTTTTCACCGGACGATCCTGAGATATGGTTTGCATTACTCGAAGGTCAGTTTGAAAATTTTAATATTACGGAAGACTCAGTTAAATTTAATAACGTCATAGTAAATTTGGACATGCAGCACGCAAAAGCGGTTAAAGATATTATTGTCTGTCCTCCAGCGAGACACCGTTATGAAAAAATTAAAACTGAGCTGATTAGACGCCTGTCCGCCTCACACGAAAAAAAGGTTAAACAATTGTTAACTCATGAAGAACTAGGAGACCGGAAGCCTTCACAGTTCCTGAGGCATCTTCAGGATCTGGCCGGACCTTCCGTACCCGAAGACTTCATCAAAACAATTTGGAGCAACCGCCTACCGAATAATATTCAGACAGTATTAGCGTCACAGACCACCCAACCGCTAGACCAGCTATCTGACTTAGCCGACCGTATTCACGAACTGACCTCGCCATATAATGTCGCATCAACATCGACAAATATCGCACACACTAACCCTCTTAGTGAGATTGCGGAGCTCAGGAAGATGGTGGAGCGCCTCGCGCTGAAAATAGACGAACACACGCGCACTCCGAATCGCTCACACTATAACAACCGTTCCAGACCACAGAGACGTCAATCGCCATCACAAGGATCACGCCAGACCCAGAGGACGCGATCCAACTCCAGCTACCGGAAGTACCCTTTGTGCTGGTATCATTCAAAGCACGGAGGAGACGCACGCTCCTGTGTCAAGCCATGCGACTTTGTTAAAAAGGCGGGAAACTTCACGGGCAGTCGCTAATGGCGGCTGACGATTGCCCTGCCTCTTCAGGTCGCCTCTTCGTTACCGACCGTAGTTCGAGCACCCAGTTCCTGGTGGACACCGGCAGTGACCTATGCGTATACCCTCGATCTGCACTTCGGGAACGTCGCAGCAAGACCGACTACCAACTGTGCGCGGCTAACGGAACTACAATAGACACTTTCGGTTATTTAGAGCTAAATTTAAATTTAGGCTTAAGGCGTAGCTTTCCATGGCGCTTCATTGTAGCAAATGTTACTAAAGCTATTATTGGTGTTGATTTCCTTAGCTTTTATAATCTGATAGTAGATTGCCGTAATCAGCGTTTAATTGATAACACCACAACATTGTTTTCAAATGCTTCTATTGCTAAGACTGATGTATTTTCTATTAAGGCTTGGACGGGTGACACAAGGTATCACAATATCTTAAATAATTTTCCAGAAATTACCCGCCCTTCAGGCACACCGCTGATTCCAAAGCACACCACCAAACACCACGTCCGCACTACACCCGGCCCACCCATATCATGCACACCTCGCAGACTAGCTCCCGATAAGCTTAAAATTGCTAAGCAAGAATTTGAACTGATGCTTAGTAATGGTACAGCGCGCCCATCTGACAGTCCCTGGGCCGCGCCCTTACACCTGGCTCCAAAAAAGGATAACGGCTGGCGACCATGCGGCGACTATCGAATGCTCAACGCACGCACTATCCCAGACCGTTATCCAATAAAACACATACAAGACTTCGCTCAAAGTATCGCTGGTTGTATGGTCTACTCAACAATAGACCTAGTTAAGGCCTACAACCAAATACCGGTTTACCAGGATGACATACAGAAGACCGCGATCTCGACACCCTTCGGACTGTTTGAGTTTCCATTCATGACCTTTGGGTTAAGAAATGCAGGTCAAACATTCCAAAGGTTTGTCGACGAGATGACCAGAGGTCTCGACTTCTGCTATTGTTATTTGGACGATTTCCTCGTCTACTCCCGCACAGAAGTAGACCATGAAGCCCACCTTCAGCAGCTTTTCACCCGCATGAAGGAATATGGCATCCTCGTAAACACAGCGAAATGCGTCTTTGGAGCTAGCGAAGTTTCATTTCTGGGGTACAAAATATCAGCCTCCGGTACGAAGCCCCTGGAATCAAAAGTGGAGGCCATCAAGCATTACCCCCCACCAAAGACGGTCCGTGAATTGAGACGATTTTTGGGAATGGTAAATTTTTACAGGCGATTTTTACCGCACGCCGCCAAAGTTCAAGCACCCCTAAACGCCTTACTAACTGGATCAGTAAAAGCATCGCATCCAATCCACCTGTCTGGTGATACACTGTTGGCCTTCGAACAATGCAAAGAAAACCTGGCTAACGCTGCATTGCTCGCTCACCCAGATTGTCAAGCCAAACTCGCGCTGGTAACAGACGCGTCAAATTTGGCGATGGGAGCAGTTCTGCAGCAGTTTGTGGATGGTACGTGGCAACCCCTCGCGTTCTTTTCACGGAAGTTCAGTCCTTCTCAACAGAAGTACTCAGCCTTTGACCGCGAGCTGTTAGCCATTTACGAAAGTATAAAACACTTCAGGCACATGTTGGAGGCAAGACACTTTGTGGTGTATACAGACCACAAACCTCTCAGTTATGCTTTTAACGAAAGAAAAGCTAACTGTTCCCCTCGTCAGTACCGGCACCTCGATTATATCTCGCAGTTCACTACCGATATCCGACACATCTCAGGCAGAGATAACGTCGTCTCTGATGCATTGTCCAGGATAGAAGAACTGCAGACATCGATCGACTTCACCTTGCTCGCCACATCTCAAGCATCTGACCAAGAGCTCGCTCAACTTCTGGGTGGTGAATCTTCACTCCGCCTGAAGAAGTTGAAAATCCCCAACACCCACACAGAACTTTACTGTGACATTAGCACAGAATCACCAAGGCCTTTCATTACGAAACCATTTCGAAAACCACTCTTTGATAGCCTTCATAATCTCAGCCACCCAGGCGCAAACGCAACCGCTAAAATGATAGCAGAGCGATTTATTTGGCCGGGGGCGCGCAAAGACTGCCGAGAGTGGTCACGAAAGTGCCTGGCCTGTCAACGCGCTAAAGTGAGTCGCCATGTGTCATCTCCATTAAGCACATTCGACTTACCTCGCGCCCGATTCGCTTTTGTCCACGTGGACATTATCGGACCACTGCCTTCATCACAAGGCCATCGGTACTGCTTAACAGCAGTAGACCGTTTTACACGCTGGCCCGAAGTCACGCCAATGGCAGATATGACAGCCGAAACTGTTGGCAAGGCGTTGATGTCGTGGATATCCAGATTTGGATGTCCAACCGACATTGTGACTGACCGCGGCGGTCAGTTTGAATCGGCACTTTTCCAATACCTTGGAAAAATGATCGGATTCAAACACCGCAGAACAACCGCGTATCATCCAGCGTGTAACGGTTTGGTGGAACGTTTTCACCGTCAATTAAAAGCAGCGATAATGTGTCACGCTGACAACAACTGGGTTGATACATTACCCTTGGTGCTTTTAGGCATAAGAAGCTCATTTAAAGAGGATCTTCAAGCTTCATCAGCAGAAATGGTGTATGGCGAGCCGTTACGTCTGCCGGGAGAATTTTTCCAGGCGACAGTGCCAGACTCCACCGACATATCAGACTTCACCACTCGCCTGCGCCATTTTGCAGCTAAGCTGAAGCCCTCACCAGCTTCTCGTCACACTAAAGCCAAAATCTTCATTTTCAAAGATTTGACATCATCCAGCCACGTTTTCTTAAGGGACGATGCAGTGCGAAGCGCTTTACAGCCTCCCTTCACTGGCCCCTACGAAGTGCTCGAACGCGGTGACAAAACCTTTAAATTATCTGTCAAGGGTAAAACTGTTACCGTGTCTATAGATCGGCTCAAGCCGGCCTACATGCTGGTTGATCCAACTCCTACCCCCACCCCATCCCCCATTCCCACTGTCTTACCCGACCCCATTCCAACACAGCAACAGGACAATTTAATCCCAGTCCCGGCGCAGGATGTAGTAAAGGAGACTCGCTATGGACGTAAAGTGCGACTCCCTAACTACTATCGTCCGTAGTGACGGACTCTGAAAGGGGGGTGATGTGGGCTACTCAAATACATACAACAAATATATAATTCTATATATCTCCCTACTTACTATAAAATATCTATAATACATTTATATAAATAAATAATAAATAATACACTGATTTAACAATACATAAATTACTCATAATAAACATAAAATATAATACACCTAAACTAAACCTATATAACACTGATGGTAAGCGCATTGGAATCCGCGGTAGCCTCCTCTGGCTACCTTGTTTGTGCTACGGTTCGCGCGACACAGATTACGCGGTAGTAGTCGAGCTCGGGCGCGTCTCCCGCTCGCGACCGGTTGCCGCCGCCGCGACCCGGGCCTTCCCCGCGCTAGCCCTCAGTCAGCGACAGACTAGTTGGCGATAACTGTGTCACACGCTCACCCATCTGTTTACTCCTTCTATACCCGAATAAACTATTTAAACAAGAGGACGCTTTGATTGTGCACCCGCACCCATACGGTAACTGGATTGAAAAGTAAAAAAGTGGCAAAGTTTATCAAGTTTAAGAATAAGTTAATCCACCGAGATAATTACGAAGTGTCGCGGTAGTGCGCTGATCTGCGGGTATGCTTGGGATGCTCGGTCTACATAATCTAGAATTACTGATTGCTTTAGTCTAGCTAGACACACGTATTTATCGTAGCGATCTAAACGTTGCACTTGTAATCAGAGATTCTGGACTGTGCAGTGATCGACCACCATACAGCATATCCAAACAACTGCGCGTAAAGCGAATAATTAAAGTTAACTTGAAACCGTCATTAATTAAAGAACCTTTATTTTCACATTCTCGTTTAATTTGTACAATTCTGAACCAGCCTTTCATAATTAAGGAAACCTTAGCAGTTTCCTTTGATTAGAAAACTGGCAGTTTCTACCTATATATATGTGCGGTGCGGAGTCACCCTCTCGGATAACAAACGACGTTCGTGTTTTTCAATACTATATTATAGAGGCTCAATACAATATTTATACTATATTAATGGCAGATTAACCTTTTATTTTTTGACTTTGTGCTTGGTAATAATGTGACTATCTATGAACTTCATAATCGAGATTAAATATTATATTGTGTATGCCTCCAACACTTCCCCGAATCGTAATCTTAATTATCTTGACTATACTACACTGACCACCTAGCTGACTAAAAAAACTACTAAATACTGTAAGTACGCCACCCACCCTACTATCGAAATATGTTTTTTTACTGTCCATCCAAAGGTTGTCTGGAAGAAATCGCTTTCAGCGATAAGATAGCCCATTGTACTACCCTTGTTTACCTATTGTAATTCTTCTGTACTGTGTTTATTTTTGTTTCTGGTGTACAATAAAGAGTTTTTCTATTCTATTCTATTCTATTCTGACTGGGAAACGATATTATAATTAAAAAAAAAAACTACAAACTCGTGGGAAAACGAAGCAAAGAAATCACATTGAAAAAAAAATGTATCCCTAACGTAATTCCGTCATAATCAAGGTCAATGCAAGGTAAAAATCGTGTAATTTTACAATTATACCACTTTCTTAATAAATCATACATACATTTTTTTTATCACAGTTGACTTATGTTTACTTGCTGGCATTGACACGATTTTACTAGTTAAAACCACTTGTTCGTAAACCTGTAATAAATATAAAAAGTAGTTAAGTTAACTGTTGATGGCTGATTAGATGTTGAAGTTAACTTAAGCAACACCTATCAATACTATTGTAGCATTATAAATAACTCTAGTATTGATGTTATTTTTCTTTAGTAGGACTATCACATTTGGTGCATTGTGACAGTGTCAAGAAATATTATATTTTAAGTTTTTCTTACTTATATTTAAAGTATAGAGTCGCAGCAGAGTTGTTCTGTTAGAAATGCGTTGACAAATTGCAATTTTTGTCCTGTGATTCCGTAAATTCCCGGATACTTATGGGAAACTGCCTTTTCCTTTGGACAGAACCCAAAATGACACGTATTTTTGTATGTTTTAAGCCGTGTTTCCTGCGCGTGCTTTAGTCTACACACAACACAAAAACCTCTACACAAAACATTGACATTTTTGTTTTTTTTTTTAATGTTGATGTTTTCATATCAAACAAGATGTTGTTGAAAATGACAATGTTGTATGTTGAGGTTTTTGTGTTATGTGTAGACCAAAATACGCGCTGGAAACACGGAAAAAAATTACAAAACAAGAAAGGTTGATAGAAAATGTCCTAAACCGTGTTATTGCCTATAAGTCCATCATAGGTCAGTAGGTACATAGGTACAAAGGTACTGACTACCTGACTGACTAAATATGTACTACGTAAGTAATACCTACTATAAACCTAATAAACTCTTCAAGAACTGGAGGCATACCATGAACTTATAGCGATTCAATTGAAGACCTAAACTGAACCGCGTCGCATAATCGTACCGTGACGTCTTATTTTTTATGTTGCTGCCATTTTCAACTTTAAATTGATGCAGTTTAGGTTGAAAATGGCAGCAACCTAAATTGAATCGCTATAAGAGGTCATGGTATGCCTCCTGTGGGTAATTTTGACTACTTATATAAAACCAAACCTCGATAAAATATTTCTTGACAATAGTTAAATATAAATATCGTCCGAAGCAATCATCAACCCATAACGTCCCACTGCTGGGCACGGGTCTCTCCTCACTTTCGGGAGGAGGGTCTTTCCGAAGCAATAACAATAGAAAATAACTGATATCATGGAATTATGGAGATTAGTGACTATTTCGGTATTGCCGCAACAAAAATGCTCGTAGGAGTGATTTGGTAGCAAGGAAATATTATTTATCTTGTGTATCAAAAAGGCCTGCAATGTTTGAGTAATTATGCATAAATTAACCATAGTTACATGTAGGTATTGATGTATTAAAATTCAATTAGTTGACAGCTCTGAATACATATAAAGTAGATTGAAAGTGAGCAACACTTCGAGAATAATATCCTAATTTTTTTTATTTGACTGAATTTCGAGACGAACAAGTCGTTCACCCGACGGTAAGCGCTTCGACTGCCCATAACAGTTACAGTGCCACCCAGAATTTAACATTGCATGATCATTCGCGGCACCGCACTGCGCTCGTCGCCCTGAGACATCGGCTCTAAAGTCTCATATGCCCAGTACTTTCCCATTTATTTTTGGCTGTTTATGTTTCGGTACAGTAGTCTTTAAGGTTTTATTCCACACGACGCCACTACCACCTTAGGTTGTATTCGGACTAAACAATAATTTTATTTGAAAATGTACACATTTAGACATTTGACTTATTCATATTAGACACCGCGATTACTACAACATTAAAAGCGAAAGTTGATTGATTTAGCAATATTTTTTGTACTTAAAACATAATTATGCGTTAAATAATAATTTATTGATCATTTACATAACCGATTCGTACGAATTAAATAATCGAATTTTACTTGGGACAATTTGTTTTACCTATTAGATAATAATTAATATGTAGATTTCCTAACTGTATTTTCACACTTGCATCGCTAACGAGTAGTAACCACACTAGCTGTTAATAAAACTTTTAATAATTCATAAATATTCATATAAACGCAATATCGGCATCGTTATTTAACTACATTAGCGTAAACAACTTTGTCGCTGTAAGTATCATTATAATTTTCCTTAATTATACGCATGAATGTCAATAATTATATGTTATCATTATCATTGTGGTAAGGTACTAATGTGTTAATAATATGTAATGCATACAGTGGGCAGTACAAAAGATGCCAAGCAGATTATAGAATTATAGATGATGACATAATATAGCGTTGCATTTACAATGGAGTTGCGAAGTCATGTCATGATCAGATATTCATTTGTAATTATAATTAGGCGGATAATGACTTAATATATGTTATAATAATGGTGAGATTTTAAGGTTTCACAAGTAATAAATTAAACGAAAATAACACAAGTGAGACAGGCGGACACGTGAGTTACGTTTTTTTGAGGTACAACACGAATATATTATATTATTATATTACCCTAAAAATAGAATAGAAATTCAGACTCATGGATCTTAGTTCTGAGACGATAAAAATTAAGCGTGCTTAATCCATAATATGAGTTATGACAAGAAAGTGGAATCGAGACGTTGTTGATTCTGTTTTTTCTTTTAAAACTTATCGTGTAATTATGTGTTATATTGGTCGGTGCACAGTTGT
Source organism: Campaea margaritaria (assembly GCA_912999815.1). Lineage (NCBI taxonomy): Eukaryota > Metazoa > Arthropoda > Insecta > Lepidoptera > Geometridae > Campaea > Campaea margaritaria. The sequence continues at coordinate 13,087,524 of OU538788.1, forward strand.
GGGCAAATGATAAGTACAAATCCAAAAAACGCGCCATTCTGTGTTCTTTCCAAAACTCACTGGAAGTTCCAGTGAATCATCCTCCACTTTACGGAATCGTGTCGTTGATTGCTGGCTACCTTACTGAATGGGACTCGACGTTTTGCCAATTTGAACTTTATTAACAAAAATCTTGAAAATTTTATGAATCGGGAAAGCCAGAAACTAAAAAAAGCGTCTCGACTATTATCACCTATATAAAGTGTAATTATTTTATATATGCAGACTGTCACAAGGCGCGTCTGTAAAAGAGTTGGAGACTCCCGACTTCGAAAGCACTCAAAGCACTGCAAAAGTAGAAAAGTGGACCTTTTTCTCACGTCAGATTCCGCTATGAAAAATTCCCCTGTCAACGCGGCAAGGAAATTTAAATAGTATGCTTTTAAGATATTTAGGAAAGCTGTCGTTTGTCTGACATTACCTTCTTATTTAAGATACATAAATATTGCATGAGCATTACTAAAGTACCAACAAACATTCCGCTAGCTTTGCACAAGGACTAAATATTCAATACCATTTTTTATAAATGCATATTCATTGTCTCATTTCACATTATTTCCAGCGCCATGATCCAACCAATTTGAATGAAAATAATATGGCACGCTTTATAGCTGAAATATTCATTGTTATTACCGATACCCCTTGCGAACGTTTATTCGGCGCTCAATATGTGTTTTATAGAAGTGCCCAAACTGAAAATAAATTTCCATTACAATTTAACGCTGTATTTTCGTAATGACCGAAATATAACAGCATTAGCCTTCTTTGTAAATGCAAGCTCATTATCACGTGCAATATTTCATACAGCGCAGTGGCGGGTCTAGCATTTTGCTTTACGAGGGCCTCGACACAGCTGAGGGCTTTGGCGTATCTTATGTTTTTTCAAGGGGGCGCTGGTTAAGCTATTTCAATGACTATGGTAAATTGAACTTAATTCCATTTGTTATCGCAAAAATATTAGTAATTTAACAGCGCAATTGTACGGAGAGCGAAAATTTTAGCTATTTATATCAGCGTAGTTAATTAAACGCAATTTCAAAAGTTCGTGTACAAATCTGTAATAATTATATTAAATAGTACAATCAAAGTGAGCATGAAATATTTTACCTATTATCTTAGCTATTTTTTTAGTTTGATCCCATTAAACCTCTCCTGGATCCGCTACTGAACAGTGGATTATCATACTTAATACGTTCGTATTACAACACGAGGTAAAATCGACAAAATAAAACGTCTGATACGTATAGGATGTAGAGCTTTCAACCCAACGATAAGTAGAAATAGATTAGGCGTGATCACGTTGCAATGCTCACGGTCACTTTCACCGTACTTTGATCTGACAGGCTGATCGCCAGATGTGGTATTCTCTGCAACGTAACATAGCACACAAAGCACACGCAGTAGTGTGCAAAATTGTGTTAAGATTTGAAGGGCACTGTTTCCAGCGAAATAACTGGGCATTTGAGACTTTAGAACCAATGTCTCAAGGTGACGAGCGCAATGCAGTGCCGCCACAGGTTCTGGATGGCACTGTTGCTGTTATAGGCAGGCACTTAGGCACTTGTTCGTCTTGATATTTAGTAACTTGCAGTTAAAAAGTAGGTACCCTGTGTGACAACTCCAAGTAGTCTAATTTGTACATATTTAAAAAGGGCATAGAACATTTGGGACCTATCCACCCGCCCTCATTTTGATAATTTTTTCAAAGATCTCGCACTCTATCAACGTATTATAAATGGGTAAGGCACGCTTATACAAACAAAACATATCAAAGATGTAATACCCTTAAGTGTCACGTTCCCAAGATATTTGGATTAGATCGTGACACCTGACTAGGATTTCCAAGGATTGGATCCCCTAGGTGCCTTTTCTTCTACGATTTCTAGGGTTTTAAGGACTTTGGGGAAAACCAGAAAGCATCAGTCAACAAAGTAACATTGAGACCATAAAAATTGATAAAAAGGACAGCCATAATGGCAAGTAATTCTGAAGCTGAGCCGCGGTTGAAACATAATACTCATAGTATGATGTGGTGATATTATAGACACTCAATACCTATGATGTGAAAGGGATAAACTAGATACCTAGTAAAATCTCGACAGGGCTAGTCACCAACAAGGTGTGAAATCAAGACGTATTGCCATGAGGACCCGACAGATTCCGGGCATAGTAACAATAGCTGGGATAATTGGATATTTACTTTTAGGATATAGACGTACTGTTGAAGTACCCCTCGAGGTTTTTAAGATGGTATGTGTGACTCTTTGACACGTCACACGCCTCCACAAACCTCTACTTTAACAATTTTGTTGGAAATTTTCTCTTAAAAGAGTACGATTTTTTTAAACAACTAATTAGAGGAGAAGTTAATTTTTTTTTGTTTATGTTTTCCGCAGTCAATTTAACTAGCAAACTATTCGCAATATGTCAATAAGTATAATATCTATCTATCACTAATAAATAACAGATGAGGGTATAAATTTCTTATATCGGATCTCGGACTATTATAGCCTATACTGCTAAAACAGGTTTTGTTAAACGACGAGTCATTGGATTAGTCTAATCTCGAGACTGGTCTAGGATAACATAAAAATAGACAACACACATTTAAATAGCGACTGCAACTGCAACTGCAGCAACGGTAAAAATACTAAAAAGCATTCGAAATGTATCACTGACTTTCAAAAACTTTATGTCAAACTTATACCAGCCTGAGGCTCTTTAACGCCTTGACCCTAAAAAGTTTTAGATCGGTCTCATGACAAAAAACCCTTTGGAACGATACTATTGCGAGGGAACTAAAAACTTTTACATAAAGGCAACCTAGTTCGGTTTGAACATAATAAATGGCATAGTAGATTGATGAAGATCTATTTTTACGGCACTCTATGTTAGAGCCGAGTAAGCGAAATCGTATCCCTATGAACAAACCACTTGAAGTGGACGCGACCCTTTAATGTTACCTTTCTTGATTAAGTTGAGGGCGCTTTAAGCCGGCCGGCGGAATTAGCTCTATAAGCGTTGACTAAAACTCAGACTATGAGCAGCTCATTTAGAACCTTAACACTATGAATTAAAGACACTCGTCTTTAAATCAAAGTTTAAAGTTTAAGTCTTCAAGTCGCGCTTTTTCTTAATATTACATCCGGAATTTTTTTGAGTACTCTTTCATAAACTGCGCTACTTTCAGTTTTATTACTTGTTGGTTTTAAAATGTTTAAAGTACCCACTAAGCCGTTCGTTACAAAATGAAACGCACCATTACTTAAGGTATTATAAAACCATAGGTATTTATCAAATTCATATTCATCATTTCGCCTAGATATGGATGTCAAGGTCTCGAGTTTAAGAGAAATGATTATTTAAATTAATTGAATAGACCACACGTAGAATTTCCATACGCAACTTGTATAGTGGAAGCGCCTGCAATCAACCTAAATGTACGTTAAACTCTAATTGACTTAATTACCGTTAGTTTAGTAGCAATACAACTTAGCTTGCATACATTTCCATGTAAAAGTTAGCCATTTACTTTAAGAAGATGTGTTGTAACCGGAAGCCGCTCTTATAATTCGAAGGCGATTCTTACTGAATTACTGATTTCGACATCTATGAAACCTGAATTTATAGACAACAGAAACACAAGATTAAGAAAACAGCTACGAAAATGACAAAATAAAACTACACGAACTGGCGAAGAAAAAGAAAATGAGGATTGAGATTTGTGTGAGCCACTGGTATTTTCCCTGAGTCTGGGTGAGTGTAGGGTCTTGGTACTCGTAGTTTCCTGATTCCCTAAATACAAGGAATTCGAGTTAGGGGTCAGGATCAACTTATGTATGCGATCTTGACGCGTCGCGACGCATTAGAAAGCCAATAAATAATGGTCCTGCCCTTCATGTTATCTAAGTATTTATTTATATATAAATAATTATATTTTAGGAAATTTAAATTGTTACTTACTTTTAATTGTTCAGTTTACCGTGTATGAATGTTGAAACAATAAAATTAAATAACTATTATTAAGATACATGTTTAGTTAAACATAATACGATGTAAGTATAAGCTGATATTATATTTAACATTTTCATGTAAAAACTTTAAATAATTTAAAGTAAAATATGAGGCTTATTTCATAGAAACGGCTAGTAATAATAAACTGTATTGCCGCTCTTAGGTACATAATGCGAATGTCGAACCGTTCACGTTGAAAAGTTTATTAATATAAAAACGGTGGGTAAAAATCTGTTTAAACCTTTGTTAAATGGTGTCGGGCTGCTATTGTTCTCTATAGTGAGCCAAGGTCAGTATAGGATGCAAAACTATTTAATAATGCCATGAAAACTGTGTTCAAAAGCTGTATGAAAGTTCCATGCTAAGTTTCTATGAAAATAAAAGTATTGGCGATATAACACTTAATGAAATGTACGATAGTACTTAGTTTTAATGATGATACACCCATGCTGCTGATGATGGAGTCCGAAGGTGGACTACCTAACTCTTGAACTAGTCAAAGTAGTTTTTACTGTGCTAAAAACACAATAGAATTTCTTTAATCTATACAAAAGAGGTGAACATCCAGTTTGCCGATCTTATCTGTAATTCAAATATAAAATTTGCATAATTCTGTAGAAGCATACGAAAATAATGAATTCAATAGTAAAATTCAATTTTCATTGATGAGTTTGAATGAGCAGAATGGACTCTAAATAGAAAAAAAGTTTTCGCCTATCTGATCTTGATAAGTACATCAAAAATTATAGGTCTAGGTAAGTTAGGTACTCACCGCTATTACCGCGAGCTTTAATTTGACCACATAGTCCAATAGGCAATGACTTCATTTTGATAATGTATGCATGTGCGGATTTTCATCGGCCCGCTTGTTATCGATTTATAGGCTCTGCCTGCTGGCCGACAAATTCTGACAGCTAAGGTCGACGCTACCTCATTCGACAAACAAATAAAAACAACTCTAGGAAACATTAAAATTGGAACGGAAATTTGATTTTATTAGTGGGCCTAACAGTCACTTCCATTCAATTCTATCATATACTACTAATATTATAAATGTGAAAGTTTTTGAGAATGGATGGACGGATGGATGTTTGTTAATCTTTCACACAAAAAAACAGATGAACGGATTTAGATGAAATTTGGCCCACAGATAGTTTATTATCTGGATTAACATATAGAATACTTTTTGTCCCGTAAAAAGGAAAAGTTCTTGCGGGATAATACTTAACGCGGGTGAAACAGTGGGACGCAGCTGGTCAATTATAAAATTGCCGAAGAAAATCGCTTATAGACTAAAGTTACTATGGGTATATTGTGACTTTATTGGACTAAAGTTTGAAGAACATGAAGCTGTTAACAGACTATATTTACCAACACCAACCTCTTATAACGTGCATAACTCCTCACGTTTAGGGCAGGTTATATTCATAAAAAAAATTAGTACTTCCGAGTATACTGTATGATATAAAACGAGCTATATTTCTTATCCTCAATGCTCATTCAAATTTCTTCTTGGTTAAAAACATATCTTTCAAAATTAAAAGGTTATGTGATGACAGTGAGAAATGCAAAGTTAGCCAAGTCTTAGAAAAACATAAAAGGTCCAAACACTTAAATAAAATAAATTGCGTAAACCGCGTACGTAAAAATTAGTTAAAAAGTAAATTGTAGAACTATTGCACCAATTTTGGTGATTCATAATAGCAAAGTTGCAGACAAAGCATTACACAATTTGCTTGGGATTTAAGTATAGCATTAACGTATCGATCGAGACTGGTTATGTAATTTCCAGTTACCAGAGCTCCGAATGTTCAATAAGGATCGATAAAATGTATAATTTAGGAATTTCCAAGCTTTATCCACCGACCTACGTCGACGCTATTACATGACCCTGAGCTTGCAACACATTTTTGTGTCAGGTTAGCCAGCTTGACCGGTCATTATTATGTAATATATTTTGAGAAAAAATTAAATTCAGATGCTGTTAATTAATTAAGATAATTACATGAAATGAAACCCCAGTGGAGCATGTGCCAGGAAGTGAGCGGAGATCGGACAAATGCAAATGACATAATCCACTGACGCTACCACAGCACTATCTTGCTGCGCGCTCGTCCGTTAAGGGTACCACGAAGATATGCGGAAGTTCCAACAACAAACTAATTCCCGGTTCATTCAAAACCTACAGATCAGATTGGAATCAAACTTTGTAGATCGGTTGAGCTACTCGAAATCTAGGTTTGCCGCATTTAAATTTTAATCATAAATTTGCCGCGTTTTATTATTTCCTATTAACAAATCAAGGAGGCATTAGAAGCGAACTTTTATTCGCATACAAAACTAAGCTCTATTTTTGTCTGGATAGGTTGTTCCGAATAAACGAAATGTTACATACCTGGAAAATGTATCAACTTAGTTCGGAAATGATGGATTTCCTATTTTTTTTTAAATAGGACTCTAAATACGAGTAATTTTGTGGGTGCGGCCTACATTCTGCAACTCCACGTGCCAATTTTAACAGCAGCGACCGCGCCGTTCTTTGAGGCATTCCTCATCGATATCCCACTTACAAAAATAATAATTATGCCAATTGCCAAAAACTAGTTGCGATCAGAAACAAAAAAGTTATACGTAGTGAGTATAGTAGGTTAGTGAAAGGAATAGGAACGTCCATGTATGTGTTCAGTGGTGACTCAAACATTGTAAAGATTGTTTGCTTTGTAAAATCTCGCGTACATTTTATGCGGCCGTTAATTATTACACACACAATATTATCAATAATTAGCGATTGCTCTGAACTTTAGCCCAAGATGCTTTACTTTTATTTTGTAATAAAAATGTCTGAGAAGAATCAAAAAGATTTATTTATTAATTAACTTCCTTGCACCAGAATTATTTTTTAAATTTTCCTAGAGCCTCGCAACGTTAACGCGTAACGTTATGTCGAAACAGTCTGTAATAGTCATTTGAAATTGGTTTGGTTACGTTTAGGCATCAAAATGAAGTCATGCATGCCTCCGCATTTATGAATACGAATACGATGTGTGATTTTGTCGAGCGTACATATTTCAAGTGGCAGGTGAATCATTACTCACAGTGAATTGCGTCTTACTGCCTTGAATTATAAATCAGCAACGAGAGCGAATGCTCCCAATACTCGGCCTTCGTTATTCTTTTCAATCTTTTAAATTGCACTCCAGAACATCCGTGCTGTACATATATATTTTCACAACCGACAACCTCTTCTTCATCGTCTAGTTATCGCGTGACATTGAAGTCGAGGGCATCTCTTCAGAATACTTCGATTAGAGAAGCAAATTAATGCATCTGATTTTATTGTTAAGTTCCTACTTAATTATTTTTTCGGTTATTTAGACTGGAACATTGGATCATTTTGAGTATGTATTGAGTTCTGTCTTTATGATTATTCACAAGCATTCTTCACTCATTCCTTTGAATATCCTTCTTTCCTCGCTCGTATATTGAAAATATATATTACAATATCATGGCAGAATCGATTTGGTGTTGATTAACTATTTACTGGTCACGTCACGACGAACCAATGTAAAATTCAAGATAAGCTTATTTCGCGAGAGTAAATTGATAAGCTTATTTATGCCGGCGAGATGTGGAATAAATTCAGATTTTTCTAATTCAACACTTTTGTGATACGTGTTACTGTCTTATTTTGCTTGACTTTTAGAAATTCAAACAAGAGGAAAATACTTGATTTGGAACGCAACGCGTTATTTCTAAGTTGATATCACGAATTAGTTGTTTTATAAGCATTGCATGTCTACGTTATGGTATACGCTTTCTAAGATGGTTTGAAGCATACCTATGGATTGCCAAATGACTGGGTACATCGTGAAGTGTATAGCCAGTTGTCCCATGCATCCCGGCATGCGTAGACCCAGCACGTCCAATACATTATTCAATGGCCCCGAGGACCCTTCTCAGGGCGTTTTCGTCTCCCTATTTTATTCTCCGGGACAGTAGAGATACCTTGGAAATGCCTATAAACAGCGGGCGTATAAAATGTACATACGTTAAGTGTTAAGTTACGTGGTATTCTTATGTTTACCTGTAGATTGACTGTCACTACAGCAGCGTTTCAGACGCAGCAAAAGCTTAATGAGGACTCTTTATTATCTTTAATAGGGACGGATTAAGTTGTATGTACTTGCATTGTTAAACATAAACACGGTGAGATGTCATTGTTTGTTTAAAAAACAGGCGACTTGAGACCCTTATGTTTGAAGTGGGATAAAATAATAACCTTCCAAATCATTTTTGAGAATAAAACGACGTTCGTTTGAATAAGCGGGGTTTTTCGAGAAGGCAGCATCTCATTGAAGTCTGAATAACGATGCTCAAGTGTACTCGTCAATTTTATTAATTATACAATTTAGATAGCTACTCAGTACCATTAACACACACACAGTCTAACTAATAATGTTCTTTTATAAGTTAAACTTAGTTTATGGTGTACTTTGAGATTTTTATTATATCTGCGTATTCCTGTCGAGTTCCGATGTCATTATTTATAGTGATAGGAAGGCCTGCTTAAGAAAACGGAAGTTAGACTATCAGTACTTACAGAAGATTGATGTTATTTACGCGTGTTTTCATCCGCTTGCAGTAACAAATGCGTATTTTATAAAAGCTTGTCTGGGTTAATATATATTTTTAACAAAAAGCTTCGGTGTTTAGTTTTTCATAACATAAAGTTATGCCAATGTGTTAAAACTTTTGTTCAAGTTTTGTCAAAACTGTATAGTTTACATTCTAACATAATTCATATTATATAATAATATAATAGGTATGTATTTAGCCGGGATTAAATCCAATTCCAGCAAAACTCTTGAATCAGCTCCATAAATCAACCTCTGTCAGGAACTAACTTGGCCAAGTTCCTTCTAAGTATGTCAATGTAACGAAAGAGGTAAGTATAGGTATACAGAGTCAAGTATATATTTTGTGAGCTATGTGCATTTGAAGATGATTTTGCTTTTGGAAAGAAACTTATAAAAAATAACCTTTGCATGAAACAAAGAAATATAGAGCCGAGGGCACAAGCTACATAATGAAGACAAACATGTCACCCACATTATTTGTCCTGCATTAACTATAATTATTATTTTGTTTGTTTGTTTTTTTTTGTGCTCTGCTTGCGTTTCAATTTTGGGGACATTTTTTCCGGTCACTTTGAATATTGTGGTAATTACGCGAATGACACAGAACACATAAGCGACAATTTAATTAACAATTCGTTTCAGACACTTTAAAAAAAAAGAAGTTTTTTTTTCGTATACGTAATACTACGTCAAAATCTAGTATTGACTAGATTTTTACGTAATATTTAGAATAGAATAGAAAACTCTTTGTCCTTCTGTTTTATTTCTCTTTGTTTCTCTCTTTTTCTTCTTTGTTAATTTAATCAATGGTTTTTTTTAATACGGAAAAATGTACTTATGGCACCAAACGGAAAAAAATATTTTGAAACTTTTTTTTCTATATTATAGTGGTTGGTAGTCATGATATGGGTTCAGACAAATAAAAAATGTTATAATTTTCTATTGATGAGAACTAGTTCTTTAAGATATCTATAAAAAGCAGTTTATCCACCAACACAATCGCTCTTTCAGTAGTTTAGTTGCTGATCGACGATCCCAAACTTTTATATGGTAGTCTCAACTTAACTCACCGATAGATAGGGTATTTTACTGCGTGATTTAAGGCAAAGTTCACTTAACTTTGATCCAGAAGTTTGGAGGAAGTTAGAATGTAGTACACAATCTCTTTATTGACACCGAGTTGTACAAAAAAACTATATATTATAAGTGAGTAAATTATTTCGGAGGTAGGTATGTTGTCCACCAATCCGGACTGGGCCCCCGCGGTGGATCATGGCCTTACCCATGAAAGTGAGGAGAGACCCGTGCCCAGCAGTGGGACGTTATGGGTTGATGATGATGATGATGATAGTAAATTTAATACTATTTGTAACGTATGTTATTATAATTATATTACAAATTGATGAATAAATAATTTCAATTTAAACTTATTGTTATGCAACACATTATTATCTGTTAGTTTTCGTTTTTTTTTTTTATTTTTTTTTAATGTGTTGTTATGTAATTAATCAAGGTGTGCAAATAGATAGATATAATAATAATAATAATGGAAGAAGAAGACGAAGTTATCAAGACGAATAACTATCGGAAATATATTATGAAGGACGGTACGGTCGACATTTGTCGAGCATGCCGCCGTCCCGGGGAGTCCCTCAGGCATATAATTTCCGGTTGTTCTCATCTTGCTAACGGAGAGTACTTGCACAGGCACAACCAGGTAGCCAGGATTGTCCACCAGCAACTTGCCCTTCAATATGGCCTTGTCGAGTTAGAAGTGCCGTACTATAAGTACGCACCAGCACCAGTTCTCGAAAATGGTCGTGCGTTGCTCTATTGGGACCGCTCTGTCATCACGGACAGGACTATTGTAGCCAATAAACCTGATATCGTGCTGGTAGACCGGTCCCAACGCCGGGCAGTGCTCGTTGATATAACCGTCCCCCATGATGAGAACCTCGTGAAGGCCGAGAAAGACAAGCTCAGCAAGTACCTTGACTTGGCTCACGAGGTGACCGCCATGTGGGACGTTGACTCAACGATCATTGTCCCGATAGTTGTTTCGGCGAATGGCCTTGTAGCGAAGAGCCTCGACCAACACCTTAAGAGGCTTTCGCTAGACGGCTGGATTAAGGGTCGGATGCAGAAGGCAGTACTCCTCGACACGGCGCGTATTGTCAGGAGGTTCCTCTCTCTGCAGCCCTAACCATCGGTAGCCTGGGCCTTGCTCCGCTACCGGTGGTATCCTAGGTTTAAGTTTCTTTTATAATATTTTTACTAGTTAGACTGTATTTTTATTAGTTTTGTAAAGCATTGTAAAAGAAATTTAAATTTAAGAAGTTAAATAAATATAGTGAATAATAATGGTATCTTAGGTTTAAGTTTCTTTTATAATATTTTTAGTTGACTGTATTTTTATTAGTTTTGTGAAAATATTTGTAAAAAAAATGTAAACTTAAGAAGTAAAATAAATAAAGTGAATAATAATAATAATGCATCACGAACAGACACATAGATCTTACATACGATCCTATATCTATAGTAACATCACGTTCAAATCGTATAACACTTATATCTTATTATCTGAACTGTCACCACGCATCTAAAATCATTTAGAATAAGTTGAAGAGTGAAATCAGACACAGAAAAAACATGTCTTCCAATTTACTATTCCCTCGCGTAATACTCAGCTACTTCAAACAAAGAATATTCACAGAAGTCGTAAAAATATCTTACAGTTCAATAGCAGTACTTTTACAAGCTTTCTGCAATTCATAAGACGTTTATGCAGGACAAATAATGTTGGTTACATGTTTGTCTTCATTATGTAACTGGTGACCTCGGCTCTATAAGTAACCTTACAAGGTTACCGCCTTATGATCGGATGCTCATAGTGTTTAGCTAAATATCACCGCATTCTGTGCTTAGGTAAAATTGCATAGACGTATTCTGGCGTTAATTTTTAAAAAGCAATAGTAGGAACAAAGTATTTTGTTGAGGTAGAGTAATTGTGATCATTTATTTGGCTATTTAGCCTAGTGGGTCGCTTATATGATAGATCCGGATACAGGAAAGCCGGGCCCAATATATGTTTATAAGATTGTCATTATCTAAACAAGTTGAAAATTCATCCTGGACGACTGCTGGACGAAAACTGGACGAGATTTTATTTTAGGTGGGGAAAAATCATTATATTTTTTGTCTCGAGAGGTGTACACCATTCTCGCCTGTCTCAACAAAAAAAAAAAAACCTATAGTAGGTACGTTAAGTTACTCGTGTGTGTTAAGTGAAATGAGCTCAAAATGAAGGCATAGAGTGCGGCCGTCGCAGACGAGAGCGAAAGTGGACTGGTCACTCGTGCCCACTCTTCGGGAGATCATCGGATTATTGCCATTGAAACTAATATAGCATTCAAATATGAATGTATACGCGATTACAACAGCATCGGCCAGCCAATTAACAATGACGCTTAGTTTACAGCTTTTGACATTATTAGGGACTTTCAAATAGCGCGGTTATTTGAAAGACAATAAGGTGCAATCGCAATAAATCTGCAGTAAATAGGTTTAGTACGTATTATTATATATTATTATTGCACGTAGGCGCAACTTGGCTCTAGGCGGTATTTCATTGTTACATCGATATTAGAAGAAGCCAGCTCGGCTCGGAGCGGCCTAATATCAGGCATGGGAGCCAGGCGAGAGCAAACAAACGCTTTTTTATTAGCTTCTCCTTGCTGAATTTAGATGCAGCGTATATTGCTTTTAACGTCAAGCTAAATAAATGGTGAAAACCATATTGGAAGCGGTTTCAAAGTTTTTACTTAATAAAAAGAAATGGGTAGGCAGCCAGACATACAAATAGACACCATTAGATAAAATGATAGGCAACAAAATTTTTGATTAGTACTTATTTGTTTCCTAGATTCATTATAATTATATAGTATGAAAAATATATTTCCAGATTTTTAACACGAGTCGTCCTAATACTTGTAGATTACGTTATGCACAAAAACTATTTTGTTACAATACCTAACAAAATAAAATAATTATGAATAGTTTAACAAAATCATGTTGTTTTACCAATATCTGACACGGCTTTACGCATACGCAACTCAAAATATTTATTTCACTTTCATTTGACGATGAATATACTAATATACTATTGCTAAGCCAGCTATAAATAGCTGGAATTGACTTTAAATGATTACTGGTTTCTAAAAAAATATGATGAAATGAATTATCTAACCTAGCAATAAATCTATCCATCTCTGTCAATGAGTGTTTTCTATCACACATCTGTACAGACCAGCAGTTAACGACACCAAGGGCCAGCACAACCTTTTTTTTAAGGGGTGGAGATGCCGTCGCCCTATCCCCTCCGCCACGGGGGTGACGGAGGGGGGTGTGTGGGACTCGAACCCACTAAAACCCCCCGTGAGCAGTCCTCCGCTAAGGTGGGGGGCAAGATGGGATCGCGCTAGCAGTCACCATCTTGCCCTGTAAGGGCCAGCACTACCTCATTCAACTAACAAACCGCATCAGACTTGCTAATTCGGGTTCTATTTGTAGCCGGATTCAAGACAGAGACACCACGGTACGCCAATGCGATTACGTTAATCTGGGGGTATTTCCGTTGACGAGTTCTGAAATAGACACATTATGACGTCACCGCCACCACGATCCAGCTTCTGTATCTCTGATTATATCTTGATAAATTGCTTGCTCAAGTGTACCGTGCGATGTCGCTCCTTGTACAATCAGTGACAAGTCACTGAACATGTTTCAACTTTCAATGTACTATCAACATTTTAGTATTTTGCACGCGCAAAGATAATTTAAAAGTTAGGATAGCTTCAGCTACTTTTATCGCTGAGTGTCCTAGTTCAGTGTTTCAATGAAAGTAGTGTAACTTGTTACTTGTCTCACCTGTACTTGTTTGCAATACCTTACTTACGCCTGTGCGAGGCGCTAGCCAAACGTTTCGGCAGCCGATAGTTACGTAAACTTCATAAACAACTTCATTAGGTATGTTATGGGGTTATTTTCCATGATGTTCTGATTGGGTGCCTTGATATTGCCTAAGTAAAACTTTACTATATGGCTATATTTTTCGGCTGGGGTCCATTTGATATGCCGTAATAAAAGCCCGTCACAAATCTGATAACAGATATTCTGTGTAGTCAAAGGTATAATACTAGTTAACGCGGGGTGAAGTGGACAAAGGATCGATGCGATGGCTTAATTACGTAGGTTTAATATTCATAACAAATTTAATATATTTACATGCGATAATGACTTCATTGATGCGGAACATGTTAATTTTACATTGTCTACCATTTTGGATGTACGGATATTTAATGAGTTTACAATGATTTCATTCGCATGGTCCATGTGTGCGATAATTATCTAGATTGGACGAAAATAATTATTTCAATCTCCGAAAACAAATAGTTTTAGCTAAATAGTGTACAAAATGTAACGAGAAAGTTAATGAATTAGTTATTATATTTAACATAACTCGAGGCAGAGCGGGAGTCCAAATTTACTTTACAAAAATTGCACTAATGACTTATGACATTGTTTACCTAATTGAAATAGAATCAGATTTCTAAACTGACCAAGTTACCTAATCAACAAAATTGTATAATTACCATGCAAGGCGCGTGAGTGCGGGTGTGCAGTTGTTTTGAAAGGGGTTTAGTCGGCCGACGGCTGCTCGTTTTGTGAGAGATGTACAGATTCGTATGCAGAATTGTACGCTTCATGGTAACATATTAAACTTGGGTAGCTCGTCGGCATAACACGTAGTTCATTTGACGTTAGCTCAACACTAATTGTGGCTTGTTACAAATTAACAACCGTATTTGAGGTATCCTACATTTCTTTATTTGACTGAATGATGACACGAGCAGATCGTTCACCTGATGGTAAGCATTACGCCTGCCCATAGCAGTTGCAGGATTTTGCATTGCACAATCTTGCGCGGTACTGCACTGCGCTCGTCACCCTGTGACATCTAAGTATTCATCATCATCAACCCATGTTGAACCATTGCTATGCACCGGTCTCACTGTCGAAAAGAGTGTTAAGCATCACGGGGTCCGGTCCGGATTGGTGGATAACATACCTACCTCCGAAATAATTCTCGAGTACCTATCGCTGAAAAGCGAGTGATAATTGCGTACATTTACAAGAAACACATTGGTATGTGCCAATCAAAGAGAATAAATGCTAAGATAATAAAAACATAGCTTTCTATTTTATTGATACATCTATAAGCATGAGAGATATAACTAAAATCTTCAAAGTGGTAAAGGGATCTTGAACAAAGGTGTTGTGTGAGTGGTAGGCGTCTTCAACTGTAACAGAAAAAACGGTTGCTTAAAGTGTACAACGGAATGGCGAGTAGATACCCTACTATATATCATATACAGCAATAATTTCCGGAAAAAGAATACTCAAAGAAACAACGAAAAAACGACAAAAAGAAAAATTTCAAACAAAAAGCCAAGGGTTGGATCATAAGGCATACTCCCCTTTACTAAAATTACATATAGGTAAGGTAGACGGATTTCCTGTTCGCGAGTCCACGCATCCTTTGGAATAATGAAACATGAATGGAACTCTTTGATGGAGAGATGGTAGCTTTGGTACCTATGCCACAGAGTTGGCTAGACATTATATTGGACAATTGTACAAAATGCCAACTGCCTACTGAAATTCACAGGATAGTGGGAACTATCTCTCCCAGTGAGACTATGAATTTCAGTCCTAGTCAGAGACATTCCTAGTTATTGTTTCTCATTTGAATACAAATGAGTTAAGAGCATTCCTACTCTATTTGAGTGGATCGGTGTTTATTTATCTCATCATCATCAACCCATAACGTCCTACTCCTGGGCGCGGGTCTCTCCTCACTTTCGCGAGGAGGGTTAGGCCATATTCCACCACGGGGGCCAAGTCCGGATTGGTGGGTAACATACCTACCTCCGAAATAATTCTCGGGTAGGTATGTGGGTTTCCTCACGATGTTTTCCTTCGCCGAAAAGCGAGTGATAATTACGTACATATGTTTTACAGAAACACATTAGTACGTGCCCGCACTGGGATTTGAACTCACGACCTTCTGGTTGGAAGGCGGACGTTCTCCCACTAGGCTACCACCGTTTATTTATCTATACTTATCTTTATCAGAACTTATAAGATTGCCAAAATTTAAAAAAAAAAAGTACTTTGAGTGAAAACAGGTTTCGACTAGTCTTTCTTGTTTAACACTCTTTGTTTCAAATATATTGTAACTGAGTTTGTTGTAACTTGTTAGGCAATGCAATATTATGATAACGAGCTGGTCTGATGATAGAGACGGAAGGTAGACAACGGAACTCTTTAAGACTAACCGTAGATGATGATGTTTGGACTCACATTGAACAGCTTGCCATTCAAGATAGGTATTTTATTTGATGCTAAATATAGTTAGGTATTTAAGATTCGTTATAAAGTCGTTTACGTTGCTATCTTCAGGTGTACGGAGCACGAGTTGAGAGTCAGTTAAGTATGCATTTAAGCTCTCTCCTGTCTTCTAGTTTTAGAGAATGTCTGACCTACATTTAACACCCAGCCCCCGCAACACAAAAGGTGCAACTGTTCTATTATGTCTTTCACTGCCAGATTATTATTATGCAACCTAGATCTAGGATAGCATCGAACTATTCCATTAGCACTCAATTGTATAACTTCTGATGATGATCGATACGGTTGTTTTTCAATAGATCTGACCTTCCTTTTCACAAGTCAAATGGTCATTATTAGGTATATGGCAATTAAGAAATAGGGACATTTCAGTACGATTCAATTGCAGTTGCATTATTGCAGTTGACAATAATTTGTTGTTACTAGGTATTTTCATTATTCACAAGTAGACATCGAGTTAAATCATGAAACTAATATAGACGTACTGTATACCAGTGCATTTACTATAATGTATTAATAATATAAAATCAACTTGGCTTCTATCCTCCAGCAATCAAAGAAATGTTGCCATAGACGATAACAATTGGCGTTTGATGGCCACTTAATTGTGTCAATTGGTGGTTAAAATGAAGGTGAACTGTTTCTCAATACTTTACCTAGATTACACACGGTAACTTTCAACCGAGCGTGTAATATAAAATTTGTTAGATTTCGCTTTAAAAATACGCATAAGAACAGTTTATTTGACAGCTAAAATTGTTCTCATTTTCCTGTCTCTACTGCTCTTACTGCTTCCTTGGGTACCTACATATTATGATGCAAATAGTATTATGAAACATACTCTACTTTCAAAACATTCTTGATTTCTTTAACTTTTTCTTTGTCTAGTTCAAGGCACAGTATTTCTAACGAGTAATCAATTAATAGGCAAGTGGTAATAAATAGTTTTGTATAATATTGCATTGTAATAAATTAAAAAAGTATAACTTCAAAAAAATTGCAGCCTATAATAATGCTGTCTGTTAGCGCGGCAGCTAAGCTGTATAGGCTGAGCGCGCCTCCAATGGCGGGGGAAGGATGGCTGGTAGAAGAGTAGTACAAAGGAACTTGGCGACTAACCTGGTCTCCATGCAACTGCAATCACCTCGGTTCGGGTCCGTCTCCAAGCTGCTTGTTCCTTCAGGATGTTATGACGTTCGATGTAGTGGACTGTATTTTTGGCGGTTGGTGCGTGTCGGCAAGGAGCGTTTACGCGGCGGGTTTATAGCGGGTGTTGTTTATATTTGCGCGTCGAATTCACGTGGACCACCGCAGAGGAGCAGCAGATCCAGTACTTTGGATTCGGCGAGAGCGGCAGCCGCGAAGGACGAGGGTCGATCGCAGACTACTTGCGGCGGCAAGCAGTTTTCTCGTGGATACCACGATATGAGCGACAGAGATAGTCGCCAAGAAATGATAGGAATAGGAAGGTAGGAAGGTATTATGAGTGCCAATGTAAGTGGCGCGAACATTTGCCCCCGGCCTAAAAACCATTGGTTTTTAAAAGAAAGCGGGAAATAAAAAAAATAAAAATAAGAGTTAAACTCTAAAGCGGTCAACGGGTTAAATATAACATAGCGGTTGACCGGGGAGCAAGGGGTTAAATTATTGGGTAGGTAAGATACATAAACGGACGACGGGTCTCTGGTAGACGCCGGTCGCCGTTTTTACTGACGCTACTCGACAGATGCCATCGCCGCCGACATGAGTGGCCACGACGACGCCGAGAGGCCAGGATAGCGGGGGAATATTATCAGTGATAATAAGAACAATAGAACCTATTGTAATGGGATTCGAAGGTGTATTCCATTTTCCTCTAGATTGAAGTAAGTGAAGATATTCCAACTTCCACCGTTTGGAAAATGATTGTACCATTTGATCCAATAAAGCGTACCGTTTCAATAAGTGTCCAGGTTCATCGGGAACCGTGCAAGCGGGTAAATGCTTCAGCGGTGCGGTCATTAAGAAATGTGAAGCACTCAGCGCGGTCGGCTCAGACGGATCTTCGCTCAATAACGTTATAGGACGAGAATTGATAACGCATTCTATCTGTGTGAGTACGGTTAACATTTTTTCATAGGTGAGTAACTGTGAACCGATCGTTTTATGAAGATGACTTTTAAACGCTTTCACATATATTTCATAATTCCCCCCGAAGTGAGGACTTCGCGGTGGATTGAATTTCCAGTGTATGCGATTAGCTGATAACTCATCTGAGATAGACTTATTATATTCGTCGGAATTTAAAAGATCCGTTAACGCATTTTTCGCATTTTTAACGCATTCCGTTAACGCAGAGATGGGAAGGGAGTCAAGGAGCGCGGGTGAGTTACTAGCCCATTTGACGAGATCGAAGCCCCCGGCCTTGAGCAACTCGCAGAGATCGTCTCTGAGTTGTAAACAAGCAGACAGAGTAGGCATGGAGTAGCACACGTCGTCCATGTATGTGTTGTCGCTGATAAGAGATGCTGCGAGCGGGAAGTGGGCACCGTCGGCGGCGCACAGCTTTCGCAACACTCGCATTGCAAGGAACGGACTGCTACGTAGACCAAAACAAACGCGGTTGAATTGGTAGGTATCAAGCGGAAAAACGGGATCGAATCGATACAGGAATTTTTGATATTTGCGGTGGTCCTTATTTATCAAAATTTGTAGGTACATCTGTTTAATATCGGATGTAAAAGCGATTGGGTAGAGGCGGAAATCCAAGAGGATTGTAAAAAGATCGTTTTGTAAATCATCCCCGGTATATAAAACTTGATTCAAGGAGAGGCCTGAGTCAGTTTCAGCACTGGCGTCCATCACCATACGCCATCGAGTTGTTGTTTTTTGTAGTCTCGCAATGGCGTGGTGTGGCACGTAATATCCAGTAAAAGGACTATCATTGTCGATCAGTGAAATGTAACCCTTCTGAATGTACTCTTTGATTATAGCATCGTACTCTAAGCGCAGAGCAGGTGTCGCGGCGAGCTTACGTTCGAGATACATGAAGCGTTTTTTAGCGATAGGGTAAGAATTACCCAGAGCGGTCGCGGGATCGCGGGAGAAAGGTAACGCTACAGAATAGCGTCCCGTAGGATCGCGGGAAACGTTATTTGTAAAAATGCGTTCACATTCTATAGCGTCTGGGCTCAAAGTCGGCGTGCATTGCACCTCTTCAAGCTGCCAGAAGCGTTGGACAAGATTATCTAAACGTGGTCCTTCCGTAAAGGTACAGAGGGAAATATGAGAGCGGCATCTATCTTCAACCAAGGGGTCAGTGATAGAAACAACGGTTCCAATATGAGCGGGCGTAACATGAGCGGGAGTAACATGAGCGGGAGTAACGGGAGCGGTCCCGATTACGATAAAACCAAAAATGGTTTCAAAAGCGGTTGGAGTACCAGGCGGACCAGCGGCGCGGCCTGATAGCAATATTTCAGAAAAGAGCGGCGCGCCTATAAGTATGTCGATCTCGGAAGGCGAAGCGAAACTGTCGTCTGCCAGAGGCAGGCAGTTCAGGTATGAAAGGCAGGATACGTCAATTTTCACTGCCGGTAAATTGTCTGTTATGCGGTCGATAACATAGGCGTCAATTGCAATAAAATTATCATTTAGGCGGGAAGATAAAGTAGCAGAAACTGCTCCCTTGATTGGGTTAGATGCGGAACCTATCCCTTTAACAACGGTGTTCGTCACCTTATTGCATTTTAAATTTAATTTAGCGCAACATTTTGAAGTTAAAAAGTTACTTTGGGAAGCCGAATCAATTAAGGCGCGTACTACATGGCGGCGACCATTTAAATCCGTAGCATAAACTTGTACGGTTCCCAGTAAACAAGTAGTGTCATTAGGCTGCGAAGCGGGGCGTATATTACACAGCGACACCTGTTGTTGTGATGACTGATAAGCAGTTGTAGGTAAGTTCGTCAGCTGAGCGCTAGCGGAGCCCGCGACGGGCGGCGGCGATGCCGAAGGCGGCATGTGATCCCCGGCGGCGGAGAAGTTGCCAGTTCGCGCGCGCGGAGGCGGCGCGTGCGCCTGTGACGGAGCGCTAGGGTACGGGCGATTGTCTTCACGGGAAGATGATACTTTGCGGCATAACATAGAATGATGTTTACATCCACAATAACGGCAATTAAATTTAGAATTGCAAGCAGTATTTATATGCGTAGTGCTTAGACAATTAGTGCAACCTTTGCTTTGTTTTACAAAAGTGTACCTGTCGTCGATAGAAAGCTTATCAAATGCAGGGCATCTATATAAGTTAGCGTGATCGGCTTGTTTGCAAAGCGGACAGTGAGTGACGCATGATGCTGCAAAAGACTGCGTAGACCTTGCAGTACCCGGCCTGTTATCACTGCGGCTAAGAGAAACGGTCGTAGTGCGTTCCAATATTTTGCTTTGTTCGCGGATGAATTTTAAAAGTTCATTGTATGTAGGCATAGATTTACCTCGCATGTGCATTTCAAACGACCGTGCAGTACTTGAATCTATTTTCTTCAAAGCGAGCGATAGTAAAATAAAATCAGACACGTTATCGAGCTTGAGAGACTTCAAACTTGACACAGCCGTGCAGAATTTATCTAGGAATAATTCTAAGTTTTTATTCGTCGCGGTGTTAAAAGATTTAAAATCAAGCATTTGATCAAGATAAGCGGAGGCTAGGTTACGTTTGTCGTTATACCTATCGACGAGCGTCTGCCATATGATCGGATAATTATCACCGTTAGGTACGATACCAGAACAAACTGCAAGGGCCCGGCCTGACAATTTATTAATTAAATATTGGACGCGTTCGTGATCAGTGAGATCGGGATTTTCGTGAATCGTGCGTTTGAATGACTCATAAAATATTCTCCAGGTCATCGGATCTCCATTGAAGACCATCAAATCGAGTTCAGGAATTCTGATGGATTTACGTTGCGGGGCAACATTGAAATCAGCGGTTTTTAAAGGCGGGTTAAGTTTATTATAAACAAACTGACAACGGCAAAACATATCTTCGAAGACGTTTATAGATTGGTAGTTTACCGTGTACGAAGCGTTGAGAGTCAACTCGGTGACATTTAATTTGTTCACAATTTCATTGAAATCGGAGCGTAAGCGGTCTAACGAGATCATTCCACATAGAAATAAATCTTTCTCAGTATCATCAGTGAAAGCCTTTAAAGATCGGTTAAAAATATCTTGTAAGCGAGAAAATATAATGTCACGTTTACCTATCAAGGTCAAACGTTCGATCTGTAACGTATCGAGCGCTTTTGCGTCCTCGTATACTTCACTATCTTTGTCTTTTGAACGAGTAGCCATAGCCATCTTAACAAAGTATAAAAAACTAGATAAAGTATGAAATTCCTAATTTACTGCAACTGCCTACAGCATTTACCTGCCGCGCGCGCGGCGTATTGAATACCCACGTGGAGACGCACGGGCGGTCGTTAGGAATACCTTCACTTTTTAATAAAAATTAAGAATTACGGAAAAATCGTTATTTTTACTATTTAGGAATGCGGAATACACGAAATAAGTATATAAGAGCGTAGTAGGATAGTACAGGGTACTATCTGAACTGTAATTGCGGGCGGGAACACGATAATTATAGGAAATTATCGTTGGTAAAAATACCAATATAAAATTGCGGGCGGTTATAAAGAGGACTATATGAGGCCTAAGAGGGGCCAGAGAATAGCGGGAGGACCAGAGAAGATCCGGCGGCGGAGGACCAACAATATGTTAGCGCGGCAGCTAAGCTGTATAGGCTGAGCGCGCCTCCAATGGCGGGGGAAGGATGGCTGGTAGAAGAGTAGTACAAAGGAACTTGGCGACTAACCTGGTCTCCATGCAACTGCAATCACCTCGGTTCGGGTCCGTCTCCAAGCTGCTTGTTCCTTCAGGATGTTATGACGTTCGATGTAGTGGACTGTATTTTTGGCGGTTGGTGCGTGTCGGCAAGGAGCGTTTACGCGGCGGGTTTATAGCGGGTGTTGTTTATATTTGCGCGTCGAATTCACGTGGACCACCGCAGAGGAGCAGCAGATCCAGTACTTTGGATTCGGCGAGAGCGGCAGCCGCGAAGGACGAGGGTCGATCGCAGACTACTTGCGGCGGCAAGCAGTTTTCTCGTGGATACCACGATATGAGCGACAGAGATAGTCGCCAAGAAATGATAGGAATAGGAAGGTAGGAAGGTATTATGAGTGCCAATGTAAGTGGCGCGAACACTGTCTAATAATTATTATAAGATGGTGATCCAAGCACGCGTAGATAAATGTTAATTGTCTAAAATACCTGTTAAAAATACTTTTGAGAAATTCATATCACTCACTAAAAAGTTCTTCATAAGATAACCTAAATAAAATGTTGAAATACAATGCCCATCTCTATTTAATGTCTATGGTGTAGTTCTTAATCTTGCTAGAAAATAAAAAATATGGCGTCTGTAATAGATATTAGAAATAATTAACGATACAGTCTATTAGCAAAGGTGTATTTAATTACAAAAAGACCACGGAAAATAAAATATAAAAACATGTACTGGAAATAACATTTACGTATATGATTACGGAGAAGCACAGTACTTAACTTCCATGTAAAGCACTGAAAACAGGAGTATTCTAACAAACTAAATAACTAAATTTCTCCTAGATATTCTAAATGCAGTTCTTCTAATTACGATGGCGCCATAATATGCTCTGCAGCTTAAAGAGTGAGGTACTCGGCACTCTGTTTATCAAACAGTTTAATACAATTTAATGATACAAATTGATTTATTTCCAGCAATTTATGTTGTTTTTGACGTTGATAGCAATCCTACTGAGACATTTATGTAGGAACCACACGAATAATTCAGAACACAAACACGCACTGATACATTCGTATCAAGCTAGAGAGATGTTCAGCTGAAGCAATTTCATTCATCACCATAATCTATGCTATCCATTAATGCGTGTAATTAGGGATGAAAGCGGAGGTGGTCTCCTTGCGCGACCCGCTCGGAACTCGGATTCAATAATTTTGTTTCGCAATGACAGACCCAAACCTTAAACTTTACCGATTCCAATAGTTCCCAAATTAATGGCGCTACAACCTTTATTTCTTTACCTCTAGCCATTTCGATCCTAACAGCAAACTGTTTTTGCGAAAATGTATATTATAAAATCCTGATTCCTGATTTCAGTTGTAGTCGTACCTATAGTAATATATACATACATACATATATATATATATATATATATATATAATATATATATATATATATATATATATATATATATATATATATATATATATATATATATATATATATATATATATTATATAATTCCCCAGAATTTCAATGATACTATTTATATTGAAATTCTGGGGAATTTGAATCCTTCTTGGCACTCGATCAAGCATTGTATTGTGCAAAAACATCAAGTAGATAGTTTGCCAATAAAATTACATAGTATTTTCAACCTAAGACATGTCCGGTTTTACTACACAAAATGTGTTTCCTTAAGCCTACTTTTTACTACAACGATTCTCTGCTAGCTGCTTTCGCATATTTTCGGAAGTGGTCCTCGAGATCCAGTCCTATTCTCAGCCTAGCGCTTTTACCACCTTCAATCACATCGGCACTTAACACTCGTTGAGAATAATTGCATATGGCAGCCAACTGTTAGCACATAACGAACTGCTGTAACACAGGCAGCCACATATATATGCAATACTGCGCCAAAATAGACCATTTCGGAAACTTATAGGTGGCACTGGACTTGTAATGGTTGGGGTGAACAGCGGACTAACACTCGGTCCGCTTGTACATTTTAAAACATAGCCTAGCGAGGGTATGAAGTGGTTCTGGTGGTGGACTTTTTTGTTTATAATACTCAGTGAGTTGCGACACGGATGAACCCAAGACTTCTTTGAGACTCATCTTTGAGAATGAGACACTTGCGGTCCTAATGGGTTTTATAAATTACGGCAGCATTTAACGCTTTGACTGTTGAGCCGCTTTTTATTGTCTAGCCACGGGTGCGGCTCTGCACACACCGTAGTGTTTTCCCACACAACAAACACCACAGTTGTGTTTTCAGCAGTGAACGTGTTAAAAACTGAGGGAAAAGTCTTGTACCCTTCGGCCATCCATAATTTCACACTAATTTTGCTGTCTACGTCGTAAATACTGGTAATGTAGTAATTAGTAAGCTGAAATATACCGGAATGCAATTTAGTTAATAACATGTCTCTACCGGCCTGAAAATGGTTAAGGGTCGAAATATAATTTCAGATGGCATAAATTATTATAGCCCGCGGCAAACGCGGTGTATCTAAAATTTTCAAATGAATATATTATGTCCGGTAAATTATATACCTCTGTCAGCAAAAGTTTAATTGCTTGGGAAATAACTTCAGATAATGCAACTGCTGCATATACCTTTACCTAGTGTTTAGGTAAATTATAAGGCAAGTTTCACATTTTCTCTGAGAAACGCCTCACCTGGTGCCTGCTAACTGTCATTGTGCTTGTTAGCAGGAGTTTAAGAACTAAGCGACAAGCCACACTACACAGGCACGGCATGCGGCGCGCAACATGACATCACTCAACACCTTTTTATATATGTTAAAATGTATGGAAGTGACAGCGCCGCGCTACACACCGCACGCCGCACTGCATTAATCTGTCTTACGCATAGAACTTTTTGATCGATATTTGAATGAATCATCAAAGACATTTGCCCGAATAAAATGACTGATATATGGTAGGTATCGTAATTCTTCGTGTTGCAGATGCCTGCGTGATGTCTGACACAGAGTAGGAACTATGCACATGTATGTCTGACATACAGTTATCATCCGGTGTGCAGAACGTCTATACGCATATGCTATTTATTTGCAAAAATATTTATTCTAACAAACAATTACAAATTACAATGATTATTACCAAAAGTTCACTCTAAATTATTTGATTTACCTTTCATAATTATTTACAACCTATGCATAATACATACATATTCAATAATTATGTATTATAAATCATTAAACATGCACGCATATTGAACTGCATAATTAATTATCTAACATTGAAAATGAGATACGATCTGACCAAATTTGACAAGATTACAAAATTCGCAGCTAAGAGCGGTCCGTGGGGGATTACTTAATGTTTCGTCGGCAAACTTGCTAGATTACAATTTATCCCTTTAAAAGCCTTCATCTGACAAATTTTAATGGGACACAATAAAGTATCATCTTACGCCGCAGATAAGCTGGTCATCAATGCGGGAGAGTATCGATCCGGATTGATAACTGTTTCATAAGGGGGAGAAGCTGACGATATTTTTGGAATGTTTTGGGAGTTAATAAAAAGCGAGTAGATGTTTGTACAGTCACAACATTTTTAAACATAGAAGTTTATAAAGTTTCGCCAACTGAATTCAAATTTACTAGACACTGGCGGTTTCACCCGCGTAGTAGCCGTTTTGTCCCATTGGAACATACTATCGGGACAAAAAGTACCCTATTACTCAATCCTGATTATTAACTATCTGTGTTACCAATTTCATTCGAATCCGTTCAATAGTTTTTGCGTGAAAGAAGAACAAACATCCATACATTCTTACAAACTTTCGCATTTATAATATTAGTATGATAGGAAGTAATATAGGACAGGATAAACGGATCTTATTCAGTAGTAATATTGTCAAACTTTGACGTGGCGATTGAGTTATGTTGAGGTAGTCACGAGAAGACTGGAGAATGCGGATATCTCCGTCGTGACATTATGATCTTCACCAATTTAATTCTTGAGAGTCGACTCTGTATTCGCAAACAGTCTGCGGAAGCTTTTTTCTTTTAATGAAATAGAAGAAAGGTACTCTAAATGATAAGGTAAGGGGTAGAGAGGTGATGTTATATTTTCCTATGTTCGTGAGCTAAGGTTATTGGCATGAAGCGTTTAATTAATTTATTCGAGCCCTCTTGTAAGCCACTTCTGTTTACTTCAAACATTAAACATTCAGAAATTACCTTTCGTAGAAAGTCTACAAACAACCGCCCTAATGACTTTAGTTTTCAAATTAATATGTTACATACCTTGCTATTAGACTTTTAGTAGGTGCCTTTAAAGCGCGCTTTCGAAAAAAATTGAAAATGTTTTGCGTCTTGATGGGATGCATCTTTATATGAAAATTCTATTGTACATCGGCAAAAAAATACCAGCGTGAACGTAGAAAATTAAGCTATTTCTAACATAACATATATTGCTGCCCGAGCATTGTAGGTATTTCCAAGTGACACATTCTATAGCTCTTGACAAAATACCCAGTATTGGTATTTTCTTCTTGCCCGTAATATGTGTGGCAATAACAACGTTGAACGCTCCACAAGTTGTTCTGAAAGCGCGCTCTTTATGAAATATTGGTACAGGTAATAAAACTGAAATTTGGTAGTTAGTCTGCTTAGTGAGTGAACGTGTTAAAAAGGTCACTTCAAAGTTCAGCTTGCGGTTGGCACCGAATATTTTAAGAGCGTGTTGAGAAGAAGCGATATTCCTTTGATAAAACTGATGAATTTAGGTAGGTCGGCCTCCGTGACGTTATTTGGTCATGAGCCAACTCAGAGGTGTGAGGTTGCGGTTTCGTTCCCCGTGCAGGGTAAATGATTATGTGAACCACAGGCATTTGTTCTGAGTCTACGAGTTTGTGGGTATGTGTTCCTCGTAATTCTAGATTCCCTATATAAAGGGATGGCTAGAGTTCAGGAATTATGTATGTGACCGTGGTTTAGGTTTTTTTGGTATGTTATCCACCCATCCAGATCGGGCATCCGTGGTGGATTAGCCTAACCCTCTTCACGAAAGCGAGGAGAGACCCATGCTCAGCAGTGGGACGATATAGGTTGATGGTGATGATAGGTTTTTATAGTCCTACTCTTTACGTTGTACGTTGCTCGAGCACTGATGAGTTAGCCAAAGTTAAAAGCGTGTTAATTCCTTTGCCCAGGCCATGCGAATGCATTTCAAGTAATGAATGAATCATAATAAAAACCACACATATTTTCCTTTCTAAAGCTCAACCAAAAACCCAAAAACAGCTTATTAGTTCTCTCTTTCGCAATCCTACCACAGGCCGTTTCAACGACGTTTGACCTCCACTGGTAATTATGGTACAACATAACTAAGTCATTATTGCTGATTTATCATTACCGCACTGTACTGGGCCGGGTCAATGTATAGTTCAAGGAGGCAGCTAATTGGTCATCTGTATTTTGGAAACCACAATGTCAGTCAGACAGACGCTTGGTAATTAATGAAGTCTAACGGATTTAAAGTACTTGCTCTAATGAATGGGTTGAGAGGTTGAAACTGGTTAATGAATAGTTTCTTTAGAGGCTCTGCTTTGCCTCATTTAGGGGCATTTTATCTCTAAGACTTTTCAAAAAACAGTACGTTTAATTTAACTTGTTTGAAAAATTTTCCTTTTTGTTTAAATTAATTAATTAATTTAGTTGGATTCGCAAATATCGTATGTGAAAATTAGAAATCCTAATATATTTCTTGAGATATTTCTGGTGAGTTTGATGCAAATTCGTAGTGCATTTAATAACGCTATTTCCGTTCTTTTTTATGTAGGTGCCACATCCTAAATTTTAGGTTATTCTTGGTCAAGTTAAAATAACAAGCGGACTCTTCGCTGTGGAGATCGTAGTTCAGGTGAAGCAATCGACCTTACTTGTAAGGAATAAGTGCAACGTAGGTATCGAAACTGAATGGTCTTTCAAATATTTTAATCGCCCACACATCTATGATTAGCATTTTAAAGATGGCTACCTGGCCTTCTTAATATTGGTAAATTTACTATTACAATTAAACGTGAGATAATTTTTATCTCAAAACTCAAATCATTTATTGCAAGTTTGCCAAAATAATGCACTTTTAAAAATCAAACACTTAAGTCTCAAAAATTAAAATAAATCAAATATGATGTACTAAACTAATGAGTAACTGATTATGGTTAGAGATCGAAAAAGGAAATTTCCCTTTCACGTGATGATTTGTGACTGAATCTTGCATAGGCAAAGGAAGCTCTATTAACTCTACCAGTGCTTCGGAAATATGCCCGTCGGAGAAGATATCACCAAAGAAACATACGCAGATGTCATTTTTTAAAATTGCCTCATATTTTTTATGCCACATAAGGTACAACATAAAAAGTATAATCCAATGACAATATTATAACATCGTATTTATTAGTGCTAATATGATGTCTCAAAATAACAATTTCACATAAATTAAGATGCTACAATTATTATCATTGGTTTGGTAGTTTTACGTCTAGACCGAAAGTAATTATCTCAGCTAAAAACTTTATAAGAATGAACCACTGCAATCGACTTATTTGTTTATGCACCACCTTAAATATTGGAACGAAGAGAGCTAACGGTAGGAACTAACTTTTCCAATTATCATCCAGACTTTCTTCATTAACTGGATCTTTGTAAAGTCAACAAGATGTAAATATATTATTCGGGTTCACTTGAAGAAAGTTCCTCGACTGCACCAGCATAAAGATATGGCACCTTTGAGACAGATCGATAATCTGAAGTTGAACCAACCATTGTAACTTAGGGAGTTAACTAAGGGTAACATAGCTCCGACAAAACGAATTGAAAAAAAAAAGGAAAAAGGAACCCAGAACATTGACCACGATCCCTTTACTCTTTATTCCTTCACCGCATATGGTTCAACTAGTACAAAATAGGAGTAAAAGCTAAAATTTGAGACCAAATACAATTGTTTTACTAAACTATACTCAAAACTAAGGCGACCATTAAGCCACTATCTCATCTGCTGTT
Organism: Campaea margaritaria; assembly: GCA_912999815.1. Classification (NCBI taxonomy): domain Eukaryota; kingdom Metazoa; phylum Arthropoda; class Insecta; order Lepidoptera; family Geometridae; genus Campaea; species Campaea margaritaria. The sequence continues at coordinate 13,116,542 of OU538788.1, forward strand.
AAGAGATAAAGGTGGTAAACATGCACGGCTTATAACGAGAGTTGGTTCCCAAGGACCTCCACCGGAACACTCCGAGAAGCGTTTCAGTTAGTACGAGGTATCTCTTGTTTTTTAATTAAAAACTATACGTACCTTACCTTACCTTTACAAAAGCTCGGCTCTATTAAACAATGCCACGGTTTACCTTGGTCTGAGAACAAAATGATTTATATCTTCTACTAAATTAGAGATTAACTCTAATACCATTCAAAACTAAGGACCCAGCTCATTTTGCGTGAACTAAAGATAAGGTTTTATTTATTTCCTCTCTTATTTGACGCTTTAATTAATGCATACCCATTTAAAGCGTTGACGTTTTGAAAAGTTAGCTTCTAGCAAATTAAATATTTATGAAACAACTATGTAGTTGAAAATAGGCAATGTTTTCAAATGACGAGTATAATGTTTGCAGCTCAGAATGCTACAGCTGTTTACCTAAGTAGAAACCAGAATGTTGGCTGTGTTTTATGTCGTAAAAAGCTTTGCTGGGGTTGCAACCAACCATCAGGCTGGCGTCATGCCAACTCGTCACTTGGTAACATTTTTCATTAGTGTAAGTAAATCTGTGATACATACAATTTTGTAAAGTAAGGCATATTTACGAGCAAAGTTTTCAAAATGACGTGGTCATTAACACAAGATTTAACGTTAGAAATGGAATATTTACTTCTAGTTATGTAGTTTTATAAATATAAGTATACTTCGAGTTACATAGCGCGAATCTTAAGTCCGAATTATTCTTCACTAATAAAACGTCCATTACCCATTATAGTCTAGACAGCATAAACGTTTTGCGTGTCTTCAGATTACTCTAAAAAAATATGAAAGAGGAGCATCGTCATCTTTCGGTATGAAAATAAGATTGCAGAGTGCTATTTTGTTTTTGTCGTTTCGATCCGATTTACTTGACCTAATTGTCCTTTATTTTTTATTATGGACGCCTCACGTAGACGTTTGGGCATTTTTCACAATCTAGACAATAAGCCTTCCAGCCTTCCTTATTTGTAGGAGTTAATTGCGGCAGTTATCCAACATGATTTTTAATGTGTCATGACCATAAAACTGAATTAATTTAAATGAAAACTAGCAACTAGCTATCTTATTTTTTTCGGAGTTGGCTTAATTCTCGAAGTAAACGCTCAGTAAAAATATTTACGTGAAAATATTTCTACCCACGTGACTATAAATTACGTATTATGGCTAACGATTCGTAACCGGTATACTTTTAAAACTGGTTCTTTCACACGTATAATATATTGATAAACATATTCCGTTCGCTTTAGGACAATCACTTTAAAAAAAAAACACATTCACTTTTCTCTGAATCGGACATACTTTTGTATTTAAGTACTTCAGTCTGTTCATTGCAGATAAGTAAATATATTTATTTCTCATATTTAACTCTATTATTAAGTTTATTTATAATATTAAATTTTTATGTAATATGTTTCCGTTTAGTTTATTTATGCGCTACGTGATAATCAGGCCATAATCTTTAATTTTAGAATAATATATAATTATTTAATATTTTTTTATAAATTTTTTTTTACATGTATCCAATTATAAAAGAAATTATCGAACTTCCGTCTCAAACAGTTTTTTAAGTTCTGTTGGAAGAATTTATGACATTTATAGTCCATTAATGTATGCTATTTTGTAACGATAGCGTGAGAGGTGATCGGAAGGTAATACAATTATGAGAGCCATTAGAATTGACCACTTGACCTTGTTTGAACCGAGTGGGACGCGTCATTTGACCGTTTTACGCCAAGTATCTATCTATAGAAGACTTGCAAGGCAATTTATTTGGTAATATTGACCTTGACAGTGTATCGGGGATGACGATTTTTGAATAAGCTTCTGCACTGTAGGACCACTTGTGACCGGAGCAAAATTTACAAAATAGTTACTAATGTCTTAACAAAATATGCCTATGTCATAACAAAATATAACTACTTACTTAGTTCGGAAGGTTTACAAACGTGTTTCGTTGACTTTTTGGCAAGGCCATAAATGCAATTTCAGGTACCATATCGAAATAAAGGTGACAATAGGTACTTCGAGTTAATTTACTTTATCAATAAATAATTATAGATTCCGTTTTAATGGACTCCCTATATATGATAAAGTTTAACTATGAATCAGGCATGAGCTGCGATCCATAATAATATAACGTTTGCGGCTAAAACTACCCGTTTATTATAATATTGAAGCAACCGTAAATCGTAATACTATAACGAATATAGTAAATGTACACTGCACCTTTTCTAACTAGTTTACCACAAACTCTCTGCGGTTTCACCTTTTCAGCTCATCTCTTTGATATAACAATTGTATTTATAAACTAAAACTCGAAAGCATCCTCGAGTGGCATTTCAAACCGTTCGTGATTCTAATAAGTTTAGTTGAGAAATGTATTTCTACAGCGAAGCTTTCATATTTTCTTTTTTTTCTTTTTTTGTTTATTTTAGTTTGTTAGTTTTTATTTGTTAAATGAAAATTAATAAAAATTAGTCCAAAGACCATAAATCTACTGTTAGTCACTGAGGAGTTCCGGTGTCTACATTAAATTTTCATCATCAGATATACCCGCTGTCGCAATAAAATTGAACATCGGAAACTGGGTCGAAATTGACTTGCAAAAGCTTAAACTCTATTTGCTTCGCATATAACGCGAATATACGGTAACAGCTAGTAATTTTCGAATGCAAAAATGAAATGCAATTCATGTTGAGACGTACGTGTTGGAAATGCGATTTTGTATCTTAAATAGAAAATCTTTCAGTTAGTACAAGAGCTGGGGGTTGTAATAAATAACTACTTATTTTCCTATTATCCCTCAAGAACACTGTATTTTTCAGTTTATGAAACCCCAAAAGGTAAACGGTAAGATTTTGGTCAATGGATTCGCAAGAACTATGCCTTTTTCAAATCCATAGGTAAGTCGACGGAGACATGATTAAAAGCCGTAGCCATAAACAAATAAAAATTTTAATTACAGATATAAATGTTTGTGGCTTCTTCACAGAACATTTTTGTCGAAGTTGAATTATATGCCTTGAGGCAAGTTCTTGTTCAGGCTTAATCATTTCAAATGTAACTGATAATTTTGAACACGCAATAAGTTAGTCATACGCATAATTTTTCTCTCTGTTTTTCTTTATTGATTTTAATTTAGGTTATTGAATAAAAAGAAAATATTTCCTTTTGCAACCCAAATTGTAAATCTTAAAATAACTGGTGTCCATTAGGATCTACGGCATGAGGAGAAGAAAATAGAACTACTAAAAGCCCTAACTGCAATTTCGCGTTGAATAGCAATCGCTATTCTCTGAGCGAGATAAAGCCTTTCTCAACTCTCTTATCACCAGAGGCATTTCGACTAGGCAAGGATATATTGTCTTAAAAATCGTTTTGTAAGGTCCTGGGACCCCATCAGCTAAAATGTCAATGCCAAACGGCATAAGCACATACACTAAAATAGTTATTTATAATAATTTCCAGACCTAAAACTGTAAACACAAATGAAGACGTAGAAGTCTATTTTACTTATTCAATATCTACCGTTATAAATATCAGCTACATTAATTCATGAATAACCAAGCCCACTAGACAGCTATTAAAAGATGCCGAAACAATTAACTTAAAGTAATTTCGCTCTGAATTAAATCTGTTGACGTAAACAACGAAGGAGTGGAGCTTCAGCGATTACGGCGGCAGAGACTATATATTGTTTCAATTTTACACCAAGGGTTGTTTGGAGTTGAGCGCACTTGCAAGAGAAAGTTTCGTTTAGGATTAGCTATGGCAAAGTGCGCAGTTCTACCCCTTCTACGCCCCACCAATATTAAAATAAATGTAGACATAAACTGGACTCAAATGATGAAACTGGGAATGAAATGATTTATACATTTTCACACGTAGGAAAAATCCAATTCGTAAGACGAGGCGGTATAGTCATAAAGACTTTATAGCTTGTGCTCAAAATGGCCGAATTGAATAAAAAAAAAGCAGACTGAATGAAGCACATGAAATATTTATTTAAGGAAAGATAATTGTTAGTTTTTCATTTCATTTTCCTGAGTAACTAGAGCAAGTGCCTATAACAGTTACAGAGCCATCCAGAACTTTGCATTGCGTAATCTTGCGCGGCACTGCACTGCGCTCGTCACCCTGAGACATTGGTTCTAAAGTCTCACATGGCTAGTAATTTCAAACCTATATTCTAGACTGGATCATCAATATGAGGAGAAAATACAATAAATGGGTACTAGTATCTACTGCAATACACTGCTAAGAATGCTCTTAATTATTAGTCTAAGGTTAATGAATTTTCGCATAGACGCAAATATTTAGCTGAATTATGATATTGAGATGCTTAATAATTATCCTTGTGTTCATTTAGCGTTTTTGATTTTGAATTCATTATTTTGAAATGTTATCTTTTTTATGAGCAGCTAAGTTGCAACAGCAATCACCCTTTGTAACTAACATGTAAACTTGAACTTTTATGGTAACATTGTTAGAATTTTTATTCGTATCTCGGCAAAATAAATATTTTTTAGATATCATAAAATTTTGTAGTGTTATTTTACTATTGTATTTTTTGGTTACTTAGTTATATGTCGTGGTAGTTAGTTATTAGTAAAAAAGGTTCTCGCCCTTTTAAAACAGTTTTAGTTTTAAATTTAGATATCTATAGTCCCGATATAGCGTAAACATTCATACTAAAAGGAGGCTTTATGTCAGATACGTTTTTTTTTTAAAATTAATCACGGGATTTGCAGAATACTGAAACGGTTTTGTTATTTGCATTTCCATTTGAGAATCTCTTTTACTTTCTTATTTTTTTTACTAAATTGAGTAACACTATAACCAATTTTCACGACTTTGTATAGCTCTCAAAGATGGTTCTTTATTAATAATAAAATTATAATTGAATAAGTTAACTATGTACGTGTTAAGCGAGGCGAGCGGCGATCGCCGAGGTAGCGTGTCGAGTGCGGTCGCGCTGCCGACGGACCTCGCCGAAAAGAAAGGACCGTATACTCGTTAAATAATGACGATAGTTGCCCGGTACCCAGTGAAATGCTCGTAGGGATGGAGTGTTCTGACGAGATGAGCACTTCGGTATTTAAGAGCGGTTCGGCATGGCGAATGTCATCAGTTAACACAAGCTCACCGGCACAGGAACATCTCCAATCGGCGGAGTCGTTCCAATCAGTATACACACAAGTATCGGCAGTTAGCTCCTAAATCAGCAGCTCCGTTCCTCTCAAGCACAACATGCGTGCATTCGTGGTAAGGACCGCTTGCGTGTATTCTATTTTATTTATTTTACTATTTGGCACATGCGATTACGACCCTATTAAGATGTGATTTTGTTCGTATATTTTAATTTACAAGCGTTACAGGCAAACACCATGGATTCAAGGTGAAGTGTTTAGTGACATGTTTCGCGATAAGGACTCTTGCCGTGTGCCAAGTAGTGAATAAAATTTGGTGCTATCGAAGTGATTTGTGAGTGTTGAACTGAACGTTTGTCTGATGTCGTGGAGTTAATATCAGTGGATTTGTGGATAAGGATCATCGGATTACCTACGAAAGTTCGTGTGTATCGGCTATTATGGAAATCCTTTCATTCATCACCTTCAGGTTATTTCCGTTAGGGATTCAAATCGTTCCATTCAAAGATCCCGAGAATTTGGCTATCGGATTTCCCCTTTTCCGGCGGTTTATAAAACCAGCAGTTAGTTCTAAAAAGTATCAGCAGGGAACTTGAGGGACTACGACACTGCCAATGAGGTACCTAACGCAGTATGAGGATGTCTCTATACCCTGCTACTAGACATAATAATAATGTAGAAGCAATCTTTCTCTCACATTCTAAAAATTGCTCATCAATACATAAAGATTCAAAGTCTTTCGGAAAATGTGAATCGCGTTTGTTACTTAAGCCGCGAAAGGAGCGCTCGATCATTATTCAAGAAGAAAACGGTCTCCATTTCACTGAGTCCATCTCCTCACTCGGCTTCCACTACACCGATAAATATACCTCAGTTTGTATTTGTTGCATTCCAAAAATCGACTACAACCCAAATTCCTCGGCCCTATTACATAATACAAATTAATTCTACTTGTTTACGAGCACTGCACGCAGAGCTATCCGTCTTACGTCACATCCGATAGTGCAGATACCATCTCTTATTACGTTTCAGTAGAGTCGCTCTGATCTTTGCTACATTTATTGCAAAACTTTGGGGAACATCTTCCAGTTACTGCTCGTGTGCCTGGCGAATTGATACTGCTCAGCCCTTTGCTTCCAAAGTAATAACGGTTAAACCCTTGTCTTTGGTTTAATCACTTCTCTGTATGAAGGTTTCACTATACGTTTATTTTGAAAGGAAATCGTATGAAAGTTATCTGTGTAAAACAAGAAAATTAATATCGACAATGTATGTTAGCAAGTCGTTAAGCGATATTAATAGCCACAGGGGCAGTGTAATCAGGGAATCTAACATAGAACGTCCATCGCCACACGCCCCTATTAAACCGTGTGGTGTTCAATTTACCGCAAACAAACGACGCGACGCTTGTGTGCTCTTCGCTAGAGATTCCAGCTGCAGTGCGGGCAAATGAATTGACATATTTTGAACATTTGTCTCCCTCTTTACAGGTACTCGCCTGCGTGGCGATGGCCTATGGCCGTCCCGAGCCCCCGGTAGGCTATAGCTACTCGGCGCCCAGCACGAGATATACATCATCCTCGTCTTCGGGCGGTCACGGAACCGTCTCCATTGGAGGAGGACACGGTGGATCCTTGGGTGGTCTGTCCGGCGGTGGCCTCTCACTGGGTGGCGGACACTCCGCTGGTGGCATCGGCGGTGGATTTGGCGGATCCGGTGGATTCGGCGGCGGTGCTGGCGGTCTGAGCTTCGGTGGCGACTCTGGATTCGGCGGCGGATACGCCGGCGGCTACTCCGGCGCTCCCCTCGTTCAAAAGCACATCTACGTGCACGTTCCCCCGCCAGAACCTGTCGAACAGAGAGCTCCCCGTATTCCTGATATCGCTCCTCCCCAGAAGCACTACAAGATCATCTTCATCAAAGCCCCGACTCCTCCCACCCCAGTTGTTCCCATCATCCCAGTGCAGCCCCAAAACGAAGAGAAGACCCTCGTTTACGTACTCGTCAAGAGGCCCGAGGAGCAGCCCGATATCGTCATTCCGTCCCCCGCGCCCACTCAGCCCTCAAAGCCCGAAGTTTACTTCATCAAGTACCAAACCCAGAAGGAGGGAGGTGGTATTGGCGGCGGTGCTATCGGCGGCGGTGCTATCGGTGGCGGTTCTATCGGCGGTGGAGCTATTGGCGGCGGTGACGACCTCGGCGCGCTCTCTCTCGGAGGCGGCTCAGGCATCGGCGGTGGTATCGGCGGTGGTGCCGGTGGTCACGGTGGTGCTGAGATCGCTGGCGACTTTGGAACCAGCGGTGGTGACGACAGCGGCTCCGGCTCCGGACACGGTGGCGCTACTAGCACTCAGTACGGTCCTCCCGGCCACGTCGCGGGACCTCTGCACTAAATTACTCAAAAACAAGCCCTGGTGGTAGGACGTTAGATACGTTGAGTTGTTTATGAATTCCTAGTTAGTATTATGCCAGTCAGGCTATAGGAGTTCAGGAGCCTATCTGAGTCCCGCCACCGACGCAGCGCGCGGCCGAACGCCTTGTAAATAGTCACCTGCCTCGTGTTCGTCCGCGAGCTACAACGACATAACACTATTCATCGAACTCTTCATCATTGCCACTCATCTCTACTTGTTATTAGTGCACAGTGTTCGTGTTGTCCGAAAGGAAGTATTATATTGCGACTGTTATGTTATGTATTATATTATAGCTTTTATATTTTTTTATAATAAAACCAAATGTGATGCTTACTTCGATTATTTAATGGCACCTAATTGGAGTACGTGTATTGGAATGGTGTATTACGTCACTGCCGAAAGTAGTCGTGAAAGGTTGCCCCCGTGTCGTGAGCGAGGGCGTCGGCGATGGTGGTCGCGATCGAGTGGGTCCTTTCTCGAGCTCGAGCGGCGATTAGCTTTTACATTTAATCGAAATTGTTTTAACAATCTCAGGCTGCAGCGTTACGCAAGAGAGTGTAACGAGCGAGTGCGGCGGCGGCTGCGGCCGTCACGTGCTCGCTTGCCTCGCCTCTCGACTGCTCTCGTTATGCACGCCTTAATGGATCATACGTGCAATTACACTTTCATTACAATTTAGTGAATGACGAAACACTTATAATTACATAATTCTGACATCTTAAACACTGATGAATCATTAACGCTTTAATGGTCATCTATTCTAACACTCATGAACATTTGATTTGGTTAGCCACTGTGTTTGTCATGGTAGGTATTAATTTTTGTTTTATTACGGGAACATACACACATGCACACAAAACTCACATAAGTACATGGAATAAGCAAATTGGTATTTATTAGTTCTGCATTTTGCCCATATTTTCCTCGAAGATTTGGTCAAGTTCGAATTCTAATTCTGCGTGATAGGAGGATTGATGAGGGTGTGACAAGTCACCCCGGGGGTGACAGGTTCTTCAATAAAATAGATAAATATAGTAGTTTCTGAAATGCATGATTTGATTTGGGGAAATAATTTATTTATCAAAGCTCTTAGACTGTCAATTTCCCTTTAGTATTACAAAGTTCTTGGCCTTTGTCAAAGTACACAATATTACCTTCAACGGTCTGATTATAACTATGCAAAATTGATATTGCGTGAAGCGGTTTACAGGACCAAGTTGCAACAAACTTTGGCCTGCACCTGAACAACAAAATAGACTTATTACTTAGGAGCGCCGTCAAGTCCCGGGACCTTCCACCGTCGTGAGATGACAACATTTTGGCATTGTGCCGAAAAACTCGCTACCTATGTCATTGGCTGTGGTTTGGTAACCCGCTCGATACTGATTGTACAATATAAAGAACACGCTGTCTTGCGAGTTTTCAACTTTACTCCCTTGGCATAGAAACGAAGAGGGTAAGACGCGAACAAGAACCAGTCTTCATTGCAAGGGTACGGGTTGTACAATGTACCCATATATTTTTATCTGAATTTTCCGCTTCTTCTTGTTACGGAATTCTACTGAAAGTATCAGAGAGATTTGGGTAAATGCAATCTGTCTGTTTTGCATTGAAGCTTAGGAAATATTTATGGAGTAGGTTAGAGGTAAAACTGAGTATTGATACTTTGAGTCATGTCTATTCCTATTAGGATTTAAAAGTATTCACAACAAAACTGGGAATAGACTCGTATAAAATGTAATGATTAAATCTATTGTTGTAAATACGTGCCAAAGGTAAGTCTCCTGAATTGGATAGAACAGGTCCTATCTTATAGAGGACAATGCAAATGAGGTATAATTTAAGGCTGCGAGGTAGTTATATTTCCAGGCAATTAAATCCTTTCAAACTCTCAACGGTTAGCTATCTCGAACCAATTAAATGGGCTTCTACACTTGTGAGTCTTCGCATAATAAGTATCTCTCTACAAATACCTACCGACCAAGCGAGCGTGGTCAGTTGTAATTGTATTACCACTCGATTATAAAAACTTACTCTATACAATACTTGCCACCAATAGCAATCCGGAGCGGGTCCCCGTGGTGGATTATGGCCTAACGAAAGTGAGGGGAGACCCGTGCTCAGCAGTGGGACAATCTGGGTTGATGATGATGATGATACAATACTTTCATATGTCGAATTTAATTTCAATTTGGGAGGTCCACTCACGTAAAAAGCACATTTGTCGAATAATAAAAGTGTTAACAATGAATAATTTATATCGAGACACCAGTGAATCAGCAAGTATTATGAAATGTCTGGAGTGGGCTTGTTCGAAAATCCTAGTCATGCTCAAACTTGAGTAGTTTTATTGGCATTAAGTCTCAAGATATATTTTGTGAAAGTCACTCTGTAAACACGCAAGGATACGGAGGCCCATCGAAAAAAGCCGATTTTAAATAATTTAATGAAATGCACGATATTCGTATTTTGAGGTGAACAGTCAAATGCAATCGCGTATAACATTTTAAGTATCGAATAATGTATGGACTTCTCAAACACTTCGTTTACTTAGCAGCCGATTTTCATATTTAAATAGATGTTTAAAATGTCGGGGTGTACCTACATACGTATATACTCATCCTCGTCACGTCTAAAGATTGGCGACGAACAATTGGGCTGATGAGACAAAGTGATGTTCCATGAATATTTCAAAGCTGGGGATAAAATAAAGGTGCGTTTGGATATTCAAAGGATCTATGTTTCTCGCCTACTCCGATGACGGCCCACCTGTTAGTAAGCGGTCAACCATCATAACCTACGTAGTTGTAAAAGTTGTCGATGCATGGCAACAAAGCACCACGTCTCGCCAAATTGGAAATCCTTCGCTTGACGCTTCTCATCAAACCTTCATACAAGATTATGTGAACTTAGACGAGCCTATGAAACAAGTAGCTGACAGTGTGATCAAGTAGTTTGAAGGCATCTCGTATCTAGAGGGCTTGAAGTGACAGTTATGAACACGTATCATGTTGGTGCCGAAGACTCTGAGTGGATTCCTCTATGCTATTACAATCTTGATATATTATGCACCTTACTCAGATTTCAGAGTAGTTATCTGAGATAATGTGGTCGATAGCTGTGGTTTACGTACAAATTAATGTACAGTTAGGACTATTTTGAACTATCTAAACCTACTTGTCGAGAAAGCTCAAATGTTGCTTTGGAATAGCGACTTGGTTTGCACTAGCTGAATGGTATTTATAATGAAGTGCTCACAACGAGTCACTGTTTGACAGTCGCAACAACGGCAATTAAGACAGAGCCAGCTGTTCAAACCAAGCTGTTGTATTAGGACTTTAATCCAATCTAAGCTAGAGCTGACTCGGTGCTAAAATTTGCATTGTTTGCCATCCGCCTTACCTTTCGGCTATAGTGCTCCGAATAAACACATGCACTTTATTGCTACAGACGGATATTTTGTTCGCATTTCAAAAATTCAGATGCTTAGCTTTCAACATATGACTCGAGAATCTATTTTATTGAATCTTTTAGTAGCATTTTGCTGACCAACATTTCAATATGGTATTCAGATTTGTCGCATTAATTTTGTTTAAGAACACGATCACTAAAAGTTTTATAATTATATACTTAAGTTAAATATACGAAGTTAGGCGAATCGTCTAAATCATTCTTGCAAGAAGCAGAGACGGTTTGTTGGTCATAAAACCAGTGGGTCCAACTTAACAGAAATAAAGTATTAGTCGCCTGAAATAACCGACATTGGGATTAAATAACTACACAACGGGCTGCGTAGTTTAATATTTGGGTAATTGATCTTGCAGCAAAGAAAATTCAAGTTGAGTAAAATGACTAAACGCTAAGTGTAACGCCATATCTTTGGCGCGACCGCTACGCTTTATTTTGATATCTGAAATTTTTTGAGTATGACTTGGTAATGTTAACGTTAAACAAAACCATGCAATCTGAAAACACAAATGCTAATTGTATTTACAAAACCGGTCTTATCTAATAGTGGATACAATAAAATGGGGAACGTATCACACTAACCAATGGAAATGCATACCTGGTGGCATACCATGACCTCTTATAGCGATTCAATTGAAGACCTAAACTGAACCGCGTCGCATAATCGTACCGTGACGTGTTATTTTTGATGTAGCTGCCATTTTCAACCTAAACTGGATCCAGTTAAGGTTGAAAATGGTAGAAACCTAAATTGAGTCTCTAATAAGCCATTTTCAACCTAATCTATATCCAGTTTAGGTTGAAAATGGCAGCAACATCAAAAATAAGACAACACGGTACGATTATGCGACGCGGCTCAGTTGAGGTCCTCAACTGAATTGCTATAAGACGTCATGGTAAGCCTCCTGTAGATTACCAAATCCCGGAAAATACAAACAGACCAACAGAATTGGGAGCCAAAGTGGTGGCAAAATTATCAATAGTTTTAAAACACAGATTTGGAAGCCATTAAAATTTTCATACTTTGTGTTAATTTCTACAACGAGGTAATAAAACGGTTTTATCGTTCCAGAAATTTCCTTCTGAAGGTGATATGGCTATTTCACAAAGTAAAGGCATAGGTAAACTTCTCAAATATGGGGTAGCTTTCTACGTACTTAAAAATACCTGTCGTAGATTTCCCAAATCCCACGAATGAACAAATAGTTAAAAACACTGTAAAAACAAACGTAAAAAATATTATCTCCGTTTTCCTTTCCTCTCTACCCCGATAGATAAATTATTCTACTGCCTTTTTGCTACCCCTTACTCCAAGATTTTGAAAATTGAGTCTGGCACTATATGTTCGCATGCAAGGACTAACCGACCTTGCTCGCATACTATACGAGTGTCTTTCGCGTGCTAGCCATTTGCTTCAAGGTGAGAGCTCAACGTAACACTATTTTCAAGTCATAAGATTATTATAGACGCGAGTTCGTAGATTGAATTTACACAGGAAAACGAAATAAGTACGGCTAGCGGTAGTCTTGCATCTATAAAATATAATCTTAATACGTGTAATGTAAGTAAATGCATTAGCGAAGTGAATGCCTTGGAAGAGAAAGGCACGAGAATGATACATGTGCAATTTTAATAATAGTTGCATAAAGTGTCAAGTACAACGTCTGGGACCACCGGACACAACAATGATCACTATGTATTAAGAAAGAGCACAAAAGCTTATTTCTAACATAAAATACCTCATGTCTGTAGCTCATTCAAACTAAACTAGCAAAATGGAGAGGTGCTGTTTCGCAAATGGTCGTCTCAAGATATTACAGCACCTCTACATAGCTTTGTAAGTTGGTAAATGGGAAAGCTCTCTTGATTTTAAAAATCCCGTCTAAATACTTTTCCGCCCGCCGAAGTAAGAATAGAGAATGATTTAAAAAAATAACCGAGGTTTCCCCCGAGGGTAATAAAAAGCGCCAGGTGGCTGTAATTTGATTAATTTTAACTGAAGCATTTTTGTCACAAGAAACATTTTAATCTTTACTGGGTTTTGCTCTCGAATTCTCTTCGTATAATCGAATTTCCATTTGCCGGTAAAACGGTAATTAGAGAGAATGGTTTTACTGCAGCGGAAGGTCTGGACTAGACAGTATTGCGTCTGAAAAACTTGGTCCTTTCTACAAACGTTGTTTTTAGCCATTTGCAACAAAGCTCAGAAAGAAAGCGGCGCTGGGGAAACACCCCAATGATTATACAATACTTTCTTTTCTCATAATGTAATTCGATTAATCAATAATAGGACAAAAAGCAGCCCAATCAATAAATCATAATTAGAGTGTCCCTGAACCTAACAGAAAACATATCGAATTAGATCTTTAATTAGACCAGTAATGATCGTGTGTCGTCATTACTGCTAGACTTTGATCAGCTAGAATAGTTTATTAGCGTAATTGTCAAGAAATTAAATCGTTTTTATTGCTAGGCTATCCGTATCGATCCAATCATGAACATAGCCTCTTTCTATGTGAACTAAATACCTAGGCACCTACAAAAAAGGCTCTCTATAATAATATGAAAAACCTAAAAGATCCAGAAAAATAGTGAACGAAGTTGTACTCAATGCATGAACTTAAAAATGTATAATTAGCAGCTCAATGATGGTTGGAACAGATATCTAACAAACTTCCTTTGATTTCCATTAATGCTTGCATCCGCGGCAGTGCAAAGTGACTGTTACGAAAATACCGCCGCCAAAAAAGCGCAAAATAAATTCATTTCAGACAGACGCGATTGTGCTGTCGGAAAAATTCAACGTGCCGTTTAAAGGTGTGTGTGTGTCTATCCATTAGTGTCTGTCCAAATTGTTAACTTTCGATGCGCAAAAGCTTTATTTATTTTAAATGCTCAATAATTTTTATTTCATTATCATTGGTAGCATAAAAATATAAAAATATATTAGAAATAAGCGCCGCATTTTAGAATGTGTCTTCTTTTTTTTAACGAACGAAGAAATGAAACATTGAACGAGAGACGTGTCATTTCGTGTTCTCTCCAAAACTGCCCGGGAAGTTACAGTTTAAGTATAAGACGAAGCAATAAAAATGTCGTCGTCAAAGATGGCACAATGCGCAAACCGCGCCATGACACGACGACAAAGAAAAATATACGAAAAAAGAAAATTAATACGTAACAGGAGCACAATGACACATTTTTGGTATCCCGCCAAAAAACGTTGCTAGACTTCAGGTCGAAATTGTCAAAGAAGGTTTTTCAACATGGACAAAAAAAAACCACAATCTCTCTACGTCCTTATTTCTCAAGTAGGTACCTAGGTAGCTGCCCGTACGTCCATCTGTTAAAGTTTAACAGCGGGGCTCTGCAACACGGTGCGGATGAGCTGTAGTTCTTTTCATTTTGACGTTGGATTGCAACGGGGCTCGTCATTCGTATTGTAATGAGCGCCGTGGCAATCAAACATCAAAATGAAAAGAACTCGAGCTCATCCGCACCGTGCTGCATAGCCTCGCAGAACTAATTGGTATGAACGTTTTAATTATAACATATGGCATGTACCTTCCTATTTCGTTAGTTGTAAGAAGTAAATAAATAATAATAATAACGGTACATTGCATTGTTACTTCCTTAATATATAGTTTAGTGAGTTTTCACTTCTATTTAATCCGGAAAGATCTATTCTTGGGCTATGCTGATACATTCAAGGAGAAAACTTTATTGTCTTTTCTATTCAATATTGTAAAAGTTAGTGAACGAGGAGAGTCGTAGGGCCCCAGGTGCTCCAACAAAACTTTGTCAAAAGAGCTTTGTCTAACTCTCAGCCTCGGCATTGTCAATAGTCAGGTCTTCAGATTACAATGGAAGCATTGAGCGGTGCAGCTGCAAACCCATTGAAAACTTATTTCCACTAATAGCCATTCAAGTAAAGTTGCAGATTCGGATGATTTGGTAGTGAATGCCAATACTTCGTGCTGTTTATTCGTTGTTTGCTATTTTTATGTGTGCATAGTATTTATAATGTAAACCCACCAACAAGTTTCCTTGGTTTTCTTGATACTTCATAACGATGTGGCTCTAGAGATTTAATGACCCTCATTTATCAAATCCATCAAGCAGTTTAGGCTATAGAATGCGCCAAATAAATGGTACATTGTACATCTACTTTGTAACCCCCCCCTTCTCTCTTTCCCCCTTTTTAAATTCTCTATCTCATAATATTTTTTTCGAATTTAATAAATTTAATTAAACTTAAATCTTAAACTTGAACTAAAACTAATCTCCACCTACTCTCTCTCTCCTAATGATAATCATAATAATAATAATAACGTTCAGTACAACTCCGTATAACACGCACCTAACTCACTCTCCTCTATTTTACCTTACTTTATTTTATTTTACTTTGATTTGGCCCGATGATCGTCTAGTAACCCTTCGTTGTGTTCCGCGTGTAGTAACCTAAATCCTTTGAATGTTCAGTATGGCTTCGCAATCCGTCAGTAGTCAATATCACAAGAGATAGATAATTTGAATTTAGGTTTCGCTGAATTAATACCATTCGTTTTCTACCATTCCTAAATTATTATAAGGCAGCCCTAAATAAACTCAACCTAATATTTCCGTTCCGTTCTTCCTCTCATCAAATCCGTATTATCTAAATATCTAACCAAGTAGGTCTTAATCCTAGTCCTTCGTTGTCCCATTTACAACCTTTCACTCGAAAGTATAATTTAATAATCGTCAACCTTCCATCAACTTTTCATCAACCTTACATTTTTCGTAACTCATCAACCTTTCGCTCGACCTTATAGTTTTGTAATTATCACGAGAGTCTATGATTAAAACTTCCATTCTGAATCTACGATCATGACAGCGGCTATGACTTAGAGCCCCGCCCCGCCCTAAGTTGTGAATTTCGTCGGACCAGACTTGGATATTCTCCACCGCTTGTCGGGATTAAGTACCGCCTCGCAGTTACGAAATCTCGACGGAAAGTATTTACTTTCATTTATTTTACTATGTTTGTCTATCTGTGGTCTTCCATCAAATCTCAATTCATCGTTCTATTATCCGTCGCTCTCACAGGACAAATGACACTGACAGCAGCTAACATCGCTCCATGACAATAAGCTTACTTGTCAAAGTCACCCGTCCGAACTCATTTAAACAGATGTGAAATCTTTGTTACCGCTAGAAAATACCGTGAAACTCGCCTATTATAATAAGTCTAGTATGTCTAAGCAAGGGAACTTCATAAAGAGGGACTTCTTTTCTTTTATCTAAAGAGTATTCACGGTTCGATCTCATTCATACCCGGTTCGTAAACAATCTCACAACCTCCATTCATGATTCAACGAGGATGAAGGGTTATCAGCGGACATAACCCCCGCCATGGTCGAATTTCCCATCCTTCTTATCTAGTTCATGCGGTTCCTCAATCCCACTTACTTACTTTAGCAAAAGGGAAAGAGGCCCCAATATTTAGAGATCTAAAATCTCGTTAAATCTATCCTAACTCTACCTACTAGGCGCAACTACATAATACATTAGGCTTTATTTACCCATCTGTACATACGCCTAGCTTATTTAGCTTAATATGGGACTATTGTCCAGGTTTCTATTTGTAGAATTATATTATGTGGTAAGAGGTCATATTTTTCCCCCGGTGTAATAATACTGGTTTTATTTAGTTAGTATTTCAGAAGCATTGTTCTAAGGTTTAAGGATATTTTTCCTTTAGGTGTAGGTAACAACAATGATTTATTGTTTCAGGTTATTTCTCATTGGAAAACCTAGGAATTGTTTTAATTCCAGAAAGTGACAGTTCGTCTAGATAATTCTGTAACACTAAGATTTCTAGTGTGGAGCTGTAGTTCTTTCCATATCTATTCATGGAAGAGTTCAACGATGGAACGATTCAAGTCAGAGGTAGGTCCCAGTTAGTGACTTTCGAAGAGCCTTATGGAGATTCTCAGCCTTTTTTAGTAATAAGAAAATCCAGGGAAGGTAATAGGTCATTTGCCCATAAGTAGCCAATCTAACAGAGACGAACTCATTCATATTTGTCGTTCGTTGTTTCTTGTAATTAATGTTAAGGACAAAATTATTCCTTCCGAACCATTTTTCTGGTGTAGTACTAGTTTTATTTAAATAGTATGTTAAGAAGCCTTGTTCTTAGGTTTGATGGTAGTTTCCATTAGGTATAATGTCAATTCTTTGTTGATTTCAGGTTATCTCTCTATCGGAGGATTTTTAGAAAGTTCTTCTAGATAATTCTGTAACACTAAGAATTCTAGTGCCATAGTTAATACCATATCTATTGCATGGAAGGATTCAACATTGGAGCGATTCAAGTTGAAAGTAAGCCTCAGTTAGTGACTTTCGAAGAGCCTTATGGAGATTCTCAGCCTTTTTTAGTAATAAGAAAATCCAGGGAAGGTAATAGGTCATTGCCCATGAGTAGCCAATCCAAAAGAGACAAACTTAGTCATATCTGTCGTCCATTGCCTTTATGCAATTAATTAATCTTGAAATCAGAATTATTCTTTCCGAACCAAGCCTAAGTTAAATTATTGTTAATTTGTCCAGATTATTACTTTATTTATACGTAGGTTATATTTAATCCTTGCAGTTTCATTCAGTAGTCCTCACTTATTGTGATTTAATTGATTCTTTATCAGTTATGTTTAGTTTTCATCGTTTGTTTTCTTTCCGTCACAAATTATATTAATTTCTTAATTGTTTCCCCAAATGTTGGACCCTTTGTACCTTTAGTTATAAGATGTTTTATACTTTTACTTGTATGTCCTAGAGTGCAATAAAGTGTTGTTATCTTACCTTATCTAAACTTTTAATTTCCCAACGTGATAGTTTCCCAATTGCATTGATTCCATTTAGTTTCCTCTAGTTTAAGGTGACCCCTGCTTTGCAGCATTAATTCCCTCCTATCAGAAGAACCCCATGCTAAAGACATGTGTGCTGTGTGTGTGTGTGTGTGACCCCACTCTCTTATAATCCAGCCAGCCCATAGGCACCCACGAACTACCCATGACTAGCACCTCCAATCGACAACACTATAACCTTGCCAGCACACAGATACCTACGGACCTTCTAAGGCAACCATCTTCCATTGATAACACTATAACCTAGTCAGCACACAGATACCTACGAACCTCCTACAACTAGCATCTCTCATTGATGTCACTATAACCTAGTCAGCACACAGATACCTACGGACCTCCTATGGCTAGCTCCATTTCAACTCGCCATCCGACGCGCCCTATCAGTGTCAGTAAGAATCTGTACCTTCGCAATGCCACTCATACAAACCCTGGCCCTAATATCACTTCCCATCTTCCCAGCACAGCTTTTAAAGATTACTAAATCTCCTCAGGAAGAGACCCGACGATCCACGGCCCATATTACTAAGCACTTTTCACTGAACTTCACCATTTTCTTTCACTTTTCTCCGCGACCCCCGCTCACTTCAAGGACTCCTAGGCGTCCGTCCCTGATTTTCCTCTTAAAACTCCTACTTTCCACTGAACTTCACCATTTTCTTTCACTTTTCTCCGCGACCCCCGCTCACTTCCAGGACTCCTACGGGACCGTCCCTGATTTTCCCGCTAAAACTCCTACTTTCTCACTCCACTTCACCATTTTGATTTTTTCCTTTTCTACGCACGTCCGTTCTCCTAGCAGTTTCGCAAGCCCCGCCCAGAGACTCTCGCGCCTCTCTCCATAGACAAACTTAACCTCCCCTTTGCCACCATAGAGTTTCTACCTGTGCAATAATTAGCTTTTTCCAAATTGAATGCAATATTTATGTGTAGCCAAAATCTCACTAATCTGTCAATGCAAATCTCAGTATTCTGCCAAAAATTGATAAATGTGTATTTTTATTTTGTGAAATGTAGCGAGTCCAATTCGGGACCGTTACAACTTAAACAAAAAAAAACATTACAATAACATAAACGACCTTGCAGGTAGTGGAGTAAAATCCGAAATTCCACATCACTCCGTCCTCCAGCAATCTTAAGTGTCCGACTGTGGTGGCGGATACATTAGTCTTGGACACACCATTAGGAGCTTGAAACGCTTCGAGTCTCTGTATCTTTAGATTTTGATGTACTACCAGATATACCATACTACACGGCACATGGTACTGCGGGTAGACGAAGACAAATCGTAACGGTAAACGTCTTCATTAGACGTTTTTATATGGATTAAATGTCAAATTGAATACGTTTGTACCATTACGATGCGTATCAGAGGTCTAGGGGCTAGATACACATTTACTTTACTCGTCATCACCAATGGATTACTTGCATTATAGACACGTATGTTCGTCACGCAACGCACGAAACCTCAGACGCCTCAGTGCGTGTTGGTAAATTTGTTTTCTCCTAATTCGACGACTACATTCTGTGGATTATTTACATGAAGCCTGTATAACGTGAGGAAACTGACAATTGACGATGTTCGTCGTGACGGGAAACCTAAGATGTAGAAATCAAGCGGGTCGACGAGTCATCTTTGGACGCTATATCGTTGTGATTTCCTATAATATGCTAACAGTACTTCCACGTAATTAAAATGTAGATTGGTGTATTATTAGGTGAATACATAATTCGAGATTTCAATACGTTTAATGTGGTGCTTTGGGGTGGAATACATAACTGATAGCAATGTGACGCAGTGCAACATTTAATGAGCAAATCCTGTGAAAATTAAGGGAAATATAATTTATAATCAACATTATGTGAAATAAACTTCTGAATCTTACTAATAGATTGGAGCAAACCATATTCTTCCACGCACACGATATCTTTCTTACATTGAATAATAGCATGATTCACTTGCTATTAATTTTCAACCTGCCCGACAGCTACATATCGTGGTATTATTGTGTGGGAACGACGTATTTATGGGATACAAACACTGGCAGACATTTCTATTATTTCGCTTCCGTTCGTACGAGAAAAAATACAGCCGGAACGCTTTCTGCAGGCAAAAAATTATGTCTAATATAAGGAATAAAAAAATAGTACGGCTGTATATCGGATAAGAAAGGGAATAGCGGAATTTGAGTAGCATACACACACAGTACAGTGTATAGAATATTCGTAAGAACATTGTTGCAACCTTCTTATGAGGCTCACGTTTTCACATCTTGTGACTTTGGCTACCCATGGCCGAAGTTTACGGACTTGTCCCTTTACGTTTAGATACCCCCGACGGGAAAGAAAAAGATAATATTTATGCGTTGGATATAGAGTTTGTGTGTTTTTGCGTCTTTATCCTTTACCATATTGTAGCTTATAACGGGTCATTCGAAACATTTCTTTTTTATGAAGGGTATATTTTCTGATATGGTTTTAGGGTAAATGTCTGATTGACATTCCGAGACGGTCCGAACAGAATGAAACTGAAATTAATCACCCAGTTTCGATATTTTTTCTGTTAATAAACTAGTTTGAAAGTTGTCCAAATACTAAGTTTATCTAAAAAAAATATCCAGTAGTCCTATAGAAAGCTGTAATGAATGGGGCAGTTAACAACGAAACGCAAAGTCAAAAAAGTGATATTTTCTATTTACCAACAGAACTACGTAATACGATGAACTTATTTCTTTAAAGGCTGACTCCTATTGCAAAGCTTTGTACCGACAAAGTATACGATTCTACATTATTTTTAAAGCTACCAACATATTGAAATGAATTAATATTTTTTTAAGCGTTATTTTCAAATATGACTCACAAAGCAAACTTTAAACTCGCGCCGGCGCGTCGGGCATCCGCGGATACTATACATTCTATCCGATCATGATCTCGAGGTTTACTCTCAGATGTACACAGAATGCAGAACTTTGAAGCAAAAGTTAAAAGAATCCTTTCTTATAACGGTACGCAACACAACGGCAATGCCCCTGGCGTTGCAGATGTACATAGGCGGCGGTGTCAGGTGGGCCACATGCTTGGTTGCCACGAATTTTATAAAAAAAAAGCCAGTCAAAACTTCGGTAGAGATAGGGTAACTAGCTAAGGTTCCGTATACCAAGATTTTTCTGGTAGGTACACATTTTTTCTCCAGTGCTCATATCAGCTGGCTTCAAAAATATTGAGATGCATGCCTATAAAACCTTATATGCTGAATAGTAAGAAGGTAGGGCCCATATAGTAGGGTGGAGACATCGTAAAATATGTTTTATCCATGAAGTTTGCATTGAGATAGGGTCGCAACCTTCGCGAAAGTCGATATGTTTATTACTTATTTTCGTTTACATGAATCCATAAATAACAGAACCATATATCGAAATTGCGTGGAGTTGGACATCGAGAACTGTAAATCATTTTCCCTATATATTTATGCAATATAATTAAGCCCAAATGCATCACCCAAAGTCACCCACTCTAATATTAATACTTCTAGATGCCAAATCGGAAAGTATCGGGAATATCGAAAACATATCAAAAAGTCTTGGCCCGTTTTGATAAAAATTTAACCGTGTATGCAAATAGATTAAAAAAAAGTGTCTAAGCGAGTATCAAGCTAATATATTTCAAAAAATATGTTGTTACGCCATCCCATAGCGTCGCGTTAAAGGATGAAATTCTAGGAACTTAATGCTTTGTGAACCCCACTCCCGTATTCCGCGCGCCCTATCTGTTTGTTCTATTAATCTGCGCCTTAGATTTACACAAATAAAATTGTTGTAGATAAATAACAGTATAGGTTCTTTAGTGACCCTTCCTTTTCCTTTGTCGACATCATAAATATCTTGTCACCAAAATAGACGTGGAAATATTTTTCTAGGCTATGACATTACGTTTATCACGAATCTCGATGTTTTTCTTTGCTCGGTCGTGATATCGTGTTTTTTTAACATTTTGGACGGGAAAAGATTTTCTTCGAATAACTGAGAGCCATTTTCGATGAGAATGGAATTCACCTTTATGTTATGTATTGTATTCTGAATTGTGTGATGGATGATTTCGATGGCATAATTAACTCTAAACGTATGAATATGATCGTAAATGGGTTTTTGGTGTTTTGTATTTTTTTAACCATTTTTTTTTACTTATGATAATATAAATTATTTCATCCGTAGACACGGCTTTCACAATTGTAGTGGCCACAAAGCAGTATTCTGCCAGTTTGTTCTAAAACTGACGAGTCAGCATGTTTGTCTACGAGTACAGGAAACAGTATACACTTATGTAGATCAAATACATCCAACTCGATCAGAAGGTTTCAGGAAAGCCGGTTACTGACGGTATCATAAATGGGAACGGAATTGGGTTTGAGAATCGAAACGTGCACTCCTGGAACTGCACCATAGCGGTGATGCTGAAAGGTAGTCCAGGTAAAGTCTGTCTGAGAATCGGTTATCGTGCATTGAAGTGAGGCGCCCGCTCCGGGGCTTCAATGTTATTTCTAGTAAAACCACTGGCTTTGCCACTGGGGTGTTGAAGTTTTAGCGACCCACATTTATTATTAAACCAGCTTAGAGCTTTGACTTTTAAAGGAGCCACGTCTTTTCGTTTCATGCATAAGTAATGCCATTCTCGATCGGTCGGTGAACTATTCCATTAAACTGGACATCAGAGGAACGGCAATATGTGAACCTGACTGCCATTGTTTGGGTGCAGGATCCCAAAAGAAGATGCAGATCAAGCTGTGCGATGTTCGCAAGGTTAGGCAGGGAATAATTCAACATTATGTTGACTAATATGTTGCATGAAACCTCCATAAAACAAAAGCCACCCCCTTCTCAAAACTGATGTGTTTCGGTTGTCAAAACGAGGACTTTTAGCCAGTCACGAGTCTAGTCTAGCTGTAGCCAACGTCATGATTCAGTAAAGTAGATGCTTCACTGAAAATTCTATTGCAGTTTCAGAGACAACACGAAATTGCACTTTTTTGGGGATGTGAGATTTCACACTGGTGCTCGTTAGCGAAAACTTAATAGTTGTTATTCCACGAATGTAAGAAATAATTTCAACGTTATGTGTGTTTTTCTCTAAAGAAAAATGTGTCGTTGCAACATTTCCTTCCTAAAAGTAAAGCGTGCCTTTAGTTTCTGGAGTATTGATTCGACATTTGGTTTCTTAGAGTAGCTTTTTATATCGCGTTATTAAGTCTTTTTTCCCGTTGTTTACACCCCACATGTATGGTATATTTTGTGTTTGTGCACATTTAGTTTTGGCATAATATAATGAACAAGATGCAGTAGTAATAATGCCCAATCTAATCGAGTCCAATACTGTTTATACGTTACACGAAAGCTTACAATTTACATAGGAGTGCGAGGCTGTAATAATGGGATACAAAATATTACATAGTGCCATTTACATATTTGGAGCGCTTGTGTAGTATATTTTGAAGGTTATTGAATATGAAATTGATTTAAAACATATTGTAAAGATATAAAGGATGATGGATCGAAGGCGAGGGCTTGTAGACATACGCCACAAACCTTCAAGCCCGACCGAGCGCCTCATAACATTATTTAATCGATATTATATTTATTTTTCTTGGCTGCTCCATGGAGCATTACTGTGGTATATTAATAAAATGTATATTAAAACGGTGTTAAGTTCAAGGGTGATTACAATTAAATTAAATTCACATTGAAAGTATTTTGTTCGGGTAAGCAAGAGTGATTGACATTCTGATTATATTGTTTGGGTAAGCCACTATTGTTGAAGTTGCAAAACAACTTTGGCTTTGAAAAGTATTTTGGCAAGTTTGTGACGTGTTTTTCCCAACTTAATTTCTGGTGTTGTAGTATTTGAAGCCCGAACAAAAGTGTGGAATGATATTTGTTGCGGTAAGCAGTTGTATGTAAATATTTATAAAGTAATAGAATCAACAGTATACGTATTTCGATAAAGCCAAAATATTGTTGTTTCGGCACCACATAATACATGACACGAATTCGGGCGCAAAAAGTGCCAAAACGGACGCTCTAAAATTTGACAAACGTCCCATCCACGTGGAGTCGTCATAAATTGACACGTACTCAATGGTGGCCAAGGGATTTTAATCATTTTTTATTGCGTAAAGGGGGCCCTAGGGCGAATACACACACTAGCATCAGAACCGGATTAAGCAAGCGCGGGGCCCGTAGCATTTTCTTAGAAAGAACCCTTGATCTACTATGTGTTCTTAATTATAAAGTGGTAAAAAACAATTGCCTTAGTAGGA
Organism: Campaea margaritaria; assembly: GCA_912999815.1. Classification (NCBI taxonomy): domain Eukaryota; kingdom Metazoa; phylum Arthropoda; class Insecta; order Lepidoptera; family Geometridae; genus Campaea; species Campaea margaritaria. The sequence continues at coordinate 13,140,861 of OU538788.1, forward strand.
AAAGTTGTAACGTTTCACGTTTTTGTGACATAAAGTAAATTAATGTACCAATTTTAATAAGTTTCACTCAAAAAATTACGCTCAGGCAGAGATGAGTGGATTTAAATATACGGCGCCCGTTTTGCGCGGGGCCTGAGCAATTGCAACTCTTGCTACGTGGTTAATCCGACACTGACGACCGAGACTCAGCTCCGCGGATCTACAACGCGTGTATAACGGATATGTGCAGTTTCTTCGCACGTGCAACGTTCTTCCTTATTGCAGATGCGCGCTGCACGGCTGAATTTCAGACATAGTTAGACGACCGAGACTCAGCTCGGCGGATCTGCAACGCGTGAATAACGGATATGTGCAGTTTCTTCGCACGTGCAACGTTCTTCGTTATTGCAGATGCGTCATGCACGGCTGAATTTCAGACATAGTTAGACGACCGAGACTCAGCTCCGCGGATCTGCAACGCGTGAATAACGGATATGTGCAGTTTCTTCGCACGTGCAACGTTCTTCGTTATTGCAGATGCGTGATGCACGGCTGAATTTCAGAAATAGTTAGATATCCCGTCACCGTGGCCAATGGTATCGTAGGGATTTCATGTCCGTTGAAATAATGGAGTATCCCGCATAGCGGACAAGAATATTAGTGCAATATAGCGCATGTTGCAACTTCAATATATGAATTCACGCAGCTCTTTTATATAACGCCAATTTTTTTATGCTCTGAGTAACGAGTCAAGCAAATAATTATATTAATAAATAACTTTAATTATTATCTTTTCGACATTCAATGAAGAGTATAACTTCATACAGAGCATCACAAATAATTAAAATCAATAATAAATGAATCACTATTGGACCTGTGAGAATGAAACAGTCACGGCATATTATAAAAGCTATTACAAAGAGTACAAAGAGTAGCTACTCCTTGTACTCATCACCATTGCTAATATGTAAGGCAAAGTTTCTGACATAATAATGTAGCAAAAGGTTTACATTTGTCGCCATACACTCGGTTGTACTCCGTAGAAAATAATATTGTCAGTAAGAAATCTTCATACAAGATCAGATAAACAAGAACACGCATCATTACAACTATATGATCACACTTACATTTTACGTCTATATGGTAGATTCCATTTTGGTTAATACGTTTACTTTAAAACAAGAGTCGATAACTACAAAAACAATTTATTTACAAAGTCTGCAAAGCGGACGGAGCAAATTGTTTTGAAGGGTCTAGAGTCAAAGTTAACGGATAGAACTTTGTTGGCATACCAAAACGTAATTTTATAGATAGAACAAACAATGTTGTCCTCTTATTTCTGCTCCAATATTAATTTTGCGATTGAATTTCAAATACAAACTGATCGTAGCTATCCTGCTTATTTCTTGCCGGCTTAAAATGTTACATAGAGAATGTAGCACATAGAAACCATGTTTGTTTACCCATCGCTAACTAGGGGTATCTGCATTTAATTAAATTCCAAATTATAATCTACAATTTTCTACTAACCTGCGTATCAGTGGACGTTTTCTAATACGCCAGGCTATTTAATTCAGCTGTAACATCATTATTAAAATAACTATGTAAAATATAGTGACTCCATTGAATCGATAATCTACGTACAGTTTTCTATGCACATTATTTTTTATATGCACGTCGTATTCCATGATATAGTCATTATGCGAGTAGAAAACAAATATGGTCCCAAATCGCGCTCGCCGTAGGTGGCAAGTTGCGAAGGACTGGGAGGCGTTAAATATTCTCTTTCGGTAATGTTTCACAATTTGGATTCCAATGTATTTAAATTTAACGTTTATGGTTTAACAATGTATGCAACATAAAAGCAAATGCCAAGTTTTAAAATCAAATCACACCAAAAATCTCGTCAATATGTAAGTACGTATGCGAGTTGTTTCTGTTACATGACCATTGCTTATATCAGGACCCTTAATCGAGATTCCTTGCCGAAAACGCGTGATGTCATAATGCGCTTTAAACCTATTTTGAACCTTAAACTTCTCGGAACGCCTTCGCTTTCCCGCGCGGTATTTTGACAGTTCAATTGACAGTTCAAAACGCGAGCGAATAACGGCCCAGCATATTATTATTCACAATCGCGTTTTTTTTTTCTTATTACTTACAAATATTTTCGTTAAGTCCGGGCTGAAATCGATGTGACTTTAAAACTATAACTATAAGATTCTATCTTTGCCGCTTCAAAATTCCATAACACCTATACAAAACGCTGAAAATTTTCGATGTCCGAGTTTTGACAGATTCATTTTTAACGTTGAAAATATTTTTAGTAAAAATGTCATACCATATCGTAGACTTGACTACTGCCCTCTGATGAACTGCCCGTCCCTGGAGGCAGAATAGGCCCGCCGACGACACCTCGAACAGTAAAAGTTGCGGCACGCGACCCATTAGTGCCTGCCTTAGATGCGTGAGGGCCATTTCGTCCCCGAGATAAGGCGAGGAATTAAAGGATGAGTGGAAAAGTTTCGTGATGCATATGTTTGCCTGTAAGTTGGTATCTGCCTATAACATTTGGTCACATAGTAGCATGATTTAAAATTCTGAAAAAAGCCTTGTACGTCTGATCTCATCTATTTTTTGCAGTGCTTTTGCTGTGCAACTGAGTGGTTTTGCAGGTGACGTTTACCACCAAGTAAACGACCTGCTCGTCTTGTTATTCTGTAGTTTAAAAATAGGGTTTGTAATAAATATTTATTGTATTTTTTTTCAATGGGACGAAAACAGTATTAACTTTAAGTAACAACGTAATTAAACAGTCGTAATAAGAAATAACTATTCAGATCTGCTGATTCAGCGTTTCGCGCATTTGACCGTGTCGTCAATTGAACAGTTGTTTGTTTAAACAATAGGTGTGTTTGTCAGTTTTCTTAGCAAGTATATTTACAGGCACCCTTTTATTCTCTCCATGCCAGGCTCCAAAGAAGCTACTATTGAACACGGGGCAACGATTACCCGAAGGATTAGTAAGCCACGGAACACAGAAGTGTATTCTGCGAATACTAATTCAACGTGGTACTTACAAATTGGGGTGTCGACTTTTACCAGTAGGTAAAGTTTAGAGTAAATGCAAACATAAAATGTGCTATTCTGTAAATGTTAAACATGTAATTTTGTGCAGTATTTTCAATTATTTATCCAAATCCAGTTACTTAAAATTTACCTTTCATTAATTTATTTATTTATTTCATAATAGTCCTGTATAATATGTATATGACTGTAACAAGCAAAAAACAAAATTGTAAAACTAACAAAAATCCTTCCTAATGGACTACGAAACAACATTTTCGCCAGACAAATAAGAGACATTTACGTTTCAGCCGACGTATTCACTGTATATGCTATTAACATTTTTTAGGCGCTTTCATTCCCAACAGAATAGCGGGAAGCCAAAAGCTTGACGCCATTCTAAAAAGTTCCCCTCAAATTAATTTAACTTCTACGAAAATTAAGAAATATGTGGCATATTTTTTTAGCTCGTTCCTTCTCTAAGTAGGTACCTCTAGCGCAGCGCTGCATGTACAAATTAGCCACCCGCTGCTTTAAAAACTGTATACACGTTGACACAGAGCCGGATTATATTTGAAAGGAACATTTTCCGCAGGCAATTTTACACAAATTAAATCTCGAGCAACACTGCCGATGTCACGGATGTCTAATGAGATAACCTCCAAATGAGTTTCGTCGCCATAAGAGCCAAATGAGCTCACCGTCCCTCCCGTTCATTTCTTTTGCTAACTTTTTCTTTGTACCTGACTCTGTAACAATGTAGCTCGAGCTCGTAATGTCTTTTTTATTAGACCGGATTTTCTGATAATGGCACGTGAAGAGTTTAGGGGTCGGGGCGTAAAAGCTGTCCATTGTTGAAGATTCCCGACGAGTCTTTATAGTTCACCGTTTCAGCGTCCCGTGTTCGAAGATCAAGTAACATTGTAAGAATCTAGATGAATGTGGCGAGTGTGTCGGTGACGCAGCCGCGGCGGCGCCGGCCGGGAAACTTTCTCACTTAACTTGGCCATAAAGCTAAGTTCGTCACTTATTTGGGAAGAGTTCGCAATTACCGCAGGGGACTGGTTTCTGGCGGATTACTGCGGTTATTTAATGAGGAATAAATTTCTATTAAGGCGGAGAACTAAATGTTTTTAGTTGAAATAAAAAATCGCAAAGTTCTTTACTAATGACAACCTTCTTGTATATTCTTTTTACCTGACTGCGTGAGGCAAAATAAGGTATTGTGTTTATCATTCTATGTATGTTTGTTCTATCCTATCTGGCGATCTAGAGACTAACGCGTGGGCCAATTTTGATGATTCTTATTTCTGTTTAGATGACAGAACATGCCCTAACCTTAACTGAAACTCTAGCTATTTTGCTTTGGGGTGTATTACTAACATACATTTACGTACAAAATTTCATATTAACAAAATTGCATTACTAGTGGGACTCATTTGCATTACTCGAAAGCGCAGCCGCTGTACCGCATCACAAATCTTGAATTCAAATGGGGTATTCCCGCTCGCACTACAATATTAAAGCTGTTTAAAGGCAGAAGCGTGGTATAGCTATCATTTCGAATACAAGCGTAAGGATTCGAAATATTAAATGGTGGAGGTAGTTCTCAGTAATAAATTACGTACAAAGAAATATATATCAAAATCCCAATGGGATTTAGATATATATTTCTGCTAATAAACTGCTAATACCACTGCTAATAAAGGGAAAAGGAAATAATGTGAAACTTAGCATGTTTTCAAAGATCCTTTAATACTAGGTAGTCTCGACATCGTTGTAATTACTAGCTATCTCACATCTGCTGTCATATACATATACAAATGAAATTACGGATTTATTCGACTTTTTGCCAATACTAAAAACGTCAAGAATCCGATTTTAATTTTCATTTCTATTATATAATACGGCTTAGTAAGTAGAGGTACATAAGTATTTAAAGAACATTATACTGCCGTCCCCAGGGATGTAACAACCTACTATGATAATTAATATTTCTAAAGGTATGTCAATGTAATTCCCATTTGAGTGGCCCCTATTGTATGTGTAACAATGCTATTGACAGGAAACGAGAGGTCCCCGCTTAGCTGTGTCACACAATACTAAATATTGTATATTGTAAAAGCAAACAACAAATACTCCATTTTATTTAACATTTAATCATTTCTCATAAAAATATATTTTTAAAAGCTTCCTTAAATTGGAACGAGCGTTGCTGTCAAATCGATCGAAATATTTTTGTAACCATCGCAATTATAGACTGAAAACGGAAAGACATTAAGAGGATGACTCCATAAATTTTATTACGCTTTGCAGTTTTATGGGAATAGTTCTACTGCTCGCAATCCGCGTCAGCGCATCTCGACCCGCAATCGCCGGGAAATTACTACACGCCTAAATATAATAGATAAACGGTTTGTACGAAACATGATACTAGCGTGTTGTCTTTGAATTTGGTCGCGTAGTATATTTGTGTACAAACTTACTCAAACATTTGGCAAGTCACTTATATGCGAATCAGTTTTTCCGGCGTGAAGCTGATAAAGAAAAGAGTTAAAGCGGGAGCGAAAAAAAGGCATAAGACTTACTTACTTAAATTACTTACTTAATGAAAAAAAGACCGTGTTTATACAAGAAGGTGAGTGGACTAGGCAAACGAAATTACGAGTTTATTTACCAAGTTGGGAGTGCACGACGCCACCCCAGGTATACTTGACATTTAATGCAATCAGTCGGATGTTATTCGTCTTATTAGTCAGAACGCGGTGGTAGCCTTGTGGGAGAACGTCTTCCAAGGAGAAGGACGTGAGTTCAAATCCCAATGCGGGCACGTACCAATGTGTTTATGTAAAAAGCGTATGTACGTAATTATCACTCGCTTTTCGGTGAAGGAAAACATCGTGAGCAACCCCACATACCTACCCGAAAATTATTTCGGTGTAAGGTATGTTATCCACCAATCCGGGCTAGGCCCCCGTGGTGGAATATTGCCTAACCCTCCTCACGAAAAAGTGAAGAGAGACCCGTGCTCACCAGTGTGACGATAAGGCTTGTCGATGATGATGATGAGTCGGACCTTACATGAAATAATATTTTCGAAGACGGAACATCATCCAAATGGATTAGTGAGATAGAAATATAGAATGTTGTGTGGTACATAACAACTTATAATATCTATATCACCCACCAAAATTCAACCTTGAACAACACTTAAGTAACAAAGGAGTATGGCATAACAATACTGGGCATTTGGCCCATTGTGGTTGCGGAAAAAGATAATTTACTTGTTCAATTAACGGTAGATTAGCACTGTCCTTGGCCCAAATGGCTTGAGGTATAATTCGCGCTATTGCGAGGAGCAAGGCGTAAGGCAAGGGCGTGGTGGAGCTTCATGGGCAGGAGACACGCACGGATAAGCCACCTGTTCTATTATCCCTCAAGTTGTTATGGAAAATGAATAGGTGTTAGTGGAAACGGCTTCCAATGAAAGCAAACGACGTGCGCTGAATGGTTTGGTAACGTTTGGAATTCTATTTTTGAAAGTTGACATGTTGCAAAAGACTTTTAAAAGCGTATCGACTATTATTAGATATGAAATCCAATTCCGTTACGTGATGCAGCGTTCTGTGATATACTGATGAAGTGATAATTGTTCAGTTGTTTGCGTGGTCGGTCAGACGCCACCGTCGTGGGTTCTAAACCTTCGAACCGTGTAAAAATATGAGAATGAAGGAATATAAGGCTGGTAACCTGGTTAGTAGCGGCACCAGTGTTCGCTTGTCGAGCTACCACCCTCAATGACGATTGGTCGCCATGGGCTTACTGTTCAGAGGAAATTTAACTTCGCCATCGATAAGATCAAAAATAATAAATAGGTTTCTTTTACTTTTTCGTGTGGTCTACCGCTCCATGTAGTAGATAATAATCAAAATACATGTACAAAACGAAAGTAACCTCTCTTCTAAAATGGATGGCTATTGTTCTTGAATACAAGTGCTTTTCCCACATTGTAAATTCTCGGCTACCCTTGAAAAAAAAAATTAAAGGTTTCTTTCAGAACCCGTACCCGAAAATTATACCATAGTATTCGAAAAAGCGGCATTCGAAATTCAAGCCAAGATAAGATAATAACAAAAGTACATAATACAATATATCAATTTATTTTCAAAGAGCTTCATTAATAAATATAGTTGTGAGAAACAACCATGAACAGAGTAGGTACTTAAATCATCCGATTATCCGCTTCCGAAAGTTCCAAGCATTAAACTATTTGTCATGAACGAGGAAAAGTGACTAACATAACAACAATAGGGCAAAAGTCACCAGCCTTTTCTATACAAACAATTGTCTTTTCTATGAGCCAAAAGCCAGGGTACTTTTGGGGCGCCATGAAAGTGAACACCCACGTCCGTTCGTGGAGAAACCTGCATCGCCAAACGTGATTACGTAAGCCCTGGCAATGCGAGATATCGCTCTTGATATAACTCGTTATTTGAGCCAAGAATGTGTCACTGAGCTATTGACAGCGACATTCGCTGAGCGAGCACTCGCCCGCACTTGCCCGGCCATCAAGCGCATATCCAAAAACCTGTGGGTAAGAAAGAATCGTCTAATTTTGATTTTATATCGGGGAGCAACGGTTTAAGTGGTTTCGAGTGCTTTTCCTTTTTGCCTTTTTTAGTGTAAGTGACGTTTTATTTACGGACAGCGGCCATCGCCACATTCGCTTTAGTTCCCCATTAGTGCGTATTAAAGCCCCCGTAGCCAACCGAAAGACCTCACGAATTGAATAAAACGGGTCACTGCACAGTTCCTCGAAACGGGATGTTTATTCGCTTACATAAATGTAATGGCGCAGTAAAAAGGAATTATCAAAACGGTTCGAGCATCACGCTCTATGTAGTAATTAGAAACGTTTGGTTTCTTATGTAGAAAAGCATTCTGCTGTCGTAAAGCTAAGCTGCTTGCTCGAGTCTCATTTCCCTAAGTGTTTATTTCTACAGCGTTAAGGAATTTAAGCAATTTTTACTAATATTTATTTAAAAGAGAGACATTGATAAGGATAATAATTACTATTGAAACTGTTGAGTTCAAATCTTGCAAGACAATTTCGATTGTAGGTTCCGTTGTTCAATTGAGTAGAAAATTTGCGAACGTCAATTTCAGATGACAATATAATAATAACAATTTTATTATGGTTGTAGCGAGTTGTTTTGGGAAACGTAAGGTAGACAATGGAAGGGGTGCGGGCCAGGTAACCTCCACGAGTGCCCGGCTGTTGTTCGTCCCTCTTGATGCGTTGCATCCGGAGGGAAGGGCAGCAGCTGGGACGGTGCACCCTGGGGTTCGGTCAGCAATTCTCCTAGGGGAATTGGGGAATTGGTGGCCGTAGCAAATAACCTGGCGAGAAGAGGTCCTTCGCGTGTCCCTCAGATCAGCAGAGGGCACTGCGAGGGACCAATAACGGGGACTTTTGGGCCGCGGATCGGGGGTCCAACGCCCAAGTTAGAAGTCCCGAGCTGAGGTGCGGCCCGTGTGTTCCGGGACGCACCCAGCGGAGAAAGAGGCCCAAGCCCGTAAACGCGAACCCGTAACCACCTCCATAATGCTGGCGGGGGAGTCCTACATAACCCCCCCCCCCCCCCCCCCCGGGGGCCGGGTGGTATGCCTAATGCATTTCCCCGGGGAAAAATAAAATAAAAATAAAAAAAAACAATGGAATCCCTCAGTGACTTACAGTAGATTGATTTTTGTTAGTATTTGCTCTCCTTTTGATCAGTCTGCAGATAAGTACGTGTTTTTAAAAAACATATTTTAAAAATAAAAAAATTTTCTTTAAAAAAAATCTGTATAAGTGAGGTTTTTTCAAAGTGACTCTACGGTACGGATTGCTACGAATTTAGATTCGTACAGTGTGTTTCAGCTTTAGGTCCATCCTTGATTGGGGGTAGTTGTTTATCTTTGCGGACGCGAGCCTATTTCATGTTTAATTCAATTATTTACGAGTTGGTATCTGTGGTCGAGTAAGGATTTATTTATCGCAGTGGCTACAGCTGCCAGGCTACACTATTTAATTATGTAAATAACATTGACCACTGAATAAATAAATTGAGATATAAAAATTTAAAAAATTCATAGAAATTTTTAATTGCGTCTATCCACCTCAGCCAACTCTAAGTAGTCTCCACCGGCTTTAGTCATTTAAATTTATTTACTTAGTAGACGCTATTTTCCTAATAATAGGAAACTTATTAATTAATTTGTAGCTCTATAATCAGCAGTGTTCACGACAGCAGAGCCTGGAGTTGATAACGAAGTTGAATGAAGCGTGAAAACAATCGGTGTTCTACTTAAAATTTCCTATTTATAGACCTATAAATTATTGCAACTGGCGGGCGGGCCCAAGAGGCCCATCCTTACTTACTTTAGAGCTGGCTTGTATGTTTTGTTAGGTGTGTAACCTACATAAATCCTTGTTAAAATTTAACTCGGAACAGAGGTCATCGGTCAATGTCACATAAACTGTTCCGATTGCCGTAGAATCCGTAGATAATTCGAGTGGTAATTACATTCGATTTCGGTCAACTTACAGACAAGTTGAATAATGGAATTCTACATGATACCTACCAGTCAGCACTCGACAGAAATACTTACCCATTTACCCGAGAGTTAAGTAAAGATTGATCTGTTCCTAGCGTGCGGTATTTTAGGTTGAGTTCATAGTAAGCTATCGTTAGTTCTTTATACTGTGCTATTACTTTTAAGATAAGTTTATGCTCTAATCTGCTCTATTATTGATATGTTCAAATGTTTGCAAAGGTAAATTATTTGAACTACATGGCCATGTATGATGTGGACTCGAATGAAGGTTCGTTTTTATTTCATTTCAATCGATTTTAGCATAACATAAATATGAATAAACGATCACTTGTTCGTTTCCGCGAAGAGGTTGAATAAAATGGTGTGCGCCTTAGAATAAATAATTAATCGTAAAATTAACAAAAAATATTCAAAGAACACTTTGACTGTGGTGGCTTCGACCGAGTATTTTAAGGGAACATTAATTTTAATAAGCTCGTCGGTGTGGCGGGTACTTATTGTCCTTATTTTATGTTTAATATCTTCTTTCCTTGGCAGGTCCTTTTTAATTAAAACCTTGAATCTCACTGATCGAGCTGCGTTATTAGTTTAACTACAGAAGTAACTTTAACAGCGTTTACTTTAGCATTTCGTAATAGGGGTGCTATAGATTGAGCTCATAATAATATGATAGTTCCATAAAAATTCGTGATATTTAAAATTCTTCAAAAAGAGCAAAGTTCTCCAGTAAAATCCCGTTTTCATATTATTTCGTTGCCTGCGTGCGTGTAGCATTTTTACAGTTTTAGATATGATTTTATCAGTCTGTCATCAGCTTTATAAAGGTGGTCTTGTCTCTTAGTTGGTGAACTCAGTATATTCGGTAGAGGTACACTGACATTGCTTAATCAAAGGAACCCCAGCTGTTCAGCAGAGCATAGCTGCATTCGGAGAACGTACGGGTAGTTTTGGCATAATTGGTGGAACGCTTAGAATACCAGATGTAGTAATTCGATGGATGATTGTGTGATCGTGGAATGGGGACTAAGATTTTAATGTAGTTGCTCTGGGTACGAGACATAGTAGTAGTGATGTGTAGTATCTGGGTATTCTTTATGTAGCTTGTGTATTTCTGAACCGGTGTACAATAACGTATTTTATATTCAATTCTATTCTTTTCTATTCTATTCTATTCTATTCTATTCTATTCTATTCTATTCTATTCTATTCTATTTTATACTATAGTTGATGCTTTAAACGTTTCATCCCAATACCTATGCCACTCTCCTTAATTAACACAAAGTAACCTATACTTTGTGCCGCCAATTAGCTTCCTCTTGTATTTCGACTCTTTCTCAACTTTTCTGACCACTTACAATGAAGCACAAAAGAAATGTTTTCATTACTACAACATTGTATAATATTAAAAACTAGATTTTACTGTGACTTTGCTAACGGTCGTTTTTTTTGTGTCGAAATGAGAAGACTGTTTCCCATCAAAGCCACCGACGCGTTCAATAGCTCGGTTATTACTTATTAGCACTGGTAGAGTCAATGGAGTTTTCATTTTCCTGTGAGAGACTCAGGCATGAGTCACCACTTGAAAGGGAAATATCCTTTTTCTAACTCAAACCATAAGTAGATAATAATCATTAGTTTCGTAGATCATAATATTTTGACTTATTTTTTTGTATTTCTATACTTATGTATAAAATATTATTTTTTTTGACGTGTAAAAGTGCAATATTTTGCCTATTTACAATAAATGATTTGAGTTTGAGTTTGCATTGAGATATTTTTTTCTATTATAAGTTTCTTTTAACACGTCTCTCGCCTTTTACTACTTTATTATAAGTACTAGTACCTACCTATACATAACAAGTATAAAGTTCATGGATATATGCATATTTCACAAACATAAGTAACTTTTAAACTCAATCCATTCCTAACGGGCGCATTTCCGACTCTGGGACGGCATTTTACAAAACATTGCGTACAGTTTTGTCGTTCAACTCCATATCGCAAAAACGTATGCTTTGACACGTTTCTGTTCGTATACTCGATGAAAGTCACCAGGTAGCTAATAAAGGGTGCGAGAGCAGGCCAGCCCGGATGTTGCCGGAACTCGGCATGCCGGCATGGGAGGGTGGACAATTTTAAAATGAGCCCGGCGGCCCCTATCCCTGGGTTCCGGCTACGACGTAAAGACTGTGTTATATTATAGCTATTGAATTCACGAATAAAAATTTGTTGTTATCCCTGAAAATGCTGTGAATTTTAACACGAAAAACTTGTTTTTATGTTGTTGTTTGGGATTTTTTACGTTTGGAAGATAACTTATGAAATACCTTTGCAGTTTGTTATCATTTCGATCAAATATGTTTTTTTGATTGTCGCGGGAATGCACCAGTGTCTCAGAAAAATCCTTCAGTTTACCATATCTATTATTACAAAACAGTAAAATCCCAATTATCATATAACCACGTCATCCCTTGAACCATTTACTCATAATAAATTGTGGTGAAGGATTTCCTCCCATAAGAAACCGACGTGACAGCTAAGAAAGTCACAACTGAATAGGAATATTTAAATGTCAGTACCCATTCTACGATCATACAATAGTTGCGCCACTTGACAATGGTAAAGGGGCTCCCCACGTCGTCGGCTGACTCGAGACGGAGCGATAAGACCGTTGAAGTATTTATCTACCGCAAATATACTTATACCACTTTATTGACTCGAGGATATAGCGCGGAGCTCAGCGCTCGTCGCCGATACCAATCGTATTTTCCGATTTAATGTACCAAACGAATTTTACCAATAATAGTTATCCCTTTTGAGGGGTTTCGGATTTTATTGTGACTCAGTTCAAATTTATATGTATTTCTTATAAATGTATTTCTGTCAAAGATGTATTTTATACAAACGATTTACACGTATTTGTGTTGCTGAACTTTAACGAACTGATCAGAGGACCTCGTCAATTAATATGACAATTCATTTTTTATGTTTTTATTTAATTAACTTTGTGACAATTCGTAAAAATAATTATCAATCGGTCCTGAAAAAGATTGATCTAGGCGAAAAACCGATCAATGTAGCATGGCGCTGCTGTCAGTGAGATACATTTTGTATATTTAGACAGCGACGCGCGGCGCTGTCACTTTGATGATAATGACTGTATTCCTATTCAGTGTGACTTGTAGCTCAGGATTAAAAAAATAATTATAGTAAAGGTACTTACAGTACGTGGCACTTGTGAGCCTGTCGATGGTATCTTGTTTTAGTTTGGAGTTCTTCTTGCCCATCTTGGCTTTTAGCTATCAGAACCCGGTTGTCACAAACACTATCTGTAGTATATGTGCTGTCACAACGCGGCGACTTTACATACTATGCAGTCTCAACTGTTTAGTACACCTGGAAAGAAGATAACGATGTTGTAATACCGATCAACTTAAAACTAAAACTTAATTACGATAAAGGGATGTCAACATTTTATTGATTCTACTCCATTGAGAAATAATAACAATAGAGGTATTGATATTATCACACAATTGATATTAATTATATTAAAGTAAATAAATGTTGCATGTGATTGATAGATGCACTAATGTGGACCGGCAGCCCTACTTTATAACTCCAATGAAAATTAAAATGAGGTTTCTTTGACGTTTTCTTTGGCTGAAAAATATAATTCCATTTTCATGTTCATTGGAGTTACATAATACGGCTGCTGGCCCCCGTCGAGGATTATGACCTCATGAAAGAGACGGAAGACGCGTGATCAGCAATGGGCGCATATGGGTTGACGATGATGATGATGATGTTAATTGATAAAAAAAAACAGTTTGGTTAATTTTCGTCTGTAACTATTTCCATTCAAAACGTGCGAAGACTAGGTCGAAGTTATATTTATTTACACACGAGAGAACTGTGATGTCTACGAGATTCTTCCGTAGCCTCTACTCAGTTAATTATAAATTTGGTATATTAGTCATACATAGTGTTTAACAATCTCAAGAAAACTAAAATCAATTTATACCTAATTATATTAATTGAGAATTTAAATCGATTTTAAATGGTGTCCGGATCAATGCGTAATTTTTTTCTTTCATTAAACCCCCGGTATTATGATCACGTAGCATCACAATTTGTACAAAGCTGCGTCAACATTCCCCTGCGTCTCCTTTCCTTATCTAATGCTACTAATCGTCTCTATCTATCTCCCTCTGTATAAGTTATAGCTGTTTTCCTTCTTCTGAATATTGTACGGCGAACAGCGAACGGGCCCAAGCGCTGGGACGTGAACGAAATACTTCTTTTATCTTCGGCGCAAACAAGTCATTTATTAGTTGCTTGTAAATCAAGATCTTTGAGTCTAAGTTACATATTTTGCGTAAGTACGTTCGTGTATTTTACAAATTAGCAAAGTGGCCGTCCGTGTATACGTTGCTACTGATGTTAATTAACTTTAAGGCAAACATTTTCACGCTAGTTTTATAGGTATTTTCAGTCTGCGTTGCTCGAGATAAAAAGTTCATTCTACCACGAGATTAAACTTGCATATTTTAAAGCAAACATTTTGTTGAATCTCTTCAGTAGCGCCGTTGTTATAACTCAAGATATTTTATACTTTATGTCCGTTTAAAATCACAGTGGAACTACACTGTGTTGATCCAACTATTCAAACAATTAAAATCTAAAAATAACTCAAAGAACATTTTAGGTCTAATGTAGGTACTGCTGTTATTCTTTAGCCAATCTGCTATAATAATTTCCACAACTAGGTCACAACAAATCGAATTAAGGAGGATGCAGGAGTGGTCCGTTATTCAATTCCGTTCGATTCTATGTTATCCCCGTGGGAGAACTCCCCACCTCTCGTCAGATATTCTACGCTCGCGTGACACAAGTTTCTAACATGGAACCATGGCTAACATGGAACAATCGACTTGGGACTCCGGTGCCTCGCTGCAGGGACAATATGAATAAATGGGGTTACATTAACAACTCCGAGGTAAAATTCCTCTGTGGTGAAACCTCGCAAACTATGGCACATTTGCCGAACTGCGGCCCGTGTTCTCACACCTGAACTGCGTACATTTATTTTATGGGATAATATTGTGTTAGAGGTAAATTTTGGCGCTGAATTTTGGCGTCAATGTATTACGTACTAGCCGCGCTGTTTCACCTGCGTTCACTATTATCCCACAGGAACCGTTAATTTTTACGGGATAAAAAGTAATCTAAGTGTTAATCCAGGTAATAAACTATCTGTGTGCTAAATTTCATCCAAATCCATTTAGTTGTTTTTCATCAACGAGTAACAAACTTCCATCAATCCAACCATCCATCCATCCATCCGCACAGACTTTCAGATTTAAAATATTGTAGTATTATTAAATTAATTATATTAAGTACAATTAAAAGATTTTGCAGCACAAGAATTTGTAACGGAAAGCTTAGGTCGCCTTGCTAGTCTCGTAATTTAGTAATATAAAAAAAATGAGTATAAATTAAAAATATACATAGGTAAAAATTATTGTTGTTTGTCAGTGTGAAGGAGGAACAAAGTCGATCTTGTATCCGTCGTAGTGTACGAGTAGACGAAAATCATGTCAGGCACAGGCAGAAACCCTTTTCAAAAGTTGTAATTAGTTAATTTTACGTATCCTAGACCAAGTTTTAATATAATTATCTTCAATTTACACACTTTTTGGCCTTTATATATGATTTATTATAACTACTTATAGATTATTTTTATGTTCGATACAGCATAGTTCGCGATCGTTATAACGCATGCAAGCCAAGTGTTAACCGTCGTTATGCATTGTTGACCAATTGGATGAATATGTATGAATATGCATGTATAGATCAATCGATTGACGCTCTTATTAACTAGAGTGGACAACAGTTCTTTTCTGTTGAGATGCGGAACAATTATATTTGTGCCTACAGTAGGCCTTATGTTTGTCCTATAGTATAAATGAATGATAATTTTTAATTTTAAAAAGGTTTTTATGCAGCCAGTGTTCTCGGCACTATGCCTCATGGACATCCACTTTTTTTTAGATTTATATGACTTAGGTTTAGTTGGTTTCTTTCTATTTTGTTTCAATACAACTGTTAAAAATATACAAAAACATAATATAAAAGAAATGATTGATTTACGAAATTTAATGAAATATTCAAGTTTTCAGTTACAAGGTTGTTTTAATGTTCAGATATTTTAAATTGTTTACAAATTATGCGGTACTGCAAAATGACCCCAACCAAAATGAATCTAATTTTACTACAGGAAATCAGCTCGTTGTCACCATAATATTGTATTACCGTCGGAACTTACAGGTATGCATAACTTTAACTCAATTTAACAACTGAAACAGGGTCGAAATTGACTTGCATGATTTGGCTTAAACATACAACTACCTTATTTGTGTTGGCTTCAAATGTTATTCAAATACAAATGCCACTACAGAACTGAAAGGTTGGTGGTGCCGACGAGTTTGACGGTACGTAAAAATATATGAAATGCCACTCTAATAGAATGCACTAAGCCGTAAACCGAGTATATTTATTAAAAAAAAGTCATACGAGAATGGAAAACGACAAACGACGGTCAACGAAACGACGAGCCGTATTTTTTGTTTTATTTACCCCTTCATTTTTGAAGACTCTTTGTAGTGTGATGTGATTTCGGAATCGGTTTGTGCCTGGCTTCAAAATATAGGATTGGACGATGCTATGAAAACTGGAAAATTGAAAATATAAAGATACGGCTCGTTGACAATTGGTAGAAGAGAATATATGGAGACAATTTGCTATATTTTCAACAATCATTGTAGGACATTAGTGCTGAAGGTTCGCTGAACTGCTAAGTGCTTATTAAGCGGGCCTCCGTGGTGTGATGAGCCAAATGCGAAGCGTGATGTTCTTGGTTCGATTTCGCAAGGACAATTTGTGAGACCATTGTCTTCGCAGTTTACTTACTTTCCTTCTTAATGACAAATTCATAAATATTCATATAAACTTAATGCGAAGACACATTAGTCGGTTTTTCATTGACACATAATAGAAAGTATCTACTCTATGATCAAAACAAAAAAATTACAATATAGTCTGTTTTACAGACTACTTAAGCAACTGAAGCCTTTCACAATTTAATAAATATATCTAAACTAACCACTGAAAACTGTTATTTGTAATGCGAGTTAATGCTCATAGGAAAGCCGCACACAGCATTTTATAAACATTTTCTTTTTGAACAGAAATGAACACTTCTCAATACGTCATTGAATTAACAAATTACCTGCCTAAAGAAATTCGCATTATTTTACTTTTTCGCGGATTTTTCTTGGTTGTGGTGGTAGATCCTGATTTTAAATATTCGCTAGTGAAAGAGCGAGATAAACACTAATGGCACCACAATGGCACGAAAATAAACGCATTCTAATCAGAATTTAGTGGCGGATTTCCACATTTCCTAAGTATCGACTATGAATTTTTTTCCACCTTTACAGTTACTCGTATCAGTTTGAATTTTCAGGTATTTCTAACATCGTGGTAAACGAAACATAATTCCAAAAGCAGTAGTAGCTATCAAATAGCAAGAGCGAAGTAGACACGAATATTTTTGCGTATTTCTATATGTGCGTTAAATGAAATGTAATTAAAAAAAATTACGAGCAGTCGAAGAACAACGCTGGCGCAGCGAGCGCAAACATTTTTGAGCATTTCTATTAGTGTGGATAATGAAACGTAATTCCAAATAAACTATTCATTAATTAATTTGGAATTGCGAGCGCAGCGAGTGCGAAAATTGATTAGAACATGTATCAATGTAGTTAATAAAGTATAACATCAAAGACATACAATGGCGCGAGCGCAGCGACCGCAATTTTTTTCATTTTTTTGTTATTAATGTTGTGGTAAATACGAGTAAATGATTAATATATTGTTATTAAAAAGTGTATGGATATTACTGACTTTCCCCGACAACCTTGAGCTTCCATGACTTTCCAAAAAGTGGAGAGCCTGAACAAATGGAACTTTGTTGGAATCGAAATTATATATTTTTTCACAAGCATTTACTGAGTGACTTAATTTGTTATTACTGGGACTTGTTTGATTGTTTTAAAAACTGGAGATGAAAACAGAAAACTCAGCTCAACTATTATATATATTTAATGCGTCGCATTGAAATAAAGTATGCCGAGGCACAGTACGCGAAAAACAGATGAGTGCAGCGCGCGGCGTACGTGGCGCTGTCAATTTTGATAAATTTTCATCAAAGTGTCAGCGCCGCGCGGCGCTGTGAAAATGTACTAAGTTCTGGTCTCCAAATCTGCTGTCCTAGGCTCCAGCTACTCAGGTAAATCCGCCACTGGCTACATCACCTTCAAATCCTACAATTATTGCCACAATAATAGGAGTCACCAATTAAACACCAACCTACATCTTGTCACCGTGGCACGTGTACAACGCTGGTTGGGCGCGGATACCCGATACCTAATTAGCTCGTACACGGGTAATTCCTGCATTAGGTACACCTACTCAAATCACAGAACCTTATATCGCTTTGCGACACGAACACGATATCTCACGTTCAACACATTGAGGAGATAATACGTTTTCGTGCGATATTTTTTATTTTATTTGACTGAGTGACGAGACAAGTAAGTCATTTACCTAATGTTTCACCTAATGGTCGTTCACCACCCAGAACCTTGCATTGCATAATAGTGCGCGGCACTGCACTGCGCTCGTCACCCTGAGACATCGGATCTAAAGTCTCGTATAGTCGATATGTGGTGAGCGTGTCGCACTAGCTCGCACCGTTCTGTTCTAGCTGTGACACCTATTAGTACACAGTGTCTAGCATGGGACATACCATAAAGGTTAACTGGTAGTAATCACAAATGACTTCTATAAGGATGACTAAAACGAAGACTAAAAGTAGCTATTAAAAATTTAATTGTCTTGTTTTTCTGAAGCGCAATCGCAGTGGCATATTAAGACGGGACGACTCACCATTTTTATCATATATAAAATTTAGTTCACTTTTTCATCTAGATTTTTCTATTAGAGTAATACTTTTTATGCATCTCCCTATCTCAACTCACTTGTATTATAAATGCGAAACTTTGCGTGTTAATGTGCTTGTCCTCTCTTCGAAACCGTTGAACGGATTTGAGGAAAATTAGTATAAAGCTACTTTTGGGTCCTCAAATAGAACATAGGCTACTTTCTATCCCGTAAAAAACACTGATTACGATTTTTGTGACAGCCCGAGTCCCAGTAGTCTCCGTTCTGGTTCTCTCGTCGCTTACAAATGTTTTGAAAACCTATTTCTGTATTCGCTTCGTTCTATCGTTACCTTCTAAGGCCGTCACTATCGCATGCAGCTGTGATTTCGTACGTAATTCTATATTAAATATTTTAGTGTTTTTTTTAATTGTCAGACGTTCGTTACTTTCCAGGGTGGGTGATCGTTGAAAGCTTGCACGCGATCCACAGGTTGTCGGCACGACATGGACGGAACTGTTCGGAAGTCCACACCGGATCGTGCAATTACGGACGCATCACAAATGAGTCACTTTGAATTGACTTATACCTGCTTATACACAATATAGAACCACGCGGTCGATACATCAATCGTTAACACACTAAGTTCGCTTGGCTGATTCGCATTTGCACAATTAACTTTGTTGTCAATATTTCTGTTTTGTAATATGTTCAAGTAACATATTTTCCTGTAAACAAGGAAAACGTTCACCGGGAGTGGTTGACCGCGAGACTGAGCCCGGATAATGTAGGCATGACTTCAATCGCCAGCTGTAAAAGTCGTCGCGGACGTAAATTATCTCCCGAGCGTAAATTAAACGTAAACGCGCAAACAATGCCGCAGATGGAATTAACAATAGATAAGGTAGCTACGAATACCTACAATGAGTTAAAAATTAGAATAACAGATGTTTTACTTCATAGTTTTCAAAACCTTCATTGTTTTTTTTTCTAGGCGATACGGGAGGCCATGTTAAAGTTAGCCGTTTAACAATTGACAGAATGCAAGTTTGACTAATACCCGATTGGTGAAAACGTAGATTATTGCCCAGCAGTAACATAATAATAGCAAAAAATCGTGCTGTACGCTTGAGTACATACAAAACCGTGGCAAATCAAGATAAACAATGGAGATACGTTAGTACTCATAGTTTTCCTGATCCTGAACCTCTGGCTCCATATTACCTTTCTCTAGCGTAATTGTTTAGTATGTTAATAACAAAGTTAAAACTTTTAAGACAATCAAAGGGTACCTTAAATTGGGTTTCGGAAGTGTAGTGGTGTAGGGAGGGACGCAAACTTTTGACCATTCCAGAATTTGATATCGTCTAGTAAAACAGCTTTTTGGGCAAAGATAAACATTGGTGGGCGTGATTAGAATGAGGACAAATTTGACCAATATTTGGCTTGTTGTTGGTTACTGTGTTTCTATTCCACCGTTCGTGATTCGTGGCAGAAACAATTTTTCATTATTTTTGGTTTGAGCGAGTTCATTATAATACAACAAGGCATGAATTGGACATGAAAACAAATAATTTAAGACTGATTGAAAATCAAAAACACAAAGAAAATCCAATACACAACAAAGAAAAAAGGAATAAATTATAAACCAGATATAACGCGAGCAAAGGCGTGATGATAATTGTTTTGCCAATTGAAAGAACAAAGATTGCGGCCATTTACCCTGTAGCGCTCATTGTATTACAGACCGACTTTTTGCTACCATAATTTTCGGCAGGAATTGTTTCACAAGAATTTAAGAACTTTAAGAAGAAGCGGCATTTCCTCGAACGCCTCAGCGGAACGATGCTCCGGATCATTTCCCCTTAATTTTTTTACAATACGCAGAGGAGTAATGGTAATCCGACGCCCGGGTAGTCTGGAACGCTTGATGATAACAATCGACTCATGTAAATGAGCCCTAAAGTTTTTTAAGGCCTCATTTAATTTACATGAGCCAATTCTCATGGACTGCGGTATTTTTTTAGAAATTCTACGAAAAGTATTTATATAGAAAATGTTATACCCATTAGAAACATTGAGTCGGTGTTCCCATCTAAGTAAAAATATACTTTGTTTTCTAATTACCCTTTATAGTAAAGAAAACTTAAAACAGTACTTTACAGTACGACACGTTGATTTTAGTAAAAATATATTATTGTAAACGGTAGGTCCTTAGCTTCTTTGCTTTTTTCTTTCTTTCCATAAATTCCATGTTACTTCCACTTCTTCTTCCTTAATTCCAGGTTCTGGTAAAATTTTCCCGAAAGTAGTTAACATTGTTTATGAGACTGGCACAGGACCGGAACAAATGGCGTCAAAGAGAGGAGGCCTATACCCAGCAGTGGGTGGTTTACGGGCTGAATAGATAGTTAATATTATGCGTAATGGAGACAAAAAGGGCATTTTTTGCACAAGTACCTACCGACTTGTGAGTATTACTTGGCTTTTTCAGTTACGAATATAATTTTTTGGTTTGGATTTCCAAGGAAAAAGCTCAGATGCGTTAGGAATCGATTCAAATGAAATACACGTTAGTGGCACAAAGAAACGAGTTTTTGAGCGCCTTCAAACAGCTTTAATTATCATGATCAGGAGCCTCACCGCGAACAATTAAATTCAACCATTTTAAGGCTTTAAACTTACAACTGTGTTTAATGTGCCCTACTAACTGTCACTACCAATATCGCTAAGCGTTCATAAGTCGACCAGAGTCATTTATCCAAAGAGCTCGTAACAATTTATGTGAGTTTATATAGCTCCATCTCATTCTCTTTCTCTCTCATTCTCTGCAGTCTATTTTTCAGTGACGTCACGTCACGATTGTAATTTATTAGTGTGTGGTGCCAATCTAGAGCGTTCAGTTTAAGGCCTTCTGGCGTGAAACCGAAATGTGACATTATAGGTTTTAAAATCCGAGATAAGCCATGTAAAATATATAGTAAGTTTCAACCTCCACATTAACTTTATAATTGAAAACAACCCTTTGGCAGAACTTAAGACATAAATAGGTATTCTATGACGTAACCACAATATTGGATATTTCCGATTTATAACCAAATTGGTTTGATTCAGCGAAACCCGTTTGCAATGAGAATACTCTAACAAGTTCGCTTTAGTTATTTTTGTGTTTCAATTCATCACAAAGTTCGAAGAGAGTTAATTAATTGTTACTGATATAGATAGGAGAACTGTGTTAAATATCTAACTCAGAAATAGCTTCATTTGTATAGCTGTGTATTCTTGAAGATTTACACAATGATCGCTTCATTTGTATAGGAAATGTGAATTCTTAAAGATCTTCGACAAAGGTCGCTTCATTTGTGTAGGTTTAAAGGTCCATTATATAAAGAAGTCACGTACTCAAAATACTTCACAAAATTGTATCAGTAAGAATCTACAGAGAGCCCTCCAAAATTCTGAGAAACATAACTCATTATCGTGTACCTAGTGCGTTTTTACATTCATAATCATAACCAACCCTTATCGTGTCTTCTTACAATTCGCAATTGATTGCATCTTTTAATTATAATTATTCAAACGCAACAGTGCTTTCATACCCCCTCCACGGAAGCGTTAAACGTTTAACGCAACCTTGTTGGAAGTCGCATTAGACATTTCACTTCAATAAAGTAAATAAGAGTTTCGACAAATGGAATTCAGCAGTGATTTAATTTTGGTCCAAGTGTTAAGTCGGAAGAGGCCTTGGTAAACCTTACCAGCCGACCCGCGGCGGCCGGTCAAGGTAGTGGCTCGGTTTGCCGCAATACCTGCAATCAATTATGTTTCTCTATTACCAGATTCCATTAGTAAACGAGCTATATTTTGTTAGCTTTAGTTTTACTTGGTCCTATGTGAAGTTGTTTGGCAAAAGTTGACTATCTTTGCTGTCTTTTACTCATACATTCGTAATGATGAGTAGATACGCAAAAACTCGCACCATTCGATCGAGCCCTTTAATTATGAGCTAAGGCCAAACCCAACCCAATACAAAAAGACCTTCATACAAAATAGACTCACATTTTTGTATTATAAACATGAATTTCTATAGCTTCTGTTTTAAATTGCAGCCGTTAAGTTTTACTCTCGTCAAAAGCACTTACAGAGAAGAGTCTTCCTAGCTCTAAGTGCTTTTTGTCTAAGAGCCTTCCAGTTTCGATAAAATGTTGCACTGAATAAAATTGAACTTGTCAACCCAGCTGCAGCTAAATTGTCCCACATTATGATGTAGTTGAGAGACTCAACTATATTCACTATTTTCTTTAACACTTTGACTGCTGAGCCGTTTTGCTTGTCTAGCCACGGGTGCGGCTCTGCACGCGCCATAGTGTTTTCCCATACAACAAACACAACATTTGTGTTTTTCAGTACTCATGGAAAGTTATAAAAAACACGACAGTTGTGTTTTCAGCAGTGAACGTGTTAAGCGTGTCGGGGTTTCTTTTATCTTATTTATGCGTGAAGGATTCCCGGGGATGATCTCTTAGGAATATTAATGTCTTTATAACACAACTAGCTGTGCCCCGCGGTTTCACCCGCGTAGTTCCTGTTCCCGCAGGAATATGTGGATAAAATATAGCCTATGTTACTCGCTGTCAATGTAGCTTTCCATTAGAGAAAATTAAGCCGAAACTTTACATATTCTTATACATACTTTCATCCCCTATATTTATTTTACCCCTCAAGGGTAAAGTTTTACAAATTTTGATGTCAAATTTATTTATATCTAATCAAAAGCCTAAAAAATTAATTTCAAGCTTCTAGCTCCAAAAATGGCGATACTTCCATACAAACTTTCATCCCCTATTTCAAACCCTTACAATGCATTTTTTGCAATAAAAAGTAGCCTATGTCCTTCCCTAGGCTCTAGACTATTTCTGTACCAAATTTCATTTCAATCGGTTCAGTAGTTCAGGCGTGAAAGAGCAACAGACAGAGTTACTTTCGCATTTATAATATAAGTAAGGAAATAAGGATAAGGAAGTAAGGAAGTAAGGATGAAGCTATCGAAGTTTGCTTTTGGAGGTAAAGTTCGGAAGGCTATGGAAGTCAGTGTATTTTTTCTATTACATTTTGAACTTGACTTGACACTAGTTTCCCATATTTTCCCATTATTTAATTTTAATTTTTGTTCAGGCAGTTTGTTACACGGGCTATGGACTTTGCATTAGCTGTTAAGCTGGAGTTTCTAAAAACTACCATCAGAAAAATATACGCCACACATCATGATAGTCCACGCGTAGGAAGTTGCGGGCGAAAGCTAGTCATTAAATAAAAGTTATATTGTGTTTTATCACAGTTAATAAATAAACTAATTAATTAATACATCCCAAAGTTAGAACAACTAGAAACATCTTATCACCGTTTAAAATGTAATTAAATGATGATGATGATGATGAGCAATGATTAGGTTTTTCTAGTTATTTTAACTTAGTGTTTTATTTATTTATGTTTTTTTAACGATAATTCAGAAGAAAAGAAACTGTTTTATATTGTGAATAGAAAAAGCTATGTTTTACTGTGTTCTGTGGAACAACATAGCTCTAAAGCACACCCTGTCATGCCACGAGTCCACATAAATAACAAATTGCAACGTCGAAATCCCGAATAAAATATTTGATTCAAAATATCACAGAAAAGTTTAAAGCTTAAAAATTGAAAGCCCGAAAGCGGCAATCCATTGCACAAGCATGATGTAGGTAAAGGTTAAATCCGAGGAAATTGCAACGGAAATATTTCATCTCAGATCGTGCAAGGAAATTCATAGGAAATTGCCTGTCAATACGGATACAAACGTCCGAAATAATTCTACGACGAACGGAGGCGTAACAATGCACTAACTCGACATAGTGGATCTAGGGTGCCACCGGCAATCTCGACTAGCTTATAAGCGCATGTAGAACACTAAACTCTTGTCGTACAACAAGGCAGCGACACTACAAGACTAATATAATTTTATTCAGTCGAGTGATGTAAACATGCTGGATCAATGTTTCCCTTAATGTTTGTCTTGTCCTAGAGGCTAGAGGACAACCTTCAGACACTATAGTTTCATGGAGGGCGTAAACTGGACGGCATGCGCCTATTTTCAAAGGCTTAGAAAATCTTTTAGTTTTCGATCAATTTTAGTTTTCGAACTGTGCAAGCTTCGTTTATTTTAGTTTGACACTTTTCTAAGCCGTCTTTGCTATAGTTTGTGATTCGAAATCACTTGTTTAATTGGAATTTACGGACGGTGGTTGTGGGTTCGCTTTGCGATATTAGAATTAGGATTTACTTTACCTTAGCCGCTTCATTTTGCTTTTATTTTTCGACTAAGTTTGATTACATAGAAGTTACTCGAAATAGGGCTTTAGACCGTAAACGGTAAAAATAGAATAAAAATATACAATAATGTGGGTACCATTATAGTATTTTTTTATTCTATTTTTACCGTTTCATCTGAGCAAGACAATTGCTCGGAAATATCTGCAGTTGTAGTGTTGCAGTTGTAGCAGCACTTAAGCTGGTCTTTTTTGTGGTTGTTAGAAATGTGAGGCACAAAAAGTAAACTTCCTAATTAGAGCATAGGGGCAGAGTTACGAGGTGTGCAGCGGGTGCGGCGAATTGTCTCGGACCGTGTTCTGCTAGGAACGGAACACGTTTACGAGGCGTTTTCTGAAACTTGCTTTTTCCTTTGTTCTCTAAACCTTTGGCAACTGTAAGCGAGATTTCAGCCAGTGTTATGGCATAAAGCTGCCTATTTATTATAGGTCTGTTTTATTTGCAAAACGTATAAGGGGCCGTCCATTAATCATGTGATTTTTAACCCACCCTCCTCCTTGGAAATACGTGGTGAGGTTTAAGACTAAACCCTCCAAATCAATTGTATTTTTTAATACCTACAAATAATGTTACAATTTTTAGAATGTAACTTTTTTTTTAATTTCGTGTTAGAAATCGCTCGTTTGACGAAAAATAAATACATGTGATATCTTACTACTCCTCCCCCCCGTGATATTTCATGATTTTTGCTAACCCCCCCCCCCCCCCCCTCCCTCCTTCAAGCCTGACGTGATTAAAGGATGGTCCCTAACTATGAATAGTTACACTCGTGGTCTCGAACACCTAAAATTACGCGAACCCTGATGTAAATAAAATATTTCATTACTTCATTACAATTAGCGTAACATGTTATTATACGAAGTGAGAAAGAAACAACATTATAGAAAGCTCAACTCACGTAATATTTCATTTCCAAATGATCACTTCTCTAATTAAGTTATGTAAATTGAATTATCTATGTGGATTTATGGGAGAAGTGAGTTGTTATTTTCTCCCGGCAATAACATGGGAACAAAATTAACAAGTTAGGAGACGTTTTTTGAAAACACCATAGCGCGTGAGTTCAGAATATGTTTCGGGCTTATTGGATACTGTGAATGTCGTGTAGCCCGATATGTATTGAAACTGAAGTGACTACAGTAAACACTAGGTAGTACCGATGTGGATTGAAAAAAAACGAGCGCGATGGCAGCAAGAGGGCAGACGTTGTTTGAAGTACTACTTATCCGGATACATTTACTTCTGTTTGTTCATGCTCTTGGCACGCTTGCAACAGAATATTGGAAACTTATAACGAAAAGAAAGCCGATAGGGCAGTAAATAGTCAGATCTACAACCAAAGATATTACTGTGATCATTGAAATAAAAAATATGGAATGAGGCTGTGCCAAAAACCACCTTTCGTGTCGCATCCAATCCAGCCTCGGGCGTCAATATTGATAAAATACAGCAAGTGACATTCCTAACTAATGCGAATTTGAGTTTGTTTGATTGTGACGCGTCCACGCCTAAACCAATAACCGAATTAAAAAATTCTATCACCAATGGAAAGCTACGTTATCAGCGAGTAACATAGGTTATATTTTACCCCCGTATTCCTACAAAAAGGGGAACTATGCAGGTGAAACTGCGGGACGCATATTTAATAATAATTATTAATAACACTACAATAGTTTTACTCGTTCTCGTTTATACTGCCGAGCGCTGCGTACTTACCATCACGTTATGGTAAATCGTTCTTGTACATAGCGCCTTGTATAATTTATATGGCACGGGACATATTGACTTAGAGGATTCTAATATTATATTGTCAGGAAACTAAATGATAGAGAGCACTTGCTGCCGACACTCGAATTTATCTTATTTTCCACTGACATGTTGACTGAACGAAAACAATGCGTTTACTAATATAACAGGACTGCCGCGCAGGATTATGCAACGCAAAGTTCTGGATGGCACTGTGACTGTTATGGGCAGGCGTAGCGCTTACCAACAAGTGAACGACTTGCTCGTCTCGTCACTCATTCAGATAAAAACATGCAAGTAGTGATATGTTTCGATGCCAGTTGGTCCGAGTTGGCTTGGTTTTAAAACCTTGGTGGTTGGTACATGAAACCTCATTACCAATTGTTTTGATATCATTCAAATAAACAGAGAATTAAAAAAAAGAACTTGTCTTTATTTGAGATACCCAGAAACTACTTTCCAAAATTGTGCTAAAAGTATTTTATAAGATGGTAATAAAGGTGATAAAGAGGGATTTGTTCTGAACTTCCACTGAACCGAATTAATTAACGCATATCCCCCCACGTCGTGACGTACGAGTATTACGTAGATAAATTAATTGACTTATCTGGCTTAACGCTTTTCAAATTACCCGCGGCCCGTAAGCCAACTTGTAAAGTGAACGGTTAAGAAACGCTCTCTGGCGGCGTGTAATTAATTAATGATTAAAAAGTCGGTCAGAGCGTTACGAATCAGATCCTTATTTACGTGACAGGCTCCATAAATAAACACCGGCACCGCCTTGAAAAGGATCCAAATATTTTAACGTTTAATAAAGCATTTATATTATGCTAATGTAGGTTTTTTATATCTTTTGGGAGTTTTATAGTCCCCTATTAAAATCCATATTTTTGTTTAACGCCTCGTAGGACGCTTTGACGACATGATTGTTTAATTAAAATTTGCCATTGTAATTATGACGAGCGCACAACCACGGCATTATACTCGTAATATTTAAATGCCGTGGCTGCATGCATAATGTTAATTATTAAAATATATAATCCTGCTCCCTGTCAACGATCCTATTATGCGAAACTGTGGGTGTTTATTTGTTTGTTACTGAATCATCCCAAAACGGTAAATCGGATTTCGATAAAATTTGGTTTGCAGATGTTTTATGTCCTGAAATAATATATGGGATATTTTTTCTTGTGGGTTTTTTACGGTTGCCGTGGGTGGCATCATTGTCCACTTGGATGAAGGCCTGGGTGAATAATAAGTGATTAATTTTGTAAATATTATAACTTAACATACACCCATGTAAGTAAGTAAGTAAGTACCGTTGACGTTATGCATTTTCAACAATTTGGAATTTCTAACTGCTGAATTTCTATACAGACGTAAAACTATGTTTCAAATTGGTATATGATTTATTAAGTTACGAATACACGTCAAAATAACTGGAAAAACAACGAGTCCTAAAACTACGATAACTGACTGAGCATTAGACACGTCAGTATAAGTTTTAGCCACGTCAATATTATTTGGTACTCTCAAGTTATAGCCTAGATAAAAAAAAACATTCCCAGTATCTGAATGAATAAACGTATCTCAGTTTCGATAGCTAGAATCACCCGCCGGCGCCGTCTAGGATTCCTGTCGGCAGTTTTTACAGCCCAGCGAAAGAATTGAATGAATTATACAAAGTCACCGGGGACAAGCTGACGCCCTCCAAATTGGCAATTCATTGGGTCGTTACTGCACTGCGAGTTGAGACATTTAACTTAAAAGTTTTTGAATAATCTCAATGTTTATATCGAAACTTATTTGGCGTCATAATTATAAACGAGCTTATAGGGTTAGGTCTATCAATAAAACATGTATATTAAGTTGGGCAATGAAAATTTGATCGACAAATGGCATGACGCCGCATTGACAGAGGCGCGGTGAGGAAACACGATGGGTAAACTAATGGTGTTCGTTACACAATCCGACTCACGCAACAGTTTTATAGTGCCACCTTTTCCTGATAGTAATTGATAATGGTTCTTCGCTCCGAGGCACAATTTACTCCATTTGGGTAATTTTAAAACGTGGTACACTTAAGTGTTACCGATATCTCAATGTGGCATCTATATAACGTACGTATCGAGTACCTTATTACAAATATCGATAACTTTCATTGCATCCCATCTAGGTTAGGATAAACGCAATGATATTTATAGATAAAATTATTGTAATCAAGCTGCCTGCAGTTATTTTTTGTCCCACGAATATTAATTACTCATTGTATCTAACAAAAATAAACAATTAGGCAAAACCTACCTTCCTACCGACGAAAACAGTACTCACATTAACTGCACACTGAAGTTGATTGAATGTTTTTTATAGCATTAGAAGAGTGGTACAGAAATAAAAACGAGTAAAAGACTAGTTTTTGTTTCCACAGGCGAATGGGTCGTTAATAACCATATAACGTCGTGCCGTGTCCTCTCCCCTTTATGTGGACAGGCAAATTACTTTTTTGCTGGTAGCATTCGGACGTTGCTCGTAATATTCGGGTTCGGTATGATTAATCAACGTTCTATTTAAAGACAGAAATAAAAACTTCGCCTTTATTCCGTAGTTTCTGAAAGTGTTTAAAACAACGGTGGTGTAATAAAAAAGGTAAGTCGTAACGTGGACGGAACGCGGGTCGGCAGACTTGTAAAATACAGGGTCCCCCTTCTCTGTTTGCAACTGAGACGGTTTCTCTGGAATTTCGACGATGTGTTTAAATCGCGCTACTTTACTCGTACTGTGCCGTATTTGGGACCGATAATACATAATAGAATAGCCGGGCTTTTAACAGGAATTAACAAACCCACTACCGTTGGGTAGTACCTGAATTGTTAAAAGTACCTATACCACATAATTATATAGTAATAATATATCCGGTACGAAACCGGCTTACCTCGGATGTCCTTACCGTTATATTTATAATACAAGCAGCTTTCGTCCGCGACTTCGTCAGTGCAGACTACTGTTTATCGGGATAAAAACTACCCCATGTTTTCCCCCAGGATATAATCTATCTCCTTGCCAAATTTCATTACGATCCGTTCCGCAGTTTAGCCGTGAAAGGTAACAAACAAACAAACAGAGTTCCTTTTGACTTATAATATTAAGTAACTGTGGATATTTAGGTACTTACATGTATCTACGGGATTTGCAATTTGGTTCTACGGCTTACCCAGGGCCGGATTATCTATAAGGCGGATGTGGCAACTGGTTAGGGGCCCGCTTCGACTAGAGGCCTACGGAGGCCTAATCGAAACAGCTGATGCGGGCCACGCACAAAGAAAAAAAACGTTTCATCTAACATTATATTATTATATTTTTTGAGAACTTGTATACTTCCCCAATATTATAGCTTCGTCTTTTCTAAACTCGACGAGATGCTTGGTTGGTGATCGACTCGACTCTTGTAATAGAAAAATATATTTGAAAAAAGAAAAGGGTAAAGTGAAGGGGCCCCGAGAATTGAATTGCAATGCCTAGGGGCCCCGATAGGGTTAATCCGGCCCTGGGCTTACCACAATGTGGCAATTTATGGAGGAGAAATTTGTGTATGAAGTATCTAATCAATTTCAACTTCAGGTGACATCCCCAAATTACTTTACTCGTTGGAATAATTCGACACGTGTCATATCTACATCTGACAAATTTAACATTCCTACGGGCAAGTTGTGTTATCTGTTGGAACAAACTTTAGAAGTAACTTATAAAGATATAGGTTTGCTGTAGACTTTATAATGCGTTTTCGGTTGTCTATCAGATTTCGCCCTGAGTAGATCTAAATTAAGAGGTTAGCTCCAAACTTCTTTCTTATCTTTTGTTCAGTTTGCTACAAAATTACTCATAATTGTCCCAAACGTGGAACAAAAGATCTAGGTTTTTGTATTATGCATTTTAAATAATGTTGTGTTTTATGTTTTATTTTTTTATTTTTTGTTCTTGGCGCCATGCCCAATGGACACCCCCACACCCTCTTATGTTAGATTTTTAAGTTGTAGTTCTATTTAGTTTTAGTTAGTTTTCTATTTATTTATAGTTTTATAAGTTATGTTGATAAAATTTTATTATAAAATTAATATTGTACAGTATTTTATTTACATGACTGTGAATTCTGTGACTGCTTTGGAAAAAAATGGTGCAGTAAAACGAAGATTAATGGAAATTAATTTCGAAGAAAAACCTTAGCGGGTAGCCGCTCCGAAGAGGTGCGGTTTGATGCCTTTTTTGTACATTATCATGTAAGTGGCAACGCCGCGCGGCGCTGTCAAAATGTACAAAATATATCAAAATGACAGCGCCGCATGGCGCAACGTACGCCGCGCTGCATTGAGCCTTTTTTGCCCATCTAATGAAACGTAAAATAACAGCAGAAAATCATATTTTCTCCAATTTTTTTTTCTCTTCACTGTTTTTCACACACTGTGCCTTTATACACTACCTTTTGCCGAGCGGCTGTATATTTATTTGATAATTTGTGCACGTAAATTTCAGTATTAAAAAGTAATAACCCGTGAGCTTTGCAAGCCAACGACACTGGGTTCAAAACTCTTTCACCTTGCCTGGCTGAACTTCATTAGTGATGTGAAGATTTCACCGACACTACCTCATTTGATAAACCAACAAACATTACCAATCACATCGAAATTGCGATGATATTCCCGATTTCAACTCACATCATTTTGTAGGTATGGCTGCAGAGTAGCTGCTAATCTAAAGCTATCTGGATATTTGGATCGGTATGATCTAATGATCAGGTATGATCCCGTTGGCCTAGCGCGATTTAACTGATCTAGGTACTATCAGCAACTAGTACTATCTAGTAAGCGGTGGTAGCCTAGTGGGAGAACGTCCGCCTTCCAATCAGAAGGTCGTGAGTTCAAATCCCAATGCAGGCACGTACTAATGTTTTTTCTGTAAAACATATGTACGTAATTATCACTCGCTTTTCGGTGAAGGAAAACATCGTGAGGAAACCCACATACCTACCCGAGAATTATTTCGGAGGTAGGTATGTTATCCACCAATCCGGACTGGGCCCTCGTGGTGGATTATGGCCTAACCCTCCTCACGAAAAAGTGAAGAGAGACCCGTGCCCAGCAGTGGGACGTTATGGGTTGATGATGAGGTACTATAAAGTTACGTCATACTAATAATAATGCGGGTTCATTTCCCGTACATGCCAAAGATTTGTGTGAACTACATATATTTGCTCTGAGTCTGGGTGTTTGTAGGACCATGGTCCTCGTAGTTTCTAACTGCCTAGATACAGGGAACCCCAGTTAGGGACCACGATCTAGATACCTATTTGATCGTGGGTCATTATTATTTTATTATTAATAACACTATAATTTAACGTCGATTCGAG
Source organism: Campaea margaritaria (assembly GCA_912999815.1). Taxonomy (NCBI): domain Eukaryota; kingdom Metazoa; phylum Arthropoda; class Insecta; order Lepidoptera; family Geometridae; genus Campaea; species Campaea margaritaria. Next base: position 13,173,019 of record OU538788.1, read on the forward strand.
TTTTAATAATAGAGCCAAGAGTGAGTTCCAGACTATGATTAGGAAACTTTATTATTCAAGACTTACTTATATAAATAATGAAATTCGTCATTACTGTGTTGGCGTCACCAACGACATTTCACCTTGAATCGAAGACGTTGGATAATTGAATGACTAGATGAGCATTTGTTATTTCGGTAAGTCATTTACACGTAGGTCAACCTTACGAACCACACCATCAAATACCACAAAACCACAAACCACCACCACCGAAATACCACAGGCCTAGCTATCTAGGTTGTGACCTAGACAGCTGGTAGCGATAGCTAATAAATATCAGTTTTCGAGACACGCTGTGGAAACTAAACACTATACTTTAGAACATAATTTTGTGTTCTATTTTTTCGGCCGTCCGAATAGAACTTTTCAAGTAAAGACAGTGGTAATTGATGTATCAATTTTTTCGTGAAGCATGAGCCATGCAAGCTCAATGTCACGAGAGCTTGTCGAGCCGGCCGCATTGTTCACAACAGCTTAAGTAAAGTCGGTTCATTTCAAAGCCGCTTTACCCTCAACCGCCTCTACGAGTCTACGCCTATGTAGCACGTCCTCGTACTTGTAGCAAGCCATTTCTGCAGCTCGTAGCGTAGACGGACCGTTTTTTGTTTGACTGAGCGATGAGACGAGCAAGTCGCTCACCTGATGGTAAGCGCTACGCCTGCCCATAACAGTTACATTGCCACCCAGAACTTTGCATTGTATAATCCTGCGATTAATCATAATCATAATCCTGCGATCCTAAAAAATATCCGATATGAACATCATAAGCTGATAATATTTAGGGAGCTGGCTCTACGACCGTTTTTTTAGGGTTTCGTACCAAAAGGGTAAAACGGGACCCACTTACTAAGACTCCGCTGTCTGTCTGTCTGTCACCAGGCTGTATTATTATCATGAACCGTGGTAGTTGGACAGTTGAAATTTTCGCAGATGATGTATTTCTGTTGCCGCTATAACAACGTATACCAGAAAAACATAATAAAATAAATGTTTAAGGGGCTCCCATACAACAGACGTGATTATTTTGCTCGTTTTGCTCGATATTGACAACGGCAACAGGTAGACGCTTGAAATATTTACAGATTGTTGAGTTACATTATTAACTTTAAAAATAAATAATTAAATTAAAATAAATTAATACTTAACACGTTCACTGCTGTAAACACAACTGTCGTGTTTCTCATAACTCGCCACGAGTACGGCAAAATACAACTATTGTGTTTGTTGTATGGGAAAACACTATGGCGCGTGCAGAGCCGCACCCGTGGCTAGACAAGCAAATCGGCTCAGCAGTGAAAGTGTTAAGGGAGGCTCCCATACAACAAAGTACAAAATCCTTCGTGCGCGAGTCAGACTCACACTTGGCCTGTTTTTTCTTTTCATTTTAGCTTGCAGAGGTAATAAGTAAAAATCCTACTACTGAGGCGGTCTACTTCATTGTCATAAACGTCTAAAATTTGCAACATAAAAAAACCTATTTCGTATTTTCCCTGGCACGTTTGAAGTAAGTAAACATGAAATTACCGACGATGTAACTTTCATTCCTGAAAAGTATTTTGTTCGCGCAAATTTTCTGAAAATATGGAAGACATCCTAAAGTTTCAAGGTGTTGTTTTGAGTGAACAGATTGAATTTCAGGCAAAGTATTAACAAACCAGGGCCGTATCTAGAACTCGTTCTTGACTCATTAAAAGCGATAACACATTTTATATAAATTATCAACAAACTTCGACTTAAAGTTATCTATGTGTATAATATATTTATATATATATATTGTATATAATATTTCATGATACTCATACGGGTCTTAACATTATAGAGATTTACTTACACACAATTAAGAACAGATGAAAGTTATAATAATGAAGGGTGGTAATCATATTACGAGTGTATAACGTATTGCGTATTTTCTAAGTTACATTTTCGTAGAAACGTCAGAAAAAGATCGTTGACGAAATATTGTATCTTGAGATTACTTTATAGTATAGACTAGCCCATAAAGTATGAGATTTATAAATCGACTCCAAGCATTTTACAACGTTGGCGACTGTGTCTAGCAACGAGCTCGAACAGAGCCAGTCAATATCCGTTGTCACTCGCCGTTTATATGTAAATTCGAGGTTTTATTGTTTAAACGGGAGGGCAAACGAGCAGGCTCCTGATTTAAACGGAAGAGTAAATTGGATCCGATATAATACATAGATACTTCTTTCTCTGTATTGAAGTGTCATCGTCGTCATCATCATCAACTCATATGGGCTCACTGCTGAGCACGGGTCTCCCCTCACTTTCGCGAGGAGGATTAGACACGGGACCGGTCCGAATTGGTGGACAACATACCTAACTCCGAAATAATCCTTGCGTAGGTAAGTGGGTTTCCTCAGGATGTTTTCCTTCACCGAAAAGCGAGTGATAAGTACGTACATATGTTTTTCAAGAAACACATTGGTACATGTTCGCACTGGGATTTGAACTTGCGATCATCTCCTTGGAAGGCGAACGTTTTTCCACTACGCTATCACCGCTTCATAGTAATTATAAATTTTAATTTTAAACAATAATAAAGTCTAATAAATGTTAGCACTTTATTTTTACCCTGTTTAGTCCCACTGCTGGGCAAAGCTGTTCGGTTGGTAGATGTTAAAATGGTCACTCCATTTGTTACGGGGTCAACCACTACTAAAATTAAAGTCTTTTAAATCACATATTTACTGATAGTATTGTCAACAGCATTATCCACTAAAAAGTGTATTTAAACCAACCTTTGCTGAGTAACTAGACATTGGAAAAACACCTTTAATGCACTTTTATGTTAATTATCACAATTTAATTCTAAGGAAATTAAAATTAAATTAACAAAAATTTTAATATAAAGAAACAGTTGCTAAGTTATTTTTCGATCAGTATAAACTGTATAGTCAAAATGAGGTCAGTCAAAAAAATTACAGTTAAAAATAGGAAGAGCTAGTCAACGCGGGTAAAGGCACGGACAAAAGCTTGTAAAAATATTATATTTCTATTGTATGATGGGAAAATGGCAAAATGAGATATCGTCACGCATCCCGCTTGCCGCGCCATTTTTGCCGGCAATAAATCTACGGATAACCTTCAGCCTGTATAAAAAAGCGGGACGTATTCCGCTATCGAATACGAATATCGCTTCTATAAAAATGTAAATATATTTTCTTCCGAACAATCATGTTGAGTATCTAAATTATTTTTTATATCTGGATATTTTTTTACATAGATTTGCTTGTTGATACATTCCGTTTATCTTTTTTCGAGCTTTTTCCTTTTTCAAACTTAGGCACTTATTAGTTTAGTAAATCTTATTTAATTTATTTATAGTTTTCTCTATGTATGTGTATGTCTTGTAAAAGTACTTGAATTTTGCATACTAATAATAAGTTATTTGAGTTTTGTGTTATTTATCAATTAAGTACCAAGTTACCGAGAAAGTGTCTTATCGTCAGAAAAGTCCATAAAAGTAATGTTGCTAAATAAACAAAGCAATAAAATCAACGTGGAACTCAATTTCTGAATATGGTTACTATTACCACTGAGTACCAATTAGATAAGGCCAGTTATTACTGCAAGGTGAATTTGAGTCAGTAATAATGTGGTATTACCTGCACCTTTCAATAACGTTAAGGCTATAACAGTATGGACTTTAGAGAGAAGAGTATACATACGTCCTATCATAAATTACAGATATAAACTTAGAACTTTAAGTGCTACTAATCAGTGCACCGCCAGTGCTTGGTATTCAAATGACATAATTATTAGCATGCGTGACGAGTTTAGCGTTTTTTTTTTTTTAATTTTTCGATTTTTTTTTTGTCGAGTTTTTATTTCTTTGCATGTCTATATAGTACGTACCTTATGCAAGTACAGCAGTATTTAACAAGTCCGGCTGTGGTAGTACCATAATTATATTAGTTTATGACGTCCCTAATAGCTACTAAGTAGAATTTGTCATAGTTATAAAATCTGCGACTAACCCTACATACGCTTTATCTTCTTCGTTAGTTTGTTATCGTTTACTGTATATTCACAGTATCGTATTCAGAAACAGCAGGTGGATCAGTTTCCATGCATTTAGTCACCTTCATTTTAATTAATATACAACTAGAATAGCAGTAACTAATGTACCCACCAGTATTATAGTGGATAATAGCTAACTAAACGATTAAAAAAGGATTAAACACATATTATAACAATGTGTAGTTTGTTTTAACTTTGATTTATTTCCTTTTATTAAGGTATGATTTTTAAAATTAATATTTATTTTATTTTATTATTGTTTTGTCATGCTACTGTTAATCGGACGTCTTGCTGGTGAAATTTACCTTCAAGAATCCATTACAAAGATACAGGCGAAGCTAATAAAAGCGTGTTAAAGTACCATCGAGTATATGTAGCTTCCAATTATTATTGTTAATATGAAGAAGTGAACTAGTATATTGTTATTTTCAAATGTAACTACAATATATTATACACTACCATTACCTACGGGAAGCCGCTATGGGTAGACAATAAGTCACGTTCAACGTTACAGTTTCCTCTCCCGTCGCAAGCTTGGTAGCTCAGGCGGCCTACCATGACGTCTTATAGCGATTCAGTTCAGGACCTAAACTGAGCCGCGTCGCATAATCGTACCGTGACGTCTTATTTTTCATGTTGCTGCCATTTTCAACCTAAACTGAACTGAATCGCTATAAGACGTCATGGTAGGCCTCCAGGACTCATATTTTATACTCACGATGTTGAAAACCCTAATAAATCGATAGAGGGCCCGAAGAACAACAAAGTTGAATGTCAAAAGAAATAGCTTGAGCTATTTAAATATCTGAGACTTTAATCCATTAGAAGTTTTCAATTTCATTTGTTGGAACTCCTTTGCATTCGCAGCGACATTCAGGTCAATTCTGACTTTAATTTTAATTTATGGGGTTCTTTCTACGAAAAGCAAAAGGAATGAACGCAAAAGAATCTTTGGGAATACACTTAATCGATTCTTTATACGGTTGTAATAATAATAATTATGATTTATATTGTTGGATAAGGGTAGGAAGATGATGATGCTTATGATGACCAATTATAATAAATTGGAGCCGAACTAATAACTAACTGGGAACTATTTCAAAGGTCACTGAATCCAATACTATTTTAGATATTTTGTCTGTTTTTTTGTGTGCTTGTTACCTTAAAACTAGAACTGGACTGGTTATAACTAAAAAGCAATGTATTTCATAACTAAGTGACAACTAGTTATTCACCAATGTTTGTTAAAAGCTTACTAGTACTATGTACTTTTTAAAACTTCGATGCAATTTAATAACGTAAGCATTCGTGCTCGAGAACCACTTCTAAAGCTTAAGGTTTAAAGTCTAAACATACGACAATTCTAAAATGAAACATCAAAAACTTTAAGTTCAGCAGGCGGTCGGTCACCCATCTAAACGTAATCCGCATCCAACATTGCTTAACCACGGTTTCTGTACAAGAACCAGTTTGTTCAAGCTGCTATCGAAATTGGCTATTGACGGTCTTAAATTCTCCACCGCAAGCCATATGAACGTATGGCGTCACACACCACAATAATCCACGCCTACAAAGTCGTGGGCAAAAGCTAGTAAACGAATGAAAGTCCCAAGTTTCCTGTGAGTGTTTTGGCTGATTTGAATGGAATTGAAAATTGTCGTTGTCTATGTGCCTCTGCAGAAATATTGACAGACAATATCGATGGTGGCAGCCGGTTGCCGTGTTGGGTTACAAGAAACGTTTTTACGCCCTCACACTTTGGGCGTATCGTAAAGTAAGCTTTTCATGGAGAAATACAGTCACAAGGAAATTGATATTTGCAAGTTATGTATAAAAATTATTGCCGGCATACATTTTATTACATTTTTCATGGCGCATTTCTTGGGCGGGCTTTCCTAATGATATTAACTTTCAAGTCGAACACATCCGCGTAACAACATAAAATTTGAAACGCGACGATAAGTGTCTGCTGGAAGGGCCTTTTTTAAGAAATAAACATTGTACTGTCGTCTTTACGTCTTGCTGTATCGTACTGTACGACGCAATTACCAAATGATATACTTGCCTACTACGTGTCAATATTACGATCAGTGTAAATCAAAATTACGAGTATATACATGGACACAATAATACTATTCTGCCTTACTAAAAAAAACCGGTTTTTGGCTAGAATTGGCCTTTGTAATCAAGTTGGCTGACACAAATCGGCCGTTAACATCAAAGAAACTAAATCAATCGAATAAATGGAAACGAACCTCTTAGTCCAAGAGCCAGCGACGATCAGACCTTCGTAATTTTATAAAGGCTGAAAGTTTCTCTGTGTATATCCCCAATACATGTAAGAACGATCCCCGAATATGAAGTTTGGATCATAGTGGCTTTGGCAGATATTTGTTAGCAGAGTGTACAAAATTGCATCTCAAATTCGTTAAAGAATAATGCTCCGTTTTTTTATATTTTCTTTGTGATGATATTACAAATTATGCCGTCTTTTATTAGACGCTTAGTCCGGTTCCAACCCTTCGGTTCGGTTCCTGTGTCAGACACTTTTAAACTAAATTAAATTGTAGGTATTTGTACTTACGGCTGGGAAATTTAAATTTCAAACAGTTTTTTTTCGTTTTTAGAGCTACGCCGAGTAACCAATATAAACGATAAGTACTTGTAATTCACGAGAACCGTAGATTATTCTATACGTTTGTGGTGAAAAATCCTATCGCTCATTATAAATTGCAATAAATCGTCATACAAATGATTCCAGTGTTTATTGACGGATTGGATTGTCACGAATCCCAATACCTTTAAAAATAGTTCTTTAGCCGGTGTTGCTTCGAAAACTGAAAAACATTTTAATATTTAAATTTCTCACCAAAAGCAAAATGTATACTATAATAAATTTATTTATTCAAATTAATTACACGGGCGTCGCCAATTACAATAATTAATAAAGAGTCGTAAGATTAGTTTAATTAGTTACAATTTTAAGAATAAAATAATTAATCAAAAACATAGAAACATTAAAACTACGATATTATACAACATTCCCACACTAAAAGAAATGAGGGATACGTTTCTAAAAGAGAACCGATGTCTGTTTTGAAAGCGCACCGGCAAGCACATTGCTTTCGTAGTGTCAGGTAAGTATAGTCATTTGAGAGGCGAGACACGTGCATGCACTGTGTATGATTACGTCGTAAAAATAATTAAGGTTCGTGACAAACTTGGCAATTTGGTGAGTTGGTCGTAAAACGCAAACTTCTGGGCGTCACCGGGTGACGCGCGGGTTCAGTGGGGGAGAGCGCGGGAGATCGGCCCCTGTTCAATTTGCCCTATGCTTAGACATCACATTTAAATGTAATTAAAACTTCGTTTGTGGGCACGGACGGAAAAACTGATTTCATGATATCCGAGTTTTACTGACCAAAGGTTCTTTTGCCTACAGGGAATGGCGCAAAGTAGCAGTGGGCGCAAAGTACTATTAAATAAATAAAAATATAAATAAAATATCTTTATTTCAGGTGTAAAAAACCCACAGTAAATACAATACTATGCTAATGAGGCCCACAGCATTAGAAAATTTCAAAGAAATAAGGTTTGCTTTTTACGGCCTGTTATCTGATGAAAATGTTGAGATAATTGGAAATTACACCTAGAAGTCAAGTTTGTGAGTTGCTTTGTTCAGTATATTTTTCATAACACAGACGGCATGTAATACTAGGTATAATGAACAAAGAGACACACATCAATTTTCAACAAAACTCTAACTTTCATTTTGATAGTATTAGATAGATAGATAAACTCTTTACTGAAACATCACAGACCTCGTTTTTTTTTATTTAATTATCTGTATTTTTTCTGACCTGTTTAACATATTATGTAACGCAAGCATAGTTTCGGTTGACCCACCTTCTTCACCACACTTGACTATCGACTCTTTCACAGAGAAATGTAGGAATGAAATCACAAAGGAGAATAGAACAATTTGCCGATCAAATACTAACGAATTTCCTGACTTGCCGCCGGAAGTAATCTACAAAAAGGATGAATTAAATAATGAGGGTAGTTTATCGAAAAATGGGAAATTGCTCCGCGTGTCATTTAAAGCTTTTATATACAACGATTTTAAAGGGTATAATAATGGTAAAAACGGCCGCATGAAGAAGATTTGTTATGAATTCGTATCTTCTACGATACACAAAGTTCAAGCTCAAATTTGATTTTGAGGGTAAATTCAGGTAGCTTTCTGGCAGCACTGGATGTGGTCTGCAAAACTGACTATTTTTGCAAGTACCATTATTAGAGTGGTAAGAATAACAAAATGAATAGCTAAGATACTTTTTGTTTAATTTGTAACTCAATCCGGAACAAGATGAGTCTGTTTCTTTCCACAGTTGAAAGTTCAGTTTGACTAAATATGGAAACTATTTAATCAAACTCTGATCAGTTTACAGTTTACTTGAATGCACAACTTACCGTAGAAATCGTAGTATGAAATGAAAACATTCTATAGAATTTAAGTCTACAGTTAAGAATATATTTTAGATGTGGAATTGCTTATTGTTCATATTACCTAATAATAATCAACAGCAATAATCAATGCAAGTAATACTTTTAACCTAAAAAAAACCTAACAGACAGTGTTTTAATGCGATTATATTGCATACATTGCATCATAATTCCAACATTTGAAAGCTAAGGCTCGTGCGTTGTCTTCTATATCGCCGTCGGAACAGCGCTCAGGCTGTTTACACTACAATGAGCTTTAAGTTATGCAACTTCAACTTATGCGTCGCGATTCCATCCGTTAGTTATCAATATACTTAGCAATATGTACTCGTATTGCACGCCCCTGTTATGGAATATGGGCGTCCAAGCGGACAAAGCAGCTCGCTTGTCGACCGCTCAAGTTAACACGCTTCAAAAAACTATGGTGACGATAAGTTTCCCTATAAAGGCACTTTTTTGCCCCCTTCAAATTCATGGTGCCGTTTTGACGAGGTTAAAAATCTGCCTGTGTAAATTCTCTTAGCGAGCGTGTCAAGGACGCAAAGGCTGCTTATCGAGGTTGGCAGGCGTGGGACTGCGCCACCGCACGTACCGGGACGATCCATCAGCTCCAACTTGACGTATATCACACACTAACTCTTAACTTGTTATAAATAATATCGCTGAATAAGGTGCCGACCCGAAACTTTATTAAAATTCGTCACTTGCCTTTTCTTTTGTTTTGTCACTTTCTTTACCTGGATACTTTTTAGCTGTTGATATTTTCCGTATTCGGCTATTTTTGTACAGTAATTACAAAAACCAACGGATAATTAGTTGCTGCAAAGTTGTCAGTGCCAATAATAAAGTGTCTAATTAGGGAAAGTAACAAAAATAAGAAAGTGATAAATATCCGGAGTGTAACAAAATGAAGAAATTGAGAAAGTAATCCGGTGTCGGGGCGGCACCGGATTTTAATCGCTGAAAGTATTGTGTAACTTACCCACATTGCTGGTGGGTGTGTTATTGTAGAAAAATAATTCATAATTATTCACTTTTCTGCTTTTATATACAAGCCTGTAATGCCTTGTAAATTGTCCAACGATTATATGACGTGGTAAAACAGTTGGAAAAAACCTAACAAAATACTTATTGATGCCAAGTTTAGGCAATTCGTATAATTTTGACAAGAAAAATAAAAGTTATCGAATCACTGATTATAATAATCCACAAAAATAACAAACAATAAAGTTAGGTCCTTCAGACACATATATTATTAAGAAAAGTTTTCTTTTTACGTATTCAATTACGTGAGCTCGGTCAAAATATCTAACGAACATTTATTATAAGCAACAAATGCGTTCACTTTTACAACTGTTCAGAGTACCGGGGGTACTGTGGCAGTTTTTATTTTTATGTTGTTCATAAAGTATGTAAGCGCGGGTTACCTAACGCAAAGTCGCATATAGGTACATTTTAAAGAGCCGAGCATCTCTAAATATTCCATCAAAAATTTACTTAAAACAGAAAACCACGGAAGAGAGGCTTGTGAAACATAATTTGGAAATCAAAATTAAAAAGTTTTAAGTCCCGTTCGAGGACTTGGAGACGTCCAGACTCGAGAGCGTCTCGCAACATTTATAGAGTTCAATTATGTGAAGCCAGAGTAATATTCCCTGAGTAATGATGATTGCTTCCATGCCCGCCATCGTATTGATCTCATTCTATGGTGAGAATTCTAGTATCCTACTCTACGTGGTCTACTCTGTGTTTTGTAGTATACATTTTCCGGGCTAAGTGATTCTGTAAAGAATTTTAAACGTGATCTTTCTTTTACATTATTCAAATCTCTAGAGTCACTTTATGACGTCTACTCGAGATGAGGCATCGTTGCAAGTTGCAAATTATACGCTGCTCCGACTTTCGTTGTAAAACTTATTTTTGTATAAGTAATACCTTCATTATTTTTCTTATATGAGGTTACACGTGTGCGCTTTACAATGGCAATTTATAATACAAAATAATAAGATTGTGTTTTTATATGCAATTTTCCTTCAGATCACATTTTATTTTGTGAATTAAATAAAGCGGCTTCGACATTTACTCATATAATACATATAAATACGTATGCTCTTGCAATATACCAACACCTACTCGTACTAAAACTGGAATTGAAATTAACAGCTAGGTAATTAGTGACTTTTTAGTTGCAAAACATTATAACATTACCTTAGAAATCCAATAAATAAAATTTGGTCTCTATGAGGCATGTTGCCAAGAATTGTCTGCATTTCCGCGTTGAATAGCAATATCTATTCTCTGTTTGACATTATGTGAGCCAGCCTCTTTTGTCACTGTTTATTTAAATTTAGCGTTAATTATTCTTCCGTCAGAGAATGGTTAATTATTATTTTGAAAGCGCTTTTATTTTTATTGCGTATTTTACCTAGTATTTTTTTTGTTATTTGGTAATCATTGCTTAGCTTCTACAAAGCGTCAATTAAGTGCTGGATCTAGCTTGTGTGTAGCAGTGCTGAGAACACAACTTGCCGCGACTGCGGGAAAACACAACTGCTGTGTTTGTTGTATGGGAAAACACTATGGAGTGTGAAGATCCGTGAAAGTGAAAGTATTTTTGCGAATATAGTGACTTCATGTTTACACGGGCATGTATGAGATGACGTGTTTGGCCGTCATATCCAATCAATGTAAAATCAACTAAGAACAAACATATCATCATCATTATCATCTCAATTTCTCTACAGTGAAGCAAATTAGGCCATCATGGGGGGCCGGTCCAGGTTGGTGGATTATTCCTTTAAAATCATTCACGTGACATGTGGGTATCCACACACATTATTATATCCATCAATGTTATTAGTAGTATAGTATCGGGAACATAACACTGGGGTAACAAGCATCAGAGTTGCTTGAAGCTGGTAAATACGGTTCAAGAAACTTCACCCTGGCGAAAAATTAGATTTTCGTTCAACACAAACAGGTGAGATCGCATTTATTACAATGGGAACACTTTACGCTAAAAGTTCCAGAATATTCAGCTCTTCGTATAAGCGTGCTCCGTGTTGACAGGAACCGTGAAGGAATTTAATTATGTATAGTTATAAGTTAACTCAAACTAGTGTCAAGTCAGGCGTGATACAACGTCGAAGTTGACACTTTGGCGAACTGTATTTGATATAAAATATGTATTTAACAAAGTTGTAGTTTCGATACTTGTGTTGTCCTTTATATAAAACTTATTCGCAGTAAACTTGGTGGAAAAACGATATGTAGCTGAGGTATGAATATGATAATGTAGTTTATGAATAGCTTTTCTTGGAAATAAGAAAATAATCACACTTCATGATAATAATATGGGCTTAAGGTATGTTAATACGTGTCAAGCAAGTAACCTTCAATATCGAATTTCTCTTTACGTCCCGCTCAAATACCCATATTTGCCCGAATCACTATAAAAATATATTACTTTTTTGCGTATCTAGTACAAAAGAGTAAAAAATAATTAAGGACGGCGGTGGAACCAAATGAATCCGCCAACGCGTTACGGGACGCTCATCCCCGGGCTTTAATGACGAAGATTAAATTTTACAGCAGACAACCAACTATTCTAAATATCACAAAATAAAAGGGACTTTAATATTTGTAGCAGCTGGAACGCAATTTTGTAAATCCTCTTTTGCACTCCTACAACGTTTCAGAACAGACATGTTTCAGTGGTACTCGTATAAACCCCTATGGGTGTATGGGTGTAGTAAAAATGGGTTTCGAGTTTATTTTCTTCGTTCGACATGCATAACATGAAACGAAAAGCGCTTAATTTTTTTTTGGTGTGAGTATTCGTCGCCTGTTACAAAACTGAGCTTGGGTAAACATAATGTATGCGTGAGATCATACAGCCGAGTTCTTCACGAATTAAAGTGAAGAAAACTACTGCCGTTAGCACCGGTCACATTGTAATATACTGTTGATATTTCGCTTCAAACCGTTTATACAAGTTAACTGGTTGCTATAAATCAAACGATCCCCAAACAAAGGGGAAAAAGTAATTCCCAAATTTTGTTTTCGTCTTGATTTTGTAACAGTAAACCAACACTTTATCCCAGTTACTACTTAATATACCTTTTTTCAATAAGATAGTAAAGAAGAAAAGGTCAGTACAAGATACAATAAGCTGTATTAAAAAGAAAAGATCTAAGGGACTTAAGATCTATTAAACATGATATAATATTTTTGAAAATTATATCTGATTGTTTAATTATGTTTTATATTATATGAAAACAAGTTTGACTGCTCTTTCCAGCATTGCAATGTCGATCGATATAGAAAATCTACGGTGATCGAAACCAAATAAATATTTTAATTAAATAATTTTTAATGTCCATGTATGTTACATGTAAAAAAAGAACTAAAGTTATATCTGATAGAATACTGTGATCTATATTATATGCCGTTAATAGTTTTGTCGGCTTCCGTGGCGTAAGTGGGCGATGAGCCGACTGCGAAGCGTGATGTCGTGGGTTCGATTGCGCACAGGACATAGATTTTTGTGAACTACATATATTTGTCCTGAGTCTGGGTGTTTTTAGGACCATGTTCCACGTAGTTCCTGATTCCTTAGAGACAGGGAAACCTAGTTAGGGTCAAGTTCTAAGAATATGATCACGATGCGTTATTATTATAGTTATGTTAGCCACAAGTTTACGCTTACGTATCGGTCACTTAGTTTATAAGTAGAGTTTGTCCAACCCAACTAATACATTTAACATACAAAATTACCCTGCCTAAAATGGGTTGAATTTATTCATTATGGTTATCGGCTGACACATTATCTATAAATCTACTTCGTAAAAGCTCTGGCTATTTATTGATGTTGTTCTAATGTACTCATTATATTTATTATAGTGGTTTGATTTGTGTTTCTTTTAGGTTGGTAAGCTGTCGTTCACATCTACTTGTACGTACCCTGCATAGCGATTTAGAACCTTTCGTTAACTCAGTTATCGATTAATTCAGTTTGATGTAGTTAGATCAACACACTGAACTCCGTAAAGTTATAGCTACACGTGCCTCATTTGTACCGTGTACCATAATCGACAGTAGTCGAAAATAAAATCAAATCAGCTTATTGATTGTCCTGAATAGCTCGAAAAGTCACGATATGTGACGATATGGAATCGAATCGGTTTGTTATCGAATAGAAAACTACTGGATCGCCTGTCAATAAATGTACGCTTTAATCAAACTAAGTTCTTTTTGAATACCAATTATTGTAATTATTTAAATTTATCTTTTTTTTTTGTTGGCAATAGGTATTGAGATTTATACTGACGTAATCAAGGTTCTTTTTTTACCGGTATAGAGTATATCCATACCATGTAGGTATCTAGTGTAAGACTAGGTATCACTATTCTAGGCCCCGCCGGAGTAAGTTTATTAAAAGATTACACGGACATTACTTAACACGTTCACTGTCTTTATTTCTTTTTCTCAAGACAATCATATATTTTTAAAATAACAAAGTCGTTCGTTCAATTCCAATTTTTGAATGCCGCACTGACATACATTCCTCTTTTTTCCCCTTTTTCTTTTTGTCCGACTAAGGTCCGACTACTCAACCAAAAAGATCTCAACCAAAAAGTTGTCAGCATAAAGAGGTATTAAGTAACTATTTAGTTAATTGATATCGATTAATTGTTACAAATTTACAAACCCTAACAATCGACACTAGATAGTAGTAAAGTTTTTTTTCATCATAATTCGTAGTGTTAAGATAAACGGAATATAACATAAGTATATTGTACCACTTGTCATGTAAACTAATAACGATTTTCATTTTAAATGAAAACAAATTTATTCATCGGTGCGGGCAGCCAGCGGAAATCTCACGAACGTCCTTAATTACGTCCCGGCTCTTACGCCCTTCACTAGACAAACCCTCATAAGCCTTTCGAGATAACATTCCTCAGCCTTTTGTCATTACAGTCTGTCTCCCGTTTTTAAACAAAATAATATAAATGAAATTCGTGCCTGCAAAATCTTAATGCTCTATTTTCAGAATAAGCATTTTATGTGATACCTATAATGATAAACATCAAAGAGGAACGGGTCATGTTGTTATGTTCCTACCTATACCCTCCCCTCGCCTAGCGCCTGTCATAATAACCGTAATAGGCGATAATAGTTCCTAACTCATGACTAAAAAATAAATAAAAACACACTACGAAACCTGCCGCAGTTTCGTTTACGTTTTTGGCTATTTTCGGGCAAAAATTATGATTCGGCTATATTTTCGTTTTCGGCCATAAACCAGCCGAAGCTTCGGCTAACCTGGAAATCAAAACTTCGTGAATTGTCGCGCGTAATTCAGCCTACTTTGTCAAAATTGGTTTGTGAGATCTGTAATTCGATCAATTCATGTAAAAATTTAATTCATTCTTTTTCAACACTTATTTGTAGGGTTTGTGTGTGTTGTGTAAAACATTATTCCTTGCAAAATAGTTTGTCATAAATAACACAACTGTCGCGACTAAATCCTGTACCAAGTACAAGGAATATACGAAATTTTGTAACCTCTAAAGGAATTATCGTGTTTTTTTTTCTTTTAAAGTCTATGTTTGCTCTTTCTCTCTCTGGGTGTAAAACAACAAACAATATTTCAGTGTGCAGCGGAAAAAAAATATTAATTTTTTTTAATGTCGAACTCAAATCGGTTTTTGTTTTGGCCGAAAATGAGACTAAAGCCGAAGCTTCTCCTTTCGTTTTCGTTTCCGACTGAAAATTCATTTTTTCGGCCCGACACTATTCAAAATAATTTAGCTACATTATTCGTGTAATAAGTAAAAATAAACCAAATAATATTATCGTTCTTCAAAGACCGTAAATGTTATTCGGACATTTTTCTTCATTAACAAATGAACCTATAGTTTGTTGGTGAACAGTGGAGCATTAGCAATTAAAGTGGTCTCGTACATTACATTAATGTAGTCGAAATGTACCCATTTTAATTATAATTTAGTACTGTTCCGTAATTAGGAAAGTTTTCGAGCTATGTAGGAGATTCTACCCGTAATTTACTATACAAATACCTACGAATGTTGCGTGTTAGCCAGGGAGTGTATCGGGACTCTGACTCCCGCGAGTGTAGCGAAACATAACGTCATGATGGCCTAAAAACCCTTTCGCTGTATACTGGGTGTAGGTGGTATTAACCTACCTACGAGTAATAATAACTAAGAGAAAAATATGTAGTTGTTTTTGTATGAAAACTGTCTGGCTAACTTTTTCTATTGAGCCATTGTTGTCGTGAAGGAGATAGGAACCTTGAGCCGTCGACGTTTGCCCTCTGCCTCTATGTCGACCATGGGACCTGTACAAGAGAGACTATGGCCACGTCATCCTTTTAACTAGAATAGTCTACATTATCTAGATACTACTTACGACCTATTACGAAAATACTGTAATTAAATCAGATAGAAAATAACTGTGAAAGCGATTTACAATTGCGTAGAAAGCCACTACACTACTGTGTAAAATAAACGTAATAGACCAAAACAAAAATATAACCCTTTGGGTAGCCGGGTAAAAATAGTTAGTATCAAGGAGAGTTTATACTGTTGAGAAGTTGATAAAAATAAATTTCATAGCACGCCTTCTTTAAGCACACCTCTTTAGTACATTATTGAACCACGAATCCATTCTAACCTGGAATACACACACATTGTACGTGTGGGAGGCAATATTAAGATTGTGATACATGTTGTGTCATATTACAATGTGATTAAATGTTTCAGTGGGACGTTCAGGTGCTACGGAGGGTTGCTAACATCGTCTCCGCACCCTCCATCATCGAACCCTAATTTTAGGGACGTCTCATGTCTTCAGGCGCAAGCCGACAATATTCGTAATGGGCCAACCCTGCGGTGTCTTCAAGTGTATTAAAACATTCCGGAGGTGTAAGATCGTAGGACGTTCATGCACAAATACAAGACGAACAAACACCTCTTGAACTAATTAATTGTTTATCGACCTCAGATGACAAGAACATATTGGCGTTAGTTTAGTTTGTTAACGACTTTAGAAGAAAATAGACACCCAATCTAAAATAAAAATAAGGTATTTAGAGTGCCTTCTCTTAGGGCAAGGAAGATTAACTGCCGTTTGTAACCCAGTAAGACTCAAATGAAGAACGAGTCAAATGGTAAAGGAAGAAAATTAATTGTGCAAGTAAAAGTTTAAAGTTTAAAGTTTAAAGGGGGTTAGGGAGTTTAAAAGAGAGAGTGAGAGAAAAAATGGGGTAAATATATAAATATAATGCTCCTAATTGTTTTCAGAATCCTCTATAAATAGCCTTATTTAGTTAAATGTACTTGTAGGTACTTGCAACATTGAAGGTTATCGAGATTAGGGTAATAATCAGATGTTACAAATTCTATATATATAAAAATGAATGTTTGTCATCTATGTGTTCCGAAACCATCGTGATGAAAGTTTAACAGGGTCTTTTAAAGGCGCCTACGAAGGTATATTGCCCAAAATTAAGAAATACATATATTTTTTTTTATAGCATTGCATCGCATGCCAGGTGCAGCTATAAATGGCCATACAAAATAGCAAACAAAAACAGTAACTTTATATGAGTAACAAAAAAAAAATAGAGAAGTAACTAGTATGTGCTTAGAAAGTTATAACATGAATTTATCAAATAAAAGTACGAGGGTGAATCAAAAAGTTCTTAGAAGTGCATATATATGAAACCTTTTTGGATCAAGTTCGATATTCAAATTAAAGAGTGTCTATCACACTATATTTATGCAGACTGTCACTTGTTTTTGTCAGTTCGTTCGCATGTAATAAATTTTTTTGTGCAACGAGTTGCTAAAAAGTCAAAATTATGGATAAAAGTGAGTTACGTGCGGTGATAAAATATCTCAGTTTGAAAAAAATGTCTACGAAGGAAATTTTTTTGGACATTCAGCAGACATTAGGGGGTGATGCTGTACCCTATTCTACGGTTGCGTACTGGGTGGCTGAATTTAAAAGAGGTAGATCAAGCTGTAAAGATGACCCGCGTTCTGGGCGGCCTTCAACCTCCGTTACAGAAGAAAATGTCAAAAAGGTTGAGAATCTGGTTTTGGAAGACAGAAGAATGACTATAAAACATATAGCTGAGATCCTAAAGATATCTTTTGGTAGCGTTCAATCCATTTTAATTGATTCACTGGGGTTCAAAAAAGTGTCTGCAAGATGGGTGCCACGAATGTTAACCGACGAAAACAAAAAGCGTCGTTTGGAAATTTCCAAGCGTAATCTCGAAATGTTCCAGCGTGATTCGGATAATTTTTGCCGTCGTCTTGTCACCATGGATGAAACGTGGGTCCACCATTTTGATCCTGAAACTAAAAGACAAAGCATGTCTTGGAAACGACCATCCTCTCCATCCATTAAGAAATTTCGAGTTGCTCCTACCGCTGGCAAAGTTATGGCCTCTGTGTTCTGGGATAGTGAAGGAATCCTTTTTATTGATTACATGCCAAAAGGCCAGACGATTACTGGACCCTATTATGCAAATTTAATCCCGAAAGTGCGTGAAGCGATTAAAGAAAAACGTCGTGGAAAACTGTCGTTGGGCGTGTTGTTCCTTCAAGATAACGCTCCTGCTCATCGATCGGAAGTTGCGCTCAACGCAATCCGCTGTGCTGGCTTCAATCTCCTTGACCACCCACCATATTCTCCGGACTTAGCCCCAAGTGATTTTCACTTATTTCCAAAATTAAAAGAGGAAATTCGTGGAACAAAATTTCACGATAATGACGCGGTTATAGCTGCCGTAGAGGACTTTTTCGAGAGTCAAGAAAATAATTTTTTTTCACAAGGAATAAGGAAGTTAGAAACGCGTTATTCTAAATGCATTGCATTGGAGGGAGATTATGTAGAAAAATAAAATATCATTATTTAAATCTTTGCATTTTTTAATATTGATTCCAAGAATTTTTTGATTCACCCTCGTACATGAAAAGAATGGTGTTCGTTAGTCTGGTAGTTAGCAGTTAGAAAACACAACACTCAGGTCGCCGTTGCTACTGGAATTTGGTAGTAGTTTTGGAGTACCAAAACCGTTGTTGATCTAACATTAAGCTTATGTGAAAGTTACATACGTTTTTGTACAAACGCTCAACATTTACTTAAAACGATTTTTGCAACTTTTGGAAGCCAGAGAATTAACGACCAGTGGGTACTTACGAAATCCTATTTTTCGATGCTTTGTTTATTCAGGACTGCTGTTGTGGGACCTCTCTTGCAATCATTGTCAACATACTAGATAGGCGTTGTGTGAAATGGTCGGGATTTCCATTGGTAAGAAAGAAAGGATGTGGCTTTAGCAGTAAGTCTTAAGTCTTAGGACATGTAGGCAACGGGGCGTCAAATAGGTATTGCGTCAGTAATAGGTACATTTTTTAATAATAGTTTTATTTTTGTTTATACGATTTTTAGTGAGTTAAATTCCACCAGTGCGGGCAAGTACCAATTTGTTGCTTGTAAAACATACGTACTTAATTATCACTCGCTTCCGTGAAGGAAAACATCTGGAGGAAATCCACATACCTTCCCGAAAATTATTTCGAAGGTATATGATCCACCAATCCGGACGGGGCCCCCGTGGTTGATTATGGCCTAATCCTCCTCACGAAAGTGAATCCCACTTCGAATGTAGAAGAAGTAGAGGCGGCACATGGAAGATTAACCGTACGTGAGTTTATTTATGAGCGAGCAGACGTTAATAAGTTGGCCGATTTAAAAGGATACGATAAAGGATAGGAGTCCCCGGGAAATCTCATTTCATTCCTTACCCGACACGGTAGCGCAGCTATAATATTACTTGGAGCTAAACTAACAAATTCAACTTTACGAGCGTATAACGATAAAGTTGGAGTGACGATAAACACTGTTTAATCTGGGGAATAATTCTCGAATGACGCGAAATAAAAGAGCTTGCTTAAGCCCTATTATAAAGAACAACATTTATTTCAGTTTTTGTGTGTTGTACTTGGAGAATAGTGGATTGTCTCACGTAAAGTTAAAATCTTGATGAGTAGCCATTACGTAGATTGTGACACAGAGTAATTTTTCATCATTTTTATCCGACTGCTCACTAAAAAGATTTTCCAATTACGTGTGTCTGCATTTATTATGTGGACGATCCTTTTGCGTATAATAATGTCAAAAATATACTTAATAAATAAATAATAGCATGCTTCAATAGCAAGCTGAACTAAAAAGCAGATGAGTAATTGTTTCATGGTAAAAAAGCGTGGGGAGCTTTTTATTATCAAGCACTCAACGCTTTAATTAATTATATTTCTACTTTTTAGTTCGGTTTGCTATTAAAGCGTGTTTTTAGCTTCTTTTTTAACTATAATTAACTTGGTTATTAATTACCATGGTGGATATGGCCTAACCCTCCTCACGAAAGTGAGGAGAGACCCGTGTCCAGCAGTGGGACGTTATGGGTTGATGATGATGATGATAATTAACTTTGTTAAATGTTGGACGGTATGACTATTTTTTAAATTTTAATAATGTATTGTTTTTGATCCTTGATAAGTGTACAAAGTTTCAAATCCACCCGACGTTTTAAAGGGGGTTAAAAACACGTTTAAATATTCTGTTACATAGATATATAGGTACCAAGCTAATAAAAGCGAGGTACAAACGGCTTAGCGGGTGTAAATGGATTTTTCCTACTGCGAACAGAACAGAAAAACACAAAAAGCTTTTTTGGATTTAACAATGTGAAATGCAGATAAAGGTTCCAGGTATTTCATTTTGAAATCTGGCTGGATTTCACATTGCTAAATAGAAAATGTAAGCCTTGTTCTACTCTTTTTTTAACGCAGTCGCAGCGGTTTTATTTACCTGGGAATCATTTTGTTCAAACTTGCTTTAGAAGTTCGTTTTATCTGGCAAACCCATAGCTTCTTTTTTGCCTTTCCTCACTGAGACTTAGCAAAGTTTTCAACATTACGAGTTAATTTGCATTTGTTTCAAATTGAAATTATTCACTAATGAACTTTTTTTTACCCAATCGTTGAAGTTAACTCTTGACAGTGAATATTGCAAGATACTTGTGAGTCCCATAGCATCCGTTCTGAATAAACAAAATATTCCTAAGCCCAATACGGGATCGAAAAGGTTTCTATAAAAGGCTCCGCGTGGCAATTTTATGATAACAGAGACTATAGGAACACCCCGGCGCTGTGTATGCATTTTTCATAGGACAGGACAATGCCTGCGCTATCCTCAGTTGCACCTGCTCTCATATTCTTTTGTATTATCTGCACTGCAACAGTCGGTTTTTCAACATTCATCTTTGAATATACGAGTACTCTTATAGTATATTTCGTATCCACATTTGAGATATATAGAATATAGCTGTTGAGTATATAGAATATCGGTATAATTACACATCACTTTTTATTAGCTCCCGAAATATAAAGGTGTTACCCTATAAAAACGTGATTGTGTAAGAAAGTTGCATGTAAAGAGGGTCGGAGGGTATATAATTAAATTGGTAACGCAATAGCTAAGATCTCGTAGGTATTCAGCCACTTCATCGGGATTGTGTGAGCGGAATTCTTATTAACTTGTTTCGGTGAATTGTGTACCATTATCTGTAATATAAATAAAATAGATTCTTCTTCTTTATTTTTATTTTATCCTAACTTTGACAAAATATACGCTAGTAAACAATCCCCTTGGTGCATTTTTCAGTCTCAATTTACTGAATGCTCACGACGACGACGTTCACTATTTAGTTCATACAATGTGTAGTTCATTATACTGACAAGCTTGAATGGAAATAAAATAGATTAACTGTTTGCATGTTGGGCACTTTATGAATAACAATAGTCGAAATTAACTCCAACAAGAGCCGTCGACATTCCGCACTTTAACTACTAATTTATTTGCATAATTGACCCACATATATTTCTTTAACACGAAACTCTAACGTGGTAACAAATCATGCCTGACGTAATAAAAGATTTTTTTGAAACGCACGCCCTTTCACAGCTTGAAACCATTTGTGAAGACGGATTAGGGATCGGAGGCGGCAAGAGTTGGAGCTTATGTACATATTATATTAGCCGGGCGTTTTCAAACCGATGAAAAATAGCAAGACGATTATGGAAATAGTGTCGTATATTACACTGATTGTCCACCTGCGGCAAGGATGTTCGGAGAGGTGAAACGAGGAAATACGACTTCCTTTACCTCTTTTTTTTATATATTAAATCTATTATTTATATAAAACGAAGTCCCTGTAGTCAGCGGCTCCCAGCTGGCGTTATCGCTATCGATCTATTGAAGAGTTTTCAATTATATTTTTGCCAGTTTGTCGCAGCAGTTTTTTAATGATTGCATACAAATATTGTGCTATCGGATTATACCTATGGCTTTTTATCGTTTGAAAAGGTGTGTAATTTGTTGAAGGACGGTATACCCAAAATATACCTGTTAAATAGTTAAAATCAGCAATTACCACTTATTTAGAAAATATATTATTGCGGACTTTTCTTAACGCAATCCTCACTTCTAATGCTATGAAGTTGGGATAACAATAAGCTGTAATGCTTATTGACATTTTGTTTTTACTATAAATTATTAAGTCGTATTAATATTTTATTAAACAATATTACATGAAATTTGTTTCAAAAGCGAATGCGTTAAATTTAACAATAAAACATTTGCTCCTATGCACTACAGTTCTCGTATATCTGTCATAGGTATAGTCGTGTGTATACGAATGTATGTGCCGCAACGCGCCGGTACAGTCTCCAGAGAATTCCTTTTAATGGCTGCGCTCCTCTGTCCCCGCAATGGAAAAGGTTTTAAAATAAAAATCGAGACAGTAATCTGCAAATGGTTGCCTTTCACGTATTTTTCAATTCGATAGCAAGCACCAAGGAAATTACATTTAACCGTTCTCAGAAATGCTAATAATTGTATTTAAATGTGTGTGTCTTTTTGCAGATGTGGGGTGAAATATGGTAAATGTTAACGTAAAGACTAAAATTCGTTCGAGTAGTAACATCATGTCTCTTTCCCATTATGTGCGCTGGTTTACAAAGTCATCTTTCCCATCATAATATGTTAATGTAGCATTGTTAAATCCGCATTTTGTGCAGCTAATATCACGCAAAGAGGTGCATATTGATGCAATCTTACATTTCAATAACGTCGGATTCATTAGCCAGCAGCCCTAGCAGGTCCCCTTGCAAAGCTTCGTTACTTAAATTTTAATTTTCCCCACTAAGCTTGCTTCGTTGTTGGTTTTTCGAGAGATTGCTTACGTAGGTATAGATGCAAAAAAGTACGCCATCACGGGGTATTTTTACTATCATAATCAATGTTTTAAAACCAAGTACACACACGAGGATTGTTCGAGTAACGTAAAATATCTACCTGTATCATTTTGTATCCTGTCTGTGAAAATGCATAATAGCTAAAATTAAGGTACTTACAGATTTGCCAAAGCCCTCGAATTTCAAGTTAACGAGAACAATCGTAGTTTTGCAAATCTTCAATATTGCAAATTCACCCTATTAGTTGGGTATATTTAATGGGATCAAGGGGAATAAACCAGCTTTTATGTACTACTACTAGTACGGTTTTAGGGAGATACTTCACGTTGAGTGCGCCTTAAACACTGTACTTACGAGTATGTAGGTACATAAAACAGCGCTTAAGATGCACTCAGCGTGAAGGCCCTAAGATTGAGATAAGATAACAACTCTTTTTTGCTCTCCAAGATAATATATAAGAATAAGTTAAGTTAAGTTAAGTTAAGTCCGAAATAAGTTTGTGATCAGAAGTCAAAAAATTACTTATTAGTAGAAAATACCAATTTTCCGAAAAAGTCAATGCAGTATTTTAGCTTGGTGCAGTACAGAATTAAATAAACTTGTTCCCAGCATCTGTTTGTGAATAATGCGTCAATATTATATGAGTTAATTTCCATTTGCTTTAATTAAGTTAAGCTCTTTGTAGGTGAAACTTTGAAATGCCAAACAAAACTATGAACGAAAGCGCAGTTTTATAATTGATGAAATCTCATAATCGGCTTCGACACTTCAAATGAAAAATCAATGTCTGTATGACACTGAAATCAAAACGGACGTTACTGCAATTATTTTGGCGCTCAACATGTAAGATAATAGGTATAGCAGTTATAGAATAGGCATTTTTATGTCGGTGAAGCAAAATAGGTATGCAAGAGAGAGCTAAGTACCTTTGTTTTCTTATTAACTGCCGTAAAAAGGTCTTGTCGTAATATAAATAGTCTTGCCTGACAGCGGTTCATGTCTCATCAACATTGGTCTGCCCTTCCAATAATCTAAGTTAGGTTTCCCGGATAACATCGTCGTTTTTTGGACTTTGAGGTACAAACACTTCAAATTTCAAATAAGTTTTAATTATTAATATAGTCGTAACTTGTAGTTTTTGACTTTCTCTGGATAAATCAATTGTCAACTAAGTAGTGTATTTAATTCAACCAAGTGATTTTTCGCCGGTGAATTAAGTCTCCGCCCGAAATATGGTTGCCACAACTCACGTATAGCTTCTGTGAGTTGAGATTACTTTATATCTTTGGATTACGCCACAAGGCGTGAATTTCGCAACGTGTTTGTTTGAACAGCGTCTGCAGTTCCTTAGATCCTCAACTTGACTTAGGAATTGCTTTTGGAATGTTACATGAAGTTTGATGGAACTGCGCAAGTTAAATTAGAATGTAGAACGACATTTGAACTCTATGTTACTTACCTGAAGCTTCAAATTACTTCATGAAACTTTTAGTATTTAATTTCACGCACTCTAAAAATTTAAATTAATGTTCTGCGTGAGTTTTGATTAATTTCCTACTGTAATAATGCTGACTTGATTTGACAAAATTACGGAAGACCCTAATAGATTTTCCCCGAACAGGTGCGCCTTATTTACCTATTTCCACAAAATAATACTGGTGATTTTCGTTACGCTCTCCTAGGAAACGGACCGAACAAAGCCTTGAGGGCATGTCAACTAAGTGTTCATAGAATTTCGATCTACTCAAATTTTCCAACTAAATCTACGAAGTATCGCAACCTAAACAATAGCCTCTGAAAGTAATTAATTCTCGGATATCAGAATTATTATTAATCACTTCATTATTATTTTACGTAGCTATAGCAGAAGTGCCGAGAGAATTCCTCGCCACTATCCTCCTTCGGGATTTTACCAAACTATGCAGCTTCATTAGAGCCGAATGGTGTCATGCGTTATGTGATGGTGGTAAAATACTTTTTTGAATAGTCCGTTATTAGACGGAGCTTAGTATTCCCATTGGCAGTGGCTTTTAGATTAGGTTTAGTGTTTCGTACTGAAACAGATTTCTTTTCTTTTTATTTTGAGTGTTTTCGAACGTAACTACACAAATACTATTCCGCTTAATATTTTGTGTTGGTACGAGATTATTATGGCCCACGACTTTGGGTTGGGCCAACCGGAAGTCAGTCGTCCTTCAAATGCGCGTGCGAGCACTTGTCGCGTCGCGGTGTTTTGAGCTTTCACCGGTAGCTCCATTTCGTGGACGCCATTCCCATCCTCGGAGACGAGCTCCAGGATTAAGTGTAGTGTGGATTGCCTGATCACACCTCTATCCCGGAGGAAGGTGATACGGGATCAGAAGAAACCGCCCCATCGGCGTCCTATGGATATATCTCTGTGCACCATCATTCCCCATCTAACCCGAAGACAGCGCTGATTACACACCCGAGAGGCCATCGACGGATTTCCCAAGTAAGTTCGTAGGCCATAATATCTCCCCGTAACAGTTTAGTTATATTTAGTTTTTAGTGTATAAGTACATAATTAACGTTTTTTTATGAAATACTAGTAAAAACTTTATTAAAAAGGGAATTCATGGTAGGTACCACAGCCACTGTTAGTGGAGTAGGTTATACATAAACCACTTAAAATTTAACTGAGAGATTTTAGTTTGGTCAATGCGATAAATAGACATTGGTAGCCGAAACGTACTGATCTATACTAATATAATATACCTAAAGCTGAAGAGTTTGTTTGTTTGTTTGAACGCTAAGATCTCAGGAACTACTGGTTCGAATTGAAAAAATCTTTTTGTGTTGAATAATCCATTTATCGAGGAAGGTTATACGTAATAAGGAAGGTTAAGAATAATCGAAAACTCGTTTAGTAATAGTTCTTTGTTTCTATAGTATTGTATCCAAGCCTAACCCATTTCAACTAGGGGGAAGAAAGGCCTGCACCCGTCACGAGAGGGTTTGATTGACGACAATACTGACCCGCTTTTCTGGTAATAAATGTTGAAAAACTATTTTTCTTTTGACTTGACACGAATGGGCTATATGCTTTTTCGACATTAGCTCGAGCCACGTATCGAAGTATAAAAGGTAAAATAGGTACCTACATGGCAATTATTCCGTTTCCAATGATTTTTTTTAATAGTCGTAGTGGAATTTGAAGTAAGCAAAAATTATAAAAAAAAACGCATCGTCGTTCAAATATTATGTAAAAAAAAAAACAGTAAAATTGCAGTGTGAATATGAAAAAATAAATTCTATAAAAGAAGAGAAATTCGACATCGTATAGTACCTATTATGATATATATTTATTGAACTATATAACCAATTACCCCAATACTTAAAAATATTGAAAAATAAACTGTATTTTTACCCGACTATAGCGAACCACATGAAGGGTTGTATTCATAAACTAAAAAGAAATCTCAACACAAAATGACATTTCGGCCTCTTATGGCGTCTTATTTTTGTATATTAATGTTTCCTATACCCACACAAAAAAATTGTGGCGCCCAGGATTTCATGTTGTATGATTCTAAACTGTAATTTTAAGACCCAAAAATTCACATGTGTAAACAGAACAATGAATATGTTTTTTGTAGATATTATCAAACACAAAAAAAACACACAAACTGATTGCAGTGTCAATGTAATCAACAAGAAATGGCACAAAAAGCTGTGTTAATTTAAGAAAAAAGAACAAAAAGCAAATAATCTTTATTCCAACTTTATTTGTGTTCCTCAAAATTAAGCCTTAGACCAAATATTTGTTTGAACCACAGGTATGTTTGGGCTGAGTTCTGAGTTTGGGTTTCTGTGGAGCCATGGTCCTTGCAGTTCCATTCCATTGATTGATGATGGGTGCAGGGAATGTTACTTAGTACGCGGTCAGGATATTTGTATGCAACCGGGACGCAATATTAATTAACAAATAAAAACATTTTGTGACACAATCGCACCCCAAAGGTAGGAGTAAAGTGACCAAATATGGAATATTCCCTACTCTATTATGGAACCCCGGTGTTTATTATAATAAAAAATATGAAGAAACCGTAAAGACCATATTCTATTTTATAAAGTTGTTAAATGTATGACTAAACATAATTTACAATAATAAGTATTCAATTAGTGAAAACATTTTTGATTTTCTGTAAAAACCAAATGTTATTCCATATTTGGTTACTCTCCGCCACACATGGCCTTGTAGGATGGATGTGGGCTTCGAACACAGTTCAGTTCCCACAAGATAATATAGATGCAAGAGAGAGATCCAGTATTCCTAGTGCCAGTGCATTTATCTACTTGTCTCGCCTACTCATAACATCCATTCCTCTCACTTCTTACGTGTAAAGCCTCAAAGTGGGCGACGCTTGACTATGTGCGGTGTCCAGGTAGGTAGGTGGCACCTTTTCTTTACATCCAGCCTCTGTTCAGCGCCTTAACCTTTGACTTTTGCTTTTAATGCAAAGAAAACGCCACCTGCTCCCAAAATCAAGGTAAGGGTCGAAAGTTCCGCGCGGAGGCCGTTATCAGTTTAATGTTTCTGTTCTAAAGGAGGGTAATGACAACAGATGGCTTACCCTGCCGTATCGGACTATTGTCGTGGACCTCCAATTTATTTTGTGCTTTATCTTTATTGAGGAAGATGCTTTAAATTTTTGCTAATGGAAATTAAATTCAAATAGAAGCATTACATCGAACCTACCAAACTCCTACTGTATTTTGATAGTAGGTAATGCTGGAATCCAAAAATATAATTTTGAATCTGATGCATGGTTAACAATACTAAATCGACATCGTCACAAATCTTTCAGCATTAAAGGCAAGAGGGCACACTTGTGGCCAAGTTAAATGACTTTACCACCGGAGTGGCACTAAGGCTATAGTATATGCATTGCAGTCTCAAAGCAGTTTAGCTGTTTGGCGATGCGTATATTATGTACCTATGTATAAGGAAAAAACATGTAAGAGTCAACACTCTGAAATGACGCAACACAATATTTTTATATCTTGAGAGAGAGCATTATTTATTTTGCAATGCGAATATAAGGCAATATTTAGCTGTACACCAGGAAAGGAAGTAAGTAATGTATCTAAGAATCCAGTTTGGGTTCTTGATTTTATGGACGTCCATTCAATTATTTCAAGTAAACTGATTAGCGGTTTTAGAGATCCGTAGCAAAACGGCTAAAATGGCTCTTCAACTATTTTACCAAAAAAAAAAACATAAATTCAACCATTTGAAGCCATTTGGGTAATAGGAAAACCTCAAGGCGTTAAATTAACTAACATTTGGCGATATTCATAAACTGTAACTTTGTTTAAAAACTTTCGACGATCAGTACGTTCCAAAAAGAATCTTGTCGAAGTTCGGTCCTCTCGCAAAAAAGACTTGTTGAAGTTACGTCTTGTGGAATCCACAAGTCAGGCCTACACTAATAAATTGGTAGTGTCCGTCCATCCGATTATGACAGCCATGATAAGCATTGCATACGGGCATTACATACACATGCAACCTTAATTTGATATGCAATAAGCATGTGTCTAAAAACGTCGTCAAAAGTCTCCCAAAGGAAACTTTTACTCGTTCCCATTACTAATATTATTTTTGAACCAGCCAACACGAAGGCATCAAGGCGGACTCGTTCACTTAAACAAGTTATACGTGATGAAAGTTTACATGGACTTGCCATGCGCTCTAGTGCACGGTTTCCACAAAACATGTCCGTTTCAAACTTGGCAGGTCTGTTTGATATGGAGACAGTTACTGTCCAACGCGTCGCTATGGCATCAGTACTGACAAAGTTGTGATTTCGTTCGTGTAAACATATGCGTGCGCCAGTCCAGTGCGGGCACAAAAATAATGCCACTGCTTAACCATGCCAGCGCTGACTCGACAGCGACACTGTTGACAGTTACTGTCTCCGTATAAACCAGCTTTTTCACATTCATAGGTAACATTCTAAAAATTGTATTGCCTTCACCCGTGTTACTTGGATTGTCACGCAGCGAGATTTTTGAAAATACATCAACTTCGTTGCTGTATGCTGGCACAAGAAAAGTATAATTTTACTTACAATTCATTACTCTGTTCTCAAATTTCAAATAAACCACTTTTATCCTCTGCTGTAGCAAGTACTGTGATATTACACGAAGTACTGGAAGCCTTGTAAAAGCCCCAGCTTTACCCCGGTCCGAGCGTAGGCTCATCGTCCGTATCCGTATAATCCTGGCTTGTTTCAAATGATTGTACGCTTATCCGTCCGTAATTGAACAATAGGAATCAACGAAAGCCACGCGAAATATGTAAGAGCCGACAGTCGAATTTTTCGCTGGAATCTATTATGAGGCCGCAAGTTTGTGGTAGCATTTTTTTATTATTTTAGGGTTCCGTGCCCCAATATGAAAAAGGAACCTTTATAGGATCACTTTGTTGTCCGCCTATCTATCTGTCTGTCTGCCTGTATGTCAATACTATTTTTCTCAGGAACGTGTAGAGATTTCAAGCTGATAGCAAATTCATATGAAATACTCGGATCTAAGGTTTCGTTTTCTTTCAGCTGTGAAAATAATCAAACTTGTAAGTGAATGCGATCAAAAGATATGACGGTGTATGTCGTATATTGTCGCATATTTCGCGGTTTCACAAGGGAATCAATCATTATCATGAAAGGCAAAAAGCAATGTCTTACAGCACATGTATAGGAAAAAAATACCGAAAACCATAAATATGTAGTTCAATAACAAAAAACAGCGAATTTACTATTACAAACTTATTATTTAGGTCGGTGCAATAACTAGTGACCGAACCTAGTTTGTCTATAAGTTAGAGCAATAGTGTTAGATGCTTTCTTTAGACCTAACATACAAGTTTGTACTTGGACCGTTTTTTTTTATTGTACTGTCAATCTGACCGATGATCGATGCAATCAGGAATAATTAGAAAAAAAACTATACAATTATAAAAAAAAAACAGGCCCTGGTATTTGCAATGCATTCCATATTAAATTGTCTATGTTAAAATACTTTCAGGTTACTTTTATCGGGAAATGGTTCCCGATGCAAATAGTTTCCAACAAAGTAATCAATAATCATGTTCTAAATGATAGAGCGACTATTTTAATTTGAATTGTTTGAGATTTAATGAGCTCCAACTTTGTTGCTTTGCGTTTGCGTGTTTCTTATCGATTAAGTAGATCCAATCAAAACTTATGTAGTTATTAGATTTTGTATTAAAATCTGAGTTATATATGAAGTGGTCTCCTTGGACAATAATGCCAACCATTGCCTACAGAGGGTACAGAAGGTAGATAGGGATTTCAATTTGACATTACATTTATCTACATAATATACATGTTTTATTTTTGAATTTATATATTAACTAGCTGTACCGTGCCACGCTTCGCTGCGGCACCTTCGCACATTCGCTGATATGTCACTGATGAAAAAAATTTATGAAAACAATCCTTGATGCGAATTATATATCATGCTAAAATTTCAGCTCGATCGGTGCAGAACTTTTTAAGTTGTTGAAGCGTACACAAACCAACATAACATTTTTATATATATATAGATAGATTAATAGTATAATGTGTAGATGCAAATGCACCCCTTTGAAAGTAACCCTGGCGGGATCCATGCAAGTGCCCTACTCCTTTTATGGCACGTAATAGGTTGTCAAACTATTAACGTATTTGCTAGTTACATTCTGTAGTATTTAGGGCACTTGTTCATTAAAAAAGCTATTACGACATGGAAAAAAGGAGACATAAAAAGTAGAAAGATTGAAAAACGCCTTGCAAAAGGCCATAAAGCTCAGGTGATCCAGCTCATCAGGCCAGCCTACCTTAGGGACGTCGTCGCATCTTTGACACACTTCCAGCCGAGCTAAGCCCTCTCAGGTTCTTGTTTTAATTGGTGCCTGACTCCCGGCTTCCGACTCTAGTCTCTCTGTGGGACTAACAAGACGTCCTCAAACGCCGCCTTTTTGCCGTCGCATTAAAAAAAAGTGCCCATTAGCTGAGAGTTCAAGGTGCAGGAATTAATCGACAAAATGTCCAGTGAATCTATCTTTTTGGTACAGAGTAGTTTTAAACTATCAATATTTCGATACCCACTATATTTTTGACATGTTTTAAAAAAAATAATAATAAGGTAACTAGATACCGACCACAAATTATTGAACTAAGTCAACTTCTCAACAATGTGATAGGATTCTGCCATCTTTTATTTAGCACTCGGATGTTATCGAGATTATTTCAGACGCAAGATAATTATTTACTATATTATAGAGATCCGAGTCCATAGACCGTTCAAGGTGCCCCTTAATATAAATCTAATAAACCCCACCATCTGGCCTTGTCAACTTTGTACTACTATAGAAAAGTCTTCATTACTCAAAAGCACTGGCAATGTCGCATAAAATTGAAAATGAAAACAGGAAAAAGAGTTTTATAAATGGGAATGAAATGAAAGAATAGTCACGATGGTGGCACTCAATGTAGGGGTGAAACTAAAACTACCAAACGCTAATAACTCCATCAAAATCCATTCTGCAGATTTAAAGTTTTGTTTTGAGGTAACGAACACAAACTGAACATAAAATTCAAAACTATATTTTCTGTTAGATCTTCATGCTTGACTATCCCATTAAAATTAAAAGTGTAGTTATAATTTAAGTGAACGCTCTCGTTATATTTCAGTTTCATAAAATGATATAAGAAGAGCGGGAGTTACATAAAGGGCAATTTATTAAGGAGAACGAAACAGCAAACACAGTCAATGCGCTCTTTGGAGCAGACAGACCCGTGGCCAAGTTCATTTCATTGAGATCCGAGACAATATGGGCTGGAGCAAACTCAGCTCAACTTGAAATGGGCTGCGGTTGGAAACTATATTGGAATGCGGTGAGCATTCTGTATGTTCTACGTCTCAATAAGATCAGGGCTCTAACTATTGTTAAACTGCAAGTGTATCTAAGCTTTATATTTGATACTTACTTGTTAAAAATGTCTCCGAAAAATTTAAACATGGAATTGGTGACGCGTCAAGCGATAATTTTTGGTAGCACTGTTTTCGGCGAATATAACTATGGTTTGGAAAATAAAATTAAAATCAGAATAATAGATGTTGTTTAAATGGTACATTCTGTGGGATTTATTTGTGCATTCAATATACCTTCGAGTAAACATTCACCACATGTTGAATCTACCCACAACTCAAAGTATTAAAGCAAACAGTGATAAAGTGATATTAAAATTTCAGATAATATATTTTTGAAACTATAAAATATTGGAGCTGCGGGGCCGTAAATATGAACTTCATTGGATGGCTGTTTAAATTTTAAAGCGATGTCGCGACGGCGCGGCGTCTGTCCATAATCCAGATTAAAGGTAAAATTCAGCTTTTGCGAGATAATATAATATTTCCGTCCCGAAAGTGTTTAGGTACCTACTTAAATTTTTGAGCATGCATCAATATAGATCATACGGTTAATATGTACCATCATGGATTTAATTTAATAATATAGACATTTAAATTAAAAATGATGGTACCTGTGTATTAAAATGTAGAGAAAGTATTTGGAGTAGTAGCAAGTGAAGGTGATCTGGAAAAAGTGCCTTAAATTACATTTGGCAACACAGTGATAATCTTTATTGAACAATATTTGATAATGATTTAAACGAGGTCAACCATTGTTTAAAAAAACAGTCTGCTATAAATAACTTAAACATGCCAATGCAAGTACCGGTGGACTCGACCCAGGTTGACTGCGTCGGCTTCGGTTGCGGGTTCAACTACTGCACAGAGCAAAGATATAATCTGAATCTGAGTTGATAGGTCCTTGTTATTTACTTTATTTGTCAATATTATTATTACTTATCTTTAACTTTAGAACTGATGTCACGGGATGACCGGCGCAGTGCAGTGCCGGAAGATTTTGTAATGGTAAATTCTGGATGGCACTGTAGCTGGTATGGGTAGTCATGGCGCTCACCATCTATTTCACCACTAAAAGATTAGCGAGTGAGTGGACGAATATGATCAAAAAGCTGAATTGTTCAGAAAATGGGGAAACGAGATATTTACCCTATTATATATTTTGTTAGTGACTACTAAAACAATTCTAAAACCCATATCAAATTAGTGAAATTACCAACGAAACTGACGATAGACGATAGATATTAGTTAAGTGCGGTGTGTTAGACTTCAATCAATTTCAATCATTTCAATTTCAATAATGATTGTGGCATTTGAATGGCAGATAGTGGAGTTATTAATAAACAAATCACAGTCTAAAGGCTTCCCTGGACCTTCAATAACATTGTGTATTTTAGGATTAATATTGAAGTTTACTTTGGTAGGTCTCGGTATACAATATTATTGTGTACTAGGACAGGCAGAATAAACCAATTACAGTACGATAGTATTGCTTGAATGTCACAAATATCAAAACAAAATAATTAGATTCATTGTCAATATTGTCGCTACGCTTCATTCGTAAACATGTTGGAAATTCCTCGTTGAAATAAATCGGAAATTAAGACAAGAATAGACACGAAATTGAACTCGTATTCGAGAAGAGCTCATTCCAGTTCCTGTCAAGCTCCCGATAGGTAATCTTTCAAATTTCCGCTTGAAAACGACCCAAATCGCTACCTCGAGCGGATATCATCGAGGTTTGCCAAAGCAAACGCTAGATTTAGCTCTGGCAGTCGGTGTGCTCATTTCGGTTTTATACACTACCTAAGATATATTGTTTATGATTTTGTGCTGTGCCTACTACAATGCTAACCATAGACAATAAATTTATATTGTTAGCTCAGTAAGAAAAAAAATATTAGCCGCTTAATCGTTAGTGACAGGTTACTAATAACTGAAGGTTACAGATTAAACAAATATTATAATTAGTCATATAATATAAAATCTTAAGAGAACTATATACGAAGGTACCGCATTAGAATAAAAATTACCTGATATAACCAACCAACCAGACCATTTAAAAGTCTGAAATACTGACACACCGAAAAGAAGAAGAAGACGGCAGAATCTACATTTTGGATTATAAATGAGTATTTATTGACTCATATAAAACGAAATAAAGTTGGGTTTGTACACAGCAAATCGGAACACGTAAGAATATATTGGTTATAACCACACAACGGATAGGCGGGCAGAATGTCAATTAGATATGAATATCGATTCATTCACGTTTTGAAAACCTCTCAGAATAATAAGGTCCACTTACCCAAATTAACACAGCCGAAGATCTTCGGAGGGCAGATTACTCGCGAACACGCCAAGAATTTTTGTTTCATTATTATGTGGGGCGCCGCTCACAGCTCTATCGGAATATTATCATTTCTGCTTCGTTTTATTACCAATTGATTCACATAACGAAAGATAAACCAGAACAGAGCAGCGAATGGAATCGGCCCCTATCAATAAACACGCTGTAATCTCTATACTTTATGATCTGAAGAGGCCAGAGGCCAGAATCGTTATGTAGCTCAATTGGGACAATTGGGATGGCAAAAAGCATCGTAATACAGTTTACGATCACTAGAAGGACGGTCTGTTTTGACTGCTCTTATCATATCCTGTGTAACCAGGACTCGAATATAATAGAGGTGACCTTACTATATCCGTTTTCCATAATGGCCCGGGTAATGGCATTGCAAACCGGGCAAACAGAACCGACACATTCGTGTACACACTCCTATTATTATGCTGCTATTGTCCGGTTTCGATAAGCCTTAAATTTGACCACTATCGTCACCCCGCCTCCACCTTAACAAGTTCCGGCTTATCTCTAAATAACTTTACCGGGTGGTATGACTTTTAACTCTTACTAAAGGTAATCTAAGTTTCTATCTCGCAACTAAGTTGAAGAATAGAAAGTTCTATCTTGCCATTCCTAGGACAAAGTAGGTAGTTAGTGTTACATAACTTTGCAATTTACTTGTTTAAGCTTTCCTAATTCTTACGGTCAAACTTGAGCCAAAATACGAAATGACTTACCAACTTATAAATCAATGGAATGGCACCATTACTTTGTTATCCGAAAAATAGCTGCTATTCGCAATTTATTGACGAGACTCGCGAAAATTGGTGTCCCTAAGTAGATGCTTATAAAGTTAGCTGTTAGTGTAGCTTTTGAAAAACTAACTGAACCTGCACAATTAAAGTAGCCTTTCCTTTACGACACTATTTACCTACCACGCTGGCAAAATAAAAAAGTACCAAATAAAATTTAATGGGAAGGTTGTCATTTTGCAAATTGGAAAGGCACACGTGCGATGCGCTAAATATCAAGGATTTCCCATTTTGTGAGAGAATTCGAAACCATTTAATATAAAAATCCGATTATCCGAGCGCCGATTGCGCAGAAACCGCGCGTTCTCATCATCAATTGACTCGGCAATTCGAACGTGTCGTGCTCAGTGAAATGTTATCTATTTTGAGACTATCAGTGGAGCCTCCATTCGGGATAATTCATTGAGGTGAAT
Source organism: Campaea margaritaria (assembly GCA_912999815.1). NCBI lineage: Eukaryota > Metazoa > Arthropoda > Insecta > Lepidoptera > Geometridae > Campaea > Campaea margaritaria. The sequence continues at coordinate 13,208,492 of OU538788.1, forward strand.
GTTATCTTCAAATCTGAAACTATTGTCGTTCGTCGAGAAAAAACGAATTCTAATAATTTAAAAAATATATCTTCAACTTGATAAGCTATAACTTTTAAAGTAAAACTTCTTTACGCACGCTTGACTTTGGTACGCTTGTCGTTACGAAAACTGTGATCGGGCGAGGCGAACGGAAGTCGAAAGGGAGATATAAGTTAGTGAAGATAGAAAGAGAAATTTACGTTTCGTATATTTAAAAAAATATAATAAGAGAAAGAAATATTTTTTAGTTGACGTTTTACTTCTACTATGTGTCCCAGCTCACATTACGTTTTTTTTATCTATGCTCTGCTTCTTAAAGTGCAGGTTTGTTACTCAACATGGGCACAAAATCGAAGAGTGTGCCTCTACTAATGCGACTATGTCCAAAATGTTGTAGACTGCCACTACTGGTACGGACTAGCCACACAAATCTTATATTACAACAAGATGGGAAACGGTGCGGTTTCTGTTGTTTTTTCGTTTCTGTTGCTCTGCTGACATTTTCATATTCGGTATGATAGTCATATTTTTGTAAATTTTCCTCTTTATTGAACCCGAACGTCTGCTGTATCCCCGTTCCTCATATCTAAGCTTTATAAATGCTCCATTCGCATGACTGCATATCCAAATAAAATTGCTTCCCGCGTCCGCTAAGGGATTAGTCAAGGAGGTTGTTTAAAAAAAACCAGAAATCTGTTATCGTATAAAAGCTTCAACGTGATAAAAATATCGGGTCTCTGACTCTGTTTTGTTCATTGTCACGTTGCATTAACTGCGGGAGAAGTCCGGGTGGCTTTTGTTTGTGGCTTTTGATTTAATTTATGGGGACAAAACATAGCTCCGCTATTATAATAAAGTTTTCAAACATTTTCCCTTTTCAGATTTTAATGACCAAGTTTTTTTTAACATATGCGCACTTATCTTCACAGCTCTGTAATTTTTTTAAATGTCATATTGTCATAATAATGTACAAATTACGTAATCACAAAAGTATGTAGTAGTAGTATATCGAGGCACCCATAAAATCTTCTACAGATTTATATCAGACAGTATGTACCTATTTTATTTTCCGTTGCAACTTTCATTCAAAGAAAATCGTGTAAGACGTTGAAAATCCTATTTCTGCTAAGTCTAGCAGCGGCCAAGCAGGTGCGATAAAAGTTAATTTCGACTCTAAATGGATTTCACTCCCTCCTTCGCTGCCCTTCTCTAAAGATTCCATTAAAAGTTCAATTACCTACACTATTTATGGTTGGTTTAGGTAGTGCGAGTTGCTGACCGGCCAGTAGAATATAAATAGGGCTTAAACTTCAAATAATCACCCGGAATTAAGCAAGTAATAGTTAAAAATTCACATTCACATGTGCTAAGTGTTTTAAATAAATTCATTTTATACACGAAAAGAAGAAAATTAGATACAAACTTTGATTTTTAAATTTTGAGTCCAAGACACACGTCATGTTGTAAAACACCATTGGTTTGATAGATTATGAACTTTATTGAACTTTATTCTATATACAACGATAGCAGCGGTTCTTAACTATTGGTTTATCTGTGGCTGCACGGCAGTAGCTAGCTATCCTACTCGCATGAAAGCTGCTCTGTGTAAACCAGCCATTAGCTTAGTTTACGTCACAGAATAAATAATAGTACAAGTACAGAAGCTGCACTCATATGATCATGAAAAAGTACGCACCTTTATATTTCTTCAGGTACATTTCTTTTGCAGGAATTATTTCTTTTAAAAAAAAGTTTCAGTGGACTAAAGAGCAGGCAGCGCGTAATAACTATCATTAGAACGGCATGTACTAATGATTCCAATAGTACAGGCCAGTGATATGCACCGACCACATAATTATAATAGTACGCAACTAGTTTTTAAATCCATCAATGTAAAGTTTACATTGTAAAGGCTTTGAAATCATACAACGGCAGTATATCTACGACAAATCAATGTTCAATGACGCGCGTCTGAAAGAAACCGACATGCGAAGAATGGGACAATAGCTACGGCGATAATGTACCTCTCCCTAGTCTGTGTAACGAACGCCACCGTGATGTCACTCGTATCGAAGTTGAACAACCGAGACGCTATTAAATCGCATGTTCGTCGCGACGGGCGTTAGGAAGGAAATTAAATCCCCGGTATACTTGGATAGAATCTTAAAACAAAAGTAGGGTACGTAGGTATAGGTAATCAGGATGCCGGTACCGAGCCGCAGTCCCGGCTCATGGGCCGTGTAATTAGGGCGGTGACTCGGCCGAGCCTCCGACCTCTCGCCCATCTGCCGAGCTCCCTCTACCAATTTTAAATTTTGAAATAACTCACTTGGGCATTTTTGTCACTACGAAACTTTAAGGCGACGCGAAGAAATTACGCCGTCAAATGGGTTTATTACTTTTGTCGTTTGTCTTTTTAATTCAACATGTATTTGCCATATTTACTAATTTTTTAAACAAATTAATTTAAGATTCAGTTTTAATTAGGGTTCGGGGAATGTGCATTATGAATTAGATATATAAACTCATTGTTGAAACACCACAGAAAAAAGAAAAGTTAAAAACAAGAGCAAAACAAATTGAATGATTAGTCTCACAATGGGCGACCTTATCGCTCAGAGCGAGATTTAATCCTTTTTAGTCTAAATGTTTATATAAATGTTATTAAGGTACCGTTGTAAAATGTTTAAGCACTTTTAGATGGCTCATCATAGTTCCGGTGCTACTTTTAATGAAATGGTGCCGTATAAAACGCATTTGTTCCCGACGGCAGCTGATGGCTAAAAATCTCAAAGTTACACTAATCTGTCTTTGGCAGAATGATTTAACACTGTTTCTTTTTCGCTGATGAGTGGGGTAGCCAGAATAAATAGCTATCGTATTTTTTGCGTCGGCTCCTTTCAACTGATTTCCATCACTGTCAGCAACCAGAAAAAATTACAGCGCCGAAAATGACACCGAACTTAAATATTATTTTGAAATATAGTGGCAAAATAGCCCTGAATAAATACACACACAAACAAATTCCACATTTCTAAATAGAGTTTACTATAGATAAACCACAGACAATAAAACGTAAAAAAGAAACGCTCTTTTTCCGAATGATGTAGGTAAGCGAAAAGGCAAGTTATTACGGAAAACGTCCTTTCTATCCCGTGATCTTTATCTGAACGTGGTTTTATAGTCAGAAACGTGACAGTAAGGACACAATAGGCAAATAAAAAATAGATTAAGAACTACACTTTTATGGGCTTATTGTTTTATTTCTACTGGGTGTGTGTGCTTTGATAAGGTGTTTATATTCCGAAAATCACCACCGAGTTCCCAATTCAAATAAGGCAATTGGCAATTACATAATAATTGTTTGTCCATAGATTTTCACTTGCCTCAATTTTTAACCGGGTAAATGTATGTAACTTAAAAATAAAAATTTGGGATTGAAAAATGTTGTACATCATTAGTTTTTTTTTTAGTTCACATGAACAACTGGTATTGAAATGATCGCCACTCCCAACCCCGATTTCTTATAGTCGTAACGGTCCATACTGCTAATTGTTCTTTTCCTCAGGGTCAGTATTAAATCTCGGCTCACATTAAACTCCGTTTTTCTATACAAGTAAAGCAAAGTTACCGTCTACGGACAATAGAGCCTTAGTAGCTAGGAAGTTCGCTTGAACTTTAAGCGATTCATAGCGAACTTACAATATAGATGCCGGAACTTCGTAAGGCGCTTCTTCGTATTACTAAGCGTTCATGAATACGATAGCGTTCATGATGAGAAGTTACGAAGGCTCCGGAGCCGTCTGTAGGTTGAAGTTTTAAAATATGACACCCCAAAGTTCAACTTTAGTAAATTCGTCATACCAATTAAACTGTTGTTCTAAACAGTGTGTTTGCAGCGTATAGCTGTATGACCTTCTTCATTGTTATTGTGACATTGGCGTTTGACATACCGTTTTATTTTTAAGGGGGTTTGTACTACTTCTTAAAGGTTTTTTTAACTTCAACCTTTGTTTTGTCAACTCTAAAACCATACATAAAAATAAAGAAAATCGGCTCAGCAGTCAGTGTTAAGTACCAACAACTGACTAGCCCTCTCTCTGTTTCCTTCTCCACGCTTTTTCTATGTTCCACAAACAATACTTGGACATAAAATTACGAACTAAAGTAGAAAGTTACATAATACTGCTTTAGATCTCTGCTCTATACATCAGCACGTCGTTCATTGTAAATATAATTGTAAATATCCACTTGTATTATAGCACCCGGGGACAATGCAACAGTACTGAACTCCAGGTGAAGTTTTAAGTGCCCACTTACTCGTGTTACAAGTAACTACCTCCGTTTCAACTAATAACAATTGATGTTGAGGACTATAAAAGCAGCAAACTTGAAAAGCTGTTACATTAATAGAGGTATTCAAATATAATAAAAGCGTCAAATCATCGTGTCAATTGAAAAATATGTTTGTCCAATTCAAATTTTGGATTTTCCCACATATGCGAGCACATCGAATACCACAGAAATGATGTTTCATTATCATTATCATCAACCTATATCGGTCCACAGCTGAGCACGGGACTCCCCTCACTTTCGTGAGAAGGATTTGGCCATAATCCACCATGGAAACCCGGTCCGGATTGGTGAATCACATACCTCCGAAATTACTCTTGGATGTGAGTTTCCTCACGATATTTTCCTTCACCGAAAGGCAAGTGATAATTACGAACACAAGTTTTACAAGAAATACATTAGTATTGTGTCTATGTACTTTATAAATTTTAAAAGACAAGTTCAATTAACAACTAAAACTGAATTGAATTCCAAAGAATTGATTCAAAGGCGTTGCACGACAGCAGAATACGCTTCGGCTAATGCGGCCTTTTCAGAAATCGATATAAACTAAATAATGTTCAAAGAAAATTATTGAACGTTGTCTTTGTGTCTCGCACTACTGTTTTGTGCAGTACGTACATTAAACTACGTTGACGATATTTACGGAAAAGAAAGAACGAATATCCAGCGATGATAGCTTGGATTTATCTTAATTAACAGAATAAATACATCTCTGCGGTCTGTTTATCCTGGTAAATTAAAAAAAGATTAAATCTTTACAGTCCGATTCAGGATCTGAAGATTCAGTTTTAAAGAAGGTATGGTTTTGTGTTTACTAGACACAGATTGGTCTTATTCAGATTCGTATATTTTTTTTTGTTATAGGTTTATTTCCAGTTAAGTACAATCGTTGAAGAGCTCAATTTATTCGTGACTGGTATGATGAAGCATTTTGTGTACAAAAGTACTTACTCATAAGTCCAGACTATTCTAACAATACTCGTAAGAACCGGAAATCCTCTCCGAGTCAATGAAGCTACAAGAATCACGATAAATGAATGTTCAGTTAAACAGACCTGATTGTTCTGACTTTTTTTAGACAAACCTTTTTCATTTCATTATAATCTTGCGAGAGAAATTGGTCGCTGAACATTCATTTTTGTATTTTTCCTGTCTTTCCTGCTTATACTCGAATAGACAAACTTTGATCAAACAAATTACTATTGAAACAGCTAACATTAATTTGATGAGCCGCTTCAACTTTCCCTAAAACTGGCCATATTTTCACGTTGTTTGATATTACTTAATCATTGTATACGCAACTAAAGTGTAGGTCATAGCTTTAGCATAGGCAAGTAAAGCTAATTAACTATGACTATTTACTGTCTACTTCACTGCGATAGGCAGGTATCTACTATGCAGGCTAATCAATTGGCTTAGTGAAGGTATGCTCGTAATGCAATAAATGCGGTACATACTTTTTTTTACAATTTTCTAGTTAAGATTATAACGCTATAAACAGAAGAAAGAATTGAAAGGGGTATTTGTGGCTCAGCTGCGGGAGACAAAACACCAATTGGCATTTGTTAGAAGATGGAGTTTGGAGATGGAGTTAGTGGTTGGTTGTTAGTTATTTACTAAACAACTATTTTGACGAAAGTAACAAAGCTTGAGATGTAAAATGCATGAATTCACGCTTGAAAAGAATAAGTTCAAACAACCGCAGCTTACGCACAAAATACAAAGGAATTTTGCGCTGCAATAGCCAAAACACGAACAACTCCCCTCAGTTGAGTTCAGTAGATCCTGGCGCGGAGGCTTATAATGCGGTGATTCGTATGCAAGTAGGTATGTTTGTTTTCATGCCCCTCCTTTACCCTCATCCCCCTACGCACCCCTCTCCTTATTGCGTATAAGAACCAGCCGAAATCGGTAAGATATTTTCTGGCCTACCGTTTCATATTTTTCTCTGATTCTTTTCGCTTGGAGTTTTAATATTTTTATTGTTGTTTTTTTATGACTTTTTGAAGATATCGATTGTGTTGTGGGACTGCCTGACGTAGGTCATGGGTATTAAACTAACCAACCGTGCAAGGTCCCGGATGCCATCGATTGACCTTTGGGCGGCCTAAACCTCTAACACCTGCGGCCTTACTTTGTAATTCTTGAAAATTAAACTAAAATTTTTTGGTATGGACTAAATCCTAAATCCAATTCAGTTTCATTTTCATTTGAGTACCCAATAACCTCACAGATGCTGGGCACTAATTCATTCGTTAAACAAGCGCTCGTCATCATGAGATTTCGATTTTTAACCCAGAGGCATGTTTCATTCGTTTGACAAATTTACATCAGGTGCCACCAAACAGGATAAGGCTGACTTATCTGAACCCTCCTCCAGCTTCTCATAAGATCAGAGAGAGAGCGCGCGTGCGTGCGCTCCGTGTGTGACGCAACATTATTTATGGTTTTGTGCAGAATCGGATAAACAAGTTTATGTTTCGATATAAGGAATCAGTATACTGTAACATTTTCGTTCCGCCATATCAAGCCTTTTTGGGAAGTCGATAATCATACTAAGTCTTCACGATCACAAAACACTGACTCTTCAGTTGTATTCAACACATAACTGTAGATAGATATTGTACTACTTAATACGTATAAGATTTTAAACTGTCATGGTAGTAGCTACTTGGAAACCGGTCTCCAAGACAATACTTAGTTTTGAGTTTCATAGATCCCGATAACCATGAGACTTAAAGCAAACAAGATAAACGGTCAATAACCCATTTTCAATGACAATTCCACTGCCTATTATTATTTACATTTGACACTAACTCTCGTATGTATATGAATTTGGAATCGATGTCAACGCAGAATGACTCTAAACTAGTGAGAATAACGATGATCATATCAGAAACGGAAGGGTGCCGCGCTGGCAGAGGATGCCTTCTTTAGCTGCTAATACTTTTGACAAATGTGATTCGAAGCAGTTCATTCGTCCTACACCCTCGAGATCGTTTATAAAGAGACCTAAACTAACATCGACCCGCGGCGCTGAGCCGCTTCTTCCGTGCGAGTACACTTGGAGGGGCTTGGTTGGTCATCTTACTTAGTATTGCTATCACGAAGTGCTTTATAGCTAAAAGCTTTCACTCGATGGCTCCGCCTGGCGCGACGTCTTTCCGTGGGGAGTCTATCTTTCCCCACCTTTATTAAAACTACATGGAGCTAAGAAATTCGACAGTATAATGAGATATTAAATTTGAATCATATTGTTTTAATGATAAAATGAACTCATTAACGAAAACAGCGATTGTAATAGTACCACAATCACTTTATACTAATTAAACTATGTCTACCTGAACAGATTAACGAACGTTGTTTAAAAAAAATATACCTGAGTGCCTGGTTGGTCTATGCATTACATTCCTTAACCAAATGCTGGTTATTATTTGGCTCATCAAATAAGCATTGCAATTCAACGCGGCAATGCCACCAGCATAGGTACTCTGCCATCTACCATGGGCTAGGACACTTTATGGTTACATGTGAGCCTTCAATGGTTTGTAGGTTGTCCGACTGTTGTATTTAGGAGTAAGTAAAGGATTCTATAAAGAATAACAGAATAATACATTCAATTCCGTGGTAAGTTGTATTCTATACGTATATCTGCAGAAAATCTCTAAGTATACCGCTAAAGGTGTATCGCCGATCTGACATATTTGACAAGAGCCAATAATAGATAAGGTCGATTGTCCTGATCTGCTGCGTCAACTGGGGCTTCTTACTCTTGCTAATCCTAAAAAAACCTAAGTATTTAAAGTAAACTATAGTCAAAAGGTTTTTATTATGAGCCCTTGGAGATGTTCCAATATTGCAGGAAAACACGACGTAGATTTTTACTTGACTGCTCAAAGGAGGTTATGTTTTTCGGTGGCAGGTTTGTTCCTTTAGCGCGTCGAGCAGCTTAAATGGATTAATGAATTTTGATAAATGAATTATTGTCGGATTCATCATAATCACGAAAGCTTACACAGGCAGCCGAGTTTTTTCTATTTTAAATAATTGATTGATACCCCTGCGTCTGGTTAGTACTTACTAAGTTTTTTCAACGCAATTAACGCGTTAGAAGTTATATTATAAACCTGCCTAACTCTCACTTTTTTTTCGTCTTTTTAGTATTTCTCACATAATATTCCTACCATACTTTTTTTATTTTTTTTTATTTGTCGCGTGACGAGACGAGCAGGACTTTCACCTGATGGTAAGCGCTACGCCTGCCCATACCTTTGCTACTGGAATAAAACAATACGAGGAAAATAGTATATGTTCGACTGTTTGTTTTCACCCTCTTACGCGATTCATTCCGGTTCTGAGTTAATTTGGTCCAGGGCTTCCCGTGATTTTTTTCTATCTCGTCAACCCAACGCCGGATCTGTCTCCCACGGCTGCGCTTTCCGACATATGATCACAGTTTCGCCAGGAGCTCACTCCACCTAACATCACCACATCTTGCAAAGTGTGTCGATATAAAAAAACAGCACGAACGAGTAACAGCTAAACTATAAATAACAATAATAACTATAAATAACGTTTAATTTGCGATAACATGCATTTCAAGTACAGAAATAGCTTATCAACGAGGCTATACTTAATAACGTTAACACAATTTCTTTGAAATTGGAACATTGTATTTAAATAGGTATGAAGCTGTAAATTATAATTATTATATTGCGAGACGTTCGGTTTGCCGTAACTATTCAACATAAATAAAATACACTCCATGTATAGTCATGAACCCGCTCATTATATAAAGGTTTCCATTGGGTATGTAGAATGAAGGCTAAAATTAAAATAGAACAGCCTTGATACAGCGAGTCGGATCCATAAACTAAAAGCTGGTTACTAAATAGCATAACAATTACTCTGAGAAATCTCAAAGATTTGACGTTATGTCCCGTATCAGACGAAACAGTGACGTGACGTTTATAAAAAAATACTTGTGTTAGATAGATAGATAGATAAACTCTTTATTGAAACACCACAGAACAAAGAAAACTTAAAACTAGAACAAAACAAATTTTACAATTAGTGTCACAATGGGCGGTCTTATCGCTCAGAGCGATCTCTTCCAGACAACCATGCACGGAGAGGAGTAATTAAGACATCGGACGGTGGCTTTCTTTATATACATAGAATAAATAAATAGATACATATACACAAAATAAACTTAAATACATAGTAAAGTAATAGATAAACTACATGTGTTACATACTTTTTTTATTTTTTTAATATCCTTAATTTTTTTTTTCTACGTAAGGTTTTGGAAAATTCGTGTTCGGTACTGCAAGCTATCAAAATAACCTTAAATACCAAACTGTTTCAGTTCACTGCGGATTCCATAATCAAATCAGCTCGCTCTCACTATAATATTGTATTATCATTAGAACTTGACAGGCATGTCAAATTATGACTAAATTAAACAACGAACGGAAATTGGCCAAGATGTGACCTAAATAAACATACTCAACTGTCACAGTGAGTTAAGTAAAAGCTTTAATGAACAATTGGCACTTGTAATGTGTTATAGAAAATACTTTAAACGCTTTCAAATGTATCTACAGTATCTATCTATAACTTATCCAAAGAAACATCTGTCAATATTAACTAAGTATGGAGTATATATACGTGTTCTGTGACTTAGTAAAGTACGCGCTGTCTCGTCTTGCAATATCGGCATATTGCCGTCAATATTTGCTAAGAGCAATTTCCTGTCCAACAATATTATTGGTTTCCCTTAGCTACTTCAAAGTGTGACAATACTTTTCTCAAGTATAATTTGGTAGTTTTCGGAAATATAGACTCGTTGGTAGAGTAAAATATTGAGCCGAATACTATTTGAATGGGTACGTATCTGAATCTCAGTAGTTAAAATAGCTAAAAACAATAGTCCAAAATCTAAATGTCAATCGATTTAAAAACTTTAAAACGACTCTAAATAAAATGTGCAACAATCAGTATCAGAGTCTTAATTAAAAATGTACAAGGTTCAAAATTGTAGGTGACTTACTACACACTACATAGTATTTACATTATATATTCTAATTATTTATAAACACTATACAATTCATTTATTAAAAAAAAAAAAAATAATAATAAAAAATAAAAAAATAAAAAATAATAATAATAATAAAATAATATTTATTATTATTATTATAATATTTTTAATAATAATTTATTAAAAATATCTAAAATCGCGATGACTAATTTTGATATTATATTATTATTATCTTTTATTTATTTACGCTATTATAATACATAGCTCTTGTTGTTTATTAGTAAAGTTTATGGACATATTTTTATCATCGCTCGTGAATGACTTGTAAAAATGTACTAGTAAAAAAGTGCTATGTCAATTTGACTGTGACAGCAAGAGTAAAACTTTAAAAAAACTTGACGACTTGACCTCGAAAACTTGACGCACGTTTCTGCTATTTCAAACAGCTTCAACGTGCTAAGTTTATTGCTCGTTGAATAACTCAATTCCAAACTAAAGTCTTGAAGCTAAAGCCATGATCACGTTGGCAAACTCGTGCCGCCGCCCGGCACTCGGCTAGAAACTTAGCTGACGGAACTTCTTGCGCTAAGGAATGAGTTCCTTGATATCGTTAATTAGCTATAAGTAATTGAATATCGGTTAGTGGTATTACTGACTAACATTTTTAATTGCCTAGTCTCCATCATGATCAACCCTTAATGGTTCCTCGGTGGGTTTCCTCACAATACTTTTCTTAATCAAAAAGCGAGTGATAATTATGTACATATTTTTTTACAATAGACACGTCCCAGCTTAGTCTCCAATTGATATTTATTTGGTACTACACATTATAAATTGATTAATTATAAAATAAACTCTAAATTATTCGATGCATATGAAATTCACGCATTAATAGCACTTTAACGTTGTAAACATTTTGAGAAAAAATTAATATTTTCTATTCCAAAATTTTCCACAATAATATTTTCCATTTTGTGATGTATTTGGTGGAAAGCTTTCCTTCCCAAATGTATGCAAAACGTCGACTTCTCAGGTTCAGTGAAATTCCAACTGCAATACAATTTAAATGGTAGGTGTTATGAAAATGAAATGTGTGATTGCTAGAGCCAGCTCCGTGATATTGTCAAAATTTCGTTTTAGCAAAAACCACTGTGCGTGCGTGGCTATCGGCGTATCATATTCCTTAGCAATTCAAGAGTTTAGAAAATATCATCAGTATTGCTAAAGATATGTTATTAAAAAATGCTAGAAATATCAGCTAATGTATCATTAAAGTGATTTTAAAATTTTAATTTCATACCTATGTATTATTGAGATTTTTACGTTGAAGTAAAACATCGTGCGGTAACACATGCCAGAGAATTATTTCGGAGATACCCACCAATCCGGCCTGGTCCCTCGTGATGGATATGACCTAATCGTCCGCACGAAACTGCAATTTAGTAGCCGCAGGTGGTTAAAGGTTTAAGATTTAGTATAATGTTAAGCTTTGTATCGTATGCGTCAACGACGAACCTTGTCAGCCCCGGAGGTGAGAGCGTAGGTGGCTGAGAAAGCCAACTTTGTCTTGAAGGTCCTGTTACATGACGCATGACCAGTTGAGATATATAATAGGTGTATGTATAGGAAGGCTCTTGTAATCGTTTCTGTTCAAAATTATTCACGTTATTAACTGTACTGAACGTAAAGTTTATTATAAAGGTGTGACTATCATTTTCACGAGTCTCTACGCATCGCTAGTGAACCGACAAACCATGCTGTACCTACGCGTTGTAATAAAGGCTGCAATGTTAACAGTGTGACAAAATGCGATGTTATTTCAGTGTGACGTGTTGTACGCCTTGCCTTTATCGTTGCAGGCGTAATTACACCGCGTGTTTGGAATAGTGGGTCCCTATACAGAGTATAACGGCGGACTACTTTGCAATATACCTACTTTAAATGTCAAAGTTTGAACGCACGCTAAGCCAAGTTAGGTAAAAGCCTAGATGACCTAAGTCTCACGCGACTAATTTGACGTAAAGTATGGTTCATATTGTACAATTTATGACAAGAGGATAAAGTGCGGAGTTTGTCATATGTCTCTAAAGTTTTGTATGCTCATGTTGAATCATGATGTTTTTTTTTTTCGTTATTATTAGTTATTTTAAAAGTAATTTTACCGAACTAAAAATACTTTCACGTTGTTACAAGTGTTTATAAAGCGCATCGGAAAAAGAGGTTATTAAGCTTTAATTTAACTCGTAATGTATTGTATTTATTATACGTATGTTTAAGTCAAATCTTGCATGTCAATTTTGAACCTGTTTCTGTTGTTGAATTGAGTTGAATTTAGCAAGCCTCTCAAATTTTGATGACAATTCAATATGATGGTGACAGCAAGCTGGTCTGATAATAGAGATAGAAGGTAGACATCGGAACTCCTCGGTGACTAACAGTGGATTTATGATGTTTGGATTCATTTTGATCAGTTAGTAGTACCGAATACGAATTTTATTTAAGCTTGCCAGGAAAAATATATTTTAAGCTCTAACATTTTCTCTGATGATCATTTCTGGCTTGAATTTTCATAGTAAAAATACGAATTTTCGTAGGAAGTGAAAATATACATTCGTATATTAATACGAACAATAAAATTTGAAACAGGACTATTAAATTAGGGATTGTTCATGGATTAAGCTGATAAAAATTGGTTTATAAGATCAATTTTAATTAAATCTACTAAAGTGGAATAAATCTAATACTTGAAAGTGATAACGCTGAATACAATAATTCCTTGAAATCATGATAAAATATACATTTTTTGAAATCTATTAATTTTATTTTGGATTTATGGGATTATTAAAATAATATTGTAACCGAAGAAAATCTTATCTTCAACCCAACTATATTAAGTTATTAACTTTTTAGTTCATAGTAAATGATAAAGTAATTTACATGTCTACCTAGATAAAAACATGCTCAAAATGTCACACATGATTTGGCTTGATAGGTACAAATAAAGAACCGTTCAAACATCGGTAGGACGGTAACCACTGCCGTGCCCTTTTAGAAATGACTTGAGAATTGCCAGCAATCCAAAGATATTTTTTTCCTTACGGCGGGCCATTGCTTTTGAATACATAAATATACACGATTTCCCAAAGGCGCTTACGGTATATCTCATAACATTTGTTGGGTTAATATTGTATTTGGCCATACAAACTGTTACATTCACAGTTCTAATAAAAAAAAGCAAAGCCTGTGATAGTTGGATTCAGGTATACGCTTGAGTTTCATATAAATAGAAATCTCTTTAATGACTTCCGTTGAAACTTTGTCAAAGCATCGAACTCTTCGAGTTGCGGCTCATCAACTTCACCGTAGTGATGAGTTAGTGTCGAGGGCAAAAGTTCCCGACTCATCAACATGAGGATGAGTAAGTGCCCGAGGTGAAAGTTTAGAAAACTACTTTACTTCCGAAAAGCTACCTTAAACAATTTCATCGAGCACCTCAAATGCACGTTTGCAATCTTCCATCCAACTTTGTAGGTATAAAATAAGCGATTAACCACGGGCTGCTTAAAAGGCGTGATAAGATTTTTTAAGTTAAGTACCACACCTTTGCCAGTTATTCATCCGCCAAGCAGTAGTATGCAAACATTACTGTGTTCCGGTTTAAACGGTATTGTTTCCAGCGTAATTACTGGGCTTATGAGACTTTAGAACCGGGGTATTAGGGTGACGAGCGCAGTGCAGTGCCGCGCAAGATTCTGGGTGGTCCTGTGAGTGTTATAGGCAGGCGTAGCTCTTACCATCAGGTGAACGACTTGCTCCTCTCGTCACTCAGTCAAATACATAAAAAATGTCTATGGCAATTAGCAACGACAGGCGCGGTTCCTTATTCCAAAACGTTGTGGCATGTGGGTAGGACACAAATGTGTGACCAAGGCATAAAAATGCAGCTCACACTGGTTACGTAATCGTTTTTCTGTTCAATAAATCACTGGCTATGTCATCAAAGCAAATAAAATGTAGTAGCAACATAGTGGCAAAGACGATGTGATATAAATTTCAGTCACAAAATTTAGACAATGTTACATTCCAATCATTAAAAATGAAAACAGTGAAATCAACACCGCGCGGTGTTGAAACACTCAAACGTTTAATTCGGATACCGCTCTCCACAAATCCCTGATAAATCAATAAGCAAACAAGATAGTCGCTTCAATACAATCAAATTTCATGGTTTAAGTCAATAGTGAAAGCTGACCGCCGCTGAATGCCACTTATAATATAAGAAATATTGAACTAGTTGTTACTCCAGACTTCGTTCATGGTGGTATTTTTAAAAATCGCATATATTTTTTTTATTATACTGTCGATGCATACGATTACTTTGTCAATTATCGTCGGATTTAGATGTAATGTAATCATTGTACAACTCAGATTCTAAGTTACCAAACAGTGAAAACTACATAGCAATTGGTAGTATGTAGTTTTCATCATCATCAACCCATAACGTCCCACTGCTGGGCACGGGTCTCTCCTCACTTTTGTGAGGAGGGTAAGGCCATAATCCAATACGGGGACCAGTCCGGATTGGTGGATAACATACCTACCTCCTATGTAGTTCTACTTGATGCAAAATTGATAAGACGCCAATTTAAAAAAAAAAACTCGGCTGTTGCATAACAAAACCATTTCTTTTTAATACTTACTTATTTTCAATGCACAGACTTTTGTTCTTTACTTATTTATTGTAAGTAAGTATAGTTACAGTTATTTCCACACGTTATATGTTAATATTTCTCTCCATGCGTGGTTGTCTGGAAGAGATCGCTCTGAGCGATAAGACCGCCCATTGTGACACTAATTGTTAAATTTGTTTTGTCCTATTTAATATTTTATTTTATTTGACTGAGTAACGAGACGAGCAATTCGTTCATTTGATGGTAAGCGCTCAACATACTCATACCAGTTACAGTGCCACCCAGAACGATGCATTGCACAATCTTACCAGGCACTGCACTGCGCTTGTCACCCTAAGACACCGGTTCTAAAGTCTCATAAGTCCACGTAATTTACTGAAAACAATACCCTTCCAACCGGAACACAGTATTGTTTTTGCACACTACTGCTTGGCGGATGAATATCTGGCAAAGGTATGATAATTCTCCAGGCGGCTCACCACTACCAAAGTTAAGTTTATAAGATTTTTATTTATTTACCTTTGTATCTATCTATAGATAAGCTTTCAATAACTGTATCCCCTGTACTAAACATATCGGAGCTTATTTTGAAAACTGAAATGTCATAATTTCAAAGGAAATAAAAAAAAACGCATTAGATTATTTTCAATAATTCGATTTTATTAGTTAAGAGAGAATTACCGAGGGTGTTACATTTCTTTGTTATCAAATTGTCGTCAATTTGGTAAAAGCCGAATACGAACTATTTTACTTAGAAATGGAAGCCTGAGCAATGCGAGTTCCGAATAACAAAACAAGTATACAACTATACCTGCAAAATTATTATACCAATACATTATGGACAATACTTGTATAGAGTTACGCAACTTTGCTGTACTTAGGTATAATCTGTCCGTACAAAAATGGTCAGGCAGAAAAGCTAATTAGCTAACCATATAAAACAGCACTAAAGCTCCGCGCGTGTTTCAGAAATTGAATTACGTTGCCAAAATATTTGTCTCTGCACTCACCAAAATCAGATATGCGATAATCTATATATATAAAAATGTTATGTTGGTTTGTGTACGCTTCAAAAACTCAAAAAGTTCTGCACCGATCGAGCTGAAATTTTAGCATGATATATAATCCGCATCATGGATTGTTTTTATCTATTTTTTCATCAGTGACATATCAGCGAATGGGCGAATGTGCCACAGCGAAGCGTGGCAGGGTACATCTAGTACTCTATAAAGGCATCGATATTGAAATAAATTTTAAAATCGAAATTTAATATTATATGGCTCTCCATTTGCTTAGATAAATTCGTATAATAAAAGGGACATTTATATCGTGCCGTGATGGATGACTCTAGTCATATAAACAGCGGAACGGGCCCCAGCCTGGCATTAATCTATTGTCTCTTTATACAACTTGTCTGTTTGTCTGCTATTCCTCACTTTGCCAAAATATTAATAGTTCGTTCAACAGTCAATATTTGTATCGATGGTATTGCTGAATTATACTCCTAGAACATTTGGGAGTTATATTATCCGCGCGGCATGAATACCACGTTAAGTATAATTTGGAAAAGACAGTTATGTTCCTTCTAAACGACAAACGGTCGGTGTAAGAAATAAATAGAAATTTCCATTTGATACTCTGAATCACGGGTGCGATATTATTTTCGCCGACGATACATCATGTAGGAAATCCATATAGATTAGATCTCGGGAGGGAAAACAATATAACGGATCCGGGAGAAACGTGAAACGAGAGTTCAATAGATACCAGCGGCTTTTGTACTCGTGTAAATAAACGTAAGTTTTCGGACAATCGTGCTACGAAAAATTAAACTGTTATTGTATATTGGTGTAATATACATTTGAATTTGAAATGTATTTTTATTTAAATTTTGAAATAATACTTTTAAGCCGAACGGCTGAATTTTAATTTAAAAACACAATAATGAGCTATACTATCTACTTGCGCTATCGTAGCTTTTGAATTTTATATTTTGGATAGCTAGTACAAAAGCTTATCTGTCCTTTAGATATTTTTCCGTGAATTATTACAGTTTTAAACAATCGCTTCCAAAAAGTACAATTTCCATAAATTTATTCTGCCGCTCTATAAAATACCCGTCGCCGGATCGTTTTTTTTTTATTTGGTGACTTCATTATGCGAATGTCATTGTGGTACATATGCCGCTTTGAATATACAAAGTCATGTCGGGGGATCTCTAAAGAGCATTAATCATGAACTTGGCGTTTCATGGAAGGGGGCGGCCAGAAATAATAATCGCTGTATTAGACACGCTTTAACCGATGTTCGTTTTGTCCAAGTCCATAATTCCTGAATGCTACGCGTAAGTCTACGCGCTACGAAAATACGTAGCAGAAACAAACCGCAGCTAATTTTGAAATTTCCGTATCGTTTTAAATCTTATTTCAGTAATAGGATGAATTTTACAGTGGAATACTGCAAGCGCCGTATTTGAATATCGTAATAGTTATCAATCATTTGTTTTATTCATTGAATCGTTTATTTGGTAATTCACTTTTTTGTTAATTATGAGAATTGCAATTATAATGTTAATTTTTTGACGAAAAACGCATTAAAAAAAATTCGTAGCCGTACGTAAGTATTTGAAGGAGCTTTTTGTGTGTATTAGAAATTTGAAACCATAAGGCTTTCTTTTGTCCAAAATTTAAAATTCACGATATATCCTATAGCAACTTCTTAAAAAACAAATCTACGAGTGCTACGCGGTGCCCGTACGAAACGGCGTAGCACCTCACGAGAAAACGCACCTAGCAGTCGCAATTTTAAACCTCACGAAACACCAATGCAAGCGGCATTTATGGTGTTTGGAAATACTGCCGAAATTGTTAAATGAAGAGAGTGGTTCCGCTGATTCGAGTCCGTCGGTTATTTTACGACAAACAGTTTAAAAGCCGCGCGACAAGGCACACGCCGCGCCGTCCTACTCGCGTGTTTGCATCTCATAAACGCTTCAACTAGGCGGCAAAGTGTTTTATGCGACTGCTGGTAAGCGCAACAATTCCGGTAAGTGGCTTTAAAATTTGAGAGACAGTTACAGCTACCGGACACCTTCGACACGCATATCTAAAATCGTTTCCGTTGTTTTAAATTCAAAGATAAATTCTTTGAAATCAAATTGAAATTTGCAATTAAAAATAAAATTTTGTTTATAAATTCCCTGAGTCTCGTCGATCGCCGCACAGCTTAGCATTTACTGTACCTAAAAAATGAGATAAAAACAAATGAATAACGCGTTATATAATAATGAGATTGTTGAAGGGGTGAAGACGCCGCCGTCGAAATTCTGTAAGTTTATAAGAAAATAAAAAAATGCTTACCGCTTCAGATGAGGTGTGAAAGCAGGAAACAGCCGAAGAAAAGTTTTTAAAAGGATATGTGGAATGTTCGCGAGTTCGCGCGAGACGCAGCGAGCTCGGACGGCGAAGCGAGTTTGAATAGCGCGCGCTTCGCAGTCGGCGGCGGTGGGCTCGGCACGGGTCTCTACTCGAGGACGGTCCAACGAAAAGTAACCATCAGCCTGCGCAGTGTTGCTAGCTAAACCTCCCGCCTTACCCGGGTGCAGGATCAGGAGATTTAAACGTCCACTCGCCTTACCAGAGTACGAGATTTTGTTGACCGACGAATGTTGGACACCTTCTCTGATATAATTATCGATTTTGTAATAATTTATCAAACGTTTGCTTTCAGTCTCAATAATGAATTAAAGTGTTACGGTGAGACTGAAAATTTACCACTACATGTAACGAAGCAAAGTAATAAAATATTAAAAAGCGTAAGAAATAAATTACTCAGTCTAAGGAAAAAAGCATTAATTCTATAGTTTTTTAGAAGAAGGCAGAACTATTATCTATTATTTATTATCTACTATTAAATGTTGGATCTGTAGAAATACGGGGATAAAATATAGCCTATTATTACTCGCTGATAAATGTAGATTTCCATTGGTGAAACAATTTTTAAAAACGGTTCAGGCTTGGAAGCGTATCAAACAAAGAAACTGGCATACGCATTTATAATTTTCGTTAGCATTGGTAAGGCAATATAAAAAACAGGTACTGCCATTTAGCAATTTTGAGGGGAAATTTTAAGGCCTGGCAATACCATTCTCTGGCGGTTATATAACGCGCGACGTAGCGCAGCGCAACCCCGCGCCCCGCTTTTAGGGAAAAGATGAATGAGTAAAGTTTCCTAACGGACGTTAGTCCATGGATCGCGCCGGGATTCGGATCAGACCGCGGTTACATAAAGCCCCTCGGCTCATGCGCGATGCTAGATCACCGCATCGGCATCACGAACCCCTTAAGATAGCGCTATACATAGCTCTGCAATAGTGGAGAAACGGCCTTACCCGAACTAATATTATAAAAGCGAATGTGAGTTTGTTTGTTTGTTACGCTTTTATGCCTAAACCATTTAACTGATTTCAGTAATTCTTTCACCAATGGAAAGCTAAATTATCAGCGAGTAACATAGGCTAAACTTTATCTTCATATTCTTACGGAAACGGGAACAACGCGGGTAAAACCTCGGGGCACAGCTAGTAAATCATAAAGCCCTTACTCCACTACTATCAGAATAACAACCTACGTTTATTAGCATAGCCTTTATTAAGCTACATGATATAACTGAAACAACTTAATAAAAGGTTCCCGGTACCTATCCTTTCTAATCCTATTGTATAATACCCAAACCCTCAGCATAAAAAGTAATGTGATATTAATTAAAATTTCTCACTAAAATAATGTACTGCGCAGTATTAAGTGACGTATGATAACTTTTTATGAATGAATAAATGAATAATGAATAAATGAATTTTTATTACCAAAAAAGTTTGTTTTACAAATACAATTTACAATAAGAGCAAACAATTTTGAAAAAAGGATTAACAATGGGTTCCAAACTAGGCGCAGGGCCTGTGTCTTGGGACCCGAGTGCGTGTTACCAAAACAATTGCGAGGGTGTGTGAGAGTGGGGGTTGAGAGGGTGTGTGAGAATGGTGGTTGCGAGGGTGTGTGCACGTGTGTATGTGAGTGAGTGTGTGTGTGTGTGTGTGTGTGTGTGTGTAGTGAGTTTGAATAAGTGAGGGAGGAGAATTTTCGTGTGAGTGTATGTAGTGTATGTGCCTTCACTCATGTGTGATTTGCCGTTATGGTGTTATCAATTAAATTACTTGTTCAGTCTCGTCGTACGAGAGTTTTAGTAGCCATGCTTTTATTGTCTTTTTACATTTAGGCACAGACAGGTTTTTAATTTGACACAAGTTGCAGACTTTGTTGTAAGTATTTATGTGAGAGTAGGCAGGGCTACGTCTAGCCAATAACGATTTAGCGCGGGGAAGTGGAAGTCTGTAGACGCGTCTGTTAACGACTTCCTCGTAATCGCTGCGACTCTTCAAATGTCTGTGAACTTTTAGAGTAGCATTATAAATGAAGAGTTGCCGCACGCGCATGACTTTAAAGTCTGCGTATAAGGCATCGGTCGGAAACCTAAAAGGTTTCCGTAACAAAACTTTTATCAGGGCCCGCTGGGCTCTTTCAGTGTTAATAAAGTAGCTTTTGCCAGCACAACCCCAGACGGGCACACAATATTGGATAATTGACTGACACAGGGCTAAATAGATTTGCCTTAGTAGTGGACCTGGCGTGCAGTCACGGAGGTTCTTCATTACAAATATTAGTTTCCGTACTCGACCTGATAGTTCAACTAAGTGTTGTTTGTAGGACAGATTTTCGTCAACAACTACGCCTAAATATTTGACGCTAGGAGCGCGATCTATGACGCTGCATGAACACGCAGAAGATTGAGTAGGGCAGTAGTGAATCTTCAATTCTTTCTCAACGGGAGGAACAGAGACATTAGTTTTGGAGAAGGCAAGGTACTTGGTCTTTTTCGTGTTCAAAGTTAAAAGATTCCTGTCCAGTCTATTTGCGATCTCCGCGAGTCCATGTTCCGCAAAGCTGTACACTCGGTCCCACGTTTCTCCGTGAAATAGGATCGCTGTATCATCTGCATACGTTATGATTTCTCCGTTCATTAAGTTGCAGTTAAGTATGTCATTAATATATATTATGAAAAGCGTAGGGCCGAGTATACTGCCCTGCGGAACACCATAGTTGATTGGCAACAGTTTACTAGAGAGGTTACTTATTTTAGTAAATTGTTTACGATTGGATAGGTAACTAGTGAGCCATTTTAGTGACACCCCCCTGACACCAAGAGATTCCAGCTTCCTAAGAAGCAAACCAACCGAGACTGTGTCAAATGCCTTCGCCAGATCGAGAAACACACCAAGACACTTCTGTCCGTTTTCTACGTAAGAGGAGACTTGATCGGCGAAAAGAGTGACGGCGTCCTCTGTCGATCTACCCCCGCGAAAACCGTATTGTCTGTCCGAGATGAGATGATATTTCTCCAGGTAGTTAGTAAGTCTGTTGTTTACCAGTTTTTCTAATATCTTAGAGATGACACTTAGAAGGGCTATGGGTCTGTAGTTGTCTGGTAGATTTTTAGGGCCACTCTTAAATATGGGGGAGACCGATGCGACTTTCCAACATTCTGGGAAAGTACCAGATTCTAAGCTTAGGTTAAATATATAGGTTGAGGAGGTAGGAATGAGGGGGTAAATGTTTATTTTCATCATCATCCACCCTCATGAGCCAACTGCTGAGCATGGGTCTCTCCTACTTTCGTGAGGATTAGGCCGGGTTTGGTTTGGTGGATAACATACCTAGCTCCGAAATAATTCTAGAGTAGGCATGTGGGTTTCCTCTCGATGTTTTCTTTCGTCGAAAAGCGAGTGATAATTACGTACATATGTTTTACAAGAAACATATTGTACGTGCTCACACTGAGATTTGAACTCATGACCCTCTCCTGGAAGGCGGACGTTCAAAAGGATTGGATATTATGTTTTTATCAGCTTTATTAACCCCCAAAACTGAAATAACTTTATTATATTGTTTTCATTTTATAATTAACTAGCTGCGCCCCGCGGTTTCACCCGCGTAGTTCCCGTTTTGTCTTACAGGAACATATTATCGGGATAAAAAGTACCCTATCACTCGATCCCGGTAATAAACTATTTGTGTGCCAAATTTCATTCAAATCCGTTCCGCAGTTTTTGTGTGAAAGAGGAACAAACATCCATCCATCCATTCTCACAAACTTTCACATTTATAATTTTAGTAGGATTTGTAATTCTGACATATTTTTATCATAACGTAGGACATGAATTTTATAACGCTCAATAATGGTAATGTATAATTACTGTTTTCAGTGACCACTAACCTAACCTGTAACACATTGTTATATTAAAGAAATGAGAATGTATACAACTGAAACTATTTTTACTAAACCAGCATAATTTTCAACATAGTGTTAAAGATTAAACAAAAATTTGTAGGGCACCTTGTACATATATCACAAAAAAAAAAACAAAAGGTTACGATAAAGTACCTAATCTTACCGTTCAAAAAGGAAATTTTCTTTACATATTGTGCTGATTCAGGGTGCTCTTTGTTTTAAGGACTCTTTGTTTTTAGGGCTGAATCTTTACTCATGAAAAGGTTTCAGTGACACTTCAGATTGTAACAGTCATTGAGGCCTGTAAGTAGACTGACCAATCTCTTGAATGAGGCCTAAAGAGGAGAATACGTAAACAGTTTTTCATATCGACAACGTAGCCTTAAATTAGGCGAAAATCGGAAGTACACTTGGTTTCAAATATGAATTTAAAAAACGTTATTTAAAAAAAATGTTAAAACCAACATTAGTCTTATTTTTTTAAAATTGAACTTATTTAAACCTTACTGAGTTGATTTTTGTCTGTCAGCCTTTCTAAAGCAATCTAGGCTTTGTATGTTCCTTCTTTTTTTTGTACCACTACTATGGCCTAGAGCGATATACGCTCCACAGTCGCAAAAGACACAGAACTACGAACACAGTGGCGTATCAATTGTCTATAAGTAAAACAGGATTGACTCAATTCAGCGCTGCGCCCCGGAGGCTTAAACGGATAGGTATTGGTACTATTACCGACGTCTTTTTCCTGATAATTCCATATATAAATTGGGCGCCTTCTACGAAAATGTTGTAATAGATACGTATTAATTTTATCAACGGATGGACGCCTTGACAATGATTAGTTTTGTCGTTGGTCGAATTCCTAGATAGCCATTCTAGATGTCTGTAAATAGAAACTGTGTGGGAGCTGATTTTCTTTATTTAAATATCGTTTCCTTATTTCCTGTCGATGTCTACCTGTTCAAGTGTTCACTTAAGCTTGGAAAGGCGCTGCTGGACGGACGGACGTACGGCTAATTACCAAGTTTACGGCCTTATCCGGCATCCGGCAATAACGTCATCTTTACGGCCCGTAAAGAAAGAATGCCACTTTCCTTTAGACTGGCCTGCCGTGGCCGTTTAGTACCTACTCTTGAGCACGTTTCATCTTACCGTAGGGACGCTCTCCTTTGTACGTTCTAGAGATTTCGATCTATTTTTTTTAAGATCAGCTTAGTCTTTTTAAGTCCGCAAATTGGTGATATCGACAACCTTAACATCTTTCGACCTTGATTTCATTATCAGCCTTTGTCGATCCACTGCCGGACATAGGCCTTTACTTTATTGCGCCACATATTACGGTCTTGAGCTTTACTACCCCATGTTTGACCCAGTAGGCGGACGATGTCATCTGCCCATCTGGCAGGTGGTCTGCCAACTGACCTAGTGGACCCTTTGGGATATCACTCCGTTATCCTTGATTTAGTCAAAGCCAAAGACTAGCTACTTACCACTGTAGTCGCAAAATGTGTGATTTATTTATTTTTATTACGATTTAAAACACAGATTTTTAAGTTCCACAGTATGATATATGAAACCTTAAATTAACAATTGAATGAAAGAATTGTGTAAATATTTGTATGAATCACAAATGTTTGCTCTGAGTCTGGGTATTTGTGGGGCCATGGTCCTCGTAGTTCCTGATTCCCTAAATACAGGGAATCTTAGTTAGGGGTATGTATGTGATCGTAACGCTTTATTATTATTTTTAGAATGAAATGAAGAAGAAAGAAGAACAAGAAGAAGATGAATCAAAGTATATGAATTTTGTAGCATGTCGCGCACGAAGTTGACAGGTGTGCCAAATCTAAAATCGATAAACATGTACTCAGCATAGCCCGTCATAAAAAAACCGACCAAGTGCGAGTCGGACTCGCTCACGAAGGGTTCCGTCTTTTGTTGCATGGGAGCCATCCTTAAATTTTTTTTTAAATTAATTATTAATCTTTAAAGTGACTATATAACTAAACATTCTGTGAATATTTCAAGCGTCTACCTGTTGCCGTTATCAATATCGAGCAAAAGATCTTATTTGTTGTTATAGCGGCAACAGAAATACATCATATGTGAAAATTTCAACTGTCTAACTATCACGATTCTTTGAGATACAGCCTGGTGACAGACGGACAGACAGACAGCCTTAGGAATAGGGCCCCGTTTTACCCTTTGGGTATGGAACCCTAACAAAGAGCTACTATAGTATCCTACTAATATTATAAATGCGAAAGTTTGTGAGAATGGATGGATGGATTGATGTTTGTTCCTCCTTCACGCAAAAACTACTGAACGGATTCGAAAGAAATTTGGAACACAGATAGTTTATAGCCTGGATTGAGTTATATGGTACTTTTTATCTCGATAGTATGTTCCCGTGGGACAAAACGGGAACCACGCGGGTGAAACCGCGAGGCGCACCCAGTAGTATATAATAGAGCGAGTATAATTTCAGTTACATAAGTATTTTATTTCAAATATTCGATGTAAGCTTAGCTGCGCACAAATTGCTGTCTTATTTATTACGGGCCCTTAGTTTTTATCACTGACTTACCCACTTAGACTTAACTTATACATTATTCTTTGTATAAATTACACCGTCAGATAAATCATGTCATATAAAATATATTGGCTTGGAGTTAGAAAACAGAGCTACGACCTCTACGATTCTACGAGATTCGGAATGCCACAACTATCAATCCGCAAGGTTATTCCTAACAACTTATGGCAATTTCACACATTGTGAAGTAATGGAGCGTACATCAGGGTTGGCATGAACGAAAAAACACGTTTAGTTTATATAATACTAGCTGAGCCCCGCCGTTTCACCCGCGTAGTTCCCGTTTCGTTCCTCGGGAACATACTATCGGGATAAAAAGTACCCTATTATTCAATCCTGATTATAAACTATCTGTGTTCCAAATTTCATTCGAATCCGTTGATAGTTTTTGCGTGAAAGAGGAACAAATATCCATACATTCTTACAAACTTTCGCATTTATAATCTTAGTAGGAAGTAGGATAGGAATTGATGTGTCGGTTTGAGAAAACCCTAATACAAGCGAGGGTTTACATAACGAGATTGTAACCTTCTGATAGATTAGGTTCTTCATGATCGAATCATGTCGAATATTGTCTTCTTCGGGACCTTGTAGAAAATCACCGTAAAACCTCTAATCATCAGGGCCATCAGAAATATCGCAATAATTAGGTAGATTTTCAATGTCTGGAGGCCTACCATGACATCTTATAGCGATTCAATTGAAGACCTTAACTGATCCGCGTCGCATAATCGTATCGTGACGTCTTATTAGCTAAACTGGATCCCGTTTAGGTTAGAAATGGTAGCAACCTAAATTGAGTCGCTAATAAGATGTCACCATACTAATTACTAAATACTGTTAATTTATCTATCTTCTATCTATCTATATATATAAAAATGTTATGTTGGTTTGTGTACGCTTCAAAAACTCAAAAAGTTCTGCACTGATCTAACTAAAATTTTAGCATGGTATATAATCCGCATCAAGGATTGTTTTTATCTATTTTTTTCATCAGTCACATATCGAATAATGTGCGAATGTGCCACAGCGAAGCGTGGCAGGGTACAGCTAGTTTAACCTTTGTTATTATTATTTGTTTGATATTTTATACCTATAATTATCGTTTTGTGAAAACTCGTACACATATTTTGATGAATTACTACAAAAATAATTTATTATTTAGTCCTAGTTTTTAACACGTTAACTGCTGAAAACACAGATGTGTTTTTAATAAGGTTACGCGAGTGCGGGAAAACACACCTGTTGTGTTGGCGCTGCTTATGTGCCGGCTGTGCGGCGAAACACAGACGTGTGTGTTTAACGCGGCCCTACCAGTGCGACTCACACAGACGACACGCCATTGCTGGAAAACACACACGGTGTCTGCAGATTCGTAACAGTGCCCAAATGTAAAAACCGGTTCAGCAGTCAACGTTTTAAATCAAGATTATTTTCGTTGATGAACTTATCTGTTTGATAAATTTTGAAAAAATGCGTGCTCACACCTCTCTCTCTCTCTTGCCCATTTAACTAATTTTTTTTATTTATCATTTGTCATCTATCATCGTCATATGTCAGCTGTCAACTGTCATCTGTCACCTGCCATCTATCACCTACCCCTTACCTTTTAACCTTATTAACATAATTTACCTCTCAACTTCCATTCGCGTCGCGCGGTCATATTTTTCATAACACATTCACCAGTTTACTCCCCAAGCCGGGCGTGCGTAAAGCAGCTTTACCTCAAAAAAATTCTTTTTCCATTTCGAGCGTACGCTCATGGTTAGGTACCTATCGTTATGAAGTTCCTACGGGGAGGTTGGGTCAAATTGCGTGATCATTTCGATTCAACATACTTTTTACACTAAAAATAAAACACAGTACAATAATCTTTCACATTTATTGAAGTGGATAAATCACATATACTATACATATATTTTTCACCTGCATTTTTATGACAAGCAAATACCATCTACTTACAACTACGATCTTAGAATAACACGTAATAATACCTGTGCATGTAAAATAACGTGACGTTTTGTGGCAATATAAATTCATTAGTGAAATAATGTACAGTTTGCATCCACAACGAAATTGTGAGCCGACTATACACGCGTCTGCCTAATTTTCGGAAGCATACACGAATTACGAAGCCTTCATTAAGCGACAAGCAATTTGGATGAAATTAGTAAGCGATAAGTGAATAGCTTGTGCTAGTCATCAAATTATGCAATTTAAGGAAAAGGAGTTACTTATGACCTGAAAAATAATGCGAGTCAATAGACACATTGTAGAAACAAGCTTATGGAACATTATAACTTTTTACATAAGGGGAACAAACTTAAAAAAAGTATATAATTATTTACAACATAAATGCAGTGTTAAATTGAAAACAAGACGACTAATTAGACATTGCAGGATCAGGAAGCATTAAAATAATCTAAAATCAAAGTTGTTCCTTTCGTTATCCAAAAGATTTAATACAGTAATTTTAGAGTAGGGTTTATCCTTTAATTTGAGATTGTTTTGTGGCTCCCATTCTCGACACCAGAGACGAGACAAGACATACTTTTTTGTTTTGTGTAGATATTATGACTAACGTAATTTTCAGATAATTCCTGAATAAGTTTAATAAAATTGATGTGATTAATTGTAATACATATCGTTGTGTGCTGTTTTTATCAATTCTCTCTAGTAGTATGAATTAATAAATTTATTAAAAAAATATTATGAGCTATTTAAAGGCCGATTTTTTATCCATTATAATTAACATAATAATAACAGTCGAGTTATATGGAGATAATAATTACTATTGACAATTAGATAGTTCAATTAAATATTATGATGGAATCGGTTGTGATTAGGCTAGCTTCGTGGGAGATAACGAAACATCAAAAATGATTGCCCTTTGGCTTATTGAGCGAATGGAAAATCTCTATTTATGTACTATTTCTATTTACATGTAAAAAATTGAATAAATTAACCTAAAGTGGCACTTAAATCCGTTTATATAAGTTAAAGACTTATTGTGATTCGATGAATGCGTAGAGGTATATTATAGAGTATTAGGCATAAAGTGAGCAAGTGATGAGGTAACTAACAGCGCTGCTGTTTTTAATCGATATTATTATACTTAAAATACTTCATATCCGACATAAATTTCTTTATTGTTTTATTTTCGGCTGAACTTTTACGCGTGACTATATAAAGGTACACTTAAAGGCCGGTTAACATTATGCTTGTCTGTAGTAGAGTGCTTTAATTGAAACGTGTAATCGTTACTAGCATGGTTCTATAGAATCTAATAAAGTGAAGTAACGTTTACACGTCTATAATAAGCACTCTACTAAAGGATTCAATACCGTGCGCACAATACTTGTTTAAATGCGGTTTCATACATGACTGGTTGTAAAATTTCATAGTAGGTACGTATTCAGGGGTAATACAGAATATGTCGACAGTAAAGAAGCCTGAGGGTCTAATTGAAATTTTAGACAAAGCGGTGCGGGACTTCTTTCTCGAATTATACAGAACCCAAAGAAAGAATATAATAATAATACGAGCTTTTCTAACCTTAAATTTATTCCGCATACGCGGCAAAACTTACATAATCAGGACTATTTTATTGAAATCTAGGCGGTTGGAATTGTAGGTAAATATTTATATTTGCCTCGAATGCGACTTGAACGCATAGAGTTGCTTATATAATTAGGCAAGGATCTATATTAATACGGGTACTTGCATATACAAGGTGTGACGGAAAAGAGTGAACGCGGAACGTCTAATCACCAGTTAGCTTTAAGTTTAGTTAAAATACAACGAACATACATTACATAACATATATTATATAATTTTCTCATTTACGACAAAATCGTGTCATGTCGCGTTCAAAGCGTCGAGGAGATAGCACGTCTTGCCGCAAATGAGATCTAACACTAATGTCTAATATAATTAACACACGGATTAGCGTTTAGTGCTCATGCATTCTTTGTGCATTTTGCTAGCTTACTAATTCTATATTGCATACGATTATAACTGTAATAGTTACGTTCACATCAAGACACCACAAATATAAATTCAAATTGGTACTTAGCATAACTTCAATACAATTAACTTACTTATTTTAATAGACAAGATAACATTTAAATTGTGCGCTACTCATGAGCTTGTTACAAAGGAACGATAATAATTATTTAGGCTATCTATGGGGGTGAAGTAAATATTGATTGTTTGAAAGAGTACGTAAAATGGTAAAAATTTGAATATTCATATATGTTTAAGATTATTAGATTATCCACAGTTTCTATATTACAATGTAAAGATTAAGTAAATGAGTCTATTCGACTTCGGTCTGAACTACTGAGGAAATCTACTGGTGTAGTTTTATTTAATATTTAGTGTTTATTCCGGTCTGGCCCTTTACTCATTTATATTTAAAAAAAATCTTTTGAACTAATATTGAGTTTGAAAAAAAAAAAAAAAAAAAAAAGGATCGAATATATGAAGATAGTCTAGGCTGAATAGATACTACGATGTGTCCACTGGTGTAGTTGTCATGGAATGTTGACCATAAATATATATATTAATAAAAAGTTGTGTTACTTCATAGGTCATCAGACTGGAATAAATCTCTAAGGCCGGCACCCACCCAAAATTATGTGAGAATATGATCTCAAATCTAGATGCCGGCATCGTATTAAATTTATCGTAGGCTAAGTCAAATTATATAAATAATAATAATAACGCACTATCACATGAACAGAAAAATAACACCCTTATAATATAATTAAATAATTAAACATTTTAATCTCACGTCTCAGCGTCACGGTTATTATGCCAACAATACACGATTCAACGGAAGTGCTTCGATAAAAACGAACTGTGTAATATCGGTATTAGTCATGATTACAGAAATACTATCTATTATTGTTAGAACCTTAATATTTCAGACGGAATATATTATTAACATTTAGAGAAATATAGGAAAATCCTCAAAAATCGAAATTGACACGCGCCAACTTGCGTAACCGCCATTTGTGTGCTCCGCAAATAGCTACTTATACGGTACGGTACCTAATGATCGACTGCGGTAACGAAAATACCCGCACCGCACTCCAACCCAGCCTTAAGTAGACTGAGCTTAGTGCGGAGCTCAGTGAGTAAAAAGACGAAGCGACCAATCACGGCTCAGTACCGATCTTTCGTCTCACTCGCTCATTGCACATTGCAATGTGTACGCGCACGTAACAACAATCATAGCCAAACGGAGATGGCATATCAACGTGACCATATCTTAACGTGAGATAACATATTTGTAGTGTGCTATAAAGGACCTACAATACAACATTATGTAGGACACTACAAATTCTTAAACATAATATTATGATATAACAATAGCTTAGCAACGGTTCAAAAAACTTATACCACCACATACGTCGAGCTCAATGCTTTATTTCACATATAAGATAACAAACATCATAGTATACATATGCCCCAAGAGTGCATTCATAGCCAACTCTTACATCTCAATATTTGCTCGACTCGGGGGATAATGTATACTATATTTTAACTTAAAACTTGTTACTTTAGAATACACAACATAACACACATTTAACTATATACAAATGGTATAATAAAAACAATGTACAGTATATACTATTATACATCCTACAATAGTAGTTTATTAATTATTAATTATTATAATCGTCGTTCACTATTTAAGTACGAGAGAAAAATACAATAAGATACGTTAGAGGTATTTAAGTTATAGTTTTGTCACAAGATAAATATTGCTTGATATATTGCTTGCTTGATTTCCTATTACGTACGATGTGTATATAAGTGAGTTATTGTAATCCTTATTATATTAAAAAAAAAGTACACCCTATTAGAATACTGATATATTGCATTTGCGCATATGAATTAAAAAGATTGCATTTATTAGTATTGAAACCGGCATGTTTCATAAATTAATATTGACTCTTTAATTAGCGTATCGAACATCACATTTGATACTTTCTACGTTATAATTACATACATAAATTATCAATTATTTGTATATTCAACTATGAATGTAAGTATTGACTTGGTTTTAAATAGATATGAGTCCTTTCTTCAGTTTTAGGAATGTGTCGATTTGTAAAGCTAAAAGTAGTGGCAGTGTAAAAATAAATAAATAATATTTAATGATAATACTTTCTGTGAGTGAACTCATGAGCGGCGTGCAGTAGGCACAGCAGAAGTCCTCTAACTTCTCTAGCCAACGAATAATATGTTATTTGTACGTGTATTTTTGGATTAACAGCTCACCAGCGTCCTCCAAATTGCATGTGCCCACAATATAATAATAATTACTTACAAGAAAATTTAATACTAGGCAGGTAGGTCATTAGTGGGTCTTCAACTAATCAACGTTTTTTTTTTGCAGGCGAAAACCGGCACTCTTTTCAACCTTTATTTGACTTGTTTTTAGATTAATAAAAATCTCACTACTTTTTTTTTTAATCCGATGTTATCAGGTGGCGCTGTAGTTAAGTAAGTTATTAACAAATTCTATAATTATGGTCATAACTTATTCATATTCACAATTGATTACGTTGATTTAGTGCCAAACAGGTGGCCTACCATGATGTCTTATAGCGATTCAGTTGAGGACCTAAACTGAGCCGCGTCGCATAATCGTACCGTGACGTCTTATTTTTTATGTTGCTGCCATTTTCAACCTAAACTGCATATAGTTTAGGTTGAAAATGGCTTATTAGCGGCTCAATTTAGGTTCCTGCCATTTTCGACCTTAACTGCATCCACTTTAGGTTCAAAATGGCAGTTACATAAAAAATAAGACGTCACGGTACGATTATGCGACGCGGTTCAGTTTAGGTCTTCAATTGAATCTCTATAAGAGGTCATGGTAGGCCCCCTGAACAAACATCTGGACCAGATATGTGGCGCTGTTGTCAAGTTATTAATAAATACCTACCGGAAAGGGCACCTTGACGTTTATCAGGTCAGAAAGTAGTTCGATGAAATATGTTTGACACATTTACTGGTGCCACGGTGCTCTCTGATCACTTTTCCAAACTGGAGGCCTACCATGACGTCTTATAGCGATTCAGTTCAGGACCTAAACTGAGCCGCGTCGCATAATCGTACCGTGACGTCTTATTTTTAATGTTGCTGCCATTTTCAACCTAAACTGGATCCAGTTAAGGTTGAAAATGGTAGCAACCTAAATTGAGTCGCTGATAAGCCATTTTCAACCTAACCTATATCCAGTTTAGGTTGAAAATGGCAGCAACATAAAAAATAATACGTCACGGTACGATTATGCAACGCGGCTCAGTTTAGGTCCTGAACTGAATCGCTATAAGACGTCATGGTAGGCCTCCAGTTCTGATATCCGGGTGAAAGTGTCGTCTACTATACTAATCGATTATCTTACATTAGTCCGAATAAAAAACCGATTTTTATAGACAAAACCTCTCAAAATCTGCGACTTAGTAACGATAACGCGGTATATTTAACAGCAGATTTGAAGGGCTTATCAACTTTTAAGGTCCAAATTTGTAAACAGCGCCTTGACAGATCGATTTCAGTTTCAGAAATCGATATTTGGTAGTAGATAGATATATAATAGATCGTCTAGTGTCCTGGTAATCTGTATTTCTCATCGAAATCATTGGAGCCGTTTTAGGGAACGCCATTGCAAATATATTATTATTTACTGACAATAATAATTCCTCGTTTTATAATGTTAACGATACCTTAAACAAATGTAAAGATTGACAGATGTTAGCAAAGTGTCAATGTTCCTTGTTTAATGATGATCCAGAGGTTTGATGCTTCGAGAGGCTTCTGCGTCTCGCCGCGTGATATTGAACGCCTCTGTCTTTAGGAAATCCACGGTTTTGTAGGCGGAGTCCGCGTCGACGGTCGAATGGGATTTGCCGTGAGATACGTCCATCTTCTTGTTAGGTAACTCCTGTGGCTGCAACCGATAATAATACCAGATGTACAAGATATGCTTATGGTCGACGGCCTGATTTTGAAGAGTGCTCCTGAGTTTGATTCGATCCTTTGATTCAAATTCAGTACCAACTACTTGCATGAACTGTGACTTGATTGCAACGACGACGTTTTCCATTACAAGAACTATTGCGTATGCTGTATTACACGTGACAGTTACAAAAAAAAAAAACCTGAACAAGAGAGGCGCGAGACATATGTGGCCCTTATCTTCCTTCTATAGCGTGTTCTTATTCTGAGCACTCTTTATGGAATCAAAAGTCAAAACACAAATCACTTATGTCCGTCTCACTAGCTATTAAGCTAGTGCCCTAC
The DNA here is from genome assembly GCA_912999815.1 of Campaea margaritaria. Taxonomy (NCBI): domain Eukaryota; kingdom Metazoa; phylum Arthropoda; class Insecta; order Lepidoptera; family Geometridae; genus Campaea; species Campaea margaritaria. Next base: position 13,241,859 of record OU538788.1, read on the forward strand.
CACGAAGGAAATCTCCAAAAATACCCATCTAAAGTATTAGTAATTATAATTACCTTTGGTGGAACAGGCTTAGATGTGTGCAGATCCAAATCAAGATATTGCAGAGCGTCCGCTTTCACATCTTCGTTAAAAACTTGTAACCCGCCCTGTAAAAAAAAAAAAATATTTATGAAAAGCTCGCTCGTGTAAATAGCGATGTTTGAAGGAAATGGCGCGATTTGCCAGATAGGTCCAAGGTGGGTAGTTAGGTAAGTGGAGTGTTGAGTAAGGGGGGGAGGGGGGGGTGGTAGGTTAGGTGGGTAGGTTAGGGTAAAGGTAGGAGTAGGTAGGTACGCAGGTAAATTGGTGAGTTGGTGGGTAGGTAGATAACGTGGTTCAATAGCGAAGAGACTTGAAGCCTATAAGAACAGTTAGTTATTGTTATTACAAAAATATTACATATGTAGTAAAGGAAGTCAATGTTTACCTGTCCAAAGTTATTAATATGGCCTATGCTGTGGCTCGAGTAGCGTGGCTTAAGGGCGCGGTCCACCGCCGGCGGCAGGGATGGCAGATTGTAGTACTGCATCGACTGCGGACAATCAACACTAATGGTTACTACTTTAAAAACCAAGCAAAAAATGGCATGAAATCAATAGTGGTGTCTTTTAGATGCGTAAAACTACTGGTGCAACTGACAATGAATGCACATCGATAAAATGATCTTTAATAAGCACATAGACCCCAAACGGGTTTTCATGTCACTGTGGGATCCCATAACCTCTACCACATAATTATGCAGTCTACAGCATTTATGGCTTTTTTTTATGTAATCCCATAGTGACATAAAGATGCTCACCAAATGGCCCAGGTAGTACTCATACTCTATGCAGTTTACCCTGACATAAAGATGCTTACCAAATGACCAGGGTAGTTCTCGTCCTCAATGCAGTTTACTGTCACATGAAGATGCTTACCAACGGGCCAGGGTAGTACTCGTTCACAACGCAGTTCACTGTCATATAAAGATGCTTACCAAATGGCCAGGGTAGTACTCGTTCACAATGCAGTTCACTGTGACATAAAGATGCTTACCAACAGGCCGGGTAGTGCTCGTTCACAACGCAGTACACTGTCACATAAAGATGCTTACCAACTGGCCAGGGTAGTACTCGTTCACAACGCAGTTCACTGTGACATAAAGATGCTTACCAACAGGCCGAGTAGTACTCGTTCACAACCCAGTTCACTCTGAAATAAAGATGCTTATCAAATGGCCAGGGTAGTACTCGTCCTCAGTGCAGTTCACAGTGACAAAGATGCTTACCAAAAGGCCAGGGGAGTAATCATCCTCATCGTCAGTGATGCGCATCGTAGCTGTGGCGTGCAGGGAGCAGCCCGGCGACGGGGGCGCCCCATGAGACTTCCGTCGGAACCAGGGAAACGGCTATCAAGTACGACCACATTATAGCATACTACATGAAAAAGGTCAAATCCTGAACATACAGTCGGCCTCAAGAGTAGTTGCATCAGTGTACCCTTAAAGGCATTCATGTCATAACTTCCAACATTTGACTCCTCAATGTCTCAATTCCAGACAACAGATTTTTAAACTGTTATCTTGCAGGATGTTTGACAAAACAAACGGCTGGTCAAGACATTTTTTTCTACTTAGGAGGCCGACTATACTATTCCTTTATATTTGACCACAAAGCAATGGTGTGCAAGTGCGAGCTATACTTTTTCCAAGCAAGTATTTCAGCTGATGGTAAGGGCCACGCCTGCTCATAACAGGACCAATGTCACCTAGAAGTATGCATTGCAAGATTTTGAGCATGACTGCACTATGTACGTCACCTTGAGTGGAGTTAGAACACATTGCAATGCAGCGGAAAGAGTTAGCAATGCCAAGTTCTAAATGGCGAGGACCTCCCTGAGAATGTACTGCGCTTAACATCAGCCGAACCACATACTTTAAAATAAAAAAGCCTATATATGCTTCTCTTCTAAAATGATCTTTAATTACTTAATGTCATACAATAATTTAACGAGCCAAGCAGTTGCAACGATTTTTAATGTTGATGAAAATAACTCACAGAAACATTTTCTTGTGCTTCAATTGGCTCTTGAATCTTTGGTCCTTGATAGCACACCTCTTTCTGCACTTCCTTACTCATTGCAAAGGTTTTTGGTGGTCGGGGAGGGACTGGCGGTCCTGTAACAGTTTGATTATCTCTAAGATGCTGACATGTCATTGTTATCAAAAGAACTTTTAAAACATATTATAATGGAAAGAAGTTTCAAAGTAGTTTATTACACCAGTTTTTTATAATAATGCAATATTTAAGTGTTTTTTTTTTTAAGATCTTAATGTTACTGACTACGCTTAAAACCACACTCCAGGCACCTCTTTTTCATTAGCTCTGGTCAACGTGTAATGGAGCTCCCACCCTCTCTACATTAACATCGGGACCAATTTTCTTGTTCAAAAAGTCATCGGTTTCAACAACTTGCTCGTCTGATTACCCATAAAGACAAAATTTTATTTTAGTACTGTCAAATAATTTGTATGTCAAACAGTGTCTTTTTGATGAAAATTAGCAGCATAAAAATAACGCAGTCAAAGTAAGGTTAAGTTTAGTATGTGCCAACAGAATATTTGAGCTGTGAAAAATCCAAATTTGTGTCTCAATGCGATCAAAAGATATGACCGTATATGTCGCATGTTTTAGCATATTATTATTTCGCAATTTCACAAGGTTATCAAACCTTGACTTAGAATCATGAAATTTACAGCAAATCTAATGGAACAAAATCTAAAAACCGTAAATATATAGTTCAAAAGCAAAACACGAATTTACTATTACAAACTTATTATTTGCGGGTGATGCAATAACCCTGTTTAGGGTTGAACGGCAAAGTTAAGATTATCCTTTAACCTAGTTTGTCTTTTAGTTAGAGCAATAACGTTAGATGCTTTCTTAAGACCTGCAAGTTCGTACGGAACCCTAGGTGTGTGACTCCACCTCGCACTTGGGCATCGATACCAGTGCTTCAAGCCATATATCAATATGGCTCAACTGTTGCAAATATGAGAGTGTTACTCCATACAGACTGAACTTGCATTTGATACAAATTGAGCAGTTATGAAGTATGGTGACACCTTCGAGAGCAACAATTTGAGTGACTTAATGTAGGAGCCAAAATTAAGAGGGTAGCGGTTAATTTAAAGCCAAGCAGCTCGAGGTGGTTGTTTATTGGTCAGGATACATCCCAGAAAGTTGGAGTCAGCTGGAATTTGACACTGATTAGCAGAGTAAAGATACGCTTAAGTCTTCGTGACATTGAACTTGACCAAGTTAGAATCATCCCAATCGGAGACAGCCTTCAAGGACAAAAAGTGTTTGACTATGGCCTCTCTGATAGACTGGATTTGTGACCTAGTGGCCCGTGCACTGCACACACAATTCCTTATGACTGTGCTAATGTCTGCATTTCCAAAGACACCGGGCTTTAGAAGGTTGGTCGAAGGTCAATTGGCCAGACAATCAGTAATCAATAATAATCAATTGTATTGACCAATCCCTCAGGAAGTGTAATATCCAATCAGTAAGCTTGCTAATCAGCCTGTCAAGCCAGACCCCGTCATAAACTTCTTAAATATTATCTACATACCGTCTTCTGGAAAACCATTATTTTTCGGGTTTATTGCTAGCTTTGTGAAAGACTTTGCAACCGGCCAGTCACCTGAAACATGCAAGAAGCCAGTGTTACAAAAAACTAAATAATGACATCATGAACAACAAAAAATATATGTAAAACACTTTCCAAGGCTGTAACAACTGTGACCGTGTTTTGAAACAGCAAGGAATGACAATACAGTGACAGACGTTAATTTTTAACTTGTTTTACATCAAGCACCGCTACATACACGGTTAAGTGGTTTACGGACTCTGATATGTGTGCCATACTCACACATAAACAGGATCTCATCACAATGACAGTACGGCTACAGATGGGTGAGTTACTATGAGATGTCAAATAAGCAAATTCAATTTGCACGGGATAATTACCACGCAATCTATGCTCATTTTAAAGATGAATATTTATTTCTAAAGCTTAAAAGCGGTTGTATTATTACATTATAATGACTAATAGATTGTTAAATTTACGTATTTTGGATCGTTACAACACACAATGGTATTTTAAGATATAAATCTTTCAAGGACATTGTAGCCATTTTTGTCCCTAGTAAAAGGTAAAGTTATTCTACAGTATTGTCAATACGGTTGTGACGGTGTTGTGACTTTGTATGAACTTTTTTGGGCCAATTCTATAGACAAGTCTGCAAGAGAGGAGTCAGCAGGAAAGTTGTATCATAGAATAGATTATTTCAGTGGCATAAAATTTAATACGAAAATTGAAAAAATTACACCCATAGAGTTTCTAGGTGCTATCTTCTATGACGGGATTTTCGAAGAACTGGTAGAGTTAATGGCGTTTATTAGTCCTGTGCGAGATTCAGGCATGAATCCACCACATGAAAGGAAATTTTCCTTTTAAAAACTCAAACCATAATCAATTACTCATTAGTTTAGTTGATCAATTTTGTTTTTATTTTTAAGAGACCTAAGTATTTGACTTGTAACAATGCATTATATTTGCCTATAAGCAATAAATAAATGATTTGAGAAAGAGCTCTAGTTAGGAAATATGTAAGGATACTAAAGCAATCCATAAACAGAAACATACGTATATTTGAATGACTAGCATTCAAAGATTTGCACTCCTCTTCGCTCATATTGGAGTCGTTCTCCGAGAAATCTGTATTATTCAGCCTTATATGCGAATGGCTCAAGTACATCTGGTGAGTTCGGTTGTCTGATACTCTGTTGAAGGGAGTTCTGGTGCTCATCACAATATTTTTTGGATCAAATGTGAATGCTCTCTGCTCATCCTGAAATGACATTAAATCTATGTAAAAATAAAATTTAAATTATAATGCATAATATATTATATCATATAAGCAATAGTTACATTATAAGGAAAAAACAAATGTTTTACAACTCCGGGCTGACAATGGATACAAAATCCTTTTGGTTAATCACTTATTACAGGGAATCCTAGTTAGGGTTCAGGATTTATGTATGTGATTGAAACACATTATTGGTATTATGAGATTTAAGACCTGAATGTTGGTAACTAATTTTATGATGGAATGGACATTTCGAAATGTTAACAAGCAGTAAACAATACATAAAGGGAGATATATTTAATACTAAATTAGCATCGTGCCTTCACGCACATGAACAAAAATGAAAAGTATCCCGCGTGACATCACCGGACATTAATGCTTTTCATCAAAATCTATTAGCTCACATTAGCACAGAAAACACAATAATAGTGGAGACACTCTCCACCCCCACAATCAGGAGGTATCAAGTGGTCTGTCAATATTACACACCCAAATGACCTTCACACAATGTTTTGTTTTGGTCGTAAGTGCTTACGCACGCATTTAGCGCGTGTACATACGTCATTAATGTGTGTAAGTTGCCATATCAGCTTTTGTACATAGTGGCCTGGGTGTGACGTTATTAGGTTTTTGACGTGTTACCTGAGCTCTTTCTCCAGTTATGCATTCTGATATAGGAATGTATGGGCCAGTGGTGTCTGCGTCTGCACTGCACTCGTAATGTTCATTCATCGCTGCCAAGGTACTCATGCTGTTTTGAAAGGTTTCTGCAACAAATGTACAAATAATTTAGTTTGTTTAACTTTGTAAGCAACTATTACGTAATCTGTAGTAAATAAAATATTTTTCATCTGTGGTATCTCAAGATTGCTTGTGAATTATTAGGTCAAATTTATACTAGTTTATACGGGGGGCATTTCAATTTAAAATGAAGCTGTATAATGTTAATAAATAAAACTTTGTATTTGTCTAACAGTAGATTGATGGTGTTTGTACTCATTTTGATTAGCTTGCAGTCACGAATAAGTATTTTTGTATTATAAGCTTGTCTGGAATAATATATTCTAACAAAAAACTTATTTTATTATTTAACGAAATGTAACGAATATGCACTTAAACCTTTGATTAACACTGTTCTATGGCTTTACAGACTAAACTATTTGCGGGGTTTATGGTTTGTTTTGTTGGGGGAAATGCACAAAACACCCCAAGCAGGATGTCAGTGTCCCCATCTCGAATAAGAATGTAGGATTATAATTTTTATTATTATGTACTAAACCATACTAGTTTCAGCATTTAACATTCATAACAGTAAATTGGAATTATAAACTATCCGAATGACAAAGTATGGCAGTCACAAGATACATCAATTAATTTACAGGGCTTTGCCTACATGCAAATATATATATATATATATATATATATATATATATCTAAATCTATATATATAATAGATAGATAAATATATATATCTGAAAAACCTTCTCTAGTAAAGGATTTTCAGGAATTGTGGAAAACTCAGTGTAGCCTCGACTTTGGAGAGACTATACCCAATATTATAATAATATACTGTAATATAAACTCCCAAAACCATTTTAGCATAAGATGGCCTCGGCAGGAAATAATAGATTTATGCCCCTAACTGTCACATAACAGTTTATTTTTAACACACAGTGAATCATGGCGGACATCTCCGTATGACAGCTGTGACTAATCTGAGCTTGTCAAATGTATGAGGTACAGTATGGGTATTATTCTCCTATTTAGTTATTTGCAGTCCAATATGTTTGGACACAGAAACAAAATGAAATGATTGATTAAAAATATTCAATGAGTCATAATGACTATGAAGCATTGCACAAACAAGATTAGGTTCTTATCAGCATTGGCAGTAATTTGCATGACTTCATGTTTTTTTACATCCTAAGCCAGTAAATAGTATCTTTATATGAATATTTGTAAGGTATATTAGTGAAGTTTAATGTAATAAAAATCACCAAGCACAGTCTCCCATAATGTTACTAACTTTTTATGGTGAGATCAATATTGATAAATTCAGTTATTTTTTGATTCAGTATACGTATTTGAAATAGTCTGATTTTTATAATTCGCCTACTAGATAAGCAATGGTATTAATTTTGTTGGCATAAATTAAACCAAAACTTAATTTGAGAGTTCTCAAGTTATCTCGTTTTCATACAGTTTGAGAGTGACAACAAATCCTTTGACAGAACTAAACCAACATTTAGACTAGTTTGGAACAACAGAACTGGTACCAATATGCAGGATTCAAGGTAAACTGTGAAGTAATATTGCAAAACAACCTTCTAGCAAGGCAACGGCAAGCACGATTACCCAACAGTGTGAATCACTTACCCAATCCAGTGGTGGTTTCATCCGTGGCTCGCAGACCACAAACCCTGCATATGGCGTCCACCCACTTCTCCATGTCAGCCTCACAGTCCGCCTCAAGGTGGTATGTGCGAGACTGAGTCTGAATGGTGAACACTGATCCACGAAGCTTTGGATCTAGCGTACCATGTCCAGAACGTTCCATATGAAGACCAGCATCTACCTGTAAAATAAAAAAGATTTAGTAATACATAATCAGTTGCTAGACTTTAATTTTTGTACATTTAATTATAAAATATGATATTCATACTTTACTCCAGAACAATGCCGGCACAGTAAATGTTATATCAGTTACAGGAAAATAGCAAGCAGGAAAGTCTCTATGGTAGGTATTAATACTGTGTTGTTTGATTATTATTTACCAGCTGCGCCAGTCAGTTTCACTCGCATGACTATCCAGCAATCCTATACATTTTTCGGGATAAAAGATTCCTATAACACTCGCCTGCCTTTTACCTATCTCTATGCAATAAATTACTCCATTCTATAGCTGTGTGAGAGAAGGACAACCAATTATAATATTAAATATAGGAACAGTGGTCGCAACACAAACATCAATGTTTTAAAAAACTTATGTACCACATAAAAAAGGCAGTGGTAGCCAAGTGGGAGAATTTCTGCCTTCCAAGGAGAAGGTTGTGAGTTCTAATCTTGGTGCCAGACACATACCAATGTGTTTCTGTAAAGCATATTGTATGTAATTATCACTCGCTTTTCAGTGAAGGATAACATGTGAGGAAACCCAAGTACCTACAAGAGAATTATTTCAAAAAATCATCATTATCATGTTTCCTAAAGTTACCCGAAATGCAGAGTTATTAATTTTATTATTATAAACACAAAATCTTTTTGTGATAACCTTCATGCTACACAAACAAGTAGGTACTCACCTGTTTTGATAAGAATTGTAATTCCTTTCTATGCTACCAAACATACCTAATTTAAGTCTGGTTTCCAATCTATTTTCTTGTTTATTTATTAAATACCTACTCCTTCAAGTGTTTTTATTTCATTATTAAAATGTTCCTGTTCAATAGTTGAATTATTGCAGCTCAACTATTTAATTGTGTACATACAAGTGATTCCTTGCAATGTTTCGAGATACAGTTAAAAGTTCACTTACTTGCTCACATAAATCCAAATTGATCGTGCCCTTGAGCCGCCTGCAATTCCGGTCCGCGTAGTAATCTAAGAAATATTGCCCCGGGAGTTCGCCCGACTGACGCAAGGCGAACCACCTTCTTCGCCATTTCTGGTGAACAGATGTAAACCACGTTTACATACAATAAAACAATCAACTATTTATTCATGTAAATATAACACAACAACATTTCAAATATTACCTACCGTCAGTACTAAACGATACATTAGCAAAACCTATCAACAAAGCTGAGCAACAAAGATAATAGTAAGCTTCGAAAGTAACAGGTACTTACTGTGCGCCAAATGCGTTTTGTTGGTGGCGATTTGGTAAGCCAACCCTCAAAAACGATATTCTTAGACATAATTAGATAAATATTTATTAAATATGAGTAATAATGAGTCACATAATTAACAAAATGCACTTCGTTCGTTTCTATTTCTTTTGCCAATCGCCATCAATCAATCAACTACTTATAAACTACAATCAGACAGTGTTACCAGATTATTACTCCAAAATATTTGACATGACTGAAATAGAAAATCTACAAAATGTGCTAAATTACTGCACAATTTTCAAATAAATCGTGTAATGTATAACACAGTCATTCGTTAAAAAAAATAAAGTACCTATGTAGAATAATTTATTGTTGATAGTATAATAACATACAGAAAAAAAAGCAAAAGTAACTCTGTTCCGCTGTCAGTATCTCCCAAAGTCTGGCAGCACTGTCGCTCAGGTATAGGGATGCAGGCAGAATGTTTGAAATAGTAGTATTATCGATTATCGATGTATTTCAAAAATGCTTAGAAGGCACCGAGGTACCTTCGATATTTGATCGAAGTTTGATATTATTTATTTTTCTACTATAAAATATCAAATGTTCCGATCGGATCGATTTTATTATTAGTTATGTACCAACTTATATTTTACTAATTTTTTAAATTAATTTTACTAAGAATAAATTTAAATTTAAATACAAGGAAAGCGCATAATTTTTTCGAGACAGTATTTTTTTTCTCCGCCCCGTTAATGTGAATGTATCGGGAAAAATACACTTTTACATGTTGTGAAGTTTATTTTTTTGTACTTATTATAATTTATAATTATAGTTTTATTTTAGTAACTACCTACTGCGCTAAGTACGCTTGTTTGAGTGCTGCTTTGATTATTTCAATGGCAAAATATCATCCGAATTAAACTGCGGCCGAATACGCTGTCCGTAATTTAAATTTACGGGAATGCAATCAAAATTAGGAATCTACTAATAAAATTACAAGTGCTGTGTAGTACATCATATTGATAACTAGGTACTTATCCGCTTTGTTGGATTATTAGGAAGTGATGATTCGCTAAGTTGCTCGTTTTATTACTACCCGGGCCAGTAGTTCATCGTTTGATATTCCGCGTGCCGTCACGCCGCACGGATTTCAGTGCAAAGTCGCAAGCCGCGCGGCTCAGCGCTGTGAGCGCGCGACGTTGCCGCTGCTCTAGTAGGTAGGTACGTTCGTAGTAATAGCTGATGAATAAATATTTTTCTCGCATTATACAGGTTGATACAAAGATGCAAAGATTTTCTTTTTTCTTTCCATGGATAGGGTAATCCCAATCCAAAAAAAAAAATATATAAATATATAATTTAATAATTATTATGAAGGAAATCCATGGGTCATACCTTGGAGGATTTTTTTTAAAATGTGTACATAAATTATATTCCCATATCAATTATTTTTTTTTATTTAAAAATGAGAATTACTACCAATAATAGTATGTTAGATGCATGCAAGCAACGCTTGAAACAACTCCGAGGAGGTCGGCATGCGTTTGCAGCGTAATAATAATAAAACCGTATGGTTTTACTATTGTATTTGATATGGATTAAAAAGTCTATTAAAAGAAATAGACTATTCAAAAATTAAAGCATATATGGTAGTTGACACTGGACGTACAACTTACAACGAATTTGAATTCGCCGCGAACCCACCTCACTTCTCGCGAACGAAACGCTTGTGTGTTTTAAGGGTAGTCAGCTACATCTAGTTCAATTTGATTTAACTAACCCCTGAGTTGCTCAGAAGCTCCGGCAAGAGGGCGCGATTTACGCGCGTGGGGTCAATAATTAAACCCTCGTCCGCGGCATTAATTGTAATAAAACCGGGTAATTTGGACATCTTTGGAATAAACGCTTGCAAAATAGTTTTTTTTTATTACTTTTTTTTTAACTGAACGGGACGTAAAGCAAAAAACCCACCCTACGCCGGCTGGCATCTTCAGGAGGTTCTGTTAGCAAAATATCAACCCAAGTTCGATGGTGGGCCCTTAAGGCCCTTAGTCCCGTCAAAGGGTACTTTTTAAAGCTAACTCCTCACCCACGGCTTGTTTTAAATGTTAGAAAAAATATATATAAGTAGGTACCTACTTAAATTTATCAAATCAAGTACACCGGGTTTCATGCTTTTTTTTCAAATTAAAAATTTACTTAGATACGTACCCGTTTTGATATTAAAAATATTTTTAATGGATTTTTTTATTATATAATTTAATATTAAGTACTATTTATCTTTTTCGAGTTATTTCGAAGGATTGTTTAATGTAACAGCCACGTTGAAGTGCGCGCTGACTTTGGCTTTATTACAATAGGTTTTCGTTCGATATTTGTGCTGACGTCTTACGTCCGATATTTGTGCGGCGTCGAGTAACTAGTCTCATATGCCTGGGCATATGAGACTAGTAAGTAAATTAGGTCTGAAGGGCACTGTCTCCAGGGAAATTACCAGTAATTTCCCTGGAGACAGTGCCCTTCAGACCGGAAAACACCGCTACACCACATCACTACACAGATCGCCTAAAAGTCTCACCTACTACTTAGCTAAAATGTGCTAAAATGTTGATTTTGCTAGCCCAAGCCCTGCTGTTTTGTTCAAGATTCTGTGTCAAACAAGAACCTATTTCTTGATTTTAGAAAACTAAGAAGGCTAGTTCTGTTTTGGGACTGATAGAACGAATGTTTGCCCATGTCAAAGATAATAAAAATAATATTCATGTCACAGTTCTTTTGTTTTTCTTCACAAACGCAGTGACTGTCAAAATTTTCAGCATGATAAAGTAGTTTACAAAAAAAAAAAACATAAAAATGGCTAATAATCCCATCCCCGACAAAAACAAGAAGCAGGACGATGGTCTCTTCCTGCTGGAAGTACTGGTCGATAAAATTAGTTTCTTAAAAAGTCCTTGTTTCTCCGATAAGGATTTTCGAACATGTGTCATTATAGAGGGCCCGGGCATGGAACCGCTCGAGATATGCGACGACGACCCTGGAGCATGCGTCGCTAAAAGCGGTAGTCCTTTCGTAAAAACGTTCAACAACGGCAAATCTTGTCTCTTTTCCCTCAGAGAAGACGAAATAAGCCGTGCTATGAGCAAGTTTCCCATTAAAGTCTCTGTAACCAAGTCCCTGCCTTGCGGCTGCCTTCCGACCAAAATAATCATGGGGGAAGCAACAATAGATATGACAAAAGAATTTGTTCAAAGTCGCAAAAAGTATTTGGAAGATCCTTCGATTGTAAGCTACCAAGCTATGAAGGATTCTTTCCGTATCGTCGGACCGGATGGAGCAGAGAATGGAGAAATAGTGATGTTTTTGAGAATATCATGTTTCGGAAAGCTTATTACTACAAGGTTCCAAGGAGCATCTGGTCCACCACGATTGAGCGCCGGTGGGCCATCGACTATCGCAGATCGCTCCTGTAACCCTCGGAGAGATTATCAAACGGCTCACGACCCGTGTGCTTGTGGCATCGCGAGGGACGCCGCGGCAGGGTCCGCCTACACGGGAGGACCACCCTGCCAACAATCAGGTGGTGGTGGTGGTGGTGGTGGCCCGTGTCCAATAGGTATATTGTTAATCAGTTTTTCTGCCCTTTTTATTAATTTTCACCTCGATATCGCCTGATAGACAGCACAGATCGTAGGTACCAAGTAAGTTGTGAAACATTTCAGCGCGTGACCCCTACTACAGTATGCCATGTGACGAGAATGATGACCCCTGCTATTGTTCTGGGCCACATCCTCCTCGTAGTCCTCCAATGGCGTGTAGAAATACCGGCCAGTATTGCCTTCACGTCCCTAAAGGTGAGAATAACTATTTTTACTTAGACTAAGCTTACTAAGCTTACTTTGTCCACATTTTGTTTTATTTAGTATTGGTATTAAAGTTTAGAGTTAAATTCTGAAATTAATATTTAGTTTGTATTAATTAAGTGCATCTAGATTACCATAATATTATTAGAGAAATCGTTCTGGACAAATCATAGTATCTTCCACGACCAACTGAATTACATACTCTGAAACGAAGACATGTATAGAACAAATTTGTTAATGGGCAGGTCGCACCAAACAGTTCGAAGAGGTAGGAACCTCCTCAGCGGGAAATGAATTAAAGATTAAAGTACCTGCCAACTCGGCGGTAATAAAGAAGATCAGCCAAACTCACTACTCCATGCAATGTCCGTTCTTGAAGGATTCCAGAACTGGCGAAGGACCATGCGTTTTGCCTTGTGCAAAGAATCAAATTAATTTAGCTCTGCCTAGCGAAGAAACGTGCTGCGCTGGTGCCCAGCCTGCCATCACGCAGTTCACGTGTGTAACGGAGGGCTGCATGACTGCGGCCAAGCACGGTCTACAAGCTGTTCTCGGAAAGGGAGACACAAAAACACCAGAAACTACAGTACCCAATGTAGACGTGTTTGTTTTGAAAGTGGCAAAAACTGCTTGGCAGGGTGACAGGAAATGTAAATTCGAAGTAGAGCTTACGACTCCCAAGGCTTCAGATAAGAAAGAACCTATCAAAAAAGTAAACACAAGGGTGCAATCCGATCTAGATTGCTTCTGTTGCACGCCAAAATATAAAAAATCGCCACGTAGAAAGTGGCGTTGAAAATAGTACTCATTATCTACTAATTTATGTAATGCTTTCCTAATAGAAATCATCTAAATACAAAAATTTAACTTTAAATGAGTAGACTAATCCAACAAACGGATCTAATGTCTAAATATCGTCAATGAGTAAAGGTTACTAAGTAGGTAACTTATAACTTATAATATAACTTATAAAACTTGGTAAGGTAACTTATAAATACAGGTTATTTGGGCAATCTTACACAAGTATACTGGTGTGGTCCGAAACGCGAGTGATGCGTTGTGCCGCAAGTTAATTATTATTATTATTCTATATTATCAGACAAGACGGTTATGGACCGTGAATAATACACACCAGACACACGACAATATTGGGGCATAAAGAAAATTGACTTACAAACTGTATTTAGATCTAACACACGAGAAAAAATAATTAGACTTTCCACTACTCTAATTAGTGTTATTATATATCTATGTAGTACATAATTAATATTTTAAATGACTGTCTCCACACCGTGTCGCAGTATTGGACAATGATATTCACTTGCTATTGTTTTCCGAATGCTGTAATCTATAAAATTGCGAAACCTATAATCCGAGTCATTAATGATGTTACTTTATTACGCATTATTGTACAAAGCCATCTGTTCTCACTTCCACAAACATGCCAGACGCACTGCAGTATCGAGACAGTCCTAACAGCATCCAGAAAATGTTATTATATTGAACACGTAGGGCATTCAGTGACTTTTGAGTGTATCGAAACCATAGCTAGCTCGTGCAGAAAATTTGACAGCAGGTGTAATTTTCACTTGAACAGAGCAACGAGGTTAAGGGTAGGACGATGTTCCCAACTCGTTTTCAATACACGTGTTAGTTAGTGACTTTTGATACGATCACCAAATTGTTCAGATTGCTGCCCGGCGGGGAACAAGGTGGTATTCACGCTACCATCGGATTGCTGCGGCGTGGGCGCGCATAAACAGCGCGCCTACTTTAATTTCACTTCGGACGGAGTAGGCGACGTGGCACGAGACGAGCCCGGCCAGTTACTGTCGCCTACCGCTGAAGATTACCCTGGAGTGGTTTACAATTACTCCCAGCAAGTAATCAAATTGCGCATTAACAAGACAGTAGAAATGGCAAACCGGAAATCAAAGATGGAATACCAGTTTGTTACGCCAGCTGTGTCGTACGATAGAGTCGTGCCTGTAAGAGACACGCGCACGGCGCAGTGCGAACCTTGCACCTGCCATACTTGTTGCCCACAAAAGACTAAAAATAACTAGTACTGAAAGTTTTTTATTTCAGAATTTTCTATATTTCTTTTATAATTCATTAAATGTTTGTTTAGTCCGCAACGTCTTTTTATTTTAATCATTTAGATAGATAAATAGATACCTAGAAACTAACCTAAGCTGTAAGGCGGATAAGGACATTGCATTAGATTTACTTTTTTACATAGGCATAATTTTTGATAAGATTGTTCTTTTATGAAGTTTATTTTGATATTAACACAAAAATATCACCGTAGGTGCACTGCCGAGACTGCCGTTCTACCAAGACTTAACTGAAGAGATAAAGCGGAACCTAAAAGTATCTTGTGATAAACTGAAATCAATTTCTATGGGATGCTCACTGCAAAACTTGCTACTTTTACATAAAGACTCTCAAGCGATACTGATAGCAAAACAGTGTTTAAAAATTTGCATTGATAATTTAATGCTCCCAGAAAAATCCCGTGACTCTATAATGACGTACTCATCCAGCTCTATAAGCGCTCTACAGTCAAAAACGCGAAGCGGATCCTTTTCGGATTCCGTGAATTTCATCGCCAGGCCACGGAGCTCTTACTCTTCGATGAAAAGTGGCGAGACTGCCACGAATATTCTGTTCAATAATAAAGAGACCACTGTTTACATGACACTGTATGATGATTACGGCCACATTCGCACTGCGGGGACACAGGCCACAGCTTCCATAAATAAATGTCTACAGGTGTGTGGCAGTGCATGCTCAAAGAATTTACTAGCCAGCATCACTGCAAAGTCTGGTTTACCTTCATCAACTACCATGTCAGTAGTAAAACAAGTAGCTCCGGTGAAATCGCTCCGAGGTGCGAAAGGAGTACGACAATCCGATATTTATTTTTTTGGAAGAAAACATCAAGAATCCAAATCGGGGATGGGAACTTCAAACTCCAAATCTAAGCTACGGAGACGCGAGGCCTATAGAACAGCGCCAGCTCATGTCGAAAGTGGAGGAATGCAAGCTCAGTACTCAAACAATTCATTTGGGGCACAAACTAACTCACATGGGACCTCTGCATCAACCTGCACTGGAAAAGCAGTTTGTATCAAAGAGTGGGGTAGAGAACCGTGTCCTGCTGCAAGTTGCAGCCCAAGAGGAGGCATGAGCGGAACTGTGTCTCACATACGATTAGGACCTACTATGCCCTGTCCAGTACACGGTAGGGACCCATGTACTGGCCAACAGTGCATCACCGCTACTTCACAAGAGGATAAGGAAGTACCAGTTAAAATAACACAAGTTACGAATCCTAGACATGGAGTATTCGAAATAGTCATACGGAAAATGACTGGGGCCCCGCTTGCGAGGAATGAACTTATGTTGGAATGGACCCCACCTCCTGTTCGATCAAGTTTATGCAACGCCCCCTGCTCTACAATTCCCTGCACTTATCCTGTCGCCTGCCGTCCATCAAGATGTAAAATGGTGGTATGCAAACCATCACCGTGTGCCCCTAGGTGTTACAAAAAATCCAGAAAGCCGTGCAGCCCGGCTCCTTGTCGTCCTGCACCTTATTGTAGGAGAAGTTGCAAGTTATATTACTGTGTAAAACCAACACGGCCGTGCAACCCTTGCCAACCCCCACCACGATGTATGCCTTGCCCGTCTCCATGTTTGCCTTGTCCGCCCCTACCACGATGTAGGCCTTGCTCATCGCCACCACGGTGTAGACCTTGCCCAACCACACGATGCAGGCCTCGCTCACCTGTACGATGTAGACCTTGCTCACCCCCTCGATGCAGACCTTGCTCGCCCCCTCGATGCAGACCTTGCTCACCTCCACGGTGTAAGCGTTGCTCACCTGTCCGATGTAAGCCTTGCTCACCTGCACGATGTAAGCCGTGCCCGCCTCCACAATGTAGACCCTGTCCGCTTCCACGGTGTAGACCCTGCCCGCCCTCACGGTGTAGGCCATGCTCACCTCTGCGATGTCAGCCTTGTCCACCTCCACGCTGTTCACAATGCCCCGCTCAACTGCCATGTGGAGCATGCCCTGCTCTTATGCCATGTGGGCCACCGTCTCCATGCTTACTCACATGCTGCAGTTCTCCCTGCGATTCGCCATGCAAAAGCACTCCCTGTCTACGGCCGTGTCCAGTAGGTCGTAGACGACCACGTAGGACTCGAAGCCAGCCTCGAATGAAAGCGCGCAGGAAACGCATGTCTCCATGTTACAACCGGTCGAGCTGCTGCCCCGTGGTACGATGCCGAAGCGTGCCCGGATCGTGCGGGGGCTGCTGTGGAGCTCCGCCTCCATGCCCACCGCGAAGATGCCGTTCTGTATTCCCTTACAAGCCTCCCGCGTGTTGCCGGAGTAGCTGTTCTACTTGTTGTAATTGAAACACAGGTGAGGGGTTAACTAACATATTACGTATTTATATTATCAAAATATTAACTTGAGAAACCTAACAAACAAACTGAATTACATAAATTGGAAGGAGACCAACAAGAGATCGGAAAACTATTTTTTCATAATAACCAAGACATAAGATTGTTTTTTCTGTATATCACCATTAATAATAAGGTTTATGCTTAATTCACAAATAAATTCGTGAAACTAACAACAGAAATCTTAATTTTATTACGTACCTCCTAAGTTATTTTCTTGCAAACACCCGTTTACGAAGTGACAAATATCCACGAAACCCTATTCGCAATATATTTCACACTCCCTTTTCTCGCACAAACCTAGGTCTACAAAACCCCTCAACTCGCATCTGCAACGAATACAATGAACTAGCCAACAAATTACCTGATCTCGATGTTTTCCATGACTCTCTACCTAGCTTCGAGCGCAAAGTTCTAACCCACTTCAGTTCATACTTACAAAGACCTCCAGAAGACAAATATGTTTAATTTAAGTTTTTCTCTTATTTTATTTTATTTGTAATTAACAAAATTTTAAATTCTTTTTTTTCATTCATTTTCTTATTCTTTTATTATTGCTTAAGCTACATGCTACTAATATTGAAATTTGTTTATGTTTTTTGCTCATCGAGCACCCACGGTGAATGTTATGTACGCCGTACTTGTCGTACACATCAGAACTGTACCTTGTCCATACTCATCTAATTAAGTATAATGTGTACGATGTGGCTGTGCTATATTAATAAATAAATAAATAAATAAATAAATAAAAGAGGGAGTCGCGTGTAACACGAGTAACATGAATTAGGGTAGTCCTACACCAGCAGCTTGAAGTTGAACCAGTTGTGACCGCTCTGAGCAGCCAGCAGCGCGGTGAAATTCCTTTCGTCCTCCCGTCTCAGGATTACAGTTGAATAAATTGTAGACTGCTCGAGCAGATGGCGACTGCTTAAGCTGTTGAGTGTTTTGAGTAACCTATTTTACTTATGTCCTTCTCGAGGGTTAAAATTATGTTCATACCGAATTTTATCAAGATCTGTTCAGCCCAGAATTTAGCACAAACAGACAATTACTATGGCTTTTATAACATTAGTAGTAGGTTTTGTAGGATGAAGCCTAGGTACCCAATTCTAAAGCCGACGGTGCTGCCGCCGCTGATGCTCCGGACGCTCGCTCCCTAATGGTCAAGAGGTAGACGAACGATAAGGATGACCTGAAATCCCCAACCATACTGTTTTAGTTGTTCTTCGTAGAGGTTTAGACTAACACACGCACACGGTTTACGCACCTATTTAAACCAAACTGTAGGTGGGTAGGTTGAGGTACCACAGCCTGTATACTCAGAATTGACATATGTATGAAGCGTGGTTGGTGGTGTAAACAGTGACGGTGCCGTTTTCATGGGAAAATCGTGTGTATATTGTGTAAAGGGCCAAATCCACCTCGTTCACCAGGTATGGCCGAATAATTGTGCCCGTAGTTGATGATATTTTTTTATTGCTGTACTCAACGATTGAGTTTAGTGGTTCTGCTAAACGATGGCCCCGTTTTTTCTAGACGTAATTTTCCTTTTTAAAGTAGTTTAGTTTTTACTCTATAGGTTTTTGTTACTGACAAGGCTACGGAACCTCTGGCGTGAACTGACATACACTTTACGCTTTTATTTTATTTGATAATGTACCAAAGAGAATATAACACTACGTTATATTCTGTACATAACCTAGTGATATTTTCTCTTTGTTCTGTACCACACACATAGCGAACCACGTTCTGTAGAAAATTCTTGTGTTCATTTAGAAATTTAATAAAAAATGTCAGACAAAAATGCAAAAAGTACTCAAGTTCAAGGCAAAGGGAAAAACGCTCAGGATAAAGTGAAAGGGAAGGAGGCTAATGGAGAAAAACCTGGTAATCCACCATGCCCGTGGATCTGCAACATGGTGCCCACCAACGTGCCGGGGCCAGGCCCTGCACAAACTATTTTGCATCCTAGGAAAGACGTGTTCGTCTTGAAGGTAAGCTATAATGGTGATAGCAAGTAGCGCCCTGAATGTGGTGGCTAAGCACAGGGTGCAGACCCTGTAGACGCGCAGATACAAGGGCACAGTCACGGAAGCTCGCACCGGGCGCATAAAAGACTAATTACGACACTAATAGATACATAACCCTTCAGGCTATATTGCCGAATGAACGCTCATTTATTTTTAATTTTGTATTTGACTGAGTTTTTTAACGAGACCAGCTAGCCGTTCACCTGATACCTGGTAATCACTGGCACTGCACTGCGGTCATCACCCTGAAACATGGGTTTAAAGTCTTATAGGTACTTAATAGTGATTTTAGAAACCCGTATGTATTAGGCACCGATCGCTTATGATGATCTCTGTCGGTCTGTGTAACTACTGAAACTACAGAACCGATTATGTTGGTGAAGATTGGTTTGGTTTTAATAATTATTTATTTGCCAATCTGAAAAAGGGAATTCTCAATAGAAGGCTGTCACATGATTTTCCTACTAGAGTAATGTAAATAAGTAAGTACTTAACTATGATGATGTTGCCATACTTAGGTTGCCAAGATTGGTGCTACTGGCGATCGTCGCTGCAAGATGGAACTAGAGCTCATTACCCCTAAGGGTCAAGAAAAAAAGGTTCCGGAGCGAGTTGATACAAGGGGTGAACAATGTGACCCCGACCCACCCCCATGCTGCTGCTTTAGACCAAGAAAAAAAAAGAAATAAATATGAGGAATTAATACCTATGAATACATTTGGATTATGTTATTTTGTAAAATAATGTTAAAGATATCTTATTTGTCTACCACAATAGTTCGCTATTGAACCTATTTAAGTAAATATAGTGTATACAGCATCAAAAAACAGAGAGCATGTATTTTATTTTAATTATAGCTGTATTGCACTCTACTGTGACGGACGAAAAATCGTTATTTATTAAATTGGTGGAGTGACGCTTCTGCTCCTTTAAGGTACAGATAGACATGCTCGTTACTAACACGAAAGCATACTATTGATGAGCAATAGCTACTTAGTGGTATGTGTGTCAGTGTTGCTAGTAGCATGCTTATTACGAGCATGCTCAAAAATCGAACGACGTTCGATTTTCGAGCATGCGACCTACTGCGCGGGTGGAAGGGGGCGTGCTTTGAGCGCGTCATTCGCGTCGTCCGTCTCGGATTGTTTAAAATGAGTAGGCATGCTGTTTTTAAGCAAATGTATACAGCTGAAAAGCATGCTCGTTTTACGCATGCTAATAAGCATACCATTTTAGTAGCATGTCTAACCGTACGTTTAGTATATAGCCCCGCTGATTCCTTTAAAACCACTGATCACGCTTACTTATAAGAGCAAAACCTTTCTTATATCTTAACTCTTCTTTTTCTGAAGTGCAAACAATATTTCATTGGTTTTTGTTGTCTATGTCAATGGAGTCAAAATGTTTATGGCAGAATTGGCAGACCAAATAATGTGAAACAGAACTTAAATGGATGGCAGGGCAGATAAATCTACGATGTACTAAAACTTCGGAAATGCTAGAAAACTAGTAAAGTTTAGCAAATTTCGATGTAAA
The DNA here is from genome assembly GCA_912999815.1 of Campaea margaritaria. Lineage (NCBI taxonomy): Eukaryota > Metazoa > Arthropoda > Insecta > Lepidoptera > Geometridae > Campaea > Campaea margaritaria. The sequence goes on from OU538788.1 coordinate 13,262,548, forward strand.
ATTATCGTTTCTTCATCTTACATAGAAAATTTAAAGTGCTATTTATTATTTATAAATATACCTATAAATATAACCTACCCATTATGGCCACGGGTCCTAACGTCATGAAAGAGAAACCGAAACCCCGTAAGCCCTATGAAGAAATTGGAGCCATATTTAACGGGAACGAGGTAAACAGCTTTAAAAATCTTGAACTTATAAAGCTTTTATATACAAATGCAACGTTCTGGGTGGCGCTGTAACTGATGTAGGATGACGTGGCGCTTGCTATCAGGTGGACCCAGTCCTCATTTTGCATTGGCCGTTTCACACCACAATAGGAATGTGGTGCGAATCGACCTAGTCTCTTTTTTAGTTGGATCTTTCGCACCACAATCTAAAGTGTTATGAACTGGGATATACAAAATGATTTAATTTTGGGGGTACCTCACCATTTATTTCAATAAGTCTAACTATGTGACCCCCTTTAGTTCAAGATAAGAGTGCCGAAGAGCACCTCGAAGCCTCCCAAGCTGACACCGTCACAGCAGAGACTGCAGCAGCAGTGCACCTGTGACGAAGACGAGTCGGTCTGCTCCGAGACTTGTGGGTATGGCGCCGACGCCGCGGGCAACCGAAATAACCTCTGCTTTCAGGTACTTAACTTCGGAAATTAGTGTATAGTCTGTTCATCAAATTAAATTTAGAAAAATGATTCAGACAGTTTTATTATTAGGCCAATCAAAACAATATTTTTTAAACTCCATATGTTCACTTGGGAGACAGGCCGTTTATAATTTTTTTGTCTGTCTGTCTATCTGAAATTTTGTCTTGAATGGGCTCCAAAACGGCTCAGCGGATATCTGTTAAAATTTCAGGGATTCAATTAGAAATTTAAACATGCATTTTCATATGTGTAAATTTCGATTTCTTACAGGGTTCTGAAGTATATGCGCAAACGAAGTTACGGGTACAGTTAGGTTATAAAATTAATGTGCTTACAGATTCCAGACGACATGTGTGAGGCTCTCACTAATCGCACCCAGCAGAACTCTGAGCTGGTGTACAGCAAGAAGGAGGCCCACGCCAACTTGTGCACTCTGTGCAATGTGACCCCCCCGGACGCTCCCAAGGGGGTGCAGGCCCAAAAACTTCTCCACCCTGACAAGGACGTGTTCATTCTCAAGATCGGAAAGCAAACCGATGAGCCTAATCGCACTGGAAGCATTGAAGTGAGTTTAATCATTGTTCACCAGTTAATGGTGACGATATGATACGATTTACTTCTGCCTTTCATTTTAAAATAAGCAACTAAATTGATCCATGTTAAAAAGGAAAGTCGTGTAGGTAAGTGGATAAGTAAATGTCATTGAATCCTTTCATTTCTGCATCTTTAGTTTCAACCAAATTGAATCAATCGAATCAATTAAACCAAATCATTTTATAAGCTGCACCTAGGTATATCTACCTAGAAAAGTGTAGAAAAATCTGTCTAGTGCTAGCGTTCTCGCAATGAGTAATAATTTACGTATACACTTGCTGTGCCCCGCGGTTTCACCTGTTCCCGTTCCTGTGGGAATACGGGGATAAATATAGCGTATGTTTACTCGCTGATAATGTAGATTTTTTTAAATCGGCTTATTAGTTGAGGCGTGAAAGCGTAACAAACAAACAAACTCACATTCACATTTTTATATTAGTTAGGATGAAGCAAAAACATGAGATCCCTTTTTACGAAAATTGCGCGCACGGAGCGGAGGTGTTTGAAATTTGGCAAGGTTTATTAAAAGGAGTTTGAAATAAGACAAATAGTTCGGGAGTAAGAGGTCATCATACAGTATACAAAGGCAAAAATGTTGTATCGTCATCTCATCTCAGTTCTTTGATTAAAGAGATTGACAATAGAACCTTAACAGCGTTCAAACTTAAAATTTAAATGAATTATACTCGAACTTCGACAACTAGTAATTATAAATAGATAATCCACGCGATATGTTGCCCTTCAGTTTAGGTAGCTAAAGGAGTGGTGCCCGATATCTATTTTAGTCCACTGCAGGTATGTCTCATTACTACGACTATGATATTTTTATGTTGACATATAACATAAAAAAATAAAACAAAAACATAAACATAAAAAAATCATAGACGGCGCCTCCAACTGGTATATTGTTTACAATAATGGTTGAGTACCAAATTGAGCAAGTGAATTGAAATAGGCAGATAAAATTAGTTACTCCCATTCCTCAATGACACAATATTGGTATCAATAATGCATTGAACAGCGGGTCACGAGGGACGCTAGGGCGTGCACGAAACGAAAATAGAATTGTCGACATCCCCATAAGGATTATTGGTGCTATTTTCTCTGACGGGGGTGTATTTCCGAAGCACTGGTAGAGTTTCTGCGAGTTTCAGCCATGGATTACCAGTTGATAGGGAAATAATCATTTTTCAAACTGAAACCATTATCAGTTACTCATTAGTCTAGTTTATCATATTCGATGTATTTTTATTGTTCTCCATGTAACATATATGAGGCGTAAGTGTTTGGCTTGTAAAAGTGCATTATTTTTTGATACTTACAATGAACATTTTGAGTTTTGATCTCGAATTAATTAAATTGTTCATCATTGTCGCGATCCAGTTCTATAGAAAATTATATTAGGGCTACAATGACCTTTTAATGATTTACTGACTTGTGTAATACTCTAAGTAATACATGGTAGGTATAACAGCTAAATCCTTTTTAAGGTGGAGCTAGCGACGCCTCGCGCTCCAGCCAAGCCGAAACCATTAACCCATTCCTGCAAGCAGATCCAATGTGAAGACGAGGATATTCCCTGTTGCATGCCCTGCGGGAGCTGCCGCCCAGGAGTTCCTCGGAGACGCAGGGTTAAGCGACCCAGATGCATCTGTGAACGATATTGCAGTTAATAAAGAAAATATGATACATACAGCTGCTCTTAGACCTGAAAATAACAAATTGTATGCCTAGATAGATGTAAACCCAATATTATGTAAGTATCCTGGATACAGTTCTATAGTACGAAACGAACAAATCGGGATAAAACTCGGCTCAACGAACGTCAAAAGTTATACCGTTTTACATGTGAACTTACCAATTAAAATGTGCTTAACAAAATAGAAATGGCATTATTTTATCACTATAGCGCACCGTTTCACTGGCGTAAAGTGTTATCGCAAAGGAACTGTAATTTTTTATGGGATAAAGTGTCCTATGTTCTATTCCAGGGCTGATCGGATTTTGGTGTAATTTGATATAATACTATCTGTATACTGAGTTTCATCAAAATCCGTTCAACTGTTTCAGCTTGAAGAGGTAGCAAACACACGCACACACGCGCACCAACTTTCGCATTTATAATATTTGACAGATTAGGGTTTGGACTGTGTGTCGCCTTGAACAAAATTCTGAAATAGAGGTACCTCTACCTACCTACCTATCAAAAACTCAGGTGTCAATCTGTCATCTTTTAAATGGTTTACACCATATGGTCTTAAAAATCAAATTATCGAATTTGGGGTGCTTCCGCGGGCTCTCTATCAATCAACACATGGCGCTTTTTCTTTTTAGGAGTAGTCTGTTGTTGTTAAAAAAACATTAATTGAAATTTAATGAAAAAAGTTATAGCTCGCCCCACATTTTGAAGACATCTCGATAATTATTAATAAGACTAAATTTTCTTTAAATATTTGTCTAAGGAGATGCGAATTTAGAATTAGTTAGGACTCTTTTACAAAATTTCACTTAATTTTATTTTATATCTTGAAACTGTAACCCTCTATTCATAAAAAGTTATCGAACGTCTCTTAGTACTGCGCAGTACAAAATTGCAGTGTGCAGTTTTACTAAGCGTCAGTTAACTTTGTATGATAACAAGGGGGTGAGTTTTACAGCAAATAGGTTTACCATAAGATAACGTACTTGGTGAATGTGCTACAAAATTTTATTTTAAGTTTCAGCAAAGATTATTTCCAAGTTCCAGCAAATAATTATGGAAGAAAAGGTCTTTTTACTTACAATACTTTTAACGCCATCTAGTCGGTTAGAGTGAAAGCAATGAAAACTGTGTGGATAAGGTCATACGGAGAGAGTCCTGTGAGGTTATGTCACTTCAGTACCGTTTCCGCAACAAAACGGACAGGTGGCGCTATCTATAATTAGGTACTAACTTGACCTGGGTTAATTTAATACTTAGTTTTGATTTTTCGATTTAGATTTTGTTTGTTTTGCTAAATCAGACTATACATTAGACGTTTTCTCATCACGTTAATATACCTCTACACAAACTACTGAAAATATTGGCATTTGGTTTAAATTTAGTAAGTTTAGTTTAGTTTTTTTAGTTTACTTTAGGATGATCCTAAACTAGGTACCCACCTACTTGTAATTTTAACAAAACGCATAAATCAGATCCTAATAAGTAGGATCTCATTTACGCGTTGCATTTACTTAACATAATTTTATGGATACATACCTAATTATGAAAGTTCATGAAAATATTTTTTCACAGATTTGTTACCTTATTATTTTGACTAAATTTATCAAAATCCACAGCTTTCGAACTGGACCTTGCAACCCCTATATCTTATCAACCCCCGGATTGATTTTGCTAATTTTCAAACTTAGCCAAAGTACCTGAACTCTTAGGAAATAAAGGTTCATGAAGATCATTATTTATAACTAGCTGCACCCCGCGGTTTCACCCGCGTAGTTCCCGTTTTGTTCCACGGGAACATACTATCGGGATAAAAAGGACCCTATAACTCAATCCTGGTTATAAACTATCTGTGTCCCAAATTTCATTCGAATCCGTTGAGTAGTTTTTGCGTGAAAGAGGAACAAACATCCATCCATTCTCACAAACTTTCGCATTTATAATATTTATAGGATAAGTAAGTATATTATTTATTAATGTTAACTCTATACTATTTTTGTAAGTCATTATAGTAAAAAAATTAATTTGTGTTTTTTTTTCGGTGTCAGCAACAGTACAAGTTATCCAGATATGACCCACTCTGCCTGAGTCGATCCAATGTTGATTACGATTAGCATTCAACTGAACTATCGCCCGGTCGTTTAGTCAATAGTCTGTCGTGTGCGCCCACTCTCACTCTGAGTATGAATATTCTTTAACTATTTCATCACACGTTGAATAATTGAATTCAATTACGCCTAACATAACAGAACGTAAATATTGCATCAGCCGCCAAATCCGTTCGGGCAGACATAAAGACGGCAATGAACTTGTAAAAATGCCTTGCCTTGATTCGCCTACTGACTTTGAAATATAATAATTCAGCTAGAAGCGTGCACTTTCATAAATTATGCGAATGGTCGAACGACGATTTATTGAGACAAAATCACTTATTGTAACTACCTATATTATACGGGTATCATAGCGTAATGTAGGCTATGGAACCACTCATTAATAATGGTAGTAAAAAACTACTTTTATAAGAGCCTAAATTGCTTGGATAAACATTATGCACTTAATTAAAAATAAATAATTTAATGAGAAATTTACTTTTTATGACTTAACAAAGACACAAGACAAGGCCTGTGTCTTGTCCCTAGACAACATAATATTTTTTTTTCAACATAATGTTTGCTCTCTTTGTAAATTTTATTTGTAACACCAACTTTTTTGGCAATAAAAATCCATTTATAATTCATTAATTTTAACTAGCTTCATCTTAGCATAATGTCTCCATAAAAAACTTATTTCTATTTAATAGTAGCCCCGAGTTTTTTCAATAAGATAAGACACGACACGAAGCTCAAGGAGATAGATGTGATAATGAATTTCTTGACGAGATAGGTACGAAATTAAGTGTTGGTTGACTTGTTGCTCGACCTTATAATCAGGCCCGGATCATCCCTAAGGCGGATTAGGCAACTGTCTAGGGGCCCCGCGCCGACTGGGGGCCCACGGGGGCCGATGCGGGCAACGCACAAAGAAAAAATCGTTTCAATAATTTAACAATTTTATTTTGTTGAGAATTTGTATACTTCCCTTATACTGTACCTTCTTCTTTACAAAACTCGACGAGATGCTTGGTTGGTGATAGACTCGACTTTTGTAATAGAAAAAATATAAGTATTTCAAAAAGTAAGAAAAGGGTGAAGTGAAAGGGCCCCGAGAATTGCAATACCCAGGGGCCCGGATAGGGTTAGGTAATCCGGCCCTGCTAATAATGTAGGTTTTTCACTTATAGTATATCATTTGAATTTGCGGCATTCTTCATACCGGCATTATTATTCCAATGGTTATAGTGCTATATAGTTGAGTGGGGCAAAGTTATTTGGGTAGGTAAATAAGCCGTATGGCGTTGTGCCAATTGGTGCCAAACGATACGTTCTGCAATTTGGGAAGGTTTGTCTTGGGCTATTTGTAGATCACTTTTTGATAGAAGTCTAATAATAGTCTAAGACTGTCGTTTACGTAGGCGACATCCGCCTGTGACTGTGACACACAAAGAGAAAATACCACTACGTTATAGTGACACAGTTTGAGCTATTGCGGAGGTTACTACCGCAATAGCTCAAACTACTACCACACTCCTCAGATATCTTGTATCAAAGTAGGGGATGTACTTTAATGTTTCCGAACGAACTATAGTGTTGCATTTCTATCATTGCCATTATTTATAAACTTAAAGCACTATCTTTTTGAAGTTAAACTTCTTTACGCACGTTTCACTTGAGGAGTAAGCTGGTGAATGCGTTACGAAAAATGTGATCGGGCGATGCGAACGGAAGTTGAGAAGGAGATATAAGTTAGTCAAGATAGAAAGAAATAGAGTTACGTTTCTTTTTTTTTTTTAATAATTATCCTTTAATATTTTTTTTTTGTTATAATTTTTTATTTGAAGTTTTATTTCTAATATATGTGTCCCAGCACACAATTCGTTTTTTTCTCTTTAGGAACACTACACTCACACATTGACAGGCTAGAGTACCTGGCATGAAAATGGCGCGGATGGAACTGTGAAATTTGGGATGGTTAAAGTTTATAATAATATGGAGAAAAAGTGGAGAAAGCTAATATTTTTGTAAAATAATGCATTAGAAATACCTACATCCCTACTATATTATAAATGCGAAAGTAACTCTGTCTGTCTGTTGCTCTTTCACGCCTGAACTACTGAACCGAAAGAAATGAAATTTGGTACAGAGATAGAGCCTAGGAAAGGACATAGGGTACTTTTTAATGCGAAAAAAGCATTGTAAGGGTTTGATATAGGGGATAAAAGTTTGCATGGAAGTTTCGTCATTTTTTAAGCTAGAAGCTTGAAATTTATTTAGTCTTTTGATTAAATATAAATAAATTTCACACTCACTACGTGAGTTAGACATACACACATAATGTAAGGCAGAAAGGCACGTAAGAGTTGAACTACTTTGACATGAAGGTTTATTGAAAGAAGTTTGAAATAAGACAAAGAGTTCGATAGTATGATAATATCATCATAGACTCTACATAGAGTATAAAAAGGTTTAAAATTGTTTTGTATTGACGTGACTACTCTTTTAAGTTTTCAGATTGATCTAAAGAGTATTTCATGAAAGTTTTTCCTACTTTCATTATGGCTAGACAAAGCCTCGGAATGGGAGACAAATATAATTATAGGATTGACATAAAGTAATTTTACAGCATCGTTTTAAATCCATGGGCACCCAAATTAATAAACACTGAAAGGAACCAGAAACTCTATCTACACATCCACGTACCATGCCATACCCACACACGTACAGCGTTGCCGGACGTCCCGATTTTCAAATCAAAATTAAATGTCCCGCACGGGACAGGCTCGGTCCCGCTTTTCGGGGATAACTCGACCGAACGTTATTTTTTATTCACAATGCGAATAAGAGACAAATATTTAACGATAGGGTAAATCAGATTATTTTTTTTTTTATATATTTTTGTGGCTATTTTTGCCATCTATTGTCACGTAAACGTAATTTGAATCCAAATAAAAAGATAAATATTTGTATACTTACGTTTTTTTACTATGTCCCGCTTACGACGAAAGAATCCCGCTTTTTTCACTCAAAGAGTTCTAAAATCCCAACATGACAAAAAAAACTGGCAACGCTGAGCGCTGTTGTCCATACGTACGCGTAAAAATAAATGACGTTATCAGGTACCTAATTACCTCCATTTATTTTTTAAATTAATTACACCGCCGTGGCCATTTACAACAAACATTATATAATATTATATTTCCCAATCCATATTACTATCTTGCTATAACTTGTACCTACAAGTATATGTACATAGATTATTTATTATGTAGGTAAAAGACATAATGCTTGTGGCAATGACGTGAAGCGGGATCTCTGTAGGTGTGAATAATTTATGCAAATGTTTTGTTGCTGTGCTCAGTCATCTATGCTCGATGCTCTAAGGTCATATATTAGGCTGGGCTCTAAAAAAATTATAATATAAATATGTTTTGGGTCTAGTTACGCTATAAAACTCTACATTTCCCAGGTTAAAAACAGCTAGTCACTTGGCAATATTACTAACAGCAGCAACAACTGAAGATCACGAAAAAAACAAAAGTCCATCGCGAATCCATCATTCCAATCGACAGTTCGTAGTATAGTCCCATAGAAAAAAAAACACTTTCAGTTTTTCTGAAATTCTCCAATTATACGGGCATTTTTTTCCAAAATTTCTTTTTCAGAACCTTACATATATTGGAATTACCTTGTACAAGAATTCAAAATAATAGTCTAATGGAATATAACAAAGGACTTATTATCCCTGCGGGATAATATTTAACGCGAGGAGTAAAAATTTCAATGAAACCGCTGACTCCTAAGTTAGTATGAAAACTATCATATACCATCTTTCAGCGGTAGTCATTCCTAGGTATCTGCTTACAGTCGACATAATTAATAGAACCTTTATGGGAAGTAAAATACTCTTAAATTACGTAAGATAAACGGACGTCTGTAAACGGTAAACCTGTCGGGCAGTGTCTTGCTCCCCTCAGCGGCCGCGGGTGTCGTAAACAGGGCAGCCTGTTACGTAAGCTTACAATAGAATAATTGCACGTGATGAACCTGTACCTAACTAATACTATATTGTGAAGGATGCTTGAATCAATACCAACTGAACTAGGTCGATGCACTAAATAATGACCGCTAATAAAATGCGACGCCTTATTGTTATACATATTAGGCTAACATTAGACGGACTGCACGTATTCTACTGCATGCAGTCGTGACTTCAACTGCATTAGGTCGGCTTCAGGCTGCAGTCGTGTGGTGCCGACGTGGGCGAGTCATCTTTAAATGCGAACCGTTATTAAGGGAGACGGTAACGAGCACAGGGAAGCCTTAATTTTTGGATAAATTAAGATGGAGGATTACGATATTGATACTATTTATATGTTTTTTTGAAAAGTGTAAGTTTTGTAATATGTAGTAGATATATATTGTGTTGTATATTTTGTACATCAATCATTAACTTTCACACTAAAGGTCCTGAGCGAGGCGTGGCGACAACTGTGTGTACTCCGATTCGACTGCAGACAAATGTTCGAAGTTGAATGCATTGACCGCGCTTGCAGCTTCTGTGATGTCAGCCTTAGCTAATAATCGACTGCGGTAACAATTGCTCATATTGCACTTCAACCCGGCCTTAATTACTTTTCAATCTCGTCGGCGACTACAAGTGCAACGATTTATTTATCTTCTATATAAACTTATCAACTATTGTATTGTTTTATTATTTGAAAACATTACCTGCGTACCTACCTTATAAACATTTTTAGTGACTTTTTATGAAAAATATATTAAATTATTACATTTATTGCACGTAAAATGTAACGTTGAATTGCACACCAAAATGAGTGTGAAAAGAATTAAAAAAAAAACGTTTTTCTTGTTTTTTACTAAGTTTGAATAATTGACCACTATGAGAATTGGTTCTTTTGAGGTTCATAATATGCCATTTTGGGAATTGTCCATTTGAGACTTATTTAGGCATTTTCAGTCTTATAATAGGCCGTTTTGACCAAATGCCATTTTGGGTATTGGGCACTCTGCGGCATTAGTGTTCCAATAGGCAATTTAACCAGTTTTTGTTAACTATGCGTTACAAATAAGATATTCTCATACAGGAGAATTAATAAGTTAGCATTGCTTAGCAACTACATAAAATAAAGTAATAAATTTGTGACGTCCTTATCAGTAGGTAATTTGCAAAATTACAATACCATGAGGGCTTGGTGTTAGAAATATTATGTTCAAAGTACAATTTACAGACATTTTTTCAGTACCCGGTAAACAAATAAAGAAAATTCACTAAGAAAATATTGCCACCACCACTCGGCTACGTTACGGCTCAATGGATTTTGATGAAATAGAAATTAAACAGTAAAAGTAAAAGTATACTCATGTATTAATTTCATCGCCGCCATCGCGAGTGAAGCCGCTAGACGTATAGTAATAATCATCATCAACCCATAACGTCCCACTGCTGGGCACGGGTCTCTCCTCACTTTCGTGAAGAGGGTTAGGCCATATTCCACCACGGGGGCCAAGTCCGGATTGGTGGATAGCATACCTACCTCCAAAATAATTCTCGGGTATGTATGTGGGTTTCCTCACGATGTTTTCCTTCACCGAAAAGCGAGTGATAATTACGTACATATGTTTTACAGAAACACATTGGTACATGCCCGCACTGGGATTTGAACTCACGACCTTCTGATTGGAAGGCGGACGTTCTCCCACTAGGCTACCACGGCTAGTAATAATATTCGCAATAAAATCGTTTATTTGCGAAAAGGCAAACTACAGTCATCATCATCCTCAATATGAACACATTCATCACTGCTGTACACAGGCCGTCTTTCAGAGAGTCAGAGGGAGAGAGAGTGGATGGGCCATAATCCCATACGTGGGCCCAGTGCGGGTTAGTGGATGTCACATGTCCTTCAATGTTGAGGTTCTCTGACGTGTCGGTTTTCTCATGATAATTTCCTTCGCCATTTTTTTGCAATGGCATCTAAAGAACATTCTCGCTGAAATAATTACCTCCGCCACGCGGTTTCACCCGCACCCGTTATTTTCAAACAATCATGCAATGCAAAAATCTGGGTGGCATTGTATCTGTTATGGGCAGGCGTAGCGCTTACCATCAGGTGAGAGACTTGCTCGTCTCGTCACACAGTCAAATAAGAAAAAAACCAAACTGACTCATCTAATTTCTAAATGTGTTATTTTAATGTACCTACTGCTTCTTTCATCATTAGGTTATTGCTGAAGGTCCCGAAAGTAAGTATGGAAAAGACAAACCCAGCGCCGCAGCGTATGATGCAATATTGTCTTATATTTCAAGGTCTTTTCAATAGAACTCGAAACTAATTTTCGTTTAGGTAGGTCAGTTCGTAGCGATGACAGTAAGCGATCGTAGTACTCGTAGTAGTACCCAACAAAATGTAGGCCAAACGATCAAGCTATCGATCGTTGGTACATTACCTACAGTTGTAAATAATTATTTGAAAGGAACACCCCGTCAAATAATATCAAACAATCGACGAACATTTTGGTTATGTTCTGAATTTACTTTTTTTTTAAATTATTAATAGGGTTAAATTTTTAAATGCAGAAGCTCGTCCCATTTTTAATGCCTAATGGGTAGTGAGACTAAAACTGCACGAGAGCTACTTTAGCGACCAATTTATCAGCGAGTAAGGCTATATTTTATCCCCGTATTCCCAAAGGAACGGGAATTATACGCGGGTGAAACCGCGGGGCGCAGCTAGTCAAATATAAAAATAATCTATTCTCAAGACAATATTATAACATTATACATAGGTGTTGCGTTGCGACACACCTTAATACCCTTGATTTGTTTCCCCTCGGCCAGGCGTGTTTTGTTTGCAATCGTGAGCACTGCCGCTATCGCCTATCATTCTGAAGTTGATACGACGCTTTTAGGCCCACGGACGTCATCTCATTCTACTAAAAGGAATAATATGCCACAAGAAGACGTATTGCCCACGACTCCTTGTGTTCCTTGTTTGTTCAACGTGGTGGTACAATCAACATCAGAAAACGATGATCACACAAGTTTTTAAAACCATAAAGCACGGAGATATGGAAATCCGCACGTAACTTAATAGAGTTTCGGTGCGGGCGCGGAATCGAACCCGGCGTCGTTGAATTGCCAAGCGCATAAGTTACAGCTCGACGAACGTCGAGAGAAATGGCGCGACGACTCTCGTCTTGATACGATATGTTTAGCAAAAAGATCCCACTTTTTCTAATAAAAAGGTCGAGATGCCGTGTCGGCCGACATTTCCGGGAACGTCGTTCAACGTCTCTGGTGGCATGTGTTCCGAGCAAAAACCACACTACTCGTTGTCCAGAGATATTCGTCTCCTTGTCATTACGAGTATAATAATATTACACGAATATACAGGGTGTCCCACGAATATGCCACATAGAGGAAAAGTACCTTGAATATTGTAGATGGAACATTTTACTGAAACAAGACATTATTTGAATTTAAAAAAACAATTTAAACTGCATTCATAGATATTTAAATAATTACATGGTTGAACCGGGAATCGAACCCGTTACACGAGAAAAATATTCAACCTGTAGCTTTATCATATCGATCGAAAGGCTTCATCATAAGGATTATTTTTTGCTAAATAACTTATTGTCAGAAATAAAAGGAAGACCATGAATTTTAACATTTCATAGAAGCTGTATACATTAAGGCTCACCGAATTTCGTACATAAATTAATAGACATGACTTACCCATGTGCATGACGGATTTCTCATAAAAAGACTTAATTTTAGCGTAGGACGTACTATATGGATTTTCCGAAATGTGGGCCGACATTGTAGGACGAGGACGTAGGACTTCAAAACAGTAAACGGAGACGCGCGTGAACATTATAGCTATGGATGCCTCGGGAGAAATCGTCAATTGTCTGAACTACAAAATTAGAAGAAACTAGTTGAGCCCCGCGGTTTCATCCGCGTTGACTATTATCCCACGGGGACTGTTAATTTTTACGTAATAATGAGGATCCTATATTCTATTCCAGGACCAAAAAATAATTGTATATACCAAATATCATTGAAATCCGTTGAGCCGCTTCGGACCCTATTCGGAACAGCATTTTAAACAGATAGACAAACAGACAGACGGACAGACAAAAATTGTGAAAACGGTAATTTATGATTATACCAATAGGCATCGTATAAATAGCAGTTTTCTATTATATGTTGGAATTCGTTTTGAAATCACAGACGGACACGTTAATTTTAATATTGGTTATGTACATATATTTGAAATTCACTATCCCATACTGGGCCAGATTAGTGTATCGTGGTCATGGTCCTATTTAATGATAGCTTACGGTGGCCTGCTTCTCTCTGAGAGAAGACCTATGAATTTTGGCTGTGGGAACATGAAGGCCGGGTTAGAAACATATACATTTTCATGAGCTGAATCTGTATATTATATCCTACTAATATTATAAATGCGAAAGTTTGTGAGAATGGATGGATGGATGTTTGTTCTCTTCCACGCAAAAACTACTAAGTGGATTCGAATGAAATTTGGAACACAGATAGTTTATAACCAGGATTGAGTAATAGGGTACTTCTCATCCCGATAATATTTTCCCGTGGGACAAAGCGGGAACTACGCGGGTGAAACCGCGGGGCGTAGCTGGTATAATATAATTTTCTAGCTGTGCTTACCTACGTTAACCATCAATCCCACTAAAACTGAACCTTTTCCGGAGTAAAAGTCATGTCGCCGTTTAAAAAACGGAGACAGAAGATCTCAACGATACGTTGCTCCGTTGTTTCATAAAAGAAGAAGAAACGAAACACTTTCGTATATACTTAGAACATCAGATGAATAATACGCATCCAAATTTTAATTGTACTACTTTGAAAAGCATCTCCATAAATGATTGCAACTGTGAACTAATGACATCCTTATCTAAGCATCATTTCTTAGAATCTTAAAATAATTCGACTCTATATCCCTTTGGATAGGGTAACGTGTTTATTTTGTTAAGTGGATACTCATATTGACAATTCTAATGAGTACTAATTAGCTAACGAAGCCGTGTAAATAATTAAATTATACATAACATAGGTACGCAGTTATTAATTACTATCAGCTCTGTTACTTAAGTTTAATTTTGTTTAGTTCTACCCATATAACACGATGACTATTTTTTACGGTTTGATTTAGAAATATTATGTAGATGAGTTTGGATTTAAAAATAAGCCTCTACCTGGATGGAGTACATACAATTATAAAAGTTTATATAAGTTATTTTATTTATTAAACTCCTAGGGGCCTTAATGATATAGATAATTATGTCTATTTAATTCAGAGTAGATCTAAAAGTAGACAAAACAGTTTAATTATAATAAGCACTGTCATTCACCGACTATGTTAGGTACTGAAAATGTGCCAACACGTCATTATAGCGAATCACGCGTCGCCGAATCTGTGACATCCCCATAACGGCTGAGTGTCAACAAACTGAGTCAAAAAAACTCTAATTAATAGTACTACCAACCATCTGGTCTGCAGTTTTTTACCTTACTGAAAAGCGTGACGTTTCTACGTGTTGCCCTGCCTTTGCGATAATAATATAACACTGGCAGGCACGTGTAATACGAAAAAAGTTAAACAGGTCGAATCGTGAGGTCGGCTGCCGGGACCACAGCGCTGGGTGGGAGACCGCGCCAGAAATTGGGCGGGTAACCCAAACGCCTGGCGTTCTCAGCGACCGTGATGGGACTCTACCAAGACTCTATGACGCAACATTTGCTCGGACTTGCTTGTGCTGCGTGGTGTGTATTAAAGCCGTATCGCCGGCAACGCTCATTCCGCTTTTAACTCGCGAGTCGACCGCTCGCGTGCTATTCGCATAAAAATAAACACGTGGTTCTGTGCTTCGGTGTCACTTATAACCTCTCCACCAGCGGGCACTGCAGCGGCCGGTTCGTCCCAGTGAGTCTTTAATATATTATTCATTTATTATAAATTTTCTTCAAAAGTGTATCAATTCGACGGGCTCGATATCAACTTGTGTCATAAAACTTGTGGCACGTTAACTAGTACGTTACTACTAAAGCTTTTGGGACACCTTCACTGAAAGGAACAATTTCACTGACAGTTTACTGTGTTATGCTAACGAGTGCCCCTGTCTCAGTCTAATTGTGTATGTTAAAAAAAGAAAGTATGCGTAGTGACATTACATTTCACGATTTCAGTTTACCGCGAAGTTCAGTAGAGAACTGGGTCAGTATATCATCGAGACTAGTTTTGACGTGGAGTTAGTGACACGCTTGTATTTACATTTTTGAGACGGTTCTTTTCATATTTCGTGGATAGTTAAATGAGATACGATTGTGAATGTTAGAGTACCAGATGACGTTACGCGATTTGCTCCAATTCATTCCGAGCTGAGTATATTATTGTCAACAGAGACGGGTTAGCGGGAACCCGCGCTGACGTGCAATCTGGGCAGTGCAATGATAGGTACTTGACATGTAGAGTGCAATATGTACTGATAACCGGTCTAAGAAACTAAGCGGCAAGAAACATAAAATACTCATTGTCGTGCCGCGTTGATTAGCTATAGGTAAGGGCAACGAGAACCCATTCAGTCTACCTGGAAACTTCACCCTTCTGCACCCTTCACTGTCCCTTCGTACTACCTTCTCTATGAATTTTAAAATGCAACAGTCGATACCCCATTTGCCAGTGTTTTTTTTTTAATATTGCCACGTACGTTGACTGTGAAGAATTGATGCGACGGTCTCATTTTATTGCAAATATTGCAATGTGGATTACAATGCATTCGAAATGTGCAGGCTAATCTATAAATAAATATGAACGGTTTCTCACGTTATTTCACTCGACGAACTCGGTAAATTGTTGTTATTGCTTCGTATATTGGTCTATCGATATTTATGATGGATAATGGATAATGTACCTAGATCAAAAAAATTAAAGAAACCATAGTCTACCTTAGGTTTATCAAGTAAAAAAAGGATTTTAAAAAGGACTTTAGATTATTATTTATTCTTGTTACGCCAAATCAAAAATAGAATGTACCTACGGAAAGTGATATTTTTCAGTAATAACTTTACAACTAGAGTTCATGTTTGTTTTCGTTTGTCGAATGGGGTAGTGCCGACCTTTGTTGTCAAAAGTTTATCAGGGTGCATAAAACAACAATAACAACAACAGTAGGGTGCAACAGGAAGCCTTATTGAACCGTAGGGTTAGAAATTTAAGCCTACTCAATTGTTCAGTTGTTTTTGTCGACTCAAAACCTGAAATAACAATACTTACTCTTATTGCCTAGGAATTATTTATCAAGCCCTAAACAGTGCAAATTCAGCTCAACAAATGCGTTAAATGAAAAAATGCGTTACAGGCTGTCCAACTTTTGTATGTGCCTAGTAGGTGGTTAGTTACATTTAGGTTATTACAAAAAAAAATAAAGAAAGAATGTAAAATAACGAACTAGTCGACTGGAAGAGATCGCTTTAAGCGATAAGTCCACCCATTGTACTTAAAATACAGTTTATATTATTGTGAAGTACCTTGTACATCTTTAACTGGTGTACATTATTTTCTATTATATTCTAACTATCGCAAAGTAGGAAATGTACCGATTGCAAAGTGGCTGTTTTTTTCACGAACCGACATAGACATTCGTCATAGCGGGAATGTTTAACTCGTGTGGTATTATAATTACAAGTTGATGGTTAGTGTAACCGACAGTTAACTAATTTACAACGCCGAGGTTGTTGACTCTGCATGCTTCGAGCGCTTACATGACTGTAATCATTTAGTACCAGTGGGTTAGTTGTGTTCGCGACATACGGTTGAGACAAGTACACTTGCTATTGTTGGTGTACTTTTTATACTTAATACAAATTCAATAAGTTTTCTACAGTAGGTACCTACCTAATTCTATGAAACAATAATAAGATGACGATCGTGCTAAAACTTTTGAGATTTCGTAAACTAAATTGGAAAAGATCCCTAAAAATTTTAAAATTTGGGAAAAATTTAAAATTATTTTTTCTATGAGATTTTTGAATGTTGTTAACACGCGAGTTGACAGTTCTTTTCGGGAAAAGCAAAATTATTGCAGGATTTTTTGCTGGAATTACGCGAGTGAAACCGCGGGGCGCAGCTAGTATTATATATAATTACGCACAAGACGTACGTACGTTACGTACCTACGTACAAGATAATAACTTTCACGGTTAGTTTTGGAATTAGAGTAGGCGTATGTTTTTGTCATGCATAAACACTGTTGAAAACATCCTAGTAAAAAAATCAACAATGCAAAAAAAAAATTCCGATTGACAGCTAATATTTAACGATAAGAAACATTTTATTCTATCACTGACAATAATACATTCATTAGGTAGTCAAGTAGGTACCTAATAATAAGAATACAAAGAAAAGTTGACCTTTTATTTGCTTTGTCACCACTAAAACTTGTCTTACTAGTTTTTATAAGTACATAACATTTAAATATAGACTAGATATTAACTAAATATACATATATTAATATTTTGACACACAGATTCTTTATTTTTTTTTATATTCAGACAATACCTCCCCTCCCATCTACCACATTATGTACCTAGAACTAAAAAGGTATTAAGTATTATATAAGTAGTGCAATGCCACTGAATATTTTGGAATTCATAATGTTGTGTAACAGGCCTTTGTCTGTTCCATTGAAAAAGTAGTCGCTGATTTTGCTAGATATAATTGTTATATGACAATTAAGTCTAGAGTTTTAAAATTGGAAAAAAATACTGAATAAATTGAAATTATATTCACAGTTAGAGGGACAGTGCTACTAATTTATATAGTTTATTCTTGTTTGCTCGTAAATACGATAATCTCTGCCAGCCGTAAATGGCTCGGTAGGGATATAAAACCTACTTGCTGCTTAGCTGAAAAAAAAACAGTCGAATAGAGAACCTCCTCCTTTTTTGAAGTCTGTTAAAAATACGAGTAATTCCTTATCAGTCCCCTTGACGGAACTGCTAAACTATTACTGTGTAGTCTCACTAACTCCTGCTCAGCTGTAGGAAAGTATGAGTTGATGATGTTGAGTTCCTTCAAAGGGACTGATAAAGGAATGAAAAATATTTATTATTTTTTGTTTTTAATATAAAAGAGACCGACCGCTGCATCCTCTTTACACATCCACCGGCTAGTATTGCAAACAGATATGTTATTATCGGTAGGTAGCAATGTATGAATAAATTGTTTTATCTCTTTTGCGATAATTGTGATGGCATGATGCGTGTTTTATTTTTAATTGGAATCACTTGGTATTATTTAACGATGCGCCAACAATCGTTTTACGTACATGATTTAAGTGACATATAACATAAAATACAGTTGTTGTAACCTGAGCGAACATTTAATGCATCGCGCGGTAGATATCGTATTTCAGTTTCGCAACGATAGCACAAATGTTTATAGGTACTTAGTTGAAATACGTTTCAGTGGCGCACTTTCATCTTTCTATCGGATTGGATGAAAAAGTATACTTTGTGGCTGTTCTAAATACTATCAATATTCCGTAAGCATATACTACTAGCATATGCTAGCATATACTAGCATATAATAAGCGGTGGTAGATAGCCTAGTGGGAGAACGTCCGCCTTCCAATCAGAAGGTCGCGAGTTCAAATCCCAGTGCGGGCACGTACCAATGTGTTTCTGTAAAACATATGTACGTAATTATCACGCGCTTTTCGGTGAAGGAAAACATCGTGAGGAAACCCACATACCTACCCGAGAATTATTTCGGAGGTAGGTATGTTATCCACCAATCCGGACTGGGCCCCCGTGGTGGATTATGGCCTAACCCTCCTCACGTAAGTGAGGAGAGACCCGTGCCCAGCAGTGGGACGTTATGGGTTGATGATGATATACTACTAGCTGCGCCCCGCGGTTTCCGTTCCTGTGGGAATACGGGGATAAAATGTAGCCTATGTTACTCGCTGATAATGCAGCTTTCCATTAACGTAAGAATTTTTAAAATCGGGTTAGTGGTTTAGCCGAAACCTTCCATACAATCTTTCATCCCCTATTTTTATTTTACCCTCTTATGGATAAAACTTTTAATGTCATATTTATTTAAATCTAATCAAAAACCTAAACAATAAGTTTCAAGCTTCTAGCTTCAAAAATGACGAAACTTCGATACAAACTTTCATCCCCTATTTCAACCTTTTAGAACCCTTTTTTCGCCTTATAAAGTAGCCTATGTGTTAATCCAGATTAGAGACTATCTGTGGTCCAAATTTCGTCCAAATCCGTTTAATAGTTTTTGCGTGAAAGAGGAACAAACATCCATGCATTCTCACAAACTTTCGCATTTATAATATTAGTAGGATATAGCTTAAGTTGTAGAGTGAGTTGTGGTATCTGTAAAGTGAGACAGGGTGGCCACAATAGGCGTAAAAAGCTATCCACAAGGTGTACCGTTACGGTTACAACGGTTCTACATTTTTTGCTACAGTTTTTTTTCGGCCAGTTCAAGCCTTGCAAAAGTGATTTATTATTCTATACAGGTAACCTCCATCAATTTTGCGCCTTGTCCAATGGTTTTCAAAGCTTACAATGGCTCGCACCGTTTCTTCTGATAATTAATGAGATACCTGCCTATATTTATACGAGTATAATACTCCTCTTTCTTGAGGGCTCCAATAGTTTTTTCGGTATGATGTAATAATATTCAGATAAATATAATACTAACTTTTTATCTCTGTAGTAGGTATACTTCTAGTAGGTGATTGGCTATATCATTACATACTCTTAGTACCTAGTACATAATATATAGAATAGAATAGAAAACTCTTTATTGTACACCAAAAAAATAAACACAGTACTGAAAAATTACAATTGAAAAATAAGATATTTATTATTATACTAGCTGTACCCTGCCACGCTTCGCTGTGGCACATTCGGACATTCACTGATATGTCACTGATGAAAAAAATAGATAAAAACAATCCTTGATGCGGTTTATATATTATGCTAAACTTTCAGCTCGATCGGTGCAGACATTTTTGAGTTTTTGAAGCGTACACAAACCAACATAACATTTTTATATATATAGATTACGAGAATAATATATGTATTGTGTCAGATTGGGAATAGTGGGATTGTAACATCTCGAGTGGTAGCCTACTGGAAGAACGTCCACGTCCAAAGAGAGGGTCGTGAGTGCCAATCCCAGTGCAGGCGCGTACCAATGTGTTTCTTGCAAAACATAATAATATGTACGTTATTATCACTCACTTTTCGATGAAGAAAAACATCGTGATGAAACCCACATACGTGAGAACTATTTCAGAGGTATGTGATCCAACGACACCCGTGGTGAAATAAGGCCTAATTCTTACCACGAGACTGAGGTTAGACCCGTGCTCAGCAAACAAAACAATTGTCATATTATTATAATTTACTAGCTGTACCCTGCCACGCTTCGCTGTGGAACATTCGCACATTCGCTGATATGTCACTGATGAAAAAAATAGATAAAAACAATCCTTGATGCGGATTTTATATCATGCTAAAATTTCAGCTCGATCGGTGCAGACATTTTTGAGTTTTTGAAGCGTACACAAACCAACATAACATTTTACATATATAGATTTATACCTATTATCACTTCACTTCAGACATCCCGAAGAATACATTCCCATAGAGTACTATTTCAATTGAAAAAACAATCAGTATACCTACACGTCGTGTCACTGCTGACAGGCAAAGAACGTTTACATTCACCTGTCAACGGTTTACCTGGAAATTTACTGTTTTTTGTCGTGGAGGATCAGTGACCCCATTGGGTTGGGGCCGATCGATCTATAGCCCCCATGGCGTTAAATTGTTAATGGGCAGGGTGGTGGCAAAAGTGATGAAATGTGGCAATGTACAAAATTACTGAATTAAGCCTTCCCCCACTGGCGCGTTACTATCGGTCGACGATGGCGCGTGCGTCTGTGTGGGGCGACTTTACTTTGTATTCGGTCCTATTGAACACCACCAATGGAGACCGTATCCCAGCCACCTGCCCACCTTTTAAATGGACGAGCAAGACACGAAACCACGGGAAGCATTTATGTTATGCCAAATGTAAAGACATTTTTGCTTTTCAATGTTTTTGAATTATGGTTCGAGTTCAAAATGGCCCAGATTCAAAAATACAGCAGACAGAATAACCGACAGTTTTTAAGTAATTTTTATACAAAGAAACCGTAATTACAAACTCCGTGTATGGATGTCGTGAGACCAGAAGCTTTTACGCAACAATTGGGATAATTATCCGGGTTATTATTATTTCCCTTTTGCCCAACCCCCTTTGTCCCACTTGTGGGGAAGGTTCCAAAAAGGTGCTCTCCCCTAACCATGGAATTAATTATTCGGCATTGGGAAGAAATACAATAGTCAAAAACGTTCCCCCACCCCACTATTTCTTTTAGAACCGAAAAGCGCTGAGCAAAACCAAAATATAGTAGGCTGGATACCTAGGTCTACTTTACACCTAACTGAGAGGAGTCATCACAAGTTATTACGCACTTGGAGGGAGCATTTTATCCGAACAAAACAATTTGTTCACATCCCTTCAGTCTTTATTTAACGACGGAAATTGATAATTTATCATCAGTTAATGCATGCATTTATTTGCAATGAGAGATAGTAGTATTATTGTCGCAGTATCCAACTACAATGGCTTTGTTCTTTATCATACAGTCCTTAACTTTTTTCTGAAAGCCCATTGTTACATAGATAAGTAAAACAGAAATGTCAAAATGTAAGTTCAAGAAACTGGACATCCTACTATAATATTGTAAATGTGAATGTAAGTTTGTTTGTTACGCTTTCACGCAAAAACCACTTAACCCATCATCATTAAACTTTGTACACATATTCTTGGTGGTATTAAAAGTAACATAGGATACTTTTTAATGCGAAAAAGGGGTTGTAAGGGGTTGAAAGTCTGTATGGAAGTTTCGCCATTTTAGAATCTAGAAGCTTAAAACTTATTTTGTAGGCATTTGATTAGATATAAATAAATATGAGATTAAACATGTTACCCTTAAGGCGTAAAATAAAAATAGGGAATGAAAGTTTGTATGGAAATATGTAAGGTTTCGGCATAACATCAGAAAGATACATTATCAGCGAGTAACAGGCTATATTTTATCCCCGTATTCCCACAAGAACGGGAACTACGCGGTTGAAACCGCCGGGCGCAGCTTGTTAAATGTAAAACTAAAACTAAACCTTTAAAACCTAACAAAAGTGGGTGTCCATGAGGCTTGGTGCAAAGAAAACTGGCAATATTGGTTTTAGCCGGGTCTGCTAGTTGGATAAAACTTCGAGGACTTGTTCATGCCTACTTATTGATTACTTAATTGAAACTACGCCTCCCTGTGTTACTCACCACTATATTTTTCAAAGGTTAGAGTTCCCCCACTTTAACGATCTTTAAACAAAGGTCAACTTGAGATTCTGAACTGTGAAATTAACCAAAGATCAAGTGTCAAAACTAGATGCAACTAACATATCTAATATTTAAATTTGAAAGCTCTGAAACAATGTACATTTTCTTAAACAATCTCATTTTTGTCCGCTTAAGGTAAATAATGTTGGAACAGTCAAATTTCGTTTTACTTTGGCAATGCTGCCAGTATTTCGGGAACGTTCCCAACGGTAGCGACTTATTAGACTAGTGTAGGGTTTATTTTTGGTTATTATTAGGTTGTTATTCTAATCGTTTTCTGTATTTGAATTTGTTTTTCTTTGCAATATATTTTACCTTGTTTTCGTTTGATTTAGTGCACGCAGAATTGACACCAATTTCTGCGGCTGGGTTCAAATTACCTCTTTATTTTATGACAAACTGCTTTACCCGCATTCTTGCGGTTTTTCCTTTTCAAGAGATTTGTATATACATCATCGCTGAAATCTGACCACAGGTTTCGACCTGTGGTCGTGTCCAGTGCAGTATATCCAACAGCCTCCGTGGCGTAAGTGGGTGATGAACCGACTGCGACTGGGTTATTTGTTAACTATACCTTTGGACCTGTAAAACTGTCCACAACTCCATACCCATGAGCGCCGGCACCAGGGTACAAGGGGATGCATTTGCAGCTCCCTCTCAGGAAAGAAAACTCATAGAAAAAATTAATTCCCCGAGCAATAATACCAACCATCGATGTTTTCGATGACCGAAATTTATTAAATCAAGTACCCGCGCGGTTAGAATTCCACATTATATTTATTTACATACTATACATGTAGGATTCTATATTTTATTTCAGTTAAATTATAATGTGTGTAGATGCAGAAGCACCTCCCTAAAAATAATCCGGGCGGCGGCCATGTCCATACCATCCCACCACATTCTAATATCAGAAGCCTAAATCCTAGGTCCTAAATTGCTAACACAGCTGATCTCTTCTGGCAAATAGCAATACAAACTGTCTTCTTCGTTATCTCCGGAACTACGGTAATGGTGCGTTTGAAGATATAATAAGGAAATCGGAGATTATCGTTCGTAATTAGATGCAAGGGCCAGAATGGGCCTAATTGATGGAGACAAATTTTTCTAATAGCTGTAATAACGGAAGCCAGTTGTAAACGTCAGCTATTTGTGGATGAAACATGGCCTCATGTCTCCTAAACCTACCGCTTACTAAAAGTTATCTCTACTTCTCTCTCCGTTTTCGCCTTTATTTCGTTATTTGGTTAATAGATGGGTTCTCAAAATGACTTCCATTAAGGCTCCAATTTAGTTGCGATTATAACAGGCGTAAAAACAATATTATATTTTGCGTTTTTGACCATTAAAAAGACAAAGAACAAAATAATAAGTAGTTACTTTATCTGTATCACCATCATTCTCTATTATTGTAAATAACTATAAGTATAAGTATATTGTATAAGTATAAGTAAATGTTACTTACTACCTACTTACCTTTTGATGGATGAATGAATACACGCTCCCGTATTCAGGAACATTATTTAATTTGGACGCTAATACTTAAACATAAAATAAAATATGCTTTTAACGTTTGTGAATGCGGATGTTGTATTGTGTTGTGGTAGATATGGTTATAGCTTCGAATTCACGTAGGAAGACAGTAATAGTTAATTACAAAAATTTAATTGTATTTTCCTTTTTGGCTTTACGTTAGCTTAATTTAAGCCTATTTTAAAAGGTTTGCTACCCTCTTTTGGATTACTGATTTTGGAAAAACCTAGGTCGTTTTCTAAGCAATATAAATTATTAGGTGATCTGTAGCAATATCTTGAAAGATAAACGCGTAATAAGTTTTCTTACAAACTTATGTTTATTATATATTTTTGCATGTCATCTAAGAACGTAACGCACAAGCGGCATAAAACTTTAGTAGTTTTCATTATCGTTTGATACTGACTATGAAAGTGAAATACTCTTTATCGATGACTTGCGGATTCAATAAGCGGAAACCTTGTGATTTGATTATTTAATTATAACATAATTACTAGATTGGTACCGCTTACACTAATGTTTGCTGAACTTTGGCATTATAGTGCAGACGGTATCATACACAAATCCTCCTGTATTTAGCAAAACAGGCACTAAAAGGACCATAATCACACCGATTCAAAGCAAATATCACACATACACAAAAAGAACACATTTGCCATTTGGCAGTAGTGATTATCACTGTCGCACTCTGACACGGCAATTTACACCCTTGCGAAAAGAAACAACGATGCTTACCGAGTGCTAACCAGCAATGTGGTTGAACTTCGACCCAATTTATTGAGCTCTGTTTGAACTTTCACTTTGTAATTATTATGTTGTGTCATAATTACTAGATTGGTACAAATTAGGCCGTATTAAGTCCTATCTTGACGGTCACTATCGACGTTGGTCGTCGTTGTTTGGTTGATGAAGTTTCCCATGCAAAGAGAATCCAACAATCTTTAGCGAACGCTAAAAATACAAAAACAAAGGAATTGAACGAGATTGATCTTCAACCCAAGTCATTGAGCTTTGTCTGTTTTGTTTCTTTGTTTGTAATCATTTATTATTATCAGATGAACAAATTCGAACATCATTTCTATATATTCAGTTTCCCAACTGAAGACTTCGTGCAGGGTACACTTGGTACATTCTCGAACCCACCCAATTTTTTTGTACTACGCCAATATGCTAACATTTTTTTATATGATGATGTGATGACCCTTGACGTACCTATCCGTCAACGGCAAACCTTGTTAGCTTCGGAGGTAGGAGCGAGTGAAAGGCAAATTTGGTCCTGTTGCATGATTATTTTCGATAAGATAAGATATATTTACATAAGATATATATACAATAGAGGATTTATAAGCGCTCTAAGACCATAATGGAACCCCTAACTTATTGGGTGATCGCTTTGAAATCAGTTCGTACATATGCACCCTGGACTTCATGGTCCTTGCCGACGTCGGTCCTCAGATAATAATATAATACATATTAAAAAGTTCCTAATAAAGGGTACATTAATATTATTTTATGTAGGGAAATGATGATTAACAGTAACTGTAGATGTGCCTTTTGCAATGTGATAGTGTTATCATCATTTATCATCAATGTAAGTAGGCCATTGCCACATGCATTGCTTACATATCCGATAAATTCGTCTGTAAAGTAGATTTTATAGCCAGGTACTACGTTTTGCGTATCAATACGTAAACTACGTCAATACGTTACTACGTACTAACGTACTAACTATACTAATATTTCTGTGGCTGGGGGCGAGGGGGGGGGGGGGTTAACTTGACATGTCTAAAATAGCGATTTGTCAGGGCGGCAGTTTTAAGGGTTTGACTTTGTCTAGTAACTTGGTAAATTATTATAACGAATATTATTTTAGTTACTGAGTGTGGGTCGATATAACAAAATATCAATGTTCGTTCACAAAAAATTGTGAAACGTTAATTTGACATCAGGTTTTGTCAAGTAAAAGTCGTTAAAATGGGAGATGTCAACAAAGGACCAAAGTCGATTGCTCCAAAAGTTATGTATATTTGGAACTGAATTTTTTTTCCTCTATGATCTAAATGCGTAGGATCGATTACGCTAATAAAAATAAAAAACATGTAAACATGTCAATGTGTTCCCGCCAGTTACGGATTTATACTATAGTACCAATCAGGGCCGTTCGGTCCGAGATTTCTGATAACAGCGATAAGAAACTTAATCAATCCTTTCCATTGATTTGACATCACATTGTATCGCGTTCTGAGAGAGTATAATGGATTTGATTAGGTCATGAAATGAAAGGATGTCATCATTATTTAATTATTGCCGAAACTTGGGTTAATAACTATTCTCCTTCTACCGCCCATTGTACTACCCTTGCTTACCTATTGTAATTTTTCTGTACTGTGTTTACTTTTGTTTCTGGTGTACAATAAAGAGTTTTTCTATTCTATTCTATACTATTCTCCTTAGAAAAATTATCTCTTTTAAAAGTCGTTGAAAAACCTTTGACTTGTAGTAGGCGGGTAATGTACTCATGTAATGGAAATAATTGGAATATTAATTATGTAGAATAGAATACGTACCTTCTCGAGAATTATTTCGTAGGTAGGTATGTTATCCACCAATCCGGACCGGGCCCCGTGGTGGATTATGGCCTAACCCTCCTCACGAAAGTGAGGGGAGCCAGTGCTCAGCAGTGGGACGTTATGGGTTGATGATGAGAATAGAATATTACAGTTTTTATTTTAGATACACCGAAAAGAACCACAATACAGTAAAACAACAAAGGGAAACTCAGCTATTGTAATATGCAGTCTTATTTAAGAGATTTCTTCTAGACAACTTTGGATGGACAGATAAAACATCGCACGTGCATTAATTGAGTTTGATATAAAAAATGTAATTATTGTAATTAATTAATGATAGTAAAATTGTTTATTTTATTCAATTGAGTTGTTGTTTCAATTGAGTTTCTTTAATGTTATGCTTGCATTACATAATTATAATTTATTTTCCGTTTCCAATTTACATTATATTTTTGCATGCTTTATTTAGCGCTATACATTGGTTGCAATTAGAGCCGCAGCAGAGCCCAAAACTGCACCATACACAGGTATGTTTTGTGCGGTTTCCATTGTGTCACCGCTGTCAATACATAATTATGTTAACATATGTACGCGTGGAGTGTGGACTCCCTTCGCTCCGAGCTTCGGAGGGGTTTTGTTCACTGTAATAAATCAGCACTCTATACATACATAATACACACATAGTATACACATATAGTGTGGCATGTATTGGTCGTTGGTTGCCATAAATCAATAAAACATAGTCACTATCAGTTTGCGTGTGCTCGTTTCGTTAATCAACTCGACAGTTGGCAACTGGCAAGTACTGGCAACCTACTTTCTGGTGCCGAAGTGCAGGACAGCATATTAATTACTTCGGTTCCAGGAGCCGGGAATAACGGTAGATTTACTATAGTAGTTTCAAGATTTCTACATAATTATCACTCGCTGTTTACATGTTCCTTCGAGCCGGATGAACATGTACGAGGTCCCAAAAAAGCCCCCCAAATCAAACACAGATCGAGGTGCAAAGTATGAGTTTGATTTGGGGGGCTTTTTTGGGACCTCGTACATGCTCTCAAAAGCGGTTTCATAATAATATAAAGAGGTTTATATAGGCGTTGGCGCCTAAACACTCGCTTTTTGGTGAAGGGGCATATCGGGAGGAAACCAGAGAATTATTTTGTGGTGGGCCGTAGCCTAATCCCCCTCACAAAAGTGAGATGAAACTCGTGCTTAGCAGTGGGCCGATGTGGGTTGATGATTATGATGATGATGATGGGTAGTCTGGAGCGGTTCACACCGCGGTGCGGATCAACTAAGAACTCGTTTGAATTATGATATTTTGCACCACATTCGGTCCCCGGTTTATAACACCCCATTTCAAATGAATACTGGGTCGATACGCACCACGATCAAAAGTTTAAAATTTGATATGTACCAATGGGAAAAATTCAATGATACTACAACATAATTATAAAAACATGCTAACTTACCTACAGGGTATACCAACAAGAATATCTACCTATAACAATACTGAAAGGCTATAGGATATATTCACAATAGGAAAAGTCCATTCACATTTAAAAATAATGTTGTATTAGGTATTATTTTTTTTAATCGACCAAGAAGGGTTCTTTTATCGTAATTAAATTATCAAACTCCTGCTAATTCAGGATATCCTGTTCCATTTTAAATATATGAAAAAATAATTCATAAATTGAATAGTTATGTTTAACTTACTTTAAAAATATATGTTTGAATTTTAACCGTACCGAATAAAGGCTTAAAAGCTAATATAAATACAATTAGTTAGCAGCACAAACTATTTATTTAGTAAGCGGTGGTAGCCTAGTGGGAGAACATCCGCCTTCCAATCAGAAGGTCGTGAGTTCAAATCCCAATGCGGGCACGTACCAATGTGTTTCTGTAAAACATATGTGCGTAATTATCACTCGCTTTTCGGTGAAGGAAAACATCGTGAGGAAACCCACATACCTACCCGAGAATTATTTCGGAGGTAGATATGTTATCCACCAATCCGGACTGGGCCCCCGTTGTGGATTATGGCCTAACCCTCCTCACGAAAGTGAGGAGAGACCCGTGCCCAGCAGTGGGACGTTATGGGCTGATGATGATGATGATGACAAACTATTTAAGTGATAAAACTGATGAGACGCGATGAGACCAATAGCTGTACTTAAGGAACCATATCGCTACACCTGTTTATTACACCTTTAGTTACGTACTCTGTGAATTAATTGACACACATTATCCTACATTATACAAAGTTGATTACGCATATTATGTATCTATTGTATTACTAAAGTACATTTGTCTGTTGTAGCACCCGGCACCGTATTATATTTTAAAACAAACTTTCTTTGTGTTCTCGCCGTTGTACTCGGCGATACGATAAAATATACGATTCCAATTATTTTTATCATGCGCCCTTCGTTGGCACAAAGAGATTCGGCTAAAATTATCCGTATTTTATCAGCACTCGTGCTTATTTTCACACTAATAAATAAACCTGTCATGCGTCTACGCGTGTTCCTCTTTCTACCACTCCGAGAAAGGTACAGAAAACTATTTAGGTAGGTTATTACTTTGTCTGAGACATATCACTCGAAAGTAAAAGGAAAACTGCCAAACTAGTCACGAACTTCGCTCTTGTTGAATTGAATTTTACAGACAGCTAGATAATTATTTGGTATGTAAAACTTCGCGAGGAAGGGTAAAAAATAAATATTATTATAATGCTTGAATAAGAACGGAAGTATTTTTATTATAAGTGATTTTATATCGTATCGTGGTTCGTATTGGGTTCGTAGGAGCCTACGTCAGCTATTACGTACGATCTAGCTAGGCGATAAGTTGACGCAAACTCAGTCAAATGAAAACAAAATAAAGGCTAAATATATTACAGAATACTTACATGCTTATACAAATATGTTCAAAGAAACATTGACGTCAGTCGCCCTTTGTTTTCTCCGGTGGAAGTACTCCATACATTCGAGTAAAACGAGTAGGTACCTACTCGTAGTA
The DNA here is from genome assembly GCA_912999815.1 of Campaea margaritaria. Classification (NCBI taxonomy): domain Eukaryota; kingdom Metazoa; phylum Arthropoda; class Insecta; order Lepidoptera; family Geometridae; genus Campaea; species Campaea margaritaria. Next base: position 13,292,256 of record OU538788.1, read on the forward strand.
CGTATACTGTGGTGTTGTGCGTAGCAAAATAGAGTCTACGGAGAATACTATTCTCTTTTAACATATAGAGATATACTGTAGCGGTCAACGGTCTGTAATCTCGGTCCACCTTACCATTTATCATGTAAACTCCTGAAATTAAATGTAAAATAAAAGACATATTTCACTTACCCCTCACTTTACCGAATTCAATGACAATGCCCGTTTTGATAATCTGCGACTTCACGATAGAGTGATAGAAACGTAGATAGCACAGATAAAACGCCCTCTTATCAGTAGGTAAACAGGTAGCAAGTGCCAGCAGCATTCGGCATATCGAATAACATATGGAATTCAAGGACACGTGACATCCAACACACAGGGCCAGAGCGCGGCGGAGTATAGCCCGTATCTTAGTTTCAGGAATGGCCGGTTTGCCGGATGCCGGAAACGTAATATTCTATTGATGACGATGAAACAAATCGGTACCTACAAAAAACATAGGTACCAAACACATTAGTGGTGTGGGTACAGAAAAAATACACTTAGGCGTTTCACAGCGCCGCGGCGGCAGCGGTTCAAATGTGGTGCGAAATACCCAGTTCAATAAAGGTATTTAAATAGGCAATTGCTCGTGGTGCGAAACGACCCAATACCCCCAAATTCGAACTTGTCATCCTCAATTAGTACTTCTAGGTAGATAGATTAACGGTTTATGTTTTAAATTAAACCTATTTTTTTATATCGAATTCTATAATACGTCCCGTTTTGAACTATAACCGCCTATTTAATTTTTTCATTTCATTGATGTGAGGTGACGCATACAAAATGCCTATTGTTTAGTGGCTTTGCTATCGTGTTACGGTATAACAGTTCTATTAATTTGTATTCGAATGGTCGTGAACATCCTGCTTAATCTTATTCCAGTACCAGTACACTTTTTGTGGAAAAGTCAAATAATAAGACACAAAACAATTGTCATATTATTATAATATACTAGCTGTACCCTGCCACGCTTCGCTGTGGCACATTCGCACATTCGCTGATATGTCACTGATGAAAAAAATAGATAAAAGCAATCCTTGATGCGGTTTATATATTATGCTAAACTTTCAGCTCGATCGGTGCAGACATTTTTGAGTTATTGAAGCGTACACAAACCAACATAACATTTTTATATATATAGATTATGAGAATAATATATGTATTGTGTCAGATTGGGAATAGTGGGATTGTAACATCTCGAGTGGTAGCCTACTGGAAGAACGTCCACGTCCAAAGAGAGGGTCGTGAGTGCCAATCCCAGTGCAGGCGCGTACCAATGTGTTTCTTGCAAAACATAATAATATGTACGTTATTATCACTCACTTTTCGATGAAGAAAAACATCGTGATGAAACCCACATACGTGAGAACTATTTCAGAGGTATGTGATCCAACGACACCCGTGGTGAAATAAGACCTAATTCTTACCACGAGACTGAGGTTAGACCCGTGCTCAGCGATACGGCTCGATATGGCTCTATGATGATGATGATGATTACAAAATTTCACTAGCAAGACAACAATAAACTTAGAAGGTATGTTGTTTAAAAAGCGTAGTGAACCACGTATTATCGTAACCTATATTTTCCGGAAATTTTCAAATTTGTACAAATCCCAAGCCTTAGCTACGTTACATATTATGGCTTCTCTTGGTGTAACTCTACCCGGCTAAGTACGTAAACAGACCACGTGAAACGCGATACATTAACTTTCACTATAATTAAGTCAGGTTTCGATACTTGAAACTCAATCCTGATAACGGGTATCAGTATCGACTTGAGGGCATGACTTTTAAGCTAGCATGCATGCTGAAGCCTGATAAGGGGCCATTCAGAAACATATAATTACCAATAACTACATTTTTACATTAATTAACTATGTGAGTTAGTTTGGATGTATGTTCAGGCCGAAATTTGCAAGTAAATGACCCAGTTTTCGTTATCCAATTGAGTTGCAATTGTCTAGGCCTGTCAGTTTAGTGACAGATGTATAATTTATAGTAAAGTTGATCTGATGATTGAGGCGAAAGGTAGGCAACGAAACTCCTCAGTTTCTAATAGTAGAAAGATAGTATGTATTCTCATTTTGATTAGCTTCCGATACCGAATGTATATTTTGTAAAAGCTTGTCATAATCAAGAAAACATTTTCGTGCTATTTCTAATCGAAATACAATGTGTCGCACTGTTTGCAGCGAAATTACTGGGCATATGAGCAAAGAATACGAGTAGATAGTACTTATACAGATGTGTCAGAGTGTCTAGTGCTGCACAGTGCCGCGCAGTGCCGCGCAGGATTATGCAATGCAGAGTTCTGGGTGGTGCTGTGACTGTTATGGGCAGGCGTAGCGCTTAACATCAGGGAAACGACTTGGTCGTCTAGTAATAAAAAGTTTTTTATTAAAGTTTTAGATTTTATTGACTTTGTTAAATATTGTTTTACGTGTGGCTTGACGAAATGCAAATCATTGTATGACTTCATTCCATCGGTACAATCTCGTCGCTATAGAGACAATATTTCTACTTTAGAAATTTACCTTAATTTACCTTATAGTATTCCTACTGAAGCATTATCTACATTTTTACCAACTTGTAGAAGACGGAAAAGCTCTTAAATCACTTTATCATGTAAATGTATTATATATATCAACAACTTATGCCCTTTACTTCGTGCACTTAAAGCACTATTGATTATTGAGAACTATTGATAGATCAATAGTATTCTTGACTGAAATAAAAGTATAAAGTAATTTTGCCCATAGAGCTGGTTAACACAACAGTCGTGTTTTTTATAACTTGCCGCGAGTGCGGGAAAACACAACGGTTGTGTTTGTAGTATGGGAAAACTCCATGGAGTGTGCAGAGCTGCAACCGTGGCTTAACACGAAAATCGGCTCAGCTGAAAGTGTTAAAAGTAGTTTTTAGTATTTATATAAGTCAAAGCTCTTAAAATTGTGAAGGCGGTTGATAAAAATAACAAAACACATTTAAGGTTATATTATTATTTAACTTCTACTGTTAGAGAACGTGCCGGTTTTGGAAAAAAATGTGATTACGAGAAAAAAAAAAGCTTTTACAAAGAGTTTTAGCGATAGACGATATGAAAGACAGCGATTTCACTGTGATGGATGACAAAAGACTTACTTCTTCTTTGTATTGATTGTAATACCAAGCTTTCGTTATTTTCCGAAACGACCTCGCAACATAAAGTTTTTTATTTGCAATCTAACAATTCACACAAAACTACTTTTGACTAACCTGTTCAGTCAAAATTACTTTTGACTGTTTTTTTTTTTCAGTTAAAAGTACTTTAGACTGATTAAGAGTTTTGACTGCAACATAAATACAATTTGTTTAGCATTCTGTGCAATTGTGCACCATAGGGACGCACCATATAACGCGTAGAAGTTCCGTAACCAAGCTGTCATGAAACCGTTTAACATGGGGCGCACGCAGATTGCTCTGAAATAAGGATATCATAAGTAATTAATTATGCTGCCACGTGGCGTTTCGCTAAACGTGACACTTGCCTTAATGTTGATGTACTTACATTATATATCTTACTGCTACGTATGTCGTATACCTAATAAGTGGCGAGCTGACTCCTAACTAAACAATTATGGTATAATAAACAAGCATTGATGGTGGTACAATATAATTATGCATGCAGCTAGGTAAGATTCATGCATGTTTATAGTGTCTGCTTACCTCAGAAGTTGCGTCCATAATAATAATCCATAATTTATATAGTTGTAATGCTGGCATGCCTTAGCCCACCTGTAGGAATTTCATGTTCAGTAAGTTAAGATAAGATTTCGCCACGTTTGCACTTTTTTAATAATCGGTATCTCTTTCAATGTACATTTATTTATAAAAAACACAAATACAAATTTCAGTGTTTGGTAGCTTAGAATCTGCCAAATTCAATGATATAGGTAGGTACATTACATCAAAATATCGGATAAGTGGAAACAGAGGCCGCGGCAGCGGCAAGCGCGGACACCGAGTTTTCATTGGTGGGAAACAGTCTGGCAATATCTTTGATTGAAAAATATGATAACGAATGAAATCGCAGCTAACAGTGAGTAGGTATAATAGAAATGTTAAAATCATGTAAAAAAAAATACGTTCAGCAGAAAGTTGCGGTGACGACAGTGTCGTAAATGGACATTTCTTACAATGAGGGGCTGCGTAGAGAAATCGGCTATTGGAGCGGCAAATCTTTTGTGTGCCTCGCTTCGTGAGATGTGGAAAAAACAGCACCCATTTACTGATGAAAGTGTGCATTTCTTAATCTGCTGATTTCTTAGTGGAATCAGGCTGTTGTAGCTTTCGATACTTTTGCTATGATACGGCGGCGACCGCCGCGGACGGTGTTACCGTATCTGAAACAGGAGTTATATTTGAGGCGATTTCCTATTTGAATCATTATTCAAATAGGAAATCGCCTCAAATATAACTCCTGTTATGATGTGAGAGGATTAGCTAAGGCCATTGCCTTAGCTAATCCTCTCACATTTAATATGGTACCTACTCTCGTCATTCTTCAGGAGAGTCTATAGTAGCTACCTACAAGTAGGTAGGTACTACTAAGTTATATCCGACTTAAAAAAAAGATGGAGGTTCTCAATTCGACTGTATTTTTAAATTTTTTAGCTAAATTGTACATACATTCAAGTACCTAATATGTGGAGATATTACGTGGTTTAAAATCAATCGCTTAATAATTATTAGCAATTAAATTAATTAAGTTACGTTTCTTATCAAGAAAAACTAGAAAATCTTCAATAATCTAATTTGATATCCTGTCTGCGGCAACAAACGTACTCGCATCAGATTACAACCCAGCCCCAATCTATGACACTTTATTTACTAGACAAAAACGGGTGTAATTCTTCACAAATTAAACGCGGGTAGTTGGAAACAAAACCCGCCGCTCTCGGCTGTGGTATCCGCATTCTCCAGCGTTCTCATGACAACGGTCAATGTAACTTGATCTAACTATGTAGTAATATAATTTAATGTAGTAATCTTCGCTCTTAGATGCCGAAACGTCGAGGATTGATAGTGCTACGTATAGGTCTGTATCAACGTAAAATTTTGATATATACCTACCTCGACGTTTCGGCACAACAGACGAGTTATTTTAAATTTTGCCTAACTATTGTAAGTCGTATTGTAATTAAGTAAGATCGCGAATAGTGAGCGATTAAGCGGTTCAATAAATGTGGCCACTAATATAATCTACTAATTTGCAAATTAGCTGTGAAAACATTCACATAAACATTATTGTGACTTGCAGCTAAAGATGAGGAAGGTGAGAAACAACTCTCTGATGACAAGTTATGTAAATTTTAGTGGTCAGTCTGACAAGCAACTATTTCAATAATATATACCTAACTATACCTACCAATAAGTAATTGGCTATAGCTAGCTGTAGAAGCAGGCACCTAGATAAATACTTCATGCAGGCGTGATAATCACACGATTTACTGGCGTATTTTTTATAATTATATACTGTACACACAACCCAGCATGCATGTTATGCATACAATGCATTCGAAAAACGTTCTTTACCATTTGTACAGAAAGTTGTTTTTCGTAGTAGTGGGAGGCCTCTTCTGCAAGAGACCGCCTGGGGAACATACCTTTGCCATATATTCATCCGCCAAGCAGTAGTGTGCAAGTATTACTGTGTTCCGCTTTGAAGGGCATTGTTTCCAGCGAAATTACTGGGCATATGAGACTTTAAAGCCGATGTCTCGAGGTAACGAGCGCAGTGCATTGCCGCGCAGGATTATGCAATGCAGGGTTTTGGGTGCTACTGTGACTGTTATGGGCAGGCGTACCGCTTACCATCAGGTGAAGGACTTGCTCGTTTCGTCACTAAGTCTAATAAAAAAAAGTCGTTTTTCAAATGCGTCGGATAAACTTTCCGGCATTTGTGATTGTGTGGGGTTCAGGTCACAGATTAAGGTGGTAGGTACTAGGTACGTTTTGCTTATGGCGGGAAATATAAATTTAAAGTTTTTTTTTCGTTTTTGTGCTCTACCGGATAACCAATTTAAATGTTAGTGGAATCGGCGACAATAGTAGATCATTCTTTACTATAATATGTAGAGATATTAAACACTAATACAATAAATTACAGACGACTGAAGTGTTTACTCAGATGCATATTTGCTAAGAATCTCTATGAAATCATTTGAAAAATAGTCTAACATTATTGCAATATCCATTTTCATTTACAATAGTTACCGAAACAAAAAACTATTAGAAAATAAATTTCCCGCCATAAGCGGAACGTTTCACCTTAACTAGCAATAAAGATGAGCACCAAACACCAACCATGACAGGTAGCTAGGTATTATCAATATCTATGTTAATAGCAAGGCCACGAGCTCTCAATATTCACGCGGCGCTTTGCCGTCAAAACTGTCAAAAGATTCGCGGACAAAACAAACAGATCTATGCAGAAGGACGGACAGCGCCGTGTGTATAATATTTATCAAAGTGATTCACTATTCAGATAATTATATTTCTTTTTAAAAGGCATCAGTCTGTATCACTCAGTGATTCGGCGACTGTAGACCTGTTCAGTTCAGTTGTAGAATTTATATACGTACATAGGACCGCAGGCAGCGTGCCCCGTGATCAGACGTAAGTGAATATTGTTTGTTTGTACTGATCCAAACATATTTATACTAAGTATATACTCTTCTCGTGTTCACATCATTTATTTGATTTGAATTAACAGCGGACACCTTTAGCTAGTAGTACCTTTACTAAATCTTTTTTAAATGATTATGACGTTTATTTGAGTAGGGATTACGATTTTTATTTAGATGCGCACTAGCAATTTTTGAGACGTATAAATTTAATTTTCCCATTATATATGTCGCCACTGGAGACAACTGGGAATGGTAAGAATGGAATTCCCATTTGTCACCAGTGAGGACGTCACCAGTGGTGACAAATGGGATGCTTTATAAAAATTATTCCCAGTTGTCACTGGGGACGGAAGGTGGTGACAACTGGGAATGACCCCAATTTTTGAGGTGTTTGATTATATTTCTACCAAAGATTTATAATCAATGATTTCTGCTTACTATGGTTTGAGTTTATCTTCAACCCGTAAACTATTTTTAATTAGAGTTTTAATTTGACACGGTTATGATTGTGTTTCGATTCCACAAGGTGCGCTAATTAAAACTTTTCTAAAAGTCTTTTAGGACCAAACTATACGGGCGGTTCTTCCGCCGCGGGAAACCGGACTAAGTAGATTCAATTTAATTGAATATGAAAGTGGTGTACGGCGGGAGAACCGCCCGTGTTGTATGGGCCATACAACCTATTAAATGGTCTAGTGCGGTTCAGGAGCGGTTACACGCGGCAGGAGATCCGCCCGTGTAATTTGGGCGTTAGAAAATATGAATTTAATTTGTCAGTAGTTGTGTTAGTAACCTCGAGTGTCTTTAATGTAAATATTCAAAGGAGTTCTCAGACTCCTTTGTATGTTTACATTATAAGATACTAGAGGTTAAAATGTATACAATAAATTTTCTACTTTTAGTGACAACATCCGGATGACGTTAGAATATGGTAATAAATAGTAATAATATTCATTCCTTCATTCAAAGGAATGAAGTAGATATTATTACTATTCCGGATTTCATAGATTATGCGCGGATTTCCGTGCAGCCGTTAAAAAAAATTGGTTGTCTGTAAGGTTGGTTTACGGACGATATTTTTACGTGACAACGTCATAACAAAACAATGATAAAATAATCGCATACTTTTATGAATAAAAATGAATCATTTTTTTAACAATAAAAGAATTAATACTTGAAATTAGACTAGTAATCAAATTTTTAAAATGCATGAATAATTAACCTGTCAAGAAGAGAAGAGAGATAGATGAGGCGCAAGCGTACAATGAGCGTTACGGGACAATGTCACAGAATAGATAAACAATGTGTCATCTTTTTCGTGCATGCAGCCGGCGTTCATCGATTTATTAGACGTTGTCATGTCAAAAAAACTACTCATACAATCTTTTACATTATTATTATATAGTTGTAGGATTCGAAGTAGGTAGGTTTACCGGTCAGGGCCTATAAGCTGAATAAATCAACCTACTCACAACTAACATAATTAAACTGGAGGATATAATTATATACGTAACACTCTTTATCAATACATTACATACTCTCTATCATTATTGTAATTGAAGGTCAGCTAATAATAACATTATGTCTTTCCTATGTCGATAAAATATCTAACATAACATCACCCCAAGTCACAACAATTAAAGAGTATATAATATATATTATTATTTGATTTGATAAAGAGTTAAAATAATATAGTGGCGTTGCGGTAGGTGACGATAGTAAAAACTTGATTATGTGTGCGCGTCTGTTGGTACTATAATTTCTTCAGTGTTGGTACAGTGCTTTATCCGATCGTCGAGCTGCAATTAAACGTGTAGGTGCCTTATCATTATGGACATGTAGAGATACCTACTATCGTATATAATTTTCCAGATGATCATTAACAAAGCAACACAAAGATATTTATAATTATCGAGGAACTTGCTGGCGTTGCTATGTGTAAAATCAATAGTAACAGTTGCATTACCTAGTTATGTTATAACGCCCCTAGATTCCATATTTATTGTATTTGTTCCTTTTAGTAATATTACACCATGCTATCCTAATAATATTATAAAGGCCAAAGTTTGTGAGAATGGATGGATGGAAATTTGTTCGTCTTTAACGCAAAAACTAAAGAACGGATTTTAATGAAATTTGGAACACTGGTAGTTTATAACCAGGATTGAGTAATAGGGTACTTTTTATCCCGATAGTATGTCCCCGTGGGACAAAACAGGAACTACGCGGGTGAAACCGCGAGGCGTAGCTAGTAACCAATAGTTCTATCGTAAACAGATGTTACGACTTCATGCATTTCTTTTAGTTTAGAACTTCTTAACCTTTTAAGCATATGACGAATCCAAATCTACAAATTAATAAATGTGACAGATTTACGACTGCAAGGCGAACACTGCATGCTTCACCATCGAACCTTTTTTTGTGAATTCCCATTTAAACATATTTTTTGGCGCGTTTTCTTATCAATTGTGCGTTAGTTTTAAATTAGTATTAAGCTTGCCGTAAATACGAATCATGTTTTAAACTAAACATAGTGTTTACTTTAACGTCCTACCGAGTTACCCGAATCGCCTTGAAAGAATAAAAATTATACCTTCAGATCGCTCCCTTAGTAATTTTATAAAAATCGATTTTGTATTTTATTAGTACATTTAGCCCATTTGCGACAAGAACGTGTTATCTCACGTTCAACACGCTGTGTAGATAACACCTTCTTGTAAAGAGCAATATGTATATCTAACTGAAATCGGCTTTTAGCTCTAACATAACTCTTCCCTACTTTTTCAGTGCGATGAATTGAAAATCTAGCAACGGTAGGCAACTTACACAATCTTGCAAATGTGTCATCTCTCCTATATACTCGTACATATATTTAGCATAAGTCAATGCATCAATCTCAAGCCTGTTTTCATATTCGCATCCTACCTCGTATTATAATAAATGCGAAAGTTTGTGGGTATAGATGTATGTTTGTTCCTCTTTCACGCAAAAACTACTGAACAGATTTGAATAAAATTTGGAACACAGATAGTTTATAATCTGGATTAAGGGATAGGCTCCCTCTTAAAGCAAAAAAAGGTTTGTAAAGGGTTGAAATACGGGATGAAAGCTTGTATGGATGTTTCGTCGTTTTTGTAGCTAGATACTTGAACATTATTTTTTAGGCTATTGATTAGATATAAAAAAATATGACATTAAAATTTTTACCCATAAGGGGGTGAAATAAAAAAAGGGGATAAAAGTTTGCATGGAAATATGTACGGTTTCGGCTAAACCACTGCACCGATTTTAAAAATCCTTTCACTAATGGAAAGCTACTTTAGCGACTCATTTATCAGCGTGTAACATAACTAGGCTATATTTTACCCTCGTATTCCCACGGGAATGGGATTTACACGGGCGAAACCGCGGGGCGCAGCTAGTAGGCAACAAATTAAATATAATATCAATACTCACGTCCACACCCGGTACAAAGCGACCACGTGATATGATTCTCGTGTCTACTAGGTAGGTAGGTACCTACACTCTAAAAGTTCATTATGACTTGCCGAATTTTCGATTTCGTATTCTTGTGAAATAGTTATTTTTATCACCAATATAACCCCTTCAGTTTGTAGGAAGGCGCAGGCAAAAATATAAGCGTCACGATTACACACAATATGTATTGAATAAACACAATAACGTCCTTTGCGTCGCTCAGTCAGGTAAAAAGGGACATACTAATTTAAATAATACTGTGTTTATTATGTATTTTGTTCCGTGTTTTGTATAATTAACCTTGATACTACATCAAAGTTAATTATAATTATACAAACGCGAACTATAACTATTATCATCGAGACAAATGCTTCGTGTGAAGTGTTTATACGATGTAAGTAGTTTATCGATTCCTTTACGAAAAGTCACGTCAATCCGTTGTTCCATTTCTGCATGAAAGAAGGACAAATCAACAAACACACTGTATAATTTATAATAGTAGTTGTAGTAGTGATAATAACACGTCACCATAACATAGGTACATAGATCTTGACCCCTAACTAGGACTCCCTGTATTTACGGAATCAGAAACTACGAGGACCATGGAGGCCTGGATTATCCATGAGGCGGATTAGGCAACTGCCTAGGGGCACCGCACCGTCTAGGGGCCCACGGGGGCCTAATCGAACGAGGAAAAAAAAACGTTTCATCATCATCATCACCAACCCATATAGTCCCACTGCTGAGTACGGGTCTCCCCTCACTTTCGTGAGGAGGGTTAGGCCATAATCAACCACGGGGGCCAGATCCGGATTGGTGGATCACTTACCTACCTCCGAAATAATTCATCTAAAAATTTTATTTTTTTGCGGTCTTGTATCCGTCCTCAATATTATACCTTCTTCTTTTCTTTTCAACGGGATGCTGGGTTAATGATCGACTGGACTTTTGTAATAGAAAAAATATATTTTCATAAGAGTAAAGGGGCCCCGAGAATTGCATTACCTAGGGGCCCCAATAGGGTTAATCCGGCCCTGGGGCCTTGGTTCTACAAATATTTGACATATGCGGGATTATAGTATTCAAAGCAATAACACATTTTTTTATCTTGTAATACTCTCGCATCTCGACGTAAAGCTTGCGCAAACAAACATGATTAGACAGTTTTGGAGAATTCTGTTTACACATTCAAATACGATCTCTGGACCAGTAGGTACCTAGATTACATACTTTACTTTAAAATATGTGTCCTTTGTTACAGATAAGCAGGAGGCTAACTGCGAACATTTTGAGCGGATAACGTTTACCACAGCGCCAAGATGGTCAGTGTAAGTTACTAACTTTTAGTACTGAGTAAAGATACTAGCGAATTGTGTAACTGATGGTGAGCGCCACACTTGCACATAACAGCAGTGCCAGCCTGTACTTTGCATTGCCACTTACCACTAACTAGGATTCCCTATATCTTGGAAATCAGGACCGAGGACAACGGTCCTAAAAACTCTCTGGCTCGGAGCAATTTATTTGTGATTCACACAAATAATTGCCCTGCGCTGGATTTAAACCCGCGTCCTAGCGCTTTGCAGTCAGCTCATCGCCAACTTCCGCCACGGAGGAAATCCTTGAGTTAGCTAACACGTTCACTGCTGTAAACACAACTGTCGTGTTTTTCATAACTTGCCACGGGTACGGCAAAACACAACTGTTGTGTTTGTTGTATGGGAAAACACTATGGCGCGTGCAGAGCCGCACCTGTGGCTAGACAAATAAAACGGCTCAGCAGTTGAAGTGTTAATCTACTGTAGTAGCACACACGCTAATAGTTGGAGGTCTTGAAGGGGCTGTTCCCGGATAGGTACCTACAATAATTGTATTACCACAACACCCACAGCGTCTATCTTCCATTTTTCTAGGTATACAATTTAATTCCCAGAACACCCAAGGGAATCACAGTCCAGTCAACATGAACAATGGTTTTAAGGATTTTCTTGTCAACTTCTTATCGTTGTTTATTAGTATGTTCTTCTATTATAACGACATTACCAGTACGAAAAATTAAAAACAAGTTATGTGTGCAGGAAACAAATGGCGGGTTTCCCGCACCTCAAGAGCTGGAGACGTTCCTATCTCCAGAAGAGAAGAGTCAGGAAAAGATTGTCAACAAGTAAGTACAACACCTATTATGTATAGGTAAGGAGTAACAAATAAAGCTACTACAACACAGGCGCGATATTATCAGTCGATAATGTCACAGCGTTATTCGTCTCACGTCCTTTCCACATCTGTGTGATGTTACTTCGATGAAAATATGTTATTCAGATCATCGAATAAGCATTACAATTTGCAATTCAACGGGACACTGCCGCTAGCATCTTGAGTATGAGTATACCTATACTCAGAGTAGTTAGTTCTTTGCCAATTTATCAATGAAAAAACGTTATAAAAGATTGCCGATTTTTTATTAATATTATGTTTCGGATAGATAATAATATGTGTTTTGATACTTACAAGCCTATATTACTATACTCCTACTGCTATATTATATCTAATATTAATAGTAGAGAATTACCCTAGTATATTAATTTAAGTTATGATGTGTATAATGAAGGACGAGATACAATGAAACGAATAGTGTAGCCATGATTGATATTTTATTGATCTACCCTCCATACGTACATTAATATAATTTTACACATACCTACAGTACAATAAAAGGCATCAGGATCTCTTCTTATATACATGTGGCTGATATATCGTTTTATTTCTCGACGAATGGCCGAAACCGGACTCCGAAACAATAGCTCCTTAGGATTAACGCATCGTTGTTTTGTTATCAGATACAACATGACCAAGGATGCGGAATCAGCAGAATTCGATCCCTTCACGGAACGGAAACTTGAAAATCCTACTTCGTAAGTAACTACCTATTTTTAATTCTTTAATTTTGTTCCTTAGTAACGAGACGAACCAGCCGTTTATCTGATGGTAATCTCCACGCCTGCCTAAAAAAATTACAGTGCTTGCCACTAATAACTTTGCATTCCGTAATCATTTTAGGCACTGCACTGCGCTCGTCACCCTGACAGTGGTTCTAGAATCTCTGTCACTGGAAACAGTGTCATTTAAACCTGAACACAGTGACGTTTGTAGACTACTGCTTGGCAGATGAATATTTGGCACAGGTGTGGCACTTCCACTCTTGCACCTACCACTACAAGAAGTCTGCCACATTTTCGGATAAAACATGGGTAGACCCATGGGGGGGACCCTACTTATGCCTAAAGAAGATTTCCTTCCGGGAGATTTCCTTCTCCTAGACGGGTTGCGGACCGACGCTGACGAAACACATGTCTCTGATTGATTCGTGTCGGTGTTGATTTGATGATGTTTGAAATTGTGCGCTGAGGTGGGCGGTTTTTGATGGGAACATCGTGGATATGGGTTTAACTAACTAAACTGTGCTCATGCATATAAACGCGACATAAAAACAAGTCTCGATCGTTGTTAATTTCTAAATTTAATTCAAACTCAAACTCAAATCATTTATTGTAAATAGGCAGAATATTGCACTTTTACACGTCAAAAAAAATAGTATCTTATACATAAGTATAGAAATACAAAAAAAATAAGTCAAATTTTATGATCTACGAAACTAATGATTATTATCTTATTATGGTTTGAGTTAGAAAAACGATTTTCAATTAGGAAGGTTAACTACTAACGCTTTTCAATTTTGTATGAACCTGTATTCCAGTACACCAATGCCATTGGTCTAAGTAAATACTACCAAAGTTTCGTACAAAGTTTTTTTAACTAACTATTGCGAACAATTATTTTCTAAAGTGACTATAATACGAGTAACTATCGGTGATTTATTTAATCAATAGTTGTACCATGCGATTTTACCATGCTATCGCGAAGTATTATATATCTCTGCTATAAATGCGAAATTATATAATATGTAAGTGTGTTTGTCACCATGCAGGACCCGGTTTCTACTAATTCTGAAGAGAAAACAATCATTAACTACGCAAAATAAGTTTTGAATTGTCACTAAAATTGCTATTCTGCTCAATTCAAAATTGTCTAGTTTAATTTGCAGCATAGACAAAAAATAATAAATATTTTGATACAATTGTAATCGGAGCGGTGTACGAGCCATTGGAATTATCTAATATATAGTCTAAACAACCATGTTGCATAAAAACTATTTATACTTACATACAATTTATTTTGGAATACCACAACGGCCATTGATTTTCGATGTTTTCATTAATGTTAGTTTAATAGGCTAACAGAAGTGTCAACAATTTTGCAAAATTTAAAAAACAGTATACCTTTAAGTATCGTAGAATTGAGGCCCAAGATGAACTGGTTTTGATGAATCAATACCACGTACTATTTTCCTTATTTGACCTTCAACAGTAAATTAAAATTAAACATTTTTGCAATAATTTGAAATTCGTAGGTATAAAAGAATCATTTTAAAATCTCAAGGTCTCTTAAAAGCCATCTCAGCGCACAATGGGTAAATGATAGCTCCTAATGCTATGGACAAATCTTTGACAGATGATAAGTTGGTGATGAACTGTGAACCAACTGCGAAGCATGAAGTTCCGGGTTTGATTCTCGCGTAGGGCTCATATTTATGTGAACTACAGGTAGGTACCATACTAGTTGAGTCTGGGTGTTTATTGGGACAACGTTTACTAGCCCGGTTCAATAATTCTATTAAGGAATTGATCGTCATCATCATAGACAGCTCATCCAACCCACTGCAGGGCATAAGCCTCCTCCCTCTTACGCCATTGATCTCGGCGTTGAGCCGATCTGGTCCAGGTGTTACCTACAAAACTTTTATCTTTTTTTTGACGAAATATTATGTTATAATTAATATAGGAATATGGACACGCTGACTCATCTGCTGAAAGCGTCGCTGGGAACTGGTATCCTGGCCATGCCGAAGGCGTTCAAATGTGCCGGCCTCGTGAACGGCGTACTCTTCACCATCCTGGTTGCCATCGTCTGCACCCACTGCTCCTATGTCCTCGTAAGTATTGTAGACCTGGCTGTGCGTTTCTCGGGTGATTGCGAAGATGATAATTATACCCAATGGAGCAACAGACATTGCCGAGTTTGTACTGAGCACTCACTGACTAGGTTAGTACTTACTTAGCATTGTGTACTGTACTAATCCTATCCTACTAATACTACTACAATAATGAATATTTAAAATAAATGCGAATGTGTGAGTGCTACTATTCAGCATTGAAACTGATGAACGGATTTTGATAAAATTGCTATGTATGTAAATAGTTTGTCTTGGAATAACACGTAGGAAACTTTTCAAAGGTATTATTTGAAAAATTATTTGCTATTATAATATTATAGTAAATTTTTTATACTCGTGAAGTTACAACTAGCTTTGAGAGATAGTGGGCTGATTTTTTTTTTTAGTTACCACTTTTCTATTAAAATTATAGTTCCCTACTATTTTTTTTTATGTTACTAAGTAACGAGACGAGCAAGTCGTTCACCTGATGGTAAGCGCCAGGCCTGCCTATTACAGCTACTGTGTCACCCAAAACTTACTATTACAAAATCTAGAGCGGCATTGCACAGCGCTCGTCACCCTAAGACATCAGTTCTTAGGTCTCACACGCTTAGTAATTTCGCTGGAAATAGTGTCCTTTAAACCGGAACACAGTAATGTTTGCTCCACACAATAATCTTCTCGGATGTACTTTTGATACGGTGATGCTACCCGTTAGGACCTATACATGGCATTCTCTTTCTATTTATTAGCAAATTTCCGATGATGGTCTTCCAAATAAATAAATATTATATTCTTTTGTACACAGATCAAATGCGCACACGTGTTGTACAAGAAAACGAGAAGAACCCAAATGACGTTCCCCGAAGTTGGTGAAGCTGCTTTAGAAAATGGACCTCAAGGGCTCCGAGATTGGGCCAACAGCTTCAGGTATGTTCCTAAGAAGCCTGCGACATACAGGGAAAGTTAATCATCCAAAGCTAAAGATCGAAATCCTGGATCCGCCTCTGCACAAAGCTGTTTCAAATTACCAATCCAACTCAATTTGAATGTCTTTATCTTCATGCGTTTCAACATAACATAGTAATAGTATCTAACTAGATATTTTATTTCAAGCGCTACAGCTGAAGTTAGTTTACTTACTTTACTTAACTTCTTTTTCAGAATCTTCATCCTAGTGAGTCTCTTCGCAACGTATTTTGGTACTTGTTCCGTCTACACCGTCATCATCGCTAGAAACATCTTACAAGTAAGTTCTTGCTTAGTACAATATTCAATTTATTTCACATGTTACTTATTCTTACCTCTTACCTTAACTTGCTCATAGTCTTAATTCTTTTACCGTTTACCTTGGGTAATTATATTTACTGTTATTTGTGTTTATTTCAGGTTGTAGCCCACCACATGAATCAAAAAGAAGAAGATGTCGAAATCAGAATATTTATCATAGCGCTGTTACTTCCACTGATTTTCATGGCATGGGTTCGCAACCTCAAGTACTTGGCGCCCGTGTCCATGATCGCTAACGTATTCATGGGTCTGGGTCTAGGCATCACGTTTTATTACCTGGTCGGAACCGGAGAATTGAAGACGGATAACATTAATAACATGCTTTTCAAGCCACCCGGAGAATGGCCCGAATTCTTTTCCCTGAGTATCTTCGCAATGGAAGCTATCGGCGTCGTAATGCCTTTGGAAAACTCGATGAAGACCCCCCGCTCGATGCTGGGCATCTGTGGAGTCCTGAACCGTGGAATGTCGGGTGTCACTCTCGTCTACATTCTCCTCGGTTTCCTCGGATACCTGCGGTACGGCGAAGGTGTCCTCGATTCTATTACTCTCAGTCTGGATAATAATCTAATGTAAGTACCAATCACAACGCGTATACCTACTTTGAGAATCGCAAATAAGGAAAAATGGATTAAAAATAACTAGTAAAATTGTGTAGGTCTCAAGTTGTACAGTTCGAAATTGATTACTTATTTGTTTTTAAATAATTAATATTTCTTATTTATTTCAGTCCTGCCCAAATCGTGAAGATCTCAATCGCCATCGCCGTTTACTGCACATTCGGCCTACAGTTCTACGTGTGCATTGAGATCATTTGGAACTCCTTCAAGGACCGGTTCAGCAAGCGGCCCGACCTCGCCAACTACGTCTTGCGCACCATCATGGTGACCGTGTGTGTGATGCTAGCCGTGGCCGTGCCCACTATAGCCCCTTTCATGGGCGTCATCGGCGCTTTCTGCTTCTCTATTCTTGGGCTTATCGCGCCCGCCTTCATCGAGGTCATCACCTTCTGGAACATCGGGTTCGGCCCCGGCAAATACCTCATCTGGAAGAATGTCTTCGTAGTCATCTTCGGCATGTTCGCTCTGGTCTTCGGTACTAAGGACGCCGTCATTGGAATAATTAAAGAATACAGCACGCCCAATTAAATGCGGTGTTCGATACTCGGGTTACAACGCAATCTGTGTAAGCCTTGCGTATGATAGAAGTACATAGGCTTAGGAAATTATTTTAAGTAGGAATAGTCCCGGTATTTGGTCTATCACGATATCCAAATGTCTACGCGAAGAACCTTCCGCTGGGACATTTTAATTCCGTGTCTACTATTACAAGCCACATAAGCGAACAACATTGTTTCATAAAATAACTTTCCACTTCAAACAGTACAATCTGATGGTGACTTAAGCAGGAGCGGATCAACTATTTACAGGAAAATTATCGCTCTGTTATCAGCTCTTGTGCGCTAGTTTATTCCCCACCGCAGTTGGTCACCCATCCACGCATCAGCTGATTTGTGTGTGTAATTAATACGATTTTCATTACCAAAGTCGTGAAACAAAAAAATGTTATTCGCTTATCGATTCTGTCCGGCCTTCTGCTATATTACTTGCAAGATTTTATTGTGCATCTGCTTTAGCTTAAGATAGCACAAACTGGGCATGTTTGTTCTGTAAAGTGTTCAGGAAATGCGCAAACGCATTGAATATGCATTTATTTGTGCATTCAGTTCAGTATCTGTACTATATTTACAAAATCATGAAACGTAGTAACTACAGGTTCTATAACTGTAATCAATGAATTAACAACCCGAATGGTAGACCGGGTACGTACTCTACGGTTCGTAAAAATGTCACGTTACATATTGCGCAATAGGCTGCCGAAATTTCAAAATGTATTTATTGCGTTATTAGGGTGTTTCAAAAGTCTAAGTGTAAACGGTAAGGTGATACGCCATTCATCTCAGGTCAGATAAGCACAACTGCTTGGTTTTCGAAGCTTGGAAAAATAGAAGATTCTTGAATGGTTGGTTAATCACTAATTAGGGTACTGAATTGGTTAAGTTGTGAACATGTCTACTACTAACTGGTAATCATCCTGTAACGTTTGTACACGTGGACTTTTGAGATGCCCTTAATACGGAGTAGGCACAGGTCTACAAAAACCTCCTAAAAGGCCTCCTCAAAAGGCTCCTAATGCAAAACTATATTACAGCTTGTACGCTTGTACCAATGTGTCTTACAATAATTTATTATTTTTTACAAAGTACAATATTATAAGCAATCGACTTAAAAATAAACGATAGATAGTTCTGGATACTGCGTTACAACTTTTGATAATGTTCGAATATTTATCCTTTTATTAGTACTTAATCATAAAGAAAACAAAACAAATGAATTTATTTACCTTTATTTTGTACTAACTATTATATTAATATTAAAATCACGTATGATTTTTGTCATACCTTTGAACCAATTTTACTATGAGCTTTTGTACTGGGCGGCGTCTTGTGTCGCTGCCAAAACATAGGCGTTGATGTTAAGTAGATATGTACTAGGGATGTTACGGAGGTGGTTTAATTGGAATCGAAGTTGGAGTCGGAGTCGTAAACGGAGGCGGAATCGGAGGTGGTGGCAGAAGAGAGATGTGTTAAGGGCAACCTAATAAAATAAAATAGTACAAACATTATATTCAATCAGCCTGTTTAATTTCAATTAAATAATAATAAACTTACATAAATAATAATCATGTTTCCAATACCAGTCATCAAATGAAATCAAATCAATTGACTTTAAAAGTAGCAAATTATATTTAATGAACAGCTTTGCAGCTTTGTCTCCCTCCAATCTATTCCTTTACGGGTCATAGATTAGGCCAGCATCACTATAAAGCTGTTCCATGCTACTGAGCCTGGTGAACACGTCAAATATTGGCGGGCAATCGATTTAAGTGATTGGAATTTTGTGAAGAGATTTGCATACACTTCGACCTCCGATTAAAAGCTCCGATTCCGAAGTCGGAACTGGAGGTGTAATATCAATCGGATGTTCCGACTTATCGGAATTGGACTCGAAGCTCCGTAACATCCTTAATAACCTACCTACCTACTTGTTTCATACAGTGCCGTAAATAGGGCGGTGCCTAGGCATGGGGAGCAGGAATGACCAGGATACAACCAAAAGGGCGCAGTAATAGAAGCCCGCACCGGGCGCATCCAGGGACAGTTACGGCACTGTTCATTACATCGCGTTGATATTTGCATATTGCTCTGTATATTTTAAGATTAGATAGTATAATTATAATGTTCCGCGTGATGCATAGGCGAATTGCATTCTGGGTATGTACTTACCTTAAATTACGAAACGTTTACATTCCCGACCCAGGATCAAAAAGCTTGTGTTTGTGTGAGTACCATTCAATTTGTTATTGTTTGTCGATTGAGGTACTGCCTGTCTCTGGTGTCGGTTCGGTAGGCCTCCCAGGAACGTGACGTGGTGACATGTGCAACGTTGCGTCAGTTATGAGACTGTGCAGTACAAATTTGCTGTGAGTTGTTTCTTATAAGCTGGAAATTGATTGATTGATATTGCGGTCGAGCGCCGCAAATGTGTGAAACGTTTTGTTTGCTTTTATGCCGAACCGAGCGATGTTGAGGGAACGAGAAGAAATACAATAGATGTTCAGTATTTGACACATAGTTAAACCACAGTTAATCTCAAATTCAACTGTGGTTCAATATAACAACGTGGTAATTCTGGAAACGTTAGATTAGATTATGTTTGTTTGAATCATATTTATGGTGTGGTTTAAATATTGCTCTAATGGTGCATTCAGCCTAAGTAATTTAATGGTATTAAGCCTGACCAAATATATTTTATTTTTCCAATATTAACGTTAAAGGTACATACACCCCGCCAGCGCATAGACGTAAGAACAAAGTATTGTGTTAATTTTTCACTATACGAAATGTACCCCAATTTTTAACATTAATCATGTTGCATTTAGAGATCGTAAGTTAAGCTTTTATATATTTGTATTACATATCTATTTACTGATAAGTGGAGGTCGTTACATCTATACTAGTTTTTTTTTTTTTTTATCATAATCAAAAACAAAAATTGTATTGACTAAAATGCATGTAGAAAGGTACTTAAATTGAGCGATCCGTTTTTTAACAAAAATACCTACGAAATATCAAAAAGAGGCCTTGTATTATGAAATGAACTAGATTCCGACCAAAGTTTTAAATAGTACAGACATATTTGTAGTTATACAAAAGTCTATCAAAGGTTTATACCGTTAAAATTATGACGCAGCTAATGTAATTACGCCTCTTAATTACTGCATGCTACGCTACTGTACCCAGCAAACAGTCGTAGTAAAGAAAAAGTTCCTATCTTCGTATATTTATTAGAATTGACCAATTTTGTAAGATTTGGACCGATCAGGCACAATAGAAGTTTGTTTTAAATATTATCAGTTATATGATATTATTTTATTATTATAATATACTTAGATGAAATGAATTTGTTATATCAATAAAATGTACAAGCTCTACTACACATTTGTTTAATTTTTAATTGTGTATGTTAGTACTAGCCTATTGCCTTTTCACATAAAACATTACTTGCCAAGCTATGTTATCTTAAGATAGTTGACTAAATCTAAGGGAGAATTTGGGTACGGATTTTGAAATAATAAACACAATTTGAGATAATACTAAAAAGTATTTATTACAATAAAAAGTAAATAAACTAAAAGGTATTTATTACAATCATTAACTATTCTTGGTATATCCGAAACGAGAGAGACTCCGAGCTGACTGTGTACATTGTTATTTGTTAATTATTACAATAAATTAAATATAACAAGAAAACTGACAAACATTTGACAGTTTACAAAATAACTAGTATAGGTAGACAGTACAAAAACTTTGAATGGAAACGGCTTTTCTCTCCCTATAAATTGCATAAGCATATAGAACGCTAACAATGTGTCTGTCAGTCTGTCTGTATAGCTTACACGCACAAAAGGTAAATACGATTTTGTTGGAGAAAAAAAACGCAAGCGCAGGCGCAGGCCGCAGCTAGTATTATTGCTATCGAATATACAGATACCAGCAAAAAAAGAAACGGTTTTTCAAAATTTCTTGTAATTTTCATGTTGCATAATATTATTTTTTAGTTAACACAATTGGGACATAAATATATGGACAACATTCCATTTAGTAGAGAAATACTATATATATATTCTACATAAAGTTCTTCAGTGTTACTGAGAAAAATATGTAAAAGCCAAAGGAAAAATCAACCAACTTATAAAATCCAAAACATCGTAATTTCAATGTGTGGGGACGTTTGTTATACAGGTTTGTTTTAGGCCTAGTGCTACAATCAATTCGTAATAACATGAATTATTTATGTTAGTACTTCCTTACATCTAATTGTATTTATATACAGGGTGATTGTGAGTTGGCTCTAGAGTTTTTGGTAACGTAGACTAAAGTAGTTTTCCATTGAGATTCTAGCAACTCTAAAGAGTAAACTGCAATACCTTGATATGACTCACATTTAGTACAATTCAAACAGGTATATCTACAAAGACATAAAAAAATTGAATATCATTAATAATTGAACTACGTAAGTGCACATTACACCTAGACCCACAAAAATACCTATCTAAAAATAGAATCATGAAAGTTTATTAAGACGATCTATTATGTCAAAACAATATAGAGGACCTCTTGAATCGTCTATAAACGTAAGACCGCTCTCTTAACATATTGGCGCTAATATTTTTCTATTGAAGCTACAACGCACTATTTACATAATACAAAGTGCATAAAACGACTCATAACAATATTTTTTCCTTCACAATGTATGTTAAATAAAATATTTACATTGAACTAGGTTTAAAATAGTGAGCTATGTAGATTATTAAATTAATTAGTGCAGGCACTAGTCTCACTGAGTTTCTAATAAGAAATTTGGAAATATCTCCCCAGGTACAGATGTTACGAAACGACGCCTTGACGTTGTGTGAACAAAATCATTAAGGCGTCACTCCTTCAATTTTTAATCCAATTAAGTATACCTATTGAACACAATATCACCTGTCTTACACGCATTGCTTTACACGCAGGGCACAGAGCATTCCCTACACAATGCTATTGCAATTTATGAAATAGACATTTAACCTTGACGACAAATAAGAAATACCGGACTAGAAAGACAGACAATTTTCAATCTATCACCTGCCATTTAAATGAAACACTAACATAAAGCGAGATTCATTTGAATGATATTCATCATAATCTTCATCTTTCAACACAGTTCTAACAGATATCGAACACATTTTGAAGCCGTTGCACACTATAACGACTCAAAATCAATGTTCCCTTCCCTTCAATAATACATTAAAGTTTCAATGCCAATGATAAAATGCATTTGAATAATATTAAAAGTTATTAAATATCTCGAGTAGATATGTATTTACAAAAATTTTGCATAATAATAGCGATAAAATGTATCTACCTACACTGTGTATACTACGCCGACACACGTAGATGGAAACACATTAGCAATTTCAAAAACTTCCATAACTCACTACAAGGTACCAACTTAAACTAAAACGCATGACACATTTCAAATGCAACGCTTTGTACATAGTGTACTTGTGTGTAACTTTAGCAAATAATAACAGTAACACCCTATACTTTGACTTGATTTCGCTAACAGTCAACCATACAGTTGACACGTTCACTGCTGAAAACACAACTGTTGTGTTCTTCATAACTTACTTCGAGTACGGGAAAACACAACAGTTGCGTTAAACCTCGTTAAAACACTGAAAATATATGACAATTTACAAGTAAACCGTGTTTTAACTATGGTAGCAATATTGGCCAAGTCCAAGCTCGTTTATTGATGCTTAACACAATTTTGTATATTATCAGAAAACTTTTAATATAATCCGCAATAATAAATAAATTACAGACAGATCAATGATATAAGCTGCTTCTACTTTACATTGATACAATAGGTAATTAACTAATATATAACATCCATGTTTTGTACATAAATCGTATGACGAAGCTATTGAGTATTTGGGTAACAAACAATACAGCTTACACCAAAACCGACCACAAACTTTACATACACAAACGCATATTTAGATTCTGCGTTAAAATGATTACTCTAATACAGAAATATAACTTGTTATATTTATTTTCTACTTATATTGCAATTACTTTCTTAACATAGTCGAACTAATCCAGCTAAACTTTATTAGCTTTTAATTCCACTGATATTACAAAAATAAACTAACATCTTTAATTCTTCTACATAACATGGAGACGTTATTATAATAAACACGAAACGTTAATTGCGTTAAAATTATCTTATTTTCATTTAATGTCATTTTTATTAATGCACATTGAAAAACAATGTTATAAGTTCCTAATAAAAATAATTACGATAATTAATTCAGTCTATTATATCAGAAAACACAGTGGACGGACTACTACGACTTTTTAAAATAAACATAAATTACTTAGATTGTGGTCAAATTGTTTGGAAACCAGCGGGGCTGAGTTTGAAAACATTTGAATATTTCATTCTGAAACCTTGCCGTGCTCAGCCCAGCAATTTAGATTTGAATGAAGTTTTTTTTTTATGACATGAACTGCATATGCCCGCACCTATCGGTATAGTTACCATATGATTTTCACTACACCAACGTAATCAAAAACCTTCGAAGCGCGGAGTGATGAAAATCCGCGGGTAACTTACGAATTTAAGGCATATTGGTGCGTGGTCACGGACGGCGGTGGCGTCGACGGGTTGCAGGGCGAACCAATAACCGCTCGACCACCATTGCCCTGAACCTCTGATGTCGAATGGCGCGGGCAAGCAAAGTTCAATCAAACTGTTAAACATCTGTTTACTATTTTCCTTGCAATCGTAATCTTTCGCGATCTAAACCTTGTGCGTTCAAATAGTAGGTTCAGATTCAGAATTGGAAAGGTGAATTTATTCCGGTGGTGATAGCGGAGTAATGAAATACTGGGTACGTATATTTATGGGTATGAAGCTGAATTCAAAAATATAACACTCATTTTTCTGACTAGAAGACCGTCCATATAGTTACGATAAGACTCAATTTCAATTATTTCAATTTAATATAAGCGTAACACTTTGCCTAGTAAAATGTCATACGCTTTAATGGCTCTGCCCGCCATCTCAAAATAATATTAGCAACAAGATATTTTTTTTTACAGGCTAATATAAAATACATTACGCGTCGCTCCTTGAATACTTTAAAATTATAATGTTGCATAGCCGCCAACAATATAATACAAATAATAATGCAATTAAGATCTCGACACACATTACTATTCAATACATATTCGGATATCCGTTTCTTTAACTGGCTTCAGGAGGACTAACAGCCTCGAATCTAATTTCACACATCAGTGTAAAGCTAGATTCACATTTGTCCGACGTGTCGTGTCGTGATGCATCAGATAGGTATCGGTTTCATACATTTAACACAAGCCGTCACAACACACTACATCAGAGAAATGTGAACGCTACCATATTAAATGTATGCAACCGATACCTTTCTGATGCATCACGACACGACACACCATACAAATGTGAGCCTAGCTTTACTAACAGGACATTTCATATAAAAAATATTAAAGTAGAAAAAAATATAAAATAATACATTTAAATTATTCATAAATACACACTTACTCGGAGCATTCACAGATATTAACAATATGTTACAAAATACTTAAATAACCAAATAGATACGTAGTGACTTACAAACGGTATCTTAATTTAGAAATGGCACAGATTATTGTGGTACCTTAATATTTTGGACGTTTAAAAATTATTCTTTCGCACTTAATTAAGTGCTCCGTGCAATTACTTACCGTGGCTTTTAATAAAATGCCAAATTCATAATCACAGATATAAATATACATTTAACATGAAATGCGTAAATACTACTTTGTATTTCTTAGGATAGTTAAAAAGCAGATATGTACTTATTGTAAACATTATTCTACATACATACAGTTACGCCTTTTTACCATTGGGGTAGGCAGATACTTCCTTCCATACTCCCTTCTTCCATTTTTACTAGCCCCTTAATACATCCTCGCCGGCTATAGGTACTTTTGACTTGGCTTTTCTTTAGTACGTTCTAGATTTGATCGAGGTACGTTCGCCTCAGGCGACCCCTACCGGCTGGCCGATTTATTTCAAAACATTATGGTATGAAGATTAAAGACGGATACGTTCATCTTATATGTATGAAATTAATTTTATCCGTTTTAATTTGACTTTTATTTACGGCGCCAACATAATAAGGGCCTCTTTCAAACATAGTAAGGGCATTTGTATTAACCTAAGGTCACGGTTTACTAATGCAAGATCGCTAAGTCGGGTGAAAACTGCTTAATTCTACTAAACAGCAGTAAACCGTAGCAGATACAGTTTATAGAAGAACCATGTGTATGTTATAATGAAAAAGGCTTATGTATTCCAATTCAGAATCTTATTGACAGAAATAAAGACTATTAAAATTAAATTATTTCTGCTATTTTAACTATCCTACATCATACCAAAGTGAAGCTATCAAAAACTAAATCAAGCTAGATATGTGATAACGATTGCTTTTCAAATTTATTATATTTATAACACCTAAGTCAATAAATTTCCATGTACTTATTTATATATAACTTTGAATCAGAGTAAAAAATAGTGACTTTACTACTTTACAGAGAAATAACGCACGGTATTTAAATAATTATATGCATTTACTATAGTTATCCGTATTCCATTATTGGTATCATTTATGGAAGAGCGGTATATTTGATAAAGGAAGACTATTTATCAAGCAGGTCTATAGAAGAGGTGCAAGACTTCGTCTCTAAATGATACAGCATTGGATCGCCTACATTAAATCACTAGACACGATAAAATTACAATTTTATACTAAAGAGAAATGTACATTAACATTATTTAATACACTATGCAGCTTAGCGCTTGATCATTAAAACAGGCAGTTTTACTGACTGCATTGCGTACTTTTGAGACTTGGCGGTAGGTTACACGTTTTATATTTCATTAATTACATAATTAATATCTAAAAGTGACAAACATTATTCTATTAGAGAATTAACTATATACATACGCTACATGTCACGAAAATATATCAGGAATATTGTTAGAGCTAAGAAGAGAGACAGGAGTGGCGACAGAGTGGTGACAGCATCCCCTTCAAGTCTCTTCAAGCCAATACTGATTGACTACAAGAAATTACTCTATTTGAAGACCAAACTTATACTAAAATCCCACAAGTGACCAAAGTGTCCATTGTGGATTGGACTCCACTAATTCGACTAAAAGATCTTGTTGTCCAGAAATACCTTAACCTTAATTTACAGCAATGAAGATTCCATGAAAATTCTCCTTTGGAAACTATCAATAATTAATTAATACGATCTAGCGAACTTTTAATTTTGAATATGTATTATAATTATGCACTATGAAGTAAAGGCAAGAAAGTTCTTCATGGGAGTAACTTTCCAAATTGTGCATTTAATTTACATATCCCTGCTTTCGACTAACGATTACGTACATATATCCAAAATTTTGTTACATAGCATAGTGGCAGTTAATACTAGATAATTACTTATAATTACACGGAGTCTTATTACCAGACCTTGAAATCTAGCAGACTACTTGCAGTACCTATTATATTACACCTCACGAAGCCCGTCTTTAACTGTTGTTACGCGCACACGCAGATTGCTTTAGTGCGAGTTATCTCGAGAACTATCTGCACATAGAGTGCTCACTTGTCAGTACACGTTACGTTTGTTTTTCTTTGTTCTATGGTATATAAATAAAGAATTTATCTATCTACATATCTATCCAGCTCGCATGCACTGAGCTTATCGGTCTTCGTGATATTCTACAGTTAAAGTAAATGGTATGTATTCCTCTAACGTTTATTTATTGTTCATTGTATTGTATTGTAGTTTCATTACGATATAACATTTTTTATTGAGATTCTTACGACTGTATATATATATAGGTAAATTACTCGATTATTGTTTATTTATTGCCCATTTGGTTATGTATAATATTAACTTAGTTTGATTATTATATAACATTTTCTTGAGATTCCTACGATTATTGTTCAAGTTGTTTGGTAAAGCTATAAATTATTGCGTATTTATATATATATATATATTTATTGTAATTCAATTTATTAAATAAGGCTAATTTGTATTACACAATTTATATTATAATAATAACAATAATGTAAACATCACGTTTGTCAAATGTCAATATAACATTTCGAGACATAATTTAATTTAGGTAAATATAATTTTATGAATTGCTTTCAGTTTACAAATTGAGGTAGCGAAATGCTTATAGGTATTACTCCCTATTTTAACAATAATATATACTTTAAATAATCGGGGCTTGAGCAACTTTAAAAAATATTGTCTAAAATATTTGGTAATATTGCTCTTTATTTGAATTCCGACGTAAATACGACGAGTAACTTGCTCAGAATTATCTAGTTGTACACACAGTGCAACAGTGCAACAAGCCTATCCCCCAATGAGGCATTTATATTGGTCGATAATACGAAGGCGTTTTTGCGGTCTGTTTAAGGCGCATTTTGGATTAGAACAAGCGCGACCTTACACTGCTACGGTAGTATCACCATGACAGAAGTAGAGAAAGGATGCGAGTCGCATTATCAGAATAAAGCTCTGATATTATTGACCGATAATATCGCCCCTATTTGGAACTGGCATAACAGAACAACGCGTCGACTTACTAAACGCGACTAGCGGTTCCTACTTCAGATCATAGATGTCGGAGTGAGATTCAAAATATCTCTGGGAGATGATCCTCCCCGAGTCAACGACAGGGGTCAGGAGTTCCTCAGACGGCACTTGGATCCGGATCCTATTGTCTGACGGGAGGTTGGTACCGTTGGTTGCGTAAAACCCTAGCCCCAGAGACGATGGCTTGTGGTGTTCCTCGTGATACTTGTACTTGTTTGTCGTTATAGGGTGTAGGTGTGACGGGCTCGCGGCCATGGGGTTGTAGGTCACGTGGATGCGGACCACGTCGTCGGAGAGGGGCGACACGGAGGGCGGATGCGGGGTGGCCCGAGGGGTTGACTGCGTCGTCGACGGCGCCCGCTGTATGCTCAGACCACATATGCCCGAGCTGAAATGTGCCAACATTTGTGATTAGTCGTAACTTTTGCGGATTTGCATTTGAGAACAAATTTGCCTGGTTTTTATTCCTATTACCGTTCATATTGTGATACGATAGTGGTAAACAGGCTAAGCCTAGCATGGAATTGTCTCTCACTAACTCAAAATTATAAGTCGACTGGCACCGACCACGAGGGGTACGTTTAATTAGTCGACTTTCGTCGTACGTCCCGATAGAATCTTATAGCCGAGACGAACACAGCTAATGCGCCATAGGGTTCATTACTGTCTGACGCACTTACAGTCGTCAATTGAGCGCTAATCAAGCATCCACTTAAATACACGACCTTACAGATCACGACGGTGAGTACACACAGTAGTACTAGTAGTAGTACATGCAGTTTAGTGTAGTGCAAAACTAAGTGAAAGCAGTGAGGCAAGCATCGAAAAATGAGTTAATTATATAATATCACCTAAATGATTAGAATACGTTTTTGAAGCAGTTTACAAATGGGAAAATCGTGCATCCTTATTTAGGACAGCTCACTCGTGAACAATTCGTTATTGTTATAGTGAAGTGTTATTTCAAAATATAATTAATGGCGTTTGATTTTTCCCATTTTACTGTTTTAGCGCAATGAGCAACATGCCTAATGCGGGCATTTTCAGGCGTCTCGCTTGATATTTCCTTAACAAAATCATCAAAGAAAACTGAATTTTAATATGACGTGTATGTTCAGGCACCGTAATAAGAACCACGGTGTTACTTTTAAACTGAATTGGAACTACATCGGCATTAGAATTTAACGTTTTGCGCTGAAGTACTTGTGGACTAAACCCTTAGAAATATCGACCTTCTATTTCGGAGATCGAAGACTGAATTTTAGTCTGGATCAGATCGGAATTATATACGAAAGTAAGCCTGCAAACGAGCCGATAAAACATATACATATTTAACTAGTTTTCTTCGCGACTTCTTCTTATATCCATTCAGCAGTGAAAAGGAGCTAACAGAGTTACGTCCACTTTTATAATATTAGTAGGGTTTCATACGCAAGCGTGACGCCGCCGCTTCTACCAAAAACATCTCACCCATCTGACCCAGTGCCGTCGTCGGAGACATTGCTGTGGTCGTCCAGCGAGTTGTCAGGCGCGTGCGACCGTCCGCTGGAGAACACGCTGAGGTCCGCAGTGCTGGTGACGCTGGTGTCGGCGAGCGAGCGCCGCGACCCCAGTGCCGACGCAGAGTCGTCGCACCGCGCCGTGCCGCCCGCTCCGCTATGTTCTGCACAACACACACACGTTGGTTAACCTGACGGCACGTTGGAGACGTCTCCTATGTTTATACGCCAATACAACAAGGACCAATGACTTTACTCTTCGAGTGACATGCGCCAAAACACCTACAATGACTTTCATGGTTCAGTTTACTCCATCTGATAGTTTCTAATAGAGCTCGAGCAGAGTAGTCGTTAATTTCGAAAGAGGCGTAGCCGAGGAGTGGCAGTGCTTTTTAGGACCACTAGGTTTTCGTTAGAATGGAACGAGCCGTTAAAGATCCACCAATAAGATCAAGTTATTACGCAACGACAGGACAGGAGGAATTATTTCGCTTCGCTTCGTCGATCATCTGTACTCTGATTATGTTCACCAGTCCTTGTTACATGGGTTCAAAGTAAAAACTCTTATCAATTTCGTAATTGTACAAAAAAAGTTTCTCTAATAATTATTTTCGTAATAACATGGTTAGGTACATTAATTTTCACCAATAAAAGGTTTATTCACTCGGCATGAAAGACTAATGACTTTTCCTACTCAAATAACTAAGCTGCTTTCGTAATGCCGCACTTTTTATTGATGTTAATTAAAAATGCACAACAACGGGATAAATATTTGCTGTACGTTTTTATAGACATAAGAAGCTTTTACCGCACCGCGAATACTTACTTATCCTTGACGAGTCAAAAACCAAACATGCTCAATAAATATTTGTAAGGTACTTACCGTTGTTTTCTTGATAACACACATTTTCAAGCGAATAGCGTTCATTCAATAAAATGCCACCAAAATTCACATGCACGAGCATATTTGAATAGAAACAAAACCTCTGCTCATAAATGAAAGAAAACATAACGTAGTTCTTATTTATTGCATAATTATGTACATCCACGTGAGAATACATCAAATAATATTTCCTTTTTTAATTTTTCTAGTGTCTGTGTGCCTGTAGATGAGATAACTCGGGCGCGCCTTCAGAGCCCCGGCGTCGTACGTGACGACAGGAAGGGTATGAGTTTCTAGGTGGACATCCACCGACGCTTGGGAGATGTGAAGAGGAATGTCAGGAACGGGATTTTCATCTGGACAACATTAACTTGCACTTACTAAAAAGGGCAACATCATAACAAAAGGAGTCTTATCAAGTGTCGAATAGAGCCCCAAATTACACAGCAACATTTAACGACTAGTGATGTTGTGCTGTTGTGATAACTACACATAAAGCGTTGACGATAAGATAAAATGTTGTGCCTGTGATCTACTTACTGGTGTTATGTATCTACACGTACCATGGCACGAGACTGTTTTTGATAGATCGTATCGTATGTTATGTAATTGGTGTTCGTCAGAGGACCACAGGAGGCAAAACTAAAAATAAAATGGAAGATTACTTGTTACATGGCATATTTTACCAATTAATATTAGGAAACGATAAAGAAAAACTAATGTGCGTTATTTAATTATTGTGGATTTATTAAATGAATCGACGAACTCAATTCAGGTTCCTGAAGAGGGTACTGTCCTACAGACAGTTCTTATCATACATTCCTTAAAACTAGCAATTAATAAAGAAACGTCAACACACAAATTAAATATGGGGGTGGGTTTATGCAATAAATTAACCTTACTATCAACAAAAACACATTTAAATTCGAGCAGAGATTCGTTTCATTTACTTAGCATTAAAATATCGTTAGAATCAAGCGGAAGAAATAATACAAACCGATGACTACGCTTAAAGATACGTGTTATAATAAGGAGATAGAATGTGTCTCGTTAATGTTAGATAATGTAAAAGGAAAGGCCAGAAGTATAATAAATGATGGCAGAAGCTGTAAATGCATTATAAGATCAGAGGAGTCGACTGTGATAATAATGGAAAATGTATTACCTTCATAGTTTTAGTTACAATTAGTAGAGCGGATAAAACTACGCAGAGGATTTTATGATTTCATGTTATGGTGTCAAATTACAACCACTACACTAGTAGCCATTCTGTAAACATAATCTAAAAAGGTTAACGTCAAATCTTTTGACGAGACTAAACTATTTATGACTATTGTAAAGAAAACTTAGCGTCTGTCATGCAGTGGCTTAATTACGTCAAGCTTATGGTATTTAAAAAAGATAATAATTACTAGCATCGTTTGTTTTGCAACCAGTAGTAAATAAATTGATGAGATAGTGGCGACATCTAGTGTAAGAGTTTGACAGGACGCCCAGGACAGGACAGGACAGGACGACCTCTTAAATGGCTTTAGGGGCCGATGGTGACTTAAAAGCTCTGTGTGACATTGCAATTGTTATAGACAAGCGTAGCGCTTACTATTAGTCTAACGATATGTGCGACTCGTCTTTTATTTATATTTATATCAGAGTAGGTCGCGTTAATTGTGAAGAGCTGAATACGCATCGTGAGGTTGTCGCTTCATTCCCGTGCTGGTCAAATGTTTGTGGGAACTACGTGTATTTGCTCTGAGCTTTGGTGCCTATGGGATTAGATACAGGGAGTCACAGAGTTCAGAATCTATATATGTGATTGAGACCCGTTAGTATTATTTTTATTATGGTGTTGTATAATTATATAACCTCCTCAGATCTTAATACTATGCGTGTTAAATGGAGACCTCTCCTGTGTTAATTATGACATAAACCCACCTCCATACCGAAACATGCCAGTGCAAGAACTCAGACTTTACATTCTATGATAAATAAATAACAAGTATCAGAGGTTCGCGTTTTACAGTAGGAAAACAAACGCAAGCGCGTCGGTGCCGTAGATATGCACCAATCACACAAAAAGCGGCAGCCTTATTACACTAACGGAGCGATTTATCAGATAACGGGTTGAATATCCTTGATACGTCCCAAGTTCACCGTGTTTAGACATCTAAGCCGACATTAACTTTTTAAAACGCCTCACGTGTCGAGGCGCAGTAACAATGATGTTTAAGTTTTAAAAGCACAAAAGCAGACATTAAAGTGTAGGTTATAAAGGTTACATACAAAAAAAAACAGACAAACTTGGGACGTTTTCAATATTTGTCAAACAATGGAAAAATATGTATATTTTTGTACAATATCAGGCTATAAGACGTGCGGTGGGATGTCTTTTTAACAAATTAAGGAGTATTTTGGTACTCCATATATGGAACAAGTAGGCAGCTAAGTATCTTTAGCGAGATGTTTTTGGACTGTTGGGGGTACCCAGTAGCCATACACGTAACCGCGCGCTTGATGAGTGTAAAGAGCGGTGAGTTAAGAGGGGCACTACGGACCCCTACCTCAAACATTGTAGCAGCAAACAATATTCTTAAAAGACAGCTGCTGATGACATAGATGTCCAAGATCTGGCGTTCGAGGTGGATGAGACTCAGGTAAAGTTTACCCAAGTGGTGTAAATTGCAGGAAAGAGAGAGAATTCTAAAAATTAATTGGCCGGATGGTTTAGAAAGAAAAAGAACAAGAGATATACTAATATATGCGTTTCGCATATCCGTCCACTTTACTGCGGTTATTTATAACTCATCGCGTAAACAGTATTGAACAGATTACAATTCTGTTTTTACGATTGGATAGTCCAGGACAATTAGGAGAAGCTGAGAAAAGTAAACCGCGAAGAAAGCTGCGGGCAAGAGCTTGTCTGAAAAATATGTAATTCTAATGCAAAAGAGATAAGTATCGACGACAAATACATTAAATTATATTGGTCAGTCAAGTGTATGCAGTTACGTGTATTGCCAGGTGTGGTCCAAGCGCTAAGTATGTACCTACATAATAATTAAGAAAGCGTATATTTTATGCCATTGCACACATCCAACTACTTTAAAACGACGATTCGGTTCCGATATAAAAAAAAAATATAATTCCAAAATACTAGTAATCATGCTCCAAAAAAATTATCAAAAACTGTATATTAATATATATTATTATATTATAGGAGTTATAATGTTTCAACTACTTGAAATAGCTTAAAAACTTATAACAGTTTTGTGACAAAACATTATATTTGTTATGCTATTAGAATACACTACATGATTGGCAGGATTTGTACTTAATGAAATTACGAACTTGAATTCTATAGTAGCAAATTATAAAACACTAAATCGAGAAGCAAAAAGAAAATTAATATCTATTTTATAAGGGTTCTTCAGAGATTTGTTGGACACAACACTTGAAACATAAGTGCTGTTTTTTTTTAAACCATGCATTTAACACGTTAGTGTCATGCAGATATTTCATTGTTAAAGACGTCCGGTTTTAGGGTTACAGCTAGGTGACACACATGTTCCGTCACGCAAAAGGTTATTAGTTATTAGTGCATCCTACCGCTCGAGTTCTTAATCTACTCAAAGAGGTTCGAATTCTAAAACCTACATGTAAAATTCGGATAGCAAAAACTAGGTCACCAAGCCGGTCGGCGTATCGATAGTTCAATTGTTTTAATTAATTTGCGTTATTTAAATATACCATTTAGAGGATTAATTAATTTACCATTATACACGTTAAGTAGTTATAAGAAAAACTATGAAAAAATATTATTAACTTTCATGTACCGTTTTAACTACACCTAGGCATAGCCTAATAATTAAAAATTCAATTCAATTATATCATAATCCAATTCAATTTTGTCTTTATACGTTGCTTAGCTATTTTTATTTAAGTACAGACAGAAGAGTAGTGGGTAGTAGCGAAACTACTTTCCTCGATGTCGTTAGCTTCTACGAAGTGGAGTTGCAAATATGTGACGTGTCGCGACGCAACGGAAAGCTTTGCGACGCTTTACGCAACGGCCGGCCGAAATGCGGTTCTTGCCGCATCCACGTAACTTCACATGTGTGTCACTTCGCGTGTGTAAGCTATAAATGCGTGAAGTGGTCTGAGCCGAACGTTTCGTCGGAGCTGGTTCGAGACGATAACGGTGACCTGTCCAAGTTACCTGATACTGTGTCGCTCTGTGACACTCGCAGATCTTGTAGATCCAACGCGGTCTTTTCCTGTCTGAAATAGATGGAATGTACAGTTCAATTGTGGTTCAGCGCAATATCCCAATTACTTATAGCTATACTTGACAACACATATGACTGATAAAGCAGTGCAATTGGAATATAGACTATTAAAAAGTCTGTAATCCCATTGCACGTTACATATTAACCCGTATCAACTTATTGCCGTTTAGCGTAAATGGCAATTGGCCTTGGAGGAGTTGCTAAAGGAAATGGGCATAGTGACTTTAAGCGCCAGGCCGAAGCAACAATTATCAGCTCAATGCATATCGGTGTAATAACCGATTAAAAATAACTTTGAAACCACTTTCATATTAGCGCGTGGCGGTTACGACAAGCTTTTCGCACCCAGACAAGCCGAACAGGACATTTTTGACTGTTTGAGGGCTATATTATTTAAAGGTGCTATTAAGAAATACATTAAACAAAAACGAGACCTATCAACACACATAAACAAAATTGATTACATATAAATAATAGGCTCAAAGTGAAAATAATAGAAAACTATCTAGATTTTTTTAAGGCTCTAACATTTCCGGTTCCTAAGCTAAGTGAACTTGCGAAAGACTTTGTACGTCAAACAATGTTAAAAAAACTTGGCATTTCTCTACAACTTCAGAAAAGGTTTGTTTTTCGGAAAGGTTGTGACATTTAAAGCTCAAAAGGAAACCTCTGGAAAAAAATTCGCAAGAATTGTTAAGAACAATTCTGTTCATATTCAGAAAACTTAACATTTCTACGACTTCAGAGAAGATTTGTTATTCGGAAAGATTGTGAAATTGTAAGTTGAAAAATGATTATCTGGAAAATTCGTTACTCTTGCTACAAACAATTAGGTACAAAGATTTTTATTTTCTGTTGATTTGCAATTTGACAGACCTGAAAGTACCTTTACAAATTATTCTTTGTGCAGTCCCATATTTATCTCATTATCATGAAAAGTCTAATATCTATTCTTATAATAAACAGCAAACAGACAGTAAAAAACTAATATTGAAGACATATTACAGATGTGGTCTAGGATACTTAAAATAACCTACCGAACAAGAATATGACATTTTTGAAAATGGTGTCTGTCTAAAACTACTAATTTGTTTGCAATACGGTCTTCTTTGTTTCGTACCTTAGAATCTGACTGGGCACAAAATATCAAGATCGCAAATGGCAAACAAATAATTACCTCAATATCACAGTCGCTCGCGCCTGTTTCTCAGTCTCGGAGAAGTTTTCCGCCCGCTGTCCTATCTTGGCCTTCTTGTCTGGCTCCACAAATTCCCCCAGCTTCAGCTTCGGCAGCTCGCTCTGCGGCGGCGGCCCGGGGTAGTCCAGCTTCGCCCGCTTCAGCTCGTCCATCGAACGCTCCAAGTGGTATATCACTATATCATCCTCATAACCAAAGTCTTTGTGAAGCTTAACCTGCAAACAATTAAAAAGATCAGGTATCTTCTAAGCAAACGACTAAAGTATTTTGCCTGGAGAGTAACAGTACCTGAATATAATTTACGATAAGATCCATATCATTCAGTTTCATAATAGCTTTCTTATGCAACTTGAGTATTGTGTAGGCCATAGCAGTGATCACTCTCTCTCCGTCCAGCAAGTAAATATCCCAAACTCTCAAGCAGAGGCTGAACGGTACTCGCTCCACGAAACAAACGAAGAACCACTTGAGAGAGTAGAGTATTGCGTCCAAGCCGAACTTGTCGAAGTGTATCTTCAACTTCGGCATAAATTTGGTGAGTATCTTGTCGTGGTGTTCTAGAAACCGCGTCAGTTTCGGAAACCCCTCAACGTAGAGGCCGTGCATTACGTACTTCTTGTCCGACAGCAGTATGGCCAGAGCCCAGAAGGCGTCTTCTTCATCCATGTACATCAGTAGGACCCCGGCCAGGCCGGACATGCCCTGACAGTAGCCAACCTCGGAGTTGTACATGCTATACGCGCAGAGGACGTTGAAAAGCGAGCACTGTTTTTCGGAATATCTTTCTCTGTAGAACTGGTGTTCGCGGAATTGCCTGTTGACATCTGAGTCTATCTGCCTCACGTCCGTGGACCACTGCTTGGCGAGCCTCAGCATCTCGTGGAACTTGCCGGGGTTGGCGGACTTGAGCCGATTGACATCGAGGAGTTTCCCCCATACTTTTATACGGAGTGAATTTGGAATGCCTTTGTATATCCGTCTATGTAGTTTCTCCTGGGTCCCTGGGACATCCCAGGAGCTGAGCATTTTGACCCATTTCTTTTCCCTTTCGACTTCGATGTTAATCTTTTGCGGCGCCGTCTTTTGTGGCAAGCGCTCGTCGTGAATAAAGCCATACCTGTAATGTAACATACACATAGTACAATATACCACACCTAGTCAATATACAAGGTTACAGATATGTTAATTTTGAAAATTTTACCATCATAAGAGTGGATGGGATTCTAGCTTTGAGTTAAGGAAACTCGACTATCTTGTATATTATAACTCAGCCAATTTGCAATAAATCGAAAGCAACTAAAAGCATTTTTTGACTGTACAAGACCAGGAATTGTATCTAATTAAGTATTCTTATATCATAGTTCAGTATTCTTATATCTTTCTCTTTTAAACTAATTAATGTATAAAAAAAAGATCTAAATCTATAACTACACATGCTTAAAAAATTAAGCGTTCAAGTATAATTTAGAAATAAGGCGTAATACTACAACAGGTAATGCATGGATAGTGAATTGGAAGCAACATAACACGGAGCCATGCTAAGCATATAACATTACATTCGCAAAATATAATTAAAACTATAACAAGCTTTGGCCTTTCATTCCAATTGCATGGGCAGCATTTCTAACTATATTATTGAGTCACGTATAGGCTATGCCGTCAAGTACTAGAACATTGTAGTTCAGAAATAGTTCATAAAACAATGTTTCTGTATTTCCCGTGTAGTGTTCTACATTTTGAAAACTAGAGCAGTTCAGTATACAGCACGTCACAGCTTAATGTACCAACATAGTTAGTCAGATAAACTTTGAATAACCGAAAACCGCATCAATACAAAAGTAGCTTTATGAGTGTTTCAGTATAATTGGCCTGATTATCATCAGGCTTTTTATGGATCTTTATTCTCCTTCACATTGCTTTTGGCTTAAAGTCCTCTCTGCAATAATAGAGAGACATTGTCCATATGAAGATCCTGAAAGACGGAGCCATTTGGGATAACACACTTATTTAAAAGTGTATAATATGTTTGTTAAGAGCTTTAACATAGCTTATCATTTTACATCACATAATGTTTCAGTGTAAATCTCGCTTTGAGCAAACATGAAATATAATGGGGTTTTTATGTGTTTATTTTGTTTAAAATGTTTTCTATTGGTCTAATTTAATTTAGTAACTTTCAGGGTGGTTTTGTCCAACTCATCACATCTAAAATTAACCTAATTTAAGGTTCACTTAGGCTTTGAAATTATCTTAAGATTTTACACGACGTCCCTTTAGTGTAAAACTTGATGTGAGCAAACATTAAATGTTCTTGGTGACTTTGA
Source organism: Campaea margaritaria (assembly GCA_912999815.1). NCBI lineage: Eukaryota > Metazoa > Arthropoda > Insecta > Lepidoptera > Geometridae > Campaea > Campaea margaritaria. Next base: position 13,330,830 of record OU538788.1, read on the forward strand.
GTTTAGCTCTGAAACTAGAATATAAAAATGTTGATTTCAAAGCAATTTTGCTGCTACTCGCCCTTAGCTGTCCAATAACTATGTCAGACCCAAACCTATTACTGTATTGTAATTATGGCTCGTAATAATTGTGGACATCTAATGAGTGTATGCTGCAACAACTATACTTTCACAGAACAAGAAGACAAATGATTATGTCATCGGTGATGAACAATGGTCATTCATGTTATGGATATAATCAGTGCAACTAAATCAAAACGAGGCAAATAAAAATAAATATTTTAGCGTGATTGTCTCATTCATCACTTCTCATTACATAGCGGGGCAGCGAAAGATAGTATGACACAGGAAGTTGATATCAAAATCAGCACTACAGCAAATTATAATTGCCATGCACACATCAAACATTTAGCTACACAAAAAGAATGTTAAACAGAGATAAAAATGGTGACAATTCTGTTAGCACAAACTAAACTGAAACTTGACTGCGCTTAAGCTATTGCCATCCCTTTCATTCTCATAAGGTTGAGAAATAATTAGACGAGGCAAAATTAAAATGTAGACTAGTTTGTAATAACAGAATAAGCCCTATTAACAATCAAAAGCATTTGGTTAGAACCCTATATTACAAAGACAAGTCCGAGTAAAATCATTTTGGTAATTTGAGATAAAATTTCTCATACCACATTACTATAATTACTAAAATAGCAGGGCCTCAGGTCTATTAGCTATGTGTGCTTGTTCTTGGTCAAATGAAGTAGCGCCAGCGTCGGATGTCAGTTAATCAGATGTGGGTTGACACCTGCTATCCATCGATAACAGACGGCATGGCAATATGCACACAGCTTAATATGGAATTAAGACATTGGTGAGCAGAGGATTGAACCTATTGTTGGTTTGCAAGCCACACAATTCACAGTTTGGGCACCACCGCTCAGTTATTTGCATTATTGCTGCAATATAATATGATTTCTACAGATTTTTATATCAGGATCTTCACAGATATAATTTAATTCAGTAACTAACAGACCAGAGGCCCACATGTCCAGATTATTGAAAATAATATAACACCATACAAAATACAAAATATGTAGCTGAACTGGAATTACTGTGAGCCATATTAGGTATTCTTTAATATGAAATAGCCCTGAGTCATAACTGCTGAAAAGGGTGTAGCATTTGAACATAGCTACTAGCATTTGTGTCAATTAATATACAATTGAAAATGCCTATCAGCAGTAATTTGTTACTCATAATTGTAATGACCTATGGAATAACCTTTGATGATGTGGAATTATTCTGTATTTTTATTATGAGCCAAAGGGAATTCTTTAACTCATTCACTGCTGAAAACACAACTGCGATGTTTTTCATAACTTGCTGCGAATACGGGAAAACACAACTGTGGTGTTAGCTATATGGGAAAACACAACAGTGTGTGCAGATCCGTACCCGTGGCTAGACAGTAAAATCGGCTCAGCAGTCAAAGCGTTAACTGAAACATCTTAATCAATCAATCAAATAATAACTTGGATACAATGATTACATTCACAGGACATGAATAAATGCACTGAAGATATCAGCTCATCGATTTCAGGGGCGATTGAGTGACCATTAATAAGTAGTCACATACCTGTCAGTTTTGTGGTACTCCTCGAACTCAGGGTCTTCCCATGGGTCGATTTGTCCAGAGAGGTTCTCTCGGCCTCTCTCGTACCGCTGGAAAATCCGCTCCCTCTCCTCGGAAGCCCGTGCCAACAAAGCCTCCTCATTCATAACACTGCTTGGTTGTACCACATTACTAACTTACGAGCTACCTCGTAAACTACTGTAACTCACTCCCACTGAACACCTTATGCACTACACATGAGACTTATTGCTTAATCAAGGCAGATCAACGAAGAATTACAACAATAAACATCACGCCCATAACGTTAAATGGATATGACTGTTTGACATGCTGTCATGTCCTATTACTACTCTACTCATTTAATTTTCTACCCTCGTATCTCACATGATACTAATTAGTAGGATATTTACTTTTGTCAGACGATTTTAAGATTACTGTTGGTTTTTTATAATAACGATACGCCCTACAGGAAAATTACGAAACGAACCCAAGCAAGTCCTGTTGGCATCGTTTTTTTTTTTACCGTGCCGTATAAACTATGCTAAAGACAATATATAATATAACACTACGTTATCAAAGTAGGTACTGTACTATACTGTCAGTGTTGCCAATTTAAAATTGTAGATTTCCCATTACATAGACTTAAGCGGCCCGAGACAGCCAAGCGGTTTCGGAAGCGGTTGGAAGCAGCACCAATGTGTACGATCCGATAGTCTGATCAGACAATCGGACTTGTATTGCCAGACTAATTTATGTATTTTATAAATGATAAAATGAATTTTTATTGCCAAAAAAGTTAGTGTTACAAATACAATTTACAATAAGAGCAAACATTATGTTGAAAAAAGGATTAACAATGAGTTCCAAACTAGGCGCAGGGCCTGGGACCCGAGTGCGTGTTACCAGAACAATTGCGAGGGTGTGTGAGAATGTGGGTTAAGGGGGTGTGTGAGAATGGTGGTTGCGAGGGTGTGTGTATGTGTGTATGTATGTGTGTGTGTGTGTGTGTATGTGTGTAGTGAGTTTGAAGTAAGTGAGGGAGGAGAATTTTCGTGTGAGTGTATGTAGTATATGTATGTAGTGTATGTGCCTTCACTCATGTGTGATTTGCCGTTACGGTGTTATCAATTAAATTACTTGTTCAGTCTCGTCGTACGAGAGTTTTAGTAGCCATGTTTTTATTGTCTTTTTACATTTAGGCACAGACAGGTTTTTAATTTGACACAAGTTGCAGACTTTGTTGTAAGTATTTATGTGAGAGTACGCAGGGCTACGTCTAGCCAATAACGATTTAGCGCGGGGAAGTGGAAGTCTGTAGACGCGTCTGTTAACGACTTCCTCGTAATCGCTGCGACTCTTCAAATGTCTGTGAACTTTTAGAGTAGCATCCTACTAATCCTTACTAATATTATAAACGCTAAAATAACTCTGTCTGTTTGTCTGTTACACTTTCACGGGTAAGCCACAGAACCGATTGAAAATAAATTTGGTACAGAGACTTTCTAGAGACCAAGAAATGACGTAGGCTACTTTTTGATGTGACAAAGGGTTGTATAGGGGTGAAAATAGGGGATGAAAATGTGGGGTGCGGGCCAGGTAACCTCCACAAGTGCCCGGCTGTTGTTCGTCCCTCTTGATGCGTTGCATCCGGAGGGAGGGGCGGCAGCTGGGACGGTGCACACTGGGGTTCGGTCAGCAATTCTCCTAGGGAAATTGGTGGCCGTAGCAAATAACCTTCCAGGAGGAGGTACTTCGCGTGTCCCTCTGATCAGCAGAGGGAACAGTGCCCTCACTGTATCCCTACCAATAACGGGGACTTTTGGGCCGCGGACCGGCGGGTCCAACCATAACCCCCCCGGGCCGTGTGGTATGCCTAATGCATTTCCCGGGTAAAAAAGGCTGTTGATTACATTTAAATAAATATGACATTAAAAATTTTACCTTCGAGGGGGTAAAATAGGGGTAAAAGGGATGAAAGTTTGTATGAGGAAATTTGTAAGGTTACGGCTAAACCACTGCACCGGATTTTAAAAATTCTTTCACTAATGGAAAGCTACATTATCACCGAGTAACATACAAAGCCTATTTTTATTTACATATTCCCACAGGACCGAGAACTATGCGAGTGAAACCGCGGGGCGCAGCTAGTAAAGAATAATTTATTCCCTAAAAAAACTTAACATGCATAATAGTGAATCTGAATCAAAACAGCAGAAAAAAACATTGTTTATCATATTATCACATCATGAATACTTAAAACAATTTATTTTACTATTACTTTATTTTAAGTTGTCAGCCGCGAACTTTAGTAAATTGCCTGCTTTCGATATTCTTAGCGGTTTGCTCTGTGATTATTAATGGCTTGAATATAACTATAAAATCATAGGAACAAAAACAAGTTTGGTGGTATTTTTATTTTTAGTTCTGGCAATAGTTTACTGTCAGCGAGCTGTCAGTGCCACTGTCAGTTATCAAGTACTGCTGCCAGTCAGCCAGCGCAGGCGCAAGTATTCTGTTAATTTCTCTCTGTACCTCCTGTCTGGAAGCGCAAGCGCGATTCGCGTCATTCAAGTTGGAAACCGGAACGAATAGTTTGTTTTTGATAACGCTCCTTCAGATTGGGGCAGATAGTAATAAAAAAAAATTAAATATATTCCTCCAAGCACCAGACACAGACGTGTTAATAAAAAAAAAACGTAATTACAGCGCGGTCTTCGTCATTCTACAATGAATCCTATATGTCACGTAAGTGTTAAATTTAAATTTTTATTTTCGAATTCTATTGATTGTACGTTTATAATCAGTGTTTCTCGTGTATTATATTGGCAATTGGCAATGTTAATTGAGACTTGCGATTTCGATAGAAGCAGCGATTTTCGATAGTAGAGAGCGAATCCAAAGTCCAAAGTCCAGGTATTCTCGTAAGTTTTACTATCAACAAAATTAGCTTTATTTTACAATGTCTTTATGAGAACCGTTAGTAAAATTGTTCAAAGAAGAATAAGTATGTGAAAATTATATATAATTTTATTTTTCTGTGATAGTTTTATTGAACACTAATTCGGTACATTCCGAGATTTGCACCATGACAAAAACAATTTAATAATATGTCCTTAAATTATAGGTGCAGGTACTTATCGCATTCTATAGAAGATTTTTCTAAGCCTAGCGAAATTCAAAATCCTATGTAAAGCTATATAATTTTAATAATAAAGAGAATAAGGTACTTACCTACCTACATCATACATATTTTTTCTAAAGGTCCTCTATGGTCAAAATGTTTTTTGTTTAGGCAATACCTTTGATAGGCCATACCATACCATACCATAGGTTCCAAAGTACATAGTCACAATTTTATGTAATAAAAATGCAGGGCTTTTTTGTAAGATTTTGATTTTCAACAAACACTCATTGATCATTTTGCACTGTATAATTTTACATACAGCCAGCAGTGTCAACTTGTCTTTTACAAAAATATATGGAAATAAAGTACATATTTTAAAAAACAAATAAATAGGTGTCTTTTCTTTTCTTTTTTTGTTTTTCTTATATCAGATTGTTTTAGTTAAATGATTACATAAGTACATACGAAGAACACTAGGTATAATTATCTTACTTATATTATAAATATTATAAACTTTGTGTGTGTGTATGTGTGTTTGTTCCCTCTTCACACCGAAATGAGTGATTGGAAATTGTTGAAATTTAGTATACGGATACTTTACGTCCTGGAATAGAACATAGAATACTTTTAGTCCCATAAAAAGTTTTGTTTCCTGATGGATAATAGTCAATGCGGGTAAAACCGTGGGGCGCACCAAGTGTTACTATATAAGCTATATATATAGTAACTCCTAACACAAAATATAAGAGTATCCTATGTGTTAATCCAGGTAATAAACTGGGTGCCATGTTTCATCTAAATCTGTTCAGCCGTTTTGGCAAGATTGAGTAAAAAACATTTAAACATACAAACTATCACATTTAGGTATAGAATTTAGGATATATATAAATGGCTAGATAAGTATCACAAACTTATTTTGGAGAAAGCCTGCATATAATACCTACTACCTGCCTAGTTAGGCACTCTACGGAACAGGCTTGCAATATCAACTGTGGTGAAAGGCATTAGAAAGTTACTCAAAAAATGTGTGGGGTTCTAACCCCAGAACCACATTACATTCAGTCTATCAGTTGTCAAATTATTATGATAAGCAGCATGCAGCAGCAAACAGACTTGAATCCTACAAAATATTATAAATGTGAAAGTTTGTGAGTATGGATATATGTTTGTTTCCACGCAAAAAATACTGAACGGATTCGGATGAAATTTGGAACCCAGATAGTTTATAACCTGGATTAACACATTGGATACTTTTTATGCCGTAAAAAGTAACAGTTTCCATGGGATAATACACATCGCATGTGAAACCACGGGGCGCAGCTAGTTATGTATGTATAGTCTAGATTTGGACATGATATATGCTATGTACATTCATTTCAATAGGGGTTTTCAATTGTTGACTGGGTCCGCGAATAGTGAAAACCCGAATAGGGAGCTTTTACTGTATTAAAAAAAAAGAGTTAACTTTAAAAAAACCGATGTATGCGAAATTTCATCAACATCATAAACAGCTCATTTGACGCACTGCAGGGCAAAAGCCTCCTTCCTCCTACGCCTTTCATCCCGGTTACGGCCGATCTGGTCCAGATCTATCCTAAAAAAAATTTATGATTCATTCTAGATCAGTCTCCTGCGGCTGCGTTTACTGACACGTGGCCACCATTCTGTCAGGGACTGCCTCCACTTGACCTCGCCACATCTTGCTTAGTGTCCTGCCGTCGCCATCTTACCATCAATTAAAACATTGATTTAAAATTTTATCGATAAACAAATGTTTTAAGTACATTTTCAACATTATTATAAAATAATATTTTTTATCTTACTAAGTAACGAGATGAACAAGTCGTTCACCTGATTGTTCAGTGCCATCCTACCCATAACAGCTGTTTACAGTCCTTGTTATCTTACGTTTTTTGCTTCTTCTGTAAAGTTACTACTTTGGTGTTTTCGCCATTTCTACCCTGAAGTATCGAAATGTTCAATAATTTGTTGGAATATTGCAGCTTGCGCGGGCCACTCGTCCTATCTACAGGAAGCTGTCTACTACGGCAGCCGTCAGCTCAGCCAAGCCTATCCCCCCCACAGGACTCTGCTTTGGTAAGCCATCTAAAAATATTCTTCACTAGCAGTTTCACCCGCAGGAGTTCCGTTTCCCCGCAGGAAATCTCCTATTTCCCAGAATGAAGCAGGGATAAGGTACTCATAACTTCATATCTGTGAAATTGTTCTCAGAATCGGATAAACAGTTCCGGAGATTACCTACAAATAAATGATCTCTCAATCAAACATTACCTTTTTTATTTGACTGAGTAACGAGACGAGCACGTCGTTCTCCTGAAGGTAAGCGCTACGCCTGCCCATAACAGTTACAGTGCCACCTAGAACTTTGCATTGCATAAAATTGCGCGGCAGTGCAGTGCGCTCGTCTCCCTAAGACATTAGTTCTAAAGTCTCATTGCCTAGTAATTTCGCTGGAAACAGGGACCTTCAAACCGGAACACAGTATTGTTTGCCTACTGCTTAGCGGATGAATATCAGGCATGGTGTGGTACTTTCTCTGCTTAGCGGATGAATATCAGGCATGGTGTGGTACTTTCTCTGCTTAGCGGATGAATATCAGGCATGGTGTGGTACTTTCTCTGCTTAGCGGATGAATATCAGGCATGGTGTGGTACTTTCTCTGCTTAGCGGATGAATAACAGGCATGGTGTGGTACTTTCTCTGCTTAGCGGATGAATAACAGGCATGGTGTGGTACTTTCTCTGCTTAGCGGATGAATAACAGGCATGGTGTGGTACTTTCTCTGCTTAGCGGATGAATAACAGGCATGGTGTGGTACTTTCTCTGCTTAGCGGATGAATAACAGGCATGGTGTGGTACTTTCTCTGCTTAGCGGATGAATAACAGGCATGGTGTGGTACTTTCTCTGCTTAGCGGATGAATAACAGACATGGTGTGGTACTTTCTTAGGCGGTGTTTTGCAGAAGAGGCCTACCACTTCTCAACTACCTTCTTGTATAATTTTAGTGTAGATAACCTTGTGTTGGATCACTTTATTGTTATTTTTTTATGCTTAGCGAACTGCGGCCTGATATAATAAAGAAACGTCACGGTCACATACATTTAAATAAATTAGTATAATAAAAGACTATTCCAAAGTATAAATAAGTGTAGGTAGATAATAACATATTTGAACCTTATCTTGACTAACAAATACCTTGTGAATAATCCATATACTTACTATTGATAAAATGATAAATAGGTAGGAGAAGTATTTTATAGCTCGGTGTACTATGAACCGTGATAAGATATTATTATGTAATATTTACCTAGTAGGTTGACTCTTTTCCGCATTGTGCCGAATATCGGCCCTTTTTGTTGCGTAATGTATCTATGCCAGGTCACTGTAATAGGTATATTCTATAATCATGATAAATATATCTTAGTTTGAATTGTTTAGGTCCTCAAAGTCGAGGATTATAAAGATTATCCCACCACATATATGTGTTGATAAATATTTGAAAAGATATTAACCTATCCACTGAATTTTATGGCGATAATACAGATACAGCTCAAATAAACCGTGTATTAGACGATATTTTGAACTGGTTTACTGCAAATCATTTTTAACATGTTTAGGGTTAGTTGTATTCGGTTTGTTGGTCGGACGACCTTGGGAGGATTGTCGAAAGGCAGTGGATGCGTCTCGCAGCGGGCCGAAAAAAGTGGCGTGAAGGATAGGTATTTACCAAACAGTGGGTTGATGTGGGCTGAGATGATGATGATGATGATAGATAGATAGGATAAAATTACACGCGTTTTCTTTTGTTTCAGAACTAAGCGATGAACAGAAAGCTCTCCAGGACCTCGCTCGCAAATTCACCAAGGAAGAGATTATTCCCGCGGCGTCTCACTACGACAAGACCGGCGAGTACCCTTGGCCCATCGTCAAGAAGGCCTGGGAGCTGGGTCTGATGAATGGCCACATTCCTGAACACTGCGGTAATGACATCTTGTATTTAAACCCTGAATAAGCCTTAGATACAGGTGACGATCTGACAAATGCCAAGTTGAACTGAACAATTTTCTATAGTTCGTGTTAAATGATGGCGTTCTCAGCTACGATTAAGAGGCTGTTGTCTATAGCAGTTCTTTTTAGCGGAACGTTGCCTAGCATACGTAAATAAACATAGTGTTAAAGTATTAATTTAAAAAACAGGATTATATTGTGTATGTATGTTTCTTTAGCTCCTTCTATTTAAGCAGCTGGGTTGCATTCGATAAATGAGGTGTCATCTGATCCGTCTTAATCTCGAGAGTGATATAGGACACGTGAAGTGTCCAGAAAACAAATATGGCGGCTGTGAGGCGCCATTTTCATTGATGAATGTTTATATTTATATGCCTTTTAAAGTAGTAGATCGGCCTTACGGCGAAAACTTTGTATTGAATTCAGATTGCAGGAAAACTGAAAAGTATGAAATAATATTATAATAATATCTATAAATCCGGTTCCGAAAAAACTAAAATAGGCAAACAAGCTGTAGATTCTTGATTTGGCAATGTGAACGCAGTCGTAGGCATGATTTGATTAGTTGAAATTAAATGGCTGTTCACACTCGGTTATTTTGTTTGTTAGTAATCTAAAGCGAAATAACTAAAATATTTTTTATTACCTGAATGTCCCAAAAAAGATAAACGTTACAGGAGGCAACGAATTAGGCGTGGTCGATTCTTGTCTCATAACCGAAGAGCTTGCATTCGGCTGCACTGGCATTAAAGCTGCCATCCTTACGTCAAATATAGGTGTAAGTTCAATTACGTATTAAATGCTTTCTAGCTTATCTCGAGCGTCCTACATCTAGTCCAAAAAATGTGGCAACATTGAAAAATTTATGGGGTTTTCATGGATTGCAACTATCCAATGATCTCCAAACAGTTAGATCTATATCCCGCTAACTTAAACGCTGGGTTATCTTTTTATTTTGTATATGTTTTCATAGAGGTGCCCTGAAGTCAATTACGTATAGTCGTTTTATATTATAATCTGCAGACCCGGCACGCATTTAACTATGATAACCAAAAATTGCGTCTGATTTGGCTGGGGTTCCGGAGGGCGAAGAAGACACATTACGCAAGCGATTGCGAAAAACAAAAACCGATTTAAACGGTCGAAGATCGCGAATTTACTTACCATTTTACAAACCGTTGATCATATAACCTTGGCAGGAGTAAGTGCGACCGCGCGTGGTCGTTTAGTTACATCTTTTAAGCCTGGCGTAGGTCTGCGCTGTTAAATTAGGTTTTTGTGACAAGAACTGTGTATCAATAGAAATGAGCGGTGTCTAAATCAGCTTTAGGAAATACAGGACGATTATAATACAGTGCAATAGGTCCTAAGTTTTCTGGATGGTTATCCACAGGCGGATTAGGATTAGGCGTGTTCGAGACTAGCCTCACCACGGAAGAACTGGCCTTTGGCTGCTCCGGCTTGATGGCAGCTATATTCATCACCGACGTTGCCGTGAGCCTGTTTTGTTGATTGCCGGACTATTCTGGTGACAGGGTTTTACGGGTTTCATGGATTTTGAATCACATCGAACCTTAACAACATTCATCCTTATTAGATTTTGTTTGCATGGTTTTTTACTTCGGTAGGTACTTTCAGATTATCGTGATTATATTCAGGTCATCATTGTAAGAAGTACATTGAGTGAAAAAAATAAATATTATTAACAAAGTCCGTTTATATAAATTGTATTTTATTTGATTTACAATGCCCCTGTATAATTAAAATCGTAATACAATCTTGTTGTACCATCTTATGAATTTGAAATGTTAAATATATAATCCTTAATTACATATACCCTTGCTCGCGGTAAATACCAACCGATATATAGCAACCGAAAACACCGTAAATGTACTAATCTAAAACTAATTGTTCTCGTCTGTATACTCTGCTATAATATGTAAAAATTTATTCGTTACGCGATAAATAATAATGTTCCAATAGAAAATGCCGATGTTTTCCTTTTTTTTATTGTGGTATGTTATGCTTTTGTTACAAAATGCAACCATGTTTTGAAGGTTTTCCAAAGACACACACACATCCGACCGGCTCGAGTGTTGATTACGTGTGTCGAAAAATGTTTTGGTACCAATTAGCACCGTCTCCTCCCCACCTCGGTCGTATAATGCAGCGCAAATTCTGAGGAAGAATAGAGTTCTATTGTTCATCCAAAAAGTACATTTGAGTCCTTGAATAGATATCTTAAACGATTCTACAATGGTTTGTCTCGATGTCGCCTCGTCCACTGAACTCCGCGTTACAATGACGCTCAAGTTTTCTTATAATTCCAATTCATCTTGCCATGTTATTTACATATTATTCCTTAGAACTTGTAAACTTTATATCGCCCACATTATCATTGTTTTTGTTTCTGTCGTCACATTTGTGTCATATCGCAAAAGTCGGGATATAAAACCTACATACAAAAAGAAGTTTAAAATAATTCGCAGTGAGACTTAGGTTGAATTTATACACATGTGACAGCAAGTTGGTTGACAAAACATCGATACAATGAAAGTAGATGCAAGTTTTTTGAGATATAAAAGATATTTCAGGGGGCGTAGGGAACTTTGGAGTGTTTGAAGAGTGCCTTGCTGCTGAGGAGATGGCTTTTGGATGCACGGGCATCACCACCGCCATTGGCGGCACGGGGCTGGGAGTGAGTTCAAATTTTTATCCACCATGCTATTTTGGGAAACGCGAATGTTTCACGCTTATAATGTGTCGTTACTTTCATTGTTTGTAAAAAGGTGAAGAATTGTTATGCCAGCCGTACACGCTACCTGCTGCATAGTTGAACAAGCTTGGGTGAGCTGACACATCACATGGATGTTATTCAGAATGATAATGCCTAAGACTTACTGTCTCTAGTTGTCGCTAAGGGCACGTCTACCTGTGCTAATCTACAGCTCATCAAATCTTGTTCAAATATGCAGTAACGAGTATTTCATCTAATCTACTTTAAACTGCCTGGAGGATGTGTACGTGTATTGTGAAGTTACATCAATTAAAATTACAAATTAATTGTGGGGCTATATGTAGGTTGACGAGTATTCATATGTATATTTATGTAAATTAAATAAATAAAAAAATGCTGTATATATGTATACTAAGATTGTCTGGAAGTTCCACCTTACATTATGTTTCTTCCTTTATCGTTGTTTTCATGTACTAAGTACTTCCTCACGTTATATTTTCTCCAAAAGACTGAAAGGTGTACGCAAATACCAAAAATAAACACATGTATACACTTTCCATTCACTACGAATATGTAACGTCGGGAGTAGGACAATACGTAACTCGTAGCATGGGTTCTTTTACATTTGCCATATAATGACTTTATAAATAGTCAAAGTTGTTTAGTTGTTTACATAAAAAAATGACGTGGGTCAAAATAACAAAACAAGTGTAATGACCGAGCCACCTTTAGATTATTAACCTACCTGCAAACCATGACGATCCGTGATAATTATGTCCGGTCTCACCGGCCGTAGATTTTAAAAGAATTTCGGCAATTTTTTACCATATCATTTTATTTATGTTACTGAATACTCCTCGGCGACTCGTCTTGGAGACTCGTGAAGTCGTCTGTAAGTATCGTGTTGTATGATGGGCCTAATTTAACGAGTACATACGGACCTGACTAATAAAAATAGGCCAAGTGCGAGTTGGACTCGCGCACTGATGGTTCCGTACAAACTTGTAGGTCTCAACAAAAGCATGTCACATTTATGCTCTATCTAAAACACAAACAAAAGATCCGTACCTCAAATGGAAAAAGGAACCTTGTCAACGCGATCAAAAAATATGATCATTTATGTCGCTAATATTTCGCAATTTCACAAAGGAATCAAAACCTATAGGGTACTTCCGGTTGACCTAGAATCATGAAATTTGGCAATAAGCAATGTCTTACAGCACATGTAAAGGAAGAAATCTGATAACCGTAAATATGTAGGTTAATAACAAAAAAAACAATTTACTATTGAAACTTACTTTCGGAGGTAGGTATGTAATCCACCAATCCGGATCTGGCCCCCGTGGTGGATTATGGCCTAATTCTCCTCACGAAAGTGAGGGGACACCCGTGCCCAGCAGTGGGACGTTATGGGTTGTTGATGATTGAAACTTATTATGTGCGATTGATGCAATAACCGTGTCTAGGAATCGAACGGCAAAGTTAAGTTTGTCTTTCAGTTAGAGCAATAATGTTAGATGCTTTCTTAAGGCCTACAAGCATATACGGAACCCTAGGTGCGCGAGTACAACTCGCACTTGCCCCGTTTTTAACCATGAGATTTTTGTATGAACTCACGGTTTGTCATTTGTTTTAATTTTGTTTTTGTGGCGATCTTCATTTCACTATTCCTATGTGACATTGTCCATTTTTAACTTGGGAAATGCAGAGTCCTTGGGGAACACTAAACTTACGCTTGTTAAAACCACAGGTCGCATATAAATAGTTTCGATATAAAAACCAAAATACCATCGTGATAGAAGTCACGGGTACGTATAATGCCCTTTTCACTTAACCTAGACCCCTTTGCATTGCTAAAATGGTTATATTTCATATTCATGAATTGAAAGGTGCGATATGGTTGGGCGATTGAATTAAGCCAATTAGTGTTCACATAAATGATTACACTGCGATGTTTCAGTGTCGCTATTTGCACAAATATTCTATTGTTTATTTTGGTTACTTAATCGAGCCTAATCTAACCTCAGCCTAATCCTAAGTGGTTTCTCCTGATAATGGACAATCACATTAATTGACTGCTGCAAACACACACGTTTGTGTTTTTTTATAATGTTACGGCAAGCTAAAACACGCCTGGCGTGTGAACCCGCACTGCTGTATTGAAATTTTATCACAACAGTTGTGTGCTGACCTTAAAGTTACGGTCAAGTTTAATTGGCCGTGGACAGGAATACGGGTATCACCATCAAGAGCGGCAGGTGTCGTTTCCAACTACGCGCGTTTGGTTTGGTTACAATTCGCGAAAGCTTAAGAAACATGTACAGACAACCACGCCCGAGGGAGATTTACTGTTTGTAATTGTGTGTATGTTTTGCTTTGCCTTCACCACCATCACTTCCACAGGTGGTTTGGAGATGGGTGTCTTTGAAGGGTGTATGGTGGCCGAGGAGTTAGCGTACGGGTGTACAGGCATCATGACTGCCATGGAGGCCAGTGGTCTTGGCGTGAGTTGCGTTCACTGGCATTGGGTTGCATGGTTTAAGCCACTAGATACCACACCGATATTATCGGTCCATAATATCGCTGCGTTATTCCGATAATGCGTCGCGCGCTCCGTCCCACTTTTATTACGCCGATATTATCGCAAATACAAAAAGTAAAGCGAAGGGCAGATTAATGTAGCGTGGCGCTGTCACTTTGATACATTTTATAAATGAACATGAAATTATTTGCATGAAACAGGTTCTTACTCAAATGTAAGAAAAAAGTAACACCCGACACGAAAGACAGAGCCTGGTCACCAGTCTTTCTATAACCTATTCATTGAGACACGATACCTCTGCTATAAGTTAGCGAGGAGTTGGGTCATCATCATCCAGGTGATGCCGCGGCATCAGGTCAAGGTTACCATGATCTTGCAATATCATTCAAGTACCAGGATACCAAATTTCGAATTAATCAGACCTGTGGAAGTACCTCACATCCCTTCATCAACTAGAAAAGAGCTGATGATCTGCAAACGGTTGATCAGGTTTCTTGAAATACAGCTAAGAACACATCCAAATCGGTTCAGCCGTTTCGGAGGTACGATGCCACAGACAGACACACAGATACACGCGTCAAACTTATAACTCCTGTTTGCAAGTAACGTCAAGCCGCACGTCGCGCCGCGTTGATCTGTCTTACGCCTAAGACGCCCGTCTTAATAAAATACGTACTTGTTAAAACATAGGTATAGTAAAAATGCCTGCGGAGTTATCGACCGATAATAACGCTTCAGTGGGGGGGTAGTCTTAACTTTTACTTGTTTTCATTCTGAATGTACCTTTATAATCTGGATTTAAATGTCAGATATTATAGCACCCTGTAAATATGTCTATGACTACACGTAAATGTTTGATTACCAGTTACTAGCATCTTCTAATAAATTGCTGAAAATATTTCCACAAATATATATCGTTTTCGTAAATTGGTGGGTTTAATTTATTACTAAAGTTATCTTTATTAACGTATCATAACACTTTTAAACCATCTAATGTCGATAAGATAACTTCACATCGGTTTTGTTAGAATGTTGTTGGAATGTGACCGAATTTAGTCCTTTCGAAAGTTATAATACTCAACATCCTAGTTTTCTCATACTACCCACCTAATGAACAAAGTTTTGCTAAAATAATTTGCATGTACGTACATCCTCCATGAAAACTTCAAAAATTTGTTTCGAGCTTACTAATTCCCATGTAAAATAATCCCAATTAGGTGCTTTTATGCTTGTATTAATGAGTCTGTAACAGAATGGTGCGACGCCAAATACGTAAGTGTGTGTGCGTCAAAGTTATCCGTATCCCGGTATTCTTGTATCTTGGATGCTTCTTTATAGTATTTAGCTATGTGCCGTCCTCACTTTTTTATAGGTTTATGCTTGCATTGATGATATGTTGCCCAATTATCCGTATTTAAACTAAGCTACTAGACCGGGTAAACGTATTCAATTTGTCATTTCACCCATACTTAATACGTCAAATGAAGACGTTTGCCATCACAATTTGTATTCGTGATATTTATGATCTTTATACTTAGGTACCTTAAATATTCTAAATTTTCAGTAAAATTATCTTATTATTTTATTTTTTGGCAATTTTTTTTACATTTTATTAATTACTGTAATTGGCTACGCCCGTTTATTTGATTATAATGAATAAATAATCAATTTTATAGGAATGCACATTGCTATGATTTCAATCATCTCCTCACTTTAAAAGAGACGAATAAAAGCTAATATGTTACGATTTCGAAATACATAAAAACAAAGTGTTAATAAGCTTCGCATAGTGTAAATGTGGGATGGTTTTAAAAATAAACATTAGTTTACGATAAATGATACATCTTGAGAATTATCCGATTCCAGCAAACCCCCGTCATCATCGCTGGCAACAAGGAACAGCAGAAGAAATACCTCGGCAGGTTGATTGAGGAGCCGATAGTCGCCGTAAGTACTTTTAATTTTTTAACTGACTTGATATAAAAGCGTGGTTCCATAGAAATTTCATCAAAATCGAATTTTTATTAGTACATCGAAATGAAGTCCGTACTTTATTTTTTTAATTCATTCTTGTTACCAATTACTACACCACACTTGTTGATGTGAAACATCGAATACGGCAGATCAGACGCCACGCCAACAGCCGGTCTGACTAGTGTTGAGACTCTCTAGTAACCCTACTCAAACCGGCTGTTAGCGTGGCGAGTGTGACGTATTGCGTTTTTTTTAGCATTGGGCCAGTGACAATAAATTATTTCAAAGTTTTAGATTAACATCTTTTCGACAGAGATACATACATATACTGTATTATATGTCTGATGATCTTTCATATTTTCTAAAGATAATAGTTACGATGTTTCGCATACTATCGCTCTTTTGCGACATGAACGTATTATATCCTCAATATACCGTTATTAACACTTTGACTGCTGAGCCGATTTTCTTGTCTAGCCACGGGTGCGGCTTTGCACACTCCACAGTGTTTTCCCATACAACAAACACAACAGCTGTCTTTTCCCGCACTCGCGGCAACTTATGAAAAACACGACAGTTGTGATCTCAGCACTGAAGGTGTTAAGGAGCTAACGCGTTCTTTTCGCAAATGAGCGATATGCCAGACGTCTTTTTTGTATCAACTAATATATAAAATATAGAATTATTTGCGCGGGTATTTGATCGCATATATTTCGCTCATCGAAAACGTACTCTCGGTAGTCTATGGTTGGCATTATTGCTCGAGGAATTATATTTTTCTATGTATTTTCTAAATTCCAGGCCCTAACGTATCTCCATAACCTTAAAATCCGTTGAACTGTTTTCGCATTTCGCAAAAATACTCATATCTGCTATCTAATAATAATAATTGCGAAAATAGCTCCATATACGACATATACCGTGCCTCGAGCCTCTATTGAACTTTGTAGTTTGGACTCGAAATCTAATCTACGAGTGTTTTTATTGTTTACGTTCACAATATCTCTCCGATTAGAGCATTACGCGGAAGATTACGCTGTATCTAGGTACTTACCAAAACCATTATGGAGAGAAAAAAAGTACGTTACTTTAAATGATGATAGTGAGCTTCCGGGGCCCATTTTCGCTATGCCACGTGAGATTCCTTGCCGAAGACCGGTGATTTCATAATGTCCTTTACTTGTTTTAAACATTTCACTGCTGAAAACACAAGTGTGGTGTTTTTCATAAATTGCCGCGAGTGCGGGAAAACACAATTGTGGCGTTAATTGTATGTACACAACGGTGTGTGCAGATCCGCACCTGTGACTAAATAAGAAAATCGGCTCTGCAGTCAAAGTGTTAACACGTTCACCGCTGAACCGTTTCATTTTTTTGGCTGTTTTGCAAATCTTCACACAACGAATGTCCAGGCTACATATATTTTTTGCACCTTTGTGACTCCTATTTTCGTATGTCACAGGCAAATCCACAGATTATTGATTAGCATAATTTTCTGCGCGTTATTAACGCACCTTGCCTTTGTCTGATCCATTTTTTTTACTAATCTGATCGGATGGCTTAAAGGCACGACCCTATAATAAAGGGTTCATATATGGTGGGGTTACATAACAGGGTGCAAGGTTTCCCCCTTATGTTATTCTGCCGCGCTTGAGTAACTCCCAAAATCCCCGCTGGGGCGCCACTACGTGTGTGTCAAACGCATGTAGTGTGTGTAATATTCCATTTATTGAAATAAAGTATTTCTATTGCAATATTGTATAAAAATATTAGCGTTCTGCACTTCTTCTTGATATAAACTTTAACTGTGCCAAATATCATACTCCGTGCGCGCATTTTTTGTAAAAAGGGATTCAAAGTTTTTGTTTCACGTAAGAAGATATATAGTGCGCACGAACTGCGTTTACGTAGTTTAAGCTCAACTAGATGCAACACAGAATATTAGCAGCTACTATGTATCTAATTACGGTTTGGAAATGGAATTAGCTAATTACGTAGTTGTAATAAAATAAAAACTATTAAAAAATATTTATGACATTAATGGCCTCTAAAATTTTTAACTGACTATAAGTTACATTGAAATAAAAGAAATGCGACAAATAAGCAAAATACAAAAAATAAAAAAGTTCAAAAAGTTTTGTCAGGTGTGGGGTTCGAACCCACGCTCCCTCACGGGAACCAGAGCTTAAATCTGGCGCCTTAGACCACTCGGCCAACCTGACGTTGTGTAAGGATTCGTAAATCCTGTTCAGTACGAACAAATTATTAAGTGTAACATGTGTTAACGTTTGTAATAAATGGAATGTGGATAATAAAAACCAAATGCACGATACATTTTAATGAAGTTACGTTAGGTTTATCGATAAATAAAAGAAGATTAAACAAAATATAATCGAACGAAGAGTAATTAAGGTTAATTTATAATAAAAAAAATGCAATAATTATAATTTTCATGATTGTATCTAATTATTTATTAAAATTAAATTTAGAAAACACGATACGAATATACGAGTATGTACGGCAAAGATTTCTAGTAATAAGGGCTAGCAGGCATTTATAATGGGCTAATAAAGCGGTCTATATTTTTAACAGCTAGCTTTTGAAAGCGACTTCTAACGCGTGGACTATCGTGGTGTGTGTTATCTAATAATAATTAGGCCACACAATGCACTTTTTTTAATAATTATATCTATAATGAGACCTAGGAAATTGAAATTGGTGTTATTCGAACGTTAAAATATTACTAAGTATACCTATAGTAATAAATATTATTATTATCACTAGCTGTGCCCTGGCACGCTTCGCTGTGGCACATTCCCACATTCGCTGATATGTCACTGATGAAAAAATAGATAAAAACAATCCTTGATGCGGATTATATATCATGCTAAAATTTCAGCTCGATCAGTTCTGAACTTTTTGAGTTTTTGAAGCGTACAGAAACCAACATAACATTTATATATATATATATATATAGATTTAATATCAAATAGATTCTTCAGGTTTATGGAAAATCACGGCTATATGACCTGTAAGTAAATATTTTCTTATATTTGTAAGTACTTTCTTTCTTCTTATTTACCGTGTTAAAAGTTAAATTTTTGGTTGGGCACTTCTTTTCGCCATGTTGAATGAAAAGCGCGTGCGGTAATTACCGCGCACGAAAGTGGAATGAGTAAATGTCAAGATGGCGGTCTAGGGAAGGGTAAACAGGAAAAATGTTTTAGACTATTTTTAAATCTTAAAAAAATAATGCGTAGCAAGTAGAGGGACTACGTGGTAATTATATCATATCTTCGAATGAAGCGAGTCATATAATACGTAATGATCGAACTTCACATCGGGAAGTTCGTTTGATCATATTATTAATCGTGAAGATTTAGTCAATAAGAATGAAATTACAGAAAATAGGAAATCATGGAACTAATCTTCAAAAACTTGCATTTTTTAATATTTTTTAATGTAATGTTAAAACTGGTCTGTTCAGATGCATTTTTTGTGGTGTGTTTGTAGCTAGTTATTTACTCTATAATAGCACCAAATTCGTTGTTTTATACTGTCTATTTTACCCACTGATATAGTTTGAACGTCACCTTTATTGGCTTAAAATTAAAACATGCAAAGAATCTTCATTTATAATTTTTTGTGACAAAATTTACATCGGACAAATTTTAATGAAAGATCTGAAAATCGTTGTAAATGTACCACTGTCCAATCGTCTCGTTCCTCCTCTCCATGCGTGTTTGTCTGGAAGAGATCGCTCTGAGCGATAAGACTGCTCATTGTGACACAAATTTTTAATAAAAAAATGTAGAAATATATAATTTGAATTCCGCCTAAGTTGTCAGATGAATGTATGTAAGGACTTTGAAAAAAATATTTTAATTTGAATGTATAAAGGGTTGTTAGGGATTTAGATATTCAAACGGATAAATTTACCATAGGGGTTAGGTCATCCAACAAAGTCCTATCATACATTTATCTGACAACTTAGGCGGAATTAAAACTATATATTTCTACATTTTCTTATTGATTATGGATTTCCGCAAAGTAACGCCTGATTCTAATGCGGTTTAATTTTTAAGAAGAACTTGATTTGTAATAATCATTTTTTATTTAACATTGTTTTTTTTTTCTTCTTTTTGTTCACCTTAATAGTGCTCAACGCGCCTAAAGCAGTTTTCACTTAAAAAAACATAACGAACTTGTGTTCTAGGCCTACGGTGTGACGGAGCCGGGAGCGGGCTCAGACGTAGCCGGCATCAAAACCAAGGCTGAGAAGAAGGGTGACGAATGGATTCTCAACGGACAGAAGATGTGGATCACCAACGGTGGAGTCGCCAACTGGTACGATAACGGTGACGACGGACCTCTGTCTCATTGTTGGGCAAAGGCCTTCCAACCAGTTGTATTAACACATGTGTTTATTAGTGGAGACCACCTGGGGAAGTAACCTTGCCAGATATTCATTCGCCAAGCAGTAATGTGCAAAAAGTAACAGTGCAGCAGTAGTGTATTTTGTGTTCCGGTTTGAAGGGCATTGTTTCAAGCGAAATTATTGGGCATATGAGACTTTATAGCCGATGTCTCTGGATGACGAGCGCAGTGCAGTGCTGCGCAGGATTATGCAATGCAGGGTTCTGGGTGGTACTGTGACTGTTATGGGCAGGCGTACCGCTTACCATCAGGTGAACGACTTGATCATGTCGTCGTTCGGTCAAATAAATAAAAAGCATTTCATGATCCTGCGCGGCGCTGCACTGCGCTCGTCACCCAGAGACATCGCCTCTAAAGTCTCATATGCCCAGTATTTCGCTGGAAACAATGCCCTTCAAACCGGAACACAGTAATGCTTGCACACTACTGCTTGGCGGATGAATATCTGGCAAAGGTCTGGTACTTCCCCAGGCGGTCTCTTGCAGAAGAGGCCTCCCAATACTCTCTCGTCACTCGGTCAAATAAAAACAATTGTGATTTTTGTGATCTTTTGATGTTGTGGATATACCATTACATAAAAAGTTTATAAATTACTAGCTGTGCCCTGGCACGCTTCGCTGTGGCACATTCACATTCGCTGATATGTGACTGATGAAAAAAATAGATAAAAACAATCCTTGATGCGGATTATATACCATGCTAAAATTTCAGCTCGATCGGTGCAGTACTTTTTGAGTTTTTAAAGCGTACACAAACCAACATAACATTTATATATATATATATATATATATATATATATAGATAAAAGCCTGAAAATTAGTTTTAAGCTTCTAGAATGACGTAACTTCCATAAAAGTTTCATCCCCTATTTCAAACCCTTACAATGCTTTTTTCGCATTAAAAAGTACCCTATGTCCTTTCTTAGGCTATAGACTATCTCTGTACCAAATTTCATTTCAATCGGTTCAGTAGTTTAGGCGTGAAAGAGCAACAGACAGACAGACAGAGTTACTTTCGCATTTATAATATAAGTAGGGATAATGACAATACTGTCAAATTTCGAGCTACTCAATGCAAGTTTTTGAATGATAACATAAAAAGAAATGTGTAAAGTACACTAAACAACATGTACTATTAAGCTACATATGAATTGAACTCACATTTGATGCATATACATAAACGATATCGACATCGTCACAAGGTAGTGGTCACGCGAACAGATATGAATAATAAATGATGCAGTTGACAATTCTCAATACCAATGATAACAAGCCGACTGACATTGCATGCTCAAAGCCAAGGTGAGGATGCTCTTTATGAATAATCTATTAACAAATTGCAGGTATTTCGTGCTAGCTCGCACCAACCCTGACCCCAAGTGCCCTGCCGGCAAGGCTTTCACCGGCTTCATCGTGGAGAGGGAGTGGGCAGGTGTCTCACCCGGCCGCAAGGTAAACAAACACTACATTGCGTACAACTCAAGCGCTACGCAATCGATTGCAATCGATTCCTAGAAATCATTTATGGAAACGCATCACCCGCTTTTCCTAGCGCCGCTAACGACGGGACTGCAATAGATGGAAGCGAATACATTCGGTTATTTGTTTTGGCAGTTCTGATAAGTGACGTTTGACAGCTGTGATGGCGAGATTTACGTCGTTCGACAAAGTCCTTTAAATAAATTAACAAAAAAAAAAAGAGATTTACGCCTATTGTAAGCTTCTTGAGATTCTTAATAAGACAGTCATTGTCTACACATAATCAATATTTTATAGAGGTAAAATTTGACTGTAGGGAGTAGTTGCAAGGTCTGCCGATCTGTTTCTGAAAATTATTTCACTAATGGGTAGCAACTCGCTATTATCCTATTGTAATCAATAAAGCTACATCCCGCGATTTCAAACGTGAAATTTCTGTTTTCCCTGAACTAAATTTTTCAGGGATAGAAACTAGTTATTTATTCCGTAACAATTATCGTGTGTTCTTTTTTGTGATCACAGGACGTATCTCCTTATCGAAATTTTATCAACATCCTTCCAGCTGTGAGTAGGAACAAACGCATGAGGAGACAGACACAGTTACTTTCGCTTTTATAGTTAAGAGGTTTTATTCTGGGAAAGTCGGAGAGTGTGCGATGGTGAAGTGGCTCATTTCCGAGAGTGTGCGAGGGAGTTGCATAAATTAATTCCTCCGTAGCCGTGTGGGAATAAGGCATTCGTATATGTTTGGTATTCCTCCTATCCGAAGTGATTTGCATACATTTTTATAATTTGAACGCCGAAAGAATGGAACGCTATTCCAGCGTCTTTGTTGTTCTTGAGACATATAATATAATCTGGAAGTTTTCCAGTCGAGAGTAAATATGTATCTTCTAGGCAAGCGTAATATGTTCCACCGTCGACCGCGTCGGCCCTCACTATCAAGTGAGACTGCGGTCAAATGCATGTCATTTCCATTCGCGATAATAAAATGCAGAGCTCCTGCGGGAAACCGGAAATTTCGTCGGTGAAACCCCGAGATGCAGTTAGGCATCATTATAGGGTTCCGGGAATCAACACTGGAGCCCTTTCAAACAGCCATATAGAGTATTTTCCTTTTTTTTTAATATTTTTACTATTGTCATTTTAGACACAATACACGGGCATTCGGTTCGCCAGTTTATTTTTGCTAGATGGAATAATCGTTAGAGCTACACAATTTTAGATAATCATTTAGTCTTACAAGCCGAAAATAACATCCAAATGGATAATGGTACTTCACGTTAGTAATAAGAACCGTTTTTTTTTTATTTATACTTATAGTCACAACCAATCCGATCATTTCAATTTTATACGAGTATTTCTATAACTTTCAAACGAGTGTGACGATTTTATTTCTAACTAAAGATTTAACTTTGAGAGCCATGCAATGATGAGCCAGATGCAATGGCGCTTACTATCAGTTAAGCGACCCGCTGATCCCTCTACTCAGCCTTACAGGCAATTGGTCAAAAAGTCAGAACGTATTGTAAGAAAACTAAACATAGTTTATTCAGTCAACAAATAACGATACAACACATTTGACATTCTGGCGTAGAAATATAAATCGCATGAACACGTAATTGCTCCATCGAAGACGTCGACCTCGGGTTCAATGGGCCAAGAAAATTATGGTGCATTGTACGAAAAGCATCCATAATTTGTTATCTAATTGAACGTTGTGCATCCACATCGTTTCCACGAGGAGGATCCATTAATGAGTAATAGCACACAATGGCGTTTAAAACTATGTCAAGGGCAATATGAAGCGAAGCTAATAATGAAGGGGTACTTGGTCTACCTATGTTGATTGACCGACTACCTCTCTTTATTATTTACAGGTCAGCTATGGGCTCGCTATGGGCAGCTATGGGTCGGCACTATGGGCATTTCAGTTAATTTCGATAACTTGTTTACTGTGGCCGATTGCTACGTTCTGTTACGTAGTACCACATTACATACTATATTATGGATGTAGGTGACTTAGTCCTAACTTGGCTCACCCTGACATGCAAGCCAAGTTAGGACAAAAAAAAAAACATAAAAAAAAATAAAGGAATATTCAGAATCGGATTGATTCCGGAAATGACCTACAAATTCACACACTAACAAAGCTTACCTCTTTCAACTATTAGTTCAGCTGAACACTTTGACTGCAGAGCCGATTTTCTTGCCTGGCCACGGTTACGGATCTGCACACACCGTTGTTTTCCCGTACCGCTAACACAACAGTTGTGTTTTCAGCAGTAAACGTGTTTATAAATCATCCATATTTTACATTATGATATAGATATAATGTTCCCACATATAGGGTCGGGCAAAACACCTTGTGAAAAAATCTAGTTAGCCAGCCTCGAGTGAATTTCCGTTAAATAATCAGATTTGTCATCGCATAACGTGATGATCCTTGAACAAACTCAATTCAATATAAACTAATGTATCAATATATCGTTATACTTCAAGGAAAGCCTTGGTGCATTATGTGCAAGACAAACAATATTCCCACGAGGGAAAATAATTATGAATCAACAGTAGCGAGGACAAGCTTCTACCAATTAGGTCGGGGTGGCCAATTGATATAAATACCCCTTAAACGAATATTCGATCGAGCTGTTCTTGTACCTGTGCTCGCTTCTACTGGCACGCCGCCGCCTGCTAACTCTTTCTAGTAGTCAGTTTTTTCACAAAATTTATTTATGATTGGCAAATTTCTTTTTAACAAATAACGTAAAACTAACTAACTGTATGTTTGTATAATGTATAAGTATGTATGTTCCATTGTAGCGTCTAGAGTGCTCATCCGAATGAGGTGTCAATCGATTCGTTATTATGTCTGCGTACATTAGGCTATCATAACCTACGAAACTCCGTAACCGGGCTTTAGTAGTTTTTGGATAACTTAACAGCTCAGCTTCTACTCGTCTGAATTATATGTAATGTAATTATGCACAGATCACAGACGCTGTCTAAATCGTCTGCAATAGACATATAAGGCCATCTATGTTTGGATAAATGCGATTGTAAGCTACCAAACAGTACTGGACCCATTTTATTTTTCAATTTCATCCATGTGCAGTCTTTTGTCATTTGCTGTTTTATGATTAGTAGACATGAACAAAGGAAAAGCTTAAATGGCCTATTACCGTGTTCTGAAAGGTCAGTTTTTATTTGCAATTTATTATTTTATTTATTTTAAGGAATGCTAGGATCAATGTATGTGATCTTTTTATGTATTTCTAATGTTGGGCGATATTATCAGCTATTCATAAAATGAGTAATCAGTTTCGACGGAGTGTTACTGTACTGAGGTTATTTTAGGTATAGTTCCTTGGAAGACAAAATGAGAGGCCCTTTTCTATTTGCGTGGTTTATCCTTTCAGATGTCTCTTCCCGGACACAATAGCCGGTCAATGTTGTCTGACAGGATCCTCGACCTTGATACGGATATAATTAGACATGTTTTTGCAATTTTGCTCTAATGAACGGATTAAGGCGAACATTTCAAATAACCTTTTTATCCTTTGATAGTAATTATGTAGCTTTTTTTTTTCATTTCTTTCTCGTCGTCCATGGGTCTCACCTCACTTTCCTGAAGAGGATCAGACCGCAATATATACCTACTAAAACTTTATTTTATTGTCAACAGGAGCAAAATATGGGGCAACGCGCTTCGGACACTCGTGGCATCACATTCGAAGACGTGCGCATTCCCAAGGAGAACGTGCTGATTGGCGAAGGAGCAGGCTTCAAGATCGCCATGGGAGCTTTCGACAAGACTCGTCCACCGGTATAAATCAATTTATTATCGACATGTGCCGCGTCCTCGTGACGTCACGTTTCCTTTCGATTTCTTCACTTTAATACAATAGCGTCAGTCTATTTTTTAGTGGAGAATCCGGCCTTTTTTTCTGAGATTTCACCTTATAAATGTTTCTATTATTTTCCTTTGATGAATATATTATTGTGATGCGGTGTTACGTTGCAACATTAAAAAGGGTAAATAGGTATAATAAAAATAAAACTGTTTGTAACTGCAACATAGTAGGTACATGCTCAATTGCAAAATACCACCATAATTTTGTAACCGTTCACTGCGACCATAATGTATTCAGCAATTTGACTACTTCCTACATTGTATGGTTCGGTGAAATGGATCCTCCACCGCGATTGCATTTTGACTATGGAATTTGCATAGTAATCTTATTGCATATTCCGTGAGTCGTTCAAATAATTTTACTTACTTATTCGCCGGGTTAAAGCTGCCAGCGGCCACGTGCCAACGTTAACAAGTTAGTTAATCACCATCAACCCATATCCGCCCACTGCTGAACACGGGCCTTGCCTCACTTTTGAGAGGAGGATTAGGCCTTAAACCACTGCGGGGACCCGGTCTGCATTGGTTGCTCCGAAGTAATTTTCGAACATGTGCGTTTCCTCGTGATGTTTTTCACCAAAAAGCGACTGATTAAATGAGCACGTTAACCGCCTCAACGCTCGGTGAGAAAATGGTGAAATGCCATCCTATTTACGTATATAAAAAATTTACTTCCGCATGTTTCTGTTCACAATATTCGAAAAGCAATGGATGGATAACTTGATTATTTTACACAACGTTGTAAAAATGGTACCAAAAGAAAGTATGTTACTGAAATGAACGATGTGTTTTCTCGGTGAATCTGCGTTCACTAGCATATTTTTATTTACCTCCCTTTAGTATTAGCCGGAGCCACAGCGAAGCATGGCCTGGTTTACCTGGTAAAGTATAAAAGACAACAACTCCCGAGCTTGGTATTTCCCTGAGCCACCCTAGTTCAATTTATTCAGGGGAGGTAATATAGTGCCTCATCCTGGGAAATTGCACACGGTGACAATGGAAAAGCAATTTCAGGGCTGTATAAGCTCAGCGACAGCAAACAGGCGATCTAGGTTGCAGCGCACCGGCTTAAAGTTTCCCTCGTGGCGGTAAAATTCAAATTTAAAGCAATTTATTGGGTTTTGTCCCTAGGCCGGGTAACTAATTTAAATGATAATGAAATTGGCGACAGTAGAAGATCATTCGTTACGATATTCTGTAGATATATTTAACACTAATGTACAAGATTGCTCAAATAAGCCAATTAACCGTTACACTGACGACTGAACTGTTTATTGACCTATTTGATTAATCAGCTTAATTAGTGTAAAATGTATGTATAGAATATCTTAAAGAACAATACCGTTGTCGCAAATTCCATTATCATTTAAATTAGTCACCCGGTCTAGCGCATAATAAAAACGAAAAAACTGTTTGAAATTTAAATTTCCCGCCTTAAGAGAAACGTTTTACCTTAATTATCCATTTATTTATGTCGTCAAGTTAAAGTCTATTTTTTTCTTTTTAGAAACTCATAAATTATAGCTATTGAAATGGGGTCACCATTCGTATAAATACAGCGCACGCGGAATGCTACCTATCGCATATTGATAGGTGTGCTACGCAATTTTAACATATGTTTTGTATATTAATGTTTTCAGTTAACATTATGTATACAGGATTGGGTCATTTCCCTGTGAAATTATGAGGGCGCGGTGTGCATGACCCAATCTGGTGCGATTTTATTCATCGGGGTCAGAAGCGAGACTAAAAGGAAGTGGTTCTCGGATTGCTTAGTATCAATCGTCAGGTTTCAGGCGGTCACTGAAAGCTACTTTCACAATGAAATTTCATGTCTTGTTAGCGCTATAAGAATCCAATATATTGGCCTACTTATCTTAGAATAGACTTTCGAAAATGCAATTTTTGTTATTATAACTATCCACAATTCGATGGAACTCCAATTTGAAATCACAGATTTTAAGAAAATAACACTTAGTGTTGGGGTTTTAATCTCTTAAATTAGGCGCAATTCGTGACGAATTCATAAAAATAGGTATATGGCGACGAATTGACAGTATAGGCCGCGGGATCACAATATTTCGCAGGATTTAGAAAACATTTGGAGCTGATATTTTATACATCACTCAACATATCATTTTTCAAACCTATACGCCATTGGTTAACTTTTACGGCAAAGAAAAAAAAGAGTAAATATTTTTAATTAAACAGAGATTTTCATTTTACCGGGAAACGAGAGCGATTTAAGCCTTAACATTTTTCGCATAGATTGATGAGTCGAAAAACACATTTCAGTTTTTTCCTTGAATTTTAATAAATTGACTATAGTTTTTATTTTAAACGAGATCATATGCTGTTTTGGCCCTAGCCTACATGGAGCCCATTTTTTATTCATTGTTTATCACCGCGTCATCTTAATGAATAAATGCATAACAATATTTAGGTAGATATTTGCAACAGTCGTCGTTCATAATACTGTTTATGGAAACGTTTATCTTTACCTTATGAAATATTGATGCGTAAATACCAAATCGATGAATGAGGACACCACGAGCTGACGAGGAATGTTAGTCGAAACGTGTCAACATTTAACATATTTAACGGTGCCGCGTGGTAACGCCCGTATATTAACGATTCTATTGTTTTGTTCTTGTTTATGGTGACAAACACTTAACAAATAGAGAGTTGAGCCTCGCTTACATTACAACCCGTACCTACTCTCGAAATTTAATATTTTGCTACATTTCATAAACCCAACTCGTTTTTTTTTTACTCGTTTGAGTCCTAATCTTAACCATGCTGGCTAGCTTTTCTTTCCACTTTTTTTTTGGCCCACGACGTTAGGGTACTATTTGTGTCTCAGGTAGCTTGCTTGTGTTATTTGCTGATTCTTACGGAATATGTCCGCAGGTGGCCGCCGGCGCCACCGGGCTGGCCAACCGGGCCCTGTATGAGGCTACCAAGTACTCCCTCGAGCGGAAGACGTTCGGTGTGCCCATCGCCTACCACCAGGCCGTGGCGTTCATGCTGGCGGATATGGCCATCGGAGTCGAGACCGCGCGCCTCGCCTGGCAGAAAGCCGCCTGGATGGTCGACCACGGTAATATTTTACATTACTGTTTCTTTCTTATGTTTCCAGTGGAGTTACCGAACCATCATGCTGAGCTCAGGCCTTTTCAGACAACATCACGCGCCTGCTTTTTGCGTACACTATTATCTTCGTTATGTAATTTTGTTGTCTTGTTTTTCTATGTGTAGGTACGTGGCTGTTGTTGTGTCGAATTAAATATTTTCCTTAGTGCCCGTGTCGTGTCTGGAGGTGTTTAGTATAGCCAGCATATCGGCCCGTCAACATATCGGGGCAGGTTCTAGCGGACAGCGCTCGAACAACTTGCAATCTCTGTAGGATTAACACTTTGACTGCTGAGCCAATTTTATTGTCTAGCCACGGTTACGGATCTGCACACACCGTTGTGTTTTCCCGTACCGCTAACACAACAGTTGTGTTTTCAGCAGTGAACGTGTTAACGTAATACTATCCGCGTTTGGTTTTGTAAATCCACGACATACCACTTGAACAGAAATACTACCTACATGTTGTCCGAATCACAAGCATGGTCAGATCGTGTGATCAAGAGAGCATCGTGTTCCGTATCGGTTTATTCGGAAGGTGTAGATAATCCTGTAACCCTTGCATCACGATTATTCAAGCGCGGTTAAAGCGATATGAAGTAAACATCACACGTTACTATGTAAATAGTTGTATGGCAGTAAAAAGGCATAATATTCTTTATATATACTAATTATTTGAAGTACTGGGATCTGTTATATGCATTGATGCAGTTACTTGTACCGTAATTAATGTACCGATACTTTTGTCCAGTACCTTCCTGTCATAGTTTTTGACGAATAAAAGAGAAGTTTGATTTACTCTATTCCACAGGATAATTATAGACACAATATTAATAAACTAAAACTTCTAAATTACGTAGTAATTAAAATGATAACAGCAGCAATGAATATTTTACGCAATGGAGAGCCTTGCATAAAATATTCAACATGCATGTGTATTTTCCATTACTGTCTCTGGGCTTTCGTGTAGGCAATATAACAATATTGACTCCAAGGCCTTGGGGACCAGCCTATCGAATATGTATGCGTACACAGATGCAAATGCAGCGTTATCACCTTCATTCGTCCACTGCTCGACGTAGGACTCTCCTAGTGAACGTCACCCTGATCTTCAGCTCTCCTCGTTCAACCTCTGTCATCCGTTTCCTGCATCAAATAACCGGCAAACACAAATGACTGAAATATTAAGTATCTTGAGCTAATGAGCCAATTTCTCTTTTCCAGGTCAGAAAAACACCGTCCTAGCGTCAGTAGCCAAGTGCCACGCCTCTGAGATAGCTAACAAAGCCGCCTCCGACGCGGTGCAGGTGTTCGGCGGAAACGGTTTCAACACCGAGTACCCAGTGGAGAAGCTCATGAGGGACGCCAAGATCTACCAGATCTACGAGGGCACCTCACAGATCCAGAGGGTCATCATCTCGAAGGAACTCTTGAAGGCCGCCAAGGAAACGAACTAATCAACAAGCACTAACCTATGTCACAATAATTTAGTAGTCATCTAGGAATCGATGACTGTCAGCTCTTGAAAAGCGTTGCCGGTTCAACGTTGCTGACGCGGTTCAATAGCTGACGGCTCGAGGCCACTAGGGAACATAAAAATCAATATATCTTCGTAATCAACTGATCGTCGCTTTTTCTACAGTTTTGATGACTTTGTCGAATCTTAAGGGGCATTTCCTTATCCTTCTTCGAAAGATGGTGGAGGATTCATTCACAGAAAGCAGTTTCTATTTATTTTCATACATTCACATTTCAATTGTAAAAAATGCATGTACTAAGTGATGGTGATTAAGGATAAATGAGTTGAGAAAAACATTTATTATACCCATTTAAATTCTAAGTGTATTAAAAGACTTTATATAGATGTTTTAATGATTTATAGAATGTTGGTATTAATACGCAAATTTATCTTATATACAGTTTTAGATATGTTGATTTTATATTTGTCAATAAAACTATGAAACGAACCAGATTCCGTGACTTTTAATTTTTCATAACCTTAAAATTACAAGCCGTCAATTAACTAGGTACACGGCGCCGCGCGCCGTTAGCTTTTTTTTTTTTATTTGATTGAGTGACGAGACGAGCAAGTCGTTCACCTGACGATAAGCGCTACGCCTGCTCATAACAGTCACAGCACCACAAAGAACACCGCATTGCATAATCCTGCGCGGCACTGCACTATATCGCCATCGGCTCTAAGTCTCATATGCCCCTATCTCATATGTCTCTAGCAATAATGCCCTTCATACCGGAACACAGTAATGTTTGCACACTACTAGCTGGTTTGAGACATTGTTAGGGCAACAATTATAAACCTTGCGCTTCAGTTTTTTCTATCGGTACAAATTAAGTATTACGGCACGCAATAATGTGCGGGTGGTCTCTATGAAACGTTACATTTCTTTATTTCATTTGAGTAAACCATAAATTATTAAGCCGCCGACACATTTGTCTGACGTGTCGTGTCGTGATGCATCAGCGTGATGCGTTCACATTTCTCTGGTGCAGTGTGTTGTGACGGCTTGTGTTAATGTATGAAACCGATACCTATCTGATGCATGACGACACGACATGTCAGACAAATGTGAATCTAGCTTTAGACAGCCTACACTGTGATAGTGTTTGATGATTACTATCTGAAAATCGATGACTGTGCCGAAATATCGAGATCTCTAAACAAACGTTTATTTACAATCGTAAATATCCCTTTTTCAATGTTATTTTACTACATTTTGGGGTGTTATTATTAAACCCGTTAGATCGTCAGAGGCGGTATTATTCAATAGGTTATTATAGACCGCGTGGCGTCTATCGTGTGCATTATTGTTACAATAAACCTATCTGCCGTCGACAGCATCGATTGAGCTTCAATCATTGAATAAATCGATGTCAACTGCGAGTGGACGTAGCGAACTGCACTTCAGTACATTTACACTATGTTGTTTCCTCAAAAAATAACTAACAACTAAAATATTATTATCTAATAATTATAACTAAATTACCTTCTTACTACTATTTATTTTTACACCCGTTTTAATTTTTAACCGACTTTAAAAATAAAGGCGATTCCGAATTCGTTTTATTTAAACCTTTGTAACTTTAGACCTCCGTAATTTATCAACCGCTGTAAATTTTACTTATTAGAAAGAATGTCATTTTTGATTGGTCCCATAGAAATTTCATAATAGGTTTCTAAAGAAATCAAAATAACCTAAAAAATCTGCCATCAAAGTAACCAAAATTGTTTATTTGGAGTCGATATTTATTTTGTACAACTTTGGTAAATAAATACTATTGACATTTGCTCCGTTCAATAAACAGTCCGAGCAGTTAAGCAGATGTCCAATAGCAATCAATTTAAATAACTTCGACTGATCGACGATCGAACGTTCCGAGCTATTTAGAATGAGACTAGGGATCCGACCTCGGTCTTCCTGAGTGATTAACACCTACGCTATCGACGTTGATTAAATGGATTCGATACCATACATTTATAGACGTAATTTGAATAGCGCTTTCATACTGTTGGGAATAGGAGAAGCCACGCTGGCTCCTGAAACACAGTTTAGGTACACTAGTTGGGAGTTTCATTAACAACCCATATCGTCCCACTGCTGAGCAGGGGCTCACCTCGCTTTTTCGCGAGGAGGTTTAGGCCATAATCCACCACGGGGGCCCGGCCAGGATTGATTGATAACATACCTTCCTCTGAAATAATTCTCGGGTTTCCGCACGATGTTTCCTTCACCGAAAAGCGAGTGATAATTACGTACATATTTATGTCTTTTTACGTGTACGCACTAAGTTTTGAACTCACGCCCTTCTCCTTGGAAGGCGGACGTCCTCCAACTAGTTTAGTAATGACTAATAGTTTAGTTTGTTTGAAAGTGAAATTGTCGGTGTTTAATCGCGTAGTAACTAGACAGTTCAACACCATGAGCTTGATTCCCCTAATGCTATAAACCAGGGATGGCCAACCGGCCGAACGCAATCGACTGGTCGATCGCGGCTATTGGTCAAATTGATCGTGCCAATGCAAAAAAACATACAAGTTAAATGTATTATACCTATAAATAAATATTACTTTAATTATTTAATATTTACTTTAATTGTTTTTAGCTTACTTACATATGTACTTTATATTTTTTTATTCATTCTTTCAGTCTTCTCTAGGTTGTTTTTTCTTATATCACGCCGTTTTGTCGTCTATGTCGCTTTTTTGTAAGAAGTATGTAACTGGTAGATCGCACAGGGTTTGGTCACTAAACAGTAGGTAGACTTTGAGTCTAGTCAAGTTGGCCACCCCTGCTATAAACGATCTACCCCGTTCAAGTGCAAATCTATTTCTATTGTATCATACGCGAGACATCATAACAAGGCAGCGCGTGCTATAATTGGAGTCCATTGACTGTTCAAGTCTTCAATGCATAATATATTTTGCAGTTTGTTGTGCATACTTGCTACGATAAACTCAGTAGCAGTATTTACACGCTCACCCATCGTTTTGAATCCGTCAGGTAAAATCGACTTGTCACCATAATTGAAAAGGGTTAGTTTTGTAACAAATCAATATAACTTGGCCCGGATCAGGCCCTGTGCTGGATTAAGGCCTAATCCTCCGAATGTGAGGCGAGACGCGTGTTCAACAGTGGGACGATATGGGTTGATGATGATGTCTTGCTTTTTTTGTATGTTACTGAGTAACGGGACGAGCAAGTCGATCGCCTGATAGTAAGCGCCACGCCTGCACATAGTAGCTATAGTGCCAACCTGAACGTTTTCTCTACAAAATCTTGTGCGGCACTGCGCTCGTCACCCTAAGACATCCGTTCTAGAGTCTCATACGCCCATTAATTTGGCTGGACACAGTGCCCTTCACACCGAAACCTTTTTAGTCAGTGTTTTTACTAACCCCTTAACTGTCAACCGACCTTTTATAACACTATTGGGTTCCTAATGTGAACGTCGGTATGACGAATGCACCTAATAGGTTTATAATAATAAGAACGACAGAACGTCATCGGTTGTTTGTGTTAACGAAGCTCTCCTTGTATCTCTGAGTGGCTACACACGTGTTGGTGTACACGCATAATGCAGAATAATACCTAGTAGTTAGTAGGTACATTTAGTACGCGAGACTGCCAGGAAGTTTCAATTTCAATAAAGCGTCCACCAGACACCACTTTACTGAATCGTGACATTGACATTGATTTGTTCCTAGGCTCTTGATTGGTTTGGTTTGATCATTCATGGGTTGACTGGTCTACTGATTAGAGGCCCAGCTCTACCTCTACCTACTCAAACAATTTAGACTTTACCTACCCACCTCACTAGCTGAGGCTGCTTGAAAAATCTTATTACTAGACACTGGTGAAAGGTAGAAACTATATGAACCCAAACATTTAAAAAAAATTACAAGAAGTTAACCCTTTGCTCGCCGAGCTATGCTACGACTGGTTACCGTAGCCACCGAAGCATGACTATGAATTATTATGTTCAGAACTATAAGGATTTCAATGCGTTATCGAAATAATCGATATCGCATTATAATTAAAAAAATAATAATTAAATGAAATGTCATAATCTGGCTGTCAATAATATAAACACGAGTTATGAATAGTCTCACTACCTACGAGTATATAATATTTTATATGCGTCGACTGATACCAATGCTGTCGTCTACAACACTGGCTCTATCGAATACGTACGATTTTTAGCGATGGGAACCTTGCGCCCGTAATACATACCAAATAATTGTTTTTTTTTATAGATAACAGGTCCGACACCCTTGGTCGCTGTTTTTATTTAGGTACCTACAAAAGTATAAAAAAATCAAGAAAAAAGATAGAGGTAATTTCAAACTAAACAATATAAGTCGCGAAAACGGAAAACT
The DNA here is from genome assembly GCA_912999815.1 of Campaea margaritaria. Taxonomy (NCBI): domain Eukaryota; kingdom Metazoa; phylum Arthropoda; class Insecta; order Lepidoptera; family Geometridae; genus Campaea; species Campaea margaritaria. The sequence goes on from OU538788.1 coordinate 13,365,723, forward strand.
ATCGCTTAACTATAATAATATATTTATCCATTGATTTTTAAAAACAATCGATACTATCGGGTTCTCAAATAGTCTAATGTTTAACCAACACTAGTCTACTATTATAGTCGGCGTTGGCGTAACACACGTTTTGGTGACTTGGTGTTGACGCCTATGGCCGACTGCGGCGAGTAACAGGTTAAGAAGTTAATGATGCGTATCCGTCCGCTAGATGGTGTGACTAGTTACCTGTCGTTTAAGAAAAATAGTATTTCCAGCAAGGTCTTTGATTTCCAGAGAAAAGACAGTAAAGTTGTTATTTAAATTTCTAATGGGACAAATACCAATTATCAATAGAGATTTGTTATGATGATAATGGCAACGATGAAAACCTGTAAGACTGTAGTATAACTTAACCAAATAAAAGTAAATATTGCTCTCATTTATTGACATCAGAGTCATCTTACGGCGAAGAAACAAACTAAGCATATTTACAACGAGTCACGACCAGCGCCGGAAATCAAAAAGAATGTTATAAGATCTACCAATAATGTTGTATAAATTGAAATTTTATATTATTATAAGCCTTACCTATATTAAACATATTATTATTTTATTTTATTTATCGATATATTTTTCGTTTTTAATCTAAAGTATTGCTTTTCATTTGTACTCATAATGATTGACCTACATTCGGGGCCCTTGTGAAAGGATTGTGCAATAGAAACGGTCATTTTATTACACAACACGACGTATTCATAAGCAAACGTAGTTATTTTGCATAATTTTATATGATATTTTCATGCTACCAAACATCTCCAATAATAAACATTGAAATGTACTATTGATGCGTTTTATTTGATAATTTTAGTAACTTCACCAATAATAAGGCCATTTAAAAACACATTTTAAATTAACACATCATTTTCTACATTTTTTGACATTATTTAGATCATGACATAGTTTTTTTGAATTAGGTTATTCCTTACTGCCCTTTACCGACTTATTTCAATGTCAGTCATGAATACGGTGGCTCCACTGAACCCAGTTATGTCGGTCGGAATATCAAAGTGTAAGTGAAGTGGCCTAGAGACCTACATTTTGTTTTTAAAACGTTTAATCGCTTTTCACGGGCGCTTTTTGAGATAGAATCTATCGCTAACCGGTAAAGACAGTATTTTGAAGATTCTGGGGGCGGCATTAGTGAGTCGCCTCGGCCAATTATCGTGCATGATGCACGAAGACGCTCCAAAAATGAGTGTAGCGCAAAGTCTGGCCGCCTCCACGAGCCAGCCGACCGGTGATATCGTGACTGATGTACCGGAATTCGACATGAGCTCCACTGATCCCAAGTCCACGGAAACTATCGAGCTGGATCTGAAGATCGCTTATTTGGAGCATCCTAACGGTAAGTACCCAATTAAACATGTCTAAATATATGTACATGTTGTTTAAACTCGGAATGATTAATGAGAAATGATTATAAATTAGATCATAGTGTTCTGTTATAGAGAGGAAGCACTTTCTGTTGAATTATAAAAAGGCATGAAAATTATGATTTAATCATTTAGTCATATATTACTTAATTTATTTTCAGCTTCTATTGCGATGTATTATTCAAATTAGTGTCCAGTAAGACTGGTCTGATTGCTTAAATTGGTATGGGACATGAGGCCAACATACAGCCCACAGGAGGCCCGAAAGACACTTCAATTAGATCATTGACATTATTCAAAGAAATCGGACGTATTGTATAACAATACATACACATACTAGATTAAAATTATGTATGTTGTATGCATTGTGGAGGCTACCTGGTGCTCGTACGCTCGGCTGCACGGTGTGGCAACGCCGCATTCGTTTTTTTCGCGCTATCCTGCGCTGCGATAGAATCGGTCGGCTGTGTGAAACTGAGTTCTAAGAGTACTGAATAATAGTGGTCCACGGAACGTGTTTCGAGAATAGTTTGATTGTATAATTAGCCGCCACATTGCGGTGAATGAGAGTACATGTATTGTCAAATAGTGTTGTCGTTTCGTATTCAGTGGGTGGCGTGCGACAACGCGTTTTGATTTGATTCGGTGTCAGTAGGGCACGTTTGCTCGACTGCTTGCTGCAGTAACTGCGAGCAGTGCCGCCACCGCTTCTCACACTACTTGCACCATATGAAATAACAGTCTCGACGTAAAACACCGCATCGCACACAATCCCACCACGGAGTTACCAACCCCATTGCAACACCAAGCATCCTCTGAGGTCTTTCGTGCCTTGGAGTTTGTACACAAAAACGTAGCTCTTCCAAACCCTATTACATCACAGACAGATGAAGGCTGTCTGTAGTTTAATATGGTTAGTGTTGGCTTGACGTAGACAACTTCACATGTTGACAGCTTCTCATAATGAAAACTCCTCATTATGGCAACTTCTGTTAGTTGTAAAAAAAGCTGGGGCTTAAGAAAACCTAACAAAGAATGCTAATTTATAACATGGAAGTCGGACTCTACGTATCACTTTATACAAGCAAATGGCAATGCATTAATGCCGTGGGGTTCGGACGGAGGAACATCGCTCAATGTCATACAAAACGATAAGGCAACACAGATCATGGCCACTAGACAGAATAACAAATAAAATAACTAGCTATGCGGTGTTATGGCACTTTGTGTTGCAGGGGGTTTGTTTTCACGCTGCCGGGCGTTTTGCAGCCGTAAATAACAGGATTAAATCTTCGTCTTTTCTAAAAGGATTTTGCAGGCACTAAATATATTCAAAAGTATTTACTAAACACGGGCATTTATAAATCTTTTAGATTTTTAAGCCCTATCAATTCAAAATTAACAATTGATAAGTAACCTACCTGGATACCAAATAACTACATATGTCTAGGTAAAATTTGAAGAAAAATTAATGCAAATGCAAATTAATAACATTCAAATGTATTATAAGCAAAGACTGGTCGTAACTGATGTTTACAAGAGATGCATACGCCAACACGTAGGAGGTAAATAAATATTTAAATGTTACTGGGCAAACTCGGCCAAGACCTAATTTCACAAAAAAGTTGAAAGGCTAATTTGGTCTAGACTGAACTACCTACTCTATTGTTGTATTCAGTTTAAAATGATTGAATTTTAATTATAAGGTTAGTACCTAATTAGCTTATAATACACCCTTCCCGCGCACGTCTTTTAGATGTGCCAATAATTAAAAATCTGAATTTTCAAGACAGGAGTTTTCAAAAGAGCCGCTATATCGATGATTTTACGAGGGGGGTTCAAACTTTTCTCCGCAACGGAACTTTTTTGCTAGTAATGAGGGTAGTTTTTGTATATGGGGTTCACGTTCGATATGACATCCAAGGTTACAACTATAAACTTCGGCGGTTTACCATAATTCTGTTAGTTTTTTCACAATCTTGCTTCGAGCGCAACTAAATGTCTGACGCGAATATATTGACCAAAACCGAGCACCACGCTGTTATTAAATTCCTGGCGAAACAAGGTAAAATTCAAAAAAATATCCACAAAAACTTACAAGGATTCCGCTCCTTCATTGTCTACCATTCCAAAGATGTCAAGTGAATTTAAAAGGGGCAGATAAAGCATTGCAGATGACCCTCGATCCGGTGGTCCTGTTTCTGCCACCACGGAAGATATGTAAAAAAATCTAGAGTACTACTCTATGTAGTAACTCTACTCGAAGATACTCGAATAAAAAATAATTAGCAGAGATAAAAATTAGTTAGCAGAGATGAGCAAATTATCCGTGGGTACCATACATTCAATACTTCATGACTTTTTGAACCTCTTAAAAGTCAGTGCAAGATGGGTGTTGAATGCTCACTCCACCGCAGAAACAAGCGCGAGTTAAATGTTGTAAAGAGTTTTTAGAACTTAGTAATGAATATCCTACCAGTGTTTTCGATCGCATCGTTATTGGAGATGAAACCTGGGCTTATCACTACGACCCTGAGAGCAAACAGGTGTCAATGCAGTGGCTCCAATTCAAGCGCAGCACCGCCGAAGAAGTTCAAAGTCACGCAAATGATTGGAAAGCTCATGGCCACTGTATTCTAGGAATCGAAAGGGATTTTGCTTATCGAATATACCAAATAAGGCCAAATTATGACCGCAGTAGCTTACGCAACCATTATGCGTAATTTTTAGGAAGCATTTAAAGAAAAAAAAAGGTGACGAAAACTAACCGCGGGTGTCTTGCTCCTCCACGACATCGCGCCGTTTCAAAGATGCCGAGGCAGCTATTCTTCAGGTATGTAGTTTCCAAGAGATCAACTATCCACCTGACAGGCCAAACTTGGCAATTATTGATCTTTGTTTTGTTTCTGAAGCTGAAAAAAGAGATTCGTGGAAAGGCGGCCATAAACGATAATTTTTCAGAGAAGGATAACAGGCATTTATTTTAGGGTATTCAATAGATGATTTCGCGTTGGAAGAAGTGTATTAAGATCGCAGGCGACTATATAGAAAAATAAATTTATTACAATTTTTTCTGCCTTTTCTTTCATATTCATACCGCGAATACTTTGAACTCCCCCCGTATAATCGTCCAGCGCACCCTGGGCAAGTAGACTACGTCGTCGTCTAACTGGCTGAACTATACTCACTAGATGATTCAATCACACCAGGGCACATTGGCTGAAACTTTAAACGATGAAGAATTCGATGTTCCTCAAAAGAACAAAAATCAACATCGTGTAAATGTCACCAGTCGACCACTCACAGGTTACAAAAAAATATATTGTCAGGCCTGTTTACTGCTCTATAAACTATTACCACAGTGTAAAATATAGTGGATTTACAGGTTGTGGTATTACTGTGGCTTTATACTTAAACAGGGCCAGATTTATTCAACCGATATTTAAGGTCTGTCTGGCCTATTTCTCGTTCTCTTTTTAAAGCTTGTTGTGCTGATTCTAAGTTCAAGCACATTGCAGTCACGCACGACTCACCGCATGACATCATCAATAACCGAGAATACGAGTTCCCTAAAAGCTGTCCATTCCAAATCTTCTTTCCTATCAGACTTTGATTATCAATGTTACTTACATTAAAGTAAGGATACTAGTCTTTCTAGTAGTACGAGAAAAACTAAGGAAATTTCTGACTGTTTCTCAGGAAATGACCCTGCTAGAGATAATATTATTTTTACCCATTCGCTCAATGTGTCTAGAGTCCAGATTTAGACTTCCTATGAAACTGATCGTAATTATTAGTTATTTCGTTTATTTTTTATATAGGCGCCTTTTTCGGTCGCGTTTAGTGATAGTACTATTTTGGTGCCCTTGTAGGAAAAAACTATTGTCAACCATTTTTGCCCTAAGTAATATCTGAATTGAGAATATTCAAGTTGAAAGTTCACCAAGAAGTCAATGAGCTACATTAAAATAATTAATCTGTAAATTTTATTATTAGGAATTCTACCATCTAATGACCGGTGGCTTGCGTAGGTGTTACCCGTGCTCAAAAACGGCCCCGTGCTTATCCTGCTATCTTGCTATCAGGCCAAACTTTGTCACGTACCTACTCTTTAAGAGCATCGAAAGTATACTTGATAGACCCTTCTTTCTTGGCCGAGGCTACAGAAGAAAAATCTTTGGTAAAAGCAATATCATTAACAATTTATACCCTAAAATGTCAAGCCTAAGAAATCGAAGTTCAGAAAGCCATTTACAAAGAACGATTCGATGCTCTTACTCTGAGTATTGATGGACAGTCTTAGTAAACTTTGAATTTGGATGCCTCAGTTCCGATATTATTTTGGGCAAAAATCGTTATGGATTAATAGTTATTGTTTTAACTTAGATAAAAAAACATCAGTGATAAACTACACAGTGTTACATACAAAGACCAGTGTTGGACTCCTAACTCGTAATGGGATTAAAACCCAAAAATAATAATAAGTTCTAATCAACAGGAAAAGCTTGAAACCTATTACAAAAGAGGACTATACTAATAATGTTCTCAGATTGATTTCAAGTAAAATTATTATTATGTAAGCGTCTCTTCTGTATTTTTTAAAAGCAAATATTTTAAACATGGTTTAAAAAATGTATTTTCTCCGTGACTGTGGCTGGCTAGCGAGACATGTTGCTGTAAGACGTCTAATTTACCTAAACACTGTCCACAATTCAATTGTATCCATGACCGGGAACAGGACAATTGCTGGGTCGTTTATCCCTATCAACGACAAATATATAAAAAATAGAATGGCATCATTATGCCTATATAATTTCATATCGTTTTGGTTGGCTGCTTTTAAATTATAAGTAAAATGGAATACAAATCACAGTGGAAGACGTGCAATTTCTAAGGATCCGGGAATGGCTAATTTTACGGTTGCAATTTCTTCTATATTACAATACATTTTATAATATTATCGTAGTAAAATTATAAAAGCAGTGGTCACTAGAGCGACACTTGCGACGACAGTATAATTTGAAATAAAATGTGCCATTTAGATTGGCATTATGATCCTAAATGATTTGATATCGTTTTGGTTGGCTGCTTTGAAATTATATACAATATGCTAACTAAGGGAAACATGCGAAGCCATAAGTACTAGGCAGCCTACGGGCATATCAATAATAATTTCTTAGTTTTGTTGCGCTGGCTACTATTTAAAAGAGACATTTCAAGAGATCACAACACGAGATATGGATAAATTCTGAGAAAACCTTCAGCGGCAAATCTATTTTGGCTAGGATTTTTAGTAAGTGCTGAAAGACCTCGATCGATTACCTACCCTGCCTTTACAAAATTAATTCTGGTCCCTCATTGTGTTGAGAATATTGAGATGTAAAAATAATAAAGGTCCAGTTGGTCCAAAATAATAAAGTTAATAATATATCACGAATTTTGATACATACGTACTTCCGTGGACACCCTTTCTCTCTGAGAGAAAAATGAGCTTATGTTCCAGTGAGAACGTTAGCAAGCAGCTGTGTGTTCGGACAAGTATTTCATTCATTGTTTAGTTTTTGGTTGGGGTCGATATCAGGATACTATTTCGGCACCACCAACTTGAATCGAAAGCTAAGGGGAATTTAAAATAAGTGGGTAGGCAAAAGCGGCTATTTGTTCAATCGATTTGTATACTAGATATGATTATCCTAGTCCATTCTGAACCACTACAGGTTAATAGTGTGGCTATTTAGTTTTAATCAGCGTTAATACTTTCTATCACTGCTTCATTCGACCGTTTTCTGTGAAAGAGAAGCCATCTGTGAATGGCATGAAGACCGACAAGCGAAGGCTGAATGTACAATTGGACGCTGCGACGACCGCATTGTATAACGAATCCTTTATTAGCTTGTGATATAACTCAAAAGTATTCATCATCAACCCATATTGGTTTACTACTGAGCACGGGTCTCCCCCCACTTTCATGAGGATTAGGTTATAATTTACCACGGGGGCCCGGTCCGGATTGGTGGATCACATACCTCTGAAATAATTCTCACGTATGTGGGTTTTCTCACGATGTTTCTTTTCGCCGAAAACGTAATGTTTTTACACGAAACACATTGGTACGTTCCCGCACTAGGAACTCTCCTTGGAAGGCGGACGTTTTCCTGCTAGGCTATCAATCATCATCATCATCGACCCATAACGTCCCACTGCTGGGCACGGGTCTCAATCACGAACAAAAAATATATAATTTCAGTAAGGACGCTGCTAACAATATAAATTAAAAATAAAATATAAATAATACAATTTATCTTCCGTTCGGTGCGACGCGTGGCCAAAATAATGGGATGTACGTTGTACGTATTTGGTTCACTGAATTAGCATTGCGATTCAACAAAACAATGTCGCCAAAATGTTAGATACATAGCCCACTGAGTAGGTAGGCTAGAACTCTTGGCTGTGCTCTTGGGCTAAACTTAACTTTGACTGATGTATTTAATTTAGTACTTACTTAGTTGTACTTTGTAGTTGTCTTGCCAGACTACCCAAAGACAATGATATGTTTTTTATGTTATACTTACCATGATAGGTTAATGGTCGGGTATTGCAATTGCTGAGCATAGTGTTTGTCATAAAACCAACCAAATTAAGCCATCCTGAGTTAAAAGAGGAATCCAAGGTTCTGGACCAGGCTCCGTATTTTATTATTAATCATTTATTTAATTTCCAGTTAAGTAACTAATGTTATTAAACTGAGATTGCAAATGTTGTTAAACACAGAAACCCGGGAATGCCCGGAAATATTTACGTTCGCGATCGCGGGAAACACGAAATCCCGGGATTCCAAAACATGATGCAAAATATTTTATATGAAGAGCGAGAGGCCTCGTTCCAGAGGAGCTCACATTCTATAATAAAAAAACCAACAAAATTGTTGCTATATTCTATAATGTTGGTGCAGTTACAAGGGCCAAAACTTTTGCGGATGACTGTTAGAAGCAATAATAATAAAAACATTGTTACAAAAATTCGAACCATGATAAATAACTATTTGCTATAGTCTATTTAAATTTCCATTTTCAATGCAATTAAAAACGTAAGATTAATCAGTTTTTTCTTGACTTTCAATAAACCTGTAGTAACTTTCAATTTGATTGGTGTAAAATAAAATATAATGTATTATTTAGCTGTGATATAAAATATTTATATATAAATCATTATGGAAGACTTCCTTTTCATGATAAAAGAAACTGGATTTATAAATACAAATCTTGTTTTCTTTTTATTACTGAAAGCATTTTACAAGGAAATGTAATGAAATACCGATTCCCGGGAATTCTTGGAAAAAGGTAAAGTTTTATTCGCGAGTCTTCAGAAAAACAACATCCACGAGAAATCCGAAACCTAAGTACTTAGGTACTTCTGTTTACACAAGTTTCATGTGACTCGCTTCTATCCGTAGATTGCAGCAAGAAGGTAGCTATTTTAACTATTGTGAAAAATACCAGCCATTCAAGAAAGCCGCCTAACGCTTTAATTGAACTGGTTTTTATTTACTTTATTTAATTGTATTTTTGAATGTGGAGCAAGGTTGGCGCGTTCGAGTAACATTAAAATAGAACAAATAACACGAGACACGCACGCAGCGTAGGAGTTAAAAAATGTACTAAGTAATTTCAGGCTCCGAAAATTGTGTTGGTGGCATTAGCAAAGCCGAAACGTGAAAAGTATGTAAACATAAAATAATTAAATAAGTATAATGCGGCAGAGTAAAGCTCAAATGTCATAATAGGTACTTACCAGAATTAAATTATTTATTTTAAAAACACTAATTCCCACGCGGTTTATTTATTTAATTATTGATCACCAACATAATGAGCATATTAACATCAAAAAATAAATATGCATATTTGCATAATTGCCAGTTGATGCTTATAATACTAATAATAATAACCATCGGTAGCCTGGGCCTTGCTCCGCTACTGGTGGTATCCTAGGTTTAAGTTTCTTTTATAATATTTTTACTAGTTAGACTGTATTTTTATTAGTTTTGTAAATGATTGTAAAAGAAATTTAAATTTAAGAAGTTAAATAAATATAGTGAATAATAATAATATTATAATTATTAGCGACGACAACGCGATTTAGAAAAGTAACATTTCCATTCCGAAAAAAAAAACCATTTTATAACATAAATTTAAATTAAAAAACAATATGCATCAAATTAAATAATGTCAAAACAAAAAATAAAATACTTTAGAATGAAATGTAAAATAATATGTAAAAAAATGTAAATATAAAATCTTAATCTAAAATATCACAGATTAATCTTTTAACCTTGCGAATTTCGTCTGCAAATAGATCAAAATCTTTGATTATAGTAAAACCGTTGAACTCTCCTACTAGTCGCTTATGGGGTCCATTTTTCGTTGTTAAGTAAATACTAAACCGTGAAAAACGCGTTAGAATCAGCTCGGTGGTTACTTTTACGTGGAGCATATATAAACAGACTGGCAACAATTTTGGGAAAGGTTTAGAAGGTTACCTACTTCTCCTAGTCCAACCAGGAGAAGTAAAGAGGGAAGGAGTCGGTTAGTTTCAGGATGGAATAGACTTAACCATACTTTTTTACCTTCTACTTTTTGTCCTTTGCTATAGGTATGATGATGCTGATGTCCTCCTTGGCGTATCCATTAACAGTGCCCAACGTGACTAAACACACTATAATATATAGATTGATAGCGATTCCATCTCTAGTAGTCATAAACAGGACAGATTTTAAATCTCCAGCAGCATCCTTCTGCCTACCTTACGTAGGGTATAGTAATAATAGACATCTTTCCATAAAAACGCTTGTTTTCCCATTTTTTCACTACCGATTGGGCAAAGCTGGTGAGAAAAGAAAATAATCCTAAAATAGGGTCCTGTCAAGCAATAAAATAAGGTAATGAAGACAGATAGCGGTAGCTAACTTGAGATTTAACTAAGAATTCTAGATATATCTTTCGTAGTTCCTAATTCCCTAGATACTGGGAATCATGGTTAGGGGTCTACTAGGGTCTACTAACAATTTTCGGGAGGTAGATTTCATGTTACTAGGCAGTGTTATTGTTTGCTTGAAGTAGGGCAAAACCCAGATATATGTGTTTATATTGTAAGCCGACATCATTTTAAAATGGCCTTGTACAGTCAGCAACTTGTGTGAAGTCGCTGAATATGCCTAAACATTCAATTTACAAATCTACGCAAAATTTTACTATTATGCGTGCGTACAGTAAAAATTACATGCTACCTAGAGATGGCACAAATAGTGAATTCGGCTAAGAGCGTGGCCGAATATTTAGTATTCGGCCACACTCTCAGCCGAAGCGCCGAATATTATTTGAAAGATGTGTGCACATCTCGCGTAACGGGCTTTGATGAACTTTGAATCATGTATTGAATTTTTTTTAATTGTGTTTGGTTGTGTATAATATTTTTGATTTTACTTGATTAGGGATTTAGTATTCGGTAGAACACCGAATATAATAAAGTGGCCAAATAAGCCGAATATCAAATGTTAGTTATCCCTAATCCCAGCTATCACAAAATATTGACAACACCACATTCATAGTAGAGGTGCCTACAACCTCGGTTCTTACAAACAAACAGTTACATTATAGTACATTGGTAGAGTTGTTTGTATTTCTCATTTTTCCTGAGAAGTGTGTACAATTTTGGGAAACAAGAGCTCATTGCTATCAGCGGGCCTCGGCTGTGACCCAGTGACCTACTTAAACGTCAGAGTACATACCACTAGTATCGTCCACAGTGTAACTCATAGTGCTTAATCATCATATGTGCCGGTTAAATTTACGCACTCACACAGCCAGCTAAGCCGAGCGGTTCGGGGAAGCTGGGCATTAACGTGTCTGGTACCTCACACTGCTAGCTCTAGAACGGCTAGTTGAAGCTAGCTACGAGATACCTGCCTTGTAATTTGACTCGCACAGTTAGCTCAAATCGTGCATTTTGATAAAGCTAGGTGCGAGTAACCTGCCTGTTAATTTGACTAACACGACTAGCTCGTGCCGAACTAGGACTATATCTTGTTCCAGTTTGAAGGGCACTGTTTAAGCAAAATTACTGGACATAATTATGAGACTTTAGAGCCGATGTCTCAGGGTGACGGGCGCAATGCAGTACCGCGCAGGATTATGCCATGCAAAGTTCGAGATGGCACTGTTATGGGCTATATGCTATGACTGTTATGGGCAGGCGTAGCGCTTACCAGCAGGTGAACGACTTGCTTGTCTCGTCACTCAATCAAATAAAAAAAACCGGCGACATGGTCGATTTACATTATGTAGAGTTTTTAATTCTACATAAATAAGCTCTCTTCAAAGTAGGCGCCTACCTATATTATGTTTGATGCGACGTCTGCGACTTCGTAATTTCTTAATAGGTCGTCTGACATCAATGTGCTTTGTTTGAAGGCGAGTTTTCTGTAGTTATATTTACTACTCAAAAATGTCGGTATGTAAGTATCTATAATAATTAATTTTGTTTAGGCAGCGACAGAACTTAAAAGTTTAAATAACAGATAATCTTCAAAACGATAAGCTTAATGTTTCGCAAGCTTTGTGTTGTTTCTGTACTAATCATTTCAAAGTTATTAAAATAAAAAAAATCGCTATTGAATTGACTACTATTCACGACAATGGGTGTCGTGATTAGTTTGTAGGAAATTAAGAAATTGATGAAATAATTCATGAAGGGACGCGGAACGCGGTGAATAAATATAATTTCTATTTCGAGTCAAACGAGTTCATTCTGATGAATCAATAAAAATAATTCGGATGACGCCCAGCCCGGTGACCTGACATAATATTAGCTGGTGCCAACAACTGCGACATACTTTCCGTGCTGAAAATTTCCTAATTTACCCCAAAAATAAAAAATACGAGCAAACAATGTCACTCAGTCTCGATAGAGCGCAGTTTACGAGCTCTATAAGTATCACTAAGGAAGCCCGCCGCGGTAAAACTGTTGTTGGCACAAAACTGTAATTACCAGATGGACAACTATTCTATTTTGTTGATTAAAAACAATTCCATTGGAGTTTCATTGGTAACCTGAAAAATTGCAAAGAATTGCTTACGAACAGAACAGCGTAAATTGTTAGATTCGCGCGGTTGATTAGTTTCAATTCATAGAAAAAAATATAAATTGTAGACTCTTCCTGATAATAGTTGGCGTTAAAATTGGAATTCATAAGTTTCGAAAACAAGGTAATACAAGGTTCATGTGGTAAGGATCGATCAAAACTTCAGGGTAATAAAGTAAAGTGTGCAAGTGTAAAGTGCAACTCAACAATGAGGTACCTACGTACCTCGCTTGAGTTGCACTTTACACTTTAGAAAACATTTTTAAGCAAAGGACCATTGATGTCGGGTAACAAAATAAGATATTTATTGTAGTATAAAAAATGGAACGCGTGTGTAGACCGTGAATAGAGTTCTTATTAATAGCTTAGACTAGACATAAATCCGCACTCGCTTCGTTCGCACAAAAGGCGGAATAGTTGTACCTAGGTGTCGGCGGACAGACAAGTCCAAAGTTCCCTCACGTGTAAGGAATTCCCTGAAAAGCCTTGTGTTTGGTTAAACTATAGTTTCATACATGACTATTGGCAAATCGGGTGTGTAAAAATAGCTTATTAGCTGTTACATACACGTGCTCGGTTAGAACTTCGGCAAGGCCTTCTTACATCGGTGGCGCAGTTTTCAGGGTTACAAGTTTGTTTTGTTTCTGTAATTACCTAAGCCTTACTAGTCCAGGACTTAGTAGTGAAATGGTTTATATTGAGAGTACGGCTCCAAAACAAGATTTAAATGCACCAAAATCTTCAAAAGCAATGTAAAATGTGTGAGACGCTATTTTACTGATGCACCGCTAGCACCGCTACTGCTTTGCTTATTATATTTTTAGGTAGGTAGATTAGGTGGGTACCTGCCACCGTTATTTTTCCCTCTGCTACTAGAGTGGTATGATATAATGTCCAGAAATATTGGCCTCGATAGGTTCAAACAAAGGGTATAATATTACAAGCGGTATATTATCAGTCGAGAGAAAAGTGACGTACAAACAAATAACAAAAGGATAGTCGTGATGTTAACCATGACATGTCAAAAAGGTAAAAGAGGAGCGCAAACAAAAGCCAGTGTAGTACAGTGTTGTGTGTCTTAACTTAGTTAAGAGCTTGTATACACTCTCCCTAAAATTAAGATAGTTATGAGTGTCTACACTCTCCCCTGTGAGTACGCATTCGCTATTATTTCCTAGGGCTTCCCAATTTCCCTGTGTAATTGTGAGCTTCTGGCCTTGATATTTCGTAATCAGACCCATGTGCGCCGCTTCGGGTAGTATTCATTATTATTCCGATGTATGTTTTGTTCCAAAATAAAATGCGCATTTAAATCTTTTCTATTTAGAGGCATACTACTGCAAAATCGGGAGACGTTGGAAGAATGGGGCAGCTGTACATTTTGGTATTGGCGTCGTTTGGAACCAGTTGCTACCCTGCTTGCCCCTGCGATATCCCCTGGTCTGAATAATAAATGGCTGGGTTGTTACCGAGTTGTATTGGACATTGCACATCCTGACTTCACTGATCTAAAGTTCATAAATAGTTCATTTTGAAGTTGTGTAGTAGTGTGCGAAGAAAGTATAGTTTCAACAAAGTTTGTACGAGTACCTACCTTCATACTTTACATTTTTGTTGATAACATCAGGCGTTACTTTGTAAAAATCCATATTCCATAATATTGCATTGTAAATAATTATCATCCGATTTATATTTAAAGTTGCAAGTCATTTGGGATGTTTGTTTTAAAATCAATAACGAACACACACGCAGATAGTAATGAAAAAAAAAAACATGGTAAATAGCTTTTCGTACTCACTTGTCGTTTAGATGGGTTCATTGCGTCACACATGAAGTAAAATGAGGTTGACAGTATTGTTGTAATTATTGAGCCGTTTAATTACTTAATGTTGCTTCTCGTGAGACATTTGCGTTGTTTTGTGGTCGGAGGCGGGCGGTTACTTTCAATAAACGTAACACGCAAATTTGGCAACATGGCGTCGCGACGGTTAAAAGAAACCACCACCGGTTATACAAGTTTGCCACATCACACAACCTACGTCATCCCCTTTTGTTGGGCGTTACGAAAACGTATGAGAGAAACTAAATATCGGCTAAATGCATCGTATTATAACCGCAAGGAAACCGTTTGGGTTATTAGTGGTTAAGGCGAACCCAATAATAATTTGGACAAAAACGTATTTTGTTTTCGACCCTAATATTTTTGAATTATCTCATTCAATTGAATTAAGTACTTACCTCTTTAAAAAAAGAACGGCGAATTCCTTCCGAATTGGAAGAGTGCAGTAATGATATTCTTAAAGGTAGGTAGGTGTATACTTGTCTAATACACTTTTATTGTATCAAAAAGCTAATAGAAAGGTATTTTCAAAAGTTGTGATAATGTCATTCGTTTATGTTATCTTATATAACAATATAATAGTAATAAGTAGGTATTCATACCGTCATATCAATATTAAGTAGGTACCTAGTATTACAGCTATATTATCAGCTTATACGAATTTTTATAACGGGTCTGAGAATTCAAAATCGTCGGGTAAATCATACATTACAGATCCTACAGATACATTACAGGTCTTTCACAATTCGCTGAATACTAAATACTTTTTTAACTTAACTGCATTACAGGACTAAACAGGATTCAAATAATTATATCGATTGAGAGTAATCATTCCTTGGTTCAACTTTTGGGAAAAATACTAGGTATAAACTTTGCAATGCATAGCAACATTTGCGCCAGCGACGGTTGAATAATAAATATATTAGTGTCCTTTCCTTGAAAAATATACAAGGCTGATAAAAAAAACTAAATTTAATATTAAAAATCCCCAACACAAAAAAGACTCCTACAATTTAAAAAATAAGTCTTTATATTGGATCTAGTTTGATATAAGTAGTGATATTTTGATCCAAGCGTCGTCGTCGCGTCGAAGGACTGCTAAGTGCTAAGTCGGGGGCTAAAAATATGGTTATATACACATTATTGAAATGGCCCGTGCCTTGCCCGGGGAGTTCATTGTAAGAGCATCGCAGAGCAGTACTCAGTGATGGAAGGTATAGCTTTACATTAACACACCTGATCCACTTACCTAGTCTAGTGTCCTCACTTTCGGGCTCCACCTAACTGTTTGATGTAAAATTATAGCAGATTATATCTGTAAGATAAAATCGCAGCAGTAATATCTCAGAACAAAATCCACCCACAAAGCTAGACCCCACTTTATTCTATTTTAATCTTGGAATCTATAAGAATGGTCTCTCATGTATTGAAATCGATAGAATACCTAATGCAAGTATTATATTTCCAAACAGACCGGCCAGTGGCGACTACAACAAGCGGCAACTATGATCCAATCAACTTGTCGATATGTCAAAGTCCCGATTATAATGCAATTTAGTTCGGAATTTGGAATTCGCAGCCAGCACCATTGACGTGAGCGAATTGCTAAATTAAAATGTATTGGGCACATATTTGATAAAGTTAACTAACCGATGGAAAAAAACCAGATACGAGTACTTAGTTAAGAGCACTTGTGCAGATTGGAGATCTAAAGACGTTATTGTTCTGTAATCAACTGCGTCCTGCGATGAATAAGTGGTAATTCTCCGAGCACGGCTCCCCATGTCGAGGAGTAGGGCTGTGTCTGCGTCCTTGTCGAAATAAATATAAGTCTATACTATAGAAAGAGTGATACGGGCTCAGCGACGATTTGTTTAACGAAGGTTTCACATGTGCCAAATGACGTTAAATTTTTATTTGTACAGAAACAAAGCACTTTTCAATTTCCAAAATATAATTATGAAAAAAAAAAACATTATAGTCGTCTTCACACTGTTATGAGTATAAAAATGTTCATTGGTAAGGCAAAAGAAGATTTGGTGTATTGCTAGTAGGTATTTCATGCGTAGACGCAGAGCAATAAGTTTTCAGACATAGGTTATAATAAAAAAAAGGGGGATAAGTATTTAAAATAGTATTATGTCTATGTATGAAATATATTATATCAAAATAATATAGTGTAGAGTAGGTACACAGTACAATGTTCGTTCACAAGTAAGTAATAAGTATATTCACAAAATAAATAGCTTCAAAATAGTAGTGGTTGCGTCCGGTTTTTGTGTATTCAAAACGACAGTTTGAGCTGTATCTGTGTCAAGGTGCGGATCGACTCTTGCGCAAACCGTTTTTTTAATACTGCGCCCGGTTGCGAGGTAAATAATTCGACTCAGTGTGTCGCAACGAGTGATACCCATGTTTTTCGTATGTTTAAAGTAAGTAATACGTACATTTTACAATAATTGTTTTAATAGAGCCGCTGCAGTTAAACTGCGTTTCTATTGCTGTGGGCTAATCGAACGTTAGTAATCAACCTGATGTCATAGCGTGTTAGTATGACATTATAAGCTTTAACGCCTTATTACCAGCCAATACTGTTGGCCGGCACGGCAGAGGATTTTGTTTTATTCAATGTATATTTTATACTTATCTAATCTAAATATATTTCAATGCTTAGAGACCGACCTTGGAGTATCGCAACAGATTACCCCCTGGGTATATCGAAGAGCAAGATGAAGGATACCGCAAGGAAGTGTATCGGTATGCACAGGATTTATGCAGAGAACGCGAGATGAGACGTAGCTCGGAACAGAAAGGAACTTTTCAACTCAATAGTCGTTAGTCCGATAGAATTGAATGCTAGATGCCGCAGTTGCTCGCCGTATCGCAAGTTTTTCCTCCTAAGCATGCACTGGCGGGAAAGGGGTCCTCTCTAATGGTCTCCCATTAGGCACCTTTATTGTACTACAGACATTTAACACAATGGACGGTCTTAAACTTAAGCCTATCGACAAATTTTACTTTATAGATAACTTGAGCATAGATTTCCGCTGGGAGAGTCAGTTAACTTTCATGAGTGCCCTGTTGGGGCCTGTTTAGATTAACATAATTTAATTTGATTTTATAAGTTTATCAAGTGAAATAACGCACAGTCGGCAATAAAAGTTTAAAATCAAGTCCTCGCTTTCAATTTAACTTGTAGCACGCAAAATATCCACTCAAGTTTAGCGTGGTATAGAATAACATAAAAAAAATACTTTGAGATTTTGCCATGATGGCTGATCGGTAATTTGTGGGTTCCAAACCTCAGTCTATTTGTGCTAATTTTCACCGAATCATGTATCGGTGATCCTAGTTTTAGTAGTATCGATAGTAGATATTAAGCCACGCCAGGAACTGCTTAAAAACATAATATTAAAATTATTTTGGTTCACCATACCTATGTTTTTTCGTTTGATTGATATCCATAATACTGTTTGTTTATCCATGGTGGCTCGGTGTGAGAGTTGAGACGTTACGCATGCGACATGAGGTGTGCTTCATAGCATCTCCTGCCCTGCCTAACTGTCGTTGTTGCTAACGCGATAAAATCTGTACGTCGTCGGTTGAAAGTTGAAAACTCCGGTTATCGCCGGCAAAGTCGCCTGTGGGTGCGGTCAGTATTCTTAAATTCACGATTAAATTAGCTTGGTGATTTTTAAGATCACGTCACTGTCGGTATTTTTTACGTCTTAAATTAACCGTAAGCCTTAGTTATTATTGCTATTCCCGACTCAGGAAATATTATTATCACTTCGATTGGCCAGTTGTCTTCCATCAAACCCTAGATAGAACGTAAAATAAACACTTTTCAGCAACCATCGCTGTACAACCACATGTCACCTAATAATAATTCCGAATATAACTCTAGAAACAATTGTCTCTTGCCTATGTTATGAAATACACGAGTTCCTCATTTTGTATTCCTAAAACCAAAGCTACTTACTATACTTCAAAGGCCTCATTTACTTCGTCTAGTAGTTTTTCAGTGTATCGGACACAAACAAAATGTAAACGTTATGAATACCATATTTTACCGATTCAATGATTTAAAATTCAATGATTTCAAATCGAAACCAATTCGTTATTTTTTTTTAACCTTCAATGTAACATGCATGGTCTAGAGTTACAGTTTGACTTTGATTATCTTATTTTTATGAAACTAAGATAGATTTTTAAAATAAAACGTAGTCGACAGTGCCTCCTTAAGAGCTCGATGGCCCTGCTCTCGATAGCTCTCCTTAGATGGCTCAGCACCAGACTAGGTCGAGGATAACAACTACCATGTCAGTGTCATAACTGCTTCGCGACTTTAGGACTAATTACCCACGTACTGCGGGTTTCATTCTATACAATCTGTATTCTACTAGGTAGAAAACGCAATGGATGTAAAATTTACCATAAGGTGTAGCAGATTGCGGCGGTGTAGGCGATTGGCTCAGTGGAGACCGACGACTGTGTGGTCAGCCGTATGTTGCGTTGCATACATAAATGTATATGTATGATCGCGGTCAAATAGTGTTTATCAGTTTTCATATTAGATTCTTTGTCACATTGTGTACTTATTACCTTTTAAAATTCTAAATCATCGATCGTAACAAAAATATTCTAGGTCGGAATGAGGACTTTTGAGGTTATGAAAGAAAACTCTTTTCCTATACGAAGGAAAATACTTTGAATATAAATTCTATGAGAATCCTATTAGAGCTCTTTCTGACGAACGTTAAGATAACTGCAGTGCCTACAGCCATCGACGCTTGGTGGCGTCAGCAGCGCGGCAGCTGTTGGCTGTTGGCGTCGGCATATTTGCAATATCCGTCGTCGGCGTAGTCGCCGGACGTGTCGATAGCTGACGCTGCCAAACCCTTGACGGCTGCAGTTAGGTACCCTGCCCACCGCAACGCACCCTCTGTCTGTAAGAGCCTTTAGTTTTGGATTTATTTTTCTTTAGTAATCATATATATATATATATATATATCATGTATATTTTACGACTGTTCTTTTACAGTTGAAGCCGTACGACTGTGGAATGAGCTGCCTGTGGACATAAAGCGCACAACTTCCCTAAATGCATTTAAAAGTCGTGTTAATTCTTATTATGTTTTGAATTAATTTTCTAGTTGCTGCATATTATACATTTGTATTAGTAGGTATGTATGTTTATTATATTATGCTATATATTAAGTTTATCTATTATGTTACTATGTATTTAAGTTTATTTTGTGTATAATATCTATCTATTTATTTATTTATTTTATTCTATGTATATAAGGAAAGCCACCGTCCGATGTCCTATTTACTCCTCTCCGTGCATGGTTGTCTGGAAGAGATCGCTCTGAGCGATAAGACCGCCCATTGTGACACTAATTGTAAAATTTGTTTTGTTCTAGTTTTAAGTATTCTTTGTTTTGTGGTGTTTCAATAAAGAGTTTATCTATCTATCTATCTATCTATCATGCTTCTCTTTGAACGATGTCAGGTTTTTGAACAAGCCATTGTTATATAAATTATGTACCTAATAGCTATGGCGAAGCAGATGTGTGCATGCAACGTGGTGCAATTATAGAGCTAGAGCGGCAAACTAAACATTTTCTGACCGCGACTGTACTAACACGCCATGTTTGTTCACAACTCATTTGTTTGCGTCGATGGCCTTAAGAATCAAGGTACCCAAAAATATACTAGAAGAGTTGGTCACGTTTGAAACCTTTCAAAACTTTATAGTCCTTTTTTTAATATAATCGAATTTAACATCGTAGCGTAGTCTTATTATAATTTGTCATGTTCAATCGAACGAAAAAGGTATTTGTATGCCCGATGTATTTGTCAATATTCAATAAACCCTACCCTTTCACAGATGCGAGCCACGTGAGTGAGAATGTGAACCGATAAAGAGGGCCTTTCAAATTGCATAATAGAGTCGAGATACAGACATAGAATACCTCTATCATAAAACCAGTACCAATATGATATTTTACCGTGGAAGCAAATTGTGGCCTACAAAAACATATTTTATTAGTAAAAACTATAATTATGTACATTTTTAAATGTAGTTTAGTGAAAATCTCTTCACTAACGTGCCATGGATTGGCTAGAAACAGTTTGTTCAGATTCTATGAAGTTGCCCCTTCGCCTTGCGCCTTCCAAATTTTCCCAATCAATCAATCACCACAAATTAAGCTTTTTGCTCTTTTTTGTTTGGAATTATTTTTCATGCTTATTTCTAGTAAACGTCATTTACGTGACATCTCCTCAATGGGCATTGTTAATTTTTTTTTAATTGCAAAACCTTTTCGATTTATAGACACAGATTTCAAAACAACATCTTTTATTGAAAAAGAATCGCTAATATCGAATATTTTTGAATAAATATTATTGCCTTGATTTGCCGGTGATGACGTCAGCGTTGGTATTATGTTAAAATTTACCCAAGCTGCTGCCGCTTGGGTAAATTTACATGCCTCACCACTCAAGAAAAAAGTTATCTGTCATGTCATTAAACCAAAGAATATTAAATCTACAGTTTTATTTTTTATTTTGGCAACGACACTAAGTGGTATTATGATTATAGTGACGTCAACGGGTTGTAATCTTTAAAAAATATTTTAACAATAAAAAATAAAATATAACTAACTATCCACGGAAAACCAAAATATTCAAATGTTTCTGAATGGTCTATATTTTAAGAATATGACATAAAAACTACAGGTCAGAAAATATGAACAATGCCCATTGTCCCCTCATTGGTGTCGTGACTCCTTTCTACGTCCACAAGATGTCTCGACCTGCTCCGATCTTCAGATTTGTGGAGTATAATGTGGACTGGCATTTCTAGATCTTGTGACACCTAGTCAGGCCAACTTTGCAGACTCCAGCCTCTCAGTAATTCACCTGTTACTGTCAATCTCTAGATTCTCGGCGTTACTCCGGGCTATAATATGACCAAAGTATTGTAGCACCCGTTGGAGGATGAAAAAAGAGAAAGATTGGAGAGACATGAGGATTAAATGATAACCTGTTGTTAACCTATGACAGCTTGGTATCTCTCTTGAGATAAGTAATAACCGAAAATGTCACGTCGCTGGTTTTACATATTTTCTCGAACTTGTGCAAACACAAGAAACGTATTATTTTGTGTGTCCTCCAAAACTACCCAAAAAGTGGGAAAAAGGTAAATAAAAAAAACACTTATTCTTTTCACCGCTTTTGCAAGGCTTATCGTGCCTAGCCGATAGCGTAGTAGAAACAGCCTAGTCAGACTAGACAAGACTTGACTAGATTCACGATTCAGTAAATTGGTGCTTTACAGAAAATTTTTTTTTGCTTGCATCTTATGCCCATACACGTGAACATTGGCGAACAAAAGCCAAATTTTAATATATATTATAGCTACGTGTGTGACGGGCTTAATGATGAATTTACTACGACGTGTTTTTGGCGATGACATTTCTGTGGCGTGTGGTAAAGACATTTTAACACAAAAAAATTACTGTGAGGATAGCTTTTGACATAATTTAACACGTTCACAGCTGAAAACACAACTGTGGTGTTAGCTATATGGGAAAAAACTATGGTGTGTGCAGATCCGCACCCGTGGCTAGACAAGCAAATCGGCTCAGCAGTCAAAGAGTATCTACATTAAATTATATAAAACTTCGATTATTGTTTTTTCAATCCAACGTCAGCCGCATTTTTTCAAAAACCCCGATTTGTCTTATTGCAAGTTGCAATCAAAGGATTTTGTTTTAATTTTCTTTATCAAATTACCTATGTTCGTCAGAATTGAATTGCACGGACTCAAACGTTAACCTACTTCTTATTCCAACCTATAGGATGAACTATTAGGTTATATTATTATGTGCCTAGAGACGCAAACCCGGCTTCAGCTTATTTTGAACATTAAAACTGTCACTAAGTAAAAATAATACCCTCTTACCCAATATTTCAACTGGAACGAAGTTTAACATGACATTAGTTATCATTACTTACATGGCTTCCTTCACGTTGTTTTTGTTTACCTACTTATATATTTATAGGTTTTTGCCTGCGACTTCGTACGCGCAGTACACGTGATGTGTGATATTATATGGCCTGCGAAGCACTTTTTAGGCCCTTCACCTCAATAGCCAATGTCCATAGCGGTTTCAACATCCAGATTCAGGTTTCTGGAACCAGTTTTTACTATACTAAATGAGCATCGTTTTTTTGTGGTGGCCAAAGCTACCAAACGCCAGGGAACCCTTAAAAATCCAGTAGTTATCAGATTTTAAAGTAACCAATGTAAGTTGCAAAATCCATATTTTTAGGTTCAGTTTTCTTTAAATAATCTAACCCAGTTAGATTCAAAGATTATATTTTATGCCCAAACGGAGCTACGTCACAGTTTCGTAAAAAATAGTTTACTTGTATACTGTATAGATATAATTATGCTGATTGTGGTCATTACTATTTACTATGACTTTGTTTGTGTTTTTATTATTGTATTGTATTGTTGTATTGTATGACTTTGCTTGTGTGATGTTCGTGAGCGTTATAATCATTATAGTTGTCTCTTATTCCCAAACAACCATTCTTATAATACCTCCTCATCTACGGTTTTTGTTTTAAGTAAGTAGGTATATGGTGTAATTACCAGGACATCCTAGAAATATACAGTACTTACAGGCAACATAAACAAGCTTTTAATTATTTATTGTAAATAGGTAAATATATAAATTAAATTAAATAAATAACGCGTCACGGTCACATACATAGAACCTGACCCTTAACTAGGATTGTCTGTTTCTAGGGAATCAGGAATTACGAAGACATTGGTCCTACAAACACCCAGACTCAAAGCAAACACTTGTCATCATCATCATCATATGAAGCTCATCCAACCCACTGCAGGGCATAAGCCTCCTCCCTCTTACGCCATTCATCCCGGCTTTGGGCCGATCTGGTCCATGCACTTGTGTTTCACATAAATCTAAAAATTCTTCTCAATTATGACTCCCATAATACTTGACAGTGGCTGAATGAATGCTTAATCGTGCGAAGCCATAAACAAGAGATGTAATCGTTAAATCACATACAAACCGTTTTGTCGGTAATTTGTAAGAGCCTTCTACAAACTCGTTGCAGTGAGATTTGTCCTAGCGCGACGCATTACACGCCACAATCATCGTTATTATCTTCGCTAGGTCACATAGACCCCACTGCTGCAAATTACATACAATATAAACTTCCCGTTCGTGCCGGGCACAAGGTACATGGACCACCTTGGGGGAGCTCCGGCCTGCAATTTAGTATGATTAGGCTCCCTGCATAACATCTACCTACCTCGGTTATATTAGCAACAATGTCGATGTGTTCTACCGGTCGGTGCACCATTTTGCTTCGCACGTATCCTGTGGGTATTGAGCTGGCGGTGTCAAGGATTATTTAGTATATTTCAAGTTCTTGTTTAGTCTAAAATAGTCTAAATGTTGCTCGAATAGTAATACAAACAAATACTATGAAGGTTAGAATGTTGCGTTCCAGCCAGTCAGATAGTCAGTACGTGCCACAATGTAAAGAGCTATGAAATAGGTAAGTATAATTTAGTGCAAGCTTAATGAAAATATCCTGGTCCCTACAAATACTACTACTTCCTATTTAAAAGATTCGTTTACTTTTCTCTCCGACACCCATGAACGTACCCTGAGATCCACTAATGCCCTACTCCTCTGTACCCCTAAGCATTCGTCTTCCGTCCTAGACAACTCTTTTGGAGTCGTCGCAGTCAGATTGTGGAACGAACTTCCTCTAATAATTAAAAAAGCGCCATCCAAAGATATATTCAAGCGGCTCATCCGTAAACACTTTTTAAGAGATTTGTCATCTATTTAGCTATCACTTAAATTATATTATTATTGTATGATAGTTACCATTGTTTCTATTTATTATATTATATTATTATTTATTATATATATTATTATATTATATTATTTTATATTATATATATATTACTATATTGTATTATTTTCCATTATTGTTTATTATTATTATTTTTAATTTTTTTTTTTTTTCTTGATGAGATATTTTTGATGCACGCCTACACCGTCTCTCCTTCACTATGGGTGGTTGACTGGTAGAAAATGCTCTTAGCGTTAAGTCCGCCATTTGTACTAGTTAGTTAATCTGTGCAATAAAGTATTAAATAAATAAATAAATAAATAATACTAGACATTTATTTACTTATGACTAAGATGTATTTCCAGAGAGTTAACAATAGTCGCTTAGGTATTGAAAACCGTTTCAGCTTAGACCTTATTTACTAATTTCTAATGTGGAGTGCCTTAATTTTACAAATCATCCTAATTTAGGAAACCTGCAAACACGCTAATTCCTCGTCGTTATTCCGGAAATCCCCCCAATCAAATCTAGCTGTCTCGAGAGGGATTTCGGAAAACAGATTCCTGAAATCCCCCTTATAGATTTGACGGCCTCCGTGGCGTAAGTAGGCGATGAGCCGACTGCGAAGCGTGAAGTAGCGGAAGCAATATACTGCAAAAAAAAATTGTGGAAGATGGAAAAGTAAAGTACTGCAATAAAAAAAAATTAGAAGTACGTGAAGCCATTATAAAAAACTGATAAGTCCGTGAAGCAAAACGCTAATGCCCCCCCGAGCTATGAAGGGATTCCAGGAATCTATTTTCCAGGTAGCACGTTTTAATTAAGGGACTTTCCTGGAAAAAAAAGTATAGAAATCGAAATAGAAAAAATAGAAATAGAAATCAAAGAGGACGGCCTAAGGTGAAAAAAGGTAACAGCTATTTATTAAATTGTACTCTTGGAAATTAAATTGTACAAGTAAAATGGAAACTAATGGAATAGCTAAAGGCAAAATGGGTGGCCTTTGCTAATGAGCAATCTTTCAAAAAACTTTTAAATAGAAAAGATCGAAAGAATATAAATTAATATAATCAGTCCGTGGTGCTTCAAGAAAAATAAATCTCATATTAATTGTAATTAAAAACGTGTATTAGGTATATAATAAATAAACACAGCAATACAAATTATATGTAGGTCAAGGTACATACTAGGAATTAGAACCTTAGAACCTTGAGAGAAATACAAACTCCTCAAAAAAAAATGTTAGTGAAACCTAGCTAAAAAAATTTTCAGAAAGATTACCTTTCTACAGCCGATGGTAATTTATTTTGTATTTTTTTAAGTGGGGAGAGGATTCTAGTGCAGCACTTACCTGTTAAAGTAAACAAACCCGCGACTCGTATGACGCACGCAGGCAATGACGTCAACCATATCCTCCAGGCTACATAATCTATCTATCCTAGCTACGGGCCAAGGTGAGCACTCTTCTCGTCTCGTTCAAGCTGCAAGGGGCTGGGCGATGCAAATTTAATTCTTTCACAAGAGCTTTATTTTGCGCTTAGTATGCTAATAAATTAAAATTCCCTATTATGTAGTATTGTAGACCTACTTAGTTCGGCTTGTTAGAAAAATAATAGAAACCCTTACCTTGCCGCAGGATTTTATATATCGGATTATAAAAGCCCGAATGTTGCCACAGGATTTGTGTATTGGATCTGCATCTTAAAGCGTACAAAAATTGAAAAGAAAATAAAAATGGAAAAGAAAAAAATCTATATCCTCCGAACTTTTATTAACGCTTTAAAAAATAAGTTATGTCATCGTCATCAACCCATATCGGTCCACTGCTGAGCACGAGTTTTATCTCCCCTCACTAAGATAAGTTCGATGTCGTACTTAACTCATTGTTTTCTGTTTTGACTTCGCACGATTTGTGGATTTAGCCAGAGTCAAGTATTGAAATATATCAAGTAATTTGACATAGTATTTTAGTTATTTATAATGAACGTCCAATATGAAAGACCGAGCTCAGTGAAAGAGGCGAAGTTCTTGAGAGTTGAAATCGTCAGCGGCTATCACCAAGCGATTAAACTGCCGAGAGGGTTAGCGGAGGAGACGCCGGAGCCCATCGTAGTCAAAAAGTATAGGGAAGGTGCTAAGAGGCCACTATCCGTGGCACCTATGGATGGTTATCGGCGATGAGCTGTAGACTTGTAGATTGTAGAATACGTTACTGCGTTCACGCCGGCTAACTACAATGACGCCTGACCTTAGCCTACTTACGCGCTCGTTTGGATCGACAGCAGCGAATCCATTGAAAACATTCATCTGGCTCACTCCCACAATTTAAATTACATTTATTACGTCACTCATAAAATTGAGCTACAAAAATCATAACAACAGCAAAATATTCCATTATCCAACAGCAGAACCCTCTATTCATTCTATTCACTTTGTGATGAAAGGAAAATATATCTAACAACAAAACTTTTCCATTTACAAGGAGATGAAAAGCAAGGTGTTACAAGTAACGACTAGGGTTTGGGAAGTCCCGACATTTTAAAAGTCCGGGACACGAAACAACCTAGAACCAAAGTCCCGAATCGTCCTGCGAATTCAGACTATTTTAAATCAATAGAATGACGTTTAGCTTTGATGAATTTACCATTTTATTTAACAAAATCAAATTTAAACATTATAAAGTCTTTAAAATTGACATATTAAATTTTCATATTCACAAATTTTTCTTTGTTATTTAAATCTTCTAACAATGAAACGGGCGTAGTAAAGCAGTTATGCTTATCATCAGGGATCATCGTCTAGTCTCTGGTGTAAACAATGTGTAGATAAGTTGCATACGATAATCAAAATATTACCTAACAAGCTAACAGGTTTCGCTTAAATACAAATACATAGTCAGAGAATGTAACTTATTATTATAAGCTTTTGTAAAAAAAAGTTAGAATAAGATATTTATAAGCGTGTCTCGACTCTCGACACAAACGTCCCGGGACGCGAGGCAGTAAAATGTGGAAAAAGTCCCAGGTCTTCGGGACTCGAAACGTCCCGGGACCCAAACTCTAGTAACGACGTCACAGGCTCTTTGTTTTGAATAACAAATCAGTTCCATTTACCTTTAAAAGTTCGGTGGCGTACCATAACTCTTTTTTTGGGTTTCATTTTTGGCTGTCTTCTTTTGTATCGTTATGCCATTGTCAAGTGTTAAAACATTTCAAATCATATTATTAGAAAACATAGTAACACAAAATAACTCTTTTTTAACATAGTAACTCCCTTAGTTATCCTATATAGTCCTCCTAAACTACAAAACAATGTTTATTGTATGAAGTATATAATGATTCAGATTACGTTTAATATAACTGTGCACTTCAATCAATATTGTACTGCGCAGTAATAAGCGATGTTAGATATTTTTTTATGAATAAAGCCCTTAGCCTACATACCATTTAAAAAATATTTTTAGCACTATTATCCTCTTTGTAAAAATAAAAAAAAAACATAATAGGCAGGATGACGTATTCATGCTAATTATGCAGGTTGCTAACTTAACTAGACACTGTAGGTAGGTAAATGTTCTATTTTCAAATCAGAGAAGCCCTATGGATGTTCTCTACTTGCGTGACTTAATTTACTAAACGTTTGCTGTATTGCTGTGGCCGCTAATTAATAGAATAAGGACATCGCTATGGAAATATTCCTAAGGCACATACTCAATATTTGTCAGTTGCGAAATCTCCAAAATTTTAATGACTGCAGGCTTTAAAAAGTTTGCACGTACATTTAATGGGCTTCTAGATTTAACATATTTGGAAGTTCAACCCCAGCAGGTCAATATTAATTAATCCCGGTCTCTCCTCTCGCATTCAAACTCTCTCCGCCATCTTCCTCACGGCCATACACCATAGATAGATGGATAGATAGATAAACTCTTTATTGAAACACCACAGAACAAAGAAAACTTAAAACTAGAACAAACAAATTTTACAATTAGTGTCACAATGGGCGGTCTTATCGCTCAGAGCGATCTCGTCCAGACACCCATGCACGGAGAGGAGACACACACGTACACATTATTTTCAAACATTGTTTGTTATGAATCACCTTTTTCATTGAATTAAGAAATTCATTGAAAACGGCGGATAAATAAACCTGAAGCAATTCGTATCTTCATCGCTTAATTTGGTGCTCTAAGTTAAGTACCTATTTACGAGTAAAGACTACCACTTAATTGCCTCGATTCGCTTTAAAATGTTTAGCACGTTAAGTCAGCGTAGCACCCCCTCTTTACCTATTTATGTACATTAGAGATACGTGACCCACATTCGTAGTGTCAACTGCATTTCTGTTATCCTCTGTCCTGGTTTATATAAACTTGACCCACTTTTGAGATATATATATATAAACGGAATATATAGAAATTGTATAAAGTCTACATGAGCAAGCTATTAAAAGGTGGAATCAAGATTATGCGTATGCATGCAGTCGGTAGGCGCGAGCATGCAGCAGCGCCTGCACGGTCGTGCCGAGGACATCCAACGACACGACGGTTCATAAATGGTGTTAAACAACAAAATATGACACATTTACTCATACGAAAGTATTTTCACTCTCACACGGCAAACAAAACTTATATAAATCAACCCATAGGAATGAGAGACGAAATTTCTCCACGGAAATTATAAAATACTTATTCTTGTAATATTACGGAAAGGTCAGACCACGGTTGAAACGGGTAATATAAAAATTCCTGAAATCTCCCACGAGGGGGACGGCCGACGGGGATTTCCGGGATAATTATCTTAGAACTATCTGCAGGCCACGCCCTGCCTGGGTTCAACTAGTATTACACAATTTTTTCATATTTTTTTATGTAAACCTACATTCCTCAACTTTCCAGGTGCTCATTAGCATCGAAAGACCGGAAAAGGCCTAAGTGATCTCACTGGACTGTGAAAGTCACGTAACCGTTGAAGTAATTAAATTAATTTAAAAAGCGTGTTTAAAAAGGATTGCTCGTGTTTACTACGCGAACATGCTTCTTGCTAAACTGTTGAATAACAAGGTCAGGTGTAAAGCCTAGTACGGGTGTGTACTACCTACCATTTAATCTGAAACGGGAGAAATGTAGAGCCAAGGGCAAGGTGAGGCTGCGGACGTCCTACATCCATGCACCGGTTGGAGGGGAGCTAGCAATTCCCGCTGACGAGCTGACCTACTTCGATGCTGATCTTGACCCTCCCGACCTAGTTTCTGCCCTACGTCACAGACGAATCGATATTATCTCGGGAACAGGCATTATGCAAAACCGTTGCGTTTTCCGCTAAACTTTCCGCTGCAGTATGAATAAATGAAAATTCTAATGTTTTATTTATTGCGAGGCTGTTTTCAGGGTTGACGCCGAGTAGCATGTGCAGGATGAAGTCATTATGGAAACCATAATGATTACACATCAGTCAGCAACACAAAAGTCTCTACCCTATACTCTTGTCATTACCCATACACATGGCAATTTAGGATAAATTAGGAAGGCATACCCATGCATCTCTATTATTTTTATCAACTGTTGGGTGGTAGAATTGAAAACAGAATAACACCATTTTAACACCAGTACCTATATCAAACGTGAGACAGAATAAGTTGCACATAATCGAGCATAGATTAAAATCACAGAACGTTGTCTCATGTAATGAAAACTGAAGGTCTTGCCCATTACGCGATAATAATATTTCACAGTCCCGTTACCTATTATATTAAAACTTTTGATCCAGACTTAAAGCCGTTTCCAAGTAAAATTTCTTGATCGCAGACAATACCGGACACCGTTCCTAGAGCAGGACGAGAGCAGTTTGGATATTTTCTGAAGCGCAGTACAGGAATGATCGTTTAACGTTCCCGGTGACTCAAATCGCCCTGACCCACTTTGGTTAAACTTGGCTCATATTCACGACGCAGGCAGCCGACAGCGGGCCGACCGCGGATGCAAATCGTAATGTCAAATTGGATACGTTACCGTTCGATGCGTCTCTGCGGTCTATGAGCCTATTTTAATATTAACTTTATAAAACTCCTCTTTATGATCTAATAGCTGGATTAAAGCCACGGCCCCTTTGCCCAATGCCCATATGCATAACTCGCCAATTCGCCATAGTAATTTGCGAAGTAATTTTTTCACATGCAATAAAAATTCTAGAAAGGAATGGTATTGCACAGCCTTCAGAGTTATTTTCTCTAGATCACGCAGTGATTGGTTGTGCAATGAATTCAATCAAACTTGACTTGACATTATTATTATAATTATATTTTCAAGTTGATACGCAAAAGGGTGCTTTATAACTATTTTATTAAAATCTAGAATTAATGTATACTCACATAATAACTATTGAAATGGGTGGATTTTAAAATTGAGATAGGCGTTGGCTTTTGGCCTGTTTTCTTAGAAAGGTGAAGAATACCACCCCTTTGGCCGTTTTTCAATATAATATGTATTACAAATTATTTATACTTGCTACCTTCGATCACATATTTATAAATGATCGAAGCTTGCTACTCACCAAGAAAATACTTTGGTGTTAGCCCGGGCTGAGAAATGAGGAGATGCCCGAGGGGCCTAGCGTTACGTACTTGTTAACTAAAACCGTTTTTGGAACTCCTACCCTTTGATGAAGAGGGAGTTAAATGAATACTACAAAAGAAAAAGAAAGTCACTGACTTACACTCTTTTTTGCCAATTCTGTTCGTATTACTATGTAAGTTGTAACGGTTCTATAAGTAAAAGCCGTATACATTATCGTGCGTTTTTAGGGTTCCGTATTTGTTCTTTCATACAGGTTAAAAATGTACCAGGCATTGCATTGCCTTACCACGTGGGAGAAGCGAAACCGCGAACATAAGCTAGCCGATGAATATAAATAACAATAGTCTTACTTAGAAAGGTCATCGGTGAAACAATAGTAAATAGTTAAATGCCAGAGATTGAAACTGTTTAATTAGCCGTTTTATGGGGATTAGGTGTACAAGGTATGAAAATGCCCTTGGCCCAGTCTCTTCGGATTAAGAATCTAAAGGAAATTGTAGTTACAATGGAAACAAAAATTAGTCGCGCAGCGCGGTCGAGGCACAGGACTGTAGGTAAGTACTTGTGAATTAAATCAACTACGCCCAATCTGTTTCAATTAACTCAATGAACGAGATTGGTTATCGGCCGGCGAGGCGCTTGCCATCAAATGAACAACCTGCTCGTCTTGTTACTCTGTTGCTTTCTTAGGCGTTAACTCTAGAACCTCTAGTTTATAATAACGGGTTTTCTGTAATATAATTTGACGCAGAAGAGATCTGAATATTTATTTACGTAATGCTTCCCCTCTCGCCTTGTAGGTTATTTCAGTACATATCACAATCCGCAACATGTTATAGGCAGGGGTAGGTATTCTTTGTAACCCACAGTTCAGTGGTTTAAGGTGAATTAGCCAATTGAGGCGTGAAAATCGGTGACCCTATTTCAAGAAAGCGTTTAATAAATAGGGAAAATTAAGGTAAGAACTGGGTCGGCTGCAAGGTATTATTTAGCAGGGGCAGGTACTAATAATTTTATAGGTACAATTACAGATGCAATGAATTATTATTTCACGTGTGATACCGAAGGTCGGTAGTGCCGGTAATAATTTAGTTGCCGCACGGCAACGGCCGAATTTACTGCTGCGGAACTTCAGATCCCATCTAATTTGGCTTAGTCAAATTAACTACAGACTTGACTTGAAGCCAAAATGAATATTCTAGAGAGCCTAAATTTTGAAAGAAGCTAGATTTAACTATTTAGTCAATCTTACTTTGTTATTTTATAACGACGAATGACGTCACAAATTTATCACGATAGGGTCAAATAAATACCCGTGGCACAGAGATACCTTAACAACCCAATCCATTAACAAATTGTAAGCCGCGGGGTGGAGGAGGGTGGCGGGTGAGCAAGTGATAATCAGACGTCTTAATTTGTCACCGCCGTAACAGCGCGGGAAATTTAACCGCTGTGTACCCACGTGTAACTTCGGTAGTATGGATTTATGGTAATGTATATTCGAACTAGATATTCGGCCGTGTTCGAAATTAGGCAGAGCAAAACCCACGCTCGATCATCACATCGCTAATTTAAATAATAAGTAAGTATTTGACATGTCAATTGATAGCATTAGGCCAGAATTTGTGGTGATCAATTTTAAATACGTTGTAGAAAAATATATAGGTAGTAGGTACCTACATACATACCTTTATTTCCGAAATGTGTTATTTCCAAATGTTTATTTCCAAAGTGAAGAATGTAATACAAAAGAAGTTTTCCGCCGCTTAGGCGGAATTAACGCCAAGTTTGTGTTTAAAAATAAATTTTAAATAATTTTTACCGATCCCAATCACAAGCAATCAAACTACAATGTAATACGAACGTTACTTTTAAAATTACGTAGTAAGCAGGTATAAAGTATAAAGTAACAGAATCTTCGAGAATAATATCCCCCTCTTGTGTCAAGGCCAATCAATATGGAAGTTTCCTCGAGGGGACTTGTGTAATAAACATACTTAGTACTTAATAAGGATCTATATATACCTACTATTATTCTATAGCAACGACAACTTTCCCTCGAGAAATAATACTTGATAGGTAATTATGGCTTCATATTGTTTATAACCGCCGACTTGTGTCGCGTAGATCAAGCGAGAACTTTACAA
This sequence comes from Campaea margaritaria, assembly GCA_912999815.1. NCBI lineage: Eukaryota > Metazoa > Arthropoda > Insecta > Lepidoptera > Geometridae > Campaea > Campaea margaritaria. Next base: position 13,398,748 of record OU538788.1, read on the forward strand.
AGTTAATTAACTATAGTTGTTGTTTAAAGAAATAGGTTAATATAATTTTCATAGAATGCTTTAGGGCCATGCTAAACGGGCGTACACATGGGCGGGAAAACCGCCCGTGAAATATATAATAGCCCTTAAACAGATAGATGTTCTAACGGAGTGTCATCAGGGGTGGTGCGATGTTTGCCGTTTACGGCCCACGTTTTCAACCCACAACGCTTTTCTCCGGATTCAACCTATACGTAATTCTGTTTTCGATCCTTCTCACAATATTGTACAAGAATAGCTGCACCTGGAGGTAGATATCTATCAAAGTGGCCTTAATTAGAAGGAAAATCAACAAATTACGTCGCTGTAACAAAAAAGACAATGCTTCTTGCTAAGAAAGAAATTATTTGTATTGGGAACAGATTCAAACGAAAAACATATTTTGACTAGGCGCTTATCACAGCACGTACTAGTAAGGTTATTTTTTTTTTAATAATAATATACGTGAAATCTATTAAACTCTACAATTTCGCACCAGACGGGATTAGCACATACCATATCACCTGAATTGTCCGTTAAAAATTAATTGCTAAATAAATATTCAGCAAGGTTGAAATAACTATGTAGATTTTACCTTTCAACTGCAATATATGTTACCTTGACACAAAAATGTTTCGTCAATTAATAGAAATTGAGATTTGTGTTTGGCGGTGAGTTGAATTAAACAGTAAAATATTAATGTTATTTACATGTCGAAGGTTGCGTTGCGTTTCAAAAACGCAAAAACTTCAAGGCTGGTACAATCATCGCTCGGGATTGGGCAACACTCCAACGCTGCGTTACCAAAACCTGCCCATTGTTGTTACTCTGTCGTTTTGAGTTTATGTACAGTTCAAATTCAGTCTGCGTTAAAAATGATACTCATAAAAATAATTTCAAATTAAACTGAGACTTAAATATTTTTAATACCCTTCAGTGTTGGCAGGTCGGCTATGAAAATTCATCAAAAGTTCCCAAAACTATAAGTTTGTAATACCGCCAGCTCTTATGGCAGAGCGTCTCACTTTTTCTATTTTCTGTAATCTGAAAACTTGGCCCGTTTACTGTTCCCAATTTCGGCATCCGAGGGTAATCGTAATAGCTAATAAGTTTGCATATAAATTAGCAAGTCATTAGTGAAACTTGGATAAAGTAGTTCACGTTATAAAAATGCGCCATCACTTGCTTATTGAATTCAAATAATGAACATATTGGAAAAAACAGGCTTCTTTGAACACACATCGGTCGATATTCAAATAAGCATTTTCTGCCATAATTATAACTAATGCTATGATATTTTCCTTTGTCATTTAATAAACGAAGGTGTTAGTCGACCACTTAGTAGTGCGAGGGCATTATTTATAGGGTAATGGCTCTATCTTTAAACTTTGTTATGCAGGTCAGTGTGTGGGAACCATAGCGATTGCCTTGTTAGTGATAATGGGTCGCTATAAATATAGTCAGGCTAAAAATATAAAATCTACTTTTAAAATGTATAATAATAAATGATTGGATTTGAATGTTAAAGAAACGTTTTTAGACATTTCCCTCAAACCTTCACTGTAATCACATGTATGGCAGTTTTTTACTGCAATATGTTTTTTTTTTAAATTACATTTGAGATATTTATTACTACATGACGCAATGCTGTCAGATTCCAAATAACTCTCCGTTTCTGGAGACAGACCGAAAACAATGATTCAATACACGCATAATCTTTCCATTTGACTATCGTTGCGTACACACACATGCTAGGTCACAATAATCTTAGTATCGAAGGTAGTTAGGTAGATCGCATCGTGTCGACCTCGTCGGACCAAAAGCAGTACCACTGTCACTGGGTAAGTATGTCAGTGGGCCAGTAGGACGCGCGTCATCTGCGACCATGTCCCCCTCCCGCTCCTCTCCGCAACCAGCCACCTCCCTCCCCCCCCTCCCCCCTTTATGTCTCACCAAGGTCCAGTCTGATCTCGGAGAATGCAGTTGATTTTATATCATAAAACCTACATACTCTATATGAAGGGGAAAGGTTTTAATGAGTTTAAAAAAAGCAGTCATGCTCACGCGCTTTCTAACTGAATTTACTGAATGAATAGGCAAGTATCTAAATCTCCGAATCGGTGGCGTGGTAACAACTCGTGATTTTAAAATTATCAATATTATGATAATGATAGACTAACAAATAATTAATAATAATTCAATGATGAAACGTCCGGGTCACAAAGTTTATATTAATGGGAGCTCCGGTTCCCTGTTTTAGTATTAACTGCGTTGCGGCTACATGACCTTCCCTAACATGCGATACAAAGTTATAATAAAAATTTGATTTTCTTTTGTGTTTGACGAGCTATGTATGGCATCTGACTTGAATTTTGGACTACTTGTGAATTAGAACGTATTAATTACAGACAATTATATATTATGAGAGATGGGAATGTTTCAAAAATAAAAAGAAAACGAGACTTCATGAACAAAATAATTATTTATTTTTGGTATATTCATTTCAGAGTATTGCGCTTGTCCTAATTTACAGAAGTCTTAATCGGCATGAGTGTTCGAATTTTTGAAGGACTTTTGTTAGTTTTGCTTGTAATTAGGACGAAATAAACCCCTACAGTGGCGTTTCGTTGGTGGTCCAGTAAACGATACGCAATTTAGACTTCGATGCTAATAGCATAATTAGATAATCACGATAAGCATCCTCTCTACGTTACTGTGGTCATTAAGGGAGTAAATTGACGTTGACGACTGGCTACACTGCAATCTTTACAAATTTGTCAACGTACATGAGATATCCGATCGGAACATTAAATTCCTACTATTGATTGAGTCACAGCAGTGCATTATCTCATTTCTGACAGGGTGAGAGGGAGAGGGTATGAGGCTATGCAACATAAAATTAATATGGCGGTCTCCTCTCACGACAGTTCCCTTCACTATTTTGAGAAATGGGAAATCCGAGAAATAAAGCCTCATTTTCATATCTGCCAGCTCAATGTTTCCGTAGGAGATATTTTATTATGCTAAGTATGTGTTGGTGTGTGTGTAATTGTGTATGTGGTTTACAATTAAACAAATCCTACATGTATGCACTATGGTTTAAAATTAGGTTCTTACTTACATAATATTATAATATGATAAAAAAATAATGTTTTTGTTGGTTTTTATTTATAAAAAAATATTGAACGTCACATATATGGTAAATACCGCTCAGAACAATGAAGTGCGCACTTTTAATCAGCGTCACATAACTTTTTATTATTAAAGAGATTTATAATCTTTATTCAAAATAGCGATGGAATGAAGAATAACACTAGCTTTAACCCTAACTTGGAAATTCCCTGTATTATACATTATATTATTCCATTATGTTATATCTGAAACTCAGACTAAGAGCAAATTTTTTTTTATTTCAACTCTACCTGTGATTGACAAAAATATTTAAATATACAGTAAGGTTGCAAAGTGGACCGGTTCGTCACCAACTACGCCATAGCGCCACTGAGGTTATCACAGTAACATTTTTTTTTTTTAATTTTATATCGACGACTTGTAAATTTAAGCTTGGTCGTGAAATAGCTCGTAGAGAACGGAAAGATGATTCGGCTTTTTTGCCATGGAGTAGAAAATTTCATTAAATATTCAGATAAGTACAAATATATATTTTTTTAAATGCCGTACATACATTTGGACCTATAAAATGTGTCACAATAACATTCACGTCGATTCACCTTAGTTCAGCCTTAAATTTATACCTTCATAATACATAATCACGAAAGTGAGGAGAGACCCGTGCCCAGCAGTGGGACATTATGGGTTGATGATGAATACATAATATTCCAAAGGAAACAGGACTTCCCTCAACTAACTGCCGCGATCATGATCCATAGACCACGCAGCTTGAGTATATACTAACATTAAGTAATTTTAAACTAGTAAATAAATGTGTCTCTTTGAAGCAGCAACTGTGAACGAGGACGTATTGCAAATCCTTTGTTCCTCAGATATTTAAGTTGCACATCCGAGGCGTCGGTTGCACAACGTCAACCTTCACGGTAGAAAAGAAACGCGCGGCCCACACCACGCGTGGATCCCACCAAGATATTTGGAAACTACCAATATTATCTTGAACCGTTCCAAGAATTGGTGTAGATTTCACCTCGCATACGTAGGTTTTCTAACAATTTTGATGACTAATTTGAATGGCCAATTAGATAGATTATTACTGTCTAGTGAAAAACAATGGTACAAAACTTATCAACGGCATAAAGCTAGTAATTACAGTTTATTTTATCGGCATAATGAGAGTGACATTGTAACTTTTCTTCAGAAGTTCGAAATGTTATCGCCGCTATTATGAAATCGGGCGTCACTGTATAAACGAATAATATTGCGGTTTTAACGAGATAAAAAAGGGAGATGAACACTGATCTTTGCTAGCTTTTATTTAACCTACTGTGTTATACTAACTATTCTGTGGTATTATGGAAGGCTGTATGTTTTGGTTTGATCTTAGAAGTAAATTTTAACCGTTTCCGTTATTAGATTGATTTGATATTTTGCAAGACAGTCAAGTTCCGATGACAATACTATAATATTTTGGGGTTTTTTGGTTGGCTAAAAGCCAAAACGATAAACGCATAATATGGTGACAGCGAGTTGATCTGATGATAAAACTGGAAGGTAGAAAAATAAAATCCTCAGTGATTAACATATAGTATTCAGTCGTAGTGTTTGGGTTCACTATGATCTACTTGTGAAAACATTATAAAAGCTTGTCTAGAAAAAAATCTATGAATAAACTTATTCTTGAACTTTCGCGAATTTGATTGGTATTTATGTTTATCTGACAAATAAGAACCCTTATATTTTGAATTATAAGTTATCATCAATGCTCGAAATAAGAAAGCATACAAATTCATTCTACTAATTATATTGAGTACCTACCTATGTATTTATAATAGTTTATAGTTTAGTATTTATTTAAATATTTTTTTTTTTCGAAGGTCTTAAAACTCTACGTAAATAAATATCATAAAAGTGTTGTGTACTTAGTTAGTTTTTCTGAAAATTTCATCCAACTAAATATTAGTACGAAAGTGCGTTTGTTTCTCCTTTTTCCACGCAGGAACGGAGCATCGGATGGACGTAGTTTTTTTTATATTATCATTTTAGTTTTATCCCGTCTCTAACGTTGATACGTTGACCAAATCGGTTGAAAAACTTTAATGGCTCAGAGATTTATTAGGTATATTCAATTATTCATTCGCAACGCAAGCAACACGTTGTAGCCTTGGCCTAATTTACACACTTTCGCTGATAAGATAATTATATAAATACGATATCTACGTATAAATAAGAAATAAATGTTGTTATCGGCTCGCACTTTCTTGTTTTGTTATTTTCAATGAGTTTTATATTTATCTAGAAATAAATTAATCATGTTCACGATTATTGAGTTAGTAAATAAACAAATTGCTCGTAGGTATCAGTATTGAAGGCAACTTTATTATCACGTTAATAACTGTGTTTTCTAAACCTTTTATTCAATTAATGACGATAAGCATGACGAAACTAATAGTTACAGCATAAATGACGACAATGCGATACACAAAATAATATCACAAATTTTATCTATGTAGAACTATTTCCGCCAATTGAATTGAAGATTGTGGAAAAAAATTCGTCGTTTGTAATGTTTACGTTTTCATAGAGATGGTGGCCGAGCGGCAACTGGTGCACTTTGCAACCCAACGGCACTTAGTTCGCTTTTCGGCCCCGCACCAATGACTTGTAAGGAATTCCTTTGCCCCGTGCTTCAGGAACACGATAAGCCGTCGTCTGTCCGGCTGATATCGACTGATAGCAATCCTCCGGCCCGACAAACTCTGACACCAGATATCCAAAACTCAACAAAATATTGTAAGTTCCGATCAACTCGCAATCTCGTTTAAGTTTCAAAATGGCGTCCTCCTAGATTATCAATTCAACATCGAGCACTGAGAATCTAACGTAATGTGTTATTGTTAGTCAAATCACTATTCCGTCTCGGTTTGTTAAAATATGTTTTACCCTTCAGAGCACATAATAAATTATGTTATAATACTATAAAATATATTATTACTAGCTGTACCCTGCCACGCTTCGCTGTGGCACAATCGCACATTCGCTGATATGTCACTGATGAAAAAAATAGATAAAAACAATTCTTGATGCGGATTATATATCATGCTAAAATTTCAGATAGATCGGAGCAGAACTTTTTGAGTTTTTGAAGCGCACACAAACCAACAACATTTTTATATACGCTTCAAACAATTATCACTTTATTTATAACTATAAATAAATTGATAATTTAGTATTTTTCTGTACTGTTTTTTTCTGGTGTTTCCTATTCTATTCTAAATACTCTGATTATATAGACATCTAACAGATACCTGTCAAAACAAACCGCTTAAACAGCACGTGACAGAACACTAATCTAATTGTTTGTCCACTAGTCTCCATTATGGACAATAATTATTGAAATGTAGGTCCTAATCCTACCATTCCAAATCCACAGAGCTTTTGTCTTCCTAAATCTATATATTAATACAGATTTAATGTTGTTGAAAATTAATCAGTTTATTTCTTAAATATAACGCGACACTAAAAAATATCTAAACTAAGTACTTCTCAAAAACTTGCTGTTTTACGGACACGCGGGTTAATTAGAAAATTTAATTAATAACTTGAATTTGAGTTCTCCAACTTTCTTTAGAATTGTGTAGGATATTGGCCTCGATGCAGCTAGTGTCCTTTCAACTATCCTAAGAGTTATTTGCCCTAAACCGGAAAACAAAGTTACCCCAGCTTAAAATATTCAAGCAGGTGAAATCGGCACTTTTTTAGAAGTACCCACCCAGCAAAAGCTGGTGTCTATAAGGCGTTATAAAATTATTCATGTATGAAATTAAATGTCACGTTCACTTATTCCATTCTTGTCACAACCACTATTTTGAGTTTTGTTCTAATAATAAACCAGACAGTTACTTTTTCATTTATATATTAAATTTGTTCTAGTCTCGGCTCTCTCGTATTTTGATTTAAATCCGTGAAAGCAATTTTTAATTTCTTTCGCTGTTCCCTTCACTAAGCCATCGTTTTTCCACCCTATCTCAATAATGTATTTTATGCATTCAAATCTATGAACGCGATTTTATATTTCCTTTGCTATTTCCTTCGAATTGCCGTCGTTTTCCACTCTGTCTATAAATATACTCATAAATATGTATTCAATTCAAAGTCGTTGATATTATGTCGGTGACAACATAATATCAATGCAAAACCTTGCCACCGATCCTTGAGACATGAAAATCTAAAGAGTACACTCCAATTGAAATAAAAATACACGTCTTATCATATTTTTTACAGAACTTAGTTTCAAATTGGGCTTCAAAGTTTTTGGTAACGTAAGATCCATTCCATAGGCAGCACCGGATGCGAACTATTTGTACCGGTTGTGGTTGCAATGTTTTCCTTCATCATATTAGCAATCGATTTTCAATCATATGAAAAGCCGACGTAGGTACTAGTAGAGGGTCTTCTGGTACAATTAGGTAAACAAAATACAGACTCTTCAGTGAAGGGTTTATTTAGCATAAGAACAGCATTTAGTAGTGGGAGGCCTCTTCTGCAAGAGACCGCCTGGGGAAGTACCGCGCCTTTGCCAGATATTTATCCGCCAAGCAGTGGTGTGAAACATTAGTGTTCCAGTTTGAAGGGCATTGTTTCCAACGAAATTACTAGGCATATGAGACTTTAAGCCCATGGCTCAGGGTGACGAGCGCAGTGCAGTGCCGCGCAGGATTATGCAATGTAGAGTTCTGGGTGGTGCTGTGACTGTTATAGGCAGGCGTAGCGCTTACCATCAGGTGAACGACTTGGTCGTCTCGTCACAGACAAATAAAAAAAATGTTACTCTGATAATAAAGAACATTGTCTGACTGTATCAGAGTGTTTATGCCACCGGCAATGATTTAATCCGATATTTTATAGATCTCTCGGAATTGTATCACCATGGAGTAACGTCACGTACATTTATAGAGAATTACAATAGGTGGACTTTGATTTATATTTTAAATTATCTGTCTGTTGCTACGGGTATATTATAATATATTACAATACATTTCCGTGCACTTGCGCTATCTCACAGAAGTCTAGCTTTCGGGGTGAAAAGTACTTAGGGCGACAAATAGTAAGAAAGGCGTACACGCTCAAGATGAGCACAATAACTGCGGCGACTCCGCTACACACTGCTGCTGGCTCAGATACGCACGTTACGTTTTTGCTGTTTGCATTCAGCCAGTGTCAATTAGGTATTTCATCATTTTGGTTAAAAATATTAAATAAATTCAAATATCAATCAGTTAGTAGGTCGCGATCACGTCAATGCAACGTCACGATTCAGTAAAGTGGTGCATGTTTTACTGAAACTTCCTGGAGGTTTTGGAGCGTCTATGAAGGCAATATGGTTGCAGTAGTCATCGTGGACCCACGCCTCAGACTCATGTCTGTGCCTCTCATCCCACATATCCAAGCAGCCTAGGTAACGTGTGCGGGGTCCATAATTTGTGCTCAGCTCTAAACGTGACGCGATTACAGTGGGAAAGACAGACAAACAAAAATTAAAAAAAAAGTTATTTTTTTCCTTTATCAATCAATACATGATTTGAAGTTTATGTCAATTAAACAATGTAACAATGTACATATTGCCCCAGTGACAGTTTTATTATATGTATGTACGTATATTGTATAGATAAAAACCTCGAAGTAAATGTAGGTATCTCCTATTCATTAGTATGTCGTTCATAAGTCAGTTGTCCCTACAACGGAGTCCACAAGGCTTCTTCATGCCGTTTAGCATTCCGCCCGTGCACACGACTGTTGAGTGTTGCCCTTTGGTGAAATTGAATTTCAATTTATCTTGGTAAGTGGGACGCGGCGCGAGCGTGGCGCAACGTGCGCAGGCGCACCAACGAGTGCTCCGCGGGTACATTACGCTGTCTCAACAGTTTCGTTCGACCAAAGCAAACCCACTGTTGTGTACTAACTTTGCTGTGAGTCGGTGAAATAAACATAAAATCATATCACAGATTAAGGGACTTGACAAAATCTAACAGTAATTGAATGGATTTGAACAATACATAATAGCTACCCTATTTTCAAAATATCCTTGCGACATGAAGTAAATCAAATATTCGGACAGAGCTGATTTGCAAACTTTTAAGACAATTTGTTCATTGCCGAATTTGGAGTACTCGAAAAAAAAATTGAGAGTATCCCACAATTATGTATTAAGAAAATAGTGTGCATGTTAATTACGCACATTATATTTTGCCGTACTTATCCTATAAACAACGCGGCCAAATCTGCCGGCAGAAGTTAGTGAACGTAATTAAGTATATTATTAGCCCGTGGCCTTTTTTTGCAACGCAACTGACAAAATACATAAGACTATCCGAAAAAATACAGCAAAATAAATAAAATAAGATACAAAACCGATTCCGATCAGAGCCATCAATGCGACGAATAAATGAATACTCTTGTGCAGTATTTGATATTTCGGGACCGCGTGTAAATTAATCAGAATGAATACAAGATGTAAAGAATATAATAAGAATGATAAATCCAGACAAATCTGTAAACAAAATTCAATGTATTCTAGCCTTGCACGTCTTGCACAATGGAAATATACTTTGGTATAAATTAAATACAATACAAAAAAAAATCTTTAATTAAATCCTATCTGCGCGATGTTAGATTATCAACATTATTCTGGCTCTGACGTTTCATTACATTTCACAATCACTCGCTGTAGGATTGCAGTCAGTTTTCGTTTCGTCGGACAGTGACCCAGTTTTTAGACAGAGGATTGAATGTTTGAGTTAAACAAGGGCTCGTTATACTAAATTAACCTAGTGATAGTATAACTTTATATTATTATTATTCTAAATAGGGATTTGGAAATAAGTAGAACAAATAGATTAGGTACAGAACATTTAGGTAGGTATACTCGTATCAAAAAAAACTTTCAAATTTAAGGTGATTACAGTGCCCAAATTAGTTAGTTTAGGCGGCTCAGCACGAATAAGCCCAAGCCATCGCGCACTTCACTACTATCTATTCTGTGACTTCACCGTGGCTTTTACGTCAAGCACTCCGTCGAAATATCGCGAAAAAAAGAGATAATAATACTTTTCATATGGACACGATTGTATCTATCATTTGATAGATGAATTGATTTGATTTTGACATAGATATAAGTGAAGCTGTTTGGCAGAAGATGCACACCATTAATAAAAATTACATCTTTTTTAAAAGTTTTTGAAGACATAATCATTAGAAATTTGAAAAAAAAGCACAAAACTTAATGTTGTACTTGAATTAATAGATTATATAATTATTATATATAATTATTAAAAAAGTCGTAAGAAAGAAGTTAGCTATAGAAAGAACCCCTTTGACGGGGCTAAGGGCCGAACAACTTGCAAGAAATAAAAGGCTTATTTAATTTTATTCATCTAATTATCGTCTATAATTAATCTAACTATTCGGCGGAATTTATCTACTTAACTTTCCTATTTAACTTTTTTAATAACTACAGTTTTACTGTACTGTTATGAACAAACTGATCAGGTTTGTCATATTTACCTAAAAAAAAGGTTTGATACAAGGCTACATAGCCGTAAAATCCAACATTTTTTTAAATTGTGATGGTGACTCTATCATCATAATATGACCTTGCCGAATTAGGCAATGCTACATACAACTGGTACCCCAACGACTACGTTTTCTTCTTTAATGTGCCTCGTTCGACCTCCATCCAACAATAAAGTAGGTAAGACAAATAAAGAAAAAACTTGACGGTGCCGTAAATTTAACTAAGGCTGAGAAGTCACGCCGCAGTTTCCTCCCGGGCCCGCTGGTGGTAGTGATGGTGGTGGTAGGATTTCAAAATGTATAGAAATCGAACATTCAACACTCACGGCACGGTTTTCACTCGTACGCGGCTAGAACAAAACAAAACCACAAACTAAAGGAGACCGGTGGCTTCCCATATAACCGTTGGCCTAAAATGTAAAGCGGAGGGATATGGCGATGATTACCATACTTAAAACCTGTGATTAAACTTTTGATAATGGAAATATACTGATATCTAGAATGGAAGAATATATTGACATTGTCAACATAAAATCGAGTTTTATAGTTATTTATGTACCTTGGCACTGACTAAATGCACAAATCGTAGTAAGAAAAATTATCAAAAAAACTGGTCGGTCACGTCAAAATCGTTTACTGTTGGAATTATTTATCGAAATCGTGGAAAATATTAAGATTTCGTAAATTTTCTTCTAAATCAGATTTCTAGCTAATAAATAAAATAAACAAAGAAGACAAAAAATTCTCTTTATTTTTTGATGGTGATGAGAACGCTTTACACTTGCCCAAAATCAGGACATCTCCTTTAAATTAGTTATTGATAATAAAATTAAAAATCCACCATTAAAAAATAAAAGATTTACTTGAGTATTTTCGATTCTTTTTTTTTTCTTTTTTCAATGTTTGTTTGTATAATTTTGTTAGTGCCAGCCTATGACTGAACAAATGGTGAAAATTTTCCACATTCATGTTATTGTCGGTGAAAGTCCTTGTGCCAATTTCTCAGTTTTGTAATTCAGATCATTTTATTTATATCTGGTTGGTGCATATGGATTGATTTTGCACAATAATGTTAAATTGATAATGACCAATTATCAGAATACATTTCACAATTCAAAGCACTGTGGGAACCTAATCTACCTACCTACTAAATACAAAAGTTTGATGTTGTTTCCCAACCACGACACGTTGACGGAATGAATTTGGGTGAAATTTCGTTGAAAGCAAGTGTACGTTCTGAGCTAGCACAAGTAATATTTATCTTTATACAACACTGTCCGCCGGAAACTCCATACATTTAGTAGAGCCTCGGTGGACATCTACATACTTCGGTTATAAATTAATAAAGTATTTTCTGCAGAGTCATATTCTGGTGACTCAATTCGCCTCTACGGCATCAGCAGTGAAATATTTTTCGGACTATTAAGAAGTTTGCATTGAGGAGTCGCTGAGCCCCTCTGCTGGCGCGACGACGACGCCACGGCGGCGGGGCGGCGCGGCGACGCGCGGCGGGGCGGTGCGGGCGCGCATCATTCGAGTATTTTGTAATACCGCTAAAATCGTGGTAACCAGGCCAAGGCCCCGCTTATTTACATGTACGTGAGAAATAGCGTTCTCAATGCACACATGTATACGTAGTGTATGTGTTTACATACGTTTTAAAGATAACGCTCGTTGGACGAGCAGGTTATCTAGCTTAGGACATGGAATATATAATTTCCTAGTCGGTAGGTGATAGTAGATAGGTAAATAATATACAAGGTTCGTAGGTATCTCAATAAAAGTGGCACAAGCGAATATGGGAGATAGGGGTGATTTCCCTAAACCATCTTCGACCGCACGGGGTTGTCAAATTCATACATAGTCGGGTACCTACTCGTACTCGTAGTTAAAAAACTGACCTTTTTATTTTTAGTTTGGCTTATCTGGGTGGAGTACGAAAAGCAATCTTTGCCCAGGACGAGAGTGGAAGGGGTTACTGTGCAAAGAAGCCTTTTTGTCACTGATTACTTTCCGTGACGCCTAATCCGCCTTTAGAAATAATTTCCTTTGAGACCACTGGAAAATATGACGTTTCTATAGACTTAGCCCATTTTGATCGGGGTATTTTCAAAAATAGATACATCATTATAGCACCGTATCTAAACAAACCGGGGCGCGGCGACGGAAAACTGTTTGGACGAACGGCCAGTAAAACTGTAAGTAGACGAAACCAGATTTCGATTTTTTTATTTAACTTTATAAAATGCAGTTAAACGTGAAAGTTATTTTTCTATTGTCTCAATCCCACTAATATTATAAAAATGCGAAAGTTGTGTGTGTGTTTATCTTCTCTTTACGCCGCCACGGCAGAACGAATTTTGATGAAATTGGTTAACGTCAGAATTTTTTTTATTGCACCCCGTTCTGTCCCGCTTAGAGTTTCTTGTCAATCAATTTTGACCTGGTATCAAGGATTTTCTTCATCTTTAAAGTTCGATGAGACAGACTGGATAAAGGTTTAAAAATACCCGACGAAGAAACCCTCTAAAAAGATCTATAGTAAGTAACCTTGCTCATTGAGACTTTTCCAATGAGCCCAAACACACACTACACACAGCAAAGGTAGGTAGGTACTTTATCTGTAAGTTGGCGAGGAGTGTTGTATCCTGCAGATTCCAGGTTCAACAGGTCTGCAACATCAGGTCAAGGTTACTATATTCTTGCGATATAAGTGAAACCGAAACCGGTACCGGAATCTTCATTCATTACATTTTTTTTTTTTTTCTCATTTTGTGCTTGTGCACAATGGACGGAAAACACTGTCCAATAATTAACAACCGTTTCTAAAAATACCACGATTGCTAAGCGACACGAACGCTGCATAAGACAGGCTGATTTATTCCGGGAAAAGTACCTGCGGAGAAACGGGAATTACGTAGATGACACCGCGCCTAGTAAAACAATAAATCCGGAACTTTCTGCTAAGGATTTAAACAATGTTTTTACGATGTTATAGCAAGCAATAAATAGTTTTATAAAGCCGCTTTAACGGTACACGGAAATAAAGGAAAAGGTAAACGGCGCGGCGGCGGAATAAAGTCATATTTTACGATCCCTTTGAAAAATACCGAACCAACCGATGACGCCGACGACTAACTTGTACTCGCTTTACTTTCTTTTATTATAGGAGTCTATATGTATGCTTTTTTAAATAATTGATCTCCAAGAACACGACTTGTGTTACTCATGAGGATTTTTTTCATGTTCCAAGTCACAAGTAGAGTAAGTCGTTAACCTGATGGTGAGCGCCACGCCTGCCCATACCAGTAACAGTGCCACACAGAACTTGAGTAATACGATTACTGACTTATTATTATTGAGTGATGATTGATAAAAAAAATGAAATGTGATTTTAAAAATCGCAAGATTTTCACAATTATTGTCAAAACTACTTAGTTATTCTAATTTAGTTTCTTGGATCTAGGTGTTTTTTAGTGGGTTCTAGGTAGGTAAATGTTACCCGTGACTTCATTAAAATTTTAAGTTTTGTTTTAAATAAATCGGACGGACGGTGCTTATAAGACGAACAAACAAACAACAATTTAATATGCAGCAAAAAAAAAAATAATGTACTGTCTAATAAATAACAGATCATCCTTAGTTGTTTAGGACAGCAGTTGGCATAGAGATCTATGTTTAAAATTCTGTATAATAAGCACATTATCCCGAACATGAAGATTCGATTAAAATTACAGAATCAAACACCAGTGAATGAGTACCTAAAGTATACGAAATCGAGTGAGAATGTCGTCGCCTCTCCGAATCAGGTCAGCCAGCCAGGTTTCTTTGCAGCTATTGGGTCAAGTTGAGTAACCGACCTGCTGGATTATTCGAGGCCAACACTTCGTAATGGCTGTACCTTTTAATTGGAACAGTAGCTGCAGCTGGCGGCCTATTGTTATGGATATTTCAATAAACTGCCTGAGCACCACGGCACAGCTGTCATGGAATCAAGAAAAGATTTCAAAATAAGCTCAAAATTACATAGGACAAGTCTGTTAACTTTTTTATATGAAGTATATACCAACGCACGGTAAACAAGAGGCAATGGTTGATAGCAATATTTGACGCAAATGTGGTGAAAATGTGTCGAATGTTGATAAGGAAATTAGATGTGGGTATATTGTGAACCAATGAACTAGAAACAGGAAAAGCAGTATTTTTGTATTTGAGTAGGTACTTATTACGCGTATTGAATATCTTACGAATTTACCGGTTTAGTAGGCTTCGATGAAAAGCTCTTACGGGCAAGACTTCCTTTATTTGCTCCATTATTGGATATTAGTATATTTCGGATTCAATATAATATTTAGACTGTGAGTAGACCTTGGAGATCCGTCTTTCAAATAGCTCAAATAGTAATGAAAAACCTTTAAAGTGGCCTGTTAAGACACGCTTTATTAAAAGTACTGATTGACTCGCTGCTTTATTTACCCTAGATACTCGTACCTAACATAATAAAAATTATTTATTGTCTACTTTGTATATGGTGTTCATCCCTGTAGTATCGTACGGTCCGTTTGTAGAAAATAAAACGTTTAATACGATACTGTTACAACATTGTAGGATCAATAAACTGATCTGAAGGAGACGCAAGGTCATCGTAGGTCCCTAATAGATAACCGGAAAACGCGTCGCGATCATGTACATAGATCTTGATACCTACCTAGGTCTCCCTGTATCAAGAGAATCAGGAACTACGGGGACCGCCCAGTCTGACCAAATATTTGAGGGATAGGTAATTTGGACTCGTTGGAAAAGTTTCCTTGCACGCATATTTTGTCCATACTAACATATTTCCTACTGCTACTACTAGCATCGCCTCGCAATTTCACACGCGTTATTTATTATCCCACAGGAACCGTTAATTTTTACGGGATACAAAGTATCCTATGTTTTATTCCAGTACCTGAAGTATCTTTAAACAAAGTGTTATCAAAATTCGGCCAGTCAATGCAAACTTTCGTATTTATAATGTTAGTGAGATAAGCCAACTGACTTTAAGAGCCACTGGTACTCATGATATGCATAAGCACGACTATCTCAAAATTCGTATCTTATCAACGGATGGCTCAAGTTTGATTTAAAATGTCGTGTTTATTAGTAAGCGACCACGTACCGTAAAAATAAGTTTTCGTGGTTTAGGGACAGGATATTATGATAAAATGAATTCGTATGCCCATAGAGTGATGATGTGGCCTTATTATTTATTGACTAGCCAATAAAAATCCCATATCGTTTTATTTATTTTATTGTCGTAGCCACAGCTAGCCGCAGTTGTGCGCAGCCGTGGCGCTAACCATCAGACAAATGAAGCCCCGTCACTCAGTTACTCTTTGGCCAAAACCCCAGCAGACTTATTCAGTCAACACTTCAGTGATAATTTTTTTTAATAATAACACGAAAATAAACTTAAAATAAATCTCACTAATATTATAAAAAGTTAGTGTGTTTGTCTTCTCTTCACGCCGAAGCGGCTGGATGGAATTTGTTGAAACTTTTGTTTGAACTGTAGGTCCTGAAATATAAAATAATATTTAACCCGTAAAACTGACGACTCCTGTTGGATAATAGTTATCGCGGGTGAACCCCGGGACGCTGCTAGACAAATCTAACCAAACAAGTAGCCGCTATTGGTAGGTAAACTAGTGTACATTGTTTATGTCCATCATCATTCATCATCAATCCATATCGGCCGGCCGCTGAGCACTTCTCTCTTCCCTCACTTTCGTGAGGAGCATTACATACCTACCTCCGAAATAATTCTCGGCTAGGTAATGGGTTTCCTCACGATGTTTTCCTTTACCGAAACACATGGGTACGTGCCCGCACTGGGATTTGAACTCATGACCCTCTTCTTGGAAGACGGACGTTTTCCACTAGACATTTACATCCTACTTATATTATAAATGCGAAAGTTTGTGAGCATGGCTGGATGGATGTTTGTTCCTCTTTCACGCAAAAACCACTGAACGGATTCGAATGAAATTTGGAACACAGATAGCTTATAACCAGGATTGAGTAATAGGGTAATTTTTATCCCGATAGTATGTTCCTGTGGGACAAAACGGGACGCAGTTAGTATAATATAATTGTATACAACAAAGTATTTTCAATTCTATTCTATTGTAACGTACTCAAAATACTAGTTGCGTCGGCACGTGTTAAGCAAAGCTTAATGTTGTGTATAGTTCAAAATGTTATCATATCTATTGTTTCGGCGTCACATACACGTTTTCACAATTTCGCAACAGCGACTGTCGTCATCCGCGAAAAAAGATTTGTTACTCTCCATACTCATTACTTAAAGCTATTGCTATTGCGTATGTCTTTAGGATGCGGCTGTACGGCCGTAAGCCGTATTAGCCTGTTGGCATTGTTGCGTGAACGCGTTGATGTCTTTTTTGTGAACTTGAGCAATACTATGTGTTACATTTATGTAACTGAAGGATGTATGCTCTAAAACGTTACGTGTTGTATGTGGGCTGGCAACAATCCATTATTCGCTTAACGTGCGACGAAGACGAGTGCGTGACCCAATTTACTGAAATTGGTGATTGTTGTGGGTATTTCTTAGTTTTAGGTTTATAAGTTTCTATGGTAATATTAATTAAGGTGCTTTTTAATGGAACTTGTAATAAGGTTAAGGGTGATAGCCTAGTGGGAGAACGTCCGCCTTCTAAGGAAGAGGGTCGTGACTTCAAGTCCCAGTGCGGGCATGTACCAATGTATTTCTTGTAAAACTTACGTACGGAATCACTCGCTTTTCGGTGAAGGAAAACATCGTGAAAAACCCACATACCCGAGAATAATTTCGGAGGTTTGTGATGTGATCAACCAATCCGGACCGGGTCACCGTGGTGGATTATGACCTAATCGTCTTCACCAAATTTAGGCGAGACCCGTGCTCAGAAGTGGGCCGACACGATGACAATGATGATGACGAAGAATAGAGATGCTATGGATATTCAAATCCGTATCCGAAACTATCAGACCTCCGTCAATGTAATTTATCAATAATGCATGTCTCTAGAAGGAGGCTGAAAAGGCCTCGACATATCTCTATCTGAAGTAGCATTTCCGAACATTTCGGGTATAACTGACGATACTTGACATACGTCTGCTAGTGTTGTATTAGTTGAATTAAAATTATTGCCTATTTTCAAGTTAACTTTGGCTTAACCTCGTTTCAAATGTTAGTTACGCAGTTCTCGGTTGTAACAAGACCGGATTATATCATAAATATAAAAAAAAATTGGTCATTTATATACATACCTACTTTATTATGACAGTCAGGGAGAAGTTAACTTTTCCATCTGTTGATGTTTATAATAGTATCCCCCAAGGGAGTTAAAAGTGCTGTAGGTGGCAACACTTTGAAATAAAGTTAAAAAAGATCGCTAAACTATCAATTTACAATAATAATTATTTTTTCTGTATAAGATAATTATTAATTAAATTCCCTGACCCAATAAATAAAATAGAATTTGCATACAAAGGGGCTTTTTATTATTAGGATCGCTTGTAATAAAATATATTCAGGTATAATTGTAGAATTATAGATAGCCTTGCTCTAAATACCTGACATGATATCGGCATTAACACAAGTAAAGTAAAAAGTAATTAAATAGTGAGAAATATTACGGAGGTAGGTATGTATCCACCAATCCGGACCGAGCCCACGTGGTGGATTATGGCCTTACCTTCCTAACGAAAGTGAGGGGAGACCCGCGCTCTGCAGCGGGACGTTATGGGTTGATGATAAAGTACTGAGTATTATCCCAATGTGTTTCTGTAAAGCATATGTACGTAATTATCACTCGCTTTTCTGTGAAGGAAAACATCGTAAGGAAACCCACATACCTACCCGAGAATTATTTCGGAGGTAGGTATATTATCCACCAATCCGGACCGGGCCCCCGTGGTGGATGATGGCCTAATCCTCCTCACGAAAGTGAGGGGAGACCCGTGCTCAGCAGCGGGACGACATGGTTTACGATGATGAAAGTAAAAACATTAAAACACACAATAAAGTTCTATAATAAAATAATGATCATTATACGCAGCCTTAATCCACTGTTGGGTATTTTGTTGGCTTCTCTTTGACCATGCCATTCGCCTCGGTCCTGTCCTTTCCTAATCATGGCCAGGTTCGACCCGTGATCTTGATATCGTCGGCTCACCTTGCTGACGGACGATCGATCCGCGGAGTCGCAACGACGGCCGCCTTGCTTACCCTGTCTCCTAACAAAAAAAAAAACTACCGAAAAAGCGAAACATTTGTCAACCAATTATCTGACAATGTGTAATATGTTTACATGTTTCGAGATTGGCCTAACATAATATCTATTATAAAAAAAAAAAACTATCTAACCAATATAAAACGTCCTTGTCTAATATATAATCACAATACTAAGTGCCTAAAAATGTATTAAATACGTAACAAAACAAAAATGCAAAATCGCCCCAGTTCTTACGCACCATAAATGCGTAGAATAAGCAAGTTTCGAATCAAGACCTTTAAACCGAACCGTGAAAGCTATCATTGACCTACTGACCCAGTGGTCTTGACTTGGTAACCTGGATACACCTCATCCCTCCGTTTCCACCCCGCTCGCAGCCTCATTCGGCTCGCCCACATACTCAACCAACGAAATCCATTCACTGTAAAAAAATATATAAAACTTTTAAATGTGTCTTATCAAATATCCTTTACCGAAAGTATTTTTTTTTATTATTACAACCCATTTTTAGTTTTATTATCAGGACAACTCCAAAAACCAAGGGATGCGCGCACATCCCTGCGCAGCGTACTACCAGGCGGGTACTAACCACCAGGGTTGTCCGTAACCCGGTTACGAATAAAATTAGGCTAATGTAGATTAAAGTTTGACCACATCAACATTATTCATTATTTCTTCTTATTGAACCTTATGCTAGATATTAATAAGTAATTATTAAATACCAAGCGACTTCTTCTCTCCGTCCGATGTCTTTTTAGCCCGGGAGCAGGGTAAGATAACATTTATAAAGCTTTCGCTTTAACTTACAAGAATTCTTAACCTTGGAAGTACAGTGTACTTAGAGTGAGGAAGTAGAGTAGCTACACACGTATAATTTATGCATTGTGCCTTACGTGAACCAATAATTTAAAATAAATCATATTCTTAATTTTTGAGAGTCAACAAAAAATATTTACACTGTATTAAAAAAAACTATTTATATACAAACGTAATACGTATCAGTTGAAACGTATGATGCGTGCTATAGAGCGTGCTAGACTACAATAATTACGTTATATTACATCAACATGCGTCATCGGACGCGGCGAAAGCGTGACGTCAGATGCGCGCATGCGAAGAAAGCAGAGTTGCGCGTGCGACGGCGGAGCGTCCGCAACAACTCTTATTTTCGTTTGAGGCCATGGCGTCTGCGCGATAGCGAAATTGACATACTTCGGGTATGCCCAAGTTACTGTCGCTTTTTCATCCGGTATTCAGGTCTTGATTATGAAATCGAAACTATTGAGTCATTGTAGCTTATTATGCACGATAACACGTGCTTTCTTTCACGTATGGAAGAGCTCCTCCGAGAATATTGTGAGATCATCTCAATATGTTACCAGAACTTAATATTGTAGTGTTTTATCAAGTTATCGGTAGGCAACTTATGTTTTGTTTTATTAGCAGTAATGTAGCGCTTTCATCTCTTGAGATATTTCAGTTAATAAAAAAGAATTAAGAATTAATTTTAATAAATTATAAGACTTATAATTCAAAGATACCTATGTAAATATTGTTTTTGTCTCTACCACCGTAGCGTAGGGCTCTGGCGAGACCTAGCCAGCCTTATTTGAATTCAACTGGAGTCGCACACTCTTGCGAGGTTATAAACACATTGAGGTCTGATTGTGATGTGTTTAGTGCTTTAGATCACGTCGAATCATATTACGTTGCGAACACAAGGCTGTCACAGACAGTCACTCGTTCGTGACCCGATGACTGATTTTAACAAAATCCAGGTCAAGATCTTTATTTCGCTTTTAATATTGAATAGTTTGTCTAGGAGATACGCCGAAAAATACCACTATATTTAAAGTTTATCATCGTATCGTGATTTAATAAGTAACCTCTCCTCTATTGCTGAATCAAAAGGGTCTTCCCCAAATAGAATAGGCGCAACAGCTTTTATGGAAAACCATTTGAAGCTGACGCCATATTATCTCTGCCAAAAGGTCCCAAGTATTTATTCATTCATGTTTCAGCAATAGTCGTTTATAATATTATTTATATAGGGGGTTGTAGTAAGGGCTGATAAATCATGATAATTTAATACTCGGGTCTATTTAAATAGCATCCTATTAATGATAATAGATAGGAAACTATTAACTCATAAACCAGTCTTAATGAAGACTTAAATATCCTAACAAAATTACGCAATTACCTACCAGGAAAAACATAACAAGAACAATCCTATGACCTATTTATTAATTAATGTTGTTATTATGAACTATATGATAAAACTCTGTAAATATTTAATATTAACAGTATGTATGTACAAATTCATTGCATTTTAATTGTTTTTTTTTTAAATAAAAAGTAGGTTGATTAAAATGAAAATATACAAATAAAAGTTTTTTTTAATAATCCAGCACCTATTTAGACCAATTTCATTACAAAATTGCTCTCTTAAAAAAATATTAACAATGGAAGTAAGTATGTACTTGTAGCTATTCGTTAGTGTCACTCCACTCGTAGGATTATGAATAGCGAACGCTAATTGTAGACGAATGTCGAGCGAACGTAAACAGTTCGCGAAGTGTTCGCGGCAACCCTGCCCTGCTGCGGCACTGCGCGCAACTAGGTCAGTGGGCCACCCCCCGCGCCGCTCCCCGCCCGCGCTGTGGCGCAACTGCGCGAACGCGCACTAACATAGACCTGGATCGCGGGAAAGTGGGTCACCGACTCACTTTCACTTATTACATGGGCTCCTAATCGTTTTCCATTGTGCGAGCGAGCGGGGGCTCGCGGGTGGCAGCGGGGCGCGCATGCGGGAGGCGCCGGCACGCGCGCCGTCGTTGGACGTCGCCGGCCGGCCGCCCCAGTCGATCGCGGAACGTCTACCGAGCGGTACGCGGACCGAGCCGCTAAGTTGACACTCTAACTAAACGCGATCGTAACATAACGCGCGCATTCAACACTCGCTCGAACTATTACCAGTGGCAATAAACACTGGTATCGGCGTCTGGGAGCCGCTCTTATTATTCGTATAGAACAAAATGTGCTGGATTTGTGTGATTCCTATTAAAGTGCTTGAACAGGTGCAACCTGCGAGCGGTAGTTAAGTGTTGCGGCCAGACCGCTAGTGAACTCGGTGACTGTGAACGTTGTTGCGGTTGAACGCCGCCGTAGGGATTGTAGAGTAGCCGCCCCGTGCGGCCGAGCATGACGATGGACCAACAGACAGGCCTCATGTCCCTCAACATGTCCCCGTTCGACCTGAGTCCGGGGCCCGAAGGATCAGGCTCAGGCGGCGGACCCTCGGGCGCCTCTCAGCAATATGTGCCACAGGGCGCCGCATACCAATGCCAGCCCGAACAGTCCTTTGGATACGCCAATCTGGATCCTTCATATCTGTTCCCAACAGGCGCTGGCGGAGAGCCGGGCGCCTACATGCCAGCGACGGCCACCGTCTGTGATCAAACAGATACCAAGGATGTGATCGAGGAGTTGTGTCCCGTTTGCGGTGACAAAGTCAGCGGTTACCACTACGGGCTGCTTACCTGCGAATCTTGCAAGGGCTTCTTCAAGAGGACCGTACAGAACAAGAAGGTTTACACTTGCGTCGCAGAACGAGCTTGCCACATTGACAAAACGCAGCGCAAACGGTGTCCGTTCTGCCGATTCCAGAAGTGCCTGGATGTCGGGATGAAACTTGAAGGTGAGTACTTATCATTAGACCGCTCTTCTACTCCTGCAACTGACATTCATTTTATGTTTCGCTTTGATCAAATTTACGCAATTGAAAACCCATTGAAATTGAACGTACATTTTGTATATTTCCGAAACACGATAATCCATTATCTTTTGAAACTTTATATGCTTCCGTAATGGTAAATTGCACGATGTCAGCAGGATACGCCATCCGAACTACTCAGGATGAACAGTTTAATGTTACATATAGGGAGCCCCGTTAGTCCTGCTCCACTTAAAATATATCCAGATAACGGTTTAGTGACATTAGATTACAGTTTTATATTCGAGACTATGTTTTTATTAGCTCGATTTCAATCCATTGAACTAAAGTCAGCAATTTAATCAGGTTTTCCATAGATTTTTATATAATCTACCCGAAATTTTTGTCATTAGTTGAGTCAAATCAAACTAAAATCTCTCTCTTGCTTGTTTGCATCGTTATCTAATTATTAATCCCGTATCATATCACTGGGTACGTAGCGGATTCCCCTTCCTCGTAGTAGATACTGCATGTGCTATTTAGCTTCAAATATTCAGTAGGTACCTAGTGATTTTTACCATTGTACTATAAATTATCGCCGTCGAAATTATTTCTCGTGATCGTTTTATAAACAGACTTCACATTTTATAAGACCCAAAGACATACCATTATACTAAAGTGGGTATGACCTACATTAATTTTAACTTCAGATAGCTGATACAATGTTATTGCTTATCATAATTTGTTATCTATACATACATAATTAAATAATCGCGAAGTAGGTTTCCTAAATCTAACAGCTAAGTATGTAGGTGTGGTAGTTTAAATAGTTTTTTTTTTAAATTGTTTTATTGGTACAGGCAGTCTAATTGGATCAAATTCGAAGCGTGATACGATTTCTAACATATGTTATTCTGTATGGTTTCAAACATAAATTTTTGTATTCCTAACGTGTACATGGATGCATCTGGGCCGCGTTTGTTTGATTGGTTTTCGTGTTCGGGGCTCATCTGAAAATGGAATCCGTAAACGTAATGGCGACATGTACTTAATCCTGTATTCCCCGTCCGTCCATCTACGATTCTAACAATTTGTATTTAATTTTGGTATACAGGATTGCAGACTAACATGTTATATTAATAACACAAACCCAAACCAAGTTTTTCTGAATAATATTTTCGATGACCACAGGGCGCGTCACAGTTTAATTTTTTTCATCTATCTATTTTTTTTATGGGATAGAAAACTAGCTAATCATTTACTTAGGACTTTAAAGTAGTTTCCATTTTATCATTATAAACAATTATTTTTCAAAATACATGAAAATATAAGTCCCACCCATTGCAATTGGTTTAGTAATTTTTAAGTTTTTATGTAATGCGACACAATTTAATCTTACTGACCCGAAAATAGTAAAAAAACATTGTATAATAGTAAATTTATAGATTTTGGACATGTTCGGTCCATTTTGTCGCTAACTGTAGGTACACTCAATTAATCCACATCAATCCTTACCCCACCACCTGTAAAATAAAAAATATATACAAGAAACGAAAAATTTAAAATACGTAATAATTTATATAAAAAAAAAAAAACAGTAGGCAACCTAGTAAAAAAACTTAGTCTTGTTTCTTCCTATCTATTGATCAATATACACAAGAAACCATATTAACAATTTACAGAGGTTACGATCATTTGCTTTAATATAAAATCATGTTTTTGTTACGAAAAAATAAGTCATAGTAAAAAAAAAAGCGACGCGTCGTGTGGCCGAGTAAAGTGCATCGGCGCACGTGCGTGGACGCATAGTGCAGTTGCGGTTTCAGACAGGTGTATGTTTTGAAGGTTTCACATTAGCTACTGGCGATCGCGTGGGGCGGAGCTTGAAGTGCGGATCGTTCTAAATTTAAAACGCGCCCGGCCGCACAGCACCCTGACCTACTTGCGAGCGGGGCCGCGATGCGGCGCGCGCGCGTTGCTTGTGCGTGCGTGCATGCTCGCCGCGCAAGCGCCCGGGCCTGCGCTGTCATCGCCGCCGTAGGTGTGCGTGAACGTTCGCCATTCCGCGTTTCGCCAGATGCTGCAGATTTTGCAACATCCACTGTTTTCAAATTTAAATAAAGAAGCCTACCGCTTCGAAGAAATCTTCGCATGTATCCCCACTTCTTGTTGCTGTAACGAAACGTCGTGTGTTAGGTATTTGCGCGTTAAGGCGCCTTACACATGCCAGTGGCTTCCTCAAAAGCATGCGAGCTACAATGCAAGTGGTTGCGTTGGTTGCGTGCCAATGAAGACACACTATTTCGCTTGCAAGTATTGACATTGTGTCGATGGTGTGCCATCTAATGATACAATGTCATTTATTGCTCGCAAGATAGTGGTAGTCTGGTACGTGTATTTTCGCCTCTAGGCTCAAAACCGATAGGTAGAAGAGTCGCGGGGGCGCTATTTGTTTTTCGCTTGAAATTCGGGTTTGAGATATCTTTATTTCTCATAAGAATACAATTGCGCCTTACAAATAAACTAGAACTAATATCCCAACCTCAATGGCTTATGATTGTAATATTATTTTCTAAAGATGATTAGCGAAGGCCAAATTCCAAGAAAAGGTCCGTCAACAGTCTAAGTAACGAGAGCTAATAAAGCCTAGGTACTTATTGCTATTGATCGTAAATAAAAAACGTGCGGCCAAGAGAATCCAGTTATCGCTACAAACGAAATGAATAGTAAATACCATTCTAAAGGGATTCGCAAAATTGTGCCTAAAATGTTTCGTGTACGTTTCTTTAGTAAAAATTATTGAATATAGCACAAATTGCCTGAACCCTGATAATTTTCGTCACGAAAATCTCAAAAATGTAGTCCAGGGAATTACTAGAAGTGCACTGCGCAAGCTGTAGAAGATCCAAGTAATAATTTTAGTTAATAGTACTACAAATAATAATTGAAATTAAATAAAATACGTTTGTTAAAACAGATTAAAACATAATACTTAAATCGTTTATCCTAGTATAAAACACGTGAGATGCATTAATAATAGGTAGTATCTATTATATTATCATTATTATCAATGATTTTAACCATTATTATCTGTGGCTATCATAATTATTATCTATTATTACAATTTATTACTATCATCTATTGTTACTACTATCTTTTTTTTCTTACATCATGCTTAAAAAAGTACAAACACAATATTTAAAAAAAACTAAAAATGTGAGTAGGTACCACCGACAGCGGAGCAGGCTCCAAGCTACTAAAGGTAAGAACTGCCGAGAGAGGAACCACCCGAGAATACGCGCCGTGTTGAGGAGTACTGCCTTCTGCATTTGACCCTTTAATTTTTTATTTAATACTTTATTGCACAGATTAAATAGCTAGTACACATGGCGAAGGAGTATACTGCCTTCGGCAACTGACCCCTAATCCAGCCGTCTAGCAAAATCCTCTTGAGATTTACTATATTGGTCGAGGCCAATAATAATAATTATTATTTATGACTAATAAAAGTATAATCAGTTTTTATTACAAATTATTTTTCTTATCTATTGTTATAATATTATTATCTTAATTTTTATTAACAACATAAAACAGTTCAAATACAAATATATAAAAACTTAAACTTAGGGTAGGTACCACCAACAGCGGAGCAGGGCCCAAGCTACCAGTGGTAAGAACTCAGAGCTGCAGAGGGAGGAACCTCCTGAGAATACGCGCCACCGTGTTGAGGAGTACCTACCTTCTGCATTCGACCTTCAATCGCGAGCCTCGGTCGAGGCTCTTCTATTAATAATCTATTATTCGTATTATTACTATGTATTATGCAGCCAGTGCTTGCGCCCCACGTGTTTCGTTCTAGGAGAAATTATAAAGTTTTATACAATTTAGTCCATTTTAAAAACATGGTAAGAATATATTTTTATTTATGGATAATATTGACGTTAAAATTAGCAGCTCGGTGCGTGTCGGTGCAAAAATCGATCGGAATTACTTTGTATGAATATGTTTTAGCGCGTGCTGTAACGTGGCTGCTACGACAAGCCGATTTAACGTTAGCTTTAACCTAAACTCGACTCTAACTTTATTACGCGACCATGATGTTAAGAAATCCACGAGACGAAAACAAGACCTTTCAATTACAACAAATAAAATAATATCCTAGGTAATCCTAGGTAGGGGTCAGCATCTATGTATGTGATCGTCACGCGTTGTTATGATTTATTATTTTTTAGGGTTCCGTATATTAATATTATACGACTCCAAAGATACATTACACTGAAATTAACAGATTACATAGACGTAATGTTTCTTAATAAAAGAATAATTAAATAGTAATGATACGTATTAGAAAATTCACTAAAGACCAATCTACAGCATATATTATTTTCAAAATCTCTAACATTTAGAGTTTTTAAATAATTTCGAAAATACAAGAGTTTGCATCGGTCATATACATAAATAATTATCTTATCTTTTTTAGACATTGTCACATTTACTTCCGAGGTATGTTTTCATTTAAATTCAATCTCATCGGGAAGTAAGTTTAAAATCTATTGCAAAAATGAATAATGAACAGACAGACAGCCAAGAAACGTGTTAAAAAGAACGAGGCATTTTAAAAAGAAACAGAAAATGAACCTAATAGAGAATAGAATTATAAACCTAATTTAATATACCAAAATGGATTAGTATAACCTAAAGTGCTGGAAGTAGTTAGATAATTTAATTAGGTAAATGCTAATTATTAACATTACGAAAAGATAAATAAACGAAATCAACTAAACATAAATGCGACTGAATTGGCATTAATAACCACATATTAAGTGGGCGGTGTCATTAATTGACCTAAATAATCAATTAGAGAAATTAGTACCCTTTATTTACGAGTCTACTGGCATACCTACAATTTCGTACAAACAAACATGATGATCGGACACTAGGTTTATAGGTTTCGTAACAATAGGTAAATCTTAATTTATTTATATGTTTTTTTTTTTTGATTCGTGGACTAATGATCAACTGTTGCATTCACAGTCAAACCTACTTGGTGAAAATGTATTCAATAAATAATTATTGTAAATGTTATCTGTAGCAGCTATAGTTAGTTATAAATATAGTTAGCTCGGTCAGCTTCATTGGCGCTGCTGAGCGTAGCAGTTTTTTTTGTGTCACCTACATGTATGTTGTATTTACTTTGACACAGTTTCTTGAAATTTAACCTTTGCATATAAATGACACAGATCACAGACATTGTTAAATTTTAACGCGGGGACACACAATGTTTCGATGGCTCGCTACATAATGATAGCTCCTGTTAAGTCCATTAGCACAGGCCAATATATCTGCGATATAGTTATTAATTGAAACAAATCAACAAAGTTACAGCAAGCAGTTCATGACGAGAGACATCATTCCGCACGCTTAAAGTTACTAAGTTAAAGTGCATGAATATTTGCTAGTGGATTGGACTTTGGTCTCGTAGACTAAAACTAAATGATCTGCCGATAATTCAACTAGGCGATCCAAAACCTTCAGATAACTCCGATTCGGAATGACACATTTTTAGTCAAATCGACCATGAATTGATCGAGTCGATCGGTCGAAGTTACCGGAGCAAATAATCGGAATGTGCGGTTATTTACTTTGGTTCTTTTAATAAACTGGCCGTTCAAATAGTGTTGCCTGTGGCAGCACAGACGAGCCGATTTTAGTAATATTCGATATTGTTAGTGCTCGGAGTTAACTGAGGGTATCCGCCTATTAAAGTTTCAGTTACGAACACCTCTCGCGCTGTTGATCGCCTCAATTAAATCTGTACTTGTATTCGAGATATTTTCAAAATCATTGGTGCTCGGAGCGAACTGAGAGGCATCGCCTAACTAAACGGTCGAGTTTCCTCCGATACTGCTTCACCAGTCTACCGACACTTGGCCGATTATTATTAATGGAAATTGGACAGACTATATATATTTTTTTTAGCCACAGCGTTGGTTGTGCTTCGCAGTCAGGCCACGTAGACTGTAATGGATATTATTTTTAATTTGAACATAAAACCTACTTTGCTGATGTAATAAGACGAATATTTGTTACAAGCATATGCCAGATGACACAATTGACACAAATCGCTAGCTGACCCGAATAGAAGCGCGGTTGCAAGAGGCTCGCACCGCCCGACCGACCCGCAGCACCGAGCCTTGTGTAACGCCACTGGGCCGTCTCAGCCGACCCAACAAATAAGTTTACACCTGAAAACACTACAGCACCACCACAATTATTGATCACAAATTGCCGACTGTTAATGATATAACAACAAAAATCGCAATCACTAACAAAAATAATTATATTAATACATTCTGCAAACACGGCCTAGTAAGCACCCATGCTAGTACGTGATAAATAATGGTTCATTACTGTGCGCTATCTAGGCATGTACGAAATTGCTCATGTGTTACGTAAACGACTCCCACAACCGTATACAATGGAGTTAAAAAATCAACGTTTGTACATGTGTTTATATAGTAGGTACATCGCTGCCGTGAATTCACTAAGTGTATAGAAACTGACTAACTAGACAATATTCAATTATGGACAAAATTAAAAGCTTAAAGTAAACTTAGAGAAGAAGCACATAATTATTGAGAAACAAGAGAACTATGACGCAAACTTGAAGTTGAGTTGTTGTTAACATGAGATATTAAAAATAATATAAATAAATAAATATTACGATATATTGATTCCACAAATAAAATAAATCCCAGTTAATGATTTTCTAATACCATCGTGGCAACCGGCAGTTTCCCATTTTCTTGGACCGAGTAGGCATCGTAGATAACCATACCTGACCCAGTACCAGCGCGAGATATTCCCTATGAGGAAAAACAAATTTCCTTCTAAAAAAGTAGGTCGGCCATAGCGAAACTGGTCCAGTTTTGTACAATTATGACAAAAAGTGGGTCATATTTTATGACGAAATAAAAGTATGTCATAAGACTCATACAGTACCAACACCGAACTATGTTCACGCGGTTCAAGTCGTACAATTCATTTCCTGAGATATAATTGCAATGATGTGCACTGCTAATCCTGCAAGCCCTCTGCTTACTGCTAGGTACATTAAAATTTATTTACGGCTTCAAAGAGGAAGGACAAACTTTCTTGTCGGACAAAGTATTCTGCACCAAGTAAGATACGACTTTAGGTGGTCGATTCTTTAAGTCTTCCCCTTGTGTGGATAACTGGATATCCTGTGACCAGTGTCACCCCTGTAACCTTGTAATCTCCATGCCAATCTTCAAGGTCAAAAGCAAGTTGATCATTGCAACGAGTCCCACAGTACTCTTTGTATTCCAATTGAGTGTGATTGCTCACCGTACACTTGAACTTCAACATATATAATTCAAGGTTTAAATAATGAGAGCAGGGTTACTATACTCTAACATTGTTTGCAGCAACACAAGTATTGTTATTAGAAACGGGATACTCATGATCGCGGCGCTTGCAACGGGGCCTAAATATCGGGAACTCAAAACAAGCTTAATACAAGGTAAATATCCCGTTTCCGATGATGATACTAATGTATCAATTTCATTATAAAAGTAGGTAGGTATAAATAGTCTGAGCTTTGGTTGCTCCATCAAACAATCATTTCTTTCTTATTAATCACATCATTTCTTAAAAAGAACCCCGCTCGAAGATGACGTAGTCTGACTTCATGCTGGGTTTCCCCTCATTGTTGGCGCCATGAACAGATCTAGAGATACTATTGTCCTGAAACACCAAGATAGGTCAACAAGTTGTGCGCAGAGGAAAGTTTATCTCCATCTATCTATAAAATGACTCCAATACAAACACGTGTTAAAGTTTCCAAGTTGCAAATGCTTTTTTTCGGGTTTTTAGTAACTGTTCGACTTGTGGACTTTCATACAACATAAAGATACAAAGAATGAGATTTATGCAACAGATATAGTAATCGAGTTGGGGGTTGAGTGTCGGGCGTGCGCCAGTGACTGTTTCGTGCGTTTCAACACAATCGGCCGCAGTCGGTGGGGTACGCTGCGCAAGCGCCGTTTCACAAGACGTTCGGTCGACCTGTCGCAACGGACTACCCAAATGTGACCTGAACACGTATCACATTTCTTATCCACGATGCGTTTGTGGGCGGCCTACTTAGTAAATGAGACTTCATAGAGACATTTTATTACATATGACAAGACTTACAAAATAACATACTTCACAAGCTACTCTCACGATGAGCGAAGAAAGACAGAAAATGACACAAATAAGGTCTGTAAATGCTGGTTGCCAAACAAGCAAGCAACTGAGTTGGTTTTCAGATAAAGCTCGGAGTTGCAGAGTGAGCGACAGACGATCATTACGCAGCTGAAAGTCAGATGTGTGCTACATAATGCTCCTTGTGTCATCAAATCACAAAGCGAAGCGGTCGCTCGGCACGAAATGATGGGAGCTGCACGGACGGCTGCCCTCGGTGTACAGTGGACGTTACCTGACGTAATTTAACGCCATGTGCCACAACATTGCAATTAGTTCACTATTATAAAGGTGAACCTTATTAGGTTTGTTTTACGAAAATTCAAATAGGGTACCTTCGCTACGTAGTCTTGTTAGAATATAAACGGATTTATTTTATCTAAGAAGTATAGCGGTTGTATAGAAACATGAATGCAAATACGAACTAATAATAAATGAATTCTAAGAAGCAGCGTTCTTTGAAAGCAGCAGTTGGCAGATAGTTGACGTCAGCTTAGAGCCCGCCTACATACTAGATAACTTAATCTATGTATTCATTATGTTATGGCTAGCTGCAACCTGTTTTTGAAATAGCAAGGGGTTGCGAATACCAATAAATAGAGCTACCCTTTTTATTTCTCTTTTTTAACTGGCGAATGCAAAACGCGTACCACCTGGCCTAAACGAAGGGATCTCAACTCAATAGAAGTCCAGCTGCTGTTATGATTAAAAAAAAAATTATAGAAAAAACCAATCAAAACAATATTTGAACATACTAACGTCACCATGATGTGTTATGAATGGTACCGATTATAATCCGGAGCTTATTAAATTACTACTAAAACTCACGCCCTTATTCAAATAAACAATAATCAAGAATATCGTCTGAAGATGATCTACTCCTTGCAGCTGATTTATCTGCAGACATTTAAATATGGCTCATGTAATGATGACATAGAGGCGGAGGTGCAGTTATCGGAACGTTAAAGATATGCAATCATTTGGGAGTTGGAACTGCCGCGGGGTCAGGCGCGCCCGCGGCTGAGCCGCGACAGATGTTAGATCACAGTAAAAACGCGCGCGCCAGCCGACTATTTCGGCGCGCTGCCTTGACCCGAATCGAGTGTTTCGACAGAGCGGCCTCGCACACCGGGCCTTTCTATTTTTTAGGCATTACCTGTCGTATTATTACGACACTTCTACAAGCGCAGCCATCTTAAAAGGATTTCGGTGCGCGGGCGCTTCGAACACGCCTCCAAACGCGAAAACAGGTACGCATGCGTGAATTCGGTTTATTGCATTTCTCGAGTTTCTTCTTCTATGCCGATCGTTCTCGTGCCGAGATGGTGTAGGTATAATTATTCAGTCAGCAATTATTAAACTAATTATTTCATAAATGCATCATAATTATTCCCGCACCTAAAATACAGCTTAGGATTTTTTATGCAAACATGATTCTCGCAAATTATGAATCGTCTGCGACAAAGTTTTTTTGTATTAGATCTTGACATAATTCGGTGGATGATTTATCTCGGTTGTGTAACAAACACCGCCGCCATGCCACCACTATCTTGACGAGCGCTCGCGCTCGTACAGTGCGTTCGGAAATCCTCGGTGCTTTTCGGCAGCGCTCGTACCGGGGGGGAAGAGGGGCAGAGCCAGCCTTGACCAAGTTTCACCGACTCGTCGGTCGGTACAAGGATCGATCCCCACCTCTTCCCGTCCTTTCGGAAGGTACATACATATTTTTATCTCGTTGACACGATTACTTCATTTGACGGCCCTGACGCATCCATCAAGGTCGAAAAGGTGTGGGTGACAGGTATCGTTATGATCTTTCAGAACAAATCCGTAACAGATTTTTTATTAAATGGAAACAGCGAGCCCTTTTACTGTAATCAGGACCTCGGCTACAACTTCGCGACCTCGTTGTCGAGGTCGACCTTGACCTATCTTTGAAAAGTGGGACGGAGCCGCAAATAACATAAGAACGCGAGGTGAAGTCACTCGTATGTATCTATTTCTGCACACTGAATGTTTGTCACCGAGGCATGTTTTTGATTTGTAAAAATGACCTTGACCTTGATCCAGTTTAGTCGTGTAATAAACAACTGACCTCGTTTACCACATTATCAGGTACTATAGTAATAGCGTGTTCAATTAGTCTAGTACCTATTGGATTCCTAAATGCATTGATACCGAGCTTGCTTTCTGATGTTTCATCCGCGT
Source organism: Campaea margaritaria (assembly GCA_912999815.1). Classification (NCBI taxonomy): domain Eukaryota; kingdom Metazoa; phylum Arthropoda; class Insecta; order Lepidoptera; family Geometridae; genus Campaea; species Campaea margaritaria. The sequence continues at coordinate 13,431,940 of OU538788.1, forward strand.
GCCTCACTCCTTAATTGCACATAAAGCCTTTAGTTTTCGAATTAATATAAGCCGTTACGTTTTCAGAATAGAAGTTGAAATTTAATTTGTTGGCATGGTCTTTAATAGCCACTGGGTTAGACCGTTTTCTTTTTTATAATTACTGTGTGCTTTGTGGTTTCGCACCATCCAGGAGAGCTGAAGGCTTGATTTATAAACTGGCGGCTATTAAGTTCCCTGTGTAACGATAAATTTTCCACCTAGTGCTCTTTATTTATTTTCGTTTTACGGAGATACCAACGTGTTCCTTATCCTCGAGAATGCACGCTTTAAATAAGTATAAACCGCTGTAAAAAAAGCACAACAAGAATAAGTAATGTAATACGACATTGATTTGAAAGGAATGCTTGTAACGTATATGCATAAAGGACAGCAATGCCAAAATCTCAGTCTTAAATGCTTTTAAAGTAAAGGAGAATAATAACGATTCGAAATACATAATATAGGTAATAAAAACTTAAATTAATGCATCATTTGCCATAAATTATGTATTCCGGGTATGGTCTTAAGCAGTAAAAATATAATTTCAACTGTGTTGCTATGACAGATGCTAAAGCAACTCCATAAAAAAAGAAGTCATGAGTGGTCTGGCTTGCAATACGAATCTGATGGAATTGCACACAGCAATGCTTGAATCCGTTACGCTCTCCGTCTCACTTAACCCTTCACAAGCCCTGTAATTCTATCTTTATCGCACAGAGGCGCGTTGGTTACAATAAAAACTGGTTGTTATTTTTAACTTGTGGGTTGGGCGAACCGACAACGCACTGAAAGTCCCCTTCCGTTCCAGGTCCAGTGTTGACTATAGCGTTTAGTTTACTGACTAAAATGTGTAGCATCATGCTCTCGTATTTTTGAAATTCTCACTTAGTCTGTGGTTCTATTGAAATTGAGATGATATGTATTTATATATGTATGTTTTAAAATTTTCTTGAGCACTAATGTACTTGAATGGTATTCACAACGAGTATAAACCCCGCTTCTATAACCTGTGCAAGTAGTATCCACTTCAGTTTGTGCGTGATCATGGCGGTGCCGAAATATCGGGAACGCCGCGAATAAAATCTATGGTAAATGTCCAATTGATAATGAATCCGTTTTGACTAATTGGGTAAAGTTTTATTTAAGTAGGTATCTATAAAAAATCCAATTCGATGAATATAGAAAAACTCCGTAATAGCTCCAAAGACAACAAGATTACTCCCAAACTCGGACGTCGTATTCCCAAGATGAGAGTCGTTGCGAGCCCCTTTTTTCCCAACGCGGCATGAGGGGTGAGAGGGGTTATGTGACATAGCCAACGATGCGGATGGCTACGAGCTGTACCATAGTGGTGTATCCCTATTGTGTTAAACATGTTGGTAAGAATGCCTTTAGTATTAGGTATTAAGTTTCCCCATATCATCCAAAGCGATTAGATTTTGATAAATCCCGTGTCAAATTAATAACAATCTGGTTTTGTCTGTTTGCTTTTAAAGCAGCTACTAATTTAAAAGTATTATTAATACAAAGGCACTTAGTTCCAAAGAGAATAGGTATTTTGGAAAACCAACGCCGTGGCCTAATTTGTGAAATTTCAAATTATCCGTTAAAAGGCAGTGAAAAGTCAATAAAATAATTTGGTTCATGTCCTAAAGAATCAGAACATGCATAAATTGTTGTTATCGCGAGGAGCGCCCGCCATTGGAATTTGGAATTTGGAATTCAGCCAGAAACATAAAGAACGACGAGTCCGCGTGCGTTATGAGGCCGCTGCCCTAAATTTTAGGCCTAAGTTATTAAATGTTTATTGAACGGTACTCAACAGTAAACCTACTAACTTAAATTCTATTGAATAACATTCGTAACATCAATATTTACGAGATTTTGATGCATTATTATCATCTTTGCGACCAAACGTGATTTCCTTATAGCTAATTCAATTATTTTTGTTGCTCTTAGCGTTAAGTCCGCCATTTGTACTAGCCATTTAATCTGTGCAATAAAGTATTAAATTACTAGATAAATAAAATTTCAGGATCAAATAATACAAATATGTACTTTCAATTGCAATTGTAATGTAATAATGTTCAAACGAACAAGCAATGTTAAAAAATCAGCATGTATGAAACATAATGATCTGTGTATTCACTTTCCAGGATTAAAAAATGTTATGTTTGTCAGTTGCGAAAGTGTCTTTTAACAAGCTACTTACGCACGCAGGATCTTAAAATAATTTCTTGTTGCAGCCGTGCGAGCCGATCGGATGCGCGGCGGGCGAAACAAATTTGGCCCCATGTACAAACGCGACCGAGCTCGAAAGCTGCAAATGATGCGACAAAGGCAGATTGCCGTCCAGACGTTACGCGGCTCCCTCGGAGACGGTGGAGGGATCGTGCTCGGATTCGCGCAGTACGCTACAGTACCTGTCAAACAAGAGATTCAGATACCACAAGTGTCGTCGCTGACATCATCGCCGGAGTCTTCCCCCGGACCAGCTCTGCTTGCCGCGCAGCCGCAGCCCCCGCAGCCGCCGCCACCCCCGACCCACGACAAGTGGGAAGCGCACTCGCCACACTCGGCGTCGCCGGACGCCTTTGCATTCGACGCACCCACCAATGCCGCTGCGACTCCGTCCAGCACGGCCGAAGCGACTAGCACAGAGACGCTACGAGTCTCGCCCATGATCCGTGAATTCGTTCAAACAATTGATGATCGCGAGTGGCAGAATGCTCTTTTCGGACTCTTACAGAGCCAAACCTACAATCAGTGTGAGGTCGATCTCTTCGAATTAATGTGCAAAGTGCTGGACCAAAACTTGTTCTCGCAAGTGGACTGGGCGAGGAACACCGTTTTCTTTAAGTATCTAAAGGTGAATTACCAGATAAGTATAGGATCCTGTCCCAAATCCCTGAACCCCCATCCTGGTGTACACCAAACTCAATTGCGATTGTTATTTATTGCGTTGCTAAGCTCTGTACCTATCTGTCTTCTCTGACAGCGATTGCGAATTGCCCATGGAAGCCACGTTCCAGCTAAGAGGCAGAATGTAACTGTGATGTGATTATGTGCGTAAGGGTGCGTATGACGCAGCGGACAACGCGGAGCCTCCGACAATCGATACGCCGCGACGCTCGTGCCGTACACCCAACTGGGTCAAGTTCCCACGACAAGACAAGCGTGTCGGCTGCCGCCTTACACTGCTATCAGGCTTCCACTCCGCCTCTAACCGGATAAACTTAATGTAGTTCTACATACTTTATCAAGTACAGTCGACAATTCACAATTAGGAATTCACAAGGATGAATCATAAAATGTAAATTCATTAAAGTTTAAAGTTACGTTCATTTTGAATAGTATTTCATAATATCGCAGTAGAGCGTTTATTTTATAGAGCTTGGTGTTATTTTGTCAATCAGCAGGACTGAGCTAATTTGTTGGGAACAGGAATTAGTGGAGTGGAGCGGCGACCGACGGCGGCGGCCACACCGTGGTCGTCGAACGCTTACGCAAGAGCCGCAGTCAGTCACGTGGTCACGCGACGTTGCCATACCGTGCACATCAGTTTGTCCCCTTCTTGCCCGTAGATTACTTCACCAAAGCAATAATTTTTGTTTGTGCTAAAATGACGCGACGTATTTACGATTCATTCTCGGAATTAGGACGACGGCGATCATGGAAGTCATAGATGAATCTCACCGATATCTGTATCTGTTTGCGGAAATTAAAAATAGCAATATGTTTAAAAATATTATAAAATACATAAACCGCGCCGTAAACATAAAAAGGCTTAATCATTGAATTAAAATGTAAAATCTTATGTAAGTCAGTCAAGTAGGCTCTAAAGACCTCAGTGCAGCTCTAAAACGTATAAAATGAACAGCGACCATGATAGAAATGGAGGGCCTACAGAGAAGTTGATGACCCGAGCTTTCTCCAGACGGATATGATGTAACGGTGCGGGCGCGGGACGGCAACGCTGCACTTTCGTCGGCGCACTTGACACACTGGCCGTGGCCGAGTTGCCGCGGGAAAGCACTTTTTACCGCGACGCGTAACCGCCCGCACAGAGCCGCGCCGCGCCGCCGACGGAGACGTAACGAGTTGCGCGGTCTTTCTCCGCTTTCTCTTACGTAATCTCTTACCAATTACGATTAGTCACATAACAGCGCGCGATGAACTTGAGCGGTCGATGACGCTATCCGATCACGGATCATAAATAATGGCATTTTTATGTCCAAAACTTGCTTTGTGACCGAAAATGAATTTGAATGAGCGACGTGGTACCTTCATGTATAAATGAGCTTACTGAATGTAGGTAATGCAAATAAATTTTAAAAATTTAAAAAAAATTAACACATCATGCGGGTTGCTGATAAGTAAGGACTTAAGCATCGACATTATAATGAGGTCTAGATATTTATATTAGTGTTGACAGACAATCTAGAGCCGATCATGTTGAAATCAAAGATTTGTTCATTCCCTTTCACTTCAATGAAGTAATATTTTTTCCATGTCAGACATTAGCTAAGGTTCGCGTAAGTTAGAGATTTGAAGAGCAGATATTAGACGCAGAAACTGGGTCAGACCGACCCTAATGTTGCGATTGTAACCGTGACCTGTTCCCATTGAAAAAAATGGACTATCTTTGAATAGTATAAAAAGTCATTCAAGGGAACATCACAACATACTTGATGGGAAATTTATTATAAATTAGTTATACTTATCTTGAATGCGGTATACGTTTCTATGATAATTGTAATTTTGTGGAATCCCAAATAGCTGAATGTGAAATAGTTATACTAAATTATTAGTATTTATTATATGTATGAGCAATTATTAGTATTTATTATATGTATGGCAATGAGGGACTGTTTTGGTTCGATCAAACAGTCAAACCTCGTCAAGCCGAACTCTGCCGAAGGGTTATTATGATTGGCGGTTACACAATTTGGCTTCAGTAAAGGGAAATTAGTCTTTCATTCTGTCTTTAGTCAATCATCGTCGCAATAATTTAAACCTTATTCAAATTCAATATTAATATTCAACCAAGCATAATAAAGATCGAGTTGATAGGTAGAGCGGGTTGATCTCATCGACCCAATCTCGATTCATCGCATTGAGCAAGCGGTGCGCTGTGTGGTAACAGCTTAGAGCTCTAAAATTCAGTTGTAACGTTTCGTAAACGGCAAATTTAACGCGCTCGCGCACCGCCCCGTGTTTTCTAATGCAACACCGCAGAATGTAGGTCAGCGACGACGTCGCACTCGGTCGAGGCTTGCGCCCACTTTAATAACCGGAATGTTCTGTTGACATTATACGAGATAAAATAATTTAACGACGGTATGGCCGACACCCGTAATGAAATAATCGCAGATGCAGTAAACACGCCTCCGTGACGGCGCGGCAGCGGATCGACAATTGCGTCACTCGCCGCTATCACATCACAGTCGGTCTCTATCGCGCCCCAATTTTATTTTTGCCGTCTCTGATAAGAATTGGAACCCAGTAAATATTGCAAGAGAAAATTAGCTTTTTGTTATCGAGACACGGCGAATAATGAGGCAGTCCGATTCGATAACAAATGCTAGGCGACTAACCCGCTCGAACTCAAACAGCTTAAAAACGGCTACCTCAATATTCGTCTAGCGCGGTGCAGTTCGCTCCCTCAGAGTCGCTTTGCTTAGTGTAGAGCTCGGCAGTCGTAGCAATGTGCCGCTAATTTGTTCCAGGTTGACGATCAGATGAAATTGCTCCAGCACTCGTGGTCGGACATGCTCGTGCTAGACCACTTGCACCAACGCATGCACAACGGGCTCCCGGACGAGACCACGCTGCACAACGGGCAGAAGTTCGACTTGCTTTGCCTCGGCCTGCTCGGCGTCCCTGGCCTCGCCGATCATTTCAATGACCTGCAGAACAAACTGGCCGAGCTCAAATTTGACATGCCAGACTACATTTGCGTGAAGTTCTTGCTGCTTCTCAACCCAGGTTGGTATATTCATACGACCCATCCATTTGCTTGTAGCACCGATGCGAACGTTATTATTATTTTATGGTTTCTTTTTTGTTATGTACTTACTGTTATGTTTCATGCGTTTTTGCACCCGTTTTGTAGGTTTTTGATTAGTTATCTTGGCTTTCAGAAGTGAGAGGCATCGTGAATGTGAAATGTGTGCGAGATGGGTACCAGACAGTGCAAGCTGCGCTGCTGGACTACACCCTCACGTGCTACCCCACGATACAGGTATGTATACAATAGGCACTCTAGGAACTACATACCTAGGATATTGACATGGATAATCCGGAATTTGAGATAAATAAAGAAAACTTTTTGTGACCCCCTAAGCAGTAACGGTCTCACATCTGTGTCAGAGTGTCACAGCCTCCCAGAGCTCAACGATATAAGCCAGAGAGTTATTTGGTATAGTTAAATCATAGTTAATTTTTATTAGGTAAGTTAGCAAAATTATGGACAATAAATATTGTGCAAGTGTGATTTGGCTAGTTTTTTTATTTAAAAGTCAAACACTGATCAGTCTCGGGGTAAAAATGTTGCAAACCTCGTTTCAGTCTCGGGCTCTCGTCATAGTGAAGCAAGACTCGACTTTCCAGTTTAATATGATTGGTAATATCAGCAGCATTGCTCGCCTCTATTACGTACCCAGGACAAGAGTTAATGAAACTATAAATAAAATATTTATTTGGATTTTAAACTATAAAATATAGGCAATTAGTTAAACTTTCACTAGGTACTGAAACCTTAAAAATACGAAGATGAGTTTCGATTATGAGTATCTACATAAAAGTGATTTCCATGTTAACTAGGTAGTCAAATTTAATTTCGGGTTAAATAAAGTAAGCAGTGGTATTTGGGTGAGGTTAATAATTTTGATTTATTATGATGCTCAAATCTAATTGGAATCTTATTGGCAACGTTCGTCCTATTCACATTATTTTTAAGGGCATTGACGTACAGAATAGAAATTTGCAAACAAACTGACAAAAGTAGAATTTAAAATTTGATAGCTTCCGTTTAATTGTACTTAGTGATGAGTCGACGGAGAAGCAAGTGGCTGGCTGAAGCAATTCCCTCACAGGGAATATTATTGCGAAAGCTTCTGCTCTGGGGTTGGATGTTCTTAAAATCGTAGTAGTCGTTGTCCTGGACGGGGAATTCTAGTTACAGGGATAAATGCAGATTCAGCTTAGAGGAGAATCTATGCATAATCATATTTTAAATGCTGAATAATGCAATTAATTATGAATTTCAGGACAAATTCGGCAAACTGGTGACAGTTGTGCCCGAGATACACGCGCTGGCGGCCAGGGGCGAGGAGCACCTGTACCAGCGACACTGCGCCGGCCAAGCGCCCACTCAGACCCTTCTCATGGAGATGCTACACGCCAAGCGCAAGTAAGTCTATGAATATTACAGCTGATATCCTTATACTAAATGTTTCTCTCCATAACTTTAACTAGGACTTGGTGGAACGGTGGAGACCGTTTGAAAAGTGCCGGAGAACAAAGCTACATGCCATTGTGCACCAGAAACCGCAACACCAGGTACTTTAGATGAATTACTTCGATGGGAATAAATACAATGGATCATGATGGCGGACTGAAAAAAAATCTCAAGTGACTAATTAATGTAATAATTGAGAAATTATAGATTGGCACTAAGTTTTATGTTACAAAATTTCTAAATTAAATCGTGAAAAAACAGCAATGACAGACAGCCATATAAAATTGTACGGTTCCTTCGACATAGGACCCTAAAAAAATATGCAAACCAATATTACCGCCCGATTAGGAAAACTGCAAAATAATTATGTATAACATTTTATTATGTATGCCGTACGATTTAAGCTCTTCACAATGTATTCCGAGCAAAATAATAACAAAAAGCCGATTAAACCTGTACTTCTGCATGTGTGTTTGTTACCACTAAGCTCCGTAACGGCTGAACCGATTTTGATGACATTTGGCATATAGCTAATAATAGTCCATGTGGAAGAAGCCGCAGTCGGCAGCTAGGAAGATATAGAGTTAAGGTTACATTATTCCAACAGGCGTTCGAGAGCAGTAATGCAGTTTTCCCTGTCAAACATATAGCGTCATTTACAATACAAATAACTTTGAAGGTAATTTTTTTGATGACTGACGTCTTATTACAATTTGTGCTCATAAATTCACCGATCAGACACTTTATTTAGAGCAATGCAATATCAGCCAAAATTGAAAAGTGCTTTATAGTTTACCATACTTCCATATTGTTAGCCCGACGTGCGCTAGTTTTTGGATTGGGGCTAGATATCAGCTGTCATTGTTTGTGTTCCAATTGGAAAATGGAGGCGGGGGTTACTACAATATAAAAATAGAACACCATTCTAGCCGATTGGCATATCAATTTTGCGATAAAATTAGAACATCGTGATTACCGACTGCAATCAATCGCGTTTTGGAATAATATAATCTTGGCTTAAATAAAGAGGAAAGTTTTAAGAAATTTACTTCGATAATATTATTATATTATTTAGTGCCTGGGAACAAGAAGCGCTTGAATGCCATAATTTATGTCCATAGTCTGATTTTAACTTCTTCTCGTTTATTACGAATATATTCCCACATGACGTCATTATGGGTGACCAAAAAAAAATACAAGGAAAATTATGATGATTGTATTTGCGATTTAAGAATAGTATTGACAGTAGCATAGTTACATTATTATTGTAAACCAATGGTGCATGTGTAATCTCGTTTTAGGCCAATTGGAGGCGAAATGGTTAACCGGAGTGCCGAGCACACGCCGACTCTTGACCGATTGTATGTTATGACTCTATATACAACTAAATTCTTGTTTATTTTTTCCATCACCTTTTATACATATCACCATCTCTTTTTACCGCACCCTTTTAATAATACATTCACAGTTTTATTGAGAGTTGCCAGAAATTAATATTTTATTGAAATGATGTACATACTTCGGAATGACTGCTCCAAACAAAGTTTTCACAATTCAAAATTAAATATTCTCAATTTTCATAAACGCGCAGATGGTCCTCTGGCAACTCTCTATATTATGATTTTATTATACACCTAGCTTTGTAACACCATATCACAGAATTTCATAACGAATTTATTTATGTATATTTACGTTTCAATAGTTTTCCCCAAAGGCTTTGATTTGGACCTACGACCTATGTAACCGAAACCAACAATATCTGAAATGAGTTAACCCTTTTCATGCACGCCTGAAGCCGATTAAATCCTAAAAATTCATTTTTACTTGAATGCTGTGATAGGAGATCTCTTGGTAGTGATTTAGTAGACATTCACACACGGCACGTAGATTCTATTATGTTGCCCACAAACTCAATCTAAGTCTCTTCTCTACTCTATTTATCTGGTTTCAGAGGGTCAAGCATTTTTGAGAATTTGGCCAAATACCTTTTCGAATCATAAAGTCACCGAAGGGACCTATAGTTAATTTAAAGAAGATTACAACCAAAGTTCGACAAACCGGTTTGTTTTATTTTTTATAATTATTGGAATGTTAATATAATACAATATTAAGGCGGGCTAAATAATGTGCAATATATACATTATTATATTATGTGAAAATAGTTAAAACCAGGGCACTACCTAAGCTGAAAAATACCAATGCAGCGCGGAGTGCGGTTCCCCGCTCGGCGCTGTCAGTTCGATACAATTTGGCAGCACCGCACGGCACTGTTATTTTAATGAAAATTTATCATAGTGATAGCGCCGCGCGGCGCGCCGCAAGCAACGCTGCATTGATCTGTCTTTCGCCTAAGTATTTCACCAGATAAGAATTAGTGCTTTGATGAATATTAACTAACTTCGCATGATTCTTAATCGAAGCCCTTGAAATATATCTACCTGTCCACAAAACTACGTAACTAAGACCAGGTACACATGACTGATGACCATAACTAGATTACTTTATTCAATACCTATCTGAGGAAATTGTCACAACTATTATACAATTAAAATAAAACACTCAAATAAAACTTAAAAAAAAACATTGAACTTTGATATTACGTACAGAATAATTAAAATAGTCATCAGTTCAGAAACCGATATCCAAAAATAACCGTTTTGTCAAAAAAAAAAACAAAAAAACAAATTTATGCTGCTCTTCCAAAGTCGTTTTGAAACAGTTACATGAACTTTCATAATAGCTTCTCTTGCATTTCAAGAATTATACGCCAATTACAGAGCAAAAAAGTTTGAATTATTGAGATGGGAAGAAAGACAGATTGTAAATATCTACCTAAATACATTTTTTTCTAAAAGTTGACAAGTTATCCAACAATCGGCAGTCAACACTTTGCAACACCTTTAGAGTCAAGCATGTCAGTTTAATGGACAATATAATAGTTAAATAATTACTATATAAAATAGGCTTAAGAGATAGACATACACAGGTATACGCCAAGCTTAACGTCTGTAATGCACGTGATAAATAAAAATTAGTTACACGATGCAATTTAATATGTAATACAGGACATTTTAAATATGTTTTGAAGTGAAATGCTCTCTGTGTCAGGTGCGGATTCCTGCCAGGCGATACGATTGAGCCTCATTCGCCAATATAGAGTAAGCATTATCTTGCACTATCCTACTGACAGAATGCGCAAGTCCGCACGCCTTCCTCGCACCTTTCTGTTTATTCACATAATCTTTTGAGACACTAAAGACCTCATTTTATGAAGACTAATAAAAATAAACTCGATGTTAAGATGAGCGCGGCATATTATTGCCGACTCAATTAAAGAGCTGTGGTATTGTTATTAAAAATGTTTTTAATCTGATAACCGATGTTTGGAATAAATTTACAGTTCGAAGAATATAATTCACGAATGTTTGTTCATCAAGGTCGTGGTGCACTCTTTATATATATATTTTGGTATGAGTTAAAGCTGTCAATTTATACTCGGATGTTTTCTTCTTATTACAATTGTTAACTCGAATGTGGCTTGATCGGTCTAATAAATATGCCTACGTTAGTAGCAATTTATAAATTAGAGAACAATTTGGAAATCAATTGTTGGTGATTGAATTTGAAATGAACCAGTCAAGCAATATTTGGACATACACATAATAATAAGCTACTTTAATATATTATAAGGTTATTATATATTCTCTTTTATTTAGCTAAATCTGCACTAGTAGAAAGTTAGATAGGAAGGTGGCTGAAAAAGTAGCTGCGACTAAAAACCACTAAAACATATATTTTCACGTTGGATTTGGTGTTATTTCAGTTGAACTGGTCTTTCCCCCCTTTATTGTATGTATGGTTGACCAACACACATTCGCAGGACATGCAAATAATTATGAATCAGTTATTTCATATTTATTAATATGTACATAATAACTCACCATTATTGTATATAAAAACACAAAATTACCGTTTACTACTTTTGTATTAGATATAAATTATAATAACATTGTTACCATAAATATAATCGATTCGGTTCTCGGTTCCATCTCTATTCCTAGTCGATTGACTAATTATTAAACTAACAAGATTTGTTTATCGTCAATGTTAAATTAAAACTGATTTGAGTTATCAGTACAGTGGATAAAAGATGGGTTTGCATCGGTGATTTTATTTCTGGTGACAGATTTATATCATCATGGATTAAACTACATAATATTATTGGTGCAAAATATCATAAAAATAACTATCGATTACTACACTGTACATTCAGATAACATTATTATGCTTGTTCTAATTAAGCCAATGTTATTGGAATATACATTTTACGAATTTTATAACGAACTAATCCTTAATAAGCCACTAGAGGTTTATTATGAATTAACAATTAATTGTGAAATCATTTTAATAATATTATGGCGTTTTATAATAAAAGTCAATACATATTATTTTTAGATTGGGCATAAATTAAAACGTCTATGTTATGATGGGTTATAAGACCGAGATTTTATCAATAGGTGGCGGGAAAAGCTAATTCACCATTTGTAGATAACACGGCGGAATGTTACAACAGCCACGTTCAATATTCAACCTACATTATTATCTCCACGTTTGCTTTCACCGTTTTACTATTATTTCCAGGCTTAAGTTAAAGCATTGTTTGCTTATTTTGACAACTTTATCAAAAGGATAATACAGCACCTAATGTGAATGCTAAGTTATGTTCGATATGAAATGTAGTGACGTTTGTTTGTTTTATATATTTGTGCGGTTTCTGTTTCCAGGTCTTGAACTCCCAGTGAATAAGAAACGCCAACGAGAAGAACGCGTATAAGCAAAGCGCCCCGACACCACTTCCGATCGTCAAATATAAGTTATACAAATAATTACTTATTTAGTGTAAGTTTGTAACTTGGTGTGTGATTTTTTTTAAGTTATTGCGCGGAGCGCCTGCGGTGCCGCGCGTGCCTAGTCCGTATACAGATAAAACAAATATTTATCTACCTTAAATCTGTAACATAATATACAAAAATATTGTACACCAGTCTTGTGTAGCTACATTTAATTTATTTAGCAGTCTATGTCGTTAACATCAAAATTATTTAAGTACATAACATAATATACCTTAGGTTTCTTTAACTCCGGTGCGTAAGCAAAAGGAATATAACTATACATATTTTAGGAAAGCGTCTGTGATTATAAACGAAGAAATTTGGTGGAAACTGTTTTAATGTTAGTTGAAATGAATATTTGTAGTTTATAATGATTATACTATACAGTGATCGTTAGTTTTATTGCAGTAGCTATGAATGTATGTATATGGTGACCAGCTTTCTATGTCGTTACTTATGAATATACTAATGTGGTTCATGTTTTGTTACTAAAGCACTTGTATTTGTCGTGTTCACTGAGTATGAGTACAATTTTCGTTCTATGCTTGAGTGGCTGTGGCTATGCGGCGTCTGTGGTTATGACGAATGTTGATGTATGACTGGAGCGGTGGGTGAGGATCTTACAGTAGCTCCACTGGCTTTCATTGAACTTACATTTTATTACGAGTTGATATTTGGAAATTTAAAATATAATTATTATGTAATGTAGTAACGTATCCGATAAGAAACATTTAAAACTAATTCAAATTCTACTGTTGTTCCATAATATGATATTTTAACTGGGTGTTTCATAAATGTTATCAATTTTATTAATCGGCCATACCCGTACAAAAAAAATATGTAAATATCATTATTAAGCACATTTACAGTGATTTAATCTACTTGTAATTATGTAAATTATATCTCAACATACTTGCAAGAAGCCTTAGAAATCGTAGATTTTTAAAGAAATGAATACGAGCGCCTACCGGCAGATGGCCGAGGCAGGCAATGTATTTTTATATAAAACATATTGTCTTTATTAACATATATAATATGTTAACTGAAAGCACATGGTTTCGTATTTTTCTAAAAAAAAATGATTATGGTAGAAATTCTAATGAACGTAAAATAATATTAAATCTACTTTAAAAGTGGAAAACATTATTCATAAAGAAATTAATAAATAATAATCATGATATCGAAATATATTTTTTGTTAAATCCTTTGACATTGTGGCGTTGCAAATTTGATTTGGAAACGTTTATTTTTTTATTATTTTAAGCATCAATTTGTGTTAAATTTCTCATAACAGATTGGAAAATGTTTCCAATGGAAGGCTTTGATGTTTTAAAAAAATATTGTCCTGCAGGCCAATGCTATAAATAAAGCTTTTATACGTGCTAGGACGAACAGAGCGACGACGCGCGCGCACTCACTCCATTACGAAAAAGGCACGAGTGCGTAATAATAGGAGTATACGTGTGTGTGGGTGCGCCACACTGACAGTCGTGTTTCTTCTAAACATAGTTGACCGGTGTCGGCGCGTCTGTTGCTCCGCATGTATATTAACTAACATCAACACCACACTAAGTAGAATGGGCTTCTTAAAGTAAACGTAAGTTAAATGATCTACGATTAATCGATATTGTGATTGAGATGTGTGTTTAATTGAATGTTTTATTTTTATCTCGATATCACTGCACCAAGTGCAAATTTTTAGATCGTAGTATGCATCAACGAGTACTAGGTTTTAAATACTATGTGTACTAGTGATTTTCCCATACTTCTTAAAATTAATTTCTTCTAAGCTATAGTTTACGAGGCACCATTTTTAAATATATATTTATTATATTATAATACCGTCCAGTGACAAAAACTAATTTTATTCTCATGACATAAGAGTTAAAATAATTCATTGGAAATTTAATGCTGTTAAAAAAAAAAGCTTTGTAATTAATTGTATTTTAAATTCTTATTGTTATTTTAATTATTTGACGAGTTATAGATCTATAAGTAAGTGAAATAGTGTTGTTAAAATACATGTTGTTTAAAATTCGATATCTGAATACAATATGTGTACACTCATACCGTATAGTTCCTTAAAATATTGTGGTGGTACAATTTTTGTGATGCTTGCCACAGAGTTTGACAAGTTGAGATTGATAAAGGATTATTAATGTTATCGTAGTGAAATAACTAAATTAACACATCTTATCCGAACCTCTAAGGAATATATTTAAATCGTTGTTGGAATCTAGAAGAGGCCCTTTGAAATATTATAATCAGTCGTACGTCTTGCGTAGTGTCACATAAATATTATGTAGAACCGGCTTTATCAGTACCAATTACTACCCCACGTCCGTTGCCTTGTTCCGTATACATGTCTATATGAAATATGTTCGTATATATTTAACTTTTACGTGTGAGGTTGCGATCCGTGATTCCAGTAAACATTAAAACAGATATGATAAATATAACTGAATAGCAGCTGTGACTTGATCTAACGGACCTCGGAGAGATTAATTGACTATTATTGTGAGTTATAAATAACAGATCATTATTAAAAGCTGACGCGGCTGCACATTCGCACAAAGTGCTTCTACAAGTGTAAGTAGAATCACGGCACTAATATGTATGACGTCACACTGAAAAAGCATTATGAAAAGACTTTCTGTCTCTGTCACTCGTTGTGAGTGTGACAGAAACTACTATCGTGTTGTTTGTTATTAGTGATAGGACTTCCTTCCAGTGTGCTTCCTTTTTTGTATCAATTTAAATATTTTCCCCTGAGAGCTTAGAACAGCATCGCTTCTTTAGAATGTTTTCGGTCTGGAGACACCTGACGCGGACTGACGTGACGCGTTTTACAATGTTTCGTGATAACACCATATTACTTCATTAGTGCCAGTACTGGCGAACAAGCGAGCTTTTAATATTGGAACTGTATCATTTGACTCCATCCTCTGTCAGTAAACTGGAGTCAGCCGAAGCTTCACCGGCGTAAGCGCTTTAATGAAAGGCAAAGCTGATCTGTGATGATATAACATAGTTAGGTACTAGGCTATATGGGTCATTAAAAATTTCCGAGTCCTTTGTGGTACAACCACAAAACGTGATCGACTTTTGAAACATACCACTGACTTAATAGAATCGTTTTACAATATTGACAAAGAAAGATAATATTTTTTGATGACGAGTTAACAGTAGTGTGAAGGCAGTTGTTGCTAAAAATTTAGATTCCTTCTATTAGTTTTGTGATTTTTATTTTACCAAACATGTTACCATTTCAAATAACTAGTATTTTTTACCAGTACTTTATAAATCTGCTTCAATATACAGTGTTATTTTTATACTTATATCGTTCGACAGAAAATCACAGTTCTAGTACAAGGGGTCGGGTTCAAGTCACTCACAACACTGTTGATTACATAAAAAGCCTCATACAACGCATATTCTAAAGCATATATTTAGGTAACATATTCCTACCCACATTATATTATATTGACCAAATAAATCAAATAAAATATTTTTTTAAATAGCCGAAATATACATTGAATTGTAACTGACTTATAAAATAGTGCCCTTACAGAATGGACAGTGTTCGCCTTCCTCGGAATAAAATATTCTAAATACCGATTTCTAAAATCCCAATATTCCTAACGCAATCGTAATAATAATCGTAACTTATTCTCCGTCGAATGTTAATAGTTTCTACATAGAGAAGTGGCCAGATCTCTATTAACGACCGGCGTGCATTACTATAAGCTTCAAGTAAAGTTTTGAAATCCCTAATAAATGTTACATTTAACTATGATGAGAATAGATTTAATAATTGGAGGGCGATCGTCCGTAGATAACAGTAGGTTAAGCGCTTGCATGAGCCAATTCCAGACTATGGATTTTTAATTAATATAAATGTTGAAACATAAATGGATAACTTAGTATTTACTCATCAAAAATATATGTGTGTTATTCGATCTAGTTCAGTGTTGTGTAATACCCGTGTCACTTAAATGTTTCAATAGAAAATTAAATTACAGATTAATATTTTTAAAGAATACGTAACGTTTATAGCATTAGGAAGTGTTTGTTCATGGAATAAGTACTTTTTTTGTTTGTTCACATCTACGGCCACAATATACTTAGGGCCCTATAACCTGTCGATTACAGTATGTCTATGTATTATCTTCCTGAGCTGATTAACTTTTTCTTCCTTCATACTAAAGTCACGTGAGTCTTTTAGTTAATTGTCAATTCCATATAGTTAGGAGGTTTATTGTTTGAGTTGAACACGGTTGGGGCACTGCGGACTGCGCAGTGCTCGCGGAACTTACAAGTCCTATGTGGATGCCACACTAAAACACATCTCGCGTAGCAACTATAATTTAGACAATAAACAATCTGTTATTTTAGGTGCCAGTGTTCGTTTAAATAATGTTCGTATTCATTCATCTCGTATATTTTATCCATTCACTGTTCTTTTATTGTATTTAAGACGAGGCTCCCTGTTGCAAGTTGGTGTATCAAACACGGTATTTGAATCTGATTACCCAACGTTTGCTCCAGATATTTTATCTTAACGCAACACGCGATATAAAACAATATTTCCACACTGGGTATTTCTTTTCGACCTAATACTCAAGCTTTTGAAAAGAAAGTTGACTCGCGCCATATTTCGGTAAAATACATAACATTGAGGGTCGAGCCTCACCTTAACTACTTCCATATTATTTAGATAAGTACCTTTGATTTAAATGTTAAATTCGTATAAAATCTAAAACCTACTATCTATTTCTAAGGTTAGGATGTAACACACGGCGAGACGCTGTATTTTAGTATTTATGTAATATCTATATTTATAAAGTAGGATGATAAGTTTCTAAAATTTAAGATACACAATGAGTGTTCTATTTAAATGTACATTTTGAGTTCAATTAGATTGTAAGCTATATGTTTAAAGTTGTGACTAAGAGTTGTACCAAGTGCACAGGAGCACCCGATGCGCCGCGCACAGCTCTGCGCGTGGGGGCATCGCGCGCTACCGACCGGGCACTGTTCTTTCGCTCAGATTCGCTCGTTCAGTTTTCACATCGTAACTGTCATCCTAGCACTTACCGACGGGACTTGTGTGTTCCCAGCTCGCTTCTAATCGTGGAATTTCATCATTTAGCATGCTTCACTTGACGGTAATTTTAATCAGCATTGTATTTTAAGTCGGTTTGGGGGCGTGAGGGAGGCGTGCGTCGCACACATTCCAAAATGACGTTGAACCGTAACGCCGAGCGGCGCGCCTCGGTCAAAAGCGTTACAGTTTTGTTAGTTAGCCACTTTGTTGTTCATTAACGATAAGCTAGGTTTAATCTCAATCGGTGTTGTCTGTGTATAGTATTCTATCGATTTAATTTACGTGAGGATGTGAATTTGAGCGAACCGACAGGCCGCTGCCTGACAGTTCATGCTAGTTATAAATCTAAGTACCTAAGCGATCATTTCTGTTGACCTAACTTTATTTCGTGATCCGTGTTAGTTCTACTTTATCATTATAACATTATGTACATATAGATAGGTGAAGCATACGGTGTTCATCTGAAATTGTTTGTTGAATCTGATAATATGTGGGGCAAATACCAATGCAACATCGCATTTGTCGTTGATACATAAATGATTTATCTCATACGGTCATACCATAGATAATAATTTGGTAATTATAATAATATGTGTTATACTATAAGACGGCGGCGGTGAGGTCGCGACTCGGGTGCAACGGCGTCGTACGGCCGTGGATAGCGTCCTGGATACCCTCTACTCACCTTTCCTCTTCAAGGACACGGCTTCTTGGCGGCTGCTCCTATTTTAACTCGACTTAGATTTAACCTTACATAAAAACGCATCACTTTTAACATCACTAATTAGTAAGTCTCGACATAGTTCCAACTGGCTGCTTTTAAGGATGCACTGTTTGAGATGAGCAGACAGGCATTATCAGTTGGCAACGATCCACTGGCCGAGCGAGCACGACCGCGCCTATCCCGCGTCACGGCCTCACGATAAGTCGTTGCATTATTGTAATAGTTATCATTGTCGCTAAATCTTTAATCTTAATTTTATTGTCGATATACCTACTTGTTTAGAGGTGTCATTAAGTTTTAAACACGATGATCTATTTAGATTACATACATAGATACATGTTAGGCGGTGTGTTCTGTGCACACTGCGCCCTCGTTGTATTTATTTCTTCGTGATTATACTATTCAGTAATATTGTGAAAACTCCGCGAGGCGGCGGCGTGCGTCGCCGTCCGTTACTGTAGAAATAAATGATATTTTCGTTTAAACTATTGTGTCTTTCTTTATTGTTCACGGTGAACCTGATCCTATAGTTTCATTAAAATAGGCTGAGGTGTAGGTAGGCCTTTCTAAACATAATTACATACAGGGAACTTAGGACTCTTTTTGCACAAGTAGGTGAGGTTGGTAGCCTAATTTCACACAGAAATAGTAGTGAAATTTCGAGCTTACTATTCTAAAATATACTCTATAAAGGTTTTCAGCTAAAAATTATCAAACATCTCTTTCGTTTCAGCTATAGCCGTTTTATATTCAGTTATTGACAACAGAACTAATACTATTGGGCCAAATTACACGATCAATATTATATATAGTTTAGATATCGTATAATTATTATCTTCAATACCATTATCCAGGTAGTAATAATCGCAATACCGTCAATAAAGTCAATATTTCATCAATATTGGATCACTGTATCGAGTATCCAATATATTGATGATGGTACAGAATATTGATAGTGTAATAGGCCGCATTGTAAACTTCAACTAAACGCTAAACTCATCAATATTAAATCTAAAGGCGTTATCCGAGAAACACGGTTCGTCTAGTAGGAGAACATTTTCAAAACTGAAACAAGATATTAACTTCAAAAATATTTTATTACAACAATTACAAACATACTATTCTACACGATTTTTGTACGTAGAGCCAGTCTAACTCCCTCGTGCCTCATGGCTGCATCCTCAGGGATCCGTCGAGCCGAATGGTTTCGCCGTTGAGCATAGTGTTCTGTATAATGCTTTGTACGAGCAGAGCGAACTCGTGCGGGTGCCCGAGACGAGACGGGAATGGGACCGAAGCTTCTAAACTCTTTTTGATAGGCTCCGACAGATTCTCCATCATTGGTGTGCGGAATAAGCCTGGAGAGAAAAAAACGCCAAATGAATAAACATGTTCATTGTCATGGCTGCGGCGAGCGACGAACGCGTCTGACGCCAGGATCGGAGTCACAACACAATATATCTTACATAAAGCAGGATCTATAATATGTGTGTTGTGGCTTTATATTACGTATTAACACTATTAATAACTCTTTAAGGCATTTTTTGATGCTACTAAGCAAAATTGTTACCTGATGGTAAGCGCCAGGCCTGCCCATAACAGCTACAGTGCCACTCAGTACTTTCCGTTACACAATCTGTTTGGTTAGTTCACAAATAAATGACAAATTGCACTTTTCATTTTATCCATCACATTGAGCGATATGACCGACCTTTGTTAAATTGTTTTCAACAAGGTGTATAAGTTATCTAATATTTTAATTATAGTCTCAGACATCTTTGACGTCAGCAATCCTCGTTCGATCCAATAAAGTACTAAGAAACTGTCCTGTACTCTTACGGGCTCCGTGGCGACCGTGGCGTAGTGGGTCATGCATGAGTCAACTGCAAAGCTTGAGGTTGCGGGTTCGATGCCCGCGCACCAGGCCCTAAGAGGACCGTAATTCAACAAACACCATCCGATAAACAGCTTTGCTTAGTAGTATAAAACATGCCTTAAAGAGTTACTAGTGTTAATACATAATATGTAATATAAAGTACATAAATTAAGAAACTTTAATAATGCCAATAAGAATGGCGTAAACGTGTGGAGGCCCAGCAGTGGGGGCTCAAATATGACTGATAAGATATTATCAGATTTATTTGCTAAAACAGTATGCGAAATAGTTTCGTGCTTTTTGGAGCACACCTGCTAGATAAACTGTACGTTTATCTGAATCTCCGAGACCTACTCTGATGTCCCCATTGGCATCGGTGAAGTCGCCGATATGACGCACAATGGGCTGTGTTACATACAAAACATAATATCTAAATCTCACGAGTACGAGTACACGAGTATTTTTGATGAGAACTATTCAACGCGTCGGTATAGGCCACCGGGTTCTGGTCGGTAGCTATTTTCTAAGATTTAAATAGAATACCGGTGTAGACAAAATCGCGTATCATCACCTTCTTACCAGTATTAATAAACACTTTTACAGTCATGGGAGAGTGCAGTGCGTATAATATAATGTAACAAAACACGGATGTTTAACAAAACAATAGCTCAGCTAATCTCGGTTCACTAGGACAATAGCAGTCCTGTTGGTCTCTGAATGTACTGTACTGAGGGTACATAAAAAATCACAAAAAGGATAACCTGGTGCAATGGTGACGACCCTGATGCCCTGCTTGGCGAGGTCTCTCGCGATCGGCAGCGTCATGCCCACTACGCCGGCTTTGGACGCGGAGTACGCTGCTTGCCCGATCTGTAGACAATCCAATCGATGGACTTTGACTGCTGAGCCGAAAACACCACAGTTGTGTTTTCAGCAGTGAACTTGTTAAGAACAAAGAACTGACGCTGATCAAAACTATAAACTATCGGATCGAGCTATAGACTCGACCACGACAGCTCATCAAAAGCAATGTTAAAAAAAAACTTGCTCACTCTCTCACCTGTTCCCAATATTATCCTCTAATGTACAGAGATTATATGGTCCTGCATCCCCCCCTTAGCCTAACCAATAGGTGAGGAGGTGCAACGACAGTGAGTAACTAGATGGTGTTCCAATAAACCACCTTCTATAATTGGAATAATGCCTCATAGGCGGCTAATGCTTCCACCACAAAATTTCAGGACACCCAATCGCAGGATGTCAAAGTTAAACATCAACACAAAAGCAGAAGAAGAAATACATGTGAGATCAGAACAGAATTACATGATATGATAACGTAGAAAAAGTTACCTGTCCATCAAATGCAGAAACACTGGCCGTGTTGACAATGACTCCCCTTTGCCCGTCTATGTCGGGTGCATTCTTGCCGATGAGACCAGCGGCCAATCTGATCACGTTGAATGTGCCTATTAAATTAACCTGGAACATTTTACAATCTACGTCAAAAAGAATAATTATTATATTTTCAAGATCTATACAAATTAAATGCCGCTCTGGCTCTATTCTTTTAGTAAGGACTCCAACTTTATGTTAGTATCTAAACACAGAGATCCAAAACTCAACTGACTATAAAGAACTAAACAACTGAGAGATTAATCTTTTACTCATTCAGATATCAGTTATTTTTAAGAGCAAGGAGCAAGACATACCAACCTCAATAGTGTGCTTGAACAGTTTTAAGTCAAATGGTTGATCCTTCTTAAAGTTGTATACCCTGGCAGCGGAGCCCACGCCAGCACAGTTCACAGCAACATCGAGCCGACCAAACTTGTCCAGTGTTGTTTGTAAAGCCGTCTTCACATCTTGTTCTGATGTTACCTGTTCAAGAATGCAGGTGGGTACTATAGATATCTATCATTACATACAAGAACAGTGGCTTTTAGAACTTATGAAATATAAAATAATTGGTTATGGAAATGTCATTGGAGACAGGACTAACATATTTACCCGACTGCCCTAGATAGGTTATGTTTTCAGTGGTATGTTTCTTTAGTGCTTCCTACAGCTAACACTTTGACTGCAGAGCTGATTTTCTTGTCTAGCCACGGTTACAGATCTGCACACACTGTTGTGTTTTCCCATACTTGCGGCAAGTTATAAAAAGCACAACAGTTGGGTTTTCAGCAGTGAATGTGAACGACTTTATGTATTTTGATAAATGAGTTGCCTATCATTGGATTGGACTACATGAGCCATCAGGAGTTTTATAAAAATTAATTATTTACTCATTTTTTATATTGCTCCCAGCAACTATTAAAATAACATATTTAATGATTACCCTTGACAATTCATTCAGGTACCACCAAGTTGTTAATTGACACTTTATTTTCAGTGAGCATAAGATCTAAAAAAAGTGAAGTGAAGTGAAGTTGCCAAAATATGCATGTCACTTTTACTTGTCGAGCAACATAAATTTATTTTTAAAACCACAGTTGTAGTTTCTAATTAAATAATAATAAATGCAGACTTACATCAACAGGTACAAAAACTGTATTTTGACCAAGTTGCTTGGCAGTTTCTTGGCCGGAGCTAGACGGTAGATCGCATATGACAACCCGGCCACCTTGTTTCACGAGCTGTTCTGCAGTTGCTCGCCCGAGGCCGGAAGCTCCACCGGTAACTATACCCACCAAACCCTGGATGTTGTCAAAGAAGATTAAGTAGGTCTTAAACATAAGGAGTAAAGACTATGTAATGTGTAAAATTAACCCCTAAGATACTTTATTTCCTTTTTCTTTTTATATGTGGCTTTATTATAATATAAATATATAATAATAAAGGGCTAATAAAAATTAACCAAGATTTTATTGACACAACATTTAGAATAAAACATAATAACACGAACCTAGATACAAGTAGTATTTAACTGTGCACAAAACTTTTAATTGAAACTGCAGGCTTGATGAATATCTATAACTTACAACCCAATTTGATCAATAAAGTAAAACATTATTTTTAAATACGGTTTTGTAAATATCACAGATTAATTACTTGCCTTGAGCATGATTTCGGAGAATTAAATTCTTAGGTTAAATACGGCAAAATAGATCACTGAAATAAATGACGGGATTTCATCGGAACATTACATTTAACTATGTTAAACTTGAGTAGAGTAACCTTTGCACTCGCATTAATTACGCAATCAACTCGGCACTACATTAAGTTTATGCGGTACAAAAGATAAGATCGCAAGTATAACAACGTTCAATCAAAAAGTTTTAAAATAAATTGAATTTTGATAAGTGTGCAGTGCTGCCAGTTTAGCCAATTTGTTATTTTTTTCTTTTTGGCTCCGCTCGATTAGTACATTTAGCCAGTGTCAAGTATGAGTTAAAAGTTTTTTTTTTAGATTTTCCCTTGTTAAGATAATAGTAAAAATGTCAATTCTTGCCCATTAAGGAGTATGTCATAGGTATGATTTAGTAAAGTGGTGCCACCACTTTGGTGGGTGCTTTACTGAATCTTCTTGAAATATTTAGAGAGAACACGAAATTACACGATATTTGAGTTTGTTTTATTTGCCCATACTCGTACACATTAACGAACACTCACTATTAAATTAATGTTCCACCAATATTAAACATTAACATTACTTATGTTTACCTACAATTTTGTTTTAGGACGTGGAAGATCTTACACTATTGCGATTATGTTGCGGGAGATAATGGAAGCGGGGCGCATTATCGGAATAACGCTGCGATATATTACCGACCGATAACATCGCGCCTGTGTGGTACTGACTTGAAATTGTTCAATCGCTAATTGAATGTAGGTATATACATAGGTAGGTAGCATTTATAGTTCTCATGTTTAACACTTTGACAATCAATCAATCTAACTATCAAGTATGGTGATTGAGTTCTATTTATAGCAATTATCCCAGACTCCCAGGATGTAAGAGCTTGTACCGGTTCCCTTTGACACGACAAATTAAGTCATTCTGCGGGCAGTGTTATCGAGGAATATCAATGTTAGTACTGTCAACAGTAGCAGGAAATCCAACGGATGCTATATTATTTAATAACATGACATTGTTATGTTACTTAACAATCGTTGTAAGTCGCATATACTTTATATAAGTTACCTCTATGTCAAACATGGGATCCAAGTACAGGCATAATCAATTCTTGTGTGGAACATGACGGTTGTTTCGGGAATGATGTCTCCGAAGTATGTGGTGCTCTTTTTATCCGTCCTATTCATGGTAGTGGTGGCGAAGAGGGAGCGACACAAAGTGACGAATTCTCCGAGAGAGATGGCAAATTATGAAGAGAATGATAAACGGAACACCAAAGAGGAGAAGCCGACCGCGGTGGTCCCGACCCGGAACATCGTTGGAGACGCAGTAGTTGAGAAGTTCGTGGAAACGCTCATGGCCAGCGAGAGATACCTGAAGATGGTCGAAACGGTCGAACGGAAGCTGAACCACTTAGATGCAACTTTCCACGAAAAATCGAACAGTATACTCAAATATGTATCGGAGACTTTCCGAATGGTGAAGTCGGCGGGCTCCGATTCCATGGAAAAGGCTCTCACCGGACTGAAGATGGATTTGGAACGGTTGAAGCAGGTGGTGACCTCTCGACTGGATCAACCTACGATGCGTGGTAGGTATGCTTCGTTTAATTTGTATAAGTACTAATTACTTAATACATATCATTCTGTTTTTATTATTTTATTCTAAATAAAAAAAAGTTCTTCTAAGTTCAAAACGGAATTAAAGTTTGTCTGTTCGTCTGTCGGGTTGTTTCTGTATGACGTAGAAACTACTGAAACGATTGCAATGTGGTTATCACTGTATCGTTTGTAACTTAGAATCTGACTTGTGGAATGAATAGACATACAATTAGTAACGGAGTTATTGATTAAATACTGTTTATAGGCAATTGTTTGTGAGAAACTGTCTTCTATCGATATCAAAACAAATTAATTAATAAAATTTGAAAATTACATAACATCAAATATTTTGTATTAACCAGCGGCAGCGGCTCAAAAACAGTAACTTCAATGTTTGAGTAGACACTAAAATTAATAAAATTACACCGTGTTTATTTTGTCTAAACAATATTTTACTGTGGCCCTCAGCGAATAATAGCGATCGACATTTTTACCAATTCAAATGGATATAAAAAGTAACTTTTGTATTTAGTAAGTACGGAAGTCCTCGTATGTCTCGGACACGTCGTCTTGTCACACGTCTGGGAAGAATGCAGGAACTCTACTGCATTCTTCCTTCGTTCTTCTTTCGTTGTACCTACTGGTTCACATGTTCACAAGCGCACCTGGAGCTGAAACTATTGTTCTCCGGACTTGTGTCATCCCGCTATTCTTTTTCGAGGTGGGGTGTTTAGTGTATGCCTCTAGCCAGCCAAGAGCCGTGTGGTCCCAGGTAAGCGCCACGCCTGCCCATAACAACTACAGTGCCACTCAGAACTTTCTACTACAAAATTGCGGCACTGCACTGCGCCCGTCATTCTGAGACATTGGTTCTAAAGTCTTATATTATTATGCCCAATAATTTTGCTGGAAAAAGGGCCCAACATAGTAATCTTGGCACACTAATATCTCAATATCTCCCCAGGAGACTCTTGTAGAAGAGGCCTACCACTTTCAATATTTAGGCAAAAACCGATACATCACATCATTTTTATACCCTCTTAAGCGTAACGCAAAAGCGTCTAGCAAATGACTCGACTTTAAAATAATGAGACGGAGCAAAGCTGTTATGCGAAACATTCTGGGATGATATTTTGCCAGTCAAAAAATCTATAACGCGAGTGAATTGATATTTTGGATCAGTATGCACAAAAAGCGCCGCAAAAATAATCTCAATAAATCAAAATATTCTCGTGCGACCGACGATACAAGCTCCTAGCTGTTAGCTTTGATTTATACTTGTTAGTGTCAATAAAGAGATAAATATCTAGAGATAAATAATATTGTATGAGAATCGCTAACAAGGTGCGAACACTCACGGTTCAGGCATTCTTCAATCGATGTTTTTGTTACCTGTCACCCAGTTTAGTAAACATGCGTGTCAACGAGATCTACAAACGT
Source organism: Campaea margaritaria (assembly GCA_912999815.1). NCBI lineage: Eukaryota > Metazoa > Arthropoda > Insecta > Lepidoptera > Geometridae > Campaea > Campaea margaritaria. Next base: position 13,458,139 of record OU538788.1, read on the forward strand.
ATCAGTCACGTTCAATCTCACTTACAATCCGCATCTCGAAATGTTACGAAACGTTAATGCTTTTGATACAATATTAATATTGTTTGTGGTTCTATCGGTGATATCTTGTGAACCGAATAGGGACAAGAAAGGGAAACAGAAGAGCGATTACGGCGGGGATAAGACCTTGTGGAAGAAGCAGTTCGAAGACGAACTCAACGACGCCATGCTGAATACAAAGAAGCACAGCGGTAACTTGACGCGAGTCGCGCAGTCGCCTTCCATATCGGACAACGAAATTGTGGTAGAGAAGCTGATGGACACTATTTCCTCCAGTGAAAAATATCTTAAAAAGGTTGAGAGCATTGACTTCAGATTGAACCGGTTGGACATTGAGGTTCATGAAAAAACTAACGCCATATTGACGAAATTGACGGACCTGAGCAAGGCCGTCCGGGAAGAAGTCATGTCGGACAAACTGGAAATGATACTGGATACACTGAAGAGTGATATAAATCACATTAAATTCTATTTAGATAAGAGTCCGCGTGCAACCAACGATGGTACACAATAGATTTTAATTTACCATAGCTTGAATTTAGAATTATTGTAGCCCTGATATCCACGGGGTCCAGTTTAGTTCAATGAGTGGATATCGTATGACCATAATGCGCCGAGAAAATACTCGTTCGTTGTAGATACCATCTGCAATGTGTTTTGACTTTTAGCATGAAAGCTGATTGGTCGGAAAGAAAGATTGCTGACTTGGATCGGCTCATTTTGCTTATTAACCCCGACGCAAAAACGACGGGGTGTTATAAGTTAGACGTTTTGGTCTGCGTGTGTATTCGTGTGTGTATGCGTGTGTGTGTGTGTGTGTGTTTGCGTGTGTGTGTGTGTGTGTGTGGCATCGTAGCTCCCGAACGGATGCACCGATTTAGATTTTTTTTATTTTATATGTAGTATTATTACTCGAATATGTGTGTGCTGGCGACCACGTGCAGAAACTTTATACGCATTAGTTTATATTTTATTTAGGTCTATTTTTGGTACGGCACGTAATTATGTGTATTAACTACACTACGGGTTACACTGGCTTTCCAATTTCCCACAGGAGTTTCATTATCTTTAAGTATAAGTATTTAAGTAGAAGCGGTGGTAGCCTAGTGGGAGAACGTTCGCCTTCCAATCCCAGTGCGGGCACGTACCAATGTGTTTCTGTAAAACATATGTACGTAATTATCACTCGCATTTCGGTGAAGGAAAACATCGTGAGGAAACCCACATACTAACCCGAGAATTATTTCGGAGGTAGGTATGTTATCCACCAAGCCGGACTGGGCCCCCGTGGTGGATTATAGCCTAACCCTCCTCACGAAAGTGAGGAGAGACCCGTGCCCAGCAGTGGGACGTTTTGGGTTTTTGATGATGATAATTATTTAGTACAGGTACAGTGTAAAGAACTACTTAGTAATAAATTAAGCTGCGGTATAGCTTAACGAGACGAGCATGTCGTTCACTTGATGGTAAACGCCGTGCTTGTCCGTTGCAGCGCTAGCTAGTAAGTGCAAAATCTTACAGGGTAAGTGCAATTGTGTTTGCAAGTGTTATGCTTTCGTCACAGGAGACATGTACTCGCAGTACTATATACTTTGGTTTTCAGTGGAAGGAGGGGGATACCACGGCGAGTCTGGCATGATAGAGAACCGGCTGTCGACGGTTGAGAACCTGATGAGGGGCGTGATGAGCGGCGTCGAATCCATAGTAGCCACCATGACGGAGGTTAAGAACCGACAACAAACCAGATCCTTTGCAAGGTGTGTAACGTACCTTCTTCCGTTTTAGATATACTTAGGTAATAAGACACTCCTACGGTACAAACGGGTGATTTCCGAATTTACCGGCCGAGGATCTGATAGAGGTTTTAATCTATTAGTTCTACTGGAGAACGTCCGCCTTCCAAGGAGAGGGTCGTGAGTTCAAACCCCAGTGTGGGCATGTACTTACGTGTTTCTTGTAAAACATATATATACGTAAAATTGAATTATTGAGTTCACTCAACACTCAACACTCTAGGCTTGAGAACATGCACCACAAGTGAAATTTGAAATAGCTGGTACCTCATTAGTCATTGCAATCGATCGAAGCTGTTGTTTTTATTATCAGCTAACATTCTCGCAGCCCAAAACTCAAAACAAGCAAACAAAACAAAATTCCTACTAATTCATGTTATATTTTAAATAACATTGCACACTGACATTAATATTTACTTATGAATTTATTACTGATCCATATTACGGAACGACCCCACTATCGTAGGTTAGACCTAGTTGTGGATTTTGAAATACGGGCTTAAAATTAACTCACAGTTCTGCGGACTGTAGACTTCGCAACTAAAAATATTTATGTAAATAAATAAAAAATTATTATAAGTTAAAGTTACTACCTTTCAAATAAGTACAAAAAGAACCATCGAAATCGGATCTCATACGGCGGAGATATCCAGTAGTCCCCTATTGCCCCTTCTTGGAGAAAGTAACTAGGTAGGTAGGACTCCAATCAAAAATCCCTGACAGGGAAAAAATCTATTAAATCATAAACCTTGGTATAAGTTGCGTCTAGATCTGTTTTTATATGCGACCTGTAGAAGAGTACACAAAAACTAATTCTGCCAAACCTGAAACAGATGATGTCTGATGTCAATTATGTTTTCAGTATGGTACTCCAATAATCCCAAGTACTATCAATCTACTGTTAGTCACTGTGGAGTTCCATTGTCTATTTTGCTTTTTTGTTTTTTTTTGTTCAGTTCGCTGTCTCAATAATTATGCAAGCAACCAACTCGACTGAGCAACGGAAAGTGGATCATTGGTTTGCAAGATTTTCCCCTAGCATAAACAACAAGAAAAGTTCAAATCACAGATATTATAAATAAGAAAGTTTGTTTCTACTACGGTTTGTGTATTTGTTTGCCTGTCCTCTTTTCACGCCGCAACGTTTGAACAGATTTTGACGATATTTGGTATCTATATTTATAGTTTGAGTCTAGGATAAGAAAATAGGTAATAATATATATTAGTTAACGCGGGGAACAGCTAGGAAAGGATCTATGTAATAATAAAATGTTGTTTTCCACAGGTCCGAGGGCATCAGCGCGCCGCCGCCGCCACCGACGGAAACGATTAATATGATAAACGAATTTAGGAAGGTTTTCCACGATCAAACAAGACAACGGAAATGCGACTGTAGGTTAGTATCGGCTAATCAGAGGTTCCGTGCATGGAATTAGTGTAGAGTGTAGTTCTTCCAGTCCAGACAGTGGTAGCTGGACCACGACCCTGAAACGGTTGTTTCTTTGTAACTAATTATTAAACACCTCTGCTGACGCTGAAGTGAGAATATCGCTACCTTCTATACTTTGTATCATTTATGGGTGATCAATAAAGAGAATCTACAGAAATCCAGTCTACAGAATTTTGAGATGTTCTATCTAACTTTGGAAATTTGTCTTTGCAGTGGTGGGACGCGATCAGGAAGGGTGGACCGCGCGGAGCGGTACCCCACGGACTGCCACGAGATTCAGATGCAGGGGTTCAATATCTCAGGAATTTACAAGATAAAGCCCGAAGAGATGGAGCCCTTCTACGTCCTGTGCGACCTCACCACCTTCGGAGGAGGCTGGACAGTAAGCATTCGCTATGTCCACACTGTGCTTTTTTCGTTCATCATCGGCTGCCATATAGCGTGCTAGAATCACAGTGTCACGCAGCAAAAAGCGGACAGAACGAAGTCATTTATTGCGTCCTTCAAAATCAGTAAGAAAATGACGACGAAAGTTGAAGGGCACAGTGTGGACATCCTTTACAAATAGTTGATTTGTTTTCATATGAGAAGAAATCAGCTATTCAATTCTATGACGTTCATACTGTATTTATGTATGCACACTGGTGGTTACCATACCATTTGTGCGACGATGGTGTCAATTACAGTAACAAACCCAATGGTTTCATCTTACCTAAGCACGCCTGTTGTTGAAATTCCATGTAACTAACCATTCCAGGTGGATGCATTGTATGTTTATGTCAAATCTTGTACGTCAATTTTAACGGTTCAGTAACTTTAACCTTACTTAAACCGCGTGATATGCAACCCACCCTAAATTAAAATTCCATTGAAATTCTAACGACAATACAGTGCTATGATTGTAGCGAGCCAAGCTGATGATAGATACGGAATGGGGAAACCGGAAACACCTAGGTACAATTTTTTTTTAATTCTAGGTGTTCCAGAACCGTTACGATGGCACTCAAGATTTCTTCAAAGACTGGGCAGACTACAGGTACGGGTTCGGAAACTTGGCGGGCGAGTTCTGGCTGGGGCTGGACAAGCTGAACTACCTGACCAACCAGAAACTGTACGAGCTTCGAGTGGAGGTGGAGACGCAGAACGGCCAGGAGGCCTACGCGGGGTACTCCGTGTTTACAGTCGGGCCAGAGCACGAAGGTTTCCGGATCAGCACGCTTGGAACTTATTACGGAACTGCCGGTTAGTTTTCCTCATAACTTTCTGACAGTATAATTTAAAAGCTTTTATGTAACTGACGAGTTATATGATATATGTTTAGATCATCTCTTCGCCCTTTCGCTCAAGTATGCCTTCCATTTTCAGCATTCATTTAATTCATAAGGGTGTTTATTTAGGTCAAATCTTGCATGTCAATTCGAGCCCAGCTCCCACTGTATAAGTGAGTTGAATATTGCATGCCAGTAAAGTTCCGATGACAATACAATTATGGTAATAAAACTCTCCATTGATTACCAGGTGGTGTGTACATATTTCGTAAAGGCTTGTCGGGGATAATATATTTTTCCTACCTACTTTTACAAATGAATTAAATTCTCGAGAGTAATACATTACCAAAAGCTTTTCTTAAAGCAATTACTATAATGAGATTATTCAATTATCGAATATGAATTCAGCTTTTAGTGATAGTGGAATTTAATATAGGTATCCAAACTTCTAGGCGACTCACTCTCCTACCACGCGGGTCAGAAGTTTTCAACCAGTGATGTGGACAATGACGAGTGGAAGGAGGGCTCCTGCGCCAACGAGCACGGCGGCGCCTGGTGGTATAAGGAGTGTGATAAAAGGTAATTCAACCCTTGTTCAACAGAGGTGAGCGATCCCAAAAGAGCAGCTAATGTATCATCAGTGTTAATTTAGTAGCGGTAACTCATGCGCTTTCCATTTGAACGACACACCGAGTTCGATTCTCGACCAATTACATATCGTAAGTTTTGTCTGTCTCGTAAGTTAAGTCTGTTATGGGCAGGCGCCCATAACAGACAAAACTTACCATCACAGCGCTTACCATCAGATGAACGACTTGCTCATCTCGTCAATCAGTCAAATAAAAAAAAAACACTGCATTAACTGTCTGTTATTTAACTTACGTGGGATTGTTCACCTCTAAACTATGAACTCCACAATAAAACTTAGGTGATATCGTCGCCTGCCAAAAATGATTAGTTAATTTTGCGATAAGTTATATTCTAGTGACTTTATTGAAGTGAACTACTTAGATAAACACGTCCTATCTGCTCAAACTAATTGTCATCATACATAATTCATTTAGGTATTTCGCGAATAAGACATCTTATTAACCTACCTACACGTATTAAGTATTTTGAAATATTGTAGATACGGGATGCACTTTGTATGAATTACTTTTAAAAGTAATAAAGCTAGGCTTACACATTTTTACTGACAAACAAAGGAAGAAATAAAACAACTACATACCTTACCGTTTGTGTGCTTGTCCGTTATTCACACCGCAAAGGCTGGACGGATTTTGATGAAATTCGGTACACTATAGTAACTTCAAGTCCTGGAAAAGAACATAGGATACTTTTTATCTCGTAAATATTAACGATTCTTGAGGGATAAAATTCAGTTAGTTTCTAATAATTGTGAGAATGTAACATTTCAGCAACCTGAATGGTAAATACGCATCTGCGACCGAGGAAAACCGGGGGCAGTCGTTATACTGGATATCGTTCAAGGGTCCCAACTACCCCCTGACGAAGACGAAGATGATGATCCGTCCGCTGCCCGCCAGCAAACCCCTCGAGCTCGGCGACGCCAACAGGGTAATGGCCTTTACTCATGATTCAGAGTTACAAAGGCTATGACGAAAGTATAAAGCAACTTGCAGCCATGTTAGTACGACTTCTATCTCTCTACTAGGCATGTCTAGTTTCCAGACACAATGGATTTTTAATTGAGGTCTGGCAGGATCCTTGACTGGAGTGATTCATCAACGTCAGTTGACTCAGTTTGCTACATCTCCTTTCGCTAAACATTGTTCTAAACGTTAAACATTCGTGTTGTCTATCTTGCTAAATAATAGTACTCGGTACTAAGATGAGTTTTCTCGTTGTAACTGACAATAATATTTGATAAAACTCGAATACGGGCTTTTTGGGTGGCAAAATGAAATAGAAAATGTCTGAACCAAAAGCTCCAAAGGTATTTCTACACTAAAGAGTTGTTGCAAAATACTACCCAAATTATCATTGCGAGATTTTTGCGAGATATTTTTCTTTTCGAACGAAGAACAAACGGCTCAAATGTTGTTTCAGAAACATATAGAAAATGTGAAGCTTCCCGTTACCGAGCCGAAGAAGAACATTCGAACCAAAGACGTGAAGGCGTCGTTCGACATAAGCAATCGACACTCTCCGTACCGTTTCGAGGGCGGACACGATGAAGCTTTCTTCCCAAACTAAGCTTTATATAAGCAAATAGTTAACTACAATGCATTATTACGACTATATTAGGGGTTCTGCATTATGTTACACGATAGGATGCTTTATTGTAAGGTGGTATTTAGTCTTATTCTGACGGTCAGTACTGACGTGCTGATATTAAAACCGTGACGCCGCAGTCTGTGCCTGGCTAAATGCACGCACGGTTTTCATAGCGTTGGATGACCGACGTCAGTACTGTCCATTAGGATACGATAGGGCCGATGTATACCAAGATCTGGGCCGTTATTCGATATGACCGCCTAGACTCGTAACGCGCTCGTTTTGAACTGTCAAAATAACGTGCGGGAAGCTAGCACGTTTCCAAAAGTGTAAAGGTTCAAAATAAGTTTAAAGGACGGTATAAATGACATCACACGTTTTCGGCAAGGAATCTCACGTGGCATGCGAATACCCTTGTGACCCTTGCGTAGACCACGAAGACATGACATGCGACCAGCGGTCAAAAACTAATATGAAAGCGAACCACTTTTTTATTGGTTTTTAAGTAGATCAGATGCTTCACCCCCATGTGCTCGTATGTGAGGGTTGATGGCACTTTATAGATATTGATAAATAGTTGGTAGTTGGCTGGTGGTTACCTTACGGAGCTGCTTGTCCTGTTATATTTAATTAGGTTCGTACCCACAGCAAGCATTTCAGGCCAGCTCAAAAATAGAGCGAGTGAAACTAAACTTGTAAACAATTAACAAACTCGACGGAGATAACACCGTTCTTGTAGGTAGTTCACTTCTTAGCGGCAAGCCACACTGAAGAGGTGCAACGCGCTGCATGCGGCGCGCTGCATGACGTATAATATACCATAAAATGTATGAGAGTGACAGCGTGCAGGTATCTGCGGCGCACCGCGTAAGTTTTATACACTTTGTATGAAAAAGACGTCTAGTGACGTCAAGCAGCGCACCGCCAACGGGTAGTTTTACAGAATGCACTGAGCTCTATGAAAAAACTTGTAACTTCTTGTACCTTCCAAATGTGTTTTCAGCCAGAACTGATAAAAGTCCTTTTTGACACATTCAAATAGTGATGCGACATTGATTATATTTTATCGACAACTTGTTTGTATTTTGAATGATAACACCTTCAGTGCTACAAACACAACTGTTGTGTTTGTTTTATGGAAAAACACTATGGAGCTAATCGGCTCAGCAGTGCAAGTGTTAATGGGTACGCAAACTTTAAACAGCGGCACAGTTCATGTTCTCGCTAGTTAATGTTGATATATGCTAGACCATGTCGCCTAGCCATGCAAAAAGTTAAAATCTTGGTTGCTAACGGAAAGTTTTTATAATTTAAAAGAATACTTTTCTATACAATAACTAGTTTTTTAAATTCCTAACAATTTATTTAAAATATGGTTAATTGTTTTGTTTTCCAATTTTATCTAGTGTATAAGTAAGTTAATTATTGTGCGCCCGAAATGGGCAAATTGTTGAAACTTCTTATTGTAATAACAACAGCATAATGTACACAATTTATACAATAAAAATATTCTGATTCGGACTCACAGTGAGCAGCACTAGACATAGATGCTAGCTCATGGAATGGTCGCGTACTTGCATTGTTTGGTTTTCTGACTGTATACATTATGTCGCGTCTCCAATCGCGGGCGCAGGCTAATAACTATTTCTAACATGGCCTAGCATGAATCATCCTAAATCTGATTGTGTGTAACGGCCTCTTATGTGTAAAATTCTTGATATTTGTTATACCTACCTACCTACTATTAAGGCGGAAGAGGATACGGTGCGTAGAGGAATAAATGAAATACCCAATCAGTCTCATTTGCTTTATTTCCGCAAGTAGATATACATGGAGCGTGTTACTTAGTATCTGTAGCAATTTGAGCAAAATGAGTTACTGACATCGAAATGTTTAATACACATGAAATTCAATAGTCACACCGATTACACAATACAACTACAGTGGTTACTTAATTAAACATCGATGACAATTTGATATTAACGATAATTGCGATGAAAAAGTCCTAACTCGATACATTGATAGAAGTAATACAACTTATAGGATATCGAGTATAATATTTTCATGGTGTGCTCAAGGCGAAGTGAGAATACATAACCAAAAGGTACAAGCAAATATAAAATTTTAAAACCCCCGACTTTCTTTTTCTTATTCCACATCCCTGCTCCATCGTCATGCCCTGACCAACATCTATTCATTGAGACCATTTCAATGAGCTCAAACACGATATCCCTGTTGTAATTGGGTGAAAAGTTAGCTATCCTGCAGATCCCAGGTGATGCAGCAGCATTTCATGGTCAACAAGTTCTTCCAAAGTTATCAAAGTAACAAGATACCGAATTTAGAATCCATCGGACCGGTGGAAGTTGCTCACACCCTTCATCGACTAGACAAGAGCTGATGGTCTTCAAACAGCTGAACGGATTTACTTGAATCATAGCTAATAACAATCTCGATGGAGTCAACTTTCAAACAAAATAAACTAAATCAAAAACGGGGCCAGTTCGAGAGCAACGATGCCACTGATGGGCTCTTTAAACTTCTTTCGCGTCGGGGGTTACAAAAGACCTATCTATGACTCGTGTTTCGATAAAAATGCATAAAAGTAACTTACTGTACATCGCTGTAATACCGAAATAATTATAGACACTTATTCTTACAAGTTAAAATATCTATCATGTTTACATATACGTGACCGTAATAGATTAAAATTGAATACACAACGGTACTTATTCGAAGACAATTTTTTTTTCACACATCCACATTATTAAAATACACGTTCAGATAAAAGTTAAAACTTAAATAATTACTACACAATAACATAACGTAATGTTTTAAACAGCGATCTCCCAAATCCAAGTTAAGGCGAGGTTGTAGAACTAATCAAGTTTTCGACATCTGTAAATTAATCTACTATAAAATCATATGCTATATTGACTAAAAATTACTCGATTTAAGCTGAACCAATGTTAAATTTTCATAAAATAATGATAATAATGTACTAAACAAATTCCTAAAAATATAAATTTAATCGAGAATTATAGGGGTCGATATTTTTTTATTGAAAATTACACTAAATTATATTTTATAAATGAACTGTGAACGTTAAACGTGTGCCATATGTTTGTCAAATGCGAACCTATAGTTTCAAATGACACTAGCCTAAAGATCGATTGCGGACACGAACGTGATACAACAACAACATCGCATCGCACTACAACCCGGCCTTAATTACACTTAACTGACCTTTTTGGCATTTAACTAAACAACAATAATTATCTTTATGTATCCGTTAATACGTAAATTATTCATAAAATAAATTTAATTAGAAAACTACTATTTACATCAGTGAGTAAAATTAACTAAGTGATGTGTAACAAATAAAAACTTAATACAAAACTAATGATTTAGCAATGAACTATATTTAAATAGAATTTCCAATATTTATGGAGCAAAAATGAGTAATAACATCGATCTAATACCTTATCGAAGGATATAAACATTAATTCTATTCGCGAAAATTTAATAAGATCTATTCCATTGTTATCTATAGAAATAACATATATAACATAATAAAATCGAAAAATAAAACATAAATATGCCACGAAAATAGGGACCATTAGAAGCACCATCTATTACGTATGATGAACAAAACTCTTTATATTATTAATAATAGTTTCTTCCTTGTCGTAGTTAATAAACTAACGCTTTTCCATGGAAATGGGCGAATAGCCCTTATCTCCATAAAGCGATTATTGCGATCTATATAGCCCCAAATAAAAAAAGCATCGTTATTATAAAAATTATCTAATAATTCAATTAGAAACCAGATATGATCGCAATATATTTTAGAAATTCTACGTGAGAACTGTCAACTTAGCCGATATGTTTAAATACATATATATATAAGTGCCATATTGTAACTACTTTTACAACAATAAGATCCTTGAGAATAGTAGTACAAGACGTGATTAATAAAATAGACATCTCTAATGATGCAGCCTATAATTAATTACAAAAGTTAGTTGGTTAATACATCACGAATTTAATTTTACAGCTCAACGCGCGCTACCTATACAATACATTTATTGAACAAGTAACTAGAATTTAGTTTGTCAATCCGCCTACAGTGCTGCGCGGAGGCGAGGTGGCCGAGTTGTTAGCAGATCAGAGTACAAATGAGAGATATCTAAGTCAAGAAGCGGATTTTTACGTTACGTGCCTTTAACGCTCCATGTTTACTAACATTCAGGTGAACACAAAACGACACATTACTTCAAACTTGCGGATATAAAACGAGACATAATTTTAAACTCTATTGACTGCTACATTTTCGATATTATAAAAAATACCTGGTAGATTAGATACCAAATGAAAAAATCCGCTCATTGGCTTCGCCTCATTTTATTAATAGACACCAATCTCTCTGTGGAGACGGTTCAAGTGGTTGGGTCGTGTTAGGTGATAACGACATATGATTATTACATCCACGTGATTAATCAACTCCGCACACCTCACCTGCGGACTACACGCGAGCATGTCCAATACAGCGAAGCTATCTTGCTGCCGCCTATCCAAAACGAGATGAGAACTGTCGCCGTGACGACCAAACTTTAGCCAAAAGTTACAATTCAAACCGGAGACGTGATACAGTTCTAATCGCAGATTACGGACGGGTAACTAGGCTCCTTTCCAGATCTTATAAACCATATCTCGGAAAACACAGTAAGAGATATAAATGCTTTTTGACTATTGACGTATATATACGACTGCTATACAGATATAATAATATAAGACAGATATAATGCTTAGGACGAGTACACGGTCAAAAAGTTTTGACGAAGTATTTAAATAAATGCAAAAATATCGGACGTTCTTTATGCAGTAGTGCACGTGCACACAACATAATATTGATCGTTACCACTCCATGCAAAGCCGGGGCGGGTCACTAGTCTATCATATCATAAAAGGTTCGCTGTAAAGGACTGCTATTCTATACTCAAGTGAAATACACAAAACTGGACTTTATACTAGTCTAAAGAAAACTGTTAATAGGAATCGATTATCGGCAAATACATCCACACCGAATCTACTTTATATCGAACAAGACTATAGTAAAAATTCAATTGTTAATAGATATTGCACTTACAATGAATAACTGACAGGGGTTCTTACTGGGAGATACACAACGTTACTACACACACACACTGCAACCAATCAGTTGTTTGGCTTTAAATTAACAATACTACTTGTAACAACAACATGTAATTCGTATACTAGCAAGTATATTAACGAATACTCAAATATTTTATAATTACACAAACAGTGCAGTTACAAAGAAAATACATTGAATTTAATTCTTCATTGAAAAGAGTTAAACACATATAATATTTATTGAATTGGAACATTTTATACATTTGAGAATTAAAAAGATTTAGATAATAATAATAATAATATAATAACAAAGCAACTCGTCTGTTTTTACTTTAAATTTTTCACTTTTCGTAACATGTAAAACCGCGGGCTAACAGCAAAACAAACCAGATAAACGGCTACAAAATAAAACTACCAATGAATTAAAATAAGTAAATACGTTTCCTATCGCTAAAGGCGGATATTTCGACATGTGTCCTCGGAACGCCGTTACATTCAGACCAATTTGTAAATAAAATACGCTAATGTAAAATACGCAATTATAATAAATAAAATTACAAAATAATACATTTTAAACTAGCACTAAAACTACCAATGTCAGGCGCGCGTCGACCTTTCCCGGAACTATGGCGAAATACGGCATAGGCATATTGAAATGATAAAATAAATCAAACCTTAGTCATTCGAGTTATGATTATTTATAAGCTTTTTAATTATTATGGTGTTAATTTCGGTCAAAAGTAGGAAGTAGGCTTACGCGTTATTCAGAGACATCAAATAGCGCTTCTCATTATCCATGGAAACAACGATTGGGCGCGGTTCATATTTAATTAACATGTCTGAGTGCAGCTCCAGTCCGCCGCCTCCTGACCGTTCGTCTTGAAATTTTGAAAACACGTTCCGAGTATTAGTTTAGTGAACGCTATTTAACATAATATATTTATCAATAAGTAACTTATTTAACATTGAACATCCACTTCACTCTAAATGCATCCCTGACCAACACCCATGTCCGCCGCTAATTTAGAAATACTGCCAGATAAACGAGTAAATAAATATAAAGTAAAAACATCTCTCGTCGTCAGTGAAAGTAACACAGATAATTAATAGAGTAAATCATCGGATTATTTCCATGGGAGAAAAGGTTAACTTCTGTTACATATTTTTTACTACAATGGAATCAAGAACTGACCGACATAGGACGGTCTTATATGTTATAAAATAGTGTACAATCAAAATAATAATAGTTGTACATTTTCTGCACAATGAAAAAAAAACCGTAGTAAACACTTTTTCGTATGTCGTTCTTGATTTACGCAATGGAACCTGAACCTGAAAGAGAACAATCTATATTAGAACAATACAGATAATAAAGTAGAAATCGCAATGCGGCTAATAGCACATATTAACATGGTGGTGTCATAATAAGATCTGATGAGGATATTCGGCATGATGACCAAAATAGCTCCTCAAAACGCAGTCAATGTATGTGGAACTAAAATGTTTGAACCTTAACTCAGTTCGAACCCGAGTTATAGCATGTTTTCTGAAGTTACCCGATCTAATAAGTTATTATTATTAAGTGCCTCTGTGAGCTGGGGAGAATACGCAAAGCACGCACGTTCGCGTTTAGTGTCGCGATCTCATTCTAGGGTCTATAACTCAAGGTTACCTCAGTCGTGGTCGTTCTGTTCACTCTCGGGCCGCAGCGTGTCGATGCAGGCGACGATCTTGAGAGCGGGCCCGAGCTTCATAGAGAGGGCCATGACCAGGTGCTCCGGCTTGATGAGAAGCAAGGCTTCGCCGTCTACCTCTTGCATCAGGAAGTCCTCCGCATAGCTTGCACATCCCGGGATGCTGCGGATGAACTCGCAGACTTCGCCCACCTGAAACGATCGCGAAAATTACCATTTATAAATATTTTTTTTGTATTTCGGCATCGAATGATTTTTGCATTTAGTCAAGTATTGTGGTATGAATTTATAAATCAACGTCACATTTTCAGCCAGGACCAACGTCCTTGAAACCCATTGTCATTCTAAGTTGAACAGGTTGACTACCTTCGACCACATCGTCACGATTCTAAACCACTATCTCATCTGGTGAGGTGAGCTTAATGGTCAAATGCTAGCCTATAAAAATAGAGAAAAAATAAAATAGGTTGAGAATACGTTGACACAAGTTTGTTTATGGGGGACGATGGTAAAAAACTTACACTCCACTTGATAGCGTTGGGTATCTTGGGCTGCGGCTCGGGCTCCGGTGCGGCGGCTTCAGCCGGCTCGGGGGCCGTGGTCTCGGCTCTGGCAGTAGTAGGTTGGCTAGGAGTCTCCTGTCCCGCATCAATTGAAGAACTGATGCGGTTTCCATGGTTAGTTTCAAGCAACGGCTTTTTGCCTGCAGAAACACAGAAGGTTAGCTTGGTACCGCGGTTACTGTCCTACTGCTATACTGGCCGCCTGGCGGGTTTCCAAAACGTTATTTAATTATGACATAAGATTTACGACCGGTTTCTGGAACATAAGTTCACTTTGACAACAGATAAAGTCTATTGCTGTCATTGTCATTTGTACCGTGTCAGATAGAGACAGCAATTGACAGAAAACTGTTGTCAATGTTCAATATTGTAGAAATACAACAGTCAGAGCCACGTCGGAGGCTCTTGGGCGGGCTGACAGAATCTAGAGGGCGACACTATTTCATTCGACAAACATCTACTCACGGGGTGGCTCCTCGACGGCGGGTTGCTTGATCTCCTTCTCTTGCTCCTTCTCGGCTGATGAATGGCCCCACTCGCGGAGGGGCCGGTTCACCTGTATTTACGAACAAAACAACGATAAAATTTGAATACAACGGTTTAGATTTTGTCTGTCCATTCAAAGGTTGACTGAATGAAATCGCTTTAAGCGATAATTTCGCCTATTATACTACCTTGCGTTTGGTTTTAATTGTTTATATTTATTGTTGGTGTAAAATAAAGAGTTTTCTATTCTATTAGGAGCAAAAAAATTAAAGAGGTAATTATAGTCGTAGCTGACATCGCAATGATTTGTCAGGCTAACGGTTCATAATTATAATTAACGCACTCGGTAGTGTCAAATAAAGTTAATGAGCATTTAGTTTTGTCAAAATCCGTAAAACCAAATGTAAGTAAAGTAAAAGGTAAATTGACGTACGGCAGTAAAATAGATTAACAAGTCTTCATTGATAAACCCTATACTCACATAAATCAAACTAACCCCACATAAATAAAGTAAAATAGATAGAGAGAACCAAATAGTCTTTCTCTATTTCCAACCACCATAACTTCTCTACACCAAAAAACCCTGAACAATCACACCACCGTAAATACTTGTTGTTATTTGCGGGAATAGATACCACAGGTCAACAATTCGTCAGTTGTGAAACTATCGCTGTCTCTGTCATTCCTATATAATTAAAAAATAGACAGCAGTAATGTTACAACTTTCAAATTTTATTTCAGTTTAGTGCACATAAATAGGTAATTTAAATTGAAACTATTTATATATTTTTTTTACCAATAAGGTCTACTTCTGCTTGTTGCGAGGGTATTTTCGTTCAATACCGACCAAGTCCATATAAAGTAATTAAATAAAAACAATAAGCAATGTGTAATTGCTACTATGAAAATGCTTCTAGTCATAAGTCGACGGTTCCCATCGAAGAATTTCTCTCGTGACGTAATTAAAAAGCAAGTTTGGCTCAAGATCTAGCGGTATCTATTCCCTACAGGTCTGTGGCTGTGCAGAAACTGACCAACCACAAATCGTCGTCATTGTCATTGACGTTGTTAAATTAGAATTGAAAGATGCCTTTCTTACATAATCGACTGTAGATCGTTCTAGTTACTATCAGCCTGGAGTCTGAATGTTGGGCAAAAACTTGATGTAGTTCTGAATTTTTTTATTACAGCTATTCGGACGGAGCTATTGTCGTAACAGCCACGTTTCAGCCACGCTGATATAGACATTATTGCAAAGAGATTTCGTTATATATTTGTACCGACTTCCATGTGCTGTTAATTTTTCTCGGGGCTCGTTATGATTCGCAGCTGACTCTTCTCTTACAGTATCTCTCTCAAGCTAACAAGGAGACGGCAAAACGTCACCAAATCCATGTCGTTGCAGAGTGTCGGCGCGGATTAGATATACTCACAGCGAACGGCTCAGCGGCCTCCTGGATGACGTATCCCTCGATGACGTGCGTCAGAATGTTAGGCTTCACCATCGCCTTGGGCAAGCCTTTATCTGCGAAATACATGAGCCCTGCGTGAAATAAATTAAATGTAAAATAAATTAAATGTAGTACCGAGATCTTCGTGTGACACGGTTAACGGCCATTGGTTTTTTTTTATAAAATAAACAAACACGCAAACAAACACGCGGCCCTAAACAAATGGACACAAGCTCCCTGCTATGCATAGGAGAAGGACCTCACCATGAGTGATCTGCTGACTGACGTGACGCGCAGGGCACTGGGTGCTCTTGAAGAGGCCGGACGTGGACGCGCCTGAAGACACCGGCGCGTTGATGGCAGCTGTCATGGTGGCTGCGGCCGAAGTTGAAGAGGCCACTGTAGTCACCACCTGATCACAACAACACATTTGTAATTCTGCCCAGAGAAATGCTTACTGGATTCGATCTAGGTGTGTCCGTTCCGTTGTGCTTCGGAAGGCACACGAAGGCGTCGCTCCCGGCTGTTAAACATCGATAGTTGTCGTTGTCGTTGATAGGCCGGCCTTATTCGACAAACAAACATACATACAAACGAGAAAACAAAAAATTTCACACATAGAGGTTAGGTGGTCATAAGTTTTAAAACTTGTTGGCCTATTTCACCTGGCGTCAGATGTGAGGCGAAGTAACATAAGTAGGTGTCCTCTTTAATTATATTACTAATTATACATTCAATGCCACTCGTAAGTTTTAGGTGGCTCGGTTTGCGCGATATGGAAAATTATGTGTTTTAATTCGTCATTCGTCATTTAGGTCGAAAATTGTGAGTGTTGATAGTAAACTTACGTACTTTTATCACGATGGAGATTATGTCTACTGGCAGTGAGGAGTCGGTAGATATATTAGCTATCCAAAGTAATGTAAGATTAAAAATGCGAGGTTATTTTAAGTCTGAAATAAAGGCATTTCCCGACTGCCAAAAGGAGGGTTATGCATTTGTCATGTTTGGGAACTTCGGGATAAAAAGTATATGAAATACTCGTATATACAATGCATCATTTAAAATTTTACCTTTAGGTTAAAAGTATCCCATGTTCTATTCCAGGACCTAAAATATGTGTACTTATACAAAATTTCACCAAAATCCGTTCAGCTATTTCGGCATGAAAAGAGGACAAACACAGTAACACAAAAACTTTCGCAATTATAATATTAGTGCCATTGCAACATATAGTACAGCAAGAACTCTATATATTATGTGGATAGTCACCTGCGGTGCCACGGACGTGTTCTGCTGTGCGCTGCTCGGCACCGGCGCAGGCGCCGGCACAGAGGGCACGGCACACCCGTTCGCCTCGCGCTTCACCGGGCTCTTGATCTTATCCGTCATCGTCATGGAACCTGCCGAAACAACACCCATATAAACAACTGTGAAGAAATTCAGAACGATTTTTTATTCACTTTGGTGTTTTGGCTTATCATGAATTGTGAATTTAGCTTCGAGTTGTCAGCGCCCTTATTCAGTGAAGAGTGCGTTCACCCAAACTCGGTCCTAACTGTGACTTGAATGCTACCACACCTGTCGAATCCATACAAATTGTTTAGGAACTGAACAGCACTTTTTGCGGAATAAGTATTGCATTTAGTAACTCCAATAAAAATTAAAATAGCGCGCAATGCTGCCCGTACTATAATAAAGAAGACTAATGAGTTCCATTTTCGTGTTCATTGGCATAATACGGTTCAAAAAGTTAAAAAAATTGATCGCGACGCGTTCATAATCCTGAAGACTGAAGGAATACTCACTGACGGTACGTGTGCTTGTAGATATAGCGGCGTCCGCGGTGACGGGCACGTTCGCGGTGGCGGCGGCGCTGGCAGCGGCGCTGGAGGCGGCGCTGGCGGTGGAGGGCGCGGGCACGAACACGCGCGGCGCGGGCGTAGTTTCCGATGTCGCCTCGGACGCCACCGCCGGCTGCGACGCGAGCGACTGCATCGTCGGCAGTTGCTGCACCGAACATTTATTCGTTAAACTATATCACAGTAGAGATGTCATGAAGAAATTTAGCATAGAAATAGTTTGATAGCTATCGCAATCAAAATTTGTGTTTTTTCGCGATGAGTCTTAAGCCATGGTGTGCAAACATTACAAGTGTTCCGGTTTGAAGGGATATTACTGGGTATGAGATTTCAGACCCACCGTCTCAAGCTGACGAGCGCAGTGAAGCGCTACGAAAGATTCTGCAACGCAAAATATTGGGCGGCACTGCAACAGTTATGAAATGGTGGAGCGCTTACCATCAGGCGAACTGCCTGGGCAAGTCGTTACTCAAAAAGGCGAATAAACAATAGTTAGTTACCGGTGCGATCCTGACCGGGATCGGGATGGACCCCTTGTCGTCCTCGGTCTTCACGTGTGTGAGCACCGGCGTCTGCACGGGCATCATGGACCCCTGGACTGGGAGGAGTCCCATCGAGCCTGGCGCCTGAAGCGTCAGCTGCGGCGAGTTCAGGTTCGACAGCTGTACCAAGCGGACAGATTAGACGAAGGAAAACATTGACCGTCGCTAGCAGACCACGTGACACTTCTTGGCAGTACCCTTCGACTTACAATAACGACCGCATTGTTGAATATGTTGTGGATTTTGAGACCCCTACAGTACAGAAACCCTACAGAAGTCGCACTCTTAAAGGTGAAATTATAAGACGTGGATTTATCGGCTTTGGTTCCGGAACCCCTCAAATGTGACTCTAGCGATAAAATTGACTCTTTTAGCAAGAGGATGGATTCCCTTGTGGGGTTCGCTACTCGACTAAGAGTTCTAATGTTAATGTGAATGGGAAACAATTTAATAATTATAGGTATTTCTACTGCTGAAATTGAATATTTGTTTACACACGCCACTTAAAAGCTTAACTGTATACGCAATAAAGAGTCACGTGGTCTGTATACTAATAAACTTACATCTACGGAATATAAGGAAATTCCAGTGACATGACAGAAAACTGTATTAGCTTTTAGTTCTTCCCGTATTTTTTTAAAGGGTAACCTAACCTAACACTGACTACTGAGCTGTTTTTCTTGTCTAGCCACGGTTACGGATCTGCACACACCGTTGTGTTTTCCCGTACTCGCGGCAAGTTATAAAAAACACACCAGTTGTGTTTTCAGCAGTTATCAAGATCAGTCGACGACGCAATTTGGGGAGTTACTAACGGACTTCAAATAAGGAGAAGGTTCTATGTCCGTCTGCATGTATGCTTTTTAAAACGATATTTAATTTTTTTGTTAGTTTTCTGTTAAGCGTTTAAATACCAGACTTTTTCAAGAAAGTTTCGCAAGGTTGTAAAGACGTATATAGATTTAATCTACCGTAACCAATATCTTAACATCTAATCTCCCGTAACATCAGGGACGACACTGAATTTAAGCTTCCCACGAGTGAGAATATGTGAAAGTGCGTCCTTACTTACATATATAAATATTAATTAATATTACATATATAATATTATCATGCCTTACTTTAAGGAGGTGTTTACTTTAATATGCACAACAGTTCATGCATCGTATTGACATTAAGTACACAACATTACAGTTAGTTTTTGAGTGAACATTTACGAAAATACCCCATTTTACATAATTAAATACTGAATAACGTTAATGTTTTTTGACAAATTGGAGTTCTTGACCCTTTACCGCTATCACCTTGGGTTATGAAGACCAATTACCAAAAACTCACCACGGGTATTAATACGAACAAACAACACACAACTGTGTGTTATCACAAATTAGTTCCGATTCAGCGATTGGTGTACAAGATTTGGGAGCATTGGCTATTCATAGCGGTTTTGTAAGTAGGTTAGTATTTGCGTTGTTTAATCCCTGAATAGATATTGTACTTGTAACGCTTGTACATGGTTTAGTTGTTATAGCCCTCAGACGAGCCCCCGCGGGCTAGATACTACTCACTACCTGCTGCGAGAACGGAATCTGCGACGCGGGCATGCTCACCGATGATTGGACGATTCCACCGCCAACCAGCTGGAAAATACAAACAGGATCAGGTTAAGGACTTGCTCGTCTCGTCACTCAGTCAAATAAAATAAAAAAAAGTCTATTATACTAGCTGCGCGCCGCGGTTTCACCCGCATAATTCAAGTTTTCCCGCAATAATTCTCTTAAAAGCAATATATTATCTCCGTTTTTGCCACATTCGTTGTTGATGCTCCGCTCCTATTGGTCGTAGCGTGTTGTTACCTTCCTCGATAAATTGACTATTCAACACAAAAAGAATTGTTCAATTCAGACCAGTAGTTCCTGAGATCCTAGCGTTCAAACAAACAAACAAACAAACTCTTCAGCTTTATATATTAGTATATAGATTTCCATAACGAATAAGTTTCATTTCGTAGTTGCCCCATAGGCCGATGACCAGCCACGGCATAGTAAAAGCCTACCAAGCCTCGAATGGCGATGGAAGAATAAGGGTGACTGATTACGGTATCCCATCAAAAAATCTATTGAAAATGTGAATGTATGTTATATGCCTGGAAGGTTCAGTTTCGAGTGTAGTCGCATGGTATTGCAGTGGATAGTACCTGTGACTGGGGCAGGGACTGGACTTGCGCGGAGGAAGCGGCGCTCAGCTGTCCCACCAGCGTGCCCGCCTGCGACATACCGCCGAGCTGTCAAACGAGACGTGTCATTAGGCGCAACCACAGAACACCATAATTATAGTATAAAAAATACAACGGATAGTATCTTCTATGTTAGAATAGAAAAAAATACAACCCTATTGTAAAAGTTTGTAAAAAAAATATCTCTATAATTTACGGAACAATGTTATTGTAATCAATGGAATTTGTACAACAGTTGGTTAATATTAGTTTTAGTTTAGTTTGGTTCACCCAGACTCGGTGACACAAAGAAACAAAATCTAAGAAGTAGTCATTTCTTAATGCTTCGAGACAAAATACATAAAATGTATAGTGGATAACGAAACGCGGAAAATGGAGTTGGATAAATAATTAGTAAGGTTGTTCTTACCGGGTGAATCTGTTGTACCATTGAGATAGTCTGCGGCATTCCGCTTATGGACTGTGCGACCGACCCCACTGGGAGCCCGCTCTGCTGTAGCCCTAGGGACATCCCTGGAAGAAAAAAATCACAGTCATATTATAATTAATGTGATTATTGTGTGTGCGCGTGCACGCCATTGTGTGTGTGTGTGTGTGTGTATCTCACTGTGTGTGTGTGCACGTGCGTGTGTATGTGCGCGCGCGTGCGTTCGTGTGTATACGTGCGTGTATGTATATTCGCGCACGTGCGTGTGTGTGTGCGCGTGCGTGTGTATGTGCGCGCGCGTGCGTGTGTGAGAGCACGTGCGTTCGTGTGTGTTTTGCGTGCGTGCGTGTGTGTGTGTGTGTGTGTGCATGCGTGGGCACGTGCGTGCGTGTCTCCTGTGCGTTATTAATTTAGTGGATCATATTTTAATTGTTTATTGTCTCTATGTACGAGAGTTTAGTGTTTGACTTGTAAAAGTACTTTGTTATCAGATCTTGGAGTTTTGTTAAACTGTACCTTGCTGTTGGTAGTGCTGCACCATCTGCTGAGTTTGCTGTTGTTGCAACAACTGCTGTTGTTGTTGTTGTTGCTGTTGCTGCTGCTGCTGCTGCTGCTGTTGCTGTTGCTGTTGCTGTTGCTGCTGCTGCTGTTGTTGATGCTGTTGCTGCTGCTGCTGAAAAAAAGCAACGCAACAACAGTGCAACAACGTGACGAAATTCTTTTCACGGACGCGTTTCGAATAGAATACTCTCATATATTGCAGTTTGTGTATCTGCATATTTCCCTTTGTTACCACTCATCTTTTCTCCTCCTTATCTTATCTTATCTTAATAAAATAAAAAAGGGTAAAGTTAAAGAGGGCGCAACTGCCTTAAGTAGCCTACGTGCATAACTGTTGCTACTTTAATGCTTACCTGCATAGCCTGTTGCTGCATCATCTGTTGTTGCATACTCTTGTTGATGGTCTGCTTGTCTTGCACGCTAGTCAGCTGTCCGATCTGGCCCGAAGAGTTCATCACCAGCAGCCTGGAATTAAACTTAATTAAACTCGCGATCTCCGAACATTTCAATCCGTCACGATGTCACTGAACTTCACCTAAGCGGCAGAAAATGTTTTTGTGAAATATTTTTTAATTTATTTGGTTCTGGTAGTTGGTGCTGCGATCGGAATCTAGCATTATAATTTTATTTCAGCCAGAGTCAATAGGGTATATATGAAAACCTCCTTTTAAGACAACGTCAAGTAATATATAGATGAAAGTAATACGTAGTTGAACCATGGTTAAAAGCACTGGTAGGTACTTTAGTGGTAGAAAAAATGGCGTGAGGAGGCCTATAACCAGCTGTGGGTGGATACGGGCTGAATATATAGGTACTCACTGCTGCTTGGGCTGCATTTGGTGCTGGATCTTGTTAGTCTGGTTAGCGGCATCCTGCTTGGCAGCAGGCGCCGGCGAGCGCAATGGCGGCTTGCCGCGCAGTTTCGCCTACAAGGACATCAAATCTTACAGTTACGTACCATCCAAGAAAACAACGTTCAAGTTGAACCCACGGTAAACGGTAAACTTCTGATCATCACGCCAAGCGACAGAAGCAAGACAAAATGGTAAGATCCAAAACTAATTTCCTATCATTATCATGGTCTATAAATCTACTTCGTGCCACAGCACAGATCGATCGATCGATCCTCGACTTGACGTCGAAGTAGACAGCGAAGTCTATTGCTGTCTTTGTCATTTGTTGGCTGTCAACTGCCAGACAAGACTGTCAACTTTGTCAACTGCCAGACAGGGACAGAAATATATTGAATTTGATTAAAAAAGTTAAGGGCTTAGAACTAACCATAAAGTAACATAGACGAAAAAAAATTTAAAAAAAAACGTATCTCCTTTATGTCACTACCACACAGGCGCGATAATGTCGCAGCGTTATCCCGATAATGCGTCCCGCCCCACCTTTAACACGGCAATATTTTCGCAGCAGAGTGTAAATAAAATCGTGTTCGTCCTAATAACAGTCTACAATTTCATCGACAGGTAAGTAACGACGCACTAGCGTAGGCTATATATCATCATTGGCCCTAACATAGGAAAGCGTGCACGTGCTGTCCGTCATAACAGGCCCTCTGCCTTCAATGTGTGCGGACTGACCAACTGATCTGTGCGGTTCAGCGGCGCGCCCCAACCTGACAAACACTGTTAGTCAAACGCTGTTTAGCGATATAGCCTCGACTAGCTCCCCTTTTTTCAACTCTATAAATAAGATTGTTGATGATTACATCCTGTGCGGTGCAGGTTCAATTGATACGACAGTGTCGACACGTGCGCTTCAGGTCAAGGTGAATATTGTACACACTTCACTGTTACAAGAAATAGGGGGACTAGTTATGAGCTCAGAGGTCACCCATATACATCTGCTCAGGACCGCAATTTCGCAACGCCAGTTGTATTTGATTAAGTCATTGTTTGATCCAAAATATTCACTTTTGTCACATGTGTAATAAGTAAATTTTAAATGCGTCTTAACCACAAATCCCACCTCATCTTTACTACTAATTAGCATTATGAAACATTCCGAATGGAGAATCGATCCACTGGGCGGCACAGCGCGTCAGGCTAGGCTGTGCAGCATGATTGACTCCGTAATTCCGTATTATGCAACGATTTGATTCCACTGGTACCACAAGCATAAACCCCTGGACGGCTTAAACCTACAGTATGCCACTTCTAGTTAGAACGACACAGCTACTATATAATTCGGCAACATTACCTGGTTCTGAGCCTGATTAGCGGTGGTCTGCGTGGAGACTGAAGAGGCCGGTCTGATGCTGCCCGATGGCAGGATGTTGGACAGCGGGCGCGGAGCCTTCGACATGCCATCAGAGGAAGCCCGGGGCTTCGTCGTGACTCCAGTGGCGCAAGACACGCTCGCATCTGTCGACCAAACGTACACTATTATGCATTTGGACGGAGCGGATATTGAAGGAAATTTTATGTGCATTGGCAAACTCGGCTAAATATTACCATAGCTTTAAAAACAGATTGTATAATGTTCACATAGCTACGTAGGACGGACTTAGAACAAATACAGTAAGAACATTTATGTATAAATGTATATGTACATCGTAAACAAAAAGCATTCAAACTTGTTTCTATTCGAAACTGAAAACTCAAGAGTATTAAAAAAACCATAGTGGATATTTATAATCAAGCGAGTGAAAGCGTCACGATCCCATGGATAGTCCTGTCCCCCCACCCCCCTCGCAAACCCCTCCACTAGAATTCCCTAAATCTAGGAAATGGGAACTACAAGTCGGTCCACGGTCCTACAAACACCCACTACAAGTCGGTCCACGGTCCTACCAGCACCCAGACCCAGAACAAATACCAGTGTTTGAAACAAGTCTTTACTCTGTGCGGGAAATCGAACTTGCAACTTCACGCTTCGCAGTCGGATCATTACCCACTTACGAGACGGAGACCAACAGTAATTGGTTACCCTTAGTGATTTCCGTCTCTCAACTATGAATTATAGTGTGTTCAAACTGTTTCTAAGTGTAAGCACGCACTATATCCTACTTGAAGCAAAACAACAGCATTCGCTAATTAAATCGCCATGCAAAAAAAGGGCAACTGCTATTGGCTAATAACTAAGGTAAAACTAACTACTACTAAATACAGCAACTGGACAACTTACAAAATATTGCAAAACAAAAAACAAACATTCGCTAGCAACAAAACATAATAAATACACAGATAAAGCGGCACGATCAGACACATTAACCCTACATAAATTACACAATAGAGAATTATTATTGTTTTGTTCCCGAGAAAATTTCCTAAGGATAAAATCGTCATAATATGTGGAAATACGAAATGTATATTAAAACAAGGTGGTATTGTCTCCATCATCACAAAAGGCTTGTTTTCTCATTGAGGTCACACAATATAAAAATTATCACGTTTGTCGGATTTTACACCAAAATTTAAGAACAATACGGAAGCCTTCGAAAATTTCCCTTCATGGGTGACGAAATTATATTTTATTTATCATCAAATAAAATCTAATAAATGTGATAAGTACCTACTCATGAGCAACAATTATTTAATTGAAATAGTTATAACAAAATGAATGTAATCGCTTTACAGGTGCGGCCAGTAGTCAAACGCCTAAGAATAATAAATATTCGAAGCGGTAACCAGACAAGATTTAACAACCACATTTAACGCCTGACATATAATAATTAATATGTATGAGAAGGAAGGCACCAAAATGTCAATCTTCCAGGTTGATGGAGCAGCATTGAAATTCAATGAGGTACAGAGATCGATGAATTTAGCGAATGAATAAAATATTGTTCTGTGATTATGTTGTTCTAGAAATTGCACGACGAAAAGAGTAATTTTGTAAATATTAAATTACTTACCAAAACCCACACTGATGTGATAGAACGTACAACCAAAAAAAAAACTACGAACCAAAAAAGACAATCTAAAAAGCCCTCTACGCCGTCAGCGCACGTCCATCCTGCAGGGGACATGCAGCAGTGTGGACGGTGTATATAGACCATCCACAATAACATGGCACGCATCAATCACTCCATCACACTAAATTATAATCCATCAATAAACGAATGAATGATCTTTATGTTTTTCAGAGTTTGCACGAGGCTTGGTAGCTCTGTTATAAATATTGTCACAAATACGTTGGTACATGAATGTATTTTTTAGCGCTGCGTCGCATGTTATTGTGGTTTTTTTCTATACTTCAGCGACGACCTGGATGCACTGAGTGAAACAGATGACAGCTCTAAAGTTATAGTTGTCCCGTTCGTTTTATAAGGATTGAACAGAGAGGATGTCATTATGTATCAATCAACTAGCGTTTATGAATTGTGATTTGGATTCGCGAGGTTTGTGCAAGTCGCAGTCAACGTCATGATTCAGTAAGGTGGTGGATACTTTACTGAACCTAGCTGAGAGTTTTCGAGAGAACACGATAATGGTCCTTATTTGGAATTGTATTGTAGCAAATGCACGTTAACGAACAATCAATGGTACAACAATTGTACACATTAACACACAAAAGAAACACAAGTGGGAGAAAAAGATCTAATAAATCGGTTTCCTGTCAAAACTTCTTCCTGGATTTGAGAGTGACAATAATAATTCGAGAGCTGTCAATTGAGTTGTCGAAACTGAAGTGCACAAATGTTTGATAAGACGCTTCGGGTAGATACGTACTTGTATGATGCATGGCGTTCTGCGGCGAGTGCTGAATGAACATGGAAGGAGGCGCGTCGGGCTGCGAGCCGCGGATGAAGATGGGGTTCGGCGCGAGCAGGCCGCCGGCCGGCAGCGTGCCCGTCGGCAAACCGCCGGTCCACACCTGCGGCAGCGGGCCCGAGATCTGCCACGGCGCGAACTGCATTGTCGGCCCGCCCGTCTGCACAACCAGTGGGAAGATTAGTCGCGCTTGTATGGACATTGTGCGCTTTCAACCTTTAAGTTTGGACGTCATTTATTAAATAACACTACCCAGGACGTGTCGTCTTACAGGCTCCTATGTGACCATGTCCTTTCTTCCAGTAAAATGATTCCAAATCGCTAGAAAACCATATCTACTTAAATATTGTTGTTTCATTTTTAATACCTTCGCTGCTTGTCTTGGCACTAAAACTCAAACTACTGGGCCGCACGGTCGCGGGGAGCGGCGGGAAGTGTGAGAAATTAGAACTGGGCATAATGTAGTGTTTATCTGTCTGATTTACTGATTATGGTTTTGTTTTTCTTTTTTGTTTGAAAGAGTTGTTTTTTTTAGATCGTCTGTTGTATTCCATGATGCTCCTAGCTTTTAGCGTAAGTTCTAACCCCTAACAGTCCACACTTGCAAATACCTCCAGAATGTAAATGATGTTTGATTTAAATAAAATTCTTTCTTGTTACATAAAATTGTTTAGTTTAGAAGAATTTAATAATTTTTGTAATTCTTTTTCTTACTCATTTTGTTTTAATTTTTAACTAATAATATTTTTATCCACCGAACTTCCACAGCGAATGTTACGTACGCCGTACTAGTCGTGGGTACATGTCAGAATTACCTATAACATTATAATCTCATCTCATTAAATGATAATGTGTAAGATGTGGCTGTGCTTTATGAATAAAAAATC
Source organism: Campaea margaritaria (assembly GCA_912999815.1). Lineage (NCBI taxonomy): Eukaryota > Metazoa > Arthropoda > Insecta > Lepidoptera > Geometridae > Campaea > Campaea margaritaria. Next base: position 13,485,514 of record OU538788.1, read on the forward strand.
TCTGTTTAGAGTGTTCCTAGCTATCTATGATTCATAGGTGTCGGGGGTGTTTATTGTATAAATAATTCAATACATTACACGTCATTTTATCGTGAACGTCGACGTCGACGATTTTACCGTTGAAGCGAGAACGTCAAGATTAGGCGTGCATTTTAAATTGCTATCGTGGGATGAGATTTAAAAGCATCTTCATATAATATTCGCATGCATTTTATTTATTAGCGTCGCGTCGCGTTAAAATTTACAAAAAAACGGCTAGAGCTGGAGATTTCAGCGATGAACGCAGGCGTATCACTCCACTGTTTCTTAGTGCACTTGTTATAATCCAATGGTAACGTTGTATTTTCAAATGCTGATTTAATTCGGTTAATTCTGGCTGGTTTAATTCGGACCAATCGATAGGATACTACGACGACCGTCTGCATTCTACGTCGTGTTCTTTGTTCTGTGGTCAATAGAAATTGAACCAGGAACTCGTTCGGTAGATAACTACCATTGAGAACTAAGTCTAGAGGTCTCTAACTTTAGACGTGTCTAGATTAGATACACGAACATAATACATATTTACGATTAGGGGAGCTAACATGTTACTACTGTCTATGTGATAGCCTTAAATGCACTCAAAATTGTCGATGGTGATATAAAAAAAATAGAAAGACAACAACAAAAAACGCGATATAAAATTTATTTTACAAAATAAAAAAAACTAAACACACACACATCAATATTTTCTAGGATTACATTCTCCATATGCTAAAGAACCGGTAAAATTCATGAGGGCTTATTAAATTATAGTTACTTAATGTAATTTTTTAAAAGTCATGGAAACATTTAAACTTTCATTTTACAAGTTTATTTTATAAGTTATAAATCAATACTGGATTTTTTATGGTGTTTCGGGTTTCCGTCAATTATTTTTTAATTAAAAATAAACTAAACAGTTGTAATTAATTCTTATTCATTGTGGATCTTAAAAAATAAGCAGTGTTAATTAGTTTTTCTAAAAATTTACCCCCAGTTACTCAATAATTCCTAGACCATATACGAATTAAAAAAAAAAACTAATTGCACAAATATGTACGTAAACTCAGTTTAACGATTAGTTGCCTTTATACGGTTAATTTTTCAGAATAATTACAAATGCACAAACAGAGAAACACGGGTTAAAATTAAAACAAATGCCAGTGAGCTCAGTGAAAATTATACCGGTAGATAATGCAGGTGCATTACTGTTACATGCTATCGTTTTATATTTTATTAGCTATCTCAATATATTTCGTAAACTATGATTCAAATCAAAAAGTGTAAGCAATAGTTTTACAAAACAAATATAGAATTATTTGTGCAATCCGGTGCGTTAGTTTTGAATATCTCAACAAAATAACGTTAATAATAATTATATGCTAATGTAGTAAATTCCAAAATCGTTTACCGGAGTTTGGCCACTGCAGCTGACGTAGAAAATGCACTCCTTGGTATTGTAGGTTCCCACCAGGAACATATTGCAAGCAAGGCAATACACATGGAAACTTTCGCCATTGGCGTTGAACGTTTGGACCGGCACCGACGGCGGTGGTAGCTGTGGTGGCGGCGGTGGCGATGGTGGCGGTGGAACAGGAGCCGGTCTAGCGCAATATGCGCCAGGCGTCAGTTTCCTTTTAACCAAAATCACTCCAGCTCGAAGCTGGCACGACTGCCCGGTGCACAGTTTCATGGTGAAATGAGCTAGAAGAGCTTCGAAGTTTAAAGAGGGATACTGATAACGCGTGCGGCCCACGCGTCACGCATGCGTAGAACTTCCATATATTTTGTTTTTATTTTACATATCGCGTTGTTACTGTAGATGATTATGAAAGTCTTTGTTCATTAAAATTAGATTTTTAGATATTTTTAGCACTACTTTTTATTATTATCAACGATAAGGATTATAATTTATCACGATTATAACTAGAGCAATGAGACACGTTCCTGTCGGGCCCGGTCGAACAGAAATAAAAATAGTACAAGCACCTGTGGATTTGCGCCGGTACGGAAGCTCGGGCGAAAATTGGAGGGCTGTTAAATCAAGGGTAGTATTTACGAACGCGCCGTTTTCTTTATATATAAGGAAGTAAATTCTTACGCATGTCTTTGTAGCAATCGCCCTTAGTATACCTACTTGTACAATTACGGCCATTGTAACCTCGCGTTTTGCAGTCGGCTCATTACCTAGTAACAGCATGTCACCGAGTAGTTCCGGTACATCGTTTTATTACATTCATTACTGATGCCTCCAGTGTGTCTTCTGCCGATTTATTGTGTAATTTATTCACGCATATGTATTGTAGAGTTTATGTATGAAGTTGAATATCTATTTCTTTATTACGTTGGACAGTGGAGTGTGCATGCCTACAGGCGGGTCGAGTGACCGCATCTTGAACGCAACTTGACCTGCCTCCAATCAAGCTTGTCAAGCTGATCGATTTGCATCTAATGTTGGACGCTCGGTTTGATCTTTTTGCTAGTGTTTTATTGCGCGTTGATTTTATGACGACTTTGTGGCCAACATTTTTGTACGGACTTGTTTATCGATTAGCGACTTGAGCTCGAGAACTATTGCCGCTTGAAATATTTAGACAACATTTTTAGTTAAAATTTTTACTTATTGGGCACAAACTTAATAATTAACTTTGTACGTAAAATACAGGCTTGTAGTACGGTCGGCCTTAAAAGTAGCTGAACGAGTTCATACTTTAAATTTCCTTATCTACCAGAGAAAATAATAATTTGTAGATGCTGACTTGCAGTGAGCTAGTGACCTGCACCTACTGCTGCTGCGTGCTTAGCACGGGTTGCAACGCCGGCACGTGCACGCCTAATGTGATCACCTTGCAGGCACTTACCTGCAGCGGGCAGGAGGCATACCATGACCTCTTATAGCGATTAAATTGAAGACCTAAACTGAACCGCGTCGCATAATCGTACCGTGTCGACCAGTCGTCACCAACACGGCTCACGTGCACACCTTGCAGGTACTCACTTGCAATGGGCTGATGATCTGAGCCTGTTGCTGCTGCGCGCCCAGCACGGGCTGCGACACCTGCACGCACTGCGCCTGCACGGGCACTCCCTGCGTGCCACCGCTCGACGTGCCCACCTTCGCACCAGACCCTTTGGCACCGCACTGGTGGAAACACGATCAAATTACGAATCTGGGCGTCTAAAGTTGGGTCCACGTCTGTTACCGTGACCGTGAACGTGACAAAACAGTGCGGACGGGTTTTGTCACGCGTATTTGTTACGTTCACGAGGTCACGACCTAATGTCACGCAGCGATTTACTCGGGAGTCGCGGCAAAAGTTACGGGCCTCGTTCATATTTCGCGTAGCAAGTGCCGTGACACGGTCACGGTTACAGTCACAGATAAGGACCCAACTTTACAGTGGAGATCTTAGTAGAAAAGCGAACGATTTGCCATGAGGAATCAGAGCCCTTGCTGTTTATTAGGGTTGAGACACGTCATTGATAATACCGGACCTCTGGGAACCGGGCCTTTGTGGTAGATAATGACCTAATCCTCCTCACGAAAGTGCTCAGCAGTGGGCCAATATAGGTTGTGATGACGATGATGATTGATAAAACATAGCTAATATTGGTTGCTATGGAAGCAACACAGAATACTGATGGTGAACCTTTCGCCTCTCAATTGTAAAGTCACGAGTGAACTTGCGTCGAGCGCATCCCCACTCATCATCAAGTGAGGTACTTAACGGTCAAATTGAACCAATTTAACAGTTGCTGAGACAAAAAAAAAAACAATTTCCAATTTTAATCTATATACGAGGGCGGCACTGAAAATTTCGGGAATCAAGGAAGTGACACAACATTACTATTTAAAAATGTATTTATTGCTTTTCGAAGTATTCTCCGCGAAATTTGACACATTTTTCCATACGATGGAACCAATCATTGAAGCAACCAACTCCAAAATGGCCGTTTTGTAGGCGTCCACAACTCCTTCAGGTGATGAAAATCTCTGTCCACGCAATTTATTCTTTATTTTAGGGAAAGTATAGAAATCATTAGGGCTTAGGTCGGGCTGTACGGCGGATGATCTAATAATTCTATGTTTTCTTGCTCTAAAAACTCTTTTGTTCTGTGCGCGTTGTGAGAACTCGCATTGTCGTGATGGAGGATGATGCGGCGGTTGCAGTTCTATTTACGGAGTTCAGAAACGACCTGTGGCAAACAAATGCTAGCATACCATTCTGCATTAACCGTTCTTTGTCCCTCAAGAGGAATAGTCGTAACATGGCCGGTTTTGGAGACAAACGTGGCCACCATTTTTTTTGCAACACTCCGTAAACGAACAATTTTTGTTGGCTTTAACTCATTTTCGAACACCCAAACTCGTGACTGGTGTTTTGTTTCGTGTTCGTACGCGTATATCCAGGATTCGTCACCTGATACGATGTTGTATACAGCATTTAAGGATCCTGCGTGGAATCTTTCGAGAGTTCTGACGCACCAAGTAACGCGAGCCGCTTTTTGCTCTTCACAGAGCGAATGCGGTATCCATCGGGAAAACAACTTTTTTACACCTAATTGTTCATGCAAGATTATTTGTATTTGACTCATGCCAATGTTTAAAGTTGCCTGAATTTCGCGGTATGTCACATGTCGATCTTCCTCAATCAGCTTACGCACAGCATCAACGTTTTCTTGGGTGACTGCAGTTTTTGGACGACCTTGACGGGGATCATCACTGAGCTTGACACGTCCACGTTGAAATTCAGCAAACTAGCGATAAATTGTGGTTTTGGATGGGGCTTCATCAACAAATGCAGAAATCACCCGGTCAACACACTGTTATTGTTTTAACCACTTCGAAAGTCATAATAAATCATCGCTCTTGAATTTTCTCGAGTCAATTCCATTTTCTCAACGACTAAACAAGTTTGACAAAACCTTGTGACAAGACCGAGAATCTTTTTTTAAATAAATAAATGGTATTCGATTTTTAAAACCAAGGAGTTATCTATTAAAAAGATTTTAATATGACAGGAACAGTGGAAATATTCCATTCCCGGTACTTTTAGTGCAGCCCTCGTACCAATAATAAAATTGAATTGGCTGTCTGTGATTTCATAACCAATATAAAAATGTACGTGGAAACTGCCATTTATGTGATGCTTTGATCATAAATGGTTTTTTTTTTAATTTTTTCCTTTCCTCCTTCCGATAATTAATTGGCCCCGCAAAGGCTTCAAATGGCTCAATGGATTTCTATGAAAATTACAGGGTATCTTTTCGTCGCCATGACGACGATGAATAAGATATTTTCCAGGAAAGTGCCTCCCACAATCTTTCGAGTATTTGCGTAACACGAAGAGAGATAGCGGACAATACTGAACAGAACTGTTAATTAGAAATAAATATTGTTAAAAAATCTGCGTACAATGAATTTCGATAAACTCCAACAAATCTATCTAAGCTCATGTTACATTACTTTTAGTCCATAGCAATATGTAAGTACCCTATAAGTAGGAATACTGCAACTAACAGTTGTCCTGTCGACCGTTAAATTGACGAAAGCGTTTCTAAAGAGCACGGCACAAACTAAGAGGAAACATGAAATTACGAAGCTCGCACGTAACAAACTGCAGAAGCTAAAAAAAATCTACGAAAGAATCACAAAGGCAGTTTTTGCCGGGATGCTATTAAGGGGTTTCTATTTATGGGGGCCCGGCGTTTCGAGACACGGGGCGCATTGTGCTCTCCCCTACGTGGGACAATGAGTCGACGGGGGATATAGTGGCGACCTCAGACTTTGCTCAGGCTCAACGCTCACCGATAGGACCGGCATCAGTTTTGATGTTCGAATAATATTGAATATCAGCGAAACAACAACATAAAATCATTTTGAACATCTCAAATCTTACGCTTTCGTATGTTTCAAATGTATTTAGAGAACTTCCTGTTTTGCTTACTACTAGTAGAACAATATTAACAGATAAAATATCGACCAGATATATTGTACTTGTACTAAAAAGTATACAGTTGAATAGCATACAAAATGTACACCCTATATTTCAACTTCTAAAAGGCTTTTAATTCCGGTCGATACGCCGACACACCGACCACAATATAATAATATAACCTTATCAAATGACTCAATTAAATACCTTGGTAAAAGTCATTGGGTTCCGAAAGACTACAATTTTATTTGAGTTATGGCCAAGTTAACACGGCAAGTCGCTTCGAATTCCATCATTTATTCAGCTTGTTTCAAACGTCAGCTTATTGACCAGTTGTAGTAAATCGCAAATCATTGTCGAAGTAGGCCGCGCGTCATTGTCTTTAATGGGTTATGGACAGCTCCAGACCAACAGTAGAAATAAGGTCTGAAAATGTCGTTAGCGATAACACACACGCCTGGACACATGGTGGTCGAAATTATTTTTATTAATTAAGTTAACCGTCAAATATATAATGGAAATGCTGTACGTGCCATTCCTCCGAGCATTTCGCATTGTCAAGCCTAAGCTGCACTGTATTTTTTTAATGGTGACACATGACCTCCATTTCTCCTGATGTCAAGTGACGATGCGATAGACACTGGAGCACGTAGGCCTACAAGCGTTACCTTAAATAATACACCTTGAATACATAGCTACGTAAAAACGTTAATGTTAAAAAAATTTGAAGTCCTTACCTTGTGCATGTTGTCGTTCTGCTTGTGTTGTCCAATCCCGGAGACAGTGGGCTGTGAGTGCGCCGGCAGAATACTTGGCTGCGAGTTGATGACGCTCAGAGGGCTGAAGACGAACGTTTGGTTCTGCGTGGTCGGGATCGCTGGGATCGTAGTATACCCAGGAAACGGAGCTGATAGGGGAATAACTTATTAAAACATGAGCGGAAAATCACACGGGTATGATTTAACGCAAACACAGGTGTCGAGCATGCTCACGAGTCATGTAACTTTTGTTTACTTTTTTCGCTAAATTAATGTTAAACGTCAACCATTTCTAAACGCCCCATGAAATTTGTGTCGCGAGGCGATTTCTTTTGTCTGCATAAAAAGTTGAGGAAAGTTCAGAGTTTGTTAGCAAGTACTTTTGTTTTGCAAATTTTCAAAAAATTGTACGTTGAAACGTTTTACAATAAAATAAGCCGTATAAACAAGACGCTTGTGGTAACTTTTTAGAAATCATATTTACGTTTCTTGACGTTAACAGTCATGGAATTTGGAAAGCTAGTGATAAGCAATCCAATTACTAATCATAACCAAGTCTTGGTTCTAGAGTACTTTAATAAGTTTAAAGCGTTTTCTAATTCCATGTGCAATCTCTAGAATTACACATATATAAACAAAATTAATATCACAACCATGCTAATTTACAAACTATGCAACATGCTCATATGTATCACAATAAAATCGAAACGAATATAATTATAAACACGTGAAAAGCTAATAGAAAAAACTGCTAATGTAACTCATATAACATAAGTACATAAATAATATATACTATACACATTCAACGTGGAAAAAAAGAAGCTCTTTTCATAAACAGCATAGAAATAATAACTACCTACATTGTTGAGAACAGGCTACAATCTCAACCAGCAATTAACGAAATTTCAAAAACGATGCACAAATTAATAAAAAAAAATATGAACAAAAGTTAACGTAGTTTAATTTGAAAATCATAACTTTTATAACAATAACCAATCACGAGAATAAAACAAAAAATAGTTTTATTATAGTAAAAGTGCTAAACCTTGATCCGGATATGTGAGACCTGCAAAATTTACTGTAAAACTAAATAGTGCGAAAGTTCATTTTGTAATACGTCGCAATGCCATGTTTGGTTAGGGTTGCCACAATATTTCACCTACAGATTTATTGAGACAATTTAAAAGCTGTATGCTTTGATTTGAATGTACCTTTAAATGTATATTATTTAACACTAGCTATTCCCCGTGACTTCGTTCACGTTTTACGTTTTGTTTCAACTCTATTGAATGAACCACGGATAAACAATAAATAATTTTTTTTAATTATTCTATACGACTCGCGTCTGTTTAATTGTACGCTCTAGATTGCCAGAAACATTCCATACACCCAATATAACCCTTGGCGAACGATTTTCGACAATATATTATGTAAGCAGTAGGTAACTACTTATGAATTCTGTGAATAATAATTCCAGCCTTTTCGATGAAAGGTACAGGTAAAATGCTCGTACAATTCAGAAGATATTGTTTATTATGTAACCCTCGAAAGTAACTCTCGAATCTAGGGAAAATTGTTCGACTGTTTCCGAGAATGTTTATTTTACCGGCAATAATTTAATCCGATATTCTAAAGAATCCAAGGCACGTGTAGAGAATTATGAAGGTACCTATCGACGTACTTCGCTATAATTATTCTTTTCTATGTGACCTAGCTGCACCCCAGTTTTACCCGCGTAAATCTCGTTTTCTCGCAAGAACTTTAATCTGTGCACCTGACCTCGTGACGTCATATCGGCGGTCTCTCTCTCGCACCGGGGAGTGCGAGAGAGAGAGAGAGAGCGAGGCGCCGCATTCCAGCGAGGTGCACAGATATTCTGACCGGGTTGTATGTAACTCTTAAAACCAACGTAAGTCGAGATAATGGCGAATTTTCGTACTTCGGTGGCCCGTCCCTCAGCGCGTTGCCCGCTACACTGCGTGACCGGCCACGGCGTGGCGGCGTTTATTTTTCGCGTGTATTTGTTTAGATTTACATTTTTTCAATTTAATAGTATCTTTTATTTTATCGTAATATCTTTCGGATAGAATGTCCGATTTAAATAATTCAAAAGTAATCTACAGGTATTAAAATAGTATCCAAATACGAAATGATTTATTTGGATAAGGATTAATACTAAGGTGTGGACAACATGGTTTGATTTTGGTCGGCATTTCTATAACTTAAAAAATTAGTTATAGTAACGTAACTACAATAGTTGGACATTCGGTGTCGCGAAGTTTTTTGGAGATATTGATATATTGTTTAATATTATAGAACATTTTTCAATTCTATCATCAATAGTTTCCGCAGCACATGCGATGAAAGACATTTTAAGGCAATATTTTACACCTTGGGTTACATTATTGAAGTTTCAGTAGGTATCCCTAATTTTTTCTAGTAATTAATATAGCCTATGTCACTCGGGGTTAATGTAACATTTTAATGGCGAAAGATTTTAAAAATACAAACATACTAAAATACAAATTATATTATTATTATGTAATATAAAGAAATGTTACAAATTTCTATTAAAACAAGGTTGGTAGGTTAACTCATATTGTATTATTTTGTTTCTACCGGTAAACTGTTATACAAGTTACAGATAATAAACATACGTTGGTGGCAACCCTAACTTACAGTTAATATTTACGATAAATGTGAAGGCAATAGAACTTTAACATTATGGACATATTGAATTTATTTGCAATAATATGGCCTTGAAAGCTATAGTTATGTGAAATATATATTTAATAAGATTAAGTACAGTTATTAATTAGAGCCAACTGTTATTTAGCAGTAAAGCTACGGAATGCTACTCGTCTGTAAGCATTGTGTGATATTATGAAGTGCGTCGTAACATTTGCTTGATATAACTGTGAAAAATGTGGAATTACGTAGGTACATAAAAGCTAGATATAAAGACTGAAATATCATATCATAAACTGGTCCAATATTTAAGACAAGACACGGTTTATTGGGTCTCTCGTTTGACTGCGTGTTACAATTTAGTTCGTATATTCAGACCCTGCAATTTCATTAGCAGTTTTATAAAGACCAAATGGTTCAGTCTTTTAGTGACTAGTACCCGGGACGAAAGTGTGACGTTTTTTACTCATCCTTAATAACGCTATGTACACAAGCCATGCCGGTCTGCCATTAGGTCTCGCGTACAGCTGTCTTTGCACTGCTTAATGACCCTTATTCAACAATATAATGACACGAAGCCGACGGCGTGTCTGCCAGTTATACTATTAGAGGTATCTGAGAACAACCTGCTGCCTTGCGGTTTCGCCAGGTAAGCGGCCTTCCCGAGCAGACCGGATCACGTAAAACTTTGCAGTAGAAAAGCGACAGGAATCGAGTCGCAAAATGTCACTGGACATCATTATTACGGAATATCTCCCGCCTATTGTCCCGCTTGTCGCAAAATGAGGCATAGATAAGGCCGCTAGCGACAGGACTGCAATAAATGAAAATGCTATTTTTGTTTTAAAGTTTTGAAATCGACTCGTTTGACAGCAAGGATTGTGAGATTTACGTCTGTCCTGAGTTTCGTAGTAAGGCTGCCGGTATAATGAAGATATGATGTTGTCTGTGACTCACCGGCCTGTCCTTGCAACACTTGCTTGCCCTGCGTGGTGAGCATATGAGGCGCCAGTTGGTTGCCTTGAAAAGGCTTGCCGGCGGCGATCACCTGTTGGAAGATACTTAACCATTACACGGTCCGTACACGCAAGTACCAATTTAAATATCGTCGTTAAGGTAATACGGGTCGTTGAACATGTAGGTCTCATTTGTAAGGCAAATATCCGGTAGATTCATATTATTATCATAAGCGACCCGCCCTAGCTTCGCGCGGGGTGGTTTGTCACTTAATAACTACGTTTATGTCGTATACAAAGCCCGCATCCCGCTTTATTGCGATACACCAAAGCACCGTAGAATACGTAATTATGTGTGAAAGAACGCACTAACGGGGAATTGATTTTATTGCGGGTACTTAAAAAAATATCAAACTAGACGTCAAAAATGTTTGGATTGAATAATTGGCGTACACGGACCCAGGAAGATGACTGTATTATTACAACATTATTGGCCTTAGAAAATATAGACAGAGAATTGTGTTTTTTAGTTGAGTGAAGGCGTCTAGAACTTTTTCTTAAAACTATTGTTACCTGTATCTGTTGCGAGTTGATGCCGGGGTGCAGCGAGATGTTGCCGGGCATGATCAGCGGGCCCTGGGCGTTGTACAGCTGTTGCAAGTAAGGACTGTTCTGCAATGGTTGCTGTATCACTTGCACGCGGCTGTGACCCCATTCCGCACTGTTAACAAACACGATTCGTTTAAGACAGGTGTGTCAAAAATAATAGAAAACAAGGAGGACAAATATGTGACAAACGGTTCTAAATAACCAAAGAAATGCCATGGATGTATGCAATACTATCATACGGGTTCTATCTAGATTCTCATAAATATAGATCATTAGTTAAGGCAATTTTTTTTTGTAGTGCATCTCAATGTCACTTCTAAATGCAATGTTATGTAATGTAATTATAATAATTCATTGAATATTGTGACATTAAAATAATACGAATTAGTGTTGTACTGTGTTTAGTGTTATCATTCTTAAGCCGGTTATAGTGCTTGACCGACCGTCGGTGCGTACCATCGGTCCTGACGGTACGCATAACCGATAGTAAGTATGTAACGTTCAGTGCGCTTCTGACCTACCGAACTGGCCGGACTGGTACAGTCACAAACACGTACACGAAATTTATAAAATAAAATCTAACCTACTAGTTTTTGAACTAGTACGTTCGATTTTTGTTGACGATGATACGCGCATCTGTACGGTCGGTCTACCGATCGGTGTAGCACTGAACGCGTTGATATGTTTCCATAACGTGTCGGTCGACCGACGGCACGCATGCGGACGCGCTTGACCGACGGTCCGCGTACGCAGTGCGTAGCAATATACGCGTGCGTACAGTCTGTCGAGCACTGTAACGATTATTGAATTTGTGTGACAATTGACTGTGAATTTTTATACAAATGACAAGCGCGACCGACGTACGCACCGACGACGGTCGGTCGAGTACTGAAACCGGCCTTAATGTTCAATTTCGATTGTTGTAATTGGCTGCGGACGTTTCAATTGAAATAAATAAATAAATAAACATAAAATACTGCAACCTGTTATAATATATTCTGAAGTAAGTATATAATCTTTTATAATTGCAACTTGTGTAGGACAGAAACTGGTTTTTCAGCCGAAACCGAAACTTTTTAATAGATATTTAAAATTTACTGTTTTTCTCCTTTTATTTGCATATAACATTTATATAGACAGTTGAACAACAGTTGACAGACAATTGAAGTCGTAACAATTTTTTTTGTCATGAATATATGTTACAAGACTTACTCTTGGAAGTAAACTTAAAAAAGACTCAGCAAAATAATGTTCAATAATAATAAGTTGATATAATTTAATGAGAATAAAACGAAGTACTAATAAAAACAAAACAAATACTCAATTGCAAAAAAAACCTTACTAAAATTATTCACCATTAATTGGACGGCGTCGAACTGAGCCGGGGCCGTGCCGCCGCCGCCGGCGAGCAGACACAGGTTAGCTGCGAAGTTTACCGAACGACCCACGAACACTCGAGTTTCGGCGGGGTCGAAAGTTTGGGCTATATTGTGACCGAAAACTAAAGCCGAAACTAGATTTTTTGGCCAAAACTGAAATTTCGGTCAGTCACTAATTGCAACCTTTATTTTTCCTTTAGTATTAAATTTTAGCTTCGTACAAACATTGGGCCATACAAGCCATTATTTAAATGATGTGCCTGAAATTTTGAACGGAGGATTGTGATGCATAGCGCAGTCATGAGAGATTTGACACGTTAGTGTCAGTCAGTCGGGGTTTGTCCGTCACAAGTGCTACACGCACTCTACAATCAAAACAATCCAAAAATATAAGAACTATGCCTTCTTGTCCCAAAGTTCTCACAAAAAAATAACTCACTAAATCAAAATAAAACTAGAGTTATCACATTTCATTACTAATCATTCTCACATTTGAGCAAATGTTATTTATTAATCCCCAGATAGTCGTCATGGCAACGTAACAGGATAAATGGTATGTATTAGGCTCCATTTTGTTGTCATGCCAACCTAATAGGAATGGTGTTAAGATAGTACGTTTTTCTCATGGCAGGAAATTTATATTTAGAACAGATTTTTCTTGTTCTTGTGAACAGTTCTTGGAGCTAGACCGGGTACATATTGTAAATGGTCATAGGATCCGCGATAATCCAAGAGTAATGTTCGTGATTTTTTTATTATTTGACTGAGTAACGAAAGGAGCGAGTCGTTCACCTGATGGTAAGCGCTACGCCTGCCCATAACAGTCACAGTGCTACCCAGAACTTTGCATTACATATTTTGTAAAGATATTTGACTACACAAAAAGTCAATAAGCACTGGAATTATCAGTTTGACGGTTTATTGACACATTTGAGTAATACGTTGCATAGTGCTAAATATACAACAAAAAAAAAACGTGAAGCATGAAGTACACTCTCATTTACATTACTTACGGTGTAGCTCTAAAAACTAAAACACTGGTTGAATTTAAATTTTCCGCCATAATTCAAACGAACCACCTTAAGTCATGCCGACGTAACAGGAAAGCAATATACGCATATACAATGTGCGACAAGGAAAGCTTGCTCTGCCTTTTTTTTAGCGGGAAACCAAAAACTGACTTTGGGAGCGTTAAAGTTTTACGTAACGAATTTGGGGAGGCAGGGTCCCCTGAAACTTTACGATGCGGTACGGGGGCGCGGCGGGAACTACGTCGACGGGGTGGACGGAAGTCAAAAATCTCCAAAAGTTGCATTACGTAATACTTGAACGCTCCCCTTTAATGTTTTTGTATTGTTTTCTCAAACTTGTGTTACTTGTGGTTTTACTTTTCTTTGTGTGTTATATTGGTGGAGTAAAGTGTTTGTTTACGTGTATCACTGGGCGTATGATAGAAACCTAATTATTAAAAAACTTTATAATTATTTACTCTCGATACTGGCTAAACGTACAAATTGTGCGAAGCCGAAACTAAAAAAAACCGGTTGCTATGTTCGACAATACCGACAATTAATTGAAGACACCCGCCGATCCTTGATTTGCAGCGATAACTTGGTTGAATAGCTAATGAGGCCGAGTTTATCTCGATAGTTCGTTGCATAGCTAGTAAAATATACTGACAATTCAGAAATCAGTATAATTATATCCTATTTTAGTCACAACCGGAACTTCGTTTCGAGCTGACTAACTAAAATTGACTTGATTGTATTAATGAACGAGGCGATTTTCAGTGTATTTACGTATTCCTAATTTAGAATGGAATGGAATAAATTGTAAGGCTTTGTTGCAATAATGCATTTTGCGGCAGTTTTAATGTCCTTCCTGTGTCACTTTGTTGTGATATTTTTAGATGCGACTCGGTTAACTCGCCAATTACCAGTGTTTTTTCAGTAGCCAGTGTGAGTTTTGCGATATTATTTAAAGCAATTTAATACATTTTGAAAACAAATATAATATTACTATTGAAATGACAATACTTAGTAGTTTTAGCGATTTTATTTTGACATCATTGGAACCTGTAGATAGATAGATAGATAGATAGATAGATAAACTCTTTATTGAAACACCACATAACAAAGAAAACTTAAAAAACTAGAACAAAACAAATTTTACAATTAGTGTCACAATGGGCGGTCTTATCGCTCAGAGCGATCTCTTCCAGACAACCATGCACGGAGAGGAGTAATTATGTCAACGGACGGTGGCTTTTCGTATATACATAGAATAAAATAAATAAATAAATAGATAAACTTAATATATACCATAATATAATAAACATACATACTAATACAAATATATTATATACCTACTATTAATAAACATACATACCTACTAATACAAATATATAATATGCAGCAACTAGAAATTTAATTCAAAAGATAATAAGAATTAACACGACTTTTAAAGGCATTTAGCGAGGTTGTGCGCTTTATGTCCACAGGCAGCTCATTCCACAGTCGTACGGCTTCAACTGTAAAAGAACAATCGTAAAATTTGCTGCTGTGGACAGTAGTCTTTAACATTAGGTTCTCTGATGACCTCAGCCTACCAGAGCTGGCAGTGTGGAGAAACTCAAAACGTTCCCGAAGATAGCGCGGAGAAGATGGAATGAACAGAATACTGTAGAGGAGGGACAATATATGAGCATTCCGGCGACGACGAATAGGAAGCCACTGTATGTGACTATAAAAAAAGTAGGGGATGTTTTATTAAATATTTGACAAACTCCATATCTTATATCTTTAAATGAGCAATTCTTGTATATATATATATATATAAATTGGAATCTCGGAATCGGCTCCAACGATTTTCATGAAATTTAGTATATAGGGGGTTTCGGGGGCGATAAAACGATCTAGCTAGGAATCATTTTTAGAAAATGTCATAAAAAGAAAAAAAAATACCGAGCACCACATATTTACGTAAACACCATAATAAACACAACATTTAAAAAAAATCATATACGGTAGCTTGGGAATCGAGGGATTAAATAAAAATTCACGCGGCCACATTCGTTAGATTTATTCTGAAATATTTAATTAAATATTTTATGTAATGGCACGGTAAGGATTGTTTGCTATTGATTGATGTAGCTAGCATGTTTTCCAGCGATTTTGAATAGTCAATATATTATGTATACCCTAGGACCCATGCTATACATTTCGAACCCCTTTTCGTCTTTGGCAGAACCCGAACACGAAAGGTCATTTGACTACTCACACATAAACGACGTCTGTACACGCGCCAAATGCGCATGTAAGTATTCGATCAAAGACACAACGTGACCAAAGCAATAGACAAACCATTCGTATGATGATTCATGCCCCTCTTTCCCACTGGGAACACCGAGCAAGTGCCCGGGGCCCCAAGATCTAGGGGCCCCCCTAATTCCTTCCAGATCACTGTTGCATTCACCAACGACTGTATTAATACTGCCTTGTACGTTTTAGCTTCTAAAATGCCCAGGGCCCCGAATAATTTAAAGGCGGGTCTTAAGATTTATAATAACACGTTAGTTTATTGTCATTTGTCATTTGGGCGTGTAATATTGACTGACCCCCTGATTGCCCTCCAAACTGCGGGTAGAGGTGAGGGGAACCGGATCGCGAAGTGTTTATTTTGTATGTACTAGTACTACTAACTATATGTAACTGAACATACTGTGACTGAAGATTCGGCCGAACCTATATACAGTGTATCTGTAGTCCAGTCGGACCAGTGGCGTGATCTCGACTCGGAATCACACCACCACTATTATTTGTAAAGAGATAAGCGAAAGATACAATTTACCTTCTAAAGTATTCTAAAATGAATCATCAAGTCGCGTTCACACAATGTTGGGTAGTGTATTACGAATGCGAACATTATTTCGAAGGGGTTCGAACATTTTATTCTTAAGAGGGCAAATCCACACGCCGCCCTTTAGTTTTTTTTTTAAGTTTCCATGCACCTTGTTTTTGGTATTCACTTATACAAAAAGAAAATGATGAAAATACTAAATCACAATAATCTATTTGTTTATTCTCGTTATGTTACCTCTTATGGTTTTAACATAAAATACTTTAAAAGTAGTCTTGGACTTGGTGTCGTTAAAATGTATTAATATTATTATTTTGATAAAACCACAACGGGTTGGGTCGTTCCCGGTTCCATAACAAATTTAAAGCACAGGTCACTGGCGTTTCAGGCCCGGCTTCTGGCTCCTGACCACGGCTCGCACGCTTACATATCAATTTCAAACTGTATGAATGCACAAACATTGTGTATCGAATAAATAGAAAATCATTCTTCGGATTCGCAAAAATAAGTTCCAATGTGCATTGACCTAACCCATTTCACTTGCTATTTTGCACTTTACATGAATCACTCCACAATGTGTGAACGTGCCATAAAGTCATCGTAATAAACTTATCTCACTTTAAGGTTGTCACCTATTATTTTATTTTAAACCTAGTTTTCTATTTTAAACTATTATTTTCTATGTCGAAAATAACACATAATTCCGTATAATCGTATAAGATAATTTTTTTGGAGCTAATGAACTATTTCTTTCCTTTTAGTGTATTAAATAAAGCATAATGACAAATCAAATTAACGTATACCTACCCTGAACATAACTCATAATGATTTAAACCAAAACCCGATTTTAAATATATACCAAAACAAATTTTGTGAACTCAATATGGAATAGTCATGCCAGTTTACCTTTTCAAATTAACAGAGAAGCCTCCAAATTTCTATGAAATCAAAATCCCGCAGGTGAGACGCCAGTGAAATAAAAAAAAATAGAAACCACAATCTTCTGTATCTTGAGATCGGTTAAAAAGGAAACATCCGCAATACTACTATACTTTAACACGCATGTAGCGTATCATACGCAGTATTTCACTTGTAAACCTAACAACTGCATCTCCAATGTCGAGGAGGCAAGCGTCGCAAGCAAGGACGAGACAAGGACGTGGGAAAACGGACGTCGAAGCTAAAGAGATGGCGAGCAGCATATTTGGCGTAACGGGGAATACATGATGGACTAGGGCAGTGACGGAATGATGGCCGAGGGAAAAAAGGCAGATCACTTGCCCAATGAGTCTGACGACGTTATCAGGGTGCCAGAAAGGCTGAGATTCGCGATTCTCGGACCAGAAAATAAAAAGATGCTTTCACCTTAAAAGGAAAGAAAGAGCGATTTGCACCTGTGGAGGCCTTTACTTTGGGCTGAAGCACATACATGAATTTGGAATTAAGTACATAGATTATAATTATAAAAAGCACAGGAAAAATATTTTTTTTTGTCTTGGTACTTGAAAACTTGAAAACACGAAAACATGAAATTAGTGTTCTGTAGTTACTTACGTATATTTAAATTGAATTATAGTTATTTTCTTCACTATCATATTTTTTCAGTTCAATTATTTCACGTGTCACCAACAATATAATTAATTTCTCAACCTTAACTTTTTTTTTAAATCTGCCAATAGTACTATTTTTAATTTACGGGTGCGGCAACCCTTGCAACAGTGAAGTAAATTAATTTTTATCTCGGTTCCGTCAAAAAGTATATAACTTCTATCGTCCAGGTTCCGTCTCAGACTGTTCTTCAAGTAAAATGATCGCGCTACTGCGGCCCCAAGTACTGAGCACAGTAATAAAGTCATTGCCCAAGATAATAGCACTCAATCCAATTCATACTTATTATGACGTCAAGAAAAATGGAGATCATCTGAAGGTGGAAATCAATGGACAAGTGCTTCAGTTCCCCTACGTCTGGTTGCGGGATAACTGCCAATGCGAAATGTGCTTTCACTGCTCGGCAAAAAGCAGAATTTTGGACTGGAGCTACTTTGACCCCGATGTCAAACCAAAATATGTCAACGAGGGCGACAATTCTGTGCAAGTCACTTGGTTAGATGGACATACGTCACAGTATAAATATGACTGGTTGAAATTCAGAAGTTTTACACAAAGAAACCAGGATAATTACAGTGAAACCATTTATAAGCCCAAAAAAGTGTCGTGGAACGGGAAAAATTTTGAAGATGTATGCAGAAAGCACAACTACAGTGACGTTTTAAATTCAGATAAAGCACTATACAATTGTCTGCAAGATATATCTGTTTATGGCGTAGCTGTGATAGAAAACACACCTAATACCGAAACTGCCTCAGATGAAATTGTTGCTAAAATTGGCTTTAATAAGCGTACACACTATGGGGTCAAGTTTATAGTACAAAATGTCATAAACACAAACAATGTTGCTTATCTTAATAGCAATTTACAGTTGCATACAGATCTGCCGTACTATGAATACGCTCCCGGAGTCAACATGCTTCATTGCATTGTACAGACCTCAAGCAATGGTGGAGAGAATTTGTTATCGGATTGTCATTATGTGGCAAACTACATGAAGGAGAATCATCCGGAGGAGTACAAGCTCTTAACTGACGTCGAGGTGGAATGGAGTGACGTTGGCGTTGAGGGCGGTAATGAATTTTTCAAGCTGTACCGTTCTCCAGTCATCGTCTTGGACAAGCATGGAGAAGTAACAAGGATAGTGTTTTCAATACCGCAGAGGGGAAGCCACTTCCCGGACTCGATAGACAAAGTCAGGCCATGGTATAAAGCCCACAGCCTATTTTACGAGTTGAACCATAAGTTTGCAGCCAGATTCAGAACGAAGGCGGGGAACATCCTCATGTTTGACAACATCAGGTTAGTCCATGGTAGATCAGCTTATGAAGATAATACGAACAATGTCAGGAAATTGATTGGAGGATTTGTGGACTGGGACGAGATCTATTCTAGGCTAAGGTGCTTGAAGATTAAGTTGGGTAATAACAGCGGCATTTTGTAAAGTGAATATAAATCTGGTGAAAAGTTATAATAAAATGTATGTAGCATAAGCTTACCTATTTCATTTTTTCAAAGATTTGTTTGTAAGTATAATGTTATAAACCTAAAGGTGCTGTGAATTCATGGAAATATTTCAAGCCGACATTCGGTAATTTACGATTTCATTCTAAAGTAGTTATTATTAACTGTACGACGTTGGTGACTTTTGATTGTAAAATCTAACTGCAATAGATTAACCCCCTTATTCATAAAAAGTTATGTGACGTTTCATAAAATCGCGCACTACAAATTTGTACTGCGCAGTACTAAGTGACGTTCGATAACTTTTTATAAATAAGGGGGTTTAATCGTACCTTCGTATTGGTTCTAAAAAGTAAACTATATAACGGAAAGAGCTCACGCGCATGTCTTACTTGTTCCATACATAAAGATGTCGAATTAATGGCGCGCGTTTCCATGTCCGCCGACAGCGATGACACCTCCTGTCAGTGTCACTGGTCAATTACGGATGCCGCGTGTTTGATGCGTGTTTATGAGGCTTGATGGCGTTAATGTCAAAGGGTCGCCAGACCGTGAACTATGAGTCAGATCAATCCCGAACTTCGGAGATCGATTGTGCTCTTCGATATCAATATGACATGTATTTAGTATTGTAACTAACAACCAATCAGAGTGGTGTATTTTAATTGATTGAATTTTATTCATTGTAATTGTTTGTATTTTGGTAGATTGTGTGCTCTACAAAGTTCAAATTAAGCCGTATTTAACCCTTTAATGCATGATTTTATGAATTTTACCAAATAAATTAAAAAAAAAATAAGGCGTCACGGGACGCCCGGCAGATATAAAACGTTCAAATTAATATAAGAACTTATAATTTTAAATAAAAACAGAGAAACTATGGAGTCAAATATTGAGTGACGAGTAGAACTTCGTTAACAGTCACTCATATTTTTATTAATAAAAATATAAATATTATTAATATTTCTGCTTAATTTTTTTTTATTTATTAAAAGCAATAATATTCGATCTCAAGAAAGAAAATAGAATAGGTTTATTACGAGCAGTAAACGTGTTAAGTACATGTTACGCCATCTAGCGTAACATGTATTTAAGTACATGTACTTAAGTACCTGTTACGCCATCTAGTAGAAATTTGAAGAACCATTATAGTCTGGCATCAGGTTGTGAGTAACTAACGCCACCTATTAACAGCTTTGTTAATCACGAATTATTGTGTTATTTATTGCTGATCGTTCATAAATAATAATGTTTCAAACATGTAACACTTACAATTATAAATTAAAAATATAAAATAATAAAAATATTAATCAGATTATGAATATTGGCTTCGATCTATTTTACTTATTTTCTTGATTCCTGAACGCAACAACTTCGCCAATGTTTTGCATCATATATTTGTTTCAAATTTGTTATAACAACCATTATTAACATCCTTAATTATATCCTAAAATTAATATTTATGTATTTCATTGAGACTCACTTTATTATTTAATTAAATATGTAGGTAGTAATAATAGCTTTATTACGAAATACATCAATTGTTGTTATTAAGTTATGGCATAGGGGGGCGCGACGCGAACTCCTTATCCGATTATTTTAATGCATCTAATATAATAAAGCTGATTCAGTAACGCTAAAAACATTTAATAACATATTGCGTTTAACGTGAGCATTCATGTCGTTTGCCGTGACGGCAATCCAGCGATTTTACTGCAACAAATATACTTGGATATTTTCACATAAAAAATAGTTTTATTTATGGATTATTAATTCTTGTCATTGGTAGTCATGGTAATTTGATTTGGATCTGAGTGATAGTTTTTTAACGTTTGCTCAAAGGTGGGTTATGTTTTAACGCTTAGTGGTAGCTTTTGCGCTTTCCGGCCGTAGGACACTGGGTTTGATCCTCAGCCCACAGACTCAAGCGATCTCGAAGTAATGTGCGGGTTTCCATCAGTTTGGTTTTCATCTGTCAGTCCCAGATGTTATTTATTAGATTGATAGCATTCGACTAGCGTCTAGCAACGCTAACTAAATAAATCCTGACCTGTTAGGCATCAAATAAAATATTCCACATATTGAGGCGGTTCAATTATGTGGAATCTTTTGTTTTACGCTGCGTGAACGTATGCGACAGTTTAAGGTGGTTTCGCTTATTGAGTAAATTTAAATTTAAAATAGGTTTTTCGTTTTTGCAACTATACCGGGTAGTTAACTTGAATGGCGAGGGATTTCGCAACAATCGTATATTGTTCTTTACGTTATTTTGTGGAGATATTTAGCACTAATGCACCAGATTCCTCAAATAAGCCCATGAACCGTTAAACTGTTGATTGCAGTGTTTATTGACTTATTTGAGTAATCAGGGGCATATATCCTTACTTCCTTACTTATATTATAAATGCGAAAGTAACTCTGTCTGTCTGTTGCTCTTTCACGCCTGAACTACTGAACCGATTGAAATGAAATTTGGTACAGAAATAGTCTAGAGCCTAGGGAAGGACATAGGCTACTTTGTATCGCAAAAAATGCATTGTAAGGGTTTGAAATAGGGGATGAAAGTTTGTATGGAAGTATCGTCATTTTTGAAGCTAGAAGCTTGAAATTTATTTTTTAGGCTTTTGATTAGATATAAATAAATTTGACATTCAAAGTTTGTAAAATTTTACCCTTGAGGGGTAAAATAAATATAGGGGATGGAAGTATGTATAGGAATATGTAAAGTTTCGGCTTAATTTTCTCTAATGGAAAGCTACATTGACAACGAGTAACATAGGCTATATTTAATCCCCATATTCCTGCGGGAACAGGAACTACGCGGGTGAAACCGCGGGGCACAGCTAGTGTTAAATATATCTACAAATCGAGAACAACAATCTCGCATTGTCGCGAATTCCGTTACGGTATATTCCCATTCCCACTAAGAATGTTAGTGGAGATGCTGGAAACTCCAATTCTCATCCGGTACACTAGCTTTCTAAGTTGCTAAGTTGAACTGCTATTTACCTGATTTGCTGCGGGTGCTGGCTGTTTGGCGGCATGCTCTGCAGGGGCGCCATGGTGGAGATGCCGCCCCCCGCCTGTTGCTGCAACCCGCCACCGGACTGCTGCACCTACCGGATACGTCATTGTAATGCCGGCACACGGTCTCTTTGGCCAATTTGTGCGAAGTAGAAAAGGGACGGAGCTACGCAGATCTAGCTAGCAAAATAACGCCATGTGAAGTGCCAACGTTCCCTTTTCCATTTCGCAAACATTTGCCAAATAAAGCCAAGTGAAGTAAGTCCCAGCGCTATGTGAAAGGTATAGACAAGCGTGATGGATGAGAGACGCGGCAATACGGCCAAGTCATATAACTTTCTTTTGCCCAAGATGAAGATTTACCAAGGCCTTGGCCCTACATGCCAACGTTTTAAAGAGAAAGGACAGATTCTTGGGTGCATTCAGTTATTTTGAATGTTGTTGATTTGATTCTTATATTGTTTAAGCATAATATAATACACGTCGCTAATATGACCAGACAAAAGCTACCTGAACCATTGCAGCTACTGGAAAATGTACATAGGTTCTTTAACTTTTGAATTTATTTCCAAGTGAACTTATTTTTGAAAATACGGTAGTTAGCTAGAAAAAGGTACATTTGGTATGTCAAAACAACCATAATAAGTTACACGTCATTGTACAACAAGTATTTTAACAACTACACACTCTATATTATTATAACTATTACGAATTAATGTCTGCATTCCATTTTCTAAGACATCTTTGAAATAGTTATTAGTTATCCAACATATCTAGCACCCTGATGCAGCGCTATAAAAATTTAGTGTCTACCATCCAACGAAAATCCGGTTTAGATCGCGTATTATTAAAAACCTTTCGTCTCGAGAGTGAATGACGGCGCGGTTGTTAAAAGGTTATAAATCTCTGTGTCGAGTACTCAACCCATCGCTTCTAACCTTCCGTTCTTTAATAATAAAAAAGTCAGCCGGCCTCGCGATCTCTCGGACCTTCAAAGCACTACGTTAAAATTTTGTATGCGCCTCACAAGTTATGTTGTGGGCGATTCAATGAAACAATTGAATTCATATAATCAGGAAAAAGACTTTGAGCATAATAAAGATTTTTTAGTGTGAAAAAATAACTGGAACCATCAACCACCATGAATCCGGTTATCAACCAAAGTTGGTAACGTAAAAAACAGAAAAAAACGTCATCGATTTAGCATAAAACTGCAAAACATTATTTAAAAAATTAAGGGTTCCGCGACTAATCAATACCTCAGTTCTTAATTGTAAGATTGTGATGAATGCATATATTTATTATAATTTATTAATTTAGAAACTAAGGCACCAAAACAGTGCAATCAATTATCGACGGTATCCGAAAAAAAATTGCTCGTGACACCAATTTCAAAAAAAGCTTCAATCTTGTGTTGGAAACGGGATATTTACAATGTTGTTTTATCTTTGGTTTCAGTTTTCGACATTCTGCATCGCTGCATCTTACGAGTAAACTGATATACTTGCGAGTGGGTACCTATATATCCATCTACCCCCGTTCGCGCGCGCTAATGATAAACGGTTTAAAACCTTATTTAGCTTACTTAGACATTTTTTGAAATATTATCTTCAATTTACAATCTCTGTATCCTTTACAGTTTGAGATTTACCTATAGACCTTTACCAATAATAAAATTGATGTCTGTGATTTTAAACTTCAGGTCAAAATTTAAAAGAAAACTGCCATTTAAATGATGCCTAATAATAATAATGATTTTTAAATTTCTTGTCCGTTTAATAGTTCGTTTCGAATAGGCTCCGAAGCGGCCCAACGTATTTCAATGAATCATTTTCGTGTTTTATTTCGAAATCTTGCAGTGTCCTGAAGATATAAATTTAAAATATTTTTAACAAGCGAACGAAAGCTCGGATTCGTCTAGTTATAGGTATACGTGGATATAGAGATAATCAACGCGCGTTACTTTACCGATATGGCAGTTAGCCAGTCATCTGTTGAGGTTTTTATGCCGCGCCGCCATATTGCCAACGGTCGTGAGCGCCGTGACAAATGATGCCGACGTCAGAATTAGCACTAGACCGAGCTAAATAAACCGATTGGAGTGAACAAGTTATAATAAAAAATATGACCGCCAATGAGCGCTCGCGTAACCACTTAGATTATTAGTCATATTTCATTTAGGTTAGATAAGATAACAAGTCTTTATTGCTCTTCGCGAGATGCAACATGTAGATATTGTTGGTTTTGTTGATCGATAGCAGTTTTTTTTTTTTATGATCGATTATAATTGTTGTGATAGGGAATGTAAGGAATTAATATTTTCGTTTAATTATCAGTGCCTTTGTCTTCAATACACCAAACAGTGCGGACATGTAACATTTTCATACTAATTAGGTGTTACCTGTGACTTCTGTCACATTCACGATTTGTTTCAAAACAATCGGATGTACGATGCGCGGAGACGACGGCTAATGCATACACAAACTGACTTATGAGTAGTTATGAGTCACAATCTAATCTAAGACATCTAAACCTGAACTAATATACCTATCCAAAACTGACGTGACTGGAGTGAAATGGATAAACATTTAATTGCGAAAACACAACGTTAACAAAGACAAAGAAACCATAAAAACAAACGAATGCATAACAATGTTGTGAGTTGCGACAAACAGCAACCATTTAATTAACTAATGACAATGAAAAGGAGATTAAATTGACGTTTTTATAAGTAAAATGTCAAAGGAACGCCATTTTCATTGGAGTGACATAATAGGGCTGCTGGCCCCGAGTCAGCCAACGCTAAGGACATGGGCCAAGGCAACGGTGTAAAACTGACCTGGTGAGTCATTGTGCTGGGCATTGACGAGACGACGGTGACCGTCTGGTGGTGTTGTTGGTTCGGCTCGTGCTGCGACATGCTGATCTGCTGCTGGACCACTTGTCCTTGTCCGTCAAGAATCTGCGCAAACAGAACGTTGGGTTAGTTACGAGGCTCGCACGATTTTACTGCTATACAGTAGAAATCTATTAAATATGCCAGTGCACAGGTGTACAGGTAGTAACTGCCGGTTTCGGAAACGCTAACAAGTCTTTTGAAACTTCTTTTTTTTGGAAACGTACTTGGGTTTGTTACTTTGAAATTTTAGATTAGGTAAACGAAATAGCCCGTTTTTGTGTTTGTGTCATTCGCTCACACCCGTGCACATTAACG
This sequence comes from Campaea margaritaria, assembly GCA_912999815.1. Classification (NCBI taxonomy): domain Eukaryota; kingdom Metazoa; phylum Arthropoda; class Insecta; order Lepidoptera; family Geometridae; genus Campaea; species Campaea margaritaria. The sequence goes on from OU538788.1 coordinate 13,511,029, forward strand.
AATACGTAATATTTAATAGAATGATAACACCGGCAATATAAGTACACATAAATTAAACTGGGATTAGTATAAATTAAGCATTATACATTTATATTTCTATTGATTGTTGTCTAATTTTAGCGACGAGCTTAATAGAGTATTTTGACAGTTGTGTTATGTAATACGGTCAATTCTGCGTTAAAATAATAATAAACGTCATAAAGTAACGTTATCGTGAAAGTTCATAATCTCTTCGTTATATGTCAAAATTGAGTTCATAATAATTCGGAATGGATTTGAAAAAGATTATCACGAGATTATGCCCAGAATTGACTGAAGTATAATAGGTTGCCCGGAACAGGCGAACTGGACCTCATACTCAAATCGCATAACTTATTGATAGTTCGCGTAGAGCTATGATATTTAATTTTCCACTAGCAATCAATATTTAAATGGTATAAGTACTATGGCAAGACTTGTTTTGATCATACTACCAATACTACTATAAATAATTTTAATTAGATATATCTATTTAGAGGCTATTTATGCAAACGTGATATTTTAGAAAGCGTTTCAAAAACCGGTAGTTTGTCGGGAAAATGTTTTTTCTTATACTACGAAGTGAAGAGTCGGGTCGCTTGCATGGTGGTAAGCGAACTTCTCCAGTGGTAAGATAACAGTTATATGTTTGCAGCTCTCAAGGAGCGGTCAAATATCAGCGGTGTGCGGTAGGAACCTGTACTTAGGTCGACTCATGACGAAGAATCCTAGTACAAGGGCATTTTTTACACGATATTCAATAACATTGGTCCTTGTCGCTCACTAGCTTATCCGAAACCATAAGACATGTGTATGTGCTTAGTGCCACTGCTTCGTCCAAAGTCGTAGAAAGGTCCTCCAGTCATACATAAGGCATAAGAATCGTATAACGGCAAGATTGTCGGAATCTTCTACACACAAGTTTCACAACTACCTACTTCTAAATATTATTCTTATGCAGTACTAAATTAGATAGAAATCGATATTTTCATTTATTTGCCTTAATATGTAATCGGTGCCACAGTCACAACGAGGACAATTTATTGGTAGTCACTGATGAGTTCTATTGTCTATCTTAAATTTCTATCATTGGATAGTCAATAATATTGACCTGGTTAACATAACAATGTATATTGTCATAGGAACATGAGCGGCTTGCGAAAAATAAATTGAACAATGGGAACTGGTTCAAAATTTATTCTTAAAATTTGCACTGCAAACTGCCATTCGCATATAATAATAAAAAAACCTATAAGAGCATTTTCTAAAAAGTAAAACAACTATGTAAAAAATCCACTACAATGTTTTATGTCTATAAAGCAATTTGGCTGTAAGACTAAAAGACCTAAAAACTCAGATTGCCTAAGCAGTACAGCGTCTAAAAAACACAGTGAGTCATATTATAAAAGCTTATAAAATCTAAAACAACGAACCTTACTTATTTTCTCTGCGAGAACTAAATAAGCACGAACTGGGGAATACCGTCCATTCTCAATTACTTAAACCATTCATTAATAAGGAGCAACTAGGTAGGTAATTTAATGACCATTTCTGTTACTTAGCAAGCTTAGTTAGACGTAGACAGGCCTAGACAGACATAATATTATCATGTGCTAAGCTAAATTAAGTTTGGCATCGCGATTAATTTGCCGATAGAATCGCTTCGTCGAATTTCTCTCCGGAACTCAGTTGTTGGAAATAATTGTGCAGACAGGCACATGTGGTAGGGCTATATTATCTTTCGCGTCGTCTATTAATTTGCCGATAGCCAGGTTTTGTTTGGTTTTGGGCTGGGGAGTAGTTGTTTGGAAATAAGTGAGTGTGACGTCTACATTATCTGGTTATTATCTAGATTATATTATGGTCTGTGCCATTATCTAATCGAATCTAAGGGACGTTAAGAATACCATCTGAATGGATGTATCGATACGGCAGCTTTTCCCGATATAGGGATATCGGGAAAATCTGCCGTATCGATAGGGTAGGGACCCTACACCTGTAGAAAGTACCTACTAGAAATAATTGAACCTAGTCTGCTGTTTTTACTATATGGTGGAACTAAGCCATTCCGGTAGGTAGTACAGTAGAATATAAACTGAATGGTACTTAATCTTCAATGTACACATTTTGGTCCAATAATGAGATTTTTTAGGATAAGATTTAACTTTTAACATTTGAGCTGTATGATTCATCGCGCCACAACCACAGCCATAAGCCCCGCAGTGTGCGGAGATAAATGGAAGCCCTATAAGGCTTTTACCGGTAACCGATACATTACTGCAGTGAGTAAGCCGCGACGCTCGTGGATATGTGATTCTTTTAATCCTATAACTATAACTGCCCTGTCTGCGAATGGCATTAATATGCTATACCCATAGCAACTAACTAACTATACTTAACATTGGCGCTGTATAGACTCATCGGTTTATTACAAGACGCCAGGAGCTATTAGCCAAACCAAGCCCACATTGACCCCGTTGTAAATCAAACGGGTATTTGGCGTAAAGACGACGAAAGCCGCATCAAAAAGCAAATAATTATCCTCCTAGTATTACAAATGAGAAAGTTTGATATCCTTTTATTAAACAGCAACAGATTGACGTTATTTTTAAAGATAGACAAACAACTGGTAAGTATAGTAATTTTTAAGGTTACTCATTGTCCTGGAATGAGATACGGTTCCTGTAGAATGAAAATAAGAGCGGATGAATCCTGCGAGGCGTAGCTAGTTCAATATATTCTAGGTGCATGTTGTGCGAGGCAAGAGGTTCTTGAGTGGTGTCGTAATAAATTAATCTATTAATGGCACCCTACAGCTAGATTGGCATCATCGTCTAGTTAGCTGAACCACTAATGGCTCCCTGGGCAGCTGACGCCATCACAGGCTACCGTCACGATGTTCCCTTACACCCCTCACAGGGCACAATAATAAAAAAATCCACAAGAAAAAATAATATATTCTACAGATGTTTTATATCACAAAGGCGGGCGACCCTTACTTGTAATTTTGATGTGCAAAGAACTGTGCTTGTGTGCGTAACTGCAGGTAGCGTACGCAAGCTTACGATAATTGAACAAAATAATATGATTTAGGCGGGCAGTACGTATATTTAGTTATATGGTTATGCGGCTAAAATACGCTTCGCGAGAGAAATCATCTGTTCATCCGATGAGAGCTGTACAGAAAGGAACGACCAGTAAGCGAATTATCGATTTATAGAGAACGAAATAAAAGAGAATAAAAACAAGGCGCGACAAAGCTCCCCTTTTAAAACATCATATTAGACTCATTAAAAGTCGACTCACAAACTTCTTTAACTCTTATTCTAACAATTCCATCGTAACAACTGCGTATTTTATCATCATGCCATTATTGATTGCATGAGTGAATTATTCTACATTACATACCTAATGTAAAAAAACGCCCGTTTTTCCAATTACAGATTGACCGTTGCAATTCTCGAAATTACATCCTTAGAAATGGATGTCGTTACTACAACTATCATCAAATGATAATCTAAACCTGTCGACAGCATCACATTTACATGATTTTGTGTTTGTGAATAGGCCCACGGAACAAATCAACATTACTTTACATTGCATTATGAAAAGATATTCATATTATTATAATATATTGCCAAATACAAGAATTTTAAGAGATGCTCAGCTGATCAAAGATTAAGGATGAGAACTCACGCTGCGGTTTTCTCCCGTGACGGTTGTGGCACTGTAAAAAATGTACGTGCGGATTTCGAAATGTACGGAAAACGAACATTCGATATTGAAGGGGCGTGATTTTCGCCCGGTCGCCTTCGACCCGGGAGCCGCGCCCGGTCGGGAACAAGACACAACAGCATGGCTTGCGGCTATTTCCCGTACAATTAGCGAGCGTTCAGTTAGACGCTAAAACTTGCGTGCGTTTAAAAAAAACCAAACCGTCGCGTGAGTTTGCGCTATAACTATTGAGCGAGGGTTGAGTTGCAATCATCAGAAGAGTCGATAATTTAAATGATGTTCAAGTATTTTGACTAATGTGTTCAGAACTGATACTAGACTGTACGAAAAACTGATTACGTGATAATATCATAATATTAGATTTCACTTGATATTATCATCTCTTGTAGTTTACAGACCGCCTATAAAACTTTACACAATCTAAAACAATTCTATGATAATCATCAAATACAGTTATTTTCTTTATAAATGTTAAGTCGCTACAGTTAATTATTCCTATCAAATTCTGTTATAATTACAATTCTAAGAAAAAAATTGTCTCTTATATGTGAAAGTATTTTGGATAAACGATATTTTTATGAAGTAAGGCTCTTCGTACTATTGTTTGTTACGTCGACATATTGATGACGCTGTGTGTTAAAAAACCAAAGGGGAACTGCACAACATGGGGTCCTTTATAAAAGGAGGCCGAAAATATCGTCCTGCAAGAAGAACAAGAATAAACCATTGTTACGAAAAATAGGGTGATTTGAACATTAAGGTGACACAGACCTGTTGAAGAACTTAAACTACCTCGAACACTTATATCAAATTCGTTGAAGAAACTAACCGACATTGGAGTCGATTCTGAGATTTGTCAAGTCTTAGTTTAGTTTTGTCGTTTGGAGCACTCAAGATGAACACCATAGAAATATCATTAAATTCATACTATTAGATGTTATACGCAGCAGTGGAGCAACGGCGTCACGTCTAGAATAAAACCAAGCTGTCACTAAAGATGGGGTGAATGGGGACGCGTCAGAGCACACATGAGGCACTGACCTGTTGCGGTTTAACATCTCCGCTCATGCCTGTCTTCTGGTTCTTGTCGAACAGGAGGTTCACCTTGTCCTGTGGAGATGTGAAGCTCAAGTTTATCTCGTCGATAATACCCGGAATGGTGCACTGCCGACTGTGCACCGACTAACACGAAAAACTACATTAGGTACCTAGGCTATATCAAAGATAAAACAACCCAACACCATAAGAAGCTTTTATTTCTGGAACCTTTCATATTCCAAGCATACCTGCAAAAATTTTTGCTGAGTATCAGTCTGCTGAGAAACTTGCTGCTGCTGCTGTTGCTGTTGTTGTTGTTGTTGTTGATGATGTTGTTGTTCTTGCTGCTGCTGCTGCTGCTGCTGTTGTTGTTGTTGTTGTTGTTGTTGTTGTTGTTGCTGCTGCTGAAACTGTTTCTGAAACTAAAATAAAAGAGTATAACGTGTTTTTACCTATATTTGTACAAACATTTCTAGTAGTTTCATTTATATTATACTTTAGATCATAATGAAAATAATTACCAGTTCCTGCTGATCCTGGTGATTTTTGATGTGCTGTTGGATAACTTGCTGATGCTGCCGCTGCAGAGCCTGCTGCAACTGTTGTTGTTGTAACTGCTGTTGTTGCAAATGTTGTAGTTGTTGTAATTGTTGTTGTTGCTGCTGCTGCTGAATTATCTGCTGCTGGATCTGTTTTTTTGTAAAACGAATCGTTTAATGAACTTCGTCCATGTAATGAATTGAATAAGATTATGATTTTGTTAACTGAATGACAAACCTGTAATTTGTCATCCTCTTCTTTTGGATTTCTGTATCTGTACTCGTCCGGGTTGTGATTTTCGGGTTCCGTTTTTGGCGGTTTCAACTCAAGTGGTCTACGATTGACGATGTTTTGCTTATCTAGAGCGAGTAGCGTATTCGCCGCCTCGTATTTGTCCTCAAACGTGATTCCTGCTTTCTCTGCGAGCGTCTCCAAATACTGCAACGGGCGCTTCGCTGATTTTAACTGGCCCTTAGATTTGTCTTGAGCGTTCCCCGGTGACTGTTTTGGGAGAGTCTTGGTTATTGTAATACTATTTTTATTGCCGTCATCCTTCTTGTCTAATTTTGGTTCTAGTGTGAAATAATTTTTAGGGTAGTCTTTATCTTTGTCGCCGTTGAGAGAGCCGTTCTCAATGAGAGTGATGGTGGTGGAGTTGGTGACTTTTATGGTTTTGTCTTTGGAGTCGTCTTTATTAGACACGGGTGGAGCCGAGCTATGTGTGGGCGACAGAAGCTGTTGTGGTGGTACATGCTGGGTTACTGGCACATTCTGTCCCTCGGGGGTCCGTACTTTGTCTGTCGGCTTCGAGAGCAGCTGGAAGTTAGGGCTCTGTGGCTCCTTTTCTTGTTCTTTCTTCTTCTGTGCGCTGTCTAGAATATCAGATCTGAAAAGAAGAAACGTTATTAACAACCAGTGTTTAGAACTACCGTTCTGTCGAAGCTTCATCAGACGTTGTCTTGTGGCTGTCATCGCACCTTTCCACTTCTCGGACCGCTTCAAAACGCAAACTCACATATACATACAACAAGTATAAAGGAAATGGAAATAAGCCTCGATTACAATTGACGCAGATATTTAATTAATCACCCAAGTTAGTATTCGGTTAGACACTACAAACAACAATAAAACATAGAAAGATGGATATGTCTAAATTTTTATGTAGCTTTATAAATACACCCATATACACAAAAGCAAACGAACATTATCGACAGACTGAGGTGTTATAATAAAACGAGTATGAATCCAGCGTGTGTACTCCCGCTCACAAACCGTACCACCGTAATTATTGCTATTTGCAACAGGTTAACATGCTATGAATTTCTGATAGCCAATAACAGGACTGCAATTGTTTTCTCGATAAACATACGGTTCCGTGAATAATTTAAGGTTTACGCCTATCACAAAGTGGTGTGAATTCTGCTATTTTGCTAACTAGTCTGACCACTAAGAGACCAGCTGGGTTCCACTATTCCACGCTGTTTCTTCGTCTGGTGTCCTCGGCCAGCAAAGTATCTACTACAATTAATGCCTGCTCGAAAATGCAGCGGCAGCTTTTTTGTGGCTCTCTCGTCGAGTAGCGTCGTATGGACACCTCACAGTTGCTTAAACGACAGGATATTCTCATTTACTACAATTTTCCGGTTCTTAAAAATAGCCTAACAACTATGCGTCTTTAGCCTATGATTAACGGATGACACCCATCAGTTTCATCGCACTGCAATCCAACACAATAGTATAACTGCCCAGAGTCTCACTTCTGCACTAATCACATTACGGGTGTTTCGCTAGATGATTTCGTGTTTTTTTACGCATCGCTGCTTGTGAATTGAACCCACCTACCATTACCTGTATGATGATTGCTAGTAGTCGTAAGGGCGGGCGTGATTGAATATGATATGGGCGTTTTGTAGTATGTGCACAGATTTGCAGGATACTATTAACAATAAGGCTATAGGATGTATGACTGTAAATTGCATTGTTAGCATAATCAGGTACTTCCCATTAAACAAATTGTGTTAATGTATAGTAGGTGAGGTAGTGGTGCGTGGTGGTCAGTAGTTTAGGATTATTTATTTACATAAAAAATATATTGCCACATGACAGTGGCATCTTTATCTAACTACTAGATGTTGCTATCCATGAGTTTGTTAACTTTTTACGTTTTGTTTCAACTCGAACGGAAGAATGTGGCGAACTTGAAAAATTAAGTGTTAAGACTTGCTCGCCACCTATTTGTATATAAATGGTACTATGGCCGACACTTTTACGCAAGGGCTAACTACAACTGTACAACGTTTCAACTCAATCGGCACGATGCGCGAGCGCATCGAAGACAAACAAACGAACACAATTTTTTTTAATTTTTGATCGAATGACGAGACTAGCCTCTCGTTCATCTGATGGTAAGCGCTACGCCTGGCTATAACAGTTACAGCACCACCCAGAACCCTGCATTGCATAATCCTGCGCTGCACTGCACTGCGCTCGTCACCCTGAGACATCGGCTCTAAAGTTTAAGTTTTAAACTACTTTAACGGTTTTCCTTATAAGAAACTTATCCTTATAAACTGTTTCCAACGAAATTACTGAGTATATGAGACTTTAGAGCCGATTTCCTAGGGTGATGAGCGCAGTGCAGTGCCGCACAAGATTATGCAATGCCAAGTTCTGGGTGGCACTGCAACTGTTATGGACTGGCGTAGCGCTTACCATCAAGTGAATGACTTGCTTGGCTCATCACTAAGTCAAATAATTTAAGTTCTGCATAGTACAAAAATTTAGTATGCAGATCTAAGATATAAGCTAGGCCGTAGCACTTCAGCTCAGAATTTTAAGTGCTTGTGGGCAGACTTACGGCCAGTTTATGGAACATTGGTTAACTTTGACAGAAGATTGTCTATTGTTGTCTTTGTCTGTCACCAAAAAATTACAAGGACAGCAATAATCTTAATCTGTTGAATAAGTTAATTAACATTCTGGGTATTGGTCATGTAGACCTAAACAGATCAGCAAAGTTAACCATGTTCCAAAGGCTCACTCTTGGATGGGCAAAACTGGCATAACATTAAGGTTCCTCTATACTTAAGGGGGCGTGTTTTATTTCTTTATTTTTATTTGACTGAGTGACGAGACGAGCAAGTCGTTCACCTGATGGTAAGGCGCTAAGCCTGCCCATAACAGTTATAGTGCTACCCAGAACTTTGCATTGCATAATCCTACGTGGCACTGCACTGTGCTCGTCACCCTGAGACAACAGCTCTAAAGTATCATTATATCCAGTAATTTAGCGGTAAACAGTGCCCTTCAAATGGAAACACAGTAATGTTTGCATACTACTGCTTGACGAATGACTATTTCACAACGGTTGTTAGCAGTTGACAGCACTCAGCGGTCTGACTAATTCTGAGAGCAACTTATGCCACTACTTTGTTCTAAATTGATCAACCTCAACATTAAAGCCGAAAAGTAAGGTAGAGATATATCTAGTTATAGGACGCTTTAGTGAGTTTGTAATAGTTAGATACGTAACAGCTTTATCAAGCAAATATGCTGATAACCAGCCTAGTTCTCAAAAAGTGGAAGCACATCAAGTGCCAAGTGCAACGCTGCTGTTAGTCCATGTTTTGTGGACCAGTAGTGCGAAAGCAATATTCTATCTTTCAGTTCAAATAACCAAAATTAGTACGCTATCTGAAGCCCATGAGAGACAGACCAAAAATGACTCTACGTTCACACAATACAGACCTACCTTTTGAGTCTCTTGTGACTCATCAGGTATCTGTAATATTGCACCGACTTATAAATTCAGATCGAAGACACCTAATTATAGTGTGAAGTTCTTGGGCCAAGCTTCATTAGGACCTATTCACAGCTTTATTCAGTTTGTTGAATTAGTTGATATTCTGATTAGAGAGAAAATACATAAGATGAGGAAGCCAATGGACGGAGCCGGGTTAAGTGCAGTTTTTTGGAATACTACCTACTTGCGGGGTAGATAGATTGTGATGAATCCTAGTTCTTGGATAATAACTTTTGTGTAGGTATTCAAAAATATGCCTACTCGGTCTATGAGTCAACTCCGGAGTTGGCTTGACGAACAAGAGTCAATCTTCCCGGTATATAATGATACCCCTATGAGTAATAACTCGAAGAAGATGAAACCTAAACAAATGCTTGTCTGGGTCCAATATTATTCTAATGCCGAAGTTTCTATTTTTACAAAAACATTTCCGTACCCACTCAAAGTACCAAAAGCGAACAACGAAAGCGAACAATGATAAAATTAAATTAACAGACAAACATTCACACACAAATACGCACAAACTTTGAAACATTTACATCAACAAAATTTGACGAATCAAAACAAAAACTAAAAACCAGTATCAAATCCAGCCACAGCCAGGGGGCACTCACACACCTTCCTGTCAGTGCAAACTGCCGAATATGCAAATGACAGTATTATTATGAATTGACAGATGACAGAACGACACATCCAGATGACAGTGTAGGGCACTAAAATACGGACTATTTCCGTAAGTCTTACATGAATAATCCGTAATTCATGTTGTATGATAAACAATAATAATAATAATAATTACGTCCAAGTTATTTATTAAATCGCGAACTCGTGTTTGAGCTCTGTTGAAGAAAAGTAGGTAATATTTAGCAACGATAAAGTGGTCAATATTGCAAATAACGTGCAAAGTTTTTATTTTTTATTTTTTGTTTGGCATGGATTTTTCATTTAGCCAGTAAAAAGTTTACTAATTAAAGTGTGTGCTTTATTAAAACTTCTTGGGAGTTGTCGAATAAATAATAATATAGAATTGGTTAGTATTCTTTAAAAGCTGCCATTAAAAAGTCAACCGGGAAATTGCGGTTTTCCCAATAATTTATTTGCCCAACCTCACGCCGCAGTTATTCTTAAGCATTCGAGTGAGATCTCAATGTGTGGTTTTTTAAAACTCATAATAATGAGCTTTGAAAAACCACAATATGATATAGCCCGCAATTTATTACGTCTAAACGCCCCCAATTTATTGCGAATAAACGCTCGCAAAGCCTACGGAAAATAGCCGCAAGCTATGCGGTTGTGTCTTGTTCCCGACCGGACGCGGCCCCCGCACCACCGTTCCGTTACCGTATGCGGGTGGAAACCGCACCGAGTGCCCCTACAGGTTCACGGGTTTTAGTTAAATCCTAATGGCGTCATCGTTGGTTAATAAACTCATTTAAGTCAACATTGTCTTGTGGTCAGTATTGACCACTAAAGAAAATTTATCACCAAATAATGATACTATGGTCAGCTGTTAGTTTTACATAACTTATTAAATAAACTAAGAAAGAATTTTTTTTTTTGGAAATTCCACCAAAGGGACGCATGTATTCTAAGGGTCCGCAACATTTTTCTAGAACAGTTTACTAGCAACCAAATTAACAACATGCAACACATTCAAGATTACTTTAAAGTTTCCAGTTGCACGAGCATTGTTCGATATATTTTCATTATTCTGCTGGGCTCACGCATTAAGTAACCATAATATTAGTCGTTTCTTTAGGTGCTGTCGCAACTCACGCTAAGTAGCCAGTGTGGGAAAAACTAATTAATTTACTAGTTATTTGTGCTTTTGAGAATATATGCTACTAATTACGATTACGATCAGAATTATGTCGTCGGTCGAGTTTTTTGCCCAAACTGCAACTAAAGAGGTTTATTGCTGTATACCTATCTTTTTAACTTTTCTTATGTGTTTTTTTTATATAATAAGCACATTATTAAATACGACTACCTACTTACTAACTGGGGAAAAAAAAAAATTCTAATGATCATATTATTATTATTTAATTTATACATGAATTAATGAAATACTATTCAACGTCGATCTCAAGATTATAGCTTTACCACAACTAATTTATTATTATTTAAAATACGTTTAATTTTTTATGCTTGACAGCCTCGAAACGTGTTGAAATATAAGATTTATAGATTTTAGTTAGAAATGTCGAGTCCCGAATCGGTTACGGAAAGAACACGAAGAATGTACGCCATAATCGCCAGTCTCATCAAGGCCTAAAGTTCAGGCGTAAGTTCTACTAAAATGTGAACACTAGGCAAGAGACATAACTAATACAAAAAAATCTGAATTGGTAGGTACCTAGAAAAAATATCTAAAAAATTATCAAATTGACGTATATTTAGTTTAGGCATCATTGAACTTATTTGGCTTTTATACCCACCAAAAGCATTCGTAGTGTATTGTTAAAGTTAAGCTTCAAGTCGATTCGATATTGTGGTACGTTTGAGACGACAAGTAAAAAAACAGTTTCCGGTTAACTGGTGATTGCGAAATCCAGTAATATATGATTGAGATTACTGGAAAGAGATTAACGTAGGCAGAATTGCCTCAGAATAACCTGTCAATTATCATAATTAAATTACGATAATGAACACATACTATTTTTTAAATTCGGAGAAAAAGCTATAATAAAAAGGGTAGAATAAAATGTTTCGCGTAATTTTTTACAAATCACATTCCTGTTTCCTTCCTATTATTGTCAATCTTTGTATTGTAATTGAGCAAAAATAACTCTGTACATTTTGCCATTACAAAGTATAATAATTATTTATAGATACCTACCCAAAAAAAAACTTGCCTTATGGTGTGCTGATGTCTCATTACGACCATTCTTATCTATCTTATTATTATTAGATTCAGCGCGTGAATTGTTTTTTTATTTAAAAAGTGGTTATAATTAGGTAACTGTATACTGTATTATAATTAACCATGTTTTAGTTTAAGGTTTAATATTTGTTATGGTTTAGTGTCCATCCCTCATAGATTTTTTGGAAATGATGTCATAATTAGTGATATGGTAGTATGGTAAGTAAATGTACAAATTACGTTATGTTTAGAGAACATTTAATGGCGAATTCTGATTACCCCCATAATATGTATAATAGTTATTTATAAACCAGAAGCTAGTAACGAGTTTAACTGACAGAAATAGCTTTAAATTTGGTAAATGCGAAAACGAAAATACATCAGCATTTATTAGCCTTTTGATTGAGTGATTTAGGCAGCAGTACACACGCGCTACCAGCAAATACACATCACTAACTGTATTGGTTTATGAGAAACTAGATAATGAAATAACAGCACACTTATTCAGCTATATTAGAACTCTCACTACTACTGTTACTCTTGAAAAATCAGTCAAAAAGCAAAAACAATTATTATTTACGATTTTTATTATTAAATTATTTTTATGTATTTTTGATACGGGCAGGCGTAGCCCTTCGAATGTCTTGCTCATCTCAAACCACTTTCAGTTAAGACTGCTCCGTAATATTTTTTAATTATTTCTGTGGCATTAGACATTGCAATAAAGAAGTATTCAAGGTCGAACATCCACTTGACTACCAAAGGTGATCACGATCTTACAGTTGCCATATATCGTTTTTTTTTACTCTTCATAATACTATGCTACTCTCGTGATCAAGTAAGATGAAAATAAAAAAACATTTATAAAACATTTGCTAGTAGGAACTTAACCATATTTCGTTTTTTTATTACGATGAAGAGAAAAACTAAACATCAATTTACTATTTCCTGATACGTAGCAATTATAATATCTTCGTTTTGTTATCATTTTGTCACTTGGATTGGAAGCAAGTAGACTACGTGCAGCACTCAACTGAGATTGACAGTGCGCGTGCGCCACCACGCCTGTGGGCAGCCCACGTCGCTGTTCAGGTCGCTTAGTGTATAGCGTACTTTATGCTACATTTATTATTTTGTGCCCTCATCGAGAATAATGAAAATATATCAATTGACGTGTTAGTCCTTTCTTATTCGAACTAGGTACTTACAATTAAAATAATAACAATAACTCAGTACTGTTATAAATAAATTTTGAAAGTAAGAAAGATCGCATCTTTTTCAATATTTTCAATTTTTTTTTTATTTCGTCATTGTTAAAGTTTCTGGTTGTCATAAAATCCATTAACAACCATAAGTACCAGTACAGGTACCCACGTAAAGTAAAATAAATTCTTAGCCATAAGCACTAGGACTCTTTTTCGCAAAATTCGGGTGGGTCGCTATGCTCCTTTTGAAAGTTAGTAGTAACTTGAAATAAATATGGTAAAATATAACTTGGTTTGAAATTAGGAAAATGTACATTAAGCATTTTATCTTGTATTGTAACCGTTTAAACTAGCGTAATTTATGGATATCAATATTGTTCCATATTTTATGAGCTTCGTGACCATTAGGTCAATAGGTTTATTTTAAGGCTAAGGTATTTTAAAATTTAGAGAAGGAACTTAACACAAATGTAAAATATTAGTATCAAATGTGTAGGTACACCAAAATAATTATAACTAATAAGGTAAGACTAGATGTGTAGCTATTTACCCATTTGCAACTGAAATACCAGGCTCCCGCTCCTACTAGGGATTCTAACTTCCTTCGTCATTAGTTCTGAACATTCCTCCTCCTTTAGCTACAAAAAAAATCATAACCAATTTCGTTAGACTTAAAAAAACAATGTAAGGTAAATGTGCCGGCTTATCGACCACTACCTGCCTGTTCACGAGACTTTCACAAAGACTTCCAAAAATATTCATATCAAAACATGCCAACGTTAATTTTTATTGAAATTTCGCCAACAAAATGTTTATTCATTTTTGATCGACCCAAAGATTTTGAGCCGCAGCGCATGCGTTAATTTTGGAAAAAAAAGTAAGTAAAAAATTAATGCAGATGCATAATATAATTTAATCGAGAATAAATCATGTTTTCGTCAGTACGTTTACGTATTAATATTGTGAGCACAGAGTTAAAATATAGTTAGAATTACTTCTAATGCTTTTTATTAAATAATTGACTGAAAAAAATTATGATCTTACAAAAATAAAGCGTGATCGCCAATGGGCGGGGAAAAATTACTTCTATTTGTTTACGAACACCAAATCAAATCTTTATTAGGCTTTTCTAACTTGGTGCAAGATGTTGACGAGATCATTGTTATCTTTTTCGATCCTTCATCACATGGTGTGAATACCACACACCGTCAGCCATCTGACGTCTAAATAGACGTCAGATGGCGACCGCATAAATATAAGAGATAACTAGGATCTTAATGGATTTTAGTACAGAAAAACAAGAGGTGTAAGCAGAGTCAGTCGTCGACCATCGATTTTGTTTCATACAAAAGTACGGTTCAACGAAAAAAAAAAGGAAATCAGGATTCAGAAAATAAAAACGTAAAAACAGAGGTCGAGAGTAGAAGAAGAGGATTCTGCTGCTGCACAGGCATCTAGAAATACTATTACAAATGTATTTTTATTGGTAAGTTATAGTATTTTTTTATCCTTTTAAACTGTTATTTCGTTGCTACTTTAAAGACGACAAGTCAACCAAGTGTTAGTGAACCGGCACATTTACCCTATGATGCTAATTATGTTGTCATGCTTAATTTAAGTTTGCAAGTGTATAGGTAATAAGTATAATCTAACTTTCTATGTTTCATTTTGAAAATGTACCTCTAATAAAACTATTTAACTTGTTTTGAAAGTTTAATGTCATTCACAATGCATGCCCTAATTTACTTTTTTGGACTTACCGTCTTGTTCAGACTTTTATTTTTTATAGATATACAAAACAGAAAACACCTTTCTACTGAAACATAAATATAAAAACAGTTCGTCCAGTATTATTTCACGGGGGGAAGCAAAAAAATAATGAAAACGTGCGAGCGAGAGGGAGTTATGCGAACGCGTGTGGCGTGACTGAGAAAGATGATCATAACCCACTAGGGGAGTCGGAGCGCGAACCGGTTCTGCATGTGTGCAGACAGACGGCGTTCTCCCTCCCTTCCGACTGTCGACCCTCAAGTGCAAGAGCCTTACATTGTCGGCTTTTCCCCGAAATCATTGCAATAATAATACCCACTAATCCTTAGGATTTGGGCTTATTGTCTACCCTAAGCATTTACCATTTGAGGATTAAAAAATTAGGCAGGTACATTACAAAACAATTGATTTTAAGTAGGTAGTAACTAAATTTACTTTATAATTTTATCTCCATCAGCTGAAAAGTTGTTTGTATTGACAACATAAAGATACAGCATAAACTGTAAATGAATATTTTACAGCTCACTTTATTAAGCCACACGCGGTGCACTCACTCACATCAGATCGCAAAATTAAAGTAAAAAATAACATAAAATACCTTTTGGTGTAAAAACCATAAGAACAACGTTCCATCGTTTCGAAATAAAAGGTTAACTGAAACGTAAGCGCCGTCCCATGCGGCAGTGATTAAAAAGAAAATACAAACAAAAATGTAAGAATCGAGACATTCGCACGGGTGAAAGTAAACACAACACTTATTATCGACGAAAACGACATACAAACACACTTTATCGATAGTCTGGTACCCGTGTCATTGTTACAATAACCTTCTTTTCGAATGGCAAAACACGACTGTCTAGTTTGCCCGCGCTGACTACCAGCCCGCATGCCGCACCCAAACCCGCACTAGTCTTCGACAAAGCGCTCTCTCCTTCTCTCTTCTACCGCCAATAGTACGCCAGCTCGAAATCCAAGCTTGTCATTGGTAAATTCGTTTTACGATCATTCCACACACAAAACCGGTTGCAAAGAACAGCACGAAAGGGCATGAGCATGGGCACGAGGGACGAAATTAGCGTTTGTGCGATTATTATTATTGCTACTCGTTCTTTCTCGCTCTAACTCCTAACTATGGTTGAGATAGAGCAAGTCAGATATCAACTCACCATCAACACTCTGCAGCTTTTCTTTATTATTGCCGCCAACCGATTTAAATACCACATGGAAAGGTGGCTCATTTAATGTATTTCCTAACTTTTAGGTGGTTCTAAATGTTTAACAAACATTTGGAAAATATAATACTTTATTAGGTATATTATTTATTAATAGTTCGGAATGACTTTTTATATGTAAATTATGTACTTACCTAATATTATTTATGAACATAAATAACGTTGTAAGATTAAATTGTCCATATTGTAGAAATCCAATTTATAAAAAAAATACGAAAGTGAATAATTAACAACAAATAATAACTAACCCTCCTCACGAAGGTGAGGTGAGACCCACGCTCAACAGTGGGACGATTTGGGTTGACGATGATAATATTTTTTTCTAATTATGTAATAAAAATTATGTTATTAGAGTACCTAATCCTCCTTACGAAAGTGAGAGTAGAACCGTGCAATGGGTCGCTGTGGTTGTTTATCATGACTATTCATGACGAAATAAAAAAAATATGAAGAAAACATAAATTTTATCATCAATTTTATTTAAGTAATCATTAATAACCTCAAAATTAAATAATTTATTTAAATGAAAAAAAAGCAGGTAAACCTGAAAAAAAAATTGTAGGTACTTGGCATCTAAATAAACAAATTTCATAAAACTATGACGTAATGTCCCACAATACACAATACACAATAAAATGAACACATAACTTTACACAAACAACAATATACTTATACAACACATGTTCAATATACATTTTATATTCCATTCTAATTTAACTACTATTACAAAATCCGTTACCAACTGTATTATCAATTGTATGATTCAAGTTCAAGGAATAGTAACAGTTCTAAAAATAATTATTTGTAGTTGATATTCAGCTACTTGTTGTAAAACTGGTTATAAACAATAAAGAATCAGACACGCCCCCATTCTTAGGATCGCTACCTCTTTATTTACAAATGCAAACAAAATACATTAAGTAGGAACATTACATAATAATAATTGTAACATTAATTAACTATAAAGATAATACATATTCTTGGATAAAGTTAATAAGCATACTTACGGTTTACATGAATTATACACATAACACATGATTATATTATTTTCCGTCATATTATTCCATTTAAAATATTATTTTTTCGTTATAAAATAATAACTAACTACAAAACGTAAAATTTTACTGCATACATACAACATAATTATTCATAATTACCCATAGGTGGGTTGTGTTTCTATCCGAATATTTCATTATTCAATATTCGGCCCTATGGATCAACTTACGGATAATGGACAGCACTATTTGATTGTTAATATCAAATTTATATTGTCAATTTTGGAGGATGTTTGCATAACAGCGCCACCTACCGCCATTTCTATCAATCACTGTTTTAAGAGCGCCATCTACACGAAAACTAAGGAATCAGTTGCTGTTCGGATTTGAAAAGGTTACAAATTATGGCGGGGAAATTAAAATAACAGCTAAAAGCAGTAAAAGCACACTATTGGTACTGCTATATAAGTTAAAACAGCTAGGTATTTATTATTGTACAGTTGTTATTGCCACAAACAATGTATGTATACTTATACATCGTTGAAAGATTACAAATAAGGTACCAATCTGAGAAATATTACCAATCTATCAAGTTTCTACTTAAGTACCCTTCACATAGTAGTGATCGTTGGGCTCTAGGTTGGCTAATAAGAATTATTTTCCGATAAGTAATATATTTGACATATAAATAAAAGTAGCTAATGATGTGCGATTTCGATATTATTACTTTTTTTTGCTATAGCAACTCAATTATTAGAACAACTTTATAAACGTTATTATTAGGGTTGATTTTTGCACAGTTATAAAAATGTTTTCATTAGGGGTCCTCAACTCTGTAGATCTGATGCGGTTGACCCTCTAGGCGTTCTAGGTGGCAAATGGGGGGAAGGCGTTAACAGAGCCCTTTATAATCTATGGGACCCCTCTTGTATTTGGAATTGCGGCCGTGATGAATGGTCTAAACGTGTACAGAAAGCTGCTACTCGAGTTTCAACTATATGTCAAGGAAATAAACTCGAAAGTATTGTAGAGAACTTGGTACGGTCGGATTGTTGGGTTTTAATATCGGGACGCAATGGGAATTATTTCGATCCGCCTAGTGCGTCGCGATAGGGTTTAAAATAGCGCAAATGTGTCAACTAAAAATTTTATCCTAGTTTTTAGTTCTGAGACCAGAGATAAAATATACTATACGATACTATTTTCCTCAAATATATTGAAAGTACACATTAATTATTACTATTTCTTTATCCATCAGTCGGGACCGGGCGTCCGGGTGGATTATGGCCTAACCCTCTTCACGGAAGTGAGGTAGGTAGATAAAAAATGGTTTTACATGAAATACTTATATAGTGTAGGTAGGTGCTACAGAATATTACTTGGCCGAAGGATTCTGACCGTTGCGTTGTATACATGCAACGGTAGAAAATCGTCTACTCGAGAACCATGCAGTCTCGAATCAGCAATATCCAACCATAGAATACAGAAAGAACTTCTTTCTGTATTCGATGTATCCAACCAACAGCTACATTTTGAATGCATGAATTATGAAGTAAGGAATATCTTTTTGAGTGTCTTTAACAAATAGGCACTATCCAACGGGAATTATCAGAATTGTTTGCAGCTTGTGGACATCCTTAAGTACGTCACACTAAATTCGCGATTTTTTTACCTCTCCCCCATCCTTGTCACACTCGATCACATTAAAATTTGTGAGAGTAAATGTGAACGCTACCATATTAAATGTATGAAACCGATACTTTTTTGATGCATCACGACACGACACGTCAGACAAATACGAATCTAGCTTAAATCGTTCAGCTAAACACATCCGGCGCACTTTGTCAGGTAGATCAGGACAGTGGAGACCACGCAGTCGAACTGGCTAACCATGTCATGATGTCACTACGATGTCACAACCAAACCCTTTTCAATCTAGTCCCCAGCGCCACTATCCGCATCCAGCAGATTCCCAATCCTAATCCCAATCTTAAGAATGGAAATACCCAACTGAATTCATGAATAATCGACACAATAGGAGTTGTGACACTTTTTCTTTTGATGATTATTACTACGTTCGCCTTTGACCACTATCGCATCTGATGTTGAGTAAAGATGCGGTCGATGATGTCACGCTTAAGTAAGAAGTAAGTTAAGAAGTAAGTTATTGCCTCGTGACTTGAAGACTCCCAGGTTATAACTATCAGGAAATAGACACCGGCAAAGAGTTCCACTCCTTTGTGGTAGGTACGGATAACAAATGGTCATACAAATTTGCTTCGTGCGTAATGGTGAAATATTCACTATACTTAATTATACTTAATGGTGGAGTGGAATGGAGTTGAATTGCTGGATGGGGTTCACCCAATCACAGTAAGTAGTGTTTCTGATTGAAACAATTAACGTCCCAGGATGGGTAAATCGCAGCTATTCGCAGCTAGAAAGGAGGTTCACGGTTGAATTAACTATTTGATTGGTAACTTACAGTGTCTGATCCAAATGTAGGGTGGCTAATGCAACCCGAGGCGAAGTCTTCTATGTTGCATTCAGCAGGATCAAATGTATGGTACCTCAACGTCATCGCGGAGCAGTGCATGCGTCTACTGCGGTCAGTTTCGCGATACTAAATTGACAATTGTTGGATCAATTTAAGCTTGCCAGTAGTCAGTACATTGTGACCGGATGAGATCGCTGCATTGTGAGGCTGAGAACGATTCGCAATGAGATGCCAGACTCCTTGTTGCCATTGATAAATGAATAGCCAAGCCGAGGAGTATCATAGCATGGTATGGTATTTGGTAAGTACGTACCTACCTAATATATCATGGATAAAATATACTGTTAAGTATATTATGATAAATTATAAATAATGTAAAAATAATATACATGTACATATTCTAGCTAAATTTAGGAGAAGTCTGACGATTTGCTTCTAAGAGCGTATTATTAGGTCTACCTATGAAATATTCCCGTGTATATGAGGTAGCAGATAATTACTGAACATTTAACTATTATTGTAGATGACATGTAATTTATTTTTGTTTGTCTGAGGGATCTCTAAAAACATAATTCGACAAATACAAAAGACCGGAACTCTGAGCGGAAACCCTAGCACGCCGCCCGTGACTTTGTTCATAAAGAAACCGTTTTAACATTTGTTTACTAAAGTAATTAACCACTAAATAAACCTTAAGTAGGTAAGTGGGTATTAGCTTTCTTTTAAATATAAAACATCATTCTTTTTTAACAATGCCTTACAATTTTAACTTTTTAGACGGAAACCAAACAAATACACGCAACATTAATTTTTAACGCTGCCTCCACCAAATGTCTGGGAACTATGGAAGAGGGAGCTTTATTTTTAAATTTGTTCAGTAAAGTTTTACTGGCACCTGCTCCCAACAACTGCCATTGAGACGAGTCGAGTATGGTTCTCGATAAAACAAAAAAGGACGTTCCTCTTAAGGGAACAGCCCTCTACGTCATTGAATCGAGTCAAGTAGGTACCTATATTCTTAGAAAGACAAATAGGCTGAGGACCACTAAAGACGATCCTCGAATCCTGCCTGCGAGTGCTGCGACCCTTTAGTTAAGAAAACGTTAGAGAACTACGGTGTAGGTATAATCTACGTACAAAAAACGATATAAGTAACACAATGTAAAGTCGCAAAAGAGTTAGAATTGAAAATAAACAGTATCTATTACTGGTGCGAGAAGCAAAAGGTTAGCAAGGGACATCGGTATTTGTTGTCACACACGCAAGCCTACAATATTTATGTGCCTAATTCCTACAAGTCACAGAACCTTAGCTGCTCTACGTTGCGGCACTACCTTGCCTTGCCGCAGATCTTATTGTTATTCCATTCCTAACACACTTTTTTGTGTTCATCCTTGCTTCATCCAGTCTCGGCATCTCTCTTCCTCTTGTACAGTTAGACAGCGCTCCGTTGCTCTCACTCCACTTCGTGGGTGTAAGCCCATCGGGCACTGACCCAGCCACAGCTGCTGTTTTGGTCGAAGAATAATTACGAAGGACGAATTCGTAATTAAGTTACATAAAAGGGACGTGACTTGTGACTCAGTTTCGCCGTATTTATAAACATTAGACATGTAAAGACCTAAGCACCCATTTACTTAATTAGCGGAAGGGAATCAATCATAATATATAGATAGATAGCTAACCTCTTTTTTTTAAACACCGCAGAACAAATAAAGCTTAACTATTAGTGTAACAATGGGCGGTCTTATCGCTCAGAGCGATCTCTTCCAGACAACCATGCACGGAGAGCAATACCGAGATATACTATAGACGGTGGCTTTCAGTGCACTTAAAATATTAGTACCTGGATGACCGAGCTTTGCTCGGATTTTTTTTTTTATAAAAAAACGAATAAAATTACATTTTCTAAAAATGATTCCTAGCTAGATCGATTTATCGCCCCCGAAACCCCCTATATACTAATTTCATGAAAATCGTTGGAGCCGATTCCGAGACTCCAATTATATATATATACAAGAATTGCTCATTTAAAGATATAAGATATATGAAATGTAGATTGAAGTAGGGTACTTAACAAATGTACAACCAAGTTTTAAAACTATGTACTTAATTACTTTTGGATTTTGCAGAGTTCTACACTTATTATCGAGATTTCAAAACGGCTACCTTATATGTTATGCTCTCAAAACGTCTGTCTTTAGTGTTATTCGGGAACATTGTCTTCAACTCGTAACCTCCACTAACGACCCTATTTCCTCTGTAAAGTGTCTCCGGTCAAAGGTAACTTGTAGTATTACGAAGTACTACGTTAAGATACTCAAAACCTATCACATAAAAAACAACATAGAAAAATTATAAAAAAAAATTGAGCCTTTGGATCCTTCCAGCCCTTGTATTTTTCAAAAGATCGTCCTAGACGCCTGTTCAATTACTCAAAAAACCTGTATAATTGTAAAATAAACAGACATTACTATAATTTAATTGATACTACTTACTTTACTTTATTTTTTTCCAATAATTAATTAATACATATTTATCCTTTCTTATTTAAAATGTAAGGAGGGCCTGGTTCAGTGATTCTATAAACTTTACCATGACTTTGCTAGCTGCAAGCCGCCCGAACGTTGTAAAATAAAATAAAAGATAATTCCTACACTTCTGCGACAATTTTTTTAGGCATCGCTTAGTGAAGGAACTGAGGTCATTGAATCAGGATCTTGAGATTCATTTGACCCGAGTATAAAGGGTGAATTGATTCATCCTGAGCTCTTTCGATTATTCAGTTCAACGATTGCGAATAAATATTGGTCACATCCTGCTTAGCCAATTGCAATTTCGATCCATCTGGTTCAGTTCCCTTGTTAACAAAACGTTGCACCACTTGCCACTTTAATATTTGTCGTCCTCAAAAGCAAGAAGGATTCAATAATGCATTTCCTCCATTAACTTCTTTATAATGTTTGGTTTCCTGCTTACAACCAAACTTGCTAAACATGAACCACCTAGCATTTGGTTGGCCATCCTAGACAAGATCAACACAAAACTGATGCTCAACCAGCTAGCACATGACACGCGATAAAGTAATCAATAAAAACAGCACCGAACCAACCAAGTTTGGTTCGTTTTTCCGAATTACCCTGAGGACGAAGCTCAATATAGCTTTCTATATAATGTTAAATAATTATTAATCTTTGATTTACACGAAAATGGTTGCAGTCGTATCCACCGACTCAACACTTAGGCCTTATTCGCTATGACATGAGATTCCTTGCCGAAAACGCATGATGGCATAATGCGCTTTAAACTTATTTTAAACCTTAAAAGTTCCCGAAACGCGTTAGCTTCCCGCACGTTATTTTTATAGTTCGAACGAGTCTAGGGTGTTCATAGCGAAAAACGGCCCGGGCCGTTATGACATCACGCGTTTTCGGCAAGGAATCTCATGTGGCATAGCGAATAAGAGCCCTGTACACATGAAAAACAAAACATAACAACAGCAAAAATTGTTTTGTACTAGGTATAAATACAAACATATAATACAAAATTCTCATAACAGCAGTTGGCAGTGGGTGAAATCTATGGGGGCGAGCTTTGACTTTGCACTTTGCAGTCTCTTATCTTGTACTATACTAACTGCTAACTAGGTACGCTGAGTGTTTGCTCAGCACAATCTCATGTTATGTTACATGATCTCTGGCTCAGCAAGATCTAAGAGGCCCGGCCGGACCTGCTCATCTTTTAGTTCATCATTTTATGTTATTATTCTTCTCTTTCTTTATGATACTTACATTTTTGACTTAAAAATTAAAGGCGTAATGGTACCTACTTGCAAAATTTAGTTCGGAGTTTCGAATTTTAAAATAATGTAAACTTTTAAGCTAAAGCCGAGACTAGAAGAGCTCTTTGCTGTTTAGGTTTCAGCCATATATTATTATCTTTTTTATATTTATAGGCGGCGATTGCCCTACGAGTAATTATACCTCCCGAGGAATGTGCTAAGATATAAATGGCAATTTAATATGAAATGCCAATAAATTACCTGATCTCGATGTTTTCCATGACTCTCTACCTAGCTTCAAGCGCAAAGTTCTAACCCACTTCAGTCCATACTTACAAAGATCTCCAGAAGACAAATTATATTATGATTAATTTAAGTTTTTCATTTATTTGTAATTTACAAAATTTTTATAATTTTGTATTTTTTTCCTGTTTTCTTTTTATTTTTATTGTTTAAACTACCTATTAATATTACTAATATTAAAATTTGTTTTTTGCTCATCGATCACCCACGGTGAATGATATGTACCCCGCCGTACTTGTCGTACACACATCAGAATTGTATCTTCTCAATACTCATCTAGTTAAGTGTTAATGTGTATGATGTGGCTGTGCTATAATAATAAATAAATAAA
This sequence comes from Campaea margaritaria, assembly GCA_912999815.1. Classification (NCBI taxonomy): domain Eukaryota; kingdom Metazoa; phylum Arthropoda; class Insecta; order Lepidoptera; family Geometridae; genus Campaea; species Campaea margaritaria. Next base: position 13,535,139 of record OU538788.1, read on the forward strand.
CATAGAAAATATTTCTAAATATCGTATCATTCCACCCCGTGCGCGGCGTCGTCGCCGGGGAGGCAGCTGAATCGATCGAAGGGTGGCAGGCAAGGACCCCTGCGCGCACTGACGCTCTCAGCTCGACGCAGGGATTCCCGTTACTCGTTGCAACACTAATAAAATATTTCGTAGTTTACAGAGACGCTGCTAGAGGTTACTGACATTTTGTAGCAATGTCAAGTGAACTAACTTTGGGAACTTTCAGCGGTGCTATTTTCGGTTTTGAACACGAACTGGCTTATTGCTTTTTATAGTAGGTATACCTAATCAGATGATTTCAGTGAGGACCCGTAACAATAATATGAAGGTCCTTAACAAACATGATTATTTAAAACTGACTTGGGTTACTTGTTATATTTTTGAGGCACTAAGAGTAAGTGGAATATCATCTAACGTAGCTGTAGGATAATGTTTGGAGCAGATGACAATATGATAGCAATAACACCAAACGAAAAATGAAAATTTGGAAACAATATCCCATATTCTTTAAACATAATTATGGCTTCATTCTGAATGGGACTCCCGAGTAACTAGCCCTCTGATAGATCTGACCTACACAATGGCGTGCACCGCAGTTATTAGAGCCACGAGTAAGTGATCCAATCCGCCAGCAACCCATTTATTATGGAGGCTTCTTTCCTCGATAACAAGGCTTTATTCAATTTCCAGTATATTCTTTCCTAGGCAAATAGAACTGACCTATACAATACAATCGCGTGCACGGTCGTTATTTGAGCTAAGTGGTAGAAAATGGCATCTAACCCATTTATTATGCCGGGTTCTTTCCTTGGTAATAAGGCTTTATTCAATTTCTAGTATTCTTTCCTATCCATAGCCTCATAGAACTGACATAGGTATACAATACAATCGCGTGCACGGTCGTTATTTGAGCTAAGTGGCAGAAAATGTCATCTAGCCCATTTATTATGCTGGGTTCTTTCCTTGGTAATAAGGCTTTATTGAATTACCAGTATTGTTTCCTACCAGAACCAAAATGTCCATCGCATGACATGGTCAGCGAAGCGCTACGCCTCGCCGCCACCGCCCATGTGTGAACTGTTTTCACTTATGCAGGAATACGTTCGGTTCCGTCCGCCAAGACACAAAGCAGCAATAATTATCGAGCTTGTCATGTCGTGATTGTAGTAGTGTAGAGCATTCGCCTGTATCCTTCACGCTCATAAGTGTACCATTAATATACAGAGTGAAAAAACGTTCTCTTTGTTTTTTTTTACCTGACTGCGCGACGCAAATGAAGTTTTATCAACCTATGTATTCATAGCCTGTCTATCCTAAAATACCTAAATAATGACGCAAAGTGGATAACTATATTTAGAGACGTTTTGAAGATGAGCTCCGCTCATAACCGACCTAAATTAAAATGTAAAATAGGTACAAACTAAATTTTGTTGTATCAATCGATAGGGTAGGTAAAGTCTTTATCTTCTTCTAAATCTTAGGGTAAAATCTCTGGAATAATAATAATTGTAACTTAAAAACTAAATATGATAAATAAATAATTGGAATGTAACACCGGCTAAATACAAATAGAGCGTCAAGTGAAAATTATTAAAAACAAATAGTTAAAATTTCTAGCCTCAGTCAGTCAGATGCACAGTTACTAATTTAGTCAAGTAGTAACAACAAAAAACTATGTCGCATTTATGGGGTCAAACAACAAATTACACAAATAAATACACTAAAATTAGAAATTGAGGTAAAAACAAGATCATCGTAGTACGGATATATTGTAAATATTTCAAAATAATTTTCATTTTCATGAAAATCGTTTAAGTTCATTTTTTATAGTAGCCCCGTACCCAAGCCTTTACTTCCAACCTCGTAGAGTCGCTCTGGCAGAGGCCAGCGATCGAATTATCTGACTAAATTAAGGTCTGATTACGGTGAAGCTTGCCGCATCCCCTTCGTTCCGGGCAGCCCGCCGGGAGCTTCCGCTGACGCTAGCTAATTAGTGCTGCAGATACGGACTCAGGAATAGTTCGGGCACAATAATTTTTTAGTGGCTCTATCATTGTTATTTTTTTGTGGACAACGTTTTTTAGGAAAGTAATCGATGCTGTTCTTGATTAATTAACCTCCTTCTATTTAAAGTTAGAAAGAAAGAAAGAAAGAAAGAAAGAAAAGAAAAAAAGAAAAAGAAAAAAGAAAAAGAAAGAAAAAAAAGAAAGAAAAAAAGAAAAAGTTAGAAAGAAATAAAAAAAGAAAGAAAGAAAGTTTAAAAGAAAAAGCTAGAAAGTTTTTCGTTTGTATTTGTGCATTGGGCAAGTAAATAAAATGTGTTAAGTTTTTAAATTAAAATTACGGGTCCCAGTCATTCAGGTAGTCAAGTGTCTAGTCAGTCGCAGCTGACGTCACAGTTCAGTAAAATGGCAGATTCTTTACTGAAACTTCCTAGGAGTTTTCAAGAGAACACGAAACTCCACGTTTTACATATCATACACACTCGTAAGAGATAAATATTATTCCGCGTATCGAAATTCGAAACCTGCCACCACAATCGCAGCTGTATTGTATACCTACTAGAATATCAACCTCAACCAGACTCCACCGAAGCTATTTCAGAACGTGTTTTGATTTGCCTAAGTAAACTCATTACAAAGTAACAGACAGAGCAAAAAAAATTTTTTTTATTTCAATATTATTTTCGATGTTATCTATCACGTAGGCGCTTGCGCAGCAGCAGCGTTGCCAGTTTTTTTTTTTTGCTAAGACGGGATTTTGGAACTCTTTGAGTGAAAAAAGCGGGATTCTTTCGTCGAAAGCGGGACATAGTAAAAAAACGTAATAATTAATCAGAAGTTTTTAAACAATTTATGTTTTTATTTGAATTCAAATTACGTTTACTTGAAAATAAATAGCAAAAATAGCCATAGAAAATGTATTTTAATAAAAATGAAATATTTCAAATCAGATTAACCCTATCGTTAAATAGTTGAGTCTTATTGGTCTTCTGAATAAAAAAAATAACAGTCGGTCGAGTTATCCCTGAAAAGCGGGACTGAGCCTGTCCCGCGCGGGACTTTTAATTATGATTGAAAAATCGGGACTTCCCGTCATAATCGGGACGTCTGGCAACGCTGTTGTGCACAGACATCAAAGATCATAAACACGACGTACAAACTCCACCCTCGTTGCCGTTAATAATGTATAGATACAGGAGTAGGGGGGTGGGGGGGGGGGAGAGGTGACTGGCTGCAGGTGGTATTCTATTTATTGGGGGTAAGGACCTGCCAGGTCAGAGGGTGCATCGCCTCCCCGTCTACCCCGAGTAATTGTATTGCCATGAGTCAATTATCAAGGGGAGGTTGCAGCGCTTCTGAAGCGTTCAGTAAGGCACAAGAGACTTTTGAAGTGTTCAGTCAAAGAGAAATATTCTGAAATATAATATAATATAATATAATATAATGAACATATAACAATCGATTTATTACAATTGAACAAACACTCAAGAAGTGGTGTAGATCGAAACGTGATTTAGAATGGATGGTTCCATAAAAACACATTAAAAGGTTGACGGCAAGATAACGCTATTGGTCCGCTCACTGTACTATAGATTTAGATATTTATTTTTGTGAAGTATACCTTGTGTACAATTAAGCAGATTTTATTCTATTCTATTATCGAAAAGGACACTAGTATTATGTAAAGCCAGTGATTCTTTCTGTAAATTACCTGTAAATCACCACAAAAGCCTTTTAATATTGACGTAAATGCTACATTATTGGGTTTCGTTTCTAACTTCCTAGAAATATGAGAAAACACTCAAAAATCGAAGTTTCACACACGTTTCCTTACATAACCGCAAACCTTATTAGAATTATTCGTCGATTGCGGTGGCAAACGTACTCGCATTGCATTGCATCGCACTGCAATCCGCCGTTTAATTAGCTCAAATATTGGACTGCAACCGCAAACTGGTAAATCATGGAAGCAATAGTCATAATACAACCGATATTATTCATTCACATCTTTATATGTATTCTTTAAGTATATAAATAAAAATGAATGCCTAAATGTGTTCCTAAGCTCAAAACTCGAGAACGGATGGACATTGGACCAATTCGGCTTTTTTCCAAATATTCATTGAAGTCCAATGAAGGTTTTTATGAAGATAAAAATCAGAAAAATTGCCTGAAAAATTTAAACTTTGGGAAAATTTACTAGGTGTACTTTTTTTTAGCCTGGGAAATGCAGAGTTCTTGCGGGAAAATTGAAATTATGCCGTTAAAGGGGGGGGGGGCAGCTAGTGTATAAATAAGCTATGTGAAACTAATCACCAAGTATTACTTTATATTACTGTACAAATCATTACTATTAGTACACTTGCGGGTTGCGTAAACCACAAATAAAAACTGAAAAAATGCAATTGACATGGCTATGATGAATGATGAACCAATGGGACTTCATTCCAATCGGAACCAATGTATGTACTCGTATACTCTAGTTAAGATTCGGAGACGCATGTAGGCGAAGACTTAAGACCTCCATAATTATGTCAAAAAGCACTGAATTTTGACATAATGTAAGCACTAGCCTTAGAGCGAATTGACGAAGCTTTCGTTTCTTGTACCTCTACACGATTACGATTACGATGAACCCATATTTTCCCATTGTTTGGAAAAGTCCTCCCAATATGACTTCCAGACTAAACATTATGATCTTGAAATTTGAACAGTCTTTGTTGAAGGTGTCAAGTTCGTCTGGCTATCTTTTCCTAGGTCTGCCGCGACGTCGACGTCCTGCATCAGGGCGCCCCAGTTGCAGGCAATTTTGGCTCACAGCTTATCTAGCATCCGGCAGACGTACCCTACCCAGTCCCACTACAGCTTAAACAGTACAAGAAAAAATACCAACCAAACTTTGAGATGCTGTGCTGTGTGGTGTACTAATTGTGGTCTAAACAAAAATAGGCAAGATTTCGTGAACACACTGACAACTGATAGCGTCCGTTTCTTGGAACTGTGAGAAATGGACTCCACCGTGGCTCGTGGAATCCAAATAGAGAAAAAAAAACCCCGAAACAATGACAAGGGAACGAGACGCCAAGACTATAATAATATTCGAGTCAGCTCGCTACTCCTCGAGAAAGCAATCGGATATTGCCGTCTTGAACATGATGGCTAATTAGTTTAGAATGCAAAGTAACTGTATATCTTTTGTATTTCAGACTTAGGCATTTTTTTAGACCGTGTGAGTCGCGAGGAAAGCAAGTTTAGCAGCAATAACATGCTGGTTTACGGTGTGCCTCAGGACACTCAGGCTTTAGGTCTCGCCTGGCTAATTATCGTGACCAAAGATTCCATCACCAATAAAATAAAAAGCATCATTTGAAGAATAACTGATTCGATGCGCATGTTTTATAGAATTCTCCACGTGTTGGGATCAGCGTCCGAAAACCGGTATTCCGTGGAAGGTCTATTTTGACGCTAACAATAGTTGAACAGAAAGAGCAGGTAAAAAGGCGATCCGGGCCTCGGATCCGAGGCCAATTACCATTAGATTTTGCTATTTGGCAACGCCGCAGGTATTGATAGTTTGTTTTCAAAGGGCTTAAGCAAATGACTTTATTGCTTTAGGACATATGAGAAATGAAGAACAGTTCAAAAGAACAGTACTTTTGACAAAATTGATTCTCCTCTGACATGTTGTTCACGCTTAGGCAGAACCATTGTCTTATGGCTATACATTATGGTAGATATAGTAGTGAATTGGACTCACCAACGGCCTGGGTGATCTTTTGGGAGCTTTATTTAAACCCCGATGCAAACAGAGGGGTGATGTACGTATAATGTTTGTATCTATTTATCTATATGTGGCGTCGTATCCCCCTAACCACCGACCAAATAGGCAGCCCCAAACGGATGAACCTATTTTGATGATTTTTTTGAGACGGACTCGCGTATTTTAAGATTCTGTTCAGCCCTTTGAAGAGCATCAGCTCTTGTTTGGAATATATAATAATAGAACAGAAAAACTCTTTATTGCGCACGAAAAAGAAAGCAAAACAATAAAGGTAATGAATGGGTTTTTTAAATAAATTTTGTAAAAAATTAACCCTTAAGTGGGTAAAATGAAAATAGGGTATGAAATTTTGTATGGAAATATGTAAGGATTCGGCTAAACCACTGCACTGATTATAAAAATTCTTTTACTAATGGAAAGCTACATTATCAGCGAGTAACATAGGCTATATTTTATCCGCGTATTTCCGCGGGGACGGGAACTACGCGGGTGAAACTGTGAGGCGCAGCTAGTTTTATATAATTTTAGGAGGGAGTTTATCGTTGTATCTTATTATAGGGGAGGCCTATATAAGCAGTGGACGTCTTCCGGCTAATGATGATGACCAGTGGACTACTGAACCTGGGTAGTGACTCCCTATCAACTTAATCTGAGCAGCCTTCTGACCGTTTATCTTGAAACGGATCCAGTCACAATGGTTAACGATATTCATTAGTGCGAACGGTGGGCCACAGTTAGAATGGCGCAGGTATGTATGTCTAACACGGTAACGTCTCGGTAACCGAGCCCAGGTTATGTAAACCGGCGCAGCAGCCGCACGCAGCCGACGCTGCCGTAACGGGTCGCACTCGCATAAAGAATGATCGATAACTGCACAGTGCTCCGGAAACTGCATTACCAGTCAAAAATAGACCAATTTACTAACTTATTTGTAGTAATAGAATACTTCTTACATTTAAATAAATATTGTAGCTTTTATTTCAAGTCATCTTTCACGGAAGTGTCGGAAGTATATTTTAGATTATTGTGCGGAAACGCGCGCTAATTAAATTCTCTTTGATGGCCTCCGAGGCGTAGGTGTGGTGATGGCGATGAGCTGATAAAATGTATGAATGATAGGGTATCCTAGTTAGAAGTTAGGGCCAATTTATTTATTTCTTATCAATTATGTATGTGATAAAAAGTTATTCAACAATTTGTGGCAAAATTAAATAGTAGAGGTACGTTTCTGGACCTACTTATAAAATATATTATTTTGTATTTTAATTAAGCTGATAAAATATGTTTTCGGGTAGTTTTTTATTTTTTATTTGACTGAGTGACGAGATGAGCAAGTCGTACACCTGATGGTAAGCGCTACGCCTGCCCATAACATCTTGTAGTGCTATCCAGAACTTTGCATTGCATAATCCTGCGCGGCACTGCACTGCGCTCGTCACCCTGAAACATCGGCTAAAGTGTCATAAAGTAACTTCGGTGGAAACCGCGCCCTTCAAACCGGAACACAGTAATGTCTACACACTACTGCTTGGCGGATGAATATCAGGCAAAGGTGTGGCTACTTCCCCAGGCGGTCTCTTGCAGAAGAGGCCTCCCAAAACAATAGTTGACTTTGACACAATATCTGACAAATTTTGTGCGGAAACATTTTTGTCTATGGATACGTAGTTTTATATGGATCATAACAGTTGAAACGTATAAGTGCCTGCATGTCATCCATCAGTTGTCACATCACATCACACATGAGTACACGCTTCATGCATACCAGCTAAGGTAATACTAAATTCCTTCTCAAGTGTTGAACGTTGTAGATTGGTATGCGGTATATTTTTGAGGCTCTTGTGTGGCCCATGAGCGGTACACTTCAAACAGAGTCGTGAAGGGAAGAGTTAGTCCTGCCATGGTTCTTGTACATGTTTGTAACGACTAGAAAGTAAAATATAATTAAATAGAAATATATAAGTTTGTGGCAAAAAAGCTCACAACGTGCACTTCTCGCAAAAGACACTTATTATAACGAGCACTATTCAAATGTAAACCTTTGTTAATTTATTTAGGAAGGGTTCCTACCGAAATATGTAGTGGTATTTTATTACAAAAAGTATCTTCTGATTCTTAATTTCTTAATAACGTCATTTATGCGAGTCGAAGTTAGAATCCTCTAGATGATCGGGAAGTTACTTAGTTTATAATCGATTGCAAAATTTGTACCAAACCAACAGACGGAAAATGAAGTCAATATCATGTGGTAGTATAATATTATGGGGTAATATTATATAACCATTAACTTACACGTTTTTTTTTCCTTATATTATAAAAAAAACCCAGTATGATTTACTTAGACGTCAAACGAATATAGGTTCTTCTTATTGGAACAAATTCCAATAAGATTATTCCACCCATTCGTTGGCTATATTCAGTCGTAAGTTACGTTTTAAATTTCAACGAATGTATGAAAGTTTATCGTTTATAAATTTATCGAAATAATACGGACAATGTACTGTTGTTTGGTCAGTTCCACTGGATTATGAATGATGGGATACGTATGAATTGCAATAGCAATTCATACGTATCCCATCCGATATGAGATAAAGCCATTATGCTCTAGACCTTGTTCGATTGTCTTAATGTTGTTTTAATCGAAGTTGACACTGTTTGTTAAAAATATTGTTAAATTATTTAAACACTCGACTGGTCTTTTTACAAATTTATTTAAAAAATAATAGGTCCTCAACTCTTTTGTTACACCAGGGCCTCCATTTTTAAATCCGGCCCTGAATGGATGGTATTTATTCAGAATCCGGTGGTAAAGTCAGTCAACTTTTCTGGATGCCCTCTCGAAGCCAAGTGAACAAAGATGAGTTTTGAATTTGGACAAATTATATTCAGTTTGACACATTTATTAATATGTTGCTTAGCGAGTTAAAAGACAACGAGATGTTGTTCCACTTTTATAATTACATAATTATTTTGATCATCTGTAATTCTACATAAATAAAAGGATATTTTAATAAAAATCAATAATTAGATATGTGAAAATTAAACTCAAAGCCTTTTGAGTTAGGTATCAAAATAAAGGTCTTTAAAATGCCATTGTATGCCAATGCCACTTGTACCTTAACAGCCGCTGCATAAACAGGTAAAATAAAAATTATTAAATAAAAGAAGAAATATGTAACAAGTACATAATATTATGTAGGTATTTATGAAAAAAGCCAAATGCATCATAAATTTTACAGACGGGTTTTAGCAAATTTTTATAGTCGATCCTACCTAAAAAAAAATCTCAAAAATCTAAGTTTGACTTTTGTTACTAAAAATATCTAAGTAGAATCGGGTTGGGAGATTGAAAGGGAAACCAAGCGATGCCACTCGGCGGAACGGAATTTGGTCGTTCTCAACACGATAGATATCGTTCCCCCTCGTCCACATATAAATGTTGGCTTAGCTTGAAGCTCGAGTGCGTTTATTATTCGTTCAGTCCAAGCGAAGAGGGCAATGCATAACGAATTAGCCGATCATACACTTCAGCTACAATGTGGTGGAACAGAATGGTGTCTGGTGGCATTGAACGTAACAAAATACGCTCCGATTTCCTGTGGGCCACCAAAGCTATAAAATAATATGATAACAATGTAAGCTGCCTACCGTGTGGGGTACAAACAATGGCCACATTTGCAGGTCAAATGACCTCTCTGCGGTAGGTATGGCGGCGACACACGAAAGGCCAAAGTTTTGACTACCAAAAGTACTGGCTGATCTCCTCCCTAACTAGGTAGGTATGTACTAAAAATCTGATAATTGGTGCTATTCAAAATTCCACTTTATGAGATAGCCATTGCTTTCAGAACCTTTACGACAGTCATCTTATCATCATGAACACATTCGACAGTAAATTTCTCTTCGTATAATAAGTTTGGTAATCTAATTTCCCTACTCTTCTTCTTCTATTTGTCCACCTGCGTAAATCAACGACGGGTTTTGAACAAACACTAGGCTCTGCTCTCGGCTTCGCCCGCGTTTTCTACAGGAAACGCTTATCGTAAGACCCTGCCTATAATGCGAGCATGTTTGTTATCGCAGTCGATCGTTAGGCTTATACTGTGTCATTTAAAGTCCCACTTGGCGAAGCAAAAATATGACCGTTACGCGAGGTCACGCATGTTTTTACAATGATTTTAGAAGTTCTCATAATAATTTGCAAATAAATAAGAAACGAAACTCAAATCTATCTTATCATTTACCAAATATTAAAAAAGTTTTATTATTGGTAAGTATTACTTTCACATGGCTTCATGAATCTCTTAGCAATACCGATATAGCATAATATCATTATATTAACATAGTCAAAAACAAGAATAAAATTATCGGTAATATTATGATCAACGCCTTCCCAAAATTGGACGCGTTCAAGGCATTGGCTACTTTGTTTCTTATTGTACTTGCTCATTGTAGGCTGTGAAAAGTAATTCCCTTTCCTATAAAATTGTTTTTTTTAAGTCTCTTTTGTGGGGACTCACTGCTGTAGCCCCGGATGCTTTCCCCTAAATCCGGCCCTGCGTTCATTTGAGTAGAACCAGCAATAAACTAGACGGCTAAATTACTAAAAATATTTGTCCTGGATATTGTGGTATTCAGGACAAATATGTTAGAGCTTTTTTAAGTTGAATCATAGTAGTTTGATATTACCTATACTTAATTACTGAATATTAATTAGGTAAGTATTTGTGCGTAAAGAGTAGGTTATCCAGTAAAGGAGTAAAATAATAATAATCAAAATTTTTTCACAAAAAACCTCTACCAAGCTAGTTAATTTGATGAGTTATTTTTACGCGGAGACGACTCTACATGTATAACTGTATATAAATTTACGTCATTAATCTAATCCTGATTGCTGGTGCTATAGTGCGTAAATTTCACGCACTTTAGTGTTCTAGCATTCCGCAGACACGAGAAGGTATATGTCGGTTGTCTCCCTTGTTTGTACCTACTTGCATAGGTATGCTGTATGCACCGAGTCTGGATAGACAGAGAGCTCCTATATGTAGTGCCTACTTACCTACCTACTATGAAACCAATAGAATCGTTTCGATTGTTACAAGGAAAGTATCTTCGGAAGCGTTGCTTATCACTGCCAATATTATCGTCGTGTAGGCACATATTATACAGATTATTGCAGATAGTTCCGTCACGTCAGTGACAGCAGGCCCCGTATCTCCAACAGCAGCGCGTTATCACGACGGCCATTCGATATGTGCCGCAGTTCACACCGATTATTTTCAATGGAGACCAATTAACAAAAGAGCGTGCGCTTGATAAATGTACACCGCTGATATTCAACATCCCCAGTTCGTTGACGCTTGCATTGCGTCCCACGCAACATTCAGCGCCATCTCGTATCACTACGAAGTAACAATAATCCTTCGTTCTTAAGGAATACTCACCGGAAATTTCCTCCGCCGTCGAAGGCTGGATCGACACGGCCGCGGCATCCATACGGGTGACAGATGAATGCACAATTAAGCACATTTGTTGACAAACAATTCGCGAGACCGCGAGACGTGCAAATCACGCCGACGACACGATCTTTAACAAGGGCCCGGGACGGACTGTCCGGAGTCCGGGCGTCGTCGCCACAGTCCCTTTCGTGCTTAGGGCAGACGAGACAGCGCCGGCGCGCACATTGGCTGCTCGATGGGCCAATAGCGGCGCACGCATCGCTACTTCGCTACTGGGTTAACGTTAACATCGTTTACATCGTCACTTCGGAAAAAGCGGAGGGGAAAACAACTGACGAATTCGCCTACACTGCTAAAAGTCTTCTCCCGCCATTCGTTTTACACACAAATTGGTCTGAGAGGCCACACCGCTCTATGCGAAGACACCAATCGGCCGAGGCCGATTAGCTCGCAGACAATGCTGTCTCACACGTGAAATCAGGGATTAGCCGAACGATATACATAGCAATTCGTTACTGACAACACGCCGAGATTATTTTGAAACAAGCTAAAAATTACGGCCTACTCAATATTTTAATCTCGCTATTTGTGGAACTGGATTCGTCGATGAGTAACCACTGGCGGTCGCTCGTATCTCTAAACTGCGAATAGCTGCCACTTTACGAATTCAATATAGGTACATAGCAATGACTACACGTGCGGCACCGGCGCGGCGTCCGACACGCGACTCTCATTAGTCGACGAATAATTGAAGTAACAATTTCGACATTGGCATAGGTCATCATAGTAATAATTTTATTAATCGGCTCTGTGGCAACACATTATTTAACACAACACACCCTGAAAGTTTCAGGGACACTTTCTGTAGTCAAATTGGAACTTTACATTGTGGGACCTCTTCACTCTTCATGGTCAACTTCAGTACGTGCAGACAGCTGGGACCCTAAGCGTCAAAAGTCCAAATGTGGGCATAACGTCGACCAAGAATAGCGCTTAGCATATTCCAATCCCGTCACCCTTTCTCTATTAACACCAATGCTAACCCTTACTTCGTGGCTTCATATCGCAAATACTGATAGTCACCTTCTGCCTAAATATTTCACACAAGAGTCAAGATGAAAGTCGCAGGTACCGGAATTTCACTCGGTAGACCGGTTAGTGGGCAACGTGCTACGAAGTCGTTCCAACCAGCGTTAGATTCCATGTCCTACAATATTACCATCAATATACACCGCCGTTTATTACTAAAACAGCTGCGCTTCACAGTTTCGACCGGATTGTATGTTATTCGTACATTTGTCCAGGATAAAAAGTAGCATCACTCTCCAGTCCATGCCAAAAACCACGTCCACCCGTGAATCTGTTGCTGTATAAACAAAGTACAAGTCTACGAACACACCTAATCATAATTGACCGAGCGAGCGAAGCGTCTCCGCTTCAAGTCTGGCAAAATTAGCTTTTCTCTCAGTTTGTTGGTACTCCTCGACAGGTCGTAGTTTACAATCGATCGATGCACTGCATTGCATTTTACGACTTACAGATTTAATTTTGCCGTAGGGGATTTTTGATTGAAGGGGTGCTTTCTTCAAAAAAGGCGTAAAGGGGGATATTTCCTCCTTATGAGATCCGATTTCGATGGTTCTTCTTTTATTTTAATGGTAAAAAAATTGGAATGGAAAAGTTGAAAGAGGAGGAAGAGGAGGAGGTTGGTTGGCTTTTGGAAGGCCCGGTAGGAAGGATTGTTTTTGTGGTTTTCCGCGGTTTTTATTTTTACCCTAAGTTAATCTCATAAATATCTGATGAGGGTTTTCGTCATGGTGAGCAAAATTTCTTCTCAAAATGCAGTAAATTGTTCTATTTTACATTTCTAAGACCCCTGCAACTTATAGGTAGGGATTGGTGGTGCACTAGGGACCACCATCTCATGACGAAACTACAGATTGTACCTGTATCTTCTCATGATAGAGTAGCTACTTATAATTATGTTAAGTAGTTTATGTAGGGTTGATTTGTACTAACAACTTGAGGTAAAAACTAAAGTCCTGCTCGAGTAGTGTCGAATAGTGAACCGAACTTAATTTTACGGTTAAGTGAAGGCTGTTTTATAAGATACTTCGAAACAATACCATAGACAATACCATCACAATATTAGGTATAGGTGCGTTACGACATAATTCAAATGTAGTACTTAATTCGCGTTCCTTCCTCGGTCCAGCGTAAATATGTTTCAGGACATGGACGTCGCCAGGATTCTTTCATGGGGGTGCGTCTGCGTGTTCTCATAATACTTTTAGTTGATATAATAAAATATAGAATGTATATTATGTAGATAAATGTAATGTCATATTCAAATCGCGCGGGTAGTTCTTTGAATATGTTTCGCTCATCGAAAACGTACTATCTTCAATGGTTGGCATATTATTGCTCGAGGAATTAATTTTTTCCACGTATTTTCATTCCTGACAGGGGGTGCAAGTGCACTCTTTTGCACCGTGCTGCCAGCGCCCATGTTTCAGAATGTTTTATTTTGTTTCCTGGTGAGCGACTTTGTTATTGTGAGATAAACTAGTTTTCGAAACCCACTAAAGTTTCATTCTAAACTAACCTTTTACTAATAAAACTTAGGTATTTTCATACACAGGAGGGATAAAAACCAACCAAAGTAATCTCCATCTGATCGTGGGTAAATACTTTAAAACTCTAATTTAAATATAATCTTAATTGACATGGGTTCTAAGCCCAAGAGGGCACCGTGACAGTTAATTGACTCTACCAACGGACTCGTATCTAAAATAAGAAATGTTAAATAAATGAATATCAGTTTAATAACATATTAATAACAGCAGGCAACTGGAACATTTTTGCAATAAGTTGAACTTTATTCGAATTGCACAACTGGTGGTTTTTGTTCTGCAACAAAAATATTCACAATGTGCGCTTTTGGAAACTATATATAAATGTAACATCAAAGATTTATTATTATTGTCAGTATCTTGAGCCCATTCCTTAATCACAGAAGAATTATTAAGAGCAACTGTCTCGGCAGTGCCCGTTTGATGATTTAAGTAAGCCCGCTCGGAATAGGGCTGCCCTTTCTTCCCACTGGGCAAGTGCCCAGAGCCCCGCGGTCTACAGGGCCCCCAAATTTCTGCCAGATCACTGTTTCATTCATCACTGACTGATAGAAGTAACTAAAAATTTTCGCGCTCGTTGCGTTTGCGCTATTGAATGAATATTGCCTACTACATTTTAGCTTACCTACTACATTTTCGTGTTAATAAATTAGTCCTCTTTATCAAACTCAAACTCAAACTCAAATAATTTATTGTAAATAGGCAAAATATTGCACTTTTACACGTCAAAAATAATAATATCTTATACATAAGTATAGAAATACAAAAAAAATAAGTCAAATTTTATGATCTACGAAACTAATGATTATTATCTAATTATGGTTTGAGTTAGAAAAAGGATATTTCCCTTTCAAGTGGTGACTCATGCCTGAGTCTCGCACAGGAAAAGGAAAACTCCATTGACTCTACCAGTGCTTCGGAAATACGCCCGTTAAAGAAGATAGCACCAAGAAACTCTACGGCGATGTCATTTTTTTAAATTTTAGTCATTCTTTTTTATCATCACACTTAGGTCCTATTATTATAAAATGCTCAGGGCCCCCAATAAGTTAAAGACGGCTTTGGCTGCCCAATGTTGAAAATAGGCTTTAAGAAAACCATACTGCTCCTCTCCTTTCTACCTTACATAACACACACTTACCCAATGTCTACGTCAAAGGAGTCCAGCCTTGTGAGCTTCCTTCGTTAGCGCATGAGCACTTCATCTTCCGTCTCTCCGCCCTGGTGACTGCATTGGCAGCGGCTTGATCGACATCCCACCATATAGACCCGCCCAGGAGGTTGCAGAAGTAGGGGGGTATGTTGGATTCACGGAGCAGCTGTCTGGATAATCAGTGCTGATTAAGAACTGTTTTTGCGACCCCTGAGCTTACTGCTTTGCACTAGACCCTTTGGGCATATTTATTCTCAACAAACTTTTTGTTTTGTTGCGTAAGTTACAAAAATCGTGTTCTTTTTCTCTGGTTTAATTCCTCTCTCCCTACTAGTGGATGAAAAAAAGGTAAAACCGGCCAAGTGCTAGATGGACTCGCGCACCGAGGGATCCGTACAAACTTGTAGGTGTTAAGAAAGCGTCTAACATTATTGCTTTAACTAAAAACCAAACTAGGTTATAGGACAAACTTAACTTTGCCGTTCGATCCCTAGACACGATTATTGCACCAACCGCAAAAAATAAGATTGTAATAGTAAATTATTTTCTTTTTCATATCGTCCCACTGCTGAACATGGGTCTCCCCTTACTTTCGTGACGAGAGTCAGGTCATAACCCACCACGGGAGCCCGGTCCGTATTGGCGGATAACATAACTACCTACCTACCTCCGAAACAGTTCTCGTATAGTTATGTGGGTTTCTCACGATGTTATGTTTTACAAGAAACACATTAGAACGTGCCCGCACTGGGATTTGATATCACGAGAATACCTATTAGAAAGCAAGTAAAAATACTGCGAAGGGATTTCCTTACTTATAGAACAGCTCTTCCTTGAACTCCTCATTGCGAAGGTTCCAGTACCTCTTCAAGTTAGGGCTGATTGCCTCTCCATCCTCCATCTGCTTAACCATGCTTTGACGCTCCTCCTCGAGGACCTTGATGTCATCGATTTCCTCTGGTATAGGAAATTAGGATATTAGCTCTGGTGCAAATGTTTCACCATTCTAAATCAGCGTTTGTGTGAGGTTCACCTATTCATCATCGTCTATTGTCAAACACACTTCTGAGACAAGTGCACATTTTGCAAAGTACATATTCTGAACCATTTAAAGTGCGTTTAAAACTTTGACTGTTGAGCCGTTTTGCTTGTCTAACCACGGGTGCGGCTCTGCACGCGCCATAGTGTTTTCCCATACAACAAACACAACAGTTATGTTTTGCCGTAGGTACTCGTGGCAAGTTATCAAAAACACGACAGTTGTGTTTTCAGCAGTGAACGTGTTAATATGCTAAACTATGGTGACTAAAAGAAGAAGAAGAAGCTATGTAGTGTTCAGATAACATTTGCAAGCTTTCGTTAAACTTGCTATGTTGTTAGTTATTTAGTCAAATCTTACAATCCAAGTCAATAATCGTTTCCGACGTTCAAGTGAATTGAAATGTTGTTTCCATGACAATACATTATTGTGGCAGGCAAACAGATCTGGATAATAGCGACGGATGGTTGACAATGAAATTAATCAGTAACTTTTCGCTTTTTTGTTATTATTATATACGACTAAGTTTTATACTATGTAAAGATAGGTTCACGTTTGACCACTTTTTTTTCATTTTTTATTTTATTTGACTGTATGACGAGACGAGCACGTCGTTCGCCTGGTGGTAAGCGCTACGCCTGCCCATAACAGTCACAGAACCACCCAGAACACTGCATTGCATAATTCTACGCGGCACTGCACTGCACTCGTCACCCTGAGACATCTGCTCTAAAGTCTCATATGCCCAATAATTTCGCTGGAAACAATGCCCTTCAAACCGGAACACAGTATTGTTTGCACACTACAGCTTGGCGGATGAATATCTGGCAAAGGTGTGGTACTTCCCCAGGCGGTCTCTTGCAGAATAGGCCTTCTACTACTTACCTGATGTTAGGCGACGATGCGATCTACCATGGTGCACGTATACCTAGAAGTAACCTATTCACTCGTGACTTGGTGAATTCAAGGTTGTAACCATCGAGAAACACAGACTCAGGGGGTCATGCAAGGAGTTCCAACTAACAGTATATTGATGCTGTTTGGGCTCGTTTAGATCA
Organism: Campaea margaritaria; assembly: GCA_912999815.1. Classification (NCBI taxonomy): domain Eukaryota; kingdom Metazoa; phylum Arthropoda; class Insecta; order Lepidoptera; family Geometridae; genus Campaea; species Campaea margaritaria. The sequence goes on from OU538788.1 coordinate 13,552,286, forward strand.
ACTTGCAGTACAGTAAAATACGACGAAACATGCTAAAAAATAAAAAAATAATAAATTGCTGCTGAATTAGTTAAAAACAAGACAAAAGTACATGCTTCTAAGACAGTGGACCAACTACAATACTAAATAACTGATTGAACGTTACCTTCTTCTATTTCTCCTCCCACAGACGGTTCCACCGCAGTCATCGGTGGCCTGGTAGTGATGCTGGCTTTCGCGCGGCCTTGCACGTCGTCAGCCAGCTTGAACCGCAGCTCTTTATAAATCCTGCCGATATTTGTCGATTACCAGTTATTAGGCCGTATCCTAGTACTATTCTGATGCTCAGCAGTGACGTCGTCCGCAGCTTTTGCTATGAACACCTGAGAATACGTTACAAAATACACGCGCACGGTTTTCATAACGACAGATACAGACGCCCGACTTCCTCACTCACCGGCAGTCAGAATAGGACACTATAACTGCTGAACAGTTTTACCTTTTTGGCATTTTAACGAATTTTCACACAACTGTTGTGATAAAATTGACAATACAGCAGTGCGGGTTCGCACGCCTGACGTGTTTTCGCGTGCAGTGAAATTATAAAAACACACCTTAGGGTAAAAGTTTCCCAAATAGGAGGTACTTAATTATACACAAAAGCTTCGACACAAACAAAGAACTCCAAACTTTTGAACAGGTGACCGCTCTGCGACTGTTTGCGTACACCCTTGACTTGTTGAACATCGCAATACCTATTTAGAAGTTTTAAACTTTCGCAAACTGAATTCATGGCTTTGTTTGTCAAAGTTAATACCGATTTCAGTCATATTATTGTTATCCAATCTGTTTGAGTACTATCTATTCTGTGTCCAAAGTCTATAGACTTTGGACACAGAATCCTATCCTACTATCCTACTAATATTATAAATGCGAATGTGAGTTTGTTTATTTGTTACGCTGGCACGCGTAAACGACTTACCCGGCTTAAAAAAAAACACTTATGGAAAGATACGTTATGAGCGAGTAAAATAGGGTATATTTTATCCCCGTATTTCTACTGGAACGGGAATTACGCGAGTAAAACCGCGGGGTGCTATAATATAATGATTCATAGTATGACCGTCCATTATTAGGTCTGACCTGACACAGAGTTTATAGGGACTCCTTATTATGGTAACTCTAGTTAGATAATAAGTTTCTCGTGTCCTTTTCTTGGGTATATGCACCTATGATACGTACAAGTACAGACACGTTCAGATAGCATAGTAACCTATGAGCCAGCGCCTGTATAACGTCGTCGATCCGCCGGTCGTCGTCCGTCCGCAGGTCCACCAAGGGCACATGCAGCAGGGTGCTGCTATCGGCATCCATGATGCTGCGGTACCGGAGTATGGCGTTAGTGAGCTCCCTGGCCCCCTTGTGCGTCTCCCGGTTGGACTCCTGCCATTGCTGCTCTACGACCCTGGGATATTATAGAAGAGTCATATAGGGTTTAACTATAGGTAGATACCAAAAATTCAAATTGTAAATTACTTAACATAAGTGAAGAAGACGGCGAGTGGGTATTAATGATCTAATTGTCAAAAAAAATGAAGTAGGGATTACAAATTGTTCCATTTAACTCATTGATATCAGTGGGTATTTTTTAAATCATTTCATTATGAAGTTAACAAAAGCATAAATATAGAAATTAATTACGAGCCCCAAAAAACAAAATAATGCGGCAATACTATACAAACTTACTGTATTAAATAGTGAATATAACATTTATCTCCAAGCTCCTATTTTTTAATAAGGGTACTTAGTCGTTTGTTGCATTATAATGCTTTGAAGGGTAGACGGACTATTTTGCATTGGGGCCAACAAATAAATGTGTATTCGTAGATTGGGGCTTGTAGAGTGCTTTTATTAGTAGAGTACGGAATATTTACAAAAAACCAATATCCCGTTTTCCAGTCGGTTTCCGTATTTACTACAGTAGAGTGTCACTAATCCAAGGGTGCCAGATTAATTGGAATGTTCGACAGATTAACTGGATTGTATATGGAAATTTACAGTAAAGAAAGCATTAGGTACACATGTTTTTAGTATTAAGGAGATAATGTGTTTGCAATATTATATGAATTTCATTATCTTTATTAATTTATCTTAAAACGCTCCTTATTAAGATCAGCATTTTATCAAGATTCCGGCGGAGGGAGCTGTGAGGAACGGTCTCGGACTACTGGAAGTGCCGATGTACTGAAGTGCCATATCAGTGAGAATCTACTGTAATAATATTATGTTAGTGTCCATGATACTTTATAAACTCAGAGTGCTTTTGTTTACTCGTACATTTGATTACTCATAAGAGTCATAAGTCACTAGAGATTTTTGCGTGAAACTTTTTATTAGATACTAGGTAATTGACCCAAATACCTCAGTACGAAAGCTCTTGGAAGTCTCGGCAGGAGAGGTTTACCCGGTTTTATAGGCTTCGGTTCGAACCTATCGTAGGGCCGCATCCAGCAGTAGAATCCTTTCCCATTACTTTCCTTCAGATCCTTGTACGTCAGGCATTTAGGCTTGTCCGCCAATTTCGAGTCCATCAACCATTTCTAAAGATCAATAATCCTACTAATATTACAAATGCGAAAGTTTGTGAGAAGAGATGGATGAATGGACGTTTGTTCCTCTTTCACGCAAAAACTACTGAACGGTTTCGAACGACATTTGGAACACAGATAGTTTATAGCCAGGGTTGAGTAATAGGGTACTTTTTATCCCGATAGTATGTTCCCGTGGAACAAAATGGGAACTACGCGGGTGAAACCGCGGGGCGTAGCTAGTATTATTATAATAATTGGGTAGAAAACGGGACCTAAGTTTTAAAGTATAAAGTTTGTGCAGATGTTTAAGGGCGTGGCGACTGCTGTGAGATCTCTATGGTTGTGAGATAGCGCGGAGGAACTTGCAAATCGATTAAGTACATTATTTATCTATGTAAGGGTACCTCTGCTGCCTACTTCAATATCACGCAACTTAATTGGTTTAGAATCATGAGGCATTCTTCAGAAACGACGTGGGAAATTGGAGCGCGGAGTGAGAAGTTTAACATCACTTGAGATAGGTAATTTAGTTATTGAGAATTTACTCTCGGAACAAGTTTGAAAATGTCTAGTCATCAAACTGGAATGATTGAAGATGTTCAACACATTCTGGTGGAGTTTATCTGGAACGATACCTACATTAGGGCTATCAATGTTTGCTAGGAATAGAATAGGAATGGCCTTCTTTGGTATTTTGTCTTGTCCGACAACAGAAGAAGCCAAAATGCTTTATCTACTGCCCAATTTAGGCTTGACAAAATAATTGTTCATTTTGTTTCTTTCTGTTTATTTTCTTTTTATGTTCTTATTCCGGTCACTCACATTCGCATGAATCTTCGTTCATTTTACAAATGTTTGTTAGTATGTGCGGGCCGTCAGACATTCATTCGCAAACTCAGAGGGTATGCAAATAGGTTCGCAAACTCGATATGCAAACCAATTTGCACTTCCCCCTACTTTGCGAATGTCTCAGTCTTTTACTTGGCGATTTGACTGCTTTACGAAACTGTTTACCGAAGCATCCTTAGCCTTCGCAATCGAGTGCACAACTGGTCAAACGCAAGTGTGGAAGACTACGCGAAGGTTCGAGGCACGCGCGCTTTGATGTGCGTTATTTGATGTGTTTCTATAGGTTACTGTACTGTAAGCGAAATATTATAGGATACTGATAAACAAACCTCTGATTCAGTAACTTGCACCGGCGTCAGCTGAGAGATTAAGCTTCGCTGGTCTCCGAACGTGTCGTATTTGTTGATGGAGCACCATGGATGCCAGCGGCAGTCGCGCTGGTACTGCTCGAGCAGTGAGCGGTGCACCAACTCGGAGCACGTCAGCTCGCTGCCAAAGTTTGAGTAAGTGGGGTCATTGTTTTCTTAACCACAATCTAATCAACTTTGGTTGTAGCGAAAAACGCGTTGATGATGGATAGACAAAATATAGATAAATGCACGCCTGAAGCATACCCTTAAGTGGCAGTGGTCTATAAAGCAGGAATCCGCAATGTCGACCGGAAAATTAACGGTTTATTTCCAAGTAGTCCCGTCCCAATAAGAGGGATTATGAGGTTTCCATAAGCGGGCTCCTATCTAATAAGCAAGCTATGAAGGGAGCTATGCTCGGAGTTTCTCTGAAGGACAGGATCCGTAATGAGGTGATCCGACAGAAAACCAAATTAACCAACATAGCTCAAGGGATTTGCAAGTTGAAGTGACAATGGGCCGATCACATCTCTAGAAGAACCGACAACCGATGGGATAGCCGATTTCTAGAATGGAGAAAGCGTTTAGGCAAACGTAGTGTAGGACGCCCACCGACTAGGTAGAGGACAGAGGTAGCGTGATAAATTGCGAAAAAAGGCTGGCAAAGACTGGACGAGAAAAGAGCCGAAGATCGGGCTCAGTGGCGTTCACTAGGAGAGGCCTACGCTCAGCAGTGGACGAATATGGACTGGCTGCTGATCTGTTTTGATCATCTAATATGTAATAACAAAAGAAGAGAACACAGTGGGAGCGTTTCGAGATGTGCTCGTGGTGCACAGTCGCTTAGTCAGTACAAAATAGTCAAACTACAGGCAGTCAATGTAGAAGAAATTACCGTTTTAAGACAAAAAACCGCCACATCTTGGCAAGATACATCTCTGTACACTTGCCGTGGTACATTGCAGAACTTTCCGACTTTTTATCAGACTCTTCGCCTATAACGGCCTCTTCAGCATGTAGAGTCTCTTCTGCATCTTCGATCAAATTAATATTACCCTCTTCGTTAACCACGATCCTTTTGAAAAACGAATCCTTCATGCTTAACCAGTTCTGATTAAACTTGGTAACGCTGCTCATACCATCAGGTTTTATTTTTATATCGCAAGTCGTTAACGCACTGCACTCTGGACATGCTTCGTACTTAATATGTAAATTTTCACCGTTAAAATTAGCAGTCGTCACTTTATCCAAAGTAATATTAAAGGTATTATCAGCATTGATGACCACTGCCGTTTTGTTCGGCGATTCGACGGTAATTTTCCTATCAGCCTTGCTAATAGTGATGGTGGTGAAATTAGCGTGTTCGATGGTATAGATGATTTGTACCGAAATGTAGCCATCCGTCTTTTCTTTTTCTATAGGCCATTCTTCTTCTTCTAGATTTTCTTCTATCTCTTCGTCTATATTTTCATTCTTTTTGGGCGTGGATCCTATACTTACTTTAGATTTCACAGTGTCTGATTCCATGGTCTCAGAATTCAGCATTCCGAAATACTCTTCTTCATCCAACGTCCATTCGGGAAACACTTCCTCGTCTTCTTCGATGTATCTTGTTATTATTCGTGTCTTATTGGGGAAAGTTACAACCTGAACCCCATCTTTATTTAACAAAATATGAGTGCCATCCATTCGCCTCGAAAACACTTCACCTAAACAATAATCAGTTGCCGTTCGAATCAGTAATTTTTCAATCGTAAATGGATGCTCGTTTATCCATTTTTGCCTGAGGCCTGAGGTTTCTATGATTTCGAACTCTTGTATTAAGAACTTTTCTTCCTGTGGTTTTTTTTCTTCCTCTTTATCACCGACACTTAACGACTGTCTCGACTTTTTCTCCTTGGTCTTCTCTTTTGCTTTACTTTTTTTACTTTCTTTATCAGAACTAGCTACACTTGTAACATCAGGCATTTCGGATACACTCTCTCTCGCCCATTTTTTTATAATTAAGAATGAGCCGTCTGGTTTTAGCACTTCAACATCGCCAGATGTTTTAAAAACTAAGACCTCTCCGTTCAAGCTAATGCAACGCATGTCCTCGTCGCCACTCAGCGTAGAAGAAGCATAATATTGTTTTATGTGCGAAATGTCAGGAGACTTGTCTTCATATACACTTTCTGTTATGAGACCATTAGGCCACGTGACAAATAGAGAGTGCAAACTTTTGGTTTCAAATAAATTTTGACTATCTTCATTAGAAGCCGTGGCCACTACCGGGAGCGGTTCCTTATACGTCTGTTTTTTGATATTTATTAAGACTTGATCTTTGGTCGTGATCCGGAATGACTCGCAAACATCTGCAATTTCAGAAGTAACGTTATCTCCCAGAGCTCTATGAACCCAAAATGTATTATAGCTGTTTCCAGGAACTACGCTCAAATTTATGTATTCTAAGTTCATCGGTATCATCAACGTGTACATGCTAAGCACACGTGTCCCATCTCGGGAAAAATATGTTGCGTCTTTTCCAAATACTTCCACTCTCCTATCACTGAAGTCGTACCCTAGAAATGGTTTTGGAGGAATTGTATCAGCCGGATCAGAGGAAGGTTCAGAAACATTAATTGACTGTCTGACATTTTTCATGGGGGAAGATTTTGGTTTTCTACTACTTTTAGTATCCATTTCAGTCGACGTTGGTGATTGCGTCGATTTTTGTGATGTTGGAACATGAAAGTCTGACACTTCTGGGTTAAGGTTCTCTTCCAATCCAACAAGTTCTTGGAATTTTATGGAACCTTCCATTAGAAGATCATATTCGACTTCCATGTCACCCACGCACGATTTATGTGCATGAGGGTCTTCAATAAACTTGTATTCAGATTGTTCTTTCAATTGCATGGCTTCTTCATAAATTTTTTCCTCGTTTTGAATCCATTCGTAACGCTCTTCTAGCACGAAGTCAAAGAAATCTTGCAAACATAACGGCGTTGCTAATTGACAGCGCCACTCATCGCGCGCTATACCATCTTTATCGTGGCTGTTGAAAAACATCATTACGAAACAATCCGTCACTTCGCAGTATTTATAATCAACACAATTAAATGCATTAAAGGCTTCAAGCATTATTTGAAATGCACTCACTCCGACAAAATCTTCAAAATATTCGTAATCATCGATCAAATGTTTAACTGGCATCCCACTCGCTAGTTCTGCGGCCGACACCAGCTCACTTATATCAGGACAGTCAAAAAGAAACTTTATGCGGTTTGCTTCAGAATCTTCTGCGCTGGATGTTTCATCGGATATCGTATTTCCACTTTTTGTCATCGAGGGAAATGAAGGCAATGAGCTGAAGCTATGCTCCACAGAAACGCTCCTCACAAAAGGTTTCGCTAATATGCTGCGTTTCAAATAGATTTTCTTAAAATCCAATAGCGTAGATGAAAGCAAGTGTTTCTTTTTCAGTGAGCTTCTATTATTAAATAGCTTGCGACAGCACAGAATATGTATCAATCTGTTCAGCTCTGCCGTTTCTACATCTTCTCTCTCAAAACAGGATAACAGTACGTTAACGTGGAAATTAATTTTCGCTTCGAGCTGGCCGTGCGGTCTGTCTTGGTAGGTCCACAAGTTATTGAGAGGCATGCCTAAAAGTGAAGACCACACAATATTATCCAAATTTATGTTCCCCAAATGAAACGTAGAGTACTGAGCAAAATTGCCATAATTTATCACAGTAGGATCAACGTGATCTTCGTATTCTTCACCATAAGTTAGGCGGTATGCTTTTTTGTTCACTTCAGTCTTGCACAGTGCGTTAAACACTTCTTTTACGAATGTCGCAGCTATTTCAATTTTTTCTTCATCCGTCTCATTCTTGCTGGGCTGATTCATAGTCACAGCGGCAGATAAAGAAGTCTTGCTGCTACTGCTTTCGTCATCCTGTTCAAGAACTTTACAGACTATCTGTAAAATGCTATCTAAAACTGAGTATGTTGTGACACATTCGAGTGGAATATCATCGATTTGCTGGTGATAATATTTTCCGAATCGCTCATCTTCAAGTTCTAAAGGTGTGATTATAATATCCATATTTTCAAGATAGTGTACATGTTGCCTGGTTAAGTCTTGTACATCATACATAAGAAAACAAACTTCATCATAAATTTTATCTGGGTCGCCGGATAAGCTTTCTGAATCCCAATATGGAGGAGAAAATATAATAAAAGCGGTATTTTTGAAATCATCTGCAGTGGCTTTATTGATGCGCAATAGTTGCAGATCTTCCCAAAATTGTAATGACTTTTCTCCTAATATTTCGGTTTGACTCTGGCCTCGTTTCGTAGCTCTATTCAAGCTGGAGGGCACTTTGGTTGAGCTCGCATCGATTCTTACTTGTGCTACAGCCTTTAAAGGTATTCCAATTTTGACGAGAGCGCTCGGCAGGTATGGGTCAACAAATCCCGTCACAGCCACGTATAAGTTTGGCCCATCCGTGGGAAAATCGTCCACGTACACTTTATCTCTCCATTCCTCGCCCCTCAATCTAAGCAGCGTGTTATATTTTTTGCCTTCTTCAGGTTCGGGGTCTACCATCAGCTCGGGTGTTTCCTTCTTCCCCTTACTTTTAGGCGGAGGTGGTGAAGGCTCCGCTGGTTCTGACGGCTTTACATTGACCGTTCCTCTGACTTCAGAACTGTCAATCATCGTTACTGACTCCCTGCGCATGCCCTCTTTAACTTCTAACTTTTGTTTTTTGATAAATAAATACTCTTCCTTCATTTTCAATATCAAATGTTTGATAAGGAGCGCCAGAATGTCGGGTGGTATATCTTTCTTATCTCTGAGATAAGCCTGTCCCTCTTCGAAGACTCTTAGATTGTCATCTCTAACCTTTTTTTCGCCTCCAAGTTGATTGACCATAAATATAGTTTCTGTTTTGCATATGTTTTTTATGACAAATCTTCTTTCCTGTGCGGCGCAAGTTTCAAATTTGCTCAAATAGATTCTATCTTGATCGCTGCCAGCGGCTTCGATAATCACAACTTCAACTTTCCATTTCTCTTCATCTAACGGCGCATCCTCGATGGCCGCTCGCCAAAGATTTGCTTCAGAAACCTTTGGTTTTTTAGGAGCCATTGAATAATTTACGTTGAAGGCTTGCACAAAATATGGTCACTTCGTTTACTTTGTTTCACTTGTAATATATTTACCTACGTCTTACGTAGGTCGATACTGTACCACAGGATAATCTCAAATAGAATAAGATAGTGACATATTTAGTTACTTACCGCGAAACGTCACAAGTCAAAGGTAAAAATACGTCAGCACCATTGAGTTGGGTTGTGCGGTCGCTGGCTGGCTACACACGCACACTACACACACACTTCATTAAAGAGTTCTCACTATGATTTTATACTTCCTACTATGAAGTTCTACAGCGTAAAATTATAAATCCTTCTCTTTACACTGTGCTAGTTCTATGGCGATATATTTCCATGAACTAAGCCACAGAATCCTACTTTTTTTTTAAACGCGCTTTTTTTTTACTTTATTTATAAACGCGAAAGTATGTTTGTTGGTTTGTCCTTCTTCTGTGCAGCAGAGCGGAGCAAGGAATTAATGTAATCTTCGCAGAGTTCAAGGGCTGGACATAGGCTACATACAAGGACTTGCTATGCTTTGTTGGATCATTCCTGGCTACAGAATAGTCAAAGCGGGTAAAACCATGGGGTGCAATTAATACTAATAAATAACCATATAAGGCGCGGCGACGCTTGGCCTACAGCCTCGCAAGGCCCGAGTTCAGATTACGGCACAGAATAGATAGTACTACGAATATGGCTTTAGTATCTTGTATTACTTACATACCTACCGATGTGGTTTGGTTGCAACTTTAACTACTTATTATTAATACGCCATTTAGTTCATTGTAATATGTTTTAATATATATGTTTTAACTTAGAACTACTATAACCGAGTACATAGTAAAATACACAAGAAATAACAAATATCTTCATTGCACAACCATTTCTACACCTACATCTTTCTATTGTATCATCATCTCATCATCAACAACCCATAACGTCCCACTGCTGGGCACGGGTCTCCCCTCACTTTCGTGGGGAGGATTAGGCCATAATCCACCACGGGGGCCAGATCCAGATTGGTAATAATTCTCAGAAATATTAATAATTCAGAAATACCTACCAGAAATACCTACCTCCCTAATAGGTGATACCTACCCGAGAATTATTTCTGAGGTAGGTATGTGATCTACCAATCTGGATCTGGATGCACTGTTTTAGTTTGTATGGATGGGTGAGAATCTTGCGAGTAATTTTTATCTAATTCCCGTTGTCAGCCAACACTGCTGGTGACAAGAAAGCTGGCTCCTTTCTCGCACAGAGAATAACTATTTTTATTTATTAAAATAGCAAGGATTTAACTTTTCAAAAAATGTATTTACTTTTTATATTAAACCTAGCCAAGGTAATGCAAAAACTACCTAGTTTGTTAAGTTGTACTTGATGTATTGTATCGGCAGCTATTTATTTACTTTATTTAAACCAAAGAAATATCAATTTAATCTAAATGGACATTTGTGCAAGAAATTAAACAATTAATTAATATCTGGAATTAATTAAGAGTTGGTGAAAGCTGCTGTTAGTATGATAATTAATTAGGTATAGCAGATGACATTTCATATCTAAGTAAGGCACTGTTTTAGGTAGTAATATGTAAAGTGACCATTTCAGATTTCTACCAAATGTTTTTCAATGAACTCCTTAATAAGCAGCATGCCTCGTTTGTTGATAGAATGCCCGAGTCTTGGCATAATGTGGAACTCTCCTGGGACCCCAAGCGGCTTGAGCTCGTTGAACGTGTTCTGGCCCCACAATATATCAACCATGTCGTCGCTGTCGCCATGGATTTGCAGGAGAGGGGGCACTGGAAATGGGAAATTTTTATTAGATAAACAGTGGGCTTTTATCTGGTTACAATTACATCAAGAGTGCACTTTATGTTATTATGAATTTTAAAAGCATCTTTATATATTTCCATACATTTTACTTCTGTGTTATTGTGATGCCGATGCTGCCAATAATAATTATTGTACATCGAATTTACCACCAGATATATTTATTCTTCCAAATGGTTTCAGTAATATTGTAATGTTATCTGAATTTAAAAACCCTTATTAGCAGATTAAAATGTACTTACAGGAAGCTCCTGATGCTTTTTTTAGATCTTCATACACAATAGACTTATTGTTGAGGAAGGAGCTAAAGCAGAAGGTACCAGCTACACTCCGCTCCCAGCGATACGCAGCATGGAATGAGAGTGCACCCCCCATGGAGAATCCACCTGGAATCAGTTTTAAGACAAAGATAATATAAAATATAAAAGCATAAAAAAATATGATGAATATAATTTAATACATATTAAGCTGTGGTAGCCCAGTAGGAGAGGCTTGTGAGTTCAAAGATACATATTGAATCTTATCTTGAAAACTTAAAAATTGGGGAACCAAAGATGTGGTAAGTTTTTCCATTCTTATGCTATTCATATTGTAGATGTGGGTGTCAATTGACAATGGACTTACCAACAATAATTCTGTTGGTTGGTATGCCAGCATCATTCTCCTGTTTGATTAGTTTTTTTACTTCCACTTCAATTTTAGCTAAGGATTCGAGTTTCTCTGGAACAGTTTGTGATATCCCGGCACGGTCGAACCACACATTGCTCATGCTGCCACCGGCTGGATAGTATGGCTGCAGGGGAGCCGTTGGGTACATAACTTTAATGTGAGGAAACGAAAAATTCTTCACCATTAACCTGACCCATTCCTTCATGTCAGCACCATTAGACCCTGAAAATTATACAAATAAAAATGACGAGTGTTAGGATAAGGTATGTATGGTGTTGATTTAACTATCAACGTATCGTCACAACAAATAAAGTGCTTACCTGACCCATGAAAAAATATTACAGTTGCACTGTGTTTTGCACCAGTGTGTTTTGTCATGTGAAGAGCCCCTAATTTAGACATAATTATTACTTGAGGCACGCTTTTTGAACAGAGATAGTAAAGGTAGGTATGTAGGTGGTGTCGAATCCAAAGTCAAACTAATACAATAACTTTAAAATAAAATAAAATATTAATCCATGCATATGTAGGTAAATTATAAGAAGCTAAAACAAAAACATTTTTTTGCTATGATTGATTGCTTTGATTTGAATTTGACATTTGAAAATATGAAATGGATGTACCATTTCATATTTTATAGGAACAATTATTTCCATGATCCATCCATCCATATTCCATCCCCCTTCCTATCCAATTGTCATAAAACTGTACTCCTTCACTGCCAAATGCCAAATGTCAAATTCAAATCAAAGCAATCAATCATAGCAAAAAATGTTTTTGTTTTAGCTTTGTATAATTTTTGCAATTAACTACTGTCAAGTAAGCCTAACTACCTACATAAAACAACATTCAACACAGAAACTTATGGCATTACAGAATAATATACGCTAGAAATAGGTACTATATATCTACCAGTATTCACAAACGCTAGTGTGCAACTGTGCAAAATTAGTTTGCCCGTTTTAAAAAAATAATTGATCCGCGTGGCCTGGCAGATACGAAACATCACAGACCTTTCTAGATTTTGATATAGCAAAGAAAATATGCATAGTTATGCATGAAAGGATAGTTTAGTATAGGAAATAAATATGTCATGATCAAAAACAAAATACGGTATAATATATTTTTTAAGAAAAACTTTTCTAATAGTAATAGCCAATAAAAATAATAGACTTAAATAGTAAAGTTTAGAATTTCGTTGGGACCAACAATAAACTGAACTAATTGACCTATTATTATGCAGACAGATCCGTGGTCGCACTGCAAATTATGATGAATTCAGGTACTTTCGCATGGTCCGACGACTACGTGCACTTCAAGGCATTAGGGTTTTTAAAAATATACTTTAGATGGCTTACTGTTTAAGAAACAACGAAGTAACTTAGACTTGGGTTCATTATTAGGTTTGACAATATGTTCAATAATATTTGGATTGGATTTAGCTTCATCATCAACCTCCAGCAATTCTATAGCCTTATGCACTATCAGAGTTTCTCGTTCCTCTAAGCTTAACGATTTTGGTTCCACTGGAGGTTTCCAGTGGAATTTGTGTTGGTTTTCTATACTGCGCTTTAACCTTTGATTATGAGTTGCTAGTACAGTTTCCAGTCCTCCGCCTACATTATATTTGTTAGGGGCCGGGGTTTCATACGTATTCGTTGGAAAACGGTCGGCTCTAAAAAGTGGTCCCTTGCAAACGGCTGGCTGGCATCGTGGCTTTCCCAAGTTATAATATGCAGGTCCTGGGGTTTTGAGGTTTCCAATTATAGGCAACCAATCATACCATGGCTGAAAGCGACCTTCTGAAGACGAAAACGGAGCTTTATACTGTACTTGTGATGGCCTCTCCAAATATGTGCTCGACATTGGGAGGTCAGCTGGACTCTGTTCAAACGGTTTCTTTGCAAGTGGTGGCATGTGGATGGTTTTTGATTTAAATTCCCATGTCGGTGTTGGGCATTTTTCGTGAGCTATCTCGTTTTTATCCAGTCCTAAACCGTCAATTTCTTTGTTTTCGTCTTCTTCAATAGTCGCATCTTTAAATCGCACAGAAGATGACCCAAACCCTGCCGTAGGGCAACGCATAAAGTTACACACATTAAATTTTGGGGAGTAGTTCGCTGGACCAGGTCCTTCTTCTTTAGGTGGCTTGAATCTTGTAGCTTTTACACCAAAAAATGAAGGTTCGGACAAGGCAGCATGGCAAGGAAAAAGTGGGGGCATAGCTGGGTCAAAATCTCTTTTAATCCAGTGATCAGCTGGTCCAGCACATTGTTGCTCAATAGAATTTTGGAATCTTTTTGCTTTTGGGCCTATGTGCTCTAGTTCTGTGCCCTTTGAATTTTGTGGATTGTAAGCATTAGGGCCTGGAAATCCATCTATTATATTTCGTTGTTCAACCATTTCTATATAACGTAATTGCTTTGATTTTTTTCTTTTGGCTTCCCTAACTTTTTCTGCGCAAAGTGCCTCAGATGTTAGTGGTCTTTCTATGGTATAATCAGCTGGTCCAGGTCGTTGTTCTTGCGACTTAGCTGTTCGACTTGTCTTCCATTGACTCCATTTCCAACCGTGGTAAAAAGCAGTAGACTCATGTACTGCAGCATCATAAAATGGGGGACTTTGCACCTTTTCGATATTAAAAATTCTCTTTAGTGTTCCATCGGGCAGTTCTTGATAACCATGATCTCTTCTAGAAGGAACTGAAAGACCTTCAGATGTTGTTGGTTTAGGTGGGTGACCTTTATAAAGCCGTTTATGAATCTTTCCATGACATTTTAATTCAGGTTCATTTTCATTTTGCTCTGAACATTCACAGACATTTTGTATTCCACATCTACAGAGAATATCATCCAAATCTTCCTTACTCAATAGTTCGTAAGGAAAACGAGGTTGTTTTGACATCATTGATGTGCAGTTTGGTATTTTTGCAGGTTGGTCTGCATAGTAAACTTTATGTGTCCAGATCGGGTTTCCATATTGGGTTTTCCTGTTCGTTCCAGAAAGAAACGCTACTTTGTTAGGTTTAACGTTGAAGGGTTCATCATTCTGATAGGATGTAGGGTCGAGGATCTTGTAGTGTTTAGGTGGCGGTGGAAATCTATCATTTAAATTGTAAGCCATTGTTATTTTATTTGGTTAATCAACCAATTTATTCTCAATATTGATAGCTACAATGTTATATTGTAGGGTTTCTCACTCACTGCAGTTATGAAAACAAGTGCACGAGTATAATAGTATTTTGAGCACTGCACCCTGGTAAGAAGCAAACTGGAGCAAATGTTTCCACTTATTTTTAGACATGAAGTAGACATCGTGTCTATCTCCGTCAGTATCTATAAGTCAACCATCAGGATGTAGTGAAAATAGAAAAATTCAACCCAAAAAGTCAGAATTTATTTTTCCCACCTTAAATTCAAGGATCAAACATGGATTACAAAAACTCAGACACGAAAAATTATGTCAAATTCAAAAAAATCAAATAGAACCCGACGACGGACGACAGGGTGGAAATCTAGACTACTTGGAGACTAGTGCCACGCCACTGACAGAGACTTGGCATTTTGACTCTAAAAAACTTGGTAGGTACATATTAATATTTCGATACTTGACACTGACTAAATGCACTAAAATGCGGAGCCAAATTAAAAAAAATACTGTCACAACTGTCATCAACTGAGCCCGTCCCTAAAAAAATAAGCCAAGAGAAAATGGAGTAGGAGTGGTGGTATAGTGAAAAACGTTGCTTTATCATGAACTAAAAAAGTACTTAAAAGTTAATAGATTTTACCAGTCTAGCCTCTTCCTCGCAATGATACTGAATAGATTACAGCGGCCAAACTAAAATACTCGTCCGAAAAACCGTTAAAAATGATATAAACGAGATTACTGTAGACATGGGGATATCCCATTTCTTGCTTGGTGTTTTGCTGGGGTTCAGGATACTGTTGTCAGTTGCGGAAGATGGGAATATTCATACTATTCCGGTATGCAACACGTCATCGACTGCAAACATCCAGTATGAATATAAAACAGAAACAGTTACCAACGAGCACATCGTCTCGTTTAAAGGATATTATAAGAAAGAGACGAGAAAGAAGTATGTGACTGCGGCGCTGAAGAATGCCGGGGTGAGTAAAGCTACTACATCAGTTACATAATTATGTTGTGTATTTCAATTACTTTTCTCATTATATGCCCATCTCCCATTGCAAGTGAAGCGGGCTACAGGCTGTTTGATTATTTTTTTAATTTATGTGATTGAGAGACAAGTCGAGCAAGTCTTTCACCAGACGTTAAGTGCTATGCCTGCCCATAACAGTTACAGTGCCACCCAGAACATCGCATTGCATAATCTTGTGCGGCATTGCACTGCACTCATTACCCTGAGACAACCACTCTAAAATCTCATATGCGAAGTAAACTGAATAGAAGTTACTGTGCCGGTTAGTACCTCGCCGCCCTCACACACACACACACACACACACACACCATACTATCACTCCACTACGCCTTATTGCTGCTTGATGATAATTTCTACAACATTTATTGTAGTTGTTATCAAAACTATGATGATTTACTGGTGCTATCCACCTATAGTCAAATAAAGATAGCCAGCTTGCCAATGACAGTCAATCTCCGTGTTATTTTGCCGTCACATATCAATCTAGCCTCGTTAATATCCCATTTCCCATAATAATGCTAATGTAAGTGATATACCAATGTAGTAATTTGCCAGATATTGCACACAAGTGCCAAGCAGTAGTGTGAAAACGTTACTGTGTTCCGGTTTGAAGGACACTGTTTCCAGCGAAATTACTGGGCATATGAGACTAGAGCCGATGCCTTAGAGTGCAGTGCCGTGCAGGATTATGCGATGCAAAGTTCTGGGTAGCACTGTAACTGTTACGCGCAGGCTATCATTTTCCATCAGGTGATCGACTTGCTCGTCTCGTTACTCAGTCAAATAAAAAAAAGGGCCATGGTACTTTAAAGTCATACATCAATTATATTTTCAGATATTCAATTGGAAAATCTTGCACCGTGACAACCCGGCTGCCGAGTATCCCAGTGACTTTGACGTGGTGGTGTTTGAGGAGAATAACAGGAAAGCGTTAGATGCTCTCATGGGCCATCCAGCCATACGGCGGGTCAATGTTCAGAGGCAGGTCATGCGCTCCATCAAATATGTCAAAGAAGTGAGTGGAACATTATAGTGAAGTTAGAGAGAGGTTGAGAACAGTGTAAATAAAGACAGTATTAAGAAGTCTAGCAAGAGTTGAATTTTTAACTGGATGTGAATGAAAAATGCTGAATAACTCTCAAAAGAATCACATGCCCAAGTTTGACGAATACTCTAAAAATATATTTTTAATAGTCTACAATGTTGAATCTACTTTTCAGCATGTTAATTGAATGTGCTGATTTTGAAAAAATATCTTAACTACTATTTACCAACCACAGATAATGTTATATCACTAACTACATCATATTTGTTTGCTTCAGCTAAACAATGACTGCGGACCAGCTGGATGCATGTATGAAGGATGGCGGAACTACAAAGGTCGCACATTACGATCTATGGAACAACCACCAGATGTAAGCAAATTACAATCTTAGCATGGCATTAATGTTTGAACAAGCATCGACTTCACATCTGCATAATGAATTATGTAGTAGTGCTACAAAAAATACATGAAATCTAGCTGTACCTTGCAATTTCACTCTCCATTCTCGGAATAAAAAATAACATGACTTTATCCGGGATACTCCACCCACAGCAAACATACAAACTGTTGAGCCGTAGCTACCTAAATGGGAATAATACATTCACACAAACTTTTACATTTATGTAGTGCAGTATGTGTTCTGACAGCCACACTTGGTCGGCAACACAAAAGCGCCCCATTAGTAACAATGGTGTATGGTTACCAAAAACTTAATTTCTCTTTCCTCATAATTGAATTGTTTTCTGCATAATAGTAAAATCTTTTTGTAATTAAATTAAAGTATATTATTTGTGTTTTAACAGGCTGATGGCTTCTCATCTAGAAAGCTTTTGAGAACAGTGCCACGTCAAATCACATCAGCTCTGAAGGCTGACGTTCTGTGGGATCTAGGGATTACCGGTAAGTAAGCTTTATTATAAATAACTGTCCCTTCTTATACTATCTCAATCAAGATACACTTAATTGAAGGGATCTCTCTCTAAGAAGAGTGAGTGCTGCAGCTGATAACTTAACGAATAGTTTAACTGTAATAATATAGGTTAACTAATAGATAAATTCCAGTCGAAAGGCGAATAATCTGTGCGTCTAGAACCCATGTAACTATTATACATTATGGTATTATTATTAGACTCATAGGGAATTGTTTGCATTTAGACTATTAATTCTGATGATATAGTGTGGTCTTGTCATGTTATGCAGGTGAAGGCGTGAAAGTAGCCGTGTTTGATACGGGGTTGGCTCGCGACCACCCTCACTTCGGCAAGATCCGCGAGCGCACAGACTGGACAGGAGAGAGCACACTCGACGATGCGCTCGGCCACGGGACCTTTGTGGCTGGAGTCATTGCCTCGAGGAAGGACTGTTTGGGCTTCGCACCAGATGCAGACTTGTACATATTCCGCGTGTTCACTGATAACCAAGTAAGGTTTTGACTAACACAGAAACAAACACAAAAACCAAGAACAAAACATCAACAAGCACACATCAAAACAAATACTTGTCCTCATCCTCTTCATCTTCTAAAACATCTCATTTCATCCCTGATGCATTATTGTATGCAATCAGTAGATACTTAGACATGTGGGGTCACCCATGGCCGGTCACCAGTGGTGGTTCCGAGGGCAGGCAGTCGCCTATCACACAGAGACATGGCGTTTTTGTATCTTTCGGATCTTTTACATTACCTTAATTACTTCACATTAAACAACTAGGATATAATGAGTTATTTATTTTCAGGTCTCATACACATCATGGTTTTTGGATGCATTCAACTATGCCATAATGCGCGGCATCAACATTCTGAACTTGAGCATCGGCGGTCCAGATTTCATGGACCATCCCTTTGTTGACAAAGTATGGGAACTCAGCGCAAACAAGGTAAAGTTGATTTAAATTTGTGCTTTGGATAGGTTCGCGACAAGAAGTGGAAGGCGCCAAACAAGTAACTAAACTTTAACGGAGTGTGCGCCTCGTCACCCTCCCAGCTCCACCACGCCTATAGCAATAATAATTCTATTGACAACTCTATCTCGTTTTTCAACAGAAAGCTTGAACATTGACAGATTTTTGCAAAAATAATATTGCTCTGATTACATAGAACCCCTTTACAAACTATTCCGTCCCAACGGTTTATTAATGGTTCTTCATTCGATTGGTTCTCAGTTTATCTAGGGTTATCTTAACATGAACAATCAGTCGCACTTCAAAAAATAAATATTAGAACAATCCCAATCTTTCTGTCCACATATAGTCAAAGCAACTGATAAGTTTCTCTATTGACAATACTAACGTCGTGATAAATTTATAGTCCGTTATTCCGGACTTTGAAACATACTTATCTAACTCTGTTTTCTGTCGACTGTCAGAGCCCATGATAACTGAAGTATGCCGACATTGTGGCTTAGGATGTGCTTCATAATTCAATGTTTGTTGAAACATTCCATTGTCCGGGGGAAACCGGAATAATATAATAGAATTGATAACCATTTGGGAAGAAAGATGCTCCTCGCTGACCACAGAGAGAGCAGATGGATGCAAACATGCATCAAGAAACCGTCTCTGTTGGTTGCATTCTATGGGAGAGGTTTTTTCAGCAGCACATGTCTACCGAGCTAAAGTCCATAGCAAATATTATAAAATAATTCTTTGCTAAACCAATTACTCATTAATTTCTTCATTCCTTAATTTACAGGTAATAATGGTATCGGCTATCGGTAACGACGGGCCCCTATACGGGACACTTAATAATCCGGCCGATCAGATGGATGTCATCGGTGTGGGCGGCATCGGATTCGACGACCGGATCGCCAAGTTCTCCTCGAGGGGCATGACCACGTGGGAACTACCTCAAGTAAGTCACTTACTTAAGCATTCATAGCAGAGTTACCAACGGATTGGAATACATCCAATAATTGGAGCCCATTGGAACCGGCACTAGACAGATATCTCTTAGTTTATTTTGAGTTTTATTATTAAACAATTTACTTATTGTCACTTTCAAAGCTTATGGAAACGAGAGATAAAGAAGCATATGAGAAGTCCTATCAAACTGCTGTTTTATTTTTAGGGTTACGGTCGCATGAAGCCGGACATAGTGACGTATGGGAGCAGTGTCCAGGGATCCAGTGTCAATGGCGGATGCAGATCTCTCAGCGGTAAATATCCCATATCGACTTTTTTCTGTTGCAGATTACGTTAGTTGGGATGCACAGTATAATGTAATATGAATAATTCCAGGAACATCAGTAGCGTCTCCGGTGGTTGCGGGAGCGATTGCGTTGCTAGCTAGCGGCGTCCCACGCCACCACTTGTCACCTGCGTCCGTGAAACAGGCGCTGAGCGTCACAGCAGTGCGTCTGCCCGTGTCGAATATGTTCGAACAAGGACATGGGAAATTGGATCTTATTAGCGCTTATCAGGTACGGTTTTCTTTTTTTATCAGTAAAAAGGGAGAAAACAGGTTGAGTAACTTTTGCTTTTATAACAGACTTAAGGAAAGCAGTGATAGACTAGTGGGAGAACATCTGCCTTCCAAGGAGAAGTTCGCGAGTTCAATTCCTAGTGCGTTATATGTACGTTTAATTATCACTCGCTTTTCGGTGAAGGAAAACATTGTTAGGAAACCCACATACCTACCTGAGAATTTTTCCAGAGGTATGCTATGCACCAACCCAAACTGAGCCCCGAGGTAGATTATGGCCTAAACCTCCTCACAAAAGTAAGGAGGAGACCCGTGCTTAGCAGTGGACCGATATGGGTTAATGATGATGAATAACATTAGGATGATAAGTATTTTAGTGTATTTTATTGTTTCAGTTCCTGAGAAATTACGAGCCAATGGTGACCCTGAGTCCGAGCTACATTGATCTAACGGAGTGTCAGTACATGTGGCCGTACTGCACGCAGCCCATCTACTACAGCGGGCAGCCGACCATCGCCAACATTACTGTTATCAACGGCTACAGTGTCTCAGGCCACGTCGTGAGTACTCTCTACCTGACTTATAAACTAGCAAGTGTGGTTTAGTAAAAAACCTCTCCGTCACATGAAAAAGTTGGCTTATACCACACCTCGACCACTATACATAAAGGCTGATTTGACATCTCGCACATAGATGAGGTTTTTACATGAGCCAAATGTGTGTATAAGCACACCTGCATACTGCGCGAGAAAAATAAAAGACAACTCGCTAGTATGCAGGTTCATACCAAACGTCAGGAAGACATACGAGAATTTCTATTACATTCGGGCGTGTAATATTGATTGCCTTCTCGATTGTGTCTCGAAATGTGGAGAAGTGGTTTGCTCGGGGTGGAGATTGGCCATTCAGTATGTAGTCTTCTGTGTCTATATAATAAATTAGTTATGTTATATAGTTATTCTTTATCAGTTACGGCCTAATCCTTATTCAAATGTACTTTTTATTCCTACAGACGGATGTGTCGTGGCATCCTCACCTACCGAACGGCGGCCTCCTGTCCGTGACGGCGCAGTTCAGCGACATCATTTGGCCTTGGTCGGGGTGGCTCGCGCTCAGCTTCTCTGTCTTGGAAGGAGGTGCCGAATTCGACGGCACTATCGAGGTAAAAAGAGCCTTGCACGTATCACAGGAGATGCCAGGTTGAATGTGTTATGTCTGCAACTTAAAATGAAACATCTTTAAGCCAAAGTCAATGTTAAAATAGTGTTAACTACGTAACATAATGATAATGAGCATATTTTGCGTTACAGGGTCACGTGAATATAACTGTTTCCAGTTACGACGACAGTGGCGATGGAATACTTAAGAATGCGACACTTTCCTTGCCGATCAGGTAAGAAGATACTATTGAGTAATTTAAAATGAGAAATATATCTATTAGATATAAGCGAAAAGCAAAACAATGAGGATGATACAGACATAAGTGAGAAACCAGCAAATTGAGCAATAAAACTAGATCTATAATGAATATGCTTAGGTCAGACGCGAGCAAAGCGAGCACATATCATTGAAACTATAAGGCAAATTAAAAAGTACAGAGGCCAGGTGCCAGTGAAATAAGTGCGGGTCTTTAAATGGTTTTTACGCAAGTGCAAATAAAGAAGAGCAAGCGAAGCGAGCGCTAAAGGTTTAACTACCAGTTATTAATGAAAAGTGCATGTGCAAACTATGTAAGCTGAATTCATCAGTCATTCACGCCGCGATGATATGGCTGTGTAGGAAGTGTTTCATTAAGTTAGTATTAAATTTGGTGGAGCAAGGAATGTACCCGTCGTGACCCTTTAGCGTGCTTGGTATCCAGGGCGCGTGTGATCCCAGTACCGGTGCGGTCGCGGCGCCTGCTGTGGGACCAGTTCCACAGCCTGCGGTACCCCGGCGGCTACTTCCCGCGGGACGACCTGCGCGCCAAGCACGACCCACTCGACTGGCACGCGGACCACATACACACCAACTTTAGAGACATGTACAGACGGCTGAGGGAGCATGGATTCTATGTGGAAGTCATGGGTGAGAAATTTATTTATAAATGATAACCATAGCCTGAGTACTGTAAACTTCTAATTTTCATTAACAATTCTTATATTCCTAAACAAAAACGATAAATGATATGATATGATAAAATTTCCAGGGACTCCGCTGACCTGCATCGACACGACTCTCTACGGAGCCCTGCTTCTGGTCGACCCGGAGGATGAATACTTTCCTGAAGAGATGGCTGGACTTAAGAAAGCTGTCGACAATGGCCTCTCATTGGTGGTCTTCGCTGACTGGTACAACGCCTCGCTCCTTCGCCACGTGAAGTTCTACGACGAAAACACTAGACAATGGTAATAATTCATTTATTTCTTTTCAGTTCAGGAATTATGAAAGGTTGTTACAAGGACATGCATCTAAGCCGGCAATATACATCCGATTTAGTTTCCGATTGTCTGATCAGATTATCGGATGACTTGGAAGTTTATTGAGTGTTTAAACAAATGCCTTCCGGTAGTCGGTTCAGACTCTCCGATGGAAAAATCTAGACGGAACGATGCCAAAGAAAGTCCTAGATGACTAACAGTAGATTGATGGTTATGGGGGTGGTCATTTTGATCAGCTTGCTGTACCATATACATATTTAATAAATGCTTGAGATTGTATTCCTATGTTACTAGGGTGACAACAACCAAATATTGGGCTGAAAACATTTAAAGTATTACCTGTATGTTTTTTTAACCATTGTTACTATGAAGAAGACTCATAACTTGACATTTGTGCATTTCTAGGTGGATACCGGAAACGGGTGGTGCCAACGTTCCTGCTTTAAATGATCTTCTCAGCATGTATCAGGTCAGTCCACTCGTCATTTGTTTGAAGTCGAACCAATGTTTGCAAAAAAACTCCTTCCACACCCGTTCCAGTAGCTAGTTTTTGTATTCTTTATATTAATTTCTTATTAGCTATGTCTCTCATTGGCTATTATAACAAAGGTATCGTTACTTTTCCGGGATTAAAAGTTGCTTAACACACACACCCACCCAGCCACAAACACATCCACGCAAACACACACACACACAAAAACACACACAGAGAGAAAAAGAGAGAGAGAAACATAATATTACTGAGATGGATCTTTTCATTTATCAGGTGGCGCTTGGCGACCGCGTGTTCGAAGGCTCGTTCAAGCTGGGCGGGCATTCGATGTACTACGCGAGCGGCACGCACATTCACAGCTTCCCCGAACAAGGAATCCTAATCACGGCGCCGCTCAGTGACCAAGGCCATGAGGTATTTTCTTTTTACTCTTTTTTTTTATCCATACACAGTATGTGTTGCCATTTTGTAATAAGTGTGTCATTCTGCTGGTCTCTGCTCCTATCTACCTTTCAGATCCTAGCAATAGTAAAGCAGTAACAATTTATATACAGAGTAAATTTATATGCTCTCAATCGGTCCAACTGTTCAAAAGTTACACAATCATTAACAGACGAGCTAACAATCAATAATAATATATCGACGCTAGAAAGCGTAAACGCTGTAACCTTGAAACGCAAAATTGTTCACCAGAGCCAAAACACTTTTTCTTTGTTGAAAAAAAATCATAACTCAATATCTACTCGACCTAAAAACGTAAATTTTGGATATTTGGTGTGTTTCATACAAAGCTATAATACTGCTACCTTGGTTATATCCTAAAGTTCCTAGGAGACGTTGAAATGTGGGTTACAGAGTTTGTTTCCAAATATGTAAAAAAAGTATTTTCGGGTCGGTCAAAGGGTTACAGCGTTTACGCTTTCTAGCATCGATATATACATACGGAGTTCAGAAAGCTAAAATTGAATAATACATAATATGAAATTTACAAAATATATGAATTACTTTATAATTTTGACCACAAATAGGCCCCTGAATGTATGAGTGGTATGACACTGTTAATTTAGCCAGTAAATGTTATTGCAGATAATGTCCGGCGATAAGCAAGGCGGGGCTGGCGGCGGCGCGGGCGCGTCGCGGCCCGTGGACGTGCCTATACTGGGACTTCTGCAGATCGACAACGCCGGGACGCGTGACTACGGCAACCATACCGTCGACAAAGTACATAAGGTAACGTTAATCTACATCTTAATGTAGCGAAAGGACCACGCACGCTTACGCCTATCGCTCTGCCAGTTATATATGATCCACTATTCGTATGACGGGAGTTAACTCGCGATCTCCAAATATTTTCATCGGTCTTTGTTTTTCGCATGTGTTAAAAAAAAGAACATAGATGTATAGAAGTTGATTGTTTACAGGCGGGTCGGCTGGTCGTGTACGGAGACTCTTCCTGCCTGGAAGGCAGCGCGGCTCGCAACTGTCACTGGCTGCTGTTGGCGTCGCTGCAGTACGCGCTGGGTGGACACCTCCCCTCGTCCCTCAGAGAGGCAGCCACGCCGCAGCATAAGCGATTGAGAGACGTTCAGATCATACCTTCTGGTAAGTCCGAAATCTATGTTCTATCATGTCTCCGCGCTTTAGATATCGGGTGCCCATCTTGGTGAAATGAGGCGCAGAGGTCAGGAGAGATATAGTTTCGTGATAGAAATAGAAACGGCTAGTAAGTAAATATAATTGTACCCTCGGTGTGCGAGTTCAAGTTGCACTTGATCGGTTTTTAAACCTTTTGTTATGTCTTGGTAATGTCAGAAAAAATGGAGGAATTTGGTCGCTGGATTATATAAATCGGTGCCAAAAGTCGTGTCGTATCATTTATATTTGGAGCGAAAAATTGTAATGCGAGCCCCGCTGGTCGGGTCGTTTCAGACCTGCCGAAGCGCGCGGAAGGCGGGCGGCTGCATGTGTACTCGCGCGTGCTGGCCGAGGACGGCAGCGGGCCGCGGCCCGCGCCCGTGTGCGTGACGCCGTCGCCGCTGGCCGCGCGGCCCGTGCGCGCCGCGCCCGCCGCACGCACTCTGGCGCCCCTCCACCAACCCACGGACCCCAAGAGCATAGGTGACAATCTCACTAATATTATAAACTAGCAGCGCACCGCGATTACTATTATCCCACAGGATAAATGAGCGTTAATGAGCGAATAAAAGTATTAAGTATACTAACTAAAAACCCCTAAAAACTGCCGGTTCCTGTGGAACAATAACTATCGCGGATAAAACCACGAGGCGGTGCTAGTGCTATTCTAAGTAATCACGTAATTTACGAGATTCCGACTACTTTGTTTTCTTTAGCATTCAGTTCTTTGTTTAGCGTTCGGCTTTGCACCTTTTGTACATTTTGTCAGTTTCAAGTACATTTCAAATTTAAAGATGATTGTTAAAATTTAATTAAGATATACACGCACGCGCGGTCGGACACACCTGCGCGCGGACTCGCACACGCGGACACGCGCACGCGCACACGCATGCGAACGCGCACACGCATGCGAACGCGCACACACACACACACACACACACACAAGTTAGAGAAAAATATAAAATTAACAATAACAACACATTTTCGATTTTCTGCCACAAAACTCCGGTCGACTTACATTCATGAACGGATTTGATTGAGCTGTAAAGGCGGACTTCCGAGGGTCGTGGCTCACGAGTCTGACGCACGTGTTAGGCGCGCGTCAGTCGCGATCCAACGAAGTCGTATCTTCACTGTCGATGCTGGTTCTCACCACGAACGAATGATAACTCCAGGCGCTCCGGAGCTGGAAGGGACAGACGCGGCTCCACGCGCGTGGCGCGGGGCCGGCGCCGCTCCCTCCCACAGCCGGCTGGAGCTCGACGACCAGTCCACACCGCTACTGTACCGGGTACTGCCGCTGCTCCTCATTGCCGCCGTCGTGTACGCCCTCGCGCTGGCCTGGCGCCTCTGCGGACGCAAGCTGCGCCGCCGCCGCCTCATGGCGCTGGCCACCTAGCATTCGGCCAACGTACGACAACGTACGTTTGATACTGGACCAGAGATAGATCCATATTATCGTTTGACTTGGAGCCTTATCATCGATTTTCGTATGTACATAGTGGAGTTTAAAGTAAGGTTTGTGTTTCGTAATCCCGAATACGTGTGGAACCAGTTAGTGGTCTATGTGCAGGATACATTCGGTATAGACTTGCGATATTGGATGGATTTATTATCTTTTGAATGAGGAAAGTAGAGAATATAATAATTGAATTTTACAAACTATTCTCTGCTGTTGTATGAAGCATATCCAATTTGACTGATTTTTTCTTAATCTATTTTTTTTTTGTATGTGTATGCCTTATTTTCACGGTGTTAACTTTAATATATATGAAGCTGTCTTTGAAAGCTACAAACGGTTTCGAACCGTCGCTTATTCTTCATCTTTCGATAAAATATTATAGAAAAGAATTATACAAATAGTTTTCACCGAGACAGCACAAATTGTGTACTGTGCTTATTACGAAAATTAAATTCAATATTATATAATTATGTATTTATCTTAAAAATCACTTAGTACTTAAAAGCGAAGGATTCGCAACACCCATTGTTAATCCAAACTTACCACATTAGTGTTAAGTTTTATGTAATGTTTAACAATTTTGACTGTAGATGTCGCGTCTTCAGGAACTGTCCAAGTCTCTTATCCAAGATGTTACCATAGCCGAGACCTGTATTAAAGTCATGCATAAATCGCTTATGTAAAACCTGACAAATTTAGCCAAAACGTAGTATAGATATATCAGGCGTGTTTAATTATTGCAATTATTGCAACTTTGAGCTTGGAATTAGGTTACGAAGTAGATGGAGGACGCGTCCGCGGCACCGTCCTGTTTGCACGAATAAATGTTTGTGGAAAGAAGGACGAAATTAATGCTTTGTGCAATATATTACGCATTTTTATAGATAAAGATCCCTGATGTCGTAGATAAATAATGATTTAATTAAGCCGAATATTTACTGGGCATGGCTTTGTGGCTTATTAAATAATCTACTAACAATAATTCCTCAAACGACGGACTGGCCGTTAACAGAATAGATAGTCTGACTGCGGGCTATGTGCTGCGCGTTAACTTTAACTAGTAACTTTGTATATTATTATTAATGAAACGAGTTTCGCATTCCTCCCTGTACCGCGCCTCTTGAATCACTTCGGCAATCGGGAAGTCAGTCAATATTAAACGTCCAATTGACAAATGACAATAGACAACCGGGTCATTATTAGCTACCATACTAAAAAGTTGTCTTTTGTTATGTTCGAGTCGAGTTTTGATCTTTGAGCACTTACACACACACATTTGGCGCGTGTACACACACGCGTCATTTATGTGTGTGAATTGTCAATTCACTATTCATATGGAGTGTTCGGGTGAGGTCAAGGCGCTGCTCACCACCGGCGGTCAGACGGTCAGAGGGTCGACTATTAACCTGCAGTAATTCGTAAAAAATATTGTACAACATTATGTATTGTAACGTTGCCCATTATGAACAACGTAGAGTTAAACATATGTGTGTTATTATATGATCTTGAGAGCAGTCTTAGATGTCTTAGCTGTGGGAAGACTGCGTTGTGCTTCTGTCATTGCGCCTATCGTGCGTGTACGCATACTCATAGCCTTAGTGGCTCAACAACAGTAGCATAAAACGTCATATCAAAGCAATAAAAGTATTATTGTTTTATGTTACCATAGATGATAATTATTAGGATAAGTCGTACGGATAATTTATTGAAAATACTCCTTTTTTTTGTAATATAATATTGTAACCCCAATGTACTATTAGTTATTACTAAGGAAACTTTTGAGTTTACTTACTAGGTAAATAAGTAAATGGATAGATTTAATCCACTTAACTATCACGTGTATTTTTATAATATATTATACCTTAGGCCTTAGGCTAACATATTATTATACTTAATACTTGTTATCTTATAACAATTGTAGGTATGTACATTCAGAATTAAGCGAGACTTAAAGACTATGGTGTAGATACGACTTTATAATTTGGAGACGCATTTAAATTCACTTCTTCGATGATTTGTGTAGTCGATAACGAACCTTACTATTTCTCACCAAAAATCAAATTAGATTGTTGTCTTCGGCGTTGTAATCTAAGTAATATTATTACATATCTATTTTATCTAAATAAGTAGATTTTCATTAACTTTCATGTTGTGAAGTAGCTTTAAAATGATTGTATTGTATACTAGATGTTATCTGCGACGGTGGGAGCTGTTGTGGTATTTTATAGTTTCCCACCCAAACCCCGTGAGCTAAACTAGCGTATATGTAATTTGTATAAGTGCATTTTAATGATATCAGTAATTTTTGCGAGATACGAAGACAAACAGACAGACATACACCATTTCCGTGTAACAATATTTTGTTGGTCTTGATCATTGACTTTTAATACATATTTAATGTACTTTTACAAACTTGAAATCCATGTTTTGTGTTACTTTATTATTATCATACAATTAAAGATTATCTATAATTTCACTAAAACAGTAAACGATTAAATTAAAATAAATTTTAAAAAATACCACCGCAGCAATGTCGCAGGTAACAGCAAAATTGAATAAATAAAATCAATATAATAATATTTCTGTCAATATATAATACGTATGATACAGTTACAAAAAAAAACCTAAATTATGTAAATTGATCTATTTTAACGATTGAGTAATTATAATCAATAATCATATTTCAATAGTCGTATAGAATTAACTTTATGCAGTTAAAAATAGCTTCTTTTTTTGTGAAATCTAATTCCCGAGTGTTTTCTTTGTTTAATAATATGTTACAACGAGAAAAGCGAACGATTTGGGTTCTTGCCTTATTATTTCAATCAAATATTCTATCTCATTATAAATACGAAAGTGTTTGTTGGTTTGACCACCTTTAACGCAGCAACCGGGCAACGGATTGTTGTATTTCTGCATGATTAAAGTAACCATAAGCATACTTTCTATCCCGAAAAATGGACGGAATAAACGCGGATGAAATCGCGAGGCGTAACTAGTCTCTATATTTCTATTATTGTTGGTACCTATGGTCTTCCCCAGGATTCTATCTCCATACGAAATTTCATCAAGATCGGAAGAGGGCGGAGCAAACACAACCGTGTTAATAAAAGCAACTGCTTTCGCTTATATGATGATTAGGAAGGTTTGCATCAAGCTACCAGAGGTTTAACAATTTCTAACACATATCGTATCTACAGCAATCATTTTAGAAATTGAATAAGTAACGCCAATGATAATGTTCGTTATTATTGTTTATCTACTTTGAATTAATAGTATCTAATGTTAAAAACTTATAAAATATATTCCAGGAGTATTCACATGATACGAGTATAGATAATAATAAGTACTTAGTTGTTTATCTAATCTGAGACTTGTAGGAATATTTATTTTGTGATAATTTGACTATATATAATATGTAGGTTGTTGTCTGTCAGTCCTATGTTTAATTGTTTGGATATCACTAGGGTAATAATTTAATATTAAACATGAAAGACCTCTGAACGCATACTGTAAAGTTGGTCACAGTTGCTTCAAGTAGTTATTTTAGTTATAGAAAAAATGATAATGTACAGTGCTATCAACTCATTTGTAAAACGTAAAAAATAGAATACCTATAAGGCCATCAACGTTGCATTGGTCAACTATCATTTAGCTGTTCCACGGAGGCACGCTTAACTCTTCATTTAACACTTGACTGCTGAGCCGTTTTGCTTGTCTAGCCACGGGTGCAGCTCTGGACACGGCTTAGTGTTTTCCCATACAGCAAACACAAAAGTTGTGTTTTGCCGTACTCGTGGCAAGTTATGATAAACACGACAGTTGTGTTTTCAGCAGTGAACGTGTTAAGTTGGTTGCACTGTACTTATTGTGGACACGTCTGCAAGTAATATTATAATCTATTTTAATATTTTTAGATTTCAATGTAACAACCCCAAATAATTGATTTGTTGAATTGAATAATTGATTTGTTAGTTATTTATTTTGTTGAAATATAAATTATTGTAAACTAATGAGGTTTTTATTTAAGTACCATAATTAAGTGCGTACTACCCACTAAATAAATAACGCGTCACGATCGCATAAATAGGTCCTGCCTGGCACACAACTAGGACCAAAAGGAGCATCGAGCGATTTTTTTTATGTTACCTTCTATTTTGCTCTTATTTATTTATGCGCTCGTACACAAATTGGATAAAGTTGGTGGCTTCATCTTCGTTTGTTACATCTATATATATAAAAATGTTATGTTGGTTTGTGTACGCTTCAAAAACCCAAAAAGTTCTGCACCGATCGAGCTGAAATTTTAGCATGATATATAATCCGCATCAAGGATTGTTTTTATCTATTTTTTTCATCAGTGACATATCAGAGAATGTGCGAAAGTGCCACAGCGAAGCTTGGCAGGGTACAGCTAGTAGTCAATAGATTTGGATTAATGCAGTGCAAAGACCTTAAACTTCAAATTTTTGATGCAGTGTACTAATGAAGCACTAATAATTAAAACGCAAGAATAATTCCACTGTATTAATTATTTTTACTATAATATGAATTTAATGTATACTCCATCAGTCTAAATAACACGTGCTTATACCAAAAATTAAAAATGTTAGAACGATTGTATTTCACTGTATTGCGTTTGTTTACTACAAAAATAATTTAACTTAAACTTTAACACAGCGCCATCTATTGAACACTTACTCAATCTAGTCAATAGATACCGCCATCTGTTGGCATCTTTTGGAGCTAACAGATAATTTTGTGACTTGTCATCATAATTTGAGAGCCACCATTATCTGTTAGCTCCAAACATTAATAAACAAATAATTTTCACTAAATAAAATAATATTGCAACAATAAATTGAGATTTAAGGTATCCTATCTCTAAAGTGGGATCAAACTACACACGGTGTGCAAATTTGATTAAAATCGGTTCAGTAGTTTAGGCGTACATCGCGGACAAACAACGTGTCAGGTAATTTATATATATATTATATGGCATACGTAAGTCAATAATAATTAACGTTCGTGAAAGTGCAAGACAAATCTTTTTTTTATATACAATACATTTACACACTCCCCACTTTCCCATCATTTTTATATAAGAAAAATTTTTCAGCAGGTTGTGGCAGCACCGCCTCAGCTACCGTGGAAGGGGTAGTTTCTGACAGAGCAGAGGCCATTTAGAAGCGACGAGATATTTTAAAACGTCCTCCGGGATTTTCCCTCATTTATAGTCTAGTTAACTCTGGGGTATCTTAAAAACATTATATTTTATTATGACCTTCTTGTTACAATTACTTTCTTTTATCAGCTATTTTAAATGTCCATATTGATTTTGGTACACCATGAAGCTATGGGGTTTGCTCATTGCTCAGTCAATCGATTTCTGACCAATCGTGGATAATGATGGCTATCATTCAATATCCAAGATTAGAAGTTATTTACTCAAACTTAACTAAACGATTTGCATCGCAATAAACGTTCTACAATTTGTCCTTTTTATCACACTAGAAATACGTCCTAAAAATACGTTTTCCATTGGGTGTATTAGGTTGCTGTTATTATGTTCGAAATAACAAAAACCTAAACTTTTCTAATAAATATCTCGTAATCGCCCCGTCACATCTAAATGTAACTAAAATGTTACACGCTATGTTTCGGAAGTATAGCAGAAATTTAGCATCATTTACAGATGTTTAGCATTAAGAGAGCGAATGAAACAAACAATGTGCGATGCGTTAAAACTGTGAATTTTGTACCAGAGTACTAGGAGACCTCCTAAGGAAAGAGTTTATGTCTTTCAGTGTGCCCAGTGGAAAAAAAATACTCTCTTTGTTGAGGAGATTTTTCTTGGATCTTTTGAAAATATTATATTAATTATTATCCTACTATCCTACTAATATTGTAAATGCGAAAATTTGTGAGAATGGATGGATGGATGGATATTTTTTCCTCTTTCACGAAAAAACTACTGAACGGATTCGAATGAAATTTGGAACACAGATAGTTTATATAACAACTATCGCACGACTACTAACGACAACTATGGCACCTTCACACTTCGTCTACGCAGCAAAGATGGCGCTTTTGCGAAATAAAAACAAAGCTACTCAACACAAGATGGTGCTACCACTATCGATTTTTGTTATGGAGTCTAACAACAAGAGATAAGATTGATAATGCAATGGCTGCAACTCTATTGCCACTTCCCTAGTAATGTACCACAAAGAGTATACAAAACGAGTGTGTCGATATCGATAATTACCCACCTACTCATGAGTAGGTGGGTAATTATCGATATCGACACACTCGTTTTCGTGCCTATTCGTTATCCATGGATAACGAATAGGCACCTACGTTTGTGGTAGTCGAAATAAAAATTTATTTTCTTTCATTATTTCTTAACTAATTTTGTTTCCCAGTTGCATCAATTCATAATATTTTTTTTTATATCTGGCGCCTTGGGAAAACTGAACCAGAAGACGTTTTCAAAATATTTCTGCAATATTCATTTTATCCAGCCGCTGGGCACTTAATTCATTCAGAATAAACTCATCACCATAACGAAAAAAGTGAAAATTGGCTATTTCCATTCATTTTTAGTAACACATTTATTTGCAAAGATTGATCCTTACCAGCAACAGAACCCATTGGTTCAAAAAATAAGGCTTATTTTTTTAAATCATTCGGGTCCATTTCCGTCAAAAATAAAATATTTTTGAAAAAATAATTATGCAGTTATTGTTTTCTTATAAATCGAGGGCATGACTCCTTTCACGACCCTAACTCTCGTGGTTTCGGACTTGGCCATCGCCGCCCTTCTCAAAAACCACTCTGTATAACCTATTTTATTTATTCACATATAAATTTACGCCACCCGGCCGATTCCGAAACGCTACAAAAAGAAACCCTTTCTGTTCCACCACCCCTTGAAAAGGGTATTTTTGCGATATAGTGGTAACTTTTTACATGATCGTAAAACCATTAAAGTTATCGATAACACATTCAACGGTTTATTGGGGTCGCATCACTAGTTGAGTTGCGAAAACAAGTACACAGTCATACAGAAGGGACATCTTTAAAATTGGCTACAAAATTGCAGATTTATTTTAATAGTTTTATTTTCTATCTCATATGATATCAATATCTACAAAAATCTTTGCGACACCATTATTATGTCCAACTATTATAGTTACGTTACTATAGCAAACATACTTCTTTATATGATAATAGTTGATAGAGATGCCGACCAAAATCAAACCTTTGTTTTTTTTTTTTCGGGGAAATGCATTAGGCATACCACCCGGCCCCGGGGTACTTATGTGGGACTTATATACCGGTTATGTGGGACTTCCCCGCCAGCCGGTCTGGCGGGGTTTAACCACTAAAACCCGGGGTGTTCTCCTCACCGCATTATGGATGTGGTCACGGGTTCGCACGGCGCTTCCGCGGTCACCTCTGCGGGCGCCCTCCCGGGCTCGCCACCTGAGGCTTGAGCCTCTTTCTCCGCTGGGTGCGTCCCGGAACACACGGGCCGTACCTCAGCTCGGGACTTCTAACTTGGGCGTTGAACCCCCCGATCCGCGGCCCGAAAGTCCCCGTAATTGGTCCCTCGCTGTGCCCTCTGCTGATCAGAGGGACACGCGAAGGACCTCCTCTCGCCAGGTTATTTGCTACGGCCACCAATTCCCCTAGGAAAATTGCTGACCGACCAGGGTGCACCGTCACAGCTGCTGCCCTTCCCTACGGATGCAACGCATCAAGAGAGACGAACAACAGCCGGGCACTCGTGGAGGTTACCTGGCCCGCACCCCGACCAAAATCAACCCATGTTATCTATACATTAGTATCGATCTTAAATAGGACATTCCATTCATAATATATTACTAAATAATAGTTGGAAGTATTTGTAGGAAGTATGTGTAGGTTTCAGCTTCCTACTTTCAGCCTTTTAAAACCTTTAGTTAGTTATTAACTTATTATGAACTAAAGCTGCACCTCACTGTTTCAAACGCGTTAACCATTAATATAATTACATTAATTTAACCCGTTAATTTTACCGAACAAAAAGTATCCTATGTTCTATTCCAGGACCTAACGTATCTGTGTACAAAATTTCATCATTATCCATATTAAATGGGGCTGCTTTGTTCCGTATGACATTATTGTAACGGACGTCGCTATGCAAGCGCATTAGGACTTAAGCGAGGGGTTGTGGGTTCGGTTCTCGCTGCGGCTGATATATTTTGCCAACAACAAGCAAAAAAAAAAAACAATTATCCACAACCATTTTATGCCCTTAGATGTGTTGACAATTTGAAATACCGTGACGATAGAACTAGCGGATCTGCAACGAGCCGTCTGCCTGCCCAAGATACGCCGATTATAGAATCACAGGTATCGGTTTATTGAAACGCTCGTTAAAGTGCCAATTTCTATTTACTTTCGTACTCAAAAAAATCTGTTGTGTTTAGAATTCGGAAAATGTTCCAGTAAAGCATATTGTAAAGTAAAGTTAAGTGATGTCAAAATTTAAAGGAATGACGCAGCCTTACGATTAAGTATAAAAGAACGTAATGTAAGAACTTAAACGATCTAACCAAGGGAACACACTCACAGGAGGAGGCACGCTCACGCTTACCCCTCGGCCAAAATTATATGATCAACTGTTCGTATAACGGTAGTAAACACGCGATCACCGACCATCGTCATTATTTTTGCAATCACTAGGAGATTGTCTATTAATCACGTGAGGCTCGCATGGGAGGAGGGGATTCGGAAAAAGTCAGGAAATATCACAAGGAGGGATGGGGGGTGTAATGAAATATCACGTGGATTTAATTTTTCGAAGAATGTTCGATGTTTTTTTATTTTGCCAAGTATAATTCAAAGTATGTAGTCAAAATAAAGTCATGATCCGAAACTTTTTGGTAAAAACTTGCTAAAAACATCACGTGATTAATGGACCTAAGGAATTTTCAATTCTCTTTCCCGCGAAACTCGCCAAAACTAACAAAATCATCTGGTTTTTCTTATTTATTTCATGAGTAACGAGACGAACCAGTCGTTCACCTGATGGTAAACGCTATGCCTGCCCATTACAGATAGAGTTCCACCCAGAACTTTGCATTGCATAATGTTGCGCGGCAACGAGCTGCGCTCGTCACCTTGCGACATTGGTTCTAAAGTCTGATTTGCCCAGTAATTTTTCGAAAAGTTTGCGGAAATAGATGCGTGTTGAGTCCTTTGAGTACATATAAAACGTCCTTGTGTCTGAACCCGACCGGTTTCACCAACCCTCTTTTTAATATCAACTCTCTCGCGGCTCAATAGATGCCGTTAATACCAAAGATGATCAAAATTTCACTCGTTCGTCTAAAATATACTATAAAATGACTATATTTCGGAAACTATTTCATATGAAACGTATTTAAATTCGGTATATTTTCCGTTGTGTAAATTTGAGACTTTAGTATAGTGTAGTTTTGGAGTTATTAGGAAATGGCCTGCATCGCGCAAACGATATTTTTCTCGTTCGCAGCAAGGGTAGGCCGCCGAGCGACCACTTGTTGGGGGGCCGAGGCTGCGGTGTAAAGTCGGTTGCGGAGACCGGCACAATTCCCGCACTTTCGATCGGTTTGTCTTCCAAATTCGAGTGTCGCTTGTACATATGCTTAGAGTGGCATGTAGATAGAGGCTTACGTTTGGACAAGAGGTTCAGTTACCTGAATCCTCGACACCACACCGCAACCGCTTTACCCTCCTTTTTGGTGATTAAAAGTAAATTAGAATTTATATTAGAATTTGTACTATTTGCTTCATTTGTTATAGGCTACTTTTTTACAGATATTTTTGTGTCCACATTGTACAACAATGTTCGTCCTTATTTTTACCATTTATTTTTAATTAAGTATCTACGCACAGGCTCAATGAAATAATTGAGTCTTTTAATTTATCCTCGAAATTTCGTTTCACGACTCCATTGGCAAGATTGAAACTTTTGTAATGTAAGTAGTACTTACATAATTTACTAAGTATATAACTCATTGTGTCATTATTATGGGGTCATAAGGAGGTAGGTATTAATAAATGGGTTTAATTAGTAACTTTTTTTAATACTGTTAAAATAAGTTCTTTCAATATGCCTCTACCTTTTAAAAACACATGAAATTATCAAACGGGTTCGTATCGCATTCGCAAAAATATTGAGTAGCCGCAACGCCATTGCTATAATACTCATGCAAGGCGTTTGCGGCTTCAATACTTTGTACCCAAAACGCCATGCCATTGATTTGAAAATCATTTATCGACTACCATTCAAGGAATTTGCCTTGATATGTTTTGTGCAGTAGAAATATTATAATATGCTTCGGCAAAACTAGCCCGACTGCAATGAGTCGCCTGGCGGCCACAGCTTAGATATCTTATTATCAATATGAAAAGGACTAGGTCGAGCTACTGTTTTATTGATTGCTCCTTTTTGTTTGTAAGCTACGTACTGCTGTGGACTGAAAAGCTTATTGAGGCCAGAATATAAAATCTATCCACCTCCTTTTCCTTCTTTTATTATGAATATCTCGTGGCAGGGTGTTTGTGGTCGCACTCATCCGAAACGAGTCTACCAACTCTTAAAATTTGATTATTATTCATAGCTGAAAGAGACCGTATATTTGAGTATTGGACATACGTTTCAACATGATGCCTTTATGCGTTCCTGAAAAAATAGGTCTTGCTCGAAAGACAGACAGACAGACAGACGGACGGACAACAAAGTGATCTATGGGTTCCTTTTTCCTTTAGAGTTATGGATCCTTAAAAACTCTTTTAAATTTCGCGCCATAAGCGAAATGAACCATCGAACTTCGAACTAATGCAAGAGCGATTAGCAGGCCAGGGTACGCACTAGTCAGCACGCCCGATGCTGCGCGTAGCCTACGCGACGAATACTTGTTTATATTATAAACTAGCTGTCCCGGCGAACTTCGTTCCGCCTAACAGTCAACGAATGCGCATGTTTAGGATTTTAAAATGAATTATTATAGCCTAAATCGTCCCACAGCTGGCAAAGGCCTCCCTTCCCTCCTTCCAAAATTATTAAGTTAATTGACGGGCAAACCGCCTCCTTCCTCCTCCGTAGTGGGGTCACTGGAGGCTGGCGGCTTGCACGGCCTCACACGTCTGCAAAGTGATTTTGTAAAGTAAAGGCCCTAACACCACACGGTCCACCTCGGCGGAAGACTGCTCGCGGGGGGGGGGGGGGGGTTTATAGTGGGTTCGTGCCCCCCCCCCCCCCCCCCCCCCCCTCCGTCACGCCCGCGGCGGACGGAATATCTATTTTTTTCATGAATGTGCGAATGTGCCACAGCGAAGCGTGGCAGGGAACAGCTAGTTTTTTAATAAATTGATGTTCTACAATTTACAATTGTACCCTTTATTAAATTAGTGAATTAATAGAAAACTTTATTTTTATCATGTTTTCAAGTGGTACAGGTACCTACTTGGAATTATAATGTACTGTCCATACATGAATTTTATTTACATAATTTCGTAAGACGAAATTAGAGTGTACGTACATTTAGTACTTAGCCTACTTTTAATCTTCATAATATTTTGTTTTCTGTTGTCTTGTGGTCTCGTCGGTAGCAGTTTAGTCTTCATCTCTATACTTCTTATACTCTTTGGTCTTCATTTGATGTTCTTACCTCGAGCGTCGTCTTTGTTGCTGTGTTTGTTTTTTTATTGTTAACTTGCTGCACCCCGCGGTTTCACACGCGTTGAATACAATCCCGCAAAAACTATTCAGTTTTACGGGACTAAAAGTGTTCTATATTTTAATAAAAACCAGGTAACAAACTATCTGACTTCCAAATGTCATCCAGATCGGTTCTGTAGTTTTTGCGTGAAAGAGTAACAAACATACTTACATCCATGCATCCATACTCACAAACTTTCGCATTTATAATATTACTAGCTGCGCCACGCGGTTTCACCTGCATAATACAAGTTTTCTCGCAATAACTCTCTTAAAAGCAATATATTTTCCCCGTTTTTGCCACATTCTTCATTGATGCTCCGCTCCTGTTGGTCGTAACGTGATGTTATATAGCCTATAATCTTCCTCGATAAATGGACTATTCAACACAAAAAGAATTGTTCAATTCGAACCAGTAGTTCCTGAGATCCTAGCGTACAAACAAACAAACTCTTCAGCTTTATATAAGTATAGATTAGGACTATTTCCCTTACTGTCGGTATGCCAAGGTGCTGATAGATATAGATTGAACACTAGGTATCAAAATAGGTATCGGGTTTCTTTAGTAGCCTACGTTTCGAAATTACTCGATGATTGTCGAAGAAAAATTGTTTTCGCAACGTTTGTTGATCTGATGTTCTTTGTTCACTGCTACAAATTAATTGCTAAATTATTTCTGACGCTATCTTGTTTGATCGATCTTCTTTATATTCCTGTTTTTTTGAAGACGGGTTAGGATGTTTTCTCTCACGAAAAAGCGTTACGGCCTTGTGGACGATATTAATAATCATAATTATGTTATATCGCGTGGTGAAAGGCGGCATCGGCAGCGGCGGAGGGTGAGAAAGGCAAGTATTAAATATTTAATAATATTCTTTATAATTGTGTATTTACTAAATTTATGTTTTGTATTTTAGAAAGGTAAAAGTATTCAATATTAATTTTAATACTTATTTATATTTTTTTCTTTTTGTCCGTTGAATTTTCACTTCTACGACATAATTATTATGTGTCCCAGCGCATATTTTCTTTGATTTAGTATGGTTTCGGGTAGTTGATTTTCGTTACGTGATCAGAAAGCGGACGGGGTAGTAAAATATCAAATCTAAGCTAGTCGTAAAGTTTAGTAATATATACTATACTTGATTAAAATCTAAAATGCTAGAGATGTCAGTAAGTCGCATTTTCACATTTAAGTGTAAATGATTACGAAATATACAAGAAAAGTAAGCCTAACATCTTACTAACATGAGAAGTAAATAGTAAAAATTGTAATTTACTTTTAAACACCAAAAAGGAGGGAAAAGCGGTTGCGGTGTGGTGTCGAGGGTTCAGGTAACTGAACCTCTTGTCCAAACGTAAGCCTCTATCTACATGCCACTCTAAGCATATGTACAAGCGACACTCGAATTTGGAAGACAAACCGACCGAAAGTGCGGAGAATTGTGCCGGTCTCCGCAACCGACTTTACACCGCAGCCTCGGCCCCCCAACAAGTGGTCGCTCGGCGGCCTACCCTTGCTGCGAACGAGAAAAATATCGTTTGCGCGATGCAGGCCATTTCCTAATAACTCCAAAACTACACTATACTAAAGTCTCAAATTAACACAACGGAAAATAGACCGAATTTAAATATGTTTCATATGAAATAGTTTCCGAAATATAGTCATTTTATTGTATATTTTAGACGAATAAGTGAAATTTTGATCACCCTTGGTATTAACGGCATCTATTGAGCCGCGAGAGAGTTGATATTAAAAGGAGGGTTGGAGCAGCCGGTTGTTCCACACGCAAAGTACGTACCATTATATTCAAAAAGCTGAGTGCATTTTCTTAAATTTCAAGCTTTATTAATTACACGCTTTTCATGGAGCGCGGGGAATATGGTACGTTTGTAAAGAGGTTAATACATTCCTTTTATATTTTTAGTGTTGGAAAGTAAATAAGAGTCGCCATACTTATGTATGAGCTGTATTACAAGTGTTCACGGCAAAAAACCTGTTATTCTAAAATCATCCAGTCTATCCTGGGTGATCAGACGACTTATTGTATTCTGGCTCACGCTGTCATGAACTCATCACGATGATTCAACTAAAACAACGCATTTGAAGGATTAATTGTAGAATAGTTGTGTTTATGGGAAAGGCATGACAATTTTGAGTACAAAATACTTATGCCACAACGGGAACCGAACCCATAACCCCTCGCTTGAGTTCTACAGGACTTGTTGCGTGGCGACGTCCGACAGAATAATGTCGCGCTTGTTAAAGCACAAGCAGGATGTGCACCAGTAACGGCTTTATTTACGTTTACCTACGTTTGAGAATGACGAATACAAGGACGGTTTATAAATTGGCAAGGTCGCGGTACTGACTTTAAAAAAACTATGGCATTTACAAGCCTCCACATATACCTAGTGAGAAAGTAATAATAAACATATGTCATAAAAGTATAGGTACATAGAAAAGAACCTACAAACATAAACCCGATTGCCATGAGAGAACACAATTATTTGAAGTTAACAATTGAGAAACGCTCGGTTAATAGTCGGTCTACTAGTGAAGTGAATCGGTATATCTGTGGTATTTTGAATCACTATAGAATAAATAAATAATAGCATTATTAAACTCAGAATAAGAATAAGCTATTGAAGGTAGAT
Organism: Campaea margaritaria; assembly: GCA_912999815.1. Taxonomy (NCBI): domain Eukaryota; kingdom Metazoa; phylum Arthropoda; class Insecta; order Lepidoptera; family Geometridae; genus Campaea; species Campaea margaritaria. Next base: position 13,592,778 of record OU538788.1, read on the forward strand.
TAAAGGCAACAGCTGTCTCATCCTTTTTTTCACATACACAATAATACAGCGTACACGAGAGTGAGTGAAACAGAAAACTGTATGATCTCCAAGATTATTCAGGTAGTCTTTGGGGCTGTCTATTCATTTACGTTTAGCTGCGCCCCGCCGTTTCACCCGCGTAATTATTTTTCCCTTTATTGTCCTTTATTGAACATACTATGGAGATAATAAGTACCCTAACATTCAAATCCTGGTTGTAGAAGACGCAGGTCGCGCTCGAATGAAAAACAGGTTATTCAGGAAGTAAAATATATATATAATCAGAAAAAACAACGACTAAATACTACGTGAAAAAAGGCCGTTTTTCTTTTTCATCTTTTTTCTAATTTCAAAAATAAAGTCGTACAAACTAAAAAGGTTTTCCTAAAAAACAGGTTTGTTATACTAAAGAGGTTCGTGTCGCTTACACTAGTTATAAATTATTTGTGTGCCAATATCATCCAAATCCGTTTAGCAGTAGAGTAACTAACATCCATCCATCCATCCATTCTCACGAACTTTCACATTTATGATATTAGTATTAGAAGGACTAAACGATGTAAAGGATTGAAAGTTTTGTGTACGGTCTGGTGAACATAACAAGTTTAGTGACAAATTTCCAATTTAGTATGGATTCTTCTTACTTTAGCTTCCATGATATTTTTCCAAGTCTGTGGCTGCTGTAGTGAATAAAGTAATTGAATAATAAACGCAATACAGCAACATAACGATAAAAAAATACAGTCGAATTGAGAACCTTCTCCTTTTTTGTACGAAAACAACATAACGAAAATTCATGAAAAAAAACATTTCGAATATCCAAACTTTTAGAGATATTTTTATTAACCATTTATACGTTTATATACTTGTAGGTTGTCATTATAAGGATTGCCGGAAAACCTCCACGAGTGCCCGGCTGTTGTTCGTCCCTCTTGATGCGTTGCATCCGGAGGGAAGGGCAGCAGCTGGGACGGTGCACCCTGGGGTTCGGTCAGCAATTCTCCTAGGGGAATTGGTGGCCGTAGCAAATAACCTGGCGAGAAGAGGTCCTTCGCGTGTCCCTCTGATCAGCAGAGGGCACAGCGAGGGACCAATAACGGGGACTTTTGGGCCGCGGATCGGGGGTCCAACGCCCAAGTTAGAAGTCCCGAGCTGAGGTGCGGCCCGTGTGTTCCGGGACGCACCCAGCGGAGAAAGAGGCCCAAGCCTCACGTGGCGAGCCCGGGAGGGCGCCCGCAGAGGTGGTCGCGGAAGCGCCGTGCGAACCCGTGACCACCTCCATAATGCGGAGAGGAGAACACCCCGGGGTTTTAGTGGGTAAACCCCGCCAGACCAGCTGGCGGGGGAGTCCCACATAACCACTCCCCCGCCCCCGGGGGCCGGGTGGTATGCCTAATGCATTTCCCCGGGAAAAAAAAAAAAAAAAAAAAAAAAAAAAAAAAAGGATTGCCGGAAAACCGAAAAAGTAACGTTGTTGTTTTTGTATTTTTTCTCACAGTTTTGTTTTTTTTTTGTCTTTTATCTGTAGAATTGTGTGCATATAATACTGGTGGAATAATAGTCAATTAGTGTTCGTCAACTGTCATACACGAGTGGCAGTGGCAAATGATACGTAAACCCAACAAACGTATGATTTTGTCTTCGCTCCCAAACTTTCAGAAAGTTTCAGTAAAGTATCCACCACTGTGAATCGTGACTTTGAATCATCACTGTGACTCGACTGGTCACCTGAATCTATGGGCATTGACATTCAAACTATGTATTTAAATATATATATATTGTTTGAAACTTATACCGATTAAAGCGACCATTAAAATCAAATTTCACTATGTAGCAATCATTGTAATTAGTTGAATTAGTAGAATCAGGGCCGGGTTCAGGGCGGGCTATTTATTGTTTGTATGGTATTATTATATTGCTATCATCCGCCCACTACATAGCACGGGTCATAATTACTGTCGAGTAGAGGTTTAGGCTTAGGCCAATAATCCACTACGGGCGGGGACCCACATTGGTGGGTTTTCATTTTCGGAAAATAAAATGAATGGAAATGAAATTAATTTATTGCGGAAATTGTGTAGAAATAGATCTTAAAAATATATCACAGGTATCAACAATTTATCCTGACGGACATATAATAATATGGGAACTATAATTGAATACACCAATAACAGTAATCATACTAGTAATACATCAATCCCAATGTTAGTAACCTAGTTAATTTGAAATATTATGAAATTTAAATGATTTATTAATGAATTTAAATAATATTGTAAATATAAATGTTATAATACAAAAATAAAAATGTGTGTGGTGGCAGGTGTGTGGGTCTACTCTCGATGTTTTCCTTCATCAAGAAGCAAGTGTTAATAAAGTACTCCTACACATACGATTTACAAGAACTCCGCTATAAATAAAAAAAAGGTAGATAAAGAATCATAAGATTCATAAGAGAGGGTACGTCGGTTTATTTATAAGATGTCACCAATCAAAACCGGTTAAAAACATTTATGGATGGATTATTTATTTATTGAACCATCAAAGAATTTCAACCTGATAAAGTTTTTACAGGAGTAGGGTCCTATAAAAACTTTTTCATCATTCTTATTATCAACCCATATCGTCCCACTAATGAGCACGGGTCTCCCCTCACTTTCTAGAGGAGGGCTAGGCCATAATCCACCACGGGGGCCTGCTATCCACTATAACTTTTTCTATACTATACAATTAGTTGTCGTTTGATTTCTAGCACCCCACGCTTATTAACCATAAAATTAATCGTTTTTCTCTTTTTATTTTGGTTTTCTAACATAGCGAGTATTATATTTAAAAGAAAAGTGCAAATGCTGGGCTCCGGTGTGCTGATCCGTGGGATGCAGTGCCGCAGTGGGGTGGTTACTGTTTAGCGGACACTGTATGGGAATTGGAAATACATCGGCTATCTCTGCTTCTATACGAACATGTGCTAATATTATATTATAAAGTTTGTTACTTCGTAGGAAGCAATCTCCGGAAACTACTGACCCCTTTTTGATAATTATTTCACTAATAGAAAACTACACAATTACCGAGTGACATTAGGGTATTTTATCCACAGAAAATATAGAGTTACCTATTACTACTAGGGGGGATACTTTTCCACTTATATCTACTGCTATAATCAATCCAGAAATAAGTTTCATCATATCGAAAATTTCAAAAATGTTAAGTCTGCTTTTTATAATTGGAGAAACAAATAGGCAGGCACAAGTAAAATGTTTTTCACAAATATTGAAGAGATAGAGGTGCCACCAGTTTATCGGAAATTCCTGTTCAATGAGTACATCTTCAATGTTAAACAAATTTTAATATTTGGTGATGAAAGTTCTAATAAATTATTAGCTGATGGGAAAGTTTTCTTTATAGATTGAACTTTTAACATTTGTCCTGAACCTTTTATTTTACGATTTCTTATTAGACCAGTTATACCAATTATTAAATTCAAAACCTATACAATAAAATAAACATAATTCCTTTTTTATTTTTTTCTTTTGATTTTTCTTCCTATATGTACTTGATCATAGTAGAAATACATGGAAGAAAAATATCCACGTTTCCTCCCTAGTAGTAATAGGTGGAAAAAATTACATTCTTCCATAGGTACCAGTAGGGATAGATCAGTAAGGATATGTGGAACTGCCGAGTTATTGCGGGAAAAGTTTAATAAGGCGGGTGAAACCGCAGGGTGTAGCCGGTTACACATAAGCTTTTTAGTACATATAGGACAAGGTCGACGAACAATCACCCCCCCCCCCCCCCTCGTGACCCTCGTTGGACCCCTCGTGAGGTAACCAAGGACCCTTCGGTCGTCAAGGAAGGGTAGAAATAATAACGGGACAGATTGAGCGCTCTCTTGTCGTACAGTTAAGAAGATATCACTTGAGGGACAACTCAAATCATTTATTGTAGGCAAAAATAATGCACTTTTACATGTCATATAAACAGAATCATGAACAACCCATAACGTCCCACTGCTAGGCACGGGTCTCCCCTCACTTTCGTGAGGAGGATTAGGCCACAAATCCACCACGGGGCCGAGTCCGGATTGGTGGATAACATACCTACCTCCGAAATAATTCTCGGGTAAGTATGTGGGTTTCCTCACGATGTTTTCCTTCACCGAAAAGCGAGTGATAATTACGTACATATGTTTTACAGAAACACATTGGTACGTCCCGCATTGGGATTTGAATTCACGACCTTCTGATTGGAAGGCGGACGTTCTCCCACTAGGCTACCACCGCTTTATATAAACAGAGAAAAATGAAAAATAAATAAAATAAGATCAACTAAACTAATGACTATGAGTAAATGCTCTTTCAAGCGTTTGTTGATGCCTGAATCTCGCACAGGAAAAGAAAACTCCACTAACTCTACCAGTGCTTTGGAAAGACGCCTGTCAGAGAAGATAGTATCAAAACTCTACGGGGATGTCATTTTTGTTTTATACACAACAGATAGAGATATAATATACACAACACAACACTACCAACATCAAAACACAAAACAACAAACTATAACAATACATAATCTACTCAAATGACAATAATTATTTCATTATTTTTTGTCAAGAAAATCATAGAAATCGATTTCCTGTTGACTGTATTCTAATTTAATATTCCTTGGATGTCCTAGAATCTGGTGGTCATCAAATTGTGGACACAAGCTAAATGGTCGAGCGTGTGTGCTCCCAATAAACTAAAAACTGCGTGTACAAAATGCGTCCGCTTATTACAGGATTTATGCTAATCAGCTGTTAAGCATGTTTGAGTTCAAGGGGAATGCGTGGAACTAATGTACTGTTGTGCGTAGTTCATATTATTTATATTTGCGTACATATATAACAGATAAATATATAAGAAAACGTCCTCGTGGAATTCTAAAGCCCTTATAAGTATATAGCAGATACACAACCCAATTCCCTGAACACGTGTAGCGTATTAAATACGCGTTACTACACGTGTAACAGATGAATAGAAATAAATGGAATAAAGCATTTATTGTACAAAATAATTGAGTGCCTACCAACACAGCTCTTACAAATAAGGATTTTGGTATCAATAGCTGCCCTGATTCGGGATGTTTGTTTACGTTAAATCTTGTTTTTCACTGTTCAAGTGAGTTGTTTACTTCATGGACCAGTTTCGATGATAAGACAATATAATAGGGACAGCGAGCTGAACTGATCCGGAAGGTAGACAGCTGAACTCTTCAATCACGAACAGTAGATTGATGGTATGTGTTTCGGCTTATATAGCTTGCAGTATGTACTTGCCGAATACGTCTATAAATATAAAAAAAAATATGTTGGTTTGTGTACGCTTCAAAAACTCAAAAAGTTCTGCACCGATCGAGCTGAAATTTTAGCATGATATATAATCCGCATCAAGGATTGTTTTTATCTATTTTTTTCATCAGTGACATATAAGCGAATGTGCGAATGTGCCACAGCGAAGAGTGGCAGGGTACAGCTAGTATTTTATAAAAGCTTTTCTGGAAAATACGTTATCCAACAAAAGACTGCAATACAAATAATTTCAAAAGCCGTCCATCGTCTTTGTTTCTTACAATGAGGCAGATGTTCCGACAAAAGGCACAGACCCTACGTAATTTTTTTATCTCCATAGAATTATTAATTCAGAAAAAAGGTCAAGGTTGAAGAATAAAACTCAAAGTAAGAAGGAAGGGGTTAGAGGTACCCACCGGATGCTTGACCCAGTAAAGTCTACCCTTCTAATTTTACATCAATTTTTTTTGCTTAATAATTACTTGTAGTAGTTGTGAATACGGTATTGTGGTAAATCTAAAAGGACATTTTGTTATGTTCATTTTTACCTACGTGTACACTAATTACTGTAGAATACCTGATTTTATCCTACTGGCTGCGCCCCGCGGTTTCACTCGCGATCTTCCCGTTTCTCGCAAGAACTCTGCATTTCTGTAAAAAGAACAGCTCATGTCACTTGGGAATAATAAAGCGACGAACTAACAACAGAAACAACTGAAGATCGCTTAAAATAAAAACAAATGTCAATCCCATATCCATCGTTCGAATCGTGAGTTCATGAATACTAAAATGCAACAGAAAAAGCAGTTTCGAATTTTTCCAAATTATTCCATTTTTACGGGCAACTTTAAGAATTTTTATTCGCTTAGAATATTATTCGAACTGTTACAAAAAAAACTATACCAGTCCAGCCGTTACGAATTGATATTTAGATTAGTTTTAGAAGATATCCTACCGGTTGCACAAAAATAAGCGTGAAGGATATTTCGGAGCACGAAAAATGGGGATTTGTGGTGGTTCCCAGATATCCATGATTTTATTACCACCCCGGCTTTTATTCTCAGTACAGTCAACATGAAAAAGGGTTTTAAGCATAGTATGTCCTCAATAACGAAAAATTAATTTAAAAAAATAATATTGTTGCTGCGTTGGTCTCGCCTTTGTTCATCAACTTTGTAGTTGAACTGGTTTAAGTGGAACTGCAGTTTTCGGGTGGTACCCCAGACAACCCGAGGCAAGTCCTGTGATTCGCTTCTCACGCAGACTTGCGACGTCCAAAAAACCGGCCAAGTGCGAGTTGTACTCGCGCACCGAGGGTTTCGCTCAAACTTGTGGGTCTTAAAAAAGCATCTTACATTATTGCTCTAACTAAAATACAAGCTAAGTTACAAACAAACTTAACTTTGTCGGTCGATCTCTATACACGATTATTGCACCAACCTCAAATAATAAGGTTGTAATAGTGAATTAGTTTTTTTATTATTATAAATATTTACGGTTGACAGATTTTTTTTCCTATACATGAGCTTGTAAGATATTGCTCTATACCAAATTTCATGATTCTAGGTCAACGGGAAGTTACCCTATTGGTTTTGATTCCCTGATGGACGTTTTTTTTTTGCACTAGACTGGCTCAAATCCAGTGGCACCCCCGTCCACGCAGCCTTAGACATGCGTGGCAATGCAATGTAGCAAACCATTCATGCATGCCTCGCGGGTGCCATGCCATGCGCACGGTGAGCTTTAACAAATCAGCCAACTAAACTGTAATTTTTTTTAGTTGACAGATAAGTGATCTAACTTTTCACCCGGAAGAGTATGTACGCAAGTGCGGAACTGAACCGTCTTGGTGGCTTGGAGTGGGACGGCACGTGGAGAGTATTAAATAATTGCGCGGGCGAATGTATAGGAAATCATAAAATAACTTCGCAGAAAGTATCAACTTACCTAATTCGATACACGTGCCGCCCCACTCCAAGCCTCCAAGAGGTTCTAAAGATAATCGGATTAAATCATCACGGGTAGCATATTCTGGGAAACATTTGGATAATGTTCTTTACAATACATTTCCAGAGATATTACCAGCAGGCAGTGGGTGTAAACCTTTCACTGCGAAATCTCAAATTATTTTTTGTATTAGGTACCAATTCTTGCCAGAAGACACGCTACTACTACAATTCCATAATGATGAAAGAGACCGTAGTCAAAAATCATGGTACTAACTAACTAACCCGAAGAAAATCTGTACCTAAATACTAATAGACGAAGTGTCACGAGATAGAGACATTATGGTTCGCGGATTCATATCGTACCTAACGAAGAAAGGTATTTTCCCAAGATGGCCAAGGAAGTAAGAAATTATATGGTCTCCTTCCTTTAACATCCTGTGCTTCTTTTCAATTACCTCTTCGTAATTCGTACCGAATAGGTATAAGAAGACTAATGAATTTGGAGAATTCACCCAATGAAAGCCTCACAATTTGTGTCCCTACCCTAATGAATTCGTCCCCGCTGAGTTGTCTAGGATGAGAAATATGATGAGAATTTTTTTATAATACAATAAAACCCAATGACTGTTGTCGAACCTTGAACAAAAATCCTTGGATACTAGGTCAAAATAGATCGCCACAAAAATCTAAAGGGGAGGGAATTAAAGAAAGAAGTGCAATAAAATTGTGACATACATTTTAGAGAAAAAGATTATTTTTATTACTTTTTCTTATAAAAACGCAAATAAATGGAATTTATCTTATGTTTTTTAAGACAATATTTAAGAGAAAAATCATAGGAGTCAAAATTTAAAAAAACAAATATCTTTTTTTTGACCACTGACTGACACCAATACCTACCATTAATTTATAATATGTTGGTAACTTTTTGAATCTCGATGATATATATACCCTGTAAATAATTAAAGAAATAAAGAGAAATAATAGAACATCTACTCTGGCTCTTTTCGTTTTTCTAATAATTGATAATGATAAATAATGATAAGTGAATAATTGTTATTGCCAAAAAGTTAAGTGTTACAAATAAAATTTACAAAAAAAGAGCAATCATTAAGTTGAAACAATTACCTAGGTACCTATCTACTACTTATAAATAATTTTATGTTCGTGTAGAATATGTACCGATCTTATCCAAAGAAAAAGTAGGTAGGTAGCTACCCTTTCGCTAATCAGATGCATAGTGAAGACAAAGTTCAGGCCAAGTATTGAGTTATTATTATCTGAATTTCGCAAAGTTTGATACGTTGCCAGGTGAGCTAAATTATTCGCGTAGGCTTATTTATTCCAAGTCCATTGTTAAGTATTTCAGCATGACAATAAGAAATTGTAAATAAGGGGATTTATCTCTTCAGTATCGAGCCTGAGAGAAGTGGGGAGCCAAGGGGCATGCGGTCGAGGTGCGCGCTGGCTGCGCGCACGCGCACTCCATCCGTGCGTCACTCGGCGGCCCGACGGGTCGGACGCCTTGCTCGAGTCGCTCATTGCGCAGAGTGAGGCCGCCGCGAGCAGCTGCGAGTCACAGCGAGCAACCGCCCGTCCCGTGCACTCCCAGTGCCACTGGCATTGAGCGCGCGTCGTTTCACTTAACCGCGCGGACAATCTGAAAACGCGAGATAGAACCGGCAACCGTCGCGATGTCGCGTGTCTACAAGCCTTCCGAGTTCGTCGTCTCTAAATCGCGCCTTCCGACTCTCGAGCGCTACAAAGAGATACATGAGAGCTCTATCAAAGACCCGGAGACGTTTTGGAAGAACATGTCCCATGAATTCTTCTGGCAAACTAAAGCTGACGATGAAAAATTCCTCGAATTCAATTTCGACATTACTAAGGGCAATATCTTCCTGAAATGGATGCAAGGAGCCACCACCAACGTGTGCTTCAACGTCCTGGATCGGCATGTGCGGAACGGCCAAGGCGAGAAAGTAGCTTTTTACTGGTAAGTTAGTAAATTTTACAGTTTCTTTCAGAATATTCAGTCAGCTGGGCGATGCACTGAGCCGGCGCGCGAACTTATTGATTTTTTAGGACATTTCCGTTGACCTACTTTGGGTGTATCTTGGTTCTTCCATTATAAAAAAGTGTTGCAATCTTAGGTTTAACTGTGCATTCGGGAATGTAGCTCATCAATGGACCCTTCAATAACCTAAAATTCCGGATGGTAGGCAAATTAGGCAATTATTCTTGCCTGCCTATTTTGTATTTGAAAGTATTCCTTTATTATCGGGAGTTCCGGAGGACTCGCTGAAAATATGAAGGTAGAAAGTACAACTACCACTTTATCCCCTGAAACGTAATTTTTAATTTAGCGCTCAGCACCGTTTTCTTTGTTATTACTTTTTAGAAAATGTACAAAAGCTTTTAATTTATTTGAAGGGTCATTGTTTATTCAGTATGACGTAATTTTCTACTAAAAATGGAAGGGGGTGGTAAGGGGTGGTTTTCAGGTGGGTAGAATTGGCAGGTAAGGTAAGTTTCTAGTAATTTCTACCCGTCGCGGTCTTCGCGCATGCGTATTGTGAAATTCTTCGTCCCTCGTGCATCATACTCTTCTAATGCCCTTTCAGGTATCCTAGATATACTAGGACTAGACTAGACTTGGGGGTGGAGGGGGGGGGGTAACTTTACCTGTCCATCTACGTACTTACATAGTCCAGGAGAACGATATGCGCCAACCACCGGGCGAAGTAAAACAAGCCTCGGGGATGACATGGCGGCGAGCTCGGTGGCGATGGCGGTTGCGATCATGTCAAAATCAAAGTAGCTGTCACTTTTATTTGCCTTTTATTGCCACCGTCAGTTTTATGACACCATAATATTAATTATTCTGTTGTAGTCTAATTAATCTTTCATAGTTTTGTGTTTCTTTTTGTAGTTTGCAATTTGTGTTGCTGTACATCCCTTACACCGCATTTCTAAAAAGCTGGCCTTGGTCGCATATGCCGAATTTTATTTTATTGCGATTTTTGTTTACGCTTATTACGTTTATTGCACACCATGCATAATTATTATTTTTATTTCATTGTTATAGTTAGCAATTGTTTTTTTTTTTGCCTTTAAATGTTCAAATAGATTAACAAGCGGTGTCAACCCTGCGTCTACGAGTAACAACATGTGACCTTTATAGGATAGAGATTAAAAATTTATGTAAAAAAAACCTGTCCTTAATCTGGAGGAATATGAACGGTAAACAAAAGAATGATTACATTTTTGGTTAAATACAGCTAATACCAATACTAATTAATACCAAGTAGTAAGCTACATAATTATAGTACATTCGAAATAGCTCATCGTATAGTGCTTAAATCGAATAACGGTAGTTCCATTAAAAAAAAACACAAATTCACAACATTTATTTATGAATTAGCTAAAAAAATAACTAATGAAGTGATGACACAGGTATGTCTCGCTTGACGTAACGTGGAACATTTGGTAGAGTCAGCATAAAAAAATTATCACGCAGCGGGCAAAACCAAAAGTAACGGACGAGGCATTATAATAAATGAAGTAATACTGATAAAAAATCAAATTACCAACAGCGCACGCTACTCAGTATCTATATAAAACTTTTGTTATCTTTACTGGGGTAAAAATGCTAATTGAGAGTTTTATGCAATATTTTACTAGAAAAAAATCGATTTTATTATATGTATTATTTTGCTTAAATGAATAAAATAAGAACGAACATATCAAATTTTCCAAAAAACTACCTTCTATAGTAGGTATCTAATTTCAAAAAACTTTAATTAGGTACCCTACTTAAATGGGAAACAAAATATTAATTCATACATTTGGATTTTGTAAAAACTCAAACAAAACTTCATAAGAATTATAAGTATAAAGCCCGTCACACATATTTAAGTAGCTATAATATATAGTAATATAAATAATAGCAAGGTATATTACGATATAGTCAGCCGAAACCGAAACCGAACTTACGGCCTTGCTCTCTGTTTCGGCCGAAACCGAAACTTTTTAAAAATTATTTAAAATTACGATTATTTACTAAAATTTACTGTTTTTATACATATATTTGGATATAATATTTATATAGACAATTAAATAGTGTCAAATAAAATTTTAAAAAAACAATTATGAAAGTCGCAACAAGTAATTTTTTTTATGTCATGAATATACAAGACTCTTGGAAGTAAACTTAAAAAGTTTCAACGAAATAATGGTCAATAATAATAAGCTTAGGTAATTTAATGAGAACAAAAACAAATCATACTACTAATAAAAACAAAACAAATACTCAATCGCAAAATATAACCTTAATAAGATTATTCACGATTAAATCGACGGCGGTGAACTGAGCCCGGGCCGCGCCCGCCAGCGGCGGCGAGCAGGCACGAGTTATTCTGCGAAGCTTACCGAACGACGCACAAGAATTTACGAACACTCGAGTTGGCCGAAAGTTTCGGCTATATTGTGGCCGAAACCGAAACTAAAGCCGAAACTGGCCGAAACCGAAACCGAAATTTCGGTCGGTCACTAATTTATATTAATATATATTATAGCTACGTGTGTGACGGGCTTAACACTTGACACTAACAAAACTTGCGAAAACAAAAATGTAGTGACGTAGGTACTAGACCTACATAAAATACTTAGACAATATAACTTGACACTGGCTTAATGCACACATCACGCAAAACCAAAACATAAAATAATACGCAATTCTATTTTCTATTTAAATAGGTACTTATTTACCCATCAGCCTATATTTCAACTACCTATAATAACTGAGTAGGTAACATAAGAAGATTGATAATTTTATACCAACACATCTTTATCAACACACTTTAATTTAGGTATACAAATTCCCAACATCTAAGAAATTCTATACAAACTAAAATAACTACAATTTATAGCGGCCAATGCCACGGCGAAAGCTAAATAAGATTAATTATAATCTTACATTACTGGAGTAAGAGGTCGATAAAATTATTAATTAAAACGTGATCCAAGAAATCACGCGCCTGGACACTGGCAAGTACAGAGATTAATATTTATACCAATAATTTACTGCTACTTAAATATAGCATAATAGATACGCTATTCGTTATTCTAAAAAAAGAATCAACAAAATCAATTCATAATAATAATTGGCGGAGTAATCGCGTAACAAACATAAAAGTTGAAAGAAAAATTTGTACCTTATCTCGAAATGATCTAAGATTTAAGTTCATTTAAACGTAGAAAGAAATGGTAATAAAATAAAAAATGTACAAGCTGTCATAAATAACAATACCTAATAAAAAATACGTTACCGTAATAAAATATGTATAACATCAAACTCGTTCAAGCCGAGGAATTTTCTTTCCATAAATAATGATCCACTTATCCACTTACTCATACATTATAAGATTTATAAGCAAGCAAAAGGTCCTACAAATAAAAATGTACTCTCAAAAAAAAATAGGCCTTTTATTATTTTCATGATGTATTTCAGAGACACGTTGAATAAAACTAAAAAAAAAAACAGAATTACGACCTTTACAAACTTTTTTCCGCCAGACCCCCCCTCCCGACTTCATAGTTAATACAATAACGAAGATATCAAATGATCCCGGAAACAGAAAATTATGCTTAATAGGAGTTATTCGACCAGAAAATAAAAGGACGTTAAAAAAAGATACTTGGTGTTTGCATAACGGCAAGGTTTTCTTTGCCTCCAAAACATATGCCTATGATTAATCGTACCAAATAATATACTCGAATATTACGCAGCTCTGCGTGCTGGCATCCTGTTCTTTATTCACTACAATAATTACACCTTTAATTATGCCCTCATATTGTACTTTTCTTGTGTGACTTGGGGTGCAATAAAGAGCTCTTATTCTTACTAGGATGACGCAATCACCCCAAATGGTGTCTTATAATAAGAACCGCCCTTTATGTTATTCTCGGTCTGTTATTCTACTTTATTTATGAAGTACTTTCAATAATATATCAAGTAGCCCGTAGACACACTAGAGCCTAATTTCTTTTGAGCCGTAGAGTTCTTGGTGTTGCTACTGAATAGTATACTTGCGCCAAAGTCTACGGCTCTTCTCCAAAGGGTGTATTTTCGAATCACCAGAAACTTCCAGAGACGGAATACATTTCCTTTTCAATCTCAAAGTATAGGTTGTTAACGAGATTTACATTATACGACTTACAAACTAGCTATTTTATGCTTCCTACTTATGTATACTTTGACTTCTCATTTTTAAACATCACATCACAAATGCTTTATTTACCGTTTATAATAAAATTTAACTTTTAAAAGCGGCTTAGCCTTGTTTTGAAAAGGCTCTTCAATTATAAAGTATAAGTTAAATTTATTCGTTATAAATTCTATCGCCTTTGTTCATGTATTTTCATTGTTTTACAAATTGTATGGTAAAATTGTTTTGTATCTGAGATAATTCAAAATTATTTAAAGGAAAAACTGAATTTGAGTTTTTTAAACTATTTAACATAATACTGGACCGGTCTGGAATTTATTTAAATAAATAAAATAATTATTCAAATAAGCTCAGAAGTCTCCATTAACAAACAAAAAACAGTCGAATTGAGATGAATTGAATTGAGTCGAATTTGTGAAGTCGGTATAAATAAGTATAGTTAAAATGGAGAAAATTATAAAAAATATAAATTACTAGTTGTGCCCTGCCAGGCTTCGCTGTGGCACATTCGCACATTCCCTGATATGTCACTGATTCGCACATTTCGCACATTCCTTGATGCGGATTATATATCATGCTAAAATTTCAGCTCGATCGGTGCAGAACTTTTTGAGGTTTTGAAGCGTACACAAACCAACATAACATTTATATATATATATAGATGGTTATAGTAATTATCAATTTGAAGTCAAGTCAACGTCGCGATTTAATAAACTGCTTAACTGAAATTCCATTATTAAAAATATTGTGTTTTGCGTTTTCGCCCTTTACCCCTGCCCACACGCCCATTTGCCCACACGCTAACGTTCATTATACCCCTAAGAATAAACTCAAGCACCTAAAAAACGTAATATGTTTGGTTTCTCGCCAAATCTCCTTTCGAGAGATTATCCTCCACAAACATAGCCCTTTGACTCCCTTTAAACTTGACATGGGCTAAATAAACAACCCCTGCGAAGCCAGATTATCAAAAAACGAGTGTTTTAGACCACACGACTGAGGTAAAACATCTTTAGCCCTTTTTTTTAATACAATTTACATTTGATTTCATTTTTTATTTATTATATTTTTTGTATTATTTTTATATTTTTCATTTATCCACTCAACCCCTCATCCGCTCATCCCCACATCCACACGTCCTCACATCAACTTTACTTTAAAAAGTAAACTCTTACACTCTCTCATTGTCGTATCTTTCGTTCCACATTTGTCGTTTCTTTAAATTACAATTATCCTGTACTTAAAACATCCTCGTGGCAATGCTGCCAGCATTTTTGGAACGTTACCTGAACTGATAGCGGTTTTTTATTATTATTATAGATAAGTGCCGGTTTTATTTTAGGTATTCTAATTGGTTTTATTAACTTTATCTTGTTTTACAATAAATCTAATAACAAAAATCCAACTAAATTTTCCACTCGCAATAAAAAACATCCTTGCAAAAAAGCGCGCTAACGAAACAAAAAGTCACCTATCGAAACGTATTGCATTGTTTGCCCGAGATCAAAACAAAAAGCCTATCGCCAATTTAGTCTTCTCCTCCCATAGAGCACCTACTGCACCCGTTCGCCAGCGGAGGAAGCTGTTGCCAATTGCCAACGATTGCTATTTAACGTAGTTACAAACACTGGCAGATAGGGGGCTATGACCTACACTTGGTGGCAAATTGAAATCCTAGGCAATTTCTCAATTAGGTCACATGCAAGCCGGTACTGTTACTACGTATGTAGGCACTGTACTCAAACGTATAACTAATAACAAAGAAATTTGTCTACGCATTATTTGCACTATCATTAGCCTGTTACGTGACACTACTGGAATAATGCATTGTCATACTTTTATAAGCATGCTGTAGTTAATTTTGCATACGCAACATATTTGTAAAACCCATTGTATAAGGTATATACCTACTTATACAATTTTAAATGCTACATAATAATAATATAATTGGTAAATTTGCGTTCACACTGTACTTGGACAAACATTTATATTCATATATTTTTTATACGGTCATTTTTGAGAACTGACGCCAAGACAAAAACCTCAAATTATTAGGCCTTAACTGGGGCATAGGTATATTATTGTAATTTGATGAGTATTACAGACGCTACGGCGGAACATAAGTACATAGTAATACAAACTAATGCTAAAGCATAAGCCTCCCTTTTGGCTTTGCCGTAGTCAGATAAAAAGTAGAGATATCAAATTTAACCTACCTTTACAAATCCGACAGCTGCTCGTAGAATGAATAAGTAGTACGTAGGTAATCGAAATAAAGCAATGCATTTCAATACCATCTTTATTATTACGTCAATGAAATCAAAAGCAGTCGTCGTTGTGAAGAAAGGTCCCTTTTTAAACCAACCGAGCATAAATGAGGGGCGCGGGCTGAGAACGTTTCAAGGACAAAGCAACCCCTCTGACCTTTTTCTTTAAACTGACAGCTGGGATGACATCATGCGAAGGATTGTCCCTTTGTACAGTATGGGTAATAGGGATTGGGAAGTCTAACATTTTCAAAGTCCCGGGACACGAGACCGCCCTGGATCGTAGTCCCGGGAATTTGATACTTTTCTAAGTAAACAGAATAGAGTTCATTTAGAGTTCATTATTCATAACATGTATCAATATTTGTACCATTTTAGTAATAATCAACATTTATTTCACATAACAGATCAAATTCTAAAAATTTATAGCAAGAAATTACTCTTCAAGGCGCTCTCGGTGAAATAAAATAAATAATACCTTTTAAAATAAATGTATTATAGTAGGATATTGAGTCGAGTCGAGTCTCGACCCGAAAGTCCCGGGACATGAGATAGTTATTTAAATTTGGCAAAGTCCCGGGACCTTGGGGCAGAGACATTCCGGGGCTCAAACTAAAATGGGGCTAAATAGGTATTTTATACTCAACAGGGGGAATCTGTCGATGACTCGTGGTTACATCATCATTGCGCGTTGTTGTGAAATTACTAAACACTGTACATTTTCTTAGCTGGATTTGGATTATCATTTTGTTTTCTAATATAAAGGAACTATGCTGAATTAAAAAAGTGAAATCCTTTATGTAGGTATGTGAAACTACCATCCTGAACAATGGTAATTTTTGTAATTTTCTAACAAAAGCCTGGTGTGCATGGTGCCAACAACACTGACTGCATTTCCAAGTTGAATACCAATAATAGCTATTCCCTGTGCGATATTTCGCCCTTTGTCACCAGTCAGCGGCGTCGACCAGCCGAGGAAATAACAGCTTAACGTTTTTTTTGGTCATGGGGCAAATTGCCTAACCCTTGCGGCACACATTTCAGTCACTTGATATATTTTTTCGCTACTTGGCGTCTTCTACGACTTCCGTCACTGCTTCAGCCCTCAAAATTTAATAGTGGAACTCTTGAGAGCAGGAGCCGCGACGGAACTCTGCTGCAAGAGTCCGTCTGCAGTACCACGCTTTTGCCAGTATTCATCCGCTAAGCAATAGTATGCTATCGTTACTGTGTTCCGGTTTGAAAGGCACTATTTTCAGCGAGATCACTGGGCATTTGAATGAATAGTTAATGTTTTATGTTATACCTAGGTAGGTATAGGTAGGTAGGCACTTCATCGCTTTCATCACCCTGCATTTTAAATGAATAGGTATTCATTTAAAATGCAGGGTGATGAAAGCGATGAAGTGCCGCGTAATACTCGTATTTAACTATGCACTTGCGTTGCCAGTACTAACTAATTGACACTACAAGTCTCGTTACTTGCAGGACTTAAAAAAAAACGAAGTTTTATGACATCACAAAAAAGCTTTCGTCTATTTTTATAACAACTTCGCATCCACCACAATAAATGTACCTACTACTACAGTATAGGTATACACATGTATAGGTACTGATGTCCCTTTAACCGTTTTTAATTCATTTTATTTTCTCCGTGCGCGCTGTAATAGCTAAATAATTTCTGATTTGGTTGAACAATTCATGGGCGGCGCCTGGCACATAATATTTTTTTTACTAAGTTACGACACTAGGTAGTCGTTTATCTGATGGTCATGCCTGCCCATAACAGCTACAGAGCCAACCAGAACTTCAATTAAAAATCTTGTGCAGCAATGCACTGCGCTCGTCACCCTAAGACATTGGTTCTCTCTCGAATGCCCAGCTATTTCGCTGGAAACAGTGCCCTTCAAACCGGAACAAAGTAATGTTTGCATATTTCTACTTGGATGAATATTTGACAAAGGTGTGGCACTTCCCAATGCGGACTCTTACAGAAGAGCCATAACACTACACATGAATTTAACTATCATGAAAAAGTTCGGTAATTGAGACAGTCAGACAAACCAAATAGTAATCTATGACAACTGTGACTGTGAAAACTAGATACAACAAAATAATATAATATAAATAACTGTATCGGATATAACCCAGCCGGGAATAGCCCAGGGGAATGACCAGACATATCAAATAGCGGGGGTGGCAACGGGAACTTTCGAAGCCTTCCCGGGGCCGGATCGATTGAGGGAACTGAACTGCAACTGCGTTCTGCGCATGCTGCAATATATAATTCAGTGTTATTGACTTTTCGGGAAACCTTCTTTGTGCTTCCATTCGAAGTGCCATTATTTATTCAGTGGTTTGAATTCGAAACCAGACAGCGATTATCCTAATGGTTGTAGGTCGCGAACGTACAAAGCGATTCTTTAGTATTTAGTTCAGCTTAAAAATTAAGCGGCAATAGTGAATATACTTACACATGGATGATTTTTTAGGGTCCAATTAGGTACCATTCCTTTAAAAAGCCTTATCAAACTACCTATAGGTTATGAAAACAAAAGGTCGCCAGAAAATGTTTGTCGAAATCTATAATTTAATTTTTCATTTGTAACCCGTCAGTTAAAATCACCCCTTATATCCTGATCAGCTTCGACAAACTTTCTGAAACGGACCTGACCTTAGGTTAGAGTCTCACCACTGGCATGAGCTACAGATAAAATAATCAGGCTACATCCGAGCCTTCTTGAGTCTTGTTGTTTCTTCTTTGAGTCTTGGTCTCAAAATCGCCTTTCTTTCTCTTAGGGAAGGCAACCAACCCGACGACTACAGCCGCTGTACGTACCGCAAGCTTCTCGACCTGGTCTGCCAATTCGCCAACGGCCTGCGCGACTGCGGCGTGGTGCCCGGCGCCCGTGTCACCATCTACATGCCGATGATCTTGGAGACCGTGGTCTGCATGCTGGCCTGCGCCAGGATTGGAGCTGTGCACACTGTCGTGGTAAACATGGGAACTACTAAATGCAACTATGTAGTTCGAAAGCAAGCCAGGTTGAACTGCACATTATCAGCATTAAGATGCATTGCCCTACATTCTGCGCCTGTCATATTCCGAAGCTAGACTGAAATAGAAAGTAGAGCACTCGAATCGAAAGGGTCATTATTTCACTGCTGATCAATAGTGGCGTAATCTTTACCACGATGCACCAATTTTACTTATTTATGCTTTTACCTAATCTTGTTGATTTTAGATTTTACCCTGCAAGTGTTTTTGAGATCACCGCTGTTAACTGTGACCGGCCCGGGACATGTCCATCGACAATGCGTTCAGGACGCTCAGTTGTCTTCATTTGAAAATCTTGCTTAACTAAGCTTACAATATAATAATATTTATATGAATGATATTTGCTATAATTGCTTCTAAATGTTTTTATATCTTCTCTCTTCTTCAAACTATTAATGTTGTCAGAACATAGTCAGTCGCGTATTACTTATGCATGGGTCATCTTTAGTTCGCAGGCTTTTCGGCGGACTCGCTCGCTGAGCGAATGGCCGACAGCGAGTCTAAGCTGGTAGTGACGGTCGACGGTGCCTGGCGCGGCGAGAAAATGCTCTACCTCAAGAACACAGTAGACGAAGCCATCTGCAAGGCCAAGGAAAAGTTCAACCACTCCGTGAGCTTGTGTATCTGCGTCGCCCATTTGGCCAGGGTCACCCCGGGCGCCGACCAAGCCCCCGATGAGTGCCCTGTATGTTTACTTTTTTTCACACCTTACAACTGCACGTAACATGGCCAATAGGTCGCACCTACACTTCCTCAGCTAAATTTCTCATTGGAAACAGAAAACCTCGCAAAGTGTTTAATGCACAGAATATTTTGTACCCCGGCTAATATTTCATACTTAACGTTTTTGTTTCTATTTCATCTCTGAAACCGGAACGTCGTGAGCTGCTTCGAGAATCCGGCGGTGGCAAGTAACTGTATAACCATTATTTGAACCAACAGTATAGCTGGGACGATGAGCATGACATCTGGTGGCACGAGCTGATGGAGGAGCAGTCCACCATCTGCCCCCCGGTCTGGATGGGAGCTGAAGACCCCCTCTTCATGCTCTATACCAGGTAGGAGTACCTCTTGGGGAGCTATATCGGTGTTGTATGGCTTCACAGGCCCTTGTCCCCTTTGCCGACGACTAAGCGAAACGGCGACAAAAGATTTGCTTACGCCTAAGTATTTGAACTTTTTAATGCCTTGTCCTCCTACCCTCAAGCACCCTGAAGAGCTGTTGTAATACTGCTGATATCAGTCAACAGGCCCGCAGATAAGCTTGTGGTAAGTTATAGATAACTACTCCTATAGGATTACACATGGATATTGCAGTACTTGCCTGTGACATGGCCAAATATTTTTGATGTAAGCAAAGTTTTAGAAGACTTGCACTCAGCCAAGACAGCGGTGAGAGAAAAGCTCCCATCTGTTTCGGGTGACTGCTTGCGACACTTTTAGCGCCAAAAAATCTTAAGCTATCATTGATTTGTCCCAAGTTTCAGTTTTCATATTCGCTCAGTCGACGGTGTTGTGCCAAAGGCCTGTGACCGGGAATAGCTATGAACTGCTTGGACCAATAACATGCGTACCCACAGGTTTTGAGTTTGAACCTGTAGGTATGATTACGAGTATGTTAGACATTTATAAATTATGTGAAACCAGCCAACAACTTTCGCATTGTCTTATAATATGGACTCTGAATCCGTAAAAACATGATTGCTAATTGGATATCAAACTCGATGTTCAAGCGGTTCGTACATTCTTGGGCTGAATAAGCGCTGGAGGCGATTTCATTTGGTCGTAGTCCAAAAATGTAGCTAAGGGAAGGTTTTCCTCCTTTAGCGGGTCGACTGGTAAACCAAAGGGAGTCGTCCACACTACCGCCGGCTACATGCTGTATGCCGCCGCTACGTTCCGCTACGTGTTCGACTACCGCGACCGGGACACCTACTTCTGCACTGCCGACGTCGGCTGGATTACCGGCCACACCTACGTGGTGTATGCGCCGCTCGCCAACGCGGCTACTTCGGTGCTGGTGAGTTCCTCACTCAGAATAATACTTCACAAATACATTGTCGCGACTTGACTTATGCACTGGTTACGCCTTTACATAGCGAACTTCTACATTGAAACCGTACATTTTTCCGTGATAATAAGTTTTCATTACTGTACAGCCCTCCTCCTCTTTGAAAGAAGTATAAAAATGCCTTCGAGAAAAAGATAGCACAGCTGTGTCTTTGTTTGCTCGACTTGGCGGGGACACAGCCGTGCTCCTGGATTAATGGAAACTGATTAATATCAATTGAGTTATTTTGTATTTCTTTCCACAGTTGATTTCTCTAAATCCGAACTCTTTTCATTCAAAGCTTGACCTGTTCTGTAGTGTACATAACATTGCAGAACATAACAATTTTGATTACTATATTTTCAGCAAACACTTGAGCAATAAGTTCTTATTAAAAGTTATAGAAATATAAGTCAAAGTCAAGCAGTATTGACCTTCATTTGAAAGTCGCAATGAAAGTCGTTCTAAGTTACCACTTACCTTCGTTATGCACAAGTGACGGTCGTGACCCTGCTGTACTAACCAGTTAAACTCGATTGCTAAATTTAACGTAAAATATGATAGTTCTGTAGATATTACACCAACGCTGTCTACACTAATCAAGATCAGTTCAGGCAAACAAAGAGACAGATAAACGTATTTTCATTTTTATACTCGTAATATTAGTAGGACATCACTAAAAAGAGAGGTTTTGTTAGTTTAACACCTAGCAAGACCTCTGGACAGCAGAGCACGTGAAACCGCAAATCTCGTGGAAGACGCACATGCTCGAGGTAAGGAGTGAGGGACTGCTCGTTGACTGGACTCATTGTTCCAGTTCGAAGGCACCCCGTTCTTCCCGGACCCCGACCGCTATTGGGAGATCATCAGCAAGTACAGGGTGACGCAGTTCTACACGGCGCCCACCGCGATCCGCTCGCTGATGAAATACGGGGACGACTTTAACATCCGGTATGTCTTTTTTATGTTTGGGCTTCTCACGATTTGTGCATTTAGCGAGAAGTGTTATTATGATATTTATGATATTACAAGTGCGGTGCATTTTTTTTAATAGACGTAATGATATTATTCCAGTTAGTCAGATACCTAGTTAATGAATGGCGCGATTCATTAAGGTGATGGAAGCAAACTTTACAGAAATAAATGAACCAGCACGGTTTCTTTAAATAGGTACCTACCTACCTATTTCGTCTTAGCATGCTGGTGCCAATCAATAGTTCACGGTCAAGGTTCAAACCGAATAATGTAGGTAATATATGATATCAGTACAGCGTCTTCTATATAGTAGGTATAGCCGGTAACTTGTATTATAATATGGGTCAATCATTAAACTGATGTTTTAAAAGGCAAGCTTCTCCAGCACGCCATAGTAGGTCAAAACTCAAAACTCAATGACCATACGATCCCATTGGAAGACTTCTTTAGATCGGAGTTTCATCTTTAGACCGGATCATGATATTATGATAGCTAATTTCGATCTTATGATGACATAATACGATCCTGTGATCTGTTGGGAAGTATGTACCTCTCTGTTTTTTTCCGTGAATTACGAAACACTTCTGCTATAATTCTTGCCACAAATCCCACTAGGTAGATACGTTCCACAAAGTGAAGTCTGCTGCTGCCAACCTTGAATAATAAAAAATGATCGTGTGCATAAGGTAGCAGTTGTGACTATGACAGATCGATCACTTTAAATCTTTTATTAAATCAATCGTTCGGGCTCAGCAATTCAGCCTTTCAGCGTAGGTAAACGTAAGATTACTTTAACTTGAACGTTACTTGATCATTTTGTATATATTCTGAAATTGCGAAAACAGATTCAAGAGACCTTCGCGGGCAACGCTGGCTATTTATCGTGGACGCCAGATTGAATATGTAAATGTTGGCTATGTTAATACCATGTGTGTTGACCAGGTTTGACCTCGAGACGCTGCGCGTGCTGGGCAGCGTTGGGGAACCCATCAACCCGGAAGCTTGGCTCTGGTACTACAAGAACGTGGGCAGCAGCCGCGCCTCCATCGTCGACACCTTCTGGCAGACCGAGACCGGCGGCCACGTGCTCACCAGCTTCCCGGGCGCCACTCCCATGAAGCCAGGCGCTGCCGTGAGTAGAACAAATAATACTTGACTCTTTCAGCAGACCGCAGCCTACGCAGCCATTTGAGCTGCTGACAGCCAACTACGCTCCACTTGATTTTTTTTACAGCAATCTCTATACCTTTTCAGAATCGGAAAATATGTTAATTTTGATATTTTAGATTTTCGTTGATTCAGAAACACATCAAATTTTTTTTCTCCATAGTAGAAGTTACGAAATAATAATGTTAGCGCGGCAGCTAAGCTGTATAGGCTGAGCGCGCCTCCAATGGCGGGGGAAGGATGGCTGGTAGAAGAGTAGTACAAAGGAACTTGGCGACTAACCTGGTCTCCATGCAACTGCAATCACCTCGGTTCGGGTCCGTCTCCAAGCTGCTTGTTCCTTCAGGATGTTATGACGATCGATGTAGTGGACTGTATTTTAGGCGGTTGGTGCGTGTCGGCAAGGAGCGTTTACGCGGCGGGTTTATAGCGGGTTTTGTTTATATTTGCGCGTCGAATTCACGTGGACCACCGCAGAGGAGCAGCAGATCCAGTACTTTTGATTCGGCGAGAGCGGCAGCCGCGAAGGACGAGGGTCGATCGCAGACTACTTGCGGCGGCAAGCAGTTTTCTCGTGGATACCACGATATGAGCGACAGAGATAGTCGCCAAGAAATGATAGGAATAGGAAGGTAGGAAGGTATTATGAGTGCCAATGTAAGTGGCGCGAACATTTGCCCCCGGCCTAAAAACCATTGGTTTTTAAAAGAAAGCGGGAAATAAAAAAAATAAAAATAAGAGTTAAACTCTAAAGCGGTCAACGGGTTAAATATAACATAGCGGTTGACCGGGGAGCAAGGGGTTAAATTATTGGGTAGGTAAGATACATAAACGGACGACGGGTCTCTGGTAGACGCCGGTCGCCGTTTTTACTGACGCTACTCGACAGATGCCATCGCCGCCGACATGAGTGGCCACGACGACGCCGAGAGGCCAGGATAGCGGGGGAATATTATCAGTGATAATAAGAACAATAGAACCTATTGTAATGGGATTCGAAGGTGTATTCCATTTTCCTCTAGATTGAAGTAAGTGAAGATATTCCAACTTCCACCGTTTGGAAAATGATCGTACCATTTGATCCAATAAAGCGTACCGTTTCAATAAGTGTCCAGGTTCATCGGGAACCGTGCAAGCGGGTAAATGCTTCAGCGGTGCGGTCATTAAGAAATGTGAAGCACTCAGCGCGGTCGGCTCAGACGGATCTTCGCTCAATAACGTTACAGGACGAGAATTGATAACGCATTCTATCTGTGTGAGTACGGTTAACATTTCCTCATAGGTGAGTGACTGTGAACCGATCGTCTTATGAAGATGACTTTTAAACGCTTTCACATATATTTCATAATTCCCCCCGAAGTGAGGACTTCTCGGTGGATTGAATTTCCAGTGTATGCGATTAGCTGATAACTCATCTGAGATAGACTTATTATATTCGTCGGAATTTAAAAGATCCGTTAACGCATTTTTCGCATTTTTAACGCATTCCGTTAACGCAGAGACGGGAAGGGAGTCAAGGAGCGCGGGTGAGTAACTAGCCCATTTGACGAGATCGAAGCCCCCGGCCTTGAGCAACTCGCGGAGATCGTCTCTGAGTTGTAAACAAGCAGACAGAGTAGGCATGGAGTAGCACACGTCGTCCATGTATGTGTTGTCGCTGATAAGAGATGCTGCGAGTGGGAAGCGGGCACCGTCGGCGGCGCACAGCTGTCGCAACACTCGCATCGCAAGGAACGGACTGCTACGTAGACCAAAACAAACGCGGTTGAATTGGTAGGTATCAAGCGGAAAAACGGGATCGAATCGATACAGGAATTTTTGATATTTGCGTTGGTCCTTATTTATCAAAATTTGTAGGTACATCTGTTTAATATCGGATGTAAAAGCGATTGGGTAGTGGCGGAAATCCAAGAGGATTGTAAAAAGATCGTTTTGTAAATTATCCCCGGTATATAAAACTTGATTCAAGGAGAGGCCTGAGTCAGTTTCAGCACTGGCGTCCATCACCATACGCCATCGAGTTGTTGTTTTTTGTAGTCTCGCAATGGCGTGGTGTGGCACGTAATATCCAGTAAAAGGACTATCATTGTCGATCAGTGAAATGTAACCCTTCTGAATGTACTCTTTGATTATAGCATCGTACTCTAAGCGCAGAGCAGGTGTCGCGGCGAGCTTACGTTCGAGATACATGAAGCGTTTTTTAGCGATAGGGTAAGAATTACCCAGAGAGGTCGCGGGATCGCGGGAGAAAGGTGACGCTACAGAATAGCGTCCCGTAGGATCGCGGGAAACGTTATTTGTAAAAATGCGTTCACATTCTATAGCGTCTGGGCTCAAAGTCGGCGTGCATTGCACCTCTTCAAGCTGCCAGAAGCGTTGGACAAGATTATCTAAACGTGGTCCTTCCGTAAAGGTACAAAGGGAAATATGAGAGCGGCATCTATCTTCAACCAAGGGGTCAGTGAAAGAAACAACGGTTTCAATATGAGCGGGCGTAACATGAGCGGGAGTAACATGAGCGGGAGTAACGGGAGCGGTCCCGATTACGATAAAACCAAAAATGGTTTCAAAAGCGGTTGGAGTACCAGGCGGACCAGCGGCGCGGCCTGATAGCAATATTTCAGAAAAGAGCGGCGCGCCTATAAGTATGTCGATCTCGGAAGGCGAAGCGAAACTGTCGTCTGCCAGAGGCAGGCAGTTCAGGTATGAAAGGCAGGATACGTCAATTTTCACTGCCGGTAAATTGTCTGTTATGCGGTCGATAACATAGGCGTCAATTGCAATAAAATTATCATTTAGGCGGGAAGATAAAGTAGCAGAAACTGCTCCCTTGATTGGGTTAGATGCGGAACCTATCCCTTTAACAACGGTGTTCGTCACCTTATTGCATTTTAAATTTAATTTAGCGCAACATTTTGAAGTTAAAAAGTTACTTTGGGAAGCCGAATCAATTAAGGCGCGTACTACATGGCGGCGACCATTTAAATCCGTAGCATAAACTTGTACGGTTCCCAGTAAACAAGTAGTGTCATTAGGCTGCGAAGCGGGGCGTATATTACACAGCGACACCTGTTGTTGTGATGACTGATAAGCAGTTGTAGGTAAGTTCGTCAGCTGAGCGCTAGCGGAGCCCGCGACGGGCGGCGGCGATGCCGAAGGCGGCATGTGATCCCCGGCGGCGGAGAAGTTGCCAGTTCGCGCGCGCGGAGGCGGCGCGTGCGCCTGTGACGGAGCGCTAGGGTACGGGCGATTGTCTTCACGGGAAAATGATACTTTGCGGCATAACATAGAATGATGTTTACATCCACAATAACGGCAATTAAATTTAGAATTGCAAGCGATATTTATATGCGTAGTGCTTAGACAATTAGTGCAACCTTTGCTTTGTTTTACAAAAGTGTACCTGTCGTCGATAGAAAGCTTATCAAATGCAGGGCATCTATATAAGTTAGCGTGATCGGCTTGTTTGCAAAGCGGACAGTGAGTGACGCATGATGCTGCAAAAGACTGCGTAGACCTTGCAGTACCCGGCCTGTTATCACGGCGGCTAAGAGAATCGGTCGTAGTGCGTTCCAATATTTTGCTTTGTTCGCGGATGAATTTTAAAAGTTCATTGTATGTAGGCATAGATTTACCTCGCATGTGCATTTCAAACGACCGTGCAGTACTTGAATCTATTTTCTTCAAAGCGAGCGATAGTAAAATAAAATCAGACACGTTATCGAGCTTGAGAGACTTCAAACTTGACACAGCCGTGCAGAATTTATCTAGGAATAATTCTAAGTTTTTATTCGTCGCGGTGTTAAAAGATTTAAAATCAAGCATTTGATCAAGATAAGCGGAGGCTAGGTTACGTTTGTCGTTATACTTATCGACGAGCGTCTGCCATATGATCGGATAATTATCAGCGTTAGGTACGATACCAGAACAAACTGCAAGGGCCCGGCCTGACAATTTATTAATTAAATATTGGACGCGTTCGTGATCAGTGAGATCGGGATTTTCGTGAATCGTGCGTTTGAATGACTCATAAAATATCCTCCAGGTCATCGGATCTCCATTGAAGACCATCAAATCGAGTTCAGGAATTCTGATGGATTTACGTTGCGGGGCAACATTGAAATCAGCGGTTTTTAAAGGCGGGTTAAGTTTATTATAAACAAACTGACAACGGCAAAACATATCTTCGAAGACGTTTATAGATTGGTAGTTTACCGTGTACGAAGCGTTGAGACTCAACTCGGTGACATTTAATTTGTTCACAATTTCATTGAAATCGGAGCGTAAACGGTCTAACGAGATCATTCCACATAGAAATAAATCTTTCTCAGTATCATCAGTGAAAGCCTTTAAAGATCGGTTAAAAATATCTTGTAAGCGAGAAAATATAATGTCACGTTTACCTATCAAGGTCAAACGTTCGACCTGTAACGTATCGAGCGCTTTTGCGTCCTCGTATACTTCACTATCTTTGTCTTTTGAACGAGTAGCCATAGCCATCTTAACAAAGTATAAAAAACTAGATAAAGTATGAAATTCCTAATTTACTGCAACTGCCTACAGCATTTACCTGCCGCGCGCGCGGCGTATTGAATACCCACGCGGAGACGCACGGGCGGTCGTTAGGAATACCTTCACTTTTTAATAAAAATTAAGAATTACGGAAAAATCGTTATTTTTACTATTTAGGAATGCGGAATACACGAAATAAGTATATAATAGCGTAGTAGGATAGTACAGGGTACTATCTGAACTGTAATTGCGGGCGGGAACACGATAATTATAGGAAATTATCGTTGGTAAAAATACCAATATAAAATTGCGGGCGGTTATAAAGAGGACTATATGAGGCCTAAGAGGGGCCAGAGAATAGCGGGAGGACCAGAGAAGATCCGGCGGCGGAGGACCAACAATATGTTGGCGCGGCAGCTAAGCTGTATAGGCTGAGCGCGCCTCCAATGGCGGGGGAAGGATGGCTGGTAGAAGAGTAGTACAAAGGAACTTGGCGACTAACCTGGTCTCCATGCAACTGCAATCACCTCGGTTCGGGTCCGTCTCCAAGCTGCTTGTTCCTTCAGGATGTTATGACGATCGATGTAGTGGACTGTATTTTAGGCGGTTGGTGCGTGTCGGCAAGGAGCGTTTACGCGGCGGGTTTATAGCGGGTTTTGTTTATATTTGCGCGTCGAATTCACGTGGACCACCGCAGAGGAGCAGCAGATCCAGTACTTTTGATTCGGCGAGAGCGGCAGCCGCGAAGGACGAGGGTCGATCGCAGACTACTTGCGGCGGCAAGCAGTTTTCTCGTGGATACCACGATATGAGCGACAGAGATAGTCGCCAAGAAATGATAGGAATAGGAAGGTAGGAAGGTATTATGAGTGCCAATGTAAGTGGCGCGAACAAATAACTTCTTGAAAAAAGTTTAATCGTCTACCTTGGCATAGAAATCAACTTGGTCATTAATTTATAACTCACCGACCGGAGTAGAGACACATTAAACAAAAATTCAAGATTTTTTATCTACTAAACTTATAGTTTACTGTACCGGTAAATTTTATACTTACCTACGTATACAGACAACGGCATAAAATAGAAAAATAGCTACATAGTAGTTATTCTAAGGACATGAGTTAACAATCAATGCCTATAAATTACTATTCATAAACACTTTCAAACGCATGGTACATTAAAAAGGAACGTTAAGGGGTACTTATGGCAGAATTATAAAAAAAAAAATTAAAACTTTAAATTAACCCTTGATGATTTAAATTGATGGTTATCGCACAGAATTACGAGTGCATATAGCGAAACTAATTTGAACAATTGGTTACAATTTACAATACTTATGTTGTAGGCGTTGCAGGTATCATGCAACACAATGCAATTCGCTTCTTAATATGCGTGAAGTGAATAGGAATTATTTATTACCTCAAGGACTTGTCTTGGTTGATGTTAACTTGCTGAGCGACTACAATTAGACCATGGTCACCGTTATGCAAGTTGCAGTTGCAACAGGTACTTGCAATATATCCGAACATCTGGTCTAAAACACTGACATGTGTATCATAGGCTAGGTTACGTAATATTTAGTTAATTAAAAACACTACTTACTGCTACACAGGTTGGTGATATGTATACCTGACTTATATACAGTAGACGCGCGAGTTGAATGCTGAGCTTATTATGTGCATATGATGTGCATTTGAAGGCCCCGACTGCATTCAACTCTCGCACTGACTGCGTTTCTCATGCGAATTGGTGTTTTATGAATACCCAACTAGGCACTGTGATTAGGTAGGGTAAAACCCAAGTACTCAGCCTTTGAGCGCGAATAGTAACTTTCTTTTGTTTTAGTTGTAAATGTTTTTTATATCAATAAAATGGCATGTTATGATTTGAAGGGTAACTAATTAAAGTTTCTAATAAAATCACCAAAATCAATTAATCATAATGATAGAAAAAAATGCATTGCACGAAATATGGTACTTTTCACCAGTAGTCGGCTTCACTTGACCTGAAGTCGGCCTTTTCATATCCAATAGTCAGCCTCTTACTCTTATAATCCGTGCATGTTTCACAAATACATCTTTTATTCTCTTTTATTATTTATGATAGTCATTTATTTTTCACAATTATTGCATTTTACGAATTCTTTTACTTCTTTCTGTTTCTTAATATTTGGCCCATTTTACGGGGCATTTCTGGGACCCTTAAATGTCGGTCTTATAAAGTTCCTCGTGAGACACCAACACATCAATTAGCTACTGTTCTCTTCTTGACATTTCTAATCGAAGCCATCGACCTTATTATCATAAATCAAATGAAATTGTCGTACGCGTACTACTGCAGGGCTGACGTTAGAGTGTTTTACCCTATCCGTTCAGAGCCGACGATATCGTTCGACCATCGGGCTGGTGGTGTGCCTCGGACGATGGGCGCCTCCTGACCACCATACATTTTCGCCTTTGGTATCTTGTATCTTGAGTGACGTGCTCATTTCCAAAAGCATGAGCGAGTTTCTGTCACCGTGAACGAAGTCGCGGGGAACAGCTACTGATGTAAATCTCTCCCAGGGTTACCCGTTCTTTGGCGTGGACCCGATTCTCCTCGACGAGAACGGCACGGTGATCGAGGGTCCCGGCGAGGGCTACCTGGTATTCAACCGCCCCTGGCCAGGAATGATGCGCACCCTGTATGGGGACCACGAGCGCTTCGAACAGGTCTACTTCACCAAGTTCCCAGGATACTACTGCACTGGGGATGGTAAGTGGCGGAGTGAACAAATAAATTATTTCGTGTTTGTTTCACAGGCTACAGTTTTTTTACAGTTTCTTTACAATCGAGTCCTCGTTCCAATTTCAATGATAAAGTAATTTAACTTTCATTATTTTATTTTAGAATAATAGTAGATAGAATAACAGATATCCTTCGGTACTGCCAATAGGCATTAGTTACATACATTCTAATAACTATTCGCAAATAATTTGAGCTCATTATTCCTCTTTAATTGTGTTCTGTTGTGATGATTTCTGTCTTGCTATAATAAGGTGATGAGATACCAGATAGTCTAAATACAGCTGTGCCTAAGGTTTTTAAAATCATAGGCATTGATTGTCTGAAACGCCACTAGAGCTCAACACGTTCTTGTCAAGTGTTGTCTCGCCCCTTGTCATTAAATTTGTAAGAACGACGTCCTGTTTCCGATACAGGCGCCCGCCGCGATGAGGACGGCATGCTGTGGGTGACGGGCCGCATAGACGACATGCTCAACGTGTCGGGACATCTGATGTCCACGGCTGAGGTCGAGGGCATCCTGGCGGAGCACCCGCATGTGAACGAGGCCGCCGTCGTGTCGCGCCCGCACGCCATCAAGGGCGAGTCGCTCTACTGCTTCGTCACTCTCTCCCCTGGTTACGAATTCACCGACGCACTCGTCGACTCGCTCAAGAAGTGGGTCCGCCGCAGGATCGGCGCGTTCGCAGTCCCCGATTTGGTACAATACGCCCCCGGGCTGCCGAAGACCCGCTCCGGCAAGATCATGCGCCGCATCCTCAGGATGGTCGCTCTGGGCCAGCGCGATGTCGGCGACCTTTCCACCCTCGCCGACCCCAGCGTGGTTGAGGAGTTGTTCCGTAACAAGCCGAAGTAAAACCAAGGTTTAAGTGTGCCGTAAACCCACCCCACACGGGCCATTATAATTTCCTAGAACTTTAT
Organism: Campaea margaritaria; assembly: GCA_912999815.1. Classification (NCBI taxonomy): domain Eukaryota; kingdom Metazoa; phylum Arthropoda; class Insecta; order Lepidoptera; family Geometridae; genus Campaea; species Campaea margaritaria. The sequence goes on from OU538788.1 coordinate 13,624,038, forward strand.
TTCTCAGCAATGTTATGTAAAGCTATATCGATTCTTTCATTACTTTGTTCAAAACGAGTGTGCTTTAGACCACATGACTGAAGTAAAACTTCTTTAGCTCTCTTTTATCATTATTATTTTTATCGATATACCTATCATATAATATAATTTATTATTTATTATAAGTTTTTGTATTATCTATTTATTTATCATTTATCATGTACCCCCTTATCCCCTCACCCCCTTACCCCTTACTCCTCACACCTTGTCCCCTATCCCCTATGGCTATCCCCTCTCCTCTATCCCCTCTCCCCTATTCCCTCTCCCCTACCCCCTATCCCTATCCCTATCCCCTATCCGCTATCCCTTGTCCCCTGTCCCCTGTCCCCTATCCCCTATCCCTTATCGATAGGATATCGATTGGGATAGGGATAGGGATAGGGATAGGGATAGGGATAGGGATAGGGGACAGGGGATAGGGGATAGAGGACAGGGGATAGGAGGCATGGGATAGGGGATAGGGATAGGGGTAGGGGTAGGGGTAGGGGTAGGGGTAGGGACAGGGATAGGGATAGGGATAGGGATAGGGAGAGGGATAGGGACAGGGGATAGGGGATAGGGGACAGGGGATAGGAGGCATGGGATAGGGGATAGGGATAGGGGTAGGGGTAGGGGTAGGGGTAGGGACAGGGATAGGGATAGGGATAGGGAGAGGGATAGGGATAGGGGACAGGGGATAGGGAATAGGGGACAGGGGATAGGAGGCATGGGATAGGGGATAGGGATAGGGGTAGGGGTAGGGGTAGGGACAGGGATAGGGATAGGGATAGGGATAGGGATAGGGACAGGAACAGGGACAGGGACAGGGACAGGGACAGGGACAGGGACAGGGACAGGGACAGGGACAGGGACAGGGGCAGGGACAGGGACAGGGACAGGGGCAGGGACAGGGATAGGGGACAGGGGATAGGAGACATGGGATAGGGGATAGGGATAGGGGTAGGAATAGGGATAGAGATGGGGATGGGGATGGAGATGGGTATAGGGAGAGGGATAGGGATAGCCCTATCCCTACCCCTAATCCCTTATTATTATTTCATATTTATTATTTTTTTATTTACCTCTCAGCTTCCATTTGCCTCGCCGGATCAGAATTTTCGCAAAGCATTCACCAACTTACTCGCCAAGTCAAGCGTGCGTAAAGAAGTTTTACTTCAAAAATATTTGAACCGTTTACTCGTGTGTACTTTATTATTTTTAAAGTAAAACTTCTTTACGCACGCTTGACTTGGGGAGGAAGCTAGTAAATGCGTTATGAAAAATGTGACTGGGCGAGGCGAATGGAAGCTGAGATGTAAATTTATAATAAAATAATAAACATATGATAAATGATAAGTGATAATGGATAAGGGGTAAGGGGGTGAGGGGATGAGAGGATAAATGATAAATAAAAAAATAATACAATAAAATTATAATAATTAAAATATGATTTTCAATGATATAATTATCGATAAAATATAAAAAAAAGCTATAAAAATTTTACTTCAGCCGTGTGGTCTAAAGCACAGTAGTTTCTTTTTTTTTAAGTTTTATTTTTTTGGACTTTTTTGTGTTTTTTTTTTTTTATATGTAACTGTTTTGACTGTGTGACTCTTTTGTATTTAAGCTTCCAAAAAGTTCGGAAGTGTTTGTATTTTGTGTGTGCTGTGTAGCTAGGTCCATTACCTATGTCACCAGAGGCCAAACTCGGTACCATTGGCATTGGGGAGTAACGAACCGCGGTATTTGCGGTCTCGCGATCTGTCTCTTTGTACAGACGTGCAACTTTTTAGTGGCAGCCACAGACAACTAAACGGAAGAGTAGTATAACTGAGCAATAGACGGCCACTGTGCTAACAAACAAGAATCAGCCCTTTTCGAGGTGCTTCCTATTATTCGTTTTGAGCCATTATCGTTTCGTCCCTAATCTGCATTTATATCAAACGTATATAATTATATCCGATTTTACAACGTTCCGTCCCAAGTATGTAAAAAAATAACACGTGCTTTTTCTATCTGAGATATGATAAAGCATATAAACATCATGTTCATTACGGTTTCGTAATTAGTAAATGTAAACTATTGGATTTATTAATTCAAATTAAAATCGCGTTTGGGATCATTGCTAACTTCTGACGGTTCTGACGGACATTTATAACGGCTTTATTTTTATTGTTACCTGATTCTCGCAATATAATATTTAGGCTCGATGATACTGAACAAACCGGAACATAACTTTGTAGAAATCCATTTAATTTGCAGGATACGAGTAGAAATAACTATATAGAATGATAACTTATCAAACACTTAGTAATATTTACTCGTATTTATGAATGTTTAGAATGTTAGGTGATACTTGTAATCACTAATTAGATCGTAAGTCACATTTTACCAGTTTTGTTGTTTACCGCTTAAGGTTGCCATATCTGTTATGCTTCTGTGAGATAAGGAACTGCACAACAACAATCTAAGTTTTATTTAAGGAAAGTAGGTATAGAGAGATGAAGGAGTCAGGCCGGGCTGTTGCATTAACGCATTTTTTATAAGTTACGATAGGTTATGCCTACGATATTAGTGTTAGTTTTGATTTGATTTTCTCACTCATGTTTTTGCTAAATGTCCCGACGTATTTGACCCAGCATCGCACCGCCTGCCGCGCGTGTTGTGTAGTGTACGGAGAGGGTAACGCAGATATCGCGCTACCGCGCGGGCGGGCGAATGCCGTTGCTAAACACGGCGGATTAAGCGGCGAAGAGATTCTTACACGCGTCGCGGCGGCGCGCGGTGCCGTGTGAAATACGCCCCCCCTTTTAAAATTTTTTGTTGTTATTTTTATTATATTTTAGCATATATCGATTCTGTTGATACAATCATTCCATTTCGAATTAATGATTATTATTATTTGGGTGGGACAGTATGAGAATGAGCGTTAACGCACATGAACGATTTTAGCAACAGCTGTGATTGAATATTAATTGTAAGTGTTAATTCGAGACGGTCTACAACCAAGGGTTCCGTGCTGTCTCATTATAATAATAGTTTAATATATACTTTATTTGCTATCTCTTATTTCTTCTTTTGTGTGCTATTTTTATATTTTTATGTCTTTTGACATGGGTCCACGCTAACAGGAGACAGTTTAGTGTTCCACGTTTACGCTCATGCGTGCGTTGGCGTACCTTACCGTGACCGATGTGCTGCAACATTTGACGATCTACGCAACTGAATATATACCGCATATTCGTCTCCAGTTTGCATGAGCAGGGACCGAAAAAGGTCAATTTTTGACTATTGGGCAGAAGTGGTCCGTGGCGACCACCGTGGCCACCACTAACAATAATAAAATTGTGGCTGGTTTGCAGTCACGTTTAGAAGCAACAACTCCAGTTCTAGTTATGGGTGTACCTTAGTTTTGATATTATTTCGTTTTGTTCTCGCACAAATATGGAGTTATGGAGTAGTGCTAATAGAGCAACTGTGTCGGCTGCCACACATTGCGATGTATGGGACTAGATAGATAATTAGTGCTTTCATAGACGTGTCAACAGACCCAATCACATTAAACACCATATTCGATTGTACTCGTGAATATACGGAAGATGCGTATCAAATATAGTTATCGAGCACAGCATCTAGTCGCCAATGTGTGGATAGCCTTTAATGTATTTCTGTGTTATCTTTATGATGTAACCATTTTCAGTGTCTAATAATAATCTTTAGCTGTAGGTAACTTTTAGCTGATAAGTGAACTAGTTATAAGAGATGCGACACGCCTGTCCTTTACCGGAATGTATTATTTAATTGGTGAGAAGTAAATGGTAGTGTTATCTTTGGAGATGTGATGCCATCATGAATGTAATTAACATTTTATCTAAAGGAATTTCTTAGTAGACTTCTTTCTCGATTTCAATAATGGTTCCACGTGGATTCAACGTTTATAAATTATTCTTTAGCATGGAATGGCATACATTTTATATTAATTTTTTACTAGCATTGTTGACTGGGATATTATTTAAAGCCAAGCTAAGTCGCATGACAACCATAATACCTACATCAAGGCTACACTGTAAAAGAAACGGGAAATCTAGGCTTTTTGGAGTCCACGTGGACGAAGTCGCAACGACAGCTAAGTAAAATGATATGTTTTATGTTGTATGAACTATTTATTTGCAAACGAGTACTTACTCGTAATACGACCGGGTACATAAGGTTAGGTATGGGTGTGTCGCAATGCTGGCCGGGTGCAATAACCTCACCGATTTCGGTGTCAACTGTCACCAAGTGCGTTCTCCAGAAAATGCCTGACTATTTGGCACTACCTACCGAATTTCACTCATTTCTGTTCGACAATAGACATTTTTCGAAACAACTCGCAACATATCAAGAATATCATACCTATTGCTAAAGTTATCTTGGGGACGTACTTTTGGGGCTATCTAGTTAGGAAAACTATTGATGTGGTATTTCATTGCACTTATTTGTAATGCACAACGTGTCATTTATGATTTGTTTGATTATTATGTTTAATGTTCGGTTATTACGTGTCTTTATAGGGAGTGATGCTTTGATGAAGGATTGATGCTTTGATAATGGCGTGATGTCTTAATGGAAAAGAGTTTTTAGGATCAGAAGCTTTGTAAAGGAATGATGTCATTACAATGGAAATCACTATGCTTACTGAAGTCGGCGTCATCTGTCGATGGTTCGCAGGCCTTACTTGCGCAGTGCGCCCATGCTGAAGGGCTAGGAACCGTCACTGCAAGGATCGTAATCTACTCGCATCAGCCGTACAATTTGTTATCAAAAACAAGTTTGTACTTACCGTGTTTTCTAGCATAGTTCCGTTCTATGACATCATTGCCTAACGCATTTGCCTTAAGGCAAATATTTAGTTTAAGTTTTTTTCTTCTATTATAAATTGTTGTCACAACTGCATGTAATTTTGAATAAATGATTAAAAATATTATGTCTTTAATTTAAATAGCACTTACCCCTAGGTCCCAAATAAACATAAGATAGTACCTACTGGATAGTTTACCTCGTTCAGTAAAAAGTGGCGACGAAAAAGTAAACTAATCTTATAAAATCAGCTAGGTAGGAGTGTATACATGCTTCTGAAATAAGGTCAAGACGATATTGACCGTACTATACGGTCTTTATTTTATTAAACTTCACCTAATAGGCAGGCAGGCAGTATTGTATGGTAGGACAAATTTTTTGACCTTGTTTCCATCGTTCAGTTGATTCTTTATTCCATAGAAAAATACATAGAAATACGCTAGCTTTTAACCGCTGTTTAACCTTCTTGTCGGAGGTGGTAAACTGCGGTTTCACCCGCGTAGTTCCCGTTTTGACCCACGGAACATACTAAACAGTACCCTATTAGTCAGTCCTGGCTATAAACTATCTGTGTTCCAAATTTCATTCGAATCCGTTCAGTAGTTTTTGCGTGAAAGAGGAACAAACATCCATTCTCACAAACTTTCGCATTTATAATAATTAGTAGGATGTCTGGCAGAATATATTTTCAACAAAAACTTTTAAAAGCTTATAGGAACCTCACTTTCACTACGAGTATGAGAAAAGCTTGAAATAGGTGACTACATTAGAGTACAAAACAAAACGAAAGTACACTAAACCGAGGCGAATAGGATCAGGGGGTGAATCAGATAACCAATAAGAAATTCGGTCATATTTCAAAATCCGCGGCTAACTAAATGAAACCAATTAGCGCAACACATTGCTTCTAACCACCTGGACGCGCCGAGAATGATTTAGCTCGACACTACCTCACGGGTCACTCTGGGCGACGCTTCTGGAGGACCGCTTATTCGTCTGTGACAAACAAAAAGTGATCTGAATCGCCCCGGTCCTCTATATTATCAATTCTGTGGTACAGCTCACTCCATATTATTATACTGAAAACTGAAACTAGTGATTACGTAATCAGTAAACGTGATTTATTAGCTAAGGTGGCTATTTGTGTGACCCAACTGGTCTATAACAATAATAAATAAACTGCTTATATACAACGGGTACCCTTAGCTATCTTACAGCTTGACATACCTACAGATTGTAGCAGTTGTGTACGAGAAGTATGTATCTACACAACTGTAAGTGCATTCTATTCACAGATTTTATCTGCGAATCTATTATTCGAAAATTCCTGTCAAAATCAATAAAAATTTAATTTATCATCAACCTATATCAGCTCACTGCTGAACACGAGAGCACCTCACTTTTGTGAGGAGGATTAACCCATAATCCACCAAGGGACCGGCCTGGGCCGGATTGGTGTATAACATACCTACCTCCGAAATAATTCTGGAGGTGTGTGGGTTTCCTAACGATGTTTTCCTTCGCCGTAAAGTAAGTGATAATTTACCTACATAAGTTTTAAATGAAACACATTATCACGAGCCCGCGCTGGGATTTGAACTCACGACCCCCTTGGAAGGCGGACGTTCTCTCACTAGGCTATTCTTAACCTAATTATTGATACACACGTACATCTTTTTCTTCCACCATGGATGGTTGACTGGTAGAAAATGCTCTCAGCATTAAGCACGCTACTGATACTACGAGCAGCTATTAAATCTGTGCATTATATTATTAAACAAACAAATATAACCCCGCGACTAATTCATATCCTATTATTTGACGAGAGATATATTTCAATATGACCCCTGAAAAAAACCTAACTAGGTGTCCCTGAATCTAGGGAATCAGGAACTAAGAGGACCATAGTCCTCTAATGTTTGCGGTTCACACAAATCTTTGCCCTGTGCGAGAATCGAACCCGCAACTTCACGCTTTGCAATCGGCTCATCAGTCACTTACGCCACGGATGCCGTCAATTACCCTGGTTAGAAGGCCGAGAAGAAAGAGAGCAAGCAAGGGGGATACTTCCGCTTCTTATGTCATTGTGGTTAGCGGAAAAGCTGTTTCGCAATTATTTTCACGCATGCCCGGAGCCCCGATTCCACCGAACCGCCACCGTCACGTCAGCCGCCACTTCCGGGACCACCCCGCTTACGTTCCGCTAAGTAGGTAGTAGCTACCCTACCTACCTACTATAATTAAATAGTACCTAGGGTTTGCAAACAAAATAATGATCATAACGGTTTACCCGTGGGAAACCGAAAATTTAACGTTATTGTTTTTGTGTTTTTCCCTCTGGGTTTTGGATACACTCTGTAGATACACTAATATCTAAACCAAACATTTGCGACTCATTTTGGCGGATTAAACATCGTTGTAATCGTCAATCATATTTCTTGCAGAAAGTTCGTTCACCAAACGCGTGATAAATGAAAGATACCTGTCAGTTCAGCTAGAGCCGTCAAAGCACACAACACTATTACTTCTAACGAAGAGCCTTCAGTACAGATGCGAAATAAACAGCAAAGAGAGTAGGAGCCATCACGTTACCTTGCCTGACGCCACCCTGGTATCTAACAAATGGTCTAAAACGCTTACAAGATCTCAATTCCAAGCGCCTTCTTAAAAGTAACCCTCTTCAGGCTAACTGCAGCTACGTCTATAACTCAACTGCGCAATGTAACAGGACCTTTAACATCTTCAATGCAGAGAACACAACTGTCGTGTTTTTCATAACTTGCCACGAGTACGGCAAAACACAACTGTTGTGTTTGTTGTATGGGAAAACACTATGGCGCGTGCAGAGCCACACCCGTGGCTAGACAAGCAAATCGGCTCAGCTTTGCTAGCGCTTTGTTTGCCCTCTCACCTCAGAGGGCATCATTATTTCTTTTTATATTATTCTGTCCTGTTTCTTCGAGTGTTCATGTGTAACATTAACCATAAGTCGAAAAACAGATCAATGAAGCGCGGCATGTGACGAGGGAGTTTTGTCTTTCGCCAGATGCTCGTGAACGTGCACGAGTGTGCGCAAATGATACAATAGACCGAAAAAACGTATACCTACTTAATACTTAACTTAATTTTTTTTCCCACCCCCAGGATGTTTCAATAGGTAATTTCTAAATCTCACTTCCTTTTTACTATGGAGGAACCCAGATCTCTATTATGTAGTTGTCCCTACCTACTAGGGACATACTGTATGTCTCTGCGATCTCGATTCTCCAGGACAGGGATAAAAACAAAGTATTGAGCAGAAGAACAATTTTAGCATCTCATTTATTTGTTTGAACAGTACAGGCATAAATAAATGAAGAGAGCTGTTGCGTCTTAGTATCTTTATTTCAAAACAAATTAAATAAATACACGAGCAAAATTAAATGAATAACAAAAATATTGAAATTAAGTTTTTACTATAAATTTTCCATTTTTAAGGAATGTTTAATACGCTTTGAAGTTAACGGGTTTGATTTCAAAAATTAATATAATAGTAATAAACACAATACCTTCATTTGCGTCGCTCAATCAGGTAAAAAGAGACACAGTGCCGAATCTTTCACCAGCATTTGGGAATTACGACAATGCGTATGCCGAAATTTCGTGACACTTATTCCAACAAATACGAGGGACTTTCAACAAAAACTGAGAATGCTTTACAAAGTCTTTGAAGGTTAAAAAGTAAAAAAAAGCTGGACTATAATGTAAAATACCAAAAAATATGGACGGCCTGCGTGGCGTAAGGTAATTAGCCGGGCGGCTGCGAAGCGTGAGGTTGCGGGTTCGATTCCCGCACAGTGCAAAGATTTGTATAAACCACAAGTATTTGCTCTGAGTCTGGTCCTGGTAGTGCCTCATTCCCTAGATACAGGGAATCCTAGTTAGGTGTCAGGACTTATGTACGTGATCGCTAAAAATAAAGGCCTTGTTTGTTGTTTAAAAATAGCAATCTTTAAGTTTGCGAGTAGCCGTAGCGTGTTGGCAAAAACGGAAACTAGCGTTTATTAAGTATCTTTGGTTGAACGATTTCGCTCCGGAACAAATCGATTAATATTTGTGGGATACATTAGGGGTAAATGCTAAGGCATATTCTACAGTTACAAATTGGTGCAACGAAATTAAAGGCGAAGGAACTTCTATTAAAGATCCCGCTCGGGACGCCCTGCTACAGCGTTGATCGAAAAAATTGTTAGAATAGACAAAAAATTGTTTTATCAGATCTTCGTAGGTTTTTTGCCGAATAATGAAAGGTTCTGACGGATACAATGCATAATAAAATCCGCGATAAAACAGGGAGAAACAAAGAATGCCTTGTTTCATCAAGGTAACGCCGCTCACGAGTCTGCAGTTGCGATGGCGGGATTTGAAACACTTGAGCATCCTCCATAATCACCAGACCTTGCCGCTCGTGGTTTCTATCTTTATCCGGAGTTGAAAAGTATTCGAGAGGACAGCGAGTTGAAGACGGAGAAGTAGTCGCAGCTGTACAGCAATTTTAAGTGCTTAGGAAGAAGAGCTTTTTTGATGGCAAAAAGATATTCCTAGGGTATTACACCATTAGGTCGAAAAATAAACTGACATAATGATTAAAAAAACTCACATTTTCTTGAACGCCCCTGGTACGTGTGTACAAGTAAGACAAATAAAAAAAATGCCTGTAACTTTGAATCTCTATCATATGTGCCAGAATCTTATTTAAATCTTTTCTTCACTTATAAATCTATGGGCACATTATGAACGGCCAAAGATCAGGCAACCTTTTATGGTGGACCTTTTACCTTTAAGGACGAATCGTCATGCTTCTTCATTACAAAGGAATGGAATACTTTGCCTTCGTCTGTGTTCCCGTCTAAATTTAACCGTGGGTGTTCAAGTCGAGAGTTGATAGGTATCTCCTAGGCAGGTGTGCTTAACCTTCGGCCACATCATCGGTTCGCATCAGGTGAGATAGTGGTCATAAATAAAAAAAAATGCATGAATGATAAACTTAAATAACATCAAAGATTAATTCATTTAGTTTTCTTCTTCTTAGCGGGAACCGCTGCAGGCTCGTTCTTCTTGAAGTAAATACCGTAGAACACGGCTGTAGCTAACACAAGGATGGTGGAGATCACTGCTATGTATTCCACGCGGTTCCTGCAATCAAACAAATAGGCTGATTCACACAATTCTACAACCAAATAGGTAGAAGACGTATAAAAACCGAGGACCCTACGATAGTTAACTAACTGTGTGTTATCTGGGGGGTTAACCACGTACTTATTCTTATTCCATGCAGTTAATTTTAAGGCCTTAAACTGAACGGCCTAGATTGGCATCACACACTCATAAATGACAAACTTGACGTGACGTCACTCAAAAGTAGACTGAAGAGAATAAGAGAATGAGATGGAGTTATATAAACTCCCATAAATGCTTAGCGATATTAGTGGTGACAGTTAGCAGGGCAGTTCAGTTTAAGGCCTTAAGCTGGATGGATTTAACTGTTCGTGGCGAGGCCCCAGCACAGTGAGCTTCTTATACTCGTGACGCTGCTATCATAGTAGAAACATATACAGCTCTCTCTAGCATCAGCGGTTAGGAGACATTGTATCGCTACCCAGTCTGTGCAACAAATCGATTATTCCCATTGAGAGCTAAATGCTAATATTCTCTTTGTTATCAATGCTGTTACAACCTAACCTTTCAACTGTCACCCCGGTTGCTCTCGGTTTGGTTCTGGGAAAATTTGAATTACAGTAAAACGCGTGTATTGATTAAGAAAAAACAATGAACTAACTTGGCGACAAAGAAAATTTGACAAACCAAAAATGACCAACCGTATTTTTGTGTGCATGCAGCGGACTTAAATTTATTTTTAGAGATATTAAGAGCCCCTTAGTTAAGCGAGTAAATAATCCCAAAAACGTGACATACAAAAAAACTATTGACAAAAGGCATATAATATTATGGCGCTTCTCGCCGATGGCTAAATTATTATCACTTAAAAAAAAACTTTTTAACTGTTTCTTCTGCACAATCACATCATCATTATCTATACATATGTATATAGTTGACCGGTAAAGAACAAAAAGGCTGTATAGGTACTGTGAGGATAACCAACGAAAGAGAACCAAAATTAGCTTCCAATTGTAGTAACAGGACACCTTTCGAGTCACATCCCTCCTACATCTAGAAATTGATTATTGATTATCTTCAAACAGCTGAACAGATTTTCTCGAAACCTAGCAAGAAAACTCTGGAACAATGGCCTTCCAAACAAGACAAAACTAAAACAAAATCGGTTCATCCGTTTGGAAGCTACGACGCCACACTAATGACACCACCCTTTTTGCGTCAGAGGTTAAAAGGACAGCCCGTGAATGAAGTCGCGGATATCAGTTAGTTTGTTTACAAATTTCGGACCATCGCTTATCATCACAGCTATTGAACTCTATGTGGCATATTATTTTATATCAGATAACTCCAATTGATACAAACAAATACAATATCGTGATACCTATCACGATGCACTTGTTTGGATTATACTAGTTACTGTAATAAGTTATCAAAATACATGCTGAGTGCCGCGGTTTCACCCGCCTTGATTATTATCCAGCAGGAGTCAGGAATAGATAGTAGGTACTACGTACCCGCACTTTGGCCAGTTATTCAGTCACCAAGTACAGGTCACACACATACACACATCAGGACAGAACAGGACAACAGACTCATACACTCACCCACAAGGAAGAATGTCTTGTGTGTGTTGTTGTAAATGTTATAGGCAGGACACTTACCTTTAGGTGACGGGTCAGGCACGTCTCTTGACTCACTAACATAAGTATATCAAGTACATTAAAAATTAGACAAACCCCTGACACATAAATCATAGCTAATATTTACGAAATTATTGCTAAATAACTGTTTGTAGGCGCCGCGCTTGTTATGCAACAGATTCCAATATCATTGGAGAGACAACGTACTAAATGTGGAATCACATCTCTCATCTAGATAAGAGTTGAATATCTGAGCTTGCATTATAGCTAAGAACACGAGTCAACTTACAAACAAAAACGAAATTAAAATGGGTCCATACGTTGGAGTTACGATGCCACATTATAAACATCAACCTTATAACATGGCTGTTATAGCGTCTAGAATTGATAAAATAAAGTACTACTGGTTACGTTACTTTCTACTGGTTACTTACGGGAACGGAGTCCCGCAGATGGTGTACCACGAGGAACCAGGCGCCGGTCTCTGGTTGACGCAGTGGAAGTCGAAGTAGCCCTCGTCGTATTGTTCAAGGCATAAGTACTTGCGCTTGTATAGAGTCTGGAAGATTATAAAGTTCATTTTAGCGTGTTAACTATCTTCGACCGCGGGACATACCTTTGCTATAAGTTTCGTAGGCAGGTAGGCTCGTTATTTTTAATAACAGAAGCGATAGGTGTTTGTCTTTTTATTGGTTTCTAGCTGGTCCCACGCAGTGCCGGATTAACCACGTAGCAAGAGTAGCAATTGCTACCGGCACGAAAGGGGGCCCCGAATAAAATTTCTTATTAAATAATGCATTATTGAGAGGGTGTTTTCATGAATCATAATCCAAATAAATTCGTTATTTATCATAACTATTTAATTTTGAACAAAATTGCCCTTTACATCTTTTGATTTCAATGAATATTGTATGAGATAGTATAATAAGTTTTAATTTAGTACCACGCGCACATTAATTGCAAGGCAGGCGATCCTGAAGGAGCGCGCAACTGTCTGTCTGTCTGTGCGCTTATCAGGATTACCCGTATGCGCCTGTTATACTTATTTTACCTATTGAAACTACCTATTGGGTATCTGAACCACATGATATGTAAGTATTTGAAATCAGTTTTTTTATATCAGTTTTATTTAACTTCCTTAAACTTACTACATATTTAACTCACAGTAGCATAATAAAATCTGTCCATCAATCCTTGTTTATCTGTTTATCTTCCACGTGTATGGTACTTGCTTAGTGAGCTAAATGTTTTCTTTTTATCTACCTACACACTTTACATAAAAAAATACTTATACTCAAACATTTCTGTTTTGGAAGAATTACGTCGTGGAACATTTGTTACAGTCGAGCTCATAGTCAGGGCCGAATTAAGCCAATCGGGGCATCTGGATCTATCAATGCAATTCTCGGGGGCCCTAGGCAATGCAATTCTCGGGGACCCTTTACTTGACATTTTTCTTACTTTTTAAAATATATTTTTCCTATAACAAAAGTCAAATCGATCACCAACCAAGCATCTCGACGAGTTTTGAAAAGAAGAAGGTATAACATTGTAGAAGTATACAAATTCTCAAAAAAAAAAATTGTTAGATGATACATTATTTTTTCTATGTGCGTGCCCCGCATCAACTATTCCCCATGCGCCCCTAATCGATGCGGAGTCCCTAAGCAGTTGCCTTATCCACCTTATGGATAATCCGGCCCTGTTCATATTCGAGCATCGAAGAATTCCTCAAGAGTAATCAGCATCGTTGCCATTGTATGTAGTAGTTCCCCGAGAAGTAGAGCTTGACTTGGGGAGTAAGCTGGTGAATGCGTTACGAAAAATGTGATCGGGCGAGGTCAATGGAAGTTGAGAGGAAGATATAAATTCGTAAAAGCTGGGTCCACATTTTACCACAGCTTCCTCAGGAGGACCCTGAATGGATCCCTGCGTAACATTAGGTCGCTTTGTACCGCCATGTCATAATAATAATTGTTGTCACTTAGAATCTTACTCTTGGAGGATTATTCCGCGCCTATGAATTCTACTGTCAGAGTTACTGTTATTCCAAGTGTCAGGCTAAGTGTTTTCCGTCACTTTGCCCTCGAGATAATTATTATTATGCAGCTGAAAATAGCGTACCGACTTTATTTCATTAGTGTCACATTTTTTCCCTGAATAAAATAATGGTATAACAGTGTAAACAATTGCTGTTGCTCCGTGTGCTCCGGTACCAAAATAAAACAGAAAAGGTCTGCTCAGAACAGCTCTTTGTGTAACAGTCTGCCTAAGGTAAAGGGTATAGGAGTTCTTTGTAAGGCAAAGTTAATGTTTGCTATGCCATAGTATAATTGACATTTTCAACGTCCATAAATATTAATAGTTTTTGTATTTGGCAGCAGATAGCGGTGTTCACTCGCCAGCACTCGCTTTTCGGTGAAGGAAAAGATCGTTAGGAAACCCATACTTACATACCCACCCGAGAATTATTTCAGAGGTAGGAATGTAAGCCACCAATCCGGACCGGGCCCCCGTGGTGGACATGGCCTAACCCACCTCACGAAATTAAGGGGAGACAGTACTATTTTTACATTATATTATAATTATTATTTCATTTGTATTTTTACCTGGTTTACCTTTCCATACTTAGCGTACTTTTGTTTCTTTTCTTACTGCTACGACCATTTTTTACACTATCTGTCAACTTTGGTTTATATAAAGTAAATACGTCATTAGATGTAAGACCTAAGAATAAGCTTGTATAGATTACTGTATATTATCAAACTTTACCAAAATGCATTGATACAGCCTCTCCGGAACCAAATTACGTTCCGATCCTGCCAGGATTCCAAATTACCCCTATGTAGCGCTTACGACCAGACGAAAGACGTTCGTCTCAACGGTTTAAAAAGCGACCTCACCTGTCCAAAGGGAGTGACCAACGTGGCCATTTCGTTGCATGGCCCCACGGGCTCGTGGAACCCGACAGACACCTCGCTCTCCGGGTTGTAGAACACCACCGTCACCCAGTACACGGCGTAGTGGACCGCTAGCGTTAGGATCAGAATGTAGTCGATCGCAGTCAACCTGCAACAATATATGACTTCTAAAACGCAGCACGCGGAGGAGGACTAACACAAGATTTAACGTACTGTCTAACCTAGATTTGCATGACGTGCTTTTGATTGTAGCTGAAGTGAAAAGTGTCACAGTTTCCAGTCAAGAGGGTAGAAAGGAACATCCGCATCCGACACTATAACAATCAGTCCATTGCCAAATTCCACCAGAAACACGCGCTTTTTTAATTATTCTGAATTTAAATTAAACATCCTACAGATCTTTAGTTTATTTTAGATACTAATATCCTCGATAAATAGAATGATGTTTGTAAGTAGTCTTTGTCAAATGGCACTGCGCCTGCAAAAACAATTGAATACGCATGTAGATTATAACCATGATGCATCTGGCAGGCGTCAAGTTAGTTAATTATTGGGTCGGGCAGCTTGGCAGCGTAGGTATAAAGTAGGTTTGTAGATTTGAATAGCGCCACACGTAGTTTTACGTCATGTTACTACTAACCTACGGACTTCACTCACGTCACTCCTACGATCCCACTTCAATATCACAGACCATATAATTTATCTTCAGATCTTAAATCAATACCTAGCAGGCTAAAGCATAAATGATGACCGCACATGACCTATACTTTACATTTATTGTCCTGTTTCCACGTGAACTTTGTTACTTTGTTACTTTTTTTATCTTAACAAAATCTCGGTTTTGTTGTCTGTTATGGGCAGGCGTAGCGCTTACCATCAGGTGAACAACTTGATCGTCTCGTCACTCAGTCAAATAAAAAAAAACCGTTTAGAAAATTACAACATGAAACCCTGATGAGCACTACAGAGTTTGTCTATGAGGGTAGGACACACTAGTTAACAAACAATAATATGCAAAAAGAAGACAAATAGGCGCATGTCCTGTCGTTTGCGCTTGCTTCCTGTCATAAGCCTTAGATGAGGATAACATGAAGAGGCTTAGCAGCAAGCTAATATTTTAAGAAGCCTCAGTGCAAAAGGTTCTGGCCACCCCAAACCATCTAACAAAATCGGTATCAGCCCGTATTGGCACGCTCTCGTAACTGTAATTTCTTTCTCTTTTTGTTTGGATTTATGTTTCTTCTTCTTCTTCTTCTATACATAGCATTTAGATGTTTGACATCGTCACAGAAAACGATCGCTTTTGGATCCCTATGCGAGTTAAATTTTCATTGTAAGCTTCATAAAGTTTACAGACTGTATCTAACATCTAGAGTACCCATCTATAGCTCTCTTTTTAAATTAAATAATTTATTACAGAATACAGTATAGGTAGTGTCCAATAAAATCAACTGGCAATAAATATAAGGTTGATAGGTATCTAAGTATTATGATAATTTTTCTCCAAGTGCGCCAGCATTGTTTGTCTTGAGTATTTAAACAGGTGGTTCGACTAGCAACACGCAACTGTTAGCTTGAACAATAGCTAGCCACCATACTTATCAACAAATAATGTATAATATAACATAACTAGCACAAAATATTGTGTAATATAACATAACTAGCGGCTCTACCTTGCTTTAATCTTCTCCCTCTCAGCGAGTAGGCCGTGGATGACGAAAGCCGCAAATACGGAAAACAGCATGAAGAAGGTGACCTCCGAGTGGATCTTGAAGACGTCGTGTAGAGGATGGTAGATGGGCACGAACATCAGAACCCCGCCGGGCATGCCCAGGAGAGTAGCGAGCAGAAGCGACTTCCATTCAGCGCATTTGCTGGAAATATCAACCAACTTGTAATTGCCAATAAACCCTATAGTAAAATAGGAGAAAAACTTGACCGTTTGTTACATTTGCTTATGCCATGAATCGTTTTAAGCCTTTAGGTTTGGGTAGTTTGTCCTTTATCCAAATCATTTCACTGCTTGGCGAAAAGCCCTTGTAAAGAATCAATTTATTTTACGTCATTGAGTTTGACGGAACTTTTGAGACTATACTCGTATTGAGCGATTGAGAACATAATTATCATAAATCTGCTTCTCTTCCTTTTATCTCAGCCTTATCTATTGATATTTATCTATTGAGCTCGAATCCACGTACTTTTACGTTTTATAATATGGTATAGGCCTCCATGTTTCTGCTCACATAAGGTGATTACTGTGCCCAAATTAGCAACTCGACGCGGCTCAGGAGAAATATTTCGCAAAATACCATTGAAAGAAATCCCACGCAGCGCGCACTTCAACCTGGCTGTTACGTCTAATATTCCGTCGAAATAACACGGAAAATTAGAAAATAATACTTTCTATGGACACGATTGTTCGATTGTGAAATTCATTTCATTACATTCATTTTCGCTATTTCCATAAATTGTTGCGCGAAGTGAAGCTTCTGTACGTAGTACTGTCTATTCTGTGCCTGAGGGAGGATTTCGCTTTAGAAAGTAGGCCCTTTGATGAGACTAAGGGCCTTATCCACAGAACATAATCAACACACGTTTCAGTCTACGTGTCTACCAACCATATGTTCCGATCCTTACCCTGCAGACTCCCATTGGTTGACTTGAGGCGCGAACCACCTGCGGCTCGCGTGGAAGATAAAGAAGAAACTCGCAGCGAAGGTCGCGTGGAAGTAGTACGAGTTCCAGGGCACCCAGTAGTGTCTGTCGAATATGTTCGGGTCGGTGTCGTGCCAGGTCCAGTGCACGAACTTCACGGCAGTGATGTCGTAAGGTATGTCTATGAGAATCACCAGCAAGCCCACTGCGAAGGGCTCGGAGTACCGCGGCAAGTTCAGCCTGGATATGGCGTAGGCCGCCTGGTATATGAACGCTGGGTCTGTGAAAATGCGTGACGGTTTGATGATCTACTTACAATGTCCTGGTTTTTTTGGATGGTCACTAGCACTGTAAACTGTAACCCACTGTGGGCCATTTTAGGAAAATAACATTTTAAAGTTATTGTGAAATATTCGACATTATTATACGATAGAGTTCGTACAATTAAGTTGTACATACTTAAAATATAATCATACGTACATAATAATATAATGTGCAAAGGCAACCGCGCTCCAAACAGCATTACAGGGGTCTGGGAGTGCCAGAAGTTGTCGTAATCTGGTAGAACGATGTGCCAGAAATTGTCAGCGTAGAGGCCGTGCAGAACCGTCCCCAGCCAGAAGTACGGCCATCTTCCTCCTTTCTTTATAGCTGAAATAACATAAATGAACTCAAGCAAGCATGCATGCCGTGTGTGTGCTATAGAATAGATGAACCAGCATTTGAACATAAACATGTTGAGATGAATTTGTATTGAGATGCAGGCCGGCCGACACAATAGATCATCATCATCGTCAATCCATATCAGACGACTGCTGAGCACGGGGCTCCCCTCACTTACGTGAGGTGAATTAGGCCATAATCAACCACGGGGGCCCTGTCCGGTTTGGTGGATAACATACTACTTCCTCCGTATTAATTCTCGGGTAGGTATGTGGGTTTCTTCACGATGTTTTCCTTCATCGAAAAGCGAGTGATAATTAGGTCCATAATTAGGTATGTTATCACAAGAAAGACGTGCCCACATTGGGATTTGAACTCACGACCTGAAGGTAGTAAGGGCCTTGGAAGGCCGACGTTCTCCCATTAGGCTACGTAAACGCGATTGATATGTATTTTGGCGTAAGTAGATACTCTGAAGAGCCCAAGAGGTTTACTTACTGAATACGTATGAATACTAAGTAGTTACAAGGACAAGTATGCTCACCATGCAGCAAGGTCACGAGGCCTGACAGCATGTACACAGCCTGCGACAGGAGGTACGTGGGCTGTGCAGCCCATAGCTGTGCCACGTCATTAGTCCGTACCAGCCACTGGGAATGAACAGGACGATTAGCGCATTGGTATCGACAATTTATACATTAGATTACAGAATAAATAAGCCTAGGTCTAAGCCTTTTTACCGCAGATTCGTTGATGGAGCAGGGCCAGAAATATGCCAATAGAAAATTGGACAACTAGAATTGGTACCCCATTTCGTAATAAGCGTAGCTGACAGACCTTTCTACTAAAATTAAATTATAGTAACTTGTTTTATTTTTAGTACATGAGGAATAAATTTAAAATACGGATATTCATTAATAAAAGACATGTTTACAAAAAACCCCTAAAAATCTAAGACCTTTGGTGGAGAGCAAAATGCCTTGAATGCTGGCTACATTGCCACGCTGAATAGCATTGCTGTTTTTTTTTTTGTCTTACATAGTAGCCAGCATTCTGTTCAGCTCATTTAATGTTTGGTTAGATAAGTACATTGAAAGCCCTGTGTAGTGGGAGGCCTCTTCTACAAGTGACCGCCTGGGGAAGTACCGTCCGCCAAGCAGTAGTGTGCAAACATTACTGTGTTCCGGTTTCAAGAGAATTGTTTCCAGCGAAATTACTGGGCATATGAGACTTAAGAGTCGATGTCTCAGGGTGACGACCGCAGTGCAGTGCCGCGCTGGATTTTGGGTGGTCCTGTGACTGTTATAGGCAGGCGTAGCGCTTACCATCAGGTGAACGACTTGGTCGTCTCGTCACTCAGTCAAATAAAAAAGCCCTTAGAGAAGCTGATCAGTACTTAAGACCATAAATTTAACCTTAGCAACCATTTACAATACGCAGGCATTTAGGCCCACAGTGAAGTTTCAATCCAGAAGATAATTGATTAGCTACACCTGTGAATTACTTAGTTCTGATAAAAAATTGATAACATCCGTCGCCTTGCTATATCGAATGAAAATGTCCGTGAACGATTGCAGCAGAACTCCGTACCTAATCTATACCAATAATAAAATTAAATAAATGACTGCTAATTTCAAAATAAATGGCTGCGTCCTTACCTTTTTTTTTATTTGTCTGTTTGACGAGACGAACAAGTAGTTCATGTGATGGTCAGCGCTACGCCTGCCCATAACAGTTACAGTGCCACCCAGAACTTTGCATAGCATAATCCTGCGCGGCACTGCACTGCGCTCGACACCCTGAGACATCGGCTCTAAAGTCTCATATGCCAAGTAATGTAGCTGGAATCAGTGCCCTTAAAACCGGAACACAGTAATGTTTACACACTACTGCTTGGCCGGTGAATATCTGGCAAAGGTGTGGTACTTCCCCAGGCGGTTACTTGCAGAAAAGGCCTCGCACTACAAAACCTGATCTGGTGAGCTGCCTGTACGTTACTCGTTCAAACGTTATAGAATATACAGCGTTATTTCCGTCCGAAAAATATAATTTGAGTTACACTCAAGTTGCGCCTACGGGTACTTCTAGGTGTGGGAGTTTCTAGGACCACGAACCTCGTTATCAAGGGATAACAAGGTCCGTGGTCCTTGATTGTCGTGGTCCTGGTTCTTTAGGAATAAGGATTCCATACAAAGAATAGAGGTCGGAATATACTTGTGTGCGTACTTAAGTGACCGTTAAGTGTTACAAAAAAGTTATCTCAAAACCGAGCAACTTGCACTGGGGTCAAGTTGTTCTTGAGTCACTAAAGATAAGGTTATGTTTTAGGACAACGAGCGCCCTGTACATGTCGGTAGGTTCACAATGGAGAGGACCCATCTTATCAACACAGAAAACACTATAATATATTCCTGAAAATCTAGGTATTTTATAGATAAGTACCTAAATAAGCACGGTGTAACTACAGTGCTCAAAAACGTTTTCTACTCATGACTCTTATAAATCTATCATTACTCTCACTATCAGTAGGTACACTCAGGTACATAATCGCTATCCGTAGGTACATCACTATAATTATAAATACTCATCAGTCACATCTTCACTAATCAACATAGGTATAATTAAACCAAGCTCCCGCTGCGTCTGTCTGTCTGTGTGTGTCTGTTTGAACGCGATAAATCAAAGACTACCGAACGTGTTATCATACAGTTTTGACCAATATTTCCAATCATCAATATACCAATCATTCATGTTTTGTGAAAATTGGTTGAAATATGACGATGATGGTGGAAGATGTCGGAAAAAATCAAGCTGACCGGCGGGCCCGGATTGTCCATAAGGCGGATTAGGCAACTGCTTAGGGGCCCACGGGGGCCGATGCGGGCCACCCACAATGAAAAAAAAACGTTTCATCTATTTTTTTTTTGTGTTTTAGTTGAGGTACTTCCCCAATGTTATACCTTCTTCTTTTCAAAACTCGACGAGATGCTTGAATGGTGATCGACTTGAGTTTTGTAATAGATAAAATATGTATTTTAAAAAGTGAGAAAAGGGTAGGTAAAATAAAGAGGCTCCGAGAATTGCATTGCCTAGGGGCCCCGACTGGGTCAATCCGGCCCTGCTGACTGGGTCCTTTCGTCAAAAACGGTGCCTAATCCTTTGAGATATTACAAAACAATGTATGGTGGAATTGTTCCTCTTTTATAAGTGTACATAAAACTTTTATGTACACTTATAAAAGAGGAACAAAGATCCTGGTTAAAGATAGCTAATGCGGACTTTTATGATAAAAGTCCGCATTAGCTATCTTTAACCAGGATAGCTTACTATACTCATCCATATGTTTTTAACATTGGTCACATATAATGTGGTAATTTGAAAACTAGATAGATGGACGGTTTTTCTCTTCTGCAAGAGACCGCCTGGGGAAATACCACCACACCTTTGCTTCCAGACTGGGCATAATGAGACTTTAGAGCCGATGTCTCATGTTGACGATCGCAGTGCAATGCCGCGCAGGATTATGCAATGCAGTGTTCTGGGTGGTGCTGTGACTGTTATGGACAGCCGTAGCGCTTACCATCAGGTGAACGACTTGCTCGTCTCGTCACTCAGTTAAATAATAAAAAAGATAGATGGATAGAATATTAATTCTTATCAAATAAATTTTTTAAAACGTTTCTTATCTAGCAGTTCATGCACATTATTACTGCCCTTTACATCATGCAATAAAATAATTATAATTTAATATCTTAAAAGTTATAGCATAAGTAAAAATAGCGCACGACTAAATAAAAGCAAGCGGAAGGAATAGGTATACCTACGACTAAGATGCTCTGCTCTCCGCGCGAAGCCAGAGCACGCCGCTAGTAATCCTACTAATATTATAAATGCGAAAGATTGTGAGAATGGATGGATGGATGTTTGTTCCTCTTTCACGCAAAAACTACTGAAGTATGTTCCTGTGGGACAAAATGGTAACTACGCGGGTGTAACCGCAGGGCGCAGCTAGTATGATATAAATTTCAACTCGATACCTTGACTCGTTGTTGAGAAAAAGTCATGACAGAAAGACTAGCGGTCACCAAAGAGATCCTATAAGGGTTTTTTTTTTCCTTTTGAGGCTCAGAACTGTAAAAATATTACGTTAGATGGCATTGCAACGCATGTCGAGTATATAGTATATAGTATATAGGTACATCTAGAATACCTAATCACAGAGATAGAGATCTGTGAGTATAATATTTATTATATTATGTATAATATAGGTACCTCAGTAAGGTACCTAGGTAAGTAGGTACCTCATTCTCGTATCGACACGCGTGCGAGGTGGACGCTAAAACGAAACCAAAGAAAAACTTATTTGTTAGGCGCGCGATAAGCTCGACGCGGGAGCTACCTGCGCGGGCCCATTGTCTGCGCGCGCTATACAATAGAGTTGCCTACTGACGAAAGTGTGACGGAAGGTGAAGAGATGGAAATATGTGGTAGTAAATCAGGGAAAAGAAGCTTTGAAGAAGAGGAGAATAATGAAGAAGAGTGGAAAATAGCGGGGAAAAATAAGAAGTTGTGTCAAGAAGAAGGTAGCAAGTTAATTGAAGGGCGAGAAGAGAGTAGAAAAGCAGAAATTTATATATCAAGTCAAGAACTTATGCCTAAGCAATTCGCTTTAGCGCGACTACTTAAAGATCTGTGCATCCCAGATATACAAAATATAAAATATCTGAACCCTTATAAAATAAGGATTCAATTTAAAGATGAAAAGAGTATGGAATGCCTAATCTCTAATGAGTCAATAAAAAACAAAGGATGGCGCATCAATAAATTATCGGAAGTGAGTGATTCCTTTGGTGTCATCAAAGACGTGGATCTAGATTTATCGGAGGAAGAAATTATGAACAACATTACGTGTCCTGAATCTGTGGAACTCATATCGTTGAGACGACTTGACCGCCGCAATAGAGATAAGGATAGCAAGGATAAGAAGTGGAGTCCGTCCGAGTCGGTCCGCCTCTGCTTCAAGGGGAGCTATTTACCTACCTTTGTTTATGTCCACGATGTAAAAGTTCTGGTCGATCCCTATGTGTATCCCGTCACGCAATGTTTCCTCTGCTGGAAACTAGGTCATACTGTGAGGACATGTACAATAAAAAAAGAAGTTTGCCCTAAGTGCAGCGGAGACCATGTGACTAAAATGTGACACTAAGATTTTTAAATGTGTAAACTGTTCAGGAAATCATATGGCCATGACAAGAACATGCCCTGCATATTTAAAAGAAAAAACAATAAGAGCTATTATGGCAGAATATAATTATACCTACAGCAGAGCAGCACAAATGTACGCAGCGTCCCCTATTATCAAACCAGCAGAGGTGAAAAGAAACATTCAGGCCAAGATGCAATTAGTTACTTCGTCGAAAGGATCCGAGACAGTACCTCAACAGAAACCTCTTGTGATTGAAACCTCTTGTTATACAAAAGATGCCTCGGATGTACGGTCCGAAAAGAGTGTGATTATACCTACAAGACAGCAGAAGAAAAAGTCAAAAAAGAAGGCGACAAATGAAGCTAGGTATAATATACCTGAATGGGACTTTATGGTAGAAGAGGAAATTGAGAATGAGAAACAAGACGAGTGTGATATGAGTTCAGATGAGCGACAACCCGACAAGGTCACTATTACTGAGCTCTTGTCCAGAATCAAGAAAATTATGTTCCTAAAAGATCTTGATTTCCAAACAAAAGTGAAGAGCGTTATTCGGTTGTGTGTTGAGTGGATCATAGTAGTGGCGGTAGATAATGTTTCTGACTGGTCTATTTTTAAATTATTCTACGGATTATTCAATCTTAATGGATAGTACAAAGTTAATTAATCTGACTAATCTGAATTTACAGTGGAATGCCCAAAGTATTAGACCTAAATTACCATGCTTTGAACAGTTATTATTAAAGGAAAAAATTCATATCGCAGCAGTTAACGAAACGTGGTTAGAACGGGACAGCTCCTTCAAAGTAAGTCAGTACAATGTTTGTCGCTCTGATAGGGCTGACTCATACGGGGGAGTAGCTATAATTACTCATAGGTCAATTAAATCTCAAGTTTCTCACTTACACTTATCTAATTCTAATATCGAAATTGTTTGCGTTAAAATATTTAATTGTAAGTTAATTGAAAACATAATTTCTATTTATTGTTCTCCGTCGAGGCGCACGACTAAACAGGATTGGAATACTTTGTTTCCTTTGTTTAATAGACGTACTCTTTTACTGGGAGATTTTAATGCGCATCATTCTACATGGTCTTATAAAACGGATTACAGAGGTTCAATGATATTTGATTCTTTATTAGATAGCAACTTTATAGTTTTAAATGATGGTCGTGAAACGCGCATTAAATTAGTAAATGGAATTCTACAGAAATCTACTCCAGATTTATCGTTAGTAACATCGGATATTGCACTAGAATTTAATTGGAATGTACTTCAAGAAAACCTAGGTAGTGATCATTTAATTATGAAAATATGTACCAGTTATTATTCAACTTTAAAATCGGTTAATAAAAGAAACTATAAATTAGCGGATTGGGATAATTACACTAAGTGCTTAAATAATATTTTTGAAACTACTTTGATACCTAGTTTAAATAATAATCAACAATGCTATAATTTATTTTTAGATTGTCTAAATACAGCTGCGGACATACATATTCCGTTGAAGAAACTTAACCAAAATCCTGTATCTAAGTTCAAACCAAAACCTTATTGGAATACTCAATTATCCAAATCAGTCGCCACTCGCAGATTAGCATTGTCACAGTTTAGAAAAAACCCAACCCCACACAATTTAAATACACTCAATGAAAAAGTAAGGGAAGCTCAAAAACTAATTCGCCAAGCGAAAAGTAATAGTTGGTACAATTTATGCTCATCCTTCAATGAAAACACCACTTCTTCTGAGATGTGGCAACGTATGAGGTGGGTGAAAGGCTATAGATATAATCAACAAAATATTAGTCAATCACAAGCGTCGTGTCTACTTAACTCTCTTGCTCCCGACTATGTCGTTCCTAATGAACCTAATTTTGAAAATTGTAACTCCCAGATAGATGTTGAAATCTCCATCCAGGAGCTAGATGCGTGTATTAAATCCAAGGATACATCTCCTGGATGTGACGGTGTTACCTACTCGATGATAAAACACTTACCAGAAAACGGTAAGTTATTATTGCTGCTATTATACAATCGACTCTTATCATCTGCTTTTGTACCTACGCAGTGGCGGGCGGTAGGTATAGTGCCCATTATGAAGCCAGGGCGAGACCCAAATGAAGTTTCCTCCATACGTCCTATTTCTTTACTATCTTGTCTGTGCAAAATGTTTCACTCTATTTTAAATAAGAGACTAGAATGGTTTTTTGAGTACAATAATTTGTTTTCTACTAATATGATAGGATTTAGAAAAGGTAAGGCGTGTGCAGATAACTTAAGTCCCTTAATAACTAGAATTCAAATTGGATTTTCTGAAGGTCATTCGACTATTGGATGTTTTGTTGACGTTTCTAATGCCTATAATAACGTAGATGTACCGGTACTTTTATCAGTTTTAAATAAACTTCTGGTTGGCCCTAAAATTTGTAACTATTTGTGGAATTATCTTAAAGAGCGAACTTTGAAAATTAATGTTGGTGAAAACTGCTTGACAAGAGTTACTAGTATGGGTCTAGCTCAAGGAGATCCTCTATCTCCAATCCTATTTAATATTGCGACAATGGATATCTGTAAGTTATTAGAAAATAATGTATTTATATCACAATACGCGGATGACTTTGTTTTATACGTTCATTGTAAAAATATAACACAGGGAGGTCATAAATTAGAATCAGCACTAAAATTATTATATACATTACTAGCTAGGGTGGGATTGGATATCTCGCCGCATAAAAGTAAATTGTGTATTTTTAAACGTGGATTTGTTAAAGATACTTTAAATATTGAAATAAATAATACTAGATTAGAAATTGTTGAAAACGTAAAATATTTAGGACTTTGGATGGACAGGGGGATCAGATGGACAAAACATATAAACGAAATTCATGAAAAATGCCTCAAGTTTGTTAACGTTTTTAAAGTTTTGGTCGAATCAACGTGGGGAGTTCACCCTATTCATCTAAAACGGCTTTATATAGCTGTTGTTCGTAGTCGCCTTGATTACGCAAGTTTCTTTTATGATAATTGTAGCCGTAGTAGAATTTCTAAGTTAGATAAATTACAGAATCAATTTTTAAGGATCATAGGAGGATTTATTAAAAGTACCCCTATCCATGTCATGGAATCAGAGCTCTGTATTCCACCTCTATTTGTACGTAGGCATTACTTAGTGAGTAGGTATTGGTTGAAGTGTAAATCAATGAGCGACAGTGTTGTTATTGAATTGCTTGAGGAGCTTTCCTATCTGTTACCATTACCATTCTGGAATCGAAAAAGAAACCGCTGCTATTAAGTGTTCATAATATCCTTAAATATAACAGTATCCATAGCAGTAAACCATTGGAGATGTTTAGTTTGAAAACCTGGGTAAGTAATATAAATTTGAGTGATGTGCTGGAACTTAGTATTAAAATTATAGATAAACCTAAAAGACATTATAATCAGTTCGAACTTAAACTTAAATGTGCAAAATATCTATATGAGAAATATTCCGAATTTTATAAAATATTTTCCGATGGATCTTTAACTACTGACGGAAGGGGTGCCGCATTTTTAGATGCTGAGAATGTAATTGTATTAGACTTAAAATACGCACAAAAATATGTATCATGAACGTGGAACTCATAGCGTTGGCCGAAGCTTTATCTTATATAGAATCCATAAACTTTGACAAATTTGTCATATTTACCGATTCCAAGAGCGTCATTTTGCATACAGCTCGATGAGTCAGTGGGTCTAGCTTTCGTGGCATTCCATTAGCATATAGTTTGATAAATAATGTAAATAAAATGAGAAGTATGAACAAATGTATTAAAATCCAATGGATTCCATCTCATGTTGGACTGATGGGAAACGAAGAGGTGGATCGGCTGGCCAAGGAAGCGACTGTTGATGGCGACTTATTTAATTGTTTTCCTACCTATTCTGAATTAATTCCTTTTGTTAAAAAGTGTGCTTTTGAAATTTGGTCAGAATATTTCGATGAAAGATCTCTATCCAAAGGTATCTGGTACAAAACCGTTCAACCTTCACTTCTTCGTTCTCCATGGTTTCTACGGGCCGACATGGGAAGAAATGAGATAGTGACAGCTGCTAGGCTTCGATCCGGGCACATACCTATGAACAAGTTTGGCTATATGATGGGCAAAACAAGCACACTAAATTGCGAAGAATGTGGTAAAATTGAAGACGTGTTTCACATTATTATGGAATGTGCCAGGAACGACGGCCTGCGTCGACAACTATTTGCTGACGACCACGCTTTTTGGCAGGTAGGCGAATGTAACGCTATGTTGTCTCATCATCTATCAGATGATGCCAAAAAGCTATTCGATCTGTATATGGCGGCTGTGAAACTTAGATTGTGAATTTATCTTTGGATCTAGTTATAAGGGTAGCATAATCTTATAGATAAAACCCTGGATAAAAATAAATGATTTAAAAAAAAAAAAAGTAGGTACCTACCAACCTAGGTGCTTACTACGTAAATCGCAACAGAAAAACCTTCGCTATAGGTATAGGCATTAAAGGTAAGTATTAACTAGCAGTATATTATATCCTATTAATTATACTGTGCTAGCAGCTGCAATTCAAATAAGTACCTACCTACCTATATTTTCTTTATACGGAGTACCTTTACCGGTGCATGACCCTAGTTCACCCTACTTCCGACCCTCCTCCCACTCTACCTTCCCTAGTAGTGTTTAAAATTTAAACGGTTGACGATATAGGTATACATTATTTTGAATTTACAAAGTAAAAATTATATCTACATAGAGGAAAATAAGGTTAATTACTAACCGATACAGTTGTGTCAGCCATCGCGCGTGTCCTCACGAAAACCGAGTGAATCGAGCACTGTATAATTTTAATCTACCCAATAGTATAGTGCCCACTGAAGTTTAAAAAAGTAGACTGAACGGTGCTACCATGCACATTTTGTTAAAACTCCTCGATAAAAAAGTTCTTTAGCCAGATTATTATAATTATACTTACCTATACCTACAAACCTAATATACGTCGTTAAATAAAAAATAAATAAATCATTATTCCATAATAATTATAATTATTATTCAATAAAGTTTTTGACATGACAACGTCTTATAATTCGATAGAGCCGGCTGCACGCACGAAAAAACATGACTCATGCGGCGTTACCTCGCTCTGATGCTGGGTACAGACCAAGCGAACACAAGGGAGCGAATGCCTCAGAACGAATGCAAAAACTAGTGTGGACGTCCTGGCGAGAGCGAGCGAACCCAATCGGTGGCTTTCGCTAGCCCTGGGTTGCCTTCGGCCGTGCTCTTGCTGGGTACAGACCAAGCGAGCACGCGCGAGTGAATGCCACCGAGCGAATACAAAATACTGGTGTGGACGTCCTGGCGAAAGCGAGCAAAACCAATCGGTGGCTTCCGCTAGCCCTCGCTTGCCTGCGGCCGTGCTCCGACCGGTTGTCGGTACATCAAAGAAAAATGGAACGAACGAACGAGCGCGGTGTGTACGGACAGGCGAATGCTCATTCTGTCGCGACGGTTGCACTGAACGGACGTGTCGTGTTCACAAAAATGTTGATTTTTATACTACGATCGCGATGGAATGGCCTAACTCAAAACTGCTGATGCTCATAAATGATAGATGCTGATGTATAAAAGCAGAAACCTAGGTTACAGGGCCTAGTCAGTGGGATATAATATAATAATTACGAGAGCAACTTGAAAATAAGCTTTTTTGTTTGTTGAGATATCTTAATGATTTTGGTGTCAAATCAAAGGACTAGGTCTAAAACCATTTTATCCGTTTGAATTATGTATATCGGTATACGCGTTTAGGAGATACTTAAGGATTAATTTGGGGGAAATATAAATCACCAGATTTTTTTATGTTATTGTTTTACGAACTTTTTAATAATAATTAGTACCTATCTAGCATGTATGGCTCTACTATCCATAGCATCTAGGTAACCTAAATATTAAAAGTTTGTTTTCATTTGTTAATTACAAATGACTAGTAGCAGCTAGTGATGTGAAAAAACAACCAGTCGTTATTCAAATAAAGCATTACTATCAATTTTTCAAAACGATATCTTTCACTTTTTCACTCACTTGTTAATGTACGAAACGGAACCATAGTTGTTACCAAACATTTGTGTGTTATGTTTGCTGACGATGCAACTATTTACATGAGTAAATTAAACCAAAGTCCGAATGAGTTTGAAATAGAATTTAACAAATCTATCGAAGTGAGCTGGTTAGAAAATTTAAATCTAAATTTAAATGTTGATAAAACGAAATTAATAGAATTTAGAAATTATAGACAAAAATCATTACCGTTAAATGTTCTTGTTAAAAAAACAAAAGTCGATATTGTTACAGAAACCAATTTTATTGGAGTTACTATAGACACAAATTTAAATTGGAAATCTCACATTTCTAAATTTAACACAAAACTTTCTCAATACATATATGCTGTTTCAATACTAAAAAACGTATCATCAAAAAAAATTGCTATAAACACGTATTATGGTTACGTTTATCCTCTTTTAAGCTATGGGATTATATTTTGGGGTAATTCTGTAGAAGTAGAAACTACTTTTCTACTTCAAAAAAGATGTCTAAGATGTATATTTAATTTAAATAGTACTGAAACACTTCGTAATGTTTTCATAGAGAATAACTTCCTTACACTTATTTGTATTTATATCTATCAAATTAGTATATTTGTCGAAAGCAATTACGAGTACTTTTATAAAACAAAATCCAACCGATCCGAAATTCTAAGGACCAAATACAAGCATAATATTTAAATACTTCAGGCCAATAACACTTTGTATCATAAGAGCTCTTACTTCACAGCTATTAAAGTTCATAACAATCTACCTCTTGACGTTAAGATGCAAAGTGGACCAGATTTCAACAAAAAGTTAAAATTTTGGTTGCTAACGCAAAGTTTTTATAATTTAAAAGAATACTTTTCTATATAATAACTACTTTTTTAAATTCCTAACAATTTATTTAAAATATGGTTAATTGTTTTGTTTTCCAATTTTATCTAGTGTATAAGTAAGTTAATTATTGTGCGCCCGAAATGGGCAAATTGTTGAAACTTCTTATTGTAATAACAACAGCATAATGTACACAATTTACACAATAAAAATATTCTGATTCTGATTCTGATATCACAACGCTATAATAAATCTCAGTTTACTATAAACTCTATGGAATGGCCTAACTCAAAACTGTAGACTCATAGAGCTGTTTAAGCAGAAATCTGGGCTGTGGCAGTGAGATATAATAATTATTATAATAGGTACCTATATAATTACGAGACCAACCTGAAAATACGATTTTTTGTTTGTGGCGATATCTTAATGATTTTGATGTCAAATAAAAGGTATAGGTCTAATACCATTTTATCCATTTGAATTATGTAAATCTGTCCACGCGTTTAGGAGATACATATGGATTAGTTTAAGGAAAATGTAAACCACCAGAATTTTTGATGTTTTTGTTTGACGAACTTTTTGATTAGTTATTCTATTCGCATTTAGCATGTATGGCTCTACTATCCCTAGTATCTAGGTAGCCTAAATATAAAATTTCACTAGTTCAGTTCAATTTGACAACTGGAATAAACAGCGGTCTTGATTTGTTCTAGCAATCGCAGAAATGCAATATAAATATCATGATAGGTGTACACGAAGAAAAGTTTAATAACGTATAGTTACCGAATATAATAATCGTTTCAAATCGTTTGGTTATTAAGCCGTATGGTAACGACACATCACTAGTTCACCGTGGTTCGCCGAATCTGCATGCGTTCGTTTGGTGTGGACACAACAACGAAAGCGAGCGAGTACGGTACTGATCGGTGGCCACCAATTGATGGCCATTCGTTCGCTTATGTTCGGTTGGTCTGTACCCACCGCAACGGTGTGACTAGTAGCAGCTAGTGATGTGAATCAAAAATCAGTCGTTATTCAAGTCATTACTATCTATTTTTCAAAACGATATCTTTCACTTTTTTACTTGTTATGTATGAAACGAAACCATAGTTGGTATCACAACGCTATAATAAATCTCAGTTTACTATAAACTCTATGGAATGGCCTAACTCAAAACTGCTGATGGTCATAGAGCTGTATAAGCAGAAACCTAGGCTGTGGCAGTAGGATATTATAATAATGATTATAATAGTTACCTATATAATTACGAGAGCAACCTGAAAATACGATTTTTTGTTTGTGGTGATATCTTAATGATTTTGGTGTCAAATGAAAGGAATAAGTCTAAAATTATTTTATCCATTTGAATCATGTTAATCGGTCCACGCGTTTAGGAGGTACATAAGGATTAGTTTAGGGAAAATGTAAACCACCAGAATTTTTGATGTTTTTGATTGACGAACTTTTTGATTAGTTATTCTATTCGCATCTAGCACGCATGGCTCTACTATCCATAGTATCTAGGTAGCCTAAATATAAAAGGTTTGTTTTCATTTGTTAATTACAAATGACTGACTTTAATATTCATTGTGTATGTAATCAAATCAATAATTCATACGCATCAAACATAAGATAGATTACGTGGTCAAGTGCCCCTACTTGACCACGTAATCTATCTTATGTTGTCGCCCTGGTATCCCCCAAAATAATACTCCGTTTACTTGAGAAAATAATTTGTATTTTCTAATACGAAGGTTTATGAACGCACTTTACAATTATCTTGAACGCTACTTAAAACGACCTTAGGTAGGCGGGACGGCTCATTTGACGGAGCCATCTAGCGGGTGGCATGTGAACTACGTTGACTAACATTGATCTCAAACAGGCATAGACGATGGATATTATACCTAGTAGCAGCTAGTGATGTGAAACAACAAGTCGTTATTCAAATAAAGCATTACTACCTAATCTATTTTTCAAAACGATAATTTTTCACTTTTGTTCACTCACTTGATATGTACCTACGATAAGAAACCATAGTTGTTGTCAGAACGCTATAATAAATCGCCGCTAACTATAAAGTATCTACTTGAAGTTGTCAACGTAGCTGGAGAAAGTGCGAGTAGGAGGGCTATACTCCATAGGCTACAATAATATGTTCAGTTGAATTTGACAACTCAAATAAACAGTTGTCTTCATTTGTTCAAGCAAATTAATGCAATATATGTTAAATGTCACGACTAATTGAAAAACACGAAAGAAAGTTTTAATCCCATGTATTCGAAAAGAGGCATTTTGCTTCTGGATAAGTGCGAGCAAAGTGGGTCATTCCCGGGCACTTCATTTTTAGAGTTTTTTCAATAAAGAGTGGTAATAATATAAATGAATGAATCAATAAAAAGGAAATTTATTGCCAAAAAAAATAAAAATTAATTATAAATAAATATTATATTTGCTTTTGTTTTATTTTGTTTTCTAAAATATTATTCAATTTTTTTTATTATATATTTATATTTTTTGATTTTTTTTACTATGTTGGTATTAAAATTTTGTTTTCTTTTTGTTACTTTTTATTAAATTAAATTAAAGTACTCAAATTTCTAAAATGCAAGAATAATTAACCTGTCAAGAAGAGAAGAGAGATAGATGCGGCGCAAGCGTACAATGAGCGTTACGGGACAATGTGTCAACTTTTTCGGCTGCATACCGGCGTTCATCGATTTATTAGACGTTGTCACGTCAAAAGATTTTTTCTCGTATGATGAATATTTTCTCATACCTTGGGATGAAAAGTATCGTGTACCACACGGTAGCAAAATTATTTAAGCTCGAGCGAAGTACTTTGACTTCTACTACTTCTACTATAAAATCCTTCGCTTCGCTCTGGATTCAAAAATCGCTCTCGCCGTAATTACATTATTTTGTTCCCTTGTGGTACAATCCACTATTATCGTATAGTTGTTACCTACTACAATAATCGCACGGTTTTGATAGTTTGGTTATTAATCCGTATGGTAACGACACATCACTAGTTCGGCGTGATTCGCCGAACTCTGCATGCGTTCGTTTGGTGTGGACACAACAGCGAAAACGAGCGTGTACTGTACCGTTCGGTGGCCACCAATTGGTGACCATTCGCTTGCTTATGTTCGGTTGGTCTGTACCCACCATGAGGCGTTCCATGTAAGGCTTGAAGTGCAAGCGAGAGCGCGGAACGAGCGACAAAGAAGCACAATCGGCCTTTGCGTTCGGCAGCGTTCGACATCCGTCTCTCTCCTACTTGAGTTTGTCAGTCAAATGAAATTGTTTTCATAAAAACAATATTTCTTATAATATCATTACAATAATATTCATTTGTTTTATATATAATTAAAAATTGTAATATTTTATACTGTTACTGACATTTTCTTTTAGTTTTATGTGTATAACCTTTATAATAATGTTTAAAGATAGAATCCTGCCCCAAACAAAGTGTCCAAGCTATATGTTATTCTAAAATATATATAATATTACGTATTATAATATAATTATTATATTTTAATTAATATATTATTAATGGTCGTGTGTAACGAATTGTCGACGTGTTGTTTTAATAAAATGTGGGTATATAGACTAAATATGTTGTTTTTTTTTTAAGTATATAGACTTACTTATGGTGGGAAATTTAAATTTCAAACAGTTTTTTCGTGTTTAGAGCTACACCGGGTCACTAATATAAACGAGACTGTATTTCGCGCCAACCGTAAATCATTCTTTTCGTTTTTATACTGAAATATTTAACACTAATACACCGTATCGCTCAAATATGTCAATTAACACTGATCAGTTTGACGGTTTATGGATAGTATAATTTCAAGTATTTATTATTTTATTATTAGAAAATGATTCAATGTTATTCATAAAAGTATGCAATCGTTTCATCAATGTTTTGTTATGACGTTGTCACGTTAAACTATCGTCCGTAAACCAACTTTACAGACACCCAGTTTTATCAATGACTTAGACTAGATACCCATGACATACATAAAGAAAACACCAATTAACTAGGGAAAAATCTTGTACTGGTAATATTAGATAACGATACCCGTAATGACGTGTTCCATGCGACGGTGATTTGGAACCATCGATAAAGAGTTGATGTTAACTTTGTAAATAATAATAATGGCACCTACTATACATTATTTCATACAAAATCCGTGAGCAAAGAGTTTTGCAAATACTTGTGATCTTGTCAAACCTACCGACTGGGTTACGAATGTCGCTTACTTACCTAAGTATTCACCTACTTAATAAATTAGTAATAATTACAGTAATTGTATTTAGGCTAGTAACACGGGGGAGACGTGCGGGCTCGAGGGGGTAAAACGATCCGTCACACAATTATTGATATTAGGGGCTCGAAACTAGTCGTCCAAGTACCTACTCGGCAGCAGCCACGATAACAAACATAATTATTTTTATAGGTGTTATGTGTATGGAGGGGTAAAAGCCTACACCATACAATGTCCTATATTTTTTTTTTCCTCTCGAAGGAAACAGCGAATTAGTCTAAACTAGAGTCCGCGCCATAAAAGAATTCCCGCAGACGCGGCGCTGCAGTCCGGGTAACTCTTGATCTTTGCCAAGAAATTCAAAGATAGGGATAGGATCTAGTTTTTCCAGACTGTGACCGGGAAAACGTACTTGTTTCTTAATTTTAGTTCCTAATTTTGCCGCGGGACTTCTTTTTTTGTGGCGCTGACCATAGTTAGTCCTAGTCTGTGGTCTTTCGTAGCGTAACTGTCAACGTCAATTACTCTCTGTCAAGTGTCAGTAACGACTATTAATTTTCTGTGGTCATCCATGTCACCAATCAATGCCATTATGGACTCATGTCAATTGTCATCGTCAGCCGTCAGCCGTCACCAGCCGTCAGTCGTCAGTGTCGTCCGTCACGCTCACGAAAACATGTTTTGGTTTGATTGACTTTTGAGTTTGAGTTCAAGAAATTATTAAATTCGTACATTTACTTTAAAACTACCTACCTAGTAATAATTATTAAACTAGATATTCTCTTGTGGAATAGAAAAGAAATTACATTTGTGCTGTGCTAAGAAAAATATACAATGTCAAATATGCTGCGGAGCTTATGTAAAATTTCGCGAGATTTGAGAACTGTCTATAGTGCCCCTAAAATTTTACAAAGCACAGTAAGAGGGCACACTAACTTTGCACAATCATTAGACTCGTTAAAAGCATTAAAAACTAAATCTAAAAAGAAGGAGCCGGTGGAAGTTTTCAAATGGATATTATTGGTAAGGTTAAGTCTAATTATAAAATATACTTTTCGACTACTATATTGTTAGATAGTGCTTTTTTACTATCCTAAGAGTTACATTACAGGCAGGTGAAATCGGCAACTTTTTGAGAAGTACCCATGCTTCTCAAAAAGTTGCCGATTTCACCTGCCTGTAATGTAACTCTTAGGATAGTAATTGAAAGGACACTAGCTGTATTGAGGCCAATATCCTACACAATTCTAAAGAAAGGTAGAGAAGTCAAATTTAAGTTTGTAATTGAAATTTCTAATTAACCTGTGTATACGAAAAACGGCATTTTTTTTCAGAACTACCTCCATATTGAATTGTTCTCAATTTTCACTAAGTACAATTAGGTAGGAATCTGTTCAGCATTAGTATAGACCTAAAATACAGACTCACTCAAAGTTCCTACAGAAACCCCATGCAGGTTTTCATAATGTGCTTCTTCAGATTGAGCAGCTTCCTATGTGTCTAAGTTAAGTTTGAGCAACCTTAATAAGATACTACTCATAGTATGAAATTATTTTTTAGGCCATACCTGTGACTTCATTCGCACTCGGCAGCTGGCAGGTATACCGCTTGAAGTGGAAGCTTGGGCTCATTGACATGCTCCACTCTAAATCAAATGCAATGCCTGTGGAGTTGCCGTCAGAGTGAGTATATCTAGCTAGGGTGTAGTCTTAAAGTGTATTTTTCTGCTGACCCCAAGAGTACACTCTGACCTTCTTTGTAGGAAGTTATCTTCAGAACTACTGAAAATTAGTTCACTTTCTTTTAGCTGCATTATCCCTGAGTGCTGTAAGCTATGTTTTATCCCAAGACATCCATAACTGCTGCAGGAAAACAGAAATCACACTGCTGGCACTGCAGGGTGCACTACCTTTAGCATTACATAACTTATATATGTGTACATACATGCTTTCATCACATTACATCATCAACCCATATCTGCCCACTGCTGAGCAAGGGTCTTCCCTCACTTTCGTGAGAGCTCACTTACATTGGTTCATACTTCCGTTGTTTATATTCCAAGGAAGTAGATGCCAGGGAAAACTGAATTTCTTAATCAAAATTAAACTTTCAACATCATAGATGACAGCTAATTCCCCCATTGCAGGATATTAGCTTATTTTTTGAAACTCATATCACTTTCTACATATTTCGAATTTTATTTTCAGTTTCTCATTATTGGAGAAGATGGAATACTACCCAGTGAAAGTCAGAGGCAAGTTTGTACATGACAAAGAAATCCTAATTGGGCCTCGGGCACTCATCGATGAGAGTGCAGGCGCCACGAGGGCTGGATCCCTTATGTCCGACCCCAAGAAGAATCAGGGGTGGCTAGTAGTCACACCGTTCATGCTAGCAGATACTGGGTAAGTATGCTTGTTCTCACTTATCTTACTAGAATTAACACTTTCACAGCTGAGCCGATTTTCTTGTCTAGTCACGGGTGCGGCTCTGCACTCTCCATAGTGTTTTCCCATACAACAAACACGACAGTTGTATTTTCAGCACTGAACGTGTTAAAAATCTGAGTGTTTTGAATGACTGAGCTGAATATAGGGCTGCGCACATGAGGGCAGTCCGTAGGGGTAGTTTTTTGGCTGTCAAAATATATTGCTAACAACTGCATCGAATAATGCACATGACGGACACACCGCATACAAAAAGGAATTTGCCTACAGAAATTCCGGGGATTTTTGTCTTCTGCAAACAAAAGTCCCTCGTCTGCACAGGCCTTATAAGTTACTTTTTATGTATGTATTTATTTTATATTTGAATAATAGCAGAATAATGCAAATGACAATATATTTAATTTCTTCACAGAGATGTAATCTTAGTGAATCGTGGCTGGGTGCACCAGAGCATGAAGGCAAAAGAGAAGCGGTTGCCATCTTTGATCAACAAAGAAATAGAACTGACTGGTGTTGTCAGACTTACAGAGAAGAGAGCTCCGTTCATGCCCAAGAACCACCCAGAGAAGGGATCCTGGTTTTATAGGTAAGCTATCCATCAGTTTATTGTTGGACGTGATGATAAAGTTACTCAGAACCAATGATATATCTATTACACATACAAATGTCAGTCAGTCTGCTTACATTTGGTAGCTATTAGTTTGATGTGAACAATCCCGTGGGGTTCAGAACACCTGTTGGTCAGGCATTCACAATGTGTAACACACAGTTTGTCAGTTACTTAGCAAAGGAACACAGAAGACCTGACCTCGTCTTGTATGTATAAAACCTGACAATGATTGTTGGTTTCCAGGGATCTTGACCAGATGAGCTCCTACATTGGCTGCAATCCAGTCTGGTTGGACGCTAGGGGAATCCCAGACCCACCTGAAGGCTGGCCCATCCCGAACCAAACAAGAGTCACAGTCAGAAACGAACATTTCTCTTATATTGTCACATGGTACTCGCTGTCCATCTTTACAGCTTTAATGTGGCATCGCTACTTCTTAAGAAAACTACCTCTGCTGTAATTCATTCTTTTTTGCTATTATTTCTTAGTAGGTAAGTATTTAAAGTTTTATTTTAAAGCATTTAATGTTTTCACGTAAGAAATGTTTTAGAGATGTTAATCTTTTTAGAAGTTTATGAAATAAAGTTTGCCACCCAAGTAACGCATTTTATTTCATTTTGTATAATTACATCCCCTCTTTAGTTTACGAAATAAAGGCTGTGTACGTTGTTAGCATGAACATAATATTGTCAGTAAATAGTGAATACTGCCATAGATAAATACAAGTAAGCACCAATACAGGAATATGGAAGCTATTTTTGAATAAATGTCAAGCCCTACTCAATGAGAGCTCACTTGTGCTGTCCATCATGACAGCTGTAACCTGACCTATTGTCACACTGAGAGTCCAAGGTATTCTTTTCCTATCAAGTTCTAGGCTGCCCTTCTTTTTATTGAAAATGTTGTTTTCCAGACAAGCTTTTAATAATAAGTAGGTAATTAGGTATAAAGTACTACAAGTTGGTATGGTATGTTATGGCCATTTCACTGTCAAAATTTTCACCTATAGGATTCATTACCAACCAAATTTCTTCTGACCGGGACAATCTCCTTCATTTGGTAGTCTACTTCCTACATAATGCTGGCGAAATTGTGAAACCCCTTCACAGAACTCAGAAGCTATGTGAAAAGAGATGAAGTTGAACGACAAGGGCTGGGTCAAAATTGACTTGTAAAAAGTCGTTTTTGCCATGGGGTTAAAAATAAAAAGACAAGTTTTGAATGAGATCTATAATTTGACTCGTGTATTGGATCATACAACAAATGTAAATGAGTGTAACAGTCATAAAAAGCATTGAATCTAGACAGATGCTATCGTCGTAGAGGCAAACGGGCTGTATATTTTAATTTATTTCATCATTATTCAAGGTTTCAGATAAAATAATTTTCTATCATTCACTATTGAAGTACTGAATGAATCAACTACACCCTTTGCAGCTTACGAGGGCATCAGAAAAAGCACCAGGTAGTAGTTGTAACAATATTACGAGTGCAACAGTATAAAAATATAGTAGTTTTATGGTGATGGTATAAGTAACATGATTTTTTTCATCACGGATGGTAGGGGGTACATTTTTCTATGTTAAATGTATTCATCCTGTTATGTGTACACATTTAAGTTATGCTTTTTGCCATACATTTTTAAAGAAACTATGTATATTTGGAAAACCCGTTCCATCCGAATGGCAAAGATCATGTTACATATGCAGTAACCTTTAGTTTAAACGGTGTGACAACAATACAGAGTTCAACGTGACAAATATAATTTTACTATATTTTAATGTATACATAAGTTTAAGTAACAATAAGTAGAATTCAATAATAATATTTTTGGATAACATTCTCTTTAATTTTGTTCATAAATATTTATGTAGGTAATCAGCCGTTCTGGCCAGATAGCAATATTGATTACCAATAAGTCTTGTTAAATTGATTTTATGTGTAACAATATTTCTCTTCCTTTATTTGTACAAGCGCTCTTTCGTTATTTGTACACGTTAATTTTCCTATAAAGTCACAATTATCATATTTTTCTGTATTCAAAACAAAACAACCTTTTAAAAACTAAAGAGCCATAATTATCCTGTACATTAGAGGAATTTTTGAAGAACTAATTGGAATTGACTATGAGGTATAAATTGCATACCAATGCTATTAGACAGCAGGATTAGTTAGGTGCAACATTCAATGATCGACTTTGAACAGTATACGCGATGTTCATTAATACCACCGATCTCTGTCGATCGAGTAGGTGGGTGCAATATCTTATACGTCAGCAGCAGTCAGAAAAATCAGCGTACGCGTACTAAAACACATTTTTTTTGTACTTTTCAATTTTGTTTGTTTTGGGTCGAGAACAAATTAAAGAATTTTAGAGTCCACGTGGACGAAGTCGCGTGAGAAAGCTAACAGGTACATATATTTGTGTCAAATACTTTAATTCACAACATTTAATTTTACTATTACATAATAATTTTCTAGGAAGTGTGAGTGCTATTACCGACACGCCCGAAATTAAGTGGCAATTCGTGCAATTTTATAAATGAAACAATTATATCTGCCGGCCGTAAACTCGAAATAACACGTGGTGGCAGGCCGCTAGTCAACTAAATACATTTTTTTCTATTAAACTACGAAGACTTTATTAACTATCACCTTCCTACGTCACGGAAGCCAGTCAACCCGTCTTTGTTTAAAATTTCTAATTGATTGTTTATTAGATTAACCTTGTACGATTATCAAACCGTATGTGTATATTTTATGAAGGATTACACAAATCCTGGCGTCCAGAGAGTATTGCGCGTGTCCTCATATAAAAAGCATTTTAAAAATGCAGAAAATTTAAATTTAATAAATTACTTCGTTGTTAACAAATCCTCCACCTGGCCAATCCCAAACCCCATTTTTATGGGCTATATTTTGGTATTCGTCAAAGTAGGTATTTATTATATTATATTTGGGCGCACTACGTTTTGCATAACTTCATTTGACATAATAATATGACTTTTAGATTATTGACTGTAACTGTTTTTTAGTAATTCTAATATCAATTGACCAAAAGCATAATTAATTTATCTAAGGATGTAAGTTTTCATTTCAATTTCATTTACTCACATAGTTGAAACTATGCGAAGTAATTAATATCAATACAACACAACAATTCTTGACTGAACACCACAAGACACGAATTAATATCGTTCTACTAGGATCACAACACAATAACCCATAGTTATGGGGTATAGAAGGATTAGGAACTATGAGAACCAAGCTCCACAAATACCTATATTTAATGAAAAGAATATTTATTATTGCTTACAATAATGCTTATATTATGCATTTTTTTTAAATAACTAATGTTTGTATATTAATATGTCAATTGATTACTATTAATTTAACTGGCCGTTAAGTACTATGCGGACTGCATTAAGTCTTAAAATATGAAAAATGAAATTATACGATAACAGTTTAAAAGATCTGAAAAGATATTAAATATTAAGATTTTTTTTAAGGTTAAAACTATAATCATATCATGTAAATTAACATCATCATCAATTAGTATCATGTATGTCCACTTAGCAAAATATTACAGGTACAACTCTTTTTTCGGTTAAATGGGACCTTTAGTATTTTAGCACAAACCAATGTTTTTTTAACAAAATGATTTGTTGTATGTAGTGGTAGTGCGTAAGTAGACTACAGATGTACTCGTATTCATAACATTCAAATTATAAATACATATTTTCAAGTTAACCACAGAAATACATACTAAAATTAAATTTACTTTTACCAGCAATATCTTTCAGCTTGATATATACACATAAAAAACAATTCTTACATTAAAACATATCCGAAATATATACATAAAATTAATTCTTGAAATATAATTATTAAAACTAATACATAATCAAAATAATACTACATTAATTCAAAATGTCATTAAATTGTAGAGATAATTGTTGTAGATCATTTCAAGAATGTAGAAAACTACATTACTGAAATGGTCAATAAAATTAATTCAGGGGTTGCTTGCATAACTTTGACATTAAATTTCATCTATGTGAACATGTCAAACATGTTCATGAGCTTAATTTTTATTGCAAAATTTTGATAATGTGCCTAAATGTATTTCAAAGGTAAATATTATGTCGCATAGTTATGCAAGCCACCCTAGATCCAAGATCTACACACTACTTTCCTAAATCTAAAACAAATTATACAACATAAAATACTTTTCTAAAGAAGAAAAGCAGACTGATGATTAGATCAGCTTAAAAATTATATAATTTCGACCACACCCCGGTACAATCGTGATTACTATAATTGTGAAAGATGGATAGACCGTCACTTAAAGGCCAGAATCACGATTGACCGGAGCAATAGGGCGCGGGAGAATTCTTAGAAGGCTCAACCACAGTTGAGGAATTTAGAGATATAAAATCCAATTTAGTAGCTCCGCTTGATTCTCATTACCAATCGATGTTAAAATGTCAGTGAATAAAATTAAAATTAAAATGCCGCCGCGACGCGCCGTGACCCGACGCGATGACGTAACACGAACTCAGGTGATATTATCAACATAAATTCAAGCGGGCAAGTCAAAATTTGACACGTGAATTTGTGGAACATGCATTTTGTCTATATTGGGTGTAGACTTGTAGTCGCATAGACCGAGTTCTTTCAGTTTCCATTCCCAACCCATCGATTGCACTGCATGTAGAGTTTGTGCTTCCGTGTGCTGACGTCGAAGCATACCTTCCTGGAAATGGTTATTTCTAATTACAATGTTATAGTTACAAAGAGGTTTCAGGTATGGGGCCTCATGAATATCTTTAAGTGTTTCCTTTGATTTTTATAAATGGCTGTCGCACCCTGAAATTCTAGACTGCATTAACAATAAAGCCAA
Source organism: Campaea margaritaria (assembly GCA_912999815.1). Lineage (NCBI taxonomy): Eukaryota > Metazoa > Arthropoda > Insecta > Lepidoptera > Geometridae > Campaea > Campaea margaritaria. Next base: position 13,666,309 of record OU538788.1, read on the forward strand.
AGAACAAAAAAATTGGAAAACAATCTACCTGTTTCATGCTCTATAATTCTGTTTGGTCGTAATTTTGACCTGGTCGAGTTAAGTCGCTGAACCATTATGCCAGATTATGATTATTAAGTGCTTAGATCACCCAACTGTCAAAATTCTGTTCAAAGCAGAGTTGGCGCATTTCTAAAAGATAATTGATTTGTATTATTAGTGGTACCTTAATTTTCTCCCATTTGTCGTCAACTTCCTGCAGCCATGAGTTGATCTGTCTGCCGTTGCACCGGGAACGTTGTGCATTACGTTTTTCCTCTTGGTCTGGAGCCAATAAGTTGTAAACTTCGTTGTCCCGTAGCATCGTGCAAACAGAGAAGGGAAGAGCCTGTGCCAATAGAACGAAGAGGTTAAGCATGGCGATTTTATATTATAATATTTGTTTTTTTTTTAAAGTGGCTGTTTACATTAGGATCGGTTTGCGACTGACTATTGAATGTTTTCTACTATTGAATGTATCTGACTACGGTAACTACTGTACGCATTTTGTGAACTCCTTATTCAATAATGTTGGGCGTTTTTCAAGGCCAACTGTCAGCCACACACTGTTTAACTTGGTCTGGTATACTTGCATTTTAACTTGTTACTTATATTTATTTATTTATAGAATAGAATAGAAGTGCAGCATCGATGCTGTTATTTCTGCATCAAGCCAGAAGTTATATCCAGTCATTGAGTTTGTTTCTACTGTTTACTGAGTCAGCAAAAAAAACATGTCCATGCATTATGTTCCAATTTTGGACTGCTCCGTTAGAGTGGTGTGCAGTAGCTGTGTCATTTGCAACAGCAAGCAATTTCACCTGCATATCCAAAGATTTAGCAGATTGTTAATGTTGGCAGGAATAGCTTAGCAGAGAAAACCGACCCCTGAGGAACCCCGCAATAATATCTAATTGGTTGGATGAGCAGCCATCAATAACCGCTTGAATTGACCAATCCCTCAGGATGTAAAAGTACAAGAAAGCTATAATTACTTGATTAGCAACAGCACGTTCAGCGCGTCCGTGAACTCTCAGTATTTCTTGCTCGACTGCCAGCACAAGCTTCTCTTTTTCGACCAGGTGTTGTGTGCGCAATCGGGTTCTGCAACCGGAGACGGTCAAAGTGTTACAAATCATATAACATAAGTTGACACATGTAGTAGTTGTAACAATACTCATGCTGATATTATACAAATGACAATGAAAACATGCTTGAGACCATCGACACTACTCTACTGCGCTGCCTTAAGAGGTTGCTGAGACAGATGTCATGCTGGTCACAAACAACTGATAGTACTAAGTTACATAAGAGATTGGAAGAGGTACAGGATCCGATACAACATTTAGTGTTTCAAGATAGAGGATTGAGGCTCAGTAAACAAATTGTAAGGATTACACAGTCTAAAACGATAAGACATTTCGTGCCTGCCACATAGAAAGCGGAACGTGAGTGAATGACTGGGCCCCAATTCTGCTTAACCATTTCATTTCCTGGTACCAAAATTTTAGCTTTTGTCATTTTTGGTATTTTAATTACATCTTAGTTAATGTTTCTAATGAAATAAGAGAATTGAGGCCTAGTTAAGTATAGAAAATGAGTGCGGACAAGCGCATTTGCCTTGTCCGTTCTCCATAACATAGCGTTGTGTTGATGTCGGCCGAGTGCTGGTTCCGCTGTGTCCTTTTGTCCTGTAAATTTCTAATAAAGTACCTTGGTTATCTTCTGATTCTTCAATCATAGCGTCCAAACCAACGAAAGTAACAACCAGTCGCTTACCTCTCTTTTTCCTGCATCAAAAACTCAGTAACCATCTGTGATGGCAGACTGGGAGGTATGTCCACCTGCGGTTCAGGATTGACATTACTCTGAAGGGTGTATGTGCATCTGTTCATTAGATACTTATTGAAGTCCTTCGGCGGTTTCGGCTTAACAGGAAACAGACCTTTCTGACGGCACTCGATCTGAATCAAATGACAATAATAATAAATAGCGTCATCATCTATCATAACTAGCATTTCCTGTATCTAGGGAATCACGAACTACGAGGTCCATGTTTCTAGACACACGCATACTTAGAGCAAATAGCTGTGGTTCACAAAAATCGTTGTTTTGCAGGAAATCAGATATGTATCGAACCGATGATAGTATTAATTAGCGTTCAAGGAAAACAAAGAATAGGGGACTACATATTGTTCCTTAGTGATTGATATCAAAACAAGCATAACATTGTCAATGACACTTTTGCGGATAATTCAATGCACTTAACTTGAATACCTACATACATAATACAGCTGAGGACCATAGTCTTGTCAAAAGGGTACTTTATAAAGCGAACTCCTCCCTCATGGCTTGTTCAAAAGATCAGATAAATATATATTCGAATATATCAATTTATTAAATGTTATTTCTAGAAGTTAACTGCGAATAATGCACGGTAAAGCTCACCTGTTTTCGTATGTGGATGTACATTTGGTAGGGGTTGCAGTGCGTGATGTTGTGCGCAGTGTTGCTGGAATCATGCAGAGAGTCGTTCTTGAGGTCGCGATGGCTGTCCTTGGACCCTTTGAGTTTTCGCTTCCTCGGATGCAAATCTACAAACCAGTGGAACACGCTATATATTTCTTTTATTTACATTTTGGCTTTGATTGAGCATTTAGCCAGTGTCAAATAATAAGATACATCAAGGTTTTGTTAAAAATGTATATATAATTTGCCTACATTACTGTACTTACAGTACTGATAAAAGTAGTGAAAAGAAATTTCGTGTCCCGTTTTTACTGTTGTTTTATAGAAGATAGTTTTGTCCACCGATCTTACCTGGATCATGCCTGGAATTCGAAATGTGATCACTATCCTGCCCCTGTAACAAAAGCGAGTGGTTGGTTAGTTTCAGGCAACGACAGAAGTGAATATGATTTTTCGTGGGAGAGTTGTTCCAGTTTACATGCTTACCGATGGCGGCGGACTCCTGTTAGAATTGAGCGCCGATCCTGGCGAAGTCCTGTCGTTGTCGTTCATCTTGTGCGACCGCAGCACCCTCTGCCCTGGCTGAAATCATATTGAATAATGTCTTAACGATTGGCTCCACGTTAATAAACAAATTATATAATCAAACTTAAATAAAAAAATAAAGCATACTAAATTGGCTAAGGGTCCTGCAGCTGTTTCTATTTCAAATGTATTCAACATATTGAAACAGGTAACAAGTATTTTGCTGTTCAACCTTTTTATTAAGCCGAGGGCGGCGCTATAGCTGCGCAGAAAGCAAAGCTATTGGATTACTATTAACTTAATGAGAGCTCTTGTATAGAGTAGTCAATTTACTATTGCCAAAGCTAGAGGAACCCAAAAACTATAATAAAATATTTTCAAACTAAATAATAAATAATAATTACTCAAATCATATTCAAACAAAATTCAAATCATAATATAAATCATACAAAAAAGTCTAAATAATAACGGTCACGTGAAGCCTACATATTGCAATATCTATCTACCAACGTAACCGATCTACAAAATGTAAATCAATAGAATACAAATTAGGAAAAAAAGACATGTTATACAAGTGATGTACAACATACCTTAGGTGTACGTACCTTCCCGCCTTCCCCAACCCTTTTATCATCAGAATTACCGTCTGAACTGTCCGAAGTGTGACCGGTGTCGGTCGTACAAGGCATTACATAAGGCAGAGTAGCCGCGCTTCCGCGCCCTTTGCCGCTGCCTCTTTGACCTGAACCCCCTAAATAAGATCCGTTATAATACAACACCACAAACAAATATTTGTAGACACACATCTAAGACACATAATACTAACGGCGGCGCTTTTTCCTTTGCCGTAATCCTGCGCCGAACAGCGAGTTTTTGCGAAAAGAGAAACATAACAATAAGTAATTAACCAGTTCTGTAGAAAAAATGTTAATAAAGATTAGTTCATTGCCTATCCGCATAGCCTGAAGGTGGTTACCCTTTAAATTTCATCTCTCACTTACGACTCGGCAACGCCTCAACAAGAAATTTGCTAAGGAATTGACTCCTTACCATCTGGTAAATTCTGGCTAGAAATCATTAGTCTTTTTTGTTTTTTATTAATGAGATGAACTGGTTGGTTCACCTGATGTTAAGCGCCACGCCTGGTCATAACAGTTGCAGTGCCACCCAGTACTTTGCATTGCAAAATCTTGCGCGGCACTGCACTGCGTGCGTCGGCGTCAACCTGAAACAGGTTGCTTTAGTTTTCAAGGTATCTTCTGTTTCGGCATGCTTCATCTTCGGCCGCATCGCCACATTTCATGCCATTTCAGCCGAGATGGTGAACATATGTAGAACTAGAATTTTATCGTCAGGGGAAAAAACACTTCAGTCCCTACTGCATATGGAATTACTAAATAAACCAAATTAAGGCGACATCGGATGAAACAAATAATATTACCATCGAGCGACGCTGGCGAGCTTAGCTCGTTGCTAAACTGACTTTTTTTTTAATCGATCTTGTAGTCGCCATTAATGGGGACAGCGGAAATTGAATAACATTAATTGCCATTTGAAATAGCAACTGAAGTCTTAACATTGGGATCTTTACGACCCGCTTAATAAAAATCGCGGACGGAATTTTATCGAATGAAACCTTCATTTTAGAATGTACCTACTTTTAATCTTTTGTTCATGTCTCTTAGGAATGTTAACGAAATGCTTGAGATGCAATGAATACCGGAAAACTGAAATGAGATCTAGCTGTTTTATAACCGGAAGTTAATAGTCAATCTACAAGTACCGTTTACTGGTGTGTTTTTATCTCATAGAAAAGATCCCAATGTCCTTTTAATAATTTATTTGAGGCATTGCTGAGCAGTTTCTGATGCTAACAACGATCTATGCACTGTCTATCCGTCCAAAGTCATTAAGGGCCTGACCGACGCGCAAACTCTTGTAATCTCAAGCGTAAGAACTAAAAATGTTACGAGCCGAGGACATAAGATTGTTTTATAGTCTTTTTTTAATATTTATTTATTTGAAAGGCCAACAGCTGAAGGAAAGTAAAAAAAAGCTATATATTTTACAATTATAAGCATAAATTCTAAATCAAATATTTCTTAAAATTCTTAAAATCATATTCGTGTGATAAATCTAAGATAATCAAAAAGTTAGGACTGAAACTACGTGTCTGGGTGATTGTAGTGCCATGGTCCTCGTAGTTCCTGATTCCCTAGATACAGGGAATCCTATTTAGGGGTCAGGTTCTATGTAAGTGATCGTGACGCGTATTTTTTTTTAAGCTACACTAATCAAGCTTTTAATGTTTGCTTTGGTCTTGTCCTTAACTTAAACACTGATTAGTGATTATTAAACAAGGGCACTAGACCTAATTTAGTACATTATACTATTTATGGTCTAGTGATTATAAATATATTGCAGATACATTATGCACAGTATATTTATAAACAATAAAACAGATAGACGGTGCAAAGAGTTTATTTGGTCACTTCCAAGAAAATAAAGCTTCTGCACAAAACAGTTAAATATCAAATCGCAATCGGCTATCACTACTCAAAACTGTGCTCATTAATTTTTTTAGCACTGTGAGAGCTAAAGGTAACCATCTCAGTGTTTTGTCGTGAGCTCTGAGACCCTACCGATAAATACGATTAGATACACACCTTCGCCCTCCTGTTCGTTCCGACTGCCGGCGCCTCCTCCAGGAATGACGATCTTGAGCGGCGGGACCTTCGGCGCGCAGTTTTCTTGCATCTTCTGATCTTCATTGTCGCCGTCGCCTGTGTCCTTGCCCTGGTGCGGTTTAGGACTCGCTACCGGGCTCTTGCGGTCCTGTTTACTCCCCGAGTTAGACCCCTTCGTTCCGCCGGATGATTTACCCTTGTGAGAAGAGCGCTATTAATTACCCAACATCACTATCTGTTCGCAATTTGAACAATTTTATTAAAGCAATTGTTTCATGCCCAAGCCAAATGCAGCAAGACAACATCAACGATGTACAGTGTAGGCAAATCCATAGCTCGAGGGTAAGTTGAATTCCTCGACATAATCATTTCAAGTATGTATCTTATGAATGTTGAAATATTTATGAAATTCACTATACACGACAACATTCACATTAAATAATTGACAGCAACTTTAGACAGACGAGTCAAAGTTATACTCTTGTGAGTGAAGTGAAATGAAACACAAAAGCTTACGTGTGTTTGAAGAGAACAGTGGCAACATACATGCTGTAATTAGGCTTTGCGTATTTTGCATTGTGTGAGCCATCAGATATCAATCAAATATTTTAGTTTATAGGAAAATGTAGACCTCTTTTTAAGGTATGCTACATAGTTCCTTAACACGTGCAGTGCTGAGAACACAACTGTCGTGTTTTTCACAACTTGCCGCGAGTGCGGTAAACACAACTGTTGTGTTTGTTGTATGGGAAAACACTATGGAGCATGCAGAGCCGGACCCGTGGCTAGACAAGCAAAACGGCTCAGCAGTCAAAATGTTAACACAAACAAAACAAATATCACAACGCAATGTACGTGTGTAATGAAATGTATGACGACATCCTGTTTTTTATGACACATGGACCGAAAAAGATCCCAGTTCTACTTAACCTATTTTATCAAGATCCTTCCCGAAGCTTTTTTTACAATAAAAAAAGATTAGTTATATCATTATAATAAGTGCATATAGTTAAATTAAAATAGTGTATCTAATGACATTCAAATATTTGAGGATACCAAAAAGTCATGACCTCTGGGACCGATGGGCTTCTTAGCAATTGATAAAATTTTGTGCTAATATTTATTTATAAAAGAGTGAAAATAGGTATATAAAGCATTTGCACATAATGCTTGCAGAATGGACCCGGTGAGTAATCAATTCATATTTCAGTACTTATTTACATGTATCTTAGCAAATATATTATTTGACATGTTAATATAAGTTAAAAGTCGGTTCTGTCACAACCGTTGAAAGACTGTGGCTGAAGTTCATCAAAATTTATCGCAACGTCTCGTCGCACAGAGCGGTGCACGAATGGGTGCATTTGCAACTGCGCGCGCATCTCGAGTTAGGACCGGTAGGTGACAGAACGCGCAGTACTAAATATGACACTTCGACTGCGATGCCAAATAACTCTAGATTGTTTGTATCATCATCATCCAACCATATAGGTGCACTGCTGAGCACGGGTCTCCCCTCACTTTCATCAGGAGTATTAGGCCTTATCCACCACGGGGGCCCTGTCCGGAGTGGTGGATAACATACCTATTGTAAGGTCTTCAATAAAATAAATATACTATCTTATTAAGCAGTATATCGTGTTAGTGTCGGGCCGCTTTACGTAATTAAACTACAGTCAACTCAGATCATTTATGACAATTTTAAAGTATGTTGTGGTTTAACTACGGCTCAAATGTTGAATAACTCCAGCCATAGGTGTTCAAGGTGGTCCCGAAGAGTTGTCAATCCACACAGGCAGGATAGTACAAAGCGTCATGACAATATCGAACTTACCGCATGCGAGCCTTTCTCTCCTCCCTTACTGGAGCCTCCCTTCCCCTGCGCCTGTGTACCCTTGCTGGAGGAATTCTTGGAGCCCAAGTTGTTCTTGAGGGGTGCCACGCCGGTCTTGCTCGCGGGCCCCGGTGGCTTGCTGCCGGTCAACACGCTGTTATGTAACAAACAACGCTTGTAGCACAAACAAGTGGCACCAACCCTTTTTTTTTTATACGGGAGAAATGCTGTCGCACTGTCCGCTCCGCCATGGGAGTGACGCAGGGGGGGTGTATGGGACACGAACCCACTAAAACCCACGTGAGCAGTCCTCCGCCGAGGTGGAGCAAGATGGGGTCGCGCTAGCAGTCACTATCTTGCCCCGGCGGTATGCCCGGATGGTGTCCAGGCCTCTACCCCTGTGGGGAGGTGACTTAGCTCACCAAGGCCACCTCTCAGACGTGTGGAGCCGTGCAAGCCGGCGGAGAGTACCCCGACTCCCCACCGGTGACTCCATTACGGAGGAGAAAGGAGTCGGGCAAACCGCCTCCTCTGCTCTCCCGGACGTCTGCACCGAATCGGGTCAGTTCGGGCGTCATCCTCTCTGACCCGCTCCGCGGCCTCCTTATGCGCCATAACCGCATCGCAGAAGGAGACCACCGCGTGCCACGATCTCTCTCCACCGAGCATGGCGTTTAGCACGTTCGACAGAGAAAAATCCCGGCCGATTACGGCTGAAAGCGTGTGCCGCTGTGGGGCCCATGCGGCACACACTTCGAAGTGGCGCCAACCCTGACTGATATGGACAGAGCGACAGTAAACAAAAGCTATCGAATTGATCGGAATTGAACGAATTAATGATACTGTGGAATAATGAATTTATTGCACACACATAGATCCTGATCCCTAACCAGTATTCCCTGTATCTAGTTCCGGAAACTACGAGAACCATGGTTCTACAAACACCCAGAGTCAGAGCAAATATTTGTGGTTCACACAAATTTTTCCCCTGTGCGGGGAATCGAACCCGCAACCTCACGCCCCGCAGTCGGCTCATCGCCCACTTACGCCGCGGAGGTCGTCATAATTAGTTTTTATGAAAGCTTGTAATGTCTTTTAGGGCAAGTTGTGGGGAGAGATAAATGGAAACAGATTGTCATCAGAATACTTTTTAATTAATTGAGTTCATTGAATGCATCTTGTATTCCATTCCACCACCAGCTTCGTCTACCCACTTATAATGTAAGCTACAGCTATTCTACAGAATATAACCTGGTTTGTTCATCTTTTAAATAATTGACATTTATAATGTTGAATGATTGATTCTTACCGTCCAGTAGAGGTGCGTGACACTGGGGCCGGCTTCCCCATCAGCTCTTTTTCTTCATTTCGCTTCTTCCTCTTGGCGATTTCGTCCTCAAGGATGTCGGAGTCATGACAATCCTCAGGATATGAGCGTTTATTGTTGCCACAATTTTCATCTTGAGTTGATGAAACCACGCCGCTACTTACGTGTGCCCCCTCTGAAGAGAATCATAATGAACAATGTTATTCTTGAAATGTCACCATCATGCTTAATCATTGTTAGTAGACAGAAATGTATATTTTGAAATCCATAAAGCCACTATCTACGGAAGTATGATCCATGCATCTATGACTTTACTGAATCGTGACATTCACAAGGACTTGACTAGACTATTAACAAACAGACACACTGGGGGACTCACTTTTAACATTTTTGATACATAAAAATACAATTATCAATATTAATTATTGTATTATTGTTTATCACGCACATGCAACACATGCAACATACCCTTTTCCGATGTGATGGTGTCATTCCCATCGAAGTGTTCGCCCTGCGTTAGGGTCTCCATGTTACTTCTCTTACTGCAGTCTGTGGCGGCACTACCACTGCCCTTCTTGATGCTGTCATCCCTCGAACGACTAACGTTGTTGGCTCTAGCGTTATTATCTGCACACATAAATTTAAAATTTTTGTATTTTGTTGATATCACAAATCACAGTATCGTTTCAAAAATGTTGTTGAACTGCTATACACAAAATTATAAAATAAATTTTGACAATTTGAGTGTAGGGTATTGATGGGATTCAATGTTATATTTAGTGTCAACATCTCTGAGTGCAAATTTAATGGGTTTTTGATTTAAATCATCTGGCATGATTACCAATATAGGTTGGAAATATAGTTGGTATGGAAGAAAAAGAAACTTTTGTATAAAGTGATGTTGTATGATGTAAGTTGTGGTGTCTTTAATTTTATAATTTACTTGAAGTAATCTGATAAAGAATTAAATTAAATTGTTTATTTATTTTATAAGGATATTTTAGTAAAAAGGATCTCAAACCCGGTTCATATTTTTTAATAAAATTTGGGTCGTTAAATTTCCAGTCAAATGACGAATTTTGTAATAATTTATGCAAATTATTAGTCATGTTTGAAAAACTATAAAAAATTCAGTGTATCAGACAGCTAATTAGCATAAGATACTTTAAATTACTTATGTAAATAAGCCTGAATGCTACTTACTTTTTCAATCAGTGTTTTAAAATGATTCTTCATTTTATTATTTTGTTTTAATAGAGATTTTAAATAAATAATCACAAAATTTATATTTTATTATATTTAGTTATTGTGATATGTAATCCATTAAATGCAGATCTGTTTATATATAAAACTAGCTGTACCCTGCCACGGTTTGCTGTGGCACATTTGCACATTTACTGATATGTCACTGATGAAAAAAATAGATAAAAACAATCCTTGATGCGGATTATATATCATGCTAAAATTTCAGCTCGATCGGTGGAGAACTTTTTGAGTTTTTGAAGCGTACACAAACCAACATAACATTTTTATAGATATTGTAAAAACATTAATTCTAACAGTTTTGAAATATTATTTGTATAGCGGTGTTATGAGAGACATCATACCTTGTTTTTAGTAAGTATATTAATATTGTAGCCTATGATCCAATCTACCACTTCTATAAGTTTGATGTGCCAGTTATGGGACACCATTTATATCTTATATACAAGTTTTAATCTTACATAAAACATGTCTTTACCAATAATAATATACTTAATTAATTTAAAAATCATTTTAGACTGCTAGATTATTATACTTATCTTATTGTTGTAGAGAGATAACTTCTTGAACAACATCTGCCACTTTTATTTGTGTTTTAAGCTGCTTACAAATACATATATTGATATAACAGTAATTATATGAATTATCAATATTAAGAGTTAAAAATAATATGTGAAAAATATCAACTATTAAAATGTTGACCATCAGAATGACTAGGTAAAGTTGACATTATACATTTGAATGATGTATGATAACATTATGTAAACATAGATATTATCTTTAGAACTTGGCATAAAAAATTAAGCATGGAGCAGCACATCTTTTTATAGTGATAACTTTATACTCATGCTTTTTTAAATAAAAATAAAATTATAAATTGTGTACCTGGAGCACATCTCTTTTAGCAATAATTATGATCTCTCGGTTGAACTTTTATTTATTTATAATTTAATTTATCATTCATCATTATATAATTATCATCATCATCATTACAGGTATTAAATTTTGTTTTTCTCAATCAATTACAACATTGATTGAGAAAATAAAAAACATCAATGGTTATTGATGATAGCTAGTCTTAAAGTTTACATTAAAAGTTAGTTAAAATAAATGGTCCTTAATAATAATAGTTTAAGGAAAACATTTATTAATTAACATTGAACAATAAAAGCTAAGCAGGAAAGGGCTGATTATTGTGATACCTACTTTTATAATGCAACACTTACTTACTCCTAGTTTCTAACATAGAACATTTAACATGCAATACATCACAGAAAACTTTCAGTGTGAGTGGTAACAAATATGCATGACAAGTGTATAGAGTAGCTAAGCAACTATTTGAGTATAAATAGACATTAAAGAGGTGATCTAATGACAATCAACTAATAGATGCATCTACAATACACATTAACAGAGTACATGTTTAATGCATTCTACGCCTATTATGTAGCCAGCTAAGAACACATTGAGTATGTTTAGATGACGATTATCAGTAAGTAGTACCTACTAAGTTAAATGCAGAAGAGATAAAACTAAATGACAGCTAATAGGGGTCATTCATAAATGTAGTGAATATTTGAAATTGATAAATAATAATGCAAAGTTACATTCGTAATATTTACTGAGCTGAGCTGTCAGCTGTACAAAGATGCATATACGTACTCACCTAGTGCAACTCTGTCGCACTACACCGCTAACTCATTCACCTTAGCGCTACGGAATCTAAACGTAGTGTCTGCTTATCAAATATTTAAAAAATACTGCAAACTCCTACAAATATGTATAAAGTTTATGTAAAGAGTAAGTGAACATTAAACTCTTGTTTATAATAAATTTCGTAAAATAACCACACGGTCACGTCAGCCGGGTCACTAAAAAAAGTTTATACAGGGGTCATAGTCATATCACGCTCGTGAACAGTGTGCGGCGTGCGTCTTCGTTTACACGTATTCTAAAATAAAATCGAGAATATTATGACTCCCCTTGTTTGTTTGAGAGCGTCCTCCTTTGCATTTCACGTCGTCGGCCCCTATTTTGTTGGCTTCTACGTTTCCCTCCACTTTGTTAATCCACATAAAACTTTTGCTAAATCGGTCCGCGAGGAGACCGTCGAGAAGTTGTTTTAAAAAGCGACCGCCATCGGCAGACGAGCGACACCACTTCCAAATTCCAACACCTTCAACCAAGCACCAAACGCCCCAACAAAACGCTCCAACATACGTAATAGTTACAAACTTGTTAAGTAGGTGGGTACTACGTAACACATTCTATTTCTGGATCACTAATAACTTTCAGAGTTGTTGGTACCTACGGATTATACGGCATTAAAAGGATTCTTTTTGTCTTGAAAATTGATTACGGTTGGCAGTAATTGGTTTACTGTGCTGTTAATGCTACCTTGATTTAGTTGATGAAATAACATGCCTTAGTCGTATTCTTATCTATATAATATAAATGGAATCCTATTTTCCTCATTCACGCCATAATAACTTGAGAAAGACGAAGCCGATTTGGCTATTTATAGTTTAAAATGTTCCTAATAGTTATTTTTACTTTTGTTTTCTTTTTCGCGATGCTTATTTGTTTATTTACATGGGCCGTTTTTAACCTGGAAAATGCAGAGTACTTGCAGAAAATCTGCAATTACGCGGATTAAACCGCGGAGCGCAGCTAGTTACATATCGACTGCTAAACCGGTTTTTGCATTTGGGCACCGTTGCGAACCGTGTGTGTTTTCCAGCTCTGGCGTGCCGTCGTGTGAGCCGTATTGTAATAGCATCGCGTTAAACACACGTCTGTTTCGCCGTGCTAACGTGCTGTGCCGCCGTAAACTGTGCTAACACAACAGATGTGTTTTCCCGTACTCGCGTAACGTTATAAAAAACACAAACGTCTGTGTTTTCAGCAGTTAACGTGTTATTCGTTTGCGCTTTTAAATAATTATATTCATATCTTATAAAGCATGTTGGAAAACGAAATATAACATTCACGAAAATTGAAATTCAATCACGAGACTTTAAAATTTCTGTTACCGCCAAATTGTTTTATTGAAATCCATTGAGCCGTTTTGAAGCCTTTTCGAGATACTTTCCGACCGTCAGATTTTTTGTTAAACGGTCTTTAATGATTCTGTATCGCTCAAATATGTTGATAAACACTGAAATCATCAGTTTGACATACTAGCTGCACCCCGCGGTTTCACGCGCCTAGTTCCTGTTCCCGTGGGAATATGGGTATAAAATATAGCCTATGTAACTCGCTGTCAATGTAGCTTGCCGTTAGTGAAATAAGTTTTTTAAATCGGTGCAGTGGTTCAGCCGAAACCTTACATATTTGAATACAAACTTTCATCCCCTATTTTTACTTTACCCCATCAAGGGTTAAATTTTTACAAACTTTGAATGCCAAATTTATTTATATTTAATTAAAAGCCTAAAAATAAGTTTTAAACGAACCGCTATAAGTATGTAACCTGTGTTTCAATATAAATAATAAACTATATGTGGGCCAAAGGGCATAGTGCATTAGTGGCATATCGACCTGCCGCCATTTTCATTTTTCTACGCACGACGTAAGTAGTATAATATAATTATGGGTAGGAGACACTTGAACAAAAACAAAAATTACCCTTAATGTGGTACCCTAAAGTGTCACGTTCCCGAGATATTTTGAGATAATGATCACCATATAGATGGTCAGAGATCTTAACATGAAATCACGATTTTACCGACTAATCCGCACACACACGCACTCAGTGATTGGTTTTTTACCCGACTGCACCAGAAGGAAGATTGTGCGTTTCGAATGTATAAATGTATATTTTTGGACGCTCTGTATCTCTAACGGCTAAAATCCATCCAGGATTTTAGCCTGAGATGTGTCGTTAGATTCGTCCTTATTGTGAGAGTGGCAAGGTATAACAAACATATAAAAAAAATGGCAGATTTTTGGTGCCCAATTCTTTGTCTTCACACCTTTTTTTCTTCAAAATCTATCGAATAGTGTAGTATCTAAATAAAAATATATACAGCTTATAATGATGTTTAAATGTAATTATTTAGAACGAAAAATGCTAAAACCAGTAGAAAATAATAATAAAACATAATAAGTTGTAGGCATTGCAGTCCAAAGTTGAGAATAAATGGCGATGGACTGACTCCGACTGCATTTCATGATTAATTTTTTTTCGGAGCGGGGTTTTTTGTTTTTCTAATTTATTTGTATCATTTTGGCTTCGCTCGATTAGTGCATTTAGCCAGTGTTCATGTCAAGTATTACGAATTTTTAAGTTATATTTTTATATAGACAAAAGCCTCTATGTCACTTCAAAATTTTAATTTATTGCTATAATAATTAACGGTTATTACAGTCATAACATCTATCATATGTATGTTTTAATTTTCCCCAATTATTTATTAACGTTACCAGTTATGGTTTGGAAGTAGGTATACTTTAACAAACAAAATAGCGGATTTTTGTAATGTGTTACGATTTAGAAACTAAGGTATGTAATTAATAAAAGTGTTTTTTTCGTGCAAATATTATTTGTACTGCCTTCTAATACATAGTTAAACCAACCTGCGGGGCTATGCAGCACGGTGCGGTCGTTATTACAATACGAATGACGAGCGCCGTGGCAATCAAACGTCAAAATGAAAAGAACTCGAGCTCACCCGCATCGTGCTGCATAGCCCCACTGGGAAGGATTATTAATTAAGTGACTCCGTTAGGCGCGGTTTCAGTTTTAAAATACTTCACTTTCAGTGCTAAAATACATCACTTTACGCGGATTGGTTACACGTAATAATTTAATCACCTTATTTGCCTTTAATTGCGAGAATTTCCACGTGCTCTGACTATTCTGATAAAAGAATAAGGAATCCGCTCAGAGTAGGACTTTTTGTCTTTGGGGATTCTCTCTTTTGTATCGTTTGTCTTAGGTATGTATTATACATAAATAATTCAATTTCGGCTGGCAGTCGTGTTCTAACCTTTGGTGAAAATATTTCAACGCTATTTTATAAATAACGTTAATCCATGTACGAAAATGTATTTAATATACCCGACCTGACTGCGAACAAAATTAAAACTGCATTTCACGATTCAATTTCATTCGCAATAGGATTTTTTGTCTTATTATTCTACTTTTTTAGCATTTCACAATCCAGATTGCATATAAACATATTATAATTTTGTATATATTTTTGTAAGCCTTTTTAAAACGTTTAATTATGAACCCCAATATATAAGGTTTTAAGGAAAAAATATTTATAAGGCATATTATTATCTTTTGGCACAAAAAATCCACCTTTTTATTGTTTTATAATTTTGATATATACCCCAGTCACTGGCAATTATTAGACGAATCGAACGACACTTCTCAAGCTCACAAGCCGTTGGGGCTGCAGAGCGTGCCATAGAAATATACATACACTCGACAAACATAACTCTCCTTCTAGCGCAGTAGGGGAAAAATTACGAATAACTAAATAATGTAAGTAATATTATCTAAGAGACAAGCAAATGAAATTGGTGTTACTGGGACGCCGAAATATTATTCTAGCGAACATCACACAGATTTTTTCAATAAAACCGTTATTATCAATAACATTTGTGTGAACTTATTTTATAGTTTGTAATACCAACATTAGACTAACTAAATAAAATAAATAAGAAAACATAAATTCCTCAAAACAACATGTTTTTTTTTTACATAATGCAAAACCTAGTCTGTTGAGATGCATTTTTTTATGTTTTATTTACAGCTAGTCATCTGCTCTACAAAATGACACCAAATTTATTATCTCGAATTGCCAACTTTAGGTACTTATTAGTTATTTTTTTACAAAATCCTTCAAAATTGGACAAATAAAACATATTTAATAAACCAAAATTTTCAATGATTTTCTGATTTCTCAATCAATAATTATCATGTAATCCGTCGTAATTTTTCTTCTTTTATTTTTTTTAAAGAAGAAACAAAATACAATGAAAAATATTAAGAAAATATATGAATTTATATTATTACAGTAGTCGTTTTTTTAACAACTTGCAACATTTTTTAATTAGTAATCATTATCAGTAACATAGTTTTAACTGTCAGATTAGGCAAAAAGAGACGTAGGATTAACGTCATGTCTCTGGCGAACTTCACGCCATTAACAAAGGCACGTTCTCGATTAGAAAAGCCCCTAGACCAAATAAATACTGCAAGCAAAAGGAACGCTACCTATGCCCATGCCCACCCTTATTCTATCGCGCAAGATCGCACAAAAGGTTACACGGCGGCACGCACGGATCGCACGGGCATGCATGCGTATAAAAATAATGGTAGGTGTTAATGCTTTAATAATTTATCTGTAAAATCTGTAAATATCTACGGTGAGATTACTTTCTTTTTTAATTAATTGAATTTAACTTGATTATACACATACCTACTTGTACTTATAATCAATATAATAATTCTGAAATCCCGTAATTGCTAGATAGTTTATTTAGGTTAAGTTACATTTATAATTCAACAGAGCATAGAGCATGACATGATCATGCATACCGCATGCATTCTAGGTATATCTCAATGTTTCTCAAACTTTCATATATGGAGTCATGAACCAATAGGTCATCAAATAAATTAGAAACTGAAGCATAACATTAGTGGCAGGTCTATAATAATATGTGTGTGTGTGTGTGACAGTGTGGTCATTGTGACGCTTTCGCCTTTAGAGGAATTAGTAGTAAAAAAAACTACTATTATCAAATTATTGTGCGAGACGTCAGTTTTATTTCAATATTTAAGGGATAATTCCGTTGATTCCGAGATTGCCGTATTGTGAGATGCATTTGAGCGATAAGACTTCTGCGTATGCGTATGCGCACTGCGGACCGATATTCTTGTGTTAAAACGGTAGGTACCTACTCAACTTTCGCATTGACGTCGAGTGACAGTGAATCTATTGAAAATATTATGGCCACTGTACCACTCAATGGCTGACATAAATAGTAGAAGTGCGTGACGCTGAAGCAAGCTTGAAAATTGTATTGCAAAGGTCTTCACGCTTACTATTTAATTTAAATAAATGACGAAAAATAAATAATATTTTCTGAGTTTTTATAGCTAGAGTCTGGACAACCATAGTAAGTCAAGTAAAAACGCAGGAAAATTCAAAATTACGGTTAAAGTCACGCGCGAAAACGTAAAGAAATAAAGAAAACAACAAGATTGCGAAAATTTTGATGATTATCCTTTCTGAGTTTCTCTACCTTTAGTCGAAAATCAGACTTATTACAATAATTCTTCTAACGAATAGGTACTGATATCATTAGAGAATGACACTAATAATTTGAGAAACACTGAAATAACTCTGAATGGATTCAAAAAGCAATGACAGTCCACCTTTCAATAATATAATAATTATACTAATAATAATAAGTGAGGTAGGTAGGATAATTAAGAAGGTATAATACGGACAGCGGACGGTTTTGTCATTAATTTCATTTAGGTCTAGAGGCCAAGTGGGTGCCGCTGCCGTGCCGTGATTAATTAACACTTTGACTGCTGAGTCGTTTTGCTTGTCTAGCCACGGGTGCGGCTCTGCACTCTCCAGTGTTTTCCCATACAACAGACACAACAGTTGTATTGCCGCACTCGCGGCAAGTGGTGAAAAACACGACGGTTGTGTTCTCAGAACTGAACGTGTTAACAAAGATCATTAGAAAGTCTGAACCGAGCCACGATAAAAATGTTAGTAAGAAGTAAAAATAATACAACTAATCTTCAATCACGATAAGGTATAAAGTTGTTGCTCTAGAATTCCGAGAAATTTAATATTCGTTACGTATACCGGAACTAAGGTCCCACAAGTGTCGTCATCTATATGCACAACTAAGAACAACTTTTATAGTTTGAAATAGCGCCATCTAGCCACCCGTTTAGAAACTACACAAGAACGACAACAACCACAGTACACTCAACGAAAGTAGTAACCAAGCGGATTGCTAGATGGCGCTAAAACAGATACCAAATGTAAAAATATTTCACGGAGACGTTCAGTGCTGAAAACAACTGTCGTGTTTGTTGTATGGGAAAACACTATGGAGTGTACAGAGCCGCACCCGTGGCTAGACAAGAAAATCGGCTCAGCAGCAAGTGTTAAAGGCTTCATTAATAGAGGACCCTATAAACTAAAGCCTTTCTGAATCCAATACATTTAAAATTAATAAATTTAGCCAAAAACTTCAATCCCTTAGCGTAAGGAAATCAAAAAAATACAATTTACCGGTAATTAACAGCTATGGATAATAGAGATAAGGGCTTTTTATAATTATACTGGGAATTACTAGTTACCTGACGCTTCAATAACGCTTCACGTTATCTTATCAAACTAAAGTCGTGTTTCCTGCCCGTGTTTTAGCTTTAGACAAACATTGGCAAATAAGCCATTGTAAATTATTTGTCGGCGCCGGCGCACAACTGTCTAGCTGCTAAAATTGACTTGAATTGCATTTTTAATAATTATTTGACTTTGCCATGTGCACCTGCAACCTTTGTGCGTCTTGTTACAGCCTAATTTCCTGCATTTTGGTGTTTCTTTTTTACCTATTTCTTAATTGTCGTGACTAAAATGAAACGCCTACTAAAAACAAACTTACGTTGATAATTTTTATGTGGGCGTAACCAGCGGAGGGTTGACTTGAAATACTCATACTCACAATATGTTCATACTCGGTTTTGCAAATAACAGCATATTTAACAATAATGCTACAAGCAATTATTGTAAAATAAATTTACTGGACTGTTTTGAAATTCAAAGCTACTTAATAATAATTCATCACTCATTCATAACTAAACTATAAGTACAGTCAGTCATTCATGTCATTACCTACTACCTGCAATAAGCTATGCATAAAACGCGAAAGCAAGAAACTATTTGAAATGTACTCGCCTCGATACTGGTTTAAAACTGAAAAACTTAAATTTCATCCCACTTGCATTATTTGGAGCTCGCTCTACCTACAAACTATAATATCGGAAAGATAGTTAGATCACCTGTATATTGATTACTGTTCCCATAATATGAAACTACATACCTTTAAAAGACTGCAGATATTCGTAGATATCTGGTGCTGCATAGTCGGAAGGCATTTTGCCTTTAGAGTTCTTGACAAATGGCTCTGCTCCGTGCTCAACAAGAAATTTAACCATCTTGAGGTTTCCGGAGGTGGTGGCATCATGCAGTGGGGTATCATCGTCTAACCCTTTTGCATTGGGATCAGCGCCACTATTAATAAGTAGCTCAACTACTTGATGCCAACCATAACTGCAAGCTTCATGTAAAGGTGTCCATCCTAAAATTTGGAGTCTTAACGATTATGGGTGATAGAAATCATAGTTCTACAGAAAACGAAAAAAAAAAAACAAGCAAATAAAATAAAAACAAGTGATAATCTTAATAATAATGCAATACAAATAGGTGTTATTTAATATTCAAATATCCAAATCATATCAATCACAGAAGCACCGTCTAACGCAGCATTCACACAGTGTTAAGTAGATTGCGAGCACAGTGCCTTAATGAGTTGTACAAAAGATCGAAAAGGTCAAACAAAGCAGTCTCAATCCAGCATCTGGTTTAATAAATACCTGCGCTCACAGTCTCCGTAGCCATGTGTGAATACCACTTTAATTAAACTGCTACCTACCCATTTCAATTCCAGTATGAACTGTTTTCTGTTTGTGTTGAAAAAGTTTGTTAGTCCGCCTTAATAAATATCTGAACATCTCAAACTAAGTATATTAATATAAGTGTAACTGTTAAAACACGTACATCTAAATCATAGCATGTCTCTAGAATGACAATGAACGATCCCGTGGTCCATCCTTCACTGGATTCAAAGAGGACACAATGATTTAATTGGAAAATTGCACATCAATAACACAACTTCTATGTATAGCCACTAAGCCACTTGTGTGCTATTCGCAACTATGGTTGATAGATTTTACCAAACCTTTGACAAGTCTAATTCTGAAGATCATATAAAAATATAACTTGAAATTTTTGTATGTAGATACTTATACCTACTTATTTAGATTTCTGATTTATATTTAGAATAAGTCAAATATCAATTTGAGCAATGAAACAGAGAGAATGAACAATAATTGGTGCATATTGAAGACAGAACGATGTGTAACGAGTTTTATTGGTATATCAATTGTGTGGTCATGACCTAGCCACAGTATAAAAATTAAGAGAAGGAACACTATTATAAAGTAGCAGTTAGATAGTATAAACTTGACTGCCTTAAAAAATATAGTGAAGTCTTGCCTTTGGGTTCCAATTCTGTGAAACCAATTGTTAATAATTGTTTGTTCCAAAATTGTAGCTGTCACTTTTAGTACATATCTACGATTGAGTTTTATTAACATTCTATTAGAATGGTTCAACTTATAGTGAAATGATGGTCCTCCCTAATGGTGACTGCTGCATGATTAGTCATTTTACGTAAGTGTACCTTCTGTACCACTGTAAGCAGAACAATGGTTGCAGAAAATATAATCTACACTGGTAGTACAGTTCACGGCCAAAACTATTTAAATGTGCGTGGTTGCATAACCAATTCTCCATGGTGAACGATTTATTTCTTCAGTGGAATAGGCATCAGTACCTACCGACTGCCTAAATTTACTTTCATTTTGTAATTAAGTTAATGTATAAGAAAAATAAGTTTTGACAGATATTCAACACCAAAATAGTGTGCAAACATTAGTGTATCCCTGTTCTGTATTCAGATCTATGATTGTAGAGTTCTAAGACTAAGATGCTTCTGTACTTGATATATTTTAATGTTATAAATAGGTATTTAATGGTGTTATTTGATATCACTTGTTCACCCTTAACTGCAGTATACAGAAGTGTATAGTTTTGGATCATGCTATCTTAAAACTCTTAAAAAGCACGTATGAGTACATCTGTCCTGCAGTTGACCAAAATACATATGTAATACGCTATGAATAGCAGCTATTTTGTAAGTCAAGTAGCATCCAGAAACCGAAAGATTTGAAATAACAACAGTACCTTAATGTATTCAGGAAGCCAGACATATTATCTCAATGTATTCTTAACATAAGATACTTTGAAAATGTTTTGTTTGATCCAAACTGGATAACCAAGTCTACAGTGCTGCAGATGATTTTTTCAACTTACATTCATTGACAATAATAATTTTGACATGAAATTGTTGATTGATTTATAAATTTGCTTTTATAATAATTACTATCGAGAGATTTGTTTGTTTACTTTGTTCAATATTCAATATCTATTTATTATTATTATTATTATCATCTGAATAATTATTTGTTTGCTTAAATTATCGATTTAATGTTTAGAGACAATTGTTTTTATGCAAAGTGTATATCCATCAATGTTAATAAAAATGAGTGGTAAAAGCTTATAATTACCTCCATGCGTTAACACCCTTTCTTAATTCTTTAATTATGAGACACCGTGTATGTTGTATGTTAAATCAAAAATAATACTGACAAGCAAAATGTTTGTTTGTTCAGCAGCATTTGAATAAAATTTACTTCAATTATAGTTTATTTAGAAGAATTGCAGTCTAGGGTAAAAAATCAATGTAAATGCAAAATAAAATAAAGGTATGATCTCGTAGACACTGTATTTATCATTTGTGGCATCACCCGTACATGACCAGCAACCGTATTATTTAATTCATATGAAAATGAAAATCTAATTTATTTGATGTTCCCTACTAATATTATATAATAAATGCGTAAGTTACTTTGTCTGTCTGTTACTTCAGTCGTCATGCTTAAACTGCTGAACCTCTATCTCTATGATTCTATCAAATACCTATCTTTATACCGGAGAAGGACAAACTGCTTATCTGTAGTCTGCCCAGACTAACGATAAACTGTAGTCTGCGCGGACAAAGCCGCGGGCGAAAGTCTGTGTTTTGTAATACGGCTGCTGATCAGACCCGGCAGTGGATAAATTTTAATACTCACCATGATGATAAAAAATGTACCGGTTTTTAGTTGTTACATTTTTGTCCCTCTCCCACAGCTGGGCAAAAGGAACTTTAAATACCTCGCAGACATTCCTAGACCATTACCAAAATGTTTAGCTTTTGTCTTGTAGTAAAGGATTTGAAAGGGTTAGTGTGGTGACAATACCATAACATTCTACCAACAATTATTATTCACTATAACACTGGTGTGATGGTGTGGATGATAACCATAAATATGCAACAATCCATGAACGCAGGCATCTCATCCTTGGTATACTTCCAATAAACAATCTCAAGGCCAATATAAGTGAGCAACAGGTATTTGTATTCAGACGTTTTGGTAGATTGTAGTCCACTAAGTTCCTAATTTCCTAGATACAGGGAATCCTGATTAAGAACTTACTATTCCGCTAGAATCAAGTAATGTGCACTTACACCCTTATTTCCGTCACAAGTTTACAATGGTTCAGTGGTGGATGATACTTTTTGTATAAAGTCCACCATATTTACTCTCATTGTAATGTTATTACTTTGTTATTGCAGCAATAAATAGTGTCACCAATCAGGAACACGCTTATTCTACCAGATTTGAATAGTACAAATTCTCAAAATGTAGAGGTAGTTTCACTCCATTAGTTTATTATTAGAACTTAACAATGACATTCTCATCTTATTCAAGATGCTTGGAGTATTCTACAATACAAAAGTTCAACTCCATATGATTAACCCATCGAGTGTATCAATTGTGTGGAATTGCTTATTTAAACCGAACGCCAGACACTCAAGGTTGTATGCTCCAACCTCATTTCATCAAAATGCTTGTACCTTAGCTGCTTGCAAGTAATAACCCAGGTGTTCAATGTAAAAGTGGGTCACAAGATTCGTAAACTGTCCATATGCCTTTTTATCCAAAGGGGTGTACAGTGAAAATGTTTATAATAGCCCTGTAGGTACATAGGTATTTCAATTGAAAGGCAAGTTTTTTTATATTTTAATAAAGAATATTTGGCAAGGGGAGTGCTCACTCACAACATCTGCTCTTCAAGCTTTAAAAACATTGTACCCGAATGAAAGGAAACTAGTTCTTTAAACATCTGTCGTAACACACAAAGAGGTGTGTACACCATATAATTATTATAAAAACTGTTGTATAGAGCTGGAGTCAAAGCAATGGCAGCAAAATTGTACACGAATAAATTAATGTTAATATATTTTGCATTTTTAAAATGTATTTACTTGAATTTAGTAGATTCTAAACTATGTGATGAGGAACTGCCCTGCCCTTGTTTTGCACAATTTATACAAAATAGAGTCCAAATCAAAAGTAAATTTAGAATTTGTTCTATTTAGTGGCTAATAATGATTAGGAGCTAATTATTTTATTTAGGTTTTGTGAAGGCAGCTTATTGCCTGACATTTACATTGTAACAAGAGATAGAGTGTGAAAAGTTTAAGATATTTTAAACTTAATACCTTGCAAACTGTTCCAGAACCTTCCTATGTAAGATTCACCTCGCTATAGATTGTCACATACTTATAGTGTGATTTGAATAGGAGAAATATGGAAGGAAAGACAGTTCATGCGCAAGATTTGCAAACAGACAACATCAATGTCTTCTACACATGTAACATTTAACCGTGCAAGTTACGTAGCGAGCATTAACTCTTCGTCCATTTAATTTGATAGTCACCCTGAAGAATACCATCTGTAGTGTTAACATCTTTCCAATGATTGAGAAAACATCATTTTCATCAACGTGACGATCCACAATGATTTTAGTAATCAATTATTACAAATATAATAAAAGAGCTTCAGCACACCTGCAAAATCGGGTACGTTAGGATCTTGGCCTTGCTTGAGCAGCTTTTTAACTTGATCATGATCGCCCCTGATGGCTGCCACATGCAGGGGCGTTTCACCTCGTTCATTGCGTTGTTGTCTCTTCTTCTTCTTTTCTTCAGCTGGAGTCGGAACGGCTGTAGACGAAAATAGCGGGAATTGTTCACTTATCGTAAATAAGGTAGTTTACTTGCTACTGCGGTTACATAGGCGGTTATTTACCTGGCGTGGCATCTTGTGATGAGATCTGCAACACTAGAGCCAGCTGTTGTCGTTCCGACATAGGGGCTAAGATATGGGCTCGCAAGCCGTCCGGCCCGCGGCCGGAACCCCTCGACCGCGACGTCGATGGCATGTTTTTACCATTACCACTTTTCTATAAACAAAACAATAGCTTATAACGCCACGCAATAGGTACGAAGCACTAGAAAAAATATTCAGTATACCACTAACGCGCCAATACTATGGTCAAAATGTAAACTAGAATTACCTTACGTATGGCGTCTGTTTTACTTTAATGCGTTTGAAAAAGTATCTACAGGCGAGCCGCACTTTTAATGGCCTATGTGAACGAATATTTGAAATAGATCATTTCCAATTTTCCATAAATTCAGAAATCCAAAAGTTCTTGCAAAGACAGGTCAGACAGACATTTCTTATAAGCACAGAGTTATAATATTCCTAGTCCACCACAGACTTCAAGAGAGAGCACAAGCATTGCGCAGAGTGTTGCCAGGCCCATCAGACATTACAGCGTAAAGTATTCTTGAAAAAACTATAGCAACTGTATATGTATATTGATATAATAATATTACTTAAACCTGACTTTGGACCGAAATTTTGACTTAGGAATTAGGACTTTAGGAATAATTTACCAAAAATCTTTAGTTTTAATTTAACGATGACGTGAATACGATAAATCGGTGCATTTGGCTACGGTCTATTGCTGAATATCTACTAAGGCTCCAGTAAATACCTAACCTAACCTAACCAGTAAATACCCACCGGGTCAGCAACTACGACACTGTATTCTTGGAATTCCAATCTATTGAATTTTAATTTGAAAGGTTATTATTTGATATTTTTGTAGGGATTTATATTATTTCTAAGATTTTTAAAGTAAAACTTCTTTGCGCATGCTTGACTTGGGGAGTAAGCTGGTGAATGCGTTACAAAAAATGTGATTGGGTGAGGCGAATGGAAGTTGAGAGGTATATTAGGATAATAAGGTTAAAAGGCTGGTGGTAGGTGGTAGGTGGTAGGTGGTAGTTGGTAGGTGATAGGTGACAGATGGCAAACAACAAATGATAAATAAAAAAATATACGAATGGGCAAGAGAGAGAGAGGTGCAAACACACATTTTCTTTCTCAAGTTTTACTTCAGTCTTGTGGTCTAAAGCACATTCATTTTTTTATAGAATCAATTACAATATTTTTTTACAGAACTTAAAAGAACATATTTAGATAAAATTAAATAAAAAACTGAAACTTAAAAATCTTTATATTATTATATTTCATTTTAAATATTTTAGAAAAAATATTAACGAAGTATTTAAATAAATAAGGTGAATAATAATAATAATATAGGTAATAATTATGATATTATCATCTGCAATTATTGTAATAATTAATACTACCGATTTGATATTAAAATGTACCAATTTGACTTATTTTCTTTTCTTCAATTGGAATTCTTCTCCATACCATATTTTATAGGCGACGATTCTAAAAATTCTGAAAAAGTCTCAAAGAGTTAAATAGGTACCACGGCATGTAATAATCGTGAATTGATCGTGCTAGAAATTATTTACAATAGTTTTTAAATGCAAAACGGATTACAGGTATGGTTGTCATAGAAAAAACAGTAAATCTACTGTAAAAAACAGTTGATTTGGCAGCACTGAAGGAGTGGTAGGCTGGCAAGATAGGGCAAGAAATACCAACAAATACCAATGATAATGACACTGCAAGAAATACCAACCCTAAGTACTATCTACCTTTTGCTCTCTAGTCTCAATGGAGCGAGGGAATTAGTTGAATTGAATTTATTAGGTGTGGCTGCAAGAGTTTGTAAGCGAGTTAAATATCGTTGTCGCTAAGAGTAAGATTTTTCTTCGAAAACGCAATAAATAGACTAATTCAACATTCTACGGGAGTACCTATGTTAATTTTATCATTCATTTATTATTTTGAAAAATTAATATTCGTTCCTAAAATTATTAGAACATTTTATAGAGGTAAACAAATTTATAAACATTTAACTAATTGTTGCCTGTTTTTATCAAAAGTTTGCTCATAATATTGTGTATTGAAAATATAATATTTCCCCATGCCAAATATCTAAATTTTAATCGCGGAAAGTAATTTTTTTGTTCCTGATTAATAAATCGAGTTGACTGAGCGCTGACGATAAGTTGTGTCACAACTCTATTAAAAAGCTTGCGCACTGAGCTTGCGCCTGGCGAAAAATCAATAATTCTGTGTTTGCAATTCTAAAGCTTCGAAGCTCAGTAACTCCATAATAATTATTCACGATCTCATCAACTTTGTGGCAGGAATAATGATTGAAAAACAGTCTCAAACGCGATCCAAATGGATGTTTCTTCATTTCACGATACTGACGTTTAATACTCTTTTATATTTGTATATGATTATCGCACGAATTGTGCGCTACTACAAAAGTGAAGACCCGGCTGCTGAAACAATAAGTGCATAACTTCGAAACATCTGATATTAATCGATTACAATAAAATAATAAAATAAAGATTGTTAACTTCTGGCTGTTCTGATTGTTAAGTTATCAAACTTGAACAAAAACCAAATAAATGAACACTGACAAAACGTTTGAACGAGATGTGGCTATTCTCCAATCACGCTGATACATCGCTGCAGCAGTAGCAGCTTGAAATAGGAGCACCAAGAATTTCAAGTTCCTATCGACCTACTGAAGTAACAACCAAGAAGCTGGCTACATAACTACTTCACGATGATTTCATGTCTTTCAGCGCAATAATGTTATGCTCATTATTTTACATATTTTAATAAAGATCAATCGATTTACTCAACACAACTCTGTTTTTTGTACCCTAGCCTTGTGTATTTATCTTTTACAAATAAATCACTGTAAAAGTATCCAGTTATTGTTTTATTTACAAACACAAAATCCTATTGTAACTTATGTAAGTACTTTGTAATCTAAGATACTGTAGGTTATTTTTTTTTCTGTCCACTAAGAATAATATGATCAACAAGTATGTGTCAGATAGAATTACAGTTATTGTGAAGGACCTCAATAATTATTATAAACGGGTCACAACTTGAAATAAGTATCTATGAACCCAATTAGGGCACCTTTGCCTGTACGCTATTTAACAAAAATTATGGAGGTGATACTACTACTCTACAGATGAAAGAGATAATTTTATACCTAGCTTAAGGCCATGTTCAGAAAATTAGCTAGTGGTAGTATACCACCCAGTGGTTCGGAAAGTGCACCCCAGGGTTCGATCAACAATAAAATTGACATAATTATTGTTGTTGTTAGCCACAGCTAATAATTATCTGTAGCTAGACGCAGGCGAGGTGCGCCCTTATTAGGACCAACGGTGCAGGGGGTTGCGGATGAATGCGTCGTGAGAGACACCCGTGAGCTTTTTAGTCGGTGAGCCTGATAAATCAAAATGAATAATAATATTATATTTGCTAAAACATGCTTTGTATAAGTAAGATTCAAGTGAAACATACTTTATCTTTTTTCTGCTTCCGTGGCTTGGGCATCTCTGGTGGCTGTTTTTCTCGCGTAAGAAGGAGATTCCTGCCTAAGGTCGAAGGCCTGGCAGGTAGCCTGAAGCAGCTCTCGACTGCTATGGGTCCCTTTTGATGCGTTCAGCGATTCATCTGGGGGAAAGACAGCAATTGGAACGGTGCACCCAAAGACTTGTGAAACTGTGCGACCCCATGATCGTCACAAGAATAAAACCCACAATTTAAATGGACGTTCAATTTCATATTTAAATTAAGCTCTTTTATACGGCATTTCATAGTTGAAGCGTACCTACATAATAAGCGTAGCAACAAATTAAAGATTTTGTACTTACCTACGAAATTTGTGAATTTTCGTTGCACAATCAATCAGTTTTCTTTCCCTCACTTTTTTCCTTCTATTGATTATTGCACAGACCAAATAGGTAGTAGATGGCCGGAAATACATTTGTACTTCAAAGTCAATATGTCAAACAATAAATTATGATAGGGTCTACAGTAGCTTCCGAGGATAGTTTGGATAACTATCATGACAAGTTTATTTAGGGCGGGAAACCAAAATCAACGTTGTTTATTTTGTTTATTTTTTCAACAGGTATTTGTTGCTGTATTTCTGTGTAATATTGATGGAATGTTAATGATTAAGTTTTTAGAACGTGCACGAGTAAAGACAACTTGTTGCTTACAATATTTGTGATTATGGCATTCAGAACCAACTTGTTGATTATGGTACATGGTGTTGCCATAATTTCGCACACATTTTCACAAAATCGCTTATATATCGTGGAACATTGAATACTATTTTACCGGAAAGTGGAAGATACACGATAAATAACGTGTCATCTCGTGTCAACTTATGGTGTCAATCGTCATATTTAATTTTACGTAGTTCGATTTAATTGGTAAGTTAAACGTAATTAAAAAGTGACCAGCAGCCATAGAAGAGCGGGAGCGAAACGAGAGCAAAAGTTGACATAACTCATATAAAAAAGCAAGCGCAACGAGAGCAATTTTTGAAGTAAAACTTCTTTACGCAAGCTTGACTTGGGGAGTAAGCTGGTGAACGCGTTACGAAAAGTGTGATCGATGAAGTTGAGAGGGTTACTTATTAGACGTGTGTAACTCTTTGGAGAACCAACTCTATGATCTGAAACATGAGCGAGATAGGAAAGATCTGAATCAAATTTGTCGAAGAAACGGCTCTTTCAGATCTCGATCTCGAGACCCGGTAGATAGACTAGACTCTGTTTCTAAAGAATGAATGAACCAAACACGAGTCGAGCGATGTTTGCCGACTAATGCCGACAGTGCACGAAGTCTGGCGCATGTGTAAAAGAAATAAGCATACAATTGCCTAATAGTAAGAGCGAGATGCATAGCAGATTGAACTTTGAACTTAGAACTGCGATCGCGATTCTCGTTTTGATTTGATTGCAAATTGCAAATACCTAGTTAGTCATGCGACTTGAGTAGGATTTTATATATAAAATATAAAATTATTAAATATAAATTAATATTAATGTAAATTAATCTATATATTTATAAATGTTATGTTGGTTTGTGTACGCTTCAAAAACTTAAAAAGTTCTGCACCAATCGAGCTGAAATTTTAGCATGATATATAATCCGCATCAAGGATTGTTTTTATCTATTTTTTTCATCAGTGACATAATAGTGAATGTTCGAATGTGCCACAGCGAAGCGTGGCAGGGCACAGCTAGTCCCTCCTTATATTATAAATCCTTACTTATATTATAAATGCGAAAGTAACTCTGTCTGTTGCTCTTTCACGCCTGAACTACTGAACCGATTAAAATGAAATTTGGTACAGAAATAGTCTAGAGCCTAGGGAAGGACATAGGCTACTTTTTATCGCAAAAAAATGCATTGTAAGGGTTTGAAATAGGGGATGAAAGTTTTTATGGAAGTATCGTCAGTTGAAGCTAGAAGCTTGAAATTTATTTTTTAGGCTTTTGATTAGATATAAATAAATTTGACATTCAAAGTTTGTAAAACTTTACCCTTGAGGGGTAAAATAAATATAGGGGATGAAAGTATGTATAGGAATATGTAAAGTTTCGGCTTAATTTTCTCTAATGGAAAGCTACATTGACAGCGAGTAACATAGGCTATATTTTATCCCCATATTCCCGCGGGAACAGGAACTACGCGGGTGAAACCGCGGGGCGCAGCTAGTATTTAATAATTTTACATTATTAATTAATATTAATAATAAATAATATTAATAATATTATTAAATATTTATTTTATTTAAGCTAATTTAAAGCAAGTTAGGCACTAGATAATAATATAAAAAATTGCAAATGATCGAAAATATTCAAGCACAGCTAAGATTCATTTACTTAAATCGTTTAGGTAGATATTTATTAATTTCGGAACATCGTGTCACAGGATACATTTCTTTCTATGATATGGTGTTCCGAATGTTCTAAAAAAGTATATCTGGGAACCGGCACACGGCAGTGTTTCAGATCTAATGTTCCAATCTCGATAAAGAAGCATTCTTGCCACGTCTATTACGTATCGTATATTGCTGTAGGGGCAAGAGAGAGAGGTACGACACACATTTTATTTCTCTCTATCTCTCACGAAGTTTTACTTCAGTCTTGTGGTTTATAGAACACTTTATTTAGGCATTTTTATCAATGTGGTAAATAATGCCTAATCCCAAAAGCAATGGCAATCATAGTATTCCTATTATAGTGCAGGAAAATTAGTTAAAAATGGGTAAAAATCTCGGAATAAGAGATAGTCAGCTGTAAACTTGTACAAGCCTTTATTTAGGCACCCTTATACTTGTCTTAAAAACTATTTATCGTAGGGTATCCGCGACCTCAGATATTTCGAGGTCAAAGGTCAAAAATCGATTAAATACATTTATTGCAAATATCTCATTTCTTGTGGGCTTTATGTTGTTTGTATGTAGAGAAAATTTGTAAAGGATTAAATTCTCTACAAATTTTGCTTAATTTTTTTTATATTTGAACGTTTTCTTTTTTAATTTCATGTTCAAAAAATTATTAATTTTAACGTAATAGTTAATAATAAATAGAATAGAATAGAATAGAAAACTCTTTATTGTACACCAGAAACAAAAATAAACAAATCACAAAAAAATTACAATAGGTATACAAGCGTAATACAATTGGCGGTCTTATCGCTGAAAGCGATTTCTTCCAGACAACCTTCGGATGGACAGTAAAAACATTTTTCGATAGTATTTTTCGATAGTTTTGTACTTACAGTATTTAATAAACACGATACATTTAATACTTACATTTTAACAATACACATACACACTATCTATATATATAAAAATGTTATGTTGGTTTGTGTACGCTTCAAAAACTCAAAAAGTTGTGCACCGATCGAGCTGAAATTTTAGCATGATATATAATCCGTACATATCAAGGATTGTTTTTATCTATTTTTTTCATCAGTGACATATCAGCGAATGTGTGAATGTGCCACAGCGAAGCGTGGCAGGGTACAGCTATTATACATATATTTATAATATACTACACACATAATTATAAAAAATATTTTTTTATCAATAGTTTATAAGCTTTATACGGTGAGTTTTTAATCGAGTCTAGAGGTCGATCTCGAGTGATACTCTAACTAAATAGTTAAACTCTGCGCTCGCTCTGCCCTCTATCTCGAAAATGGTCCAAAATATAAAAAAATATATAAACAAGAGTTACCACTCTTGTTTATATATTTTTAGAATATAAAATTCTAGAAATAAAATAGAATTTAAAATTCTATGATATTCTATAAATACAAATCGCATAAAACCCTGAAAAGATATATTTGCAAATATGTAAAAAGTCGATTTTTTTACTTAGACCTTGAAATATCTGAGATCGCGGATATCCTACGATAAGTAGGTTTTGAGACAAGTTTTAGGTTTCCTAAATAAAGGTTTATACAAGTTTATAGCCGACTATCTCTCATTCCGAGGTGAAACACTAATTTGCCTGGACTATTAGTGGGATATCTGTCAGTGGATGGAAAATAACTAAGAAAATATATATTACAATGCAATATTATTATTATGCCCGTATATTACAACCAGCAATATTTATATAGCGGACATCGTCGGAAAGAAGGGGGTTATGGACTACGCATAGGTATAAGTTAATCAGATTTCTGATGGTTGCACTATAATATTTTAGGAACCAGATTTAATTAATTTTAGTTTGTTTATGGAATTATTTGCAATGCTGGAAAATTAAGAGGGAACGTTTCGCTTAGGTCAGGATTTTTTTTTGTTTTCGGTGTAGTCTTTTTAAATTATATTTAAATTATATATTATATATATAAATTTAAATTATATTTGAAACTGCGATAATATTAGTTCAAATATCCTGCCATAAGAAAAAAGTACCTCATTAAATAATTATTTGTGATGTCACGTCTGCTTAATGTTGCCTGCGGTCGGTGAAAAGAGTATAATATAATGTATCTGTGGTCCTACACTCTGTGAACTCCGTAGTTATTTTGATATTTTCTATCTACATGAACTACACTCTACATGTTCGTTCTCCCCTCTCTGTGGTCTGTGGCTCTAAAGAAAAAAAAAAAACGAGAATTGAGTGAGATAAAAAAAAATATCCAGAGGATAGAAAATAGAAGTAAAACGTTTTTTTAATTCCCAATAATTGGATTAAAATGTGGCGTCCTACGCTCACTTTGATAAGGAAAGTAGTTTATCCGTCGCTCAAAGAAAATGTCAATAAGGGGAAAATATTATTTTCTACAAAAAGCCGGCCTAGGTCTACTGCGAGACTCACACTGGTCTCCGCCAGTATCGGAGTCCTGGTGGGAGCTGGCTACGGGGGTTACACGCATTACAAAGTTAATTCTAAGAAGCCCTTAGTACCAGCACAACAGGAAGAATACGCCTTCTTGAAGGAGCTTCCCAACTATAAACCACACTACAGAGTAAGTTCTATGAATAAGGTTGCAAAGACTACCCTGAATCTGGCCTGGACAGATGTACTCTATTATATATTAATAATAATAGATAGTATAAAGTAACTACACGTTGATTGTGCAATACTGTACCTATTTTAAAATAATCGTAATAAAACTGATGAGTATGATAGGTCAAAATGTGATTGGTTCTGTTGGACCATGATGTAGCATTTGCTGTCATCTCCTCAGTGGTTCAACCTGCACTCTTAACTCAATGAGGCTCAAGGTGGTAGATCAACGTGAAGAGTTGATTGTCAACACAAAGCAGTGGAATACTAAAAATAACTACCATTAGCAAGAAGCTAACCATACCAAAGAAAGCATGGGCTATGCTAATTACACTAGAAAGCATGGGCTATGCTAATTACACTATAAAATATTTTGAATTATCGAAATTTATTTATTAAGATCTATTGTGTATTATGTAACTGATTATCTTCATGAAGTAGGTATATGTTGGTAACAGCTACAATATTTATTTGCTTTGTCTACGATTAGTAGTTTCATGAGATAGGAAAACGGCTATCGCTCATAATAATTATGTTGTCAAATATTTTATTTGGCGACCATCTACTCGTACACACATGCTTGTCAGCGTTATTACTTGAGATTGCCATAGAGTAGATAGAGTGCAGGTAGAGTTCTGATGGAAAGGTCCTTTTCATTACTAAAAATTTAAGTCCAAGAACCAACTATATAATTGTTCCAGAAGTCTACATCATTTTAGATTTCAAGGAACAATATATCCTGATAGTATTAGAGCTACCTAGCAACCATCTTTGCACGAGGTGGTGAAAGTTTGAAGGGAAGTTAATGAACTTTCATTAAAAACAAGGGACTATAATTATTTGGGGTTGTAAAAAACAATATCATTTATTTTGTTAATTTTATTCGCATTGCCTAATTAATAAAAAAAAAAAAAAAATTGTCTGAATATTATATAGAATACCATAAAACAGTGCAAATATGTTAATTAGGCCATAAAGTCATACTTGGCAAATATGTGAAATGCAAAAATGTTCTATATAATTGCCAACTAAATTATCACCTCTATTGTGTTAATTTTATCTTTGTTTTTATACACTGCTTTTTGTCTATTATATAAAGTGCAACTTTTTCTTTGCTTTATAATCAAAAGGTTATCAGGTATGAATGTTATTACTTCAACAAATTGCTACTTTTATGCGGGCTCCGAACCAACCTTTGTTTTCGTAATCATGCAGACAGAGAAATATAATTCACTACTCTGGTGGGAGAACATCCGCCTTCCAAGGAGAGGGTTGTGAGTTCAAATCCCAGTGCGGGCATGTACTAATGTGTTTCTTGTAAAAATATATGTACATTGTTATGTATTGCAATTGATTGTTAAGTTTCTACTATTTGTGGGTAGTTAAATAAAAGTTAGTTTTGGAAATGAACTCAATGGCGTGTATCTTTTAGTGGCGACTGCGGAAAATAAATTGCAATTGTAGTAAAATGGCATTCAATATTACGAATATTGTGTTGCCCGGGCAGTTTAACGCCAAAACTGATGTGTGGTGCGATTACAAAGAACAGTTATTGTGTGCGCTCAACGCGGCGGGACTCGTGGAACAGGACGATGTAAAATCGCGATCATTGTTTCTGTCCCAGTGCGGAAAGGATACGTATGCGCTAATTGCATCACTTGTAGTGCCGTTACGCCCGACGCAAGTGAATTTTACGGACATTCTGGGTGTCTTGGACAAATTCTATGAACCGGAGGTTAATGAAATTTTGCAAGCGGGCAAATTTCATAGACGTGAACAATTGCAAGGAGAAAGCGTGCAAGAGTTTGTGGCGGCAATAAGTGCCATATGTGCAAAGTGCAAGTTTGCGGACATTAAACGCCAATTACGCGACAGAATTGTTTTGGGGGTGCGTGACGATCGTTTACGACGAGAGTTGTTGAAAACGAAAGGACTGACATATGAAACGGCGGTACAGATGTGTCTCAATCATCAAGCATCAAGTGATGATATGTACCCACCTGGTCCGAGCAACGAGGCGAAAACAACTCCGTCTCACGCCTCCGAGCCTATGGATATTGGCAGAATTAAGTCAAATGAATGCAGACATTGTACCCGAGTGCATAAGCCAGGCGAGCGGTGTACCTTTGTGAAATTAAAGTGCTACAAATGTCAGAAGTATGGACATATTGCAAAAGCATGTGACAAGAAGTCCAAAGTATACCAGGTGGAAGACAAGCAGGAGCCTTCCTCAGGAGCTGAAGATATGATGGGTGTCTATGTGTGTTCAGACACTTACCGACCTCCTATATTAGCAGACATAATTATCGATGGAGCTAATTTGACAATGGAAGTAGATTCCGGAGCGTCTCGCAGTATTATATCGGAGAAGACACTAAAGAAGTTGTGGTCGACACCTCCTCCACTACACAATACTGGAGTGAAGTTGGTTACATGGACCAGGCAACCCTTGAAAGTGCTAGGACTGGCTAATGTGTGTGTGTCTTTGGGCGAGAAAGAGGCTCAATGTGAACTTGTAGTCGTGTCTGGGGATGGACCGAGCCTGTTGGGTCGCAATTGGTTTAAGCCATTAGGTCTTCAAGTGACTGGCTTATACTGGGCCGAAGAAGAGTTGGTGCCTTTCAAGAATGAATTTCCCAATTTGTTCAAGGAGGAGTTAGGCGAATACAATGGCCCTGAAGTCACCCTTCATCTACGTCCTGACGCGACACCACGATTTTTGAAGTCTCGCGCGGTGCCTTTTCCTTTGAAGATGCAAGTGGAAGAAGAACTGAAGCAAATGGTGGACACGGGTGTACTGACTCCAGTGAGGTACTCAGAATGGGCGACTCCTTTACGGATAGTGAAGAAAGACGATGGATCGTTGCGTATATGTGGAGACTATCGGTCTACAGTCAACGCGTCTATCAAGGTGGATAGCTACCCGCTTCCAACTTCAGTGGAAGCTTTTGTGAAGCTAAGCGGAGGCCAAGTATTTAGCAAACTCGACTTAAAGCAAGCCTATACTCAATTGAAGGTTGATGATGAGACGGCTAAGCTGTTAACGCTAAATACACCCATCGGACTAATGAAAGTGAATCGTCTTGCTTTTGGAGTAAGTGCGGCTCCGTGTATTTTTCAAAGGGTGATGTCTTCCGCTCTAGCTGGCATGGATGGTGTGGCGTGCCTGCTTGACGACGTGGCAGTGACTGGTTCCACACGGGAACAACATAATCAGAGGCTCCGTCAAGTGATGCAGAAGCTAAATGAGATGGGCTTCCGGCTAAATAGCAAGAAATGTATTTTTGCAGCCAATAGCATTACATTTCTAGGACACATGATTGATGGCGAGGGACTTCATCCAGCCCCTGCCAAAGTTAAAGAAATCCAAGAAAAACCGGCACCCACTAATAAGGAGACATTGCGGGCTTTCCTCGGGTTGTATAACTTTTATCAAAAGTTTTTACCCGACAGAGCTACTGTGTTGAAGCCCTTGTATCAATTGTTGGAGTCGAAAACGCCATGGAAGTGGAGTGAACATGAACAAGCTGCGTTCGAAAAAGCAAAGGCCTTGCTGTCATCAGATCTCACATTGGTGGGATATGACCTGAAAAAGGAGTTGCTGCTTATTTGTGACTCATCAGAATATGGAGTGGGCGCTATCATAGCACATGTCATGGATGATGGATCAGAGAGACCAATCATGATGGCGTCAAGAACATTACAGGACCATGAGAGGCGGTATGGACAGATCGATAAAGAAGCTTTGGCTGTTATCTTCGGAGTGACTAAATTTCACGAATTTTTATTGGGTCGCAGATTTTTTATTGTGACTGACCACAAGCCATTGGTGGGCTTATTTAATCCGGCTAAGCCTATACCTGACCAGATCTCACCGAGAATGCTGAGATGGTCTTTGAAACTAGGATGCTATGATTATGTTATAAGACACAGACCAGGGAGATCAATCGGTAATGCTGATGCGTTGAGCAGGTGGACTGCACCATCTACTGGAACAGTAACGGTGAAGCCTCTGCGAGAAGTATTGTTGTTGGATGAACAACCTAATGGCTGGAACCTAAATGTAGAAAGAATTGGTGCTGAAACAAAGAAGGACTCTTTGCTTCAAAAAGTTGTATTCCACGTACAGCACGGTTGGCCAAACAAAATTTCAGATCCAGCCTTGCAGCCGTTTTGGACCAGAAGAGAGGCTCTTTCACTTAATAACGATTGCTTATTATGGAGCAACAGAGTCATAGTACCTACTAAGTTACAAGAACAGGTACTGAAAATTTTACATGCCCCGCATGCGGGTATTGTCCAAACCAAGGCGTATGCAAGAGGTTATGTTTGGTGGGCCCACATGGACAGACAAATAGAGCAGATTGTGGCAAGCTGTGAGCAGTGCCAGCTAGTAAGGAACAGTCCTCCTAGGGATCCTCAGACTTGGATTATGACTGAAAAACCCTGGGAACGAGTCCATGTGGATTTTGCGGGGCCATTCCAGGGAAAAACATTTTTTGTTATGATTGATAGTCATAGCAAATGGATTGAAGCGGACATTATAAACTCTATGACTAGCAGTGCAGTAATAACTCTATTGAGAAGAATTTTTGCTTCACAAGGCCTGCCTCAAGTGGTGGTATCAGACAATGGTAGAGCTTTTACGTCTGAAGAGTTTGTCAGCTTCTTGGAGAAAAACGGGATAAAACATTTGCGTTCCCCGCCGTACCACCCGGCAACAAATGGCCAGATTGAGAGAGCGATTCAGACATTTAAAAACAAAATTAAGAAAATGGATTCGAATCTGCCATGGAGTGAGAAGTTGAGCAAGGTGCTTTATTATATGCGCACAGTACCGAATAGCAGCACCAACAAAACGCCAGCAGAGATGCTCAACGGCCGGAAATACAGGACTGCGGTATCCTCACTCCACCCTGACTCAGCACCCAGCCGGGGTGAACAGCAGCTAGAGGCGGCGGCGCAGCGCGCGCCCACCAGGACCTTCGTGGTAGACCAGCCCGTTCTAATTCATATGTATGGATCCGGGGAGAAGTGGCGGAGAGCCACTGTAGAGATGGTGGAAGGTCCAAGCTCATATAGGGTGAGAACGGAAGATGGTAATTTACACCGCCGCCATGCTGATCAGATGCTGACTAGGACAGCACATACAGACACAAGAGTGACTGAAGAAAGAGACTCTGAGTCTGGAACATCAGAGGAGCAACCGATTGAAATACCACCACCAGATATGTGGCCTGACATTATAGGCATACCAAATTGTTGTGATTAATAATTATGTTCAACGGGAAATTGTTATACTTTTTATTTATCATTGATTGTAGAAATGGATTTTGATTTGTGTGATATTTAGTTGATGCCATAATTTATGAAAGGGAGATATGTTATGTATTGCAATTGATTGTTAAGTTTCTACTATTTGTGGGTAGTTAAATAAAAGTTAGTTTTGGAAATGAACTCAATGGCGTGTATCTTTTATACATAATTATCACTTCCTGTTTTCGGTGATGTAAAATATCGTGAGCAAACCCACACACCTACCCAAGAATTATTTTGGTGGTTAGTGTATTGTCTACCAATCTGGACTAGGACCCGATGGTGGATTAAGACCTAATCCTCCTCATCCTAAGCGGAGACTCGGGCTCTCAATGGGCCAATATGGGTTGATGATCGTGGTGATGTCAAAGAAGCTGCTCTGAAAAATATATATCTAAATTAAAATATTTGATTTGGTATTAGGTTTTCAGACTGAATTTGCGGGGAAGACTAAATAATTATAATTTAGATAACAACATACT
This sequence comes from Campaea margaritaria, assembly GCA_912999815.1. Classification (NCBI taxonomy): domain Eukaryota; kingdom Metazoa; phylum Arthropoda; class Insecta; order Lepidoptera; family Geometridae; genus Campaea; species Campaea margaritaria. The sequence goes on from OU538788.1 coordinate 13,704,865, forward strand.
TAATACAGTGACTAGATGATTATAAATAGTACTGATAACATAGCAAGAACTACTATCGGCAAATCATAGGTACATACTTGTTGCAGAAGCATACAGTAATAGGTATTAATGGTTTTTTATCTTATAATAAATGTTACCAATAATAATTAATAAAAGCACAAAATAATAATTTTGGTATTTTTCCAGACAAACTTTTAAAAAATACTTATTTTATTACAATCTCATCAAATTGAGCCCAAACACCATCAATCTACTGATAGTCACTGAGGAATCCCATTGTCTACCTTCTATCTCTATAATCAGATCAGCTTGCTGTCACCATAAGATTGTCATTGGAACTTGAGAGGCATGCAAAATTTCAACTTAATTCAACAACAGGAACAGGGTCAAAATTGACTTGTAAGATTAGATCCAAACATGCATACATACAAACATTTCAAGTTACTTAAAATCTTGTAAAAAGCAGTACTAAGTAAAGTAAATAAATTACATTTATTGCTATAGCTGCCATAGAGATTATTGACAATAATATTATCATAAAGACTGTACTGTCTAGATTAAAGATACAAGTGTGCAATTAACTATGAGCTTTCATAACATCACAATTATAATACATTGCAGATTGTCGGTCAAAATGACCCAAGTGACATGCACATCATCCTGTTTCAATACCGGACCTGTCCATTCTGCTGCAAAGTGCGGGCGTTCCTGGACTCTCGAGGCATGAGTTATGAGATTGTGGAGGTGGATGCGGTTCTTCGGCAGGCTATCAAGTGGTCCGGCTACAAGAAAGTGCCTATCATGCTGGTTAAAGTCGACGGGGGATATCAGGTGTGTGATCTCATCATTTTCATTTCTGTAGCCTTCTGAACAGCTGTTCTACACGGCTGTCGGTGATGTGCGGGCTGTTTTATATCATTACAAGGACAAGATCAGCAAGATGGACTGTGATGACACAAAATGGCTGAAAATAAGACTTTGTTTTCTGTATTATTCTAATCTTTCTATCATCTCTCATTAATTCTTTATGTTTACAGCAACTGATGGACAGCACAGCGATCATATCAATCTTGGAAACTTACATGCTGGATAAAAGACATCCTATTCGGGAACTCATCAGGTTCTACCCAGCGAATAAGTTAATTGACAAGTTTGGCAAACCAACAACCGAAATTGCCAATAGATACTTTTTGATGACCCAGACGCCTCTAACTGACGGGAAGGTCCATGATGACGAAATGTATGCACCCAGTTTAATTACATCCTCTTCCAAGTACTTATAAAGCTTGGTATACACCAATATTTAAAACATGGTTAACAATAGTTCATTACAGAAATATATGTATAAACATATATATTTAAGTGGTTTAACCACAGTCAAATAATGGTGATTTTCAATCATAATAAATCAAGTATCCGTAAGTTATGTCTGGATTTTCATCTCTTCGTGCCTCAGATGGTACACTAAAATGTAGCAGTGACTACTGTAACTGTAGCAGCTGTAACTCTACTAATAGCAGTCTTTAAGCAAGTTATTTGAGCAGTCACACCTGCAGCACAGCAATCTGTTACTGTTGTTGTGAGTACTGTGCTGAACTGAACTATGGACCACTGTCCACAGTTGGAATATGCTCACAAACAATGTATCGACCACCTCTGGAAACAAGTTGCCAACCCATTAAACTTTCTACGAACTAAGAAATAATTGTTAACAAAGTAAACACTTAATGAAGTGACTTTTAACACTGAGATATGGGCATTGTGAGCTGTGTGTCTATAAATAAATAAAGTAGATAGATAGATAAACTCTTTATTGATACAACACAGAAAAAAAAACTTAAAAACTAGAACAAAACAAAAGTAATGCCCTATGAACGTTGTTGAGTGCTACAATTGTTACTGCTGTCTTACATACTCTGGTTAAACTATGGTTTGTATAGAGTTAAAACTATTAACAACTCTACTACTAAGAATACAAAGATCTAATTTCTATAACCTTTAACAACATCTGTGACACATGAAAACATTTAAACTTTACAGGGAAGAGCGCAAGTGGAGGCAGTGGGCTGACAAAGTATTGGTCCACACCCTCTCTCCCAACGTGTACCGAACAACGGCTGAATCGCTGGAGACATTCAACTGGTTCGCCGAGGCTGGCGGGTGGAGGGAGGCGTTCCCAATGTGGGAGTGTGCCCTGATGGTGTACGGAGGTGCTGCCGCTATGTACTTCATTGCTAAGAGGCTTAAGAAAAGGTATGAGGACTTGTAGTGTTTATTAACTTTATTGGGTGGTTCCAGGTAATGTCATTGTTATTTAAATGCTTCATACTTAACATGTTCACAACTGTGGTGCCGCACCCGTGGCTAGCAAAATAGGCTCAGCAGTCAAATGGTCTGCTCAAATTATTGTATTCACTTTGATATATATGTAAATGTCTTCATAATAATATAGAGCAGTTTCGAAAATCCATGAATCTAAATGAATGGATTGCTTTACTGTGTACTTTGTGACGGCATAACGATGAATCGTTATGCCGTCACAAAGGGGCAAGTTATCCTAGGGCAAATGACACAAACCCAAAAACTAATTGTGTGTTCTCTCCCAGGAAGGTTTTAGTAAAGCACCCACCATTTTACCCAATCGAGAAGTTGACTGGAACTCAACATTAAGACAACTTTAACAAAAATGTTGATATTAAGATACTTGTACTTGGCCATATGCACAGAATGTAAAAAAAATACTAGGATGGCGCAACTACCCAATATTTGTCCTGGCCTTCGATAATTAGAGTCGCCACTTCAGTCTATCTTGCGCCACCTCCCGCCAGTCCTCAGCCTGGAGATCGCGCAAGTCTTTCCCTATACTTCAGCAGGACTAAACTTAACTTCGTAACTTTCCTTCTTAGTCCAGTAGAAGCAGAAGTGAAACTATAAGTATGAAGAGATATGGGTTAATAAATACTGAACGTGCCAAGCTAAATTATAAGAAAAAAAAAACAACACCACATTCACTATTTACAGGCATCACATCAAAGAAGACGCGCGACAGTCGCTCTACGATGCGGCGCGGTCCTGGACCAACGCGATCAAGAAGAAGGACACCCCTTTCCTCGGCGGCCAAATCCCTAACCTCGCCGATATTACTGTCTACGGTGTCCTCAGCAGCATCGAGGGCTGCTCCGCCTTCCAAGACCTGAGAAAGAACACCGACATCGGCATCTGGTATGATAACATCAAGAAAACGATTGACAGCCAAATGGGCAATGTCACAGTCGTAAGCTCCGCTTAAATGCCGAGCCTTTTGTCACGATGAATATGGTGTGTGCAAATGGCCTTGAAAGTAGCTTAACATAATTGTACCATAAATTTCTTATTCTACGTACTAAAAGTGCTATTTTGCGTGAAACTATGGATATACTAGTATTTAGCTACTTCTGAGGCCTATAGTACGAAAGGGGTAGCGCATAACTGAGGGTCCTCTGTAATCATTACCATGAACTTCCCATATGTCTCATTTCCAGACAATAGATATTGGTTGTCTAATAAGATCCTTGACAAAACTTACGTCTGATTGAGTAAGTCACATTACAGTTTAATTAATAGTTACAACCATCCTACACCGCTCCACTGCCGTAGGAACCTTCTTGGCTATACGGTACTTCTGTATATACTGTTCTCAGGTTTTTCTTACTCCGTATGAATGTATTAACAGTTTGATGAAGCGACTCTGCTCTTCAAGTGGTAAATCATATACAAAGCCATATTATATCATTCTTCAAGAACTTTCCGGTTTAAGGAACAGACCCTCTTTACTGTGCAAATTATGTAAAGTCACAGAATACTGTATATTATAAAGTAAAGTGCACAGTGAAGAGTGGGATGTGAGAGTGCAGAGTAAATTGGGGCCATATTATGAACTCTTAGTGCCATGTAGTTAACAGTGTAAATTTAACTGCCTTGTAATTTCATACAATGAAGTCATAATACCAGCCGGTCAGCGGTCACGTCACTTCTGCGTGGATACTGATTTGCTTGAGAACATACCTTAAAATATGTACCATTATAATGTAAAACTTCAATAAAACTTATTCATGTATACTACAAGGCAGCGATAGGCAATTTATCTAGGCAGAGATGAAATGTCTAACCTTGTCTGATTCGAAATAAGTTCCTAATGCGGCCCCTGATCTGTATTATATCGTAGTGGAATTCATAGTCTAAAAGCGAATAATACCACGAGATGGCTGTGGCCATGGTAACCGACAGTAACTATTCATTCGTACTACTATTAGATTTTTATCAATGTTATAAATATACTATTATTGCTAAGGGGTTACTATTATAGCAATGGCACAGGTAATGCTCACTGGAAGATGAAAAATGTACTGTATAATGAGATATATTTAGATTCTACAAAGATCGTAAAAAATATTGAATTTGAAACGAAAGATATAAAGACAGCAAGACTCTTGAAAACTAGAAATGGCTGGAAGTTCCACTGTATAATTAAATTTTCCTTGATATTAGGCAAACCTATCAATCTTCAAGTAACGAGTGATTAGGTTACTTCTAGGTAAGCGTGAACCATCGTAGACCGCATTGTCACTTATCATCTGATGAGATAGCAGTCAAATGCAAACATTTTAATTAATTTCATTAATAAAACCTTTATCATTAGAAGACAATACTCGTGATAGCGGGGAAGAAATTGATTGTGGCCATCTGTCCTGTAAATGTCAATGCAGAAGTCAACGAGCCTAATGTAACAATTACTGACTTCAGCGACTTTGTGGTAGTCACCTGTGGCAAACTATTGTGTATTCTGTGGTGTTGTATTATTGACAGGCACAGATTATGCTTGGGGGATTGTTCACAACTTCACTAAGAGTTCCGAGTTAGAAACGGAGAACCACAGTTATTAATTTTACCCATTCGATGTGCTTAAGTTTCCTGTTTCAATAGTTTTCATATCAGAAACTTTATCGACATAATTGAAACAGTGCAGTTTTATTATTCTTATTCGAGAAAAACATATTTGAGATTAGCTTTTGGGAATAATCTGAAATTGCAAACACTATGTTAAGATCTTCATCGCTATACTGAGATTAATTTATACTATATTTACACCGCTAACCTTTGACGCTCCATTGCTTCCCTCCATCCAAAGGTTGACTGGAAGAGATCGCTTTTAGCGATAAGTCCGCCCATTGCACATTTTATTGCCCAACTGTATATTGATCCTATTTGGACAACCGACTTCAATATAATTTGGAGCTTATTTTTGTTATAGTGGTATAAAAATATATTTATAAAATATGTTCAATGTGAATTGAAGTAAAATTTTTATTATTCTAATATAAATTTATCTTCTAAGTAAGTACTTATAATTCAAAATATTACTTATAATTGAATTTTTTTGTCGTTATATTATATATAAAATGTTTTTATATTTACTTAATAATATATTAGGATAGTCAATATTAGACTGCTTATAGAAAATTCTTGAATATACATTAGTTTTCATTAAATACACTCATAAATTTAAGATGAATAGTAAAAACCTGAATGTTATTAGGTACATTGTTAGATTTTATCAAAGTTAATTGGATTATACTAACCTAATTATTGCAATTTTATTAGATGCATTATAATATAATAACTTTACAATATTTCATAGTGCTGGTAGGTACAACATATTACGCGTAGCAGCACCATTTTGTACTTAATAGAATGTTGTTTACTTGAGCTGGAGTTTGTTGATAGTTGTTTATTATTCGGTTGTAATTATATTATACTACTCATCATGTGATTTGTTGCTTAGAAAATAAAACGATTTAAATTATTAATTTGTATTTTATTTTTAAAACCCACTCCAATTACCCTTTACATACAAGTCGAAAAGATGACAGCGATATGTGGTTTAAAGGCGCAACAATAGTACTAACTCTGCAAAACTACACTAAAACTTAATTTGACAGCTCTAAAATGATTGGCATCCCTTTTGTTATCATGAAATAAATCATTTTCCAGGACCAGAGGCCATAAAACCTGACAGGGCTCAAATGAAACTTACTACAACTACAGCTTTGTACTTTGTAACAATAGAATTGGAACCAATGTTGTTACATATTGCATTATTTTTTCAAGTGTTTTTATATAAGTAAGTAAATTGTACTAATACTGCTAACAGGCGCTGGCTTAACACGTTCACTGCTGAAATCACAACTGTCGTGTTTTTCATAACTTGCCACGAGTACTGCAAAACAGAACTGTTGTGTTTGTTGTATGGGATAACACTATGGCGCGTGCAGAGCCGCACCCGTGTCTAGACAAGCAAAGCGGCTCAGCAGTCAAAAGTGGTATGATTGCTTCGTAGCGTATCACATAAAACCTATAGCTGGTCCTAGCAAGCAACTTCTGTGTACGTGAGAGAAAATCCGCGATTGGCGACATCAGGTGGAGTAGCTGCAGTAGCCCCTTCGCTTCCGTCGGTCACCACGTAAAGGACGAACGGCTTCGCCCCCGCTGCGTAAAGAAAATAATTAGCTTAGTACATTCTCTGTGTGTGTGTTCTTTACACACGTTTTCGTAATAAACGGTACCGTGCACAGTTTCCTCATACGTATAGTAAAGCTAGTAGACTAAATAGGACGGAAAAACAATAACCCTTCGAAGTTAAATGCTAATGGTAGAGAAAATTGTAATAGCTTTTGATATAATTACTGTAAGTTATTTTTTTTTCTCAGAGATTACTGGACTATATTAATTTCTGAGAGAATAATTACTTGACAAGACTTACAGCTAAGACTTCTTGAAAAAGTGGCAATTAGCGCCATCTAGTTATAAGATTACATACTAAAACAAAACGCAGTGTACTTTGAACCTAAGAATAGAGGTCCTGCAAATGTTTAAAAAATAGAAGTATAGAGGGCGTTAGCATGCAATACGATAATTTAACTAATTTCATAATCCAGGGGGCCGATGAGGTTCAAAAATCGGTGCCCGGTGTGTCACTTATCTCAGTTACCTATAGTACCTATATATACTTATTGTGATTTGTGAGTCTGTGAGACTCGGAGCTGTGTAGGTAACAAGGACTCCGTTATCTGATCATAGTAACAAAGCCGGAATGAATGAAGCGATTTGTCGTCAACATACCGTCGCAAACGTAGCTGTTATAAAATTTGTAGGTGGTATGTATTCGGTATTGCAAGCTGATCAAAATGAACTTAGATAATATCAATATCAGTTCTTAGCACAGAGCTCCCATACCAAACTAGTATATCTTATATTAGTAGCATACGTGTACGTCCATAAAGGATATTAGTGTTGAGACTTTATCTTATTAAGACCTTTACATGTACACAGTTTTATGCAATAAATTTTATTCTATTCTATTCTATACGATTCTGTGGTTTTAATCATTTAAGAATTCCGTTGTCTCCTCCCGCTTCGATCATCAGACCGGGTCGTTGTCACCAAAATATTGTACTAAGTATTATAGTCATCGGAACTTCATCATCAACCCATATCGGCCCACGGCTGAGCACGGGTCTCTCCTCTCTTTCGTGAGGAGGGTTAGGCTATAATCCATCACGGGGGTCCGGTCCGGATTGATAGATAACTCGAAATTGGAACTAGACAGCATATTATTGAAGAATGGAATATGGGTCACTTGTAAGATCTGACCTAAACCTGTGCCTCAACTAATATCCCCATATTGTAAAGAATGATATAAATAATTATTTAGACTATGCTAACACAGTGAGCGAAATAAAAGTTGGCAATAAATATTTAATACTTACTCTGCACTGGGACAAAACCGAGACCACAGAATCGGTCGGTACCGACAGCCACTCCCGTAGCGACGACTGTAGGGTTGGGTATGACCACGAAGTCAGTGACACACTGTCCATCGTTGACGGCACCCACAGCGGTGCCGAGGACAGTGTTGTCTGCACCCTCAACGTCTCCGGTCACCGTGAATGAGTAAATGTCGTTGCCAGTCTGTTCGGAACGTAAAACATTCGCATGTAAGTCTAGATCAAAATATCCCACATGGATCAATGGACGCTCCAACAAGTATAACACTGTTCCATTGGGTGTGGCTCGTTGGGATAAACTTTCCCAATGAGTTACAATGTACCTAACTTGACTCACAACGAGCTGTCGTTGGGAACCACAGAGATGTGTGTTGGGAACTCATCCCAGTAAGGGCAGAATTAAAACTCCGTAAACTAGAAAGTCAGAACATTTGGCTATAGGAGACAGTAGTAAGCAAAAGCTCGTCTCGTCATCTCCTTCGCGGTCTGTCGCGATTTCCGCGGCTACCTTATTATCTTATGAAGGTAATTTCACAACTTATCCTCCTCGTATGTACGGCAGATAGGAGCAGCTTTTTCCAATTTAAATTTTAATGACATTAACTAATAAGTAAGATTTTTGACCTCTGATTCAAGCGTAATCTGTAAAAACAACAAATGCTGTGGCTCCATTGTCTTTCGCATACCTTGAGCTTGGACTTCTGATTAGGCACCTGTTAGTTAAAGCTATTAAAGAACGTCATTACCTGAGCATACTGAATAGCGCAGTATCCTGCCTCCATCCGGATGCAGATACCGTAGTTCGTGTTAACAATCTGCCGCGTGCCCGTCACCAGAGAGGCTGATAAGGCGGTGTTGGCAGCCGTGCCATAGTTGAAGCTCGTGATAGTGCCGGTGGTACCCGTGTAGTACTGCAGGCAACCGTTCGGTGCTGTCGAGTTGATATTCTTAATATTAGGTTACCTTCTATATAGGCCAAGATCTAAATATCTCAGCGTGAGCAGCGTAGCAAGCGTTCTGCGCAAAATTTAGATATAAGTGCTACACTACGGACAGGTGTTTACCATCAGATGAATTGGCTCGTTCCGTTTCTTTGTTGTCTAATTAGGCTCGTTTCAAATTGTTATCGACAGAATTAGTTCTTCCACGAAACTCCGATTTAGAGTAATTCAGACTACTTTGTTGTTAGCCACAGTAATGGAGCAGCGCGGTAAGTATAGGGTAATAAATAATCAATGAATTGTAATAATTGTGGTTTGGTATAATAAATAGGCTTATTATACCAAACCACAATTATTACAATTCAGTGATCTATTATTAAAATTATAAGGATTTGTTTCGACCTACAAATGAAAAAATAAGTGAGGATGCGATCCCTGCGGCTGCGTTTTAAAACCAGGGTTGGTCAGCATAATAGAGGACTGATTTGCAGATATTGCCCATAATTACCAAATGTAGACCCTGCTTCAGCTCACGTAATGTTGGCATACAGAATCCTTTGAAAACGTTTAAAAATCGATCCCAAGATATGGAGACGAATCAAAATTGGTCCCTTGCTTATGCCACTTTGAATAAAATAGGCAATATTTTTACGAACTAAGAGGATTTGGATCTATTTGACGGTGACGCTGAATCGCAACTCACCGATCCCTGGACAGTCGCACCCCAACTGCGTCAGTCTTATATTCCATCGCCTAGAGAAGGCAGTAGCCAGTGTTGCCGTAACTACGATCGTGATGGCCGTATTCCCGTTGAAGTCCACAAAAAGGGTCTGTCCGGTAAGGTCGCCGCAAAGTGTGGGGACCACAGTATTTCCGCCAGTGATTGTGATCGAGTCGGTCACACAGTTACCGTCGCCGTCAGGCTGTGACACCACGAAGTCCAGGAAGTCTATGCGGAGCTGAAATATATGATGGTGGAACAGATAGTACGTACAGAGAGGGAATTGGCAAAACAGGATACATTTCAGGATGATATATTAGGATATCTTGTGATTAAATTTTGACCCCAATTAGTTTGCTAAGGCGACAAACACTGATGGCAAGCAGCCGCTCTCTGGATGCCACCGACTGCGGCTGCGTTTCAGTGGTTCTCCGTACGACGTAGTCATAATGGGCTCTAACCATAGACCATTCAATTGAACAGATTCATAAAAAGATTTGAATTTAAATTGGGTAGCTACTTCAATATCAAATCTGGACATACAATATTTAGAAAAAATAATACTGCCCCTTATCATATTTCCAAACCCGCGGCTAACTAAATGAAACAGCGCAACACAATGCTTTCATCCATCTGGACGCGCCGAGTTAGCTTGACATTACCTCACGGGAAAGTCTGGGCGACGCTTCCCAGAGGACCGATCTTTTCTTATAAAGTGATAGGAATCGCCTCAGTCAGTCTACTTATAAGTATGTGCCCAATTTAAGCTTGAACTCGTGATTGTTTCTGAATCTCAGCCGGAGTGATGGCCTCACCTGACAGACGTTGCTGTTACACCTGGTGACGATCATGGAACAGGCCTGGCCGCCGGTATACGCCGCAGGGTACCCGGGGCTAGTGAAGTAAGTGTTATTCACGTTCGTTGTTGCACCGCACGTCCGCGACACTGGAACAATTGCATTCAAATATCACTGCACCTATCTCTTAATTTTTAGAGTTCCGTACCCAAAGGGTGAAACGGGACCCTATTACTATGGCTCCGCTGTCTGTCTGGTCGTGAAAGAGGTCACAACTTACAAGCCAATGGCCCGCGATGTTCAGCTATTTCAGCTTTATGTTGGCTGTACTTTCCAGGATATCAGGCCCTTTGTGAATGAATTACAATAAAGGGACGAACAGATAGACTGAAGGAACCGAGGAAATTACGAATCCCAGTTTGGGCGATTCCGAGATTCGATGTATAGATAAACGAAAGAACCGCATTTGGCACAAAATTGCAATAGCATCCATAATATCTTGCTCCACGACTGAATTCGAGATTTCATTGGTAGTTCCAAGTCGGCTGACTCGCCGTTGCGTTATTCTCTCGCTTTCTCTATCTCGTATCCTGTCATGCTTGGTTTAAACAGGAAAGAATAGCAGTCGGCGACACCGCCTGCGATTCCTTTTGGATGTGTAAAAACAATCCAGGTTCACTTAATTTCGACTGCGAGAGAAAATCATCGAGAACAATCGAGATGTTTGAACAATCGAAAAATGGACTAAATCATCGCGTCAGTGACTTACCGATGCAGCACCTTCCTCTCCTGGAGGCGCATGTGCCTGTGATGGTTCCGTTGAGGTTGTTGCACTCCCGGCGTGCCAGGCATGTGCCGTTCATCGTGTTAGCAGTGGAACAGACCGTGTTGGCGAACCGGACAATGCTGACGAATGGGAACACTGGAATCGATGGACGGTATTTATCTTAGCATATTGTGAAACTCTTGTGTTTACATACCTACGGAGTAGGGTTAGGGATAACTCACTGATTTCAGTGGTCCCAGGATTCATTATTGGTTAAGTAATAAGCAGTGAGAATTTATTTCAAATCGCCTTTACGGCCGTATAAACGTAACGTTACGTACGTCGTTAAGTAGTTAAGTATTATTAAGTAATTATTATATTTTATACAAACTGCGCCCCGCGGATTTATCCGCGTTGCGTAGTATCCCAGTGGAGTGATCTAGGCAAAAATGTTGAACAACAACCCCCCCCCCCCCCCCCGCCCCCCCACACACACAATTTTTGTGCGATAAGTATCTAATGCTTGTTTTTATAAAAATATCATTTTTTTGCATTCCCAACGGTCTTCCGCGACTGGCCTGACCTAGTGCGCGGGCTACTGGTTAAAGCTGTTGTTACTACATTTTGGCATCTTAAATAAAAATACTTTTACATTATCTAAAGGATAATATTATTATGTGAGGGGAATATTGTTATGATGGTGGCTGATGGGACGGGTGCAGTGAAGTCATATAAATGTAACTTACAGTTAGTATTCGTATTTCACTGTGGTTATGTGAAGCTAATTTTCTATACAAACGTGACCTGATTGTGACTAAGTGAAATCTAAGTCAAAGTGCATACAAAGCCAATTTCACTAAAGTTTCTTGAATCCATTTGTAAATAATAAGTTTGTATATACATATAGTCACGTCAGTCACCAAATTAAATGAAAACAAAAAAATACTTAACTAAATGTCGCAATAATGGGGCTTATTGATTGAAATAATTCAAGTTATAGTGAGAATGTCAAAAAAGTATTGTAACAAGTAATAAGAAGTAACAGATGAACATAATTACATACATACCGGTCAAAATTATAACCCTCATTTTTGCATTGCCGTAGTCGGTTCAAAAATTAAAGCCGGCAATTAATAGGTAATGTTGCAATGCTGGCTATATTGCCACGTTGAAAGTGGTAGATTAGTTTTATATTGTATGATATATTGTAGTATACAAAAAACTGAAAATTACGAAAATTGAAAATATTACATCCCCGTAGATTTTCTTAGTGCTATCTTCTCTGAGGCGCGTATTTCCGAAGCACTGGTAGAGTTAATAGAGTTTCCTTTTCCTGTGCGAGATTCAGGCACGAGTCACCACTTAGTTAAAAGGGAAATGTCCCTTTTCAAACTCATACCATAATCATTACTTTAGTAGATCATATTTTGACTTATTTTTTTTACTTCTCTATGTATAAGCTTGTGAAAGTGCATAATTTTGCAATAAATTATTTGAATTTTGATTATTTCGTCTTGGAATAACGCCCAGGAGTGCGTTTGCAAGAAATTTTATGATACATTTTCTGACGCCAGCCAGCTTAAGAAATAAGTTCGAATCGCAAACAGTTTCATAAATATATTCAGTAAGGATACAAGGAATCATGTTTTTAAGCAGTAGATGCATTATTACTACCGAGTAGGTATGACAAACCGAAATGCATTAGACATTGAAATAGGATTTGCAAATGATACGTACATACGGTACTTGGTCCTTGTAGAGATGCTTTTCCTTCTCTTCTTATATTCGACGCTAGAAAGCGTAAACGCTGTAACCTTGAAACGCAAAATTATTCACCAGAGCCAAAAAACTTTTTCTTTGTTGAAAAAAAATCATAACTCAATATCTACTCGACCTAAAAACGTAAATTTTGGATATTTGGTGTGTTTCATACAAAGCTACAATACTGCTACCTTGGTTATATCCTAAAGTTCCTAGGGGACGTTGAAATGTGGGTTACAGAGTTTGTTTCCAAATATGTAAAAAAAGTATTTTCGGGTCGCTCAAAGGGTTACAGCGTTTACGATTTCTAGCGTCGAATTAGAAATAGCTTTATCAACTATTATAATATTTGTATAGATTTCAACTAAAGTAAAACATCAGGAGGAAACCCTTGCTCGATACTTATTTCGGACGTATGTGATCCACCAATTCGGACCTGCGTGTCGGATTATGGCTGATTCTTACTAACGCAAAAAAAGGGAGACCTGTGCTCAGCAGTGGGCAGAAATGGTTTGATGATGATGATGATATATTTATACACCACAAATAATGCAGTACTTACAAATCTTCCCTTTCCTATGTCCATGTTCTGTGTCGAGCTCTTCCTCATCGAATTCGTCATCAGCGTCGAATTCACCATCGAAATCTTCACCATCGAGATCATCTGCCTTATAAATTGAATTGGCCGCTACTGCCACTATCACTGCAGCTGTTACAATCCAGTATATCTTTGAATTCATCTTAGTAGAGATTTAAGTTTATGGCATTGCTGGCTTGTATTTTTTGACTTTTAGCACTTGGTCACCAAATTTGGGTCAGTAGAGTCTAACCTGGTCTTATTCGCGGTGTGTGCGGTCACAAAATGCGAGTGGAGCTGTCAATCATGCATAAATAATATGCGTAATAACGGTAGATTGTTTGTGCAAGCTGTTAAGGGCGTTACCGTTTACCAGTTAGCACCCGCTGACGACCTGGCCGCTAGCGAGACGGTGTCACAGGTCCAGATAATAATAGTTTCCTCATGTTCACCTACTGGCTTCAATTTGACTGTTTGCCTATGTAACATTTTCATCCATCATCGTCATCAACCCATATCGTCCCGCTGCTGAGCACGGATCTCCCCTCACTTTCGTGAGGAGTGTTAGGCCATAATTCCACCACGGTGGCCCGGTCCGGATAGGTGGATAACATACCTACCTCCGAAATAATTCTCGGGTAGGTATGTGAGTTTCACCGAAAAGCGAGTGTTAATTACTTTACATGACATCAAAGTAAACATTTTAGGAATGATATTATTAAGAAAGTACCTAGTGCTTCGATGCTAATCATGTTCAGATAAAAGGTATTTAGAGCAGCACAATCTCATTGAAATGGTCTAATTAGCATTCAAAGGGCGAGGGGGTGGCCCAAGATTGAGAGTTTTGGTAATCGTTATTGGTGGAAGGTAGGACATAAGCAAAACCAACCCTCGATCTTCTCTTGTTTTATAATTATGTAAGTTCACAATGATGCAAGGAAAACAAGTTAAACCACGATACTTTTAAACAAATCATACTTGAAATGAATAAAAGACTTTCTACGCAATACCTTGTCCTATTTTCGTGGAGATGCATGCAATATTATTACTAGTGCCCAATAATTATGTACACCTGTAAAAATATGCACAAATATGTTAGTTGGTATATCATTCCAAAAAACAAAATTTAACAGCTATTTATCTAACGACGAGTAATAAACACAAATATCCGTTTTTAGAAATGATGCCTGTCTGTCTATATGTCTGCTTGTCTGTCTACTATCTGACCGAAAGTTTCCCTCCAGTTTTCATATTCCAAAACGAATCAAACAATTTCTCAGTGTTCAAACAACTGTTACTAAGGCGATAATAAAGAGTCCTTGAACTTGATTACTTAACTATCGGATTTAATGCTATAATATATCATTTCATAATTATATTCTAATTACATTCGATTAAATACCCGGCGCCTACCTACTGATATTAACGTCTAACTGAACTGATAGTGCGATATCGCAATCGTAAATAATAAAGGACACATTTTGTTTTATTGCACCATTTTTTTTTGTTTTTTGTTTTTGTAGAGTTGCCGGAGAGGATACTTTGTTTATATTAATCTTATCAGTTTAAGTGGTACCTAGTCTTCTGCAAGAGTACCACGAAGGGAATATTGGAATGGAATATTCACCAACCGCATTCACGACCAGCACTAGTGCGCAAATATGACCATCTGCTCATTTCAAGGGCACTCTTGCTGTTGAAATTTACTCGTCATCGTAATTTGAGAAATAGGGAGATTTCAAACTAATGTCTCATGGTAACGACAATAGAGTATTAAAAATAATGCAATATCCTCTTCTACATAGCATTGTACCAGCGTGGCGATTACCATCAAATGAACCAACGCCAGAATTAAGTTAACCGTAGGCAGGACAAGACCGAAGCCAAAATTAGGCAGCTCGATAGGTACCAGTAATGTGTAGAAAGACACTTTCAATAAATTGCAGAGCTAAACGTAGTATTTCATTATTTTTTCCTCTTTTTTAACTTCATCCGAAAAGCCTAAAATAATAGAACTCAATTTTCTTAAAATTGTTAAAATTTCACTTGTTCCTTTTGGAGTTACGACGTCAAACCCAACTTGGAATTATTAGTTACTAGCTGCGCCCCGCGGTTTCACCCGCGTAGTTTCCGTTTTGTCCCACGGGAACATACTATCGCGATAAAAATACCCTATTACTCAATTCTGGTTATAAACTATCTGTGTTCCATATTTCAATCGAATCCGTTCAGTAGTATTTGCATGAAAGAGGAACAAACATCCATCCATCCATCCATTCTCACAAACTTTCGCATTTATAATATTAGTAGGATTCTGCGGAAACAACGAAGAGTCGATTTTCAAATTTTGCACAATTTTTGCGAGATTAGGCTGTAAACGCACGCTGTCAGAGACGCTCTGCGTCCAGACATGCCAATAACTAATTTTTGACTGTTTGAGTGCTTTATCTTTATCACGCAAACACGATTATAGTAATTCACTAAAACGATACCCATCAAATACAAAAACTATAATTAGATTATAATATACGGTTACCAAGTTGTTAGGCTCTAAAAAAAAAAATCCAAGATTCCATAAGATTAGATAGATAGATTGTTTTCTTCAATAAGATTTACCTTATAACATAGCTCATATTTTTTAAAAGATCTAACATTTTTAGTTTTTGTAATACTACGTTCGAGTGTACAAGTTACTAGCTGCACCCCACGGTTTCGCCTGCGTTGACTATTATCTTACAGGAACCATTAACAATTTATAGGATTAAAAGTATCATATATTCTAATAATAATTCAAGACCTAAAGTATCTGAAACGATATTTGTTTAGAGCCGCTTTGGAGCCTTTCAGACAGACAGATATACAAATTGTAAAAGTGGTAGTTTATGATTAGGCACCGTCTAAATAGCAGTTCACTTAAACGATGGCATTTGTGTTGAAATTACAGACAGACACTTTAAATTTCACTTTAAATTGGTATAGAGAGACGATGATTCTAACACATACTTTTCAAAACCTTTATGACGTTTTTTTTTTGAGCGTAGCTACATGTCATTGTGATTACGTCGATATACTCTGGCTCATAACCTAAAGTTGATCAAAATATTTAGACTTTTCGGTAACCCATATTCAAAATTTTGAAGGAAAAAACCCGCCGGTTTTTCTTATAAAATTTTCTTTTTTATGTTCCAAAATGTCAGAGGGCGCTTATATAGAACGGACGGGTCGTAAGGGAAACAAATGGTTTCAAATAACGAACAACAGTGAAGGTGACTAAATTTAATTTGTTTTCAAATGTGAACATCGCATACTAAATTGTGGCAATTTATTTTTATTAGTTATATTACAATACTAACTTAATCATATATTATTAACTTGTACCATTATCATTAATACACACACGCAAGACGATAACCGCTTGGAGTAAACAATAAGGGCTTTGAAAGTTCGAACCTTTCGGCAAGGGACCACAGCGGCCAAATTGACTTTTTACGAAAATCGCGTGCCGCCACAAACCCACATTAACATAAGAATCGTATGGTTGTCCAAGTTAATATTTTATTCTCAAGAATCTCATGAGCGAGGTAGTTTAGAAAATTGGAACTTGTCCGCACTACATCCGATTCGATTCGTGAAAACACGGATCTGGGAAACTTGGACTGAATTCGTATATATACTTTTGTCTTTACCTCCTATCGGTATCCGTGTTCTCTGATCCAAATCTCAGCAATGCGGCGGCCGCCCTTTGGCTGGCCTCATTTATACGCAGAGTCACAACGTAGGCCGTTCACGTCAGTGATCATATTGTGTCCGGAACTTCTCCAAAATAGAAACTAATTGATGACGAAGAGAAATCGTAGGACAGAAATCGGATCAAGTGCGTAAAGTAGAAAACAAACAAACGTATTTTAATGGATTCGGATCGGACGTAACCTCTATAACGGCACGCAATTGTCAAAAAGTCCAAACCTTCGCCGCGGTCCCATGCCAAGTTCCAAAAAGAAAGTTTGAAGGTCCCAAAAACTACGTCGATCTGTATTACAAACAGAAGTCTTTAAACTTTCGCAAATTTTATTCCTGTTTACTAGACAAAAACAGGTTTATTCGCCCGCAAAATTTCAACACTGGAAAGATGGATCTTACGTCCGAATTTCATTAACCGTGGTCATGAGAAGACTCTTTTTGTCTATTAATTATGTTTAACAAAGACTTAATACAGGAAAGTGTTTCCATTTAAAAAAAAGTAACCGAATGGCCATTATTTTAGACAGATATTAATAAGCTACAACTCGATAAGTTAGTCAATTTTAATGGTACAAGTTAAATTTGATGATGTACAGTATTTCATCACTGGTTGTAGCAATTTTTTTTAATGCTAATAATGTAGATAAACAGATTGTCACACACGAGGAAACAACAACACACTTACGTAAGTATATTCATTGGAATATGGTACCTAGCTTGCACGCATGTTGGGATCGATTGGTAAGATTACACTATTGAAAGCAATTAAATTGAATCGTAATGTGTATTAATTTCTTAATTTATCTGAGAGCTAACAAACTAATGCTGAGTTGAGACACGTCATATTAATGTCCACTTAGCTATTTACCCATTCATAGAATAAAAATGTGAAAAAAATGAGTAAATTAGATAGTAAAAGAATATAAAATAGCAGATTATTTTTCATGTTTAAGTTCTTTTGTAGTTGAAATAATGGCCTGTTTCAATTAGGCTTTTAATAGTCTTTCTTTTAAGTGTATCTAAAGACATGTCTTCTGCGCGTGTTTTGATCTACACACTACACAAACCATTGTCATTTTGACCAACATATCATTTTGTTATGAAAACATCAAACATTTTTAAAAAAATTGACAAAAATTACAAAGTTTTGTGTAGAGGATTTTGTGTAATGTAGACTAAAACATGCGTAGGAGACACGGCTTAACTCGTGTAACCAATCATCTGTTTACCACACATTTGCAACATTAAACACATTCACATATATACATTATTGGAATAATACTTAGTTACAAATAACGTGAAAAATAACAAAATGTTAGTAAATCACACTTCTGGCAACATCTACAAACTATACATTTAATGAAACACATGACCATATTTGCTTCTTCAATATAATATCTCAACTTTATACACTCAACTATAAAAATAAGTATAATATAATAAAAAAAAGTATTTAAAAACATGTCATTGGTAATAAATTATCTTGTGACTTAGTCAACATACTTATCTATAACTTAAATGTAAAATTACACGTGAAAAAAATAATAAAAACTCAAACAATAAAGAAACATTACGATAAGAAATAAGCAAGAATGAAACATAGTGAGGTACGATTTTATATTATACAGAAAGACGAGCTTATGACTACTGTACTTTTATAAAAAAAAAAAAAAACTATAGTTAAATTAAGTATTTAATTATAACATATGGCATCTACAGACACGTTTATGGCATTATTCGGTCAGATAAGACTCAAGAGCGCATTTATTAAAAACTATCACTATTTTTAGGTGCATTGTATAAAATATGTCTTAGAGCAATTTTCTGCGAACGCATTGTGTCATCAATGATTAACTTGTCCTTATGAATTTCCACGCTTCTTCTAAACCCCCATCTGATCGAAACTAAGGCACATTAATTAATATCTATTATTTATTACACACCACACCCTAGTCAAACAACCCAATATTAAAACATTTTATAGAAAATGTATCAGACTAGAGAATGTGGTCACGTCACTCTACAGTCTCCGTTTTCATAACAACTTGACGACACTTTAAGATTTAGAACTAAACATTACAATATTACCTTTTGGAAAATAAAGGCATATTAATGATAACACTATCAGTTTAAAGTTCCAAATTAAATGCAAGAAAGTGTGGCAAGATTTAATGGTACCTACATATAGAATGAATCGTCAACAAAGTTGCAGCTCAATATGACAAATATACCTCTAGAGGTAAAACATTTACAGACATCTTACACATTAATATTTGAGATTTGATAATATTAATGATTGGTTAATTGATGTAGGTATATAAATAATTTAAAGAAGTGTTTCCAATAACTGAGTTAAAATTAAAAATGTTATCTCTACATTAGTAAATGTATATAATTATAACATTTCACTGAAAAGCTTGCAAACATTTAGTTATTTCTTGCGTTTGTACATGCATCTATATGTAAAAAAAGCTCTCATACAACATTTAAAATTTATATTAAGTAAGTATTATAGTAATATTTGTCAATTTTAAATTTATCAAAAAGCATGTGTCATTACAGGAACTCTGCCACGACTCAACACTATGATCAAAGAAATTACATAAGTACACATATTTTCATTCGAAATAAAGTTACCATTATTTTAATACTTACGTTTGTCTAGTTTACGTTTGATTTCTTGACAAGATTGATTGTTGAAGACTAGACGGACAAAAAATAAAACAAATCGTCGCTCCTCAGCAAGTATGCGATAACTTGTGACTAATATGACAATCATAACGAGCAATCGTAGCATTAGGGGGTTCCAAAATGGCCGCGAGGGCTTAATGGGGATATGCCTATTTCTTATAACTGGATACAACCCCTTTACAATAGTAATTTATGTTTGACACTGGCTAAATGCATGAAAAATGTGAAGCCAAATCATACTATAAAAAAAAAAGAAATAAATATATTAACATTATTATTAATGAATATTGTGAGTGGTGACCTAAGGCATTTTGGCAAATGCATTGATCTATAGATATACAGAATAGAAAAATAGGAAATCAGAGGTAGAAAAATGGGAACCATGATGGCGATTTATGCAATCAATGGTTTAAAAAAAACTCTTATCCCACATGGGAATTGAAGCTGGCAATTTTCGGCTTTCTTTACATGGTATTTTAATGCGTTAATTGATGATGTATAATAGGTGCTGATGAATACATTTGACTAAGGACTCTGTGTCTATAATTAAAAAACATGCTTGCTGCCTTGAATGATTAAGCCGCGCTGTCTTCGAAAAAAAATACTACGTTTAAAAAGTAGATTCAGATTTTCCACACTTAACCATCTTCATGGGTCACCCTGTATATTAGATTGCTCATGTATATTTTGTTTCTATGTGACTCCCACCTATGGGCATGCACTGTATTCCTGCGGCCAGATTATCTTGCTAAAGCTTACAAAAAAAAACTGACTTTACTTTTCGTCCGTCTAAATTGTCAGAGGTTGACGATAGCATATTTTTTTAGGATGATATGGCATTAGAATATATCTATTTAGAACGCTAAGGTTCATGAAAGTCCTTTGTACACGGAGACAATAGATGGTGCAACTAAATTCATGAAGAAAGCTTTCAAATCATAACAAGCTATACATACGCTATATTAATGTAAGGCAAACGATAACTTAAAGTAGAAAAATACTAGTGACTATTAACGATCATGGCAATAACTTTTCTCGCAAAGTGGGTGCAGTGAAGATACAGTGCACATGCATAGTTAAAAAAATACAAGTGACGTAATGCCGCCGTGCTGTCTTGTAAGCAACGACTCAACGTTGTTGTCGTAAGAACTTTGCCGTCATCAGTAGAACTACCGCCTTTAAGCCGGAATTCCAAATAATTTGTATTTCCAAATGAAATAAACGTTTAATATACAAAACGGTAAATCACCGCGAAACAACAGGGTAATGATAATACTACAAGAACAGTAGCTGAACATTGATTAGCTGATAGGTATAGGTGCAGCTTAGCAAAGCTATTAAATGTAAGACATTTTTTTTAATTAGCTAGCGGTATTTTGCAGGCGTTATGTAGGTATATCGATGTACCACAGACATATGTTTATCATCGACGAGCAATGAGTTTGGTGGATTCTCTGAATTCTCATCCGTATTGGAAACACTAGTTGGTATCAATGATCTTTGTTGGTGACCAAAGTTTCCAACAAAAGATTCTTAAGCGTAGATTTGCTCCCGACATGAATGTCGACACATGTCTTGCTCGTGACGTAAAACCGTCGAGCATACCTAGAGCATAATAACAAAAAAACAATGGTAGTAAGTAGCTACCGCATTCCTCACAGCGCGTAGGCTGCGTAGCAACGTAATTATAATATATATTATATATTATATATTATAGAACAACGTTATTTTGTAATTATTTTTAATTACGCCTGAAAAATTCCGCTAACTTCTTCAGAACCCCAAACAGGCCGTTGTTACATATGGACGGAGGCAATAAGGCTGTCTATATTTTATTTTAATATATAAAATACATTTCATTCAAATGCATTCTACTTCATCTATACATAATTTTGGAATTTACTATCCAATACATTATAATCTATTTGCAAAGCTTTTTACAAATATAAATAGCTAGGTATCTGATTACAATAATTAAAATATATTTAGAATCTGATATATTATACTAAATTCAGGCAAGGGATATATTACGGGTAAACTGTTAGAGGCATGATAATTGTAAAATCTTCAATAAATCGAGACTAGAAAGTGTATAATCACGTATTTGGATAAAACTACCTGAAAGTTTATATCATCCAGATTAGCCTTGGTAATTACTGCGAGGTAAGAGTTACCTTGCACTAATTAAAACTTACTATATAATAAAGTATACTAATGCTGACTAAATTCTGAGTTCTGAACGTAGGTAGGTACACGTAACTTTTTTTTATTATATTATTACTTATTATGCTTTTCTATAGACGCATATCTACAAACTTAACGCACATAAAATATACGTATTCAATTGAGAAGCTCCACCTTTTCTGAAGACAGTTGAAAGCAGCTAAAACCAATACGTTGTCAATTTAATTCCACACAGTTACCTATTTAAATACTTACTTAGGCATTTATCATCAGGTAGATTTATCCAAATAGTTTCTGTACGTAAAGACTAACATCTAAATACTTACTGATATTAATTCCATAATAATATTATAATGATAATATCTTGGATATTCCTTGCTCTCTTATAAATTACCTTATTAACATAAATTAACTAATCATATCTAATGAATACTTGGAGCTTCTCAACGTAGCTTTGTAGACAACATCGCCGCTCTGCGGTGAGCAAAATTTAGGGTAACAATAAAAATATTATAGTGCTGAGAGTTGTACCTACCTTAAACGTATACAACATTATGAGGGATAGAGGTGCATAAGCTTTCGCGAATTGAGTCCATAATTACTTGACAAAAATAGGTCTATCACTGTGTTATGTTTGTTTTGTTTACCCCCTTGCAAGAGTGCCGAAAGATCGGGATTTCAAAACAAACATTATACCTACATGGTAAACATCCCGTTTTCCATGATAGATGCATCAATCTGAACCGTTTTTGTCTAGTATTTTTTATAAGTGATATCCAAATTGATATTTACAATCTTTTTGTGTTAGGATGCGTTTGTTCAGATCAAATTATCATCATCATAAACAACCCATATCGTCCCACTGCTGAGCACGGGTCTCCCCTCACTTTCAGGTCAAATATGTTAGTTATGACCTAGTACCCGTTGCTCCATTGAGTTGAAATTGTGCATTCCTATAAATCTTCGTTGATAATAGACTGTTATGGAGACAGCGAGCTGATCTGATTATAGAGATGGCAGGTAGGCAATTTCACCTCTTCAGGACTACCAATCATTGGTTGATGTTAAGGCTCATTTTGGTAAATTTTTAGTAAGTCGTAATCAAGATAATGATTATTGTATTCTTCTGGAAACATTCGTCCCGAGTAAAAAATCTGTATGTATTATAAATCCACGTTGAGATCGCATTTCTAGATGCGATCTTGGCTAAGATTGAGATGAAGCAGATACATAGATATGGTATCAAACGCGGAGTGAGATCTCCGCTAATACAAATACTGGTTTTCGCCAAAACCCGAATTACACGACCCTCTTCTGACATTGCTATTTACAAGGTATGTGCTTAATTCAATATCAATGGACATACTATTTTTCAGCAACGATGTCGCAAGAAGCTCTCTCTTTTAGATTTTGTCATTTCAATCAATTCAATCAAAAATCTACGTTTTCCGGATGCCTTGAGTGCACTATACAGATGAATCCGTTCAACTACACGATTACGATAATAATAAAGTAGGTATATATGTACAGCGATCTTCCTTGGTAATGCTGTTGAACATTGTAGGTACACGACGTGACTTAATAGCGACGATTAAATTACAAATAACATATGGTTAACTGATCGACAAATATTTAAAGACTTAAAATTATTGTGCTTTTCAATTGTGAGTGTTTGTAACTTCAGTTGAAGTTGAAGTAGAAACACTGATATGATATTGTCCAAATTGTTCAGCTTCGCTTTTACAAGATATACAGAGGAGTGGGGCAGGGACGGCGCGAGGCCGCGTTCGCCGCTCACAGCACGCCGTAGAAGGTGTCCAGCAGGCTGGCGTCCAGGTCACACTCCAGGAAGATGCTCTCGCTGCATTCCTCCTAGAAACCACACAGGATTTTATTTTATATCGAGCGTTGAACTTAGCGTTGAGTTATGATCTGTTTGAGTACGTAGCGTTGAGTTATGATCTGTTTAAGTCTAGAAGGGGGTTTCTTGGATTGGCTCTCAAGAACTGCTGCCGTAACGCCGAATCAGAAACAAAACACATATATAGAGTGACAGAGTTTCCCGTTTAGGGTGGCTAGCATAGCAAGGTGGACACCGAAGTGTCCTACGTTTTGGAAGTTCGTTGGTATCCAACTGCTATGACTTAATTGATGCGGTTGCATTAAAATACGGGACAAACGGGACGGAAAAATAAAATTACCCTCCAGGTAATGAAAAAAACACAATCTACGTTATTTTGTACAGTTTTCCAGTGTGTTAATCAATGTACGCTATGAAACCTTAGACTAAAACCAGTAGGATTTACGAGTTGCATCTCATCTATCGCAGGTTCATGTCCCGTTCTAAGTTACCTGAGGTTCCTGGGTGGCGGGCGGCATGTCACCGCCCCTCCTCGCGTGTCATTTAGACGTCTTCGGCATGTGCCGCTTCATGTGTAGTGCCAAGTGGTCCGACCTGGCGAAGGAGCGTTCGCAGACGGCGCACTTGAACGGCTTGGCTCCGGTGTGCTTGCGGTAGTGGCGGGTCAGCTCGTCCGAGCGGGCGAAGCGCCACTCGCAATCCGGCCACTGGCAAGTGTACGGCTTCTCGCCTGGAGACCGTCATACCATCAGACTCTGATGCGTCCAATCATGATGAACTATTGAAACCATGAGAAACATGGACGGTTCCCCTAATATTATCAATATTACAGATATTCGAGCTCGTTGTTTATGAGCCATTTGACTGTCTGTAAACATTTTGAGGAGCCAATGCTTCCAGTATTTCTCGTGGCGTCTACAATCCATCATCATTTGATTCCGCATTGTTATTTTTACTGCCATGAAAGCGCTTTATCGTCGAAATTGTACGTTTAAAAAGACTTACAATCCCATTTTAATAATGCTTGCTATGATAATCGTTACGGTATGTAATAAACTTGGAAGTGGAAGCTACAACTCCAGTGAAAAAAGCAACTTTAGTTGTCATCAGGAGCCTGGTACTCGGTCTCTACATGTTCAGTGGTTGCTATATACTTATAGTCTTAGAAAGTTAATGTAGAACATGCAACGATGAACTGGGAAAAACGTTCTGATTAAAACTTGTTCTTACGTAGGTATGCGACGACAATGCGAATCGATGCCGGTGATATGCTTATGAATCGTTTCTCGTTCCTCAAGGGAGTTATCACCACCTTCGTTCGCGTGATATGGAAACATGCGAAATACAAACATTTGACGATTGCCTTTAATGGACACATTCTTTTTACTTTTTACGATGAATTCATAATGAATTGACTTATGGAGCATACATGTATTGAGGTAAAGTATCGTGCACGTTCCATTTAACGCGAGTCCCAGTTGTTTGGTATTTATATTATAAGTACCTACGTTCTTGTGATTATGAGAGCATAATGGCATTACAACAGTAAAGCTGATTACTTTAACCTAAAGTTGCCGTGTGCCGGTGACATATTCAATCTCGTATAAACCTTGGCGTGGGTAGTGAAGTGGCAGTTAAGATTTCCTCGAGTTATAGCTAATAGAAAGCGAGATTACGTAAAAAAGCTCGTGTCGCATAAATTGAACAGGTGAAATTCAAATTACTGCAGTAAAATCCTGAGCAAGCACCTACAAATAATGCCATTATGTGCCTCATGATGAAATCACTTTACTTTCGCGAAGGGAAACCTCCATTGGTAAGTACGTGTCCCTGGTCTATCTACTTTTGAAATCACTCGGTATATCATTGTCTCTCTGTTTCACATTCAAGTTATTTAGATCCGTATGTCGTTCCGACATCATTCTCTCAAGCGGCGTTCACAAAGTGTTAATAAATGAGTCTTATAATAATTGTTATTATGGTAGCACAATGAACCTAATTCTTCGCAGATGCTCTATTATAACAATTTATTGAGTGCAAGAGTTCGCATTTAGTCAGTCTATAGGATATAGTAGGATTTAATAGGATTTTACCTGTATGAATCCGTTGATGAGCTTTCAGATGTGAACTTTTCGTGTAAACTTTCGTACATCCTGAAAAGAAAATTAGAGTGAAAATATTAATTTTGATCGAATAAAACGTACCAGCAATAAAATCGGTCACCGGATGTTTTCTATAGTTAATCTAGCGTTAAAATTTAGAGTCTAATTGTTTGCACAGCAGTTGGACTTTGCTGAGTGATGCAAATTTTGAAAGCTGCGACATACTGTTTGCCTAGGATTAAAATTTATAATTAACCGCAAATAATATAAAAAGAAGTACCAACTAACGTACCAATGAAATCGCAATGGTGCACTCTCCGCTTCTCGAGCTCGGGGTTGTTCCGCCGGTTGTACTTGACAGAGGAAGGCGGCGCGAGGCGCGAGTGTTGCATCGGCGCGTGTCCCAGCTGCTGAATGGGCGCGCTCGCGCTCTGGTGGGCCATCTGCATCGGCTGCTGCATCGCCTGCGCATGCAACTACAATGAATGGATCTACTTATTGATAGATGGACGGTTTTGTGGTGGCCATTTAGATAGTTGAGTACTATAGTTAGATGCAATAATAACCTGTTGGTGGTGATGGTGATGCTGGTGCGGGTGCGGCGGGTGTTGCTGTGCGCGCATCAGCGGCGGCGCGTGGTACGGCGGCGGCGGCGTGCGGCGCGGACCGCCCTGAAATAACACACGCGAATGTTGGCACGCTCTTTAAATACTCCACATTAACGCATCGTTCGAATAAACATAAATAAAATGAAATAATATATCAATTAAAAAAAAACCCGGTTTCCTTCCATCTTACCCTCGTCTGGTTCATAGCGTCATTTGAATCGTAAATCGATTCGACGTTCTCACTTAACGTCAATGTGACATTGCTGCAACAGAACGATACACAATGCAAGAGGAGACTTCGCGGGGCAAGGGATGGTAATGTCGCGAATCGCAAGCGGTCGCATGAGCAAATGTGAGTATCGCGGCGAGTTTTACCTGTATAGTATTTCCTGGGCTGCCCTGGTCGGAGCCGGGCGGAGTCAGCGGGGACATGTAGACGAGCCGCGACGGGGGGTACTTCGCGAATGAGGGCGCGGGCTGCTGCTGCTGGTGCGGCGGGTGGTGCATGGGCTGCGGATGAGCGTACGCCGGCGGCGCGCACAGCCTCTCCGTCTTGATCTCGAGAGGACTGAGTAGCGGCGTAGCGCATTCCTCGAGCAGTGCTTCATCTGCTTCGAGCTTGACGTGTGTGGCCCCGAGCGGCGCGAGCATGTTGGCGTTCTCAGGGTCGATGTTGCGGATGGAGGAGGCGATGTCCTCCCAGAGCGCGGGCCGCAGGAAGGCATCGTCGCGGGAGGAGGGCCCGCCATCGAACAGGTCCATGTGGGCGGGCGCGAGCGCGGCGCCCTCCTGCTTGCACAGCAACGACTCTAAGTCAGACGTCTGGAACAATAAAACCTTCATTACGTATCGTTAAACAAACAGTTTTAATTCCTTTGTCACCCTAACACATGACCACGACTTTGAACAACGCCAGTGTGGCAAATAGAAATTGTTCCATTGTATATTCTAATTTGTATCATAATATACTGATGGTCTTATGTTTAGTTTCGTGATGAGTGCTGTGAATATTACAGGTATCTGCTGGTTCTGGTAGAAAATGTTTTGAAATCTCAACCATTGAATTGTCATCGTTTGACCACTGCCTCTTGAGTGACGGTGGTCAAAGATGATATGACTGAAGAAAAGGATACAAAGACACGGCATATTTTTAACAATGACACAAGTATCACCCAAGCCCACCATCAATCACACTTAATCTTAGCTGAATGGCGTGGAGGAGGGAAAATTTAGAGAATTCTCAATAATTTCTCTAGCTGGGATCCGCGCGGCATTTACATACAATGGCGACCGGCCTACGCGGCCGCAGGTGACGAGCTTTCGAAGCTTTGGGATGGCGTTGTACAATAGCTCGCCGTACTTCTATATACTATAAACTAGAGATTTTAGTATAGTTCGCAAGAAGTAGACTTTCTGGACTATAACCCTACAGTTCCGCGATTTTGGGTGGTCTGTTTTGTGATCAATGACGTGTTTAACCTTACCCTTATAATAAAAGTACTGTAAAATTATTTATTACGCAGAGTCATGTAGACGCAGGTCATAAATCTGTGTCTGCATTATTTCTCTTGTCATCACACAGAGAAACGAAAGCGACACGAATGTGTTATTGGTTGATAATATCGCAAGCATTTCTGCGATATTGGTTTTCAGTGGTACCGCGCAAAGTACGTGATCTTACACATACTCTTGTATTCGTTAATGCTAGTAGGACACTAGAAATATCTAGAAATAAAAAGTCAGTGTTTGGACGTGGGACGCATTATCAGAATCAAACAAGCCCAAGGAGCCTGCGCCATATTGTATAACATAGTCCTAAGCTACAAAGAGATGCATTTATTTGTACTCCGGTATTGTCATATTATCGGTTGACTTTGACTGGAGATTTATTGCCTTATTTATATGTTGTGACGGAATGTGTACAGATTAGATGGGTGATGATTTATCATGCTCCAAGAGGTAGAGACCTGTCGCGTTGGTAGGTCAGATAGGTCAAGTTACCCTGTACATTTTTCAATAAAGTTATAGCCAGTACAAATACAAGATTACTATCAACCATCCATCTGTAGATGGTATATACTCGCAGTTAGAGTAACATCACAGAATAGATAGTACTACGTGTAACATGTCATTTAAAAAAAGTCAAAATGGCCGCCATGGTCCCATGCCACCTCATTTGGCAGCATTTTGAAGCACTTTAGAAAAGGAAAATACGGCCTCGAACATCGCACGTTCAATAAATTCCATTAACTGTGTACTCAATGACTATGTGTACTCAATACCTATAATAGGTAGTATGCGGAGTTGACCGTTTAGGGCGAGCTAATTTCCTATTAGTCCATTCATGATAAGAGATTATGTAAATATGATCGATAAGCAAGTGGGCACTACGTTATCTGTATTTACCTTTCTATTGTTTATCAGAAGTGGTGTGGGAGGGGCTTTATGTACGTCACCTGACTTGTTATTTGTAAATTATGTATTTTGACGCTTTTTTGTGTCAAATTCAATTCGCGTTTTAGAGAAAGTAAAACTAATTCTCTCCTAGCAAACGTAAGAAACTTCAAAGAAAATGTAAATCTGTAAAGCAGTAGGCCGATTTGGGTTGATGATGATGATGATGATTATAAAATTAATGAAATATTATTAATAATTAATTATAAATTAATTAATTAATTAATTAATTATTAATTAATTAATTAATTAATTATTAATTAATTAATTAATTAATTAATTAATTAATTATTAATTAATTAATTATATTGCTGGGCTCAAGGATCAAGATTCTTGTAAAACGACACGATGACGATAGTTAATTATCATACCAACTTAACAGAGTTTGTGACAGTAAAGCGTTTAAAATCTATAGAGGCCTTAATTACATATCCTTCTTAATTATAATATATTCAGAACAAGTCTTGAATGAGTTTATAGGTACTGTTAGGCAGACATGATAATAATAACATTGCTATCAATTAGTGTTAATGTCATCAGAGACAACGATCCATAAAATAAATACCAGACTGCCTAGATGGCCTAAAGATATATTGATTGGCTCTAGGTATCAGGACAGACGAGATATAATGAAACAGATTATTATCTTACTCCCTTATTATACAAAAAGGCTTTAGAAGGCTGTTTCATAAATTACTATACCCATATTCTCTTATCTTCCTTTTTTCTTTCGATTTTTTCTTTAGTTTTGTTTTTCTTTTTGGTGTAACATAAAGAGTTTTCTTTTCTCTTCTATTTTTATATAGGCTCGTAATTTGGTTTCATAGTGCAAGTGTATGTTTTACAAAGACAAATGACAACTACTCGTAAGTATATAAAAAAGATTGGTAACCTAAGTAGCCCTACTGACCATCATAGAGAACCACTATCAAATGGCAGCGTACCCAACATGCTGGCGGCATTGCTAACTCAATAAGTAGGTACCAGCACTTTTAATTAATTGGAATTTTATTAAAGAAAGGCATAAAAGCAGTATTGGTTTGGTTAAACCATTTTCAATTCTGTTACATTCTATATAGAGACAGTTATCTATTGATATATAATTGGTTATAGAAGTAAGCTAAATAATATATTGTATTGGAAACTTCCAGTCTGCCGTGTCTTTATATTTAATACCAATGAAGTTCATAATAGAGTAGTGGCATGCACGAAGACAGTGTAATTACACATTGCAATAGTTAAATATCGGAATGTTCTCGTTTTAGTACATAAGTCGTATATCTTGCGGTTCTATTATCCTCATAATTCAGGTAGAATATTATAATAATAATTATTATACTTTATGCTGAAAACTTGAGAGAGTTCGATTGGAGAGTATAAGTTACTTTCGATAATCAGATAGTTACATTATAGAAAGAGTATTTTAGGGGATTGGGTTTCACCCTGAGAGATATCCAAGAATATTTTACAGCTAATGATACGCCTTGTCTTTGGTGCATTGATGCGCTGCAATTAGAAAATTCTGTTCATATTTGGAAGCTACGCAACATATATTATGTCCTGCAGCTCAAAAAGGTACAGAAAATTTTCTGCAAGTAGCTTTCGGTAAGTAGTTTCTACGAGCATATTAACGGGTAATATCCCTTGGTACCCGTATCCTGCATAATCTATTCTAAGTTGTGAATGTTAACTCATTGGAAGTCAGATGAGGAGCAAAACAAAGTAAGTTCTAAATAGGTAGGTAGCTAAAAAAGGCATAAGCAGATTTCCTGAGGAGGGGATAGCGAGAGTGAGATTATGCATAAATATTAAATAATATAGGAGTAAAGTGGTTGACAAGCTGCAAATTATCTGTTATATCAGAGGTAATACTTTGTCAACTGTGCTGCATAATGATTACTGTAATCAACGTTTAAAGTGAAGAAACTCACGAACGGTGTCGCCTCGAATAACGAACGATCGTTTAGCCCCAAAGGCGCCGAGGCGGTGGCGACGACGCAGGAGTTGGGACAGATGATTAAATGCACTGACTTGTCCACACGTTATAACAAAACCGCCCACTCCGGCTTCCGACTCTACCACATGTGTGACAAATCTTTAGCGGCTATGTCGATGGTTATGTCAGAGTTCTATTATTATTATTATCTATATTTATTTAACTTCTTAAATTTAAATTTCTTTTACAATCATTTACAAAACTAGTTATTATATTATTATTCACTATATTTATTTAACTTCTTAAATTTAAATTTCTTTTACATATTATTATTATTATTTTATTTGACTGAGTGACGAGACGAGCAAGTCGTTCACCTGATGGTGAGTACTACGCCTGCCGTAGCAGATACAGATGCCTAACAGATACAGTACCACCCAGAACTTTGCACTGCATAATCCTGCGCGGCACTGCACTGCGGTCGTCACCTTGAGGCCTCAGTTCTGAAGTCTCATATGCCGATATGCCCAGCAATTTCGCTGGAAACAGTGCCCTTCAAACCGGAACACAGTAATGTTTGCACACTACTGCTTGGCAGATGAATATCTGGAAAATTTACCCGTATACGTAGAATTCAATGAAACAGCTCATTGGTGTATCATTACTTCCGAGGGTACATTACATAACTACGTAAAAAAATGATGAAAAAAGCCTAAAAAAAATACCTATTCAAACGAAGTCCGCTTTGACATAGTTTGTTAATTTCTTTTTCTTATTCTCAATATGGTGTCTGGTTATCGCTGTGGTAAATTTTGATTACTGTCATGTCTTTGGTGACACTTGGAAGGTGAAGACGAATCGATTGACGTAAGAATCATCAAAATCGGCCCACGCGTTTGGTCTCTAGAATGCCAGATAGGAACAAACATACATAGACTATAACTACACTATACTTAATTACATTTTATATCTTCTTTTTTTGGTATACAAATTTTCTTTTACTTTGATCTTACTTTTATTGTATTTTCACTCTATATTATGCTATACTAAAATCTCTCACTATGGATCTGTGTGTCCAAAATAAATAATAATAATTATTATTATTATTTATGTCGGACACACACAATAATAATAATAATAATTATTATTATAGGCTGATAAAAATAATACCTTCCATTGCGTCGCGCTGTCAGGTAAATAGCAGTTTACTTTATAATTATAATTCTTTATAGCTATTTGAGAGTTAATGGATTTATATTTTTTTAGAACATTACAATGAAGTAGAACAACCCAATTACATTGGAGTAGGAAGTTTCGTTGGTTACTTTCGTAAATAAAAACATGTCACGTTTCATATACTTTTTTATGATATGTCATAAATCATGGTAATAAATATAAAGATAGTTTTAATTAATTATAATGTGTATGTTATGGTCTGTAAGGTATATATAATATGGGTCATAGATTAATATTTTAGTTGATGCTATCATATTTTCTTCAGTTACCCGAAAAATAAAGTTATTATTATGATTACCAAATATTTTCCAGATATCTGAACTAACGTAAATGTTTTTGAGTAAACAGAAAGAGTGCAAATATTATAATTTTTTTTTAGTAAAGAGTCATGTTATTTCTCAGGAGATTAAAGACAACAGGTGAATGAAACAGAGAAAAACATATTTTTTTTATTATTTAAAATAAGGTCCACACGATAGATTGGTCAGGCTGTCTTTGGGGTTGTCTATTTGTCTACTAAATTATGTCATGGCTCGAAAGCTTTGTGGAAGGTTTGGTGAACAAAACAAGTGAACAACTAGTGATAAGTTGACAATTTATTTAGGTTACTTTTACTTTAGTAAAACTTCCTTGTGCTATATTTTACGAAGCTCAATTTGAGGATGTAGTGACACGTAGACAGATAAATGTATCAGTGTGCGTGTTGTAACTGAAAGATTCCAGCTTTCCAAGTTTACGCACATGAAAACAAGTTGCGTGAACATGTAAAAACTATCACAAACAAACGGGCTTCGTGACATAGAACATCTGGGGGGTCACCATGTAGTTATTCTTATTCCATAGTAACGTGACGTCACTCAAAAATAGACTGCAGAGAATGACAGTGAAAGATAATGAGATGGAGCTTTAAAACTCCCAATGCAAACAAATTGTTCCGATCTCTTTGGATAAATGTCTCTGGTCGAATTATGAACGCTGAGCGATATTGGTAGTGACAGTTAGCAGGGCAGTTCAGTTTAAGGCCTCAAACTGGATGGATTAAACTGTTCGTGGTGAGGCCCCTGTACTTCGAAAATAATGATTTGATCTAAACAACATTGCAATACACGCAGGGAACTTGACATACTTAGACCAACATACCACCACGTCTCGTGATATCGAAGATCTGTTCCTCGCTTAACCCGTAAGCGATTGGAAGTAGGAACCTCTTTGGAACAGTGCGGGGTGTCGCAAGAGCGCCGGACTGCGCGAATTCCTTCCATGACCTTTGCGGATCGAACGATTGCGAAGTAGCTCCTCTACTGACTAGACGAGCTTGAGCAACACGGACAAAGATTAGCTGCTCGTAGATCGGACACGTTTCCCCGCGTGCCAACTTTCTGATTGGAACTGTAATTGGAACAAGTAGAGTGAGTTCTACTTTAACACGCTTTAGGATGCTTTTGGTTTCAAACGAGTTTGCTGATCGAGCTAGGTTTGGGAACAAGCCGCGGAGTAGATTCCAGGCTTGTGCTATGATAGAACAACTTTAGAAACGTCTGCAAAACACACCAACAAGCATTTTTCACGACTTTCTTTAATGAAAAAACTGTTGTTACCGAAATAAAATGCAACTTTATGTGATATTTTTTTATAGGTGAATTCAGGACAATTCTTGTCAAGTTCTTGTCAAGTTCGCTGATCTGTGAGCATAATTTACGTTACCAAATGAGCCTGACATCACCTGTAGTTTCGCATGGTTTTAGGCATCGCTAAGCCGAAATTACCTGTTTCGCGTTCGCCTTTAGAGCTCTTTGCCTCGGGCGGTCCGCGAGCGAGTACCGTACTGGCTTCAGTTTAGCTCATTTACGACCCGGGCGAAATCAGTCTGCTATTGCGAACAGACAGCTGTTGCTCAATGTGAGCCAATGTATAAACTTCGTACGGCGGTTTACGGGTCAACTCCATCAAGTCAGAATTGCGGGCTGATGAAAATCGGATGGCTTATATGGAAATGGGCACTACAGTCACACCATCACGACGTGATTTCCAGTCCATTTTTTTTTAATCCACCTTTTTATTGTATTGGTCACATTCAAGATTTAGGTATTTACAACAGGGAAATGGGTAGCTTTTTACTATACTCTAGCTAGCTTCAGGCTTACTCATAGTTTCCATGGTATAATAAATAAATTGACTAAGTGAAGATTTGTCTCGATTATAGATTTCGGTGGCGCGCTCCAGGTTACACAGGTTCCACAAACACGCAGTGCCCATGCGCTTTCTATGCTCACGGGTGCAGACAGTATTACACACATGCATAGTATATTTTCTAGCTGCCG
This sequence comes from Campaea margaritaria, assembly GCA_912999815.1. NCBI lineage: Eukaryota > Metazoa > Arthropoda > Insecta > Lepidoptera > Geometridae > Campaea > Campaea margaritaria. The sequence continues at coordinate 13,739,385 of OU538788.1, forward strand.
TGTGCTTACTCGCTCCCGATACAAGCATGCAGTAAAAGTCGTCGTAGCGAGCTTCGATACTGCTTCAATGAGTACCTATTGTGAAATAAAAGAACGTCAACACCACCCGCGGATTTGCACCCGCCGCTGCCTTCGTGATGAAACACGCACTCGATTCTATCTTGGATCTATTAGATTGTTGTTATTATTTATTTCGACTGTTGAATGAAGCAAGTGCCGGCCGCATTGTGAGCCCGTAATCTGCTAGGCGTGTTGAATTAGGTTAAATGTTATACGCTTTGTTCTGGCTTTGTGCTAGAAACGACCCGAGAGCGGACCTTTCTCGAGAAACTTCGATGCTATCTACAAGTATCAAGACGATTTTAAGATAGATTTGTTTATCCAGATGGATTTGGAAAAGAATGGGGTATAGCAGGAAAGATGGCACCCTATATAAGCATTTTTGAAATCTCGTGCATCGTAACAAAAGTTTTTCTAATATTAATACTTTTATCGATGTAATTATACTTACTAAATATTTATTTCTTTGTATATTTTACTTACCTACGGAATGCACGCTACAATGTACTTGATTTGGTTTTAACTCCGCCGCTGGATGTCTCGTAGAAAATTCTTGAGATTGTATCCTCCTTTTGTACATTTAATAGTGCAAGCTATTTAATTACTGAATAATACCCAACGCCTAGTTTGTACTAATATTTACACTACAACGAGTAGGTATAACTAAGAGATATCTATTCCTATTTTAAGATATAAAAGTATATAGTACCTGGATGAGCGAGCTTACCTCGATATATTTTTTTTTTTAATGACATTTTCTAATAATTATTCCTAGCTAGATCGATTTATCGCCCCCGAAACCCCCATATATACTAAATTTCATGAAAATCGTTGGAGCCGATTCCGAGATTCCAATTATTATATATATATAAACAAGAATTGCTCATTTAAAGATATAAGATTCTCAGAGGTATCTACATATTTGGGATACGGAAATCGATAACAACTAGTAGATATCATATAATTATAATGGACACGCTATAGCAGTAACAATCTACGAAAAGCGAGACCATGCCACAACATGCAATAGGTATATCTATCTACGTAATCTATCCTATCAATACGTATTTATATTTACCTAGGTAGGTACATACACGCTAACACAAGAAGGCACACAGCGAGTACCCGATTGATTATCGATAACAATGCGATACCTCCCCGTAATTGATTAGGCGCTTAATCGATACTGATACCACTAAAAAAAAAAATACTATACTATATATAAATACTCACTGGCTAGAAATCCAGAAGGAAAAGCCTAGAGGTTTGTTATTTGGTGACTGCTTCCCCTTTGGTCCAAGACCTACGTATTTTGTTATACTACGCATATAGTACAGTCAATATCAAAAGTAAATGATGGTCAGACCAGTTTCTAATACCAGGACCGCTATTTCATAATTATTTTTATTACAATCTGATTCCTTAAAAAGGTCATACATAACTCCCTATCCCTCTGAATCTAATAAAACATATTGAATCAACTTTTGTTTAGAGAGGAAGAGAGAGAAATTACATTATGGAAGAAAAAGAAGTGAAGAAAAATTACATAACTTCCAACGCCTTCCAATTAGAGGGTCGTAAGTTCGAATCCCAGTGCGGGCACGTACCATTGTGTTTCTTGTAAAACATTTGTACGTAGTTGTCAATCGCTTTTTGGTGAAAGAAAATATCTCGGAGGTATGTGATCCACCAATCCGGACCGGGCCTCCGTGGTGATTTAGGGCCTAATCCTCCTCACGAAAGTGAGGGGAGACCCGTGCTCAGCAGTGGGTCGATATGGGTTTATGATGATATTGATGTATAATCATTCTCTCCACGACATTTACACGTAATGCTTCATGATTAAACAACACTTCATGGTTGACAAAGGGATAATTTGTTTATCAGGCCGACATGACATAGCGCCAACGAGTTTACAACTTTACTGATAAAAGGAAATCGTATGCAGCTAGCAGCGGGTATCTGTAACGTAGCTTATCTAATCTATGCATAGGATGTTATTTGAAGAAAATATTGAATACGAACCTTATAAATAGCACAGTAGGTATATTGTATATACTATACGAGTACCTAAACAAAAAGATTCAGAGCTGTGATTGGTCGATTCAAGATATTGAGGTTGCGTGGAGCATTCACAGAGTGGTGGCGCGTCGCGACGCCGACGCACGGCAGCCAATGACGTCGCGCCTGGCTAACAAAGCTTAGAAAATTACCCATCATTATGTATACTCTGATACTCTGTACTATGCTGCCGTAAATTAATGTTTTTCTTTTTTTCCTAACTGTGATCGTCAGGCGTACTAGGCGTTGCCATTTACTTTTTTTTATTATTTGACTTAGTGACGAGACGAGCAAGTCGTTCAACTGATGGTAAGCGCTACGCCTGCCCATACCAGTTACAGTGCCACCCAGAACTTTGCATTGCATTATCCTGCGCGGCACTGCACTGCGCTCGTCACCCTGAGGCATCGGCTTTAAAGTCTCATATGTCCAGTAATTTCGCTGGAAACAGTGCCCTTCAAACCGAAACACAGTAATCTTTGCACACTACTGCTTGGCTTTGCTGACCTGTTTTTCAGTCAACATTTTTCCGTTTTCTAACAGATACTGACTCGTTTATCTTAAATCAGCAGATTTACAATCCGGCTCCTACTCGTATACCTGTAGTAGTCACTCTGTAATCAGCGTTGATAGTCCTATAGGAACTATATCCTTCGATTTCCTAATTACTTCTTTTCGTGCATGGTTGTCTGGCAGATATACCTCTGAGCGATAAGATCGCCCATTGTGACACTAATTGTTAAACTTGTTTTGTTCTAGTTTTTAAGATTTCTTGTTCTGTGGTGTTTCAATAAAGAGTTTATCTATCTATCAATCTATCTAGGTATATCTACATTTATCCGGGATAAAAGTAGCCTATACTCCAGCCGTTATCTACCTCAATACAAAAAATCACGCCCATTTGTTATTCAGCCGCTGCGTGAAAGCGAAGGAGGAACAACACAATTTCGCATGTATAAAAGTAAGGGTTTCACAAAGTATAATTTGCCCTAAAAGTCAAATCGTGTTATCCACGCAAAATGCGGCAAGTATTTGGTATGTAAAGCGGATATGGCATATACAATGTACAAAGGTTATTCGAGGTCGTGGCACAAAACGTGTGTTCACATTACACGTCCGTCTTCCATCGCTTCAGGCCGGAGTGCTAATTAGTTTTTAAGGGGACGCTTCGAATTGTAGGTCGGGTATAAAGTCCTTCTTTGGGGTCGTCCATTAATCACGTGAGGCTTCAAGGGGGGCAGGGGGTCTAGCAAAAATAATGAAATATCACAAGGGGGAGGGGGGGGGGGGTTAGTAAGATATCACATGTATTCATTTTTCCGTCAAACGCGATTTCAAAACCGAAAAGCGGCTATTCAAAAAAGGGGGAAAAAGAAAGATAAATTGTTAGATTCATTGTAGGTTCTAAAACTACACCGGATTTGGGGTCGGTAATTCGGTCGGATGCTCTAGATTAAAGCTAATCAAAAAGGGAATTAAGTTTCGTTATCCAGAAAGAGTGTCCAGACTGGTTGATTTCTAGGCTCCTCTCTGGAAGAAACTTGAAGAAAGCCGCAAGCTATGACTTTCATGTTCAGAGCAGTTTCATGATAACAATAGCTTATACTTTCTCGTTTACGTTGTAGATAAATATATATGAAAATTTCCTGCTTACTGAATTTAATGCCATAATATATTATGACACTGTGTTACGTATAACGTCACCAGCAGGCAGCGCACATCGCAAAGGGCGTCGAGCAAGAGTCGCCGACACAGCAAGAGCAGTCCAACGTCTTACATTATAATATTCCACGTAATTTCGGGGACTTCAGTACCTCACTTCAAACCGAACGTACAAATTGTAGGTTAAGATTTAGCCATGTAATATTTTTACTTTTAATAAACCTAATTTTAGTACCATTGGGGTTTCTATACATCCTCCAGCTGCGGCCGTAACTACTGCATAATGATACCAACTCCATGACAGAAACTAAAATAAAACTTAATTTGACAGCACCAAGCTTATTGCTAACCCTTTTGTTTCATTTGACAGGACTGAAATTTACTCTAATTTGCAACCACAGAATTGGCACCTATTGGCACCAACCTTAATATCAGACAAACAAAGTGAATACTGCGCCTTAACAACCCCCCAGGAGACATGACCTTTTCAATAATCCGTCCTCATTCTAAAGGAATTAAAATTGGCGTCGCACCGTTAAGGCATTGTTTGTTCAGCGCCATACCATCGCTCCATTTCCATAACTTTTCTACCCACGCACTACCATTCTTCAGAACACACCATGGCTCCAAACCAATCTGCCACTTTAGTACTGTATCGTAGCAAGAGCATTGTAATCTTAATTATGGGCACTGAAGAAAGTTTCACTTAATCCATTACGACAGGGTAGCAAGAGGTTCAGAGTCCCCTTCGACTTTATAGCAAGGTGGTAAGGTCGAAATGACTCGGAATGTTATGGTTAAATATGTGTACCTTTCTTAGAGTAAACTCGTAAAGTTCAATTTGCAAACAAAACTTCAGCTAACGGTAGATGATTGGTGGTGTTGGCCATTGAGAACAGTCTTAATACGAGCAGTAACTATGCTATAATATCGTGTGCATACTTTCATACATTCTTTGAAGGAAAACATCGTTAAAAATGTTGATGGTCGAGCATTAGTGTCTGCCTGGAGAGAGAGAGCTATACCAAGTAGAAAATATGTCACCAAGTCACTATCAGGGTGTTCAGGCACCAGTTTTTGAGAGCCAGTCCCTTCCTTAGTCTAATATTGTAACCATCTTCGACAACATCAGCATTTGACACGAAGTGAGATAATGGCCACCTATGCTAGATTATCAAGTCCTAGCTATCCACAGAGGAACTCTACATTGTCCTTGGACGGACCAGCACACAGACTTAAAAAAAAGATTGGGTCTGGTCGTCGCGTCCGAGCCAGTGGAACCGATCGCTGTCCAACTCGTGTTTTAAATGGAACGGGGACAAGTCTAGCGTCGTGTTGTCCCAGGTTTCCAATAAAAGCATTATCACAAGATATTATCACATGACCTCATTTATTTAACTCGGTAAATCTCAGAAGAATCCTCCAGATAGTGCACTTAGGTCGACATTTTACCAATTTATTTGTTTGTTCAGGTACTTCTTTGTATATGGATATATTAAGAAGATCATGTTCACTGTATATGATGCTACTAAGATAGCTCTACCACTCATAAACATTTAAAGTCCGCGCCGCTCTGCGTGACCACCTTGTACCTTTGCTCTTGCATGAGACCAAATAACACTGTGACCGAAATGCCCCAGCCCTTCAATCTATTTCACTCCTATCACCTAGCCTTACATGTGTAATAATTATGCAGTAGGTACCCTGTGTACGGTGTTCTTCAAGCTGAAAAACAGACGAGCAGGCACTCTAGACAGCGGCTAGTATTTGACTAGCTGATTAATTAAAAAGGCAGTTTCCTTGAAACAATTGTTCAAATTAGGGTAACCATTAATATTAATATTAGCCAAACAAAGTAACATTTTTTAACGTGGCTACCCTAAAACTTATGATGACAATAAGTAATAGCAATAACGTTTTATGGGCTGCGGAGTAACGTTGGCACCGGGAGTCCGGGAGCCGTTATCGCTGACGATGGGCGGCGGCTGGCGTAGGGCGGGCGGGATCGATACCCAACGCCGCGCGCCGCCCACGTCGGTGGGGAACTAGGACTACGTCAAATCGAATATATAAACGGTACGCCATGTTTTCGAGCTAGTTACTAGCATATACTTATATACTTCTGTTAATGATAAAATAATGTGAGTACCTATAAAAAAAGAGGACAGTACTGTCTCAGCTAGGGCGATATGTTATAATGTTTTGTTAAATAAACTAATTTCATAATATTAATAATATATTTAGTTTTTCATTATTACTTACTACATCCTGTCCAATCCTACTATCCTACTAATATTATAAATGCGAAAGTTTTTAAGAATGTTTGGATGTCTGTTCCTCTTTCACGCAAAAACTACTGAACGGATTCGAATGAAATTTGGAACACAGATAGTTTATAACCAGGATTGAGTAATAGGGTACTTTTTATCCTGATTGTATGTACCCGTGGGACAAAACGGGAACTACGCGGGTGAAACCGCGGGCTAGTAAAATATATTAACGTGGAAACGTAAAAAATAAATTTTGAAAGAAAATGGATAATACGTATTTTTATTGGTTTTTGTACATTCGTATGCCAGTATAGTATTAGTATCATTGTATTAAATATTACATGAGATTACTAAAAATGGCATTAAGTTCGACAGAGGCGTTTTACTAAGAAATTGGATCGCCTGTGTATACTGACTGGCAGGTCTTATAAATATTTTATAATTAGCCATTCGTGATCAAAATTAACTAAGTTAAATATCTTAATCAGATCAGATACAAGTAGTAAAAACTTTTAGACCGATCGATGACAAAAAAAATAAGTAGCTAAGTAAGTTACTAGAACTTGAAAAATTTCACAATTAAAAATCCTCATTTAGTACTTAATACAGTGTATAACACTAACCAATTGGCATAGACATAGTTAAATATAATTATTATACCTAAATAGGACAATACCTAACACATTTTAATTAAGTCCTCGTGCCTCGTCGTAATGTATTTGACGTTTGCTCGTAAAGTCCCACGGCGCGGCGCCGGCGTCAGTTAATTGATGAACAAAAAGCGCAGTAATTCGAGTAATGTTTACATTTCCCATAAATTTCTCGTAATAATTTCGGGTAAACGCTACGCATAGAGGGTGAAAGGGCGAAGGGTCGATCGTCACAAAAAATGTACGCAATGTGTTGATTTATAGCCGAATAATGTCTGTCTAGTTAGCTAAGGATTAGGTGCTTTGTTTTTTTGCTCATGGCAATGTTTTTTTTGTAAAGTTTCAAGTCACCAAATGTAATTACCGGGTTTTAAACGGGAAACCCAAAAATTTAACGCTGTTGCTTTTGTACTTTTTCTCAATCTTGTGCTTCTTCGGGTTTAAATTTGTTTTATAATGTTGGTGAAATATTAACCATCAAGTGTTTGATAACGTGTACGGAGTGTGGGCAAATAATACAAACCTAAAAAAATATACCATTTCATTTTCTCTCCAAACTCCTAAGAAGTGTCAGTAAAGCAACCGTAATTTTACTGAATCGTGGCAATGACTAGACTACTGTCTACTGTCTTAGTAAGGGACTAATAAATTTTAATAAATAAAAAAATATATTAAACAAAATAGACACTGGCTAAATGCACTAATCGTGCGAAGCCAAAACAAAACTAAAAAATGTTACTACCTATCAGAAAATGTAGAAATACAAATATATAGTTTGACTAGTCAGTTGGTTTAGTTTAGGTTTTGTTTACTTAGGCGTAATCAAAACTATACATTTCTACATTTTCTTATTGATTACTAGCTGCGCCCTGCGGTTTCACCCGCGCAGTTCCCGTTCTCGCGGGAATACGGGGATAAAATATTGCCTATGATACTCGCTGATAATGTAGCTTTCCATTAGCGGAAGAATTTTTAAAATCGGTGCCGTGGTTTAGCCGAAACCTTACTTACATATTTCCATATAAACTTTCAACCCCTATTTTTATTTAAGAGTAATTTTTTTTCTCTTTTAAAATATCTAATCATAAGTCTAAAAAATAAATTTCAAGCTTCTAGCTTCAAAAATGACGAAACTTCCATACAAACTTTCATCCCCTATTTCAAACCCTTACAGTGCTTTTATCGAGTTAAAAAATACCCTATGTCCTTTCTCATGCTCTAGACTATCTCTGTACCAAATTTCATTTCAATCGGTTCAGTGGTTTAGGCGTGAAAGAGCAACAGACAGACAGACAGAGTTACTTTCGCATTTATAATATAAGTAAGGATGGATTTCCGCAAAGTAACGCCTCATTCATCTTCAGTAACGCTTCATTTAACTGCTATTGCCTATCATTCAAGTCAAAAAGCATATCATAAACACTACGCAATCGAGTCATTGCAAGCCACCGATTCACACCACGAGCAATACTGAAAATAAACCATTGTCATTCCAGGATCCAAAGAATTTAGGTAATTTGCTTTGAGTCTGGGAGTTATAAGTCCTAGTAGTTCCTGATTACCTAAATAGTTACAGGAAATTCTAGTTAGGGAAGTTAGGGTTCGGGCTCTATGTGTGTGACCAAAAAAATTAAAAAAAAAAAGTATAGATAAAAATATGTTTCTGTCAAAATCAGCCAAAGCCGGTGAAAGATTTACACTAAATTAAATTGCTTGTAGAATGGAGGCACATAGGTACTTATAGATAGCTGTAGGCATATCGTAGCTTCTAGATACATTGACGGTACACTTAGCCATGTGACCGTTTCCCAAGCGTGTGTAGTACAAATAGGTGTCTATTGCTGCGAGTAAGCACGCTAGCTCCTGTTTCACGCTAATGTCACCTCCTTTGCATGTACAAACATGTGCACCTTCAATTAAAGTTACAAAAACTGAGTTTACGCCTTCCAAAAAGGTCGCATATTTCTCACGTAGTATTAAAATTTGTCAGTACTCTTTGGTACATAAATCTATAATAATGATATAATATCATAATTGTATATTATTATATTATATACAATTTCTGTTTTTTCGGTTTTCTGTCTGTATAAATAAAAATAAATATTTGTATGTTTGTCCTCTGCGTTCCTGAATCATTGTAATGAAAATTTCGAGACGTGTACGAGGGTACCACCCACAAAAGATTTAATATAATTAAAATCACTTCAATAAACATAATAAAACACCAAACACTCCTTTACTTTAAATGGCATTGCAAGGATTAAAACCATAGAAACAACAACAAAAAAACACAAGTTCTTAAACTAATTTATTAAAAAGTATCCTATCCAACTTAATAAAAATAAATCTTCATCTTCTTCGCACATCGTTTATCCTATCGGGTTAAAACCAATGGTGCAAAAACCCACGTCAGGTAATTAAAAAAATACAAACGTACACGGATTTAAGTAAGGGTGCGATGCAGATATCTATCTTGTTAGCTAATTAATAATCGATACTATGAGTTTGGAAACGTCAAGAGCCCTTATTCGTTATCCCACATGAGATTCCTTGTCGAAAACGCGTGATAACACAATGAGCTTTAAACTTATTTTGAACCTTTAAACTTCTCGAAACGCGTTAGCTTCGAACTGTCAAATTAACGCGCAGGAACGTTAATTTGACAGTTCGAAATGAGCGCGTTACGAGCCTAGGTAGGTAGCGAATAACGGCCCAGCTTACCCCGGCTAATCCTCTCACCACAATGTTTCAACCAAAACGACCTATTTCACAGCACGATAATTGAAACTTCAACAAAAAAGAAAAAATAACATACAGTCTCAGCTCAACAACATTTGAAACAACTAGTAAATAAAGATAACTCCAACCTAACTCCATAACAAAAATGATTCTCAAAACTTAAGTTACTTCTCCACAGAAATTATCTTGAATAATAAAATAAGGCAGGTATTATATTATGGGCTCGTATGTCAATTATGCCATTATATTATAAACACTTCCGACAACAGAGCTATCTAGCAAGTATATTGAAGTAGGAAAGTTTTCACTGATAGCATAAAGATAAGTGGACACATTAGGAAGGCACTAAAGTTGACGTTGCCAGTTTTCCTGCTTTACTTACTGACTCATAGTAGTATTTAATGCTAGCTTTTGCCCGCGTGTTCGTCCACGCGGGAAATAATAATAATTCTTAGAATCAAAAACCGACTTCAACCGATTTAGTAATAAAAAGCAACATACGCAATTTTGGTTAGGTGCTTGGATGACATATTTTTCTAGATATTTTGATTGGAAAACCAAAGTGCTAAACCAATATTGACGAAAATTGGAATCAATCTAAAAGTTACGTCCTATTAACATTTAAAAAATGCAACCAAACTGAGAACCTCCTCGTTTTCTAAGGTCGGTTAATAAAACAACAGCTTAATAAAAAGTATGCGCAAGATTCAAAAGGGAGCAAACAGACAGGAAGACCAAGAGACAGAGTTAAATTCTTTTTTATGATATTAGTAGGATGGTTACGGTATGGATATGGAAATCCAAGTATTTTAAAATAATAATAAGAAGGATCCAGTTAACAACTTCTAAAACCTATTTACTTATAACACGAATATTACCATCAAGTGAGAATACAGAATTAATAATACACATTGGCTAAAAACTATCAAAAATCGTGCGATGAAAAACTATGCGGACAAATAAAATACAAAGAATTTGTTGTATATTGCACTACGTGATATTATATTACATAGATATAGTGCTGCTCCATAACTAAAATAACTAAACTAATCCAACATAACTCCATTATACATTTTCTTTTCTGAATTCCTCTTACTGGCTAGCCAAATAGGCAGATATTTCTAACTCCTTTCAAATTGCATTTAATTCTTCTTTATTTGACCTTTTTGAAACGTACCTACTATGACACGTAGCGAAGAGATTATTCATTTAACCTTCTGACCGACAATAGCAGGACTTGGCACAATTCTTGCTTGAGTAAAACGATTGGGATTCTTAAACATTGTTTTCACTCGCTAAGACAAAATTATTGGTAACCCAGACGAGATGAAACGATGCTTTTATTTCCAAACAATAAAAATAAACGATTTTTTAATAATGCGATAAGATACCTATTCCTATTTCCTATTCTACTTCCTACTAATATTATAAGGGTGAAAGTTTATGAGGATGGATGGATGGATTGATGTTTGATACTCTTTCACGCAAAAACTACTCAATGGATTCGGACTAAATATGGCCCACAGATAGTTATTACCTGGATTAACTTATAGGATACTCTTTATTCTGTAAAAACTATGGTTTCTGTGGGTTTATATACCCTATAATGTCTAAGTTGAGTTCGTACTTTCTATTTTGCTACGATCAGTGAATACTGATTCAAATTCCTAACACTTCGGATTCTATCCACCAAATATCACTCCTTCTCCTGGCAGACATATCTCTAGTATTGCTTGGATCTTGGTTCATATTTTCCAATTTCCTTTGCAGCATTAAACATCTCAGTTTCCATTTATTGCACTTTTGAGTGAGCACCTTTTTCTGTATTAATAGTTGTTGTATGCAACCCTGTAGCTCTAGTTTCGAGGACAAATGAAATTTCGTTGCGGCCAGTCGCTCAGATTTCATGTTTTTTATAACGTTCAGTGTGAATGGGACACTGAACTGGATGCTATTTTCGCGATTCTGGAATAAAAGTTAAGAAAAAATCCGATATTTAAAATTTACTTGACATAAGAAGCGTTATCATTACCTAAATATTCCTAAAATCAAGATAATTATAACACGAAAGTAAAGTAAATGTGTTAACTATATTTACGTTATTTGGAAGTGTGAGTTTATTGCTACTAAGCGCCGTAATGGCTGAACAAATTTTGATTAAATTAGTTTTATAGACACTTTAGGACATGAAATAACACATAAATTTGCCAATTTTCATTTTATTTACAACTTTATGTTGTGTGAAAGCTCTGTTAATTTTTGTTTATGAAAGTAAAATATTTGTCTGTACTTAACTAGTATTGATGATTATAAGTCCGTTCACTGTTGAAAATGAGGCATTTCTTTCAGTTCACCGTCTGTCAATAGATCTTGGGTGAAGTTATTTAAAAATGGATAAAGACTTGCCTCAATAACTGGCAGTGCCGTTTTTGCTATGAAGACACGGTCACCTACTGCTTGGTACTTGTCCTCATCTTTAAAGTGGGCTGAACAGATCCTAGTATGTTTTGTGGGGGACCATTCGGGCTGGCCACGCTCTTTCCTGATGATTTCAATCCATTCTTGTCGCCTCAGTCCGATCGAGGGAAATCTATGCAAAAGGTTGAACCATTGATTATTTATCTTTCGCTTGAAATAGGAAGTGGACAGTAGACAGAATAGTGGCAGTAGTGAGTGATTATTCTGCCTATATGATAACATCTGAGCAACACGAATAGCTAATTGAACTGCAAATCGTAGCTGAAATTGAATGGTTTACATGTATATATAATATAAAGCTAACGCATCCAACCACCTGCTTACCCAACGTGTAGCGACCATTTATCTTGAGGCAGTTATTTGATGAGCGTATAAAATACTATCATATACGTACCTACGTATAAGAAAAGTAATTCAACTTACTGATGATAAGTAATACCATGACTTTTGTTTGAATTTTTTATATTGTTTTTACAAGATCTTAAAACACAGGACGGCATTTTTATATCGCTATAATTTTAATTTTGCGATTGAGTTTGACATTTATTTGACGCATCTCCTGTGGACCACAAAGCATGAGTCACTGTTGTGTCACTAGTCACATATTATACCTACTCGGAGGCCAGCCTCAAGCCAGCCACCTAGAAAAACAAAGAAAAAAAAACTTTATTAGCGAGATTCGAAACAGCTCTCTCGATCATGAAGCCAGCCAAAAATTATCTACCTATAGATACGTAACCAAATTAAGTTGATTACCAATTTAATCGAATTGGTATTTCTTTCAACACAGCCGATAGTTATCAAAACCATCAAATCATCGTAGAGTAAATCAAAAAGCTGCTATCAGGTCGAGCATCCAATTATTCCACAGCAGTTGCCGTTGCGGTGCTATTAACAAATCACCACATGAATATTCATGGGTCATCCCTGCGAGGGTCGAGGGATGAGCAATACGCATAGCTTTAATAATAAAAACATATTAGCCGCATCGCATGTCAGTGTTTCCGTGACAGGGCAGTTTTACACCTGGCGATGGGCGAGAGGGCGAGAGGGTGAGAGGGAGAGAGGTCGTGGAGGGTCCCTCCCCAGACAGAGTATATGGATGATGGTCGATGGCTGGGGGCGGGGGGCAAAGGCACCGTTTGTCAGCGGTCAGCTATTAATGAATGTGCCCATAATGTTTATTGTGCCCGCTGAGCGGTTTTGGTCAATGTCTAATTCATCGTTCCTTAAATTGAGTATCATGACCATCATGTATTTTACTGACTAGATATACCTACCTACCTACTCCTGTTACTGTTGTTTTATTTGGAATATAAGAAAACTTAACACGAAAGCTGATTACAGTCACGTGTAGTGCGTTATTAAAGAGTAGAAGACACCTTTGCCATATATATGCATCCGCCAAACAGTTGTGTGCAAACGTCACTGTGTTCCGGTTTGAAGGGCACTGTTTCCAGTGAAATTACTGGGCATTATGAGATTTTTGAGCCGATGTTTCAGGGTGACGTGCGCAGTGAAGTGCCGCGCATCATAATGCAATGCAAAGTTCTGGGTGGCACTGTAACTGGTATGGGCAGGCGTAGCGCTTACCATCAGGTGAACGACTTGCTCGTCTCGTCATTAAGTCAACTAAAAAAAGGCAGCCATCTATATGCTCTTTGCATAAAATGACCAGTGACTGACGACTATCGTACCAAAATTACCCAAATAGATAAGATATCATCGACACCATTAGGTAAGCAGTAAATATGTTATATTAGCGTAGAACACTACCATCTACGACCTATATTATTATGGTTTTACTATTTCAGCATGCGAACAAGTAGTAAAACCCTGAATTTATGTAATTATATGTGTTTTTGATAAATTATCTGCATTTACGTCTTTAATTTCTATGAACGTTTACCTACTAACTCATGCGTTGAAGCTCATACTATCATTACACAAGACGCGAAGCACTAACGGCTTATTAAATATCGACGGGCATTAATTATTTACACGCACTTATGATTGAGATGCCGTTAACGTGTACATTACGGGTGATTAGAATCCATTGCGGAATGTGAGAATGGGTTAAAGTTCCTCAACTTCGTGCTCTATGATGTTTTCTCAAAGTATAGACATTTATAACTTTGCTCCAGAACTGTCCTGATTATAATCAGAGCCGGGAAATTCTGTGAACCACTACTTACATTAGCGGGCGACACTCCATTAGTGGGCGTTCACAGCGTGAATTTAGACCTTATTTTTCTACAAAACGTGTCATTTAGTATTTTCTCGAAACTTAATTTCAGCTAGGCAACCACTACTTTAATGAAACATGACGTCGACTTTCTACTTTATTGACTAGGATTCGTACTTGTCACTATTTAAAAAAATACCGAATGTTGGCTCAACGTTAGGATCTTATATAAATGCAAAAATCATGCGAAGCCAAAACCTAAAAAAAGAGCGAGTGACCAGACTCAAACAAAGCGTATGCCCCGGGTTCAGGGGTCGCGGTTATCACGTGCCATCGTTTACACATTTGACTCCGTTTTATTAAGTATAATAATGAAATTATTGTCGGCACGGGGGCCGATCGCGTGTCGGACTCGGTTCGGCCCCTCTTCGCCATTACCTCATTAAAAGATAGATGCTACGACTGCGAGGGCGAATTTAACTTTTTAATTTGATAGCCTGCGGTAGTGAAACACTATCGTACTGAAAAGGTGTGATTTTAACGAGCGCTGACCCGTACGCCAAGTTATTGGAGTTTCCTTTACGGAGATATAAAATGAACGGCGCGCTCGTCGATGTCTTTTTGATGGGTGATTATGTAGTCCCAAACTAGCGTGGATTTTGTAGTTCGCTTCGAATATTTCGTTTTTATTGAAATTGGTCTGTGCTACCTCTGGATGGGATTTCTACTACTTTGTTGTTCAGAAAGGTACAATACAATTGTATCTTTACATTGAATGTTATTCATGGCAAGATCAGTGACATAATATAATTCCAGATCACAATAATAAATAAATGTAGGTCAGTCAGAGAAAAATATGAACTAAAATAAGAGAGCACGTGCTCTCCAGCTGCCTTCAAACTAAGGAAGTTTAAAGCGATAAAAAACTACAATAATCAGATTGTTGTTTTTCATACGAAAAATAATTTTTAACCAAATTCGACTGACCCCCTAGCTATCCAAAGACATTAACGATCTCGGAAACAGTTAATTACGAGACAATTAGCAATCGAAGAAGTAGCAGCAACAATCTGAAAAGAAGGGGGTCGGCTAATTAGCTAATGGATACACCCTCTGGTAGTCCTCAGCCCCCACCCTGGTGGCTCGTAATGGATTGAGGCACGCTCGCCTCGTCACCGACCATCTCGGATTTCGTCCACGTTCCATGTATGTCAAGCTTTTTATAATGCTTGCAGCAATAGCTACCAAAAATTAGTGACCGCCGTTTCACTATCATACCAAAAAGCGGGCGTTATTTCACAAAATACTTAGTAAGTATACGTCGTATTTATCAACTGCTTTTGTTATTGAGAGTAAAAAATATTTTTTCGTATATAGAAAGTCGATATTTATGTTCAAATAAATAGGTATGTATTTACGAATACAATCTTTTTGGTAATAGAAAATGTTATAATGGTATCGTGTGCGTATTATAAAATTAATCGGGAATTTCATAATGGTAAACTCAGGCGTGACCTAACTATCAGAAATTCACATTAAAAAAGATCGTACCATACTCGTAGTGGGTAAGAACATATTATTATGTAGTACCTGGATGACCGATCTTTGCTCGGTATTTTTTTTTTATGACATTTTCTAAAAATGATTCCTAGCTAGATCGATTTATCGCCCCCGAAACCCCCTATATACTAAATTTCATTAAAAGTCGTTGGAGCCGATTCCGAGATTCCAATTACTATATATATATATAGTAATTGGAATCTCGTATATATATATACAAGAATTGCTCATTTAAAGATATAAGATTACCTATGCGACTGTAATGGTTTGTAGGTTGTCCAACTGTTTTATGTAGTAGTTAGCTGTAGCAACTTATTAGTTAAAAAATATAGCTTTTAGTCATTAGATATTTTAAAAAGGAATACAAAATGGGCCATTTAGAGCTGTTTCAGAAACCCATGGCACAGGTAGCTTAGTAGTTCTGCCGACCCGTGGCCCCTTGCCAATTTACCTATGTAAATGTTTTAAGCCACTTTGCTATAAGCTTTGTTTGTAGTAAGATCCAGTAGCAGACATCGTTTACGAGTGTTTCCACATCGTTCTCAAGTTTAACCCGTCGATATTGTCTAAAATAATTTCTCATAATAATCGAAACGACAGTTTTATAGTTGGTCGTAATAAAAAACGTATAACTTGTCTTCTGACGCAAATTGAATGGGTTTTCGGAGTAGATGAGAGGTGGCAGGGTTCCGGCAAGGGATATTGTTTCTTATAATAAAGGGTTTCGGATTATTTTCGTTCGTTAGGTAGTTACTGAGTCGTAAAGCGGTATGGGGTAGTGGAAATGATTACAGAAACGTATAAAATATAGTTAGAGGAGCGAATGGTAGCTGCAGTAATCTGGTATCGACGTTCCACTTTACTCGAGCTCGTAGAGTATGATTCGATATGGTTCTCTATTTAATCGCAAACATCGTTCGATACCCTTGCTGGGATGCTGTTGGTGTAAAACATTTACGAGTTTAGTAAGTATTTTATGCTAACTCAGCCAATGTCAATTGCTCTATATATCTACCTACGTACCTCTATGAGATGTTGATTATATATTTTCGAAATTAACTTAAATAGGTTAAAAATTTAAACTTTGTAGTCTGTGATGATGTGATAGTGACACCACACACATGAGAACTTTCATGGTGAAAACTGTGGTGTTTTGGTAAGTGGGTAAATATCGAGTGTAGCCGTGAAATGCAGCTGATGGAAAATAAAAACGGTTTTAGGGAATCACAGGTCTGTATTTATTTATTTATTTATTTATTCTTTAGCACACAAATGGAGTACAAGGAGTACTTAATGCTAAGTACCATTTTCTAGCAGTCATCCGGGAGGTGTAACTGAAATGGTGGTGGTGTGGCAAAACGAGAGAGCAGAGAAAAGTATATCTAAAAGATATTTAGTGATAGAGTATTTTATTATAATACAACTAATTATTAATAACTAATTTATTTTAATATCAATTAGGTTTCAACCAAATAAAACTTTTTAAAAACCCTACGAGTGTAAATCTACGCATCAATAAATAGTTCTATAATGTACGAAATTTATATATAAAGCAATTTCACGCCGGAAAAAATTTAGGAGTTGTACGCATCATTTGCTTAGTTTGCATATATTTTTCATCATTTAGACACGCTTCTGATATTCACTTGCTAATTGAACAGAACTGGTGGTAAAATAAACCGCTTGTTGGTAAAATTAACGCTATATTGGATTGGGGGGTAACCACGTACTTTGGTATTCTTATTCCATGTAGTTCATTTTAAGGCGTTAAACTGAACGGCCCAGATTGTCACCACACATTCATAAATGACAAACGTGAAGTGACGTCACTCAAAAATGAACTGAAGAGAATGAGGGAGAAAGAGAATGAGATGGAGCTATATAAACTCCCATAAATGCAAACAAATTGTTTCGATCCCTTTGGATAAATGGCTCTGGTCAACTAATGAATGCTGAGCGATATTGGTGGTGACAGATAGCAGGGCAGTTCAGGCCTTAAACTGGATGGATTTAACCGTTCGTGGTGAGGCTCCTGGATGGGATCTCAACAGCTCAACAGCTACGGAGCTCTTGGATTTATGAAATATACAATGTGTGGTTATCTGCCGAAGCTACATA
Organism: Campaea margaritaria; assembly: GCA_912999815.1. Lineage (NCBI taxonomy): Eukaryota > Metazoa > Arthropoda > Insecta > Lepidoptera > Geometridae > Campaea > Campaea margaritaria. The sequence continues at coordinate 13,757,168 of OU538788.1, forward strand.
TCTAGGGCTCATGAAAGATTGCTTTCACCCAGTCTTTGCTTCCCCGAGTGTAAAAACTTACTAGTTTCAAGTTGTATTCTAAACTCAGTAGATTTTCCGAGAAAGCCGTATGTCTACAACCAACCTAATACAGTCCAATTTTTGCATATATTATTCTGCTTATCTAATTTGTAAATCTTCTATGATTCTCAATGATGATGTTATTAATTCAAATTAGTTTTATAAGCAGTCGAAAAACACAATATCTCTTTTATAAAATATTGTGATATAAATATTAATGTCTGTTACGTAATGGCGTGAGTCACGAGGTAGAAGACGCGTTGTCTGAGGTTTGCCTAAAGTTTTTGTTTCAAGCACCAACTAATTATCTAATAATTATTAAAAAGTATACAACTATAAGTACATATACATGAACAATAAGATAGTACGCTAGACTGCGCCATAGTAAGAATGGTCTAATTTAATTTCTACTACTACTTCCAAACTATGTAGTATTATAAATGCGAAAGTAACTGTGTATATCCGTTAATTTATTACATTCCCACGGCTAAACGGATCTGGATGAAATCTGGTACATAGATAGATAGATAGATAAACTCTTTACATAGTTTGCTTTTATCACGATAAACTGTAGTCTGCGCAAAAAACAAATAAAAATCTAGTAAGGTATGAAAACTAAAATAAAAGTTTTCCATCTACTAAAATATAACCGTCATCCATTCATCCATATCAATTTTAATAAACACGGTTAATACGAGTCTATAAGATAACTAAATACAAAATAATATAATATTAAAACCAAGCAGTTAGCCAAATTATGTAACCATCAACCATCGCCAGCTAGCTGTGTGCCCGAGGTCTTTGCGGAAGGACGCCTTAACTTGCAAACTTCGCCGATCTAAGTTACTCGAGTTTCTGTCCAAGCCAAATTATACTGGCACCTGTATTTTTTTCTTTTTATCACTAAATTGATCATTAGCTGTGAAATAAAACTGTCTGCGCGCGCATTTATCGACTTGTTTATATTGCTGGTTAATCCGCCCTCGGCGCGCCGCCCGCCCTGTGCGCCGTGATTGGGTAAACGCGGGGAAATGCTAAATTTTATGTAGATACAGTGAATAACTTTACATAATTCTTACCATAAACTAAATCTCTTTTATAAGTAAAACTTAATCCGTATATATAAGTAAGTTGTTCCATTATCAATGAGGGGTAGTTAAGGCTGTTTCCCACATTTAAAATATTGTAATTGGCGATGAACTGTACTTAATCAAATGTAAACTGCTCAATAATCACTTAAAAAGAAAAGCTGAATATACGTTGATGATAATCAAGATTTTTGTTTGCCATTTCATATTGAAGCGCTTTCTATGCCGAATCAGATGGAACCTTTAAATGATGTCTATCGAAATGACTTCATAAAAGTGCCTACAGTAAAAATATACGTTGAAAATATAATGGTAGTAAATACGCTTATAATATACGACCAGTAGGATAATATCCATCCATCTATGCTCCTCGAGGTCGTAGTTTGGAAACAGAACTTAGATTATAATGTACGTAGGTACACCTACGGATGAATATTATTTAACATATATATTATCAGAATATAATAATTACTGTATCAATCATATCTTAATCTTTGACCAACTAAACATCATAATAAATCCAGAGGTCTTGTTTTCGAATAAATAATACGAACTGTACTCATTATTTAACAAGTTGCACACTTTTGCACATTCGTACATTCAGAAGTACTGATGGGTATAATACATTTTTAACTTTTTAATAGGTACATGTTTTGATTAGATGTTTTGTCACACATACATAAGCAAATAAAAATGACGACAGTCGAAAACAAAAAAGAGAATAGACAAAGTCAGTCTCGAGTACATGGAGCTTGTAAATGACTACGCGGAGGAATGCGCCGCACGCGCTCTCACGCACACAGCAAACATTTGCTCACCTACATCCACACCGCCACATGAAACGAGTTATATCATACACACATACAAACCCAGACTATCGGCACACGTGTACACAAACAAACTGTATATTCACTAACAAATTTAAAATAGCTGTATGTTTTTTATTTAAATTCCAGCAGTTAATATTGATTTATCGTGTATCGTTAGGCTTGGTACTAATTATGAAAATATAGTAGGAGGTGAAAAAATATACCAAAAAGATCAATTTTAAAACGATTAATAAAACAAAACGCTCGTTCTACTATTTAATATTTTAATAGATGTAGATTGCGTTTTAATAATTCTTCGGTAAATTAATATTTATACATGTATCTGTAAACGGCATTGATACTAAAAAGATATATCAATTCAATACTGAGTCAACATTATCAAGTCTTTTAATTATTATAATAATATTTATAATATAGTAATAGTGAATATTAAAGAAACGAAATTTGTCTGCGACAGTACCTGCTGCTTTGAATGGCGTTGCCAAGACGGGAGATTACTATTAGCCCGTTACTTGTCTCAATGAATGGTGCCTCTCTCAATAATGCCCAAAAAGCCTTAAACATTCCACTAGAATCAAACAAAAGTATGCCATGCCACCTCAAACTTAAAGACTATAATTTAACATGATTCATACCGTCTTAAACCTCATTTTATGTAGATTTTTGAGATTATAACCGAGAGCTAAGGAAGTGAAGTGCGTAAAAGTGTGCGAAGTTGGTGGTTTTAGGTAGGAAAACTGTCAACGCCCACGCGCCTCCGGAAACATCGTATGCTTAGATCCTATCTCGGCGGTTAGCTGTATGCTGCGCACGATTCCGTCATTAGCAAAACTTGTGAATTTACCTTTCCAGAGGAAGCTGTGATAACGACGACGATGGTCGTCGACCTTTCAATTCGGTATCTTAATTTATGAATGAAAATTAGACAACTGCATATGAAATAGCGTCTGACAATATGAAAATGAGTTGAATCACTTAAGCTGTTGAGGTTTGAACAATGAGAGTAGTAACTCAACGTTGTGACACGCGCGTGCCTTGTCCGTCTGTTCGTCACGAGCACAGAATTGATCGGTTAATCACGAGAACAATTGCGACGCACTGTCTATCTCGTGGACTTGTATTTTGAAGTTTGACTAGTCGGGATTGTCGAAACTTCCTCGGTGAAGGTACGTTTGACATTGGTCATTAAAACTAAGTAGTGCCATGAAAATATTTGCCATTGGTTCTAATTCCGTCGTAACAAACTAATCCTTTTTAGGGGAACCCTAAAGGAAAAGGAACATCTAAAGGAAAAAGGAACCCTTATAGGATCATTTTGTTGTCCGACTGTCAAAACCCTTTTTTTCAGGAATGCGTATAGGTGTCAAGTTAACTTTCAAGTGTTAATTTTTACGGGTTAAAAAGTACCATAAATAATATGTTCTAGACTTAAAGTATCTGTATCTATTGTGCCGTCGGGGAGCGGGCGTGAAGAGAGGACAAACACACCAACGCGCAAATAGACAAACTTTCGCATTTATAATACGAGGAGATTTTTCTGGGTGATGAAGCCAGAGCGGTGTCGCGCAAGATTATGCTATGCAAAGTACTAGGTGTTAATGCAACTATTATGGGCAGGCGTGGTACATACCATCAGGTGAATCACCTGCTTACTATTGCTCTGCTTGCGTATTGTCATTGTAGTTGTTGCTAAAACGGTGGATTCTGATGCGAATTTGTGTAAAACCATTTCAAATCCTTTAATGACACATGGAATACCTACCTAGTTTTGAGTTTTATGTTTTTATTACCATGACAATATCATCATCGACAGCTTATCATCGTTGGAGACATAGTACCCGAGCGGTAATTGGGTTATACAATGCAAAGACATTGATTACTACCCGAGGCATGGACCATTAATTTATTCTTAAATGTTATAAGGTGTAAAATTTATAAAACAGATACTCAAGGAAAAATAAAACTTAAATGCATAATATTATGTATGTACATCTTAAAAATCTAAAAGACCTTTAGATGAGGGGTAAGCGGCTAGTTGAATAGAAATGTTGATTGTTTGGCCTAAATAGGAGCCAGCATTTTGGTCAAACGTCGCCTCCACCAAACGTTCTGACAAATCCCAAAAAAATTCGTGACCGTCCGAAAAAAAACCCCGATTATTTTTGGGAAATTTCGTAAGTATTAAATTTTGTTCTAAATGTGTTGGTTGACATTTAACTCCGTCACGGCTGAAGGGGTTTTGATGCAATTTGGAATACTTCAAACCCTGGAATAATAATACTGTAAAAAAGAACATAGCGCGCGTTTAACTCTTTTGTTCTGAACGTGTCACCAAAATGAAGCGCGCGTTAATGTCTTTTTAACGAACTTTAGTTAAAGTATTCAGAAGTCCTTAGGATTTTTTAATTCGTGTCATATTTTTAGGATTTTTTTAATTAAATTGTTTTTTTTTAATTTAATTTGTAAGGGTAAATTTTCAGGAGAGTTAAAAATGAACTAAATGAGTACCCATTGTATATAATATATTCATTTGCAATGTTAGTTCTGAGAATTATTTATTATCAACTTTTGTACATACAAAAGTTACATAATACATAACATAATTATACATTACATAATGTAGTAAAAAATCAACATGTATAGTGTAGTGTCATTAATTGTATTTTTATGCTTATGTATAATATATTATTTTTGACATGTGAAAGTGCAATATTTTGCCTATTTACAATAAATGATTTGAGTTGAGTTGAGTTAAAAAAATATATTATCCTAGGCGAAACCATTGTGTGTAAGTACAATAAGTAGGTAGTAGGTTGTAGGGTGTTTGTTGCACACACATGCTAAAAGGATTTTAACACCTAAATATTTCTAGATAGCATTTTATTCGGTAAGTGTATGTGTGATGGTTAGTGGATGGAGTGTACTTGCCTAGAACTTGATAACTTGAAGTTTCCATGTTCTCATATATTGTTATACGTCTCACATTAAATATTTATACGAATATTCATGTTAGCGACCCCGTCAGACGGACGGACAGGCCAGACAGACAGCTTTGTCAAAGCAGTAGGGTTCCGTTTCGACTCTTTGAGTGCATAACCCTAAAACAAGGTGAAATCTAACTGACAGAACATCAAAGTTCTAATAAGTCTATTGGCCAACAGTTTTATTGTCGGATTGTGCCCAATTTGTGTCAGAATAAAATTGCCACGTTTACGGAGCCGTCAAAATAACTGGTTGTATTTGTGTGTCATCCGCGCTCGTGACACTCGGATCGATAAAGCGACGAACATGTGCGCGAATATGCTCGAGCTCAGACTAGAATAATGAATTTAAGGAAGAAAAACGACGTTCTTACAAGAATTAAAAGAAAAGAAAATAGAAAGAGTTCTAATTGAAAAAGTATTATAAAATAAGGTATTATTTTACAACAAATAAAAACAAAAAGTACTCGTAGTCCCATAGTATAGCAGAAGTTAAGGCAATAAAGCTGAAAGATATAATGTAGCTAGGATTATATTTAGAGTCACCGTGGATGAACAACATAGATATTTGAATAAACATATCTGTGCCTAACGTTTTCTCAATATTTTTTTCAATCTAGCCAATATATATTATTAGGTATTAATTGACCAAATTTTGGCAACTGAAAACCGGCAAAAGCTCGCCACGTTGGGCTCGTCAGTTTGTTTGACAAATTGCTCGTCCGCGAAATTTTTATGAATGGACATAACGGCACATCGTCTATTGATACCTCATTAACATCCAGCCATAAATTACTGGTGGGGCCTTAAACTTAGAAGCATTAGAGCCCGCTTCACTACGGATTATATGACCACTTATATTGTGTTCCCATCGGAAGTGAATTCAGAGAATATAGCCTTAACGGGTGACGCTAATCTTATTTTATTTTAGTTTAAGCACGTTATTACCTACAGTATTACAGAATAAATAATTTGTTAACGTCTTTACGTTATTATGAACCACGCAAAAGTTCATTAAATTCCAATCTTTACGCTTATGATTACAAGTAAATAATGTATAATATGTTATACTAGGACCTCTAATATAAACATTTTTGAATAACTATTAAAGTAGCTCGTACATTGTCTAACAGTTTAGTGTAGTTTGTTAATTTCGTACTACGGATCCTGATATCGTGTCTGAAACTTATCTTGCTCTAACATATAACACTGTTGGAATAATATAGTATTTTTGATACAATCTAGAGTGGTCTCATTGACAATGCTTGCTCAGGTATGTAGGTACTCTTGGGTTCAGCAGTAGCGTGGCTGAGCGGTGATGTCACCGCCGAGGTAACGGACACGGGCACTATCGAATACTACCTATGCTCGGAGCAATTCTTCGACTCGTTCGCCAATCGATTCTAATAGTTCTCGATAAAAGCATATCGATGGCCCCTAATGGCTTACAGAGTTGGCCCCTAGCCTACAGTTAAGCTGTTTTGATCCCAACGGCCTATTTGTAGATGAATAATCGATAAAATTTGCTCTTCTCTATTGAGAATTTAGGATCGATGTGTTTATGCAATGCAGTACAATTTTTAAATTACTCTAGAAACATTTAGAGCCACTTAAAAAGTGGGACTTAGATTGCAACGGTGCTTATATAGTCAATAGTCCAGTTATTTTTTGCGTCTCTTTATACAGTCATAATAATTAAGAAATGGTATAAATTGGTTAAAGTTTTGGCGATTGTTTTTGCGTGCTGCGTTCTAAAATGCCTATGAACGGCATGCTATTAGTTGTATTAAAAAACGCAACAGGAGCAGTAGTCTCTGGTGAAGTATAAGAATTTAAGTAATGTTCTTATTAGGCATATCATGTCCTGTGCATAGGTATTTTAATTTTGTGTAATAGTGACGTTGCTTTTTAGAGTTAGTAACTGACGAGGTCTAGTCATTTATTACGCTTCGTGATACTACGACTATTTCACAGGGATGAAACCGGGCCAATATTTAATATGTCCTCGATAAGAATTGTTCGTTACACATTGAGTACGGTGCAATTAAACGGATAATATGCGGCCATCCTCTAATACGAGTATATCCGCTGCATCTACATGCTTTCCACAACGTGAAGCATCTCAGTAAATATTTGAAGTAGATTGAAGAACTCTTGAGCCTCTTCACTTCGAGTGAAAAGCAGACTGATTCACACGGCCCTGAAGATAAGGCTTTTATGCCTAACTAATTAATCCTTTAGTTCTTAAGTACCGAATTTGAAATTAAAGATAAACATTGGTAAATTTTGCGGGACATCTGAAACCGCAGCAGAACAAATACCACTATCTATTTTGTTCCATAATTCTACGCTTTAGAATTAAATATAATATTATTCAATAAGTTATTTTAGTGTAGGTAGTGGCTAAAACAGTAGACAAACAGCATTAAGTGCTGCAACATTGTTATCGAAGACACAAAACGCGGCAGCATTTGCATAGTGCCTATTATTTCGAAGTGAAATTGATGTCTAAAGTAATTGAATATATTTTAGAAGACGTGTTGCAGGTGTCTCCGAGTGCCGTGGTTATTGGTATAACTGTCGGCCGGGACATGGGAAACGACGCGCCGCCCACGCGCGCATTGCGAGTCGCGCGCGACCGCTGCTCGTGCGTGTACAGGTGTTCACAAAAGCGCTTTGTCGTGAATATTTTTAAGACGCGGGACTTTTGTCCGCTTAGGACTAAAATCTCCGAAGCTTTCTACAGGCGAATCCCTTTTTGCACGCGATACTTTAAAATTCCCCGTGTTCAGTTGAAAGTGTTCTATTTTGACGGACAAAAAAGTACCTCGAGCACTGCTTATTTCATCATCAAGAACAGGAATATTATAAAAAATATACATAATTGTTTTTTTTTTCCTGTGAATTTTCTTTATGAACATATTTCTTGTAGAATCCCAAGGAGTCTAAAGAGAACCCGATATTTTTTTATGATAAGGCTGTGTTCTTCTCTGGTAGAAGCTTTACGGAAACGGAATGTAAAATTCAATATGCTGCTAGGAGAAAATAGTTTGTGAAATATTGTATCCTCTCAGACGTGATAATTGACTACATAGTGCAAAAATACGACACACATAGAACAACACGATGTTATAAACATCCAACTTATGAAGCAGACAGACAACAGAAAAAATAAATGAATGAATATGTTTTTTCTTTCTGAGTGTTGAGTTTTGAATTGAAGTGCCGCTTTTTAAAACTTTTGTCACCGACAGTAGACATGACATCATCTGGGGTACAAGCGCAAATAAAAATGCTAGTTTCCTGTTTATATCAACTTTTATTTAGTTTATTTTTATGTTTAAGCAAATGTTAAAATTGGCGGAGTCAAATTAATTAAATCCGTTTTGTCATCTTAGTTTTTGTGATTAATGTTCTTACGGAGTAGTCTGGAATTTTGGCTTTTAATACAAACGTACTAGAAGTTACTTTTAACTGCATTTGACTTTCAGCATTACTGCCGTCGCATCGATTAATTTTTAACTGGCTTTGCATTGATTTTAACAAAGTTTAATGCTAATTAGCGTTATGTGACATCTCTGAGTGTGCCATTAATAAGACAGCCACGAAGTAGTTTGGAGTTCGACTATTTATACGTAAGTATCGACTACCCGTTTCATTTAAAAAATAAAAGTAGTAAGCTTTATACCTCAAATCCATTTTTGTGTAGTTTTTTAATTGAAATAACAAATACTGCCAAAAAAGAGCGAGATTATTTTCCAAACAAACTTGCAAAAGCTCTACTTTCTACATGGATTTAGCAGAGCTCTATCTTCAAATTTCTAATTGAACTGATTTGTATTTTTTCAATTACTTGCAATTTGTATATTAACGTCCAATTTCGAACTACACCGTAGCACTCTAAATAAAAAAAACAGTACATACTTTAATACGGAATGGTTACTTAGATTGCGACAGCCACTGTGGCCGTCCTCGCCGCGGTTTGTGTGCACCTTTATGTTATAATGGTTAGATAAATGGGCGCCCCGTACGATTCCTCCTACGCTTGTTATCAACATATTAGTCTCTAAGTAGGTATGATTAATGTTTGGTTTACTAATTAGGTAAAAAAGTTATTTAATTGTTGGGGTGTTATCTTACTAGTTAGGCGTCAAGATCTATATGTAACCAAGATCGTGCAGTTTATTATTATTTTACGTACTTATAAAATGTTACGTTTACGTCACTTATGTTTGTTTACAATACGGGAACTAGTCACCTGATTTCACCTAAGTTTTATTTGGAGAATTTCTCACGGAAAAATTCCATCACTATGCTTTCTCTAACATGACTTTTATATAGTTAAAAGGTAATAAATCGTCATGCAATTACAATAAAATAAATAACATTAAATATATTCAAATTAAATTAATAAAAGTTGATGCAAAATTAAACGCTAATTCTCAACCCGGTTCCACTATTTCACCAACGTTTTTGCCATTTCAATAAGTCAATATGTGCGGAATACCAAAAACATAAACTCTTCAAATACCTAATCAAAACATAGATAATTAAACCTATTTGAGGTTAAATATATCAAATCTACTGTGATCAAAGCCTTTTAAACATAATAACTTGGAAGATATCTAAAAACCACACGTGTCCCATATCCACACGTCATTTGAATATGGGACAGCCATATCCACAAGATTAAAACAAATTAAATAAGTTTGTAACAAATTAAATGCGTGACTTTATCCGTTGTTACAAAATTAATGCCAATATGCTAAGTGCTATTTATGGGATGCCTAATAATTATAAACAGCCATACCTATTTAGAATTTTTATCTGTCTGTCTGTCTGAAAGTTTGTATTGAAACTGCTCAACATATTTAAACCCAAATTACAGGGATCTTAACTTAATTTTTTTGCGTGCGTCATTTGATCTTGACAGCCATGCAAAGTTTCAAGTAAATTGAAGTACGGAAACTCAAATAAAATTGATTCGCAATATTCGAACTAATCGGATATCCGCTCATACTAAGCACCCTTAGTTAAATAAAAGCTTGTGAAGATATGTTCAACTCAACTCAACTCAACGCTCTCCGGCTACCAATCCAGACTGTTATTTGTTTGCGGATGGACGGCAGATTATTTTGTCGGAGTGTTTGGATTATTGTGAGAGGAATTAATGATTGTGTGAAATTGTATAGTGTATATTAATGTAATTGGTGTAAACCGTTAAAAAACAAATATTAGGCGATTGTATCGCACTGTCTTACCAGACTAAATCAGTCCCGGTAAGTTTTCTTGTCATTATTCCTTCTCTAGATATCCGCAGCACAAAACATCGGGTTGTTATCCATCAAACGGGTTAGCACAGTTGACTTGTACGTCATTAAATACGACCGAAAAGGATTTGGACTGGTACTTAATAAGGTACGTATTAGTAAGGTAAAAGTACGGCGCGGCGACTACTTTACTCGATAAGAGATGTGGTGTGTGGACGGAACAGAAGGAAAGAGTAAGAAGAGGATTTAATTTTAATACCTAAATTGGCCAAATCGACAATAGTCGATTTGGATTAGGACAGGTAAACGACAATTTAGTTCGTTCACAGCTAAACCGTTTTGCTTTTTTTTGGCTCTCTTGCAAATCTTCACACACCATGCGTGATTGCTGCTTACTGGCGTTGTGTCCTAACTAAACTCAACCAGCGGTGCGGGCGCACACAATCGGTGTGATAAAATTGTCAATACAGCAGTGCACGCACGCCAGCTGTATTTTCGCTTGCCGTAAAATTATAAAAACACAGACGTGTATTTTCAGCAGTGAACGTGTTAAATTAGTGGCTTAGAAATACAGCATCAAAGGATGAGTAGTAAAACATAATTATCATGAATGCCAGACCACAGACTCTCTGAGTGCAAATTATGAAATCGGTTCCGAAAAAACCGGTCTCTTTGCAGGTAGAGTGCCCACCACAGTTGAGCTGGATAATCCTGTCACCACAACACTTCAACCAAATCAGACACAATATTATGGTTGAAACATCAACACCAAAGAAGAAGAATAGTCAAATTAACGTGCGGAGGCAATGTACCCACTCATTATCGATAAAAACGGCATAATCTTCTACAATCCTCGCATCAGTCATTCTAGGTGATATTGTTTTTTTTTTTATTTGACTGAGTGACGAGACGAGCAATTCGTTCAGCTGATAGTAAGCGCTACGCCTGCCCATAACAGTCACAGCACAACCCAGAACACTGCATTGCATAATCCTGTGCGGCACTGCACTGCGCTCTTCACTCTGTGACATCAACTCTAAAGTCTCATATGCTCAGTAATTTCGCAGTGCCCTTCAAACCAGAACACAGTAATGTTTGCACACTACTGCTTGGCGGATGAATATCTGGCAAAGGTAGGCAGAAGAGGCCTCCCACTATTTGTTTATGTAGCATAATAATTATTAATAATTATTTAATGACTCCATAATAGCATGCCATGCTAGTAGCCGCGCGCCACCATCGTGTGTAAATCGAGTAACGGTGTAGGTATAGGGTCAGCGCCACACCTGCAGTCACTGATTGAATCCAATTAATTAGAATTAGCAATAGATACAAATAAATGATCAAAGCTCAAAGTTTTCATTCCGCTTAAAAATTAAAGTAATAAGCCATATCCAGGACAAAAAAAAAATAAAGCTCGCATACTAACAACATTGACCGTTGATCGTAATTTGAACGTTAGATTTGAGGCGAGACTCTTAGCGCCCCGAGCTATCGATGCCTAGAATATGGAGGCTGTCTGAGTTATAACAGTAAATTGGTAAAAAACGTACAATAATGAAGATTTACTACTGGAGTGAGCAGGTGTCTCGATCGGGTGATAACGAAGTTATGTCGACCAACGGTCTGGTTTACTTTTTCCGTCAATGGTCATTGTAACCAGACGGAAAGAACGGCGACGGATCGCCGCGTTTTATGACAAAGATTGCTTTTAGAAAATAATTAACGTTGTGAAAGTGAGTCACGAGGATCCTCTATGGTTTTTATTGTCTGAGGACCTACTTAATAGGATGACGTCTAATTCCAAAAACCATCTGACTGTCACCTCAACAGGAGTTTAATTTAAAATGATTTACTCAATAAATTTAATGCGATAGAGATCGAGCTAACACTGTTATCTGCACCGATAGTTGTCTGCGGCGGTACGAAAAAATAAAAAAAATGTGCGACGTGCTCATAAAAACCTGAATTCATATTCAGATTGTATTAGATTTTTTCGATAACGTAAAGTATCTTTTTACAATTTTATGTCTGGAGCATAGGATTACCAAGATTAGAAAATATGTCAGTGGACAGACTTAAGTATTCATAGTGTAGCCATTTGTATTTTTGTTCAGCGTTGACAAGGGTGACAAGATGATAAATCTAGCAGTAATTGCCGATAACTTGACCCCGGTGCGCAGCGCGCGGCAACGCAGTACAGTTACCGCCCTGCTCGGCCACAGGGCCCGCGAGACATTGCCGCAGGCAGGCATCCGCTTTCTATGCACTCCGACCGCTAACTTCGCTTGCATCAGTTAATTTCACTCATTACACCAAACACTTGTGTGGTCGTCCGTGGCCCTGATAAATTCGCCATTCACCATGTACCTACCAGCGTGTAACCTCTTCGTGTGCTAATTACCGATTCTGAAAACCGTATGGCATAGAAGCGTGAGCTCAAAGAACTTGAAAAAAATAGCTCATAATTCTACTTTTATTTGTAGACTCTCATCACTCATTTTTCAATCTGATTATAAATCAACGAGAAATGCGCTTTCGGAATTTAAATTCTACTTGGACGAACAAATATTTAAAATTAGCATCACGCACGTTCCTCTATCTGCCCGATCTAAATCGGATTTGCCCTTCACTTTACAATGCATCCGACGACTCTGACGAACCTGCTGTACACGTCTCTGTTGGTCCAGAATACCTTAAAAGTAATGCCTCTATAAGGTGCAATGTACTTGATACATAACAATGTTTCTCCAAGGCAAGTTGACTTCTTGTAAATTGAATAGCCGGGCAGAGGTATGGGCTCATTTGTCATTTCAAAGATAATAGTTGATGGCAGTTGAAGTGACAATGGACTTTGTATATCTGTTTTTATGCTATGAAACCAGTGAACATTATTACAGGAAATGCTAACAACGTGCTTATGACAGTGTAATTTTAGTACGGCTTACAACTACAATGCAACTACCTAATTAGGTATACTTCATAAAATGAGACTAAAGCAATTTAGTTACGTATTAACGATTGCAATATACGCATACTTTACGACCACGCTCGTGTGTGTGATCTCCTGCATCAGTAGCTTTTTTATCCCTCTGCCAAAATCCATTCAAATATGTATGTATGTAAACACTTAATACCTACACATACTGCTATAAATTTACTCGACAAACCTCAAGACTAACATTTTATTACCGTATTAATCTTACTCATATTATAAATGCTAAAGTTTGCGCGTGTTTGTCCTCTCTTCACGCTGAAACGACTAAACGGATTTTGATGAAATTTAGAAGACAACTTAAATCCTGGAATAGAGCAGAGGGTGCTTTTTATTTCGTAGAAATTAAGGGGTCCAGTGGGATAAAATAATTTCCAGTTCACTTCACGACGGGTCAATGAGTGTATATGAAATTATGTAAGGAGATACTGTAGGTCCTGTAATATAACATAGGAGGATAATAGTTAGCACGGGTTGAACCGCGAGGCGCTGCTAGTAATACATACTTATTATATTTTTAGGGAAATTTGGTAAAAAAAGTGGTAAAACAAACACCCTGTGGTGCCAATAAAACCAAACAGAGGAAAACAAGATTTAGATATTGTTCTGACCTTTAAATAATTACTTGATTTTTGTGATGGTGTTGAAGGTATCTGATATTTCAATTCAATTTCTAAATGTTACTTACGGCCAAGATTTTATTTAAAAAAAAGGGTCAGCTTATGTGCCTTATTTTGATTTTTACTGTCAGTCGTTTTTGTTTTGTGGTTTTATTTTAATAATTCAAACTAAATGGACTGTTGAAGATGCATGTCCGCTCTCTATTTAGGAACCCCCGTATGATATGCGCCTACGACTATTTACGTAGTAATTACGGTACATTGTTGAATGCACACTTAGCATCACCTAAGCATAGCTTATTTTCAAATTGTAGCTGACCAAAAACGTAGGTACTCTATCCAAGCAAAATGATTCCTTTCCCAAATTTCCAGAGTATGAAAATGGATTCAGCCTGCTAAGATTTTTGATTGAACATTCAGATCAAGTGACTACTCATAAAAATGTTACCTATCGTGTTCTTCGTCCGACAGCCACGTGACAAACCGGTTTACATTTGTTTTAAAAGTTCTCCGTCCGTTTACACATTGCTTTATAATTGCTTCCTGAATTTATGAATGATGATCGATTTAAAGTTTGATTCACAATACGCAGTAATCGGTTGACACTGTTATGGGACGTAAATACATTCCTAGTGGGAACTGACAGAGCTACCAGTGTTTAGTGGGACCCATAAAATGCCGCGGTTTATCGACAGCCATGCTGGCAATACGTCTGCAATGGGTCGTTTAACCAAATTAAGCTGTAAAATTTCCATCATTATTTTTGACTGTTATGGCAATTTAATGTTCTGGGTGGTAGGCAGACAACTATTTAGGATTAACCAATGTTTCAGAGTGACGAGGGCATTGAAATGTTATCTACCGAACCGGATTTTGCCGTCCGCTGTTCTGGATAATACTTAAATTTTTATGGGCAACCTTCAATTCTACTTCAATTGTTACGTTACCCTCAAAACTTAAATAATAATTTATTTTTTTATAGACAAACGAAATGCACTTTTACAAGCACTCAAGTTTCATATTAATAATGAAAAAAATTTGTTTGAAAAAGGAAATTTCCCTTTCAAGGGGTGGTTCATGGCTGAATTTCGCACAGGAAAAGGAAACTCTATTAACTCTACCAAAGCTTCGGAAATACACCTTCAGAGAAATGGAATAACCAATGAATACCATTAGGGGAATGACCTGCCCGTGTCATTGCTCAGTCATATAAAATAAGCTTCGATTGTGTTACAGAGTAGTTAATTATATTATTAGTATACAGGCTGCGTTTTGATTGACAATCCAAAGACTGGCGTTTTAACGAAATCAAGAAAAAAAGTACCCGGGCGCTTATATTGGCAAAGAGCGTAAAGGCTAAAGTATCTACCTACGTAACTAGATTTAGCTTAGATACTTATCGAAATCATTAATTGCGTCCAATAAAACTAACTGACAACTGGGTGGTTGTCAGATATCCACAGACGATAAACTAACTTGACCAGGCGCAGTGACCCAAAATGAGTCTTGGTTTCCGATAGGTACTTCTTTACCGCAAGTTATTTCAATACCGCAACTTCGTTCCACTATTGAAGGTGGTACGTTTCGTTATTTGCGGGAAATTTAAAAATCAAACAGTTTTTTCGTTCTTGGAACTAGACCGAGTACTTAACACGTTCAGTGCTGAGAACACAACTGTCGTATTTTTCATAATTTGCCGCGATTACAAACTCACCGGGAAAACACAACTGTTGTGTTTGTTGTATGGGAAAACACAATAGAGTTTGCAGAGTCGCACCCATGGCTAGACAAGTAAATCGGCTCAGCAGTGAAAGTGTTACCTAACATTAGTAAATTATAATGGTATTCGCGATAATTCAAGATAATCATGTTATTTCGTAGAGTTATTTTACACGTACGCACCCGATTGCTCAAATAGGTCGATAAACACTGCAATCATCAGTTTAAAAGTTTATTGACTTATATTAGCAATCCGGTGCGTCAGTGCTAAATATCTCTTTAAAATCACGTAAAGAATGATCTATGGTTGTCGCGAATTACACTCTCGTTTACATCGATAAAGCTCCAAAAACGCAAAACTGTTTGAATTTTAATTTCCCTTCGTAGGTGAAACGAACCCCCTCTTAAGCAAGTGAGAAAGGAATTTGAAAGAAACTGCCTCATTCTGCTTTTAACTCGTAGGCAACCGATCTGCAAATGCTTTCTTCTCCGCACTCAACGGTTATGTACAGTCGGCCTCGGAATTGGCTGAACATGTGCCTATTACCAAATAGAATTTTACACACGTAATTTTATTTTTCATCTTCTAGAATATGAAATTTACGTTACGGAGATGTAAGCCATTTTAAAGTTATTTCTCACGTGCATAATTGTCTTTTTTCTTCGTAGAATAGGATTTTAAATTACGGAGATGTTCAGTTACTTTCAAAGCCGACCGTAGCTTATTTATATTATCTCAGATGTGAATGTGGATCCCTTATATATAAACTTATTGCTAATTAACGTAATACTGGAATGGGTCGTAACTCGGATGCATAATGAAATGGCGGTCGTAAACGTGAACACTGGAAATAAGAAATGTGTTCAGCGGTTACGTCAATAACTATTAGTTAAAATGTAGATATTTGATGGCAATTCTCATTCGGGAAAATGGGATTAACTATAATACAATAGAGCTTACAGATTTGTACGAACCTCTTCAGTGGAGTCTAAGATTATTGTCTCGAGTGTACTCATAAGCTGTGAAATGTACACAGACTGACTTACAAAATGTAGAAAATTAGTAAGGGAAAAGCTTATATAAAGACTAGCTGCGCCTAATTTTAGATGACGCCCAATTTCACCATTGTAGGGATTAGAATAAAAAGTACAGTAATGTATTAGAAATAGTTTTTTTTTTGTATTAAGCTAAGCTAAATTGAGTGACAAACATATATATACATTTTTCCATTGTTTTGAATAAGTGGACGAAGTTTGGTCCAAATTAAATCATTCAAATTTCAGGGTCTGTGAATGTTGGCGGACGAAGCCACGGTGAAAAACAAGCCCAGCAATAAATCCCAAGCCGAGATCTCAAGCCAACTTGAGGAATATCTCCAACATAAAATATGTTTGGAAAGGCGTTCCACTTGATATAGAAATGCTACATTATCTAGGGTTGGCACTCTAGCCAGATACGATCTAGATAGTTGATATTGTAGATACGGGTATACATGTCATCATTTTGTTAACAAGGCATAAATCTGATTCTAACGGCCTGGTAATAAAAACCTTCAGTAGTACGATTGGCTTGTCCAAGAACATCATAATTGACCTGAACCATTACTCTCTCTTTGAATGAAGGTTGTGTCCCAGCTGTGGGAATGATGATGTGTGTAAATCGACTGCACCTACAATGATTTATGATAAAATGAGACAGTCGCGCCGAGATGGGAAGGTTCCGAGTTAGTAAGGAAAGGACATGAAATAGATTGGCACGTTTTTTGGGTTTGTATAAACAAAACTTGTGCAGGTTGTCGAACACTCTTATTTATCAACGTAAAATTATCGATTTCCTGCTTAAACTCCCGAAATCCCTTTCTTCCCTTTTTTCTTTTTTCTTTACTTTCTTTTTTTTTGCTGGGAATCCCTTTCTTCACTGCATCGTCATCATACATAATCTAGTCAAGAGATCTCTTCACATTCGAAGCTAGTTATAAGATACATTTTGGGTTTATTTGGATTTTTGTCGAGCTAAATAAACTTTATAAAATAGGTAATGTTGCAAAGGCTCGCCTTAACAATAGAGCGGGTTACTTGTTCTACTATTTGTTCTATTAGCTGCGCCCTGCGGTTTCACTCTTATTTTTCTTGTTTTCCAAATAAACTTTGACACTCATTTTAGTGATAAGTTTTAAAACCCCCTTTAAGCCCAAATTTTGTAGTCCACTTTGGAACCAAAATATCCAAACTTTTGTATTAGTTAGTTAAGACCAGGAATGTCGGATAGTGGATTTAGCTATACTTTACAACTAATTTACGAATGTTAACGAATATTAAGCTTGGTACGCACTCTAGTTAGATATCACGGGACATTTTGTCGTAAATCTTACAACGGGCTTAACTAGAGAGTTGGAATATTTAACACAGCATGGTTCTGTAGTATTCCGTACTAAAGATCTCACTTTCCAATGGACCTATAAATTAAATGGCTCTATCAGCAGTCTGTTTGGCTTTGATTGATCTCCATCTTCCCCAAACCCTTAAACATTTTGACTATAAATATGAGCCTCGTTTTAATAACAAACCGACTTTTTTTGTTGAATCTTTGTTTGTAACAATCGTGAATTGTGGTGGGTGGAGTCGCCTTTCTCTCTATTGAGTTAAGCTTCACGCAGCGATTTTCATATGCAAACAACTTTTCTTTTTTTTATGTTTTAGCTTCGCATGATTTATGCCAGCCAGTCAATTTATATAATTCCAGTTTTTTTTTTTAAATGGTCAAAGTTTCGAATCCCAGATAGTCGATTAGTCAATAGTCTAATAGTCGCAGTCAACTTCACGTTTCAGTAAAGAGGTGAATGCTTTACTGAAACTTCCTGGAGGCCTACCATGACGTCTTATAGCGATTCAGTTCAGGACCTAAACTGAGCCGCGTCGCATAAGCGTACCGTGACGTCTTATTTTTCATGTTGCTGCCATTTTCAACCTAAACTGGATTCAATTAAGGTTGAAAATTGCAGCAACCTAAATTGAGTCGCTAATAAGCCAATCTCAACCTAAACTGGATCCAGTTTAAGTTGAAAATGGCAGCAACATAAAAAATAAGACGTCACGGTACGATTATGCGACGCGGCTCAGTTTAGGTCCTCAACTGAATCGCAATAAGACGTCATGGTAGGCCCCCTGGGAGATTTAGAAAAAAACACACGAAAAGGCAGGTTTATTGGGCTGTGCCCACACTCGTGCATGTTACACATTAACACACGAAGAAGCACAAGACTAAGAAAAAAAAAGAAAACTATGCAGTCTCACTTTCGGTTTCCAAAATGTGAGTAATAAATAGACTTTTGTACCAAATACATTCGTATCGGTGACAAATAGGTATTAAGATCGATGTGAACTGCAAAATCGATGGGCATAAAATATATTCCTGCATCATTAAATATTTATATCCACAGTTTCATTATATTAATATTGCTCTCCGTCAGTGTGGGATTTACAGTGCGATAAGAGTATAGACGGCATACCGAGATTACCTGCTTCGTTGAACCAGGTGGAACAATGTAGCAGTAGGTATGGTATAATTAATCGATTTGCCGCGGTGGCCACATTCACCAGAATCGATACTTAGGTCATAGGTCGCCTATGTTAAACAAGGACAACCATACTGCCCACTGCTTCGCTACATTATTCTGTTCGAAATAGCGAATCACGCCATCGCTACCAGAGAAGGATAGCATTAGCGATAGTGAAATGTTACTATAAACTAACTTGATGCAAATTAGACTCTGAACTATGTGGCTTTAGGTTCACTTTGCCTTTCACCGCCACCAGTCACGATTTCAATTCGCTTCTGAGGCATTCGGTATTTCACTTCATTGTGTTTGTTATTATCATTTATACCTTTAAAACGTATTATATGATAATGAAATAGTTTCATAAGGAATTTGAACAGCTGCTCTTGAGAACGGTGATTTAGTGGTAAATCGAGTTTGTTAGGCTCTGAAAGAAGCCGTAATGCTGCGGAGGGCGTCAAGCTTGCAGGCCCTGAAAATAGTTCAGAAAGATAGTAGGTCACAAGAGTTGGTATACCTAGTCGTGGATGTTGATATAATTCTGAGTCAACAATATTAGCGGTAGCCTATTTTTATATAAATCGATAAAAATGTATCCCTTAACTAAATGACCTCAATCGGCCGATCACTACGAGTATAATCGATCGACGACAATCGTATTCCTTAGATATATTGAATTCAGTCCTCGCATGTCGTTGTTAAAATGAAAACTAAGCATTTTATGTAATATTTATTAAGCCGTGTCAAAGCACGGGTTTTGCTCTACTCACTACACAAAACATTGGACATAAGGCAAGTTACTGGAACACCGACATGTCCATGAAAACATGAGACCACACTGGACCAGGCTATACAACCTTTACAAACAAAATCATCCAGGTCGATTCATATAGGTACCTAGCCTAGAAATTTAAAGTAAAGCACACGAATGTGAAGGCAATGCTACAATCACGATGAAAAGCATGTAATTTCTTGTTTTATCTGAAACTGCCCAAAAAGTTATATTCAAGCAAACCTAGTCAAGGATATACCACATTTCCAGAGACACGCCGTTCTTAATAATTGTTGCCTGGCAGGATCTTTGACAAGCCATACATCTGGTTAATGTACAAAATGTGCGAAGTCAAAATTTAAAAAGAAAAACCTAGCCTGTGACTCCTTGCTGGCCTGCATTGTGGCGAGGCATGCGCCCATATCAGTCAAAATCAATAGTCGGCCCCCGGCCCGACTGTTTGTTCAAGATACTATTCTGTGATAAGCCAACACGACTTTACTTGCTTTAGGAATTAAGACTTGCAATGCGATACGAATTTGTGTCACCTTATTCATCATCAGTTTAAATTATCGATGTATTATAACAACCATGTTGTCACAGCTCGCAAAGTATTTCAACTTATATTCTCTTTGTATCTTGCCAAATTTCACAATTCTGCTACCCAGGAAGTTTCACTACTTTATTAAAACATGACATTGACTTCGACTTGACTGGGACTCAACATTTTTCTATTTTATAAAAAAAAACAGGTATCTGATAACTCGCATGCAAAAATCGTACAAACCAAAAACATGCCTACAATTTAAAAAGGCTCATTCCCAGTTGTCACCACCTTCCATGTCCCCAGTGCAGTGGTGACAAAAGCCTGTTGTCGTCAATCTGACCCGTAATTATACAGGTTGTCCGAGAGAGTAGGTATATTTTCTTTTTCGGGAAACGAGGGATTGCACTTTGACACGATAGATCGCATTTTATCCACGAGATTTTCATTAATCTAAGTAAGTAAATGAACAAAAAAGTAAGTTATTGACAGTAGATTGCACCTATAAGTGTACAGGTGTCCATGAAACTGCTGAATTATAAATTAACAATAGCATATTTCACAGAATAATAACGAAAGAAACTTTTACCAGGTCTACCTAATACATTGATAAATTATCTGTAGCTATTGATTACTTCAGATTAAGTATTAGATCTTTGCTTCAGATTAAATTAAGGCACTTACTCCATATCCGAGCTGGACATTTTTACATGTTCTTTAGTGACATTTACGGATGTTGCCCTTAAATGTATTGGTTCTTAGTTACATGTAAGTACGGTGTCGCTTTGGAAACACCTGTTAAGACACTGTATATTGAAATAAATAAATAAATATTATAAAATCTATAATTTCCGTACATTTCCGAATCGTACATTTTACGGGATTAAAAGTAGCCTATATCACTCTCCAGTCTCCAGCCATAATTAATAGATATACTACTAGCTGCGTCCCGCGAATTTTAATTTTCTTACTGTAATATTTATATTTCCCGGGATAAAAAGTAGCCTATATAATTCGGGAATAGTGCAGGTTCCTATAAGTGAAATAATTTTTGGAATCGCATTAGTAGTGTGTCTATGCTCTGTCATAACATGTATTTTAAAATAAGTTATTTGAGTAATGTATCGCGTTTTAACGATGTGACAGAACGCCTTATGACGTTCTATAGTTCTATCCCTACTTCCCTACTTAATCCTTACTTATATTATAAATGCGAAAGTAACTCTGTGTCTGTCTGTCTGTCAGTTGCTCTTTCACGCCTAAACTACTGAACGGATTGAAATGAAATTTGGTACAAAGATAGTCTAGAGTCTGAGAAAGGACATAGGTTACTTTGTAATGCGAAAAAAGGTCGTAAGGGGTTGAAATAGGGGATGAAAGTTTGTGTGGAAGTTTCGTCAAAGCTTGAAGCTTGTAATTAATTTTTTAGGTTTTTGATTACATATAAATAAAAATGGCATTTTGTGTTTGTAAAAAATGTACCCTTAAGGGGGTAAAATAAAAATAGGGCATTAAAATTTGTATGGAAATATATAAGATTTCGGCTAAACCACTGCACCGATTTTAAAATTCTTTCACTAACGGAAACCTACATTATCAGCGAGTAGCATAGTCTATATTTTATATCCGTTTTCCCACAGGAACGGGAGCTACGCGGGCGAAACCGCGGGGCGCAGCTTGTAGTTCTATACGTTTATGGTCGTTTTTTCCTGTCACACTTAATGTCTACCTAACGTTATATTTAAACGTGGTAAAAATGTAGTGTGACGTCACACTTAAATTTTACCACGTTAAATGTCGTTAGGCCTATTAC
Source organism: Campaea margaritaria (assembly GCA_912999815.1). Classification (NCBI taxonomy): domain Eukaryota; kingdom Metazoa; phylum Arthropoda; class Insecta; order Lepidoptera; family Geometridae; genus Campaea; species Campaea margaritaria. Next base: position 13,779,417 of record OU538788.1, read on the forward strand.
CTATAGAATAAACAACCTAACAAACTCACAAACTTTACCTATTTATAAGATTTGTATAGATAAATAGCTGCGCCCCGTGGTTTTACCCGCATTGAGTATTACCCCACGCAAACTGTTAATTATTGTGGGACAAATGGTCTATCCAAATAATAAACTACGAAGTGTGCTAAATTTTATCGAAATCCGTACAGCCGTTATAGCTTGATTGAGCAACAAACAGTCGAACATACAAACCATCACGCTTATAGTATTAGTAAGACATAAGAATAGTAAAATATTTTTTTTACTGGCTGTTGAACAGATCCCAAAGATAAGCAAGGTCTTCAGGGCACTCACTGGGATGGGTGACCATTCGTGGCTTAAGATGGTACGTTTCAGCACTTCGCATGAGATGTTCAGGTGTCCGACCTTAGCGGTAGTTCCAAAGCCATGTCAAAGGCCACGGGCGGCCTGTCAAAGTCCGACACCAGATATATCCAGTACCTTATTCGAGATTCATCTATCGACAACGATGTTTCAACCAACCGGGCCCATCTTAGGTACAATAGTTGAAGTATCGACATAATATAAAAAAATTATATACCTAAATACACGAACGTGAATTATCGAATTATATCGCATTTTAATCTTCCTAAGAGCATCGTCATGCGTGATAACAAAGATATCGTTACATTCATAAATAAAACGTGTACACTTAAAATTTAAATAGCAGGTGCATTAATAATATATTATTGAAGTGTACCGTGTATACGTCGAAGTTATAACATTCATATTTATATAGATATAATTCTATAAACGAGATTATTAAGCGTTCCTTGTAGTGCCTAGCATAGTAAAAGTCCAGTCCAATAACTATATTTTGCTTATTTTATAGCCAATAGGTAGGAAAAGGTTCACTGTCGAACCAGTCTGCAAGGCAAACGCAAGGCAATTGCCTGGATAATTGTACATACTCCTTCAAATGACTCTTGCTTTACATAATAACAAATAAGATAATCGTTTTACGGGTATTGCTTGATTTTGACTAACTAAGTTCAGCTGATTCGCTTACTGTGCCTGTCTTTAACTGTGTAACATTTGCTTATCTATCTGGTAAATTCCAGTAGGTAAGACGATGTACTCAACCGTCACGTACCAATTTAAGTTACAAATATAAATTAACCAAGACCTGTATGTGGGTCAACAAACAAAGGTGGGGTTGGCAAAATATACAGTTTTTCGACTTATCTACTCGCTGGTACATTGCAGAAATAATGATAAGATAATGTTGACGGATAAAAACGCCAGTGTAAATAAGAGATGCATATTTTCCCTGATACCGTTTTAAAGCCACTTGTCGATCTACTTTTGCATTTCCTACAATTTTTCACGTTGCCGTTCCATCTTTACTTACTTTACTTCACAAAAGTTGTATATTATTGGCATAAATTATAGTAAAATCGGTTTGAAAATGTACCGATTGCGACAAAATTATAACACTTTTGTGTTTTCCTGTCGAAATATACGGTCCAAGAGCGTCGCCAGGAATGGCGCTACTGAAATAATTACAAGAATCCGCTTGCTTCGATCACGCTTTTGTAGTCTAATTATTTATATTCGTTTACAAGATCTCAATTCTTTCCTACCTCAAGCTAACAAAACACTTCAAAAGAAATAGATCACACTGTATTTTATATATTGTCAATGTATTTATAAGTACTTAATTCTTATTTCCCCATCCTTTCTTTCTCAACTGAATCTTAGTCAATTGGTTTGCATCACATATAATCACTTTAAAAATTGTTGCTGTAAGTTAAAGTAGCACATCTATAGTAGCTGTACCTAAGTAGGTACCTATTAAATAAGTAGTGAAACTCTGATATTTGAATTAATTTTATCTAATGCAATCAAAAACATTATGTGATGCGGAGCTGCAAATAGAGCAATAGAGCCAAAGAGTGTCGTTAAAATTTATAAAATAGGGTTTGCGGTAATGATCACACCAAACCAGTGTGGAACAAGAAAGCTTCATGGACATTTATTACATACTATAAAACTAGTTCAAATAGTGTGAATTCTCGATTTTAAACCAAGGTGATAAGGTTCAAATTGATAAGGTAGTTTTTTCCGCATTACAAGAAGAACGGGTCCTACTCCTAGTCTCGTATCGAATATATAAAGTGAAACTGCACACAGCTGTTTATCAATTGCAATTGCATTACCCAGTAGACACCTGCCCGTGAGCTATTCTGCGTGATATAGATTATAATGCAGGTCTAGACGAATGCTCTATTAGCTAGGGCCTGGTTTTCGCATTGCAATGTCATCTAAAGTGATAGCCTTTAAAATAATTCTGATTTATAGACCTTATAATATTTCTCTATTTTGCTTCACTTATTTATTACTTAAACATTTCAAAGAAGGCCAAAAGAAATATAGAAACAATGATATTATATGGTAAGGACATATGGACGTAAATTTTTCTATACCTGGGTAACTTCAAGCATTTGGTTGGTTGATTTTTAAAGCATACCTTCGAAACCCTGTGTGTCATTTCGGTTATAATAAATTATTACTGACATCAAATCTCGCGATGGTTACGATTTCTTAATTTGTTCAAATTGTGCGTGTTTGTGTTTAAATTAAATTGATTTCATAGTTGAACTTCTGTTTCATCATCTTGGAAAGGATGCCAGCAGCTTGTCAAGAGGATGAATGCCCATGGGGAACCCGGAGATTGTATCTTTTGGCGCTTCTCTCTCAGACAATCGGGACATCGATATTCACGTCACTCCCGAACTCGGCCATCTCCCAGGGTGCCACCGGTTACATGCTCGGCTTTGTGCTCTGCTTCATCTTCATAGGCATCCCGCTCTTCTACATGGAGTTCATCATCAGCCAGTTTACGGCGCGCAACTGCATCAGCGTGTGGAAGATCCGCCCCTGCCTCTCTCATATCGGTTACATACAGATTTCTTGGCAAATATTTTTTATCATGTACAACCACACTGTGACTTCCTTCGTGATTCATTACTTCCTCATAAGTTTCGAGAATCCTATCCCGTACTACACGTGTGGCCCTTGGTCCACGCCAGTCTGCAACATTGCGAACTATAACTACTCAATCAATCAAGATTGCTTAAAATTAAAAGAATCGTTCCCTTACTGTGAAAATCTACACACTACATTCCCCGAATATGAGTATTGGAGATATTTTATACTGGGAGGTAACGAAAACTATTATTATGTGGCCTGGAGAGTCTGTCTCGCTTCAGCTCTCGCTTGCTCACTGATATATTTCAGCTGTTTCAAGAGAAAAGTTTCAGTGAAGTGGTTTATACACTTTTTCACTATATATCCGACTATTGGATACTTTTTATTGTTAATCGGTGCTATGTTGCAAAAAGGCTTAGTGGTGAAGTTTGAAGAAGCGATGGATACGAACTTTAGTATTTTTGTGCGGAAATATAGATTGTCGGATATCATACAACAGGTTCTGTATACGCTCAACGTTGGCTCGGGAATCTCGTTCAACCTGGGGTCGAGCACGACATTCCGCGCGCCGTGCTACTCGAACGTGGTCATCACGGTGGTGGTGTGCGCCACCTTCACGGTGCTCGTCGTGAGTACGGTTACCATGATGACCTGCCCCTACGCCTTCGAGTACAACATGAAGCCGTCTACCATCATGAGCCTGAGGATATCACTTATCTTCGAAAAGACGCCACGGCTTCTTAGAGAATTTGAAAACCGAACTCTTTGGCTCTTACTTAATTTCAGCTGTAACGCCATTTTGGGACTAAGTACGACCGTTATCATCGTCTTAAGTTTACTCGAAACATTGGGTTCCAAATTTGCCATAATAAATAAGTATAATGGTCTGGTTACTTTTGGAGTTACCATTCTAATATTTGTCATCACTACTCCTTTGCTCGGGAATAGCGGAGTGTATGCAATATTTGATTTCAGACGCTACATTACTTACATCAATATCTTCATTGCAATGTTGGAAAGTTTGGTTTTCGTAGTGTGGTATGGTTTGGACAAGTTTTGCGAAGATGTGCACTTCATGCAAGGGATCCAGCCGAAGAGTTTTATGAAGTTATCTTGGATGTCGTCCAGCGCGGTGCTGGCGTACGTGTTTTTTAGCGAGATCTACCACGCTAACGCGTATCCGTCAGGTAGTAATGGAGACATTATCGGACGGTGGGCGCTTATAGTGTTGGTTTTACTGATAACTGTGATCACGGCCGTGAGGCTGGCGTTGGCAGCGTGTAAGAAGAGGTTTCTGGATGCGGTCGCGTTGGATCCGATGTGGGGGCCGCGCAGCGAGGTGCTACTGCGCAGTCGCGCCATGTTCTCGGCGCACGCCATGACCAAGGAGTACATGTACCGCCAGTACCACCTGCAGGCCGGCATCCTCCAGCGGCAGAAAACTTCCAACATCAGGCGGGAACGAGAAGTGTAAATCCAATAACATATATATTTCTCTCTTAATATATTCAAATAAAGTTTCCGATTTTATGGAAATTCCAAAACCGGAATATATTTAGAAAATAATATTCTTAATCATAAAATTTATAACATTTTTATTAAGTAGAGGTTAGGGTACAGGTTGGCACGTGTGTAAATTTTTTATTCTTAGTTATGAGTCAGCGTCATTATAATCTAAAGCTATTATTATTGAACTAGTATTGCCCATTGCGTAATTCATTATGGTTGTGGTGACTCACCGCCTAAAATGTTATAATATATTGGGTCTTTTACTATAAATTGTTATATTGATCCTATTATACAGAATGAATTAATTTTAACATAAGTGGTATTTTTACAAAAAAATCAAAATTACTGAGATCTTTCATTTGATATTATATTTCCAATTACTTACAAAAGTAATTATAACAAATTTGTATGTCTTCATGTCAAATGCCAATAAGTACGAGACTGCAAATAGCAATTCATAATTATAAATTCCTAATTAAATTGCCGTTTACAAGTAAATTGCGTAAGAGTGTCCTATTGTCCATAATTCCCAGACATCTATAAATGTATTGCCGCTACATCCACAGCTTTATTTGTATGGGCCCACACATTAACTTTCTTCACTACAAAGCGTTGCCGATGACAGAACTTCTGAAGCAGGTAATGTAATAATGTAATCCTAAACTCAAACGTCGCCGTGGCAGGTACACTCATCAAATTTATTACTCACAGAGGCTATAAAAAAGAAAGTCAACGGTTTCCTCTTCAGCCCCCACCCGGTGACCGACTTTTGTTAAGAAAAAGACATTACATATTAAAAAAAAGTGGCGCGCCAAGCTGTCTGGTACCAACGAGGTGGCGCAACCGCAAACTCGGCCGCTGACGATTCTCAGCGCAGCGGCAGCGTGTCCAATTGCCCGCCGACATATCCCAGTCGGGTGTCCGTGCTCGCCGATGCGGCAATGTACGCATCACAGTCATGCTATCCGATCGTCACGTGTTGAGGTACCTACCTACCACTACAGACATCGATGACAACGACATCTAGCATCTATCAACGGATGGAATTTTTAGAAACGATACTGGTGGTGAGATTCTCAACTTAGACCGCTACTAATTCATAGAATGGACTTGTAACGTGGAATGAGGTTTGAAGGAGGTTCTTGGACAGAAACCAACATATTGTAACTAGGAACAGGGGATTAGAATGAGAAATAATATTGTAATGAGTATCTAATCAATATTATGATCTTTTTAACTTTAAATATACATACTTAAACACAAATCAGGTTTCATTAGTCGTGTGGAGTCGTGTGTGAGGTAACAAATATATTTTCATTCAGTTAGGCTTTGGATTTTAAATAATTACCAAACCTGTGATCACCAACACTACAAAGTGCTCAAAACGTTAGAGAATACAAATACTAATATCCTAGAATATATCTAATAATTTTCTGTTTGTTACTCAAAAAACGACAAAAAGGCTGCATCGATTTTAATCAAAGGTATTATTAAAATAGACTCTGTTTACTAGAATTATTCTAAAAATCTACTTTTAAAGGGTAAAAAGGATTGACGAAGTTTATATGGAAGAAGAACCGCGATTGAAATCACGTGGCGCACCTAGTATAACAAGATAAAAAAAAACGTTCAAATGTGTTAAAAATTCTAAAAGTTTTGGTAATTGTACCTTAAGATATGTCTGTCCTGTAACATTAAATCAGCTCTAACTAACTCCCGAATAAGACTTAATTTATCAAATGGGTACTAAATAATTTCCGTGTTCAGGTCTCATTACAGTCCTGTTGCGAATAATATTGGCTGCGACATAAATTTTACATTTATGACTATTTTGTTGGCAAATAAATTATCTGTTGCTTTAAGTTACGATAAACGCTTAAGCTTTGACCTTTTGGACATGCAGCCACCTTTAGCCGCTGGTAGGTACTCTGTACTTGTATCGCAAATTAGATAAGTCTAGTTTCTTACTTCTTCGATTACCTATCCAGTTACTTTTTGATTTGTATTATCTCGGTGTTTGCTCGTATGCACTGCACCGCACCCGGTTAACAACTTTAGTTCATATATTGAGGCGAGAAGACCAATCTCGGTGCAGTCTCGATTCTTCTCAATCACTGAATGCCGTAAGCGCACAGCACTTAACAATGTATGAACGCTACATTACCCCATTATTTTTAAGCATAGAGTAGTATTTTATACCTGAAAGTTATGCACTAAAATTTCCATTTTAGCTTAACTATGTCTTTGGGATCTAGGTGTTGCCAATTAGATATTATACGGCTAATTCGTTTAACGAGGCATCCTTGCGCAAATACTTCCATAACTTTTTTTGTCGGAAAATGTTGTCTTGTTATCCCCTCCGTTGTAAGGGGTAGCGGAGGGGGGCGCGTGGGACTCAAACCCACTAAAATCCCCCCGTGAGCAGTCCTCCGCCGAGGTGGGAAAGTATGGGTTTGCGCTAGCAGCCAACACCTTGCCCCGGCGGTAGGTCCGCGTGGTACACGCGTGGGGAAATACTTCCACAACCTTGGTATAAGTACCTCTACACCCATTACACATTTTCCATCAATTATTTGATTCATGCCTCAAGAGAATTGAAACATTGCACAGTTTCATTTTCTCAAGGGCGAATAAATCACACTTTCTTTTTGATGCTCTTTATGTAAAGACAGTTTAGTGTCGTTCGTATAACCATTAAATCTGTGAACTTTTAATGGAACTCTAAAACCCCATCAGCAAAAGCCGCTATCTCGACTACACCTACACCTTTACACTTAGCTGCGTGCCACAATTGCACAATGATGCTTTTCCAAAGTCACCGTATCGCCCTTTCTATTGGTCGGCTAAAAGCTATCTAAAAGGCTGTTGGGTCTCTGCATTTAAATTTATCTAGCAGGTTAAGTTTAACTATGTTAAATTGTGATTTGCATGCGGTGCCAATGGTTTTGTAAGTTTAGACCTGCAGTTTTATTCCATTTGTCCAATTTTACTCCGAGAAACTAGAATGGGAGTTACAATATCTGCAGGTTTCGGGACTTTAAGTTACTTTTCTTCTACTGTTTCAACGATTTCGTTACTTTAGTATTGATTTTTCAAAAGTTATTCATTTCAGAGCCATTTTTTACACTGCTAAAAGCTCTATTGAAAGTCCTTGAAAACCTCTCGTTTGAGTGAAAAAACATTGCATAGGTGGCTATACCTTAAATTTCTAAGCTGCCGTCAAAGCTACCAGTTAGATATTAAGAAAAGTACCTACCGGTAAATGGGTGCCTGTATTAATATATCAGCTATGGGTAAGACTGTCTAATTAGGCTGCATGTTGGTCGCAGCAAACCGCGTTGCCCGCGAAGGGCTTCGTAATTAGCCGGTGGTGTCGAGACAGTTGCCTTTGCCTAGCCGATCACTTTCGACAACGCGAGGGCGGCGCGGCGCGGCGCGAGCGCAACGTTTGCACAGCCGTCAGAAGGACGTAAGTTTCAGCTTGTCGCGCGCCATTTCAAGACGCGTGCTTTAGCTTGTCGCGCGTGTAATACTAAAAACCAGTACTTTATTTTGTCCTTATTTAGAAACATAAGTGGTATTTAACATATTGCAGTTCCATTCATAGTCGAAAGGTTAACAAACCCTCAAAAGCCTAGGAAGTAATTACGGAATAATACACTTTAAAACCATGACTCTAATCTTAGGGCTTTATGCTAGCTAAAACAAACTATTATAATATATCCTGTTTCTCCTTATTTGTGTAAAAACGTCCCTACTGGGTGATTAAGTTTCTGTATCAGGATCCGAAGAGCACTGCAGAATAGATATCCATATCTCTTAACGATACAATATTTTATTCAATAGACCTACTTGCATAATGAAATGGTAGACATACGGCGCCGCATATCTTCACTCGATCAACTGTAACTCTTTGTATATTAAGTTAATCAAGTATTGGACTGCACAAAGTGCACAATGCTTTCTTCAACTACATGCTAATTAAACAAATGGACAATAACGTATACAACTGGTCATCTGGCTAGCTTCAACAAAAAAACTGAAGGAGTTGAAAAAAGTGGTGATAAACGGGTTTAAGAGAGCGCATCGATAGCTTACAATATCTACGACAAATTTACTCATATTTAGAAAGGCTAAGCACACAGGAAAAGAGTTAAAATAATCGTGACAATAGTCTAAAAGCCAAAGACACGTTTGCGGGCCGATACTTTCAAACTCTTCGACCGATAAGTCGTTGGATGTGTCAATAAGATAACCAAAGCAAACAGAGTAGTAAAGGCTCGGTGTTTCACACACGACGATGATTTTGCGGTGCAATTGTGCCGCGTTTTTGAAGCGGCTGTGTAATGAATAAAATCTTTTGAGGATAAATTATTGCTCTAACGAAATGGAATCAGCTGAGAAAGTTGTAAAGACAAACCACGATAATGCGACAGGTGGTTCCAAAACTGAAAAAAAAAACTATCGAACTATACATATTTGGCACACAATTTAGCGAGTGCCACCGATCTTCACACGCATTTGTAGGCGTAGTTTGATCGACACAGAATCTAATAATTGAATTGGTACTCTCTTTGTTAATTAATTAGATTAATCATGGTTTATCTGGACTAAGGGGTAACACTCATAAAATCAGTGCAAAGAATCGCGAAAAATCAGCGTTGCGTTACATTCAAGCGGCGGGCGACGCCGATTCTTGTTAACTACCTACTCGTAAATGTAATGGTTAACTAAACGTCTTGATCATCTCTCCAAGCTAAGACGGACAAGCAATGGTACAAACGAATGCGAACAAAATAATCATATACAAAGCGTGAATCATGCGACCCGACGCGACGCAACGAAGATGTGCGTGGCGTAAAAACTCCCCGTATGTAAAGGCTCTCTAAATCGATGACACAAATATAACGTGGAAAGACTTGAGGGTTTAAATTAAAAATCTTCATTACTTCCTTTTGACACAATTTAATGGTTAGTTAGATAAGTAGGTCTTCTTCTTTCTTGTCGGCGGAGTAAACGCCAGCGTTCACTGTCTTCAGCTAATGCGTTGACTTCTCTATAAGATATAATATTTGTCTTTTCCTTTAACTAAATTTTTGTATTATACTCGCTGAATATATCTTCTCTAAACATAAAGTTAGCACGCCTACATCTGCAAATGAAGATCATTTATCTTCTTGTTTCATGGCTGTACCTACCTTTTGGCGATTGAAATTAATTTCTATTACATTTCTAACTCAACTCATTTCGTTGAGCACTTAGCTCACACAGCTCATCATAGTTACGTAACCTAGCAACCCGCAGCAAGTGGTCTGTCAGACGTGACAGCATCCGCTTCTGTTTGGTCGCAGCGACGTGCGCGTGCGTCGGCCGCCGCGGGCGCGGAATGCGGTGCCGCAGCGCCGCAGGGTAGAAAGCGACCAAATGGGACAGCCCTTTGTACCGATGTGCGGTATACCGCGTGGCGATTCTGTAACCCATTAAAAGCCTCGTCTCCACTATGCAACGATAGGTGCGCGTCACAATACGTGCTAAGTAGCGCAACATGACACAACCACGGAGATTTAGAGACTTACACGTTGGCATTTGTACTCGTAGACTTGCCTGTGCACATGATTAAGATTTGTCGAGTAACGTTGTCTGTGTGTCTTGTTATAAGACACACACACACAACATAATTATGATGTCACCTGAAAAGCACAGATCTCAGCTCAGATGTATCTTTTTACTTGTTTTTTCCTTTATGCCAGTCAGTCGGGATTTAGAATTTCATACCTCTATAAATAGACAGTTAGTTATCAAGTCTACCCGTTTTAATATATTAGTTAGCGTTAAAGCAGATTTATAGACATAAATCTGCTTATTGCATATATCATATTATGATACGATCTTTCTACCAAATAAATAAAATAATATTATATGTATAATGTCGTTGCCGATAATATGTAGGACGTGGTCTGAGGGTCCCGAGCGCCTGACGATTGTGACATGGCAGTTGTGATAATTTTGCAAAAATATATTGAAATATCGTTTCTTGATAGTTTACCTTTATGATATAATTCTTTGAACAAAAAAAACAATTACTAATAAAAGACGCCAAGGAAAGAAAAATACGCAATTTCGGTTACTTGGATAACATATTTTTTCCAGGCATTTAGATTCAAAAAACAAACTACTAAGCCGATTTTCATATTTCTATGGGAGCAATCTTAAAGTATATATTTTAAACAGAATAAAAAAATCTAAATCGGTTGATGAATGACGGAATTTTCAGGTACAATAAATAAAAAATAATATTAATACAAAAAATGCAAAAGCATGGAGAACCTGCTCCTTTTTTGAAGTTGATTAAAAATTAAGTATGTTTCATCATTTGTCTTCATTAAGTACAGCAAGACTGCCAAAAGAGCATAAATCATAAATAATAATAAAAACCACCGAAAAAAAGGCAACGGCTTGCAAAGTGTACGCAGAGCTTTCCGTTGAACGGAAAAATGCACCGTGAAGCCGGTTCGTCCGTACCTTCCGGATTCCCAACCTGCCGCTCTAGGTCAGCGGCGCCCATCTCTCTCGCACCCGCGGCCCGCGACTGAGATTGCAAGATCGATTTGGGGTCGCGTCGCCCTAACCTAGATTGTCTTCGCCGGTACCTACACTTTGTAATATAGCCCGCCTGCCTGGACATTGTCGGCATAATATGCTGGCGAAGCTGCCGACGCAAACGCACGCTGCGCAGTTTAGATCTACAAATTGAGCGTGCTGTCATACCGTAAGTGGCCGGTAATTTCTCCCGTTATATTGATCTAGGAGATAATGTTCTCTAAACTATGACCCGGCGATGGTTAACTGAAGACATATGTTTAGTTTTAATTATTCAATTATTCAAACCGGCTGCAGAGTTTGCAGCATACAGCTGTGTAAACTTTTATAAGAGTTGTTAACGATTTTCGACCGAGTTAAATGAGCGCGCGAGCGCATTGCACTGATATCCAACATTTATGTAAAGTTTAATTTGTGAATTAATAATTATAAGTGAAGCATTCGGCTTAGTAAGTTTTTTTTTCGACAGCGCTGAGGATTTACAATCATTGTTACGACGAAATCACGTAGTTTTCCTTCTTCTTTCTTTGTTTCGTTGGATTATGCGTATCGTACAGATACATTGCAAGTGACGATTGAAATTTACGCATAATAAAATTCATAAATGACCCTCGATTGGGCTTATAATACCTGAAACACACAACATTGACTATGTTGTTCTTTATACTGTGATATAACTTTAATATTATGGGTATACACTTTAGCCAATCAATAAATTCTTTGAAAAACATATCGTGGTTATTGACGGTGGTGTAATTAATTAAATAAATCTAAATGAAAACTAAATACACTAAAGTTAAAATAGACACTTAGGTTGAGACGAGCATGTCATTGCATAGTGATTCTTTCTCGTCGCGACAGTGTTGTTCTTGGCCCAAATGTTGCATAAAGTAGAATAATAACGGAAACAACATGTTCAGGTAAACGTGATAGAAATAATAATGGATTTAAAAATGAGACACTCCATTGGAGATGATGTAAGTATAAAATTTAGGGTAGGTATACTTCCACTATATACCAATCCGGACTTGCCCCCTTGGTGGAATATGATGGCCTAACCCTCCTCACGAAAGTGAGGAGAGACCCGTGCCCAGCAGTGGGACGTTATGGGATGATGATGATGATGATGATGATGATAGTTATAAATACTAAAATATGTTACAGAAATAATGGCTACTTACCTTACAGGAGATACTTTATAAAATGTTCTATCTTCTTGCATAAAGGACAGTAACTACATAACGCGTTACGATCACATAGTACGTAGATCCTAACTGACTCCTAACTATAATTCCCTGAGTTTAAGGAATCAGGGAACTACGACGACCGTGCTCCTACATATACCCAGAGTCGGAGCAAATACCTGTGGTTCACACAAATCCTGAATCCGCAACCTCATGTTTCGCAGTCGACCTATAATAACTAGCTGTTAAGTCCGGTGATCTTTACCGGCGCGCCCTTTACATTTTTAGTTATCAATATGTTATTAGTTTATATTATCGTGGTTTCATTCAAATCCTAAGCAACTAAAAAGTAAAATATGTTCAGAAGTTACTAAGAAAGTGACTTCCCTACCGCGAGGCGGACGTGTAGCGTCAGAACTGTCCAATACTGAACCGATGGATGAATAATTTGTATGTAATTTAATTCAATTTGAGACATGTCATTTTATTTTTTTTCCACACACACACACATACAATCACGTCTTTTCCCGTTGGAAGAGGCAGAAACTAGTTCTTCATCATCTTTAATTTTCTTTATTTCAATTCTGTAATTTGCTTAATTTATTGATTGTTTATATGGATTTTTAATTCTAAAAATCAACAATAATAAATTTTGATTGGGTAGTTAAAGCGAAAAAAGCAGTCAGACAGACACTCGTACTACTTTCGCCATACAGACGCCGTCGGCTCAGAGACAAGAAAAATACAAAGCTCAATATGAAGTCACATTATAATCGCAAATGGTTCTGTACGTATGCAGTTTATTACTTATACATTCATTTATTGGTAAATATACGCAAAGCGATAAATATTCTAAGGAATTGAGGTTGGATTCAGTTTACTTTATGATATGCAACGATAACTGCGACACTTGGTTATCAGCAGAGCACCTCACAATAAGTTCGCGGATTTTTCGTCAATTCTGATTTCGAGGCAAAGAACCGTTGATATTTCACGATTATTTAGGTAACCATAGAACGGTATGATAAAAAAAGTGATAAGCACTGGACAGTGAAAGATAAAAATTAAAAAATAAACACTTGATAAAAATTATTAAGTACATCATGTACATCATCATTCTTAAAGCTTTTAATAGTTATTTAACACTTACAATAGCTTAGTGAAAATTAAGCTAGAATGTAGTGCCATATTGTAGAGGTCTATTTAAACCACCATCGCTGCTGTTGAAACATTTGGAAAAACGAACCTACAGATGGAAACAACGTCACAGATCAGGGGGGTCACCACGTACTTCTTCATAATCCATGCAGTTCATTTTAAGGCCTTAAACTGAACGACCTAGATTGGCACCACACACTCATAAATAATAAACGTGAGGTGGACGTCACTCATAAATGCAAACTCCCATAAATGCAAACAAATTGTTCTGATCTCTTTGGATAAATGTCTCTGGTCGACTTATGAACGCCGAGCGATATTGAAGGTGACAGCAGGGCAGTTCAGTTTAAGGCCCTAAACTGGATGGATTTAACTGTTCGTGGTGAGGATCCAGCTAAGTGCATGTTGACAGTTAAATAATGTGTTCGACGAAGAATTTACAAACAAAATTTGAACTAGAACAGAGTACTTTGAACATACATACCAATATAATGGCATAATCGATCACGTATTGAGCACGATCATTGTGCTCGTCAGTTGGACCGTGAATCCTGTCACTATACCTTCCTCCCCCCTCTCCACAAACAGTGAGGACCCCATACCCCTCTCCCTCATATGAATCTCATTTACGTGCGCTTACGCAACTTAATAAAACCACTGAAGTGTGTAATGTTGTTAAAAGTAAGGGTAAACGGGCATTTTGTGACGTTTCACGCTTCAAGCCAGATTAGACGCCAATTTAGTTGAATTTGGTGTCATTTTACTATTGGCTTTCAGAACTCATTACAGTAATTTGTTAATTTCCGGGGTCCTCGGCGGCCTGCCACTGATCTACTCTAACGTACCGCGATTATTATGTGGATGGTATATAAGGCTTTAGAAGACAGTGGATTATTGAAAAAATAAAGTTTCAGGGATACGAACTGTTTTTTCTGGTAACATCATGAAAAGCGTAACATTGAAGACCGCACGGAGATTTGGCGGGAGACCGCAAATGCTATATGGTGTCCAATAAAGAATTATTGTATTGTGACGTTGTTGTTATTATAATTTTTTTTCCTCAAACTTGTGTTTCTTCGTGTGTTAATGTGTAGTATTGGTAATATACTATCCATTAAGTGTTCGTTAACGTGAACGAGTGTGAGCATACGATACAAACCCAAAAACGTGCCATTTGCTCTCTCCGAAATTCCTAAGAAGTTTTGTAAAGTACCCACCACTACACTTAATCGTGACTTTGACTAGACTAACTGAGATCTACCAATCCGGACCGGATTGGTAGATCCGGATCCGGATCCGGATGAACTGAGATTTGATATTTTGACTATTAACTACTTAAAACCCTAAAATATATCTTGAATATTTAAAATACTTGACAGCGGCTAAATGCACTTATCGTGAGGAGTAACAAAAAAAAAACCGCACGATAACTGATAGATAGAACAGGGGTCAAACATCAATATTAAAAAAAATTGCTACTTTCAAATAGAACCGAGTGGACAGCGTGACGAGGTAGCTAAAATCAGAGTTTAATTAATATAGGAAACAGAACAATGGCTGAAGTCACAGTGCGTGCAGCTCTAATGGTGCGTTCAATTTTTTTTACATATTGAGAGTGCGTTCTGAACTACCTAAGTAGCCAAATCACGACAAATTAAAAAAAAAACAAACAAAATAAGTCATATCTCAATAATGTTTTGAGCTTTATTTGACTTCTTGTTAGAATGTGGAGGTCCGCTGATTTTATCTTATTTAAATCTATGCGCGAAATGTGTTGTTAAGCGATTAACCTAGAGGTTTTAGTGGGAAAATGTCTGCTAATAACTATATAAAAATACCACCGTGAGAGAAGTCGCGGGTGACAGCACCAAATAAATTATTATTTTATTTTTGTTTATTTATTATTTTCGACTTGGATTAAGATATATTGATAATATTTATGAGTAGTAACTGTCCAGTATATTTGTACAAATGCCATCATACATGGAATACATACTCGTATTACACAAACAATTCAGTGTCTGTCTCTCTGTCTGTTTGCTTCCTTTTTACGGCTAAACGAGTCATGACAAAATATGGCTTAGAGATAAAAAAAAATATTTTTTATTTGACAAGTGACTGATGGAAAGCGCGTGTATCCATTGTTTTTCTTTTGTGCAGATGCAGTCGCCGGCGAAAGCTAGTATATTAATAACGCCGTCAAGATCCACTGCATGAGCGTATGCATGAGCGGGCTTCGACCATTATTGACAGAAATTGTGACTTCCTTTGCACACTGTAATGGGTTTTGATACTGAACAGGCGCTGACATAGCTTACATTTAAGTATATACTTGGATGATTACGTTTACTTTCAAAACTTGATATCACGATACTGTTGTATGAAGTATATTAAATATAGGGGGCGACATAGTCACCAAGTAAAATCTGATCTATGTCCCAAAAGCAGAAAGACTGGAAAATAATCCCATAAATCATGGAAATTATTAGCAGCTCGTATGTGTAGGAGAAACGGTACAAATCGTTACGAATGCTATTGTATACTTAAATTTTCGGAGAAACCTGTATTTCTCTTGCAGGAAAATGATTTCCCTCCCAGAAAAATTTATTCCCTCACAGAAAAATGATTCCCTCACAGACAACTGTTTCCTTGAACAACCAAAATAACATGTACATTCGAATTTTTAAAAAAAAAGTTTGAGCCATACAACGATGAAGAGCTCTACATTGTTTCTTGTTCATAGTTCCAGAGACTACCTCTAGTAACTACTTCTACAATTGTATTCTAACGAATCCACCGTTCACAAGAACTATTCAGAGCGTCGGCTAAACGTTATGAGCGTACCTATATAAAAACCAGCTTTCCATTGCACGTTATTACAAACAACAAATGGGAGCAAAAAACGCAACGCCCACCCGGTGTACGAGTAATCATTGATAACGCGTTCTATTTCCTTGACACGATTTGCAGAGGGTTAACACTGATGTTATTATAAATACCTACATGTTCATACTGTAACAAAAAATAACGACCGGGTGCGAGTCGGACTCGCGCATGAAAGGTTCCGTACTTTGTTGTATAGGAGCTCCCCCTTAAATATGAATTTAATTATTTGTTTGTAAAGTGAATATATAACTTAATAATTCAAGGGTCTACTTGTTTCCGTTTTCAATATAGAGCAAAAAATCACGTTTGTTGTATGGGAGCCCACTTAAACATTTATTTTAATCTGTTTTTTAGTATTTGTTGTTCTAGCGGCAACAAAAATACATCATAATGTGAAAATTTCAACTGTCTAACTATCACGGTTCATGAGATACAGCCTGCTGACAGACGGACAGACTGACAGCAGAGTCTTATTAACAGGGTCCCGTTTCACTCTTTGGGTACGGAACCCTAAAAAGAAACAACAAATTAAAAATTAAAACTTTTTCCGTTATGGAAAAAGGATTAGGCACACTAGATGCCCCAAATGTAGCACATAGAGACTCAGAACTAATTTACTTAGTAACCTACTATTACATTTTGGGATTTCAGTTTTTAACCTTCAGTCAGTGCTTTTCAAAATATCTTCCTACAGCCGCAAGAATCATAGAAATATATTTTTTGGTGCAATAAAGACTCCAATTTCTGAAACTCTAGTTTAAGTCTTGTGGTCAGTACCTGTGTGTGTGTGTCCTATGTATAATATGTATGTAATAATAACAAAATAACGCATCACATGGCCGTGTGCGTAGGTTGTTTGAACAGATTAAATCCACCTTAAAAGTTCTATTATCAAATGAATCTCACGCACTGAATAGATAGGCCAGAAATAGACTACGCATTCCGTATCTCCTACTATACTTAGGTGCCACTGTTATTATCTGAGACATGATGTGAAACCTCTTTTTGACAACATCTTCTCTTCTTTTTCTCTGTTTTGTCAGCCGTCATCTCTGTACTAACTTACTTAAGCCTCAAGTTCCTCTGGGAATTTTCATAGACGGATGAACCGCCATCAGGCCATAAATATCTTAATTTTTTAATGTATTCGACTGAGCTACGAGACGAGCAAGCTGTTAACTTCGTGGCAAGCGCTACGCCGGCCCATAACAGTTACAGTGCCACCCAGAACATAATCTCACGCGGCACTGCAATGCGCTCGTCATCCTGAGACATCGGTTCTAAAGTCTCATATGCCCAGTAATTTCGCTGGAAACTGCGCTCTTCAAACCGGAACACCGTATTGTTTTTGCACTACTGCTTGGCGGATGAATATCTGGCAAACGTCTACTTTCCCAGGCGATCTCTTGCAGAAGAGACTTACCACTACTGAATTACAGATATCCTTATAGTTCTTTACCAGGTGGGTAAGGGGCACGAGAACATGATATCCCTTCGTTCGCAGTAATCTAATTATGTCGTCTAATTTGCGACTCTCATAGGACATGGGGAGGATGGGCGGATATAGAGTTTCCTAACTCGTAATACCAGTACCGCCGCTCGAGCGAAAATGTGCTCGACTTTGGCTTAGGTTTTATAAACAGCTGCATGGCTGACGTGAATGCAATTCAGATAATTATCTTCGAGCTATTACAAGTCCGTTCAGTTGCAATAATTAACTTAATTGAAGTTTCACTGTTTTATGTGAACTATTGTGTTAAATTCAAACAATAGTGCTTTACGAGATATTTGAACACTTAAATAATATACTTGCTAAGTTCTAGTTTACTTACTATTTTTAAGGTTGAAGATTGTTTAACCCACTCAATTTATCATTAATGTGTTAACTTTCTATTGTGTCTAGCTCTTGGTCGATAGTCCTAAGCCTGAAAAGTATAAAGGTAAATCAACAGAGGATTTTGGTACAAAATGTGACATTAACACCGTCTCCCTCTCTACGTTGAAACGAGGAACTGTTGGCACTGGACGCATGAACATAACCGAAAAATAACATCTGTCCAGCGGAACTAAGTAGTTTCGCGAACATGTTCCGATAGGGTAAGGAATCGTTCCCTGGTGAATCCCCTCCAGGACATGATTTGCGCACGTCTAATATGAACATTAAGAGACGCTTACTCCTTCATTACCAAAGACTGTTTGAAATATAACTCCGCTTTACATGGTCACTCTCAAGCGTAGAACTTTTGTCAAAACCAAAAACTTAATTATGCTGGGCCACATTTTAAAGAGTTGTGAGGAGATCGGACAGGACAGAGAAAATTGTTATTTAGCACTGTCTTGTCCCAAAAACCGAAATAGTGAGTTGTGGCCTTATTTCAATCAATGAGTCATCGGAGTTATATTTGAAGAGCAACACTGGTCTGAAATAACTTCTAGAACCTGAAAAAAAAAATACCAGGGCCTCAGGGCGATAAAAGTATAGTTAGTATCACAATGTACAGATGCAGTTAATCGAAGTATAGCCCCATATTACCGTTTCCCATAGTCGATACGGTCCGTGCGCCTCGACAATGGTCTCTCCGCAAGTTATGTACCGTGTAAATTGGTGTAATCGCCCCTTTATTTAGGATTTCATACGATTTTGGGCCTAGTCAGCTGGAACACTAGCTACGCAGTATACTATAGGTGAAATTAGTATAATTAGATTTTCATCAATAACATAAAAAATATTTTGTGTTATAAATAATGTGATGATTTCTCACTTATTATGCAATTATATTGACAATTACCTGTTTCTGACGGTTTCAAGGGCGTTCGCCTTATTATTTTACAGGAATCGTTAATTTATACGGAATAGAAAGTACCTTATGTGTTAATCCAGGACCTATGAACCAAAGTATCTATTATCTATATATATCAAATATCACCAGAATCCGTTCAGCTGTTGTGACGAACAAAGAGAACAAACCGAATCGTTTGCATTTATAATATTAGTGGGATAGGATCTTTCATGTTTAAAATACGAATTTCACGTTTATAAAAACATACAAGAAGTTCGTTGCAAGATCGAAGAATATAAATATATTATAAATTAAAATTTACTTCCTAAAATTTATCGGCGTAACGAGAATAAGTTATTTCCAATTAACGGTGCCGCACGGTGACTCAATGTAGCGCACACACTTATTGTGATAAATCTACATATATAAATAGATCGATGGGTACATGTGTCTTTACGAGACACTGTTATCTTCGTAAGTGGCATACAAATTAGTCTACTGGACTGTCGGACAAACTGTTCCAAAGATCTTTACGCAGGTGGAAATAATAATGATCTTGTTTTTTTTTTAAGGAGTTAGAAAAATAGGTGCGTTGGACTCTTGGCTTTCTGCATTTCGGGTTGAGCCGAAAACAAATAAGCTTAGTTTATTTCAAAACAATATACCTATCACTAAGTAAAGTATTGCTATGAATGTGTTGCATACTGACGGCCTCGTGTCTACGTATACTGTGCTATACTGGGCATACATGAGAATTTCACGTCACGATTTAAACTAATTTTGATCGTTCAAACTTCTCGAATCTCGCTAGCTTTTAGATTTCAATTTACAGTTTAAAATGCGTGAAATAGCTAATAGAAAAGCGTTCAGCGTTCAAATTTGATCATCATTTATACTTCATCATCATCATCATCAACCCATAACGTCCTACTGCTGAGCACGGGTCTCCCCTCACTTTCGTGAGGAGGGTTAGACCATAATCCACCACGGGGGCCCGATCCGGATTGGTGGATAACATACTACTTCCTCCGTATTAATTCTCGGGTAGGTATGTGGGTTTCTTCACGATGTTTTCCTTCATCGAAAAGCGATCATTAATACTATGCATGAGACCAAAAATATAAAAAAACAGGCCTCCGTGACGTTAGTCAGTGATGAACCGACTGCGAAGCGTGAGGTTGCAGTTTCTATTCCCACAGAAATCAAATATTTGTCTGAACTACGGGTATTTGCTATGAATGTTTGTGCGAGCATTGTCCTCGTAGTTCTTGGTTCCCTCATCACAGGCAATCCTAGGGGTTAGGACCCAATGTGTGTGATCGTGCCGCAATCAAGAAAAGAAGACTTTCCTTTAGGTTTAACTTGAAGTCAAGTTCTATGAAAGATCAGCGCACTTGTGGTTTGTCCATTGACGAGTACATAGAAGCGCCATCGTACAAAACGCAGCTATACGTATAGATAATGTACTCGTGTGACACGGCTGAGGTCTAAAGGTCCACCGACAAACAATATAATGCAAGTCCTCAGGGTGTGTTGCCACTGACCTGCATCTGAAGCCACGAGTCGAGGAGACCGGAGGCGTGTGGAGCTCCCCAGCGACCGCCAACAGGCACAATCTGTAACAACCAATGCATTTAAACGACACGACATAACACATGCACAGTACGGTGAAGTCTTTACGGCGAAATTGTAGCCTTAGTTTAAACTTGACTGACTGTTATGCTCACGTTTAAAATGTATAACATAGTTCTAACATGCTAGCATTGGCTAATAGCATCTAAAACATATCAGGGGTATACATATGTAATTTGTACATAATTCCTAGAGCTATACAATTTGTTATTTGAGGCCGTATGTCATGTATTCGTGGCTTATAATTATAGAAAATGACTTAAACATTAGTGGTTAGTATTTTCGCGGGCTTTTCTCTCGTTTTTTTCTTTACAAAACCTCTTCTTGCCCGATAGTGTGGTTCAATATTGAAAAAAAATCATCTCTAGCATTGTTTTTTTTTGATAAAGTATGAATTTACTCTTCCTAAATTCCAACTCATCAAGCTGCAAATATATATAGTTTATGGGTGATATAAAGTAGACAGAGAAAAAAGATATTGGCGGAGCGGCGCGAAACCGAAACCATCGTGTATTTTTTATTCCACTTGTATTTCTTCATAATGTGTAATATTGGTGAAATATTAACCACTATTTCTTAGTTAGCGCGCACCAGTCCGAGCAAACGTAAGACACAAAAACGTGTAATTTTTTGTTCACCCTATAAGTCCTAAGAAATTTCAGTAAACCATCCACTTTACTGAAACGTGGCATCGACTAGAGTCAATAGTAAAGTGGATGTCACACGATCGAGTCACACGATTTGATATTGTAACGATATTCACAAAAACACTAAAAAAAAAAAACTTAACACGGGCCAAGAATAAATAGTGTGAATTCAAAACATAATTATATTGCGGATTTTAAAACGTATCCAGAAAGTTTACAAAAAAAACGCTAAGACAGGCTATGCCTTCTCACCTACCACGTGGCAGTCGAGCTTCGCCTAGACTCGAAGATATATATATATATATAGTTTTAGTTATAAAACACTTCAATTGTTAATTTTTAAAACCAGCGATCGTTTGTAAACTGACGACGCCACAGCATCGTTTTTTAATTCAGCGTTTAAAAAACGGTGCGCCGTTTGTAAAATGCCAAATTAAATAACTTGCCTTCGACATACATTTGTAAACGGTCAACTGTACAAAAATATAGTGCAATTGTCAAATGTATTTATTATAACTCTGTCTTACAAAGTCTATTTGACTATGATTATTCTTATGTGTACATTGTACATGCAAATTATTTTAATATGTGTAAGTTCGGGATCCCAGCCACGACGCGCACCCCGACCACAGACATAGCCGCGCTTTTCTGTCTGTACTCGCACGTCATTACGTACTACAACCTAGGCTAACATGGGGTTTGGCTCAATCTCGCCTGGAGTATCGCGAGAATGGGTCCGACGACAGTGCACGCTTAGAATTAAAAAGTAAAAAAGTAACCTATTCATTCGTGACTTGACGTTTGCAGGTTACATTGAGCAGCACATCTGTCATTACTTATCGATTAATCACATAATGTATTAAATTCACTACGGGCTACCCTCCACGTCTCCACGGGACGTGTTGAAAGGGAAGTTGACGGGTTATATTGACAATACTCTGTCACTTGAATTAGCAGCTTCAATCATTAATTTGTAGAGTCTACACATAAATAATTTCCTTGTTTTGTTTAGCTGGAGCTTCCCAAGGCTTAACTAGGTTCCAATTAGAATATCATCGTAATTAGCTAACTTAATATCGATTTCTAAACATGCTAAGCTATAAATAAGCATAAAACAAGTAATATTTAGAATTTACTGTCGTGGTCGACTATTTTTTTTAACATAAAATAAAAGACATTCGAAAATCACTGAGGCAATATGCTAATTTGATGAATCGGAACCAGCGAATGTATTGTGGATACTATAACATCATAACTGTACTTTGCACTACACATCAATATAATAGGTTTATGAATAAATATACCCAATTAATACCTATGTAGCTGTTGAGCTTTGCCTAGGCGGGCGTAATGTTGGTGAGATATAAATCCGCACGGGTAGATATTTTAACAAACATTGGAAGAAATATACAACATAGTACTCGACGAGCATAAAAGCGATGCCATACGGCGCAACGCGTCGCTCTGCCATAATCGGTGACGTTCAATGTACGAGTAGGTAACGCAACGACCAATTTCAGTTAGGCTACGTCGCGCCGCATTGCATTGCGCGACATTTTATATGAGAATACGTTTAAAAAATAATTGCCTCTGCGACCGCTGCGGCTACTAATGATTCTGTGAGAGATTTACTCTTTTGTGTCGAGTTGAGATCGTATAATATAGATATTAAATAAAATAATAAGTTATACAATGTGATGACACATTGTACACAATATTATGTAGTTAATAATAATATGGTTAATAGTAAATAAACATATAATTGTATTATGATGTTTAGAACTCACTACAAATTTACATGAATGACTAAAGCTGGTTTTCTATTACACAGACGCATCAATAATACATAAAACGTTATGTTAGACTTTTAATTCACATTTCCTCGTTAACGGAGATTTATATAAATTGTATTGCAATGATTCCATAGCGATTTATGGTGCCTAACGTAAATGTTTAACGATCCACACACAATTAGCAAAATATACGAGCTGCCCATGAAGTCGATACCTATACAAATGTTGTTATGTTTTAATTACTAATAATAGTTCAATAAAACTGGTTCAACGAAATTACAAAGAACTTAAATTAAGTAGACAATTATATTAATCAATTACATTTAATTTTGTTGTAACTAAGTACCCTTTACGTAATTATAGCCTATAAAAGTTATACAGTGCCTGCAGGTAAAATATTTTACTTAAATTCGGCATTGGACTTATAATTATTATTTGCTAATACAGTTAAACTAAGTCCCGTGGAGTCTGTTGGAATACCAACTGAAAAACGTGGAGCCGTTTACTTGTCTTGTAAACAATTTATAATACATACATATTTTTTTATTATTTATCACCTTTAATTTACGGGACTTTATTAATCAATTAGCTAAACAGATCTCGGTATTACAAACGTTTATTATCTATTCGCACATTCGCTGATATGTCACTGTCAACCAACATAACATTTTAATCTATATAACATATATAGATTAAAATGTTATGTTGGTTTGTGTACGATTCAAAAACTCAAAAAGTTCTGCACCGATCGAGCTGAAATTTTAGCATGATATATAATCCGCATCAAAGATTGTATTTATCTATTTTTTTCATCAGTGACATATCAGCGAATGTGCGAATATGCCACAGCGAAGCGTGGCAGGGCACAGCTAGTTATTTATAAAACCAAATCTTATATACCTACTTAAGGTTTTATGTTCTAAAAACTATTTTTAACGATAAACCATGTAATCTTCATTAGATAAATTATAAGTCCATTAAATATTATTATTCAACATTATTTCAACCTGTATAACAATAGCGCAGGCGCTATTTTTGTTTAATACCAAATTTAGAGCGCTTGTAAAGAAATTAATTAAAAATAGTGAATAGTCAAATGAAAAGTTCCCGTTCCCGTTGGTGAAGTTAGCTTGTTCTTATTGCTATTGCTAACTTGAAATTGCCATTTTATTAACATAAAAAATACATTTTATATTTTTTAATATATAAGTACCTCTACATAAATGTACCTAGTTAACTGAAGAGTTTTAGTAATAAATGCTCTAATTTAAAACAAAACCTACACTTAGTCAAAGAATTAATCGATATAAAATAACCTGACTGCGAATAAACATTTCTAAGTTAAATATTCGTGTTAGAACAACTAGGTGCTGATTTATTGAAACTAATATAATTATTTAGATATTCAATTATAAAATGAAATAATAATTTATTAATAAATGAAATGAAACTATTGATTAGGTATAAATAAAACTATAAAAAGCAAATTTGTGAAAATATATCGTCCGACGGCCGACGCCGTTGAAGTCTTTTGCTTGGAGCTTTGCACTGAAAGCTCGAGGGGTGGTTTTTGAATCATTTTGGTTCAATTTAGTTCTTTTTTGGTACAAAATTTATCGAAAAGATATTAAATAGATAATAAAGTATAAGTGTATGTCATAAGCGTTCTGGAATAAATAATTTTAATCCAGCGATAACATTCTGATAAATCATAACGAAGTAACGCATGCAAAGTAATTCATATAATTCAATGAAAGAATATCTTTTATTGAGATAACCTTTTTCGTGATTAAAGAATAATTTAATATAAACCAGTGATGAAACTAAATGCAATATAGTAAAATTAATATCAGATATTATATACCGCAACATTATTTAAGTAAGAAAATAAATGGAATATAGTGTCAAAATATAGTGAATAAATTAGTTAGTTTAATTATTATTAATATATGTTTTATGAGTGTCTCCCTGTAAAATTAAATAAAATTTTATTATGTATGTAATGTAATATCTATAAATGTCTTCGAGTAGGTATATAATATATCAATGTGCTGATTTTTTTGTAAATAAACTACAAGAAAACATGTTTACTAGTTACATGAACCTACTCTATGTAAATAAATTAAGGCGGTTAATTATCGCGACCGTGCACTGATAAAGTAAACAATACCGGCGGCACCCGATACTATTTCTTCTTGTTTAAAATAGTTTTTCCCCAAGTACCACCACAGTGTTATCAATACGAAATATGATGAAACATCAATGCAAGCTACATAATATTGTTAAAAAAATCTATTTTGAACATCTAACGCATAGTTTGCTCAAAATTGGGAAGATTTTTTTTCAATAATAAGTTTTTTTTTTGAAGTATTCTGCAAAAAATATAAATTAGGGAAAATATGTATCAACACGAAATATATCTGCATTGTACAAACCGAATCGCCTTGTATCTCTGGAGCGTACAGAACAGTTTGACACATTCCGTCGGTCACCGTTAGACGCGCAAAAATCACTTGCGGATAGTTTGGGCACTGGCCGTTTCACTTGTCACTGAGGGGTGTGTGAGGGGACAGGTACCTGGTCACCCACTAGGTCCTCGGCAGGTTGGGGGGTGCAGCAAGGAGCCCTGCAGGCCTCCATACCCGGTAGTGCGGCGTGCGGCGCGTCGGCGGCGCGGCCGGCAGAGAGGCGCACGTCCGGACGCCTGCGCGTACCCACAGCGCGCAGCTTACTGCCCGATAGCCGACAGGTACGGCCCGACCTCCTTGCGGGGTTGCAACGAAAGTGATTAGGCTCTTGCGCTACTGATAACGAGGGCTGGAGCCCGTTTCCTGAATGGTGCGGGAAAGTGCGCTTATTTGCCCTGAGGCCATATTAGTTGTGCATGTTGCCAGCGGATGCACAGTGTTGCAATTTTTTACCTAATATGTAGTAGAAGTACTTGAAGAGACCACGATCGGTATGATTGTTTGCTTTTCTTTCTACTATTTTCATATGTATAAAAACAGATAGTTACTATTAGGTTATCTGTGCTCCTGTTGATTAAATTAGGTATTTTTCATTTATGTGAGTAACTGGAAATACTGTGCTAATTATCACTATTATAGAGTCCACAATAAGTATGATTGTTTGCTGTTTTTTTTTTCATATTATGATTTTCCTGCGAATATAAGTAGGTAGTTACGAGTTCATAAGAATGCTTTTTCTAATTTCTGGGTAATTTTTTTATCTTCTATTCTCTTTTGCCGACACTGTTTAGTGGGCAGTTCTGATATCGAAATTGGATTATTATTAGTTCAAATTTAGATACAAGCACCATAATATCAAGTAAGTGTTTATTTTTTTACCGGTAGAGTATTTAATTTGTTTGTTACATACCCAACAAACTTCCTTATTATATTAAACCTACTACGTATTGTATGTACTACTTACTATAATTATGTTTTATAATATAATAAAATTGTATGGCATAGTATGTGTTGACTGTGGTGATTCTACAAATTCCTGCAGTAATTAACTAACTTAAATATTGTGTACAGATTTCTTGAATCGGAACTTCCAACGCGTGAAATACTACAAGAAAATCCAAATAGTTTTTTCTCTTACGATGCTTTTATAAGTAAGGCCTTAAATTGAATGTTTTAATGTGTTGAGCCACTTTTGTCGCTGACTATTACCAACACTTTATCTTACTTCACAAAATTCGATTAAGGCTGGTTTTAGTGCTCGACCGACCGTCGGTGCCCACGTTGGTCGCGCTTGTCATTTGCCTGAAAATTAAGCAATACACGCGTGTGTATGGTCGGTCGAGCACTAAAACCGGCCTAGCCTCCGTGAATTTAAGCCGATGACTTTATTTGAATAATATATTATACTTATCATAATGAGATGAGTAACTAGAAAATTATTAAATTATGCTTAGATATGTACGAATAAATATAAAACCTCCAATAATTTGCCTGGAAACATTGGCAGATGGGGTAGCATGGCAGTAGTAGAAACGGCTGTGAGGAACTGACTCATGTTTACTTGTTGTTACAATTTTAGGTCAGGTAATGTGACAAAATGATTTGACGAGGAGATGCGTCGATCGCCCAACTCGTCTAGGAGAAACCCAGAAAAGTTCAAATCAAACCCGGAATTTAGTTTCCGTTAGGCAGAAGTTCGAAGTAATCGGGATATTTGGTAGTAATTTTTTAGGCTCTACCACGATAAGCATCGTGAGGAAACCCACATACCTACCGGAGAATTATTTCGGAGGTAAGTAGGCGATCCATCAACCCGGATCTGGCCGAGTGGTGGATTATGGCCTAACCCTTCTTACGAAAGTGAGGGGAGACCCGTGCTCAGCAGTCGTACGATATGGGTTGATGATGATGATGATGACCACGGTAAGTAGTTCTTGTAGTGGTAGGGCTTTTCTGCAAGAGGAAGACACACCCTATCCCAGATATGTATCTTCCAAGTAGTAGCGGGAAAGCGGGGGAACATCACTGTTCCGGCTTGAAGGGCACTGCTTCTAGAGTTAGATTTCTAGAACAGATTGGGCGAAAGGACTGCAAGCGCAGTGCAGTGCCCGATAATTCAGCTATGCTTACTTCTGGGTCGCACTGCAGCTATTATGGGCAGGCACTTACCACCAGGTGAATGACACGATCGTCTCTTTACTAAGTGAAATGAACAAAACTGGGCGGGGCGAGGGATGGACGGATGGAGTAAGCGTGCATTCGAACCTCCTCGCAAGATGCGCGCGCCGCCGTCTTTAGCTGGCCCGTAGACACCATAGTCTAGTCCAAGTAAGGGCGCATTCACACGGGAGACGTCATTGACGATTCGTGAAAATATACGTCATGACGCATGGACGTTCACATTACATACGGAATAGTGTTTTTTCACGATTCGTCAAAAAACACGAATCGTACTCGTGTGAACGAGCCGTAAGGAATTTTTATACTACTCTCCACCCGGCCTAGGAGATACCTCGCGTTTGCGTCAAGAAGCGACAATACTACGACATGATATAGGATATTTTTATGGATGAGAAAGCGTTTCAATAGGCGTTGCAACTTGGGCGATACCAGAGCCTAATAAGCATTACATTTGTGGAGCTATTAATGAATACTCCACCAAAGAATCAAAGTTTGTCAAATGAGTTCTGTTAGGCCGGCCGATGACTATACTAACATGGTTTAACTACAGATATCAATCGACAGAAACCAGGAGCGACGGCTTAACGTACCCTCAGAAGCAGGGAGCGATGGAATCCTGCACGTAAATTAAGAGGGAGACTATAATTTGTGAAGGGCCGCAGTTTCGAACCCGGA
The DNA here is from genome assembly GCA_912999815.1 of Campaea margaritaria. Classification (NCBI taxonomy): domain Eukaryota; kingdom Metazoa; phylum Arthropoda; class Insecta; order Lepidoptera; family Geometridae; genus Campaea; species Campaea margaritaria. Next base: position 13,807,903 of record OU538788.1, read on the forward strand.
ACCGTCGGGTTGCAAGAGCACAAGTTCCCATTTCTTCGCCTCTGTTAAAGTCGTATAATGGCTTGGCACTACTGGAAATAAGGTAAAAAATAATATATAGATAGTCGAATCTTTTTTATAGAATAAATATTATTGACGTTCATTTGTCTTTCATGGCGTCAGCGTTGGCATTATATTAAAATGTACCTTAGCTAGTCTGTTGCCATTATATTAAATACAAGGAAGTTTTAATAAAGTGAATGGAACCCATACTAAATTGGCAACATGGCACTAGTAGTTCACTTGTTTTGTTCACCAATATCGCTCAGCGTTCATAAGTCGACCAGAGACATTTATCCAAAGAGATCGGAACAATTTGTTTGCATATATGGGAGTTTATATAGCACCATCTCATTCTCCGCAGTCTATTTTTGAGTGACGTCACGTCACGTTTGTCATTTATGAGCGTATGGTAGAAATCTAGGCCGTTCAGTTTAAGACCTTAAAATAAACTGCATGGAATAAGAATAAGTACGTGGTGATCCCCTGGTCCATCTATCTTGTGAGCCATAATAATTGAAATAATAAAAACCATGGGAAGTTTTCTGTTTCACTTACTCCCGTGTACGCTGTATTACTAGATGTGAGTTAGAGAACTGATAGTCAGCTGTTGCATTTAATTTTATTTATATAGCTGGTTCTTATTTGGAGATTAAATGTGCCCACAAAAAAGTAAATGTTAGTGTATGTGTGTGGTGTGAATGTAAGCATGTGTGAACTTAGGCAACGGCAATAAATTATATTATGCCAACGGTGACGTCATCCTGTTGAACCTTCAAAATTATTCTTTAAAAATAACTACGGCGAGAAATGCAAATATATTCAAATAATTAGATCTATATTTTATGAAAATGACGTTAAACTAATAGTCAGAAAAATTGGACATTGCGTATTGTTGGTTAATTCAATTAAGCTATGAGACGCACTCCCGATGGCAGCTGATAGCCGCTACAAGCTGTAACCGGCCAGTGCGCACAATATCTAAATCACTTTCGAGCACTATCACTTGTTATCAGAACGGGTTCGGCGAACCAGCGCCCTATTTCTACGAACTACAAGAACTCAAGGAGATAGATAGTAAAAAATAGTTAATCGGATTTCTACATAGGCACATTCTGTACCAATCACAATTTTGAGACCTAGAACTCCAATAAAAACGTAGTTTAGTCAGTGGGTGCTATTTCCGAGTATATCTACCTAGGATTAGCGTACAATGGGGAATTGGGGAGAAGGTTGCCAAAAAGGAAGGAACGGTAAAACCCAACGAAATGTTGGAAGTAAAATAATAGGTAAGTAATTGCAAAGTAAAATGATTTTGTTAAAACCTAACTTAAAATAAGTAAGTAAGAGTTCTTTTCTTTTGATTAGCTCTACTAGGTACTTATACTAGCTGTGCCTAGCGGGTTTATCCAAATGGATAAATATGTAAAGTGTACGTATTTTTAATTGTTCTAAAGTGTTCTGTCTTGTACCACAATTTCATTAAAATCCTGAGCTGAGTGGGAACAAATAAAAAACAAACACACGCTAATTCGCATGCGCTGCTAGGGTACGTCATCTTTCAAAGAGAGAGGATGAATGCGAAGCGTTAAGGCAAATTGTCCTACCTTTACATTAGCAGTTTTTTAAAATCTTTATAGGTTGGTAAGTATTGTTCCAAAATGTTGTAATGTGATTTAACATAACATAATAGGCTCGCTAACTAATTTTTGCTATCAACAATGACACTTATATATTTGAAACGTGTACTGCTATGAGATACCACAACGAAACCATATGAAAGTAATACCAATAGACAAGTCTTTTTACTTTTTAGTAAACGCTTACTGAGATCTTGATTTCATTTCTTAATTTTCATAATAATATTGAGAAAATCCTTAAAAAAGCTAAGTTACACACGCGCGACCTTACGTTACCGTCTTATTTTTAACTGACATCGAAATAGGAGGAGGGTCTCAATTCAACGGTTTTTTTGTCCATTTATTGCGATCTTTCTTACGCCTTATAAGCGACTGCGGTAACAAACGCGATGGCACCGCATTACAATGCAGCTTTACCGCGGTGGTCGCCCAGTAGTATGTGGGCTGCACAATGCAGCGGCTCAAAACTACGCTACGTACTACATTGTAGGGTACAATGACTGCTTTCATACGTTAATACAGATTTCTGAGCTGTCGAACCAAAATCGAGAAGAAAAACATCGCGTTGAAACCAGCATGGCCAATACGTACATTTTCTAGGACACTCTTTGAGCCTATCGAATTATTTTCTACATACGATTACATCAATGTAGAGCCGCTAAGACAATATTATTCGAACATTCGTTACCTAAAAATCGTTGAGTGAAATAAACTTTGGTTAAGTAGAGACTAATGTTGATGAACACGGCCCGAAACCTCTTGTGGACGTGCTTGTAATCATGAGGAGCAGGGCCCGGTCGATATCCACACTACATGTGGCTACTGTGAGGTATTTTGTAGCCAGACAGCTCCAAGTCTCTGTTTCTGGCCGCTTTCACTGGACGCTGCGCCGCCGCCGCCAGCAGCGGTTATTCGTAGGTTTACACACGTCACACATGCAGTTGTGGTAGTAGGTACCTACATGTCACCTTCCTGACAAGTAAGTTTGAACCTAATACATAAGTATTAGGTTTGGTACATTTGGTATTAGGTATGGGTCTACACATAACTATGCGTAAGTAAGATACACCTAGCTTTCTTGTCTCTTGACATCAATTCTAGCTAAGCCAAGTGAGTTTACTAACTTTGATATTTCGTTTTTTTAACAGCAGGTGAGATTCTGAGCCAAATACTAGGCTAAACAATAAAATTTATAATATTAATAATAATAGTTTCGCCTTCCGAATTTATACGAGCAATCTAAAAATAAGCGTTGCAATGAGAACTGCACTAGGCGCTTTTAAAACCTTTTTGTATTTTTTGATATACCTACCAACATCAACTTATTATTAGTTTACAATATTTCGTATAAATAATAGTAGTATTTAGTATAAATAATAGATAAAAATGTGTTACTTATTGTCTGTCTGTGTCGTTACCGAGAATCGGAAAGCTTCGTTGGTTTCGACTGGTTTACTTTAGTTTACAATTTTTTTTTTTATTCGTATGAGTACGGAGAAGAGCAATTCGTTCACCTGATGGTAAGCGCTACGCCTGCCCATAACAGTTATAGCGCCACCCAGAACTTTGCGTTGCATAATCCTGTCATAAATTAATAATAATTAATAGTAATTTTGTGTATTAATTTCTTGAACTAAAGTTAAGTAAAGTGTTTATTAACTTCATCAATTGTTTTTCAAATCCTTAAGATACCAACTCGTTCATGAAAAACTAGACAACAATCTTTATCCAAACATTATACCTACTTACCTTGAACATTATTTATATTGACATTAAAACTACAAGAAAAGGTTTTTTAGAGGTTTAGAATAGAATAGAATAGAATATATTTAATTGTATCTAGTATAAAATATACACACGCAGGCATATAAAAAATTAGCGGGAATAGTTAGATAAATAGAAAAAAATAGGAGGCAGCATTCTGATCAAATGCTGTGTCGCCTCTACCAAACTGAAAACTCATAATTATATAATAATTCAGTGTTATTAAGAAATTTAAATGTGTTTCTATAAAACATATGTACGTAATTATCACTCGCTCTTCGGTGAAGGAAAACATCGTGAGGAAACCCACATACCTACCCGAGAAGTGTGACCCGAGCAGTGGGACGTTATGGGTTGATGATGAAGAAATTTACTAGCGCGCTCTTAAGTTACACCTTTAGTCTCATGAACAAATTACGTTTTGCCAAGTCCCGATAAACGTGACTGCCTAGCCCCCACGGACCTACAGATTCTACCCCAAATGACACTGATATTTGGTAACTTTGTAAGATATTCTTTGTCTAAGTTAACATTCTTGAGCCGCTTAAGGTTTTCCTATCGGGTTGCAGTGCCGCCAACTAGAAGTTGACCGTGCATCGTCTAATTTTGGTACGAGTAAAATATATCAAAAGTTTTGTTAAAAATGTTATAATAGTCAAAATGTCGAGTCACATTATCACTGAGTCAGGTAGTCAACGGTGTAATTAACGTCACGATTCAGCAAAGCGCCGGAGAACACGAAATGACACAAGCAATAGTGTGAAAACATTATTTTGTTCCGGTTTGAAGGGCACTGCTTCCAGCGAAATTACTGGGCAGATGAGCCTTTAGAAGCGATGTCTCCGGGTGACGAGCGCAGTGCAGTGCCGCGCAAGATGATCCAATGCTAAGTTCTGGGTGGCACTGGAACTGTAATGGGCAGGCGTAGCGCTTACCATCAGTTAAACGAACATGCTCGTCTCGTAACTCAGTAAAACAAAGATATATAAAAAATACGCGTTTGTTAGATTTGCACCCTTTGCCCACCCCGGGACGTTAACGAACACAATACATAATAGTTTTAATATTCCATCAATATAACACTTGAAGAAACACAAGCTAGAAAAAAAACAACAAAATCTCAACGTCTTATTTTCGGTTGTCCACCAAAAACTCTTTGAACATAAGTTAGCGAACCCAAATTAGTGCCCGTCCTTAGGGCTTTCTCCATAGTCCCGCATTAGGTCATACCAAGGTTGAAAGTTTGACGAAACGAGATAAAATATCGACCCGACATGCCACCATTCATGGTTTATAGAATTTCTTGGGCTTATCCAATGAAAAGCCCTTTCCTTTCATCGCTTTCGATAAAGCCAGTAATAACATTATCTACGGAGTTTATATAGGCCATAGAGTTGTTTGCTTCTTGTTGTTTTGTTTGTTTGTTTGATACTACAACGGTATACAATAGGTTCAATTACGACGAGTACTTCTTTGACGTCAAAAGGTTTTTAAATCAATCTGTCCGTCTGGTTTCCAGGGCGTCCTTGTAACACATTTTATCATAGCACTCACACATACAAAATTAATAAGCTTACCATAGAAACGAGATATATACCAAAACACATCCAGTAACTTAACTTCACGGGTTACAGATAAAATTATAAAAATTGCGATAATTCCGTGTCATCAAAATAATTATATCATCATTAGTCATATTTCGTTTTTAACTTATTTGTATATCTATTGACTTGGAAAAACTATATTCTTCAACGTGCGAATACGGTTTATTCACTCATAATGAATTTTAACGAATTAATTATACCGTCTAATTTAACACGAGTGCTTTATTTTTTTACAAGTTGGCTAAGTTGTTTGTTTAATGCAATTTTTTTATTGAACTTTCTTGTTTTTGGGTGATGCTGATAATCTTATTTCGAAAAGTTTCCTTTGTTCAATTGAGTTGTAATTTTGTATGCTTGTCAAGTTTTGATAATAATACATTATTATTATAAAAAGTAGTTTATATGACGCTAGAGACGGAAGGTGGACAACGAAACTCCTCAGTGACTAACAATTGAATTGATAGCGTCGAGCCTCATTTGGTCAGCTTGCAGTGCCAAACACGAATTTATAAAAGCTACTCTCATAAATATGTTTTCAACGAAAATATGATCGTTTAAAGTTTAAGCACTGCTGGGTATATGTACAGCGAACAAACCGTTCGATAGTCAATGCAAATATAAGTTTGTGTGTACATTTGCGTTAGCAATTGAGGCAAGTGTGAGCGTCGTCGCCAACCAATTGATCCATATTAGATATATTATTAGGCCGTCTCCTGACAAATTGTTTGAGGGACGCATCCAACATCGACCGAGTGGAATAATCATGTCAAGTCAAACAATCGCATGGGAAGCAAAGATCGCGTACTGTGTTATACGAGTATGTAACCATGTTATTCATAGTTTTATCAAGAGTCATCTGCGCCTGCGCTTGATTGATACGACACGCGATGAAAATAATGCAGGTGTAACGCGGTCATGCCTCTTGTCGGGAGTTCCGCCAATTGGATTAGAGATAGAAGACTTGACACATTAACTTTAGCAGTACGCCCACCGCTTCGCCTTCCAAGGCGAGGGTCATGAGTTCAACTCTCAGTGCAGGCACGCACCAATGTGTTTCTTGTAAAACATTTGTATGTAATTATCACTCGCATTTCGGTGAAGGAAACCCCACATGCCCGGGAATGGTTATGGCCTATCTTCCTCACGAAAATGAGGGGAGACCCCTGCTCAGCAGTGGGCCGATAATTATGGGTTGTATTATGCTATAGTACAATTGAAAATCCTAATAATCTAGTTCACGTTGGCTGTATATACTACTACTGTCTACTGTATATACTGTACGTATATTTATTAGATTTAATTATTAAATTGTATACCTAATTATAAACCGTTTGCTACACCCTAATTTTAGGGTGGATATTATAATATTAGGAGGATTTTCATTTTCATCCGTTATTTTCAACCCACGATTATATTACTCCGTTTTCAACCGAATTTTATTCTTAAATTCTTAATTGTAGGACGTATATAAATGTATTACATAAAGAAATAAATAAATAATAATAAATATTAAGTAGATCCTAACAAGGATTTCCTGTATCTATGGAATCGGGAACATCGGGAGACCTTCAGTTAGTTTTTCTCAATCACAATCACTTCTAATATGATTGAAATGAAAAAAAAAATAGTTTGTTTCGGAATTCGCATACAGCTACATCTAGGGAAATGTGAAGGCTGAAACACGACAGAGACAAACAAAAAAATAATTAAAAATCGATTTATTTAATCGACTAAAAAATTACCCATTAAAACGAAATCAATAGTACGTACGAAATAAAGTTGGAACCTATTTTTTTTTAAGTCGGAGCCATCACTGACTCTTTGTCGTCGCGTCGCGTCGGTCCGTGCGGTCGTGTGGAGTCTGTTGTATTGGATGTATCGTTTCTATTTTGATTATGATCTGTATTCCACGGCTTTGCTCAGTACTTTATGGCTATGTGATATAATAATAGAGTATAAAAAAGGACTGCTTTGACACGCGTGACCTTATTTTGCCGGCCTTTGCTACGCAACGCGTGCTGTGGATCTCAAGCGAGGGGTTGCGGGTTCGGTTCTCATTGTTGCATAAATATTTTGTACTCAAAATTGCCATGACTTTGAAATCCAATGAAGAAATGAGATGCGTTGTTTTAATTGAATCATTGTGACGAGTTCGTGACAGCATGAGTCAGAATACAATAAGTCGCTGATCACCCAGGATACACTGGACGATTTTAGAATAACAGATGTCGATTTACTAAAACGCTAATCGGATGATTTTTGTCGTGCACACTTGTAATACATAATAAAAATAATGTGTCATGCTTATAATATGGCGACTCTTAATTACTTTTAAACACAAACCTTATTTAAAAACCAACCATATTCCCCATGCTCCACGAAAAGCGTGTAATTAGTAACGTTTAAATTTCAAGGATATGCACTCAACCTTTTTAATATAATGGAACGTACTGTGCGTGTGGAACAACCGGCTGCTCCAACCCTCCTTTTAATATCAACTCTCTCGCGGCTCAATAGATGCCGTTAATACCAAGGGTGATCAAAATTTCACTTATTCGTCTAAAATATACAATAAAATGACTATATTTCGGAAACTATTTCATATGAAACATATTTAAATTCGGTCTATTTTCCGTTGTGTTAATTTGAGACTTTAGTATAGTGTAGTTTTGGAGTTATTAGGAAATGGCCTGCATCGCGCAAACGATATTTTTCTCGTTCGCAGCAAGGGTAGGCCGCCGAGCGACCACTTGTTGGAGGGCCGAGGCTGCGGTGTAAAGTCGGTTGCGGAGACCGGCACAATTCTCCGCACTTTCGGTCGGTTTGTCTTCCAAATTCGAGTGTCGCTTGTACATATGCTTAGAGTGGCATGTAGATAGAGGCTTACGTTTGGACAAGAGGTTCAGTTACCTGAACCCTCGACACCACACCGCAACCGCTTTTCCCTCCTTTTTGGTGTTTAAAAGTAAATTAGATTTCTTATTAGAATTTGTACTATTTGTTTTATTTGATATACACACCGAATATTTTTTGCACACATTTCAAAAGTTCGTACCAATTCATTTATGATAAAAAGAAATTTAGTAAAAATTTAGAAATTTAGTATCTAACTACAGGCTCATGGAAATACTTGAGTACTGATTCAGGGTAAATATAATATTTGTGTGAACCACAAGTATTTGCTCTGAGTCATGTAAAATCATTTTTTTTAATAACTCTTTAGGGTTAGTGAATACTTTGTTAGCTGGTCATATAAGTCATACATAGTAGAACGCGCGCGAGTTGAATGCATGCGGCCTTGAAATGCACCCTAAGTTTGGCATACTGCAGGCGTTAATCGTTCTAGTTAAATAATAACTATTGAAATCGTTTCATAGGTTTCTACATAATATATACTAAAATACGATTTTTTTTTTTATTCTTTACGTGTGTTTGTCACCGAACTCCTCCTAAATGGCTGTACCGATATGGATGACATTTTGTATCTCTATATTTCAATGGATCCCTGGATGCGTTGAAACTCAATTGTATCCGGCAGGTGGCTTTGCAATCGGTTTTAGGTTTTTTTATATCCAGAGCAGGACAACGTCTGCCGGGCTCTATAATAATTAGATATTTCTTCTGCCAGTGTGTATGTTACTGAATTAAGCGGCTGGACTGATTTTCATGAAATTGTGTGTGTTTGGATGGGACGCTGGATGGTTTAGAACTTTAAATTCACAATTGGAATCAGCAGGTGACGTCTCGATCATGAAAATACTACCATGTACTAACTCCGTTCTTTCTAGAGATTCGATTATATCTAAAGACCTTATACTTAAAGCTCTTTGATTATATCCGTACGCGATTTCTTACATAATTACGTGAACACTCTGTACGAAGATATTCATTTCTTGAAGAGAAATGAATGAAAATGATGCACAAAATGTTTTTATTTATTTAATAGGTAGGTATAATGTATTAATTTATTTGGATCTAGTAGTTGGTGCAGCGTGCCGATTCTAGGATTGTTTTTTTTTTGTTCCAACCAGTGTCAATAAGGTATTTGAACTTTTTGGTATATATGAAACCGTAATTAACCCTCAGGCATATTTGTATACAAAATAGTTACCATGTTTCAAATAACATATTTAATATGTACACAAAATCAACCAAAAAAAAGTAACAAATTACGGACCTACATATTTTTGAGGTAGGTAGAGCCAGCAAAACCTTAGAAAATAAAACTTACATAAAATAGAAATGATACATCCAATACAACCGACTCCACACGAACGCACCGATCGACCCACTGACTGACGTGACGACCGCGTGGCGGTGCTTATCATAATTATGTTAATATCTTAAAGTTCCAATAATATTATACGTACGTGTCAAAGTGATAACCTCAGTTTTTGAACTCGGTAAAAATATCATCGAAAGAGATGGTACCGTGTTGGTACCTGCGCCTTATTATGTAACTCCAATGAACACGAGAATCAAATGCACCCCGCATTTGAAGTTTTTCCTGTGGCTACAATATCAAATGAAAGCCATTTTCATTACAAAATAGCGCTGCTCGCAAACAAATCCGTGGCTACTATGCTTTAGTTCTTTGAACTGGCGCTTTCATTAAAATTTCACTAACTGGGTAACTAAAGAAAGAGACAAAACAAGGGTGCGTGTAATAGTGTACACTGTACACACGTAGTCTAACTATTTTTGACGTGACAACGTCTAATAAATCGATGAACGCCGGCTGCATGCACGATAAAGTTGACACATTGTCCCGTAACGCTCATTGTCCCGCTACGCTCATTGTATGCTTGCGCCGCATCTATCCCTCTTCTCTTCTTGACAGGTTAATTATTCATGCATTTTAAAAATCTGATTACTAGTATAATTTCAAGTATTTATTCTTTTATTATTAAAAAATGATTCAATTTATTCATAAAAGTATGCAATCTTTTCATTAATGTTTTGTCATGACGTTGTCACGTTAAAATATCGTCTGTAAACCAACTTCAAAGACAACCAATTTTTTTTTAATATTTGACCAAGTGACGAGACGAGCAAGTCGTTCAACTGATGGTAAACGCTACGCCTGCCCATAACAGTCACAGCACCAACCAGAACCCCGCATTGCATAATCCTGCGCGGCACTGCACTACGCTCGTCACCCTGAGACATCGGCTCTAAAGTCTCATATGCTCAGGAATTTCACTGGAAACAATGCCCTTCAAACCGGAACACAGTAATGTTTGCACACTACTGCTTGGCGGATGAATATCTGGCCTCTTGCAGAAGAGGCCTCCACTACTCACACTACACTACACTATTATTCCTTCTTATTTGTCTCTCATTCCGACCCTTCAATGTTTTATGCCGAGGCCTTGTCGAGGCATGATTAACGTAGAAAACCTTTCATAAAATTTAGATTATGTACTGTGTTTAATTTTGTTTCTGGTGTACAATAAAGAGTTTTCTATTCTATTCTATTCTATTCTATGTTTAAAGTCTGTGGTCGAACTGAGAACTGAGAAGAGATATCAATACAAAACTTTTTTTAAACCTTTATATACTCTATGATGACCTCTTTATCTCGAACTTCAAACTGCTTTCAATAAACCTTCGTGTCTTACGTGACGGTCGAGCGTAGCAGAAAAGTGTGGCGATTGCTACGAAATTTCTCCTATACGTTGATAAAGAAGTTTCACTTCAATAACTTAATTTCATTTCTAAGCTAAAATATGGGGGGATTTCCATGGCTCCGTGCTTCTAGCCACGGTTTTTTTCAATTGCGTGATTTTCTCTGACACCACAGGCCGGCCCTATCTCTTCCGAAAAAAAAACAGCATCATAATGTAACTTAGTTTCTTGCATAATGTGAACCAATAAGTGAATGTTATATGGATACATGATTGTGTGCTGATTTAAGCGTCTGAAATGATTTCAATTGCTTACGAGAAGAGGGGGGGGGGGGGGGGGGGGCGACATGAGCGGGCACGAGACGTCTCAATAATTGCTAAATGCTCTGGATCCTACTGAAAGCTCCAGGAGCCGCGATCACTTGTCTTCGTGCCTCCGCTCTTCACGGAAGGCTCACATCAAGTGTCGAATTTTTAATAATCAGTCAAAATGGTGCATAAGAAGAAATCTGGGTAAGTCACTTTTTATTTTGCATGCTATATTTGCAGTGCGATCTATTTTTATAGATCTATTTAAAAATGGTGCGACCTATTTAAAAGATACAGTAAGATTCAATGATGACCTATAGCTAACCCTACAATATGTGACCGTTCTCAAGGGTTCTGTATTGGCGTTTTATGTTTATTAACTAGCGAAATTTGTTTTTTGATACCCATTCTTTTGCCGCAAACTAAACTAAAGTATAAAAAGTAAGTTTCCATAAAGTTCAAAAATTAAATCAAGTCGTTTAACTAAAATAAACTAAAATGTTGACGAACTAGTTTGTGGCCATGGATTGGCAGTATTGTCATATTTTTTTTTTATTATGATGTTAAATTTTCGACTGAATTTGGAAATTTTTGCTATTATGTGCAGGCTCCATCAACCTCCTAAGGCCGGTTTACATTATGCTAGTTTTTAGTAGAGTCGCTTACTTAAAAAATAATCCTCTTTTTCGTGCTGTTGGGTAAAAACGGCAAGGCCTTTATTATTACATAGAATCGTACTAAAGCGACGGACCCTTACACCTTTGAACTAAAGCACTGCGCTGAAGACTTCAATAATGTAATTGGGCCATTACGGTCCCACTTTTGGGATACAAGCCATCATGATAGCCATCTTTGGGAGTCAGATTATCTAATTCTTATGTCCACGTCTATAAGCAAAACAGATTACGAATCAAATTTTTACATCGCAGGCAGGTAAGTGTAGGTGGATTCTCTTTATTTATTATTTTTTGACTGAGAGACGATAAGTGCAAGTCGTTCACCTGATGGTTAGCGCTACGCCTGCCCAAAACAATTACAGTGCCATCCGTAACTTTGCATTGCATAATTTTGCGCCGCAGTGCACTGCGCTCGTCTCCCTGAGAGACCACGAAACCACGGTCACGGTATATAATGCCATATAGGTATGTCGTCTTTGGTCACGGTCAATGTGAAAACAAAGTGACCGACAGATCAAGGTTCGTCAAAATGACATTTTGATATTAATCTGGGCGCGAATTAGACTCGTTTTTAACACGCTTTTATATTAGCTTGGGTTGTATCTAACTATGTATGTATGTATGTAACGGAATCTTTGAACTTAATTTTCACCAGTTTCCAGAAGTCTGATTAATTTGAAACTTTGCATACGTATCAAGGACCAATGACAATGCAATAATTTGATAACAGTTTCCCATTATTATTATTATTATTACTCGATTGTTCTAAGTTAACAGGAAAAACCCCATGCAACAGTGAAGCTTTGAACGAAATGATGAGATTGCGAAATAATTTGTGAGAAATTTCAATACCACATGTCAACAAATAACTAATTGATAAATCGAACTAAAAAATGAAAAATAAATAATAGTTTTAAAAAAAACTAAAAAAAACACGCTTTTATAGCTAACCGAACTAAAAATTAGAAAATAATTTTTACTTTCAGAGAGTTTATAATACAGTAGTAGAAGATCGAACAATCAATCAGAATTTATCGCCTCAAAATAAAATTATAATAAAGTTTAAGTTATTTACAAAAGAATTCAATTCAGAGTAAAAAGCGTGGGGTGCATTTTACTACTTTTCATTACTCTCCTCTCATAGATAGTTGCCAATAGAATAGTTGTTACATTTACTTTATCAAGCACCCCACGCTGTTTACTCTGAATTGAATTCTTTTGTTAATAACTTAAACTTTATTATAATTTTATTTTGAGGCGATAAATTCTGATTGATTCTTCGATCTTCTACTACTGTATTATAAACTCTCTGAAATTAAAAATTATTTTCTAATTTTTAGTTCGGTTAGCTATAAAAGCGTGTTTTTTTAGTTTTTTTTTTTAAACTATTTTTATTATATTTACTAGATTTAACTCGCGACGTCGTTGGCGCGGTACTTCGTCAAATACATATATTATATTCCTAGATTGTGAACACTGCTAGGCTAGATAAAAAAATATACATAAACGAAAATTTAAATGATTTTTTCAAGGTGTTTCATGCTTCGTTTTTGGCGGGTAATTTCAATTTCGAACAGTTTTTTTCGTTTTTGGGATTAGACCCGGTAACTATTGTAAATTATAATAGAATTGGCGATAATCCAAGGTTATTATTGTTCACGTTATTTTGTAGAGGTTTCGGATAGATACGCCCAAGATTACTCAAAATGGTAAATCATTACCAGCTCATTGAGTTAGGTATATGAGCAATCCGGTGCATTAGTGTTAAATATCTCCCCAAAATAACTTAAGGAATGATCTACGGTAGTCGCAAACTACACTCTCATTTTCATTACCTACCCGGTTTAGCTCCAAATCGAATGAATTGTTTAAATTTTAATTTTCCCATATAAGCAAAACGAACAACCTTAATCCATGTAATTTTTATTGAAATCCGATGCGTAAGCCGTTTCTTAGCCTACTCGAGACAAACTTTCAGAAAAACTGATAAATATTCTAAAAACATTCATTTATGAATTTGTATTGTTGAATTAGCAGATTTCACTTAAATTATGGAATTTATTTTGCAATCACAGACTGACACTTCCATTTTATTATTAGTATTGGTAGATTAAGTTGCAATAAGTACTTAATTATTACAAGATTGTTTAGGTCAAATCTTGCAAGCCAATTTTGACCCGGTCCCCTTTATTTAATTGAGAGGTCATTTCGAATGCCTGTCAAGTCTCGATGACAATAAAATCGATGACATATTATGGTGACACCTAGCTGATCTGATGATAGAGACAGAAGGGAGACAACGGAACTCTTCAGTGACTACAAATAGATTGATGGTGTAAAAATAGAGCTCATTTTGATAAGTTTGCTGTACCAAATCCTTATCTATACTAATATATAAAGCTGAAGAGTTTGTTTGTTTGAACGCTAGGAACTATCTCAGGAACTACTGGTGGGAATTGAAAAATTATTTTTGTGTTGAATAGTCCATTTATCGAGGAAGGTTATATAACATATATAGGCTATATAACATCACGCTACGACCAATAGGAGCAGAGCATGAATGAAGAATGTGGCAAGAACCGGGAAAATTTATTGCTTTTAAGAGAGTTATTTCGGGAAAACTTGAAATATGCGGGTAAAACCGCAGGGCGCAGCTAGTATTTTATAAAAGCTTGTCTAGCAAAATCTCTTCTTACTGCCTAGATATTATAATATTAGGTATGTACCTAGATATATTATTATGTAACGAGTTATTGTTTCGACCTCAAAGTAAAGCTAAAGGACATTATTGATTTTATAAGTATTGACTCGTGCCTTGATTGATAGATAGATAAACTCTTTATTGAAATACAACAAAAAAGGAAAACTAAAAACTATGAAATCGTTTAACAATTGGGTTCACAATGGGCGGTCTTTACTCTCATAGCGGTCATATTCATTGATTGCAACCTTTAAAAAAAGTTGTCATGGAAGTTAGCAGCAGGCATTCATCGAAATCGATTAGATTCAATAAAGTCTCGCGTTCCATTATGATTTAATTTTAAAGGACCAAATGGCTGTGACATAATGTAAATATATTGTACATTAACCCTTCGATGGTTTTAGTACCAACACTCGTGGCATATGAAAACTTTTGTTTTAGACCGTCTAAAACTTGTAAGTTGTAATTTTTTATCTAGATTTGAAATATTTAGGAAGTACCCATAGGCCACTGTTTTTTGAAAGGATAATCTTGTGTAACCTGTAGGAGGTGTAGGTACAGCATATTATTATGTCCATTGCTATCGGCCTCTTTTTAATGAAGGCAATCTGTTTATTACCTATTTATATTTAATTAGTGAGTTTCTTTGTAGTCTACACTTCTAATCTATCTATACTAAATAAAAAACTTGGAGTGTATGTCTGTCTAGAGTCAAGATCCCAAAAGGTTAGAAGTTTGAAGTTGACGAAGTTGCGGGTAGCAGCTAATTATAAAAACCGGCCAAGTGCGAGTCGGACTCGCGCACGATGGATTCCGTACTTTATTGTATGGGAGTCCTCCTAAATATTTTCTAAATGTTAATTTATTATTTATTTTTAAAGTTAATATATTACTGATTATTCTGTGAATATTTCAAGCGTCTAACTGTTGCCATTATCAAAATCGAGCAAAAATTAGCAAAAAATTCACGATTGTTTTATGGGGGAGCCCCCTTAAATATTGATATTATTCTTATTTTTAGTATTTGTTGTTATAGCGGCCGTAGAAATACATAATCTGTGAAATTTTCAACTGTCTAACTATTACGGTTGATGAGATACAGCCTGGTGACAGACGGACAGACAGACACACAGTGGAGCCATAGCAATAGGGCCCCGTTTTACCTTTTGGGTACGGAACCCTAAAAATATGCTCAATAGTCAATGTTATTTATAAAATAAATTATATTATTATTACAATACTGCCAATAGTATGTCGTTGCGTAATGAATCATGGGCGGATATTATCACAAAAAATCTTTTGATTTACAGAAAGAAACAGGATAAAGATAAGGAAACGAAACCCCATACTGAACCGCCACTGCCAAATATATCGTATTTTCAAATTGTGAGTATATTTTTATTTTTAGTAGGTACCTGCTTACCTAACATAGGTTATAGATCGACACTTAATGCTGACGACACTCATCTTCTCGAAAACCCAAACACTCGATAAGGGACGCAACACATTTTTTTTAATTTGACTGAGTGACGAGCTGAGCATGTCGTTCACTTGATGGTGAGCGTTACGCCTGCACATAACAGACACAGCACCACCCAGAACCTTACATTGCATAATTCTGCGCGGCACTACACTGCGCTCGTCACCCTGAGACAACGGCTCTACAGTCTCATATGCCCAGTAATTTCGCTGAAAACAATGCCCTTCAAACTGGAACGCAGTACAAATGATGCGCAAATGCCCATGCAGTGCCCGCATATCTTGGGTGCATCACTTTTGTATTGAATGTCGGCTCCGTGGCATAAGTGCCTGGTGATCAGAATGCGAAGCGTTTTCGATTCCAACACAGAGCAAATAATTGTGTGATCCACAGGTAATTATTATTTGTGAGACGCGATGGTCCTCGTAGTGTCTGTTTATCTAGGTATCTATACGTGTAATTTTAGTTAGAAGTCAGGATATATATTTTCGAGGGCGATTGCAGCTCGTAACGTTTTGTGGGAAGAAAGCCTATACGTTTTAGATAGGACAAAGCTGGTGTGGAGAAAGGAAATAAACCTTTTATTACTAAACCTATTTTATCAGTTCCGGTACGCGTCATGCGCGGAGATATTCGCGACGGTACTAGGGGTGATGCTGGGGCTGTGCAGCGGTGGAGGCATCTGCTATAACCTGGTGCAAGTCGGGGAGATCAGCACGGCCTTCGTGGAGCGCACCAGCAAGCAGGAATCGCGTTCCAGCTACCTACCCCTGACTTCTCTTTTTGGAGGTGGCCGGATACTGTAAGTATCTTCGTTTCATTTGTCAAGTCAACACTACACATCCACGTCCAATGAGCACCCGCTGATGACTGCTGAAATAAAATGGGCGCTGTCTTATCGAAATGAAATATATATTCAATTATAACCTCTATTTTTCAATTCTATTAGGAGATAATAAAATAACTGTGTATACATGATTACAAAACAAGATCTTCGTTTTCATTTGATGTCATTTTATTGGCAATTTGGCAGAATATTTTTTTTCATTTTATCTGTTTGAACAACGCACAGTTTACGCATTAGGTCAAATGATCGCCAAGAAACGCTAGTACAGCAATGTATATCATGTTACATTTTTCAAACATAAATTCCAAATATTGTTTTTCTTTTTTAAAAATTATAAAAAAAATTAAACATCGAAAAGCCAAGTTTTTAACCACAGAAGTTAATGGTACTAGGTTCATATTTACAAAGAATTATAACAAAAAAAAACCATGAATCTCTAGAGAGTCTACAGCGTAATCCCACTACGATGCGCTATTTTAACACTCTTTTCGAGAAAGAGTAGTGCAAATGTCGATAATGGGCGTGTCAACTAAATAGAATTCCGTTTCAAAAGAAACCTCAGGAATGGATTTCAATTAAAAATATTTAGGTTTATTAAGACACTGTAATATGATAATACAGTTTGTCCGTCACTAATAAAAATGTCGATTTTCAGCAACAACAACTCTAATGCGGAGAACATGGAGGCTTTGAAGGAAGATGCCGAGGCTATCGCCATCGGGATGTTCATCAGCATCGCAGTGTCCCTCGTGCTGTGCATGCTGTCGGTGGCGCTGGTCAACTGGAGTGCTTTGAGACAGGTAGGTTGGGGTAAGGTGGGTTGGCTAGTGGGGTAACGAGGTGGTGTGTACCGCGGTGCGAATCGATACAGTCTCTTTTTAATTTGAGTCCTTACTATTGTGCGAAGGCAAAATTAAAAAAGAAGACTTCAACTGTGGTGCGAATCGATCCGGAACTCATCTGACATTGGTCCTTTTGCACCGCATTCGGAATGTGATACGGAAGACCCATTTCCCAAAGAGGGTAGGCCGATTCGCATCCCAATTGAAGGGTTAATAAGTATTTTTAATGTTTTAACTTGGCACTATTTGCGCATTAAAACTGGGTCACAGAATTTCTTTATAAATACTAGCTGCGCCCCGTAGTTTTGCCCGCGTTCAGAATAATACCGCAAAAAAAAAAATATTACAGTAAAAAAAATATCTTTATGATAATCCAGGTAATAAACTATCTGTGTGCATAATTAAATCTAAATCCGTTCAGTAGTTTGACATGAAAGACTAACCAACATCTATCCATCCATCCATCCATCCATCCTCACAAACTTTCACATTTATAATATTAGTAGGATTAGTAGCAACCTATCAAATAGTTATTAAATTATAGGTATAAAAAAGTCAAAATGTCTTATATCAGTCAGTCAAGTAGTTTTCTTTTGTATAGCTGTGCAGGAGACATTCGAGAGATCGTCACGGGGTGTGGAGCATGTAACTTGTAGCTATGTCTCTATGACCCTGCATCCAATTTTGATCAATGATTGTCGTAATATGCTGATAGATTTTGCACCATTGGCACATATAAACAATTGGTTTGAATTGACGGCCTTCCAATTTATTAGTGCCTCACAAGACACTAAAAAACTGCTTTATAAATCTGGCCTTGGCAACTTTCAGGACAGATTTGTAATATAGTTCAGGAGTCAGTACTCCAAACTATGTTGCTTCTTTTGACAAGTATGAAATAATTTACATTGTAGTTCTCAAAACTTAAAATCCAACTTTTTTTTATTAATGAATAGATTCGCGTTTGACCTCTATCGCATATCGGTCTGCGATGGTGCACGCTTACCTAGAAGTAACCTATTCACTCGTGACTTGAACACTCCCAATTTTTAACTATCGGGAAACACAAATTCGGGCAAGGCGTTCCACTCCTTTTTTGCCATCATCATCATCATCATCAACCCATAACGTCCCACTGCTGAGCACGGATCTCCCCTCACTTTCGTGAGGAGGGTTAGGCCATAATCCACTACGGGGGCCCGGACCGGATTGGTGGATAACATACCTACCTCCTAAATAATTCTCGGGTAGGAATGTGGGTTTCCTCACGATGTTTTCCTTCACCGAAAAGGGAGTGATTTATTTGTAAGCGGGCAATAAAAAACCACTCTTATAAATCAAACACTAAAATCTAGAGAAGGATAAAATATGATAAAAACAAATATGATCAACTAAATTAATAAGTAACTGATTATGGTTTGATTTTGAAAAAGAAAGTTTCTTTTTCTATGATTCATGGTAAATATTATAGTTAATTTACTAGTTAATGTCCGCGAAGCGTTAACTGCGAAATACCCTAGATAGAATAAGGATTATAATAGTGGGTAGATTACCTAGGTATTTACATTGATATACAATATTAAATTATCACAAAAATTTAAAGCAATGTCCTCCTGACGTTTGTTGATTTTCCGGACTATTTCTCTATGTAAGCAAAGTAAATACTTGTAAAAAGTTGTATTGTTTTAATGTTTCCAGATCACAAAGATCCGTATGCTGTTCCTCAGAGCTGTCCTCCGGCAGGACATGTCGTGGTTTGACACAGATACCGAATTCAATCTGGCTTCTAAAATGTCGGAGTAAGTAAAAAACCGATGTAAAAAAAACATTCGCTTACTTCGCTAAAGGATACACCCCCTTTATCGAAGTTCGCTTAGACCATTTTTAACCGATTTTAAAAAAGAAGGAGGTCTTACTTTCGACTGTATTATAAGTTATTTTTGATTTTATCTGTTTTAAAGTAATGTTCTAGAAAGGTACCTAACGTGATCCCGCAGTCTGTATTTTGATTTCAATTTCAAAATTAAAGATACACCTTACGTGGCAATCAAAATGATAATCATAGTCATATATGGATGTTTAAAATAATCATTCTGATATTTATAACGCGGATTTGAGGCGGTGATGAAACCATCGCCGTAGCCACACCGCAGGTGGCGCGCTGCGTGGCGATCTGATGGCATTATTTTGGATCATTAGTATAAGTCATCTAAAGTGATCAGCGGATCCACTCTTTCCGAAGCTGCCACCGCTAGCCGTGCGGCCTCGGCTTTAGACAAGTCAAGTAGTCATTCCATAATCTTTTTAGGCAAGTAATTAATATTAATTTGAAGTCGCTACACTGCTAATAAATCAGTTAGAATCGGTGGCCATTGAAGCAAAGATGACTACGACTTGGCAACTAAAGGCGATTACACGATACTTCTGCCTTTCAATTATTGGCAGGACATGGTAATAAATCTGATTAAAAATCTGAATAAGCAATACTTAAATGTAATGAAATAATCTCCCCGCGGTCGAGCGCATAATATAGAACTTTCAATGCGGGACAGCAGACAGCGGACAGCTGTCCCCGAGACCTGCCTCGGGCGGAAGACAGCACGACATCTTCGAGACGCTTCTGAAATGGAGCATCACCATCACGATCCATTAAACGCCTTTGACCGCTCTACGGACATAATATTGTAACAATGTAGTTACTCTCGTTTTAGAAACCTCATGAGCTTGAAGGAGGGTATGGGCGAGAAGCTGGTCGTGGTGGCGAACCTGGTGGGCACGTCCATCATCTGTATGTGCAGTTCGTTTCCCATGGGCTGGGAGCTCACCCTGGCTTGCGTTGCTGTCATGCCGTTCTCACTGGCGACCGCAGTCGCCTTGTCCAATGTAAGTTTTCTCTATTGCTTCTAAGTTAGCATTCGAACATCGCCAGGTGCACGGAGAGTAGGTTGTCATATTTATTCATAAAATAATGAGTTCACTGCCGAAGTCTCCTGAAAAAGGTTTGTGACAGATTTTGCCAGGTAAACACAGTTTACTTGGTGGCCGGAGTACCACGAAGGTTTATGCTTCATGGAAAGGAATTCAACATATTATTATACTACAGAAATGTATACAACACTAAGGATGTATTTCAGTACCAAACGAAGTCATCCATTCAAGAGATGGAGTCGTACAGTCTGGCTGGGAAGCAGGCTGAGGAGGTGCTGAAGTCAGTCCGGACTATCGTGGCCTTTGCTGGAGAAACTAAAGAAGCTGAGAGGTAAAGCACATAAAATTATTTGACCTACTAAAAGAAAAAATAAATAAGTTGATTAAACGTCTCGAAATCTCTTAATCGAATCTTAAATTAAATAACTTAATACTCTGCGCTCTGCGATTTTCTTACTTTGACCATCCGTTTAACACGAAAAAGTGGATTTTTGGAATTAAAAGTATCATATTATTATATCAAAAGTACAATCCCAAATAGTCTATTTTTGTACATTTAATTGACGTTCCATGGTAGTCTCTTGCCACCGCGGCACTTCATGAAACGTTATATTGTTCTGGTAACTTCCATGGGTAGAGAACTAGTGACATGTAAATATAGTAGACGGAGACAAATCGAAGCAGCAATAAAATCATCAGTCATATTTCTAAATCCACGACTAACTAAATGAAACCAATCAGCGCAACACATTGTTTCTACCCACCTGGACGCGCCGAGAATGATTTAGCTTGACAATTTCTCAAGGGTAAGTCTGAGCGACTCATTTCGTAATAACTAATATGAATCGTTTTGGTATACTATGTTATCTATGTTTCCATGTGTCTCCATTCTAGATACAAGCAGCTTCTGGAGCCCGCTGAAGGGTTCGGTCGCAAGCGAGCGCTATTTACCGGCATTGGGAACGGGTTTAACTGGGTCCTCACATACTCCTTATGCGCTATCGGCATTGCCTACGGCACCAGGCTCGTGATGATTGACTTTAATAGTGGACCTTCGGAACCCAAATATCTGGTCGGCACGATGTACGCTGTGAGTATCCAAACTGAGAATAGAAAAACAATTTATTACACAACAATCAACCTCTGACATTCAACAATCAAGTGTACCTAAGTATATACTTACTCTATTTTCTGACAGAGACGCATAACTGTTCACTTTGTCGTGATTAAAGCTTTGGATCATATACACATTAAAAATGAGCAAATAGGAGCTCGCAACAACAACCATAACCGAAGGAAACTCGTGAAATAAAATTCGACGTCTGTAGCAATTTTTATATCATATTTTAGAGACAAATCTACAGCACTGTGTGCTCTGCCGAATGACATGCACTTTATTACTGTTCTCAGATCCTATTCAATTCCTACATGGCAACCCAATCGATCACGTTCTGCGTGCCTCACGTGGAAGTGTTCGCAGCGGCGCGGGGCGCGGCCGCCAGCATCTTTCACTTGCTGGACAGAGAGCCGAAGATCGACAGCCTGGACCAGCGCGGGATGGTCCCTAGGAGGGTCAAGGGAGAAATCAAGCTGGAAGATATCTACTTCAGTTACCCTTCCAGGCCCGATACCAAGGTAAGGAATACATTTAGTGTGCTTTGGTTTAGTTAGGTAAGTATTAATCGAGTATCTACCATCCGCTTCTATTCATTGTGCGGCAAAACCTCCATCTTATATATAAAATTCTCGTGTCACAATGTTCGTTCCCGTACTCCTCCGAAACGGCTTGACCGATTCTCATGAAATTTTGTGAGCATATTGAGTAGGTCTGAGAATCGGCCAACATTATTTTTCATACCCCTTAGTGATGAGGGTTGTCCACCCTTAACATTTTTCTTTAAATTTTTAGACATAAGACTTCTCTCACTCCCTACCTACACAGTTGTCGGCCATCATTATTGTTTATGCATCAAGTGTAACAGTAACGTTGACAATTATTATATTGCTATCTCAGTGTAACTCTCATATTAAATATTAATCATTCCTATTTTATTAATAATAATTAAATTATCAATTTTGAGTGTATTTTGCACGATTAGTTAATCAAGTGATTTTCATAACCTCAAAAGTACATAACACGTGGCACGAGCTTCCACCAACAACGGCTTTTGTGTTGTAAGTATACTTTTTTTTATTTATATCGAAAATGTTGTTGGAAACGGTCAAAAAAGATTCGGTGGAATTTAATTTTTATTAAAAATGGGCAAACTTTTTTTTTGTATTCATTTTTTTACCATTTCTAACCATATATTTTCGAAATGATTATGAAAAATAAAATTTTTCGCTTTTGTAAAACAATCTAATGTTTACATGAATATGTAAACAAATGTGTGTACAACCAAATATTAAATACATTATAACTAGGGCCAAGATTTTTGCCGTGATTTCATTTTAACATTTTACAATTAATGCTCTTAAGTTTTTGACATTACGGCAAATATATTTTATTAGTGAAGAGTTATTCACAGTGAGTCATTTTTGAAGCTAGAAAATTTAAATTATTTTTTTTTGCTTTTAATTAGATATAAATAAATATGACATACACAGTTTGTAAAAAATTACCATTGGGTTAAGTACAAATAGGGGACGAAAGTTTGTATGGAAATATGTAAGGGTACCACTGCACCGATTTAAAAAAATATTTCACTAATGGAAAGCTACATTGACAGCGAGTAACATAGGCTATATTTTATCCCCAAATTCCCGCGGGAACAGAACTACGCGGGTGAAACCGCGGGGCGCAGCTAGTTATTATTTAAAAAAAAATCATCAAAACCACCTATTTCCATAACTTGTAGGAAAATTACGCGTTTATACATCACACACAATTTTTGTCTACGTTATTATACTATGCTTTTTAAAACAACTGAAAATTAGAAATAAATTATCTAGACACTTTTAATTATAACTTTACCTTCATTTTTGATATGGATAGATAATCGAACTTCAAATTTTTTCAGAACATAGGTATTTGCCTAGATGTTACTGTGTTTACATGTACCTACCTACAGAAACCCGATTGCTGTTCGATTCTTATAGTTTCGTCTGGCAACAACCTAAGTTGTTGGGCGGTATACGAGTATACGTGTTTTTCTCAACCTTACCCAATTAAAACGGTAAACGCTTTTCCTCAGGTTTTAAAGGGTTTCTCGTTTCACATCAAAGCGGGAGAGTGCGTGGCTCTGGTAGGGGCGTCGGGGTGCGGCAAGTCTACCATACTGCAGCTGCTGCAGAGACTGTACGACCCGCTGTCAGGGTCTGTCAGACTCGACGGCAAGGACTTGAAGAACCTCAATCTTGGATGGCTACGATCATCCTTGGGTATGTTTTTGTAGGCATTTAGTTTTTATTTGGCTATTGTTTGTTCTTACGTCAACAGCAAGCAAAAGAGGCTTAGCGTGCGGCGTGCGGCATGACGTCCGTCACTTGAATTCTTTCATACAAAGTTTATCAATTTGACAGCGCCGCGCTGCACGCCGTACGCCGAGCTGCATTGATCTGTCTTACGCCTTAATGTCATCGGCAGGTGTGGTAGGACAGGAGCCAGTACTGTTTCGCGGCTCTATCCACGACAACATTGCCATTGGCGTTCCGGATGCGACGCGTGAAGAAGTGCAACGCGTCGCGGAGATGGCATACGCACACGACTTTATAACCAATCTCCCCAAAGTGAGTGAAGTGAACGCGTGGTCCATGAGAATGTAGCAGCGGCGCTAATCTGTTTCTTCAGCTTAGTATGAAACTCCTTATGATCCACATTCTTTTCTTATCCCGGCCCTTCCCAGCTGAAAACCTGAGGTGCCCATTAATATTATACTGATTTCAGAAGCGAACGCTACAAAACTAATGTTTTCTATGTACAGTTTCTGCAGCGGGTCCTCGATGTTCTTTTTTTAATCCTGGAGTCAATAGTGAGAAGAGTGACGCGTGTGTTAAGGGATACGACACGGTGATCGGCGAGCGCGGCGCGTCGCTGTCGGGTGGGCAGAAGCAGCGGGTGGCCATCGCGCGCTCTCTGCTGCGCGAGCCGGCGGTGCTGCTGCTAGACGAGGCCACCTCCGCACTCGACCCGCACTCCGAGCGGCAGGTGCAGGCGGCGCTAGACAGGGCCAGCGTGGGACGCACTACAATCATGGTCTCGCACAGGTGAGCAGAACTTTTTTAAAGGTCATACTGCGGCGATTCCAACCGGCTGTTAGCATAACGACGCAAAAGTGGATTTTTTCATTCAGCCAGTGTCAAAGGAATTTAAACTTTTTGATTTAAAAATATTTAACCATATTAAATCCTCCTTTCACCGTGAGGTATGTTTCACTTTGCCAGTTATTCCATGAAAGTTCAATTATTTTTTTGTGTTCCTACCTCTTTGTTGAGAGTGCTAAGTTTTTTTCAGCACTCAAAGCACTTCTCAAAAACATCCAGTCATGTGCTTCATATCATAATTATCGTTCTTGCTATTGACCCATTTAGGTAATAACACAAATTGTGGAGCTTTCAATTGAAGAATTAATTTGTACCTACTAAATATGGTACGGAGGCTCTTGGTCTACAGAACGGCTTCTTATTATAATAACAGATTGCTGTAGACTTTGTATCATAAAATATTCATAATACTGTATTATGCACATATATTGTATGTCTAACTCTTAGTTTACATATTCCTTGAAATATACTATTCAATTCACAACATTTGTATTCTTAGGTTATCTACGATAGTGAACGCTGATCGAATTGTCTGCATGGACCAGGGGGCCATTGTCGAAGAAGGAACGCATGACGACCTCATGAAAACCAAAGGTATACCTATACTATATGCTTGTATTACTTAAAGTATATCCATTGAAGATATTAAAAAGAAATGCTGAGTGGTGTCTATCTGATTTCGTATCACTAAATACTAACCCGATAGCGATGCAGTTTTCGCTGTTTAGTATCTTAGAACAGCCTGATACAGGAAGTGGACGTTGCGACAGAACTAGGAAGAGATGATGGGACGAACTTAACACCTTTAAAAAAACTGGTTAAGCTAAGCTCAAGATCGCAATATCTGGAAATCGTGGCCTCTGCCCAACAATACGACAATACAAGCTTATCGTAATCGTACCTAATCGTAAATAGTTATTGAATTGAGCTTTTCAAAAACCACTGTCGTCTGATTTTTCCATTTATCCCTTCTACTCATGCATTTTAACACGTTCACTGCTGAAAAAACAACTGTCGTGTTTTTCATAACTTGCCACGGGTACGGCAAAACATAACTGTTGTGTTTGTTGTATGGAAAAACACTATGGTGCATAGCCGCACCTGTGGCTAGACAAGCAAAACGCCTCAGCATTCGAAGTGTTAATCCGATTTTGTCTCATATTATGTGGTTTTTAAAATGATCGATGCAATTATCATGTGATACTTACCTAATGATAAGGATGATACATACCTTACCTATTTGGTGTCAATAAAGAGTTATGTATCTATGTATCTATCTATGTGTTAGTAAGTACCCGCCGATGAACGCTGTTTGCACTGCTGTGACTTCAAATGGATCCAATCTTATATTTCCCAGGTTTCTACTACAATCTGGTGACAGTGGGCAATGAGGTTAAAGCACCGGAAGGGATAATACAGTTGATGGAAGAAGGAGGAGAAATTGTAAATGAAGAAGGTTGCTTAGGACCTAGACTTGAAGTCAAACGAAGCTCCAAAAGAAGACTTCATAGACATCACTCGTTCAAAATAGGTATTTATTAACCTCTTTTAAAATAGTGGTGTTATTAGTTAGATGTGTGGTATCTGTTTGTCTGTCTGTGCCATCGTAGTAGCTCCCATTAGATAAACAATTTGTTTTTTTTTTTTATTTTTGTGTCAAAGGTGACCTCTTTGACATTATTCTTAGCTATATTTCAAGGAACTGTGAATATGTTATACATAGATAGATGGTGATCAGGGTCGAATGATGGAGTAGGACAGACAAATCAGTAAATACCTATGTGTCGGGGGATTTTTTCATTTTAAAATTTATTTTGCTTACTAACAGGCGTGGCGCACTGTTAACCTTGGCAGTGCCGGCTCTCCCGCCGTATGATGTCATCGGGCGTACTGTTTCAGTGTAATATCGATTTAACGATTTTAGGTATATTTCCGTAGGCATTTATTTATTAATTTTATTTATGTTATTCTTCTGTAAGTTGTATTTATTCTTTGCCACTGTCTGGTTAGTAACTCCAAAAAGCAGACATATGATGCCTGCAATCCACTGAAACATTCTAGCAATACACTATCAATCAATTTCGGATGAGGTAGCGGCGGCTTCTGGCAGGCATCAGATTTTATCAGATCAATACACTGTACGGCCATGCTCAGCCTAAGTAATGTTTTTCAGAAAGCCACGACTGGATGACACCGCGCGGCTCCATTTGCTCCGTGATGTCTACAGGCTTGCAGAACTTCGTGTATAATGAAGATTTAGAATCTGACGAAGAAGGAGCAAACGAAGATGAGGTATATTCCAATAAAAATACTTACGTACATTATCAGCATTATTATAAGGTTTAAAACCGTCTTCATCGTAGAAAACCTCATCAGGTTTCTACCTTATAAAATCATACTCGAGTGCTTCACAAAAATTACGATGCCCTGTCGATTCAGTCTTCGGATTGCACACCGCAAGGCGTAGGTTTGAAACCAATAGGTTTGATAATAATCATATTAGTTTCGTAGATCATAATATTTTGACTTATTTTTTTGTATTTCTATACTTATGTATATGATATTATTTTTGACGTGTAAAAGTGCAATATTTACAATAAATTAATTGAGTTTGAGTTTGAGTTCAATTGACCTCAAAAAAGGAGCACGAGCTTCCGATGAGGGAAAACATTGTTAAAACCTTGGTGGTAACTGGTGTTTAGTACCAAACTGGTAAACACCCTCAAGTAAAAAATCTGTCGCCAAACCACAATCAGGATGTTCTGAGAGCAGTCCTGAAAGCTCCCATTCTAAGCTACGCATGTTTATCTGCATCGACCTCTATATGTGACGATGGAATGCTTATAACCTGTGCTTTAACCTTGGTCTGATGTTACGCAGAAAGTGAAGTCAGTTAGCGACTGGGAGCTGCTGAAGCTGAACGGGCCGGAGTGGCCACTCATCACCATTGGCTCCATCGCCGCCTTCATCCAGGGTGCCTGCTTCCCGGCCTTTGCAATGCTTTTCGGATTTTCTAGTGGAGTAAGACCATCGTCTTTATCAATAAGATTCTATTTTTAACACGTAACAAAAAATACATAATTATGTGTCAGCCCTTATTTTGGGCACTCTGCCAAACTCGATTGTCTGGGATAATAATGATAAATCTTAATTTATCGTTTATAGCACGTTACGCAGTAAAGTCTCAAAGTAAAATCAGTAAAGTGATACACTAGGGTCAGCTTTATCATCAAGTTGTCTTCAAGTTTATCGTCATAGTTATTGTTTTATTTAAGTACTGACCCACCTGAGTAAATACCATTCTATTCCAAAAACAAAAAAACAGTTAATTGAATCAGGCGTTACTTTGCGGAAATCCATCTATACATATAATAAAACTGTAACTCGACCAATTCTGTACATTGAATATTTTTCGAAAATTTTTAGTTATTTATGCATAGAATTCAATAATGAAACGCAAAAAGAACTTTTTATAATTCTTGTTGGTCTATCTGTCTGTCTGTATGTCCCTTCGTGGCAGGTATACACTATAGCGACTGTAACGCTGTATCCTCAGAAATAAACTAGCTATAATATTTTTTCTAGAAAAAATAAAGGTATTTTTGTAATTAATTGAATTTAAATATAATTAGTGATAGCTACATCTATTGGAAGTATTGAAAAACTTAGTTGTCATGATTCAAAATTACCACAGAAAATTACTTATAATATTAAACCTTAAAATTACATGAGTCAACTGTTTTTTTTAAGAAGAATAAGGATTAAATTTCGAAAAGGTGTAAAATCAAAGCAAACACCTATTTGATTATATTGCAATTATGATTAATGTGACATTTATCGGCGGGAGCCACAGATAACACGAGACATATGGCGTTGCGATGATGGTTGAATGAAAGTTTAAAAATCATTTGTTTAATAATGACACTGTCTAAATGCACGAATTGTGCGAAGCCAAAACAAAAGGAATAAAATAATGTAACTGAAATAAAATAAGAAATAATAAAGTACTGCTAATAAATGTCGCTACTTTTTTTGAAATAAAACTTATTTACACACGCTTGACTTGGGGAGTAAGCTGGTAATGCGTTACGAGAGCGTTATGAAAAGTGTGATCGGGCGAGGCGAAAGGAACTTGAGAGGAAGATATAAGTTAGTGAAAATAGAAAGAGAGATAGGTACGTTTCGAATATATTTTTTAAATATCTTAGAAAAAACTTTTGAAATATTTTTTTAGTTTACTTCTATTATGTGTCCCAGCACAGATTTCGATTTGCGGACACAATTGCGGTTTTATCTAAGATACCACTTAAATTGAGTTTATTATTACTACGTAGGAGAATATTACTCATTCATCATCATTTTAATCAGTATTATTGAATAGTTTTGGTAAGTTTTATTATATCTTTAAATTTGTTGACCGTCGCGTGTATTGAATTAATAGTTTTGATAAGTAAGTTTTAAGTATCCATAATAATAAAGTAAAAAGTACGTCATGGTTATAGTAGTTCTCAATTCGTCCACGAGCGGCGTTGGATCTCATGAAATTTGGTAAATGTTGTTATTGAATGGAACTAGATGTCGGGCGCGTCGAGTTACCTCGCGGTAGCGTTTCGTTTATGATTAGAGAGGTGCTCGCCGAACTTCGTCAACTCGTCAGTACAATCAGTCTAAAAATAAATTAAACTTAACTCTATTTTTGTAGCTCGTTCCACGAATAAAATTCGCTGGCACGAGCATATTATTACACAACTATGTTCT
Organism: Campaea margaritaria; assembly: GCA_912999815.1. Lineage (NCBI taxonomy): Eukaryota > Metazoa > Arthropoda > Insecta > Lepidoptera > Geometridae > Campaea > Campaea margaritaria. Next base: position 13,837,382 of record OU538788.1, read on the forward strand.
ATGAAATAATAATATTCGTACAACATACTATTTTGAATTATAATCTTATTGCCAATATTAATCTGCAATAATAATATTATTCGACTTTTGCCAGAGCAGAATTCCAAGAATAGATAAAAGAAATAAAAGAAATTAAATAAAAGAAGAAAGAAGAAGAAATAGAAGAATAAAAGAATATTTTAAAATATAAAATAAAAATATATTTTAGAATATTTTTTAATAAGAATAGATTAAATTAATAATAGATAGAATAGAAGTTTGAATGTCTTAAATTAATTAATAAAATGTTGTATTTTAATGCAATTTTTCGGATCGATCAAACTCAAATCATTTATTGTAAATAGGCAAAATATTACACTACTTACTTATCACTTACTCATCATTATCATGGAGATTGGGACATTGAAGCCATGCATTTTTGTCTTTAACATAGTCATTAATAGTGTAATAGGCTTTCTTTTTGAGATTAACCTTAATAAATGTTTTAAACCTCTGCATGGGCAATTGATCAATTCCCTCTGGTAACTTATTATAAAAGCGTGTACAGTTCCCCATAAATGAACCATTACCTACTGCAAACGAAATCTTTTTAAATCGGATCATATGCATGCAATCCGATCCGCGGATCGGATCAAGACGTTGCGATCCATTACGATCCACAATATCGGATCGAGCTTAAAAAAATCGCATCCCTCCGAATTCATAAATGACACTCGGGCGACTCTTTGCTGTGCGACTTCATAGCGTTGCTTGTGGCTCTCTGATTGGTTCCAGTTATGTTGCAAAGTTCACTCTAGAGTTAACAGATGTCAAATCAATGTGACATTGACAACATGTCATGGCATAGCATAGACAGCTGCAAGAAATATAGTACTCTCTACTGTAATGTAAACAATGTATTTCAATGTAAACACATCGTCCTCGTCGCCGCCGTAGTTGGAAAACTGAATAACTAACACATTAATAATTTGCGAAATAAATCGACTTTTTTGCGATTTCCATGAACTCTAATTAATCAACCTGCATCTTTCTGTGTCATAAAAATTTTGATATGATAATTAATCAAAAAGTTATACGGAAATTAACCTTGCAAGGCGCTATAATTATGTGGAAAAATAAATTAAGAGGAACTGAAAACAATAGCGAAGGAAAATTAGATAACTGAGCATTAAATAGCTAAGTAAAGTCATGCGTCACTTTGAGAGTGAATAAAATGCATAAAGTTGTTTATTCAGTTTTCCCTCGACGCATTTATGCCCTACAGGAACAATGCAGTTCGGAAAAATTAGTTAGTAAAATCAGCTAAACAATTTATCGTGCCCAATGAATTAATTATTTTGATAAACCGGGACTATTCAAATTGAATAAGTACATTTAATCCATTATCCTCTACAGTTCCCTGACTGTTTAGCAAATTCAGGAGGTGTCAAATTATAAAACTAAGAGATTTTGTTCAATATGATTGAAGCAGCCGAAGCACAAATGAATAGTTCCTAAAAATTAACTATGCCTGCAAGTATTAACCTATTGAATTCACTTACAGTGTATGCACCTATCTTAAACAGTACACTAACTACAGATAAACAGTTATTCATAATCTTGAGCCTAAAACTGTAAATTACTCTATTTAAAATCATTTCCGGATGGCAAATCGTTAATGGTTGTTTGACGATGGCAAACTTGCATACCATGTGTGTAATTCGGCAGGTATTGTTGTATTCTTGGCTTCCATTATCGGAAGAGGGTGCTCCTCCATGCCATTGCTATGACCTCTTGTGCAATGTAAATGTCTGCGAGCATTGGCCTCAGTGTCACTCGTCTAGTGGTACAAAATGTGTATGGTGTTATGGATTATCATAAGCATAGCAACATTGGATTATCCTTGGTGATCCTACTTTTTAAAGCGAAAATAAGGTTGTAAGGGATTGAAATACGGATAAAAGTTTGTATGGAAGTTTCGTCATTTTTGTAGCTAGAAGCTTGAAAATTATTTTTTAGGCTTTTCAATACATATGAATATAAATATGACATTCTATGGTTGCAAAAAATTTACCCTTAAGGGGGTGAAATAAAAATAGGGGATAAAAGTTTGTATGAAAATATGTAAGGTTTCAACTAAACCACTGCACTAATTTTAAAAATTATTTCTCTAATGGAAAGCTATATTATCAGCGACTAACATACCTGGGCTACATTTTATTCCCGTGTTCCCACAGGAACGGGATTCATCTGATAATTAAAGCGGATTTAGAGCTGGATTTATTTTAAATCTTTTTTATTTCAAAAATATTTATTAACATTCTTGGATGCTGTTTTAGATCTTCATACTAACGGATCGTAGCGAGGTGCTATACCAAGCGGACGTCTTCGCGGGCATGTTTGTGGTAGTGGCCGCCATTGCAGGCATCGCCATGTGTCTACAGAGCACCACCTTCACCAGCGCTGGCCTTAAAATGACAACTCGCCTCCGGTTGCAGTACTTTTCTGCATTGTTAAAACAGGTATAAGGGATAGGTGAAGGGTAGGTAGGTAGGTACTTCAATACCAACTAATTTATTTCTGTATTGACAAATTAATTTTACGACTACGTTTAGAATCCATAGGTTCTAAACTAGTATAAACTGTGTTTCAGGAGCCAGTGGTTTCTCCCGTGTTAAGAGGAGGTGACAAATGAGATGACTAAGAGAGAATCAAACTTCACACTAATGTTATGAATGCGAAAGTTTGTGTGTTTGTTTGGCCTCTCTTCGCGCCGCAACGGCTTAACAGATTTGGATGGTATTTGGTATATAGATACTTTATGTCCTGAAATAACAAACACATAGGATACTTTGTATCCCGTAAAACGTGAGCCTGCGGTCTCATGGCCTGATTTTTGACGGATCAGAACGAGTCGACGCGCCGCGCCGTGGGGACGGTCTCGTCCGTGGTCGTCTGGCAGTGCCTGTCATCGCCCGTCCGATCCGTTGGGAATCGGTAAATTTAATTTGCAATGTATTTTCCAGGAAATCGGGTTCTTCGACAAGGATTCAAACACGGTAGGAGCATTGTGCGCCCGCCTGAGCGGCGACGCCGCAGAGGTCCAAGGCGCCACGGGGATGAGGGTCGGACTCATCCTACAGGGACTCAGCTCCGTGGTCGTCGGGTTCATAATGGCTATTTGCTATAACTGGAAACTCACACTGGTCGCCACCGCGTTTCTCCCACTGGTATGTTTCGATAGACTTTTGGTTCCTGGGACGTTTGCTGCAGATTCAATCTAGTGCTATCTTTATCTGGCACTAAACAGCTGACAAGGATAACAATAGACTATAATCAAAGTTAACAAGCGTTCCAGAAATCGGCGTTAGAGCCAGATTTAAAAAAGGTTGTCAAGTAGTTGATTGTAATGCCTACATTATATCGGTATATATATTATACCTTTACAGATGGTAGGCAGTATCTGGCTTGAAGGTATAGTATCCCAGAAGTCCCAAGTGAACGAACGTGCCGCAATGGAGTCAGCGACGGCGATAGCAACAGAAGCAGTTGTTAGCATCAAAACTGTACAAAGTTTGGGTAAACAATGTTTTTCTTTTTAATGATTTCTGTAAGCGCCCAAAGGAATCTCTCGCATATTTAAAACTCTACGCTCACGCGGCGCGAACTAAACTTTACTGCCAAACAAAAGTAGCGAACATGTTTTTACTTCGATATTCATTTTACACAAGTCAAATAATTATTTACTTTTTCGTAATACAGCTAATTGAAGCTATGCACATGTACAACGACTTTCGAGCCCAACTGTACCTTTAATTTTGAAGGGGAAATTCCGTCGCCTTCCAGGAATCGAGACTACGTTCCTTAAGAAGTTCGAGACCGCGCTGGGCGTGGCTTGCGCTGCCGTGGCCAAGAAGACTCGGTGGCGCGGGCTGGTGCTGGGCCTCGGCGTGTACGTGCCCTTCATGTCCTACTGCTGCGCCACCGTGTACGGCGCAGTGCTCGTGTCCCAAGGCGAGCTGGAGTACAAGATCGTCTTACTGTACGTATTATCACAGTATAACGACTATAAGATGTATCAGGCTGTGGTTGCAGTATAGAAACTCAAAATTCAAATCATCTATTGCAAGTAGGTAGGCAAAATATTAAAAAAAAAAAAAATATCATCATATAAACTATAATGATTATATTTGAAAAAGTTTGAGTTTCAAAAAGGACATCTTAACCAGAGAGTATTCTAAATTGGCTATGCCTGCATTTCGTTCGCGCTTACTTATGTTTATATAGATACACATTATCTTCTGAATAAACTTTGTAAGAAGTCGAAGTGGAACACGAGAATTGAAGCTAAAATTCTTGTAATTTCCAATAAAATTTGTTGCGCCATTTTAGAGCCTATTCGAAATAAACTTTCTAATAAATCTATAGATAAAAATTCTAATAATGGTCATTTATATTTAAGCTAAGGTTACAGCTTTCACTTTGATTTTGTATCTAGGATGGAATCTGGTTTCACTGACACCCAGAAGACAAATTGCCCCAAAAAATAATATTATCTTACTTCATATTTCCAGAGTAAATGAAGCTGTAATGTATGGAGCGTACATGTTGGGCCAGTCACTGGTGTATGCACCTAGCTTCAAGTCGGCCAAGTCTTGCGGAGCCAGGATCCTATCTATCATTAGGAGGACGCCCAAAGTTCGGACGGAAGATGGGGTCAGAGACAGAAAGGATTGGGTAATTCAAATGTTATTTTTTTTTCTTCAGAATTTAATTCTTGTTACCTATCTTTGCTGATTATTTTATGTCTCCTCTCCTTAACGCCAACGGGATATTCTCATATTTCATGTTTAACAGAAAAGTTCTCATATAATGTCAGCTTTTATGTTTTCTGTATCTATACTTACTTAGAATAAATAAATTAAATAAATAAATAATAAATTAGTTAATTAGATTGGTTTGGGCTTCGGCCTATTGGCCTTTTGCCTTCACTTCAACTTTGTCAATTTCAACTTTTTCACAGACATATTTTATTGCAGAATGCTACTGGGAACTTCGGTATAAGGGACGTAGATTTTGCGTACCCCACTAGGCCAAACCAGCAAGTCCTGCGTGGTATAGACTTGAAGGTGGAAGCAGGAAAGACTGTGGCGCTGGTTGGGTCCTCAGGCTGCGGCAAATCCACCATCCTGCAGCTGTTGCAGCGATTCTACGACGCTGACTCGGGCCATATCGTGAGTCTCCCTCTACCCGTGCAAGCAAACGCTTCGCCACGCGTTCTATTCGATGTCTGTTTGACAGGGCCTTTATTGCGAATTATTAAAGTTTTGGTAAAAATATATCGTCGGTACAATAGTAAACTAGCCAATCTGAAATATTTGTAGTTTTGACTTAAACCCTACCATAGTAAATACACCAATCTACTATTATTACCGACGATAATATCAAACAAATATTTCAGACTAGCTGTGCCCCGCGGTTTCACCCGCGTAGTTCCTGTTCCCGCAGGAATATGGGGATAAAATATAGCCTATGTTACTCGCTGTCAATGTAGCTTTCCATTAGAGAAAATTAAACCGAAACTTTACATATTCCTATACATACTTTCATCCCCTATATTTATTTTACCCCTCAAGGGTAAAGTTTTACAAAAATTGAATGCCAAATTTATTTATATCTAATCAAAAGCCTAAAAAATAAATTTCAAGCTTCTAGCTTCAAAAATGACGATACTTCCATACAAACTTTCATCCCCTATTTCAAACCCTTACAATGCATTTTTTGCGATAAAAAGTAGCCTATGTCCTTCCCTAGGCTCTAGACTATTTCTGTACCAAATTTCATTTCAATCGGTTCAGTAGTTCAGGCGTGAAAGAGCAACAGACAGAGTTACTTTCGCATTTATAATATAAGTAAGGATTGGCTAGTTTAATATTGTACCGACGATATATTTCCAAGCAAGCTTTCATAAAATACGTATTTGGTACTGCAAGTTGATCAAAATTAGTTCAAACACCATCAATCTACTGTTAGTCACCGAGGAGTTCCGTTGTCGTCTACCTTTCGTATCTATCATCAGATCAGCTCGCTGTCACCATAATATTGTTTTGTCATCGGAACTTGAGAGACTAGTCTTTGTGAAAGGTGTCAAGTTTGTCCCGCCACCTCATCCTAGGTCTACCGCGACGTCGTCTTGCTGTGTCAGGGAACCAGTTTGTGTCGATTTTGGCCCACAGATCATCTGGCATCCGTCAGACGTGCCCTGCCCAGTCCCACTTCCGCTTAGCGGCTATATCGGCTACGTCAGCAATTTGAGTTGTAGAGCGTAGCCACAGTGTAGCAGTGTTTAAAACTCGACTATTTAATTTAACACCTAAAATATTATGCCACGCCCCATCTTTCTCTCCATCGATTCGTAATTTTTTTTCCTGTTTAGTGCAGTGGATATCCATCGGTGACGCATCACCTCGATAAAGTCCCCATCATAAAAAAAACGTTTAAAAATGCGCCGTACGCTCTTTTCGTAGGCGCAAGTAGGCTAATGGGTGTCATAAAAAGACTAAAAAATAAATTCAGTAAGTTTCTATAAATAGTAATTTTTTTTCGAATAACACTTATCACGGCTGCTTCTGTTATAAAATGTAAACTTAGGTGTATGACATACCGCGTGGGAAACGAAATGTGTTCTAAACTCTCAGGAACTGGATGGGCGCGACACCCGGATGGCGCTCACGATCCCGCGGCTGCGGCGGCAGCTGGGCGTGGTGCAGCAGGAGCCGGTGCTGTTCGATCGCACTCTCGCCGAGAACATCGCGTACGGCGACAACAACCGCAAGGTCACCACGCACGAGATCGTTGCCGCCGCCAAGGCCGCCAACATCCACAGCTTCATCGTCTCGCTTCCCAAGGTACGGAGCGACACCGTCGCCGTAACCGTGCCGAGTTGTCTCATGCCGTGCCTTAACGCGTTCACTGCTGAAAACACAACTGTCGTGTTTTTGATAATTTGCCACGAGTACGACAAAACACAACTGTTGCGTTTGTTGTGTGGGAAAACACTATGGCGCGTGCAGAGCTGCATCCGTGACTAGACAAGCAAAACGGCTCAGCAGTCAAAGTGTTAAGCCATGGCTTAGGACAACTTGGTATCCCGCAAAATATCACGAGGACCAATCAATTTCCCCATCCTTCCAAAGCACTGAACGCAACCGGGTGGCTGTGTAGTTGCAGCGTCACGATTTCATTGCTTAAGTGCCACTACTCGGGCAGGCAGGGTTACAAGGTCTATGCTGAATCGGTCTCGGTCTCGGAATGCGGTCAGCGTCCGTGCACAGTCATGCAGGGTGACTTCTTAACGAATAACTTATTGCTTAGCCTTATCGCGGTTCGAATTATGGTAAATGTTTACCGACCAGACCTACGTCATACCTACCTCCGAAGGCGGACGTTCTGCTACTAAGCTACTTTCGTTACCACGTATTTACTGTCTGTGCAGGGTTACGACACCAACCTGGGGTCGAACGGCGCGCAGCTGTCGGGCGGGCAGAAGCAGCGAGTGTGTATCGCGCGCGCCCTCATCCGCTCGCCGCGGCTTCTGCTACTCGACGAGGCCACATCCGCTCTCGACGCCAACAGCGAGCGGGCAAGTATCCCACAGTTCCACTGGACCTACCTGCTGACTACCACTTTATTATTACCACATACGTACATAATATATATTTTTTTTAATATTATATTTAAATATTATCTTTATTCTGTGTTCTTGACAGTTGAAGTAGATTGAGTTTTAAAAAATTAAATATTTAGATATTAGGTAAGCAGGGGGTCCTACCCAAACCAAAAATGTCAAGTGGTCTACGAGACAAACAGTTTGAGGACCTAAAATCCACAACATGAATAAGAGTATAAGCACGAAAGTCTGCCAACATGTCTACTACTTAACCATGTCATTCCAGGCGGTTACGGAGGCCCTCGAGAAGGCTGCCCAGGGTCGCACCTGCATCACCATCGCCCACCGCCTCTCTACTATCAAAGACGCTAATCTTATCTGCGTACTAGATAAAGGTAAGTACCTACCGGCCTACCTCTGCCCGCTATGATAGTGTACCCTTTCAATGTACCAAAATGTACCAAATGTTCAAATGCACCAAACGACTCTTGTTTGTACGTCATAGTAGGTACTTAGGTTTACCTATTGCTTAGCTTCACCATAGACTACATAAATTAGTAAGGCTGTGTCTACTAAACGAGGTACACACTGATAATCCTATTTGACCATTAAGTACGCTTAAAACGCAACGCACCGAGAGTTGTAGGTGTGCAAAAACGGCGGTAACGGTAAACCGTGCCCGCCGTTTTTGCGAACACTGACGGACCGCCTGGTGGTAAACCACCAGGCGGTCCGTCAGTGTTCGCCAAACTAATCATTATTTGTAAAAAAATTTCTCTACGAAGAAATAGTTATATTTATTATTCGCATTTCAGGCATAATAGTGGAGCGCGGCACTCACGCGGAGCTGATCAACTTGAAGGGACATTACTGGAAGATGTGTAAAGGCCAAAACATGGCTTAGATCCACGGCAATTCAATCAATCAGAAAATGTTATTATGTTAATGGTATTAGTAGCTAACGTAGGAAAAACTAGTTAGAATAGAAAGTAGAAATTTATGGATTAATATAAACAGCTATACTTTGTCTGACTGTGGTTTTAATTATGCCTACCATTTTTCTGAAAGTGGATAAGTTCCCTCATAGTTTCAGACGCAGTTTACAGTTTACACGTAATATAGTGTACACGTAACAAGCAAGTTGTTATTCAATAATCCTTTTTTCTTTTTGTTCGATAATACCCTTCCTGTATATAAAAAGGAGTAGTCTGAAAACTTACTAATATTAACAATTTGTAAGGTTGTGAGGATGGATGGGTGGAAAAACTATATGGGGCGTCGCCGATATCATTGACAGTGCGACATCTCAGCGCTCTTATGCATTCCAGTTTTCATGAGCGTAAGCTGTAGGAGACGACAATTAATAGTATTAGACATTAGTATATTACGATACGTGTGACATATGTAGTCGACTTAAGTCATAATGATCCGAGGGTTTAAATCACTATTTTAAATGTAACACATAAACCAAATACATGTTGTGTCGTGTTACATCAACTCTCCCTTTTATTTCTATTAATTTGAAATTGTTTATGTTTAGATTTATCCGAACTACTTGTTTTTGAATAAGTAATCCACAAATCACAAACTAATTCAAACTATAGGTTAGCGTTTCGTCAAAATTTTCGTTGTCACTTTTTGTACAGCACGAAATGGTTTTTAGACGAAATGTTAACCTACCCTCCTTCTGTCATTTTTGTTTGTTGTGTAGCTAACTTCACGCCGTGCAATGATCGACTACATATGTCACACGTATTAAGTTACGTCACTAATTTTGCACGGTGTAAAAAAAGCCTAACTCAAGGCAAAGGCAAAAGCGTGCGGTTATGGTCACACTGTGCTATAAAATATTATTATTATTCTCAAAAAATTAAGAAGTTTTTTTAACATTGTGGTTTTTTACACTATGGGCTCATGAATTCTATTTATGGCTTTGGCACATTAATTTTATAGTCAAGTGCGTGATACTGTACATTATATTTGATAAAAAGAAAGATCGCTATTAGCGACAATTATTAGAAGGTTATTTATAAGGATAGATTACAGAGACACTATAATAAAGATGTATTATTAAATTAAACACCGAAAAGTTTGCGAGATGCACTTTATTGATTTTTTAATCACTACATAACATTGTTACAATTTTTGAAATTATAATTTTTCAAATATCCTTATCATAACTTTTAAGGATAAAATTTGTTTTTTTTTCTAAATACACACATAGTAGTAGGTGTAGACGACTAGTACAAATATAATTCAGACTTTGGCTAAACTTACTCTCTCCTCTTTCCAAAAAATTAAATTAATCTTAAAATTAAAGCACTTAACTATACAACTAAGTATAAAAACTAAATTTTACAAATAATATCACAATAATTACATAATGCTGATAAAATGACTAGCCGAAAATTCCATGTTCACAACATTGAGATCACAAAATAATAACTTAATCAATAATAATAGAAAAATCAAATATGTACAATGTTTATTAAGCTTAACTTAAACAATAACATGCAAAAATAAACATTCTATTTCCGTCCATATCTCATTCAAATAAGCCAAGCTATTGTCTTACGAGATGTTAACTTCAGTCTGTCCTTCTCTACTCACAAAATATATAAATCTACCTAAATCTTGAGGCCTGGTCGGCGTACAATGGGTGCCAAGAGAAACACGTCACTACACGTACGTAATTAGGTATGTTACTAAGTGGAAAATCAGAAAGCTACTTATATCATGGTAGTATCAGTTTTTTCACACGCTTTTTAATTAGAAATAATATTACTTTGCATCAGAACATCGCTTGCGGACCAAATTATGGTACAATTCATATTATTAAATTTTCAAATAGTATGTTGTCAATATCTACGAATGTTTATGTCGACTATAAACTTTTGTATTGTGAATTAAATACAGGATTTGTTATTGACACAAAAAAGTCGTACATTTCAAAAGACCTTTTCTTAAAATAACCATGTTGGAACATGCTTGTCAGGGCTCTGCATGTCGACTGTGACGTTCTGACAAAGTAATCTACGAATACTAGGACTAGTCTACACAAAATAGGAAACATAGTTCACATTGATTTGTAGTTAATACTTCTAAATGGGATTCTAAACAGGGGGATTGTGGCTAATATAACTTATAGTAAAATTTAGTCGTCATCAATCTCATATTCCTCCATGGCTTCACCATCCAGCAACATCAACTCTTCCTGAAAACAGATAATGATATCATTTTATTATTTTGTCACTTATCGTAATTCTAGAAGGTTTGGGCAGAGGGTTACAAGCTGAACAGGCATGTTGGTGGACCATTTTAGGAAATACATATTTGCCTGGAATTCTTCAAAAAAAAGCCGTGGACAGCCTCCTGAAACTCCACAGCGCAGACAGACAGAAAGGTGGCGAAGCGAATAAGTGCCATAAATAACAGTTTAAATTAAACTATTTGCTTCTTCATGTGACTGTAACTAGTATGAAGTAAACAGGCTCAAAACGGCACAAAACGCCGGTGCAGTCGAAAAGCGTGCATGACTGCTCTTAACCCCCTCTCTGTCCGTCTACACTGAACCTTACAGTTATGCATGGAATTAAGGGATTTAGTACCAGGTCGTCTTCCAGCTCCAGGTTGGGTTGCGGGAACCAGACATTAAATATCAGGTGTCTGTGCAGCATGAACAATAGCATGGCGCATATAAGCTGGCACTCAAGATAGACCACAACCTGCGGAAATAGTACAACAATTATTATTATACCTACCTAATGAGTCTTACAGTGAGGTGAGAGTGTAATGGGGAGACCGATAGCAGGTTTCTGGAACATTTGTTAACTTAAATAGCATTTTTAGTCTAGTGCTGTCTTTATCTGGCTACTAAACAAATGACAAGGACAGCGATAAACTTAAGTTTTCAATGTTAACATGTTTCTGAAACCGACCGTAAGGCTAAATCTATCCGCAAAGTAACGTGTCTCCGGCTCATTGGGAACTTTATATAAAAAATTTCAATCTATTTTAAATAAGAAAGCAGGTAGATGAAAATGTGCCAACTTAGTCAAATAATAAAAAATGTTGAGTGAACTTTTTCAAACCCGCTGAGCAAAACTTAAAATTTAAATCAAGAAGTTGATATTATGCCCTTCTCATCAACTGTTGATGTTTTTGAAACGAAGAGGTACCGTTGATCAGGCTACCTACACAACAAGTCTCAAACAAGAAAATTATTACGATTTACCGCAAATCGGTTTCTTTCTTTCTTTTTTATTTGTCTTTTTAACTATCTATGTCTGGAAGACTTCTAATTATTCTACACCTCACTAATTTCCGTACTCAGTAATATAAAATAGAAATGTACCCACCGATGCAATTGTGATGTGTTCTTCTTCAAAAATGCATTCACAAGCACTGCAATACATCGACTTGTTGCCAATGATTAGGTTCCCAATGCGAGGCAGCACCAGCTGTATGCAACCGCTGTACAAAGAAACATGTTGCTTACAATCAGCTCGAAGCTTCAGTTACACATTCAAATAAAAAACGAACCAAGAGGCCCATTGGTAAGTTCGTAATTGTGATCAGTGATTCAGAACCTCAACACGTTCACTCCTGAAAACACAACTGTTGTGTTAGCAGAATTTATTCACGCAAAAAGGGCCGATTGACGGCCTAATTGCGGAAAAGAGCTCGCTTACCAAGTACCAGTGCCAGAATGAGAAAACACAACGGTGTGTGCAGATCTGTAACCGTCACTAGACAAGAAAATCGGCTCAGCAGTCAAAGTGTTAGACATCGAAAGTTAGAAAGACTTGCATCATTTAAGATTTGTGGTAGGTAAAGCTAGACTGTGTAGATGCAGGGTGTGGATTTAGGCGCAATATTTGATCTTGGAGGGCAGATTCAAATAATGGTTGAATTTTATTACGCGAATAGCAACACCTCTATGTTCTAATTTCAATTTTATTGGAGTCTTAAGTATATTATGTTGTATAGAAAAGTTACCATTGTGCTACCGATACATAATCATGTATCTTGGTCGTACCGCTTCTTATGCTTGGATCCGGGCAGGTGCAAGTGCACATTTCATGAGCGTAATCCAGACTCTGTAAAAAAAAACATACCAGTTACATAAGAAAGCTTTCCTAACGTACATTTCATCTTCTTAAATTGTTCATGTTATTATTTGTACAAAGTAAATCTGTAACATTACAGCAGTGAGTGGGGCGAACTGAGCTTTACAGTGCGCACCAATTGGAATATGCATGAATATCCTTGCCATTGTTAACACCTTCAGTGCTGAAAACAAAACTGTTGTGTCTTTCATAACTTGTCGCTAGTGCAGGAAAACACAACTGTTGTGTTTGTTGTATGGGAAAACACTGTGGACTGTGCAGAGCCGCACCTGTGGCTAGACAAGAAAATCGGCTCAGCAGTGAAAGTGTTAAAATAACTGATTCAATGACCCACTTTTGAGTGCTCACACACAGTACAAATTTTAAAATTCATAGTTTGAGTGGTTAGAACATTGAAAGCTTCTCAATCAGTGAGAGGAGCTGCGCGGTATTGTAGTACTTATGCTGAAAATCTAATCTTTTGTTGTTACATTACAAGTAAACGCTCCCAGAGTAGTAAATAATTAACTCTACAATGTACAACTGACTGACTACTACATACAACAGATTTGCAACCTACAAATAATAAATTATCCATTACAGGCGGTTCATAGGTAATCTAACCCACGGATTTGCAAACTTACTACCAGTTAGCAGCATACCCAATATTTATGAATTATCAACTTTGAATATACCCGATTAACCAATTTTGTATTGTCAGTAAACACAACAGTAGGACAAACGTAAATTGCAAGCCCAATTTTAATATGTTCACCGTTGATAAGACAACTGTGGCGTTAGCTGTATAGGAAAACACTATGGTGTGTGCAGAGCCACACCTAATACTTCAGTAGCACACCAATAGAATACATGTGTGGTAGGGTGTCCACTATTTTTTATAAATTTTATTTTTTAACGCATTGGTCTTACTTTTGTTCATTTGCTCTTAAAATGCTTGGAAATAAATTTTTACTTCATTTGGAGTACAGGAACCCGTGCCGACTTGCATACAATCATTTTCATATAAGTTGCGCGGAAGTAGCGGCGAGTACTCGCGGTATTTGTCATTTATTCTCAGTTATTCTCGTGATTAAGACGTATTGTTTTGCATTTAGAAGATATCAGTGGAATTAAGAAGCAATAAAAAAAATTATTTTCTTAGTTGGTAACGTAAATTATCAAATAACGGGTGCAAAGTTACCGTCTAACCGTCAAGTTCTTGCTGTACTTTTTTTTAACATTCGCGAAGTTAAACTGTCTGTTAGTGAAAGCGCAAATTTCGTCATTTGAGAATGTATTATTTTTTGGGAAAAGGCTAGGATACCTTCCTGGGCTATACCTATCTGTCTACAAAAACTTGAGGATCTTCACCGTACTTAGACGAAGTTTAAAAAAATATCTAAAAAAATACAAGATGTTTACAAGCGCCGTGAGGTGGACTTTCAAAACAATTTAGATAATTTATTCGATATATCACACGCTGATGCTGTGGAGCGGATGAAAATCGAAGAAGATAAATTATTTTTACATAAACTAAGAGAACCAGGGCGTCTAAGGTGCTTAGCGGGTGTAGACAAAAAGTTAGCTGAGAAAGAAGAAAGGGCAAGACAGAGAAAAATAAAAGAAGAGAAATAAGACTAGCAAATGTGTTTCATGAGTTTACCGTCATCTTTTACAACACAAGATTGTACACAAACGCAAGGGCATCACGATAAACCTACCAGGTCTGATGAAAGCCTTGAGGAACCCTTGCCATGCACCTCTCAAACGGTAAGTTCTGGAGATAATACAAAAAGAGAAAGGAAAGACTTTGTCACGCCTAAGTTAGTTGCAGCTTTAGATAGATGTCAATTGAGTACAAGGGATTCTGTTTGTATAACTACTTCAGGCTGTAGTAGAAGCAATAGATCTTAGCTGTGATGATAAACAAATCGTCCATTAAACGAATTCGCACACAGAGTAGAAAAGATAGAGCGAAATGTATAAAATCAGATTTTCAGAATAATATGCTTCAAATCTCTGAATTATGCCCTCCTCACGAAAGTGAGGGGAGGCCCGTGCTCAGCAGTGGGACGTTATGGGTTGATGATGATGCCTGAAATGGTGATCGTTCACTGGGATGGGAAATTATTACCTGTACTAGACGTGAGAAGTTCTAAAAAAGAACGCCGGCCAATTCTAATTTTATTTGGAGAAAAGGAACAACTTCTGGCTTTGCCCAAACTGGAGAGCTCTTCCGGTCAAGACTGGAACCTCGATGACGAGGTACAAATATTGTGCTGTGACACAACAGCGTCTAACACATGGTGAATGAAAGGAGCTTGTGTACTTTTGGAACAAAAACTAGACAAGGTATTAGTACTCTTTGCTTGCCGCCTTCACGTTTACAAACTGGTTTTAAAATATGAATTCGAAAAAAAAAACCCAAATCACAAGTAGCCCTGATATCACAATGTTTAAAAAGTTTAGAGACAACTGGAAAACTATTAATGTTGCTGCTATTGAAACCTACACCGATATCGTCACATAACAGTTTTGTTATATATAATACAAGAAATATTGACATTTTATTATCAAGATCTGTAATTTTATCTTCTTTTAATAAATAAGTACCTAATGTTCTTGATAATAATATTTATAAAAATATATTTCAAATGATTTAGCTGCATAACGAAAAGGGTTGAAAACAGCAATTTTCAAGATCTTCAGAGTCCTGTCGGCACGGGTTAATGTAGACGTAGACAGATAAAATTTTGTATTTAAGTAAGTCTTGATACATTAAAAAGAAATACAGGGTATACAATTGGATTTTCGAAAAAATAAATTTATCATCCATATAAGGGACACCCTAATGTGTGGTACAAAAAACCTAGATAATTTCATTTTTGCATTTACAGCACAAACCGCTAGGACATTTTTAATTACGTGGAGTGGTTCCAGTGACGAAAAATCACTTGAAGTGTATCTTTTATATTTGAAGACAAAAATTAAATAGACACAAGAAAATTCTGGTAAAAAAATATCAATTTCTCTCCAAACCTTCTCAGTGGTATCTCTCTTCATATTATATATTTAGACAATTTAAAGTTGTACAATAGATATTTTTCTAATTCTTCAACAAATTGAATATTTAACTGCCATTCCGCCGCCATTTTGTCGAGATTCGTGGGAAACGCGACGCTTAGCGATGGACACGATGAGTATCGCGAGACTATTAGCAGACGCGTAGGATACCGGTAGCGAAGTGTGCAATTTACTGTACAAAATATATATGAGATACTCCTTGGCGACGCTTCGAGAGCCGCGTACGTTACCTAGTAGTAGTTACTAGTCGTATGTAGGGGCAGAAATCATACTAAATCGGTCGCGAGGCCTTTTAGAGCGTCTTTTTTTCTGCCCTAAGTATCGTAATGTATGTTAACTGATGAGCCTATGAGTGTTTAAAATTGTATACAACTTAGCCCTGAAAGGGTTCAATCGATATTGATGAACAGCCAGATTTTGCCTCCCTACCTACTTACAAGTTTAGTTATGGTTTGGATTTTGATGAAATTTAGTAGAGCTGGCACTACAATTTTATTATTATTCGACAATAAGTACGATTAATCAGGCAGGTAGGTCGTTAGGTACTTACATTGGAGTAGAGAGTTGCGAGGAAAGAGAGGCCGACCAGAATTCTGGTCGTACATTTTACACTTGGCATATTGATATTTGATGCTCTTACAAGTTTTTGACTTGAACAAATTCTACTACAGCAAAAACACTATTTATTTCTGAAATTTAGATTTAAATCTTTATTTTATTTATTCGAAAACGGAAAATCACCTGCAAATTTTATTCTGCCTGGAACAGAGTAATGTTTCAGTGTTGCCGGCAGCCAAAGTAGAAAAAGTTCTAAAACGAATCAAGAGTTACCGAAATCGTTTTGCGTAAAGCGACATTTACTTTGCTTTTTAAATACATAAAAGGTAACGTGCTAACTGTTCATTTAATTGACGATAGATATTGTTTAATTTTTACATAACAATTTCAGATAAAAATATTTGTGAGCGTAGTAAACGCAAAATATTTTAGCTATTTCATTAAATTGACACATTAAAACAATCAAATTCTAAATATTATTGTACAAAACGTAATAAAATTTAACACTGTACAAATAGATTTAAATTGAAATAATAACCGAAGCATTAATTGAGCACAATTTTAAAGTCGTCCAAACTAACGGTATTTTGAAACCCTAAAATAATGAAATTAGAATTCAATAATATGTTCAGCGGTAGATTTTGCAAGAGAAAATTTCTACGCACTGTGAACTTATTTTGTGGATATTGATTGAATGAGACTAAGCCGTCACGCTCAACTATGTAACACCCGTTCGGGTAAAGTCGATTAAGTCGGATAAGTCGATTATGGGACTGAAAGTTACTATAATCAGCGGGTCATTGCTATTCTACTCGTTCGGCGACTTCAGTTACATACCAGAGTAATTTATACACAATTATAAATATATATATATATATATATATGGAAAATTTATTATGGAAAATTTTCTAACAATATAAATGTAGAACAAAAAAAGTTGTAATTCGTATTATTAATCTTGCCTTGATGAACAGAAGATTTCACTTCTGTCGTGTGACACCGTGCAAGTGTGTACAGTGTACTGTGTACTGTGTGACACTGCACAAACACCGTACAAGCAATTTTTCGTTACATTCTGCTCTTTAGCTTTTGGACTAGCCTAGTTTATCGCAAAATTACCTCGTTGTATTCATTACGCACTAAATAGGCACCCACAAGAAGCCCAAAATTCCCAAAAACTGATAAAAATCTCCGCGGTGGCAACGCTGAATATTAAAAGCACAGACTACTAAATACTACTCTACAATAGGGAGTGAGTGAAGGAGGCACTGCCCAAATTATCCATAGAAAACTAATAATTCTCCGAATATACAACAGCACAGAATATACTCCTAACCTGAGGATTGCATCTTAACTAGATTATTTTGTAAATCGTAATTATTATTAATCGTATGAAACCCTAAATACAATAAGACCCCGTCGTTTTTGCGTCGGGGGCTAAAAATTGTGCGAAGCCAAAACGTGAAGAAAAAAATCTAGAATCATGGAATTCGTCAAGGAAGTTTTCTTGATCTTATTAAGGAATTCGTAGAGAATGCACTTACGAATTTCAATTATAAAATTTGTATTATTAAAGGTTAAAGATTAAAGAAAAGAAAAGAGAGAAAAAGAGATTGTTTGTGTGATATGTGGAATCCCCACACTCAGTCCTCGAATCTAAGTCCCTTTTAACACTTTCACTCCTGAGCGGATTTGCTTGTTTTGTTTGATTTTGCACACTCCAAAGTGTTTTCCCATACAACAAACACAACAGTTGTGTTTTCAGCACTAAACATGTTAAATTGTTTCTTATCATTAATATTCACACCAATGTTAATCTAAACGAAAAAGTATGAAAATTAATGGTAACTATGTGATTTAATTATATCAAGCAATATTCATTTTATCATGCTTGCAATAAAAAACTCAACTCAATAATTTTATTATTATGGTAATAACAAATAATAAGGTAATAATAAATAATTTATAATAAGGCACAAACTGTTTATTGACTAAAAGTCACCATCACCTTAATATTACACAAAATGTAATCATATGAGTGCATTCTACTCTAGTAGATATCTAGGTACTTATTAGCTACCTGGTAAAAAAAAGCATTTGAGTATTATAAACTAAAACTTTCAAATCAACATCCTTCAAAATAGACATTGCAATGCTTTAAACAGGTATTAGATACTATAAGGTACCAACATTTTTATTTAAGGCAATAATTCACACACAAGTATACATTAGTCATATATCCTTTTAACACTTTGACTGCTGAGCCGATTTTGTCTAGGCATGGGTACGGATCTGCACACAACATAGTTTTCCAATACAGCGAACACCACTGTTGTGTTTTCCCATACTCGCAACAAGTTGTGAAAAACACCAGTTGTGTTTTCAGCAGTGAACGTGGTAAGATTTCATGGAGATCAGTACACTGAATTCTTCCAGAAAGACATGAATGATCTGCCTACACAAAGGCTGGAATATAGCTTTTATAATATTATGTACATTTATTTGGATACTTTGATAATGCAAAATATGTTTGATTTGCAATTATTATTATGATTTTTTCTTTCTGAGAATTTCAACCTCTGTGGTACTTTATCCACCTGTACTGTGATGTGATTCAGTTAGCTGGTATGTCATTTGGGGCATTTTACAATTCGGCTGCACAACAATGGAATACAAAAACTACTTGTTACCTCACAGGGTAAACTGAGGTAGTGTGAGACAGTCTTCATAAAGTAGTTATCTTATTTGGTAACAAATAATTGACCAAATTTCAAGTAGTATTGTCATCAACTTCAAATAATATTATTTGTGCATAATATACACCAAAATATGCTACATTCAAGTCTGTTAGTCTTAAGTATCTACTTCAGTACTGCTTAATCTAATTAAAGAGATACATAAATAATTTGTTCACAAATCGTTATCATCATCAGCCTATATTCTTCCACTGTACGACAAACAAATAAATCACTCGAAAATCACACTTGGTCCACAAATAAATGGTAAACAAAAACAATAAATAATAACACCTACACCAATTCAAATACCTAACCTACAAACATGCAAATATTTTCATTGTCTCTACACAATGGTTCAGAAACGCAGGCTGATCTACCTGCTCAGACTTGGGTCAACATATTGGAGGCTAATTTAATAATTTTGGAGATTATTTAGTATGTTAAGGTCAATTTTAATACTGGGTTGACTTTTTATAACCAGTCCCAAGAGTACTGCGGGAGTTCTGAAAGGAACCAGCACCAGTTTAGCATACTCATGATACGAGATTCTTGCATGGAACAAAACTAGCGACAATTAAATTGCTATGCCCCTAAAGTAGTCATAGCGATTACGTCTCTTATCCTGTAACTGTTCGATTTTAGATGCAGCATCAGTATCACGGCAGACACCACAGAAACTGCTCGAAATCATATGGAATGGACTGCGGTAAAACATGGTTCCATCTTTCAGAGTTTTGTTCTTCTTGTGGCAGCGTATATGCAAGAAAACTTCTAGTATCATAAGTATTGAGCAGAGGAGTGCTGGACAGAACATCAGAGTAGGCAGTAACAGCATGCGGTGACTAATTGGATTCGAGCCGGCAATGATATTGGCCTTCAGGGACTGAAACTTTTTAGTTTTACTAAAATATCCATGTCTCGGAAACTTTGGACGGAACTGTTTCTGGTGGTTGACACCAGGATCTGCAATGTTCCCTTCTACACGAGGAGGGCGATATTCTATAGAGGGCTCGCCTGTTTCACTGTTAACTTCGTATGTAATCACTTCTCCTGTCTCGTCATCACAGCTGAATCGCATTATATGCGTCATGTCAACCTGTAAACATAGGAATAATTAATACCTACATAGAAATAAAAAAAAATGTACGGTCTTACTACTTTCAATAATTCAAGTGAGCTGCTTACAAGTAATGTAGGTAGTTTGTTTGTTTATTAGTACGTAGAGGCAATTATATGAATATTATTTACGCGTAGTTATTTGATATGAAGTTAAAATACACTAATATTAGTATGAACTGTGTTTTCTTTTAAAAACACTAAAAACAGTATATAAAGTTATAGTATGAACATTTTGTTTTTTTTTTTCGCCTGTCTCTATACTTCCGGATTAAGTTAAGGGATGTGCATAAATAATCGATATTGAAAAAATCATTCGGATCGAACAATGTATTTTTTTTTCATTAGAAGTTGTTCAGTCGGGGACCGAGATGTTCCAAGTTGACTGAGTCATCGCTCAAAGACCACCTAGTAGATAGGTAGCCACATGTCGTATGAGTCGTCGTTTTTGCTCACTTTCTCAAAACTCGTCTGTCTAAAGATTTAGTACGTACGTGCTAAAGATGAAATAATCACAATCAGTGGCACTGACCGCAATATGACATATTTATGCTCATTTCTCTTTCCTGCTTCCTCATCAGACCTTGATCACGATCTGTATGTAACCTATTCATTGAGATGATTCCAATGACATGACACCTTATTATAAAGCCTGTTGATGTCTCATGAACATAATGTATCCTTTAAACACGAGTCACCAGTGCGGGCAGGGAGCGAGGTCCGGCTCCGGCAGGCTAACAGCAGATGTACCTATATGCTTGGCCGATCATTTGTATGACGCAATGCGATTTCTGATTTAGTGATGTGGTACAACGACGAATGAACAGACTAACTTATTGATCAAATTGAATACTTCATCAGATTCTTTACTTAAACGACGTCAATGGGGTGTCAGGGGTGAAGTGCCTTGAATATAATTATAGTATCTCCTGTATTTTGTAGAAAATTAATTTCCTTTTCGAGTCGCTTTTATTTTATTACCCTTTAGGTACGGAACCCTAAAAGTGATTTACTTATATCATAGATACCAAGTTAATCCCTACAATAAGAAATTTTTGAAAGCAGGCACTAGACTCCGGAAGAATAGTAAAATTTCTTTGCCATAATCTAAACAAATATCTCAGTCATTATGTCATTGTCAATGTCGAAATGTATAGGTTTTTTATTCTTTTTGGCTCCGCCCGATTAGTGCACTTAGCCAGTATCAAGACAGCCAAGTGGTCTTCTCTTCAGTGGTCCGTGTAGGAAGGCAATACAACACCAGGAACTTAAGCAGTTTACTAGTAGCCAGTGGCCACTAAAGAGTTCCAATAAATATATTGGAACTCTTTAGTGGCCACTCATATGAGCCTAAACTCGAGGAGTTTCCTAGTAGTCACTGAGAGTTCCACTATCCACCTCCTGGCTCCATTATCAAATCAGCTGCAGGATACTAAATTATAGTTTTGTCATCCAAACTACATAATTATGTAGTATGTTTATATAAGTATGTAGGTATATTATAGATAGATAGATAGATAGATAGATAAACTCACACAAACAAACACAAAACAAATATAAAGTTTCACCAATATAAGTTACATAGTGTAACCAGTGGCGTAGCGTGAGTCACTGTCGCCCGGGCCCGAGTAATAATATTTGCCGCCCTTTTGAAGTCGTAAAAATAATAATGTTGATGTTCGTGAGAAAAAAAACCGCGCACGAAGGGTTCCGTACTTTGTTGTATGGGAGCCCCCCATAAACATTAATTTTATTATAATTTAATTATTTATTTTATAAGTTAATTTATGTATCTAAATAATATTCTGTGAATATTTCAAGCGTCTACCTGTGCCATTAATGGGCAAAAAAATCACGTTTGTTGTATGGGAGCCGCCTTAAATATTTATTTTATTCTTATTTTTAGTATTTGTTGTCATCGTGGCCATAGAAATACATCATCTGTGAAAATTTCAACTGTCTAACTATTACGGTTCATGAGATACAGCCTAAAACATTAACATGACTAAAATATTTTCTAAAAATGAATAACATTTTGTAAAGATTCTGATAAAACAGGTTTAGGCGCCTACTTTTGTCAGCCAGACTCCCTGTGACCCTACATCGGTTTCAGAAAGGGATAGCTACATTATTATGCTATTATGTGCGAGCAAGAAAGATTCAAGCAAAAAAGGTTCTATACATACGTATAAGAAGGTACAGTCTGCCTACGCAGTGATGGGAACGCCCGACTGCTTGCTTAGTACCGATATCGAATCGACTGATATAAACACTAGTATTGATACCTATTGTCAACTCCTCACAGTCCCATTACTTATAACATTAATTAGTCCTCATAAATTATTTAGTACTAAGGTTAATTTTTTCTCTGCATAACTTCTCACGATCCAAATGTTTATTAATGGTTAAGATAGAATAATTTGAATAATACACCCGAGCATCCGAATCTGTTCGGACGTGTCCCTTTAAATAAGTCTTTTATTTAAAATACCGTCTTCCGCTCCCGTTCCTTGACTAGGTAATAATTACTTATTACTTTTGTCAAACGATATTTTTGATGAAGTATTCCCGGGGATAAATATATCGAGATAGCAGTTGGTGTTTTATCGAGACTCGTACAAAAATATCGATACAGGTGCAAGTCTACGCACTAGTCGTACGACTCGTACGGATTCCGAAGCACGCAGAAATTTGCTACATATATATAACTCCTCAATATAAGGGAGAACCATATAATGGGGTGAGTTGCTGTTGTTTTGCGAGGAGTAGCTACCAAGGACTGCAGCCGTTTCCAAATCCATACAGTCCAAGCGTGCGCCGCGCTATACCTACTCTACCGGCGGCGGTGAAGTGTAGTGGTTGTGTTGTGAAGCTTGTGAAGCAAATTACCGGGTAAGTTTAAATAATATTATTTGTTTACATTTCTGAGTTGTTTTCAAGTTTTTTTATGCATCGTTAATCACATTAGGTTCACATTAGATGTAGGTAAGTATGTACAAACTTTAAGTAAATAAATAAGTCATGATTTAGACTGCTAGTGAAATGTGTGTCGTAGAAAAAAACGTAACCCTAACCGGCTTGTGTGTAGCACTTGATAAAAAGTTACAATTGTGACAGCTGATTAAATAACAAGCAGTTCAAGAATCAATTAGTACTGTGGTTATTAACTAAGAACATTAATTCTGTTATCGAAATACTTTGTTATTAATCCACTACTATGTAAAAATATTAATAATTATGTCACATGTCACTGAGTGATGAGTGAAAAAATATATTTATTTATTTATTTATTCAATTGAAACGGCCGCAGCCAATTACAACAATCGATTACACAAAACACAGTAGAATACAGATATTACTAAATACACATTCAAAGTTTTACCCTCACTCTCTTTCACATAAACGCAAGCATTCTGACAGCTTAACTGACCATCCATCCGCATACACATCACAGCCTGGATTGGCGAGAGAGATGACACTACTTAAATATTATCCGTCTTATTATTGTTGAAGGTCTAAACCTTAGTTTGCACCTAAACCTGACTTCAGACCCGAATTAGAGAAAAAATGGTATTCGCGTCACAAGTTTAAACCAAAAACTTGGTTTTTCGCTAAACCAGGCAATCACATAGTTTAACAGTGGTTTAAATTCACTGTAAGTTTTGAAGTTTGATTTGACGTTAGTAAGTAAGCAAGTAGGGTAAACTACCCTATTGTTGGCACCCTACTAATTTATTGCCACCTTACATTATTTTAACTATAATAAGATTATCAGAAAACAAAACATATTTTTTCAAATAGGCAAATGTGTGTAATTTTATGCTCTAACGCACTGGCAAAACAGAAACATGTTATTTCAATATAGTGCTTTAATAAGGTGGTGACGTAGGTGACGTGTCTGAAATTAATAATTAATAATTTATTGTGTAATGGCGATTTTCATATTGTTTAACCCATGCTAACATTTAGTATCAAAAATATGCTATTAACCATTTTATTGGCACCCATGTCAAAAATAGGAACGAATAACATGTATTTAACGAAGGTGGATACTTATTACCTTGTTAAAATTAAAAGAACATGCCTAATTTTAATGGTTTATTCAAGTTACTCCTTAAAGTGCCAAGTGTAAATTATTATTGACACTAAATCTAGCTATTGTAATGCGAACTTAAATTTGGCGCGCACGATCGCACCCGAATGCCATTCGTAACACCTCGCACCTCCGCCAACCACCAACCCTACCCTCACACAGGCGAGAGCGAAAGAGACGCTTAGCGCTTACCATAGTGGCCCGTGACTCACAGCTCGGGCGTTACTCTTGTCTATTTTTTACACACTTTATATTAGCTTCACTTGTATGTTTGTTTGTATGTTCATATGTAACCGAAGCCTTTGGACGCTATTTTGACCCAATTTAAACGTTCAGATTTAAAAAATAAATAAAAAATAAAAAATAAATAATAGTTCAATAAAACTAAAAAACACACTTTATATAGAAAACCAAACTAAAAAATAGAAAATAAATTTTAATAATTTTGATTTAAGAGTAGTGTAAAAAGTTCTAATAAATATAAATTAATATTAGTGTAATTAAGAAAAAAATAAATATTTCAAAAAAAGCGTTGGGTGCATGGGTCAATAGTTACGAGTAGTTATAAATATTTCATTGACAGATATGAGAAAATGGATTATCATTTCGATAATATCTTAAAAAGCACCCCACGCTTTTTTACCAACTGATAGGGTTTTTTTTCATATTTTTCCTGGGATTGGTGTGATCCCTTTCTTTCTTTCCGTGCCCGCTTGACGTTGAGTTCTAATTTCCCCTATTGGGCTCTACTGCAGTGTACTTTATTTGTCAATCTTCTTCTTCTTCTTCTTCTTCGTATCGTTGATTCAGCACCCACGAGGTTATTCAATAAATTAAACTGCTAAATAGTTTTAGCCCAATATTCGGCCGTTGCCACTCAGGAGGAGACGCCTCATTCAGTTCGATCAGCGTGCAGGTTTAAGGGCCGCTCGGGTATGACATCAGAGTCCGCATGTCTTGCCCGGGAGCGCCACAATCGCACTGGGCAAAACTCGAAGCAGTATAACACCATCTGGCCATATTCAATCTGCAGCGGCCCACTTGGGTCCGGAGTCGGTTAACCGACTTCCATCTGTGCCACGCTAGTTCATTGCCAGGGGGAAGATTTTCGGTAGAATTTGCTTATAAAAATGACATACACACATACATCTACATTGTCTAGGGATATTTAATTTCGATTTAGCTGCCCCCTATGAACATAAATATATTCAAAGATTTATTTTTCTTGTTTTGTCTCTACTCCGATTCTTTGATACTACACAGGAAGAGTTACAGGTAATTTTTATTTGTTGCAGGAAATACAAATTTGAATTAAAGTCAAACGATGTTGAGTCATAAGATGGTGCCAAAGTATATGAAGGATTTAGAGATAAAGACCGATACGAGCAGCTACCGCCGCGATGAGAGCAAATGCATTGCCAGTGGGCAAAAGGCACTGCTCCACTACCAACGGGTTTTAAAAAATAACCCACCATCACTGGTGCCAGCACAAAACGGAAGTGGCAATTCAGCTGTATTGTTCTACAAACTGTCAGTGGAAGAGAAGGATATAATATGTGAAGTTGGCGAGAAACTCCCGGATGAGGCCACGATTACAGCCAGGGCTGAGAATAGGAAGAAAGAAACGTCGCTTTAAATGCAGTCTTTGTGATGTCTGATGATAAACGAATTTTTCTGTAAGTACCTATTACTACGACATTTTTTTTTGTACAAATTACATTTCTTTTTTTAAATTTTCAAAAATTGGCATATATTTTGAATTACAGTACAAATTTAATTTTTTCACAGTTAAATGAGACTGTAAGCTTGGGTACTTGATATAAATTTCCATTTGATACCTCTATGCCTTCTTCAGACATAATGACTTGACAAACAGACAGACAGACGGGCGACAAAGTGATCTCATCAGGGTTCCTTTTTCCTTTTGAGGTATGGAACCCCAAAAATACCGAACGTCACTCAGTACCTACTACGCAGTGTAATAATATAGTGCAGAATTAATAAATGTCACATATCTTTAAGCAAATAACGGGATTAATAATTACGGGGGTTAGTAAAATATAAATAAACATAAAAAGTTTAATTTTTGTCCAATTATATTTGAAATAAAATCATTTATTTATAAGAATAAGTTATTCTACATAATACATTATATCCTACGCCTGGCGTAGGTAATGTAATGAGCAATTATTTACGCCTCGATGAACTGATTGATGTGGTTCGAATCCCATCTCGAGACAAATATAGATTTATAAAATGTATATACTTACGATTTTTGTTATGTCCAATTGTTTCGTCTATCCCTGGATGGTTTGGATTTACAATTGGACCTGGTAGGTGGAGCGGCAACCGGGTTCTAGGTCTTTTTATTTTTCAGGGCAGGACGTCTGCTGGGCCCGCTACTATTTGCCAATAATACGAGTATGTACACTATAAGTCATAAAGGCATTTTAGTTTTAAGATTTTAGACTAGCTGTAAGTATACCTATTGTAAAGTTTGTTTGTCATTTCATTTGGTAACGTTGGTACTGCCAAGTGGATAATGGATATACTCAGTTTATTAATTCCTCTTAGGGACTTCAATTAAAGAAAAAATAAAATTCAATCATTTATTGTATTATATATATTATGTGTAAATAGATGTTAATATTGTGTTATTTACTATATTATTACAATTTATGACTATAATTATTGACTACCTATGAACTTAAACTCGTCTACTGTTCATCTTTCAATTTTCAAAATATAATAATTGTTCATATCCGTTCTGTAATTTCTACGAGTTTTATTGTATAGGCAGGTTAAATATTTTTGTGGTAAAAAAGCGTGGACTGCTTTTTACTTTATATTTAGGTATAATTATTACCCTTTGATATCGAGCACCCCCCGCTTTTTTACAATCATAAAATTAATTATTTTTGTACTTTTTAGTTCGGCTTGCTATCAAAACGTGTTTTTTTAGTTTATTTAAGATATAATTTATTTTTTTATTATTTTGGTAGGTATGAATTTTAATTTAAGTAAATTTTTTATGTTTGTCATCGGTCCTTGAAAAGTGTACAAAGTTTCATCAGATTTTTTGAAAGTGGCGATAATCCCGTTCTAAGATTCCTTTACATAGATACATATCAAGCTAACAAAAGCGCGTTAAAAAGCACTTTGGTGATAGTTTTCCAGGTACAAAAGGCATTCAGAGATCCTTGACAAGCTACATAAGTGGTTGCTATTGGTAAAAACCAAGTCTATGGTCCGATTCATTTCGATACGCTATTTGCAGCAAACCGTTCAAAGCCACAGTATCAATAAAAAGCTTTCGTTGATAGAATGTTGGATGGTTGAAGGCTCCTAGGCTCCTGTTAGTTGAAATAAATTTAATATTGATTTTTGAGGAACCTCGTGTTTACTAATGTAAGTTGTTTTAGATTACACCAACTGACAAACAAAACACGTGACTAAATCGTCTTCATTGAGACAACTTCATTCAACCAATGTTTAGGTACAAACAAGAAATGTTATGAAAGTAAGTTGTATATTGATTTTTCAAAAGTGATAAATCAATTTCGATAAAGTGTATATGGTACCACCTATGAAGCCTACCAAACAAAAAAGAATCACCATGCCGAACTACTTATTTTTTTGAAATCGACATAAAACCATGAAATTTGTTTGAAAATTATTTTGTACTTACTTACTTATTAAAAATAATTTTGTCCATAAAATCAGTTGATCTTCTAAATACGCCTGAATAGTAAATAAGACTTCATAATAAACTCTATTCAGCCAGTCCTAAGCCTGGAAAAGTATGAAGGGAAGGTCAATGTAAAATTCATTTTGTAAATAGGTAACAAACGGTTGGACCGACGACGGCCAGACGGAAAAATAGATAGACTGACAAACAGCAAAGTAATCCTGTAAGTATAAGGGTTCCTCTTTCCATTTGAGGTACAGAACTCTAAATGGCCCAACAATAACAGAATACAAAGACGACTACGGACGGCAGAGATGGCTGGATTGTTGTTTCCAAATTTTACGTTGTTATACATTCTAGTTGCTGTATTAAATAATCTATTGAAATGAAAGTACATAGCTTACTTCGGTAGATTTGGACGACAGGACGCCACCCCCGACGCTGACGGCTCACTGGGCTTCCTTGAACAAGGTTCCACCCGGTGGGCTTGGTCGCGAAGGGGGACATGAATAAAGAACAAACGGAAGACCAAACGCCCCAAATGAAGATGTGCTCACCACGGACGCGCAGAGATGGCCAAAGCCAATGAAGCATGTTATCGAAATTCTTAAAGAAAGATAGGACAATCGTTTCAAAGCATTCAGAATATTATTTTTTAAGGTTTTGATTTGTTGGTATATTCGTATTCGCATTTTCAAATAGAAAAGTTCTTTCCTAGGTTACTTTCAGTAAAATTCTGTAAATGTATTTCTGTATTTTGAACACTATTTTTTCAGGAACGCAATATTTTGCATATCGTATCTATCTACTGTTTTTGAATACTAAGAATCAAAATAACAACTGGGTTTTCGTTTAGGTTGGTTTGTTGCTTCCAAATTTTACGTTGTTTTACATTCTAGTTGCTGTATTAAATAATCTATTGAAATGAAAGTACATAGCTTACTTCCGTGGATTTGGACGACAGGACGCCACCCCCGACGCTGACGGCTCACTGGGCTTCCTTGAACAAGGTTCCACCCGGTGGGCTTGGTCGCGAAGGGGGACATGAATAAAGAACAAACGGAAGACCAAACGCCCCAAATGAAGATGTGCTCACCACGGACGCGCAGAGATGGCCAAAGCCAATGAAGCATGTTATCGAAATTCTTAAAGAAAGATAGGACAATCGTTTCAAAGCATTCAGAATATTATTTTTTAAGGTTTTGATTTGTTGGTATATTCGTATTCGCATTTTCAAATAGAAAAGTTCTTTCCTAGGTTACTTTCAGTAAAATTCTGTAAATATATTTCTGTATTTTGAACACTATTTTTTCAGGAACGCAATATTTTGCATATCGTATCTATCTACTGTTTTTGAATACTAAGAATCAAAATAACAACTGGGTTTTCGTTTAGGTTGGTTTGTTGCTTCCAAATTTTACGTTGTTTTACATTCTAGTTGCTGTATTAAATAATCTATTGAAATGAAAGTACATAGCTTACTTCCGTGGATTTGGACGACAGGACGCCACCCCCGACGCTGACGGCTCACTGGGCTTCCTTGAACAAGGTTCCACCCGGTGGGCTTGGTCGCGAAGGGGGACATGAATAAAGAACAAACGGAAGACCAAACGCCCCAAATGAAGATGTGCTCACCACGGACGCGCAGAGATGGCCAAAGCCAATGAAGCATGTTATCGAAATTCTTAA
Organism: Campaea margaritaria; assembly: GCA_912999815.1. Lineage (NCBI taxonomy): Eukaryota > Metazoa > Arthropoda > Insecta > Lepidoptera > Geometridae > Campaea > Campaea margaritaria. The sequence goes on from OU538788.1 coordinate 13,867,104, forward strand.
AGAAAAATAGGACAATTGTTCCAAAGTATTCAGAATATTATTTCGAAAGTTTTGATTGTTGGTATATTCATGTTCGAATTTTCAAATAGAAAAGTTCTTTCCAAGGTTATGTACTTTCAGTACAATTCTCTAAATATATTTCTGTATTTTAAACATTGCTAATTCGATTATTTCGTATGATAAATTTCTAGCAATTAAATCCTATTTTGCTTTCATTCAATCTAGACGATCTATTTCAAATTCATTGGGTAAAATTTGCTTGATTTAATGATTTCTTTGGTACACCCTGGATAAGTATTTTTACATTGAGTTTCCTTTCACCAACCTCAGGGAGGCCGCGTGAACACAAAAATTGTAGATATAATAGTGTTATTGTATAACACTTATAATGCTAACATGGCATTGCGATTTCAAAGCACTGTTCGCAGAATACTCCATCAAACCTGAGTTGTTTTTCTCGTATTTCGCACGATAATTATGTCTAACAATTTAATCCCATTTTGCTTTTATTAAATGTATTACACGATCTGTTTCAAGATCATTTAGTTAAAATTTGATTGATTTAATGATTTATTTGGTGCACCCTAGATAAGCATCAATTGATCCAAGGCAGAGTTGAACATTGAGTTGCCTTTCACCACCCTCAGGGAGACCGCGTGAACACAAAAATTGTAGCTATACCTAGTAGTGTTACTGTAAAACACTTATAATGCTAACATGGCATTGCTGGCTAACACGAACATTGCTATCATCGCAATCGCAATACTGAACAGCGCAAACAGCATTATAATGAGAATGTTGGATAACATTAGCATTATATTGTTAAAACAATATTTGTGCCTTTACCTTTCTTAGACATACCATACATGGATAGTGTTACAATGTCAGAACACCGTTCATACAGTACTCCGTCAACCTAAAACCAAATAATCATATTGATGCTGTATCACACGAACATTGTTACCATGGCTGTTGTGATGCTGGCTAACACAGTCGTTGCCATCGATACCATCCTATTGTTCTTCTTCCTGAGACATATCAGGCATTACGATTTCAAAGCACTAACAGACATAAGACCACTAGTAACATAAATTTGTTTAACTAAATTAATAAAAGAATTGCACTTTATGCACTTTTTATGTTGACCTGTTTAGTCTAGTTAATATTATAAAATGTGAATGTTTGTTTGTCCTTTCTTCACGCCACAACGACTGAACGGATTTTGATGGAATTTGGTATTTTATTGGATGCCCGGCTGGCTAGTCGTTTATTTTAATTAAAAATCTGTAAGTCGTCGAATCGCGCGGGAAGCTTACTGACCTGACCTTTTCGCTTTTCATCAATCAAAAGTCCTTCCGTCTTTCTACGGTATAGTGCTGCCAGATGGCATACCGTTTTCTGCCAAAATTTGGTCAGAATTATCTATCAAGGTGTTCAGAGAAAAAATAAGCTTTGAAACCTAAGGCTGAGTATGAAACAAGATAATCTCACCTATATTAACATATATATACTAAGCCATTGTCGCATGTATGCAAAACAGAACGTTCATCTTGAAATACTACTTGGTTGTCGTTTTCTAAAGCTTGTTCAGATGTCTGACAAATAATTGCTTGGCTTACTGACCTGTTGTTTGCGTTAGATGAGTTGAGACCTTCTTGATCTTCTGATTCTGCCACGGTTTCATCGGAGTCACTGACATTGGATTTTGACAAGTTTCTTCGCATTTTATTCGACAAAAGAGATTACTCTTCGGAGCTTGTATCCAAAATTTCCGGCACAAAGTCCTTATCCGAGCTAAATTCACCGTCATCATTACTATATGGGTCTCGCTCTGATGTTGATTCTGGCGTGGAAACACGAACATTGCTATCATCGCAATGTTGGTTAACACAAACATTACCCTCATTGTGATGCTGGCGAACACAATCGTTGCCATCGATGTGATCCTATTCTTCGTCTTCCTTAGACATTATCTGGCATAACGATTTCAAAGCACTATTCGCAGAATACTCCATTTAAAATTTTGCTTGTCTTTCAACAGCTGTTCTACGTGAGATGTAATAATATTATATATATTCTGAAATAATACAGATTTCCTTTACGATCAGCTGTATAATGGTGGTCATAAGTTGAAAATTACCAGGGTTATCAGGGCCATGTCGTTGGCGGTAAATCTTGGCGTCGGTCCCGCGGTTGAGTTCGTTTCCTCGGCGTCTCGGATCTTGGATTGTCGACGTGACTGACGGCGGGTACGTGTCATTTTACTTTGTCGCGGGTTTCACTGCACTTTTACAGGCCCTCGCTTGGGACGCCAGTTTAATGGATGCCCGGTTGGCTAGTCTTTTATTATAACTCAAAATCTCTAACAGTCGTCGAATCGTGCGGGACTCTTACTGACCCGACCGTTTCGCTTTTCATCAATCTATGAAATCTCGCGAAAACCGTAAAATCCAAACGACTCAATCCCTTCAATATTAGGGTATTCATTTCTTTGGCCTGCAGTCAATAAAAAGTCCTTCCGTGTTTCCAGGGTAGATGTCCCCTACGATCAGCTGGATAATGGTGGTCATAAGTTGAAAAGTACCAGGGTTATCAGGGCCATGTCGTTGGCGGTAAATCTTGGCGTCGGTCCCGCGGTTGAGTTCGTTTCCTCGGCGTCTCGGATCTTGGATTGTCGACGTGACTGACGGCGGGTACGTGTCATTTTACTTTGTCGCTTGGGACGCCAGTTTAATGGATGCCCGGCTGGCTAGTCGTTTATTATAACTAAAAATCTCTAACAGTCGTCGAATCGCGCGGGACTCTTACTGACCCGACCGTTTCGCTTTTCATCAATCTATGAAATCTCGCAAAAACCGTAAAATCCAAACGACTCAATTCCTTCAATATTAGGGTATTCATTTCTTTGGCCTGCAGTCAATAAAAAGTCCTTCCGTCTTTCCAGGTTTGATGTCCCCTACGATCAGCTGGATAATAGTGGTCATAAGTTGAAAATTACCAGGGTTATCAGGGCCATGTCGTTGGCGGTAAAGCTTGGCGTCGGTCCCACGGTTGAGTTCGTTTCCTCGGCGTCTCGGATCTCGGATTGTCGACGTGACTGACGGCGGGTACGTGTCATTTTACTTTGTCGCGGGTTTCACTGCACTTTTACAGGCCCTCGCTTGGGACTCCAGTTTAATGGATGCCCGGTTGGCTAGTCTTTTATTATAACTAAAAATCTCTAACAGTCGTCGAATCGCGCGGGACTCTTACTGACCCGACCGTTTCGCTTTTCATCAATCTATGAAATCTCGCGAAAACCGTAAAATCCAAACGACTCAATCCCTTCAATATTAGGGTATTCATTTCTTTGGCCTGCAGTCAATAAAAAGTCCTTCCGTCTTTCCAGGATTGATGTCCCCTACGATCAGCTGGATAATGGTGGTCATAAGTTGAAAATTACCAGGGTTATCAGGGCCATGTCGTTGGCGGTAAAGCTTGGCGTCGGTCCCGCGGTTGAGTTCGTTTCCTCGACGTCTCGGATCTCGGATTGTCGACGTGACTGACGGCGGGTACGTGTCATTTTACTTTGTCGCGGGTTTTACTGCACTTTTACAGGCCCTCGCTTGGGACGCCAGTTTAATGGATGCCCGGCTGGCTAGTCGTTTATTATAACTAAAAATCTATAACAGTCGTCGAATCACGCGGGACTCTTACTGACCCGTCCGTTTCGTTATTCATCAATCTATGAAATCTCTCAAAAACCGTAAAATCCAAACGACTCAATTCCTTCAATATTTGGGTATTCATTTCTTTGGCCTGCAGTCAATAAAAAGTCCTTCCGTGTTTCCAGGGTAGATGTCCCCTACGATCAGCTGGATAATGGTGGTCATAAGTTGAAAAGTACCAGGGTTATCAGGGCCATGTCGTTGGCGGTAAATCTTGGCGTCGGTCCCGCGGTTGAGTTCGTTTCCTCGGCGTCTCGGATCTTGGATTGTCGACGTGACTGACGGCGGGTACGTGTCATTTTACTTTGTCGCTTGGGACGCCAGTTTAATGGATGCCCGGCTGGCTAGTCGTTTATTATAACTAAAAATCTCTAACAGTCGTCGAATCGCGCGGGACTCTTACTGACCCGACCGTTTCGCTTTTCATCAATCTATGAAATCTCGCAAAAACCGTAAAATCCAAACGACTCAATCCCTTCAATATTAGGGTATTCATTTCTTTGGCCTGCAGTCAATAAAAAGTCCTTCCGTGTTTCCAGGGTAGATGTCCCCTACGATCAGCTGGATAATGGTGGTCATAAGTTGAAAAGTACCAGGGTTATCAGGGCTATGTCGTTGGCGGTAAATCTTGGCGTCGGTCCCGCGGTTGAGTTCGTTTCCTCGGCGTCTCGGATCTTGGATTGTCGACGTGACTGACGGCGGGTACGTGTCATTTTACTTTGTCGCGGGTTTTACTGCACTTTTACAGGCCCTCGCTTGGGACGCCAGTTTAATGGATGCCCGGCTGGCTAGTTGTTTATTATAACTAAAAATCTATAACAGTCGTCGAATCACGCGGGACTCTTACTGACCCGACCGTTTCGTTATTCATCAATCTATGAAATCTCTCAAAAACCGTAAAATCCAAACGACTCAATTCCTTCAATATTTGGGTATTCATTTCTTTGGCCTGCAGTCAATAAAAAGTCCTTCCGTCTTTCCAGGATTGATGTCCCCTACGATCAGCTGGATAATAGTGGTCATAAGTTGAAAATTACCAGGGTTATCAGGGCCATGTCGTTGGCGGTAAAGCTTGGCGTCGGTCCCGCGGTTGAGTTCGTTTCCTCGACGTCTCGGATCTCGGATTGTCGACGTGACTGACGGCGGGTACGTGTCATTTTACTTTGTCGCGGGTTTCACTGCACTTTTACAGGCCCTCGCTTGGGACTCCAGTTTAATGGATGCCCGGTTGGCTAGTCTTTTATTATAACTAATAATCTCTAACAGTCGTCGAATCGCGCGGGACTCTTATTGACCCGACCGTTTCGCTTTTCATCAATCTATGAAATCTCGCGAAAACCGTAAAATCCAAACGACTCAATCCCTTCAATATTAGGGTATTCATTTCTTTGGCCTGCAGTCAATAAAAAGTCCTTCCGTCTTTCCAGGATTGATGTCCCCTACGATCAGCTGGATAATGGTGGTCATAAGTTGAAAATTACCAGGGTTATCAGGGCCATGTCGTTGGCGGTAAAGCTTGGCGTCGGTCCCGCGGTTGAGTTCGTTTCCTCGACGTCTCGGATCTCGGATTGTCGACGTGACTGACGGCGGGTACGTGTCATTTTACTTTGTCGCGGGTTTTACTGCACTTTTACAGGCCCTCGCTTGGGACGCCAGTTTAATGGATGCCCGGCTGGCTAGTCGTTTATTATAACTAAAAATCTATAACAGTCGTCGAATCACGCGGGACTCTTACTGACCCGACCGTTTCGTTATTCATCAATCTATGAAATCTCTCAAAAACCGTAAAATCCAAACGACACAATTCCTTCAATATTTGGGTATTCATTTCTTTGGCCTGCAGTCAATAAAAAGTCCTTCCGTGTTTCCAGGATTGATGTCCCCTACGATCAGCTGGATAATGGTGGTCATAAGTTGAAAATTACCAGGGTTATCAGGGCCATGTCGTTGGCGGTAAAGCTTGGCGTCGGTCCCGCGGTTGAGTTCGTTTCCTCGACGTCTCGGATCTCGGATTGTCGACGTGACTGACGGCGGGTACGTGTCATTTTACTTTGTCGCGAGTTTCACTGCACTTTTACAGGCCCTCGCTTGGGACTCCAGTTTAATGGATGCCCGGTTGGCTAGTCTTTTATTATAACTAATAATCTCTAACAGTCGTCGAATCGCGCGGGACTCTTACTGACCCGACCGTTTCGCTTTTCATCAATCTATGAAATCTCGCGAAAACCGTAAAATCCAAACGACTCAATCCCTTCAATATTAGGGTATTCATTTCTTTGGCCTGCAGTCAATAAAAAGTCCTTCCGTGTTTCCAGGATTGATGTCCCCTACGATCAGCTGGATAATGGTGGTCATAAGTTGAAAAGTACCAGGGTTATCAGGGCCATGTCGTTGGCGGTAAATCTTGGCGTCGGTCCCGCGGTTTACAAGTTTACAATTGTGCATTTTAAACTCATTCAAAACTGTTTTATGCACTTTGATCCAATCTAATTTCATCATTGTTTCTAGTTATTCGGATGCCAAGAAATAATTTGATTTCTTTTAAATCTGTCATGTCAAATTTACTCAATAAATACTTATTGAAATTATTCATCGTTTCAATTTGAGCACACATTAAGACTAAATTATCAACATAAAGTACCAACTAAATACTTTTACGCACACCTCCATTGTCTAGCATATAAATATACATATCGACTGAGGAATTCTGAAACCCTTTTTCTTTCAATGAACGCTCAAATACTTCAAACCAACATTTAGCTGCCTGTTTTAGCCCATATAGAGATTTATGTAACTTACAAATATAATTTTCTCTACTTAATATGCCTTTAAGAACTTTCATGTATATTATTTCCTGTTTTAATTCCCCAATTTTTAACTTTTTAACATCCAATATAAACTAATAAAGTAAATTGATTCGCGAAACTCATCATAAATCTGAAACTAGCTATTCTTGCAGCAGTTGCAAGTTTCATTATAGTCTATTAAATATTCTTGACTGAAACCTCTAGTAATTAGACTGCCGTTATATTATTACAGGATTCCCCAATTCGTAATTTTTGATAGTAAAATCTATTTACAGTCATCAATGTTTTTTTTTTTGCTGTCCGTGGTACTAAAATCGACATTTTATTAACTGACAGAGAATTCAATTCATCCCTGATTGCGCTTTCCCACCGAGTCCTATCGTCTCGAGTTTTAATTTCATTAAATAAATGCGATATTTCGCATAAAATAGACTAAGCACACATTCAATAATCAATATTGTCTTCATTATACAACATAGGAGGATGATCTTTAAGCCTATCGCTCAAGTTCAAAATATTTCTCTGTGTTTTCTGTATCCTTCAGTAAAGAGGGTTTATTATCAGAACAATCAACTCTATTCTGCGACTCGGGTGTATCATGGTTTATTTTGCGGATTTTAGTAGAAGACTGATGTTCATCAGGGTTAGAGCTACCTGATTTATCACGAGAATTTTCATAATTCTCTTCAAGTTTCAACATAGGCCTGGACTGAATAAATTTTATCTCATCAGTTATAATTTCTCTGACTACTACACTTTTTCCGCATTCTAAATTCCAAACTTTATAACCGTTTGGTTCATAGCCCACAATATACCTTTCCATGATTTGTCATCAAACTTTACTTTACTAGTTTTGTCATGTACATCGACCGTTGAACCAAAACCTTTGAAATATTGGATTTGAGGTTTTTTATTGTGCCACATCTCGAATGGTGTTTTTGAAGGTTTCAGGGCTTTACTTCGTGTCAAATTTGTTACATAAACTGCAGCTAGTACTGCTTGACCCCAGAAAACTTTTACTAATTTAGCACCGTTTATCATTAGACGAGTTTTTATTTCACTAATGGTACCAACCATTCGTTCAGAAACACCATTCAACTGTAGAGTTCTCGGAACTGCCAAATGATAAGTGATCCCTTTTTCAATACAGTAGCTTTTCATTTCAGTAGACACATGTTCTCCTCCGTTATCACACTATAAACTAGCTACCTTTAAATTAAATCTTGCTTCACTTTTTGCAACACAATCTTTAAATGCCGAGAATACGTCCGATTTATACTTTACACAGTAATGAGTATATTGATCATCAAAGAAACACATAATAATTCTTGTTGTCAATAGTTGCGGAGTAATAGGGCCACAGACATCAGAATGCACAACCAATAGCGGTCGTTCATGTAACTTTTATCTTTAGTCTGATTAAACGGCTGTCGGCTCTGTTTACCATTAATGCAAGCCTCACATAAATCATCGTTAGGTATCACTTCATCAATTATATTCATATCATGGACCATATTATATTTTTTTTTTAGTCCTAAAAGAAAAGTAGTTTTACTCATGTGTCCTAAACGTTGATGCCATAATTCGTAATTATTCTTGTCTCTACTGCATGCCTAAGAAACAGGACGACTTATGTTCAATGGTGCCAAAAAAGAAAAAAAAACTACACCTATTAAATTGTTTGTTAACCAACCTCACATGATGGTTTTACCATTCTTACATAATTGCAGCACCCTGTTGATCAAAGATAATGGTGAATCCAGCTCGTTACATTTTTGAAACCGATAAAACATTGTACGGAACCTCAGGGCAGAACAGCACGTCTTCCAAAGCTCCTCAAACGCCCATATTGTTGGTAACTTGGATTGTTCCCCTTTTTTTTTTGTAGCTGTAACAAAATCCTCATTTTATTAGCAACTGAATTTTTTAGCGGTGTAGGTATATAAGTCAGGATAAGTAGAAATATATATAACATATGATATGATATCTCTATTCTCTGATATCTTCTCTATTTATGATATGGTCTGATGCTCCTGAATATATAATATTAGAAATTATATTTTGTTTTCACGGTCCACTTCGTAGTAAACACCGGTCATAAAACCAAAACCAGATTAATTTGATGTAGGCGCTTGATTATCAATCAATTCAACCGCCTGAACTGTTGTAGTTCTTTCCGTATTTTCCTGCTGATTATAATTTCTTTTAAAATAGTAGCAGTCAGCTCTCTTATGACCGTTGCGTCCACAATGATAACATTTCAAATTGTACAAATTCTTCTTTGCCTGTCCATTGTGTTGCTTATTAAACGGTTTCGAATTTGAATTTATTGAATTTTCAAATTTTCTTTTCTGCGTTGTAAATGTTTTATTTTTAATATGTAATACTTTAGAGCTTGTATCATCAGATTCATTTTTCAGCTTGACTTCATGATCCATCAATCTTGTTTTACTAATGGTACGTCACCTGCCAATTTCAACGACAATAATTATTTTCGTGTTGCTATCTGTGTGGCAATACTTTGACGTTCATAAAGTGCATCAAAACTCATTATGATTTCCTTTGCAGTACTCTCTTCCTTGGCAAAACCAAGATAAGAATCTGACAAATTTTCAACAATGACACTTTCGCAATACGATTATTTTTCCTCCAATCGCTACTAATCACCATTGGATCTTCATCCAAAACTTTTACCACATCCATTTCGCTCAGTAATGCTCGTATCATAAATTTCCACACACTGTACTCTCGCCATCAAATAGCCTGATATTCCTTTTCATCTTAAAATTTTCAGTTTTTTTAAATCACTAATTTTGAGGCACTAATTAATTAAAACGTACACTGGTCCCATAACCTATAGGAAATATGGTATTTAGATGCAGATAAACCACTTCTGAATAGTAAAATTATATATTATTCTTTTATATATTTTATACTAGGAAGGAAGATGTCTGAAACAGAATGCTAGGCAACCAGAAAACAATATATTGGTGACGCTTCTATCGCGTATTTAGAACAAAGAGTTCGTATTACAAATTAAAGATAATTTTTGCATATCAATTAGAAATAAATCAACACTCGCTTAGGACGCCCGCCAGTCTAATGGATGCCCGGCTGGCTAGTCGTTTATTATAACTAAAAATCTATAACAGTCGTCGAATCACGCGGGACTCTTACTGACCCGACCGTTTCGCTTTTCATCAATCGATGAAATCTCGCAAAAATGTAAAATCCAAACTACTCAATCCTTTCAATATTAGGGTATTCATTTCTTTGGCCTGCAGTCAATAAAGTCCTTCCGTCTGTCAAGGGTATACGGTTTAGTGCTGCCGGGTGGCATTCCGTTTTCTGTCAAAACCAGGTCAGAATTATCTATGAAGGTGTTAAGAGAAAAAATAAGCTTTAAAACCTAAGGTTGAGTACTGAAAAATAACCATCTAAAAAGAATGAAACAAGATAATCTCACCTGGATTATTATGTACAAACTATTCAATATTTATCGTCTATTAAATTATTATATATATTATATACTAAGCCATTGTCGCATGTACGCAAAACAGAACGTTGATCTTGATACTACTTGGTGGTCGTTTTCTAAAGCTTGTTCAGATGTCTGAAAAATAATTTCTTGGCTTACTGATTTGTTGTTTGCATTGGATGAGTTGAGACCTTCTTGATCTTCTTCCGATTCTGCCTCGGTTTCATCGGAATCTCTGATATTGGATTTTGACAAGTTTCTTCGCATTCTATTTGACAAAAGAGATTCCTCTTCGGAGCTTGTATCAAAATTTTCCGGGACAAAATCCTTATCCCACCGTCATCATCACTATATGGGTCTCGCTCTGATGTTGATTCCGACGTGGAAATACGAACATTGCTATCATTGCAATGTTGGTTAACACAATCGTTGCCATCGACGCGATTCCATTCTTCTTCTTTCCGAGACATATCAGGCATTGCGATTTCAAAGCACTAACAGACGTAGGGTCACTTGTTACATAAATTGTTCAACAAAATTAATAAAAGAATTGGACTATATGCAGCAAACCATTTTGCCAATAAATTTGATTAATCGTCAAATAAAATCTGTTAAAAGTTCATAAGAATATTATAAAAATTGTGCCCAAATCAGACCCGTTTATGTCTAGTTAATGTTATAAAATGTGAATGTTTGTTTGTCCTTTCTTCATGCTGCATCGGCTAAACGGATTTTGATGAAATTTGGTATTTTAATGGATGCCCGGCTGGCTAGTCGTTCATTTTAACTAAAAATCTGTAAGTCGTCGAATCGCGCGGGAAGCTTACTGACCCGACCTTTTCGCTTTTCATCAATCCAAAGTCCTTCCGTCTTTCCAGGGTATTATACGGTATAGTGCTGCCAGGTGCCATTCCGTTTTCTGCCACCATGGCTGTTGTGATGCTGGCTAACACAATCGTTGCCATTGATGCGATCCTATTGTTCTTCTTTCTGAGATATATCGGGCATTACGATTTCAAAGCACTGTTCGCAGAATACTCAACCTCAACCTGAGAAAATATGCTCCTTTTTCGTGTGATAAATTATGCTGTTATTATATCTAGACGATCTGTTTCAAGATCATTGTTTAAAATTTTGTTTGTCTTTCAACATCTGTTCTACGTGAGATGTAATAATATTATCTACTAGCTGCGCCCCTCGGTTTCACCCGCGTAGTTCCTGTTCCCGCGGGAATATGGGGATAAAATATAGCCTATGTTACTCGCTGTCAATGTATCATTCCATTAGTGAAATAATCATTTAAATCGATGCAGTGGTTTAGCCGAAACCTTACATATTTCCATACAAACTTTCATCCCCTAATTTTACTTTACCCCATCAAAGGTAAAATTTTTACAAACTTTGAATGCCAAATTTATTTATATTTAATCAAAAACCTAAAAAATAAATTTCAGTCTTCAAGCTTCAAAAATCACGAAACTTCCATACAAACTTTCATCCTCTATTTCAAACCCTTACAATGCTTTTTTTGCATTTTATAGTACCATATGTCCTCTCTTAAGCTCTAGACTATCTCTGTACCAAATTTAATTTCAATCGGAACTAATGAAAGTTTAGGCGTGAAAGAGCAACAGACATAGACAGACAGACGGTTACTTTCGCATTTATTATATAAATAGGGATATGATATTCGGAAATAATACTGATGTCCCTTACAACATTTTAGTTATCAGAAAAGGACAATGCCCATTTTCGGCTAAGCGTGGACACGATGGTCGAAATAAACAAATTTGTATATAAATCAGTTTATTTTCGAAACGAAATATCATGCTTTTCTTTTGTAACCACTTATACATATCAAAAGTAGAATTTTAAAGTATTTAACCTGATAAACATCCCGACTCAGTCGGTCTTTCGGTCTTTTGTGTTGCCAGCAACTAACTTCCTATGATAAAATAATTATTCGTAAATCCGTTATGATTTACAAACATGATCTAATTCGGATATTATTTGACCATTAAAATATGTAGTTTTACTTAAATGTACCTCCTATAATAAATAATTATAAGTTTTATTTAAACAAACATGTCTTCAATCTAGTTTTTGCAAATATTGTCAATAATCAATATGTCCAATCAGTCGCTTTGTTTTCCGGCATCGTGAATATTGTTTTTGTTTGAATTTGTACTCGTTTTTTAACATAGACTACAGTGCTTCTTCTCACGTTGACCCTCGCTTACCCACGGACACCAATACTGCCTCTCACGACCACCCTCACGCGTAATATAAGTAAATATGTTCGTTTTGAAAAATAACCTCATCTATATATATATATATATCTATATATCTATAAATATATCTATAAATGTTATGTTGGTTTGTGTACGCTTCAAAAACTCAAAAAGTTCTGCACCGATCGAGCTGAAATTTTAGTATGATATATAATCAGCATGAAGGATTGTTTTTATAAATTTTTTTCATCAGTGACATATCAGCGAATGTGCCACAGCGAAGCTAGTTTATGAATAAAGTCTTAGGGAGCAGATGCTCCCTAAGACTTTATTCATCTTCATAGCATCTTCATGGCATGCATCTGCATTCTAGGCTGGCATAAGCAATTAAACCTATGTCATATTTATACTGATAGTGCCTATCCACGTCTTAGCCAAACGGTCCATACAAGTGAATAATGTTCTTTGTAAAAAGCGCGCCTACTACCTGCGCCCGCGGTTTCACAACTCATCTTCATCTTCAAATGTTTCGGAAGTTTCATTCTCAGATGTTTCACGAATATGATTCACTTTATTACCACGGAAACCGTTATTGTTTGATTGTTGACCTGGCCTATTAAATTTATTGTTATAAAACCCGCAATTTTTACAATCTTTGATATCATGACCAGCACCCTTACAATAACGACAGAATAGGGCGTCATTACCGGTCTTTGCGTGGTTTGCATTGGACGAGTTGGACCATAATTTTGGCCTTGGGGTGCTAGCCAGGTAACCTCCACGAGTTCCCGGCTGCTGTTCGTCCGTCTTGATGCGTTGCATCCGGGAGGAAGGCCAGTAGCTGGGACGGTGCACCCTGGGGTTCGATCAGCAATTCTCCTAGGGGAATTGGTGGCCGTAGCTAATAACCTGGCACGGTGGGCTTCACCGCGTGTCCCTCAGTAGAGGGCACAGTGGATGGAGCCGGTGGGTCTGGGCAGAGTCCTGCCAGACGTGGTTGAAGGTGGCAGTCGAACACCTGTGTATTCGGATGGCGTGACGTGAACCTCTGTGAGGAGCTTTTATACTTGCAGAAGTTCACGTCACGTGCTAGGGGAAGCGGGATGACAGCGCCACAGGGCGCTTTTATCCTTGTGGTCCTCTCATCTCGTCGAGGCGGACCGAATCCCAAGGTTCTGGTGCTCGCCGAGGGGATGAATGGCCGGGGGGAACCCGGTCTCGAGAGAACCACCCACACAGGGAACCCTAACCCTTCAAATAGGGAAATACTATGATGGCCAGTTTTAAAAATAAACTACCCCAGGAGGGTACCAACCTCGTTGAGATTGGAGAATCCCTCAGTGCTTCGGCACTCTGCCTCACGTATTCTGGGGGGGGCAAAAACTGCCATAAGAGCCCCGGCTCTCTGACTCCACGAGTCAAACTGTTGATTGAAAAGGACAAGGAGAAGGAGAAAAAGAGGAAAAGGAAAGAGATGGGAAAGAGGATGAACCAACCGGAGTCGGACGCTGCTCGGTCGTCAGACATTGAGACGGCGGGCCGTCTTCGGTTGACGTTCAAAAAGCGACGTCAAGAGTTCTTGACGTCGGTTGAAAAGGAAAAGGAGAAGGAGAAGGAGAAGGAGAAGGAGAGGAAGAGGATGGAGAAGGGAAAGAGGATGGACCACCCGGAGTCGGACTTCAGCATGCAGATGTTGACTGCCCGGTCATCAGACACCAAGACGGCGGACGGTCTTCGGTTGACCTTCAAAAAGCGACGTCAAGAGTTCTTGACGTCGGTTGAAAAGGAGAAGGAGAAGGAGAGGAAGAGGATGGATAAGGGAAAGAGGATGGACCACCCGGAGTCGGACTTCAGCATGCAGATGTTGACTGCCCGGTCATCAGACAACAAGACGGCGGGCCGTCTTCGGTTGACGTTCAAAAAGCGACGTCAAGAGTTCTTGACGTCGGTTGAAAAGGAGAAGGAGAAGGAGAGGAAGAGGAAGGAGATGGGAAAGAGGATTGACCACCCGGAGTCGGACTTCAGCGTGCAGATGTTGACTGCCCGGTCATCAGACACCGAAACGGCGGACCGTCTTCGGGTGAGGTTTAAAAAGCGACGTCAAGAGTTCTTGACGTCGGTTGTTAAGGAGAAGGGTAAGGAGAAGGAGAAGGAGAAGGCGAAGGAGAAGGAGAAGGAGAAGGAGAAGGGAAAGAGAAAGGACCAAGCGCAGTCGGATGCCAGCGTGCAGATGTTGTCCGCCCGGTCGTCAAACACCGAGGCGGAGGGCCGTCTTCGGGCGACGTCCAAAAGGCGACGTCAAGAGTCCTTGACGTCGAGCGAAGGCGAAGACCAATCTTCCGTGGCGTACAGGTCGCCCGTTCTCTCGGGCGGCCTGAATGCTGCGGGAACCTGCAGGCGCCCGGACTTTCTCCGACTAAACCGGGAGGAGGCTCGGATCCAGGCGGATCAAGACATCGAGGAGATGGTCCGCAGGTTTAAGCGGAGCAGAGCGGAGCAGGTCGAGGCCGATAGTGATGGCCGCACTGCCGAGGCCCTCATTCGGAGAGTTTTCGAGGATGCCGGCCTTATTTGGAGGGTGGCAGTGACCTCGAGGAACCTCAAGGGCACGGCGGTGCGCGCCCTGAAAGAGTGCGCGACCTCCATTAAGACAGCGGTGGGGGCTCTGCACAGCAGGACGGCGACGCAGGAGACCGCGAAACTGCAGGCGGATAACACCCGCCTGCAGGGTCAGGTTCATGACCTCCGCAAGGAGTTGGCGGACCTGCACGCCGCATTGCGAGGATCATGTCCCCAAGCGGAATCAAGCCTCCTCCCTCCTCAGCGTCCACCGTCGGAGAGGTCGGAAAATGCGGTCTCAAGGGACTTCATCGAGGAGGTGACCCGGTCCATCATGCTGCAGTTCGAGGATCGGCTCTTACCGGAGAATCATGTCCAGCCTCCACTGGAGGCCGATAGGAGAAACGCTGCTGCAGAAGCTGATCTCCAAAGCCCTTCAGCCGGGAAGACGGCGGTGACGACGAGGGGGGTTGCTCCGGTGCTAGCGGTGGAGCCCGCGTCGCTTTCACTACCGTCAGCAAAGACAGCTGCCCCCGAACCACCCGCGCCCCTTACCCTGCCGTCGGCCCCCAATTCCGACGAGGACGACGAGGAGGAGGACGAAGGTTGGTCGACGGTAGCGAGGCGCGGTCTCAAGGAGAAGTTCGGCCCGCGACCGAAGACCGTTGCTGCGAAAGGTGATGCAGCAACGGTGAAGTCGTGCGGCAATCCAGTGCCAGCTAAGTTGCGTCCCCCTCGATCCTCGGCTGTAGTATTGACGCTACAGCCCGAGGCCGAGGAGAAGGGCGTAACATTCGCCCAAATCATGCAGGAGGCCAAGGGCAAGATAGACCTGGCCTCCTGCGAGATACCGGGGGGCCTCCAGTTCCGGATGGCAGCCACTGGCGGCCGTATTCTGGAGATACCGGAAGACACCAGCGGGGCCAAGGCCGACACTTTGGCCCAAAAACTGAGGGAGGTGTTGGACGGAGGGGTGGTGAAGGTATCCAGGCCCACAAAGTGCGCTAATGTGCGCATTTCGGGCCTGGATGACTCCGTCTCCATCGAGGAGGTGGTCGCTGCCATCGTGCAGCGCGGCGGCTGTCCCGCGGAGTCCGTGAAGACTGGAGAGCTTCGATTTGACTCCCGGGGCACCGGCTCCATCTGGGTGCGCTGCCCGGTCGCCGCGGCCAACACACTGGGGAAAGAAGGCCGCCTGCTGGTCGGCTGGGTTGCGGCGCAAGTGAGGCTGCTGCAGCCCAGACCGAAGCAGTGTTACAGGTGCCTGCACAAAGGGCATGTGCGGATCCAGTGCACTGCGGAGGTGGACCGCAGCGATGAATGTTATCGCTGTGGTCGTCCCGGATTCAAGGCGGCCAAGAGTTCTGCGGCTGCGCCACGGTTCTCACTGTGCGCAGCTGCAAACAAACCGGCGCGTCATAGGGTGGAGACCAAATCCTGTTCCCCACCCAAACCTAAGGGGAAGGTAGACGCGGCTGAGAAGACTGCGGAACCCTCATCAGCGCCTAGCTGTCCGTCGACAGTAGGGAAGCAGGCGGGGGAGGAGGAAGAGATGGACATAATTCTTGATTGATTATGGCCATCGCTTCCTGCAGACGAATGCCAACCACTGCGCCTGCGCGCAGGACTTACTCCTGCAAAGCAAGGCGGAGTGGTTGGCAGAAATCGCAGTGGTGGCCGTGCCGTACTACGTCCCCCCCCCAGCAACAACTGGGTAGGTGACGTCGACGGTTCGGTGGCCATCATATAGTCTCATTCCAGCGGAGTGACACCCCTCACTGTGATAGCGAGGGGCAGAGGGTACGTGGCCGTCAATTGGAGGGGAAGAGTGCTCGTTGGGGTGTATTTCTCACCCAACAGAAGCCTCGGTGCAGCATATGCTGGAGGAGTGCCCAGGCTGGGCAAACGAGCGCCGTGAACTCGTCGCAGCTGTGGGGGTCGACCTCTCGCTTCGGACCTTGATCAAGTCAATGGTGCTGGAAACCCGGAGAAACATGCGAAGAGGTGATTTCGCAGAAGGAGGCTGCGGAGCGGGAACTGAGAAGGAGCTGCCACCCTTCTAGCGCGGTTCCCACCCCTAGAGATCTTAGCGGAAATAGACGCGCGCGTGTAAGATCGCTTCCGTCATGACACTGAAGCTGCTCCCGCGGAAGTGAGTGAGCAGGAGCGCAGAAGAGCGCTGACACAATGGTGTCAGCGGTTCCTAGAGCCGAGATCCCTACGTCAGCGCGTTGTGAATGCTATTCTGCCAAACCTTAAACCATGGCACAAGAGAAAAGGGTCTGTCACTTACAGGCTAGCACAGATACTCACCGGACACGGCTGCTTCGTTGAGTATCTGCATCGGATAGGACGCGAAGAGACGCCGCAATGCTATCATTGCGGGCAGAACCAAGTCTGCCTAGCACACACTCGAGGAGTACTCGGCGTGGAGCGAGGAGTGCAGGCTCTTGGTCAGCCAAATTGGAAATGACCTCTCCCCTCCCAGCGTGGTGGCAGCCATGCTGGAGGATGAAACAAAATGGAAGACGGCGGTCTCTTTCTGTGAGACAGTAATGGTTCAGAAGAAGACCGCTGAGCGAGATCGAGAAATATCAGATCCTGCTCGGAGACGGCAGGCTCGGGGAGCCCGCACCGAACAACCCGGACCCGCAAACCCCATAGGGGTTGCGGTCCGTCCGTCGTGTTTGGTCCGTCGATGTCGACGGAAGTCTGAAGAAGCCTCGAGGGCGGTCGGAGTAGGGGCTCCGGCTGCTCATCTAATCGAGCCAAGAGGCGACAGCAGCACATTGTGGCACGTGCTGCCTGTAGAGTCTGGGTTGGTTTAACAGCCATCCCTGGGGACAGGCCCTAGGGCAACATGCGAGAGGGACACCGGCGCGTTCCTTATGGAGGACCCGGAGTCCCTTGAATGCGCAGAGGTCGGCCACCGAGGGGGTTTTAGTGCGGTCAAATCCCACATAACCCGGCTGCACCCCTAATGCAGTCGAGTACCTTTTGAAGGTTTCCCCCTCGTATAAAAAAAGAAAAAAAAAAAGGTAAAGGATATTAATTTATCACCGGTCGTGATTCCATTCAAACGTCGGTAATCGATAACCATTCTATACTTCTTTTCTCCTGAAGCATAATTTTTTTTTGGTTCTATACTAAGTGTACAGCGGAATTCCACGGAGAGTGAGGGTTCCGGAATTACATAATCTTTCAGTAATTTTTCAGTCTGTCTGTTTATTTCGTCATTGATAACTTGAGGTTGTCTAAAACATTTCATGAAAATGGGATCCTGATTAGTCGTTATTATAATATGATGTTTAACCTCAGTAGTAAAAGTTAAAGGCAACTTTGCACAATAGAAAATGTCTTACCTTGTATTCATGACAGTGTTTAGAAATACACTGTCTTTCCTCACTATTCATATAATTGAGCCTTAGCCGGGATAGATTTTCCTCTAGCATTGCATCGAGTTCACAATCGGTTTCCATGTCTCTTGGTAGGTAATTCGTTAACTACACATTGTTTAGGTCCATATCGCATTACACTAAACTTAATTGTTATTGTAGCGGGTTGATTTGATTTGTTTTGAATTACGGTTGATGCATAACCATTTTCGCATTTAAATAAAGGACTAGGCATACGGATGCCTTTACCATAACTTCTATAAGTCATAACTCCTTCTCCATTGTACAAATCTGTTGGTAATTTCACACGCGGTGGTAGCCTAGTGGGAGAATGTCCGCCTTCCAATCAGAAGGTCGTGAGTTCAAATCCCAGTGCAGGCACGTACCAATGTGTTTCTGTAAAACATATGTACGTAATTATCACACGCTTTTCGGTGAAGGAAAACATCGTGAGGAAACCCACATACCTACCCGAGAATTATTTCGGAGATAGGTAGGTGATCCACCAATCCGGATCTGGCCCCTGTGGTGGATTATGGCCTAACCCTCCTCACGAAAGTGAGGAGAGACCCGTGCTCAGCAGTGGGACGTTATGGGTTGATGATGATGATGATGATGAATTTCACACGTTTCACGTTTCTGATCTGGGATCAATTTTAATTTTAACACACGGGTTATAAATGAAAAGTATTTTTGTATTTTTCGTTCGCAAGTTTTTTTGCTTCATATCGATCGTAGCGTAGAGTTGTGTCAAGAGGTACGAACCTATTAAGGAAGAGTTGGTGTTAGCGACTCACCGCTATTATTAAAAGATGTGCCTACATTTACCGATGTTATGTTAAAGGGAGCGCGCGGGGTGCGAACTGAGGCGCGGGGAGACCACCCGCCGCGGAGTAGTAGTTGTCGAATCACCTCATACGCGCATTGCCTATTTTTAACGTATGTAACTAATTACCCCCTGATTCGGAAAATTATAAGCTTTTTTTTAAATTAAATATTGTGTACCAATGCAGTACCTTGCGCATCTTTTCACTACCGAACAAAAGAGTATACAATAGTAGATTGTACCACAAGGGAACAAAATAATGTATTTACGGCGAGAGCGATTTTTGAATCCAGAGCGAAGCGAAGGATTCTAGAGTAGAATCCGAAGCGTAGCGATGGAGTCAAAGTACTTCGCTCGAGCTTAAATAATTTTGTTACCGTGTGGTACACGATACTTTTCATCCCAAGCTATGATAAAATATTCATCATATGAGAAAAAAATCTTATGACGACTAGTAATAAATCTATGAACGCCGGCTGCATGCACGAAAAAGTTGACACATTTTCCCGTAACGCTCATTGTCCCGTTACGCTCATTGTACGCTTGCGCCGCATCTTTCTCTCTTCTCTTCTTGACAGGTTAATTATTCTTGCATTTTAAAAATCTGATTACTAGTATAATTTCAAGTATTTATTCTTTTATTATAAAAAACTATTCATCTTTAATCATAAAAGTATGCAATCACTTCATCAATGTTATGTTACGACGTTGTCACGTTAAAATATCGTCCGTAAACCAACTTTACAGACAACCAATTTTTTTTAAAATTTGGATAGCCAATGCCGCGTCGGCACGCGCTGTTTTTTTTATTGCCGGCCAGGAGTTTATTGAAGCGAATTGCGTTCAAACTTTTTAATTAAACAGTGTTCCAAATTCAAAACTCATTTCGTCACTGTTATTAAGTGCGCGGAAAAGACCCACTTTGCTAGCACATATCGAGGAGCAAAATGCCACTTTTCGAATACATGGGATGAAAAACTTTTTTCATGTCAATATCACGAAAACGTGAACTACTTTCCAACCTGCGCTTGGTTTTTGCAATACTGAACTTCAACACTAACCTCATCTACAGGTAATCTCTGAAACGTCACTGGGCTACCTTATAGCGCGTTTATTCAAACCAATATGATTGGTGTGTCATCTTATCTGACTATGTCACCTTGAGCACAACTCCCCTAGACGATAATATGTGAGGACCCCTTTGCAATAATTTTGAGTCTAGATTAAATACCCAAGAATGAAGTTGACTGAATGAGGTCCAAAGGCTCGCCATTCATTAAAATACTTAAAGTGTGGTTCCCTCTGAAATTGGGCAGCGATACTTATACACATTTTTTTTTTAGAATTTAACACTAAATTATTGGTAGTGGTAGGTTTATTGTGCAATGTACGCCTACGAATTCATCAATCACATGTAAATTCAGCCCTCAGCATTCAACTTGTAAATGGAGGGTACGAATGTCATACTTAAACGTCAATCTTTTCATGTGAGGGTACACCTACCCGTATCCTCCCTCCCTACGTCACATCCCGATCGACTGACAGATGCCCTATGACGACATCGGTCTTGCGCGTCCATCTTCGCTACCGTTAACATCGCGGATCCAAGGAAGGATAGTTTTTGCCGATCAATAGTGCTCCAGTTAGCCTGTTTCGCCGCAATCCTTTCCGCAAGCATAGAACCTCAACATATATAGGAAAATCAGCAAAATCAACGCACCTCAACATAAATGGTTGAGAAAGACAACTCGCCCACGAAACCAGCCATCCATTTTACTATCGAAGAAGCTTTACAAGGAATTCACGGGTGAGTCAGTCGATCCTTTCTCCCTTTTCTCGACCATTTCCCTGGTCCTTCAAAACCCGATCTTATTAGCATCCTTCTTAGGAAATTCAATCTGAATTTTTCTTAATCGTAGGTATACTTAGCATTTTTCATCCGCCATATTTGAATATACCCTACATTGAAATTGAGTTTCGTTCATTCATTTCGAATTGTATTCACTTTTTCTTAATATTCTGTGGTAAAAGTTCGAATCGATCTCTTTGGTAAATCATCTTGAAGTGTGTAGCGAATCTTATTATTTTAGTCAACTGGTAACATTAACCTCATAACGTCAAGTTTGTTTGACATTTCGTAAGTTTTGTTATTTTGTTTCAAACTTCGTTTAATTTACTGTTTCCAAGTTGAAAAGTGGAGTGAAAGTTTATAAACATGAGTGATCCTAAGATAAGCAACGTTGCTTTCGATTATTGTGCGCGTTTCATTCAAGATTTGTACAATTTAACTACTAAAATAACATCTCAGCAGACGATATCCGTTCACGACAGGAGTCGTTTCTTCGCCAGGTATAAGGACTTGGATAGGCACTGGCATGAAATGGAAAAGGCTTTCTCGGTAGTCATGGCCAATACGGAACAAGCGGAGCGTCATGAAATCGAGGAAAAATTCAACAATTGTGAGGAGAAAGTATATTCAATCAAAACTCTCCAAAATCACTACGTGCCATTAGAATCAAAACCCACAATCAGCACCGGCTTTCACCTACCAAAAATTTCATTAACACGGTTTGCAGGAATCCATACAGAGTGGCCTGGGTTTATTAATATCTTCAATAGTTTAATCCATGACAATGCAAATTTGAGTTCTGTAGAAAAAATGCATTATTTACTAAGTGTCTTGGACAAAGATGCCCTTTCATTAATCAAACACTTGCCAATTTCACTTGAAAATTATGCAATAGCTTATGGGTTATTGACAGATCGTTATGAAAATAGCAGGATGATTGCGGACAAACATGTTGAATCTCTATTGTCATTGCCAAATCTAAATCAACTTAATAGTAAAACTTTAGGTAAGTTTATCAATATTGTAAAGGAGAATACACACGCGTTACAAGCCTTGACATTTGATGTCACATCATGGAGCTTTCTTTTACTTCACATCATCCTCAAAAAGCTGACGATGGATTTGCGTACAAAGTTTGAATCATCAATTGATACTTTAAAAATCCCAACGTTCAGCCAATTGCTAAATTTTTTAGAAAATCAACTTAGGATCTTAGAAAATGTTGGTGGGTCTACATCTAGGTCAGCGTCAGGCAATAACACATTGAATATTTTTAATGAGAATAAACAGCACAACAAGGTCAAAAATGCCTTTGCTTGTCCATGTTGCACGGAGAACCATGCTATATATCGATGCTCTAAATTTGAGAACATGACTCCGGTGCAACGGAAGAGTTTTGTAATTCAACATAAACTTTGCTTTAATTGTCTGCGCACTCACCAGGTTTCTAAGTGCACCTCAACAAGTGTATGCCAGGTGTGTCGCAAGCGCCACCATAGCAAGCTACACATCAACAATTCAATAGAAAATCAACATTCGGACCCAACTTCTGCACCCATCCCCTCTGAGCCTGCTGTGTCGATACATAGCTCCGCAGTCCAGTCTCAGACCTTACATGGTGTCGATGTGACATCCACCATGATTTTAGGTACAGCGTTCATCAGTGTGCAGGATGTTGACGGTCAATTTCATACAGCCCGTGCTCTAATAGACAGCGGCTCTCAAGTGTCAGTTATGACTGATACCTTAGCTCAACGGTTGAGGCTGCCTCGTACAAGGTCAGGCGGCTTGTGTGGGTTAGGTGCTTCGTCTGTTCGCGAGACTCGAGGTATAGCTCATTGCAATGTCAAATCAACACGGAACAATTTACATATTTTATCATCGGACTTCATCATTTTAAAGAAAATAACTGGCCGTATGCCTTCGGTTCCAGTTGATCCTAAAGTATTAGAACTTTGCAAAAATTTAGTTTTAGCGGATAGTAACTTCACAATTCCCGGACAAATTGACTTGCTTCTAGGTATAGAATATTATGACCAGATTCTGGATGGTAAGAGGATCAGTCTAGGTGAAAATATGCCTACTGCCTACTCATCTATCTTTGGCTGGATCATCATGGGAAAAGCTCCAGCAGCATCGCAGTACACATACACCGCTACTTCGATGGCCTGCACCATAGATCTTGATCACGCACTCAGGATGTTTTGGGAGGTTGAAGAGCCACCCAAGCTACGCATTCAAGATCCCGAGGACGTCCAATGTGAGAAGCATTTCACAGAAACATACAAACGGGATAGTGATGGTCGCTTTGTTGTCTCGTTACCTTTTAAGGTGAACCACAAACCATTAGGTGACACTCATCTCACTGCTTTGAAGCGGTTCCATAATTTGGAGCGCAGGCTGGTTAGGGAACCTCGACTTTGTGAACTTTATGTAGCCTTCATGAGGGATATATATTGAAGCCGGTCACATGCGTGAAGTGCCATGTTCGACTGGTGGTCAGCGCTACTATATACCACACCATGGGGTCCTGAAGGAGCATAGCACAAGCACAAAGTTGCGCGCAGTTTTTGATGCGTCTGCACCTAGTACCTCGGGTGTTGCGCTCAACCAAGTGCTTATGTCCGGTCCCAAGCTTCAGCAAAATATCGAAGACATCATTTTGCGTTTCAGATTGCATGGAGTAGTTTTCACCTGCGATATAAAACAAATGTATAGGCAGGTGCGCATGCGTGACGATGACTGCAAATATCAAGCAATATTATGGCGCGAATCTCCTGACGACGTACTCAAGCAGTTCGAACTAACCACAGTCACCTATGGCGTTTCGAGTTCGGCGTTCCAGGCTATTCGCGTTCTACACGAGCTAGCTTACCTCAATGCAGACAAGCATCCCGCCGCTTCAAAAACTTTGTTGGAGGATGCCTTCGTCGACGACGTTGTGAGTGGATCTCATGATGTTAACTCTGCCAGGAACCTTGCTCAAACGATTTCTGACATTCTCGCCCAGGGAGGTTTTCTTTTGCGCAAGTGGTCCAGCAACTCCCAAGATTTTTTGGAAGGTTTTCCTGTCGACCACCGCGAATCTCCTTACAGGTTCGTCGAGGATGGCGAAAATATCTTCAAGGTTCTGGGCATCGAGTGGAACGCAAACAAGGACAGCTTCATCTACCGCGTCTCCGATATGAACAAGGTCCTCACCAAGCGCGGTGTCTTGTCCAACATTGCCAGGTTGTATGATCCGTGCGGGTTCTTATCCCCGGTCACATTTTTTGCTAAATACATCATGCAAATGCTTTGGTCGATCAACTCAGGGTGGGATGACCCCCTCCCTTCAGACATTCGCAATGTGTGGACTGACTTTATGTCTGACTTCCACAATATAAATCAGATTTCAATACCACGGTGTGTCGTCACTGATCAACTGGTGTCCAGTCAACTGCACGGTTTCAGTGACGGCTCAGAACGCGGGTACGCAGCATGCGTCTACCTGCGCGTTCAAAACGCTTGCGGTCGCGTTTTAGTTCAGCTGCTTCTGGCTAAATCACGCGTAGCGCCGCTCAAGCAAAAACTGACTGTCCCCAAGCTCGAACTAAACGGAGCGTTGCTATTGGCTCGCTTGTTGGAACATGTCACAAAAATAATAGGAGGTAAGATTCTGTTGGACAGCACGACAGCGTGGTCTGATTCCACTATCGTGCTATCCTGGCTCAAAACTTCGCCTCACAAATTACAAACTTATGAGGGAAATCGTGTGTCCCAAATACAGTCGCTGACTCCAAGCGTTGTTTGGCGGCACGTCCCATCAGCTCAAAACGCAGCTGATTCTGCAAGTCGCGGTCTCTCGCCTTCAGAATTAGTCAACCACCCGCTGTGGTGGTCACCAGCATGGCTCGAAGATGATTCTTCGTCATGGCCTGGAAACTATCAACTTGTTGACGACGCAGATTTACCGGGATTGAAATCCGCAACTTCAAGTCTCGCATCTCATGCTATCCAAATCACGGAAATCTCCGAGCAGGTTCAGGCTGCAACCGATTTGCTAACCAGATTCAGTTCGTTTCCCAAACTACAGGCAACTGTAGCTTGGTGCAAACGCTTCATCCATAACGCGCGCAATCCAGCTCAAAAACGTACTGGACACCTATCGGTCGCTGAGCTAAACGATAGTGTTTGCACCATTGTCAAACTAGTCCAGTCTACGGAATTTGCAGAACCGCTGAAACTGTTGCGTGCTAACAAGGTTGTCAAGGTTGGTCTGATGCGCTTGAATCCGTTCATTGACTCTGAAGGTCTCGTCAGAGTTGGCGGCAGACTTGTCAAGTCTGATTTGGATTTCAATATCAAACATCCATTGTTGCTCCCAAAATCTCATCACGTCACACATCTTTTAGTGGATCATTACCACCGGATGTTCCAACATCCTGGTATAAACACACTTCTGAATTTGCTCGTGCGCAAATTTTGGATCCTGTCTGCGCGTAGGGTTATTCGAAATCGTATTTTTCAATGTCAGCGCTGCTATCGTTTGCGGCCTAAATCCATTGAACCTTTCATGGCCGACTTGCCGGCAAGCCGAGTCACATCGTGCCGACCATTTCAAAGGGTCGGAGTGGATTTCGCTGGACCTTTCATGCTGAAGACTTCCCGCATGCGCAATGCTAAAAGCGTAAAGGCCTACATGTGCATTTTTGTATGTTTCACCACCAAATGCTGTCATCTAGAAATAGTTTCTGAACTATCAACGGCCGCTTTTCTAGCCTGTTTTGACAGATTCGTATCCCGCAGAGGTCTCCCGAGCGAGGTGTTCAGTGACTGCGGTACGAATTTTATAGGCGCGTGCAACTATCTTAAAGAGGTTTCAAAGTTTCTACGTGAATCCCAGACTGAAATACAAAAATCCTTGGTCGGACATCAAATCTCATGGCATTTCAATCCCCCGGCTAGCCCGCACATGGGTGGCCTGTGGGAGAGCGCAGTTAGATCCGCGAAGCTCATCTTAAGTAAAATCATCGGCGACCGCTCTCTCGTCTTCGAAGAGCTCGCCACGGTCTTTTCAAAGGTCGAGGCCGCGTTAAATTCTCGTCCAATGTTTTCGGTCACCAACGACCCGAACGACCTTGAGCTCGAGAGTTTATCGCCCGGCCACTTTATTATTGGACAACCTCTTCTTGCCCTGCCAGAGCAGGACTCATGCCAAGAGAACTTAAGCTTATTGAAGCGATGGCAACTAGTTCGCCAAATCACCCAACACTTCTGGAGGCGTTGGCAAGCAGAGTATCTTCATACCCTCCAGCAGCGTCCCAAATGGTTCCACAAGTCCCAGAACTTGCAGCCAGGCGATCTAGTACTAATCAAGGAACCCAACTTGCCGCCGCTTCAATGGCGAAAGGCTCGCGTCATTCGAACCTGCCCAGGTACAGATGGTACGGTGAGAGTCGTTGAGCTCAGAACTTCATCTGGTACGCTTCTTATGCCAACAGTGAAACTTTGTCCTTTGATGCCATGTGCCAATCTATAGTCGAATATCAACTTAAAACTTAAATTTTATTATGTAAATCAACTTAGCTTATCAACTTTGAAACTCAACTTGGAAAATCAACTTAGAAAATCAACTTGGCTTATCAACTTTGAAACTCAACTTGGAAAATCAACTTAGAAAATCAACTTAGTTTATCAACTTTGAAACTCAACTTGGAAAATCAACTTAGAAAATCAACTTAGTTTATCAAGTTTGAAACTCAACTTAGGAAATTCAACTTAGAATTTCCACTTAGAATCTCAACTTAAGAGGCTCACCATTTTTGATCTCGAACCTCACCACAGAATTTTAGATTCATCCTCAACTTATATTAATTAATTGAAAGAGCTAGGTAGCTCTTTGGGGGGCGGTATGGTAGGTTTATTGTGCAATGTACGCCTACGAATTCATCAATCACATGTAAATTCAGCCCTCAGCATTCAACTTGTAAATGGAGGGTACGAATGTCATACTTAAACGTCAATCTTTTCATGTGAGGGTACACCTACCCGTATCCTCCCTCCCTACGTCACATCCCGATCGACTGACAGATGCCCTATGACGACATCGGTCTTGCGCGTCCATCTTTGCTACCGTTAACATCGCGGATCCAAGGAAGGATAGTTTTTGCCGATCAATAGTGCTCCAGTTAGCCTGTTTCGCCGCAATCCTTTCCGCAAGCATAGAACCTCAACATATATAGGAAAATCAGCAAAATCAACGCACCTCAACATAAATGGTTGAGAAAGACAACTCGCCCACGAAACCAGCCATCCATTTTACTATCGAAGAAGCTTTACAAGGAATTCACGGGTGAGTCAGTCGATCCTTTCTCCCTTTTCTCGACCAGGTAGTAAACCAGTTAAGAACTAGCGTGAATGCTATGTTAACATCGTCAAATCGTCTAGAGATGAGAGATCCAGATGCTCTCTCTTCATTCACATCAACTTTCTGAATTCTATTACTAAGATAAGAGAAGACAAGATCCAGAGCTTTCCCCTGAACCCCGATATGTTTTAATTTACAAATTAATGTTTCGTGACTAACGCAATCAAATGTTTTGGAAAGGTCACGGATGACCGAAACTGCATCCTGTGACTTCTCCCAAGCATCAAAGATATGCTTTAAGAGCCTTATCTTTGCATATGTAGTAGAGTATGAATACGAACTCAATTTTTGTGCATTATTCTACTTTATGCTAATCATATTTTTTTCTGAATACAAAAATCAACCTTAAAATACAATTACTATTAGGGTACCTAAATAACTCTGACTTCGGTCAAAACATAATTTACTGATTGGAAAGCGCTTTATGTGTTCAATATTTGAAAAACATTAACAACGACACAAGAGAGACACATTATAAGAGAGATTTGAGTCTAAACACGAAACCTCTACTGTAAGATGGTAAGGAGTTGGGTATTTTGCAGATTCCTGGTGGCGGTGCAGCAGTTAGTCAAGGTTTCTATGTTCATTAAAGTATCAAAACATCAAACTCAAAACTCAAATCATTTATTGCAACTACGCTAAATAATGCACTTTTACAAGTCAGTTTCGTCAAAAATAAGTTATATCGTTTCTGTTTCTGTGTCGTGAGCAAGGTCATCTTCAGTTACGAATATAAAATCTAGGTGGTTTTTGGGATTTTTTTTTTTTTTTTTTTTTAATTTATAATGCTTCTTATCAATAAGTACATCATTAAAATTACGATCTAGCCTGAAAGACTAATGAGTAATTTGCGTTTAACATAAATTGCTAAGTAGAGTTATTGCTAAGATTGTGTCCATTAACACATTTCTTACTGTCTCTATTAAGGCGAAGGCACTTTGTTAATGTGTTCTTTACTAGTAGATTTAACCAAACTACACTTCACTGTCACATCACTACACTAACTCGAAAGGTTTCTTCCTTTTTAGTCTTCTCACTATATCCGTGTTGTCGAGGAGCTGGATAGCCTCGACGTTCACGTGGTGGTGAAGTCTATGTTCATGAGCTTCGGCAAACTTTTTAATGATAATTGAGACGAAGTCCACTTTTAGGTCCCGATGAAGGTCTTCGTTTCTGATGTACCATGGGGCATTGACAATACCTCTCAGCACCTTATTTTGAAATCTTTGAATGATCTGTATATTATTTTGGTTGGTACAGCCCCATAGCTGGATACCATAGGTCCATATTGGCATAAGGACTTGTTTGTATAAGAGTACCTTATTATGTACCGACAGCATGGATTTTCTCCCAATTAACCAATACATATTTCTGTAGCGAAGATCTAGTTCATCACGTTTCTTTTTGACATGTGCTTTCCAGCGAAGCTTAGCGTCCAAAGTCATGCCGAGATATTTGGCCGTGTTTTCGTATGGTATCACTTGACCATTAATGTACACCGGGTGGTAATTAGGTTTTTTGTTCGAGAAGTCTATGTGGATGGACTTAGACTCGTTAAGTTTAATTCTCCATTTATCTGTCCAGCCAGATATTTTGTTAACGGCTTTTTGGACTTTTTCCACTGCTTCTTCATGAGTGACTCCTGTTGCCATAATCGCTGTGTCATCTGCAAAAGTGGCGATAGTGTTGTTTTCTAGCTCTGGGATATCACAAGTGTACAATAAGTACAAGACTGGACCAAGGACGCTTCCCTGTGGTACTCCAGCATGTATTGGCTTTAATTTTGAATATTTGTCGTCTTGTCTGATTCTAAACATTCTTTGCGTCAGATAAGATTGTAATAGATCCACAAACGGTTGTGGGAGCATATTTCTAAGCTTGTAAATAAGCCCTTTATGCCAGACTTTATCAAAAGCTTGTGCTACGTCTAAGAAAATTGTAGAACAGACTTTCTTTTCTTCAAGTGCTTTTTCAATAGTGTTTGTGATTCTGTGTACCTGATCTATAGTAGAATGTTTTTCTCTAAAACCAAATTGATAGTCTGGAATTAGATTTTTATCTTCTATGATAGGTTTTAATCGTTTCAGCAACAGCTTTTCTAGTAATTTTGACATTACGGGTAGAAGGGATATTGGTCTGTAAGATGACACTTCATGAGGTGATTTTCCAGGTTTGGGAATCATAATTACTTCAGCTACTTTCCACATATCTGGTACGTATTTCAGTCTGAAAGTTGCGTTAATGAGAGTAGTGAGCTTTACTATGGCCTTACGGGGAAAGTTTTGTAGCACTTCTTCAGTAATAAGGTCGTAGCCAGGGGACTTCTTCTTTGATAGATGTTTGATTTCATTGGTAACTTCTCTAGGTGTAACGTATCTTATCTCTAGGTCAGAAAGCGTTTCAGCCAGTGGAATATCATGAGCAGAGCTTCCTTCATTTGGTTGGAATGTTTGCTGTAGGTGTTCTGCAAACCTAGCCGCTTTTTGCTCATTGCTTATAGCCCAGCTACCATTGCCTTGCTTTATGGGTGGGATATTCCTTGTTGGTTTATTTAAGTTTCTGGTCATTTTCCATAGCGAGTAATCTGTTGTGCGATCACTCGTTAGTTCACTTAGCTTAGTGTCCATAGTAATGTCATTAAAGCTCTGGATTTCCCTCTTTAGTTTTTTTGTTAAGTTGTTCAATATAGTTTTATCTCTAGGAGCTCTAGTTGCATGCCATTTTTGCCTTTGCCTCCTTTTTTCAGCTATAAGGTATCTTATTTTTATTGGGTAGTAAATACTCCTGGATTGAGTTTTAACTTGTGGAGTATTATTCCAAGCGCTCTTTTGAATGTTTAATATAAATGTTTTCAAATCATTTTCCACCTGTTCCGGATTTTTAAGTGGAACTTTTAAATCAATTGAGGAATCTAAGTCCAGTCTAAAACTTTCCCAGTCTGTACTCTTGTTAACCAACGACAGATTGTTATCTTTCATTATCACACTCTCACTTAGATACAATGTAATTGCAGAATGATCAGAACTCATGTCATATCCTTCCTCTATGTGTAAGAAGCAAGATGAAATATTTTTGTATATGAAAAAATCAATTAGGTCCGGTATTTTTAGTGGATCTGTCGGCCAGTAGGTAGGTTTTCCTGTTGACATAACATTACATTTGCTGTCTCTTATTGCGCTCAGAAGTTCTTTTCCTTTTGTTGTTGTAAGCCTGGATCCCCAAAAGGTATTTTTGGCATTAAAGTCCCCTCCAAGTATAAATCGGTTACCAAGCTCACGTAGAAAGTTGCTATATTTTTCAGCCTTTAACGCATATTTTGGTGGGCAGTATATAGCTGATATGGTAACAGAATAGTTTTTAGTTCTGACCGAAACAGCTACTGATTGTATGTGTTCTTCTTCAAATTTATGTTCTTCGTAATGGTGGATGTTCTCTTTTATTATAACAGCACTACCTCCCCTAGCTGTGTTATTAGGATGTAGTGCATGGTATGTTTTATAACCTTTTATTTGTATATAGGATTATGTTGTAAAATGTGTTTCAGATACGAGACACACATCTATGTTTTGGATATTTAATACTGCCTGTAATTCATTGCGATGCTGAAAGAGCCCATTCGCATTCCAAGCCATAATTTTCATTAATTTATTCATTTTTGTAGTTTTGTTGCAGCTATTTTAGTGCTGTTTTCCACCCTTTTAAGACGTTCATCAAAAGACGTCACAAGACTGAGAATTTTGTTTAATTTTTCATCCATGTCCATGCTTGTATGCTTTGGTTGAGATGGTGTAGACGGTCTCGAAGGAGGTCCTTTTGAGACTTGAGCATATGAAACATTCTTTCTGATGCTTGGATTACCACTTGGCAGTTTCGATTTGGTTGCACTTGGGACCGCGGTAGTAGCAGGTGCTGAATTGGTTTTCTTGCTTAACTTGTTCCTTATGGTTTGTAACTCTTTGGCTACTATGCACCCCCTATAGTTAGCAGGGTGTGCTTCACCGCAGTGTACGCATTTTGGTTTAGCCTCCGCGGGCTTTTTACAGTCAATGGTCAAGTGTTTACCGGTACATTTCACGCACCTGGGTTCTTTGGAGCAGTATTTTTGTGTGTGTCCATACGCTTGGCACTTTTTGCACTGTGGGATCAGCTTTGATGATTTTATGGGTTGTATATCTACCTTGCAACCCAATATAGACTTGATGCCATAGATCTTATTGATATCCTCTTCTTTGTGGAAAGAGAGCATGAACATGTTGAGAGGTGTTTTGCTCCTCCAGCTAAGTTTGTTAACAGCATCGTGGATTTTGTAGCCTTGAAGTATGAGGTCTTCAATTATTCTGGCGGGCTGACATGACAAATGCAGATTTTTAGCCATCACTCTAATTGGCCTGTCCTGTTTATTTTCATAGGAGTGCCAGAGATGATTTTCTTTCGACAAGAGCTTGGTAATAGCTCTGTATGCCTCATCGTTATTCGCGTTCACTTTAACGCTTTCTCCGCTCAGCATTTTTATGACAAAAGAGTCCTTCGCTACATTTGACGAGAGCAGATCATACAATTTCTGGTACTCGGGTATGTTTTCTATAACTATTGGTGGAGGTAGAGGTATCTTTTTTACATTTGTTTTTTCTTTGGGTGGTTGGTCGGAACCAGATCCTTGTTGTGGGGACAGTGTTGTGTTTAACTTCCTCTTCTTCCTACTTTTTTGGCGCACCCACTCGGTTTCTCTCGCAAGGTCCTCTTCATCAGTCTCATATTCGAGTGGAATGGGAGGTTCCTCGTTGCTACGGTTAGAGGGTTGAGTTGGAGCTGATGTTTTCTGCTCCTGGACATGCTTCAGATAACGATGAAGTTCTTCTACTTGGCTCTGGAGGTCTTTTACCAGACTCTCCAGCTTTTTTCTCTCCGCTTTTTCGCGCTTGTAATGATGGAACAGCACTCGTTCCGTTTCCGTTTTTATATCAATGGAGACAGGACTTGACGAAGCCATGATTTAAAATAAAAAATATAGCTTCGCCTTAACAAATATTTACACTATTGAAGGTCGTGACGTGATTCACATATGATAAACTGGGTCATCGCGGCGTTCGCGGATGCCTACGCGCGCGAAGGCATTGTAGGTACTGCGTCAGCACTTTACCCCAACGTGTACTAGATAGAGTAGAAACGCGGAACGTGACCTTTCTCGGTGGAAGTTGGATGAACACTGTTTTTGGGAATAAGGTCATATTAAATTGATTTTAAATCAAATTGGCCTCAGTGGAGAAAACCCATCTTCGGATATCACTAATGAATTATTCCTCTTTATCTTCTTTTCTATATTGAGATCTTGAAAGCGGTCTCCATCCAAAATTGTTTTCATAAAAATGGAATATACTGCTTCCTTCTTCAGTAAAATTTCTTTTGTTTGTAGCCAATCTGTGTTATCCACAATTAGTATTTAAAAAAAACTTACGTCTCAGAGTAATCATGTCGTTAGTTCGTTACTGCATGTTGGCATACAATGTTCTCCGATTTTTAGAAGAGCAGCTGCATATTGCCCTTCTTGAGAATCAGTGTGAAGGTGTATATTTGTAGTCAGACAATTTTTTTTACGTGCACCCATTATACTGATGCTTTCAAATATGCATTTATTTCATCAAGCGTACCTTTAGTACTAAGCGGAAGAGTCTGTCTAAAGTCACCAGCTAAAATTACCACCATCCCTCCCATGATACCCTGGTTGCTTTTGTTATTTTTCATAGTGCGATCTAGTGCTTCGATTGCTCTTTTATGAAACATCGTACATTCATCCCAAACTAACAGCTCACACTGCTGTAGCATTCTTCCGCGCTAACTGCTATTGCTAATATTACATACTGGAATTTCCTCATAAGCTAAGTTCAATGGTAGTTTTAGAACGCAGTGCGCTGGTCGTTCCTCACTAAGTAGCGTAGCAGGTATTCCAGAGGAAGTAACTGCAACAGCAATTCCTTTATCGTTCCGGATTGGGGCTTATAGTAAAGGACAATGCCCATTTTCGGCTAAGCGTGGACACGATGCTCGGAAAAGAACAAATTTGTCAATAGTTCAGTTTATTTTCTTCTTCCCATCTAGTTGCTGCGAAATTATTTGTAAAGTAAAAGCCGATTTAAAATCATCGATTTTTATTTTTTTGCTTATAGCAATGACAAAAAACGAAAAAAAAAAATTAAGTCAATAAACAATATGTCAATCATTCGCTTTCTTTTACGGCATTGTAAATATCGTTTTTGTTTGAATTTGTACTCGTTTTTGAACATGGACTACACTAAGGTGCTTCTACTCACGTTGACCCTCGCTCGGGCAGCGGACCCAAATAAATGTGTTATATTATTATGTGGTGGTCCTGCCGTGCAGAGCCTCCACTGCGACCTTAATCGAGGCCGCCAATTCCTTCAAAGTCCGAACAACCGTGCCCTTGACGTTCACGGATTTTGTCGCCATCTCCATGATGACTCCAACATCGTCCAGAACCCTTTGATGAAGGGCAGCGGCTGTTCGGGGGTCGCTCATGTCCGGGACATGACCCTGCACCGTCCTAGAGTCGGTGGTATGCCTCGCCAGGACTTCCAGGTACCTATCGGCCTCCTGGCGCCTTTCCACTCTCTTTTCCTTGCGGAGCTTGCGCCCGGCAGTGACGACTTCAGCCCCGACCGGTCACCGTCGCACGAAGAGACCGAGCTCGACCGGCCGGGCCGTCTCTTCCGCTCTCCGCCAGCCCTTTCCAGCGCCAACGTCTGAGCACTGGCCTCTGAGTTAGTGTCGTCAGAGTCTGACTCTCTTTTCTCCTCTCGTCCGCGCCCTCTGTGAGTCACAACTCATGTCGGAGCCAGACATGATATGGTAAAAAAATTAAAAATAAATATCATTAAATTATGTCGACTGTATTTAAAAGTCATCTTTAGGTTTCTTTCATCACTTTTAATTTTAATCAACAGTTTAGGATATAATTACAATCACACCTATAAGTTTGGGTTTTAACATAGTAATTCCACATACACATAGTAAATACAAGTCTGTCGTGTTATTTCTGATTAAAAAATCAATTTATAATTATTATAATCAGATAAATAAATAAAAATACACCGTATAAAAGTAAACAAAAAAAAAATTATAAGATATTGTTTGTATTGAATCAACTAGATACAATGTACTGTTTTACTATCGCCATCTGTCGAAAAATGACAGAACCACTAACTGCCGGTCTCAATAATCTACCAACAGTTAAATGTAGCTAAGCTATCCGAGATAAACAGTTGACTTCTATGTATCGGTTACTGCCGTCTCAATAACAAAAAGTGAACAAGCCTAACTAAGATCAAAGATAGATAACAGCTTCTATCTCTGGTAGTGCGTCCCTCCGAAACGTTTTATTTTTGCATTTCAAAATTATGGCGTTATGCTTTCTATATATAGGTTTTATATATATAGAAGATTTCAATTTAATTAAATACTGATAGGTAATTAAACCTCGCGACAAGCTTTTATGATCATATAAATTGTATATAATGAGGTTATAAGTTGATGGTTAAAATATTTAAGGGATTTTTTTCTTTTTAGAGTGTTTAGATAAATGATTTTTTTTTAGTTTTTCGCTATTCATTTTTTATTTCTAATTTCTTAAGTAGTTGTTTTTTTAAATGAATGTCTTCATATAAACATCAGTGTATATTAATTAGTAGATTGTACCACAAGGGAACAAAATAATGTATGTACGGCGAGAGCGATTTTTGAATCCAGAGCGAAGCGAAGGATTCTATAGTAGAAGTAGTAGGAGTCAAAGTACTTCGCTCGAGCTTAAATAATTTTGTTACCGTGTGGTACACGATACTTTTCATCCCAAGCTATGAGAAAATATTCATCATACGAGAAAAAATCTTTTGACGTGACAACGTCTAATAAATCGATGAACGCCGGTTGCATGCACGAAAAAGTTGACACATTGTCTCGTAACACTCATTGTCCCGTTACGCTCATTGTACTTTTGCGCCGCATGTATCTCTTTTCTCTTCTTGACAGGTTAATTATTCTTGCATTTTAAAAATCTGATTACTAGTATAATTAAAAGTAATTTAATTTAATTTAATAAGAAAAAACAAAAATAAAATAAAAATATAAAACAAATTATAAAACATATATAATACCAACAAAATAAAAAAAATCTAAATATATAATAAAATCAAAATAAAAAAAAAAAACAAATAAAATATTTATTGATAGTAAATTTTTTTTTTGGCAATAAAAATTCATTTTTGTTGATTTATTCATTTATATTATTACCGCTCTTTATTGAAAAAACTCTAAAAATTAAGTTCGCGGAAATGACCCACTTTGCTCGCACTTAACGAGGAGCAAAATGCCTCTTTTCGAATACATGGGATGAAAAAAATATCTGTCTCATGTATACAAAAGAGTACGATTTTCAGCCAGGCCGCTTAGGAATTGTGCTTGGGAAAATCAGCCGTATAATGGGTTAGTTGACCAGCTGCTGGGCCGCTAATGGTCGCTACAGTTAAATTGTCCTTCAATTCCTTAACCCATTGAATGCCGGCTACGGGATATTGCGTAGGTCTCTCGCTTCTTTTGGAAGCCGCTGTTTACCCAGGTTTATTGTACGCCTAAATTAGTTACAGTAAATATTTGCATTGATCAAGTCAATGGCGCCAAAATTAGACGCAAAACAAAAAAAATTAAAGTGTAACGCAGGAATCGTCTCAAGACGATGTCACATTTCTAAGTCACGGCCCCATCCCTACTCTGACAGTTACCATAGCGACCGGCCGCCCGTGCACCGGCTGCGCGTGTCCAGCTCGCTCGGATAGCTAAGCATACACGCACGGATCTGCCCTGCAGGCAAAACGTTAAACGTAAGTTTTCAATCTTAATTACGCCATGGTTATGAGGGAGCGACGGGTCTTTTTGCACGTTTTTAGTGATATTTGGAATTTTTTTCACGATAATCTAAAAGCTTAATCCCAAATCCGAGTTATTCGTCTACTAGTGATACTCAATCACTAATAATATGTTTTTTTTCGTTGCTACTACTGTAAGTTTTCATTCAAGACTTATGAGGGGCGCGGAACACGTTTCGGTAGAAAAGCCCCTTAAAATAATTTATTAAAAGTACATTTACTGATGTTAAGTTACTGATTATTCATTTACATAGTTACCACTTTTTGCTTGTTATTTTTGTAAAAAGTTTTTGTTCAATATTAAAATTATAACATTTGGTTATTTTCTCCGATACATATTTTTGTGTGGAGAAGACCAATAATTATTTATTCAATGGATAGTTAAATAACTAAACAACATCTCAGCAGGATAATCTAAATAATACTATATTTAAGTTAAGAAAAAAATCGGGAGACATGGTCACTAAATCGCGAGGTCGGGCATCAGTTCATTAATCAAATCGTGATTCCAGCAATTACGGTTTGTTCGCGCCACTTACATTGGCACTCATAATACCTTCC
This sequence comes from Campaea margaritaria, assembly GCA_912999815.1. NCBI lineage: Eukaryota > Metazoa > Arthropoda > Insecta > Lepidoptera > Geometridae > Campaea > Campaea margaritaria. The sequence continues at coordinate 13,903,859 of OU538788.1, forward strand.
TACCTTCCTATTCCTATCATTTTTTGGCGACTATCTCTGTCGCTCATATCGTGGTATCCACGAGAAAACTGCTTGCCGCCGCAAGTAGTCTGCGATCGACCCTCGTCCTTCGCGGCTGCCGCTCTCGCCGAATCCAAAGTACTGGATCTGCTGCTCCTCTGTGGTGGTCCACGTGAATTCGACGCGAAAATATAAACAAAACCCGCTATAAACCCGCCGCGTAAACGCTCCTTGCCGACACGCACCAACCGCCTAAAATACAGTCCACTACATCGAACGTCATAACATCCTGAAGGAACAAGCAGCTTGGAGACGGACCCGAACCGAGGTGATTGCAGTTGCATGGAGACCAGGTTAGTCGCCAAGTTCCTTTGTACTACTCTTCTACCAGCCATCCTTCCCCCGCCATTGGAGGCGCGCTCAGCCTATACAGCTTAGCTGCCGCGCTAACAAATTGTTGGTCCTCCGCCGCCGGATCTTCTCTGGTCCTCCCGCTATTCTCTGGCCCCTCTTAGGCCTCATATAGTCCTCTTTATAACCGCCCGCAATTTTATATTGGTATTTTTACCAACGATAATTTCCTATAATTATCGTGTTCCCGCCCGCAATTACAGTTCAGATAGTACCCTGTACTATCCTACTACGCTCTTATATACTTATTTCGTGTATTCCGCATTCCTAAATAGTAAAAATAACGATTTTTCCGTAATTCTTAATTTTTATTAAAAAGTGAAGGTATTCCTAACGACCACCCGTGCGTCTCCACGTGGGTATTCAATACGCCGCGCGCGCGGCAGGTAAATGCTGTAGGCAGTTGCAGTAAATTAGGAATTTCATACTTTATCTAGTTTTTTATACTTTGTTAAGATGGCTATGGCTACTCGTTCAAAAGACAAAGATAGTGAAGTATACGAGGACGCAAAAGCGCTCGATACGTTACAGGTCGAACGTTTGACCTTGATAGGTAAACGTGACATTATATTTTCTCGCTTACAAGATATTTTTAACCGATCTTTAAAGGCTTTCACTGATGATACTGAGAAAGATTTATTTCTATGTGGAATGATCTCGTTAGACCGCTTACGCTCCGATTTCAATGAAATTGTGAACAAATTAAATGTCACCGAGTTGACTCTCAACGCTTCGTACACGGTAAACTACCAATCTATAAACGTCTTCGAAGATATGTTTTGCCGTTGTCAGTTTGTTTATAATAAACTTAACCCGCCTTTAAAAACCGCTGATTTCAATGTTGCCCCGCAACGTAAATCCATCAGAATTCCTGAACTCGATTTGATGGTCTTCAATGGAGATCCGATGACCTGGAGGATATTTTATGAGTCATTCAAACGCACGATTCACGAAAATCCCGATCTCACTGATCACGAACGCGTCCAATATTTAATTAATAAATTGTCAGGCCGGGCCCTTGCAGTTTGTTCTGGTATCGTACCTAACGGTGATAATTATCCGATCATATGGCAGACGCTCGTCGATAAGTATAACGACAAACGTAACCTAGCCTCCGCTTATCTTGATCAAATGCTTGATTTTAAATCTTTTAACACCGCGACGAATAAAAACTTAGAATTATTCCTAGATAAATTCTGCACGGCTGTGTCAAGTTTGAAGTCTCTCAAGCTCGATAACGTGTCTGATTTTATTTTACTATCGCTCGCTTTGAAGAAAATAGATTCAAGTACTGCACGGTCGTTTGAAATGCACATGCGAGGTAAATCTATGCCTACATACAATGAACTTTTAAAATTCATCCGCGAACAAAGCAAAATATTGGAACGCACTACGACCGATTCTCTTAGCCGCAGTGATAACAGGCCGGGTACTGCAAGGTCTACGCAGTCTTTTGCAGCATCATGCGTCACTCACTGTCCGCTTTGCAAACAAGCCGATCACGCTAACTTATATAGATGCCCTGCATTTGATAAGCTTTCTATCGACGACAGGTACACTTTTGTAAAACAAAGCAAAGGTTGCACTAATTGTCTAAGCACTACGCATATAAATACTGCTTGCAATTCTAAATTTAATTGCCGTTATTGTGGATGTAAACATCATTCTATGTTATGCCGCAAAGTATCATCTTCCCGTGAAGACAATCGCCCGTACCCTAGCGCTCCGTCACAGGCGCACGCGCCGCCTCCGCGCGCGCGAACTGGCAACTTCTCCGCCGCCGGGGATCACATGCCGCCTTCGGCATCGCCGCCGCCCGTCGCGGGCTCCGCTAGCGCTCAGCTGACGAACTTACCTACAACTGCTTATCAGTCATCACAACAACAGGTGTCGCTGTGTAATATACGCCCCGCTTCGCAGCCTAATGACACTACTTGTTTACTGGGAACCGTACAAGTTTATGCTACGGATTTAAATGGTCGCCGCCATGTAGTACGCGCCTTAATTGATTCGGCTTCCCAAAGTAACTTTTTAACTTCAAAATGTTGCGCTAAATTAAATTTAAAATGCAATAAGGTGACGAACACCGTTGTTAAAGGGATAGGTTCCGCATCTAACCCAATCAAGGGAGCAGTTTCTGCTACTTTATCTTCCCGCCTAAATGATAATTTTATTGCAATTGACGCCTATGTTATCGACCGCATAACAGACAATTTACCGGCAGTGAAAATTGACGTATCCTGCCTTTCATACCTGAACTGCCTGCCTCTGGCAGACGACAGTTTCGCTTCGCCTTCCGAGATCGACATACTTATAGGCGCGCCGCTCTTTTCTGAAATATTGCTATCAGGCCGCGCCGCTGGTCCGCCTGGTACTCCAACCGCTTTTGAAACCATTTTTGGTTTTATCGTAATCGGGACCGCTCCCGTTACTCCCGCTCATGTTACTCCCGCTCATGTTACGCCCGCTCATATTGGAACCGTTGTTTCTATCACTGACCCCTTGGTTGAAGATAGATGCCGCTCTCATATTTCCCTCTGTACCTTTACGGAAGGACCACGTTTAGATAATCTTGTCCAACGCTTCTGGCAGCTTGAAGAGGTGCAATGCACGCCGACTTTGAGCCCAGACGCTATAGAATGTGAACGCATTTTTACAAATAACGTTTCCCGCGATCCTACGGGACGCTATTCTGTAGCGTTGCCTTTCTCCCGCGATCCCGCGACCTCTCTGGGTAATTCTTACCCTATCGCTAAAAAACGCTTCATGTATCTCGAACGTAAGCTTGCCGCGACACCTGCTCTGCGCTTAGAGTACGATGCTATAATCAAAGAGTACATTCAGAAGGGTTACATTTCACTGATCGACAATGATAGTCCTTTTACTGGATATTACGTGCCACACCACGCCATTGCGAGACTACAAAAAACAACAACTCGATGGCGTATGGTGATGGACGCCGGTGCTGAAACTGACTCAGGCCTCTCCTTGAATCAAGTTTTATATACCGGGGATAATTTTCAAAACGATCTTTTTACAATCCTCTTGGATTTCCGCCACTACCCAATCGCTTTTACATCCGATATTAAACAGATGTACCTACAAATTTTGATAAATAAGGACCACCGCAAATATCAAAAACTCCTGTATCGATTCGATCCCGTTTTTCCGCTTGATACCTACCAATTCAACCGCGTTTGTTTTGGTCTACGTAGCAGTCCGTTCCTTGCGATGCGAGTGTTGCGACAGCTGTGCGCCGCCGACGGTGCCCGCTTCCCACTCGCAGCATCTCTTATCAGCGACAACACATACATGGACGACGTGTGCTACTCCATGCCTACTCTGTCTGCTTGTTTACAACTCAGAGACGATCTCCGCGAGTTGCTCAAGGCCGGGGGCTTCGATCTCGTCAAATGGGCTATTAACTCACCCGCGCTCCTTGACTCCCTTCCCGTCTCTGCGTTAACGGAATGCGTTAAAAATGCGAAAAATGCGTTAACGGATCTTTTAAATTCCGACGAATATAATAAGTCTATCTCAGATGAGTTATCAGCTAATCGCATACACTGGAAATTCAATCCACCGCGAAGTCCTCACTTCGGGGGGAATTATGAAATATATGTGAAAGCGTTTAAAAGTCATCTTCATAAGACGATCGGTTCACAGTTACTCACCTATGAGGAAATGTTAACCGTACTCACACAGATAGAATGCGTTATCAATTCTCGTCCTATAACGTTATTGAGCGAAGATCCGTCTGAGCCGACCGCGCTGAGTGCTTCACATTTCTTAATGACCGCTCCGCTGAAGCATTTACCCGCTTGCACGGTTCCCGATGAACCTGGACACTTATTGAAACGGTACGCTTTATTGGATCAAATGGTACAATCATTTTCCAAACGGTGGGAGTTGGAATATCTTCACTTACTTCAATCTAGAGGAAAATGGAATACACCTTCGAATCCCATTACAATAGGTTCTATTGTTCTTATTATCACTGATAATATTCCCCCGCTATCCTGGCCTCTCGGCGTCGTCGTGGCCACTCATGTCGGCGGCGATGGCATCTGTCGAGTAGCGTCAGTAAAAACGGCGACCGGCGTCTACCAGAGACCCGTCGTCCGTTTATGTATCTTACCTACCCAATAATTTAACCCCTTGCTCCCCGGTCAACCGCTATGTTATATTTAACCCGTTGACTGCTTAAGAGTTTAACTCTTATTTTTATTTTTTTTATTTCCCGCTTTCTTTTAAAAACCAATGGTTTTTAGGCCGGGGGCAAATGTTCGCGCCACTTACATTGGCACTCATAATACCTTCCTACCTTCCTATTCCTATCATTTTTTGGCGACTATCTCTGTCGCTCATATCGTGGTATCCACGAGAAAACTGCTTGCCGCCGCAAGTAGTCTGCGATCGACCCTCGTCCTTCGCGGCTGCCGCTCTCGCCGAATCCAAAGTACTGGATCTGCTGCTCCTCTGTGGTGGTCCACGTGAATTCGACGCGAAAATATAAACAAAACCCGCTATAAACCCGCCGCGTAAACGCTCCTTGCCGACACGCACCAACCGCCAAAAATACAGTCCACTACATCGAACGTCATAACATCCTGAAGGAACAAGCAGCTTGGAGACGGACCCGAACCGAGGTGATTGCAGTTGCATGGAGACCAGGTTAGTCGCCAAGTTCCTTTGTACTACTCTTCTACCAGCCATCCTTCCCCCGCCATTGGAGGCGCGCTCAGCCTATACAGCTTAGCTGCCGCGCTAACACGGTTGAAAAAATAATCTAAAATAAATAAAACTAAAATCGATATTTTCGCTAAATGCCATTTCTGAGATCAAAGGCGTGAGCACTGATAGAGCATTAGTGCGCGATTGCGCACAGTTGGAGCTCGGATCTGCCCGTGCCCGGCCGAATTTATCACGGGCAGCGAGCAGACATCCGAGGGGCAGATCCGTGCCTGTTTTCACCACACAATGACAGTTTTACCTGCCGAGCAGATCCACCGGGCAGATCCGTGCGTGTGTGCTACTTTTATTTTGAAGAGCGCTTGTTATTATCCAGTTGTACTGTTTTTCCCACTCTGATTTATACTTTTGTAAAACTTTGGTTATTTAGCTTTTTTAGGAGTCACTAGTGTATCAGAATTACTCGTCATTAATATTTACTTTAAATGCATTCTTCAATTATTATAAACAAAACCAACGGTAAATTTTTGTACAATTTCGTCTATAGTCACATCTGTGACAAATGTCAGAATGTAACCTGTCCTGTCACATTCACAACACCACATCTGACATCTAACATTTCATTCAGTAGGTAATTATAAATCGTTACCATCATCCGTTTTAACTTATGTGTACCGTTAAACAATTCAGTACCCATAATGAGTATTTTGTTTTACGCATCACAGTAAAAATGCAAAAGTATAAAGTATAATAATAATTACCAAAAATAAAGTAGTATACGTTATTATAAAGTATGGTTGGCAACCCTAATCAGTCGCGTGTCCGACCTCGGGCACGGATCTGTCTGCCGGACACATCTGTGCGTGTGTGCTTAATCACGAATCTGCCTGCGGGGCAGATCCGCCGGGCACATCCGTGCGTGTATGCTTAGCTGATGTCGCGCGACCCGGCGCGCGCGCCATCCCCCGTCAGTCGGCCGACAGCTTTGCCACATTAAACACGCGTCGCATTAGGGAATCCTCCGCGACCGACGCGCACTCCGCCATCTTGAACTTCCCTTTTTTGTAATTGTTGTGATTGTTATGTTTCTCGAACTGCATTACCTGCATTATTACGGACAATAAATAGTTTTAACGCACCACAGCCTAAATCATTGACGCGAGTGGCCGTTTAACGGGCGCACAACGACAGGCCGAACACGTGCTCTATACTGACTACGCCGAGTGAGCACGCGAAGCAGAAGAGTTATCGAGGAGGTGTACCGGATCGACGTCACGATAATGACCAGAAAGGAGACGATCCGGCGCCGACAAGAGCAAGAAGAGGATTTCATATCGACGGATGTTGAAGATCGCAACAGTGACGTCAGCCGCGCCGCCGCCGACAAAACAATGATCGACGGCGCGAGCGCAAGAGCGACACAGTCACCGGCGTCACACATCCCGACGGAGCAGTTCCTGTCGGCGCTGATGGAGTCCATCACGCGGGCACAAGCGGAGGCGAACAAGAACCTCATCAGTGCGCTCTTGAACCCGGCCGCGGGCGACTTCAGGACTTCGAGCCCGATCGCCGCGCATGTACCATCGACGAACACGGCCGGCAGCGCCGCCGTCGGTGATAATTTGTCTAAGTGCACGGCGCGGTGCGACGGATCATCGGCGCACGACGGCGAGGTGCTGGAAGCGTTTCTGGACAGTGTGGAGGTATTTCTTATACGTTCTTATTCTAAAGAATTTATTGATGCGCTCTTGCGCGCCGCCTTAGTGGCTAGCTGTTTGCGCGGCGCTTTACCTCTTATCTGGTGAATTTACGAGCGGTCTGCTTGGTGCGAGTCATTGCACTAGAGATATAAGAATCGATATGAAATTTAACAAAATTCAATTTTATTAAACTATCTGTCGCGACGAACGATGCAACACGAATGGACAATATTATGAGCCGCCTCCGGCTTTATATTTTATTTCACACGCATAATTTCAGTTTTCTCACAATAACTCTGCATTCCCGGATCAAAAACCACTATGTTACTAAAGAATATATTTTATATGGTAATCAAATTTGTTTTAAAATAATGCATTACTTGCAAAGGTGTTTTCATAAACATGATATTAACCCTTATCCAAATAAATACATTATTTATTATAAGTATTAATTTTAAACAACATTGCCCTTTACATCATTTGAATGAAACGAATATCTTAGGAGATATCATAAGCTTTAATTAAATACCACGCGCACATTCATAGCGAGGCAGGCGATCCTGAAGGAGTGCGCAACTGCGCACGCGCTAGCCGGCGCGCCGCAAATGGCTCTGCGAGGTACCATGCCGCGTGGCTCACACGCATGGTGGGCCGGTTTTTTTACACGCTTTATTTTAGTTTTTATTACTGCCAGGAGAAGGTTTTTATGAAAGAAAAAATTAAGAAAGTTGCCCGCAAAATTGGAAAATTTGGAAAAAACTAAAAATGTTTTATTCGGTGAGATTGTTGTATGAACTCACGATTAGACTTTTGTGTTTTTGCAATCTGCAGCTAGATGGGATAGACGAGTTCTAAAGTGGAGACCATGCTTGGACAAACGTAGTGTAGGACGCTGCCGGTGGAGTGACGACTTGTGGAAGATGGCTAGCAAGGACTGGATGAGGAAAGTCGAAGATCGGGCTCAGTGGCGCTCATTGGGAGAGGCCTACGTCTAGCAGTAAACGAGTAAGGGCTGATGATGATGAATCTGCAGCTATTCTTTAGTAACAGTGGTTTTTGATCCGGGAATGCAAAATTATTGCGGGAAGACGAAATTATGCGTGTGAAACCGCAGAGCGCAGCTAGTCCATAATATAAACGACAAAAACGATAATAATTATAATACGTATGATGCCTTAATTAATTTTATTTTGTAGTAGTAGGTAGTTAGATATTTAATTATCCATAGCTATTTAGTATATTTAGTATAATTGTATTAAAGTCAATTAAAAGTTTTGTTTCGTGTCGAGAAACATAGGTGCACAGGGCAAACTTTGAAATATATTGTGGCCCTGAAAAGGGCCTTTTGATTTTGATCGACGACTGACGACCGACCACCTCACTTGGAGCTGGTGTATTTGGTGACGGTCTTGGTGCCCTCGCTGACCGCGTGCTTGGCGAGGTCGCCGGGCAACAGCAGCCTAACCGAGGTCTGCACCTCCCTCGAGGAGATAGTGGAGCACTTGTAGTGAGCCAGGCGTGACGCCTCCGCTGCGATGCGCTCGAAGATGTCGTTCACGAAAGAGTTCATGATAGTCATCGCCTTGCTCGAGATACCGGTGTCCGGATGGACCTGCTTGAGCACCTTGTAGATGTAGATGGCGTAGCTCTCCTTCCTCTTGTGCTTCTTCTTTTTGTCAGTCTTGGAGATGTTCTTCTGCGCCTTGCCAGATTTCTTAGCGGCCTTACCGCTAGTCTTCGGCGGCATTGTCGAACAGTTATAATAATAATAGTTAAGAGAATACGTGCTTAAAACAAGAGTACCGTTCGGGTCGGCTCTCTGTCTGCAAGTGTCGTACGTTAGCGGAGATAAAACGAATATGATTATGTAAACTGTCGGCGGTTAGCGTATACCAAGCGCTGTAATCCCGCATCGAATCGGCCAATAGAGGCGTTCTATCGAGAGGGCGAGAAAGGGTCGCAGCCGTCCCGCTCGCTCTTCTTCGTCTAGCCGTATAGTATAGTATAATATACAATCAATACGGACATCATAATATTAAAGCACTCTAATTTTTTATTTAATTATTGACACCTTACAGGTATAGCAAAATAATGTATTTACGGCGAGAGCGATTTTTGAATCCAGAGCGAAGCGAAGGATTTTATAGTAGGATCCCGAGCGTAGCGAGGGTTTCTAGAGTAGAATCCTAAGCGTAGCGAGGGAGTCAAAGTACTTCGCTCGAGCTTAAATAATTTTGTTACCGTGTGGAACACGATACTTCATCCCAAGCTATGAGAAAACTTCATCATACGAGAAAAAAATCTTTTGTCGACTAATAAATCGATGAACGCCGGCTGCATGCACGAAAAAGTTGACACATTGTCCCGTAACGCTCATTGTACGCTTGCGCCGCATCTATCTCTCTTCTCTTCTTGACAGATTATATATTCTTGCATTTTAAAAATCTGATTACTAGTATAATTACAAATATTTATTCTTTTATTATTAAAAAATGATTCATCTTTATTCATAAAAGTATGCAATCACTTCATCAATGTTATGTTACGACGTTGTCACGTTAAAATATCGTCCGTAAACCAACTTTACAGACAACCAATTCTTTTTAAATTTGGATAGCCAATGCCGCGTCGGCACGCGCTGTTTTTTTTTATTGCCAGCCAGAACTTTATTGAAGCGAATTGCGTTCAAACTTTTTAATTAAACAGTGTTCCAAATTCAAAATTCATTTCGTCACTGTTATTAAGTGCGCGGAATAGACCCACTTTGCTCGCACTTATCGAGGAGCAAAATGCCTCTTTTCGAATACATGGGATGAAAATAATATTACCTACCCGCCTTCCTTGACTGAGGAGAGTATTACGTACTAAGTACAAATTATTCAATCGATTGTTGTAGTTTTTAATTTTAAATGACTATTTATAGGTACATCGATATATAAGCTTTCGTTCTAATTCAACGGACGTACGTCGCTCAGGAGAGCAGGAAGGTATTATGAAGTACCCATTATTGTTGTAGTGTAAAAAAAAACGTAAACGTAAAAAAAATGGTAACGTGTTTCCCGTCGAATGCACCAAAATATCTAGGAAAATTCCAACAAAGACCAAATTTATTTTCGATTTCTTTCCATTCATCAGATTGTTTTGGGACCCGAAAACAAATAAAAGTTATGTTTAATTTTTCTAGGAACTGACACAAATAGTCAAGACCCAGCACGAGATGAAAACAATACAAGTGTCGAGTCCGAAAACGACCACGATGTCATCTCAGAAGAATGTTCTAAGAAGTCGCCTGAATAAATGGAACCATCCTCGACGCCAAAGAAAAGGTCTAAAAAACGATCAGCATCCGAAGAAACACCTATTGAAATATCGCAAGTTATTTAAAAATTGGATGAAATTGCCAAGGAGTCATCAGATGAGAAGCCCTATCTATGACCAGTACGGAAATATTGTTGCCTCTGAGCTCCGTCTTTATAAGCTGTCATCTTTAGAGCAGCAGGCCCCTCTCACCATTTTCTTTTCCTTCGTCTAGTGCCTCATCGTTAAACGATGACTATGGAGATGGAAATGGAGATGTTTTGCAAGCAGGCCATTAACAAATTTAAGCTGTTTATAATATTATGGTATAGATTGGCATTGTTGCTTTTCCAGATCTAAAAAGTCGGGAGTCATGAATTTCCTCACCGCGTCAAAATTGGGCGCTAGGCAGCAAGAACTCAACAACAAAGTCAACGACCGCCGTGAAAATAATATCAACAGTGACCTAACAAAATCAGCCAATGAAATATCCGACGTCGACAAGTCACTTAAATTCAGTGTCATTCGAACACTGCACAAATGCAGTTGACTGTGTGAGGACGCCTTTTCACAATATATTAACGTAGAACTTATCAAGCACGACATACTTCTTAAATGTCTGTAAAGATGAAAAAAATCTCACTAAACTATCAATGCCATGCAGCATCTCCAGAATGAAAACGGTTTACAAGACTTTTATAGATTGTGTTTAGAATATTTTTTTGTAAATATATCTTAAGTTTCTTTGTTTGACATCGGTGTCATTGGCTCAGCAGTGAGTGTTAAAATTAATGAGACATTAGTACAATGCACCCGCGAAGTGATACCGGTATGATAGGAGAAAAACCGTACAAAAATTACATTGGGACCTCTTTTACTCTTGCTCAATATTATTTTGAAAATTTCTTACTGCTTTCAAATAGAAACAAAACTTTTTAAAGGCATATCCAAATGAAGAATTTGAAATGAGTACTTTATTACATTTCTATAATTCCAAATTGTTTAATTTAATGAATGAAGATCAGAGGCAAGAATGGGCTCTCCGACATATTGCAAGCGGGCAGAAACTGCTCCGTTAGGAAAATTATTACAATAGTTATGGTACAAATTCCTTCCATTGGATGCAGCTCTTGAAGGTATTGAAAATGATTTATAGACCACACCCTCTGAAGGTCGGAAATGTTGGAAATGTTGGTTGAAAGCGTAAAATCTGAACAAGATTTTAAAAACATTATTATTATTACAATGAAATCATTGTATACAAATGTATATTGTATTGTGTTTACTAAGCTTTATGGTGTCGGCGATCGCGGGGAACCTCCGTTTCCTTTTTGTGGTTTAGCTATTAATAAATAATTGATAGTTATTATTATTATTATTTCTCAGATTCACGTGCGAATTCTGCTGCAACGAATATTCTCCCAATCAAACTATGAAAAGCACCTCAAAAACGTACCGAATGGCCTTCTTTCATCTTGAATCAAGAAACCAGACTATTCGGAAAAATACAACTTCAGTTTAACTGAAAACAACGCCAGTTTAACTAAAAACAATACAAGTTTAGCGACGGATCCAGGAATACATACATACCGCCACGCAACCAACCGCGCGCCCCAACAACCGCGCACGTACACTAGCGCGCGATAGTGTGCAGATCCGCACCCGTGGCTAGACAAGAAAATCGACTCAGCAGTCAAAGTGTTATCTGAGAAAGTCACATAATATTAATAAAATATGTCCGGATAGAAATGACTTCATTATGGATACACACACAATTATCCTTCTGTGCACAGGATTTGTGTTATTTACATTACCAGATGTTTATAATATTCATTTTAAATATTATACCGACTGGTTTCTCTGACAGTCACTGGAAAATCCCCTGGCGAAATGCTGAACAGAACACGGTTTGACATTCTCCATCCATTTTCTATGAAGCCGGTAGCTGAAAGGCAAATAGAAAGTAATAAAGAAGTACCTAACTTTATTATGGATAGTATAACACACGATTATCCTTCTGTGCACAGGATTAGTGCAATTTACATTACCGGATTTTGACATTTTGAATATTATACCGACTTAGTTACTCTGACACTTATCTTGATGAATTTAAAAGTGTCGTAAAACCAATAACAAACTTTCTGAATGAGGAAATTCAGTTCTTTTTTACAATTGGATACTCAAAAGCAGACTGTAAAAAGCTCATAAGTAACAGAGAGGGCTTTGTTTTGTTGTTACTTTTTTTAAACAAAGTTGTGTAGCAAGTGACGAATTGCGTAAATCAGTTAAAGCTGACACAAAATTGACACAGGATGGCCCTACACGTTGGAACAGCACATGCTATATGATTGCACGTTTCCTTGATTTACGAAATGCTGTAAGCGAAATTTTAATACGTCATAAAATTCACCGCCGATGTTAACTGGTATGGAATTGACAATATTAACATCGCTTCTTAACATACTACGCCCACTAGAAGCAGCGACCAGAGAAATATCTAGCGATAAATATTGCTCAAGTAGCAAAGTCATTCTATTAGTGCACTGCATGATATCAAAACTCAAAAATCTAGAATTGAGAACCCCTCAATTTTATGGGATAGCATTATGTCATTCACCGAAAACAACTTGAGTATTACTGATACACACGTCTGCCTGCCTGGAACAGATATTGATGTCAAGCTACCAAGACTATTCTTTGGATTGAGGACTGCTCCAAGTACAGTCACTGGAAAATCCCCTGCAGAAATACTGAACAGAACACGGTTTGAAATTCCCCATCCGTTTTCTATGAAGCCGGTAGCTGAAAGGCAAATAGAAAGTAATAAAGAAGTACCTAACTAGGGATGGCGATTCTTTACGAAAAAGATCGATTTTTAAATCGATTCGAATCGTAGTCTAATGAATCGATTCACGAAAAAATCGAGGCCTACAAAATCGATTCTTAAAAAATCGATCTTTTTTTCAAGTTTGCGTTTACAATGTAAATTTGTATCAATTTTACTAAAAACAAGATTAATATTGCAATTAACGATATCTTATCAATAAAATCAGGGAATTCAAAAATAGCTATTATTTTTATTAGCGCATCAAACTATAAGATCAACTATAAAAAAAAAAAGTATTTATATACTAACGGCCTTACTAATAAAAAAAAGTTAAACATCTGTGTAACAACTGTATTACTATACAGTGAGTAAGCTATGAATAGGCGTTACACACTCCCTTTATTAATAATCCGTGGGTAAACAATGCATAGTTATCAATTCCTTTTAACAAAAACCACTGGCAACTTTCGTCAGAAACGTTCGAAAACATTACGTCATAATATCAGAGTCTTAATATTAGTTCTAAAAACGCTCATAGCTTTGATGCATTAGTAGTGAAAAATATAAATTTTATTAAATTAACTATCTTTTTCGTTCTTTAATTACTGTTTTACTTTCACTTAGCCATTTAGTAAGAGTAAAGGATACTAAAAATACAGCCATCTCGCGAGTTTATGAGTAGTTAACTCTTTAACCGGCAGCACTCTTATAATTCAGGCACATACAACTAAATGCAAATAATTGTATGGTTTATACCAAAACAGAAAAAATCGAATGTCGATTTTCAAGGGTGATATATCGATTCAGTGAATCGATACAGTACTTCATATCGATTTAAAAAATCGATATTTTCTACTCGAAAAATCGATTCTTCGATTAATCGATCTCAGATCGCCATCCCTATACCTAACTTTATTATGGATAGTATAACACACACGATTATCCTTCTGTGCACAGGATTAGTGCAATTTACGTTACCGGATGTTTATAATATTCAATTTGAATAATATACCGACTTAGTTACTCTGACACTTATCTTGATGAATTTAAAAGTGTCGTAAAACCAATAACCAACTTTCTGAATGAGGAAATTCAGTTCTTTTTTACAATTGGATACTCAGAAGCAGACTGTAAAAAGCTCATAAGTAACAGATATAGCCTTTACGTAGTCGTCCGCCTTCAAACTGATTCCCTATATCTCGGGAATCAGGAACAACGAGGAACGACCTTGGTCCTACAAAGTCAAACGCCCAGATTAACAGCATGGCAAATGTATATTGAGACAAGAGAACAATGCACCCGCGAAGTGATACCGGTATGGTAGAAGAAATAACATACAAAAATTACCTTGGGACCTCTTTTACTCTTGCTCAATATTATTTCGAAAATTTCTTACTGCTTTCAAATAGAAGCAAACTTTTTAAAGACAAATATCCAAATGAAGAATTTTAAATGAGTACTTTATTACATTTCTATAATTCCAAATTGTTTAATTTAATGAATGAAGATCAGAGGCAAGAATGGGCTCCCCGACATATTGCAAGCGGGCAGAAACTGCTCCGTTCGGAAAATTATTACAATAATTATGGTACAAATTCCTTCCATTGGACACAGCTCTTGAAGGTATTAAAACTGATTTAGAGACCACACCCTCTGACCAAAGATCGGAAATGTTGGTTGAAAGCGTAAAATCTCAACAAGATTAAAAACACCTTATAAGTTATTATTATGACAATGAAATCATTGTTATATACAAATGTATATTGTATTGTGTTTACTTAATCTTTATGGTGTTCAATAAATTACTTGTCAAAAACATCTTCTGTGTCTATTGTCTATAGCTCAGAAAACCCAACCTAAGTAACACCCATTCATGAGGGATTGATTGCAGCGCGTGGCTTTAAGCTTATTGATAAAACCTTGAATGTAACTGAAAACAATTCAAGTACATCTGATAACAACTTAAGTTTAAATGAGAACCCCTCAATTTTATGGGATAGCATTATGTCATTCACCGAAAACAACTTGAGTATTACTGATACACACGTCTGCCTGCCTGGAACAGATATTGATGTCAAGCTACCAAGACTATTCTTTGGATTGAGGACTGCTCCAAGTACAGTCACTGGAAAATCCCCTGCAGAAATACTGAACAGAACACGGTTTGAAATTCCCCATCCGTTTTCTATGAAGCCGGTAGCTGAAAGGCAAATAGAAAGTAATAAAGAAGTACCTAACTTTATTATGGATAGTATAACACACACGATTATCCTTCTGTGCACAGGATTAGTGCAATTTACGTTACCGGATGTTTATAATATTGAATTTTAATATTATACCGACTTGGTTACTCTGACACTTATCTTGATGAATTTAAAAGTGTCGTAAAACCAATAACAAACTTTTTGAATGAGGAAATTCAGTTCTTTTTTACAATTGGATACTCAGAAGCAGACTGTAAAAAGCTCATAAGTAACAGAGATAGCCTTTCCGTAGTCGTCCGACTTCAAACTGATTCCCTATATCTCGGGAATCAGGAACAACGAGGAACGACCTTGGTCCTACAAAGTCAAACGCCCAGATTAACAGCATGGCAAATGTATATTGAGACAAGAGAACAATGCACCCGCGAAGTGATACCGGTATGGTAGAAGAAAAAACATACAAAAATTACCTTGGGACCTCTTTTACTCTTGCTCAATATTATTTCGAAAATTTCTTACTGCTTTCAAATAGAAGCAAACTTTTTAAAGACAAATATCCAAATGAAGAATTTTAAATGAGTACTTTATTACATTTCTATAACTCCAAATTGTTTAATTTAATGAATGAAGATCAGAGGCAAGAATGGGCTCCCCGACATATTGCAAGCGGGCAGAAACTGCTCCGTTCGGAAAATTATTACAATAATTATGGTACAAATTCCTTCCATTGGACACAGCTCTTGAAGGTATTAAAACTGATTGCAATTGCAATTTATGAAAGGGCTACGACGTCGTCTCGGAAGAATGTTCTAAGAAGTCGCCTGAAAAATTAACCTAACATATTGACCTAACAAAATCAGCCACTGAAATAGTCAACGATCATGTCGACGGAACACCAGTCCCACCGCTCGCAGAGTTTCTAGCGAATCGCCCCAACCAGACTTGACTACCGACCGCCATTATTGTGATTAAGTAGGTAACTCTCTTACTCCAACTTTATTATGGATGGTATAACACACAGGATTATCCTTCTGTGCACAGGATTAGTGCAATTTACGTTACCGACATAATACCGACTTAGTTACTCTGACACTTATCTAGATGAATTTAAAAGTGTCGTAAAACCAATAACAAACTTTTTGAATGAGGAAATTCAGTTCTTTTTTACAATTGGATACTCAGAAGCAGACTGTAAAAAGCTCATAAGTAACAGAGATAGCCTTTACGTAGTCGTCCGACTTCAAACTGATTCCCTGTATCTCGGGAATCAGGAACAACGAGGAACGACCTTGGTCCTACAAAGTCAAACGCCCAGATTAACAGCATGGCAAATGTATATTGAGACAAGAGAACAATGCACCCGCGAAGTGATACCGGTATGGTAGAAGAAAAAACATACAACAATTACATTGGGACCTATTTTACTCTTGCTCAATATTATTTCGAAAATTTCTTACTGCTTTCAAATATAAACAAACTTTTTAAAGACAAATATCCAAATGAAGAATTTGAAATGAGTACTTTATTACATTTCTATAATTCCAAATTGTTTAATTTAATGAATGAAGATCAGAGGCAAGAATGGGCTCTCCGACATATTGCAAGCGGCAGAAACTGCTCCGTTCGGAAAATTATTACAATGTTTATGGTATAAATTCCTTCCATTGGACACAGCTCTTGAAGGTATTAAAACTGATTTAGAGACCACACCCTCTGACTAAAGATCGGAAATGTTGAAAATGTTGATTGAAAGAGTAAAATCTCAACAAGATTAAAAACACCTTATAAGTTATTATTATGACAATGAAATCATTGTTATATACAAATGTATATTGTATTGTGTTTACTTAAGCTTTATGGTGTTCAATAAATTACTTGTCAAAAACATCTTCTGTGTCTATTGTCTATAGCTCAGAAAACCCAACCTAAGTAACACCCATTCATGAGGGATTGATTGCAGCGCGTGGCTTTAAGCTTATTGATAAAACCTTGAATGTAACTGAAAACAATTCAAGTACATCTGTTAACAACTTAAGTTTAAATGAGAACCCCTCAATTTTATGGGATAGCATTATGTCATTCACCGAAAACAACTTGAGTATTACTGATACACACGTCTGCCTGCCTGGAACAGATATTGATGTCAAGCTACCAAGACTATTCTTTGGATTGAGGACTGCTCCAAGTACAGTCACTGGAAAATCCCCTGCAGAAATACTGAACAGAACACGGTTTGAAATTCCCCATCCGTTTTCTATGAAGCCGGTAGCTGAAAGGCAAATAGAAAGTAATAAAGAAGTACCTAACTTTATATATTATATTTATTTTTATATATTATTGTATATATAATGTATGTATATATATATATATATATATATGTATATGTATAAATATGTTTTAAATGTTGTACACTTAACCTACACACTCGACTGAATGCTCTCTTTCCTCAAGGGTTTGCTGGAAGAAAACTCTTCATAGGGTTAAGCTCGCCTTTGTACATTAGATTACTAAAAAATTTTCTGTAAACGTGCCTTTTTATGTGTACAATAAAGAATATAAGAATATATATAAGAACTTTATTATGGATAGTATAACACACACGATTATCCTTCTGTGCACAGGATTAGTGCAATTTACGTTACCGGATGTTTATAATATTCAATTTGAATAATATACCGACTTAGTTACTCTGACACTTATCTTGATGAATTTAAAAGTGTCGTAAAACCAATAACCAACTTTCTGAATGAGGAAATTCAGTTCTTTTTTACAATTGGATACTCAGAAGCAGACTGTAAAAAGCTCATAAGTAACAGAGATAGCCTTTACGTAGTCGTCCGCCTTCAAACTGATTCCCTATATCTTGGGAATCAGGAACAACGAGGAACGACCTTGGGCCTACAAAGTCAAACGCCCAGATTAACAGCATGGCAAATGTATATTGAGACAAGAGAACAATGCACCCGCGAAGTGATACCGGTATGGTAGAAGAAAAAACATACAAAAATTACATTGGGACCTATTTTACTCTTGCTCAATATTATTTCGAAAATTTCTTACTGCTTTCAAATATAAACAAACTTTTTAAAGACAAATATCCAAATGAAGAATTTGAAATGAGTACCTTATTACATTTCTATAATTCCAAATTGTTTAATTTAATGAATGAAGATCAGAGGCAAGAATGGGCTCTCCGACATATTGCAAGCGGCAGAAACTGCTCCGTTCGGAAAATTATTACAATGTTTATGGTATAAATTCCTTCCATTGGACACAGCTCTTGAAGGTATTAAAACTGATTTAGAGACCACACCCTCTGACCAAAGATCGGAAATGTTGAAAATGTTGGTTGAAAGAGTAAAATCTCAACAAGATTAAAAACACCTTATAAGTTATTATTATGACAATGAAATCATTGTTATATACAAATGTATATTGTATTGTGTTTACTTAAGCTTTATGGTGTTCAATAAATTACTTGTCAAAAACATCTTCTGTGTCTATTGTCTATAGCTCAGAAACCCCAACCTGTCTAACACCCATTCATGAGGGATTGATTGCAGCGCGTGGCTTTAAGCTTATTGATAACACCTTGAACGTAACTGAAAACAATTCAAGTACATCTGATAACAACTTAAGTTTAAATGAGAACCCCTCAATTTTATGGGATAGCATTATGTCATTCACCGTAAACAACTTGAGTATTACTGATACACACGTCTGCCTGCCTGGAACAGATATTGATGTCAAGCTACCAAGACTATTCTTTGGATTGAGGACTGCTCCAAGTACAGTCACTGGAAAATCCCCTGCAGAAATACTGAACAGAACACGGTTTGAAATTCCCCATCCGTTTTCTATGAAGCCGGTAGCTGAAAGGCAAATAGAAAGTAATAAAGAAGTACCTAACTTTATTATGGATAGTATAACACACACGATTATCCTTCTGTGCACAGGATTAGTGCAATTTACGTTACCGGATGTTTATAATATTCAATTTTAATATTATACCGACTTGGTTACTCTGACACTTATCTTGATGAATTTAAAAGTGTCGTAAAACCAATAACAAACTTTTTCAATGAGGAAATTCAGTTCTTTTTTACAATTGGATACTCAGAAGCAGACTGTAAAAAGCTCATAAGTAACAGAGATAGCCTTTCCGTAGTCGTCCGACTTCAAACTGATTCCCTATATCTCGGGAATCAGGAACAACGAGGAACGACCTTGGTCCTACAAAGTCAAACGCCCAGATTAACAGCATGGCAAATGTACGAGGGTGAATCAAAAAGTTCTTAGAAGTGCATATATATGAAACCTTTTTGGATCAAGTTCGATATTCAAATTAAAGAGTGTCTATCACACTATATTTATGCAGACTGTCACTTGTTTTTGTCAGTTCGTTCGCATGTAATAAATTTTTTTGTGCAACGAGTTGCTAAAAAGTCAAAATTATGGATAAAAGTGAGTTACGTGCGGTGATAAAATATCTCAGTTTGAAAAAAATGTCTACGAAGGAAATTTTTTTGGACATTCAGCAGACATTAGGGGGTGATGCTGTACCCTATTCTACGGTTGCGTACTGGGTGGCTGAATTTAAAAGAGGTAGATCAAGCTGTAAAGATGACCCGCGTTCTGGGCGGCCTTCAACCTCCGTTACAGAAGAAAATGTCAAAAAGGTTGAGAATCTGGTTTTGGAAGACAGAAGAATGACTATAAAACATATAGCTGAGATCCTAAAGATATCTTTTGGTAGCGTTCAATCCATTTTAATTGATTCACTGGGGTTCAAAAAAGTGTCTGCAAGATGGGTGCCACGAATGTTAACCGACGAAAACAAAAAGCGACGTTTGGAAATTTCCAAGCGTAATCTCGAAATGTTCCAGCGTGATTCGGATAATTTTTGCCGTCGTCTTGTCACCATGGATGAAACGTGGGTCTACCATTTTGATCCTGAAACTAAAAGACAAAGCATGTCTTGGAAACGACCATCCTCTCCATCCATTAAGAAATTTCGAGTTGCTCCTACCGCTGGCAAAGTTATGGCCTCTGTGTTCTGGGATAGTGAAGGAATCCTTTTTATTGATTACATGCCAAAAGGCCAGACGATTACTGGACCCTATTATGCAAATTTAATCCCGAAAGTGCGTGAAGCGATTAAAGAAAAACGTCGTGGAAAACTGTCGTTGGGCGTGTTGTTCCTTCAAGATAACGCTCCTGCTCATCGATCGGAAGTTGCGCTCAACGCAATCCGCTGTGCTGGCTTCAATCTCCTTGACCACCCACCATATTCTCCGGACTTAGCCCCAAGTGATTTTCACTTATTTCCAAAATTAAAAGAGGAAATTCGTGGAACAAAATTTCACGATAATGACGCGGTTATAGCTGCCGTAGAGGACTTTTTCGAGAATCAAGAAAATAATTTTTTTTCACAAGGAATAAGGAAGTTAGAAACGCGTTATTCTAAATGCATTGCATTGGAGGGAGATTATGTAGAAAAATAAAATATTATTATTTAAATCTTTGCATTTTTTAATATTGATTCCAAGAAGTTTTTGATTCACCCTCGTATATTGAGACAAGAGAACAATGCACCCGCGAAGTGATACCGGTATGGTAGAAGAAAAAACATACAAAAATTACCTTGGGACCTCTTTTACTCTTGCTCAAATTATTTCGAAAATTTCTTACTGCTTTCAAATAGAAGCAAACTTTTTAAAGACAAATATCCAAATGAAGAATTTTAAATGAGTACTTTATTACATTTCTATAATTCCAAATTGTTTAATTTAATGAATGAAGATCAGAGGCAAGAATGGGCTCCCCGACATATTGCAAGCGGGCAGAAACTGCTCCGTTCGGAAAATTGTTACAATAATTATGGTGCAAATTCCTTCCATTGGACACAGCTCTTGAAGGTATTAAAACTGATTGCAATTGCAATTTATGAAAGGGCTACGACGTCGTCTCGGAAGAATGTTCTAAGAAGTCGCCTGAAAAATTAACCTAACATATTGACCTAACAAAATCAGCCACTGAAATAGTCAACGATCATGTCGACGGAACACCAGTCCCACCGCTCGCAGAGTTTCTAGCGAATCGCCCCAACCAGACTTGACTACCGACCGCCATTATTGTGATTAAGTAGGTAACTCTCTTACTCCAACTTTATTATGGATGGTATAACACACAGGATTATCCTTCTGTGCACAGGATTAGTGCAATTTACGTTACCGGCATAATACCGACTTAGTTACTCTGACACTTATCTAGATGAATTTAAAAGTGTCGTAAAACCAATAACAAACTTTTTGAATGAGGAAATTCAGTTCTTTTTTACAATTGGATACTCAGAAGCAGACTGTAAAAAGCTCATAAGTAACAGAGATAGCCTTTCCGTAGTCGTCCGACTTCAAACTGATTCCCTATATCTCGGGAATCAGGAACAACGAGGAACGACCTTGGTCCTACAAAGTCAAACGCCCAGATTAACAGCATGGCAAATGTATATTGAGACAAGAGAACAATGCACCCGCGAAGTGATACCGGTATGGTAGAAGAAAAAACATACAAAAATTACATTGGGACCTATTTTACTCTTGCTCAATATTATTTCGAAAATTTCTTGCTGCTTTCAAATATAAACAAACTTTTAAAAGACAAATATCCAAATGAAGAATTTGAAATGAGTACTTTATTACATTTCTATAATTCCAAATTGTTTAATTTAATGAATGAAGATCAGAGGCAAGAATGGGCTCTCCGACATATTGCAAGCGGCAGAAACTGCTCCGTTCGGAAAATTATTACAATGTTTATGGTATAAATTCCTTCCATTGGACACAGCTCTTGAAGGTATTAAAACTGATTTAGAGACCACACCCTCTGACCAAAGATCGGAAATGTTGAAAATGTTGGTTGAAAGCGTAAAATCTCAACAAGATTAAAAACACCTTATAAGTTATTATTATGACAATGAAATCATTGTTATATACAAATGTATATTGTATTGTGTTTACTTAAGCTTTATGGTGTTCAATAAATTACTTGTCAAAAACATCTTCTGTGTCTATTGTCTATAGCTCAGAAAACCCAACCTAAGTAACACCCATTCATGAGGAATTGATTGCAGCGCGTGGCTTTAAGCTTATTGATAAAACCTTGAATGTAACTGAAAACAACTCAAGTACATCTGATAACAACTTAAGTTTAAATGAGAACCCCTCAATTTTATGGGATAGCATTATGTCATTCACCGAAAACAACTTGAGTATTACTGATACACACGTCTGCCTGCCTGGAACAGATATTGATGTCAAGCTACCAAGACTATTCTTTGGATTGAGGACTGCTCCAAGTACAGTCACTGGAAAATCCCCTGCAGAAATACTGAACAGAACACGGTTTGAAATTCCCCATCCGTTTTCTATGAAGCCGGTAGCTGAAAGTCAAATAGAAAGTAATAAAGAAGTACCTAACTTTATTATGGATAGTATAACACACACGATTATCCTTCTGTGCACAGGATTAGTGCAATTTACGTTACCGGATGTTTATAATATTCAATTTTAATATTATACCGACTTGGTTACTCTGACACTTATCTTGATGAATTTAAAAGTGTCGTAAAACCAATAACAAACTTTTTGAATGAGGAAATTCAGTTCTTTTTTACAATTGGATACTCAGAAGCAGACTGTAAAAAGCTCATAAGTAACAGAGATAGCCTTTCCGTAGTCGTCCGACTTCAAACTGATTCCCTATATCTCGGGAATCAGGAACAACGAGGAACGACCTTGGTCCTACAAAGTCAAACGCCCAGATTAACAGCATGGCAAATGTACGAGGGTGAATCAAAAAGTTCTTAGAAGTGCATATATATGAAACCTTTTTGGATCAAGTTCGATATTCAAATTAAAGAGTGTCTATCACACTATATTTATGCAGACTGTCACTTGTTTTTGTCAGTTCGTTCGCATGTAATAAATTTTTTTGTGCAACGAGTTGCTAAAAAGTCAAAATTATGGATAAAAGTGAGTTACGTGCGGTGATAAAATATCTCAGTTTGAAAAAAATGTCTACGAAGGAAATTTTTTTGGACATTCAGCAGACATTAGGGGGTGATGCTGTACCCTATTCTACGGTTGCGTACTGGGTGGCTGAATTTAAAAGAGGTAGATCAAGCTGTAAAGATGACCCGCGTTCTGGGCGGCCTTCAACCTCCGTTACAGAAGAAAATGTCAAAAAGGTTGAGAATCTGGTTTTGGAAGACAGAAGAATGACTATAAAACATATAGCTGAGATCCTAAAGATATCTTTTGGTAGCGTTCAATCCATTTTAATTGATTCACTGGGGTTCAAAAAAGTGTCTGCAAGATGGGTGCCACGAATGTTAACCGACGAAAACAAAAAGCGACGTTTGGAAATTTCCAAGCGTAATCTCGAAATGTTCCAGCGTGATTCGGATAATTTTTGCCGTCGTCTTGTCACCATGGATGAAACGTGGGTCTACCATTTTGATCCTGAAACTAAAAGACAAAGCATGTCTTGGAAACGACCATCCTCTCCATCCATTAAGAAATTTCGAGTTGCTCCTACCGCTGGCAAAGTTATGGCCTCTGTGTTCTGGGATAGTGAAGGAATCCTTTTTATTGATTACATGCCAAAAGGCCAGACGATTACTGGACCCTATTATGCAAATTTAATCCCGAAAGTGCGTGAAGCGATTAAAGAAAAACGTCGTGGAAAACTGTCGTTGGGCGTGTTGTTCCTTCAAGATAACGCTCCTGCTCATCGATCGGAAGTTGCGCTCAACGCAATCCGCTGTGCTGGCTTCAATCTCCTTGACCACCCACCATATTCTCCGGACTTAGCCCCAAGTGATTTTCACTTATTTCCAAAATTAAAAGAGGAAATTCGTGGAACAAAATTTCACGATAATGACGCGGTTATAGCTGCCGTAGAGGACTTTTTCGAGAATCAAGAAAATAATTTTTTTTCACAAGGAATAAGGAAGTTAGAAACGCGTTATTCTAAATGCATTGCATTGGAGGGAGATTATGTAGAAAAATAAAATATTATTATTTAAATCTTTGCATTTTTTAATATTGATTCCAAGAAGTTTTTGATTCACCCTCGTATATTGAGACAAGAGAACAATGCACCCGCGAAGTGATACCGGTATGGTAGAAGAAAAAACATACAAAAATTACCTTGGGACCTCTTTTACTCTTGCTCAAATTATTTCGAAAATTTCTTACTGCTTTCAAATAGAAGCAAACTTTTTAAAGACAAATATCCAAATGAAGAATTTTAAATGAGTACTTTATTACATTTCTATAATTCCAAATTGTTTAATTTAATGAATGAAGATCAGAGGCAAGAATGGGCTCCCCGACATATTGCAAGCGGGCAGAAACTGCTCCGTTCGGAAAATTGTTACAATAATTATGGTGCAAATTCCTTCCATTGGACACAGCTCTTGAAGGTATTAAAACTGATTGCAATTGCAATTTATGAAAGGGCTACGACGTCGTCTCGGAAGAATGTTCTAAGAAGTCGCCTGAAAAATTAACCTAACATATTGACCTAACAAAATCAGCCACTGAAATAGTCAACGATCATGTCGACGGAACACCAGTCCCACCGCTCGCAGAGTTTCTAGCGAATCGCCCCAACCAGACTTGACTACCGACCGCCATTATTGTGATTAAGTAGGTAACTCTCTTACTCCAACTTTATTATGGATGGTATAACACACAGGATTATCCTTCTGTGCACAGGATTAGTGCAATTTACGTTACCGGCATAATACCGACTTAGTTACTCTGACACTTATCTAGATGAATTTAAAAGTGTCGTAAAACCAATAACAAACTTTTTGAATGAGGAAATTCAGTTCTTTTTTACAATTGGATACTCAGAAGCAGACTGTAAAAAGCTCATAAGTAACAGAGATAGCCTTTCCGTAGTCGTCCGACTTCAAACTGATTCCCTATATCTCGGGAATCAGGAACAACGAGGAACGACCTTGGTCCTACAAAGTCAAACGCCCAGATTAACAGCATGGCAAATGTATATTGAGACAAGAGAACAATGCACCCGCGAAGTGATACCGGTATGGTAGAAGAAAAAACATACAAAAATTACATTGGGACCTATTTTACTCTTGCTCAATATTATTTCGAAAATTTCTTGCTGCTTTCAAATATAAACAAACTTTTAAAAGACAAATATCCAAATGAAGAATTTGAAATGAGTACTTTATTACATTTCTATAATTCCAAATTGTTTAATTTAATGAATGAAGATCAGAGGCAAGAATGGGCTCTCCGACATATTGCAAGCGGCAGAAACTGCTCCGTTCGGAAAATTATTACAATGTTTATGGTATAAATTCCTTCCATTGGACACAGCTCTTGAAGGTATTAAAACTGATTTAGAGACCACACCCTCTGACCAAAGATCGGAAATGTTGAAAATGTTGGTTGAAAGCGTAAAATCTCAACAAGATTAAAAACACCTTATAAGTTATTATTATGACAATGAAATCATTGTTATATACAAATGTATATTGTATTGTGTTTACTTAAGCTTTATGGTGTTCAATAAATTACTTGTCAAAAACATCTTCTGTGTCTATTGTCTATAGCTCAGAAAACCCAACCTAAGTAACACCCATTCATGAGGAATTGATTGCAGCGCGTGGCTTTAAGCTTATTGATAAAACCTTGAATGTAACTGAAAACAACTCAAGTACATCTGATAACAACTTAAGTTTAAATGAGAACCCCTCAATTTTATGGGATAGCATTATGTCATTCACCGAAAACAACTTGAGTATTACTGATACACACGTCTGCCTGCCTGGAACAGATATTGATGTCAAGCTACCAAGACTATTCTTTGGATTGAGGACTGCTCCAAGTACAGTCACTGGAAAATCCCCTGCAGAAATACTGAACAGAACACGGTTTGAAATTCCCCATCCGTTTTCTATGAAGCCGGTAGCTGAAAGTCAAATAGAAAGTAA
The DNA here is from genome assembly GCA_912999815.1 of Campaea margaritaria. Lineage (NCBI taxonomy): Eukaryota > Metazoa > Arthropoda > Insecta > Lepidoptera > Geometridae > Campaea > Campaea margaritaria. Next base: position 13,930,022 of record OU538788.1, read on the forward strand.
TAAAGAAGTACCTAACTTTATTATGGATAGTATAACACACACGATTATCCTTCTGTGCACAGGATTAGTGCAATTTACGTTACCGGATGTTTATAATATTCAATTTTAATATTATACCGACTTGGTTACTCTGACACTTATCTTGATGAATTTAAAAGTGTCGTAAAACCAATAACAAACTTTTTGAATGAGGAAATTCAGTTCTTTTTTACAATTGGATACTCAGAAGCAGACTGTAAAAAGCTCATAAGTAACAGAGATAGCCTTTCCGTAGTCGTCCGACTTCAAACTGATTCCCTATATCTCGGGAATCAGGAACAACGAGGAACGACCTTGGTCCTACAAAGTCAAACGCCCAGATTAACAGCATGGCAAATGTACGAGGGTGAATCAAAAAGTTCTTAGAAGTGCATATATATGAAACCTTTTTGGATCAAGTTCGATATTCAAATTAAAGAGTGTCTATCACACTATATTTATGCAGACTGTCACTTGTTTTTGTCAGTTCGTTCGCATGTAATAAATTTTTTTGTGCAACGAGTTGCTAAAAAGTCAAAATTATGGATAAAAGTGAGTTACGTGCGGTGATAAAATATCTCAGTTTGAAAAAAATGTCTACGAAGGAAATTTTTTTGGACATTCAGCAGACATTAGGGGGTGATGCTGTACCCTATTCTACGGTTGCGTACTGGGTGGCTGAATTTAAAAGAGGTAGATCAAGCTGTAAAGATGACCCGCGTTCTGGGCGGCCTTCAACCTCCGTTACAGAAGAAAATGTCAAAAAGGTTGAGAATCTGGTTTTGGAAGACAGAAGAATGACTATAAAACATATAGCTGAGATCCTAAAGATATCTTTTGGTAGCGTTCAATCCATTTTAATTGATTCACTGGGGTTCAAAAAAGTGTCTGCAAGATGGGTGCCACGAATGTTAACCGACGAAAACAAAAAGCGACGTTTGGAAATTTCCAAGCGTAATCTCGAAATGTTCCAGCGTGATTCGGATAATTTTTGCCGTCGTCTTGTCACCATGGATGAAACGTGGGTCTACCATTTTGATCCTGAAACTAAAAGACAAAGCATGTCTTGGAAACGACCATCCTCTCCATCCATTAAGAAATTTCGAGTTGCTCCTACCGCTGGCAAAGTTATGGCCTCTGTGTTCTGGGATAGTGAAGGAATCCTTTTTATTGATTACATGCCAAAAGGCCAGACGATTACTGGACCCTATTATGCAAATTTAATCCCGAAAGTGCGTGAAGCGATTAAAGAAAAACGTCGTGGAAAACTGTCGTTGGGCGTGTTGTTCCTTCAAGATAACGCTCCTGCTCATCGATCGGAAGTTGCGCTCAACGCAATCCGCTGTGCTGGCTTCAATCTCCTTGACCACCCACCATATTCTCCGGACTTAGCCCCAAGTGATTTTCACTTATTTCCAAAATTAAAAGAGGAAATTCGTGGAACAAAATTTCACGATAATGACGCGGTTATAGCTGCCGTAGAGGACTTTTTCGAGAATCAAGAAAATAATTTTTTTTCACAAGGAATAAGGAAGTTAGAAACGCGTTATTCTAAATGCATTGCATTGGAGGGAGATTATGTAGAAAAATAAAATATTATTATTTAAATCTTTGCATTTTTTAATATTGATTCCAAGAAGTTTTTGATTCACCCTCGTATATTGAGACAAGAGAACAATGCACCCGCGAAGTGATACCGGTATGGTAGAAGAAAAAACATACAAAAATTACCTTGGGACCTCTTTTACTCTTGCTCAAATTATTTCGAAAATTTCTTACTGCTTTCAAATAGAAGCAAACTTTTTAAAGACAAATATCCAAATGAAGAATTTTAAATGAGTACTTTATTACATTTCTATAATTCCAAATTGTTTAATTTAATGAATGAAGATCAGAGGCAAGAATGGGCTCCCCGACATATTGCAAGCGGGCAGAAACTGCTCCGTTCGGAAAATTGTTACAATAATTATGGTGCAAATTCCTTCCATTGGACACAGCTCTTGAAGGTATTAAAACTGATTGCAATTGCAATTTATGAAAGGGCTACGACGTCGTCTCGGAAGAATGTTCTAAGAAGTCGCCTGAAAAATTAACCTAACATATTGACCTAACAAAATCAGCCACTGAAATAGTCAACGATCATGTCGACGGAACACCAGTCCCACCGCTCGCAGAGTTTCTAGCGAATCGCCCCAACCAGACTTGACTACCGACCGCCATTATTGTGATTAAGTAGGTAACTCTCTTACTCCAACTTTATTATGGATGGTATAACACACAGGATTATCCTTCTGTGCACAGGATTAGTGCAATTTACGTTACCGGCATAATACCGACTTAGTTACTCTGACACTTATCTAGATGAATTTAAAAGTGTCGTAAAACCAATAACAAACTTTTTGAATGAGGAAATTCAGTTCTTTTTTACAATTGGATACTCAGAAGCAGACTGTAAAAAGCTCATAAGTAACAGAGATAGCCTTTCCGTAGTCGTCCGACTTCAAACTGATTCCCTATATCTCGGGAATCAGGAACAACGAGGAACGACCTTGGTCCTACAAAGTCAAACGCCCAGATTAACAGCATGGCAAATGTATATTGAGACAAGAGAACAATGCACCCGCGAAGTGATACCGGTATGGTAGAAGAAAAAACATACAAAAATTACATTGGGACCTATTTTACTCTTGCTCAATATTATTTCGAAAATTTCTTGCTGCTTTCAAATATAAACAAACTTTTTAAAGACAAATATCCAAATGAAGAATTTGAAATGAGTACTTTATTACATTTCTATAATTCCAAATTGTTTAATTTAATGAATGAAGATCAGAGGCAAGAATGGGCTCTCCGACATATTGCAAGCGGCAGAAACTGCTCCGTTCGGAAAATTATTACAATGTTTATGGTATAAATTCCTTCCATTGGACACAGCTCTTGAAGGTATTAAAACTGATTTAGAGACCACACCCTCTGACCAAAGATCGGAAATGTTGAAAATGTTGGTTGAAAGCGTAAAATCTCAACAAGATTAAAAACACCTTATAAGTTATTATTATGACAATGAAATCATTGTTATATACAAATGTATATTGTATTGTGTTTACTTAAGCTTTATGGTGTTCAATAAATTACTTGTCAAAAACATCTTCTGTGTCTATTGTCTATAGCTCAGAAAACCCAACCTAAGTAACACCCATTCATGAGGAATTGATTGCAGCGCGTGGCTTTAAGCTTATTGATAAAACCTTGAATGTAACTGAAAACAACTCAAGTACATCTGATAACAACTTAAGTTTAAATGAGAACCCCTCAATTTTATGGGATAGCATTATGTCATTCACCGAAAACAACTTGAGTATTACTGATACACACGTCTGCCTGCCTGGAACAGATATTGATGTCAAGCTACCAAGACTATTCTTTGGATTTAGGACTGCTCCAAGTACAGTCACTGGAAAATCCCCTGCAGAAATACTGAACAGAACACGGTTTGAAATTCCCCATCCGTTTTCTATGAAGCCGGTAGCTGAAAGGCAAATAGAAAGTAATAAAGAAGTACCTAACTTTATTATGGATAGTATAACACACACGATTATCCTTCTGTGCACAGGATTAGTGCAATTTACGTTACCGGATGTTTATAATATTCAATTTTAATATTATACCGACTTGGTTACTCTGACACTTATCTTGATGAATTTAAAAGTGTCGTAAAACCAATAACAAACTTTTTGAATGAGGAAATTCAGTTCTTTTTTACAATTGGATACTCAGAAGCAGACTGTAAAAAGCTCATAAGTAACAGAGATAGCCTTTCCGTAGTCGTCCGACTTCAAACTGATTCCCTATATCTCGGGAATCAGGAACAACGAGGAACGACCTTGGTCCTACAAAGTCAAACGCCCAGATTAACAGCATGGCAAATGTATATTGAGACAAGAGAACAATGTACCCGCGAAGTGATACCGGTATGGTAGAAGAAATAACATACAAAAATTACCTTGGGACCTCTTTTACTCTTGTTCAATATTATTTCGAAAATTTCTTACTGCTTTCAAATAGAAGCAAACTTTTTAAAGACAAATATCCACATGAAGAATTTTAAATGAGTACTTTATTACATTTCTATAATTCCAAATTGTTTAATTTAATGAATGAAGATCAGAGGCAAGAATGGGCTCCCCGACATATTGCAAGCGGGCAGAAACTGCTCCGTTCGGAAAATTATTACAATGTTTATGGTACAAATTCCTTCCATTGGATGTGTCCAAGCTCTTGAAGGTATTAAAACTGATTTAGAGACCACACCCTCTAACCAAAGATCGGAAATGTTGGTTGAAAGCGTAAAATCTCAACAAGATTCAAAACACCTTATAAGTTATTATTATGACAATGAAATCATTGTTATATACAAATGTATATTGTATTGTGTTTACTTAAGCTTTATGGTGTTCAATAAATTACTTGTCAAAAACATCTTCTGTCTATTGTCTATAGCTCAGAAAACCAAACCTAAGTAACACCCATTCATGAGGGATTGATTGCAGCGCGTGGCTTTAACCCTTAAATGCATAAAGTAGTAAAACTGCAACATACCATTCAAACGACCATAAAATTATTAGTATGAGTTCAATGCATGCTGTTGCAGGATTATTACTATCATGGTGATATATTTAATCGAGTGGCAACACACTTTTTTTCTTCACGACTGTCAAATTTAAATTGATTTTGACAAATCAAAGCCGATCGTAATTTTGGAGCGGATGAAAATTGTGTATTTGCTTTGCAGTGTAATTATTTGGTTTTCGAAGGTACGTTCAAACAAAATTAGTTATTTTACGTAATAATTCATCTTCTTTTCAGTACAATTTATAAGTTATAAAAAAAACTTTTGGTGTGTTCGGAAATTTTGTTTATTTTGTTGTTGTAAATCTGCAACAATATGCATTTACTAGAAAATGTCCCTGTTTAGTTACTAACTATCACTTTTATTGGTTTTCAGATGCCATACTTGAATCAAAAGCAAATAGAAGAGTATTTAGCTCTAATAAATGATGGAGAGATTTCGGAAGATGATCTTGAGGACTCGGATACAGAAGGTAATGAGAATTTTTATGAAAATGGAGACGATTTGCTTCACGATCTTGAGAGTCCATTAGAAGAGGAAAATGATGACCCCGATAATGATCCATTCATGGCAGGAGACCCGCCATTGATAAATGAAGCTACAGCAAATGATCAAGTGCCACAGGTTCCATTCCCCTCAACAAGTCAAGCTAGTCGCCGAGCAACTATGAGAGGACTCGTATGGAAGGTAAAAAAAATTGTTTTGAATTCTGACCAGACAGCTTTTCATGGAGACACTACATACCCACCTGAACTGAAGGATGAGGCTACTACTGGTACTCCCTATAGTATTTTTTCACATTTTATTACATCAGAAATAGTTGAAAGGATTGTGGAAGAGTCTAATTTGTATTCCGTTCAAAAAAATGTGACTAAACCATTAAATTTATCTGAAACTGAGCTAAGAAAGTTTATGGCGATACTGATATACATGTCTGTTATAAAATATCCCAATGTACGGCTATACTGGTCAAATACTGTAGGTTTTCAACCAATCAAGGACATAATGACTGTCAACCGATTTGAGACTATTCGTAGATTTCTACATTTCAACAATAACGAGAAACATTTACCCAAGGAACACCCACAACATGATAGGCTCCATAAGATAAGGCCTATAATTAGCCATCTAAATGAGAAATTTGCTTTAGTTCCTATGGAACAAAAACTCTCAATTGATGAACAGATGTGTGCCACAAAAGTGGCACACTTCATGAAGCAGTATTTACCTAATAAGCCCCATAAGTGGGGGTTTAAATTATATGTGATGTGCAGCGTGAAAGGTTATGCTCATAAATTTGAAATATATACTGGCCAAGAGAATGAACGGCTTCCAGATGAACCAGATTTTGGGCCAGTGGGAAATGTTGTAGTCCGGCTTGCTAGAGGTGTCCCAAGGCATATAAATCATATAATTTATTTTGATAATTTTTACACCTCTGTACCTTTAGTTACCTATCTTGCCAAACAAGGAATCTATAGCCTAGGTACTGTGCAATCTAACAGGCTAGTGAACTGCAAACTGCCGGACAAAAAAACAATGATGAAGAAATCTGTTCCTCGTGGAACTTATGAAGAGCAGATGACTGAATTTGACGGTATTGATTTGACAGCAGTTACTTGGAAGGACAATAAAGTTGTAACTTTTCTATCTTCATATGTTGGAGCTGAACCTGTGGGCCAAGTAGAAAGATTTGACAAGGCAAATAAGACTAGAATTAAAATTTCATGCCCACATATAATAAAGGAATATAATGCCCATATGGGCGGAGTGGACCTAATGGATAGCTTTATTGGGAGGTACCGAATTGCAATGAGAAGCCGAAAGCGGTATCTTCGTATCTTTTACCACTTATTGGACATGACGGTAATAAATTCTTGGCTTGTGTATAAAAATTTAAAAACAACTGAAGCCAATTCATCAGTTCTAAACCTATGTAACTATAGACTGGAACTAGCTGAGGTATTAGCCAAAGTAAATAACTCATTTGAACTCTGCAACAAAAGAGGAAGGCCAAGTACCAGCAACAGTGTTGAAATGGAAATACAAGCAAAAAAAAAGGAGAGGACCAGCTCAACATATTCCTCCTAAGGACATAAGGACTGATAATGTTGGTCACTGGCCTGGTAATTGTGTTCGCAGCAGATGCAAAATGCCTGGATGCAAGGGATACACGCAAAACAGGTGTGAGAAGTGTGGAGTAGCTCTTTGTCTTACCACAACCAAAAATTGTTTTAAAAATTTTCATATGTAGTTATTGTCTAGTGAGTGCATAGTGTTGTAGTTCTGCAACAAATGGTTTTTAATAAAAATAGCTAAAACCAAAGAAAACCCAACCTAAGTAACACCCATTCATGAGGGATTGATTGCAGCGCGTGGCTTTAAGCTTATTGATAAAACCTTGAATGTAACTGAAAACAATTCAAGTACATCTGATAACAACTTAAGTTTAAATGAGAACCCCTCAATTTTATGGGATAGCATTATGTCATTCACCGAAAACAACTTGAGTATTACTGATACACACGTCTGCCTGCCTGGAACAGATATTGATGTCAAGCTACCAAGACTATTCTTTGGATTGAGGACTGCTCCAAGTACAGTCACTGGAAAATCCCCTGCAGAAATACTGAACAGAACACGGTTTGAAATTCCCCATCCGTTTTCTATGAAGCCGGTAGCTGAAAGGCAAATAGAAAGTAATAAAGAAGTACCTAACTTTATTATGGATAGTATAACACACACGATTATCCTTCTGTGCACAGGATTAGTGCAATTTACGTTACCGGATGTTTATAATATTGAATTTTAATATTATACCGACTTGGTTACTCTGACACTTATCTTGATGAATTTAAAAGTGTCGTAAAACCAATAACAAACTTTTTGAATGAGGAAATTCAGTTCTTTTTTACAATTGGATACTCAGAAGCAGACTGTAAAAAGCTCATAAGTAACAGAGATAGCCTTTCCGTAGTCGTCCGACTTCAAACTGATTCCCTATATCTTGGGAATCAGGAACAACGAGGAACGACCTTGGGCCTACAAAGTCAAACGCCCAGATTAACAGCATGGCAAATGTATATTGAGACAAGAGAACAATGCACCCGCGAAGTGATACCGGTATGGTAGAAGAAAAAACATACAAAAATTACATTGGGACCTATTTTACTCTTGCTCAATATTATTTCGAAAATTTCTTACTGCTTTCAAATATAAACAAACTTTTTAAAGACAAATATCCAAATGAAGAATTTGAAATGAGTAGGTACCTTATTACATTTCTATAATTCCAAATTGTTTAATTTAATGAATGAAGATCAGAGGCAAGAATGGGCTCTCCGACATATTGCAAGCGGCAGAAACTGCTCCGTTCGGAAAATTATTACAATGTTTATGGTATAAATTCCTTCCATTGGACACAGCTCTTGAAGGTATTAAAACTGATTTAGAGACCACACCCTCTGACCAAAGATCGGAAATGTTGAAAATGTTGGTTGAAAGCGTAAAATCTCAACAAGATTAAAAACACCTTATAAGTTATTATTATGACAATGAAATCATTGTTATATACAGATGTATATTGTATTGTGTTTACTTAAGCTTTATGGTGTTCAATAAATTACTTGTCAAAAACATCTTCTGTGTCTATTGTCTATAGCTCAGAAAACCCAACCTAAGTAACACCCATTCATGAGGGATTGATTGCAGCGCGTGGCTTTAAGCTTATTGATAAAACCTTGAATGTAACTGAAAACAATTCAAGTACATCTGATAACAACTTAAGTTTAAATGAGAACCCCTCAATTTTATGGGATAGCATTATGTCATTCACCGAAAACAACTTGAGTATTACTGATACACACGTCTGCCTGCCTGGAACAGATATTGATGTCAAGCTACCAAGACTATTCTTTGGATTGAGGACTGCTCCAAGTACAGTCACTGGAAAATCCCCTGCAGAAATACTGAACAGAACACGGTTTGAAATTCCCCATCCGTTTTCTATGAAGCCGGTAGCTGAAAGGCAAATAGAAAGTAATAAAGAAGTACCTAACTTTATTATGGATAGTATAACACACACGATTATCCTTCTGTGCACAGGATTAGTGCAATTTACGTTACCGGATGTTTATAATATTCAATTTTAATATTATACCGACTTGGTTACTCTGACACTTATCTTGATGAATTTAAAAGTGTCGTAAAACCAATAACAAACTTTTTGAATGAGGAAATTCAGTTCTTTTTTACAATTGGATACTCAGAAGCAGACTGTAAAAAGCTCATAAGTAACAGAGATAGCCTTTCCGTAGTCGTCCGACTTCAAACTGATTCCCTATATCTCGGGAATCAGGAACAACGAGGAACGACCTTGGTCCTACAAAGTCAAACGCCCAGATTAACAGCATGGCAAATGTATATTGAGACAAGAGAACAATGCACCCGCGAAGTGATACCGGTATGGTAGAAGAAAAAACATACAAAAATTACCTTGGGACCTCTTTTACTCTTGCTCAATATTATTTCGAAAATTTCTTACTGCTTTCAAATTGAAGCAAACTTTTTAAAGACAAATATCCAAATGAAGAATTTTAAATGAGTACTTTATTACATTTCTATAATTCCAAATTGTTTAATTTAATGAATGAAGATCAGAGGCAAGAATGGGCTCCCCGACATATTGCAAGCGGGCAGAAACTGCTCCGTTCGGAAAATTATTACAATAATTATGGTACAAATTCCTTCCATTGGACACAGCTCTTGAAGGTATTAAAACTGATTGCAATTGCAATTTATGAAAGGGCTACGACGTCGTCTCGCAAGAATGTTCTAAGAAGTCGCCTGAAAAATTAACCTAACATATTGACCTAACAAAATCAGCCACTGAAATAGTCAACGATCATGTCGACGGAACACCAGTCCCACCGCTCGCAGAGTTTCTAGCGAATCGCCCCAACCAGACTTGACTACCGACCGCCATTATTGTGATTAAGTAGGTAACTCTCTTACTCCAACTTTATTATGGATGGTATAACACACAGGATTATCCTTCTGTGCACAGGATTAGTGCAATTTACGTTACCGGCATAATACCGATTTAGTTACTCTGACACTTATCTAGATGAATTTAAAAGTGTCGTAAAACCAATAACAAACTTTTTGAATGAGGAAATTCAGTTCTTTTTTACAATTGGATACTCAGAAGCAGACTGTAAAAAGCTCATAAGTAACAGAGAGGGCTTTGTTTTGTTGTTACTTTTTTTAAACAGAGTTGTGTAGCAAGTGACGAATTGCGTTAAATCATTTAAAGCTGACATATAATTGACACAGGATGGCCCTTCACGTTGGAACAGCACATACTATATGATTGCACGTTTCCTTGATTTACGAAATGCTGTAAGCGAAATTTTAATACGTCATAAAATTCACCGCCGATGTTAACTGGTATGGAATTGACAATATTAACATCGCTTCTTAACATACTACGCCCACTAGAAGCCGCGACCAGAGAAATATCTAGCGATAAAAAGTAGCAAAGTCATTCTATTAGTGCACTGCATGATATCAAAACTCAAAAACCTAGTAATTGAAGAATCTTAAATAAAGGAGGTACACGCATTCTTACCGAAATTATAAACGAATGGGCGCCATTGAACAGGTATCATCATTAGCTATTGCTACAATATTGGACCCAAGATTTAAAAAACTTCATTCTGAAGATGCTTTGGCGTGCGCAAATGCCGTCAGGAAAATTAAAGAGATGATTAAAAAAATCAGCAAGATGAAATACAGCAAAAATACTGTGGAATCTGACTCTGACAATTCAGACTATATTATTTTTTGATCGGATCTCTGGAGTGATCACCTGAGATCTGGATGAGAATAAATGATGGAGGGAACGACAACCTTAAGAGATGGACGAATAAAGGATTGGCTCAAGGAGACCCGATCTCTCCTCTTCTTTTTAATATTGTGACCTCTAAAATATGTAATTCATTTAACAATATCGACATTTCACAATATGCAGATGATTTTGTTCTTTATACTCAAGATGAGAGTTTGGCAGTCAATATTAATATTATGCAGAATACTATAGATAGAGTTGTAGAAATGTTAAAACAAATAGGCCTAGAAATGTCACCGGAGAAGAGTCAATTTTGTGTTTTTGGTAGGGGCAGGAAAAAGGATCAGATCACATTGAGAGTTAGTAATAATGATATGACACCAGTCGATTGCATTAGGTATTTGGGTCTTTGGCTGGACAAGTCCTTGTTATGGAATAGGCATATTAACGAGACACGGGAAAAGACTATGAAAATGGTAAATTTACTAAAAGTTTTAGCGGGTTCCAACTGGGGTATACCACCCCAAAAATCTACAGAATTTATATATTTCATTGATTTGCAGAAGAATTGATATTGCTTGCTTTCTGTACGACAATGCAGCAAAAACACATGTGACAAAATTAGACAGGGTACAAAACATAGCTTTACGTATTATAGGGGGGTTCATAAAAACCACCCCCATCGACGTGATGGAGTGCGAGTTATGCAACCCGCCTCTCGAGTTCAGACAATATTGAGCAACAAAATATTGTCTCAAAGCCTCATCGTGGTCTAATAATATGACTGTTAGGTTACTTAAAGAACTAACAAATCTCTGCGATCGAAGTTATTGGCAACATAAAAAGAAACCTCTTTTGGTATCTGTTTCGTACTGAAACAGATTTCTTTTCATTTGATTTTGAGTGTTTTCGAACGTAACTACACAAAGACAATTTCGCTTAATATTTTGTGTGTAGGTACGTTGGTACCTTGGCCTACCTGACGTCAGTCGTCCTTCAAATGCGCGTGCGAGCACTTGTCGCGTCGCGGTGTTTTGAGCTTTCACCGGTAGCTCCATTTCGTGGACGCCATTCCCATCCTCGGAGACGAGCTAGCTCCAGGATTAAGTGTAGTGTGGATTGCCTGATCACACCCCTATCCCGGAGGAAGGTGATACGGGATCAGAAGAATCCGCCCCATCGGCGTCCTATGGATATATCTCTGTGCACCATCATCCCCCATCTACCCTGAAGACAGCGCTGATTACACACCTGAGAAGCCATTGACGGATTTCCCAAGTAAGTTCGTAGGCCATAATATCTCCCCGTAACAGTATCTGCATATACTGATGTCCAGATGGAATGCGTTAAATGTAGTAATCCACTTAACATGTTCACCTTACCAGTATGGGTATCTAACATAAATACCAGTTTTATCGAAACTGAGGTGGACAATATAATTCATGCTAAAAGTCATTACGATGCAAGAGTACTGAAATACTACACATTACATATGATACACAACAAATACGCCGGCTGCCTTAAAGTGTACACAGACGGATCTAAAATTTGTGATGGCATTGGAGCGATCTACCTCAATCCTAGTCACGATGTGAAAGAATGTTTTAAATTTGTCTCCAATATAGAATCAATCATGATGGTTGAATTGTTTGCAGTCTAAGAGGCTTTGACTTACATTGAAACCCCAGGTCACAAGAATGCAGTCATTCTGACTGACAGCAAAAGTGCTTTGCAACATATAGCTTGTTGCGCCTCTGGCATCAGAGGTGCATCAATATCTTATGCAATATTAGACAAAATTTTAAAATTGAATGCTAATGACATGTGTCTGAGATTGCAATGGATTCCGTTACATGTAGGCATTTGTGGTAACGAGGAGGTTGATAAGATGACCAGAGATATGATTACAATAGGTGTAGACGTTTTCATCATCCCGGAATACACAGAAACATTGGCAAAATACAAAATTAAAATTTACAATAAGTGGAAAAAAAATTATGATAAGGTTTCACCAGCCAAGGGCATGTGGTATAGGACCATCCAACATGAACCTCCTCGTGTACCATGATTCCTTAGGTCTAACCTTAAGAGGAAATTAATTGTAATGGCGTGCAGGCTTTGCTCCGGGCACATTCCACTCAATCAGTTCAAGTTCCTCATGCGAAAAGCCGATTCACCAAATTGTGAAATTTGTGGCTCCAGAGAGGATATTCAACACTTTCTGATGGAGTGTGCCTGTAGAGAATCACTCACGACAAATGTTGAGGGATTTGGGGGCAAATTATATAGATGTGGGGGTGTCTCAATCTATACTGAGTGAACCGACATCAGTAATGGCAAATAATATGTTTATTTTAAGTCTTGGGGTGATGTGTTTTCGGACATCTAGTTAAAACCTATGGTGCTGACATAGCTACGCATAAGTGGCTAAAATTCCCTAAAAGAAAAAAAGATTAATAAATAAAAAAGATTTAAAAAACCTTATAAGTTATTATTATGACAATGAAAACATTGTTTATAAGCTGTCATCTTTAGAGCAGCAGGCCCCACTCACCATTTTATTTTCCTTCGTCTAGTGCCTCATCGTTAAACGATGACTATGGAGATGGAGATGTTCTGCAGCAGGCCATTAACAAATTTAATCTGTTTATAATATTATGGTATAGATTGGCATTGTTGCTTTTCCAGATCTAAAAAGTCGGACTCATGAATTTCCTCACAGCGTCAAATTTGGGCGCTAGGCAGCAAGAACTCAACAGCAAAGTCAACGACCGCTGTGAAAATAATATCAACTTTGACCTCGCAAAATCAGCCAATGAAATATCCGACGTCGACAAGTCACTTAAATTCAGTGTCATTCGAACACTGTACAAATGCAGTTGACTGTGTGAGGACGCCTTTTCAAAATATATTAACGTAGAACTTATCAAGCACGACATTTTTCTTAAATGTCTGTAAAGATGAAAAAAATCTCACTAAACTATCAATGCCATGCAGCATCTCCAGAATGCAAACGGTTTACTAGATACCATTAATCCGTCTGTTGTCGGTTTTTGAGGCATGGCTTGCAGTGCTTGCCCACATAAATCCAGCGTACCGGGCGACAACAACCAACCTCATGGTCACCAAGGTGTACACAAAAATGCTAACCTATATTAACAACAACTTTATGTTTTCGATTAATGCTCTACAAATTCGCCTCAAATTCACCAGTGACGCAGCTGAAGATACAATAGAAAGCAATCACTATCCACAATATAGGTAAGATTTAAGATTAAAATTCACATGACGCCGCGGACCACAATATCGCCGTTAGCGGCAAGAGCACTTAACAGTTAGCACAGCGGTGCGAGCGGATTGCTACAGAACCAGTGTTGCCAGGTCAGATTTGTATAATTTCACAGTGTTTTAGACTATAAAAATACAGTAGTTTGGTTTATGAATACAATCAACCATTAAGTTAAGTACAGCGCTTTTACAGTAAACTAGCTGCGCCCTACGGTTTCACTCGCATAATTTCAGTTTTCCCGCGATGACTCTGCAATCTGCATTTCCAGATCAAAAGCCACTGGCCACTGTATTACTAAAGAATAGCTAGAGGTTGCAAAAACACAAATATCAAATCGTGAGTTCATACAAAAATGTCACAGAATAAAACATTTTCAGTTTTTTCCTAATTTACCAATTTTGCGGGCAACTTTCTTATTTTTTCTTTCAAGAACCTCCTGACAATAAAAAAACTATAAAAAAGAGGCCAGCCATGCGTCTGCGCCGCGCAGCATGGTAACTCGTAAAGCTACTTGCAGCGGTCGGCTAGCGCATGCGCATTTGCGCACTCTTTCAGGATGGCTTGCCTTGCAATGAACGTGCGCGTGGTACTTAATTAAAATTTATGATATCTTCTAAAATATTCGTTGAATTCAAATGATGTAAAGAGAAATTTCATTCAAAATTAATTACTTATAGTAAATAACGTATTTATTTGTATAGTGATTAATATCATCTTTACGAAAACACCTTTGCAAATAATGCATTATTTTATACCAAATTATCCTTATCCTTACTTCCTTACTTATATTATAAATGCGAAAGTAACTCTGTCTTTCTCTGTGTGTCTGTTGCTCTTTCACGCCTAAAGTACTGAAAAGATTGAAATGAAATTTGGTACAGAGATAGTCTAGAGCCTAAGAAAGGACACAGGGTACTTTTTAATGCGAAAAGCATTGTGTGGCTTTTGATTAGATATAAATAAAAATGAAATTCAATGTTTGTAAAAAAATTACGCTTGATGGGGTATAGTAAAAATTAGGGAAAAGTTTGTTTGGAAATATGTAAGGTTTTCGCTAAGCCACTGCACCGATTTAAAAAATTATTTCACTAATGGAAAGCTACATTGATAGGGAGTAACATAGGATATATTTTATCCCTATCTTCCCGCGGGAACAGGAACTACGCGGGTGAAACCGCGGGGCGCAGCTAGTTTACCATATAAAAGATTGTAGTTAATTAACCTTAAAAGATAGACATATGCTATCGCGGACTTTATTTAGAACTTTTAAAAGGAAACAATTTTGTTATACATCATTTTTGCACAACTTAAACGATTACGCAGCGCACGCAACACAAAATAGTATCACAAGGGAACAAAATAATGTATTTACGCCAAGAGCGAATTTTTGAATACAGAGCGAAGCAAAGGATCCTAGCTTTCAAACAAACTAACAAATGTGAACCTAGCTTAAAGTAGAAGCAGTAAAATTACAGTGAATCTACTGTAAATACAGTGCACCTGGCAATCCTGGCTACACTGCACATAATATACAGTCTAAGAGTCTCCTAACGTTGCGGAGGAGGACACAACACGTCAGACACGCTTAAGATTTTGGGTAACCACTATAATTTTTTTACCTGACACTGGCTAAGTGCACTAATAGTGCAAAGCAAATACGAAAAAAGAAACCATTGGCAACTACATTCAATAAACCTCTAGAAAAGTTCTCCTTTCGCATAGAAACTAGCGCCGCATTTTCGTGACTGCTTCCGTTGAACGGAGTCCTTCCTCTTTAGTCTGTGCATAGGAATGTATTCGCTTTCTGTGGTGCGTGCGCACACTTTATCGATCGATTTTTTTCTGTGGCAGCGTAACGATTGTCTTGAAGAAACGAAATGTCACGTCTTATTTTCTAATTTTTGGAATTACTTATTTAAAAAAGATTGTATCCATATATCCGTATGCCCAGTTGTGTAGTTTAAATATTTCCATCTTTGGTTTGTTTTTGTTACAATTGACGAATACGACTTGTTACTCATTTTAATTGTGCAGTTTGAGGGCCCAGGCGTTCCCGTTTATAATTTTGTTTATTGAGTGAAAATATCTTTTACTCTCGCTTGGTATCGTCGTGTACATTTATTGTGTGTCCAGACGAGTTCATCATAAATTGACCGGTGAGTTGCACATTACTTTACTGCTTTTAGCATTATTGCGCTTAGTCTATAATATTTACAATAAAATGATAAAAATATTACATGAAATTCACATTCGGCAAAAGAGCGTGAAAAGATGGATGACGATGGTTGGTGTGTTTAATAGCAAATGGTATGCCAAGATAATGAGATAAATACCCATTTCAAAGCCTGCTAGTCAAAAAAAAATACGAGCCGTTGTGGGACGCCTAGCACATGATGAAACATCGACATTATATATTTTGTATAGGTAATTGAAAGGATTGACTATTACGCCTTAATATTTTCAACCCAACAGTTAAAATACCTAATTTACATTGGCTGATTGCAAAAAAAGACTAATCACGACATGCCATACTCGCCACGCCAACAGCAGGTTTGACCCGCCGCATTAAATGTTTCACATTAAAATATTACTTGTTGAAGTAGGTGCACAGCTACTTTAATTTTTATTGAAATATTCTGAAATACATTGCTACATATCATTCCGATTTTTTTTTATTTGTAGAGAAGTATGATTGTTGTAACATGAAGCAAAAATCTGATGTCATGTAACAGCTGAGGCTCTAGTATTCTACAATAAATTTGAATTGATATTTTTTTTACATCTAATCAAATATTTTATATTTTCATAGAATGTAAATTCTTTCACTAGTATGTACTTTGGATGGTACAAACTGCATTATATTGTTATGTTGTTTTGATCTCGTAAGTCCGTAAATATATTTGAGTTAACAGCTTTTTGGCTTAGATTAGGTATTGGAGTTCTTATATTGAAGTATGTCAGGCCATCGAGGGGGCTTTGATGTGGCTGAATGATTATGAATTGGTAACAACTGGAACCAACAGTTTTACATGCTCTCTGAAGCATGGTACAATCTATGCAAGCCTTGTGGAACCCACTTTAACATAACATGTTAATATCACACAGACAGAAAGTTAAAATATGTCAGAATGAATAAGATTGATTGATTGATTGCCAATGAGTACAGTGCAGTACAATATTGTAGTGCTTGTGCAGTTTTGCTCATAACAACTTTTTATAAGTATTGGGAGACATGTTTAAGCTCTAATATGTAATTGCCAATGCCAATTAAATGAATTTGACCTCAATCGGTCAATCTTCCAAAAGTTAAAAGATCACTAACACACAGCTAAGTAATTCTCAAAGGACAATGCCCATTTTCGGCTAAGTGTGGACATGTTGCTCGGAAAAAACAAATTTGTCAATAAATAAGTTTATTTTTGAAATGAATTTTCATGCTTTACTTTTGTAACCATTTACACAATCAAAAGTAGGATTTTAAAGGATTTTACCTAATCATATCTCAGACTCAGTCTGTGTTTCGTTCTTTAGTAGAGATGCGCCGGAATGGGGTTTCACTAAATAACTGAATACCGAACCGGATATTCGGGCGAATCATTCGGTTTACCATTACATTGTTTTGCCACGTAAACAGGTTCTAACTTGTATGCTATGTGTCGTAGCTGGTATGTTATGCATAAATATGTTTTCCTTGACTTATAATATAATATAAATCTTACATAAGAAATTTTGTCTTTTACTTATACACCATGTCATGTAGCCAAGAAAATAGAAATACTTAAACTGAATATATTTGGCAATAAAACCAAATAATTTGGCCAAATACAAATAGCGGAAAAGATCTAGTTTATGCAAAATAAATATGTGGAGTAAAAACCATTTGTTACTTTTAAAATAAGAATTTTATTTTTTGCTTATGGCAATGATAAAAAATGAAAAATAAAACTAAAGTAAATAATCAATATGACAATCATTTGCTTTGTTTTCCTGTATCATAAATATAATTTTCGTTTGAATTTGTACTCGTTTTAAACATGCGACTCCAGTGATTCTTCTCATGTTGACCCTCGCTTGCCTAAGGACACCAATACTGCCTCTCTCAACCACCCACACCCTTAATATAAATAAAGATATTCGTTTTGTTTGAAAAATAACCTTTTAGTTCATGTATGAATAAAGTCTTATGGAGCATCTGGTTACAAAATAATTATGATATTCTGTCAAAGGCTGGCATAAGCTATTAAACCTATGTCATATTTATACTGATAGTGCCTTTCCACGTCTTAGCCCAAAGGTCCATACAAGTGAACAATGCCTTTTTGGTCACAATACCATAGATTCACTGTGCCCTAACAGTTTGATGTTGAATTGCTAATAATTTAGAAGAACACTATTTAACACTTATGAGATTTATAACTGTATTTTGTAGAACTGGGCTTCAGACCAACATTTATATTCGGGCAAAGTTTTTATTGTCAATTTTTCATAGTAGCTGCAATGGAATTTATGATCAAGAAATAAACAGTCTGCGATAAATAGTATATAATAGAGGAAAGTTTTCACTAAACATTCTATCAAATATATTGGCCAAAAGTAATATTTTTTGTTGTTGTACAGCTTAACATACTAATAACAAGGAATTTTCTTTGAGCGATAAATAAACCATGCTTATTTAGTTAAATTACATTTCTATTTCCTTTTCCATCATCAAACCCTGATCTATCTGTAACCTATTAATTGAGAACATTGTTGTCAGTTAGGTATCCTGCAGAGTACAGGTGATGCTGCAGCATCAGTTGAAATGTTCTTGCAATATCAATAAAGTGACAGGATACCAAAATTTTGAATTGATCAGATCTGTGGAAGACCATTAAATCGGGTGAAAATGTATAAGTCAGTCATTAAATCAAAAATAAAAAAATAAAAATTATGAATGAATGAACTTGTAATGTTAGTGATCCATTTCTTTTACAGGTTAATTTGCGACTAACATTACCGGTCGAATAACACCTGTTGAAATGGAGAAAGTGTAAGTACACCTACTTTTCATATTTTAATACATAGTTTCAAATTTGTTTTTGAATCACGTGAAATCTACTGAACCGAATGCAGTGCAGTTTCTACTGCTTGGTAGCACTGTTCAACAACAAGACAAATAGTGACTAAATTGAAGGCTGAAGGCAGATTTACATTTAAGTAGTTACTGACTGCGAATCCAAGACATGACAGTGCTGGACTGCGGTCAAAGTTAACACTTTGACTGCTGAGCCGATTTTCTTGTCTAACCATGGGTGCGGCTCTGCACACACCATAGTGTTTTCCCATACAACAAACACCACAGTTTTGTTTTCACCACTGAACGTGTTAACAAACGTTCCAGAAACTGGTCGTTGAGTGCCAATCATTGTATGAGTATTGTCGTATGCGGCTGTTAATTTCATTTCCTCCCTATAACTACTATTGTTATCATTTTTCATCTCATCTATTCGAAATGAGGCCTTTTCGTCCTCCATAGTCCTCCAGTGCAAACAAAGTGGGTCATTCCAGCGCACTTAATAAGAGTGACAAAATGAGTTTTGAATTTGGAATAAAGTCCTGGCCACCAATAAAAAAACAGCGCGTGCCGACGACGCGGCATTGGCTATCCAAATTTAAAATAAAGATTTTTTCTCGTATATTTAACCTCGAGCGAAGTACTTTTGACTTTCTCGCTACGCTTAGGATTCTACACTAGAATCCTTCGCTTCGCTCTGGATTCAAGAAATAGCTCTCGCCCTAAATACATTATTTTGTTCCCTTGTGATACAATCTACTATACCCTAGTGGATAGTTATTTTTTTATTTGACTGAATGATGAAATGAGCTAGTCGTTCACCTGAAAAACCCTGAGTAATTCATAAAAGAACCATATTTTCAGAACCGTCTAAACGAAATTAAACTCCCCAAAGACAGATAACCAGTTTTAAAATCCCAGTTACGTATAAGAATTAACGGACATTCTTAATGCGGCCCAGCCTAAGCTAAGCTTTTGTAGTTTGTGTACTTGCGACACGGATATTTACCCAATTTTTGGTCTGCTACTGTATTATAATTATACCTGTGGTTTAAATCAAACATTCAAATTCAAACATCAATTCCTTTTCTTCTCTTATGCATTGGCTTGGCACAGTACATTTAGCCAGAAACAAGTATCAATGCTTTTCAAGCACAGTGTTCATTCCGTGTTTTCAAGTTATATTAATCATTACCTCGATAATTAATTCTTTTGAATTCTTTTTACGTAACAAATACGAAAGCATTTTTTTCAACTTTGAAGTTTATGGACCAGCAATTGAAGTTATTTTTTTGTAACATTTTCTGTCATATTAAGATCACAGCAAAGACCTTATACTTAAACTTGACTGTGCACTATGGCGCATAAAACGGTCCGAGCGAGAGGCTCCTGATGGTAGTGTGTCTTTTTCTAATGAGGTGACCATGGCCAAACAGAACACTGAACAAATGGCTTGTAAAAACGATTGTGCAACGTGATAATTTCGTAAGAACTATTACATGATCTGTGGTAATATGTTTCTGTGCTTTATGGCTTTTGACGTGACAACGTCTAATAAATCGATGAACGCCGGCTGCATGCACGAAAAACATGACACGTTGTCCCGTTATGCTCATTGTTCGCTTGCCCGCATCTATCTCTCTTCCACTCGATTGGCCTATGCGTCCGAGGAGAAGAAAGAGCGGCATCGGCAGCACACAACTTACATGTACACGTGAACTGTTTTGTCGACTGTTTATAAAGTGAAGTGACAAGTTAATGTGGTTTTTATTGCTTATTACAACAACAATTTCGGAAATAAAGGTTAATTATTCTTACATTTTAGAAATCTGATTACTAGAATAATAAATTTCAAGTATTTATTCATTTATTATTAGAAATGATTCAATTTTATTCATAAAAGTATGCAATCATTTCATCAATGTTTTGTTATGACGATGTCACGTTAAACTATCGTCCGTAAACCAACTTTACAGACAACCAATTTTAGCATTATCTAGAAGCTCAATGGCATAATATCACGGAATTTTATTGCCTTAGGTTTTGAGGGTGATTTTTACTGAGGTTAATATACTTTTTGGCGTTCTTTCTGTATCCTGACCTTTTTGGCATATTTTGTAGAGTCAGAAATTTCGAATCAGTTTATAAGATAAAATAAATAATAATATAGGTAAACATATTTTACAATACTGAAACGTAATATGGGGTTTCCTTGCGACAATGAGCAATTTAAGAAAACATTGGAAAATAAATATTTCTGTTCAAATTAATAATAGAAGTAATCTGAATTGTTTTCGTAAAACGAGGTATATCTTTCTAAATTTCTGGTTGAGCAGATGATTATCACAGTCCACAAATTATGAAGTAATTGAT
Source organism: Campaea margaritaria (assembly GCA_912999815.1). Taxonomy (NCBI): domain Eukaryota; kingdom Metazoa; phylum Arthropoda; class Insecta; order Lepidoptera; family Geometridae; genus Campaea; species Campaea margaritaria. Next base: position 13,951,233 of record OU538788.1, read on the forward strand.
CATTTTAGTGTTACGTTGCAGTGTTGTACAATATGTTGTCAAGAAAATGGACCAAAACCAAGAAACGCCTAATATAACACTTGTAAGTATTATACACGTGCTATTTGTTTATTTGCAGGGATAACGAATCTGACATATCTACGTTAGTACTCTACGACGAAGAAGAAGAAGAAAAAAAAAAGAAAAAATCGAAGAAACATAAAAAGCGCAAGCGGGAGGCGAAAGAAGATCGCAAGATCCGAAAGAAGAAAAAGAAATCGAAGAAAGAAAAGTGCAGAAGCCCTAAAGTCGAGAGCGAAACATCTCTATCCGATGTTGAGGAATTGATTAGAAAATCTAAGCTTTGCAGCCAACGCCAAGCATCGCGTGGATCACGATCCGTCGATAACCGCCACGACGATATTGACGGCATCGCTATATCGTCCAGCTCTAACAGCAAGAGCAGTCGACATGAGTTAATCGATGACGCGCTGGAAATCATTTCATCAGTCACGGGTAGTGATAACTACGACACTGAGAACTACCAGGATGATTGTTCGAGTCCCGTGCTACCTCTGCCAGAAGATGATCTCGATCTCGACGAATTAATGGAACAGAAGGCCGTGCTCCAGGCTCGACTGGTGGCTTGTAGGTTAGAACTTCGTGAGTATGAAAACCGACATGCCAGGGGGAGTTCGAGCAGCATTATTTGCTTAGACGACGATACGAGATCGCCGCCTCAAAAACGATCTAAGAAGAATAAAATGAGGCGTCTCCTTAAGCGGGCTGGCATGGACCACTCTGAGAGACAAACAGACAAACCGCGACATCAGGAAGAAGACTTGCGTGAAATTATTAGACGAGAGCATAAGAAAGATATAGAAAGAGAACGGCGTAGGATGGAAGAACGTAGAAGAGAACGCGATCGTGAGCGAGAGAGATCGTGGATTCGAGATGAAGTGCGGGAAAGGCACCGGGAACATCGATCAGTAGAGATGAGAGTGCGTGATCGTAGGTCTGTGGAGATAAGAGAACACGACAGAAGATCCGTCGAAATAAGAGATCGTGAACATAGATCCGTGGACATGCGGGACCGCGATCGTCGGTCAGTCGAGTTCCGGGACCGTGATCAGAGATCAGTAGAGTTTCGGGACAATGAGCTTAGATTTGTTGAGATGCGCGAACGAGCGAGGCGGCAGCGCGCTGTGCGTTCCTTCCGGCAAGAACGCGACTGTTCCACGCCGAGGCTCGAATTGTCTCCGCTGAGGCGCGACCGTCGGTTCCCTGACCGCGTGTGTCGGTCTCGCGATCGCTTTAGGGACCGCTCGCAAGACAGCAACACGCGCTCCTCTAGTCGCGAACGCAAGGTACCTATTATTTTACACTTTTTAATAAACCAGGTGCAAATTTTAATAATAATGAATATCTTTTCGTAATTTAATATGAGTCCAGAGATCGTCCTAGTCGAGTTAGGGCCAATTTTACTTTCCTAAGATAAATCTAAAATAAATATGTATTCTTAGTAATACTATTTTCAATTGTTCAACAGTCAGATGGCGTTATTCTACAGAATAAAACCTTAACCTAAGGAATTAATTTATCTGCTTTTCTACGTGCCTCAGATAACCTTTTTGACGTTTGGTTGACATTTCATTGCTTACTAAAAAGATTAAAAATCTTATTGACACAGTTTAAAAAAAACACTAACTAGCAAGGTTACCTACTTGTGTCCCGATCACGCATAAATAAGCATGAAGTTGGTTTCTTCGAAATTGTATGTATTAGAATAAAACTTCCAATAACTATCTGCCGGCTGTCCGCTGTATGAAAAATTTAAATATTCAATAAAAGTGCCTAATAGCCTATTCGTTATTGAATTGTTTATCTGGCTTTTTGACAAAAATTGGCTTTTTGACAAAAATAAATTCATAAAAACTGGCTTTTGTTCTGCTATTTTAAACACAGTACATCAACAATAAGCTAATTTACTATACAGAAACGTAATAAAGGTTGCATTTTAAGAAGTCTACTGCAAGCCGTTATCGTCGCGTTGTCATTTCCTCACAGGCACAGGAAGGCTTAGGTGGTCACCGGGGCTATACGGCACGGTGCGGTTGAGCTTGAGTTCTTTTCATTTTGACGTTTGATTGCCACGGGGCTCGTCATTACAATAATTATACGAATGACGAGCCCCGTGGCAATCAAACGTCAAATGAAAAGAACTCAAGCTCAACCGCACCGTGCCGCATAGCCCCGCTGATCTCTTTATATGAAAAATAGCGCATTCTCATACTTCATTGCGAAATTTTTACTATCGGAGGGAAAAAGAGAATCAGGGGTCTGTCTTATATTTTATTGCTACGTCTGTGGAAAATTGTCACCCGTTAATTGGTTATCGAATCTTGCGATAGACGCCCGGTAACGTAATGACGCGTAATGCTGGGGCACATTATCGAGATTCGGCGCACACGTTAGTTAGTCAATAATCGCAGCGTACTTGGCAACTGCTGCATAGAAGTTTAGTGGAGAGGGCTACATTCTACGGCTATCGTTATGTGGTGTTAATAGTGTAATTGTCTTGCAGCAGTCGCCGCCAGAGCCGCAGGTCGTGCCTAGTTCCAGCGACGAAGAGTACAACCTCTCCATCAATTCTGATGAGGAAACGGAAGAGCAAATCATAGAACGCCGCCGACAGCAGCGCGAACTACTCCTCAGGGTATGCGACAGTCGTCCGCTATAATTTTAAAAGAGTTTTATAGTGCAGTGACGTCACAGGATACAGGCGAGATAGGCGAAACAGGCGCGGACTAGTAGAGTAACTTGGCCATTTTGCCAACTAAATATTATACAGACTGCAAAAAAAACTTGTTATAGATTAGACTTTTATGTCATCGGATTTCGATGCCATCGCCCTATAGCGGGAAAGGATAACCTCGCTAGGAGACCGGCATGTCTAAGATCCTCAAAATACAAGAACATGGGATATCCATCAACCCGCGCAGGGCCAGCGTGTTGGAATATTATGCTAAAGTCTATAGTCCATCCTCTAACTGAGAGAAGGCCCACAGCCAACAAATGGTGATGATTGATGAATAAATATACGTATGTTTGTTTTAAGCCGTGTCTCCTGCGCGTGTTTTGGTTTAAACACTACACAAAAAGCCTCGTAATACAGTTTACATAAATCTCTTTATATTTGTTCCGAATGGTTGTTTCAGCGTCTCGGCGTCAACAGTACATCGCAAGATAATCAACTGGAAGGGCCGGCCTCACCGACGCCTTCCACCATCGTCGGTAACGACAGTAACAGCTTGGACATGAACGACGTCGCGACAGTAAGAGCCGATTCCGTGGGCGAAGCGGGCCCATCTAACGTTCGATCAGAGCCTCGGGTCGTGGCTAGAGCTCTCGCTGCTCAGAGCCTAGAGGTCAAGCATAATGGGTCACATACGCCGGAGCACTCGAAGGTGGAGACTGAGGAAGACTCCACTCCACCACCGACCATTAAACCGAGGGAGTGGGATATGTTTGCAGATCATGATAACCCGGAAACTATTGATGTGAGTGTTTTAAGTCTTCGACACAGCAAAGGCGGGTAGCATATTGCCCGCGCTTTGTGCGGAATTCATTTAGTACCCAGTAATTGCGCCTCGTGACGTCATCGCGTCTATGATGATAAGCTGTAGGTTATGCCGATGATAATGAAAGGTATCATAACGTATTGACTGGCGTAGTTAGGTAACCTAAACACAGGTGCAAAAAAATTAGAGCCCTACCTACAATGTTGAGGTTTTATCAAATAATTTTCAACTTTTCCTACCACCGTGGTACATAAAACAATTCCAAATATCAATATAATAATGTAGCTTGAATAAAGTGTGCAATTTTTTTAAACTAATTTTCAATGTGAGTAAAAACTAAGGTTACGAAGAGATATAAACAAAGAGAAAAGATAAACGAGATATATACGAGATCAACTTTACTTTATTTCTTTATCACATGTACAATAGTCGTTGTTACTGTTTTTACTTGATTATAGTTGTGTTGCAACCAGTTGTATGTATATCTTAAAAGTGGGAGAAATTATTATAAGTTGTAACGCCACTGAATGTAATGTGTTGTTTGTATCAAAATCAAAAGAGAAGAAGAGTGTGAAATGAAATACTATCACAACAACATCTGTACAATAACTACGTATTGATGGTTTTTGTTATTTCAGACCCCTGTAGCTGGCGAAGGGCCGTCTCGTCGGAACGTGCTAGAAAATCCGTCTCTCACAGACAACTGGGACGATGCTGAAGGATATTACAGGTGAAAATAAAAAAAAACCTACATTCATTTGAATTTATAGTCTGTGACCGCAACAAATACGCGTGACAAAACAAGTGTGAACGAGTTTTGTCACCTGGTCACCGAGATGCGTCCTAATGGCACGCAGCGATCCAATCAGGGGCCTCCTGAGGTCACAGCCCTCGTCCATATTTAGCGTAGCAAGTACCGTGACACTGTCACGGACTGACGGTGACAGATGTGGATCCGGATTATGATTTGCTATAGCGCAGCGTCTTAACTCTTACGCCGAAATTCATAGCGGCCATTAAGTTTGAATACCGTTACCGTTACATCATTATAATAATCTAAACGTTTGTCCACAGAGTGCGTATCGGAGAGATCCTCGACAACAGGTACCAGGTGTACGGGTACACCGGGCAGGGCGTGTTCAGTAATGTGGTGCGGGCTCGCGACCAGGCCCGGAGCAACAATGAAGTCGCCGTCAAAATTATCAGGAACAACGAGATCATGTAACTAAAATCAATACCACTTTTCTGAATTGTTATTACTAAGTACCTGACTGATTGTGACCATTTTAAACTATGAATTGGATACTCACTTAATGCACAAATCGTGCGAAGCCTAAACTTTATTACAATGATAATATTTCGTTTCACAAGGCCGTTTAGCTGCCATTGTTACGTGTGTAGCCATAGTAATAGGGTCCCGTTTTACCCTTTGGGTACGGAACCCTAAACACTGATAGAAATTTTCTTTTAGCCCTTTATTTTTCATAGAATCCCAGTTAGGGGTTAGGATCCATGCATAATATGTGACCGGGACGACTTTCTATAATTTTTTTTACTAACTTTCAGGCACAAGACTGGTCTCCGCGAATTAGAGATTCTCAAGCGCTTGAACGACGCCGATGCTGAGGACAAGTTCCACTGCCTACGCTTGTTCAGGCACTTCTTCCACAAGCGCCACCTCTGCATGGTGCTAGAGCCGCTATCCCTGAACCTTCGGGAGATCCTCAAGAAGTACGGCAAGAACAGTGGTATCCACATCAAGGCTGTGAGGAGTTATATGCAGCAGATGTTGCTTGCTCTCAAGCATTTGAAGAAGACTGGCATATTGCATGCCGGTGAGTGCACTTTCTATTTTGTAACCGATTTTGAAGTTTTAGCGAAAAACAGAATATGTAACATTTTTGATGATGAATGATAACTGTATACGTTTTCCCATGTACAGTTATGTATAAGGGCTTATACTATTATACTACTACGTTGTTGCATTTCAGACATAAAACCAGACAACATCCTGGTGAACGATACCAAACTGGTGCTGAAACTGTGCGACTTTGGGTCTGCCTGTCTCATTTCTGACAACGACATCACGCCTTACCTCGTGTCCCGGTTTTACCGAGCGCCAGAAATTATCCTCGGCGTCCCTTACGACCACGGCATCGACATGTGGTCAACGGCTTGCACCATATTTGAGCTGTCCACTGGGAAAATCATGTTCAGCGGAAAGTCGAACAATGAAATGTTGAAATACTTCATGGACCTAAAGGGCAAGATACCAAACAAGATGGTAAAGAAGGGACAATTTAAAGAACAGCATTTTGACTCTAATTGTAACTTCTTATATCACGAACTGGACAGGATTACCGAACGGGTGAGTCTTAGTTTCAATGGTTGTACATCAACACTTTTCTCATTATGCTCTGTTCCACTGAATTAAAACTCACATTTTGTTTCAAATCCGTTTATCTCACCCCGTAAATGTCACAAATCGTGTTAAGGTATTAAAACAACAAACATGAGATGTCAGAATACTACTTCAGTGTGACCGAAGTTCCTTGAAGTTCAAACAGTAATCTGCAAACAGCATTCTCATCCTTGTATGTGTCTAAATTAAATGAATGGATTTTAGGATTACTTTCACAATATTATGCTATGAACAGACTAAAATAATTTGGTCATTTCAAAATTATCTTTAAATTTGGTCAACGGTATCTATTAAAATAAATAGAATTGCAGAGCCCTACCCTACCACTAGGAAAGCTAGGATTCCCTGTTGTTTTAAGGAATTAGAAGTTACGAGGACTACAGCTGAGAAGTAACTTCCCATTTTTCATATATTTCCCTGTGCGAGGATCGAACCCCATATTATCAATCTCTATATATAAGCCTACATTAACCTACTGCTGAATATATGCCTTCTCATGAGCTCGTAACTTTTTCCGGTTCCGCAGTATACGAGTCTGGCACCTTGACGACGTCGTCTGACCACCAAGCAGATGGTCAACCTAGTATTTTCATTCCTTTTCTTTTCCGAAATTGCGTCGCGTCGCATTACCGAGTTTGTTGCTCACCTAGGCCAACGAGGTCTTCAGCCCTAGCATCTACGTACCATAAATTTACATATGTAACTTATATAATTCCAGGAGAAAATCGTGATAATGTCGAGCATAAAGCCGACACGGGATCTGCAATCGCAGCTGGCCCCGCCTCACCATCGCCTCCCGGCCCCGGAGGTTAGGAAGATCTCGCAACTCAAGGACCTACTCGAGCGCATGCTGATGCTCGACCCCACCAAGCGGGCGTCGGTCAACCACTGCCTGACCCATGCGTTTATTCAAGAAAGAATCTAGTTATGCGTACATCGCAAGTGCTTGTGCAGACGCACGGACTGTAACATCAAAAGAACACATCAGTAAATTTGTCATGACTTAGGTTGCCGATCGACTCAGTTGAGATAAGCGAATGATTAGCTATCGCGGTTCGAATTAGGATTTAGTGGGATAGATTTTTCCATACCATACATTAAAGATAGGTAATCACTCATTTGTTACCTACTTTATTAGGATGTAAATACAATTTTGATCTGGTGTAACGTAAATTTAATCCTTGGGGTGTTACTAATAGAAAAGTGTTTGGGTGCTTGTTACTCTTTCACGGATAAAACGCAGAATTAATTACATCGAAAACGTGCTCAGATCAAAGAAAAAACAAAAAATAAAATCAGAAAAACAATAAAAAAATATTATGATTTCTGCAGACACAAACTGCTTGTAGTTATAGTTCGTAAGTGGTGAGAAGTTGTGATTGCTTTAGTCCAATCTCTAAAATAATGAATGTGCAGATAAAGCAACCTATCGAAGATTTAATTATATTATATAATTCTATGTACATATTTAATTTATTGTTTGAAGAGTGGCGTCTTATCTGCAATTGCGAAATAATGTCAAGCGAATCTTCGATTTTCATAATTGTAAAATCACATCACATCAAATCAGTTGAACACAGTTCTCGCCTCACTTCCGGCCTGGTCCTGATTAGTGGATCCCATTTTTCCGAAATAATTCTCTGGAATGTGGATTTCTCTTACTATAATGTTTCATTTAAATAAAATTAAACAAAATCTTACTTGTGACTATCTGGTGTATATAACGGAGTTACCACTCCACCACGCACCCCCCTCGCCCTTGTTAACATTTCCACCACTTATTGTAAATATGTACATAAATTCAATTTATCGTCCTTCAGATATAAAATAATGTCTCTCCACTTTGCGACAGATAGGCTAGGTCGCGTGATATCTGTAAAACTACACCTCGAAGTTTTAAGACCGACGATTGCGTGCGTGGAGATGTACCACGATGAAAGACATTGCTTTTTTTAACCGATTCAAGTAGGCACTAAACAATATGACGGTAAATATTATAACGTATAGCGTATCTTTAAATTATTAACCCTATGCTCAACTGTAGTCGATCGCAGCCTGTAAAACGGTTTATAGCTACAGATTGCGCTATAAAATATGGACATGAAGGGAAGAATGGAGTGTTTTACGGTGGATGAATTAATTGATTTTATTATCCATTAAGAACGACGTGTTTATTTATATTTATGTAGCGAGGGTTACGTGTGTGCTTTTTGATTTTTGGTCCGAATATGACTAGTGATAATTTCCTTTGAGGGAACTGGTGCCATTGATGGTTGCTGTCGTCGCGCTGCCAATGCTCCTGCATTTTGACAGTTTACAGGTCGGCGACGACTGCAGTGCCCTGTCCTTTATCTGTAAGAGCCATTATGGCACTGTTCTTTTTATATTCTTAATTTATTTATTTTGACTTTGATTATTTAGCTTACACGAACCCTCGTATGAATGAAGTGTTTTTATAATCTTTTGACGGTTTTGTGTAATTGTAAAATTTGTTTAGTTACCCAGCTAAATGTTATTAAGTGTTTCTCTTATTATTATGTATACTTTATTTTATGAAAATAATATGTATCCTATTCTCCTATGTATGTATTTAAACATTTTAAGTGTACATTGATATCAGTTCTGTTGTCACAGACTAAACTCAAACAGGATCTGTCAGCTCTAAAGCTATTGCCATACCTTTCGTTTGTATAAGGACTAAACTAAAATTTCGACTAGTTTGTGATAACAGAACAGGCACCAATAGCAGGTAATTATTTTTGAAACTTATTTATATTTATAAATGGAGTATTGGTGTTACTTTACTTGGGCGAGGGCTAGGTCTTTTCTGTTTACAGCTTAGATAAATTATAGTTACAGACGGACACGTGGGGGATCGTTTAAGAGTAGACGTTTCTGCCTTTAAGATATGTACTCCAAAAACCAAAAGCTTATCATCTGCTTGTATAAGGTGCGCCAGTATAGAAATTGAAATATATCGCCATCTCCTCAAATTGATCCAGCATGCGATATTTTTAGGGTTACTGATATAAGTGACTAAGAATATGACGGATATTCATAACAACCTTGTCACTTTTTCAGTTGTATTCATTGTAAAACTAGTCATTGTTTAATTGGTTTATTTACTGGCGTGGATCGTACCGAACCTAGCCCTAGTCTATAGGTGGTTACGCAGTGCGAGCGAGCCACCGCCACTCGCGTACCTTCACCGCGCCACAACGCTTTTAGCTACTCACCCGCGTCATGGTAGCTAGTTCGCTACTCTCATCGTGAGGCGGGGCAAGACGAGTCGAGCTATTGTCATGTGGGGACATTAGCTTTCAACTGTCGCGGCGGCAGCTCGCACTGTGCTAGAGTTACCCCACTCGCATGGAATTTCACTGGATGCAATCAAGTGAAGTCGTACGTTTCTTTTTATTTCACTAGCGGACGACTTCAGAGCGAAAGAAGGTGACAGTTACGGAAAAATGCTATTCCTTGCGAGTCGGTGAACTCTCAATGTTTATTCATAATTTCCTTATGTAGTACTGTAGAGTGGTATTGATGTCATTAGTCGATTAAAATTAGTTGTGAGGAATCGGTGTATATTTAATCCGTATTATGTAATTGTCTGTCATCGATGCTACTTTTAGATTATTGTCAGGCAGGTTCTTTGTAGGGGTCGTGAGGTGTTATTTATTTATTATGAATGCGAAAGTTCGGTCCTATGGATGATCGATTGCTTGTTCTTTAAAAGGAATAGTCTGTTTCCTGGTTTTACCCCTCTCTTACATATTTGGCTAGGGAAATTCAAAGTTATGCGCGGGAAAATAGTAAAACTGTATGCAGAATATCCGACGTATTACTTTAATATATATTGAGTTAAAAGCCTAAAATCTTCTTAATATTTCGAAGGTTCTTGACCAGCCTGACTAACTTTGACCTGTAGATTAATCGAATAGGTTCGACTTCGAAGGCAAGGCGGCGCTGCTATAGCTAGAATTACAACCAGTGCTTTATAGCCAAACACGCCGGAAACGCCAGTTCCACTGTTTGAGAGCTTTACATTAACTTATATAGTCAAATATAACTTATATAGACAGTTTTTGCAGACTTCAGCATCCAAAACCTCATTATATGCACTACGAGTTGCCACATTGCTCGAGTTATCTTAAGAGTAGCATCGACACAACGTAATAATATACATTTATTATTAAGCATATTATTATATCCGATGTATAGAATGGTTTGTGAATGCTTTCCGGAATCTTCACGATCTCGCCGGTGGACCAAATTGGTTGCTTTCGGTATTATTGTCATTTTTTGTTCGATTAGGCAGTCATTTGACCGCAGTCTTAAGCTAGATTCACATTTGTCTGACGTGTTGTGTTGTGATGTATCAGGAAGGTATCGGTTTCGTACATTTAATATGGTAACGTTCACATTTCTCTGATGCAGTGTGTGGTGACGGCTTGTGTTAAATGTATGAAACCGATACCTTTCTGATGCATCACGACATGACACGTCGGACAAATGTGAATCTAGCTTTAGCTGGTAGTAAGCGACGACGCGGTTGACAGTGATGAAGCATACTTGCCTAGATCAACACACTCTCGACTTGAAGAGTTCGATATTAATGCTTTCGGGAAACAGACCCTTGTAGGGGGTGTCCCATTCCTTCGCTGTGGTAATTATTAACTATCGCGCGTCCGTAGTTATAGCTTTTGGAGGAGAGGCCCATAGAGCCTTCGCTAACGAATCGTCACATCTCACTCTGTCTTGCCGTTGGCTAAAAGTGACATGCATCTGTCCGAAAATGCGGTTCGTGCCGCGTAGTTACATTTTTTTCTCACACATACTGTTTCCGTGTAAACGGTACAGTAAAGGTGTTACAATCAACTCTAAATATCTCGAAGGTTAAATTTAAAAGCGTGACAAAATTTGCCGGAAGTCACAGGCTGAGATCCCGGAAGCGTCTCAAACCGTATAAGTACTTAGTAGAAACGATTTGCATTGATGTTCGTAATGTTAAAATTAAATGTATTAGTGCCGTTTTTGATTCAATTATATTACAAATACACCGTAGGTTTTTTGATCTGTATTCTAAAGTAATTCGTGTACTTAGTCGATTTTCAAATATTTATAATAGTAATAGTAAATACCAATGGGCAACATCAGAAACTTTTTCTCGTCGATAAACGCGTCTAGACCATTTTTGTATATTTTTATTATTCTAAATATTTATGTTGGTATCTTAAAAATACTAAGGTTATTCTTTGATTATGTTTGGCAAAAACAGTGGCATAAAACACAATACGGTAAATAAATTACATGATTTCGTTGTTTTCAAAACACAATTATACTTTACTTATAAAAAGTTAAGTAATTTCACTTCGGATTGCGCAGAATTTCATACAAAGATATTGTATCGTGCGCTGATTATCTTTTTATATATGAGAGTGACGTCCGGAAATTTTGAAGTATACCGCTCGCTAAGAACAGTTTCTGTTGTTTAATACAACTTTACTTTAAAGGCATAAGTAATCTGTAGTATTCTGTAGTATTTCAGTAATATAATAATATTTGTAATACTTTTATGAAGGAACTGATGTGCACATCTTATAAAGGTTTGATGGTTCTTGATATTGTGAGAGTACCTGTAACATCTAAACGGTACGATATGAGTAGAGCTCGAAAGCGCTAAGCGTTATATGGGGATGGCTAATATTGTCTTGTGGAGACAATAGAGGCACTAGAATTGTCTAGTTGATGGAGTTATCTTGGTTTCGATTGGAAGGTTTACTGAAAGAAAGCTTACTGTGCACACAATTCTTAACATAACGATTTCTTCTTGATGTTTCTTATAAACTTTTGTATCTATTTATATGTGTGTCGTTCTAATCTCGATGTAGAATCGCTGTGTTAGCACTGCATTTGTGTGATTTATTACCTTGATTTTATATCTAAACTTTTTGAATCCAAAGGTATGAGTTTCTATTTAGTGTTCCAAAGATTAGTCTTTGGTTTTACCGCGTACGGTATCTTTTATTAAAACGGATCAAGCACAAATGTTGACTTAATCAAGTTTTAAGACGTTGGCGAGGTAATGTTTTTTTACATTCCTATTTTATTTTAAGTCTAATCAATCATATTTTAGCAAGAGTAAAATATTGATCTTTTGCTAACGTGAGTCAGCGATTTATGTAGAGATGCTGGTATCGAGTCCTCTGAGATTATTTGGTTTAATAACCTCTCGTTGTTCTGTTCAAGTATCCACAGCACAACTGCGGTGGTCGCACAGCAAACAGTGACGGTTAGGTCTGTAGGTACTGTAGGTACTCCTGTAACACTCGTTCTAGTAGCTTCTATGAAAGTAAATTATTTAGGTACCCATTGAATGAGTTTTATTTTAAAAGGTGACCCCACGTATTTTAATTACCAACCCTAGTTTGTAAGGTACTCGTAAGGACAGCGCTTTTTATGATGACAGATTTACAGCATTACGGTCAGTGACGGATTAATTTACCTTAATTTACCATGGGGGCCACGTCCCGGGGCGTCGGGCGGCGTCAGATTGTCAGGGGCAAGGCGCAAGTTGCCGAAATGCAATCGGATCAAAAGTAACAATGTTACTAAAACGTCCTTGAATTGGAACCCTAAGGGTGTACGGGGGGGGGGCATCTAGTGGAGCAAAATTATCTCGAATGTTGCCATAATTTTATAGAGGTAGATTCAGTGCATAGTGCCATCGAAAAAGGAAAAAGAAACAAGGACATGTACTCTATAATCAAAGGGAAAGGTATCAAAAAATCAAAAATAGAAACATCTGTACCCGAGAAAACAGAGTGAACTGGCTTATAATCATATGCTTTGCGGCATGAGAAACAACCACCAAGGATAATCCAATTTCGCTGTGCATATGATGGTGCATAACTTCATAAGTAGGTACATAATTATCGATGGACGCATCTTGTACCACGGGACGAGGGATACGTAGGATAAAACTTGCGGACAGTGACATTGCCCAAGAGCAATGGCATACTAAGCGCCCTATTCCGATTACGGAAACCAAGAAAAACCTGCTAAATCTTTGCAGAAAGAAGTCAATACCTGTCGAATCACAGGTATGGTACGCAAGTTTGCCATCCACCATACCAATACCATTAGGTAAGCTATTGATGATTTGCGATTCGGAAAAGAATAGAGTAATTTTCAGCTATTACTTAATAATAGACATTATAATTTACTATTATACGACTGGTGAATATTTTGTTGCGAGTTTTAACTAATTAAAACATTTATATTATATAGGAATTTTACTGAAATCCAATTCGGAATAATAATATGTTAACCTACTTATTATTATTATTATACACCGATAAAAACAGGTAGGAATAATTTGTAATTTTAATTATTAACTAAAAAGAGTTGATAATTTTGTGCTCGTCAGGCGAGCTATATTACTTTCTTACTAAGTTGTACAAAGACTTTAGAAAGTAGGTAGGCTATGTTTCATTTACTAGATAGTTGATAGAAATAGCTATTAATTGACGCGCTCGCTGTCCTCGCGCTATATTGCATTGCTAAAACTTTTACGATATCGTTTGAAATTGAGATTAATTTATGTTACTAATATGTTAATTTCTGTTAGAAATAGCTACAAAATTTCGTGGTTGCCTCGCTCGCGCTCGCGGATTGCTGTTGACGATACAAACTAAAATGTTACGCTTGCTACGCTCCGGCTATTTCATTATTATTGACTTATACAAGAGATTTGGAATTATTTAACACTCGATGGAAGCCCCCCTCAAATAACTCTGAATACGCCAATGTCCTCAGCTAAGTCAAACCCCTCCCAAACCAAATTCTGGAGCTGTCTGCGTTGTCAACAAGTTTTATTTTTATTTTGTGTGTAAGTACCTGCGACTCAGGACTCGGGATTAAATCACATTCATTCTCTATTCTATACCATAAGCCTCATAAGCGCAAAACTTCTGGTATGAACGAGTACAAAATATTTAATACCCGATTGTGAACATAATTTTATCGTGAAATGCAGTCGGAGGCATCACCATTATGTTATACTTTGGACTGCACCGCCTACGACTGCATTTCTCGATTCAATTTTATTCGCAGTCGGGTTTTTGTTTTATTATCAGTATTATATTTTTTTACCGCAAAAGTGCCAGTCATTAAATTGTCTAAGGACGTAAACCAGAGGTTCCCAGACTTCTTTTTCCTCATAGACCACTTTCAAAATTGAGCTGGTTCCGGTGGACCCCCTGCACCTTTTTTCTCACGCCAACGTGGGACCTCCGTCGACTCTCCCGTGGACCCCTGGGGCTCCACCTGGACCACTTACGGAACCAAGGACGTAAACGTTTACAAATCACTTCTTCATTAATTTACGATTACTCGGGATGACCAAATTTCAAAGAGTATGTAAGTATAAATTATTATTATCATTTATCTTTATTGAAATTATGGTTTCCATGTTAAAGGATATATGAAAAATTTAAATATAGTTTTTCATAAATCCTTTAATGTGGAAACTGGAAAAATAAGCTGTTATATTATTTTCTTAAAAGACTTTTTGTAATATACAGTCATGTCTTTGTTTTAGTGTGATTTAATTTAGATTTTTATTAAGTAAGTATGAGAATATAAGTTCCAATATTTGAGTAAATAAGTACATATTTGAGTAGTAAAGTCACGTTGATTGTACATTAATGATATTCATTTCCTTTAGGTACTATAATTAGCGTGCATAGTCCTACCTAAAGTTGGAAAACATAGTTCTCACTAAGTGTCGTATCTGTTTTAAATATATTTATTTAATTAACCAACGATAAAAAATAGTTCATAACGTTGTTGGTAGGGAGGTGACAGGTATAAGCTTTACACGTTTAATGCTGAAAATACTGGTGTTTTTTTTCAACTTGCCGCGAGTACGGGAAAACACAACCGTGGTGTTAGCTGTATGGGAAAACAACGGTGTGCCCGTACCCGTAGCCAGACCAGAAAATCGGCTCAGCAGTCAAAGTGTTAAAATACTTAAGTAAGTTTACCTGCAGTTTCATTTTAATCGTGCCCTTTATATGAGTGCTACTCCAAAATGTACAAAGCCTCCTTTAAAATTACCATCGTGTCAGTTACGACACTGAGCCACACTGACGACTATGTGGGTAACTCATAGAGCCACTTTATCCTGACTGATTTTAATTTAATAATAACACTGTTACATGTGCATCTGGTCCGAAGGATCACATCCTGAAATCCTTGAGACAAAATACAAAAATTATGTAATAATTTGTAAAAATTAGATAGAGCGGTCCAAAAATTTGTAAAACGCAAGTTAATAAAGCTATGGCCAAATAATAATCATATTTTTAATTTCTCCATCGAATTTTTACAATTTTTTTACTAAATTTTTGTAATTTGTCTCTAGGATTTCAGGATGTGATCCCTCCGACCAGACGCATATCTATGTTACTATCAATAATAGATGTACCACTACGCTAGGCTTTGAGACTCGAAATTACCCACTTTTTCTAATCCCTTCCCTGAAAAATATCCGATAGGTAGGTACATTAAAAGACAATAAAATACAATACAAAAATTATTTATTGATTATGATTAAAACTTAAGTAGACACAGTACAGTAGTAGTATATGTTCCGTGTACAAAACTTCTACGATTTAGAGGAAACGCATATTTATCTAGTCATAAATCTTCTTCCGTAGTATCTTCTAGTATCTTCTTCCGTCATGTTAACTTTTGCGTAATATTTATCGTCACCCCGCACCGACAACTGAAAGACCACGTGGTTAATAATACACGATCGTCATCCATTTGTCTGGAACGTGGTGTGCGATTATTTCATCTCCTTGGTTCTTTAAAAAAAACTAAATGGAAAAAAAACCTAGTTTAAACATTACAGTTAAATTATACTGGATAATAATTACAAGAACTAGCAAAATATTATATATTTTAAAGCCAGGTTAAAAAGTGTTTAGTTATGTATACTTATATCTACTACACGTCATTTTACATACTTATTAGAGATTATTTGAAGTTCTGAAAATACTTAGGCAACACCTAGAATTGCACGTGGGAAGCTACATAATAATGTAATATTATAATAAAGGAATGGGTTAGTTGACGTCTTGGATGTAATCTTCTTGAGTTGTAGGTTATCCGTAAAAAACCTAAATTTAATTTGTATCTATTATTTACTATTATTCTTTATTCTTAGCCAACATGGTCTATATAAATACACACAAACAATAAAGTACAATATGTCATACATAATAATTAGTAAGACTTACAAACTACACTTAGCCGTAACACGAAATAAATACAATATCGACTTATTATACCTTACTACTGTCCGTCCCTAGTTACTATTTTAGAGGAGTATTTAATTGTCATAAGTCGCATAAGTACATATTTAGTTATTGTCATTTTGACAAGTACATAGAGTTGGACTAATGTTATTTAAAAAATAGTTAATGGCAGCTATTCTATGGGTGGTGAAGTAGTTAGGTAAGTCACAGTTTCGATAGAAAGAGCTGAAAAACACACCCTTATAAATGTATATCATGACCATACAGTAAAATTATAATGTATTGTAGGTAGACCAGCTAGTGCCGTGGCTTGAATACAAAAAAATACACACTTTTTTATCCACTCCCCCAAAAAATTACCGAAAGATTACTATTACGCAAGTATATGTTTCGAGCGCGGTATATTTATCTAGTCTTATTATAATATCTTCTTCTTCCGTAGTATCTTCTTCTGCCATGTTAACTTCTGCGTAAAATTTATCGCTACCCCGCATTGACAACCGTCAGACGCCGTGGTAGGTATGTGTTACACGACCAATAGCGATTATCATAGCGTGGTATGCGATTGCTTAGTCTTCATCTTGGTGCTTTTTCTAAACGTCTATTTAACTTGGCCTTATACTATCTCCTTCCTCTTCCTTATCTTCCCCGTAGATAAATCGTCACCCCGCACCGACAACTGAAAGACCACGTGGTATGTAATACACGATCGTCATCCATTTGTCTGGAACGTGGTGTCCGATTGGTTCGTCATCTTCTTGGTTCTTAAAAAAAAACTAAATGGAAAAAAATCCTAGTTTAAACATTACAGTTAAATTATACTCGATAATAATTACAAGAACTAGCAAAATATTATATATTTTAAAGCCAGGTTAAAAAGTGTTTAGTTATACAGAATTATTATACAAATACCAACAATATCGGTAAAGGTCCCGAAAATGGCGGTTGAGAGCGATGCTCGCAAAACGCCACACTGCGCAAGTGCGCATTCAACAACCTACCAATATTACAAAAGAACTAAAAATGATTGGGAACTATGACGTTACGGCCTCGCCTGCTATTCGCCTGCTAAAAAAAGGAGCTACTTCTTCAGAAGTCGTCGTCGTCATGGTGACCAGTGGTCGAGATAAGCCTATAAAAACTCTTTTGAAAACCTTCCCAAGAATGATCTAAAAGATGACGGCAATAAGTCGTGTTGAATCCTCATAGTCCTCGTACAACGACACCAAAATAATATTAAAAAAAAAAACTAACAGGGAAACGTCTGGAACATTGGCACCCAGGCGAGAGCGGCCACACCCAGCACCATTTTTCGTTGTAAGTCCACAAAATACTAAAAAAATAAATACGTATTACAGCAGCCAATATCGGCCCACCGCTGAACAAGGGTCTCCCCTCGCTTTCCTGAGGAGAATTAGGCCATAATCCACCACAGGTCCCGGCCAGGATTGCTGAATCACATACCTCCGAATGAATCTCGAATAAATGGGTTTCCTCACGTACTTTTTCCTCCACCGAAAAGCGAGTGATCATCACGTAAGTACATTATGTTTCACGAGAAACATATTGGTTCGTGCCCGCACTGGAATTTGAACTCACGACCCACTCCTTGGAAGGCGGACGTTCACCCACTAGGCTACCACCACTCTAAACATTATAGGAACAAGGAACGACTCCCTAACGTACGAGTACAATGTTAAAATAATAGTATCCTTACCAGCGATTTCCAAAAGTAATTTCACAAGATAGTAGTCCCTGAATGCAGGGTCTGCAACTGACACTTGAATGCCTAGAACGCTTCAATGCTATCCTGCTCTAAGGTATTGATTAATTGCTTGTGGAGCTATCTAAAATAAGGGGAGCGCGTCACTAGCGTACAATCTAATACGCGTTGAAGTAAGATGAACTATGATGCACTGCTTCCACGTTAATCGTCTGCCGGTATAAACGTCGCCGGTGATCGTAGCTGTATTGATCTCCGCAGGCAGAGGATTTGAAGAAGTGCAACGCCCACACAGCCATCTCTATAGGCACAGGTAGGTAGTACACGGCTCCCGGCACCTTGCCCGGGGCCTGGGGGTGCATGTCAGTGTGACCCCATTTAGTAGAATTCTACTTTTGTAGTAGATTTAGAGCAATTAAGGTGGTTCGCTTTTGTTATGGCGGGAAATTTAAATTTCAAACCGTTTTTTCGTGTTTAGAGCTACACCGGGTCACTAATATAAACGAGACTGTATTTCGCACCAACCGTAAATCATTCTCATTGTTTTATGTTAAAATATTTAGCACTAATGCACTGTATCGTTCAAATATGTTGATAAACACTGAAATCACCAGTTTGACGGTTTATTGACATATTTGAGCGATACGGTGCATTAGTGATAAATATTTCCACATAAAAACGAAAAGAATAATTTGCGGTTGGCGCGATATACAGTCTCGTTTATATTAGTGACCCGGTGTAGCTCTAAACACGAAAAAACTGTTTGAAATTTAAATTTCCCGCCATAACAGAAACGAACCACCTTAATATGATCCTTTAGCAGTGATTCATAACCGGTGGTAAACGGCTCTCTGGTCCCTGGAAGCACATGAAGTGTTTCGCAAAGTCTTCCCCGAAGTCAAAGAGAACATTATACCGCTACGTTATAGCTAAAGTCATAGTTAATAATGACACAAGTTTTTTTGTAGTGCCTATCTATAGCAATTCGTTCAAAATGGTTACTTTCGATTCGCTTTGTCTAAAATCTTTAATTGACTACATTTCTGAGGAGCTTGATTTTTTTTTTTATTATAATGCAAAAATTTATTTGAATTTATGTTAGATACATAATTTTCTGGAAAGTCAGAGAAGCTCAAGATGGTAAGGAAAAGCAAATCGAGGGGTTACCTTGAAATGTGGGAGAAAAGCTGTTTACTCCACCCCACAAATTTTCCCAGAGACTGAAAAACTAAAACGATAACGATAAATAAAACCAAAACCAAGTTTTTTTGCGCTTGAGCTGTGTATTATCACCTAATTTATTTAGGCTCAGTTTTTGACAAAAATCTTGCCACAAAATCTATAATTCCAGAAATCCCCTTAAGCCCTCTCGAAGGATAGGTATATCCGGATTTTTTTCCCTTTAATCCCGCTAATCAAATCAAGTTTAGTACCTACCGTGCAAACTTGCATTGCGTTTCGTAATGGGAGCCATAACAAGAGCTTTAAAGACCATAAAATGTGTCTGGTAGATTTTAGTAGAATTCGGCAATTCTAATAGTAGAATTACGATGGAAAAAGTGGCTATACGGGCGCTGCGCGCTGGTGGCAAGCTGGCAAGTGCTGCATGTGCAAATAAAATAGACCCGTCCCGCCGCGTTATCCGTTAGTCTCGAGGTAGGCCCCGAGCGGTGAGCTCGTGGTGAATCGTGCTCGTGGCGCCTGAATATTCATCTCTAGACCAGGGGGCAGACAACTCCAGTGATAGGTGATACTTCACGTGGTAAGTACGTCTTAGTTGTTTGTGATTGATTGGAGTGCGAGATGGATTTGAGTGTACGTACTTGGCTTTACCCTTCTTTTTGGCTTTGCCGGAGTCGGGTAAAAAGAGGCGTCTGACGGCAGGCGCGACGTTTAACCTTAACTACCACAGCCTAATAAATTGTTTACACTGTGGTAGTAGTAACTATCATATTTTGACCTGTATTTCTATTTAAATGAAAAATTACTATAACATACCCCTTTGATATACTAAATAATTACATATTATATTATTCATTTAAAATAGTTGTAAGTATCGGAAAATTATGTTCAACTTAGGTATAACTAACTAAGTTTACAGTCTCATTTAGTTTAGTTTTACTGTCTCATGTAGATTACACATTGCAAAGATCTTGTGTACCTAACAGATTTACTTTTTGCGCGTACCAACCTGTAGAGCAAGCTGTTTTAGCTGTCAACCGCTGTCAAGCAACTGATAGACATATCAGAGGGTACTTACAATAGTTGGGTAGGTAGATGGCTTTCGGCAAGCTCACAATATCTTCAAGTCTAAAATTGCCTAAAGACCAAGGCTTATAATGTAACCAATGCGTCTTGCCTATCTTCACACAATGATGCAGAAACAGGGTCGTTCTCAAAGAACACATGCATAATTATACTTAAGGTAGCTCAAAGGGCACTGGATGGCGCTATGTCAAAAAGATTAAGTGGGCGAAACGTACGTCTTTTGTTATTTCGCCCGTTCTTTGTTCTTTCATTATCTGATATTTTGCACGCCACATGGCGCAATCGCCAAGCGGGGCGGCCCGCTGATTGGATAATGATTTAATGACACAGGCGTGGACGGATCGAGGATCTCTGATTGGGGGCAAAACATCTAAAAAAAGTATATAATAAAATTTTAGTTATTAAAAAAAAACAATTTCGTTTTTAGGTAAACCCTTTCTATTAATTATTAATAATTTCAACCGAATCCATTCATGTAAGGAATCTACATAAGCGGTGATGAATTTAAAATGAACATAATGTAATTTTTTTTTATTTGATTATGTAACGAGACATGTCGTTCGTCTGATGGAAATAGAATAGAATATATTTTATTGTAACAACTGTGTACAAAGGTCTTATAAGTAATTTCAATTAGGTATCAACAGTTTTCCCATTTTGGGCCATAAATTAACCTGATGTTGATAATAAGATGAACAAGATTACTAAAAATGTGGAAGTTGGTCAATAGCAGCAAGCTAGATATAAAAGGCGTGATGTGCAGTGTAAAGCGCAGGTGCCTGCTGCACGCTGCATTGATCTGTCCAGATCTGTCACGCCCTATATCATGACTCAGGAGGGGGGGGGGGGGGATTGCACTAGGTACTCTTCCCTGAAACTGCGCCTGTATTGATTAGGTGCGTGCGGTGAACTGCGATGTTCATATTCATGTTCGCATCTAGTTGGGATCTCATTTTGACAACATTATTTATAACATTGCACTAAAACATCAATAGAACCAGCCCTTAGATAATTCTGACAAAAGTGTAAGAGAACTTTTTCTTGATTTACATATTAAAGAGCCTTGCCAGTGCCATGAAAATCAACAGCCAGTAGTACAGGTGAATACGGTGGAAACGTATTTCAGTCTTTGTCTTTTTCTCGCACCACAGGCAACAGATCGTACATGGATGAATAAAAAACTTACCCGATTTTTACGTTAAGTTAGATATTTACCGATTTTTCCCCAAAAAATTCTCCACGGTTTTCATATTCCCAAATGCTTCCAAAAAAATATTTTCCTCATAACTGCGAAAAAAAACCCAATCTGGAGACCCTGGTTCGTATTCAGCGACGATGGCGAGCGCGGAGGGGTGGCGGCAGGCGCTGCCTTCGGGTTGCCGTTTTGCTACATATATAATCACAGAACTAGGACTAGGGATACATGTTAGTAGTTAGCATCCAAATCCGTATAAAAACTGTATCCGAAACTCATAAGTGAATATGGCATGAATATTTCAGATAATTATTAAAAACGGGCTTGATACTTTACAGAGGGTGCACATAGGTACCTATTTAGTATTTGGTGCACATAGGTAGTATTTGGCAGTTAAATGTATTCTGTACCTACTGACTATTAATACAATTTCTTTGATTGACAAAAAGTCCAATCAATGCACAAATCATCTATAGTCAAAATTAAAAAAGTCAAATTGGTTTGACAGCACTGGTCAATAACTTCACTCACTCACGTCTAGTGTTGCAAATTTATCTCTTACAGAGCTAAATTTAGTTCTGTTTCAACATAATTGGTGCAAATTATCTTGTGGCCCGGACTTAACTACATTAACATAAAGTCATGTATTAAGCCAGCCTTTGAGCACAATCCCAACTGATAGGAAGCGATTATGAGGCCGAAAGTGAGGCGTGCATTCCTAGAAGATACCTATTTTTATCTTGACTTGAACACACATAATATTTTGTATTTGCTAGAAAACGCAGACGAAGGCAAAGCATTCCTGACCTTATCAGTTTTTAAAATGGGTTTAAATAAATGACGATGCATGGGGTTTCATTCTAGAAAACGAGACGGTAGTATTTCCGCCATTAAAGTTATTTGATGCCTTCTCGATTGTCTTGTTGTGTGGCGATAAAAGGGTGTTCCTAAAGTTTTGCAGTTACTGCGCACACTCCTTATTACTTCCTATACGACACACTGTAAGATATTGATACGCTTGCAACTTCACGTCAATGTGTTGCTGATCGACGTTTCATCATTTACGAGTCTTATTGCTCGTCTTTCAATTCAATTCAAAGCCTCTAGCTGATTTTTGGCTGACCCACCCACCTCGATATATGACCGGACTTGTGCATGGTAGGAATTTCTTAGAGCCACAAGAGATTGTTTTCAAATCAAAAATTCTTAGAAATAAATAAATTAATGTCATAACTCATAAACACTGAACTACCTACTAAATACTCACATATCTTCCTAATATTAAAAAAAAAAAGGAAATTAAGATATTATTTTGTTTCAATTGGTATACATTTTTCAGTAGAGTATGGTGGTTTCTAATAGAAATTTTCCGTATCTAAGGAATTATGATACGGGACAAGGAGATTAAGAGTTTTAGAAGGTGGCAACACTGTAACTGTGAGTGTAGGATTGTAGGTTATATCTTGTATAGTCGTTGTAAGTTGGTTGGATTATGAATAGTTCCTAGATTAGTATTTATTAATAAAAAATGAAAAAATACATACAGTATTGAATTAAAGAAGCCAGCAGAATAAAGTATTCAGGTGAGGGGTTGAAAAGTATATCGTTAAAATTGGTATCTAGGATATTATGCTATCAAACAGGTACTCATTTCGTAACGGATTCTCCTCCGTTTAATATTTTTACGTAGGAGTCTTAGAAAATCGATACGACTGAGTACTTCCGGTAACGTTACGTAAGATAATATGCCGGTTTCCAACAATTATTTTCAATGTGATCCATAGTTAGAGGATCTGATGTGCTGTGTGCTGCGTCGCTCGATTAGTCCCCGTGAAATAAGCCGTTTTAAAGTGATTATTGAAATGCTAAGATATAGGTATCTCATTTTCTTATTGCGGAAAATTTTCATTGTTTCACCTAATCCTTTCATGTCTTGAATTTATTGGCAGCCATGAGGTCCATCAAATTAATACTTATTGATAAAATATGTCTGCTCTAAAACTTGCCATTTCTTAGCTCCCACCAATCTAAACTCCCTTAGCATCTGCATTGTCTACTCTGATCAAAATAAAGGTGGTTGCTTAAGCATACCTAGGTAGGTACCAATTATTGGAAACAAATACTTTATTTTTCAATTATTGGTACCTATGGCCAACTATAAGTAACTATTAATTACAGCAATTCAAATAATTCTACTATCTGAAATGTTAACAAATAGAAGGAAAGAAATATCTTGACAGCTGTGAACCGGAAAAGAACCATACCAGTCTCCTTTGTTTCAGAATGTTTAAACCTGACCACGCCGCCCAAGTCAAGCGCCTGTACAAGCTTATAATGCGAACTAACCGCGGGCTGCCTCCGGAGCTTCGCACGATGGGCGATTCTTATGCCCGGGACGAGTTCAAACGCCATAAAGACGCCAAACAAGCTGAAATAGAAATCTTCCTGAGAGAATGGACTGTATGTACCTTGATGATTTATTATGATTAGCATTTGTAACATTATTTAGGTTTACAGGTATTGCTTAATACATATTCATGACAGCATTTATCAGTCACTATTTAATAATAGTTGATAAAGAATAATTTCTTCATCGTCTTTAGTTCACTGCTAAACATAAGCTTTTCTAAAGCCATGTGGATAAATGAAAGTTACTGCTGCCCATCTCTTTATGTTTATTAATGTTAATATTTTAGCTCGTGAAAGTATTTAGTAATATGTTTTAGCTAACACTTTCACTGCTGAGTCGATTTTATTGTCTAGCCACGGGTGCGGCTCTGCACACTCCATATTGTTTTCCCATACAACAAACATGACAGTTGTGTTTTCAGCACTGAATGTGTTAATAAGCACAGTCTAATAATAAATATTCCATACAGTGTTCCATTGAAAAGGCCTAGACATAGCAATTGTGTGGCAAGAGATGAGGGGCGAGAGGGAGAATACCTACTACAAATAATTATTTTTAAGGTTCTCTGTAGATTTGTTTGATTGCAACTAGTTCATTTTGTCCTCCAGAGATACGTGAACAAACTGTCGCGAGAGCTGAAGGTGGTCCCGCAGGCCAAGAAGCCGGTGGTCGGCAAGCCACTCGACCCTGACCTGCTGGACCACATGAACGATGGCCAGCTAGTTCAGCTTTACGAGCTGCACAAAGCCGCTAAGGACCCCGACAAAGGCAACTCTATTCAGAACCAGCAGACCACTGCCAGCGACGATGCAAACACTAAATAAACCCAACGACAACTAAGCTCTCCACCGACCGCCAACACATTACATTTTCCTACAATATTAATCAAACTATTCTATTAGCAACCAAATCCCTGCAGTTTTATCCACGTAGGTATTTTAAGGTAATTATTAGATGCATATTTATAGTGCGTTATTATGGCCTTAAGCACACGCATAGCTATTAACACGCCTTGCGTTAGATTAGTTGTAAATGAATACCATGGTTAATTCGATGGAAAATGACAAGAACTACCTCAATCTTTAGAAAGCACACAGCAGTCAAGGCGAGTTTGACCGTGTTTATTCAGAGCGATGAACAGGGTGAAACAATTCGCCACGCTCATTGAAGCACGACGCTGATGTGCATAAATGTTCTTTACGTGCGGTTTGGTTGTTAGCTTGGTGTTAGTCTGTACATAAAGTAGCGCGTCGCTTGCGCTTCAGTATTTTTTATTTACCGGCTAGACGAGCGGCCGGGGTCTTAGTCTAAATAGTCATGTAAAACTATGTAAAGGTTTAATAGGAACTCCGATAGAAGTCGTTTTTTTTGTGGCAGTTTTGGCTTCATGCTACTCGTTTAAGTTCTAGATAAACATATCTAAAAACCTGTATCTTCAAAACACACGTTATCACATTTAGGGCCAATTTTTTATTGCTCGGATTCACAATACTATAATTGCCGAACATATAAGTTATTAGCCTGCTTCCATAATTTTTGGGCAACGGAGGAGCCGCTACCATCATTCTCGGGCAACGGGGGAGCCTGCTATCATTATTCTCAGGCAATGGAGGAGCCCGCTACCATCATTCTCGGGCAATGGAGAAGCCTGCTATCATCATTCACGGGCAGCGGAGGAGCCTGCTACCATCGTGCACAGGTAAGAAAGAGGAGAGGCCCCCTTCCAGCTCAAAAACCATCATTTCTGTTTATGCTTTTATGAGTGCATTAAAATAATTATCAGTGGGATGAGTGCAGTAAAATGACAGAGTATGGAATGTGAGTCGGTTTCCACTCATTCTGAAACATCCTATAATCATGCCAAGTCCCCTTTGGAGAAGATGGGTAGAACATTTTTAAACACTAATAAACACGGCTTGTTGGATTTTCGTTAAATAGCCGTAGTAAATGGGTGACGTGTGTTTATGGAGATACTTTCATGTATTTACAAAATTTGAAATTGTTAAGGTGCCACCCGAACATACAACCCTTTTCTCTAATTATTTTTCTAACCTTTTCTTATCTCAACCATGTTAGTATAGTAAGAATTAAAAAACTAAATGGGAATGCACCTCGCCAATACAATAGGATTCAAATAGTGTTAAAATAATTTAAGGCATTAGTTTGAAAGGTTAATTTGTAAATTTTTGTCGGGCGAGCGGGAGTGAATAGGCAGCTTTAGCGTCTTTGCCGTAAAGCGAAATGGCAAAATAGGTACGTGAAAATAGATACCTTTCAGTTGCGCTCGCTTTCGCTCTTCCGACGTGTATAGTCAGGCGTAAGTTCTACAATAAGATCAGTGTTTTATAATTCCAAATACATAAGTCGTAGATTCTGCCTGGCACCGTTTACGCGGGTGGGGCCTTAATGCCGCAGTTTTTGAATGTTTGCCCTGCTCGTTGTACAAAATTATAGAATAGACGCGTGTATATACTAATTGCGGCATCTTCGGCATTATATCTCGGTTCTGCTTTAGTCTCGGGACGCCTGTTCCCATAGTGTACTCGTAGGTACTCGTAGATGTAATAACGCCTTCGAGGGCGCGTACCCACGGTCTAACCGACGACGGGCTAGGTATAAACCCCTATTACTAGGTAAGGGTTGTAAGTTTTTTTAAGATACTTATGTAAATGTGCAGTTATATAAAACTATACATTTAGTGGATCCAGTATTGCACTCTATTTATCACATTAATATTGAAAAATTCGGTGCCAAAATGTGAATTTGGACCAAACGGTCAATTTTCGAAAGTCCATTGTAATGTAACTTTAGATTTTTAAATATATAACCCTAATCTATTTTTGTTTACACGTCTCTTACAATTAAAACGAATTCATCGAAAATTATATCAATTAAATTATTTAGTTGTATACTTTCAAAACATACACACAAGATGTCTTATGAGCTTATTATAATCTTCTTTACGTTATTTTAAAATACCTTACTTACATTTGTACATTTATAAATGGAAGAAACCCTATTTTTATGGATGTGTTTGCAAAACGTATTTATCTAAAAGTTGTACTCTTACGTGGATATCATCTATTTGTTATCCACTAATATACAAGTAGTAGTACTAGTCTTAAACGTATAAATCTTTATATGACGCAGCTATGGGCTGGTTTCTTCGTATAGAAAGAATTTAAATCATCTCTAACAAAAAATAAAAAACCGCGACGTCCATTGTTGGGTTAAGTTAGAAGTGTGGCCAATGGATGTAGGGACTCGATTTATTTAGAACAGGGGGGGATTTTTTAAACTTTATTTTGAAAGTTAACCTGGCGCACTGTGAATAACTTCACATCTTGCTGAATCAAGTCGGTGGATCTCATATGAGACAGCCTCTTGCGCTCGCCGTGGCACGTGACCCCGAGACATGCGCGTTTAACCTAGATTTCTTTGTTCCTATGGACAGCAAACACCAATTAAACTAGTCCGTATTTTCTTCAGCAGCCCATTGTTTAGTGCTATCCATATTTTTAATCATACGACTCATAATTATTTACTTATTATATCAATAACAAATGTTTGAAAAAAAAACAAGTATTAGGTTTTATTATAGAAAGACATGTTATCTATACTAATTTTGGTGTGACCATATTCATATTTTTTTATATTTCAGCTTCGTTTTTCAGAGCCCGCTTTTGTTGGCCAGACTTCTTGTTGATTAGTAAAATGAAGATTTCGTATTTATTTAGTTTTTCGTTTTTTTATATTCATCTACACTGTAGTAATTTAGGGCTATAATAAATTCACCTAATTAAATCGTTTGCACGTCAGTACTATGAAAATAATCCGCGATTTTCATAGAAAATAATTATTTACGACTCATAATAACATATATTTCAAGTCATTAAAACAATAGTTCGTATAATAGCATAAAATACATTTGAAATATGTAGTACCAACAATATTATAAATAAATATACTTACATTTTTTCGGTAAATTATATAAACAATAGGAGTAGGTATTCCGTAATTAGTTTTTATAAATGTATGATTATATTCGACAATTATATGATAATTATTGTATAAGATTTTTTTCAATGATTTACAATTTTTTATAGATACTCGACAGAATTATCTCGGGCGTTAGTTCGACAAGTTATATTTAACCGTAATTTTACATTATTTAATACAACTATATCGCGTTATTTTGATCTATGATTGAATTATCTATCACGGTGATAAATTACACAAACTAATATAGGTCATTGTCTACAAATTACCAACTCGGTGGAATCATAACATCTAGCGCTTATTTACAAAATAATTCATTATAAAAACTTATACATTATTTACGAGTACTACTTACATAGCTAGGTTCATTTAAAGCGAGATCTTCATCAAACATTTTTGTTTATTTTTAGAAACGGATAAAATATGTAATCTGTTTCAAAATCTAAGCCTGATTGGGTACAATACAATTATACTTATTGGATATACTTAATAGTTATTCTAATAGTTGAATAGAACATAAAGATAGACGTAATAATAAATGCGTATTTTTGACTTTTAAGGTGTAATACAAGATATAATAGCTACTTTAAGAGTTGAATAGCATAAGTACTTAATGACAATTGTGTATTTTTTACTTGTACCCTAGGGTGTAGGTAAATGGAGTAGGTTAACGTTCCGAAATTATAAGGTAAACAGTAAAGCTGATGGGGAGGGCAGTTGTCCATCTCTTCTAAGCTTAATTAGGTATATTAATGAGTATTATTCTGCTTATTTATAAGATTAGATGTTGGATCAGGTTTAACTAACGATATAATGGCGCGTCGACCGAAGGAACCATGTTTATACGCTCGTTCATTCCTACGACGAGTAGAATTTTCTAAGAATGTTTTGAATACCATGTCGTCATGATTCGATTTTGCCATGCCAACGTGCCATTTACCATTACATTAATGTACAGGTAGACTTCTGATCATCGCGTCTGACGACTGAAGTGAACGTCACTGACGCGTAAGACGACAGACGCGCATGTCAGTGATTGGTGATTGGGAAGTCTACCTTTATCTACAAGACGTCTGTAAACTTTAATGAGTTCAAAACGTTCTTCATAACGTTGCATAAACAAACTGTATAACCGAGGGATACTCCAACATAGATAAGTTTTAGGTTAGCTTTAGTTTCTAAGGTTGTACATACGTAGTGCTGTTACAGAACGTAACATAGTATATAAGGCCAGCCAGCGGTGAATGTACATTAAATTTTTATCTAGGTTAGGTAGTTTAAGCACCCAGCGAGACAATAGTAATGTCCGGGGTTTAAATCCGGAGCTTCCGAAACTGTAATATAATGTCGTAACGTCGACAAGTAGTGAATTAAGGTTAAGGCTTTTTCTTTATTGTTTTTCTCTGTTGTCAACACATGAAGGCGCTGTGCAGCCACTGAAAAGATAAAAAGTAAATATAAAATAAAGTTGTCTAAAAATTTTATACGTAATTAGGTTAAAATAGTATTCAAAATCGATTGTTAAATTGTTAATAATAATTCTACTATCTCATGTATATTAGAAAAACTTGTAACAAAATCTGCGCATGTCCAAGAATTGTGTCTTCTCTAATTCTCTAACTTCTTTGCTTAGTAATCTTTTAGCTATAGATATAAATATTATTTTGTTATTTTAAATGTTTCTCCGTCATTTTAAACAATAATTTGCTCCTTCGGGAAACTGTACATACGTAGAAAAGTAGAAAGGCCAGTCGACGACTGAAAGCCGGTAGTTACATAATAAGGAATAAGTTATAAACTTTATTAAGGACTTAATTAAGAAATTGTTTGCACTAGCTATAACTACGTGGATATGTATTCTGAAAACCACTTCAAGAACGTGCAATTGTCGTAATAAATGAAAACTCGCGTGAATTATGGATACCGATAACATGTATAGTATACTTAATGAATTGATGAAAAGGGTACGTCCCTAGTAGTCTAGGTATATTTAGAGGGTAGGTGCGGCATAATAGCCTTTATTTACTACATACCGTGTAATAAGTTTTTTAACTAAGTAGGTACGTACCTACTCATGTGTATTATTGGTGTTAGTGTATTTTTTTCTGAATAAATGGACGTCCGGGCAATGTATTGTTTTATTTTATAAGGCATAGCACCTAATACCTCCTTTTCTTATGTAGTCTCTAGTTTCAATTAAACCATTAATTACGTTATTTATCAGTATACCCAAAGCATTAGAGGACAGTCTCTATATCGAATATAGGTTTATTTAAAAATATAATGACATAGGGTACGTAACGTACGTAAAATAAGATACCGATTTCGATTACATGGATGACATATTTTTACTAGTTATTTTGATTTAAAAATCTAACAAACAGATTTTGATAAAATTTCTTTAAGAGCACTCTAAAAGTCCATCCATTTAAATAAAAAAAATCCAATTCAGTTGATGAATGACGGATTTCTGAGGTAAAAACATTAAAAAATATACTACCGAATTGAGAACCTCCTTCCTTAGGTTAAAAATACTGGTTTAAACAACGCTGTTTTTACTATTTAGTAGCTTCGAATCAGACTTCAAGACACAATCTCTTATATCGCATTTTAAACGTATTATTTCGTAGTAGAACCCCACATTCCTGTATTTTTTACATCAAGGAGAACACACAAGATTAGATGAAGGAAATCATTGTCAACCGCCCATTAAATAATAAACCAAATATACTTACAAATATTATAGGTACGTATATACATAAGTTACCATGCAAAAGTCCTCAATCAAACAGTTCAAATTCAAACGAGAAGATGGTTACGATACATTGGAATGTATCATTCAATGAGCGCTTGACAACGACTCGGAATGGCTGATTAAAGTTAATAGGCACTAACCTCTGTTAAATTAACTTGTATTGTGTTCGAATGCAATCCCTCGTTTGTGTAGAAAACCTCTGTAAATCAATTTCATTTGATAAAATGCAGCAGGTAGGTAGGGAAGGTTGCTGGTAGATACGGTACCTACCTACCTAACCTTAGGTAGATAATAAATAAACTTAGCAGAACATCTAATATATGTAACTACTTATATCCGGTTAATATTATAAACGAGGAGTTCCGAAACAAAACCGATAAATTCACTTCTTATAATCTTTATAGAAAACACATAAGAATAGGTAAGCATACACGCACAGATTTGCCCGGCGGATCTGCCTGACAGACGTGCCTGGCAGGCATAACTGCTGGTGTATGGTGAAAACAGACAAATCTGACAGGCGAATCCAATTATTAATTCGGTTGTAAAACGGGATTATCGGCTTTTGTTCCGGAACTCCTCAAATATGAAAGTTTGTATGTTTGGATGTTTATATATTGGCATAATGTAACACGCAAAAACAACAACGGATTTTGTAAATTATAAAATAAAACCATGAATCCGTTGTATAACTTCAAATAAAATAGCGAACGTACGATTTAAAAAAAATAAGCGTACTGCTGTCTTCGCAATACAAATAGGTGAATAGGCACATGTGGTTATTTATCAATTGCTATTTTTAGGGTTCCTAAAGGCTAAAACGGGACCCTATTACTATGGCTCCGCTGTCTGTCTGTCGGTCTGTCTGTCCGTCTATCACCAGGCTGTAACTCATGAACCGAAATAGACTGTCGAAATTTTCACAAATAATGTATTTCTGTGGCCGCTATAATTTAATTTTTCGTTGTTAGTTTATTCAACTTCTTAGCTGAAGTCAAATTGGGAAACTTCTCTTAAGCGCTCGATAAAGTGAGAAATCAGATACTAACCAAACGCCCTATGCAGATGCAGAACCGCCGAAACGTAGTCACCGAACCTCAGCATGCCGTCCTTCCTCATGTACCGGAGTACCAGCAGGGTCATCACTCGCTCGGGCACCACGAACCCTACGTCCCTGAGGGCATCCCTGAGCCTCTCCGCACGCAGCACCCCCATCTTCTCCCGAGCATGCCGCTTGAATAGAAGCTGCCAGTGCTTTAGGCTGCACATCAGGTCTTTGAAGTCCGACAGAGATATCCGCCCAGTGCCTTTCTTCTGATGCAGGTTGTTAAGGATATATAGGGATATAAGGTGTATTTTTGAATGTATTTATTATGGGTACGCGAATTTGCCTTTTACAGTTTATCGCGATAAGAAGTTGCTAATTGCCTTCTCTTGGCCTTTATATATCTCTGTACCAAATTTTATCAAGATCGGCTCAGCCGTTTGTCGTGACAGACGCAGCTTCGCACTGTTTGATAAACTGTCGTCAAAGATAAAGTATTAAAGATAAGATAAGTAAACTGGTGATCGAACAGAAAGTTATCGCATCAGCTTTATAGGTCCGCTCTCAGCGACCCAACTATTCCATAGTTACAAGTATCTCTCTACAGCGTATCTCTCTAAAAAATGTATGCGTGACTCTCGAGGGTAGTATACCCTCGAGAGTCACGCATACATTTTTTTTTCTTTTCTAAAGATCCTCGCAATTAAGACATGCGACAATGGGTAGATAATCCACCATGGGGGTCTCCAAAATAATCTCGGGTAAATGTAGGTTTCTTAACGATGTTTTCCTTCACCGAAAAGCGAGTGATAATTATGTACATATGTTTTTTACAAGAAACACATTAATGCCTGCTCGCACTGGGATTTAAACTCACGACCCTTTCCTTGGAAGGCGTATCCTCCCACTAGGCTACCACTGCTTTCGAAAGGTAAGTACCAAAATAAAATTAGAGTTGTTGTAAAAGGATACATCTAAAGACAGCACGATTTGCCGACACGTGTCTATCGAGGCACAGCTCTTGATGTAATCATTGGGCAGGCACGCATCAAGTAGCTCCTGCAGCTCGAAGATGTTGATCGTCCGGTGTTCGTCAGCTAGCTGCAAGAACAAGGCTTCGTATTGGGCGAAGCTGTTGGTGTCCGCACCAGGAGGCGCCTTCAAGAGAGCTGCCTTAGTCATCTGCGGGGCGTCGTCCAGCACTTTCATCTTATTGGACTTGTTTGAGAATATTCGAAGTGTGAAGTTCGCCTCCTCTCGTGGCTCGAACGTGGTCGGCATTATTAAATACGCTCCTGCTTCCAATTCGCACCTGGAAAGGTCGGATACACATACCATAGAATATACCATATAAGAGTTAAGCGAAGAATAGTGCCTAACTGGAACTATTTAGTGACCGAAGTAACAATAAGTTAGCATATCATATCTAGCTAGCAATTACATTATCGCAAACTAAAATTTATGTTCACCCTATCAACAGGGCCGAGAGGGAACAGACCAACGTTTGTGGGACCGAAAACAACATTATTTTATAAACGAACATAAAATCGCCCGGATACAAAAAACGCCCCAGCTGAGGCTCGGCTGACCGAGGAGTTATTTGATAGGTTGGACAAGGCTACGTTGATTCTAAAACTCTACCCTATGTTCTCAAAAAGCTCCCCTAAAATCAGTCAACCCAATTAAAGGGCCAACCCGGGGCGTGACAAACATACTTTTTTAGAATTAACTACAAGCCTATTTTCCACATAGAGCATGCCTCATCTTCGTATGGTGATTAGATATGGTTCCCTACTGTGCCCTCTAGGTCCAAACGAGATATTTTGAAAACGCCTAGATAAATGTATCATTAACTTAAGAGCTCTTTTTAGATTTATTTTGTGCCAATCGAATTATTT
The DNA here is from genome assembly GCA_912999815.1 of Campaea margaritaria. Classification (NCBI taxonomy): domain Eukaryota; kingdom Metazoa; phylum Arthropoda; class Insecta; order Lepidoptera; family Geometridae; genus Campaea; species Campaea margaritaria. Next base: position 13,984,833 of record OU538788.1, read on the forward strand.
ATGAATAGGACAGTAATGGGCGCTAAAACTGGTAATATGTCAGTTCGCAATGGCTACATAGAAGCAAACTCTATTGAGGTATATACCACGTTTATATAAGTTTATAAGGTAGTAGATAAACAAATGTTGTATTATAATTAAATATTCAAAGAGTATCGCTAAAGAAAGAGAAATAGAGAAATCGCTTTCAGCGATAAGACCGCCCATTGTGCTACCCTTGTTTACCTATTGTAATTTTTCTGTACTGTGTTTAATTTTGTTTCTGGTGTACAATAAAGAGTTTTATATTCTATTCTATTCTATGTTATTGTATAGTTATAGACTTGTCGTTCAGGTTGACATCTTGTTTGTGTTGACTGCAATATACAATTATGTATTACAATTTATTTACAACGTTAGGATAACTAATATAGGACTTTTAGTCGCGTTAGCTAACAGGTTTGCTACATTACGCTCGAGCACAAAAAAAAACATAATTATTAGCATAGCATAATCGCTTTAGCAAAGAAATCGCCGTGTCAAAACATTATAGTTATAGATAGAGTGTAGTCGTATACAAAAATAAAATTAAAATTAGTCGAATTGAGAACCACCTTCATTTTTGAAGTCGATTAATTAGCCATCCGGTTTTCATCTTTTCTATAATCATCAACAGCCTATTTAGGTATCACTTCTAGAACTCATGGTAGTTTGCTCGAAGTAGGGGCCATAATTGCTATAGCCCGGTTAGGCCGTCGCACCCAACAAATTGTCCCACTGCAAAGCACAGGCATCCCCTCACTTTCGTGAGGAGGGTTAGGCCATAATCCACCACGGGGGCCCGGTCCGGATTGATGGAAATCATACCTACCTCCGAAACAATTCTCGGGTAAGTATGTGGGTTTCCTTAGGATGTTTTCCTTCACCGAAAAGCGAGTGATAATTACGTATATATGTTTTTTACGTAATCATATTGGTACGTGCTTGCATTGGGATTAATTGGGATTGATTGGGGACTCATGACCTTCTCCTCGGAGGGCAGCCGTTCTAGCTCACTAGGCTACCGCCGCTTATTTCGCAGTTTCATAGTAGATTATAAATTTTAGCATACCTGTGACTGACTTGCCGACTGTTCGTATATTGTGAGTTGATGGTGCTCTTGGTGCTTCTGAAGAACATTGGTGAGGCGGTCTCAGAGAGGGTCTTTGGGGTCTTGTAGATGCTGAAGCCTATGACCTTAGGTTCCATGATGCTGTGCTGGTTGAGGGAAACGATCACTGTGTCCGGCTCATTGAGGACTATTTGCACTTGCGGATTCATGTGGAAGAAGTCTGGAAGAAATTAAAGGTGAATTGTAATAAGGTTTCATGATCAATGTAAAAATATGCAAGCTATATAGATAGGCGTGTTTTTTCGATACATCGAAGATGAAGGTATGAGAAAACTTAAGATCCTATTAGAATATATCGCTGTACTGCTGACAAACTATATTTATCTTCTAAGAATATGCATAGTATAATTATCTTACAGAAGTGTAATTTCCAATAAAAACATATTTTTCAACATTTCTCCAAGCTACTTATTTCGCATCAACTGTTGTTTTGCATCAATAAGCGCATAATATATACTTTATAGTACCACTACATAGAGAAGGAATACTCTCCACCCCGCGCGATCCACTTCCCCGCACCTCTACCCGCAGTCCGGAGGAAAATCGGGAACTCAGTTAATATTACTAACATATTATTAAAAACTAATTAACGCCCTCAAATAAACGGGTTAGTACGCTGAGATGCTATACCAAACCAGAAGATGTAATATACATTTCCAAAAGATTTTTTGAATATTTTATTTTCCCTATATTATAATAATAGATAATTATCTAGGAGCAACATAGTCATAAATTGACAGGCAAGATAATGTGGCACGAAATTGTTATAAATTGTTATTATTGGCATAATATGGTTTTCATAATCGAAACAAATCAACGTTTCTGGGGTTTTGTAAAACTTACGAATTAAAATTGTTAAAATGTGAAAAAACCATACGTAATAAATCGTTGGATTGGTATACGCTAAGTACATTTGACGTCATTTATGGATGAAATGTCAAATCATTTATTTGTATGGAATGTCCTGGGTGTGGTACAGACGGGTACGATGCAACTATAGAAGATGAAAAGTTTGTGAAAGGTAGCCGGTAAGCTTATTAAAAGTTTTGATATTGGAAAACTTTTAATAAGCTTATCGACTACTTATTCTATCTTACTAAAGTTTTTATTGCAGGAGCTGAGAGAAGTTTCATTTTAACAGGTACGATTTTTGTAACAGATCCTCGTCTCCGCCTCCGGCAGTGCGGAAATTCCACGAGACAGCGTAGGTCTGTACCTCCGCTTCCGCCTCCGGCTTAGTTTTTTTTTTTTTGCGAAGTTCGAACGGAACTTATGTTTCTTTACCGAAAACTGACCCCTACTAAACGAAAACTCTTTATTGTGGCGAGGGTGTAACATTAAACTCCATTTGTTACTTATCTGTACTGCGTTTTTTTTGGTGTACAATAAAGAGTTTTCTATTCTATTCTTCTATTCTAAATATGCTCTATTATAAATTGTTAATGTTGCCATCTTTCGCACTTATATATTGGCGTTATCATTATTTAGAGGTGCTGATTTAACTTATGAACCTTTAAAATTAGATGGATTGCATGAATTGCCTCTTCTTAATTTTGAATGCCAGTAAAGTTTGTATAAGATCACTTTCTTATACTATTACCCTATATTACTTGCTATGTATACCTACCTGGTTTAAATATAGACTTTAGACTTTCTATTTCTTTAATAAATTACCCTTTTCCACTTCCGCATCCACCTCCGTAAAGAAGTTTTCCATTACAACCCTAGTATTGTACCTGAGAAATTTCCAATTAGTACAGAAAAGCTTAAAGCCGTTTTTTGTTTTTATTTAATCAATAAAAGTGCTCGCTCATGAGTTTAAAATTCTTTGCCAGGGTAGTGGTATTTTATGAATGCCCTTTCTTTCTTGTTGGAGAGTGGGCGGTGGAAGCAACACGACGTAACAAACTCTTGAAAAACATTTTGTATTGCTTCTCGCTCGGTTATAGAATTTTTCCCGGCCAAGAAATCGTACAAAGTCTATAAAAATTGGAACGAGTTCTACGCTATGTAACTTACACCACAAAAAAGATTTTTAAAAAAATTAATTAAGTAATTATTTGGACAATAGAAGGACCAGCTTGAGAAGTCCCTTAGTAAAAATATGGAGATGTATAATACAGCGTAAAAAACTCTTGGAAATGCCTTGGAAAATATCCATCTGAGGAAAGGGTTAAAAATGAAACGTTAGTATATCTCATCTCGCTAATATTATAAATTTACGAAACTTTGGGTGCGTTTGTGTGTTTGAATTCTGTTCTCGCCTTAACGGCTGAACGGATTTTGATGAAATTTAGTATATAGATAATTCATGTTCAGGAATGGAACATAGGATATTTTTCGTTCCGTAAAAATGAACGGTTCCCGTGGGAAAAAAGTTACCACGGGTGATACAGCGGGGCCCTGCTTGTTCAGGATAAATCAAATTACGCGACGGCCTTCGTGGCATAAGTGGGTGATGAGCCGACTACAAGGCGTGAGGTTGCGGGTTCGATTCCCGCACAGGGCAAAGATTTGGTACTTCCTTTGGTGGTACTTACCCAGGCGGCCTCATGCAGAAGAGGCCTCCCACTACTTATTAGGAGTAAAAATGACTGCTTAATGACTCTGTGAGCTAAAATTAGCTTTGGCTCGAAATATGCTGTAGGTACATAGTGACTTCTTTATGTCCAAGGGAATTCATGCTCTCAAACTCCGAAATTTATTGTATCGGTTATTTTATTTATGATAATATTTACTAATATTAAAAAAAAGGATATTATAACTTTGATAAGAGGCTCTAAGTGGACTTTGGGACTTCTATAACTGGGCTTTTTACTTATTCTGGTGCCTATGGTTATGCCACGCCCGTCATGATTTTTAGGGTTCCGTACCCAAAAGGTAAAACGGGACCTATTACTAAGGCTCCGCTGTTAGTCTGTCTGTCACCAGGCTGTCGTGAACCGTGATAGTTAGACAGTTGAAATTTTTACAGTTGATGTGTTTCTGTTGCCGCTATACAACAAAGTAACCCTTCGTGCGCGAGTCCGACTCTCACTTGGCCGTTTTTTATTAATAAAAATGTTTCCAAAACTGAGCTGCTCTCAGCGAAACTATACATAAATTAATTTGAAACAGCTGCTTAGTGTAAGTAATATAAAACGGCAATTTCAAAGCCTGGGGTGGTAAGGGTTGGGTTGGGTGGCCCTGGCGGCGCTGCGGGCGGTACGAGTAGAGATTGCAAATTGAAATAAATTCTGTAGCCGCGGTTCGTGCCTAATTTATAATACCTATGATACCTTTAATTGAATTGTGTACTATAAAGGCTAGCCTCAGCGTAGGTCATAAAACAAGTTCAGACTTCCACGGGTAGTTATTAACACTTTGACTGCTGAGCATATTTTATTGTCTAGCCACGGTTACGGATCTGCTCACACTGTTGTGTTTTCCCGTACTCACGGTAAGTTATAAAAAACACAACGGTTGTGTTTTCAGCAGTGAACGTGTAAATTTATTGCAGGGCGTTCCGGCTACTAGCGATGGGCGTTGAATGGACGAACTAGTTAATTCGACGGTTAACGTACAATAAACGAGTGGACGGTTCAACGTTGATCAATAGACCCGTCGAATTCGTAGACAGGAAGGGTTGTCGACGGTCAACGGCTAGTCGAGCAAACCGTTTTGAACTCTAAACATAAAAACAGTAAGTTGAAATTGCATCAAATGGACGTGTTGTAGATGGTCAACGGCAAGTCTACTGTCTTGACTAGTCTACCTATGTCGAGCCGGTGACAATATTGAAATCGTCGTGAGACCAACTGGTTAGACCAGTCCAGTCGTCGAAGACGTCAACTAGTTGATCGACTAGTCGATGAACGAAAATGAACGGTCTAGTTTCGTTCACGATAAAAACGTCGACGACCCATCTCTACCGGCTACCCAGGAACACACTGATGCTGTGTGTAAAACATTAATAGCGAGAATTTTGGACTAAAGTCACCACACACAAGGACGATGTTATTGATCGGTAATAATGTCGCAGCGATCTGCGGTCGCAACGAATGCGTCCCGCGTCGGAGCTGCAGTTTCCAATTACTCCGACGTCGTGAACTAACGAAGTGTCAACTTGATAAAATACGTTGTGAACGGTTCGGAAACCAGGATGGAAGTGTTGTGAGAGGAGAGGTATGCATTGTAATGAGATGGAAGGCATGTTTTGAAAGTTTATTTGGGATGTAAAAGTACCAGCGCAGTGTTGAAAGTGATATTATCTTGGAAGAGATTATGAAAGCATTGAAAAGTATGAAGTCAAGCAAGGCTGTAGAGTGTGACAGGACCTCAATCGAGATGCTGACAGCTGGAGAGGGTGTGGTAGCCTGTCAACTATATCAAGAGACTGGTGCAAAGTCGTCATACCGTTAAAATAAGACGGTCGGATATCGCAAGTTCACTAACGTTATACGAACAGTCGATCGTATGACTTTTGAAGAGGAAGGCGGGGAGGGGGGTTGTTGCGAGTGCGTGGTCCATTGGTTACATCGTTTAAGACTCAGCGCCGCTTACTACTCGTAATGTTAGAGCTCGAGTTAATGATAAAGTTAAAACGTCGTCGTTCGTCCTTACTCGTATTACGTATACTATTGGGAACTCGAACGTTATGCTTGAGCTAAATCAAACCAAACGCTCGAACGTTGGTAGAGTCGACCTTAAAAGTATGAACTCTTCCATAAAGTAGGTACTTACTACTTTATACCTTTCTTTGTAGTTTTCTTTGTACCAAAAAGAAATATGTCTAGCTCTAGTGCGTGCTCTTGTATATTTTTTAAAGCAATATTAGGAAATGCTCTGCTTCTTCAGATACATCATTTGCTCCAATCCAGTGCATGTCTTATCCAGTCTGTTTCGGCATGCTTGGCGATTTCGTCCGACCATCGGGCTGGTGGTCTGCCTCGCATCTGTTGCCTTGCCTTGCCTTCCCGTCTTGCCAAGTGTGTTGCCCATCTCCATTTAAGCCTATCCGTATACCGACATCTTCGGCTTTAGTGCGACGTTAAATTTCGATTTTTGGTACCTATACGGTCTAGTAGGCGAATGTCTAGCATGGCGCGCTCCATTATTAAATAAGTACCGCTTTACGTATAAAATATAATTGTACTAGATGCGCCTAGCGGTTTCACCCGCGTTAACTATTATCCCACAGGAACCGGTAGCTTTTGCGAGATAAGAAGTATCCTAAAGTTCCAGGACCTAAAGTATTATCTATAGACTAAATTCCATTAAAATCCGTTAAGCCATTTCGTTTGAGAGGACACTCACTCAAATATACAAACTTTCGCATTTATAATACCAGTTGGATTAGTGAGATTGAAATTGCTAGTCGTTGACGCACACGCCATTTCTGCCCCTATCTTCGATGTAAGGGTCAGAATGGCGTGCGCAACCCTACACTAGGCGATTGAGAATTAATAGTGTACAAAGATCTAAAAAACCAATATACAATATATAAAATTATAAACCTTATCTTGCAATTCTAGATGTTAGATTTAATACTTTTTTGTATGTTAGTTTACCAAGCATCATACGTACCATTCATACTTAAGTCAACAAAACGATCAGACGACGGACGGCGTGAGAAAATCGATCCGCTCTCTTGTCGAGAAATTCTTAACCGTCTAGCCTAGCAGTAAGTACCTCGCCACCCTCACCCCTTTTATATACCCGCACCTTTCGAACAAAGATGCGAAGACACCTTCAAAGTTTTTTATCGTCACAATACCTATATACTCACTGACGTGGTTCCTACAGCCACCCGCCGAGACCCCTCTTTTCCACCCACTCTGATACATTCGCATCTGCCACTTAGCCCGCTGAAGCAGTGAGGTCTCCGCCTTGAAACAATAGAAAATCCGTTGAGGTGGTAAATTAAAAACTCAATGAGGGCGGTACAAAACTCTATCGAAATCACTTTGAAATAAGGTCCATGTTAGCACGGGCTTTAGCATGGCTGCAGCGACAGTCACTTCGTCGGAAAAGCGCTGAAAATAGAGACAATTTTACAGTATTCATTTTATAGTGAAAATAGAGATAAGACTGCGCCAGTACAGGGTATACTTTGTGTTGTTATGTCTTCGTACCTTGCTGGTTTCCGCATCCAGGTGTACCATCTCCACGCGAGGGAACAGGCGCTGGAAGTCGCTGAACAGCACCCAGAAACCTTTCACGGATGAGATGAGACGGTCTCGTTCCCGAGGAGGAATTGTCATCCAGCTAGGAAACAATGAAACAATCTGTCAGTGATAATGCTTCCCATAATTTGTTATTCGATATCTATGGTTGACTGGTTGTAAACTAGAGTTACTTAAACTAAATTTGGATTTAGTTTTCTTTTGTGTAAAGGTGACTTGATCGAGAGTTTCTTATCTATGATGCATAATTTGTCGAGAGTTATGTACATTTTTCAATGTATACCTGTTACCTAAATAGTTTATATATTAGGTCCTTACATATATGAAATTGGCGTTAAGTTGAACTGGACACTTTATTCTCAAATATCTGGGTGTATACAAACCTCGTGGACGGCTAATTAATAATGTAGAATTAAAGGTCATGGTGGAAGCGGATCCATCGCAAACCAAACGTCAGAGTTAGCCGCAGACTTCGATGTAAGCGATAAAACAATTTTAATTTACTTGAATCAAATTGGGAAAGCTGGAGAAATAGGTACCCCCCCCCCCCATGAAATGAACCCAGGAGAACCGGCCAAATCGTGTCCCAAGCGAAATTTGACTCAGAAAAAGTTACTAGTGAGTGTTTGGTGGACCAGTGCTTGTGTCATACACTACAGCTGCCCAAGATCTGGCCAGATGATAAAGGCAGATCTGTATTGTCAATAATTATTGCAAACCGTGATGGAAAAGCTAGCCGTTAACTACCGAGACTGGTCGATCTCTCTAGGCCACTGCTACTGTCGCCAAATTAGAAGAGCTGCGGTTGGAATATCTCCGACACCCACTATACTCCCCGGACCTTGCTCCAACTGATTATTACTTTTTATCGGAATTGGGACAATTTCTCGGATGGAAATAAACTCAACTCCGATGAGGCTGTCCAAACCGCCTTCAAAGATTTTATTGATTCTTGCTCCTACAATTTGCTCAGTGTTCAGCAATGGAATCAATTAACTACCTATAAAATGGCGAAAGTATATATATTATAATGGTACTTAATTCGGTTGATTCAAAGTATAATTTCATAATATTTTTTCCTTTTACTTTTTCGACATAATACGCTAATTTCATATGTAAGGACCTAATACCTCCGCGCCGGGAGCTTACACGTGCCGTGTCGTCCCGGCGAGTAGGTACATACATTATTGATTCCCAAATGTCTAGGTTTATTCAAAAGCCGCCCCCGCACGCAGACGAGACATGTCCCTCAACTCTCGCCGCCGCCGTCGCGACGGGCGACGTACCCTCCGCCCGCTGTCTGACCTCGACGCGCCGCGGGGCTCCGTCTACCTTAATAATATCGTCCTTCTCTAACGAGCGTAGGGTTACAAATTAGATTGCTCCGAATCAGATTTGACGACTGTAAACATATACTCAGTAGGTACGCGCGTAGGTAAGGGGGCGCAAATTCTGTATCCTGGTACTGTTATTTATTCTGTGACTATAATCCATTTCTGACTGCTTTACATCATCATACACGTAATGAAGGGTAACTTACGCGGCGCTGTCCAGGACCACGTGTGTGACTCCGATATCTCCTTTTCCGAGGGGCCTTCGTAATCTAACTAAGTGGACTGGTCCATCTTGCGTTTCTACCTAGAAATTAAAAAAAAATTATCCGCATGTTTCAATCAAAAGTCAATCGTTCATGAAATAATGATATCTACAGAATCTTTACATGGTAGAAAACAAAGTCTGTCTATCTGTCTGTATGTCTGTCTGTGTATCCGCTACCTCTTCCAAAGCCACGCAACGGATTTTGATGCGGTCTTCACCAATGGATGGAGCGATTCAAAACCTCGAAGCAATAAGCTGATGCGAAACTAAGACTGAAAAAAAACTTCGGAATATTTATGCTCTGCTATCCGTGCCAGGGCGGGTCGCTAGTTGTTTTTTTTTAATGGTAATGGCCACTTTGTCTTAACGCCTTGAGTACTTTATAAAACTCCAGCATTTTCCCCGACACTTGACGATGATAACGGCCTTCTTGTCGCATCCTACAATGGCGAACTTTATTGTACATCCAAGCACGCGCCCTGCTATGGCAGTAGAGTTTAGTATTAGGAGGCCTTCTCTGCAAGAGACCACATGGGGAAGTACCACATCTCTGCTAGATATCCATCCGCTAAGCAGTAGTGTGCAAGCATTACTGTGTTCCGGTTTGAGGGCACTGTCTCCAAAGAAATTACTGGGCATATTATGAGAATTTAGATCTTATGTCGCAGGGTGACGAGCGCAGTGCAAATGCACACATATAAATGACGTTTGTGCACGCGCCAAATGTGAGTGTGAGTACACATACTACGCGACCAAAAGAAATAACAACCCGTTAGTATGAAGGTTCATACAAACCGTTTGTCTATTAAATTTGGGCGTGGAGTATTGACTGTCCCGCCGATTGTCCCGGCATTTGCGGTTAGAGGTGCGGATTGCGCGGGATGGAGAGTGTGCTTTCTGCATGGAGTACTCTATATTTAATTTTATTCTTTGCCAATGCTATAGTGTATAAGGCTTAGGTCGACAGTTGACACTTACAATGTCGGTGGTCTTGAAGTCCGGGTAAATATGGTAATGGAGTTAATGGGGTAGCTTACCTGTTTGATTTCGCATATCCTGTAGTTCATTTCCAATTCTAAAGTCTTTTGTCTGTCTTCGTTTTCCTGAAAATTATAGTTAGGTTATTATGCATATCATTTAAACGGTCAGCAGAATTTGAAGAATCCTAAAATCCTAGCTTAAGGACGATAAATCTTAATGCATAGTTTTTTAAACTTATCATAGAGATATAATGGTAATAGGAAACATGGCGCTCCGTCCGATTCCAACGCATCGAGTGCATAGCTTCCAATGAAGTCATCAGAATCCTCTGGGATTTCTGTGCCTTCTGAATTATGCCGGCAATTCGCCGCGTTCCGTGTTCCGCCACCGCGATATAATGTCTTAGGTTTCATTACATTTTATAAATTTAATCCTAAAATTGGACTCCTTTGACTCCGGCTCCGGCATGCTTTAGCGCATCTGATATGAACCGGAAATGCGTTCCACACACGGACAGCTGATGTAGCCTACCTACTTACTCGTTAAGGACCGTGCTAAGAAAACTTACGGCAGGGAAGTAGTGCGCAGTAACTATGCTGGTAGTGTCCAGCAAACTCTTCAGTGAGAGGGCGTCAGGCAGGTCTGGCATGGGGAGCATCTCCGTGATACCGCCAGTCAAGTCGGCCAGACCGTCTACTAGACTGCCGTACTTCAAGGCCTCGTAGGAACCGTGCAATCTGGAAAACGAGATATCACCATCATTACAGGTGTGATGGCAATCGACGCTTTGATAAGGAAGCCAACTTATCAAGAATAGCAACGCATTATATAAAATTAGAGCGTCAGCACCGATTTTTTAATCTCATCGGGTGAACAATTTCACCAAAATATCCGATTTCCAATATGAAATCGGTGAGATTCGGCCATTTTGTCACCGAATGAGTATCAAAAATGTTTGCCCTGGGTCAATAGTCTGGACTTATTGCAGAGTATATTATTAGGTATGTATCCACCAATCCGGATAGGGCCTCCGTGAGGCAGGTTAGGCCTTAATCCCCATTAAGGCCTAACCCTCCTCACGAAAGTGAGGGGAGATCCGTGCTCAGCACTGGGACAATATGGGTTGTGGATGATGATGATACAAATATTAAATTTAAAAACAAAAATCCACCAGCAAACAAACCTGCAAAAACAAAAATTGCCGTGGTTACAGGACTTACTTTGCATACGCTTTCTCTAACAGCGCCGGCCAGAGCTGTTCCGAGGCGCTGGTCTGCAGGAAGGCGAGCTTGCCGTTGACCGTCGGCAGCCGATCATCCACGAGCACCTCCATCCACTGCCCACACCACCACAGGCGAAACCTAAGATGATATACTATATTAGTTCGGTCAGCCTTAGAAGTACTTGAACATTTACCAATTCCCAATTTAATATAACACTCGCAAATTACGCGCCCTAATAGATGTCTACCTATTTTTAAGTAGGTAAATAACTTTAAACCTTTAGTAGTTTCTGTTTCTCTAGGTGCAGATATGTCTAGCTAGGGATCAGATCTAGCATAATATAATGATGCAATTTTCTTGTTATTTTATGCCTATGGATATCAATGTTACTAAAACTAAGTACTATTATAGGTAGTCGACAGGACGCGCTCGAACAGATGGGCTTGATGCATCTCAGTCTTTAAATACAGGACTCACCTAAAGACTCCTGCATACGCGGTGTCCATCCGCTGGTCCGCCGGCACCACCCTGTAGAAAAGACCCTTGCATAGGTACAGCACTCCCAGACACGACACCAGCCACTTATCTCCTGAAATAATATTAACATGTTTTTATTATTTATTTTGCACGTACCAATAGGTTTCTTTTAAAACATATGTACGTAATTATCACTCGCTTTTCGGTGAAGGAAAACATCGTGAGAAAACCCACATACCTCCTGAAAAATATTTCCAGACTAACATACCTATCGTATGTTAGTCTGGACTTATTGCAGAGTATATTATTAGGTATGTTATCCACCAATCCGACCGGGCCCGTAGTGGATTATGGCCTAGTCTGCCCCACAAAAGTGAGGGGAGACCCGTGCTCAACAGTGGGGCGATATGGGTTGACGATTATGATTATTTACTAGCTGTTGTAACCCGTGACTTTGTTCGCGCGATACATGGACAATTAATATTCATAATTTTTCAACCCTGCAAGATATCAAAATGAAACGTACATTTAAATTTAGGTTAACACTCCTACTTTAATTTCTACCTAAGTCCGTTGAGCCGTTTCGAAGTCTATTCGTGACACACTTTCATACAGACAGACAGACAAAAACTCTATATGACCATTATGATTAGGCATAATAAAAATAACAGTTCTCACACAGTTCAGGCATTTATTTTGAAAGCTCAGACCGACACTTCATTTTTATTATTGGGAAATATATAGATGTAGGTAGGTACGTTTAGACTTCATTTTATTTGGGAAACCAGAGGCCAACAGGTGGTTGATCTGCTCCGGAGTAGGTCAGTTGGCTGCGAGAAGGCCAATCACTTCCTTAATAATGTCACTGCCAAGGGCATACCATCAGGCTACGTGGAAAATAGCTTGCAGTGGTTTGTCGTTGTTTGTGTGCGTATATACGTAGGTATGCATGTTTCTTTGGCAAATCCTACAGCTTTAACATTTCGATTGCTGAGCCCTTTTGCTTGTCTAGCCACGGGTGCGGCTCTGCAAGCGCCATAGTGTTTTCCCATACAACAAACACAACAGTTGTGTTTTGCCGTACTCGTGGCAAGTTATGAAAAACACGACGGTTGTGTTTTCAGCAGTGACCGTGTTAAATGACCCTCCTTTTGGGGAGTCGGTTATAATAGACTCAATTGGCAGTCATAGCATCTTAATCAGCCTTCAGCCAGACTCTAACCTATTTTATTTAGCTGGCTATTTTTGATGGTTCCTTTGGCAATTAATAAGTAATGTATGTCAATTGATAGAACAGGAGTAATAATGTCTGTAAGTACTTTCAATTGAGTCAGGTCTGCCCAGTAATATGCCCAGTTGCGGTATATAAAAAAAAAAAAAACTCAAATCATTTATTGCAAGTAGGCAAAAATAATGCACTTTTACAAGTCAAATACTTAAGTCTCTTATACATAGAGAAATGAAAAAATGATTAACTGATTATAGTTTGAGATTAAAAAGGAAACTTCCCTTTCAAGTGGCGATTCATGGCTGAATCTCGCACCGGAAAAGGAAACTCCATCAAAGAAATAAAAAAATTCGTCAAAGTAACTCCATCATCCAGAAAAGATAGTACCAAGAAAGTTTACGGGATGTCATTTTATAAATTTTCGTCGTTTGCTTAAGTCATATAAGGTAGGTACAATATAAAACAAAACCAGCCGAATGCGAGTTGGACTCGCGCACCGAGGGTTCCGTGCGAATTTGAGGGCTCAAGAAAGCATCTAACAACATTGCTCTAACTAAAAGACGAACAGGTTAATGGACAAACTTAGCTTTGCCGTTCGATCCCTAGACGCTGTTATTGCACCAACCGCAAATAAGTTTGTTAAGTACATTCGCTTAAATATTTACGGGGTTCAGTTTTTCTTACAAGTGCTGTAAGACATTACTTCTCGCAGCTGTTTTAAAAGTTTGCTTTTTTCATGGCTGAAAGGGACCGTAGACTCGAGTATTTGATATAAATTTCAACTCGGTACTTTTACGCGTCTCTGAGAAAATATTATCTTGACAGGCAGACAGACAGACAGCTAAGTGATCCTATAGGGGTTCATTTTTTCTTCTATAGTACGGAACTCTAACAATCAATTCTAATGATAATAATATGATAAAACAGTATTTACAAGTACCAATAAGATGTATTTATAAGGAAAAAGGAACTCTCATAGGATCACTATGTTATACTTGTGTTCCAATATCTTTCGTATTGGAATTTTCCCAACCGCATTTTGAGCCAAATCTGTATATTTAACGCCATCTGTTAAAAGAGCCGCTCAAACCTATGTTTCAGGATGGCTGGGCTGGACGCGGCGGAGGGTTTTGCGATCGCTGCGCGGCGAGTATCCATATTGATCGTGGTAGCGTGGTAGCTTAAAGAATGAGTTGGTGCACCTCTGTACATAGATGGCGTTAAATTAACCGGTGGAATGAAATAAGTGGCGTCCCCCTATAAAACCATCAACCTGTTAGTTTTATAACATGCTGATAGATTGCGCTACCAGAAAAACCAGCCTCGTCAGCTTCTACAAGATAAAATAAGTTTCTCATTTTTATTTGACTGAGTTACGAGACGAGTCAGAAATATCTGACCAGTCTTAACTTTCAATTTAACTTTAAGCACTAAAATACTAAAATTACGTTAAATGAAACATTGAAGCTATCCAGCGACTTTCGTTTACTATATTTTCAATGTTACAAGACTTTTTTTATTTTATTTGACTGAGTGACGAGACGAGCATGTTGTTTACCTGATGGTAAGCGTCACGCCTGCCCATAACAGTTACAGTGCCACCGTTTGCATTGCACAATCTTGCACGGCACTGCATTGCACTCGTCACCTCGAGACATCGGCTCTAAAGTTTCAGATGATTTCGCTGAAAACAGTGCCTTTCAAACCGGAACACAGTAGTGTTTGCACACTACTGCTATATAAGATTCAGCGATCGGCGGTGATTTATTTACTTTAAAAATATTTATAAGTAAGTCTAATTCTATCTTACCTAGTTTACCCGGTATGACGTCGAATGTTTCGGTCTTGTCCAAAACAAATGTGGGGTTTTGAAAAATTTCCTGAAACAACAACAAAATACAAAATTAATTCGGTTATACAGCCGCTGGAAGTTTATGTGGTTATACAGATAGAATTCTAAAGAGGTGGATATATCGGACAGAGCTCTGGGCTTCCTGCCTACAATTATTCTAACTGTGTTGTCCAAGTTTTTTGTGTACATAGGTAGTACCGGGTCCCAATGGAGGATTATGGCCTAATCCTCCTCACGAAAGTGAGGAGAAATCCGTGCTCAGCAGTAGGAGGATATAGGTGGATGATGGGTACGTAGTACGATCGTAGTAAGTTTTATTACCCGACTACGCTAGAAGGAGGGCTTTCATTTTAACTAGTAGTTTGATAAGAAATACCAAAAACACCTGAATACTGTTTAGAGTTTTGTGTAATGATTATCCTTTAAAGGTTGTACATACTCGTATGTGTATGTTGTACATATGTACGTAATTATCACTCGCTTTTTGCTGAAGGACAACATCGAGAGGAATTCGGAGTATGTGATCCGTCAATCCAGATCGGGCCTCCGTGGTGGATTACGGCCTAATCATACTCACAAAAGTGAGGTGAGACCTGCATGGGCAGATATGGATTGATGATAAAAGGCGCCTAAAACTTTATTACAACAAAGTAGAAACATTTACTTTATCACAAAATAGCTCTGTCACCATTATTTTGTGCCAAATTGCTCTTTGTTCGTATGTTGAGTTGCCCTATAAAATGAGATTACATATGTGGAAAATAATCTCATCTGTAATAGAAGGTTGCCCGGGATCGGCAAAAAGCTCGGCACCGAGTTTACACATAATTTAGTTATGACGTAACTAGCTTTAGGTCTCGTTCGCAACCCGCCGCTAGCTAGCTTGTAATTCAATTTTTTAGTAAAATCTTTGAGGGAAATATTTACACATACCATACTAAAATAGAATTGCCTGTCATGAATTCAAAATAAATGCCAACATTTTACGATGCAACTACCTTTATTAGAAATTATTTATCCTATTCTACTAATATTATAAATGCGAAAATTTGCGAGAATGGATGGATGGATGGATGTTTTGTTCCTCTTTCACGCAAAAACTACAGAACGGTTTCGAATGAAATTTGGAACACAGATAGTTTATAACCATGATTGAGTAACAGAGCACTTTTTATCCCGATAGAATGGTCCCGTGGGACAAAACGGGAACAACGCGGGTGAAACCGCGGGTGCAGCTAGTGTCTATCTCTATCTAAAAGTTTGTCTTGAATAGGCTCCGAAACGTCTGAAACGAACTAGAAGTACCATTGGTTCACAAACACTCGTTCAAACTCAGCAAATCTATCTATCTATCTACTATTCTATCCTATCCTATCCTACTACGATAAAAGGTGAAATGTGAAAGTTTGTGAGGATGGATGGATGGATGTTTGTTCCTCTTTCACGCAAAAAGTACTAAACGGATTTAAATTTAGTTTGGCACCCAGATAGTTTCTTGCTTGAATTAACACATAGGATACTTTTTATCTCGTAAAAATTAATGGTTCTGATGGGAAAATGGAAACTCATAACGGAAACCGCAGGGCACAGCTTGTCTGTACATATATTATATAAAAAATTGTTGTCTGTATGTATGTTCCCTGTGGACTAGAAAACGGCTTTACCTTATTCGATAAACAACGGTAGGGCCTCCAGAGTACGCCCAGAGTCCTTGAGCAAAAAACTTTAAAAAATACACTAGTTTATTTTATATGGCACGGACTCGAATATGGCTTTACCTTATTCGTCAAACAACGGTAGGGCCTCCAGAGTAACCCAGAGTCATTGACCAAAAAACTTTAAAATACACTAGTTCATTTTATATCGCACTGAAACGCATGCCGGGTTCAGCTAAAGATCTAAGTACAGGAAGTGTAAACTGAGAGGCCCGTAAAATTGGATTTTTGCAGGCTTCCGGTCTTTTGACTCCCATACTCGCAGGTACAAAGTTGACATAGCATAAATCGCCATGTCTTTGCTTTTGCCAGTTCTTATCTAGTAACTCCTCTCCGGGCATGGTTGTCTGGAAGAGATCGCTCTGAGCGATAAGACCGCGCATTGTGACACTAATTGTTAAATTTTGTATTGTTCTAGTTTTTAAGGTTTCTTTGTTCTGTGGTGTTTTAATAAAGAGTTTATCTATCTTTTTATCTATGTTCCGAATCCAGTGGTAGACCCATCTAACTTTCATGTGTGCACTCTCAGGGTCCATGTGAATGATAATATTTGAAGGTTGAATTATAGAGATTACATAACAAAAACAGAAAACAGAAATAGACAGAAAGTAGGGCACAATGGATAATATGAAATGCGCATCATAAATTACCTCGTGGATCAACATTTCCTATAGCTATAATTCCAATAATGTCGGCTAATACAATTTTCTAGTAAATATTTAAATTTCAAACCTTTCACCGACCCACTAGGCTATTACTTGCACACAAAGGCACTTATACTCATGGGCGTACCCTCAGTGGGGCAAGGTGGGGCATCTGCCCCAACTTGTTAAATTCAAAATTACCATTATTCAGTACGTTACGCAGAGTAAAAACTTGGTTGCGGTCAACAATGCTAGAAAACTGCTTGTCCACAGACCTCGCTAAATCTATGGGCATGTCGGCCTCAGCAGGATAACTAATGGGTGTGCATAGAGGATAGGTTTCCATAATTAATTTGAAAACGAAATTATAGCTAGATTTAGCCATAACCCTCGCCGGCTCTTATTGAAATAGGGTCAGTAAATAAAAAGCATAATAGGACGAGGTCCAGGTCCAGGTCAAGGACAAGGACAAGGACAAGGTCAAGGACGAGGTCAAAACAAGGCCAAGAATAAGTTCAAGGGTCCAGGACGAATTCAAGGGCGAGATCAAGGACAAGATCAAGGCCGAAGTCAAGGACGAGGTCGAGGACAAGGTCAAGATTTAAATTCCTTTTACTTACCAACTGTGTTTACTTCTGCCCCCCCTCAACTCTAAAAGTCCTGAGTACGTCCAGGCTTAACAAAATTACGAGTTCAAGCAATCTGCATTCCTAATAGGTACAGCCGTTCGAGCTTTATGCCGTCGCCGGACATATTGTGAATGATTGTCGAGCTTCATTACTTGATACGACAACCCAATGGTCGCGAAATGGTCTTCATGTCATGCGATGTCGCGATAGGTACTTTGCCAGAATCCATTTATCTAGTGGTCGCCCAGCGGTTGAAATTCGACCATAATTTATTCAAGTTTTAAGTTTGACCATTTTGTTAAGGTTTCATTAACAAAGATTATAATTATGTATTTCAATAAACACAGACAACATTAAAAGTTTATGATGATGAGACAAGTTTCAAAACCATGACCGGTATTTAGTGCATTAAACGCTTGTGGTAATTCAGATATCCATCCGTCAAGCAGTAGTGTGCAAACATTACTGTGTTCCGGTTTGAAGGGCATTGTTTTCAACGAAATTACTGGGAATATGAGACTTTAGAGCCGATGTTTCAGGGTGAGGAGCGCAGTGCAGTGCTGCGCAGGATTATGCAATGCAGTGTTCTGGGTGGTGCTGTGACTGTTATGGGCAGCCGTAGCGCTTAAAAAATTTAATATATAATCAGGGTTCTTTAAAAATGGCATTACTCGTTGTCCCTCATTGAATCCTGTTGATTGTTGTTGTTGAATCAATTGATCAACAACAAGGTGAGGAAGAGAGGTGGAAGTTGTGCAAATAATTATGATTAGTCGTCAACGTACTATACACCGGTAATGGTTTTTGAAACATCATCATTTACTTTTTATGTTGACTGTTCCAAGGTTTACTCATATAATTTCAAATTTGCATTTCGTCTGTTATTATGTGTATGCGAATTCAGATTCCTTCCTCAGAAATCTCTGTGATTCCTTCTTACTTGTCTCTCATCCCGACCCATCAATATTCTATGTCGAGACCTTGTTGAAGCATAATAAAATTAGAAAAAACTTTATTTGGTTGTGATTAAAGTCTGAAAAAAAAAGAGAAACAATCAAACTGAGGACTGAATAGAGAAGTCAATACAAAACAAAGATCTTATACTTAAACAAGATTATGCACTATGGCGAAAAAACGGTCCGTGCAAGAGGATCCAGATGGTAGTGTGTCATTTTCTAATGAGTTGACCATGACTAAACAAAAGCCTAAAAAGAAGTGTCAAAAATGTCGAAATTTCCAAACAAACTTTCATCCCCTACCCCTCACAACCCTTTTTCGCCTAAAAAGTAGCCTATGTATTAATCCAGGTTATAAACTACTTGTGTTCCAAATTTCATCCAAATCCGTTCAGTGCTTTTAGCTTGATAGAGGAACAAACACACATCCAAATATCACAAATTTTCGAATTTATAATATTAGTAAGATGTTTGCACGACTAAGTATTCTTATTATGGCGCCACTCTGGCAATCACAAGGGACAGGTATCCCGCTCGTCCTGCAACATGTTCCCATTGTGGATAAGTGCCTACATAATAAGAAAGTAAAATACTGACAAGAGTAGGCAGCACGTGCGTAGGTTATGATAGCCTTGCAACTCTAGAGTTTGATATTGACTCCTACGGAATTGCAGCTGCGAGTGTCTGGATTACATGCTAAAGTTAGACGCCTGAACAGTGCCGGGTTAACCACGTAGTAAGAGTTGCAATTGCTACGGGCACCGCGTGAAAGGGGCAATTGTTTTTTTTTTTTACCACTTTATATACTTAAGAACCCATAGTAGATTAAGGGTCTTTGAAAGAATTTACTACGGGCCCCGCGCTTGCTTAATCCGGCACTGCATCGGATAAGGGATACAGAGTTATTTCCGCGATACCAACAGGCACCTGTAGCGTTAATCTTGCTAGCAACAACACGTGCACAAGGTTAGTAGAAACCGGATAATTTAGAAAAGATTTTTATGACGTAATTTTTCTGTCTGTCCGAGATAATTTGACTACAGTCGTTTGAATCGCCCCTAAGGTCAATTTGGACGAGTTATGCCAAACCGCTGAAAGTCTTATCGATTACACTAACCATCAAGAAAGTGGCTCAAATTAATATTAAGGATTCATTTTACGTTTCCTATATAGGCAAAAAGTCAAATAAATCAGATTTTCATTTTCATTGGAGTTATATAATAGGGCTGCAGGTCGGGCTTATAGATTTGTTTGAAGTAAATACGTACATTGATAAATTTATTTTTGCGTTGCGTCATGCTGTCGTTAAGTACAACCGGCACAGTTAAGGCCGTATGGTAACCCTGAAGAGTGGATGGCGTGAGGCGGCCCACACTCGCCCCCGCTTGTTACAAAAACAGCTTAATTATGTCAATAACTTGGCACCATTCGGTGGACTAGGATGATAGTAAATGGTGAAAGTGCGTATTTTTTAAAATATTTTTCTCTAAGACCATTTTCTATTTTATCTATTAGGTGTTATCATCGCCATTTAAACTGGTTCCGTATCCGTATGTTTTGAACCCAAGAGTTACGGTCCGGCGACTGCAGTTCAGTCCTGTAGAAACGTGGTAAAGTTAGCGAAAAAAGTTGAATTTTTTTTGTTAATTGTCGAATAATGCAGATCCTTTCTGGAGTGCGAGTTTATGAACCTGCCCAAGGAAATCTGCCGTAGGTTCACGACTACTATCAATCGATAACAGCCGTATTTTATGATATACCTACCTACAAGAAGACACTAAACGTAACCTCCGAGCACGGAGCAGTGAAAGTCGGCACATAATCTGCGCCCTAATTTATGAAAAAGTCTATACCATAAAATAAATAATTATTCTACTTTTTAGTTCGGCTTACTATTAAAGCGTGCTTTTTAGTTTTTTTTTTATAAATATTTTTTTTTTTTTTAATTTTTTTATTGCAATGTCCGTCGGTCCTTGATATGTGTGCATAATTTAGATTTAAAACGTTTCAAAGGGAGTCATAATCATGTTCAACATTTTTAGAGTTACATATTTTATATACATAGATACTAGCTAACATACGTGTGAAGCTAATAAAAGCGTGTTAAAAAGAGCGGTAATTGATGCCGTTTGTTCCATACTGCTCTGTTCTTTGTTACGTACCCCTTTGCCGTTTTATCCTTGATCGCGAGGTAACAGTGCTGTTCCCTCAGGACCGACTTGTAAATTATCGATATTCAATTTTGACAAAAAATATTATGTTAGTATTTTGGAACAACCTTTCCGTTTGGATTTGTTTTCTCCAGACATCCCTAAAATAAAGAAAAAGTGTATAGAAGCGACTCAAAAAAAAAGGTGGTTTCCTACAAAAGACAGTATTATAATTATTATGATCACGGTACTTCCACCCCTGACTCCTCTTTAATAATGTCGTGTATATGAGGGATTACGAATGGGATAGGAGATATACAATTTTATCGATATGTTATTCTGTTCATTATTCATTGTAGTGGTACAAAAGTGGTGAAAAACAAAAATAGCGAATTTACTATTATAAGCTTACCTATTATTGGTAATTGGTGGGTTGGTGCAATAACGTTGTTTGGGATCGAATGGTAAAGTTAAGTTTGTCCTTTAACCCAGTTAGCCTTTTAGTTAGATCTCATAGATGCTTTCTTAAGACCTAAAAGTTTGTACGGAACCCTCGGTGTGCGGTCCAACTCGCACTTGGTCGGTTTTTTTGTTTTTAGTAAGTATATCATTAATCCACACTTGTGGGCGTCAACGAAGACTTAATGGTTATTATTCTATCAGAATAATGTAACTCCTGTTTGAAAAAAAAAATTATCGATAACTTCTCTTTTGCGCCGACACACCGACCTAGGTAGGTATGTAGGCTTTAACAAAAAAATGTCAAAGCGACGTTGACGATATTGAATTTTTTGGGGAAATTGAATGAAAGGTGTGAAACTGTGGGTCAAAGCAAGTTTAGGCATAAGCTAATTGGTTCAGACAGACATTCTTTCAGTCAGCCACGGTACGGTTTTATACGTATAGACAATCGATGGAGGCGGATAGTCATGCGCGAAACAGTGCTTCATGACGTGATCTGATATGGCATTACATTTTGTACCGGGTAATATTACATTACAAAATGACTCCAAACATGACATGAGATGCCATGACATGAGTGGCATATGAGCTGTGGCGTGCGCCGTAGGGCATCGGCATGGCAATGCGATGCAGCGCGCGGCGGCCCATTATTACTTGTGCGATAGGTAATGTAATGCAATGCTCGGGCGGGAGGAATATAATATAGCATTCGTTATAATCACCTGAGATTTTAAAAGCGCTTGCACGCCTAAACCACTAAAGAGTGGTTTAGGCGTGCAAGCGAAACATACAAACTCACTTTTCCAATTTTAAATATTAGTTATTTAATTTATTACCAAATTTTTGTCTGGCTTACCAAACTGTTCCGGCTGATCTCTGGAACGGCTGGACCGATTTTGACGCATATCATATTCATTGGCAGATAGCTGAGCTACTTCTATTTAAAAAAATAATTTTTTTTTAAATCCCGCGCGGATTAAGCTCGGGCACAGCTAGTGCTTAATATAATTACTGAAGGATAGGATTAGATCACGTTACGCGTGTGAAGCAGACGGAGAGATGGGCTTCGTCAGCGTCAAAGCCAGCGTCAGTCCGCAACGCGTCTGGAGAATGTATACTCCAAAATCAAACCGGGATGAAAAGGTCCTACCCAATAATGTGACAGACTTCTTGTAGTGTCGGGGCTCTTCTGCAAGAGTCCACCTGAGGCCTTATTCGCTAAGACCACTTGTAACGCGTTTCTTTTGAACAGTCAATTGAACTAACTCAGTAAAGTGCGGGAATCTGAAGTTTTAAGCGCGTTATGACATTACACGTTTTCGGCAAGCAATCTTATGGGCCATAGCGAATAAGGGCTCTGGTTTCCTGCCAACAAAATTACATCGTGTTCGTCCTGTAAACGCATCTATTCGAACGTACGTATAGTCCACCCAATAACCCTTACGGAGCAGTGGGACGCAATACTCGGCTAACTGCATTAATATGTGTCGGCAGATTCTCAATCAAACACGAGGCGCGGAGCTACGGACGGCGACCTCACTTACACCGTATATATTTCAAGGGGTGACACGGCACCGAAAAACTAATTGGTCACTAGTGTAACTATGCTAGCTAGAAGCTAAGGCGAATTACAGACCAATGCAGTGCAGGTGTTCTGCGTGCGGCACGATGTTTTTGCAGTTTCATACAAAATGTAAAAACCGATTAAGTTATTAGATCATTAGGTCATCAAGTCATCGGGTCATTAAGTCACTCAGTCAGTAATATTTTCAATATTTTTGAAATACTTACCTTATATTATTATTGACACTGGCTGAATGCAATAACGTCGGTCTTAACTGGCATACAATTCACGAGTCAGTAGAGTGCGTGTGGAAGTTTTGGAGAGAACACAAAATAGCACGTTTTTTTTTTATCAATTGCCTTCACTTTGTACACGTTAACGAACACTTAATGGTTCATATTCCACCAATATTACATTACAATTAAAACAACATAGGTACCAACACTTTCGGTTGCCCGCTAAAACTCCCAGTTTCCTGTTTGTAATAGGTAAGGTTCGACGCTACGCCACAGATTTAATTATAGTGTCTGAGGCAACGCAAGCGGTAATAGTAGTATTACCGCTTGCGTTGCGCTGTAGTGTTACCACAGAATAGATAGTACTACGTAGGTAGTACTATCTATTCTGTGGTAACACTACCTATGGTGCTGTACTACCTATTCTACAATGTTAGCTCTTACGGTAGAGTTTTTGAAATCTGTGCATTTACTTTTGCTATCAAGCTAAGGCACTTTATTTCTAAAGATCTCAAAGGAAAACACTTACACGAAATTAAAAATTCTTAATGTCAATAAATACATTTTGTTTCTTTATTTCTATTTGTGTGTGAAGTGGACATATCAAGGAAAGCGGGGAGGTAGGAATGTGGTTTTAGAGGACCAAGCACACGTAATAGGGTTTAAAATTGAATCGCAACGTTCGGTAATTCTTCCAGTCTGGTGACGCTGTCAAGGTCGGTAGAGAGTAGAGACAAACACCAGGCATTTGGCAAAATAACTTCGAACTAAAATAAAAAATTCGTTGTACTTTTTTTTTGCTTTTTATGACGTGCCAGTGTTAAACTAGTGTTAAGATATAGGTACCTTTATGTAGCCTTCGCTTAACTTTGTCTTTTATGGATTGCTTATCAACTAGAATCAATAGTTGCAATCAAGTGCTGCCTGCTGCAATACCCGCAATTGTGAAATAAATATTTATAATTACAAAAATCAAACAAAATTATAAACCAGACTTGTCAATAATTTAAAAAACAGTGTTTTTAAGGTGGTAAAATTTTAATATTGCTTCAATTTATTGCATTGAAGACAATAATTGCTCCGTATAAAGGAGCTCTATACAATGGAACGGAAGGCATCATTCAAGTTTTATTTTAAAATTTCCGATGATCTAACTCTTTGAATGCAACCGGAGAGTCAGAGGGCAATAAAATTAAATGTATTTCACTTATTGTACCTATTCCTTCACGGTGGCCAAGTATGGTGATTTGGCCGAAAGGAGAAAGTAAATGGCCAAAGGTGGATAAACTTTACAAAAACTGGCCAAGTGTGAGTCGAGTCTCAAGCATTCGCAGGGTTCCGCACGTAATAGACTGCTGACGGTTGACCTTGCATTACAATACGTATGACTCACCACCCTCTATCGCAAAAAAGGGCGCATGAAAAATTGTTAAAAAAAATTACAATTGTTAAAATTAGTCGCAAATTTTATGCTCTGCAATTTTTAATAAATGTTAACATCATTGGTGCAATATGAACCGTGACAATTGTGAAAAAATATTTTTTACATTTCACTTTGATTAACTTACGACGCAGACACGAGATTTTTGGAACAGCTTTTACAATGCTAAAACGAAGGTATATACGAAAATTAAGCTTACTATCTCTCATTCCGAGATTGATCGCTAATTTGACTGGACTATTCGTTTAAAAGGTGGTATAATTTATTCTGTATTGGAAAAGTTAGCTGTCTGTTGTTTGTGTTCTTGTTGACTCAGACAGGAGTTAAGTGTTGAGAGGAGAAAGCGGAAATATGACGTTAGTGTTTTAGTATTTTTTTCTCAAACTTGTGTTTCTTCGTGTGTTAATTAATGCATTAAGTGTTCGTAAACGTGCACGAGTCTGACTGAAGATACAGAAAATAAAAAAGTGCCGGTTAGGGTTCTGTCCAAAACTCTTAAAAGGTGTCAGTAAAGCATCCACCACTTTATTGAATTAAAGGCACATATCAGACATATCTGGATTTACCTCAAAAGAAAATAAAATAAGTAATTAACTGGAGTCTAAATATGACTTCAAATCCACACAGAAAACGAATGAAATCGTTTACTGTTTGTACTTTTTTATGGTGATCAAAAATAATAATTGTATTGTAATGCATTGTATTTTATTGAAAATGTCAAATTTTCACTTGTAAGAAAATTTCAAAACTTAAGACGAAGTGGTATGGTCGGGTATATATAGAATATCTACAAGTAGGTACCTATAATGGTGATCATATTGGGGGTTCTATTTGTGCTCTATGAGGTACAGAACCCTACAATATTAGAGCACGGCTGCGGCATGTGCTGTCGCGAATGACCTAGATAGGTACGCTTCGAAATTCTTATTTTTAACCGCGGCGCATAAAAGTGAAATCACCTTGCAGCTTGAAGATAATAAGAAATAAAAAAAAATAGTAAATCGTTTGAGGAACCATCATTGCCACCATAGAGAAAGACAATCACCGAAAATCACAAGCTAATTGACTTGACACTAGTTCTAATCGGTAATTAGCATAATATTATTAAAATTACCTCTAGTAGTGGGAGACCCTTTTCTGTAAGAGACCGCCTTGGGAAGTTCCATACCTTTGCCCGATATTCATCCGCCAAGCAGTAGTGTGCAGTTTGAATGTCATTGTTTCGAGCGAAATTTCTAGGCATATGAGACTTTCGAGCCGATGTCTAATGTGCTCAGCAGTGGGTTCGATTCCCACGTTAAGATTTGTGTGAACCACAATTATTGACTCCGAGACTGGGTGTTTGTGAGTCGTAGTTCCTGATTCCCTAGAATGAAGGAATCCTAGTTTGAGGTTCTAAGATTGGATCTAGGTTAGGAGGTGTTAGGATCGTAAGACGTGTAGATGCTATATATATGGAAGATGGTATACCTTAGCTCTCCTCCAAACAAAATGAAATGGCGGCGTCTGGTAGTAGAATACTGAGGTCTGCGTGGCCGGGAAGTCCGGGTCTTCCCACAGCTCCGACCGCTCCAGGCATGACGCCTTGATTCGTTCGAAGTCTGTCATCCTGTAATAGAAATACTATTGTAGTGGTGGGTCACTTCTGCAAAAATCCGCCTTAGTACTCTATGCTAAATGCACATCCGCCAAGTTGTAGTATTTAAACATGATTGTGTTCCGGTTTAACACGTTCACTGCTGAACGGTAGTGGTGGCCAGTCTGTCTATTTCCGTGGCTGGCGGGAACAAATTGACACGTCGACATACATAATTTTTACGCATTCGGATCTTATATGAAAAAAAATTACAGCTCCAAATATTTTAACTTTTGGAGCAATCAAATTGGTCCTTTTGACATATCCCATTTTAACGTCTTTTACTTGACTAAACCATGGGGGTAACCACGGACTTATTCTTATTCCATGCAGTTCATTTTAAGGCCTGAAACTGAACGTCCTAGTTTGGCACCACACACTCATAAATGACAATAGTGACGTGACGTCACTCACACATTTACTGAAGAGAATGAGAGAGAAAGAGAATGAGATAGAGTTACATAAACTCCCATAAATGCAAACAAATTGTTCCGATCTCTTTAGATCCGATGTCTCTGGTCGACTTGTGAACGCTGAGCGATACCGGTGGTGACAGTTAGCAGGGCAGTTCAGTTTAAGGCCTTAAACTGGTAGATTTAACTGTTCGTGGTGAGGGCTCTGATGTCAAATTAACGATTCACATGTTTTTTGAACGAACATTGGTATTTTGTTATATCAACCTACACTCAGTTACAAAAATAATATTCGTTAAACTAATTTGCCAATTTCCCAGAAATAAGTCAAAACCTTGAAACGGTCGCCCAGACAAAATGCTATTTTAGACAATGTCAAGTTATTCCCGCCAGGCCTGGATTTATTTCTGGCTTTTGTGTAGCTGTCCTGCTCTCGCTGACCGCAATTCTGGCCGGTGTGACGTAGGAACGCAGCGGCAATCATAATTAAGGCTTTCGATATTGAACGTTGACCAATGCTAAATCTGGAAACGCTTAATTAAAACCCTAAAAACAAGATAAAAAAGTTTTGCATTTACATGTCTCGCGACTGCCACCGCGTTTTTGTGTTCGTTTTTTTAGATTGCAAAACGAACTTTGCCGATTGAAATGCTATGAGAATTATTTAAAGTGTGACCTAACGACGTTATCTCTGACATTAGAGTGAGTGCGCACATAAGCATAGATGGTTGCGGGTTCGGATCCCGACCGAAGTTTTCTGCAGAATTGCATTCAAGAAAAACCGCTCTGACAGAAATTCAGCCGCGTGCACATTTAGTTTGCTAAAAATAGTATGCTCTGATTTGAAAGTCAGCAATATTACCTAATCGACAAATCACTCTTAAAAACCAATGTTGATTGCTGTCGAGCTCAGTTTACGGGCAGGCGTGGTGCTAACTAGCCAATAACTTACCACAGTTTAAATTTAAACATAGTTCAATCTATATATATCATATATATATAATCTTATATATATATATATATGCACCACTAGTTAGCACCACTATATATATATATGTTATGTTGGTTTGTGTAAGCTTCAAAAACTCAAAAAGTTCTGCACCGATCGAGCTGACATTTTAGCATGATGTATAATCCGCATCAAGGATTGTTTTTATCTATTTTTTTCATCAGTGACATATCAGCGAATATGCGAATGTGCCACAGCGAAGCGTGGCAGGGTACAGCTAGTACTATCAATAAAAATAGTGACGTGTCCATGTTCTCAACAGCATCGTTACACAAAATCAAGACTACGCTATTGCTAATAATTTCAACACAAAACATCAGTAGTGTATTAAATCCATTCTTCACGTTGCATTGTAGACCTCTTTGTAAAACCCACGACGTGTTACGCTAGCCTAAAGACGGATACAAAGCATGAGTCGGTTCCGTTGAGAATGTCGTAACATCCAATGACATCAAGGTATCAACGAGATGAAAAGCTGTGATGCAACTGTCGGATCGGTCATCGATCTACGTATCGAGTCGCGCCCACGTCTAGTCACCGACTACTTAGTAGATACTCCACTCATCTGGGGTCATACGGACTCTCGCTTTCGATCGCCTAACGTGTTTCTCTGTTTCCGATTTGACGTTGTTCATATGGGTTGTTCCCATAGATCCGTCACCTATTTTTCTCATAATCTATGGAGGTTGTGATGTTTGTAAGTAGTTTGACTATAATGGATGCGAAGTGACGATGTGAGTTTTTGCGGATTACTCAGTTCTGATCCAAATTAAGTTCAGACAAGTTCTAACAAAAAAATTATGTCAATGATGTGTTACTTATTAAATGGTTAATAACAAGCAAAAATGTAGAGACTTTTGTCGTTGATTGTATTTAAGTAACTTATTGTGTCAAAAAAAAGTACAAATCTACTTATACTTTATTTAAACATTATTTTATTTACTGATCTTCAATTAGATTAAGTTTAAATTATAAGTTAATATTTGTAGGTTTGCTTCAAATTTAATCCTATAAACCAGTCAACAATAACCTTACACTATTTTTTTTTGTTTATTTTGACTAGTGTCAAGATTAGAGATTGACCTGATTGATTTCAATCATAGAGTCTCATAAAAAAATATTCACGGAGGAAAGGAGAGCAGCCCATATAAGCCATTATTACAATAATTACATTCAAATGCAACCGCCACTCAAAAATTTCGTCACTTCTAGAAACCTCCTCTCCCTACGTCACAATAACGTGAAAGTTCAGTGGAAAAAGAAATCACATTGGAATCAGCTACTATTACTTATTTAAAATGCGTTTTCCATTGTAGAGTGGAACAATCGACCAATTTCCATCGTAAGGCCGACATTACATATCCAATATTTTATTAGTCAAATCTTTCAATATAGTCGCTAGTTAAACGTAAACACATTCAAAACTGAATAGAAAAAAAAATATCTACTTCGATTAGATCAAAAAGAATCCAAAGGCCCGGTTCTTGTTGTAATAAAGATCCGAAAAGGACAAAAAGTTACACGCGGCAACGCGGCCAATCTGTGATTGACGATAAATTGATTCATGCTTGAACGTTTAATGTCTGCCTAAGAGAAAACCGCGTTTATGCTCGTGAGTGGCGGGTACGGGGCGCCATGGCAATGTTTTTTTGTGGGTTAAGTACATGGTAACTACTTATTATCAATGGTTCAGAAATGCCAATGAGTCATAGGAGAAATAGTGGAAGGAGATAGACGAGATTTAAAAATAACAAGATCCGATATGCTCACGGGTCGCTACCAATACGTTGGACATAAACCTTATCTTTCATAATTATTTTCTCAATACCATTCTGTCGCACGGTCCACACAAATATCTATACCAAATAATAAAACTGAAGCGTCTGCCTGTCTGCCTGAAAGTAAGTCTCGTAGAGGCTTCAAAACGGACTCAACGGATTTTAATAAACATTACAGGGATTAAAACAGGGATCTTGCTTAAATGTTCGTGTGTTTCATTTCGACATTTTCCAGGGTTCTGTAGGTAACATATGAAAGTCCCGTGCGATTGAAGTCACCGGATCCAGCTGGTTTTAAAACATTACAAGAACTCGACCAGTAGTATCCATCAGTCATCAGTGGCAGTAGTACCAGCACAGTGCTCATCTGTTTTAATTTGTCACAGCGAGGTTTACTGTCAGTGATCGATGACTGGTGATGGTCATCATTATCCTCCCGACACGTTTTCACTTTTCGAACGCACGTGCGGCTGCTTGGCGGGTTTTTACCAAAACATACAGGGTCGCTATTCGCCATGACCAACTCGTAACGCGCTCATTGTGAACTGTCAATTGAACTGTCAAATTAATGAGCGGGAAGCTAGCGCTTTCGAGAAGTTATACCGCACGTTTTCGGCAAAGAGTCCCGTGTGGCATAACGAATAAGGGCCTTGCTTTTGCGTACTTTTTTTTTTATTTGACTGAGTTGCGAGTCGATCATGTCGTTCACTTGATGATAAGTGCTACGCTTACAATGTGTGACATTAGATCGGCACACATTATGTGTTTATAAAAAAAAAAATAGGTGTATCGTAAGTGGATATGATTATTTATTGATCGAGTGAGCGAACGTCTCTGCTTCAGGTTTGGAAAAAATGGGCTTTTCCTATGTCAGTTTGTTCATAAACGTCTACATGTCGTATTTTAAAACCGATCCGGAAAAACTGTAAAGTTGGTTTACGGACAATAGTTTAACGTGACCATGTCATAACAAAACATTAGTAAAATTGATTGCATACTTTTATGAATAAATTCGAATATTTTTTTGATAATAAAAGAATAAATACTTGAAATTATACTAGTAATCAGATTTTAAAAATGCAAGAATAATTAACCTGTCAAGAAAAAAAGAGAGATAGATGCGGCGCAAGCGTACAATGAGCGTAACGGGACAATGTGTCAACTTTTTCGTGCATGCAGCCGGCGTTCATCGATTTATTAGACGTTGTCACTTCAATAATAATAAAATACATACACACATACAAACAAGCATTTTATTTGACTGAGTGACGAGTCGAGCAAGTCATTCAACTGATGGTAAGCGCTACGCCCGCCCATAACAGTTATAGTGCCACCCTGAACTTTGCGTTGCATAATCCTGCGCGGCACTGCACTGCGCTCGTCACCCGGAGACCTCGGCTCTAAAGTCCAGTATATTTATGCCCGGTATATTTGCCCTGTGAGAAATGGAGTTAAGGTGGGCTTGTTATTAAAGCGTATTTTTAGCTTTTTTTAATTATTATTTCTATGGATCATTATCCTAACACAGATCCCACCAAATATAAATGTCAATATGTATGATAGTAAGGTCTATATCGGCGCGGTATCGTAAAAACAGTTCCTTTTTTCGATAGCTCAGTGTAGGTACTCCTTGGATATAACAGTCGAAAACAAATAGAAATACAGAACTATTTATAAAACTAAAAATGATCAGTATATTCCGAGACTATACCCATACATGTCAGACTAAAATGTCTCCATAAATGGGAAACTTTTTGATGATAGATTTGCATGAAAAATTAAAAGCTTTCACGCAAAAACTACGGAACGTATTTGGAAGTTTGGCAGACAGATAGTTTATTGCCTGGATTCAAAAATAGGATACATTTTATCCCGTTCAAAGTTAACGGGCAAAATGATCTTTGGTATATAATAATAAGCATTTTGGCGATTACTTATTATAAATAAATCTGTTTTTAAATACTAATGTATAAAAATTTAATTATTAAGAAAAGAAAATGAACACATTTATTATTACGTAGACATAAGATTTCCGTCTTAGTAGGTATGGCCTAAGAAAAGACATCAACGCGCTCGATACAGATTTACTTTGCCTTAATTTTAATACTTATTTTGTTAAAGCGAATTAGGTAAAAGCGGATGGCGCTACCGTCGTCGCGAGCAGCTTAGCTCCGAATTTAAAATGTATCAAAATTATTAAATCGTCGTACCTTGCTTGTTCGATAAGTATAACATGTTTACATAATATATGTGCGGCATTATTGACAGTGTTATCTAAACTGAAACTTCAGTGTTACTAAAAAAAAACCCAATAAATCAAATTGAACAACTCCATAAAATAACACTACGTACAAAAGTTATATAAACAGTGATTTGGGTAAAAACAAAGCTTTTACCTATATACAAAGTAAAGGTGCAGTGATATAATCTCAAGCAATATAATAAATAACATTCCAACCATCAAAATATAAGTGAAATTTAAAAAATCACCCACTTCGAAAGCGGACAAACAGTGCACAGTGCATTAGTGGTATTACTCACATTTCAAACGAAATAAAAATTAAAATTGTAGACGATTCGAATACTGTGACGAAATTTCGACCGTGTCCACTAAGTTCGTATAGCCCAGTGGTCTCGATCACAGAACAGAAAAAAAGAATAGAACTCGTAAGTAGTTCAGAGCCCGTGTAGCACCACCTAGTACGCGGAGTACAGCGCACTTCAAGCGCTGCTCAATACAGTCGTGTTTGAATTTCGTCATGATAACAGTACCTACTTCAAATAAAATCATAAAAAATATTAAAATGCTGCATTGCGCTGTTTTGCAGTGCAAAAACGATAGCCGAACCAACAATTTAACGAAAGGATGCATTTCATATCACTAGTATTAATTATCTTATTGTAGTTTTGTTAATTATGTTTAAAATACTTTTGTATTTTAAAACCAAAATAAACGTAAAACAAAAATAGACTTTGAATCATACCCGTTAAGGTCGCGTTTCTCTTAAATCTCAACTTTCGCTACTCAATTAGGAATGTGACTCAAATAAACTGATGAATGTGTTATCGATAACTTTAATGGTTATGATCATGTAAATAGTTATCATTGAAAGGTCCCGTATATAAGGAATATTATTTTTCAAAAACTTATACTTTAACGAATCTTGTTCAAGACAAAGGTAGTTGAAAGTGCCCATTAGGCTTAATAATATAATTAATAGCTCGGTTGGAAAGTAAAGGAACATTATAAGCAACTTTTGAAGCTCACAAAATATTCCCCTAAAAAGTCACTTTAAAACCTTCGTGACGCTTTTAAAAACTTATCTAACTATATTCCATACGATCGCAAGCGTGTAATTTTTATTTCGTTCCCCAGCTTTATGCTTTTAGGATAACTTTTAAATATGATTTTTTCGGAACTTTACTTTGCGAATATAATAATGGTACGGGGGTTCACCGAATAAACCTTCCTTTAAGATTTTGACTCTCTAGTCCCAATAGCCTCCAAGTACTGTGACTTTATATACTAAAAAGTGAGTCAGCCTTCTAGCCGACCGCCTTTTGTAGCATCCGAGACGGCCGGGATGGTTTATGCAACAGTGAGCGACGAAGTTGTACACGCCATGTACAGTTGTGTTTAATTGAGTGTATAGCACGTGGTAAGCAAGAGGTGCATTGTTCCACTTGGTCTTAAACCATTCTTAGTTTTTACAAGGTTATATTTAGCTTTCCGTGTTTTGTTTGCTTTTAAAATGTTTTGGCTTCGCACGATCTTTGCATTCTTTTGCTAGCGTCTCAAGTTTTGTTTCAAATAGTCAAAATATATTGTTTATTTGTAAACTTATATAGGCCAATTTATGTGTTTGTTTATTTACTGTTCAAATGAAAATGCAGGCTCGCGGTAGTACGCCTCATGGACACTTTTGTTAATAGATTATTATTTTTGTTATAGAAGTAAGATTTTAGATTGTATTTCATTTCATTATTGTTAGGTAAGTAATAAAATAAAAACACATTGTTGTGATTTAATGGTGAAACGATTTTTGATATCGCTGAATTTTCAAGAATTTTAACCCGATTCAAATACCGATTGAAACTTACCGAAATCATTGCCGCTATCTCTCGATAATAATATAATTAGCCTCTCAATTTTACAAGCCTACATTCCATCGTAGTCGGAGTTCTGACGCAATGAAGTATTACAGATACAATTGTAGACCGTAAATCACTCGTATTCGTATTAAAACTTTATTTCACCCGGTATATTCGTGCACAAAATATCAATTCATAAAAAGTAACACGATTAAGTGGAAATATATAGCTTTAATTCGCATAAGTTGTCACATGAATATAAGATAAGATTATTGAAAGAAGACCTAATCTTAACCTTAGTAACGCCTAAATCAATTAACTATTTAAAAAAAGGTATTAAGTGACTACGTATTGAGGTCAAGGCGCAAAGGCATATATAGAGAACAGATAATCAAGAATCGAGGTCGCAATCTAAAGTTAGACGCAAGAAGTATGTAATATCGGATAACAAATCGCTTAATGTTGTAATCGTTTTCATTGGATGGCGGCTGTTTCGTTTATCGACATTGCGCGGTCACCGACACGGTTACCACCACAGGTCTGCCACTGACCACCGACCAGCCGATACGTTCTCAGTTATGTAAGGCGAGATAGCCAACCGCCGAGAGCTGCCGCGCGCGTCGCGTTATGACTATTAATTAACAAACAAACTTACCTGTACGTGAAGTTCATTATAATTATATGAGGTGCTTCATTCGACGAAAACGCGTCGAATGAAGGTGCTCATAAAATTAACCATTGAGGCGGATTTACATTGAGTCAGTTACCGACTTCAAATTCAAGACAAGTCAGTGCTGGCCTAGTTTTGGTCAGTCAGGAAACGTTATGTACCACGTCAGTGTTAACTTACACCGCCACCATTTGGGTTGCACCTCCAGGGTGACTGGTAGAGAATGTTACTTTGCATTATTTTTATTATTACTAGATATGTTATTACTAGATGCGCCCCGCGATTTCACTGAACTGTAAAATTTTACTAGATAAAGGGATCCAAATTTCATTCACGTGCACATTATATTTTTGCATGAATAATATCGTCCCCTTAGTAACACAAATCACGTATCACAAAATGATTTTGAGATAAGATTTTTTTTAGTCACAAAGACACGTATCTCGATGACACTTTATTTCTGTAAGATCTTATACCTACGTGTTGTCAGCTTTAAACGTAATAGATTTCAAATGTAGTCATTTAATATTCTCATTATTGTATCGTGTCGCGGCGCAGTTTATATCAGTTTTCTCAAATTGGACAATATCGAGATACGTTTTTGTGTTACTAAGGGGACGATACTAGTGTGACAAAATAAAATCTAGCTCTCCATTTTATTTGAGAGTCAATCCGGTACTGGCGCCAGTCTCTGATTCAATATTGTCTTTGAGCGCTATTGCACTCAAACCCTACCTAATCCGTTTACACCCTCAGTGTAGCTTTTAAAGATTTCCATCACGTCATCGAAAAATGGATATTATATTTTGCATTTACAGCATAAACTTAAAACATAATCATTATTTACTCGTTAGAATTATAAACTCAAATGATAAAGGTGCTATTATTTAACGTTTTGGAGTAGCGTCAGGCAACTATCGCACCTGATGAAATTCTGTGCTAAACACACCGTCTACCGTCTAAACAGCTCCATGAGCCTACAACTGGCTCTCAAGAAAGGCTGCTAAAGGACCTCTAACGAAGCTTGGCGAGAGATTTCCAGCTTGAAGGTTGAAGCTAAACAGGGGAACACTAAACACTACTGTCCTACCACCAAGGATTTATACAGATCATGATAGTTAGGCCCATGTTACACGGCCGGTTATGAAAGTTGTGTACCGCGGGAGAGCCGACCGTGTAGTATGGCCCACACAACTGTTATAATAAATTGTATCGAGCGCGGTTCAGGAATGGATTCCCTTGGCGGGATAACCGATCGTGTAATATGGGCATTCGAGTAGTGATTCATACTACTATTTGAAATATATATCCCATAATGAAAAGCATTAAGGTGGTTTGTTTCTGTTATGGCGGGAAATTTAAACTTTCGAACAGTTTTTTCATTTTTAGAGCTATACCGGGTCACTAATATAAACGAGACTGTATTTCCCGCCAACCGTAAATCATTCGTTTTTATATTGAGAAATTTAGCATAAATGCACTGTCGTTCAAATATGTTGATAAACACTGAAATCATCAGTTTGACGGTTTATGGACATATTTGAGCGATACAGTGAATCAGTGCTAAATATTTCAACATAAAAAGGAAAAGAATGATTTACGGTTGGCGCGAAACACAGTCTCGTTTATATTAGTGACCCGGTGTAGCTCTATAAACGAAAAAACTGTTCGAAAGTTTAAATTTCCCGCCATAACAGAAACGAACCACCTTAAAGGTAGACACATCTAATTTGAAAAGAGTAGGTAATCTTCAGTCCAGTAAAACTGATTTACTGTGGTAATGAAGATAATTATTTGTTTACAATACAACAACTAATAACAATAGTATGAGAGTAATAAAATCGTAACATGAACCAGTTCTACCTGTAGTAGGTGCTCATTATACGTAGCAAGCCAGCGGTGTATGTCCAAATTGTCCAGCAAGTAGATAAAACAGTTACAGATTCTGAGGTGCAAGTTCTAGCAGCGGAAAAGCTATTTAAAAAGTAAAACTTATTTAACAACGTGTTTAATTTTATTCTATCCACCTCAATTACTCGAGCATTAGAGAGTAGTGAAGCCGCTTTTTTAATAGTTAGAGTAGTTTCTCCAGAAGACCTCTCAGCGCGTACAGACTGAGTAAGAACGTTGTCGACCCAGTTGTTCAACTCTCCATTATACCGTGGAGTCGGTAAGATTAACGCGTGGTCTAAGTGGAAAGGAGATAAGTACTTAATTACCTACCTTATTATTCTTGAGAGCTGATGTCTCAGGGTGTCGAGCGCAGTCCAGTGCCGTGCAAGATTATGCAATGAAAAGTTCTGGACGGCATTTTAACTGTTATGGGCAAGCGTAGCGTGTAACTCCCCCCTCCCCCTTTCTACTCTCCCCTTTTTGTATATACTCTATCTTCATACTAAATTTTTCGAATTAAAATAATTAACTAAACTTAAACAAATCTTCAACTAGACTAATCTTAAACTAATCGTCTCACCCTACTCTCTTCTACTCTCTCCTAATAATACTACTAATAAATACATTACAGTTCAGTACTAATACGTTCAGTACACCTCCGTATAACTCCGTACCTAACCTACTCTCTACTTTTTACCTTACTTTACTTTATTTTACTTTGTTTTGGCCCGATGATCGTCTAGTAACCCATCGTTGTGTTCCGCGTGTAGCAACCTAAATCCTTTGAATGTTCAGTATGGCTTCGCAATCCGTCAGTAGTCAATATCACAAGAGATAAACAATTAGAATATAGATTTCGCTGAAGTAATACAATTTGTTTTCTACCATTCCTATACTATTATAAGGCAGCCCTAAATAAACTCAACCTAATATTTCCGTTCCGTTCCACCTCTTACCAAATCTGTATTATCTAACTATCTAACCAAGTAGGTCTTAATCCTAGTCCTTCGTTGTCCCATTTACAACCTTTCACTCGAAAGTATAATTTAATAATCGTCAACCTTTTATCAACTTTTCGTCAACCTTACATTTTTCGTAACTCATCAACCTTTCGCTCGACCTTATAGTTTTGTAATTATCACGAGAGTCTATGATTAAAACTTCCATTCTGAATCTACGATCATGACAGCGGCTATGACTTAGAGCCCCGCCCCGCCCTAAGTTGTGAATTTCGTCGGACCAGACTTGGATATTCTCCACCGCTTGTCGGGATTAAGTACCGCCTCGCAGTTACGAAATCTCGACGGAAAGTATTTACTTTCATTTAATTTACTATGTTTGTCTATCTGTGGTCTTCCATCAAATTTCAATTCATCGTTCTATTATCCGTCACTCTCACAGGACAAATGACACTGACAGCAGCTAACATCGCTCCATGACAATAAGCTTACTTGTCAAAGTCACCCGTCCGAACTCATTTAAACAGATGTGAAATCTTTATGTTATCACTAGAAAATACCGTGAAACTCGCCTATTACTATAAGTCTAGTATATCTAAGCAAGAGAACTTCATAAAGAGGGACTTCTTTTCTTTTATCTAAAGAGTATTCACGGTTCGATCTCATTCATACCCGGTTTGTAAACAATCTCACAACCTCCATTCATGATTCAACGAGGATGAAGGGTTATCAGCGGACATAACCCCCGCCATGGTCGAATTTCCCATCCTTCTTATCAAAGCATCTAGTTTATGCGGTTCCTCAATCCCACTTACTTACTTTAGCAAAAGGGAAAGAGGTCCCAATATTTAGAGATCTAAAATCTCGTTAAACCTATCCTAGCTCTACCTACTAGGAGCAACTACATAATACATTAGGCTTTATTTACCCATCTGTACATACGCTTAGCTTATTTAGCTTAATATGGGACTATTGTCCAGGTTTCTATTTGTAGAATTATATTATGTGGTAAGAGGTCATATTTTTCCCCCGGTGTAATAATACTGGTTTTATTTAGTTAGTATTTCAGAAGCATTGTTCTAAGGTTTAAGGATATTTTTCCTTTAGGTGTAGGTAACAACAATTATTTATTGTTTCAGGTTATTTCTCATTGGAAAACCTAGGAATTGTTTTAATTCCAGAAAGTGACAGTTCGTCTAGATAATTCTGTAACACTAAGATTTCTAGTGTGGAGCTGTAGTTCTTTCCATATCTATTCATGGAAGAGTTCAACGATGGAACGATTCAAGTCAGAGGTAGGTCCCAGTTAGTGACTTTCGAAGAGCCTTATGGAGATTCTCAGCCTTTTTTAGTAATAAGAAAATCCAGGGAAGGTAATAGGTCATTTGCCCATAAGTAGTCAATCTAACAGAGACGAACTCATTCATATTTGTCGTTCGTTGTTTCTTGTAATTAATGTTAAGGACAGAATTATTCCTTTCGAACCATTTTTCTGGTGTAGTACTAGTTTTATTTAAATAGTATGTTAAGAAGCCTTGTTCTAAGGTTTGATGGTAGTTTCCATTAGGTATAATGTCAATTCTTTGTTGGTTTCAGGTTATCTCTCTATCGGAGGATTTTTAGAAAGTTCTTCTAGATAATTCTGTAAACACTAGGAATTCTAGTGCTATAGTTAATACCATATCTATTGCATGGAAGGATTCAACATTGGAGCAATTCAAGTTGAAAGTAAGCCTCAGTCAGTGACTTTCGAAGAGCCTTATGGAGATTCTCAGCCTTTTTTAGTAATAAGAAAATCCAGGGAAGGTAATAGGTCATTGCCCATAGGTAGCCAATCCAAAAGAGACAAACTTAGTCATATCTGTCGTCCAGTGCCTTTGTGCAATTAATTAATCTTGAAATCAGAATTATTCTTTCCGAACCAAGCCTAAGTTAAATTATAGTTAATTTATCCAGATATTCACCACATTTACAGGTAGGTTATATTTAATCCTTGCAGTTTCATTCAGTAGTCCTAACTTATTGTGATTTAATTGATCCATTATCGATTATGTTTAGTTTTCATCGTTCGTTTTCTTTCCGTCACAAATCATATTAATTTCTTAATTGTTTCCCCAGATGTTTACTTTATGAGTATGTAAAGTTATATTTAGGCTCTATAGCATTGTTATGATGTATAATAAAATGATTAAACCATATTACAACTTCTTTCATTCAAAGTAGGTACATATGTAATGATTAGTCTTATTGATTTGATTGCCGGATATAACATTGTTTAGATGTTTGCTTGTTCATGTTTGACCTAATAACTCTGTAAATCTATCACAATATAGTCTGTAGTATTACAATTGATTCCCAAGGAAGTTTATGTTTCACCAGTTCATTTCTTTGTCATAGTATTAAACTTTTAATGTCCCCGAGTGCTTGTTTTACATTTGTATTGATTTTATGTAGTTTCCTATAGTTTAAGATGACCCTGTCCTACAGTATGAATTCCTTCCCGTCAGAAGAACCCTAGGCTAAAGGTGTGTGGGTGTGTGTGTGTGTGTGTGCCTACCTGTCAACTTCTCAGGACTGTCCGGAGTCCACATTTAACTTTACCTATCGAAATTGGTGTCTGTGCGTTCGTTTGTATGTTGTATGTTGTGTGTGTGTGTGTGTGTGTGTGTGCCTACCTGTCAACTTCTCAGGACTGTCCGGAGTCCACATTTAACTTTACCTATCGAAATTGGTGTCTGTGCGTTCGTTTGTATGTTGTATGTTATGTGTGTGTGGCCCTACGCTCTTATAAACTAGCTAGCTCATAGGGACTTACGAACTTCCTATGGCTAGTAACCCCTATTATTAACACTATAGACTAGCTCATAGGTACTTACGAACCTCCTATGGCTAGTGACCCCTGTTGTTAATTATTATGAGCCTATGCCTACTTGCCCTAAGTTTCTTATGAACTAAAACCTGTCTAGCTTCTAATAAATAGTGTGTGTACCTAACAGAAGCAAGCCTGATTGCGACAACTTCGGAGTCGTGACAATCAGATTTTCCAAGTTAATTGTGCATGGAGAAATCCCACAGGGAAGTTCCAAGAATGTCCTTTTCTAACTAGCTATCTAAAGTCCGGAGGCACCGGGAGTTTTGCTTATTTCTAAGCCCTAGGCCGCCCTAAGATTTCCAAACGGCAACCTATCGTCAGTCGTCAGTTTGTCGCCCCGTCATGTCATGCTGGGAAGGGAGTTTATGTCGTTGGAAATCGCCCTGACGGTAATAACACCGTGTGCGTGCGGGGACCATTCAAATCGACTTTATGTACAGGAAGAGATATCTTCGTCACTGTCTAGAGGAATCACCCCGCCCGTACACAAAATACGATCGAAATGGGTGGTCAGGCGCTTCTAGCCACCCATGCCGGAAGACGCCCCTAAGGTCACCACATTCCTCAGGCTATCAGCTAAACTCTTGGCAAGCACCGTTTCAATTCGCCAACCTACGCGCCCTACCAGTGTCAACAAGAATCAGAACATTCGCAGTTTGACTCAAGCTAACACAGGCCCTAGTATCACTTCCTATCTCCCCAGAATCGCTTTTAAGGATCACTAAATCCCCTTTGGAAGAGACCTATCGATCCATAAAACATATTCCTACGCGCTTTTCACTACTTCGCCATTTTGGTTTTCTCACTTTCCTAAGCACACCCGTTCTCTTCGCAAATTCGCAAGCCAAGCCCCGACTCTCTCGCCTCTCTTTTCTTCCGCTCTAAATCTTTCGTCTCCCTCTAAGCTCCTCATTGGCAAAATTTATTGTCGTGTTATTGGCCCATACCTTCTAAATCTACCATCATGTCGAAGTCCTTTTCGTACTTTTAAGCTATTCCCTTTGGATGTCATCATTATTAATTATTTAATTGATCCGTTTTCCATTTCCGCCTTATCATAGATACGACTTGACCTTTTAATCTCTTACC
The DNA here is from genome assembly GCA_912999815.1 of Campaea margaritaria. NCBI lineage: Eukaryota > Metazoa > Arthropoda > Insecta > Lepidoptera > Geometridae > Campaea > Campaea margaritaria. The sequence goes on from OU538788.1 coordinate 14,025,715, forward strand.
ATAGAGTTTCTACCTTTGCAATAATTAGCTTTTTTCCGATCGAATGCAATATTAATGTGTAGCCAAAATCTCACTAATTTGTCAATGCAAATCTCAGTATTCTGCCAAAAATTGATAAATGTGTATTTTTATTTTGTGAAATGTAGCGAGTCCAATTCGGGACCGTTACAAGCGCTTACCATCAGGCGAACGGCATGCTCGTCTCACCATTTAAAATTAAGCAGTGCAGTTCCTTCGTTTCGATGGTAAGCGTGACAATGATGAAAAGCGCAACCGATCGACACACCGACGGTCGGTCGAGCACATAAACCGGCCTAATCAATATACGCGTGCGTACGGTCGGTCGTGCGCTGTTATGACTTGTCAATTTTCATACAAATGACAAGTGCGACCGACGTAGGCACCGACGGTCGGTCGGGCACTAAAACCGGCCATACAGGTACTCCCTAATAAAATAACCTGTTCCGGTAAAATAATAAACTGAAAATTAAAAATGTCGAAGTGGTAAGTCAAAATATTTTATCATTATATTAATGTGCTTCTTCAGGTATGAAAACGTTTTATTCTCATGTTAATTAAACAGTCATTCATTGCTACTCACATCTTTTGATAAAAATAATTAAATTTCATGGCGATTCAACCGAAAATAGTAAATGTTCGGTACATTTACTTCGAGCGCTGATGGAGCGAAATTTTTTAAAAAGTTCAATCGAAATATTACATTGCACGGTCAGCAGAATGCAGAAAATGAAAATTATTTGCTTTATCTCGGTGAATTATTCAGTTAGTAATAGTAACATTATTCAGTTATTTTTCCTATTGTTTAATGTTTACCCCGTAAGCTTGCCCCATGCATGGTTTTATAATGATATCAAATATCAGTTTGAATGTAGCATTTAGTTGAAAATTTACAACTATCAGATAAATAGATCGTACTAGTAATAATAAAGAATCTCTCAATTTTTTAACAAAAAAACACAAATAGGATTTTTCAAATCTTACTTTCCGCAATCCACTATGAAAACAAATCCAGAGCGACATTTAGACCGCACTAAGAGTTAAGCCTAGATCAAAGTAGAGATAGGATACTATATTATAGGTAAAGTAGGTTCTAGACAAAGTTTAAATTGAGACTAAAAATCGTTTTTTACTAGAACGCAATCGCCCCCATATTGGACCATGCACTACGTGCGGCTCCCGGATGTGCTCGGTACGCGCATGTTTTTAATGTATAATTATAGCAGCATCGCGCCATTGCCCAAGCCTGTGAACTGTTACACGAATTACGTGCCTTGAAGAGCCATGGTCAAGGGTACAGTTTAAGAAGATTACATTGCTATACTTCTACTACGGATGACCATGACCACACATGACCTTTCTACAAGATGTTCGGTTCGACGAGTATGATTTCCAACCTTATTAAAATGAGCCCAATCCACCGTTGAGGAGTATCGTTGCCTACCTCCCCCCTCGGTCATCAGATCAGCCTGTGGTCACCATACTATTGTATTGTCATCAGAATTTGATACGTATGGAAAAATTCAATTCAAATGAACAACGTAAACCAAGTTGAAGTCGACTTTTAAGATTTGATATATTACTTATATAAATTAACAAATTCACTTTCAAGATTAGCAGAGTATAACAGTGAGTTAATGAAAAGCGTTTAAAATTACACGTTGAGGAATATCCGTTTTAAGTCGGTTTGTAAGAGATAATTAGTTATTTAGCAAATAGTTTCACACTAATTCTCTACAGCTAGATGTTCCAAAGGTGAAAATCAAGTAATCCTTCTTTAGACACTTCGCTTTACTCATACCTATCCTATGTTATATCTTACTAAAATAACCTAAGACCAGTCCACCCAAAGGTTGTCTGTAAGAGATTGACATAACCAGTATGACCGCCCATTGTATTACCTTCCTTTAAACGTTATATTATAGATACACCATAAAGATTAATGTATTTGTCTGCAATACTAATTCCAAGTTAATCCAACTAACTTAATTCCTACTCTCTATCTTGTCCATCCAAAGGTTGTCTGGTAGAGATTCATTTAAGCAATAAGACCGCCCGTTGTACTTATTTATTTGCTATGTTTTTTTTTTTCTATATACTTGTTAGCGTCAATAAAGAGTTATTTATCTGCGGGTAATTGAAAATCAAAGGTTAATAACACAAGTGATTTATTCGAAATACTTTATGATGTACACACAGTACAACACATTAAAGCCCTGCAGGCTTCCACCATGAGAATGCATGGACTCCATACTGCCACCGCCAGCAAGAATAAAGCCATATCACTTACGTGTCTCCATGCACTGAGCAAGCTGAGGAAATGTGGATAGAACCACGGACATCGGTAGTAAACTGATATATAAGGTCGTTTCCGTAACGAAGCCATGTACGCACTGCAATGGAAATTCATCGGTTCACGTTGTTTTTTCCGCAGTCTGGGTTTTCGGATTTTTTTAGGATTCATTCTCTTTTTGGGGTCGGCCATATTAAGTATATATTGCGTCGCAGGAGAACCTTCCATCTTGTTTTTCATATTTTTGAAACGTTTCATTGCAGTAATTCTCATTTTAACCCGTTGTAATGTAGAGTAAGCGCCGGTCTCGTCCATGTGCCGCTTGCACATGGTATACGCATGTTTTGGTTTGCATGCTTTCACCTGCGCGTAGGAATGTCTGGGATCGATGGCTGTTCTGTACCCCGAGCGCGCAATGTCTTTAACAGCAACACACCCTAACTTCGTTATGTCAATTAATGATTCTACTAAGAGCGTCGAGTCAGTGGATTTGTTTTTGTATTTTTTAACCAGCTTAATCAGTTTCTTATCATTTTTAACTCTTTCCTTTCTCCTGATTTCGTCGTCTTTACGATACGTTTTTAGTCGTTGCTTTAATCCCTTCTTATAAATTTGTCTGTCTTTCTTTGCTTTCCGCCTCATCTTTCTGGTAGATTTTTTTTTCTTTGTTAAGTTTTTAAGAGTCTGATAACTAGCTACTGCAGTCACAGCATGTTTACAGATAGGCCTACCGCAAACGCATGGCTTGGGTTTGGGTGCTTTCTTAGTCCGCTTTTTTTTCCCTGCACATATTGGACTGCCACATACGCATGCTTTACATTTACATACATATTTATACCGGTCACGATTACATAGACATACTGTATCTACGTTATTTTGTACAGGTTTTGAACCATCACATTCGTATGTATTACGTTTACGTATTTTTTTATTTTTACCGTAATGTGTAGGACTATCTTTAATTTTATTTTTAACTTTTTGTATGTTATTTTTTAATACGTCTTTATCGTCATTGCGTATTATGTGATGTAAATTACTATTACTTATGGTAACTAGAGTGTATCCAAGCGGGGTTGAAGGTTCTTTTTGATTTATTTGAACAGTATCTATATTCAATGTAGGTGTTACATATACCATATTATCCGACCTATTTCGGCTAAGAACTGGCTTTCCGTTTGAGACCTCTTGGTTTTTATTTTTAACATTTGTTTGTAAACGGTTTTTGTTAAGTTTAGTGTCTGCAGATCCTACTTTATTATATTTTCTTTTTTTAATTAATTTATCAAACTCATCTCCCGACATGAAATGTCGATGTGCGAGAGAATCTGTATTTTTCTTAGGTTTTTTGCTACTTTTGCTAACTATGCAATCAACATTAGTACATTCGACCATTGCTACTTTAGTTAATTTTCCTAAATTTCGATCGTTTAGTTCTGAAATATTTTTTGTGAACTCATTGTCTGGTATTCTAGATTTACTTTTAAAAGCATTACTCTTTGTAAACTTCTTTATAATATTAACAAATAATGTATGCATGTATATTAAAGCGCCTACTTTGAATTTAGGCCCATGCTTTTTAGCCTTGTTATTTTTAATTCCATTTATAGTCATTTTATCACCATTCACCTCCTGCACTTTTATGTCATTATATTCAGAAACATCTGTTTGTAAATATTTTTTGATGTTTTTAGTTCCAACACTTTTATTTTTTCTTTTTATGACGTTTTCATATGGCACATCTTCTGACAAAGAAAGTTGATTAGGTACACTTTTATGTTTTCTGTACTTGGAATCGAAACGAATTTCTTTTGAACGATTTCGAAGGTCTATTAATTTATTATCTTTTTTCGTATTTGAAGTTGTTGACAAGCCAGCCGAAAGGCTAACTTTTATTAATAATTGTTTAGCTTTTGATGATTTTTCTAGATCGATAGAATCATTTTTATTTTCTTGTTTTTTATGATAACCAGAAGTACCTTTGCTACTTAGTCTAAAGTCATACATTTTAGCTAATTCATTTAGAGCCGCATTCTTATTAACTTCATTAATTTGAACTTTCTTGTTTCTGGCTTTTCGTGGTTTTGTACAACTTCGTGGGCATACATTTGTTTGCAGTCGTTTTTCGTTGATTTCAGTCTTATTAATTTTAATTAGTTTTTCTTTTATTTTCTCATCTGGCTCGTCTCCCGTCACAATAAGTTGATTTGGGACTATTTTATTTTGTATAATTTTGTTATAAGGACAAGTTTGATTGCATTTGTGTTTTGTGCGAGTGAGAGAAACTGTTGTATCCTGTAATGTTTTGGTTTCTTGGCTAACTTTGCATCCAACATTAGCCCCTCCGACTATTACTACTGTAGTTTCTTTTCCTAAAAAAGGATCATACGTTGCATAAATATTTTTAGTCCACTCATCACCACCTGTCTCTACTACGGCATATGGAGCCGACATTTCAGGTTTGTTTCTCCTGACGTTTGTCTTAATAAAAGAGTCATTGTTAGTCTTGTTATTTCGAATCGCATTCTTGTTCACGACGTCTATCTTCATGTCTTGCGCTTCTGTGTCATTTTGTGATGAAAAATTAGCTTGTAAATATTTTTCATTGATTTTAGTGCCAATACTTTTATTTTCTCTTTCTATGATGTTTTCATTTGGCACAACTGACATGGTAAGTTGATTTCGTGTATTTTTATGTTTTCTGTAGTTAAAATAGGAACACATATCTTTTGAAAGAGTTTGAAGTTCTGTTATTTTATGATTTTTTTCCTCCTCCAATGACCTAACCAAACCAGCATGCAGTCTTAGTTTTATTAAATTTTGTTTACTTGGTGAGATATTTTCGACATTGGTAGCAACATTTTTGACAGCGGTACCCTTTTTACCGCTTAATTTAACTATATACTTTTTGCCCAATTTATTTTGAGACGTATTCTTAGTAACAATTTTATTTTGAACTTTCCTATTTTTAGTTTTCCGTGGGTTTATAGAATTTCGTGGGCAGATACTAGCTTGTATTTTTTTATCTTTCGGTTTAGTTCCCACAGTTTTGGTAATTTTTCCTTTTATTTTCTCATTTGGTACAGCTTCCGATGTAATTTGTCGATTTGTTTTAATTTTGATTGTTGTATGATTGTTATTTAAAGTTTCTTCGCATTTGTGTTTTGTTTGAGCAAGAGAATCTGTCTTTTTCTTAGCCTCTTTGCTTTCTTTGCTAACTTTGCAATCAACATTAGCGCCTCCAATCATTACTACTGTGGTTTCCTTCCCTAGACATGGATCGTACAATGCATAAATACTTTTGTTCAACTCATCACCACTGGTCTCTACAATGGTGCATGGAGCTGGTACGTCAGGTTTATTTTCCTTGGCGTTTTTCTTTATAAACCTGTCTTTTTTAGTCTTGTCATTTTGTATAGCTTTGTTTTTAAGATCTTCATTTTTCATCTCCTGTGATTCTATGTAATTTTGTGGAGAATCATTTGTTTGAAAATACTTTAGGTTGATTTTAGTGCCTACGGTTTTATTTTCTCTTACTACACCTCCTGAGAGAGAAAGTTGATTTGATATTCTTTTATGCATTCGGTTTTCGGAGTGGGAACAAATATTTTTCAAACGAGTTTGATCTGTAATTTCACTATCTATCTCATTTTCCAATGACGTTGGAAAATCATTATGAAAGCTAAGTTTTATTATAGATTCTTTGTTTAGTGGGGTTTTTTCTAGATCAGTAGTAAATGTATTCAAGTCTTGTTTTTCATTATAGGAAACAGCAGTACCCTTACTACGAGTACTCAATTTAATTCCATATTTTTTAGCCAATTCATTTTGAGCCTCATTTTTGTTAACTTTAAATTTTTTGGCTTTGATATTTTTCTCTTTCCGTGGTTTAGTAGAATTTTGTGGACATACATTTGTTTGTAACTTGTTTTCATCGAGTTTACTGTCTGCATTTTTATATTTTTTCCTTTTAATTACTTCATCTGGTAAATTTTCCGACATAATGTGTCGATTTGGTTTAATTTTGATTGTTGTATGATTGTTATTTAAAGTTTCATCGCATTTGTGTTTTGTTTGGGCAAGAGAATCCGTCTTTTTCTTAGCCTTTATGCTTTCTTTGCTAATATTGCAATCAACATTAGCGCCTCCAATCATTACTACTGTGGTTTTCTTCCCTAGACATGGATCGTACATTGCATAAATATGTTTAGTCAACTCATCACCACTTGCTTCTACTACGGCATATGAAGGCGGTATTTCAGGTTTGGTTTCCCTGACCTTTTTTTTTATAAACGTGCCTGTTTTAGTTCTGTTATTTTGAGTAGAATTACTTTTAAGGTTGTAATTTTTCATCCCCTGTGCTGCTGTGTCATTTTGTGTTTCAACGTTTGTTTCTAAAAACTTTTGTTCGAGTTTGGTACCTACACTTTTATTTTCATTTTCTATGTTGTTTTCATCTGACATACCTTTTGACATAACGAGTTTATTAGATATACTTTTATGTTTTCTGTTATTTGAATAGGAATCAATTTCTTCCGAACGAGTTTGAAGATCCATAGTCTTATTAAGTTTTTTCTGCTTCAGTGACGTTGGTAAACAAGTACAAAAGAAACGTTTTATTAAATATTGTCTATTTGGTAATCTTTTTTCTTCATTGACAGTAAAACTTTTGGAATCCTTTTTATTATGATCGCTTGGTATCAAATCATCTGGTAGATCTCTCGCAATGTGTCGATTTAGTTTACTTTTGATTTTTAGATGTTTGTTAGGACAAGCTTCATTGCATTCGTGGTTTTTGTTAAAAACTATTTTTTTAGGCGATTTCTGTTTTATTTGGCGTATTTTGCAGTCAACATTTGTACCTCCAATTACCATTACTTTAGTTTCCTTTTCTAGACATGAATCAGATATTGTATAAATGTTTTTGGCCAACTCCTCACCACTTGCCTCTACAACGCTGTATGAAGGTGGTATTACAGGTGTATTTTCCCTGCGGTTATTCTTTAAAAGAGCGACTTTTTTAATCCTGTCGTTTTGAATGGCATTCATGTTAACGTTGTCGTTTGTCATCTCGTTTACGCCTGAGTCATTTAGAACTCTAAAATTTGTTTGTAAATAGTTTTGGTTAATTTTAGTGCCTACACTCTTATTTTTTCTTTCTATGTTTTTATCTAGCACATCTCTTCTTAACATAGAAATTTGATTTGGTATATTTTTATACATTTTACTTTTCGAATAAGAAACATTATCTTTCGATTGAGTTAGAAAATCTGCAATTTTATTATCTTTTATCTTGTTCAATGGCGTTGGCAAACAAGTACGAAGGAGGCGTTTTATTAAAGGTGGTTTCTTTGGTAAATGTTTTTGTAGATCTTCAGAAATGATTTTGAAATTCGGTTCCTTATAACCACTTTTAATACTTTTGTTACTTTTTTTAACCTCAATTTTAACTTCATACTTTTTAGCCACCTCATTTTGCACCGCATTCTTATAATAGTTATCATTTTGAACTTTTTTATTTTTCAATTTCTTTGGTATTGTGCAAATTTGTGGGCAGACATTTGTTTTTAAACTATTTTCGTTGAGTTTAGTGCCTACGGTTTTAGTTACTTTTCGTTTTTCATCACCTGGTAGATTTTTTGACATATTTCTTTGCATACATTTTTCGCTTTCTTGGCTAATTTTGCACTCAACATTAGAGCCCCCAATTACCACTACTTTAGTTTCCTTTCCTAAACATGGATCGGATATCCCATAAATATTTTTGGTCAAATTATCACCACTTGCCTCTACTACGGTATATGGAGATGGTATTTTAGGTTTGTTTTCCGTTGCGTTTCTCTTCATAAACGCGTCTTTTTTAACCCTGTCAAGTTGAATAGCGTTCTTGTTAACGTTATCATTTTTCATCTCCCATGCGTCTGTGTCATTTTGTGCGCTAAAATTTGTTTGTAAATGCTTTTGGTTGATTGTAGTGCCCACACTTTTATTTTCTCTTTCTATAATGTTTTTATTTGGTACATCTTCCGGTGAAGAAAGTTGATTTGTTACAATTTTATGCTTTATAGATTTGAAGCAAGATCCAGTTTCCTTTGAATCAGTTTGAAAATCAGGAATTTTATTATTTTTTATCTGATTCAATAACGTTGGCGAACAAGCACAAATTATACGTTTTATTAAAGGTTGTTTCATGGATAAGGTTTTTTGTAGATCGACAGTAACCTTTTTAGAGTCTTGTGGTTTATGAGCGCTTGCTGAGGATATATTTCTACTTTGTTTAATTTCTATATTAGCTTCATACTTCTTTATGTTATTCTGAACTGAATTTTTGTTTAAGTCATAGTTTTGAACTAGTTTATTTGCTACAGTTTTGTTTTTTCTTTGATTATCTGATTTATGCCCCGAGAAAAAACGTTGATTTGGAATCCTTTTGTTTCGTACATATTTGTTGCAAGAACATTTTTCTTTGCATTTGTATTGAATGTTGGCATGTGAATCTTTATTTGTCTTAGTTTCTTTTTGTTTTACATCATCTTTAATATAATGACTTCCTTGACTAATGTTGCAATCAACATTAGTTCCTCCAACCATTAGTACTGTGGTTTTCTTTCCGAAATCTCGATCGCTTAATTCAGAAATAGTTGTTTTCATCTCATGACCACTTATCACTACTGCAGTAGAAACATCCAGTATATCAGGTTTGTTTTTTCTAGCTTTTTTCATTATACTCTTGTCATAGCAAGTTTCAATATGCTTAAGTACTTCAATTTTAAGTCCATTAATTTCAGCACCGTCATTTTGGATCGTATTCGTATTCATGTTTTCCTGCTGTGCTTTTCTGTCATTTCGTGGATAATACTTTGTTTTTATACGCTTTTCATTAAGATTAGTGGTTATAGATTTTAACTTCCAAATATGTTTTTGTTCGATTTTTTTATCTGACGTATTATCACCTGACGTACTAAGTTGATTTGACTTAAACTTATGTTTTATAAGTTTGGAATTAGAACAAACTTCATTCTGACGACGTCGAAGATATAAACAATTCTTTCTTTTTTGTTGTTTTGTGTTTACAGCAAAATCTTTATGGCCTGCTTTAGTACAGTTTTGTGCAGAAAGCTTTATTTGTAAATGTTTTTCATTGAGTTTAGTACCCACAGATTTGAATTTTTTAATCACCCTTTGTTTGTTTTTTTCAGCTGGTACATCTCCTGACGTAGAAAGTTGATTAGATACACATTTTTGTTTTAGAATTTTGCAATTAGAACAATTTTCACACTTACGAGTCTGTAGAATTATACTTTTTTTTATTTTTCTCTGTTTTACGTCTCCGACAGAGTACTCGCTGCCAGTCTTGGCCAGATCTCGATTGTAAAGGGTAGACATCCTATTCATTTTCGTCGCGACCGTTTCAAGTGCTTTATTAACTTTGTTATTCTTCACCTTCCGTGGTCCTGTGAAGTTTGGTTGGGAAACGTTACATTTTAAGTATTTTTCTTTGATATGAATGCTATCATTTTTTTTCACAAGTTTTACACAGGTACATGAATTATTTTTCATCTGACATTTAACGCACTTCCGAGTTGTTTTAAAAGGTGACATGGTTAAAAATTCATTAACGTGCCCAACTGTAAGCACTCTTTTCTTTTCAATCTTTTTTTCCGATTTTTTGGCTACTGCTCTTAAACTGTAACGTTTATGAGGTTTCAGTAAGAATTTTTGCGATTTTCTAAACTTTTGGTTATATTTTATACTTATTTTGACTCTCTCAAATTTATTATGAAAATATATTTTTGGATATAATTTTGATTGAGCCGTGTGATATTTACGATTAGTGGCCGTGGAAATCGAGGTATCTAATTCATGTTGTAGACTGGTTTTTGTTAACTTTTCACACTTGTATTTGCGTAACTGATGTTTGTTGCATGTATCTTTAACACAAACATTAGAACCGACGCTCGTAACTTGCTCCCGACTTCTAGGTAATATATATTTTATTTCATGGTCGTCAAGTACAGGCTTAGGTCTTATTAAATTACTATCGAAACATAGCTGTTTCTTAGACTTTAAAATTAAATGTGGGTGAAACCTAGCTGTATGACTGGACAAAGTCTTGAAACTATTGTCTGTGGAAGCAATTGCGGAGGGATTTCTCATTAATTGTTTCACGGTTCGTTCTTGACACTCAATAGGATGACATTGGCCGGATGTACACTCCTCGGGCTGGCATTTGTATGGGTTAAATTCATATCCTTTTTTCTGTTTCGGTTGTGGTAGGAGTAAGTTCAATGCAAAAAAGGATCTTTTGACGAATGGCTTGATTTCCTTAAATTGGGCACGGTCTAGTGTAATGTCAGATGTTGAAATATTATTTACGATGCTGCGTACTGATAATGTATTTTGTTTGGGCCTGTACGCCGTTGATGTTATTGAACTAAAAGAAGCAACATTGTTCGTTGCCAATACTTTATCTCCATCAGACTTTGTTGCTTCTGATATATTAGATGCAAGTTGTTCAGGTTCGCTAATAAGAACTGTTCTTGATGTTAAACTCAAAGTTGATTGTGATCGGTGAGTCCAATGTGCTTCGGCATAAGCAGAATGATGGAACTTGGGATGTCTTATTATTTTCTCATATTGAATTGAATTCCCTTCGTAACGAAGCGCCCTAGGTAGAGGTAAAGTATTCATTTCCAATTTCGTAGTTTCCAAACTTTTGGTAACTGAACATCTGCATCGACTAGTGCTTGATGTTGAGATCTTCGTTTTGATCCTAGTTTTCTTCTTAGCTGCCTCAGTCTTACGTTTCTTACGGCATGCTACATGCCTGCTACCCCGACCTGTATTGAGTTTCTTTCTGTGAAATTTAATATTGAAACTAAATGTTGACCTAATTCTGATTGGTTGCTTTTCATTACGTGATGAATTTTTAGTGATTACTGTACTTGATTCAGCACTTCCACGTTTGTTTGCTTTGCTTTTATCACCCTTTTGGCCGTTAATGCGTCGCTCTTGAGTGGGTGTTTTATTATTTTCATCTTCCGATGTTATTTCACATTTTTTGATTTTCGTTGTGGCCGATATTTTTGTAGTTGATCCACACCTGTAATATTTCTTGGAATCACATGCCCGTTTTTTCAAAATTTTGTCGCTTTGTTTGGTTTCTTTATTCAATGGATCGTCTAAAATAAGATTTATATCAAAAGCATTTTTGAAAAGTTCCACTAGTTCAAAATTTTTTAAATTATATCCATATGTTATTCTTGCTTTTTGAAATAATTCTTTTAAACTCCCACTTTTTGTTTCTTTAGCTTTCATTTGATCCTTAAAATGTTTTTCATTATCTTCTGTATTTTTCACACCAGCTTGTATTTTTCTTTCGGTCTCCTTAACTTTCGTTGCTAATTTCTTAACACCTTCTCCCATTCCGGACTCCATTATATGGTAGGCCTGACTTAATTTCCGACCTTTGCTGGCCTCGTTTTCTTGGTAAACTTCTACAATAGGTACATGCTGCTGTCTTGTGCTTGATTTTTTTGGTAGTGGTTCTTGCAACCCCATAGATTTCAGGACACATGAACAAGGATCAGATTGGATGTTTTTAGCTTTGTTGAGTACACGCTTTCTAATATGATGATTTGCTTTATGTTTTCTATATCCGGACATTTCATGCTCCTGATTTATATATAATTGTGATGTATGAGGCTGGATATGGTTATTTCTTAGGTTTTCACACTCCCGATACCTGCTTGATCGTGTACCAGTTTGTGATTGGCTAATATAATCATTTGATATTTTGTATTTCTTACTAATGTCTGATCGCAAATCAGCATGTGTTTTGTTCGTCAAATTTCTTGATGATATGACATATTCCTCATAAATGCTTGATCGTGGACCACTTCTGAGCTGGCTACTGTAATGGTCTGATATTTCAAAATCTTGACTTTGATTCACGCTAGATCGTAGACTAGCATTTACCCGCCCAAATCTTTGTCCCGTTTCATATTTACCTTGTCCAGGTAATCCATGTTTCTGATACATGTTTGATCGTAAATCAATAGTTTGTGCCACTCTTTGTCGGTGTGATACTGCGTCACGCTCTCGCTCTCGTAACTGGGAGTCATAAGAGTGACTATATTGACATACTGGTAATGTTGTTCTTCCTACCTCGCTAACAGCACACTTTTTCCATTGCATATCTGTATTGGCCCGTTTAACTGGGCTTAATTCAGCACTTACATTAATGTCAGTATGATTCGCATTAACAGCTCTGGTCTTGACTAGCTTATTGGACAACTTTTGTTTCCGCAAGGGTCCATTTTTGTCCAAGCAATGTCGATCTATTCCAGCGCCATGCAATAAGAACTGATATTCAATATAATTCCTATTATCTGGAGTACATGGAGTGCTGGAGCCGCTTTGGCTTGTATCTTCGATGCATGGCTTCATCGTGCTATCTTCTGTGTGCCTTGATGACGTGATTGTTATTTAAAAATAAAAATATTTACCAAAATATAATTCTTCTTAGCATAACGTGAGTTCACATTTAAATATGACCAAAACATTACATGACTTGCCACATGACAATTACCTGAAAAGTGGACCAATATTAGCTGAATCTTACTTTGCTGGCAGTGGTTGATTAGTAGGTATTAGTTACGTTAACAGTTAGAAATCAATTTTAACTTTCAGGGTACTCTAGCTGAATGGTCATAACTTTAAAACTTTGTATAAAAGCAGTCGTAAAGTGCTCAAACCCGATAATTTCCTTAAAGAAACCAAAGTACCTAAGTCCAAATTGGAAGCTTATCACGAAGCTGCAGCTCATTGCGGTTTCTGGCAGAATAAATGTTCGATAGCTTTTTAAAACAATGGATAGGAAGTAACACCTAAGGCAACTATTAGATCTGTGCCTGAAGTTTTGAACAAAATAACAGCCGTAGTTTTATCGCTCGAACATAATGAGTTTCTGCCGGAAAATGTAAAATCCGCGGATAGAGCCACGGGATGCAGCTATAAATATTTTGTATAACGCTATCAGGTTTCTGAGTTGCGTCGAATATGTTGGAGGATCGAATTGCCATTATCCGCGATGTACCTACCTACTGTGCAAACATTTTCCAAAATAAACTAAGCTCACCAGACAGTACAACATAAAACGTAAAGACAAAGCGTCGGCTTCACATTCGAAGGCCGGGCGGCAACTTTAAGTTGCTTATGTCAAACATGTTTTTAATTTCCCACTTTTCCGCTAAAATGATATAGAAAAATAGAAAATAAACACATTGATTTCCGATTAAATTAAAATTAATATAAACAATATCTTTTATGTCAGCTGTCATGTCAACATCAAAGAGAATAATATAACACTACGATATACTGCATACTGGGATTAAGCCAGAAATATCTTAGTCAATTTTCAAAGAGATTATACGCTACGGTTTACAATGCTTTTATTCTCGCTTTTACCCCGTTTTTAGGGTTCCGTGCCCAAAGAGTAAAACGGGACCCTATTACTATGGTTTCGCTGACTGTGTGTCCGTCTGTGACCAGGCTGTATCTCATGAACCGTAATAGTTAGACAGTTGAATTTTCACAGATGATGTATTTCTATGGCCGCTATAACAAAAAATACTAAACAAACAAACGACTAAAAATAAGAATAAAATAAATATGTAAGGGGGCTCCCATACAACAAACGTGATTTTTTTGCCCATTTTTGCTCGATATTTATAATAGGAACAGGTAGACGCTTGAAATATTCGCAGAATAGTATTTAGTTATATATTAACTTTCAAAATAAATAATTAAATTAAAATAAATTTAATATTTAAGTGGGGCTCCCATACAACAAAGTACGGAGCCATTCGTTCGCGAGTCCGACTCGCACTTTGCCGGTTTTATAATGTCATTGCTTTTACCACAGAGTCTGTGGTTCTTACAATTTTTTTTACGAATTTTAGTGAAAACTCAGAATACAGAGTTAAAACTGAAATGTAACGATATAGTATCACGAGTGTAGTATCAGTATATTGTATCACGAGAGAACAAAATAATGTATTTGGGGCGATTTTTTGAATCCAGCGCGAAGCGAAGTATTCTATAGTAGAATCCCTAGCATAGCGATGGCGGCAAAGTTTTTTGCTCGAGGTTAAATAATTTTGCTACCGTGTGGTACACTATGCTTTTCATCCTAAGCTATGAGAAAAATTCATCATACGAGAAAAATATTTTTTTATATTTGGATAGCCAATACCGCTTGCGTTGGCACGCGCTATTTTTTTTATTGTGTTTCAAATTCAAAACTCATTTCGGCACTGTTATTAAACGGTGGTAGCCTAGTGGGAGAACGTCCGGCTTCCAAGCACAAAATTGTGAGTTCAAGTCCCAGTGCAGGCACGTACCAATGTGTTTCTTGTAAAACATATGTACAAGTTTTGCGCTCAACAACACGTTAAACCATTCATTTTCAACCCCCGACGAAAATAGCGGTGTTTTAAGTTTGTTTATTTCTATAGATTCCCGGAACTCTGGTGGATATTGCACAAACTGCGGTTATGAAATTGAGAGATCATAATATTTAAAGCTCTCGTATATTTTAAGCGCTCATAATTATTACGATGAATCACACAAAGTTTTTAAAACCAATCGTTCCCGGCAAACGTAGTGGTAATGAATGGATATTGGATTTCAAACTGTTTCATACCTACGTCTGATTCATTAAAATATTTATTGGTGTAACATAAAACTGGTGTACTTTAGGGGTATTTTAATTATATTCCAGTTTACACTAAAGCACAGACTAAACCGACAGCACGCCTTCTTACGAGTACTTAAGTAAAATATACCTACATTTTCTTGACTCGAACCGCTGAAGAAATGTAGTACTGAGTACACTCATACTAACAATTCCGAGTGCTAGGGATATTCCCTACAATTATTTGATACATAGTTAAACAATCTTTTGTTTTATCTATACATTTTCATCATTTCCGCCAAGCAGTAGTGTGGCAAACATTACTGTGTTCTGGTGTGAAAACCACTGTTTTCACTAGGCAAATATCCCAGGAGAAGAACGCAGCGCAATATGCATTCAATATAGACGCTTACCATCAGGTGGACGAATGTAAAAATTAAAGGTTCTTGTGGGATAATTGTTAGCGCGGGTGAAACCGCGGGCTCTGCTACTAGTAATTATATACCCTATCCTATGAAATCATTTATTGTATGTAGGCAAAAATTATGCACTTTTACTAGTCAAACGCAAGTCTCATATAATTACAAAGAGAAAAATTAAAAATAAATCAAATATGTTTAACTATGACTATGATTTACTTAAAATATGATAATTTTACGTAACTTCTATGAAAAATTTTGTTACCGTCAAAACTGAATATTATGTACTCCTTTCTAGGGGACACAGCGAGTATTACCATCATATTCGATGTGTCGAAACTGCCCTTGTATTGTTTCGATGTTACAAACATTATTATTATTATACTTGCTATTTATTTTTAAATCCCTTATAGAAACTTCAATTTCATAATTGGTTCAGATGTTTGATTTGCTGACTCGCTCCGAAACGAGGCAGAATATATTTTTACGTTTTCAGAGTTTATAACCTTGAAAGGAAGATTGAAAGCAACATTTGTAAAGACGGTGAAGGTACGTATGCTCGTCGCTCGACTTCGTCTTTTAAAAGCATTACAAAATATGTATTGAGGAATAATTTAAAGCGAGTGCAGGTGTTGTGTAGGGCACTACCCAACTGCTGCCATTACATCTCTGATCTCTGAAGCTGCAGGAGAGGGACCCTACTGCAGCTTGTCAGAGAAGTAATGGTGCCTATTCAGTTGGCACAAAATAACTAATGGCAAGTAAGTTTACATTATTATCATTTAAGTTGAGAATTATTTCGGAGGTAGGTATGTTATCCACAAATCCGGACTGGGCCCCCGTGGTGGATTATGGCCTAACCCTCCTCACGAAAGTGAGGAGAGACCCGTGCCCAGCAGTGGGACGTTATGGGTTAATGATGAAGTAAGTTTGCTTGTACCTAACCTAAAACTATTGTACAGCAATCTCTATAGGTAAACAATGACTCCAACACACATTGGAGTAAAACTCGAATGGGAACTGCTCCAAATTTCTTGTGAAATTAGCACAGAAATATTATAAATAGGTATTTTTTTAACTTAATTATTACATTTTAAAGGAGCAAAAATATAGTTATGTAACCTCTCAGTAAGTGTTCACCTGTTCCCTGTACTAGTATTAACTGTGCTACAGGGTACAGGGGGCATACCATGACCTCTTAGAGCGATTCAATTGAAGACCTAAACTGAACCGCGTCGCATAATCGTACCATGACGTCTTAATTTTTATGTTGCTGCCATTTTCAACCTAAACTTGATCCAGTTTAGGTTGAAATTGGCAGCAACATAAAAATAAGACGTCATGGTACGATTATGCGACGCGGTTCACTTTAGGTCTTCAAATGAATCGCTATAAGATGTCATGGTAGGCCTCCTGGACCTTCCCCAATACAAGGTGCTATAATAAATTATACTGTTATTTAATTAAGGTTTGATTATAATAATAACATGAATCAATTGATTGACTGATTTATAATAGTAGAGATCTTTGCTTGTATTTGTTTTATATCATTGACGAACGAGCTCTGGGTTTTTTTATCCAAAGTCACAGGAGCTATGTATTATCCACAATAATAATTATAGTTATAAGTAGCATGATAATTTGATAATAACTCAAGTAATAATAATATGGTTCATGTGAGATACAGCCTGGTGACAGACAGACAGACAGCGGAGTCTTAGTACATCATAGGGTCCCGTTCTACCCTTTGGGTACGGAACCCTAAAAACGAGACATTAATAAGTTGAAGTTGAAGATGAACATTAATTATATAACTTACATTTTAGTAAAAAATATATTAATGGCGGTAACGTGTTATGCATTACTAAACCTATGTCATTATGCATTACGCAAGTGATCAGAATGGCGTGAGGATAGAACCTTAGGTGGGTTCTATCTTAGAGATAGAACAGCACTCCTAGTTAGGTGGGTAAACATCAGCAAATGCCTTGAGACGCGGGCGGAGACGGCTCTGCGGCGGCGTGCCGTTTGTGTCCCGGATGGTCGGATGTCAGATAATTTACGCTCGACTAAATGCTGTACTGTCAATCGGAATCAAACTTTGTAAATAGTGACATACAGTGTTTATTTAGCTTCGTACTAGATCTATTTCTATACAATTTCCGCAATAAACTAATGTCATTCTCATTTCACATGATAATTGCTTTTATTTGGCGTCGTAAGATCTCACTAACATTATAAAAAAATATGGAACAATGGATATTATAATTTTATTTTTTAAGTAAAACTTCTTTTTACGCTCGCTTGATTTGGGGAGTAAGTTGGTGAATGCGTTATGAAAAATGTGATCGGGCGAGGTGAACGGAAGTTGAGAGGGAGATATAAGTTACTGAAGATAGAAAGAGAGAGAGCGTTACGTTACGTATATTTTTTTACAATATCTTTTATAAAAAAACATTTGGATATAATTTTTTTTGTTGAAGTTTTACTTCTACTATGTGTCCCAGCACACATTTAATGTTTTATAATGGAAAGTTCTGGGTGACACCGTGTCTGTTATGGGCAGGCGTGGCGCTTACCATCAGGTGAACGATTGCTCGTCTCGTTACTTAGTAACATTAAAAAAAACTATAGGTTACATGTTTTGATAAAATTTAGTAGACAGCAGAGATACTTAGAACATAGGGTACTTTTATTCCAGTAAAAAAATATGGTTCCTGTGGGATAACAGGTACCGCGGGTGAAACCGCGGGGCGCTGCACTTCCGCTAAGACTTTTTTATCGTTAAATTTTAACCTTGTTTCTTTGTTCCAGGTTCGATCGAAAGCACAGTATATAAGATAGAACCCACCTAAGGTTCTATCTTCACACCATTCTGATCACTTGCGTAATGCATAATGACATAGGTTTAGTAATGCATAACACGTTACCGCCATCAATATATTTTTTACTAAAATGTAAGTTATATAAAATATAACAAAATTACAGGGTAGTATAAAATTAAATGTTTGATTGTAAAATTTGCTGCATTATCCTATTACCACCAAAAAGCGTGTGTTAAATAAATAACTTTAATTTAAAAGCGATATTCATTAATAATTTACATGTTGATTTTTTTATGTTATCTTGTACCTACTTGAAAATTAAACGAGCACTCAACTATTTGGAATTATTTCGGTATAATAGCTTCAATAAGTATCTATACAGTAAGTAGGTGTAAGAATCTATTCATTTGCGTCGGTATGCCTACCTAGTGCCGGAGAGTCGACTATTTATTTCACACAATTGTAATTGCAGAATCTAAGATTAATAATAAAATATAAGTAAGCAATATAAATCGCATTTCAGCATGCAAACACGTTGCTTACATATAAAAAAAAAAACAGTAGCATTCAAACATGGTCGCCTTGTAAAACTAGTTTATTGGCGAACTGGTCCAGCAGCTTACACTTTAAAGAAGATAATCGCCTACATGTTTACGTCTGGTACTAAATAATGTAATAAGGACTAAGACTTGATTTATCTTACTTTGTTTCAGAGGAGAAGCATGATCCGTTATACACCAAACACAAAATAAGGCTGTATTCGAGAAGCACTCACGCGCACGGACTCGGGTCGCGACGGAGACTGCCCCTCCCGCGGCGACACCTTTCGAGACAGCCAGCCCCCTCTCCCTCCCTGCAGAGCGGACCGCTCCGTGCATGAGCGAGCGATGAGCAGAGCGGTGACCGTCCACAAAAGCATCCAAAAACATTAAAAAAAACAGCACAACGGAATGAAGTATGCCTACCCCCCACAGAAACCATTGACCCCCACGCTATTATCGTTCGTTAGCAAGTGTTTTCCGATCAGTATTTTTAGCACATTTTGTAATAGAATGCATGCGATCTTACCTAGCACGCTACAATAATATCGTCATGACAGAACTGGGAAAGTACGTGGGACGCATTGGAATAACGCATTTATTTTGTACGGAACCTTTGTAAATGAATGCGTTGCCTTCGAACGCTCGCGTATGCACTGTCGTAGACCCGATTGTCTTTCCAACGATCACGATCTCTGCGCTACCAACACGAGCCCTGCGCTTTCTCGACACTTCCTCCGTCTAAACCTTACCCTACCTTATACCTATTTATATTAAATTAATATACATGCCCCAATTAATAATACATTTTAGTGTCAATAACGGTTACCTATCTATGTATCTATTTATATTATCAGGCGTGTGCGCAAGATCTGCATTACTTGATTACCGCATAGCCAGATAATCAGACAGGCGCGAACAAAGCATCACTGGTCTTCAAAAAATAAAAATACTTTACCTTATTTACCTACATACCTGTATCTTCTAAGCAAGCGTGCTTCACCTTCGGCGACGTCTCGTCGATTCTCATCAGGCGAGATCGTAGTAAGACTCTGGCCTAGAAGCTAGTACACTAGTACATATTTATCAAGGTACCTTCCTACCTACCTACCTCTATATGTACCTCTTTCTAAGTACTAATACTACGTTGTACATAGTACGTAGCATAATTAGTATATTAATTCCATGCTTATAAATAAGTAACGCCTAACTCTACGCAAAAATTACGTCATCTATTCTTCAATTACTTTGATAATAAAACTCAAGATAGTACAATTATTATTAGGTGATCTGTGATACAGCCTTAATTATAAAATGTAGGACTGGAGAGTGACATAATTATTATTCTGAAATAAATTAGATCTCGTATGGTTTCTGTTTGATAATAATTAGTCATCTATAAGTTGAAATGTATTTAATTATAATAATTACTTGACCTAGTAACTCTTTGAATGAAATACGTAGTTGAACAAAAGGTGGCATTGAAAATAATATACGTTCGTCTAGCTGAATGTCTGCTTCATTTCGTCCGTTACTACGTTTACTTGTTATTGATTTCTTGCCTCGTCTTCAGCATATAGCTCAATAGGCTACCTATTCGTGCCATGTGTTGCCCAAAACTTCTAGATTCTTGTCAGCCATTTTTCAAAGTTTTAAATTTTTTCGCTTCCATCTCTAGGTACTTGTGTATGTGTGTTTGTTTCTTTGTTTTAAGAAACGTCCAGAACACTTCTAGAAAATAAAATACTTTACTATTATTACTATTTTACTCTAGGTGGAGAGTGAGTGAGTGACTAATGTAAAGTAGTGTAGATATTTAATTTGTCTTTATTCCAATTTTTTTTTAATTTATCTAATTAGTAGTGGAAGGCCTCATCTGCAAGAGACCGCCTGTTGCGGTTTAAAGGGCACTGTTTCCAGCGAAATTACTGGGCATATGAGACTCTAGAGCCGATGTCTCAGGGTGACGAGCGCAGTGTAGCGCCGCGTAAGATTATACAATGCAAAGTTTTGGGAGCCAATGGGAAACTATTATGGCCAGGCGTAGCGCTTACCATCAGGTGAACGACTGGCTCGTCTCGTCACCCAGTAAAATAAAATAAAAATATCTTTCAAAGAATAGGTGACTAATAAATAGACATATTGAAAATATTTTTCGTTCAAATAAATGTTTGAGTAAAAAATTATACTTTTCCGATATAGCATAATATATAAATGAGAGTAAAGATTATAACTACTAAAGGCGTGTACACATTTGCCAAATAACCTTCCTTAGAATACCAATATTTTTGTACTACCTATAGAGAGAAAAAAAAAAAAAGAAAAAAAAAAGAGTTTTTCTATTCTATTCTATTCTACCTATAGTAATTTTTTTGTTTTTTAGTAGGTATTGTGTTAAGTCCTTTATTACAATTACCTACCTCCCTACTCAGTTCTATTCAATATAGATTTATTCTATTCTGTTTTATTCTACTTTTTGTCGAATCCATTACTTGGGATGCTAAAAGGTCATAAGGTTAAATAAAATACCAATATTTTCTACTGCAACAAGTGAAATTTAATTATTCATATTACATTTTACTAATGACTTGTGTAGTCATTACTACAGATATTGGATTATACTACGGATATTATTTATAAACTAGCAGTGTCCCGTGGTTTCACCCCCTTTGACTTCACAATATTCCACGGGCACATTGCATAACATTTTGACATTGCTTACACACTTAGTATGCTTTCACTCGTTTAGACGTTATAAGTATATATATATATATATATATATATATATATATATATATATATATAATTATTATAATTATATATTTGAATCTAGGTGCTCGTTGACAGGCAGTAAGTAGTAATAAATTAACATTATAGGTATATATACAATAAAAATAAATATATCAAAAATAAAATTATTTACATTAAGTACATATTTACAATTCAAAAGAATAAAATAAAATAAATTGAGGGAATAAATAATTATATCAATGAACACAACAATACACACAATTAATTTAATTAAAACTTTAAAAAAAATTATATTTTATTAAAATTAAAATTCATCTATAGTAAACACGATTCACAGTCAATAATTTCTTAAAACACTAACACGGTATAAGTTTAATATACTCAGGTACGTGTAAATAAAATAATAGTGGTAATAAACTAAAAAAAAAAAAATGATACTCCACGAGTGCCGAAGGAAGTGAAAACTTGAACTTGGAAAAAAGTACGTGTGTTTATTTTAAATCGACAGGAAACATTTTATTGTGCAAGATAACTATTAAATGGAGTACTTTTAAATGGAGTGTTTTTTATTCATTATTATATTCATTGTAACTACTACTACAAGAATTATATTAAAATTTTCATTAAATGAGCTATTTATTCTACATGAATAATAATGCATATTATTTTAGATACAGTGATTGCAATCTACATATTGCATAAAACGTAAATTTGCAAATACATGAAAGAAGAAATTTATTCCATTTGTATAATTTGAAATGGATACCAATTAATACTTCTTTAAATTTATTTAAACAACATTATTATTAGTAAGGTAGAAATACATTACATGTATGCTTAGAGTGCATACGAAAAAGTGAGATATTTTCTTATATACCAGGAAAAAAAAAAATCTTCTAATATTCGATTCGAAAAGTTTCCACATGAATATATATCTATGTTGTATGTAGACAGCTATGAGTCAACTGGTCAGTTGCACTGTGCGCCATGTAACAGGACATTCAAGACAAAATTTGGCTTTGCCAGCCACCTACGCTCTCACCTCCGGAGCTAACAAGGTTCGCCGCTGACGGATACGTCAAGGAGGACACCAACATCATCGTCATCATATTATACAATATATACATAGATATATTACCAATGTATTTCATCCCAAACACAACTCTCGTGTAAACGGGGCCGATGTACCTATATACAGTTGTACCTATATACAATGTTTTACTACCTCAAAAATGCCCAACACGCCTAAGAAAATTTCAATTCAAAAATAAAATAACAAAGCAGACAAGAACTTATTGGTTAATGCACAAACATTTTTTACTTTTAGACGTGGACACCTTGGAGAGATGGCAGAAAAAAAACAACTGAAATATAAAATGCCAAACCGCATCAAATGAAGTCAATTATACAATATTATTAAATTATGACACTTTTCATAATTATGTCTATATCAATAGAAAATTATAACACAAAAAAACAACTAAGTCAAACAAATTATTCCTTTTCACTTCGTACTCGTGGATCTTTTCTTGTTTTAAATTATAATTTTTTTACGCATACTCAATCAAATAAATAGTCCTAAGGGCCTAACCACACGGCGTATTTTATACGCGCAGACGGCGCACGTTTACGAACGCGCGTTTACGGCGCCCGAGATGCCCAGAAAGCAGATTGTTGCATTTGTATCGATTCAAACGCGCGTAAAAAGCGATACAAACATGCGCAAGAAGCGCGTTGGTAACAGGTTTGTATCGCGTTTGAATCAATTCAGGCGATTTTATAAACCGTTGCATTAAAATAACCACACAATCTTCTTTCACGACGCCAAGATACAACTGACGAGCGACTACAGCGCGTTTGTATCGATGTATCTGCGCGTTTGACGAACGCGCGTTTACAGCACCACTCATTTTTTCACGTGTGATTGGGTTACAAGGCTGCGACTAAATCTCGTTTGAATAGCGTTTACGCGTTATCTGCGCGTCGTCTGCGCGCATAAAAAAAGCCGTGTGCTTAGGCTCTAAATTAGGAGGAAGTAGAATTTAAACGAAGTACGATTGTTCTTCGTTGATGGAGTTGGATCGGCTTATTCGGGTTTCCTTCAGTTCCACAATCTCGTTAATCGTTGGGAGTCGGGTTTTAGTGCCGAACACGAAGACCTATAAACAAAAAACTAATGAAAATGTGACAGCGGGACCGCGTAACGCGTCTAAGCCGATCACCAACGGGTGGCCGGTGCCCACTAATGAAACAATGTGCCCGTGTAACGATGGAATAATGTCAAAAACACACTGAAGCACGACTTAGAATTTAGGTCGTGGTTAACAAGAAAATGTAAATAGCGTGAAGTGTCAGATTTATGGGTTTTAATACACAACAAGTACTATTATTACAAAACAATTGTACTTGTTGTTGTTGTATTGTGTTACCTACACCAATTGAAATTTAAGTTTTTATGATTTCATAATAAATACCAAAATTTTATAGTGGAAACTGCCATTTTTGTACGATGCCTAATTATGAATTCCCGTTTTAAGAATTTTAGTCTGTCTGTTTGTTTGAATGTTTGTAGGCTCCGAAACGGCTCAACGGGTTTCAAAGAAAATTAAAGAGTTTATAAAAGGGATCGTAACTTAAATTTTTCTGTATGGTTTATTTCGATAGCTTCCAGGTTGCTGAAGACAAGTTAACTCGGCTATTGTAGCGCGTTTACGTTGTGATAGTCCGATTGTGATTATGTTTCTTTATTGAAAACCTCGTGATTTGGGTTTGCAGCTATTATTTTTAGAAATAGATGCATCTGCTTTTGGTTCTTTACTTGGCTTTTCGTGGCAGCTGTATTTCTAACTTTCGCATTCCACAGTTTCGTTAATCTCTCTATAATTTATGGGATAAATTATAAAACACAACTTTAAAATCCTTTTATAATGATACCACTGAAGCACTATTAGGGCTCTATCACACTAGTTTGGGAACGTGATTCGAATGAGGCTATTGGTGAACGTGCTTGCAGCGGATTCGTCGGGAGCGTGCAGCGATCAATTCGGAAGGTCGGTTAAGTGTGGGGTGTTCCATTTTTTCGTCGTTCGCCGCCTAACGCTACTTGCCCATGCTGAAGTAGAAAAATGTCCTTGTCAAAAAACCTATAATAATATGACTTCGACAGAAACAGTGACAAGGAAACCCAGGCGAATAAAAATGGCCATGGGTAGGTACCTAGGGTAATATTATATTATATACTATATTATATTACAAGTGGGGGCAGATTTCTAAAAAATAAAAAAATACGAATTACTGCTACCTTTGCAGCCTTTATTGATCGTCGTCGTAGTCGCATGCTGGCGGACTCCCGACTGCTACCGCAACGGTGCCCGCAAGCGTGACTGCCCAAGGAACCGTTTTAGTGTGGCCGTGCCTTATCTGTATGGGATTGTCACCTCAGTATATGGGCTCTATACATTGATAACTAAGGTCCCCCAAAAAATAAATGATTTTTAGTATTTATTAGTATCATAATTGTTACGTTTTGTAAGTGACGGACAAAAGCTTCATTTTCGGCAAAAAAGCCACGATTCGGCCATATTTTTGTTTTCGGCCATAAACCAGCCGAAGTTTTGGCCGAGCCAAAATCAGAACGTTGTGGATTGTCGCGCGTCGTTCACCGTACATCGTAAAGCTCGGCCATATCAGGTGACATGACGTTCGGTTAACTTTGGGGTGAATCGGGACTTTTATTTTTATTTCAGACATGCATTGTAAAGGTAACCTCAAATTAGCAAAAGTTTGTGAAATCTGTTAATCGAACAATTCATGTAAAAAGAAAAGTTAGTTTTTACCCTACACTTGTTTTTTTTTTGTGTTGTGTAAAATTATTATTTTCCAAGGAGATTCCAAATGCAAAGTAGTTTTTCAGAAATCGGGATTAATTATATTACCGTACCAGTACCACAAGAATAATGCGATTTTTTGTATCCTCTAATAAAATATTCCAATTACTTATCGTATTTTCTTCCGTTTTTTTTTTATTTTATCATAAAAAGTTATGTGAAGTTTCATAAAATCGCGCACTACAAATTTGTACTGCACAGTACTAAGTGACGTTCGATAACTTTTTAAAAGGGGGCTATACATTAATTAATAAATAGCTATTTCTCTCCTTGGGTGTAAAAAAACAAATAAGATTTCAGTGTAGGTATAACTGAAATATGAATACTTTTTAATGCCTAATTCATATTCGTATTCGTTTTCGGCAGTTTAATTTTTTATTTTTAACATCATTAATAATATAAATTAGACCATTGAGACTTTATATAGCTTTCTGATACAGAATCAAATGGGCTTTTTTTCAAAAAGTCTGGTTTAATTATTAAGCTATAACGGTATTTAATTTTGTCAAAAAAATAAATTTATTGCGTTACTGTTTTTGACCACGGTAAACAAGAGTGTATATTTCAAGTGGAAGAGCGAAAAGTGTCTGTTATTTACAATGCGTTGTCCACTAAGACCAATTGTGGGACACCTGCCCGCCGCCAGTGTCCACTGCCAGTGAGTTCAAAATAGTGCACGAGAGCTTATTGCCGCTCAATGGATAGTTTTTGTTTTTGTTTTTTTATTTTTCGGGTTCTGGGTGGAGCTGTAATTGTTATGGGCACGCGTAGCGCTTACCATCAGTTGAACGACTCCGAACGATTCCAACGAATACGAATGATACGAACGACCTCATAGTGTTTTCCCATACAAAAAACTCAACAGTTGTGTTTTTTCCGCACTCCCCGCAAGTTATGAAAAAGGCGACAGTTGTCTTTCAGAGTTGCATTTCGCAGATTCATGGTGTCGCTGTAGTCGTGGAAGTTGCCAAGTTTTGATTCAAAAGGTTAAAGTTCTATCACCTAGCGATTAGCGAACGAATTTTGAGCGAAGCGATAAGTGAACGTGTATAATGTACATCGCGAGAGATCGGCGCGGGCGATGTCGTCGCGCGACTGCCACGAGCTAATTCTGATACAGCGCGCACGGCACTTGCTGTCAGAATACGACTGAACCACGGTGCACGCGATTGTACATTGTACACAATGCCGCCCACGCCACGATTCGCGCGCGCGACGTATTCACTGCGAACACCTACACTGACCGCCTCTCTCGAAACACCTTCGCACATCGACTCTTGTACGTAGAGTGGTATAGTAGGCCATTTCAACTATTCTCCTTATGAAAAAAAGGTTAAAGTAGATGGTATCCTAGTAATAATACAATTTACAAAGTTTTTTGGCGTATGTCGACCAGCTTGAGGGTCATCCGTAAATGACCTTAGACGTTAGAGCTTACGATTAGCTGGTGCAGCAGAACTTGCGATATACTCGCGGTATTGATTTTCGTACAGTATTGTGCATGTGACCATTGAATTCTGAAAATGGGACCTTTTTTAATTGGGACACCGTGAAAATTTAGCGAATGGGATATTTTGCGAGTAAAAGCCGCACGCGCAAATGGCTGCGAGAAGATGTGGAAAGGACACTAAATCAACGAAATGGCACATTTCTTACTGTGTCAATTTCCTTTACTCGTGTATTTCACCAATACCAAGAAACACGAGTATCTACGACAAAAGGGGAAATAATTAACTTCATATTTTCGGTTTCCGCCCCAAAACCCCCATTCTTAACGTAAGAAAGACCTTGCCTCGTTCTTCCACTGAAGTGTACTTACCGGCTCATTTAAAGTACGAGGCATCTCGACCATCTCCATTACTGCAGGGTTGAGTTGCGACTCACGACGATATGAACCTGTAGACGCAAACATGGAAATATGAATACCGTTAACCTAACATGTTTCACGAGCGACTAAAGGGGATTAGGTACTATGAGTTTCAACGGATCACATGATCCGACGGGAAAAAACAATATTTATTTGAGTTGTAAAACCTGCAATTTTATTCAATTGGAACGAGAACTGTAATGTGTTACTGACACAATGCGAGCATGTGATCCGACAGGAATTGGGAAGTTGGTAGGTACCCGAGACTTTGAAAATTATATGTAAGTTCATGCGAGGGATTAACAATTAAAGTTGAAACAAGACAATTAAGGCCGGTTCAAAATATGTGCGGATTCCGGTGCCGCAACGCGCATATCGCCCTGCTCAAAACACAGCGGGTAGCAAAAGAAAGTGCTAGAATAGGTAAAGATTATCGCATATATATCATGGGGAATTCAGTTACACAACAGTTGCGGTAATCCCATACATTATACCCGGTGGAATACCGGATGGGTTCTATGACTGGGTGCGGTAGCGGTAATCGCATATTATTTTAATACGTCTTCATTGGAGTTTTAGGTCATGTTATGTGAATACTTACCATTAGAATATGATGATTCTATATCAGCGTCCTGTAGCTCATGTAGCTCCTGTCCTTCCTGTCCTTCCCTGGCTTCGCAAGGCGAATTGACGCTGGAACTACTTTTAAAACACATCACGCCTCCGATGGAGAAGCCTACTAACAAGCAACCCAAGAGAAAAATTCCGCACAATATGTAAATGCCCTCGGTTTGTTCAGTTTCTAGAAATGAAAAGAGAAACCTAATGTAAATTAAGAGCTGAAAATGTCCACCGTTTTTTTGTTATTATTTTTTTAAGTACATCATTTATTTTGTATCTTAAATATAATTTGTATGAAATTGTTAATAATTATGATTTATTAATCTCTAAAATTAATAATTCATTATCAACCCATATTGTCCCACTGCTGAGCAGGGGTCTCCCCTTACTTTCGTGAGGAGGGTTAGGCCTTGGTCCAACACGAGCGCCCGGTCTGTATTGGTGAATTACATACCTACCGCTGAAATAATTCTCGGGTAGGTATGTGGGTTTCCTCACGATGTTTTCCTTCACAGAAAAGCGAGTGTTCGAAAGTTATAACGTACACATGTTTTATAAACTCAAAACTCAAATCATTTATTGTAAATAGGCAAAATATTGCACTTTTACACGTCAAAAATAATATCTTATATATAAGTAAAGAAATACAAGAAACATTGTCCGTGCCCTCACTGGGAAGGCGGACGTTCTCCCATTAGGCTGTACCAATATGTTCTTGTGAAACATATGCATGTAATTATCACTCACGTTTCAATGAAGCAAAACCTCGTGAGGAAACCCACTACCTACTTGAGAATTATTTCACAGGTAGGTATGTTATCCACCAATATAGACCGAGTGCTCGTGGTGGATTAAGGCCTAATCTTCCTCACGAAAGTAAGGGGATACCCCTGCTCAGCAGTGGGACGATATGGAGTGATAATGATGTTGACATAATAATTAGAATTAAATTTCAATAAAAAAATCCTTCAATGAAGAATAATCAACACGTTATTTAATGCGGCATTTCTATAAACAAATATTGTTATCAGATATATGTGAAAAAAGTCGCTAGCGAGTTTCAAAAATTTTTATTTTTCGAGATTTTTACTGACCTCTCGATGCGGCGGTTGAGGTTATTATTTGTGCTTCGTTTAGATCCAACTGCCGTACTGTACTACGGCCGCGGCTGTTAGTGGCGTACGTAAATGCTATCAAATCATCAATCTCTCCTTTTTTCAGGTCAAAGTTTCCTGTTGTGTCGTACTCATGATATACAACATTCCCATTCTGTTGTCTCAATTCGAGGTGTATCAATTGGGTTCGGCCGCCGTCCCAGTCTAAGTAAATGGAGAAAAGAAGTTAGTCTAGTACGGTATTACGATTCATATATCCTATTTATATAACCTGTCTTTTGTTGGTTGATTCTAGGTTAATTAATATCGGTTTGATTAAATAATTAACGTGTTATTGTGAAGTTAAATCTGTGTTGCACGTTTCTGTTGACATATATATATATATGGCCTCTAAGGGGGCGTGCCCTCTAGAGGAACGTGCCCCCTGGTTGGGAACTCCTGCTCTAGAAATTATTTAAAATTCAATGACACCATTTTTTATCAAATTCCATTATGCCGTTTAAACTATAGGTCGAAAAAACATACGTACAGCGTGGCGCTACAATGGCGACATTAAATGAGCACACGCATCCGATTTCGCGTTTTTAATATTTTAAATTATGGATTATTTGTATTACATTATTTTTATATAATTACAGACAAGTAGCCAGCTTGTTCAATAACACCGTTGTGGCGCCATGCTGTATATACAACTATACACGTACATAATCCTCCTTCTGGGCGGACGGGTAGAAATAATTGCTTTACCAGAACTGTTCACAAGACGCTTGCTTTTACTTACTTTTCTGACAGTTAATGTGGACCAGATTGTAATATCGTGTCACGTAACAACTTGGCGCCTGCGGCGGCCCGCCGTTGAGCACTGAGTACAGGCATTCAGTCCGTTCGCTGCCAAGTATGTGCTTGGCGCCACACTCGAGCCTTCCGGCTTCATCTTCACCGGGAATCCACGACAAAATCGACGAGTACCGATAAATATGGCCTTCTACTTTCTACAAACAGAAGAAGTTGTAACAGTTTAGGCCAGATTTAGGTGGGACGTTTCGCTTTTGGCGAGAAATTTAAATTTCAAACAGTTTTGTCGTTTTTGGAGCTAAACCGGGTTATATATTGTAATGGATAATGAAATTTACAATAATCTTAGACTAGTTTCCACAGTCAAGTGCCAAAAATTAAAAGTACTTAAATTTTTAATTTCCCGCCTAATGAACGCAAGTTTGCTTTTGCAAAACGTATCACCAACAAACCGACCGCACGTGTCGGTGCCGTTCCATACAAACAAATGTTTTAAAGTAAAATAGCTGGATAAATGGCTTGAATTCTTTGAATTTTAATGCTAATTATTTTACGGTGAGGCAAATAATTGCCTGCATTACCCGCAGGGCCTGAGTAACCCTTAGGCTAGTTAAGCTGCAGCCTAGGGCGCGAGGATCGGGGGGGGGGGGGAGACAATTTGAGACAAACCGAGACAATTTGGTTGTCCTCATAATAAGTCTAGGGCGGTCAGAACTCTTGATCAGTCGCTGATTACCCATTACATTAAGTGTACATACAACGTGCGCCGCATTGGCTGAGCGTTCAACCGATACAAATAAGATTTTTTGTTGATTGTCAAAAACAAATATATTCTCAAAGTTGAAATTCCTTCATTCAGGGGTTACCCTTTACAGAATTTTTATTCCAAACGATGTGAGTATGAACCACCACCGATGACTTGGTTTTGTATTATAAAAATAACTAAAAATCGTATGCTTAGATTGCTTAGCTGATTCGTTCTAAAGCTAGCTAGAAAAAGTTAACTGAATGAATCGCGAAAAAAAAAAAATTCAAGCGCGAGTTGTATCCATAGGTTCTCATCAATTACCCTGTTTATTCCCAACTCACACTAGCGGTCTGACTCAAACTCAAACTCAAACTCAAATATCATATACATAAGTACAAAAAAAAATAGTATCGCGTTTGACCACTATCTCACCTGATGTTCATTGACAATGCGGTCTACGATAGTGCACGCTTACGTAGAAGTAACTTATTCACTCGTGACTTGACCCCCAGGTTGTAGCTATCGGGAAACACAGACTCCGGCAAGGAGGTCCCATCATTTGCGGTACGCATAATAAATGTGGAGGCAAACCGCTTACTACGCTTTTGCGTATTTCGCCTACTTTGCAGCTTACTAACTTACTTGGCTGTTGGTGTAAAGGGTCTTTCCGTCAGCAAAGGTCCAAGAGAACTCCTTCGGGTCAGGGTGGGATTCCAAAGAGCATTCCACGTTCTCGCGCTCGCCAGGCACTACGCCAATAACCATATCGTTTTCGTTCGCACAAATAGGCCGGACTGAAACACATGCTGATGTTAGGTATTGTACCCTCTTAGGTGGGTCGCAGCTCACGCGACTGATCCGCGCAACAGATGCTCGGGATATGTCAAATGTATGGCATGGCGTCGCATTCGAGCGCCATTCGGAATTCTACCATTACATAGGCTATGTCAAGCACTGCTTTATGCCTTTTATTAATTGCCTATTTAAGTAATCTCTGGGGTGTATGTAACAGAATACCTATATAAGTAATATACTGTTTAGCCCGATATACATTTACATGTAAATGAATGCCGATTAAAAAAATGTGAATGTGAAAATATACATTTATATGTAATTGAATATGATATGCGGCTGCATACGTACCCAGTTGCGAAAAGTACAAAAAAAAATTTAAGCTATTTCAAAATTCTGCAGATACGAGTACTGCACGAGGTTTTTAGGTTTCTTATTCCTCTGCGTTTGATCGCGTTTTTTTACCCGACTGTGGCAGAGTCTAAGGGATGGGGTAGGTTTTGAACTGTCTATGGATGTGTAAGTATGTGTGTGTATTAATGTATATATGTATTTAAGTAGGCATGTTCCACTGTAGTGTCTTAACTACTCATCTGAAATTCATGAACGAAGTGTCGATCGATTCATGGTTATGGTATCATAACCTAATTTTATTAAATATTAGATCACTAAGAGACTCCGTAACCGTGTTTTAGTATTTTATTTTTTGTATTCCCTACGTGTCAAATACTTACATCCTACATTGATGGTAACTTGAGTCTCGTAGAACTGTTTAACCAGGTGGAAGTTGTGCGCGCGGCAGGTGAGAATGCGCCTGTCGTCTCGGAGGGATGGAACGAGAGTGAGGGACGAAATTGTGAAGTTTCCCTTGTGCTGTTCCTAAACAAATAATGAACGAGATGCTTTTGAAGGACAGATGAACTTCAGAGTGAAGGTAGACCTAGGCGAATCGGATCAGACGATGAATCTGATCACCAACAAAAAATACAGTAATATATTAAAATACGCGGCTAAATAAATTAAGCCAATCAGCGCAACACATTGTTTATCCACCTGCGGGGCTATGCAGCACGGTGCGGATCAGCTCGAGTTCGTTTGAATTTGACGTTTAATTGCCACGGGACTCGTCATTTCAATACGAATGACGAGTCCCGTGGCAATTAAACGTCAAAATGAAACGAACTCGAGCTGATCCGCACCGTGCTGCATAGCCCCGCTGGGCGCACCGAGAATGATTTAACTTGACATTACCTCACGGTTCAGTCTAGGGGGCACTTCCCAGAGGACCGCTCTTTCCGTGTGTGTCAAACAAAGAGTGATCCGAATCGCCCCGGCCTACCATACAGATATTATATCTCGCAAAGTCCGCTTGGTTATGGTCGTTGCTTTACGCCACCCGTTTTTAATTTATTCACACAATAAATTAAAAACGGGTGGCGGCTACTGTACAAACTCCTGGAGCCTCACAACGAACGGTTAAATCCATCCAGCTTAAAGCCTAAAACTGAATTGCCCAGCTAACTGTCACCACCAAGATCGCTCAGCGTTCATAAGTCGACCAGAGGCATTTATCTAAAGAGATCGTAACAATTTGTTTGCATTTATGGGAGTTTATATAGTCCATCTCAATTTATTTCTCTCTCATTCTCTTCGGTCTATTTTATGTCAGCCATGTCTATGTTTGTCATTTATGAGTGTGTGGTGCCAATCTAGACCGTTCAGTTTAAGGCGTTAAAATTAACTGCATGGGATAAGAATAAGTACGTGGTTACCCCCCTGTACTCTGCAGATGCGTTTACCAGAACACAGTGACACGCGTCACTATGTCCTGGACTGAGCGGTTTTGGTGAAATATAACATCTGTAAAACGTCACGGATATGCACATACCAGTGAGAAACCGCCATCAAGTATCATTGCGGCAAGCGTAATCTCGAGCAATACTGGCATCGAATTGGCAGATTTGGCTTACCTTGTGGACGTTAGACCTCAGCATCGAAGTCCCGAGGTGCCACGTGATCTCAGGCGGCGGCATGCACCCCACAACCACGCAGTCCACCACTCGCGGTACTCCAGCCTCAAACTCCAGGTTTTCGTTCAGACGAATCTCCAAATAGATGGGCTCTACTGTGGATTCACGACAAGTGCAACCATTCAACCAGATGCAATACAAGATATACAAACTTTAGACGTTGTAGTTGCAACCACGTCGGCTCGCACTGTAACTGTACCGTTTGCAAGAAACGCCACTAATATGATTTTAGGGTGGCTTGCACCATGTTCTTTAAATCAATTATTGTTACTTCAAGATTCAGAACCAAACAGAATTATTAGGTAATCTGTGGTGAACCTCAGATTAACTCAAAGTCGCCAGTTAAGTTAACGTTTGTATAAATTAAGATTTGCACTAAACAGACGTCCTACAAGATGTTAAACCACGTTCAAGCTACGGAGCTTGCATTGGGTTAATTCTAGATTTAATGACTTGGTGCAAGTCGCCCACAAACAAGTCGTTGCGAATGGACATAGGACCTATAATTATAAAAGATATCATGACTACGAATCGACAGTTACGAGGGTCGGTCAATAAGTTCGCGGAATGAAAGGGTTAGAATGAGACAGGAATATAGTCTTATACTTATAAGCAATTAGCAATAATGGTTGGAGTATCAACTACCACAATTTTTTATATCCTCCACTAACATTTTGCGTGTCAAATGTCAGTGTAATATGGGTCCAAGAGAGCTCATGGCGCTTCACGAGCAATAGCGCGCCGCGCAAGTTTTTAGAACTAGCAAAAATCTTGATAAGTGTATGTGCCGAATTATCACTGGAGACAAAACATCGGCTCATCACTATGAGCCTTAGAAAAAGCAGGAGGCAATGCAGTGGTATAAGAATAGCACAGCCTCGCCTAACAAGTTCAAGGTGACACGATCGGTCGGACTGTGAAAGTATTTCGTTAATCGACTACAAAGTAAAGGCGTCAACATCACTGGACCATACTTCGCCAGTTTGCTAGACCAGCTAAAATTGCCAGCAAGGAAAAATAAAGAGAAAATAGCCTCAAGGCGTGATGCTCTTGCACGACAACGCGCCAGTTCACAAGAGCCATATTGCGATGGCTGCCCTACACAAGTGGCTTTGAAACTTTAAACCACCCAGCTTATAATCCAGGTCTGGCCCGGTCGGATTATTTGTTCCCAAAAATTAAGAAAGCTTCAAGGAAACCAATTTTCTTAGGATGAAGCAGTGAAGTCGGCGATTTCAACCCATTTTGATAGTCTCGAACAAAACTTTTTATTTTGATGGGTTAAACAATGTATTATTAGGGTTAAGAGAGAATAGAATATTAAAAAGAATAAATAATTTTGGGTTTAATTTCTTCTTTCTTTGTCATTACGCGAACTTTTGGAACCCTCGTCGATCGTATAATAGATAAAATTTGAATAGATATTATGACATGTTGCATTGTGTGTTTTTTGTAATTCTCAATATAGCATAAACGGGTGTATGTAATGATAATAGTACTTGGACCGACAGACGATTCAATTAGCGTGCAAGAATCTGTTTATTGACATACGTCCACGTCAGGACATTAAGAGTACAGCCTGGAGGCATTCTATTATGCTAGGGGCGCCCGACTCAAACAATGT
Source organism: Campaea margaritaria (assembly GCA_912999815.1). Classification (NCBI taxonomy): domain Eukaryota; kingdom Metazoa; phylum Arthropoda; class Insecta; order Lepidoptera; family Geometridae; genus Campaea; species Campaea margaritaria. The sequence continues at coordinate 14,060,733 of OU538788.1, forward strand.
TTCATCGCCAACAAGCATACAGCGCGCGTAACCCGACAACGTAATTTTTTTTGATAGAAGTCCTCGATTAAAAAATGTATGGCAGTTTCTATTGTAATTCTACAGAAATCGATACAGATTGGACCAGGTGCGAAAGTGATGCCAACATTTGCGCGAATGTTGGAAGCCTAAGGTACTTTGTAAGATAAAGGTACTTTGTTCGCAAACACAGTAGGTACGCACACAGCGGGATGAAGGAGTGCCTGTACTGTGATAACGTTTATGAAAGTACACAAAAGACGCATAATGGAATGATAGTGGATGACGGACAGATTCTTGTATCGCGAACCATTGGCAATTAACAGACATACCTACACTTGCCGCGGTCCTCGGCCCGCGGTTTCAACCCCGTTGACTACTACCCCACAGGTGCCGTAAACATTTACGGTGTAAAAAAAAGTCCTATGTATTATTCCATTACTTAAAGTTTCAATATACCAAATTGTATCAAAATCCGTTCAGGCGTTCCGTTGTGGCGTAAAGAGAGGGCAAAAACACAAATTGTCGCATTTATAATTCTGGTAGTGCCTCGCGGTTCCTCCCCCTTTAAGTATTATCCCGCAAGAACTATTCAGTTTTACGGGATAATAAGTATTATATACGTTCATCCAGGTAATAAATTATCTGTGTACAAGTATAAAATATGATTACAATGTATTTTTTTATGGATTTTACATATTTCAAAATTATGTCTATTTTATTGAGTCCGAGCAAAACCCGACATATCGGCTAAAACAGCTTCCCTTCGTTACTTTCTTTGCTAGACTTTTTAAACCTAAAGTCTGTATTTTTTTTTTAATTAAAGTAGTTTTACATATTACCGATTGCCGTTTAGGAAATGTATTGAATTCCCAGGAAATATGTAGGTTTAGTAAAATTAATTTCACACTTGGATTTTAGGTATTATAGCTTATTTTTAGGCATTTCTTAGGAAATGTCTATATCGACAGATTACATTACATTTTCGAAATCATAATTATTATTGTCACGCGTGTGTATTGCGTCACGTCGCTGCTAAGCTCGCGACATGGCCGTGTCTATATTAGCAATGACTTGCGACTGATTTCGGCAAGTTTTTTGGCTAGTCTAAAGACAAAAGCTTCCCAGAGCGACGTTTCAAGAAATCCTAGGCAGCGCATCCTAGGCAGCTAGATCGCGTACTTTACTCAAAGCGATATTTCAACTCATATTCTCAGGGCTTAATAGCGACGAAGAAAAAGATGAATTTCTTCTTGTTTCTTGAATTTCTTCTTTGAGAGACTTTCTAAGAATACGCTTTACTTACAATTCATTTTAATGACGACACTTGTCATTACCGGCGGGGTAATGTCGGCGTTCTGAACGAGACACTCGTAATGAGCATTAGCCTCGCTACGAGATGCGTTATCGATGTTGATCTTGGAGCGCAGTAAGCCATCCTCCGACATCTCCACGTGCTCGATGCTCTTGCCGTTTCTCTCCCACCACATGAGAGTGTCTCCGTAATCTGTGTTTTATTTAGTTATGTATTATATGCAGTAGCTAACTTTTAGTATAATAGGCTGGGGCTGAATCGGAAATCCTATAAGAAATTCTCCCATATTATTATGTTAAAATTTGCGGCTAACTAAACAAAACCTATCAGCGCTTCTATCCATCTGGGCGCGCCTAGAATGATTTAGCTTGAAATTACCTCACGGGTCAGTCTTGACAACGCTTCCCAGAGGACCGCTCTTTTTAAACGACTTAAAAAGGGACTAACGGAGATCTAAGATACCAAGAAAACTTGACATTATTTATTAAAGTTGACTATCTCGTCACAAAGAAAACAACATTATGACATAATGGACTAAAGTAATGGATATCTTCAAATATCCAAGTCAACAAAAGCTTTTTGTTTGTGTGCCTCGAGCTTTATGCACGTAAGATAGTGTAATACAATGTTTAAATAAACCGGTAATTAGAATTTACTTCACGAACAAAGAAATCTGCCCTGCCATTAGAAGTTATTTGAGTGGTGGTAGCCTAGTGGGAAAACGTCTGCCTTCTAAGGAGAAGGCCGTGTGTTCAAATTCCAGTGCGAGCACGTACCAATGCGTTTATGTAATTTTTACGTAATTATCACTCGCTTTTCGGTGAAGGAAAACATCGTGAGGAAACTCACATAGCCACACCCAAGAATTATTTCGGAGGATTCCACCAAACCGGACGGGGCGCCGTGGTGGTAGGTATGTTATCCACCAAACCGGACGGGGCCCCGTGGTGGATTATGGCCTAACCCTCCTCACGAAAGTGAGGGGAGACCCGTGCTCAGCAGTCGGACGATATGGGTTGTCCAAGATTTGAACTTTTTTACTAAGTAAACATTTCTTGGTAGAGGGTAGATTTCTTTGTTCGTTTTTGTCTTTGCTTTAACTTCATAGTAAATTGATAAAATAAATAAATAAACACAAATAAGAGCAGTAGATACTTACTACCCTCAACTTCGCAGTACAGGTCCACTGAGGAGCCGACGTGCAGCTGGAGGATTGTCCCTGACATTTTGTATTCGTCAGACCAGACTCGCGGCGGCTTGGGCGCATCTGGGTAAAATAACTTGTATTATTTACCAACACAGAATAAAAAGGGGGTAAAGTAATAAGTAAGGCAGTAATAAGGTAATAAGGGGGTGAAGTAAGATATCACGTGTATTAATTTTTTCGTCAGCTGCTATTTTAAAAATTCAAAAGATAGTAATCTAAAAATTTTAAGATTTTTGTACGTTCTAAATATACACGAGAATTTGGGTTGGTCTTAAACCTCACCATGTATCACCAAGAGGGGTTCAAAATGCTAAAAAAAAACATCACGCCATTAATGAACGGCCCCTAATAATCGGCTTAATTCCCATCCTATGTTATATTATATTTGCTATCATAAATCATTGTTCTGGAGGTTTTTGTACTGTCGGGTACCTATATATTATATATTCTACAATCAATCAAACAATTATTAAAACCATAACACAATAATATAATAGGTAAAGTAGCTAAATAAACTACTCTAATCGGCCGTTAATATTTTATGATCAAGGTACAGTACTCTAGTCTGTGAACATTGTGTCAATTTCAGCTGACGATCGAATGGACTGGAATTCCCCTTCTTAATTAAATGTGCAATCTTATTGTCAAGAAATACCACGAAATACCATTATCCATTAAACGTTTCTATAAAATGAGAACTATTGGAGTTTTAAAATAAATAGCGGCTTGTTACTTCGCTTCTATGTTATTAAGGTTTTCAGTTTGACTATGTTTAGTGTGTCTCCGGATTTTGAGCCGATTTAGATGACTCTTTTTTACCCAACAGTCTAGTAAAAAGTTTAGGTTTCAAGTATCTATTAATTGCATGGGGCATCGTATTACCGAAACCGGTCGATGAAAATAAACTATATTTGTGCCAAATTTCATCCAATTCCGTTCAGTCGTCAGAGAACGTCAGCCGTACAAGAATCTGAGATCTTCAAATTCTAAAAACGGTCATTCATGATTAATTAGGCATCGTATAAATAGCAGTTTTCTCTTAAACGGCATTAATTTTTAAATCACTGCAAGTCATTTAAATTTTTTTAATGGTTAAGACGTAAAATAGCTACAAGTCGCAGTTAAACTCAACACACACATAATTGTTGTAGTGGGAAGCCTCTTATGCAAGAGACCGCCTGGAGATGTACCACACCTTTGCCAGATATTTATCCGCCAAGTAGTAGTGTGCAAACATTACTGTGTTCCGGTTTGAACAGCAATGTTTCAAGTGTTACAAGGCATATTGGACTTTAGAATCGATGTCTCAGGGTGACGAGCGCAGTACAGTAACTGTTATGGGCAGGCGTAGCGCTTACCATCATGTAACCGACAAGCTCATCTCGTCACTCAGTCAAATAAAAAAAATACAAATCACCAAACTTGCTATCTTCTCTCCATCAAGTTAGCACGAAACACGAATTTAAGTCCTCTGCTTCGTGAACTTACCTACTACCGTTAATTCGATGAAAATATCGATGCGTGGTGATCCCTCGTTATCGATGCGGCAACGGTAAACTCCCGCGTCTTGGAACCCGACTTTCATCAGTTTTAGCGACGTTGGGTCGGGGCAGTAATCGCCGATGCAATCGAGGGAAGAAATCATTGTCAAACTGCAAATGTATAAGTTGTTAAAACCCCCGAATTCTCATACTCAAGCTGAAGTTTCAAAATGTGGAATTCGATGATACCTATTCACACGATGAATACAATGAATACTCGACATGCGTGGTGCATGCAAAACAGCAATTAAATTATTGTCCATTGAAATAGAAAACTATTATTCTCATCTGCGAATGGGCGACATGAAATGAATTATCTATATTCTAAAACATAACATACACAGCTTAGTTTAACACGTTTACTGCTGAACCGGTTTTTGCATTTAGGCACCGGACCGTAGACCGTAGGACCTTTTGTGTTTTCCATCAATGGCGTGCCGTCTGTGTGAGCCGCACTGTAGTTGCGCCGCGTTATACACACACGGCTGTGTTTTGCCACAGTACCGGCACGTAAGCTGCGCGAACACAAGAGGTGTGTTTTCGCGCACCCGTGTAAAGCTATAAAAAACACAACGTCTGTGTTTTCAGCAGTGAACGTGTTAGCAAACAACTACGTGTGGGCGATGCTTCCAAAATGCTGGCCACGTTTTACGGTAAAGCTGCCTTTGATCAAAATATAGCCCTGAATTTTGATCACTTATTAATTTGACCGGACGCCCTGACAAGTCTCCAAATATTCGATGGGCTCTTGGTCCGCACGGTCCTAGGTCTCGGCATTAGAAGGTTCAAATAAGGAAGAAAGAGAAGAAGAAGATGAGAGAAGTGATAAGGTAAGATTAAGAGAGAAAGAGAAGATAAGATAAGAAGAGTAAGAGAGAGATATTATAAGATTTTATCCTAACCACTTTCGAGGGTACTATATAAGCGGATTCAAACACAGAACCAGCCTTTTTTAGGACTTGGAAGCTGAGACAGTGCAAAGATCTACACAAGTAACATCCCATACCAGAGGCAACACGATCTTACATGGAATAAGAATCATTTCGCCAGTTCTTTCACCATCTTCACGTGAGAGGCCACTAGTTTCTGAAACGGCCGCATAACTAGAGGTGCATACTTGCATAGTAAGAGGCTAATTGAATAAATTATAAAAGGCTGGTACAGCGAGAAATCCCTCCTGCACATCTACACCGAACAGGCCGTGGTGACCAAGCTTGTATACTGCAGTACACTGGCAGCTGTGAGGGTTACAATATGATGCACCCAAGCGGAGCCCTTATTTTGGAATCATTGTGAATTTAACAATGTTACACGTACTAATGAGGTAGTTAAATCAAATGCAAATGGAAGCTACAGTAAATTTTAAACAAAGGCTGGTCGAGAAAAGGGAGAAAGGATCGACTGACTCACCCGTGAATTCCTTGTAAAGCTTCTTCGATAGTAAAATGGATGGCTGGTTTCGTGGGCGAGTTGTCTTTCTCAACCATTTATGTTGAGGTGCGTTGATTTTGCTGATTTTCCTATATATGTTGAGGTTCTATGCTTGCGGAAAGGATTGCGGCGAAACAGGCTAACTGGAGCACTATTGATCGGCAAAAACTATCCTTCCTTGGATCCGCGATGTTAACGGTAGCGAAGATGGACGCGCAAGACAATGTCGTCATAGGGCATCTGTCAGTCGATCGGGATGTGACGTAGGGAGGGAGGATACGGGTAGGTGTACCCTCACATGAAAAGATTGACGTTTAAGTATGACATTCGTACCCTCCATTTACAAGTTGAATGCTGAGGGCTGAATTTACATGTGATTGATGAATTCGTAGGCGTACATTGCACAATAAACCTACCATACCGCCCCCCAAAGAGCTACCTAGCTCTTTCAATTAATTAATATAAGTTGAGGATGAATCTAAAATTCTGTGGTGAGGTTCGAGATCAAAAATGGTGAGCCTCTTAAGTTGAGATTCTAAGTGGAAATTCTAAGTTGAATTTCCTAAGTTGAGTTTCAAACTTGATAAACTAAGTTGATTTTCTAAGTTGATTTTCCAAGTTGAGTTTCAAAGTTGATAAACTAAGTTGATTTTCTAAGTTGATTTTCCAAGTTGAGTTTCAAAGTTGATAAGCCAAGTTGATTTTCTAAGTTGATTTTCCAAGTTGAGTTTCAAAGTTGATAAGCTAAGTTGATTTACATAATAAAATTTAAGTTTTAAGTTGATATTCGACTATAGATTGGCACATGGCATCAAAGGACAAAGTTTCACTGTTGGCCTAAGAAGCGTACCAGATGAAGTTCTGAGCTCAACGACTCTCACCGTACCATCTGTACCTGGGCAGGTTCGAATGACGCGAGCCTTTCGCCATTGAAGCGGCGGCAAGTTGGGTTCCTTGATTAGTACTAGATCGCCTGGTTGCAAGTTCTCGGACTTGTGGAACCATTTGGGACGCTGCTGGAGGGTATGAAGATACTCTGCTTGCCAACGCCTCCAGAAGTGTTGAGTGATTTGGCGAACTAGTTGCCATCGCTTCAATAAGCTTAAGTTCTCTTGGCATGAGTCCTGCTCTGGCAGGGCAAGAAGAGGTTGTCCAATAATAAAGTGGCCGGGCGATAAACTCTCGAGCTCAAGGTCGTTCGGGTCGTTGGTGACCGAAAACATTGGACGAGAATTTAACGCGGCCTCGACCTTTGAAAAGACCGTGGCGAGCTCTTCGAAGACGAGAGAGCGGTCGCCGATGATTTTACTTAAGATGAGCTTCGCGGATCTAACTGCGCTCTCCCATAGGCCACCCATGTGCGGGCTAGCCGGGGGATTGAAATGCCATGAGATTTGATGTCCGACCAAGGATTTTTGTATTTCAGTCTGGGATTCACGTAGAAACTTTGAAACCTCTTTAAGATAGTTGCACGCGCCTATAAAATTCGTACCGCAGTCACTGAACACGTCGCTCGGGAGACCTCTGCGGGATACGAATCTGTCAAAACAGGCTAGAAAAGCGGCCGTTGATAGTTCAGAAACTATTTCTAGATGACAGCATTTGGTGGTGAAACATACAAAAATGCACATGTAGGCCTTTACGCTTTTAGCATTGCGCATGCGGGAAGTCTTCAGCATGAAAGGTCCAGCGAAATCCACTCCGACCCTTTGAAATGGTCGGCACGATGTGACTCGGCTTGCCGGCAAGTCGGCCATGAAAGGTTCAATGGATTTAGGCCGCAAACGATAGCAGCGCTGACATTGAAAAATACGATTTCGAATAACCCTGCGCGCAGACAGGATCCAAAATTTGCGCACGAGCAAATTCAGAAGTGTGTTTATACCAGGATGTTGGAACATCCGGTGGTAATGATCCACTAAAAGATGTGTGACGTGATGAGATTTTGGGAGCAACAATGGATGTTTGATATTGAAATCCAAATCAGACTTGACAAGTCTGCCGCCAACTCTGACGAGACCTTCAGAGTCAATGAACGGATTCAAGCGCATCAGACCAACCTTGACAACCTTGTTAGCACGCAACAGTTTCAGCGGTTCTGCAAATTCCGTAGACTGGACTAGTTTGACAATGGTGCAAACACTATCGTTTAGCTCAGCGACCGATAGGAGTCCAGTACGTTTTTGAGCTGGATTGCGCGCGTTATGGATGAAGCGTTTGCACCAAGCTACAGTTGCCTGTAGTTTGGGAAACGAACTGAATCTGGTTAGCAAGTCGGTTGCAGCCTGAACCTGCTCGGAGATTTCCGTGATTTGGATAGCATGAGATGCGAGACTTGAAGTTGCGGATTTCAATCCCGGTAAATCTGCGTCATCAACAAGTTGATAGTTTCCAGGCCATGACGAAGAATCATCTTCGAGCCATGCTGGTGACCACCACAGCAGGTGGTTGACTAATTCTGAAGGCGAGAGACCGCGACTTGCAGAATCAGCTGCGTTTTGAACTGATGGGACGTGCCGCCAAACAACGCTTGGAGTCAGCGACTGTATTTGGGGCACACGATTTCCCTCATAAGTTTGTAATTTGTGAGGCGAAGTTTTGAGCCAGGATAGCACGATAGTGGAATCAGACCACGCTGTCGTGCTGTCCAACAGAATCTTACCTCCTATTATTTTTGTGACATGTTCCAACAAGCGAGCCAATAGCAACGCTCCGTTTAGTTCGAGCTTGGGGACAGTCAGTTTTTGCTTGAGCGGCGCTACGCGTGATTTAGCCAGAAGCAGCTGAACTAAAACGCGACCGCAAGCGTTTTGAACGCGCAGGTAGACGCATGCTGCGTACCCGCGTTCTGAGCCGTCACTGAAACCGTGCAGTTGACTGGACACCAGTTGATCAGTGACGACACACCGTGGTATTGAAATCTGATTTATATTGTGGAAGTCAGACATAAAGTCAGTCCACACATTGCGAATGTCTGAAGGGAGGGGGTCATCCCACCCTGAGTTGATCGACCAAAGCATTTGCATGATGTATTTAGCAAAAAATGTGACCGGGGATAAGAACCCGCACGGATCATACAACCTGGCAATGTTGGACAAGACACCGCGCTTGGTGAGGACCTTGTTCATATCGGAGACGCGGTAGATGAAGCTGTCCTTGTTTGCGTTCCACTCGATGCCCAGAACCTTGAAGATATTTTCCCCATCCTCGACGAACCTGTAAGGAGATTCGCGGTGGTCGACAGGAAAGCCTTCCAAAAAATCTTGGGAGTTGCTGGACCACTTGCGCAAAAGAAAACCTCCCTGGGCGAGAATGTCAGAAATCGTTTGAGCAAGGTTCCTGGCAGAGTTGACATCATGAGATCCACTCACAACGTCGTCGACGAAGGTATCCTCCAACAAAGTTTTTGAAGCGGCGGGATGCTTGTCTGCATTGAGGTAAGCTAGCTCGTGTAGAACGCGAATAGCCTGGAACGCCGAACTCGAAACGCCATAGGTGACTGTGGTTAGTTCGAACTGCTTGAGTACGTCGTCAGGAGATTCGCGCCATAATATTGCTTGATATTTGCAGTCATCGTCACGCATGCGCACCTGCCTATACATTTGTTTTATATCGCAGGTGAAAACTACTCCATGCAATCTGAAACGCAAAATGATGTCTTCGATATTTTGCTGAAGCTTGGGACCGGACATGAGCACTTGGTTGAGCGCAACACCCGAGGTACTAGGTGCAGACGCATCAAAAACTGCGCGCAACTTTGTGCTTGTGCTATGCTCCTTCAGGACCCCATGGTGTGGTATATAGTAGCGCTGACCACCAGTCGAACATGGCACTTCACGCATGTGACCGGCTTCAATATAATCCCTCATGAAGGCTACATAAAGTTCACAAAGTCGAGGTTCCCTAACCAGCCTGCGCTCCAAATTATGGAACCGCTTCAAAGCAGTGAGATGAGTGTCACCTAATGGTTTGTGGTTCACCTTAAAAGGTAACGAGACAACAAAGCGACCATCACTATCCCGTTTGTATGTTTCAGTGAAATGCTTCTCACATTGGACGTCCTCGGGATCTTGAATGCGTAGCTTGGGTGGCTCTTCAACCTCCCAAAACATCCTGAGTGCATGATCAAGATCTATGGTGCAGGCCATCGAAGTAGCGGTGTACGTGTACTGCGATGCTGCTGGAGCTTTTCCCATGATGATCCAGCCAAAGATAGATGAGTAGGCAGTAGGCATATTTTCACCTAGACTGATCCTCTTACCATCCAGAATCTGGTCATAATATTCTATACCTAGAAGCAAGTCAATTTGTCCGGGAATTGTGAAGTTACTATCCGCTAAAACTAAATTTGTGCAAAGTTCTAATACTTTAGGATCAACTGGAACCGAAGGCATACGGCCAGTTATTTTCTTTAAAATGATGAAGTCCGATGATAAAATATGTAAATTGTTCCGTGTTGATTTGACATTGCAATGAACTATACCTCGAGTCTCGTGAATAGACGAAGCACCTAGCCCACACAAGCCGCCTGACCTTGTACGAGGCAGCCTCAACCGTTGAGCCAAGGTATCAGTCATAACTGACACTTGAGAGCCGCTGTCTATTAGAGCACGGGCTGTATGAAATTGACCGTCAACATCCTGCACGCTGATGAACGCTGTACCTAAAATCATGGTGGATGTCACATCGACACCATGTAAGGTCTGAGACTGGACTGCGGAGCTATGTATCGACACAGCAGGCTCAGAGGGGATGGGTGCAGAAGTTGGGTCCGAATGTTGATTTTCTATTGAATTGTTGATGTGTAGCTTGCTATGGTGGCGCTTACGACACACCTGGCATACACTTGTTGAGGTGCACTTAGAAACCTGGTGAGTGCGCAGACAATTAAAGCAAAGTTTATGATGAATTACAAAACTCTTCCGTTGCACCGGAGTCATGTTCTCAAATTTAGAGCATCGATATATAGCATGGTTCTCCGTGCAACATGGACAAGCAAAGGCATTTTTGACCTTGTTGTGCTGTTTATTCTCATTAAAAATATTCAATGTGTTATTGCCTGACGCTGACCTAGATGTAGACCCACCAACATTTTCTAAGATCCTAAGTTGATTTTCTAAAAAATTTAGCAATTGGCTGAACGTTGGAATTTTTAAAGTATCAATTGATGATTCAAACTTTGTACGCAAATCCATCGTCAGCTTTTTGAGGATGATGTGAAGTAAAAGAAAGCTCCATGATGTGACATCAAATGTCAAGGCTTGTAACGCGTGTGTATTCTCCTTTACAATATTGATAAACTTACCTAAAGTTTTACTATTAAGTTGATTTAGATTTGGCAATGACAATAGAGATTCAACATGTTTGTCCGCAATCATCCTGCTATTTTCATAACGATCTGTCAATAACCCATAAGCTATTGCATAATTTTCAAGCGAAATTGGCAAGTGTTTGATTAATGAAAGGGCATCTTTGTCCAAGACACTTAGTAAATAATGCATTTTTTCTACAGAACTCAAATTTGCATTGTCATGGATTAAACTATTGAAGATATTAATAAACCCAGGCCACTCTGTATGGATTCCTGCAAACCGTGTTAATGAAATTTTTGGTAGGTGAAAGCCGGTGCTGATTGTGGGTTTTGATTCTAATGGCACGTAGTGATTTTGGAGAGTTTTGATTGAATATACTTTCTCCTCACAATTGTTGAATTTTTCCTCGATTTCATGACGCTCCGCTTGTTCCGTATTGGCCATGACTACCGAGAAAGCCTTTTCCATTTCATGCCAGTGCCTATCCAAGTCCTTATACCTGGCGAAGAAACTACTCCTGTCGTGAACGGATATCGTCTGCTGAGATGTTATTTTAGTAGTTAAATTGTACAAATCTTGAATGAAACGCGCACAATAATCGAAAGCAACGTTGCTTATCTTAGGATCACTCATGTTTATAAACTTTCACTCCACTTTTCAACTTGGAAACAGTAAATTAAACGAAGTTTGAAACAAAATAACAAAACTTACGAAATGTCAAACATGTCAAACAAACTTGACGTTATGAGGTTAATGTTACCAGTTGACTAAAATAATAAGATTCGCTACACACTTCAAGATGATTTACCAAAGAGATCGATTCGAACTTTTACCACAGAATATTAAGAAAAAGTGAATACAATTCGAAGTGAATGAACGAAACTCAATTTCAATGTGGGGTATATTCAAATATGGCGGATGAAAAATGCTAAGTATACCTACGATTAAGAAAAATTCAGATTGAATTTCCTAAGAAGGATGCTAATAAGATCGGGTTTTGAAGGACCAGGGAAATGGTCGAGAAAAGGGAGAAAGGATCGACTGACTCACCCGTGAATTCCTTGTAAAGCTTCTTCGATAGTAAAATGGATGGCTGGTTTCGTGGGCGAGTTGTCTTTCTCAACCATTTATGTTGAGGTGCGTTGATTTTGCTGATTTTCCTATATATGTTGAGGTTCTATGCTTGCGGAAAGGATTGCGGCGAAACAGGCTAACTGGAGCACTATTGATCGGCAAAAACTATCCTTCCTTGGATCCGCGATGTTAACGGTAGCGAAGATGGACGCGCAAGACAATGTCGTCATAGGGCATCTGTCAGTCGATCGGGATGTGACGTAGGGAGGGAGGATACGGGTAGGTGTACCCTCACATGAAAAGATTGACGTTTAAGTATGACATTCGTACCCTCCATTTACAAGTTGAATGCTGAGGGCTGAATTTACATGTGATTGATGAATTCGTAGGCGTACATTGCACAATAAACCTACCAAAGGCCATTTTGCAATGATCTAATAATAATTTATATCATAATATTATGTAGATATGTATCTAAAATACTAACTTTCATAGAACAATCACAGTGTAAGTACTACAACAGTTATATGGAGTATTTATTATATGGTGCAGGCAGTCCCAAAAAACATCACAAATATTATAAATGCGAAAGTTTGCACGTAATTTCCACCAACGTCAAGACGTTCGATTAAATTTAAATGATTAAATTTGTATAGTCATCGGCTCTCAATACGTGTGGTATTTATGACCGATGACAGTACAATAATAAAAAAAATACTTTTTTTTAGTTTATCACACTATAATTATTATTGTAGATAATTATTTTTTTCTCATACTGTACATTATTAAGTCTATCGTCAATCGTTATCGCACCGTACGAGATCTAAAGAATTCTATTAAGTACATGGTGAGTATTATTTTGTTACTTATTTTAGATTTTTGCTACGGACTTCTAATTTTTTAAAAGAAAATATCTGTTGGTTTATTTTATCTAATTAATATATTATTTTTTAAGTTTTGTAGGTATCAATTCACAGTGACGTTAAGCATTCTATCGGTGAAAGCATTATTAAAATTAGGTTAAAAAAAAAAGTATACAGATCTTTCTTCTTTATAAAATAAGAGTTGAATGGTGTATGCGGCAAACTTCGATCATGGATTTTTGGTCGAAGGCGGCAAGTCCATATTCATTTGTTTCTATTTCTTGAGACCCACAAACACATATACCTACATATTATTACATACATACACATGAACCTAAATAATTGTTAGATGGATGAATTAAGATGCAGTCATCTACACAAACTAACTCAAACACAAGATTGTGATATCATAACAGCTATCTAAAACACACAAAAAGTTTTTTTTTATTGTACCTATTCCTTATAGAGATGTTGTGGGTAACCAACATTTCACACTGAACAGGAAATTTTTGTAGTTCCTTCATTGCTTCACGTGTTGTGACAGTGTTTCTAAAAATATTTTAAATATTCATAAACAATTAGAAAGTGTGCACTCTAGGGTACTTCTGGAATAATCACTCCAAATCTGTTGGTCCAAGACCCAACTGCCGCTTGGCGTGGACCGCTGGACCAAGAGATGCATTACTAGAAGGAATGAGGGAGAAGAGAGAAATACATAGTGAGGCGAGTCACTCTGTTCCTGTCTCGAACGATTATGCCTGAAATGATTAATATAATTTCGGGGCTGGAGCAGGCCGGAGCCGAGATGTGACCAGGTTAGTGATTCATTTCTAAGACAGGCTAGCCACATGTTGGTATCTCGAATTACTCACAACTTTGTAACTCGTTGTTCCTGTCTGTTTCTAAATTGCTAATATCTACCTTGGATTTAAGTCGGGCTGCTCAATGATAATTTCACAAAAATATAGAATTGCCGTCCAAACTCTTTACGTAATCATTATCAAATATTTTAAAAAAGGTAATAAACAAGCGGTTCTTGAGTTTCCTTCAAAATAATAACTTCTTGTCCTCAAATCTATTTAAATTTAAAGTAAATAAATCGACATAATATGATGCTTTCTGATCCTGGTGTCAGAATAGATCAGAACTGCATTGTAGTGTTGTATCGTGTTCTGAAAAAATTCCACCCACACATGTTTCTAAAAATATTTAACGATACCCAAAATATCAACTATATGAAGACACGAAGAATCTCAGAAGTCCGCCAGCTAGTAGTTCCAAACCCATTGTAAGAACTGCTCCTCTCAAGCAGTCGTTGTGTTGCAAATAGCAAAGTCTGAACAGTACCAAATATATAGACCTGATCAACACTACCAGCCTCTTCCTCCTATACCATGATCCAGCGTCTGGACAGAAATCTGATTAGGTACAGACATTAGACAGGTACAAGAAACTTCGAGTTATGCGTGCGCTCAGTTACAATGAAACTGAGAACATTGTTTAAATTCATCAATTTTTCTTAGCAGACAGCACTAGCCTTTCTCTCTTACTAGCTCCCGTCACCTTTATCTGCTTGTTCTGGAGTCATATTGACTGTTAGGAGCTCAAGCCCCTTCCAACCCAAATCAGTTATTTCTACTCCTATTAATTCGCAGTTACTGTCGAAAAATTTAACACTACAGTCTATAGTCTTGACGCTCAAAGTCCCGAAACGACTATGAACCGAGATAAAGTTATAATTCCAAATATGAATAATGTAAGAAGAATCTTTATAAAAGACAATTATGAAGATTTTTTCGTTAGATCTGCATCAAGCACTCTGAATTCAACAGTTCATGCTGAGGCAATCCTGGCATCTCGGCATGTTTAAACCTCTTATCAATTAGGAACATATTTAATTTATTTATTGTAATTAGAAGTTCAATTGAAAGTTTTAGTCTCGTGATATTTGAATGTATTCTCTGACGGAGCGGGGCATGATTATAGAATCCCATTAAAACGCCTTTTGATAATCTAAGAAAGCCCACAGAAGTAAATGTGCTCTTATATGACTTGCAGTTTAAAAATACTGTACAATTTGTCGTCTCCACGACACATGGAAACGCCATTATTGCTCTTGTGGACGATCGATGAAACAATAAAGTAGAGTAAAGCTGATCGTTCTCGATATTCGAGTGTGGAAAAGCATATACCGGGTTCGAGTTCCAATACTGCTAACAACTTGTTTGGAGAACCTCGGCAGTTGGATTGAATCATATACGTTTTGTTTTCATATTCGTTTGGATGAAAGTTTGGTCCTTGATAATTATGTACTATGTTATATAACAGCATAAGTACACTAATTAATTTGGTCTAACAGTATTTTGCTTTCACTAAAATTTACATCACTCTTGCAAAAGATAATAGTACAATAAAAGTGGCTGTGGCGGCTTAGTGTGCATTACCATAGCGCAACACAGGTTAATTAGAAAATTAAATAAGAACTTAAATTCGAGTTCTCTACCTTTCTTTAGAATTGTGTCGAATATTGGCCTCGATGCAGCTAGTGTCCTTTAAGTTATCCTAAGAGTTACATTGCCCTAAATCGAAAAACAAAGCTAACACAACTTAAAATTTCAGGCAGGTGTAAACGGCAATTTTTTGAGATCTCCCCATATCTATATAAATAGGTAAGCGTGTACCATCGTAGACCACGATGTCACTTACCATCAGCTGAGATAGAGGTGAACCTATAATTAATAAAAAAAAAAACCCAAACTAATGTAACAAGTGGTCAATTAATGGGTAAACAATTGATGTTAACGGTTAAGCTTTATAACTTTTATCAGGGTTATCTCAGTTCCAAAAGGATTTAATTATTATTAGAAACATTATTTTTATGCATTTCATTGATTTATCGATTTTTCGACAGTGGCCGCAAAATTAACTGACAATCAAAATGGCGGATGGCCTGTGTTAACGTGTTAAATGTATTGTCATTTGAACATTTTCACTTACTCGTCATTTTCGTTAGGAAATCGTTGTAAAAATTTCGAATTCTTAGTCCAAATTGTATAAGCCCTCGGCCCATCGAGGAATACTCTGCCTTGTCCGCAGGGTAGGACAGCATTCATCCCTTCGGCGGCCCTTAAAACCACTTGAGCTGTGACAAAAAAATCGATTTTGCTGATTTCGGTTAAAAGACGAACTCTGCGTTGCCTTATTCTCCTTCAGAAAATTTATTGAAAAATTATATAAAGTTGTTATATTACATTTCCAATTACAATGTTTTCCTGCTCCGCTAAATAAGAATGAATTTTAAATATTATGAAAAATTGATTAAAGTTCTAACATAATGTTATGTTATACGTACCGCAATAATTTTCTTTTGCTTGGACCGCTGAGATAAGCGCAATCAGTAAGGATATCAGCTTCATGATGATCTGCGAAAAAAAAAAGAAGCTTAATATTTTTCCAAATTGATTGATAAACTCGTTAATGAAACAAAGAAACCTAAAAAAAAAAACAATTAATAAATTGTTGCTACAATAGGCAGTCTTATCACTCAGAGCATTCTCTTCCAGGCAACCATGCGTGGAGAGGAATAACAAGAAGTAAACGGACGGTGTCGGTCAGCCAATAAATAATGCATTATATTTTATGTAAGTACAAGTATAAACGTTCAAAATTTTAAATAACTACGCAGATAATTATAGTAGACATATTATTGGTATTTATTTTATTTTTTTGGCAAAGATATTTTAGTTGTTAGCATCATGTTTCTTAAGTTATTCGAAACAAAAAGTAACCATTATTATTTTTATAAAAATTGAATGAATTTACTGTTTACTGTTGTACTTATAATAGTAGCAATTACTATTTTTAATTTTCAAAATTAACGACATTGTACAAGTGGTGGTAATTAGTGAGGCAGCCTTATACAGATATATCTAACAAAAATGATTTGTATTTTTATGGATATTTTTGGAAAGTACCACACTTTTACCAGATATTCATCCGCCAAGCAGCAGTGTGCAAACATTACTGTGTTCCGGTTGAAGGGCACTGTTTTTAGCGAAATTACTGGGCTTATGAGACTTTAGAACCGATGTCTCAGGGTGACGAGCGCAGTGCAGTGCCGTGCAAGATAATGCAATGTAAAGTTCCGGGCGGCACTGTATAACTGTTATGAGCAGGCGTAGCGCTTTCCATCGGGTGAACGACCTGCTCGTCTCGTTACTCAGTCAAATGAATAAATATATAAAAAGCCTAGATACAAAATACCAATATTTTTTTTTCTGCGTTTGTTTGCAATTTTAATGAAATGAATCATATCTCTGTCCAAAAAACTTATAATGAATATCACCGGTACCCCAGTCTGTTAGTCACGAGTTCGCGACCAGCATAACCTAACCCCAAACACAAATACGGCGCGGCAGGATTAATTTGGGCGCTTACCAGATGTAATGCAATAGGTAGCCGCCTGCCTTACGCCTCGTTCAACCGTTGTAACAATCATTTCATCACGTCCATCCAAGTCTAAGAATACCTCTTATAATTGCTTTTAATATATAGATAGATAGATAGATACATAAACTCTTTATTGAAACACCACAGAACAAAAAAAAACTTAAAAACTAGAATAAAACAAGAAAAGAGGTAATCAGTTTTTAATATTAATAACATGTTAATGACTTTGTCACTAAAGCCGTGTCTCCTGAGCGTGCTTTGGTCTACACACTGCACAAAACATTCTCAATATTTAATTGTAATTGTATTTTTTTAATGTTTTCTTTTTCATATCAAACAAGATAAATATGGCTTAAGACTTTCAGACAAATATACCAAGAAGGTAACATATTATATCTTTCTGTATTGTGATTTTATCATTTGGAGATGTTTGTTGGTTGCCAGATATTCATCCGCCAAGCAGTACTGTGCAAACGTTACTGTGTTACGATTTGCAGCGCACTGTTTGCAGCGAAATTACTGGGCATATGTGACTTTAGAGCCGATGTCTCAGCGTGAAGAGCGCAGTGCAGTGCAGGATTATGCAATGCAAAGTTCTAAGTGGCTCTGTTACTGTTATAGGCAGGCGTAGCGCTTAGAATTATGCGAACGAATTGCTTGTCTCGTCACTCAGTCAAATAAAAAAATATATAAAAATCTATTTTTACTCTGAACTCAAAACTCAAATCATTTTTTGCAAGTAGGCAAAAATATTGCACTTTCACAAATCAATATCTTAAGTCTTAAGAAAAATAAAAAATATGATCTACCAAATTAATAATTATGTAATTATGATTTGATTTTGAAAAAAGGAGTTCCCTTTCAAGTGGTGACTGACTCATGCCTGAATCTCGCACAGGAACGGGAAACTCCATTAACTCGGCCGGTGCTTCTTGCTGCACCAAGAAACTCTGCGGGGATGTCATTTTAAAATTTTCGTTATGTCTGTACTCTTTACGTTATTAAAGGACGTCATATCATATTCCATCTGATATTTGGTACGATTCTCGATAAGATCTTTTAATTAAGTTTGGGACTTATGGTAAGAAGTTACTCATACTATCATATTTAAAATACAAAATGTCATCTTGGCTTCATGCGTCATGTCTGATTTCCAAAGAGATGGCCGCATTAGATTATTAATGCGTGCTAATGAGGCCGCAGCGGAATCGTAACGAAACTTCAATCAGTATTGTAAGTCAATTAATTACAAGATAGAATTAAAAAAAAAGGACTTCGTTTGGATATACTAATAAAAACCAAACTACTGCACCGATTTTGATGCAATTTCTATGGGACTAATTTGAAAGAAAGTAAATAATATCCTTTAAGTAAAAAAATAATTTACTTATCCTTTTTTAAATGATGGATTCCAAAGGTATCAAACATATTAAAACGTAACCTCTTTTTGAAGTTGGTTAAAA
Source organism: Campaea margaritaria (assembly GCA_912999815.1). NCBI lineage: Eukaryota > Metazoa > Arthropoda > Insecta > Lepidoptera > Geometridae > Campaea > Campaea margaritaria. The sequence continues at coordinate 14,079,406 of OU538788.1, forward strand.
TCAAAATCATCAAACTTTCTGCACATTGTCACTAGTTATGGGGTTAGTATAGGGTGGCGGTGAGCGGGTCAGCTAAGGCTGGTTTCTAATCAATGCATGTTTGTTACACGCGACTTCACCCCCCTGTAGGGGTGACTCACGTGCATGGTAAAGGTTAATGAGAAAGTTCCCATTAGTTAAGAGAATTTTATCACCTAGTATCTAAAACTTTATTTGGATGTAAATTAGCTGATTGATTCAAAATATGATCTAATCACATTATAAAGCATGCACAAACCTCCTCCTTCCTTCCTCCTCATCCTTACAAATGCTTTTGTTACCCTTTTGCCCTATATTTACCTAGATTTTTTTGAAACACTTGTTTTTACTGTCTGTTCCATATATCGCTCATTTGCGATAAGAACGTATTATTTTTTCACCAGTAGTAACTGAGGAGGTCGTGACGTAGGTTCCCTCCCTTGTAGTTGTTACCATTATTGGAGCTAGTTAAGAAGAGCGAATGTCTCAAAATCAATCTCGCCCTTCGATAATAAGAACAGCCAATGGGCCAGGTTTTTTCTGCCCCCCCCCCCCCCCCCCCCTCCCTCCACGCCTGGAGCTCGAGTTCTTCGCTACTAAACTTCATGTATCATCTACCCAGCGGTATGACAGTCAGGATGACAGCCACTCGGCCGTCCCTGGCACGTAGGTACGTTTCACCTCACGTACAAATACTGTCATCGGACATTAATAGACATGCAACATTTTTAACTCAATTAAATAACCGAAACTGAAACAAGATTTACTTTTAAGATTTGATCTGAGCAGACACCTATTCATACAAACACTAAGCTCCATACATACATAACTGCTAACACACACACACAGATGTCATAAAAGTACCTATGTAATACTAAATCCCACTGCCGCAGACTTTATTTGCATCGGTGTTCAAAGGTACCTTGTGGAAAATCTCATAAGCGACAAACATTAAAATATACGCATCCTCATAAAGACGTATGCGTATGTATTACATAGATAGAATGCACTCTAATAACATAGATAGAACACCTATTACACAAATTCCATTACCATGCTTGCGGAGTCTGCAAGGCACTCAATCCTATTAAGCGATTTAAACCGCCCAGTACCGACCACCAAAGCAATTCAGGGTGACGAGCGCCGTTCAGTGCCGCTAGCGTGTAAGATTTCTCAACGCATTCCGTTTCTCGGGTCTCGAGAATTCTCGAGGGTTATTTTACGGGGACTTCCCGGGAACTCGGTGAATTTCCTTTATATTGAAGTTATTGTATAAAATATATAAAACAATTATCTAAATAATGTTATTTTAGGGGACGAAAATCAACAGTTATTAAAATAAATTGAATCAGATAAATTTAACTGAACTTCAGATAAAAACACGGTTCTTAACAACCTTTCATGTAACGGTCTTGAAATATTTTAAACATTGCACATTTGCGCCGTCCTTTTAATTAATTAAAAATCTTCCATACTCAAGCAGTTTCCATTTTTATTCAATCTCTATAATAAAATATATGGTCGAGATGTTTCAGTCCAATCAAGAATAAAAGCAATCAGTTAATTGGTAATGTTGGATATTTGGAGTGCCACGGCGTTGCAGGACGCGAATAGTAAAAGAGACTGCAGGATGTGCGCTGATTTAGTTGATCAGGTGAACAACTTGCCACTCTCGTAACTCCATAAAATAAAAAAACACCACATAGCAGTCGTAGTAGTCCCAATGCCTACGTCCGAGGCGTTGGTATAAAAAGACGCAGTGCTAGAGCCCCAAATTGGCAATCAGAGATTCCGCTTACCGGAATCGGAAAAAATATTATTTGCGCAAAAATGTAGCAAAACTTGTTCCGGCAATTGTTTTTGCCTTACAAGTTTATGAAAAAGAAATGTCGTTATTTAGAGTCGACATAATTTACAAGAGTCCTTTTTAGATGTTTTCTTCAGTTTTAACACACTGCGCACATTATGAACTGCCAATATGCATAAGTACCTACTCTGTCATACGTACATTGAGACACAAGAGAACGCAATCCTCACGCACCGGAGCCTCATGTGCCTCTACTTACACACACGCACGTGCGTTCGCACTAATATAAGTAAATGCACTCATATGTTACTCCCAAACGCACCCCTTTGTGTAAAAGCCCGAGAGAATTTTTTACATAATGCATTAACATTTATGAAATTTTGGATATGATGATGCTTATTTCTGAATTGATTATAACAGTGGATATAAGTGGAAAAGTATCCCCCCTTGTAGTAATAGGTAGAAAAAAATCCATTCTTCCCTATCAGTAAGGATAGATCAGTAGGGATATGTGGAACTGCCGCAATATAATAACCACCGGAAAGGTCAAGGCTTCGTGCTATGCTGTTATGGGCAGGCGTAGCGCTTACCATCAGGTGAATGACTTGCTCGTCACGTAACTCATCAAAAAAAAAATCGCGCCCAGAATTTCACTTTCAAGTCATAATAAAATATCAAGGGCAAAAGCTCTGTACCTTTACATGGAAAAAATGGACTACATAAAACTGGCTTCGGAGATTAATTAATTAAAATACTTGTTAAAAATCATTTACTATTGTTATTTTATCTTTGTTTTAATTATATTACAAACCAAATCGTAGTGAATTATGTATAAGTAGCTAAATAATTATTATATATTTAAATAAAAAGGAAAATAAGAAAGAAGAAGATAAGAAGGAGCAATAAGGGTAAAAACTTGTTGCTCTTGATAAAAAAACGTATACTTTGTGGGCGGTGGTGGCGGCGGCGGCGGCTGCGGCGGCGGAAGCGGCGGATGCCGCGGCGGCGGACCCCACCGCATGCCTTGGCGAGAAATTGCCTCATCCTAAACCACTATACCAAACAGCAAATAACCAATCTTACAACAAAAAGGTAAAAAAAAAAAGAGAAAAAAAACCAATTACTTACCATCTCTCACTTCAGCTCTCCTGTAACTTAACAGCAAAAATCTGCAGCCACTTAAGCACTGTAACTTATTGTCACGAACTTTCTTGATTTTTATTTTATTAGATTGTACCTAAGAAAAAAATAATATAAATTATTATTTTCCAAGACCGGTTCGCAAAACTTCCATTTTTCGTAAATTATTAACGGTGATTTTTTATTTACTTAATTTTATATAGTTTAAAACACTTAGAAAATTTTACACCACCTGTAACGAAGTTCGGTTCGCAAAGGAACCGCTCGCGGCTGCCGTCATACAAGCACTGGGTCCGGGTTTGACGCTGCGCGAACTATATATTATTTTATAGATAGCTGTGTTGCACCGTGGGCGTGTACTACCAGTAGCAAAGGTCTGGACATATTGAATGTAGGTAATATTAGTAGAGAGATTTTGGATCATCACTTTGTTAAGGATCATTATAAGAAACAATGACACTAGTGACTAATAGAATATCTCTTTATTTCGTTCAATTTGTGAACCAAATAAATAATTTAAAATAAATACATATATTTATATTGCACTCATTAATGGTTGTATTAGGAATACCGTGATGGGTATATTACAATTTTATTCTGCTATAATTTTAGAAAAACTATCTTTAATGGGAAAATAATAGATTATATTTTCAATTTCTGGGCTTCGTAGAAAAACCGGAAACAATTCTGTATAACAGTAGGGGTATTCTTTTTTCGTATTAACGAAATAGATGCGATTTAAAGTGACACATTTCTATATATTATGCAATATAATGTATTTATTTTCTGTGAATTTACGATTTTATTAGATATTTTTAAGCGAAACAGGGTGGAATTGAGCAGGATGGAACTATTATGAAATACTAGCTGCGCCCCGCGGTTTCACCCGCGTAGTTCCCGTTCCTGTGGGAATACGGGGAATATATAGCCTGTGTTACTCGCTGATAATGTAGCTTTCCATTGGTGAAATAATTTTTATAATCGGTGCAGTAGTTTAGCCGAAACCTTAGATATATTCATACAAACTTTCATCCCTTATTTTTATTTCATACCCATAAGGGTAACATTTTTAGAAACCTTGAATGTCGTCTTTATTTATATCTAATCAAAATAAGTTTCAAGCTTCAAAAATGACGATACTTCTATACAAACTTTCATCCCCTATTTCAACCCCTTACAACTCTTTTTTCGCTTTAAAACGTACCTTATCAGCTAATCTAGGTAATAAACTATCTGTGTTCCAAATTTTATTCAAATCCCTTCAGTAGTTTTTTTTTTTTTAGTGTTGGGTACTATATCTTATTTAAAGATAAATGCTCTCTGACAAAATCAGATGCTAATATGTATGACACTTAAGATATCAATCCGTGTTAGAATATAAATTCATCAAACCTTAGGAACCTTCAGATAGTTCTATTTGGTTTCGTACCACGTTACATATAATGATAGCAGCCAATTGCTGTTACCTGAGCTTTGTACGAAGGTATCTGTTCGAATCCTCTGAAGTCTGAAATCAATATAGCAGCTTAGTTCGAAGCTAATTGATGTGTTAGATTATAGTATAATTATACACACCCTACCAAGAAATAAATGCATTTAATATTTTAGTTGTGAAATCTAAGCCACCAAAAGGCGGAGGCCGCATTGCAATCAGTTCCGTAGCTTTTAAGAAAACAAAAGAAATTTTTTAATTAAAGGTATTCAAGAACCGATCCACAGCCAAAAGCCTCCTCCAACTTAAACCAATCTTCTCTAGATTGGACTAATTTAACTCAGCTTTAACCTCCTATTTTTAATGCCTTTGTCCCACCTAGTATTAAGTCTTCCTGTCCTTATTTTCCTTGTGAGCCCTTCTATGTTGTAATTCTTTTAGTTTTTCTACGGTCTTGGAAGCGCGCTACGCGTTCAGCCCGATTGCAATTTAAAGTTAATGCTTGTACATCAGTAGGTGTGTTTACATCCCCGTAGAGTTTATTGGTGCTATATTCCCCTGACAGGCGTTTTTCCGTAAAATTGGTAGTTAATAGACTTTCCTTTTCCTGTGCGTGAAGCAGGTTCAAAGTTTCAGGGAAATTTCCCTTTTTAAACTCAAACCGTAATCAGTTAATCATTAGTTAAGTAGATCATATTTGTTTTTTTTCTCTCTATGTATGTGAGACTTAAGTGCTTGACCTGTAAAAGTGCATTATTGTTGAATACTTGCAATAAGATAATTGAGTTTTGAGATTTTGGTAGTTTGTCTTGTTTTTGAGTGTTGAATTTTCTGTATTTGCATTAAATTCAGCATACTGGGTTCCATTGCTCTTTGGTATGTGACCGTCCTGTTTTTTAAATTGTTGCTGAGTTTCCATGTTTGGCTGGCGTTAAATTAGGCAAGACAGTTGGTAACAATTAGCCTAACTTTCGTTAGGTCGATTGCTGTTAAATATTTATTTTAAACTCCAGCATTTATTCTATGTTAGTTGTATTCTATGATTTACTTCGAGGTGTTTGCAATTTCAGTGGCACCCATTTTGTTTTCCAAGTTAAGTATATACTTCTGTGTACTTCAAGGGTTTGCCTTTAATCGATATTGGACTCCTAGCATTGTTGCTGTCAGTCAGTAGCATAGTTTTAGAGAGTTTTATTTCTAAGCCTATTTTATCTTCGCTTCGTTTAATGATTCTATCGTGGTTTAAAAACCCAACTACGTGAAGGTTTATTGAAAGAAGTTGGAAAGAAAAACAAAGATTAAGCGCACACCCTCACTGGGCGCTTTTAAAATACGCGTTTGTAAAATTGTTTTATCTATCGCAATAGATGTTAGTTGCTACATCTCTATGTATTAGTCATTATACTGTACATGTATTATTTATTATAATAATATAAATGAATTATTGATAGTTTATTAGTATAATTATATTTATGTGACTATGTATGTTCATTATATTATTGTATATATATTAAGTTTATCTATTATGTCTTTATGTTTGTACGCAGTACCTTTTTATTTATTTATATATATTAACGGTAAACCACCGTCCCATCTCTTTGTTGATCTTCTACATGCATGGTTGTCTGGAAGAGATCGCCCTCTGCGATAATACCGCCCATAGTGACGTTATTGTAAAATTTCATTTGTTTTAGTTTTATAGTTTTGTTTGTTTTGTGGTGTTTCAATAAAGAGCTTAATTTTTCTATCTATCTGTCTAAAGAGGTCGAGAGTAAAATGTCATTATCCTATACAAAGCCATACAAAGGTTTTGTAATTACATATTTTCTCTGTTGTTAGTTTCACGTGATTAATTTTACTTTTACAGGAACTAAAATAAATACAGGTTTATTCTATCATCTATAGAATAACAGTTTTTTTTTACTGGAATCATTTAGTTTTATAAGAGTGTTTGTATGAGATTTACTAAAAGAAAAAAGAAAATCGTACAAATACAATTTATTATGAATTAATTGTCAATTTAGCGGGAGAAATCTACTTACCGAATGACAGTGGAATTTAATGTTAACTAATAATAATATAAAAATAATAATTAGGTTTAAGTTTCTTTAATAATATTTTTAATTGACTCTATTATTATTAATTTTGTAAAAGATTTGTAAAAAAAAAAATAATAAAGTGGATATATTATTATTATGACTAGCTGACTCGGCGAACTCCGTACCGTCTAACAGTCAATGAATGGGCATGCGTATGATAATTATATGGCTATAAATTAATAAGGGTTGGTGATAGAAGGGTAAAAATTTTGGGTTGTATGTATTTTTTAATGCCACATATTTCAAGTTAAAAATATAAAAATAAAAATTAAACTTTTGGGGTGGGCCACCCTATTCTCAGACCTACAAAATATACACATAAAATTTCATAAAAATCGATCAAGCCGTTTCGGAGGACTAGGGCAACTATGACTGTGCCACAAGAATTTTATGTATAAATGATAGTTTAATCTAGAGTAGACAGATTTTGTCTGTCATTCTGTCTGTCATTTACGATTCCCCCCGTCATCATGGCGTTGCGTCGTAATAGTGGACACGACAAACATTGTGGAAATATCAGGAATATCTTCAGATATAAATTCTTCGGCTGTAGGCAGGAAATACGAGTAGAATTAAAGTGAAAAGAAAACTTGTAAACTTGTTTTAATAAACCGGCCAAGTGCGAGTCGAAGGGTACGAAGTACGAGTACGAAGGGTTCCGTACCATTATCTATAAAAACGGCAAAATGATTTTAAGTATTTACTTTTAAAGTGAATATACATATAACTCTATATTCCATATATATATTTATATATATTCTGTGAATATTTCAAGTTTCTACCTGTTGCTGTTATCAATATCGAGCAAAAACGAGAAAAAAACACCTTTTTTGGATGGGAGCCCCCCATTTAAATATTTATTTTATTATATTTTTTGTTATAGCGGCCACAGAAATATATCATCTGTGAAAATGTCAGGTGTCCTACTGTCACGGTTCATGAGATACAGCCTGGTGACAGACGGACAGACAGACAGACAGCGGAGTCTTAGTAATAGGGTCCCGTTTTACCCTTTGGGTACAGAACCCTAAAATTGGGTATGGTCCCGCTATATTGGCGGTCGTCGTCATTGCGAATGTATTTGTTTTACTTTTTGGTAGGCAATATAATTAATGGACCAAGCGAGCGAAGCGTCACTGCTCCAAGTTTGGCAATGTTTGCTTTCCTCTGCCAGTTTGTTGGAATACCAACGTAAAACCTAAATTGATTGCAAAACTCGACCTTCAGAGGAATACCTCTGAAGGTCGAGTTTTGCAATCAATTTAGGTTTTACGACTTCATAATATAAATATATAAAAATCATTTTTTGTCGTCGGAGATTTTTTATTAAAGGGGTAGTACTTCCTAAACAAAGGCAAAATGGGGATATCTCCGCCTTATGAGATCTGATTTCAATGGTTTTTTTTTAGTAGAAAGTAAATAAAAAAAAGTTGGTCAAATATAAATGACTTAATATCTATTTGTATTATTATTAATTGTGGAAAAAAACGTTTGTTCTCGCGAGGTCTCGTGAGATCTGTTTGCAGAACTAATAATAATTAAAAGCGCGACACAATCCTGGCCCCTAACTAGGTGTTTATTCTATGAGATACCGTCCGACGTCCCAAGACTGATGAGAAGGGCCTTTAGGCCGCATTCAGTGTTTATCCTGACGGTCACTCCTGACCGCTACGAAAACCATGCATTAACCAATGCACTGACTGCGTATGTACGGTTTTAATTGTGACAGCTACGGACGAACGACGTCATTATTGTCAGTACTGTCAGTCAGGACTGAATTCAACATTAAAATAATAAACTTCACAGAGTTGTAGCAAAGTAAAAGAAGTAATATGAAAACGTGAAAGTTGATCTACTGTAGTGTGTTTTGTTGAGGCGGGCTCGTTCGGTGAGCGTAAAAATACACTCGCCGTGTCAATGATGAGCGTCGTCGTTCGATTTTTGATTTTCTACTCGAACTTCCATTCCGACTTTTACGCTGCGCATGCTGTTTGCATAGCTTTCAGGAATATTGTAAAATCTATTTTTATCTATGTACCTACGTTTATTATATTTTATCTTCTAGTAGGATACATCCTACTAAAAGTACACTTCTATCGCCTTATGGAAAAAAGAGTAGTTGTATCCTACTGATATCACAAATGCGAAAGTATATATGAATGGATGGTTTGTTCCTCTTTCATGCCAAAAATTCTGATTGTATTGAATGAAATTTGGAACACAGAAGGTTTAAAACCTGGATTAGCTGATAGGCTATTGTTACTGGGCTTGCAGCCCTTTTTTAGCTTTTTTCGAGCCGTAGCTAGTAAATGAATACATTTTGAAATGTTGCCTGTGTGCTTCCGGGGATTAACATTTTGGAGTATGGAAGTCTAGGACCTCATTGGCGGAAAATTAGGGAAATTTAGAAATATAGAGCTAACATAAATTGCATGAAACCAGGTCTTTAGGTAGTTATCTACAAATTAACTGGACCAAAGCAAACGTTTAATTAAAATTCTACGATAGTAAACTGATGTTAGGCATTATTATGTTATTTTCTCAGACTTTAGAATAAATCGCCCTAATCGGATAAAATAAAGCTCGGGATGTAAGTACAATTATAGAACCCGTAGACACAGCATTCTACCTTCTCAGGTCTACATTTTAAGGGCGGTTTTCCTCTCTTATCGAACTGAGCTTATGCTGAATTCAACGTAATAGTTTACGCGACCAGTCATAACAGACCTCCCTTTGTTTACAGAGCTGGTGGAGTTATGGATCAACTTACCAAGTCTAACGGTTCCCTTTTTCTTCAAAAACGAAGTTGCAATGCCCTTTGATAAAATCTGCATTTCGTACGGTTCCAATTAAAAATAAGGAGGAAGCTTTTGTGATTTTGATCATTTGTAGCATGCAAAAGTGATAGGCACGTCTTACATTTGTGGGACTCTTTACATGGGACCTTCATTCCGTAGGGCGCCCATTAGAGCTGGGCGTAAGTGCACTTAAAGCTGTAATTCATGTTGTAAAAGCGGCAGATGTAGCTGTAGTAATGGAAGGTCAATAATTTCAATAGCGGGATATTATATTGGAATATCATAGTAGCATAGCATACTGCATCTCTGAATGTACTTACTCCTAAATCTGGCGCTGACAATATCCTCTCTCTAGCAGTGAGGATCACTGTTCCATCAATCAATTAGAACATGACCCGAACACGAATATTTCCTTACAATGACGATTTGCAGAAGTTATACGTATAAAATGATTAATAAATATAAGGGTCGTTATTCGCCTCGTCTATTTTTCATTCATCATCAACCCATAACGTCCCACTGCTGGGCACGGGTCTCTCCTTACTTTCATGAGGAGGGTTAGGCCATAATCCACCACGGGGGCCCAGTCCGGATTGGTGGATAACATATCTACCTCCGAAATAATTCTCAGGTAGGTATGTGGGTTTCCTTACGATGTTTTCCTTCACCGAAAAACGATTTTTCAATACTAATCATAACTATTCATTTTTTGTTATGGAGTAGGTTCAAGATCGAGATTGGAGTACGTTGATTTTGAGGAAAGTTGCGCGTAGAAATGTACATTTTAAAGTTGGTGTGGGGGGAAGCGCTTGCCTTTCGAGAGCGCTGGGAACCGCTCACTGGTACCTACAATATCTTAAAATATTTACTGATCATACGTTACGTAGTCAAAAAATTAGATTTCATTGTTAATGTAAGTATGTTAATGATGTTTCTTATACTGCGTAACTATTTGTTTCTTTTTTTTATATTATCCAAATATTTACCATTATCATCTCAAATTTTTACCACTTTTTTTACCTATTGTGTATGGGTAAGTTAATTGAGCAATTACTGTAATGATTACCCTAAGACATGTTTGATGTAAATAAATAAATGATAAATTATCCACCTATCGATTCACTAAGTAGTAATAATGTAGGTAGGTATACACATTCCCTGCCATAGGCTAATAATTTTGGAAAATACTACGCTACTATTTTTATGTATTCTTATTCTAAAAAATGGAAATAAATGCCTGTGAACATCTTCACGTACTGTTCCAAACAAACAGAAACAAAAAACAACAAAAAAGTATATTATTTAAAAAAAAATGTATTTAATAAAAAAATATATATATATATAAAAAAAAAATATACGAAACGTAATATCTCCCTCTCAGCTTCCGTTCGCCTCGCCCTGTCATAGTTTTCGAAACGCATTCACCAGCTTACTCCCCAAGTCAAGCGTGCGTAAAGAAGTTTTTCTTCAAAAACCCAATTAAGTTATTTCCGCTTAAATACTATGTGGAAAAGGGTCCCAAGTTGTATGTCATACCAAGTTAAACCTAACATGGTATGGCCTTTGCGAAAGCCATAGAAGGTGATCGTTTCAAAAGGATAAACAGTTCACACAGAGTTTTCCCAAACCATTTATACGCGCAACGCAGACTGGCGACGAGTCGGTTATCGAATTCCTCGTAAATAGAAGGCCTGGTATGGCGTAGTAGGCGTTCCCAGAAGTTGTCGGACAGTTAAGACACTGAAACCAATAAAGTGAAACACTAAATTATTACCCACAGAAAGCTATAAATAGTTCAGTCCTTTTGAGGACGTTTATCGGTCACGTCAATGTTGGGAACTGTTCATAACATGATTGTTCCCTGTCCGCCCATCGCGTAGCGTCTTAATCATATGGAATTATTTAGTTTCTTCGGTTTGAAATAAACGCGTTGCATTCGAAGACGGACTTCCCTGCGTCGCAGCTCACGCGACTAACACGCGTGACAGATTATTGAAGGATTAATTAGTATCCACTGGACCAATTAATTTGCACAATTGTCTCTAGTGAAATGAAGTTTAGTTGTGGAAATCTACGAATGCTAATTTATCAGAGAGCGCGCGCGCTTCTTTTTTTCTTACGGCAAACCTCAAAGCTTCAAACTTCTGACACGCAGGCTGTTAACAGCTAATCTGCTGAAAATCTGCTAATTGGCGAATAATAAAATAATGTTATGGGACGGGATTTTTCATCTGTTTTGGCTTCGTTCGATTTGTGTTTCGTGAAGCTTTACAAAAACATTGATCTGTAATCTGATGACAACTAATCTGATGGACCTGCAAAATTTTTTTTATTCGACTTATGACGAGGTGAGCGAGTCGTTCACCTGATGGTAAGCGCTAAGCAGTATTGTGGAAACATTACTGTGTTCCGGTTTGAAGGGCACTGTTTCCAGCGAAATTACTGGGCATATGAGACTTTAGAGCCGATGTCTCAGGGTGACGAGCGCAGTGCAGTGCCGCGCAGGATTATGCAATGCAAAGTTCTGGGTGGTACTGTAACTGTTATGGGCAGGCGTAGCGCTTACCATCAGGTGAACGAATTGTTCGTCTCGTCACTCAGTGAAATAAAAAATAAAAAGATTGGACTTCATTAAAACCGCAGCTTTATTCCAGTTTCCGATATCTCAACGCAATGGATATCTCAAATTCTCAATATTCTATTTTTACATTGAAACCTACCCTGAAAATCCGTTTAAAAGTATCATTTACCATACTTGCGTCTTCTAACGCAACGAGATAGTTTTTTATTTAGTTTGATTTGAAAACAGTGAAGCTGTTAACATTTATTCAATTACTTTTTCTCACCTAATTTATATTATACTAGCTGTCCCCTGCCACGCTCCGCTGTGGCACATTTGCACATTCGCTGATATATCACTGATGAAAAAAATAGACAAAACCAATCCTTGATGCGGATTATATATCATGCTAAAATTTCAGCTCGATCGGTGCAGAACTTTTTGAGTTTTTGAAGCGTACACAAACCAACATAACATTTTTATATATATAGATGTAATCCACGCAGGTCAAAATTATTAATATTCATATATTCGGTTTACTGTGCTATCTTATACTTGAAAGTTTTGAAAGGCAAGTGCACCTTTAACTGATTTCTGATTATGAATGGTCTTGCCTTTGTACGTGGTCCGTCGATAATTGCGTGCCAGAGGCGAAGCCAGGCGTGGAGCCTGTAGCAAGGGACATATTTACAAAAATACGTTATTCTCCCAGTTTAGCTACTAATTTAGTGGTCATTCCATTTTAGTAGTCTAAAGTTGTAGCTTTATTGATCAGTAAGTTCCATCTTCGCCAGCCTTAGTGGTATGGCAATAAATATTATTAACTAGCTGCGCTCCGCAGTTTCACCCATGTAGTTCCTGTTCCCGCGGGAATGCGGGGATAAAATATAGCCTATGTTACTCGCTGATAATGTAGCTTTCCATTAGTGAAAGAATTTTTAAAATCGGTGCAGTGGTTTAGCGGAAACCTTACATATTTCCATACAAACTTTCATCACCTATTTTTATTTCACCCCCTTAGGGGTAACATTTTTACAAAATTTGAATGTCTTATTTATTTGTAACAAAAGCATATAGCAAAAGCCTAAAAAATAAGTTTCAATCTTTTAGCTTCAAAAATGACGTAACCCTTTTTTCGTATTAAAAAGTAATAATAATATGTCTTTTATCAGGCTCTAGACTATCTCTGTACCAAATTTCATTTAAATCGGTTCAGTAGTTTAGACGTGAAAGCGTAACAGACAGATCGACAGAGTTACTGTCGCATTTGTGATATAAAGTAGGGAAGTAGGGAATCTATGGGTTTTTTCTGAAATTAACAATTATGAGAAAATAACTATCACTATACGATCATATTTATCTTGGCTAGCTACAATCCTCAAGCATAAAATCTGTCTCCAATCGGAGTAAGTTACTGTTATCAGCCATTAAAAGCTAGTCCTATTCTAGAACTAGGATTACAACTCTTGACTTTTTAATCAGTTGCTATTTCAAACTCGTGAGAGAATGCGTCGGTTCTCTATCTGTAATTTTAGTCACAAGGCCCCGCAAAATCGATTTCGCCCTTGCCTAGATTCGCCCGGGAATCGCATATTCAAATCGGTAAGAATTAAATATGGCCAGAAAATTACTCTTTATGATTAATCCAAATAGTTAAGAGGTTCGATTACCAGGGCCTGATTAAGGGCGCCTGCCGACAAGTCACGATGGAAATGAGCGCTATGAATGCGAATTTTAATAATTCTTTGCGTTCTTATTGCATGTATTTTCCGTCTATGTTTCGTAACGTGTTATTTATGTATTTTACTTAGTAGTGGCTATTTTGAGATGTGAATAATAATTATGATGTGCGTTGGTGACTGAACGGTAAGTTGTGCGTTTTGCCTGGTGGACCCAGTTGATATCTCATCTTAAAGTTTTGTAAATAGTTACCGAATCATCATCAACCTATACTCTACTTCCAAAATAATTCTCGGGTAGGTGTGTGGGTTTCGTCACGATATTTTCCTTTACCGAAAATCTATTGATAATTAGTTTCTTAATACAAGGAATTTTTCAGATTTGCCATGCATCGCATATCGCGCCAAGCTCAAAACGATGAAGAACATATCTTGGAGGTCAGCTAAAATAGATAAGGCAGCAGTCGAAATTAATGTAAGAGGCATAGGGCGCGGTGTTTAGAAAAATATTGATTCCACAGCAGATTGATGGTAATATCACGGATATTGAGCATGCTTACAAAATTTCGGTTCACTCGCTTTTCGGTGAAGCAAAACATAGTGATGAAACCCACATACCTATCCGAGAATTATTTCGGAGGTAGATGTTAAAATCCACTAATCCGGACCGGGCCCCCGTGGTGGATTATAGCCTAACCCTCCTCACGAAAGTGGTGGGAGACCCGTGCTCAACAATTGGATAATATGGGTTGTAGTATTTAATATTTGTAATTATATTTCAATCACCACATTAATTGTAATACCTAAAATAATTTCGCGCTCCGCTACACGCGCGCTTTTCAATTAGGATTAAAGTTTCGTATTTAATCTGTTTCATTTACCGCACTAATAGAAATAGCTAAAAGAGTGCAGTTTTGTAAGCTCACACCGGACATATAAAAGCCTTAATACGGCACTGAATACAGGGTATTTGGTAGAATGTGTGCTATAGAGTAAGGGGTAAGTAAGGGGGGTAGGTAAGACCACGTACAACCTCGACAGCCTCACGGCAATTTTTAAGAATGTTTTAATTTTCTGCAATTTTAACCCTCTTGGTGCAAATTTTATATTTAAATGATGATGCTTACAATTTTTCACTTGTTTTTTGTTTATTTCAGTGAAGGTATCAAAATCGTGCCATCAACAAAAATGACATTCAATAGTTCAACTTCGAATTCAATTTACAAAAACGTTTTCGTGAAGTGAAACTGTTACGGTTCATAAATGCCACAATAATATTGCACGTGATTTTAACCCCCCCCCCCCCCCTTACATTCTTGCATTGAACATTCTTGCCTAGAAGATACATATTCACTCGGGAAATAAAGACGCTGGGAGGGTGTTCCATTCCTTCTCTGTTCGAATTTCGCTTGGATAGGAGGAATATCAACCATATACGGATGCCATGTTTCCTTACGTATTGTAGTCCGATGGTGGCTGTGGAGGAATTAAATTGGGTATGCAACTCCATCGCACACTCACCATAATGTAACCTGTAAAAGACTGAAAGTCTGCACTTTGCGACGACGTTCAAGGCTTTTGACCCATAAAGGGTAGTTTAACTTAAAATAATAAATATAAATAGGTAGTCTACTTTTCCCATCGATATGATCAATATAGGAATAAAAAGAAAAAGTAACAACTTTATTGATATAAAACAGTTGTAGTATCCGTTTCCCGATAGTCATGATTTGTCCTTTAGGTAGTTATGTACCCAGCCTTACCTCACGTATGTACAGGTATACCTTATGTAGCTAGGGTAGTTAACACGGAGGACCACCGCCAATTTATTTAAATCAATTAAAAAACGATACAAGGTCCTGTCACTAGGAGTCGCATGAGTTCTTGCTACCCCATTACTTTAAACATTAAGGTGTCTTTATTAATTATTAAGCACTAAGGTTATTATTTCATTCTGTAACTCCTCACAATCCGATTACTTATAACATTAAAGTATCCTCATTAATTTTTATACTAAGGTTTGTTATTTCACTTTATAATTTCTCACGATCCAAATGTATATATATAGGTTAAGATAGAATAATTGAATTGAATACATTCGTGCATCCGACTCTGTTTGGACGTATCCCTCTAATAAAGTCTTTAATTTAAAAACACCGTCGCCCGCTCCCGTTCCTTGACTAGGTACACGTGGGTGTATCAGACAGATTTGCCTGTCTAGGTTCATCCTTCAGGTGAGCTTGAGCTCAGTAGAGGACGTACACGTAGCGCCAAAGCCACAGAAAAACAAAAAAAAAACAAACAAACTAACCTATACAAACTCTCAGTTGAAACCATGGCCCTGACAGTGGCGATTGATCTGGACGCAGTAGCGCTACTAGGTGTTATAAGTTAGTCGAATAAATAATGGTTACTGCAAAGAAAATACACACATACAACATACACACTCAAAAATATAATACAAATATACACTCATATCAACTAAATTGAATTTGAGCCGAAAGTCTACCAAATTGTTTACGTTTGGATGAGAGGACCAGTGCCGGATTAACCACGTAGCAACCACGTAGCTATTGCTACGGGCACCGCGCGAAGCCCCACTCATCTTTGCCTGAGCGTTATTTTTTGAGTGAAACTTATTCAGATGTGGTAAATTGAATTTATTTGATGTCACAAAAAACTGAAACGTTACAACTTCATACTTAAGAATCCATAGTAGATCAAGAGCTCTTTGAAATAATTTACTACGGGCCCCGCGCTTGCTTAATCCGGCACTAGAGAGGACGTATCTCAAACTGCTATCAGCGGTGACTCCCTTAATTCAACGGCAGGATACAGTAATGATATAATCTATATTGCCTAATCAAAGACTAACAGTGACGTTAAGGTATCTTGCAATCGAGAGAACGTACGAAAGTCGCAATTGTTATATACTGCCATAATAGCACCTCGAGCGCGACCATCCCCTATTGGCATCAGCGGACGACTGTCGCCTACGCCTGCGCTATACGACCACAGACGCTCAGTTTTGCTCAGCAGGTAAACTTATAATAGTATCTACCCACGGGTAGAAAATATCAAAATTCATATACTTACTTATTTTCGGTTTGCCTGTGCGGGCGGGCGTATCTCAAACTGTTATCGGCGACGACTCCCTTAACTCAAAAGTAGAAAATAGTAATGAGTAAAGCTATATCGCCTCATGAATGGTCATCGAGGTATATGTCCCGTGAGACCTTGCCACCGGGATAATATAGAAATGTGCCAAGTGGTGTATTAAGGGATAATTATAGACAAAAGTTTTAATGGCTCCCGTGGTGGATTATGGAATAACTCTCCTCGCGAAAGTGCGGAGAGACAAGTGCTCAGCAGTGGGACGATATGGGTTGTTAATGATAATAAAATATGCCGCCGTAATATCACTTTTAGCATCCTTCCTTTCTCGCAATCACCTAGGGCTGCCAACACCTATAATGCCAGCACAAAGGTTTCAAAATTGCTGGTGCGTCATACTAGTAAGCGGGTGTTCACGAGTATGACTTGTGCACAACTTCGGGAGACCAGTCCCCCCAAACAGCACCCATGCTTGGGGGGTTTGGTTTCTTAAAAGCTATGATTATTACAACTATTATTTGTTTGTATTCTTTTTATGTGTTAAAATAAATATATTCATTTTATATTGTACCTTTTATGGTATAAATACACCGGCCAAGTGCGTGTTGGACTCGCGCACAACAAAGTGATCCTATAAGGGTTCCTTTTTCCTTTTGAGGTACGGAACCCTGAAAATAATATTCCCGTAGAGTTTCTTGGTATTGTCTTTCCTGGCGGGTATCGATTTCCCGTGTGAGATTCAGCCACGAAATGAAAGGGAAATTTCCTGTAATAGTGTAAGTTACTTATTAATTCATTTAAGTAATCAAATTATATTTTATTTTTTATTTTTCTCTATACAATATATTTGAGACGTAAGTGTATGACTTGTAAAAGTACACTATTTTGCCTACTTACAATAAATGATTTGAATTGTGAGTTCTTTAAAACCCCGGACATATGGGCGTATTCGAGACTTTTCCCTTGACGCCGTTGAAAATATTAAAAATATGTGTATTTTAATTTCTTTAATTCATCATCATCATCGTCATCAACCCATATCGTATCACTACTGAGTACGGGTCTCCCCCCACTTTCCTGGGGAGGGTTAGACCATAATCCACCACGGGGGCCAGATCCGGATTGGTCACTTACCTACCTCCGAAATAATTCTCGGGTAGGTATGTGGGTTTCCTCACGATATTTTCCTTCACCAAAAAGCGAGTGATTTCTTTAAATAGCCCGTGAAAATCCCGCTGTGACGTCCCCGGACTTCCCCCAACACTAGGACAGATCGGGGAAACCTGGATATATATGGCAGCCCTAAAATCACCCGACGACTGACGCTTGTGCAGGCGACCGCCACACACGCTCAGATTGGCTTGCAAATAAACTGCACAGTGCACAGGTGTACCTGCGGGCAAATACTATCAAAATTCATATTGTTTCGGGTCACCTGTACGGGTATGGAAACTGGCATAGTTTATTTTACATGCACTCCAGCACTCCATTCACTCCAGCTATGTATACTTCAGCTATGTACACTCCAGCTATGTATACTCCAGCTATGTACACTCCAGCTATGTACAGTACTGGTATGTTCTGTTTGTAGAAGGAGGCATCTTCTGCAAGAGACCACCTGGGGAAGAACCACAGCTTTGCCAGATATTCATCCGCCAAGCAGTAGTGTACAAACATTACTGTGTTCCGGTTTGAAGGGCACTATTTCCAGCGGTATTACTGGGCATATGAGACTTTAGAGCCGACGTCTCAGGGTGACGAGAGCAGTGCAGGATTATGCAATGCAAAGTTCTGGGTGGCACTGTAACTGTTATGGGCAGGCGTGGCGCTTACCATCAGGTGAACGATTTGATCGTCTCGTCGCTCAGTCAAATAAAAAAAAGTTCAAATGTACAGGCCTACTTGTCAGGTAGGTACAACCATAGAACCATAGATAGATAGTGTACAAGGCCAAGGACAAAGCTACTTCCAAGAAGCTAGATAATTAACCCATGGTCAGGTGGAACAGCTCCCACGAAATAATTAATAGCTAAATTGAAAGGCTCGATTGTGGAGTTCGGTCGCAGAAATCTTTGAAATATAATTTTAATAAGTAATTATTCGAGCAGTAAATTTTTAACGACAAGTCAAGGTTTGAGATTCAATAGCAATAAATCAATGAAGCTTTTTATATTAATAAATAGTATGTAATTAATGACGTAATAAACAAAATGTTGGTCAATAAATGCCTAAAATCTGGCACTTCATCGTGAAGTACCATGAAGTACTTTTTCATCACCGCAAAACCATGCGACATCACTGTACCCTTAAAACGAAAAATAAATGACGTCTTTCATTATTATACCATGGTGGAAATACGTACTACCTACGCGTAAAAGCTTGACGGTATTTCGCTTACTTTATTATCCACAAAGGACTGGAATGCTTCGGTTTCGCTTGTGTCAAAGAGTGTCATGGTGGTCCAAGTCAAGGTGTGACCTTTGCGTAGAAGTTTTTCAGACATGAAAAACAAACCCTGATTACCTTCTATCTGTAACCTATTCATTGAGGCAATTCCAATCAGCCCATACTTGATAACTCTGCTATAAGTTGGTGAGAAGTTGGATATCCTGCAGACCCCAGGTAATGCTGCAGCATCAGGTCACGGTAACCGTGATCATGCAATATCATTGAAATTACAGGATAGCAAATTTCGCATTGATCAGAACTGTGAAAGTGGCTCACAAGGTCATCAACTAGAAAGAGCTGATGTTTTCAAACGGCTGAACAGATTTTCTTGAAACATAGCTAAGTAAAATCTCGATAAAATCACCTTGCAAAAAATTAAACTAAATCAAAATCGACTTATTCTTTTGGAAGCTACGTTGCCCCAGACAGACACTCAGATAAACACTTGAAACACGTCCTTTTTCGTCGGTGGTTAAGAAAGGAAAGTAAGTATGTGATCGTTGTGTTTTTTTACACAATACAGTTTTTGACATAATATAAAGTCTCATCACATTAGCCATTGTCTCAACTTGTATGCATAAATAAGCAAATCAAATCTTTAAATTGCAAAATGTTGCGTAGCTCTGCACGGAGCCATAAGCATACTTTGCCGAGTAATTTCAAAGAAAAGGCTAGCCTGACGTTAACGATATAATACAATAAAGACATATTATGCGGTTTAGATTCGACCTTTTCATATCGACATTAAAATGGACTGAGAATAGAACCATACGGAACACACGCTATACCGCGGAAGTTTTACTAAATTAAATGGAATCCGTACAACATTGGCATCTTATTACTAGTTGTTCTCTTTTTTTACCAATCCTTCCACAAATCTACCAAGCCCTGGCATAAATAGCAAATAGACCTGAATAAAAACTTATATAGAAGAAAAACCTGACCATCTTTTGGACCATACTTGAAGTAATTAAATCCAGGGCAAGTTTTCTGTTTCACTCGCTTTCGTGTACGCTGTATTACTAGATGTGTGTAAAAGAGTCATGAGACAGCTGTTGCCTTTAATCCTCCTTCTATAACTTGTTTTAATTCTGTGCGCTATATCAAGGGTAAGGTATGACATTTGAAATGTCATGCTCTATCGTCGAGCGTCAGCAGTGTCCTCCAAAGGCAGCGGATAACAGCTGGCTTCAAGGATTTCTATGAAATTCATGAGCCAATAGAATATAATAAATTTTAATTGTATACCTATAACTATGCAGATAAAAAGGTCTTAAGAAAATGAAGTCTCAACAATTGTATCTATTTTGGACATACAATAGTTATAAGAATGTAGTACAGGCGTTGCACTAATATTGATCTTCCTTACTTTAATTATTATAAAACATTAGAAAATGTCTCAGGGTGACGAGTGCGGTGCAGTGCCGCGCAGGATTTTGCAATGCAAAGTTCTGGGTGGCACTATAACTGTTATGGGTGTAAAACTCAAAACTCAAAACGTCAAAAATAATATCTTATACATAAGTATAGAAATACAAAAAATAAGTCAAAATATTAGCGCATCAGATAAACGACTTGCTCATCTCGTTACATGGTAAAAGAAAGGAAAATAATATATCATCATCATCAACCCATAACGTCCCACTGCTGACCACGGGTATCCCCTCACTTTCGTGACGAGGGTTAGGCCATAATATATACCTAGGTATATTCATATTTCAGAAACTGAGCAGGGCGGTCGCCACGGCTTGTTCGGCAGAGCAGCTCAAGCTAAGAAAATATGCTCAGGAATGGTAATATACTTGAACCGTTTAGAACTCCGACATTAGGTTCGTAAGGGCCGTAATTATCAAAAATCATTCAGTGCGCCTGATCGATGCCATGTGCTACCAACATGCTAGTACTTATTAGGCTCATAGTGTGAGCCTTGCAATTTAACGGGGCAATGCCGCCAGCATGTTGGGTATGCTATCAACTGGTATTGGGTTAGAAACTTGGAACAGTTGGGTTAATTAATGAGCCTGTAATGGTTTGTATCATATCTTTAATAATTGCTAATGACTCGGCTTGTCTAATGTTGACGGGCAAAGCATTTTACAGACACTTGTAAAAAAGTTGTCGTAGTACAAACTCGCTTTTCGGTAAAGGAAAACAACCGCACTTTGTTTTCCTTCTGCATACCTTCCCGCGAATTATTTCAGAGGTAGGTATGTTATCCACCAATCCGGACCGTGCCCCCGTGGTGGATTATGGCCTAATACTCCTCACGAAAGTGAGGGGAGACCCATGCTCAGCAGTGGGACGATATGGGTTGATGATAATGATGAGCAAAAAGTTGAGTGGTGATGCATATCCAGCTGTAGAAAGGAATTTATTGTCAGGGCTTATGTATGTGTGTGATCATCTCATCCATAGAGATAGGGATAAGTCTCATCATCATCTCTCATCATAAGTTCATAGCTCTTCTATCTGACCATTGCCGTTCCATAGAGCTAGAAACACAGCCAGCTAGTGGTCACTCCTTCCAACTACATATTATCAGGGTTACTGGGTGACAAAGTTACTCGTAACTTTGAATTTGGTGTAATTGTAGTGCGTTACAAAAACCAACGGATTTCGAATTCGGTAGGATTCCGACACAGAATTTTAGATGTGGGGCAGAGACCGCCACCGTCGGTTCCCGCCCCCGCTTAACTTTGTTGAACCTTGATGAACCACCTGTGGAAATGTAGGTGGACTGTTTTTCGGCGATTGGTCTACTTTACTTCGTATGTATCCAATTGAGACTTATATACCATCGTAGACAATATAGTTATTCTCCGAACAATAACACAGTTTATTTCAACAGGTTACTAAGGATTTCGTATACTGAGTTGTTCTTTGTGATATCGATTTACGAAGTCAGTTTTCCGCCAATGCCTAGTGACCCATATTCAGTGCGCGATGCCGTGGCCTTGGAAGAGTTTTTATCAATAGCTTGGCCTCAACTCGTTAGATTTAGATCTATTGTATATCATTGCACAAGTCAGATTCTAAGGTATCAAACAGGATATCAATCTGTTCAGTAGATTTAACGATATGGGACAACGAGCAAGAAATACAGGCACCATTTACAAAAGCCTTATACCTATGCGTATAGTCAATTCGATCTCCTTACACCGTTAGGTATTATTTCTACCCGACTACGTAAAGCCAAAAAGGAGGGTTGTGTTTTTGAAGTAAAACTTGACTTGGGGAGTAAGCTGGCGAATGCGAGATGAGAGCATTACGAAAAGTGTGATCGGGTGAACCTTTCAACCTAAACTGGATCCAGTTTAGGTTGAAAATGGCAGCAACATATAAAATAAGACGTCACAGTACGAATATGCGACGCGGTTCAGTTTAGGTCTTCAATTGAATCGCTATAAGATGTCACGGTATGCCTCCTGGTCTCTTCAATGACTGACAGTTAAATTGATGGTGTTTAAGCTCATTTTGATCAGCTTGCAGTAAAGATATACCGACCTATGTTAGGCCAGTACAATACGTAAGCACACTTTTAAAATAATATGCTCACTGATTAGAAGTCGGCCGACTGCTCCTGGCCTGTCGGGAACATATGGCATCGTTAATGTTTTATTTAATTATTTGCATTGTTCGTTCCGCACTATGCAGTAACATTAGGTTGAAACTTGCGAGTAAGACACGTGGGTAATTATATTGTGTATTAGGGTTGGCTATAATGAAGGGGTCGGCGGGCAACTGAGTGACTCACCTGCGTGAATCATGCTTCGTACCGCCCGGGTGCATAATATTAGGGGCAGAATTCGACAGAAAAAGGGACGGTGTCTGAACTACCTTTTGTAAATAGTGAGTAATAAGAAGTTAACTCTTAACTCCCGTGTCCTGTCTTAACTGTCGTGTAAGAATCATCTATGTTGGATATAGGTACGTATCTCAATTAGAAATAAATAATCTGTTGAAAATCAGCGGCTTCGATCTTTTAACGAAGGGTTCGACTTTTGGGCCGCCCGTACACGGACAGCTGGAGCAGTTGACTGTCGAGCAAAATAAACTAACTAAAATTTCTACCATTTTCTAGGTACTTTTCCCTAACTTTGACACATCCTTATATTCCAAAGATTCCTTATATTAATGCACTTGGAAGAGAGAGGAATATAACCTACCCATATTTATTAACTACCCTTAGCACATCGCCATAAGTATTAGATAGGGAAATTAAGAGACACTCGGCTAGCATCATACATGGTCCTCATTATGATGGTCATGGTCCATGGTCCATGGTAAATATACGGGAATTAAGGATAATAATCTATGTATATCGTGAAGCGTTATTACAATTTACAAGGTCTATTATAACGGATTTGGTGTCTGTTTTATACATTATATTTTTTCTTTTTTTCTTTTGATTGAGCATAAAAATCCCGAAATGCCAGGATTGGAAAATACTAGTTCGCTATGCGGTCACTGTTGGAAGCGGTCGGTCTTGTCTGCTTTAAGCTGCCCGAGTATGGCTGCCCTTAGCCTAATACAGTTGTCACCGAACCGATCAGCCTCACAAGCCGTCGGTTCAGCGTGGAGCAGCGCATTGCCTACAATACTTAACACGTTCACTGCTGAAAACACAACTGTAACTGTCATGTTTTCATAACTAGGCGCGAGTGCGGGAAAACACAACTGTTGTGATTGTTGAATGGAAAAACACTATGGAGTGCGCAGAGCTGCACCCGTGGCTCGACAATAAAATCGGCTCAGCAGTGAAAGTGTTAACAGACAATTTGAATTGAATCAATAAGGTATTTTTGGTCATTAAATAAAAATCAAATGTACCACAAAACATGTTTATTCTTAAAAATGATAGTAAAACAAAATAAATTTAAGCAACAAAAATAGTACTTATAGGATAAAATGCATCGGCCTAGAAGTTCAAATTAAAGTAGCCAAGTCGCTAGGGTCCATTCTACTACGTTACATAAAACACATCGAAATGGACCCCTACAAAATCACACATTTAGTTTTTTATTAATATTTAAAATGTTACAAAATACATCCCGACGATTAAGCAAGGGTTACATAATTTATTTTGAAAAATTCAAATTACTTGTACTGACTTCTTAATAAAAAATCACATCACAAAGTATTTGTTCAAGCTAGCAGACAGAATAGACAGAAGTGGCGATAATAGCAAATCCCTTGGGTCGCAAAACGTGGCAACTATAGAGGTTCAACAGTTTCTTAATTATTGTGGACGTTTATTGTGACGAAACATAAAATTCAACCATATAACATTCTAGATTACAACATTTCAATACACGAGACGCGAACTATCGCCTCCATTATCTAGTTCCTACTTTGACACATTAACTCTATAACACTCATTAATTGCAAGACCAGGGATTGCATCTGACTAGAAGTTAAACAGGGCATGCACTTAAATCTGTTAATTTATATTAATCACAAATCATTTAGTTAGGCAGTTCAGTCGCTCGCGTGTCGCCTAGTCTGTCCGCTGCCCAACAAACCATCGCTACCCTTAACACATTGTCGAGTTAACTTGTTTTTAAAACTGCCGTTAACTTTGATCAACGTTCCATAATGCGGGTCAGACACCGCGGCAAAGGCTAACTGACACTAAATGCCTATACAGATATGACATCACAGACTGTTCGTGAGTGAGTTCAATTTAAAAAAAATTCAAATAAATAAAATTTTAAAAAATAACTTTTTTTTTATTTACCAAACCAACAGCGTAACCTAAACATAAACTAGGATCTCATCTACTTCCAATACACCTAATGGTCAGTTTTCGCCCCGCGGCTTCACCCGTGTTGATCATAAGCTGTTCTACGTGTACTCGAGTGATGATGAAAAAAATCGTGTTGTAGAGGATGTAAACAGGATATAAAGCATCTAGTCTAATATAAATACCAATTATTTACCAACGAAATTACTGGGCATATGAGACTTTAGAGCCGATGTCTCAGGGTGACGAGCGCAGTGCAGTGCCGCGCAGGATTATGCAAAGCAAAATTCTGGCCGGGAAATAAAATAAAATCAGACTTCCCCGATTTGTTGCGATTGTTTTGTGTGCATATTATGCTATTCAATTAATATTGTGTGATATTGTGTGCCCTAAATGTAATATAGTTGCACCCACCCTCACGGTCAGTCAGCAAGAGCCTGGCACGTACAACTTCGTAGAAGCGTTCGTCGGTGCTATGCACGATTAGCATACAAACTGTAGCCTTTGCCGCGCCGTCTGAGAACATTCTAACTTTCAGTTTTTTTGTAAACACTAAATTACAATTATATTAAAACCTACCGCTCGCCAACTAAATTTATATACGAAAAGGAAATAAATCTCTATGCATTCTTAAACAAATGCTTACATGATCGATTCATTGGGGACGCGGTGTCTCCAATAATATATTATACAAAAATAAAACTGAAAGACGCAACTCCACGCCGATGTGTATACAAATCTAATTTACTTAAATAAACTTTCTTTGAAACCAACCGTTGCAATATTATGTTACATTACCCATTTATAATAATTGCACACGAATACACGCTGCTTGAAGAACGAAAATACACTGCAAACGGTCTCTCAAAATAATAACGAAGAAGCTATCTTAAATCAATAAATAAACAAAAATATATTATATTCATATTTTATAGGACTTAAGTGGATCGCGTCGGTACCGTCTATACAAAACAATATGCAATCACACATCTTTCATTACATTGCACGTGAAAATCACAAAATAATTCATACAACTACCGAGTGCGGGATGTCTGGTTAACAAATGCACGATATTTTTTTGCTGATAGGCATCGTAAACGTAGATCAAGGTGGGTGGTTAAATTTGCCACTTTTCCCATACCTGCTCAAAAGGTTTACCATTACGATTTGTAGCCACATCCCACTGTGGGCCGGTTTTACTATAGTGTCACTATTTACATTTATTAATAGCTAGTTGACAAAAGGAAACGAGGGCCTTCTTTCAAAACGATATAATTTGAACACTAGCGAGTTAACTTTGTCGGTACTAACATTAAACTACGATGAAGTAGCTTGGCCAAGAGAATATATTTTTTTCGTGAAAACATCGACACGGTGTAAACTTGACAATATAGTAATTCAAGGAAAGTTATACATTTGAGATTGAAAAGTTTCGGCAGTCGACAGTCATTTTGTTAAGCGGACATGTCACCTGGTAGTTACAAAGTCATATTTGCGAGTCTTTAAACAGACTCTATAGTACAATGACTTTTCCTAGGAAAAATAAATCACACCAAAATAAAATTGGTTTAAACTATACAAAAAAAAATAAGCCACTGGATGTAACTTGTAAACTACAGAACGCGATCTGTCAGTCGAACCGACCCCGCCTTGTTGGCATCTCCTTTGGAAATCCAAGTTTAACACGTTGACTGCTGAGCCGGTTTTTACATTTGGGCACCGTTACAAACCGTGTGTGTTTTGCAGCAATGGCGTGCCGTCTGTGACGGCTGACACTGTAGTAGCACCGCGTTAAACACACACGTATGTGTTACGCCGCACAGCCGGCACGTAAACTGCGCTAACACAACAGGTGTTTTTCCCGCACCCACGTAACGTTACAAAAACACAAACGTCTGTATGTTCGGCAGTCAACGTGTTAAGTTAATTAACAGCTGGTCATATTATAGACCGGCCAACTTTTCTGTAGAATGGAAAAAATGGACGTAGTGAGACCTTAACAAAAGCGTCACTTCAGTAACAGTGTTTGTCATACAGTGGCGCCTTGCTAATGTCAAAAGATTCTACAGAAAAGTTAGTCGAACTGTAGCGGCATTTTGTCAGAACACGGCTGTAATTTTCATTAAAATTTAACTGAACAAGATTTATGCATTGATTGAGAACAATTAAACACGCTTTACAGTGGCTTTTAAGAAAATACGTTATTAATGTTGGGATTCAATGAGATCTTACCTTAAATAAATTTCTCTAACATACAGAATTTTTTTAGATGCGATGTTGCAATTGGACACATCTAGACATCATTCTATTACACTTAATAAAATAAATTTACATATAATAAATTTATTGCATGTTGATTGTAAACAGAAAAACTAAATATTTACAAGAAAATAAGGCGTTGAGTTGAATCTCCCAGCTACGTCTGTTTGCCCTTATTTAGTTCATTCTATTAGCTTAATACATAGAGAATAAATAGATATCACCAGCCTTAGATATCGCTCCCGACATTTGGGTAAACACGTCTTAGCATACAACATTACAATTCAACTGAAAAGCGAGCATTGCTAGACAAACTAATTAAAGTACAGAATTGTAGGGATGCACTCGATTAGGAACCAAAATCAGAACGACTCTCGTACCGTGCACATGTTTGATAACGAATTACTTTAACTAGAGATTACACAAGTGACCTTTAAACAACTGAATTGTAAAAACGTTTTGAGCCAACCGTGATGATGTATAAAGTTGAGAAGTAAACGGCTAAGCGTGCACGCACAATATACTCTTTAATCAGCAGTAGAACTTACGACAAACAATATGTGAACAAAGCTAAAACTTATTAAAATATTATCGAACATAGTCTCCCGAACGTTGAGTCGCTCTGATGGAGGGGCGGTTAATGTTTGTTATCCTAAAAGTCTATTGATTCCGCCCATTCTCACTGGTCAATGCTATGTATTATTACTATGGACACATCACATCTATTATATAGATGAGAATTTCATAAAAAATTTATTGCAATCCTTATTATTACGATTTAGAATTAATCTACATATTTAGAATAACAATAGGAAGGTGAATCACCTCACAGCCTTACAGGGTTTCGTTGATGTAGTGTTTATTTATTAATTGGTGTATTTGCGGTACTCTATCTAGATTATTACTATTATAAAATATATATACTCTGTATTGATAACTATTTTCAAAATTAAGCATCGACCAATGAGAACGTTCCTTAAGACCATCATAGATGGTATAAACTTCGGATTTATTTAACGACAGTATCTGTTCCGTGTATTGCTTGTACATTTAGTATAAATTGGTATATAATATCTTTAAAAAATAATAATTCTATTGTATAGTTACTGCGTAATAATGAGTGCTATGCCCCCTCGTTAGGCCAATACGGTTTCATCTACGGCAGTCCTGCCAGGCCACAAAAGGCAATCCTGCCAGGGCACAAGGGGCGGTCCTGCTAGGCTACAAAAGCAGTGTTTTCAGGCCACAAAGGGTAGTCCTGGCAGCAGAGGGCAGTCCCGCCAGGCCCCGAAAGGGCAAAACCGCCAGGCTACAAGGGGCCTGCTCTCCGCTATTTAGAATTACAGTGCTTTAAAATGTTATAAATACAGCTACGACTTGACTGCTACAACCCAGGGGGTAGTTAACTGATATTACATTTCTTTCTTGGCTATGGATTCTCATTAAACAATCATTCATAGTTTCGAGGTAAACGTCACTGGTACGATATTTTCGTCTAATGCGACTTTACAACTAACATCGCATTTATATATTTAATAATTACTATCACTTTGTAACGTGATCTACCGACAACAGAATAGATAGTAAGCTATTTTTTTTTTTGTCTAGAACATTTAGTCAACTACCCTATTTACTGAGCTAGTACTTGAATGGTTTTATAATGTTTAGGAAAATAGCAGTCATGTTACACGTTACATAGTCATTATTTGGTGTCCTAGCGACTAAAGTACTTTGATAAATGTCATAAAGTGTATAAGAAATATCAAGTTAGAAACACATAACATATTATAGAAAGACAATATAGTGATGGGTACACAGTTAACTATAATATCCTTATTTACTTAAAGCTCTAATTATATGATGTTAAACTCAATACCAACTTACAAATTATATTGCTTGTAAAACTACTGCTTCACCTGCGTCTTAACGCGTAAATTAACACGTTAGTTAAGGCGTTACATAGACATGTCCAATATTCCAAAGCCTTAATTTACAAACGGCATTACTAATGGCATTAAACGCGAGGCAATAGCTGGGGTGTCGGTTTCTTGGACACGTCAGAGGCGAAAGGATGCTTGTGCGTAGTTGGGCGCAAAAACGATGTTGGCTACATTAACTCCCCCTTTCCGTGGGCCGCACGCGCCGAGTGAGAACGCATGTACTTCCTTTTAAGGCAGCAACTACATTATTACGACACTGGAGTGATCAAATGAGCAAGCACTGACGTTGTTTGTGAAATTTCAATCAGAACCATGCCTTTGGAATCTAGAGATGCAACAGTTCAAAAACCGCTCGGCAATTAGTGATGCGTGGCGGCGTATCATCCAGGCTTTGTCATTTCCAGTGATTTACGAAGAATTGAACAAGTCAAAAGAGTCCACGCGACCGTATCCATTTGCCTAAATACAAAAAAAATATATATAAATCATGAGTAGGTCATATTGAAGATTTATTTTTTAATTAGACTGCATAAATGCATCATAATAATGACCACACTTATTGCTGCACCCAGTGCGGCTGCTTTAATGTTAAAGGAGCACAATGGAGGTCCACTGTTGTGTTACTTCACTAGAAATTAACTCTGGACGGCGTTGTACCTAAATGTAGCCAAGGCGCATTTTCAATCCCTACACTAACGCGCAGTTGGACATTCACATTAACGTTATAGCAGGTGAAGCAGTTGAATAAGAAATACGGTAGTCAAGCGTGCTAGGATCAGCTTAGCTGTTACACGAGTACACGTTTATACACAACTATATGAGAGATTAACGGCCACTGTTAAAATATCAATTAGTAAAATTGTGAGAATGTCTGCAGTCTATAAAGACGATATTATATTTAAAAAAGCGTCAACTCCTATCTTATTGAGCATTGTGAAAACCAGCTTAGTGACATAGGCCAAGATATCTATTCGACGCTAAGCGAAAGCACGTTCTTACAATCGTGGACAAAATTTTTGACATAATAACTTGGATAAAAAACTAAGCTCATCCATTAATTAAAGATTGGTTTGTTGATTGTGTTTTTTTTAAATCTTATTTGACTAAGAAACGTGTTTCATCTTGTTTATTTTTTATTAGTGAGTACTTGAGTAGGTTCGCGTTTGATCACTATCTCACTTAATGTTAGGAAACGATGCGGTCTACGATAAATCACGCCTATCTAGAAATAGCCGGTTCACTCGTAGGGTGTATCTTGGCCTAAATTATATGACCCAAACGCGTGCTCGTTTTTCAACTTGTAAAATGCTTTATTACGGATTTTGACCGTACCTACCTACTGACTAAACCTACAGACATCTCCCTACATGCACAATGAGATTGGGTGCGATGCCTAGATAAATCACAACCAAGGCCGTTTGTCCATACATCCGATAACGACAACCGGTTTTTTGGTTAGCTCCGATGGTCTATAAATTTATAAATAGGCCTTCGGGTCTCGTGGACAGTACACTGTACAGATATGTTTGGACTGGACGTGTCGCTTGTCGATATCGAGCACCGTGGACGAACGGCCTTATACTGCTATTCAGAGTCTTGTTAGTTCATGTCTGCATACATTAAAATTTGTAAATAAATCTTTATAATAAATATAGTTTCCTAGATACAATTTTCATGTCTAAGTATTGCATTTGTATTTTATCGATGTTGACAACTTTAAAATGTTTAAAACTATTTACATAAAATCACCCCAATTATAAAATCTACCGTCTCTCATACCAAGACCATGTTAGCAAAAATTTACTAAAAGATGAACATAAATGGTTCACTTTAAAATAAATAATTTAATTAATAAGTGTATAATTATAATAACTAGGATACAGGCGGCACCCTAGATAAAGTTTTTTTATTATGTTATTACATTTTTTTATAAGAAAATTGTAAAAGGTCAATGGAAGAATTAAAATAAATGGCGCGAATTCATAAAAATATCATATTATTTCAAAGAGTGAACTACAGTAAAATAGAATCAAAGTACAAGAGAGAACATGTCTCATATATCATTATCTACAAAACTCGATGTACTTTAGTTCCAGGTATTTGTACACAGTTCACTTTTGATCTGTCTACATTATTTTATACAGAGTGATTGATAATTTAACCTATGATTTGAAGGAGATTATGTTACACCAAATTTGCAATAAATGTGTGATCAAATTTACTAACTTTATGTATCGACTAAATATTGCTAACAGCAAGTTTCTTGATAACTGATAATGTTGTACAGAATTATAATGACCTCAGAATTACAAAGTCATATAACATACAGTAACATTATATTTCTCAATTACTGAATACACCATTATCAAAGACGGTTACTCAAAACTACCCCGTGCCCATAAGCTTCCCAAAAAGGTGCAAATATTGGTGTACTAAAATTCCCTTCCAGGAATAGGTCGGTTTACCAATGACTCTGTAATCGTCAAATAATGAATTAAAATAGTAAAAGTACCAATAGACTCTAAGCCACGCTCACTGCCTCATAATCACGCTTTCCCTATGCTAAGAAGGATACACACTACATTCTCCCAGCGATACCGTCCATACTCAACGGGATGTTACCGGCTTACCTACATCATAAACATCTCTCAGACAGCCTGGGTTCGACCCGCTATAACTACATTATAGATAAAATGTTTACGCTACAGTATTTAGACATCAATAGCATTTATCATTTCGTTAGTTTGGATAAAGTTCTTAACTATGAATTGACGTTCACAACTAGCAATTTAACGTGGGTAAATCTTTTTATCAAAAACTGAGTTAGGTTCAACACGACTACGTACAATATTTGAGGTCAGTATATTGGCTCCTGCATTACGATCATTTGTCTGACAAGCAATCTGTATTTTAAGTGAATTCAAACGTTAAATGCTAGAGATGCGAGTGGCGTTGCCACCGCACTTAACGTCTAAGCGAATTAATATAAATTGTATAATTAAGATGACATATCGAAATTTAATCCGTATTCTTGAATTCGGTGTCGATGCGCCGCTCGAGGGCCTGGAGTTCCTCCTCGAGCTCCTGCTGCAGGGGATAATTGGAACTGTCAGTGTAGTCAAGGATTATAGTGTTTAATTTCGAAAAGTCACGCATTTGACCATTGTATCGACAAAGATATACGGAAAATAAATGTACTAAATTATAGAAGCTGACAGTCAATTTTCGTTTTTTACCTTAGGCATAGGAAAGAGTAATGTCGTAATATTTGCGTACTTATGCTTTTAATAACTCTATGAGACCAGTTTAGGAATGGAGACTATTTTTAGTTCTTTTCAGCGTTGGTTCTTTTTCGTATATTTAATTTTAAATTTATGCAACTTACGTCATCCGCCATATTGCAAATGTCAGCAACTGTGTGCGCGCGGTCTGGCCCCACGACCGACACATTGAACAACTGGAAACGGAAATATACTGATTTTAACATACGTAGATGATTACATAATTTTTTACTCTAATTTATACGGTGGATTTAATGTGACGAGTAGGTCGTTCAAGTAACGGGAAGCGCCACGCTTGTAATAGTTACAGTGCCACTCAGAACTTTGTATAGCGATATCTTGGGCATTGCAGGTCGCTTGTTACACTGACATTATGACGTGATGGAAATTAAATAAAAAACAGAATAAGAATTAAACTCTCAGGGTAATGTGCCCAGATTGAAGCCACAGAAGCTTCGATATCCAATGTTCTGGATGGCTGCAAAACAATGGTGGAAATCGGAACAAAACCGGTTCAGTAATTTCTGAGAACAGACCGACGCCACTGGCGACTTTGTTTTATAAAATGTAGGGATGAAATATTACATCTTCGTTGGTATGCTGCCGCGGCAGAGCGTTCACCATACCATCAAACTTGAACATCTGTAACATACAATGATAAATATATCATTAGAAAAAAATGCTTGTTCACACAGGCAGCGACATAAGTACCGAAACATGTCCCAACATCTGAAATCAGCTACACGCCCGCCAAATACTAGCATTTAGAGCGAAATAGCGTATTCATTCAAATAGCAAACAATGTAATCACTACAATGAAAACATAAAATATAGTAAGATGACAGTCAAGGTTTGGGTTGTAATTTTTTTTGTATGTTTCGTGTTTGTCTAAATTCGTTTTTTGTAATGTTCAAAATGTCGAATTCCAGTCAGTGAGGTCAGTAATCTGGTCAACTCGCAGTTAACGTCGATTCTCTAAATTGGTGGCTTGCTTAAAACTTCCGGGCAGGTTTGGTGAGACCATGAAACTATGTGATTTTGTATTTGTACGATTTGCCCAGACTCGTACACGTAAAGCCGTACCTTCTGCGCGTGTTTTGTCTACTCACTACACAAAACATTGTCATTAATTATCTTGTTTCATATAAAAAATAAAAATAAATTACAACAGTGAAAATGTTTTGTGCAATGTGTAGACCAAAACGCCGGCAGGAGACGTGGCTTTAAGAACACAATGATGGTTAATAATCCAGCAACAATACACGAAAAAGCACTAGTTTAAAAACAAATATTTTCTACAAAACTCCCGTTGCTGTCCAGGGGCGGATTTACCAGTAGGCTGAGCAGGCTGCAGCTTTAATTGAGGAGCGGCAAATTTGGGGATCAGTCACCAGATTATTTTTATTATTGAATTTTATTGCCCACACACTTGTGTGTTATCGAACACGTAATAAATAATAGTATTCTTTTTACATTTTGCTCACACTATTCTATATGACAGTGTGTAAATCCGCCACTTTTGCTGGCATTGTGTGAACGTGATAAGAAAGTAAAGTGTTAATAATGTGAAGAAAATGCGAATAAAGGCTGGCTACACATGGGCTACTATCGTGAGCGCATCTGGTTGCTCGGTTGCCTACTGTAGAGAATGGCAATCGGTAATTGACAGTCATATTAATAAAAATGTATGACTATAGATCTATGAACTTTCTTTGTGCCAGTACCGGATTCGACCTTCCTTTGGCCAATGGCAAACGGAAGGAAAAAAAAAAAACATCACAATATAATTATCATCAACCCATATCGCCCCACTGCTACGGGTCTTCCTTCGCTTTCGTGAGTAGAGTTAGGCCATAATCCACCACGGAGGCTCGGTCCGAAACAACAAACGAACGGAACGGAAGGAAATAGTAACAACAAAATAATTATAGTAGCTATGAAACCAAGGCACAAGCTGTTCGCCGTACCGTCTTGTCGCACAGTGGCGCGCGCGAACTCGCCCGTGCCTCGCACCCTCTCCGCACTCAACGCTCTCCTGGACGCCAATCCAGGCTGTGATGTGTATGCGGATGGATGGTCAGATATACTGTCAGAATGCTTGCGTTTTTGTGAAAGAGAGTGAGAGTGAATCTTTGAATGTGTATTTTGTATTATCTGTATTCTACTGTGTTTTGTGTAATCGATTGTTATAATTGGCTGCGGCCGTTTCAATTGAATAAATAAATAAATAAATAAATTTGTTTTGACAGGTGTACAATAGGTATTGGGTACCTTTCAATACCAACACCAGTATTATTTAATAAATCCTCCTTTTTACACTGTAGCGATATCGAAATCCTAGGCTTGTCACTCGAGACAGGATATACGTAGGTATTCTGTGGCTCGAGCGTGTGTTCTGTTTAGTCGCAAACGCCACTAAAAAGCTGCGGCGACAACTAGATGCTCCCGCGATAGAAGAGCCCAAGCGATCAGCCCAAGCGTACCCTCTGATTCTAACTTACGTTGTTGTTAATAGGGGGCCAGATAGAGTCCGGGTGTCTCTCCAAACCCTGAGGCTGCGGAAACGAGTTCATCCTGTACATCGCCATCATCTCTTGGCGAGGCTCGACTGAATCTGAAATCACGAAAGCTCGTTTATAGGAGTGACAATTGCAGTGTCTCCTTGAACTTCGGATGAAATCTTGTGCGAAGCTGCAATGCGCTTGGGTTAACACGTTCACTGCTGTAAACACACACGTCTGTGTTTTTATAATTTTACGGCAAGCGAAAACACGTCTTACGTGCGAACCCGCACTGCTGTATTGAGTTTAGTTACGACACTGCGCCAGTAAACAGTAAACACACACGTTGAATGTAGATTCGCAAAAGAGCCAAAAAAAGTAAAACGGTTCAACAGTGAACGTGTTAAAGGATGTAAGACAGGAGCCTCTCGTAAAACCCCTTAATAATTAGATCCCTGCATAGTCCAGCGCACCATTTCATCACAATGTCGCAACGGAAACAGACGATACGGCTCAACAGTTGACACATCGACATCGGGAACTTGTTTTTACAGTAGGCAGGGTGTCAATCATAGAATTGTGTGTGGTAGGATGTGTTGGTGTGTGTGTTTGTGTGTGTGCGTGCTTGCGTGCGTGTATGTGCGTATATGTATTGCGTATGTGCTCATTACGTATATACATTGGTGCATGTGCCTGAGTTATATTTTTAACCCCCGACGCAAAAACGACGGGGCGTTATAAATTTGACGTGTCTGTGTCTTATGTGTGCCTGTGTGTCTGTCGGTGTGTGTGTGTGTGTGTGTGTGTGTCTGTCTGTGCTATCGTAGCTCCCGAACAGTTGGACCGATTTTGTGTTTTTTTTTTGTATTTAACAGAATATGTCATCATTTGGATGGTTTTGAATAAGGCGTTCGTTTCGATGTTTCAACTATTGTCCAAAGGAGACTTATCTTATACTAATGGACACTTACGATCATCGAAGCCGTACGACGCTATTTCTTGATCTTTACTAGCGTAGTTAACGACGATGCACGGCGGGAGCGACGACGGTATGGAGTCCACTGGGTTGAATCTGAAATTGTGTTTAGTTTGATGAGGTTTTAGCTTTTTAACGTTGGTATAGTGATGTAGTCTTATAAAAATGCGTATTAACGATATTGATAGCTTTAAATAATATATTATTAACAGAATAATGTCCTTGAATCAAATATTTTGAAACCGCGGCTGTAAAATGAATTCATAAATTGTTCCCCGCCTTAAACTCAAACTCCGTCAAAATTAAGTTATAATTCATACATTGAAAAATTACATGGAAAATACCGAGCCATTGTACGAGCGAGGGGTGCGTGAAAATGTTTGCTCATTCTTCGCAGTCTAGGTTAGTTAGTGAAAGATAACCTGAAATAAGCAAAACCACTACTGAACCAAAAGTAAGATCGAAGGCAACGCAAATAGTGGTGCTATATTTTGTAGCTATTGCACGATGTAGAGCACTGCACTGCATTGCACTGTGTATAAGGACGATAAGAGTTCTCACGATAACAAAGAACTACATTTTGAGCAATTCGATTATTGGTATCAAACATCGAAGCACTTGCCAATCGCAAACCACACGTGTAACCCGTCAACTGCTGAAAACAGAACTGTTGTGTTTTTTATAAGTTGCCGCGAGTACGGGAAAACACAACTGTTGTGTTAGCGGTAAGGGAAAACACAATGTGCAGACAACCATGGCTAGACAAGAAAATCGGCTCAGCAGTCAAAGTGTTAAGCGTTCTACGTATGTTTGCTAATGAGAATACATACGAGCTCGTGTTAGGCCCGTCGAACTGCGGCGGGTAGCGTGGGAAGTAGCGCTCCGGCCCGGCGCCCGCGCTGCCAACGCCGCCGCCGTTCTGGTGGAGGCTCAACTGCATCCCGAGAGCCGGATGCTGGTTGTGCATAATCGAAGCCGAGAAGTTTCTGGAATAACAATATGAACAATAAATTAAAAAAAATCCCGACTATTATATTATCTTTATTTCACTTTCCTGCTTTATCAATAGACCCTGATCACCGTCTCTCTATAACATACTCATTGAGATCAATCAAATGAGCCCAAACACGATAACTCTGCTGTATGTTAGTGAGGAGTTAGGTATCTTGCAGATTCCAGGTGATGCTGCAGCATCAGGTAAATTTTTCCATGTTCTTGCTATATCATTGAAGTAATAGGATGTAAAAAATAACTTTGAAAGCATGACTTTAAAAAGAATTAAAATAAATGTAATAGCAGCTCGATATAGTTAACCATCCGCGAGCTCCTCCGCCGGCTTAAGTTTGATAGGCCGCTTAGAGGTTCTGAAGAGAAGAATCAAGAAACAATGCACGCACGCACTAAAGAACGCACACACACATGCACGTACGCACTCGCTCACGCAAGCATGCACGCAAACAAACACGCACGCAAGCAGACACACTACATGTTATGTTGTTGTTGTTGTTGGATGGTAGTTGAATGTTCCCTAAACATGTACATGGCGTCATATGTACATCGATGTCATTAGCTCATAATTGTGATGATGTACTCACTGAGGTTGGAGGTTGTCAGAGCTGCGAGCGTTCTCAAACTCCTGATTTTGTATCAATTCTGGGGGAGGCATTGGCCCGGGCGCCGGCATAGATTGCAATGCTGAAACAATGCACAAATATTTAAAACGGGCCAACTTTATATTTTTCCAATTCTTTCTCTTCAATGTTTTAGAGGTAAACCAGTGTAAGTTAGGCACTAGACTAACCAGTGCAATTCCAGGTGTCAATTCTGGTGGCGCTAGTAGTCACAATTTTAGATCCTATGGCAAGCTTTAGAGTTGTCATAATTACAGTAGTTTTAGTTTACTTGGTGCTATCAGAACTGGCGCCAATAAAAATAATATTTTTATGCGTTTCCTAGAACTTTAGGTGCAGAGGCAGCGATAATAACTCCATTTTTTCGTTTTGTATCAATCTTTCTATAAGTACAGAATGTCATTGGAGATGAATGTTGTTAGTAGGCTATCTATGAAATAAAACTTTTATTGTAAAAACTGTGTATATAAGATCTTATAATGTAAATTCGTTCCAACGGTTTATCTATTTTGGAAGTACAATACTTTTAAATGTTACGTATTAATGTAGATAGTTTGTATGTATGTATAAAACTAAACGTAAAGTAAAAAAAGTCACACTACAAATTACTTAAAACTAAAAATGTAAACAAATATTAATCGGTTTCAAAGTATTTATTTAGATTGGAGGCAGAGAAATATACGTTGACACAAATCTATGTACAGAATTTAATTCGAAATAATAAATTAATTCCTCTTTACTAGATAGTATAATTGTCAGCAAAATTGTGAATATCCCTTAAAGGGACCGTCGCCTCTTTGCTTTTGGGAGTATTCAATACTCCATATTTCAGTGATTATTACACAACTTAAGTTGCGTTTCAAAAGATTGAAGAGCTGAATATTTCTTAGTCAAGTCTTAACACCTGGAAACTTATTCTAGGCTGGTTTAATTCTACAAGGCACTTAATAGGAACATGGGTAGGTGTTAAGACTTCCCTAGGTTAACATTCTGATCCGAATACGAGGCGGTCTCGTTTTACAGAAACGAAACACTTGCGTGTTTTAAGGGTGCACAGTGACATCTAGTTCCATTTCGAAGTATTTCAATAAAAAAAACTTCGTAATAGCGCCAAGAGATGGCGCTGTTCTCAATCAGCCTCACTTAGGCTGGTCTGCGATAGAGCTGTAAATATGAAAACAGAACGGGCCAGCACCGATTGACGGTCTACCACCTAACGAGTTATCGGTGGAAGCACTCGTAAAAAGATTTATGTTGTTTAAAATAAAGATAGTTACGTAGCTTGATTCCGCCAAAAGCCAGATTAATGAGAGATAGGAATAAAATAGAAGATATAACCCTGGCTAGTATCCTAAACCTAGCTAACCGCCGCCGCCATCGTACGCCGCGTGTAATTATTATTTTTTATTTGTTTTAAATACACAGCGTGGAACTATAATGGCGACATTAAATAAAAAAAAGATTAGATAATATATGTCAGTGAACATAAAATATATACAAATAGGCTTTGAATTCAAATACGAGGATCGGACGGATCCAACTGTTTAATTACAATTCCGTAGAGCTTGTAAAGGTATAACAAATAGAATCCCACATAATCCGGTAGGACCCGCAATTGTCACTCGCTTTTCGGTGAAGGAAAACATCGTGATGAAACCCACATACCCGAGAATAATTTTGGAGGTATGCGGTCTACCAATCCAGACCGGGTGGATCCCTTTGGTGAATGATGGCCTAATCTTCTTCACTAAGTTAAGCGAGACCCGTGCTCGGTAGTAGGAAGATATGGGCTATGAAGATGATTATAACACCCTAATGCTGTCGGGATATCTTGCTGATGATACCTGACTTTTTATTGTCGACCGAGGGGAATACCCGTAAGCAAAAAATGAGTTTTTTTTATGTATTTGAGTTTTGAGTGACGAGACGAGCAAGTCGTTCACCGGGTGGTAAGCGCTACGCGTGCCCATAACAGTCACAGCACCACCCAGAACATTGCATTGCATATTTCTGCGCGGCACTGCACTGCGTCACCCATAGACATCGGCTTTAAAGTCTAATATGGCCAGTAACTTCGCTGAATTAGTGCGAATAAACTCACATGGCAAGTTAAAGTTGTCCGGCAGCGGATGGTGCGCCGGCATCGGGAACCGGGTGAACAGTGCCGGCTGCGGAAGCGGCAGCGACGGCGGCAGCGGCGGCTGCATCCCCATTCCGGGCACCATGTAGTTAAAGTTACCGTTCAGCATCACCGGTCCCGCGCTAGGCATGGAACGAAACCTGAAATCAAATGACATATCCCATTTGATGCCTCCCTTTATGTCGGAAAATATTACAATATAGATTCTTACCTATTGTTAAAAAGATCATGAACATCAATGCATGCCTTGATAATTTTAAGCCGCTGTTCAATGTAGTCTAGGGGGCAAAGATTAATCCTTACTGGCCTGGCCTCGGCACAGATTTACAGATATCGCGAATGGTAAATAATGTATTTATTATTATGAGGACGGCGCAAACGGGGTGGACACATTGGTGTTTCTTTTTCATTCTGTTTCGTTTGATTACTACCAACATAACACATAATATACTTAATTGTGGCACAGAATAAATATAATATGTAGTACATATATAGAATACAGTCCCACCTCCCTGGATCCACTTCCCTGCGCCTCTACCCGAAATCCGGTAAGAAATCCGAAGGTCACCCAAAATGACAAATGACATTATACAAAAGTATGAACTTCTATACAAGCGGGTTATCTTTTGTTTTGGTCGCGTAGTATCGTTGAGTATCACACATGGCTTTGGCGCGTGTACAAACGTCATTTATAAGGGTGAGTTGTAAAAACTGTAAAAATTGTCTTTTGTTGGTGTGATTGTGGTACACGTCTATTAAAAAGCATACCAAAATGCAACGGAGCAATGCCACCAGCTTGTAGTGGTTAAACACACGTGTTATTTATGCGCCTGTAAGGGTTTGTAGGATGTTTAACACGTTCACTGCTGAAAACACAACTGTGGTGTTTTTCATAACTTGCCGCGAGTGCGGGAAAACACAACTGTGGTGTTTGTTGTATGAGAAAACACTACGGTGTGTGCGCCTGTGGCTAGACAAGAAAATCGGCTCAGCAGTCAAAGTGTCAATTAGTTTTCTGATATAATTATATAGTAGATACTAACTTAGTAGCATTTTGTATTAGTTATTATTTTATTTCATAAAACTAATTTGCCTGATAAAAAAATGTCCCTTACACGCAGACTCAGAGACGTCAATTCATGCCGATTACCAATTAAGTTATCCTCGTTAAAATCTAATTGGAGTCTCTGTGTGCGGCATATAGCGACTTAAAATAAATCTATGTCATCTATACACTTGTAACAAAGCAATATAGAATAAAAAGTCAAAGATAAATTTAAAAGAAATGTTTTTTAACTTAACAAAATGTTGCAAAACGTGCAAAAGCCAAAACATTAAAAAAAACAGTGTGCAGTGTACGACCAGCATTACATTCCTTATACAGAATGTTCCAGAATAGAACGCACATATTATTATGTTAATACATATTATGAATGCGTCTTGTGGTCAGAGGTTACTGGGAATCTAGCTCTCGATCAGCGTTCACCTCACTACAAAGTTGCATGCCAATAACTACATCTATACATAGAATAATGCAGTGACGGGCAAAAAGTCTGTACATAAGAAGATATATAAAAATATAAGAATATAACTTATTACTAGAAAATAGTATTGTGCAGAGATAGTCTAGAGCCTGAGAAAGGACATAGGTTACGTTTTAACACTTTCACTGCTGAGCCGGATTTATTGTCTAGCCACGGGTGCGGCTCTGCACACTCCATATAGTTTTCCCATAACGTTAAGGAGATAACACGTTCTAGTCGCAAACGAGTTAAGTATATTATATTAACCACATACATAAATACCGGTCAAAGACATAACCCTCCTTTTTCTTTCGCCGTAGTCGGGTAAAATTAACGTGTGTTTGTTTGTTTTCTACACGTTTGTGCATCGTTCAACCGAATGATTGCAAATAAATGTTTTCATTTTCACTGCAAAGTAAAGTTGGCACTTTCGGGAAGATTTCTGGCATAGTGGCATTAACGTATAATAGTAAGTAGGTAGCGCTCGAGTTATATTCCATAATTACTCGCGTTCGCGAATTGTGCGTCGAAATCACTGGAAAAAACGCTCATAACTTGCACGAAGTCACGGGTAGCGCCTAGTAAGAGCCAGTCCCATTTATGAACCTGTGATGAGAGATAATATACCAATACAAAACATTGTATGGTTCATCAAGATAAGAAGTTGCAACTCTTTATCTTGAACGCATCGAGACAGACAATGGGAAAAATATGACAGTAAAAATAAGCATAGCGGCGTCCTGTTGCTTAGCCCGCAGTATTAAAAAAATAACAAAGACTCTACGCTAAAAGAAACTCTTCTAAAAGAATTTTCCGATTATTTTTTCCATTTATCTCCGTTCAGCAGTTGAAGCGTTAATTAACAAATATATTTTTTAATATTAGTAGGACATACAATATTTTATGGTTAATCGCAATCCTGCATACGTATTACACGGAATAGAAAGAATATTTTAAGAATAAATGAGGCGGTCAGGTTTGGGATACCATATTTTTTGGTAAAAGACGCGTTTGGAGTATTATTTTCTGCCACTTTCTATCTCAGTATTGTATAAAATACTACGATCGATTAAATTTAACTCAATTGATCAGTGTAAAATAAAAGCTAATAAATGTATTACTTCTAAAAACCTCTAGACAGTGATACTAGCTCTATCAAACTCTGAATTTAGCGTCCATAAAGAAACGAATGGAAAACGACGATGTTTTGCGTAAATTTTCCCTTCGTCAAATTATGTCAATCTATAGTGAAGCCAGTGAAGGTAGACAACTAGTGAAACTAACATACAAGCAAAGTAATAATCGCTAATTATTTAAATAAAATTGCTACCGCTAACATGCAAGCAAACCAAAATTCGCTACACATACAAATAAAATTGCAAACGCAAATAATAATTATAAAAATAATAATCAATAGAAATAATTTACTATAATGTGTTTGTTTGTCTGTGAGGTATATGATAGGGGTCTTGGATTAACGTTTTCTTAAGTTATTCGAAATAAAGATTTAAGTATTATTATTTATATTGAAATCACTATCGTCGCAATTTGTCTGTAAGTCGAGGTGACCAAAAAATAATTTTGTCAGCAATTTTCTCCGATCGGACAATTATTAATCAACGGGGGGATCTGTTTTTGCGATAATGCGTCTCGCGTACTTCCACTTCTGTTTCGGCGAAAATATCGCAACAGTAAGATCGCGCGCCATCAAATACAAAATAGACCCCAATACTATAAACAGATATCGCAAAATCGCCTGCGCTATTTATAGACCGACAATGAGGTGTCACTGGGAGGTTGAACTCTACATTTCTTTGTGTAAGAGACAGATATTTAGATTTAAGAGCCACGTTTATACAACTGAGCCAAAAAAACATACAAATGGTCACTCTTCACCCGCACGATTTGCTTCCCCGCATTTCTACCCACAATCGGGAGGGCAATCAAAAGGCTGTCAATATCACGCCCAAATGTAATAGACGAACGGGATAGTGTGAACCTTCATACTAGCGGGTTGTCGTTTGATTTGGTCGCTTAGTATGTCTGATTTCCTTTCAAAACATATTTTATATGGGGGATAACTGTGTGTCTGTCTGTGTATCACTCAAATGGATGAGCCAAAAATGATTTAGTTTTTTTTATGTTTGAACGGTGACTTCATCGAGTATTATTAGCTGTGTTTCAAGAAAATTTGTTCTACGTTTGAAGATCATC
Organism: Campaea margaritaria; assembly: GCA_912999815.1. Taxonomy (NCBI): domain Eukaryota; kingdom Metazoa; phylum Arthropoda; class Insecta; order Lepidoptera; family Geometridae; genus Campaea; species Campaea margaritaria. Next base: position 14,122,709 of record OU538788.1, read on the forward strand.
AGCTGTTTTCTATTGTACGGAGTGTCGGGGATGTGAGTGTACGTAAAGTTACCTGTGTAGGCTTTACCTTTCGAGTTCTTCCTCGGTGTGGGCAAATGTGCAGGCGTTGCCGCGGGGGCAGAAGGAGCGCTGCGCGGCATCGCGGCACATCGACACCTTGTAGCGGCCGTGCGTGGGCGTCGAACCGCCGGTGACGGGGGTGGTCTGGTCTGAAAACAACGCAGCCGGCGCTCTCAACGGGTGTGCAAACGAATACAAATTTTATATGCATAAGCAAAAAAATATATGATGAACGCGATCGTGACACGTTATTTAAAATAAACAAAACTCATAATTCAAAACTCAAATCAGTTATAGCAAGTATGCAAAAATAATGTACTTTCACAAGTCACAATTATACTTGAGTTTCATATATGTACTTACTAAGAGAAAAATAAACAAAACTAAATCTACTAAACAGTAACAAAACTCAAAACGGTCGCTAAACACGGTCACGACACACCAATTCAGCGTCTAATTACAAATAATATGCACGTGTTGCAAAATTACAAATCACTCATAATTTTTTTCTACCGAGAAGAAAAACTCCACATACGACAGGAGTAACTTACTGTTGTCGAACGTCAGCTGCAGATGCTTCGCGTTGTGGTTGGCGTCGCGCATTGTCGCCTGCTGTTGCAGGTACTGAATAAGGCGAGAGACCACCTCGTTCAGCGACGTCATTATCTCAGCCAGCTGCTGCCACGATGGGTACTTGGTATCTGGAACGTCAAATATCATTCACAGTGATTTTATACTTCCTAACATATATGTCTACGCAGGGAGACACTGGGAGTCCTATTCTTTGACGAAATAATTTGAATTTATTACCAAATAATTATGTGTGTGCAGCTGCTATTGGGAGAGATTTTATATAAAACAGGGGTAGATAAGGATAATTGCTATGACGGTGGTTAGGAAAATAGTATGAGACTTGCTCGTGGATTATTGAAGGCCTTACTGAGGCATTAGGTGTCTGATGGTTGACGCGGTCAGAGGATGGAACGCGACACTGAAAATATGACCGTATAATATTTTGTCGCACCTTACATTTCTAGGCCTAAAACTAACACGGACGCTTAAGCAGAGGCTACAAGGAAAATTGTAAATTAATGATAACAATAAGGCAGATCATACACGTTCAATATGGCGTCAATCGCCAGCGTTTCCAACGCTGATAATTCCTTCGATTTCAAATCTTCATAATAAAATATTAAACAAGAAATATGTCTTTAGATCACGTTTCGGATATTTAACCATTCGACTGCCAGCAACACAGAACGATTTGAAGATTGAACGTATGATGTCTGCCAAATGGATCCTAGTCTAACCTGGTGCCTGTTCAATGGTCGCGAGGCGGTCGAGGTGCATGCTGAGCACCATCAACTGCGCCGGGTCGCCGGTCCGCTGCAACGCGATGAACAACTCCTGGACCGACTGCCCGAACGACGCCGGGGTCTGCAGCTTGTCTGTAACATAGCGCTACTTGTTTTAGATGCGTCCTGGCGCCTAGCGCCCGTTTACAAAGACAATACTTGATACGTTATGACATGAGTCACAGAATCTGCAACAGTCAGTGTTGATTTTGAGACCGCATAGCAACGTTTGGGAATACGGATGTAACAGTCACCGCACACGATATAATAAACGATCAGCGGATAGTTGTTGTATTTGTTTATAACTAAACCATATCAAACTATACAATTTCATCAATCATCAATATAATCAAACATCATCAATAATATTGATAGTATAAAACGGACCACATGAACTCATGGACACAGCCTATTGGACTGGGGTTCCAGAAACCAATAGAGCCAAGCGTCAAGGAGTTCGTTTGCGTACTGCTTTCCGCTGGGATCGTCGCCTGTGGAAAGATGTAGTCTCTGCCTATCTCAATGGGAGTAAGGCTTGACTGTATGTAACATATGTATGTATGTATGTATGTATATATGTGTAAAACGGTCCTATGTGGATACAGACCGATGATGCTCTGCATATGGGACTTGTGCGCCGTGTCCCCGTAGAGGAGGGAGCTCCACTGGTCGGGCGCTATCCGCAGTCCCGCCTCTGTCGCGATTTGAACGATCTGGGCGTCGTGTTCTCGCCGCAGCAGCTCGTACGAACGGAACTCCTCCTTTAGCTGCATCAGCGATGAGTCACTCTCGCGCTTCGATACCTGTTTAGAATTGAAGCAAGTCTTAGAACTATAACTGAGCAGGTGGCAAGCGAAAATAATTAGTAAGTTGCTGGACAAAAACGGGCAAGGGATGGTGTTGCTTAGTATCTCCCCACGTGCCGCTATTCCTTTCACTTTAGTTATAATGGTACATGGTACATGGTAAAAACTTAATTTGACAGCTCTAAAGGTGCACTCCTTTCGTTTGCATAAGATTAAAAAGTGACAACAAATAATTTGTGAGACTAGTTTGTAACACCAGAATTGGCACCGATGTCTTACCTTGAAACATGAAGCTCTGTAGAGAAGTTGAACGACATGGCCTATACTAGTTTTGGACGCCTGCGGGAAATGAGGCTCTAATCTTTGGACAACGAACATAACTAAAACCTGAAAAGCATAATTATAAATTTATAGTAGGGTGAAACAGACATATTGCTTTTATAGTAGGGTAAAACAAAACAGTTTACTGTTATAGTAGGGTGAAGCGAAACGGATTCCTTTTATGGTACGGTAAAATAAAAACAATGTATTTTCATAATAGGATTGAAATCGAGGCGGATTACTTTAGGCGGGTAAAACGAAATAGTTTACTAATATAGTAGGGTTAAGTTGAGACAGATAAATTAATTTTTTTCGGCTGTTCTAGCCTACCTTTCTAGACAGCGCAGAGCCATCTTCCAACGCTAGGAGGACGAGCTTGAGGACCTCCTCCTGCATAGCAGGTCCGAGGAACTGGCAGCCGCGGGCGCGCACCGCAGCCCACAGGTTCGCGCTTAGCTGCTGTGGATTCTGCAAATAAGGTAAACCAACATTAATTCTGACACACTATTAGTAACTCATCAAACTTAAATACAGCTGTGATGTGGATTTGCAACTAATTTAGAGAAGGGATGGAACACTTTACCAGCGTCCTTGTTTCCCGTTAACTGTAAACTGGAAGTTTTCCAATTGAGAATGAATATGTATTTTTTGCGGAAGTATGGAACCGGCGACCCCGTCGCCGACTACCATCAGGTGAAACCACAATCAAATGTTTTCTTATACGATAATTTAAAAAAAAGTAAGGCGGCGACTGATTGGTGGCCGAAACAGCAGCATGAGGAGCCGACGATATTACCAAGATCGCGGATGAACCTCGATCCGGACCGAGGTACACGGCCTTGATAAAGGAGAGTCCTAAATCCAGCAGTGGAAGCATAAAGGCTGAGGACGAAGATTATAAGTTTTCAGTCGTTGTTGTAGTTTGCGTCTCGAATAAGGTAGTGTCAGAGAATGCCAAGCCGCCCAGGGGCTTCTGACGTGACTCAACGACTGCTTAAGGTGCCCTCCACTTGGTGACTGTAAAAGTCACATAGCCGATCGGTCTGGTAGTCGACAGCCTTGAATATCTGATCTAACCTGATGCTGCAGAATGAGCTCGGTGACGGTTCTCTCGCCGAGGGACCTCGCCGCGCGCGCCGCCCTAGCCCTCCCTTCCTCGTCGGTCATAGCACATTGTATCACAGTTATCAGCTTGCGCTGCATCGGCCGCGAGAGGCGATTGGTGGCAATGCTGTTCGTTGCTGGAATTAAACGAGAAACATGAAAATACTGTATATAAATACGAGGACTAAAATCTTAGTTACCAGAGAGTCAGTCATCCAAAGGTCCAACGTTGCTAAACCTCGGTAATGATATTCGCGATATTAAAACCTTTATGGACATTTTCTTTCGAAGGTCCTAAAACTGTTCTGTGAGCCATAACATAATTACACAATTAAACAGATTCGACGCGTGGGATACGCGTACGGAGAGCTCTGTTGCTGCTCAGACATAAAACAGGCTATATAATTAACGCTTTAGAAACATTTAAAATGTTTGTTGTAATTTATATGACTTCGTTATTTTTGTACAAAAGTTCGTATCGTAGTATATTTTTTTAAATTACTCATGGCAATGTTGTAGAACAGGAAAAGGCTAACTGATCGAGATGATTAAATTTATGGTTACGAGATTTATTTTTCTAACTCGCTTTATATAACTGCCTTATTTTTGTATAAATCCCGTAGGTTATTTATAATATTTCTCATGGTAATGTTGTAGAACAGGAAAAGGTTAACTGACCGAGCTATGCTGTAATGTTAGGTTCCACGATTTATTTCTTTAACTTGTTTTACTAACCCTAAATTAAATCGCAAAGTACATAAAATCTGTAAACATATCCCAAGAACAATATCATAACTTATTAAAGAACTACTTAACCGATTGAAATGTGGTTTTTACCGTTAGGTAGCAAATAATCTAACCTAAAATATTTATATGTTACATTTAAATCCAATTTAAAGAAATCGAGTAAAACCGTTATAATAATGGACTGATCTAAAATAGCCACGACATAATGCGGCTGCCTTATAGCGTTATTATCGATATCTAATATAAAACAAATGTATGCTAGCTTGTTCGTCTTCTATGCGTTCGCGTATCGTTCAACCGATTTATTTGAAACAAAATGTTAAACGCGAATGAAATCACGGATAACAGGTAGTTTATAATAAATTACTATTCCAGGTGTTTACACATTCCATTTTTACTCCAACAAATCTTAGTCCGGCCCCGATCAAAGTAACGATGCGTATGATCAAACCAAAAATATCCACGCGTATCTTGCCACCAGTCACAAATTTCACAAAGGGTGTCACAACACAACACCAATCGATCGACGTCATTCGATGGCATCGATCGACATCGTTCCATTAATGTGGTAGCGTCGGCTATTGAGTAACCGGCGATTGACGTCGACTGACCTCATTCTACCATCTATTGACGCCATCGGTGGTCTATGATAATTGGTCAAAACACAAGTCACGCTACTAATGTGGGTAGCTGAACTTAACTCCGTATAATCGAGCTATTGTCCATTAATTGGACCAAACATCTACGCCCCTGTTGGTAACTTTCATCCTAGTGTTCCCTAGTCCCTTATCATCCACCAACATAGCAGCCAACATACCAGTGCCGCAGAACTTGAGATAGACCGCGAGGTTCTCGAGGCAGCGAACGATGATCTCATACGCCTGGCGGTCCTGCTCCGGCAAGGCTTGTACGCATGGCGGCTGGTAGGGCTGCGCGGGCGGCGGATACCCGGCCAGCTGGAGGACCGCCGTGTTTGTCACTAGGTCTTCCAGCTCCACGTGTATAATACTCTAGAACAAGTCACATTAAACATGATAACTCTTATAGAAAGATAAAAGTTACAAACACTTGGGGGCCGATTTTCAAATCTAACTGGGTGACAAAATCGGTGCCGTAAATAGGGCGGTTCGAACCGTGCCCAGACGCGGGCCCAGATCCTGAAAGGGCCCAGAAATTACCAGATAGCGCGCAAAAGGGCGCAGTTACAGCAGCTCGCACCTAGGGCATAAAGGGCTAGTTCCAGCACTGCGCAAAATGGCTGAATCTCACCGATTTCTTAAAGTAGGTAAAATGTGATTTGTCTTATTTTAATCCTTGATACAAACCACAAACCACAATACAAAACACATTCTATTCATATATATAAGGTGGTTAGTACGAAACGACTTCAAGGCATGGGAGTTCTTATAGTTTGAATGCTTATTATTTTTGGTGTTTCTCATTTCGCCTACATATTATTATGTGTTTTGTGTATGTGTTTCTTGGCTTCATTGTACTCCTAGTGATAAAAAGGTACTGTAGGTGATAAGAAATAAGCAAGTGCGAATGCACAGTAAATCAAAACTGTTTATTGCACGAACCACACAAGTTAACTTAGAAGCGAACATAGGTGAAGGGACAGTAGAGGTACAGTAAGTCTAGGATGTAGGTATGACACTATAGTCTATCTATACGTGGTCTAAACACCCGAAAGCGGATGTCCTAAATTATACAAACAATGCGTAAGAAACGCGAACGCGCGTGGATGCGACACGGGCGCCTCGTCGGATGCGAGATCTCGACTGGCTGGAGACGGCCGATCCCGCAACGAAGACCTAGCGTGCAGCTGGACACGCACCGCATCTCTATCTTCGGAACAATTACTGCCGCACACTACGGGCTTCGCCCGGCTTTGCGAGTGTATTTAATATAATTCTGATATTTATAAAATTCTATGTAAATACATGATGGAACGTGACATATGAATGTGGTGTGAAAGTATATGTGTTGTTAGATATGAAATAACAATAAATGTGTCGCTTAGTGTTTATAAATAAATAGGATAGATAAAGTAAACAATATGTAGTTTATCACCTACATTTAACCTCATATCTGTAGGATTACAAAAACGATTTAGAAGATTATTATTATTCTGTGAAATGTATTTTGCAAGGTCATACATGTTTAAGTTGCATGCTTAAAAATTTAATGAAAATTAGCTCAGTAGTTTGAACGTGAAATCCAATCACTAGCAAACCTTCAAAGCTAGCTAAACATATAATTATGTACTGATTTGCGACGACTAACATATGACCTTGTTTTGATAACAAGGGAGACGAGAATCACACTTACTACATACCAGAGTATAAACGCATTGAAGCTGTCTATTATTATACAATACACTAGCAATGTTGTATAATCTGTCATATCCTTTAGGTACACAGTTACCTTGTCAACGTGTCAGAACTGACTCGAAATGAATCACTACAGATGTTTATGATGTTACAGTCAAGTGTGATATAATAAGAATTGTATCATACTTGCTAGTGGCCGTAGTTGGCCGTGGCTGCTCGCATTGTGTTCTTAGCTTAACATATTTTTACCCTCCAAAAGCTACTCATTATTGGTTTAAGTTTCATTAATATCTAAGTGATCCACAGATCCTCTTAAGTCATATTAGATGCATGAGAGTCAGGAAAAAATTTAACTTGGTTTATTACATTACTACATGAGTGTAGACTTTGTAAGTAAATAAATAATGTATCACAACCACATTCATAGATCATGACCCCTAACAAAGATTGCCTGTATCTAGGGAATCAGGAACCTGTATCAGGAGTAATTATTTCTATTGTGTACACTGTTCAACTAACTAACAAGCCCATGTGTTAAGACGTCGGGAAAATTTCAGAACAATGAAATATCAGTTACATACACATAAAAACCTGTCTCCTATTTGGATAGCTCGACTAACAAATTGTTAATCTGACAACAAACATACCTGGTCAAATGGGCATTGTTTCCTGTGGAGGTTTTTAAGGCAATGCCTACATAGCGTGTGTCCACAGCCGAGGCTGACGGGGCTCCGCGGCGGAGGCCCAAACTCGCGGCAGCACACTGGACAGTTCAAGTAGTCCGTCCATTGAGGAGCCTGGATTGGCATCCTGTTGACACATAGAATAAATTAGTAGGCATAATAGATGATTGACTGCTATGAATATAGCAACGATATATAGATAGATAGACAACTCTTTATTGACACCAAATTGTATAAAACACGCAGAGAGAATTAAAAACATAACTTAACTAAAGGTATAATGGGCGGTCTTATCGCTTAAAGCGATCTCTGCCTGAAAACCTTTGGATGGACAAGATAGAGAGCAGGAATAGTGTTGACCTAGTTGACATCAGTGTCAAAATATCAATACATATATACTAATAACATAGATAGATAGATAGATAGATAGATAAACTCTTTATTGAAACAACACAGAACAAAGAAAACTTAAAAACTAGAACAAAACAAGTTAACATAGTGCGGTGGCCAAATCTATTCATTTGATTAATTTGAGTTATATTTTCTATTTTTGGTAATAACTTATAGATTGTATCAAGCTATACCGACTGTAGGCACTGCTGTGGGCAGCCGTCATCTGATTGATAGAATTATAGGATTATTTTATTGAAGACCTGAATGGACTGGCAATCATACTCACTCGTAGACACTATTAGATCCCTCTATAAGATCAGCATCAGTTCATTATATTCTTGCTATGACATGATTCCAAACTACACTAGGCTAGCATATAGTGAGTTTAGCCCCACACAGTATTTTCCCTTTGAAATAAGGCCAGTGTTCCATGACATTAGAGGGAGTAGTGATCTTTGTTCAAATGCATATATATATATATATATATATAAGATAAGTGCTTGCTTAAACACATAAAGCCAACTTAGACTGAGTTCAGGAGATAGGTAAGTTAGAAATAGTTATAATATTAGTTGTTGGTCATGGTTTTCTCATCTGTGGATGGTAAGTTCACGCTAAGCCATAGCTCAGCAAATCTATTAATTAGAAACCTTAGATTATGCTTAACACTTTGACTGCTGCACCGATTTTCTTATCTAGCCATGGTTATGGATCTGCACAGTGCATACACAGTTGTGTTTGCAGCAGTAAACGTGATAACACAATCCAACTGACCTATCTTCAAAGCTAAGGCTGACCAAAGCCAAAGTTCAATTTATTAGCTCCAAGAGTGGATAACATGCCATAACACAACTCAAATCTAGACAACGGTAGAGGACCTTTATAATTTATATAAATATTTTCCACTAATCCAACTTTATGTAGCTGTGTCCGAAAACTGTTGAATAGTTATATATATAGACTGTATACATAGTTCAAACACTCCAAAAGCATTATAATAGCTCCTCTAGAACTAAACCTTGCATTGTACTGTACTACCCTTGTTTACCTATTGTAATTTTCCTATTCTGTTTTTTTTAGGTGACTAAAGAGTTTTCTATTCTATTCTATTCTTGTCCTAACTAAATTTCTCATGCAGTTGTTTTAAGCTATTTCCTGCCAACCGACCAGGGGGCACCCTGCACTATGTCTGCCTCAACCTGGTATCCACAGTACTGGTGGTCATTATGAGAGGTCTACATTAGGCAGTGGACGAGTATAGACAAATGGCAATGATGACAATACATCTCTTAGCTCCTATTCAATTAACTAATTTAATGATAAATTAGGCCAAGACAGTAAGGGTGTTATTGCACCCATTATCGACATAGATCTGTGCTTTTATTCACCATTCACCATCAATCCTCGTCTGCTATTTCACAAATATAATCTGCCATCAATTGAGCATAGATAGGGCATCGAGTGATGTCAACACATCGATAATTGGTACATTGATCAATATCAATTAATATTGTTAACAGTTTTGCATTGATGCAATACCAATAACTGTGTAGTTATCATACCTACAGCTTTAGAGTAGTACAAATAAGCCTAGAATTTTTAAGTCATCTTTATTTTGCATTGTTTGATCTGGAACCCTTTAGCTGTAATCAGATTTGTTGCTGCTTATCTTAACAGGGTTTGCAAAGCTTCTCTATACACCATACATAAAGTTTTTCAATCTCATCTGCTTCTTCGAGTATATATTTGGCCTCTTCAGGAGTTTATTATGGTGACTATACCTGATGCACAGTTTAAGTTTCTCTCTTCCTACATGCTTTCTCAACAATGCCAAAGTTAACTTGTTTTATTTTTAATCATGGGCCTAAAAGCTAAATACTACAATTTTGGAAAAACAATAATAGGTTTGAATACGCGATTTTTAGATGTTCACTATTATTGTTCACACAGAGATCAGATCAGATCAGATTTCGTTTATTCAAAATATAAGTGAATAGAGGAATTTCTGTAAAATATTCGAATGATTGAGTTGACTGCTAAACTATAGTAACATCAAAGCACTGGAGGCTAATAGGCTAAATGTAAAATAATTAAGTTAAACTATCTAAAAGCACCTATTATTGTTTATAAAAATATTAAAGAGAGAGGTAGGTAACAGTCATACATACGACAAGCGTAGCATTTTTCTCCACATTTTGTGACCCCACAGGACAGGACACTAATCTTTAACCATTACCACTTTATTATTAGTCACGAAATCAAATATATATTTTTGAGAATATTTTTAGAAAACAGAATAATTCGTACATTGTGACATCAGAAAATTGCCACCTCGGCAATGATTTGACGGACACAGTTTATAAACCGTTAACCAATATTTTTTTGGACGTAGTTTAAAAAAGGTGAAATGGGGGTGTAATGGAAAGGTTTTTTTCAACATTTACCTTAGAAATTACACACACAATCATCACAAAAATACACACATTTGGCTTCTACCCACTTCAAAACTTCAAAACATGATCCGTCAGCAATCGCAAAAACACAGATTAAAAATAATTTTGATGGATTGTTCCATCAACAAACTAAATTTGATACAGATTCTGTTTGTGTTGTCGATGGATTTTGTATCTACTCCACTCACTCTACCCAAATACCCATCCCTGCTCTCTGAATTTTTTTTTTTTTACACTAATGGTTCCGATTTGGTTCTTAATATGTATTATTTATAAAAATGTATTCTAAGTTTTATTTCAGAACCTAAAGTATGTACTATATTGCAGAAAAAAACGAAATGTGTGCTGGGACTGGGACACATAGTTGACGTAAAACAGTGACTAAAAAATTTTATATATTAAAATATTTTTTTCATAAAACACGTTTTAAGAGATATACGAAACGTAACACTCTCTCTTTCTATCTTCCCTAACTTATATCTGCCTCTCAACTTTCGTTCGCCTCGCACGATCACACTTTTCGTAACGCATACACCAGCTTACTCCCCAATTCAAGCGTGCGGAAAGAAGTTTTACTTCAAAAACTCAAAACACATAGTGTTCTATATAGTCTTTGGTCAAAACCGCTATAGTGAATTTGTTGACAGCTGTCAAATAATAAAAATGTAGGCCAAGCGTTTCGTTTCACACATGTAGGCTAATGTAATGTCAAAATAAATTAATATGAAATTTATCATAAATACATTTCAATTCACGCAATCGAAAGTTATTTCGTAATATTTCAGGTAGTTTCTAAAATTAAATAAAATACTTTGGCGCATCCCCGGCAAAAAATAACATAGGGGCGCTTGGTAGAAACCCTCTTGAAAATATTTTTTTGACCTTGACCTTGTAATATTTCAGGACGCGGACACCCTACGATAAGTAGGTTTGAGACTAGTTTTAGGGTGCCATTATAAAGGTTTTCTCTCATTCCAAACTCTCACGCCTATTTATAGATCTATGGTAGGTTTTAGAAGGTACGAAAAATTATCAAAATAAAAAACACGTCAAATTATTATTAAACGTATATTTATTAAATTCAATGTGTTGGTATCATCGGTACAATGATGATAATATTTGGTGCCTGTGGTCTTTCCAAACTAGGCAAAACAAAGATGGCAAAGTAAGGTTTCTATGTAATCTTCATGGAGCTGTCTAGTGCTACAATTACAACAATAAATTTATAATAATATTTAATCAATCAGAGATAAAAAGGATCATTAGTGATAATATTTTTGTGCACCAAATGTGGGGTTGGGTGACTGTCAAATGCAAAGGAAAGTCAAGAGTAACAGGCTATCTTTTATCCTGGTAAAATCTATGGTTCCTGTGGTGTAGTAGTCATTATGTTCCAATAAGATAATGGTAATAATAATATGATAATGCATAAGTGGCTACTATCTGCCTTGGCCATCACCCAGTCTGTGGTGTCGTTGCCACATTATATGCGCCTGCACAGAAGCACGCAAGTAAGTGCCACTAAAGATGTGTTTCACTTGCAAGTGTATCAATGTATATATCAATGATGTGCTTCTGCCGATAAATGCCATCTTTTGCCAGCCAACAACTGGCATGTATATTGTATACTTTACACCTCGCCAGACCTTTGTTTTACTATCTGTTTGCAAAGACCTTACCAGTTTACACAAGACATATTTCAAATCCATGCGACATAATTTTGTTACAATTTTTGAGATTATTTCCCTCTTAAACATTAACTCTTATAATCAATATCGTTGTCTGTTTCATCATACACAAAATACAAAATGTAGAGGTATCAGTTTGTTCGTGATTGTTACAGTTATCAGTCTAAAAAGTCACCTGTGGGAATGTACGACGTTATAACTATTTAAGTACCTAGCACAATTTCTAACTGGACACAGCATCTTTCTGCACAGATCATCAGCAGCAGTAAATTTAGCGAGACTGTTTTATACAAAAACAGATTCATAATGTTGTCCAAATTACAATTTGAATTAAAATCAATATTACTTAAGTACACAAATTTAATTAAATCTAAAAATTACCTTATAAAAAGAAACTAACAATACACCGTAGAAAACATTAATTCAAAATAGCATAGAGTGTCCTAAAATTCGTATTCGTAAAATATTTGTTCTTTATCATCTAAAGTTCGTATACCTACTAATGCGTTTAAAAAGGTGGGTAGTGTCGGCATTCGGAGCACAAGCGCCCAGATTTTAAATCGATTTTAATATTTGTTCAGTCGCCTTACATCTCACTTTTGGTAATCACAGTTCTGTTTATCTAAGGATAATTTTGTATGTAAAAGTAGGTGTACAAAATGAAAATATTGCAATAAACAAGTACCTATCGGAAGCATTTGGATTTTCACGATTTTAATACTCATTTTACGATCGTTACGTATTTCAATTTGGCTAAAATACCGATAATACGTTTACATATTTACGAATTCAATTTATCCTAATCAAATTGTTTTAAAAAACTACAAATACTGAATACTTACACAAGTTTAGCAATACAACAGTTTGGAATAAATCGAAATAGTACTAGCGCGCGTCAAGGCGTAAATAGCGTGAAGTCGTTGCGGCGCGTACTAAGGGTTCGACGCCGAACTGTAATGTAACTTTGAAATTTTAACAAGACCGTTGAAAATATCAAACATATTGTAATACATTTCAACACGGCCAGGGCCGTGCATACTGCGTGAGCGTAGTACTAGTGCTGTGTCGAATACTTATTACAGTACAACACAGCACAGCGCTATAGCGCGACTTATAAACGTGACGCTATGCCTTGACGCACGCTAAATACCCGTTCTAATTGACCAAGCCTCGTAGTTTTACAACTCGTCATAGTCGTTATTAGTAAAAGAAACACTTTTATTACAAATATGATGAGTAATGATGACGCTGTGCGCTGAGATCGGTGGCGGCTTGCACACGGCAGGAATGAGATTTACCAAAATACAATAGTGATCATTATGAATAAGAAAATAACTGGCCCAGTTTGCGAAGCATGGCCCACTATGCGAACAGAGATCCGTACTTCAAAGACCTTATTTCAATGGTGCTTACACTAGTTTTGTGCACCGCATTTAATTTATTGGTAGAAAAAAGTGAAAATCTAATACACCCTTAATTACGAGTAATAAAAGACAAAACCTCTTATAAGCCCTTGATCGCTAAAATGCGTTTTGTTTTCGCTGATGTAACATTTCAAGGTCCCAATCAACCATCATTATTGCATTGAAATATTGCCAGTAAAAAGAAGACACATTTCAACCAGAGGATGTTTGTAGGAGGGTTTGTCTTTTATGAATATAATACTTACCTTAATTAAGAAACTTAGAATTACAAGTTCTTAGTATTTACTGTGTATCTAAAAAGAATGATTCATTATGAAAATAAGTTTTTTTTTTCAAAACCAGCTTTCTTTTATGGATGGTCACTGGCGTAACATAAACAAAAATATACATATATTTAGTGATCTACTTATAAAACTCTTTAAAATGATACCCCAGAAACATATAAAATGAAAAGACAATTTATAAACTCACGAGACACAGTAGTGCCCACACCACTGTGGCCCGTTTGGACTCTTTACCTACTGAACCCTTTTAATCATAAAAACTTACAAGTATATTACGTACACGCCGAGTTTACAGTATTGAAGATTCCACGGGAAAAACAATGATTTTTTTTTTATGTGAAAACATTTTAATGCCATCTGTTTACATTTTAAAATACACGATTAGGTAAAACCATCATTTATTCAACTGTAATAGTTAAAATCAATGAAAAAAATAAAATACTTTTAAATATAAAAACGTGTTTTTTTCCTACTAATATATTTTTGATATTCACTGTTTTTCCCGCGAAGTCTATAAATGTGACCATGATATTAAAATAATTCTTTTGGATATGTAAAAGTTATAGAAAACCAAACATTTCACTTAAGTACACTACAGAAACCTAGCCATATAAATATTAAAATGGTTACCGAAATTTGTGTCAGCAGAACCTTACGTAAGATAATTAGACACCCTGATAAAGCAGCAGGGTCGAAAAAGCTAATAAACACTTATTTTATCCAAATCAGTAGAGTGTTTGACATAATTAGTTGAACGAGTCTGGATATGGTGTGGCATATGGCTACGCTAAAATGCAGTTACGTGCAGACAAGCGGACTGTGGACTCCCAAAACTATTTAATCAGTAGTTTGTCTACATGTTTTACAATAACTTAGTGCGTGTTACTCTATTGGAAGCGGGAGCCTACATACTTCATCCTGTGGCTTCGTTTGTTTATTTCGCAAAGAATAATTCGTTTCTGTATGAAACCAACACTATGGGATAACACGGTGAACTGTCGACAGTTCCAATATAACAGTATTTATAATTGACTTATTACTTAATTATGGATCTTTACACAAAGGCCGCTGGCAATGCGGTCTATGTCGGTTGCGGGTATTCCGACGCCTCTCAGTGGCGTGACATTGTTGCAAGCCCAGTGTAAATTAGCCTGAGCTGCCTAGTTAGAGTGTAGACCTCACGTATGTAAAAAAATTAATCTATAACAAGAAACTATGTAAAAATAATATCATTTGTTAAAAGTAACATTGGCTAATTGACGTAGGTTGGCACTTGCCTTAGGGGGCATCCAGTATTACGTGAGGGGTTTAAGGAGGAGTCAAGCAAAATCTCACATCTCACGAGGGGAGGTCGAAAACTCGCCAAAATCGCCTTACATAATTAATGGATGTCCCCTTACCATGTATCACATCTATAAGTAATTAATGCACGAGTGTCCTGGGGGACGGCGTGGAAAGACAAGGGCTGCTTCTTATTTAAGGAGGCGATTAATTTGCTGCAATGGGAATTAACTCTTTAAACTCTCCAGGGACTGGACCGGTGTTTTGAGTTTATATGAAGCAACATGTTTTAAAGAAAATAGACGTGTTTGTAAGTTTCAAATTACTGTTGCCACATAACTTATTAATTTGTATATTCGGCGGAAGTTATGTTGATATTCCTCTTAAAAGTGAAAAGCGAAAATTCAGATTTAAGGTTCTGTTAGTTGTCAAACACCCTACTCTGCAACTATGTATGGTATTACCTCGGCCCGCCCAACCAAAATAATTTATTAATATGAGCGATGATTCCAAAATGACTGTATTTGGGTGTATCTAGTGCCTCGGCTACAAGCGCGGACTGAGAACCGGGTAGGCCGCCCGTTGGCCCATTTGGCGTTCATACATGTCTACATGCACACAAATAGGCGGGTTGCTCGCCGTCCGTCCACTGATCCCACTCGCGCTCTGTGAATCGACAGCTTTAGTCATTTGTAACATATCATTCGCTGATAATCCGACTTTATTGCCACCCTGATGGGATTCTTGTATAAATTATTTTGTTAAGTATACTCTGATGGGCAGTTGGCACGGGATAACGTCACAAATACAGTTATACGTTTTGAATTTTGGAGGGGCGAGCGATGTCTATAATACATTATAACTAGTCTAACTGACAATGAAGTGAAGAAACCTTGGTGGCAGGAGCTTATGCCTCGAAGAGTGGCATGTTGGCCAGCTTCTGCTTGACTTCCTCCGAGGAATCATCGCAGAGGAGCAGGGTGTGCGAGTAACCCATGGTGACCTGAATGATGTTCATTCCATCCATGCGAGAGACCTCCTTGGGACGAGCGGTGGACTTGTTGATCTCGCCTGTGCCCTGTTTGGAAAAAATTGGTTAGTGCCTGACACAAAATATGCGCAGACGCATCATGCAGCAAATTTGCCCGATGCCTGTGAATTTGATTCAAAGAAATTTGGTAGATAACTAAGGCCCCATATATAACAAGGTTAGATAATAATAGTACTAAATTCCTAGTCTACCTAACAATTTATCTTATTCTTAGCTCATGCTAGCCGGCAGACTAAAACTGTCCAAGCAGAAAATATTCCGCTATACACAAATAAGTGTAGTCATAGAACGTACCAATTCTCC
The DNA here is from genome assembly GCA_912999815.1 of Campaea margaritaria. Classification (NCBI taxonomy): domain Eukaryota; kingdom Metazoa; phylum Arthropoda; class Insecta; order Lepidoptera; family Geometridae; genus Campaea; species Campaea margaritaria. Next base: position 14,138,995 of record OU538788.1, read on the forward strand.
ATAGGTGGGTGACACTCCCCAGGAGATCAAAGAATCATCGGCAGCAATCACGATGGAAGTGTTGCTTGTTCCCACACTACGGACGTTCCAACCTGTAATGTTAATTAATACAACATGAGCTTCCGATAAAGAAAAATAAGGCCTGTCCTATTATATCCAAGCAGTAGGAATATAAATATGCTACCCTGGCTTGATACTTCTGATTTTAATCACCTCGGAGAGAGCATGATTCCTTAGATCGGATGACACTTTGACCACAGCATGATTTATGTGTTATGGATTCTCATCTCACTTTTACGGTTCACATAATGGGCCTAAAAAGAGCCCGTGCCCCCCCTCCCCCCAAATATATGAAAGTCAACTATGGGCATAAAAAACGAGCATGTGACCCACCCAAATAGACAAATGTAAACAACAGGCATATAAAAGTGCCCATGGCCCACTCAAATGGACAAAGGTCAACTACAGGCATAAAAAAGTGCCGGTGCCCTATCCAGGTGGATAATTGTGAGTCACTGGCAAAAAAGTGGCCATGGTACACCCAAGTGGGCTAAGCAAGTGGATTACGTAAACGGCGGTGGCCTTAATCCTTATAATATGACGTTACTGACCTGTGAGATCATGCACTGGTTTCGGATACATGTTAGCCTCGCCGGTGCGTTTTGTCTGTCCGAATAGGAACAAGGTGCCTGTAATAAAACTTTAGTAATTATACTGTACTCGTGAACTGTCATAGATTAATGATATAAACAAGAACTAACACTCGAGTCTCGCTTACGCGGCCGGTATTTCGTCAGTTGATGATGACCCAACGGTGGTCGGTTGCGGTCTCGATTTCCGCTCGGGGTACATATTTGTGGGACCCACTGGGTGTTTGTGGTTGTTGGTGGTAGTGATGGTCGTGATATTTCATACACACAGGGATTCCTAGTTAGGGGTCAGCTTCTATATAAGTGATCGTGGCGCGTAATTTTTACATTATACTAGCAGCACCCGCGGAGTTTCGGTTTCCCCGCAGAACTTACATTTTCCTGCGATTTTACATACTTTTTATCACTCAGGGATAATTTAGCTTCATATTAGTGAAAGAATTTTCAGAACAGATTCTGTTGTTCCGGAGATTATACCTCATATAGTCACAAACTAACAAACAAATGTTACTGCTTTATAATATTAAGATCCAGGGCCTGACATGAACCAGAATCTATATTTCAAATATCATTAAACCGTTTCTGAGCCTACTCAGGACAAATTATTCAACGGACAGAAAAACTGTCAATAGTAATTTTGGACATCGTATAAATATCCGTTTTTTTTAGATTCTTGTTCTTATTATAAAGTCACAGACAGATGCTTTGATACTGCTAGTTTAGTAAGAACTAGTGATCTGTGGTATAGTACCGAGCTCGTTGACCGCGAGGCTGTAGGTGGAGCCGCAGAAGACGGCACGCACGCCGCGCGCCTGCGTGTCGAAGTATTTGATGAGGCGCGGCACACTCTCGTCGCGCTGCTCCGCGTGCCCCAAACGCCCGAAGCCGCCGAAGCCCCAGCTATAAGCGCGTTTCTTGGAGTCGATCGCCACCTGGAAATCATCACCACATAGCAAGTTTAAAGCGTTGGCCTCTATTGGTGAAGATTCGTATCGAGGCGCGTCGATGTATCTGATTAAGGGTGCGGATCGCCCAAATGGCACATGGACAAAGAAACTGTATATGTAATTATACGTACAAATTACGTGCGCGTACCTGGCTGTAGTAAGTCCGAAAGAAGTCGGCGCAACTCCGGCGGCGGCCGGCGAGCAGTAATGCTTGTGCGTTAACAACGGCCACCGAGTGTCTCTCACACACATTGATAGCTATAGATGTGGTTGAATGAGTTGACACATGTTGGTTGAGCCCGGGCGGGTCTGGGTTCATCCATCACTAGATGCCTGAATCCAGGCCTTCCTCATTCACCCCGTGGTGAGTGGGGAGGCGTCGGCTTTGGGAAGGAGCGCAGGTCGCTAAGATCTCCCAAGGCAAGTCCGGGGTCATCCTTCACGTGGTTGCTGCCTGTTCTTGGTCTAATCCCCTCTGGAATAGACGTAACTGAAACCCCGGGCGCCGCGGTCTCGGTCGCGGGTCCCTCTACCGTGTTTACACGGTATAGGGGCTCGCGGACGAGATAGAACGGGATGAAGGCTTTCGCAAAGCTTTTGCTTTGCGGGGGCCCCATCCCGGATCATCCTCATCATCATCACCATCACCCATCACCATCACCATCATCATCATCATCTTCATCATTTTCACTGTGTGTTTTTTCTAGGTTAATGTGTGTTTTCTTCTTTCTTTCTTTGTTTGTTGTTTTTTTCTTCGTGTGTTTGATTTTGTTTTGATTGTTTGTTTGTTTGTGTGTGTATATTTGCTTGTTCTTCTTTCCTTTTGTTTTGTTTGTTTGTTTGTGTTTCTTCTTGTGTGTCTGCTCATTCTCACCCTAATCCTACGGTCCCGGTGCCCGCCTATGGGATGCATGGCCGGGGGGAGACCCGGTCCCAAGGGCACCACCCAGGGTTACCTAACCCCCAGTTAGGAAAAACATGAATATGGCGTCTTCTCAAAAATTATTACCCCAGGAGGGTACCTGCCTCTCAGAGGCAGGAGAATCCCTCACTGGCCCATCCGGGTCAGTCTGCCCCTCGTATTCTGGGGGGGGCAAGAACCGTCATGGGAGTGTTCGCTCCTTGAGAAGTAATAGCAGGGCTTCGGTCGAGAGACCGGAAGCTGAAAAAGAAGCACGAGTGCTTCTCACTCGCTGCCCCACATCCGAAGTGGAAACTCCGGACGAACGAGCCTGGATGGCTGATCTCTCAGAAACGGAGTCTGAGATGAGCTTGGATGTCCCAGGATCGGGATCAAAGGGGGAAAAGAGAGTCAGGGACTCCGATGATACCGACACAGAGGCCAGTGGCCTGATGTTGGAGTCGGAAAGGGCTGGCGGGGAAAGAAAGAGACGGCTAGGTCGGTCGGGCTCAGTATCGTCTTACGACGGCGACCGGATAAGGCCGAGGTCACCGTTGGCGGGCACCCCAGCCTTCCTGCGTGTGGCGGAGCTCCGTAAGGAGAAAAGAGCGGCGATGCTCCGGAGAAAAGAGGAGCGCCTCGAGGAAAAGGTCAAGGAGGCTTCCGTTTCCAGAACGGCGCTTGGCCTTGACACGAGCGACCCCCGAACGGCCGCTGCCCTCCACCAGAGGGTCCTGGATGATGTCGGCATCATTACCGAGATGGCGACAAAGTCCACAAACCTCAAGGGCACGGTCGTTCGGGCGCTAAAAGAATCGGCGGCTTCGATAAGGGTGGCAGTGGAGGCACTGCACAGCAGGACCACCACCGAGGAGTCGGCCAAGTTGCAAGCGGAGAACGCCCGCCTGCAGCGCGACCTGGCCGACCTCCGAAGGGAACTGGCGGACCTTCGAGCGGAATTCCGCAGGGAAAGGGCTGAGGCCGTCAGAGGCCCTGCCCCCCCTCCCACTGGACGAACATCACCCGAGAGGGTGGAGAAGACGAGACCCCGTTCCACCAGGCTGAACGAGGAGCAGCTGACGCGCTCCATCATGTTGCAGGTGGGCAGCATGATGGGCACGCGCCTGAAAGAGATGGAGGAGCGTCTCCTGCATGGGAAACGGTCGCGCCCCCCGCTGGCGGCGGAAAAGGCGAACACTGTAACCCCGCTCCGGGAAGCCCAGGCGAGAGGGACAGATCTCCCGCCAAAGACCGGATCTTCGTCGCTTCCGAGAACGGCCGCCTCGGAGACGACACCCCTGGACACCCAGAAGTCCAGGAAGAAGGGGAAAAAGAAGAGGAAAAAAGGGGAGAGGGCAAAAGCTGCTGACATAGCAACAGCAGCAGCCGCGGCCCCCCCAACCCAAAGGAAGACGGCCTCCCGTCCCCTCCCGCCGCAACCCGGCGAGAAGTGGTCGACGGTGGCCAAGCGGGGTGCCAAACGTACCACCACCCCCGCACCGGGCGATGCCGGAGCAGCAAAACTCCGTAGCCGGCCGGCGCCAGGAAGGCTGCGACCCCCTCAGTCCTCGGCTGTGGTGGTCACCCTGCAGCCGGGGGCCATGGAGAAAGGCTGCACTTATGCCAAGGTCCTGTGTGAGGCCAGGTCCAAGGTCGACCTGGCCTCGTGTAATATCACAGGCCTTCGGTTCAAAAAGGCCATCACCGGGGGATGCATATTAGAGGTCCCCGGAACGACGAGCGGCGAAAAGGCGGACGCCTTCGCCCAAAAACTGCGGGAGGCACTCGACCCGGAGACGGTGAGGGTGTCCAGGCCGGAGAGATGCGCAGATCTGCGCATTTCCGGCCTGGACGACTCCGTCACCGTAACAGAGATCATCGCTGCCGTCGCCAGGGGGGGAGGTTGCCCTGTGGCCGCGGTAAGGGCAGGAGAGCCTCGCCGCGACTTCCGCGGCTCCTCCACCGTGTGGGTGCGCTGCCCCATCGCCGCTGCCAAGCAGTTGGCAGAGGGCAGACGCCTCACGGTGGGGTGGACGTCGGCGCAGGTGAGGCTCCTCGAGCCCAGGCCGATGCAGTGCCACCGATGCCTGCACAAAGGGCACGTGCAGGCTCAGTGCACTGCAGAGGTCGACCGCAGCGACGAGTGCTATCGCTGCGGTCGGCCCGGCCACAGGGCCAACAGATGTACCGCGGCTGCGCCAAAGTGCTCGCTTTGCGCAGCCGCCAACAAACCGGCGGATCATCGGGTGGGGAGCAAGAGCTGCAACCCACCCAAACCAGGCAGAAGTGCTCGCGCCGCCCAATCGACAGCGGCAAGCGGCCCCCAAGCCCAGGGGAGCGAGACGACGGAGGCTCCTGTCCCCCCTCCGGAGACAGCCAGCCCGATGGAGGACGCTCCTGTCCCCCCACTGGAGACGGACAGCCAGACCGCCAAGGCGCAGGATACTCCACTCCTGCGCCAAATGGCGGACTGGCTAACGAACGGTGGGCGTTAAGCCACCACCCGCCGGCTGGCCGCTCACCCGAGCGGAGCTGCAGCTCCCGCTGCAGTGGGAGAAAGGAGGATGGAGGGCCGTTTACACCCTCCATCCTCCGCCATAACAGGGGCTAGGGGTCGCGGATCGGGGGAATCCAAGACCCAACCAACTAGCCCCCCGGGTCGAGATGCGTTCTGCAGTGTTCTCCAGAACGCATCCTACACACAGACGAGGCCAAAAAGCCTTGGGACGGGTCTAAGGCAGTCGCCTAGACGACCGCAGGGGTGGCTGCGGAGCAGAACAATAAGCCCGCGACCACCCCAACACGCGATGCGGAGAACACCCCGGGGTTTTTTAGTGGGTACACCCAGTCAGCGCGCATCACTAGGATGCGCGCTGACGGGGGACCCCCACATAACCAGCAGGCCTCCCCCGAGGCCGGTGGTATCAATAAGGTAATTTTACCCCGGGCAAAAAAAAAAAAAAAAAAAAAAAATGTTGGTTGAGCCCAGGATGGTACTAGTACTTTTTTCTTCATGAGGGTGGTAGCGAGCTACCAATGAAAGCATAAGTCTCACCGTGTGGTTGATCCCACAAGAGAAGTCGACAATGTCCACATCCTTCACAGGTGTCACGTGGCCATCCTTGGACTTTTCGAAGAACAGTGCAATGTGCTTTGGAACCAACTCGAAGTGGAACGACAGCTTAGTTGATGTGACAAAGTACTTGCCATCGGTGTTGTGGCCTGGAAACATCAAACATTTCATAAGGAACACAAAAAGAGGCTTCAGGAAGGAGGTCAATTTGAGCATATTCTTTTAACACTTTGACTGCTGAGCCGATTTTCTTGTCTAGCCATGGGTGCGGCTCTGCACACACCATAGTGTTTTCCCAAACAGCTAACACTACAGTTGTTTTCAGCAGTGAATGTATTAAGGTTTATGAAATTTTAAACATGACTCATATGAGACTACTGTTTTACATGTCGAGACTTTTAGATATTTGCTGAAAAACTGTGAAATGTCACATTATGAGTCATGGCAGTGTTTATGCATTCATATTCATCAATTCATCATATTCATCATCATTAACCCATATCGGCCCAATGCTGAGCACGGGTCTCTCCTCAGTACCATGAGACGGATTAGACCATAATCCATCACGGTCCAGATTGCCAGATTGGATATTTACCCCATTGTATTCTGAATCCTATAGTAAATTAACTTTCATCAGTGCCCACTCGGAGCCCATGTGAATAAATATTTTACATCTTTTCCATTTATTTGATTAACTGAAGACCAGTGCTGGTAGTAAGTGTGAAAAAGCTATAGTGCCTTTTTACAGACATACACAGTTTCCGTATAAATGGTAGCGTGACTGTATGCGAGTTGTAGTGGCAGGCCTCTTCTGCAAGAGACCTGCTGGAGAAGTATTCTTTGCCAGAAAGTCATCCGGCAAGCAGTAGTGTGCAAACATGACTGTGTTCCGGTTTGAAGGGCACTGTTTCCAGCAAAATTACTGGGTATATGAGACTATATGAGCTCCTAAAGACTACCATACATTGATGATCTGTAGATGGCATAACTTACCCAATTGTCCATACTCAGGCAGTCCGAAGGAGTGCAGGGCGCCATTGCAGTCCAGGATCATAGAGAAGTCGCCGCCGCAGCCCACCTTCACGATCGGAGCGCCACTTTGAACAAATTACACAAATTATTGATTCCGATTCAATGAACACAGACTAAGATATTATTACAATACTTGTTGCTAAGATTGAAAGAAAACAGTGTCTTGTCATCCCTTTCGCTGCCACATATTAGATATGACAAATATATTGCTATCTCACTTAGCAATGCTCTCCCTTTTGTTAAGTCATTGAACCTTGTATTAAGTTTCGAATGCACATGTGCGATAAAGATAGGGCCAGATAGAATGATAGAAGAAAATGTTGTTTGATTTACCCAATATGAATCCACAAAATACTTACAAATGCCGGATGCGAGTTGGTTTCAGCACTTGGGGTGTAGAGACGGTCCCGATGCCACATTGGCCACTCTTGTTGTCCCCACACGCGTACACCGTGCCCGTGTCTAAGAGAACAATCACAACATCTATTATAGACAAATAACAAGCCCACAAACAAGTTTACCTCTTCTTTCTGCTTACTTCTTTATTGTGAAGTTAAGGCATGACACTGCACATTAGTAAATCTTAGGCTGGCCGTTAAGGCACAGCTGTATCAGTTGATCGTCGGACTGCATACACTAATACCCTGAACAGTCCGCGGCAACTGCATCAAGCAGTCAACCAACAATAATAAAATGCAGGTGCTTATGTGACATAAAGTCAGTGTAGTCGATAGTTCAAGAAATCAAAGACAGTCTGTGTACTATGTCTTGCAGCCGTTAACACCGTATGCTGGAAGCAGTTGCCGCCACCTGCACGAGCGGTTTGTTAACTCACCAGTAACGAACATCGTGTGGTGTCTGCCGACAGCCGCGTGGATGATGTTCTTCTCAGCCAAAGCGGGGATAAGCGTGGGAGTGTCGCGCATCACCGTATCTCCGAACCCCAGCTGGCCGCAAGTGTTACGACCTGATGAACAATTTCATTAAATTTGAACATAGTTGACAAAATTTTGTAAAAAGTTACCAACAAAGCCTTTTGAAAGTGAGAACTACAACAAAGCTTTATTTACATAACTTTTTGTATTAGAAATTATGACAATGAATGTGACCAATGTCATATAGATAGCGGTACTTATAAAAAACGGGCCAAGTGCGAGTCGGACTCGCGCACGAAGGGTTCCGTACTTTGTTGTATGGGAGCCCCCCTTAAATATTAAATTTATTTATTTTTAAAGTTAATATATAACTAAATATTCTGTGACTATTTCAAGCGTCTACCTATATTTATTTTATTCTTATTTTTAGTATTTGTTGTTATAGTGGCCATAAAATACATCATCTGTGAAAATTTTAACTGTCAAACTATTACAGTTCATGAGATACAGCCTGGTGACAGAAAGACTGTGGAGCCGTTGCAATAGGGTCCCGTTTTACTCTTTTTCCCGTTTTACCACTTCACCACATTTATACTAACATACCAAAATGTAACACCAGTGAGTGAAAATAGCTCTAAAATTGTCACCGTCACTATTCACTGTGCCTATTTTGGGCTGTCTGGTATGTTAGTATCTGACATGTGTAATGATAGAGGAACATACATCAAATCTAAATCGAATGTCTAGAAACTGAGCTAATGATGAAAAACTTTGAATGCAATGCCTGTTACTGCGGAACTGCCATTGTGGGAAATATTGATGTCAAAAATACCATAGTGAATGTCGCGGGTATCAGCCAGTAAGTCGTGGGAGGAGAAAACAATCACATAGGTACATACCAAAACTATAAGCTTCCCCACTGTTCGAGATGAGCACCGAATGGCCGGCCGAGCAGCTGCTCGCTATGAAACGAAACTGCAAAAAGAGAACAATTTCATTAAAATTAGTACCTTATTTTAATTTACATGCAAAATCAATGCAATTAAAATTCAATTACTGATGCTAAAAGCGGCAAATTCAATTGATTTACCAGAATTGAAACACTTTTACTATGTGATAATGTGGTTATTGTTAAACCAAGAATGGAACTGGTATTATTTGTAAAATTGATTACAAACCCGCTTGTCAGTAAACCTATGGAATGTATAAAGATTGGGATGGGAGCGCTTGCTAGGATTATTCTCTCTCTTGGCCACCAGGTCCCAGGACACCATGCCAGCGATTAGCAGCACACCGGGCCGCTTGTAGAATGACTTCAGCAATTCCTGTAAAGGAAAACACTTTGGAGTTAGCTTTTATAGAGGATAGCTTGTACTGGTATTATACACACAGATATTATATTTGTTTGTACAGATATTATATTTGATACATATGCTAAGATCATTCTCTGCTTTACATGAACAACTTGGAAAACAGCGGACATCATTAATTGCTTTAAATGTAGACATCACAAACTTAAGTAGAGAGTAAACTTAAAGATGACTGAGAAGTGCATAGTGAGCACAGTTTAAGCTTGGCTCAAACTTCAATGCTCATTTTACATGTAAGATTTGCAAATTTTGATAATGTGTAGCATCTTGTGTATAACTTTACTGCCACGGTTCAATGTGAATCCTTTTACAGAAGAATATATAAATACCTCAGGTAGTTTGGTTGTGGACTCCTCAGCAATAGGCGATGGAGTCCTCTGCCTTTCCTGCGGTGCCTGCTGAGTGTCGGACAGAGAGGAATCACTATCCTCATAGTCTGAAGCCACCTTTCGTGGCTTCCTCTTGGTCCGCTTCCCACCAGGAGCAGGACGCTTTCGGCTTCCATTGTTAGGCATGATTCTGCAAGTAGAACTGGAATTAGTTGAGAAGCAAACCATTCCCTAAGTCATGTTTCAATTCTAAAAACATAAACACATTCACTGCTGAAACACAATTGTTATGACATGCTGTAAGTACGGGAAAACACAACAGTTGTGTTAACGGTTCAACAACATTGTTACGGGTAAACAACAGTGTATGCTGATCAGTAACCATGGCTTGACAAGAAAATCGGTTCAGCAGTCAAAGTGGTAAACCAATAACACTACTCTAAATAATACATAGTTATATTATAGTGATAGTATAGATTTATCTTGATGATGGTTTACTTTTCAATGAACATTAATTACGAGCTGAACATTCTAGAATCATATTATACGCTGTTGCACAGAAATTATAGTATGTATCTATGTATTATCAATCACGAAGGTTATTGATTGAGAATACATTGTTTCAATAGGTTGCTATGGGCTAGAGAAGACTAGGTTTTATGGCAATTACACCTAATATTATTCTTGAGAGACTATAATTCTACTCTTGACTAAGAATTCATAATTTGTTCATGAATTGTGAGAAACTTTAAATGACCCATCAGTGGGGCATGCACAGTGAACAATGAAGATTTTAATATTGTGTATGCGATAAATATGTGAAAGTAGTAAAAAAGTTACTTTACTAAGATCCTAATCAGCAAAATGGAATTTTATGAATTTTTAGCTTCATATTCCTTCATCTGTATGTATTTATGTATCTATATAGGTAATAAGTGTAATGAAATTTTTCAAATAAAATCGGGATGTATGAATTATTTATAATTTTGCACACATGTAAAGAAGCAATGATAAGACAATATTTAAAAAAACATTATTTATAGGGTTAGCATTTTTTTTAATTATTTAATTTACTTACCTACATAATCTAGATATAATTATTATGGAACTTAAATACAATTAGGTATTGGAATAACACATGGGTTATTAATTTACGTCCACACGCCGCCTTAAGACGCGACGCGCAGTCAAGTAAAAAACTGGTACCTAATTAACTAGAGCAATAAATTCATAAGGTAAAAGCCCTTGCCTATGTATTTAAAAAAGTCAGGAGTGTCAGTGTGTAACAAGAAGCCAACTCAACATTAATTATTTGTAGATGCAGTTTGAATTATTATTACCTAACGCAAAAGAAGTAGGTAGATACCTACTTAAACCGTTATGGAGTTACCAAGATATACCTACTTGCTAAAACTACATGTTGTTAGTACTACCTGTACTTCAAATTAAAGTACGTGTATAATTTTATGACCTGTTATTTAGACATGTCCACTATAAGTAATAGATAAAGTCGGTATATTGTTTATTGAACAATAACAAGAGAAAATGAAATGAGAGCATGGAATCAAATCATATTACAAGTGAAAAAGCTCGCTTACAAAGACACGTGCAAAAGCGTTAAAAACATAGGATAACTGCCTAACTACCTTGTAAATTATCCGAATAAATAACAGACACAATAATAATGCTCCACAAACGCACTTACCGGTACAAAACAATAAACAAAGGTTAAATTAATCTCAAATCAAAATATGCCAGGGCCGAATCAAACAGTGGAACAGCTAGAACATCAAAGAGAATATAGAACACCAGATCCGATCGAGTGTTGCCTGATTTCACACTTTTTTTCTTCAGTTTGACTTCGCACAGTTTTTACATTAAATTTAGACTGAATTGTGGTGCTGTAAACGCGCGTTCGTCAAACGCACAGATACATCGATACAAAAACGCTGTACTACTTTTAAAATAAAAATAAAAACTCAAAAAAACGAGTCTATACGACAGACCCATTTACGAGTGAAAATAGATTGTGTGTTAACTTTAATACAACGTATAAAAAATAGCTTGTATCGATTCAAACGCGATACCATTGTTTCGAATGCGCTTCTCGCGCACTTTTGTATCGCTTTCTAGGCGCGTATGAATCGATACAAATGCAACAACAATCTGCTTTCGGCGCCGTAAACGCGCGTTCGTGAAACGCGCGTTGTCTGCGCGCATACAATACGCCTACGTCGCGCCGTGTGCTTTGCCGTGTGTGTCTACGTCTTTGGTACTGGATCAATATTCGTTTGAAATCATAGATAGCTAAAGGTCTATAGAAATATGTTAATACGTCATCATCAAGGGATATGCTTCTTTTTAAAACGTTATGATCTGGAAATCGGATCGCATGTATTTGATCCGATTTCCAAAAGATCGTTCCAAATTATCACATGAATATTTTAAATCACATTTAGATAGTGATTTATTCAAACTAAAAAGGGTTGTGTTGCCACCTTAACATTCAAAATGCAACAGAATTAATATTAACATAATTTTTATATTAAAGTTATCTTACAAAAATTTAAGGTACAATATCTATGAAATATTTTAAGAATGCCAGCTGCTACCAATTTTTAGGCTTTTAAGAGGCAGTAATTTAGAAACGTGATGTGGATCTAGTCTGTTTAAACTCTCAAATAGTGTTAAAATAGAAGACGAAAAGAGCCGTTCTAAAAATACAGGAGTTGCTACTACAGTGCCGTTGCTAATTTTTATAATTTTTTTTGTTGCATAATTCGTTGCATAATAATTAAGATAAAGTACCGAAATTTTGTTTACATAGACAATCTATAATTCCAGATCGTACATTGATTAACCGCTCAATAGCATCATACTCATATCACACTTTGTTACAATATTTGGTGATAATATGAAATGAAATACAAAATATTATTTAATATTTACCTCATAACTATATATCATTACATTATTCAACAAAGAAAAATAAAATGACTTCTTACGACTACTGAAGTTGTCATGTAAAAATGATAATAAATTGCAAATAAGAAGTTATCATTTCTTATTGTACAAAATAATAACAATGAAACTAAATCAGGCTTGTGTTTATGCGTTACAACTAAATAATCCTAACAATAACATTAATTTTTATATGAATCAGATTCAATCAATAATAATTATTATATTAAATAGGAATTTTATATTATTTATTTTTGACACAACATAAACAACAATAATTAAATAGAAAACTGACTAAAACTAAATATAATATTATAAATTATATAATACCGAATTTACTCGGCGCGCCGAGTTGATTCGGTAACTCGAGTGCAGACGAGCTCGAGTTAATTTTTTTTACCCGAATAAGAGTTTAACAAATTCACTCAAGTCGCATCACTACCACGATCAAGTTGATCCGCAGTTCAGATCACATCTCCGTTCAATGATCGCATGGTTTAAATTCGATCCATAAATCCATTGCATCGTTTGCCAACCACGATGCTGCGATCTTCGAAAAGATCGATTCGGATCGGCGCATCGCTAGCTAAATAGGCTAGAGTAGCTAGTGTGCACTGTGCGTGTTGTCGTGCCTTGAATTGTCATTGATTGTGCTATTATATTCTCATGAATTCTACTTCCAAAATCCGCAGAAAACTGATATACGTTCAAAGAATAACGTTCGTAATAAGTTCTTGAAAATGGCTATCACGACACCGGTTGGTATTTCATTTATGTAGACCCATTATTTGCAACCGGCCCCTTGCTATTCAAATGTTTTATGCTTACAGTATAATTTACACCTCAAAATTGATTCTGCTCACGAAGATTCTGTTTGGTGTTGCGCTTGGACCAAAATCAAGGTTGAAGAGCAGATAGACACTGAGGAGGACAGTGTCGAGAACGATGAAAATAACCCGTAAGTACTGACGCCTTTCGTCATATCCACGAGGGTTGAGCTACGCGGGAAGCTATCTACCTATGTAAACTACCTATGTATTTAAAAGTAGTTTCAGTTTTAGATATAAGTTCAAAAACTATTGCTTGATTTGCAAAACAGACCTGAAACTACCCTCATTTAATAGAAGTAGCGTGAACAGCAAATAATTTTTATAATTTGACATGTAACTTTGTAAATTTAATCTATCTATTAATTATTTTTTTTTATATCTTTATGTACTACAACCTCCTCCCCCCTCTCCCCCTACCCTCTCCTTCTTAGTATAGTTAGTTGCAATTAGTTTTTTTGTCATTTATTATTATTATTATTATTTTCTTATTCTTTTATTATATTGAGCTAAACTTTTTAATTTATTCGTTATTTATATTTTTTGAAGTCTTTCTTAAATCCGTGGGTCACCAAAGGCAAGAGCTGAAAATCAGCGTTGTGGTTTGACCACAGCATTATGCTGAGCTCAGGCCTTGTCTGACATCACTGCGCGCCGGCTATCTGCGTACGCTATTATGTTCTTCGTGTGTTTTCATTTTCTTGTCTTGTCTCTAAATAAGTACGTTGTTCACTGTTGTGTGCAGTTGTGTCAGAATAAATGTTTTTTCTTTCTTTCTTTCTTTCTATGTACGGCTATCTTAATATATCGCTAACCTCCGTGGCGCAAGTGAGTGATGAGCCGGCTGCGAAGCGTGAGGTTGTGGGTTTGATTCCCACCACAGGGCAAATATTTTTGTAATCCACAAATATTTGCACTGATTCTGGATGCTTGTTAGGACCAAAGTCCTCATAGTTCCTGATTCCTTAGATACAGGGAATCCTAGTTAGGGGTCAGGATCTGTGTATGTTTGTTATGCATTATTCAGTCAGGGCCAAATTAACCCTATCGGGGCCCCCGAGCATTGCAATTCTCCGGGCAACTTTACACTTTTTTATTCTTTTAAACTTGATGCTTTTTTTTAAATATGTTTATAACCTCAGAACTTTCAACTGGGTGAATGATTATGATTATTATTATTATGTTATTTATTGATGGTTCTTTTCTTTAAATATGTTTTTTCTATTACAAAAGTCGAGCTATTTCAAATTAATCATGTTAAATGCAGTAATATATATTGTATAACGAAAGAAAAAAAATATGTGAAGTAGGTACAATCAGTTTAAAACCTTTAGTGCTGAAAACATAACTGTTCTGTTTATCATAACCTGCAGTGAGTGTGGGAAAACACAATAATCAACTGTTGTGTTTGTTGTATGGGAAAACACTATGGAGTCTTACAGTCTCACACCTGTGGCTTGACAAGAAAATCGGCTCTGCAGTGGAAGTGTTATAATTGTTAGAAGAAACATTTTTTTCTTTGTGTGTGGCCCGCATCGGCTAGGCCCCTGTGGGCCCCTAGGCAGTTGCCTAATCTGCCTTATGGATAATCCAGGTGTATATTACAGTGCTCTTCTGCAAGATACCTCTCCAAGCAGGGCTGTGAAAACAATACTCTGTTCTGTTTTGAAGGGTACAGTTTCCAGGGAAATTATTGGGCATAATATGAGACCGTAGGACCAATGACTCAGGGTGACAAGCCCAGTGCAGAGCTGTGCAAGATTATACAGTATAAGGTTCTAGGTGGCACTGTAACTGTTATGGGCAGGTGCGGAGCTTGCCATGAGATGATCGACTTTATCTTCTCATTACTCAATCAAATAAAAATAATAAAAACTCATTTTAATTGGTGCTTAAATTTTTGTACTATATTTACAGAGACTCTAACCATACAGAACCAGCAAAGGCTGAGGACTATATAATCACAGGAGGTCTAGATGATCTGGTTAAGATCTGGAAATTTAATAAAGATGGCCAACTAGAAGTGAAGCACCAGCTCGAGGGCCATTCACTTGGAGTGGTATCTGTTGCTGTCAGCCCTGATGGGAAAAGTAAGGCTATTTTGTATTCTTCTTTTGCAACAATATGTTTTAACTGTGCTGAGACATGCTGTTTTGGTTTTAATTTTGTGTCAAGAGTAGCTCAGGGTGTATTGAAGCCTTTAAAATCACCCCCCCCCCCCCCCCCCCTCCTCAATCATTCCCTCATTGTTTAGGATTGTGACTCCTTCGAACTATTGTCTTCCCTTGTTCTGATCTTCTGCTTTGTTGAGCGCCATGTTAACTGGAATTTCTAGGTGTTGTGACACCTGTTCAGACCAATGTATCTGGCATTGTCTTTTAATAATAATTTTTAATATTTTGCTAGTTACCATCTTTCCAAGTTGTTGGCGTTGAGTTGAATATTATTGTTTAAACACATAGGAATTGATTTAAGAGAATGTAACTCTGCATAACCTAATAGGTATCTTTTTCTTATTATAAACTGGAATTTTCCAATATCTAACAAACTGAAACCTTCATTGTTATTGTACAATAGAAATCACCACTTCTGATTCTAAATACTGTTAACATCAATAAAATGGTTAATGGTTGGACCCGCAACTTCATTCATTCACTTCATTAATGTGGGACCTGGAGAATTATACTTATTATTATATCTTCTGAAACCTGGAAGATATTGAAATGAAACATACTCAAACATGTATGTTAAGGATAAACATTAGATGTAGCTAAGTAACATATTCCACGAGATGGTGCTCTTTCTGCGAAAATATGTTTTTACTAATTTTACTTCCATTGTCGAAAAATAAACTTATTTTAGGCAATTTCGCGGGTTTTCCAACTTGGAAACATATCAAACATAGTCGAACCTATTGATACTGACACTTTTGAGAAAATGTTAATCTAAACCAAGCCCTAGTATAAACAAATTGCATGTGCATATAAACAAGTTGCATGTGTGGTGATGTACGACACACACACACACATGCAACTTCAGGTCCCTAAGACCACTGCTCTCAAGATATGGCGCCACTAATGAAGAGTTTGCGACCTGTAATCGTTGGAAGCGAAAATAAAAATATCCAAGCAATAACTAATAAAAGATACAGTGTGAAAAAAATTTAACACTATAAAGAGTCCTTATTCCCCCATTTTTATCACATGCACCATAGAGGATTAGATGCTTGTCTCAATACCTCAAGATCGCAATGCATTTCGCCTAATTCTTCACTGTGCTGGTCAGTGCTGACGATGCAGTAGTGCATTCAGGTTCTATGTGTGTGATCATAACGCGTTATATTATTAATTCAATAAACTATAATTTCAGCATTGGTCAGCAGCTCGCAAGATTCTTCCATGATGCTATGGGACATTGCAACTGGTGATAAAATCAAGGACTTCGACACAAGTGCCACTGATGTCTGGACACTTACCTTCTCACCTGACGGCAAATATGTTGTCACAGGGAGCCATAACGGGACAATATTAACATTCAGTGTTGAAACTGGAAATAAGGAAAATAATATGTTAGACACAAAGGGGAAATTTACACTCAGTGTCGCATATGTATGTAGGATTTTTATAATATCTCATTAGAAAGCTAACAGCCCTAACTACCTTGAGCTCTCTCCACATTTACGCAGTCAAGTTGCACTGTGAAAAATTTCTCCAATCAGAAGCTGCGAAAATTATGAAAAAAATTCTTTAAGCTGTCCATGCGTTCACTGCGTGAATGTGGAGCGTAGTTTAAACAATAAATTACTAAACAAAATTTAATTGTTAGGTGGTTAGTTCAAGTTACACGCAATTTATTTCAATTTCATAACTAACTTTACTACCCACATATAAATCAAATAAATACATAACATAACTCCCTTTCATAAATTATGGCACCAACTAAATATTACACAAATCAATGGATCTCTTTGATCAGTAATACATTTGAAATTGAAATAAGTAATAACAATTTCCTGTTGAACGTCATTCATCAAAATTTTGGTATGCCTATAATGTCCGGCAACATTTGAATCGGTTGCTCCTCTGATGTTCCAGAGTCTGAGTCTAACTGAACTTTATCCTCAGCCAATCTTGTGTCTGTTATTACCGCCCTAGATAGCATTTGAACAGCATGGCGACGGTTTAAATTACTATATTCCGTTCTAACTGTATGAGCTTTGGACCTTCTACCATCTCTACAGAAGCTCTCCGCCACTTCTCTCCAGGTCCACATGTGAATCAGAACGGACTGCTCAACCGCGAAGGCTCTAGTGGGCGTCCGCTGCGCGGCCGCCTTTAGTTGCTGTTCACCTCGGCTGGGCGTTAAGCCAGCTTGAAGTGAGGATACTGCAGTTCTGTATTTTTGGTGGTTGAGCATCTCTGCTGGCGTTTTGTTTGAGCTACCATTCAATACTGTGCGCATATAATTATGTACCTTGGTCAACTTCTCACTCCATGGCAGATATAAGTCCATATTCTTATTTCTTTTTAAATGTCTAAATTGCTCTCTCAATTTGCCATTTTTTCGCCGGGTGGTACGGCAAGGAACACAATATTATATACTGTTCCGTTCTCCTCCAAGCAGTTGATAAACTCTTCAGACGTAAAAGTTCTACGATTGTCTGGTACAATCACTTGGGGCAGGCCTTGTGAAGTAAAACTCCTCCTCAATAGTGTTATTACAGCGCCGCTAGTCATTGAATTGATAATGTCCGCTTTAATTCATTTACTATGACTATCAACCAAAGCATAAAAATATTTTCTCTGAAAACGCCGAGAAAAATTCACGTGGATTCGCTCCCAGGATTTTCAGTCATAATCCAAGTCTGTGAATCTTTATGAAGGCAGTTCTTTACTAGCTGACACTGCTCACAGCTGGCCACTATATTGCTCGTTTGCGACAAGAACGTGTTATCTACTCATGAGGAGATTACACGTCCTCATCGCAAATGAATGATATGATCTATTTGACTGTCCATATGGGCCCATCAAACATGACCTCTGGCATAAGCTTTCGTTTGGACAGTACCCGCATGTGGGACATGTAAAATTTTCAGTACCTCTTTTTGTTACTTTGGTAGATACCATGACTCTTGGTCCATAATAATCAATAGGTATTAAGAGAAAGAGCCTCTCTTCTGGTTCAAACGGCTGCAAGGTTGGATCTGAAACTTGGTTCGGCCAACAGTGCCGTACATGGAATACAACTTTTTGAAGCAATGAGTCCTCCCGATGAGTCACAAATAAGCAGTAACTCCTCTTTTCAGATCATATGCCACCAATGTGAGATCCGATGACAGCAAAGCCTTTGCTTTTTCGAACGCTGCTTGCTCGTGTTCACTCCACTTCCATGGCGTTTTCGACTCCAACGATTGATCTTCAATTGGCTTCAACACGGTAGCGCTGTCGGGCAAAAACTTAATAAAAACTGTACCATCAAAAACACGCAGTTTATCTGTCGTAAAATGTTGTGAGATCTAATGTAAAACCAAGTCGGTTAATTTATTCAATACCTATCTATGGGAGCATCTATCCAACAACTTTGTCATAAGTTGTTACCTAATAAGTTAACTGACAACATTTTATACCGAGCGTATCAATATAAGGCATCTTTATTTTTATAATAAACTAGCTGTCCCCTGCCACGCTTCGTTGTGGCACATTCGCACATTCGCTGATATGTCACTGATGAAAAAAATTGATAAAAACAATCCTTGATGCGGATTATAAATCATGCTAAAATTTCAGCTCGATCGGTGCAGAACTTTTTGAGTTTTTGAAGCGTACACAAACCAACATAACATTTTTTTCATAAAAATTACATTATCACATACATACGTAAGATATGTCTGATTTTTTCTTCATTAAAGAGTCGACCTGCTTGGTTGGCGCAATTGCTTCCGCCTCCTTAGAAACCACCAAGGAACCAAAGAACAGTTCAAAGGGAGTAGGCACCAGCTCAAATCAGGTACCATGCTTTTACCATAAAACCATAAGGCCGTCCCACCGCCGGCGAGTAAACGAGTAACTGTCGGCTATTTTCTTGTTCAAGAAACGTACAATAGATAAAAAATTCCGTGTAAACAAAAAAGATGCATATATTAATAGTTGATCGCTGACTGTTTACACTGCCGGCGGGGACTCGTTTCACTAGTTTGTTTCTCATCATCAAGTTTCAATCGAGTGTAGGCTTGCTTTAAGTCGAGTTTGCTAAACACTTGACCTCCGCTTAGCTTCACAAAAGCTTCCGCTGAAGTTGGAAGCGGGTAGTTGTCCACCTTGATAGCCGCATTGACTGTAGACTGACGGTCTTCGTATATACGCAACAATCCGTCGGCTTCCTTCACTATACGCAGAGGAGTCGCCCATTCCGAGTACCTCACCGGGGTCGGTATACCTGTGTCCACCATTTGTTGCAATTCTTCTTCCATTAGGTGATCGGTTGCTGTCACGTGTGACTTCAGGGCCAGTGTATTCGTATAGGGAAATTCATTCTAGAAAGGTACCAACTTTTCTTAGGTCCAGTATAAGCCAGTCACTTGAAGGTATAATGGCTTAAGTCAGTTGCGATCTAACATGCTAGGCTAGGAGTTGGCTAGGCCCATCACCAGACACGACCTCTAGCTCACATTGATGGTCTTTCCCGCCCAAAGACACACACCCATTAGCCAGTCCCAGCACTTTCAAGGGGTGCCGGGTCCATCTAACCAACTTCACCGCAGTATCGTGTAGTGGAGGAGGTGTCGACCACGACTTCTTGAATGTCTTCCCCCATATGGTACTGCGGGCCGTTTCAGAATCTGCTTCCATTGTCAAATTAGCTCCATCGATGACTATGTCCGCTTAATCATATTTCCAGCCCCTGATTATCTTCCACTTGGTGTACTTTGGACTTCTTGTCACAGGCTTTTGCAATATGTCCCTACTTCTGACGTTTGTAGCATTTTTCTTTCACAAAGGTACACCGCTCGCCCAGCTTATGCACTTGGGTACAAGGTCTGCTTTCATTTGACTGAATTATTTCAATATCCATTGGTTTGGAGGCATGAGCTGAAGTTGTTTTCGCCTCGTTGCTAAGACCAGATATCATCACTTCATGCTTGAGAATTGAGACACTTCTGTACCGCCGACCGTTTCGTATTTTTCAGCCCTTTCGTTTTCAACTCTCATCGTAAATGATCGTCACGCATTTCCTAAACAAGTCTGTCGCGTAATTGGGGTTTGATGTCCACAAACTTGCACACAGCACATGCGACGCTTATTGCAGCTACAAAATCTTGCACATTTTTACCTTGCAATTGTACACGTATAATATATATAAAATATGCTGGCTTCCTAAATTTCATTAACCTGTGTTTCATAGAATTTGTTCAAGAGACCCGAATGCCTCTGAAATTCTCTGGCGTGGTGCTGCTATTAGTGATGCTAATGCTAGTAATTATGTAAAAGTGATGCTATTAGTGAAAAAGTATGTTTCCCGCACTGAGACAGTAACGCTGGTCCCGATTTAACATCGTCCAGTCCCGCGAGTCCCACCGCGTTCAGCTCGCACAATAAATGTTCTTTGTAGTCTCAGTTTTAGCGTCAATCTGCCCCGGCAACATAATATAGAATGGTATTTTCCTGTAATTTAAATTTATTTTCCGCAGTTGCCACCAAAATATCCATGCCATTGAGTTCAAAACGCACTTTGATTTAACTACACACAAATAGTAGAAACATACAATAAAAAAGCGATACATAACAGTTAATATACTTAAACTTTTAATTATTTACGCTATCTTTTTTCAGAGTCCAGACGGTAAATACTTAGCGAGTGGTGCTCTCGATGGCATTATCAACATTTTCGACGTTATGCAAAGCAAGCTGGTACACGCTTTGGAGGGTCACGCCAGGCCCATCCGGAGTCTTTGTTTCTCTCCAGACTCTGAGCTCCTGCTGACTGCTTCCGATGATGGCCATATGAAGCTTTATCATGCGTTAGTACAAAGAATTATCCAATTTATTTGTTTAGTTATTCTATTCATGCACTAAGTAACAGCTTTGTACACCATTTCCCCAGTAACAGACAGTGGTCCACAATGGCAATATATTTCTTGAAAGAAACGAATGAAACATTAAATTAAAAGCGTATTAATTTACCTTACAGAGTGGAAGCAAAGCTCATAGGCACACTGTCAGGCCATCGCTCCTGGGTGTTGTCTGTGGCATTCTCTCCGGATGGCCAACGGTTTGTCTCTAGCGGTGCTGACAGAACTGTACGAGTGTGGGGTATTGATTCCTTGCAGTGTGAACATGTGTTCAAGGAGCATGTCGACCAGGTAATTTATTTATTTATTTATTTATTTTAATGTACAGTGCCTAAACAGGTATTTCCAAAGTGACACCGTACTTAAATGTAACTAAGAACTAATAGATTTTAAGGGCAATATTCGTAAATGTCACCAAATAACAGTTAAAAATATCAACCTCACTGTGCTCAGTGTAGATTCGATTCCGCAATCGAAGAGCCCTAGTATATATTATCAAAATTTGTTAGTATGTATGTACAGAATACTAGGTAGACAATATAACTATATGTACTATCAAATTGGTAATATTTGACCACTCAATTTGACTTACTTTGACTCATCATCATAAAAACTCACTAACTATCTAGTCAGTCAGTTTTTATGATGATGAGTCAGTAGTTCTAGATATTACTTCTTACAAACGTACAACCTCACAAACCTTCATTATGTTAATAGCTGCGCCCCGCTGTTTCACCCGCGTTGAGTATTATTCCACAGGAACCATTAATTTTTACTAGATTAAAAGTACCTATCCTATGTGATAATCCAGTTAATCAGTAGTGTGCCAAATTTCATTTAATTCTGTTCATCATTTTTTGCGTCATCGAGCCACAAACATCCAAATATCTAAACACAAAGTTTTACATCTCACTTCTCACTAATATTATAAATGCGAATGTTTGTGTTTGTCTGCTCTGAACGGGTGAACGGTTTTTGATGAATTTTGATATGCATATACTTAGCTCGTCAAATATAATATAGGGTACTTTTTATATCGTAATATTACTTTATATTGTGTAACAAGTATTTTTTTGAAAAGTACTTTTAACATGTTTACCCTATTAATTCTATTATATTATTTTTCAGGTTTGGGGTGCACAATTCAATGCAGATAATGATAAAATAATTTCCGTATCAGAAGACAAAAGTTTGGTTATTTATGACTGTCCAACATAACACGTGTTTAACCTACTTCGAAAAAGGAGGAGGTTCTTTGTTCAACTGTATGTAGTTTTGTTGGTAATTAATGGAACTTATAGAATAATTGTAATATGATCATTCAATTGTTTTTTTTTCTCCCTCAAACAACCATATACAAAAGGAGCCCAAACAAAAATATACGAAAGAACTCTCTTTCTACCTTCGTTAAAGCTAGATTCACATTTGTCTGACGTGTCTTGTCGTGATGCATAAGAAAGGTATATAAAAGGTATCATAAAGGTATACAACAATCGTGAATTTTTTTGCTCATTTTTGCTCGATATTGATAATGGCAACAGGTAGACGCTTGAAATATTCACAGAATATATAGTTATACATTCACTTTAAAAATAAAAGATTAGTTTAATATTTAAGGGGGGCTCCCGTACAACAAAGTACGGAACCCTTCGTGCGCGACTCCGACTCGCGCTTGGCCGGTTTTATAATTCCCGTCTTCTCTTGCTTTTGGAAACACGATCCACTTTGCCACGAGCGCAGTGCCATGTGTGCTACACAACATGCCATTGTTAGTTTGCTCGCTACATTGATGATGTCCGCCTTGGCGTGTCCTCTAACGGCGAATCTTGTTAGCTCCGGAGGTGAGAGCGAAGATAGATAGATAGCTATATAAACTCTTTATTGAAATACCACAGAACAAAGAAATCTTAAAAACTAGAACAAAACAAGTTTAACAATTAGAGTAAAGTACAATTATAAATAACAAAGAGTTATAATATAAAAGATTACACAGTAGGTAGGTACATAAGTCAGGCATTCTAAGCATAGCATGTTTACCACCTTCGATACCTTCTACTACATAGATACATGGATAGGCAAACATAACACAGAACAAAGGAAACAAACAAACTTAACAATTAGTGTCACAATGGGCGGTCTTATCGCTCAGGGCGATCTCTTCCAGACAACCATGCACGGAGAGGAGTAACTAGGACATCGGACGGTGGCGTTGGAAGGTGGCTGACACAGCCAAATTTTGTCGGCCCTGTTACATGGTTAGTAATGAAGAACTCTGACTTTAAGTAAACTTCACCAAAATCCAATCCAAAGCAGCGCTCTATGCAGTTTCGGGCTTGTACATGTTGAGTATACACCTTTTCTACTGAGCCCTGAGCTGCATTGGAGATTGAAGTCACTAGTCATGGGCGTTGTTAGTACCCAGGATCAACAGTTGTGAGTTGTTTTTGAAATCACAATCCACTCTGCCATTATCACATGGTGGTTTAGTGCATCGACCACTTGTCTTATGCAGTGACTAGCTGTGTATTGAACGAGGTGATGAGTGTCTCCCACAGTTTCCTGATCCTGTGGCCAGAAAACTGAGGGTGCACAACACCTATCAATTAAATGCAAGCAAGGCTTTAGAGTTAAGTTGATAATTGTGTAAGTAAATTTTGAATTAAATTGTCTTGCAAAAACAAGATACCATGGCTTTTCTTTTTATTCCAGCGGTGTTTGGATGCTCAGAGTCGGCGTCACATGAGTCTTTTTCAATTTTAGTAAGTTTATAACCAATACCGGGTACTTTCCTGAACATGGAAAAGGGGTGATCAGGGATGGGCTCCACATTTTTGGGTTCAGGTAGAATCAGCGTTTCTTCTTCGTGAATAGAAATATCTGGGATTACATTATGGGCTCTTTGTCCATAGCGTTAAACGTTTCTTATTCTTCTATAGGATCTCGATCATCTGGGATTTCTGTGGGCTCTTTGTTTGTAGCGTGCACGCGTGTACGTTCAAAGGGACTTTTACAGGAACAACGGCTCGTATCATGGCATCATCCACTGAACTGAAAAACATCCCACATTCCACGTTGATGACGATTGACCCAATCAACTATTGACCTTTTCACTGTTAAATGGCGCATCAACGTACTAAACTCGTGGCATAATTCGAGTACTATAGTTTTCCTTAACACTACTACGAGTTTACGTGCAATCATCTCGAAGTTTGCCCTTTGAGATGGTGCAACCTGAATATAATCTGGGGTACCGATGTCAGAAAACAAATTTAATAGTTCATTACAAACCGAGTTTACTAAACACATTGATACGATTGGGCGAAAAACCATAAAATTTGTATTTTTATTTGTATAAACCATCAGTCAGATTCTTCTTCATTATTGCAGGCGTCGGACATGTTCACTACGTAGAGAATGGCTGTAAATTTATTAGCGATTTTGGCTGAAGTATACGCGGATGAAGTAGACGCCATAATACGTATTTCGAGCGACACGGCAATTCGAATACTGCCGGCCGGCACACGCAGTCACGCAAGCAACCCTCGTTACCCTCGGGCGGGCCTCGCATCAGCAGGTAAATGACGAGTCAGGTGGTAACGAGGGGTCCCCGCGCGCGCTCGAAGTTTGGCGCGGTTTGGCAACATTGCATAGAAATAGGGCGCCCATCACTTAAATTACCAACACCAGACCAAAATTGAGCTTTCTTGACTTTTGCTTTATTTTCCAGTAAAGTGGCACCCTGTTAAATAATACCAATAACAAGAGTTAACAGGAGTCTAATGTTTTCAATAGAGTAGGATTTATACTCTACCTTTTGAAGATTTTAGGAACTCTCTTCCTTTTTTTCGTATTCAATTATTATAAGCAAGATATAAATAAGCAGATGGTGGGTTCAAGCCTGCGAGGTAAAAATATTCTAGAAACCAAGCTGCGAGATCAGTACGAAATCAACTTTTTTTGGGACTTCTTACCAGTAAAGTTCAATATTTATAGGATCACTTTGCTGCCCGGTTGTCTGTCATGACCTTTTTCCCAGGAACGCGTAGAGGTATGTTGACTGGCCGCTAAAACTCACCAGCGATGAAATTCCATACAACTTTGCTGGCGCCTATTCGAGTAGTGCGGAAAGGTCGACTTTTCTCAAGGAAGGTTGTAAAAATTAAGAAGGTTTTCTAGAACGTTACAAGCATTTATGACTAAATAATACTACAATTTAATTACGTTTGAAAATGGAAAACCATTATTGTCGTGTTTTACTTCATGGTACGAGAGTTTATGGCCAACGACTATAGGTTGGCCTTTCTGAGGGTAGACGATCTTCATAATGCGCGTGCGACATTCATCGCGATGGTTTTGAGTTAGCAGCGGTCACTCGTATACAATAATATCGTCCCGATAGAATGTTTAGATGTTGGCAAAGTGTGCTAAATTTGAAATCGACATTAATTTCATTCATCATACTAATATTTATTAATGTTATGAACACAGATAGTTTATAACCAGGATTGAGTAATTGGGTACTTCTTATCCGATAGTATGTTCCCGTGGGACAAAACGGGAACTACGCGGGTGAAATCGCGGGGCGCAGCTAGTCATTCATAAATTTCAGTTTAGTTTGCATTTCGCGTTTAATATCTTTGCACTTGGCCCTTCTGTGGAGCGCTTGTACTAGGTATGAAAACTATTGAAAACGATACCTCTCCCGCTCACCCCTCCGCAAAAGTTCCGAGCACGTAAAAATGCAGCGAGCTCGCAACGTCGCTTCTAACTTACTGTACTTTCCATATTTAGGGCCTAAGCACACGGCGCATTTTATGCGCGCAGACGACGACGCGCGTTTCACGAACGCGCGTTTTCGGCGCCATAGATGTCCAGCAGATTGATAGCAGATTGTTGCATTTGTATCAGTTTGTATTTGTACGAGGGTGAAACAAAAAATTCTTGGAATCAATATTAAAAAATGCAAAGATTTAAATAATAATATTTTATTTTTCTACATAATCTCCCTCCAATGCAATGCATTTAGAATAACGCGTTTCTAACTTCCTTATTCCTTGTGAAAAAAAATTATTTTCTTGACTCTCGAAAAAGTCCTCTACGGCAGCTATAACCGCGTCATTATCGTGAAATTTTGTTCCACGAATTTCCTCTTTTAATTTTGGAAATAAGTGAAAATCACTTGGGGCTAAGTCCGGAGAATATGGTGGGTGGTCAAGGAGATTGAAGCCAGCACAGCGGATTGCGTTGAGCGCAACTTCCGATCGATGAGCAGGAGCGTTATCTTGAAGGAACAACACGCCCAACGACAGTTTTCCACGACGTTTTTCTTTAATCGCTTCACGCACTTTCGGGATTAAATTTGCATAATAGGGTCCAGTAATCGTCTGGCCTTTTGGCATGTAATCAATAAAAAGGATTCCTTCACTATCCCAGAACACAGAGGCCATAACTTTGCCAGCGGTAGGAGCAACTCGAAATTTCTTAATGGATGGAGAGGATGGTCGTTTCCAAGACATGCTTTGTCTTTTAGTTTCAGGATCAAAATGGTGGACCCACGTTTCATCCATGGTGACAAGACGACGGCAAAAATTATCCGAATCACGCTGGAACATTTCGAGATTACGCTTGGAAATTTCCAAACGTCGCTTTTTGTTTTCGTCGGTTAACATTCGTGGCACCCATCTTGCAGACACTTTTTTGAACCCCAGTGAATCAATTAAAATGGATTGAACGCTACCAAAAGATATCTTTAGGATCTCAGCTATATGTTTTATAGTCATTCTTCTGTCTTCCAAAACCAGATTCTCAACCTTTTTGACATTTTCTTCTGTAACGGAGGTTGAAGGCCGCCCAGAACGCGGGTCATCTTTACAGCTTGATCTACCTCTTTTAAATTCAGCCACCCAGTACGCAACCGTAGAATAGGGTACAGCATCACCCCCTAATGTCTGCTGAATGTCCAAAAAAATTTCCTTCGTAGACATTTTTTTCAAACTGAGATATTTTATCACCACACGTAACTCACTTTTATCCATAATTTTGACTTTTTAGCAACTCGTTGCACAAAAAAATTTATTACATGCGAACGAACAGACAAAAACAAGTGACAGTCTGCATAAATATAGTGTGATAGACACTCTTTAATTTGAATATCGAACTTGATCCAAAAAGGTTTCATATATATGCACTTCTAAGAACTTTTTGATTCACCCTCGTATTTATGAATTGAAAACTTCTTTAGCATCGTTGTGATTTGAAAGTCGATGAAACGAATATGCGACTGTAACAAGAGACAGACACATAAATTCATAAGATTTAACGTGGGAGAACATGAGATAGGAAGCATTTTTGTTTTTGCGTAGTACAAATCTTGAGAAAAGGCATTGTTTATCGAAAACGTAAGCTCTGAGTCTGAATAAATCTATGTAATACTAGCTGTGCCCTGCCACTCTTCGCTGTGGCACATTCGCACATTCGCTGATATGTCACTGATGAAAAAAATAGATAAAAACAACCATTAATGCGGATTATATATCATGCTAAAATTTCAGCCCGATCGGTGCAGAACTTTTTGAGTTTTTGAAGCGTACACAAACCAACATAACATCCTTACTCCTTACTTACATTATAAATGCGAAAGTAACTCTGTCTGTCTGTCTGTCTGTTCCACTTTCACGCCTAAACTACTTAACCGATTGAAATGAAATTTGGCACAAAGATAGTCTAGAGCCTGAGAAAGGACACAGAGTACTTTTTAATGCGATAAAAGCATCGTAAGGGTTTGAAATAAGAGATGAAAGTTTGTATGGAAGTTTCGTCATTTTTGAAGCTAAAAGCTTGAAATTTAAATTTTAGGCCTTTGATTAGATATAAATAAATATGACATTTAAATTTTGTAAAAATTTACCCAAGACGGGGTAAAATAAATATAGGGGATGAAAGTATGTATCAAAATATGTAAGGATTCAGCTAAACAACTGGGCTGATTTTAAAAATTCTTTCACTAATGGAAAGCTACAGTATCAGCGAGTAGCATCCCTACATATATTATTATTATAAGTGCGAAAGTAACTCTGTCAGTCTGTCAGTCCGTCTGTCTGTTACGCTTTCACGCCTAAACTACTGAACCGATTGAAATGAAATTTGGTTCAGAGGTAGTCTAGGAAACAGGACACAGGACCTGAATAGGACACAGGCTACTTTTTAATGCAAAAACACGTTGTAAGGGTTTGAAATAGGGGATGTAAGTTTGTATGGAAGTTTCGGCATTTTTGAAGCTGGAAGCTTAAAACCTATTTTTAGGCTTTTGATTAGATTTAAATAAATTTGGCATTCAAAGTTTGTAAAAAATTTACCCTCGATGGGGTAAAGTAAAAATAGGGGATGAAAGTTTGTATAGAAATATTATGTAAGGTTTCGGCAAAACCACTGCACCGATTTAAAAAATTATTTCACTATTGGCAAGCTACATTGACAGCGAGTAACATAGGCTATATTTTATCCCCTGTGTGATTATTGTGAGAAGAATGAATGATTGTGTGAAATTGTGTACTGTATTTTACTGCTATATGTAAATAATTAATGTAATTGGTAAAAACCGTTTTAATTATATATAAATAAATAAATGATCCCCATATTCCCGCGGGAACAGGAACTACGCGGGTGAAACCGCGGGGCGCAGCTAATATAAATATAAATTAAAATTATGATATTAAGTAAAATAATTTTTAAAATCTGTCTATTGGTTTACACTCAATTCACATCCGCATTTATAAGATTAGTTAAATTGTTTTAATTTCGGTATCTGAGAGCAAACATTTGAATTCTTATAAGTACGAAGTCGGTAAGAATCAGCCATTTTGTTATCTGGTGAGATTCAAAAGTTGGCCTCCTGACACACAGTCTAATATTTTGACTATATTTGTTTTCTGATTGAGAGGCATACGCGTCGTCTACATTGTCCGCCCCGTGTGTCACGTCGTAGTTAGTGACACTCATCCATCAGCCACCGGAAGCAGTGCCAAGCGAACTATAAATTGAAAAAAATGATTCTAGAACCAAATTGTAGCCTATTATACATCATCAGGGTTAGGCCATAATCCACCACGGGACCAGATCCGGATTGTTGGATATCCTATTATACATAGTGTTGTTAATTCCTTTAGGTCACAATTTTGCTCTGAAACCCAAAGTTTAGGTCTTAGTTCCCAAATGTCAAAAACTTAGAATTTTAATAAGAGCCTCTACTTGTATAACATATCCTAAAAAGTATCGTATACTTACATACTTACTGACATCTCGCAAGGTAAAATGGACTATAGGACCTACCTAATGAGTAATGAGCGTCACACTTTGCGATATTCCATTCATACCTACGTGAAGCTTTTGTTAAGATTTTTTGTTGCTCTGACGTACACCGGGCTTTGCAATGGACTCTTTTAAACAATTACGAGAAGTTTTCTTATACGGCACAGTAGGTAACCATGCCTGATCGAGTACCAGGTTGAGTCATGCCCTATGTGGCAAAAGACAAAGGATTAAAAGTTACTTTTAAATAATTGGTCGGTCGCGCCCTTGCCGTCGAACTTTTTTATTTATTTATTTTATTTATTTATTTATACTTTGGATCTCCAACAGAGATTACACTATACATGGTATTAGTATGTTCTAGGTATGGCTATACATTATACTACTAGGTATGGTATTATACATTGTGTTTCTCTAATTATAGGAGACCACATCATGCAATACAGTTTCGACTAAGAACTTTAGAACTAGAAAAAGAACTTAAACTAACTAACGAAAAAGACTTTAGAACTTGTTAGACCTTGTAGAAGGTAATTAATTTATTATATATTTTATTTTACAATATTCGGAGAGTTTACAGCTAGCTTAACTCTTTGAACATGTAAATGGGAAACTAAAAGCCAAAACGTTCTCCACAAATAGACTCCAAATGGCCCAATGCATGTATGTTCCTCAGAAAACTTGGTATACTGACCTAGCTGTGACGAACTTTAAACTACAATTTATGCGGAGAGCATCAATTTTCTTAGGACAGTAACATAATGGACTCCTTGTAAATTTCTCATTTTAGCAACATCTGTTCACGCTAGCAACGGGTATTACATGGGCTTGCAGGGCTCGTGCAGGGCTTGGTGCATCTGTACCGCACCCTTGCCCTCCTGTCTGCGGGCCCGAGTAACTGTTGGTACAGTGAAGCGTCGATTATCCGAACTAATTCGGACATGGGTGTTCATATAACCGATTTATTAGGATAATCGATCTGTATCGTGTACATATGCAGTGTGTACCAATAAAACCATATTATTATGTAAAATATAAATCTCTTTTATTATAATGGCTAGTAGGAATCAAAGACAGCACATCAGATAACAAAATATATACGTAATAGTACACACATGTATGTAAGTACATATAACTACGTATAGAATTATACTTGAAAAAAAATCTTTAATTTAGGTCGGTCAGTCTCTCTCTCCCTCGCTCGCACGCCGCGTGCTCTGCCGATGCATTTCGGTTTAAGGTCGTTCCGTTAACCGACTTTCGGATAATCGACGCTCCACTGTACCTATTTAATACTTCAATGTATAAGAAGGGCCGAACAAGGTCAATATTTGGGGTTGAACTTTCAAAAATCCTTTCCTATTGCTCCCCTACGTCACTAAAGCATCATGTGTGCAAAATTTTATATTTTTAGACCCAGCGGTTTCAACTGTGCGTTGATCGATCAGTCAATCAGTTTTGACTTTTATTTATATAGATAACTAGCTGTACCCTGCCACGCTTTGCTGTGCCACATTCGCTGATATGTCACTGATGAAAAAGATAGATAAAAACAATCCTTGATGCGGATTATATATCCTGCTAAAATTTCAGCCCGATCGGTCCAGAACTTTTTGAGTTTTTGAAGCGTACACAAACCAACATAACATTTTTATATATATAGATAATGTGTTCTGCAAAGTCGTAGTATATCAGTTTGTTCTATGATCAATAGTTGTAGCAGCGCTCGCGATGTAAGGAATTTTTTAGGTAATATTTTTACACCTTTGGTTACATTATTGGAGTTTTAGGAAGGATCCCAAATTTTTTGACAATACAATATAGCTTATTTCACCCGGGGATATTGTAGCTTTGCAACACTGAAATATGTTTTTAAATCGTTCCAGTAGTTTCGGAGCCTATTGAAAGCAAACAAACAAACATACAATCAAATATTTTCTCTTATATTATTAATATAGATAATGGATATACTGAAAACTATTAGGAGACAGAGCGGGTCAAACCAGTTAGTGTAGTGTAGAGGTTAAGATATTTGGATTTTTGTTTTAATTAATAATTAAATGTTTTAATATCTAAAAAAAATTGTATGAAGAAAGGGAGTTAAGATAAATACTTAACTTACTTACTTACTTTTGGTTAAGTTAAGTTAAGTTAAGTAGTAAGGGGGGGGGGTGCGGGCCAGGTAACCTCCACGAGTGCCCGGCTGTTGTTCGTCCCTCTTGATGCATTGCATCCGGAGGGAAGGGCAGCAGCTGGGCCGGTGCACCCTGGGGTTCGGTCAGCAATTCTCCTAGGGGAATTGGTGGCCGTAGCAAATAACCTGGCGAGAAGAGGTCCTTCGCGTGTCCCTCTGATCAGCAGAGGGCACAGCGAGGGACCAATAACGGGGACTTTTGGGCCGCGGATCGGGGGTCCAACGCCCAAGTTAGACGTCCCGAGCTGAGGTGCGGCCCGTGTGTTCCGGGACGCACCCAGCGGAGAAAGAGGCCCAAGCCTCACGTGGCGAGCCTGGGAGGGCGCCCGCAGAGGTGGTCGCGGAAGCGCCGTGCGAACCCGTGACCACCTCCATAATGCGGAGAGGAGAACACCCCGGGGTTTTAGTGGGTAAACCCCGCCAGACCAGCTGGCGGGGGAGTCCCACATAACCACCCCCCCGCCCCCGAGGGCCGGGTGGTATGCCTAATGCATTACCCCGGAAAAAAAAAAAAAAAAAAAAAAAAAAAGTAGTAAGGGGGGACGACGACGACTACGACGACGACGACGACGACGTAACGACGTTACAGGATCACATCTTGAAATCCTAACGACAAAAAACAAAAATTTTGTAAAAAAAACTATAAAAACTTTGATGGAGTTGTCCAAAAATTTAAAAAAAAATTTAATTTAAAGTAAAATTTATTAATAAAGCTATAATAAAGCCGAATAATTGGATGATGGATGACAGATGTGGATGACCGGACCAGATGCACATGGCCGTCACTAGGAGAGGCCTACGTCAAATAAGTAGGGGATGAATGGCTGTCAATGAGTAACGTCCCACTTTAAGTCGCGTAAGCAGTAGTGTGCAAACATTACTGTGTTCCGGTTTGAAGGGCATTATTTCCAGTGAAAATTACTGCGCATATGAGACTTTAGAGCCGATGTCTCAGGGTGACGAGCAAGATTATGCAATGCAGTGTTCTGGGTGGTGCTGTGGCTGTTATGGACAGGCTGGCGCTTACCATCAGGTGAATGACGTGCTCGTCTCGTTACTAGACAAATAAAAAAAAGTAGTTATAAGTATAGTTATTGACTACCCAAGATTGATGGAGCCGGTGGATGGAGCAGCAGGGGTTAGGCCTTAGGCCGAAGATCGCAGTAAAACACGAGCCGTGCAGCATCCGATACCAGTCCACAAAGGTTCTTGAAGGTACCTACTAACTACCGTGCCGAGAGTAATCCAATTACAAGTACCTACCTATCTGATTGCGAGGCGCAAAGGGAGGTAAAATCAATAAGTCTGTCTGGCAATGGCGGCTGAGTGAGAGGGATCACAAGAGGGATGGCGCTGCGTAGGTAGTAACAGTATATCTATTCTATAGAACCAACTTGGTAGTTAGTAACAGTATATCTACATAGAACCTACTTGGTAGTAAGGTAGCTTTTCTCATATGCCTGGAAAAAAACCAATCGCTTTTTTCCTATCGAGATAGACCGTGTAAAGTTAAGTAATGTATTTAATAAAATTGGTTGTCGATTTAAAAATAAACGCTTGCCAGTTTTAGGCAGGCGTAGGTAAATGGTTGATGAGCCGACGGTGAAGTGTAAGGTTGCGGGTTTGATTTCCGCACAGGGCAAAGATTCGTGTGACCCACAAGCATTTGCTCTGAGTCAGGGTGTTTGTAGGTACATGTACCTACCTCGTAGTTTCTGCTTCCCTGATAGAGGGAATCTTACTATTACATATGCCTATAGATCTCTAATGTATGTGATGGGGATGCGTTATGATTACTTACGGCTTTATCCATGAAAAAATATCGAACGTCACTTAGTACTGTCCAGTATAAAAATTTAGTGCGCCATTTTGTTAAATGTTACATAAGTAAACTTTTTATGAATAAGGGATGATAAAAAAATTAGTCTCTTATGGCAATACATTTTTTCTTAACCACCTGTCGTATCAAATTACGACAATTTCGGTATCTACCCACCCACAGCAATCCGTACCTATATATATAATAATAATATAGTGGTTGATAAAAACACATAAAAATGAAAAGGAACAAAATTGAAATGAAAAATAAAATGTGTTAAAATTTTCTTCGTAGGAGTTAAGTAGGTAGTAACCTATTCATATTTTATGGCGCAGAAAAGTGTATTTGTGTAAATGTCGAAAAAATAAGTTCGAACTCAAGCGTTCTCAACACCGCAGAAGCCATATTCAAAAAGTTTACGTTAAAGAGCTTGATATTTAATAATTATTATAAACACACAGACTAACGTACCTAGTTACAGGATAAGCTAATAAAAGCATGTTAAAAAGAAAATGATTTAATTCACAAATACAGTAACATAATTTATAAATACAATAATCTCATTTAAAAATATTTAAAACACATAAACATAATTAAGTATTGTCTTCTGAAATACTTATCTAAGCATTACAGGAAAATTAAGTAGTTCATAGGATCAAAGATCGAAGGATGGTAATTCAACTTACCCGTATGTCAAACTTTAGGAATCCAAAAGGATTAAGTTTATATTATATACCTACTTATATACACAGTGAGTAAAGCTTGGCACATGATTTCAAATACGATACTCGTAAATCGATACAAAATAATAAAATACAAAATTACTTCCAAAATTACAATCATATTGCTACAAACCCAATGTTCGCGCCACTTACATTGGCACTCATAATACCTTCCTACCTTCCTATTCCTATCATTTCTTGGCGACTATCTCTGTCGCTCATATCGTGGTATCCACGAGAAAACTGCTTGCCGCCGCAAGTAGTCTGCGATCGACCCTCGTCCTTCGCGGCTGCCGCTCTCGCCGAATCCAAAGTACTGGATCTGCTGCTCTTCTGTGGTGGTCCACGTGAATTCGACGCGCAAATATAAACAAAACCCGCTATAAACCCGCCGCGTAAACGCTCCTTGCCGACACGCACCAACCGCCTAAAATACAGTCCACTACATCGAACGTCATAACATCCTGAAGGAACAAGCAGCTTGGAGACGGACCCGAACCGAGGTGATTGCAGTTGCATGGAGACCAGGTTAGTCGCCAAGTTCCTTTGTACTACTCTTCTACCAGCTATCCTTCCCCCGCCATTGGAGGCGCGCTCAGCCTATACAGCTTAGCTGCCGCGCTAACATATTGTTGGTCCTCCGCCGCCGGATCTTCTTTGGTCCTCCCGCTATTCTCTGGCCCCTCTTAGGCCTCATATAGTCCTCTTTATAACCGCCCGCAATTTTATATTGGTATTTTTACCAACGATAATTTCCTATAATTATCGTGTTCCCGCCCGCAATTACAGTTCAGATAGTACCCTGTACTATCCTACTACGCTCTTATATACTTATTTCGTGTATTCCGCATTCCTAAATAGTAAAAATAACGATTTTTCCGTAATTCTTAATTTTTATTAAAAAGTGAAGGTATTCCTAACGACCGCCCGTGCGTCTCCACGTGGGTATTCAATACGCCGCGCGCGCGGCAGGTAAATGCTGTAGGCAGTTGCAGTAAATTAGGAATTTCATACCTTATCTAGTTTTTTATACTTTGTTAAGATGGCTATGGCTACTCGTTCAAAAGACAAAGATAGTGAAGTATACGAGGACGCAAAAGCGCTCGATACGTTACAGATCGAACGTTTGACCTTGATAGGTAAACGTGACATTATATTTTCCCGCTTACAAGATATTTTTAACCGATCTTTAAAGGCTTTCACTGATGATACTGAGAAAGATTTATTTCTATGTGGAATGATCTCGTTAGACCGTTTACGCTCCGATTTCAATGAAATTGTGAACAAATTAAATGTCACCGAGTTGAGTCTCAACGCTTCGTACACGGTTAACTACCAATCTATAAACGTCTTCGAAGATATGTTTTGCCGTTGTCAGTTTGTTTATAATAAACTTAACCCGCCTTTAAAAACCGCTGATTTCAATGTTGCCCCGCAACGTAAATCCATCAGAATTCCTGAACTCGATTTGATGGTCTTCAATGGAGATCCGATGACCTGGAGGATATTTTATGAGTCATTCAAACGCACGATTCACGAAAATCCCGATCTCACTGATCACGAACGCGTCCAATATTTAATTAATAAATTGTCAGGCCGGGCCCTTGCAGTTTGTTCTGGTATCGTACCTAACGGTGATAATTATCCGATCATATGGCAGACGCTCGTCGATAAGTATAACGACAACCGTAACCTAGCCTCCGCTTATCTTGATCAAATGCTTGATTTTAAATCTTTTAACACCGCGACGAATAAAAACTTAGAATTATTTCTAGATAAATTCTGCACGGCTGTGTCAAGTTTGAAGTCTCTCAAGCTCGATAACGTGTCTGATTTTATTTTACTATCGCTCGCTTTGAAGAAAATAGATTCAAGTACTGCACGGTCGTTTGAAATGCACATGCGAGGTAAATCTATGCCTACATACAATGAACTTTTAAAATTCATCCGCGAACAAAGCAAAATATTGGAACGCACTACGACCGATTCTCTTAGCCGCAGTGATAACAGGCCGCGTACTGCAAGGTCTACGCAGTCTTTTGCAGCATCAGCGTCACTCACTGTCCGCTTTGCAAACAAGCCGATCACGCTAACTTATATAGATGCCCTGTATTTGATAAGCTTTCTATCGACGACAGGTACACTTTTGTAAAACAAAGCAAAGGTTGCACTAATTGTCTAAGCACTACGCATATAAATACTGCTTGCAATTCTAAATTTAATTGCCGTTATTGTGGATGTAAACATCATTCTATGTTATGCCGCAAAGTATCATCTTCCCGTGAAGACAATCGCCCGTACCCTAGCGCTCCGTCACAGGCGCACGCGCCGCCTCCGCGCGCGCGAACTGGCAACTTCTCCGCCGCCGGGGATCACATGCCGCCTTCGGCATCGCCGCCGCCCGTCGCGGGCTCCGCTAGCGCTCAGCTGACGAACTTACCTACAACTGCTTATCAGTCATCACAACAACAGGTGTCGCTGTGTAATATACGCCCCGCTTCGCAGCCTAATGACACTACTTGTTTACTGGGAACCGTACAAGTTTATGCTACGGATTTAAATGGTCGCCGCCATGTAGTACGCGCCTTAATTGATTCGGCTTCCCAAAGTAACTTTTTAACTTCAAAATGTTGCGCTAAATTAAATTTAAAATGCAATAAGGTGACGAACACCGTTGTTAAAGGGATAGGTTCCGCATCTAACCCAATCAAGGGAGCAGTTTCTGCTACTTTGTCTTCCCGCCTAAATGATAATTTTATTGCAATTGACGCCTATGTTATCGACCGCATAACAGACAATTTACCGGCAGTGAAAATTGACGTATCCTGCCTTTCATACCTGAACTGCCTGCCTCTGGCAGACGACAGTTTCGCTTCGCCTTCCGAGATCGACATACTTATAGGCGCGCCGCTCTTTTCTGAAATATTGCTATCAGGCCGCGCCGCTGGTCCGCCTGGTACTCCAACCGCTTTTGAAACCATTTTTGGTTTTATCGTAATCGGGACCGCTCCCGTTACCCCCGCTCATGTTACTCCCGCTCATGTTACGCCCGCTCATATTGGAACCGTTGTTTCTATCACTGACCCCTTGGTTGAAGATAGACGCCGCTCTCATATTTCCCTCTGTACCTTTACGGAAGGACCACGTTTAGATAATCTTGTCCAACGCTTCTGGCAGCTTGAAGAGGTGCAATGCACGCCGACTTTGAGCCCAGACGCTATAGAATGTAAACGCATTTTTACAAATAACGTTTCCCGCGATCCTACGGGACGCTATTCTGTAGCGTTACCTTTCTCCCGCGATCCCGCGACCTCTCTGGGTAATTCTTACCCTATCGCTAAAAAACGCTTCATGTATCTCGAACGTAAGCTCGCCGCGATACCTGCTCTGCGCTTAGAGTACGATGCTATAATCAAAGAGTACATTCAGAAGGGTTACATTTCACTGATCGACAATGATAGTCCTTTTACTGGATATTACGTGCCACACCACGCCATTGCGAGACTACAAAAAACAACAACTCGATGGCGTATGGTGATGGACGCCAGTGCTGAAACTGACTCAGGCCTCTCCTTGAATCAAGTTTTATATACCGGGGATAATTTACAAAACGATCTTTTTACAATCCTCTTGGATTTCCGCCTCTACCCAATTGCTTTTACATCCGATATTAAACAGATGTACCTACAAATTTTGATAAATAAGGACCACCGCAAATATCAAAAATTCCTGTATCGATTCGATCCCGTTTTTCCGCTTGATACCTACCAATTCAACCGCGTTTGTTTTGGTCTACGTAGCAGTCCGTTCCTTGCAATGCGAGTGTTGCGACAGCTGTGCGCCGCCGACGGTGCCCGCTTCCCACTCGCAGCATCTCTTATCAGCGACAACACATACATGGACGTCGTGTGCTACTCCATGCCTACTCTGTCTGCTTGTTTACAACTCAGAGACGATTTCCGCGAGTCGCTCAAGGCCGGGGGCTTCGATCTCGTCAAATGGGCTAGTAACTCACCCGCGCTCCTTGACTCCCTTCCCGTCTCTGCGTTAACGGAATGCGTTAAAAATGCGAAAAATGCGTTAACGGATCTTTTAAATTCCGACGAATATAATAAGTCTATCTCAGGTGAGTTATCAGCTAATCGCATACACTGGAAATTCAATTCACCGCGAAGTCCTCACTTCGGGGGGAATTATGAAATATATGTGAAAGCGTTTAAAAGTCATCTTCATAAAACGATCGGTTCACAGTCACTCACCTATGAGGAAATGTTAACCGTACTCACACAGATAGAATGCGTTATCAATTCTCGTCCTGTAACGTTATTGAGCGAAGATCCGTCTGAGCCGACCGCGCTGAGTGCTTCACATTTCTTAATGACCGCACCGCTGAAGCATTTGCCCGCTTGCACGGTTCCCGATGAACCTGGACACTTATTGAAACGGTACGCTTTATTGGATCAAATGGTACAATCATTTTCCAAACGGTGGAAGTTGGAATATCTTCACTTACTTCAATCTAGAGGAAAATGGAATACACCTTCGAATCCCATTACAATGGGTTCTATTGTTCTTATTATCACTGATAATATTCCCCCGCTATCCTGGCCTCTCGGCGTCGTCGTGGCCACTCATGTCGGCGGCGATGGCATCTGTCGAGTAGCGTCAGTAAAAACGGCGACCGGCGTCTACCAGAGACCCGTCGTCCGTTTATGTATCTTACCTACCCAATAATTTAACCCCTTGCTCCCCGGTCAACCGCTATGTTATATTTAACCCGTTGACCGCTTTAGAGTTTAACTCTTATTTTTATTTTTTTTATTTCCCGCTTTCTTTTAAAAACCAATGGTTTTTAGGCCGGGGGCAAATGTTCGCGCCACTTACATTGGCACTCATAATACCTTCCTACCTTCCTATTCCTATCATTTCTTGGCGACTATCTCTGTCGCTCATATCGTGGTATCCACGAGAAAACTGCTTGCCGCCGCAAGTAGTCTGCGATCGACCCTCGTCCTTCGCGGCTGCCGCTCTCGCCGAATCCAAAGTACTGGATCTGCTGCTCTTCTGTGGTGGTCCACGTGAATTCGACGCGCAAATATAAACAAAACCCGCTATAAACCCGCCGCGTAAACGCTCCTTGCCGACACGCACCAACCGCCTAAAATACAGTCCACTACATCGAACGTCATAACATCCTGAAGGAACAAGCAGCTTGGAGACGGACCCGAACCGAGGTGATTGCAGTTGCATGGAGACCAGGTTAGTCGCCAAGTTCCTTTGTACTACTCTTCTACCAGCTATCCTTCCCCCGCCATTGGAGGCGCGCTCAGCCTATACAGCTTAGCTGCCGCGCTAACACCCAACAAATATCTACCAATTAGGTACTTATACATAGAATTATGTGCCTATTCAGAAAAATATGAATGGTTCTTAATTTTATATAGCTAACGAGGTTGTTATTTACTTTTATATTACAAATCAGAGGCGAAACAGTCCCCCCAGTATAATACGTGCCGTTGTCATAGTTACCTATACTGACGGACAAGTAAACGGCATGAGATTGTTTGCATCTCGACTGTGTATTTCGCTTTATGTGCCTCTTATATATACATTATTTTGAATTTTTGAAACATTTGTCAAGGCAACACACACCGGCTAAGCCTGTCGAGCCAGAACCTTTGCCGTCCATGGTAACTTTAAAACCTTTCAGAGGTTTCTCGTCGTCGGGTTTCTTCTCCTGCGGACATGTACAATTCTTCTTCGCCACCGGTACAGTACATTCACAATCTGTATTCATATACTTTCTACTTTTTTTGAGATTCTTATTATAAGCATCATATAGATCTAAGTACTTGAGGGCATCTTCAAAGCTTATCTCCTGGTCTACATCAGCTGTCATTTCCGGAACAGGTGGCTTTTTCTCCTTAATATTGAACTTAAAACCAGAAGTAGTTTGGGTCATATTGGATTTAATTCGTCTAGCTTCTCCTTCGTCTATTTCTTCGAATACGGGTTCCTCGGGTTCTAGAGGGGGGCACTCGCAAATAACCTTACTTCGGCCAGATTTTGTTTTACAGGTGCACGATCTGTCTTCCATTTCTTTGCAGATCTGGCAGCCGATATCTTTAACGGGCATTTTAGGGGGATGCGTGGTCACGGAGCAAGGCGGGGGCACAAAACAAGGTGGGGGCACGAAACAAGGTGTGGGTTGGAGACAGGGTGAGGGTGCATCAGCGGGTAGAGGTGCGAATGAGACCTTAGGGCAACATGGCCCTGCATTTGTAGCGGCGGGTGTAGCACAAGGTACGGGTGCCGGACATGGTGCGGGCGCTTCACAGCATGCTTCGGGTTTAGTTTTCTTACAATCGCTCCCATCAAGTGGGTCCCCTTTTTTCTCTTTACCATGACTCATACACTTGAGTTTCTCCTTACGGTCGTTTTTAATCTTTTCTTTGGGTGCGGGCGTAGAGCAAGGCATCTGAGGTTCATATAGTGTAACTGCAAAATAAGCAAACATGGATACATCCTTCAAAAACTAGTGATTAGGGAAGTTACCATCATCAGTCTATTTCGTGCTCACTTCTGGGACCCACACAGGTCTTTCAGACAGAGGCTTTGAAATGATCACCGCCTAGTGCGGGATGGCTGTCACATATCCTTCAATGTTGAAGATCTTGGACATGCCGTATTTCTCACAATGTTTTCCTTCACCGTTTTTCAGTGATGGGAAAGAAATCAGCACATATGAATTAAGTTACTGAAGCCGGTTGGTTTTGTACTTATGTATGATATGGCATGGTTTACAAACTGTAGCGCCTTATAATCTTAATAACGAAGTCAATGAATCCCAACTAAAAGGTGTAAAAGAAAATACCTGACTGCGTAAGAATTAAGTTAAATAATTTACCCAATAAAATGAACTCCAAATAATAACTAAAAAGAAAGAAACAAGATCAGCAGTTAAGAATTCTGTTAAGTAATACTGAATAACTAAACCATTGAAATAGTTTTATAATCGATACACACATTAAACCAATCATTAATAATTCTAATACAGAATAGAAAGACAAAGAGCCGGGGCCTATTAAAAATGTAACGTGACGAATTGAATGGAATGCTTTAATTGGTTCAAGGCCTTAATTACAGGAAGTAATATTTGTTTTGGCAAAATAAAATTAGGTCATTAGGTTATTAGTAAAATTCGTTTGTGGTTTTCGATTTGAATGGATGGAAACCACAACAGCCTGTGGCCCGTGGACTGTTTGTATCCCGACATTAACAACCCACGACAGGTGGAGCAATGGAAAACAAAAAATCCTCTTTTTAAACTTCTTACAATTGCCACACCACAGCAGACATTACAATATTAGTATTTAGTACAATAGTAACATACTCAGCTGCCAGATGGCGTGCAAAATACAATAATACAATACAATAATGGCGTGCCCTCGGAATACAATAGTAGATTTTATCACACGGAAAAAAAATGTATTTAGGGCGACAGCGATTTTTTTAATCCAGAGCGAAGTGAAGGATTCTACAGAGTCCCACGGATATTCCAAATGGGGGGAAAGTACCTTGAATATTGAAGATGGAACATTTTACTGAATGAAGACATTATTTGAATTTAAAAAACAATTTAAACTGCGTTCATAGATATTTAAATAACTACATGGTTGAACCGGAAATCGAACCTGTTACACGAGAAAAATAATCAGCTTGTAGTTTTATCATATCGATTGAAAGGCTTCATGATAAGTATTATTTTTTGCTCAATAACATAGTGTCAGAAATAAAAGGAAGACCATGAATTTTGACATTTTTAATACAAAATTAATCGATTCCTCATCATTATTCATTAATCAATCCTTACGGCAATGTCAGCTTTTCATTTATCTGAACAAAATTTCACATCAAATGTTTAAATTCATGGCCTTCCTTTTATTTCTGACACCATGGGTGCCTGCATTGGGAATTGAACTCATGACATTCTGCTTGGAAGGCGGACGTTCTGCCACTGGGCTACCACCGCTTATCTGTCAGTCATAACGACTACTCAAAATGCAAATCGTTTATTGTAAGTACCTTTACCTAAGCTATAAAAATCACTTTTCCAAGTTAAACACAAGTCTGATAGACATAGAGAAAAAAAAAGTATTTTGATCAACTAAATTAATGTCCACATTATATCATTGACCTAATATAAATAATAATAAATAATGACTATAATATTACATTTCTAATCTAATTAATTAAATTAATTTTATTCTACGATTAAATCAATGAGAATTTGAGGATCATTACAAGTGTTGTGTGTGGAAATTAATTTTAACGAACAACACAATTTTAAGGTAGACGAAGTACCTTGTTTTTCTAAGGTTCACTTTCACGATGGCGATGTCATGTCATCGATCAGCGCCGTCTAGCCGGTCATTGTACAAAGTGAGACGTAGGCTTCTTTGTGTACCTTTAGAGGTCAGAGCCTCTGAAGCAAACGCTGTGGGATCTGACCTGTCTGGCACATAATCTGTTCGTTTCAGTGATTTCTTTGTGCCTCTATCCTAGCAAAAAAATGTTCCTCTCGGCTGATGATGACGAGAAAAACATCTTTAACCTCCTCTAGAAACCATCTCTAAAACCTAGAAGAGGATCGTCTCGTAACTCAGTCAAATAAAAAAAAATAAAAAAAACACCCATCCGGATACGAAATTCAATACCCATACCGTCTCTAAAAAACCTGGGTGTATGGGCGTGCCAAGGGAGGCAGGGAGGCAATATTGTTGAGAAACGAGACATGCAAGTCGTTTACCTGATAACCGAACATTTTGGTTACAAAAGGTAGTAGGTGTTACAGAAGGTGGTCTTTAGTCAGTAGGTATACATTTAAGAGCTGAGAAGTAATTTATTAACGGCACGTCGGTCGCCCTCGTCGAGCATTTTCTGAAGAC
Organism: Campaea margaritaria; assembly: GCA_912999815.1. Classification (NCBI taxonomy): domain Eukaryota; kingdom Metazoa; phylum Arthropoda; class Insecta; order Lepidoptera; family Geometridae; genus Campaea; species Campaea margaritaria. Next base: position 14,182,018 of record OU538788.1, read on the forward strand.
CCTGAAGTATAAGGATGAATACCCACTCACAATTCTTTTTCAAGACGGCGTGAACACTCAACTTTTGTCCCCACAACCTTGAGGTCCGTACTTATGTTAGAAACGAACATAACAATGGAACTAGTGCTGTGTGAGGAAACCGAAAATATTATAACTTCCTTCAGTTCACTATTACTGGGTAAAAATTCAAGAAATGAGGTAAAATGCACTTACACGGTGCGGGCGCACCACAAGGTGTGGGTCCACCACAGGGTTCAGGCGGGCACGTATCTGGCTTGGTTTCATTGCAGCTGCATACATCAAGCGGCTTCCCTTTTTTTTCTTTACCGCGACACATACACTTAACTTTCTGTTTGCGAGCGCTTTTACTTTTTCCTTTAGGTGGGGGCCCACAGCAAGAAGTTTGGGGTTCATACATAACTGCAAAATAAGCAAACGTAGACATTTAAAAACATACATAGACTGATAAATACAATACCTTCCTTAGCATTGCATTATCAACATATTTTGTGCTCGCTGGTAGAAAACAGTCACAGTCCTTCTTTGACAGAGAGAGAAAATGAAAAAGAGGGAAAGAGAAAGAGATAGAAAGGTTGGGCCATAATCCACCACGCGGGCTCGTGCGTGTTGATGTTTAAACCGCTCTCTTATTTATTTTTATTCGCCAATCGAGAAACACGAGCAACACTGCTCTTTTACCGAATGAATATATCTCATCACTAGCGTCCGCGTAGTACTTGGATGGGTGTCCGCCTTGGAACTCAATTTTTTGTTCCAAATATTTGCCGGAAGACTGGAATTATTGGGTGAAACAGTGGGGCGCAGCTAGTTTTGTATAAAACTATCCCCCATAAACACTCAACAAATAAGGTATAACGAATACTTTTAACAAACATCGTTGTAGATAGGTAAAACTTCAAGTCACTTTTGAAACCAAACAAATATTTGTTTGTTTTCAAAAGCGATATAGCGCCCATTGTACTACCCTTGTTAACTTATTATAATAAGCTTTTGCTGTGCTGTGTTTTTTTTTTGGTGTACAATAAAGAGTATATATGTTATGGTATGGACTACCACTACACTACACCATACATACTAATGTATGGTGTATTCTATTATCTTTGTGTAAGAGCAGGGTCATAAATTAATCCATTTTGATGTATCAATGAACTTTTCGCGTCCGGAACAATCTGGAGAAGGGACTTTTTGAAACCAGGGAACATTTTAGGAAACGAACGTGGTGAACACAAATGATGACATCGAATCCACATACCCAATCCAGTCCAATCGCGGACACCAGTCCAGACTGTGATGTGTATGCGGATGGATGGTCAGATATACTGTCAGAATGCTTGCGTTTTTGTGAAAGAGCTGTGTATTTTGTAATAACTGCATTCTACTGTGTTTTGTGTTTTTGTTATTGGCTGTGGCCGTTCCAATTGAAAAAATAAGTAAATATATAAATACATAAATACTTGCACTTTCTCACTTGGTGGACTACGCAGCCCTTTGAAGCTAACCGTAGCCTGATTCTATCTATATCATGAGCTAACTACACTTACTTAATGAATGACAGGAGCATTGCTTGCTCAGAACTAGCTTTATCTCGGACTGATCTTGATAAGGGCTAGCACATGTAGATTGTACGCAACACCGAGAAATTCGCGAATTATTATTTGGCGATAGCAATGATTCCGAACGGGGTGCGGTGATCCCTACCACCCGTAGATATGCATCTGGGCTGAGACCTGTAAATTAATAATGGAGTAAATAGACCAGAAACTACGACCTATGAAAGTAATGCTATTCTCAACGCGCCGATCGTTATTCCAATCACAATAACAACCAAAGTAAACGGAATGAATTAGGTATCTGACAAAATAAATAAATATTATAGATAGATAGGTAGTGCAAAGGATATATACCACATTAAATTTTAACTAATTATAATTTTACCTCAATTGCATTTGACCGAACCGAAAACTAAACCAATTAGGCGCTAAAAACGTCCAATATAATTATGTTAAAATTGACACCAAAATCGAGAATGGAATTTAATTCGCGTTGAGAATAGTCCAGCTAGTTGAATATTTAGTGCAATTTTACCTAGCGCACTAGTCATGGGCTTCATTATCTCTGATGCCACTTCGCAACCAATTGACAGCTTCTCTATTTTACTTCTGGAGAAATCATCAGGAGGCCTGTATGCTTTTGGTATATCGTAATAAGGTTTAACTTGAGATGTGTGGGTGCCGATAACCCGATGGGTAATTACGGGCTCCGTATATTCTATATGAATGGCCTGATTTTCTGTTGCTCTGTCAGTAATTATTTTATTACGCCTTGGTTGATAATCCTTACGTCGTCTAATTCTCTCTGATTCACTTTCATTGGTTACCCGGTGACGTTGTTGAGTTTGATCACCTAAAGGTGTAGTCTTGTTGGCTTTACCTTTGGTTACAATCCGCAGTCCTCGAGGTCGCGGCTTCTTTAGTAATACTAACAAATAAATACGTTATTAAATGGGACCCCTTTTAAATTGAATATAAAACGGGTTTTATGTTTTGTTAGGGCCCTCTGCAGCTGTCGTGGACATGCACAAAAGGACGGTTGATGGGGAGCTTTCACAAAAGTAAAAAATACGAGGGGAGCACCAAAACAGAAATGGATTGCTCTTAACTGATTTGGAATAAAAAAATATTGTTGCGTGAACACTTGCGTGAAAACGTAATGAAAGGGCGTAGGTAAATACGGCTTGGACTAGCTCGTGTGAACCGTGCTATGGTATGGTAAGGAGCTTATTTCTCTTTATAAGGAGCAAACTTAGCGATTATATTTTTCCATACTATCGAAAAACGCTTTTAACTGTCCATACAAAGGTTCTCATGAAAAAATTGCTTGCAGCGATAAGATCGCCTATTGTACTACCCTTGTCTACCTATTGTATTTTATCTGTACTGTTTTTTGTGGTGTACAATTTCTGTTGTATTATATTCTGTGGTTAACAATCATCATCATCAACCCATAACGTCCAACTGCTGGACACGGGTCTCTCCTCTCCTCCACAACGGGGGCCCAGTCCGGATTGGTGGATAACATACCTACCTCCGAGATAATTCTCGGGTAGGTATGTGGGTTTCCTCACGATGATTTCCTTCACCGAAAAGCGAGTGATAATTACGTACTTATGTGTTACAGAAACACATTGGTACGTGCCTGCACTGGGATTTGAACTCACGACCTTCTGATTGGAAGGCGGACGTTCTCCCACTAGGCTACCACCGCTGCATTATTGTCAACAATAATTATTATTATTTAGGATATCGAAATACCTAGCTTAACAACAATGCCACCAACGATAATCTCTATTTGTGAGCCCGGGGAATCACAAAAGGGGATCCGCAGTGTAGGCCTGAGATGTGTTGCAGACACCTTCATTGCGCTGTGCCGCCGGCCGTAGCTAAGTACAATGGGAGCGATCAGCGAAACTGTGAACGTTTATGCCAGATTTTTGCCATTTCGACAGATTTGGCTGTTGGATAATAACTTTGGCATATTGTGTTGATGAAATTATAAAGTGGCGGAATATGGCAGATTTAGAAATATTTGCGTATATTTTTACAATTTTCGAAGATTACATTTAACACAATAGGCGACAAATGGCGAATATTCAATTTTGTAGAACAGTTTTTCGACCTCAGTTCAGTTAGATAGATAGATAAACTCTTTATTAAAACACCATTAAACAAAGACAAAGAAAACTTAAAAACTAAAACAAATCAAATTTATCAATTAGTGTCACAATGGGCGGTCTTATTCATGAAAAAGATCTCTTCCAGACAACCATGCATGAAGAGAACAACAAAAAGATGGGACGGTGGTTTACCGTTTTTATAAACCGTTCATAGGCAGGCTAGGAACCCTTTTTCATTCGGATTCTGAAACTTTTCATATGGCGGAAAATTCATATAATTAATGTTTGTCATCTTTTCACGCTTCAACGCTTGGACAGATTTTGATGATATTTGGTTTACAGCAATTTTAGGTCCTGGTCCTGTATAACATAGAATACTTTTTATCCCTTAACTTCTAACGGTTCCTGCGGGATATAAGTCAACGCGGTGGAACGACGGCACACAGCTAGCCCACTGTAATGGCGTTGGCAAACCCGTAAGAACTGAGATAACATTCTCACCTTTGTCTTCCGTCGCAGCATTTCTGAAAAAAAAGTTTTCGGACATCCGGATACATATGGTGGAACTAGTCGTCTCAGACAGGCAGCTGTCGTAGTCTTCCGGCACAATAACGTATAGAGAAGATTTATTCTCAAACTGTTCCATTGTGAGCACTTCGTCGAGTATCTTGTGAATATCTCCATGATTGTTCAAATAATTAACTAGGATGATTGGTTTGAGGTCACGGTTCAAGTTTTGCGTGCCATTTCCTTTCTGTTCCGTGTTGGTGAGGAGGTTCGGTTGAGAAAGTCGGAATATCAAGATGTCGTTGACAGCTTTTTTGGTCGAGAACTGCCTTGTGGGAACTTTATATTTCTCATTTAATTTTAGTATTGGCACCAGTTCTAAGTTTTCGCTGTAAAAATAAACACATTGGTTTTGTTATATTTTTAAAGTAGGAAGCTTAAGTTTAGGTTAGGTATGCTATAAATGTATAATTATGAATGATGTAGTATACTTATAGATACATATATAACTAGCTGTGCCCCGCGGTTTCACCCACGTAGTTCCCGTTCCCGTAGGAATACGGAGATAAAATATAGCCTATAGCCTTCCTCGATAAATGGACTATTCAACACAAAAAGAATTGTTTAATTCGAATGAGTAGTTCCTGTGATTGTAGCGTTCAAACAAACAAACTCTTCAGCTTTATATATTAGTATAGATAATTATTTTATCCACCAATCTGGACCGGGCCCTCGTTGTGGATTATGGCCTAATCCTCCTCACAAAAGTGAGAGGGAGACCTGTGCTCAGTAGTGGGCCGATATGGGCTGATGATTTAAATAATAATTCATGCTCTACGTAGATACTAATATTAAAACAATTATCTATTTTAAATTGCCACGTCGTATCATTAATTCAATGCAGACTACGTTTTAGGAACGTTACCCAGTACCGTTGGTGGTTAGATTAAGTTTAGTTATATTTAGTTTTTTGAATAATAATGTTATTTGTTTGCCTAACTAACTCAAAACTCAAATCATTTATTGCAAGTAGGCAAAAATACTGCACTTTCACAAGTCAAAAACTTGTCTCGTATTTATAATATTTTTGAAAAAAAAAAAATAAGTCGTTATCTTACGATCTACTAAACTAAAGATTATCTAATTATGGTTTAAGTTTGAAAAAGGACATTTCCCTTTCTAGTGGCATTTCATGCCTAAATCTCGCACAGAAAAAGGAAACTCAGAACTTCAGAAATACGAAGATTTTTTTTTTCAGTGAAGATTTTTTTAATTTTTATCATCTCATTATTGCACTCCCAGACATACATTTAGTTCTAACTAACCCAACCCAGTAACCAGCCAATCAACCACTGGGTCTAAACCAGTTTTATTTTTTTAATTAATTGAGTGACGAGACGAGCACATCGTTCACCTGATGGTAACCGCTACGCCTGCCCATAATAGCTCCAGTTCCCAGAATTTTGCGCGGCACTGCACCGCGCTCGTCACCCTGAGACATGGGCTCTAAAGTCTCATATGCCCAATAATATCGCTGTGCCCTATAGTTAATGTTTTTAAATAAATATCCTATAAAAATATTAAAAATGCGAAAGTGTGAACTGTGAATAGAACGGATAAGTCGTATAATAAAAGTAACAGAGTGAAAACTTATTTTAGTGAAATAGTAACACGTAATTAATTTAAATAATAAAAAACTCCGCGTCGTAAAAAACCTATCGTAACTCTGATCTATTCACTGAGATCAGTATAATGAGCATAACTAGGTATGTTGGCGAGGAGTTGGGTAGGTATTCTACAAATTCCAGATCATGGTATGTTCTTGCAATATGATTGAATTAACAGGATACGATATTTCGAATCAATAAAACCTGAGAAAGTTGCTCACATCCCTATACCTATCGACTAAAAATCTGCTCATTAAACGGTATCATAGATTTTCTTGAAACATACCTACTAAGAACATTCTAGAAGAAGTCACCTCTCAAAAAAAAAACATAAATTAAAATCGATTCATCTATTTGGGAGCTACGCCACAGGCAGACAAAACCCCCCAAATTTTTTCTTCGGGGGTTAAAGCTGATTTGTAAAATCAAACCTTATACAAACGGAATAAGATGGATCTTTCAAGCTTATACTAGTATTGAAAGCAGGGGAGACGTTATCTCTTTCTCGCCCGTGGCGTTGTCCTTGTCGTAGCCCAACCGTCACCGGCTCCCATCCCATCCCATTAGAGTCCTCACGGGACGATCGATTGTATCATGCACGTGTGATGCTGAATCCGGTGGCACTTTCGTCAGAACTAACTGTTACTTAACCTGCGGCAAGGTGTAAGCTGGATCAGAGCGGCTTCTCCTTGCTATTCGATTTTGACAAAACGTTGTTTTACGAGAAGTTCACAATAATTCTATTGCTATTTATATTATACAAGGCGATATTTTTGTACAAAGGAGAACGGCACTTTCCCATACAACCGTTGGCCTGAGATGTAAAACAGTGGGTTATGGCGATTTAGAATGACAATTATCATTATAAATTACAATTATAATTACCCACATACGTAGTAGGATATAGGATCTTATAAATCTATGGGATTACAACGTACGAAGTTTCGTACGAATGTGAGTGACCAGCATTGAATAAGGCTCCTCGATTGAAACAATTGAATCGAAGAAAGAGCCACTTTTACCATAATAGAATTGAAAAAGTGGCGATGAAATACTTTGCGGAAATCCATATTCAAGAAGAAGTGAAAATAGATAGCTTAACAACTTAGGCGGCATGTAAGCTTTATATTTTCACTTCTACTTTTTTAGATGATGAAATAAAATAAAAATAAAACTTCTTCATACCTTTCGGAACCAGCGCTTTCACTTTCATTTGTGTACAATTCCGTTTTTACTACGTTGTCGTCGGTAGACTCTGATTGTGAGTAAACCAAGTAATAGCTAGATAGAACACTTATTGTACCGACGCTTGCACAAATGTCAGATGAAAAACCAAGCGAAGATTCCGTTTTGCAAAAAGAAGACAATAAGCTTGATTTCTTAGTCATCAGTCCATTCAAAGAGCTCGATGAATCTGAACATGGTGATGTGTAACTTTCGGAACACGCTACAAGATACCTTGAAGCACTGGACTTGTCAGTCATTTCTGATTTCCTATCCAAGCCATTAAGCAGGAAATCGTTTCTAGATTGGTTATTGTGATGTAGTTTTTCACACGTGTTGAGGCTCTGTTCTGAATCGGTGGTATACAAGCGATTCCTTTCGTGAATAAATTCTATATTGTCAGTTTGTGAATATCTTTTAGGTAATATTTTCATATCATTATATTTTGACATTGTTGTGCTGCTTGATGAGTTCGAAGTTTCACTGTTGTTTACAAAAGAGAGGTTGTGATATAAAATTTTATTTACTTTCTCCAAACAATAAGATGGTACTCCTACTGCATTTCCAACAGTTACTTTTATGCCTTCGTTGTCTGTAAAAACACCTCCTTTGACTCCAGGTAAGCATTCGTTAGGGCACGGACATAGAGATGAAATATCGGGAGACGTGACTCTAATTTTAACATAACTGTGCTTAAATCTAATTTTCTTTTTATCACATCCACATGCTCTTTCACAGGTGGTGGTTTTAATAATATCTTCATATTGTTCTTCAATACCGTCCTTTGTCTTTGTCACTGCACTTACTCCGACATCTCTAGCCGCCTTAACAGAAACAGCGTCAACTTTTTTTGATTTAGTTTTTTTAACGGGTGAAGCTACAATTCTTTTTATTAATTCCTTTTCAGAAGGAGTTTTTCCTTCAGGTAATGTGATTCCCATTTCAGCTTGAGTTTTAAGTATTTTTTCTTTCTCTGCCAAAGTTTTTCCCTCTAATGGCACTATGACTCCAGCAGCCAGAGCTTTATCGTACTTAGTTTTTTCCGCTGTCGTTTTTGGTTCTGGTGGTAGTCCAACGTCAGCTCTCACTTTATCGACTATTTTTTTTTCGGAAGCCGTTTTAGCTTCAGGTAAAGGTAAACCTTTAGCAGCAAGTCCTCGAATAATTTTTTCTTTTTGATCTGGCGTTTTCCCATCTAATGGTGATAATAGACCTTCTGCTTTTGCCGCTCGTAGTTTTTCCGACGGAATTTTCGTAGATGGTAATTTTTCTTTTTTTTTAGAAGCTTCTACTTTGACTTTCTCTATCAGTTGTTTTTCAGAAGCCGTTCGACCTTCAGGTAGCTGTATTCCCGCTTCAGCTTGCGCTTTCAGTATTTTTTCTTTCTGGGCAGCTGTTTTACCTTCTAAAGGTGTCACAACTCCTGCAGCTTGCGCTTTTGCAAGCTTTTCCTTCACAGATGGTGTTTCTGGTTGAGGTGGCAATCCCATTTCAGCTCTTACTTTGTCAGCAATTTTTTTTTCAGATGCGGTTATTTTTTCTGGTAGAGGAAGTCCCTTTTGTGTTAATTCTTTTATGATTTGTTCTTTTTCGCGTGGTGTTTTACCTTTCAACGATGTGAGGATTTCTTTATCACTCTTGGATGGTTTTCGGCGTTTTCCGGCCTGCAGAGGATATTTTTTTGATTCCGGCGTAAGAAGACCACAGATACATTCATCGCTAGTTCGACCTTTTGCGTCTTGTATACTTTTTGCAGTTTGTTTATCAAGTTTTTGTGCTTGATCGAAAGGAAGGGCTGGTTGATCAGGGCCCGCAGATAATTTACCTACCTCTGGAATAGACTTAACTTTCTTTAATTCATCTTTTACTTTTTTAACAAGTGCTTTCTCTGATGCTGTTCTTCCTTCTGGGAGAGGGATTCCCGCTACAGCTTGTGCTCTCAGTATCTTTTCTTTCTGAGCTACAGTTTTACCTTCTAAAGGTGTAATTATTCCGGCTGCTTGCGCTTTCGCGTGCTTATCTTTCATAGACGATGTTGAAGGTTCTGGTGGCAATCCCATTTCAGCTCTTACTTTATTGATGAGTTTCTTTTCGGAAGCTGTTTTAGCTTCAGGTAGCGGTACACCTTTAGCGGCAAGTCCTCGAATATTTTTTTCTTTCTGTTCAAGTGTTTTACCCTCTAACGGTGTTAAAAGGCCTTCAGCCTTTGCCGCTTTCAGTTTTTCAGATGGAACTTTGCTTTTTTTCTTAGCAACATCAGCTTTGACTTTTTCTATGAGTTGTTTTTCCGATGCCGTTCGACCTTCCGGGAGTGGGATTCCTGCTTCAGCTTGCTCTTTAAGTATTTTTTCTTTCTGTACAGGCGTTTTTCCTTCAAGTGGTATTATAATTCCAGCTGCTTGCGCTTTCGCACGCTTTTCTTTCATAGACGGTGTTGTTGGCTCCGGTGGCAATCCCATTTCAGCTCTTACTTTATTGATGAGTTTCTTTTCGGAAGCTGTTTTAGCTTCAGGTAGCGGTACACCTTTAGCGGCAAGTCCTCGAATGATTTTTTCTTTCTGTTCAGGTGTTTTACCGTCTAACGGTGTAAGACCTTCAGCCTTTTCCGCTTTCATTTTTTCAGATGGAACTTTGCCCTTTTTCTTCGCAACGTCAGCTTTAACTTTTTCTATAAGTTGTTTTTCCGACACTGTTCGACCTTCAGGGAGCGGAATTCCTGCTTCGGCTTGTTCTTTAAGTATTTTTTCTTTCTGTGCAGCAGTTTTACCTTCAAGTGGAATCATAATTCCCGCTGCTTGCGCTTTCACGTGCTTTTCTTTCATAGACGGTGTTGTTGGTTCTGGTGGCAATCCTATTTCAGCTCTCACTTTATTGATAAGTTTTTTTTCAGAAGCTGTCTTAGCTTCAGGAAGCAATATACCTTTAGCTGCGAGTCCTTTTATGATATTTTCTTTTTGTTGTGGTGTTTTACCCTCTAATGGTGTTAACAGACCCTCCACTTTTGCAGCTTTCAGTTTTTCAGACGGAACTTTTCCTTTTTTCTTTGTAATATCAGCTTTGACCTTGTCTATAAGTTGTTTTTCCGATGGAGTACGACCTTCAGGGAGCGGGATTCCAGCTTCAGCTTGCGCTTTAAGTATTTTTTCTTTCTGTGTAGCTGTTTTTCCTTCTAATGGTGTAATTATTCCTGCAGCTTGCGCTTTCACATGCTTTTCTTTCATAGACGGTGTTTTTGGTTCGGGTGGCAATCCCATATCAGCTCTAACCTTATCTATAATTTTCTTTTCAGAAGCTGTTTTTGGTTCGGGTAAAGGTAGTCCCGTTTGTGCCAATCCTTTTATAATTTTTTCTTTTTGCTGTGGTGTTTTACCTTCTAATGGAGTAAGAAGACCGGCAGCTTGAGCTGATTTAAGTTTCTCAGCATCAAGCTTAGATGGTACTCTACCCTTGACGGATGGAGTTTTAAGGGGAGGTCTTTTGGATTCTGGAGTGAGAAGGCCGCAAATGCATTCATCGCTTTTTCGACCTTTTGCATCTTGTATATCTTTCGCAGTTTGTTTCTCAAGTTTTTGTGCTTGATCAGAAGGAAGAGCTGGTCGACCAGGACTTGCAGATACTTTTCCTACCTCTGGACTAGACTTAATTTTCTTCATTTCATCTTTTATTTTTTTTATAAGGGCTTTTTCTGATGCTGTCCGACCTTCTGGGAGAGGGATTCCCGCTTTATCTTGGGCTTTCAGAATTTTTTCTTTCTGCGCAGCAGTTTTGCCTTCTAAAGGTGTAATTATTCCCGCAATTTGCGCTTTTTCGTAGTTTTCTTTTATAGATGGTGTTTGTGGTTCCGGGGGTAGTCCCATTTCATTTCTTACTTTATCTATGAGTTTTTTTTCAGAAGCTGTTTTGGCTTTAGGTAGAGGAATACCTTTAGCGGCTAGTCCGCGAATGATTTTTTCTTTCTGTTCCATTGGTTTGCCTTCTAACGGTGTTAAAAGTCCCTCTGCCTTTGCCGCTTTCAGTTTTTCAGACGGAACTTTTCCTGCTTTTTTAGTAACGTTAGCTTTGACTTTTTCTACAAGTTGTTTTTCCGAAGCTGTTCGACCTTCAGGGAGCGTGATTCCTGCTTCAGCTTGCTCTATAAGTATTTTTTCTTTCTGTGCAGCCGTTTTTCCTTCGAGAGGTATAATAATTCCCGCTTTTTGAGCTTTCGCGTATTTTTCTTTCAAAGATGGTGTTATTGGTTCCGGTGGCAATCCCATTTCAGTCCTTACTTTATTAATTAGTTTCTTTTCCGAAGCTGTTTTAGCTTCAGGCATGGGTATACCTTTAGCAGCAAGTCCTCGAATGATTTTTTCTTTTTGTTCAGGTGTTTTATCTTCTAACGGTGTTAAAAGACCACCTGCTTCTGCCGCTTTCAGTTTTCCAGACGTAACCTTTCCTAATTTCTTTGAAACTTCGGCTTTGACTTTTTCTATTAATTCTTTTTCCGATGCCGTCCGACCTTCAGGAAGAGGAATTCCTGCTTTAGCTTGAGCTTTAAGAATTTTTTCTTTCGGTGCAGCTGACTTTCCTTCCAAGGGTGTCATTATTCCGGCTGCCTGCGCTTTCGCGTGTTTTTCTTTTAAAGACGGTGTTGTTGGTTCCGGTGGCAATCCCATTTCAGTTCTAACTTTATTGATGAGTTTTTTTTCGGAAGCTGTTTTAGCTTCAGGTAGAGGCATACCTTTAGCGGCGAGTCCACGAATTATTTTCTCCTTCTGTTGTGGTGTTTTACCTTCTAACGGTGTTAGAAGACCTTCCGCTTTTGCTAATTTAAATTTTTCAGAGGGAACTTTATCAGTTTTCTTAGCTAAATCAGCTTTTACTTTTTCTATAAGTTGTTTTTCGGATGCCGTTCGACCTTCAGGGAGTGGAATACCTGCTTCAGCTTGTGCTTTAAGAATTTTTTCTTTTTGGGCTGCCGATTTTCCTTCCAAGGGTATGATTATTCCAGCAGCTTGCGCTTTGGTGTGTTTCTTTTTTAAAGACGGTGTTGTTGGTTCTGGTGGCAATCCCATTTCGACTCTTACTTTATTAATAAGTTCTTTTTCAGAAGCTGATTTGGCTTCAGGTAGAGGTATACCTTTAGCGGCGAGTCCTCGAATTATTTTCTCTCTCTGTTGCGGTGTTTTACCCTTTAACGGTGTTAAAAGACCTTCCGCTTTTGCCGCTTTCATATTTTCAGAGGGAATTTTGCCTGTTTTCTTTGCAATATCACCTTTGACTTTTTCTATAAGTTGTTTTTCTGATGCAGTTCTACCTTCAGGGAGAAGAATTCCTGCTTCGGCCTGCGCTTTCAAAACTTTTTCTTTTTGTGCAGCTGACTTTCCTTCTAAGGGTGTCATTATTCCGGCAGCCTGCGCTTTCGCGTGTTTGTCTTTTAAAGACGCTGTTGTGGGTTCAGGTGGCAATCCCATTTCTGCTCTTACTTTATTGATAAGTTTTTTCTCAGAAGCTGTTTTAGCTTCAGGAAGTGGTAAACCTTTAGCGGCAAGTCCGCGTAGTATCTTTTCTTTCTGTTGTGGTGTTTTACCTTCTAACGGTGTTAGAAGACCTTCCGCTTTTGCCGCTTTCAGTTTTTCAGATGAAACTTTTCCTGGTTTCTTTGAAACTTCGGCTTTGACTTTTTCTATTAGTTGTTTTTCAGATGCTGTTCGACCTTCAGGGAGCGGAATTCCCGCTTTAATTTGATCTTTAAGGATTTTTTCTTTTTGTGCAGCTGTTTTGCCTTCAAGTGGTGTCATTATTCCTGTCGCTTGCGCTTTTGCGTGTTTTTCTTTCATTGACGGTGTTTTTGGTTCCGGTGGCAGTCCAATTTCAGCTCTTACTTTATCAATTATATTTTTTTCAGAAACTGTTTTAGCTTCCGGTAAAGGTAGTCCCTTTTGCGCCAAACCTTTTATGATTTTTTCTTTTTGCTGTGGTGTCTTGCCTTCTAATGGTGTTAGAAGACCTTCCGCTTTTGCTGCCTTCAATTTTTCAGAAGAAACTTTACCAGTTTTGTTAGCAAAATCAGTTTTGACTTTTTCTATAAGTTGTTTTTCCGAGGCAGTCCTTCCTACAGGGAGAGGAATTCCTGCTTCAATTTGCGCTTTCAGAACTTTTTCTTTCTGCGCAGCTGATTTTCCTTCCAAGGGTGTAATTATTCCAGCAGCTTGAGCTTTTGCATGTTTTTCTTTTAAAGACGGTGTTGTTGGTTCAGGTGGCAATCCCATTTCTGCTCTTACATTATTGATAAGTTTTTTCTCAGAAGCTGTTTTGGCTTCAGGAAGAGGTATACCTTTAGCGACGAGTCCGCGTATTATATTTTCTTTCTGTTGTAGTGTTTTACCTTCTAACGGTGTTTGAAGACCTTCTACTTTTGCCGCTTTCAGTTTATCAGATGAAACTTTTCCTGGTTTCTTTGAAACTTCGGCTTTGATTTTTTCTATTAGTTGTTTTTCAGATGTTGTTCGACCTTCAGGAAGGGGAATTCCCGCTTTAACTTGAGCTTTAAGGATTTTTTCTTTCTGTGCTGCTGTTTTTCCTTCAAGTGGTGTTATTATTCCTGCCGCTTGTGCTTTTGCGTGTTTTTCTTTCATCGATGGTGTTTTTGGTTCTGGTGGCAGTCCAATTTCAGCTCTTACTTTATCGATCATTTTTTTTTCAGAAGCTGTTTTAGCTTCCGGTAAAGGTAGTCCCTTTTGCGCCAAACCTTTTATGATTTTTTCTTTTTGCTGTGGTGTCTTGCCTTCTAACGGTGTTAGAAGACCGGCAGCTTTAGCTGATTTTAATTTTTCAGTATCAATTTTGGATGGTACTCTGGCTTTTATAGATGGGGCTTTAAGAGGAGGTCTTTTTGATTCTGGAGTGAGGAGGCCACAAATGCATTCATCGCTTGTTCGACCTCTTGCTTCTTGTATACCTTTCGCAGTGTGTTTATCAAGTTTTTGTACTTGATCAGGAGGAAGAGCTGGTCGACCAGGACCTGCAGATACTTTACCTACTTCTGGAACAGACTTAACTATCTGTATTTCATCTTTTACTTTTTGTATGAGGGCTTTTTCTGATGCTGTCCGACCTTCAGGGAGAGGTATACCCGCTTCAGCTTGCGCTTTAAGAATTTTCTCTTTCTGTGGAGCCGATTTTCCTTCCAATGGTGTAATTATTCCAGCAGCTTGCGCTTTTGTGTGCTTTTCTTTCATAGATGGTGTCCTTGGTTCCGGTGGCAATCCCATTTCAGCTCTCACTTTATTGATGAGTTTTTTTTCTGACGCTGTTTTAGCTTCGGGTAGCGGTACGCCTTTAGCGGCAAGTGCTCGAATTATTTTTTCTTTCTGTTGTGATGTTTTACCTTCTAATGGTGTTAAAAGGCCTTCTGCTTTTGTCAATTTCAACTTTTGAGACGGAATTTTTCCTTTTTTCTTAGCAACGTCAGCTTTGACTTTTTCTATAAGTTGTTTTTCTGATGCTGTCCGACCTTCAGGGAGAGGAATACCCGCTTCTGCTTGCGCTTTAAGAACTTTTTCTTTCTGTTCAGCTGATTTTCCTTCCAATGGTGTAATTATTCCGGCTGCTTGGGCTTTTGTGTGCTTTTCTTTCATAGATGTTGTCGTTGGTTCCGGTGGCAATCCCATTTCAGCTCTTACTTTATTGATGAGTTTTTTTTCGGACGCTGTTTTAGCTTCAGGTAGCGGTACGTCTTTAGCGGCAAGTGCTCGAATTATTTTTTCTTTCTGTTGTGGTGTTTTACCTTCTAACGGTGTTAGAAGGCCTTCCGCTTTTGCCGCTTTCAGTTTTTCAGATGAGACTTTTCCTGGTTGTTTTGAAACTTTGTCTTTGACTTTGTCTATTAATTGTTTTTCTGATGGTGTTCGACCTTCGGGAAGCGGAATTCCCGCTTCAGCTTGCGCTTTAAGTATTTTTTCTTTCTGTTCAGGTGTTTTCCCCTCTAGTGGTGTCATTATTCCTGCCGCTTGTGCTTTTGCGTGCTTTTCTTTCATTGACGGTGTTTTTGGTTCAGGTGGTAATCCCGTTTCAGCTCTTACTTTATCGATAATTTTTTTTTCGGAAGATGTTTTGGCTTCCGGTAGAGGAATACCTTTAGCGGCGAGTCCGCGAATAATTTTTTCTTTCTGTGCTGCTGTTTTACCTTCTAATGGTGTCAAAAGACCTTCCGCTTTAGCTGCTCGCAGTTTTTCAGTCGGAATTTTGGTCGACAAAAGTTTTTCTTTTTTCTTACTTTCAGCTTTGACTTTTTCAATTAGTTGTTTTTCTGATGCCGTTCGACCTTCAGGGAGCTGGATTCCCGCTTTAGCTTGTGCTTTTAGTATCTTTTCTTTCTGTGCAGCTGTTTTGCCTTCTAAAGGCGTCATTATTCCACCAGCTTGCGCTTTGGCATGCCTTACCTTCATAGACCGTGTTTTAGGTTCCGGTGGCAAACCTACATCAGCTCTTACTTTATCGATTATCTTTTTTTCAGATGCTGTTTTAGCTTCCGGTAGAGGTATACCTTTAGTGGCAAGTCCGCGAATAATTTTTTCTTTCTGAGCTGGTGTTTTGCCTTCCAATGGTGTCAAAATACCTTCCGCCTTAGCTGCTCGTAGTTTTTCAGACGGAACTTTTCCTTTTTTCTTGACGGTTTCGGCTTTGACTTTTTCAATGAGTTTCTTTTCTGATGCCGTACGACCTTCAGGGAGTTGTATGCCCAATTCAATTTGCGCTTTCAGTATCTTTTCTTTTTGTGCTGCTGTTTTACCTTCTAATGGTGTCATTATTCCATCAGCTTGCGCTTTGGCGTGCTTTACTTTCATAGACGGTGTTGTTGGCTCAGGGGGTAATCCCGTTTCAGCTCTTACTTTATTGATGAGTTTCTTTTCGGAAGCTGTTTTGACTTCCGGTAGAGGAATACCTTTAGCGGCGAGTCCGCGAATAATTTTTTCTTTCTGTGCTACTGTTTTGCCTTCCAATGGTGTCAAAAGACCTTCCGCTTTACCTGCTTCCAGTTTTTCACCTGGAATTTTTGTGGATGGAAGTTTTTCTTTTTTCTTATTTTCAGCTTTGACTTTTTCTATTATTTGTTTTTCTGATGCCGTACGACCTTCAGGGAGCGGAATTCCTGCTTTAGCTTGCGATTTTAGTATCTTTTCTTTCTGTGCAGCTGTTTTGCCTTCTAAAGGCGTCATTATTCCATCAGCTTGCGCTTTGGCGTGCTTTACTTTCATAGACGGTGTTGTTGGCTCAGGGGGTAATCCTGTTTCAGCTCTTACTTTATCGATAATTTTTTTTTCGGAAGCTGTTTTGGCTTCTGGCAGCGGTATACCTTTAGCGGCAAGTCCCCGGATGACCTTTTCTTTCTGTTCTGGCGTTTTACCTTCTAAAGGTGTTAAAATACCTTCAGCTTTTGCTGCTCGCAGTTTTTCAGGCGGTGCTTTTCCTTTCTTTATTTTTTTTTCACCGACTGTTTCTGCACCAACGGCCATTTCACGCGTTTTGCTCGTCTTTCGCATTTCACCCAGTTTTCTCTCTTCTCTTGGTAAATGACCGCATAGAATACAATTACAGTGATCACAGTTTTTTTTCTTGTAACAGTCGTAGAGGCTCTTCATCACTTCAAACATAGCGTCAGAATTACAAGCGCAGCAACAGGTGTCATCTGCATCGCTCACTTGACATCTGTAAACCCGCCACTTTACTCGAGCAAAAGTGTCATTAAAAGGGTCCGGACGCCTTGAAAATCGATATTCAGAAACTAAATTCACAATATACTTATGGTTATAGGCATAATCACTTTTGTGGAACGTCGCATCAGAACTTCGGACTTTTAGTTTTTCAGTTTCTTTCTGGTCTGGGAAGTCCGGCAAGCTGCTGTGCTTTTCAAGTGAGCTTTCGCCTTTTTTAAATAAGGAACGCAAGGTTGGTTCCTCAGTTATTTCTTTTCGTGTGTACGATAAAAATTTGTTTTTTTTCCGGGTCTTATGGCGGTGTGCTTTTGTCCTCGGAACTATAATGGTTACACTTTCGATTCCCCTACAAGAACTGCCATTTTGGTGTAAATAAGACATTTTAGGAGAAAGAGGGATTATCGAGAATGTTAAACACTGGTCCTTTCTGGTCCACACTTTCTAATTTACTTTAAACTGTGGTCAATCGAATACAATTTACGAATATATTATGGCATCACATAAGTTTTTAATCTTTATTCATTTACTTGATAGTGGGCGTTGAAAATTATTCTGAAATAAATAAAAAAAAAGTTACCATAATTGCAATTTTTTTCCTACAATTAATATGATACTAATATTAATATGATAGTGATAGCCTAGTGTGGAGAACGCCCACCTTCCAAGCAGTGGATTGTGAGTTCGAATTCCAGAGCGGACACGTATCAATGTCTCCTTTAGAATAATATTTAACGTACGTAATCATCAGTCGCTTTTCGGCGAAGGAAAACCTCATGACAAAACGTACACGCCCGAGAATTATTTAAGAAACAGCATTTCTTTAAAATTTATATTGTTTAAGTTGTGTCAATAATCACCAATTAAAGTTTTAGCAACGAGCGGATACGGGTTGAGGTCATGATGATCATGACACCAAATTTTATTCCATTATTATCATCAACCCATGACAGCCCACTAGTGCGCACGCGTCTACTACATCACGAAAGCCCGGCACAGGTCTATCACATCATGGCCTCTATGTGTCTTTTGTATTCGAATCACTTAAAACAACTGGATGGATTATCTTGCTGTATTCTTTGGTAAGTAGTTCACAATCTGGCTTGTGAAATGGCATACATTACATTAGCTACGGTGACGCCCCGGATTTCATTCGCGCTAACTATTATTATCCCACAGGAACCGCTAATTTTTACGGGATAAAAAGTATCCTATATTTTATTCCAGGACCTAAAGTATATAATATATACCAAATTTAATCAAATACCGTTCCGCCGTTACGGCTTGAAGAGGGAACAAACAAGCAGACAAATTAGCATTTATAATAAACTAGCTGCGCCCCGTGGTTTCACTCGCGTAGTTCCTGTTCCCGCGGGAATATAGAGATAAAATATAGCCTATGTTACTCGCTGTCAATGTAGATTTCCATTAGTGAAATATTTTTTTAAATCGGTGCAGTGGTTTAGCCGAAACCTTACATATTTTCATACAAACTTTTATCCCCTATTTTTACTTCACCCCACCAAGGGTAAAATTTTTACAAACTTTGAATGTCATATTTATTTAAATTTAATTAAAAGCCTAAAAATAAGTTTAAAGCTTCTAGCTTAAAAAATGACGAAACTTCCATACAAACTTTCATCCCCTATTTCAAACCCTTACAATGTTTTTTTCGCATTAAAAAGTGCCCTATGTCCTTTCTTAGGCTCTAGACTATCTCTGTACCAAATTTCATTTCAATCGGTTCAGTAGTTTAGGCATGAAAGAGCAACAGACAGACAGAGTTACTTTCGCATTTATAATATAAGTAAGGAAGTAAGGATAAGGATAAGTAAGGATAAGGATATCTATTGGTGTGTTACAAATCCAACGAGTTATCCAAATAATCCAAGAATCCGAATTATTGTTGCAAATACATAGCTTGCCATGGCCAGCTTGCCACGGCCAGCTTGCCAGGGCCAGCTCACCACGGCCAGCCGGCCGTGGCGCACTGGCGAGAGTCACCAGGCTTTGATAAGAAACTGTCTACTATTGTAATATCAAATGTTGCGGCCAACAGCTACTACCATATTATCATAATAATAAGCCGCAAAGCAGTAAGAGCAGCTACTAAGCCATTACCACCTAAGTACCACCGAAAAACCTCAGACCAACTTTTACCTTGCATCAGACATCAGAACAGATTTTTTTGTAGAAAGGTTCATATTAGTCTCCGAAATTTGTTGTATAAGAAGGCACTATTTAAAAATAATCACAGAATTTTATCATCTAAGTTATTTCCAAATAATTATTTTTTTACAATATTTTTTCTGACTTTTATCTATTTTTGTACTACTCTTTGATTTTTGATAGCAAAATAGGTAGGTACTTGTCAAAATATTGTTAGATGCTAAAACCCAAAGAGTTTTACTAGTAGGTCGGGCGTCAGGTCCTGTTGTGCTGATTTAAATCGGGTATAAATAGGAAACAAATAATAAACAGCTGGAATTAGTTCATCTTATGCCTTTATTGAATGATAGTATAGGGCTTTCTAGAAACCAATTTAGTGTATTAGTTAGTGGGTATGTTACTGATATCGGGTCATACCTTTTCAATCAATTCCTCCCCGTTTTGCACCAAAACACAAAGATTCGCTCATATTCATCGATTCTTCATTTTCGCTTCAAAAGTCTGTTATGAAACGCGTAAAGTTTAAGCGGTAAACCAAAAAGTTAAGCCAAACTGAATGAACACATTTATGCGATTTCTATTTCATTGTTCTACGTAATAAAACCCGAACATTCAAATGGGCATAGAAAGCTATTCTTTAAAGCTAGACATAATAATATGCCCTTGCGAACATTTTTGTAGACCTACGAAAGAGGAATAATTTCATCATAATATCATTTAGTTATATCAGTGTAAGTAGGATCTTTGGATCTTTGTATCTCACGAAGTACCTATCTCACAGAGAGATTAGACAGCGTCTTCGATGAAAGCTCCCAGTCGGCTTGATTTTTTCCGACATGACATCATCAACCATCAAGGAAGTTGTACTAAAAACTGAAGCTTAGGATATTTCATAGAGTTCCTACTCTGTGGGTTATTTCGATTGTTCTTTTTTTGAGGTTTTATTCTCATTGTTTTTTATTGTCTAGCTCTAGTTAATATATAAAAATAAACAAATAAACAGAGATCTTACATACCACACGGTATTTTAAAGTATTATTTATATACCGTACCATAATTTTCGAATTAAAACAAATCCAATGTGGCTATAACATGCATGTATATATTTAAAGTATGCAGTAGACAGGAACTATGCCATGCAACTGTTCAGGTAAATATAGGAAATGGTTGAGGCAACGTAGCTTCCAAACGGATTAATTGATTTTGATTTAGTATTTTTTATTAGAAAGGTGACTTTGTCCAGAGTGTTATTAGCTACGTTTCAAGAAAATCAGTTCAGCCGTTTGAAAATCGTCAGCTCTTTTCTCGTTCATGAAAGTTATGAGCCACTTTCACAGTTCTCATCAATTCGACATTTGGTATCCTGTTATTTCAATGATATTACAAGATCATGCTGACCATGAACTGATGCTGCAGTATTACATGGAGTCTGCAGAATATCCAATTTCTCATTAACTTACAGCAAAGGTATTGTGTTGGGCTTATTGGAATTGTCTGCAAGAATAGGTTACAGTTATCTATCTTATTGGGACGTATATGAATTGTATCTTATTGGAACTGTGTTGACATTATCTAATTTATTATATCATCATCATCATTATTATAATATATCTATCTTCTATCTATATCTAGATATATAAAAATGTAATGTTGGTTTGTGTACGCTTCAAAAAATCAAAAAGTTCTGCACCGATCGAGCTGAAATTTTAGCATGATATATAATCCGCATCAAGGATTGTTTTTATCTATTTTTCATCATGAAATATATCAGCGATGAAGAAAATAGCTAAAAACAAGCCTTAAGCCTTGAAGCGTACACAAACCAACATTAAATTTTTATATATATAAATATTCATGGAGACAATTGCAAAAATCCCAAATAAGACACCCTAAAACCCTGATTACGAGATGGTAATCAGGGTTTTAGGGTATCGTGTTTGTTTTTAGTATGATTGAGTTTTCAAATTTTTTACCAAAAATTGTTATTTACTTTTATACTGTATATGTATAGGCTAGCATTTGACCAGTATCTCGCCTGGGGTAAAGTGATGATGAGGTCGAAGGTGGTAAAACTTTTCAGCCTAGAATGGAACTGGCTCTCAAATACTGCTGCCGGAACATCTAAGGATTTTTTATGTGGCCGCTATAACAACAAATACTAAAACTAATAATAAAACGAACATACAACAAATGCGAATTTTTTGCTCAATTTTGCTCGATATTGATAATGGCAACAGGTAGACGCTTGAAATATTCACAGAATATTTAGTTATATATTAACATTCAATATTAATAATTAAATTAAAATAAAATTAATATTTAAGGGTGCTCCCTTACAACAAAGTACGGAACCCTTCGCGCGCGAGGCCGACTCGCACTTGGCCGGTTTTTATTTCAATCTATGCATTGGAACAGGAAGTTTCGCTGCTGTTTCGTAGTGTACCTAGCAACTTACAAAGTTTTCATTTAAGATTCGCTTTAGGGGTGTCATCCCAGATAATTGTATACGTATATTAAGAAACTTGATGCAATTAGAAGATCCCAGTTCGGAGTCCACGTGAGCGAAATCGAAAGGTATTAAAAACAGTAATCAGTAAGAAAATAATTGCAGGTATTCGTATGAAAGCTTGCAGCTGCAAAGCGTTCCGCTACCCTCTGAAAAAGGAGTCGACCCACAACTTGGTACTGTTCGCGAACGATGGGTTCTTCAGCGAGAGCATCCATGCCCGCGCCAAAGACAAGGCCAAGAGTATGAGAGGATATGTCGTGGGAGTACTGGAGTGCCTTTACAATAAATGTGCTGCATACAACTTGAGGTGCGTATCTTATGGCTGACTAGTCGTGCCCCGTGGTTTAATCCACGTAATTTAACTGGTTCGCACCGCAGTGTGAATCACTCCAGTGCTAGATTCAAGATTCGAGATTTATAGACTCAAATAATTTATTGCAAGTTGGCAAAAATAATGCACTTTTACAAGAATCTCATATATTTATATATATATATATGTATATATATGGGTGGGAAATAGGAAGTTTCCCTTTCACGCGGTGATTCGTGTCTGAATCTCACACAGGAAATGGAAACTGCATTAACTCTACAAGCGCTTCGGAAATACGCCCGTCAGATAAAATAACACCAAGATTGATTAAGATTTAACCCAGTACTTACTGTATATCGGTTTGGTAGTTGTCCCTGATTTTTATTCGAGTCCTCGCACCGAATATACCTAATCTTCTATCTATATATATAAAAATGTTATGTGTGTTTGTGTACGCCTCAAAAACTCAAAAAGTTTTGCATCGATAGAGCTGAAATTTTAGCATGATATATAATCCGCATCAAGGATTGTTTTTATCTATTTTTTTCATCAGTGACATATCAGCGATTGTGCGAATGTGCCACAGCGAAGCGTGGGAGGGTACAGCTAGTTTCTAATAGAAATTATCATAATCACACCTATTTTATTTGAAAATTAACTCAAAGCTAGCATTTGACCAGTATCTCACCTGTACCTATACCTATTCACAATATCTGAAAGTTCACAATTATAATACTACTAGCTGCGCCCCGCGGTTTCACCCGCGTAGTTCCCGTTTTGTCCCACGGGAACATACTATCGGAATATAGGTACCCTATTACTCAATCCTGGTTATGAACTATCTGTGTTCCAAATGTCATTCGAATCCGTTCATTAGTTTTTACGTGAAAGAGGAACAAACATCCATCCATCCATTCTCACAAACTTTCGCACTTTTTTATAGGATAGGAAAGTCGTTTTCGGAAAGCGTTGGAATCTGTTTGGAAAACTTTCCACCTCTTGTGAATCATTTCTGATAAGAAACTATGTATAGTTAGTTACCTATTGCCCTTATTATGTACTAGCTGCGCCCTGCGGTTTCACACGCATCATTTCAGTTTTCCCGCAATAACTCTGCATTCCCGGATAAAAAACCACTATGTTACTAAAGAACAGCTGTAGATTCATTGTCATCATCATCAGCCCACATTCGTCCACTGCTGGACGTAGGCCTCTCTCAATGAGCGCCACTGAGTCCGATCTTCGGCTTTCCTCATCCAGTCCTTGCCAGCCGTCTTCCGCGAGTCGTCACTCCACCGGCAGCGTCCTACACTACGTTTGCCCAAACGCGGTCTCCACTCTAGAACTCGTTTGCCCCATCTAGCTGCAGATTGCAAAAACACAATTATCTAATCGTGAGTTCATACAACAATCTCACAGAATAAAACATTTTCAGCTTTTTCCAAAAATTCCAATATTGCGGGCAACTTTCTTATTTTTTTCTTTCATAAAAACCTTTTCCTGTCAGTAATAAAAACTAAAATAAAGCGTGTAAAAAAAGAAGCCAACCATGCGTCTGAGCCGCGTGCCATGGTACCTCGTAGAGCTACTTGCGGCGCGGCGGTCGACTAGCGCATGCGCAGTGGCGCACTCCTACAGGATCGCCTGCCTACTTAATTAAAACTTATGATATCTCCTAAGATATTCGTTAAATTCAAATGATGTAAGGGGCAATTTTGATCAAAATTAAATACTCATAATAAATAACGTATTTATTTGTATAAGAATTAATATCATTTTTATGAAAACACCTTTGCAAATAATGCATTATTTTAGAACAAATTTGATTACCACATATAAGATTATAGTGAATTAACCTTAAAAGATAGACATATGCTAGCGTGGCCTTTTTTAGAACTTTTAAAGAGGAACAATTTTGTGATACATAATTTTTGCATAACTTTAACCGTTTACGCAGCGTACGCAACAAAAGCTCTTAGAAGCAATATTTTTTTCCCGTTTTTGACACATTCTTTATTGATGCTCCGCTCCTATTGGTCGTAGCGTGATGTTATGTAGCCTATAACCTTCCTCGATAAATGGACTATTAAACACAAAAAAATATTTTTCAATTCCAACCAGTAGTTTCAGAGATCCTAGCGTTCAAACAAACAAACTCTTCAGCTTTATATAATAGTACTAGCTGTACCCTGCCACGCTTCGCTGTGTCAAATTGTGATTGATCGGTGATTGATTCAGCTCGATCGGTGCAGTACTTTTTGAGTTTTTGAAGCGTATACAAACCAACATAACATTTTTATATATATAGATAGATATAGATATAGATTATTTATACATATCATGTACTTTCTATTTTCATTTTTGTACTGAAAGCCACCGTCCACTATATATCTCGTTATTTCTCTCTATATAAGAGAGTAGTGCGAGGACTCTCCTGCAAGAGACCGCCTGAGAAAGTACCACGCCTTTGCCAGATATTCATCCGCCAAGCAGTACTGTGCAAACATTATATAACATATGTGTTCCGGATTGAACGGCACTGTTTCCAGCGAAATTACTGGGCATATGAGACTTTAGAGCCGATGTCTCAGGGTGACGAGCGCAGTTCAGTGCAAGCAATGCAGAGTTCTGGGTGGCGCTGTGACTGTTATGAGCAGGCGTAGCGCTTACCATCAGGTGAACGACTGGCTCGTCTCGTCACTCAGTCAAATAAAAAATAGTAAACCACTGTCGCATCTCCTAGTTACTCCTCTCCATGCATGGTTGTCTGGAAGAGATCGCTCTGAGCGATAAGACCGCCCATTGTGACACTAATTGTTAAGTTTGTTTGTTCTAGTTACTGTTTCCTTTGTTCTGTGGTATGTTTGCCTATCCATGTATCTATGTAGTAGAAGGTATCGGAGGTGGTAAACATGCTAAGCTTAGAATGGTCTGACTTATGTACCTACCTACTGTGTAGTCTTTTATATAGTATAACTCTGTTTGTGTTTATTATTACAATTTTTACTCAAGTCCTGTCCTTTGTTCGAGCCTCACATTAACTAACGTGTATTAGAAACCTTAATGTTTTCTGTTCTGAAGTATTTGATTTGAAAGTTGAGTTGGCAAATATGTGTGAACCTTCAGTCAGATCACACTCCACGACACTAATGTGGCCTCCAAACAGGATTGAGGGAGAGTCGGGGAGAGGAGAGGGGTAAGTAAAACAAAGAATTGTAATTTTTCATTTTATTTTTCATCTAATACAGTCATACTTATATAATAATTAATAGACACCAAAAGACATAGTGTCTGATACTTAAATGGTACAATTGATTACCACGAGACGGCCAATTATGAATGATTTATATGGTCCGTCATACGTATTACAATTTTTAAAATACATCAAAAATTCAGTTACTAACGACACAGTCCGTCATACGTATACATAACAGTTTTTGAAAAGACACCAAGAAGTACTTTTTTCTGAAACTACTTAGTTTCATCGATAGCAATGGAATTATAAACGGCTGAAGTTACTAACGACATTTTATTACGGTTTTTTAAAAGACACCAAGAAATACATGATCTGAAACTACGTAATTTAATCGATTATAATGGCATCACAAACGGCTGAAGTTACTAACGACACGGTCCGCCATACATATTACGGTTTTTTAAAAGACACCAAGAAATACATTATCTGAAACTACGTAATTTAATCGATTATAATGGCATCACAAACGGCTGAAGTTACTAAAAATTTATTATAGATTTTCAAAAGACACCAAGACGTACTTATATTACCTGAAACTACTTAGGAGAATCGATTTCAAACGGCTGAAATTACTAACGACACGGTCCGCCATACATATTACGGTTTTTTAAAAGACATCAAGAAATAAATTATATATAACCACCTAGTTTAATCGATTACAACGGGATTACAAACGGCTGAAGTTACTAACGCCATAGTCCATCATACATATTATAGTTTTTTAAAATACACCAAGAAGTACCTACATTATCTGAAACTACTTAGTAAAATCGATTTCAAACGGCTGAAATTACTAACGACACGGTCCGCCATACATATTGCGGTTTTTAAAAGACACCAAGATATATATTATCTGAAACTACGTAATTTAATTGATTATAATGGCATCACAAACGGCTGAAGTTACTAATGACATATTATAACGGTTTTTTAAAAGACACCAAGAAATACATGATCTGAAACTACGTAGTTTAATCGATTATAATGGCATCACAAACGGCTAAAGTTACTAACGACATATTATAGTTTTTTAAAAGACACCAAGACGTACTTATATTACCTGAAACTACTTAGGAGAATCGATTTCAAACGGCTGAAGTTACTAACGACACGGTCCGCCATACATATTACGGTTTTTTAAAAGACACCAAGAAATACATGATCTGAAACTACGTAGTTTAATCGATTATAATGGCATCACAAACGGCTAAAGTTACTAACGACATATTATAGTTTTTTAAAAGACACCAAGACGTACTTATATTACCTGAAACTACTTAGGAAAATCGATTTCAAACGGCTGAAGTTACTAACGACACGGCCCGCCATACATATTACGGTTTTTTAAAAGACACCAAGAAATACATGATCTGAAACTACGTAGTTTAATCGATTATAATGGCATCACAAACGGCTAAAGTTACTAACGACATATTATAGTTTTTTAAAAGACACCAAGACGTACTTATATTACCTGAAACTACTTAGGAGAATCGATTTCTAACGGCTGAAGTTACTAACGACACGGTCCGCCATACATATTACGGTTTTTAAAAGACACCAAGAAACACATTATCTGAAACTACGTAATTTAATCGATTATAATGGCATCACAAACGGCTGAAGTTACTAACGACATATTATAGTTTTTTAAAAGACACCAAGACGTACTTATATTACCTGAAACTACTTAGTAAAATCGATTTCAAACGGCTGAAATTACTAACGACACGGTCCGCCATACATATTACGATTTTTAAAAGACACCAAGATATATATTATCTGAAACTACGTAATTTAATCGATTATAATGAGACCACAAACGGCTGAAGTTACTAACGACATAGTTCGTCACACATAATTAGGGGTTTTTAAAAGACACCAAGAAATACATTTTCTAAAATTACTTAGTTTAATCGATTAGAAACGGCCGAAGTTACTAACGTCACGGTCCGTCATACGTATTACGGTTTTTTAAAAGACATCAAGAAATAAATTATATATAACCACCTAGTTTAATCGATTACAATGGGATTACAAACGGCTGAAGTTACTAACGCCATAGTCCATCATACATATTATAGTTTTTTAAAATACACCAAGAAGTACCTACATTATCTGAAACTACTTAGTAAAATCGATTTCAAACGGCTGAAATTACTAACGACACGGTCCGCCATACATATTGCGGTTTTTAAAAGACACCAAGATATATATTATCTGAAACTACGTAATTTAATCGATTATAATGGCATCACAAACGGCTAAAGTTACTAACGACATATTATAGTTTTTTAAAAGACACCAATACGTACTTATATTACCTGAAACTACTTAGTAAAATCGATTTCAAACGGCTGAAATTACTAACGACACGGTTCGCGATACATATTACGGTTTTTTAAAAGACACCAAGAAATACATTTTCTAAAATTACTTAGTTTAATCGATTAGAAACGGCCGAAGTTACTAACGTCACGGTCCGTCATACGTATTACGGTTTTTTAAAAGACATCAAGAAATAAATTATATATAACCACCTAGTTTAATCGATTACAACGGGATTACAAATGGCTGAAGTTACTTACGCCATAGTCCATCATACATATTATAGTTTTTTAAAATACACCAAGAAGTACCTACATTATCTGAAACTACTTAGTAAAATCGATTTCAAACGGCTGAAATTACTAACGACACAGTCCGTCATACATAATAATATTATATTTTTAAAAGACATCAAAAATCTATTATCTGAATTTGCTTAGTATAATCCATTAAAATGGAATTAATATTAATACAGTATAAAATAATCTATTCTAATGGCAATATTATAATATAATATTGCCAATAAGATGTCACTAAATAATAATTTTATAATCTAAATAAATAAAAGCAAACAAAACCAGTTATGAGCATAATAATTTATCATTATGGAAATATTATTAATTTATGAAATGACTGTATCAGCCGTACTTGTGCATCAGCCATCACTCCCCTCGCCATATTTGAGGGTGGGCATACTTCATACGTAATACTTATAGTTTAAAACATCTACTAACGTATATTTAATCGATTTGGGAACAATTTTAATTGTTATATCGATTTCAATATTTTCGTACTTACTATCTAAAAAAACAATTCTGGGAAAAGAAAAAGATACCGTGAAATCCGCATTTTAGATTTAGTTAAACTAATAAGTCTTTTCATACAAACAACGTAAGAATCTTTAATATTTAAAAAATAATAATATGTGAGTTACCACAAGGAAAAATCAGAACTATGAAAAAATGACTTTCATTAAAAGAGCGTATTACAACACCAATGACAAATACATACATTTAATGACAAAGACGCTAACTGCTTACGCGCCTCCTGGCAACTACTTCCCCTATTATTAGTAAGATTAGTAATAGACATCGACATTACGGATTGCCTTAATTAAGTGATGGCATTGTCTTCTACGGCCACTCGTCATATTTAATAGATAATTGTCCCTGGAGAATTAATTAGTCCGTGTTGAAGATAATGTACTATAGTTCACGCACGAGAGCATCGGATGCAGAAATTAAAACATTGAACGCCGAACTTGTTACCGAGGATAACGAGCTTATTTAGCTGATCTTTGCGTAAACGACAGAAATAAGGTTAACGAGAATATTTGTGGCGCAGTTTCCAAAGCCTGTGAGACCGACGCGCACGGGGTGCACCAGAGGGTCCCGGAACAGCTTCAGGCGCCGCCGGTGCTGCAGCCGCCGCCGGTGCTGCAGCCGCCGCCGGTGCTGCAGCCGCCGCCGATGCTGCAGCCGCCGCCGATTTTAGAGCCGTCGACAATGGCACAATAACTGAAATCAAACATATTATAAGAGGCCAGAACCCCCATGAGACGCTGTTCCAATTGGAGCTACTTTATGAAATTGGCCGTTATGGCACTATGACTAACTAAATTGCGGAAGGCCGCTAGCTATGTTCAAAGTATCAAACGTCTGCATTATCCAGACATGTTGACATTTGATAAGTTATGTTTTAGTTCTGCCGATGTGCCATATTCTGTTTTTTGTTTTTATTACAAGATAAGATAGGATTTTTCTTTCACGTCTTCTTTTTCGCTAATTTCTCTCTCTTATATTTAGTGTAGTACTTGCACTGTACGTCCGGTATGTTGCCATATTTTTGGGTATTGAGAAGTATTTTAGTAACATTTCAAATAAGTACATTGAATTTCTAACTTCACTATTTAATGAAAAGGTTGAATTCGATACATTTTAAGGAGTTTGTTAATATCAGGCTCGATTTTACCTTACGTGATTAGCGTGTTTTAGTTTTTTATGTAAGTATTTCTTTTACTTGCCCACGCCTCTCTCTGCCATCACAAGTTTTCTCTGGGTCTGGGTCTGTGGTGGAACTGCCCGCTTGAAAGTCCTTATAACGCCCATGAGGGGGCGTTATAACCCATGTTGAGACCCTAAGAACTAATCGATGTAATCGGTATTCGGTGCGCTATAAACTTGGACAACTACTTTGATATCGTAGTCTAGCTAGCTAATTCTGTCACTATACGATGATTAAAGCAAATTCACCCATCTCAGTCGACAATTGTTGAAACATCGACACTACGAAGAAGAAATAAAAAAAATGTAGTTACCTACCACAAGACCTGAGTGGTCGAGTCCGCCGTCTAGGAGTCTCGTTGGGTGACTCAGCTCGCACTGTCTCCGGCGTCTGTGGAAATAAGAATAACTTTAATCACATATATTCATAATAATAATAAATATTATATTATCAAGGACTTGTAGAAAATATGGCACTTTTAAAAGTAACAGTTTAACGATTATAGATAAGTATTACCACGTTATTGGGATTATTTTTGTCATTAATACTGTACTACAGTGCTGATAATGATCACTGCGATAAAAAAAGTAGAATGATTTCAATAAAAATTGAGAAATAACGGTTTTAACTAAAATTTACTGTGTAGATTGTAGGTACGAACTCCAACAATTAGCATGAGCTAAAATACAGAAAAAAACTTACCTTATTTTTTCGCTTTCTATTGGCTGAGGCCGCATTGTTTCTGGCGGTAACTTCTTGCTGTTGTTGCTGTTTGATGGGCACCACGACGCAGCTCCGCATAACGCTGGCATTTTGCAACGGACGCTGCTGGCCGGGACCGATGGACGAGATGCGCCGGCGGTGGGTGACGGGTGGCGGTGGCGGTGGCGGTGGCGGTGGCGGTGGCGGTGGCGTTGCTGGTTTGGGCGGTACGATCTTAACTACGACGGACGACAGCTGTGGAATGCGCTGTGAAGATGGCAAGTCAGCTCGGGCATCCACAGGTGGGCGCTTGACTACACTTGGCACGTGGGGCTTCTTCACCGGCAAGTACTTGTGGAGGCATTGGTACTGGTCGGAGCCGTATGGTTGTATGTCATGCGATTGGTTGTCAACGTTCGAGGGCACCAGCAAACTCCTCGGGCCGTGAGCCACGGCGGACGCCTCCATTGACATGGGCTGGCGGGATTCAGCCGGTTCACATTCAAGCGTTAGGTCTATAACTTCCGCGGACGCCTCTATGGAAGAACGCTTTTGGGGTATATCTCGTGCCGCTCGAAGCACGTTTTCACGCGATCTGTCATTAGTCTCAGCAGATGCCAACGAGGAAGAGCGCTGGTGGAAAGTAATCGGTGAACTTTGACGCGTCGGGCCATCAGCTTCGGGGGTCGGCGTCGTCTGTCGCTGCCATGGGGCTACAAATACGGCAGCCGCACTTCTTACACGACGACGAAACATTACCCGTTGTCCCCGCTGCGAGTATGGTTTTATCTGAGGAGATGCACTGTTTGCTTTTGCGGTGGCCACTTTAGTAGTGCGCCGGCAGACATGTGCCATCTCATCAGATTTGCTATGGGACGCCACCATTGATATTTGGCGGCGGGGGACAACTGGATTGGCTTCACGCGACGCGTTGTCCAGCTCGGCGGACCTCATAGTATTAGCGTGCTGGCAGGAGATGCCTGGGAGCTCTCGGGTCTGGCTGTTTGCCTCGGCTGCCGCCACCAATGAAACATGCCGGCGGCATATGCCCCGTGGCTCATTCGACCTGTGATTCATGTCTGACCGAGGATTTGGTTGCTCTAAGGACCTGGAAATACGCTGGCGGGGCTTCAGCTTTGCTGGAGGATGAGTTCTTATGCCAGCAGGTGTCACGGGTTGGTCTGGGCCGATATCAGCGTGTGCACGTGGGCGGAAATCAGGACGAACTGGATAACGCGGGAGGTGTCTTACACAATGTTGCCGACATCTGATTATTTGTTGCCAGTGACTGCACAACTTTAGGATTAGTTGTGCCTCTGTCGACCAGAAGTTTGGATTCCGAAATGGGTTTGTTGGACGCGCTGCTACCGCAGGCGTTCGCTGCGGTTGTGGCCCGTAACTTTCCTACGGAGGTGGAACAGCGTTGCCAGACGTCCCGATTTTGGCGGGACGTCTGATTTTTAAATCAAAATTAAATGTCCCGCGCGGGCAGGCTCAGTCCCGCTTCTCGGGAATAACTCGACCAACCGTTATTTTTTTATTCAGCAAACGAATAAATCTTAACTATTTAACGATAGGGTAAACTGATTTTAAATATTATATTTTTATTAAAATACATTTTCTTTGGCTATTTTTGCTAAATATTGTCACGTAAACGTAATTTGAATTCGAATAAAAATATAAATATTTAAAAACTTCTGATTAATTAAATACGTTTACTAAGTCCCGCTTTTGACGAAATAATCGAGCTTTTTTCACTCAAAAAGCTCCGAAATCCTAACTTGTAAAAAAAAAAATTGGCAACGCGGATGTGGAAGCACTTTGGGCAGCGGCGCACGGTGGATCGAAAATCGGCTTTCATAGACTTAGGGATTTCAATTTGCAAGTGCTGGATTTTTTGGCGGATATCGCTTCTATTACTTATTACTAGGTACAAAAATGAGACCCCAGTTAATTTTGCCCAAAAACGGAGGAGTTATAATTTTTTTACGAAAAATTTGTATGAAGATAGTATGAAAAATCTAATTATCTCTAAAACGGCAAGGAAAACCGTAATATCCTTACAGGTGGTTATAGTACTAATTATTTATGATCTTTTGGCATATTCCACATAAAGATCATCGATGCCGTTTTTTTTTTAAAATCGTCGAAATATTTTTATTTATTTTTACATAATGAAACAGTTACCGTTCCTTTTTGTGTCTAATTAAAGAACATTGACATGAAGAATGGGCCAAATATTAAGAATATAATTATATAAATAAATAAAATAAAAATATTTAAATAAATAATCACTCAACTAATTAATTACTCACTCATTAATTATCACTCGCTTTTCGGAGAAGGAAAACATCGTGTGGAAACCCACATACCTACCCGAGAATTATTTCGGAGGTAGGTATGTTATCCACCAATCTGGACTGGGCCCCCGTGGTGGATTATGGCCTAACCCTCCTCACGAAAGTGAGGAGAGACCCGTGCCCAGCAGTGGGACGTTATGGGTTGATGATGAAATAAATAATATGTTTTGAATAAAAATATTGAACATTTTGATTGATTTTTTAACTTAATGGAGGTTAAATATTATTATCCAATCTGGATTCTGACTCAGAAAATTGAAGTCTGACAACGAGAGTGATAGGGATAGTGACATATTTTTATGTTTTTAGGGTTCCGTACCCAAAGGGTATAACGTGACCCTATTACTAA
Source organism: Campaea margaritaria (assembly GCA_912999815.1). Lineage (NCBI taxonomy): Eukaryota > Metazoa > Arthropoda > Insecta > Lepidoptera > Geometridae > Campaea > Campaea margaritaria. The sequence continues at coordinate 14,214,792 of OU538788.1, forward strand.
GACTCTGCTGTCTGTCACCAGGCTGTATCTCATGAACCGTGATAGTTAGAGAGTTTAAATTTTCACAGATCATGTATTTCTGTTGCTGCTATACCAACAAATACTAAAAACCGGAATAAAATAATAGTAATAATAAACATTTATGGGAGCTCCCATCCCGTACTTGATTTGTTGGCTCGTTTTTGCTCAATATTGATAACGGCAACAGGTAGACGCTTGAAAGATTCACTGAATGTTTAGTTATAATTATATTCACTTTAAAGTAAATAATTAAATAAAAAAGAAACAAATATTTATGGGGGGCTCCCATACAACAGACATGATTTTTTTGCCGTTTTTATAGATAATGAATGGTACGGACTCCTTCGTGCGCGAGCCCGACTCGCACTGGGTCGGTTTTTTATCATATATTTTAGTTTATTGTTCCAATACATTTAGTTAGTAATTACATAAATTATTGTTTTAAATATATTATAGAATTTTATTTATAGTACTTAAATAATACTTTTGTAACCTGTATTTACTTATATTATCAATAAAAATATGTTATAAATATTTTTATTTTATGGATTTATATAATTATATTCTTAATATTTGGACCATTCTACATGTCAATGTTCTTTAATTAGACACAAAAAGGAACGGTAACTGTTTCATTATGTAAAAATAAATAAAAATATTTCGACGATTTTTAAAAAAAAAACGGCATCGATGATCTTTATGTGGTATATGCCAAAAGATCATAAATAATTAGTACTATAACCTGTAAGGATATTACGGTTTTCCTTGCCGTTTTAGAGATAATTAGATTTTTCAAACTATCTTCATACAAATTTTTCGTAAAAAAATTATAACTCCTCCGTTTTTGGTCAAAATTAACTGGGGTCTCATTTTTGTACCTAGTAATAAGTAATAGAAGCGATATCCGCCAAAAAATCCAGCACTTGCAAATTGAAATCCCTAAGTCTATGAAAGCCGATTTTCGATCCACCGTGCGGCGGTGGGAGTTGCCGGGGTCCAAGCACTGTGCGCTCGCTCTTATTTAATCCGTGCAAGGCTTGAAGTCTTTTAATGAGCTCACGAAAATAGCGTATCCGTTGCTGCCGGCGTGCCTCACGTACGTGTGCGCTCTGAATGATAGAAATGGAGTATTCATATTTCAATGATTTTATTGTTCTGTTTCCACATGTACTTTGCTAGGCGCAAGTCTGATCAATACAGCGCACCGCAGGTACCAGCGCTGTCACTTTTATACAATTATATCTTTGTACCAAGGAGACAGCGCGCCGCGGGCATTGATCCGTCTTACGCCTGTAGGTCTTAATTAACAAACAGTTATTCGCCAAAGCAGTCTGGTATTGAGTAAGTCTTTTACGTCATATCAGTAAGGAGTGAATAGTAGTTGTAATTCCATGCGCTGACTGTAATGGAGACATGAGATCATTACAAAGATCTATCCATCTGCAAATAATTCTCTGACCGAGGACTCGGTTGCTTTAAGGATCTAGAAATAAGCTGGCGGGGCTTCACCTGAGCTGGAGGACGAGTTGTTATGCCAGCAGCTGTCGCGGGCTGGCCGGGGCCGATATCAGCGAGTGCATGTGGGCGGGAAGCACGACGAGTCGAAGAACGCCGGGGTATTTCAAAAGTATACCTCCCATTTGTGGGACATATCACGTTGAACCGATCACACAAAATTAGGATTAGTTGTTCCTCCGTCAGTCTGACGTCCTGGTACCGAGATGGATTTGGTGGACGTGGTGCTCCCGCAGACATCCGTAACGGTTGTGGCCCGAAACTTTCCTCTGGACGTGGAAGCACTTTGGGCGGCGGCGGTGGGAGTTGCCGGGGTCCAAGCACTGTGCGCTCGCTCTTATTTAATCCGTGCAAGGCTTGAAGTCTTTTAATGAGCTCACGAAAATAGCGTATCCGCTGCTGCCGGCGTGCCTCACGTACGTGTGCGCTCTGAATGATAGAAATGGAGTATTCATATTTAATTCATATTTGATATTTGATGTGACTTTAATTTTTGCAAGAAGGGTTTCTATGTCTTTTACGTATTTTTACTAGGGCTTTTCTGTGATATATTTTAATAGCCCTCATAAAATTCAAAAAAACAAGACCAAACAATAAAACTTAATTTAGGTGTGAATTAGTAGGCAAAACCATTTTTTTTTGGCTTTTATGCACTAACTGTAATGGAGACTTGAGCTAATTACAAACACCAATCTGCAAATAGGTCAAGATATGCAGAAGTAGCATTTTTAATTTTATTGCTAACAATTTTTTTCAAATTTCCATTTGTCAAGCTTGAAGTCGCTGTTCTTTTTGATTTGCATTTGTTTAGCTTTGGTGAAGTAGAGGTTTCAAAATAATATTTACCCAAATAGATGGGTCTCCTTTGTTGTCAGGATCTACATATTCGACTATCACTTTAGGGTTTCCATCCAAGTTCATTGGATTGACGCGTGGTGGCTGCAACAGAAAAATATTATAATGTAAGTTGCAAGATTGTAAAATAAGAAATAAAGTAATGTTTACAAATTTTTTAGGCTGGATATTATAGTATTCTACAGTAATGAAAGTAAGTAATGTATGACAATTAATATTTATTTTTAATTATTATTTTATTTGAAAACCTACTTCAATTACCTATACTAATAAAAACAAAACTACTCAACCGATTATTATGAAATATCTATTGAACAAATCGGCAGTCACTATTGTAACAAGCTATTGTTATGTTTGTTTTTTTTTTATTGAAAAGCAAATGTCTTTTATATATATAGCAAGCTTAAAAACAAGCTAAGCCAGTCTATGGATATTTTATTATGAGGCACGAGTATCAGACTACCCACTAGGCTTCATATTATTCATCCACCAAGCAGTAGTCTGCATACATTACTATGTTCCGGTTTGAACGGCTCTGTTTCCAGTGAAAATACCGGGCAAATGAGGCTTTAGAACCGATGTCTTAGGGTGACGAGCGCAATGCGGCGCTGCGCAAAGTTAAAATTTTGTAATGGAAAGTCTGGGTGACATTGTGGCTGTTATGGGCAGGCGTAGCACTTACCATCAGGTGAACGTCTATCGCGTCTCTTTACTTAGTATAATAAAAAAAAGTATGATATTTTTCGCCAGGATAGTGACATCAAAGAAGAATACCGGATAATCGCTGTATTTTCTTTTCCGATACAGCGTGCAAGAGGATAACGTTTTTAGATCTTTTCCCATATATCTCAGATGTCATGCTCGATAATCTAAGTTTACAATGATTGCATATTCCGGTAGAATATAACAACTTGACCACTCCTTTTGACAATTTATTATAAACTAACTTTAGGCAGATATTTCTTTAACATTTTATGATTCGTATAGGCCACTATAGTTATATCTCCAGTTCCGCCAATTAGGTGTATCTTAAAAATACCTTGAAAATGGTATTTAAGACGAAGAAAAAAAACCAGTCATTTTGACCACAAAGGCATTTTTGTAGATTTATTCCTAATATTTTAATTTCGGTTTTAATTAGAAACACTTTTATGTATTCTCACCACGTTAGGCTTTATTAGAAGTACTAAAAATGGAATACTGGAGCAAGTTTCCACGGGGTACATAAAGGTACGGATAGACATGCTACTAAAATAGTATGCGTAAAACGAGCATGCTTTTCAGCTGTCTATATTTGCTTAAAAACAATCAAAAACAATCCGTGACGGACGACGCCAAAAACACGCTCAAAGCACGCCCCTTCCACCCGCGCAGTAAGCATAAGTAATAAGCATGCTAATTATTAGCAACACTGACACACATACCACTTAGTAGCAATTGCTCATCAATAGCATGCTTTCGTGATAGTAACGAGCATGTCTATCCGAACCTTAACCATTTTCATACAAAATCATTCAATTTGACAGAGTTGTCACAAATAGTGATTATTACACGTACATCGTTTGGATTATTGTTATGGAAAGCGTACTCCGTTTTTACCCGACTGTTTAATCTTAATAAATAAAAGTAGGTAGGTATGTTGCATATGGGTTTACCATATTTTGCAAAAACTTTGAATTTGTATTCTACTAATAAATTTAAAGCAGTTAACCGTTCTCATTTAATTTTTGTGTTAACACTTTCAGTGCTGAGCCGATTTGCTTGTCTAGCCACGGGTGCGGCTCTGCGCACTCCATGGTGTTTTCCCATACAACTAACACAACAGTTGTGTTTTCCCGCGCTCGCGGCAAGTTATGAAAACACGACAGTTGTGCTTTTAGCAGTGAACATGTTAAAGTGTCTCTGCTTTGAAGAAACGTTTAGGTCAAGATTGCCGTTAATTGTAACTTTATCTAGCCCCACCCAACATTGTCTGTTCAAACATTTCTGTAATTTGGACTAAAACATGTTGGCAGCAATGTAAACTTAATCTCTGGGTTTTGTTACACATAATATCGTAGCTGCACTATCCTGTGATTAATAATTTTCTTGTGTAAATATTTTTTTGCGTATCTCACAAAAAAAAAAACGTGTTTCACCAAATAACTTTAAAACGTTATAATCACGTAATCAACGGTGCGAGCATGGGAGAAAACAACTTGTCATCGTTGTCGTTGTTTGCTTGATCGTACATTGTTTAACATATTTTTGGGCAAACTATGCTATTTATAATCGAGCAACTCGATCTCCTTAAAAAAATCTACTATTACAGTTAATTTGAAATATCTACCTGTATACAGATCTACGAAAAGCATGTCAATGATGGTAGGGCCGGGTCAAGTTGTCAGATTCAACGGGTTCACATGTTTTCTAATATATATATACATAAACGTCATAAATGTATACATAACAATAACCGTGGTATTTGACGAAAATATCGTTTTTAAGTCACGTCAAAAACCGCATCATCGCTCTCTTCGTCTGGTAAGGTTCAACTCGAAAGTAAAAAACAGTGAAGGAATAAGTTAAATTAAATTGGAAATTTGTAAGAGAACGTGAGCGTGCATTAAAGTGCGAGCTAAAAAAGTAAGCTATTATTGGTTCAGTGTAACCTATTCTTTATTCTTAGTAGTAGAATGTTCCGGCTCATCAATAAATAGGCTGATTATACATTTCCCCTCCAATCGCTAACGTTGAAAGGAGACTCGACGAGTATGTTTTAATTTCTTTCATTTTTCATTATCGTTTAACACATAGAATTTTAATTGTTGTCTGACTGGATGTTTGTCAACATATAGGTATTTACTATTATTAGCTGCACTAAGTCACGTGCATGATAGTATTTTTATTAATTTCGATTTTAGACGATAATTTCCCCACAAAAACCTTAAGGCCTGTATTGTCGCGACACTTACAAACAATTTTATTTAGTAGTTCGGTTTCTCTTCTTCACGTTTAGATGTAATTTAAATAATGGCACAAGTCAGATTCTAAGCTACCGAACAGTAAAAACCGCATTGAATTTGGTGCAGCAGTTTCAACTTTACGCAAAAACAAACAGACCGACGAACATTTTCATATATTTTTTCAGGACCTAGTTTATTTCAACAAGATTTGCCCATTTTTGAGAGCTGCCCTATTTTTCTAGGGCAATTACTACGGGTGAGTTCCCGATGCTATGTTATGGTCAACTCATTTGTTTTATAGCTTTGACCAACCAGAGAAATGACTTCAGAGCGGAGTAAAATATAAAAGTTTAATAAAAGAAGGTTTAAATAAGTAGGCAATGTTAGTTATAGTGACACTAAGATGATGGGTTTCAAAGGTGACGCGAGCCTTATAGCATATTGAAGCTTAAGCTTAGTTTTTGCACCTTATCTTTGTCATGGCCGCTTTGTGGAGTCAGCTCGCACACGGGGTGCGGGACCTTGCCGCAACCCGTATCCCTCCGTTGCCACTGCCACGGTGTCAAAGAGATCTTTGAATCGGCTTCTATTTTCTTTTTGATTCAGCGCGCGGAGTGTTCTCGGGGTATGGTAGAGAGGTGTGGTGACTACCGACCAATGGCAAATCCATCTATTCTTTTCAATATTTTTTTAATATAATGTTAATTATATTATAGAAATATGAACAAAAAAAACATAAGAATATAAATAAATTAAGTCAATAATCATAATAGAAACAATGGAAATGCGGGTCTATTACGCTAACGGACTGTAAACATCGGCATGACCAGGTTGCTGGTATTAATTAATACAGCTGCCGTATCGATAGGAAATATTGATCATCAGTTCTTGCTTAGCTAAAAGCTCGTGACAACTGTAGACCTCGTATCACGAGAGAAAAAAATGCAACAACTTATAATAATAAAAATAACATAACAATAAAAAGCAATCGTTAAAAAATAATAGTACTTTATGTATTCATAATTTTTTTCTTTTCAATTTTATCAGTTTTTTTTTTGGTTTCATATTTTTTTTTCCTTTGAATGGATTTGCAGAAGGTAGGTAGCCTTGCGTTGCTTTTGGAGTCCGGAGTCCCTCAAATGCGCAGAGCCACCGGGGAGGAGGAGGAGGGGGGGGGAGGGGTGTCCCACGTAACCCGGCCACACCCTCAATGCAGTCGGGTACCATATTTTGAAGGTTTTTGGGTATGCTCACGATGGTTTCCTTCACCGAAAAGCGAGTGATAATTACAAACAAATGTTTTACAAGAAAGTCATTGGTATATGCCCGCCCGCACTGGGATTAGAACTTGCCCTCTTCTTTGAAGAAAGACGTTCTCCAACTAAGCTATCACCGCATTGATACTAGTATTTGAAAAGTATATTTTTCTCAGGTACTGCCCCCTGCAACGTGGAATCAAGCATGAGAAGCACCTCAGAAGCGCTGCAACGAGCGTGCTGATTTTACTTTGCTTCTTAGTTGCCAACTTTGCGGTATTCCTCAACGTGGCAGTCAAAACGGCGATACATATCTACTTGGCCCTAGCAGAAACGCCCTGCTTAGTTAAACGGTACGATTTTGAAACGATTACAATTTGAATTTGAATAGAATTTGCTTCGAGTGGCGATATTTGTGGGACAATGTCCTTTCGTAATGTAACTCCCTAGACACGGGAACCTCTAGATAGGGGCTGGTTTCTATTGCCATGGGTGCGGCTAATTTCGTAGGCTTTGCGGACATTTTGGGGCCTGTCTGTATTAAAGAAAATACTACAGTAAAAAAAGCGCGGCGTGTGTTTACGCTATGACGAACTTCTCAAACTGTATATTATATTCTATTCTAAGAACAAGCACTCGTTTACGAATACCCTGGTAGACGACCAAACAATCAAATTATTGTAATATCATATCTATTAATTTCAATGCCGATAATTATCACAGTGTTTTATTTTACAGATTCCTATTAAAAAAGAATTCCAATGAAACGTCAATGTTGAACTCGCATCTGGAAAACTTTCGTTTGACTAACGGACGCACCCATTCTAAATTTAATTAAATTTAAATGTCAATGCGAAATATACGCAGCAAAAATTTACTATTGATTTTTATTATTTTTAAGAATAGTTCGTATCAACGATGACAATCGTCTTCATTGATTGCGCGAGCGAAGTGTCTCTCTTTCAAGTTTGGCATAATTTGCTATTGTCTAACTGTTTGTTGGAAGGTAATCCTCTGCAGGTCGTATTTTACAATCGCTCTGGAGGAAACTTGATAAGTATATAGGTTTTACGACTATATCTAGATTATTTTTGATTATTTTTACTTCTTCTAAAAAGGGCAAAAAGGGAGAACCGAAAATCAGTGGGATAGACAAGTTCTATAGTGGAGGGAGAACCAACAACCAATGGGATAGACAAGTTCTAGAGTGGAGGGAGAACCGACAACCAATGGGATAGACAAGTTCTAGAGTGGAGGGAGAACCGACAACCAATGGGATAGACAAGTTCTAGAGTGGAGGGAGAACCGACAACCAATGGGATAGACAAGTTCTAGAGTGGAGGGAGAACCGACAACCAATGGGATAGACAAGTTCTAGAGTGGAGATAACGTTTTCGCTGTATAGGTGAACTGACGACTAAAGAAAAACAGCTGGCAGAGAAAAGCCGAACATCGGGCTCAGTGGCGTTTAATAGGAGAGGCGTACTTTGAGCAATGGACGAATATAGACTGATGATGGTGATGATGATGATGATGCTGATGATGATATCCACAGAAGCATTTACATTTAATTATATTCATAAGAATTCTTAAATATTTTGTATAGTGTATAAATAATTTTATCTAACTTAGAACTACTATTTAAAATCTTACAGTCCTCGTCTTCAAGTAACTTGCAGTGCTTCTTTAATTCTTCGGTAGTAGTATTGTAGCAGTGGCGAAGGTCCCCACGAAGGTCAAATGCAGTTGAAGTCGACGGGAAGTTCTAGTCTCGGATGCTACAGGGTACCGCATTTAATCACGGGTATCCTGTAGGAGGCTAGCGCTCCCCATCGACTATATCCATCGACGTCCTGACGCCATTGTCCAAATCGAACCTCTTGCTGTTATATCTATATACTTTTATTATCTTGATCTTCATATCTTAAGCTTCAATAATGCATTAAATAATACAATTTAAATCAAATGTAGTACTGGTTAGTCTAGATATCTGATACTGTACTTTTTCTGTAGTCTAAAGAGAATTTAACCTCTAAGAATCCATAAAACTTGGTGGAAATGCTGATGAAAGAAGGTTGAAGGTGTGTAAGGAAAAGAGTATGAAATGTAAAGAGATCATGCATTATTTACCTAAAGGAAGTAAACAAGGATTAAGAGCAAGTGAAAATCATTGATGGATTTGATCTGTCTTTTGTCACTGTCACCTAGCAGAGAGGTGAACCGCGGACAAGAAATGTCTAGTGGTCTACCCAGGTGGACCACGACCAATGCCCGGTAAACATCTCCTTCTTCTGTTATATATGTACTACATGTGAGGCAACTATATCCTTGAAACCCACTGTCCACATACAAATATAAATAGTTTTTAATCTGTTGATATAAACCTTTTTACTCAAAAGGAGTCACGAAATTACTATCAAAAAATGAAATGAATTAAAATTAGAATTGCAGTTCTGCGTGGCTTTTGTTTTTTCTTGCAGCCGTCAGTTCGTAATTTGGTGTTCATCAAACAGGAATCGCTCGAGTACTTTTATTTTTTAAGTATATTGCAATTATTTTAATCGAAAATGCGTGAATGCATATCCATACATGGTGGACAAGCCGGAGTGCAGATTGGTAATGCATGCTGGGAGCTATACTGCCTGGAGCACGGCATCCAGCCCGACGGGCAGATGCCGTCCGACAAGACGGTCGGCGGCGGCGACGATTCCTTCAACACATTCTTCAGTGAGACCGGCGCCGGCAAGCACGTACCCAGGGCCGTATTTATAGATTTAGAGCCCACAGTAGTGGACGAGGTTCGCACGGGCACGTACCGCCAGCTATTTCACCCAGAACAGCTGATCACGGGTAAAGAGGACGCCGCCAACAACTATGCGAGAGGCCACTACACCATCGGCAAAGAGATCGTCGACCTGGTCCTGGATAGGGTGCGCAAGCTGGCCGACCAGTGCACTGGGCTGCAGGGCTTCCTGATCTTCCACTCGTTCGGCGGCGGCACTGGCTCTGGCTTCGCATCATTGCTTATGGAACGGCTCTCCGTCGACTACGGCAAGAAGTCTAAGCTGGAGTTCGCTATATACCCCGCGCCACAGATATCGACGGCGGTCGTGGAGCCCTACAACTCAATCCTGACAACTCACACTACCCTCGAGCACTCGGACGCCGCTTTCATGGTCGACAACGAAGCAATCTACGATATCTGCCGACGAAACTTGGATATTGAAAGGCCGACCTACACTAACTTGAACCGACTAATCGGCCAGATAGTATCGTCTATCACCGCTTCTTTGAGATTCGACGGCGCCTTAAACGTGGACCTGACGGAGTTCCAGACCAACCTGGTGCCGTACCCTCGTATACACTTCCCTTTGGTGACATACGCCCCTGTCATTTCCGCAGAGAAAGCGTATCACGAGCAGCTGTCTGTCGCGGAGATAACAAACGCGTGCTTCGAACCAGCGAACCAGATGGTAAAGTGCGATCCTCGCCACGGCAAATACATGGCGTGCTGCATGCTGTACCGCGGAGACGTGGTGCCGAAAGACGTCAACGCTGCGATCGGGACCATTAAGACCAAGCGGACCATTCAGTTTGTCGACTGGTGTCCGACCGGGTTCAAGGTGGGGATCAACTACCAGCCGCCGACGGTGGTTCCAGGCGGCGACCTAGCCAAGGTGCAACGCGCGGTGTGCATGCTGTCTAATACGACGGCGATCGCGGAAGCGTGGTCACGGCTTAACCACAAGTTCGACCTAATGTACGCCAAGCGTGCCTTCGTGCACTGGTACGTGGGCGAGGGCATGGAGGAGGGAGAGTTCTCGGAGGCGCGTGAGGACCTGGCCGCGCTCGAGAAGGACTACGAGGAGGTCGGCATGGACTCCGGAGAGGGAGAAGGTGAAGGCGGAGAAGAATATTAATAAATTTTTTAGAGATTTTTTTTTAGGTAATTTTTCCATTTCTAGGTCTAAAATATAGGTATTTAGTTTGTTCTAGTAAATAAAATGTACAAGTGGATTTTCTTAATTTTGTTTTGGTAAATCTAGTAGATGTTCTTTGATTTGGTTTAGTTCTCGTTTAGTTTTTGGCTCATTGATAAAATGTAGGGGAAGGAGGGGGAATGGCGTTCACTTAAGGAAAACATGGTGTATTTTTTCAATTATTTAATATAAAGCAAAATTAACGAGAGTAACAAAGTCTTTAATTATCAAGTAATCAACGATTTATCAAAATAGGCATATATCTTTGACTTCCTAGTAGTAGGAAAACATTACAAAAAAAACATGTTTGAGCGGCATTACCCCTGACATTGGGCAATGCCGCTCAGGGTCTGGGTAATGACGCCCAAACATATTTGCCCAACAAATAATACATTTGTTATAATTTTTACTGTCCACATTTGTGTCGTCATCACTGTCATCATCGCAAAGGTGCTCTTCATCTGCATTCTCTGAAGAACTTTCTAGTAAAATTTTTCTCTTGTAAGATTTTTGTTTCATATGTTTGTTCTTATTTTTTTTGTCAACTTTTTTTGGTTTTGATTTATCATCTTTTGCAGTTTTCTTGAGTTTCGCATTTTTTTTTCTTCTAAAATTGCTTTTATAGGAGTGGCAGTTAAAATGGTAGCATGTTGTTTTCGCTTTTTTTGACCTGACTTAGAAGATGGTACAAAAGTTGGTGTCGTTGCTATAGCAACAAAGGATATCGGAGTATTAACAAGTTCTTGATTACAAGTAACTGCCGAAACAGATTCAGGGCTTTGATCCTTATTTGATAGACTTGCCCTAGGAGATGTATGTCCTGAAAGTATGGCCTTAAAAAAAATAAGTCACTATGGGGTAATGGCGTTCAGATGAGCGGCATAACCCCAAACGGTCGTTAGGTAATTAATTCGAAATTAAAAAAATACCATGCATATTTACTGAAAATGTATTGCATTAGCACAAAACTTAATAGTTTTACTGTTGAAAAGTAAAGCTAAAAGCCAAATAACCATTAAAGTTTTGGACTTACCCGCAAGAAACACGTATCCAAAAATTAGATCAGCGCGGTCGCAAACAAAGAAACACACTTCACGGTCGCATAACGCGAGCAGACTGCCTGTTTGAATTCCTGTCTATTAGAGAACCCCTCCCCGCGCGCTTCATGCCCCATGGCGTGTTGCTACGTTGCATTTTGACAGAGTTATAGAGGTGAGCGCCATTACCCAGTGAGCGCCATTCCCCCTCCCTACCCTACTTCGAACACGAAGTTTTTTTGGTCCAAATAAGTTTGTAGCACGCTTTGACATCACGCGTTTTCGGCAAGGAATCTCATGTGACAGCAAATTAGGAGTTAGGGATAAGGAGTCTGCAAGTCATGAGTCCATAGGAATCAATTGCAAAAATTACAGTGTAACCCGACAGGTCCAATGATTTTCGATCCTGGTCCCAAATAATACTAAAATTTATTTAATCTTGTAAGTAACAGATTAATCTGTAAAATTTTTGAATGGCTCTAAGAAGAACCCGCACCTGTAAATACATCTTAAATATTTAAGTACTTACGTTGTCTTCCTCGTGATTGCTGGTCGCCATCTCTTCATATAACGGGATATATTCCCCCTCTTTTATTTTGTAAAAGTATGAGGACAACATTATTAAAAGTTCTGCCCTAAACGCACGTCTTCCAGCAAAACACGACTCCGCAACCAATAAGTATTGAGCTAGCTGTTAACCTAGCCGAGTGCACCGCGCGACTAAGTCGCCCTAGGCTAAGGCTAGAGCCTCGATGAATGCACGAAGGGCGGAGCGTTCGCTTGTGGGGACCGCCCTTCTCGATCCCTACTTTGCTGAAACTGGCTACCTCCACTCGTCGACACCCGCCACCACACCTTCGCTACCACCCGTCGGTCATTACCCTGCACCCCATACCCACTTGCTAGTCGGTAGTGATCACCTCGCCTCTCCGAAGACCCTATTGCCTTTTTGGCAGCCACCCTACCTCTCTTGCAGCTCCCCCTCCCCCACCCAGATGTCCACCCTGCCGCTTAAGTTGCCACCTCGTCCACCCCCGACCACCCTACTGCTCTGCCAGGCCCGCTTTATAAGCCACCCCGCGCCCACCCCACTGCTCTGCCAGGCACCCCGCCGCCTTGTAAGCCACCCCGCGCCCTGGTGACTACCCCGCAGCTCTGCCAGGTACCCCGCCGCCCTGGAAGCTACCCCGCCGCCCTGAAAGCCAACCAGCAGCTCTGGCGACCACCCCGCCGCTCCGTCGGGTACCCCGCCGCCCTGAAAGCCACCCCGCCACCATAGCAACCGCCCTGTCACCCTGGAAGCCACCCCACCGCCCTGGAAATCTCCCCGCTACCGTAGCGACCACCTGGTGGTCGTCGTTAAGGGGTAATCATATTTCCACCCTCTCCGCTTCCACCCCGCATTCATCGATCGGACTCACTCAACATAACTTTACTGAAATATGCAGTACGCAAACTTCCCACAAATTATATCGTATTCCAGTTTTATTATAATTTTAAGTGTATATCTGTCCTAGGTATCAGACATGAATTTTACAAAGACTGTGTAGTGTGGAAAACGTGGTTTTTGATGCAGAGCTTTTACAAACAGGGGCCAATAATTAGAGGGTGATCAAACATCACAGAAACCTAAATTGCAACATATGACGCCGAATTACACCAATATTCCTTAAAACGCATATTTTTATTAGAGTAGCAGTTTTTCATAAAGAGTCTTGTAAAAAAACAGGAAAAGGGTTTTTAAATTCAAAGGAATTTTGGTGAAATGCGAAATAGGAAAACCGCAAATCGATACACGCAAATAAAAATCGCTGCCGTCCGCCGCCCCGCAGAGATGACATCCGTTGTTGTGATGGCAGCTGTGGTAGGGGGCCGACATTTTAATCTCATCGGCCGACAAAATGGCCGATGTTCACTGTTAAAAGGAATCGGCCATTTTGGTGAAATTTGTCACTCAGTGAAATTATATAGTCGATCCCCAGGTAGTGGTTGCACCATAAAAGTGCTCCGACCTCACGCAATAATTCAGCAACAGGTACGAAATGTTAAACATAATTTATATGTCAGTCGATTTCTGGCACGCTAAATAGATGTCAGCTAAACTGCGTTGCTAACGCCATCGGAATATAAAACTACAGAATTCACATCGACAGTTACAAAAAATATTAATATTATATTAAATGTGTGAGTTAGTTGTGAATTCTAAAGTTCTTGCATGAGCTTCACCTTAATAAACAGGATTTCAATAAGCCCTTTTTAAAAATGAAACACTTGAGGAAATTTTTTCATTGTTTTTCACTTCAATTAAAATCCAATTTAAATCAAATTTATAAATTATTGGGAAATTTTCTATAGGTCTAACCTTTAAAATAAAAAATCGAACTAAGTACACGTACACAAAAAACTAAAGCAACTATGATGTATTCTTTAGAAAACAGGTAAAAATATTAACCAAAAAAGTAACTAATTTTTATTTTATGTAACTTATTAACGGAACGAGCAGTCATTCATCATTATCTCATACGTTAGCGCAACGCGAAAGTTTGACAAAAAAATTAAGTAAATGATTAAGATTAAGTAACGTTCCAGAAATCGGCAAACACAATGTAGAGTAAAAAAAATTCACTTTACGCCCAAGGCACGTCAACTAACTTACTTTAATATTTCCGGCTTTTCAGGATACCGCTCACTTTCACTCATGAAGTATTGTCACTATTTGTCTTTGTGAAAATTTTAATGTTCAAACTGGTCCTCACAAATTCACGTAATGTTCGATGGTCAATTAAAATTTAAAGTTCAATTTAATTATTTTAAATCAAAGAAGATACTTAATTTGAAATAAAATTGATCAGAGTTCTTCACTTGTTCCATTATTCAAAGTTAATGGGAGAGGTCAGCCCTCACCGTCGTCGCGAACATTAATAACGCAGTGTGAGGCTGCACGACGGACCGCGAGTGACGCGCTGCGCGGCGGGTGTGCGGTAGGGTTGCCGCGGGGCTGCGCGGGGCGCGTCCAGGTGCGGTGGGGCGGTGCAACGCGTATCGATCTCGGACAGGACTGGTTCGCGTCGGCGCTTTCACGAAAATGATGCTTATTTGCCTATTTTCAGTCACGTGGTTATCCCAACGGATGAAGTTAAGCTCCTAATCCATCTAACTATCGAGATTTTGTCGCTCACCAGCATCACAAGTCTTCCCGAACTGACTACGCAGGCGCTATCTTATTGATCGCGTCCTCGACCGAGCGGAGACTGGGCGAGGCCCGGGGACGCTGTGACCCGGCCCCGAAAATCTTGGGTTAACTCCCCCGCACCTACGCGGGGGCCCAACGAGGCCCTGCGCCTTCTCCCCAAAAAGCGAAGGACGAACGTAGGGCAAAACTAGGTCGAATTAAACGCGCGATTGCCGCGATCGCGCTCGGTAGGCCGGATTCGGTCCGGGAACGCCGTAGTCCTTTGTGCGTTCGGTGGTTTCTCGGAGCTCGCGCTACGTGTCCACTCTGCAGCTGAATCGATCAGCGACTGAGCCCCGAATGCGCCGCCCTGGCTCAGCCCGGTGACGGCACCCGCCGCCCTTGCACTGGTGTGGCGTGCACCCTAACCCCCTAGCGCACACAGCCTCCGCGGGATCAATAGTATGACTGTGTGCAATGCAGTTTCTTTGTACTAACAGTGACACGGTGCATGTATGAGTGCCGTATACGTACGTGTGCCAATACAAACTGATTACGTCGATACCCAATAGCAGGTAAGCAATACAAGTACCCAATGTAATATAATCATTTGTCTGTTTTATCCGTCAGATTGTGTTGTTACTTGATTTTTATAATTGTAGACTGCATTAAGCTTTATGTTATCTTTGCATTGCTCTAGCGTTTTTTTTTCAGCGAAAGATGCAATAATTATTATGTCGAAATGTCATGTGCATCACGTATTATTTCGGCTGAAGCTGGTGAGGTCTTCTGAATGCCGGTGGTGGTACAACAAGCGTGGATCTTCGTTCAGCGCATCCAAGAACCGAGTCTACCTTGTATTTTTACTTTTTTTTCTACCACTGCGTTCAGGTGGCTTGGCTTGCAGTTGATAGAAGACACTGCCACGCATTTTGTAATGTAAATTACCATTCCGCTGTTTACAATTAAATTATTGTACGGCATTGTACACTGGTTTTTTTTTACGTTACTGAATCAAGATATTGAATCATGTATAAATAAATAGTTTACCAGATGGACGAGCCACTCCTGCCCATAATAGTTACAGTGCCACCCAGAACTTTGCAGTGCAAAATCTGGCGCTGCAATGCGCTCGTCAGTTTGAGTTATTATTTATAAAATCTCATAAGCCCAGTGATTTAGACAGAATATTAATTAATTACTACACATAAAAAGGTGCATACTTATACATATTTTTTATTTTCCTTCACCCACTCCATATTATTATTATTTATATTATAACCTATGATTTTTATGTCTATATTAGTCTGTTATTCCTTGTCCTTGTCAATTTTCTGTACTTTTTTTTAGGTGCACAATAAAGAGTTTTCTACTCTATTCTATTCTATTCTATTCTATTCAATTCTATTCTATTCTATTCTATTCTATCCTACTATTGTATATACGTATACTAGTAATATTAGTAATGTATATTTGTTACACAGTCACGCAAAAACTGTTAAACAGTTTTGCATGAAATTTGGTACACTGATAGTTTGTCACCTGAATTATGTTAACACATTGGATTCTTTTTATTCTGTAAATATTAACGTTTCCTGCGTAATAATCAACGCGGGAGAATCCTCGGGGCACAGGTAGTATAATCAATAAGTACATACTTGCGTAGGTACGTACATAAATACACGTAGATTTTTGTTGTAGATGATTTAATACGCTAGTCACGGCCACTGCAAGTTAGTTTGCCTAAGTATATGATAGTTACTAAAATTGTCTGCTAAAATAAGAGTAATTTTTTTTACACAGATACATTATTAAACTTTTAGTAAATCATGTATTTCTATTCTGATGATTAAGAATTTATCGACGTTTTTTGATAACTTTATATTTATAAAAAGGTATGTTATGAGCTTTTTTTTTTCTTAAAGTATTTTTTATTATTTATTTGTAAAAGGTACTTTATTTATTATGTTTAAGCATAATTTTATTAAATTTAATAAAATTGTTTTTACATAAAAATCTAGTTTATTATTTCCCATTGTATCATCAAATAATGTGAACAATTGAAAATTTAGTAAAGTACAACATATACGACTTCCTATAAAAAAAAGAACTATATAAATATTTGACTCCCGTATTTTTAACACTGACTGCTGAGCCGATTTTCTGTCTAGCCACGGTTACGGGCTTTCTCGTACTCGCGGAAAGTCAAAAAAAACACAACTGTTGTGTTTTCGGCAGTGAACGCGTCAAGCTTATTGTCATGGAAAATTTTACTAATAACTGCAAATGTAGCTTTGTTTGTTCATTGAATTTAAAGATAAATTATACGTAGATGTTAGGCCAACATTACCTACGATAATATCATAGCGCAATTAACAACAGAATTAGTTATGCTGAGATGTAATAACTATTTCTCATTTAAATTAAAAAAATTGGTTGTCTGTAAATTTTGTTTACAGACGATATTTTAAAGTGACAACGTCATAACAAATGATTGCATACTTTTATGAATAAAATTAGATAATTTTTTTTAATAATAAAAGAAGAAATACTTGGAATTATACTAGTAATCAGATTTTTAAAATGCAAGAATAATTTTATTAACCTGTCAAGAAGAGAAGAGAGATAGATGCGGCGCAAGCGTATAATGAGCGTAACGGGACAATGAGCGTTACTGGACAATGTGTCAGCTTTTGCGTGCATGCAGCCGTCGTTCAGTGATTTATTAGACGTTGTCACGCCAAAAAAAACCTTTTTAAAATATCTTTGGTAGAAGGGAAAGTACCCATAATGTTAGCTGAATTACCACGCTGAACAACAATGCTGGTTAAAGGAAAAAGTAACCCCTGTAGTATCACTTTGTTGTCCGTCTGTCTATCAAGACCCATTTTCTTAGGAACACGTATAGGTATAAAGTTGAAATTTATACCAAATACTCTAGTCTACGGTTTCTTTCAGCTGCGAAAAAATCAAACCTTTATGTCAATACAATCAAAAGGTATGGCCGTTTATGACGCGTGTTTTCTCATATTTCACAAGGGAATCAAAACCTATAGGGTACTTCTAGCTGACCTAGATTCGTGAAATTTGGCAGAAAGCCATGTCTTAAAGCACATGTAAATTAAAAGATCTGAAAACTGGTAAGTTACAAAAAAAGCGAATTTACTATTACAAAGTTATTATTTGCGGTTGATGCAATAGCCGTGTCTTGGGATCGAACGGCAAAGTTAAGTTTGTATTTTAACCTAGTTTGCCTTTTAGTTAGAACAATCATTTTAGATGCTTTCTTAAGATCTACAATTTGTACGGGACCCTCGGTGCGCGAGTCCGGTGGCACTAAGCCAGATTTTTGTTACGCCCCATGCTCAGTATATTCTACGGCGACACGTCTCCAATCTACATTCTACGAAATTATGTCTACGAAAATAGTAATGTTCGTAGACAAATAGATAGGCGTATGAGGTTTCTTAAAACAATATCGAGTAACAAAGTTCGTCCGAAAGATAAAACTTAAGCTTAAAGTACTCGATGAATTTTAATCAAATTTCTATATTCATCATTAATATGAGCTCTACAATTTTACAAAGCGTAGTAGGCTTCGTAGCAGATTCTACGGCGACGACGCGACGCAGCCATGCCTACAATTCTGGAGTTTCTACTTTTAGTAGAGAATTAAAGCACTTATACACACACACACAAACACACACACACACACACTTTATACTTACATGTCTTTTTCGAAATTTGAAAGTGTTGGATAAACTTACCGTGCCGCTGCACCGACTGCGTTGTCTCGACTGCGCCAGAAGGAGAGTTATGTTTCTTGAGAGCGTCTAATTATGTATCTCTCTTTGGCACGCTCTGTACCCCTGATGGCTGGATGGATTATAGTATGAGAGGTGTCGTTAGATTTGTCCTAATTGTGGGCACTGGGTACCTATATCAAATAATAAAAAAAAAATGGTGGAAGTTCGGTGCCAAATTCTATGTTTACAATTTTTTTTCTTTTTGGATATCTATCGAGTATGTCGGGTATCGTGTAGTTCTCTATGCGGAGAAAAATAAAATAAAAAAAAACAAGTGTTCTTTATACCACACGACTGAAGTAAAACTTTTTATCTCCATGTATATTGTATACGATATAACTGGTTATGAGAGAAAGAGAGAAAAAACATGTGTGCACGCACCTCTATCTTGCGCCTACAGTAATATGCGAAACGTAACTCTCTCTTTCTATCTTCACTAACGTATATCTCTCTCTCAACTTCCGTTTGCCTCGCCCGATGACACCTTTCGTAACGCTCTCGTCACGCATTCACCAGCTAACTTCTCATTTCGAGCGTGCGTAATGAAGTTTTAATCAAAAAATAGGGCGCCACGATAACATACATACATATTATGTAGATACTGAAGCAGATACATCTTCAATCATCCTATCCTACTTCATCATCATCATCAACCCATAACGTCCCACTGCTGGGCACGGGTCCCTCCTCACTTTCGTGAGGAGGGTTAGGCCATAATCCACCACGGGGGCCCAGTCCGGATTGGTGGATAACATACCTACCTCCAAAATAATTCTCAGATAGGTATGTGGGTTTCCTCACGATGTTTTCCTTCACCGAAAAGCGAGTGATAATTACGTACATATGTTTTACAGAAACACATTGGTACGTGCCCGCACTGTATCCTACTTAATGTTTAAAAATGCGAAAGTTTGTGAGAATGGATGGATGGATGTTTGTTCCTATTTCACGCAAAAACTACTAAACGGATTCGAATGAAATTTGAAACACAGATAGTTTGTAACTAGGATTGAGTAATAGGGTACGTTTTATCCCGATGGTATTTTCCCGTGGGACAAAACGGGAACTACGCGGGTGAAACCGTGGGACGCAGCTAGTCATCCCTACTTCTCTACTTCCGTAGTCCCTAGTTCACTAGTTCCCTAGTTTTCCTTAGTCCCTACTTCCCTCCTTATATTATAAATGCGAAAGTAACTTTGTCTGTCTGTCTGTTACGCTTTCACGCCTAAACTACAGAACCAATTTAAATGAAATTTGGTACAGACATAGTTGAGACCCTGAGAAAGGATATAGGCTACTTTGTAATGCGAAAAAAGGTTCGTAAAGGGTTGAAATAGGGGATGAAAGTTTGTATAGAAGTTTCGTCATTTTTTAAAGCTAGAAGCTTGCAACTTATTTGTTAGGCTTTTGATTACATATAAATAAATATGACATTCAAATTTTCTAAAAATGTTACCCTTAAGGGGGTAAAATAAAAATAGGGGATAAAAGTTTGTATGGAAATATAAAAAAGTTTCGAAGTTATAAAAGTTTCGGCTAAACCACTGCACCGATTTTAAAAATTCTTTCACTAATGGAAGGTGTTATTATCAGAGAGTAACATAGGC
Organism: Campaea margaritaria; assembly: GCA_912999815.1. Taxonomy (NCBI): domain Eukaryota; kingdom Metazoa; phylum Arthropoda; class Insecta; order Lepidoptera; family Geometridae; genus Campaea; species Campaea margaritaria. Next base: position 14,234,986 of record OU538788.1, read on the forward strand.
ATATATTTTATCCCCGTATACCCACGGGAACGGGTCCTACGCGGATGAAACCGCGGTGCACAGCTAGTCTATAATAGTCTCCATAGGTAGGTAATATACAATTTATATAATACTAGCTTTACGATTGGACCATTCACACAAAGAACATTAATCTGTCTTCTACTCATCATCTCGTATACTCTGACCTTCATCATCGCAAAGTGGCTTTCTGTAGCCTACTCTTTGCCCCCTTGGGAAACGTGACGTCACGAGTAGCGAACCATGTCGCCATTGCGTTCCCATGACTTGCCAGGGAAGATGTGGTCCGCCCAAGCAGAGTCCCGCGTGCTTGGGTTAGGCTAACCTTATTCTGGGATCGCCAGGTCCCAGGGCGTATGGCACGCTACTGGCTAAGCTCGCCCCTGACCATGCCGCCATCGGCACGGCAACCACTGGCTTAGTGGAGAGGAAATGAAAAAGGATTAGGTAGGAATAGATTTGTGGCAGGATATGTAGAAGTTGGGAAGGGAAACTATTAGGTTAGGATACCACTGTCTCGGAAGGAGTTGGAAGAGACAGCGGTAGCTAGGGAGGCCGGGGTCGCATACCCGAATACCTTAGCTCACTTGCTGGACAAGACAAGTGGAAAAGTACCCCTGACCCTGGTGACATTAGTGTCATAAAAATGACATTGGTGTCATTTTTGACTGTAGAAAAATAATTCTAGCGAACATTATAAAAAAAAAAATATATACGGCATTTCAGACTAAACAACATAGAAAAACGTAAAATTCGTTTAAAATAAGCTTGCTTTTCGTGTGGTGTAGGTAATTTAAATAAAATTGTACAATATTATTTATTATATTAATTATTAATTATATTATAAGTAAGTTTAATAGACGACAGAAAGAGAAAGTATTACATAAACCAGTTACAAATTCTGCAACATATAAGTTCGGGGACGCTGGAGAGTCTTCAGGATCACCAAAGCTGTCGGAACGTCGTGAAGGGCGTCTCAAGTAGCGCTGCTCTGTGACGACGACCGGGACCGCTGGCAGTGCTTTAGCCGCTTAGAAACACGAACATTGCCAGGTGGAAATACAAAGTAATTAAGAAAAACCGTCCGCAGCTTGTGGTGGGTGCTTGCACAAAAAGTGTTTCCAAGTAATTTCTTACATCTAGGCCGGTTTTTGAATAAACAAAGAAAGAATGTTAACTTATACAGTAGGTATACTTAGTAGCTATATCAGCTAATAAGATATGCTATAATGCTTTTCTTAGTCTAGAGAATTAAATATGTGTTTAAGGTACACATCTTGCATAATTAATATTTACGTTATTCACATTTCAATAGTGAATAGAATAATGGTATCTCAAGGCGAAGCTCGCGCTACAATCTTCGATCATGGATACACGCTACAATAGTTAATTTTGGTGAACAATTCCAAATGTTTTGACTTTAATTTTAAAAGCTATATCAGCTAATAAGATGTTATTTTCTTAATCTAGAGAATTAAACATGTGTTTAAGGTACACATCTTGCATAATTAATATTTACGTTATTCACATTTCAATAGTGAATAGTATAATGGTATCTCAAGGCGAAGCTCGCGCTACAATCTTCGATCATAGATACACGTTACAATAGTTAATTTTGGTGAACGATTCCAAATATTTTGCTTAAATTTTAAAATTTCGACTCTCTCTCAACCATAATTATTATAACTAAATTATTATTAAAATTATCTGAATATTGATATTATTATTCAGACGCCTGAATCGCTGCTGGTGTGGCTTGGGGCTTAGATGAAAGCTGAAAACAAGGACAAGTGTTAGAATATATAAATTGGAAGAATGTTGTTTGAATATTTATCGTTATTATTATTAGGGCCAATTTTTCATTCCTCAAATAAAGTTAAAATTAAGATTTTTATTAAACCTCAGATAAATATATTATTCTATTCATAGTAAGATTTTAAATTTATCGACAGTCTGATAGGTTTTATTCCGTAGAATACCTTCTACGGAATAAAACCTTTACGTAAGGAATTAATTTATTTGCTTTTTCATGCCTCAGATAATCTTATCTGTGGAATAAATAAAGTTTTTGTCGGTTGTTGACATTTGATTGGTTGCTAAAAAGTTTGAATATCTTATTGACACTGGCTAAAATAAAAAAGAAACTTTTATCTATATCTGTCTTCCTCTAAAGCGTAAAGTAACCTATTTTGTGTCCCGTTTACACATAAATCAGCGTGAAGTTGGTATGTCCGAGGTTGCCTATATTGGAATAAAACTTCTTATAACTATTTGCCTGCTATCGGCTGTATGAAAAATAGGATAAAAACTATTTATCTCATAAAAGAACTTAATAACTTATTTCATCAAAGTTAATTAATCGTTTATTTAATGAAATATTGGCTCTAAGTAGTTTGGAGATTCGGTTTTATCGGCGATTTTTATTTATTTTAAAATTCTGTAATTTTGGCAGGGGTTAGGTGAATTATACTAGATTGGATCAATATTTCTAAATTAAGTCTGATATTTTTTTTCTTATAATAATAATAACGTACATAAACCCGTAACTAGGATGCCTTGTATCTTGGTAATCAGAAACTACGAGGACCATGGTTCTACAAATACCCAGACTCAGGGCAAGCATTTGTGGTTCACACAAATCTTTGTCCTGTGCGGTAATCGAAGCCGCAAACTCACGCTTCGCAGTCGGCTCATCACTCACTTACGCCACGAAAGCCGTCAATTCTTGTTATTTTACTTCACCCATGACTTCACCCACTTGGATTCCAACAATCCTAGTAACAGTTTTCAATTCAAGATATTCTCACCACCTATTAATTGATTTCGTAAGAACTTCAGCTTTATAGCAACCATTGTCGAACAAGTTTGCTGTCACTGACTGTTGTCATTTGGTGGGTAGGCACATTTATACATATTGGCTTCTATATTCGGCCTATTGTTCGTTGTTTCCTCCGAAACTGTCGCACGAACGCAGTGGAGGACATTTTCGAGCTCTTGGTTTGTAGTGACATGGGAATTTTTGCCGATGACATAATGGTTATGGTGGAGTCCCTGGAGGAACTATGAGCCACGCTTACTGGCCTGAGTAGAGTTTTCCAACAAGTAGGCTTTAAAATTAACACACAGAAGACAAAAATCATGGCGAGTATCCATGATTCACCTTTAATGGTAATCGTTGGTAAAGTCTAATGAGACTTCGCACAAGGTTGCGTTAAAAGTTTAACGCTACCATGAAAGGGGGTATGAAAGCTCTGTTGCGTTTAAAGAATGATAATTATTTCTTCTTACCCCTCTTTCCAGCGAGCATAGGGTGTTTGCGCTGCTTTGTAGCTTGCTTGTTAATCTTGTTTATGGGGGGGTTCTTTATTGGCCCCCGGTTGCCTCCACGCGGCAGGACAGGCGGCATCCTGGGGTACACTGGGAACAACAATATTAAATGTTTTATTTTTTAATAAGAGAAAAATATTTGGTTAAAAACTAAATATTATCATCATCAACCGATATCGTCACACTGCTGACCACGGGTCTCCCCTCACTTTCATGAGGAGGATTAGGCGATAATCCACCACGGGGCCCAGATCCGGATTGGTGGATAACATACCTACCTCTGAAATAATTCTCGGGTAGATATGTGGATTAAATATTATACAATTATATAGTTATTTATTTCAAATGAAACGGCTGCTACCAATTACATCAAACGAAGACATTTTTAGAAATTTTGTACTGAACATAATGAACATCATAGATAATCTGAAGCCTAGTTTTAAGGAAAAGGATGAACCTATTGTACCTAATATGCGTAGAATTACTCACAAATTCAAGAAACGGAATAAATACTCGCATCTTTTGGGCGCATAGGTTTTTGCAAATACATGAATCTCACGGCCAAACAAAGGATTAATATACAAAGACTCAAATATAACTCTTGTCGATGTCAACAAACACTCGCCGTCCGAGCTGCTCCTCCCCCATATTTACTGAGAGCGTCCTGTTATGTGTGTATAAATAAATAAATCAAAGTAATTAAACCTAACAACGCAGTGTAGCCTACCGCCACTTCAGTAACTATGTATTATATCGACGTCCGCAATGGCCACCATTACATACCCAAAATTCCCCCCAAGGGTGGAATAGAGAGAGCGGGAGAGATGAGATACCCTTCATTATAAAGGATGTCCTAAAAATATGGACGGTATGGATTTTTATGGAACGTTTAATATGCATTGATGATGAAGAACAATTTCTAGCCTAAAAAGTCTGATGAAGATCATGAAGGCACACGAGTTAACGTCAAACAGAGTACCCGATACATATTATGCCAATTTGTCTTAATAGACCATGCCTCGCATTGTTCAATAAACAATAATGTAATTTAACATCCTGTACAATGCAATTAAGCGTTCGTCTGATGCAGGAGTCGCACTTCTACTCGTATAGATATAATATACCAACGGTAAATTCATCAGCATTGCTGCTAGAACGTGCGCGTTTCCATTATACTACCCACCATCCGGCACGACTTGTAAATCAAAATTTACAGAGGTAGGGTATGAAGAGTTGGTTTTGGTCATGCCACATTTGAAAAGCGAAAAAAAGCTGCGATAGCTCAGTGGGAGAACGTCCGCCTTCCATGGAGAATGCAAGCACGTACCGCTGTGTTTCTTGTAGAACCTCATCATCATCATCGACCCATATCGTCGCACTGCTGAGCGCGGGTCTCCCCTCAGTTTCTTGAAGAGGGCTAGGCCATTGTCCGCTCCGGGGGCTCGATCCGGTTTGCTGGATAACAACCTCCGAAATAGTTCTCGGATAAGTATGTGGGTTTCCTCACGATGTTTTTTTTCACCGAAATGTCAGTGATAATTACGTAAATAATGCTTATCACATAAACTCATTACGTGCCCGCACAGGGAGTTGAACACACGACCTTCTCCTTGGAAGACAGACGTTCTCTCACTAGGCTACCGCTGCTTGTAGAACATGATTTAGATGTAATGTAGATTAAATTATAAGCTCTCTATTATTATATAATAAATGCGAAAGTTTGTGTGTTTGTGCGATTGTGTGTTTGTCCTCTCTTCATACCCTAACGGTTGCACGGATTTTGATAAAATCAAGATACAGATCCTGAGGTCCTGAAATAGAACATTGGATACTTTTAACCCGTCAAAATTAACATTTCCTGTGGGATTAATAGTTAACGCGAGTGAAACCGCGGGGCGCTGCTAATAATTTGAAATGCGCAAAGCAGACTCTAAGCTACCAAAAAGGGATAACTGCATTGAAATTGGTTCAGCACTTTTGAAGAGATGCTAATAAAGAAATATTATAGACTGACAGAAACCTTTTAAATAAAATACTCCTGCTCTTATAGTTTGTTTACATCACATCACACTTATTATTAAAAATGTGAAAGGTTGTATATAAATTTGTTCCTTCTATACGCCGCAATGGCTGAACAGGTTTGGATAAAACTTTGTGTGGAAATAGATTTAATATCCCTGATATAACACATAATTTTTTTTACCCCGATAATTACAGTATTGTGTCTGTTTGTCAGGTTTTTTTTAAGATTAGATAGTTTTTGGCGGTTTTCTACATAATACAGTAAAAATATTTATTATGTTTCGGTTCATACCTAACGTTGCTCAAAACTGTGTATGAATAATGGAACCACACCACGTTCGCACAAATTACTAGAGGAAATACCATTTCATGAGCACCAGAGCATAAAAGCATGTCTGATATTCAAAGTGCTTGCGCTTTCTGCCAAATTTAAAACATAGTAATTGGCATTTTTTTAACAAATAATTAATTTATTTTCGTTTACTAGCCAACTTAATTCAATGTACAAGAATAACTATTACATGTTGATTATTAAAAAAATCTCAAACAGTGCGCGAATATAAAATAACCAATTTGACTATTCATTTGTAATTCAAGGTATTTCGCCCATCCTTTTAAATTTTAATATTTCATAGGGTTCAATACCTGAGTTCTAAAATAAATGTTGCCTCTAGTCTAAGCAACTATTACTTTAGCGTTAAGGATTTTAACAACTGCTTAAACGTTAAAAAATATTATAATGTTACTGGGTAGTAAACGCTTCCGCAATCGTTGCAGGTTAGAGTGACAGTGACCTCTTCCAATCAGGCGTTGTTTACCGTTCTACGTTTTCAATTAAAAAATAATTTTATAATTTTAAAATTATCCATTACTGTATTTTTGATTTAAACAGTAGAATTAAACAGGATGCTGCGGCATGTCGTATACCTGTACTGTGCAGGTATCTTTGTCGGGGGAAGGGAGAAGGTAAGCCTCCCCCTTCCAACAGATGAACATGTATAGATGATGACATTAATTGCTAGGGGGTAAACCCCCAGCAAAAGAGCAGTACTCAGTATCAACGATAATTTTGAGTGGTTATTTCAGAAAAACATATTTGTTATTTTCATCGTACTTTTGAAATTGGTTGGAAATCGATGTGATGATCGTGAGTTATTTAAAATCAAATAATAGACTGATATTTTATTGGTCATAGGTTACGTCCCTTTTCATCCTTAAAAACAATTCGGCGAGATTTAGATTTGCATCAACAAACCGCAAAAACAGTTATTATAATTCAGTTAGCGTACATCCACATAAGACAGTCTTAGGTTCCACTATCAACTTAATTTAATACCGATAGCTGTTGTCCGAACAACTTATGATAAATGAATATCTACATAAAATCAGCTACGTAATGACTTCAATGGAAAATTTTACCGCTTAAATAAATATCTCATTTCGCCCCTGTTGTCACCCTCGTAATGCCAAAGCGTAACCCCCGGCTTTGAGAGCAATGTTGGAGCTGGGGTGGCTCAACTTTTATCCTTTGAACAAAATTACTCTCCAGATCAAACGAGAAAATGAAAAAATAGGTACTCCTTAAATTCTGTCTAGACAGTAATGCGTGATTCGCAATTTCGTTCCATCAAAAGTGTAGTGAAACAATATTGAATAGGTAAGTAAATTTCTTACGGGTGTTTTTTTTTGGATACATAGAATTAAAATAAACATTTTAGAAAATCGATATCACAGCGTAATTGATCATCAGACGCCTTGTTGGCACTTTTGTTATTATTTTAAAAAAGTCGTTTTTATTCTCAATTTGACGATGAGGACTTGAGAAAGATGCATTTCCTGGGACAAGTTTTTTGTCTGCATTTTTTGCTTTTTCCCGAATTAAGTGAGGAGTTCGCAATGCCGATGCGCTGTATCTCTTTGCCTCCTTTTACAAGGTTATGTTATTTAGTTAGTTTGTGAGTTTACGTCTTCTGCAGTTGAATTAGAACCACTTCCTCTTATACTACGGAGTTGAATTTTTTCATATTAGCTCAGTCCTGATGGTAATGCATTTTAATGGTAACCATGACCAGATTCGAGATCCTATGTAAAAAAAATATTGCTTCACTGAATAATATTCAAGGAAAGAAAAACAGCATGCCTATTTTGCTGGTATGGGGTGATGATATCCTTACAAAATAAATAAATAAAATAAAAATAGTACATAAAAAAATTAAAAAAAACATTATAAATACTTCCTTCAGAATTTTCTTGAAATAATGAAAAAAAAATACTGAAAAAGATTTATTGTGAGAAGAAGCGCGCGTTGATGTCTAATGCCCGGCGCGCAAGGCTTACAATATTTCTTTCTTCTTTCTTTACCAAGGTCTAAATTATAATGGCCGATAATTACACTTTAAGGTCTGCTTTAAATTCACTAAGCCCACATACTGTTATTTATCTACGAGCCAAAAAACAATTAATAATAATAATTTTGACCAAGTGTCACTTCGACCAGAAAGTGCATAATTTTTTTTTACTGGTTCCCGATCCTAAAATATGCCTCCATCGAAATAATTTTAGTTTTAAAACTCTTGTTTAATATTAATATATTAATATATTCATAAGTCCAAAGTTGCATCAAAATTCGTGCCAAACAGTTGTTTTGAAACTTGTATTTTTATTTATTTAATATATTTTCATTTTGCCGTTGTATAGTTCCGTATTTTAAAAAAATACGCTACTACTAAGAGCCAAAGGTACCCTTACAATTATGATCAATCCGTTGTCTATCCGTCTGTCTGTCAAGATCTTTTTCTCAAGACAGCGAGGAAGTATGAAGTTCAAATTAATGTATTTACTTTAATATCTATATTACTTATATTAATACGGTGAGTTTAAAATCAGTACACTTGCAATATCATGAAAAAAAAAACAAACTTCTATGTCAGCGCCATGAAAAGATACGGCCCGTGCCGCACATTTAGATTCTCGCAAGGGAATCAAAACCTATACATGGTACTGTTGACCTAGAATCAGGAAACTTGGCAAGAAGCTTGCTTCTTGCCAAGTTTCCTGATTCTGTTTGTGCAAGACCAAGGTCTTCGGACCAAGGTTTTCGGATTTTTCCCTTAAATTGTGCAAGTACCAAGGTCTTGCACAATTTAAGGGAAAAATCCGAAAACCGTAAATTTGTTGATACATAAAAAAAATTTTGTTTGCCATTCGTAAACTGACCACGGCCTATGTCGATGTAGAAAACTGGTGTCCACCAGTTTTCTAAAGTTAAAGTTAAGTTTGTCGGACCCCTCGGTGTGCGAGTCAGTCTCAGACATGGCAAGTTTATTTTTATTAGATACAATTTCATATTATTTCAGACCGACTACATGAAATAGTGGAGTGATCATAGACTGTCTTATGACAGCATCCGTCAATCGAGCATTCGTACGGACAGTCTATAATGGAGATGCTGCGCGCGTGCCGTTTTCAATAACTAAAATATGACTCATGTTGGACCCGACGCCCGCCCACAATGATCGACCGACGTAACTCAGTTCTATGACCCCGCGTACTCACACCGTAAAATACGTGCGTCATACCCAGGAGAGGTCACAACCGGTCATACCGCTTGCGCATTACTAACTTGGGGCACCTAGTACTACGGACTATTTTTTTTTAACAACGACGGTCACAATTAAGACGAAAGAAGATTATGGTTTTACCATTACCTAAGCCATTATTCTTCTGTTCCTTCAATTTTCCATTATGTTCCTTTTAGAATTTTGGAGGAGTTCTGGCATGATCAACAGCCGTATTATATAATAGAAATGAAAATTGAAATGGGATTCATTTGATATTTCGTACATTATTTAGTATGCACGTCCAATGAATTGGATTTTCGTTTTCCTTTGTTATAAAATTACGGTGATCTGGGTAAGTACTGCGCAAGCGCTGCGACCGGTTGTGACCTCTCCGGGCTATGACACGTAATTCTGGTGTGAGAACGCGGTGCCATGAAACTCTAATAAAAAAAGCTATGCTATGTTTAAAAGTCTAATAGTACTAAGTATAACATTTACCTACACAATGATTTTCTGTGTTTTCATTAAATCGTTAATTTATAATATTTAAAAACCAAAAAAAAACTCTTAAAAATAACTCTTGTGTTTGTACTATTATATAACTTTGGCTAGGGTACTTTGTATATTTTTCTTATTTGGCTGTTTGCTTATTATTAAAAAAAATTACCCATTCTAGCAAGTGCTGTGCGAAATAAAAAAAATAAAAACATAAAACAATTTTTTTAATTTAATTTATACAGTAGTCCCTATATTGATCTATTCTAGCTGATGAATCCTGTCACCCACGGCTTTAGAACTAAAATATCACATATCAGCGCAATGGTAGAAACGACATGAAATATGATAAAATCTTATGTTTCCAACGGCGATAGCCATAAGGTAGAATTCCGTAGACCGCCTAAAATATGCGTAGGTGCGAAAATACAGATGTGTGGCGCTCGGAAGCAGCGGGCGCCATAAATTTGCCATCTTGAGTGCGTCAGTCGGAATCGGAATTCTTACCTTCAGTGATCTAGCTTGCAAACTTTGTCTAACAATAGCGTTGTTTTTGGTATCTCAATTATGAAACGGCACTGAAACAATTTCTTTGAAAACACTAACATTATATCGCTCATTTGTAACAAGAACGTTTTATGTCCTCAACATTATATTGCGAAATTAACACGTTATTGCCGCAAATGAGTGATAGTGATAAGGGCTTTGTTACCAGCGAAATTACTGGACATATGAGACTTTAGAACTGATGTCTCAGGGTGACGAGCGTAGCGCAGTGCCGCGCAGGATTACGCACGGCTCTGGGTTGCGCTGTGATTGTAATGGGCAGGCATTGCGCTCACCATCAGCTGAACGACCAGCTCGTGTCATCACTCAGCCAAATAAAAGAAAAAGATATATTTGGCGACGCGACGTTTATTTTGCGTAGTTTAGTCAAGTAACCTGTCATATCGATGGTGAAAGGTTTTAAGCGTTGCTTTTGGTTGTTACAGGCGATTGAATCCGGGGGCAACACCTATGGCGTCGCTGGTCGATAGCCTGCGCGTGGTGTACTCGCGTGGGTGAGCCTCCACTGACCTCCGCCACCCTGGACCCTGCCCGTCAAGATTATCCGATCGGTAAGTCAGTGATAGATAGGAAATAAAGTTTGAATATATCTGTTTTAATTATTATTTTTATTAATTTTACACTCTAGGACACGTATTGTAAATAAGATCTTTACTGTATTTGTGATATGTTACTTTAAACCTTTTTTTTTAATTTTAATGCGTATACCTTGTTACGGGACCTATTGTGAGTCTTGGGTAGGTGAATTAGGCAAGTGTAGTGCTTACCCCAAGGCATAGATATAATTGTAAATTAATAAATAGTATCGTTGTCTGTATTTCTGAACGCGTGTTACTGTGCCTTTTCGAGGAGTTTAGAGATTATTGCTCTAAACGCGGCGATACTGGCGCTCTAACGCGCGTTACCGCGCGTTCAAGTGAACGATTGCACGTTTAATTATGTATGAATGTCTGAACGCGACGAGAAAACGTGCGTCAGTTTTTTGTCATCTGAAATAGGGATGTTACGGAGCTTCAATCGGAACCGAAGTCGGAGTTAAAGTTTATAAATTTAGTTTGTTGGAACCGGAGTCGGAATCGGAGTTTATAAATTTGGTAAGTCGGAACCGAAGTCGGAATCGGAGTTGGTGGCAGAAGAGAGATGTGTTAAGGGCAGGCCTGATAAAATAAAATTGTACAAACAGTATTCAATCAGCCTGTTTAATTTTAATTAAACATTAATAGACTTACTTGACATAGGCATAAAATATTATTTTAAATAACTGTTGGCAAATTAAATCAAATGCATTGACTCCCAAAGTAGCAAGACTTCCGATTTAAAACCTCAGATTTAAAAGTGTCGGAACCGGGGGTGTAATATAATCGGAAGTTCAGACTTATCGGAGTCGGAGTCGAAGCTCCGTAACATCCTTAATCGGAACATAGCCTTAGTAATTTTAAGTAATGATTGTTCCTCAAGCTATGCGATTTATAGACTTTATGAAATTACGATCGTTTAAAAAAAATTAAATTACGTCACGCTTTTTTAAATTATTTAAATTAATAATAATAAAACATTGTAAAAAAAGGGCGAGGTAAAAAGGAATAAAGAAAAAAAAGAGAGAGAAAACTAATTTCTCTTCTATTCTATTGTAACTAGAATTTATTGGTCAATAAATAATTTTTAATTATTACCTACTCACTTTATTTCTAAAAAATCTCACGATTATGCCTGGACTTTTATAGCGGTAGTGGAGCCATAGACACCATAAAGAGGCTCTTTGGATAAAAAAAATAGACGCTATGAGGTTGGATAAGAGGAACTATTATAGAATTGAAAACTATATATTTGGGCTATGAAAGTGATTAGTTAGTGGATTATTGAAACCTTGCTATGAATGAGGCTCAAGCACGTGCCTATTCCACCGCATCAAAAAGTCTAGAGGCAGTTGGTGACTTATGGTCAAATACTAACCCCCGTTTAGTTAGCTCCGTTGTTGTCATTACTGATTTTTCGGTAAAGGAAAACATCGCGAGGAAACACGGATATATATCAGAGATATGTAATCGACTAATCCGGACCAGCAACCCTAAGCAGTAATTCCAGTGAAAATTGAAACGGCTTTCATTTCACATATTTCCCTCACTAAAAACATCAAATGAGTCATTATAATTTGTCATTCACCTTGGAGATACATAATGTAATAGGCTGCAGGGCAGAAATTTTTAATACGAAAAACCACGTAAAAACCTGTTCAAAATCTAACGTATACCGTGTGTTAGGGCATGATTTACATCTGAGGGCTAAGATATACCAGCAGAGTTACACGTGTCAAATGACTGCAGCTTTTTACACATACACATATTGACTCTTCCTGGTTCTCCGCCCCCGCAAACCCGTTCAAGTAATGCGTTTTTGATATCCTTTACACATTTTTTTCTTTTTTCCTTCTAGTATTGGGGTCAGGATCTATGTACGCAATCATGATGATAATAACTGATAATCCGGGTTTTTCCCAATTTTTCTTTCGTTATGGAATATCTATATATTACGACCATTAAAAAAATTACTACAATTATTGTTAATGCTGTTAGCAGAATACTAAAGGCGCAACATTGTCAATTTTGCGACCCTTCTCATAAACAATTATTTGATTCTATAGAGTAGGAAGGGGTCTCGGCTGCCGAAAAATCGTTAACAGTTCGGGTTCATCGGTTGATCGGTAATTTCCGTGCGTCCCCGGACGATGCCAGTTATGTTGTAGAGATGTACCCTGTGTCGATTGTACGAATCAAAATTAACGACTCGCGCTCTCTACGATACCGACCTACTCGTCAATCGTTAAAAATCGTCATTCTCATTTGATGAGCCACTTACGATCCGCCCAGTTCCTAGCGAACTGCGACCGACCGAAATCGAATTATCAGCGTGATCCGCGATTGATATAATAATTGTCATACGTACAAGACCGAGCGGCCCTCGACTTTTTCTCAATCGACTTGGATTTAGCCGATGAGCCCATATTGACCGCATCACTCAATCTCGGTGACAGATGTATTAAATGAACTAAATTAGACATTAATTACATGGGTATGAAGCTCTCGACCCGGAAATATCCAATGGATAGCGATTGGCTTGGTAACTCAATCGGGGTAAAATTGCGAGGCTAAAATTCGACTTTATATCTATAGACTTACGAAAGTAATGCAACTAAAAGATATTTCTATGGCTGACGGGAACACATTGACATGACGACATAAATGATTTTTTTTGTAAGCTTAATCGATCCTATGCATTAAGATCTTATATGAAAAAATACAGCTCCAAATATACATAACTTATGGAGCAATCGACTTTGGTCCTTTTGGCATCTAACATTTTAACGACTTTTACTTGACAAAACATGATTTCAAATTAACGATTCACATGTTTTCATGAACGAATATTGATATTTTGTTATATCGACCTACACTCTTTAAACAAAATAATACTCGTTAAACTAATTTACCGATTTATCAGAAAAAAGTGAAAACCTTAATATATAATATTATATATATTTATAATAATTATAGACATGTCAAGTTATTCCCGCCAGCCACGGATTTGTTGTTGAGCATTATTAGAATATTAGATTAGGTCTTAAGTTCAGACTCCTGAACTGGCTCGGTTTTTTGGCTCATCGGTCTCGGACAACCGAGATCTGAGAATATGTCCCATCGTCACAGCACTAGTGGACACGGTCTCTTTCGTTTACATCGGTTGCTTCCTGATGGCTCAATTGAACGAGTTTTGCCGACGACGCCCGAGTTACCTTCGGTCGAAAACGCATTTGTTTCAAGGATATCCCAGGAGACAGCACCACAGCACGCAACAGCCATTAGGTTATCTTTGAAGGTACGTGAACCGATTTGCATTATTCTGTCGATATTATGTATTCTAATGTATTTTTATATTAAGTTATTTTTAGAAACTAAGAGAATAACATAAAATATCTTTTCAAATGGTAGTAATTTTGACATAAAAAGGTAGTTCCTTTTTTCTTGATAAACTAGTTATCTTCATTTAAAAATACTAGTGGTCGCCCAGTGGTCGAAACTCAAACATAATTTATGTAAATTATCAGTTTGAACGTTGTTAAGGTTCTAATGTCAAATAATATTGCCTCTACAATCTGAAAACTGAGAAGAGATGTCAATACCCTTTTAAACCTTTGTATACTTTGTTATGACCTCTTACTCCCGAACTCTTTGTCTATTATACTACTTTCAATAAATTTTCATGTCAAAGTGTCAACGCTTACATGCCTGTCTGTCATAATGTATGTGTGTATGTAACAAGTGAGTCAATTAAGTATTAATAAATTAGTGTATTACACGATTTTTCATAAAAAAATGTTGCCAGCAGAATTTACTTTGTGTTTACCTAGTATTTTGTTTTGTAATTTTGTGCTTTGTTTCAGTTCTTTTTTGTTTTTCTTGTATGTATAATTTTAGTTCTATTATTGCTACTTTATCTATTATTTATTATAATAAGTTCAAATCCCAGTGCGGGCAACTGTGCTTATGTAAAAAAAGGCATATGTACGTAATTGGATAGTTCTCAGAAAATTTAGATACTCGGACACACGGGTTAATTAGAAAATCAAAATTACAAACTAAAATGAAAGTCTCCACCTTTCTTCAGAATTGTGTAGGATATTGACCTCAATGCAGCTAGTGTCCTTCCAACTATCCTAAGAGATACCTTGCCCTAAATAGGCAAAACAAAGTTACCGCAACTTAAAATATTCGGGCAGGTGAAATCGGCAATTTTTTGAGAAGTTCCCAATTATTACTCGCTTTTCGGTGAAGGAAAACATCGTAAGGAAACCCACATTGCCCCATACATATCTACCCAAGAATTATTCCGAACGTAGTTATGTTGTCCACCAATTAAGACCGGGCCTCCGTGGTGGATTTAAAATCCTCCTCACGAAAGTGAGGGGAGATCCGTGTCCAGCAGTGGGACGATATGGGATGTTCATGATGATGATGATTTATCGGTTTACTTTGTTCTGGCGGTTTGTGCCTTGACGTCACCGAACGGTCCCAGCGGAAGGCCAGCGCTGGTTGTTTGCATCCAGGATCGAGCTGGGTTGGGACCCTTTAGTTATTATTTTATAATTTTGTGTTTTTGTGTTCATTGTTACAAATAAAATAATTTGCTTTCTTTCTTTTTTAATAGTTTATTTATTTAAATACCGTATTTCTTAATATTATTTTATAAAAATATTTATCAAGTAATAGATCCTGCACTTGTCCTTCATATAAACTTTAACTGTGCCAAATTTCATATTCCTTCGTCCGCGCAATTTTTGTAAAAAGTGATCACATGTTTTTGCTTCACGTATATATATTACTAGCTATACCCGTCATGTTCATTGCGTTCAATGCATTCATTTAGTTCATTACGTTCTTTTCGTTCATTTAGTTACTTCGTTAATTAAGTGCATTACGTGCATTTAGTTCTTCACGTTCATTTTGGTCATTAAGTTAGTTTCATTCAATTTATACATTTCGTCCATTGCATTCATTTCGTTCCTTTCATTCATTTCATTCGTTTCGTTCATTACATTCATTTTATCCTTTCATCCACTTATTTCATTTTATTTCTTTCGTTTAGTTCATTTCAATCGTTTCGTTCTTTTCATTTCACACCATCACCACCTTTAATTTATTTAATTTAATTAGTTCATTTTGATCAGGTGTTCATTACGTTCATTTCATTCTATTTTTCATTTCATTCTTTACGTTCATTTTGATCATTTCATTCATTTCGTTTCTTTCGTTGATTTCATGCGTTTAGTTCATTTCATTCACTTTGTTCGTTTCGTTCATGTTGATTGTTTCGTTCATCCGTTCATTTTGTTCATTTCGTTAATTACGTTTATTTTGTTTAAATCATTCCTTTGGTTCATTCCATTTGTTTCGTTCATTTCAATCTATCGTTCATTTCATATTTCATAACCAGTGTCATGTCATAATGATAGATTGTCGAATAATATCAATTTAAATCGATCGATCGGGCATCCCATATCGTACATTCGGCACGTTCGAAATATCAGAAAATATAAATAGACTTTTACCTTTTTTGTTTTTGTGCTTATTTTTTTTTTAAACTTGTGTTTTTTCGTGTGTTAATTTGTAATATGGTTGGAGTTTAAACCATTATGTTAACGTGTTCAAGTGTGGCCACACGATAAATAACACTTCACGATCCACATACCTACATACTTAGATCCTGGCCCCTAACTAGAATTCATGTATCTAAGGAATCACGAACCACTAGGAACATAGCTAACGAACACCTATCGAGCAAATACTCGTGATTTGCATAAATCTTTGCCTTGTGCAGGAGTTGAATCCGCACCTCACCCTTCGCAGTCGGCTCATCATCCACTTACGCCACGGAGGCCGTTTAGGCGTCAAGCCACAATATATTGTTCTTCGACTGTAGTCATAGCAACATAGCAAGAGGAGTGGATGAAAGGCGATGGTAGCCTCTGAAATACGCCGAATATAATTACGTTGCCACGCTAAAACAATATGACAGCGACGTGAACGTTCCAAAAACAATCAATAGTCCTGAAGTTAAGGTATGAGTGACAGGTGGGGGGGGGGGGGGGGGCAAGGCCTAGGCAGCTAGCAGAAGGAGGAGGAATAATACCTGTGACAGCATTCCTTGTTGTCAGTACGCACGCGCGTTGTTCAGTCTTGCCAATACAAGGATACAAGTACTTATTTATTCTGTGATACAGCCTCCGAGAGGCCCGCGCCCTTCACGCCCCCCCCCCCCCCCCCCCCCCTCCCGTACTATTTAACGTACTCTAGTACCATTAAGTTAATATAAATACTAAATCGTAATATAGTAACGATAGGGAAAAATAGGTACGCCACAGTCACGGCACTGCCTGACAACAAAAAAACATAATTAAGAAAATTACGAAACCTATAATTCTCTCTCTTTCTATCTTCACTAGCTTATATCTCCCTCTCAACTTCATCGATCACACTTTCGTAACGCTCTTGCCGCGCATTCACCAGCTTACTCCCCAAGTCAAGCGTGCGTACAGAAGCTTTACTTAAAAAATAAACATTAAAAACATACTTGTCAAAATTTGTAAAGCAAAACGCTAATGCTCGAGCTATGAGGGGCATTTAAGGAATCTGTGTTCTGGAAATTACCCTCGAGGTAGCTCGATTTGAATAGTGGGATTCCCGCCAAATTCCAGAAATCCCCCTCGAGGGGAACGGCTTAGGGGAATTCCCGGAATACTCCAGTACATTGACATAATTTGAATTATGTAAATTACAAAAGTATTTAACTGTGTAAGAACGTTTAAGTAAACACGAAATAACCTCTACGTTTTCCATAAAGCTTTTACCAAAAACTAATTTAGGTTCTATGAACCATCCTTGGCAAAATCAGCATAACTTGCCCTCCCTTATGCCAGCCATCAGTCATCCTAACGAGTGCCGCAACCTTAACCGATCACCTCAGTTAAGTTGGTCTTCCTCAGATAAACAGGCCAGCCAGAACATTTAGTTCAGTCGTCTAGAAGTATAAGTAACCCCCAAATCCCTTAACGCAATGTTAATGATTTTCCATTTTATTTTTCTTCTGACGACTCATTTCTGTGTATATAGATTTTTATTTCAACATCATCATCAACCCATATCGTCCCACTGCTGGGCATGGGTCTCTTCACACTTTAGTGAGGGAGGTTAGGCCATATTCCACCACGGGCGCCCGGTCCGGATTGGTTACAACATGTGATAGATCAATATAATTTGAAGGGCTATCGGTGATAAACAGCCTCTCTCCCATTTCTAAAATTAGGTCCTGCGGGTCCTTGCCTTCGCTGGGGAGGTACTACTACGGTACTACCTAACGATTTTGCAAGGGCGTGGTTCTAGGCGAGTTTCGATCAATAACGCTGGAGACGTATAGCGGAGCGCAGACGCGCGCGTTTTCTTCCACGGGCGCGTAACGCTTCTAATGCACGGAACAAAGCGAAGCAAGGCGCTTTGTGACCGATTAAGCTTGAGGTGTAACTGTGAGCTGGAAATGACAGCGCGACCGACGCCGACGTACGCACCGACGGTCGGTCGAGCACTACAGCCGTCCTTTTTTAGACACGCGGTAACGAGTCAAGCCAAGTTCTCAAAATGAAATTTAAAATTATTATGATTTATTTTGGGATCGTAAAATGTGTTTTCATTAAAAAAAAACACCCATCGCCCATCACATACTCTATGAGGGAGAAACTGCGAGCCGTAGCAATACTCAGATACAGGCTAAACACTTAACTCTCCTTTTTTAGCTTTGCCGCAGTCGGGTAAAATAGGTTTCAGGGAGGTAACGCTACACTTTTTGAAGCGCTTCAGTAGCACGTTTCGTTAATTAATATTTGGGTTTGTTAGTTATTTGACCATGTTTTATTTCTCTATGGAGCAAATTCTAAAGTTAACCCGGACGAAGTCGTGGGCAGAAGCTAGTACTGTATATTATTTGAGTTGAATATAAGTTGGTAGCTTAGTAGTTTGTAATTGATAGTTTTAGATAATTAGAACATAATTACATTACATTAATTAGAAACAGAAAGTCCTAGTAAGGGGTCAGAATCTATGTATGTAATCGTGATGCCTTATTATTATTATTATTCCCTTAATTTATTTTACTTCTTAAATTATTTTTTAAATTATTTTTGGATATTGAATGAAAGGATTATGAATTGGCTGCGGCTTCTAAGAGACTCTTTATAATTAAAAACTGTTTTTTTTTAAGTATCTACCATTTGAAAAGATTTTAAATGTGCCTACCAATTAATAATAGCAAATCAATTATATATTGACATTATTTTGCTCTTGTAATTTGCAGGAAGTTCATTATTTCCAGAATTCCACACAGCGGCGAGATGACACAATCGACCCAGCATAATTATTACTGTATAATAACTGAATTAATAGTGTTCATATTTAAGTCTCAATATAATATATTAACACGTTCACTGCTGAAAACACAACTCTAGTGTTTTTGATAACTTCCCGCGAGTACGGGAAAACACAACTGTTGTGTTTTTTATAACTTCCCGCGAGTACGGCAAAACACAACTGTTGTGTTTTTTATAACTTGCCACGAGTACGGCAAAACACAGCTGTTGTGCCTTTGATAACTTCCCGCGAGTACGGCAAAACACAACTGTTGTGTTTTTTATAGCTTGCCACGAGTACGGCAAAACACAGCTGTTGTGCCTTTGATAACTACCCGCGAGTACGGCAAAACACAACTGTTGTGTTTTTTATAACTTGCCGCGAGTACGGAAAACACAACTGTTGTGTCTTTGATAACTTCCCGCAAATACGGGAAAACACAACTGTTGTGTTTTTTATAACTTATCGCGAGTACGGCAATACACAGTTGTGTTAGCGGTACGGGGAAACACAACGGTGTGTGCAGATCCTTAACCGTGACTAGACAAGATATTCGGCTCAGCAGTCAAAGTGTTAACTACGAAGCTTAATATTTATTTCTATAATTAATGATAGCGTAAGTACTCATAGGTATTATATAGCTCCTAGTATGTCTAGTCTTTTCGTACATTTGTAAATACATGTTAACAAGATGTATGTATTTTTTAAGTAACAGATTGACGTGACGAGCTATAAGTTCATGTATTCAAAGACCTAGTGAAAATATTCTATTATTATTGTTAAGTGCAATAAAACATTTGACGAAATTGCCCCAGTTAATTATTTTACAACATTGCCCAAAGATTTACACGTAAAAGTTTAGAATATTTATCAATTTTATCCACCCATACAAGAACATCACCCGTGGCGGATTATGGCCTAATCCTCCTCACGAAAGTTAGGAGACACCCGTGCTCAGCAGTGGGACGATATGGGTTGCTGATGTGATCATCGCATGAGGATAGGTACCCGCTGGATGCCGCACTAACTTACGAAAGCTCAGAAGCAGGCTCGTATAGAATGATGCCTTCGCATAATTCGTTAACTCGAAGGCTTGTCTCGGTGTGTTTATAACGTTAACACTATCACAGAAGACAATTCTTGGATGAACCAATAAGATCCAGACGAAAAGCCAGTCAACAGTTTGGCTGATTTAAAATGCTACTGCGGGAATGTTCAGGTGAACGGTTTACTCGTCTTGTATCTGAGTACAATTTAAAAAAAACTTTATCTACTTAGAGATCTTTACTTAGAGATAAAGCGTAAAGCGGTCGAGAACGCAAGGAAAATTTAAATCGGCAGCTTTTTCACTTGGTGTGAATTCCTATACGGAATGAATGGGGATTTAATCCCGAATGGTGTACAACCCATAAATGCTTGGTATAAGGTTTCACTGCCATGAGCAACAAGCGACCGAACAGGGAACTCCGCGGATGACTGCTTCAAGGCCCTTCCCTAGCCCGGGTTAGCAACTCGATACGGGTCAGCACAAATATCGCTCAAAACACTATTGAAATAACGCCCAAGTCAGCGCGCACTTCAACGTGGCGGTAACGTCAAACACTCCGTCGTAATAGAGCGAAAAAAGAAATCGTTAGTACAGTTTATAAATACTAAGTAAATTATCTATCGTTTGACACGTATATGAGTAAAATCAGTAAAGCCTTTTGGTAGAACATGCACCATTAATAAAATATTAGCAATCTGTTTTTTTTTTTAAAGATTTCAATATTTTTAAAAGTTAAAGTTTAGAAACTCTTTCTACTCCGGGCCCAATAAGTCTAAAATCGATGTGCGTACTCTTCAATAAAAAAAAATGTGAAGGATAATAATTTTAATAGTTTTTTACAAAATCGCTTCCAATTAGTTTCAAAGAGGGTTTCAAAGATTTTTATTAGGTAAGGTCGTAGATGACATCGGATATTACGTCATTTGAAACTGCGCGCGCACCTCTAATCAGGGTCGCAGGTAGCGGTGGGCGATTCCGAGATGATTCTTTGTTTCGATTGTTCAAACATGTCAATGGTTCTCGATGATTTTCAAGCACGCTTGAATTTAAGCGAAACCTAGTAGTTTTTAAAAATCCATAAGTAAATAATTACGTTTGGTACCATCGACTACGATTATTTCGATTTTAGATCGCGCACGAAATGTCAGCAGGGCCCGGCAAGTCAGTCGACTCGGAATAATCGAAAAACATCTCGATGGTTCAGTTGGGGAGCGATATGTTTATAAGCTCGATTGTAATTTTGCAATTGTAATTTTAAGTATGGCAAGGATTTGAACGAATTCGATGCCGAAGTAACTTTTCAACTTGATACCTCTACGTATTTCTGGGACAATGGGTATAACAGGCAGACAGACGGACACGAAAGTGTTTCTATAAGGGCTCCTTTGCCTTTTGGGGTACGGAACTCTAAAATAAGGAATAAAAGAGGCCCGAGAACAGACCCCTGTGGCACACCCAAAGATACTAGTCTACGAAGAAATTTAAAACCTAGAACCATTAAAAACTGATCGCGGTTTTGGAGGTAAGATCCACACCACCGACAATAAGCCATAAATTCCAGCAGGACCAAGCTTTTGAATCAACAACCTATGGTCGATAACATCGAATGCCTTATATAAAGCATACTACAATCACTGCCTAACCAATTATCCTTTACGTCACACAGTACAATTTGTATTGCCGTTTTGTTTTTTCGTCGCCTATGTTACAGTAGGGCTAACCTTAAATATATTGATTAAAAAAAATTTGGCACCCTAAACCTTGGTCACATGCGCACAAGAAAGCTGACATGCGCAGCTTTACCATCACGGAATGAACTGCATTCTTGCGCCGTTCCGTTTGGATCTAGCACGTACATAATCAAATATAGGCTCCACCCCTCCCCCCCCTTTCTACCCGTTTTTTTTTTAAATCCAATTTGTTGCATCTTGCACGATGCATTCTGGGAACGGCGCAAGAGACAACGCGATTTAACTGCCTTACTTATATGAAAATTGCACATGAGTGCATCTAGATCTTTAGTCGCGATCGATTAAAGTGAAGTTCCTAGTATCTCTTTTACATACCTACATTGTTTAATTGGATCATTTCTACACTGCGGGTGGCATTTTGCACCAAATTGGTAAGTAACACTGAACCGTACAATACGTGTCCCGGATAATATCATAATTTCAGCAAAAATCGCTTAAATTTCACACTTTTATCTGCAATGCACCTGCATTTAATAAAAAAATATTATATTCAACAGAAAGTATTTGAAAAATATATTTTTAAAATATGTTTCCAAAATATTATTTGCTGATTATAATATTTTTATTAAGTAAACATTAATATTTAATAAATATATTTTTTTATCATTTATTATAATTAGGCAAAAATATAGCACTTTTACAAGTCAAACACTTTAGGCTTAACAAAAATTTAGTGGAAATTCCCTTATTTGATTTAATATCTCCTGTTTTGTGCCACATCACACCACAGAATAATTAACAAACTTTTAAAAATTAGCCTACGTGCACTGGTTCCACGGTACATTATTGCCATTACTATTTATTTACTTTTGTTTTATATTATATTTCTTTTTTTATATATTGAGTTAGTGTGTTTTTTTTTAGCTTTTAGTTTTCTGTCTAAGTATTGCGAATAAGGTTTTATAGCTGTTGCATAAGATGCCTGGCGAGCGAAGTAGCTGGCGTACGTGTTCTTCGACAGCGGTTGAGAGTTGAAGCCGGCAACTCATCATAAATACAAATAACAAAAACGGACACAACAAGGCTAGTGCCGCCTATGATAATAAAATGTAACCATCGTCACCCTGAAGCTGCGCCGCCATCTTGGGCGCCGCATTTTGACATTTCGCGCTTACCCATTACGTGAGCCGGGTCGACCACGCCCAACGGAAGTCTCTTTACTGCGGCGAGTAGAGGTCACCTAGATAGATTGAACTCGTCGCAAAGTAATGGTCATTGCACTGCAGTGCTGTGTCAGAGCGGTGCTGTTATACAACGATGACCTTAAATCTGATTTGTTACAACGTTGCTTTCTTGCGTCAGGGCGTTTTAGCGTTTATGGTCCCTAGTCTCATCAAAGGGGTATTTTCGAAAAGTAAACGACTTGTTTTAAAATATGAATAAATTATAGAAATATATTCATCTATCAATTAATAAATCAATCTATCTATCTATCTATAATATAACATTAAAAGTCCTGACTGACCGTTCGACGCACAGCCCAAACCGCTGGTCCTAGAGGCCTAAAATGTTGTGCGGGTGCTACTCCTGATGTGTAAGCTTGCACTATGAGAGGATTATTCGGAAATCTACATCTAAGGGTGAAATATGAAGCTTTTTATTCTCTGGGCCGATTGAGAGTACATACCATAATCTTCAATTTTTTTTTTTATCAGGCTAGGTCGTATGCAAATGCATCGGAGACTACGTCATTTGAAACTGCGCGCGCACCTCCAGTAAGGGTCGCAAGTAGCGGTGGGCGATTCCGAGATGTTTCTTTGTTTCGATTGTTCAAACATCTCAATGGTTCTCAATGATTATTCGCGCGCTCGAATTTAAGCGAAACAGTAGTTTTTAAAAATCCAAAAGTAAATAATTCCGTTCGGTACCATCGACTACGATTTTTTCGATTTTAGATCGCGCACGAAATGATAGGAGCGAGAGTGAGGCAGCGAAGAACGCTAACAGCAGGGCCCGGCAAGTCAGTCGACTCGGAATATTCGAAAAACATATCGATGGTTTAGTCGGGGAGCGATACGTTTATAAACTCGTAATTTTAAAAACGTTTTCTTAATAAAAACGTAATTTTGCACCGAATGGGGTATCGACATCTCTGACTCTCCCATCACTGATGTGACATGTTAAGTAGAGTCATGTGAGAAATATGTTGATATTTCAATATGCTCCAAAGAGTACTAATTATTACGGAAAATTAATGAAACTTTATTCTGTAGTCGAAAACAGTAAGAACCTGGTTGGCTGCTGTTCACACCCACCAGCCCAGCACTATAATCCCGCAGCGGGCGCACTGTGTGCGGCGCAGTGTCTAGCCACTAGTCTGTCAGTCGCACAGTCCGTTCGTATTCCATACACAACTCGTGCCACCTCGTGTAATCCGTGGCAGTTTTAGTTAGTTTAATCAGTTTGTGGAGACCTATTGTGACACTTAGTGACAATTACAGAACAGTACTCTAATGTTGAGCTGGCTAAATAAAGGCCAGAAGGATGTTTACGTAAATGTTCCCCAGCAGATCGAGATCTTCGTGCGAAACGGTAGGTAGTTGCTGCCACACAAAAGCAGATAGATCATGGCCAATTCCAACTGATCATGGGCAAAATCGGACGGAGGGGGGAGGAGAGGCAGGAGAGGTAAAAATAGGAGTTTATTAATACAACTCTATGTTTTTGAAGTGAATCCTTAAGCTGAGGTGGGAGAAGCATCCTCTCCTGGAGAGGGATAGCGCCCACTCTCAGAGCGAAAGTGATTGAATTAAAGCCAAATATACGCGCTACTACGCTACTACGTTTGTGTTAGGTCGCTCAAGGCCGTTAGATCATCCATTCATCATAATTCAAGATTACAATTCTTAAGATTTTCCAATCGCGATCCCAATTAGTGCATGCTTGGTACAATGATTGATGGACCTTGAGCTAAAGTCTGGTTTTTCTTTTATGTTACTAAACCACAAGACGAGCGAGTCGTTCACCTGGCGGTAAGCGCCACGCCTGCCCATAACAGCTACAATGTCACCCAGAACTTTCCATTACTAAATCGTGTGCGGCACTGCAGTGCGTTCTTCTCCCTGAGACATCGGCTCTTACGTCTCATATGTCCAGTAATTTCGTTGTAAAATGAGTATAAGTTGAACCTGTCCATCCTTTTGCACCCTGCATGGACTGGAAAACATTCATTGTCCACAGTACACTATATTTATTAAAACTGAACGTTATAGTAGGGGAGGCCATGATGCTATATGTGGATTTACTCGATCGTCACGTAAACCTATTAA
The DNA here is from genome assembly GCA_912999815.1 of Campaea margaritaria. NCBI lineage: Eukaryota > Metazoa > Arthropoda > Insecta > Lepidoptera > Geometridae > Campaea > Campaea margaritaria. Next base: position 14,259,994 of record OU538788.1, read on the forward strand.
ATTTGGTAGTTTAGATGATAGGAGGAATTAATAATCGTATTATACTTCCACTTTCAGCGGTGGGGAAGCGTCTACAGATTATCAAATTTGTAAAAAATAATTACATGGAAATACTCAAGCGTGCCTAACGTTGCGTACCAATTTTGACCAGCACTGATATTAAGTAGATACAGAAGAGTGTGACGAGACTAGAGTTTTGTTTACCCGATGGTAAGTTCTACACCTTCCACTATCAAGTGAGAGGTTCCGGAACAGAAGCCAATTATTGTACAACTATTATACAACAGAATGTTTTATTTCCAGCTGGTCATATTTCTCACATACTATTGCGCTAAATCTTGTCAAAAACGTACTAAAGAAGGATCTAAAGATGGGCAGCCGGAACTAAACCCCACAAATACAAGTATTTGTCATATTTTAGGTTAGCATAAAACAAAAGTATTACATATTATACGAATCATTCTTTTGTGTTTTCTGCAAAAGCTAGCTGTGAAAACGTTGTAAATTTCAAAATTTGAACAAAAAAGAACTGTAACTCGCTTGGAAGGCAGTTCTCAAAAAATTGCCGTTTTTCGGACACACGGTTTAATAAGAAAATTCAATTACAAACTTAAATTCGAGTTCACCACTAATACTACAGATAAGGCCTAAGATCCTTTCAACTACCCTATGAGTCACTTTGCCCTAAATCGGAAAACAGAGCACAACTAAAAATATTCAGGCAGATGAAATCGGCAATTTTTAATTAGTACCCTGGACCGTTTTGATGAAAAAATATGTAAAAAATACTATTTTTAGAATACGTGACTTACGCCACCACGCATACATTGCAGTACTGCATCTTACCTACAATGTTTATTATTTAATAACACTTTAGAATTCTTAATAGGCGCGCATACATTTATACGAAAACTATTTAAACTATTTTTAATAGAAAATAATTAAAAGGGTGGCGTAATTACGGTTTGTAACTTACTAAAATGTTTGAATAGCTTACTGACACAAGATAAAATTAAAAAAAAAACATGATTCCGATCGCAGCATCTGAACTGTGACTGAACTCTTAAACGGCTGGTCTGATATTCATGAAATTTCGTGTGTGTGTTTAAGTGAGACCCTGGATGGGTTGGACTTACAATTTGACCCGGTAGGTGGCGCTGTAATCAGGTACTAGGTATTTCAATTTTAGGGACAGGACACCGTTTGCTGGTCACGCTAGTATTAGTATATAATATAAAGATATGATAAGACATGGATTTATTGGCTTTTGTCCCGGAACTGCTCAAGTGTATGCTACACTGAATTCTGCGTTAAAACACCCGATGAATAATTATTTAAGTTAATAAATTGTTATGTATGTTGTGTCATTTAAGCCGAACATATTTTATGCGTGTTTCCAGATCCCGCATTGCGTATATCATTGCGGAAGTGGGACACATATGCAGGGCATTTTATTACCTACCGCGTATTTGAGGTTACCATAATTTGCTCATTTACGACAAGAACGGGTTATCTCCTCAATACACCATAAGGAGATAATATATGATAACAACTCTTTATTGCACTCCAAGACATACAAGTAAAAGTAAAAAGATATTGTAACTAAAGGCACAATGGGCGGCTTTATTGCTAAACAGCAATCTCTTCGAGAACCTTTGGATGGAAAGGATTAAAAATATTAAAGCCCATCGGTAGTGTAACAAGTTTTTGTCGCACATGAGTGAATTATTCGGTACGATAACTTAAGTTGCAAAAAAAGTGCAAACGTAATTGCGCTAACTGATCCAAGGGGAGATGGACGGGGGCAGCGAGGGCGGAAAGGGAGATTTTGCCTTTCAAACTCAATCCACAAATCAGTTCCTAATTAGTTTAGTTTATGGAGGATACAGGTAAGGAAGACCGACTTGTGTATGCAAAAGTGTCCGTCCAAATGCGTTAAATTGGGGTGGCGCTACAGTAGCAACAGGGTTAATAAAAAAAGCGCCGAAAGTTATTAAGGATAGATTAATAAACAAGAAAACGGATACTTCCGCTTCGTTACATCCAAGAATACCCTGTATCTACGCTAGCGCCATTCTGACCAGTATGCGTTACGAAAAATGTGATCGGGCTAGGCGAATCGAAGTTGAGAGGGAGATATATGTTAGTGAAGATAGAAAAGAGAGAGAGAGTTACGTTTTTTTTTTTTATTATTTATTTATTTAATTTTTTTTTAAATATTTTTATTGAAATAATTTTTTGTTGAAGTTTTACTTCTACTATATTATGCCCCAGCACACATTTACTTTTTTTCTCTATGTATAAGAGACTTAAGTGTTGACTTGAAAAAGTGTATTATTTTTGCCTACTTGCAATAATGATTAGAATTTAAGTTTTGACGCGCACGAGCCTGTGGACAATGGATAACAACGGCCAAAAGAGGAGCGGTGACAGCGATGAACCAGGCGGGCGTTTCAAGAAATTCCTCGAATCACATGGCTGTTTTGCTGTCGATATATCGTCGATTGATGATTGATGCTCCATCGACGCTCGATCGACATAACTCGAACGGTCGATCTGATCAGTCTGGTGTAGCAGTAACTATCGATCGACGATCGACCGATTGCTATGCTACGAAGTTCTACAACAGATGACAAACCCATAGATGGCGTAGCTCATGCTACAAGTTTCTACGGTAACTTGTAAACTGTGTAATTTCTACTACAAAGTTTTACGATTACTTGTAGCTTACGTAACTTGTATAGTTGTATTACATACTCATCATCATCATGTACCATATCCCCCCCCCCCCCCCCTCAGTTCGCCCGTAACTGTGTTTTTGTTCTTTCTGTATTCTAAGGTGATTTCTATAAGCGCTCTTATCTATCAACTGGCGAACAATACCGCGTGATTTGCTGCACACGGACTAAGGCGCATTCGGTGCATTACACAGTGCATCTTATTCACCATGGAAGAGGATTCAATTCGGAGTGAAGAAGTCATGACCTCTAGCGAGAAGATATCATAACAACGGCCGGTCCCAAGCTGGACTGGTAACCAGAGTATAATTCCGGAAAACGAGAACTAGATTTAGGAGAAGTGGAAAACTGGATTATGATAGCAAGAGACGGAAATAGCTACAGAGTCAACAGACGAAGTTTGACAGAAAAGATCATAATTGGAGCGTAGTGTTGTCAGGATCAGGAGGCCTACCATGACGTCTTATAGCGATTCAGTTCAGGACCTAAACTGAGCCGCGTCGCATAAGCGTACCGTGACGTCTTATTTTTCATGTTGCTGCCATTTTCAATCTAAACTGGATCCAGTTTAGGTTGAAAATGGCAGCAGCATAAAAAATAAGACGTCGCGGTACGATTACGCGACGCGGTTCAGTTTAGGTCTTCAATTGAATCGCTATAAGAGGTCATGGTAGGCCTACCATGACTCCTGGAGGCCTCCAGGAGTTGAAGTATCAAAACAGTTTGCTCTTGTAATGATAGATGGATACAACTCAAGTAAATATAAGCTAAACGTAATCCAATGGAACTGTCAAAGTTTGAGGAATAAACTTATTTCACTTGAACAGGTACAGGAGAAAGTGCACGGTGCAGCTTTAAACGAGACGTGGTATGAGAAAAGTTTGGCATTAAAAGTAAGTGGCTACAAAGTCTTTCGTAAAGATAGATCAGATGGCTATGGAGGGATAGCAATTTTAACGCATTTTTCAGTAAACATTCAAAAAGTTCAATCGCTATTTTAAAATTCAAATATTCATATTTTCCCCTCCTTGACCTCTTATCAGTAAGAGGTACGTAGATAAAACATAATGAGTTCCAGGCGCTAGGATTTGTCCCGAAACAGTGGCGCGATAAAAATGTCATACCTATACAAACAATATTAGCTCTGAGTCTGAGTGTTTGTAGGACCACGGTCCTCGTAGTTCCTGATTCCCTAGATACAGGGAATCCTGATTAGGGGTCATTGTATGTGAAAGTGACGCGTTATCATTATCATTTACTATACCTAAACCGGGCCGGGACCTAAGGACCTAAGTTCTGCCGCGTCGCTAAGGCCAATTTCTTTGAGTGCCTTTGTAATTCGGTAATGACTATAGTATTGGAAAATAACACTACTTTTTCGGACTTCACAGTTGGATTTAGAGAGTCTAGATCCTGGGGCTTCACCACAAACAGTTAAATCCATCCAGTTTATGGCCTTAAGCTGAACTGCCCTGCCAACTGTCACCACCAATATCGCTCAGCGTTCATAAGTCGACCTGAGACATTTATCCAAAGAGATCGGAACAATTTGTTTGCATTTATGGGGTTATATAGCTCCATCTCATTCTCTTTCTCTCTCATTCTCTGCTGTCAATTTTTGAGTGACGTCACGTCACTTTTGTCGTTTATGAGTATGTGGTGCCGATCTAGGCCTTTCAGTTTAATAATTTGACTGCTGAGCCGTTTTGCTTGTCTAGCCACGGGTGCGGCTCTGTACTCGCCATAGTGTTTTCCCATACAACAAACACAACAGCTGTGTTTTGCCGTGTTCGTGGCAAGTTATGAAAATCACGACAGTTGTGTTTTCAGCAGTGAACGTGTTAAGGCCTTAAAATCAACTGCATGGAATAAGAATAAGTACGTGGTGACCCCCTTGCTCACTCTGGCTCACAAGTAGAAATGTTCACACTCAATACTTGGGTTATTTATATAGATCTACAAAACATATTGCCCTTTTAAATGTATTACCCCTTTATTTAAAGCCAAACGCGACTAGAATAATATATAATTATACGGAATTTGTAACGAAATGCTATCAAACTATTCGGGATTTTATAAAATATTTTTTCCAAATTTTCCAATTTTTCGGCCAACTTTCTTGATTTTTCTTTCATAAGAACCTTCTCCTGACGATAACAAAAACTAAAAAAAAAAACCAACCATGCGTCTGAGCCGCGCGGCATGGTACCTCGTAGAGCTACTTGCCGCGGCCGGCTTGGTACTTTATTAAAACTTATGATATCTCCTAAGATATTCGTTGAATTCAAATGATGCAAAGGGCAATTTTGTTCACAATTAAATACTTATAATTAATAACTTATTTATTTCATTTAAGGATTAAAATCATGTTTATGAAAACACCTTTGCAAATAATGCATTATTTTAGAACCAATTTGATTACCATTTAAAAGATTATAGTGAATTAACCTTAAAAGATTGACATATGCTACAATTTTGTCGTACATCTTTTTTGCACAACTTTAACCGTTTACGCAGCGCACGCGACAAAAGATCTTTAAAGCAATATTTTCCTCCCGTTTTTGCCACATTCTTCATTGATGCTCCGCTCCTATCGGTCGTGGCGTGATGTCATATAGCCTATAACCTTCCTCGATAAATGGACTATTCAACACAAAAATAATTGTTCAATTCGAACCAGCAGTTCCTGAGATCCTAGCGTTCAAACAAACAAACACACTCTTCAGCTTTATATATTAGTATGGATATAGATTTACAAATGGATCAAAAGAAATCAGTAGTATTGGCGCAGCTTTCTTTTACCAAGTCACTAAATTTAATGTAAAATTTGAAATCAACTGCAACTTATCTATAGCATAATAGATGCATGCGGAACATATAGCTATAGGTGAGGTCATATCATAGAATCCATAAATAATGATAAATTTGTTATCTTAACCAACTGCAAAAGTGCATTACAGCATTTGGCTCGTTTCCCCTTAATAAGTACTTTTTGGAAAAACAATAAATACTATACTATTTCTTAGACGCATCCGCAGATGTATCTGCGAATAAATCTGCGGATATGTAGTGGAGACATGAGTATCAAACTCTGAATATTCTTAAAGACTGAAGTGATCGAGCCTTTTAAATATCTATATATAAATTTATAGTCTTGATGACCGCCATCCGGAGCCCCTTTACCCTGATCTGTTCAGGCCGTGAGCCCTCTGAGAGCCACTCGACCGTCTGCAACCTGAGAACCACTGTCACAGGCCTGCCACTTCACGAGCACTTGCAGGCCTTCGCCCCGTGGGATCTTTACGGGCCTGGTAGGAAATTTAAAAAAAAAACCGGCCAAGTGCGAGTCGGACTAGCGCACGAAGGGTTCCGAACTTTGTTGTATAGGAGCCCTTAAATATTTACTTTATTTTAATTGTATTCTTAATTTTTAAAGTGAAATATAACTAAATATTCTGTGAATAATTCAAGCGTCTACATGTTGCCATTACCAATATCAAGCAAAAATGAGCAAAAAATTCACGTTTGTTCTAAGGGAGCCCCCTTAAATATTTATTTTATTCTTATTTTTAGTATTTTTTGTTATAGGGGCCACAGAAATACATATTTTGTGAAAATTTTGACTGTCTAACTATTACGGTTCATGAGATACAGCCTGGTGACAGACGGACAGACAGACAACGGAGTCATAGTAATAGGGTCCCGTTTTACCCTTTGGGTACGGAACCCTAAAAATGACATCCCCGTAGAGTTTTTTGGTGCCATGTTCTCTAACGGGCGTATTCCCGAAACGCTAGTTAATGGAGTTTTTTTTTCCGGACGAGATTTAGGCATGAGTCACTACTTGAAAAGGAAATGTCCTGTTTCAAACTCAAAACACAAGTTAATCATCAGTTTAGTAGGTCATATTTGACTTATTTTTTATTTTTCTTATGTAGATGAGACTTATATGTTTGATTTGTACTCGTAAAAGTGCATTATTTTGCCTACTTGCAGTTTTTACAGAGAGAGATCGATGGTCCCAAAACCGCCTCAAAACCCAGCCTGCTCTGGCGACTGAAGTTCGTCTAGTCTTGTCGCTAGACGGTCCATTTTAAAGTTGTTTGAGGGCTATTTCGATCTCATCTTGGCGGATTTCCGGCATAGGTGAAGTCGCAGCCCGGAGTGGTTAAGTGAATCATCTTGGATGGGTTTGGGTCGAGGAACATTCGAAGCGTACCAACGTCCATAAAATTCCTCTGTCTCGACGACAACATCTTAAGATACACTCGAAGAAATATCGCGCCGAACACATTTCCTAACAACCGGATTCCATGATTTAGACAACTTATTCTTGTTTTCATTAGCTCAACGAAAGATTCTGAGATCGAAATAATTATCCATGGAAAGATTTCTTTTTCCGCTGATAAAATGCGCAACTCCCCTGAAATGTAACTATGGCACTGATTTATTATGTTATGCCATTGACTTATTTAGCTTTTTGATTTCGAATTCTGGATCAGTGTATAATTTAAGTATCTCCTAAAGTTAGTGAAAACGGGCATATGCTGCTTAAATAATAAGACTTACTGAACGGTTGCTGTTGATTTTCATTGCCCACAAGGACATTGCGCGACTCCGAAGATTGCTTGTTCTGAGAAATGTGTATAGCAATCGCCGCCCACACGATCAGTACGAGAAAGCCTATTGCTGTCAATATTCCGATAACGGCGAGGATCGTTGGCCATTTCTGAAACAAACAAAAAATGTATACAGTTGATATAGAAGTCAAAGTCAAGCTGTGACCCGCTACATCGTTGGCGCGGTGCTTGGGCAAAGATTAAAACATTATCTAAGTTTAAATTCTGTTCTAAATAAAATTTTCATTGACATCCGCTGTACTGTTTCAGGGCCTATTCGAGACAAACTTCCAGACAGACAGACAGACAGACAGACAGACAAGAATACTAAGAAATAGTCAGTAGGTAATGATAAGTTAAAATTACTAAAATTTTGTTTTTATTCTGACAGCACAGACTAACGCTTCAATATTATATTATTGGTTGTCTTTATCTTATTTGCGGGGTATACGTTCCATAAATATGCTGCGTATACGAAACCGTGTACACGTGACGGTGATTTGTATAGGAATGTAGGGGATAAGTTCCTAGAACTCAAAATAAAAAAAAAAACATAATAAAAATGAATTTAATTACATAACTTAACTCGTTTTTTTAACGATACTTACCTAATAATTATTATCTGGCCTTATTTTGCCGCTTTTAAAAGGTCCTTCAATTCGGATTGATAGTGGGCAATGGAGCTAGCAATTATTCTTTTCGAAAATAAGAGTTCTCGCCATAGATGGGTCAATTTTCATGAAAAAATCACACAGTTCATTTGCCACACGTAAACCTTCACAAAGGGTTAAGGTTTAAGGACGCCTTTTCAGTGCTGCCTTTTCAGCCAGGAATGCTCTTCTTCAATGTAATGCGGGCTTAACTGGCCGCAATTGGCCTAATTTGATAACGAACTTAAGGCATATTGGCAAAAACACTTATTTTTCTTTTTATATTTGTTAAAGCTGCGCCGGCACGTGCCAGGAGTGCTCAAAGGATGCGGATGCGTTATTTAAAGGACACCGATTTCGATTTAATATACTGACTGGATCCGCAAATAAGGAGCTTTTATACTGTATACAAGTATACAGGGTGGTTTTTTGAGTAGGCCGGTGGTGGCCAAGTCCGAAACCACGAGAGTTATGGAAGAGTTGTGAAATGAGTCATGCCCTCGATTTATAAGAAAACAAAAACTGCATATTTATTTTATTCAAAAAACTTTTTCTTTTCACGGAAATGGACCCGAATGATTTTTCAAAGAAGTTACATCCTGTATTATTGAACCAATGGATTCTGTTGCTGAAAATGAAATGAGAATAAAGGAAATAGCAAATTTTTACCATATAAGTACTTTTAATATCTCAATTTTAACTAACTAATAAGTTGCCCAAAATGGTTTCCGTTGACTCCAATGCATAAGTTCATACGTCGCTCTAGAGACTTGACTGCATTTTATACCATGACAGGATTTATCCTATTAGGGAAGAAATGGATAGGTATCGAAAGATTCGAAAGTTTTTATTTAACATGTTATTTTCCAACACAACATTATTCTGAAATAACGGAATGTACAATCGGAATAATTAACATTACAGGTCTGAAGAGGATCCATTGCAAACACGTGAAGGGTATCCCCAGATGAAATTTTCGTTTAACTGTTGGTGTGGAATCCTAGGAAGCAGCATTTTTTCATAAAAGTTTACAACGGCACTTTAAATAATTATAAAGCGTCACGATCATGTACATAGATCCTGAACCCTAACTAGAATTCCCTGTATCTAGGGAATCAGAAACTACGAGGACTGGAGGCATACCATGACCTCTTATAGCGATTCAATTGAAGACCTAAACTGAACCGCGTCGCATAATCATACCGTGACTTCTTATTTTTTATGTTGCCGCCATTTTCAACCTAAACTTGATATAGTTTAGGTTGAAAATGACTTATTAGCGACTTAATTTAAGTTCCTGCCATTTCCAACCTTAATTATATCCAATTTAGGTTGAAAATGGCAGCAACACAAAAAATAAGACGTCACGGTACGGTTATGCGACGCGGCTTAGTTTAGGTCCTCAACTGAATCGCTATAAGACGTCACGGTAGGCCTCCTGTCCTACAAACAGCCACACTCAGAGCAAATATTTGTGGTAAATGCAAATGCTACGATGTAAGTCAAAATTTGTTTCAAAACGTTTTTGAAGAAATGGAGAATTTGCCAATAGCCAGATACGGGATCCGTATTTCCAGCAAGACGAGGCCTCAGCTCATAACAGCCGTGTGGTTAGAGATATGCTGAATGAACATTTTAGGGATAGATGGATTGGCACTCATGGTCCGGTGAGATGGCCGGCGAAATCACCCGATCTTACACTACTTGATTATTTTCTATGGGGTTAGGTCAAGAACGAACTTCACAAAGCTCGTTAAGAAACAGTTGAGAGCTTACAAAGCTCGTTGCTTTATATTTTATCCAGGATAAATCCTGTCATGGTTTCAATTGCAGTAATGTCTCTAGAGAGACGTATATACTTATGCATTGGAGTCAATGGAAACCATTTTGAGCAACTTATAATAAAGGGTGTAATTTTTTTTGTAGCCTATGGGAGTACGTCCGCCTTCCAATCAGAAGGTCGTGAGTTCAAATCCCAATGCGGGCACGTACCAATGTGTTTCTGTAAAACATATGTACGTAATTATCACTCGCTTTTCGGTGAAGGAAAACATCGTGAGGAAACCCACATACCTACCCGAGAATTATTTGGGAGGTAGGTATGTTATCCACCAATCCGGACTGGGCCCTCGTGGTGTATTATGGCCTAACCCTCCTCACGAAAGTGAGGAGAGACCCGTGCCCAGCAGTGGGACGTTATGGGTTGATGATGTTTTTTTTTTTGATAAATCATTCGGGTCTATTTCCGTCAAAAGTATAAGATTTTTGAAAGAAACAAATATGCAGTCATAATATTCTTATAAATCGAGGGCATGACTCCTCTCACAACCTTCCATTCCTTTTCAACTTTCTCGTGTGGTGTCGGACTGGGCCATCACCGCCCTTCTCAAAAAACCAACCTGTACATACTATGAGAACATTGTGATTATTACTGCCTGCTGCGGACGCAGGGCTCCGGTGAAGTCCCTCTTCAATTAACTCTAAATGGTTGCCTACACAAAATTGAAAATAACTGTGGCGGGCTTACGATCTTTGAATATTTTCTAGTGACATATCTACAATGACTGCGATCTCTGAGAAAGGTCAGATTTACTATAACATTTGTTTTTATTTAACTAGCCACGGCGTGAGACATTTTTGGATAGTTTCAAGATTGGTGCGATTGTGCCTTCGCAGTAAGGGACGGTTCGGATCGCAAGTTCGCGTACCACTTAATACCAGTGGTGATGCCCTCTACGACTTTCCGCGCATCGCCGAGCGCAGCTTTGCTGAGGCAAACGCTCCAACTTAGTGACAGAGCGAGACAGCGCGACATGACTTTGACCCTCATGTTCTGACCTCCGGTAAGGAGTTCATCGACCTATTTCTGATGACGTCACCAGTTTACGATAGAGTTAGGAATTTTCGTGAAAATGCAAACTGATTTTTATGTATTTCAGTGCTCACGATGCATTTCAGTTAGTTACTAAAATTTTAAATAACATTTTTTAGTAAGAACAAGTGAAAGGATTACCTTATTCAATATTAATAGTTTCCCGCGGTTTCACTCGCGATCACGTTCAGTGAATACGCGTTAAAATCCCGCCTGACGCAACGGCTAAAAGGTCAAAAAGTTCAAAAAAGTTACAAAAGTTCTAAAAGTTCAAAGACATTCAAAGTTTAAAATGATGTGATCAAGTATGAATTTCAAAAACACCCGACAGAATAATTATCTTTCCCACACCATCATTACCTCACCATCTGTAATCTATTCACTGAGACTTGTGACTCCAGACTTTGGGATCTGTAATCTATTCATCAAAATCAGTTCATCCGTTTGGGAGGCCAAAACTGCTAAACGGCAGTGGTCTACGAGAAGAGGTGCCATAGATGACGGTCAGCGTAAAGCCAGACAAAGATATTCATAAGCACATAAAACAATTGATGTCAATCCTATTGGGTTTATCTGGGGGCACGGCAGTGCTCCCGCCAAGTCGGGCGAAAAAAAAGCGGCACGGCCGTATTACAATGACAGTACAAAGTCTGCTCATTATTTTGTAATTCATTAATGAATAAGATTAATTAATAATTATTAATTACATCGTGAGGAATCCACATATCTACCCGGGAATTATTTCGGAGGTAGGTACGTTATCCACCAGTCCGGACCGGGCCCCCGTGGTGGATTAAGGCCTAAACCTACTCACGAAAGTGATAGGAGACCCGCGCCCAGAAGTGGGACGATATGGTTTGATGATGATGATGATGAATGAAAAAGATTATCAATAATCGCGTTTAATTGACCCGCTGAATAGAGAGGATTTGAGTGACTTAACGTGCCAAAACATGTGAAATTCGATAATCGAACCAGTAGACGACCCCCACCCCCACCAGTGAAAAAGTATAACATCTTATAACTTTCTTTCAACGAAATCATCTAATCTTCAATATCCGATAAATCCCCACGATTCTCAAGTAAATCGCCTTTTAGCATCGTGGGCTCCCCTACTATCATAATTGTGTATATTATTAATGTTTATGGACATTGGAACGTATATGGTGTAATTATGAACGAACTGCAGATGGATCTAGCCTGCAGCGTCATGTCAATTGGACAATAAGCAGCATGGTGATGCGATAATATGTCCACCATTAGGCAGACCTCGATTCACTATAGTTTATTTTTGGTGGCGCCATCCACTAGATATATTGAGAAACAAAACGAGCCCAATGAACTGCACAGGACGTTGTGTGCATAGTTTACAACGTATGACACAGATGGCGCAAATCTCAACGCCAGGACAGTTTTGAATTATATATTAAATAGACGGTCCGCTACCACCAAGATATCGATACCATTTTAAATGAGTAGTACTGAAATTATTATTAGTCATAATTAATATGGCCCAAACAATTTTTTTTTCGTTTTATACGGGTTAAATGTTTATTTCTCACTACTCTCCACTAAGTGTGTGAGGAACTTAGGGCGGATTTGACCAAACGGGAGTAATTTTTTTTTGGCATTAGCAAAAAATTGGCATACTCCCCTAGTTATTCCAGAGTAAATCAATTTTACATTTTACCAACTACTATTCGTGGAATAGCAAGCCTATTCCGGAAAAAATATTATACAGGCTATCCCAAGAATATTTTAATAGCGTCCGCGCACCAGATGTTTGCGTACCCTACCCCAAACCATTGCAGCGCAGTTAATAGAAACTTACGCACTTTGTCAGTCAGTATTAGGTACCTATTGTTTTTAAATTGAATCTATACAAATTGCAATGCAGCGGCTAAAGAAATTGATTAAAGATGAACTGCACAGGAAGTTGTACGTTTAGTTTAGAACGTATGCCACAGATGGCGCAAATCTCAATGCCAGGACAGTTTTGAATAATATATGGACGGTCCGCTACCACCAAGATATCGATACCATAAAGAGGGCTGGCTCATTTCTCGCACAGAGAATAGCTATTGCAATTCATCGTGGAAATGCAGCCTGTGTTCTTGGCACCATCCCTCAATGGACACCCTCTTTTGTTAGTGTTTTAAGTTTTAGTTTAAGTTAGTTTTTTATTTAATTTTATTTAATTATATTGTTATTTAAGTTGTGTCAATAAACATTTCTTTTAAATAAAATTTAAGCTTACGCGACTTATTGAATCAGTGGCAAATGCATATAGCTGTAATTTGTCATTATCAGAAATTTAACCAAACTAACCAAATTAGCCGAATGCGTCACAAAAGTGCGAGTCATCGTCATCAACAGCCCATATCGTTCCACTGCTGAGCACGGGTCTACCCTGACTTTCGTGAGGAGGGTTAGGCCATAATCCACCATAGGGGCCCGGTCCAGATTGGTGGATAACATACCTAACTCCGAAATAATTCTCGGGTATATGTTTGTGGGTTCCCTTTCCTTCACCGAAAAGCGAACGATAATTACGTACATATTATGCTTCATACATAAACACATCCGATATCAAAAAAGTAGTAGGTATCCAGCACTTACTCATTTGCTTGTAACAAAAAAAGCATCGAGTACTTGTATTGGAACGACCCCCCCCCAACCCGTTAAGAGCATAGCCCGTACCGCGTCACACTATATATATATATATATATCAATAAATTATCCGATTGTAATAATCTTCGCCATTAGACAGTTAACCAGAGCTCTTATAGTGTTTAAATACATAATCTGTACCTGGAGCTTGAGCATAATTATTTATTTTTGCTCATATTATACCTAATCGAAAAAATCTCATTGACACGTGGTACTTACCCTGATGAAATAGTTCTTACAGGGCGACCTGGCACGCTCCGACGCCTGCAACAAAAATCAAAATATTAATATTTAGAATAACACCTAGGAAAAGTTCCTAAATAATTTACAAAACTTAAACTTAGTTTTACTACAGCTATTGCCAAATTTAAATCTAGATCCACTGGCAACATTGACACTGACTTGTAGGTTATATCGATTAAGCTGTACAACAATTTGAACTCATTTAAACTAACTAATCAACTGACTAAATACATAAATGAACTGTTCATCACTTGTACAATTTGATTCTATAGACATGCAATTTTGCGGAGGAGTTTTTGGTGAGATGTGAGCATCCACTAGAAAAGGATTTTTCAAAAATCTACCCCTAAGTGGATGAAACGCAGTATTAAAGTTTGTATGAATCTCTTCATTCTCTGAGCCGTTTAAATCTAAAATTCTTGTACATACTCTTCAATTAAAATAAAGAGATATGTGTATAATTTTTAAAAATTTTAACACATTAAGGTTCAAATAGAATTTTACATTTTAGTTAAGTTAAGTCGTACACTGCTTCGAAACTACGAATGACGTAATATCCGATCCTGACTGGACGTGCGCGCGCACCGCAGCGCCCTAAACGTAGGTAGCGATGGGCGATACTGAGATGTTTAGTCGATTGTTTCGATTGTTCATACATCTCAATGGTTCTTGATGACTTTCTGCGTGCTCAAATTTAATTGAATCTCAGCTATTTTTAAATATTCATAAGTAAATAATCGCGTTCGGTACCACCGACTACGATTCTATTGAGTTTAGAACGCGCACTAAACGACACAAGTGAGAAAGAGCGAGCGAAGACACACAAAAGCGCGGCAAGTCAGTCGACTCGGAATAATAAAAAAAAAAACCCGATGGTTCAGTCGGGGAGCGATATGTTTATAAACTCGATCGTAATTTTGCACCGAATGAGGTTCTTTCGATTGTATCGACATCTCAGACGCTGCCATCACTACTGTCACACTAAGGTGACAGGGTAAGTAGAGACTGATGACATGTGACAGATATGTTGATAAATTCAATATGCTTCAAAGGGTACCAATTATCGCAGAAAATTGGCTCAATATCCTATATCTTTAAATGAGCAATTCTTGTATATATATATATATAATAATTGGAATCTCGGAATCGGCTCCAACGATTTTCGTGAAATTTAGTATATAGGGGGTTTCGGGGGCGATAAATCGATCTAGCTAGGAATCATTTTTAGAAAATGTCATAAAAAAACCGAGCAATGCTCGGTCATCCAGGTACTTAAATAATAATGCTACGTATCTCTTGTTTAAAAAAAATGTGTTTCAAATTAAAGTTATTTATCGGCACCGCTTTACGTTGTAAGTGTTTATAGTACGATCATTTTAAAGACTGTTAATCTTGCAGACATATTACATACATTTTATAGAAATAAAAATTAATGAATAAAATATAATAAAAAGAATTAAAAAATGCACGTCTAGATTTTTTTTAATTTTCCAATTATGTATTTTTTATACTTAGGTATTTAATTTTTGCTATTTTCTTTTTTTAATTTTAGGAGTTGGATTTATCAGATGGAAATGATGGCAAGATGTAAGATAATAAGGTGTTTGTTACGCAATCATGCATAAATCGTCAAAGTGCTGCTAGTCGACTTTTCATCACTCATCAAAATAAACTTCTGTAAATATTATAACTATATATTTTGAGATTGTAAGTTGTGTATTCATTTAAAAAAACACCCATCAAGCCCATGCCGGCATATACTCAGTGCAGGTGAAACCGCAGGGCGCAGCTATACATATAGATACAGGCTAAAAATATAACTCCCTTTTTGGCTTCGTCGCAGTTGGGAAAAATTGGTTTTAGGAAGGCCAATCTCTACACTTTTTGACACTATTTAGTAACGCGTTACGTAATTTTTTTTTGTTAGGTATACAAACTTGTTTAAACTATTACTGGACCCTATTCTAAAGTCAACCGGGACGAAGTTGCGGGCAGAAGCTAGTAATGGATTAATAAGCATCGAACACATGAAAACTCATTTTACATTTGTTGTTTACTAAAGTTACCCCTAAAATTGCTCTTTTAAGTTGACGTAAAGAGGTAATTCTATTATAGATCAAACGTATTTAGTTGTATAGGATAATAATTTGCTAGGTAATTTTACAAAGTAGTGTCGTTTATTTTTTATGAGCTGTCAAAATGTGATTAACGTTGCTTTCAAGTGACGTAACTTTGTAAAGGCGTAATGCCAGATCAAAAGTTTTCATTTGAAAGATTTATAATTTGGTAGACGCTTTACAAAGTTATGTCGTCTTCTTTGTATGAGCGATCAAAAAACGATTAACGTGACAAACCGCAGTGATAATAATATGATGATATCAATGAATCTCAAATTGACTCCATAGAAAAACGTGCGCGAGATAGTTACCACGAGGTCGTATGTCATATATTTTCAGTTTAAAATGAAAAGTATTGTTAAACTTTTACCCCCTCATTTATAAAAAGTTGTCGAACGTCACTTAGTACTGCGCAGTACAAAATTGTAGTGCGCGATTTTATGAAACGTCACATAACTTTTTATGAATAAGGGGGTTAAATTTTAATGCCAACACTGAAGTGTATGTTTACTTGTTTAGGCTCATCTATACGGAAACGTTGAAGGCTTAAATCGGTCACATATTAAATAAAAATATCTGTTTAAAAAGAGTTGTATTTGTTTTTCTTTTCTCTGCTGTAAAAGTAAATAACTTTGGCAAAAATGATGACAAATGATATCGTCAATCCATATATTTATTGAGATTCTAGATCTGTGAGTAAATCAAATATAATGAGTATCAGCAAAAAGCGGTGCTTTGCGACTTTTTTTACGGCGGTTTTTTTTACCTAGTAATATTTGTTAAACAGTATTTTTAATAGAACTGAAAATTGTCTTTTAATGTATGGATTATGAATATGGGTTTCTTATAATAATTCATACGACAAATTGTTTACATTGTTTATATTTTATAAAAAAAAATCTTCACACACATTTTATTTTGTGTTCTACACTTTCACGTGAAAGTTTAGTAGAATATTTATAAAAAAAAGTCATCCTATAAAAAAAATTCAAAATAATGACATTATAAATTTGAAAAAAAAAGCATAGATCTATAGTTACTTTTATGCTGAACTAAAATTATTAAATACGAATAAAATATATATTTATCTGATTTTTAAAAGAAACCGTAAGGGAGAAATTCACTTAAGAAAATATCCTTTTTTCAATTATTTACCTAAAATCACACAGATGGCGCTATTTTCAATTCCTATTCGTGTATATGAATTGCCCTCAATGCCCAACGTGACCTGAATCAGGTCACGTCGGCCGTTGGCCGTTGAGGTCACCTGAACACGATACTCAGCCACATTAACGAAAGAGACCGAAATATAGCTGTCTTTTTCTAGTGCACATGCAGCGGGCAAGTGGCGCCACTTTGTAGAAGCTATTGGAACTAAAATGTCGAAAGCGTACAGTAGGACCAAATAGATGGCGCTATTTTCAAATCGTGTATGACTCGCGTACAACTAACTCCCAGTGCAGCGGTCGTCGTGACATTTGACCTGAATACGATCCTCTACTTAACTCTGCCAGATTACCGAGAGAGACCAAAATATAGCTATGTCCTTGTCTGTCCTGTATTTAGGGGTACGTTTTCAAAAGAGAGAATTGTATCTTTTTCTACAGTGCAGTTGTGCCTCATTTTAAGTAAGGCTGAACAGCTATAGTAGCAAGTTATTCTTAAAAAAAATAACTTACCTACTTAATGTTTTTAGCTTGTGTTGTGCAGTATAAGTGATGTTTATGATGCAAATGTTTCTGACTGACACTCAATAGGTAAGGTATTATTTAACACGTTGGGTTAGAACTTTTTTATTGTCTTCGCTAGTAATAATTATCTCATAATAATAATAATTATATTAATATAATAATTATTATTATTATTATATAATATCACAATCATATCATATCAATTATTGTTGTTCTACAGCCATATACTTACATTATTATGTCAAATGAAAATATTATAACATAGAACCGTGGGCGCTTATACCATTATAACTTATTAATTAATAAGTTATAAAGTTACGGCTAGCTTAGCGAAATAGCAATAAATAAACCGTAGCATTCATGTGGTTAACTGAATTGTAGAGCTTAGTAAAGGTATTCATTCAAGTTTAATTTTTGAATTTTATAAATTTCGAATTTAAAATAATGGTAACGATAATTATATTGGTCAAGTACGAGTTAATTCAAAAACATTATCGACATTATAATAAAGACTATGTCGAGCGGCGCCACCGCTGCACAATAAAACCAAAATCTTTTTGACCATGATTGCACCAAGCGCGCACTGCAATGCGGGTATTATGCTTACGTACTCAATAATGCACTCATTTGCATAGAAAAGTTCCGTTACGGAGAAATAACAGCTACGAGCTACGTGCCGTAGCCGTGCTACGACCCGTAGTCGTTCTACGAAATCGTATAAATTTTAATATGCTACGAAGCTATTACGGCGTAGCTGCAACGTAGGAGCTCCCTTAGCTGCCACTATGTTTGGAGAAGCAATAAAGGTGGAGAAAAAATGGACGTCCCTGAGCCAAAGCTTGAGCTGAGCACTACAAAGCAACATATTTCAGCAACCTTTTGAATTTTTTGAGTAACCTTTAATAAGTTTTTTTCCCAATCATAGTGTCAAAATTAACCAAAAGTGCCATTAAGAATGACACTAAGCACTCCTACCATCTTGGACTAGCAGGGGGACGGGGTCAACTGACATGTTCAAGTAACAACATGTGACCTAATTATAGGAGTGTTGACTAAAAACCCATTTAAAAGAAATAACAAGGGTTCCTAACCTGGAGCCTCACCATGAACAGTTAAATCCATCCAGTTTAAGACCTTAAGCTGAACTGCCCTGTTAACTGTCACCACCAAGATCGCTCAACCTTCATAAGTCGATCAGAGACATTTATCTAAAGAGATCGTAACAATTTGTTTGCATTTATACAGCTGGAGTTTATACAGCTCCATCTCATTCTCCTTCTCTCTCGTTATCTTCAGTCTATTTTTGAGTGACGTCACGTCACGTTTGTCATTTATGAGTTAGGGGTGCCAATCTAGAACGTTCAGTTTAAGGCCTTAAAATGAACTGCAAGGAATAACAATAAGTACGTGGTTACCCCCCTGAACGTTTAATAAATTAACTCACATAATGGTTATAAAGTTTAATTTACGAAAAAAGCATTCATGATTCAAAGGATATGAATATAAATAATTGTATGCGCGAACCAAGTCGCAGGCTCAGCTAGTATAATAATTTATATCAGCAGAAAATACCTATCTTGGCCCGGGCGCCGTAGGTCGGCGAACTGCGTACATATCCACAGTAGCTACATATATCGATCTAGCCGGCGCCACATCAAGGGATTGGCGCTGAGAACAAAACTGAAATCCAGACGAGTCTGGATCTATTTCCAGCTGTCTAGACGTCTACTCACAAATAGCTTCAATAGATACTGCAGTTCTGAATTAATTTAGAAATCTATAAAACACTATCTGTCCCGGCGATCTTTGTTCTGCCTTACAGTCTTGATGTGGCTGTAAATAGATAGGGGTTGGTGGTAGAAGAGTGAACATTTAGGGTAGTATGTATTTTTGATACCACACATTATAAGCTGAAAAAATTAGATTTAAATCCAAAAAATCAAAAGTTATTAGTTTGGGGTGCACCACCCTTTTCACATAGGGGTACAACCTACTCTCAGACCTACCGAATATACAGACAAAATTTCATAAAAATCGATCGAGCCGTTTCGGAAAAATAGGACAACTAACACCACGATAAAGAATTTTATATATATAAACATTTTTATTTACAAGATCTAGTCGGCTGCCTTTAACTTCTTGAAAAATACAAATACACTACACAAACATAATAGTATGCCTGAAAAACATAAGAGGGTTATGTTTTTTTTTAAGGGTGATGTTTAGGTTTTTGACAGACTGGTAAAAAGAAACAAATAACTCGAGGGCGGTCAAAAGTAGAAATGAAATGAATGGTGATGCCCCCGGCTGCATTTCACGTACGGTTCAGTACGGTTCGCAGTGGAGATTTTTGTTTTTTAAAAACCGTTATATATTTTCTACGTTATTTATTATTTTTAATTTTTTTTATTATAAATGTTATAGATTTTTAGGTTGGTATGACTTTTGGTATGGTGGTGGCATGATTTCTAACTACATTTGCATTGATACGTCGATTTCGCTGTTTAACCTACAATACATTTCATGTTAGTAAAGATGATTATTAAAAAAAAAAAATATTTAAAAACAGATGAAAAAATAGAGGCCTCTACTCGTTATTTCCCGAGGGTCTCCAGACCTCTAAATCCAGCACTGATAGTATGGGGCCTCTCTCTTGTGGAGGCCCCAGAAAGAGGCCCCGGAAACCCTCCCCCTAATTCGTCCCTGCTCCGCTATTACCTAGATTCATCCGATACTACCTAGATCTGCTGAGTCTAGTCCGTGAACCAAAAATATTCTATTCCATTCAGCTATGACGTCCTATCAGAACGCAGCATATTGATGGGAGGGCCCATTGCGTGAAAGAGTGCACATAATTTAGTGCACATCTGTCTCGCTTTAACCAATATTATGAATGACAGATTCCATTCAAGGTTATGAACTACGTTTCTTATGATTAGATGACCTTGAACCCTACGCTGACCTAGATAGTATTAATTTTTAGGTCTAATTTGACGTTCCCAAAATAGGCTCCCTCCCCCGGAGGCCTCATACTGTAAATCAATTGTTAAGTACAGCGGGGACAATTAATTTCCTAGCTGAATTTATTGGGCTAATTTCAAAAAAGCGTAATTGGCATTGCACATAACAATTAACAATCACAATTAACCGCACATTGGCTTGAACTAGGAAGTCCCGGACATTAAATGCCGAGGTTTCCTCAATACTGTATTTGAATAACGGTTTGACTAACCAAATCATACATAGTGTGTTTGGTCATGATATACATTTTTGTGAAAAACACCCCCGGATTTTGGACGTTGAAAGAACACTATAGCGAACATCATAGAGATTATACCGATAACTGCGGCATTATACAATAAAAGGACAGGGAAAAATTAAATACATTAATTTCTTTTAATGTAAAGCAAAAATTTGAGGGTTAACGGTACCGGTTTTGCATTCCCTAGTTGTGACCCTAATAACAACTTTATCCCAGGTATCTAAAAACTTCAATTTAATAATATTTTTGTCAATGTAAAGTAACCAGAAATTATACTAGACTTTGGCAATGATAATGTCTTATCTCGTCTATATTGCCGATTACCCAATATTTGTATTTTATTGTAATTAATAAATACTCATTTTACTAGAAGGAACCCTGAGGTACGCCTATTTACACGGTCGATTCAAAAGATATTTACGCCCAGGCCAGACACATCGAAAAGTACATTTGTGACTTTTTTAGGGCTTGAAGCTTCATGTACATGGCGCCAGAGCCGCACCGCAAAACTGTGTATACAATAAATGAAGTAAAAAAAAAAAAAATATTAAATTAATAAATAAACGAATAAACTAAAAACCACTGGAGGCCTACCATGACGTCTTATAGCGATTCAGTTGAGGACCTAAACTGAGCCGCGTCGCATAATCGTACCGTGACGTATTATTTTTTATGTTGCTGCCATTTTCAACCTAAACTGGATATAGGTTAGGTTGAATATGGCTTATTAGCGACTCAATTTAGGTTGCTACCATTTTCAACCTTAACTGGATCCAGTTTAGGTTGAAAATGGCAGCAACATTAAAAATAAGACGTCACGGTACGATTAGGCGACGCGGCTCAGTTTAGGTCCTCAACTGAATCGCTATAAGACGTCATGGTAGGCCTCCTGGTCTGATTTAAAAAAAATCTTTCACCATTAGAATGCTTATCCCTGAGTAAAATGTATAGGCTAATTATATATTACTAGCAGCGACCCGCGGTTTTGCCAAATTTACCTATTTCGATCTCTGCTAATAATGCAGTTTGTGTATCAGCATCCACACAGGCAAATTTATTTTCTCAAAATACTCCTACGACTGCATTATGTGGTTTCTCACAAGTTTTAAATATTTATGACTCCAGGTTTATTTGCAGCATCTATAGCTGATCTACATTTAGTGAAACCAAACTGGGGATAATGAATTATTCGGTACTCGTGAGCATTGATCAAGTTTTTTTTATATGTTGCTTAGTGCTTTTTTCATTTCACACGTCCCGGCTGCCGGGTAGCCGGTGCTGGATGTGTGAAGTGTGGCTATGTACTTTAACTTTCCGGTTAGTTAGGTTGCCGGATGTGCGCCGGATCCACCACTGTGGGTCCGGTCGCCGCCTAGCCGGCGGCTGTGTTTAATATCTCGCACTACCAACCGTGTTTAGTGTGGCGTTGACAGTCACTAAATACGGAGCGACACAATTACCTAAAAAAACATTGCAGTTAACTATGTGCGTGTGCACTCAAACTTTAATAGTCAAGTAACAATAAATATTAATGGATATTTAGATAACTCAAAAAACGATTTGTTGTTTGATTGCTAAATGTACACAACATAAAAAATATACGTTTCACAAAATAAAATTATTTCATAATAATCACGATATATATACACACACAAATTATGCATAAATTAAAAAGAAAAAAATAAAGCGAAAATGTTGAATTATACTTATTTATATTTAAACATACATATTTTATTATTCTGTATTTTTTTTTTTTGCATTACATACGGCTGACTTGTCATAAAAGCTTCTAACAAAATGCACATAGAATAAACGTGCCGCAATCAATCTCAAAATAAATCATTCTAAGATTTTTGCAAGAAAATTTGAAGGCTTGTAAAACAAAACAATATAACGGTTATTAGCTAAAAATAAATGTTGAGAATGTTAGTAGCGAGGAAACTTTTTTACAGTTCGAGCATAATTTATCATAATATATTAATTTTTGAAGCACACAATTCAAATATTATATTTATTGATAGTTACAAGAAAAAAAAAACAATAATGTAATAATTTAATTTGCTTTCTCGTTGTTTACAATAAATAAACAAAAATAAATATTTAATTGCAAGCCGATTTACTTATTTAAATGAAGATAAATGTGCAACGTTTCATTCATATCCACGAAATATAATGGAATTTATCTTGGGTTAAATCAACTATGCCCGTCCATGTCCGCCGGCTGGCCAGCCGCCGTGCACCGGGACATATGAAAGCACTTAAGCACGGGATTGCCGGGTAGCCGGCTATCTGGCAGCCCGGACGTGTGAAAATACATGTACAATCCAAGTAAATATTTTTTTAATAAAAATCGATCGCCGGGCATTGGTCTCGCAAAAACTCGAAAATGGTTAGACCAAGTTATCTGTTTTTTTTTATTGTGTTCGTAATTCTCTCGCCTTGGTTTGGTTGGAAAGAAAAATTAGAAAACTGGCCTGGGAAATTGGAAAAAACTCAAAGTGCTTTTTCTATAGCATTTTTATGAACCTATTTATTCGAAATTTCATTTGAACTTTCTTTTTTCGAGATTTCCTGTTATTCATCGCTTCACTATTCCCAAGTAACATGGGCTTCGGAAATGGACTGGAATTAGGCGGGCGGTACTAAGGGACGCAGCTAGTCTGATTAAAAACTTGGAGTGAATGTGTTTTCCTTCATTAGAACAGGAAATATTTTGTGATCGATAGGAATATTAAAAATAGCAGCAAAATTAAAGCGGAATAATATCAACTAAACTGTGTCGTTTTGAATTTATCGGACAAAGAGTTCAAACAATAAAAAAATCTCAAGAAAATACATAATGATTTTTTGATTTTTTGCCCTTTTAATAATCGTATCCAATTAGATATTTAACTGCACGCTAGCTTAAAATATATAACGAACCTATCTCTGATATCTCTGAATGAAAATTGAAAACTTATCAACAAAGGGAATAAAACTCAATCGTTAAAAAATACCCTTTGAAAATACCAACCTAACACCTTGCGAAATAACAAAGTAAAGCCGAGGTATTGCAGATTTACAAATATCTACACGAGTTGAAGCTAGGGTTGCCAACTCAATTAATTCGAAATACGGAAGGTGAAAAAAAATATATTTATAAGTTGATTATTTTTTAAAGTTCTATTGTTTTACCCAGAAATCATCTCGTATTATTACGTTATAATTAGAATCAATTAAATCGTAGAAATATTTACATGTTTAATTTGTGTATACCTGTAATTCAGATTTTACATACGTTTCATTAAGCCGATTGCGACATTTCAGTCACAGTTCGTTTACTACCGACTTTGGTTGCTAATTACGCAACTAAATATTATGTCTCTTTTCCGCGGAAAAACCCGGTATTCCCGAAGATTTGACAGCCCTAATTGAAGCTCGGAAAATGAACGTTATTTTCCGCTGTCGAGACTACGGCTTGGTGTAGTGTGAAACGCTAACGATGTTAACGGAATGAATAATAAATTGTATTTTGAAAATTCCTTTTGAGCGATTAATAAATAGGGGCGCTTTTCCAATTTATCGTAGCGTGGTACATCACGGCATATCACGATAAATTCACATAAATACACATATTTTACGATATATCGTGCCGTGGAAAGTTATTTAACTTTGCATTTTGTCGTTGACGGCAACGATGTAATATTTATTAGATGTTTGTAAACAGTGTCTTTGGGCATAATATATCACACATTTTATTTGAGGGGGGCGCTGTTATTTTTATAGATAAATCTACCTCTTACAATGACCTACTTCCCCACTTGAAAGGCATCAATCTTTTATGTATAAGCTATTAATTTATTGCCAACTACGTTTAACATTTCTATGGCTAGTTTTTTCATTCTAAACGGCCCATTATACCGTGGTCGTGCTCGGCATGACGGCACCGTCGAAGGAAATATAAAAACAACTTCCACTCCATCATTTCATATCAATGCGTTTTGCTTTCCTTCGTCGTGGCTTTAAAATCGAGCTGCGCCACTTTTCGATAAATTTCTACGGTTAGGGTAATTTGATGGCAATGTAATTTGGACACGTATAATAAAGTTCATACTTTGAGTGCAAATCAATCATACGCTGAGTTTAATCTCGAATATTCTTTGGGTGTACTGCCACGCCATATTTTATAATTTCGCTACATTACAAAATTCTCAATCGTTGAATGCTTACAAACTGATAATTTACTTATTAAATTTGAATCCTATTTGGTATAGGTATATAAAGTTATTACGTTGCTCATTATAAATAAATAATAGCATGAGCTAAAATCCATCTCATCGGTTTTACAGTAAACAAACATTAATTGAACAGCATTGAATATGCAACGTTAATCCTGTGTGATGAGAATTGAATATTCATCAGCACAAATGTGCCTACCTCATTAGCATTTCAAGCGCTCGTGTACTCGTTATAATATGTAGTTTAGCGAGACAAAGGGGAAATTGTAATTAAAATAAGCAGAGGATTCAATAGATTCATAATTATTATATAGTGCCATTTCAGGTTAAAGCGCTTGGCCCTCAAGTAGGGTCAGATTTAAAGATCTAGAGGCCGCAGGGTAACAAATAAGTGGAGACCCCTGTTTTCAGGGTACCGTACCTCGAACAGAAAAAGGAACCCTTATAGGATCACTTTGTTGTTCGTCTGTCTGTCAAGCAAGAACATTTTTCTAAGGATAGCGTAAAGGCATCAAGATGTATTTTATATCAAATACACAGGTTTTTGTCTTTTTCAGCTGTGAAAAAATCAAACATGTAAGTTAACGCTGTCAAAAGATATGACCGTTTATGTCGCATATTTCGAGATTTAAAAAAAAAATCTATATCCATAGGGTACTTCCCGTTGACCTAGAATCAAGAAATTTGGCAAGAAGCAATGTCCTACATCACATTTAGAGACAACCTGAAAACCGTACACATGTAATAGTTTAATAACAAAAAAGCGAATTTACTATTACAAACTTATTATTTGTGGTTGGTGAAATAACCATGTCTAGGGATCGAACGGCAAAGTTAAGTTTGTCGCTTAACCTAGTTTGTCTGTTAGAGCAAAAATGTTAGAGGCTTTCTTTAGACCTTTCTTTGTACGGAACCCTAGGTAAGCGAGTTCAACTCGCGCTTGGCCGGTTTTTTTTTAATCCTCTATTGTAGGGCCCTCTCTTATGGAAGTCCCGGGGCTGTAGCCCCGGATGCCCTCCGCTAAATCCAGCTTTGTTCACGGGCACTGAATAAATTAATAATCCATGGTGATCAAGCGACCGTGCATTTTTAATGATGTAACTGGACTTATAAAATAATTTAAAATGTTGGGTTTCAATAGTTATGGGGCCTTCGACCAAAAACTTGATCGAAGTTATGGGTCGTTAATTTTACCTAAACGAGAGTGGAAACGACAAAAAACAAAAATTTTTATAGGATCAGGAGCCTCACCGCGAACAGTTAAATCCATCTATAGCATAAATTAGCATCAAGCATAAATTTATGAGACTTTATTTAGCTCCATCTCATTCTCTTTCTCCTCATTCTCTGCAGTCTATTTTTGAGTGACGTCAAGTCACATTTGCCATTTATGAGTTTTTGGTGCCAATCTAGGCCTTTCAGTTTAATACTTTGACTGCTGAGCCGTTTTGCTTGTCTAGCCACGGGTGCGGCTCTGTACGCGCCATAGTGTTTTCCCATACAACAAACACAACAGTTGTGTTTTACCGTGTTCGTGGCAAGTTATGAAAATCACGACAGTTGTGTTTTCAGCAGTGAACGTGTTAAGGCCTTAAAATTAATTGCATGGAATAAGAATAAGTACGTGCCCCCCCAGCAGTGAAATCGACTATCTATCTACAGCTGTAGTGATAAAAAACATTAATATCACATTCACTACAAAAAGTTGACTAGTTTGATTTAATTTGACGGAAACGTTGTATAAATAAATAAACCAATTAAAATTAAAATGTTTGACGCATAACCTCGTGGTCGTACTTTACAACTTTATTTTATTATTGTTTTTAATATTTGATTGTGTGGCGAGACGAGCAGGTCGTTCACCTGATGATAAGCGCTACACCTGCCCATAGCAGTTACAGTGCCACCCTGATCTTTGCATTGCATAATCCTAAGCGACACTGCACTGCGCTCGTCACTCTGAGACATCAGTTCTAAAGTCTCAAATGTAATTATGCTGGAAACAGTGCCCTTCAAGTCGGAACACAGTAATGTTTGCACACTACTGCTTGGGGGATTGGTATTGTTTTTTAAGTACTGTAAATAAAAATTATAACTTTAAAATAGTCGATAAAAGATACTGCTGTAAAGTGGCATTTAAGATTATCATGATTGCTATCACATTGCTAGTGTGTATACCCCTGTGATTGGTACCCATAATTGACCGGATATCCGATCGTACCGCTGCTCTTCTCATCGCGGTGTACTCTCAATGGATCTTGATTGATTGGCGATTCCATTTCAATTTAATTACGGTTCCGTCGTAGTATGAGCTATTGGGTGATCTGTGGTAATACGCATTCTGGACTACGGTAACTACGGCCTCTAAAGAAATGGCATGTTTCCATTTATGGGAGTTTAAATAGCTCCATCTCATTCTCTTTTTCTTTCATTCCCTTCAGTCTATTTTTTGTTCTTTTATTTTTGAGTGACTTCACGTCACGTTTGTCGTTTATGAGTGTGTGGTGCCAATCTAGGACGTTCAGTTTAAGGCATTAAGATGAACTGCATGGAATAAGAATAAGTACGTGGTTACCCCTCTGGACTCGAAACGTACTCGTTTTGAATTGTCAAAATAGCGTGCGAGAATCTAGCGTTTTTAGGAGAACTCTTAGGGTTCTTCAAAATAAGTTGAAGCCGCGTTATGACATCACGCGTTTTCGTCAAGGAATTTCATGTGGCATAGCGAATATGGGCCACTGGTCCATTTAATAAAATGATTTGCATTGTCTTTTCCAATTTCCATTTTCAATTCATAATTTTCTGTAGTGCGTTTATTTTTTTGGTGTCCAATAAAAAGTTTTTTATTCTATTGTTTCAGGCACAATGTCCAAGTTCACACGGCCAACAGTCGAGATCAAATGGCAATAACTAGCATATAGGTAAGTCTTTGTAGTAACTACATGATTTTTACCCACACACTGATCGTAACAATTCTTCAACATCTGAATAATTCTTTGATACTTTTTGTAAACATTTTTAATCGAAGCATCTTTAGTTTAATTTGTAACATATTTGCGTTGTATTATCTTTTATTTATATGATTGTACTTCGTAATCTGTATCCATGTTATATTGTATAAATGTATCTTATGTATTCGTGTCCATGTGTCAATCTCTGTGACCTAAAATCTAACTTTTTGATCGACATTGTGATATTAATAATATAAGTGGCGGCTAGGCTATGCAATATCTATTAATTACTTTGTGACGTATTTACTTACAGAACGTTTTCAGAATCAAAGTACCTATTAATTAAAACTCGATTCGTGGAAAATCCTGCCCACCTCTCCATAATATATACACCGGTATTGAAGCTACGCTTCGCAGTTCTCGCTATTATTGGTTTTCGCGGAAACTCTTCGTTTTTCTGAAACTTAACAAAGTCCACACAACGTAGCGGGAATAGTGTAGCGTTCTGCAGTAAATAACTTTTCAGAATCGGATCAGTATTTCCAGAGCTCGCTTACTCGACCCCCGTTTCCACCCGTTGGGTAAAGCAGTTTTACAACCCCCTCTTGGAAAGGAGAAATTGCTAGCTTCGTCTTAGAGGCCGTATCGGTCGCGCATGCGCACCATGTGGCAAAAGCACATGGCAGAACGTGACCTACCCTAACTACTAGTTGTAATATGTGACGTAATCTGTGAGCTCCATTGCTCGAGCAACGTTGATTGGTTTTTAGAATTGCATGACAAAGAGACGCTTAGATAAAGCTTGGATCAAAGGGATTTAATATCGGGATGGAATATATTTCAGCGAGCATTCGTATCTATGTATTAAAGTTAAAGCCATCGACATTATTTTAATGTTTATTCATTGTGAATAGAAAAGAGTACATTTGGAGCTTATTTGAAAATTAATCTTCTAAAAAATAAACGTTAGACTTATAAATGTATAGAGAATGAATTAAGAAATTCAATAGTAATTGTATCACCACCAAATATATTTTTATTGTTTTTTTAAAAAACTGAATTTACGTAGAACATGTAAAACGGAAAAGAGATTTCCCAATTTATACAATATGTAATTTCATTTAAAAATTCCTGCACCGTTATTTGGAAGTTTGCGTCACAGAGGCTGAATTAAAGTTTTTTTTTTTTTGTTTTTTTTTTTGTCAATCATGATTTTTGACAATAAAATTCTTAATAGGTTTTACAAATTTTTATTTAAATTTATCAAAGATTTATGACCGCAAACATAAAAATATCGGCACAATATTTTCTACTCAAATTATTTGCATCTGTATCAATAGGAAGGAACTATTAGCCAAAAAAGTCTGTGAATTCTCCATGCTTTACGGATAGGAAACAGAACCGGTAACCGGTACGAAGTACGGTGACGAGCGCAATGCAGTGCCGCGTAGGATTGTGCAATGCAAAGTTCTAGGTGGCACTATATCTGTTATGGGCAGGCGCAGCGCTTACCATCATCAGGTGAACGACATGATTGTCTCCTCATACAGTCAAATAAAAAAAAACGAAATACCAGGAATAGGGTCAGCCAAAGTCAAGTTTGCAAATTAGTGAAAATTACACCAAACACATTAATTAATTATTTTAACATCGTGAGGAAACCCACATACCTACCTGCGAATTATTTCAGAAGTAGGTATGCTATCCACCAATCCGTACAGGGGCCTCGTGGTGGATTATGGCCTAACCCTCCTCGCGAAAGTGAGGGTAGACCCGTGCCCAGCAGTGGGCCGATATGGGTTGATGATGATGATGATGAGTTAAAATTAAGGTGTCAAAATCAGCTTCACTACCCAATGTCGTTGGACCAACATCTCAACAACAGCTGCCTTACATTAGTTGGAGCAACCATACTAGAACGTGATAACATAGTTTTATTTAAAACCGCCATAAAAAAAGGAAGTTCTCAATTCGATTGTATGTTTTTGTTACATCACCTAACTGAACCGCGCCGCAAACAAACGCGGAATAATTTGATTTCAGCGGCCTCGGGTAGCGCGTTCCGTCAGGAAATATATTTTATTAACTCTCGAGTGGAAGCAAACTTCAGCGTTCCGTTGCTACGAGCGAAGCGTTTACTGAAAGTTTGCTAGGCCAGTACACCGAGCAGCGTAATATTCCAGTATATATTTTTTTAAAGCAGGGTTTTTGAAGTGAAACTTTTTTATCGATGTATTGGAAAAAAATTATAGGAGTTGTCACATTTTCTGTTACGCTCGACCTTCACGTGAGAATTGACACGTTGATGGAGGTTTATTGAAAGAAGTTTGAAATAAGGCAAATAATTCGGGAGTAAGAGGTTATTATACACTATAAAAAGGCTTAAAAAAGTTTTGTATTTGAAATCTCTTCTCAGTTTTCAGTTTAACTACAGACTTTAACCATAATCAAAAGAGTTTTCATGAAAGTTTCTTCTACTTTAATTATGGGTCGATAAGGCCTCGACATAGAACATTCCTAAACTGCAATCGGTAATGTCGGGATATAGCGGGGTAACTACTCAATCTGCTTCAATTACAACACACCGAAAATAGAGCCCCTAGGCGGGAGCGAACGCTTTCGCTTGAAAATATCACTGTAGAAACCGATTATGATTGCTAGGCCGTGTGAGTGCTTGCCTGCGCATTGTAGTGACTAAACGTTGAGCAAAACTCCCTTGGCCTGGATGACCATCGGCGCGAATTAACCTACTTCACAAGAGAAGCGGAGCGCGCCACTGGAAAGTTGGAAACCTATCTAGAGGAAGAGCTGTGACTTTCTCGTTAGCTTGAAAATTATGAAGGCATTAATAGCAATCCGTGTCGTGTTTTGACGTAAATTCGATACTTAAACGTCCTTCATTTACATACGGAGGTCATTCAAAAATACAACAGGAAAAATGTGTATTTTTGAGGGCTTTGTATGAGTCAAGTTTCAAAGATAGTAAATTGATAATTGTACCAACGTAAATATCGTTTATGTGCTGAAAAAAAAAACATATTTTATGCGCCCATTGACCCTCTCTGATGACGCACTAGGGTGCATAAGTAAGCACTAAAATGAGGCACTGCCGCTGTGGAAACTACTTAACGATTTGTACCAAAGACGTACCACCATGACGTCATAGTTTGCGCATGTGTGTCCATATAAATGCATTGTCTTTTCCATAGAATTCATGAAAAATTACCCTAGCGATTTTAGCCCGACTATTACCGACGAAACTTTTTTTTTCAAAATATTCGAGTAACTAGACATTTTCTACGAGCTTTTTTATGTACTTATTAGTAACTAGTTGGTGCCCCGCGCGGCGTTCACTACGTGGTAACTCTAGAAGCTTAAAAATTGAGTATATCATCCGACATTTTATATTCGAAATTAATTTATCGTTAAATTTCATAACATAATTGGCTTGGTTCGCATTAAAACGAGTTCATATGAAACTCCTCACATTTATGCGAACGCCGACAAACAAACATTTAATATTAAACCGAACCAAAATCTAATTATTTGATAGCTAGAATTACTTCGATTAAAACCGAGCGGGCAGTGTCAATAATGCGTTCATTGAATAATCATCCCAGCGAAATGGATTTATTTAAGCATAGCCGTGGGCATCAGGGTTATCGGAGAACGCTTTTAGGCTGCTACCGTTTAATTGTAAGCGGCAGAAATTAACTCGGCCTTCGTGGAGCTTTAAAGGCCGAGAGTTCATTTCACTTGTGCTAAAATTGCCAAAGTGTTTATAATTTGTACGGGTGTTTATTTTTCTATTTTGATTTCTCCGAACGGGGCTCGTAAATCCACATTTATTACATACCTGCGTATAATGTGGCACGTGTGTCTAAAGTTAAATTTGGGTGTTTCAAAAAATCAGTATTTTCCAAAAGTTGCCTTGGTTATGTTCTGTCTATAAATTAAAAAGTATATCTTTGAATTTTGTGTCCGTGGAGTATTTGCCACCTACTCGCCGGTCTCCATTTTTTACACGATGATATATCTCTAGCAACGCTATTTCAACGGCATTTTTTTAAGCCTGTAGTGTTGCTGGGCAAAGGTCTTTCTCGATTAATTCCACTTCTCTCGATCTTGGGAAAATCTTTCCAATCATTTTAAAAGTGTCGAGGTCGTCGCGCCGTCTCTCCGAGGACGACCGTGACGTCTTTTTTATTTTATTTGTAAAAACTAATAATGATGTATAATTTATGAACAACGATCACACATTTCTGAAAAAAACAACGGTTAACCTTGTGATAGATTTACGCCGCATGTATACGTTTTTTCCTAAACAAAATCTAATTATAAATATGAGAAGTTCCTAAAAAAGGATGGTACGGCTGTGCCTTTGTTTGCTCGACTTGGCGGGGCACTGCAGCGCCTCTAGATTTACAACCAATTTTTTTTTCTGCTAGTCATATTTCTTTTTAATACTATACAACACTCAGATTGCAGCAAATCTTGTTAAAAACGTACTAAATAAGGAAAAAAACTAAATAATAAAATGAAAGAAACCCGACAAATACATTTATTTTTAACGATTTGATATCTTTATAATATTTTTTTATTTTGTCACATTTCATTTAATGTAAATAATCTTTTGCGTTGTTTGTAAAATATAACAAGTGTATTTATCGGCTTTGTTCCTGAACTCCTCATATGGGTTATTATACCTGTGCAAACGGAGCGGAGCTTGATTGCCTGGAAGCTGGCGCAATCAATTAACTACCTATCTTCTAAAGCTGATTGGACCAGCAGCATATCGAATTTGCCAATGAAATTGGTTATCAGGTTGAGAGGGAAATTAATTAACGTGATTAGTAACAGCGAGTAATTTAGAACGGCGCCTCTGCAAATTATAACCTAACGGGAGCCTGTGACGATAAAATTTACAATTTAACGTTTGAATTTCACACAGTTTGTTATCAAACTACGTATAGTTGTATATTGCTGTAGCTTTTTATCTTCCATAACGTTACTATACTTTTATCTAAGGGTTTCTTGCAAGTTTTAATTGAAGTTTTTGTGTCAGTTAGCACGTTAGTAAAAATGGATGGGTGTATGACAACGGAACGCCTCAGTAACTAACAATAAATATGTGGTGTTTGAGCTCATTTTCTTCAGTTTTATACGTATTTTATAAAGTTTATCTGGTGTAATATATTTTTTAACCAAAATATTACACTTCAACCTGGTATATTTTTAAAGATAATCGGAAGAGTGAACGGTGCTTAGTACAGTGATTTTGACGTCTCTAACATTGGAAAAGTTTAAAAACAGACGCGAATAATAGGTACTCTAATAATACATATTTTGTAACCATTAGTAACTTATGTACCAACTCGTATATTATATTCATGGCACGATTCAACCACGATGTCGTCTATTGTAAGAATTACAATGTTACGGATAAAGTAAATATATACCAGGTGCAGTCTAAAGTTTATTTAAAATTACATATTCACGAACCAGCTCTGAAGTTTCTTGGAACCTTTGGTTCAACCACGATAAATGGGAAAGTCGATGCCGGCAATAATTTTAAATACATCCGGCGCACGTCGGCGCACCCTTTGTGTCAATACGGTGCAGTTGGCTAAACTTGACAGCGCGACGCCCGACGTGTCAACACAAATAGGCAGCCTCTGCTTTTGTGGCGAAACGAAAAATGTAACGTTATTTTTGTAGTAAATTTTTCTCAATCTTGTTTTTCTTCATTTTTTTTTCATGTTTCTTCTTATCAACTGAATCGGACTCGACATTTAGACTATTTATAAAATACAATATAAAACTTGAGAATTCTTAATTACTGAACTCTGGTTTAATGCACAAATCGTGCAAAGGTATAATAATAGCAATACCACAAGAGAAAATATAAATATATCGGTAACCAACTTGCTGAACTAAGAGAGTAACGAACACTGTTCCTCTACGGTAGAAGTGAGACTCCATTGAGGCGTAAATAGAATTTCCGTCCGCAACGTGCCGCAGTTGACACATATATCTTCCACGTACTCGTAGGACACGACATGCTTATTTTATATCGACTTTTCAAAACATGCATTTTTATTCTACCTTTCCTGTATGTACCGAAGTACATAAATACACATACAGAACACCAATTACTGTAAAACTATTAAGCTAATACGCGGAATTAAATTTTCAACTGAAAATAATTATATACTTTTAGGTAGGTAGTCCCTCAAAAATGTCATTGATATTGAAGCATTTTGATATTAGCTGTAATTTACGGACAAGACTAAAATATGAAACTAAAGCGAATCCTTTGAAATCTAACGAACGTGGGTGTCCATGAGACACGGTGGCAATAACCCTAGCAATTTTTTGAACAATTCATTTCAAGGTAGGTTATTTCTACCAAAACTTTAATGTTTAGTGTTTAATGAAATAACTCATATTTTCTTTGCACATTTTACGTATTAGTCTCGACAATAATAACAATAATACTGGGTATATCCAGGTAAGTAAGTATATAAGTTTAGTTTTATAATATTTTTAACAGACTTCATTATTGTTCGTTTTTTAGAAATAAATAAAAAAAAAAGAATTAAAATGAATAAAGTGAATAAGTTATATACTGGATATACCTATTAACTATTTTTAGCGCGTCTATGTGGCTCGTACCATTTTAATACAATAATGCAATGTTAGTGGAAATACCACATCTACATAATATTATGAAGTCACAATGTGCACATATACTGAATTTACTCATTCTGGTATATATAATAGAACTAGCTGCGCCCCGCGGTTTCACCCGCGTATTTCCTGTTCCCGCGGGAATATGGGGATAAAAATAGCCTATGTTACTCGCTGATAATGTAGCTTTCCATTAGTGAAAGAATTATTAAAATCGCCCCAGTCGTTTAGCCGAAACCTTACATATTTCCATTCATACTTTAATCCCCTATATTTATATTACCCCCTCAAGGGTAAATTTTTACATACTTTGAATGTCATATTTATTTATATCTAATCAAAAGCCTAAAAAATAAATTTCAAGCTTCTAGCTTCAAAAATGACGAAACTTCCGTACAAATTTTCATCCCCTATTTAATGCTTATCCCCTTACAATGCTTTTTTCGCATTAAAAAGTACCCTATGTCCTTTCTCAGGCTCCAGACTATCTCTGTACCAAATTTCATTTCAATCGGTTCAGTAGTTTAGGCGTGAAAGAGCAACAGACAGACAGAGTTACTTTCGCATTTATAATATAACTAGCTGCGCCCCGCGGTTTCACCCGCGTAGTTCCTGTTCCCGCGGGAATACGGGGATATAAATAGCATATGTTACTCGCTGTCAATGTAGCTTTCCAATAGAGAAAATTAAGCCGAAACTTTACATATTCCTATACATACTTTCTTCCCCTATATTTATTTTACCCCTTCAAGGGTAAAGTTTTACAAACTTTGAATGTCAAATTTATTTATATCTAATCAAAAGCCTAAAAAATAAATTTCAAGTTTCTAGCTTCAAAAATGACGATACTTCCATACAAACTTTCATCCCCTATTTCAAACCCTTACAATGCATTTTTTGCGATAAAAAGTAGCCTATGTCCTTCCCTAGGCTCTAGACTATTTTTGTACCAAATTTCATTTCAATCGGTTCAGTAGTTCAGGCGTGAAAGAGCAACAGACAGAGTTACTTTTGCATTTATAATATAAGTAAGGATAAGGAAGTAAGGATAGAATAGAAAACACTTTAATAATGCTGCATTTCTATATTGCTTTTTTGTACAACGTTTTTTAATACCTTAATACTTTTTATGTTAAATTATGTTTATTAATTTCTCTTTTTTTATTTTCCGACCCCTAACTACGGTTCCCTGTATATAGGGAATCAGGAACTACGAGGACCATGGTCCATGGTGGTAGTTTTAAATATTGATAGAGATTCGGTAAATTATTATATTATACGATATCGTGTAAAAACTACTTAATTCTAAACGTGCCGCTTACTTCGCCGAAATGATTACTTTCGCCCTATTAATGAATTCGCCGAAGAGAAAAATAAAAAATAATCCCATCAAAGAGTAAATTTGGCGGCTTGTTTTGGATATTAATTATTATTTTTTTCATTTCGAACCAATGCTGGTAAGCTTTCGTCTTTACGCTAATTAGTATAGCTACAATTCAGAATATGAATTCGAAACCATTTTTTGTATGTCAAGCGAAGCTGATGAAAAGCGCTACGCTTGCTACGCCTGCCCATAGTAGCTACAGTGACACCTAAAACTTTCCATTACACATCACATCTTACACATGTTGTGCGGCACGGCACGGCACTGCGCTCGTCACCTTGAGACATCCGTTTTAAAGCCTCATATGCCCAGTAATTTTACTGGAAACAGTGCCCTTCAACCCGAACCACAGTAATGTTGGCACACTGCTGCTTCGCGGATGAATATTCACAAGCGGACTTTTTCAGGAGAGTCCTACCACTACAAAATGCCATTTTCATATTTTTCATATTTTATATTTTCGCCTTTTCAAGATCTAAGTTTAGAATAGAGATGTTATTATAACCCTCAATATTTGGATAGATTTTAGTACACATTAGATTTTTTTCTTTACAATAAAATTGCAGTTGATCTGACACTTACGAGTACCCAGTTATGTTTAACTTTCTTAAGGCACCTATATATTGTATACTTTTATGCTGCACCTAGCTTTAACAGTATATTATGTGAGTAGAACCTGATCGGGGCCAGAGGGGAAGGCGCGGTGTAGGGCGTCTCGTAGGCGCCTGTCATTGGCCGCTGGCCCAGTACTCGCCTAGCATTCCGACGGTTCGCCACTAACGTAGTGTTCATATGCGCGCCTTGGGTTAACCGATCCCATCTGCGGTGTCTACTATGTGAAATTTAAAAACGTCTTAGATACAGTTTATTATTTTCACCAAATATAGTTTGTTATCTTCCCAAAACCGGCGTTATTCTGGACCGGCGTACTTCAAGGAGACCTGGGCCCTACACGAACATAATTTTGTATGTAAGTTTATTTTCCTAATAACAGCTTTTTTACAAATACAATAATAAATCTTTTATAACAGAGAAAGATAAATTACAATTTAAAAAAAAAAACAATTGTAACAAACCTAATTATATATAGGTAGTAAAAATAATTAATATTATGTACTAGCTGCTGTGAATAATATTTTTTTAATATAGATAACCTAACCTATTAATATTAAACATTTCCCCCTTTATTCATAAAAATAATCGAACGTCGCCAAATTGCGCAGTACAAAATAGTAGTGCGCAATTTTATGTAAATATAACTTTATAAGAATTAGGGTGTTGGTTTTTAACACGTTTTTATTTGCTTGATATAATTATATGTATCTATGTATGTAACGGAATCTATGAACGTGAATATCACCTTTTTCAAAACGTCGAATCACGCTTTAATAGCAAGCAGAACTAAAAAGCGTGAGGTTATTTTAATATTTATATTTATAATTACCGTTTGATATCAACCAACCCTCGCTTTTTACCATAAAATTAATTATTTTCTACTTTTTAGTTGGACTTATTTATTAAAGTATTTTTTATTTCCAATAATTTATTTGACGCAAAAATTTTTTTTTGTTTTTTTTTTGTTATTTATTATTTTTTAGTGTTTGTGTTAAATTAAAAAAAAAATTCATTTTTATTTTCAATTAATAATGAATATTACGAATTAAGTATAATATAAATAATCAATAATAGTAATTAGTAATATAAAATAATAGTTAATATTACTGATTATTATCATTAATATTCATTGTATGATAATAAATTTCTTAATAGTGTTTCATTAAAATAATTTCAATCTATTAACTGACTGACAGACAGACAACGCACACTCTAATCAGCTGGACTTAGAGATTTAAAATTTCTATTTCGTGACCAAAAGTATCTGTAATATGCATACCGAATATCACAAAAATTCGTTCAGCAGTTGTAGATTGAACAAAGAACAAAAAAAAAAAAAACCACCCGCATTTAAAATTTTATTGTGACAAATTCGAGCAAATAAATGAACATATTATTTTTCTTCAACCTGTAGCGCTGTCCCACTTCTTATTCTAGACAAACGTCTTTCTCGATTTCTTCCTACTTTCTCTATTTTCCAATAGTAACATTTAATCTTTCTTTCACGTCTTCGAGTGCCTTTGAACGTCTTATTGATGGCGATCCTTTGTTACATGTCCAGACGCATTGCACAACTTGAATGTAAATACATTTTCCAGACAAGCTTTGAGAGAACTTACGATATTTTATATTTCAAGCGGATAAAAATGGTTTCAGACACAACAAGTGCACACAAGTAATTGAGAAGTTACGTAGTGTACTTATGTACTTTCCGTTTCTATTGTATTTCATTTTTGTAGTGGTTGGCCAATATGACCCTAATCCTCCGCACGAAAGTGAAGGGAGATCCGTGCTCAGCAGTGGGTCGATATGGGTTCTTGATGATGATGATGAAGTGGTAGGCCTTTTTTGCAAGACACCGCCTGGGGAAGTATCCACACCTTTGCCATTCATCCGCCAAGCAGTAGTGTGCAAACATTACTTTGTTCCGGTTTGAAGGGCACTGTTTCCAGCGAAATTACTGGACATTTGAGACTTTAGAACCAATGTCTCAGGGTGACGAGCGCAGCGCAGTGCAGCAAAATTTATGCACTGTAGTTATGAGCACTCGTGGCGCTTACTATCAGGTGAAGACTTGCTCGTCTCGTTACTTAATAATATAAAAAAATCGTCAGATCAGCTCGCTGTCATACACAATAATATGTTATTGTATTTTGAATTTGACAGTCGTGCAAAATTGAGCAAGAAGAACAGGGTCAAAAATGACTGAAAATTTGATTTAACATAACATTCTTACTAACCCACGCCGTGAGGTTAACCAAGGGTTGTAAAAAAACCATATGCTTCCTTCTGGCGCAGTAGATAAATATTAAACCACTTTTGCCATAAAAAAATCCGAAGTGCCATGTAATGGCTTGAGAACGACTTAACTGATTTGGCTTTTTTTTTTAATGTTCGTTCTATGTGATTATTGATTTGGCTATTTTCAGTCAGGTTTACACACAAACAAAATTGGTAAAATGGCACAAAAAATTGGAAAATTAGGGAAAACTGTAAGTCTTTGTTTCTTTGCGTAATGTTTGCACGAATTTGCATTTCATTTTTTTTTCGCGTTCTTCGGTTGTTTATTTTCGTATGTGATATGGGCTGTTTTGAACCAGATAATGCAGGTAAACTGGAATTACGTGGGTGAAAAAAATCGCGGGCCGCACCTAATCTTACGAGGGAAGTTCAAAGTCTTCTCGGTATGGATATGAAAGAACAGGTAGAAAAATCTGATATAATTATATTTTTCTATATAGTCGTCTCCTGCGATCTCAATACACTTCTACAAAGCGAAATAATCTTTTCAATACCCTAGAAAAAATTACTTTCATCTTTTTCTGAAAAAATTATCGTTTATGGCCGCCTTGAGCTCTTCATCGTCGGAAAATCACTTTACACGAATCTCTTTTTTCAGTTTCGGATACAAAAAATAGTTACTAGGTAAGGTGGATGATTGATTTCTTGGAAACCACACTCCTAAGTAGCAGCCTTAGCATTGGCAACGCGAGTAGAGTGAACCGGTGCGTTGTCGTTGACGAGCAAGACACCCGTGGTCAATTATCCTCACCTTTTTTTTTATTTGTTTGAGTGACGAGACGAGCAAGACGTTCACCTGATGGTAAGCGCTACGCCTGCTCATAAGAGTCACAGCACTACTCAGAACACTGCATTGCATAATCCTGCGCGGCACTGCACTGCACTCGTCACCTTGAGACATCGACTCTAAAGTCTCATTAGCCCAGTAATTTCGCTGGAAACAATGCCCTTCAAACTGGAACACAGTAATGTTTGCACACTACTGCTTGGCGGATGAATATCTGGCAAAGGTGTGGTACTACCACAGGCGGTCTCTTGCATAAGAGGCCTCTCACTACACATTTTCGGAGCTTTGTGGTGAAAATGCTACCATTAATAAAAATAATAGTACCAATAATGTGAAATGCTAGTAAAGACTTGCTCGTCTTATCCACTCAGTCTAATAAATAAAAAACTCTTTTCAACCTTCAATTTAAGCTTGTTTCTGCGGTGGTGTCAGCATTCAAGGCACCCAACTTGTACTGAGAGGTTGAAAAAGTCATGAAGTATTGCTTTTATAGTTCTCACGGATAGTTTGATCATCTCTGCTAACGAATTGATTTTTGTTCGAGCATCTTTGAGCACAAGTTTTTTGGCCGTTTTTACGGTTTCTTCCGTAGTGGCAGAGAATCAGGACCACCGGATCGAGGGTCATCTTCAACGCTTTCTTTGCCCCTTTTAAATTGACTTGACCACTTTTGAATAGTAGACAACGAAAGCACGGAATCTTTGTTAACGGTCTTCGTGGATGATTATTTCACTTTTTCCTTTTTTTGTCAGGGATTTAACAACAGCGCGGTGCTCGATTTTGGTCAACATTTTCGCGTCAGACATTTTGTTGCGCTCGAATCACGATTGCGAAGAAACTAATTATGCTAAACCAACGAAATTTACCTAATAGTCACCTTGGGTGATGTTATCAGAGAACCATATACAAAAAATACCCTAATTACTTACAAAAAAGTTGCGATACCGAGAATACTTTGATCTCCCCTCGTATATAAAAATATAGAGAATCTAAAAGGCTTTTGTTCGATAAAAGATTTGTAAAGATTCGCTTCGATAAAAGAGAGCTTGAGGGCTTGGTTGCTTTATTTTACTCGTATACAGTCCTAACGTCACCACTGCTCTGAGCTAAAAATCAATTGTGGATGTACTGTAGCATTATGCTAAGCCCTTTGTGACATACCTGTACCAGCCGACTATCGTTGTGTCGAAAAAATTGGCTGTCTGTAAAGTTGGTTTACGGACGATATTTTAACGTGACAACGCAACGTCATAACAAAACATTCATGAAATGAAAGTAACGGGACTAACGGGACAACGTGTCTACTCTTTCATGCATGCAGCCGGCGTTCATCTATCAATTAGAGGTTTTCACGTCAAAACGCTATTGTTGAGTGCAATGGGACATTTATTTCAGTTCACATCACAAAAATGTGAACAAATGAATGTTATACTCGTAATGCGCATCTATTGAAATTGACAGAATTACATAACAAAAGCTGGTTCCTACTTAATATAGAAAATCATACAAATGCAGTAAATGCATAAGGAATAGGAATTTGTTGTAAGCACCCCTATTGAGGCGTGAACACTGAACACAAAGGAACATTTGTTATTTTCATCCTTTATTTTTTTTATTTTATGGATACTTAAAGTCCTAGAATAGAAGCAGGATTCTTTTTATCGCATAAAAATCAAATGTTCCTGTGAGATATTAGTCTTCGCGAAACCGTGGGATGCTCCTATTCTTAAAAATGTGTAATTAAAACGAGAACAACGTCTACCTACAAAATTGAACTATCGAAGAATGCTACTAAGTGATTAATAGATACCCATCTAAACTAAGTATCAATATACCTTTCTTTTGCCGTATTCAAGATAGTAAATAAACCTTTAACTACTCAGGTGAATTCATCTGAGCTTCACTAGCATTAAGCCGTGCTTTATTAAAATCACAAAGATAACAAATTAAATTTATTGCTTAGGGAGCGCTTTGCGCGTCGTCGGGTGTATTTAGTTATTATTATATTATATTATATGGGTGCCTTTCAAGTAATTAGCGAAGCAACTAAGTATATAAGATGGCAGGCGCATTGAACTAAAATGAGTCTTGGCCACCGATAATAAGATCGAATACTTTTGAGCAAGACCGATCTTGCGCCGCCTCCTTTGCCCTGCCTCCTGCCGCCTGCTTTCTTAAAACTGATTGAAACTTTGTTTAAACGTAAAATTTTGGATTATAATATTACAGATTACATTGTATTTACTTACTACAACATTTACAGACATAATGATTATTTTAGGCGCATATTTTTCGCATAGTTTCAGCTTTTATATTATATTTAGGTAGGTTTTTTATAATAATATTGCGTGAACCTTGCAAAAGCTGATTAATGCACCCCTTATGTTTTATATTTTGGGGCTGGCTATTAGCTTGCCAAACTTAAAAAAACAATACATAGTTAGATAAAATTAAATAGAAAAATAAAAGTAACCAAAACTAAAACTGAAAAATCAAACAAACTAAAATAATAAAAAAAAAAATTATGAAAGTTTGATTAAAGATATTGAACAATATTAATTAGACCACAACACTAAATCATACTCAACAATGTAGGTA
Source organism: Campaea margaritaria (assembly GCA_912999815.1). Classification (NCBI taxonomy): domain Eukaryota; kingdom Metazoa; phylum Arthropoda; class Insecta; order Lepidoptera; family Geometridae; genus Campaea; species Campaea margaritaria. The sequence continues at coordinate 14,302,399 of OU538788.1, forward strand.
TTATCGGAAACTTGATACGCGAATGAAAAATAAATTTCAATTTCCTGTGTATTGATGTTAAAATCATAGACATATTTGTGGAAAACGGGCGAAACCAGAATTAAATTGTCAGAATATCGTCGGTGCTAGGTAGAAATTTGAACCGATATGTAAGGCCTATTTGGTCATATCTATATTTTATTAAACGTTGGTTAGCATTGAGGTAATAACGTCTTTCTAAAGCTAATTCCTCCCTCAAGGCTTATTCGAAAAAATAAGATGTATATATTAGTATTAGTCCTTTCAAGTGCAACATTTGGAATTTAGGTTTTTATTATCAAATCACAAAAATGTTTTGTTCTTAAAAAAATTTTAATTAGGATGCTATTTTTTTAAAGGTCCGTCTACCAAACGGCATCGCTGAGTTTACTTAAATCTATGTCAATAAATAAAGAGAGAAACTTGATATCTATAATCGATTTCTCGTCGGTTCTATCGTGTTCGTATGGAAAGTATTATTTTCTCTTATTTCGCGTAATTTCGACGGAGTGCTTGACGTAACAGCCACGTTGGAGTGCGCGCTGACTTGGGTGTTATTTCAATACCATTTCGTGCGATATTTGTCCTGACCCGCGTCGAGTTGCTTACCCGGGCTAGGATAATCGCCTCATGGTAGAGGCTCCTAGCGCGACCCCATCTTCCCCCACCTCCGTGGAGGCCTGCTCACGGGGGGGTTTTAGTGGGTTCAAAGCGGTTACGTCTTATTTCCATATTTTATCAGTCTGACTAATCTTTTGATGGAAAAAACCTAGGTTTTTTTTCTAAAGCTTTTAAGGCGACGTCTCTGATTATAGCTATAATATGTATGAATCTATGAAAGTTTGTAGAATGTTGTAAGGATTGTGTCTGTTTTGTTACAGTGTCGGGAGCGCTCATGAGACAGTCGTGCCATCGCCTGCTCGAACATCAACAGACAGGAGGGGAGGAGCCGCCCCTTTACTCACCAATCGATCAAATTTCAGGTAAAACTTACTTTGTCTTTGTACCGATCGCTGAACAGAACCAATGAAAAAAAGCGTCAATTTGGTAGCGCCAGGCACGTCATTCAACACTTGCAACTGTTATTTAGTCTGTGATTGAACTCACCGTGATATTTTAAAAAGAAAATGTAAGTTAATTTTATTTCTAATCATCAAAAAATTCAAACTATTGATCTACATTAACAAGTATTTATCCCACTTTAACAAGTTATGCAGAATCATCTAAAATACGTCCAAGCTAGCTCTGTGCTCTGTTAGTCAATTAACCGCCGTAACAGTGGAATTAGTAGTCGACTGGCGAACATTCCTAAGGGGAATCTATGCCGTTGAGGTATCTACTATTGATTGTCTATTAGCAGCGGCAGTTATATTCATTAATAACACTTAATTCTGATAATCTATTTTACGAAAACTGTTCAGCCCTGGGTCTAAGGCCGTATTTAATCTTATCCTGACTGTCAGTACTGACGTCGGTTGTTCGTAGCTATCCTGATGCAAATTATGCGTGCATTTAGCCACGCACAGGCTGCGCCCGCATGGTTATCATAGCTATAGCTACGGACGACCAGTGTCAAGACCGACTGTCAATCACCATTTTAATAATTGCAACGATCAAATGTCGTAGTTCACATGTTCCAGTGAGCTTCGCAAATACTTAAATTTAGACGGAACACCGTTTATAGCCAAACGAACTTGTTTACATTACTAACTTTATGTAGACTTCCTCCTATTTTCCTCTTACTCACTCCCACGGTTCAGTACACATATTATAGCACAAATGCGTACCGTTTGTAGTCATGTGAACATAAAATATTGTGTGTAGTAAAACCGCAGCATGGAGGCTCCGCCGCGCCTCTCGGTCGTTATGAGGGTAATTAACGTCGTATTTCCATAATGCAAACCATAATTAAAATACGTACGCAAACACCTATGACTACGATACAAAAAACACAATTCTATGTTTCCGTTTGAAGCTGCACGGAACTGTTTTGAAACGACCACTAACTATTTTTGAAATGTAGGTTACAATCGTCTTCCGTAGTAAACTATTTTAAGCTATAGCGAATATTACGCTACACGCTCTACGAGCTGTGATGAAACTTACTCGAGGATATAGATACTATTATAAATATTATTCTAGATTATTGTCCCGAGGCATGGACGGATTACGAGGTATGGAGTCCCTGGGGCGACAATGGAGTGAAAGCCCACTTGTTTTCCAAATGAAATGAACAATGTTTTCAGCAGAATCTTTCAATAATAATTGATTGATAAGATAATATAGAAATATATAGTTTTAATTCGCGCTATTTTTATTCGAGCGCTAGCAAGAGAGCTAGCGCTCGGCGAGTCAACAGCACCTGAGGATGTCTCGTGCAGAGACGAAACACGTGTCGTAAATTAAAAATTGGCGGAATTAAAACTATATATTTCTATATTATCTTATTGATTATGGATTACCGCAAAATAACGCCTGATTCTATTAACTAATAATTGATTGCAAAACTAGTTGTATTACCTTTTTTATAAATCATAAAATCAAAATCAAGCATTATTGGAAATTGAATCATAGCGTTAACGAAAGGAGCTTATTGAAGTAAAGCTTCTTTACGCACGCTTGACTTGGGGAGTAAGCTGGTGAATGCGTTACGAAAAAAGTGATCGGGCGAGGCGAACGGAAATTGTGAGGGAGATATAAGTAAGTGAAAATAGAAAGAGAGAGAGAGAGATACGTTTCCTATATTTTATGAAATATCTTTTATGTTTTATTTTTATAATACCTTTTTTTTATATTTTTTTTTGTTGATGTTTTACTTCTACTATGTGTGTTTTTTTCTTATAAGTAACCTTTTTGAAAAAAATATCAAAGAAAAAATTATTTACGCGACAGAATTTAAAAGTGTGTTTTTGGGTTCTCTGTAGTGGGGGCCCCTCTATTGTGGGCGCCATGGGCTGTAGCCCGGAATGCTCACACTAAAATCCGGCCCTGGCTCGAGATTAATCCTAAAAGGGTAATCCGCTTGCTCAAACAGCTTTAGTTCCAAGTCTCTAGGGAAAACTTCTTTTTTTAGCATGTCACGTGACACGGTTGTCACTCGACACAATAAAACGGTAGGGAAAATCATTTACTTTTTCTTATATTGTCGACTAACATAAAACTGCGACGCCGGTATCATTAGCATTGACTAGTATCCTACAGGAACAGTTAATTTTTACGGGATAAGGCTATCCTATATTATTTTTTAAGACCTAATGTATCTACATATTTGGTGTCATTGTAATCCGTTGAGCCATTTCAGATAAACAATCAGACAAAAAACATTAACAATAAAAACAGTAATTTATGATTAGTCGTCAAATAACTAGCAGGTTTCCCTTAAATTTTCTGGTTTTTTTGTCGTATTGAACGACATTTCAATTACATTTTATTTGTATCCATACAGAGAAGCATGCACGTGATATGCGTTCGTTTTTCTCGGAGTTGTATTTCTGTGTTGCATAAATTGTACCGTTATTCCTAGAAAATGTATCGTGCATGGAAATAATGATATTACTTTACCTTGAATCCCCCTCATATTATAAATACGAAAGTTGAAATTTAGTATACAGACACTTTAAGTCCTGGACTTTTTAACAGGTATATATTAACGTTTCCTGCGGGATACTGTTAGCATAACTTATATTGAGCCATAACGTAGAATGGCTATTTATTGATTGGCAAGTTTTGTTGAACAACTCTGCAACCAATTCTCAGGATGTTATGAAACCCCTATATGGTAGTTTGTAACCACTTTGGAATCTTTCCAGCAGTCTTCCAAACACTTTTCCCAAGATACAAAATTCTAATTTATTATTTTGTTTTAGCTGTATTTAATTAGAGAACCCTAGTTCATTATGCAATGATACCTTTAATGTATGGACATGACAAAGTTCCAGTTTAAGAATGGTAAAACAGTAAGCTTACAATAGAATAGGACTGGTTCTCGAGGTTGGCCGTAAGAAACAGCCTTGGGGACTAATGCTCTACTTGGAAATAGAGTAGGCGCCATTATGGAAATGCATCCAAACTATAATAACATTATACACGTGAAAGCAACTCAGTCTGTTCCAATTAAGCCGCTTGAGGTGGCCGCTATATTGTTCGACGAACATACCTTGTTATTATTCCGTGGACATACCTAGGCGCGCTATTACAATGGTTGTTCAACTCCCATTGACGATAGTTACAAGCGCCGGACAAAGCAAATGAAAACGTGACGATATCCAACCGATCAATCACACGTTTGTACATATAGGTGAGCAATAACACAATTACGCGCCGTGTGCGTGCACAGACTCATTTCGTTCAAGAATTATTTCATTCTATTGATATCACGAAACGGCTGGCTAATTTACAAAACGGAGCTGTATTATTATCAACGATTAGCTGTATTATAGTTTGAAAGCGTTCGACACGTTTAGTCGCACGAAAAATGTGAAGTTTTATTTAATCAAAACTATGCCCTATTTCACCGAGTCTAGGTGGAGCTCGATTTCCATTATGTTAGTTTAGGAGGCTAACCTTATTTGTTAGGACGTCGCTCTTCATTTTGTCCCGTGAAACGTGAAGCGCTGAACACAATAGGGACGGACGTCGACCCGTAACACAATCTGACTAACTAAACTTTACCCTGCCGCAGTACAAAATGGCTCCGTTCTATAATACCGTGAACTTTACTGTTTGGCGACAATGATATCTAGATATAATATACAATAATATGGAGACAACGAGCTGATCTGATAATAGAAACGAAAGGTAGACACGGAACTCCTCAGTAACTTACAGTGGATTGATGGTGTTTGGACTCATTCAGATTATTACTATTTTTTTTTGGGCACACACCGTGAATATTATGTACGCCGAACTTTTCGTACACAACAGAACGTATGACTAGGCTGTGCTAAATACATAAATAAATAGATAAGGTAACGCATACTTTTTTATAAAAGTATGTCTGGAAAGATATGTTTTACTTAAAACTTATTCAATTAAAACTGAAGCTCAAAACAAACATTGCACAATTTATTTAAAAATATATATATTTCGGCACGCTGAATCGTCAAAAGCAATATCCGCTTGGACAGAGCTCCTGAATATCCGGTTTTAATTATCGTGCAGTTCCCAATCAAAATTCCGCTTGCCCGGCCGGGCGACGCAAACATGGGTCTCTCTTTTTTTTATGTGTACAACGATTTCTCCGTCAATTGCGGCCCGATGATAAAAATTCTTTTTGGTTTAATTGTGGTCCATTTTTTTTAAAACCATCCTTTCAGGATTTTTATTTATACAAAACGTTTTGTATGAAATGCCAGGCGTCCTGCGATGGCCTAAATTTTTCCATTTTTTTTTTGTTCCCATTATCGCCAGGTCAGGATCTGAGGAGGCATCCCATGGAAATCAAGGGAAAGATTTAATTTTTTTGTGCAGTAAGTAAACGTACGTAGTGAATGAGATATAAGAAAATTTCTATGTATAATTCAATCCAATGTGCAGTTATAGTAGAACTTTGAGTAGGATTATAATTAACTTTAGTATGAATAGACGTAGAATTCCTAATCATCAGCATGAGGTTATGACTCCCAGACGCAAACACCTTAATAATTTATGAAACATAAGCCAACACTATTCGTGCATGTAATTTTGAGGGTTTCCCTCCTTTTTTCCATTTTCCGGAAATTCCATCTTCAGATCCTGACTTGGAGTTTGTAGCACCTCCCCGCGCATATACTCTTTTAAACAAATTAAATAAGCCATCGCGAGACGCCTGACATTTTTGTTCGAAACTATTATGCATAGAAAATATTCCTGAAAGGAAATACCAATTAAGTTTTTGACAAAAATTACTTGTTATTTTAGAAATACCTACTTATTAATTTTTATAACAAATTAAAAAATTCTAAGTATATTAATAATATTGTATACATATAATGTACACATTTACATACATATACAGTAACGCCCTTTTCCCATTAAAATAGGAAGTGACTACATTAAAAAAAATTCAGCAAGTTCAAAAAAAATCTCTCAGTCAGTTCCAGATAGAATATTTTAATATACTATATTGACACTGGATTAATGCAAAAAAGCCGCCTCTTTAGATGTAACTGATGAAAATATTTATTTATTTATTAAAAAACAACCACAACATTATTACAGTACTTAATGCCATGTTATGGTGGCCGTAAAATTCATCACCTAAAATGTTACCACATTCCAAACGGTTCTGTGCCACTTCTGTGGATTTCACTTGGCTGCAATGAAATATGTCAATATCCTGCGATGAGTATTCATGAACAAGATACACACAGACGAACCCACCTATTTCGAAGTCTTTTAAAAAAACCGTGACGATGTCCCAGTTACATTTGCAGCACTATTCATGATTTAATTGGAAGTTTAACGAAACGAAACGCTTCATGAAATTGAGAGAAAAAAAAGAAAATAAAATGAGCTATCACTGTAACAATTTTAACTTTAAAAAATATACTGAGGTCATCCTTTGAACAAAATATTGAAACCAATTCGTATAAAAGTTGTATATTTATTCAAACGTGAGAGAAAATGAAATATAATTTTCCTTTACAAACGTTGCCACGCCACGCGCTCAATTAAATTCAATCAGTCTCATATTCCATTTAACGGTGTTCATTCGACTGGTAAAACAAATAATTACAAATTTAATATTGGTCAAGCGACAAAATAGAAAACTGATAATTAATTTTAAATAAATAAATGCCAATAATAACAAAGAAAACTCCCTGTGATTTCAATTTAGTGAATCGCTTTTTATACGTGAGAAGTTTTTACACTTCGCCAACTTTGTTTATTTTTCGCGTGGCCTTTTTGTGAGCACGCTCAATGTAACTTGATCAATGCGTTGACGTTTGTCATAACTTGTATTTTGATACTAATCTACGCGCGATTAGGAACCGTTTGTGTTCAGTAAATATTAATACGACGCCTATTTAAAAGATGGCTTTTAAAATGATCGTCAGCCTGTTTTAAAGTTATTCAGTTGACATCGGCTGCTCGAATGGCCGATCATTCAACAGCAATTGAAGACAAACAACTACAAAATGCAGGGCAGACGTAGCACCAGTGCACTCGACAATTCATGAAATTGAGAGCATTCTGTATAGTCTTCCTTTTCCAACTGCTTGAGCAGCTGAATCATTGAAAATTGCAATACTTGCAATACTTTCTCAAGCGGTCTCGTATATTACTGTGAATTAAAGTGTAGTTCGCTTTGTTTGCTGATGAAACGGTCGGTCTTCACCTTCGAGAAATACGTGTATATTTTTGACTTGCATATTAATGATAGTAGACGTAGTATATTATTAACAATTAAAGATCTAATGAATTAAATATATATATATTTTTTTTTTTTATCAAATAATTAATTTAGTTTTCAAAAGTTTTACGCGCTCTGGATAACTACTAAAAAAAAAAATAACGTTTACACGCTCGTGACGGAAACTCGTGACGGAAAACCCTTCCCCTTTTTTCAACTACCTAACCTAAACTAACTCTAAAAGTCTTAAATCAGCAATCAGCTCCATCTGTCCGTATTGGAGGTATTATCATCAGACATCGGTACAGTACCTATTTTTTTTTATTACTGGGATATGCCGTCGCACCGTCCCCCGACCACGGGGGTGACGAGGGGGGTCTGAGGGGGTGTTGGTCAAGACGACGAACTAAATCCAACATTGCAATATTTTTGATACGTTAATCGTTTATAAAAATTTCTGCCTGCCCTGTCTAAAAACTCTGAGCACGTTACTAATCTTCAGAAAAACCATATTTCCATTTGAACTTTTTATGAATTAACCAATATATTGAGAAACTTTACCCGTAGCAGCCAAGATGACTGGCAAAACACTATTAATAACACTATCCCTTTTTAACCACCTTCGTTCGTTTCCCAAGAAATATATTTGTACCTACTTGGTCCTTGGTATCATTTTAAAAATAGTTCCACAAATACTACGTTATAGATACATTAATTTTTCGCGTGTCATATTATCGTTGTTTATCTATAGAATACGTTTATAGTTTATGTTTATATAAGCGAAAGCAATTATTTGACTTACCTCCCCAACTTCAATGTTCATTGGTCTTGGAGGAGGAGGCGGTGTAAGGAGCCCCGGCGACACTGTAAGCTGCGGCGGCAGCGGCATGTTCTCAGCTTTCATCATTTTTCTGCGTGTGAAAACATTACTACCGTTAATTTCCATTACACCAAAGAAATAGGGAAATTCAATTAGAACTAGATTTTGCTATTTTGCGCAAGATCGTAAAAATGTACACTTTTATCATACTTTGTTAAATACTTTTAACTCTGCAACCAGCTGTCACTTAGACACGAAATGTGTTTTTTAAAACAGATAAATAAGCTACATAACGTTGAAGCCCCAACCAAAATCCCTCCAGTAGTTTTTGGGTTTTAAGGTAACATACAAACAAACAGACAGAAATTCTCCAACTCAAATATTCGGCTTCGGTAAACCACCTTTAAATAGTCCATCCATTAAAGTCTCTATCAGTTTTATAATAGTAAGCCACAAAGATTAACATAATAAAATATATCTACTGTAAAAAAAAGATACTCACAAAAAATATGCAACAGAAAAACATCAGCAGTAAAAAGCTTTCTATTGGATGATATATGCGCAACCACGAACAATTGGCTTCTTGAACTTGGCTCTGTCGGCTTATCCCTTCGGGAAAACAGAAGACTGCATCTTGTCTTGGATCATCGGCGGAGGACACTCACACAACACACCCTCACGTTTTCTGTCATTTTTAAAATGTTCCTGACTATTTCAACGGTGTCTTATTAAGTAAGACACGGAAATGCGATTACCGCGCTATCTTTGTACGTTTACTGTTAGTACAATTTCAGAAACATTCACGAAGGATCAAGCAACTGTAAATCAAGTTAGTTTTTAAAATCAATCGTTTGAACTGGAGGGTCACCACGTACTTATTCTAATTCCATGCAGTCCATTTTAAGGCCTTAAACTGAACGGCCTAGATTGGCACCACACACTCTTAAATGACAAACGTGACGTGACGTCACTCAAAAATAGACTGCAGAGAATGAGACAGAAAAAGAATGAGATGGAGCTATATAAACTCCCATAAATGCAAACAAATTGTTCCGATATCTTTGGATAAATGTCTCTGGTCGACTTATGAACGCTTAGCGATATTGGTGGTGACAGTTAGCAGGGCAGTTCAGTTTAAGGCCTTAAACTGGATGGATTTAACTGTTCATGGTGAGGCCCCTGCTAATCGTCGTATCTGTTATGGGCAGGCGTAGCGCGAGGCGAACGACTTACACGTCTCGTCACATAGTCAAAAAAAATGCACGAACTTTTAAGTTATACGTCCGTGCTACGCTCCACCGTTTGATGTTGTTAAAAAATTAATGTGTGTTGGTTGTTATACATACATTTATTTTTACCCGGCTTCCAAAATTTAGGGTTCGTTTTTTGGATGTTTGTATACTATGCACTGTTGTATGTACTAAGGGGTGTCATACACCTAAACAGATTGATGGATTGGTCTGGATCACGAAAGTGACATAATAAAATGACAAAACGTGGCCATTTTGGATTTCTGATGGAATAAAAATTACCAATGTCTATTGAGTGAGGTATCAAAATAAAGATAATTAAATACTATTCTAAAAATAAAATTATAGCCCTTGTGTAAACAGGAAAAACTAAAAAGCATAATAATATTAAAAAATATAATTAATAAATAATGTTGTTAGTGCGCCTACCTACAGCCCTACACTAATTAAAAGTTTCAAAGTTAATTTATTTTTGTACTTTTCAGATATCTATTACTATTTAAAGAGGTTATTACGAGGTGTTTGTGAGGTAGACATAATTATAGGATTAAGAAATGCACGTGCAGCGGCGTTAATTTTTAATTACTTCCCAGTTCTTCCCACTATACCTGTGTAGATGCAAAGTTTAGATATTAGATTTTTTTTACAGTTTTACATTTGACAATATTTTAAAGCTTTAGGTTAGCAGCGACAGCAGCTGGATGTCTAATTGGTCGGGGGATCAATTTGGAGATGAAATGTGGGCCATTTGTTTAGTGACGTGCCTTTGACATTACCGCTCTGTGTCGCGTTTTTCGCTCGATTGGGAACATGAGTTACAGTTTTAACTTTCGTGATTCAGCACACTCTTCTGCGGAAATTAAATAATTTCAACTAAAAGTCAATGTTTTCTTTTTTCTCTGTTTTGAACACCAGCTGATATTCATTGCATTTAAGGAATTGGGAAATACTGTCCCTATAACGGACCATTTATTTATTTAGATATTTGCCCCACTACATGTTCATAATGGACGCATCAAACAAACTGCATGTAGAGAGGAAGAATCAATAAGAGAGCGTTCAAAGTTCGACCCACAAAGGAAATGCAACCTCTGTCACAATATTGTACAAAACAATTATGTTGGTCACGTGGCGTCGCAAGCTTTATTGATTTTCCCACTGCGATGTTTGATTCAGTCGACAATATTGGAAGTAGGGCATCCACTAGTAATTGTCGTGCAATAATACAACAAACTAACCCCGGGCTGAAGGTTGGGAGTTTATAACTTATTTTGGCTCCGGTGACTATGGACTAGTACTGCCTTTATTTAAGTTTTGTTTACTGTGGGTGGGTTTTCGCTCGGCTCAGGGCTGGCTCCATGCTGATGGATGCCAGCATCTGACATGAATATGCGACTTATCATTAAAAGCAGTGGAACGGGCCGCCGTGAACTGGAACGAAATAATCTATTAGAAATCTTCAGTAATTCTACAGAGCGTGCGCGTCTTTTAGTTGTTTCTCTGGGCACCGGGTCTTTGGTTCCAGTAACATTCATCGAATTCGGGAACTATTCTTGACAACGCATTCCGCTTAGCTATATCTGTGCATCGGTGCACCTTGTGTTGTTCCACATCGATGCTCTTACAGTCATCAGGGGTTATCAGGTAGTAGGCATGATGGTCGCATGGCTCAGCAGTGCCTTATATGAAGTCATACATCAGGCTTTGGGTTTTGGGGTAGATACGCTAGGATCATGGCGCCCGCATGCTTTTGATGATAAAAAGATTTAGCGGGTGGCGTATACGCTCGTAACCCAAATGCTGACTTATATTTTTTTTATTGGGGCAACGAACTAGCTATGCTAGAAAGTGAGGTACATTGCTGGACATTAGGGATCGCTTTAACTATAATATCTACCTATTATATAACATTTATATTTAGGTTTTAAGTATGTAGTAGCTTTATTTTCGTTCGTAAATAATTATAATTATTTTAATTTATAATATGTTTAATAGTTTTATGATTTCTGTACACAGAAACCTATACACTCGACTGAATGCTCATTCCTCAAGGGTTTGCTGGAAGAAACTCTTCATAGGATTAAGCTCGTCTTTGTACATTAATTTAATTTGAATGCCACTGTAAATATGTTTTATGTGTATAGTGAAGAACATAAGGATTAGTAATCTGAAATAAGTTTCTTGAAAAAAAAAAGCATTTCCTTCTAAACGGAAATTAATGAAAAGACGCGTGTTATGAAACCAAACAGAAAATCATCATCCCAAAAATTTTAAGTTTATGCTTAGATTTGTGAGAGTGTGTGTAAGTGTTTTTTCTACCTTCACACCAAAACGGCGGAACGGATTTTGATATAATATAATTTTAGGATACTTTATGCCGTGAAATAGAACATTGAATACTTTTCATTCCTTAAAAATAACTTTTCCTGGAAGTATTTACCTTCTGAACTTAATGAAATTGTAAGAATTTTACCCAAAGCGACATGGAATGTCAATTATAATTGTAATATATTTTAAGGCTGCATATACATGTACGGCTGTCGGTTCGGTACTATATATTCTGTGGTTCGGCGCTTACGTTACAAAAGTGCCTCAGGCTTGTATCGACGGTTTATTACATTCTGATTCGAGCAGTTGAGGTCACAGAGTATCCCAACCCGATATCACCCTTTATTGTTTACTTAATTTCGTGATTGTTATCATTTTACTTTCCGAATTGTTTTGTTTTGTGTCGTTTTATTTTATGTCTGATATTATATAGGCATATATTTAAAAGGTAGCTGCGTTTAAAGATGACAATCAACAATACTAATAAAATAACACTTAGCAAGAACATCTGACACCTTACGTTACGATCTTTTGTAGGTATGAATTATACGACCTCCGTAAGGTTCGCTTAAGTATAAGCACGGTGTTCCTGTTTAGTTCAACGAAATGAGTGAAAAGGAGGTACAGCTTAAACGTAGAGAGAGATAGCATTATAGCCCTCGGTAGGCATTCGGGAAATGCCGCTTATCTCCGGAATTGTTTAATGTTTGTATGCGGGAATTCCACCCGTGAAACTTGTTCCGGGAAATGAACAGTTGTGAATAATCCTCGAAAGTTTATGGAAAAATGTTTGTAATTTAGAATTTTCATTGCATGGGCTACAATCGTTAGATATTGTGTTTACTTTTAACATTTTTGAGTACATAATGTACAAATACATTGAAGTTCGGTAAAATTTGTGTAAAGAAGTTGTTTTTCGAGGTTATTACTAGATCCGTTTCGTGAAATTGTTAACTGATGCTTCGATTATATTATAATTCTAGATTCTGAGAGATTCTAGATGATATAAAGTGCATGTATTACGTGTATGTTCGAAAATATGACAAGTTACAGTTAAATATATGTTTTTATATAGTTAATTAAAAGAAACTCGTTAATTAAACATACGTTCTCTTTCTTTGTAAGTATACAAAAATATTATTAGATCATAATTATTTATTTTGGATAATTTAACATTTTAACTTTATATATACTACGCTTCTATGCAATAACAGCCAATAGCTGTATTATTAATAACTCATTTATTATTATATCATTCAATCTGGATTTAATGTTTTATATTTAAAATGATTCGGTTATTCAGTGATATATGGGAATTTGCTTAATATAAATTGAATTATAATAATTTATATTATTGTGACATACAATTTTTTATTATACTTTTAGAATATAATTATTGTTTTTATTTCAATTAATTTTATACCATGCCTACATATAAAATACACCTCTACAGCTTTTGAAGAGGCATTATCGATTTTGAACCTCGTGCCGCGTTGCGCGGTACGGAACCTATCGCTACATCAAAATTGATTAGGGACCGTTGTCGTGGCCATTGAAGCTAATTGGCAAGCCGGTGGTAGATATAAAGGTCGACACAGAACAAGCGCATTGCGGTTGGCATACTTAAATAAAATGCCAAATCGTATCAAAAGAAAGTGTTCCGCCCAAGGACGAAATTCGTATGACGCTCAGTAACATCGACCGATGCGGGGGCGTGGAGTCCACCCCCGCATCACATTCAGAGTAGTATTTTGAATTAGGGAAACCCTGGCGCAGCGCATGTATATATGTATATTTTTTAATTTTTTTTTAATAATTATATGTCTATTTTTCATAATTTTTCTTTTAATTGTATGAATAGTTGTCGCCCATACAATGCGCTGACGTCACAAGTCTCGCTCGGCTCGGCGGGGGGGCGCGGACGCGGCGACTGTTCACCGTTAGGGCAGTTGTACAGTGTACACGTTCGTTCAATATTCATGTTTTATCTATCATGGAAAATAAAACTGAAATACTTCATAATCATCGTATCCAAGTGTAAAAACACAACTGTAAAAACAGCCGAAAACATAAGAGTTAATTTAGGCAAACGAAAAAAAAAGAAAGTTAGAAAAAAAAACAGTACAGTATTGCTGCGAAGACAATTTCGATGAAAGTATCTATGCATAGCATATGGTAGCATCTAAGCATATGGTAGCCTAGTGGGAGAACGTCCGCCTTGCAAAGAGAAGGACGTGAGTGAAAATCCCGGTGCGGGCACGTACCAATGTGTTTCTGTAAAAGCATATGTACGTAATTATCACTCGCTTTTCGGTGAAGGAAAACATCGTGAGAAAACCCACATAAATACCCGATAGTTATTTCGGAGTTAGGTATATAATCCATCAATCTGGACTGGGCCTCCGTGGTGGATTATGGTCTAACCCTCCTCGCGAAAGTGAGGGGAGACGCTTACTCAACAGTGGGACGAAATGGGTCGATGATGATGGTGACCTAGGCATATCTTGTACCTTATACTAGTTTCTATGTTTGTTTGACATGACGACATTACTGAACCACCCGTTGGCATTTCATCACAGTATAATGAACAGCGCTAGAAAACCTAGAAATGGGATAATGTTAGACGAATATATCGATATATTTAATTTCATTGTAGCTAGATACTTCCTTATAACGTATCGATTATATTAGCACACTTCTATTGTTCTATGTCCGTTTTGTAATTTCATCATCATCATCATCAAAACATAACGGCCCACTGCTGAGCACGGGTCTCCCCTCACTTTCGTGAGGAGGGTTAGGCAATAATCCACCACGGGCGCCCGGTATTTGTAATTTAATAACAAAAAAAGCCAATTTACTATTTATTCCTCTTCTTCTTTTCGAGTCAATGGTCGTAGCTCATAAGACCTTGGCTAAGAAAGTGACCGCGCTTTCTGAGGCTAATATTTAAAAAATAAACCTATGTACAAATTCCCACTCCATTGTCAAAACTTTACATCAACCTATTGATAGAAATAAAATATGATGAGAATCGCAATACACGTAACGTCCGAGATAATATTGCGAGCCAGGAACACACCTCTCTGCCAAGTAGTGCCGAGCTAGCCGTCTCTAGTGCGTCTCGTCTGATCCGCGACGCGGCCTCCGAGACTTGTGACGTATGACCGCTATTGCTACGCACGGCTTTTTATTTTCGTGTTGGTGATATAACATAAATCACAGCTTCATCATTTTTCAAGATATTTAAGTATTTTTTTAGCTATGTTTTTATTATTTTTAAATGTATATTATAATTAATAATTTTTCATTAGACTGTCTTCAGTCGTGTGTTTAAATTTTACTTGCATAAATATAGTCAAAAACTAGAATTATCGGAAATCAAATCAATGCCTAAACGAAGGGAACCTTTCGAGCTATTCAGTTGCAAATATTATGATAAAAAAAGTTTTTTTAAGTCTCCCCTGGGGGGCCCCCTCTTTTGTGGAGGCCCCAGGAAAATTGCCCTAGATGCCCTTCGCTGTATTATTAGCTCCGCCCAAGGTTGACTTTTATATTATATACCTACATACATAATATTTATAGTATGTATATATCTCGTAAAACATTATAATAATAACATAAGTAAAGACGGTGTCGCTTTAGTCGTTTGCCCTGCGCGATATAGAGGCGTCGACAGCGCCGTGGCCACAACGTCTTACGATTATCCGGACGGCCGCACCCCAAGCCAACGCTTCCCCGCGGCGGCGGTACGCTTAGAAAAATATAAACAAAAAATTTTCACACAGTGGGACCGGATCATGTGCCCCGGGAGGGCGGAGGCAAGCTGACACGATATGCGACGACGGAGGAAGACGAAGCGACTCTCAGGGAGCTTCTACTTAGGTACGTGTGACACCTTAGTGACAGTCGAGAATAGCTTTTCGCCTTTACTATTGGCTTCATAATGCATTGATTCATGATGAGTTTTGTGTCGATGTGTCTACCTATTCTACATTATTTCACCTTGGCTTGGCATCCCAAATATCTTGTATTGCAGATATTATGTTGATGCGTTGAGAGTTGCGAGGTGGCTGAACTCATCATTCACTATCCCTCGCATAAGATCGGCCGTAGCACCGCGGCTAGCTCGATGGTCACGACTGGTCACAGCTGTTCGGATGCGTTTGAGTACCGCACCCCATTTAGGCCGAGGAGACGCTTGCATGCCTGTGACTGTATTGTGTTCTAACCTGTAGTGTCTTTCCACGTGTGGTGTTGTCATAGACTTTGTAAAACTAGAAACTGTTTACCATTCACTATATAACTGTCGAGTTCAAAAAGGTTTATCGATAGCGCTTCACTGATATTTTCTTATACAGTTACACGTTTATAATTAACTGTTGCTTCGCTAATATAATGTGGGACATTTTGATTTTGTTTTATTTGACACGATACGTACACATAACACCACAACTACTTTTTTATTAATTGTAAGTATTTTTTATTGACACTGATTATTTTTAAATTTATACGTTTTCGTTTTACTTTACTTATATTGATATTTTCTTTTTTTTATGTATCTATTGATATTAATGATATTACACATTATAATTTTTTTATATTTCTATTTCTATAATGTACTTAGAAAATCTTATATACAAACGGTTTTTTAAATATTAAAAATAAATATAAATTAAAAAATTGAAAACCCCGAAACTAAAAACAAATCCTGATTACCATGTACGAGTATATATACCATATTCATAGAGACAATTCTAATGAGCCCAAACACGATACCTGTACTGTAAGTTAGTGAGGAGTAGGATATTATTGGAGTCCAGGATATAAAAATCCCGAACTAATTAACTCAATAATTTTAAAATGCCGGAATCCCCATTGTAGCATATAGGTTTGAGATCATTGACCCCAAATCAATCTACCTACTCCGATCACCGGCAATTACGCGAGACTCGTAATTGCCCCATAGTTATTAAATATAATTACTGGCTCTTACATTTCTATGACAAATTGAATGTATATAAAATCACTATGTTACAGTCAACTCACATTTGGTCAACCTAATTTCAACTGATTTTCACTGTCATAACTGGTCTTCACCATTTCTGAGTTTCGACTGTAAAACAACTAACGATTATTAGACGTTTCCAAAAAGACAAAACAAAAAAAAAAGGCTGATAAAATAGCAGCTGTATTCCGAATTCCGTGGCAAAGTCGTTCAATTCGCGAGTGCCCTCTTAGAGCCGCATAATATGTTAAAGAAGTTTCCATAATAATTTTTTATTTATACATTGGGTCCCGTAGAAACTTAAACAGAAAAGATCCTGGATACTAGGTCAAAAATGATCGACTAAAAACTCTATAAGAGCCTTCCCCTTTGCAAACGGGTGCAAAAAAAGAATTATGGCAAGGTAAAGATTTTTCTTCCCATTCCCTCCTATTTAGATCTTTTGTCGATCAAATTGTTTTAGTATCCAGGGTTTTTTTTGGTCAAGGTGAAAGGGACACACTGCATAACGGGATACCCATTTTCACTATTTATATAAATCGTAAACTATAGGTCTTAAATTGTCAAAAACATCGCCTGTTGATAACAAACGTTTCCACCCGTATACACAGAATAGTATAATACACAATCACACGTGCTTCATTAAAGTTAAAACCATGTCTACAGTCTTACATCCTTCGCTTAACTCACTCGTTAGTTCGCCAACGATATATATACATAATTATTGTACGTCCATATAGAGCTTTAGTATGACGCGGACGTATAAAACCAATGATAGTATACCTACCCTCTTTTATCATTGCTCTTTTCAAGCACGGACGACGTGAACTGATTGCAAAGCTGTGGAAATTGAACGTTCAATATTTTTTTCTTTTTTCCCATTGAATGTGCCCGTTTTGAACAGGGAATAATTTCTATACGAGCATCGATGAATAGGAGCACCGGTCTCCGATTTCCGATTGTCTTCATTTGAGCTTGCAACGCATATTCCATTTGCACAGTTCCGTTCGGATTTCAATTCGGGCGCTGGTTGCTATGCGGGCTATTCAATAGGAATCTGGCCCAGTTCATGAGAGAAGCATGGCGACTACTGCAAAGCTAAAAAAAACTTGCCCTTTTTTTCAAATTTCCAAGATATATTAATTTTAAAGCCAATTTTTCTTAAATTTTTGAATATTCGCTACTTGGTTCCGAAATTGAAATGAAATTTTTAGGCATTTCTATCAACAAAGTAAAGGAAACGTTATCTATCAAACGTATAGCCATAAAACAACGCGAGCGCAGCGAGCGCTATAAAGTTATATAGTTAAGTATTTATGTCAGTATAGTAATAAGTTATTTATTATTTTTTAATTTTTAGGAAAGTGTGTGGAGCAAACGATGTCTGAATCAATTTTTTCCCATACTGTCCCTAAACACTTTGAGCTTTACTAACTTTTCCCTGATTTCCAGAAACGCATCCAGATGGGTCCAGAGACCCATTTATATAGGTTTGTCAGGTATTAATATATAACTTTTGTTGATCAGCCTTCAGAGACAGGTGAGCGTGATGAGCATGAACCTCTCGGCAAAGCTGGACGAGCTGCAGCGAGGCGATCGACAGCTGGAGACGACGGTCGCGCTCTGTGAGATCCGAACACAGCTCCAAGAGCTAACCAAAAGCGTAGAGTCATGTCAGAGCGAAGTTTCAGAGGTTAGCATTGAAATATCCACCATAGGCAGCCGTATTAGGGCTTATTTCCTTTTATTGATTTTCTAAATTCTATTTTTTGTGACAGGTGAAGCGGGACATGGTTGCTATCAAGCAAGAGCTCGACACTGTACAGCAAGTGAAGGAGGAAATCGAAGAACTCCGGGAGTACGTAGACCGTCTCGAAGAGCATTCGCAGCGACGGAAACTCAGGCTTTTAGAACAGGTCAAGATTCAAGAAGTTCCGCTTTTTTCTATTAAATCTAGTTTATTTTTTATGAATTGTATTTGATGTCTTTTTTCTCGTTCCAGGGCCTAACATTCTTTCTATCCTATGCCATCTTGGCTGCGGTTCTAGGTATGCTGCAATTTGGTTACAACACTGGTGTCATCAACGCTCCTGGCAAAGTAAGTCCTGTCTCCTTCCTAACAATATCCTCTCAATGCAGAATTACTATAGAGGTTTCACGAGTTAACTCTCTTTCAGAACATCGCAAACTTCATGAAGGATGTGTACAAGAATCGGTATGGATTGGATCTCCACGATGACACTGTAAATAGGCTCTACTCCATCGCCGTCAGCATATTTGCAATCGGTGGCATGCTCGGTGGCTTTTCTGGAGGAATGATTGCTAACCGATTTGGAAGGTAAACTTATATTTTTCAGTAGTTATATCAGAATCAAAATATGTCCTGGTAATTGTGATTGCTCAATCGTAGCGGCATGCACTCATGTTACCATGACGTGTTATTATTATGTTACTATTTGTTTAGTCTTCGTCTTTTAACTGCGTGTTTTTTTTTAATGTATGCTTTGTTCTGTTTTTCCAGGAAAGGAGGTTTATTGCTCAATAACATTCTCGGTATCAGCGGCGCAAGTCTGATGGGCTTCACCAAGATTTCTCACTGCTACGAGTTGCTTATTTTCGGCCGGTTCATCATAGGAGTTAATTGCGGTGTGTTACATTTGTCCTATAACTGATTCTAAAACTTAATTGCTTTACCAAATGAAGTATCGATACAAATATTCTATTTTTGATATCTGTGGTTACGTCAAAAATAACATTAGTTCTAAAACTAAAATTTTCTGTTTTCAGGATTGAATACATCACTAGTGCCAATGTACATATCGGAGATCGCACCGTTGAATTTGCGTGGTGGGCTGGGTACAGTCAACCAGCTAGCTGTAACAGTCGGGTTGCTTCTGTCTCAAGTCCTTGGCATCGAGCAGATTCTCGGAACTGATGAGGGATGGCCTATCCTTCTCGGTATGTTACAGTAAATTTCACATTCCAAGTTCTTTTACTCCTTGAGCTTCGATTCTATGAGTAACAACTTCATTCGTTTTCTTTTACAGGATTAGCGATTTGCCCAGCTATATTACAACTGCTCCTGTTACCAGCTTGTCCCGAGTCCCCTAGATATTTACTGATAACGCGGCAGTGGGAAGAAGAGGCCAGGCGGGCGTTACGGAGACTTCGAGCCAGCAATCAGGTATTGGTTACTTCTTCAAAATATTTAAGTCTTATACATACATTTGACATTGATATCACAGAAATATACATGTCTCTAATAAATGTAAATATGCTATCTGGTGATTCTAATGTTGATTCAATTGAATCCGTGGTTGTGAATAATGGGCCGAATTCGTGTCGGCTAGAACATTCTATTCTGAGTAGCACGAAGTACTCGACAGCGAATAAACACTTGTTATAAAGTTACAGCGTTCCGGTGATGCTTTTTATTTCGACCGGTGCGTTAATATCTTAGACGTGGTTTTATTTGCCTTATTCAGTTTCATTGTTCAGCATTTGAGATATGTTCGTGAGGGCTTTTCTTTCTTCCACAATATTCAGGTTTGTTTTTTGTCATTCAAGGTGGAAGAAGACATCGAAGAAATGCGAGCCGAGGAAAGAGCACAGCAAGCGGAAGCGTCCATATCTATGAGGGAACTACTCTGCTCTCCAACCCTTCGGGCGCCACTCCTCATAGGTGTTGTAATGCAGCTGTCACAGCAACTTAGTGGGATCAATGCGGTGAGTTCGACAAGGGAGATGAGAGCACTTTCAATTACCCAATATCTCTGAAATTTCTGAACAGATTTAAACTAATTTTCTTTTATTAGGAACAGCGGGCCTCCAAGGTGATCCCATTTCAATTTCATGGTTTGATCGGTAGTAGTTTAGTTAAGTTGCAGTGCTACTTTTGGAAACATATAGTGTGTTTCGGAGATCTCTTTAAAAAATCACTCATGAGTAGCCATGCTTTGACTGAAATATTTGCAGCTTTGTGCTTAACTGTCACAAGATTGTCATTTACTGGTGTTTTGGTGATTTCCAGGTGTTCTACTACTCAACTTCACTGTTCACCTCCTCGGGCCTAACGGACGAGTCGGCCAAGTTCGCGACTATGGGCATCGGAGCCATCATGGTCGGCATGACCCTGGTCTCGCTACCACTCATGGACCGGACTGGTCGCCGCACTCTGCATCTCTACGGCCTAGGCGGCATGTTCATCTTCTCGATTTTCATCACCATTTCATTTTTAATAAAGGTGTGTTATAATCTAATGATTGCAATTTTTCAGGAAGCAGACCCCCCGGATGGACTCCAGTTCTTGATCTTTGTTACGAAATAAAGTTTACACAATAATATTTGACCAGGCTACAGGCCTTGTATAATATTATTGCGCAATACCTTAAGGAGCCTATTCGCTGATATACATTGTGGTTAAAAAAGTAATCCTTTTTTAATGTTAAACCGACTTCAAAAAAAGAGGATGCTCTCAATTCGACTGTATATTTTTGTATCTTGCTTTTACTGATACTATTTTTACTAAAACGTCACATGGATACTTTTACCGTAATGTACGACGTATATCCGCGGTCAGCTCGTCTTTTATTTCGACGATGTTTGAAAGGAAGTTTTATAAATTGAAACCCTACGAAAAAATAACATATAAGTAGGTAGCTTACAACTACTTGTTTAATGTTATAACGTTTTAGAGCTAGAGTTTTAACTTGGACAATGTTTTTTTAATAAAAACATAGAGATAATAACATAGACTACAAACACAACGATACAGACCTAAAAAACGTGCAATTTCGTGTTCTATCCCAATCAAAATTATAATCATAATATATAATTATAATTATAATTATAATATTATAATTATAATTATAATATATTATAATTAATTAATCAAAATTGTATCAAAATTCCCAAGAATTTCAGTAAAGCATCTACCGCTTTACTCAATCGTGACTTTGACCTCACTACCTATTGACTAAAATGTTGCCAGTTAACTGCGGAAAATCTAAAATAAGTAACATTTTGTGCGAAGCGTCAGACTTTTCAGTATATAACAAATTAGACCTAGTATAAAATGTATTAGGTAAGTTCGACTATTCTTTGATAGATTTAAAAAAAAATCACGTACTGAAACCATTTCTAAAAAAATTACATGACAAATACGAATGTATTAGGAACCGATCGGTAACATTGAATTCCGTCAGAAAATTGAAAGAGGTAGAAAATGTGTTATGCAGCACATTAAGTACTTCAGAAATAAGACCGCTTCGCGATAATCATTGGAAATTGCATTGCTGAGTATTGTCTATCAAACCTATGTTTAAGTAGCAAAAAATGCGCGAACTCTTAGTTAACAAAACATAAAAGAGCTTATAACGGTTGGACCGGCCTGCCAATTTTGCTGTATTAAAGCGAGAAACGGGAGCTTAACCAAACAAGACCGTTAGCAGGATGACTCCAAAAAAAACTGTTCGGTTTTCTAAGTATAGACGACATCAAAAATATCTAAACACGGTAGGTATTTCGGTATGATTGCGAGTCATACAAAAATTGAGCCGGATTGCTACGAATATAATAATAGTTCAATTACATTTCTTGATATTTTTACCTGACTATGGTTCGGTTATCATAAATGACAAAAAATCAAAATGGCGGCTGTATGTAGCCATATTGGATTTCTCATAGCCGTCTGCGCTCAACTAACAACTCCGTCACGCATTGGTTACAAGCGTTGAATGATTAGCAGCAGATGATGTTGGCTAAAGTGATGAAATATCAGAATATTTTTGGTTACAAAATGCGCTAAGTTATTATTATAGTGGTGAATTGGAACGGTTTTGCAGTAATTAGCAAATAAGTGTGTGATTGTTTGTATTGAAGTTGTTAAATAAATATATAAATAATTAAAAACAAAAAAAAAACAAAACGAAAAAAACAGAAGTAAAAAAGATATATGTGTAGTTTCTTTCTATATACATATAAGATCAAAGGTTATCACACGCATTTATCCGAAATTCTCATTTGGACCCCCGAATAATCCGGAATGAAAAATCAAACGATGATTTAGACTTTGTCCTACAAAGCAAGTATACTTAAAGAAGATAACGAAGGTTAATCAACCAGACAAATTGACCATTACTCGATCGAAATACTTAGATCCTAGTTAAGCTAACAAAACGTACCAAGATAACAATTATCTTTTGATTTTTCATACAATTTGATTAGGTGTGCTTCAAGCAGCTAGTATCAGTCATCATAATTACATTATGGATCTAAATCGAATTTTGTTCAAAAGCAACCGTGGAGGATAAATACAGACGTTATTTATCACACTAACGTATCTCGAGGAAGCGTTTTACATCTTATACCGTTACCAGTTCGGTGAGAAGCGTCAGTCTATTTGGTATTAATATTAAAACTCTGGGCCTAAATTTGTGTCTTTGGGTAGCTAGCAAAGCTGTAAAAGTAACAGTTTCACAACCTTTAATTTTTCGTTACGAGTCTAAGCCGATTCATTGTATTTACCAATACCATTAATATAACTGGCACCATTTGAATGTCAAAAGTTAAAATGGCTAACGGCATAATGTCTAAAATCTAAATGGCAAATGATTTGAAAACCAAAACTTCGAAAAATCCATAATTAAAATTTAGATCTTAAAAGTAATTGTACTTTTTCACTTGTCTTGTCTTATACAACAAAGAAAATGTAAACATGTTCGAAATGTATAAAATCTAAATTACTAATATTCAAAGTACATATTATATAATCCTATACTCCACCTGCGCAATTACTGGCAGAGACTATAGTGTTATTGTTTTTACATTTGTGGAGAGGTTGTCAGTCTTATATTCACGTACCTGACGACTAGGTAACCTATTCACGTGTGTGCACGTAGGCATTTTGTCCATTGACATTTAAATAGGTGCGTACCCTTTCAAAAATAGCAACTAATTCGTATTCTGCCATCCAAAGACAAGTAAATGTTAAGTTATAATATAGTATCTTCGCACGCTTTCCGTTTGCCACTTTTGCATTATTTAAACTCTTGCTATATACTTGTTTCCTGTCTAAAGTCATTTTGTCCTTCGTTCTTGGTTGCCTTAAATGGGCCCTGTACCTACCATCAAATTAAAACAACGCAAGCATGGCCTAAAAGCTTGTTGTTTCGTCAAACGCAATGTTTGAAAATGAGTCACTGGGTAATATGAGATAGATGGCTAAAACCCTTGGTCAGCATTCGGAAATACCGCATAATAACACGATAAATGGTGGGCGGAAATTACGTGAAACTAGTTTCATCAATGCTTTTGAAAAAACCTTTCGATTTTATGATTAAAAGGTCACACATACATGGCCTTATACGCCTATTGAGGACGATCTAAACATATTATGTGGTCTGTAAAAGACACGTACGTTGATGGCTATAGGTACAGACCAACACCGAAACAACAAGCTCGACCACCGCGTGCAGATGAGAGCTTTAGTCGAGTTATCCGTAGATGTATCAGCATACCTGTTATGACGTGAAAGATCAAGATTAATTCAGTAATTTGTAACTTTAAAAATTCCAACGAATATGCAATGTACTCATTTAGATGTAGGTTAACTTCACTTTTAAATTTTTTGAGTACATTGTGATGGGCCAAAATTCGGATATTCCAAAAGCTTTTATCGAGGATTTTTCTTCCAATTTTCAAGTTTTGCTACAATAGAATACAATAGATATTGTGCACAAAGCACACCTAGTTAGAAACATTTGTTGCCACCATTCATAATCACGGACGATCGTTTATTTAGAAAGTTCCACAGGAAGCACCACCTTAACATAATTATATACTAAGCGCTCATTACATTTCTTGGATATTAACATGATATAAAGTCACGCTGTCCACAATCTTATTTTTAGCACCCTACTTTAGTTTACAAGCTGAATGCATGCACCATGTTGTTTAATTTAATTTTCGTTTTCACATGCCACTTTTATTAGCTTTAGCGGTCGTTCCCGTTTCCAATACTTTTTGTTTTTACTAAAACGTAGCATTTTCCATGCGATAAGAGCACAATGTTCTATGTTGTTGTGTTTAAGTTGAAAACGTGAATGGAATGGAATGATTGGGAACGGAATCGAGCCCGCTTCGCTAGGCCACCCTCCCCAGCTGCGACTTTCCTGTTTCCGAAAACCGGACTCTCGGTAGGAAAGCTATGTAAATAAAAGAGAAATAAACTCTCAAAGATAAATGAGCAACATCACTCACCAAGCACTAAAACACATTTTTCTCACCTACGACATGTGGAGCCGACGAGCGTGGAACTCACGGAGGCTATGACGCACGCGTTTTTTAAATGATGATTTTAAACGAACACAAACACTGCTCAAAAGCAGATAGCACTTTTCACTATAGCATACGCATTACATGCGATAGACGAAGACACTTCGCTACTAGCACCTATCGGTGAAAGCCAAACGACAGTGAACTCAGCTAGCTCTTAGCTCTTGACACACAGACAAATCATGGTCGGGAGTGTGTGATGTCCATTTATGTTTGGAAATTTATTTCCTCTCCGGTCGGTGACGGGAAAGAACATCATTGCTATCCCCTGATAGGAGTTCTTTGGCTATGTGCAGGAGATGATCGACTGGATGAGCTACCTGTCGGTGGTGTCAACTCTGAGCTTCGTGGTGTTCTTCGCGGTGGGGCCCGGATCCATCCCCTGGCTCATCACGGCCGAACTGTTCTCGCAGGGGCCGCGCCCCTCGGCGATGGCGATTGCGGTCTTAGTCAACTGGATGGCTAATTTCGTAGTCGGCATCGGTTTCCCTAGTATGAAGGTAAATCTTCGCCATGCTATCTTCGTCTATTTGAATATTTTCAATTTTATCTACTTTAATGCGATGTTTTATATTTTCAGGCACTACTGGAAAACTATACATTCCTGCCTTTTAGTGTATTCCTTGCAATTTTTTGGATATTTACTTATAAAAAAGTTCCTGAAACGAAGAATAAAACCTTCGAGGAGATCTTGGCACTATTCCGGAATTCCAACGGCAGGTAAGGAAGTTCATTTCTTGATTACATACCGACGTCTCACTTGACCTGAACCGTCGGCATCCACACAGCTCTGCCATGTTTTTGTCTCACTGCCATCCACACACCAATGAAAGACACCGAAGAACCGATCATGACCATTGGCACGCCACGCACGTGTTTCCGAACATTGTATAAATACTGCAGCGTGTCTCCTTCTCTTTGAACGAGTTCGCTTTCTAGTGGCATCGTGCTCTATCGGCATTACGGAGGGTTCAAAATTACCGCGTCGGGCAGGTGTGGTAGCGATAGACACAGTTACTTGTGCAGTGCGTGACGCGTGCGTGTGTGCAGGGACAGTTTCCGCGACAGCCGGCTCTACGGCAGCATGATGAACTGCGTCAACGCACTGGAACAGCAGCTGCCCCCGCCCCCGCCCCCCGCCCCCGTCGACGAGAAACACGACTCATGTAAGTCCTACACTGCCTCCACCGACCACCCGCCTTCATCGTCACTCCGCTCCGACACTACGAGTATAAGTCACGTACCTAACGACTCCACTCGATATTAAAATACTCGAACTATTTCAATTTAAAATTCAGTCTTTACATACTAGCTATACATACAATACGAGTACATGAACGTTAAATAGTAATAAAGCGAGTATATAATACAAAAGTGGCACATTAAACTGTAACATAAACAATTTACATTTTTAATTGAACATTCCAAATACAATGAATGTTTTTTACAGCTTTTTTCGGCTACTTTAATATCATCATGTTATTATTATTTATTGTTTTAATCTTAGATTTCACACATTGTCTCATGAAGAATCTGAGCTCGTTTTCCTCTTGTCAGCTTCGTTGGCAGTCGGTTTTTGTTATTTTATTATATAATTTCTTTATTTAACCAATTTTAAAAACGAGAAGAATATGTTTGTGTGCTTGGTGAGCGCTGTTGCTCAAATATCTTAAGATTAATATCTCAGAAAGTTTCGGAAAGAGGAAAATCGCAGCTTGGGAGAGTGGCCTATAGGGAACATGGCTCTTATGGCTTCGAATGTGTTACATCGAAGTATTTATGAACATTAACATTTATATTTTATTGAAGGCACAAAGTTTTTGTGTTATTGAAAGTATAAGGTAACAGCTCGTACATATTATGTTGTAATTAAAGGTGGGTAAATGCTCAATCCCTATATTATTGGTTATTTATGATTTATTTATTTTTTATCACCGTCCGATCTTCTCGTTACTCCATGCATGGTTATGTAGAAGAGATGGCTCTGGGTGATAAGACCGCCCATTGTGACAATCATTGTCATATTTGTCTTTGTTCTCTGGTTTGTCAATAATGAGTTTCTCTGTCACGTTTCAGTGTCCGAGCAGTCGTCGGCTGGGGGCGAAGCGGGCCGCCCTCCACCGCCGCTGCCGCCTCCCCGGTTCCCTGCGACCGGCAACGTCTGACAATGGGAGAGCACTGCACGCGCGCCTCTTGTGGCACCCATCAAAGCCGCTGCCAACTTCTTGTTTCATGGACTCAAGCGCCAAGCGGGCCGCGCCCCCATTACTACCACACAACAAATGTTCTAAATCGATGTGATTAGATTAACAAACGAATAGTTGTAAGTCACGGCGTAACTTGATTAGTTCTTTAGTCTGTCATTTTATGACATAATTTACTATGCATAGGTACCTTGTAAAGTGCCGTCGGATTCTTGTACTCATTTTTAATAAGATTTTAATCAAAATTTTATTGAAAATTACGACTGGCACAGTAATAACGAATGTACGGATAATAATTTAAAGGTCAACTGATCATTTCTGATATTATAATTAAGGATAAGGGATGTTATGTATGTTCGGAAATTGAGGAGTTCGAGTACATAGTGAATGTAGTTATTATCGACTACTGTATAAGGTAGCGGGCTGTGGGCGATAGAGAGTGGGCCTTGCCTAGCACGCACGGGGCGGGGCAATGCCAACTTGTTGTACGTAGCAGATATTCGATACGATGCAGTGGGTACTGTGTCTGTGTCAGGACTCGAACGGATGGCACTTACCTACATGTATAACATTACAATGTGAGTACACGCTGTGACTATATTTGAGTTTTATAATATATATTTATAATATGTACTTATTATTATATTATTTTACAAATGTTATTTATTATCTTTTTACTCATAATTTATTATTGTTGTATATTAAATAAAGGAAATTGCGTCATATCTTAAATGACGGAAATTAACCATTAGATGTTATAGTTCTTATAACCGAACAATAAGAGTCATTATACCTACAAGACGGAGAAGGATTTATTGCATTCGTGGGAATTGATTATAATAAAATAATGATATGTTATTATAGTCGAGGACTTGTTAGCAATTTAATAAAATTGATTTATAGCAATTCGCGACGGCGATTCTGTTTTGTTACGTTTGCTGTTGAATTTATTTATAGCGGTTAAGAAAAAAATGTTATAATTTTGATTGATTATTAATATTATTATCTATAAATAAAATGTATAGCCTTACGGGATGTTATATACACTTTTATGGAGACTTTTGAAGATGTGAAGCTTGTAACTCATTCGCCCCCAGAGGATATTCATTCGATTGCCCTCTACTAGGGTTCAGTAGTTCTGACAGGGTTGAAGTCGATTCGTTCGTCCGTGCGTCTGATTACTGCTCAATTGATTATTAAGACTAAGAGGTTCCGTAGCGTATCATCATTGATACACGGCCTAATATAAAATGTGTGTGTATCTAAACGGTGTCGCTGACGTTGACTGAATTATATCATTTACTAAAGAATGTGATTCGCTCGAGCGGGTGCGAGCGTGCGAGCCTTACGCTAGACATAACGTCGTCGGACGCGGTCGCGAGATCTTCGACCAGTTATGATCTAGTCGCCTTATGTTTATTCTAAAGATCATTAAAGTCATGCTGCGCAATAATCTGTACATGTTATGATGTTAATACCTCTTTACATACAATATTATACATAGGATAACTAGATTAAATTTTACATTAATATAAATAACTAGTATTGACTAGGATATTAGTGAAATGTTCTAGTTTTATCGGTTAATGCAAAATTGAAACGAATATATGTAAATCCATCAAGTCAATTTCATGATTCACGTAAGGTTGTAATTAATGTTAAAGATTCCAAATCAGAAATCGAAATGTACGCAATTTGGAGGACTATCTCAGACGAAAAGTCGGTAGGCAAAATGTTGAATTGCAATTGTCAGTATTTATATTGCTCCTCAAATTTAAAACACATTGAAAATACGTGATCTGAATTCATCAAAGATATTTTTTGAATGAATTATGCTATTGAATAATATTGAGATCATATTAAATTGGACTGTTTTATTGTTTAAGTAAATAATTAAATATTTAACCGCACGCACGTAAGTCACCATTAGAAGTCTGTGCACACGCCAGAGGACACTCTGAGTTAGGTAGATGGAATGGCACAAATCTATTAAACACGACACAAAATACATAAATAAATATTATATATTTCACGAGCCTCAATCCGAATATATTACCGCTTTAATTCATTAATCAGATCATATCAATACGAGAATGACTGAAGAACGAACTAGCGTGATCCGATAAAATTACTTGCTGAATAACATTATTCGAATGAGAGGGATATTGTATATAATATATAAAGAGAGTTCGTTATGTAAATTTAAATTTAGTGTATTGAAATTCTAAATAAATTTTGCGAATGGTCCCGAACGATGTGAATGAACAAGACGGCCTGAATCGGCATAGGACGCGTCGACTGCAGGACTCGTTGCGTTGCAGGTGCATAAATACAAACTGTGGTACGCGGCTGAATACCGCCATTATAGATCTACCCGCCCGACCTCGCAATTTTTTTTGGCTAGAATAGTTGGATGAAATTATAGGTAGGGCGGCATATTCCCCACACTGCCCGGTATTTAATACCATATATGCCACATTAGATATTAACAAATATTTGTAAATATATTATTTTACTGTAAATTTGGTCATAGATCAAATCAATCAGTCAAATTGGTGTGCGCTGTGACAGTTTATGTGGAGCTGTGAGTATTGGAAGCTCAGTCGAACTAATGCAATATATTGTGTTGTCTATTATGTGTTGAATAATATGTCTTAGCATATACGTGATTAGGTCACATTTTAGTTAACAAATAATGTTTGCTGTTATTAAAATTTCAATTCATTTCAACAACAGTATTTAGTTGTTGTAATTTATCAAATTAAGCTCAAGTTGTATTGCATTCGACCGACTGAACCAAACCCATTACGATATTTATTATAAAATATATTAATAATCCCAAGTTAATTAATAAATACTAAATAGGCTACATAAATTATCCATAACTTTCACAATGAACTCGTTCAAATATTGTAAGTTAGCGAAAAGTATGATAGTAGATATTTATCAAAGAAATCCAACCAGAAAACTATCGAAACGTAAGTAATAAATTAATTGCATAAAACTAGGTCTAAACTGCGGGTACAGGCTTATATATTGTACCTAAATTAATATACTAGAAAGCGTAATAATTATATTCTTTTTATATAATATCTTCAGATTATAATTATTTACATATTTTCAAGATTCAGAATAATATTTTTCTGCTTAGAAGATGAAATATTTTGATGCAAGCATATTTTGAAAATGGTTAGCTCAGTTTATTAAAATATAATAAAATAAATTATTTTGTAAGATAAGGCTCAATATTGACTACCGCTAAATTTAATCATACTGCCATTTAAGAACAAAATTGAAAAGTAGCAATTAAATATTATAGATTTAAATAGGTAGATCTGAAAGCGTTTTCTAAAGTAGATTAAATTATGTTAAAATATTTAATATTAAGAAATTGTGAGTTGAATACAGACAATAACCACTCTTGGCCCTCCACCTTGATTCTGGACCCCCTTAAAATATTGTGTTGACTCGAAAAATAGCCGTTTTTAATCAATCTTTCGAACAAAATAGAGCTACCTACTTAAGTTTAGTACCTACTAAAATCGAATACTTGCTGACATTATATATGTATTATGCATACCAATCTATATTCGGTTGTATATGGATAAACCGTGTCATTTTAGAAAATGATAAATTTCGAAAATAAATCAATAAAAATACCGCTAAACGATAGAAGTTTCCAATTATTAAATTAGATTTTACGCTTACGATGATTTTACAAGCACATTCTTACCGCTGCAGTTGAGTTGAATTAATTTGTTCAAAATCAAAGTATTTATAGCAAATAAGCATATTAGCACTTTGACAAGTGAAACACCCGAACGTCATGAACAAAGAGAAAAATAAATTCGACGATAAATAATGGACCGAGAGGGCCCAGTCAGTAACCATACATGGTTGAGACACGCCCTTTTTGGAACGCGCCTAAAAGTTACTTCTAAAAAAGAGGTTGTGCTGCGCCCTGGCTAGGATCTTTAGTGGTTCCGGCCGATTTTATGGGAGATGTTTGAGATCATCGAGTACTGCCTTGGCACCAACGTACTATTGTAGTTTTTGCCAACCATTCAAATAATCCCTCGGACGGCTGTTCCTCAGCTGGGGCGATGATTTTATTATTGATTCCACCGACGTTCGTGGATGTCGGTGGACATAATTATTTAATAAGTTGGCCAAGGACAAGTCTCATCCTCGTACTTGACTAGGTAATGGGTACCTACTGTACCCTCCCGGTCTATAACCAAATTATGAGTTTGAATAGGAAGGCCAATTTTCCTTCATATGTTAATTCAGGATCCGGGAGTCGTTGTTTAAATCTCACCGGGTGACAAAATAACACCAATAAGGGCGGATATCCCTTAAAAATCGGGGAGAATCGGCTATTTTGCAACCCAGGGATATTAAAAAATAGGCTCCTAGCGCTTCTTTTCTTCTTTCGTACTCTACCTACGCTTTAAAAAATAACACCAAGACACTCTACGTGGAGAAAACATTACATTTTTGTCGTAATAAATTTGAATGTCACAGTACAAAGTATTTATGTAAGTACAAGTACATAATATTGTCTTTGTAGGTAAGTGAGAAGGATTGACAATACAAGAATAAAAAATAGTCCAATTATTGTGACTTGGACCAGTTCCCACAAGCAGCACCCGTACACGAGAATAATGTATGCACCGCCACTAGCAGAAACAGTTTTGTGAACATGACCATAAAACTAGCCGGTTTGTAAGGTCATGTTCACGGAAATGTTCTAGAGTGTTAATGTTGTTCTAGAAGCTTCTAAGCTTTTGAATTTTATGTTACCTGCATGAAACTTTGAAGACAACATTTTATGAGGCTTTCTTTATGAATTTTAGCACGGGGATCAAGGCTGTCTGGTTCTTTATTATAAAAGCGTATACCTACAGTTTCTTGTAAATGAACTATTCAACTTTGTGTAATCGAAATTGTACATTCCATTTATTTTTATTTCTAGCGTTTAAAGTCGTGAACACTGCGACTCGTAAGAAAGGTATTTACCTACTGATATTGTTTAACCTACCTATGTATTCGTACGTCGAGATTTCGTGCATGTTTGGCGACAAACTACTTAAGAATATTGATATCCTTATGCTATTCCCTGAAGGTTTCGTTATCATGAAGTATCATTATTGTGTTAATTTAAAGCACCAAGATTATGTAATTAATATAAATATTATTTTTCAGTCTGTTGTTTAATTTAAGTACTTTTCAGCCTTGGTAATGGAAGTTTTGATATGTTATTGTAGAACCCAGTGTGTAGCAGTGTGTGTGTCTACCAGCGTGTGTGTTTACCCAGTGTCGATTTATAGTATTATTTATTCTGTGGTATTATGGTATGTGGTTATTTATTCTAGTATGTATATTAATTATGTGTTAAGCCCCGAAATTTTATTATAAGCATCGCCGTGGCATAGCTCGTGCTTCTTACAAAAATTCTTTATGATCCGGGGTTCCACGCCTTAATGTCACCAGGTGAGAAAATTGCCGATTCTCACGAAATCGCCCATTTCGGAAATGATTTGCCACTCGGCGAGTTTCACAAACCGACCCCCTGAATCTTAGTTTTCGATTTGGAGCGAAGGTTACTAACTATGTTTGTTCGGGTCTTTATAAGTACGGAACCCTATAACGTATCATAATATCTTGTATGTTCACGTTATTTTCAAAAGTATTAGTGTTATAAATATTAAATTAATATTATTTTTAATGCCTTGAATAAATGTGGAGAGGATCTACGTACATGTCGGAATTTAACTATGTTTCAGTGTGTGTGAAGTACTTTATATACCTATATACCGTATTAATTGATTATATTGTATTGTAAAATTGTTCTCTATGGTTCACACAACAAAAAAACCCATTTAGGTAGTATATCTGTGTATTTATACAGGATGTCTAATGTTTTATAACTTTTATAAGACACCTGGGTAGGCGTATAAAGTAATTGATCAAATATATTTCTACAATACAAAAATGTTATTTAAAACATAGTGAATATACATAAAGACGTAGTATGTACTGTGGACCGACAGTATGATAATGATATGTTTTGATAAACGGTGCTTTATTTTTATTAGGTCGGATATTATTTCGGGAAATGTATCGTAATGGGTTTAAACTATGAACCAATATATATATATATATAAATATTTATGGGTACTAATCTGTTGTATCGTACTAGTATGTGTGTATGTCGCGTGGGGACGCTTGACGCACGGGCGACTCGCGGATGCAACCCTGCACGATGGGCGGAGCCAGGGGGACAATGCTGATAACGATAACATTGGACTCCCCACGGCTGTGCCACTGTTTGCGTTACTACGGGGATACTCCGTATTCGTACTTACAATGTATACTTTCATTTAACTAAATGCATATTTGTTAAAAGAAATAAAGATATTGAGTTATTCCTTTTTTATTTAAAAACCTAATTTACCCTATGCTCGTCCTCTGTGAAAGCGTAGGAATTGAAATACTATTGTAAAAATATGCAGCGATAGCCTAGTGGGAGAACGTCCGCTCTCTAAGGAGATGGTGTGTGTTCAAATCCCAGTGCGGGCTCGTACCAATGTGTTTCTTGTAAAAAAATATGTTATTTACGTAATTATGCCTTGGTTTTCGGTGAAGGAAAACATCGTGAGGAAACCCACATACCCGAGAGTTATTTCGGAGGTATGTGATCCACCAATCCGGACCGGGCCCCCGTGGTGGATTATGGCCTAATCTTTGTCATGAAAGTGAGGAGAGACCCGTGCTCAACAGTGGGCCGATATCGTGATGATAATGATGATTATGGTTGTTAATTGTGATGGGGTTATAAATCTGAACAAATAACAATAGCTAAATAGTTAACACTTTTACAAATTTGAAATAGGTTTTCAAAATATGCTTTAGTTTTGCATTAGAAGGTAGATACTATAGGTAAGTATAACTTATATCTACACATGTACTAAACCAAATTGGGACATATTAAATGTAAAATTATCAACCTTGAGGTCATTTCTGAATCTCACCTGCTGTACAATGGCAGAAAATCGGGCATTTTGTTGAAATTTTTTCACCCGGTGAGTTAAAAAAATCAAGTCATAGTTTTATTACATTTTTGTATTTTCTGGAAAAATTAGCAATTTTTTGAATGCCAGTCGATCTCGGCTCTGACACTCGCTTTAAGCAGTGCCTCTTTTCCAAATATTGCGTTCAAGGAAACAGCAATCTGTTAAAAGGGCGCGTGCATTTCGGTCCGCTTGTGCAGCGCAAGGGTACAATATAGAATAGAATAGGTCATATCTATAATCTTAGATTCTAATCTAATCTTAGATTAGACCATGCTGGCGTTATACAAGCGGACCGAGGACAACCACACCCTTAAACATTGATGCAACGCCCCAAAATCCTCATAATCCCTACTCCCTACTTATATTATAAATGCGAAAGTAACTCTGTCTGTCTGTCCGTCTGTTACGCTTTCACGCCTAAACTACAGAACCTATTTATATGAAATTTGGTACAGATATATTCTAGAGCATGAGAAAGGACATAGGCTACTTTGAAATGCGAAAAAGGGGATGAAAGTTTGTATGGAAGTTTCGTCATTTATCAAGGTAGGAGCTTGAAACTTATTTTTTGGGCTTTTGATTAGATATAAATAAATATGACATTCAAAGTTAGTACAATTTTTTCCATAAAGGGGGTAAAATAAAAATAGAGGGTGAAAGTTTGTATGGAAATATGTAAGGTTTCAGCTAAACCACTGTAGCGATTTTAAAAATTCTTTCACTAAT
This sequence comes from Campaea margaritaria, assembly GCA_912999815.1. Taxonomy (NCBI): domain Eukaryota; kingdom Metazoa; phylum Arthropoda; class Insecta; order Lepidoptera; family Geometridae; genus Campaea; species Campaea margaritaria. Next base: position 14,337,496 of record OU538788.1, read on the forward strand.
GGAAAGCTACATTATCAGCGAGTAACATAGGCTATATTTTATCCCCGTATTTCCGCGGGAAAGGGAACTACGCGGGTGAAACCGTGGAGTGCAGCTAGTATAATATAAAAAAGGACTTGTTTGCAGAATGATAATTTTCCAGCACTATATAACATTTGGCACGCACTTAAATCTAGAATATTGAATGTACTACACCCATGAATGATCACTTTCCTTTGATATAACTATGACATTCAGTCATTCGATCTGTGCGAGAATAAGACAGTTTCATGCGATTTGTCATTTAGAAATGAATCTATTCAGTTTAGACACAGAAACTACATAGTATGCATGTAATTGAATAAAAAAAACCCTTTTGGAAGTAAAACTTCTTTACGCACGCTTGACTTGGGGAGTAATCTGGTGAATGCGAGACAAGAGCGTTACGAAAAGTGTGATCGTGCGAGGCGAATGGAAGTTGAGAGGGAGATGTAAGTTAGAGAAGATAGAAAGATAGAGTTACATATTACTGTAGGGGCAAGAAAGAGAGGTGAGAGCACACATTTTCTTTCTCTTTTTCTCACATAGCAACTTTAGTTTGAAGGTACAATTGGCATTTGCCAGCTGTCTTATTTACTAATCAATGTCAATAATGTTTTTGACCACAGATAGCATAGTCTACACACTAGGTAGGAGGATGGAGTCCACGCTGCAGATGAACCACGGATGACAAATAAAACAGCCACGCAGAGAATAAAGGAAGCTAAAATTATTACGCGACACTGACTAAGTGCACGTAATTATCCTGCCAAGCTGAAATGAACGGTTTCACGTGACTTAGAGAAGTCCTGTGGTCAGCAGGACTGAATGAATGACTGGAATAATAATTGTGGAATGGCACTGTCGTTTGTGCCCATTATGTTATTCGCTTTTTGACAGCTCATACAAATTTGCTGCATAACTTTGTAAAGCGATTAGCTAATTATAACCCATACAAATAAATACGTTTAATCTAAGTACCTATTATAGCATTACCTCTTTACAAGATTAAGTCAACTTGAAAACAATTTAGGAATGTAGTAAATGAAGAAATGTAAAATCGATCTATTGTTACCTCAATCGATATATTAGATTTAACAGCTAAAGTCCATTTTTGAAGAAATAGAAGTAAATTCTACATATTTTGCTACAGAATCCGGCAAAACTTGATTTGTTAAGGGCCAACACGTGCTCGTGCCCTTTAGTTTTAGCCTAATTTATTTATGAAATAATAATATTTGTTGCTTTATATATTATGAACATTTAAACAGTGCAATAAAAACCGCACCATCGTTGGTTTGAAAGCAACAAATCGATAATTGATCCTACATACCGATTGTTGACAGTTACAATCGGAATGATAATCGAAATGCTCCGATGCAGCAATCACTAGTTACATGCCTCAAAAAGCGAATAACATAATAATTAATTGACCAGCAGCTATAGTAAATATTCAGTAATTCATTTAAGTTTTTTTCATCCTTTACCCTTTCTTGCTTTTCCCTTCCGCTTGATTCAGCTATTTTATAATCGACCCAACTTTAACATACAGAATATAAAATAATGTTCCTTGAATATCTCTTTTATAAATATTTTCATTTAAATAAAGATTTATCTTTTTTTGTCAGAATACTAAGATGTTCATAGCCTACTTACTAATCATTATATAGAAAGGAAAGATAACCGTTTAATCTGTCTCGAACGTAAGTACGTTACATGCAAAGATCTTATATTTAGACAAGATTGTGCACTTTGGAGTACTATCTATTCTGAGCTATGGCGCAAAAAACGAAGGCTCCTCCTCATGGTAGTGTGTCTTTTTCTAATGAGGTGACCATGGCCAAACAGAACACGGAACAAATTGCTTGTAAAAACGATTGTGCAACCTGATAAATAAATTGATGCCACTTAATAAAGTTATTTGCCTAATTTATTTTAGGTACCTACTTACTTAGTTTACTTTTTGAAGTAAAAATTCTTTACGCACGCTTGACTTTGGGAGTCAGCAGCTGGTAAATGCGTTACGAAAAATGTGATCGGGCGAGGCGAATGGAAGTTGAAAGGTAAGTTAAAGAATCAGGTTAAACGGTAGGAGGTAGGGCGTAGGTGACAGGTGACATGTAACAGGTGACAGATGACGAGTGACATGACAATAAAAATAAAGTGACCTAAAGAAGAAGTTTTACTTCAGTCGTGTGGTCTAAAGCACTCTCGATTTTTTTATTATCGAACACATTATGCTAGATTCACATTTGTCTGACGTATTGTATCGTGATGGCTACTGTTCACATCTATGTGACGGGCAATGACACTTATAACGCATTACCGTCTTGGCTCTCGGAGAGTTTACACATACGCCATGTTTTTTTTAATAAATCATCTGATTCAGATTAAGATTATGAAGAAGATATGCAATTTTTGGCACAAGCCAAAAAAACCTGTGTTTGTAAAAGCGTTATAAATAAATTCATGTTATTTAATAAAGTTACTCACCTAATTTATTTTATGTTACTTAGTACATTTTTTGAAAACTACGTCACTTACCCTACACGTAGCTCTCTTCTGACCTATAATTACTGTATATTGAAATAAATAAATAAATAAATAAATAATAATTAATATTATGACAAGTTGACCTGCAATGCGACCTTCGATCACTTTTATGAAAGCTTTGTAAAGATGGGAGACAAGACTAATAGGTCGATAGTTTCCAATGTCGCACTTTTCTCCTTTTTTATGCAGCAAGATGATGTTGGAATGACAAAACTTTTCGGGGAAGTTGCCAGTTCTTAATATTAGATAAAGCACTAAAGCTCTCAACCGCGAGAAATGGAAAGAGGGAAGAGAGGCCTTTGCCCTGCAGTGGGATAAGCGTGGCTAATAACATAACATAACATTATGACAACAACCTAACACACTTTTCATTCCAAATGGTACAATCTAGGACGTACCTACCTTCTACTACTTAGAGATTGCAATAAAATCTGATTAACAAAAAAATCAACCTTCCTTACATTTACATGAAAACTCAAATATGTATACAGCGGTAGGTATGGTGTTTTCCTTCACCGAAAAGCGAGTGATTACGGTACGCACAATAATATATGTTATACAAGAAACACACTGGTACGTGCCCGCACTGGGATTTGAACTCAGGACACTCTAATTGGAAAACGGGCGTTCTACATTCCCACTAGGCTGGTAACCTTGTGCCTTCGGGAGCGCTTTAGGACGTTTTTAAAAACGAAGTTTAGGGATTTATAAAGAATTTATTTTAGGACTTAATTATACGAGCGTTTGTAAAGTTGGATACAATACGACTCCTAATAAGCGCTCGTAGAGTTTGATACAGTACGTGTTCTTAAAACTAGTTACTTATAAGTATTCCTCACTACTTACGACTGCTTGTTGAGCTGGATACAGTTTATTGTTCGACTTACAGTACTAAATTAATACTAATTCATTGCTATTAACTTTTACCTTTAGCGACGGAGGCGATAGTTAATATACCGCTGAGGGTGGCGTGATTCTAAACACCCTCACAATGTTGCAACTAGCTACGTAAGTAACCTTAGTTCGAAGTTACTGGAAAAATGAAGTTGTTCCAATAACTTCGTTACAATTTATCGTGATACTTACAATATGGGTGGCTGAGACTTACATCATAAATAGGTTTGTGACACCACACTTTACACGCCTTTATAGAACAACGTTTTTACAAGGTAGGTAACATACATAACACACACATAGTTATACAGTCAATAACATAAAGAACTGTCGATGGTCGCGGCACTGACTTTTGATTTAATCACTTTTATCCATTATCACTTTTATCACTTTTAACACTTACAGTCCAGTAACGTAAAACTAAGATCTAAACTTAGATCTAAACTTAGATGAGCAAACTTACTTTAACTTATATAGCTATAGCTCCTATACTTTAACTTAAAATAAATAGCTTTATTGTGGGCTGAAAAGAGGTCGGCTAGCTTATTTTTCTCGGAATATATTTCAGCTAAACAATTTATATTAAAATCCCCTACGATTTCACAAACTCTATCGAGTTTGTATGTACTCGTATAATCGAGCAAACGTTCAAAGTAATTTAGCAAATCATTTCCGCTAATCAAGTTGGTATTTGGTATACACAAATAATAGTAATGTCATAGTATAACAAGTTAATTGCAGAATTTTCTCCATAATCTGACAAAATTGTGTGTGTGGTTCTTCCTCAGACGGTATCTTGCAGAAGAGGCCTATACACAGAATATCCTTATTTTCAATACAATTCATTTTTTTATTCAATTTCAACCGCTCCCGCCGCCGCTTCCGCTTGATGTGGTATCCTCCAATTCTGATCTGAACAGTGCAATTTCTTCAGACTGGTTCAGTTTAATATCGTTTTATTCAGTTGTTTTGCTTTAGAATGTGGCCGTAACTTTAACACCGCTCTTCTGCGTTATTGTCTGATTTTAAATTGACAAAAAAGTCCACAGATGTAACATACTTAATACAGTATTAAAAGTTGTATGATTTACTTTTGTATGTTTTTTGGTATATATATATATATATATTTTTTGTATTTTTTTTTCTCTTTTTTTTCTTTCTTTTTCTTTTTTTTCCTTTAAAAATTTTTTTTTCTTTTTTGTTCTTTTATTTGTTTTTTTTTTTTATATTTCTTTATTATGTTTTTTTTTTCAATTCTTTGATTACTTTTTTGTTTTTTTTTTTTTTTATATATTAAGTATATATTGCATAAGAATTAGGTTTCACTAAACCTATGCTCAATTCAAGGAATGAGCATTAATTCTTAACTCATCTATGGACTTTTCCGCCTTTTCTCCAATCGAAGGACATAACCGAGTTTGAAGTTGAAGTTTGAGTTTGTTACTAACGCCCCCCCTCGGCGACCATCTGTCGTATATACGAAAACCCCCTCCCCCCTCTAGTTAGAATAGAATAGAATAATAAGTAGATTAAAACCGAAAAATAATTCATAAATATGGTTAAGTAAATCACGTTTTGCAAACAGGAAGTTGAAAAAAAAAAAACAAATCGAGCTCATATTTATTTTTTTGCCGTGTGACGCCGTGCATGAGTGCGTGTATCAGGGAAACAATTAGGGAACGTACCTAAAAGGTACTTCTTTTTCATTCATAATTATTATTATACCTGAAAAAGCACTAAACGCTGCGCGCCATTTTAATAAACGAAGTAATTAAAATCTCCATTCGAATTAACACGATATTTCCCTTACTAAAGGATATTGACTTGACTACGTGACGAAAACGTATTAATGTATTACGAGTATAATGTACTTACCAATGATTAAGGCTTTCTTATAATCAACCTACGACAATAACGCGGTCTTTATGTTGTTCATGTTAGACGTACGTTGTCTGTGGTAAGGTCATATAGATAGATAAATAACTCTTTATATCTATAAACTAAACTTTTAGTCTATGCCAGACAACCTTTTATATAAAATATGGGTTACTGGTAAAAACCAGCCACGGTGATGGGAATAAAATAAACAACAAAGTGTTCATTCTAGATTTTTATTTATCTAATATTTATTGCATTTATTATTATTAAACGGCGTCACCCGCATATTCTGATTAAAAACTTGTCAAAACTACTTGGGAATAGTTGGACGATAAACGAACAACGGAATCACAATTTAAGTGAAAATAAACAACTAAAGATTAACGACTAAGTTTCCCGAATTGGGCTATTTTTCGGGCAATCACTTCATATATCTATCATAAAAACAATACACCCAGCCAGTTACAGCGCCAACCAGAACTTTGCATTGCATAATCATGCGCGACATTGCACTGCGCTCCTCACCCTGAGACATCGGCTCTAAGGTCTCGTAATAATAATGATTCCCAGTAAATACTCGAACTATCACGAAAATTCAAGTAAAATTTGTATAAATGGTGCAGCCGTACTCTAGTGGAGTGGTGACCAACAAACAGTATCTAATGTAATTTTAGTTTATTTTGATTTAGTGTGTTGAACCCGCTTCGCTTGAGGTTTGGATCATGACATTAGGCTAAGCATACACGCACAGATTTGCCCGTCGGATCTATATCCGAGCACCCAACTGTGGGTGTGTGAAAGGCGACCGATGTGCCTGCCAGATTTCACCTTATTCGCGCACTATATTGTACCACGACAAATTTGCATTTTTAATTAGTTCCAGAGCATCAACTGCGAAGTTCTTCTAGTACTATTATAATGTAAATACTCAGTCATTTATACAAATCCTTAATCGTATAACCTACACGAAAACCATAAGTAAAACTTATCGAAGATGCGTGTTCAAATGATATTTTCAAATAAAACATCGACAAGACAATCAAATACAAACACAATTAAAACTCACATCAATTACTTCTACTGAACACATATGACTCGATTAAAATAATAAAAAATAAAGCTTGTACCACACGTGCCTATCTTGTCTGCAGTACACGTGTGGTAAATTTTTTGAAGACGTACCTCCTTATTGTTTCGTGATAGGTACATAATATGACGTTATGTGCGTGCCAAGACAACAATAATTCAACCCCGCTTCAAACTCCACCCATACCCTTACAATCTTCTACATCAACAACCCATAACGTCCCACTGCTGGGCACGGGTCTCCCCTCACTTTCGTGAGAAGGATTAGGCCATAATCCACCAGGGGGGCCAGAGCCGGATTGGTGGATCACATACCTACCTCCGAAATAATTCTCGGGTAGGTATATGGGTTTCCTCACGATGTTTTCCTTCACCAAAAAGCGAGTGATAATTACGTACATATGTTTTACAAGAAACACATTGGTACGTGCCTGCACTGGGATTTGAACTCACGACCTTCTGCTTGGAAAGCGGACGTTCTCCCACAAGGCTACCACCACAATCTTCTAGCCAATCTTTATTCCTGAATCCCTGTTGTTGAGCAAATTAATATAAATATAAAATAAAAACACAATAAATTCAAAATAAAATGTATTAACCACAAATAAAACCAATATATTACTCACGGCCTTCTTCCCTTCTTACTGGACTTCTTTACAGCTGTCTAGAAGATCCACCTGAAATCGAGATTATTTTGATTATTTTTCTATTAAGTTAAACACAGTGGTAAGACAGAAAATGGCGTTAAGCCGAGAGAAAGTAGTGTAGGTGTGCGACTGAAAGGTGTGTTCTTAAACTTCCGGAGTCTTAGCCAGTCAGTTCAGTTTTTCGTACCTAATGCAGGCACTAGTGAGGCGAAAACATCGATGATAAATTATCGTTTCAGATCTGTTAGTTGGTACGCAGTCCAAAAATCTAGACCGAAAACACCGAGTGCGTCTTTGAACAAACTCAATGGAATAGTGAGTAAGGCTGGGCACGAGCGGGAGTCGGCACTCGGCCTAGTAAATTAAATTGGGTCCAACTGACTCGCTCACATTCCTACTAGGCCAAGCTACTTGGAATGAAGCTCTTCTTGTACATTTTATTTGTGTGCTAAAGTATAACTAAATAAGCTCTTGTGTCTGCCGAGTTTTGCGGTGTCTTACCACTGTACATGTCAATACTTTGTTTTCGAAGCATTAAAGGTGGTTTTACGTGAATGGCGGCTCACGCGATTAACGCGCGTGGCAGTTGTAGCGTCAACACAAATGAATGACGCTCGGAAACGACGCCATACGTTTGACATCTCGCGTGAATCTCGTGTAGCCGCGATGCACGAAAGTCCACCAAGGCCGACGGCGTTCGAATGAGCGAAATGGATAGATAGATAGATAAACTCTGTATTGAAACACAAAAGAACAAAGAAAACTTAAAAACTAGAAGAAACTAACTACTAATAGGCTACTGACGCTAGACTGATTACATTTAACTCAAAAACAATTGCAACAAACACACAAAACACACACAATTCAGTCAAAAGTTGAAATGATATGGTGATGACAGCGGCTGCATGTCACTTTTCAGTTTGGATCGCAGTCGGGTTTTAGTTTTTTTAACTCTTAGTCGGTACCATAGGAAAAAAATCAAAGCTATTTATTCCAAACAAAATGAAAAAGTGTCTTCTTCACCGAATTTTATTCTCAACAGAAGAAAAGGTACTTGCACACGGAAGCCTCATATCGGAACGTCTTCAGCATTTTTCTGAAAGCGTTGATACGTAAAATGGAAAAGTAAGCATTTATTTACAGTTTGTAATACTCGGCATAAAGTTATTTTAAAACCAACATGCTAACTGTGCTAGGTTAGTTAATGCGTCAAAAAGCAAAAGGCATACAATACTTTTTATTAGAATTGTGAAAACACTGGAACAACTCCGTTCCATTATGCACACCATTTTTCGAAAAAAATACCGACTTTCTGCGGTAAATTCTCTTTGATCTTTTCCTCGTGCATCTTTGAATTAAGTTATTTATATAACTCGTAAGAAACATGTTAGTTTTTGTATTTGTCAGCCCAGACATCTGGATGTTAACCCATTTTTTTCAAAGCTCTGCACCCACTGGTTCTAAAAAAATCATAAAAAATGTTAATGATTTTATAGAGAATAGAATAGAACACTTTTTATTATACTACACAATAGTAGATTGTATCACAAGGGAACAAAATAATGTATTTACGGCGAGAGCGATTTTTTGAATCCAGAGTGAAGCGAAGGATTCTAGAGTAGAATCCTAAGCGGAGCGAGGGAGTCAAAGTACTTCGCTCAAGGTTAAATAATTTTGTTACCGTGTGGTACACTATGCTTTTCATCCCAAGCTGGGATGGGATGAAAGATGGGAAGAAAAATATAAACACAATACAGAAAAATTACAGCTAAATGCCATATTATAACAACAAAACTATACATACACGTTTGATAGTTGGTTAATAGATTTAACTAAAATATTAAAAAAAAATTTGTTGCAAATGAGTCTCACAAAGGTTACATTGACGTTATCAGCGAATGGAAAAAAAAAAGATTTTTGATAGAGGTTCCTGAATATCGTTAAAATATGTTGCGGTAATTTTTTTATCATCATCATCATCATCAAGCCATAACGTCCCACTACTGGGCACGGGTCTCCCCTCACTTTCGTGAGGAGGGTTAGGCCATAATCCACCACGGGGACTGGGCCGGATTGGTAGATAACATACCTACCTCCGAAATAATTATGAAAAAATATAATTATATATTATTATATGAGTAATAAGTACACCACTAGTTATGTAGTAAGTATACATTGGAAAAAGATAACATGATACAAATATATTGACATTATACAATAAAAACTGAAATTGATTGACGTGTAATTGGAGACGTTAACATACGGAGCGAGTAAGTTTTTACAGACATAGTAAATATTTAAAGTGGATAAATTAAATATTTATAATTTTTCAATGAGATGAACATAATGAGATAATATAGAATAGAACAGAATAAAAAAACACTTTATTGTACACCAAAAGAACAAACACAGTACAGAAAAATTACAATAGGTAAACAAGAGTACAATGGGGCGGTCTTATCGTTGAAAGCGATTTCTTCCAGACAACCTTTGGATGGACAGTAAAAATAATTTTTCTATACATAAATTGGATATTTGGAGCAAATCGGGCTTTCCGACCCTTTGTACGACGTAACGAACGAATAAGTGACACATAAGACGTTACACATAAAAAAAATACAGTCGAATTGAGAACCTCCTCCTTTTTTGAAGTCGGTTAAAAAGAGCAATGAGTAAATTAATATATACCTACCCGCTAAGTAAAACTTTGTGGAGACCAAGAAGCGGCTCGGTGTTAGCGACGAGCTGATACGCCTCCCGCTACACGAAGGGCACTGGACTCTCGATCACGTCGACCTGCTCTGGCGCGGACTCGATCTGCTGATCACCTGTAAATGATAACACAAGAATATTTAGGTACAAATTCAAAATAAACCCCCGACACAAATGAACCATCTGAATTCCTCTCTCTCCGTTCCATCATGGGAAAACAAAATTTACGGAAATACGGCATCCGTAAATGATCGATGGTCCTCCTATCCGCACATTGCATTCACGTGAATAATTCACGAGATTTTCAGTCACGTTAATAAATAAAAATCATCAATATCAAGCCAAAACCGATGCGAGAATCGAACTCGCAACTTCACTCTTTGCAGCCAGGCCGGATTCAGGATTTTTTTATTCAGGATTCACAAAGAACGAAATTCGCAATTCCAGCCAGATAAGAAATAGACAAGACAACTCTGATTATTTAGATTTGCTACTAAGTATGTAACCCACCCCCCCCCCCCCCCCCCCCCCCCGTCCCTAAATCCGCCCCTGCTTTGTTGTCAGCATCACACCCAACATTGTTCATAATGGATCATTGACGTCACGGAGGCTGTCATAGTATTTATTAGTGATGCGCCGAACATTCCTTTGGTATTCGGCATCTTTTCCACTATTTGTATTCGGCCCAATTATTCGGTTTTGTTGCCGAATATCAATTTGGGTTCAAGCATTTATATTTTCTTGGCTACATGACATGGTGTAGAAATAAAAGACAAAACTTTTTTATGTCAGATTAATGTTATAATATAATTAATTAATTATATGCCAAAGAAAACATATTTATTCCTTAACCTCTAGTTAGTATAGTCAACATTTATTTTAAACTTTACATCAACATTGATATTTACACCTCAAAACAATATTTATTTATTAAACCTTTAATTAGCAGATCTAGCCTTGACAAAATAACTGTTAATTTTGTTACTGTTTTGTTGTTTTTTTAATCTCTGTGTATTGTTTCTACAGGACGATGTGGTCGCCTAGCGACAAAGTCCTTTAAATAATAATAAAAAAAAAACCATTAATCAACATTTATTTTTAAACTTAAAATCCACATTTTTTTTAAACCTCAATCATATCTTGAACCTTTTTACGCCGCAAAACAATGTACATAATGGTAAACCAAATAATTCGGCCGAATATCCGATTCGGTAAAGGTTGAACCAAATAATATTCCGTATGCGGTTATTCGGTGAAGCTACTATTCGGCGCACCTCAAGTATTTATAATATGTTTTTTATTTGACTGAGTGATGATATGAGCAAGTCGTTCACCTGATGGTAAGCGCTACGCCCTACCCATAACTTCCAACATAAGTTACCCAGGCTCACAACGTTAACTCGCTAGACGCAGGGCCGGATTAACCATGAAATGAAAAAGGAAAATGTTATTTGTAGTATGGCGGCAAACCCAGTGGACATTTTTTGCGAGAGTTCTGAACAGATTAATCAATTTAAAATAACCGCGTCGCGTCTCATTTCTTTTTCTTGCTCCGCTGCTTTTTTTGTGACATGTTAAAAAATTATGCATAATTTCCTATCATATGTTATCATTATGAATTATGAATTCTTATGATGAATATCAAATTGAATTGTGATACAAAATAATTATGTATTTTAAAAAGTAAGAAAAGGGTAAAGGAACGGAGTTTCCGAAAATTGCATTGCCTAGGGGAAGGCCCCAGAAAACCAGTCAAGGGACTGGTTAGTCCGGCCCTGGGAAGACAGCGCGAACTTTCAAAGCGCCACCTATTCTCAGTCTTCAGAACTTTTATAGCGACCTATCGTATTAGTTGTTTAGTTATTTAGTTTAGATATCGCTTGCCAGGTGGCGCTCATACAAACTGTCGGTGCAAACTTGAAGCGCCCCCGGACAGTCAAACGGTTTGACTCAAAAACCTTACGTGAATATGTTGAAACTGCTTGATGTCGGTTTAGTTCCGCCAGCCGGCACTGCGAGGTTTAGTTCTGTATGCCACCGTAATCAGACTTGTGGCGCTAAAATTGTAGTATACCCTCGAGCAAGAATCGCGATTTCTTCATGTTTATTGCAGAACATTATGCTTGAAATGCCAAGAAAATTTAAAAAGATTTTGGTCAAAAGGATGGTACACATTATGATTTCGTTTCAACGTTTTTCGACGCCACAGATCTAAGTTATGTCCGACGCCTTTGAACAAACACAGCTCAGTTTGGATGGGATTTTATATAGCTAACTTGAGTTAAATTTCAAATTCACGCGCGATTCGCGCCGCTATCTACGACGTAGTTCCCGGCGTGAATTTCACGTTTTATAATAACGTCTTTCGGTTCCTAAGCAGTTCCGTTTACGGGCTCACTTAGTATTGTCAAAAAGATACTTTCTAAAGTGAATTCCTCCCTCACGTCTTGTTTTAAAAATCGGTGTATCCTTGATCGAAGTAAAAATCAGATACATTTTATAGTCAAATTTATCAAACAAGTAGATACTTATCACATTTAGATTTATGGATTTGGTTTTAATTTTTTTTTATTGCAGAATAGGCAAGCATTTGACCGCAGTCTCACCTGATGGTAAGTGTCGACACGGTCGATGATGGAGCCTGCTTGCCTAGAAGGTACCTATTACACTCTCGACTTGAAGACTTTCAGATTAAAGTTTTCGGGAAACATAGACGCTGGTAAGGTGTTCCATTCCTTCGCTGTTCGGATTATTAATGTAGGTGCAAAACGCTGCGTGCGGATTGGAGGAATGTCAACTTTAAATAGATGCCGTGTTCCCGTACGTCTTGTTGCCCGATGGTGGAAAGGAGATGGAGGAATCAAGTTGTGTAACTCCATCGCACACTCTCCGAAATGTATCTTATAGAAAACCGATAAACTGGCAACCTTTTCGGCGATGCTCAAGACTCTGAAGCTCACTAGAGCATCGCAGCCAATCAGATTTTAATAATCAATTAATAATGTTAATGTTTTAAAACCTTTTAAAACGGATGTAATTTTTTTACAATCGAACAGTTGTTGTCCATACGAAAAGTATTATTTCCTCTTTTTTCGTGTTATTTGACGGAATATTTGACGTGACAGCCACGTTGAAGTGCGCGCTGACTTATGCTTTATTTCAATGGTATTTTGCGCGATATTTGTGCTGTGCCGCGTCGATTTGCAAATTTGGCCACTGTTATCAATCACCTAAAGGTGCGATATTTCGTTGTTTCTAACAGTGTTTTCGTTTTTTGGAGGTAGACCGGGTAACTATTGTCGGCAGTTCCACATATCCCTACTGGGGGCCTACCGTGACATCTTATAGCGATTCAGTTGAGGACCTAAACTGAGCCGCATCGCATAATCGTACCGTGACGTTTTATTTTTTATGTTGCTGCCATTTTCGACATAAACTAGATATAATTTAGGTTGAAAATGGCTTATTAGCGACTCAATTTATGTTGCTACCATTTTCAACCTTAACCGGATCCAGTTTAGGTTGAAAATGGCAGGAACATAAAAAATAAGACGTCGCGGTACGATTATGCGACGAGGTTCAGTTTAGGTATTCAATTGAATCGCTATAAGACGTCATGGTAGGCCTCCTGATCTATCCCTACTTGTAGGGAAGAATGGATTTTTTTCCACCTATTACTACTAGGGGGGATACTTTTCCACTTATATATTCTGCTATAATCAATCCAGAAATAAGTATCATCGTAACGAAAATTTAAAAAATGTTAAGTCTGCTTTTTATAATTGGAGAAACAAAGAGGCAGGCACAAGTAAAATGTTTTTTACAAATATTGAAGAGATAGAGGTGCCACCAGTTTATCGGAAATTCCTGTTTGCTGCGTACATCTTCAATGTTACTCTAATTTTAATATTTGGTGATGAAAGTTCTCATGAATTATTAGCTGATGGGAAAGTTTTCTTTATAGATGGAACTTTTAACATTTGTCCTGAACCTTTTATTTTTTTGATTTCTTATTAGACTAGTTATACCAATTATTAAATTCAAAACCTGTACAATAAAATAAACCTAATTCCTTTCTTATTTTTTTCTCTTGATTTTTGTTCCTATTTATCCTAGTAGAATATGTAAATATGTGGAAGAAAAATATCCACGTTTCCCCAGTAGTAGTAATAGGTGGAAAAAATAAAATTCTTCCCCACCAGTAGGGATCGATCAGTAGATATGTGGAACTACCGACTATTGTAAATGGTGATGGGATTTGCGATAATACAAGATTATAATTATTGTTCACGTTATTTTGTAAAGATGTTTAACACATTTGCCCCTGATAAACACTGGAATCATCAGTACCCGTATTGAGCAATACGGGTGCATTAATGCTAAATATTTCCACAATAAAAAAAATGTAATGCATAATCTACGATTGTCGCAAATTACATTCTGGTGTAGTACAACGAAAATACGGTTTGAAATTTAATTTTCCCGCTATAACCGAAACGCACCACGCAGCAAGCGCTAGGTTCTGTGCGGCGAAGATGTCGGACGATGAGAATACAGAGAGAGAATGCTCTTTATGTAGATTTTCGTCTGTGAAACGATGTCTTAATTTATACCATTCTTTGGACCAAATTCTTTTTCTTTCTTCCTTACTTTTTAGACATTACATAGATAGATAGATTGGTACAGGTGAAGCTGACAAAAAAACATTTTAAAAATACTCTATGTTAGATACCTACCACCAGCTAATGGTTCCTGTTCTTTATTATTCGGCTCTACCGCCAAGAGGGCTATGTTTTTAATTATACTTACTAGCGACCCAGACACGAGGGTTATGTTTTTAATTACTAGCGACCCAGATACCAGGTAAATGCCACTTGTTGCCCTGTTTTCTTATCCCAGTGTGCAAGAAAGAGGGTTATGTTTTTATTTACTAGTTACAAAACATCAGCTAAAGTAGGCCACCTGTTGCCCTGCATTATTATCCGGCTGTACCAGAAACAGGGTCATGTTTTAGTTACTAGCGACCCAGACACCTGGTAAATACCACTCATTGCCCTGCTTTGTTACCCGACCGTACCGGAGGGTTATGTGTTTTAGTAACTAGCGACCCGCATCACGAAGCCGTTTTAGATCATCTGAAGCTTGGTCAATGCGAGGCAAGGGGGTACATGAGCGAACGCAATGAGTGCGTACGCCATGATGGGAAGAATGTAAATTTTATAATGTGTCATCTTATTCCTAAGACATATTTTACTATGCTTTTGCTTGCATAAGAGTGGGGCTACCTAACACGACGTGACGCGATCTCGATTTAAAGTTGAACCGATAATCAAGGGTGACTCCTAAGTACTTTGCCGACTTAGTCCTTGGAATGGGTTTACCGAATAAGGTAATAGGAATGGTTGAAACATAACGGCACCGGCCCTCAGTAAAGCGTTTTGCTACGCTCTTCTCAGGATGATCCATTATCCTCCACTTTCGAAAGCATTCCCCAAGAGCAGTGACCGCCCGTTGGAGTCTGATTGTAGCGCAAGGCGCTGGTGAACACCGTGAATAGGAGCGGAGAGAGTACGGAGCCCTGGCGAACTCCGGCTCTAGTAGGGTGGTGAAAGAGTGATTTACCCCTACACGGTAGCGGAAGCTTCGGTTCCTGAAAAAGTCTTGCATTATGAGTATAAGGCGCTCTGGCACGCCGGATTGATTCAGCTTGTACAGCAGCCCGTTATGTCAGACTTTGTCGAAAGCTTTCGCAACGTCTCGAAAGACGGTTACCGTGGTTCGGGGTTTAGGTGGTGCGTTTAAGCCGCTAAGGATGGGCTTAGTGATGCGGTTAATAATATAATTTTTTTTATATTGTATATTATGGACTTAAAAAAAAAAGAATGACAAAAAATAAAAAAAATGACATCGCTGTACGGTTTTTTGGTGCTATCTTCTCTAACGGGCGTATTTCCGAAGCACTGGTAGAGTCAATGGAGTTTTCCTTTTCCTGTGCGAGATTCAGGCATGACTCGCCAATTGAAAGGGAAATATCCTTTTTCTAACTCAAACCATAAGTAGATAATAATCATTAGTTTCGTAGATCATAATATTTTGACTATTTTTTTTTGTATTTCTATGCTTATGTATAACAATTTTTTTTTGACGTGTAAAAGTACAATATTTTGCCTATTTACAATAAATGGTTTGAGTTTGAGTTTGGTTCACCTGTTGCGTACAAGAGCAAAGCCAAACTGCTCGTCAGAAAGGAGGTAGTTGGATTTAACATGAGACCAGAGACGAAACTGAAAGAGTCGCTTATATATCTTTCCCAGAGTGCTGAAAACTGTTTACCGACTTTAGATTCCCTTCTCCTCGTCATCGAACGCTGATGGGAAGTTAACTCTAGTGAAAAGGGACATCGAAGTCTGTATCCTATTTCAGTTTTCTCGCCAACTTCATCGGCCGGCTTATAAATATTGAAAGTATGTGACCGCGGGGGACGCGGCGGCGGCGGTTGAAACCGCTTGAATTTATTAAACGCGACAGTTTTAATTTTGCAGTAACTCCTAAGACATTCATTTAAATTGTATGGCGTTAAGGACAATTATAATGTGCATGAAATGCTTAAGACAACTAAAGTATTTTATTTGATAAGAATTCATATCTTAGCCGTCTAAATACCTTTCCAAAAACCACATTGACGATGTGACCATTTATTAAAACATTATAATGGGTATAGTAAACTATCCTTAAAATATAGACAAATGCTATTACGGTTTTTTGACGTATAAAAGCCGAACAATTCCACCATACATTATTTTATTATACCTCTTTTGTTATATCTATTAGGCAGCATTCTCTATAAAAGCACCCAGTCAACTTGATTTTTTCCGAAATCATAACCAATTTACACAAAACATAACGCATAAACCTTCCTCTGGAATTACTTCAACCATTGGCGAAACCGTATGAAAATCCATTCGGTAGTTTGTTTTTTTTTCGCGTTCAAACAGACAGATAGACGCGGCGCGGCGCGGCGGGAGGACTTTATTTTATAATAACTAGTGAGTAGTGATGTAGTGATCTCTGAAATGCAACCCTGCCCATACCAAAGTCCGACATTACTAGTAAAATTTTGGATCCATATAAACTGACATTTAAAAAAAAAGTTATTATAGGTAATGAAACAAGTATCATAATATCTTGTCATTTTAGTACGTGGCCAAAAGTTTTTAATGCATGGATGGGTGTGTGGCGATCGTGACATCCTTTCACGACCGCCTCCTTTATTTTATATCATGTACTTATTTTAGGACTTATTTTATATTCTGTGGGTCGACGCTACAACACTGGTTGGATAGCGCCGACCCACATCACTAGTGTCCGCGCGATTGTCAATGGACACTTCCCGCCCAGACATCGCACGCGGCGCTCACGCACTATGCGCATTATCATCAGCCATGATGTGTATTTAATACCGTTCGGTTAACTACATGTAGCTCCCGCTCTATTACTTGTGTTTGTTTAACGTGTGTCAATATACCGCTGTGTTACCTACTTGCGCGTTTCACTATCGCCGGACTCACCTCACCTAACGAAGAAGCGAAGTAATCGAGGGACCACGGGACGCTTCGTCTATCTCCACTCCCTGGTCGGGGACCAGGAATTTGGGGAAATTGGTGACCCTCGACGCAAATCTACATAAAGATTGCACCGTCAACGTGAGGTGACCGCAACGGCCGGAGACGCCGTCAACCAGCACGAGTTGTTGACCCGGCGCGCGACGCGAGCTTTGTCAACGCATCGGGAACTACGATCGACGGAATCCACTGCAACTCAGACACACAGCCGCCGACAGCGCGTACCGACCAGCGGACAGCGAGACTTCAGCGAAAAAACTCAAGGTCATCGCGGCGTCATTTTCCGCATCCCGCCCGTCGGGAAGATGTCGGTAGTGCCTTAGAAATGATAAACAGTGCCTCCCGTACCTATTAAGTGCATCAAACCTACGTTTTACAAACATTTTCGTGAACATTCATAACCCAACAAGTTTGAACCTGTTTGCATCGTTTGTGCGCGTCTAACGGTCGAATGCGAACGCCCTCCACCGTCACTCGACTACAACTATCTTGGAGCCGTCACTGTCACCGTTAAAACTGTCATCGACTGCCACTCGGACTGACGGCCCGGTCGCTCGTGCGGTAGGCCCGATTCGACCTTTATTTACCCCGTGCCAGCCCACGCAAGTACTGTCTGACATTTTATTTATTCCAGTTTGAACACTTATTTACAGTACAAACACTAATAAAATCAGGATTACTAACTAACTCACAACGATTGATCCTAATTACTAGATTCAAATATCAATCTTGGATCGCTTCGTATGCACATAATTATCATTCTGTTTTGTGTTTAATGTTTGTGTTTATTGACCTGTCTCAGTTGGTATTTATTGTTTTGATCGGTTTACTCTTATCATAACTATTTTATTTTTACAAACTTTTTCACCTTAATCGCTAAACATTTTTACCAACTTTGATAAACTTACTTTTTATTTCTATGTGTGCATGTATGGCCCTTTTGGATTTTTTTTATTTATCTTTTAAGTGCTAATTGTGTTTATTTTCCTGCTGAATTGGTTTTTGTGTGATCGCTGTGTTATTTACAAAACTTTCAAAATTATTCACTTGGAATTTTTGGTATTGCTTGGTTGTGTGTGGTATCTGGTTTAGTTTACCTTCTTACTATAACCCTTATCTGCCTACTCACATTGTTGCCATAATTATACTATGGATAATCAGCTGCAAGCACGCTTAGCTGCCCTCGAGGCCGAAAATTTTGCCTTGCGTGCCCTGCATGAACAGAATACTGCACAAACAACACCAGAGCAAACTAATGCACCTGCTGTATGCCGAGTGGCTGTCAAGCTGCCACCCTTGTGGCTTGACAGGGTTATAGTGTGGTTCGCTCAAGCCGAAGCTCAGTTTCATCTCGCGGGCATCAACACCGATGACACCAAGTATAAGTACCAAGTAGCTATGTCATTAGTCAAATCGATCACAAAATAGCAGGTGAAATTGAGGACATTATCATCAACCCTCCTGCAGCAGGGAAGTATCAGAAGTTGAAAGAGACATTAATTAGCCGCTTCTCTGCATCTGAAGAGCAACGAGTGAGACGACTTCTCAGTGACGAGGAACTTGGGGACAGGAAACCATCCCAGTTTCTTCGTCACCTTCGGTCACTAGCAGGGACTATGCTTTCTCCTGACAATATTCTTCGTCAGCTATGGCTTCGCCGCTTGCCTCAGCACGTTCAAGGCATTCTTGCAGCACAAGCCGAGCTTCCCCTTGACAGGATTGCTGAGATAGCTGACAAAATTGTTGAGGCTCAACCAGGTCCTGCGAGCGTGTACTCTGCTACCGTGTCTCCACTGACCACGATGATGGAAAGGATCCAGGATCTTAGTAGGCAAATTGCAGCTTTATCTTCTGCACCCTCTGTACCCTCTCGATCTAGGCAGTTTTCTCCGTCTACGGTCAACTCGCCCTCGCGCAGCACCAGCTCCGATCGACCCGACAAACTTTGCTGGTACCACAGGAAATATGGAACTAAAGCCATTAAATGCATTTCCCCCTGCAGTTGGAAAGCGGAAAACCCCGCACGCAGTCAGTAGCGGCGGCCTCTGATTGCGACTCCAACCAACACCCAAGCCGCCGTCTCTTCGTCACTGACCGTGTCACTAAACGACAGTTTCTAATTGACACCGGTTCTGATTTATGCTGTTACCCCCGCTGCTGGCTCTCGGACCGGAGGAAACCCTCCGACTATGAGCTCAGTGCCGCAAATGGTAGCAGTATCAGGACCTACGGGAATATTAATTTGACTCTCAATTTCGGTCTCCGGCGACAGTTCGTGTGGTCATTCGTTGTAGCCGACGTCACTACCGCTATCATTGGCTCAGATTTCTTGGCTCATTATCATCTCCTGCCAGACTGCCGAGCCAAGAGATTGGTTGACGGTCTCACTAACTTATCCACGTTCGCTCTCGCCGTAATTTCAAAACAACCAAGCGTCAAAGCCGTCGCTTCGTCGAATTCTGCCTTCGCACAAGTGCTAGCGGAATTTCACGAAATTACTCGTCCTCCTGGCCTTCCTAGAATCGTCAAGGACAACACCGTGCACTATATCAAAACAACGGATGGGCCTCCTGTATCTTGCCGTCCTCGCCGACTGGCCCCACAAAAACTAATTTCAGCCAAAAAGGAGTTCGAGGACATGGTGCAATCTGGCACCGCACGACCTTCCAAAAGCGCTTGGTCGTCTCCGTTACACATGGCCTTGAAGAAGGACGATACCTGGCGGCCTTGTGGCGACTACCGTGCATTAAACGCCCGAACTGTACCGGACAGGTACCCAGTTCGGCACATCCACGATTTTGCCCACAACCTTTCTGGTGCCAAGGTCTTTAGCACCTTAGACCTGGTCAAGGCATACCATCAAATCCCCCTTGCTGAAGAGGACATTTCGAAGACCGCCATCGTTACCCCGTTTGGCCTCTTCGAATTCCCCTTCATGACCTTCAGTCTCCGCAATGCTGGTCAGACATTTCAGCGGTTCATCGATGAGGTCACACGGGGTCTCGATTTCTGTTTCCCTTATGTGGATGATATCCTCGTGTTCTCACCTGATGAGGCTCATCACCGGGAACACTTGCGGATCCTCTTTGGACGGCTCCGGGATTATGGTGTGGTGGTAAACCCTTCCAAGTGCGCACTTGGCATCCGTGAAGTCACGTTTTTGGGTTATCACATCAGCCCTGAAGGCACCCAACCTCCATCAGACCGCATACAGGCCATCCTGGATTTTCCCCCTCCGAAAACTGTTCAGGGCATGCGTCGGTTTCTCGGCATGCTGAACTATTACCGCCGATTCGTCCCACACGCTGCGCAGTGCCAGGCTCCAGTCATTGACGCCGTAGTGGCTACCAATGGCAAAGGTGCCAAGCCATTTTTATGGTCACCTGAGCTCTTAGACAAATTTGAAGCCTGTAAAAGGAGCTTATCCAGCGCCACCCTATTGCAACATCCAATCACCGACGCGGCCCTTGCATTGTTTACGGACGCCTCCAGCGTTCACATCGGGGCCTGCCTTCAGCAACGAGTTGACAACGAGTGGTATCCTCTTGCCTTCTTCAGCAGGAAATTGACTCCACAGCAATTTGAGTGGCCGGCTTATTACCGTGAGCTATTGGCGGTTTACGAAAGCGTTCAACACTATCGCCATATCCTCGAAGTCCAGCATGTTACCATCTTCACGGACCATAAACCACTACTGTACGCCTTTTTACAGCGCCGGGAAAAGCTCCCACCTGCACAGTTGAACCAACTTTCATTTATTAGCCAATTCACCACTGACATTAAATATATTAAGGGGGAGGACAACATTGTAGCTGATGCGATGTCGCGTGTAGACGCCATCGGGCTCGAACAGAATTACGAGGCTCTTGCTCAATCGCAGGAGGTGGATGAGGAGCTGGGCAACTTGCGCAACCAAGGCTCCAGCCTGCAGTTGACCAAGATCGTCATGCCTGAGAATGACATTTCCGTCACTTGTGATGTCTCTACTGGCAAGCCTCGTCCATACCTGACCCCTTCCTTTCGACGAGCAGCTTTCAACAAGCTGCATCAACTCAGCCACCCTAGTGCACGAGCTACAACCCGGTTGGTGACCGAACGCTACGTCTGGCCTTCTGTCAATAAGGACTGCAAGGAGTGGGCTCGCGCTTGCGAGGCGTGTCAGCGCGCCAAAGTGTCTCGCCACAACTCCGCTCCTCTCGGTTACTTCGACCTTCCTTCTGGTCGTTTCCGACACATTCATATTGACATCGTCGGTCCGTTGCCGATCTGCAATGAGTTCCGGTATTGCCTGACCGCCATCGACAGAGCCACTAGGTGGCCGGAAGTTTGGCCAATGCGCTCCATTACCGCTGAGGAGGTTGCTGAGACTTTTACACGTGAGTGGGTCCCGCGCTTTGGTGTCCCATCAGCCATTACGACAGACCAAGGCGCTCAATTTGAGTCTGACCTTTTTCGACGACTAATGGTACACTTCGCCACTAAGCGAATTCGGACAACCTCCTACCATCCATGCGCTAACGTCTTCGTTAGGTGAGGTGAGTCCGGCGATAGTGAAACGCGCAAGTAGGTAACACAGCGGTATATTGACACACGTTAAACAAACACAAGTAATAGAGCGGGAGCTACATGTAGTTAACCGAACGGTATTAAATACACATCATGGCTGATGATAATGCGCATAGTGCGTGAGCGCCGCGTGCGATGTCTGGGCGGGAAGTGTCCATTGACAATCGCGCGGACACTAGTGATGTGGGTCGGCGCTATCCAACCAGTGTTGTAGCGTCGACCCACAGAATATAAAATAAGTCCTAAAATAAGTACATGATATAAAATAAAGGAGGCGGTCGTGAAAGGATGTCACGATCGCCACACCACCCCCCCACGGAGAGGGATGAAAAAATTTAACAAAAATCTGGGAAATCTCTGATTTTGACACGTCTGCCAGATCTTGTGGTGTATGGCAGTTTGTCAGCTGTGGTTGTGGTGGTATCTGCATTAGTGTAAGGCGTAGGAAAAACAGGTATGGGCAGTGTTGAAAGGTCAGTGAGAATGGGCCTATCAGTGATGTCGTGGTCAATGTATGCCGGTTTGACGCGGTCGACACTGACAGTGGCGCGTCTGCCCTTGACGTCCAGAGTCACAGTCTTGCCATCGCTGGCGCGATCAATGACTCGGTATGGTCCCGTGTAAGGTGGCTGTAACGGGCGCCTGACTGTGTCGTCCCGCATGAATACATGAGTTGCCACTGCAAGGTCCTTGAAGATGAAGGAAGACGGTTCAGAATGACGAGATGCAGGGATTGGACGCACAGTTGACATTTTACGTCGAAGTTGCACGACGAAATCAGCAGGATCGTCAAGGTTGTCGGAACCGGGAAGTGATACCAGTAACTCACCAGGCAACCGGAGAGTTTCGCCATATACCATTTCGGCAGCCGTGGCCTTCAAGTCTTCCTTGAAGGCGGACCGCATGCCAAGGAGAACGCATGGAAGCGACCGAACCCAAGTATCGTTGTGACACATAAGTGCAGCTTTCAGTTGGCGATGGACGCGTTCGATCATCCCGTTAGCGCATGGATGGTAGGAGGTTGTCCGAATTCGCTTAGTGGCGAAGTGTACCATTAGTCGTCGAAAAAGGTCAGACTCAAATTGAGCGCCTTGGTCTGTCGTAATGGCTGATGGGACACCAAAGCGCGGGACCCACTCACGTGTAAAAGTCTCAGCAACCTCCTCAGCGGTAATGGAGCGCATTGGCCAAACTTCCGGCCACCTAGTGGCTCTGTCGATGGCGGTCAGGCAATACCGGAACTCATTGCAGATCGGCAACGGACCGACGATGTCAATATGAATGTGTCGGAAACGACCAGAAGGAAGGTCGAAGTAACCGAGAGGAGCGGAGTTGTGGCGAGACACTTTGGCGCGCTGACACGCCTCGCAAGCGCGAGCCCACTCCTTGCAGTCCTTATTGACAGAAGGCCAGACGTAGCGTTCGGTCACCAACCGGGTTGTAGCTCGTGCACTAGGGTGGCTGAGTTGATGCAGCTTGTTGAAAGCTGCTCGTCGAAAGGAAGGGGTCAGGTATGGACGAGGCTTGCCAGTAGAGACATCACAAGTGACGGAAATGTCATTCTCAGGCATGACGATCTTGGTCAACTGCAGGCTGGAGCCTTGGTTGCGCAAGTTGCCCAGCTCCTCATCCACCTCCTGCGATTGAGCAAGAGCCTCGTAATTCTGTTCGAGCCCGATGGCGTCTACACGCGACATCGCATCAGCTACAATGTTGTCCTCCCCCTTAATATATTTAATGTCAGTGGTGAATTGGCTAATAAATGAAAGTTGGTTCAACTGTGCAGGTGGGAGCTTTTCCCGGCGCTGTAAAAAGGCGTACAGTAGTGGTTTATGGTCCGTGAAGATGGTAACATGCTGGACTTCGAGGATATGGCGATAGTGTTGAACGCTTTCGTAAACCGCCAATAGCTCACGGTAATAAGCCGGCCACTCAAATTGCTGTGGAGTCAATTTCCTGCTGAAGAAGGCAAGAGGATACCACTCGTTGTCAACTCGTTGCTGAAGGCAGGCCCCGATGTGAACGCTGGAGGCGTCCGTAAACAATGCAAGGGCCGCGTCGGTGATTGGATGTTGCAATAGGGTGGCGCTGGATAAGCTCCTTTTACAGGCTTCAAATTTGTCTAAGAGCTCAGGTGACCATAAAAAT
This sequence comes from Campaea margaritaria, assembly GCA_912999815.1. Taxonomy (NCBI): domain Eukaryota; kingdom Metazoa; phylum Arthropoda; class Insecta; order Lepidoptera; family Geometridae; genus Campaea; species Campaea margaritaria. Next base: position 14,361,620 of record OU538788.1, read on the forward strand.
GGCTTGGCACCTTTGCCATTGGTAGCCACTACGGCGTCAATGACTGGAGCCTGGCACTGCGCAGCGTGTGGGACGAATCGGCGGTAATAGTTCAGCATGCCGAGAAACCGACGCATGCCCTGAACAGTTTTCGGAGGGGGAAAATCCAGGATGGCCTGTATGCGGTCTGATGGAGGTTGGGTGCCTTCAGGGCTGATGTGATAACCCAAAAACGTGACTTCACGGATGCCAAGTGCGCACTTGGAAGGGTTTACCACCACACCATAATCCCGGAGCCGTCCAAAGAGGATCCGCAAGTGTTCCCGGTGATGAGCCTCATCAGGTGAGAACACGAGGATATCATCCACATAAGGGAAACAGAAATCGAGACCCCGTGTGACCTCATCGATGAACCGCTGAAATGTCTGACCAGCATTGCGGAGACTGAAGGTCATGAAGGGGAATTCGAAGAGGCCAAACGGGGTAACGATGGCGGTCTTCGAAATGTCCTCTTCAGCAAGGGGGATTTGATGGTATGCCTTGACCAGGTCTAAGGTGCTAAAGACCTTGGCACCAGAAAGGTTGTGGGCAAAATCGTGGATGTGCCGAACTGGGTACCTGTCCGGTACAGTTCGGGCGTTTAATGCACGGTAGTCGCCACAAGGCCGCCAGGTATCGTCCTTCTTCAAGGCCATGTGTAACGGAGACGACCAAGCGCTTTTGGAAGGTCGTGCGGTGCCAGATTGCACCATGTCCTCGAACTCCTTTTTGGCTGAAATTAGTTTTTGTGGGGCCAGTCGGCGAGGACGGCAAGATACAGGAGGCCCATCCGTTGTTTTGATATAGTGCACGGTGTTGTCCTTGACGATTCTAGGAAGGCCAGGAGGACGAGTAATTTCGTGAAATTCCGCTAGCACTTGTGCGAAGGCAGAATTCGACGAAGCGACGGCTTTGACGCTTGGTTGTTTTGAAATTACGGCGAGAGCGAACGTGGATAAGTTAGTGAGACCGTCAACCAATCTCTTGGCTCGGCAGTCTGGCAGGAGATGATAATGAGCCAAGAAATCTGAGCCAATGATAGCGGTAGTGACGTCGGCTACAACGAATGACCACACGAACTGTCGCCGGAGACCGAAATTGAGAGTCAAATTAATATTCCCGTAGGTCCTGATACTGCTACCATTTGCGGCACTGAGCTCATAGTCGGAGGGTTTCCTCCGGTCCGAGAGCCAGCAGCGGGGGTAACAGCATAAATCAGAACCGGTGTCAATTAGAAACTGTCGTTTAGTGACACGGTCAGTGACGAAGAGACGGCGGCTTGGGTGTTGGTTGGAGTCGCAATCAGAGGCCGCCGCTACTGACTGCGTGCGGGGTTTTCCGCTTTCCAACTGCAGGGGGAAATGCATTTAATGGCTTTAGTTCCATATTTCCTGTGGTACCAGCAAAGTTTGTCGGGTCGATCGGAGCTGGTGCTGCGCGAGGGCGAGTTGACCGTAGACGGAGAAAACTGCCTAGATCGAGAGGGTACAGAGGGTGCAGAAGATAAAGCTGCAATTTGCCTACTAAGATCCTGGATCCTTTCCATCATCGTGGTCAGTGGAGACACGGTAGCAGAGTACACGCTCGCAGGACCTGGTTGAGCCTCAACAATTTTGTCAGCTATCTCAGCAATCCTGTCAAGGGGAAGCTCGGCTTGTGCTGCAAGAATGCCTTGAACGTGCTGAGGCAAGCGGCGAAGCCATAGCTGACGAAGAATATTGTCAGGAGAAAGCATAGTCCCTGCTAGTGACCGAAGGTGACGAAGAAACTGGGATGGTTTCCTGTCCCCAAGTTCCTCGTCACTGAGAAGTCGTCTCACTCGTTGCTCTTCAGATGCAGAGAAGCGGCTAATTAATGTCTCTTTCAACTTCTGATACTTCCCTGCTGCAGGAGGGTTGATGATAATGTCCTCAATTTCACCTGCTATTTTGTGATCGATTTGACTAATGACATAGCTACTTGGTACTTATACTTGGTGTCATCGGTGTTGATGCCCGCGAGATGAAACTGAGCTTCGGCTTGAGCGAACCACACTATAACCCTGTCAAGCCACAAGGGTGGCAGCTTGACAGCCACTCGGCATACAGCAGGTGCATTAGTTTGCTCTGGTGTTGTTTGTGCAGTATTCTGTTCATGCAGGGCACGCAAGGCAAAATTTTCGGCCTCGAGGGCAGCTAAGCGTGCTTGCAGCTGATTATCCATAGTATAATTATGGCAACAATGTGAGTAGGCAGATAAGGGTTATAGTAAGAAGGTAAACTAAACCAGATACCACACACAACCAAGCAATACCAAAAATTCCAAGTGAATAATTTTGAAAGTTTTGTAAATAACACAGCGATCACACAAAAACCAATTCAGCAGGAAAATAAACACAATTAGCACTTAAAAGATAAATAAAAAAAATCCAAAAGGGCCATACATGCACACATAGAAATAAAAAGTAAGTTTATCAAAGTTGGTAAAAATGTTTAGCGATTAAGGTGAAAAAGTTTGTAAAAATAAAATAGTTATGATAAGAGTAAACCGATCAAAACAATAAATACCAACTGAGACAGGTCAATAAACACAAACATTAAACACAAAACAGAATGATAATTATGTGCATACGAAGCGATCCAAGATTGATATTTGAATCTAGTAATTAGGATCAATCGTTGTGAGTTAGTTAGTAATCCTGATTTTATTAGTGTTTGTACTGTAAATAAGTGTTCAAACTGGAATAAATAAAATGTCAGACAGTACTTGCGTGGGCTGGCACGGGGTAAATAAAGGTCGAATCGGGCCTACCGCACGAGCGACCGGGCCGTCAGTCCGAGTGGCAGTCGATGACAGTTTTAACGGTGACAGTGACGGCTCCAAGATAGTTGTAGTCGAGTGACGGTGGAGGGCGTTCGCATTCGACCGTTAGACGCGCACAAACGATGCAAACAGGTTCAAACTTGTTGGGTTATGAATGTTCACGAAAATGTTTGTAAAACGTAGGTTTGATGCACTTAATAGGTACGGGAGGCACTGTTTATCATTTCTAAGGCACTACCGACATCTTCCCGACGGGCGGGATGCGGAAAATGACGCCGCGATGACCTTGAGTTTTTTCGCTGAAGTCTCGCTGTCCGCTGGTCGGTACGCGCTGTCGGCGGCTGTGTGTCTGAGTTGCAGTGGATTCCGTCGATCGTAGTTCCCGATGCGTTGACAAAGCTCGCGTCGCGCGCCGGGTCAACAACTCGTGCTGGTTGACGGCGTCTCCGGCCGTTGCGGTCACCTCACGTTGACGGTGCAATCTTTATGTAGATTTGCGTCGAGGGTCACCAATTTCCCCAAATTCCTGGTCCCCGACCAGGGAGTGGAGATAGACGAAGCGTCCCGTGGTCCCTCGATTACTTCGCTTCTTCGTTAGGTGAGGTGAGTCCGGCGATAGTGAAACGCGCAAGTAGGTAACACAGCGGTATATTGACACACGTTAAACAAACACAAGTAATAGAGCGGGAGCTACATGTAGTTAACCGAACGGTATTAAATACACATCATGGCTGATGATAATGCGCATAGTGCGTGAGCGCCGCGTGCGATGTCTGGGCGGGAAGTGTCCATTGACAATCGCGCGGACACTAGTGATGTGGGTCGGCGCTATCCAACCAGTGTTGTAGCGTCGACCCACAGAATATAAAATAAGTCCTAAAATAAGTACATGATATAAAATAAAGGAGGCGGTCGTGAAAGGATGTCACGATCGCCACACACCCATCCATGCATTAAAAACTTTTGGCCACGTACTAAAATGACAAGATATTATGATACTTGTTTCATTACCTATAATAACTTTTTTTTTAAATGTCAGTTTATATGGATCCAAAATTTTACTAGTAATGTCGGACTTTGGTATGGGCAGGGTTGCATTTCAGAGATCACTACATCACTACTCACTAGTTATTATAAAATAAAGTCCTCCCGCCGCGCCGCGCCGCGTCTATCTGTCTGTTTGAACGCGAAAAAAAAACAAACTACCGAATGGATTTTCATACGGTTTCGCCAATGGTTGAAGTAATTCCAGAGGAAGGTTTATGCGTTATGTTTTGTGTAAATTGGTTATGATTTCGGAAAAAATCAAGTTGACTGGGTGCTTTTATAGAGAATGCTGCCTAATAGATATAACAAAAGAGGTATAATAAAATAATGTATGGTGGAATTGTTCGGCTTTTATACGTCAAAAAACCGTAATAGCATTTGTCTATATTTTAAGGATAGTTTACTATACCCATTATAATGTTTTAATAAATGGTCACATCGTCAATGTGGTTTTTGGAAAGGTATTTAGACGGCTAAGATATGAATTCTTATCAAATAAAATACTTTAGTTGTCTTAAGCATTTCATGCACATTATAATTGTCCTTAACGCCATACAATTTAAATGAATGTCTTAGGAGTTACTGCAAAATTAAAACTGTCGCGTTTAATAAATTCAAGCGGTTTCAACCGCCGCCGCCGCGTCCCCCGCGGTCACATACTTTCAATATTTATAAGCCGGCCGATGAAGTTGGCGAGAAAACTGAAATAGGATACAGACTTCGATGTCCCTTTTCACTAGAGTTAACTTCCCATCAGCGTTCGATGACGAGGAGAAGGGAATCTAAAGTCGGTAAACAGTTTTCAGCACTCTGGGAAAGATATATAAGCGACTCTTTCAGTTTCGTCTCTGGTCTCATGTTAAATCCAATCCAAAAACTCTCTTGGAAATCATTTAAATAAGTCGTAGAATTTTTTTTACGAAACAAAAAGTTCCGTCTGAAAATATAGTCACTAACAGGCTCTGATTTAAATAAACTAGGTCAAGGCTTCCCTAACTGAATGTCGCGTCGCCGCCGCAGCTTAATTCCCGGGGCTTTGTGGAGCGACCTACATAGATTTTGAAGTTCAGGTTCTCACGAATAGGTATCTTGCCATCGTAGCTGCAGCATTGCGGGTTCTAATACCATTTGCGATAGCCGATATGGTACTTGTGAAATTGGTTTTTCTGCAGTTGCAGTAATTCCTACTTCCCTACTTTTTTATATTATAAATGCGAAAGTAACTCTGTCTGTCTGTCTGTTGCTCTTTCACGCCTAAACTGCTGAACCGATTGAAATGAAATTTTGTACAGACATAGTCTAGAGCCTAAGAAAGGACATAGGGTACTTTTTAATGCGATAAAAGCATTATAAGGGTTTGAAATAGGGGATGAAAGTTTGTATGGAAGTTTCGTAATTTTTGAAGCTAGAAGCTTGAAATTTATTTTTTAGGCCTTTGATTAGATATAAATAAATTTTGCATTCAATGTTTGTAAAATTTTCCCCTAGAGGGGGTAAAATAAATATAGGGGATGAAAGTAAGTATATTTTTTGCCCCATGAATCTTTTTATAAACTAATATTGTTCGTTTCGTAACTAAACATACAATTTAAAATCATAGAAATATGATTTATTTCACTCGAAGACATCGTCTATAAAAATAAATCGTGAATTGCTTACAATAAAACAACGCTGGAAAAATACCTGCACGTTTAACATATAATATTACCCATGTTTTGGACAGACAATAGTTATTTTTCGGAGGCCTTTGTAATTAAAATATCGTATGGACGCGGCGTGGGTTGACCTCCGGCGGCGAAAACCCACGCTTGCGGCCACAGAGACTGCGGCGTGTGATCTCCATATGAAATTTAGTTTGGCAAGCCATATCAAGGCGCATGCTGGGATATAAAATAAAAGTGATTATTAGAGATTTTTTGTTGTTTCTGCATAAATAATTATTAAAAATGGTTCCTAAATACATTATTGTAAGACTCAATTTGAACCACCAACAAAACAAAAACAAATGGCAGCAACTTAAAAATTAAACGTCACGGGCCGATTATGCGACGCGGCTCAGTTTAGGTCCTCAACTGAATCGCTATAAGACGTCATGGTAGGCCTCGTGGACTTACATGGAACAAACTATGGTACACGAAAAATTCATGTATATATATATATGGATAGATAGATAGATTAACTCTTTATTGACACCAAATTTTAAAAAACACACAGAGAAAAAAACATAACTTAAAACTTGTACTTGTATAGTTTGCAATCACAGATTTAAAATGTAGCGCTACAAAGTATAATACACGTTGAGTTTCCTATGGCTGCATTCAGGCTAAATATAGAATGAATTGAATAGAAACATTCGCATCGCGCTTCCTTTATGAAATAAATTAATATTATTGAAATACCGGCCATGTCAGCGCGCATTTCAACTTGTCTGTTAAGTCAAACGCTCCGTTGAAATCACGCGAAAATTGAGAAAATAATACTTTTCACGGTAACTATTGTTCGATTGAGAACGCGTCTTAGAATATTATATTTTGTCATGTTTTAGAATTTTGTTTTAGGAATCGTGCATTTGACGATAAATAAATACACGTGATACTACACCCCTCCCACTTGTGATATTTCTTCTTGCACCCCCCCCCCCCCCTCCTCCCGTCCCCCTCTTGAATTCATAAATTCAAATATATGTATCTGTCTTTTTTTTTAATTTACCCTGAGGGAGGCGGTCGCTTTAGAAAGTACCCCTTTGACAAGACTAAGATCCTTAACATCTCGGCAGCCGACAGAGTTCTTGAGATAAAAATTACCACGTACCTACAGCCTACGTCCATTCAGAAGGCAAACGTAAAGAGTTCTTATCTTATCTTACCCTAAAGATCAATGCTCACAATTAAGAGGCATCTAAGGATACCTATGAAGCCAAAAATCCACGCAGCCGTTGCCGCCACAGAGAGTGCCGCATTCAATTACGTATAATTGATACGTAGCCGCCAATATTTTAGTTCCGCTAAATGCGAACCCGATATAACATCAATCTGCGTAATAAAGTAATAATTGACCGCGCAAACGCGCTCGCATCGTATGGTACATACAAATAGGGTTTAAATTTGCACTCTCGATAAATCCATTACTAACAGCACTCAGAATTAAACCGATCATTATATTATAGCCTGTGACGCGGCGCGGCGCGGCGACCTTGTACCATGAAAACGCACCTGCGAAATTGAACGCGCGCAGTATAATCTGCATTGTAGAGTAGTTACATTTTAGACAGGGCACAACATCACTCCCTATTTCACAATCTTATGAAATAGAACGATGATATACCTACCACGGCATTTAATAGTGAAATACACACACGTTTAATAATATAAAAGAAGCGCCATTTAGTTTGGAGTTGTTAATTAATTAATTTATATATTCGGATACCAATACCTATATTTACATATTATTATATTAATACAAAACTTTGATAGTACCAGGGAAATATGAAAAAATGGTTAATTTCATTAACCCCCACCAAGTTGTCCCGCCATGATACTTTCCAAAAGTCCGTTAAGACTCCCTATTGAAGATTAAGACAAATTAACTTGTCACTATTTAGTGTACGAACCAAAAACTTTTATTACTGTCGTCGCCGCTACTGTGTCCTTTCTACATGAATATTACTCTATGAATTTTATAATTTGATCAAAGGTTTTCAGGCCACTGTGATGCGCATACGGGGATTATTGAATTTGTCTGACACAGACACGTGTACACGATGTCGAACAAATGTGATTAAAAGTGTTCGATGTGGGCAAACGTATCACGGAACTTAAGTGGAGGTGGGCAGGACACTTGGTAAGACGAGATGACAACAGATGGATCAAAGCAATAACGGAGTGGTATCCGAGAGGGTCGACGAGGTCAGTTAGCAGACCACCTGCCAGATGGGCAGATGACATCGTCCGCCTACTGGGTCAAACATGGGGTAGAAAAGCTCAAGACCGTAATATGTGGCGCAATAAAGAAGAGGCCTTTGTCCAGCAGTGGACCGCCGCCGCGCGCCGCCGCTGCCGCCGTCGCCGCTGTCGCCGCCGTCGCCGCCGTCGCCGTCGCCGCCGCAACCGACGCGCCGTGCGCCATCACTATAGCCTCGGTTGCCGCTGGACGGACTTCCCGTTAACCGCAAATAATTATTGGGGGCGTGACCGGGCGTTGCGAAACGCAGTAGCGTCAGTTTTAAGAAAAAAAAATTTACATGCATTGCTTAATTTGAAATAACCTATTTCATAAAGAAAAAGCGAAAACAAGCAAATGAGGACTTTAGTAAGAGCCATGTCTCGGCGCTTACCCTCAAGTGAACGACTTGCTCGTCTCGTTACATAGTAAGTAACAAAAAAGAAAAAAAATATATAAAATCTATAACCAATAATTGTCCATTTAAAACTACTCGTAAATCACGGAGATCATAGGCACCCTAAAACATATTACGTAGGTAACAATCCGGGTGATAAATTATAAAATGCACATGTGAAACGCAACTGGTGGTCTCTGACCTTGATTTTCGGCTAATTAGTATGGACAGTATTTATTCCCAAATCGGTCTACGATTAATTAGGTAAGGAATGGTTGTGCTTACCCGTAGTAGTCTCAGGCGCGCACTATAATATTTTCTCCTCACACAAAAATCAACTCACTCATTCGAGTAACCGTAACGCACCGGCGGGCAACGCGGTGTCTTCTGGCTAGTTCGACGAACGACTGAGCTCTGCGGGGTGTAAACTAGTGTTTCCAACCTAAGGCGAGACCCGTTGAATTATCGAATATGGAACAAAATGTGTCTAAATTATCGTACAGTTCAGGATAATGGCTATAGTATAAGAAAAAAATTAAATGTTTGCTGGGACACACATATTTGAAGTATAGCTTCCACTAAACTATATTTCAAAAAAAATATTTTAAAACTAAAACTAAAAAATATTTATTTTCTCTAAAGAAATATTTAAAAAAGTACGAATCGTAACTCTCTCTTTCTCTTTCTCTCTCTATCTTCGCTAACTTATATCTCCCTTTCAACTTCAATGCTTTATAGTTTCGATTTCCTTGATAACTATACTTTTACTATATTTTAGAGTTAAAAAAATAAGTGACAAACGGGGTAATCGGTAACATTACTCATTGATTTATTAAAAGGATCAATCACACGCACGACGATATCGATATCGTTCGCTGATTGGCAGACGCTAGCAACTAATTAAATCTTTGAGTCATAAAGCGGCGGCATGTGTTCCTCAGAAAGGAATAACCCAATAGATGGCACTGTGAGCGAAAAAACAACCGTATTTGTTATTGCGCTATTGGCTATGAGTGTAATTCTGAAAATTGGTGTCATGATGGACATTATCGTACTATCTGCGTACGATAGTAGTATGGTATCGTACATCGTAAAGCATGAAATTATTATCGAACATGTACGATGGTAAATTATCGTACGGTTGTGAATCAGTGAACGGTTGGCGCCAGCTCTAACTTTTAAAGTTCAGGAGTTCACGAGCTGTCAAATCATTTAGCACCAACTTTTGAGCAATGCGCGCGCAACTACGTCGAATGACATGTTAGAACAATGGAAGGTAATTAATTGAATAAAGGCTAGTTTTTATCTAGGTACAGAATATTTATTTCTATGTTTTTTTTTTTAAAGGCTAGCATTTGATCGCAGTTTGGCCTGGTGGTAAGAGTCGACGCGGTCGACGGTGGAGCATGCTTGCCTAGAACTTCTACTATGAAACTAAATGAGACATATAAGTATATGAGACTTAAGTAAGTAAGTACATTACTTTTGCCCACTTTGCATTATTTTTGAGTCCTCGTAGTTAAATGCCAACTCAAATAATAAACTTTTAAGTGATGGAATTACTCTTTCTTCACAGTTACGCACATCTGAATATTATTTTTACTTGACGCTTGTGTTGTTTCGTTGCTAGGCAACCGATCCCAGCGGCACGGCGGCGGCGCCGGGCCGCAACAAATATTATCCCTTATCCCACAGGTGCCGTTGATTTTAACGGAATAAAATGTTTGCTATGTTCTATTCCAAGACCTAAAGTATCTACATATTAAATTTTTTCAATATCCGTTCGGCTGTTTCGGCGTGAACGCACCAAAACTTTCGCTTTTATACTATGTAAGTATTTTAATTTCGAATTTCGAAATTTAATTTCGAAATTTTAAGTCCTGGCCAGGTCGCCCCGCTGTGCCCCGCGGTATCAACCGCGTAGTTCCCATTTCCGCGGGAATACGGGGATAAAATATAGCCTATGTTACTTGCTGATAATGTAGCTTTCCATGAGTGAAAGAATTTTTTAATTCGATGCAGTGGTTTAGTCGAAATCTTACATATTTACATACAAACTTTCATTGCCTATTTTTGCTTTAATCCCTTAAATTTTTACAAACTTTGAATGTAATTTTTATTCATATCTAATTAAAAGCCTAAAAAATATGTTTTAAGCTTCTAGCTTCGAAAATGACGAAACTTCCATACAAACTTCCATCCCCTTTTTTTTTTTTTTTTTTTTTTTTTTTTTCCCGGGGAAATGCATTAGGCATACCACCCGGCCCTCGGGGGCGGGGGGGTGGTTATGTGGGACTCCCCCGCCAGCTGGTCTGGCGGGGTTTACCCACTAAAACCCCGGGGTGTTCTCCTCTCCGCATTATGGAGGTGGTCACGGGTTCGCACGGCGCTTCCGCGACCACCTCTGCGGGCGCCCTCCCGGGCTCGCCACGTGAGGCTTGGGCCTCTTTCTCCGCTGGGTGCGTCCCGGAACACACGGGCCGCACCTCAGCTCGGGACTTCTAACTTGGGCGTTGGACCCCCGATCCGCGGCCCAAAAGTCCCCGTTATTGGTCCCTCGCTGTGCCCTCTGCTGATCAGAGGGACACGCGAAGGACCTCTTCTCGCCAGGTTATTTGCTACGGCCACCAATCCCCCTAGGAGAATTGCTGACCGAACCCCAGGGTGCACCGTCCCAGCTGCTGCCCTTCCCTCCGGATGCAACGCATCAAGAGGGACGAACAACAGCCGGGCACTCGTGGAGGTTACCTGGCCCGCACCCCTAAAACTTCCATCCCCTATTTCAACCCTTTACAACCCTTTTTTCGCAATAAAAAGTAGGCTTTGTCCTTTCTCAGGCTCTAGAGTATGTTAATTCCAAATTTCATTTAAATCGGTCCAGTTGTTTAGACGTGAAAGCGTAACAGACAGATAGAGTTACTTTCGCATTTATAATATAAGTAAGTAGGGATTGTATTATTGAACCAGAGATATCAATTTGATATTTCTTCATTATTATTTTTTTTAACTCTTTGAACAATGCGCGTCGGTGGTTCGATTCGGTTCGCTGCGCCTCGTCGCTTTATACATAGTCGCCGCCCAAAGTAAAGGTCAATCGATATTCACAGGTTGCAAGTGTAAATTTGAAGCATTATTTTCGACTGGCGAGCTTTCTTCCTAAGTTAGCCATCTCACTCTCACAGACTGCCCATTGTACTAACCCGGTTTACCATTTGTAATTTTTCATTTTTTTTGGTGTAATATTTAAATTGTTTTCTGTTAGACGCGCTGTTGTTTTTGAAGCGCCGCCCGTGAGAATTTTTGGCACCCGTCTAGTGGTTTTTTTTTTTCCGGGGAAATGCATTAGGCTCAAGGGGGATGGTGGTTATGTGGGACTCCCCCGCCAGCCGGTCTGGCGGGGTTTACCCACTAAAACCCCGGGGTGTTCTCCTCTCCACATTATGGAAGTGGTCACGGGTTCGCACGGCGCTTCCGCGACCACCTCTGCGGGCGCCCTCCCGGGCTCGCCACGTGAGGCTTGGGCCTCTTTCTCCGCTGGGTGCGTCCCGGAACACACGGGCCGCACCTCAGCTCGGGACTTCTAACTTGGGCGTTGGACCCCCCGATCCGCGGCCCAAAAGTCCCCGTTATTGGTCCCTCGCTGTGCCCTCTGCTAATCAGAGGGACACGCGAAGGACCTCCTCTCGCCAGGTTATTTGCTACGGCCACCAATTCTCCCAAGGTGCAAGGTGAACCCCAGGGTGCACCGTCCCAGCAGCTGCCCTTCCCTCCGGATGCAACGCATCAAGAGGGACGAACAACAGCCGGGCACTCGTGGAGGTTACCTGGCCCGCACCCCCACCCATCTAGTGCTAACCTTTGACATGCCAAGATGTTCGTGGACGATAATCAAAATGTTAGTAGTTGATACACGAACCATTTATGAACATTATTTCTTTTTTTTTATTTGACTGAGTGACGAGACAAGCAAGTCGTTTACCTGTTGGTAAGCTCTACGCCTGCCCATAGCAGTCACAGCACCACCCAGAACTCTGCATTGCATAATTCTGCGCGGCACTGCACTGCGCTTGTCACCCTGAGACATCGGCCCTAAATTCGCATATGCCCAGTAATTTCCCTGGAAACAATACCCTTCAAACCGGAACACGGTATTGTTTGCACACTACTGCAAGGCGGATGAATATCTGGCAAAGGTGTGGTACTTATCGATTACCCGGGCAATATCTAGCAGAAGAGGCCTCCCTTCCTTCCTTCTTCAAACAAGTATCTTCAAGAACAAGTTTTTCAACTTTTTCGGCTATGTTGTTGTTGAATTGTTGCGGGATGGGGACGGGGTTTACTTTATTATATTATAAATACGACAGTAACTCTGTCTGTCTGTCTGTCTGTTACGCTTTCACGCCTAAACTACTGAACCGATTTAAATAAAGTATAGTACAGAAGTAGTCTAGAGCCCGAGAAAGGACATGAGCTATTTTTTAATCCGAAAAAGGGTTGTAAGGGGTTGAAATAGTTTGTATGAAAGGCTCTGGGGGTGGTGCGGTCCATGGCCCTGTATGGGGTTCCCATATGGGCGGGTGCCCTGACAAGGCCGAACATCACCCTGCTGAGGAGAGCTCAGAGGGTGATGGCAGTCGGGGTCATCCGTGGATATCGCACCGTCTCCTGCGAGGCGGCGTGCTTGCTGGCGGGGTCCCCTCCGTGGGACCTGGAGGCGGAAATGCATGCCGACATGTTCGAGTGGCGCATGAACCTCCGCCTCCAGGGCGAAAGCCCCCCGCCAAGGGCGATTGAAGTGTGGAAGTTCCACGCTCGGCAGCCCTTACTCCGGAATTGGTCAGAAAGGCTGGCCGCACCTGGAGCGGGACTAAGGACTGTTGAGGCTGTCCGGCCGGTTCTCCAGGACTGGCTGGACAGGGCTCACGGGTCTCTCACCTTCCGGCTGGTGCAGGTGCTTACGGGGCATGGGTGCTTCGGGAAGTACCTGTACCGCATAGCCGGAAGAGAGCCGACACCCAAGTGTCACCATTATGGCTGCGACGAAGACACGGCGCAGCATACGCTTGAGGAGTGCCCAGGCTGGGCAAGCGACCGCCGTGAACTCGTCGCAGCGGTGGGGGCCGACCTCTCGCTCCCAACCTTGATTAATTCAATGGTCGGGAACGAGATGTCCTGGCAAGCCGGAGAAACCTTCTGCGAAGAGGTGATGTCGCAGAAGGAGGCTGCAGAGCGGGAACGGGAGATCACCTCCGAACTTCCCCTCCGCAGCCGGCGAGCGGGGCGTCGAAGAAGAGTATTCTTCAACGCCCTGCTCCGGCCCCCATAACAGAGGCTTGGGCGGCGGAACGGGTGTACGTCCGCCGTCCACTCGTATGCCTCGAGGCTGCGCGCGCGGTGTTCCCGCGCGCCACACTCACAAAGTTAGACGGAGTGGAGCACTCCTCTCCACTCCTGTCAACGGGATGGGGTTCACCCTTGAGGACCAACGCCGTCGGGGCTGCGGAAGTCCACTATCGCACCCGTAGCCCCGACAACAAAGGCGTCCCGGTGGAACACCCTGGGGTTTAGTGGGTATACCCGTCAGTCTGGCGGGGGAGTCCCACATAACCACCCGGCCCTCACCCGGGTCTGGTGGTATGCGTAATGCATTCCCCAGGAAAAAAAAAGTTTGTATGAAAGTTTCGTCATTTTTGTAGCTAGAAGCTTGAAAAATATTTTATTGGCTTTTTATAAGATATAAATAAATATGACATTAAAATTTTTACCCTTAAGGTGGTGAAATAAAAATAAGGGTTGAAAGTTTGTATGGAAAAATATGTAATGGTTCGGCTAAACCACTACACCGATTTTAAAAATTCTTTCACTAATGGAAAGCCACATTATCAGCGAGTAACATAAGCTATATTTTATCCCCGTATTCCTGCGGGAACGGAAACTACGCGGGTGAAACCGTGGGGCGCAGCTAGTTTATTATAATTGTATTGAACCTGTGGTCGAGCGACCGAGCATTCTATACATTATTCTGCGTATATCATATTGAGTTATACCTATAGATACTTCCATATATATATATCGTGACGAGCGACCAAACATCGTATATTAGAGGTCCTACGAACTGACCACATATCTCGAGAGATGGCCCATGCCGATTCGATTTAGTTGACAGACGATGTCCCACGAAACTCCCCAATTAAAATCACAACTACACACAAATTTTACTCACACAGCTCAACAAGTCACCTGTTCTTACACGCATACACTACCGAGCAGTGTTACATGTGTGCTTTGTATATAAGCACTACCACGCTCTCGATTTCCACACACATGTGTGCGTAGGGATATTCGGTTTGTACTTAATTGGTACATGTCGATAAATGACCCGCTTGGTTCGCAGGAATGATACAATATTAATACCTACGAATAAGGCAGAATCATTAGAAAGGTATAAATTGATAATAGACTAATTATGTTAGTGTCTTAGGTTTTGCGTAACCTAGACCTTGTTTTTATAGACCATTGAAAGAAAAATTAGATGCTTTATTAATCAAATTTATTTACATAATACACATATGCCATACTCTATTATATTTGTATGGATATGGGTATTTATTATATAAATAGGTTGAATTTAATGTAATTATTTTATAGACTATCGACTCCACCACGCGTAATATCGTAGCTAGCGGGAGACGGTTACATCTCTAATCCCGACCGGCCAGCAGCGGCTGCACTTCGACTTCCCGAGACCGACTTCCCCGTTTGGACGGATCGCTTAAAATGATTTGCATTGCGTGTTCGAAACCAAGTGTGCCTTACGTATTTATACAACTAAACGGCAATGTATGTTCTCAGCTTAAACTGTACGTAAACAATGGCCTAGCCGAAATAATTTCAATGGCCGATGTCTCAGGCGGGATGACGAGCGCAGTGCAGTGCCGCATAGGATTATGCAATGCCGGGTTATGGGTGGTGCTGTGACTGTTATGGGCAGGCGTAGCGCTTACCATCAGGTGAACGACCTGCTCGTCTCGTCACTCAGTCAAATAAAAATAAATCTAAGCTATTTCTGAGATTTATTTTTCATTTATGTGTCATGCGTTTTGTGAACCAAGCCTTTGCTGGGACCGATATTAGGCCCCGAATCTATATGACCCTGTGTCACAGAACACATTGACTTCTTGAAGCAGAAATTTTATGCGTGGGCAAACCGTATTCGTCGCTACAGAGAGCGTGTGAATAGATATCACCAGAACTTATCGCCTTTTGCAAAGTAAAAGCTGTATAGAAACTGGGAGCTAACTGACCAACGTGTTGGTGACGGGCAGTTGACGGATGCTACTGCTATGATTAACTTCTGACGTGATTAACTTCTGATAAACTTACATGCACATTCATTGACTGTTAGGCGGAACGAAGTTCACCGCGTCAGCTGGTAATTATATAAAAACTAGCTGCGCCCTGCGGTTTCACCCGCGTAGTTCCTGTTCCCGCGGGAATATATGGGGATAAAAATAACCTACTAGCTGCGCCCCGCGGTTTCACCCGCGTAGTACCTGTTCCCGCGGGAATATGGGGATAAAATATAGCCTATGTTACTCGCTGTCAAAGTAGCTTTCCATTAGTGAAAAAAATGTTTAAATCGGTGCAGTGGTTTAGCCGAAACCTTACATATTTCCATACATACTTTCATCCCCTATATTTATTTTACCCCCTCAAGGGTAAATTATTACAAACTTTGAATGCCAAATTTATTTATATCTAGTCACAAGCCTAAAAAATAAATTTCAAGCTTCTAGCTCCAGAAATGACGAAACTTCCATACAAACTTTCATCCCCTATTTCAAACCCTTACAATGCTTTTTTCGCATTAAAAAGTACCCTGTGTCCTTTCTGGGGTTCTAGACTATCTCTGTATCAAATTTCATTTCAATCGGTTCAGTAGTTTAGGCGTGAAAGACCAACAGACTGACAGACAGAGTTACTTTCACATTTATAATATAACATAAGTAGGGATAATCAAAAGCCTAAAAAATTAATTTCAAGCTTCTAGCTTCAATAATGACGAAACTTCCATACAAACTTTCATCCCCTATTTCAAACCCTTACAATGTTTTTTTCGGATTAAAAAGTACCCTATGTCCTTTCTTAGGCTCTAAAGTATCTCTGTGCCAAATTTCATTTCAATCGGTTTAGTAGCTTAGGCGTAAAAGAGCAACAGACAGACAGACAGAGTTACTTTCGCATTTATAATATAAAAATGTAGGGATGCTACTCGCTGATAATGCACTTTCCATTGCTGAAATATTTTTTTAAATCGGTGAATGGTTTAGCCGAAACCTTACATATTTCCAAACATACTTTTATCCCCTATATTCATTAATGGTATTTTTTACAAATTTTGAATGTCATATTTATTTATATCTAATCAAAAGCCTAAAAAATAAATTTCAAGCTTCTAGCTCCAGAAATGACGAAACTTCCATTCAAAATTTTAATCCCCTATTTCAAACCTTTACAATGCTTTTTTCGCATTAAAAAGTACCCTATGTCCTTTCTTGGGTTCTAGACTATCTCTGTATCAAATTTCATTTCAATCAGTTCAGTAGTTTAGGCGTGAAAGAGCAACAGACAGACAGACATAGTTACTTTCGCATTTATAATATAAAAGTAGGGATGCTACTCGCTGATAATGCACTTTCCATTGGTGAAATAATTTTTCAATCGGTGAATGGTTTAGCCGAAACCTTACATATTTCCAAACATACTTTCATCCCCTATATTTATTCCCCCCCATGGTATTTTTTACAAACTTTGAATGTCATATTTATTTATATCTAATCAAAAGCCTAAAAAATAAATTTCAAGCTTCTAGCTCCAGAAATGACGAAACTCCCATACAAACTTTCATCCCCTATTTCAAACCCTTACAATGTAATAAGCAAACAAGAATATGGACCTTGAGTCTATCTAGTATATTTATATATATAAAAATGTTATATTGGTTTGTGTACGCTTCAAAAACTCAAAAAGTTCTGCATCTATCGAGCTGAAATTTTAGCATGATATATAATGCGCATCAAGGATTGTTTTTATCAATTTTTTTCATCAGTGACATATCAGCGAATGTGCGAATGTGCCACAGCGAAGCGTGGCAGGGCACAGCTAGTAGTAGATAGTAGATAATAAATAAGAAGCTCGCTCTCGACTGCATGCAACACTCGCGACGGATCTCGTTTGAAACTATCTGAGATTGCCTGGAGCGTTCGTGTTTAGCGCTCCAGGACAAACTCAAACTCAAACTCAAATCATTTATTGTAAATAGGCAAAATATTGCACTTTTACACGTCAAAAAAAAAATAAGTCAAATTTTATGATCTACGAAACTAATGATTATTATCTAATTATGGTTTGAGTTAGAAAAAGGATAATTCCCTTTCAAGTGGTGACTCATGCCTGAGTCTCGCACAGGAAAAGGAAAACTCCATTGACTCTACCAGTGCTTCGGAAATACGCCCGTTAGGGACGACCTAGGTATTGTATTTCACGCTTCAAATAACGCAATAAGTTAGAATTATGACTCGCACGGGCTTGTTATTGCGTTTTCATAACGTGTCACGATCACATATTGAATTCGACCCACAACTAGGATTCCTTGCATCTAGGGTATCTGGACCTACGAGGACCATGGTCCCACAAACACACAGGCTCTGAGCAGATACCTACCTGGAGTAGGTACTTTATATTGATCAATTTTAAGATGTTGAGTTGGCATTATGACATCACTGTTACTCGTTTTATAATACAAGATTTTTCTAAGAAGTGCATTAAATTCCTTTAGTTGCATAATACCTCATTCCTTGCAAAATAATTGAAAAATTACCCTTAGCCATATTAAAAGAAATATTATTTGTATTGAAAGCTGTAAATACCAAGAGGAATAATAAATTAATAATACAATTAATTATAAGAACATGTTAATATCCACAGGTTGTACCATTTCATAATCTCACTGAAGTAGGCAAGTATTTTAACCCTAAAATAGCAAAATACATTTTATTTGGTAAATATCTTTCTTAATAACAAAACACTATACACGTTGCACAATAATGGCCGTTAGCGTTTAATGGCACAGTTATCCAAGAATACTAGAGCAAAATCAGATTTAAAAAAACGCCTACATTTGTGATCTTGACTTAGAGAAAAATATTTCCCGATAGTTAAAGCCTGGGAGTCTTCAAGTCACGAGTGAATACTAGGTTACTTCTAGGAAATCGTGCACCATCGTAGACCGCATTGTCACTTAACATCAGGTGAGATAGAGGTCAAACGCGACTCTATTTATTAATAAAAAATATATACAAGTATATATATGTGTTTCTGTAAAAACATATGTACGTAATTATCACTCGCTTTTCGGTGAAGGAAAACATCGTGAGGAAACCCAAGGAAACCCGAGAATTATTTCGGAGGTAGGTATGTTATCCACCAATCCGCACTGGGCCCCCGTGGTGGAATTATGGCCTAACCCTCCTCACGAAAGTGAGGAGAGACCCGTGCCCAGCAGTGGGACGTTATGGGTTGATGATGATGATGATGATATACAAGTATTAGGTTCTTACATATTAAATTGTTACTATAGATTATAGTATTGATTAAGCAAAGGAGTGGAACTCTTTGCCGGAGTCTAGTTCCCCATAGTTACAACCTAGTCTACCTACAACCACCTAGTCTTCAAGTCAAGAATGAATAGGTTACTTCTAGGTAAGCGCGCATCATCGTAAACCGCATCGTCACTTAACATCAGGTGAGATAGTGTTCAAACGCGAACCTATTTAGTAATAAAAAAGATATATAAGTATTAGGTATCAAATTGGCGTTTTGTTGAACTGACCTGACCCTAGTTGGTAATGAAGAATTAAAGGTGATCGTGGAAGCGAAGAGAGAGAGAGCTAGCGGCGGAGAGAACCGGCCAAATCCTGTCCCAAGCTAAAGTTGACTCAAAAAAAGGTGGGTGAGTGTTTGGTGGACCAGTGCTGGTGTCATAAACTACAGCTGCCTAAGATCTAGAGGCATACCATGACCTCTTATAGCGATTCAATTGAAGACCTAAACTGAACCGCGTCGCATAATCGTACTCTGACGTCTTATTTTTTATGTTGCTGCCATTTTCAACCTAAACTGGATACAGTTTCGGTTGAAAATGGGAGCAAACTAAATTGAGTCGCTAATAAGCCATGATGAAGCAGACAATAACGACAGATCTGTATTGTCAACAATTGCAAACCATGATGGAAAAGCTAGTCGTTAAATTTTAATAACCGAGACTGGTCGATCTCTCTAGCCCACTGCTGCTTCCGGACAACGGCAGACCCCATACTTCATGATAGACGATCGCTAAATTACTTAATATAGTTGAACTGCGGTTGGAATATCTCCGACACCCGTCATACTCCCCGGACCTTGCTCTTAGAAATTATCCCTTTTTTCTGAATTTGAACAATTTCTCGCAAGGAAATAAATTCAACTCCGATGAGGCTGCCCAAACCACATTCAAATATTTTATTGAGTCTCACTTTCACAATTTTTTCAGCAATGGAATCAATTACTACCTATAGAATGGTGGAAGTGCATAGATAATAATGGTGCCCGCATACTTCGATTGATTAAATACATATATAATAGCATAATATTTTTTTGGATTATTTTCTCCATATTTAAACGCTAATTTCATTTGTAAGGACCTTATAATGAACTAAAATCTGATTGTTTGTTAACATAAAATGATTGAACTTTAAGCTCGCACATTTCAAAAAATACTAGCTTGTATAAGAAGACATAGAATTATGGTTTACTAGCTGCGCCTCGCCGTTTCACCCGCGCAGTTCCCGTTCCCGTGGGAATGCGGGGATGAAATATAGCCTATGTTGTTCGCTAATGATGTAGCTTTACATTAGTGAAAGAATTTTTAAAATCGGTGCAGTGGTTTAGCCGAAACCTTACATATTCCATGCAAACTTTTATCCCCAATTTTTACTTTACCCCCTTAAAAGTAAATTTCTTACAAACTTTGAATGTCATATTTATTTATATCTGAACAAAAGCCTAAAAAATAAGTTTTAAGCTTCTAGCTTTAAAACTGAAGAAACTTCCATACAAACTTTCATACCCTTACACCCTCTTTTCGCATTAAAAAGTAGCTTATGTCCTTTCTCAGGCTCTAGACTATCTCTGTACCAAATTTCATTTAAATCGGTTCAGTAGTTGAGGTGTGAAAGCGGAACAGACAGACAGACAGATAGACAGAGTTACTTTCTCATTTATAATTTAAAAAAGTAGGGAAGTAGTGTTTTACAAATGTGATAAAAATATATCCGTTTTTTTGCGGCCGCTGCGCTGTGCTCCCATTGTAGAACACTGTTACCTTATTATAACAAAAACATTTGTAACTAGCTGCACCCCGCGGTTTCACCCACAAAGTTACCGTTCCCGCGGGAATGCGGGGATAAAATATAGCCTATGTTACTCGCTGATAATGAGGGTTTCTATTAGTGAAAGAATTTTTAAAATCGGTGCAGTGGTTTAGCCAAAACCTTACATATTTCCATACAAACGTTCATCCCCTATATTCATTTTAACCCCTTTAAAGGTATTTTTTACAAAGTTTAAATTGCATATTTTTTTTATATCTAATCAAAAGCCTAAAAAATAAGTTAGCAAGCTTCTAGCTTTCAAAATGACGAAACTTCCGTACAAACTTTCATCCTCTATTTCAACACCTTACGACCCTTATTTCGCATTAAAAAGTAGCCTATGTCCTTTCTCAGCTTCTAGACTATTTCTGTACCAAATTTCATTTAAATCGGTTCAGTAGTTTAGGCGTGAAAGGGTAACAGACAGACAGAGTTACTTTCGCATTTATAATATAAGTAAGGATGTTAGTCGCTGATAATGTAGATTTCCATTAGTGAAAGAATTTTTAAAATCGGTGCAGTGGTTTATCCGAAACCTTACATATTTCCATACAAACTTTCATCCCCTATTGTTATTTCAACCCCTTAAGAGTAAAATTTTTAATGCTATATTCATTTATATATAATCAAAAGCCTATAAAATAATTTTCAAGCTTCTAGATACAAAAATGACGAAACTTCCATACGAACATTTGAACCCTTTACAACCCTTTTTTCGAATTACAAAGTAGCTTATGTCCTTTTTCAGGGTCTAGACTATCTCTGTACCAAATTTCATTTAAATCGGTTCAGTAGTTTAGATGTGAAAGCGTAACAGACAGACATACAGACAGAATTAAAAGAGTTTCGCATTTATAATATAAAGTAGGTTTGTTACTCGCTGATAATGTAGCTTTCCATTAGTGAAAGAATTTATTAAATCGATGCTGTGGTTTAGCCGAAACCTTACAAATTTCTATACAAACATTCATCCCCTATTTTTATTTTATCCCTGATGGGTAAAATTTTTACAAAGTTTGAAAGCCATTTTTATTTATATCTAATTTAAAGCCTAAAAAATAAATTTCAAGCTTCTAGCTTCAAAAATGACGAAATTTCCATACAAACTTTCATCCCCTATTTCAAACCCTTACAATGCTTTTTTCGCATTAAAAAGTACCCTATGTCCTTTCTTAGGGTCTAGAGTATTTCTGTACTAAATTTCATTTCAATCGGTTCAGTAGTTGAGGCGTGAAAGAGCAACAGACAGATAGACAGAGTTACTTTCGCATTTATGACATAAAGTTGGAGTAGCAAGCTTCTAGCTTTAAAAATGACGAAACTTCCATACAATCTTTCATCCCCTATTTCAACACCTCACAACCATTTCTTCGTATTAAAAAGTAGCATGCGTCCTTTCTCAGGTTCTAGACTATCTCTGCACCAAATTTTATTTAAATCGGTTCAGTAGTTTAGGCGTGAAAGCGTAACAGACAGACAGACAGACAGACAGACAGACAGAGTTACTTTCGCATTTATAATAAAAGTAGGGATTATGTTTAATCTATGCTAATAGCAACATGTAAAAATTTTGGCGCTAGCTCCGTTCGCGCTTTTAAATTACTGCTTGCTTGTAGGTACAATTATCATTTCAAAATAATAATATAAAATATTATGGCGAACTATAATCACAGGAACCGCTTATTTTACGGGGTAAAAGTATATAATAAGTTATTCCAAGACCTAAAGTATCTAATCGATATTAAAAATTACACACACAAACTTTCGCATTTATAATTTTAGCGGGTGATAATATTGTTGATAATATAAAATTAGTTACCGTTCTAACAGAAATCGATAAAATAAATTGCCTAGCATGATGAGACCGTAGTTAAAAACGAACGTAGGTTCCGTCCATCCAGGTACCATCCGCCGCCCGGGGTGCTAGCCAGCAAACCTCCACGAGAGCCCGACTGCTGTTCGTCCCTTTTGATGCGTTTCATCCGGGGGGAAAGGCAGCAGCTGGGACGGTGCACCCTGGGGTTCGGTCAGTAATTCTCCTAGGGGAATTAGTGGGCGTAGCAAATAACCTGGCACGGTGAGCTTCTCCGCGTGTCCCTCTGATCAGCAGAGGGCACAGCGGAGGAAGTCACGGTGAGTCCGGGCAGGGCGTTCTGCCCGGACGGACCGATGAGGGCCTGCGAGAGGCGGGCAGAGGAGAGCAGCGGTTGCGGGGCAGCATCTCGCTAGAGCTGGGTCCGAGCGCAGTCGCGCGGATCCGAGTAGGTGGTCCGCTCCCGGTCCCCAGCATCCCCATGTGGTACCATGGAAGTGTGTTGCGGGGCCGAGAGTGGGTGTCCCTGCAGTGCGCTGCTGCTCCAGCTGGCGTACTGTATATCAGGGCAGCCGTGCGCCGCAGGGTGGAGACGGCATGGCGGGTGGATGTCCCTCTGTCAGCGCTGCTGCACATCGCAGTAGTGCTGACATTGGGACGGCTCGACGACGGTCTCCCACACCCGTCATTTCTTTTGAATCTGTATCTCATGAACCGTAATAGTTAGACAGTTGAAATTTTACAGATGATGTATTTTTGTGGCCGCTTTAACAACAAATACTAAAATTAAGAATAAAATAAATATTTATGGGGGTTCCCATAGAACAAACGTGATTTTTTTGCTAATTTTTGCTTGATATTGATAATGGCAATAGGTAGACGCTTGAAATATTCACAGAATATTTAGTTATATATCCACTTTAAAAATAAATAATTGAATTAAAATAAAATTAATGTTTAAGTGTTCCCATACAACAAAGTACGGAACACTTCGTGCGCGAGTCCCACTCGCACTTGGCCGGTTTTATTATTTGTATCACACACACTCACAACATTCTATTGTAAGTTTCTGTTTTTAAATAGCGGAAACTGCATCAACATAGGTACTACAGAGCGTTATTTCCGTCCGAATAATCTGAGTTACCTACTCTCAAGAAGTTTTACTTCAATAAATATAAAACAAAAAGTGGTTTAATCGTTGTCATCGGAATATCAACGTTTTTTTTTTCATTTTTATTGTGGGACCCCACTCCGGTAGCCCGCCCCAGATGCCTTGTCATTTGGTCTTCAATAATTTGCAAATTTTCAGGCGGGCCGTCTTGAAGTTGGTTAAAAAGGCAAAGCCAAGGCAAAGCAAAAACATCACCATAAAAAAGTAAAAACTTGAACTGTCAAAGTTCTCCGATCGAATAGTGTCTTCGTATGTTTTGACATTATTGACATGTAATAAATACCACAGATAACAAGTGAACCTGCGCGCACTGGCTAGACTAGAATAGAATACGTTTATTGTTAAAAACTGTGTAGGTGCAAAACAATGCTGTTATCTTAAAATTTAAAAAAGGTCCAACAGCCTGTCCGTTTCGATCATACAATAGTTATTTTAAACATGTGGTAACATTATACAATATTAATTAACAGTTAGGCCAAAGTAGCAATAACTTCTTTAAATTCTTAATAAATACAAACTATTATAACATATTAATTAGTGTTAAAATATTCATCTAAATTATAAAAAGTCTTGGTTAATGTCTCTCTTGCCCCTACAGTGACATAGGTCCAAAACGTAACTCTATCTCTCTTTCTATCTTCACTAACTCATATCTCCCTCTCAACTTCCATTCCTCTCGCCCGATCACATTTTTCGTAATGCTCTCGTCACGCATTCACCAGCTTACTCCCCAAGTCAAGCGTGCGTAAAGAAGTTTTACTTCAATAATAATTCTACACAATATCGTGAAAAATAATAAATAAAATGTACAAACCGCAGAATAAAAAAAAACAGACAAAATACATCATACTTTGAAATACATCAAAGTGACATAGGGAATGTTCTGGTGAAAAATATATCGATATTTTTGTCGCATTGTTATAACGCAAAGTATAACGATAATATGCGATATATCATTGAAAATATTGGTATTTTGATATCATAGACAGCTCATTCGACCCACTACAGGGCATTAAGCCACCTACCTCTTACGCCATTCGTCCCGGTTTTGAGCAGATCTGATCCAGGTCTTTCCTAAAAAATGTTCAATGTCGTCGATCCATCGTTGAATAGGTCTTCCGTGGCTGCGCTTGCTTACCGACATGAGGCCACCACTCTGTCGGGAACTTACTCCACCTGCCATCGCAACATCTTCATCATTCGATAATTATGGAATGATAATTATACTTATTACAATATTACATTAAACGACATAATTATAATTATATCGTATAATGTAATATTTGATTTCTAAAAACAATAACCAAATAAAGTAAAAGGCTTAAGTTAAAACCGTGTTCCCTGCACGTGTTTTGGTCTACAGACTACACAAAACATTGGAAATTTTTTGAAAATGTTTGATTATTTCATATCAAACAAGATCATTGTGTTGTCAAAAATGACAATGTTTAATTTAGAGGTTTTGTGTTATATACGGACCAAAACATGCGCTGGTGACACACCCTATCATACACAAACAACAAACATACAAAGGAAAGGAGGACAATCCGTCATATAAGCAAATTAAGTAATTATAAATACTGAATATTATGGTTTCAGACAGAAATAGAAGATCGGGCTCAGTGGAGTTCATTGGGAGAGGCCTATGCCCAGCAGGGGACGAGTGTAGGCTGTTGATGAATATGGTTTCTACATAATAATATTTTTCTAGACTACTTAATTCATCAGATACAGCAATTGAACTTATAACATTTCAAAAGTTGTAGTAGGTAGGTATGTACCTAGCACGATTTAACAAAAAGAGCAACCATTGCAGGAAAAGATGATGGTATTATCGTGAGCGCTGATTAATAATCTGTTGAGACGGAAACCATAAGTATAATAATTATGTTTAGGCTCTAAAAGTGTGTTTCGTTTTTGCAAATGTTCAATGCGATTTTCTTGTATCGAATAAAATAAATTCGATTCGATATATCGAGAGCTAATGTCGATATTTCGTAGAGCGCCCCTCTAGTCTATGTGCGTGATCGATTTGTCTTACGCCTAACGATACAATACAGCATTTTACGTTGATTTTAGAAATGATTATCCTACTGGAATTTGAGGAAAATCTTATTGGTTGCCATTGCCAGCATTGCAGTAATATCATAGTTAAGTATTGTGGTCTATTACAGTTGTGGCCATATAACTAAATTTATGTTGGAGGTACATGATCTCCGTTCTCCAGCTCTTGCTACAAGATCTGTCAGATGCTACTTTGAGGGTAAGTTTAAAGATGAATATGACCAAAACCAAGGTGATCTCGAGTATTTCTGGAATCACAAATCAAATTATGATCGGTAGCTAACGAAATCCTAGAGATGTCGACGATTACGTGTCTTTTGGCAAAGAACATCAGTCCAAAGTGATCGCCAAGCAAATACAGCTTGGGTGGATGACTTTCGAAAAGCTAGTCGGCATCCACAAGTCTCGCCAAATTCCAGTGTCTGAAAATTCGATTATTTAATCATTATGTCCTGCCGTCCATGACTTTTGGTGCTACTCACACATAAGGATGTGTACAGAATTTGAGTTGATGCAAGCAAGATGGGCCGACAATATAACTGGTTGCGGGCCAAACCTGGATCCAATTGGCACATGCCCAAGGCAAATGGCATGGCAAAGACTATGCCTAAACCAAGCAGTGAGAGGATTAAGGTTGTGAATTATATATAATTACTAATTAAATGGCTACAACTATATATATAAATCTAGGTATAATAGCTCACCCACTCATAAATTATTTCCTCATTAAATTTAAATGTTACTTTATGAGACAAAGTGACCAGTTTTGTGATTAATTGGTTGCAGGTCCACTGAGTCTCATCTTTGGGTCTTCTCATCCAGTCTCTGCTAGCCGGTGGGCGTCCTACCCTACATTTGCCTAAACGCAGTCTTCCCCATCAGTTGTCGGTTCTTCTAGTGATGTGACTGGCCCACTCCCACTTCAGCTTGCAATCCTTTGAGGTATGTTGGGTACTTTAGTTCTCTGTCGGATCACCTCATTATGGATCATGTCCTTTAGAATAGCTCCTATGCATTGATGGTAACTCAATTGCACAATACTCAGTGCTTATTAACAGAGCTTTCATTGCAAAAAGGAACCTGTTTATATTCACTCACTGAATAAATTATGCCTATAACATGAACTATATAAGGCCAACTATACACTTAGTTGATATCAATCAACATACACAGACCAATCGAGCAGCCAGTGTCAACCAGTGTCAAATTAAGTGGTCCGCAAATAAATACCAAAATGTGAGGCAGACGAGACATTAACACATTTACTTCTGAAAACACACATTTGTATTTTTATAACTTTAAAGCAAGCAAAAACATGCCTGGTGTGTGAATTTGCACTGCTGTATTGACAATTTTATTACAACAGTTGTGTGCGCCCGCACAGCTGATTAAGTTTGGTTGCGATGCAACACCAGTAAACAGTAAACACACAGGCGGTGTGAACATTTGCAAAAGTCACAGAAAAAATAAAACTGTTCAGCAATGAATGTATTAACACCTTCAGTGCTGAGAACACAACTGTCGTGTTTTTCATAACTTGCTGCGAGTGCGGTAAAACACAACTGTTGTGTTTGTTGTATGGGAAAACATTATGGAGTCTGCAGAGCAGCACCCAAGGCTAGACAAGAAAATCGGCTCAGCAGTGATTGTATTAAAGCTTTCAACACCTCGAGAAGTTAATACTATCACTGCAGAGGTCATTTTCTTGTCTAGCCTTGGGTGCGGCTCTGCAGACTCCATAATGTTTTCCCATACAACAAACACAACAGTTGTGTTTTCCCGCACTTGCAGTAAGTTATGAAAAACACAACTGTTGTGTTTTCAGCGCTGAAGGTGTTAAGAGCAGTCAGTGATTGTCTTGCAAATGCTCTAACAGTTGAATTGTCAACTGCTTAAATGGTCCTTGTATATCTATGCAAGGAAGACTACAGTCAACCATGACTTCTTCAAGCTACCTGTGTATAGTGGGCCTTATAATAATAAAGTTCATATTATGGTTGGTGCTTGTTTACTGGTAGGTGTCCAGTTTAGTGATTAATCGGTTGCAGGTCCACTGAGTGCAATCTTCAGGTGGGTCTTCTCATCCTGTCTCTGCTAGCCGGTGGTCGTCCTACCCTACGTTTGCCTAAATGCAGTCTTCTCCATCAGTTGTCGGTTCTTCTAGAGATATGACTGGCCCACTGCCACATCAGCTTGCTAATCCCTTGAGGTATGTCGGCTCTGTCAGATATCCTCATTACCGATCATGTCCTTTAGCGAAGCTCCATTGTGTTGATGGTAAGTTAATTGCACAATACTCAAAGTGCTTACTAACAGAGCTCTCATTGCAAAAAAATAACCAGTTTATATTCACTCACTGAATGAATTATGCTTATAATATGAACTATATAAGGCCAGCCATGCATACAGTTGATCAGTAAATAACAGACACAGCCAGTGTCAGTAGTTGGAAAATAATAACAAAATATGGGGCAGATGAGACATCAAAGCAGTCAACACCTCGAGAAACTGAGAGCAGTCAGTGTTTGCCATGCAACTGCTCAAACAATTGAATTGTCAAGTGCTTGAGTGGTCATATTATGCCTATGCAAGGAAGACTACAGTTTGTTATGGACCTGCTGCTCAAAGCAGTCAATCTTGACTTCTTCAAGCTACTTGTGTATAGCTGGCCTCATATAGTTCATATGGTAGGTGTCCACTTGTCCAGTTTAGTGATTAATCAGTTACAGGTCCACTGAGTCCAATCTTCGGGTCTTCTCATCCAGTCTGCTAGCCAGTGGGTGTCCTACCCTACTTTTGCCTAAACGCAGTCTTCCCCATCTGTTGTCGGTTCTTCTAGAGATGTGACTGGCCCACTGCCACATCACCTTGCTAATCCTTTGAGGTATGTCGGGTACTTTGGTTCTCTGTCGGATCGCCTCATTACGGATCATGTCCTTTAGAGAAGCGCCATTGCATTGATGGTAAGTTAATTGCACAATATTCAATATGCTGATCAACAGAACTCTCATTGCAATAAAGAACTGGTTTATATTCACTCTCTGAAAGAATTATGCTTATAATATGAACTATTTAAGGCCAGACATACACACAGTTTATCATTAGATAACATACACAGAGCACTCAAGCATCCAGTGTCAACCTTTTAAGTGGTTGGCAAATAATACCAAAATGTGGAGCAGATGAGATATTAAAGCAGTCAACACATCGAGAAGTTGAGAGTGGTCATAGTATGCCTATGCAAGGAAGATAGTTTGCTATGGAGTTGCTGCTCGAAGCAGTCAATCTTGACTTCATCAAGATACCTGTGTACAGCTGGCCTTATATATTATAGTTCATATGGTTGATGCTTGTTTAGTGAATGGGGTGTCCAGTTTAGTGCTTAATCGGTTACAGGTCCACTGAGTCCAATATTCGGGTCTACTCATCCAGTCTCTGCTAGCCGGTGGGCGACCTACCCTACGTTTGCCTAAACGCAGTCTTCCCCATCAGTTGCCCGTTCCTCTAGAGATGTTACCTGGGCCCACGGCCACGTCAGTCATGTCCTTTAGAGAAGCGCCATTGCATTGATAGTAAGTTAATTGCACAATATTCAATATGATGATCAACAGAGCTCTCATTGCAAAAAAAGAACCCGTTTATATTCACTCACTGAATGAATTATGCTTATAATATGAACTATTTAAGGCCAGCCATATGCACAGTTTATCATTAAATAACATACACAGAACACTCGAGCAGCCAGTATCAATGTTTTAAGTAGTCTGTAAATAATAACAAAATGTGGGGCAGATGAGACATTAAACCAGTCAACACCTCGTGAAGTTGAGAGTGGCCATAGTATGCCTATGCAAGGAAGATAGTTTGCTATGGAGCCGCTGCTCGAAGCAGTCAATCTTGACTTCATCAAAATACCTGTGTATAGCTGGCCTTATATATTACTAGCTGCGCCCGCGGTTTCACCCGCGTAGTTCGTTTTCCCGCGGGATTATGGGGATGAAATATAGCCTATGTTACTCACTGTCAATGTAGCTTTTCATTAGTGAAATAATTTTATAAATTGGTGTGGTGGTTTAGCTGCAACCTTACATATTTTCATACAAACTTTCATCCACTATTTTTACTTTACCCTACCAAGGGTAAAATTTTTACAAACTTTGAATGTCATATTTATTTATATTTAATTCAATGCCTTAAAAATTTGTTTAAAGCTTCTAGCTTCAAAAATGACGAAACTTCCATACAAACATTCACGCCATATTTCAAACCCTTACAATGCTTTTTTCGCATTAAAAAGTACCCTATGTCCTTTCTTAGGCTCTAGACTATCTCTGTACCAAATTTCATTTCAATCGGTTCAGCAGTTTAGGCGTGAATGAGCAACAGACAGACAGACAGACAGAGTTACTTTCGCATTTATAATATAATTTAGGAAGTAGGGATAGTTCATATGGTTGATGCTTGTTTAGTGAATGGGGTGTCCAGTTTAGTGCTTAATCGGTTACAGGTCCACTGAGTGCAATCTTCAGGTGGGTCTTCTCATCCAGTCTCTGCTAGCCGGTGGGCGTCCTACCCTATGTTTGCCTAAACGCAGTCTTCCCCATCTGTTGTTGGTTCTTCTAGAGATGTCTGGCCCACTGCCACATCAGCTTGCTAATCCTTTAAGGTATGTCAGCTACTTTGGGTCTCTGTCAGATGTCCACATTACCAATCATGTCCTTTAAAGCTCCATTGTGTTAATGGTAAGTTAATTGCACAATACTCAAAGTGCTTATTAACAGAGCTCTTATTGCAAAAAATAACCAGTTTATATTCACTCACTGAATAAATTATGCTTATAATATGAACTATTTAAGGTCAGCCATACGCACAGTTTATCATTAAACAAGATACACAGAGCACTCAAGCAGCCAGTGTCAACCTTTTAAGTGGTTGGCAATTAATAACAAAATGTGAGGCAGACGAGACATTAAAGTAGTCAACACCTCGAGAAAATGAGAGTGGTCAGTGTTTGTCTTGCAACTGCTCTTACAATTGAATTGTCCGTTGGCCCGTGTATGGCTAAGCAAGGAAGACTACAGTTTGCTATGAAGCCGCTACTTGAAGCAGTCAATCTTGACTTCTTCAAGCTACTTGTGTATAGCTAGCCTTATATAGTTCATATGGTAGGAGTCCAATTTAGCGATTAATTGGTTACAGGTCCACTGAGTCTAATCTTCGGGTCTTCTCATCCAGTCTCTGCTAGCCGGTGGGCGTCCTACCCTACGTTTGCCTAAACGCAGTCTTCCCCATCAGTTGCCCGTTCCTCTAGAGATGTTACCTGGGCCCACGGCCACGTCAGTCATGTCCTTTAGAGAAGCGCCATTGCATTGATAGTAAGTTAATTGCACAATATTCAATATGATGATCAACAGAGCTCTCATTGCAAAAAAAGAACCCGTTTATATTCACTCACTGAATGAATTATGCTTATAATATGAACTATTTAAGGCCAGCCATATGCACAGTTTATCATTAAATAACATACACAGAACACTCGAGCAGCCAGTATCAATGTTTTAAGTAGTCTGTAAATAATAACAAAATGTGGGGCAGATGAGACATTAAACCAGTCAACACCTCGTGAAGTTGAGAGTGGCCATAGTATGCCTATGCAAGGAAGATAGTTTGCTATGGAGCCGCTGCTCGAAGCAGTCAATCTTGACTTCATCAAAATACCTGTGTATAGCTGGCCTTATATATTACTAGCTGCGCCCGCGGTTTCACCCGCGTAGTTCGTTTTCCCGCGGGATTATGGGGATGAAATATAGCCTATGTTACTCACTGTCAATGTAGCTTTTCATTAGTGAAATAATTTTATAAATTGGTGTGGTGGTTTAGCTGCAACCTTACATATTTTCATACAAACTTTCATCCACTATTTTTACTTTACCCTACCAAGGGTAAAATTTTTACAAACTTTGAATGTCATATTTATTTATATTTAATTCAATGCCTTAAAAATTTGTTTAAAGCTTCTAGCTTCAAAAATGACGAAACTTCCATACAAACATTCACGCCATATTTCAAACCCTTACAATGCTTTTTTCGCATTAAAAAGTACCCTATGTCCTTTCTTAGGCTCTAGACTATCTCTGTACCAAATTTCATTTCAATCGGTTCAGCAGTTTAGGCGTGAATGAGCAACAGACAGACAGACAGACAGAGTTACTTTCGCATTTATAATATAATTTAGGAAGTAGGGATAGTTCATATGGTTGATGCTTGTTTAGTGAATGGGGTGTCCAGTTTAGTGCTTAATCGGTTACAGGTCCACTGAGTGCAATCTTCAGGTGGGTCTTCTCATCCAGTCTCTGCTAGCCGGTGGGCGTCCTACCCTATGTTTGCCTAAACGCAGTCTTCCCCATCTGTTGTTGGTTCTTCTAGAGATGTCTGGCCCACTGCCACATCAGCTTGCTAATCCTTTAAGGTATGTCAGCTACTTTGGGTCTCTGTCAGATGTCCACATTACCAATCATGTCCTTTAAAGCTCCATTGTGTTAATGGTAAGTTAATTGCACAATACTCAAAGTGCTTATTAACAGAGCTCTTATTGCAAAAAATAACCAGTTTATATTCACTCACTGAATAAATTATGCTTATAATATGAACTATTTAAGGTCAGCCATACGCACAGTTTATCATTAAACAAGATACACAGAGCACTCAAGCAGCCAGTGTCAACCTTTTAAGTGGTTGGCAATTAATAACAAAATGTGAGGCAGACGAGACATTAAAGTAGTCAACACCTCGAGAAAATGAGAGTGGTCAGTGTTTGTCTTGCAACTGCTCTTACAATTGAATTGTCCGTTGGCCCGTGTATGGCTAAGCAAGGAAGACTACAGTTTGCTATGAAGCCGCTACTTGAAGCAGTCAATCTTGACTTCTTCAAGCTACTTGTGTATAGCTAGCCTTATATAGTTCATATGGTAGGAGTCCAATTTAGCGATTAATTGGTTACAGGTCCACTGAGTCTAATCTTCGGGTCTTCTCATCCAGTCTCTGCTAGCCGGTGGGCGTCCTACCCTACGTTTGCCTAAACGCAGTCTTCTCCATCAGTTGTCGGTTCTCCTAGAGATGTGACTGGCCCACTCCCACTTCAGCTTGCTAATCCTTTGAGGTATGTCGGGTACTTTGGTTCTCTGCTGGATCAACTCATTACAGATCATGTCCTTTAGAGAAGTTCCATTGCATTGATTGTAATTCAATTACACAATATTCAAAATTCTTATCAATGGAGCTCTCATTACAAAAAAGAACCTGTTTATATTTACGCACTGAATTAATTACGCCTATAATATGAACTATACAAGGCCAACCATACACACAGTTAATCATAAATGAACATACAGAGACCCTTTGAGCAGCCAATGTCGATCATTTAAGTAGATGGCAAATAAATATCAAAATGTGGGGCAAATGAGACATTAAAGCTGCACCACCTTAAGAAACTGAGAGCAGTCAGTGTTTGTTTTGCAGCCACTCTAACAGATGAATTGTCAACTGCTTGAGTGGTCCGTGTATGGCTATGCAAGGAAGACTATAGTAAGCTACCAGTGCATTGCTGGCTTTTATAGTTCATATGGTTGGTAGTTGTTTGAGTTAAACATTATGCAAGCTTATTCTAAAATTCTTTTTAACATTTTCACTGCTGAGGCAATTTTCTTTTCTAGCCACGGGTGCGGGGCTCTGCACACTTCATAATGTTCTCCCATACGACAAACACAACAGTTGTGTTTTCCCGCACTCGCAGCATGTTATGAAAAACACAACTGTTGAACGTGTTAACATTGTCTAAGCTGTATAAAGGAGTCATTGGTATAACCACGTTCTAGAGCAGTAATGACTGTGACTTTAGTTTAAGAGTATGAGGAATGACAGTAACTGTAACATTTTTCAACTTAATTTACATCAAGCATGGCTACCACAGTAGAGAATGTGTTTGGTTATAGTAAAGACATAAACATGTTCCCTGCTGAAAACACAACTGTCGTGATTTACATAACTTGCCATGTATGCGGGAAAACACAACTATTGTGTTTGTTGTATGGGAAAATACTATGGAGTCTGCAGAGCCGCACCTGTGGCTAGACAAGAAAATCGGCTCAGCAGTGAAAGTGTTAAAATCTACATAACAAGTTCAAGAGTAAGTTGCAATATTGTCAAATAGAAAATGGTTTACGGGCTCAAAATGTGTGCTATGCTCACACACAAAAAGGACCGCAGGGCTGTAGCAGGTTGGTTACTTAATACAACTGATACAGTTGTATCACTGTCATATAAGCAGTATCAGTTTGCACAGGAAAATTAGCACGCAATCACAGCTTGTGGTTAGCATAAATGTTGATTTCTAAAGCCTAATTAACAACAAATCATAGTGTTACTATGTAGTACATACCTTATATTACATTTTTATTGGATATTATCAACACAAAATAGTATTGCCAGATTAGAAGCTTTTCAAAGACACATAAACACTAGCTAGGGCATGTACCCAGGTATAACCAGTTCTGAAATACCCGGGTAGACCGGCATCGCCATCGAATGGGTTCTGATAGAAGTCACCCGGTTCTCCCAGCTCTGTTAAAAAAACTTAAGATTTATTAATATTGCATTAAACGCTTTTGAATCACGCGCGCATGTTGTTGCTAGGTGTGAACGCAGAGCAAAATATACTACAGCTTAGTTTAACATTATTTCATTTGCGTTAAAAAGTTAATCTTAACTAGTCAACTGGTATCCATTTGTGATGGCCCAAAATATAAATATTTATATGAAAATGTATATGGATCCTCATGCAAGTTGAAAAATAGCGCTGCATATGCATAAAAATGTGTATGCAGCACATGCTGAACTTACCCCCGTTGCCCCAATTGTTTCAATAATTATGTAAATTAGGTTTAGTATGTATTTTGTTTAACACTTCCACTGCTGAGCCGATTTTCTTGTCTAACCACAGGTGCGGCTCTGCACACTCCATAGTGTTTTTCCATACAGCAAACACCACAGTTGTTTTCCCAGACTCGGGGCAAGTTATGAAAAACACCACAGTTGTGTTTTCAGCAGTGAACGTGTTCAAAGTCTAGGAGTAAAATCTGACATGAACTGAGTGCGTGGTGCATATCAATATGATCTGTCAGTCAATGTCTTCATAAGTTTTAGCTGGACAGTTCATTAAGTTGTTCACATGGTAACAGGTAATGGCCATGTTGTCAAGCACCACTCTACTATCTTCAGTTCTGTATATTTTGTTCAAAGTACATAAATGAATTAAAATGTTGATTGCTGAACCTGCTGGTTTAAAATTTTTAACCCATTACGGACCGTGCGTTTTCCAGCAATGGCGTGCTGTGTGGGAGCCGCACTATAGTAGCACCGCGTTAAACACACGTCTGAGTTTCGTCGCACGGCCACGTAAGCTGCGTAACACAACAGGTGTGTTTTCCCGTACTCGCGGTAATTTATTATAAACACAACGTTTGTATTTTCAGCAGTGAACGTGTTAAGAGGGTTGGGAGGGGAACCACTCCCCACCCGCCGAAGGGGTAGTGTTTTAGCTATGGTCTTTTCTCTGTCGGTCCTGTGACTCCACTCGACCTATCCAACTCAACTCGGTATGAGTGGGCTTCCAGAAACCGTAGAGATCGCCCCTGAGCGTCACTTTGCCACACTCGACCTTCACTCCGGTCGGCCGACAGTGGTGAAGCAACGCTCAGGACCTCCCTTGAGCTTTTGCCTCCTGGCTTCCTGCCCTAAATAAAAACACTCTAGGGTAAGGGCCACAAACCAGGTCGAGCCGGGATGTTGTGTCTATTTTGGCAAAAAAAAACGGACGAAGGAAAACATTACAAATTCTCGAAAACAATGGATTAATCCTGTGCTGCGCAGTTGCTAACAGCTGGTCCGTTAATAAAAATGTCGGCCAAGCGTTTCGTTTCTCGGATCTTGGCTATTCTTGACAAATGTAATGTAATGTCAGACAACATCAAAAATTGTTTGTCTATGAAAATTACGTTCCATTTTATACAATCTTAAGATTTCTTGATTTCATGATAACTAGGACGTTTTGTAATAATTGGGATACGATACAGCTACATGATAGGATTTGTGAATTTCTTTGTATTTTTCTTGTTTGCAACCTCAAATATCGGCAGCACGATTTTCGCATTTTTCTTGTTATTTCCGGATAAATCTAGCTAAAGATAATTGAAATAGGCTGCACAATCGTATTTACAACAATTATTTACGCAAGTAATTGTTTATTTCAAAGAATAAATCAGAAAAATCATCAAAGACTCCATTGTTCCGTTGTACACTCACGTGAAATTGATGCAAATGAAATTCAAATTCCATTATGCTAATCTAAGCTTTGAAGGCAGCACATTAGTGTTCATAATAGTTTGGCAGACTATGGCATTGGGCCGGAAACTTTTTTGAGGGCTGCACTTATGAGTGATGGGAACCATTTTTATAGTTACCGGCATAATAAGTCGTACGTGTTTAGGTAGGTAGATATTATTATTTTTACCGATGGCCTTAGTGGCGCAACGGGGAATGTTCGCTTGCGACGTAGGAGGTTGCAGGTTCGATTCTCACCTTGGCAAATGTGTGTACGATCTGCAGATTTTTGTTCCGGGTTTAGGGGGTTCGTAGCAGCTTTTCTTAGTATGGTAGGTATCTCATATTTTTATATGTTTTAGGAGATCTAATTCGAAAATGCCTTGGAATCCTAATGATGGGGAGGCTCTCCCAGACTTCATGGCGGTGCTGTATGGGGAAGAAAGCCTATTACACTATTAATGACTATGTTAAAGACAAACATGCATGGCTTCAATGTCCCAATCTCCATGATAATGATAAGTAACGTAATTTATACAATTTCAATAATGTAACTTAATAGTTTGGTAATGATGGTATATCATAATATTGTCAATAGAATAATTTATTTTTATATTGTATATTATGGCTTACAAAAAAAAAAAAAAAAATTACTAAATTTTTAAAAATGACATCGCCGCAGAGTTTCTTGGTGCTATCTTCTCTAACGGGCGTATTTCCGAAGCACTGGTAGAGTCAATGGAGTGTTCCTTTTCCTGTGCTAGACTCAGGCATGAGTCACCACTTGAAAGGGAAATATCTTTTTTTCTAACTCAAACCATAATTAGATAATAATCATTAGTTTCGTAGATCATAAAATTTGACTTATTTTTTTTTGTATTTCTATACTTATGTATAAGAATTTTTTTTTTTTGACGTGTAAAAGTGCAATATTTTGCCTATTTACAATAAATGATTTGAGTTTTTGAGTTTGAGTTTGAAGATGGTAAGGAGCAGATGGTGGACGAGGTCGATGAAAAGCGTTCGGTGAGCAGGAGCCGTGAGGTGCGTGCAGTAGCCAGTCTTCAACCGATGAGCTGTCTGGTGTTTCGGCGATGGTTAGACGCAAATCAGCCGTGCCCAAGTTTGCGCATAAAGCCTACATACCACCGAAAAAGAATGATGCCGTTGAAAGAAGACCTGAACCAAGTGGAGAGCAGGAAACCACAGCAAACCCCTCACTAGAAAACGTGTATAGACATCCAGTGACACGGATAATCGATAATGTATCCTATAGTAATCTCCACGCCCATGTCAATGACGATAATGCAGGAACTATAAAGGAAATGCGTTTAGTCCTGGAAAGATATTCTCCACAACAACCTGAAAGACCTGACAATGATGTTGTAGTAATCGAACAAGAACAGGATGTCAGACCACCACCTCCGACTCCTCGTCCATCAATTGAAAATGCCGTTAGAAAACCAAGACAAAGAATAGTACCAAAGCTACGATGCCAACAGATGGCGCTGCTTTAAAGTCTAAATTAAATTGATTTTGTTGTAAAAACGTTATAACAGTGAAATTCTAAATTGTTCTTACTTTAAATTTTTGGTGTTATTAGTGTTATTTAGACTGACGTATACATTAAGTTCATATTATAGTAAAAATAATACAGTGGAATTATTCTTGCTTTTTAATTATTAATTCATTGAATGAAATGAAATCATTAGTACACTGCATCAAAGATTTTAAGTATAAGGTCTTTGCACTGCATTAATTCAAATCTATTGACTGTGTAACAAACGAAGATGAAGCCACTAACTGTCGGGAGACTCCTCACCAGTGACCATGGAGAAGGAAGGATGCGGTTTGCCCGCTTACTTAATAATTTTGGAAGGAGGGTAGGAAGGCCTTTGCCCAGCAGTGGGAAGATAATAATAATTATTATTTAAAAATCCTCAAGGTTAGGCGGAACGAAATTCGTCGGGACAGCTAGTACAAAATAAAATGAGAAATGAAACTCATGTCAAGTAGTAGTTGACTTGGACAGTTGAGTAGATAACTTTACGCAAGATCTGACGACTACACATAATAACGATGGTGTATTTATTTCAGATATTTGGGAGCATTCCCGTTATCACGGAGGTCCCGCACGTCCGTCGCTCGCCCGTTTGCTCGCCGGGTGCCCTGTGGGGTAGATGAGGGCGGAGTGGAAGAGGAGGGCATTTAAATTTAAAATAAAATTTTACTAAATAAATTATCACTAAATTATTATTTGATTATTACTTAGAACTAGTAACATATTTACAATTGAAGCAATTAAGCTAACTGCTGACTGTTTCAATCTACAGGTACTATTACTACTTGTATAGATATAGCCTATTAGTAAGTATAGCTGCTGTAAATAAAATGAAATACTGTTTGAAGTTCATGTTTTATAAGAATACTAGCTACCCGCCCTGGCTTTGCACGGGTGCAATGTAGATTCTATATGGGTTGATGATGATGATGAAATAAATTTTAATAAATTGTGATAAAAAATCCACGTACTTCATTGTGTTTATTGTTTATTTCACTAAGTGAAACGAGCGAGACGAGCAAGTCGTGCGCCTGATGGTAAGTGCTACGCCTGCTCATAACAGTCACAGCACCACCCAGAACCCAGCGTTGCACAATCCTGCGCGGCACTGCACTGCGATCGTCTTCCTGAAACATCGGCTCTAAAGTTTCATATGCCCAGTAATTTTGCTGGAAACAATGCCAACGCATTATTCTTATTTTTTGCCTCAATATCGGGCCCTTTTCGATGTCGTAATTTTTTTGAAGGTAGCTTATTTTTGACTGTCACGGCGCGTCAATTAAGACTTAGTGACGATACGGCAAGTCGTTCAACTGATGGTAAGCGCTGCGCCTACCCATAACAGTTACAAGGCCACCCAGATCTTCGCATTGTATAATCCTGCGCAGCACTGCACTTCACTCGTCACTCTGAGACATCGGCTCTAAAGTCTCATATGCCCAGTAATATCGCTGGAAACAATGCCCTTCAAACCGGTACACAGTAATGTTTGCACACTACTGCGTGGCTGATGAATATTATATACGTCATAACAAAATGCAGATTGATATGTCAACGTGACAAAACTATGATAAAAAATATGATGAAATGATATGATAAAAATATGATATATATGTAAAATATGATGATGATGATGACATAACGTAGGTATTAGGCTGTGGATAGACAAAATACTGCATTAAAATATTATTATATTATTATTTAATTAAAAACTTGCGCCGGAAAACGAATGGCGATAAAATTTAGATTCTAGGAACTCAGGACATCACTACAACATGGCGCAGAACCTAAACAAAAATTGTAATTTCAATTTTGAAAAATTTCAATATTTTTTTAAAGAACAGTTCTTGTTTATCATTGAAATAATAAAAGGTGAAATATTATTGAAATATTAAAGATTTTTCGCCCTATGTCAAACGTCAGTCGTCTGACGGGTAATGTCACGCAGCAACCCCCCTTGTGTAAAATATAAAAGGGGGGTTGTTTATGGAAATAGCTTGTCTATGACATTATTGACAAATGACAGCTGTCACAAGTTCACTACCACAGTTCAGTTGTACCAATATCTTAGCTGTCGTACAAACTGTTTTTGACAGCCGACAGCGACTGTCAGCGACATTCATTTTGATTGCGGCCATATCGGTTAACGGTAATAACGGTTTAGTTACGGTTGTATGCGGTCTCATTTGGTGTCGGAAATCGTAATTTGTTTCAAGAATCGCCATGCAAGTAAGTACACTTAACGTCTTATTTTTGTCAGGTGTA
This sequence comes from Campaea margaritaria, assembly GCA_912999815.1. Classification (NCBI taxonomy): domain Eukaryota; kingdom Metazoa; phylum Arthropoda; class Insecta; order Lepidoptera; family Geometridae; genus Campaea; species Campaea margaritaria. The sequence continues at coordinate 14,401,544 of OU538788.1, forward strand.
TCGTCGTTGTTGAAATTGACATTACTTTTATAATATAACCCAAAACATCATTACATTCTAGTTTTAAAATTACCGGTGTGCTTAACACATTGCCTGCTGAGCTGTTTTGCTTGTCTAGCAACCGGTGCGGCTCTGTACGCACGCTCTAAAGTGCTTTCCCATACAACAAACACAACAGTTGTGTTTTGCCGCACTCGTGGCAAGTTGTGTAAAACACAACAGAGTTGTGTTCCCATCACTGAACGTGTTAACTGTATTATTACTGTCCATTGATGGCTTTTCATAATTAGGGAGTCCAACACTTGGTTATTACTGGATTAATGGTGTCTAAGTACTAAACTGAGATTAACACATTCAGTGCTGAGAACGCAACTGTCCTGTTTTTATAACTTGCCACGAGTGCGGGATAAAACAACTGTTGTGTTTGTTGTATGGGAAAACACTATGGAGTGTGCAGAGCCTCACCCGTGGCTAGACAAGAAAATCGGCTCAGCAGTGAAACTGTTAAAGATTTAATACTGATTGAGAAAAGAACTTTTCATTTACCTCCAAATCCCAAAGAATGTATATTGAAAAATGAAGAAATTACAAAGCAAATATGGTACTTATTATTTTGGAGGTAAGTAAGTATGTTATCCACCATTCTGGAGAGGGCTTCTGTGGTGCATTATGGCCTAATCCTCCTCACAAAAGTAAGAGGAGACCTGTGGGATGATATGTGTTAATTATGATGATGATGATGATGTAAACCAAACCATTTATTTATTTATTTATTTATATAAATTATGCAATAAATGCAATTTATATAAAATATGCAATGGCATATAAATTATGTTACATGTTTGTTAACATGTAAATTATGTTACATGTTTGTTAATTTATGCCATTAACACTATACAATAACAATTGTTAACATGTACACTTGTACATGTCAACAAATTAACTGTAGGCAAACAATACAAACCCATAAACCGTGTAATTTCATTCGTCTTCTTTCAAAAACACCCAAGAAGTTAAAAAAGCCAGCCAGTGAGTTGGTAAAGCATAATTACTAAATCGTGCCACCAATACTATTTTTATCGGCAGTCACATCTAATGGTAGGTTAAAGTTCGAAATTGGATCGAATGAATTTTGTGGAGGGAGGAGAGCCACCCCCTCATTTACACTCTCCTCACACTTACATAAAAAAATCTAATAAAATAGCTATTTTTCCCTTAACATCTTAACAACCCCATATATTTTTTTCCACCCCTTTCATACTATTTTGTAGATAAATTTTTCACTTAGTATCCAGAGTATTTTTTTATTTTTGCTAGGTTCAACAGGATACTGTTTTCATTGTAATGCTGTTCTAGTTATGATGGTAAAGAGAAACTGGCAAATGTTAAAGCTCTTTTCCATCTTATTGATACTAATAAGCTAACGCTCGACACAATATAGTTGAAATATTATGTTTTGCATTTTTCAGCTTGGAGATACTAAAACATCTTAAAACCCAAATTAACCCGAGCTATAAACGTCTACTGTGGTGCGGTACGAGTTGACAGTCACCTAGAGGCTATTGATGAGTTTCAATCCAGTACCTTCATCATCAGTGCCTGTAAGTTTCTCCATGTATGCTCTATGATAATGTCATTATTAAGTACATACTTACATTTTCTATACCAATAATATAATACGATAAGCTATGAATATGTGTTATATACTGCCTTTAGTAATAATTAGTGGTAAACCATGCATAGTTATCTATTTCTCATAACAAAAACCACTAGCAAAATTCATCAGAAATGTTCAAAAATTGCTCCATCATATTGCCAGAGTCTTAATGTTTTTGTAAAAACGCTCATAACTTTATTCCATTATTTGGGAAAAAATTATATTTGTTTTGTTCAAACATATTTGTGTTCCCTGATTATTGTTTTGCCTTCCTATAGCGATTTTAAAATGATACATATATTATCCCAAACATCATTTTTGTTTGCTATAGTTTTTGAACTTAACCGCTGATAAACTGTCACTATAGGTGCCAAACACAAATGTGGTGGCAAAATTTGTTTTGATATAAATATTTCAACTCGTCTCCTCCTTTGTAATAATTTAAATTATAACAATGGCTGAAATCAGTTAAATAAACAACAAGAGAAAATCAAAAAGAAAACAATCTGTACATTAGGATTAGGATAACATAGAAGTAAGTAAGGTAAGTACTTACGAGAATCTCTGCAAAGTTAAAAACACATTCTCTATCTATCTATTCAGCCCGTACCCACCCGCTGCTAGGTATAGGCCTCCTCTGTGTCACTCCATTTGTGTCGGTGCTGTCTCAGTCTCATCCATTCTAAAAACACTATGTAGGTTTATAATTATGGATTTCATTTTATTTTTCCAGAATTCATTAGAAGTTGTACAGCGGAGTTTGTGCCCACAATTGAAAACAAAAATACAGACACAAACACCAATAAATGGAAGGCAGTTGCTGGGAAAAATGTTACACAAAGGTATGTAAAAACCCAGTTTTTATTAAACAAAAGCTACCTTAACCTACTTACCTAGGAATTGTTTAATTAATGTACCCAATTGAAAGTTCAACTAACTAAATAACCTGGAAAAAGATTTAACAGTAATAAAACAACAATGGCGGACCATAAAGCTGGAAGCTAAAATATGTCAATGAATGTTCAATGTTCCTGTGTACTGTTTGCGGATGATAGTTCCCTTTTGACACCTTGTAAGAATAATATAAATGCTTTCACATTATTAGGCCTAAAAACAGACTTCGGAAATTCCATGTTCTAAAGATAAAGGCCCATCTAAAGAGTTTTACTTACACCCTGTGGGAACTCAGAAGAGTGACTGAACTTAATAAAGCCCTGTCTGCATACTATGCGTATGCCTACTCCTGGCTCCGGTACGGCATTATCCTATGGGAAATAGTGTCGATGCCCTGGACATCTGCATCAACATACAAAAAGAAATGTCCGTATACTCACAAACATTAAAGAACCCAAGAGCTGAAAGACGCACTTCGAGGAAATCAAGCTACTATACAATTCTCAATAACATCATTATATTATATTATTCTTTTATATATATAATATACAGGGTGTCCCACGGATATGCCACATAGAGAGAAAGTACCTTGAATATTGTAGATGGAACATTTTACTGAAAGAAGACATTTGAATTTAAAAAACAATTTAAACTGCATTCATAGATATTTAAATAATTACATGGTTGAACCGGCAGCTCTGTAGCTTTATCACACTGATCAAAAGGCTTCATCATAAGGATAATTTTTTGCTTAATAACATAGTGTCAGAAATAAAAGGTAGACCATAAATTTTAACACTTAATACAAATTTATCAACAGCTCAAAATAAGTCTCTTCCTGTTGAATACAAAGTCGCACTCATTTGATGTTCAAATTAATTTTCAATGTTAAAATTCAGTTATGTTGTGTTGTTAATTGCCTCGCAGTTTGGCAGAAATTGAGTCGCATTCATTTGTAATTGCGTCCTTATGCTTTATGGTGTTCAATAAAGTATTATTGTATTCTTGTCAAAAACATAGTTTGTCTATTACATGTGGGCGTGTAGTATTGACTGTCGGCGATCGCGTGGAACCTCCATTTCCTTTTTGTGGTATAGCTATCCATAATTGATAATAATGATTATTATTATTATTTCACAGATTCACGTGCGAATACTGCAGCAACGAATATTCTTCCAATCAGACTAAAACAGCAACTCAAAAATGTACTGAATGGCCTTCCTTGCCAGTCTAAATTCAAGAAGCCAGACAACTCGGTAGTTAGCAACACCAGTTTAACTGAAAACAACTTCAGTTGAACTGAAAGACAACTCAACAAGTGACAACAAAAACAGATTTGCGACAGACCCAGGAATATACCAGCCAACCAACTGCGCGCCCCACCACGCGCACGTACACTAGCGCGCGCTCCGAAACCACGATTGAAAAGGCGGCGCGGCGTTCGCTCGTGTCTCCCGCGGTCAACGGACGTATCGACGGAACATCAGTCCCACTATTCGCAGTTTCAAGCGAATCGCCTGACTCCCAACCCGCACCTACTCCTGGGAAATGATTGCAGCGCGTGGCTCCAAGCTTATGCAGCTCAGAAACCCCGAGCTAACTAAATATCCAGTCTCACACTAACCCGTACGCGCCTTCCCGTCAACCGACCCGACCAAGACGCTCGATGCACGTCACGCCTAGTCTCCAATCCACGCAGGGTACCGGGGTACCTTCCGTACCGTATCATAAAAGATAGTGAGCACCTAGACGCCCTAAGCAACCGTGTAGATACGTAAACACCGCAACTTTCCTTGCACAAACCACCCCTGTTCCCCCCTAAGGTTACGGTGATAAAAGTGATATATCCCTTGTCACGACTAGCGTGGCGGAGGGCACGACCACACAAATATATAGCGGAGAGTTCAGGCGAGCTAGCCCAAAGAACGCAGCGTTACAGCTTAACTGAAAACAACTCGAGTATTAATGAGGACCACGCAAGTAAATCAGATAACTTTATTACTTTCATATACATCACGCTTCACTCCCACCCTGCTCATTAACACTTTGACTGCTGGTCCTGCTGAAAACACCACAGTTGTGTTTTCAGCAGTGAACGCCTTAACACCTTGAGTGCTGACAACTCCGCCAGGCTCCGCGGCCGTCGAGCACGATGCCTAAGTACCGCATCGTCGGCTCGACGGCTATTGTCGCCCCCCGACGACGATTGTGGAGCCTGGGGTTTCAGTTACGTCTATTCCAGAGGGGACTAGACCAATAACAGGCAGCAACCACGTGAAGGATAACCCCGGACTTGCCTCCGGAGATCTTGGCAACCTGCGCTCCTTCCCAAGACCGACGCCTCCCCACTTATCACGGGATGAGTAAGGAAGGCCTGGATTTAGGCATCTAGTGATGGATAAACCCAGGCCCGCCCTTATCTTTCATACCTCCTCTGACATTCATCGTAGCAAAGTGGCTTTCTGTAGCCCACTTTTTGTCTGTTCTGTAGCCCCTCCGGATACCTGACTTACTTAATGTTTATTGTGTATTTGTTATGGAATTTATATAATTAATTAATTTTAAAATAATCTCATTACTGGTAGGTGTATATTTTATAAAACCCTTACTAGTGTAGTTATTAGAATTTATGAATTGTATTTTTTTTCCTAGGTGACAACCGACAAGCGTTTTCCTTGCTATATATATTATTCATCCTAAGGTTGTCTGGTATAGATCGGTTTACGCGATAAGGCTGCTGATTGTACCTGTTATACCTAATATTCAGTTCAGTTTGTTACATCTTGGTTTCAATAATGAATCATCTATCTATAACCGGTAACTGGTGGTCTCCTGGCTATTTAAACTAGTGTGTACAAGTAAATATTAGTATTAGTGTTAGTATTAACACCTTTAGTGTTGAGAACATAACTGTTGTGTTGTGTGGGAAAACACTATGGAGCGTGCAGAGCTGCACCCTTGGCTAGACAAGCAAAACGGCTCAGCAGTCAAAGTGTTAAAGGATTATTATTCTATTCTATGTGGGTGGATCAATAAAATCTGTTGTTTCTTACCCCATGCACTGTTGTTTCATTTAACTTATAATAAAAACTACAGGAAGCACACCTATTCATTAAAATTTTGAAGGACTAAAACCAGACTGCGGACAATACTGAAATGTGAAATGCTGTTGGAGGCATCACCGTTTCATTTCAACTTTTGACTGCAATATCTATGAATGCATTTCATGTTTCAGTATTGTTAGCAGTCAGGTTTTAACTTAATTCAACTTTTTTAGATTTCCTGCTTACACAAGGGATGTTTAGGTATAAGTTTTATGTTTTAGGAGTTGTCTTTTATACAACTTTATTCTGATACCTATGTCAATGACTCAAAGTCAAAACAACAGATTCCAGAATACTCAGCTGACTTTTTGCAAATTTAAATGATCCTAAAATTCCCTCCTAACTCCTCCAGCTGTTCCCCTAGCATTATAAAAATTACCTTTAATGGATCCTTATGAGATAATAATCTAAAAATTTAAAATCGGCTATAGGGGGATAGTTTCAAACCATTTAGTTATTCGTCACTGTTTTACCTAGAATAGGCTTCACCTCATGAGTTGTTGAGTATGAATGTCTTCAATAGTACATTAATACCTACCATAGGACCTATTCTTTGATCAGGATTTAACTTTATGTATTTACTTACCTATTATTCGTTATTTAAGTTAATTTTCAGTTATTTTGGACAGCAGTACCAAATTATTTTTATGATATTCTGGCAAATATTTTGTCCACAGATTACAGGTACTTACCTATTATACCTACCTACTACATAGGTGTTTTTATACCAGTACCTACTTTTTACCTCCCTTTTAACACCTTCAGTACTGAAAGCACAACTGTAGTGTTTTTCATAACTTGCTGCGAGTGTGGGAAAACACAACTATTGTGTTTGTTGTATGGGAAAACACGAGTGTGCTCAGCAGTCAGTGTACCATTACCCTGTCATTCCAGAATATAAAATAGGAGTCATGAAAATAAAAAGATTGAATGAAAGTTCCTTTATTCAATATCAATTAGCAATAAGTACATATTATAAGCATAAGTGAAATGGTTATACAGTTTAAACATTAAAAGACCATATTGGCATAGTTACGTTATTTACGCAGGTAAGTATACAATAAGTTTTAAAAGTGTATCATAATTATTAATTCCTATGCGTGTACATTTTTTTTTCCCAAGCGCACTACTAATTTAACAGTTTTGATTCAACCGACTACCAATATTATGAATGACGAATTTTTTATTTGCTAGGTATCATTTTAATATACCTATATTAATAATGATTATAATATTGAACAGGAATATAACATTAAATTACACTATTCATCTTACGACCCGTCCGACTTTGATTTAGAAGACGTTAAGTGTCTCGACATAATAATTTTGCGTTCGTCGCGTTTATATCCTGAAGAACACCGACAACAGCAAGAAGGTCCACCGCCGCCGCCGCCGGGGTCGATGTCAGTTAGACGATGAGAATAGACTTGGTTACCAATGTAAGTTACAATAAGTTTTATAAGTGTATCATAATTATTAATTCCTATGCGTGTACATTTTTTTCCCAAGCGTACTAATAATTTAACAGTTTTGATTCAACCGACTACCAATATTATGAATGACGAATTTTTTATTTGCTAGATATCATTTTAATTCACCTATATTAATAATGATTATAATATTGAACAGGAATATAATATTAAATTAAGTACACTATCCATCTTAGAACCCGTCCGACTTAGATTTAGAAGACGATACGTTTCCTGACATAAAAATTTTGCGTTCGTCACTTTTATATCCTTCAAAACACCGACAACAGCAAGAAGGTTCACCGCCGGGGTCGATGTCAGTTCGACGATGAGAGTAGACTTGGTTACCAGCAAGAGTATTCTTTCGTTCATCATCGCTAAACTGCATACGAGTAGGCCGAGAACCATAAATTAGAGAAATGATATCCGGTAGACGAAAAGGTGTTGCCGAAATTGATGGTGTTTCGTTATGTCCAGGAGGTATGCCGGATTCATTAAATCCGCGGGACTCGCTTCCAAAAGAATAATTAGGTCCATGCGGATTATCTGGTTCACGAACCTCGCAAGATTTTCGACATTCTCGAGTTATAATAAATTTGTCTGAATCACGACATACTCTCTGGGAATTATTGGTGTCAACAGGTTCCAAAATGGTGCCGGGACCGTTATATCCATAAGACATATTAGATGCATTGGATCCGCGGTAACGGCTTTCATTAGAAAAGTTTGACCCACCACCATCAAATCCACAAAAGATTCCATAGTTACATCTATGAACAACATCAGGTTCGTAATAACATCCGCAGTACGTATCCGGTTCGTAAGTTTCACAAGTAATATGAGTTCCTATAAGTCCATGTCCAAAGCCAGGTCCCTTAGTTACTACAGCGAATGCATTCATAAAATAAAAGTATAACGTCAAACATACCAACCCTAATGTAAATATAGCTAATATTGCGTATTGGGGAGTGTTGCCTGTGTACTCAAATTCTTCATAATCATCCATGAAAAACATAAGTTCAAACGCTCTATAAGCTTCTAAACCAAAAATTCGTTTCATAGAAGTTTCTACACTGTGTGTGATAGCCGTCCACAGAAACGGATTGGGGCGCATGCCTCTCATATGTGCGAGACGAACACGGGCCCTGTATTCACTAACGTGAATATTGCTTTGCCTTTCAACATCTCGAAGATGGATGGCACTCAATTCGCATCATAAGATGCCTACCCGACGCATCATTGTCTTTATGCGTTCAATCTGACGGATCAGCTGATGAACTCGTGGGAATTCTGGCCCGAATAATTTTATTAATGATTCCTTTTCAATAGTGCGGTAGAAGATGGCTAATTTGGCCCGCATCATTAACCCCATAAGGTCAACAGGCGGCGCGGCATTCCCTGCCGCCTGCTGATCTTGCTGAGCCGGTTCTTCACGTTGGGGTGCGGCAGGTTCTTCATCAGCCGCATCTAACACATTACCCTCGTCAGCCTGACCAACCTCATCAGGCTCCTCAACCTCATCAGCCACATCAACCTCATTAACCTCATCATCCTCATCATCCACATCGGCCTCCTCAGGCTCAGCCTCCTCAGGCTCAGCCCCTTCCTCTTCTTGGTGTTCTTCTTGCGGTTCCTGCTGATCTTCTTCAAGAGCAGCGTCATTTTCTGCAATCCCTTCTTCGTTCTCGTTAGGCGGAAATTCTTCGTGTATAAACGGTGCAAAGTCTTCAAATGGTAAAGGCTGGAAAAAACAAGGTATAGTTTTAATAACGGCACAAATTAGAGCCGATGTCTCAGGGTGACGAGCGCAGTGCAGTGCCACGCAGGATTATGCAATGCAGTGTTCTGGGTGGTGCTGACATCAATTTCTGGTTTCGTGGAAGCAATATACTGAAAAAATTTCGAAGTCCTTATTCCTTACAGTCCCTGAGAGTACACCCCAACCATAAAATCACAAATATTCGTACTAAAATATAAACTAATATTTTGATATTTTTTAAATAATAATTCAAGGGAAGTTCATTTTTTGTCGTGATGATTAGGTGCCTAAAAATACATATACGTTAAGAGATTAGGCGATATTTATTCACTACCATTATGTTCCATGCCAAACGACACAATAACAGGATAACAGCTTAAGATAACTATTATTGATTAATAACTCATCAGTCTATCTCATAATAATTGACATGGTAGCCATTTTTGCAGTCTTTATTACTATCTATTCTGTCTTTATCCGCCACCCACCGCCGCAACCGCCCGCCCGCCGCACCGCCGCCGCGCGCCGCCTGCCCCGCCCTGTAGCCGCGCCCGATTACATCATCAAACAACCAAAACGTAAGGCGTTGTCCTAATGGTCCGACGCAATTTCTTTAATAAACTAAAATATATTTTCTTAATTTTGATTACGAGCACAGATAATAATACATACAATACATATATATAACCAGCAATGATTTTCAAAATTTTAAATTTTTCATTACCATTATATCGTTCTCGGACGCGGACGCATAATCGAGACAAAGAAATGGATTCGATCGATTATGTTCGTTGGTAGGTACTTGTATGATGGCGGAAAGCTAGGTACGAGTTATGTAATGCAAGAAACTTACGTGATGATAATTATATTTACTACATAGTTCTTATCTAAATGCTAAGGTCTAAACAACAATCCACATCAGATCGAATCGAGAAGCTAAGATTTGAAACTTCAGGCTCCTCCACCATGTACCTACAACGAAGACAAAGACACATGATACCCGATCGAACAAATTCAAGTGGCCTCCTATCACCTTTTTGATGCCTGCAAATAAGTTATTTAACACAGTAAATAGATGTATAGCGAAGATTCGGGGAATCCCATGATCAGCACCATGTTGAGACAAAGGAAACGCCCCATCTGAAATATCTGCAATGCGCCATTGAAGGTACTCCACCCTAAAGTATTTAAAAAATTGGAAATTGAACAAATTACCTCGCCATAAGGACACTCCGTTGTCTCCAACACCATTTTGAATCACTTTTATAGATTTGGTAGACTGAAATACTGGTTTACTGAAATTAATCACGAGGACGGCACCACACGTCTGAACCTTTCGCAAAGTGCAGCGATCAATGGACGTCAGTGTTGCAATTTGTGCAATGTCTGGGGAGAATCGTCTAAAATGGTAATATCTGTGGATGGTAGTTTTTATGAAGTACTTTTAGATTAGTGTTATATTTATCAGAAATGCTTGTTTATAATAAAAGTTAGAGTATCGGAAACAAATCAAAATTTTAAATGCTGACTTTTAAAATTGCATAAAAACTTCTCTGGCTAAAACTCCATATGTGATCTCTGGATTTCTATGTTCGGAATGGATGTGCAATTTTAAAAGCACGTCAGATTACTTAAAATTTTAAATCTAACAGTTTAAACGGTGATAATTAAAACCTACAAATGTAGCTTGAAATCTATGCAATAACGCTGACACGCAATAATTGAACGACCTGACTGCCTGAACTTTGGGGTGACCAAATTGCTGAACGAAATTATTACTAGATTAATAGTCTGTCCTAGTCCTAGGTTGGCTATGATTGGCATTTTCGGCTAGCAAATAAATGAACGCAGCGCTAACCCAGCGGGAAGATGTAAATACTAGATTGATGGACACGAGAGTAGTTTTTGTATTGGGAGGCCTCTTCTGCAAGAGACCGCCTTGGGAAGTACCACACCTTTGCCAGATATTCATTTGCCAATCAGTAGTGTACAAACATTACTGTGTTCCGGTTTGAAGGGCATTGTTTCCAGCTAAATTACCTGGCATAATATGAGACTTTGGAGCCGATGTCTCAGGGTAACGAGCGCAGTGCAGTGCCGCGCAAGATTATGCAATGCAAAGTTTTGGGTGGCACTGTAACTGTTATAGGCAGGCGTAGCGCTTACCATCAGGTGGGCGTCTTGCTCGTCTCGTTACAAATAAAAACAAGCACTTCATTTTGGTACCTTTCTACTTACTTACCGATATGCTTAACACAAACAAATTAAAATAATCTAATCAAAAGCATAATTCAGAAACTACCTAAACTTTTAGTAAAAACTACTTCATTTGCTTTTTATTTTCCCGGACTCGACCAGAATAACTCGAATGCCTACGTATTACTAGCTCTTAGTTGCGACTTATTTTTTTTATATGAGGAATAATTTTTTATACTTACTCATCAATGTTAGAAGACAGTTTCCCGCGGAAGCTCTCGTGTGGTGTGTAGCCTATATCCGCACCCGCCTACCTATAGCTTTTATCAACAGCTCTGCTTCTACTCGTCGGATTTAAATATACCTACATCATTGCACAAGTCAGATTAGAAACTACTAGACCGCATTGCAATCCGTTCAGTAGTTTTTACGTGATGCGAGAATAAACAGATTCTCAACAGCCCCTGGAGTATTGTGCACCCATAGAAGTCCACTGTAGCTGTGGGTAGATAGGTATATTGTTTTGTTCTGGTTGCTATCTGCTGCGGGTCCACCACAGGTCCAGTCCAGGAGACGCAGGTGTCGGTGGTCCGCGTTTCGATAGTTGTCCGGACGGCTCATTCAGTGGGTCGTGATCGTTAGCTTTTTGCCACCCTTTAAGAGATAAAAAGCTGCAGTTTAAAGTACCTACTAGTAGTTCTGGGAACCTCGAGAGCACAACCTTTTTGGAACAATGAATATTAATGTAATAATATAAGTTTATTAAGTTAAATATTAATGAAATAAGTGCGTTACTGGACGCGATTACCAGGGCCGAAAGCGCAGTGTAGAGCAGGGCCAGGCTTCACAGCGTCCTCTGCAAGTGCTGCAATTATGACCAAACTTGAAGGCAAAAAGTGCACCTATATAATGTCGCGTAGCGTCGGCATTAGAACGTCATGCACCTTTATTGTTACTTAATTTATACATCCATTGTATTTGTAATAGCGCCATCTAGCAGCTCTAACGGAAACGTCAAATAAGAGCATTCAAAATGATTGGGGTTCTAACATGAATTAATTAGGGTTTTTACGTTTATTTAATATAATTATTAACATTTTAGTTCTACTTGTATACATACTAAATTTTGAGGAGCTATTCTGCTCCTCACGCCAAAGATCCTCATCAAATTTTTAGCAAATTTTTATGAAACCACCTCTAAGTTTGGTACTACAAAAGGTACCATCGAAATCGGATCTCATGAAGCGGAGATTTCCAATAGCCCCCTTTTGCCCTTTTTTGGAGAAAGCGCATTTGTAATGAATGAATCTCAACCACAGATCACTAAAGTACCTCTGTCTTTCTTTCTAAAATTACAAGCTAGAGTTAAAAAAATACCTCCTTGTACAAAGTTACAACAACTTTTACGTAGAGCATTGTGTATTGATAGCGCAATTAAACAGTGCGTACTTTGACGTAGGCTAGTACGCATTATTTAATGGCGCTACCTACACGTGACTACGTAAGCGTTATTATAACTTTGGTTTTAAATCTTAACAAACAGCATCGTCGATTGTGGTACAATATTATGAATAAGTCAACATATAACTGTAAGTAGGTATATTATCTTTATCAGAGTCATCATCAGCCGGAAGAGTTCCACTGCTGAACATTGTTTCCCACATAGAACGCCATAACGAACGGTTGCTAGCTGTTTCCAATCAGGGTCTCCCCGCGACTCGTACCAGATCGTCGGTCCATTGTGTGGGGGCCGTCCTACGCAACGTCTTGCAGTACAACGGTTGTCAGTTTTACGAAATAACTAGCCTATTATCTTAGTACTGAATTGAAACTACTCGCGTGGGTTGTTATAATCTACTTTATTTCAGTTTGTTACAACAGCTATGCAAAATAAATGGTAACCAATGATTTAAAGCGAGAGACGGCAGAAATATGAAGACTTGCAGAAGCTTGTCTTGGTGAGATAATTTTTGGGTCTCTGCGTCTGTGACTAGATAGTAAAAATAATAACGACGATTGCGCCAGCCAAGTTAGTATCCTTGGGCTCGCTTCTTGGCGACGTATTTAATATAGTTCTTTTGCTCTTCGCTTAGTTCTAGATCCATAAAGTTTTTTTCATTCATTAGGAGTTGCATGTTGCGTTCCACCTCCTGGACTTTTTCGTGGTCTGGTCCAAGGAGAATGCGAAACATTTCTCTATGTATAGCCATCTTCATCAGGCCCGCCTTGGTCTTCGCAATCTGGACATCCAGGGCTGGAATCTGCAAACTTCTTTTCGCTTCGGGAGTGTTGTCTGGAGAAACCTGAAAAATTTGAAAAGGAAACAAATAAATAACTATGTAAGATACAAGATTGTTTTGGGAGTAGGTATATCGTATCATTTAGCTTTATCGTATTAGCACCGCAATTCAATGGGGCAATGTCGCCAGTATTTTGGGTACGATGCCAACTGGTAGCCGTTAGATTAGGGTAGGATGTAGAATGCCGGCGTGACCTCATCTTGCACCACCTCACGAGGGGCTTTAGTGTGATAGAGCATGTTCGAGCCCCACACAGCTACTGGCCGGGTAGAGAACCTATCCCCTATATTTTTTTGTTGCTGCGTAAAGCATATTGTTTACGAAGAACAAAAAAAAAAGTTGTAGAATGAATTGACTGGATTTTTGAAGTTGAGAAATTTTAAAGGCAAAATAGGTGTACGTCTATTGTGGAGAGTGTGAATGAAAGGTGTACTGTGATTGGTGCATGTTGAGTGACGTTAGATGACTTATGCTGTGCTTAGGGCAAAGTACTTCTAACATAAGGTCGCACCGTCTCGTGTATGGGACTCATGCCTGCTATGTGTGTAAAGTATGTTTGAATATTTTGTACGTATGTGAAGTTGATAGTAAGTTTCGGTGAAGACGCGAACATCCTCCCGCGTGTTGAAAGGCTCAAGCCTTTCAAGAATCTTCAGCATTTGGTAGAAGGCATAGGCGGTTGTTGGCTCGTCGCACGAGGCCTCGGGCAGTAGTGACTTCAGTGACGCGCGGTAGGCTATCAGATCCAGGAAAGAGCTTGGATATTCTTCCAAGACGCCAACATACTCGAAGTGACGAGTCTTCTTTGATGAGAATTAGGTCGTTAAATTTAAGTAAAGCTGACTGAGTGCGCCAGTTCGTGCGTTGTTGGAGTTCGGTGATGTACTCGTTGGCCCGGCGGGCGCTTCCAAAATTGTTGCCTGTATTGCTCTAGGCGCTTGTAGCGGTCGAGACGATTGGTGTTGGCTTCGAGTAGACACGGAGACGGAAGCGCGGTAAACGGTCTGCCAATTAGAAAGGTTCCAGGAGATAGTGGGGTAAAATCTAAGGGCGTTGGGCTGAGAGAATAAAGAGGGCGACTGTTTAAGATCGCTTATATTTGAGCAAATAGGGAAGATAGTTCGTCAAAGGTGAGCTGAGCATTTTTTAGAATTCTGGGCAAGTGGAGTTTTGCTGACTTAACCCCGGCCTCCCAAGGGCGCCAAAGTGAGGAGCGTATGCTGGTAAGAAGCGGAATTCAATGCCTTGAACAGCTGCAGAGTTAATGATATTGATAAGTCATTTATGTCCTTCGCTGTAGCAACAAAGTTTCTACCATTGTGACAGAAAACTAATATAGGAATTCCCCGACGAGCAATAAATCTCTAACAAGAATGCCTCTTTAGTGAGGTGTAGCCGAAATAAATGGCCCGACAAAAGGGAAGTCTGGCTCATAATCTTACCTCTGAAGCGACGACGTATTAATAATTCGCGACACACGCGCCTAGCTAGGTTTAGGCTTCGCGTTTACATCCAAAGACAGAGCACGCCCTCTTTGTGATGAATGGGTTGAGGGATGTCAGAGTGGTTTGAGCTTTGTTGCCTCGAGGCTCATTATTTGAAAGAGCTGTAATGCTCATTGGAAAAATATACATTTTGTGACAAATTAAATGCATCATAACGTGGGCTCTCTCGTCCGTAGATAAAGGACCAGGCAGCTCATTTGTTGGACATTTTAAATTGTGAATAAATCGTAATATTCGGTTTGAACAAACAATAGGTAGAAGTAATTTTCGATATTTTTAATTTAGTAACGGTGCAACCTCCACGGCGAAAGCGGGATAAGCTTTCATCTCGGGTAGTTCGATTGCGAGCGACATTTCTGTAGGCCAACTAGATTCCAGCCATGAGGGGTCAGTTGGGGCATTGATAGCTGCTACTCTATTATTAACGAATGTCTTGGTTTTATTAGAAGCTTTTAGCTACAATAATTACGCTAGAGTCCGTACGCAATCCCACTGGATTATTATTTTCATGGCTATGATTGTGACAACAAGATTAAAGAGAAGAATTCTGTGGGCTCGGCGAACAGAAGATTGTTTCTCTATTATGGTTTTGGCAAATGTTATGCGGACTGGGCCCCCGTGGTGGATTATGGCCTAACCCTCCTCACGAAAGTGAAGAGAGACCCGTGCCCAGCAGTGGGACGTTATGGGTTGATGATGATGATGATGATGAAATGTTATGCAATGGTAGAAATCTTGTTCAGCTAAATATATTGCAGCGAGTTCAGCTTGTTCCTCTACATTTATCTATAACTTATATCTGACACTGCACCTGCTCAAATTCAATAAATAACTCTTCAAATTTCGACAATTTCATCGCAAGTTTACTCTGTTCAAGTTGAGAAATAGTCTCCAAAATTTCTAAAATATATTAACTAGGTGATTTTTAAATTCAGTAGGGCGTCCATTCAAATAACTAGGAACGCTTAGAAGTTAAATGATATCGTCGCACGATATTATGAAGCTTGCGATGAGTTAAATCGAAAGAACTAGGTAATAAGTGTACCTATACGTTAACATGAAAGCATACGCTCCTCGCTGTGTCGTCCCAGCTGATCGGCGGCGGGGTCCGTCAGGCACCAGTTTGCTATTCCGCAGCGCTCGAGGAGTCGGCATGCACTCCGCAGAAGCTCACGAACAGCGGCCGCGTTATGTACGCCTGGCGGTGGTGATAAGCGATGGTGGATGCAGTGATACATACTGGAATAGATTGTTACAACGAGCTTAGAAAATAGTTTAGAAATGGGAATGAAGATGTTAAGCAGTGCTTAGAACTTTAAGTTATTATGCAGTGCGTATAGTGTAATATTATTGTGGAATGAGATTCAATAGTTAAGTTATGTTATTATTACATATGGACACTCAATGGGTAAGCAAAAGATTGTTACTTTAGGTTTGTCTTGAGGACATTCAGACTGAAGTTTAGTTTAGGTTTAGGTAGGCTAAATTGCGCTACGTACCTATATTTAATAGGCACTGGCTGTTATGAAAGTGGGTAACTGTGAAATGACTGGGTTTGTATATTTATGGAAAAATTTTAAAAAGAAACAGCACGGCCAATATATGACAGCTCATCGACCCTAAGCGGAGCTAAATTCCCTAAAACTCCCAATTAAATTGCTAGGAGAGATAAAAGGAACGGGCTCACACTATAGGCAGACAGGTAAGTGATGTGTCCGGATTGGCTTCAATATCCTCTTCACGATCTTCTAGGTCTCGCCTGCTCATGTCATAATTATACTTTAGCGAAGTTTCCGTGGCATGCAGACGGCCCCGACTGGCGGCAATGAGGCCGCGTAAACTGGTGTTCCTTTGAGTTTCCATCAGGAAATACCCACCTATCCTTCATATTGCGTGGCGGACACATAGCGATGAATCCGGACGTCCTTAGCTCGAGTAAAATCTGCAAACTCCTTAGTAATCTGATAATGAGTGACGTCTGCATGTTGTGCTATGTAACATATGTAAAGTGTATTTGAATATGGAGTTGGCAGTAGGTAAGTTTCGGTGATGACGGTGGCTTTCAAAGACGGGGCGTGAGCACATATTGACGCGATTTGTTTTGCTGTAAAGCGGAGGACCTTCCTCTTTTAATCAGTTAAAGATAAGTAGGACTGAACCTAAGTACTATCCTGCTTACAAACAATGAGCAATTCGAAACCCAGATATTATGGGTATACATAAAAATTTAACAGCTTGGAGAATTAGGACAGGTGGCCAGACTACCATTCAATTATTAGGTAGGGGGCCGAGGCCAGCTGTTGTTGCCGAGTGTCGAAACTGGTTACTCAGTATCAACTCCGTGTTATACACCAGTCGCTCATGTTAATTATAATTATTATTGTACCATTGAGTAATCTATTCTTATTTACAGTAAGTAGGTATCTATATAGAAGCCTAACGACAATGAGTAATAATGTATAGGTATGTGAAACGCCTAAAACTTCGACGTCGACTTCGACGTCTGATCCTGGAGCGGCGTTGGGAATCGTCCTTCGGTTTGTTGAAGTCGTGGTGTAACAATCGATGATGGGGTTTCCCGCAATCATCCTTATCGCAGGCCGGGGCGGTACATGACACACGCGTGGCGTGAAAGTAGGCATTTTTTTTTTTTAACGTTCAGCGTGTTGCCATCTAGTCTCATGTAATGCCTTTTTAAACTGGCTGCAGTCGGTAAGTTTATGTTTAGAGAGACGGCAAAATCGCCAGTTATCATCGTCGCCGCTTTGTAACAAAAGAGTGTGCGTGCGATTAGTACTATCGTTGTTTTTATATCTATTCTGGTCAGTGCAAGGGTTCATAAAGTAAACATTAGCTGTAGCGGATATCTTCATAGCTTCCTCGTATAGAAAATCTGATAAGATTTCTATTAGCGGTTTCTGGTTATCAGTAATCAGAGGATAACTATAGTGGGACCATTTAGACACTAATATTGTGGGAAATTTGGACAATATTATTGAAACAATGCTCATATCTCTCCGACCGCTCGCACTGCCTCCATCAGATTTTGTACTTTCACAGAAAATAGTCGAGGCGGACCGACTTAATACTACCCTACACTGTCTTATAAAAAAAGGAAATAAAACTAAACTTAAATCTACCTACGTATATATTATGTTCAATGAGCGCGTCGCTAACAGATATAAAATTGGGTAGGCAGGTACCTCTGCATATTAGTTTGATAGCTTCAAAGCTCGATTTCTGTAAACAAATCAACAGGCCTCTCTCTACCAATAGAAGAAAAATAAAGAAACAGTCTTACATTATCTCCGGCCATGGCTGACCAATCACGTTTCTTCCTTGGGTCATTCATTTTCGGCGTCACCAACACACCAAAATTACTCAGAATTTAACTTTTCGTTGATGCGCGTCCGATAACTTAGATGGTTTGGGCTACAGAACACTTCAATCAGCCCCTTTTAGATTGGAACTAAAGGTAGGGGCGCATGCGATCAATAAACCCAGTGTTGCAAGTATCCCATTAAACAAATTAATTCTATAATGGTAGATTTTGTCACTGGAAATATCTTCAGAAAGTTTAAATCTGGGATTACGTTAATAATTACTTAAGTCAATGTCATTAACTAAAATAAATAGTTATCTAGCTCTTGCTCGTGACTTTGCATGCGTGGACTATCGAGATATGTCATTATGGTTCAATAGTCATGAATGAAGTCCATTGCAGTTTTCTTGAACACTTTTTACCCGATTGCGCCAAGAGGAGAGTAATGATTTTTGAGTTTATGTATGTACTTATTGACGGTGAAGTATCAATATCTAATAACTAACATTTTGGCGATATTCGTAGGTAAAATATAATAGAGCTCTTATAGGCAAAGACATAAGGTCTTGAATTAATCTTATTTTTTTAAGGCGTTACCTTCTTTTTTTTAAATACAAGTAACTTTTTGATTCAAATGTTAATAACTATAGAAATGTAACGTTTTTTTCGCCTTCTGTAAAATCATGATTTTACCTGTTACCTGGCCCACACCCCTAGCGAGATGCTCCTTCCCTCAAGTATATCGAGTGTGTGATAGCTCGTACACAAATCATACTCGTGAACGGGCGCTGCGTGGTCTGGTCCCTGGTTTCTCATAAATTATGATCACTGCAGCTTTTATTTGTTTTATTTATTTATTTTGTTTAATCACCAGTCAATCATTGCGTCATCACAGATATCTCACTGGCACTTTTAAATTAATCGGTACGATTTAACTATATTGCCACTAGTTGCGCCCTGCGATTTCACCCGAGTAGTTACCGTTTAGTCCCACGGGAATATACTATCGGGATAAAAAGTACTCTATTACTCAATCCTGGTTATAAACTATCTGTGTTCCAAATTTCATTCGAATCCGTTGAGTAGTTTTTGCGTGAAAGAGGAACAAACGTCCATCCATCCATTCTCACAAACTTTCGCATTTATAATATTAGTAAGATTACGTAGATTATGTTATATAGCTAGCACCTACTTACAGCAGACATAAAATCTCCAGCTCTGATCCTAAATCTATAAAACGATCTCCCTTGAGCGACCTGCACAAGAATACTTTTTGCTGATAATATCTCTTCCGCAATAACCATTTGTAATGAATAATAAATAATCATAATTTTGACATAATAATACGTTTCTGACACAAACCAAACCATATAATGATCTGTTATGCTATTATTGGCTGGTTAAATAGTAACAGTTTCCATTAACGAAAAACTAATTTCGTAGGTAAATTAAAGGTAAAGAAACAAAATTTTTGGGGATGACAATTGGTAGAAATTTTAATTAGAAATTACATGTAGTGCATATGATGTTTGTCCTATACAGATTGCACGAGGAACTCCAGATGCGAGGACATGTAGCCTCGCTCCTTATAAGGACTGCTGATCTGGGAGTGTTCAACTGATATTATACGATGTACATTGAAGTGGGAGGCCTCTTCTGTAAGAGACCGCCTGGCCTATGGAAGAACCACACCTTTGCCAGATATTTGTCCACCAAGCAGTAGTGTGCAAACATTACTGTGTTCCGGTTTGAAAGGCATTGTTTTCAACGAAATTACTGGGCATATGAGATTTTAGAACCGATGTCTCAAGGTGACGAGCGGAGTGCAGTGCCGCGCAGGATTGCCTATGCCACGCAGGGTTCTGGGTGGTGCTGTAACTGTTATGGGCAGGCGTGTCGCTTACCATCAGGTGAACGACTTGCTCGTCTCGTCACTCAGTCAAATAAATAAGTTTGAAAAAGGAATGAAAAGTGAAAAGCTTTATATTACCTACCTACCGTTATAAACTTTAACCTACCTATCATACCAGGTAGAAACCTTTATCTTCGAGAACGTAGCTATGTTATACCTAGTATCAGTTACTTTTCTAACATAATCTTGATGGTAGTCTGTCATGCCATGACCATGCATGACTTATGACTAGAGAATAGGTAGATAGGTACGATCGCGTAAATATTTTCCAATCCCGGGATTTCGTGATTTGTGATTGTACTATCACCAAATATATTATAATAAATTAGAGCTTGTAAATTTTAATACTTACATCATACATTAAAATTTAACATCTAACTAATTCTTCGTTTTTGCTTAGTCATTTTTGCTAAAAATTATACAGTGTCATTCAAGAGATCCAGACGACCTTTCGTGAGGGACTCCGAAGGGCGCCGCTCTCCCCCGCGGGGAACAAGGATGGTTGCTAATTTTGATTCGCTCGCACAGGCCTGACTGTCAATATGTTTTCCAGACTGTATTCGGTCACTTCCATAAACCAACTATTTTAGCACCATCGCTTGCTTTGTATGCGACGGCTGCACACCCAGCTTGCCAACGCCAGAGTGTTATACAGCGAGATCCGCTTTAAACTGATTTATTAGCAGTACAACATGTACGTGGCCTCACCAAGTGAATGACCTACAACGAGCCGCTCATCGATCAATACCAAAACCGGCAGTGAATCACAACCCGGCGACGTCTACAAGCTAAGCAATATTAAGTACTTACTATGTATTCTGTGGTACTAAGCAGATGGACTCTTCAATTATTACAATTCTAAAAAGAAAAAAAACCCGATTAGCCTCGATTGTAATTGTTCCAATGAAATGAAAGATGTAGGACCTGGGTACTGAAATAAGTCGCATGTCTGTCTAACTAGAAAAATAGGTACACTGATCTAACGAAAAAATTAATATATAAACCTACTTACAACAATGCAGGAAAGTATTTCTGAAGTAAAATTTCTATTTGCCCTACTTGAAAGCAAAATAAGTACCTAAAGCCAAATACAATCGCTAGAATGTAATATCGAAGGCTTAGAACTTAAATTTGAATATTATTCAACTAAATTAAAGATTTGCTCCCCAACCACATATAAATAAACGAGTTTGTATTGGTAGGCCTCTTCTGCAGGAAATCGCCTGGGATAGTACCACACCTTTGCCAGATAGGTATATTCATCCGCCAAGCAGTAGTGTGAAAGCAATACTGTGTTCCGGTTTGAAGGGCGTTGTTTCCAGCAAAATTACTGGGCATGGGTAGGTATGCCACTTTAGAGCCCATGTCTCAGGGTGACGAGAGCAGTGCAGTGCCGCACAGAATTAGGTATGCAAAGCAGTGTTCTGGGTGTTGCTGTAACTTTTATGGGCCGGGGTAGCGCTTACCATCAGGTGAACGACTTGCTCGTCTCGTCACTCAGTCAAATAAGTATACCATGGCCAAATACACTGTAGGTATATAATTAGATATTTCCACCTAGAGCAAGGCTGTAAAAGTCAATGTTCGCTACATAAATAGGTAGGTTCGATCCTATGATTGGTGAGAGGACGTCCACTGGCGCATAGTATATTGAATTTGGCTGCTTCCCTTTCTCCCCACTGCAAAGTATTATCAAGGATTGCGTTTCGATTATAACTTTCGCCATTGTCTAATAACATATTCCATAGGTGGGGTGAACGGGAATAACCCCAAATTATTTGCTGCGGGCCCCGCGATGGCTTAATCCAGTACCAAGTGCACCTAGTATAATATAATGAACATATACATGACGGCAATTATTTTTTTCAAAAATAAAGCCCTCAAATGCAAGCAGAACAGATAAAATCATGTTAAAAGCTTCCATTACATACCTACTAACACACTTATGAAGCTAATGAAAGCGTTAAAAACATAAAATTATATCTAGATCTCTTTTGGATTATAGTGAGGAGGGCGGGATAGAAAGAAAAGACCAATAATTATTTAAAGTTCTCAGATTATATATTAGAACAATAAGATCGTCTACGAATGTGTAAGTATACATGAATCCTAAAGTACTACAATCATTGCCTCGAAGGCTGCATCATTATGTTGAAATATCGTAGTCGTAACTACGTAAGTTAGGTTTAATAAATACTGTTACAAAGTCCGAGTTTTCGGTCACGAAGAACTACACAGATTACACATCAATATAAGTAATATTGTACTTAAAAGTACCTAAAACACATTGATTAAAACTAACATTTCAAACACAAAACATTTATAGCACACTAAGTGTATCATAATATAAATGAATTAAGACGATTGTATACAATAGCTAAAGAATATTTCAAGAAGTAATGTTGTACTTAAAAGTACCTAATAATACACATTCATTAAAACTAACATTTATAACACAATACAAATATATAGCACACTAAAGGTTCGGATAGACATGCTCGTTACTAGCACGAAAGTATGCTATTGATGAGCAATTGCTACTTAGTGGTATGTGTGTCAAAGTGTTGCTAGTAATTAGCATGCTTATTAAGAGCATGCTGCGCGGGTGGAAGGGGGCGTGCTTTGAGCGCCTCTTTCGCGTCCTCCGTCACGGATTGTTCAAAATGAGTATGCTTTTTTTATTCAAATGCATACAGCTAAAAAACATGCTCGTTTTACGCATGCTAATAAGCATACTATTTTAGTAGCATGTCTATCCGTACAGTATTATAATATTAACGAATTAAGACGATTGTATACAATAGCTAAAGAATATTTCAAGTAGTAATATTGTACTTAAAAGTACCTAATTATACACATTCATTAAAACTAACATTTCGTAGAGAATACAAAAAATATAGCACACCAAGTATTATAGTATAAACATATGTATTAATTAGAGATTTATATTTTTATCGTGTAAAAGCGAATATTTTTGCCTATTTACAAATAAACGATTTGAGTTTTGAGTTTTTCATGTTATGACAATTGTATACAATAGCTAAAGAATATTGTAAGTAATAATATTGTACTTATGAGTACGTAATACACATTAATTAAAACTAACATTTCGAACAGAGTACAAATATAGCACACCGAGTATTATAGACATTTAGTATTAAGACAATAATATATTATTATAAGTAAGTACCTAGTCGAGGTGGCCCTCGTCATGTCGGCAGCGGCTGTGCCTCGCTGTATAGTAAAGTATAGCGAGGCTGGCTCTTTGTGCCTCGAGTGGATAAAAAGTATCCTCGCTAGATCTTTAGTATATAAAGTTAAAATCTACAATAAGTTTATATTACTCCAAAATGCACACACAATAATATGTTGATATAGATTGTGTACAGACAAAAAATCTACAGTCTTTGAAAGTAAAATATTAGTAAGTAATTAGTAGTAAAATTCTAATTCTACTGGATAACAAGCTTTTTCTTTTATTTTGCGGCGGCAGTCCTTATAACTTCATTTTTCATTTTGTTCAAGTTTGAGATGAAGTTTGATTAAGTATAATCGGGTTTTTTTTTAATATTTGTATCCAAGGAATAGGAAGTCATCTGCGTTGTATAGAACGATATTATCATGTCCTGGTCTGAATCTCGAATTCCGTAATGCTTAATTATTATTTTCTCCAAGTACTAATCTCATTCTTTCTAATTTCACGTCTATCTCTTCCCGAGAAATTCTGTCACCCATCCTTATTACCTGAGGCACAATAGTTAGCACTCTTTCTTCAGCGGCGTCCTGAGGCTCGTTGTCATTAGGGCGAACATCTTGGTTTTGGGTTTCATTAGTTTGAGCATCTTGCGACACGTTTTCATTAGGTTGAGCGTTTCGCAGATTGTCCTCGTTAGTTTGAGCTTCCTGTAGCTCGTTGCCATTAGGTTGAGCGGTGTTCTCGTTAGTTTGAGCATCCTGGGTTTCATTGCCATTGGGTTGAGCGTCTTGGAGAATGTTCTCTTTAGTTTGAGTGTCTTGGGGCCCATTACCCTTGGGTTGAGCGTCAAGAGGAGTGCTCTCGTTAGTTTGTAATTCCTGGGACTTATTTACATTAGATTGGGCGTTTTCAGGCTCACTTTCATTAGGTTGAGCGTCTCGAGACTCATTATCTTTAGGTTGAGCTTCTCGGGGTATATTCTCGTTAGTTTGAGCATTTCGAGGCTCATTGTCATTGGGCTGAGCATTGTCCTCGCTAGATTGAGCGTCCTTGGGTTCATTGCCATTAGGTTGAGCGTCTTCTGGGATGGTTTCGTTAGTTTGAGCGTCCTGACACTCATTTCCAATATGCTGAGATTCGTTTGCGTTAGATTGAGCCTCTAGGGGCTCATTCCTGTTAGGTTGAGAGTCTTCTGACTCATTTGCGTTAGGTTGAGCCCCTTCTGGCTCATTCCAGTTAGGTTGAGCGTCTTGTGGTTCATTCTGGTTATGTTGAGCCTCTGCAGACTCATTCCGGTTAGGTTGAGCCTCCACGGGCTCATTCCGGCTAAGTTGAGCCTCCAGGGGCTCATTCCGGTTAGATTGAGCCTCCATGGGCTCATTCCGGTTAGGTTGAGCCTCCATGGGCTCATTCCGGTTAGGTTGAGCCTCCAGGGGCTCATTCCGGTTAGGTTGAGCCTCCAGGGAATCATTTCGGTTAGGTTGAGCCTCCATGGCCTCATTCCGGTTAGGTTGAGCCTCGAGGGGCTCATTTCGGTTAGGTTGAGCGTTTTCGGGCTCATTTCGCAAACGAGCCCTCACATTTTCGTTAGCAGGAAGCAGTGGAAACACATTCTCGCCAGTGCGTACTACTCGAGCCACATTCCAAAAATCGCATCCAATTGGAGGAATACCTTGGTTGTTAGCACGAGCAATTGTTACCACATTTCCGTTGGCGTATACGGTTGGTGCCATATTATCTAGGGCACGAGGAGCTGAACCCACATTTCTATTAGCGCGTGCAGCTGGATCTACTAGAACTCCATTGCTGGTAGCATGAGGGCCTATACCAAAATACTCGGCTAAAATCTCAGAAAGTTCATTTTCTGGATGCTCAATTAACAAGAATGAATCATCATCATTTTCGTTGTCATTTAGATCTGCAAGTGCCATTTCCTCGAATATTTGAATAAATGTGAAAATTCGATAGGCGGTTTCTAACGGATTTCTGTTACCTTGAAGAGCTCGTGCTATATTTGCGTCAGGTGCTTCTGGTGGTTCTAAATTTCCGCGAGCACGACGTCCTGCCAAATTTCGGTTGGAACGAGAAGGTCCAGCTAAATTTCCATAAGCTCGGGAAGGGTCTGCCAAATTTCGATTGCCACGGGCAGGACCAGCTAAATTTCGAAAAGCTCGGGAAGGTTCTGCCGAATTTCGATTGCCACGGGCAGGGCCAGCTAAATTACCATATGGTCCTGCCCAATTTCGATTCGCACGGGAAGGTCCAGGCAAATTTCCAACGTCTCGAAATGATACAGGCAAATTTCCAATTTCACGAGAAGGTCCAGGCAAATTTTCTATTCCCCGAAAAGGTCCAGGCAAATTTCCAATTCCACGAGAAGGTCCAGGTAAATTTCCAATTCCGCGAGAAAGTTCAGGGAAATTTCCTATTCCGCGAGAAGGTCCAGGCGAATTTCCAAGTCCGCGAGAAAGTTCAGGGAAATTTCCTATTCCGCGAGAAGGTCCAGGCACATTTCCAATTCCGAGAGAAGGTCCAGGCAAATTTCCAATTCCGAGAGAAGGTCCAGGCATATTTCCAAATCCGCGAGAATGTCCAGGCAAATTACCAAGTCCGCGAGAAAGGTCAGGAAAATTTCCTATTCCGCGAGAAGGTCCAGGCAAATTTCCAATTCCGAGAGAAGGTCCAGGCAAATTTCCAAGTCCGCGAGATAGTTCAGGGAAATTTCCTATTCCACGAGAAGGTCCAAGCAAATTTCCAATTCCGAGAGAAGGTCCAGGCAAATTTCCAAGTCCGCGAGAAAGTTCAGGGAAATTTCCAAATCCGCGAGAAGGTCCAGGCAAATTTCCAAGTCCGCGAGAAAGTTCAGGAAAATTTCCAATTCCGCGAGAAGGTCCAGGCAAATTTCCCAGTCCGCGAGAAAGTTCAGGGAAATTTCCTATTCCGCGAGAAAGTTCAGGGAAATTGCCTATTCCGCGAGAAGGTCCAGGCAAATTTTCAATCCCGCGAGAAGGATCATGCAAATTTCCAATTCCGCGAGAAAGTCCAGGTATATTTCCAATCCCGCGAGAAGGATCATGCAAATTTCCAATTCCGCGAGAAAGTCCAGGCACATTTCCAATTCCGCGAGAAAGTCCAGGCAAATTTCCATTTCTGCGAGAATGTCCACGCAAATTTCCAATTCCGCGAGAAGGTCTAGGCAAATTTCCACCACGACCAGTAGGTCCAGCCCAATTTCCGATTCCACGAGAAAGTCTAGGCAAATTTCCACCACGACCAGTAGGTCCTGGCAAATTACCAATGCCGCGAGAAAGTCCAAGCAAATTTCCACCACGACCACTAGGTCCTGGCAAATTACCAATGCCGCGAGAAAGTCCAGGCAAATTTCTAATTCCGCGAGATTGCCCTGGCAAATTACCGATTCCGCGAGAAGGTCCTTGCAAATTTCCAATTCCACGAGTAGGTCTAGGCAAATTTCCACCACGACCAGTAGGTCCAAGCAAGTTTCCGATTCTGCGAGAAGGTCCAGGCAAATTTCCCATACCACGTGAAGGTCCAGACAAATTTCCAAATCCGCGAGAAGGTCTAGGCAAATTTCCTACACCGCGAGAAGGTCCGGCAAAATTTCCGTAATTACGGGAAGGACCTGCTAAATTTCCGTAAGCACGTCGAGCAGGTCCACCTAAATTTCTGTAAGTAGGTCCTGCAAAATTTCTGTTTGCCCGAGAAGGTCCAGGCAAATTTCCGTGACCACGAGATGGTCCTGCCAAATTTGCGTTCGCACGAGCCATTCGTGCCTCTCGGGCACTAGGCATCAAATTCCTTATAATAAAACCGTTACTCCTGTTAACATAACCGTTACTCCTGCCAGCCAAACCGTTATTCCTGTTGGCAAAACCGCTATTCCTGTTAGCAAAACCGTTATTACGGTTACGACCAACATCTCCACTCAAAAACTCTGCTACTAACTGGATTCCAGGATCATTCATTAACAATTGCTGGTTAATATTCGCATTATCGTGACGGTCTAAAGCCGCAAATCCAATTTCCTGGGCAGCTTGGAATTGATCCATGGCAGCAGCTTGGAATCCATTTATGACACCAGCTGGAACTTCATGTATGGGAGCTGCTTGGACTTCATTTATGGGAGCAGCTTGGACTCCATTAACGATAGCAGGTCTGTTCTCATTTGCGCGAGCATTTAGGGCCCCAACCCTGCGGTTGAGTTGAACCCCAGGGTTGGGACCCCCGGGCCCCCTAGGCCCCCCAGCCCCCCCAGGCCCCTCAGGCCCCCCGGGCCCCCCGGGCCCCCCAGGCCTCCCAGGCGCCCCAGGCCTCCCAGGTGCCCCAGGTCCCCCAGGCCCTCCAGGCCCCTCAGGCCCTCCAGGCCCCCCAGGCTCCCCAGGACCCCCAGGCCCCCCAGGGCCTCTCGGGCCCCCAGGCCCCCCAGGGCCCCTCGGGCCCCCAGGCTCTCCAGGGCCCTCAGGGCCCCGCGGCTCCTCAGGGCCCCACGGCTCCTCAGGGCCCTCAGGGTCCTCCAGGTCTGGTTCGAAGTACTCGACTAATAGATAAGGAAGGGGGTCATGCACGATAAGATAATCGTGACCTACTAATTCTATTTCCTGAATGTCAATGAAATTATTTAGATAGACTTGGATGGCTTGGATTTCATTCCTATTATCATCATCGGCTGGATCGTCATTCCCTATTTCTTGAGCTGCTTGGGCTACATTTCTATTAACTGCAGCAACTGGAGCGACATTCCTTATTTCTTCAGCAGCCGGGGCTACATTTCTATTAACTGCAGCAACTGGAGCGATATTCCTTATTTCTTCAGCAGCCGGGGCTACGTTTCTAATACCTGATGGAGCTTGAACTTCATTCCTGACATCTTGGGCAGCTTGTGCTCCATTCTCGTTAACTGGAACAGCTTCATCTTCATTCCCAATTTCTTGGAAAGCTTGTTCTCCATTTTCGTGAACTGAATCAGCTCCACCTTCATTACCAACTTCTTGGGCAGCTTGTGATACATTATCTTGAACTGGAACAGCTTCATTTTCATTCCCGATTTCTTGGGGAGCTTGTAGTCCAAACTCGTGAACTGGAACAGCCCCATCTTCACTCCCAATTTCTTGAACAGCTTGTGCTACATTCTCTTGAACTGGAACAGCTTCATCTTCATTCTCGATTCCTAGGGCAGCTTGTTCTCCATCCTGGTGAACTGAAACAGCTCCATCTACATTCCCAATTTCTTGGGCAGCTTGTGCTACATTTTCTTGAACTCGAACAGCTTCAACTTCATTCCCGATGTCTTGGTCATCTTTGGCATCGATTTCGTTCAATGGTGCAGCTGGTCCCGCATTCCCTATTTCTTGGGGGAATTGTGGATTGGTTGTTATTTCTTGAGTGGTTTTTTCTTCATCCACGTCAGCCGGAACCTCTTGGTCTTGAGATTCGGTTTCTAAGTTGTTGGCATTAGGCTGCCCACGCCTCTTAGCAGAGCTGCCTTCATCTGTCTGAAAAAGAAAACATAACATGTTATATTAATTAAATTGCGAGTGAAAGGAATGGCAGCCCGTGCCGATACACAAGAATTTCAACTGACCTGAAGATTAGAAGCCGTTAAGCGAACAACCACTACAAGCACTAAGTACTCGCATAAGGGCTCCTGTATGATTAGATACATCTTAGGCATTTCATTCATTTATTTTTAGTGACAGCGTACTTGTTAGCAGAACACATTTGTCGTTTGTGTGTCTGTTAGTCAAATTGGGTAGTGCTGGCCTGTAGTGTCAAAGTTTATCAATCTGGCCAAAAGCCTCTGACGTGGCTGAACGACTATCAATCAATAACAATGCAGCGCGGAGCGATAGAAAACCTTCCATAACTAACGAAAGTCATTGGCTGAGGATTAAACCCGGCGTCGTTGGGTTGCAAAGCGCACAAGTTACGCTTAAACCTTTGAAACTAATAAACAGTCGAGTCATGAAAGTGTCGCAGCAGCTCGGAGTTCTCGTAGTCTCGGAGGAAGCCTACTGGCTTGGGGCCAGATCTACCTATCAATTAGTACTGCTAAAATGAATTGTTAAAATATTCATTGCGCGCTGGGCAATGGGGTGTCAGATCAGGGGCGACGTCGCCGAGCCAGACCCAAGGAACGTTGGCGCGATGAGATTTATGCCTTGCAAGATCGGAGATTGCAGGGGACCGAGATATTTTGAAGGAAATGGAGGAGACCTTAGCCAAGCAGTGGGACATGGTGTTGAAAAAATAATATGCCCGACTGCTTTCTGAAAAATGTATACATACGTACCTATAGTTAGATAATAATACAGGTTGTTGCAGATGGTTTGCCAAAAAATGATGCTACTTATTGTTACTCTCAACAGGTATTCGGCGTTAAAGTTGTGGAGATCTTTTTTCTGTTTTTGACACTTAGATCCTCAAAATACCGGAGTAGGTAGGTACGTAATAACACATTGCCGTAAAAATTAGGCTAGAATTATTTGATGGCGAGGCCTCAGCCCACTGGGGAGGGCGTTTACACAAAATCACACAAAGACATTTTTATATTATTAATTTTTTTATATTTTTTAAATATATATGATTATAATTTTATTTAATCTATGTAAGTAAATATTTTTCATTTTAGGAAAGTTACTCAAAAAACAACATTAAGAAAATAGCTAACTGAAATAATAAAAGAGCATATTGTCCTCTTTGTTTAACTGAACGAACCAAAAATTGAGCTCCGGCCTCTCGCTCGCACTTCGCGTATTAAAAAGGTAGTATCTACTTATGATGATTTTACGATTATAAATTCGAATGGTTGAAAAACGTTTTGTAAATCTTAGCAAAACGCCACACTTGCACTATTTCATTTGCTAGGAACACCCATCGAAATTAGGGAAAAACCCATCCTCTACTAAAAATTAAATATTTAATTTTCCTAGCGCCTACGAAAAGCGCTCAGCCACCTACATGCTGCGCGAATTTAGCCGATTGCTTTTGTGATAGCCCAGGTACGCAACTATCGATCACATCGCAACGTTATTTCCGATTGGTATAAAATGTTCTGACGAAAGCAGGTAGGGCTGTCCAACATTTTTTTTTTGATAAACCAAATTTACCTGTTTAAACTAACAAAGAACTAGATGTATAGAATTCTCTAGAAACGAAAAGCATCCATGGACTACCTACCTATCCTGGACTGATTTTCTGAAAGATGTTATCTTCGGAAAATGTTAAAGCTCAATGATCATCCGGTAGGTAAGGCACCAAGGTGCCTCCATTGTTTCAGCTGAACAAAATACTTACAGCTTCTCCATCTTCGTCCATTTCCGAACTGCTGCGTTTTACCCCTGACATTTTGAGTTCTTGAAACTGAATTTATTTGAGAAATATCTTAGTGTCAATAATTTAGATTCAAACAAAGAAGAACCCCATTAATTCAGCACTGATACGTGATCGTGATGTCTACTGCAGTTTTACACGAAGGGCAATGCGGATAATCAATACTTAAAGTGTGTGTTGCTAGACTAAAAATATAAAACACAAGGACGTAAAATGTTTTTGTATATTTAAAATAATACTGCAATTCGTGGTGGAATTTGAAAGAATATGTAAGGAACAACTTTCAATGGGTACATTTTGTTATAATCACGAAAGCTAAAAACAATTGTTCCTGAACCATTTTTTTGTATAAATTTATATTACTTGTTAGATGCTCTAGGGTAATATTATACATTAACCCATACTGACAATATATACATATCGACTTAACTACTACTATTAAATAAATAATACTGCTAAATAAATACTAGTATTAGTCAACTGCATTAATCATACGTAGCCAAAACGAAAAAAAACGCAATAGACTTCCACATTTGACACAGACAGACATGACATGACATTACAACAGACAGAAGAGAGATGCCTGTTACTTTGTATCAATGTAGGTATCGTGTCGTAAAGCATCGTTAGAAAATGTGTCGATGCTATATCGATAGATAGCCGCTGCGGAATGAATCAATAACGAACTTATCAATTACACAGGAAAAGTAGATGTTGTGTGATATATAAATATAATAGTATACAGTCATAATATAATTGGGCTCTAAAACCCAGCTAAATCCGCGAGATTCGTGTTCAGTACTGCGGGCCTATTCAGCACGATGCGGATCAGCTCGAGTTCGTTTCATTTTGACGTTTGATTGCCACGGGACTCGTCATTCGTATTAAAATGACGAGTCCGGTGGCAATCAAACGTCAAAATGAAACGAACTCGCGCTGATCCGCATCGTGCCGAATAGCCCCGCTGGAGGTTGTACCTAATAGAAATAGTTAAATTAAAATATTATGAGGTAGGTAATGAAAAATATTAGTTTTTTATATTATTATTATATCGGCTAAAAGTGACGATTGTCTCAGAGTTCTGACTTTTGGTAGCCTGGGAAGGGTGGCAGAATGACAAAAAATGAGCTAGGCCGGCCCAGCCGCGCCGCACGTACACCAAACTCAAATGCTCAGCTGCAATTTTTTTTTTCTATTAATATTTTAAAACTGGTCGTAATATTAGATATTTTTTATATTTAATTTTTTATAGTGATACCTACAGGGTTTATTTTACACCCTGTATAGGTATAAATATTGTATAAAAAATATATTATTATAGATAAATGGATATAATTATTAGAGACAAAAATGTAAGCCTATCGACACTTGAAACAAACGAATTTTAGCAATTTTATTATTTTAAAATAGTTATACCTACTGTACACACATCTTATCATAATCAGCATTGATTGTTCTATACAAATAAGGTTTTTATAATCATTTTGAATCGGAGGAAGCTATGTTATAATAATAACAACGATTCCAGTCTCCTAAGGTTTTAGTTATCTGTTTTTAAACTTTTGATGGACTAAATATTACTTTTACGTTATAATTATATTGTATACGATATTTTCTATCCTATACTTACGAAAATCGATACGATATTGCTATGTCGTCATATGAATTTAAACAAAATATCGAGATTTCGACTGGTGCAGTTACTGTTGTATCGATACATAAGAGTATCGATACGTAGCGGGCATCGCTAACTAACTAGCAGACACTACACTAGGCAGAGAGAGAGAGAAATAAAGACCATAGTGCGTTATCGTATGCCAGAGCGGACGTTTTCTGTGTGATTGAAAGTCCGTAGAACTGTCGTAAAAACTTTTTTAGAAACTATTATTAAAGTGAGAAAAATGAAGCTCATAACAGTGGATGTGAAACTAAAATACTTATCGAGTGTATTTTTGCTGATGGTATTGAGTCAAACGGCCTCAGGTAAGTCTATTAAAATAGCCTCTAAATAAAAACAATGTAGGTGTCCAGTTGTCTCCTCGTTCTGTTCTTGTAGAGTTCTTTGAATATCTGAAAGTTTTTACTCTTTGATGACGTATCACTTAGATGCTTAGTGAGACGATCTGGAGGTCGGATCGCTTCTAGAAGGCGTATTGAGGAGAATCGTAAGACTTGGTTTCCAAGATTTCTAGGTCACACGAAGAGGTTTTAAACAAGTTTGTCGCTTTTATTTGGCGTTCAAGTTTTATGGTTTTAGATCACATTGTTCTGTGTTATAATAAAATTGTGACACATATGTTCAATTTATAATGTTTATCAGTAGGTGTACAGTAGCATGATATGGTTAACTAAGTACCTAAACTTTACAGTTAAAAGTAGGTAGGTAGCTACCTAAGTACATAATTACTACCTAATTAGTTTGTGTGTTTGATAGGAATTTAATTGTATGAATCACACACTAATTAGTCACTCACTACAACTCCTTTGAAATCGAAACTCATTGGCACTTTATATCGTCAGCTTATTCATAACTGTTGCATGAGGAATAAATCTGTGGCATTAGGCATTTAGGGAGACAATCGATTTTTAATTGGTGCTTGACAGGATCCGTTCCTACACAGCTGAGAAGTTAAGACCTCATTTGATGTAGGTGCCTGTATTATGCTAACTTCATATCCATCAAAACATATTATTCTAAGATACAATAGGATCAGATAAAACTGTGGTCCTGAATCGATTATACGCTAGTTCAGGCAGAGTTATAAGTTTAAGACTAAACATTCTCCAGGTTTTTTTTTTAAATAATGCGTACATTACATAGATGCAGACCCCTAACTAAGCTTCCCTGTATCTAGGGAATCAGGAACTACGAGGGTCAGTGATCTACAAACACCTAGACTTAGCAACAAATCTTTTCCCTGTGCGGGAATAGAACCCGCAATCTCACGCTTTGCACTTATGCGCAGAGACCGTCAAGTTAAGCAGCATTCTTTCATTTTGCCCAGAACTTAAATGACGTTTATCAATTTAAGAGGGATTTGTAAGTAAATTGGTGTAAGCATTAGTGTAATTGTAAGTCAAATTTGAAATTTTAATGTGAAATAGTTTTTGAGTTATGAGGGGGTCAAAAGTGGCTCCAAATGGTTGGTGTAGTATATATACACGGTGCTGCTCGCCATCGCTTGAACTTGGCTTGACACGGTACCGCTTGTCTAGATAGGAGATCCTTAATGGCCCTCATGTCTCGCATAAGGGCCGAAACCGCGTGTGCACGCGACGGCTACCCGCCGCGGGCGCCCGGAGCGGGGGCCCCCGGCCGTCGCGTGTGTCGTGGAGAGCGGATTTCGCAGTACCACTTACTAGCTCAAAAAATATCGATCCTAAGAAAAAAAAATATGAGAACCAAAATTGTAGGAAATTTAATTTAAAACAACTTTTGTTATAACCATTTTTCGTGTAAAATTTAAATAAAACGAGTTATAAAAATAATTTGTTTTTGACACAATTTAACTACGGAACCCTAAAAAAGATTATTCAAAATAATAGTTTGTTACAAATGTATCCAAAGTGCAATTAATTAATAGAAATTTATTAAATCCCGGGGCTAAATTCAGGGATTTTAGAGGACGTTTTATCAGCTCTATGTTACTTCCACCACCGAAGAATAGGTAAATAGGTCACTGGTGGTTATAAGTATGAGGTACATAACAAAAATAAAAAAATAAAAGTTGAATTGAGAACCCCCTCCTATTTCTGAAAGTCGGTATGTGTTACCAGTGACAGGACCCGCGCGTGCTCCCGCGACGGCCGGCGGCCGCCCGTCGCACGGAGGCGGGCCCCGGCGCACGGGCGCGAGCCACATAAGCCCGCGACGGGACCCGCTCCACGCAGCGTTGTCCCTAAATGTGTGATGCTATGTTTTCTTTCGTTGAACTGTATGCTCTACGCTCGAGGTATTAATACTTTTGCTGCCCTTGACGCATGTGCGTTGTATACGTGTGATTAATTTGCACTTAAATAAAAATCCTAAGCAACAATTGAGTCAAGCTCAATGCTATTAGTTACTAGCAGGACCCGGCATCTTTAGAAGACCCTACCAAAGCTTCATCACAATCTGATCAAGGGTTTAGTTACCACCAATTAAAAGTATTGTGTGTGTAAATTCCGAATGTAAGAGATTAAGTTACGATTTTGTTTCCTTGTCATATAGCTAGATAGGTAGATAAAACTCCTTATTAAAACAACACAGAACAAAGAAAACTTAGAGCAAATACTAAATGAACTATTAGTAATAGCTCTGATAGAAATTGCCATAGTTTTTGTGCTCACTGCGCTTACATTATTGTTTTTAGGTATAGACTAAATCCACCCCCGCAACCGGCCAGCGGCCAAGCACCCCTTAGAAAAAATCTAGATACGCCAATGATTTTATTCATTTAATTTTTGACCCTGATTGAGGCTAGTGGCCCTTGATACCAAAGCAAATTACTGGAAATCCAAAATTTTTTGCACAAGGAAAGGTTAAAAGTTAAATGAAAAGTATGTAGCAAACAAACGTAATAGACAACATTGAAACTACGTCATTTTCTTGTAATACATTTCATTCCACAGACAAATGATTCAATGAACTTACAATAGCAACTTTTGGTTCATTGATACATGAACAATCAGTGGGCAATGATCCTTGTTAACATCGGTTTGCCCTTTATAACAAAATAGAAAATATTATCAACTAACTCTTGGTCCCGTTTGTTATCGATAGCAGTTGAAAAGCCATGCCTTGAACAACCTGACAAACTTTGACACTAGAGGCCGACACTGGGGTGCGGGCCAGGTAACCTCCGCGAGTGCCCGGCTGTTGTTCGTCCCTCTTGATGCGTTGCATCCGGAGGGAAGGGCAGCAGCTGGGCCGGTGTACCCTGGGGTTCGGTCAGCAATTCTCCTAGGAGAATTGGTGGCCGTAGCAAATAACCTGGCGAGAAGAGGTCCTTCGCGTGTCCCTTTGATCAGCAGAGGGCACAGCGAGGGACCAATAACGGGGACTTTTGGGCCGCGGATCGGGGGTCCAACGCCCAAGTTAGAAGTCCCGAGCTGAGGTGCGGCCCGTGTGTTCCGGAACGCACCCAGCGGAGAAAGAGGCCCAAGCCTCACGTGGCGAGCCCGGGAGGGCGCCCGCAGAGGTGGTCGCGGAAGCGCCGTGCGAACCCGTAATCACCTCCATAATGCGGAGAGGAGAACACCCCGGGGTTTTAGAGGGTAAACCCCGCCAGACAAGCTGGGGGGGAGTCCCACATAACTCCCCCCCCCCCCCCCCGGGCCGGGTGGTATGCCTAATGCATTATGCCTAAGGCCGACACTACCTTATTCGACAATCAACATATATCTACTACTAGCTGCGCCCCGTGGTTTCACCCACGTAGTTCCCGTTCCCGCGGGAATACGTGGATAAAATATAGCCTAAGTCACTCGCTGATAATGTAGCTTTCCGCTGATAATGTAGCTGAAAGAGTTTTTAAAATCGGTAAAATTTATATCTAAACAGAAGCCTAAAAAATAATTTTCAAGCTTCTAGCTACAAAAATGACGAAACTTCCATACAAACTTTCATCTCCTATTTCAACCCCTTACAGCGCTTTTTTCGCATTAGAAAGTAGCGTATGTCCTTTCTCAGGCTCTAGACTATCTGTGTACCAAATTTCATTTCAATCGGTTCAGTAGTTGAGGCGTGAAAGAGCAACTGACAGACAGACCAGACAGACAGACAGAGTTACTTTCGCATTTATAAATATAAAGTAGGAAGTAGGGATGTTTAGTTTAATCTTGAAACTTTGCTTGTTTGGATATAATAAAAGTATTTTATTTCTGCAGACAACATCTATGAAGTATCTACGTACAATGACGTATTATACCTACGTAAAAGAAAAAAAAAAGCTATCAAACCATTATGGAGCTGAGTCATAATAAACACACATATTTTTGGATTGATTAACATATATTATAGACAAGCAGCATTGATATTTTCACTACAGCTCAACTAAATAAAGACAGATTCGTAAGGTGTTTATAGTTAGTTATCTATTAGTATTTAGTAGGCGGGTTTTCCCACTGATGCGACAAAGCTGGCGGGGAGATAGGAAATAACCGTCCTTTTCAGTATAAGCGTAGAAAATATAACTTTGCGTTTAACAAAGTTACTAAACACAAGGTTGGCCAGACTTAGGAAAAAAAACTGTGTGGAGATAAGGAAGTTTCACAGTTGAATTGTTAATTATAATGGTATCTTACAATTGACAATCCAATACCATTTGTGTAGCAGTCTTAAAACAATTTTTTTTAATGAATTGGGTGGTTCGTTCTAACTCATAAGGTCTTTATTAGAACAGACTCAAAATTAGTTTAGTAATAATTCAAACTTTTTATTTCAGGCAACATAAGAAGATAGTTACAAACACAACTGGGTACTGGGGGGTAAATAATCACTATTATTAAAGTAATACGTAAACCAAATACATGCTGTGTCGGTACATCAACTCGACATTTTTTCTATTCATTTGTTTTTTTTTTTTGAGATTTATCTGAAGAAAACTAGAATGCATTTGTTTAATAGATGTAACAATACATTACAAAACATGTGTAATACAAATATTTCAATGTATTTTTTCTTGTTTGCTGTCCATCTGTGAAGTTACTCGTTTCATTTTTGCCCGGTGTAAAAAAGGACTCTTTAAGTCACGGAAAAGCGTGCTTAAAGTGCGGGTTTAGGTCACACTGTGCTATAAAGTATTTTTTTGTGCCTAAAGGATTAAATCATATATTTATTTGGTGCCTTTTATAGTTTCTTTTTTACACAACATCTTGAGGAAACCCACATGCCCGACAATTATTTCGGAGTATATGATCCACCAATTCGGGCGAGGCTCCCGTGCTGGATTATGGCTTAATCCTCCTCACGAAAGTGAGGAGAGATCTGTACCCAGCGGTGGGCCGATATGCGTTGATGATGATGATGAAAGTTTAAAAAAAAAATACTGCAAGTCTTTCATATCTTACCACAAACCACTACAAACATTAATGTTTTGAGTGTAACAACCTCGTTCCAAAACACTGTCGTGTGAAGTTAAACACTGCTTAACAAGCAGATTGAAGTTTCCTGCGTTTTCAATTAAAACTAATCATGACGCTCAGCACTTTATTTCGACAATTGTCACAATTCGTCCACATCTTTGAAGTTGGCATTTATGAGCTTTCATTGGGCGATATACGGCCCAAAAGAGTAATTGGATTGATCGACATTGACCACAAGAAGTATGTTAAGAATCTTGTAAACCTTGGCAAGATTTCGTGCATTTCTTTTATAGGCAGTAACAAAACAAAATGAGCAAAAAAAAAATGAATGGTTAAGATTTATTCAACCGATAGACTGTTATTTCTGTTATCTTATGGGCTTTGGCAATTTTATTTATATCTACCCATGTCAATTAATCTTACTTATATTATAAATGCGAAAGTGTGTTGGTGCGTTTGTATGTTTGTCATCTCTTCACGCCGCGCCGTAACGGCCGAAAATAGAAAATAAAATAAATTTTATCCCGTAAAAATTAACGGTTCCTGTGGGATAAGAGTTAACGCGGATGAAACCGCGGGGCACTGCTAGTATGTAAAAATGTCTACAATCTGATGAATTTAGAATTTGCTGAAAAACTACGCAACAAATTCTTATGAAACCCCGAAGGAATGAAACCAGACAGGGAACAACAACAACCCCTGAAAAGGGTCCAGCATCGGCAGCTTAGGAATTCCGAAGATAAATTATATACAGTTAACAAAACACGTAAAATAAATTCATCGAATTGAAAATTAATAACACTTATGTCCAAGATCACAACAATTTGGTTTTTGTTGGCGTGGATCTTTCCATAGGGTAATAATACCGGACTTGTTTTTGTTTTGAATGAGCGGAGATAGTGACCAGTTTGCTTTGACGAATGGTAAAGCCCATTGATATATAAAAAAATGCATAAATCAGTATATGAATGCATAGGTCATTGCTTTGGGGTCGAATCGAATACGATTTTGGTGTTCATAACTATGAGGAGGGCAGAGAGGCGGCAGGAGTGACCAGCGCTTCGTATATTCTACTATTTCATATCAATGAACCATGCGTAAACGCGATCAATTGTCCAAAACGATCACGACTGCTGGTCTGCCCACTGGTCTCTTCGCCTCTGTGCCCCCATTCTGTGACCGCTTTCACTCATCTGCCTTCATTTCTAAACAATTGAATTTGAGCCTTCCAATGCCGCTATACCAATTATAGTCGTATGTATAAGCAAATTAAATGTACATTGTTGCAAAATCAGTCGCTTTGTCACCGCTCGTCAGTCTATGCTGATCCTAAACATCCAAAACTTTTATAAATAAAAGGATATTTGGAAGCATGCAGACGGAGGCTAGCCAACACAAATAAACCTTTCTATCAGTGCAATTCTGCACATCCTTCAATTAAGTGCTTAACCGACACTCACGCGTATTAACCGCATGAATTCCAAGATGTTATCTGTCATTATCAACCGCCAACACGAGGCCGTAGCCACAGAAACAGAAAATATAATTATCTTCATACAACGGTGCTAAACGCGTCCTGTGTGCGTGTCTGTACGCACTCGTACTATTCTAATATGAATTATGAATTCGAATTTATTTTTATTGAAACCTCACTAACATTAAAAACTAGCACCGCCCCGCGGTTTTATTCGCGTTCTTTATTATCCCACATTAAAAAGCGTTAACGAGTTAAAATGTATCGTTTTTTCTTTCTAAATACAAAATAATAATTTTGTTTCATCAAAATTGGTTCAGCAGTTTCGGCGTGAAGAGAGGACAAATCCACTAACATACCACCTTTCGCTTCTTATCTTACTTCTTACTGACTTCATCTAACTATTATTATTATAAAGGCGAAAGTTTCTCCTCCCTCACATTGAAGCTGTAAAAATTGACGGTTCCTGTGGGATAATAGTTAACGCGAGTGAAACCGCGGCGCGCCGCTAGTTTTTAATATAGTCGAAGTAAACTTAACCCGAAATGGAAGGGAAACATCGTGAGGGAACTCACAGGCTCAAGAATTATTTCAGAGCTGTGTGAGTTCGCCGATGTCACTCGAAAAGCGCCACGTCTGCCGTATGTCAGACGAGCTATGGGCGAATTAGTGTTGAATGGGTCCCTCAGCAAGTAAAAAGGACAGCCGGCTGGCCTAGAGGGAGGTGGAAAGACAAGCTTGAGGATGAGAAAATAAATACTTACATCAAATTTAAACGTTAGGAACTGAATTTTTTTCCCCAAAAATATCCCCAAGGTATTCCGTGTCTGCAATTATCCCCAGAATTATATTTTTCCCCAAAAAACCCCAATCTGGAGACACAGCCCGGCCCGGTGGATTATGGCCTGGGGGTAACCACGTACTTACTCTTATTCCATGCAGTTCATTTTAAGGCCGTAAACTGAACGGACTACATTGGCATAAATGACAAACATGACGTGACGTCACTCAAAAATAGACTGCAGAGAATGAGAGCGAAAGAGAATGAGATGGAGCTATATAAACCCCATAAATGCAAACAAGTTGTTGCGATCTCTTTGGATAAATGTCTCTGGTCGACTTATGAACGCTGAGCGATGTTCGTGGTGACAGTTAGCAAGGCAGTTCAGTTAAAGGCCTTAAACTGGATGGATTTAACTGTTCGTGGTGAGGCCCCCGATCCCCATGTAACTGAGGTGAGACCCCTGCTCAGCAGTGGACGGAAAGTGGGTGTTGTAAGGTTGAAAACACCCAACATTGCTAAAATCTCGAATGCTTCACGATGCAACGCACTTTAAATAAAAAACCAAACCGGTCTGCCACTTCACGTCATCCTTGCAAATGGTCATTATATTTTATGAGGCTTCATTAACTCTAGTCGGTACACTAGCACACGTTACACGTATTAATTTGCCTATGGCGTGGCGTAGCCAATTTCTACATATACGAGTATACATGTCCTCTTACGTCCGTTGTAGATGATTTAGCAGCGCCTGTTCTGCGGAAAACACCCACATGGATGGCTATGTAGGTAAACAAACATGAAAGCGACAAGCTCGCCGACACCTTGCGCAAACTTGTACTCAATTCCTACATGTTATATTACACCAGATGTTACCCGGGACGTTGTTCACGTTTTCCATTTTGTTTCAACTCGACCATGAACCCATAGAAGACGAACACACTAAAACAACATTCATTTTTATTATGCGCCCGCAAAGCAGTAATGTGCAAACACTACCGTGTTCCGGCTTGAAGGGCAGTTTCCAGCGAAGTTACAGGGCATATGGGACTTTAGAACCGATGTCTCAGGGTGACGAACGCAGTGCAGCGCCGCGCAAGACTATGCAATGCAAAGTTCTGGGTGGCACTGTAGCTGTTATTGGCAGGCGTAGTGCTTACCATCAGGTGAACGACTTGTTCGTCTCATCATTCACTCAAATATTTAAAAAAATGTTTGACATCGACATTTGAACTCGCCCCAGCATTAAGACAGTGCTCACTACACAAGAAAACTTAAAAACCTTACAACACAGGCTTTTATTCACATAACGAAGTCATATTTAAAGTAAAGTAAACATGTTAAATGTTTAAAAAAAGTTAATTAAATAAATCAAAAATATAAGCTTTTATACAAAGGTCACGGAGCCGTCTTTTAAATGAATTACATCGCGCATCGGCGCCGTCGAAGCAACAACAAAACTTTATGTAAAACTTTTTCGTGGAATATCGCAATGTGTGACGTCATTACTGTTTTCAATCCATATTACAGCTTTTACTATGTATGGTAGCGAATGCTGGCTATGACAGAAGATATATGAAAGCAAAACTAAAGTTGTGGAATTGAGAAGTATGATTGGAGTGCCTGATGGACAAAGTGGAGAACAACGGTATGAGAGAACGATCTGGAAAGGTAGAAGATGTAGTGATAAAAATAGAGAAAGGGATGCTTTGATAGTTTGGACATCTAGTGGGGATGGATGAAGGAAGATTGACGTTTTAACCATCTCCTATTTCATTAACAAGGACCACAGAAGATTATTATAGTATTGTGTGCTAGGGATCAAACAATCGAAACAGTTTGGTACTGTCGCTATTTACCCATGCTGCTGAATTTATAAATTGGATTATTGCCAAAAGAAATGGGTGCACACTGCGGTCTGACGGTAGAATAACTCTTGAATTAATATTACCACGGATACGGAATGTTTTGGTAACATTATTATGTTTGTTTTGAGTTTCCGTTACTACACAAACGCATACACAACTTTATATATATATATATATATATATATATATATATATATATATATATATATATATATTTCTATCCGCTTGTATGTAAATGAACTTCTAAACGGCTAGACCGATTCTCGCGAAATTTTGTACATACTTGAGTGGGTCCCTGGGTGGTTTAGATTCGCAATTGGACACGGTAGATTTTTTAAATATAGCTTTTAATTGGATTGGGTATTACGAGATGGTGCCGCGATCGTATTCTAGTTTTTTTTTATTTTGGCCAGTGTCATGAGGTATTTAAACTATTTCGCAAATATTAAACCCTCCTTGCAGTACAAAGTATGTCGTCGGATCCACTTATCCACTAGTCTATATATATATAAATGTTATGTTGGTTTGTGTACGCTTCAAAAACTCAAAAAGTTCTGCACCGGTCGAGCTGAAATTTTATCATTTATTATTAATTTTATTTCCGCCTCAAGGATTGTTTTTATCTCTTTTTTTCATCGGTGACTTATCAGCGAATCTGCGAATGTGCCACAGCGAAGCGTGGCAGGGCACAGCTAGTTTTCTATGAATATTTACGTTAGTGAACGTGACGGTTAAAATCTAGTACATCGTTGTTTCCGGTAAACAAAGTATGGTAAATTATCTGCGGGTATACTAACTGTGCGTTATTAACCAACAATCCAAGTAGAACTACTGGCTCTTTTGTCACAGTCGTAAATTCCAACTCAACTTTAACCCCAACTCAAAACGTAAATACTCGTAATATTTCTCTCATTAGCATCAATAAATAGCCATCCTAATCTGAGTCACTAATTGATTGGGCCGTTAACATAACATAGTGCTACAATAATGAGTTTCTATCGACTGGGTGACGAGCGCAGTGCAGTGCCGCACACGATCTTGTAATGGAAAGTTCTGGGTGGCACTGTAGCTTATACTGTGGCGCTTACCATCAGGTGAACGACCTGCTCGTCTCGTTACTTTGTAACATAAAAAACCACCGGACTGTTTCTCACTCGAGACAAAAACCTTATGAAGTAACTGTTGTAATATTGTCGTTAGATTCGATTATTTTTATATAGTTGCTATTTTGCCATAAATACATGACAAAAATTTACATCCCTATGGAGTGTTTTGGTGGTATTTTCTCAGACAAGCGTATTTCCATAGCACTGGTGGAGTTAACGGAGTTGCTTTTTCCTGTGCGAGATTCAGCCTTGATACACCACTAAGAAAGGCAATTTGCTTTTTCAAACTAATCATAATATTCGTTATTTTTCTCTGTGTATGAGACTTAAGTGTTTGTTTGACTTATAAAGACTATATTTGCCTGCTTACATATGATTTGAGTTTTAAGTTTTTGACCTGATACCAGCGGCTCGCTAGCACCAACTCTTTTACATATAATTTATATATACATAATAAACTTATAACACTCTTCTTTTTCCACCGGGGGTTAAAAACGAAGTAATCTATAGTCATTTCTCCTCATTACTAACATTAATTCCTTAAGGTTATCTAGTGAATTCCGAGAATCTTTTGTACGAAAACATGCCGCAAATACAAACTCAATTTGTGTAGCAGAATTCCCGATGTTTGTGTCCATGTCTGTATGTACACATATGGCATGTGACCGGTTTGAAGATAAACTGTCGACTGGAGGCCTACCATGACATCTTATAGCGATTCAATTGAAGACCTAAACTGAACCGCTTCGCACAATCGTACCGTGACTTCTTATTTTTTATGTTGCTGCTATTTTCAACCTTAAATGGATCCAGTTTAGGTTGAAAATGGCAGCAACCTAAATTGAGTTGCTAATTAGCCATTTTCAACCTAAACTGGATTCAGTTTAGTTTGTAAATGGCAGCAACATAAAAAATAAGACGTCACCGTGCGATTATGCGACGCGGTTCAGTTTAGGTATTTAATTGAATCGCTATAAGATGTCATGGTAGACCTCCCGAACAGTGAACTCGCATGCGACGCAAGCGGTAAACAGTTAATATACACGATTTCCTTGCGTTGCTTAAGACAGGACCCTCTGTTTCATCGTATAATGTCTCGTCTAATCAGCAATCAGATTGTTGATTTTGTATATTTTCGTATCAACGCGTCATGAATGTTAACTGTTGTGTTTTCGTTCACGTGCACGATTTTGAACAAATGACACAAATACAAAAAACTTGTTGTGTTCTCACCTAACTGTCCAGGAAGTTTCAGTGAAGGAAGCATTACTCTACTGAATCATGACGTGACTAGACTAGACAACTGACCACCTGACTGACTTAGACCCGACATTGAGGCTTGTCAAAGAAAAGTTACAAATACAATAATAATTTAGTATGGTCAAATACACAAAAACTGCGAAGACATAACAAAAAAGAACCGAATAATCGGATCCGGCGATTGTATTTTCACCCACTTCTACTTGACCTCGCGGTTTCGCACACTTACGTCATCATACCGACCAATGACCGCTGAAAGTACGGACTTACTATCGTCTGATGACGATACATTTTTAACATAATTATATCCTGACGTTGACTAATCATCAGCCGCCCATATCGGCTCACTGCTTAGCACGGGTCTCCCCTCACTTTCGCGAGGAGGATAA
Organism: Campaea margaritaria; assembly: GCA_912999815.1. NCBI lineage: Eukaryota > Metazoa > Arthropoda > Insecta > Lepidoptera > Geometridae > Campaea > Campaea margaritaria. The sequence continues at coordinate 14,446,151 of OU538788.1, forward strand.
GGACATAATCCACCACAGGGGCCCGGTCTGGATTATGAGATAACATACCTCTGTAATAATTCTCGGGTAGGTAGGTTACGTTGACTAATAAAACGCGTGTATTAAAATAACCTATTTCAGCTGTAGAACAAATCAAAAAAACTATAGAGGACCTCTAAGAATGAATGAATCAGCGAGACCATATAACACGTGTTCTTGTTGCAGCATGGAGACACGAGTACGCCGTCCACAACAGCAGAGGCAGTTCTTCGTTCCCTGCCGACATAGTGACACTCAACGAGCCCCAGACCAGGCTCCGCCGAGACGCTCCCGCCGCGACCACTGCTCAGACCAACGTTACCGCCGCCGTTGACACCAAAGCGACGCCCAATGCAACTGAGAGTGAGTACTGCTCATGATTACGCGTCTCTTCTGATTTGGCAATGTTCTTGTAACATGCCTAGTTGCCGTTGTCAAAGAGTCTCACTTCAGTTGGATCACACCAGGCCGCGCAACACGGCATTTTTACCCAGGATCCCTTTCTCCCGCTCGGAAATGTCGTCCGTTAGAGTGAGATCCACTTCAGCCAAGTGCTCTTACGAAGAGTGCGGTCAAATACAATCAAGTAGTATGATGCAAAGCAGTAATCTTATATATGGCAGCTCAAACTCTATTTCTTACCAGATGAATACAACATTGGCTAGGCAAAATTTAGATCTTATAAGTGGACCAGGCTCCCGTGGTGGATTAAGGCCGAAGGATGGATGGTGGATTAAGGCTCGCGAAAGTGAGCGGAGACCCGTGCTCAGTAGAGGGCCGATATTGGTTTATGATGATGATGATTTATGATTGTGGTCATCCGCAAAGTAACGCCTGATCCTATCAATTTATTTATCCATAGTAGTTTTAAAAAAATAAAAATATACACTTTATATATATATATATATACTCTTTATATATATATATATATATATTATTGCTATTATTGTTCTCTGAAACTAAGCCCGAACTATAAACTGATATTGTTTTCAGTGGCCTCTAGACGTTTCCTGAAATGTGTTCATATATTGAAGAAATAATATTTGTTCAGAAGATATGGAACGAAAGAATTCGCAGCGCTACCGCGAGTACTATTATTAATTATGTGGCAGTGCGTACTACATGAAACGTACGTACGTAACACATGAAATATGTTTTGCATAGCGTCCCCGCACACGTTCTTAATTGTACATTTATATGAGCAAGCGGATGATACGTCGCAAGTTGACAGACATCAAAATTCGTACAGTAACTTAGCTTCTCTCTTAGGTATCGTCCATTAATCACGTGAGGCTTGAAAGGGGGGAGGGGGTCTAGCTAAAATCACGAAATATCACAAGGGAGGGGGGTGGGGTGTAGCTAGATATCACGTGTAGTATACCCCCCTTTTGTCTAGACTTAAAGGCTTTAAAAAATTACTGGTAGCTATTTTTGTGGTTTTCTATTATATAATTTTATTTGTTTGTATGGGGCATTTGTATTTTTTTCGTTAGATAATATCGGTCGAAGATGATCTGACATGCAGTAGAAAAGTATACGCATTGAATGTAGACACGTTTTTTTTTTTTAATCTGGTAAAATAGATAGCTTAAATTACGATAGTAAGATACATATTCCGAGGCTAGTAAGTGTAAAGTAAATAGATATAGTATTGGTGCGATGTTTACTGAAAGGCAACACACACGTTTTTCGGTGAGCAAATTTTTTGATAGATATAGATAAATAGTATAATATTTAAGTGGCTGATTGTTTGTTACGCAATAAAGTTAAAACGGTTTTTGATATAACTAGCTACAAAAGTCTTATATTTGAGATTGTAAAGTAGTTAACTTTTTATCACAAAAAATCTTTTAATAGAGGGTCGGATGGGATGTTGAGTATGTTCAAATAAGGTCAAATGGGTTTGTACGGAAAACAAATGTTTAAATCGCGAAATATAGTTACGCTAAAGGTATATAAAATACCTATTTGGCGCAAGCTATCTGCGTCGGGTAAGTTACGGGAAATCCCACCTTAGCTACGCTTGAGGAAAATAATGATCTATACTGGATCTTACACTGATCATTTAAATGCTACAAGACCTTCTTATCGATATTAAACATAAATGTGGTTTATATTTTTATCTCAAACTTGTGTTGACGTATGTTAACCATTACATTTTTGCTAACGTGTACAAGTGTGGGTATAATCGATACAAACAAAAACACGTGTCGTTTGTGTACTGTACGTGTTAGAACTGCGCAGGAAGTTCCTATAAAGCTCCGACAATTTTTTTGAATATTGATTTAAGCTGCGGCTTGACTAGTTAACTGCCTGCTGACTGAGACTCGATATTGTGCTGATAGTTTAGCTAGAACATAAACTTAAAAAAAAACATAAGGCCGGTGTTAGTGCTTGAACTAAAACCGGCCTAACTGTCCTTGGGCAGTCGGGTAAATCTAGTAATACTTGAGACTGCGTCAATGCACAAATATGTCTAGTAAAAAGTCAGTCGAAATTCAGAGCTGGAAACCCAAACTGAAAGTAATATAGTTAACTCTTCAGTGATTCGAACCATTATTGATATATAAATCGTGGGACGAAACGTTGAGGTACCACAACAGTTGACTCCGTCGTTACATCTCCTCCTCGAGGTGGTCACCATTCATCTCTACACGTCTCCAGCTACCATTGAATCGATAACATTTAGTTTAGTACTTAAAATAAAAATATTAGATGCCTGACATACATCAACAGTTGCCTTGTTGATAATAAGAATTATGATTGAAACTAGTTATGGGACTTGAGAAACAAATGTTGTTTTACCTTATTCCGCACATTTTCACTTCAGTGACCTAAATTATGCCATATTAGATTTTTCAGCGATCATAAAACTGGTCCATCTGGTCACACTTTGTTTTGTGCTTACGTCTCACACACACACACACTACTGCAGTGTAGGTAAATTAAATGTAAGATCCCAGTTTTTTTTAATTATCATTATCATCATCAACCCATATCGTCCCACTGCTGAGCACGGTTCTCCCCTTATTTTCGTGAGGAGGTTCCAATCCAATTTATGAATAATAATAAATGTAATCATTAAATATGTTCTAATGATTTTTATGATAAAACATATTATTTAATGTCCTTAACATCATTCTGTTTGTTTCTAACTAGGGCTCTCCGTTCAAATTTAAGATTTTTATTGAGTAATATTTTATCTTCTAACTCTTTTATATAATACTTATTTAGTACTGAATGCTGATCAAAATGAGCCCAACTAAAGGCCACAAATTTTCTGTTACCTCAGTCTCCTCCATCAGAACATCGCACATCAACACACATCAAACCATACTAACGATCACAGTGAGTGAAACAAAAGCCTATAGTAATAATAACAAATACGAGTATTTTAACGCGTTCAAGAATATGAGAACACATTCAACTCGAATCGCACGCATTCGTAAAAGGCTTCATCAATTCAGACCTTCGGCTGCACTTCCAGTTTTGGCAGAAACCTTGTCTAGAGCCTCTATCGGGAACGGAAGCTGCCGCGAGTCTTCGACTCCGTTGCACGAGCTATCGCATGCATGCCACACACAGGTCAAGTTGTTTAAACTCACCTTTAAATGTACCTGAATATATGTACTTGTTAAAGCTGACCTGACTTGTAGTAGTCCCGAAATAGCCGGAACTCATAATTTGGCAAAATACCCCGTTTGTAAGTTCGAATGACTTATGGCTTGACGTGCCTTAAACGGCTTAGAAACTTTCTGGTATTTACTTTACATTTATTTTTATCTTTCTAATCGGTGCGGTGTCCTTATTTAGAGACAATGACTGACGCTAAAACAAATTTTCAAGAGCACCCAAAATTAATCTTCACTTAGCGAGTTTTTTGAAGTGGATAATCGCTTAATGGGCCATAAGTGAACCTTGCTTTTAGACGGTCTTAGGTCAAAAGTCTTATAATATCTTCGTCGACCTTGGCAGACAGATGCGCAAACCTGTTCAACAAAGAAGAGTATGCTCCGCGTGGCGGCGACTACGTATCAACAGCTAATCAAGCGTAAACAATGCAGTATGCATAGCATATACAACACAATGTCTTCTGTTAAAGGAAGTCCATTCAATTTGTATGCACATATTATTACGTATGTTAATGTATACACTGACTCTAGTTCTAAACAACTAACAATAATTGTAAATCGTACGTTTTTTTAATCACGTTGCGCAATTACAATTAGGTTCTTTATGTTTTTCGATTTGTCGTATAACTATGGACAAAGCGGTCGTGGTCGTCAGCTTTTAGCTGTCTGGGGCCAATGTAGCTCGCCTATGTCTTGCCATACTACTGCATAATAAGAAGTAACTTATACGCTGGTAACGAAAAGACTCTTGCTAGGGCTTTTAAAACTTATTTTTACTGCGACGCCCTTAGGAATATGCCATTTTTCTCTCAATTGTCTCCTTCAAGCTGCTAATTGGCTGAACCCTCGTAGAAGACAGAAGCAATTTATACTTGATTAGTCCACAAGGAATTACCCAGAATCTTGATTTTTACTTACTTTTTAGGTCGCTACAACCCTCTGTGGGTCTCAGACACCTCAACGAGTTTTTTCCATTTCGCTCTGTCTTTGGCCTTCCGTCTCCAAGATGTTACTTTGAGAATATCCATTCGTCTTAGCTATTATTGTAAATGCTGCTACTTTATGAATAAATTAATATACTTAATGTATGTTGAGAAAATGCAAATGAGCTTGAATTTGGAGGTTCTCGTTTTAGAACTTGCTTCGACCTGTGTGTTGAGTTTATTTTTATAACGCATTCATTTTCCTGTATCGTTGTAAAGGTAATCATCACTTGCGTCGTTATAAAGGCTGGCCTGTCGCCAACCAACCGCTATTTTCTAAGAAAACGTGCTTCTTCGCCGACCGCAGCGTCACTTAACATCGGGTGAGATTAGTGGTCAAACACCGAAACGTTAAAGTATCGTTCTTATGTTATTGTACTAAAACGTGAACAGCAGCCTTATTATATAACACAAATGAAAATCGGATTAATTTGACATTTAGCCCATACTACAAACGTCAAATGAATCCGATTTTCATTAGTGTTGTATAAGGTTGCAGGATTAACCTAGTAGTTCGCCCCGAACTGGACCTCGCGACATTTCATTATTAGCCAACGAAATCAACTACAATTGACCAAACCTAAAAGTGAATCAACAAAAATCAAACATATTTAGATTGTGGTGTCTAGACGCTGATCTGATGATGCAGCTGCTGATGATGGTGATGCACTCAATGCGTGTATGATGGTGTAGTCATTGGTCCAAACCTCAACACAACGATAAGAAGGCTTATGGCACTGCGCCCCAATACCATTGTTCTGAACTGTGCAACTGTCCATGCATTCGTTCTACCGGGCTTCAAGGTTTTTTTTATTTGGCTGGATGACAAGACGAGCAAGTCGTTCACTTGATGGTAAGCGCTACGCCTGCCCATAACAGTTACAATGCCACCCATAACTTTGCATTGCATAATCCTGCGCGGCAATGCACTGCGCTCGTCATCCTGAGACATCCGCTCTAAACTCCATATGGCCAGTAATTTCGCTAGAAACAGTGCCTTTCAAACCGGAACACAGTAATGTTTGCACACTACTGTTTGGCGGATAAATGTCCGGCAAAGGTGTGGTACTTCCTCAGGCGGTCTCTTGCAGAAGATGCCTCCCAATACTAAGTTAATCTAAGGTACTAAAATTAAACTTGATAAGCATGTTTCTTTTTATACCAGCGTGTAGTCAATTATATTCTATGCTCAAAGTTAGTATGGATGGATGTATGGATCAGTTAGTATGGATGGATGTTTAGTTTATCTAACAAATCAATGGTGATCCAGTTTCTTTTGTTCAATTAGGGACAACATTACAACAATATGGTGACAGCGAGCTGTTCCGACGGTGGAAACGAGTGTTAGGCAATTGTACTCCCAATATTACATTTTATTTTAGAACATCCAGAACGGAACAACATACTAATCCATAAATATTAAGGCGGCACGAACCGACGCAAAATTGTCGGCTATTCATTAAAAATACAAGCCCGATTGAAACCAAACATCGTAAATTGAGCTATGAGCTTTTGGATTATTCATCCATGAAGTAGCACTGTAACTGTTACCTGCACGCGTAGCGCTACCTATCTGGCGAACGACCCGCTTGTCTCAGTTACAAAAAAGGGTTTCAAAATTCAAGCTTACGGAAATATGAAAGTGGAATTTTCTCGCCGCAGTTTCCGGTGTTAACATCTCGATCTGATAACTTCAATATTATACAGAGACTTCGTTTCAATAGAATTTTTACAATGTGTTTCAAATAAATCCTGCATGTGAGTACCTCGGCTTGCGTGCTAACAATCAACACAATAAGTTCAACTCAAGTCAAGGTTCAAGTACTCGAAATAATTTGCATCTCAGTTGGATTCATAGAATCCTTTTGTTGTCATATCTGTTATGCATTTTGAATAGCTTTTACGTAAGAGTATTGTCTGATGAATTATAGGCGCATGTCAGACGGGCTATGGGCGAAAGCCACCTTGGAATAGGACATAGGATACTTTTTTTTATCCTGTAAAAATTTAAGGTTCTTGTGGTATAATAGCTATAACGGGAGAAACCGCGAGGAACACCTAGTAAAAATAAAAACGATTGTTGTCTACGTTCGTCCGTTCCTCTACCATTCTACGACTTCTTAGTAGTGGGAGGCCTCTTCTGCAAGAGACCGCCTGGGGACACCTCTGCCAGATATCCATCCGCCAGGCAGTAGTGTGCAAACATTCAGTTAAAATAAGAGACATGTGATGATTCCACATAATTGAGAAACACGCGATAGGTTGGAACGTTTCTATTACGTAACTACAATGGCTCAGTAAACCTGACATTATGTTTTCATGAAGCAATAGCAATAAGTACATAATTATATACTTACGGCGTATTTGCTAGAACTTTTCATTGTCACCATTTCCTCTACTGTTTCAACCGCTAAGAAAAAAGACCATAACCATAACCCACAGGGGTTAGATAATCCAACAAAGTCCTATCATACATTCATCTGACAACTTATTCGGAATTAAAATTATATATATTTCTACATTTTCTTACTGATTATATGGATTTCCGCAAAGTAACGCTATTAACTATTATTAACGTTTTCAACCGCTGTTTGCAGAGTTCATTCGTTTGTGTACTTTACGGTATAATCACATAGCATCTAATAGTTCTTGTACAAGTTAGTTGTAGATATAATATGGGTTTGAGTAGAGATTACGCGGCTTGGTGCTGCCAAGTCACAAGTCAGAAATCTTTATTCACATGAGGAGTCGTGAAAGATCACCGACTACCACCGGACCAATAACGATGAGTAGACTTAAGGCCCTTCATCATCATCATCAACCCATAACGTCCCACAGCTGGGCACGGGTCTCTCTTCACTTAAGGCCCTTAGGCTCGTCAAAAGGTTATTTTCTACTGCGAACTCTTCCCTCACGGCTTATTGTTAAATCTGATAAATGTTATATTTATATATTTTTTTCATATATTGTTATTGCTTCGAAAATCTTTTTAACAGGGTACATTTTTTTTATAAAGGGGCTTTTTCTACCAAACAGCTTCGGTGATTTTACTTATATCTATGTCAATTGATAAATAAACACGATATCTATAAACTGTACTAGGTAACGATTTATAAATCGAACAATCGTATTCATATGAAAAGTATTATATTATTTTCTGTTCTTTCGTGTAATCTCGACGGAAAATTCACGTTGAAGCCACGTTACCACCACGTTGAAGTGTGCGCTGGCTTAGGCTTCATTTTCAATAGTATTTCGCGCGATATTTGTGCTAAGCCGCGTTGAGTTGCGAATTTGGGCACTGTAATCACCTTAACTAGTAAGGCTACTAGTCTACCCCCGTACGTAAGAACTTGTTAGAGTAAAATCGTTTAAGGCGACGGGCTTGAAAACAAACTATCATAATATTACGTCAAAGCGGACAAATTGCGCTGAAATCGACTTGAAGGAACTTATAGCAGAGTGCATCAATATGCTGCGTACGTACTGCGTCACTTGTTATTATGCCCGCCCAGTAGTTAACAATAATAAAGAGTGACCAGGAGTTGACAATAGCAACTCTTCATTGCCAATGCAAGGAAGTGCCACTAATCGAGCTACAGAATCTGATATATAACTTATTGTGTGAAATGATAACGGATGTCGCGGTTAATGGAATGATTTGCTTGTTGCGTTTAATGGAGTACTTAAGGCCGACTTGCGGAGCGATGCAACCAAGTTTCTCACAGCAGTCGATAATTTGGCTATTTCTGTATCTTATAAAAAATCTAATCTAATCTTATCTTTCTTTCTTCTTGCTTCTGTGTTAGTGTCGCAATTTGCGGAGCAAAACTATAGTAGCAACGCAAAATCTTGCGTGTAAAAGTACGTTTTTTAAAGTTTTTTCTCATAGAGTAATTAGTTATGCAATGTTTTCTTGAAAAGTAAGAAACCAAACTAAATTATTTCAACCTACAGTACGCTCTACCGTACTTCTGTAGCTTGGAAAGAGATCATCGAAAATCAACGGGAGTTCTTTGGATCTTAGTACTACAATGGGATAAAATAATAGATGCAAAATAACTGAACATCTTTCGTTAGTTCATTGACCGCTGCGGAGAGCCCGTATCCGCTGCAATTTTAACACTAATCGACAAATTGTACCCAAGTACCCGTCGCCGTCGTCGCGTCCCTCCATACAAAGTAATGCAAGTATTGTCAAGTGATTGGTAATCCTGCGACTGCTTTCCTGCCATGGTACCCAGGCCCTATTGTATCCTGACTCCTGACGCGATGCTCGTTTTTGCCAATAACAAGATAATGGCACCAATTTTGTTGTTACAAAGTAGTCTTAGTGGTTATATCCTGTCAAATGAATTGTTGTCTTATTTCGACCTTATGAAAGCAAAAGGGATGGCAATAACTTTGAAGCTATGAAACTAAGTTATAGTTTTGTTACTGTCATTATAATTAGTTCTAATCCAAGAACTTATTGTTCGTCTGAGGTTTCATCGAATAAGTCCATCTAGTCGGTGATGCCGGTGTACATAAACTTACAGAGATATAGTTACGAAATTGCATGCTACACAATTACATTATGATAATTGGTCGACCAACGAGGACGCCCAAATAGGGAGTTGTTTAGAACTACTGAATAGTTAAAAGTGTGTTAAACTGAATTAAACCAAGCGCATCATAATTATTATCTATTCCTGTACAGCAGGTTGGAGATGTAATTTACCAACATGAATGAATCAAATTTTTTTTGAATTTGAATCATAAAACGATTTTAAAGTATTTTTTACACTTTGACTTTTTTGTATTTCAATTCTAATTTGATCGAGCCTTTGTCCTGTTGTTGCACACGGTCGGAAACAAACCGAGCTAGCAGCGAAGAATTGATTTGCTCTCTTTAATTTGGACACTCTTTGAAGATCGGCGTCATCTCGTCATAATAAATTGGTGGTCTTTTTTGTGAAATTAATTTATTAAATTCGCTTCCTGTGAAATTAATAGGAAAGTAGTTGAGCTGGCAGGGTAACACACTGGCTGGTAACACACCGGAAGGATGGCTGTTCTTTATTTTTTAATTCTGGGCACTCGTTAACCTTTCTATACATACACACTAGCTTGCGTTACTCCTCTAGCCGATAGTGGTCCAGCGGTATCCTTCGCCGAAATTCGTTGGAGCGGGAACACGCACATACTTTCAGCGGTATCCTTCGCCGAAATTCGTTGGAGCGGGAACACGCACATACTTTCAGCGGTATCCTTCGCCGAAATTCGTTGGAGCGGGAACACGCACATACTTTCGCGTTTATAATATTAGTGACATATGCGGATTTCCCCCGCTCCGTACTTCAAGGGCATGTTAAATTGTCGTCGTGGAGTCACTTGTTATCAATAGAAATCAGTTGTTAAGCCACGTCAGAGGCCCTGACTAAGTCTAACATACTAACAAACAACAATCGTTGACTTATACTAAACCCTGCCTGCACCATGGTTCCAGTAATCGCTCTGGCTCGGTCCCCTGTCCGACCGCAGTCGTCAATTTATCCATTTAACAAACTCATCACGTGTCGTCGGCCACGTCAAATGATGTGCTAACTCGTTGACAAATTTGTTTTGGCCACTATTCGATTTATATAATGACTGTCGAATCTCTGCTCGCTTTTTTATCGTCTGGTATGATTGATTGGTCGAAATGTATGTCGGGATTTGAATGTAAGTGTTATGTCTATCATTTTCTCGGGTAGGTCCACAGATGCGGGTAATCAGGATTGGAAATGTACAATATTACGCAGCTCTGCTTAGTGGCATCGTATACTTTCAATATATGCGCGTTGACACCATTTTCTCTCACTATTATAACATAGTATGGATGGATGCATATAATGTTTAGGTTACAACTCGCAAGCCAGTTCTAACTCAGTTTCCGCGTTGAGTTGAATTTTCTCAAGCCTGTCAAGTGGCAGAGACTTGACAGACTTGCAAAATACTATACAATATTGTTAGGGTTTGTAAATTTGTTACAATTAATCGATATCAATTAACTAAATAGTTACTTAATACCTCTTTATGCTGAAAACTTTTTGGTTGAGATCTTTTTGGTTGAGTAGTCGGACCTTAGTCGGACGAAAAGAAAAAGGGAAAAAAGGAGGAATGTATGTCAGTGCGGCATTCGAAAATTGGAATCGAGCGAACGACTTTGTTATTTGAAAGAATATATGATTGTCTTGAGAAAAAGAAATAAAAACAGTGAACGTGTTAAATAATGTTTTATCTTTTAATAAACTTACTCCGACGGGGCCTAGAATAGTGATACCTAGTCTTACAATAGTATGGTGAGGCAAACTAAGCTGATGAAAGAGACGGAAGGTAGACGACGGAATACCTCAGTGACTAATAGTAGATTGATAATGTCAGCGTTTACAACGAGCTGCATGCAGTACTAAATACGTACTGTATAATTAATAGCTTATCTGAAATAGTATGTTCATCAACAAAATGCTTATCTATCATCGAGGTGGTCCTCGTTAGCTGGAACTAGCGAAGTTATAAGATACTTGTGCGATTTTAGGACTGCAGTCACTGCTATATGTAAATAAACCTTGCATATCGCATTCCAATTCGGCTCATTATGGAAGTTGCTGTGGATCAGTGAAAGAACTGAATATGTCATGTAATGACAAAATCGTGAGTTTTCCTTTCAACTTTGCCAGAAAAAGTGACACAACAATTAAAGACCCAGGAAGAGATGATTGTAGTTTTGGTCCGCAGACACGCTGTAGGAATGTAGAGGCCGAGATAAAACTTTAGATTAACAATTTCACTGCTGAGCCGATTTTCGTGTCTAGCCACGGGTGCGGCTCTGCACACCCCATAGTGTTTTCTCATACACCAAACACAACAGTTGTGTTTTCCCGCAGTCGCAGCAAGTGGTGAAAAACACGACAGTTGTGTTTTCAGCATTGAAGATGTTAACACATTAGATAGTTATATCCCGGTAGGAAGCATTGCTCACGAGAAATCGGGTAAAGAACATGCCAAGACGCAGGCGCAGTTGCTAAAGCATTTAAATTTTAAATAAGACGTGTATAGAAGGCAGGAGCAGATTCTTGTATCTGATGCCCCGGCGTCGTATCATCTTGCGAAACTGAGTTGACAAAGCGGACATTGTTTGGCTTCCATTGTTCCCTGCAAGTACATGGCGAGGCATTCTCACTGGTTCATTCATTTATTATCGCACAGAGATAGTGAACAAGCGATAACTTTTGCGCTTTGCAATCATACGACACCGGATTCGAAATTAGATGCCTTTTCATGTGTAAATTTTCATTGATGCGTGTTTCGAAATTCAGTATTTCGTTCCATTGGGTTGAACGGACAGTGGGACAAAACACTGATGGAGCCCTACGGAGCCGTCGGTCCCGTTATAGCAATTTATAGCAGTCAAGTGCCCTTGAGCAGTATGACAAATTCTGACACCAGAGGCACTACCTCCTTCCACAACCATCAGCCTATTACGAACTGTAGTGGTAGGCCTCTTCTGCAAGAGACCGCCTAGGGAAGTACCTTTGCCCAGATATTCATCCGCCAAGCAGTAGTGTGCTGTGTTCTGGTTTGAAGGGCACTGTTTCCAGCGAAATTACTGGGCATAATTAAGATACATTAAAGCCGATGTCTCAGGATGACGAGCACAGTACAGTGCCGCGCAAGATTATGCAATGCAAAGTTCTTGGTGGCACTGTAACTGTTATGGGCAGGCGTAGCGCTTACCACCAGGTGATGGACCTGCTCGTCTCGTTACTTATTGAAATCTATACTCTATACTAATATATAAAACTTAAGAGTTTGTGTTTGGTTGAACGCGCTAATCTCGGGGACTACTTTTTCGAATTGAACAATTCTTTTCGTGTTGAAAAGTCCATTTATCGAGGAAGGTTATAAGCTATATAACATCACGCTACGTCCAAAAAAAGCAGAGCATCAATGAAGAATGTGGGAATAATTAGGATCTATATACGTCTTACGCTAAAAGTAAATAGGGTAATAACATTGCACGGAATCTTCAATAATGGTTTATATTATAAACGTCTGTCTGGACCTTAAAAATATACTGCAAAGATTATTGTGCACGCAATAGTGCAACGCCTCTCTCTGCAAAGATCTACGTGATCTCTCAATAAACAAAATTCCTTCTTTATATTTTTCTCAGTGAGACAACATGTTCTAGAGTATTCTGCTACAATAAACACGACGTCTCATATTTATCCGTCGTAAACAGCCTTGGAGTAAAACATTCCACGTAGGCTCTAATTTTATGGTAGGTAGGTATGTTTTGAAACGAAGAGTACATAGTCGTACGATTTGAACATCTTATATATCTATCTTCCCAATTCTGCTAAACAATAACTAACAACACTAACTAAATCAGTCTGGGGGTCATGTGTCAGGATAGTGTCAAAATGTATTTCGAAATTGTTCACCAATTGTATGGTTAAACATAACGTTGTTTTTCGGCAGGACACCGAATTGCTATATTTTATTTCTCAATCCCGTAGTTTTTTCTTTAGTTTACGTGTACGAGTGTGGGCCAATTAAACAAACACAAAAAACGTGTAATTTCGTGTTCACTCCAAAACTGATCTGGAATTTAGTGAAGCGCTACTTCATTGAATCGTGACTTGACTAGACTAATAATAAGCATTGATTGTCTGACTGAGATTCGTTATTTGGACTATTTTAATACGTGTCACTGTTGTCAACTCTGGGTATATCCAACTTAACCGAAGTATGACTGCTCTAAAATTGTTGCTGTCGCTTTTAAATCTTAATGTTGGACCCATTAAATAAAATTGGGGATATCTTGCCCCGGAAAATGCAGCACTTGCTGTCTTGCCCTCAGTGCTCTAACACATGTACCTTAACCGACCTATATGAGGCTTCTGCCCCGGGCGTGACAGTAGCCAAATACTGGTCCAAAACGGTATAGCCATGGATCATCGACACGACGAAGAAGAAGAATAAAATTTGCGTAGTTATGTGCACATAAAATCGACAAATCGAACGATATCAAAATAAAGAAGAGACAAGACTCCTAAAGCCATTACACTATTCTTGTACAATTGGTTCCGCAATGTTGCAGCTCACAGCAATTTTCTCCTTGCTAAGTGCCTTTAGCGGATTTTATTGCTAGCTTCCTCTGGCCATCAGAGCTGTGATACAGGAGTTTCGTCCGTTAAGCGTTTATTTCCATTGAGCGGTGTTAAATGGATCTCTTTAGTTCTGAAAACGCTTGGCTAATGTATTCACTAAGATATTTCAACCAGGTCAATTCATCTCAGGGTAAACCATGAAAGGATGCCGAGGTCCTGGTCGGCCTCGGAAACGATGGCTCGACGACACTGTTGTAAAAAGAATGGAACGTGATAGCCTAAGATAAAGAAAGGTTGAAAGAAATGGGGAGGTCTTTGCCCAGCAGTAGGACAAGACAAGTTACAAAAGTGGTTAACTGAGGTATGATCAAGCTCTATGTGAAAGAATCTCGAAAAAATATTTAAGTAGAGATGACGCGACCATCTTTCGGGATTACCCTGTTTCTGTCTGGTATCTTATCTAATGTTATGTTATATTATGTTTATTGTATTTTATGTTTATAATCATATTATTTGCATTTTTTTAATTATTGTTGCTTGCTCTATGTTTATAATACGTTTTATCTTAAGGTCAAGACAGATTAAAATATATATATATATATATATATATATATATATAAACGTAAATAGCTACTTTTAATAAAAAAAATGCTATAAATTGGCTTTATTTTAGTGAATTATCCGGGTCAAAGTATTTATGTCCATTTAATAAAGGAGATAAAACATATGAACGGCGTTTTGTTTTTACTTTGAGTTTATTTAAAATGCTTTGCTTCAGTCTTGTCCTTAATCTTAGCGCTCCATTTAAGGTTTTCCTGCTACAATATAGTAGTAAGTATATGAAATTATTGTTCGTAGAATCTTTACCATAATATTTTTCATTTTTATTTTTTACCCTTTGTCTTATTGTTGTTGCTTTGAGCATTACTTTGCGCAGAATCATATTTAAAAAGTAGAAAAAAATATAAATTTTATAGTACCTAGCTAAAAGTTTTAGTGAGACGGATGAAACATAGAAAATAATATTGAAGACTATGCTTACTATGCTTACTCGTAGTTTGAATTTACAATTCATCTAAAATAAAATAAATAACCCACCGTTATCTGATTACATTTTTGACGGAATTCAGATTATATTTATCCCTCTCTTATTTTTCTGTATGATTTTTTTAATTATGTGTTTGTTTTGCTTTTGCAATTTTTTTATTTTGCCGCTATACTGCGATTTTCCTTTGTTTTTTATATATATATATATATATACTTATATTACAAAGAGGAAAGATTTGATTGTATGTTTGTTTGTATTGAATAGACTCCGAAACGGCTCAACAGATTACAATTATATTTGGTATTTACCTAGTTAGTTAGCAATAGAATATAAAATACTCTTTATCCCGTAAAAATAACCGGTTCCTGTGGAATAATACTCCTCGTTGGTGAAACCGCGGGGCGCAGCTTTTCGGGAATTACTTGGATGTTTTCTTAGAGGTAATATTTAGTCGAAAACAACATTATGTAAATATCATCTATTTGAAGGACTCCTCAGTCATGTCGTATAAGCACACGCTTCACTGGGCACCATAGTTATTCTGTACGCCCTACTTACCTATCATACATAATGTATAATGGTAATGGGGTTCTTATTATAATAAACCGTAAACAACAATTTGAATAAATCTGAAATACACTTTTCAAATTGAACTTTCCTTAAACAATAAAATATGAAAGTTATCAATAAAATAATGTTATCATCAAAAGTCAAAAATCTACTAAAACCCGCCTACGGAGTTTCTTAGTGATCTAATGAAATGTAGCCTATGTCACCTGAACCATGGTAGAGAATCGATTGACACCTCATTCATCATAATCGAATGAGTAGTTTAGGCGCTACGGTGGAACGTACATAAAGACCTTTCAGCATTGCTGTAGTCAGGTAAAAGTACCATCTTCAATTTAGCTTAATATTTCGATGCGAAAGTGAGACTTTAGAGAGAAATGCTAAGTAACCACGCTTGCGCCTAACAAATGATCGATCAATCTACTATATATATAAAAATGTTATGTTGGTTTGTGTACGCTTCAAAAACTCAAAAAGTTCTGCACCGATCGAGCTGAAATTTTAGTATGATATATAATCCGCATCAAGGATTGTTTTTATCTATTTTTTTCATCAGTGACATATCAGTGAATGTGCGAATGTGCCACAACGAAGCGTGGCAGGGTACAGGTAGTCCTATATAAAAAAGTTTGTTCCTAGACCGCAGACGACACGCATTATATTTGGAAACATATTCAATTCTTCATTTGATCCCATACCTTAAACTTCTAATGAATAAGTTTGTTATTACCATGTCTACTATATTACTGACGATATTATAAATCAGCTTGTTCCTCTATTCGAACACGCTCGTGAAAGTCCCTTGCCGGGCTAAAAATTGTATTGTCCTATTTTGTGCAGCTAATGAATGACGCGTGTTATCTTTATCTATCTATCAATACCAATAATTAAATAAAATTTTCTTGTATTTGATTTCAAAATAAATGCCAAAATTCAAGTACAAACTGCTATTTGTACGGTGTCTTATAATAATAAATTACTGTTTTTAGATTTTTTGTCTGCCTGAGAGTTGGCCCTGAATAGGCTCTAACACGGCTCAACGGATTTCAATAATATTTGATATATAAGTAAGTAGATACTTTAGGCCCTGGAATAGAATATAAAGTACAAGCTGCGCCCCGCGGTTTCACCCGCGTAGTACCCGTTTTGTCCCACGGGAACATACTATCGGGATAAAAAGTACTTAATTACTCAATCCTGGTTATAAACTGTCTGTGTTCCAAGTTTCATTCGAATCTGTTCAGTAGTTTTTGCGTGAAAGAGGAATAAACATCCATCCATCCATTCTCACAAACTTTCGTATTTATAATATTAGTAGGAGTTTTTATACCGTACAAATTAACGATTCCCGCGAGACAAAGCGAGTCAAACCTAACTCCGAAATTATTCTCGACTAAGCATGTGGGTTAGCTCACGATGTTTTCCTTCGCCGAAAAGCGAGTGATAATTATGTACGTAATGTTTTTACATAAACTCATTGGTACGTGCCGTCACTGGGATTAGAACTCACGATCTTCTCCTTAGAAGGCAGACGTTCTCCCACTAGGCTACCACCGCTCGTGTACATACGTGTTTCTATATTATTGTCTATGTGATATTGATCATGTTTGAATGGCGTACGTTAATGAGTTGTTAATTCTATTCTAAGCTCCAAAATGCTTATATATTGAGCTATCATATATGATCTTACTAACTGCGAGTGACCAATAGATGCTTTTTTTATTCGACTGGCGATGAGACGAGCCTTCGATCACCCGATGGTAAGCGCTACGCCTGCCCATAACAGTTACAGAACTTTGCATTACAAAAACTTGCGCGGTACTGCTCGTCACCGTGAGACATAGGGTGTAAAGTCTCATATGCCCAGTAATTTCGCTGGAAACAGTTCAATATGTAATTCATGGTACGCGCACTCCTTGTAAACGTGGAACTAAAGCCGTGAACTAAAACATCTGAGAACTTATCTTGAATGCGTTGAGTCGATTTACAATGTCATACTATGACATACATATATACCTATGTTTTTAATACTAGTACATAGTAGCTTCGTCGCTCTACAAACTACTGAACTGATTTCCTTCCGGTTTTCTCCGATGCGTTGATTTCTTTTCGTTACTAAGGACGGCTTTAGCGTATCTTTAATATATATAAAATTCTTGTGTCAGTGTTATTTGCCCTATTCCTCCGAAACTGCTTGATCGATTTCTATGAAATTTTATATGTATATTCTGTAGGCCTGAGAATAGGTTTTTAGGAATTTACATACCCCTAAGTGATAAGGGTGGTCCACCCCAAACATTTATTTTTTTATATTTTGGATTAGAAATACACACAATGCTAAATTTTCACCCTTCTATCACCAACCCTTATTAATTTATATATTTTATCCTACGCATGCCCATTCATGGACTGTTAGGCGGTACGGAGTTCGCCGGGACAGCTAGTATTTTACAAAATAACTAGCTGTGCCCTGCCACGCTTCGCTGTGGCACATTCGCACATTCGCTGATATGTTACTGATGAAAAAAATAAATAAAAACAATCCTTGACGCGGATTATATATCATGCTAAAATTTCAGCTCGATCGGTGCAGAACTTTTTGAGTGTTTGAAGCGTACACAAACCAACATAACATTTTTATATATATAGATCTTTGTTGACCCGTGTAAGTGTACTAAGTAAATTGTATGACTCAAATTGTAATACTAGTGCAAACAGACGTATTGTTGTACAAAATGTATAGCGATGATTGTGTAAACATTACTCGTTGGCATTTTATGTTTAATTTGAGAGATATTCTCATCACATGACACCACCGTGACGAACCGGCAAGCGATTCGAATTTGCATTCGCAACGGCTTATTGACATTTTCCTTATAATAAAATACAATAAAAATTTAAAAAATCGGTTCGTCATCCTGATACTACGTTTGTCTTAACATATTGTATTGGATTTTGATTTATTTTTCTGCGGCTCTGAGATATTTCAATCTATAATCAAGCATTAAATCTATGAATATGATGTGTTCATAAATAATTTCACATCAAAAAACTCTTAAATATGTAAAGAATTAATCTACCGCCGAGAAATAAACACGCTAATTCCTCTTGATGAATTTTGAAGTCTCGGAAATTAAAATAGATTGAACGATTAAAAATCGAGCTCAGGCTTTAAACAAACGAATGTTGGAACAAATATACCTTAAAGCGACTGGTTTCATATTTAAAAAAAAATATTTTGTTTGTTGGATAAGTTTAGAATATATCATGTAAAAACCTATCGTTTTATAATGATAGAAATGGCTTAAAACGATTGCGCTCCCGACGCTCGCGCTGTTGAATAACTACTAACTTATTTAATAAGATTTTTTATTATCTTTTGTTTACCACTCTAATAGAAATAGCTAGATGATTTCGCGCTCTCGCTAATGATGCGCTAGTAACTTTTACAGTAACATTTTAAACAATAATGTTTCTTTTACAACTCTCATAGAAATAACATAGCTAATAATGTTTGCGCTCCCCACGCTCGCGCTTTTGATATGCTTACTACTAAAGTTTTTAATAACATTTGGAATTATCTTTCGTTTAACCAAAAACTTTACAATAACGTTTGTAGTTAAGTTTCTAATACCACTTTCATAGTAATAGCTAAAAAAATTGCGCTAGCGCTAATAATAACTAATGCTAACTTTCAAAATGACATTGAGAAGAACGTTTCTTTTGCCATTCTGATAGAAAAGGCTAAAAGTTTTCGCGCTCGCCGTTTGCGCTTTTTTATTTACAACTAACTTTGACAATAAAATTTACAATTGTGTTCATTTACCACTTTGATAAAAATAGCTAAAAATGTACTCGCTATTGAACTACTCGTATTACTGACTTGTACAATAACATGTGTTTTCAATTATGTTTCATTTACCACTCTGATAAAAATAGCTTAGAATATTCGCGCTCTATGCGCTCGCGCTATTGATTGTTTCTAATTTGCACAATAACATTTATAATTGTGTTTCATGTACCACTGTGATAAAAATAGAAAAAAAAGTTCCTACGATGACAGTTTCTCATTAAAATCATTGTGACCAATTATGCTGGCTATATATTATGTCGATGTTACTATTATTATACCACGCACAAGTCAGGTTCTAAGTTACCAAACAGTGAAAACGGCATCGAAATCGGTTGAGCAGTTTCACCGTTGCAATAAAGTTATAACTTTTTCTGTAACTTTTTAAATGATATCTGCAATGGAAGTACAGACTTTTCTTCTTTACTGCTTTATTAAGTCTAGATAGAAAATTAGGTATTGATAAATCAAAGTGATCGACCCTACGATGGGACGAAATAATCGAAACAAAATTTGGACAAACCTGGGCCAGAGCGTTATCCCCTGGAATTCATAAGACGTATGGCTTTCGGATATTCGCGTTGTTGGAAAGTATTATAAAACCTGTTTCTCTTCACATTTCAGACGCAGCGCCAGCGCCGTCCATGCCCACGGTAGCAGTGACGCAGATCCCACTGCTGGGAGTGAACGGCTCCGGCATTCTGAAGGTCAACGTCACGGAGAACCTGCCCAAAGTCAGCGATCCCATTGTGCCTGACGATAGTAAGTATCGTGAATCGTGCCTATAGCCAATCCTTTTATAAAATACGTATTCGCTGCTGTAAAGCTGACAAAATTGAGCCCAAACAACATCAATCTGATAATAGTCACTGACGTGAGGAGTTCTCGCGTCCACCTTCTATATCTATCTCTTTATCACGAAATCAGCTCGCTGTCACCAAAATATTGTTTTAACGACGCTTGTACACGCGCCAATTGTGTGTGTAAGTACTCAAAGGTACTACGCGACCAAAACAAAAGACAACACGCTAGGATGAAGGTTCAATAACACATTTGTCTATTGTCATTTGTGTGTGTAATATTGACAGCCTCTCAATTGGCCTCCGAATTGCGCGTAGAGGTGCGGGGAAGTGGGTCGCGGGCGGAGATTATCCATTCTGTCTGTCGTATTATATGCTTCCGGGTAATTCTGGGAATGAAAAGTTTATTGTATTATTTTCTGAGAAGTTTCGGCTTGTTTATTTATTCACTATCGGATATCGATACTGATTTTTTTTAGTATTTGTATTTACTTACAATACACACTCTGACTGTTATTCAAACATACCTACCGTAAAAGCAGGTATACTTATGTCCTACGTACCTATAAAACAAATCACTTATATTTGAAACACTCTCTCGGTCCTTGCGTTTCGCTAACGCCGAGTCAAGTTCAAATGTAATTTTTATGAATAAAAGTAATTAAGCTGCTAGTAAAGACAACGATTTAAAAACCTGGCAAAAAAAATATGTATCCAATCTAGTAGTTAGGTTGTATTAGTAACTCTAGCACTAGACGGTAATTTTAATTGTTAGTTTTGCGCAGATACTGAGTTTTTGCATCATATCTGCCAGCCGTGGCCAACCCGGCGATTATCCGGCGCCAATCACGTTTGCGACGCCGGTGAAAGTTACATTTTTGCTCTACCATCAGAATTAGTAGGCGGTCGGTTCACCTACGGGTGTGAACAGGGTCGAGCATGCCGGAGCGGTCGAGGTGCGTCGTAGGCGTTCAAGGGTCCTCAGGTCTGGCAAAGCCATTACACAAAACAGAGATAGTATAGTACATGCAGAATGGACACTACAGCCAATATTACACGCCCAAATGTAATAGACAAACAGTTTGTATGAATATTAACCTTCATACTGGCTGGTTGTCTTTTGTTTTGGTCGCGTAGTGCGATTCTGTATTTACACGAACATTCGGCGCGTGTACAGTCAGCATCAAAAGTAAATGATGATCAGAATTGAAAGACAATGTAATATTTCTTATATTTTATATTTCAATATAATCTAATTCCTTCAAAATGTTATAACTCTCTGTCCCTCACAGAACCCTCTTGATTGTTGTGAAGTCTATTAATAGATTTGAGATGAATTTGTGAATAGAGAAGAAGAGAGGGGAGAGTTAATTACATTAAAAATTATTATGATAAGATTAGTTGTTACTGCACTAAATACCGGTCATGGTTTTCGAAACTTGTCTGGTCATCATTGGCTTTTGATGTTGACTGTACAAACGTCATTTGTCTGTGTGAGTTTTCTAATAAGGTTTTGTATTGAGTGTAGGGGTGTGATGATTATCATTATAGCTGCGCTACGGAAGACCTGCTGTGCAAGCGGCGCAGTAAACAGCGGCGGTGCGTGACGGTATTTTTTTGAAATCCAATTTCAATGGCCATTAAATAAGTTGCCTTAACACTTTTCAGACTTCACTGACATCTTCAAAGAGACTCCTGAACGAATCCAGTCTGAACAGAACCTGACGAGCTTAACCTATGTAAGTAGTAAGCTGCATTTGCGCATCTCTTATTCCCGAGATGAATGCCGAGTTTATATTTGACATTATCAAATGACTGTGATTCAAAGCGAAGATATTAAATACCCCAAAATTTTGGCTCATTCCAGGATAACCACCATTTCTACAACAGCACGTTCATCGGCAACAAGACGTACTTTGACGAATACTGGGCGAACATCACCAAGCCGGAGGCCGAAGTGCACGCCATCCTCAGCAACTCGCACCGCAGGGCCACGGTGAGTGCATGAACCTGCCATTCTTCAACCCCATAGACAATAAAATCTAGGCTTTATAATAATCTTTGTTCCGCCCGAAGTGCACGCCATTTCAGCAACTGACACTCTCTCTCAACAAGACGTTTCCACTCTCTCAAAACATCGCCATAACAAAGCTATAGTTGCACCAGCGTTTTCAGAATCCATAGAATACTATTTAACCACACACACGTCGTGACAACGTCGCTCTTACGTACGTAGAATACTTTAGTATCGACGGACGCGTGAGTGGTTACGAATGAGAGAAGGAGAACCTCTTTCTTGAATCCAACTGGTTATATATTCGTGCAAAAAGCAATAAGCTGCATCGCCTAAAAACTCACACCTCTACTTTCCAGTCTCTCCAACTGAAGTTCGAGTTCCCCTTCTACGGGCACAACATTCAGAACATCACGGTCGCGACGGGCGGGTTCATCTACACGGGCGAGCACGTGCACAACTGGCTGGCGGCGACGCAGTACATCGCGCCGCTCATGGCTAACTTCGACACCACGCTCTCCAACGACAGCTACGTGAAGCTCTATGACGACGGTGAGTCTCTGAACCGTGTACAGAGTAACAGGGCACCACATATCGCTCATTTGCGAAAAGAACGTGTTATCTCGCGTTAACACGTTCAGGGCTGAAAATAGAACTGTCGCATTTTTTATAACTGGCTGCGAGTGCGGGAAAACACAACTGTTGTGTTTGTTGTATGTGAAAACACTATGGAGTGTACAGAGCCGTACCCATGGCTTGACACGAAAATCGGCTCAGCAGTGAAAGTGTTAATGTCATAAGAAGGTCATATAGTCAGTAGTGGGAGAACTCTTCTGCAAAAGAGCGCCTGGGGAATTTTTCTGGCCTGGTTTGCCAGATATTCATCCGCAAAGCAGTAGTGTGCAAGCATTACTGTGTTCCGGTTTGGAGGGCACTGTTTCCAGCGAAATTACTGAGACTTTAGACCTGATGCCTCAGGGTGACGAGCGCAGTGCAGTGCCGCGCAGGATTATGCAATGCAAAGTTCTGGATTACACTGTAACTGTTATGGGTAGGCGTAGAGCTTACCATTAGGTGAACAACTTGCTCGTCTCGTCATTCAGTGAAATAAAAAAATAATTATATCTCCTTATTATATTATTGAGGAGATATGACCTTCTTATGACATTTCATACAATGTGACACGTAATGAATGCAGATACTTATGAAGCTATCGTCTACCATGTTGTACTATTTGTCCTAATTGTTTACTAATAATAATGCTATCTGGATTATAGTTGACCTTAATTCAATGATTACAATGTTGTTTTTATCAAGAGTCACTTGTAATGCAACAGTAAAGGTCATAAAGTCATTGCGATACAATTTTCGATTATTGATAATTTTTAATGGATATTTCGAGTTTGGGACAATTTATTTCGTATATTCCCGCGGTTTTACCCGTATTCAGTATTATACCACAGGCACCGTTAATTTTTACGTGACAATGATAATTATCCTATGTGTTAATTCAGGTGATAAACTATGTGTGTGCCAAATTTCATCTAAATTCGTTTAGCCGTTTTTGCGTGATTAAACTGATTGAGTAACAATCATTCACATATCTAAACATTCAAAATTACAAAATTTCACATTAAAAAAGATATATAGATAATTGTATGTATTATTACTATTATAAGCATAATAATTATACGTAATTATCCTCGCTTTTCGGTGAAGGAAAACATCGTAACCCACATACCCACCTGAGGAGAATTATTTCGGAGGTAGGTATGTTATCCAACAATCCGGACCGGGCCCACGGCCCCCTCACGTAAGTGAGGGGAGACCCGTGCTCAGCAGTGGGACTTTATGGGTTGATGATGATGATGATGCTGATTACTATTATAAAACCTAAAATAAGAATTAATAAACTAGTTTCTGAAAGAAATTAAAAAGAGCTTTTCTAAAAATCATCCAATTGAATGTTCAGTATCCGTAGACAAGGTGATGAGTGTTGTATATTATGTTTATCCACAGGCGAGAAGTTCACTGCGTTTTGGGAGAATGTGAACCTGCAAGATGAGGCCAACCTGACGTTCACGTTCGCGGTCACTCTCTACAAGAACGGAGACATCGTGTTCGCGTACAAACTCATTCCCATGGACGTGCAGCAAATCAACGACACGCAGCACCCGGTCAAAGTGGGCATCAGCGACGCCTATCTCAACGACAACATCATATTTTGTGAGTAACCAAACCAATGTCTCAATTTGCTAGAAGAACGTGTTATCTCCTCAATATACCACACGTTCAGTGCTGAAATCGCAATTGTGGTGTTTTTCATAACTTGCCGCGAGTGCGGGAAAACGCAACTGTTGTGTTTGCTGTATGGGAAAACGCTACGGTGTGTGCAGAGCCGCACCCGTAGCTAGACAAGAAAATCGGCTCAGCGGTGAAAGTGTTCCTTGTTGTTCCAAGGAACACTTTCACTTCCACTTTTCTTCCTACTGGAAGAAACAGAAAAGTATGTTATTTTCATAGAAGTGGCGCTTAAAGCACACTTCGGACACGCCATACAAATAAAATGAATTGACAACACAACTCACACATATAAATGACGTTTGTACACGCGCCAGTTTGTACACGTGTCAGCATAGAAACATATTACGCGACCAAAACATAAGACTACCCGCTAGTGAAGGCAAACAAACTGTTTGTATATTACATTTGGCCGTATAATGATATATAGCTAGATAAACTCCGCATAGAAACACCACAGAACAAAGAAAACTTAAAAACTAGAGCAAAACAAATTTAACTATTAGTGTATCAATGAGCAGTCTTATCGCTCAGAGCGATCTCTTCCAGACATCCACGAACTACACCCATTATTAAACTACATATTTATAGATTTCAGTTTTTTGTCTTTACATCTGCTGTAAGACATTGCTTCTCGCCAAATTTCATGATTCTAGATCAACCGAAGTACCTTATAAGTTTTGTTTCCCTTGAGAAATCGCGAAATTTGCGACATAAATGGTCATATCTTTTGATCGCGTGGTCTTACAAGTTTGATTTTTTCACAGCTGAAAGAGTCTGTAGATTCCCGTATTTGGTATAATTTCAAAAAGTGATCCTACAAGGGTCCCTTTTTACTTTTTGAGGTACGGAACCCTAAAAATTAGCAGTCGCGGGAAGCCTGGCAGATGTGAAATACCAAAACAATCTTTATCGTTTTTATTTAATATTTATAAACCAAAACCTTGAAATTTCTATTTAACGCTGGCTGTATGCAAAAAAAAAACGCGCTTCTCCACGCCAACAGCCGGTCTGACCTGCCACATTGGATGTTCCACAATAAATAAAAAACAAATCTATTTTACAGTTGTGCGCCGCAAGACGATCTACGAGTACCACCGCGTGTCGTTCCGGAGCTATGTGATTGCCAACAGCACTATACTCAAGCTGAGCGCGCTGCCGACCTGTCTCCAGTACGACTCTTGTGAGGCCTGTCTCAACCACGACACTGGCTTCAACGTGAGTATCTGATATACACTATAGTCCACACCCCCAAACACTACATACAAAAGCTGATACGACATTTCACACATATAAATGCCGTTTGTACACGCGCCAATTGTTTGTGTCAGCACAGAAACATTACGCGACCAAAACAAAAGACAACCCGCTGGTACGAAGGTTGTACTAATCCGTTTGTCTATTGTCATTTGGGCGTGTTATATTGACAATACGGTCACTCTCTGTATTTTGGAATACAGGTGGGGGGAAGTAGATCGAGAGGGGGTGGTCCATTTGTATGTTGGACTACATGTCTTTTGTGATACAAGGCGAAATACACTGAAGCACTGGTAGGTAATAGAATTTCCTTTTCATATGCGAGATTCAGCCATAAATCAGCACTTGAAAGGGAAATGACCTTTTTTACTCAAACCGTTATCAGTCAATTTAGTTTATTAAAACATTTGAATTCTTCTCTATGTTTATGAGACAAGCGTTTGACTTGTAAAAATGATTGATGGGTCAGATAGGATTGTCAGCGTCACTTGTCAAATAAGGGTATTTGACACTGACAGGAGTTGTCATCGCTGTCAAGGTATGGGAAAACGCGCGCCATTCATTTGATATTTTTATATTTATCTATGTGCAACTAGAAAGACGTGCGCGCGAGTTTTTTCTTTATTTATACTATAGAGGATCAATATGTACAGCTAAAATCCATTGACGTCAGATTTATAGAACCCAAGGTCACCAACCGTCACACACTCAGTAACTCATAATCACCAGGTACATTTAACGTCTGTTATGTTCGATTTTTACACTAAATGGATGTGGTGAAATATGTTGAGCTACGTTCTGATGATTGAGAGCAGTAGGTAAGCCTCTTCAACCTTGACACCAGAGGCAGACACTGCCTCATTCGACAAACAATAACATGTTACCTTTACTTGCAGTGTACATGGTGCCCCCAAATCCACAAATGCTCCAGCGGGACTGACCGAAACAGGCAGGACTGGAAATTAAGAAGTAAGTGATATGGAAGACAGTAGCATGCAGTGGCGGCAAAGAGCCGACTGCGCTTTGGGGCGTGGTGCCCTGTTTAATTTGCTATAGCAAGTAAAAACAGTTGTGTATAAAGGGAAGTAAACACGTGACATCCTCATAAGATTTCTTGATGCTATTTACTCTGAAGGCCGTATTTCCGAAGTACTTGCACGGAGTTTCCTTTTCCTATGTGAAATTCAGCCATGAGTCACTGCTCGAGAGAAATTTCAAAATTCGAGGTTAAAACCAGAATCAGTTAGGTACTAATTAATTTAGTTGATCATATTGATGTACATATTTGATTTTTATTATTCTTTTCTATGTATACGAAAAAGTGTTTAATTTGTTACTAATATAGTTGCTTTTTATGTCCTTTTGCTCTACCTTTTATTGTTTACTAGGTGGTGCCTGTAACTTTATGTAACCAATACTACTCTCCTATAGTGTTGATGTCACTATGCCAGAAACCTTCATGCAAGAACTAAAAATTATAACAAGTTTCAACTCAACCGGTTGAATGATGTGCAAATGCATAGAATAATAAAAACATACTTTCATTTTTAGATATTAGATGAACTATTCATTTTTACGGGATCAAAAGTATTCTATATTATATCTAAATCTGTTAAGTCATATCAGAGCCTATTCAGAACAAACTTTCAGAATGATAGAGAGACGGACAAAACTTCGGAAAACAGTTATTTTAGATTAGGCTTTGTGTATAGCCATTTTCACTTACAGTTTGATATTTGTTTGGAAATCACTGACTGTTACTTCAATTTTATTATTATGACAAAGATAAAATATCTCAAATACACATATTATAATACATTGTCATTTTACAATTGATGAAGACCATGAAACCTATGGCCCATTCTGTTTTTACACTTTATATATATTTTTTACAGATTGTGACCGAACCATGGTGCGAGAGGCGAGTGCATGCGCAGCTGTCAAGGATACCGGGAACCCGGGCAATAAGACCATTTACACCACTGACGTGACACAGCCTCCCAACCACAACACATCCATTGCAACCGACACGGGTAATGATAAGGGTTCTAATTGGACATGGTCCCATACATGAGTGTTGTCATTGGAGATGCGATATTTACTATGTTTGTAAAGGAGTGACAGTCTAGTAGGCAAACATCCGTCTTCCAACCAGAGGGGCAAAAATAATTCTCATGTACGAGGGTTTCTAGCTGATGTTTGTCCTACTGAAATGCGCCGGATAACTATGCCAGCACTGGAATTATTTCTGCAAGATTGAAATCTAGTTCGAAATGGTGACTACTTACCATCAGATTGGCCACATGCTTGTTTGCAACCTATTTTCAGGTAGAATTGTACTCGTAGCCCTCTGAGAAGGCGGACGTTTTGTCACTAAGGTATCACTGCTTCGTTAAATTCTTAGTGTAAACCCCTTCTGGGAAAGCTTCTGTCACATCTGGCCATAGATACATAGGACGTAGAGGACGATTGCCCATGTGCCAAATGTGTGTGTGCAAGACCACAAACATACTACAGATCAAAACAAAAGACAACCCTTTAGTATGGAGGTTCACACAAATCGTCAAATCTGATAGTCTGGCAAAGCTGTCTATCATATTTGGGTGATCACTGGGTCAGACTATCAGATTTGTCAAAATGATATTTTGATATTAACATGTGAGTGAATTGGACCCGTTTATGTCTAGTTAATATGAAATTCAACTGCTTTCAGCTCCGATCTCCAAAGAAGCACCTGTCCCGGAGACGCGCGCTGTGGAAGGCAAAGTGCTGGCTCCGCACGCGACCGATCCGCAACACTCCGCCGTCGGAGGCGCCGTGGCCGCGTTCCTCGCCGTGACCCTCGTCTGTGGTGCCGCCGCCTGGGTGCTGTACGCGTTCAAGAACCCCCACACGCGCAGTGGACAGATGCTCATCAAGGTCAGTCCACTTAACACACACACAGAAGTCTGTTGCTCTGTCCCATTTCAGTATTTCAGTGAGTGTTTGGTAACACTTGCAGTGGAACGTTGCTCATGAAGGTCAGTCCAACATGCACAGAGTCAGTTGTTCCGTCCCATTTCAACAATCAGTTGTCTAGTCAATTCACAGTCAACGTAACAATTCAGTAAATTTATGAATGCTATATGGAAACTGCCGTGGAGAGAACACGTAATGTAAATTGTTTTGAGTTTGTACATTTGCCCATACACATTAACGAACAACTAATGGTTAATATTCCACCAATGTTACATCATCATCATCATCAACACATAACGACCCACTGCTGAGCACGGGTCTCCGCTCACTTTCGTGAAGAGGGTTAGGCCATAATCCACCATGAGGGCCCGATCCGGACAATGTTACATATTAACTTGCAAAGAGACACAAGTTTGAGAAGCAAATAGGAAATCAACTATACATTTTCGGTTCCCACCAAAAGTCTAGTCAGTAGTTTAATAACAACACAACAATCGCGGGGATAGTCAAAGCTTACACGTCCAAATGTAATAAACAAATGGTTTGTATGATTCTTCATACTAGTGGGTTCTCTTTTGTAATGGTTGCTTAGTATGCAATGAGTACTCAAAGAAACTACGCGACCAAAACAAAAGACAACCCGCAATAGTACGAAGATTCATACTAATGATGGGCTATTGTCCTCCGGATTACCCTCCGGATTGCGGGTAGAGGTGCGGGGACGCGGATCACGGAGGGGAGGGGGGGTCCCAATCTGTATATAGTATGTCTTCTGTGGGGATGGACAACAGTTCAGTAGGCAGTGACTGACGCTGACCACAAATATGTTTTGGTTACAGTACCGGCCGTCGCAGTGGAGCTGGCGCCGTGGCGAGGCGCGCTACACCGCGGCCACCATCCACATGTAACTGTGCCGCGTACAGCCCTGTATAGATCTTCAACGATCGCATCCACGCTACAACTCGAATAACCTAAGAACTAGTATACATTGAAATTCTGAACAACTCCCGACCCAAAATAAACCCTACATCAACTAGAAATGAGCTGATGATCTTCAAACGGCTTCTTGAATCATGATTATCCCAATGCATGGCAATGCCCTCTCTTCCCTCATTCCATTCCTCACGGTTGAGAGCTTCAGTGGTCCACTCATTGCAAAAGGAGTCAAGCTCGTCCCTCCATCTCCGCTTGGGCCTGCCGTGACGTCTTCTGACGTTTTGTGGCATCCTCATTGCCGAGATCGTCCGACATGCGACCACAGATTCCCATCAAACAACAGACAGACAAGTCACCATGCGAACAAAAAAACTAAGTCAACATCGGGTCATCCATGTGGAGGCTGCGGTGCGACAGACACACAGATGCATGCGTGAACATGCGTTATACCTACATATAACACATCATTTGAGTCGGGGGTCAGGAAAGAACCATTCATAATACTATACAGATTTTGTTTTTGGAGCCGCGTGATTTGTTTTCGTAGATTATTTATACGCACGACACTGCGTGTGCCCTCGTGGCGTGTTGTTATGCGTCACAACACATGCAAAAAGTGTTGCACGCATGCAGTATGCAGATTGCCACAAACAATTATATAATATATGTATTAATCTAACTACTAATCTAATTGACACTGGAGCATCGCTTTGGGCGTAAATGATTACATACCTCTTAGAATATAACATAGGAACTGATTGAAACTTGCTCACTAATTTTAACAAGTGTAATTCCAATATTTTGGATGATTATATACTATTTACACTACAAACAAAACGTGATAATATAGTATTGTATCGATTTACAAAATGAATATAATATATATTTTTAATATATGTTTTCAGAAATCCAGGATTCCTTAGACTTCTTTCTACGGGCATTAAAATGTCCGAAATCATGTCCTATTACTATATAAATGTATTTTCTAGAAGTGGTTGCTAGCCCGAAATGCAGCACCCAAATTGGTTGTGGTTATGTCCGACATAGTCTATTTAGCAATATGACCACTTTCGGAAATGACCAGAAAATTAAATGACCTCTTCTTCAAATTACCTCTTCCTGGTATGACCACTTCTCGCTCACATAGTCCACTTCTTGACGTCAAGAGAACCGTGTATACAGTTCGCGAATCGTCTCCGCTCGTCTCCACTCCAATGAATCGTCAGCCCTAGAATAACTTACCCCAATTGTAATTGCCAACCGCCTTCTTCCGTTCAACGGCTCTTTCAAATTAATAATGGTGACATAATATTATTATGTAACATAACAATGTACTAAATGCCTTCCTTCCTTCCATGATGTGATACGATTCGTAAATGTAGTGTATCTATAGTCATATTATATTCTATAGACTAAGAATAGCCACAAATATTTTATAAATAATCCATTAACAAACCCTATTTAATAATAAAGTATGCTTCCCTTATATAATTACTTATAATGTATTGTTAAGAACAATTGTTTGTTGGCAATCTGCACTATTACTAAGCTGCATCACACGCACTGCACGTACAAACGTGAAGTGCGTTTTGAGTTCCGTAAGAATTATTCGGCTGATCCGTCCCGGATGTAGGAAAATATTCGATTATATATATATCGATTGAAATCGAAATTCTATCGTTACAATTTATTGGACGTCCTGTTACTTAATCGTTTATGTAATGTTGATCTATTTGTAAAGTTATTATTGATATATGAAATATCAGAACTAAATTTGGTGCCCTCATATTAAAAATGTATTGTTATTATGACAAATGGTTGAGATTTAAACCTGCACTCAATAGTAAATAGTGATGAGGAACTTGCATTTAATTTCATTTGGTTAACCGATCTCTGTTCTTAAATAATTCTATGAAATGTTTTGTTTTGTTCCTTTAATACAATACAAAATAATCAATGAACAATGTTATGTAGATAGCAAAACTAACGACGAATCTCCAACAAACATTGATTGGTGTACCACATTATGTACCATTTCACAATATTAATCAGTATTTGTTTTGCCGTACTCTATTGAGATTTACCAAATCAATATTTCTGTGCCAGCTCCCTATTCCTGAATCTGAAGATACGTTTCTGACGTTCGAGTGCAAAAGAATCTCGCACATCGATCTGTAGCTTATGTTACTTATAAGTACAAGGCCCCACAAACGCAGCTATTCTTATGCAGCTCTAAAAAACGACGGGTTTCCGTCTGTGTCGCAGCTAGAATATACGTAATATGGTCATGTTACATAAGAAAGCCCCACAATGCTTAACTAACATTGATTAAAAGTGCGGCGGACATTATCACGTAACACTGTCACAAAATTAAAAGACTGCATGAAATTGTTGTATTAGCAATTTAGCTCGGGCTCACGCACGTATTATGAATTCATTTAAACCAGGTATTTCATTTTACGGGCAAGCTCTAGCTAGTTATTTTTCTCATTATGACCTACATAGTTCAAACTTAGCTCTGACTGGATTGTGTATGAGCTCATAGTTTCTCATTTATCGTTCGGAAATGTTATTATTTGGCTGGTATAATGAGTTCATAATACGAAATTGCAAGGCAGTTCAATTTGTGTCGTAAAAGCAAATCAGAGCCAGAACGGAGTCCTCAGAGCTAAAAAAGTGACATTACCACGCGTTCACCATAATTAATATCGTTTTAATTTTATTATCGTTGCCTGTTCAATTGTTTTGTACTGTTTGCATGACTTTGTATTATCGATGAACGTTTGGCAAGAATTATAAATTTTTGAATTATCTTTTAAAAGTCCTCCGCAGTAGCTCATCTATCCAGCTGATACGATAGCAATTGTTGTAAGCTATGTAGCAACGACTCATAGAAGCTTTTTACTTTTACAATCAAGCTAATAAAAATGTGTTAATAATATTGTAATTCATTTTTATCTTTACTTTATAATCGTTGGTGCGTTTGTTAGTATTTTTGTAACTTCAGAAATACTTGACCGATTGATTGTTTGAAGTCATGCATAGCATACAACATATTTTTAGTAGAGAAGTTGGTTCATATCCGTGGTAGGATCGGCGATAGGTGGCGCTGTAGACGCTTTATTAAGAAACTATAGATATGAACCTAAATTATTAATTATATAATTATGTTGGTCTAACGCCTAAACATGGAAATCACAAATGTCAGCTCGATAGGTGGCGCTGTGATCGAGTTATTAATAAATATTTACCGTAAAGGGCATAACGTCTGCCGGGCTGGCTAACAACCCTATACAGTACTACAATAAAATACAGGAAAAATAAAATGTAATACAGT
The DNA here is from genome assembly GCA_912999815.1 of Campaea margaritaria. Taxonomy (NCBI): domain Eukaryota; kingdom Metazoa; phylum Arthropoda; class Insecta; order Lepidoptera; family Geometridae; genus Campaea; species Campaea margaritaria. The sequence continues at coordinate 14,478,992 of OU538788.1, forward strand.
TATACTGTCCTGAAATTAACTAATGTGTGTGCCTTTTAGATTGTGTTTTTTGGAAAGCAACATGAATAGTGTTTTTGGTTAGTAATCAAGTTTGCTCTATGCGTCAGTATTGGATTGACAGTTAAAATTATATTCGTACCATAAAATGGTTAGTGTGAAAAGGTTTTACACAAAACAATAAATCAAAAATCTCGTCTTACGGAACTCACGATCGAATTTGAGTGTACAAAGTGCACCCGACTTGTATTTTTTATTCTTTTAATTTTTCGTAATTTAGTTTAGATACTTTATATAAACATTAGTGATATTATGTGTAAAAAAATATATTATCTTAAAAGTTATTTTTAATCGGGGATATTTTTAAGTTTATATTTGACTCAACGAATTTGTAAACAGATTTACCAAAGACCTCCGAGAATCAATTTATAAATTTTGAAGAATCAAACTAATCATTAAATATCTCTGCATTTGCGCTTCTGTTTCTTATGATGAGGATTTTTGGTCATTTACTCGTGCACCGGTGTTGATATTTTGGTATATTAATGAAGGGACCATTGTGAAGAGTCTTAAATAAATAGTGCCGTTAAAATACACTACATGTTGTTTTATTTGTGTTCCACCTATATAAGATACCTTTCTGCAGATCCGTGTATCTAGGAGTACCCCCACTCCGTAGTTAAACAAGGGTTTTTTGTTCTTTTTATTGCAGAATAGGCAAGCATTTGACCGCAGTCTCACGTGGTGGTTAGTGTCGACACGGTCGATGGTGGAGCATGCGTGCCTAGCAGATACCTATTCTCGAATGGAAGACTTTCATTTTGTAGTTTTCGGGAAATATAGACGCCTGTAAGGTGTTCCATTCCTTCGCTGTTCCGATTATAAATGTGGATGAAAAATTGAAAATGCTTTGGGCGGGTCGGTGGTATGTCAACCTTATACGGATGCCGTGTTTCCATACGTCTTGTTGTCCGATGGAGGAATCAAGTTTTGCAACTCCATCGCACACTCCTAATAACAATAAGCATTGGTAATTAGTACCAAAACCAATAAATAGTGTGACAAAACGGTGTGACCACGGATCTGCAGCTTATCAGATTGCTTATTAAGCATTGTGCTCGCATCCTGTTATTATAGTCGCGCCTTTTTCCCGCTTAGATAGGCAGAGACTACATCTTTCCATATTATACGATTTTAGCAGAATGCAGTACAGCAACACCCTCTACTGCTTTCTGGAACTCCAGACTAATAGGCTGGGTAGGGTATGGACCCTACAAAATAGCTAAATAGCCAAAACAGGACCAGGTTTTGGCTTTATTACGTTTTATGTGCCTTTGGGGGCGCTAAGGTGATATCTGCACTCCGAGGCCACTTATATTTAAAACTGCCCTGGTTCCATTACTTATCAATCCATCAAAACACTGACTACGTAACGAATATCACGTAACCTAATTGAATCACTTTAAAAAAGAAACCATAGCTCAATTGTTTCCTAACAATAGAAGCCGGTGTAAAAGTCATTCTTACAAATGCCTTAAACTCAAATGGACCGGTGTGTGGTTTTATTGTTACTTCACGTTTCCTGCTGCAATGCGAGAATATTTTGTGATGCGACATACAAGCCGCTCGAAGTGGGAAAATGGATCACCACCTTGAAACACTTGGACTCCGGCGTGGTGGAAAACAACCCGGTCACGATGAGCGAAGGACAGGTGTACGTTTATGAGAACGAATTCCCAGGATATACAATTAGCTACATCCATGTCGACAACTTGGCCATCAAGACCTGTGGCGCCAGTGCCACGATCAAGGCAGGAGGCGTGGGTAAGTCGTCGGTGCTGATCATAATACACGCAGAAGCCAACAACGAGATCAGATCTGTAGTCGACATCTGGGGAGTAAAGAGCTGCCGAAGAGAACCTGTGAAACGGAAAGACCCCAACAGGTTCAAACATATGAAATCCCTGTATTTATTAAAGGACTTTCGAACAGTCAATCACAACATTAATCATTAAGGAGTTAAGTTACTTTTTTTATTTTGTAATTATATCTAAATAAATATGAACCCTTACGCCTACGTTTCATTTGATTAACTAACCAACGTTAAAGCAAACATTATGAATTACATTTTAGTTTAGTTTACTTTTTTAGGGTTCCGTACCCAAAGGGTAAAACGGGACCCTATTAAGCCGCCGACACATTTGTCTGACGTGTCGTATCATACATTTAATGGCTTTGACGGCTTGTGTAAATGTATGAAACCGATACTGATGCATCACGACACGACACGTCACACAAATGTGACCCTAGCTTAACTATTGATAATGGCAACAGGTAGACGCTTGAAATATTCACATTTCATTCACAGAATATTTAACTAAATATTCTGTGAATGTTTCAAGCGTTATTTATTTTTAAAGTGGTTATATAACTATATAACCACTTTAAAAATAAATAATTATATTAAAATAAAATTAATGTTTATGGGGGCTCCCATACAATAAAGTACGGAACCCTTCGTGCGCGAGTCCGACTCGCACTTCGCCGGTTTTTTTAACACTTTCCCTGCTGAGCCGATTTTCTTTTCTTTCTCTGCACACTCCAGTGTTTTCCCATACAACAAACACAATCCAGGCAGTTTGTGTGTACTGGCGTTTCCTGATTGCGAGTGAATAGTTTACAGTGTACAATGTACTGTGTGTGTATGTGTGTGGTGCGAGTGTGTAGTTTAGTGTGTGTTTGAAAGTTTTGTGTGTATAGGAACGTAAACGTGGACTATCGTCGACCGCATCATCGCTTAATATTGTGGCACACGCACTGTTCTTGCCAATTATTTCTTACCTAGCTACAGAACATATTGTGTCTCATAAATATTTGCACAAAACTGCTATGTATGAAGCCGTCTCGGACATAGATACAACACGCCTCCAAGGTGATAATGAAAAACGCATATTCAACGTTTATCTCACTTTATTTAATAAAGGTACACAAATGTTTAGTAATAGACATCATTACATAATCGCCTTACTCTAACACATATATGACTGTAGCTTAAATCTAAGAGTAAAAATTAGGTACAGGGAAGATGGGAACGTTACGAAATGGTTGTGACATTACAGTTTCATGACTAGATATTATGAGCTTTATATAAAAGCTTGGGCCAAATTGTGATCGAAACTTTTCTACAATTACTATACTCCGTTACATATACCAGAATGCCTTCGCATCGACGGTAATTAATATTTCATCAATATGCCGTTCATAAGGTTTTCTTTGATCGCGAAATATACTTTTGGGAGTCTACTTCTACTGTTACCTCCATCATAAGTGTAATTGTAAAAAACCCTCCAAATTTTTAAGAAGACAACTCTATCACGCATGGTTAACAATAATTGTTAATTGTTCATTTTATTTTTAATTCCACAGCCCATCTAAACGTTTGATCAAAACTATGTTTCCTATTTTCTGACAGCACAAACATTATGAAATTATGACGCGACAATAAGTTAGTACAGACTATATATTGGAAAGATTTCGGTTTACAGATCTATGCAATACTTAGACTTTGATTTTTAAACATATAATTTGTATAGATCCTTCCTTACAGCAAGTTCAGTTATAACATGTTATCATAGACATCTTTATAAAATTTTACAAATGGCAATTCAAGTTTAGTAATAAATCACATTAAATATAGCTATGTATGTACCTAGCACAGTATAGTATACATTCAATATGTGTATGAAATAAATTTGACCCTGGCTGAGCGTAGTAGATGTAAATAAATCGATAATAATAAATTATACGGTAACATAACAATTAAACATATTAATTTCCAAAATCGTATCACATCACTACATTAAATTCAAAAACAATTAAGACAAAACATTACAAGATAATAGTTACAGTACCGACAGTGACAATCTTCACAGTAAGCTTTACTTTTTTTGGTGTCGACAAAGGGTGCACGAAACTAAATCAAACAGTTAAGGTGACTTAACAACGTCACTTTTAAAACCTACTGGAGATTGAAATGTAACATGACTTTTATTAAGTTTATGCAACATTTATATATAAATATTTCTATGTATTATAGTAGGTAAAACCGCAAATAGGAAGAACCGACTATGAATAAATTGACACTTTCGATCCACATAAGCAACACGAGAATCTCGAGTTAAAGCACGATTTGTAAATAGCTCTACATGGCGTCTAACTAGGTACTTGGGGATAAATATGTTATGTACCTACTTGTGCACACAGATCGTTTGTTTGCTGAGCTATTGTGGGAGAGGTACGTAATTAGAATTCGTATTGTTACAAGTATAATATATTCTTTGCTATATAATATAGAGTTGAAATATTCAAATGTGTGTATGTTATTATGAAATCACTTCAAATTGATAATAATTATTATGAGTTAAAATGTAATAACGTTACAATGATTATATCGTATTATGAAGATCCTATATCAGATAATCAGCACTTATACTAACAAAAATTATAACTTAAAGCAAAACAATATGACGGCCTCATATTTTCTTCAACTAAAACTAAACTTAAAATAAATGTCAAGCTAAATCATATCTTGGTTACAATACAAATGAAGAATGTTTCGACATCATTTCAATGATGCTTTGTTAATCACGGTATCACAAAATTTTTGTAAATCTCTGCGCTTGGGGCGCTTCCTTAATATTCCACCATTAAACGAATTAAGGCTTTTCGGTGATGTGATTTAGGCTGAAAATAGTTACGCGTTACAAACTTTCAATCATAGCATATAGAGATCGAGAACAATGGGGTTCCGACTATGAATCCGGATATTTCACAGCAGTTGTTAAGCCATTTGAGAGGCCCTTGGGCGGCTTCAGAAAATGAAACCAGAAGACGCCCTGGCCTAATATCTCATTCGAGATCAATCACCAATTGTAATTATTCCGACTCGAATCGACGTGAATTTACTTTCAGCCTTTAACCCGTTGTCGCGTGTCTAAAGTGTATGGAAGATCTAGATTCCTGCTGTTAAAACTGTGCGCGTGAAACCCGCGGAGTAAAATACAACAATACATTATAACACAATAGCGCAACATACAACAAAAGCTTAAATCAGCTCTCTGGCAAAAATAAGGAAAAAAACCATGGACCTACAGTCATGCTAATAATGCGATTTTTTGGTATTCATTTGTTCGCAATCCCTCCGAAGGTCGCACTCCTTGGAGGCGGAGTCCGAAGGCCGAGGCTTTAGTCAATGTTGTGGAATCTCAGGATGGCGCGTCCTATGATCTCGGAGTTGCACAGCTTCCTGATGACCTCCTGGGCCTCCTCGGCGGGGAACACGGTGTGCGGGGGAGGCTCGATCTGGAAAAACACATAATGTGGGTTCATTACTTCTTTATTTTAGGATTTGGTGGCTAATAGTAGTAGTAAATGTATGTTACTGTGAGCTTCAGAGGTGAAGCATACTTTACATGACATCACACCATCACACAGTGAGTCTGTGTGTGTTTGTGTCACATTGCATTAACAATATGCGTGTTCACGTGACCACACTTATAAAGGAACACGTCGTAAGAATATCTAGTTTGCAGTACAATAATTGCACCTTATTTAATTGACCAAGTACCTTAGTCGATATATTCGAATAGGTAGGTACATTATACTTTAAATTGGTAACTAATGAGGTAGGTTAAAGCAGTCGGCAATTGGGTTAAGGATTCCGTTTTAGAAAACGAAAACATTAGAGAAACTGTATAGTGTTCAGTGACGACGCAAAACGTTGGTAACTTCTAGTAAATATAACAGGTTGTTTGTATTGTGGAAAAACAATATTAAAAAAAAAAAAAACATATAATAATAATACAGATATTAATATACAGATAAGAACTATAAACATTATTACAAAAAAAGGTAGTGTATAAAAGTGGGACAGTAATCACAAGTAAACAACTTAAACAATATATTTATTTTATATCGTATTCACTGCATCGGCAGGCAATAAAAAGTTATTGTATTGTAAACACGATATATTTGAGTCAATAAACTGGTAGATTCTGATGCCGCTAAAGAAATAGTCCATTTGAGTTATATAGGCGCCTCTGTCTACATTAAGCGGCTATTTACGATGTCTGTTAACAAACAGTCCACCGCCGCATCTGTCGGCGAGTCGAACGTGAGCTCCATCAACCCACGTCTGAGAGAGAACTAGCTCTAGCGGTCTGGGGGCTTGACCTATTCCCGCAAAATAATAAATCTTTGTTCAATAGAATTTCTTATTGGAATTGTATTATTAAACTGGGTATTTAAAACCGACCGATTTTTAAAAAACGGCATCGACGATATATTAATCTCTCTATTTTTTAATCAACTACGCAATCAGCAGGGCATTGATTGCCAAGCTTACCTATAACAGTCACAGTGCCATAATATAAGTATCCGATCTGTATTCTATGGCTTCCTTTAAACAACTTTTAGGGTGTTTACCTTGGACTACTACGACTGTACGCCAGGTGTGCTAGTGAAGAAAGAAACGCTCCCCTATGCAAAAAAAAATCCGATTCATTCCCAATAACCTTGAATTCGTGAAGGGGGCACACCTTTACAAACGCTTCTTATTTATCAATTGACTCTACTCTACGATCTGCGCAATTGAAATGACCTCTGTTCAGTGCGCGCGTCCGATTTCAATAAAGTCACATCTCCTTTGAAATGCGATGCGCGTGACATTATTATCTATGCCTAATGTTTTAGACTACCAATTAAGCCTATTGACGACATTGGCATTGCAGCGGCCTTGATATTGTTATTCTAGTTCATCAATTGTAAGGCAGCATCAGCTGATCAACACAATTGCTGTGTTCACATACTATTATTGACTGTAATTGACCTATGACTGACTGCCGGCCGCCCCGGCGCCGGCGCCGTGCATCTATCGAAAGAAAGCGACATGCCCGGAACATCGAAATTTTCTTTTGTCTACGCCATGCCATGCCATGGTAACACATTAACAAAAGAAAATTTCGTCATCTCCATTGTTCACCCATGTTACCTTTTGACATGTTTACTCCGTTTACTCAGCTTAATTATACTTTCAGATAGATCAACATTTGGGGTGTCGCGCCCGACGACCCAGCGATAAGATCCATAATAAATGATAATACATAAAGGAAACACAACAACACGTCAATCATGTGATGTGTAGGAGGTTTGATTTACTCTCGTACGGGATAAATGTGATAAATTAATCTTTGTATTCTCTGTTGCGAGCTTGAGGACAATATTCTTATTATTTTCTTATTTCTGTTGGCACTATTCGTAAATTTAGCCGATGTCAAGTCATCAACACTCTAGGTACCTACTAAATCAGGCAATATGTGAAGTAAAAATTAAATACCAACTACTGTAAAATACAAGTTTTTTCGGGATCAAACATAGCGAATAAGTCCGCGGGGACAACGTAGCTTCTTATTAGTGAACTAATCTTTAGAATCGGATAAGTAGTTTCGGATATCATCTCCTAAAAAGATCACAAACTCACAAACTTACCCTGTTTATTATATAAGTGCAGACAGTGTAGAAGTGTAGACAGTGTAGAAGTGTAGACAGCGTAGAAGTGTAGACAGTGTAGAAGTGTAGACAGTGTAGAAGTGTAGACAGTGAAGAAGTGTAGACAGTGTAGAAGTGTAGACAGCGTAGAAGTGTAGACAGTGTAGAAGTGTAGACAGTGTAGAAGTGTAGACAGTGAAGAAGTGTAGACAGTGTAGAAGTGTAGACAGTGTAGAAGTGTAGACAGTGAAGAAGTGTAGACAGTGTAGAAGTGTAGACAGCGTAGAAGTGTAGACAGTGTAGAAGTGTAGACAGTGTAGAAGTGTAGACAGTGAAGAAGTGTAGACAGTGTAGAAGTGTAGACAGTGTAGAAGTGTAGAAGTGTAGACAGTGAAGAAGTGTAAACAGTGTAGAAGTGTAAACAGTGTAGAAGTGTAAATAATATCTTGGTGTACTGACCTCGCCGCGCGCCACCAGCGACACCAGCTCCTTGAGCTGTTCGATAGACCCGTTGGGCACCACCGCAATCTTCACGTTCAACTCGTCCGCTTTCTTCGCAAACTTCGGCACGAGCTTCTCGCCAACATCCTCCGTTACCAGCACCACGCCGCCCTGCAGACACACATGCGTCTATGATATCGCAGATACACACGTATTTGTGGTATCTTTGAAAGCCACCAACGGGATATTCCCCCTAAATGTTTGTTTTAAATTACCGATATGACCAAATAATGTTAGTTATAAAAAAACTTATTTCACATATTCGTAATATCAAATTATGTATGTATATCTATTTATACAATAACAAAATTGTAGGGCCCATCTGTCATTTAATAATAAATGCCAAAATTTAAAGCAAAACTGCTATTTATACGTAGCCTAATCTAAAATGACAGTTGTTAGAATTTTGCCTGTCTGTCTGTTTGAAAATGAATGAAAAAGTTAAATTATGTCATAGATTCAAAAATTACTAACTACACGTTTAACAGCTTTATCGTCCCATAAATATAGTCATATCTACATGGACGAGTCTGAGTATTATTGCTCGAAGGGTTAGCAGGAAAATCGCAAGTACGGCAGCAACATATTATTATTGTACAGCGTGTGACGTCATTGCTCCATTTACAAAGTTACTTTAATAAAGTATGTATATAACCTGGTAGCGTATTTAGCTGGTAATTTGGTAAAAACTGAAAATCCTCACTAACAAACGTTTAAATTTTTATTGAAGATAATGATAATCTCCGCCTGAGGAAACAGCCTGGTGGAAACTATGGGAATAAATCACGTACCGGTGCGAGGCACTGCAGGGAGCGGTGCAGCGAGCGCGAAGTGGTGCCGAAGTTAAGCACCACATCCACTGGCCCACCGCACGCGTCCGTCGTGCGCTCAATCAACTGCTTCTCGTACAGATCTTCCGACCACTGCAGCACGGTGATACTGAAACCAACCATGCGAGGTAACACACGCATTCTACTTGACGAAGACCGCTCCAAGATATAGTAGTGACTTATCAACTCACGCGTATTCCTCGCAGCTCTTCGTGAGCATTAACCCGTCGTCCTTGAAGGTAGCAACGCCTATGCTGATTCTGTTATCGAATTCTATCTTGAATCTGCGGGCCGCCAGCCGGAGAGCCCAAAGCGCCAGTCCACCGGTACCGACGATCAGCACCGTAGCGTGGTCCTTCGGGTTGGGACCGCTGAATAACGCCTTGAGGCACTCCACGGCCGAGTAGACCGTGTTCATGGCCAGGAGCGCTCCCGTCGGGAGCATAGCGGCGATGCTCAGAGGCAGGTCATCGGGAATGGGCACCAGGCATTTGAAATCCGGCACGACGACGTAGTCGGCATACCCGTGCGGAACTCCTTCGTACGGGTATAGAACGATCCTGGATCCTTCGCGGATACCGTCCATTCTCTCTGCTTGTTTGCCGATCGCGTCGACTACACCGGCGACCTCGTATCCCGGGAAGAGCGCTCCGTCGCGCAGCCCGATGTGGGCCGGGGTCGAGGCGTGCATCCCAAAGGTCTCAGTCTCCCCGGAGAAGCTCCCGACTGAGGACACCGAGGAGGTGCTGCAGACGGATGCGGAGCGCATTCGCGAGCTGGCGCGGTAGCAGGCGCCGGCGTACACGACGCGGATGCGCGCCCCGTACAGCGGCACCTCGGGCACCGGCACGTCGAAGCTGAACACGCACTCCTTGAGCGTCGCCCCGGGGGACTCTATCGACACTTGTCTACACAGCTTGCTCATCTTGCTGTTTATCTGTGTGCAAAAAATTTTTTTTTTTATAATATACCTACTATCGCTAGCTATTAGTCCCACAGCCTGCGTTGACTATTATCCCACGAGAACCGTATTTTTTCCTTGGACAAAAAGTTACAGACGTAACCTGTCCTTTGTTCCTTAGAAAATCACTGCCGACCTCGGGATCAATCCGCTCCAGGACGGAGCCGGGAAACAAATACCTACAGAATGCCTCGCCTTGATATAGGAAAATTTAACTAAATCGTATTAGTCCTACATCTCTCATATACTTTATTGTAACCATGGATTCTAATTTAACGGATAAGCAGCCTAATTCCTGAACCGTAAAATAAATCCTGCGGTATTCCACAATCCATATGCAATAGGCATCGCCCGTTACAATAATTCATCAGCATATCTTCTAAATTAATGAAACAAACAATGATGAAATCATTAACAAATATGATAATGACATTATTATCACTGACTATGACGGTAGCTAATTGTAATGCAAACAGGTAGCTAGTTGATAAGACAAAGTGGACCTTGAATCTTATTGAGTGTTAACAGAGTAGTTAATATTGAATTTCACCGAAATTTATATTGTAAGGCATATTCTGTGTAAAATTCGACCCATTGGACAGGGTGTGAGCCTCTTTCTTCCAGGCATATTCCTAATCACTGAAAGATTTCCTTATCACGGTATGGTTCCCATTACTGTGGTAGGTACCTACCACAATTTAACAATTTGATGTATTAAATTTTAGGAAAAATTACGACAAAAATCTCACCACCCGTTTCCTTGCTCGTTCTTCTTGAGTAGATGCAATCCGAAATCGATAGTAGAATCAGTTATCTCTCATGAGTGCCCTTTTAGGGACCACCCAATAAAGTAATTGAAGTTTACAATTTTGACTGGGTAGCGACAACCACAGTCGTTTAAATATGTTGCGACTGAGTAATGAACAACATTGCTGTTTAAAAGTTTCTGTAAAGCCACAAAAATGAACCACGAATATTTTGAGGTACCCAATTTATTTGCACGTGCACAGGACACGCGCAATTAAATGTTGGTTCATTTTTATGGCTTTAAGGAAACCATATAAAATTCTTTTTACTTACAATTGAGACTAGGTACTTTTCCTCAAAAGGTTTATTTATTCATCAAACTCTTAAACTCAAACCCAATTACAAATCGTTAACAAACATGATAGGCTAATGGTTTGACAAATTAATAAGTGTTTCTAGTTTAACCTTAAGAAGGACATTTCCTTGTCTAATTACGTTGGTTCCACATAAAACTAGTAGGATAATATTCTTAAGTTTTCCTAATCTATATGGGGCTTAGTTACGTAACGTTTATGAAACAGAACCCTGGCTTTTTTCGGGAATTTTTGGTTTTGTTTAAAACAAAGCTTTTTTAATCGTTTTTTAATTTGACATTATTATACGTGTAAAGTTATGTGTATTGAGACACCTGACAGAGAGGACAAACAGACGATGCGGCCATAAAAATATTGACAAGGCACGCCACTAACACATTCACTGTTGAAAACACAACTGTGGTGTTTTTCATAACTTGCCACGAGTACGGGAAACAACTGTGGGTGTTAGCTGTATGAGAAAACATTGTGATGTTGTAAACACCGATGTGTTTACAGATCCGTACCAATGGCTAGACAAGAAAATCGGCTCAGCAGTCAAAGTGTTAAACGCCTGTCTCTATGGGCAGGCATGATGCCTAAGATGAATACAATTACGAATAGGATCTTGTTTACTATTTAACGTGTAAAATCGTATGGTCCCTGTGGGATAATAGTTGAAATGAAATGAAATGAATGTATTTCACGAAAATAGATAGTAGATATGGTTTTCAGACAACAATTAGTTCTTCTGTTTTGCCATTTTCTGGCATGCGAAGTCATGGGTACAAATAGAAATTGTATAATGTTTATAATAATAAAATATAACAAAACTACGAATGGAAAAATAAAATAACGTTGTCAGTTAAAATAATAAATTTAAGGTCAATAAAATGTAGGATATTAAGGTCAGTCAAATATTTTGTACTTAAGATTTGTCCTTCAAAAAGTCATTTACAGAATAAATAGATTTTTCCACAAGCTACAACTTCAACTTCTTCCGGAACATACCGAACGGGAGCTCTCGGAGTGAATGTGGTAAAACCGTTGGTAGTTATTTTCGCAAAGTTTATTAACCCGCTTTATACTAAAACTGTGTTTAACTTGATCTAATAATTTATTTATGCATGCTGTGAACAAACTATAAGCAAAATCCTTTACCTTTTATCGAACACAAACAAATTGACTTGGCCTGTAACTCGGTAGATATATTCAGCTCTTATGTTCCACTGTGTAGTTTATTGAAAATTATGTACATAAAATTTGTGAACCAACAAGCGCCCACATCTATACTAAAGTCCACTTTGAATTTCTATGACTCTAAAAATAGTGTGCGAGCGAGAGGAGCGTGATAACACATAAAACACCGCGTTTTCATCTTCGGCGTAAACAAGGGCAGGACAATGAACGCCGCCGCTGACGCAGCCCCGATCACTCCTCTCGCGAATGATGACCACGGCTCGACTAGACGCACCCCACGCCTGTACGAATTATATAAACATATCGCAATGACCTTCCCTTCCGACGAAGGTCAAAGAAAAAGGAACAAAGAAGCCAAAGGACTCCCTACCTTTGAATCAGGACAGGTACGCACTAAAATTACACGGCCAACATTTTTAAATACAAATTATCGACCGAATTTTATTATATAAAGGTGGACCTTTCAAGTTAAGATTGACCGCAGTTATTGTATATGTGTATATGCGATATTTCTAAAGCTTACCTTTTACTATGCCCCTGGCTCTGTGATTTATTAAATACCTCAAAACACTGGAATAATTTAAGCTTTTTACGGTTTATTAATTTAAAAAATCACGTCTTTTATTTACCATTACAAGGACAAAAAGCTGAAATGCAAAGACGTCATTGATTGACGTTTTTGTGGTTACGTTCCTTTATATAAATATTGGTCGATAATTCGTTAAATTGTGCTTGAAGCTTGTTTGTTGTTTTATTTATGAGACATATACTAGCTTTTACATCTGCGTGTACCAGAACGAATTTACTATAAAGTAATAAAGCTGGCAATACTGACCAAATGGAATAATCGAGGGCTGTATGGTTGGTATAAAAGTGACAAAATTATATAGTTGTGTACCTAGCTACATACCTATATAGTGAATAAATATGAAATTGCATTACAAAAAATATACGGATATATTTAATGCGAAGCAAAGGTTGGTAAAACGTACACATGTTTTACAAGAAACACACGTACGGCGCAGCGGGGCTATGCAGCATGGTGCGGATCAGCCCCAGTTCGTTTCATTTTGACGTTTGATTGCCACGGGACTTGTCATTTCAATACGAATGACGAGTCCCGTGGCAATCAAACGTCAAAATGAAACGAACTCGAGCTGATCCGCACCGTGCTGCATAGCCCCGCTGCACCGAGCTGCATAGCCCCGCTGGGATTTGAAGTTGAAGGTGGTTACACACGTAAAAAATTACACACGTATCTCCTCATATCATAACAAAAGCCTAGATGGGAATTTGCTGATTTTGAGGAATTATGAATTACCCATACAAACTTTCAACCCCGATTACACACCCTTCAAGATTTTATTATAAAACAGTAGATACCCTGTATGTCCTCCCCCAGGATATAATCTATCCGTTTGCCATGATGTTCTCAGCCGTTTAGTAGTGAAAAGGTAACAAACAAACCGACTAAAAAACCATCGATAAAAAATAATGCAGTAATGACAACACTATTTCATGCACACATTTACATTTTTGGAGTTTACTCTGAACCGATTTTTATATATAATAAGGCCCCAGGAACGGAAAATTTATGAGCAGTGAAATTCATCCAGCGTCAGTCAAATTGTCAGGTTTCGTGCTGAAATGAAACATGATCAAGGTACCTATGCAACGTCGCGTTGCGGTGCCACGTTGTATAGGTACATAATTTCATTTTGTAATCATGTCCATAAGCGTATACTTGTGTATGTACTTGTATGTGTATACCTATAAAAATAATTAAACTTGTATACAGCCGACGTGTACAGGGTATATATATTACGCGACAGCTGACGCATGTAGATGTATGCATGTATAATATATCTAATATAATATGCATTTAAACAGTAGGTAACTGATTTGCTTTTAAGTCGTTTTTAAGCAAAGCTCAAAGCTAGGTAAGCTCCAGTCGTGCGTTGGAGCTGACACACACACTATTCTTTGTTAAATCTTTCCATTACATATGTTATTCGTTTATTGACAGCTCATACAAAGTTGCTACATAACTTTGAAAAGAATGTAGCAAATTATAACCCTTGTAAATCAAGAAATGTAAAACCAATCTATTATGGCTATTATGAAATAAACTAGGTGGTACACCCCATATTATTCCTTAACGCATACGAAAGAGAAGTGTACACATTATTTTTTTGCTACTAAAACCAGTAAAATTGAATTAGTTAAGACGCCACTCGTGAAATTTTAGTTGTATCCAAATTTATTACATTAATATAATAATAATAATTACATTGTTTAGTATTTTATAGGATAAACACAGGCATAAAAACAGCACCATCTTTTGTTTGAAACCAACCACCGGATAACGAATATGGTGTTAACGATAGGATCGATAATCGAAATGTTCGGATGCAGCATTCATTAGTTTCGGGTGTCAAAAAGCCATCATAATGGACCGGGTATACACCATTTATCTGTCACTGTTGGTCTGACTCTTGTACGTCCCAGGTTTGTGGGTTTTTGTTATCAAATGAATTTCGAATATTCGCTAAGTGTACTAATAGAGCAAAGCCAAAATAAAAAAATGTATACTTCGGCGGGTTTTCGTTTCTTCTAGCGAAAGTAGCGAATTAGACAGAAAGTGTCAGATAGGGAACTAGCTGGCAATACCGGTGGAGTTGAATCATCATGTTTTTTTGGACTGGCAGCTCATTTCGGCGTGGGTTTTCGGTGAATTTTTGTTAGCGTGGGTTGATCGTGCGTGAATTTATTTACGAAATTCATATGAAAAGTGGACTGAAAACGCAATAATAAATTTAAGAATAGCAGAATGGGTAAGTGTTGTATAGATACAAAACTTCTGAAGCCGCTGCGGCCTCTGCTTTGTTATTGATTGATGTCATTCCTCGGGGTGGTCTCGTCCAGCGGTTCTGTATTTTTTTTTCGTTGTTTGTGCAAGTGCAAGTGAAAAAGTTTTGTTTGAGTGCTGATGCAAGTTAGGTGATGTGCAGGAGTGACCTACTTAATGATTTAACTGAACTTATTTTGTGGAGAAGAGCTGGCGCACGAGTAGCCGTACAAGAAGTTGCTGTTATTGTTGTGTAAACGATGGTCATTACGTAGTTACGCCGTCTTGTGGTCGGAACCATGATAAGGAGGCGCCTACCATTGAGCCAATCCTATTATATGTCGAAACTGAATAGGAGTCTCGCTATATTTAGCTTCATTAAAAGCCTTCCTGGAACTGGGAATCTAGTAAGTTACATTGATTTTAGTGAGACTTTAAAGTTATCTGCATTCAACTTGCATTCATTCAAATTGGAAAAGCCCCACCAATGTGGGATACATAGTTATATGATGCAATTAGATGCATGGGCCATAATTCATTCATTGTTTCATTACAATGTATGAATATGCCGCAATGAAAAGAAACTTTCTAAAGTTCAAGAAAACATTCTGTAATAATTGTGGGTGAATTGTAGCAGGTAATATTATAATTACCTTGAGCATGAGTTATAAGAATAGTAAGAAGAATTTATGTGATAATTGCAAAAGTATGTAGGTAATATATTGACAAGAAATTCTGTATGGTTTTCACCACCACTGTTTATATGTGAAAAGATAATGTGTCTTCTATAACAGAGTGCTCCTTGTCTATGTGGAAATTGAGAGAGAGATTCATCAGCTTGTATAGGCATGAGTCCTTACAGATCTTGGAAATCTAGTTAGAACTGATTGCCCAGAGTTATGTTTTGATTTTTTTGCTGGCTGTAGTATTTTCATTTATATTTTATTATTGCTTACATTTTTTATTTGCGAATTTTCGATACTTTTTGTTACTTAATAATATATTTTATATGTTGCAAAATCATTACACATAAGCAAACTACAAATAGTGGTCAGAAGGACAATTTAATTGGTTTTCATTGAACACATGATGCGAGGTTTCCAAATCAACACCTGTATGGCAATAGTTGGAGCTAGTTTTGTCTTCTTTTGTTCTGTTTAAATTGCCTAGAGCTTGTATTTGTAGGAATTTGCAGAACTTTAATTTGCAACTTCCATATTCCAGCATTTGTTTGGCTTTCGAAATAAGTTCATTTTGTTTGTTTAAATAATTTGATTTATCAAAGGAAACAGGTATGTAGCCATGTGTTTCTGTGAAACATAAATATACACATGTAATTATTACTTGCTTTTTTGTGAGTAAACCCACATACCTACCCGAGACCAACCCACATACCAACCATTTAGACTGGGCCCATGTACTGAATTATGGACTAACCCTTCTCACGAAAGTGAGGGGGACCCCTTGCTCATTACTCGGTTGATATGGGTTAATAATGATAATGATGTTTGAAAGAAAAAAATCTGTCACCTCTTTGAATCGATTTGCTGCGAGTGGGCGTACATCAATACCGTTAGACCAGTTCAACCGTATCAGTTTTGCAGCACATGCTGCCACAATGTATTCACAATTGCTTAATTCCTCAATGGCTCATTGCTTCAACGATAGGGGTAGAAATAGAACGGCACTAACCCCCTAGTCACCGTCTCACTGTGTAGACACGGACTCCCCACGAACTGGGCTCGTACCTATTAATAATACCTTGGTGTGACATAATTATGTTTGCTTGTATCAAACTAAGGGATCATTATTACTAAAGAAATCATTTTGTGAAATGTCTTCCAACATTGTGTGATGTAGACTTATCAGCATCCATGCTGCTCGTCTGTAAATTAATGTATAACAATAAAATAAATAAATATCTACATATAAATCAGTCTTATCAAGAGAGCTGTTAGACATCAGTAATCTTATTATTTCCCTAAAGAGTTTTTAATGTTAGTCTGTGGTAAACTAGTTGGCAACCTAGTCAAGCACAAATAGGCTTCAATAAAAGATTTTAATTGAGTTCCTTTATCTGAAGCCAGCTTTACTTACAATATTGCGTATCTACGCATCTGCCTTATGCATACCATTCTACTGTCGGAGATACCTCCACACGTTATAGCATTATTCAGACTGGTACAATCAATCTTCTGTAATTTGCAAGTCAATTAATACATCTAGTTCAACTGTCACTGAAAGCGCAGGCAAATGCACTGGCTATCCTTTGTGTTGCAACATTCAGATTTGAATTCAAAGATGGCAGTGTTAATTTTAAAGGCAAATTTGTCTGTTTCAGTCCTGTGATCCAAGCCTGACCATACATCCAATAGGCTGCACACAACTATCAAGTGAGTATTACTTCAATTCAGAAAGATTAATTGATTTTAACATTGAATATATTGGTTTGTTATAATTGGTGTCTAGGAAACATCATTGAATTTGTTAACTACATTACGGCGATGGTAAATTCGTGATTAAAAACAAGTGAGTTCCATGATGATGTAGTAGTACTTTGGGAGAAGCTCGTGAGCAGTAGTGGACTCAAACAGATGCTATGACTATGTCTGATTCGCTTCTTAATCTTGTATTTCCAGCCAGCGCTATGTCGCAACAGTACAGCTTGCGGTGGAACAACCACCAGCCAAACTTCATATCCATGTTTACGACGCTGCTAAACACGCAGACCCTGGTGGATGTGACCCTGGCAGCTGAGGGGAAGCATCTCCAGGCTCATAAGGTGGTGCTCTCCGCTTGCAGTACATACTTTCAGGTGAGTGTTTGTTACAGATATTCTATCTCACTCAGTCTATTTGCTAATTAGTATTATAATGTATATGTGTATAGTAGTTTAGTGCACGTAACTTAGGAGTCTCTTGAAGCTCACACAGAGTTTGTCTGCATGGCCTAGATGTATAGGAAATCGTGCCACAGATAACACAATTTTATTTTTTTCCCTAAATTAACTTACAATTTTTCAATATGATGAGTAGTGATAGCCTTAAACAATCTACATAATATTAAAGGCGCGTTCTTCCGCTCGTTTACAGGCCTTGTTTGTGGACAATCCGTCACGTCACCCCATCGTGATCCTGAAAGATGTGACCTTCGCTGACCTGCGCACTATGGTCGACTTCATGTACTACGGCGAGGTCAACGTCACAGAGGAGCAGCTGCCGCAGGTACGGAGTACTCGTATTTTTTAGTTTTGATTGTTATTAGAAGTTTTTTCTCCCGAGCCAGTAAACGAGCTGATTGCATTTTTTTTTAAATCTCAGTATGCATGATTTATGTCTCAATGTCCATGAAAAACTTAGCATATCTAAGCTCACAGTCCATTGGTCTAGGGTCTAAGCTAGCCTTAATTTCCTACTTGAATTTATTAACTTATATAACTAATTACTTAACATACACAAAAATATGCACCCAAACCACCTTAAATTAAAAGATATGTGACATTCTCTAAAATTGTGCATTACAATTTTGTATCACAGATAACAGTTTTAAATCATGTCTAAACTAGAGATATTTATAGATAAAATAAAATGGTGCAAATGTGGATTTCGCATTGCTAGTTTCGATCTAACTTGTATTTTTTACCCGACTGTCCAAAAGAGAGCTGTATTTTTTACAACACAATATAGCTAAGAGTAACATAATTGTCGATAGGTGCTGGACACTGCTAAGCTACTTAAGATCAAAGGTCTCACGGAGATGCCGGATTCTACGTCGCTGACGCGCGCACAGGGAGGGCCCGTGGCGGAGTTCCAGCCGCCGGCTGAGCCCACCGAGCCGCTACGCATGACCGCCTCGCCTGCTTCGCCCTCCATCAAACGAAGAAGGTATTTATTACTCACTATCTAGGATTGTTTTCTCACTGCTTGTTGGTCCACAAATCAGCGGAATGCTAGAAATTGGCGCATAGCTTCTATCAATAAGCCAGGTATTGAGATGTCTATAAAAGCA
Organism: Campaea margaritaria; assembly: GCA_912999815.1. Classification (NCBI taxonomy): domain Eukaryota; kingdom Metazoa; phylum Arthropoda; class Insecta; order Lepidoptera; family Geometridae; genus Campaea; species Campaea margaritaria. Next base: position 14,497,982 of record OU538788.1, read on the forward strand.
CGGAATTTCAACAGCGTTGGTAAGATTCACAACTGCTACTCAGTGTGCTATAGTTGCGTTCTGGTCTATAGAAGTATTGCCGGCCGGCAGAAAAAATAATACTTACTCTGTCCATCTTAATCCACTTCCAACCTGCTCACGATAGTTTTCACATTTTCTACGAATTCATAATTTCAGTCATATTGCTTCAACAGTTTTATATTAACAAGTGTGTGAATTATAATATAGAAACAACCAAGATTAGAATATTCTGAATAAATATAATACTAGCAGTTGCCCGTGATTTCTTGAGGGATATCAGGATGTGTGAGGTCATATGGTTTACGAAACATTTTTTAGGAACACCAGTCGGCTATTTCCATTGCCCATGGAACATAGAAACATTGAAAAACAATATCGGACGCTGTCATCATCATCATTTGGATTGGAGACCACTTGGTGATGTTTGGTTTTTGGTTGATATTCTATTATTCCGTTTTCTTAATTAGGACGGTAAACCCTAGAACTTGGTCCTGAGTGTAGATACTTACATTATTATAACTTGGCATTGAATTGATACTATCCCTCGAAACCCTAGAAAGAAGTAAAATGCCAAATCTTAGCAAACATTGTTGAATAACTCTGCAACCAGTTGTCACTTAGTTATAAATCATATCCTATGTGGTAGCTGGAATATACCTTTGTATTGTTTGTACAGAATATTTCCAATTTTGCAATATTCATTGCAATATTTCCGGTAGTTTTCGAGTACATAACAGACAAACAAACAGACAAAATTCTAAAAATCCCAGTTAGTTTCCAAAATTTGTACAATGTAGCCGACACACATGGCTATGGCTCTGTTACAGTTTTACTATTGTATGTAGATGTAGATAGATACATTATATTATATAATACAGTAATGTAACACAACCAACAATGCTCACACACATTTTACACATTGGCAGTTAACCCTAAGTGAGTGGTCAAAGGCCAGCTTACCATTCCACAAACTTAAAGAAGAATAATAATTTAAAGTCTAGTCAAAATGTTTGCATCCCTGTCAATCAATTAATGCCCAATGTCACAATACAGTAAAGTGGTGAATGCTTTACTGGAACTCCCTGGACAGTGACTAGATTTTGTATTTGTATCATTGGCCCACATGCACGAAGCATGTAAACTTAATGGTTAATACTCCACGATTATTACATATTAACAAAATAAAGAGAAAAAACATCAGAACCAACAACAGCATAATTATATATTTGAAGCGTTGGAATATCACATGAGCAAGCTTTTGACTATTCATGTAAAGGTTCTTAAAATATTTAAACATGTCAGCATTATCCACAGACGCAGAAAAAGTTCTACAGGGTCGACCTCGCTGAACATGGCGGGCGAGGAAGTGCGCATCGACGACAACCAGACGGTGGAGCTGGTCCGCGACGGTATCACCCTCAGCAGCGTGCCACAGCGGCGCAGAGAATTCGAAGAGCGACACCAGGACACCGCGCAGCAGGTCTGTAGCGTTTCAGTTATTAAGCCACATCAAAAGCCCTCAGACAGCTGCAAAAACTCTGGCACAAGGGGCTGGCACTATCTCATTCGACTTTAAATTTGAAGGGCACTGTTTCCAGCAAACTGCTGGGTGAATGTGACTTTAGACATAATGTGTCAGGGCGACGAGTGCAGTGCCACTCAAGATTATGCAATGCAAAGTTCTGGGTGGCACTTTAACTATCATGCAGGCATTGTGCTTACTATCAGGTAAGCAACTGGCTCATCTCTTTACAAGGAAAAAGAAATCTAAAGTTATTCAGTAATTAATTACTTGTGTAAGTGAATGAATGTGTTGGAAATAAAGATATCTCAAACCTGAATGTGATTATGTCTTTCTTTCAGACGCCGGACAACTCACACACCTTGAGCATGGATCCACTGGGAGTGGAGAATCCTGTGGGGCTGGCGCAAGGTGAGACAATTCACATTTTCTTCCATATAACTACTACTAACTCCACTCTCACTATTCTCACACCGTTTCATGAAGCGAAAATTTATGAATTATCGCTTTATTGGATTTTTTTTTATATATCTCGACAGGAACTCGTAGGTCTACTCCATAACAACAGTCAGTTTGACTTATAGATTTGAGGGAAGATGCCTATGGAAATCATTTTACAATTTTACTTAACACTGTAGATAGAGCACTTTTGACTAAACTTAGTACAGATTTGTGTAGTCTTGAGTCCAGAAATAGGTGAACATGCGACTCCTTAAGCTTAGTTATACTCACATTCGACCTCGCTACAGAAATATATTAGCAATCCCATCCTAACCATAATGGTTGACTTCTTAACATGTTGACTGCTGAACCGGTTTTTACATTTGGGCACCATTATGGACCGTGTGGGGCCAGCAATGGCGTGTCGTCTGTGTGAGCCGCACTGTAGTAGCGCTGCGTTAAACACACACGTATTTGTTTCGCCGCACAGCCGGCACGTAGGCTGGGTGTGTGTGTGTGTGCAGGTGTGTTTTCCCGCACCTGCATAAAGTTATAAAAAATAATATGTGTTTTCAGCAGTGAACGTGTTAAATCGCCGGATTAATAGTACTATTTTTTTATTCACGTTTATTAAATTATTTTAATAAAGAGCGGAAAATTCACATGGGACTTCACTGAAGGTATTTCTGACCTTAGAATCGAAATATTCGACCCGGTTCAAAAGTCCTACAGAGTGAAGGTAGCGTGCACAAATACAGTCTACTTGAAAACCTATTTGTGATTCAGTTTTCAAAAGCAGTTATGAATGTGTTGTCAATGCTTTAACTTTGATTACACTTTTCATTCCGGATCGCATACACTTGTTGGGAGTGCCAGAGATGCAGACGATACGATACCCAGCCGTGGGCTATTATAATTCTGGTACAGATTTATATATTCACCAAATGTTCTTTTACTTTACTGCACTATTAGTTGGTGTTGCATGTGTATGAATTAATACTTCTTTCGTGGATTCTATGGACGTTGTTTCTGTTAGCTAATTAGAAAATCATATTCATTTTACAATCCTTGGCCTAGTTATTCATTCCTCAGTGTTTCATAAATGTAATACCCAAGTTTGTCAATGGTTTCTGAATTTATTCAAGTTTCTTTAGCTCTGTTGCAATAAAATCTATTAACCAGTTTTCATGATTGTCATATACTTACAATACTTGGGCATTGCATTAATATGTCGATTCATTCATTGGTTCACCTTATTCATTTTCATTATTTAAATTACCTCAGTTTATATGAGTTACTCATTTAGAGTTGATTTTCGCCTTCAGTACATTGTAGCTGATTGTATTACAGTCAATAATAATCACGGTAATGGTGGACGCGCAACTTTATCGCAATCAGTGGAAGTCATCATTCGCCATCTGTATGGTGACTGTCGACCGATTTACAGTTGGAATTTCGATCGCCTACGTGGGCCTCAAACCGGTTCAAATTTTATTTTCCAGGGAAGGGAGATCAATGACTCTTAAATTTTAACCCCATTGAAATAGCACGTGTATTGCGTAGTAAAAAGTCAAATTGTATATTGAAAATCCATTTATCTCTCTTCCCAGGAGGCCAGTGGAGTATGATGGAGCACGCTTACCCTCGGTACACGAACGCGTGCGGGCTCGGGGCAGGGCTGCAGGCCGACGCGGGGCTCTACATGAACAACGTGATGCATCCGCACATGGAGGGCGAGCTTGGCGAGTTCGCCGCGGGGCTGGGCGTGGCGCACGCGTCTCCCGGGCCCTCGTGTGCCGTGGAGGCGCAGCCGCCGCAGGAGGCGCCGCCGCTCGTGCAGCCCAAGCGCCGCCGCACTACCAACCCGCAGTCAGAGGAGAACTTCCAGCGCGCGCTTGAAGCCGTCCGCTTCGGCGGCATCGGGTTCTGCAAGGCGGCGCGCATGTTTGGCGTCAACAACCGGACGCTTTGGCTCGAGTACAAGAAGAAGGGCTACCCGAATAACCGGCCATCGATCAAGAGCCGCATTAAGCGCGAACACACTACACCGCCGCCCGACAACAAAGACGAGCCGCAACCCCCCGACCAGCAGATGGCGCTGCTGTGTCCCCCCCACCCCGTCTCCGTGGGGTTCATCGAGTCGCGTCCGCTTGACTTCCCCCTGCAAGGCATGCCGCACAACTCGCCTCTGAATATCTTAGGAGTCAATTTCAACTCGATGCAATAGAACGCGGCCGGCGGCGACCGACCCGACCACTCCTTCTTGTGACAGGAGTGGGGCGGAGCGCCGCCGCCGCTGCCGCTCCTCCCGCACGCCGAGCTCTACGTGCCGATAGTATATAACTAGTAACCAGGCTACATGCAGGCGCTTATTTCATGAAAAAGTATTTATAGATCATATTGTTACACTTTGTAATATCCGATATAGTCTTTTATTGAAATATTTTATTGACATGAAAATTATAATTCTTGTTGACGCCTTCTTTTATAAGGCAACCAAGTGTTCACAAAGTTAAACATAGTTCCCGATTCAAAGAATAGAAGGTACTACATGGCCATATTATAGTATTTATGCGCCGTGCATGGTTGCCGAAAGTGTTCCTGTGTTAGATAAACACGCACTTTGTTTGTACTACATTCTCTGGAACATCATCATTGCCATAAACAACGTATTTTTAAGATCTCAATAGCGCCGTAAGTTGTAAACTAATCGGTATTCGAAGTTGATTAAGTAATTTTCACATTACCTAACATAATTTTTAAATGATTACTTTGAAATATTTACTTTAGGTTTTTCTATTGAAAATTAAGTGTGTCGAGAGTCTGCGTACAAATTCATTCCTGCATTACTTTCTTAGCTGACTCTTGTCAGCGGACGTCGAATGTATTCCGCCTTGTGTTGCTTATATCCGGTGAATAATATAATTTCAAGCAGGACCAGTCATAAAATGATACTAACATTAGCGCACGGTAACTATTTGGGCTGAATTTTGAATCTTCCATTTATTTGTCGAGTGCAAGTCCCGATTTACTGTACAGAGATGCATCTAGGGCCGCAAGGACTGGGGTTGTGCGATAGGTATTTGATCACCCCCAACAATAATGGCGTCATTTGATTATCTCAAAATTTCCCAACCTACTTTACCACAAAATCCGCATCTAAATACTCCTGCGCAACTTAAAGGAAGCCGATCAAAACGGCGACTTGTGTCGGCGGGTTCACCCGGTGACACTCGCCTACATCAAGTTGTTGTAAGCCGGCCTAACGCATAGTACAACGTCGCCGGATCGCTGCGGCTTCTGCGAGTAGACCTCTGCAATCCACCCCTGACAGGGGCAAATTAATGGAGTGCGCTACGTAACGCGTTTTGATATTTTGTTATTCATTGAAGGTATATGGTACTCCAATATTTTAACCGTACACTCTCGATACACTAACTTTTACCCAATTCCCAGTAAGGTGGTGAAGGCGTAGAAATTGTGCCAGATTGGTACACACGCAATATTAAAGCTTGACAGCTAAACCTGTACTATTTATTTATAAGGTGGTTATTTTCATTTGTTTATACGGACAGCGTGACATTCGAGGGACTTAAATAGTTTTTAAATTTAGGAAACCCTGTCGGGGTAAAATTTTAGTTTACCGCGAATTAAGGTAACGTATACGCCTTCTCTAGTGTTGTAAGGGTCATTTTTCTCTGACAGTTTAGATTTATCTAATCATACATCGATCTACTGTTAGGGCACTAACTGCCAGTATTACACGTATTATAAATTAAGATTAATACTCTCCGTTATCTTATTCAGTACGTGAAGCATTACCATTACTTCGACTTTACTAGTCAATGTACAAATCTTGTATCCCAGTTGTACGAACGCTTCTTCCAGTGCATTTATTTTTTTATTATATTTTTGTAAGGAGAATATTTAATTTTAATGTAGCAGTATCAAACATTATGAGATTTTAATTTACGTGCAATGATAACTAAATTCAGTATTTTGTAATTGATTAATTTATCTTTATTAATCAGTAATTAAATTGTGTATTTGACTTCTGTACTGAAAACTTGCGTTAGTTTCAAACTACTGATTTTGTAAAACCTCTTAATCGTATAATATTAAGATTATATTAAAGCAATTTATGCATAGTTGATACTATGTTTTGCAATAAATATATCGAGGTTTACATAGACCATATAGAGGTATTATTATGTATTACCTAGAGTCTAATATAAGGTAACTTATCCTTGTAGTGAAATGAAAATGTGAGATAATTTTAAGATACCCGTGGGTAAATATACATTTGAATCAATCAGTATATTGTGTATCACATAATAGAGATCTCGTTTATGTATAAATATATTTTTAAGAGGATCGAGCGAAAGTTGTATTGAAACTGTATTTGTTCTGGAGACTGTCCGAGGTACTTAGACTACGACGCACGAGCCAATGTGCGTGGCTGGTATCGCTCTAAAACTATTCTACTTTCGTACTGTTACTTTGATCGAAATATCTAAACAATTATGCTAAAAGTAACAGTGGTGCGTGGAACGTTCCTACGCACATACCTTGGCTCGGATGATGCGAGGTACCTCGGCCGGTCTGCCTGGACAGATCGATGGAACGACACGTCGAATGACCTTAGGCATCAGTTCGCATTAACGCACGTCCGCATCTTTATTTTATAAAAATATTTTTATACAAGTTACCTCAAATATTTTTGAGCGTCATAGAGCAAAAATATTTTCCTTTTTATTTGAAATATTTTTATAAATAAGGAATTATAATGTAATTAATATCATAGTTTTGTAGTATTAAATTGAACGGTGCCAGTGTCGAAGTAGTTTAATGTTAATGGATGTTAGCGGCCTAGCACGAGCGTCCCACAGCGTAGGTACTTTACTGAACAGTTACTAATTTCGAATAATGTTCGTATATTCACATATTCATATAATCAATTAATCAATAAGAAAGATGAGACAGTAATCGAACTCGTGCCGGCTATTTGTGATTTAGACACTAAACCGTTGATATAATTAGTATTATTTTTACTATTTTTTACGTTTATCAATAAGTATTAAAAATATAACGCGTAAAGTTTACAGCTATAAATGGGATTTTCATACGCGATCTCTTTAATACATTTTTGGACTGATTTTTTTTCTTTTGTATGAATTTTTAAGGCAACGTGGCTGCTACTGAAGACATGATCAAGCGCGCATGTAAATAATACACTTTTGTATATACTTGGATAGCTATAACGACTGGGGGATGTATTACGATGGCATTTTAACTGTATTTTATAAGTATAAAGACTGCTAGTAAACGGGAAATATATATCGTAATTAACTCCAAATTTTTTCTAATGATTTATATTTTTTATTGTTAAGTGCCATTGAGTATTCGACGAGGGATAACAATTGTATTAGTATTCTTTGAAATCAATCTGTCAGTAAGATAATAGTGATGTTACCAGAACGCATTTCACTAGAATGTTTGAAGCCGATGTTGATATGGCGTCGCGGTGGTGAGTTTTTGTAATAGCACGCGGCACGAACAGATATATGTTATATCCTCGAGTGCTTCCGTTAGCCCTGTGCCAATGTGCCATGTAGACAGTGTACCTTGTACAAGAAATATCGCAATCAAATAAATAAAACAAACATCTTAATCCACGGTAAAATTATGTTTATTTCTTATCAGTATTTATGGTTATATCAAATCGAAAAATCGATAAGATATATCCTAACATTCCCGCTGTGTTAGCGATACTGGGGGTAATTTTTGAATGAACTAATGTTTGAACCGGTAAAGGATTGGTTTGTAAATAAATGTTTAGTACATTGTACCGCGTGCCGTTCTGCAAGTGTCGCGTGCGTTAGCTTGTAATAAAAAATAAACAATTTGTGAATTCGGAATCGAAAATATCGTGAAATTTGTGCGTAGCACTAAATAATCGTTCTATACCAAAATAGATAATAAAACATTTGATTATTTTGTAAAATGACTTTTTAATTATTATTATTTATATCCCCTTTACACCTTACGATCGTCTTTGGTCGCGTGAAATACTTCGCACAAATATTTCCGAGCCCTCAAGCGTAAGCTTGGGTACGAATAAAGTTGAGTGCAGATTTGGCAATCTCTTCCGAACTAGACGCATTTCCGCGTCTCTGACACCACAGTATGCGTATTCGCAGCCATTCGCGCTTACTTCCAAGGGATCAAAATCATTTGTGCGACCTACACCTGTTCTAAAATTGTAAAGATATTGTCGACCCCGCACTGGGTGGGTGGTAAAGCATTGGTTTTGAAGAAATTTTAATAATTGTTCACATTACACTTGGCCTTTGATGCGAAACACTATTCTTTGCAGAGAGCGTTGAATGTGGTAGTCCATCTTGCGCTGGTTTAATGTCTTACGCACCCTTTACCAGTAATTTACCATCGTTTAAAGATTAGAGGGAAACGAACAAGTTTGAGTTACAAAGTAGGAAATATATGCTAACATTTCTTTTGACTTTTCAGACGTATATCTATGCTTATTATAGTAAAAAAAAGATGAAGACGAATGGTTTCCCAATTTGGTACTAGCGCGTCGTGTTTTGTTAAGGATTCAGCCGCAAAACAAATACTTAAAATGAATTATCTCTGTAAATAACACACATATAGCCACGCCTTTTCCCGTTGGGATAGGCTGAGACTACATCTTTCCATATGACACATACGAGGAGATAAATGACGCCAGAAAACAGCTAATAACGCTTACTGTTTTACAACATTGCAATATGGCGACTAGGATGCGCCATTTTAATTTTTACGTGACGACACTCACAACAATCTGTCCCAGAGTAATATAGAAGTAATGCACGATCTAAGCGTTCTGCTGATTAAAGTGTACTAGGTGCGTTTTCCGCAGAAACGTTCGCGGCGGGCCTGAAGCTACGGCGGTCCAAGTTGTTCAAGCGTCAGAGCCGCGTGCCGGAGGAGCGCATACGGCGGCACGCGTCAGAGCCGGCCGTGGCGCCGGCCGCCGCGCCGCCTGCTGCGCCCCCGCTGCGCAAACACGACTCCTACCCGCAGTACGCCAATAAGGTAAAGCACTACTTCAATCAACATTAGGATATCGTCATAGGCCTGTTTTACACTATCAATATTATTGATGATCCAGACATCGTAATAAATTTATCGAGGCAGTAATCATAATATTGACATCAGTACTACGTTGACCTCGTAATGGGCTGCCTTCAGTATGGATAACCGAAAAAAAGATAGTGCAACTAACTATAAATAACACGCTTTAATAGCAAGCCAAACTTAAAAGTAGAAAAATAAAAAGTATAATGTGTGTTCAGTCTTGGAACCGTGGTGTATTTCCAGCGCTGGCTTAACAACATGAGGTGGTGGTTTCAGAGCCGACGGGTCAAGTCCGGCGAGATCGACGCGAGGTCGGTGTTGATCCGCGGGGTGGCGACGGCCTCCTCGATCGAGGACACGCCTCGCGCCAGCCACACGCCCGCCGTGCGCTCCGGCCCGCCGCTCAGCTGCAACTTCTGCTGGAACACCGTCGACGAGTGCGGCCGCATCCTCCGCCGTAAGACGCAGTACCACTGCCCCGAGTGCCGCACCAACCTCTGTATCGTGCCCTGCTTCCACGAATACCACGAGGAAAACCCCGAACCCACCCCTAGCGTCAGGTGAACTAGCCCCGACGCAATCACACCTCTTCTAATTCTTTCTTAATTTTAACAATGTCCCTACAAAAATGTTAATGCACATTTCGCATTAATTCGAATCGCGGCAAATCTCGTCGCAGAATCTCGCCCGTGGGCGACCGGTTTGGGATCTTCTACAAATAAGGAAGTGTTTTGTAAATATATTTAAAATAATTTATCGTATATGTAAAAAGAGGAAGCATATTTTTCTATAGAATCCGTTTTCACACCTTTTGTCACTTTATATTTTGGAGCATTTTTCTTGTAAATATTATTTACGTATTTTGTAGTGTTGGATATACTATAATCTTTAAGGACTGGATAATTCGCGATGCTATTTGCTGCACCTTATAAGGGCGTAAAGATAGTCTCTTGAACTACAAAACTAAAAAAAAAAAGTGTCAAACTTCTTTACTTAATCGTTATTTTAATGCTATGCTATAGGAGCTGTTTACTTTCTTATTGCTATTTCTGTTAGTTTTATATAATTCTATAGTTACTTCTTTATAATATTTTTCGAAAACTTACAACTATTTTAAGCACGTACTTCCTACCTAGTAACAAAATATAATCTATAATTTTCTTAAGTCGTCATATGGCATTATGTACATTAATGTGTAAGGGTATCAAAAAAAACGACAATGGAGCCAATCACATTGTCACAAACAAGCCTTAATTTTGAAACAGTGTTTTTAAACCGCATGCTGTCACTGTTTAGCCTTATGAGAATGAAACGTTAAGCAATAACATTAAGGTTGTCTTTAGTTGTAGTTAAGATTGCGCAAAATTGGTAGCAATACTACGATGTCAGTCAGCCGATAATCGAAGCCACGTCTCTAGCGCCACATTGGATGGTGACCGTTTAATTGCATAATATTGTAACGCTTCTGTGCATCGGGAAACACGACAAATCTGAGGTCCCAGTTGCTATCGATTAATAGCGGTCGCTATGTCATGTCAGAAGCCCTTGGGCGCTCTGACATACTCTGACACAGATGGCGCCTGCGCCACTGCTTTTTTTCGAAATCGACCGATTGTGAGCACACGGGTTTGGTATAGTTAAGCGAGGTTTTTTTGCTCAAATTACGCATAGGAACGGTCATAGATTATGGTTGTAATTGATTGCAATAAAATTACGATTATTGTTTTGAACAAGTTTTATCCTAGCCTCGTAGGATATGTAGTTGAAAATATTCAAGACTGCTATTTCTTATCTTTTACAAACAATTAATTTGAATTAGTGACGTGACTTTTTGAGTATTATAGTGCTTTGATAAATTGCTAAACATTAACCCCCTCATTTATAAAAAGTTATCGAACGTCACTTAGTACTGCGCAGTACAAATTTGTAGTGCGCGATTTTATGAAACGTCACATAACTTTTTATGAATAAGGGGGTAAGAATATTTTTGTCTTTTAATAGATTGATCGATATTTATAATTATATATCTTTTTTATAACAGTTTTGCGACGATTTTTATAGTGTCCGGCAGCTTTAATGTCAATATTAATGCTTGAAAAGGTAAATTGTCTGTCCGTATTATTGCGAGAAGAGGTAGATTGTCTGTCCATATAACTACATAAAGAGGCAGAGATTGTCTGTGGATATTATTACGTAAACAGGTTGATTAGAAATATCAACTTATTAATTTACTGGTAATTTATAGTCTTCAAAAAGATGTATACTAGTTTTGAATAATTATTATTAATGAATTATTGTATATAATGTATTATTTAATTTCTAATATTGGAATTCGTGTTAGAAGACACCATTAGTCAAGTTAAATTGTGCCTATGATAATTTTTTGGCCTTGTTTATGTCTATTTTGTATTATTCTTATAATACCGTTACGTTATTGGGTTTCAAAATAAATCAAATAAAATTTGACCAACATTATACTGGGATTTTATCCATTTTTCTTTAAAATTTTATAAAGGTCAGTCAGAAAAACTTGAATGAATCTATAGCATTTGTGCCTGTATTATTTAAGCTAATTGTAAATAATTTTAGTTAGTTGTTAAGCGTTTCTAAAACGTATTTCATGAAATAAGGTAGTTTTATAATATTTTAATATTTTTCAAATCCTTGTAGTCGTTGTAAGAGGTATATTTATAATACTAAAAAGAATTCGGTCAAAGACCTGGCTTTTGGTACTTGTACAATATGTTCCAAATTTTACAATACTTTGGTTGTATGTGTAGTAAATTTAAATCCACTTTTGAATAAAGTGTAGATTTCATAATATTTGTAGATATCCACACAGTAACGGCCGGTTTACATTATTCTAGAATTTAGTAGTGTACTTTAGTTTGACTAGAAAGGCGAGTGCTATAGAATCGTACTAAAGCGAGTATCAAATAAGTACACATTTCAACTGAAGCACTCTTCGAAAGCTCTCTACTGTAGACTAGAAAATGTAGACCGGCCATAACGGCTGGCTGTATATTGTATAACGAGACTTAAAAGGGCTCGCATGCAGGAAGCGGTCATGCGTCCGAGCGTGCGTACACATTCGTTTCTGTAAAATGCCTTTATTCACGGATCTGCGCAGAACGCCAATGCGTGACCGCGGAACGCTTTCAGTCTCCTGGTGCTGCGAGTCCTTAGTCAATTCTACAGTCGATAACCAACATACGAATCGAATAATAAAAAAATTATGATTATTTACAATCCGCACATTACAGTTTACCATGACAACAATATAGACATAGATAACATAGATTTAGAGTACAAAATGTCTTGAGAGTCTTGTCGAAATAGCCACTGATGGTAGGCACTGATTTTCAGCCGGAACCCATGACATAGGACGGCTAAGTATAATCGATATTAAAAATAAATCAAAAAACGCCTAACATGACGTACAAATTGGTACTTGTAAAAAGAACGTTTATAAGAAAAGACATATCAAAAATATGTAGGTGTCGCACCGCAAATAAATTAATGAGAGGGCACGCATATTATTTCTATTTCGGCAATTTTGTGTGCTTCAAACTAATTTAGATTAAATTTGACAGTTCTTTAAATATTGCGATCCCCTTCTCTTTTACAAAGTATGAAAGTGACGGCATTAATTGAATATTTTGAGCTGCCTTAGTTTGGTGCACGCAGAATCGCCGCCATATTTAATTTTGTAATTTTTATTTTACATGAATAATGTGAAAATAAAACATAACATAAATTAAGAACTAATTAGAGAATGAAATAAGAGTTTGTTATTTTCTATTTAGTATACATTTTAAAATTGTAATATTGTACCTACCATATTTTAATTAATGACGAATGCTGCATGATATGTACACGAACCGATTAATTGTTGTTTTTGTGTAATTGTGTAACTTTTGTGTTTATTGTATCGTTTATGGAGACGGTCTGCGCACACGAACGCGGAACGGGGGCCTGCCATCAGCCTACGCAAGCCCTAAATATTTAATCATCGCAGGTCTGAACATGGGGCCTGAAATATTTAATGTCTTCCGTGTCACGTGCCACTTTACCAATATATACCGGCTTCCGAGAAGAATTATGTCATTTCCCGAATTTGTAAAGAAGGTACCTACCTACCTTCCTTTTCCAAAATCATGTACTTAATATTTCGTTGTACATAACTTTACCCTCTATTAAAACACTGTTAAACAAATTCCTTAGAGAAAGATAAACCAAAGTCTTAATATTTATATAAATAAAATAAATTGTAATACAGACTAACATAACATATATTTTAAAAGAGAAAATACTTTTCTATGCGCATTTTGAAATGAAACTCTTATATGTAAAGAGATATAATTTTTTTTGTTTGTAATACTTGATAAATATAACTATTCTACTCGTATCTATAATAGAAGTGAAAAAATCTAATTCCCATTCTACATAGCCACTTGAAACAGTTTTCTTCCCTTGTCAGATTTAACGTCTTTGATCGACTTACCAGATATCTTGTTTAATTAAACACTGCGGAATTTGTAGGTCTGTTTTGTAAGAGTTCGCCTGGGAAGTATCTCTTTGCCAAATGAACATGCTTAGAGTTTCAAGTGTTCAAGTTTAGAGGGAATTGTTTCCTTTTGGCATTTAAGACTTCTAAACCAAAGTGTCAGGGTAGCGAGCGCAGAGCAGTGCCGCGCAACATTTTTCAATATCTGAGTATTTTACATATTACAGTTGTTATGGGTAGCCATGGCTCAAACCGTAACGGAGGACAGTCGTTTAAATATAACATATGTATAGTTACCTAGGTAGTAGTTACATATCAGTAACACTTCGATTGAGCTAATGTGAATGTTACAGGGGTGAAGGAAAATGTTGATATAATCAAAAACTTTGTCTATTGTATAATGTAAAATGAAACCATATTTTGTATATTACTAGATACGTACTTAAATAAAAAAGCAATAATTATAACATAAAACAGGATTGATTGTGATTAATGGAAAAAAATGTATAGTAAAATATCGTGCCATAATGGTACTAATAATAGTGAAGTATATGACAAAATTATTAAATTATTAAATGGAAATAGCACTCTTTTAGCAATATATGATAACTAGATTCAGTGACGCCTTTTCCCCGATAGGATAGGCAGAGACTACACCTTACCACAATATATAATAATATATTCTTTCAGCAATATATTTACAAAATATAAGTCTAAATAGTAAGCTTTGTTATAAAGATACCTAATATAAAATTTTAAATAAGACTACGAATAAATAATATATCCTTACAAATATCTTATTAAATATTATAATAGTTATTATTTACTTCGCGCAACGAAGCCCACACTGTAGCTGATGGATGTACCAATTGCATTCTAAAACCAATTAATTTTATAACGTCTTTAATTTTTAAGTACTGGATGCCTATATGTGTATTTTTGTAATATAACTTTTCACCGCTGAAAACACACACGTCTGTATTTTAGTAAAGTTACGGCATGCGAAAACACGACTGGCTTGCGAACCCGCCCTGCTGTATTAACAATCACAATTTTATCGCACCAGCTGTGTGCGCCCGCGCAGCTGATTGAGTTTAGTTACGACACAACGCCAGTAAACACACACGTTGTGTGAAGATTCGCAAAAGAGCCAGTAAAAGTAAAATGGTTCAGCAGTGAACGTGTTATATAAATACTTAGCTATGGTAGATCACGAATAGGTTTGTAATTAGGCTGAGTCGAGACGTCGAAGAAATCGAGTGAATTCTCAGTATTCAAGCGTTTCATTTTTAGTTCTTTCGAAGTGCAATGAAAAAAGCAGAAATGAACTAAAAGTGAAGCGATTTATATCACTTTCACTGATCTTTTTTCTTGCCAACTTTAACACATTATGTTTAAATAAAGGAATACACTTTATAGATTAAGTGTTTGCATTACCTAACGTTAAGTCCGGATTGAGCAATAAAGTGTATTTTATTATATTTGATATAATTGACATAACGTAGCAATACATTCAATGGGAAGATTTAAATTAGCGGTGCTGTGTGTGATGATGTGCGATTCTTTAAAATTATCTAGCTATTCTAGAAAGTAATAAAGTACTTTAATGTGATGATGTATCGATATTTAAATAAACTCTAGCTAAACCGTTTGTCTATATTATTTCCGCAACTTAGTTTGCGTGTCTTATAGAACCCTACCTGCTGGAGAGGACTACATAAAAAATAAAACTGTCACACAGTGTCTTTAATCAGTGTTTATTTTGAGACACACACAATGACGGTTGACAGTCACTGTCGCCTTCGAATGGTGTCATTCGATTCCAGTTAGATGAGTACTCCACGTTCGCGTTCGGTCAGGTTAAAAAAATATTTTAACAAAAACAGAAATTGAGAGAAAGTCATCATCAGATCCCTAATGACAGTCACAACCCATCTAGGTGTAAAGTTTTCATCAACACAAATTAATCAAGCCCAAACACCAGGTAATTGCTGTAAATCGTTGAGGAGTTCCCTCGACTGTCTTACGGCTTCATCATCAGACCGACTCTAGACCCTCATTAAATAGTAGTACTTTAAAATACTTAACGATGAAAAAAAGAATCATCGATTGGCGTGATATTGAGTTACTCGACCAATTGTCGCGCACATACTTAATGCAAATTTAAGACATATGGTTTTCTCATGGGTGCCATTGTCAGAACTAGACCAAATTGAAATGGGACCACTCGGGAAGCACCAGCTTTCACATAAAAAAAATCATCAAAATTGGTTCACCCGGTCGAAAGTTCTGAGGTAACAAACATAAAAAAATACAGACGAATTGATAACCTCCTCCTTTTTGAAGTCGTTTAAAATGAATTCGGGACGAAATCGAAAAAAAGTATAAATGTTAACACTACGACTTATAGAGGTGCCTCGGCGCTGTGCGGAGCGATAAGAGTACTCTTCTATTTTTCTTGCCAGTGCGCTCCATCCTCTTCATGGTATCCTCAGCGATTCGTACGTCTAAACTTGTGACGAACGACACATCGTGCCACTCCGCGCAAGCCGATCTGGCACACCCCCTCAGGTTTTATACCTGTTGAATTTTCTAGGGTGATCGAACGTGTAAGCTGTACAAACTAATCCCCACGTACTCATATGATTGGACACGATCCGATGATGACAGTCACAATCAATAAATAAATAATACTGGACAGGCAGAAAAGGATTATAGTATTAAATCCGCCATTTTTGTTAGCTATTTTTAAATAAATAATGAATCTTAACTAATCTGTCTTAACATAAACCTACCTTTTAAACTTTTTGCCCAACTGTCAAGGAAGGGCTATGTTTCGCGCTAGATAGGTACAACAAAATGAAATACCGAACACTTTCTAATAGATTTTATTTAATAAGTAAAATTCCGAAAAGTTTACTACGATAAATTGTTAAAAATTATATTAAAATTGTGCTATTGGCCGCCCCTCGCCTTCAGTCGTCGTCGTCGAGGTCGTCGAGCCCCAGCAGTACCTCCCTGTTGTCCACGATGCAGAGATCCTCTTCTTCCTTCAGAACGGGAACCAGCTTCTTAAGGAAATCCTTGATGTTAATTTTGATGTCTCGCCTCTTGCATATCTTGCTTTTGATCTTCTCAGGCAGCATCTTGTATAACGTGTAGTCCTTATCGTCCTCGCAAATGACGTGCAGATCGTGCAGGTCCGGCGGGGCCTGCGGATACCCGTACGCTGAGTACACGACGTGGAGGCAGCTTAGGATCCCCTCCCACACTTCACCCGGGCATTCCTCTCCAGACTCTTCGAAGACCAGATAGTAGTAAGTGAGCCGCATCGCCTGAAACAACGTTGTGACTTGTGAGCTGACACAAAGGAATCTCTGACCTGCGCCTAGATTACGTTTGTATCATACATATGCAATTTGCATATATGCAGTTTAAATGCATACTTGTTGTTCTTTGATAGCCGGATAAAATAAATCGCCGCCTTGTATTCCCGGTAAAATAATAGAAAGATACTGAATTTCTTAGGATAAAAATTGAAGTGGGAGCACCTACTCAATTATTGATGATAGTTACGCCTAAGGACTAAATATCGATTTGTTAGTCTAGTGCTTGTGAAGTAAAATTGGAGCTATGAATCTAGGTGAACCTTGCAACTAGCACCGCTTTAATATAACAATGCACACTTACGATTTCTGCGATCCTTGTGAAAAAATCACCTTATCGAACGTACTTAATACGATGGTTTAATAGAATATACTCAAAAACTCCGCTCCGCTTTTGTCTATTTTTAACATCGGCTGAGGTGCTCCGGGAGTCAGAGAACCGGGTGCTAGCGTGCGCCGCGCAACCCCTCGGATTAAAAATATATCGGGGTGAAAATTTGGATACATCGTGGAAAATATACCACAAGCACTACGTACTAAAGACATCAATTATCCAATTTATTTTTGTTTGTAAATGATATTAAAGAATATTTTTTGGTTGTTTTTTATATATTTTTATTTATTTAAGTAACAGTACCGTATTTCGTTAGGTTTCGTTTCGTTTTTCCTCTTACACTCTTGGGAAACGGAATGGCGGAAGGTAGTGTGGGTAGCGGTGCGCGCGCAGGCCAAGCGATTACTGCGTCCCGTCATCACACTACCCTTCTGATCCCCAAGCGACCGCCGACGCCATCGGAACCCGCGCTTTTCCTGTTATCAACACGTCTTAAATCTGTAAGTACAGTTCAATCTTTCATATTCTAAGCAACCGAGGCGTATTTTCATGTATTCATTTTTCAATGCAGTGTAGGTATCTAAATAATAAATTTGTCGGGCCTTGTTTCTTACGCTTGTCGGTCCTTAACTTGCGAAGAACCAAGTAAATAATATAATATTTGTTGAAAAGGTGTTAATTTTCAATTAGGCCCGTTGTAATGTGTAGACGAGTGTTAAAAGTGCTATAATAAAATAAAAGTGTGTTTAAAAATCAATACCTACATTGTGCTCCTTACTTTTCTATTGTGTCTAAAAATAGCTCTCTGTGCTCACCTGTGACGCAGTTACGATCTATATTCTAAACGACCCGGAAAGGTAAAAAACGGCGTGGAAGTCCGTCCTTGCTTTGTTCGGAATATTAACGCTACCTACATGAAAATAAAACAAAGGTATAACTATGTACAAATAAAGTTTTTTGCTTGAATTATGGTTTTTATAGGTTTGTGATTGTCCACAATCTCAGCAGAGGTTAGGCGACAATGGGGCGTTACCTATAGATAACATGAACACGAAATTCGTCTTAGAACTGTTGCTAAGCCGCCTTTTAAAAATGGAAACGAATTTAAGGATGATAATAACAATAACAATGCCTACCAGCAAAATATTGACTGAATTACAATTTAAAGTGAACAAAACAATAATTCCTGCATTCTGATAGGTACCTTAGCCAAATTGCAAAATTACTTATATTTTACTAGTTGTGCCCTGCAGTTTCACCTGCATTGAGTATTATGCCAGAGGAACCGTAAACTTTTATACGAAAAAAAAATCATTAGCCGTTCAGCCGTTTTTGGGTGAATAAGTAACAAACCTCCAAACACTTTATTAATAGGATTCAAGGCGTCCACTTTCTGGAAAGTCCGGGAAGCTCAGGGTGGTCACTGGTCAGGGAAAGTCAGGAAAATCGAGGGATCACCTGGAAAGTAGTGAAAGAAATAAGTAATTTACAGTTTTGTTTCACACACTTTTCCCAGAGTAACATAAATATAAAATGACTTAACTTTTATGGTCATCGCATAAAAAAAGTGAGGGTAGCAAGAAAAAAAACAATCCGACAAATTATTACAAATCCGCGTGGTATATCGCTTTTGTGGTAAACCATATATAAAAAAGATAGACGCAAATAAACACCTGGCGCACGCGAATCGAACCCTCTCTGCGTCACACAGGTGTGGACTCTTTGTGCCATTAAACATTTAAATTGTAAGGAGGACGCCTCGAGCAGTTCCATAGTCGGAAATAAACGTGTAAAAATTTATTTTGAAATATTCCTGCGTGTGCACATTTAGTGTAAGGTACTATATTTTTAGAGAGTGACTTCTTTTATATCGGCATTGGTAAATACAGTATTCAAAGTGTTCTTTACTTCATTTAAAATTATATAGGTGAGTTGTTTAATGATGTGGGTAATTGCAAAGAAGAAAGCGAAAGGTTTCTTTAAACTCGTGCAACATTGTCATGAATAGCATTTTTGCATCTGACTGCTGTTTGTTACTATAGCATCCCTATACAAGTGGCCTCGCCGTCGATCTCCCTCCTGTTAAATATGTTCATGGACACAATGAAACTCGTTTTATTAAGAGCATATCTACTACTTCGGGCCGTCTCCGCTCGCAATCAAAGTCAAGATTCAGGCTGAGATTTATAGACGTTCCTTACGCGAAGCGCGAGTGTGTGATACGTGTTACGTACTGAGTGATACATTTTCGTCCATTTATTTTGTTTCAAATTGGTTTTAGTTTTGCGTTTGTCGATACTGCTTACACTGCAAACATAATAATGTTGAAAATTGGACAACGACGATAATTCCGTTTGTTTATCTCGTTCTATGACTTCACAAGAACAGCTGATTCAGTTACTGCACACTTATTATTTGTCATCAATTCCACATAACAATGAGTGTTTTATCTTCTTCAGAGCAAGCATTCAGCCGATAGAAGACAAAATGTGCCCAACGCCGACGAAACGCGACGGAAACAAGCCAGGGAACAAGGGCGGAAAAAGGTCCTCGACGCCCGCTGACAACGGGCCCATAGACTACTCTCATATCTTCGCGGAGATGGACACGGAACAGTACGTGCGCCGCGGCATGCTGATGCGCCGCCTGCTGCAGGACCCGTTCTACAAGGCCATGAACGTGACCGCTCCCGCCAGGATGTGGATGCTGCGCCACCTGGCGAAAGTGCTGGAGCACGTGAATCGCGCCTACAAGATAGACTTGCTGCAGGTAACCACGCCCGGCGACATACGAACCCTTAATACCAGACTCCACCTTTTTCTTTTCTTTAATTGCCAAGTAACGAGACTGGTTAGTTCATCTAATGGCAAGCGCAGGATAGACTTCTGTAGTCACGACAATGCGGTGACATGCTACAGGTCAATGTTGTCACTTACAAAAGTCTATCTAAAAATGCCTAATACCTATTAGCTGTTGTCGTGGTTTCTAAACAGTGTAGAAACCTAGATCGATACCACGAATTTATATTATACAGTCAAATTGTATCCTAATTGGAAGTTAGTGGAGCGTAGAGAGAGTTGGAAATAGTTTCTTTTATTGTTTTCTTTTTCTTATAGGAAGGTTCAAGGGAAACTTTGTGTGTAACTTTCAATAGTCAAAGTAACAGTTACTTTAATATTTTTAAGTTTAACTTAAAAATATTAATTATTTTCTAGCTATATGTAGACAACATTTATCTTTTGTACCCAGTGGTCCCACATGTTGGGGCGGAAGGGGATGCAGAACTTCATGAAGTTCAAGAATGCTCCGCCGGAGATGTACCCCGTGCTGGAGGAGATCTGCCCGGTCACGCCCTGCCCCTCCACTAACAATTTTAAAGAGGAGCTGCCGGGAATGTTCGTGAAAAATCGACAGTAAACAATGACGGTGAGCTATCATTTTACTATCTAGTATTATAAAGTTCTCACACTACATTGATGCGATATAATATACGCACGACGGATTTACACCGACCAGAAACACAAGCTGCCCGTATTTTCCCGAATCAGTCGGAAAGAGAAATAGCTACGGCAGAAGAGTGAGCAGAGACAGCGACGGTACCGGCGGCGGCGCGTGCAGCTCGGTGTGGCCAAGATCCATTCCGCGTACTGAACGATTACAAAATCTAGGCACCTCCCATACCTATGAGAGCTTATGGTTTTCCACAATATTGTTATGCTGCAATGCAGTTTCAAATCATTTGTGAAAACCTTCTTACTTACTGATTGGTTTATTGTTTTTGAATTCCAGGCCTATCAACACGGTGCGCAGGTCAAATCGTCCGAAAAAACACACTGCTGACCAAAAAAAATAACTATTAATTTTAAGTCTCATTTATGTAATCGTATATGTAACACGTGGGCGTATCTAAGATTGAATGTTGTCGAACATCAAGGCTGGGGGTTTTGAAATTGCAGGGGGAGGACTAACTTCATGAATCCCCCATCGCTACGCGCGTAATTAGTGTATAAACCAGCAATGAGGCTTATAATTAAGATCAACGCTGTGCCCTGCCTGGGAAAGTCCTTTTCAATGATCGTATCCATCGGCGTAGCTCAGTTGTCAAAACCCAAAACCAATAGAAATAGGTCGCAGAAAATTTGGAGGAAGCTACGCCCACAGTTGGTGTCTACAGCCATGGCGACGCATATATAATCACAACTGTCGCCTGTCTGAATAACCATGTTTCTCAAATGTATGTAGTTTTAACGTTTAGTGTAATGTGGTCTAAAACTTCAAATGATACAATAGAATAGAATAGAAAACTCTTTATTGTACACCAAAAAATTAAATAGGTACACAAGGTTAGTATAATGGACGATCTTATCGCTGAATGCGATATCTTCCAGACAACCTTTGGATGGACAGTACAAAACATTTTGGTTAATCTCACAAAAACTGAATATCCACTCCTATTATATTTTGGAAAGTTATATTATATAAATCTTGCGGAAGAAACTAAGCAACGATACCGTCTCGATGTAGCGCTTCGTCCAGGTTAGCCAGTTTTAGACCACTTTACGATCGGCTCCGGCCGCGGACACGGCCGTCGAGCGGTACCCACTGGTACCAATTTGTCGAACGAGTGTGGGAACGATTACGTACGGACTACAGGACGATCTTAGGTTTTTAAAACCTCAAATCAATAGTTTTAAAAATATTTACATACACATCCCTTTAAAATTAAAAATATATATGTCTAGGCTCTTCTCTTTCCTTGTACACGCCTTCATAAAAATATTGAGAAAGCGGCGAAAGTTTAGAGAGCTAAGTAAGTAATTTTTATACGCGTGTAATAGACTGGATTGAGGAGAGAGAAAATAATAAAAAGACTGGCGAAAACCATAGGTGTTGCTGCGGGTTTGGAATTATACAATTTGGTAAAGCTCTTTTAGTAAAACAACTATGTAAAGAAACAGAATTAAATAAGAACATTCTTGAATGAAATAAAATATAACAAAGATTTAAAATCTGAAGCCAGGATAAGGCTCGCTTTCCGCTGGCACAGTTGCAGTAGTTAGGTTGAAAACAAACTAAATTAACAACAGACCTATTAGTAGTAATACTCTAAAGAGTTAGGTAGGATACCATCAAAGGATTTTAAAGACAGTGTTACACTGTATAATTGCCAAGGAACAGGGGAAATGGGAAATGACGAATTTAGATCCGATAACGAAGAACCAATTACTTCTATTCTTAAGTCTATCTCCTGATTAGTTGTATAAGATCTTTCAGAAATATTTTGTAGAAGAGGAACTTGCGCCCGGCTCTTGTTTCAAGAGAAGTACAGGCCTATATAGTCGAGGATCGTAGCTACTCACGCCACACACATTATGATCGCTTGTAGTCTCACTCTTTATGTCACCAAACTCTTTATTATAAGTAAGTTAAGTTAAATTTTTTACGTAAGCCATAAATTGTTTTAATGAAATTAAAATTTTCTTTGGGAAATATTTTACAGAAATATGTTCGCACAAGATAGTATATTTATTAGCTTATGTTACCTTAAGGAGTTTCATGTTAATTTAGCAATGTATCACAAAATTAATGTTTAAATGTTTATATGTATGTTGCTCGGTTTGTTAATGCTTATTTCCACACTTCGTGAGCTACTATTTGAATGTGTCAATGTTTTCACTTTGATGTGTAGTATTGTTGTGGATGTTTGCTATATTAAAACGCCACATTATAAATATTTCGTTGTTTTGTTATACCCCAGTAGTAGGTGCCTCTTGAAATCCGATATCAATAAAAATCAAAACTTTACAGGGAAAAATAATGCATTTTTACAACTCAAATACTTATGTCTCTAAAATAAAAGAAAAAAAAAAAAAAGAAAGAAGAAAGAAAAAATAATGAAGTCGTTTAAAAATAAATCAAATATGATCTAAACTTATGATTAACTGATAATGGTTTGAGTTTGAAAAGGGAAGTTTTCCTTTCAAGTGGTGATGCATGCTTGAATCACGCACAGGAAAAGAAAACTCCTTTAACTCTACCAGTACTTACTAATGTATATATTTATTGAAATTTTCGTCATTATTTTTAGGGCCACATATGGTACAATTTCAAAATTATCTTTTCTAAAGACAATGGTTATAGCATCATATTGTCAAGTGCCACGATGTTTCAAAATAACAATGTTACAAAAAAATAAATAAAAACAAACAAAAGTTGTAATGAACATAACTTACGAGAAACCGGACTGGAGCAGCGAGCAGCATCCGTTGTAATCTAAGTATTATTATTAGGTAGACATGTGCAATACGTAAGTACGCGAATCTTCCAGAGGGTACCTAGAATGGTCTAATTAAACTAAACCATTGGTCGTTGTTGGGTATTTGTGAAGGACAGTAAGAAATACAACAAGACGGCCATATATACACTGATTTATTGGAGCGGGGGGACGACTCAGCCCCGCTCCACTGACTTTGACATCTGCAATAGTCGTCAAACTGCGGCCCGCGACACAGCAAAACATTTTAGTAGATAACATCAAATCTTATTATACATGTAGATTTAACTTAATAGAACTACGCGAATTCGAGTATGGTTTCCTTCTGCAACTTTTCTTTTCAAATATTTACATAATTTTGTTTCTTTTAAATAAATTTTATATTATTACATCTATAGTAATTGATGGAACGTCTGGTCTAGCGCTTAAGGTGGTCACCTGGCCAATACCGCTGCCCCAATGTCCGTGGGTTCGACTCCCATCCCAGACAAATATTTGTGTGATCTACTAATACTCTTTTCATATTTCTGGGAGTTCTTTGTGTCCGTTAATTGTGTTTATATAGTTCCCTGCGACACAAAGCTTGTTTCCTAGTGGCCCGCAGTGTAACCTCACATGGTCCTATGTGGCCCTTGACCAGAAAAGTGTGTCAACGACTGATAAACTGTAGAATCATCATTATCATCATCATCATCAGCCCACACTCGTCCACTGCTGGACGTAGGCCTCTGCCAATGAACGCCACTGAGCCCATTCTTCGGCTTCCCTCATCCAGTCCTTGCCAGCCATCTTCCGCAAGTCGTCACTCCACAGAAAGACCATAGAAATAGATACTTGATATGATAACACTCGTAGAAATGTTATAGTTTGACTAGCTGTTACCCGTGACTTCGGTGAAGTTTAACATTTTATTTGTCTTAACTCAACTTCGTCTTGTTTTCTCTTTCATTATGGACTGAGAGGGCATGATAGGTAACTGTACCTTACTGAGCACCAGAAGACTTGCCTTATGAGGAAAAGGACCAAAAGATAATTCTAAAAAAGCTGGACAGCCGCGCCCTGGCTGTGGGTGGCCATTAGTGGGTCCGAGCGATTTTAACACTTTCATTGCTGAGCCGATTTTCTTGTCTAGCCACGGGGGCGGCTCTGCACCGTCCATAGTTTTCCCATACAACAAACACAACAGTTGTGTTTTCAGCACTGAAGGTTAAGGAAGCATTTTGAAATCACCGAGTACCGGCATGGAACCAACGTAGGTACCTACTATTGTAGTCTAGAGCAACCTATTAAATAATCCCTCGGTTGGTGGGACTCCACTTGGGGCGTTTTCTCTATCCGAGCGATTTTATGTTTGTTCACCTAGATGTTTTTTGTATAATATATTCCACTTAATTTCGATGATTGAATGATGCGCGAAGACAAAGGGACCTATTACACTATCAATATTATTAATATTGATGAAATATCGACGGTATCGTGATGGTCACTAGCCTCGCGCCACTACTGGATAAAGGTAAACATTTTAGATGAGATTCTTTGCTACCTAACAGTAAAACCGAAGTCCCATCGGTTCAGTACGTTTAAGTTATAATTCTGCGCTCGGGATATACCTTATTAATACAAAAATAAAACAAGACTTTAAACATTTATTCTATATTTGAATACACCAACACTAAGTTTTGGTATTTACGTTCTAAGTCTATTGGTTAAACATAAATCGTGTTACATCAATAACCAAAATACAGAGTTTATATAAAAAAAAGGTACAGATCTGTGTGTGATCTGCAAAACATATTCATTCAAGTATATATAAATATGGATAAATGCTTCTTATTACACAATAAGATATAACATTATATTTTAACTAACACATCGAAATTCAGTGTAACTATATAATAAAAAATAGATAGTATATAAAACAAAGTTGCCATAATTAAACACCGTGCTAACGTATAACTTGTGTAAACACTTAACGCGACAACATGACTTCTCCAATAATCTAACATTAAACGGAACAAATCTTTGATGGGATTCTGTGTTGTTCATACACTGCAACCACACGCAAAGAGGTTGATAGCGCTTTATATAAAATGTCTATATCCTATGTATATAAAGTATTGTTTATTGGGGCTAGGTGTCATGTTATCGTGGATTATCTAATAAAAACAAGAGATATACATAGACGTTAGTTTGCCCAATTATATGCTGGGCACTGCTTAAATATCGCTAAAAACATCAATTTTCAACAATCAACTTTAAGAACAAGACCGAGGCAAACCCTTGTTATTTCAAACGTATCTTTGAAAATGCTAAAAATGTTAGAGCCTTGGAATTTTTCTGTATGTGTGATTTAACTTGTTTGTTTCCGACCGCTTGTCGTTACAACACGTTAAAGCGCGCGCTACTATTTGTTATTTGAAAGTGTTTGCGATAAATTCGGTCTTGTGTTTAAAGATTGGCCAAACGATTACACTAAAAGTTGCCAAAAATAAAAAAAAGCGACATACTGAACAACACTACGCACAATATTCAGCCTAGCCAATGTTTAGAAACGTATATTTATCATAGCCAAAGAAGAAAGTGACCCGAGAAAGCAACGATTGTTGACGTTGCCACTATTTCATATAATTTAACATCCACAATATAAACAACACCAAAGACTAATAGAGTGCGTCCACTCCGGTCACGAGAATCGAGTACGCACGACGATCAAAGACCCGTATTAGCTTAGCATCGATCAAGCTGATTTAAACAATTCGTATCCAGAAACAACCTACCACAGTTATAAGACGGCGGCGTTGTCAACTAAGATTACACTCAGTAGTGGCTATGTATTGTATATACCGGTTGTGGTCAGTTCTTCTTTATAGGATTGTTTTCTAGCAGACATGAATTAAATAAGAAATAGATAGGCGTACACAGAAGCTACTAGTGAGCGAAAAATTAAGCTTACTTAAGCTGTAAATCTATGTGAAAGCTTGACATTGTCAACGTGAATATTAATAACAATTTACAATGTTACATGGTGGGATTTTGTACCATAATTATCGTATAAGTACGATAATTTGGTATTCCGTACGATAGGCTATCCTTGTCAAGGATCGTACGCTAAAATACGATAATATGTGTTGGCACAAAGTACTGCTTTTTTACATGGGTGTAGTACCGATACGACCATGGGGTTATCTGACGATTAATAGTTTGGTATTGGATGCACGCATAAGCCCTGCGTCTCTGTTTGTTAGCCACAGTGATGCTTGTAAGGAAGGGGTTACACGTTCAATTTGGCTCCAATTTGAAATAGATTGCGTCGATTCGCAAATCTTTTGTTTTACGTATCAACCTCGTTGGAATTTATTTCAGTACATTTTACAACTGCCGCAACAATCAACGATAGAAGTGATCAAAGATGCAACGTGCATCTGCGTAGCTACGTCTCACAATATTATCATCGAAAATGTGAATATCTGTTTTGTACAATTATAGGTTCAAGGTGAATCATTTATTCCTAATTAGGAGCAATTAATATTAATATTGGCTATGGAAAGACCAATAGATATCGACAGTAGGAGTCGCAAGTAACCTAAAATAATAAAGTAAATGAATAACTTAAAAATAATTTTAAAGTACCTATACAGCTTGTAACGTATGTTTTATTTCAAATTGATATCATATATATTTGATCAAACTAAATTTTCAGTTGTAATATTGCTATCCCTTTCGTTATCATAGGGTTAGAGAGTGGCGACAAACTGTTTGACAGGACTGATCTCAAGTCTAGTCTAGTCTCTGCCAACAGATATGACCCTCTTGCCCAATCGCACATTGGCGTCGGTTCTGGGTGCACCAAACTAAGTCATTTAATTTAGTTAGGTGCACTGAGAATCGACAACATGCGTCGGTATCGAGTTTTAATAGCCTAACGATTAATAAAATAATATGTAATTCACCACTTTAGTGTCGGTTCTGGATGAACTTGACTAAAATTTAATTGGAGAGCTCTACAATTATTGCTGTCTCTCTCAAACCGTATGAAAACGGAAGGGCAACAATCACTCATGAGCTGTCAAATTGAATTCTAGTTTCGGTTGGTGCATCCAAAACCGACAGCATTGCGCATCGACAAAATTATACCTAAACAATGATAAAACTAACGAAATCTCATTATTATATACCTTTGCCGGGAGTTGTAGTTATTAAACTATGTATTTGTATATAACAAATTATCATTTAAAAGTACATAAAGCTTCGATTACTATTGAGCGAGACGCGCAGGGGTGGGAAATGCGACCCTCAGTGATAACAAGTAAAGGGGGTGAACGACAGCGCCTTCGACGGAAGATCGCGAGAAACTGAAAATGCTCAATATTGCAATTTACAATCTAACCCCATAGCAATTATTTTAATTGTGTTTAGAAAAGTTATAACAGGAATAGTTAATTTATTTCGTTCTGTTCCATTATTTTTGTCACATATTTATCTTATATCTTTAAATGAGCATTTCTTGTATATATATATATAATAATTGGAGTCTCGGAATCGGCTCCAACGATTTTCATGAAATTTGGTATATAGGGGGTTTCGGGGGCGATAAATCGATCTAGCTAGGAATCATTTTTAGAAAATGTCATAAAAAAAAAATACCGAGCAAAGCTACCGAGCTTTGCTCGGTATTTTATACCTGGATGACCGCATCCAGGTACTATTTATTACGTCGATACGGCGCCATTGCCGCGCTCATGTTTAACCGAAGCTTAAGATTAACTAATTACGATTATTATTAATTCCTATTACTATAACGATATGAAAGATAATATTCCGTTTACAAAAGAAAAACGTCCGGTTTATCCTAATAAATAATTTTGTGACATGAAATTAACAATTACGGCGACTTACTGTACGCATGATAATTATGGAAGAGATATCTATTAAAAAAAAGGTCAGTAATTAGTTTAATATAGGGTAGCGTTAGAATCTATCCGCCTGGTCTTAAATAATGTAAGAACGGGTATTAGGATAATAACCGTGATCAGTTTCTTAACGTAAATTACACAGAATGGAAACACAGCAAAGGCAATGGCAATGCGCCACCGTACTAACTAACATATAAAATAAATCCTATTAATTTTAAGTATAGCAGTTTGGCCTAGATATTAACCTAAGCAATGCGATACGAACGACATTGTAATTAACTAATATAGATTGAAAAATATAATCCGTAAACAACTTCGTTATACATTTCCTATTAGCTATTTTAATTTTTAAACGTATTTGGCAAGATAACATACAACTCTCTTGATTATTTTTTTTTAGCTGTAAATATACTGTAGTCTATATTAACAAGCCTGTGGTCAGATGTGGGGACCTATAGGTGGCGATTGTGGCGCCAGCTTTAAGCTAGGCCTACGGCTAACCCGCGAACTAAATTAACTTGACTAATAACGCCATGGGTCGGTACGAAATGAGCGAATAAGTTGTTTTATACAAATAGAGGTGTTTTCGCGACGGGTTATTTATTTATCCTATGGTATTCAATTATACTTTAGCTTTAAACGACTCATATACTATAATAAACACAATTGTTCGTTAAATTAAAAGTTAAATTTTTATATTCTAGGCTATATCCTACCTCATAGTTGAATATGGATACCCAAAATAAATTGAAATTATATAAGATGTGGTATTAAACGCAACTATTGAAGCTATAGACATATTTCCTCAAATGTCAGGTTATAGGTGGCTGCGCGCACCAGATGTTTACGATGCGAAGCCTTTTGCCTTACATATTCTGCAGTTTAATAAAATATTAACCATCTAACTTAAAGAAGAATTTTAAAGATAAATTATTCTATTTTAAATTACATTAAAAATAACAAGTCAGCACTTATGCGTACATTATTTAAATGAAATATAATTGAAAAGCCGTATCCATAAAATTAAAAAAAGAACACGCGTTTAGTTTATACTAACGAAAACAAAAGATTCTACCCACTTAAGATTTGCGATGGGTTAAATGACCTTTCTTTTCGATCTATGCTATGGAGGTTTCACCGATTTCTCCAATACTAATGCACAATAATATCAGTATATTTGAATATTAATGCGATGCACTTCGTATGAGCCGTGTTCTATGTAAACCGCTTATTCGCGATTCCCAACCAGTTATTAAATACGAGTTCACCATCATGCAGTTACATAATATTTTGTCGGGTTTAAGAACACATTTCCGACTTGTTAAATATACTTGAAGCTAAACTATATTATATTGATTTCCATAATTAGGTTAATGTATATTAATTTCTACAGTAGCAGTCTTGTATGAATGATGCAATGGTAGTTTATTATACAAAATATAAAACTAGACTTAATGTATTACGGATTAAAGATTTATATGTTATGCACCCCCGGTAAAGGTATATAACAATTCAATAATAAAAACAAAATATACTTATGTAAATCAAGGATAAGGAAAGTAAACTATATTTACATGTTATGCGTTGTCTATTGTTTTAACTTTAATTTAATCGAATCCTGTCATTATTGTGATAAGTTTTATTTAAGTCAGGCGTCCACCTCTCAAGACGCGTGATCTGACAGATTGGCTATCCAAATTGCTTAGTTAAGGTCATAGCTGATTAGAGCCACCCGGCACCCGACCCGCACCGCCTTACTTCGTGCGGATGTGGATTTCTATAGACATGCGCTTTCTACATCAACTCCGTAGCGTCGCCGGAACGCCTTGCACGTAAGCTGTACACGCGCGGACGGTGAGTGGACCACTCGGTGACCACTCGCTGTCCGCATGCTTGCCTTGCGGTGACTGCGCGTTGCCAACGTACGGGCACCAAGACCGCGCGCTGTCTGCGAGGGAATCACGCGATGACGATGCGTCGGCGATGCGCTGCTCCTCAACCACATTTCATCCTCATCCTTTCTTACGAACGTGTCGGACGTATGGTTTTTAACAGACTATTCGGAAATTCGAGAACCACACGAAGTTCTCTGGTGACAACGCGGCGTCCATCCATGAACCACCTCTCAACTACGAATAGACGCCGCAGGACGAAGCTGTGCTGGTCGGGTGCCGGGTTGTTCTGTTGAGCTTTAAGCTCACGGCATCTGTACTATGACGCACTTCCACTTTGTTAGATTTTATTGGACAGTTCTTTATCTATGAATGTGTTGAAATATACCTAACGGTGAGACAGGAACCTACGCATGCCGAGTTTCGCCCGAACTGCGGCGTGTTATCCTTTATTACAATATAAATAGTTAATTATTACAGGTTGTTTTTAAAAGTCGAGGCGCGATTTCGAGCAATGCCACTCGTGGACCTTGATGGATCAATGTGGGGAATTGTGTTTTGTTCTAAGAGAGTGGGCCAACAACGCGAGGCTCGACACAGGCCGCAAGTAGCAACGCTGGATATCCAGCCACGGCGGACCACACTGGCGTATACAAGTAAATAGACACCAAGCAAATAAGCTAATTATAACACCAACCACTTCAAAATGACCTACAGGCCCCTGCTGCCAGTGACGCCTATTCAACAATGGTCACAGTAAGCAGAGACCTTAACAAATACTTACAAACACTTTTTCAATGAGAATAACATTTCCAAGACGACATCCATTAGCCAACTAAATGAAGAAAATGCACGAAGCTGAACAGAGCGGCTTGTATGAAAGGTACAAATATCGATTTCCTATAAACATGTACGAAAATACATATATATGTATATTTATACAAAGAGTTCTAAAACAGAGCCGCGTGAGGACGGCACGGTCGCGTGACACTACCGCCCGAGCCCCCAGCCCCCACCTAACATCTATTCAGAGTTAACATTTAGGACTTTAGGATAGCAATAAATAAAAAGTGATGCACATTAACGACATCTAACACAAAACCGAGCAAGATCTTCCTTCCATCTGGCGTCAAGGACAAGGTGGTGTGACAAGTCACCACCGATTGCCTAATACTTTAGCGTTTTACTTCAGTCTCCGCCCTTTTCATTTTGACCCTTGCCCTCCGATTTTAACCTGAAATAAAACCGGAATTTTATTCTTATATTTTTCGTCTTCCGCTTCTGTTTTGCAATGAATTGGACAGCCCTACAATATATTTGTGTTAAGTGAAGTGAATGCATTCTCTTAGTTAGTCTCTAGTATCCGTCTTGTCGCGGGTTTTTTTTTAATTATTTTCATTTACAATACGATTTTATTTGAATCATATATAACGTATTATTTAGTAATCCGCTACTACATAATTAGTTTTAATTTAACCGATTAGATGACATTTCGATGGAATTACTCGTTTACTTTTTCGTATTTTTCCTGGAAAACGTTATTAATGTTCAAATTTAGATTGTTACTATTTTGCCAAAAAGCATTGATTTATTCATGACAAAATGGAAAAAATAAGCATACATTTTACGATTAAATTGATATTACATGTATAGAATTGTAGTTTGTATAAAACACATGCCTATAATAACTACACATTTTATCATATAAATTGTAATCAATAAGATTACGTACTATTAATTCGATATTTTTACATAAATTCATCAAAAAATGAGAGTAAGCTCAAAAATTTATAAATTAAATACTTTATGTAACTGATAATTTTATTTTAACAATATTTGATTGTAGTTACGTTTGAAAACGATTATTTTTTTATTTTTTTAACGATTCTAGGCCTTCGCCTTGGGTTTAAGAGGGATAAGCCATAGTAATGATTGTTTATTGTGGAGTTTTGTGCCGAATATCTCCGATATCATCCAAAAGCGGTTCAAAGACGTAATCATTGTACCTATTAGTATATTTTGTTTAGTCTATTAAGAGCAAAATATACTTTCCAAACAAATGTAAGCGTTTAAAAAGAGCTTTGAGATTTTTGTCTCTTTTTAAATAAATAAAATGCAACAAGCAAACAATATTATAACGACCCTTATACTCGCAATTACCGAAATACAGGGAACTTGCACTTGCTTTATTTCTGTTAAGTCTGTGCCTTCACGTTTAGTTGAAGAACTAATAATAAAAGTGCAGTTAAAGGCAATAAATACGCATATAATAAAATCGCGGTCAGACGTCAAGCCATTTAAGATGGCGTCGCTGCATTGACTACTACGATCTTGTGTCAAAAGCTATTGATTCTATATAAACTTTGAGGATTGTGACCTTGCAACATTATTTTTTCCAATAAATATTAGCTCAATTGTCGTTCTTGCAAGTTCCCCACTACATATACCTTAAATATGAATGTATGTACTATGTATGTATATATATAATAATATAATTGATATCATAGGAAGTACTACGGATTACATAGAAACTAATGTTTATGTATATTTGAGATGTATATATATATTAAGATAGAAGTATACGTATATATGTATGTTTATAAATATAGAAAATGGACCTTCATAATCGCAATCAAAAATGTTCAGTAAATTTTTAGAATTCAGTTATTATCTCAAGTTACAAGAAACAGATTTACAATGATTTAATAAATCGATTAAAAAATCGAATCGGCAAATTAAATATAGAGAAAACAATCGAATACTGCAACACGTTGCAAGCAACAAATGTTTGTTGTTTCACGGTGTTGCGCAACAAGGAATGATGTTGCAGAAAAAAAGTCACAAGGCTATCATGTAAAAATGAAACATGACTATAATGCAAACTGAATACACTTCGTTAATTTCCAAGTCATTATAAAATAGATTGAAAACATGGTTGACAGCGATTACCAGTCATTTAGAGTTGTAGTGAAGTTGGGCTACCATACATTACCCACATGAGTAGGATTAAATACACCTGAAACACATGTTAACGTTATGAATGCTATGATATATGAATGATAAGTCGTGCTTAACTGCATATGGATTGCATTAGGAGGTTATGGGGCAAAGCATGATGTAAGGCTCCAGTTGCCTTAAAACTGCTTTCATATTGATGAAAACTGTCCCCTAGCGAAGTAAGCGATGAAAAAGTTGCACTGAACGCTGTTGTCAACGAAATTTTAATAATATCATTAACGTTAGGTTTTATTGAATATGGAATGGAATTTATAAGATTAAATGAATAGGCTCAATTATGTCGACACTTGCAATATTTTTCATGTAATGAATCCCAATAAATTATGTTACAAGCGCCATCAAGTTCATCTTTTGATAATTACTGTCCAAATGTGTGTAAAGTTTGAATATTGGTGGTTACTAGTTTCTTACTGTAAGATCAGATATAAAAATCTGACAATGTTCACAAGTAAAGGTTGCGACTTGCCTGGCCACATCGTGTAGAAAATAAAAAAATGTAGAAATGTAAAGACGAAACGATCGCGAGACAGGTAGTCCAACGATGACGACGACGTCGCACGGCGTCGCCAACATCGCACCACGTATCGGGCGATGTGGCGCGCGGCCTTCGTCTCCTGCAGGCTTGAACTTAGAAGAACGATTCCTTGGCGCTCTATCGATCTTCATTGTTCCATGTTCCAACATATGTAAAGGTGGCGGCGTCAAAACAGTAATCCTCAAAGGTGGATTCACTACGAAGACATCAACAGAAGACAATAAGACGTCAACGTTTCAAATTGTGGATCGATTACAGATTGATTTGATTGCAAGTCTATGGTATATTTAAAACGCACGTATCGCACATTTAGTGACACTCGTAATCATTATGAAGTGAACGGACAATGCGTCATGGGCTGATGTGTGATTGTCGATTGATGAACGAGTAGCTCGCCGCGACCGCTGGAATATATCTAAATTAAAATAAATTTGATTTCAAACACAGTAAATTAACGAAATCGCAGTGACTAGATGCGTTTTTATCATTGGAATGGACAGTTTCCGACTGAGTTTCGAACAAGCTGCGGCCACCTTACTGGACTTCATCAAATATTCGTCAAGATATTAATCTAAACTCGCGAATTGGTTGAATTATTACAAAAAGGCCGCAGCATTACGAGGACAAATATAAAGAAGAAAGCTAGACGAGCATAAGCCCATTAGAGATCAATGATCAAGTGATTTAAGCTGGTAGACGAGATCTAGACTGGTCGTATCGCGGCAAGACTGAGGTGACTAATGCTTGACATAGGCGTAGACTATAATGCCAGCGACAATGACTCCGACTGATAGGGCAATCGGGGTGTAGATCGACCTCTTGATCTTGTGCCAACGGTCGGCGTCCTGCGAGCGCTTCTTGATGTTGGCGATGCGCTCGTTCATCTCACGATCGCGCTGGCGCCGGCGCCGCAGAGATTCAGCCGCCTTGCTGTAGTCGATGGTGGTGGCGCTGCCGCTGCTGGTGCTGGCAACGCTGCTGCACCCGGCAATGCTGAAACCGCATAGCATATTATAATATGTACTGATAATAAATAAATAAATAACGCATAACATAGATGCCGACCCCAAAGAATGATAATATCACGCAGACAATCACTGTAAGTTTTTCTGTGTATAAGCATAATATTTTAGTGGGCGTCAGCTTGGGAACACGCAGTCATGACGCCCACAGAGAAAAAAAAATATAATAAGTTTTATCAATTGCGTGTCTATTATCTAAATATAATGACGTCCGGAGCTGAAAAGTTTGCGTCCACTTTGAGAGGAGCACCCACTCTTTCGCCCGTGCCCGTGGGCCGTGCTTACCGGACCGCGCATCAAGCACACCGCGCGTATAGACACGTCGGAACTAGAATATGAGAATTGAGAATGTCTTGTCAGACTCGATAGTTGACGTAGTCTAGGGATATTTAACTTCCAACATGTAACATATCTACTACCGTTTTTTAACAAGTATATAATTATTTTAAACATATAAACCCTCCACTCATCTTAGCTATAAGACAAAAAAACTACTAAATCCAAATCAGTGCATTCGTTTGGCAGATACGATGCTACATACTGACATAAAACAGTTTTTTTTTTCAGTTGTCTTAAGAAATTATTTACAGTTTTCCTAAAAACGCAGCGAAATGTTCAATATCCCTGAAACAATACTGATGAGTATATCTTTCACAATGATATCGCGATGCGCCTTCAGACCCGCAGACTCCACGGCGTGTGACCTGCTGACTGGCTCACCTCTCAACTGCATCCTTGTCTTCATTCTCATCATCGGCAGAGGAGGTAATCGAAATCGGCGAAGGGGTGTCGCGGGGCTGCGGGGTTGGCTCATTATCGTCATCGGAGGCCGAATCCAAGATGTGCACGGTCATATTTTCTAAAAACACAAACACATAAACGTATATAGACAGGTCTTGGTTACCTGAAAACATAAGATGCCACTGAGTTATTAATGCTCAACGATCACGTACGTAGATTTTGACTGCAGTTACATGTGTCCCATAATCATTATTCCACCTATTGCTGAGTATATGCCTCGTTTCGCTGATACTATTTTCTACGGTCCTGTTGTATGTCTCTCTCTCTCTCTCTCTCTCTCTCTCTCTCTCTGTGTGTGTGTGTGTGTGTGTGTGTATGTGTGTTAGTGTGTTAGGTTAGGTTCTGGATTTTTATGCCAAGTATAGCTCCTCCTGCGACTCCGATTTTGATCCATATAAGAAACTGCTATCATTGATCGTGAGAATTGTCGTCTATCTCGCTGAATGTATAACCTTTTCCCATGAGATGAAAATACTTCAAATATCTAACATTTAACTGTACTTTCAATGGTTGCCCTTACTGCCTTATATATATAGATATAGCGTCGACTCCGTCTCGTATCTATACTTATAATATAGCAGTAAAGGTGAATATGTATTGTACATAGAATGTATGTAATTTACATTTTACATATAATAAAAAATTAATTGAAAAAAGTATCTGAGACGATATATAAACGACTGAACAAGATTTGTTTCTTAATAGTGACTATCTGTTTGGTTCCGCTACGTTACAACAACGCATCGCGTCGCTAATTTGGGATGTGCTTACAACGATGAATATGAATTGGCGTTAAGTAAAGTTTCTACAACCGAATGCGTACGAGAATGACATAATATGTCATACGAGCCATGTATGTAGGTACTACGAGTACATGTATGGCGTTCGGAATTATGATGAGTTATTAGGTAATTATTAGGGTATCTTCGCAGGAAATTGACAAATGGGGATTTTTAAAATAAGCCCAATATACACTTTAATTATTGTTGATGATCCATTGTCATTATTTATTGATGTATTATATATCATTGTTAAATCGGCGAAACTAATAATAATAACGCATCACGATAATACATGTAAGTATCTGTTTAAATTGATTGTGATTACTAACAGGATTCCTATATCTTGGATTATGCTCCAAAAATATCCAGACCAGACCAAACTGGTTCGCACAAATATTTGCCTTGTGCGGAAAACACCCGAAACCTCATAACTCGCAGTCGACTCATCACCAACTATCAAATATCTGTATTTCATCAAAATCCGTTTAGCCGTTTCGGAGTAAGGAGGGAAACACATACACACAAATCGTTTTTATAATATTCGTGAAATACTGAAATCTATAAAACGAATTAGGAGTTGAGCTAAATACTTTTAGAGCTTTAGTCGAGTCCACATGCTACATGCACCACGATCCATTGACATTTGACATTCTATCTGCAACGCTTGGTTGGGCAAACACGGCGAGTACACAGAAATTCACCGGGCCAAATTCACTAAAAGGTTTTAGGGTAACATGGCCACTAACATAAACCGAACCGAGTCCGACGTCGAGAATTGAAAAGGTAACAAATACATGGAAAAAATACAATTTCCAATGATAGACATTTATTCTAAGTTATTCCGCTATCTGACTGCCAAATTTTTTGGTGATCGAAACAACAGGAAGCGTTTCCCAATAGGCGATGAATAGCCAGCCTAATATGCAAAAATAATATAAACCGAACTCCGCGTGAACATAACTAGTCGCGGAATAAAAAATAATAGCATCTATTAATGTACAAAAGTAAAAGAAACATCTAAATCAAAAAAGGGGTCTGTGCGCAAGTTGGTGACGAGGATTTGATTCCTGCACTGGGCAAATATGCGTGTTAACCAAAGCAGTGTTATTATATTTTATGGTTTTAAAAAGTTTATGGAAATCAATCAACAGTTTAATCACAGTTTAACTATCAATCGACGCCAATATAATTGCGGTTTAAAGCCTTATCGATCCGTCCCTTTAATAAAATTTTGTACCTATTACGTAATTACGTTAGCCCTGAAAGTAAATGCTTATACCGAGAGTTTTTGGCTTGAAACTAACCGGAACAATATTTTTATAATTTAGTCCATATTTAAAAACATATAAGTTAATACATTACTGACAAAATTATTTTATTTTAGTTTCAATGCTAATAATACGCTTTGAGTCAAAACTAACAAACAAATCAACTTACCTGTTCTTTGTCTTCAAATCAACCCGTTTTTGTCAAAATTCCGCGACCATAATACGGAAAATCTTTAGATCAAGAAACAAAACTTTCCTTGGTCCCGAATTGTGTAAACTTAGGTTTAACCTGTTAGCCATGAAAAGACGGAAGGTGTTTGCTCTGGATCTGGATGTTTGTGGACCATGGTCCTCGTCGTTCTTGTATCCCCTGATGCATAGAATCTATTTACAGCTCAGGGTCTATGTACGTGATCGTGACGAGTTATTGTTACTATTCTTTTATCATTTGTTTCGATATCTATGTTATAAAACGTGCCACCGAGCCTCTGGTCTGTTTGCGACAGTGTTTGAACAACTCAATAAAACGAACAAGTTTTTCTCTGTCATAAT
Source organism: Campaea margaritaria (assembly GCA_912999815.1). Classification (NCBI taxonomy): domain Eukaryota; kingdom Metazoa; phylum Arthropoda; class Insecta; order Lepidoptera; family Geometridae; genus Campaea; species Campaea margaritaria. The sequence goes on from OU538788.1 coordinate 14,536,387, forward strand.
CCGTGTTCCGTGATGCGTGTTGGTACCGGTAGGATTAGACTTAGTCTACAATGTAAATGCATCTGTCGCGGCGTCGGCGTCGGCGTCGGCGTCGCCCTGTCGGTACCATTCGCAGCTAGACCTACCCATTATACCTACGTTTCCCGACAAACCCCAGCACACGACAAAGGGCTGAAACTTTTTAATACCTGTCTAACATTTTGACGGTTTAATCTCCTGTAATGGTTCTGAGAATTCCACGGATAAATCTGAATTCAGAGCAGCAATCCAAATCGTTGATTTTAATTGGCCTCACAGGCTCCTAGCTAAGTATTTAGACCATTTATGTTCTGAAAACGTTATTACCGCTGCAAATATTAATGTAGTTATTGAGGTAGAAACTTCCCGCAGTGTTCCGGCGAGAAATGCTGTTCCAGCATTTCAATAGAATGTGATATTCCGAAAACCGAATGCTGTGGCTCTATTAATTCGGAAATATTTAACTAATGTTCCGATTTGCTAACCAAACGTTTGCGCTTTGAATCATTTTACTAGGAATGTAAATTCAAACTGCAAATTTCCACGTTATTACTAATTTAATAATCTAGTGCGTCGAGAAACTGATGCGTTTCGAAACCTTTCACAAGGAATCAGATTTTGGAAAATGCCGGCATCATGCCGTTTATTACACGTTTCTTTAGTTATCTCGGAAGGAGATCGACCGAGGTACATTTGCAAAATAGATGAAAATTGAACTTCGAAGCATGTTTTCATCATATGAGAAGTAATAAAAATGAATGAAGCAATTGAAATGGAGCCATGGGTGAGTACAGTACAATTTAAGTGACGATCGATCGAACTTATCGTAATTTACGTACCACCTATAATGAACTAGAAGTTATCCAGTGTTTAGCTACTACAAACGCGATGTTGCCTAAGTAAAATAATAAAAATGTAAAGTTGCTTCTCGTCAGCCGAGGAAACTAACAAAATGTGTTTCATACAATTGCGTATTTGGTGATAGTTCGGCATATCGTAGAACCCTTCCATACTCGAGAAGTTAGTCAACAGTAACGAGTGTCGCGCGGGCTGTTAAAACCAAAGATAAAATAACATCTCATATATTAAGAGCGATATACGAGTCCGTTAAAACGGGCTTCTGACAGGAAAATTATCGATGTATTGGGCTGCTTAACGTCCGGCAATTTGCTGTCTCCTTAAGGAACAAATATATAAAAAACAAAATACCAAAACCATCGAACGCGCATTCTTTACTTACGTTGATGAGTTCAAGCTAAATCACGAAGCGCAGTCATTTTCAAAGATACCGAACTGTCACGTCCTAACCACGAGGGCTGATGCTTTTCTGCAAGATGGCGCAAGACTGTAGGATTGGAGACTTACCGAGCGAGCTGCTGGTGGGTATGGCAGGCAGGGGCCGCGCTGGGGGGACGCCAAGACTCTCGCCGCGGGGCGGGGGCGGCGGCGGTGCCTCTTCCTCGTCCGCTACCTTGGAGTAGACGCTCTCATCCATTTTCTTGGCTTTCTGCGGGTGCAAATGAGACTTAAGGTCTGGCACGCAATCTAATTTGCCTAACCCCCGTCCATTCTTCCTTATGTTCCCTCTTTCAACTTTTTTTTTCTGTTTCCTTTTCTTTTATCTTATTTGTGGCCAAAGAAGTCAGTGACTCGTCGGGTCTTGAAACTGCCTAAGAGTAGCCCGGGATTTGGGTATCTGATATCAAAGATCTCATTAAAAAATATATTCGTATGACCGATCTTTGTACTGAGCTGCGCATTGTGCATGCTACATTGTGATGTATTTCAAAACAACAAAAAAGAAACTAGTTTTAATATCCTGCACGAATTCGATGGTTCATTTTGCGAAAATCAGAAAGAATATTGCGTGAAAATCCGAAACACCGCGCTGTAAGCGATCAGCTTTTTGATTTATATTTCAGCACAAATACTTGTTTTATTGTTAGTTGAGTTCCTTTTGCATTTTGATTTGTTTTTATGTATATTTGTGTGTTTTATTTTAGTTTGTTGTTATTTCCGAGTGCTCAATGCTAAATTTAGATAACTATTTAATATATACTCAGTCTCGCACTCACAATTAAAGGGTGAACCACTATAGAATGTTGTCAAGAAAATCCTAAGCAGCTGAAGGTCCTTTAAATTAAATAGTATAGCTGAATAAAAGCCGAGAATGTAATAAAGTAAATGTCGGGGAACGACCTTAAAAAGAGTACTTTCGTCAGATCTAAAGGAAGCTACATTCATTGGGCAAGGGGTCTGTCTACACACCGGTGAGCTGAGCCGTTACCGCCGGAGCTTATTTTCGAAAAGCTTGAACGATATGAGAACTGGCTAATCCGGCTGCGGCAAATGCCACCGGACGACTTTGATGTGTATACCCCTTAAAAAGGCTAGCAAAAAACGCGAATCTGAAATACACTCGTAGTAATGCTAATATGCGGCATAGCAGTTCAGAAGCTTTCCTCGAATATTTTACCGAGAGAAACCCAAGAATGTGGAGTTAGCGTTATTAGCCTACAAGTATTTGTGTACAATGCGAATGAATGTACCGCTGGCAACATCGCGAAGTTAATAATTTATTTTGAACTAAAATTTACTACATTTTTCAATCGGATAATTAAGACGGATCACATAATAATTAACAAGGTATTGTATAGAGATAACTTACATATTCCGGGTCTAGACGCTTGATTCCCTCGATAATAGCTTGGTAGGAAAAGCGCAGCTGTTCCGAAGTCTGGATCAGGCCCATGCGATGCTTGCGCATCTCCAGCAGAATGTCCTGAATGTCCACATCTGCTTGTCCTTCTTTCTCAATCTGCGTACATTTTATTAGATAAGCGTCCTGCGTACCGTTACAATCGTTAACGACAGTTTGAATGGGTAAAGATGGGTCGCTATTGTAACCTGAGACATCGGTTTATTTTGTTAAAATGTTTTACATCCGCCTCCGCTTCGCTGGACTGGTAGAATAAACGCTTCAATACAATAACTTACAATCAAAAGCACGGTGTCAACGAGGCAGAAGGTGCCAGATCTGCCGATGCCGGCGCTGCAGTGCACCACGGCGGGACCCACTTCAGGGTTCAGAGCCCCCGAGGCGCGCACGTGGTCGAGGAAATCCAAGAAAGCCACCGGAGAAGACGGCACCTCAAAGTCGGGCCATGTCGTATAGTGGAAGTGAGTAATCTCACGCGACTCCTCCGTGTCGGTTTTCGTCAGCCTTTAGAAGGAAATTTCGTTTGTTAGAGTTGAAGATTGTTCACCAGTACTTGCAGCAAGACGGTGAAACGCTCTCTCTATCTCTAAATGACTTAGAATAAGGAATAATGGGCAATTGAGCGTTTACGCGTTGCGAACGATCGAGAAGGATCTCACTTACTGGGCAGCTGCCACTCGCTGTCCACTTAGCAATGTGCGAACGCAACATCAGATACTGATTAAATACAAGCCTATATTAACAAAAGGGTGTTGAATAATTAAATACTTGTCTGGGCATCTGGAACGTTGCCTAATGGTAGCGGTTTGCTACACTAGGATTGACTTTATTTTTTATTTTTCGAGATTATCACCGTATCTACTAATTAACTACCCACTACAGGACTAGTCTAATTGTGAATCTAAAACATCCAGGCACCAATCAAACGCACATACAAAATTTAAATGAAAATCACTACCCACGGACAGAAGAAATATACAAAAATATACATATAAAAAAGAAGAAGAAGAAGATAGATAGAAGATAAATATCAGACGCATTGTGATAATACCGCTTTATATATGTAATAATAGTGATAATAGTCTGGCAATTTTTTTCACGTAGCAGAATAAAGCTGCTACGATTCTGAACCTTATTTATAATGTAAACGAAACACGAACAGCGACAAAATTGAGAATTATTCGATAATTAGCAAAGCACTGATTTAGTAGAATTGAAGCCAGATCCGCACCCGGTCACTATCATTTCAATAATAATGTATTGTTAACGGCATTACACAGATATGAAAAATTTGAACTAAATTCAACAATTGCTACATGTCAAAGAAGTTATTTGCCACCAATGAACGCTCAGGTAAAATCACATAATCGATCAAACCACTCTTTACTAAACGTTATTTGCACGTCACGGCACGTCCGTCGGATGCTGCTTCTGGAACGGTTCTGAACCGAGTGCTGCGGGCTGGTCGGCGGCTCCCCGTGGGCTCGTGACGCACGCACTACTTCGTCGAATAGTAAAATAGGTTTATATAACGTCAATTTGAATTATTTTTATGTAACTCCCAACAGAGCGAGAAAATTCTAGAAGCTTGATTTACATCAATTGTTCACAGCACTTTTAAGACTTTCAATATTGCCTTATTGTTTGATGCAAATTGGGTACGCAATCAGGAATATTTTTATACTTAAAATGTGTGCCTTGTTTACTTTTCTTACTAGAACAGAACTCACGGATGTAGTTTACTAGAACTATCTCAAGGACCTAGGCCCTCAGGGCACTTTCTTTAGTGAAAACGGAAATCTAATTTACGAAGCCACTTTTCCATTTGTTGCATTGAGAGATTGATTGAAGTTATCTTGAACATATTCGCACTTCACGACTCTAAAATATATTATATACCTACCTATCTATATCTAAGCGCCTCGTCGACGCGACGCGTGACTAAAATGCTAGCACTGATATTATGGCTCATCTTATTAGCATTGCAATTCAACGGGGCAATGCCACCAACATTTTGGGTACGCTCTCTACTGCTAGTGGGTTAGAACACTTGGGCTACCTATCACTCTATAATGGTTCGTAATTGTACCTATGCAGTAGGTTGCCAATAGAGGCACTTGGCCGTTGAAAATACGAACAATAAATACGAAAGTTTGTATTAAATGTCTTAAGATTTGAAAAAGAGAGCTTGAAAATTGCACCGATTGATCTCAAAAAACGAGTGGAGCCGCGGGGTCCAAATAGTAATAGTAAGTTTTTAGCCGGTCTTATGTATAAATGCTAATTTTATATTCCGAAGTTAACTTGTATTGTTGTCGATCTATCAAATAAATTATAGCTATGGTCTAACAACCAATGATTATTATATCAATAAACAATATCAAGAAGTCTCTCATCTTCTATATATTATATAAAAATGAATACCTATTTACCTTGGTCACGGCATCACGCGTGAACGGCTGGGCCGATTTCGCTAGTTCTTTTTTTTTTGTGTTTGTTATTGTCCGGAGAAGGTTCTTATGAAAGTAAAAATAATAAAATTGCACGGAAAATTGGAAAGCTTGGGAAAGAAAGAACGTGTTTTCTCTCTAAGAAAAACCGGCAATAACTACTCAGTCGTGGAAGTAACATGAAAAAGATTTCTTGTTCTACTTCATATTTAAGATAGTAATTTGGGATGTTACCACACAGAACTAATAACGTGCGTGTCGACTAAGATAGTACCGGCCGCGGGAGTCACTTTATCAGGCCATCCAAAGGACCCCTGAGGTTGCATGAAGGCTGCTATGAATCGATAACAACCAAGACCGACAGCTTACCGTGCCTTCCGAAGCATGGAGCATTGGTTATCCGCCCGTAACTTTCGAAAAGTTATTAATGCGGCGTCGAGGATCGCACCTGGTGTCGTATGGTCGCGAAGCGCACAAGTAACCACTAAGCAACCATCAGTTGGTACTAGAGTACGTAATCAATACATTTCATGGCCCTAGGCACTCACATACTCTGACACTGTATCGCAGAAGCCCCGTAATATAATCATTAACAATTACTCCCACAGGCAACCCACGTCAAGCTGATTCGAGAGCATTCATATTATATGTTTACTAAGATTACTAATATGATTTAAAAAATATTTTCTCGGAAAAGACGATTTCACAAAATAACAAGTCATAAATATAGCCTACAATCACCTAATGAAAGGCTGATCAAGATACAAGTTAGGTAAACACGTGGAAAATCTTTTACTAACTGAATTTCGTTGATATTGAGACAGCAATCTGTTTAGTAATATCAAACTTTTGCAAATCCAATATCGATAGGTAGGACCCACACAGTTGGAATGGAGTACTTACTTTGATTCGATTCACTGATCAATTAATTAAATTATTAAATGAATGTAGATTCATATGAATGTACATTCATATCAAATCACTATTTAGGACCGCTTAAATTTTCTTAATAGGTAGGTAAACACACCATTATTTACATCCACTGATCTATGATTAGACCGCCGATCGTATTATCGCTACTTTCTTTCTTAATTTTAATTTTAAACTTATGATATGCTGTTTCCTTGTAATTTATCTTCAATTTGACATTCAATAACGAGCTTATCTGTCTTACTATCGATTAGTTAATCATCCTTTCTGCATCGCAGTTGGATTGAACCGTCCATATAACCAAGCGAGCCGGTTCGTTCTTCGATCAGATATACGGGTTCGTTGAGCAGATTTAATTAGCCGTCTCGAACCAGCCGATCCTCCGACATTTCAAGATAATTTTCACCCGTCATATTATTTATTATATTTGTCCGCTTTTCTTGATCTAATTAATTATTGTTAGCGTCGAGGGTAACGTTCGATTGCTATCGTCTGGGTTTAATGTTAATATTTAAAAAAATATGCAATAATATTTTTTTGTTTGTTTGACTGAGTAACGAGACGAGCAAGGCATACACGTGATGGTAAGCGCCACGCCCTGCCCATAACAGTTACAGCGCCACCCAGAAATTTGAATTTTGCATAATCTTGCGCGGCACTGCACTGCGCTCGTCACCCTGAGACGTTGATTCTAAAGTCACATATGCCCAGTAATTTCACTGAAAACATTGCCCTTCAAACCAGAACACAGTAATAATTGCACACTACTGTTGAAATTCCCTCAAGTAAATAATCCTAAACTTATATTTTTTCCAACCTTCAAACTTTTTCTTTCGAAATACTACGCTTCAAAGAACAAGAGTTTGTACGGGTTTTTCCTTAAGCGAGCACGTGGATGATATGATATTGTGCGCGTGTCTTTAAAGGGGAAAATTTTAGACATCTGTGGTAGGTATGAGTGAAGCACCGAATAGGTAGGCTAACCAAGGTAGGCGATTTATGCTCCAATTTCTATTGACGAGAAAATATACTAAGTTAAGTATAATCTTCGTGTACTTAATTTATGCACGCATGGCAGCTCAAGGATCGTTTGTACAATAGCAATTTATCCACTTTACCTTGTCCTACCCTCGACTGCACTTTCCATAATGAATAGCTGTGGCGATAGTCAATTGTACTTCCTAGTAAGTATACAGGAACCTCCATTACCATCAGGGGAAATTGACTAACTCGCAACGTTATGCGCTTTCTTTTAGTAGGTAATAATTATTATGTTAGATGGTGATAATTAATAACGATTGATCGTTTTTATGAATCTCAGGGTCATCGCTTATTCAAAGTCTTAACATGTCTTAGGATTATTAAAGGTTAGTTGAAAAAAAGAGCCAATGAGGAATTACGTTAGAACGGTACGGTCCAAAACATCTGGACTCGGTAGAAATACTAGCACTAAAAGCACTTGTCAAAATCTATCTCGGAACTTTTCGAGTCTACCCCATTAAGAAGACAAAGGAGGCTAGCTCATTGTCTTAGGTGTGAGAGACAAACGCGACAACGTGAGATGGTGACAAAGCTGTACCTTCACGTAACATTATGTCTGTCGCCCATACAGACAATGGGAGCCGATGAAAGAAATTTGATGCAAAATATATTGTTCCAGAACTTCCAGACAAGCATTAAGTACATGATATAATTCATTTTCGTACTACAAGGTGATCAAAATTAACCCAAACACCATCAATGTCCCATTGGTCACCGAGGAATTCCTTTATCAACCTTCCGTTTTATAATCAGATCTGTAGTGTCCCATGTTGGGGCCCATGTGAATAAAGAAATTTAAAAGATCAGTTCGCTGTCACCATTATATTGTATGATAATCGAAACTCGACACGACTGCAATGTTTCAACTCAATTGAACTTCGGGAATAAGATTAAAATTGACTTGCAAGATTTGTCTTAATTTGACTAACTTACACAGTGAGTGAGTTAAATAAAGGCATGTAACTTTTAAAAGGCACTTACTTGAACTGCCGCGTGATATAGTAGCCGCTTTTAATCTCTCCAGTCTGCTTGATGTATAGGTCGACATCATTCAACATCATGTCGTGGGCGTCGTCGCCCGAGTGGGGCCAGTACCAGAAGCACTTGAGCTCGTTCTTCTCAATGACCTTATTGAGCATGATGATGGCCCGCGTGTTCTGCTCCCAGACCATCAGCCAGAAGTGGTCCACGGTGGACGCGAGCGGGCCTTGGGTGAGGATGTAGTGGCGGTTGGCACGGTCCACCTGATGCGAAACAAACAGATTGATGTCGTGAGTGTATGTGTCCACCGAACTGTCCTACCCAGCTGGATGATAAGATAAGATGACAACTCTTAATGGCGCAAGTAAGATACAAAATAATGAAAAAGTCAAGGAATTAGGAATAAAGGTGACGTGGTGGTAGACGGTGGTGCTATTAGGTATTTAGGGTTGGTTTAGTTTTTGAATAGATTAGTTTATATAGCGGTAGCGGTGGTAGTCTAGTGGAAGAACGTCCGCCTTCCAATCAGAAGGTCGTGAGTTCAAATCCCAGGCACGTACCAATGTGTTTCTGTAAAACATATGTACGTAATTATCACTCGCTTTTCGGTGAAGGATAACATCGTGAGGAAACCCACATACCTACCCGAGAATTATTTCGGAGGTAGGTATGTAATCCACCAATCCGGACTGGGCCTCCGTTGTGGATTATGGCCTAACCCTCCTCACGAAAGTGAGGAGAGACCCGTGCTCAGCAGTGGGACGTTATGGGTTGATGATGATGATGATGAGAGTTTATATAGAGAGTATTTTTGGTTTACTTTATAGGCAGTTTGACCACTATCCGACATTATTATTATACTAGGTACTGATTCTCAAGGACTGCATTCGAAACACCCCGATACGCTCGGCCAAAGTAGAAGTTTTTTCTATTTATTTATTTTTTATTATTTTTTGGGGGATTTTTTGTGTATATTTTGATAAAGTAAAGTATATATATTTATATATTATATTAGTCATTTTCATCTCAAAGTGCATAACACGTATTTGAAATCATATTAAATACTCAATCCACGTATTAGTGGTTACCATCCTCATCGGCGAGGGTTGTTCCCAGACATCGATAATGTTATTATCACCGGCCATAGAGGAAACGACGAGGGCGGCTTGCACCGAAATCACACTACATTATTACTCCCAGCTAAAATGCCTTGAATAAAAATTTTGTGCATTTGGGATTCAGGGTAAAACTCAGCTTAACCATTGCTTATTTATTCTGTAACTTAACTCAAAGTCACCAGTACTCTTGGACGATTATTTAAATCGAGATTTACACCGAACCACTAAGATGTGAAGCAAAAATTTTAAGCTTTAGCTGAGATTAGATTAGGTTAATTCTAAATTTAATGAGTTGCTGCAAAAAAAAAAAAATTAGACGAGCAGATCATCAATCTAATAGTAAGAACCTCGGCTGCTTCGAACAGTCGCAGTACCACCCAGATATAATATGTTACGTGTGTTGCACTGCCCTCGTACCTCTAGGACTAGGATATTAGTTCATAAGATTTTTGCACTGTTATTTCGCTCGCATGTACGAGGGTGAATCAAAAAGTTCTTAGAAGTGCATATATATGAAACCTTTTTGGATCAAGTTCGATATTCAAATTAAAGAGTGTCTATCACACTATATTTATGCAGACTGTCACTTGTTTTTGTCAGTTCGTTCGCATGTAATAAATTTTTTTTGTGCAACGAGTTGCTAAAAAGTCAAAATTATGGATAAAAGTGAGTTACGTGCGGTGATAAAATATCTCAGTTTGAAAAAAATGTCTACGAAGGAAATTTTTTTGGACATTCAGCAGACATTAGGGGGTGATGCTGTACCCTATTCTACGGTTGCGTACTGGGTGGCTGAATTTAAAAGAGGTAGATCAAGCTGTAAAGATGACCCGCGTTCTGGGCGGCCTTCAACCTCCGTTACAGAAGAAAATGTCAAAAAGGTTGAGAATCTGGTTTTGGAAGACAGAAGAATGACTATAAAACATATAGCTGAGATCCTAAAGATATCTTTTGGTAGCGTTCAATCCATTTTAATTGATTCACTGGGGTTCAAAAAAGTGTCTGCAAGATGGGTGCCACGAATGTTAACCGACGAAAACAAAAAGCGACGTTTGGAAATTTCCAAGCGTAATCTCGAAATGTTCCAGCGTGATTCGGATAATTTTTGCCGTCGTCTTGTCACCATGGATGAAACGTGGGTCCACCATTTTGATCCTGAAACTAAAAGACAAAGCATGTCTTGGAAACGACCATCCTCTCCATCCATTAAGAAATTTCGAGTTGCTCCTACCGCTGGCAAAGTTATGGCCTCTGTGTTCTGGGATAGTGAAGGAATCCTTTTTATTGATTACATGCCAAAAGGCCAGACGATTACTGGACCCTATTATGCAAATTTAATCCCGAAAGTGCGTGAAGCGATTAAAGAAAAACGTCGTGGAAAACTGTCGTTGGGCGTGTTGTTCCTTCAAGATAACGTTCCTGCTCATCGATCGGAAGTTGCGCTCAACGCAATCCGCTGTGCTGGCTTCAATCTCCTTGACCACCCACCATATTCTCCGGACTTAGCCCCAAGTGATTTTCACTTATTTCCAAAATTAAAAGAGGAAATTCGTGAAACAAAATTTCACGATAATGACGCGGTTATAGCTGCCGTAGAGGACTTTTTCGAGAGTCAAGAAAATAATTTTTTTTCACAAGGAATAAGGAAGTTAGAAACGCGTTATTCTAAATGCATTGCATTGGAGGGAGATTATGTAGAAAAATAAAATTTTATTATTTAAATCTTTGCATTTTTTAATATTGATTCCAAGAATTTTTTGATTCACCCTCGTACTTCCTACAAGCGCGAATCAATTCAACTTAATAAGTAGGTCTCGACTAAAGTTATGGGCTGTTTGTGTGTATATACTAGGGATGTTACGGAGCTTCGACTCCGACTCCGATAAGTTGGAACTTCCGATTGATATTACACCTCCGGTACCGACATCTTTAAATCGGAGGTCTTGCTACTTTGACAGACAATTCATTTGATTTAATTTGCTAACTGTTATTGAAAACATGAATATTTTTTGCTCATGTCAAGTAAGTTTAATATTGTTTAATTGAAATTAAACAACCTTATTGAATAATGTTTGCTGTATTTTATTTTAAGAGGCCTTCCCTTAACACATTTCTCTTCGACCACCACCTCCGACTCCTACAAACCGAAATTAAAAACTCCGACTCCGACTAACCAAATTTAAAAACTCCGACTCCGACTTCGGTTCTAATTGAACCACCTTCGTAACATCCCTAGTATATACTAATGCTTTCGTATATCAAAATTCAGTGCTTTTTACATTTGTAGCCATTAGTCTCTGTATCTTAACCTAGGCCTGAGAACTTAGATAAAAGTTGTTTATTACTCCTTTGACGGAAGTTCTTTGATTTACTTATGTTATTACGTCCGCTAAATTGTGAAGCCCAACTACGGCAATCGCGTCGTGTTATTCAAATTCGTTTTCAGCTCAATCTCTAGTACTTATATATGCGTGTTAAATTTCCGAGAATTCACAGCGGTCTTGAGATGAGGCTCCCAAACTTTTCGACGCCACTATATCGTAAATAAATATTTACCAAAATGTAGTCGTCAGATGGACCTTCACAACGATGGAACTATCATTTGTGCAGCTTTTAAACTTCAGGAGTATGAAGCTATCAAAAGTACGTTTTTTTATTAAAAGCCCGTTGATATAGACGTAATACGACGTTTACGTCAACATCTTTTACTTTTGAGACAGTTGAACGCCTGCCGACTGAGCCGGGTGTTTTTGCCCGGAATCAAAAATCTGATGATAGTCCCTTGTTTAAAGTTATGTGCACTATGCCGCACGAATATCGAGTGCGTAATGCAGGATTCGTAGATTTTTATGGGGTCCACATAAGCACAATCTGTGTCTCGTCAGTCATCTAGTCACTGAAGACAGTACTATCTATGTTTGATGGCGTCGGCTCCGGTTGAAAGCCATACACAAAATAACATACGTTTTTATCTCGGGAATAAGCCGAAATTTCCGTAATCAGGTATCTAAAATGAACTGAACCAAATACAAATTATGATCTGTATCCACGATTTAAGGACCATGTATAATCACGCCCTCACAGCATGTCATCAGGTCCCCCTCCGCCACGAAGGGAGGCACGGTCCTCATTTAGAACCCACAAACCTAGCTGGTGTCTTAGTGGAGCTCCTGAATTTTGCTTAGTGGACCGTGCCGACTTTTCGACTCTTGATATTTTTCCACGAAGCCATTTTCACAAAGCTCTCTGGAGAAAGTTAATAGAAAATCATTGGTATTTTTCTGGAATGTAAATATTAGTATTGGGGTCTTGTTATTTTATTTGATGTTTTTGTATAAGATACTTCTAGCTAACGTTTATCAATTATTTGATTTTAGGTAAGCTTTCGATTACAATTTTTCCTGGCGCTTAGAAACGTAGTCGCTCTTTATATAAACACATTAAATCAAGATTACCTACTCAGCACAATCACGTACCTATTTAGCATTTTATTCCTTTTTATATGTTTTCTCATAAGATACTTTGACATGCTTGTCTGTTGATAAATCATTGGTGGTGGAGTCGAGGATCGGAGTGGCGTCGAGGGTTTTTAAGCGCCCAAAGCTAGGCCACCATCTCTCAAGAGCATACATTCCATGCTTATAAATTCCATTATATTCTAGACCTGGACTGATACTTTCAGTCAGTGACAATAAACTGATGCGGAAATTAATCTTTATTGTCATCTTCTAAAGCTATGAATAAAAAACGCAAATTATATTATACAAAAGGATTTGCAAACTTATAAGCTTCTCGGTTCCACCCACGCTCATAAGAAGTATCTCAAATAAACCGTACATTTTCTGGGACAAAAATGTCTAATAATGTCACTTTCCAGCCCTTTACAGACAAGCAATGACGTCAATGCGTTGCTGTGTAAAATAAGTACAAACCTTACAAACACACTCCCGCTTTTGTAATAGCAGCTTAATACCTAAGCAGAAAATAGAAAATACTATTAAAAAATTAAAGCAATTCCTCTCCCTTTCAATGGAGTACAAAAAATAACAACAAGTATGAAGAAAATCTAAATATAAGTAGTAAACTGAATTAATAAAAGAAACAGTAAGTATATGATAGATATCCGCTATTTCATTTGATCATCCAAAGTACAATAATCGTATTCTATTTCTTTGAACTAGCCAGCATTCAAATAGCTTTCTCCTATACCTATTCAGGTTACACAAAATAGCTTAGTTGTAATTTTTACATACTTTTATTAATGTTTAGGTGAAAATAATCTAGTACTACATTATTTTAAATGATGACGCTAAACTTCAGTTTCTGGAATGCTGATCAACTCAGAAATGTAATGTATGTGTGTTTCTTGTTAACTGGAAAGCGGTTTGTGCGGATGAATACGCGATAATTAAATTCTTAATAAACGTTTCGAGTAAAACAAGAGTATTCATTAAAAGCAGGGACCTACCCACAAATTTACCACTTGTTTAAGTTTTTCTCTTAATACAAGGTTGTACTTTCAAATATTATGTGCGAAATGAAGTTTATTTTTTTATTTTTTCTGCAACGTTAATTATGTATGAAAAGCCGCAATCCATTTTATACCTTATTTTGCGTCACTTTTTAGTATTTCTGGCGAATATTTTGTTGTTAACATCTTTGCTGAATTATTGAAATATTCGTATCCAAAAAACAGGAGCAAACTCAAAACCTATACAGTGAAATTCATAATCAACAGGCGGATAGTCCCCAAGAATGTCGATGCCATTATCTATTTCAACGAATTATCAATTAAGTACATTTTTCGTCCTATTTTTTATCGTCATAACAATACTGTAGGTTCTATAGCAACGCCACATATTAATATTGAGGGACTATTCCCCTCTAGGCTATGAATTTCACTGCTAATATCGGAGCCCTATCAAAGTCGCGTGGAATTGTCTAGACAGACCGCACTGTACTCGGTGCGGTTTGTTTCAATCAGAAACGTTCTCCCAGCGGGCAAGTGTAACTTTTGCAAACAATAGCCCAAACGAAGAGCCCGACGACTGAAGTTCGGTGCAGTGATCGAACTAGCAAACAATTTGCGGACTTAATAGAATGACGATTTTACGAGTGATAATTATAGTACTCGTAACATGTACGTAACAAAATCAAAGGAATCATTCAACTAAGTAACTTTTTTTTGTTGAACTACAGCTTTTAGTTAATGAAACCGAGTTAAACGAATGTTCATTGACGTTTCAACTCATTATTTTAGGAAATCTCTGTGTCAATCACATTTGCGTGTCGGAAAGGGAGTTTTGAACAAACAGTCCCGTTTTTTAATACCTATAGTGTCCCACTGCTAGGTAAAGGTCTACCTTCCACGCAACCCTATCCAACGCTAAGTAGTAAATCAAACCAGTAAATCCCCCATTAATTATAATCCTAATTAGGGGTCAGGATCTATGTATGTGATCATGACGCGTTATTTATTTAATTTTAACGTACACTAATATTATAAAGATGTATGTATGTTTGTTTGTAATGGATAAACTCAAAAACTTGTGGACCGATATTTAAATTCTTTGTTCAATGGAATGCTGTATTGTCACTAAGTAACGTAGACTATATTTTATTTAAAAAAAAAAAACGTGTAAGTCTACTTGTACCTTACGCGTAGGTACTGAAGAACAGCGATATTATACAACGTCTCGGTTCGATGACGTCAAGCGGCGGTGGCACGAGGCGGCACTGCTAGGGTTGGCAGCTGAAAGAGGTTTTACCTGCCACGTGAGCTGATGACGCCAAGGAGTGGGCGGTGAACGCAAACTGTCTTTGGCAGCGACGACGCAACGTGACTATATCGTTTACTCGATAAATGTAGGTACCAAACGTTGACGTTTAAAATCATTGTCCATATCACCCGAAAAAACGTAGGTAATTTGTTATTAACAAGTCGTATTCAAATGGGTCCCGATAGGATTTACAAGGCCAGGCTCAGCTCTTCTATGTAAATAATAAATATCCAAGTCTATTTGTCTTTGAATCTTCGGGCTTTTAACGGTTTAGGGAAATATTAACTGTCAATTAACTCCGATAATAATTAAGAACCAATATTAAGGTTATAGCGGAGAACGTCCGCCTTCCATGGAGATGGTGGTGAGTTCAAATACCACAAATTTGTACATGCCCACAAATTTGTTTCTTGTGAAACATAAGTACGGAATCCGCATATCTACCCGAGGATTTTTCGGAGGTGGGTATGTTATCCACCAATCCGGATCGAGTCCACGTGGTGGATTGAGACCTAGTCCTCCTCACGAAAGTGAGGGGGACCCGGGGTCAGCAGTGGGCCGATATGAGTTGATGATGTCGTCTTTGTTGTGTCGTGTTTCAATAAAGAGTTTATCTATCTATCTATGATGATTAGGATTATCTGGGGACTGCTCCTAGACTAAGCCATTATTTGTCGCGCACTTCCTTCCAAATTTAATGCGCAGTTTAATGATATGATATTCAGTGTTAATTTTCGTAGACTAACTGACTTATGCTATCAACTACTAAACAAGAACAATAATAATAGGTGCAATAATAATACAATAATAATAGGTAAACACAAGAGCAAGAAAAAATTCCTAACGTCACGTGACGGGCGTCAGGAGAGAGAGTTACGCGATATAAAGACAAGTGTCTCTTAGCCAGGGGTGCGGGCCAGGTAACCTCCACGAGTGCCCGGCTGTTGTTCGTCCCTCTTGATGCGTTGCATCCGGAGGGAAGGGCAGCAGCTGGGACGGTGCACCCTGGGGTTCGGTCAGCAATTCTCCTAGGGGAATTGGTGGCCGTAGCAAATAACCTGGCGAGAAGAGGTCCTCCGCGTGTCCCTCTGATCAGCAGAGGGCACAGCGAGGGACCAATAACGGGGACTTTTGGGCCGCGGATCGGGGGTCCAACGCCCAAGTTAGAAGTCCCGAGCTGAGGTGCGGCCCGTGTGTTCCGGGACGCACCCAGCGGAGAAAGAGGCCCAAGCCTCACGTGGCGAGCCCGGGAGGGCGCCCGCAGAGGTGGTCGCGGAAGCGCCGTGCGAACCCGTGACCACCTCCATAATGCGGAGAGGAGAACACCCCGGGGTTTTAGTGGGTAAACCCCGCCAGACCAGCTGGCGGGGGAGTCCCACATAACCACCCCCCCGCCCCCGGGGGCCGGGTGGTATGCCTAATGCATTTCCCCGGGAAAAAAAAAAAAAAAAAAAAAAAAAAAAGTGTCTCTTAGCCAAATGTAATTTAAATTGGATTCCGATAAGTATCTAGCCACTGCCAAATATTGTTCAAATAGATTTTTATCGGCCTTAAAACTATGAATATTAAATGACAAATCTGGATTCGTTTTATTGATATAAAAAGCAACCGTTTGCGACGCAATTTTGATTGCTCTGTCTTCCTTTGTTTTCATAATAATGGTGGCAAAAATGTAGAATAAATTTAATAAATTAAAAACTCAGCCAACCACGTGCAGTCACTACAAAGAGCGCGAGCGCGAGACATCCGTCAGCAATATATTCGGTACTTAAACTTAACAAACTGTTAACACAATCTCTGCCGAACCATTTTTTTTTTGGCCGTTGAGCGAATCTTCACACATCGTGTGTGTTTACTGTTTACTGGCGTTGTGTCGTAACTGAACTCAATCAGCTGTGCGGGCGCACACAACTGGTGTGATAAAATTGACAATACAGCAGTCTGGGTTCGCACGCCATTCGTGTTTTAGCTTGCCGTAATATTATAAAAAACACACGACGTGTGTGTTTCCAGCAGTGAACATGAGGCATAAAACGAGTCGCAACGAATTAGCAATGCTACTGTAATAGACTGAACTACTTTCGTGTAATTTTGTAATGGCTGGCTCTTAGAATGGCGTGCATTTTAAGTACGCTTCAGCATTTAAAAAGTGCATTACTCGGTAACAGCAGCGCTCCGGCAGCGCTGGAGTACATTGTTAAGGGAACATTACAATTGCATTAAACATTTTATAATTAGGGTGTACTAAATATAGATTTAAAAAAATGATAAAATACGCTAGCCGCGTAAACTTTTATTTGACTATTGTATTGTCATTGATTCTTAGTACGTGTGTAAAATTTCAATTATTCAGACGTATGAGTGAGTGAAAATGGAATTGAAAAATTATCTACAAAGATAAAGGAAATACTAATAAATAAATATCGCGTCTCGATCGCTTACATAGATCCTGACCCCTAATTACGAGTACCATGATCTTACAAACACCCAGACTCAGATTAAATACTTGCGCTTCACACAAAACTTTGTCCTGTGCGGGAAGCGAGCCCGCAACCTCACGCTTCGCAGTCGGCTCATCAACCACTACGACACGGCGGCCGTCAAGCAGCAGATGCAGCTAATAACCAAGCAGTGTTAAAAATATGTCACCAGACGCAAAAGCAATAATATAGTACTTTTATTCTTTTATTTTCTTTTATACCGAGGCAAAAACTACCAGGAGGTTATTTTCCCGAGCTGTTACCACAATAAATTAATTAAAAACGATTCATGAAGACGGAGAATCTCAAAGGCTTTTCTGAATACGAGGTTGCTACATCCCGCATGGCGAGGTAAGATCATAAGAACGTGTAACAACTCTTATATGTATTTTTTTTTCCTAACTATCGAATTCGAAATTCAATTATAAGTGGGTACAGTATTAGTACACCGATTATTGGAAGAAATAGCTCGCTAACCGCTTTTATTGGAATAATCGACCTTTATATTGTTACATTACAATCTGTTTCTAGTCTAAATGAGACTGTTATTTTTTTAATCTATATATATATCAAAATGTTATGTTGGTTTGTGTACGCTTCAAAAACTCAAAAAGTTCTGCACCGATCGAGATGAAATTTTAGCATGATATATAATCCGCATCAAGGATTGTTTTTATCTGTTTTTTTCATCACTGACATATCAGCGAATGTGCGAATGTGCCACAGCGAAGCGTGGTAGGGTACAGCTAGTAAATATATAAAATGTTTTGTTGGCCCTACTATATATTTACTTTTAACGTCAACTTTTATAAAGATAGGCCGTTTATTTACATTTAAAATATTATCTGTGTCTACATCAAATAATGATAATCAAGAAGTTAGGTTAAGAAACACTGTTGATCAAGCTAAGGCTAGTAAAGTAGAAGTTTTAATAAAAATGTGGCGATACTCCAGCCTTTAAAGCGCCATTCCTTACACGGGTGGGCACGTAAATAACTTTAAAACGAATGTGGTTATAGATGACGAGCACATTGCATGCCGACGTAACGCTGCGATTCAACTTTTTTATGGCATTTCAATTATTGATAATCGTGTAACTTAAATTAACTATGACATTCTGTAAATTAAATATTCACGAGATATTCTTAAAGCGTCCTCAATTTTCTATGAAACACAAAATATCTAGACAACAATTATTATACTACCGTACGTTACCGTACAGCTCAGACTTTGAACATCGCGATAAAATTGAAAAATGGATGAGCATTAGAAATATGTCGTCGTAAACTAATATTAAAAATATCTTCTTTATATTTTCCTTGCGCTCGGGAAGAGCGCACCGCTTTGTACCACGCGAGCTTGAACGATTGCCTTCATGTTAGAGTTTTATTGCAACGTGAAAATGGGATATTAGCTCTGAATGGAGGAACCATCTCTCGATAAACGTCTCGATAACTACCCATCAGGCAAACTAAACGTTCTATATATAAATACGTGAAGCAAACCCCCTTTTTACGAAAATTGCGCGGACGGAGATGTAGCTATGAAATGTGGCACAGTTAAAGTTTATATGGAGAAGAAGTGCAGAAAGACAATATTTTTGTAAAATAACGCATTACAAATACATTAATTACACACACTACATGCGTTTGACACACAAACAGAGAGTCACGTAAGACTTGGCACTTTGACATGAAGGATTATTAAAAGAAGTTTGAAATAAGACAAAGAGTTCGGGAGAGATCATCAGAAAGCATACAAAATATTAATTAAAAAGGCTTATTGACATCTCTCCTCAGTTCTCATCTGTGATTATATTATAGTCTTTGAAAATAAAACCTTAAAAATGTTCAAACTTAAAATTTAAATGGTCGAATTTCAACCACTGGGCGACCACTTGTACCCATTATTTCTTACTGGCCAACGCTTATACTTTCTTAATTTAAATGATGCAAATACAAGTAACATTCAACTAAAATGACCACTAGCTCTTTGTCCGACATGGCGTTGACACTGATCATACACATTACGTTGAATATCGCCTAGCCAAGTGGATAAAAGCCCTAATGAAACTCCCGCGGCTCTCGGTAACTCGATTTTCTGTAGCATCAGCGCAGCGACGCGCGTAGCAATTATTGCTACGAAGGGGTTACGAGCTACGTCGGCTACGTATTCTTGCTACGGTAATAACTCCGTTACGTTGCGTTGGTCGGGGCTATACAAAATATATAATTACTTCCCTAAATATGTATGGATAACTAGCTGTGTCCTGCCACGCTTCGCTGTGGCACGTTCGCTGATATGTCACTGATGAAAAAAATAGATAAAAACAATCCTTGACGCGGATTATGTATCATGCTAAACTTTCAGCTCGATCGGTGCAGAACTTTTTGAGTTTTTGAAGCGTACACAAACCAACATAACATTTTTATATATATAGATAGATATCTATAACCTCGGTTCAGGTTGCGCTTAAGTCATCAAAAGCTGATCAGTTCCTATTTCCCCGGTATGTTATCGCTTCAGGTGATAACTAACCAACTAGACGATAGTAATTGTTTCTTTGTCTTTCTCATTTTATATACCTACTGTTGAAAATTCTACATTTATATAAGGTGAGATGGTGTCCATATGTAAAAAAAATATACATTATGAAAAACACTATACTTGGCTTATTTGGCAAAATTGGTTATAATTAATAAGTATCTGTAAGATCGTCTCTAGCCTTGACGGTTCGTGGAACATATATCTACGTTTATCTGTTTGTATGTATCTATCTATTTTTGTGTATGTCTAAAACTTTGTCTCGAATAGGCTCCGGAAATGCTCAACGACTTTCAATTATTTATATTTAGTAAATAGACCTTTTATCCAGTAAACTTATCGGTACAGTAAAAAATGACGGTTTCTTTGGAATAATAGTCACGCAAGTGAAACCGCGGGTCTCGACTTGTCTATAATAATTATAAAACAACTGCGCTAAAGCATGCAAGCATGTTTCGCGTTGCGTGGGTGGAAGTTTTCGTCTCCTTCAGTTGTGTTCATAGCAACTAATTAATTAAATTACATTAGGTTTAACAGTTACGAAAATGTACTACAGAAATGCAGAAAACAGTGCAAAGGTTAAAAGTTACACGTGCCATGCGGGACGCTTTATGTTGACGTGTCAGCACGCCAATCAAGCTCAGAGGAAAACAGGAATTTCCAGTAAAATATAGGAAAGAAAACTATTATAGGGAAACGCAAAAGATTTAAACTAACATGACAATCAATAGTCGGGTTTCCGAAATCCGCTGAAATTTTGTCCGCAAATCTATAAGTTTAAATTTAAATGCCACGTAGAAAAATATGCGCCATAAATTTGCATATTTTCATTTGCTGTTTCATGTTGAAATCGTTGAATACTTACAACGAGCGGTTTCAGATGAAAGGAAATCTTATTAAGGATGGCGCAAGATTTTCACGTCAGTCGAGGGATGAAATTGCAATTGTAAGTCCAGAAGCCGCACAATCAAAAGACGCTTCAGAGGGTTATATAAATCCCCCATGTTCCGATAACGCCTGCGGTTGGCGCGCTAAATTAAAAATCCTTTTCATAGAAGTGACCAGAAATCATGTAAGTCTTTTCAAACAGCGGCGCGCTTAGAGAAGTCAATTAATTCGCGGCTGGTACAACCGGTGCGTAATAACCATACCGAATGGCCAAAGCTCCTTTTTCCATAATTCATTGTTACATTGTATACTCGTTTATGTAGGTAGATGCAAAATAGTAAGTAATAATCACTTACCTGGAAGTAATTACTTAGAACTATTGGAATGGTCTTGATACTAGCGTGCATTACATACTAAAGGAGTCATAGGTTAAAGCGATCATCAAGGTTTTAAAAAATAAATAAAATCATTTAATGACAAGGTGAAGGACTTGAGTTCAAATCCCAGTGCGGGCACGTTCGAATTTGTTTCTGCAAAAAGCAATATGTACGTAATTATCCCTCGCTTTCCTTGAAGGAAAACATTGTGAGGAAACCCACATACCTATCCGAGAATTATTTCGCAGGTAGGTATGTTATCCATCAATCCGGATCGGTGGATTATGTACTGACCCGAATCACGAAAGTGAGGGGAGACCTGTGCTCAGCAGTAGGACATATGGGTTGATGATGATGATGAAAGGTATAGGGTAATAACAGAGTTATTTATGGTCCCTCTCAGTAATAACATTAACTCTGCGGCAGGCATAAGCAGCGACGCTGTAATTGCAGGCAAGCCACATACGACCTAGGGCTCAATTAGATTCCAGCTTGCCCTAACCACCCCTTAACTAGCCATGAGGGAATAAAGGCGACCAGCTAACCCGGTAGGGCGATGCTTTTAGCACCATGGAGAAGTGTTATTAACACTTAAAGGCTAGATGCAAGAATTTGCGTCAAGTAACACTGCCGCATGTCTCTCGACACTATTTATTCAGTATCCTGATTATCTATATTTATAAGATATGAATCCTATTTCCCTTGGCCACGTCAGAACTTGAGAACGAAAACCCATTTGGCTATTTTGTATTTTAACATGTTCTCGATAGTTTTGCTCAGGTTTTTAGGAGAAAATAATTTGGAAAAGTTGCCCGGAAAATTGGAAAATTTGGGAATACCGAACGCTGTTTTTTTATGGACAGATGATTTGACATTTGTTTTTACTTAAATTTTTTTCGTGATCTTCGGTTGTTTACTTTCATGTGTGACATGGGCGGTTTTTTAACCTGGGAAATGCAGTTTTATGGGAGACATATTACGCGGGTGAAACCGCGAGGCGAATCTAGTTAGAGATAACTAATATACTAGAAGTTATTATACTTTCGCGAACTGAATTCACATTTACTAGGCATAGACGAGTCTTATTCGCAGACAGATTAGTATCAAAATATAATTATGCCAAACCTCGACGTTGCAATCAAGTTACATTGAGCGTGACCACGGGAAGTCGAGTTTTGTCAAAATAATATAATATTTTGATCCTAATCTGCGTGCGAAAAAGACCCGTCTGTGTCTAATAAATATGATATATACTGTACTTTAGTCGTCCAGACTGACGAGATATTTACGTCACCAATAATTGGCGGATCCAAGGACTTCTAAAGAAAACTCGCTAATTAATACGCCCTAAGGCGGATCTCAGGGCTGTAACCTTTTAGCGGGTGGATAATTAGTACTTCGTTAAATATTATTCTTATTTTTTTTTAATGTATTGTCGTCTCTGAAAATGTACACTTGTGCATACCGGCAAATAACCCGGTAACCGAGAGTAGGTAAGCTAATATTTTTCATCGTCCACTGCAATATAAAGAAAATAGCGGATAATAATAATAAATACAATTGAATGGAATTACTCCGCTAATCCGCCCTGAATCTATCATCCGCCAGACCTTCGCCAGCTGCGCGGCCATATTAGAAACGACTGCACCGTCTGTGTCGGCGAGCTTCACACAGCACAAATGTACTTCGCAAGTCTTTTGTAGTCGAATCGTAAGGACCGCCAACTATTTTTAAAGAATTATCCGAACGACTCGTCGAAGCAACATGTTACTGAAATGCCGGCCCTTATTTTGGACATAAATTTAGTTCCGCGTCACAATGCCTTGTTATATTATATTAAGTTTAGTAATATTTTTGTTCGTCTGTTTGAATACGAGTATTAATTTGTATACTTATGTTGTTAGATAAAATATTCTACCTCTCATCATCATCGTCATCAGCAACCCATATCGGCCCACTGCTGAGCACGGGTATCCCCTCACTTTCGTGAAAAGGAAAATTATAATATTCTGCCTAATTAAAGTAAAATCTATGGATGGTTACTTATTAGATGCCGATAGCGTATAAAACGTTAATTAGTTGTTAATTAGCTTCGGAATTTTCTTTGAAGATTCTTTTTAGTCCCGACTTCCTTCAGTCCCGACGATAAATCTCGGAATTAATCAAGTAACTTAAGCTAGCTCCAATACCGGACTTTTGTTTGTAACTGGATGTTTTCGAACTAACGCGTGTCTGAAAAACCATTGACTGAAATTAAAATTAATATCCTTCATAGTTTCATAGGCTTAGGACTGTTGCTTTATCAGATAAGTAAATTATGTAGATTTAACCAATGTGTTTACCTTAACACTCACTTCAACTTGGTTTTCTTGGTACGCTAATAAATATTCATCATACCCACATCTCAAAGAGCTATCCAAGTGAAAACCCTGTCAAGACGAGGACTCGCTCATCCAAGCGTGGAAAATATCTGGCGCCACGTCAGTCATGAAGGCTAAAACCTGTTCCATAATTATGCCTCACCTCTATTATTTATGCAAGGGATTTTATGAACACGTTAGGAAAAACAAATTTATCCATTCCACCTTTCATAGTTTGGTTAAGAAAATACGCTTTAATGGAACTAAAAAGTAGCACGATAAAACGAATTACTTTTCTACGTTTTAGTCGGCTTGCTATTAAACTGTGTTGTTTAATGATATTTTTTTTGTTTAGGTAGGTATATATTTTTTATATTTTCATTGTATTGTCATCGGTCCTTGATAAGTGTGCAAAATTCGATTTAATCCGACGCTTTGAAGGGGATCAGCATCATGTTCAAAGATTACGTTACATACAAACATACGTATGAAGCTTATAAAAACGTGTTAAAATATGTATCAGGCAGGTAGCAGGTCAAAATGTGCCAAAAAACCATCAACCTTCTTAGTTTAGTCACTAAGGAGCTCCCGATCCGATTTGCAACGTTGTCTACCTTTCGTTCCTGGCGTGAATATCGTGTCCATAATATTGTATTGTCATCGGAACTGGACAAGCATTGAAATAATACACTAGGTGATCTGTGGTAATACGCAAGGACGTATTACATACGAGTACTGCATGTAAAAGAACAACGGAAAATGTGTCAACTTTTGACGTAAAGAAACAACCAATCACCCATACTGACACAGGAGTCAGGTAAATAAAAATAAAATATATAATTTAGCTTTCTCACTTCCTTCCAAAGACCCCTCGGTAAGTTGCTTAGCGCTTTCGGATTCGCGGCGAGAAACTCCAAGCATTATCGCACCCTCCGCGGTTTCCTTTTGAGCCTTTTGTTTGACAAATCTATTGTTGAAAGGTGTTACAAGTCCGTCGGAGTAACAAACTGGCACTTCATCGCACCACAAACAAATGTATGGGTTCCTTAATTCAATCAATAATACAGAATTTCCCCGTTAAAATAATTTTAGGTTTGGTAATAGGTATTAATAAATTTCACTGCCTTATTATCTTTAGTTGATGTTGACTGTATTTTGATTTTCTTGGAGCCGAAATATGTTTGGGAAAAACAAAATACTTAACACAAAAAAAAAATACATAAATAGAGGAAAAAGTCATAAGGAAAAATTTAAGGAAGATATATGTCCAGACAAATCTAATCATCAAACCACGGCGGAAAATTTTGTCACATTCTCTGAAAAATAATATCAGAAGTGTCGCAATGAAGAATTCAGAATATATTTACTAAGTTAATAGAGCTTTAAATAGCAAACATTTTCATCCCCAATGAAAAAAAAATTAACAGGGAAATCGTATATTTTTAAAGCGAATAGTTAGATATGGCTTAAAATAGCCAACCTTTCCTATCCTAATGAAAAATAAATATCAGTGATGTCGCAACTGAGAATACACCACATTATTTATAATGTGAATATGCTCTAAAATAGCTTACATTTCCAGTCCTCCTGTCCACATTTTACTGAGAAAATTATCTGTGTCCGGGAGCTCACGGTAATATTCAATATTTGCACAAATGTAGCGGTTCCTAAGTAGTGGTGCGGTTTGGTTTTATATATAGAATGTTAACCATTTTACCGTCAGCTTATTATTGAATAAAGAAATATTTTATTTAGTCGTATTAGTTTTACCTTTCAGTGTCGAACGGTTCTTGGAAACAAAACAGAAAATAAAAATCACTCAATTCCGACACGCGATCACTTCAGTTTAGATTTTCTGATTGGTCGTTTGTAAAATAAATACTAACCGGACGATTCCACAGATTATTTCACTGTTGCAAATGAAAACGTTCCGGAAGAATAAAAATGTTGTTTTATTCTCATAGGTATAAGGTTGGAATTTGCAGCAAAGCTAATTGGTTGTGTATAAAACACTTCTAACAATAATAATTTAGAATCGAGTTAGATATGGATCCCTTATAAAACGATAGTTTGTATCGAACCCATCATTAATCAGTAAGAATCGAGGTGGCAACCGGTGCTCTGTTCGCTTTGCAATCCAGCGACACCGGGTGGAAATCCTCGGCCTCGTACCGACGACTTAAGTGACGTGCGAAGTTCTACCACTCCGTGTTTCGAAATCGTCACTTTAGAGGCCCTGGCCTGCCCAACAAACTCCGACACCATAAACTTTTGCCCTAAAAGTTCCAGGAGAAATTCTTTACAACCAACCTTAAAACTATGCAATAGTTTCATAACATGGTAATTGCATTTTGCCACTGATAGTTCTGTATAGTCTGCAAAGTTCTATTCCAAAACTGAATGGTTTTGCCATTTCAGCTATTGACACAACAATGAAAGCCACTCAACAGTTTCAGGCTACTCGTATTTAAACACATCGAGTTATCGGACACTCAAATCGAAACGGTCCCATTTTGTATGTTAAGGTAAAACGTTTCGCTTATGGCGGAAAATTTGAATTTCAAACAGTGTTTCTATTTTTGTAGTTAGACAGGGTAACGAATTTATATGACAATGTAATTTGCGATAATATTGACTCTTTCTTTATGATATTCTGTTGATATATTTAACACTAATGCAGCTGATTAATCAAATAAGTCAATAATACTTCAGTCGTCATTTTAACGGGTAACTGGCTTATTTGAAAAATCTGGTGCATTAGTGTGAAATATCTCTAAAGAATATCGTAAATAATGATCAACTGTTGAAGCAAATGTCATTATCATTTAAATTAGTTAGCCGGTCTAGGACCAAAATTCAAAACGTACCACTTTAAATATAGTTATTTCTGGTCCGAAGACAATAAGCTCCGTTAATTTTGAAATTCTGGTTCCATTTGCAGTGGCCTCTGGGGATTGCTGTCTGCAATGTGCAGAGCACAATGATAATCCCTAAAATGGCTTACTGTTTCAGTTCGGTCAACACATTGAATCTATACTGAATCCAATTTAAGCTCGGCATAAGTTAGGACGCGGGTTAAAATCTGGCACGACGTCTGTTTCGTGTAAATTTCCATTTAATCGAGCTTCACACGAACCTGATGAGTGGCGACATTTGAGTTGAAGTGAGTTTAGCGCTGAATCTCGAATTAACATTCAATTTAAGGGATGTTGGTGCAACTCGCGGTAATATATTTGCAATTGTAGCAGAGTGATTAATTTATGCGCTTTGGGACCAACGACTCTTCATCGTAGATTACACTTTTGGCACAATTACGTATTTCTCATAAGTCTAACATTAGCAATCAATTATTCGATCAGTTTTTTTTTTCTATATATTCCATTTTTGACCAGTTCTATTCTCTTATAAATCACTTTTTTCTATCAAGTCCATATTAGACATATTTGACAACATGACATAGGCAATATATTTCAGGAAGATGTTTGTTCAACTTTCTAATATTCATTAATTCTTGTCGTTTTTTTTTTTGGAATTAGCTCGATTTGTGCATTAAGCCGGTGTCCAACTGTTGTTACTAATCACAGGTCAAGGAGTCAGTAGTCTGGCGAAGACGCGGTCAACAAAATCATTATTCAATCAAGTTGTGAATGCTTTATTAAATCAGTGGCGAAGAGAGCATGAAAACGTATCGGCGAAATGACGCATGGTACAACGAAATCAAATGCCATCATTTATGTTGAGTTTTCAGATTACCCGAACAAGACATTTTCCATCCTGACCTGACATCGAGTGAACGTCCGAAAACATGCCCACCTACTACATTTCATTTCCCTTCCCCGTCACTCGAGTCGCAGCGTCCTATTATTCCAGCCCACAAGTGCATTGTCCGCGATGAATAGCATTCAGACCGCATATGACAGAATATTTATTTACCATATTACATCGAACTGAGATCCTGCATCACAAGAAACATGTATTCGAATACATCTACAATTCCACACTAATATTTTATTATTATGTTTATTTGTGACTATGTAGAAGGTAATTCTATGGGACTAGACTAGACTAGACTATTCTAGGACTAGGTAGAACCAATTCACAAAATGGATTTCACAGATTGATATCTACACAGTTCCCGAGTGACATGGCATAGGCCGTTTCATCTTGGTAAATTGCAACTCCACCGAGAAAAAAGGAATCCTGCGGTTGAACAGATAATCTCTGTAACTGCTGATCCGGTACTGAACATTCTTTCACTGACAGAAAGCTACAAATATAAAAAAAAATATCAAAAGATATCCAAATGAGATAAAGCATTACAAAAAACATGCATAGACTACATAGTTCTACACTAATATTACGGGTATAAAGACGTAAAGTTTGTGAATTTATTACTATGTAGGAGCTCATCACTGAAAATAATTATGCAAGTCTGAAAATACTTTCTTTGATAGAAAGCCACTCTATTCCCGGGCGACACAGAATTTTTATCCCGGGTAAATGCCCGAGGCGAGATGCCGGGAACTCCGTGAGTAAAAGGTTATCTCTGGAACTACTCATCCGGTTGTGAAAATTATATCACTGATAGAAAACTAGAAACACTATTTCCGAGTAACAGACTATTTTATTCTGAGAAAATGCAGTGCTTGTGCGGAAACAGGAATTACGCATTAAAAACGCGGGGCGCAACTTGTTGACAATATAGCAAACCGCATTACTATTGTGGTTGGTTTGTGTACTTCCTCAAGTATTCACAAGTATGCAAAGCGCACGTGGCTGCAAGCTTTTCACACACACACAAACATATACGGTTTCCGTTTAAATGTTAGGCTATAGGAGCTAAACGACGACACCTCGCGCCCACCGCTGCTAAGTTTCATAGTCTATCAAAACTGTGTATGTGTGTGTGTGTGTGTGTGTATCTATGAGAAAAAGCTTTAATTTAAGTGAGGGTAAACTTAAAGTTTGACTACTACACAGACACGTCAATTAACGCGAATCAGCATAAAACTCTTCCAAAATCTATACACAAAGAATAATAATGCTAATCAAAAATAATTGACATCTCTGGGTACGGCAATGAGATTCAGAGACGAGAGCTAGCTTGAACTAGTGCTGGCAATATTTATTCGATTACGACAGAATAGAAAAGAAACATTTACTATCATTAATTGTAGATAGCATGGTGACATAATTAATTCAAACTCAAACTTTGTTATCTGAATCTCAGTGAAAGACTTCCAATTAAGCACAGAATGGAATGCGTTTATTTTACTTCTCATGAAATTTTACCAACACTTAAGATGAACCTAACAGAGGCGGCAGCAGTATCTCACTAGGCGAGTGCGGAGCGGTGCCACAATAGTAATACTTTGTCAATACGTGTCCTTCCTTCCCGCATCGCAAACATTAAGCCGACACTGTTCAGCCGAACATAAACGCATTGTCCAAGACGAGCGGCAAACTCGACACGCTGCGACACGACGCAAACGCAAAAATCAAATAGTAGCTGTGACACGTGGCGTACGTTGTGGCGTACTGTTTGCCACGGAACGTTACTTCACGAACGTACTCTGTGATGTGTCGGCACTGTCGCATCGACGCGTTGTCGCGTTTGTCGCAACACAAAGTCAATACAAGCGGGTGGCAATTAAGGTGAGAAATCATTGCAACAGAAAAAATGCAAGCCGAGTACGTAAGTGGACTCAGGAGGAAAGCGCCTCGTACGTCTATGGTGACATAATAATCAAGAAATCTTCACTGTATTCAAAACTATAGATACTTTTTACCAGTGTCCATTTATTTACTCATTACTAAGTATAAAAAAAACATCTACGCATCAAAATAAATTAAAATTCGCTTCAATAATAAATAAATAATGCAAATAACAAAATGTCTACACTAAAAATATTAAGTTTGTGAATTTCCGTGTATGTGGGTGATCACCTTTGAACCTATTGATCCAATTCTCAAAATGTTTCTGTAATAGGAAGCTACATTAAGTCTGAGGCATCATCGTCAACATCATCAACCCATATCGTCCCACTGTTGAGCACGGGTCTCTCCTCACATTCGTGAGGAGAGAGATTAAGTCTGAGTGCTATAAGCTATTTTTATCCCGGGAAAATGCAAAGTCCCTTCGGGAAAATGAGAATTACGCAAGCGACACCGCGGGGCGCTGTTAGTAATATATAAAAAAGATCAACACCAAAATAATGTTAGTACGCGAGCTCGATGGTATAATGAATGATATAGATCATTCCCAATTTATAATACCAAGTAGGAAAATTGAAACTTTACTGAAAATCATTTCGGTCAAATCACACCAAATACGAGTACATAACAAGGCGCCAAAGTTGGTCTGGACCAAATAAAAAAAAACCTATAATCGCTCCCATACATATTACATTACCCCGACCCCGACCCCGACCGACGCGACGTATGGCCAACAATGTTGACAGACTACTGAATCAAACGTTTGCATGTATCCACATCGTAATAGTTAATAAAAGAAACCTAGGTTTCCAAACTAAGTGTACCAATTAGGTGCTGTAACGCAAACGTAGGGACCATGTAGATAGGGGTGTATAATTATGCGCTGCAAACTTGCGCATTCACGTTCGTTAGCGTTGCGTTAAGTTATTATGTTATTGTGATACGGGCTCCTCTCGAGCGAGGTGAGACGAGGCCCGTGCCCAGCAGTGGGCGGATAGGGGGCGTGATGAACTTATTGTGTACGAGGACAAAAGAGAGGGAGACGGATTTCAGTGAAATGATTATAAGTATATAAAACAAATACGATTTCGACTAGAAATTTCTCGTGAAAACAGACGGTGTCGCAATAAACTTAGCAACAAAGTTATAAACCCGTATAAGGTACAGAGAAAAACATTTATATTTCTAAACAATAAATGTTTATTACTCTCCAAGGGCAAAAACAACACGGTTGGGGAAACATTTGAGATTCTTTGTCAGGCTTCTTTACCAGGAATCGGAACAATAGCTTATGGTTGTTTTTGTTTGATATTAAATATTTCGTGGTACTCAGAACTTACGAATTGCGTCGTGCAAATAAAATTTGTGTACAGGCTGTTACTACCTGAAATACTGGAGTATTAAGTACCTATATTATTTGTTATTTAAAGAAAATAGGCGAGCTTTTACGGTGATCTCACCCGATGGTATGCGATGATCGGACAAATATGGAGCGTGCTCGCCTAGAAAATACTTATACCCTCTAAGTTCGAAGACAATGAATTTGTATTTTTCGGGAAATAAAGACGCAGGTAAAGCATTGGGCCATTTAACATCCGTTATTTAAATGATCGTGAGTAAAATTATAAATAATATCATTGAAATTGTAGAGGTTGATTTTATATTAAGTAATTAATACATTTATTTTTTTAACGTAGGTAGGTACTGAATGTGAAATTAATTTCAACAGCGACACAAGGCACTTTCGGGCGGGAAATATCGACACTATTCCAAATCTGTAACTAGTTTTAAACAAGGTTTTTTTTTAAATTTGACTGAGGAACGATTCGAGGAAGTCATTCACCTGATGGTAAACACTACGCCTGCTTATAACTGTTCCAGTGCCACCCAGAACTTTATACTGACCAATCTTGCGCGGCACTACACTGCGCACGTCACCCCGAGACATTGGTTCTAGTTTCATATGCCCTGAGTTTCCTTACGCTGGAAACAGTGCCCTTCAAACCGGACCACAGTATTTGCACACTAGTGCTTGGCGGATGAATATCTGGCAAAGGTGTGGGTACTTCCCCAGGCGGTCTCTTCCAGAGGAGGCCTACCACTACTAATTTCTGAGCGCTAACGGATCGCGATTTCAGATAAAGTAATCTCTGGAACCACCGATTGGATTCTTATATTACTATCGATAGAAAGCAACGCTATTCCCAAATGACGTGGGCTATTTATCCTGGAAAAAAATTGATTCGTAGAAAATACTAATTACACGAAGGAAAATACGGCGCACTACTTGTCCCTAATTAACAGGATGCTATCACTTTCCGTCTCAGATGGCTGTCTATAAACATTTATCCTAGTCGAGTACATTACCAGTGCCGTGTGTGGGACTCAACGATTTACTTTATTTACCAATTAATGATCAGAAAATCGTCGTAAATTTAATTGAAAACAAAAGAAATGTTGTTGAATGTTCAGTCTTTTTTTTTACTAAGTAATGAGACGAGCGCGTTGTTCAACTGATGGTAAACGCCACGCCTGCTCATAACAGTTACAGTGCCACCCAGAACTTTCCATTTCAAAATCTTGTGCGGCATCTTGACATCGGGTCTAAAATCTCATATACCTAGTAATTTAGCCGGCAACAGCCTTTGCCTTTAAGCCCTTGCTAGGGACATGTTACACCGATATTAGTAGCTGTTTAAAGGAAAATTTAAAAAATACCCCCTTCTAATATCGATCACCCATATATGGACACATTGTATAATAATAATCGTAATATTATCATATACAAAGATCTTGCCGTCTAACTATTTCTGTTTCCACTACCTATGTTGTAGCTTCCGGTTGCAAGGGCCTTCATACACAGCAGTGACACGTCCGTCACAATAGAGTGCAACTCAGGTCGCACAGCGCTAATTAAGTACATCATATTCACCTACAAGTTGCCTCTCATTCTATCGCATAACTCTATCTCTTTCATGCG
This sequence comes from Campaea margaritaria, assembly GCA_912999815.1. Taxonomy (NCBI): domain Eukaryota; kingdom Metazoa; phylum Arthropoda; class Insecta; order Lepidoptera; family Geometridae; genus Campaea; species Campaea margaritaria. The sequence continues at coordinate 14,568,768 of OU538788.1, forward strand.
TTAGGGATGACGCTTCAAAAACACCTAGGCTAGATTATATTAGTTGATATTTCCCTGAATGATTATTGATTACCTATTTGTATGGTATTATAGTGTACGGGCTGGCCGGGTGATTGTATATATAAACCTGAACACAGGAACGTCAACTGTGCCACGATTTTAAGGTAGGTATTCGGCGGGTAGGTATTATTACTTAAATTGAATACATCTACAGTATGTTGTATGTTGCATCTACAGTATTTTTATGCACCTTTATCAACAGTATGTTGAACCATTTCGTTATAATGCATACAAAAAAATCAATTGGAAATTTAAGAATCAACCCGGCCGGCGAGTGGCAACCCACGTCAGCCGATCCGACACGACAGCCCGGATACTTGTAGGTTTATACCTAAAGTGTGGAGTGAACCAAGCCTGCCTGTAACCTATTCTAATAGGTGCGCGGTAACCGCGGACTACTAGAGCGTGTTGATATCCCACGAGAATGCATCGTAATGGGGAACGTTTAGCAAAGGCCTTGCTTGTACTATAATTGATTGTCACGGTAATTCATTAGCGATAACTTTACCCGAGGGAGTTCGTGGACGTCCTTAAAATATCCGAGCGCTCCAATATCACAACCCGATAAAAGTAACCTCTGTTTTTTAAATGTTTGTTTGTTTGTTTGCCGGCCTTGGGTCTCAAGCGTGCATAGCGACTGCTATCAATCGATAACAGCCAAATGGCCTTTGAAACAGAGATCGATGGACACCCACCCACGGGTGCGGAATCGATATTTTGAACTCGGTGCCGTTAGGTTGCAAAGCGTACAGGTTACAACTCAGCCACTAACGCTCTAAAATCTAGTTAGAAGATTATCGAATTCGCGTTTTTATTTCATAGCGCTATATCTTACCACTTGTACCCAACCCTCCCTATAAGCCTTGTTCAAATAAATATTATACATTTACATTTTCAGTTATTTGGCCGTCTCGAATATTTCGTGTTATATTTCTCTATTCAACCCTTAATACCCTTACACAATGTAGTTATTTACACGTTACTCTTTTGTCATCGACATCTCACGAAAGATCGTAGCAATAATTTAATATTTTCATTTCGCAGAAACATCCCGCCCGCCTCCGTGTTAATATTCAATAGGTGTAGGTAAATGGCGAGAAAACATTACATGAAAACTTTGGACACTTGGTGGAAATTCTATTAAACGATCGTTCCGAACCAACAGCAAGTAAATAATTTATTATTAAAATTTCAAACTTAGTCGGAAAAAAGCTTGTTTTAAAGAAGTATACGTTTGACAATACGTTAAATACAGTAAACCTCTGACGACTAAAAAAATTCTCTCTGAAGCCCGAAATCGCGCAGACGATATCCAACTAAACGGTAACCCATCCAAGTGTGTGCCGCTAGGGACGTAGCTTAACGTGTTCCGCGACCGAAAGTATTCGTAGTGGAAGTATGTTACAGCGAGTAATTTAACTTTTGGTCCGGCTCATGGATTAGTATTTCCGTCAACGCGCTGTTATGGCGTAGTAATTTGAATAACAATATTTTGATAGATTATTTTTATGAAAAATCCATTTTTCTGAAAAAAATACATTTCAGAAGACATTGGAACACTAGTTTAACGGTAAGGGATCACCGTGGTCCATTGCTAATTACTGCTCCCACAGGAGTCTATTGGACGCGACGCCGATCATTTGTGGCTATTCAAGTTGATGGAATATTTTCATAATAAAAGACTCAATTTATAAGATTTTAGGAGCCTTTATTAACTAACTCACTGTTCGATTTATTGGGTGGAAATACGACGTCAAACACGTCTGGTTGATGTTGGACAACGTACTACGGAGTTCAAGTGGTTTTTGGTTTTTAGGCGAGAAGAAATTATGGCAGATAGGTAAAAACGGTCACACAATGGTGGACCGGAGAGGCGAAGAGACCAGTAGGCGGACCAGCAAGCAGATGGACTGGCGACAGAAAGTGTGACCGGTTGAGGATCAGAAAGAGTGGTAGAGGTAAGGAAGAGGGCTATGTCCAGCAGTGGATCCACACGGTCTGATATGATGGTATGTCGCTCGTAAGTACGAATTAATGTCCGTTTGACACGTTGGCTGCTGAACCGGTTTTTACATTTGGGCACCGTAACGGACCGTGTGTTTTACAGCACTGCGTGCCATCTGTGTGAACCGCACTGTAGTAGCGCTGCGTTAAACACACACGTCTGTGTTTCGCCGCACAGCCAGCACGTAAACTAAACAAGCTAACACAACAGGTGGGTATTCCCGCACCCATTGTTATAAAAAACACAACGTATGTGTTTTCAGCAGTGAACGTGTTAAGTAACAAACTGCGAGTAAATTTTTACATGATAGTTCCCAAAGTTTTTACTGCGTTAAAATGTTGCATGTTTGTCAAGATCTGAATACATCACAATATTATGGTGTCACTGAGCTCATTGATATTTAAATTTTTATTCACGTGGACCCGGAGAGGTCGCTCATGAAAGTCAACTAACTAATGATATGATGATAAAGTCGGAAGGTAGACAAAGAAGTTTCTGGGTGACTAACAGGAAACTGGTGGTGTTTGGGTTAATTTTGATCAGCTTGCAGTACGAAAACGTATTGACACGTTCAGTGCTGAAAACACAACTGTCGTGTTTTTCATAACTTGCGGCGAGTGCGGGAAAACACAACAGTTGTGTATGTTGTATGGGAAAACACTAGTGTGCAGAGCCGCACCCGTGGCTAGACAAGAAAATCGGCTCAGCAGTGAAAGTGTTAAACGAATTTCTTTATTTGGCTTTAAGTACCATTGTCTGTAGGGCGACAAACTTATTCAACGTGAAGGTCCAGTTAGTGTTATTTGATATTTTTGACACCATGTCACCTTGTCGCATATGTCTCTCACACCTAGAACAATGAGCTAGTGTCCTTTATCTTCTCAAGGAGCTAGACTAAAAGGTTCTGGGAAGAAACCTATGTTCAGAAGACGATCGATACGGGCTCAAATGATTTTAGGATTACGGATTAATCTCGGTTTAGGTTAAACCTTTTGAGTCAATTTCCGACCGAATTCCGAAAAACCGAGCTTAAATAATGCAAGCTTATTATTTAAAAAAATAGTAAATTTTTTATGTAAATATCATAGTATGGTGACAATGGACCGATCTAATAATGGAGACGGAAGGTAAATAACTGAACTCCTCAGTGAATAGAAGCAAGTTGTGTTGAAGTTATTTTGATCAGCATGCAGTACCGATTACGTATTTTATATACGAATAGAACAAAACAGAAAATGCATTATTGTACACCCATTTGCAAAATACACAAAATACTTAAAGAAAGAATCATAAAAAAAATCTAATACAAACCAGATAAAAGCAGAAATTGAACCATAAGCAGATCAAAAAATCACAAAATTTAAACGTAAAGTATTTTCGTGTTCAGAAACACCCGAGGACGAAAAATGATATTTGAAAAGCAGAAAACTACAGTTCAAATGTCCCTCGATTTTTATTTATTTTTATTCAACCATAAAATTGGCGATGACCACCAGCTGTAATGGACAGCGGGGAGGAATAAGCCGAACGTTAGTTCCTATTACAAGTTAGCAGTATGTCAACCCGATACTTGTGTCGATTTATTTTTCAGCAGCCGCATTTAGTTCACATTCCTCTTATTCACGCAAATCGATTCGCATCCATATTTATTATTACGACGCAGGAATGGAACACGCCACAAGTGTCCTTCTTTCCCGATAACTATATTCTAGAAGCTTCAGGTGTATAGTGAATAGGTATCTAGGCAAGTATGCTTTATCGTTGACCGCGTCGTCTTTTACCATCACACGAGACTGCGGTCAAATGTTTGCCTATAAGCTAAATAAAAAGATAAGTATCTAGGCTTAAGATCCAAGACCGGAGTGGCGTTTAAATCTATCCCCATTCCCCATTATTCTATAGACGTCCGGTGCGTCTTGCCTAGCTGGCTAATTCTGATTTCTGTCCACACGGAAAAAGTCCATCTCGGGACGAGCAACAAATATAATTAGTTGGTAAGGTTTTTGTATTTGTAAGCTTGTTTTTTGCAGCTTATCTCTGCGACTACTGACCTGATCTAAAAAACTATTTTGCAGATATAAAGCTAAATTTTTCCGAGTGACATCAACCATGTTCTATCTCAAAAAATGCGGGTACTGCGTGAAAACGGCAATGGTAATAAGGTGATAAGATAATTTTGGAATACTAGAGCAACTCTGAAAATTCAATTACTGCTGATTAAACCACAATGTTTAACTACGGGGAGTGACAATATTTCATTTCGGGAAATATCAGTTTTTACGGGAATATGAGAATTACGCGGCTGAAACAGCGGGCCGCAGGTAAAATTAAATAGGATGGAAGAGGACTCTTACTGTCTTCGTTTGTACTGTATAAAGCGCAGCACTCGAGTTTAATTGATCCAATCTGATGATACGCGTTCAGACTGGGAGAACTTTTGACTTTTATTATTACACAAATATTGACGGAACTATTTTAAGGTGCAGAAAGCCATCAAAAATGCAAATTTGACTTAGTTTCCTATTGGAAAATCAGGCGAACTTTTAAGTGAACTCTTACAGGATTCATGTACTGAGGCCAACCCAAAAACGAACCACACGTACATCGTTCGACAAAAAAAACCTTAATAGAGGTCTTAATACGTAATTTAATTTATGCAAAGGCATAAATATAAAGATAACTTAAAATCGATTAAATCGAAATAAAAATCGATTAAAAGTCATTATAACGTAAAAATCTAATCAGTGACCGTAAGTAAACTTTTAAAGAAAAGTTTTTTTTACTATTTCACGGTTTTCTTATAGCTTTATTCGGAAAAAGCGAACATCGCGTTATCAAACGTGCACAATATCGACCATTCATTTCGTCGTGCGCGTGTTATCGTAACATACATACGCACATGCGTGAGCGCAACTCTGTATCTCATATTAGTAAAAAGTATAAGCATTATTTTGTATATTCGAAAGTAGCAGTTCCAAGCGTTTCGAAGTAACAATCCACTTACCTTTACGCGAGGGAAGCGCGCCGTAAAAATCAAAGTAAACGAAATTCGAGTAGGTACGTCGGGTATGAGAAATAAAACACAAGGTAAATATAGTATATACACTGTAGTTTATTATAACGCATTTGTAATTCGAAGTTGCGGTACATCTTCAGTCGCCAGATACGTCGTCGGAAGCTCATTTTGTTGACTTTAGAAGCGGGTATTGTTTTTTTAAATTTAACGAAGATTCAATGTCGGCGCGCCACGCCCACATGTGTTACGCTGAGCGGTTGGAAGGTGATTTTTTTTTCTGGTTGGATTCCAATATGCCTTAAACAAATGCTGTATCTTTTGCAACTTATGTTAAATCGGTTTGCATGTTTTTTGGGCTAATATGGGCTCCATCAGGTTTTCATTGGTTCATATTTTTTTTAATTGGTTGATACAATAATTGAATAAACTTTAAAGTCCTTACCTTAAATATCTAACAAACAATTTTTTTTTGCATAAATAGCTATAATGATGTCCAATAAGAACTGAAAATTTAATCAATTGTTTTTTAAGTCTTCTGTTCAGTTGTTGGAGGAAAATTTGGCAGTAGTTAAATCTGTACACGCTTTAACTGGTCACCGGCTGCTGGCTGCTGCTAAATTTTGTACGTACCAATAATCCATTACACAACTCTCGTTTGCACGTCGAAGAGCTAATTGCAGTTTAGTTTTCGGTCAAACCCTCTGCCACTTTTTGTAATTCCATTGGCAGTTAAGTAGAAAATATTTGAATGGCGTTTGTTGAATAGTTGTAGGGTGAGTTTACATTGTTCATTGGATTTAATCTAGATACCAAAAATTATCTTAGAAATCTCGATACTAGTATTGCAAAGGGGTGTTACAAGGTTTTTAAGAAATAAGGAATGTTGGGAAGTTAATTTCGTGTAACCAATGTGTGAAGTAGGGAACATTAATGTGCTGTAAAATGACTTACCTGCACGAGATTAGCGTTGATGTAGTCCACCTGGGACCCCTGCAGGACGATTCTGGTGTGATCATACGGGTGGACATCCCGGTATCTGTTAAAGGACTTGTTGTGCAGCTTCTTTGCCTCGATGCAGGTGTAGGGATACGCCTGGCACTTCTGAGCAATTTTCTGTACAGAAAAAAATGGACATTGGTCAGTGTATGATACTGAAAAAGTTCTTATTTTAATATCAAAAGGTATATAGGTGTATGGTGAAAACAAAAGCAACAACCACAAGAAAACACTTTTTTTTATAAAACCTAGTAGGTACCATTTGTCTCAGTAAACATGGCTTATTCTGTCTTTTAAATAAAATTAACCACTCAACATAGCTCTCTAATACTTCTAATCTAAGAAAGTTTAACAGAGAGTTCATGAAAAAAGTTAGAAAGTCATAAATAGTACCCAGAATAAAGTTTGAGTGCTCTTCAAAACTTTTTTACTATGTGATACAAACTTTTGAAGTGCTTCAATACCTAATACAGGATTGAAATTCCTAGTAAAATGTTGAATCCGCATCATGTGGGTGAATGTATGTCTCATTGGTTCAGTAGTTTTCAAGAAATTGGCCGGAAGACTTAGTTTTATATTGCGTGGCGTCTGCGGCTTCTTACTTGTCCCGGTGTAACGTATAAACTCACCTGGTAGATCTGGGGCCAGGATTTGTTGGCCACCAGCATTTTGTACTCTTCCTCAACTCGTTTGGAACCCATCGTAGTAATCTTCAAACTATCAAAACAGGCATAACACGCGACACTAACAAAAGTATTTTGCAAAACTTTTAATGCCGGTAAGTGTCAAGGAAACTCAGAAGCGATCGCTTCCAGACCTCTACTCGGGATGAGAAGTTCAAGATAAACGATATTAGCGAATTCTATACTTTAGAATACTAGTTCGTAACAACCAGATGCCGAGAGCGGTATGCTCCGTCGCCTAGACCTAACTTGAATGAAGTGAAATGCCGCTGCTCCCTAGCGGCTTGCTCTCTCGCTCGCAGCGCTTTTTTTTTGTGATTGCCAGTCGAAATTGATGATTTCTACTACTAAATACTACAAAGTACAAATATTAAGGTGACGTTTCGTTTTTAGCGGGAAATTTAAATTTCAAACCGGGAACATTAAATTTCAAACAGTTTTTCCGTATTTGGCGCTTGACCAGGTTTAACTATTTTACGATATGATGGAATTTGCAACAATAGTAGAACATTATTTACATTCGTTAGATGTATTTAACACTATTGCAGCTGTTACGGCTTCCACCGCGGCCAATTTATCCCACTGAAGTGAATAAAAGAACCGTTTGGTCTAACTAGTAATATGGTATTTAATCATATTTTGTTCGAAAATGATGAATTAGTTTGTGATGGTGTTTCCATAAGCATGATATTAATCATTATCCAAATAAATACGTTATTTATCATAAGTATTCAATTTTGAACTGAATTGCCCATACATAATTTGATTTAGGCGAATTGAAGATAATTATCATAAGTTTTAACTAAGTACCACGCGCACATTAATTGCAAGGCAAGCTATCCTGAAGGAGTGTCCAACTCCGCCTGTGCTAGCCGGGCGCTGCAAGTAGCTCAACCATGTACCATGCTGCACGGATGGCTCAGACGCATGATCACTCCCTACGAAATGGTTGTGTCCTGCAACCTGCTTTTTTTGCTTTTTTGCTATTTCATGTTTTTGCGATATCTCTATAAATGTTGTTTAGTTACTTTCCATATTTTTTTCTTTATAAAGTAAACTTACTATTCTAAATAGGTATATAACTAAGTGCATAGTTTGATTTCATAGTAATTTTCTCTTGAGAATTGTTTTGTAGTTTTTCTAGCGTTGTCTTTATTTCTAAAATAAGTTGGTATTATTCCGAATAATATAATGATGATGAAAAGAGAACCGGATTAGAAAGAATCCAGAAATTAGTGATACAAAAATAACACAATACCTCCCTCAAAAGCGTATCCTAATATTCCAAAATACGACATTCACCGTAAATTATCAGAATTATAAGGCAGTCATAACAATTTTATGGCAGCCTTGATTATTTTTAATTTAACATAATATTTTTTTATTAGCTTTCAGTTTATTTTATGATAACTGTTTTGAAATTATAAAATATTAACTACAAGAATCCTACTATCCTAACTTCCTAACTAATATCATAAATACGGATGTCTGTGTGGGTGTTGAAAGGAAAGTCACTTCAACACTTCACAAATTATTTATTTATTGTTTGACATAGAATATTGTTTGGAGAAACACGGTACAAATTACGTAGTCGTAAAATAGGCGCGAGCGACGTGCGCTTCGCGTGACATTCGTCGGCGGACTGGCTGGCCGGGCGTCGTTCGCCGCGGCGCGAGCGCATACTTCCTTTGAGCTGTGCCGCGGCCGCTGCCGTACGCTGTAGGTACTCAATAATATTTGGTGGCGCGGCGCACAGCTGTTGACGATGTTTAGGTACGTTGTGTATTTATATTTGCTTTTGTTATAGTTGCTTGTAGTTATTTGTTTTCAATATGTTTTGCTAATGTGTGGTTTTCTGTTTCAGATGGAGTTCGACGAGTATCTCGGGTATGTATTTACTTATGTGCTGTTTACTAATATAATGTTTCTTTTGTTTCAGGTAGTTTATGTGGAGACGCCACATCACTCCCCTCCAGAGGCCGTCCTACGGGCGATAACATTTCGGGAATCTGACCGTTCTACCTGATCGTGTTGTACGTTCTTTCGTACTTTCAGGTGGTGTTGTTACTGCAGCTGGTTGGCTGGGGATCTGAGTGGTTGTCGGCGAATCTGCAAGTAGGTATGCCGGTTTTATCCTGTCAATGGACACTTCATTTTCCTTCCCTTTCAGGAGGATTTTGAAGGTTTTCTCATTTCGGCTGAGTACTTTATGCGGGCCTGTATACACTGGTTGCAGGGATCTGCGAGATGCATCTTCTCTTAGAAAAATGTGAGTAGCTGTTGATAGATCTTTGTAGACGAATATAGATTTTTGGCTGTGTCTTGAAGCAGGGCGCGGTTGAATTCGTGCAGCAAACTCTCTGAGACGGGCTGTAAAGTCTGTGACGTCTGTGGTCGTCTGTGTGTTTGATTCGAAGAAGTCACCAGGTAATCTGACAGGTTCGCCATATACAAGTTCTGCTGATGATGTTTGTAGATCTTCTTTGAAGGTGTTCCGGATGCCGAGAAGTACTAAAGGTAAGATTTCTGTCCAGCTATCATGTTCGTGACATACGATAGCGGCTTTCAGTTGTCTGTGAAATCTTTCAATAATTCCGTTGCAGGCAGGGTGGTATGCTGTCGTCGTTTTGTGTTGGAAGCCGGCTATTTCGGATAGGTATTTGAATAGAGCTGACTCAAATTGTCTACCTCGGTCTGTTACAATTTGCAATGGGCAACCAAAACGGGCGATCCAGCCTGATAGAAGAGCTTTAGCAACTGTCTCTGCTGTCATGTCTGGAATAGGTATTGCCTCGGGCCATCTCGTAAATCTGTCGATTGCAGTGAGACAATACTTGAATCCTTCTGACACTGGTAGTGGGCCTATGAGATCAATGTGCACGTACAGGAATCTAGCGCGTGGTATCGTGAATACTCCAAGTGGGGATGATACGTGTCTCGTCACCTTCGCTCTTTGGCATGGGTAGCACTGTCTTGTCCATTCGCGGCAGTCTTTCTGGATGCTAGGCCATATATAGCGCTTCGATACCATTTTGGCAGTTGCATTGGCACCAGGGTGGCTAAGTGAGTGTAGGCTCTCAAAGACTTTTCGTCGTAGTTCGCGTGGTACGTATGGACGTGTGATTGCAGTACTGTTGTCGCAGTAGATATCTGATTTGGTTCCAGGTATTGCTACTTTCTGCAGGCGTAGAGATGTGCTGCCAGCGAGTAATTCGGTGAGTTCTGTGTCTGATCCTTGTGCTTCGGCTAGAGTTGTTAGGTCCACAGGTTGAGATATCATGTCGACGCGAGAAAGTGTATCTGCAACCGTATTCTCTTTGCCAGAAATATGTTGTAGGTCTGTCGTAAATTGAGAAATGTAATCTAGGTATCTGAATTGCCTAGGAGTACAATTATCTTTTCTTGAATCGAATGCGAAGCATAGAGGTTTGTGGTCAGTGAATACTGTGAAGTTTCTTGCTTCGAGCATGTGTCGGAAATATTTGATGGACTGGTATATTGCGAGTAGTTCTCTGTCGTATGCGGAATATTTCTTTTGTGATGTGCTCAGTTTCTTCGAGTAGAATGCCAGAGGTTGCCAGTTGTTGTTTGTGTACTGTTGCAGCACTGCTCCTGTAGCGTTGTCTGACGCGTCCGTGACTAGGGCTAGTCGTGCTTGTATGTCCGGGTGTGCCAAGAGTGCGGATCGACAGAGACTTTCTTTGCACTTCTCGAAAGCTTGAAGTGCGTCGCCACAGATGTCGATGGGATGCGAGCCTTTGACTGATCCGGTCAATAGAGCATGTAACGGAGCTTGGTATTCTGCTGCGCCTGGGATGAATCGACGATAGAAATTTATCATTCCCAGGAAACGTCGGAGTTCTCTGACTGTCTTCGGGATGGAGAAATTTCTTATTGCTTCTACCTTGGTGTCGAGTGGTTTCACGCCTTCTGCTGAGACGGTGTATCCAAGGAAAGTGACTTGGGATACACCGAATACGCATTTAGGTATGTTGATTACCATGTTGTAATCCTGGAGACGCTGAAATATCTGGCGTAGGTGTTCCTCATGAGTAGCTTCATCTGGTGAGTACACTAAGAAATCGTCAATGAATGCGTAACAGAAGTCTAGGCCTCTCAGCACTTCATCGACGAACCGTTGGAATGTTTGGCTTGCGTTCCGTAGTCCAAACGTCATGTAAGGAAATTCAAACAGACCAAACGGTGTCGAGATTGCTGTCTTGCTGATGTCCTCTTCTGCTATTCGAATTTGGTTGTAGGCTTTGGTCAGATCGATGGTTGAGAAGACCGTACAACCAGAAATTTCCTGAGCAAAGTCATGAATGTGTCTGACTGGATATCTGTCAGGAACTGTTCGGGCATTCAGCCTGCGGTAATCGCCACAGGGGCGCCATCCGCTGTCTTTCTTAGGTGCAAGGTGTAGTGCTGATGACCAGGGACTGTCCGAGGGTCTTGCTGTACCACATTTCAACATTGCGTCAAATTCGTCCTTCGCTATTTTCAGCTTGTCAGGTGCAAGTCGACGTGGGGTGCAGTAGACAGGAGGTCCAGATGTGGTCTTGATGTGGTGCACGGTGTTGTGGGTTGAAGCTCGGTTTGTTCCATGTGGGCGGGTGATATCAGGAAATTCTCGCAAGATGTCTAAGTATTTTGACGTTGACTCTACTGCCATTGTTTTTACTGAAGATATGTCGCTTGATGGTGATACTGGTGCCGCTGGTGATGTTAGTGTCGTGGTGTTGTCGATGAGGCGTTGGTTACGACAGTCGACGATGAGGCCATAGTGTCTGAGAAAATCGACACCTATGATCGGTTTCGTGACGTCTGCCACGATGAATCGCCAGCTGTAGTCACGGCGAAGTCCTAAGTTCAGTACGAGGTGTGCGAATCCGTAAGTAGCTATTGTCGTTCCGTTTGCAGCAAACAATTGATAGCTGGTTGGTGCTCGACGTTCACGAAGCAAGGTACGTGGATAGACGCAGAGATCACTACCGGTATCGACGAGAAATTGCAGTTTGGTCTTACGATCAGTGACAAATAAGCGACCTGGTGTGCTGGGGCAATCGTGCGTCGCAATTAACGACTGCCTTTCGCGTTTCCCTTATGGTCACATGGCGTGACGCACTTTCTGGCATCATCGCCAAATTTCGCGTGGAAGTAGCAGAGTGGGAATCGTCGGTAGTTGGATTCCGATCGGGTGTTGCTCCGCTGACCTGTGCGAGTGTTGCTACGCTGATGTTCGTCGTTTCTTGTTTGAGATCGTGGTCTCCTGCTCGTACTTTGTGATGAGGTGAGTGACGCTATCTGCTGTGTGAGGTCTGCTATTTGTTTGGCCATGATGTCGAGAGCTGATCCAGGAGGAAAAGTTACCGCTGCTGTCTGAGGGTTTGAACTAACAATGTCCAATACTGTGTCAGCTAGGTCTGCTAGACTAGTCAGGTCTGCGCGAGGTTGAGAAGCAACAGCTGTTTGAACATGAGTGGGGAGACGGCTTGTCCAAATGGTTTTGACAAATTCTTCCGGCACTTCGGGTCCCGCTAGTTGTCGGAGATGACGAAGAAACTGTGAAGGTCGGCGGTCACCCATCTCTTCATGTGTCAATAACTGTCTCACTTCTTTTTCCCTGGATTGCGATAATCTCTTAATTAATTCGGCTTTTAATGTGTTATATTTCGATGTTGTTGGTGGGGATATAATTATGTCCTCCACTTCGGCTGCATGGCGATGTTCGAGTTGTGCGACAACATAATAAAATTTTGTTTTGTCGTCGGTTATTCCGGACAGAGAGAAGTGTCCCTCTACTTGCGCAAACCACAGGGCGGGTTTCTCGGGCCAAAAGGGGGGCATCCGTACTCCAACTCGAAATATATCAGATTGCATATTATTTACAGTACCTCCGGGCGGTCCGCCATCTTGTTTCGCCGCTTTCCCAGAATATTCCGAGGTCATTTTCCTCAATATGTCCAGTTCGGGGTCACCAATGTGGGTGTTGAAAGGAAAGTCACTTCAACACTTCACAAATTATTTATTTATTGTTTGACATAGAATATTGTTTGGAGAAACACGGTACAAATTACGTAGTCGTAAAATAGGCGCGAGCGACGTGCGCTTCGCGTGACATTCGTCGGCGGACTGGCTGGCCGGGCGTCGTTCGCCGCGGCGCGAGCGCATACTTCCTTTGAGCTGTGCCGCGGCCGCTGCCGTACGCTGTAGGTACTCAATAATATTTGGTGGCGCGGCGCACAGCTGTTGACGATGTTTAGGTACGTTGTGTATTTATATTTGCTTTTGTTATAGTTGCTTGTAGTTATTTGTTTTCAATATGTTTTGCTAATGTGTGGTTTTCTGTTTCAGATGGAGTTCGACGAGTATCTCGGGTATGTATTTACTTATGTGCTGTTTACTAATATAATGTTTCTTTTGTTTCAGGTAGTTTATGTGGAGACGCCACATCTGTTTGTTTGTTTGTTGTGCTTTCACGCCTAAACTACCAAACCGATTATGAAACTTATTTCACAGATGGAAAGCTACTTTATTAGCAAGTAACATAGGTAATATTTTATCACTGTATTCTCACGGGAACGGGAACGGAAACCCCACGGGGTGCAGCTAGTAGGTATCTAATATTTATAGCCTCTCCTTTCTCATAGGTTTAAATAAAGTCATTTTAAGAGGGTCCTTATAATGGGAGAATGTTTGAGAAATTGGTTGTTTCGTCCAACAGACGCACTGCGTTAAAAGATAATAGAAAATGTAGTAAAATGAAGTAAACCTTCATGTTATATACGAACTTCATCCTGGACTATGCACAAGACATTCCATATATAAACTTTGATGTAGTCATTAGCATTGAGCAAATCGTTTCCTCCCATCTCTACCTGCGTTCGGGGAGGACAGTCAATTCAATACTACGCGCCCAAATGAAATAGACGAACGCTTTCTTTGAACCTTCGTACAATCGGTTGCCTTTAATTTGGACGCGTAGTATGTTTATGTATACACACACAAACACACTTTGCGCATATACAAATCTCACTTTTACGTCTGACTTGTCAAATCAGCTTAATTAAATGAAGTATCCAGGGTGTAACACAGTGCAAGAACCCTCTGTCCCAAAAGAGATACAACCGTGGTCTAATCTCGGGCGACATAGGGAAATTCCGCTTAGATTCCTATAAAAATAAAAATTGTGCGGAAATTTCGTACAAAAATCTTAATTAATTTAATTGTTAATTTTAATTTTATGAAATTAATTTTTATATGCAACATTTTGAGTTTGGATCCCAGTGCGGGCATGTACAATGGTACATTGTATCCTTGTAAAACATTATTCGGTTTTCTGTGAAGCAAAACATCGCGAGGAAACCCAGATACCTAACCTATCCGAAAGTTATTCCGCAGTTCGGCAGGTATGTTATTCACCAATCCCTACCAGGCCCTCATGATGGATTGAAGCCTAATCCTCTTCATGAAAGTGAGAGGAGATCCGGTGCTCAGCAGTGGGCCGATATGGGTTGATAAATATGGTATAGAGGATTATATTTAAATATTCAATTTTATTTTTAAAATGACCTGGTATATCTTATGTTTAGGTTTAAGATTTCCATAAAAGCTGATTTTTAAGCCTATATTGACAGTGGTTCTCAATTTCTGTTTTCCTTCTTTAATCCAACAAGATCCTCGATATAATGCACAATACACCTATTTGTTTCAATGACTTATAGGTATTTACAACGCCATCAAAATCATTTCGAAAAGGGCCACCTTGGGATCCTTCCACATTCACATTACTAAGAATCATACCAAAATATTCCTACCATTGTAGCAGAAATTTTATGATGTATTCTCTATGACAATGCTGGAAGTGTGAAAAAAAAAATGTCTATGGTATTTTCTGAAGTTGCCAGTACAAATTTGTTACCCATATTCAATGGAGAGCTTTTAGGACGCGTGGCAAAAATGTATGAAAATAATATGTCCGCGCAAATGACGTGGGGAAAGGGGAAAAATTTGGTTGTTACTAGCATCCCCGTAACGTGTGGCAGGTGGAAGCGAAAATTTTTGCCATTCGTGTACAGTCCAACTGCTACAGCCCCAGCCTCTCCAGGAATCCCGGAGGAGTCCTGCCGCTTGCGCGAATATATTGTGAAGTCTCTCATTGAAGGCTAAGTTGAGTTAATACCAACTTAGAGATGGCTTCACCACGTACTCGGCGCAGGCTGAACAGCATCCGCACCCAGGACGAAAACAACGTAAGTGTTTTTACAACTATTTTGTGTTAAGTTAACTTAAATATTAAATTTTTTTAAATTCTTTTCTTATTGGTGTTTCAGAAATGCTTCGAATGCGGCACCCTGAATCCCCAGTGGGCGTCCGTTTCGTACGGGATCTGGATATGCTTGGACTGTAGTGGCATTCACCGCAGCCTTGGTGTTCACCTCTCCTTCGTCAGATCAGTCACCATGGACAAATGGAAAGAAATAGAATTAGAAAAGATGATGGTAAGTGTCAGAGTGGAGCTGTGCCCCTGCGTCCTTGCTTATTTTATTTATTTTATCCTTGTTTTCACTTATATATATTTTAGTCTGTACTTTTTGTTCGTATTTTGTATGTGTTATTCAATTTTTCCACTATTATCATGTTATTTATTTCTTATCAATTCTGTCTTTTTTGCTAAAATATGTTGCACCATTTTTTAATCATGTTTTTACTTATAAAATAAAAATGAAATTGAAAAAAGTAGGAAACTAATACAAAACATCACCATCGGGATTAAACAAAATTTTAACACATTTCTAATTTTTAAAAAACATAATCAAATCATATGATAAAGAAATAAAAAAAATAAAAATAATAAAGTTGTGGCCTCTAGATTTCTTTTAAACATACTGTATAAATCCCTCCAGAATCGCTCCAGAAAAAAGCACTTACAGCTAAGAATTACTGCATTCAATATGCAATGAATAGCAAATGGGAGTCCACTGTGACCCAATTTACTCCTTCCTTCAAGACTTACAAATATATCAATTAAGACCAATGATTTCATTCTTTGGAAATATCATTTTCTTGATTGCCACACACTGTTATCCAATTTATAAAAGCAGACTCTTCCACAATATCATAAAAACCATACAAAGGAAATAAAAATTCAAATCTATTGCCCATCTCGATTGGCTGGCTTCAATTGAATAACAGATTTAAACGGTCAAAAAAAGCAAAGAAGGTATTCCATACCCAAAATCAAGAGGAGTTCTCTGCCATTTGCATATTGTTGAGCGGCCGGCTACATTGTTAGCCTTTGTTATCCAATCTATAATAGAGTCACACAATACTTATCCATGCAATTGTATGATTGCTCCCCTCCCAGCAATTTGTCTCACAATAGACCTCCACTCGCAGCAGCTGACACCCGTGCGAACCACAAGTCTACTTTACCTAATACAGTTGTTTACTGTGTTATAAAGTGAGCGACCATTTAAAAAACTGCACTTAACACTGCTATTGAATACTAACATGTGTATGCAGCTTGCTTCCAAAATTCGAAAATCTTGAGCCTTTATGCCAGACATTACCCCTGAAACAATATGACAGAAGCGTTCTGTGGAAAAAATCAAGTCATAATAATAAATAAATCGATTCTCAAATGGTTCTTCAGTCTCAAAACCTCTGTCTCATGAACGGGTATACAGCCGGCAATAGTTGGGACAATTCATTAAACTGTTTCTCTTTCTGACACAGGCGGGAGGCAACCTGAAAGCGAGAGAGTTCTTCGAATCGCAAGCCGATTACAAGCCGGGCCTAACCATCCCTCAGAAGTACAGCACCAGAATAGCAGCGATGTATAGACAGAAGGTATTTTTTTAATAAGATAATATAGAAATATATAAAAAAACGCCTTCCGCAAAATAACGCCTGATTCTATTAACTAGGTATTTTTTTATTTAAATAGTTTACATAAATAAAACATTGTCTCGGCATTGATCTGTCAATCCTTTTCAAATATAATACAAGCGTTAAATTATCACAATGTATTCATGTTTTCAAAATACATTACCTATCATGTTTTATTTATCAACTGAGAAAAATTATTCAACTCTGAAAAGGTAAGTACCTATGTATTTTTTTATTGTTTGTTGAAATTGAGTGCGTTTTTCAATATCCTTTTGTATTTTGAACTTATAAACAGTTTTGAATGTTTCCGGTATTATATGTTTCTAGGACTAAGAAATAAGAAGATTGCTGAATTCTTCATTAACTGAGACATGTGAAGACAAAGAATAACTTACATAGTTGCTGTATCTACATTTTTATTTTACTTATATTTATTATAATAATATGAAAGAAGTATAAAATATCTTTAAAAAGTGTTTGATTCCAAAGAATCATATGTACTGAAAAATACTGTAATATAAAAGTTTTTATCCACCTTGTTTCTTATTTGCCCTGACTATTTATTGATTGTATTATTCATTTAATTTTATAACGGTGTTTTTAAAGGCTCGATAGACCCCAAAAAACATCGCACTTTTACTTTAATTTTAGGTACAAGACAGTTTTTTCGAATCACGTTTTAATTAATCGATCTTTATGAATCCAAAAACGTACCGCGTCCTCTGGGCAGTCAGACTGCATCGTTGTAGTCCAGCTGGTTTGTCTTGTCCCATGAAGTTTCTGCCACAACAGCATGGGCTCTTTAAAAAATAATGAGATAAAGTTTGTCACTATATTACCTTCCAAATAAAGGCACATCACTATTCGGTGATCTGTGACATAGCTTTGCATTAATGCAACGATATTAATGTAAATCACACTTATCATAGAATATCAATTGATGTAAAATATATTTCAGACAAACAACTCCCTCATCTGATAACCAAAATAGAATGAAACTTACATGATCATGCAAACTACGTATGGAAATATGTTTTTCGCCGAAGGAGGACTGCATTATACTCTATAATGAACAAATTTTCCATGACTGAGTTGTTATTGTCTGTATTTCCTGTTCCAGGTGTTAAAGTTAATAAAACATAAGGTATAAATTTATTTTTGCCCAAGGAAATTTAAATAACTTGGATATACCTAGCAACGACATTTTTTTATCCCACGGACCTATTCCAGAAAATGTTATGGACACTGGGAGTTACGATAAAACCGTTTCTTTGTAAGAGTTAACGCGCTGAGGCTTTCACGAGTACCTCGGGGAGTGAATGAACATTCTTTGTATTTGCCTACTGTAGTCGAAAAAATTTGAATTACTATTTTAACGCTATCTGGTCGTCTACCTTTTATAGAAAGAGGAGTAAGCCATGTGTGGTAATTCGAGTGCCTATTACAAAAGATCTTTTGTAAAGTATTTTACGAAATGCAATATCAACAGGCACGTAAGCTATACTATAGTCTAAGGATGTTCCGGAGTTTCGACGCCTACTCCGATAAATCGGAACTTCCGATTAAAATTGCAACTCCGGTACCGACATAGGCTCCGACACTTTTAAATCGGAGGTTTTAATCGCATGTCTTGCTACTTTGATAGACAATACAATTTATTTAATTTGCTGACTGTTATTGAAAATATGAATATTTTTTTCTCATGTCATGTAAGTTTAGTATTGCTTAATTGAAATTAAACAGGCTGATCGAATAATGTTTGTACTTAACACATCTCTCTTCTGCCACCACCTCCGACTCCGACTCCGGGTCCGACAAACCAAATTTAAAAACTCTGACTTTGATTTCGGTTCCGATTGAGCTGCTACTATAGTCCCCTTCAGTGATTTGATATTTTTTTGTTATGATCTTTTAAATTAATATGCAGAACGAAGTTTCCCTCAAATTTGTCTTAAAATTCAAACTATGTTCCAGTCCAAGGAGCTAGTAATTAATAATTTCAAAGAAAAGAGGTAACTTTTTAACAAGCGTGGCTTGCTAAAGTTATATATATTATTCTTGTGTGAATGCTTTGGACAATGTTCCTTAAGATGCCTTTAATACGTACACGCGACAAAGACATTCCTTACCATCCCGATGTTTTTGAAGTAAAACTTCTTTACGCACGCTTGACTTGGGGAGTAAGCTGGTAAATGCGTTACGAAAAATGTGATCGGGCGAGGCGAACTGAAGTTGAGAGGGAAATATAAGTTAGTGAACATAGAAAGAGAGAGTGAGTTAGGTTTCGTATATTTTTTCAAATATTTTATATATTTTTTTTTAATAACTTTTTAGTTGGAGTTTTAGTTCTGCTATGTGTCCCAGCATACATTTCATTTTATTGTATAGCGGGTTGCACCGAATTTATTTGTCGCTTTAAATGTCCCGGACGTGCTGTGTTGGATTGAGGTCGGTGCTCGGAGCTAGCCAATCCAAACAACGGTTACTAACCTCTTGCGCATTCGCTCGCACATCGCTATACGTCCGGACACACTTTGCCATCCGTAATAGACTATTTTTTTCCAAGAGCATATTTTTATACATAGGACACATCACTAACATGCCAGTAACATATTCAACTAAATAAAACCTTTTTGGTATTGAATTCGGAGAAGGAAAATGCATTTTTCGAGATGAGCCGTTGATTGGACATAATAAAAAATATCTTGGTTGGCCTGTACTTAAACATCTAGTAATACGTACTACATAGTATCAAGTATGTGCGTTATATGTACTATAAAAAAGTATTGTCCTATTATGAATTAACGGAATATAGAAGATATGTTTAGGGAGTGTTGCGCGATGAAAAAGATCCGCACTAGTGATTCAACATAAACGATACGCAGTACACTTCCAACGACAAATTTTGCAAATAAGCAGTCGTTTGATGTCAGCGGTGCGAGGAAAAGATTGGACTCGAAATGCTCCAGCGGGAACGCTTTCTTCCGTAACTCCGGCGATCTTCTTAAACGTCTAGAATGGGGCAGGCTATTTGCAAAATGTAGATACTGTAATTAGCTTCTTCCAACAGTGTTTATAGTTTTGTAATATAAAGTGGTTTTAAACTTCAAACAAGACCGCCATGCTTGCGACGAGTTAATTAAAAACCTCGGGTTCCTGGTTATTGCGCTGCAGTCTGCTCCGTGATGAAAAGGCTTCAAAGTTTTACAAGTTTGCGGTGAACATTTGAATCAGGATGTAGTCGCTGTAATCTGTAGGATAAAGTTTTGCCCACTAAAAAGAAACGCTCTAGGTAGTGGTTTTCTATCAAGACAATATACGAAGTCCTCGACAAAATTGCGCATTATAAATGTACAACAGGAAAGAGCAGCGTTGCCAGTTTTTTTTGCCAAGTCGGGCTTTTGGTACTTTTCAGTGAAAAAAGCGAGATTCTTTCGTCGAAAGCGGGACATAGTAAAAAACGTATATAATAAAATTAATCAAGAGTTTTTAAATATTTTACCCTTTTATTCGAATTCAAATTACGTTGACGTGACAAGTGATAGCAAAATATTAATAAAAATATATTATTTTAAATCAGATTTACTCTAACGTTAAATAGTTGAGTCTTCTGAATTAAAAAACGGACGGTTAAGTTATCCCCGAAAGCGGGACTGAGCTTGTCCCGCGTGGGATATTTAATTTTGATTTAAAACGCTGGTCGGTAGGCACTCGTTTCAACAAAGATCTCGCCCTTTTCTATACATTCGTTTCTTTCGTGAGCTAGGCGTTTTCAAAAACCTACTCTGTTATAAAGACGTTAAAAGAATTTAAGTTAAATAATCTTCTATTCAATAGCAAACAATTTACTCGAAACTAATGTATTTTATTTATTTGAGTTAGCCCGCAGTTTTCAATTCTATTCAATAAATTGCTGAAAGGTTTTTGCCCTTCAAGAACATTGTACCTATTTAGACCGTCGCCCTTAAAAAGGGGAATATTTTACTGAAACGAGTAAATTCGTCTTGCGTTCTGACTATTTTTACAAATGTTAAAAATGTGAACGTTTCGTAATGATAAAACATTAAAAAAAAAATACAGACGAATTGATAACCTCTTTTTTGAAGTCGTTTAAAAAAACCGTCGTCTACTTTTTCACCTTTTTAAAAATCTTTTCTATTTTAAAATAGTTGGAGAGTTTTGTGATCGCCATCGTCCCAGATGCCAAATTGCTGTAGCGCACTGTAAAGAACAACATAACAATTAGTTAGGCTGTGGCGGTAGTCGTTGTCATCCGCTTTTATTCTGAGCCCATACTGGTTTGCCGGTATCTCATTTATAATATTAGTAGTATAGGATGGTACGGAACCCTTCGTGCGCGAGTCCGACTCCCACTTGGCTGGTTTTTGTGCCTATGTTACAACGATGATTTTAGAATCGTATACGAGTAGATCTATTTATTGAAATGAAACTCCTGTCTGCACCCCGACTGCAAAAAACTTACAGAATCTGTTTAGTGATCCGTTACGTCGAAGTTATTTACCAATCGCAGGAACAGCAATCAATACTGCGTCGGCTACGAGCGCATAGAACTCCCCGTTGCAGTTAATTTAAGTTGCTCAACTCCGAACTCACTGGCGTGTTTGAAATTCCGTCTGGACTCCGAAAGGCAATCCTATGTTCCGAAATACATGCGAGTATATGCTTCCCTCTGTGAATTCTGCATTTTCCCTGTAAATCCATTAATTAAATCGTTTCGAATATCGGAAAATGTTTTCGCTTTGAACAACGTTAATTGGCTTTATTTATACCTCGTACAGGCATTTCCAAAATTCCGAACCTTTCGAATTACATTATACATTATTTTGCAATGTCCGATATCGCATATTCACTGATCCGCATTCCCCCTTTGTTCTGCAGTCAGCGGCAAAAGTTGAAAACATGTTCCAAATTGAAAATTTAACTTTAGGCGAACATAAAATCAGCAGTTGTACATCGATAGGTAAATTGAGAGCTTGGAAATGTTGGTCTTCTTTTGTTGATGACTACGGTCAGCAAGAAGCGGAAGCGAACAGGAGTTACTCTAAAAGTAAAACAACGTAGGTTCACAGAACGCTGTTGTTAGCACGTCAACTGCGTTCTGCAAAACTTTGTTGTTTTAGTTTTTGAGTTCCCCCTGTTCGCTTATTCGTTTTCACACAAGTGAATCCAACGAGGGAAAACTTTTTAACACTACTGAAATTGAAAATTGAAATTACGAAATGCATTGCCGTGTACTTTTTGTCGCATTCTATATTTTCACATTTGCAACTAGATGTTTTTAAGTCAACTTTTGTGTAGGCTGAATTTGAGATTTGCGAAACGGGTTTTAACCAAATATATGTTTATATATCATTATTACCCGAGGTAGATAATGACCATGCTCTAGGCAAGCGTGATCCACCATCCACCGCGTCGACACTTACCACCAGGTGAGACTGCGGTCAAATGCTTAATTATTCTAGAATAAAAAAAAACAAATTAAAAAGTAGATTCTCATTTCAATAATTGTGTATTTCTATAATATAATTCAAAGACTTAATGACAAAAACTTAGAAACAATATTTTAGACTAGCCTAAAATCTTGTACAATAATATGATAATGAACACAATATAAAAATGCTCTCAAACGGCATCCGTATTGAAACGATGCAACGCGATCGTCCTAGGTACCCATTCTTATTGGGAATAAATTGCAACGGTTTCGAGCGTGTTGTAACTAACACAATCAGTGCTCAAATTGTCAATTTCACATGTGTCTGCGGCACACGACGTGCGGACCTAATAGGCAATTGAGTATCAATCACAGCCCAATTTGCTAACAAATCTTACACCGGAAATAGCCATGTGCGTCGCGTTGGCGCGGCGGCGGCGCGGCGGTGCGGTGGGCGCACTATTTGCGGCGTGGGATGTATTCTGAAATTTCGCCTCTCGGCTCCTACTGTTAACGCGTAGTAAACCAATAAATCGCATATAAACTTTATGTATCGTCAAGGTTTTTAGTTCATCACTTTTTTTCAAGATGTAGTGTGTATAATGAGTTATACTTTTTATTTTTCTTATCATAAATACTAACCTAGAATTATGTAGAGAGTGATATTAAACAAAATTGATTAACTCTATTTCAATAATACTTAGGTGACAGATAGGCAGGTAGATAATATGATAATTATCTACCATTTTTATTTATTACAGTATAATTGAAGAGCTACTATTTCAAACTTTATTTCGATTAAAGGATGACCTAATTTCGGAATACATTTATGGTATACGCCACTTGCATTAGCTAATGAGGTACTCCGAGTTCGGCATTGGCACTGTTGTTTAATAGACAGAACTGCAGATAAATGCACTCCAATTCCGCAAAATGGGTTAAAACTGACTTACTGTTAATACAATTTCGCACTATTTGTCTGTTATACGTCCGCTGTTTTAAATGATATTGAAGTCAAAGGCTTTACGACATGTAGGTACTCCCAATTATTTCGTTCGCCACCGAACCAGCTAACAAGGTGTGCAGCGTTTATAATTTGATTTCGCCTGTCTGGCGGCCGAACCCTTTGTTATTTGTTCGTACGCGTAGTGACACGGCAATAATTAGTGCAGGCGCCTGGCGCGGACGCGGGCGCGGGGCTTGCCTGCTTTATTAACAGCTGGGGTCTGTCTATGTTTGGCAACGCACGATTCGAGCGTTTAAGCACAGCTAGTGGTCGAGTATATTTAATGATAGATACTATTCCAACACTATAGTATCTTTTGCAATAGGTGCTAGTTGCTACAGCCCATTTAGTAGGTACCAGCTATGTACTTATGTATATATATAATATTTGTATATTTATTATATTATATTAAGTTTATCCATTATATTAATCCATCACCATCCACCATTAAGCCACCGTCCGATCTCCTAGTTATATCCTCTCTATGCATCATTTGGCCACCCGCGTGTACGTAAAAGAAAATGTAATGGTGTTTTACCAACATTAGACATGAGATAAATAAAATATTTGAAATCAACAACGTCACATAATCGGTTTCCCGACAAACTCTCAGCAATAGGGTTTGCGACTGGAGCCCCGATCGCGCCCTCTCCCGGAGCGTTCCGCACGTATCCACTAAAATTTAATTACCTGACGTAAATCATGGAGCTAAGAGCCGGTCACTTTAGGTCGGCCCAATACTTTAAAGTGTGAGATGTATTTTGGCGTATTTAAATTGATGCGTTCAAAATTACTAACCGACATTTAAACGCTGATTATTACACAAACTACATTGAATATTTTACAAGATGGTTTTTACTTGATAGTTATTGCTACGCCTGCCCATAACAGGAACGATTCGACTACTACATTGTAAGAATAGAAAGACAGAGTTAGGCAAAATGGTGCTGACATTAGGTATCTTTTGTCCATAGATCGCCGCGCTAGCGGACGGCAAAGAGTGGAGTCCGGCAGATTACCAGCCGGAGATGATGGAGAAGGCCCAGGAGTGGAACCAGTCCAGAGACTTTTATTCTTCTGGCGACAACACCTTCCACGCCTCTGGATCTGACCCTAACATCAGTTACCAGTGAGTATTTCTTATTTTTTTTTCTTAACTCGTTTGGGCCTGATCTTAAAATCAGTTCCTAGTATGTATATTTCATCTTCTCGTTCTTTTTTATGGTAATGTTTCAGAATATTGTCTAAGGTGGCTTTTGGTTTAAACAGCAAATACAAATTCTTTATTGACGATGTAATTTTACAGCTTCATTTTGAATCCATGGGCTACTATGGGAAGAATAAATTGCTCATTTGCTGTACAGTTAAGAAGATCACACGTTCTTGTTGCAAATGAGCGATATCTCCTTCGGTGCTAGCAAAGTTCGCCGTCGACGGATACGCCAAGGAGGACATCGTCTGCTTATACTATGGAAACTAGTGTAAACGGTGTTTAAGTAGTCGGTCGCTTCTCCCATATCAATGCGCTATTAATTAAGTCAATGGATTTTAAGTAGGTCGTGATAATTGGACTGCGATGGTGCAGATTCCTTATTGGTTCAGTAAATTACGTATTTGAGTATTTAAATAGTTTGTGCACAAGCATTAGAAGTCTCTCTTTTGGTTCAATGAAATTTAGAGAATTTTATGAATTATATTATTATGAAACAACACACATTACTGTTAGAGTTTCGCTGCAATAGTATTGAAGTTCCACATATTTACTGAAGCCAGCACTGTTTCTCGGATATGTTATTATGAAACTGATTTGCGGAACTTTGTTTGATCTAGTTACTTCCGTTCCAATTCCGAGTACCACTGCGCGAAACCTGCAATCATTGTGATGGCATAATAGCAGCTCCAAACATTACAGCACGTATAATGATAACTCAAGCTAGAGCGTGACTGGTCCGAACAGTTACCATGGAATGAGTATAAGCTAGAATGAACTTGTGTATCCAAGGCAATGACGCAGTTTTCTACTTTATTTGTTTGACCAAACTGCCCAGAAAGAGGGTCATATTTTTTGGTCGTATGTATAGTAGGTATGTGTTGCAAATGTCTCCTTCAGTGCTAGCAAAGTTCCCTGTGCCAAAGAGGACATCATCTTTGGGCGCGTCCTGCCGTTTAAAGAGATAGATAGTTTTTGATAAATGAGGTATAATTGGATTTGTCTTAATCTCGAGAGTGACGTGATAATGAAGTTTCACACAAGCTATATGGCGGTTGTAAGAGGTCACATTGGATTTCCGATGGTACAAAAAGTTATCGAAGCATAGGTACCTGTTTGTTCTCGACTAAGAGACACCTCGGTTGTTTAATTTCGGGGAACATGACGCCGGTAAGGGGTTCCTTTCCTTGACCGTTCGCATAATAAATCAGTGGTATGTTAACCTTATACGAATGTCGTGTTTCCCAAGTAAAGTGCAAAATAATAATCGGCTACGTGGCACATCCTGTGAAGTTCAAAGCGAGAGTCAAGAGGTCGACTATTCATTGTCGGAGGGGTCCTGAGTCCTGGGTGGCAGAATTGCAAAATTGATCCACTTAAAGCGTTTGTGGTTGACTTTGTATGATGCATGTACATTGATACGTTAGTAGTATTTCAAATTTGTACTTGTGAAACCGAATCTTTTAAATTGGTTTCATCCGCGCGTGATCTCGATCGATGTATTTGTAAACCATTAATAATTTGTTCTATCATACGATAAATGACTCATCATCCGCATCTCCTTTCTATCTACGCAGTAAAATAATGCGTAATACCTTTTTAGATGCGCAGTAGAGTCGGCTTTGATGATTCTTTCGTGAAATAATAATTTCATCCCCCATCTAAAACTGAGGGTACCGCGTCCCCTCATGAAGGGGCTCGCATTTGTAGATGTAGATACTTATAGGTAGATGTGAAATTTGATTGACATTGCGCTGTTTGCTTTGTTGTACACAGTAGGTATGCTGCGCGCCCTACGGAGGGTCCTTTGAGGTGCAGTCTATGGATGAAGGATTATTTGGAAAATATTCACGAAGCCGGGTATTCGAGTACTCCGTCGGCTGCTGGATGGGGTTGGCGCCCCTTTATATTTGAAGTTCCTATGTGTTCCTATGGGGTTTAACGCAGGGGTCCTGTTCCCAGTTTCCTCATTTTTGAAGGCCAAGGGTGGCTCCCTTGCCCTTGAAAATTCGGTATCCTTCGACACGGCGATATGCGTCGTTCGATAGACGTGAATTTATTCGCTTTGTTTACCGAGAGAGTTTTATCCCATTTTACTAAACTGAAGTTTATGGTATAATAATAATTCATCATCATCATTATAGACAGCTCATTCAACCCACTGCAGGGCATGAGCCTCCTGCCTCTTACGCCATTCATCCCGGCCTTGAGCCGATTTGGTCCACGTGTTACCTAAAACTTTTATAATGTCGTCGGCCCACCGTTGGATCGGTCTTCCGAGACTGCGCTTACCGACACGTGGCCACCATTCTGTAAGGGATTTACTCCACCTGCCATCGCCACATGTGCCTTATAATTATGAGGATGTATAATAGGTCTGTGTTCAAATGGTTTTCCAAATAAACAACAAAAAGCACGTGTTAAAAATACGGCTTCGGCAACTTACTACGCGCAAGCTATAATTAGTCGTTTTTCTGATGTCCTCTTCAAATTCAATCTGAATCTGTAATTTAACTTAGTTAAGCTCTATCGCTCTGAAAGATTCATAAATAAAACCAGTTCGATTCTCCAATGTGTCAATTGATCGCTAATTATGCTATACGTTAATAGCTCGCAAATTTTCGCTATTGTCAGGTACGAAACTAAAATGGCGGTTATCGCTACTCGAATAAAAGTTAGACCCCCCCATCAGGTCGACTGTATAGAACACTGTATAGTTTACAGAAATAGTGGAAGAAAAAGAGAAAAAAAAATACACGAACCTAAAATACTACTGCGAACAAAATTGAACCGTGAAATGCAGGCGGAGACTTCGCCATTGTTACATTTCAACTTTGGACTTCAATGCCTACGACTGCATTTGACGATTCAATTTTGTTCGCAGTTGAGTCTTATTTTTTTTTCATATCTTGTACTTTCTTTAGCTATTCACATTCCAAATTGCATTTAAACATGCATAAATTGCATAATAAGCTGCATATATTTTAGTAAGCCTTTTTATTATGGTACCCCATTGGATACGTTTTGTAGAAAATCATTTTTAGAAGACATTTAATTTGCCACCAAAAACCCGCGATTTTTTTTATTTTTTGTTTTACCCAGTGTCACTCTCACAATTACGACATATATAACGACACCTCTCAAGCTAAAACCCATCAAGTCGTTGAGACTACAGAGCATGCCAAAGAAATATACAAACATACAAATAATGTTACTGAGCTTGGACTCCTGGAGGCTTACCATGACGTCTTATAGCGATTCAGTTTAGGACCTAAACTGAACTGCGTCGCATAATCGTACCATGACGTCTTATTAGCGACTCAGTTTAGGTTTCCGCCATTTTGAACCTAAACTGGATCGCAAGTCATGATTTCGTTCATTCTTTTCGTACCATGAGCTATATTTAAAACCTATTTGAACCTATACTGATCCTATTAGCTGTCAAAATTAGCGTCTCAATAAAAGTTAATATTTTCACAACCAAAGTTGAGCCTTTTTGGTTATATATCTTAATAGCGGCGGCCCCGCGGTTTCACCCGCGTAGTTCCTCTTCCAGTGGCAATACGGGTATAAAATATAGCCTTTATTACTCGCTCATAATGTAGTTTTCCATTAGATAAATAATTTTAAAAATCGGTGCAGTGGTTTAGCCGAAACCTTATATATTTCCATACAAACTTTCTTCTCCTATTGCTATTTTACCTTGTGGATAATTTTTTTACAAAATTTGAATGACACTTTTATTTATATCTAATCAAAAGCACAAAAATAAGTTTCCAGCTTCTAGCTTAAAATATGAAGAAACTTCCATACTAACTTTCATCCCCTATTTCAACACTTTACAACCCTTTTCTCGCATTAAAAAGTAGCTTATGTCCTTTCTCAGGCTCTAGAGACTAGGCTGTACCAAATTTTATTTAAATCAGTTCAATAATTTAGGCGTGAAAGCGTAGCAGACAGACAAAACGACGGACAGTTACTTTCGCATTTATAATATAAGTAGGGAAGTAGGGATTATTTTGATTTCAGTGTAAAAATCATAATAATTAAGTGTATGTATTTGTGTGTGCACTGTCGCCTTGGGAGTTTAAACTTAGGGCTACTGATTCCCACAGCCGGCGAGAGTATTCCCTGGCTTGCGTGATTTTATTATAGCACGTTGCAATCTCGTTGTGCCTATTTATGAAATCCCAAAGGTGTTCAAGTTGGCCGTAGCTTACTCGTTGACGAGAAGTTTCACTGTATAATATAAAGAAAACCACTTAAAATAGCCGCTAACACTTGAGACGTAAGCTTGGGAATTTTGGAGTATAGATTCATGCGTGTAAGTACCTACTTAAGAAATAAGGTTTTTATATAATATGCAAAATATTAGTCAGAATTACTGACGCCATTGTGAATTTATAAACCACATAAAAAGAAGTCGAAAATAGTATTTTATAAAAAACAGCACAAAAGCGCGCGTATTTTCAATATACGAACTCTTTCGTGCAGTATTTTCTAATTAGAGTCGAAGAACATTCATCCGTCCGTCACTCATTAATCAAATGTCAAATGTCGAAAATATAAAAGGAACGTTCTAAAAAGATATCAATTCTAGGACCACAATATTTTACTCGTAATTTAATTTAAAAATGATCTTAAATAAATAATAAATCAATAAACATTATTGATACATACATCTAAATACTTAATTAAATTACTTAGGTGTTGTGTCTTCACACAAATGACAAAATATGCAATATGAAAATAAGCGTAATTTTCCGAAACATTTTTTGTTGTTTTTTCTGAACGCAACCAAAAGAAAGAAACACGGCTAAACGAAGTTAGCAAAGGATGTTGATATAGTGTTGTCTCTTTCCAACAGAGTGACGTCATAGTAGACGTGAGAAACTATCGTTCATTCATTCTTATTGTTAACGATCCAATAACGATTTTGTTTAGGTGTAGGTCATGGTACGAAATTATGCGGTGCAGTTTAGGAACCTAAGTTGAACTGAGTCTAAACTGAGCCGCTAACTAATAGGTGAGAGTAGGCCCCCTGATCGGAAGTCGGAGCCGAAATCGGAACTTCCGATTGATATTACACCTCCGTTTCCGACTTCGTTTTCGTCGCTTTTATATCGGAGGTTTTAATCGGAGTTCCTGCTTCATTAGGAGTTAATTTATCGGATTTAATTTGCTAACTGTTTTAAAAACGTGATTATTTTTTGCTTATATCATGCAAGTCTATAATTATTGGACCGAAATTAAGCTGGTTGGTTGAATAATGTTTGTACTATGTTATTTTATCACGCCTGCCCTTAACAGATCTCTCTTCTGCCACCACCTCCATCTCCGATTCTGACTCCGACAAACCAAATTTAATAACTCCGACTCCGTCTTCGGTTCCCATTAAAGCACCTCCGTTACATCCTTAATACATACATACATAAATATATACATACACACGCAAACACATACATACATACAATACAATAATTCTTGATTGAACACCAAAAATCTTAAATAAATGAAAAAAACAGTAGAACGGGCGGCCTTATCGCTTAAAGCACACATACTTAAACACACAGCACATACATAACACACAATTATAAACTAGAAAAACACAACCCTCCTTCTGACGCAGACCAAATTGAATATTTAATACTAATTTGTTAAAACTGAACAAAAATAGACCGAAATGAATGGTCACAATTTGATGAATGCGAGAACGCCTATTGGAATTATAGTCAGAGAGCTTACGACCAAAACCTTGTGCTATCGTTTTCCGACCTAAACCGTATAACGTCGTTAAATTAGGTGATTCTTAACCTGATCTGGTAGGAGATATAAGTCTGAAACGTAGTAACATGTTGTGACATATCTAGTAAATATGTCAAAAAAATTGGCATTATTATAACAATACTTAAAATGTTCATAAAATTCGAAATTTTCTTACAAATGGTTAATTTTCAAACATTTCATCATTCATCAATTCATCTGGGCTGGGCACCTTTTCAAAACTGTCAAAAAATTTAAGTAGAATACTGTTATCAAACATTTACATGTCCATAGTAATTCCAACAACATAAAACTTTTGGAGTCGCCCGGCAAAACGCCCCGGTATTTGCTACTTTTTTTTAAGAGAATGTTTGGTAAGTGGCGTTTGGTTTTGAAGAACAACTCATCACCCTAATTAAACTTCCATTAGAAGCAATATAAATAGGTTAAACATCAATTAGAACTAAAAAAAAAGACTAAGTATAAGTTATAGTTTAAAATATTAATTGTTTTTTGGTTGCGATAAAAAGTGTGTTTATGCAAGTCCACCATCATCATTGCGGATTCCATAAAAAGTATTTTTAAACCTTTATCTTAGTTCCCCATATACCAATGGATGTTCAATGTAATCGAACCAAACAATTTGGTACGGTTTTGGTCGTGAAATGATTGTGGTCGTAGTCTCTCCAACTATAATGTATGCCTTTGAAAATGACCACCTCAATTTCCAGCTAACGAACGCCTGCAATTTATTGCCTTGTCGTATCGAGCCATATCAAGGCTAAATAAAGGCTGAGTTGATCAAATACATTTTTAATCATAATATGCCTGTTGCATGGTGAGGTGGTAGTAGTAGTGCATGTCACTAATATTCTTACCAGTCAGTTGACCGTTACTTCGCCAACTGAACGCGTCTGCAAGTTCTTTGTGTAGTTACAAAATAAATATTTATAGATGTGGAACTATTGGTCTGTCGATACTCTTTTTATAAGCTTTCTTTTAAATTGTTGTGCTGTTAGTTAATCTTATTCAAATCGTGTTAGTAAATTTTCACACAGTTCCTGTTGTTCATTTCAGTTTAAAATTTAACAATGAACTTTAATGCTAATCGGGCTCTTAGCTAATTTTACAAATTCAACTCACTTTACTTGAATTATTGGAGTAATCATTATAGATCATTCTGGTTTTTTATAATTTTCAAATAACCTAGTGCGCTCGGACTTGGAATATAATTAATTTTTTTAAGAGGTTAAAGTTATTTTGTATTATCTAGGCATCGCTGATTGAAAGTAAGTAAGGCTTTAGCGTTCAAAATACTTTATCTATTATATTATAATAGTGTTTAAATAAAAATAAAGTTATTTTTCGAGCCGTTTTAACCAGAATGATTACAAATAGACTTTTCAATTTAGGACATAAAGTGTTTCAGATATCATCGTTTTAGTTTTTAAGATTCTTAAATATGGGTTATTTTTTTACTCAATATATAACTTAAAGGTATCGACAGAACCAATAATTTTTGAGCAAAATCTATATTTCGGAAATCACTTTAAAAAAATAAAATTGGTGCCGGACCATTTTATTGCTATTTCTAACTATTATTTGGGTCAATTTCATAAATAGTGCTCCTTTCATTGGATTACTTTTACGTGAAATTAGACTTTTATGCCAAATTTCAAGTGTTCAGTGGCTGTTCGCTGTTATAGATCTTGAGCGTTAGTTCGTTAGCACTTGTAGGCAGTGACTACCCTAATGTATTTTTGGTGACACAAAAGTGTCACACATTTGAAAAGAATACTATGTTATGTTTTCGTAAATCATTGAAACACATAGGAATAAGTAACACAAATTAGTTTTAGCTGGGACAAGGTTATATTAGTAAATTTCAGGATATTTGAACAGTAATGCCGGTTTTTGATTGTCATATAACACTCTTAAAACTTAGTCTTTCACACATATTTCAAGAACAATTTAAATAATTTTATTTTTAAATCCATTCTGATTGTATCTAGAAAAGAAAGGATATATATATATATAACAGGCTAAGTTTATGAAATTGACCCATTTTACAATCGTGTTCCATTTTTGTTCTTTCTTCCTGTTATTTTACAATGTTGTTCTTTTTGTATTATTTTTTCTTATAATACTTATTATTTTTCAATCTTGCTCCATTTTCGTACGTATTTTCTTTTGTTTTTAAATTTCGCTCCACATTGTTCGTTTTGCCAATTATTTTTCAATCTTGCTCCATTTTCGTATGTATTTTCTTTTGTTTTTACATTTCGCTCTACATTGTTCGTTTTTCCAGTTATTTTTCTATCTTGCTCCGTTTACGACGTATTTTTATATTTCGCTCCACATTGTTCGTTTTACCAATTCTTTTTCAATCTTGCTCCATTTTCGTATGTATTTTCTTTTGTTTTTAAAGTCTGCTCCACATTGTTCATTTTTCAATTTTGCTCTGTTTTCGTACGTATTTTCTTTTGTTTTTAAATATCGCTCCACATTGTTCGTTTTTCCAGTTATTTTTCAATCTTTCTCTGTTTACGACGTATTTTTAAATTTCGCTCCACATTGTTCGTTTTACCAATTATTTTTCAATCTTGCTCCATTTTTGTATGTATTTTCTTTTGTTTTAAAGTTTGCTCCACATTGTTTGTTTTTCATATTATTTTTCAATTTTGCTCTGTTTTCGTACGTATTTTCTTTTGTTTTTAAATTTCGCTCCACATTGTTCGTTTTTCCAATTATTTTTCAATCTTCCTCCGTTTACGTACGTATTTTCTTACGTTTTTAAATTTCGCTCCACATTGTTCGTCTTGCCAATTATTTTTCAATCTTGCTCCATTTACGTATGTATTTTCTTTTGTTTTTAAATTTGGCTCCTTATTGTTCGTTTTTCCAATTATTTTTCAATGTTGCTCCGTTTACTTACGTATTTTCCTTAGTTTTTAAAATTCTCTACACATTGTTCGTTTTCTGATTATCGTTCCAATTTCTCTTCATTTTAATTCCATCTTAGTTCGTTTTTTTCCTTTAATAATGTTTGAGTGCTTTAGGTCCTTCTCCGAATTAGCGACAAGAATCATACAACGCCAAGATCATTAAAAATGTTTTCAAAAATGCGCAACCCCATCGAAGACAGCAGTTCCGTTAGTTCTGATGACTTTGCGCAGTACGCAGCGGGATATACTAGTAGTGAAGAGGAACTCAGACCTCTCCTCTTCGATAGCTGCCGTGACGAAAGTAGCGGCTCGGATAGTGACCATAAGCTTATGGAGGCATTGGAGCCATTGAAGTATATAATAATTAATGTTTTCCTTTGTGTGAAATCATACTCATGCAGTAGTCGAACAATGATGTCCTGCCACTGTCACATACATACATACACACACGGCATCGCGAACTAAAAGCGCATTCTCTCCACCGCACACCGTGTCATAGTGTTCTCGATTGCTAATAAAAGTAAGTAAAGAGTATGATTTGATTCGTTTCTCTTTACTTTCACATGTGCTTGCATAAATTTTCAGAATCATTCAGTTGTTACGAGTACCCGCGAATTCAGCTACCCACCAGTTTTCCAGTCAGTTTTCCACCAAAACCCAGAGGATTATAATGCCGGCACCGCGCCGCTTAAAATCACTTTTTAGCAATAACTCGGTTTCTACTCGCTTGAATGAAGTGTAATGTACCCACAAACATCCAAATCACAAATATTAATGACTGTATGTACTAGACAAAAGCAGGTCCGATTAATTTAAAATCATCATACCGACGAACCTCGACGTTTCGATCATATTACTTGACCATGGTCACGAGAAGACTGTCGATTGATTGACCAATCTGTGCACGAATTAGATCGATTTTTTCTAGTATAAATATGAATTCAATTTGCTAAAGCTTAAGACCTTGTAATGACCGTATGTTTTTCAACAGCGACGAGGACAGCAGCGGCCGGTACACCGGATTCGGCAACACGGCGCGGCAGTCCCAGTCGACTCCCATGTCGCCTGCCCACAGCGGGAATGATCTCGTCGACACTACCATGTCTTCGCTCGCATCGGTGAGTCCATAGCACTGGCCTTCACAGCCCTGGCCTTTCCTTTCAGAGAAACTTCTAGAAACGCCTAGGGTGTAGATCCAGAGCTGCCTCGAGTGGCGATTGAATAAATCTATACCTATAATTCAGGTAGGCAGTTAGGTTATGTCATCGCAGCTGGCTGGCACGTCAGATAAAAGTTGGTATAGTTGCCGCAGTTCCAGTCTGGTCTTCTAAACAAAGAGAAGAAGAATGAAGAAGAGAAGAAGCGTATTTTTTCCAGGGTAAGCAACGAAGACGACTTGACGGTGACCACTTACCTTAAGACGAGACGTCTGATTTGCGTAATTATTTTAATCTTTTAAAATAATGTGATGATAATATCAACAGAGCATCGAATAACTCAAAGAAATTATTCGCTCAGCTGGCTTCTCCTGAAGTCTAGCAGATAACGGCACGGCGCATTAGATAACTACAAGGGGCAGGCTTCCCTTGTTCGCACAGTGCCGCATTTCCTCGACGTTCTATCCCTTTGTTCGGAAACATCTTTTATTAGAGCGAAAAATAGTGCTCGCTAGCGACCGCTTTCATACGTATCCAAATCACAAAGGCCCCCACTGTGTTTGTCTGTGTGGATGTTTAGTATCAGAAAACACTGTTTTTTAACAGTTTTCACCATTAGACAGACTAGTTTAAATAATAACTACTGGATATTTTTTGAAAATTAACTTTGTAACGTATTAATTTTGTGAAGTTATATTATGTCGATCCTTAGCGCTATCCGCGCGGAGTCGGGGCGCGTCGCTATTATATCTGAAACCAGAGCCAACGCAGACACATCCAAAACCTAGCTAAGTATACGTAAACCCTCGAACGGCTCTGTAGCTATGATACCTAGAAATATCATATCAGAAATATGATACGAAAATAGAAAACTTTTAATCAGTTTCTGGCGGTGACATGGAATTATTTACTACCATGTCGATGCATCGAACTGTTCCCACAAGGGCATATTAGTGATATTAGTCTGGCATTCTTTGGGTTTTTAAAGATCTTTCGCGAGGAACAAGCTTGTATCTTTTTCGTTACACGAATTTAATTTGAAGGACTAAAATTCCTTGACGTATACGTGCCGATAAACGATCACCTCGAGCTTAAGTGCCCTATGTTATCGCCCACTCTCAACTTTGACTCTTATATCGAGACAAAGGCCCAAAGTCTACAGAAACGTCTGCATTTTAATTGTTGTAACATGAGGGTGTTCAAGTAAATCACGACAGACTAATTCTTGTTGAGCATGCAAAATCGTGACCGCATCATCGCTTAACTTTACGTAAAATTGTGGTCCAATGGTAACCTGTCAATCATTAAAGTAATCAATCAGAAGTATTTGCCTAACATAGGTTGCAATTATTCATCATAAATTCACAAATGTTCGTCACAACGCACCCCTTTGGTACTTAATTGAATATTTTGCTAATAGGATCTCCCCTACGGCTTTCGAAGCTGAGGGCTTGGAACCCTTTACTGCGCAGTAGTAATCCTGTTTGTTTTTTAGTACTTAAAGCACTCTGATATTCCGACGTCAATATACATGCCTATCGGATTAATATCTCTACTATTTTAATCCACAGTTCATTACTCGATTAATGAATCGTCAGTTCATTTGCCCCAATAAGGTATTGCAGTTTTCCGAGGTAGCTCTTTCTGCAATATATACCAAGATTGGCTTAGAACATTGTACTACGAGGATAGTTTATCAAATATCCTAACAGCCAGACTCGCAGACGGCTAAGTTGCTAATAGGATTTGCTTTGATTAAACCACGATTGATCGCTTACGGCGGCGTTTTAAGTTGAAAATCTATGTATAGTTTTTTTTCATTTCAGAGTACATAGTTAAACCCCAATCTTTTTGCAATATAGCTGCTAAGTAGATAATCTAAGCGTAACCCCAAACTTTGAAATTATCCAAGTATGTTTTTGAGAGCACTTTTCTTATCAATCACATTGAAAAAGAAATTTGACCCAGGCTTGTGATCGTAAAAGATAGGTATAGTGGTGGTATCGATCATTACGTTATGTCACTATTAAATGTACTCTATGGTATCGTCTTTAGTCTCTCGTTGTGCATTATTTGGCCGGAGTTCCTTTGGAGTTAGTTTGATCAAAAGTATCTACGAGTACATAACGTGTTACTTTAATATAACTAAGCTACACAGCTGCCAGGTAATAGTTTGTCAGTATCCAAAGAGGAACCGGCACTGGTAGTATAATTGCATTACCGATGGGATGTCACAACCCACTGAGCCGTATTCCTTTGGACCTCTCGTGCTGAATAGCAAAGTTAGATTGCCTCTCGTGGATCAGCGAGATCACGTTCACTAACTTCGACGTTAACTCTTAAAGTCGGTGGAACGAAATACGAACTGAGGATGCAGCGAGAGAAAACTCATTTAGTGTTGAGACGGCTCACGGAATCGAAACGTTGTTGATTAAAATTAACGACTTTAAAGTGAACCCTGCAACTTTTCCGAAGATGTTTAATAGCTGCAACATGCTTTATCCTTTGTTTGGGAGTTTGAGACTCTGCACCACAGACGAAAAAAGCGTTTACAACTTTGCTCTGTCGGATCTCAAAGGACATTCATTTTTTAATAGTCTGGATTCTAACGACATCACAAATTAAAAAACGCTGAGCTGGCTTTGAAAAGAGCTTTACCGGCAAAGTTGCGCAAATACATCATAACATATATTACTATTATTTAAAAAAGTTGGTTTGGACTACAGATAAAGGGACAGAGTTTTTTTTTATTAATTATAATAATTGTACTATAATTGTACATTTTCAGACGGCGCGGTGCGCAATATGAAGTCTCATTGTGATTATTGTAATTAAGGCCTTAGTATGCAATTATGCATACAGCGCGACAGCACGGACAAAGTAATTAATTGTCTTTGCCTGATGTTGAAGTATTTTTATCCAAATAATTCATATTACACAATTGTACTCGTATATAATTATTTTCTTTTTATGTTGATTGAAATTGGAATATTTATTTTTTGATTATATTGTAAATGTGCATAGTAAGGTATGCAATTATACATACAGCGTGACAGCATGGACAAAGTAATAATCAGTATTTGCCTGATGTTGAAGCATTTTTATCCACATAATTCATATTACACGATTGTCTATAATTATTTTCTTTTTATGTTGATTGCAATTGGAATATTTCTTTTTAGTTATGTTGTAAATGTGACTTCGGTTGCTGACTATCTAAATAGAAAATAATTAGATGCCTTCGTCAAAACTATCCAGACATTACTTTGCCATTACACACGAAACGTGTCATAAACTTTCGATATTATAAGTCGCTATCCCGAGCTTCATAAGAAATATAAAGTTCCCGAGTCTCGACGGCCTCCTTTCAGTAGCTTCGTCTAGATTTTCTCATTAATTTGCTTAAATTCTGGACAGTTTCCACTCCACCTCTAATATTCAGACGAGAACTATTTTCCTGCTCGTTTTTTTTTAATATAAAGCAGATCGCTTGAACGGGTAGGTACGTGATTTTTATTCCGCAGACTATTGTATTCGATGCTTTTCAAAAGGTAGCGCCTCGTAACAAAGAAATAAAAAGCGTGAACTGTAGAACTAGTAAATGGAATTCCAATTGGTGCTGGGCTACGATTTGAATTTCTACAATTCTCGATTTGCCTGGAGCACCGCAAAAATACGTAAACACATTGTTCAGATACGAATAACAATAGTTTTCTATTGGCATTTATTTAATACTAGCTACATACGGCCACGATTCGCTGTGGCTCAGTTTAATATCAATTATTGGGGAAGTGAATACCGAATTTCCCGTTTCCGTGGAAACTACGGACTAAAAAAATATTATTACATTATTATTATTAAAACGTATACTTAAATACTTATATATAGAAATGCGGCGTTGTGTAACAATTTCAAGTAAATACATTGAGTGCTTTTTTGAGTTTTGCGGAGAGGAACATACTGAAGCTGATATTTGTATAAATATCAATTATAATTTACTTGCTCAGAAATCATCATTATATTATATTAGTGATGTCTCATTTCATATGAAATACATGTCCTAACTTCACGTGAAATACTTATGCATACAATATATAATTGAAACTGACAAGACAGCTATTTTTATCGCTGATGGGTTATTTTGGAGAAGATATTTCGTGTTGTCTTCCGTACAATTTTGCACACCTAATTAGGCAAAACATGTTTGTACATTTACTTAGAATTTTATAAGATCTTGCATGCATTGTTATTTACTGTACCTATGCATGTAATCGCACGTGTTTATGCAAATAAATGAATCTTTATCTTATCTTTATCTTTACACATTATTAGGATAATTATTTAGACTTCGAAGAGTATTTAGAGCGAGCGACACGTCATTCGCCGTAATTACCATTGCGTGATTCGCGTGCGAGTGCGGCTTAACCCTACTGCATTTTTTATGAGATTTTGGATGTTATAACGCCATTAACCCGTTACTCAATTTCTATTCCGCTTTAAAATTCTCTCTAATACCCTTTTCAATTTGTCGTTCGACATTTCAGCCGCTATGTCTACAACCGCGCCTTTTATTTCCAATGAATGTTTACTTCAACAAAATAAATGTTCGATCTGTTATTGCTTTCATATACCTCGGTAGTATTTGCGAACAGGCAAACATTGTAGCTCGATGCAAAATAAAGCGAAATTGAAATATTTATTGAATTCTGTAAAGTGGCAGTCGCGCTGAATATACCTTTATGGCTGTTTAAAAATCTAGCTCTAATTTGATTTATTTTCTTTTGACTATTTTTTCACCAATATTTATAAAGATACGATATTCCTTTAGGGAATTGAGTAAAGCAAAATTTAATTTATATCATGTGTGTACTTTTTCATAGTTATACATTTTTTTTAAATAATACGTTTGGAAGTAACAACTGAAAATCGCGTTTTATTAAAAAAAAGTTGTCAAGCCCTTATTGGAAAACCCTTTACTTAAGTGACAAAATTATCGACGGTCTTTAGTCGTAAAAAATTTAGGTAAACAAACATGCCGCCACAAAATCTTCGAAGGCATTTTCGACTCCTTAAGAACTGAAATTTGTGACTTGGAAAGAATTATCCAGATTGTGGAAAACGTCGTAATCTGTTGATTTGAGCTTGAGCCGATGAGGACGGAGGATGTCGAATGGTTTATAGATGTGGTTCGGTGCCAACATTATGCAAAAAAGTGGCTTTATTTTTGACGGACTTGCTACCCTACAAAACATGAATCATATTCTGCCGATGGAGTAATTTTACCAACTCCATCTAAAATTTTAAAAACCCTTAGGCCGGTTTCGTAAAACGCAAAGCATCAAAAAGGTCATGTCTCGAAAAAGACAAAGATGAAACTCGAGGACTTTCCGCAATTTCTAACGCAAATACTTACTGTTATCATCTCGAACATAAGTAGGGGAACGTGTCCAAGCTTTCAATTTATCAACTATGCTACGAAAAATGTTTGTGTGGAGAAATAAACCAATACTGGCGAATGCACCTATTAGCCATATACGTTAAACTGCGTGCCAGGACTGTTGACTTTGTTATTATAGCTGAAAGTCGGCTTCAGCAATAATTGTATTGTTAGTTTAAACACGGCATTACCTATTTGTTTTAGTAATAAGCTTCATCGATCGATTTAAATACATAAATGAAATGATACTCGGAGAGCAGCGTTATCATTCCAGTCAGACCTTACTAATATTTGAGTACGTTTATACACCCTAAAATAGAATACCCAAACGCCAGCCATGTGTGGGGACGGATGTCATAGGTTGATGTTTATATTCGCAGCTAGTTTCTACTAATGAGAGTGCATTTTGTAACGTGACTATATCTATTCTATGCATCTGTCCCTCGGTCTCATCTGATACCGTAGGTAGCATTGAGGTCTCATTCCAGAGAGGAAATGGAATGAGGTTTACATACGTGTCAAGATACCACATGGTAACTGAACAGCTGCTTTGTTGGCCCCGTTCGAGCCCCTTCAGCATTTATTGAAAATATTCATCGCTGAAATGGAAATCGCACATCATATAAGTTAGCGAGCCGCTTATACTTTTCCGGTAGGAATTATACACGGAATTTTTTTCTTTAACCAAAAACGTTTGATGTATGCTTATCTATTATGTGGCATGTCAAACCCTGTAGGTACGAAAGTCGCGTTGACTCGTGTTATCCTGTAGAGGATTCGATCTCCGAATTGTTTTATTAACATAATGAGATAACCAGACTACCATTTATGTTTTATTTTTCGCCACAGGGCTTGGGAGTTAATTAATTGTCTAATCTATTTAAATTAGACCGGCTTCCTAGGGGAGGATCCTAGACGGTACAACGGACGCCATAATTTGATTTGAAGAAGTGCACTGGACAGGGTGACTATGGTGCGTTGGGATTAAATTTAATTTTATACGGGGCAGGTTTAATGTGGGCGTAGACGCGTAAATAATTTTGTTGGCGTTTAGGGTGACAGGTTTTTAAACTTATTTGAATATGTATAGTTTTGTGAGTTAGATTGTATTTCTTCCGCACGTACCTACGAGTATAATGACAAATTATGTAAATAATCGAGTGCTTTTAAATTGGATGGATATCTGAACGTTTAGGGTTGTTTAGTTCAAATATCACAAAACAATTTTGACTCTGTTCTCGTTGTTCCATTGAGTTGAAATGTTATATGTTATTCAAGTTCCGGTGACAATACAATATCAGCTTGACCTAGCCTGATGATAGAGAAAAAGACCTTAGAACAATTCTAATATTGATAATAAAAGTCGCCGGGAAAAGCTTTGATGTTTTTTGAATCCTTGTTTATCTGTAATACGTAAACTTGAAATTCTACATAATTTCTGGAGATACAAGCGTGGTTGAGAATATTAGCTCTATATTTCGTTTTATCAAAGATGAGTCTAGACAAAGTTTTTAAACATAATTATATCTACTCCTAAGAGATTATACCACGAAACAAAACTCTGTTAAAGTTATACCAATAGACAAAGCTTTTTACTTTTCTTTTCTATGATTGATTTGGGGTTCGTTCCTTACTTTTCGTGAAATGTGAGAAAACTCAAAGATGAACCATTTTTTGTCGTTTCTCTGCTAAATGCGACCATTTAAGATACAATATTAAACATTACAAATGATGTACAATGTTCCAATACTAGGCTATATTATTATTATCGATTCCAGTAACAAACGTGCTCGCACCGCACTGCAACCCAGCTTAAAATACAAATGAAACTAAAATAGGTTCAACATTCCCATTTCATAACAGAAGTTGGCCCAATGTTTGTGAAAGCTCCTTTCGTAGATGACAGCGGAATAATTGTTATTGCAGCGGAAATAGGGCGTGTCATTTGCATCCGAGCTCTGACGCAAAAAGCTGGAAACCGATACGATACACTAGTGTACCCATTTCAAAATATATAAATATTCAATTGAGTTGAAAACGTGTGGTTGACACAAAAGATAAGTTTGACGTCGCTTTCCGCTTCACGTTTCGGGATTCCGTAGTCAAATGGCAAATATGGAACTTTAATAAACTCGTCATTTCAACTCGTTTATATGCCTGTCAGTTTACTTGGGAATGGTTGAATTTTGGCAGTTAGGTATCTTTTGTGGATTGCTACGGAATCGTGTAATGAATTTACGAACAGAAAATTTATTTAGGGTGGCACTCCGTAAATGATGA
Source organism: Campaea margaritaria (assembly GCA_912999815.1). Taxonomy (NCBI): domain Eukaryota; kingdom Metazoa; phylum Arthropoda; class Insecta; order Lepidoptera; family Geometridae; genus Campaea; species Campaea margaritaria. The sequence continues at coordinate 14,610,669 of OU538788.1, forward strand.
CGAGATATTTAGAGAAAAATTCGCCCAAGCATGTAAGGTATTTTCGGATGTCTTAAAAATGACATGAAGGTTTAATTTAAACATAGAGGTGACTTTAACTACGATGATAGTCAAGATGCGAGCGCTAGCGTCCGTCGCTTTTTGACTCATAGAGTTACCCACGTGACCCGCCTAATCTCACTTTAATGATATGATCCGATGTTCACATCATTATAGTGGGATTAGGCGGGTCACGTGGGCAGTATGCACTTGGAGAGACGCAAGGATTACCACACATTAGGGGTCCCAAGACAGTTGTTCGCGACAGCAATGGGATAATCACCTCTTTTGAAATACATATTGAAAAAAGATAGCCCAAGATAGAGAGTGGATGGAATCGGAAGAAATCTTTGCCCAGCAGTGAGACAATATAGATTGAATAATAATTTAAAATAAGATTTACTCAAGCGCCACTCGATGAGACATCTGTCTTCCTTACTCAACTTAGTTTTGAATATGACAAGGTAGTGGAAATAAAAACTTGCCGTTCGCCCCTCTCGTCTATTTCTTCACTTAACGTGATTAATTGCATTTTTTTTTAATTTACTTTACTGGCATAATTACTGCATCTGGCACTAAGCGAACCATAGAACATGCAACAAATGCATTTTTAAGTCACACATATATTAGTACGCCGTCGAAAGCTGTACCTGCAACCCTTACGTGTCAGCAGTTCCGTCCGTCTTTCGACCGAACCAATAAATAAAACACAATTCAATATTTTGAATAATTTCTTTTCTTCCACAGAGGTGGTCGGTGTTCGCGTCGTCCGTGTCTAAAGCTGCCCGCTCAGCCACCGAGAGTGCGGTCAAGTACGGTGGGATCGCCACGCAGAAGGTGTCCGAGATGGCTACCACCGTCACTGACAGGGTAAGCACATGAGAGCTTTAGCTCTTATCACATTTTCCAGAGTTGCAGCGTTGTAATCCCCGCTCTACATCAAAGCCGCCGACGAGCGTGAAAGGGTATATATAGCTTTAGTAATATACGCAAGCCTTTGACATTATGCTCGTGATGAGTGTTCATAGCGTGAATTTGCAGCGTAAATGTGGAGCAGCGGTATAATAGGCCGGGAGCGTGAATGCGGCGTGCATTTCCCTTGATGAGAAATTTTAAACAGTATGTGCTATCTATAATTATAGCGATGTCTTTTTACAGTTCACTGACGGGGTTTTATTACATAGCCTCTATGCTATTGTTTTATTGCATAGACCTAATAACTAGCCAGATCGGCGGACGAGCCTGCCGCTGCTTGCTTATAGCGGTTGTATAGTTACATAAACCAGGATCTCACCTTGTTCAATCATAGAAATGTACGTATGAACGTCGTCGAGACAATATTTGTCGTCACTAAGCCTCCTGTGCAATGTGGGCGCAGCCAGAGAAAAGTAGTGGAATATATCATAACTTCTATATATTATAATTTTACGTGCGTAATAAAAATAATCAATACCAAAAGGGGTTGCAACAGTTGCAAGTGATTTGATCAAATAAACTCGTACTCCTCGAAATTGAACTGAGCTACAGCAACATTAGGACTTTTTATCCTTCTCCGGCACTAATTATCCGGATTATGAAATGACGTTTAACCGAAATAAATCCGGATAATCGGCGCTCTACTGGTCACGAGCTGCGATCATAATAATACTTCCTGTGATCAGTTTCCGATACAGTGGATTTTCAATTATCAATTTATTGTTCTCGGCTCGGAGCGGCGGACACTTGAAAAAGTATTAGCTGTATTTTAATCAATGAGTAATAAAAAAAAGAGAGCTTCTCACAAACTGAGCTTTAATTAATATTTAATGTAAGTTTAAGTTTCAAAATACAGTGACTGTTTTCCGGTTTAAAAGATACTGTGTCCAGTGAAATTAGTGTCATTAATACCTGTTTAGTTACAAAACATGTCTTGAAAATATCAAAACAGAGTGATTATAAAATGAAATATTAAACTATCTTAAACAATATGCCAAACTAGTATAATAGCTTATTGTTTAAACAACTCTCAACTAAGTTGAGCTTGCCTTGTTAACAACACGCCGATGTGCTCGGAGTTAGCTCGGCGCTATTTAGTATCTCAACTAAGTTGGTCTCAGTTACTAACAAGCAAACGCCGCCCTAGCTTACCACATTATTCACTTAAGTAGGTGTTTCATAATAACTTGCATAAAACAAGCTGTCGGACAGCTTCATGGCGTTATATTAAGTTACTCAACTCGCTAATGAGCAAACGGATTCCGTTAACATGCTCCAGTAGTCTTTCTATTTCATAATAACACGTACGTAATACAATTTTAATTGGAAAACTTTTTGAAGTGAAACTTTTTATTCGACGTATGGGAGAAATTTTATATATTTCATTACCGTTTTCACACTTTGACATAAAGGTTTATTGAAAGAAGTTTGAAATAAGACAAAGAGTTCGGGAGTAAGAAGTTATCGTAGAGTATTATACAAAGGTTAAAAAGGTTGTGTATTGATATCTCTTCTCAGTTTGAGCACAGACTTTAAGCATAATCAAAAGAGAAGTTATAAATACTCGTATAGCATATTACAGTATTAGTGAGTATTTCATTTTTTTTTTTCTAATTTCATAATGCATCGACAAGGCCTCGACAGGGCAAATGAGAGACAATTAAAACGAAATAGTTTCACTTTTTAAGTGTGTGCACTAATACACACTCCCCCTTTCCCTTTTATGATACTAAAGCATTATTTTCGGTGGATAATTCACCTTCTGACTATGAATTCCGCTGGTCGTCGCCGGATCGCTTTGTGCGCCGTACTCCGCTATAAAGCCTTTGTGCCGGTCGCTTCCACCCACCTGCCTTTCATGTATCAGGGATCCAATTCCGAGCATACTCACGTTGACGTCAGGGGCGCAGCGAGGATTTGATATTGGGGGGCGACTCTTTAACTATTTGATTTTGAGCTCTTGGGTTTTTTTGAGCTTTTGGGTTACTATAGAATAACCGTTTTGTCTGCGATACCCCTCCGGTGTGCGGGCAATAGTAGGGATTGGGGTAGCTAAGTACTAATGATGAGAGCCAGTCGTGTTTTCCCCCCACGCACGTATTATTCACCTGCAATGTTTAGTTTACGCATTGTTCTAAAGCCGATGGAAATTTATAGACTTTCATGAGTACATTTATTCTAGGCTTCGCTTTTTCTCTCTTCGAATTATGGCTTTTATATACCTATCTAGTATATAAAAATAATTCGTCTTGAATGCTTTCAACTTTGGACAGTGACGGAAAGAGGAAGACAAAGATTGAGTTGAAACTTCGTACAGTGCAGGAAGACGCGCGTCACAGATAGTAATTTGGAATTATAATACAACAGATACGATTCATTTTGGATCGGATGATTAAATTGAAACCCCCGAAGCTCCCGTCCTAGATACGTCCGCGGATCCCCGGACTTTAGTGCTCTCGTATCTACAAAGTTGCATAATTATTTTGAGCGGAGTTCGTACACAAACTAGTAGCGTAGTTTTTGAATGAACACGGTAACTACGTTTGTATGAAATGCGGAACTTCCGCGTCTGCACACAATGTTGTTAGCGAAACTATATCGTGGTCGCGCGCGGATCGGCACATGAGGGGGAAATGGGAATGCTGTCGATAATGATGGGGCGACCTTTGCCCAGGGATGCGTTAAGGATGCCTCGTCCTCGTCTTTCCAATGTAATATTAACTTATCCAAATATGACCAACGACCTTTCGAAGCATTTGTACTTATACTCTTTAGCGTTATCTGGAGCAGCGGTTAATTTCTTTGAATAACGACTTGTCTTATTCCACCTTTGGCACTGCTGTTATGTTGAATTTTAATTGTATCATTTTCTAACAGCTTGTCTTAAACAATAAGAAAAAAGTCAGGCGTTTAGCTACGTACAGAGTTTGCGTTTTAGAAGTCGCGATGCGCCGCGCTCGTATAGAAAAAATTTGAGCCGTTGTGGTCGGTTGCAAGAGTATGTTGGACAAAGACCGATTTAAATGGCTGAAGAACGCAAGTTTGCTACCGTTATACGAACAGGCGATCACACTACTTTGTCAGACGAGGAAGCGTGAGCGTGCGCGGTCTTTTGATTACATCGTTTAAGTTTCAGGGCTGTTCTCTCTAATTACATTGGCACATGCCAGTTTTCAATACTCATGTCCGAACTGTCCATTCATTAGGTTAACAACCGTGGCGGCTGGAACAACTTTAGAGCCACGGAGACGCGACGGGCCAGCAACTCTGCTGCGGGTCAACAGGCCCAGGGCTACGGGGCCATGAAGTTTTCAAGCTCCGAGCCCTATTCGCAGTGGTAAGGTTATTCGTTTTACTAGAACTGTCGCAACTGGACCAGCCGCAGGGCTGCTGGTAAACTCAATATTTTATTTATTATTTGTACTAACTGATATTCATAAAAATTCTAGCATGTACGATGCTACAACCCGTTCCTTCTGAATATGTATGAGATCGCGGTGACACATACTGTAGTTTGTAAATAGTTTGTCATTTTCCAGGAACGACGCGACGAGAGCTTTTTCTTTAAACAATGCGTGTTATGTTCGCCAGCAGTTCGTTATTCAATACCTAGGTTTTAGTGCGGGATTCTTTTAATATTTGCTTATGCAAATTGGATCACATCTTTAAATTTACGAGATTGAGGATGCATTCTACATGGGTTGCTTTAATACACCGGAGAGCTACGAGTTTATTCGTAGCGCCGCTACGACGCTACAACATTTCGTAGCGCGCTACGATTGTCAACAGACACGTAGCCCGTAGAGCTTTCAAAGACATTTTACAACTTTACCTTTTAAAATAAAGAAGTGGGTATTTTAGTTGATAGGCTCCGTGTTCATTTGCGGAAGTCCGTGTTGAAAATAGGAAGTGTGTCGGTTATAATAATATTCTCACTAGCATTTTTGGCATATTTTTCGCATATTTAAAACAATACGAGTAAACATCCGCCATTATTGAGTTTTAAAATTATCTGTTGCCGTGAAAAATACTGACGTAATAAATATAATGAAGCAACTTAAGTAACAATTAATTAAAGTATAATATTAAAACTAACTAAACTTAAACTTTAAAAATCTTAGGAAAGGTTTCATAGGGCACGATGCCAAGATTAATTAAAGTTTTGAGCACTTTCAATTTAAAAGTTTTCGCGAGCTTCCCATCTTACACTTGCACTATGAAGACAAAGGCTGTTCGCCGGGAGTTGCTTGCTTCTTCTACTTCTTCCTTCCTGTCTTCCTTCCATCCTGCCTTAATTTCTTCCTTCCTTCTTTCGTTATTTTTTTCTTACTTTCTTTTAAACAGCTTTATTGTTAGTACAGGAGAAGTGTCCCGGTTAACACAGCTTCTGTGCAACGCACATTCCAGGAACGAGCAGAGCCAGCCGCAGTACGAGGAGTCCATCACGACCAGGAACCTGGACACGAGGGATCTCTCGAAGGCGGGCGTCTCCAGCCCTCCTCCCGAAGTGAAGCCTATCGACAAGAAGAAGGAGGAGGACGCGTGGGAGTGGCTCAACGAATGAAACCTCCATAAGTGGTAAACTTTTTTCTTTGCGTGTTTGTATGGTTTGCCAGAACTGTCGGCGGCCCCTCTTGGCTGGAAGTGGCCAGTCCTGAGTTGTTGTGTTTGTGAGTGTGGCTTTCTATATATCTTTAATGTCCGTGTGAATAATTTATTTTCCCGTTACTAATCCTTAACGTATAACATTTCAGGTTGACCTGAGAATGAGCGGTGACCGAAGGCGCCGTTAATTAGAAGTCGATTAGTTAATATAGTTTTAGCAGTAATTAGTGTAAAGTGTGACAGAATACTACCTTCTTGCAGCTCGAATCAGCTTTTCTTCAGCTCTAAAAAAAAGTTAATTCCGGTTATGCTCTTTTAAATTCACCGTAATTTTTCTTAGATCTCTAGTGTACTTAAGTAAAATTGGATAGTTTCACGTTTCGTCGCTAAATTGGTGCTAGAGATGTGGGTTTGGCCTTAGTAATATTAATTGTCATTTGGTTTAAAAAAGTTAATTCGAGCTCAGATTCAAAATTTCAAAATTCTCCCAATATAGATATGTATTTACTTATTTATTTATATTGGTAATTGATTTCTCCAATAATTATTCCACCCTAATTTGTAACAATTAGAACCGCAATTGGCAGTACTTCCTACAGTTCTTCGTTAATGGTGCCGTGGTCGCTGCTCCTCATTCGCAAAGCGTTAAAGTTCAGTTCGCGTAGATTTTTAGTATTCCATAGAAATTTTTGTTAATCTAAGTTATATTGTGTTTAATTAAAGTGTAGTTTGTTGCGTGATGATTTCGCTTTATTTCCTTGGTGCGGTGCTTCGGGTTACTGTTAATGAACCAACGCACTGAGGCGTTCACTTCAAGGCAAGGTGATAGGATACTATCTCTCTATAGGGTCTAGATGACTGTCTGGTTTCATTGCCTAACCTACGTCATGCAAACCCGGCTTTAAGCAACGGCGCTGACTCCGTATCGATAGGCCGGGGCCGAATCTTCCTTTATTTGATGTAGCTTTTCCTAACCCAGAAGTGGAATCGATAGACGAATCATTCCGATTCACACTGAATTTGGATGAAAATGATTCGCCAAATAGTTCCTTTAGACCCTAGACTAAACCTAGATTTCATTTCGTTATTTTAATCTCCCAACAGTAAAAGTATATCGTGTGATTATAATCTCAAACAGTTTGGCAAAGTTCATAATGAAGAACTTATGATAAGGGGTCTAAGCGCTTTAATGTTATGTTTCCCATCTTTGCTCCTCCCTTATATCATGAAACAGGACAGGCCTATACCCACCAGTGGGTCCTCACTCATTATGAGCCGTGGGGCGTTATGAATTTGTCGCAGTTGATATGAACCACGTTGTTTATTGTTTAGCAGTTCCAATCAACTGGTTACTTTTGAGGTTACATTTCTGCTCATCATTTCCCGTGGTCCATCTACCGGAGCCTATAGAGAGGTCCGAGTATCCTCCTTCCGCTTAAAGTTTTACTATTAATTAATCGCTTGGAACGTTTAAAAGTAGGCCACGACTTGAATGTAAGCTGTTACGGAAGAATAGATTTGATTTGGAATAGTAGCGCTGTAAACGGCAGGCACTTTGCAGTTTTACTGGGGCGTATGCTGGTCCTCGGAGAACCCATGTCTTAGTCAGAGAGAGACACACCAACCCACTTACAGCATCAGAAGACCAAATTATTTTTCTCTACAGTCTTATGTTTTTATGATGGGTTCAGATCTTTGGTAACATCATACGGGTAGATGAGTTCTTGTAAACGGAACTCACAACAGGATGATCCAAATCTGGACTTAATTAGCTTTCCTTTGTTTTTATGGAATACCAAGATCGACGCCTCGTTAGCTGAACCTGTTAGAGATATATGTAATTTATTGTAACTGCTGGCATAATTGTTAGTCTTTCGGCCAGGAGGATCGTTATAGGTCCTACAAGCATCGGTGCTGCCGAGAACCGCTTCACGTGGACGACTCGAATCGACAGATGCCTTCTTTGGGAAAATCTACGTCTACGTATAGTTTCACCATACGTACTTGTGCACAGCTGGCATGTACTAAGTAGGCCGAACCAGAAGTCTCCGCCGTTTGCGTCGGAGTTTCGGCACATCCTATTGCAACGCCTACATTGGAATAAAGTTTGCAACTAACATCGAAACTTTGAGATTGTTCATAGACTAGACACAGATATTCACCACACGAAGTGTCAACTGGTACTCTTACATAATGGACGCTTCGCTTATGTTACCTACATCGAGACCTTGTGACTCTGCCTTCACCCTGTCGCAGCCCTAGTGGGAATCCAGTGGTATTATTATGTCACCAATAAACGAAGATCTGTCTCAACAGACTCGTAGGCTCTATTTGTTTGTTCCGGAATCGGCGAGTCTGCTCAGTTTCCCTAAGATACGCATCTGTCCGTTGGGTGTCGTTCTGTGTCGAATGGCCAAGTACGCACGAATGCATGTAGTCCCGCTTATAGGTCGCGCGCTGAGTTGAGAGTTCGGACTGCGTGCTTCCGCGGTGCGGTGTATTATTTTGTTAACGGTGGCACCGTGCGCCGTTGCCGGTGCCCCCGCCGCCCCGCCGACGCACGCATGAACATGTCTCAGATGAGCGGACGGTCTATTACTGTTATGGCGCATTGAGTTTTAGGCGCAGCGACGTCGCATCCTTTCACACTCCCTAACGACTTCACCGGCGATCTCTTTGGACAGTATCGGATGGGTGGCCAGGGTAGGGTATGGGACCGAAGGATCGTCGGCGAAGTCTACTTCACTCCCTCAAATAGTATCTTGTCATGCTAAAAGATTATTTACGAACGTTGATTATTGTTTAAGAGTCCCTATCTACAAAGGAAGAGTCACTCTTCGAGTATAGTATTTAACAGTAACACGCGGGAGCCCCAAGGCGAGAAGAAAGACAACATTAGTTGGGCTGTAGTTTTTCTAAGCGTTTTGGTTGCCGTCTAATGTTGACGAAACGAATGATATATGCCAATGGAAGCTCGTCCAGATGACGCCGCCACCTATAAATATCACAACAGTGGGTACAACATCTAATGCAGTCATGTAACAACATGTGAGAGTAAAACCAATACAAAACAATAAAGAGCAAAATAGAGGAATACAAACTTGGTCCCGGTAGCGGTTATCATTCCTATGTTGTAACGCATAATCTTGGCCGTTGAAATCAAGTCCGTAGCTATCACTCTTCACCTTCTGTCTATCAGCACTTTGTAAGGCGAAGGTAATGCTAATGAAATGCTAACCCACTAGTAAGTTAACGTCCTCTCTCGACGGATTATGATCCTCTCGGTGTATGTCCATTGCCCTCACATCTCTGTTCGGTAGCGGCGTGGCTGTTCAGCTCCCACGGGCAGGGTGTGGTCACAGTGACTCTCCGATGTCGACACCGACAACGTCGGCCTCTGGCATGCGACAGATATCGTAGAAAACCGCCTCGGTGAACAGAGATAGCTGTTACGCGCCGTTTGCTGATGTTGCTCTACATCTGTAAGCTAGTTTTATGTTTGCCGTTCTGGACGCAACACGCTATATAATACGCGAGGTCCTCGACCTTGCGCTCTAAAATTTTGTTGCCAGCCTTCACTTTTCGGTAAATATAGTGTTTTGTGTCCAGGATTCGCGCCTGTTAAGTTTGTTGCTCGCTGCCTCTACGTTCGCTGCGGTTAGATATTTATCGATTGTTGGGCACATAGCCATTGTTAATAAAGTAACTATTGGTGGCTTTTCTCTAAAACATGGCAGCTTGCTGAGTTGCGGTCCTCTTAGTCTTTAGACTAGACTTGGTTAGTGATGCCTTGTAAGTCGCCAAGGTTTATTGTGAAGCCGACAATACGAAGTCATTTTATCTATCTATTTATTGTAGGTTAAGCAGATCTGTTAACTTATCTCGCAGCGACGTAGGGCGTCGTCGTTTCTCAACATTTCATTTAATATTTGTTATTTTAAAGCACTATTATTTTTTTCTATCGTTCGTTGATTCTGTAAGCCATAATTGGCCGTTTTCATTTTAAAATTTAATTATACTACATTTTAGTCGATCCTTTTGTAACATTTTGTAATACTTATTTACTGTGATCATTACTGATTTAGTTAATATGTTGGAAAGACGGACGCAGCGAGCTTTTAGTTGTAAGTGTTATTGTTATCGCACTGTAGAGGCAATATGTGTTTTAACGCACCTCCGTGCAATTCAGCACGCAGTACCAACAAACCAAACATCATACAACTAGCGCGCACATCAGCACATTCTACAATCTGGAAACTAACAATTTTCATCATAATAACATCCTCTAACCTGTGGAAATGTCGATCTTGCAATTATTGAAAATAATTATTGAAATCTTGCATAGTGGAAAGCGAGCGTCCACCATCTTCGACTGCAGCGCTTTACGTGATGCAATTGACAAACTCAAGCTTGTTCAAATATATTGGCTACCAAAAGTTAAGAGACATATTTCTTCTACAGTCCGAACATTATTCGAGGCTGTTGAGGGAGTGAGTCCTCGACCATTTTAGCCAAACGCCTTAAAAGCCACACACATAAGCCATGGACGACTTACACAACATGGGTACAAGAAAAAAATGCAAATTCTGTAATGCCCACTAGAGGTCCGTATTGTAAATTTGTCAACAATTTATATAACACCTAACAATGCATAATGTGGAAACAGAACAATAAACTATATGATAAACTTAAATCCATCATAGACACATTGGACGAGAAACACTTTATCGACTACCCGCTAATACAACTATTGCCTCTACATGCGCATTCACGAGTTAATGGTAAAGTTTTTAATTTTAATTAATATCATTATAAAAACCGAAAACAAATAAGATTCCATCAATGAAAATATTTTTAAGTTTACAATAATGTTTACAATATGTGTTTATTATTAGGTTGCTGTATTTTTTTCGTGGGATCTTTTTTAAAATTTACAATAACTTTAGTTAAATATTGATGTAACAATTCGACTTCTACCGTTATTAAAATGCCCAATGTTATTTTCTCGGTGCATAATTTTGAACAAATATATAAAAAAAAAATTAAAGCATCGATTCATCAGCCTCTGCTAAGAATATAATTATGAACATTGAGAATTTTGGATTATTGACTAATATATTTGCTATTTAAAGGAGCCTAATAATATAACGTAACGACGTGTATGCACGTTTTAATTGATATTATTTTTATATTCACTTATCCTTATATATTCGATTAAGATTATTTTTATATTCGATTTTACACGTCATTGGCATAATTTGATTAAAAATATTTTTGAATGTCTAGGTATAATATGAGGCATTGTAATGCTTCGTGAGTTGGCGGTGTAACGAAGCGGCTTAAGCAAGTTTCTGGGGGTTCATTGGATGATGATCAAACTTGGCTATAGCTCGCTTCGAGGGCAATCAGATTAAGATGACGATACACCAAGATACTAAAAATCAAGATAAGCAAATGCAGCAGAAAACGTATCTTGTAACTAATTTTTAGGGTTATAACCGTATCCTAGGTATCAATTTATTATTTAATGTTAGTATCTTTTAGTATCTCCCTATATCAGAGAGAATTTGAGAAAGCAAACATCGAAAGACATTTCATAATGGGGATTATTTTAGTTAAACGTAAGTTTTTATTATTAACATTATTTATAAATCGACTCCGCTTGGCCAGCTACTTATGGTTACGTAAAGATCTAACGATCATTTCTATAGAAAAAGTCTAGGTTTAAAACATGTAGTAATAATTTAATAATATTATCATCTTATATTAACATCTCTTTAGTTTTCCTGTCCTATCGCTTTGATTGTATCGTTAGCTTTGTTAAGTTTGTTTCGTTTTTCCTGAATCTATAATAGTTAGTATCGTTGGGTCATTAAAAGTATTTTTCAGCAAAGAATAATTAAAATGAATGAACATAAATTTTCCAGAAATACCTATATTTTGGCCATAAAAAGTGGTTATGAACATGACGGTCTAAGAAACATAAAAAATTAACAAGACCTAAATGTTACCGTTTTTAAATATACTATTGTAATTAATATAATTATCCTTATGTTAGTTTAATATCCTTAAAATAGATTTGAAAGTAAGTTCAGAATAGGGTAGCGCGGTGATCGCTTGTCCTCGGTGTATCGTCAGCTTAGATCTCTGATTATGGGGGTATGCTTTCAAAGAAGCTACCCATTGTATGCTAGTGTGTCAAAGGGCGCACGCAATATTCCCCCTTCTTACTTCTCTTGGGGGGCCTATTCTTAATGTTAACAGAATAGGCAACTAGGTACTTAGTTTACACTTGCAAATGAAGATGACATCAACTATCAATATTAAGTGAGTGAATAATAAAATACAAAAGGTGGCAAAAATGCTCAAATCACGAAAACGTAGCAAAAAAATTATATTATATTATAAATAATTATTTACACGATATAGAAAGTATTTACAAGGGAGCTACTTCGTGATTGCTTAAATTCCCATTAGCCTTCGGGAGTTTGAACGCAGCATTTTTGGAAAAAAAATAACAGTACCTAGTATAATAATAAACAGTTTTCTGTACATCAGTACGTGCTTACACCAGTAGTACAACGCAACGTAGGAACGCAAGCGAGTGTAAATTAAGTATAAACTTTATTTTAGTTTTGTACCACTTTAGGACCTAGATTAGGTTGATTTAATTTTATAACAGATTAAAATATTGATTACGATTATTATTATGTTAATAAATTCCTAAGTAGGTACCTATATTTTATTCAAAGCAATTGATTTAATTAATACAATATACAATTATGTTATAATTTAATGACTGCACAAATTGTTACAGGCCGTTAGGTAGGCCAAAATGAGCCAGCTCACTGCTAGTAGGCACCATTGAAGAAGCCGCTCCGTGGCATTGCCCTTTAGAATTGTAAATGATAATTGTCCTCTACATATTATATTAAAATATTTTAAACTGATTTCACTCGCACCATATGTAAATATGGTAACGATATTTCTATATTACCAATTCTTTATACATTTTTGTATTTAATTGAAATGTTAATTTTAATTGTTAATTTAATGTAATTTCGTTTCATATTGTATATTGTGAAAATGTAAATTAATTTTATTTTTAACGCTGTATTCATTTTTTGTTGTGGCTTCCTCGTGAAAGCCTCTGGAGCGGTCTGTTTCTCTCAATTTTATTTTTAATACTACTGTTTGTTTTGCCATTGTATAATTATGGCGGTTATTTGGCGTTGTTAACAGTATTACATACATAGCTTCCCTTTTAAACTACTTTACCTCTCTATTATCACTCATAGTAAATTCGATGATAATATTATAACATTTATTAATTTCAACCGCCAATCCTCAATCAAATGGGGACGCTGCAGTTCTGGCCTACCTAAACCCACCTACCGTCTGTGCGAGACATCCGTTCGAGGACATTATTTTTTCTTTAATTTACAACAGAGCACTCTGATTTAAACGCCATTGCCGTACAAAAATGTATATAACGTAGTATTACTTCATGTAGTCTCGATTATGAGCCCCAAGCAACTTACGATTAGGTACTAATGAAGTGTCACACATTGTCAGTCAAACAAGAGCCTTGGTCAAACTTTATAATTGAATTAAATCTCAATTCAGCATAATATTATATAACAATAAACACCTATACACTTCAACTCTACAAAAATATCACTCGATAATGACACTTGTCGTTTGTATCTAAATACCAAATAGTGTAGGTGTTTGTAATGATATGCAATGTCACTAAATTAACGTTTATAAATGTTTTTATAAAACGTTCATGTATTAGTACCTATAACTGTGGAGATGACGACGCCGTGATAATTGTAATGGAATGAAGTGTGACGCGTGTTTATAACTTGTCTAAAGTAAAGGTGCTCCGTCAGTTACTGATTCGGGTAACAATGTTTTAGCGCTAGAATCGCTCTAATGATACCCGCTAAGCTGAGCTACTAGGGTTTGTCTATGGTAATGTTTTGTAAGAATCGCGAGATATGTGATAGTTTGGAAATTTAGGAAAAGTAATGCACGTCGCGTCGTCTCCACTGATCTGCTTGTTAGGTACCTACCTAAATATTTCTTCAACGTAAATCAGTGCTATCTAAATTTATGATATAATAATATGACAGTTCTCATTAAATTAAATTATCAAATAATTATAATGGTTTGTTAAGAATGTATGTGAATGCACACGGCTTTAATATTTTTTTCTTTTATAACGATCGCATTTCAATTGATTCAGTACTTTTACGTGGTGTCAAAATAAATAAATCAAATTACAGGTGCAATTTAATAAAAATATATATTCTTGTCCAGTACCGAGCTAGTTTTAAGTCTCCTACGCCAGTATTTTTAATATCTTCAATGTACTGACAATTTACTCGTATGCTGCTACATAAGTTTTGAAAATTGTAATTGCATTTTCACGGTTTGCTCAGATTCACACATTTGTATTCTAAATTTATAGTTTATTCACAAATCATCACTTGACTTTAAAATAAAATGCTTGCAAAAGGCACGCCCGCGCCGTGTGCTAATTGATTATATTATGAGTAGGTAGTGATAAGTATTTAAGATGTTTCGCAAAATTCAATACATTTATAATCTTGATCGTAAACGTTTAGGTCATTAGACCATCCAGCGCGATTATAAATTATTCCATGCATTGAAATAGTGAAAATGTTCATGCAATAAAAAAAATAATGTCATTAAAAGTTCTTATCCGTGCATAATAAGTGTTATAATTATATAAGTAGCTTTATTCTATTAGTACCTACTTGAGTAAACAAAATGTTTTTTTATAATACTATATAATTAATGTGATCAATTATCTATAATTCCAATATGCTTACATTATTTTAGTTTTAAAATAAATTCGTATTCAGTTTTCTCCAATATATTTAGTTTTTTTTATATTTACAAAATTTCTGGCAGTTACATTTAGATTTAGTTTCATATTTAATTTAAAAATAGATTACCAGTGTTTTTGTGACTATGTAGATAAAATGTATACCTAATTAAAAATATCTACATTGTAATTCAAATTGGATTTAAGTATTCCTTCTGATAATAATTTTACTGTAGCTATGTATTGTTTTTATGATTTGTACTAATTATCATTAGGTTCTTATTTGATGTCGTGTTATAATCTACTTATCTATATTGTTTGTTACCTAAGATATATTCTTATATAATATTTAAAATGAGTATTCAGGTACCTAATTCTTTTAAATCTCGGCTTCCTTACGTTCGGCATACCTAAATATAAGCTTATTATTATTGGATTAGAAAGGTGGAATATTTAAAATATTTCACGACATTCTTCGGAAAGTCATAATTGAAGATTTCATTATTATTGATAACAAATGTGTGATTAAAAATTAAGTTAAAAAAAATCCCATGTGTTTTATTTCAAATGTTTAATAATATATCACATACATAATTATTGCTTATACAAAATCTCTACATATATCTGAATACCGACTAAATCTGCCAGCATCCTCGTCATTACATATTGATCAACACTACAAACCAATTGAGAACATGTGAAACATGTGATATCCAAATTGAAAAAATGTTGAAAAAAAACTTTTTAAATTGTGCGCATGAATATTATTAAAGACTAGACAGCCAGCTTACTAAATACATAGTTACAGTACACACTAGGTATTATAAAAAGCGAGTTGTCATGAAACTACGAACAACAATGCCCCATAACATTAAATGCACATAACAATACCATACCCACCTACACCTTATAAATAAGTTAGAAAATAAATACTGTGTATTTAAAACGAAAGTGACAGAATTACAATATTAACCATTATGTCGGGATTTAGTGATTATGACCCATTACTTTTAATAAAAATCTCTTATTTAAGAGAGCAGTGCAGTGCCACACAAGCTTTGACAATGCAAAGTTTTTGGTAGCACTGCAGTTTTTGTGCTTAAAATCAGCTTGTTACATTACTCAGTAGTATAAAAAATTATAAAATATTTTTGACTATTGACAGAGTAAGGAATGTTACAAACATACAACCTTAGAGCATATAATAGTTATTTACAATAGTCAAAATAATTAGGTAAGTGAACACCAGTGTTAACACTTTCACTGCTGAGCTGATTTTCTTGTCTAGCCATGGGTGCGGCTCTGAACACTGCTTAGTGTATTCCCATACAAAAAACAACAGTTGTGTTTTCTAACACTCGCGGCAAGTTATGAAAAACACGATAGTTGTTTTTTATAACTTTACACGGGTGCGGGAAAACACTCCTGTTGTGTTAACGCAGCTTACGCGTTAACTGTGTGGCGAAACACAGACGTATGTTAAACGCGGCGCTACTACAGTGCGGATCACACAGACGCCACGCTATTACCGGAAAAAACACACGGTCCGTAACAGTGTCCAAATGTAAAATCCAATTCAGCAGTCAATGTGTTAATATAAAAACAGTAAGTAACATAGAAACTAAAATACACTTACTTATACATAATAGTGTTATCTTCTTACAATGGAGAAAATGACATTGTACAAGGAATGTACCCGTGTATGTTATATATATTAAAACCGATGTTTGCACAACAATGATTATGCATTTAAAACCTTACATTACTATAGTATAGCTACATAATCCCTTATTCCTAAAAAGTTATCTGGCCTCTAATAAAATTTCAGACTAAGACTTTGTCTTTTTGTGCATAAGGAAGTTAATAATTTTACTAATGTATAAAAACAGAATTTTTTCTTTTAACCATACTATCTTGCAATCGAGTTGAGGAAAAACATAATTGTGTCAATAAGATAATTTTACAAAAATATGAATATAATTTTCAAATTGTGGACGAGATAAAATGAAGGCATTCATCAAATGTAAAATTATATATAAAAATAAAAGGTAATCTAAGAAGCCCACATATAGAAATAAATATCTTGCCAATGATTCAAATATTGGATAATAGGTCCACAGATAAATTTCATCAAGGGTATTTTCTTGGACATTGAGCTCAAAACGTTTTCAATGACATCTTTGGAATATCCATTGTACATTGGACTCCTGAGTAGGTAAAGGACAAGGCCTAGTTTTCTACGACTGACTTCCAATCGCTGCTCATAAGACATGTTCTTCATGTGTCGGTTATACATTCTGATGCTGGCTATGTCAATACTGAGCGCTACGAGCCACTGCTTCCAAGCTTTCGTACCAAACACCCTCATTGCAGCGAGGTGAATCAAAGGTTTTAATATATGTAGACATTCTGCATACAAAATATCTTTGACTTGGATGCCACAGTTCAAGCTGTCATCTTTAACTGGTAACGGCTGCCAGTCTCTAAAGGCTATGGGAGTCGACCCATCAACCCGACGAATAATGCGTCCTGACCGTTTTAATTTGAAGAATGAGTCAGAGCTTTCATCTTCAATCTCTTTGCCTTCTGTGAATTTCTTCCTTTGTAAAGCAGGTATGGGAGGATGAGAAATGGGAACTTCCTTGAACCTGAGTAAGAGGACGAGAGCCGATGAGCACTTGAAGACCTGGAGCAGAGTTGCCGTTGTCCACTTTCCACGAGAGCCCCACCTGCTCTTCACCACAAGCTCCACGAACACCTCGCTGTAGTGAATCACAGTCAGCCACAGCTTGATCTGATCCCGCAGGCTGTAGAGCTGCACATCACTGCCGTAAGCTTCACGTATGAGTCTGTCGTTGAATAGAGACACTAGCTTCGAAATGGAGTATACCAATTCGGAAACTACAGCTGACTTGTTGATCTTCCCTGCAACTAAGTACGAAGACCATGTCGCCACAGTCTCAACATCAGTCACTAGAGTAGGGTTGTTTATCACCCATCTCTTGTACTTTGCGTAAATTTCTTTCAAAGTGTGCTTCCCATCCATTTTATGAGTTGAGATGTTTTCGAGGATATGCTTCGATTTAGCTGATTGAAAATGATATCAGTATTATAAAGGTGCTTGCCGTATGTGCTGTAATGGCTCACTATCTGATAGTAATTTATAATTACTATTGTAGTAATTCGGACTAAAAACAAAACCGATATAAAATTACGAAGGCTAGTCTTCTATCTAATTGCACTTTGCTGATGGAAAGGAATTTGGAACTTGCATGTCGCTTCGATAGATACGAAAATTACGAAAAAATCGTGAAACAGGAGAACTTGAAGATTGGTTATTGGAAAGCATTACAACACAGACAGCACAGAACAGTCAGTCAATTTGATTGCGTCAATGTCTTGACTAGACATTGACGCAATCAAATTGACTGACAGTGACGGTTTGAACATAGACTGAGATTGATCGTCAAAGTAAACGTGGCAAAAATGCATCTATAGCGACATTGTAACATTTGTATCCGGAAAAGTGCCGAGATCTGGATCAGTGATAATTATGCTTCAGGAATATTCGGTTCCGAAATGAATAGGTACCTACCTAAACAAATTAGGTAAATTAATCTTAGCTTAGATCCCGAATTAGAAAATAATGAGGACTTTAGAGGATTGATTTTCTATTCCATTGAGTCAAACTCGTGTCGTTCCCTAGTCCCTACCCTACCTGCTCGACTTTACCATGACCAAAGATCATAAATCTTTGACCGTGACTCTACCACAGAATGTATCCACATCAAAGTTTCGTATAAACGCTGGTTGCGCAAATGCGCACAGATAAAATAATAATTATTACTACTTCCACAGAATAGATAGTAGGTACTGCCTAATTCTAAAGATTCGTTAAATTCTTTGGTTCTAATCTAACCGATTCTATTCTAACCTAACGTTTAACCGAAGTCGTTGTGATCAATTGTGATGGTAGTTTCTCTCGCTTACGTTGAACGTGGTGTTTACTAAAATCAAATTTAAATTAAAATAACTCCATAATTATATAAAGTCTTACTTAATCGTTCTCAAATAAAGAATCTTTTGAGGAAACAGCGTGATTATCCCTCGCTGGTGGCCTTTATTTTTTGAGAATATCCTGGCCTGCGTACACGCCGCGTGGGTAAGTGGACAAGATGTCACCAGCAAGCAAGTTGAGCAAGCTAAAAGAGTTTTTTGTTTACCTAGGACAGATAGGCATTCTGTACCCGGTCACATAAGTATGTTCTTGTTACAGGTTCCAAAGGAGATACAATTTGCCAGGAGTTATAGGCTGCATTGATTGCACCCCACATTGCCATTGTAAAGCCGGTGAATAATAATGAACTATTACAAAAGAACGGATATAATAACACCTCAATTTTTCAAATGGTAAGTGATATTTCATATATAAGTAGCTGCGCCCTGTGGTTTCACCCACATAATTTCAGGTTTATCCAATTTTTCGGGCAACTTCCTTAATTTTTTCTTTCGAATCTTCAGACAATAACAAAAACTAAAAAAAAAATAAGCTAACCATGCGTCTGTGCCGCGTGGCATGGTACCTCGTAGAGCTACTTGCGGCGGCCGGCTAACGCATGCGAAATTGCATACTCCTTCAGGATCACCTGAATTGCAATGAATGTGCATGTGGTACTTAATTAAAACTTATGATATTTCCTAAGGTATTTGTTGAATTCAAATGATGTAAAGGGATATTTTATTCAAAATTAAATACTTATAATAAATAACATATTTATTTGTATAAGGATTAATATCATGTTTATGAAAATAATGCATTATTTTAGAACAAATTTGATTGAATTAACCCTAAAAGAAAAACATATTATGCTATGGCAGACTTTTTTTAGAAACTTTAAAGGGCAACAATTTCGCCATACATTATTTTTGCATAACTTTAACCGTTTACGCAGCGACGCAGCAAAAGCTCTTAAAAGCAATATTTTTTTCACGTTTTTGCCACATTCTTCATTGATGCTCCGCTCCTATTGGTCATAGCGTGATGTTATATAGCCTATAACCTTCCTCGATAAATTGACTATGCAACACAAAAAGATTTTTTCAATTCCAACTAGTAGTTCCTGAGATCCTAGTGTTCAAACCAACAAACAAACAAACTCATCGGCTTCATATATTAGTATAGATATAAGTGTAGATTCCAAGTACCAGTAGTATTTACCTACTAGAGAGTAGGTAGGTATACCTTTGTGGGTACAAAGGTTACTAAAATCACTTTTGTTACACAAAATCTATATCAACAGAAAGTCAGCCATTGAAAACATTGATTATACAAAGAAGTCCTTTTGCTTCAGTTAATCTGTAATAATAATTTACACATGTTTACAGGTATGCAATCAGAACTTAGAAATAATTCATGTTAATTCTAAGTTAGTTGGAGCCACACATGATTTGTACATTCAGTCTGCGAGTGAAGTAGAGCCATACATGCATCACCTTCATCAAAGTGAAGAACATATTTAATACTGGGTAAGACCACAAACATGTTATTATTTGTTATGCTCAAAGCTGTATATTTGAAATTAAGTGTAATATAAGATAAACTGCAATACTTTCAAAGTTTTTTTTTTTCTTTTAAATATTACAAGATTTTAGATCTGCACACACCATTGTGTTTTCCCATACTCGTGGTAAGTTATATAATACACAACAGTTGTGTTTTCAGCAGTGAACATGTTAATCATAGTGTTATTTGATATGTTTCAGGCGATTCCGGTTATCCACAGTGGCCTTGGCTAATGACACCCATATTAAATGCTGCCCCTGAGTCTCAAGCAGAGTCCAACTCATCGCGCCATGTGCGAGCCAGGAACTGCATTGAGTGTTGCTTTGGTTTGCAAAAGTCACGTTGGAGGTGTTTACTAAAAGATAGAGTTGTTCATTGCCATCCTCCCATTGCTAGCAGGATAATGCTTGCTTGCTGTATGTTACACAACATAGTAGTGAAGGCACAGTTACTAACACCACAGGATATCCCTGCTATATTTTTCTCTATGTATATGAGCCTTAAGTGTTTGACTTGTAAAAATGCCCTATTTCGCCTACCTGCAAAAATGATTTGAATTTTGAGTTTATTTTTTGTAACTGACACCTCAGTTCATAAATAAAAATCCATACTTAGAAGATCATGGTATATTTTTAATTCAACATAATTTTTCAAAAACATCTTTTGTTCACCCCAATAGTTTTATTTTATGTATAGATAAGCTTACTTAGACTAAATAGAAAACGAGACCTAACAAAAACAAAACACCACAAAAGTTCCATTGGCTATCTTTTTAGCTTTTATCAAGCTAATAGAATTACTAAGAACATGTCTGAAGCTATCGAGTAAGAGAATGCCATTTGCTTTTAGAATATCAAGCACATTTAACACATTCACAGCTGAAAATGCAGCTGTGGTGTATTTCATAACTTGCCACGAGTGTGGCAATGGCTAGATAAGGAAATCGGCTCAGCAGTCAAAGTGTTAATACATTTTATTGTAATTAGTAAGCTTAAACACACATTTTATATGCACACAACATTTACAAAGGTTCTTTATCCAAGTTTAAAAATTGACATTTCATACTAATTTTATCTTCCCTTTTCAGCCCCTTAAGTTGGGATTTCGAAAAATCCTTTGTGCCTGCCTAGGATTTGTCTAAATGTCAAATCTCTAGCGGTTTAGACTAAGCATTGTCTGTCAGTCAGTCCAGTCATGGTACTAGTTTATAGGCATAGATTACATACACTATTGATTGGTAACTACTTGGATATTGCTGAAGCATCCCTGCAGCAATATCTGCACAGTGGCCCAGCAGATTATTTCTCTCATGTTCCACCTCTATCCTTCGAGCTCGAGTAGGCGCATCAACTACCTAGACGATTGCTAAGCGTAGATTACTTTGTCTGCCAATCGAATTTTGTTAACGTTAGAGCTAAAGCGATTGAAGAAATGGAATCGCTTCAAAGCAAATGAACTCTGTCTATACCTGCAGACTATTTTATTTAGTCTACATTACATTAGTATTTCATATACATGAGGCAAGCTTTAAAACACCCTACATAATGTTCAACATCACTCCTCACAGTCTATTGCAGTCTGTGATAATATACCCCAGGGGGCTCTAGTTGTGGATCTGACATGGGTGTCATCATTGCAGCTCTCAATTGTTACCTCGAGGCTCCTAAAGTAAAAAACAAAGGGTTAAAATACATTGATATGAAGTTACTTATTATATTTATAATCTAAATGTAAGTAATACATACCTAAAAGACACGGATCCTCTCCAGAAGCGGTATACAGCCTCTCAAGGTATCCATTCAAGGGATGGTAGGTCCACACAACTCTCATAAGTTGACCCAGGGTAGCTTGAATCCAAACACAATATGTTCAAACTTATGGTATCTTAAATTTATTATGAAACCTGAAAGAAATTATAGATACTCATTTTAGTCATTACATAAGTAATACAAACTTATTAAGTAATTCTTCATTTGTTCGATTCTTAAATGAATGCATTATAATGGTTCATACACTATGTCACTGGAACAATACTTTTGATACCTTTAATTTTAGCAAGAATTAAATAAATAATATAATGGCCAACAAAGTTGACAGCATAAAGACAATATCATAATCAGGCTTACCTTATTTTCTATGTACATATATAGGATCATTAGGTTCCCTACGTAAAGTAGGAGGCAAATCACCTCTGTGACAAGTTCACGAGTTCTCTATTGTTTCCTATCAACAATATCTACGTTTCTTAATGTTTCCTCTACTGTCGATCAAATTTACACATTTCTTATCGGCTTGAGCCAGAGTGACAGCTGCTATGTCTAATTAATGAGATCTCTTCAATAAATCTACGTCCCTGTGCATACTTACATTTTAATGTATTTTCGCTCAAAAGAAACAAATAGCCAATAATCAACTGAACAATTATAAAAATAATTTAGCTTCTCTTCAAGTTGCAGTGCGTTCAGAATTTCGTTGCGATTTAGTTTCCATTTATTATCGCGCCACCTTCCTGAAAACATTCCGGAAATCCCATGCACTTACTGTAACTGAAATTAATTAAGTATGGCAATATCTATTTCCTTCCATTCTTATTCCTATCCGTTTAACCTTATGGTTCTATGCAACATAATGAAATGAATACAAAATTCCATGTCTTTAGTAGTCCTTATCCTATCCCCAGCAATCTCCTCAATCTTGTCAGCATCTTCAATGTCAAGCAACATGATCTTTTTGCCAAAGTGTGCTTCAATATCATTACATATTTGCATGGCTCGGGGTGTATCAAGTTGATAGCAATGCCTGCTTTGCCAAATCGGCCAGTTCTTCCAATTCTGTGCAGATTTGTATCACAATCTGCCTCCTTGTCCATATACAAAAATAAAAATAAAATACAAATTACAAAATCATTTATTTACCAAAAAGACTTACAAAAATATACAGAGTTCCTAATAGTCCCCGCACTAGGGCATATCAAACTTTACAAATGTAGTTACTTGTTCAATATCAATACCACGAGAAAGGACATTTGTTGTGATCAACACTCTCTCTAATCCAGCTCTGAAGCGATCAAGAATTGCAATTCTGAGTTCAACTGTTAATTCAACAGAAAGCACACCAACGGAATGTCCATCGTTGGACATTTTCTCTGCCAACCAAGCTGCAGTTTTACTTGTCTGGCAAAATATCATATTTTGCCAGACAAGCTTGGCCAATTATAATCACACCATAAATGTTACAAATGGCTCTGTACTCTTACTTCTGTAGCTCTTCTGAATCTTTGCATTTGACATAGTATTGTTTGATGTTGCCCAAAGTCTCTTCTTCTCATTGTAATCACATAATGGTAGGACTGGGTACAATAATCTCTGCAAACTCCATCACAGCAGAGTCATAGGTGGCAGAGAAGAACATCATCTGACATGTTGGAGACAAACATTTTTTTATGCGAATACACCAATCTTTATGACGTTGACGATCAATCATCACATCTGCTTCATCTAAGACAAATACATTGACCTTGTTCAAATCAAACATCTGAAATTTCACACCCCAATCTAGCATTTTCCCTGGAGTCCCAATAATAATATGATCAGAAATCTTTGTATCTAGGGGTAACATGTCACCTCTTACAGCATATTTCATTTTTATCTCAGGACAGAATTTTGCCATTTTTACAGCTACTTCTCCAGTTTGAATGGCAATATCATAAGTGGGACTGAGACACAGAACTTGAGGATAGTTCTTGGTGGGATCAACTCGGCTCAACATAGCCAATACAAATGCAGCAGTTTTTCCTGTCCCTGACTGAGACTGCGCAATCAAATTTTGCGGAGGGTCCGATAGCAATATTGGCAAAACAGTTTCCTGAATTTTTGAGGGAGCAATGAATCCCAGTTCATAAACACCTTTTAGTAAATTAGGCTTCAAGTTGAGAGCTTCAAATGTCTTCACAGGAAAAAGTGGCGAGTTTGGATTATTTTTTTGGATCTCTATGTCTAATTTAGAGTCAAACAAGTCTTGTTTTGCGGCTTTTAGCAAAAGTGATGTCCCCTCGGGATTAACTTCATCTGATCTTTCTTCGTGGTGTGCAGTTTGGTTCAATCCAAGATCAGCAATTTGACGTAATACTTCAAGCTCTACATCTTGAATTGATTCTTCAAGCTTTACAGCTGCCTGACCCCAAAGATCTGCCATTTTAGCCTGAAAATTGAAAAAAGAATTATTAGATCCTTACAAACAAAGTTAAGGCTGTAATTTCAGTTTAATGTTTGATCAATTAACACTTTGACTGCTCAGTCGATTTTCTTATCTAGCCATGGGTGCGGCTCTGCACACACCATTGTTTTCCCATACAGCTAACCCTTGGATGTGTTTTTCAGCAGTAAATGTGTTAATAGGAAAGTTCCTAAACAACAAAACTAAATACCTCTGATCATAAGTATGATCAGAGGTATTTAGTTTTGTTTTTTTTTTATTTGGCTATGTGATGAGGTGAGCACCTGATGGTAAACATGCCTGCCCGTAACACCCAGTACAATACAGTGATAGTGCCACCCAGAACTTTACTTTGCATAATCCTGCACCTGCCTCCTCAAACATTCATCGTAGCAAAGTGGCTTTCTGTAGCCCACTCTTTGCTTCCGCGGAAAACCAACGTCGCCGCCATAACGTTCCCACGAGTAGCTAGGGTAAGATGTTCGCCCAAGCAGAGCCCCGCATGCTTGGGTAAGGCTAGCCTTATTCTGGGATCGCCGAGTCCCAGGGCATATGGCACGCTAGTGGCTAGGCTCACCCCTATAAATAAGTATAAATAAAAAAATGTCCCCATCCCATTCAGCCTCAAGGCTACACCCCAACCATGGCGACACCAAGCGGAGTGCCGCTACAATCAGGTTCTGTTGAAATATCAGTGTTCCGGCGTGGGCCGGTATTCCTATAAATTTTAAATTAGAGCTACTTGCGTTATTTAATCGATCACACCGAAATGAGAAAATGGACTCAAAACAGACAAACGTGAATACAATACATCAACAGCGAGAGAGCCATAAACGAAATGCGCGATTAATCAATTGCTCAATACTATTTGTTTTGTATTGTTTTTTTTGACATCTATTGGCTTGGCTCGGCCAAAGACATTCTCTTTGGCAGAGACTACACATACTTTTTTTATGTAGCTTCGCACATTATGCGAAATATCCAACCACAAAAAAAATGTCTTAAAAGGGCAAGAATCTCGGAATGAGAGATAGACGGCTGTAAACTTGTACAAACCTTTATTTAGGCCTTAACCTTTATTTAAACTTGTCTCAAAACCTACTTAACGCAGTGAGTCCGCGACTTAAGATATTAAAAAAAAAATTACACATTTATATTGCAAATATCTCTTTTCTTGTGGGTTTTATGCTATTTGTTTTTTTTTGGAGATATTGTAGAGGATTTCATTCTCTACAAAATTTGCTTAATTATTTTATCTATAATTAAATAGAAAACTAACTAAAACTAAAACTTAAAAATCTAACAACAGACAGTGTCCATGAGGCTTGGTGCCAAGAACACTGGCTGCATTTCCACGTTGAATAGCACTAGCTATACTCTGTGCGAGAAAGGAGCCAGCCCTCTTGTCACCAGCTGCATCGACTAAACGAGGGAATAATAGCCTAAAAAATTTCCTCGTACTTGGACCCCATGGACCAAAAGTTTCAAAGCCAAGCAGCACAAACACGTAATCTCTAGATAGCGTCACGTATTTGCGCCACTTGGCTTCTTCTGCGGCTTCCGCTGCGGCTCCGGCCTTCAAAACTGATCTACTGAGACGAGAAAGGGCTAACGTATCGACGCACGTAGCGTCCCAAACGACAGCCTTTCCTCGCTCCCAGGGGATCAAAGCCAGGTCGTCCGAGCGCTAGCCATCATCACGCACCAACCCTACAGGTTCTAAAAGAGAAGGAACATTGACCGCACACGCAGCTATAATATATAATTATTCTAGCTGCATGTGCGGTCACTTGAATATTTTTATAGAAAATATATTGTAATATGCCTTGCTTTAATTTATATTAATATACTAGCTGTACCCCGCCACGCTTCGCTGTGGCACATTCGCACATTCGCTGATATGTCACTGATGAAAAAAATTGACAAAAACAATCCTTGATGCGGATTATATATCATGCTAAAATTTCAGCTCGATCGGTGCAGAACTTTTTGAGTTTTTGAAGCGTACACAAACCAACATAACATTTTTATATATATAGACTAGCTGTGCGCTGCCACGCTTCGCTGTGGCACATTCGCACATTCGCTGATATGTCACTGATGAAAAAAATAGATAAAATCAATCCTTGATGCGCATTATATATCATGCTAAAATTTCAGCTCATCGGTGCAGAACTTTTTGAGTTTTTGAAGCGTACACAAACCAACATAACATTTTTATATATATAGATAGATATTATAGCTACGTGTGTTACGGCCTTTAGCAGGGTGCCTAAATCAAGGATTATACAAGTTTATAGCCGACTATCTCTCATTCCGAAGTGAAACCCTAATATGCCTGGACTACATAAGTGTTCCTTTAAACATGTAAGAGTGCGGGAAAATGATACACAAACCCAAAAATCATTCTATTTCTGGTTCTATCCAAAACTCTCAAGAAGCTTTAGTAACCACATTACTAAATCGTGAATTTAACTCTCAGCTAACCAGAGTGCGCCTAAGATCACTTACTCAAAAATTCCAAACATATATAAATTATAAAATAAGCTACATGTATTTTACATGTCTATACACACTTAAAATTACTGTAGTAGCTACAATATGGTGCACTTATGGTTGGTTCTATTTAGGAATACAAAATAAAATGCATGCATTAACTTAAGATACTGCGTTTATTTGTAGTATAATGTCATCTTTGACTAGCCAAATGAGTAGTATACTTCACTAAACTTATGCACTTAATGTATTATTAAATAAATAATGAAATAAATAATTGCTGCAGTCTAGCTTCCTGTTCTTCTTATAGTGTTCTTAAGGAATTTTGATATGTGAATGAGACCAGAATGCAGATCTTCTCATGGTGATTTTGAATATGCATGTAACCCCACTCTATCGAAAATACTAGTTACTACAGTCTTCTTACGGTGGGCAGCAGCGTAACCTTATGGTTCTATGCAACATAATGGAGCGAATACAAAATTTCATGTCTTTAGTGGTCCACACCAATCTTCTCAATCTCGTCAGCATCTTCAATGTCAAGCAACATGATCTTTTTGCCAAAGTGTGCTTCAATATCATTACATATTTGCATGGCTTGAGGTGTATCAATCAAGTTGATAGCAATGCCTGCTTTGCCAAATCGGCCAGTTCTTCCAATTCTGTGCAGGTATGTATCACAATCTGCCTTCTTGTCCAAATCCACGGGCATATCAAAGTTTACAATCAGAGTTACTTGTTCAATATCAATACCACGAGAAAGGACATTTGTTGTGATCAACACTCTCTCTAATCCAGCTCTGAAGCGATCAAGAATTGAAATTCTGACTTCAACTGTTAATTCGCCAGAAAGCACACCAACGGAATGTCCATCTTTGGACATTTTCTCTGCCAACCAAGATGCTGTTTTTCTTGTCTGGCAAAATATGATAGCTTGGCCAATTGTAATCACACCATAAATGTTACAAATGGCTCTGTACTTCTCTTCTGAATCTTTACATTTGACATAGTATTGTTTGATGTTGCCCAAAGTCTCTTCTTCTCGTTTTAATTTCATAATGGTAGGATTGGGTACAATAACCTCTGCAAACTCCATCACAGCAGAGTCATAGGTGGCAGAGAAGAACATCATCTGACATGTTGGAGGCAAACATCTTTGTATGCGAATACACCGGTCTTGATGACCTTGACGATCAATCATCACATCTGCTTCATCTAAGACAAATACGTTGACCTTGGTCAAATCAAACAACTGAAATTTCACACCCCAATCTAGCATTTTTCCTGGAATTCCAATAATAATATGATCAGAAATCTTTGTATCTCGGTCTACCATCTCACCTCTAACAGCATATTTCATTTTTATCTCAGGACAGAATTTTGCCATTTTTACAGCCACTTCTCCAGTTTGAATGGCAAGTTCATAAGTGGGACTGAGACACAGAACTTGAGGATAGTTCTTGGTGGGATCAACTCGACTCAACATAGCCAATACAAATGCAGCAGTTTTTCCTGTCCCTGACTGAGACTGCGCGATCAAATTTTGTGGTGGGTCCGCTAACAATATTGGCAAAGCAGTTTCTTGAATTTTTGAGGGAGTATTGAATCCCAGTTCATAAACACCTTTTAGTAAATTAGGCTTCAAGTTGAGAGCTTCAAATGTCTTCACAGAAAAAAGTGGCGAGTTTGGATTATTTTTTTGGATCTCTATGACTAATTTAGAGTTGAATAAGCCTTGTTTTGCGGCTTTTAGTGAAAGTGATGTTCCCTCTGGATCTACTTCATCTGATCTTTTTTTATGGTGTGCAGTTTGGTTCAATCCAAGACCAGCAATTTGATGTGATACTTCAAGCTCTACATTCTGATTTGATTCTTCAAGCTTTAGAGCTGCCTGACCCCAAAGATCTGCCATTTTAGCCTGAAAATTGAAAAAGGAATTATTAGATCCTTACAAACAAAGTTGAGGCTGTAATATCTGTTTTAATGTCTGATCAATTACCAGTTTGCCTGCTGAGCCGATTTTCTTGTCTAGCCACAGGTGCAGCTCTGCACACACCATTGTGTTTTCCCATACAGCTAACCCATGGATGTGTTTTTCAGCAGTGAATGTGTTAATAGGAACATATGATCAGAGGTATTTAGTTTTTTTTATTTGTTTTGTGACGAGGTGAGCACCTGATGGTAAACACAACACCCACCTAACAATGCCGCATAACACCCAGTACTATACAGTACAGTACAGTAATAGTGCCACTCAGAACTTTGCATTGCACATTACTGCTTGGCGGATGAATATTTGGCAAAGGTACCGGTGGTGGTACTTCCCCAGGTGATTTTAGCAGAAGAGGCCTCCCTACGTACTTACTTCCTCAGGCAATCTCTCGCAGAAGAGGCCTAGGTGGTGTAACATTCTTTAGACCTGATCTCATTCACACAAAGAACGTCAACCCGCCTTTTACTAATCATCTCGCATATTTGTTCAATTTCATCTTTCGTGCCTCGTCAAACAATCATCGTAGCAAAGTAGCTTTCTGTAGCCCACTCTTTGCCTCCGCGGAAAATGATACGTATGGGTAGTGACCAACGTCGCCGCCATAACGTTTCCACGAGTAGCTAGGGTAGATTTCCGCCTAAGCAGAGCCCCGCATGCTTGGGGTAAGGCTAGCCTTATTCTGGGATCGCCGGGTCCCAGGGCAAATGGCACGCTAGTGACTAGGCTCACCCCTATAAATAAGTATAAATAAAAAAATGTCCCCATCCCATACAGTCTCGAGGCTACACCCCAACCACGGCGTCACCAAGCGGAGTGCCGCTACAATCAGGATCTGTAGAAATATCAGTGTTCCGGCGTTTGGAGAAGGGCGGGCCTGTAATGCTATTAATAATTATTGTAAATAAGAGTTACTTACGTTATTTAATCGATCACACCGAAAATGACAAAGTGGGCGCAAAACAAACAAACGTGAATACAATACATCAACGGCGCCGGCGTAAGGGGCGCATACACAAAATGCGCGAATAATCAATATTTGTTGTTTGTTTTGACATCTATTGGCTTGGCTTGGCCAAAGACAATTTCTTTGGCCGAGACTACACATCCTTTTTTTATGTTTGAGCATCGCACAATATTATGCAAAATGTTCAACCACCAACTAGCGAAAACCAATTAACTATCGTATAGTGTGGGCAAATGATACAAAAACCCAAGTTCGTTCTATTTTGGGTTCTATCCAAAACTTTCAAGAAGCTTTATGGCTGTTCGTTTCTGTTATGGCGGGAAATTTAAATTTCAAACAGTTTTTTCATGTGTAGAGCTACACCGGGTCAGTAATATAAACGAAACTGTATTTCGCGCCAATCGTAAATCATTCTTTTCGTTTTTGTGTTGAAATATTTTTCATTAACGCACCGTATCGCTCAAATATGTCAATAAACCGTCAAACTGATGATTTGTGTTTATCAACATATTTGAGCGATACAGTTGATTAGTGCTAAATATTTCAACATAAAAACAATGAAAATGATTTACGGTTAGCGCGAAATACAGTCTAGTTTTTATTAGTGACCCAGTGGTGTAGCTTTAAACAATTCAAATGGTAATGTGGTTAGGGCTTCATACTTAACTATAGCCAAGTGCGTTAATCATGCAAAGCCAAAAATAAAAATAAAAGATTGCACAGGCAATCTGTGGCACTGAATGATCTGGTGAGTTAGGGGAGAAATAATAGCATTCTGTGGCAGGGAATGCCGGGTGATGGATGCGGTGGGTGAGGGGTAATCACAGTCAGGCAGCCAGTACCGCTGTGTAGACGCGTTAGTCGTTCTATCGGTTCGGTCGGCTAGGGTCCAATATTCTCGTCATTATTGGTTCGGTGCTCGACCGAAGCAGTTGTGTCTGCGATTGGCTCCTATTCCTGAGTGAAAACTCGGAACGCGCGCGACTAATACAGTGGCTGAATAATATCTTCCTATAATGTTAGAGCAAGCCGGTGATTCATCAGATGCCGGCATGGAACAGATGTTGGAGTTCGAACAACGTAGTCGCCCCTGGATAAGTGATATGTTTACCTGTTTCTCAAGCGTCATAACGAGGATGAACGACTTCCAAAGAGTACAGGGTAAGTATTGTATTATTGTTATAAAATTTTAGGTGTTTGTTGATGGTGAAACCTTTTAATGTTGGCTAGCTGTGCAAGAAGAAAACAAAGCAACAACTTTATAGTCTTTAAATATAGGTAATTTGGCTGACTGTTTGGAGAGCAACTTTCTGAAAATATTGAAAAAATATTTTAGGACGACGAGGATTCAAATGGCTATCTGATGTTTTGGCGGTGAAATTGCAATTGAGAATTGAATATAAATTTTATATAGAAACTACATTAATTATTGAAAATAAATATACTTTGATGTTTAAAAAAAAATTGTTTAGTAAAGTTGGTAAAACATTTTGTACTTTTGTTACGTAGCGTAACTTCCATAAAAAATACAGTAGGTAATTTCTTCTAATATGAGTGTATGAGTGTATGTGTGAGTGAATATAAATGGAGAGCATTTTATTATTTACAGCATTATGGTTATCATTGATTCCTTATTTTGTAAAAGCAGTTTCGTCTTTTGCTATTTTTACATGTAGGTAAAATATTGTAGGCAAAAAGCTGGTTTTGGATATTTCAAAACAGCTGGGCTTTAATTATGAAACTAGTTATGAAATATTGAATTAAAATTTACTACATAATGACTTCTATAGACCCTAAAAAAATGAAAAAATACTTTATAAAATATCACTCAATCGTGCAAGCCAAAGCCTAAGAGCCGAAATTAATTCATGCCGCTCAGGTATATCACTATGGCAGTTAGTTTTGTAATGTATTGTGGCAATCCTGCACATATATTCCACAGGGAATTTTCTTCTCCAATTTCAGATCTAAATTTTCAAGCAAATTTTTTTGTTACTAGTAAGTAACAATTAAAATAAATTCAAAGGTGAGGAAATGGTAATCCAGTAAATATATTTAATTACCTACCTAGTGTTTGAAATTACATTAAATTAAAAAAATAACTATTTATTATATTTAAAATTTTAAAGTTTTTGCACTAGGCACAAATAGTGCAAAAACTACCGAAAATTTTTCTCTTCTCTAGAGAAGAGAATAAAACTTCTTCTGAGTCTGGGTGGTTTTCATAGATTCTGATTCTCAAGAGACAGGTAACTCTAGCAGGGGTGTAAATCTATGTACCTATGTGATAGCGACACGTCTTTTTTTTGTTATAAGGAACTTTTTGTTCCTGCAAATTCTGCATCTCTTCCGCCCATTTCATGGCACTAGTGTCGTACTACCTCTTTTGCTCTCGCGCATGGCCGCGCCCGTCGGTCGGCTTGTTCTTTACTCGTCACAGATAGGTGATAGATCGGGATAGCGTTGAGAGGAGGGTTGCAGTATTGCGCATGCGCCTTGTCCCCTAGCTTTTCATCTGCCAGGCTACCACCCACCCACCTCCTCCCACCCTGAATTGATACCTGAATCAAATTGATGCCTGAATTTACTAGGCACAAAGGAAATTCTGTTTTTGAAAGTAGGTCACTCAATTTACGTTGCACATCATAGAACTGTATCTCCCTCTTTTGTAATATTTAAATTTTATACTTTTAACTTGTACTTATAGCGGATCTTTTGGTTATGGTGCAAGTGGGTTCACTAATATAGAAGATTTTCGTCTATTCACATGCATCCTCATAGGCCGGCTCTTCAGTACTCGACCGACCGTACGAACGCGTATATTGCTACGCCCTGCGTATGCGGACCGTCGGTTAAGCGCGTCGGCATGCGTGCCGTCGGTCGACCGACGCGCTATGGAAACATTAACGCGTTCAGTGCTACACCGATCGGTAGACTGACCGTACAGATGCGCTTATCATCGTCAACAAAAATCGAACCTACTAGTTGGAAACAATGGTAGGTTCGATTTGATTCATCTTTATTTTTTTAAGTAACTTTGATCAAATGTCAGAGTTTGTAACTTTGTAACAAATAATCGATATCATAGGTAATCATCATCAACTAAATAGGTCACTTAATACCTCTTTGTGCTGACAACTTTTTCGTCTAGATTTTTTTGGTGTTAAAAAGGGCGGGTAAAAATTGAGTATGTTGGTTGGTGACAGATTCTGCAGGACTTGAAAAAAGTAGGATTAAATATGATATTGGTTTCGTGTACATGTTTGTGACTGTACCAGTCCGGCCAGTTCGGTAGGTCAGGATAGTACTGAACGATACAAACTGACGATCGGTTATAACCGACGGTCGGTCGAGGACTAAAACCGGCCTTAGTAACGCGCACCTGAACTCCTCCCCCCCCCTTCCCCCCGACCGCACCACATCGCACCTCCGACCCCACAACTACCCCACAACCTCATCCACTCCCGACCCCACTCCCGACCCGACCTCCCACACCCACATCATCCTGTTCCCTATACCTCCCCCCAACATTTTAAAACAAGTTAAGTGTATTCCTAATATTAATAAACAAGGAACTAAAAATAAAAGAATTCTAGTAAACATAAATTAAACGATAAACCAATTCCGCAATTCCAAAAAAACAATTCTAACCTTTGATTAAATAATCTGGATAATTATGCCCATCAATCACTGGTCACAGTAATAACTTTTTTCCGCATAGACGAAAACTTAAATAATTTAAAAATATCAAATCAGCGAGTCGACTACTTTTCTAATTTGAGTGGACACAAACTCGAAAACTGAATTTATTTAATTTTTTTATATTAAAATACCTAGTCCGCTTTTTCCTCCCTGGATTTCTGCATTAGAGCAAATTTTTTTATAAATATATGATAGATATCACACTGTGTCGGTACATTATTTTTTTTTATGTCTTGCCTCTAAAAAACCGGACCCAGAACATGTCCCAAAAATTACCTCTTTTTTATGTCGTCTTCAGACGTGCCATGGACAGATAACTATCTTAAATGATTATTGAAGAAACAAAACCTACTTAATATTTCGTAAGAACTTTCAGATGAAGTTTTTTTTTTATTTGGATGGGTTTAACCTAATTTCCACCTCCATATTGAGATACTATCATCGCCCCGCGGTTTCACCCGCGTAGTTCCCGTTCCTGTGGGAATACGGGGATAAAATATAGCCTATGTTACTTGGTCATAAATTAGTTTCTAAAGTAGCTTTCCATTATTAAAAGAATTTTAAAAATCGGTGCAGTGGTTTAGCCGAAACCTTACATATTTCCATACAAACTTTCATCCCCTATTTTTATTTCACCCTCTTAAGGGTAAAATTTTTAATGTCATATTTATTTATATCCAATCAAAAGCCCCAATAATAATTTTCAAGCTTCTAGCTACAAAAATGACGATAAACCATATAAACTTTCATCCCCTATTTCGGTTGAAATAGGGGATGAAAGTTTATATGCTTTTTCGTCGTTTTTTTAGTGTATAACCTGGATTGCGTGATAGGCTACTTTTTAAAGCGAAAAAAGGGATGTAAGGAACCCCTTACAACCCTTTTTTTGCTTTAAAAAGTAATCGACCTTTAATTACGTAATAATACACTATCTGTGTTCCAAATTTCATTCAAATCTGTTCAGTAGTTTTAGCGTGAAAGAAGAACAAACATACATCCATACTCACAAACTTTCGCATTTATAACATTAGTAGGACATTAGTAGGGTAGTAGGATGGACGTGGAAATTAGGAACTACGAAACTCTAATTTTGGTAATATAAAGCTATATATAGCTTGAGTCCCTGTTGTCCCTCTGGCCCTGTTGTTCGCTCGTCGCTTGTTTACCGCGATAGCAAACGTTTTTCAAAATCCTATTCCTGTATTTCAATTCGGTCTGTCTTGAGTGGCTTCTCTTATTACCGGAGGCCAAGTCACATTTTGGGTCGTTGCGCCATCAAGAGATAGTTATATCTGTATTCTCTTGGTTGAATTTAAAGTACCTTCGATTCCGCACAACTTGTAGTTATCTCGGCACGTGTAACCTCACTAGAGACGTGGGCGGTTGCACCGAGAGCAGCGGCGCAGTGCGTGGGTGGGTCCAGGGAAACCTAGGCAGACGTGACCTTTAAGAAAAATCTAAAGATCTAGGTGGTATCTATTTGAAGGTATAATGGTATTCCATGCTCGTATGTTATTTGTTTGTCGGCTGAGGTGTTGCCGTGTGAGGTCGCCCAGAGACCTGAAGGCTAACGATTGCTATCAACCCATAATCGCTGGGACCAATGGCTTAACGTTCTCTTCGAAACACTGAGCAATGGGAACCTGCACATTCAGATTTGCACTGCCGCTCTTCTGGGAACACTTTTTTAAATTTATTTTTTTACGACCACATACATAGAACCTGACCCCAAACTAGAATTATCTGTATCTAGGGAATCAGGTATTACGAGAGCCGTGGTCCTACAAACACCCAGACTCAGGGCAAATATCTGTGATTCGCACAAATCATTGCCGTGTGCGGGAATCAATACTCAAAACTCAAATCATTTATTGCAAGTAGGCAAAAATATTATTGCACGTTTACAAGTCAAAAACTTAAGTCTCTCATACACAGAGAAAAATAAAAAAGAAGTCAAAATATTATCTACTAAACTAATGATTATATATAAATATGGTTTGAGTTTGAAAAAGGTCATGTCCGCCTTCCAATCAGAAGGTCGTGAGTTCAAATCCCAGTGCGGGCACGTACCAATGTGTTTCTGTAAAACATATGTACGTAATTATCACTCGCTTTTCGGCGAAGGAAAACATCATGAGGAAACCCACATACACCTACCCGAGAATTATTTCGGAGGTAGGTAATGTTATCCAGTAATCCGGATTCGGCCCCCGTGGTGGTATATGGCCTAACCCTCCCCATGCAAGTGAGAAGAGACCCGTGCCCAGCAGTGGGACGTTAAGGGTTGATGATGAGGAAATCAATTAATGTTTGAATGCAATAGTCCTTAGACTAGGTTGTTCACTGGCACCAAACACACGTATTGATTATCACAAAAAGAAAACGAAACGGTAGAACCTTATGCGTTTCCTGCTATCGGCCTTTTAATAAATAATACTTTAAAGCGGCTTGACAGCCAACTCAACACATATGAAGTTATATTTGCCTCGGAATGGGGTGCCTCACTTCTGCATTTTTTATACGAGGAAGGTGCAAGTGAGGCTTTCGAATAGACTTTATCGATATTTTTAACGTCTGCCAGTTTCCAACAAAGGTTATATACTAAGAGCGGCATATTATATGCCGTCATTATTGTCAGTTTTTCAATTTCCTGCGAGAAAATGATGTAAAGAAAATTCCTGGTAGCTGGCAAGTGCATTGCACAAAGGGTTGGACACGTCCGGCAGATATAAAGGGAGTTCTTTGTTTTCCGAGCGAACCTGTCGGCAGTGTGCAGCTGCAGGCATCTGGTTGCTTACTCTGTTGGAAATAACTGCGAGCGATATCGAAATTGTCGGAAACAAAGCAAATTAAAAACTCAGCCGTGTAGGTTTACAAAACTAACGTATTTTACCGAATGGAAATTGCGCGTCGGCAGCGGCGTATCGTATTGCAATCCTTTACATCAGAGATAAAATAAATTATTTAGGTTTTAAGAAATCTGCACATGTTGTCCTAGTTGGAAAAGGTAAATTAAATAATTATAATATTACTTTTAGGGTCAATTTTTCATTGCTCAGATAAACGTTGATTCAATAACTGTTGAACGAATAAGTTATTAGGTTCTGTTATGAGATGAGTCATCATCATCATCATCATCAACCCATATTGTCCTACAGCTGAGCACAGGTCTCCCCTCATTTTCGAGACGAGGGTTAGACCAAAATCCACCACGGGGGCCCGGACCGTTGGTGGATAAAATACCTACCTCTGAAATAATTCTCGGGTAGGCATGTAGGTTTCCTCACGATGTTTTCCTTCACCGAAAAGCGAGTGATAATTACGTACATATGGTTTACATAAACCCATTGTTACGTACCCGCACTGGGATTTGAACTCGCAACCTTCTCCTTGGAAGGCAGACGTTCTCCGGCTGCCACCGCCACACAGATATTGTAATATTAATTTAATTTGAACAATGTAAGAATGTAAATAAGTTGGTACATCCAACGCTCCCCACTGCGAGGGCTGTGAGTGAGTGACAACCACTAGGTACGACCCCACGCGGACAAGGCGCTAGGATAGGAAAATATTGGTTTTTAAAAACCGGCCGAGTGCGAGTTGGACTCGCGCACCGAGGGTTCCGCACATGCTTGTGGGTCTCTATAGTCTCCAACATTATTGCTCTAACTAAAAAACTAGGTTAAAGGACAAACTTTACTTTGCCGTTCGATCCCTAGACACGACTATTGCACTAACCGCAAATAATAAGTTTTTAATAGTAATAGTAATTCGTTTTTTTTGTTGTTATTGAAACAATTTATTCACGGTTTTTATACTTTTTCCTTTACATGTGCTGTAAGACATTGCTTCTTGCCAAATTTCAAGATTCCAGGTCAACGTGAAGTCCCCATATGATCTTATTGCTTTGTGAAATCGTAAAATATGTGACAGAAATAGTCGTATCTTTTGATTGCGTTGACTGAAAAGTTTGGCATTTTCACAGCTGAAAGATACAGTAGACTCGCGTATTTGATATAAATTTCTATTTGATACCTCTAAGCATTCCTGAGTAAAGGCATCTTAATAGACAGACGGACAGACGCATAGACGGACAACAAAGTGATTCTACAAAGGTTTCCTTTTAAAAGCTTTTATTTAACTTGCAATGTATTGTAAGTATGTTTGTTAGGGTGGAATCTTTGAACTCAATTTTGAAGTAGATATCTTCAACCCATTGAGCTGAAATTTTGTATACACGTTTAGTTTGGATGACAATGCACGATATTATTATGGTGTGTGACATCATTCTAAATCCAATATGGCGGACTATCCAAGATGGCGGAGTAGTTATTTTTAATGCACTTCTACAATATGGGTATCAAATGAAAGGGATGGTTGAGAGTAACTCGCAAAATAATTTGGCGTCATTCTAAATCCAATATGGCGGACCATCCAAGATGGCGGAGTAGTTATTTTTAATGCACTTCTGTAATATGGGTATCAAATGAAAGGGAAGGTTGAGAGTAACTCGAAAAATAATGTGACTAGGCCGTTCAGTTTAAGGCCTTAAAATGAACTGCATGGAATTAAAATTAAGTACGTGGTTACCCCCCAGGTAGTAGTTCTCGGCACGGGCTTTGGCTAGGACACATCTTAGTCTAGTCGCAATGTACGTACTTTTCCTTCCTTTACTATTTTATTAAAAATAGAGATTTTCAACAGAGTTGCCGTGGGAGTTGCCATTTGATTCGCTGACCAGGCTCTCCTATCTGGGCGCTGGGGCCCAAGGCGTGGTCTTTACTGGCATGCTTAATGGCGAGATGGTGGCCATTAAGAAAGTGCGCAGTAAACTGGAGACCAGCATGAAGCATCTCCGGAAACTGAACCACGAGAACGTTGGTAAGTTTTACTTATTTAGACCAGAGGTAGATGAAACTTTGGAGCTTCTAGTGCAGGCAGCAAACCAAGATCCTAAATGGGACCACTCTTGTCTACCTTTTCGAATTTCAGAAGAATCATGTTTGTCTGTTCAAATATCTCAGACGTACGAGGACATAGGCCATACACAAAAACTTGTTGAAATCAGTTAAAAAAGAAATAGGGCCAAACGGGAGTCTCATGTCATTACATAAGTAAAAAAATCATCGTGTCTATGGCTTGCTCTCAACTTTATTTTGTTTATCGGATATTATAGAAAATAAAATTTTAATAAAATATAGAAATTTGCAGAAATAATACTGTGAACTCTCGGACATATATTGTAGGAACTGAATGTAAGCGGATGAAATTCCAGAAGCCGCTCAACGCCCACTTACTGTTTCCATCTTCGAGGCGTTCCGCAATATTGCTGCATTTCCGTTTGAATCGGAAACGGCTGAAGATTACTTCCCTCGCAACGATTATTGCTGCGCTATGAATAGATCCTTACCTTTCTACATCAATGAGTAACTCGACAGATATAGAAAGGCTTCTGCTATCTTCCCACGCGCCAATGCAAAACTTCAAACGCGATTTTCCTGAAATCAATGATGCAAGTAACAAGACATGTCTAGGTGCACGTTAAGACTGCTTTATGAAGTGATATCCATACTTGTATAACTAATAATTACGCCTCCGGTGGCGTTGTGTTACTTTTATAGAAGGTGTGATTGAGGATTCACCTGATCCAATGTGGAACCAATCCTGTTAAAATTAAATTACAGATGGTACCAAAAGTCGCTAAATCATAAATATCATTAACTTTAAAACCAAAATACAGTATGAGAGAAAACAGCGGTTTCCGTGATTTTTCAACAAACGCCTATTTGTGACTTGGTGCTGCCTGTTATGGCTACAATACACATGTTAGTAGTTTGCTTAAAGGCATGATAGGTGGCATTACAGGTGTGGGTTACCAACTCAACATTTTGTGGTGGGCACTTTAAGTTTATTTGACATAAAAGCACTTAAACGATATATAAACTACAGCAGAGGAATCAACATGTTACATTAACTTTCACGTGCTTGATTAATAAATGGAAAATGTTATAATTATAAGTCAAATGAGTCAGCAAAATAATTTATATTTCAATTGTATTCAAATGATTCTGCACAGTGAGCTTTCGGTTTACCACAACTGGTTGAAATTTTTTTGAGATTTTGAGCTAAAATTCAATTCAGTAACGCAACGAGCGTTCCTGAATTGAAATATTATATTTGTACATTTGGAATTGTTTCATTTTCGACACTGATACAAACAGCTAAAACTTGCGCTTGCTGAGCTTGAGTTATGGAATTGCTACTCGTGCATTTAATATTACTTTTAATTTACGTCACTGATAAAATAATCCTTTATACGCATTGGCGTATTATCGTAGTATTTCATCTGCGACTATAAACATCCTGTATTAATATGGGTGTGCCACAAATAATGGTACCTGATCCAACTTAATGCTTGGGAGCTTCTCTGACTTCTCTGAGTGACTTATCTAATACTATTTTTGCAAACGTATTTCTTCTTCACTTTTGTTCTTGAAGTTCCTTTGTTTCTATAAACTTATTATAGATAGGCGATTAGCAGATATTTTCAGAATCAAAATCTGAAATGTTGTCTTGTTGTCACAGTACGATTCCGTGGAGTCTGCACGAAGCCACCATGCTTCTGCGTTGTCATGGAGTACTGCCAGTACGGGTCACTCTACAAGATGCTCCATAGTGAAAATAAATTGCTGCCCGAGCAATTGTTGAAGTGGGCTAAAGAGATCAGCCGCGGAATGGCTTACTTGCACGGCAAAAAGATCATTCATCGGGACCTAAAGAGCCCTAAGTAAGTATGAGTCAAAATCAATATTGGTTTGTCGAATAAAGTAGTTACAGCCTCTATTTAAGTGTCATTGTTTGTCAGGCTGCCCTAGGACCTCTGACGTAGCTTAACTATTACTGTCACGACATGGGTACGTGCCTTCCGAAGCATGGAGCGATGGAAGTGCATGAATGAGTCGTTAGTGTGGGGCGGAATAAGTTATAGATTCTGCAGCTTCGTGCAATTTTATATAGCTAACACTGTCCCCGCCTTTCTAGTATATTGCTGTCCGATGATCTGGTCGTGAAAGTTAGTGACTTCGGCACAAGCTGCGAGTGGCAGAACACGTCTACCACTATGAGCTTCAACGGTACTGTGGGCTGGATGGCTCCGGAGGTAAGGGTCTGTGAATTTTTATACTTAATGCAGTCATGACATGTATTTTTTATAGCTCAATTTTATTTATGCATGTGGCAATTATACTTAAACTTTATGAAACCGAAATGTAAAAGTATTCCAAAGAGTTGCAATCATGCTTATCGAAGATCCGAAATTGAAACATAAGATCGCACGGCAACATTTGCAATCTACTATTGACGATTCAACCCGTAATGTCTTCCCTAGAAATAAAATAAGTTAACTTCTACCTCCTAGCTAGAACTTCCTTCTGTAAAGTAAGCCGTAAGTAGCACTTGCTTGTACTTCTACTACGTACTAGCATGCATGTCATGTACTTGTTTCACTAAACTTGTGACCAAGCTTGGTCACAAGTTTAGTGAACACAGCTGTGTTGAGTTGACGATAATAATTTCTTACTCTGATGTGTTTTTTATAATTCTAGGTGTTACCTGCACGTGAATTTTCGATTTATTTATATCGAATACAGAATAATACAAGACAGAACAAAATACAGTTGCCCACCAAATACCAAGAGCAATTATCCAAATTAAAGCTTTTTCATATATGTATACAGGTTATTCGCCATGACCGTTGTTCTGATCGAGTTGATGTGTGGGCTTTCGGCGTTGTACTGTGGGAGATGATGACCAGGAAGCAGCCGTTTACAAGCATCGAGCCTCACGCTGTGCTGTGGGGTGTGGGGTCGGATACTCTGGCTCTGCCGCTACCGTCTGGGTGCCCGCAACCAATCCAGCTCTTGATTTCCCAATGCTGGCAGCGTAATCCCAAGAGCAGGTAAGGGTGTGATCCAGTTGGAAGTTGGTGGCAACCCTGTTGCTACTTTTAATAACATGTCGAGTTGGAAGAATTCTATAACATATATCCACTGCAGCTAACATAGCCGCTGCTGCTACATAGCCGCTAAGGTTATTGCATTGTAATGTTATACCTTTTAAGTTTAGAGAATATCTGAAACTTTAAGAGTTCCCAGGGTATTCCAGGCTTCGAGAGCTCGGGATGGAATACTGTTGTTTTAACTCCGGTTTGAAATGAAGTGATGATTTCGACTGCGACATGATTATTATTAATCGATTATCGGAAGATCTATTGAGTAACACATTCCAATGTCCACAGGCCTCCTTTTAAACTTATCGTGGCCAACCTGGAGTTGGCAACGCCTGAATTCGAAGCCCTCAACCCGCAGACCTTCGCGGCGGTACAGGCCTCGTGGGGTGCCGACGTAATGGAGAAAATCCACCAAATTCATAACAAGTA
The DNA here is from genome assembly GCA_912999815.1 of Campaea margaritaria. Taxonomy (NCBI): domain Eukaryota; kingdom Metazoa; phylum Arthropoda; class Insecta; order Lepidoptera; family Geometridae; genus Campaea; species Campaea margaritaria. The sequence goes on from OU538788.1 coordinate 14,652,515, forward strand.
AGATCCTCATGTGGTTTCGAAACTGGAGCTTTGCATCTTGACGAGTTGACACACGTATACAATATAGTAACAGCATCATACTGTCTCGTTTGGAGCCGCCTTGTCACAAATTGGGCCTGTTCATTTCTGTGTTGAGGTTTCAGTCATGGTGCCCTAGCATAGGCTGATTTGGTTGAAACACGAAGGCGGGATTCGAAAATATATTGTGCTTCTTGTTTGTTTTTAACTGCACTACGCTGGCCAGGTGGTGGCGGCTCCACCCCTCTCTCTTATTCTGCCGATTATTGTAAAGTTGCCCACGAACGAAAATGATAAAAATATCGACTACTTCATCTATACCATCTGCATTTGTGTCGTTTTGCCGCGGATTTTGTTTATTAATATTTTTATTTTTACGCAGTTTACACATTTTTGTTTGAGTTCTAGCCATGACTGTGTTGCCTTGATGTTGCACTGTTTCATTGAATACTGGATTACTTTAAACTATTTTTGCCAGTTGAGTGATTATTGTTACATTGTATTAAGTTTTATTTGTTGCTTTATTATATTATGCTTTGATATTTAGCTTGAACAATAGAATGGCAATGGAAATTATAAAAATCTGGAATTACAGTTTGATCCGTTAGTTTGATATCAGGTTTGTTTTCTAGGGATAATCCTAGCACCTCGTCATCTGTGACGGCGCCCGGACATGCTGGTGATATCCCGAAGGGCAAGGAGGTCTTGATTCACGTGAAGGAAATCTACGAGAACCACATGCGCCATGCCAATGATCTGTTCATGGAAGTTTGCTCGGTGCGTCTTCAACTTGAGCAGCGCGAGTGCTACGTCTCGGAGTGAGTACAACTGTATACTAGCAACAAGGAATTACCAATACTGCTCTCACTCAAAATTTATCTTGTGAATTTTAGCCTGATATTGAAATATAATTGTAAAACATTCGATAGCCGCTAGATGGCGCTGACTATAATGACCATACACCAACTTTGATTTTCATACCAACTGTTTAAATAGTGATTGATACATTGAAATCTGATGCACTAATTAGTTTAATTTTGATTCCAGAATGGAAGTCCGCCTGAAGAATTGCCACTGTAGCCAAATGCCGAACCCTAAGAAAGAGGCGGCGTCAACTTCTTCTGACGCGATTCCGGTCATCGCCAAGCAACCGCGAAAGAAGAAGCCGGAAGCGAAGCTGCTCGTACGCTACGACGCTAAAGAGAAAAGCACGTACACCGTCGCGGTGAAGGACAACGCCAACAAAGATGACGCCATTAACAAAGATGCCGCGATCAACAAAGATAACGCCACCAACAAAGGCGTCAGCTTCAACAAAGGTGACAACTTCAAGAAACATGACATCGCCCAGGTACATGACAGCGGCAAGATACACGACAGCGTCAAGAACAACAATGTTGCGCAGAAAAAAGATACGATCGTTGAGCAGAACGGAAACGTGGTTATGCCGAAAAAGGGAAAAGGCAAACAGAAGAAAAAGTCCAGCAACAAGTCGGTCCCAGATGTGGCATTTATCTAAATTAGTTCAATTTTCACGTTCACTGTTGAATACACACGTCTGTGTTTTTATATTTTATCGGCAAGAGAAAACACGTCTGACGTGCGACCCGCACTGCTGTATTGGTAATTTTATCACAACAGTTGTGTGCGCCCGCACTGCCTATTGAGTTTAGTTACGACACAACTCCAGTAAACACACACGTTGTGTGGAGATTCGCAAAAGAGCCATATAAAGTTAAACAGTTAAGCAGTGAACGTGTCGATATTAGAGGGCAGTTTCAGTTTCGCACCAGAGGCCCGGTGGCCTATACCGGCGTTTTGATTTTCATCTATAGCTCGGCCTAGGTCAATTTGTTTTTATTTAGTGCAAACGTTATATTATACATTCTCATCTCGTCTAGTCAGTTGTGTTCTACCTAGTCCTTTCTATGTTTTATTAATGTGTTACCAAGGAGTTATATTATGCGAGTTAGAAATAAGATTGCTAGTTAAGTTTTAATTAGGGGGAAAGGACTGGTTGTAAGGTTTCTTAAACTTGATCCGTTATCTGTTAAATAAATAAACGGTTATGCTTTATCGCCCCTTGGACGGCTTCAGCTACTTCAGCAAATCATAACTCACTAATACAACAGTCCTTTCCTATGTGTTAATCAGTAGAAAAATGTATGTTATTCAAAGTGTTATCTCACGAGTCTTACTTAAAGATTTGTAACTCTGTATAAGACATTCCTTTTTGAGGTTAATACATTTCGTGTGGTTGGCGAAACCCTAACAAATGAGATTTGGTCGGTGGATAGTTTTATTATTGTCGTGCATTTATTGTCTTATGTTTTGCTCAAGTCGTTTTATTCCCCTTTATGTACTTGGATTTACATTTTTATTACCTCTTAGGATTATTAATGTATAATTTAGACTGATTTTGTTATGGTTTATTAAAATACATTCCTTTAAATAAACATTGACTGCGTGTGCGCCTGCGCATATGTCAATACATTTCGTTTGATAGCTTACGGCCTATTTTTTTTATAATAATAGAGTTTTGACGTATCGATATCGCGTATTTTTATAATTAATATTAGCTTGATATGGCACAGTTGGCTGCGGTCCACTATTAATTCGATTGTGGGAGTGAATAATAAGTTAGGTTGGGTAAATTAAGGAGAGAGAAAAGGTATTAATCCAAAATATAAATTGTAAATTTATACAGAGCTACGAGTACGCGTCCAGTAGTACTCTAGTAGTCACTCTATCGCTTACCTTAACTTCGATGTGTAGATATAGATAACTGTTTACTGTCACCTAGACAAGCTTCACTTTTACTATGGTGGTCGTTAAAATAATAAAAATAATAATAAATTACACAGCGAGCAATGATTGATCTGTAACAGCGCTTCCGTGAAAATCACAGGCTTCAGCATCGCTCACATTCTTACGGCTTGCTAGATATTCGTGATCATCAAACGGCCGTTGTTTGAGATGTCTGTCTACTTTAATGTAATAGACTGACTGTTTGCACTTAGTGTGACGACTTTTATAAGCAAGATTTACACGATTATCTGTAAGGGGTTTGGAATGATCGGGTTGAACAAATCGTTGCTTGCTATGCCCAAATTACGTGGTAGCAATTTGATAACATTATTAAAGCTACATCTTACAGCTCCCTTATACAGTTTTTAGAATTGGATGTTCGGCTTAATGTGGACCAAAAATTCAAAAGTATGTTAATATCGGTCTTTTCTTGTCGAAAAGGTTAACTACCAAAATAGGTCCACAGCCGTTTGTTTAAAGTATTATCCCACATCGGTAATTGATGGTTTTATGATATAATAATTATAGTAATAAATTTTTAGAGATAGAGTGCTGCAGTTAAAATTAATGTTTACAATTTTTCTTGTTCTCACCAATTACTTACAGTTAATATATAATGTTACGACACGATTGTATTGTGTCACAACTTTTTGAAATCTATATTAGGTGTTTAACGTTGCATTTTTAGTGGTACAGTAATGTTTACGTCACACGAATTTCATGATTTATAGATCCCCCTTCGTCCTTTTTACAGGTGGTCATATTTATAAGACCAAGTGTCACGTATTTGACAAATTTACATTTAGAAATGAAATACTAAAACATCTGCCGAAAATGAGACTTATTTCCATTTTTTTTTTACTATCTTGAAATGTGTGGTCACAAAATGTATGAGTCCTCCCACCCCTAGTCACAATGACACAGTTCTTTAAAATTATGAACAATTTAAACATTACCATATACTGTTTTTAGAAATTTGATATAATTATTAACCTTCACTTTTACCGTTTTTAGAATAATTGATGTTCGTCTTAATGTGGACCTTAAGTCGTTTTTAGAATAATTGATGTTCGGCGTAATGTGGACCTAAAGTTAAAAACTATGTTAAAATCGCTCTCTTGTCCAGAAGGTCAACTATCAGAATTGGTCCACAGCCGTTTGTTTAACGTATTATTCCACATGGATAATTGATGTTTTTAAGATATAATAGTTATAGCTGATATGTTTTAGTGATAACGCCAGGGCTGCCACTAAAATTAATGTTCACAATTTGTCTAACATACATACAGTCACGATTTTTTCTCGTTGAAGTTACCAAAGACTACATCTTTCCACATGCTAAGATTCAGACGCGCCTCTTCCGTTTCTTCTACTTTTATAAGTCCCTTCATACATGCTCGCTGGTTACTTTTTAGTACATCCTCGATTTGATCGATGTACCTAACCTAACGGCAGGCCCATTCATACTAAACCCATAAATCTGTTTCGTCAATCTTCCTTTATCCATCCTCTTCAGATGTCCAAACCATCTAAGCATCCCTTTCTCTATTTTTGTCACTACACCTACCATTCTATATCGTTCTCTTATCACGCTGTTCTCCACTTTGTCCATCTGAGTCACTCCAATCATACTTCTCATACTTCTCATTTCCACCGAATTAATTAGACTCTAATGCTTCTTCTGCCATACCCAGCATTCACTACCATACATAAGTGTGGGGACCTACACTCCCCTATGTACAGCCAGCCGTGCTTTTCTAAACACCTTCTGACTGCTCACAAAGTTATGCAGTGCCCCAATCACTTAATTTCCTGCCAATACTCTTCGCTCGGTGATAATATCATATGAAACTCCATATATCTTAACCTTTGATCCTTAGTACAAAAATTCCTCCACTTGTCTGTCACAGGTCACAAGTCTGTCTAGTAGTACAAGCACCAGAACCCACCTAGATTTCAAGTTCCACCAAAATTTCAGCCCTCGTATCAAACTGCCGGGCACTCCATACATACGCAACTTCAACTACGACTCAATCCTCACTACTCTGTCATAAGCCTTTTGAAAGTCTACGAATGCGCTATGCTTCGTAAAGCAAAGACTTGATTCATGCATCCCATTCCTCTCCTGAAACCTGCTTGTACATGCCATATTTCAGTTTCATCCGTCACTCTCGTATTCAAAACCTTTGCGTCCAATTTGCCGACGATGCTAAGCAAGGTAGTTTTTGCAGTCCTGTTGCGACCCTTTTCCTTTGTAAAGCGGTACGATGACGGCTTTGCACTAATCTCCTGGTAAAATTCCGCTCCTCCAGCAAAGGTTAAGTAGGCGATACAGCTGACACGCTGCCATACCCTGTCCATACCCTCATATTGACCGAAATCCTGCAGCCTTGCCTGATACATTATTTTTAACGCTTTCATAATCTCTTCCATACTAATATCACTTTCATCGCTATCTTCATATATGTCTCCAAATAGCTCTGGTACTTGTACATCCTCTTTTTCAAATATTTTTTTCTTGTGCGCATAAACAGTTACAGTTAATATAATAGTTATAATATGTTACAAAATGATTGTTATATCTCACAACTTTTTGAAATCTAGGTAGGTATCGTGTATTACATTTGTAGTGGTCTAATAATAGTCGGTAGTTTTTGTTGTTAAGGGGTCAAACATTAATTACGTCACACGAAATTCATAATTTATTGACATCCCCTCCTCCCTTCCTCCTTTCCTTTTTACAGGTGGTCTGGTCACATTTATAAGACCTCCCACGTGTCACGTCACATATTTAGAAATTTTACACTTAGAAATGCTTTAACTAAAACAGTTACGAAAATCAGACTTATTATGGTTTTGAAATGTGAGGTCACTAAATGCATGACTTATCCCACCCCTTAACACAGAATGACACACTTCGTTGAACACCCCCCCGTTAAAGTATAACGTAATGTATGGATGGCCCCTAATATATAACACGTTATCAATTGTAGATACAGCCCTGGCTACTATAATATTGTAATATTTGTGTCTAAACTGAATTTACAGTTCTAATCAAATTTTAGTCTAATAAACATCTAGTCAAAAATTGTTTGTTTCATTTACTTCCCCTTAAGTTAATGACCTTAGTTAGCTTAGGTAGTTCTTCCAAAGTTAGCATTCCAATGAAATATTCAGGTAGGTCATTAATGTATTGTTCATTAGCAAATTAAATTTATAGTAAGTAAATGACAGATGCTTTGAAATAGAGAATAGAATAGATAGATAGATAGATAAACTCTTTATTGAAACACCAAAGAACAGAGAAAACTTAAAAACTAAGACATACTAAGCTTAACAATTAGTGTCACAATGGGCGGTCTTAGAATTATTTTATTATAACAAATTTAAAGTAGGTAGGTAATAATGACTAGATGTTGTAAAAAAAGCCTTCCGTAGAATTGAAAAAGTACGAAATGAAAGACAAAATAATCAAAACAGACATTTATTTCCTATTAGTTTTTTCACAATCGTGATTCGAGCGCAACGAAAAGTCTGACTCGAAATGGTTGACTAAAATCGATCACCGCGCTGTTATTAAATTCCTGATGAAACAAGAAAAACCTCAACAATACATCTACGAAGAAATGGTGGCCGTTTACCAGCATTCCGATCCTTCATTGTCTACCATTCAAAATTAAAGTGGTCAAGTGAATTTAAAATGGGCAGCGAAAGCATTGAATATAACCCTCAATCCGGTGGTCCTGTTTCTGCCACCACGGAAGAAAACTTTTAAATTTAGAGAACTGTACTCGATGATGCTGGAATAAAAATCAATTCGTTAGCAAGGATGAGCAAACTTTCCGTGGTTACCATAAATTCAATACTTCATGGCTTTTTGATTTTGCTTATTAAATATACTAAAAAATCGCAGTATATAACCGCAGTAGCTTACGCAAACACTATGCGTATTGAAAATGACGCAATTAACACTTTCACTGCTGAACCGATTTTCTTGGCTAGCCACAACTGTTGTTTGTTGTATGGGAAATCACTATGGGGTGTGCAGAGGCGCACCTGTGGCATGGCAAGAAAATCGGCTCAGCTGTGAAAGTGTTAAAAAAAAAAATAGGCGAGGAAAACTGACCGCGGGTGTCTTGCTCTTCCACGACAACGCGCCGGTTCAATCGGCGCGCGTTGCCAAGGCTGCTATTCAGGAGTGTGGTTTCCAAGAGATCAATCATCCAGCTTACAGCCCAGACCTAGCGCCTAGTGATAATTTTTTGTTTCCAAATCTGAAAAAAGTGATTCATGGAATTCTATTTTCCGACGATGAAAAGCTCAAGGGACATAAACGATAATATTTCAGAGAATTATGAAAGTTATTTTTTGAATAGTATTGAAAATATTATTTCGCGTTGTAAGAAGTGTATTAAGAACGCTATATAGACAAATAAAATTATTTCAGACGTGTTTGCCTTTTCTTTCATATCTACCTATAACGAAAATACTTTGAAGTCTAGTCGTAGTACCTATATCTCAAAGAGATTTGGCAGCGTTTTCGATGAAATGTAAAGATAATATAGTAATAGTAGGACTCATGGCTGAGGTACGGTATATCAGTCAAATAATTTTCCACCTGCCTCGACAGGATTGGTCTTCTGCACACTACCCATGTTGTAACTACCCCCTGGGTAGTGACAGGCTCCCGTTAAACCCCATATGACATGGAACTCCCTGCGTCCTATGCTATGCCGGTACTTCTGGTATAAATATGTTATACTGAACAGCACAAGATTTGCGGCATCTTTCAGTGGGGAAAATGAAAATAACTATGATTTGGTTTGTCATAATCCACACCGTAGTGAGGACAGCCTAGTGGAGATTATGGCAAACCCTTTAAACGTGGCTTGGCCCGTCATCCTCTCCTTTGATTGGGAATGCCCCAGGGCAATTTTCGCTCTGAAGAGCTTCAGGTGGAGTTGCTTGGTGAAAAGAAACAGGGGATGAGGTCCGTTGTTGACATCGTATATACGACTCGCCAGACTGACTACTACCACACCATAAACACTCCACAAAGCCTTAGTGCCCAAAGTGGTCCCGGTGGACTCTCAAGGGTCCGCGGGAGACTCGAAGGGGGTCCACGTTGGCGTGACAAAAAATAATATATGGTAGGAAATAAATAGGATTATGGTACAAATGTAGCTGCAGGGAGTCTACCGAAACTAGCAAAATTTAGAAAGGGGTCTATGAGTAAAAGGTCTGGGAGCCTCTGACTAAAGCAATATTTTGGACGCCCTCCATCTTGTTTCGCAATAGGCACACACATCGGGGATATGCACACTGCACAGGCACACAAGATTGCGAGCTTATCGCGTACTAAGATGGTGCAGCGTATGTTAGGCGAACGTATGTATATTATTATGCCCTGTTACCTATTTTAGTTCTCAATGGTAGCTTCGAGATTAGGATCGGCCGGAGAAGGGCGCGGTAGCGTTTGGTATTCTGATGAAATTATGTTAGTCTGTGCCCACGAAAGTGACGTAGCGTGCGATCTGATCAAAACTGTTCACGCGTAACTTGCCACTAGTGTCAACTTTCATAGCAAATATCTCAGATCATACGTCGATACAAACCTAGTTGGTTACCCGGACTAACGAAGTACCTGAGTACCAAAATATGTTTAAAATATACCGAAGAAAACCTACCAAGTAATGTGTATTTGTTTGTTACTATGCGCTGTATAAAGGCTTGTAGTTAGGGCTAAAAGAAAACAAACCTATAATCGGTATATTCTTATATCGATGTAAAATATAACTACCGTAAACGAAGTCGCGGGTGAAAGCTAGTAACGATATAGGTATCTAAGTCTAAGGTAGAGAAATATAAAATGAAGCGTTATATTTATGGGTAAACAAGTCAATTCTTAGAAAACATTAATACAGACTGAATAGTGTAGCAGGTACCTAACTAATATGTATTATATACAAAATAGGCCTCCTACGTGAATTAGAAGAACTAAACCGTGTAAGGTTCGAAAAATAAGCGGCTTTTCTCTGCCTGCAAAATAAACATGATTAAATGTGCGAGTGAGCTAAAATAACATATAAACATGAAAGTTATACCAAAAATTATGTTTTTTCCAGCAAAATAAAAAACGACGTGAGCGTCGATCAGCTGTTCCACGGCAAAACTACAAGCAGCGCGGAATTGGCAAAATATTCGCGTCGCACGAATTTCGCGGCGGCGCGCGTGTTACATTTTTCCGTATTATTTTTAGAAAGGCGACGGACGGGAGTCGAGAAGCGCACACGCAGAGGCGCGCGCGGCCCGTGCACATTGGAGCCCTATGGAGCCCCCCGCGTTCGCCGCCGGCCCCCTGGGCACGGTGCGCGCGGCGCCCGGCAGCGCCGCCGCCCTGCTGCTACCGCTGCCCCGGGGCACGCCGCCTTTCCACTACCACTGGTGAGTACCTCCGACGTTCCAGCCATGGACCGCTCCTTATCTAGGTTATAATCCACGGATTGATTTTATTATTCGACTACAATAGATCCAGGCGTTTCGTTCCAAACTGAACCTTAATGCTGAAGCCGCAAGATGGGGCGCGGCGCGTCGGCGAGGCGCGCCACGCAGCGCCACCGGCAAGCGTTGTTTGTTTTTGACATGTCGATGTATAAATACAGCACCAGGAAGCGTGCAAGAGACACTCGACACGCTTGTTTCTAATGTTATTGTGAGTGGCTCCGCTGCCCGTAGGAAATTAGCCGTAATGTTACGCGAGATGCATGTCGTTATTAAAAATAAGTCTGGTGATGTGCGTTGTCCGGTTGCACGAACTTTTTTACGCTTTGTGCACGCTAAAAGTGGTGGTTACGATTTTTGCGTCGGACAACTTTCGGAATGTTAAACGGTGTCGTTTCGACGTGCCTTACTGACGACGGACGTTAACAACAATGTCTGTAAACGAGCTACATTCCAGATAATGTTGTAATTTTCCGTAAATTTTACCCTATGTTTGACGTACATATGCTTGTAATAGTTTATGTACTAGTGTTCAGCGAGCGCGGTTGGGAGATCGATCGATTTAGCCCGAAGCCGAAGTTGTGGTGATAGGTAGCCGCTGGCCGAAATATACCTGCATTCACATAACTACTAATAATCTTCTACTTGTGCATTATGTATGACTACTGCCAACTTTCAGTAATATCTATTAAACAATAAATGTTCCTGAACTGAGCAGTGTTCTTACTCCGTGAGTTACAGTTTATCTGACTAGTGTATTTTACTTGCACTGAATTAGAGTTAGGTACCGGCTAGAAAGAAGGTGGGCCTAAGAATGAGTGTAAGCCGGCCGGTATTCATGCGACGAAAGCTTTAACAAAATTTAAAAATATACGTCAGACATTTGTCGAGTTGCATTTGAATTAAACTGTACCGGGTTCATTGGACTCTCCAACTCGTAGTGTTGATCAGCTTTGAGCTACGGCTCAATGAGTCGGTAAGGCCGGCCGCACACCGGCAGCTCGAGCAGTTCATCGTCGACCACCGTACACGGACCGCTTGAACAGTCGTTGTCAAAGGCATGCACGTGTAGGCAGAACTTAAAGGGCAAAGGCAGACCTAAAAGGTTCATCAAATCGATTAATTGGTGCTACCGGCAGAATGTGTTCCAAAGATATTATAAAAATCTAAAATCAGAACAAATAAACCCACCGGCGCAGCATCGATAGAGATCAATGAATGAAGCCAATATTGAACGTGTAAGGTTTGCTTTAGTAAGACGAAAGGCACTAACGTCAATTAACTGTGTCTCTGATCTAAACGACGTGGATGGCCCCCTGCGGAGCTTCAGCAGCGTTTGATCACTCCTTATGGAACATGAAAATGCTTTTATGCGTTTTCTTGCTTTTTCAACCTTAAAAGGCTCACAGCGCAGGCGCTTTGCATTCACAAAGCTAGTGCCGAGTTGAGATGTAGCTAAACCTTTAGGTAACGACACCTTACAATTTACTTTTAAAGTAAAGGTGGTAATTGGTTTTGCATCTGACAAATATTAATCTAAGGTATGTAATTATTGGCCAAGTACGTACACCCACGTGTCAAAGTAGCATCAAGGGCGAGTTGGAATAGGATTATTCAATAGTTGTTTGCTTCCTGTGAATCGCATAATCCAGTAGTTCATTATTATGAATGAACATATCATGCTTAAAATCTGGTATGACGACAGTTAGAAAACTGGGGAAGAACATAGAATGGTCTGCGCGAACGAAGTAGCGGGCCAGACCTAGTAAAAGATATAATTAAATGGTGACTTAAAATAATTTACTAAACAAGATACAACCGAAGGACCGGGCCCCCGTGGTGAATTATGGCACAATCCTCCTCGCGAAAGTGAGGGGAGAGCCGTGCTCAGCAGTGGGCCGATATGGGTTGATGATGACGATGATGATAGAGAACAAGAGTATGTCATTGTGTGTAAGTGTGAGATACCACCACCGTGAACTGATTCGCGGATAAGGGCTAGTAAGTGTATAATTAAAGTCAATAATTCACTAGCAATCAAACGTTATATAGAAACACCTCGCAAAAATGTTATAGTCGTAGTGGCAGGTGATTGCCGCTTGCATCGCTGCGCATTAATTCTATTTGCGTCAGATTCGTCGAAAATACTATCTTCGCCTTTCAGAAGCATCTCAGCACAAGTGCTGCTAAATGCATTATCCTGAGTGAACTTAACACCGGGATTTAAAGCTTTTAGATTGCTTTTGAATCATTAATGGTGCTTGCCTTGCGCTCTCTGGCCATGTTGGAAAAACCACCAGCTGGTTTTGTTCCGTGTATTCCGTGCTTTACTGTTCGCTTTCCTACATTGAAGATATAATGTGGGAAAAATTAAGACATTCCCTTACAGACGCTATAATACCGGCTGATACTTTAATAGCGTTATTTTGATAATAATTCCTTCTCTAGTTAATAAGGCCTTCCCACGCAACAGTGTTCCCGATATTCTCAAGGTCCCTCTCCATCCAAATATCATCCTCTTAGAGTTATTACCTACGTATGCTAATGAATGCTGGATATGGCAAAATAATCTTGAAAATAAAATTAATGCTGTGGAAATGAGAAGTTTCAAGACACTCATGAAAATGGAATAAGTGAAAGCGGATCGCTTAATCCTCCACAATAAAGTGAGGGGAGGCCCGTGCTCAACAGTGGGCTGATATCGGTTGTTGATGCTGATGATTTGTTACATAAAGTAGCCAGCAGCCAGCAGCAGCAGCAGCCAGTAGCAGTCAGCCTTTGGTGTCAGAGATAGTCAGATCGCCCAAAGGCCTCCGAAGCACGGAGCGATAGAAGTCCGCACAGCACAAAACTGTTCAGAAATGTCAGTAGTACGAGGCTGTGCATCGACCGCGGTGTCATTGGGTTACAAAGCGCACAAGTTATCTCTCCGCTACCGTCTCTTTAAATTGGTTTTAAAATGTACAAAGAATGAAAACGTATGAAAAGGTATTAAAATCACACTTATATCATAAATGCGAAAGTTTGTGTGTATGTTTATTCTCTCATCACGCTGAAACGGCTCAACGGATTTTGATGAAAATTGGCACTTTAAGTAATGGAACATACTAAGTATAGGATTTTTTTTATCGCGTACAAAATTTATGGTTACAGTGGAATATTAGTCTAAGCAGGCAAAACGCCGGAGCGCTGCTAGTGTGCAATAAATAAACCCTTTTCATATCGATACATTTTCCTGTGACCTAATTGGTTTCATTTGACCAAGCTGTTTCCATTTCCTTGATTGGACGTTGTAATCCCAGTTTTAAGCCCATATATTTCCCGGTATAAAGCCCATGCGCATTTTACTATCTCCCGATCGATTTAAGTCAGAAACGTACCTGAAATTAATGTTATTACAAAATGCCTTTTCATGAAGATAGGATCCACCATTCGAATATTATCGGCGAACAAACATAGTATGCATAAAACAATTAGTTGCCCAGTGGCCACGAAAAATAACTCCCCTCGCTCTGGCAAAAGGAAAAAGGGCAAATAACTAGGTTTACTCCGAACGGAGCATTTCCATTTAGAAACTTAGAAAGCAGGATTCACTCTAATGGGTATTCTAAACAAATAGACGCTGATAAAATATTCGCAGGCTTTGAAAAAAATATCGTTTTTAGGTTCGTGTAATAATTAATTCTAAGAACCTTTCAGACTCGATAATTTTATTGTTGTATTTTCCATGAAATTATAAGCCAACGTGATCTCTTGTCTAGGGCCTATAAGTAAGATACTTATAAGATGAAGAGTAACGAATTCTCCGAAGAGAATTATAAAGGTTTAAATATATTAAAATAGCCTCGCCAGCCAATCATGACGCGCGTCACTTAATAGACACCAGTGAAGCGAGGGTTTCAGCTTAGAGTTCTCTTTGCACGTGCCTGTGTTTCTTAGAGGTCTGTCAGTGGGATTATTCCGGAAATTCCCCTAGGCTGTCTCCCTAATCAAATACTGAAATTCCTGAAATCTGGGGCGAATAGCTTCTACAAATATTAGTTTTTTGAAGTAAAACTTCTTTACGCCCGCTTGACTTGAGGGGTAAGCCGGTGAATGCGTGACGAAAAATGTGATCGGGCGAGGCGAACGGAAGTTGAGAGGGAGATAAGTTAGTGAAGATAGAAAGAGAGAGAGTTACGCTTCGTATATATATATTTTTTTTTTTATACATATTTTGTTTTGAAATATTTTTTAGTTGAAGTTTTACTTCTGCTATGTGTCCCAGTACATACTTAGTTTTTTTTAATGCAGTATATATATTTCACGGACTTCCACAAAATATGAGATTTTTGCAGTATAGGCAACCATGTGACCGTAGTCTCACCTGATGGTAAGTGTTGATGCGGCCAAACCACGGTGGAGCATGCTTGTTTAAATAAATTAAAAAGCTAATCTGGAAAATACGGCCTTAGAAATTGTACACGTCGTCTAAACGACAAATCTATAAGATTCCTAGATAATGGGTACTATGAATACCATTCTTCCATTAAATGATACACACGTGATATGATTGTAAAGTTTTCTTTTTTTTTTTCTGTGTTCGTGGGGGACGGCCTAGGGGATTTCCGAATGAATCCCCAACCCGCACCGTGATTCCTATAGTTAACACATTCACTGCTGATAACACAACTGTCGTGTTTTTCATAACATGTCACGAGTACGGCAAAACACAACTGTTGTGTTTGTTGTATGGGAAAACACTATGGAGTGTGCAGAGCCGCACCTTTGGCTAGACAAGAAAATCGGATAAGCTGTCAAAGTGTTAAAAAAATGCAATTTCTTCATCAATAATTGTAACGTGTGTGAGAAGCCATAAGTTTAGCAAGGACATGCATTATAAAAAAAACCACAGTGGTGTTTTCAGCAGTCAAAGCATTTTAGTCTCAATTAACACGTTAATTGACACTAAAATTGCAATTATACTAAAATCACAATTGTGTACGTAGTTGGAATGGCGCTGAAGACGTGGGTAGAGATGGCGCGCCGAGGGCGGATTCAATAATTACTATTTGTAGATAGAAATGTGATCGGCGAAGCTATTACAACCATTACTGAGTTCGCCACAGTTTAAATTAGAACGATTTATTATTAGACTGTGCTTTAAACAGTCCTTGTTACTACTCCTCGTCTCTTTACATGTAATCTATTTTTTTTCTCAATTTCTTGTTCTTTTTATTGTTTAAACTAAATATTACTGATATTAAAATTAGTTGTTTGCTCATCGAGCAATGAAGCAGGTGAATGTTGTACGCCGTACTTGTCGTACCATCAGAATTGTACCTTGTCAATACTCACCTAATTAAGAGTTAATGTTTATGATGTGGTTGTGTTATCTTAATAAATTAATTAATAAATCTCGACGATTCCTTCTCCTATAATTATATTATTTACTAGCAGTGCCCTGCGGTTTCACCCGCGTTTATTGTTATCCCACAGGATCCGTCTATGTTTACGGGATAAAAAATATCTAATGTCATATTCCAGGATCTAAAGTATGTATTAACAAGATATATTCATTTATACTCCATGATATGTTGTGAAGTAAACTGGAAAATATTTAATCACACAGGAACCCTTTATTTTTACGGGTATAAAAAATAAACCGTAGAATTAAGAACCTCCTCCTTTTTTGAAGTCGCTAGTCGGGTAAAAGTAAGTAAGTAAAAAGTTAAGTAGTTAATTACTGGGCATAATTATGAGACTTTAGAGCCAATGTCTCAGGATGACGAGCGCAGTGCAGTGCCGCGCAGGATTATGCTATGCAAAGTTCTGGGTGGCACTGTAACTGTTATGGGCAGGCGTTGCGCTTACCATTACGTGAACGACATGCTCGTCTCGTCACACAGTCAAATAAAAAACAAAAACCTAATGTTTCGTTTCAGTTCCTAAAATCTGTATACTACTACATAATTACGTTTAGCCGTTGCGGCGAACAGAGAGAACACACATAAACTTTCGCGCGTACGAGTGTAATATTAGTGAGAGGTACATTGTAAACCGATGTCCGACCGTCGGCGTGACGTCATGTCCGGAAGCAAATAATATGCTTGAAAGTTTCCGCCAACATTTTCTATTATTAGAAGCTTTTATTCTTGACATGATGCATGTTACGTAGCTTATTTAATTAAATTAGACTCACAGAATTCAGCTCGACCTAGTATTTATAAATTGCGCTGCAAAACCTTGCGATGAGAACAATATCTATCGTAAATCAATAGATCAATAAATAGCAAAATATAAAAAAATATGTAAATATCCTTAATCAATAAATAGTGCGTCAAAGAAAAAGATACAACGCGTTTATTTTAACAAAACTGCACACAACAGCAAACGAGTAAATATCAATAAACAAGACAAGAAAAAGATACACAACGTAGGTTCGTGAGCGCTTCAGGACTTTAAATATTACAATCTATGTTTCCCGGAAACTATAATCTGAAAGTCGTCAAGTCGAGGGTGAATAGGTGTCTTCTAGGCAAGTGTGCTCCACCATCGACCATGTCGACACTTACCACCAGGCGAGACTGCGGTCAAATGCTTGCCTATTCTGCAATAAAAAAAAACGTATATTTGGCTTATACGAATTTATTTCCTTACTTAACTAAACGAGCGTTTGTAGAATTGAATACAACTCGAAGCGCTTGCAGAGTTTGATGCGGCACGTCCCTAAAACTACTTATAACTATTCCTAACTACGAGTGCTAGTAGAGCTGGATACAATGTGACATACTTAAAGTACTTAATTAATACTATTTGACTGGTGGCCACCTCGAGCGACGGAGGCGATAACATTCCGCTGACAAAGTTGCAACGTTGCAAAGTGGCCACACAAACTTGCAACTAGCAACGTATGCACCGAAGAGACGATTGTGAATATATAACTAGGTACTCGTAATAATTATCGTGTACTCAAATAGCCGGCGCGCAGTGTTGTCGGAAAAGGCCTGAGCTCAGCATAACGCTACAGTGAAACCACAACGGTGATTTTCACCCCAGGCCATTGGTGACATACGGACTTTACAAGAAAAAATATAAAAACGTGGGATTGAGTACAACATACATACACGCATGACCTATGTAACATAATTACAAAATAAGAAAAGTAACAAATAATAAGAAGTAGGTAATCCAATAAATTGTAGGTGGGTATTAGAAAAAGTATCCGCACAAATGACGACCAAGTGAAGCTCGGAAAAATAAAAAAACGAATAGGACAATACCATTAGTTGTTGAATCTTCCTCGATCGAAGTGTTGAATACATAAAATAATGCTAATAATAGAAACTAAAAAGCGGTGCGGGGTACGGTTAGGTTGCTTTTCTTTGTTCTGTGGTGTTTCAATAAAGAGTTTATCTATTTAATAATAGAACCCGCGTCCATAAAGTATCTAGTATAGACATTGATCGCATCGACCCAACCACAACACCACGGGCGCTGTCTTAGCAATAAATAAAAATTGAAATATAAATATTATATACTATAATATCCTCTTCAATAATAACATTATTTGAAAATCACGTTGTCATGCCTCTAGATACCGCTTTTAGATCAGTGATACAGCCAGTTCGCCTGTACCGATACACGTGTAACCTGGTATAACCGCCCGCCCACCCGTCAGGGCCACTACCTCCCTCGGCTCTCCCCAAAAGGGATCAGGTTCAGCCATCTATCTAGGAACTAGAACTCGCCCCCCGTTCATTAAAACGAGCGTTTGCAATGCCTGCGGTTAATGCATGCAGTCCTGATCCGAAGCAAGGCATTGTATGTGAATTTCAGCTCGGATAAATGATGATCCAGGGGGTTATTGTCATATTATAATATTGTCATTGTATATTGTGGCATACAAATATGACTGACGAACATTTAAAAAATGACTTTTTTGTAGATATACTTGGTGCTAACTTCTCTGACGGGCACACTTCCGAAGCGCTGGTAGAGTTAATGGAGTTTTCTTTTCCTGTGCGAGATTCAGGCACGAGTCAGCACTTGAAAGGCAAATGTCCTTTTTCAAACTCAAACCATAATAAGATAATCATTGTTTTAGTAGATCATATATTATTTTGACTCATATTTTGTTTTTCTAATTTAAATTTTTGACTTTTAATAGCGCAATATTTTTGCATATTTGCAATAAGTAAATGATTTGAGTTTTTTTTTTTTGCAGATGCTCATTAGTTTGCGTATAATCTAATGAGCATACAGTTTTCGGCATATAAGCTATTATAGCATAACTATTATAAAAATTGTCATAATAGTTTTCAGCTTATTAGTTTCGTGGCTATAATTATTATTACTTACCCTGTTTTCGGCATAACTTTTGTGACCATTGTTAATATAGTGGTTACTTTATTGATGTCTCGATGATGTGAAAGTGATCTACTGAAAAATAAGTAGTTTATACCTATAGCGAGTTACACTATGTGTAGATATGTTAGGTATGGATTAAAAAATATATGTACCTATCGAATATATTTGTTTTTGGATCAACGTCTGTATATTTTGTAGTATCATAACGTAAACTAATTCAGATTCGAGACAGAACGGGTAGAATATTTTTAAGCGAACTCTTTTCTAATTTTTCAATTCAAGTACATCTTTTTACGGAAGAATTTTGAGTATTTATTTCTCCACCTAGTCGACGCCGCTAGTGCAAAGAGGGCTGGTTTATTTCTCGCAAAGAGAATAGCTATTTCTATTCAACGTGGAAATGCAGGCTGTGATTTCGGCACCATGTCTCATGGATGGCTCCTTTTGTTAGATTTTTAAGTTTAAGTATTAGTTAGTTTTAGTTTTCTATTTCATTTCATTTATAGTACAACATTTGGAACTTAGGTTTTAGTCATACTACTAATTACTATTACTACGGATTTAAAAAATGAACAACATCGTAATTTTGACTAATATTGCGAACTTCTACTAAATGGCTTCGGTCAATTTATTTCTATATGACAAACTTGAGTTCAATAAAACTTTCATGCTTCTTTATAATGGAAATATGGAGTCCGTGTGGAAAGCATTGTTTTCTTTTATTTTTAACGCTAATTGGTCGTAGAAATAGACGTAACAGCCACGTTGTAGCGCGTACTAATATAGGCGCTATTTCAATATGATTTCGTGCGATATTTGTACAACTGATCTGCGTCGAGCTACTATTCTGGAGATTGGTTTACGTGGTGATGCCACTATAAGTTTATATTGATGAATTGACTATAGCATATCGTTGGGTTCGCTGCGAACTGTTAGGACGGTTATGGCACTTGGGATATCCATGTCTGTCTCTAAAGACCCCTTTTCCCAGGAACGCGTAGAGGTATAATGTTGAAATTTATATCAAACACAGGGGTCTACAGGTTCTTTCAGCTTTGATAAAATAAAACTTGTAAGTCAATGCGATCATAATGATCAAAACCGTTTTTGTCGCAAATTCAGTCCCCGTGACAAGACAACATTGAGTTAAACTTTTTTTATTGTACACATTTTATTCGTTGTCTGCAGGGAGTTGGCATGGATGACTAGCATCTCTTTCGTTACAACAGCTCAGTTTAATTGGTCCAGAGATGGACGTGACCTAATAGAACCACTGGCCGATGCATGAATTTACATGAAATAGAGCGTGACATGAAGGCGTGAACTGGACTTTACAAATACGATTGAATTTAGCTGCATTCCATGTTCTGTCACGCTTTGCTCAATTATGCATAGCTATTTAGGTCAGGCTGATGACACTATTGTAGGAACTATCTGAATGTGTAATTTATGGGAAATAGTTCGGAAATCACACGGAACGACTCATGAAGAAAACTGCTTTTTGATGATGTAATTGGGGCTTTTAAAATTATGGCCCATCAATGCATGCAACTTTCAAGATATACTAGAAATTTATGCTAGAAAAGAAGACCAAAGACCTTCTCGAATCAACCACCCAAAAATCGTTCGTATGATAGCAGCCGCACACCACTGCCTCAGTACCAGAGTGGTCCACAATTGGAATATATCCACGTCAGACGATGTTGTCTACCACCTCGGTAATAGTTTTTGATTGATAATTGGCTATGAAAAGTGAACGTTTTGTGCAAGTACTATTATGCCTGTCGTCTATAAACGAATAAATAAATTAAATATTTATCTTTTTATTAGCGTGCAGTTATAGTCTATTTGTCTATATCATGTTTTTGGTGTTTAATGAGGCATAGTTCCTTTGCCGATCCGATAGTACTGTCAGCGACTGTAAGTCAACGATGTTCCAAAAACTGCTGATCAGCTCGGTCCAGCCACGTGATATAGGAACCACCGGTTACAAGTATCGGGGAATTATGGGAACAAAATTCGGCGCACTTGAGCAAATGTAAATTCTAATATTAGTCTATGCTTTACTTGAATTAAGGCTTTCGGGTTATTTTGTTGGACTTCTTGAATCCAAAATAATGTCGTTTTCCACGTGATGTTCTTCAATACGTCAATGGTAACGTTATTAGTTTGCTTCGATTGAACAAGGCGGTAAACAGACTACCTATATTACCTGAGACGTGGGCGAAGAGCTCGCTGAAGCAGTTTGCTAGGAGTACTCAGACATGTTTATTGACTTCAATATTCATAAACTTTTTTCATATGTTCAGCTCTCTAGTTTTGCAGAACTTGATCTGTAAATATTGTGTAGTTTCACATATTCCTACGAGTTTGTTCGTTTCTATTTTGATCGATTAGGTAAATCGATATTGGCGCCCAACTAGCTACTATATTTATGCCAATGGAGATGTTGGTTGAGCGTAACTTGTGCGCTTTACAACTCAAACGTACCGAGTTCGATCCTCGGCCCTGCACCGATTACTTCTCGTTTGCGAATTTCCATCGTTCCGTGCTTCGGAGGGCATGTTAAGCGTCGGTCCCGATCGATACCACTTAATAGGCCCTTGGGCGGCCTGACAAACTCTGACACCAGAGGTCGGCACTACCTCATACAACAGACAAACAAACACTTAAGCCAATCTAATCTGTCATCATCATTAAAACCATTTAAAAAGCTTTGTTTTAAAATCAATATCGACTTGTTCCCTTCCTCCCGGAAAACTTTTTAGGAACCATTTTGTTTACCAAATTACTATGCTTACCTACCCATCACTCCTATTAGTGTTATTATTGAAAACGGGATTTGTACCACGTATTATGTTATATTTGTATGTACGCATGTATCAAGGGTAAATCTGTGACCATGGCGCTCGCAGAAGTGCTGAAACAATAATACAATGCCGGCGAATTTGTTACTTTGAAACCTATTAGTTTTGGTAACAGAGTTGCGCAACAGGCTATTTGATTTTACCCCGATTCTATGGTGCCAGAAATAGAACCTAATAACGGGACAAGTGACTTCATTAACAACTACACGATACTACGAACTACAGTCCGCAGTAAGTTGATTCAGTCGGCGCTGAAGTTGCATCCTATGTTTGATCAGAATACGTACGCCGCATCCTCGCTGGGTAATTGACTTATGTCAGGGCTCTGCGGACGCCTTTCAATGCGTTCGTGTAATAAAGTCCATCATATTGGTTTTACGTAGCGCTGCATTTTCAGTTCATACAATACGTTGATGAGTATTTATTATTTAATCATAAAAAATATATATTCAATTTTATTCATAAAAGTATGCAATCATTTCATCAATGTTTTGTTATGACGTTGTCACGTTAAAATATCGTCCGTTGTGGTCCACCATTTTTTTTTGTTGTGGAATGCCTCTTCTGCAAGAGACCGCCTGGAAGTACCACTCCTTTGCCACTCAGGCGCCAAGCAGTAGTGTGCAAACACTACTGCGTTCCGGTTTGAAAGGCACTGTTTTCAGCGAAATTACTGGGCATATGAGACTTTAGAGCCAATGTGTCAGGGTGACGAGCGCAATGCAGTGCCTTGCAAGATAATGCAATGAAAAGTACTGGGTGGCACTGTATCTGTTATAAGCAGGCAAGATAATGCAATGCAAAGTACTGGGTGGCACTGTATCTGTTATAGGCAGGCGTAGCGCTTACCATCGGGTGGATGATTGGCTCGTCTCGTCAATCTGTAAAATAAAAAAAAATTAGATTGTATAACTCTGTGAACACGATCTCGAAAAAGGTAGTGACGTCCTCCGGTGTCCGGGTTTGTCGGGCTTTAAATCAATAACAACCGTGACTTCGGTTTAACGTACCCTCCGGTTATATTCCTCAAAGCGGCCACCCATCCAAGTGCAGGCTGCTGAGGACGTTGCTTAACTGTAGTGATCGGTTAGGATTCTTCAGGATAATCAATTAATAACAATAAATCAAGGCAGAAACAACCTGGCTTTGGTGACAAACTGCCAACTAATGTCGATATAAAAAAAAATCGTCCATGAACCACCATTTTTTTTTTTTTTTTTAACCCGGGGGAATGACCTTAGCATACCTCGGCCTCGGGGGGAGGCCGGATGGTTATGTGGGGCTCCCCCGCCAGTTCGCGTCCTGTGACGCGCCTGACGGGGTTTACCCACTAAAAACCCCGGGATGTTCTCCTCTCCGCATGTTGGGGTGGACGCGGGCTCGCGATTGCGCTTCCACGAGTCCATGAACCACCATGAACGAAGTCGTGGTTAGGTATAAGTAGTAGGTTTACCTAGTTCGGACTAATTACGCCCATAGTACTACCCTTGTTTACCCATTGAAATTTTTCTGTACTGTGTTTATTTTTTTGCTGTACCTACAATAGTTTTCTATTCTATTCTATTCTACGCTGAATGCACGCAGAATTTAAGTAGATTGTAGAAAGACAACTAATATAGTTCCGAGATATACAGTTACACTTTTTTTATTTATTCAGCCGTTCTCAACTATGAGATATCAAGTTGGTGTCTTTAAAATAGTCATGTCAGCTCCAATTAGTCAGTAGCATAGTTAACGTCACGATTCAGTAAAGTGCAAGTCTTTGGTAGCATTAGTCAATCGCGTGCACGTTAACGAAAACAGATATTCTACCATCATCACACTTTAACCAAAGAAGAAACACAAATTTAAAGAAAAAAAAACCCAAAATAACAACGCCACATGTTCAGTTTTCTGCCAAAATATGTCCTATAATATACATCCTATAAATAAACACCTTTCTACACCTATGTTGCGTGTGATTTAAACATCAGCAATTTTAGATACCCTACGTAGGTATTAATTAAATTGAATTTCAGAGAACTACCAGTCCAGTTGATCGTTTTAAAACGTATTCTTATGTCATATTTATTTGCGCCGACGACATGCTATGGGTAACTGAAATTTTTAATCGCTTTCCAACTAAACAAAAATGAGAATGTCCAAAAATAAATATGAGCATAGCGAGAAATCTCCCAAATATCTAGTCCGCGACGGGACGCCATCTGTGGAATGGCTCGCGACTCAACGGGATTTACTAGTCGTCAATCGACTGGCGCGCCACTCGGGCTGTATCGCCATCTGCCGGCTGGTTACAGAACTATTTGCCATTAGTGTATGGTTTGAATCTGTCTGCTGTGGTTCTAATCCTGATTGTGCGTCTAAATTTAACTATCTTTATTCATTAGTGTCATTTGAAAGTGATTGTTTCCATTAATAAATATAGTATAATTTCTTTCTTGAAATCCAAAACACAATTACATATTATATCCTTATTTTTTTTTTTGTGAAGTTATAAAATATTAAAGACATCAGTGAGATTCCGTAGTGAAAATAAATTGGAGCAATCGGACGTTATTTGCGTCGATTGACGGGCCTATGATGAAACAGATCGCAGAATGGCCGCGTAGCGTAAACACGGAGCGGGTGCGCCGCTAGTACGAAAATACTCGACGCGCGCGCAACGCGCAGTCCGCGCCCGACCCTCGCGAACTCGCGCCGAGCATGAGCCCGCGATGGGCAGCAACTGCTGCAAGGGAGACGCCGCCAGGCCTGTCCGCTCTTCCTCCTCCATATACTCCAGGTACATCCACCTCTGCATCCTGCTCGTGCAGGAGGCCGCCTCCGTGCCGTGGATCCTGCGCCCTCCGGCCCCGTACGTAGAGTGCCACCCGCGCCAGTGTGCTCGTGCTCCAGTGCAGTGTAATCACATAGAACCTTATGTAATGGATTGTTTACGTGATTAAAAACGAATGGACACCGTCGAGGTGTTGTGACACCTTGTGACTTATACACCATGTGCTTTATGTTGAATGCTGAATGTTTAGAAAAATGTAGTCACAATTTAGTTGGCTCGCGGTGGTATCCGAAATTAATATGACGCCTGTACAATAAAGAGAACGCGAATTCGAAATAACATGAAATAATTAACGCGTAACAACTCTGCCTTCATTTAAAAATACATCACATTATTAAAAAAAGGAAGCTGAAAAAAAACTGAAATATCGTATGTGATCTGGGTAAAATTAATGTGAAAACATAGTTGCATAAATGCACACGGGATTAATATAATATGCCCAGTTCGGACTACCTGCAAAAACCTGGATATTGGCATACGTACAATACAACTGAGCCTTTATCCAGGAATTCGCTAAATAGTTACTAGTTGAACTGTTAATGCATGTTTCACTGTAAAGAGTCTACTCACTGTTTCACTGAAAGATATTCGACTGCATGCCAGCCATATCAGTTCGTTTCTAAAAGTACGAATTCTCGTACGAGTTTCGTTTCCAGGGAATGGAATATTCCAAATAACATACTAAAAATTCTCAAATTTTCTATTCGTATTTCACGAATAAATTTGTTTCGTCAGTGAGTGTTTTGAGTGACCTGTGTAGATGATAACATGTAGATATATCTAGCGGCCTCCAGCAGGAGGCCAGGATGAATAATGCAAAGAGAACGTTTAGTATCTAACGTATTGAATATGATCCCGCGAACAACAGAAATGGCGTTTAAACTCGGCGACCATTCAGCGGGGTCCTTTTCAGATTTAGAAGTCATAGGTACCAAAATAGTCGTTCCCATGAAGTACCTTTACAATTTTGTATTGAATCTCTGGCATCTTTGATGGCACCCGGAAAATGCAGACCGCAAGTTTCGTCAATGTGGAGGGGCATTGGAAGAAACAGAAAAATATAATTCTCATTATAAAAATAAATATTACATATCATCGGTTTTTCTAACGATCCGCCATCCCATCGCGGTAACCTTGTCATTATATTTTACATAAATGTGGTTCGAATATACCTTGACGAAGATTTTTCTTTCAATGCAAGGTTATTCAATGTGTTTCATTAGAAATTTAGAGTAAAATATTCACGGATCAAGATGGTTATTTTTTAAAGTGTTTAAGCTAAAACTGACGCTGAAAATAAGGTCAACATAGAAATTTACTTCACATATTTAATTACCATTTTTCCAAAAGGACTGCATATGCCCGGGATTAAACATAGCCTTTGCCACTCAAGGATATTGTAATTTCCTATTAGTGAAAGAATTTTCAGAATCGGATCAGTAGTTCCGGAGATTACTATATACTTCACCTCTGTCATACTCGTAATAGCACAATGTTAAAGACACAATAAATAATAATTAATTTGTCTAAAATTATAAAACAAAAAACCCGACTGCGAACAAAACTGAATCGTGAAAGATAATTAAGAAAAGGTAAGATAATGTCAGCTTTAGACTACATTCTGGTATGCCTTTTTTAAAACCCCACTCGATACGTTTTGAAAATATAGAAATAGATACTAAAAGTTCGCCATTTTTTTATAATTCTGTTCTGTTCTGTTCTCACAATTCAGACAAATCTAACGACACCCAAGCTAAAATCCGTCAAGCCGTTGGACGCGCAGAGTGTGCCAAAGAAATATGAATACATACATACACACGAAAAACCTAATCCTTGTTCTGGCGCAGTCGTATATAATGACTCTGAACATATTATTCCTCAGGCAGAATTAAAGTGCAGAGTCGTTAAAAAATTCTATTGAAACTCTAGGCGGGTACATTTTCGAGTACTTGCCTCGGCTCGCCCCTGAAAAACGAGTCTTAAGTCCATTGTGTAGTCTTCACAGTGCGATGCGTCGAGCATCACAAATTACTTGTTTAACGGCTAACAATATTGCTAAGCTTTTTGCATGTTCCAAACTACGAGACTTATAATCTCTAAACTGAATGTGGTTTCCTGAAAATGAAATTTATAACATTTTGCGATATTCGTTAGTTTTAATTCCATAATAGAAAATTTAGAAAATCAAAGTAAACCGCATCATTGGCGTGTCTCACATGTTGACATCAATTTTATGTTGTTTTTAGGATGTTGCCACCAAAGGCCAGACCTGTCATAGTTCGTCAGGCCGCTCAAGGGCCTCTGACGTGCCTTAACAGTTCGCACATATCTGTTTTCTTAATTCCCGCATACTTATTCTGTTTTAGTCTTACTTTATATCTTAAGTTATGACAAGAGGCCACGTCAATGTTGGTTCATGGATTGTATATATAATTTTCTTTGCCATAAATCAAAATCTTAATTTCTCTACACATGTAGAGACAATTAGAGATTTAAAAATTTTTGATTTAATCCAAGGAAAATTTCAAAAGATTCCGGTACGGTATAAGTTAAAGTAGGCATGGCGTGCCAGGTATACGTGGTCTGACACTGTCCCAATTCGGTGAACGCATGCAAATTCGGCGAATGTAAGTCATCCGTCACCCATTCATCAACACATGTAAACTCGGTACATTGTTCTATCATGTCGTAGTATCTTTTGATTACACGTACATTGGCGGCTGTCCAGACACCAGCTAGAACAGTGTCGCAACTCCCGACTGACTCTAATAAATTAATCAGTATATTAGTCTTGTCTAGATGGAAATCTAGCTGAAATCTAGTCTAGATGTAAAATATCAGAGGTGCATTTTACACTGAATTTGATTTCTACCCAACTACCAAAAGATAATTTATTGATGGCGGGTTTTAGTCGGAAATCATACTCCTCAATTCAATGCCATAGCGCCTGCTTACTAGAAAACTGCATTCAAACATGGTTTGCTCGAGTTACCAATGTGGATTTTTGTCTACTTACGAGCTATCACTAAAGTGGTGCACCTTATAAATCAAATCCTATATCTAGACGGCTTTGTAGAAGCACATGTTGCCCTAATTTCTCTGACCAAAGTTAAGCAGCAGCCCTAGTGGCACCTGCTTGGATGGGTGACCGTAAATAACATAACATAATGAGCGACGCTCGTAAAATCGACGCTCATCTTAGATGTCATGGAGGCTAATTCAGTGTTTCTTCCCTCGACTATTTCGTTATAATGGGACAGTTAAATAAATTCAAAAATATAATTATTTGATAATCTATAAATTCGTCCCACAGATAGTAGAGAAGCCTTTGTGGGGCGTTTTAAACTCTAAAATTAGAAGAAGTCATAACCTAATTCGAAACCGTGCGGTTGGCTGACTAGTTTAGCTCCAGGCTTTGAAATAGTGTTCAGTGAATAATTAAAGCCTTCCTTCTTTGGTACGCCCGATATGCAACTATATTTGCAATCGTATTTATTATTCAGAATTTTAATTGCGACTCCGCCAGTCAGAATCTAAATCAAGCATCCTTTTATTGAAATTTCAATATGGACATCGTAGCTACGAATAAATAATTGTTTATCCGTAGCATCGTAGCTATCCACGGCACAAATTAGAGATAAGCCGACAGCTACGGCAATGGTTACGGATCGTAGGTATCACAAATATAATTATGTTCTCTGCGTCTGGGTATTTGTGGGTTTTGTGATTTGGATAAAATTTGGTATACATGTACTTTAGGCCCTGCAATAGAACATAGGATACTTTTTATCCCGAAAAAACTGGCGGTTCTTCTGAGATAATAGCTGCAGCTAGTGAATCCGCGAGATCAAATGGTCAAATTATAATAATTTCAATAACCGACTCTAGCTTTAAACTAGGGTCCTATTATAATTCATCTGCCTGTAAAACCTTATTAGTTTACTGCGTCAAAGTCCATTGCTACGTAAATTCCCCTCATATGTTTATTCCAATATGCGGTATTACACACAAATTACCATTTTAATTGCTTGTAAAATAATACGGCTAGTGGTTTGGGGGGCGCGAGGGGGAGGTAGGCATAGCTCGGCGGGAGCTTTATAGAACCTAGACGATTTCGCGGAAAATGTTGCAGGCTTCAGTTAACACAATTAAGCAAATACCAGCTAGCAATACCTACTCGTGAAATGTTCATTGAAAAAACTTTTTGAATGCGGCATGTACCAATTCGTGTTTTTGTTAAACATATCATATGTACGTAATTATCACTCGCTTTTCGGTGAAGGAAAACATCGCGAGGAAACCCACATACCTACTCGGGAATTATTTCGCAGGCAGGTATGTTATCCACCAATCCGGACCGGACCCTCGTGGTGGATTATGACCTAACCCTCCTCACGAAAGAGATGGGAGTGCTCCGTGCTCAGCAGTGGGACGATATGGGTTGGTGCGGTTGACGATGATGATCATGCTTGTAATTATGGACTTGAAATATAATTATACGCTTTACTGGGTTTTAGGAATAGTAATTGATATTACATGATTAGCGAGTTCTTTTAGCAACAGTATATTTCTTTGATTTGATTTTAATATTGTATAAGTTCGGAGTTTCGGGAAACTGCTGCTGGGAATTCTGCTTAAAAAGCTCCTGAAAAAAATATTAGGGTAATTTCGTGTTATCTATCTGCCATCGTATTGCTTCTTATACTTAATCAAAATTGTGTTATCATAATGTAAAAAGCTTAA
The DNA here is from genome assembly GCA_912999815.1 of Campaea margaritaria. Taxonomy (NCBI): domain Eukaryota; kingdom Metazoa; phylum Arthropoda; class Insecta; order Lepidoptera; family Geometridae; genus Campaea; species Campaea margaritaria. Next base: position 14,680,637 of record OU538788.1, read on the forward strand.
TGTTTTACTTATTCTAATGGAACCCCGTATTTTTGGAACGCTATAAAATTCAATTATTATAAAAGTTTTAGTGTTTTGAAAATGTAAAAAGAAAAATATTACGAGTATATTCAGTCCGGCTTTTGTGTCACAGTCTGCCAGTTGTAACTTAAAGAGTTGAAAACCATATTTGAAAACCTTATGGTTAGTGTTACTGATTCACGAGCGTCGTCTTAATTATTCAAACTCAAACTCAAACTCAAATCATTTATTGTAAATAGGCAAAATATTGCACTTTTACACGTCAAAAAAAAAAAATATCTTATACATACGTAAGTATAGAAATACAAAAAAAATAAGTCAAATTTTATGATCTACGAAACTAATGATTATTATCTAATTATGGTTTGAGTTAGAAAAAGGATATTTCCCTTTCAAGTGGTGACCCATGCCTGAGTCTCGCACACGAAAAGGAAAACTCCATTGAGTCTACCAGTGCTTCGGAAATACGCCCGTTAGAGAAGATAGCACCAAGAAACTCTACGGCGATGTCATTTTTTAAATTTTAGTTATTCTTTTTTTGCATTATTGTCGTCTAATTTGTATTGCTCTTTGTTTGTCCAAAAAGGTAGTGCCGACATCTTGTGTCAAAGTGTGTCGGGCTGCTCAAGGCTTAACTTCTGATAAAATCGATAGCAACCGCGACCGAAATTGAAATCAACACATAAACTAATTACTAAAAAAAAATTAATAAAAATTATAGTAGGTGTTTAGGCTTCAATCATTTTTCTCGCATAAATTTAATAGTGTAACTGTTGTCAAGTTTTCCAATTAGTGTATACCATAACTTTCATTTTCAAAGATTTCTAAGGGCTGTTTTTTTTAAATAATCAATTTTTATTACCACCCTATGAACCCCCTGAAGCTGTACTGGTATCTACCTAAAGGATTCTCACAAAAGTCGTAAGTATAATAATATTTGACATCGTGATTCGCGATAACTAACTAACGAGGACGGTGCAATGATCCAAGATGAGTATTGGCCTCCGACAAAAGGAGCCGCTACTTCAGTCTGCGGCTCGCAATTTTATTGCGGACCTTATTGTGAAGTTGGCGTATTGTTAACGTTGAAGTATTTTTAAATGCAAAAAATATTATCCAATTTGATAAGGGTTAAATACACCTACATGTTGTGGATATTAAGACAGCATTTTTATCAAGTTTTGTTTCAGTTCTTTATTTTACACTGTTTTTTTGGAATGTTGGCGGCGGAATATTGTGCTGTTTTGTGGATATCCACTTTTGCCTTGAAGTCTTTACAGTGGATTTTAGTGGACCGGGGGACTTTTCTTCCCTTCAGATTGCTTTTACCCATTATATCTAGCTTGTAGATCTCTAAAATCTCGAAAATATTAAAGAGACGTCACGAAATTAACATACGTTTAGCATAATATACAGAAACAGTATAACATTTGAACGATTGCTAACTTTAACTATATATAGGAATAAATCATAGATATTCGTTCCTTCGTTGTTCGTTCATGTCGATGTCGATCGGCAGTGCAACGGCGGCAGGGTATTCGTTCAATCATTCATGCCAACGGCGCATTGAGTACAAAACGAGGTTAGCATGAATAATTTTTGAAGGAGTTCAAATCTACTTTATATGTACTATACCATACAGGTTGATTTACGATAACCGTATTTTTTAGTAGGATCAGCTACTAAAATTAATTAAAAAACTATTAAAAACGTGCATACGTTGTTCAGGTTCAGCATGAGCACTGCTTTCAAAAACGTGCGTTTCCCATAACGGTCACTTCTCGTTACGGACACTTCACAAAATGTGAACTCTTATGATTGATTTATGAAAGGATACTTATTCCAGAAAAAGGTTTTATTTTCTTAGAAAATAATAACATAAACTTCTTTACGTAATAACTATTATGATCCGGCAATATTGTCAAACAGATAAATAAGAAAACAGGTATTGGGGAGTACCTTTTACGTCCACAGAAATGTTAGAATATAGACAGGTAATACAACACTTAAGAAGGAGCAATATGAAGGCTTTCTTGAATATTTCAATTATATCGTCAGGTCCGATACGCTTACCATAAACGTAGGCTAGTTTATTAGGCGCACTCTGGCTATAGGCGGTTTTGGGCGCCGCGTCTCCAAAGCCTTCATTAATGAGTATTGAATTCCGATCTTACTAAATTTCATAAATGAGTAACACTCCCGCAAGTTATATTCAGATGTCTCGACGATGTACATCGTACAGGACGTCCCTGCATCTCAATACATTTTTCTAGGTAGTGAACATAATCCCACAATTATCTGTACCATGTAAACGTGATTACGGTGCCCAAATTAGCTTCACGTCGCGGCTCAGCACAAATATCACGCTAAATTCTATTGAAATAAACCCCAAGTCGGTGCGCACTTAAAAGTGGCTGTTACGTCAAATTTTCCGTCGAAATAACCTCAAACAAAAGCAAATAATAACTCCATACGGACACGATTGTTCGATTGAGAAATCGCTAGTACGAGTACAGTTTATTGATATCCAGTTTATCTATAAATTAACATACATATAAGTAAAATCACCGAAGCCGTTTGGTAGAAGATGCACCGCTAGTAAAAAATCCTGTAATAAGTTTTTTTTTTATAACAATAAAAGCACGATTACTCCAAATGTTATACTCGAAGTGACAAATTCGAATATATATTTATTTGATTTTAATTCGAACCCCGACGCACCCTGTAACTTTAGCTTATATTATATTTTTATTCCGGCCGCAAGATTGCAAAACCATGTCACTATTACATTTTAATATTATTATTTTTTTATTCTCTTTGTAACATAGTAGTAATAAAATAAATTAAAGGAAGAATAAAATAAAACCAGTGGACTTTTTTACCAACAAAAACATTTAAATTGAAAATAATCCTTAAAATTGCAATTCGGTGGAAGCTGTCCATAGGCTGTTAGCTCTAACATACAATAATCGTGGCATCCATTAGTTAAATTGCCAATACACTTCTGATGTCCATATACAATTCACATCGGCTGCAGGTCGGATGGATCTATTTGAGTCGGTTCATCGACCTCTTAATGTCTACATATTCTGATGTCAGGCAATATTTGGGCGTCGGAGTAGAATAAATAACGGAGCTAAGTAGCCGATGAATTGCCAAACGTTTTAAGTTCCCGACACGGTTAAAAATAGAGAAAGCGATGGAATAGGTGTCTGCCAGATAATGTGTTCCACGACTTCCACGACAATGATGGGGCATCTTTTGAGAGCCGTTTTATATCAGATTAGTTGGACTTCTCTTTCATGTCTTGTTGCTGGTTAACCATTGTACCTTGATCTTAGCTTTGACTTTACGAAGGGTGCCCTTTAAATGTATTGGACTTTTTTAATATTGAATGAGAGTACCTAATACAGGAACATATTGTGTCCTGGGTAAGTGAATTGGGTGACTGGACTCTTTACCTTATGACATGTTTCTTTTTATCTAAATCGCAAAGAAAATCAAAATAACCAATTAGAATAATAATAACCTAAAATAAAGCCTACACTTTTTTAATTAACCGCCACCAGTTGGCAACGGTCCCAAAATGCTGAAAGCGTATTATGTAAGTGCCCAATTAAATAAATAGGCAGCACAGGATTTTCAGTGCATTCCCTGTCGACCGAGAATTGAATGTTTATCGCAGATAGCATCGAAAGCTACAACCAGTGCCGGCGATACTATATCGTTTTGCTGACAGCCTCACTTATAACGTCACGTGCGAATCTAAAATATAAAAAATAATGTGATGCGATGTAATGACATGCAGGTCGTTTTGTTTTCTTTTCACGTTTTAATAATTGGTTCTGAAACAAAATCACTTCTTACTAATATTATAAATTAGCAGCGCCCCGCGGTTTCACCCGCGTTAACTATTATCCCACAGCAACCGTAAATTTAAAGGGATAAAAAGTATCTATTCCAGGACGTGATGTATCTATAATTATACTAAATCACATCAAAATCCGTTCTTCCGTTTCGGCGTGAAGTAAGGATAAAAATGTTTTATAAAAATACAACGCCGAAACGATTGAACGGATTTTGATGAAATTTAGTATTTAGGTATTTTAGGTCCTAGCATAGAACATAGAATACTTTGTAACCCGGGAAAATCAAGGGTTCCTGTGAAATAAACGATAACACTTGTGGCGGCCTCACTCTGCGCCGCCGAGGTCGATTGCCTACCAACGAAATAATTAAACACGAGTGACAAGTGAAAACATTATTCTGATTTTTCCTGAGGGATACTTTTTATCCCGGTTCCTGTGGGATAATAATTATTGCGGGTGAAACTGCGGGGCGCTGCTAGTATATTCTAATACTAGACCCAGAGTGCTAAACAGTAAGGTTCCTACCGACCTCCTTTGTCCGGTGCACTTCCGCACTTTTACAATTAATTAGGGTGCTTTGTAAGCTAGGACCACTCAATTGTACTACTTTATAGGTTTTTTTTACTTCGCAAGGGAGAAAATGTACCTCAAATAAACTTCGATTCTATTTACTGGTAAGTAATTAAAGCGAGCGGGCGGTCAGTGCGCGTGGGGAAACATGATAAAATAATTACACCTAGGTATTTTCGAACCTACAAGCGCTGAAGGGAGCTAATCGAATAGAGGCGCATGTCGCGTCGTTCAATCGTGGTAACTAAAAAGTGTCATTAAAGAGTTATCTATCAATCTATCTATCTATAAATAAATAGAATAAAACACCTAGCCTGCGGTCTGCTCGTTTAACTTTTGATTGTAATTCGTCCAACTCCATTTTAGCTTGTTTTTGTTTGATTTCTGTTCGCCTCGCCAGGATTATCATCAGCATTATCAACCCATATTGCCCCACTGCTGGGCACGGGTCTCCCCAACTATTTCAACATTTTAAACTTACCGGTCAGCTCTCCGCTTATTGGTATCAATATAATTATCAAACTTCCTATAATAATATTGAAAATGTTAATGTTTGTGCGTTTGAATATGATATGTTCCTATATTTCGCAATAGCGCTTGAATCAATTTGGATAAGTATGGGCAAATAAAATGGTTCTTGATTTATGTGGTATTACCATTCATCCACTGCTGAAAACACAACTGTCGTGTTTTTCATAACTAACCGCGAGTGCGGGAAAACACAACGGTTGTGTTTGTTGTATGGGAAAACACTATGGCGGTGTGCAGAGCCGCACCTTTGGCTAGACAAGAAAATCGGCTAAGCTGTCAAAGTGTAAAAAAATGGCAATTTCTTCATCAAAAATTGTAACGTGCGTGAGAAGCCATAAGTTTAGCAAGGACATGCATTTTCTATCAACTTGTAGCGCCATGTGACCGCCAATGTGAATGCTATAAAAAGGATATTTGCCTTGCGTAAAGTTAAATCAGGAATGAAGATTTTGTCGCTGACTTTTCCTTTACATACAATGACATCATGCCCAGAATACGCATTGATTGATATTTGCAATTCGGAACATCCGAATCTATATCCGATCGGAATACACAATCAGTGCACTCTCTTGGCTGGGTCGCAGAGTCGCGCAACGCGCTCTATTTCTGTGCGTGTTCGCGAAACTATTGCCACATTGGAGCACTAGGTCGCAAGGTCGCGGCTATCCCAATTTCTAGACGGTGTCACGATCGCTAATGTTGACATCATCTTCACATCATCATAATCACAACTCCTAGCTGCCTTATAGTTCACACGGGTCTTACCTCACTTTCGTATCGGATTAGGCCACAATCCAGCTGGCCGGCTCTGGATTGGAGGATCACATATACCTCCGAAATAATTCTGGGGCATGTGGGTTTTCTGGGCAAAAATGATGAAGTCGGTATCTAGTGTAAGAACTCCTTCCGATAGCAACTAGGCACTTGAGAATGATTGAAGGTATTTCCTCAAAGTTTGCCCTTTTCACGTCCTCCTCAAGTGCATCATGCTTACGAGTACCTCTAGCTTTTCAATTTAAACCCAGCTTTATCTTTAGTACCTCAACAACATTCAATGAGCGACTATAATTTATTTATAGAAGCAACACCATACATACATACCACACATACAACATACAACCATACATACAACAAAGCACAACCATACATTTATCAATTACTCCGATTTGAACTGAACCTGAGACCTGTTTAGTGCTACGAACGTTAATTTATTAAAACTTTAGAGGTTACTTTATTTTAACTAGCAAAAACATAACCGCGGGCCGAAACAATGTTCTATTTTCATGCTTTAATCACAACTGTAAGTCCGTGTGTCCACCAAAGCAACATGGCATCATTATGATCTGATCGAAAATGTTCGCTCGTAACTTATCACAGGTCACAACTTTTATGGCAAATGAATATCACACTAATATCACTAATAATATAAATGCGAAAGTTTGTGTGTATGTGTGTGTGTTAGTTGCTTCTTCACGTGGAAACAGCTGAACGGATTTTGATGAAATGTAGTATACAAACACTAGATAGAACCTGGGATAGAACATTGGATACTTTCTATCCCGTATAAATAAACGTGGGTGTTTAGTCTACACGGGTGAAACTGCGGGACGCTGCTAGTAATATATTAAAAAGCTCCGGTTAATTATTAACCCTTCCTTAAAAAAGACGAGTACCTTTTTAATAATTAAGATGCTAAACAGAGCTAATGAAGTAGAAGCTAGAATATGGCTCCAGGCGCGACATTCAATTTAAAAGAAAAGTAACTAAAATATTTATTAAATAAAAGGTAAGTAATGCATTATTAGGAAATAATAAACAATAATATTTTCCAGTTTATTATGTTTGACAAGTTCTATCGATTACAATCACATTGTTCGACGATCGTGTAAGGAGATGGACACTTCATCTTTCTGTATTCGATGGAGATAAATGTCACAGTCGCTTTGTGACATGTCTTCGGCTTTTTGCAAAATTGTTATGTTGAGGCATCATATTGGCACTTGCAAATTGTTGTCATAATATTGATTATTTTTATAGTGTAACTTGTGGCATAAAAAAATGAACGACGAAATTTGAAAAAAATACATCCCCATAGAGTTTCTTGATGCTATTTTCTCTGACGGGCGTCTTGCCGAAGCACTAGTAGAGTTATAGATCAAGAGCCCAGGACGGCCAGTCCATCAGCTTTTATAAAATAACGAAGATCTAGCCGTCCTGGGCTCTTGAGATATTAATGGAGTTTCATTTTCCTGTGCGAGATTCAGGCATGTGTCCCCACTTGAAAGGGAAACTTCCTTCTTCAAACTCAAACCATAATCGGTTAAACATTGGTAAGATCGTATTTGGCTTATTTTTTATTATTCTCTTTGTATATGCGACTTAAGTGTTTGACTTGTAAAAGGGCAATAATTTTGCCTACTTGCAATAAATGATTTGAGTTTCGAAGTTTTAGGGGTTACGAACCGTTTACTGAGACATTGAGTCTGTGAACTGAGTGTGCCTGAGGCCACGGTTTCCATTACTGGGCATATGAGACTTTAGAACCAGTGTCTCAGGGTGACGAGCGCTGTGCAGGGCCGCGGAAGAATATACAATGCAAAGTTCTGGGTGGTGCTGTAACTGTTATGGGCAGGCGTGGGCACTTACCATCAGGTCAACGACTAGCTCGTCTCGTAACACAGACAAAAAAAAATGAGGGCATAAAAAAAGTTTTGTGTTTCGTTTTTAGGTTACCTCATAAGCTTGCGACTGGCAACACATCTGTCTGTACCTGTGGTCTCCGTAGCAGATATCAGGGGGCGCGTGCGTAATTAGCCAAAAATAGAGCGCGAAGTCCATTCATCACAGTTACATCACTTCCATTCGGTGGACACTGCACAGTCGCCTGCTCCACGGCACACTGATTTATGGTCGTTTTGCCTTTAGCTTATTTGCGATAAAAATGTATTATGTCCTCGATATACTGTTAAGGAGATAATACTGTCTCGTCGCAAATGAGTGTTATGTACTTGTGAACTTGTCATAGTTTACGTGTCGGGGATTTTGTTGTTAGCTTTAGTATGTACGAATAGTTGTCTCTTAAGATGCTAAATAGAGTAAATGAAGTGGAAGCAGTATAAGGCGCATGGCACCTTGTTCAATCTGAATCGTAATATAATAATCACTGAAATAGAGATTAAATATAAAATTGTGCATTATTGATATATTACAAACTGAATTCGATTCCAACGATTTTCAATTCCAACAAAATTTTCCGTAAACGTTTTTCAATGGGTTATTTAGTCTTAGTTTTTCGAAATTTTGATTTGGAGTCTACGAAAAATGATTAAAATATGACATGAAAATATTTTTTTGGAACTCTGTGAACATAAGAAACGTTTATCTAAAAATAAGCGTAATTAGTTTTATGCAGACCTAGAATACAATCTAAACTAATATATAAAGCTGAAGAGTTTGTTTGTTTGTTTGCTTGAAGGCTAGGGTCTCAAGAACTACTGGTCCGAATTGAACAATCCTTTTTGTGTTAAATAGTCCATTTATCGAGGAAGGTCATAGGCTATATAACATCACGCTACGACCAATAATAGCGGAGCATCAATGAAGAATGTGGCAAAAACGGGGAAAATATATTGCTTTTAAAAGAGTTATTGCGGGAAAACTTGAATTATGCGGGTTTTACCGCTGGGCGCAGCTAGTATACAATATGCTGTAGTGACAATAAAGACGCGACTCCACTGCGGTACACGGCCACCGCTACGAACACGATTTCTTCGAACTAAAGTCAAGCACACATCCGATATTTTTCATTTTTGTTTCGACGCTTGCCGCAGTGGAACCGCGGCCTAATTACGATACAGAGAGGTCCAGTCAAGTTGTTATTATTTGGTCAGTGTGATAACGGCCGCTGGCGCCTCGTGGTTTAAGAAAGGATACTTTTGATTTTAACGCACAAACTACAAGAAGTAAAATAGTTAAAGAAATAGTAGTAGTAAAGAAATAGTTCTTATGCTATAGAAGTTTTTAATTTTCGGGTTGGGTATAAAGTATTAACTCAGGGTATAAATTAGCAATTGAAGGATTTGACATATGCCTGATCAGATGTTATAGCTGGCTGATTAGATATAGGTGAATTATCGAGACATGATGTATTAATCAGGGCAGTTAGCTACATTAGTCCGAGACAATGGCTGAGACGTCTGACATGTGTAAGGTCGGTGTTCACACCAGAACAACGCATCCGAGGATGACCTAGTGAAATTCTCTTGGCTGAGGACACTGTGATCAGTTGTGTAAATAAGAATCGGACTGTGATTTTGAAGATCTACTTTTTCTAGTGGGTTTGAATTGTTTTTGAGTAGGTGGACAAAAAAAGAAAACATTGGGTTCATAACATACAACATAATTACTTAGAGAGTACAGCTAGGCACAGCTACACTATGCAGACCTACCGAGATAGCTGGATCGGTGTCATGTGGCGTGGATCTTATGTAGCTCTAAACTAGAAACCATACAAAATCGTTGAAAATGAGTTCCAACGCATCCAGATAGGCGTGCACGGCCCAGGCCAGCCTAATTAATTTCTCCCTTAACTGTTGTAGCCGGATGTAAAACCGCAACGTTGCGTCCTACTTTTATCACGACGTTACAGTTATTATCGAACCTGTGTGGAGTAGCCTTAGTTCATACCATTACCTGCAACAAAGCCGATATCAAAGCCAGAATACACAAAGGGCTAAACTACGCTAGTTCAACATAGATATGTAAATTATACATGCAAGGCTATCTCCGTTTGTAGGTAACGCGATATGCGCTTTGTCTGTCTACACGGTTGCTTGCACCTAAACACCCTGGGGAATAGCGGATGCACGGTGTCTTGTGGTCTACAGATCGTATAATCTGACTATCCAGGTCGTACCCGTGCAGCGGCCGAGCATTGTTCGCTTAATAGTCCGGGATAAATTCACAGAAGGTATTCCAATTTACAGCTAACTTCAAGCACAGATAATCTAAAAATGGTCTTAATATTTTCTCACGAATCCCAAGGGATTTCATAATTACAAAAAAGCTTAGACGGCTCCTCACACACTTAAATATTTCTTATAAATAGAAATTTCATTTTTACATAAGACATAAAACGTCGCTGAATATATTACGCCTCTTGATTTCAGAGAAAAAAAATTCGATAAGCACTTAAATTGTCTACTTTTAAAGGGAGCGACAACACGGCCTTACACGTACATAATTATTTCTATTGAGGTGTTTTTTGAAGTTTTTATAGAGAACAACAAACTTGTTTTTCTAATGTAGTTTGTATGTCGAATGAGATAGTACGAGCCTCTAGTGGCAGAGTTTTTCAGACCTCCCGAGGGCTCTAACGTGGCTTAACGACTTTCATCAATCAATGACGGTATATCGAGCCCTCTGAAGCACGGGGCGATGGAAATCCGCAGCATACCAAACCACAGATTATTAATAAATATTTACATAACTTAAGAAAAGACGAAAGAAGATGTTTGTGCGCAGTAAAGTGAAACATTGCATTAAATATCTTATGGTTTACAGGAGCCGTGCCGGCGTTGCGCTCGACGAACGATTCACGGCGTCAGACGACGCGGGCGGCGTCCGATTGACCGTGTCCACCGCTCAGACAGGCGACAGCGGCGTCTACACACTGCAAGTGGGTATACTGCTTTACCTCTATCTGAATGTTCAAGGTTATTGTCTTATTCTGGCGGCGAGTAGTTCAGTACTGATGTCGGTCATCTGTAGCTATTGGTATAAAAACCGTGAGGTCATTTAGCAACGCACTGACCGCATCCGCTCGGATTTCGTAGCGAAAGCTACGAATGACCGACATAATTACTGACTGACCGTCAAGACATGACTTCATAATATGGCCTTACAGTCGATCTCAGTCTAGATCTCGATCGATTCGAGTAAATTCTCAAACGACGGAAGCGAGGAAAGAGGTTTGTGCGTAACATTATACTGATGGGATTAAACACCTAGGCTGAGTGCGAAGTCGTAGTCTTCACAGGTTGGCAAGTAGGAATTTGATATTGGACTTGTATGTAAAGTTTTCGTATAGCTACAATGTGTTAGGTTAGGTTAATGAGTAACTTTTTAGCTCCGCGTAAAATAACTTTTAAGTGAATTTGGATATGTTTTGTAATTAAGCCCAAGTTAGTTACGAAGAAAGAGTTGAAGACACAGTACCTCTAACAAAAGCCTACGTAAAAAGTTGTGCCCCCACTAGGAGCAAAACTTGGAAATTTCGGAAAGTATTAACAACATAAAATATATGAGAAGCGTAGTAGTAAATGCAGATGGAAATAACTTTGAAAGTTCGGGTTGATCTCATACGAACTGTTCTCTGTAAGTGCAAACGTTCAGGAAGCTCGTTACCGCCCTATCTTATATTCATTTATTTATATATCACAGCCACACCATACACACGTAATTACACGGGTATTCAATAAGGTACAATTCTGATGTGTACGACTAATTACCACGTACGTAGTATAATTGCTAGAGATGCGTCGGGCGTCTTCGAGATCACAGTAGAGATCATTTCACATTGAGAAATATATACCTATTCCATCTTTCCCGAGCGCTGAGACTCAGTCCTCAAATTCTAGAACCTTAAAATGGTTTCAATAGTAAAGGAAACGCAAGGGGTAAATATCAAAAGCAATTAAGATTTACTTCTAAGCTCGGACTCGAGCGGACTCGTATTTCTAAAGCCAATTTCAAAGTAATATCTAGGTTTCCAATACTTTTGTAAATAATATTGCAGTGCAGTCTCATATGGCTGGGTGTCTCACTGACAATTCAATACAATATATTTTTGTAATTTATATTTTCACTTTAGATCGAATCTTGCAATTTATATTATAACCTAAAAGTCAACGTTTAGGGTTGATGGTGCGTGATGTACCAGTTGAGTTAAGATGAGCAAAAAATAAACTCACTTTTTGAAACACAAAAGTTTGCTAGTTCAAATTGACTAGTAGGATACACTAATCCACCAAACCGGACCGGGCCCCCGTGGTGGATTACGGCCTGATCCTCCTCACGAAAGTAAGAGGAGACCTGTGCTCAGCAGTGGGACGATATGGGTTGATGATGATGAGGATACACTGGATTTCGTAATAGTAGTTACATATTTTATTACGACTCACTCCCAAGTCAGTCCTATCCCTAGCAGCTCCCATTTTTGTTTTTACGTATGTGTTACAAATTACAAGCTGTTATATGACACACTTTTTAGTTAGTTAGTTAGTCTGGAAATATAACCTTATTTACTCTGTGATATAATTACAAGTCCATGACCTAGTTTCCGTTGTTGAATTGATTAGAAATTTATCAAGACTGGTTATTTCTTATGAACATACAATATTGTGGTAACAGCGAACTGAGCTGCTCTGAGTGAAATACATTAGATTGATGGTGTTTAGGCAAATTTACAACAAATTGAACACTCAAATCATTTATTGCAAGTATGCAAAAATATTGCACTTTTACAAGTCGTTTGTTCATAGAGAAAAATAAGTCAAATATGATCTACTAAACTAATGATTAATTAATTATGATTTGAGTTTGAAAAGGTACCAACATATTTGGTAAATATATTTTGCTGTAAAAAAACTTGTTGTCCCTATGCCAGTGAACTACGCGAGGTGTTAAACTTAAGTACTATCGAGTACTACCTACACGCACACACATATGATTGTTTTAAATCTCTTTTTAAAGAGCTTATTCGCACGTAATATGACTTCCCCAGACACTGAACGGGTGGTGCGATTATGTTTACAATGTATTTTGTCTGAAGTACCGTAGTATTTATTTAGTTTGCGCGTTGGATTAGACGCTGTTATAAGGTTTCGATATTTATTTTCTATCAGGTGTACTTATACATTTCACTGACTTTATGGAAGAGCTTAAATTGCTACAGAATAGATAATTTGTAATTCCACGTGTCCCATCTAAGATTTTTTTTATTAACTGAGTGAAGCGACGTCTTCCTTAGAGTCTGTAGAGACAAATCGTGGCAGATCGGATCCTTAGCCACCATTCCGTCGCTACCCTGATCCATGTTCCATCCTCCTGTCTCGCCGAATTTTCTGACCGCCTCTACTTCAATTTCCCCGTCTCGTGGTTCATAGTAACATGTTTATTTTTAACACGCTTTTATTAGCTTGGTATGCATAATTGTATATGTAACGGAATCTTGGAACGGTAACGGTTGCTGTGGTATAACAGGAAGCGCGGGTGAAACCGCGGGCGCTGCTAGTTTATTATAAAATTGGTAGCATACACGTAAGCTGTCCACCGGATGGTAAGTGGTCACCACCGCATTTGCTATCCGCAACTCGAAAGGCATTACCGGTGCGATTATCCAACTAATATTATAATGCGAATGTTTGCGAGAATGGATGTTTGATCCTCTTTCACGCAAAAACTACTGAACGGATTTGGATGACATTTGGAACACAGAGGTTTTATAAACTGGATTGAGTGATAGGCTAAGTTTTAAAGCGAAAAAAGAGTTTTCAGGAGTTGAAAAAGGGTTGAAAGTTTGTATGCAAGTTTCGTTATTTTTGTAGCTAGAAGCTTGTAAGCTATTTTTAGGCTTTTGGTTATATATAAATAAATATGACGTTAAAATATTTACCCTTGATGGGTGAAATAAAAATAGGGGATGAAAGTTTGTATGGGAATATGTAAGGTTTCGGCTAAACCACTGCACTGATTTTAAAAATTCTTTCTTTATTTTCAATTGAAAGCTACATTATCAACGAGTAACATAGGCTATACTTTATCCCCGTATTCCCACAGGAACGGGAACTACGCGAGTGAAACCGCGGGATACATCAATCCACATCCTGCTGTATTTTCAAAGATTTATTATTTCCCAATTATGTACTGCCATAAGCATTGTGTTATTATTTTGTCAATCTATCTATATATACAAAATTGCTATGTCGGTTTGTGTACGCTTCAAAAACTCAAAAAGTTCTGCACCGATCGAGCTGAAATTTTAGCATGATATATAATCCGCATCAAGGATTGTTTTTATCAATTTTTTTCATCACTGACATATCAGCGAATGTGCGAATATACCACAGCGAGGCGTGGCAGGGCACAGCTAGTATTACATATATTGTTATTATGTGAGTGTTTATTTTGGTGGACAAATGAATATAATATAGACAAATTATTGTAATACCGTGTTCCGCCCCCAGGCGAGCAACGCAGCCGGCAGTGACTCGACTCGGTTGCGCCTGGAAGTCTCCGCCGAGGAGGCCCCGACGGGCGATGACCCCCCCACTTTCCTGCGAAGACTGCAGGACCTAACCGTGAAGGTTGGAACCAGGACGCGCTTCCTGGTTGAAATTGTCAGCTCTACAGAATGCAAGGTACGTTTACAACAGTCGCCACGGAATAAATAATGGTATAGGTAAAGGGGTATCTACCGCCAAGATCCTGTGATCCGGGAGCGGTAATATCATTTTATTATTGATTATTGAATTGACTGAGACTGCGAAGCGTGAAGTTAAGGAAAGCCCGTGAAATAATGCTCTTCAAACCGGAACACAGTAATGTTTGCACACTACTGCTTGGCGGATGAATATATGGCAAAGTTGTGGTACTTCCCCAGGCGGTGTCTTGCAGAAGAGGCCTCCCACTACTTTTATTTTTAATAAAACTTTTATATATTTTTTTCTTTTATATTGATTACGTAGACACAGGGAAGATCTAGTTTATTTAGTCAGTAATCAGTAAATGTTTTGCTGATTACTGGCTGAAGAAGTTATGCGTCAGCAACACGTCACAGATTGTTACGCACAACCGAGGACGTTAGCGTAGAATTATTTTTAATTTTATTATGAGAAGTTTATTTTCAATCTGGAAGCTATGAGGCGAATAAATCGTTTTGATCAAACCAATGCTACACTATCCTACTAATCACACCAATATTATAAAAGCTTAAGTTTGAGTGTTTGTTTGACACGCCGCGATACACGAACAAAATGGTTCCTTTAAAAAAATGAAGAGGGGTAAAGACGTGTACCTATTCTGCATCTTGCTTGCCAATGTTAGTTACAAATCTCGTTTCTCGTGAAAGCACTAGACCTTGAGCGTGCGAAGAATTTGTGTCTTCGGTCTCAATGACATAATTCTTCTATTTTCGACCTGGACATCCGCTGGGGTATTTATAATCTGTTATTGAGTGGACTTACACACTCACGCAGCTTGCTTAGACACCGCTTGTCTGTGTGCACGTAAACAAGAGCCCCGTGGCACAGGAATGTCGGCTATTTTAATAATAACAAAATCAAATTCAATTTGATGGACGCCCACTTCTTTTCAATTTTTAAGTGTTAGGTTTTCGAGCAGTCTCTACTCAACCCGCCACACTTTCTATACAAATGCTCGTGCGTAATTAATATAATACAATTATAGCTGTTAGCGCGGCAGCTAAGCTGTATAGGCTGAGCGCGCCTCCAATGGCGGGGGAAGGATGGCTGGTAGAAGAGTAGTACAAAGGAACTTGGCGACTAACCTGGTCTCCATGCAACTGCAATCACCTCGGTTCGGGTCCGTCTCCAAGCTGCTTGTTCCTTCAGGATGTTATGACGATCGATGTAGTGGACTGTATTTTAGGCGGTTGGTGCGTGTCGGCAAGGAGCGTTTACGCGGCGGGTTTATAGCGGGTTTTGTTTATATTTGCGCGTCGAATTCACGTGGACCACCACAGAGGAGCAGCAGATCCAGTACTTTGGATTCGGCGAGAGCGGCAGCCGCGAAGGACGAGGGTCGATCGCAGACTACTTGCGGCGGCAAGCAGTTTTCTCGTGGATACCACGATATGAGCGACAGAGATAGTCGCCAAGAAATGATAGGAATAGGAAGGTAGGAAGGTATTATGAGTGCCAATGTAAGTGGCGCGAACATTTGCCCCCGGCCTAAAAACCATTGGTTTTTAAAAGAAAGCGGGAAATAAAAAAAATAAAAATAAGAGTTAAACTCTAAAGCGGTCAACGGGTTAAATTATAACATAGCGGTTGACCGGGGAGCAAGGGGTTAAATTATTGGGTAGGTAAGATACATAAACGGACGACGGGTCTCTGGTAGACGCCGGTCGCCGTTTTTACTGACGCTATTCGACAGATGCCATCGCCGCCGACATGAGTGGCCACGACGACGCCGAGAGGCCAGGATAGCGGGGGAATATTATCAGTGATAATAAGAACAATAGAACCCATTGTAATGGGATTCGAAGGTGTATTCCATTTTCCTCTAGATTGAAGTAAGTGAAGATATTCCAACTTCCACCGTTTGGAAAATGATTGTACCATTTGATCCAATAAAACGTACCGTTTCAATAAGTGTCCAGGTTCATCGGGAACCGTGCAAGCGGGTAAATGCTTCAGCGGTGCGGTCATTAAGAAATGTGAAGCACTCAGCGCGGTCGGCTCAGACGGATCTTCGCTCAATAACGTTATAGGACGAGAATTGATAACGCATTCTATCTGTGTGATTACGGTTAAAATTTTTTCATAGGTGAGTAACTGTGAACCGATCGTTTTATGAAGATGACTTTTAAACGCTTTCACATATATTTCATAATTCCCCCCGAAGTGAGGACTTCGCGGTGGATTGAATTTCCAGTGTATGCGATTAGCTGATAACTCATCTGAGATAGACTTATTATATTCGTCGGAATTTAAAAGATCCGTTAACGCATTTTTCGCATTTTTAACGCATTCCGTTAACGCAGAGGCGGGAAGGGAGTCAAGGAGCGCGGGTGAGTTACTAGCCCATTTGACGAGATCGAAGCCCCCAGCCTTGAGCAACTCGCAGAGATCGTCTCTGAGTTGTAAACAAGCAGACAGAGTAGGCATGGAGTAGCACACGTCGTCCATGTATGTGTTGTCGCTGATAAGAGATGCTGCGAGCTGGAAGTGGGCACCGTCGGCGGCGCACAGCTGTCGCAACACTCGCATTGCAAGGAACGGACTGCTACGTAGACCAAAACAAACGCGGTTGAATTGGTAGGTATCAAGCGGAAAAACGGGATCGAATCGATATAGGAATTTTTGATATTTGCGGTGGTCCTTATTTATCAAAATTTGTAGGTACATCTGTTTAATATCGGATGTAAAAGCGATTGGGTAGAGGCGGAAATCCAAGAGGATTGTAAAAAGATCGTTTTGTAAATTATCCCCGGTATATAAAACTTGATTCAAGGAGAGGCCTGAGTCAGTTTCAGCACTGGCGTCCATCACCATACGCCATCGAGTTGTTGTTTTTTGTAGTCTCGCAATGGCGTGGTGTGGCACGTAATATCCAGTAAAAGGACTATCATTGTCGATCAGTGAAATGTAACCCTTCTGAATGTACTCTTTGATTATAGCATCGTACTCTAAGCGCAGAGCAGGTGTCGCGGCGAGCTCACGTTCGAGATACATGAAGCGTTTTTTAGCGATAGGGTCAGAATTACCCAGAGAGGTCGCGGGATCGCGGGAGAAAGGTGACGCTACAGAATAGCGTCCCGTAGGATCGCGGGAAACGTTATTTGTAAAAATGCGTTCACATTCTATAGCGTCTGGGCTCAAAGTCGGCGTGCATTGCACCTCTTCAAGCTGCCAGAAGCGTTGGACAAGATTATCTAAACGTGGTCCTTCCGTAAAGGTACAGAGGGAAATATGAGAGCGGCATCTATCTTCAACCAAGGGGTCAGTGATAGAAACAACGGTTTCAATATGAGCGGGCGTAACATGAGCGGGAGTAACATGAGCGGGAGTAACGGGAGCGGTCCCGATTACGATAAAACCAAAAATGGTTTCAAAAGCGGTTGGAGTACCAGGCGGACCAGCGGCGCGGCCTGATAGCAATATTTCAGAAAAGAGCGGCGCGCCTATAAGTATGTCGATCTCGGAAGGCGAAGCGAAACTGTCGTCTGCCAGAGGCAGGCAGTTCAGGTATGAAAGGCAGGATACGTCAATTTTCACTGCCGGTAAATTGTCTGTTATGCGGTCGATAACATAGGCGTCAATTGCAATAAAATTATCATTTAGGCGGGAAGATAAAGTAGCAGAAACTGCTCCCTTGATTGGGTTAGATGCGGAACCTATCCCTTTAACAACGGTGTTCGTCACCTTATTGCATTTTAAATTTAATTTAGCGCAACATTTTGAAGTTAAAAAGTTACTTTGGGAAGCCGAATCAATTAAGGCGCGTACTACATGGCGGCGACCATTTAAATCCGTAGCATAAACTTGTACGGTTCCCAGTAAACAAGTAGTGTCATTAGGCTGCGAAGCGGGGCGTATATTACACAGCGACACCTGTTGTTGTGATGACTGATAAGCAGTTGTAGGTAAGTTCGTCAGCTGAGCGCTAGCGGAGCCCGCGACGGGCGGCGGCGATGCCGAAGGCGGCATGTGATCCCCGGCGGCGGAGAAGTTGCCAGTTCGCGCGCGCGGAGGCGGCGCGTGCGCCTGTGACGGAGCGCTAGGGTACGGGCGATTGTCTTCACGGGAAGATGATACTTTGCGGCATAACATAGAATGATGTTTACATCCACAATAACGGCAATTAAATTTAGAATTGCAAGCAGTATTTATATGCGTAGTGCTTAGACAATTAGTGCAACCTTTGCTTTGTTTTACAAAAGTGTACCTGTCGTCGATAGAAAGCTTATCAAATGCAGGGCATCTATATAAGTTAGCGTGATCGGCTTGTTTGCAAAGCGGACAGTGAGTGACGCATGATGCTGCAAAAGACTGCGTAGACCTTGCAGTACCCGGCCTGTTATCACTGCGGCTAAGAGAAACGGTCGTAGTGCGTTCCAATATTTTGCTTTGTTCGCGGATGAATTTTAAAAGTTCATTGTATGTAGGCATAGATTTACCTCGCATGTGCATTTCAAACGACCGTGCAGTACTTGAATCTATTTTCTTCAAAGCGAGCGATAGTAAAATAAAATCAGACACGTTATCGAGCTTCAGAGACTTCAAACTTGACACAGCCGTGCAGAATTTATCTAGGAATAATTCTAAGTTTTTATTCGTCGCGGTGTTAAAAGATTTAAAATCAAGCATTTGATCAAGATAAGCGGAGGCTAGGTTACGTTTGTCGTTATACTTATCGACGAGCGTCTGCCATATGATCGGATAATTATCACCGTTAGGTACGATACCAGAGCAAACTGCAAGGGCCCGGCCTGACAATTTATTAATTAAATATTGGACGCGTTCGTGATCAGTGAGATCGGGATTTTCGTGAATCGTGCGTTTGAATGACTCATAAAATATCCTCCAGGTCATCGGATCTCCATTGAAGACCATCAAATCGAGTTCAGGAATTCTGATAGATTTACGTTGCGGGGCAACATTGAAATCAGCGGTTTTTAAAGGCGGGTTAAGTTTATTATAAACAAACTGACAACGGCAAAACATATCTTCGAAGACGTTTATAGATTGGTAGTTTACCGTGTACGAAGCGTTGAGAGTCAACTCGGTGACATTTAATTTGTTCACAATTTCATTGAAATCGGAGCGTAAGCGGTCTAACGAGATCATTCCACATAGAAATAAATCCTTCTCAGTATCATCAGTGAAAGCCTTTAAAGATCGGTTAAAAATATCTTGTAAGCGAGAAAATATAATGTCACGTTTACCTATCAAGGTCAAACGTTCGACCTGTAACGTATCGAGCGCTTTTGCGTCCTCGTATACTTCACTATCTTTGTCTTTTGAACGAGTAGCCATAGCCATCTTAACAAAGTATAAAAAACTAGATAAAGTATGAAATTCCTAATTTACTGCAACTGCCTACAGCATTTACCTGTCGCGCGCGCGGCGTATTGAATACCCACGTGGAGACGCACGGGCGGTCGTTAGGAATACCTTCACTTTTTAATAAAAATTAAGAATTACGGAAAAATCGTTATTTTTACTATTTAGGAATGCGGAATACACGAAATAAGTATATAATAGCGTAGTAGGATAGTACAGGGTACTATCTGAACTGTAATTGCGGGCGGGAACACGATAATTATAGGAAATTATCGTTGGTAAAAATACCAATATAAAATTGCGGGCGGTTATAAAGAGGACTATATGAGGCCTAAGAGGGGCCAGAGAATAGCGGGAGGACCAGAGAAGATCCGGCGGCGGAGGACCAACAATATGTTAGCGCGGCAGCTAAGCTGTATAGGCTGAGCGCGCCTCCAATGGCGGGGGAAGGATGGCTGGTAGAAGAGTAGTACAAAGGAACTTGGCGACTAACCTGGTCTCCATGCAACTGCAATCACCTCGGTTCGGGTCCGTCTCCAAGCTGCTTGTTCCTTCAGGATGTTATGACGATCGATGTAGTGGACTGTATTTTAGGCGGTTGGTGCGTGTCGGCAAGGAGCGTTTACGCGGCGGGTTTATAGCGGGTTTTGTTTATATTTGCGCGTCGAATTCACGTGGACCACCACAGAGGAGCAGCAGATCCAGTACTTTGGATTCGGCGAGAGCGGCAGCCGCGAAGGACGAGGGTCGATCGCAGACTACTTGCGGCGGCAAGCAGTTTTCTCGTGGATACCACGATATGAGCGACAGAGATAGTCGCCAAGAAATGATAGGAATAGGAAGGTAGGAAGGTATTATGAGTGCCAATGTAAGTGGCGCGAACAATAGCATTGTAACTAAATATTGTTAACACCTTCAGCGCTGAAAACACAACTGTTGTGTTTGTTGTATGGGAAAACACTATGGAGTGTGCAGAGCCGCACCCGTGGCTAGATAGCAAAATTAGCAGTGAAAGTGTTAAGATGTTTAACAAATGGTTAATTAATGCACTATTTCAAGAATTATTTAGGTAAAGGCAGACATTTTTAATTTTTGGTTGCATTTCAGTAATTTCCCAATAATTGGTACTCTTGTATAATATTTTTCCAGAATTTTGGCCGTTTTGTAATGTCTTTGAAGAAAACACGTTCAATTCGAATCAGCAATTTATTCGTTCGGAATATCTATACATTAATGCGTGAAGCAAAAACTTCTTATTCATCCCTTTTTACGAAAATTGCGCGGACGGAATTTGAAATTTAGAAAAGTGCAACAAACGATTTTATAACATAATGCATTCTATACACATTATTTTAATTAATTAATAATTGCACACACTACATGCGTTTGAGACATATACGCATATATTATGACAAAAAGGTAAGTAAGGGTTGGCACTTTGACATGAAGGTTTATTGAAAGGAGTTTGAAATAAGACAAAGAGGTCGGGGAGTAAGGAGTATACAAAAGTTTTGTATTGACATCTCTTCTCAGTATTTAGTTTGGCCACTGGATAACCACAATCATAGGTATTCATGAAAGTTTTTTACATTTTCATTATGCCTCGCCAAGGCGTCAACATACAAATTGACGGGTTGGAATGAGAGACAAATAAGGAAGAATCTACATTCGTATACATATAATAATAGAAGCATTGCAATGTTTTATTAATTTCACTAACAAATAAATATTAACAACGTTCAAACTTAAAATAAAAGCGTGTTTATTAAATTAATTATGGACGAATTTCGAGCCCTGGGCGACCACTAGTCACAATAATCGTATCAAATAAATTATTTATAAAGTTAGCGAGGGGATAATGTTTTCAGAAAATAAATTATTAAATGGACATAATGCAAATGTCAAATATTTGTTATAGTTCACAATGAACGGTACGCATTAGTATTAAAACTAAAGAAAGCATAAAAATAAGGTTCCTTTTACAAGTAATGAAGATCCTAAATGCCAACGTTAATTTAATAACTGAAGGCATTTTAAAAAACCCGTATTTCCTAGAACTAGGCTTATAAAGTTTACGGACATCATTTTTTATTCAAACTGAACCTGAATTTTTGGAATTCTAACCGTGGGTCCAGACAGTATTTTTTCTTTAACAGTGGCGTTTTTGCAATCGTTGGGCGACATAACAAGGTTTTAGACCTTGCTTCGGTTGTATTTAGGGGAACTGGAAAGGGCCCTTAGACGGCCTCACAATTCTTTATTTGACTGAATAACGAGACGAGCTAGTCGTTCTCCTGATGGTAAGCGCTACGCCTGCCTATAAAAGTTACAGTGCCACCTAGAACTTTGCATTGTATAATCCTGCGCGGCACTGCCTTGCGCTCGTCACCCTGAGACCCTGAGGCTCTAAAGTCTCATATGCCCAGTAATTTTCCTGTAAACAGTGCCCTTCAAACCGGAACACAGTAATATTTGCACGCTACTGCTTGGCGGAAGAATATCTAGCAAAAGCTTTATTAAGCTAACAATTAAGCTCTTATGATTACAACTATGAATAATATCATTAGAAACGGAATATTTTCCATGTAAACAACATACAATACATACATGGCCTCATACGTCTGTTGCAGACGATTTAAAGAGCGTCTGAGTTCTGAGAATGACGCTTACGTTGATGGCTATGCCGACAAACACGGGACCGACAGGCTCCACCACGCGACGTGCAAATGTGGGCATAATAGGTAAATTATAAAAACATATCACTCACGTGTCTTATGAGTAGCGGGCACGTTGTAATAAAAA
This sequence comes from Campaea margaritaria, assembly GCA_912999815.1. Taxonomy (NCBI): domain Eukaryota; kingdom Metazoa; phylum Arthropoda; class Insecta; order Lepidoptera; family Geometridae; genus Campaea; species Campaea margaritaria. The sequence goes on from OU538788.1 coordinate 14,703,237, forward strand.
AAATCGGCTATGTGCGAATTGACTCGCGCACCGAATGTTCCGTACAAACTTGTAAGTCCTAAGAAAGCATTTAGCAGTATTGCTCTACCTAAATGGTAAACTGGGTTAAAAGAACATTCGATCCATAGACACATTTATTGCACCAACCCAAATAAGAGTTTGTAATAGTAAATTCGCTTTTTTTGTTATTATACTACATATTTTCGGTTTAATGGCTTTTTCTTTTACATGTCCGGTTAGACATTGCTTCTTGCCAAATTTGATGACTCTAAGTCAATGGGAAGTACCTTAGAGGTTTTAATTCCCTTGGGAAATCGTAAATTATGTCACATAAACAGTCATACCTATTGATCGCGCTGACTTACAAGTTTGATTTTTTCACAGCTAATAGAAATTGTCGACCCGAAAGTTTGATATAAATTTCAGCTTGATACCTTTACGAATTTCTGAGAAAAAGGGTCCTGACAGATAGACGGACAATAAAATGATCCTATAGGGGTTCCTTTTTCCTTTTTAGGTACGGAACCCTAAGGAAAAGGAAAAATAAATAGAATGTTTCCATCAATTTCTGAAATAACTAGCAGCGCCCCGCGGTTTCATCCGCGTTGAGTTTTTCACACAGGAAACGTTAGTATGTACGGGATAAAAAGTTGCTTATTTTCTATTCATAGACTTAAAGAATTACAGTATCTGTTTATTATTTTTTTCAATGCAGAGTGAAGAGAAGACAAACACATATTTTTACAACTCACTAATATTATAATATAAATGCGAAACTTGTTACTGTTTGTACGTTTGTCCTTTCTTTGCGGCGCCGAAACGGTTGAACTGAGTTTGATGAAATTTAGTATACAGATACATTAGGCCCTGGAATAGAACATAGAATACTTTTGGTAGAAATTTACGGTTCCTGTGAGATAATAGTTAACGCGGGTGAAACCGCGGGGCGCCGCTGGTTCATAATATTAGTGTAGGATTTATGCCCGAAAATACCCGATCCGGGAATTCCTCGTAGGTATTACAGTCCAAAGTTGAAATGAAATGGTAATGCCCCCGACTGCAATTCGCAATTCGTTTTTGTTCGCATTCGAATTATTTGTTATAATAAATATTAATGAGTCATTAATATCTTTTGAATGAAATGACCGATTTTAATAATTCAAAAAGTAATCTATAGATATTGAAACAGTTCTGAATACGAAATTATTTATTTGAATAAGGATTCATATAAAGGTATTGATTCTGGTCGGCATTTATATCAAAATTTAAAACGTATTGATATGTTCTTTAATATTGTAGAACATTTTTTTTGTTCTATCATCATTAGTTTTTTTACACCCTGGGTTACATTATTGAAGTTTTCGTAGGGATCCTTAATTTATACTAATAGTAAATATAGTCTATGTTAAGCAGGGATACTGACAATGTATCATTCTAAGGCTGAAAGAATGTGTGACTTCGGACCAGTACTTTATAAATTTATTAATAACAAACATACAAATGAAAATGTGTACGCAGCACAAGCTGAAGTTACCCGTTTTGCCCTGGTTGTTTCTCATTTAAATTAAGTTTATATTTAATTTTCAAAAACAACAATTCAAATCTTTCCTCCTTATAATATTAGTAGAGAAAAACGTTTATTTACGTTTTTTTTTCTACGTTTTTTATCAAGATACAAAACGTTTTCCTCAGTAGATATATTCGTAACTAATCATCATGTAACTAATCCTGATCATCTAGTCGTAATGAAAAAATATTCAAAGTAATTAGTGACGTCCTCTAGCGTCCGTCCAAAGGCGTGCAATCCATAATGCTACTCAGGCTTCGTTTTGCATTTCCATCGTCTATTTGCTACCCATAGGGATTGTACATTTTTTAATTCTTTTGAATCTCTTTCTGTGTGGATCCCCACAGTGATGTAGGTGGCAGTATCGATGTTTTGTGGATATCGTGTTTTAGGTTTAGGTTCACAATTAAGTCCGGTAGAAAATATTCTCTTATATCATGTATTTATATCTTTGGATCCGGTACATGGTGGTGCGATCGGATTCTAGGATTTTATTTTTCATTTCAACTAGTGTCAATAAGGTATTTAAACTTTTTGGTAAAAAGTAAATAAGCAACACTTCTTCCTATAAATCTAAAATGACTGGAATATGAATTTCCGCAAAATAACGCCTGATTCGACCAACTGACTGTAAATATTAAGGCCTCCTTTCAGGACAACAATGGTCAGGTCCGCTAGTTAAAAATATTATTAAAAAACATCGGTAACGTTCCATCGACACCGCCTCACCCCTATTGTGAGCACTCACTCTCAGCTCGCAATATTCGATTTTTACGGTTCCGTACCTTAAAATGAAAAAGGAACCCTTATGGGATTACTTAATTGTCCGTCTGTTTGTTAAGACCCCTTTTCTCAGGAATGCGTAAGAGGTATCAAGTTAAAATGTAAATTAAATACGGGGGTCTACAGACTCTTTCAGCTGTTAAAAAATCGAACTTGTAAGTCAACGCGATCAAAAGATATGACCGTTTATGTCGCATACTTCCGCATACTTGATGATTTCTCAAGGGAACCAAACCCCATAACGTACTTCCCATTGATCTAAACTCACAAATTGGGCAATAAACAATGTGCTTTCTTAAAACCTACAAGTCTGTACGGTACCCTCGGTGTGCAGTCCAGCTCGCACTTGGTCGGTTTTTTCCGTTCGTCCAGTCCTTTGACGAAACCATACCACGTACTTTCAGCCTTTCTGTCAGTGTTGGTTGATTAGACTTCCCTCAGCCTAAGAGAATTGAAAAAGTTGACTACATAGGTTTAATTAAATGAACTGACAAAATTAAACCATTTAATATTGATAAAAATATTTAAAAATAATGCTTGGCGATCTGTCAGCTGGCTGTAGTATTTTTCTAAATATGATAATTTAGCACACGCTACTAACAAATGATACGATCCAACAAATTTATAATAATAACCTAATCAAGTGCCACAAAGCAAACAAATTAAAACTCCAATATGCAACTTGGAAAATCTTTCTATTCATTTCTATGCCATTCGTCAACAGAGCTGCAAATTTGTAAAAATGCTAAGTCTGGAAATCAATTTTCACTTCATAATTTTAAAATGTGGCTTACATTTTTTACCCGACTGGCAAAAGATGGGTTATGTTTCTTATACGCGGCTTATAAGCCGTATTTCCGTACGTATTGTAGTCTGTGGAACTGAGATTCCAAAGCCCCTTCAGAAAAAGTACTGCTAAAGTCCTTATCATCATCAATCCATATCGGCCCATTGAGGCCCACTTTCGTGAGGAGGATGAGGTCATGATCCACCACTGGGGCCAGGTCTGGATTGGTGGATAACATACCTCTGAAATCATTCTCTGACAGGTAGAAGAAAACTTAAAAACTAAAACAATTGAAATTTAACAATTAGTGTCACAATGGACGGTTATCGCTGAGAGCGATCTCTTCCAGACAACCACGCATGGAGAAGAGCTACAAAAATATGATACATAGGTGGGTTTCCTCACAATGTTTTCATTCACTGAAAAGCGATTGATAATTACGTACATATGTTTTACAAGAAACACATTGTTACGTGCCCGCACTGAGACTTGAACTCACGACCCTCTCTTTGGAAGGCGGACGTTCTTCCGTTAGGCTACCACCGCTAGTCCTTAAGGGTCAGTCTTATTTAAAAATAACGCTTCCTAAGCGTTATTACCTATGCTTAGGATTCTACTCTAGAATCCTTCGCTTCGCTCTGGATTCAAAAAATCGCTCTCGCCGTAAATACATTATTTTGTTCCCTTGTGATACAATCTACTATTGTCTCTTTTATGGAGGGATTTTTATAGGAGTTTCGGCGTGCTGATCTGTCACTTGAGATATTTATATTGGGATTTATATCTTAGTGATATTTGGTTGCCGAATTATTCAAAAAAGATTGCTAAAAAGTGATTTTTCTTTCATTAATTCCATTCCATATTTAATGTAAAATTATAATAAAAGTTCCACGCTCAGGAACAATTTCTGGGGTTCGCGGTAAAAATAAGATGGCAAACTAGCAAAAATAAACATTTTTCTCGATCTAAAGGATGGGCAAGTAATTTTCTATTATAATATAACCACCAACTACGAAGGGATTTATCGGAGATCAAACCCCGATGAAATGAAAGAAGATGTTAAAGTGGAAGCAGAAAATTCTTAGAGGCGTCAATTCCGTTGGTTGATTAAATTTGATGTAAACAGTTTGAAGAATAATGAAGGGGTTTATTTAGAATATAATAATGTAGAAAATTCTTTATTTTACACAATTGGCAATCAATGTACATTGTTTGACGAGTTATGTAGATAAACCGTGTGAGCAAAGCTACGAGTAATATGTGGTAGCGCTAGCAGTCACTATCTTGCCCCGGCGCGGTAGGCCCGGGCGATATCCAGGACGAGCCGCTAATCTGAGGTTACCTATCCTAACCTGACTCAATGTAACTTGTTCCGCAGGTGACATGGTACCGCAACGAGCGCCGCCTGCTGGAGGCGGAGCGAGTGGCGTTGGCGCGCGATGGCAACTTCTGGTGCGCCGACGTGGCAGCCGTCAGCGTGGACGACGCCGGCCGCTGGACGTGCACCGCCGAGAACGAGGGAGGCCGCGCCAGCTGCTCCGCGCACCTTAATGTGCTGGGTATGATATGTAGACAGCACCTCTGATAGAGGGCCGGATGGTATCAAGTGTGATTTTTAGAACCACCGGCCAGTTTTTTCAGAGCCATCGGACCCGATAAGAGCAACTCGTTTTAATTATTTCTGCGAGTTTTCCCGGGAAAATTTAACATTGTTGGTTTGATATTGTTTGTCTCGAACTTGTGTTTCAAGTTGATGTGTTGTGTTGTGTTGATGAATCTTAACTGATAAGTTTTAGTTGACGCAATACTAGTGTATGTGACAGAAACCCAAAAGACTTGAAATGTGTGTTTTCTCCAACACTGCGCAAGAAGATTAGTAGATAAGTTGCGATCAAAAATATACGAAAATAACTAAGCACTGTCAACATAGGTATCTGGAACCCGACCACAGCGTGACCAAGTCCAGTGTACATATCCTACCGACTGCGCCGATGAAATTTATTGATAATAGTGAAACCGCGATTGTCTCAATCTTCACTTTAAAAAGGTAGACATGACAGTAAAGACCGCGCATTGTACCTTCTGCTATTCTTCTGTGTTGTGTTTCTTTTTGCTGTACCATAGAGAGTTTTCTATTCTATTATTACCGGATTTCGAAATAATCTGATGTTCAAACTTCCCGTATCCCCATGAAGCGCATTGTGATATGTGCGGACACGGAAAATGTTCGTATTAGGAATATATTTTGAATGTTTACTGTTTGGTTAGTCATACTTATTAGTGAAAATTGTTCATTGTGTATTTTGTTTCGGTTTAGTGTACATTAGTTGTCTATTGTATTGTTGCATTTCAGTGCCTAAGGCGTACAAGCGGCCGGAGTTTGTCGAAGAGCTGCGAGCACTGCTCACGGAGCAAGGCACCGTGTCTCTCGAGTGCAAGGTAGTCGGGGTGCCCACCCCCGTCCTGAGGTGGTTTAAGGTGAGCCTTTCTAAAAGGAAAACACTATCTTGTAGTGGGAGGCCTCTTCTGCAAGAGGCCATATATTCATCCACCAAGCAGTAGTGTGCAAACATTACTGTGTTCCGGTTGAAGGGCATTGTTTCCATCGAAATTACTGGGCATATGATACTTTAGAGCCGATGTCTCAGGGTGACGAGCGCAGTGCAGTGCGGCCCAGGATAATGCAATGCAGGGTTCTGGGTGGTGCTGTGACTGTTATGGGCAGACTTAGCGCTTACCATCAGGTGAATGACTTGCTCGTCTTGTCACTCAGTGAAATAAAAAAAAAAACGATACATACACACATAAAGAATGACTAAAAAACTAAAAAACCGACTGCCAATGTAGCCTATGTCACTTATGTGATTATAACGAATCCAATAATACCTCGTTTATCAAAATCCATCAAACCGTTTAGCCTTGTGGGACGCGCCAAGCTCATACATACACACATACGACTGAAAAACACAAACCTCCCTTAGGCCGTCGGGTAAAAATAACATGTGTACAAAAATAAACAATGACCTAAGAAATGGTACTCTGGTCTCTACTCATTGACGTATCTATTATCTCCAATTAATTTGTTATTGTATTACCTCCCTCCCCTTATCCCCTTCTCCTTTCCCTTTATTTTATTATTTGTTTTGTTCTAGTTTTAAGTTTTCTTTGTTCTGTGGTGTTTCAATAAAGAGTTTATCTATCTATCTATCTATCTATCTACCTCTCTCACTAAATTAACTGTGGCGACTAAAATAAATATAAGACCAATATGGCTAATAATAAGCTTTATACCTAGATTAACATACCGATGACATAGAGTGACGAGCGCAGTGCAGTGCCGCGCAAGATAATGCAATGAAAAGTTTCGGGCGGCACTGTTACTATTATAGGCAAGCGTAGCGCTTACCATCAGGTGAACTACTTGCTCTTCTCATTATTGTGTGTGGCACTGAAACTGCTATGGGCAGGCTTTGTGAGTACCATCAGACGAGCTTATCCCGCGATTTAGTGAGCCAAATAATCTGACCATTTGCTAAATAATCTAAATTGCAACTCAGGGATAACGTTGCATCCAATTAGTGAAATAATTTTCCTAACCGGATAGTTACTGAATTTACCTCCGGCAAACATACAAACTCACCAACAGACTTCACCTCTTTATAATATTGGTATGGAAGTGAGAGTGTTAATAACTACGCCTCGCTGTCTTTTCACCCGCGTTTAGTACTATCCACATGAATCGCTAATTGTTGTTCCAAGATCTAAACTTTAGATTCTACAGTATCTACCTACATACATACACCCAACATTATTTTAATCGTTTCACTGTATTTGGGACGAACAGACAGATAGGCAAAAAATCTAAACAGGGTCACTTATGATTAATGTATTAGGCATCGCAAAAATAGCAGTTTTCCATTTACATTTCGTCATTTATTTTGAAATCACAGACAGACACTTCAATTTTATTATTATATAGATGCAATGAACGGTTGGTTCGCCGGTTGCAGCTCGCCGCCGCGGGTGGTCAGCGCTACGCCAGTCTGTGGTTGTTATCCGTTAATTAATTTTTTGGAATTCAAAAGACCTACGGACTCGGAATATCGTTCCATCTCTGACTATAATTTTTTTTTAATATGATATTGTGGCAAACAAGCTGACTGCTCGTCTGATGGTAAACAGCTGCCGTCGCCTACGGACACCTGCAACACAGGGGCGTTGTCGATGCGTTGCCTACTTTATAGAGCCTATTTCACCTTCTCTTGATGAGTCCTTTTATTCTTCCGGAAAACGTTTCACATTCTGCAGGAGTGGGGCAGAAAACATCGCGAAAAACGGACAGTGCGTGACTTCCACAAATCCACTATATGTGGGCGTGCTTAGTAATTCAAGTATTCCTTCGATCCCCTTATCAGATCTATAGACTTGGTGACGATGGGACTATCCCAAGACGCCATTTCAAACAAGAAAAGAATTACAAAATAGGTCCGCAAAAGACAGAGATATAGGCGTCCCGCCTCGGTTGTGGGAATTCTTTTATCTCGAACAAAAATGCAGCCACGCAAGAATGTGCATTATCTGTTTACGCGATGAGAAATTGCCGGGTGGAAATAGAATGAGCATTTCTCCTTTAACACAACTCGGCCTGAAATTCTCGGATATATCTAGCATGGTCGTTATAGCATGCAGCGGCGGGCTGCTGCTTTCTCAATATGAGCTCGCTTTTACCGGGGACTATTTTTTGCACTGTCTGTCGTATGTCGCCTTACGCTTGACATCTTGGCTTAGGTTACTCGTACATAATTTAGCAGTTGGATGGATTTGAACGCGGCAGAGATGTCAGTTGTCTTTGAAAAGATGGCGCGATCTTTCTTATAAAATAAAAACATTTTGGTAGATTAAAAACTCGAGTAAATATATAATGATGTCGTCCCACACTTGGGTTCACGTGTTCGTGCGAATGTGAGTGACCAGCATAACGGTAGCAAAACTTGCGATCTCCGATCATTATGACTCGTTGTTTTTTTTTAGAAGTCACTAGTGCGGTGTGTCTTCCTCATCCACTGTGACCCCTGACAAAACTGACAGTACTTTTTTACTTGCAGAGTCCGATGCATGCCGGGTCCTTGGAATGTATATAAAACGTCGTTGATTCACCGTTACAGGACAGCCGCGAGATCAAAGCCGGTGACGTGTTCGCGCTGACGGCCAACGCCGACGACCCTACCTCGCTGGGGACCTACACGTGTGAGGCCGTCAACTGCATGGGCCGCGCCTACTCCTCTTCGAAGGTGCACGTCGTCGGGCGTGGGAGCCGGGAGGCCTCCGCTAGACCTAGCTCCAGGTAACATCATCATTACAGTTAAGCTGCGTCAGAGGCCGCCAAATAACTACAATCGACAGCTACAAGGCAAAGAAATGCCTAACACTGTTCTTATGAACAGTAGAAGCGTGTTAAGTAGTCGCGAGGGCCTCAAGTTATCGCTATCAATTACTGTCATCGCGCATGAAAACTTTGTAAAAAAAACAATATGGCAGCGGGTCGATGAATGCAACAAATGTCCTATAGGGTATAGGACATTTGTTGCATTCATTTTTGTTATGTGTACCATACATAACATAATACATATTATACATTGTTTTAGTGTTAGTAACCTCGGAGACTTTCAGCTCCTACGCACAGACAAGTTTGTCTATCTGAAAGCGTCATCCTCGATTGAACGGTCTCTGCGCTTCATCTCAGACCTATGGTCGTCTTTAACTCATGCTTCCATCTTCATGTCATAGTGACGTGACTCCGGAACCGCCGCCCATCTTCACGAAGGAACTGGAAGACCATTCCGTGAAGATCTGCGACGCCTTGACGCTCAGCTGCCACGTGGTGGTGCCGCCGTGGCCGCGCAGCGTCGTCTGGTACAACAAGGAAGGGAAGGTCGAGCCCGGGGAAAGGTTAGTAAGATTACGTCATTTATGTATTAAAAACTTAAAAACTGTGCTGCATAAGATTTTCTAATACTTGGTTTGATTGGGTGGCACTGCCAGGGCCTGATTAACCCTTAGGCTAATTAGGCTGCAGCCTAGGGCGCGAGGAAAGGGGGGGGGGGCTGAAATCGTGTCTTCCAATGCACTATTAATGTAGCGTCATTGCTCTACCCTACATATTTCAACTAGGCCGAGACAATTTGAGACAAAACACTAAAACTAAATGCGATGTGGACTGAAAAAGCTTGGCATTGGGAGGGGGGGGTGTCCCTCTTAATAAGCCTAGGGCGGTCAGAACTCTTGATCAGTCGCTGGGCACTGCATCTGTTATGGGCAGGCATAACGCTTACCATCAGGTGAACGACTTACTCGTATCGTTACTTTGTAGTATAATATTTTTTCTTTACTTTATAATATTTAAATGACCCTTTGATAAAAAGCACCCCACGCTTTTTTAACAAAAATATAATTATGTGTAAAATATTGCTGGGCAATTTAGTTCGGCTGGCTATTAATGCGTGTTTTTGAGTTTTGTTGAACTTTAGGTACCTACTTAATTTATTTTTGATTATTTTATTTCTTTTTATTTTATTACTACCTGTACCCTGCCACGCTTCGCTGTGGCACATTCACACATTCGCTGATATGTCACTGATGAAAAAAATAGATAAAAGCAATCCTTGATGCGGATTGTATTGTGATCGGTAGTTAATAAGTGCAAAATTTCGATTTCAAAATAAAAATCATGTTCAACGTTTCCGTTACACACATTACATACATAACATACACACTTACATAGTTACTAAATTACATATGAAGCTATTATAAGCGTGTTAAAAACAGTAGGACCCAGAAACAATGTACGCGTTCCGAAATTCATTAGAACCAGCGCAATAAAAGAGCTAAACGTGACAAGTTTCAAAGAGTTAGCGCGTTGTAGTTGCAGTGTAATTTGGTCACACACTGTCAGGTTCACACATTGAGTGCAATTTGGTCGCAGGCTAAGTTTAATTGAAAAATGTATAGGTGTGACTTGATCACAGAGCTTGTACCTTCATCAACAAAATTTCCTAATGCTTCAATAAGCATACTACAGGACGAACTTCAAATTTACATTAACATCACACTTAATGTTACTGTAAATTTTAAATTCTTTCTTTGATTAAATTTACCTACACAATATTTTATGGTATTTTCAATACTCTTATTCTTAGCTCTCTTTATTAATATTTTAATTACATAACACCTGTATTCATTGGCGTAGATACCACGTGCTCGAGGACGGCGTCGGCGGTTACCTCCTAGAGATACCGTCAGCTGAGTGGGCCGACGAGGGCGAGTGGAAGTGCGTCGCGACCAGCGCCGGCGGCCGCGTCGGCATTTCCACCAGCTTCGTTGCCATGGACGGTGAGCCACGTGCCGGACACTATACCTGACTTTACTAACTAACTAGCTAACTAGGAGCACTGCGAACAGTAGAGTAGAGATGTTTATTTGTTTTTAAATACATGAGTTAACATTTATCAATCCCTCCATACTTAGTGGTTATAAGGCCGACTCCACTGGAAGAAATCTAAAATTGAACAATGTACTGCATTTTAAGGAGCTATTCTCTTCATCACGCCGAAGATCCTCATCAGATCTTCTCCAATTTTTTTTGGTACCACCTTAAAGTCAATACCTTTCAAATAAAAAAATCATCTCGAAATGGGATCTCATAAAGCGGAGATTTTCATTAGCTCCTTTTTCGAAGAAGTACCCTGTCAATCGAAAAACCCCGACGACAAGAAAAACCAATAATGTCGCAAAACTTGTATAACAAGTTTCGTCCAATTCGGTTCTATAATACGACCTGAAGAGGAGTATCAACAAACTGACTGACTGACGCAAGCTGATTTTGCCAGACTTAAAACAGAGATGCTTTGCTCGCTCGGTCAAGTAGGGTGGCGCAATGGCCCAAAATTAGTCATGTCCTTCGATAATAACAGCCGCCACTTCGGCTTGTCCTTCGGCTAGAGCTTGCGCAAGTCGTTCCCTACTTCATCTACCAGCGGAACTTGGGAAGCCCGATCGGGCGTCGGCTACTCGGCCTTCTCAAGTACGCTCAAGTCTCAAGTTCGTTTCAAGTACGTTTCACAGCTCCATCCTCCCCATCCTTTAACGTGGCCGAGCCAGCAAAACCCATGTGCTTTTATCTCGCCTATGATATTCGGCTCGTTTCTGACAAATTTGTCAATTCACACATATAACTGACGTTTGTACTCGAGCCAATGTATGGATCAAGGTGCATCGTATTGCCACTGCATAAGATCTAATTTTATTGCCTACTATCTGTTACCCGCGTAATCGTTTACAGTGGGATTTTTTATTTCGTTATTAACAAGACAGTAAAGATTTCCCAAGCCTCAGACTAAGTTTTGGCCTATACTGGGGCAACGCATACAGTTTCAGATTCTAAAACCACTCGACACGGAAAACGATTCCTGATTACTGTCTATGCATAAAAAATAGGTACAGGTTGAGACAATTCCAATGAGATTCATCTGATGACTTGGATGTCTTGCAAAATCCAGGCGATGCTGTAACATCAGGCCAAGGTTATAATGATCTTGCATTATCATTGAAATAACAGGATGCCAAATTTCAAATTATTCAGACCTGTGAAAGCTGCTCACGTCATTTCATCAGCTAGAATATTGCTGATGAGTTTTAAAACTGAACGGAACAAGAACAGATTTTCTTGAAACATAGCAAAAAACATTCTCGATGAAGTCACTTTTCTAACAAAAAAAACTAAATTAAAACCGGTTCATCCGTTTAGGAACTAGGTTGCCTCAGGCAGGCACACAGATACACCCTATAAACTTACAACACAGCTCTTTTTCGTCGGTCTTAATAAGTTATATTCTTGATCAATAGCTTATTTGAAGTCCATAGCTATTCTCCTATAAATACCTGAATCTTCGATCGTATCCATGATCGAAGATCTGAATAGAACTTTTAAAAGTTTAGAGTTGTTTGTCCACCCACTGTTGTCTTTCTTACGTACATTGGCAAGGAATTTAATTTATATTTAGAGAAATCCAGATAAGTAGTAGTTCCTTATATTATTTGGGTTGATTTACGGCTGGTCCAAATCTCTATTTTTATATTATTTATTTTGTAAGTCGAACTGAACGATGCATTTCAAATTAGTTATTTTATTACGAATAGAATTATGGTAGCGAGCGGTATCTGTCGGCATTAGTAGGAAACAACATGCGCGGTCGTACGCTAGACGTCGAAAATCGCTAAAACTTTTCATATCGAATCGAGTGCCCCACAATAAATGCCGAGAGGATTGAAATATTTTCGTGATTCGCGCGCCCCTAGACGCATTTCTAAGCAACTCTTTATAACTCAATTGAAATAAACTAGATGTCGTTGTCTAGATATCGCTTTTAGCGATAAGGCGGCCATTTTAATATAATTATCCTACTAATATTATAAATGCGAAAGTTTGCGAAATCCTCTTTCACGCAAAAACTACTGAACGGATTGGAATGAAATTTGGAACACAAATAGTTTATAACCTGGATTGAGTGATAGGCTACTTTTTAAAGCGAAAACATGTTTGTAAGGGGTTGAAATAGGGGACGAAAGTTTGTTTGGAAGTTTCGTCATTTTTGTAACTAGAAGCTTCAAAATTATTTTTTAGGCTTTTGATTAGATGTAAATAAATATGACTTTAAAAATTTTACCCTCAAGGGGGTGAAATAAAAATAGGGGATGAAAGTTTCTTTGGAAATATGAAAAGTTACGGCATTATAATACACGAGACATGAGATCAGCGCCGCGTAATTTAACTCTGACAACGTTCACATATGTTGAGCTGTTAAAAAATTTCTGTATTAAATGTTTTGTCTTATTTCTGTCATTGTATTCCATGACTTAATAGAATTTTATTTTCACAGTGCCCAAAAACTACCGGAAACCCAGATTCATGGAGAACTTGCAAGCCGTATTGACGGAGGAAGGGCTCGTCTCTTTCGAGTGCAAGGTCGTGGGCTTCCCAACTCCGGTCCTTAGCTGGTTCAAGGACGGCCAGGAGTTGAAGCCGGGAGATGTGTATCAGCTCACTGGAACCAACTCGCTGGGCTCTTACTGCTGCATCGCGCGGAACTGCATGGGCCAGGCCAGCAGCTCCGCTGAGCTGACCGTGGAAGATATCCAGAACCAGCTCAATGAAGAGGAGAAACACCAGCTGTTCTCGAAGAACCAGGCGCCGAAGTTCGTTCAGGGCCTCAAGAGCGTAGAGGCTAAGATCGATGAGCCGTTCCGATTCACTGTAAAAGGTTAGCTCATTTTGTAAAAGTTTTGTATATGAGCAGTCGCTTGACATCAAACAAGTGCTTAATGTGAGTAGGGGGGGGGGGGGGGGGGGGGGGGGGGGGGGGGGGGGGGGGGGGGGGGGGGGGGGGGAGTCGTGATAGTAGTTTGAAGTATATTAATTTCTAATACTTTTGTGTTTCGAGGAATTCTTTAGTGGTTTTTAGGGAGTTCACATTTAGCTACATGTTATGTGCTGTGGTGATACGTAACTACAACCATAATCGGGTCCACGGACTCCCGAAATGTCGCTGTGTTTTAAACATCATATTAATTTTCAAAATCAGTAATGTGAAAAAATGTCGTCACTCTATACTAGTTGTAATAGAAATAGCGCTTTATTTACGTCTATTTAGCGTTATTGAAACAAAATGACATGTGTGTTGCAGTGGCCATTCCGCCGGAACCGTCCGTGCTGTGGTACCGCGACGAACAGCCGGTGGACGAGTCGCCGCGCTGCCGCCTCGCTAAAGAGGACCGCGGCGGCTTCTCGCTCGACATCCAGACCCTCGAGCTCCTCGATCAGGCCGAGTGGAAGTGCGTCGCCATCAACGACTTCGGGCACAGCGTCACCTCCTGCTTCCTGAAACTCGTCATACCGAGGCACTACAAAAAGCCTCGATTCCTTGAAAATTTACAAGCTATTCTATCCGAGGAAGGTGCAGTCAACCTCGAGTGCAAAGTCATCGGTGTGCCGCAACCGGTTCTCAAGTGGTACAAAGACGGCGAGGAACTGAAACCTGGCGACATACACAGAATCATATCGGGCCAGGATGGCACTTGTTGCCTGGGGACGTACACGTGTGAGGCTCAGAACTGCATGGGCATTGCGGCCAGCTCCGCCTCACTGCTAGGCTTCGACGACTCCATGAAAGCCAAAGCAAAGAAAGCTGAGGAACAAGCGTTACAGAGAAACCTTTCGCTCAGCACGATACATGAAGAGAGGACTTCACAAATGTACGACACGCCAGTCGGCGATATCACTTTGGACGATAAAGGCGAAATTTCGTTTTCCTTTGATGGCAAAGAAGTGTCAGTCTCGCTTTACGAAACTCCAGATTTGACTGAAGAAGAAGCTCTACAAATAGTGGAAATGTACGCGGACCAACTATCTGAAAACGTGACAGAGCATAACGTAGTCGAGCTGCCACCTTTGCGTTTCGTCAAGGAGACGTCTACCTCAGGCAATCTATTAATGGAAGCAATAATCATAGACGTGTCTCCAGATTATTTTGCGTCTCCTGAAGAAGACTTGAGAACTGAAGCAGATATTGAAGATATGTCGATTGCAGACGAGAATGGTCCGCCGCAACTGTCATTAGATCAAGATATTGACATCGGTGGCGAAGACTATTTAGAAAAGACCATGGCTTTGTTATCTGAAGAGAAGTCAGACATTCCAAATAAGTTGAGCAGGAAAAAATCGGATTCTCAGAAAAGTGCAGATGATTTCTACAGTCTGTCGCGTGACCAATCACTGTCTGAAAAGAGAGATGATGACACGCACGTCTCAGAAAGTGATCAACAAAGTTACGCAAGCGCTAGGAGTTCGGCCAAAATAAAATCCAAGTCCTCGAAGCCGTCAATGGCGGATGGGATAGAATCTTCGGAGCCCACCAAGACTATATTATTCAAGGATGAGGCTGCGAAGAAAGCCCAAGAAGAGATTTCAGAAAAGTCTGAACTGATACAACAACCGGAGCAAGTCGCCGAAACTCCTGAAGTCAAACCGAAACGACAACGCCGCACTAGTCGTTCTTCTAGGAGGTCCAGTTCAGGAAGCGAAAAATCTACTAGTAAATCTAAAGAAGACCTTCTTCGAACGAAAGCCGATATAGAGCAACTTCCGAAAAAGCCAGCTATGGCAGACGATGAATTCATAGCTAAAATGACGACTGTTAGTGATTCTCTTACAAAAGTAATCAATGATGTTCAACTGATCGAAAGAGATATTATTCTGAAATCGGAACTCATGTCGTCAGCAGCCACAGCTTCGCGAAGCTTGGAAATTATAAGTAGTCTAATCTCACCGCTTTCTGAAATACACAGCATAGCTGACGCGGCCAAAGAATCAGCAGCTGAATCTAGAGAAGTAAGCAGCGCGATTTTCAATAGCATCCCGCAATCATTGAAGGCTCTACACCAATCCTTGACTATTATTGAAAAATGTATCGATATGGAAAGCGACAACAAGACTCTGGTCAAAAAAACCTGCGTAGCATTTGTTGAAAGCTGTGGCTCGGAAATGCAGAAAATAATATCAGAAATTACATCAGTCACAGACAAAGACTATTTACAAATCGAAAACAGAGTTGTAAACGAAATTGAATCTTTGGCCAGTGAAATGACTTCGGCCATCAAATTTTCAGCTGATACCATCAAAGCTAGAAATCTTTTGTCTGAGGCAAGTGAAATTAGACCAGAAGAACCGTCTTTAGAAGAAAATCATTTACGAGACACACAGAAAGCTATGTTTGAACTAAAGAGTCCTGTCAACTCGTTACTGAGTATAGTACAAACTGCAGAAAGTGGTAATACGATAGAACTGACAAAAATTAAAAATAGTGAAGTTTTACTAAATGACATGTCAGTGTCCATTCAAGATCTGCAGATGGCTTTAGAGCAGATAGAATCTCTTTCTTTGAAAGAAACTACTTCGGGGCTACAGAAATATAATACAGAACTTATTGAAGCTGTTGTGGAGCCTGTCCTGAGATTGCGAAGTTCATTTGAACAATTATCCACAGACAAGAGTAATGAAGAAGATAATGCCATGTCGAAACAAGTCCTGTCTTCTATAAAAGAAAATTTAACTGAAGTTTCCTCTCAGTTAAATACAATTGAGAAAAACATAGGCAAATTTGACGTATTACAAAGTGAAAATAAACTTAATGTACTCCAAAAGATGGCGCAAAGTCTTATTCTGTTAGAAAATAATCTACCAAGATTAGAAACGATGCCCGAAGTACAAAATCACATGAATGCATTCCATAAAAACTTAACAAAAGTTCTTGAAATAGTTATAGAAAGCAACGACGCGAAAAAATATTTCACCTTGATGGAAATATGTGACGCCGTTAACCGGGTTAGTTCCTCAATTAATGTGGTGGATGTTGAAAATGTCATGCCTTTTGCAAGCCTCAGCAATACCCTATCAATAATCCAAAATCAGTTCGTGAAGAATGTGTTTGATTCCGAGTTGAACTGCTCCATAATAACCAGCATTACAGACGTCTTGGTAGGAATACATGAGGCTATCAATAGAGCTGAAGAGCTCAATATGCAAGTTGACTCTGAACATATACAGGACCTGACAACATCTGTGCCTGATAGAGCAAAAGTCACAGTCATATTAGAACATATCGATCAAACAATTGCTGCGATCGATACTATAAAAACTATCGAGACAACGCAAGAATTAAAATTAGCACTATCACCAACTTTAGAAAATATTTGTCCAATTCTAGAAGAACTAAGGAAATGTGTAGCTGCTATTCGAGAAAATGAAGTAGAACAAGATGAAAATATTTCAGATTTTTCAGTTGCCTCGGTTGCTCAGACTCTCGCTACTCCTTTGTGTGAATTAAACCAGAATATAACCGTCCTGAATCAATTAATGATGGAGAACATAGAGAGTTTAAAAATAAATAATGACTTAGTATCAGCTATTGCTGAACCACTTCATGAGCTGCATACGACACTAGAAATACTACAACAAGACGTCATTTCTCAATACGGCGATGAGATAACACCATACGAAGTAAATGAAAGCATAGCGTGCGCAGTTCAAAACCTACATAGCTGTATTTTAATGATTCGAGAACAAGGTGGGATAGAGGCTATTGATGAAATATCCACCTTAGAAGACATATCTAACATCAAAACTTCGGCTGACGCTTTACCGTCTGATCGGTTGGTATTGCCTACTGCAGAAGAAACTGGAGTAGAACAATCGTTGCCACCTTTTACTGAGGAATTACCATTGTCCGCTACAGCAAAAGCATTACAATCCTTAAACGAACACCTTACAGTATTACAAACGCCTGAAGTTATTGATGCGCTAGATACTTTATCTGAAATAAGTGACTATTCTAGTCTCAAGTCAGTAGTATTGGGTATGGAGGAATTGCATAATGGCATTGAAAGTATTCTTCATCCAATGACCATGGAAGCCTCGGGTGATTTAGCCAATCTTACCAGTGTGGGCAACCTTGCTATTATCGCACAACCACTACAAGAGCTCCAGCAAAGTTTGTCCGTCTTGGACACCACAAACATTCCAATTTATGAAGACATTCTAGATTTACCGACAGAAAAAGTACATTCAGTAATCCGATCTATTTCTGAATTCAAGGAACAGTTAGATAGATGTACACAAGCTGTGTCCCCTGCAATGGATGTACTTAGTAATACTTTTGAAATATCCGCCAAAGTTGGCACCTTAAGAGAGGTTTGTGAACATTTGAAAAATGTTATTGAGACCGCCAAGGAAGATCCTTGTGATGTCGTGTCTCCTGAAATCAGAGATTTAGAAGAAGTTGTTGACAACCTGTTAGAAGTAACAAATGTGTCTAAGTGTATCAAGGTTGATCAGATCAAATGCATTACCGAAGAATTGTTTGATAAGGTAGTAGGGGTTCAAGAAGAAATGATTCAGTTCACCTCACAATCATCTGAAAAGTTAGCTCAAGAAGCAAAGCTAATACAGATAGTTGGAGAAGTTGAAAACAATATTGCTGTATTACAGCAATATGATTTTGTAGATTTGTCGCGGGCTTCGGATATGTCTTATTGCACATCGCCACAATTAGCTTTAGAAATTGAATCAGAATCACTTATTCTAATGGATGACATAGTACAGAATGCTGTCAATGTCGTATTAGATTCTAACCAGGAGACATCAATTGCAGATCTCATGATCGTTGAAGACTTTTTCAAGACATGTAAAAATGAATTTACAATTCTAAGATGCTTAATCACAAAAGCTACAAGCCATAAAAAAATTATCAGGCTCCTGGAGGAGTTCTATTCGCTCCAAACTATGATAAATGATTTTAAAACCAACCGTTTTAATCTTAATCTTTCCGACGGTGTTAATGGTTCCCTGGCAGGTTTTCTTGTACATGCAGATGAATGTATCGAAAATGTTCAGACTTCACTCATAAAAATAGTTGAGTCACAATCAGAAATGTTAGTCAAAACGCCCATGGCTAAATTACAGTCTACTGAATCTTTAAATGATATTAGAATTACCAAAGAAGACACTGCAATTGCTAATGTAATTGAACATTTCCTTGATATTGTTGAGATTTCAAAACCTCTGATGAAAGATGTTCAGTTAAATATCATTGAAGAACTTAAACAGCCATCAAAAACTTTTATAAAGCCAGAGGAAAAACTTTTAACAGAGAAATTTGAAAAACTTTTAGATGTTATTGAAGGTCAATCCAAATTACCAACTACAGATGATGCAACAAAACTAATTTTACATAAAGTATCTGTTTGTATCAATAAGCATCAAGATTATAAGGATGCTTCGAGTAAAGGCAAAACGCTAATTTTATTAAAATGTTTGTCTGAGTGTACGGATTTACTACAAGAAAAAGTTTTACAACAGAAACTTGATACTGACGAAGTAACAAGGAAAGAAAAAGAAAGTACATTGAAAGAAGTTTTAACAGAAATGCTTCAACCACTTCAAGCTCTCCAGACTCAGCTGGCAAGCATTCGCGAGCAAGTCTTAACAGGGGCAGAAGAAGACTCAATTTCATTCGATATTACATCTACTGAATCTATTGTTCAAACAATGACTGAACTTCATCAAGATATAGTTCAACAGATTGAATCGGAAAAATCTGCTGTAGATAATGAAGATATTTCTCTTATTATGGAAGTAGATAAGGAAATTCACTCAATACAAGATAGTATTAAAGCAATTGAAAATGTGGAAGCTGTGCAAGTGATTAAAGAATTAACAAAACCAATGCAAGACATAGAAAAATCTCTACATGATGTTTTAACTTTAGAAAAAGATCTACCAAATAAACAAACTATCTCAAAAGGTAAGCTTATTTGTATAACGCATTTCACAAACCTTTAGCTACTGAGGACTGGTGATATAATTATTACACAGCAAAGTTACTGGGCATATGAGACTTTAGAACCAATGTCTTAGGGCAACGAGCGCAGTGCAGTGCTGCAACAGATTCTGGGTAGCACTGTAGCTGTTATGGGCAGGCGTGGCGCTTACCATCAGATGAACGACTTGCTCGTCTCGTTACTTAATAAATTAAAAAAAATGGATGTATTACAAATTCAAAATTTTGTTATAGATATAAATTCAAATATTGGATCATTGGAGAGCACTCTCGAACGTTTCATAAACATAGAAATTGATATACTAATCGCTTCAAGATTACTAAACTTTGATATGAGCGAAAGTATACAGTTGGCTGTCGATCTCAAAAGTTTATTGACTATTTCTCATGAAGACCTAAGTACTATCAAGGGACTAGAGATGAAAAATGAAAAGATTTCTTCGCTGAAAGAAATACTATCTCGATTTGATTGGCTAAACACTGATTCTTACTTACGAGGCAAAAGTTCTAAAGAAGTTGATAAACTCAAAAACGTATTTTTGACTACTTATCAACTTTATGTTGAATTAGATAATGCAAAATTGCTTGAAAATAATGAGAACGATAATAATCAAATTGAAGGTAAACAAAGTGTGATTTCGTGTTTGCTTTACATAAAACGCTTTGTATAAATTTAGCAGCAGATCATGTTATTTATCACCATGTTTGTAAAAATACATTAAATCGTATGTGGTCAAAAACCAGGAGTTCATAGTTTTTCCTTCGGTTTCTGTATTTAATAACTGTTTTAATCATTATGTTTATTTTCAGAACAATCAGCAAAATTAATGCAACATATTGATCAATATATAGAACTTATTGAAATTGTTGAAGAAATATCTGCCATTATTAAGATTGAAGATGTCAAAGAAACCTTTGAAATTGCGCGAGAGCTCAAAGAAAGTATTGCTGCATCTGAATCGGCAGTGGAAGATGAGCAGTCTGAAGATACGATGAAACTCGTACGTACTGAGCAAGCAAAACTAGCTCGAAAATTACAAAAAGCTTTATCTGCCTTCCAAGTTCAAGTATTAGACAGTGCACAAGAATTAGCTCCAGAACTCAGTGCTGAAGTATTACAGCGGATCGCGCGAGTGACAGCCCAATTACAAGCGGACTTAGTTGCAGTCACTGGGGTACAAATCGCTGTTCAAGCACCTTTACCTATATCAGAGACAGTTACTCCTGTAAAAGCATTAGAAACACAATCTGTACAGATTACTACTTCGGAAACGGCTGCAGCTGAAAAAGCTGAACTGACAATTTTAGAACAAGTCGGAATCGTAGATGAAACCTCCACAAAGCTGGAACAGGTTGTAGTCACCACAGAAATGTTGGAAAAAATGACAGCTGAAACTCAACAAGCAATGGCAATAGAACAAACTGGAAATGTTGAAAATTTAGTCAAAGAATCAATAACAGCAAAAGAAGGAACTGTCCTAGATACACCTGGAACTGTACTTGTAGAAAGACCGGAAACGATAGCACAAGACGCCATTACAACTGAAGGATCTGAATTCTCAGAAAAGCTAATCCCACTCGAAATAACAGAAGAAGCTGGACTATCTTCTCAAGCTGAAATTTTAGTCAGCCCTGTAAAAGAAGAATGCCAACCTTCTATGATGGCAGCAGTTACAAGTGAAACGGAAGTAACTTCTGAAACCACGACTACACAAAAAACCGTTAATATAAGTCTTGAAGCAGCAAAAGGTAATATCTATCAAATAATTACAAAAACTTTCATTCTGTATAGTTATCTACACTGGTTTGTTTTACTTTACTTTGTTTGCTAAATATCGTTTGATCATAGTTTTTATTTCCTTTTTTCAGAAAAACTTATTCAACAAATTGATGAATTAATATCGGGTGATATGACTGAAGTTGTCACTAAATTGTGTGCGGCTATTGACGTTAAAGAGCTGAAACATTCTGTAACAACAGCAAAAGAACTTCGGGAGAGCATTGCTGCTATGGAAAATACTGCTACCGCAGAATCAATTAGTGAATCGAAACGTGAAGTTTCGCTGCATACAGCAAAACTAGCCCAGCAACTGCACAATGCTGTCATGGTATTACAAGAACAAGATGTCGAAAGATTGCAAGAACTTGTTCCTACAATTGATAAGGACATTTTACAAAAAATCACTAAAATTACTGAAGATTTAAGTTCAAATCTTCTTATAATAATAAAAACTCACCCCGAAATAAAAATACAAGAGGCCGAAGATGAACCTACGGAGTTATTAAAAAGTACTAGTACGCCTGAGAAATCCAGTAATATTAAAAAGGACACATTTGGTGAAACTATTAAACCTACCGTTGAAGAAATTGACCAAAATGAAGCTACCATTGAGTCTATTCCATTAGAAAAAGCAATTCCTATTGAAGTAACTGGTGTTATTCTTAAGGCAAATGAAAGTATTGCAGAAGAGGTGAAGTCGGACTGCGGCCAAATATCTGAAACTACTCTCAAGGAAAAAGAAGTGACTTTCATACAGGATACAAAACAGATGGTCAAAGAGGATGATGTTAAAATTACTGTACCTTTTGAACAAATAGATAATCAAGCAACTGTCTGCTCCGAAGCTGAAGAAAAGATTGCAATTGAAACATCGCAAATTTTAGCATATTCAGATGTTAAATCCCTACCGTCAGAAATCAAAATAGAGATTACAGCGTCCCAGATTGCAGAAGAGCAAGTTGCTGTTGAAATAACACAGCCAACCATTCTTGAATCTTCTGATAAAGTGGAACACACAACACAGTCAGCAAACGCATTTTCAAATACAACTGACGGAGTGGAAATTTCTATGGCTGTTACTACAGAAGTTTCAGAAGAATCTATGAAAAAAATTCAAGATGATGAACTTTCTAAAGAAAATATCACAGTTATTGAAGAACCTGAACATATTCTCATAGATAAAGAAGCTGACGCCGTGGCGGCTTCCATTGAGCAAACTGTTCCAAAACCCATCGATTCGCTAAGTCAAGTTACTACAGGTATGTAGCATTCCTACAACATAGAGAAATTACTTTGAGGTAATTCTTAATTAGTAGAGAACATTTTGTCTCCATTTACACACCAGACACATTATATTATTATTTAAATATGTGACACGCCTAAAACTCACGGATTGAAAAGTCGAAAATAATTCAACCAATATAAGTTTTGGCTATTTAGCAAAGCCGAGTAATACTCTTGTCAAGGCTTGTCAGCATAAAACTCCCATATAGAAAGTACTTAAATACAGTCCGAAACGACACTGATCGTGATATTTACGACTTTTCAGTATTTACGACAGCCATAATAATAATTGTCATAGTGAAAATATGATTGAAACTCGCTCATATTTTTAACTCACAGTCACAACACAATTTTTTTTCTTATTATTTTTGTAGAAAGTGTAATTATGTTTATGGCATTTAAATCGGTTTAAAATCTTACTACATATGACCACCACACTACATAGTACATATCGTTATTATTTCCAGAAACACTTATACAAAACATCGACGCGTTTTTATCCGATGACACCAAACAAGTAACAAATATTTTAGCGACGATTACAAATGTAGAAGTTTTAGAGAAATCTATGCATTTAGCGCAACAATTGCGCGAAACATTTACTATAACGGGAATAAGTTCATTGACCTATCCAGATAAGCTGCCTATAGATCAAATATCTGACCAACAGGTGTCCTTAATTCTACAACTACAACACGGTTTGACTAATATTCAAGTACAATTGTTAGATACTTGTGAGAGTTTAGAATCGAATGTAAACCAGGATGTTTTATTGAATGTTTCTGACGTTGTATCACAACTTTCTGAAAATTTGACGACCGCTCTTGATTTAACATCTAAGAAAATTGAAATATCCATAAGTGAAGATGATAAGGGAAATAAAATGTTAGAGGTGGCTCGACAAATTGACTGCAAAACGAAAGATGACAATTTGACTAGCCCTGAATCTGTAAATCAAGATTATATGAAAAAAAATATAGAAACTGGGACTAAAACTGTTGATGAGTTCTTGGACTGTACCAGTGAATACATACGGTTAGAAGACGAAACTAGCAGCAAAGAGTCTGTTGCAAAAGAACTTCAAGAACAACTCATGGATGAAAGTACGAAAGTATTCGAAGAGTATTTTGACTCTGCTACTGCAGCTGACACAATACTGCCAGATGACTTAATGGCCACTGAAATTACTGAAACTACTGCCTTAGACAATGTCAGTACAAGTAATACTCCCAGTGACTCTTTAGCTTCTGCAGTAACTAACGAAGTGACTTTGAATGTCGTAGAACATGCCGATGTTTATAAAGACCAAATTAACCTTGTTACAATTGCGGCTTTGACAGCTAGTGATTCTCTCGCTGCATCGGTATCTATCGAAGACAGCTCGAATGCTGCGGAATGCGTCGCTGCTATTGAAAACCAATCTGAACCTGTAAGAGGATTAACCCACACTATCACAGAGTCTTACACTGCAGCAAGTATTGAAGAGACCCCAGCAATTTTAGATCAAGTTAAGACTATTAAAGGTACGGATGAATTTATTGGAAAGGAAATTCAAGAAAACGTGGAGCCTTTTTCGGAGCCCTTTGACTCATGTACCAATGCTGGTACAATACCATCACTAGATTCAATCGCCACTGCAAATGCCGAAACTTATGCTTACATACAGGCCGATACCGGTAATAGTCGTGTGGACCCAGTCCAAATCTATAGTGATCCTTTCGGCTCTGCATTAACTGAGGAGTCAAGTCAAGTAAAACATTCTGAAGGTGAAGGTTCTGAAACTTCTGCACTAACTAAAAAAGAAGACTTTATCGCTGTAGAACACGTTGACGCTATTGAAAATCAAAACAAAGATGCCGAAGAGCTAATTAAAACTTCTGGTGAGGATGTGGCCTCTGTCGTAACAAACCAAGAGACCGTCACTGCCTCTAAACACTTTGACACTGTTGAAAGTTCCATGAAACCAATCGATATCGGAGAGTCCATTGCTACTGCAAATAATACCTCGGAGACTTCAACAGTCTTACAATATGTTGAACCCGTTGAAAGTATAATTGGACCTATTGAGAAAGAAATTCAAGAAAATATCCAAACATTTGAAGAGTATTCTGACTCACCGACCACTGCTGATTTAGTAGAGCCAGAAGAGTTGGTGCCCTTGGAAATATCGGAATCAACTGTATTCGAACATGATTCTACTGCTAAAAGTCTTGTTGACACTGCCCTGCAGGCCACTTACACTTTAAGTGAATCTCTCACCTCCGTGGTAGCTAAAGAAGTGACGCCAACTCTCTTTGAACATGTTGATGCTATTGAAAATCAAAGTAGATATATAGAAGAGGCAGTGACTACTCCTGCTGAGTCTCTTGCGTTTGCAACCAACGAGGAGACTTTCACAGTCTTACAACATGTTGATGGTGACGAAAGTCAAATAGAAACTGCAACAGATTCAGCCCATACTCTCGACGAGTCTCTTTTCCCTGCAGCAAATGCTAAAGAGACCCCGGTAGTTTTAGGATATGTTGATTCTGTTAAAGAGATCAGTGAACTTAGTGGCACGGAAATTCAAAATCTTCTTATTGAAGAAGACACAAAACCATTTGAGGAATATTTTGATTCACCAACCGCTGCTGAAACAATCCCACCGAGTAACTTAATCGCAACTGAGATAACCGAAACTACAGCCTTTGAACATACCAGTATTGGTGAAAGGCTTATTGAACCTTTTCAAGAGGCCACCACCTTTAATGATTCTCTCATCAGTGTAGCGACTAACGAAATAAATTTGACTGTTTTAGAAAATGTCGATGCTGTTGAAAGTCAAGTAAAACTTACAAACGTAGCAACTTTAACTGACTGTGACGCGCTCACCTATGCAAAAATTAAAGAGGATTTGAATTACGTTGAATGTATTGACGATAGCGAGAAACAAAACGAAGGTCGCGAAGAAGCAGCAGTGATAACTACCAGCGACTCGTTAGCCTCTGTGGTGGCTAACCATGATACCTTGACTATCACAGAACGTGCCGACGCTGATGAAAAAGAAATAAAACCTATTGGTCTTGAGGAGCCTTTTGTTCCTGCAACTACTATTGTAGAATCTGCAACAGTTTTACCACATGTAGATGCCGTGGAGGGTATAGTTGGATCTTTTGTCCAAGAAGTCCTTAATCCCCTCACTGAAGAAAATATCAAGATATCTGAAGTTAACTTACCTGATTTAGTGCCAGGGGAGTTAGTAGCTTCTGAAATTTCAGAAACTATTGTTTTAGAACAAGTAGATGTTGATGAAAGTCAAGCTAAAGCCTTAATAAGTCGCAACGACTCTCTCACCTCTGTGGTGCCTAACGAAGAGTCTATTTCTGATAAAGAGCATACAGAAGTTGCAGTTTCAAGTGTCATTGATTCGCTTGTTCAAGAAAGCTCGCTCTTGAACGTCTTAGAATCTACAGAGGAATTAGCCAACTCTTTTGAATCTGCTTCAAGTAAAATTGAATCTATAGGTAAAGAAATTCAAGATGCAGTTATCCAAGAAAACACCGTGCCGTTTGAAATTCTTGATTCGCCTACCGGAGCTAAAATATTGCAAGGTGATATGTTAGTTAGCACCAAAGTAGCTGAAACTGCTATTTTAGAACAAGCCGATTTATATGAAAGCCTAGCTCAACCTGTCAATGAAGCCGTTTTAAGTCTAAACGATCTCACCTCTGCACGAACTCACGACGTGACTTCAACTAATGAAACGGATGAACTTAACAAGAAGATACTCATCGTTGATAGCGTTGCTAAAAATGAAACGGAATCGTCTATTGTAGAAGAAACTGAAGTATCCGTCTATGAAGCTGATGAGACGCTTGAGGATGTAAAGCAGGTGTCCTCTTTACTTGGCGGTAAATAAGAAAGTTGTTTAATGTGCATCCAATAATTATGCTACTTTAAAGTACTTATAAGCCAATAACTACAACTGCGTTGGTAACACAATTAGACTGACTGTAAATAGCTGTAGTAGTTAGTAATTATTGATGGTTAACTTCTAATCGCAATAACACCGTTATTATTATAATTAAGGCAATATTTTAATTAATTACAAAATGCTATTACGTGAATGGAATATTATTAATGTTAATTTAGTGCTACATAATCAATCGCTACATGTCATTCATACTGTACGTTCATTCACAAATAATATACTTAAGTACATCTACCTGTTGTTTAATAATTTGTTACCGTCTTCAGAGGAACTTTTAAGCTATTAGAGAAGTATAAAGTATGTAATTAGTGCAGTGTTGTGAATTAGTAAGAGCGACTATTGACCCCTTATTATTAACTCAAAATCTATTTAACAGAAACACATATTTGGTGAATCTATTCAAACCCCTTAGATTAACTAGAACACCAAATTTGAAGATTACAGTTAATCCAGTTATTGAGATATTAATGTCTAAAAATCGACATTTTTACAACTTGCTGACGTAAGTGAAGATTAAAAATCTAAGCTAGTGCCAAATGACCTAGAATGTTGAAATTTGGCATCCAGCTGGGTAATTGTGTGTATATAAAGTAAAACATCAGAAAAAGTTTCCTAATTGAAATATTTTCCGTGGGATTTCTATGAACGCATAGCGCCTTTTAAAATTGAAATAGCAAAATAATTTTCTTACGGTAAAGTCACTCCAAATGGATCGGTTAATATTATACGGCAGCTGCGTCGCCAGTTCCTGTGTCTAGATAGTTATGTAGTAGTAAAATGAGACTAAACAATACAGACCCATCATTAACTGATATTACGCTTGATAAATTTTAGAAGTACTCTAATATTTGAAAAGAGGATAATGGTGACAAACCAACAATGACGGAAGTTGAAGAAAATTTTAAGACTTTAGAAATTACTAAGAAGAATACCGTTGTACCACTGCAAAGTAGCTTAAAGCTTAATGTAGCTTGAAGATATTGTACAACTAATTGACTAAATTACTAATAGCAAAATAGTGTTTATTAGTAACGAGACGTAATAATATGACGTTTGCCTAGCCGTATGCGTAACAATCCTTTATTTATACTCAGAACTTCGGAATGCATAAAGGAATATAACGTCCTACTTTTTTGAAGTCGTTTAACAAGTAAGCACTGCATTGGTACTCCACGTGGTTTCTTACTTCATTTTCTTTTATTAGTCAAAGCGCATAAATATAATTAAGAAACTGTTATTATCGTTATTAATTTTGATCCTGTGGTAATTTTATTGGCTTTAAAATAATATTTATAAAATCACTTTTACAGATTGGTTTAATAACTAATTATCTGCACATAATACCGTTCATCTGATAAACAACCAAAATATATATTTGAATTCGCCATTTTTAAACACAATGTGTTCTGAAAAACTTGCACACACCACACCCAAATTTGCTCCAAACAAATCTATTTTATTTTAAATTGACAACGTGGCGAGACGAGCAAGTCGTTTGCCTGATGGTAAGCGCTAAGCCTGCCCGTAACAGTTACAGCGCCGTCCAGAACTTTGCATTGCATAATCATGCGCGGCACTACACTGGGCTCGCCACCCTGCGACATCGGCTCTAAGGTCTCATATGCCCAGTAACTTTGCTGGAAACAATGCCCTTCAAACCGGAACACAGTAATGTTTGCACACTACTGCATGGTGGATAAAAATCTGGCGGTGTCTTGCAGAAGAGGCATCCCACTACAACTTTCTATTAATTTAGCCCAATGATTTGTATTCATTGATCCAAACATTAGCTATTAGTACCTCGTCACAGTAACTGAAACAGACAGACAAGTGCCCACTTTACGTCCGCAAATAATAGATAGATAAATAGATAAACTCTTTATTGAAACACCACAGAACGAAGAAAACTAATAAAATAATAATACACTGTCAGGATAATAATTAAAAAGCCTCAAATAGTACCTACTGAAACACTCGTATATACAACAAACACACCCACAGTATAATTATCTCGTACTTGCCTATATTTTACATACACACATATTGTATACTCGCATAAAAAACTTTATACTTAGAGTTTCTCTGCTCTTCGCTTAAGCCGTACTTGGATTTTCAGAATAATTATAGTAGTCTTTCTTAGTTGGGTTTGCTTAATAATATAAATCATATTTTTCCAGAACAACAAAAACTCGTTCAACATATTAATGATTTCATCGCAGATGATATCTCTGAAATTGTTGGAGAAATATCGAGTCTTACAAACGTCGAAGCGCTCAAAGAAAGTGTTTCAATTGCTAAAGAACTTCGGAAATGTATACTGGCAACTGACAATACTGCTGCAGCCGAAGAAAGTAGTTCTTTCACTATAAGCCATTTAGGAGAGGAAGCGCAGCTAACACGAAAGCTTCAAAATGCGTTGTCTACGCTTCACGAACTCGCGCTAGACAGTGCCCAAACAATTGCACCTGTAATAAAACCTGAATTGCTACAAAAAGTTTCTGAAATCATAACACAGTTGCAAGAAGACTTAGCTGTTGCAGTTGATTCTAGCTTCTCTGAAGTAATTTTAAGCGTCGGTGTGTAGCATTGATTTTATAATTGATTTATCGACTTGTATTTTAAATTGTTATTAACGTGTAACATTTTTTACTTCTAGAAATATCTGAAGCGGTTAGTGAACAAAATTCCATGACCCAGTTGGTGTCGTTACTGCAAGATGTAAACGACTCAATCAATGTCTCTCAGACATCTGACAGAAACTCTGAAGATACAGAAACATTAAAAGATACCCTAGATGAAGTTCAAACTGTCATTATAAAACTTAAGCGTGATTATGACAGTGCGGCAAATGACACTCTCAATGAGACTCTTGAAGATTTAGAGTGCAGTGTGAGGAGTGTCCAACTTCAAATCAATGAAGATAGTCCGCCAGAGCTTCTTAAAGAAGCCTGTGAAACATTGCAGCTTCTTGCAAATAATATGAATGCTACACAAGAGCTCCATATTTCTGAAACTAAATCGAAGAGTGCTTTAACAAATACAATTCTCGAAAAATGTTCCGAAGAAACACGAGAGACACTAAAATTGTTAGAAGTAGCATCAAAACTAGAACCTAAGGGTACTAGCAACATTGGAAATATAGTATCTAATCTTAATAACCTAACCGATTCTTTGAAATCTCTGAGACAAAGCTTTTTGAGTGACGCTAACACTTTAATTGAAAATGGTGTTGAAGTGATACAGTGTCTGGATAAATTAGAAGACAATGTCTTTGCTCTAGAAAAAGATTTAGATGTCGAAAAATCGCTATCACTTAATTCTCGAGATAGTATTCTAACTGCAGTTCATTCCATATATGGAAGCATCTCTAATATGCGAAGCACAATTTCAAGCATACAAAAGCAATATATGTTTGAGAATTATGGTCAGCCATCAGAGTCTCTTCTGCGCTCTATAAAAAATGTAGCGATGATTTTATCAAAGAACGATGATCTTAATAAATCTGATTGGAAGAAGTTTTCCAAATCAATACGTAAAGTATTCAATCATTTTGAAGATATCAAATTTTATATTAATCTTGATAAAACTGCGAGACTTCCTAGTGACGCTACTTTTACTAAGATTATACTTGAAGAATTAAAAACCAACATATCAAATGTTTTAATGCCTCAAGGGATGAAGTTGGGAGAAAACGTTCTAAAAAAAGTTACTGGGACATTGAAATGTGTGGAGAAACATCTTGTTGTAATTGAAGATCAATCGACTTTAGAAGTAAAGAACAAAATACCAATGCTTAAGGAAATAGCATCTGAGGTACTTAGCGTAACAAATATAATCAAAGTGTCTTTGCAAGAAATTAATCAAAATGTAAAAGAACCCTTACTGACAGAGCAAGAAACCGAGAAAATAAAAGAAATTGTAGAAATACCACCGGGAGAAGCTGAGCTGGTAGAAGAGTTAGCTTACGCCATTGCAGTGGAAGAAAAATTGAAGGAACAGGTTACTAAACCTATTTCTGATTTAAGTAAGATTGAACAGTTAAGTCCTGAAACTCTTCATGTGTCGGAATCAGAACTACACGGAATAGAGTTTTCGGAAAAAGAGACATCTCTTCATGGTGTTAAAACAGATAATGCCTCAGAAACTTTAAAACCAGAAACAGTTACCGATGATCCAATTACTGTGAAACTAGAGGATAATAAATCAGAGGCTGAAAAGCAATTTGCCGAAACTTGGGAGTTAGGTAACGCTAATGTAATTAAAGAAATGTCCGAAAAGCAAATAGGTGAATCAAGTACGAAAAAAGAAAATGTTAAAACTCTTGATGTTAGTAATGAAACTGCTAGTTCCACAAGTGGTGTTGACGAAATTCTTCAGGATATAAATCTTCAAGTGGATCAAAGCATAACTCAGGCGATTACAGAAACCACAGATTTATGTAAAAGGTCACTAGAAGGAAAGGACATAAAAAAAGAAGCAGAATTGAAGAAGACAGAACTTGAAAACCTACCAGATGTAGACTCTACATCGAGCAAAGAAGCCAAAACCGCCGCAGCTATGCCAAAAAGTGAAAGTGATGAAAAAATAACGCAAACTGATATGAAACCTGAAGCATGTGAAAAACCAGTTGAAGCCGCATTAGAACAAAAGGAACGATATTCAAAGGTATTGGATGAGACTACAGATGAAGGCGAAACTGATGAAATCATTAAAGAAACACAAATAGAACAAACAAATAAAGATATGGCAAAACAAAAAGAAGATACTGTAGAAGCTGCATTACAAAATGCTGAGGTGGAAATGAAATCAAAGAATGAGCAGGCTGATGCTGAAGAAGTCTACAAAAAAGAAAATGAACCAAAAGAAGACTTAAATAAATGTAACTTACGTCAATCAGGAGAATCAGTGCAGAAACAGAAAGAGGATACTAAAATGCCAACAAAAGAAACTGAGTTGGAAGAAAACAAGGAAACTGATGAAATTAACGACAAACCTGTATTAAAACTAAAAGATGCCGAAAAAGCGGACGAAAATGACGAGTTAACACAAAAAGATGTTGACAAAAAGGTTGACATAGAAAAACCTCTTCATGATAAAGAGACTGCTAAAAAAGCTGATCATGAAGCTAAGTTACGACAAAAAGCTGAAAAAGCTAAGAAAACAAGTGAATTGCAAGGAAAAGAAGCTAACAATGAATATAAAGGTAAGGAAGTTTCTGATAAATCTGAAAATCAAGAAGATTTAGAGGAATTAGAAAAAACTAAAAATGAAGGAGTTCAAAAAGCTAAACGTGAAGTTGAGTCCATAGAAGCAGACGCTGAAAAAGAAGTTGAATTAAAAAATAAACAGAAGTCGGAAAAAGCAATAACTGAAAAGGAGGCTGCAGAAAAAGCTAAACAACAAGCTGGGTTAAGCGACGAAGTGATAGCTGATAAGGCGGACCAAGAAGAAGATAAAGCTCAATATGAAGCTGAGTTAATAGAAAAAGACGAAACTGATAAAGCAAGCAAAGAAAAACAGGATGTCGCAAACGCTAACGAAGATGCTGAGTTAAAAGAAAAACTTAAGAGAGATATGGAAGCTGCAGAGAATTCTTTAAAAGAAGCAGATTTAAAAACAATAGAAGCTATAAATACAAGCGCTAAACAGGCAAAAGATAATGCAGAAAGAGAAGCTGCCGAAGAAAAAGAAAATAAACAACAAGAGGCAGCTGAAATAAATGAACTAGAAGTTTCTGAACAATACAATAAAGTGGTTGAATTAAAAGACAAAGAAAAAGTTGAAAAGACAATGATGAAAACAGATGCAGCTGGAAAATTCACAAAAGAAACGGAAGATGCTGAAAAAGCACAGAAAGAACAAGACGCTGCTGACAAAGTAAAAGATGAAGCCGAGTTCAAAGAAAAGGAAGCATCTAAAAAGGCCAAAAAAGAAGCAGAAAAATCTAAAAAAACAAAGGTGGAAAATGAGGCTACCGCGGAAACTAAATATGATGCTGAGATGAAAGAAAAAGAAACTACTGAAAAGAATAAAAAAGAAGCAGAAGCTAAATCAGCAAAGGAAGAAAAAGAGGCTGCCATGAAAACGAAACACGATGCAGCATTGAACGAGAAAGCGTCTAAGGCGAAACAAGAAACAGAAGAAGCTACAAAAGCTGAGGTGGATATAGAGGCTGCTGAGAAAGCTAAACATGATGCCGAGTTGAAAGTAAGAGAAGATTCTGAAAAGGTCAAAAAAGAAGCAGAAGAAACTGAAAAAGCAAAGAAAGAAAAAGAAACTGCTGAGAAAGCTAAATATGATGTCGAGTTAAAAGAAAAAGAAGCCTCTGAAAAGGTCCAAAAAGAAGCAGAAGAAGCTGAAAAAGCAAAGAAAGAAAAAGAAGCTGCAAATAAAGCTGATGCCGAGTTAAAAGAAAAGGAAGCGTCTGAGAAGGCTAAAAAAGAAGCAGAAAAATCTAAAAAAGCAAAGGAGGAAAAAGCTGCCGAGAAAGCAAAACACGATGCTAAGTTAAAAGAAAAGGAAGATTCTGAAAAGGTTAAAAAAGAAACAGAAGAAGCTGAAAAAGCAAAAAAAGAAAAAGAAGCTGCTGAGAAAGCTAAACATGATGCCGAGATAAAAGAAAAAGAAGCGTCTGAGAAGGCTAAACAAGAAGTAGAAAAAGCAAAGCAGAAAAAAGAAGCAGAAAAAGAAAAGGAGGAAAAAGAAGCTGCCGAGAAAGCAAAACACGATGCTGAGTTGAAAGAAAAAGAAACTTCAGAAAAAGTTAAAAAAGAAGCTGAAGAAGCTGAAAGAGCAAATAAAGTAAAAGAAGCTGCAGATAAATCTGATGCCGAGTTAAAAGAAAGAGAAGCGTCTGAGAAACCTAAAAAAGAAGCAGAAAAAGCAAAGCAGCAAAACCAAACAGAAAAAGCTAAAAAAGCAAAGGAAGAAAAAGAAGCTGCCGAAAAAGCAAAACATGATGCTCAAATGAAAGAAAAAGAAGCTTCTGAAAAGTTAAAAAAAGAAGCACAAAAATCTGAAAAAGCAAAGAAAGAAAAAGAAGCTGCAGATAAAGCTGATGCAGAGTTAAAAGAAAAGGTAGCGTCTGAGAAGGCTAAAAAAGAAGCAGAGCAGGAAAAAGAAGCAGAAAAATCTAAAAAAGCAAAGGAAGAAAACGAAGCTGCCGAGAAAGCAAAACACTATGCTGAGTTGAAAGAAAAAGAAGCTTCTGAAAAGGTTAGAAAAGAAGTAGAAGAAGCTGAAAAAGCAAAGGAAGAAAAAGAAGCTGCAGAGAAAGCTAAACATGATGCAGAGTTAAAACAAAAGAAAGCATCCGAGAAGGCTAAAAATGAAGCGGAAAAAGCAAATCAGGAAAAAGAAGCAGAAAAAGCTAAAAAGGCAATGGAGGAAAAAGAAGCTGCCAAGAAAGCAAAACAAGATGCTGAGCTGAAAGAAAAAGAAGCTTCTGAAAAGGTGAAAAAAGAAGCAAAAGAAGCTGAAAAGGCAAAGAAAGAAAAAGATGCTGCTGAGAAAGCAAAACGTGATGCCGAGTTAAAAGAAAAAGAAGCGTCTGAAAAGGCTAAAAAAGAAGCAGAAAAAGCCAAAAAGGCAAAGGAGGAAAAAGAAGCTTCCGAGAAAGCAAAACACGAGGCTGAGCTGAAAGAAAAAGAAGCTTCTGAAAAGGTCCAAAAAGAAGCAGAAGAAGCTGAAAAAGCAAAGAAAGAAAAAGAAGCTGCCAAGAAAGCAAAACACGATGCTGAGCTGAAAGAAAAAGAAGCTTCTGAAAAGGTGAAAAAAGAAGCAGAAGAAGCTGAAAAGGCAAAGAAAGAAAAAGATGCTGCTGAGAAAGCAAAACGTGATGCCGAGTTAAAAGAAAAAGAAGCGTCTGAAAAGGCTAAAAAAGAAGCAGAAAAAGCCAAAAAGGCAAAGGAGGAAAAAGAAGCTGCCGAGAAAGCAAAACACGAGGCTGAGCTGAAAGAAAAAGAAGCTTCTGAAAAGTTGAAAAAAGAAGCAGAAGAAGCTGAAAAGACAAAGAGAGAAAAAGAAGCTGCTGAGGCAGCTAAACGTGATGCCGAGTTAAAAGAAAAAGAAGCGTCTGAGAAGGCTAAAAAAGAAGCAGAAAAAGCAAAACAGGAAAAAGAAGCAGAAAAAGCTAAAAAGGCAAAGGAGGAAAAAGAAGCTGCCAAGAAAGCAAAACACGATGCTGAGTTGAAAGAAAAAGTAGCTTCTGAAAAGGTGAAAAAAGAAGCAGAAGAAGCTGAAAAGGCAAAGAAAGAAAAAGAAGCTGCTGAGAAAGCTAAATATGATGCCGAGTTAAAAGAAAAAGAAGCGTCTGAGAAGGCTAAAAAAGAAGTAGAAAAAGCAAAACAGGAAAAAGAAGCAGAAAAAGCTAAAAAGGCAAAGGAGGAAAAAGAAGCTGCCAAGAAAGCAAAACACGATGCTGAGTTGAAAGAAAAAGTAGCTTCTGAAAAGGTGAAAAAAGAAGCAGAAGAAGCTGAAAAGGCAAAGAAAGAAAAAGAAGCTGCTGCAAAAGCAAAACATGATGCCGAGTTGAAAGAAAAAGAAGCTTCTGAAAAGGTTAATAAAGAAATAAATGAAGCTGAAAGGGCAAAGAAAGAGAAAGAAGCTGCTGAGAAAGGTAAACGTGATACTGAGTTAAAAGAAAAAGAAGCGTCTGAAGTGGCCAAAAAAGAAGCGGAAAAAGCTAAAAAAGAAAAGGAGAAAAAAGAGGCTGCTTATAAAGCTGAACAAGATGCTGAGTTGAAAGAACAAGAAGCTTCTGCAAAGGCCAAACAAGAACAAGAAGAAAATGAAAATGCAAAGAAGGAAAAAGAAGCTGAACAAGCTGAAAAATCAAAGGTGGAAATAGGGTCTACCGAGAAAGCTAAACATGATGCTGAGTTGAGAGTAAGAGAAGATTCTGAAAAGGTCAAAAAAGAAGCAGAAGAAGCTAAAATAGCAAAGGAAGAAAAAGAAGCATTAAAAGCTAAAAAAGCCAAGACCAAAAAACAAGCAGAAAAATCTAAACAATCAAAGGAAGAAGTTGAAGCTGCCGAGAAAGCAAAACATGATGCTGAGTTGATAGAAAAAGAAGCTTCTGAAAAAGCCAACAAAGAAGCAGAAACTCAAAAATTGGACGATAAAGAGGCTGCTGATGCTGAGCTGAAAGAAAAAGAAGCTTCTGAAAAGGCTAAAAAAGAATCAAATGAAGCTGAAAAAGCAAACGAGGAAAAAGAGGCAGAAAGAAACAAAAAAGCAAAGACTAAAAAAGAAGAGGAAAAATCTAAAAGAGTAAAGGAAGAAAAAGAAGCTACTGAAAAGGCAAAACATGATGCAGAATTGAAAGACATAGAAGCTTCTGAAAAGGCCAAAAAGGAAGCAGAAGAAGCAAAAAAAGTAAAGGAGGAAAAAAAGGCTGCTGAGAAAGCTAAAAATGATGCTGAGTTAAAAGAAAGAAAAGTTTCTGAAAGGGCCAAACAAGAAGCAGATGAAGCTGAAAAAGCAAGAAAAGAAAAAGAGGCTGCTGAAATAGCTAAACTAGAAGCTGGCCTAGAAGAAGAGCAAAGAGTAGACAGTTTAAAGAACAAAAGCGATTTAGATAAAAATACTAAAAAACCAGAGGAATCTGAAAAAGGAAAGAAAAATAGCAAATCTGTTGAAACAGCTAAAAACGAACCTGACATAAAAGAAACGGACAAAAATAAAAAAGTGAAAAAGAAAAATGAGATTGATGATAAAAGAAAAAAAGAAGAAGCTGAAAATGAAGCAGAGCTAAAAGAAAAAGCCGAATATAACCAGACACTGACCAATGAAGAGTCAGCAAAAAATCCAAATGATAATAGCGCTACCGGAATTGAAACACATATAGTAAAAGATGTAAAACTCGTAGACAAGATCGTTTGTGATGATGAAGAAGAAAATACTAAACAACATGGTAAAAAGTCGAAAGCAGAAGTTGAACAAAACGTTACGGAGAGAAGAGAGAGAGATCCCAGCAAAAAAGTGCTAGTTAAGAAAGATGATACTTCAAAAACTAAACAGCACGTGGCAAAACTCGATGAAAGTTATAAAAAAGAAAATGGAAGCATTGAATATCACCAGTCAATACGCAGCTCTGATTCAAAAGAATCTTCACAGCAAAGCTTAGGTATTAATGACCACCACTACATTAAAGAATATCAATACGAACCGTCTACTAGAAATAATAATGACATCAAAGATAGACCTCGGTTTATAGACCACAATCATAGAGACTACACAATGGAATTCGCTCGACCTGCGGGTTATAGAGAAAGATCATTCGATGTAGACAGATCAGAAAGTCAATCGATCCAGGACCATTTAGGAAAAAATGCCACAATCTACAAAGCGCAGACTATAGTGCTAGATGCCCAATTACGGTCTTCGGCCCCACCATATCCTGATATTAGAAGTAATGAGCCCATTCAGCGACGGCCTGAGACAAGACAAAGGTCGAAAGCTTTAAGTGAAGCCAGGAGCGTCATGTCTGAAAAAAGGTCTGGCATATCTCGAGACTCAAAACGCAAACCTGTATTTTCAACGTATTTGACTGACAGGACTGCCGTGGAAGGCTCCAGAGTGAAGTTAACTTGCAGCGTTTTGTCTTCTACTGACCCCGCTATAACTTGGTATAAAAATGGCGTTTTACTGGACAACAAATTGAAGTATAGAACGAAATACATGGACGGCTTGATAACGTTGGAAGTGTTAAATGCGGTGCCAAGCGACTCTGCCGAATACAGTTGTACAGTGGAAAATGAAAATGGTACTGTCAGCTCTTCTGCAAATTTGAAGGTGTATCCAAGCTTCGAAGCATCTCCCATTCCTCCAACATTCACTCGATCTATTCGCGGTAAGAAATTTTATCAATGTCTACTTTACTCGATAAAATGTTTCGTATCATTTGAATTTTCGTATTCACACAGATACCTACCACTTGGCTGAGCACGAACTTGTGCTGGAATGCCGCATCCGAGGGCAGCCGCTCCCCACCATCACGTGGTTGAAAGACGACAGACCCATAATCACAAACGAGCGGTTCCAAGCGTACTACCTCGCTGACGGCGTGTGCAGATTAGCTATCGAACATCCCACCCCTGATGATAGCGGAAAATATACTTGCAAAGCTGAGAACTCTGTCTGGTCTGATCAAATCACACATGTGGTTAACTTCACTGGTACGTTTATTAACAAGATATAATATAATTGATCTATCGTATCCCTCAAAATATGAATTTTATACACAAATGCTTTTTTTTAGGTAAAGAAAGTTGTTTAAGTCCCAACATAGCGACGATTGAGAAGTCTCGATTCAATCGCCAAGCAATGGAATCCCGACGCCCTCATTTTACGAACGTTCTGACGGACTACAAAGTACCGAAGGGTGGCACCATAGGCCTCCAGGTAGAGATCAGGGGAGCGCCCACGAACGTGGAATGGCTTCGAGAGGGGCGTTCCGTTACCGAAGTATATGGGAATGCGAGAACGTTTGTTGAACAAGGACTTTACACTTTGGCGCTTTCTGACGTCACTGAAAAGGAATCTGGAATGTATACATGCAGAGCGTGGAGTGCTCACGGCAATGTCGACATGAATGCGGCCATTACAGTGGTGCAGCCTAACGAGCTGGAAGGGAAGCCTGCGATCATCGTCGGACGACCGGAGAAAGACATTCTTATATCTGTTGGGGAAGATGTTAATATATCCTTCAGAGTTCAGGGCGAACCTAAGCCAAAAGGTACATTTATAATTTATATCGCTTATCTTTAGCAGTCCTACTGCCCCCAAATATCAAAATGTTTATTCACATTGTCCCATCATAAATATTAAACCATGCCAAAGTGTGGTTCAATTGAATATAATACGTAGGCTTAAAATGTTACCGCATTCTTTCATCAACTTAACATAAAGAAAAAAAAAGCAAATAGGAATGATCATGATTTTAAAGTTGTTATTAAAAGGCCTTTATTTCTTGTGTTCTCTTGGCAGTTGTCTTCATGAAAGGCATTCGCGACATCACTACCAGTCAGCGCGCCTGTAAAATGACTTCTGATGATTACGTCAAGTTCACACTGAAGAGGTCAGTGGTGTCTGACGCCGGCACCTACTGTATTCTCGCCAGGAATGCTTATGGATGTGACAGGGCATTTGTCACGGTTGTGGTAAGGATTTCATGATTGTTTATTAAAGGTCGATACATGAAAGTGACACGCGACACTCATTTTAGACATTTACTGCCTAAGCCCGGCCATATACGTGCGATTTGATTTCAGATTGTCTGATTAGACTATCGGGCTGTTTTACACTATCAATATTACTTATGATAATATTAGATGATGATGAAAATATAGTTAAATAAAAAAGAACCGTTGAAATCGGATCTCAAAATGTAAATATATATCCAGTAGCCGCTTTTGAACCTTTTTTGGAGGATATATCTACCCATCCGTTCGAAAATCCCCGATGGGGTAAAAACTCTATGAAGTCGCAAAACCTGTATATACTCGGTTCACTGCACAGCACCGCACACCGTACACCGCCTGCGTATGTCCGGTTGTTTAAGTTTCGTCTAGATCGGTTGTAAAATACGACCTGTAATAAATTAACTGACAGAGGAAAGCTAATTTTGCCAGACTTAACAATAAGTTACTTAAATAGCTGTAAATTTTTAGGTACGACAAAGAGCTTCATCTGATCACCTGATATCGGACTGGACCTACCCTGCGGAAGATGCAACTATGTCGATAGCTGAACGGAATTATAAATGTAAGTCTGAAAGTAAACTCATACTAGGGGATATAAATTCTATAATTAGGAAAAAAATGTTATATCCAGATTTCTCAATTATATAATTAAATTTTATTGTAAAATTGGCGCAGTAGATTTTACAAATCTAATTGTAGTGTATTTTTTGTTCAAATAATCATATAACCTCTAAACTATTTATAATCATATTTACAGTCACAATTTTGTCGATCAATCAGATCAATGCAAATTAAGATCTGGCGCATGTCAGCTGGCAGCCCATCAAGTATTCCTTGAGGTCAGTGCCGCGTTCATGATCAACTATGTTATTTTAGCCGTGCCCGACCGCATCCCGGGGGAGCCGAGCGTCGTCGACGGCGGCGGCAACTGGGTGTCTCTCGCGTGGCCCAAGCCAGACCCTGGGGTCTCCGCCCCCGTGCTCGCGTTCAAAGTGGAGAGCTGGCTCGCGGGCAAGGACGGTGGCGCGCGTTGGATCGAGCTCGGCATCACCCCGCTGAACTCCTTCGACGCGTTCAACCTGAAACAAGGAGAAGAATATCACTTCCGCGTGACTCCTCGGAATCGATACGGGTGGGGGGAATCGGTTCAGACATCATCGCCCGTCGCTGTCGGACTAGCCGGCGACAGGCCCGAGTTCGTGGACATCCTTCCGGGTCAGCTGAAGGTGCTGGCCGGAGAGACAGCGAACCTCAGCTGCAGCGTTAAAGGGAAGCCGACACCTGAAGTAGTTTGGATGAAGAACGGCCATGAGGTTGAAGAGGAAGGCGCGCGCGTGTCGGTTTCTTACAACGGGTTCAACTGTTCGTTAAGAATCAAGGATATAGGTATCGAGGACGAGGCCCGGTACAGCTGCGAGGCCACAAATGTGCATGGGCGGACTTCCACGTATGCGAGGCTGGCCGTCGTCACCGACAGGATGATTTGGGAGGCCGACGCTAAACTCAAGAGGTGTGTAGCATTTTGTTATTGTATGTACTTTCGAAAAATGATTTGTCCACAAAGATAAGATTCACACCCTGTTGATAGAAGGCGTGACTTAGCGAAACATAGTCTTTTTCGAAATGTAAACTCCTGCCGTATTAAACTAACCGTAAAGGTAAATTTTCCGACTGTGAAGCGGGAGGTTGCGGATTCGATTACAAAAAAAAACTTGTCAAAGTTATTGTTGTTGGAAAATGGTGGACCTGGATTTAATTTTATCAGTAAAAACTCATTCTGCAACATAATATTGTTCACCGATTTAAAAAAAAAAACCGAAAACTATTCAGTTCCATAATAACGCCCGTCTCGTGGTGATGGTGGCGCCGCAATTTCACGTCACGGTGTTTAAAAACGTCGTCTAGGAAACCATGTTTCTTGTTTCTACAACGTTTCAGTGATTTAATTGGGCGCTGTCCTAGGAAACACGAAGTTAACTGGTGATGTGCTAACTCACTGTCCATTCCAGGGAGAGATCAGCAGACGTGGAGGGCGACTACCCGCCACAGTTCACGATGCGGCTGCGCGACCGGCGCGTGCAGGCCACGTACCCCGTGCGGCTCACGTGCCAGGTGGTGGGCAGTCCCGCGCCCGCCGTCTCCTGGTCCAAGGATGGCGAAGAGGTGGACGCTGACAGTGAGTACATGCAGCTAGGTGTACTCATTGAAAGTCAGATGGAGACCAATCACATTGCAGTCATGTTCGCCGTACCATCTTCCGCACAGTGCCGCGCGCGAACTCGCCTGTGCCGCACCCTCTCCGCACTCAACGCTCTCCATGTGATGTGTATGCGGATGGATGATCGGACATACTGTCGGAGAGTTTGCATTTTTGTGAAAGAGAGTAAGAGTGACACTTTGAATGTGTATTTTGTAATATCTATGTTGAACTGTGTTTAGTTTAATAAATCTTTTAAATGTTTTCTTCGATTGATGTGAGTGTTTGCGGTCGTTTTAATTGAAATAAATAAATAAATAGCTTACATTAATCGTAACAATGCCAACGAGTCAAACAGGAACTTATCCCTATCCGTACTTCCCTACTTTTTCATATTATAAATGCGAAAGTAACTCTGTCTGTCTGTCTGTTACACTTTCACACCTAAACTACTGAACCGATTTAAATAAAATTTGGTACGATAGTCTGAAGCGCGAGAAAGGACATTTTTTCATGCTAAAAAAGGGCTCTAAGGTGTTGAAATTGGGAATGAAAGTTAGTATGGAAGTTTCGTCATTTTTGAAGCTAGAAGCTTGAAACTTATTTTTTTGGTTTTTGATTAGATATAAATAAAATTGACATTCAAATTTTGTAACAAAATTCACCCTTAAGGGGTAAAATAAAAATAGGGATGGAAGTTTCTATGGAAAAGGAAATATGTAAGGTCTCAGCTAAACAGATTTAAAGAAATCTTTTATAATGGAAAGCTACATTATCAGCGAGTAGCATAGGCTATATTTTATACTCATATTTCTGCGGGAACGAGAACTACGCGAGTAAAACCGCGGGGCGCAGCTAGTGGTAGGTATATATGTTTCTAAAGATTGACTTCAATGTTAATTAGGAATGGTCAATAGCACCGCAAGTAAAAATTCAAAACTGAATTCAATTCGTTTATTATAAAAATAAAACACTTATAGAAGTCAATTACTTAAGTTTTTTAATCATACAAAAATAAATTAAAAATTATATATGATCAACTAAACTATTGAGTATTAACTGATTATAGTTTGAGATTGAAAAATGAAATTTCGCATTCAAGTGGTTATTCATGGTTGAAACTCGCAAAAGAAATAAATACTCCATAAACTCTACCAGTCCTTCAGAAATACGTCTGTTAGAGAAGATAGCTCCAAGAAACTCTACGGGTAGATAATTTTATAAATTTTAGTAAAATACAATAATTAAGGTACTTACATCATAAAAATAATCTACTCTAATAACAATATTATAAAATCTTATTAATAAGTGCCAATAAGATGTCTCTACAAACTAAAAACTGAACAAAAATTAAACTAAACTAAAAATACAAAAAACTATTGTCAGGCTAAGTGTTAGGCCCCTTCTAAAGTTGCAGAAAATTATTGTACGAACATTTTCCTTAGAAAGATTCATTTTCGTTCGTAACCTGACAGATTCCAATCGACGCTGTGACTAAACAATAGCATTAATCCTAATACTTTCAACTGTTTTTAGATTCAAAATTTATACAAACATTCGAATATAGAACAGTTCCAAATTCAAAATTGCCGGGAAATATGGAAACGACAGAACCTAAAAGGCATGCCTAGTAATAACAATATTATAACATCTTATTAATAAATGCCAATAAGATGTGTCTACAAACTAAAAACTGAATAAAAATTAAACTAAATTAAAAACTAACTAAAAATACTAAAAACTACTATTAGAAAACTACTACTACTATTAGATGTCACGTCAAAAGATTTTTTTCTCGTATGATGAATTTTCCTCATAGCTTGGGATGAAAAGTGTACCACACGATAGCAAAATTATTATACCTCGAGCGAAGTACTTTGACTCCCTCGCTACGCTTAGGATTCTACTCTAGAATCCTTGGCTTTGCTCTGGACTCAAAAAATTGCTCTCGCCGTAAATACATTATTTTGTTCCCTTGTGATACAATCTACTATTAACGGCGACTCGGGCTAATTAATGACCCTGGTGGGTTAAAACACTTTAATGAACGAAATATCCGGCCCGGTTTCATTATAAATAAAACTAAAAAAAAATAATCAAAAGAATAAAAATAAAATAAACTAAAAAACTAACTAAAACTAAAAATAGAAAACTATAAACTAAAAAAATTACAAAAAATAACTAAAAAAATTACATAAGAAAAAGATAAAAACAAACAAAAGCAGATAAAGATAAAGATAAAGATAAAGATTCATTTATTTGCATAAACACGTGCGATTACATGCATAGGTATAGTAATTAAATAACAATGCATGCAAGATCTTATAAAATTCTAGGTAAATATACAAACATGTTTTGCCTAATTAGGCGTGCAAAATTTTGGAGAGATGGCCGAAAAAGAAATATAGTCCAAGTTAAAACAAAAAAGATGTATAAAATAAAATAATAATATCAAATGTCATTCCCCACCAAATGAATCAAATTTTATAATAGTATAATGTCAATTTTTAAAATTATATCAATGTAATATTTAAATCTATACAAATAAATAAAATTAAGTCAAACAATGTCAATGGGTATTAAGCTAATTAAAAGTATCGTTTAGAAATTCATTGATATTATAATAACATTTCGCAATTAATAAATTTTTAAGGTTCT
The DNA here is from genome assembly GCA_912999815.1 of Campaea margaritaria. Classification (NCBI taxonomy): domain Eukaryota; kingdom Metazoa; phylum Arthropoda; class Insecta; order Lepidoptera; family Geometridae; genus Campaea; species Campaea margaritaria. The sequence continues at coordinate 14,746,914 of OU538788.1, forward strand.
TTTTAAATAGATTAGTAGTCATATTTTTAAAACTATTTGATATTTTATTAAATACCACCGGACCCATACAATATACACTTTTCCGCATAAGTGTTGTCTTTGCAGAGTGAAGCCTTAACTTATATTGGTCACGACGATTTCGACTTACAGTTTCTGATAGTCGGGGAAACAGATGCGGATTCGTTTTTACAAATAGTGCCAATTCCAATATGTAAAGCGACGGAAGTGTTAACATTCTATGCTGAATAAAATATGGTTTGCAACTGTCTGTTGTTTGCAGTTTGAACATAGACCGCAAACATCGTTTTTGGGCTTTGAAAACTTGTTCACTATCAGCCGAATTAGCCCAAAAAATTATGCCATACCTCAATATGGATGCAACCAGTCCATGATAAGCTGCTATAAGAGCATCTGCATTAAGTATTGAAGCAATTTTGCGTAGTGCATACGCAGAGCTACTTATTTTATTACTCAAATCCCGAACATGTGCCTTCCAGTTAAGTTTTTGGTCTATAGTGAGGCCCAAGAATTTGGCAGTATCTACTTCACCTACAGGTTTATTTTGGTAAATTACATTTATATTAGATGTGTTCTTTGGTCGTTGAGAAAAGTGCATTAGATTTGTCTTACTTAAATTAATTTTTAAATTATTATTGTCAAGCCATTGAATAATTGAATTAAGTGATATATTTATGTCAGTATTATACAAGTCCTTTTGTTGGCGTGCTATTGAAACTGTGCTATCATCAGCGAAAAGCGTCATTGGATGCTCAGTTACTTGCGGCAGGTCATTAATATAAATAATGAACAACAGTGGACCAAGAACACTCCCTTGCGGAACACCGTATTTAGGTGTACGCTCTTCAGACGTGAATATTTCTTCTCTTTTGGTTTTTATATTTATTCTTGAGATATTAGTAATTTGTCTGCGGCTACTTAAGTATGATTTGATTAGATTCAGAACGTTACCCCTAATTCCGTAAATTTCTAGTTTCTTAATTAAAATTTGATGATCAACGTAGTCGAATGCTTGAGTCATGTCACAGAAGATTGCGCAAATTGGATTTTTTTTATCTACGTTCAACATAACATTGTTCAGAAAATCGTAAATGGCCAAATTAATAGTCTTGTTTTGCCTAAAACCTTTTTGTTCGTTACATAATATTCCAAATTTTTCAAAATAATTATTTATTTCTTTGTATATGAATTTCTCGAATATTTTTGATATAATAGGTATCAGCGCAATCGGTCGATAGTATTCCATCAACTGCCTATCTTCCTTCTTAAACAATGGTTTAACTACTGTTACTTTTAAGTCATCAGGGAATGTACCTGTTGATATACATAAATTTATAATATAGCTAAGATGATTTGAGATGTTTTCACCTACATATTTAATAACTTTGGCAGTACCTAATTATTAACATAACTAATGCGAAACTTGAGGGACTACACGGGTACTCGGTTAATACTCGTGAAAAAAATTCCTAACGGTGTTTCCATCATTCCAAATCATAATCCCGGCTTAACTTTGTCTATAATGAGACCGGTTTCTTTGAATTTCGCCTTGATGTTTTGTACTTTAAATATTTTTTGCTACATTTACCTCCACTTTACTGGTCATCAACAGTTTACTGTTCAAAAATTTCGTGCGCCATAGCCATGTCAAGATGGCCGAGCGGTCTGAGGCGTAACCTTCAATGTCGTATTTTTCGCCTACGGACGTACAGGCGGCTACGGGCGGTTTTATTCGCTACGAAAATTCGAATAATTTTATTAATCATTAATCAAATGTTTTTTTTCGTTGCTTCCACTGTAAGTTTTCATTCAAGACTTATGAGGGGCGCGGAACACGTTTTGATAGAAAGACCCCTTAAGTCCCACAACCATAGAGAAAAACAAAAAATAAATTTAATATGATTAAACTAAACCAATGACAAGCTGTAGAAACTTCCTGCATTAAATAGGCAGCGTCCCGATTCCCAATGGTTCGCACACTCAATTGGGCTGCAACTGACAGCTGACCAACGTCATACTCTTGCAACAAATATTGAATTTTACGTTTTTTCGTTTTCGTGGTATTAGCTTCAAACCTCTTTTTTGGTGTACCAAAACTGGAACTCGGTATTGGGGACTGTTGATAAAACATTGTTAGCACCAATTCGTCTCTGTTTGCGATCTGCACTTGTCAATCTTCAAAACTTGATCCAATCTGCCTTTGATCGATTTTCGTAGAATTCGGGCAACTGCAACAAAATACAAAAAAAAAATGTTTAGAATGGCAATACTCAAATCGCACAACCGAAAAATGTTATTAATGAACGTAAATGATAAGATAATACATTATGAACATGAGCACGCCTTGACTTATCTCGACTACCTATTTAAACACCACGTGGGTGTAGGAGGCCTCTTTTGCAAGAGACCGCCTGGGGAAGTACGACACCTTTGCCAGATTTTCGCCGCCAAGCAGTAGTGTGCAAACATTACTTTGTTCCGGTTTGAAGGGCGTTGTTTCCAGCGAAATTACTGGGCATATGAGACTTTAGAGCCGATATCTCAGGGTGACGAGCGCAGTGCAGTGCCGTGCAGGATTATGCAATGCAGGGTTCTGGTTGGTGCTGTGACTGTCATGGGCAGGCGTAGCGCTTACCATCAGGTGAACGACTTGCACGTCTCGTTACCCAGTCAAATAAAATAAAAAGTGAAATTATCTTTAATGTCTTTTTTGTTGTCTTATGCAAGATATATTTGAAAAATAAATTAATTGATTCTCCAAAAGTATTTCGGTGGATTAAAATAATTGATACACTAGCTAGACTCGCGGTAACGTGTCACGCCAAGTTCGAGCTAACAGGAGTGGCGAGCAAATTTTGTTACTCACCTCAAATAACTCTTGTAGGTGAGTATGTATTAATTTATGTTTGTCATTAAACCTGTCACACAACAGCTTCCAAGCCACATCATAATTATTGCTCGTAATTTCCAACGATGCTATAACTGAAGCAGCTGAGCCTGACAGTGCACTTTTCAAATACTGGTACTTATTGATACTCGCAATCGAATCATTATTATGAATCATAGAAGTAAATATGTCATGAAACTCTAACCACTTTGAAATCTCTCCGTTAAATAAAGGAATTTAAATTTGAGGCAACTTGAAATTGTTAGGTAATGTCGAAGCAGAACTGTCAGCGTCGATGCCGCTGTGTTTTTCTATTAACTCTTGAGACTCACCAATACACTAAAAAAACCGAGCCTCAGTTAGTTCTCTTTCATTTTCGTTTTCAGGTATTTCCTGCTTAATTTCTAACCTTATTTGAATCAAATCATATTCCTCAAAAATTGCTCCTATCTTTTTCAAACGTGTTTTTGTTTCGTTTAGTTGAGCTTTGGTAACTATTGGTTGCTGTTTTAATTCTAATATATATCTTTCAAATGTAGTAAGCCTACCTTTGTATGATGCGCGTTTACATTTGAGTTCTGTCATAACCTCTTCCTGTGTGCCGGTCACTGTTGAATTTGGCCGAATTAATATAAAAAACATAATATAAACGAGTATAACTTCCTCGCAAGCCCTTGCTACGACCTCATATTGCACAATTATTCGCCCAATTCATTGTGGTTACCGGTCTTTACTTGTACAATGAAAAAAAAATGTTCGCCACGTGGACACTTAGTTGCAGCTTCGTTTTTATTGTGCCTCCGCACAAATGAAATCACGGTCGTCAAATTCCTTGTTAGGAATTAAAAGAAAATCTGTTTTGCACTCACGTTGTTTCCAGGGGAAAACTTACCTTGATTTTTCTATTATATTTGCGCATTAGATGTGAACCTCCTAGATCTTCCAGTCGATAGGGATGGGCAATCTTTAGTGTTGTGCATCTACTATCCCTATTGATCTAGAGTATAAAGTTTTTGTTTGCCTAAACAGCACCGTTGAACCATTTGGAGCCACTTTTGATGCTAGATAATTAGGTACCTACCTTGAGTTTAAGAATCTGCGGACCTTGCTCAAATCCTTCACTACAAATTACTTGGAATTTTACAAAACAGAGGAACACGAGCACTGAAGCCAACGTTTACGGTCGCACTGACTGATCGGACGACTACCTGAATTCGACGTTATAACTTCGCACCATTGTTATTGAGGGGACCGAGGCACAAAAAAACTGGTTCTGAATACAGTATCAGCGGTAGGGTTCGCCCCAGTGTGTAATAATATTAAGAAACACGGTCGGTTTCGATGTAACGGGCAAATCGTATACTATCATCACAAAAACATCTTTTAGTGATATCTTCACAAAAAGATAGTGACGAATAGAATTTCGGTGGAGCTAAGCGCACACTCACGTGGCGGATTTTCTCATGCGAGTGTTCGTGGTATTTACCAACTGATGCAGCCCACAAGCACAGGGCAGGTTCCAATTTATCCGCAGGTTTTTACGCACACGTCCGCTGAACTTACGACAAATAGCCGCAAGCCATGCTGTGTTTTATTTTGGACCTCACACGGGACCGTAGCCGCGGTGAACAAAACCGGTCCCATGTGACGGTTGAATGTTCGATTTCCATACATTTCGAAATTCTTTGCTCTACGGGCTAATACTGCGCGTGGATGCGACAGGAAACCGCGTCGTGGGTTCGCAGTTCATTTCACTACCTATTCTCATTTGTTTTGTTATTTTGTCTTCAAGCGGTCAGTGCTTTAATGACACGGCACAATTTAGAAGTCTATTTTTAGAGCCTTAAAGTTCAGATACAATAATATCCTCCGACATTATCGTCACTCTCGTTGTCAATCACGGTGCGTCTCCGTTCAGATCGGATAAGATTGGTCGGCTCAGGGTTCAGGGTTGGCTGGCTCACCACAGTACGATACTCATCAGGTGTGGATGGCTACTATGGAGACCTGCCAAATAAAACTCGAGGAAGTACACCTGAGCTTTCGAAGTCAAACACGTAAGATTGGTAAATATATCTATTTCAGCGACAATCTGCACACATTTTTTGGAGATGTCGCTCATTTGCGGCAAGAATGTGCTATCTCCTCGTTGAGGAGATAGTGCATCCTGGTCGCGAATTAGCTTTATGTTCAATTTCCATTTTATGTTCATGCACGGCAGTGCCCATCTAAGTTGAGCAAACAAAGACACAGAGCCTTACCATCCCTTTCTCATAGCTATTCAGGCCATTTCCAACCCCGATGGTACGTACTTAGTTGTGGATAAAGCTAGAAGTCTGACTTTTAGTGACCAAGATGACCTATATTAATGTAGTTTTACGTTAAAGTAGTTGTAATAAAGGCATAATTGCTTTTATGTATGATATTAACATTTTTTTAATTACTAGTTTTTGTAATTATCATTTATAATTAAATTAAAACATCGACAGTGCTACAACTTCGATATAAACCTTATTGCAGAACGTCGCACGTTGTCGCAAGATGAGCACTTTCACACGCTGGAGATCGCGCCGACCGCGCTCGAGGACGGCGGCGTGTACGAGGTGCGCGCCCGCAACTCCAGCGGCGCCGTCAGCTGCCGCTGCAGCCTCGTCGTCGACAAGGGCATCCGCGCGTACGTCGCGCCCGACTTCTGCTGCGGACTCGAGCCGCTCTACCGGCTACCTGACGGTTAGTACTTGTCAGCGACGCCCCAGGAAACTCCATGCTCATATAATGCAATTATTTCGTCATAAATATTATTTATTATTTATAAATTTTCTTACGTTAAGGAATTAAGAATTTTCAAAGTTTTACCACCATATAGCTCTTAATCGAGATCTCAGTCATGGTGTATATTCCGTTCAAAACAAGCTTTTATTAAACTTAATATCATAACATTACTTCTAATCTATATATATAAAAATGTTATGTTGGTTTGTGTACGCTTCAAAAACTCAAAAAGTTCTGCACCGATCGAGCTGAAATTTTAGCATGATATATAATCCGCATCAAGGATTGTTTTTATCTATTTTGTTCATCAGTGACTTATCAGCGAATGTGCGAATGTGCCACAGCGTAGCGTGGCAAGGCACAGCTAGTAGTAACATTAAAATATTAAAACATAGAACAGATATAAATAAATGTATTTAGCATTAACGAATTAGCTTTACAATAATTTTACAATAAATAATCGGACAAAGGATTTCGCGCCCCTACACCGTATCCTGATAACAACCATTTATGTACTGTATTTCGTATTAAAACTACTATTACCACACATTTAATTAAAAAATACAGCGAGTCTCAATGAAATAACTAAATTTAAATTTTAGGATAAAATTCTGGATGTTATTAATGTTTATTGCAAATTTAAAAACTTTTTAAGATGCAAAACGTTGGCGGAGTTGTTTCGTTCAGGAAGTTAGAAAATAAATAAATGATTAATCAGTTCAAAGACATTATTCATAATTTGAATTATTATCATTAAATAATTTTATTTAATTAATTACCGGTAAATATAATAACTGCATGTCAAAACTATCAATAAAAACGAACCTAACTCATTAACTAGTGTTTACTAAATAAGCTCATAGATGGCGTTACGCTTATTCTTAAAACGATGGCTCAAAATTATTCTTCTAAAATCCGCTAGATAGCGCAATAGTTTTTTTTTTTTGACTTGGTGCCGAGACGAGCAAGTCGTTCATCTGGTGGTAAGCGCTACGCCTATCCATAACAGTTACAGTGCCAACTTTGCATTGCATAATTGCATAATGCACAGCGTTCGTCAGCCTGAGACATCGGATCTAAAGTCTGTAATTTCACTAGAAACAGTGCCCTTCAAACCGGAACACAGTAATGTTTGCACACTACTACTTGGCGGAGGATTATCTGGCAAAGATTCCCTGTACATAAGAAATCAGACTCACAAACATCCATACTCAGGGCCTGCGGTTCACACAAATATAGACCTTGGAGTCCATCCCATTAGTTGTTTCTAGGCGAGGAGCTGCGCATCTCGGCAGTCGTGGAAGCGTATCCATCCGTCGGCGTGACGTGGTACCGCGACGGCGTCCGCCTGCGGCCGAGCAGACGGGCGGTTATGACGCTGGACCACGACGGACAGATCGAGCTGGCGCTGGCGGCCGTGACGCCGCGCGACGCCGGCGTCTACACCTGCACGGCCTCTAACGAAGTCGGACGCGCTTCCACTTCGGGAAAGGTCGAAGTCATCGGTGGACGAACCGAGGCCAAGAGGCCGCCGCTGGTCGTGCTCAGCCCTGACGTACCGTAAGTAGCATAAAGTAGTATCGTAAGTAGTCTAAATAAAGAATAAAAATTTGCGCAGGCGAAGCTTTCGGGAGATCGTCGTTTATACAACGTTTGTTAGTCTGTTAGGTATTCCATGATAATGGCTGTGCCTCTCGGTTTGAATCGCGTTAGGGATTATCCCACAGGAACTTTTAGGGGATAAAAAGTATCCTATGTTCTCTTCCAGGACCTAAAGTATCTGTATACAAAATTTTATCAAAATCCGTTTAGCCGTTTTGGCGTGAAAAGGGAACAAACACACACACACTTGCTCATTTAATAATAGCGTGATTGGTCTCAAAATAATAATTCGATTCTCACTTTTTTGTGTTTTAGGGTTCCGTACCCAAAGGGTAAAACGGAACCCTATTACTATGGCTCCGCTGTCTGTCTGTTTGTCCGTCCGTCTGTCAGCAGGCTGTATCTCATGAACCGTACTAGTTAGACAATTGAAATTTTCATTGATGATGTATTTCTATGGCCGCTATAACAACTAGTACGTTGTTTTTTTTTGGCAATTAATCACATTCCTTTTTTTTCATTTCATTTCATATTTACTATACACTGTGTAAGCTATGAATAGGCGTTACACACTCCTTTTACTAATAATCCGTGCGTAAACAATGCATAGTTATCAATTCCTTATAACAAAAACCACTGGCAACTTTCGTCAGAAACGTTCGAAAACATTTACGTCATATTATCGGGGTAAGACCCCGATAATATGACGATAATATGATATTAGTTATAAAAGCGCTCACAACTTTATTCCATTATTAGTAAAAAATATCACTTTTATTTATATAACTATTTTTCGTTCTTTTATTACTGTTTTACTTTCACTTAGCTATTTAACTTAAAATTAATATATTTTTATAACTGTTTTATTATTTGTTGTCGTTTTTGAACGTAACTGTTTAAAAGCTGTCAACGAGATCTGTAGTTGTCAATGTTAATTTAAGCGCCAAATTTGATTTGTTTCAAGTTCAAAATTTTAACTTCAAATGATCTTAGAGATAGGTACTCATCTCGTTCTTCGTTCGTAATTTAATTTGAATAATGGCTGAAATCAAGGAAATAAACAACAAAATCCAAGGAAAGTCGAAAAGAAAACGATCTGCTAATTGAGCATACATTCGTAATGGATTGCTGGCTAAGTCCATGAATGTCTATGCAATGAACAGCTATACAGTGTTTATTGGTAAGGTTGCATCTATAACTCTGGTATACATCGTGTATCAAAGTTTATTAGTAAGGCCGTTAATATTTAAGGCGCTGTAGTATCGACCTTATCGTATGCCGCAAACGCAACGTCCGCGCTCTCAAAAATGTTCAATATTTATTTTACTTTATTTTCTAGACAAAACCATACGCTTTTACAAAAATCTGAGCTCACATAATTGTTTGGATGTTTGTTCGGATAACACTCGTTATTTTTTTGTAAAAATATCTGCGATAGAAACTGAATGAAGTTGATAGTCTCCATCGACGAAATCGTCAAAAAAGTGTTTTTTAGGAATGTTTACGATTTTTTTCTATCGAGCCAAATTTCATTAATCGTGTTTCGGCGCTCATAACAATATAAAGTATTTTGTGAACTATTGTTACACATTAAAATAACTGTCAATTAACCATTTTCAAGGGTATAGTTTTAAAAGTTCGTGAGGATGAATCTTCATATTTGAAGCATACTTCGTCTTAAGGGGGGCTCCCATACAACAAAGTACGGAATCCTTGGTGCGCGAGTCTGACTCGCACTTGGCGGTATTTTTTAAGTTACCTGTATTACTAAATACACCATCATGCTCTAATAAAAAATAAGAAATCAAGAGTCCGTCTTGTCTGTAGGTATTCCAAGGAGCCGATGTTCATCCGCAAGCCGCGCTCGAGCGAGGCGCGAGAAGGCGACACCGTCATCATCGAGTGCGAAGTTGTCGGCGACCCCAAACCGGATGTCTACTGGCTTCGGGACTTCCTCAAAGTAAGTCCCACTCTAACTCAGATATGAGCAACTTTTCGAAACAGGCGGGATAATTTGTGGATGATAACAGAAGTCGCGGGCCGTAGTATACTCGTATATTTATATAAAACTTTCAACATGCAAGATTCATTCTATGTACCTATACACCGCAATCTTATACACAAAATAACCATCGGACATCATTTTAAATAAAAGTACCATTTTGTCGTTTTTATTTCCATCTAGCACTCTTTCATTGGAGTTTTTTGTTTAAGGCGCGCAAATTCTAAATGTTTCGTGAGCCGCGGGCCGGTCCAAAAGCCGCGGCGGGCCGCATCCGGCACGCGGGCCGGGGGTTGCACATATATGCTGTAACTCAACATAGAAATATAATTTTAGAAAACATCCGACACATTTATTAAATACCTACTAATTTCCTTTCCTGTTCCACCGTAAGACTCTGATCACTACTTATGTATAACATATTTGTGGAGAATATTCCGATGAGCTCGAACACGATGCCTCTGCTGTACATTGATGACGAGTTGGGTATGCTGCAGATTCCAGTTGATGCTGGTGCATTGAAATACAAAATAGGTCGAAGTCGCCGCTTCTTCTTCGTTACAATTTTATTTCCTCGTAACTCTTTCTTCATTTTTGGGAACAAATAATAATCCGACGGGGCCAAATCTGGGCTACAGTGTGGGTTGCTTAAAGTTTCAAAGCCACACTTGTGCAGGGCAGCCATCGCAACAAGGCTCTCGTGAACTGGCGGGAAATTTACTAGCAGAGATAGTTTCGCTTTTATAATATTAGTAGGACTTACTTACGTAGGTACTTTAGTATAATATACTAGGTAAGACTTACTTTTTATTTTTTTATTTGACTGATTGACGAGAAGAGTAAGTCTTTTACCTGATGGTATGCGCTACGCCTGCCCATAACAGTTACAGTGCTATCCAGTACTTTGCATTGCATAATCCTTCACGGCACTGCACTGTGCTCGTCACCCTGAGCCATCGGCTCTAAAGTCTCATATGCCCAGTAATTTCGCTGAAAACAGTGTCCTACTGTTCATCTTACTAATATTATAAAAGCGAAATTAACTGGGCTCAGTAAGTTTCCCGCCATAATAAAACGTTCCACCTCCAGGACAAAAAGCAACTAAATACATTCAAACCAATTATATTGTGTTATTTTTTAAATTTCTTACAGCATTCCCTGAAATTTAATGCGACACGAGCATTCTAATTGATTTTACGAAAGAAAACCCGACGTGGGTTTCTCTTGTAAAATTAATCATAAGGCTTTGTAAACTGAGCCAATCTGCGAAACACAATAACAGTTTTCACCGACTGGGCTCAGGAACGTAGCCATTCTACAGCGTTTATAAAGTTGGGTTAGCAACTTTTTCAAAAATTCCACCGTTTGATGATGTGACCGACGACTCCGAAGACTCCGAAGGCTCCGAAGACTGCGAAGACTGCGAAGACTCGGAAGACTCCGAAGTCCGGGACGCTCGCGACGACTGCGTAGCGTCGCGCCTCCGACCGATCCACAAAAGGGTGGGAGCCACCCCAAGTACGCGTAACAAAACGCTTGCGTGTTTTAAGGGTAGACAACGACATCTAGTTACATTCGGTAAACTAAACCCCATGCGGGGTAGGGAGGGGGGCAAAGCGAGGGTAGAGGCGAACCACAGATGTATGTAATAGAAGAAATTCCTGTTTGTTTTTTTTTTGTTTTAGCTTCTCACGATTCGTGCAGTTAGCCCTTCAAGGGTCTTATTATTAAAACGATTTTAGTAGGTACTCTGATTCGGCAACCTACGACATCAATAAATACTGTTTGAACTAGTTTGTAGAAAAGATAAATTATGATAGCTTTAATTACAATACTAATCTATATATATATATATATAAAAATGTTGTTGGTTTGTGTACGATTCAAAAACTCAAAAAGTTCTGCACCGATCGAGCTGAAATTTTAGCATGATATATGATCTAATTTTTATCTATTTTTTTCATCAGTGACATATCAGCGAATGTGCGAATGTGCCACAGCGAAGCGTGGCCGGGTACAGCTAGTAGTACATAATATTAACAATCTAGTTTTTGCCTTAGTTCATAAAAAGTAAAAAAAAAAACAGTATAATTTCACTTTCAATTTTACTCTGTAATGCCATAATTAAAGATACAATCTGTCTGATGGTTGCTGAAATTATGTTTTAACGTTAAAATTATACAAATTTATTTTTCCTAGGTCTCTCACCTACGTGTTAAGTTATTGTTATTTTCATACATGGACAAACATTATTTAAAGAATAAATAAATATACTATGTCTTTACCAAAGACACAATATAATATGTCTTTCAAGACTAACATGTTATGTTTTAGATATATAATTGGTTTGAATTTAGATAGTTTTTTTTTCCTTGAGTTGGAACGTTGCGCTGATGGCGGGAAATTTAAGTATTAAAAAGCTTTCTTTTTTAGTGCTAGACCGGGTAACTCTTATCTTTATATTCATATATAAAGCTGAAGAGTTTGTTTGTTTGTTTGAACGCTAGGATCTCAGGAAATACTGGTTCGAATTGAGCAATTATTTTTGTGTTGAAAAGTCCATTTATCGAGGAGGGCTAAATGATAATTTAATTTGTGATAATCTTATTTTCATATTTTCTTATACTATTTTGCACATTATTCCATAGAGATGCATACGTTTGACCTTTTTTTGCACCTGATAACGTTTAATATTGCGTATTTGAGCAATCTGGTGCATTCGTGTTAAATTTATCTCCAGGATATCAGAATGGTCTACTATTGTCGCTAATTCTATCACCATTTCAATTAGTTACCCAATTCAGAAACAAAAACATAAAAAAACTGCTAATATTTTAATTTTCCGTCCTAAACGAAACGTATCGCCTTAACTCAGTGTTAGACAATAAACAGCCGAAGTCACAGCAAACACTTATGGCTAACTCAAATATTGGCCCTGTGCGGAAATCGAACCCGCAACTTTATGCTTCACAGTGGGCTCGTCATCGGTTTACGCTTACGCCACGGCGGCTGTCTAAAGTAGCCGACACATTTGTCTGATGTGTGGTGTCGTGATGCACAGAAAGTTTATCAGTTTCATACATTTAATATGGTAGTGTTCACATTTCTCTGATGCAGTGTATTGTGACGGCTTCTGTAAATGTATGAAACCGATACCTATCCGATGCATCACGACACGACACGTCAGACAAATGTGAACCTAGCTTAACGCGTGCATACTTCCCAGCCGGACTACTACCGCGACGCGACGCACTTCCGGCGCGTGGGGCTCGGCCCCGAGTACCGGCTGGAGATCCCGCACGCGAAGCTCGACTACACAGGCGCCTACTCCGTGGTGGCGCGCAACCCCAGCGGCGAGGCCAAGGCCATCATCTCGCTGCAGATACTCGCCAAAGGTAACCTTCTGTTTCAAGTCCCGGGGTGTGGACGAATCCGGTAACATCACAGTTAGCTAATTCTATCAAGCCACCAGGCGATATGATGTGCCAAAGAAGCAGACGCAATATGCGTATATTAATAATACATATAACAAAAAATTTAATAAAAAAATATACTTTAAAGCTCATGAATACCGACTGTGAAAAAATAATTAAAAGTGAAATGTAATCAGTTGCAGTTCTGCGAGTTTGGTTTTTTTTAATATTTTCCTTTTAATAATCTTATTTCCTTTATTTATATCTATACTTCTATCTATCTATATATATCGACGCTAGAAAGCGTAAACGCTGTAACCTTGAAACGCAAAATTGTTCACAAGAGCCAAAAAACTTTTTTTTTGTTGAAATAAAATCATAACTCAATATCTACTCGACCTAAAAACGTAAATTTTGGATATTTGGTGTGTTTCATACAAAGCTACAATACTGCTACCTTGGTTATATCTTAAAGTTCCTAGGGGTCGTTGAAATGTGGGTTACAGCGTTTGTTTCCAAATATGTAAGAAAAGTATTTTCGGGTCGGTCAAAGGGTTACAGCGTTTACGCTTTCTAGCGTCGATATATAAATGTTATGTTGGTTTGTACGCTTCAAAAACTCAAAAAGTTCCGCATTGATCGAGCTGAAATTTTAGTATGATATATAATCCGCATCAAGGGTTGTTTTTATCTATTTTTTTTTTTAATGTGACATATCAGTGAATTTGCGAATGTGCCACAGCGAAGCATGGCAGGGTACAGCTAGTACTAATATATAAAGCTTGAAGAGTTTGTTTGTTTGAACGCTAGGATCTCAGGAACTACTGGTCCGAATCGAACAATTCTTTTTGTGTTGAATAGTAATAGTAGAATAATATATAACATCACGCTACGACCAATAAAAGCAGAGCATCAATGAAGAATGTGGCAAAAACGGGGATAATATATTGCTTTTAAGAAAGTTATTGCTTGAAAACTTGAATTATGCGGATGAAACCGCAGAGCGCAGCTAGTTTTATATATTTTTGCATTCGGTAGAGGTTAGTTCATAGTATCCTTTCTACGAGCCCTTCGTAAATTCATCCTTACGCAAATTCATCATTCGCATAGAAAGTGGCGCCACTGGGAGAAAATTTAGCAGCGGCGGGGTGAATGTGTGTCTTCGATTCGCCCCTAATTGTACAGCCACGGTGGCGCGGACAGATAAGCAGTCAACTTGCCTGACTGCCGATCTGGAGGGGCCTGGTTCAATTCCCGCGTCCATCGTTAACCAGGCCGATTTGCGCGAGATTACATTTCATTTGAAGTGTAATCACGTTCAAAATTTTGCCATTTTAATAATAATAAATAATTTTTTTTTATAATATTTTCAACCTTTACTTTTTTTTATTCCATGGATGATTCAAGATATTGAATTTTAATCTCCGGATCTCCGTAAACTTTAGTCGAACCGAAAAATCGGGTTTAGTATTGGTAGTTCTAGGCGGCACTGCAGTTATGGGTGGGTCGCTTACTGTCAGGCAAACAACCTGTTCGGGTCGTTACGCGGTTGTATAGAATATGTTTTAGATAAAAATTATTAATTAAATTATTAAATTTTGCAGATCCGGATTCACCAGAAGAGGCGCACAACATTCGATACGGGTAGGTGAACTTTTTAGTATTTATAACTCAAAGTAACTTTTATACCTAGTTTTATAAAGTGAAAGCTTTCATAAATGCCAGAGCGCCTAGACTTCTTCTAAAGAACCTAGTCCTGCCATAAAGTATTATACATAACTACCTGTTAAAAGCTGTTTTTTTTTTAATTCATAGTTATAATTTTAGTTTATTGAGCTGACTGGCTTATGTATTAATTTAGTGGATTATATATTTGTTTTATTTTCTTCTCTGTTTTTTCGTATGCAAAAGAGATTAATTAATGTTTGAAAATTAGAGAATGTTTGACGTGTAATAAATAAATGAATAAATGATTTGAATTTTGAGTTTGGTAATCTATCTTTCTTAAAGCGGTGGTAGCCTAGTGGGAGAACGTCCGCCTTCCAGTCAGAAGGTCGTGAGTTCAAATCCCAATGCGGGCACGTACCAATGTGTTTCTGTAATACATATGACTTTGGAAACCAATGGTCGTGTTAATAGGTAGCTTTAATAATGGAGGTTTCTTTTGTCGCAGGGTGGTAGAAATTCTGCCGCGGTTCGACAAAGAGCTCACAGACTTGCTGTCGTGCGATGGCGACGCGATCGAGTTCGAGTGCCGCGTCACCGGACACCCCGAGCCGGACATCAGGTGGTTCCACTACCACGAGGTTAGTCTTGGCTCAGCCAATAGAAAAATAATAATAAAAATGTATCAATCATTCATAGGTGGCGGTTGTCTAGTAGGAGACCGTCTGGCTACCTTCCAAAGAGAGGGTCGTGAGTTCAAATCCCAGTGCGAGCAACGTGCCCGATGGAAGTCGTTAAGCCACGTCGGAGGTTTTTGGGCGACCTGACAAACTCTGACACCGGCACTACCTCATTCGACAAACAGGAACAGACGGCACTTTACAATTTTTTTAAATAAAAAATTGCTTTATGTTCACACACATCCTGATTTCTAGCAAGAATCAATCCTGTATCTATAGAATCAGAAACGAGCACCGCACTCACACAGACGCAGAGCAAACATCCGTGGATCACACGAACATTTGCTCTGTGGGGGAATTGAATCCGCAACGTCACGGGGGCAGTCAACCGTCATTGTTATTATTCGTGTTTGCAGTTGATCCGCGACAGCTCGGAGTTCGAGTCGACGTTCGAGGCGGGGACGGCGCGGCTCAAGGTCCGCCAGGTGACGGCCGAGGACGAGGGCACGTACACCTGCGAGGCCGCCAACTGCCTCGGCAAGGCCGTCTCCAGCGCCTGCCTCGTCGTCTACCGTGAGTGTGCAGTCAGCAATAGATGATGAGGAGTTGCCCGCTATGCAGTCAACGCTTCGGAGGGCACGTTCGTAGCAGTCGCTTAGCCACGTCAGAGGCCCTTCATCCTTCCTTCCAACGTTTCTGGTCCATTACAGTCCTTTCATTTGATAAGATTTAAAAAAATTCACCAGCACAATTAACTTCTCAAAACTTTTATCGCCAACTTGACTAATATTTCTATGAATAACGTCTCAAAAGCGTATCACTCAAATTACTCCGTGGTTTCTTCCGCAATTTTCTAACTTTCTATAAATCCTTTCATCCATTTTGGCGTGATTGAGTGATAAACAAATTAAAAATTAACAAGCAAATTCGAATGAAATTGGGAAATTAGTAGGAATTAGAATTAAATTACACAATGTTACGTGGATTTTTAAAAAAAAAATCTAAGTGAAATGGAACTCATTTTGTAACTCCAATCCCAGCTCCAATCGATAAACCACCGCGAGTCACGGATTGGTGTTGACATCGAGTTGACACCCCATCGTACATTCTGTTGATTGGTCGAGTTTAGACAGAGCGATGCTGTCAGCCATTGCGCGGGAATCTTAAATTGTGTCGTTGTTGATTTTGTACTTGATTTATACTATTAATGGAAAATTAACCATTAACTGCTCGTTATAGAGGACAAGTGCAGGCAAATGACATAAACTAAAAAAAACTCAAAAGTAGAAAAATAATTTTTTTTTGGCAAAAAAGTGTGGGGTGATTTTTACTTTATATTTATAACTATCTGCGCCCCGCGGTTTCACCCGCGTACTTTCCGTTTTGTCCCAAGGGAACATGGGATGGGGACGGGATAAAAAGTACCCCATTACTCAATCCTGGTTATAAACTATCTGTGTTCCAAATTTCATTCGAATCCGTTCAGTAGTTTTTGCGTGAAAGAGGAACAAACATCCATCCATTGACACAAATTTTCGAATTTATGATATTAGTAGGATTACTCTTCGATATCAACCCCCTTTTTATACCATAAAATTTAGTTGAAATCACAAAAGATTGTTGAGTCGTTTCCTCACGTTGCAGCGCCTGGCGAGCCCAACACGCTGAGCCAGCGGCTGCGGCGGCCGCCCGCGCTGCTGTCCGCCGCCTCCACGCCACGCTCCACGCCGCGCACCACGCCCGCGCGCTCCGTCTCACGCGCCCGGACTCCAGGTCACCCTTATATCATCATTCTAGCCGCTAGTTCCTCTTTTTCCCCTACTATTTGCTCCTTTCGCCAAAAAAGGGAGTGTGTAATAGTGTACACATATTAGAAGTGAAACTGTTCCTTCTTATTTGTCTCTCATTCCGACCCGCCAATGCTCCATGTCGAGGCTTTGTCGAGGCATACTGAGAGTAGAAAAAACTTTAATGAAATATTCCTTTGATCGCGGTTAAAGTCTGTGGTTACACTGAGAACTGGGAAGAAATGCCAATACAAAACCTTTTTAAACCTTTGTATGAGTAGAACTCTTCGTCTTATTTCAAACTTCTTTCAATAAACCTGCATGTCAAAGCGTCAACTCTTACGTAACAGAAAAGTGTCACGATTGCTGTAAAATATCTCCCATACGTCAATAAAAAAAGTTTCAATCCAACAAAACTTAAGGTGGCAGTACGCCTTGTTGGTACCCAATATAAACGAGCTCATCTTTCAACAGCCACAGAGATCTTGTGGTTATTGAAATTTCATGATTAATTAGTAAGTCAGTAAAAGAAGTTAGATTGACTGACTAATAGTATAAATTAACTATTGCCCGCCTTCTGTTTCACCGGGGTAGTAAAGGTACACGTATTTGAGTTGTGTTATTTGCCCATATAAAATCATTATTATAGCTTTTACTGTAGAAGCAGCTTTTCTGTCAATGAGTTTGGCCAGAAATCTTGACCAGCTTCCATTTATCGTGAACGATGATGACTTTATCGTGGAGGACAATGTGATGTCCCCAGCCACTAAGTCCAGCGAGTAATAGTATAGTGCCATCCGCAGGAGCGGACCCTCGCCGGCTGTGCAGCCCGGCCCGCCAGATGGCCCCTTCCTTCTACACGTACCCGTTCAACAAGGTAATATTAACTACCAACTTATTATAGTGGTAAGTCTCTTCTGCTAGAGTCCACCTGGGGAAGTATCACAACTTTGCCAGTTGTTCATCCGCCAAGCAGTTGTGTAAACATTATTGTGTTCCGGTTTGAAGGGCACTGTTTCCAGCCATATTGATAAGCGTATGAGATTTTAGAACCATGTTTCAGGGTGACGGGCGCAGTGCAGTGCTGCACTAGATTCTGGGTGGCATTGTAGCTGTTAAGAGCTTAGGCTGAGTAACATAAAAAAATAATATACATAAATTGTAGCTTTAATAATTAAGGTACTATCTGCGATACTGAAGGTTCGCTTGCACTGAGAAGTGGCGCCGCGCGACACGGATGCTTGAAGAAACTGTTAGTCGATCTCGCGCTATGCAACGCTACGCCACGCTTTTAAAAAAACTGTGCTCGCCGATTTATTTATTAAAAACTAGGTAACCTTAAGCTTTGCATATTATGATGAAAGGTGGCCGAGGAGGGCGACACCGTGGCGCTGCAGTGCGCAGTCAAGGGCCTGCCCGCGCCCTGGGCCACGTGGGACAAGGACGGCGTCATCATCACACCGTCCTCTCGCATCACAATCAAGGAGAAGGACGAGATCCTGCGCATCCTCGAGATAGAGCACGTGACGGTCGAGGACGTCGGCGTGTACCGCATCACGGTGGAGAACGAGTTCGGACGTGCCGAGGCGTCCGCGCGACTCGAGGTTATTTGTTTATTGACTAGCTTCACGCAGCAACTGTGTTAACTATTATCCCGCAGGAACCTATGCGCAGCTAGATCAGAAATAAACGTTAGACAAATCTAAAGACATAAAAGTTAGATAAAGTTTGCATGTTTGGAGGTTTAGATGTTGGAAGTTTGTTACTCAATCACGCAAAAACGGCTAAACGGATTTCGATGGAATTTGGCACGCATACAGTTTATAGCCTGGATTAACACACAGGATGTTTTGTATCCTGTAAAAAGTAACGGTTGTTGTGAGATAACATTCAACGCGGGGACACTGGGGGGCTCAGTTGGTAATTATAAAAGTTTTTTAGTGGGAGGCTTCTGCCGCAAGAGACCGCCTGGGGAAGTACCACACATTTGCCAGACATTCATCCGCCAAGCAGTAGTGTGCAAACATTACTGTGTTCCGGTTTGAAGGGCAATGTTTCCAGTGAAATAACTGGGCAAATGAGACTTTAGCGCCGATGTCTCAGGGTAACGAGCGCAGTGCAGTGCCGCGCAGGATTATGCAATGCAGTGTTCTGGGTGGTGCTGTGACTGTTATGGGCAGGCGTAGCGCTTAACATCAGGTTGCTCGTCTTGACGCTAATTTAAATTTTAAAAAAATAACTGAATTTATATCATGTGGATGTGTGTGTAGGTGATAACGCAGAAGGGCAAGTTCTACACCGGCGTGCGCGCATACAGCCCCTCCCCGCGCCGCTCTCTCGCCTACCACCCGCGCCGCGCCTCCACGCCCAGACAAGACTGATGACGTCACCCCCCACCTGATGACGTCACCGACGCACCCGACATGTCCGTTGTGTATACTCTTAAAACTATTACGAATTGAATTTGTCTTTGTAAAAATTATATTGCATATTTGCGTACAGATTTGTATCGAAATACCTTTTACATATATTTTTATTAATAGGACAAATGTCTCAATTTCTATAGGGTTTAACTTTTCAGGTTTCTACAGGTAGTTGTCAGAGTTATGACCATCAAACCAATCTTGCCTTTAGTTTATGTATACAATTTAATATGCCAAGAAATAGATAGTCGACATGACCAAGATTTTCAGGAGTTTTTTGAGAACTTTCTACTGCTGTTTCATTTATTTTATTTATCTATAGATATTTATATTTATATATAGATATTTATTTATCTCAGAGACCTTCCATCCTATTCTATCAGCAAACTTGTTCTTCTGCCTTTGTTTGAGTCCTTATAATTTCATATGCTCAGTCTTTTTGGTCTTTATTGTATCTATTGTATACCTATATCTTCGGTTGTCTCATGCAATGTAATAATAAATAAAATTGATTACCTATATTAAAATGGTATTGAGATACCCATCTGTGCGCGAATAGACCCGTTTCCGCCTTGTAATCAGTGCCAATTCAATTGTTACCAACTAGTCTACACAATTTAATCCTGTCAAAGGATTTGTGGTCACTTTTCAACCTTATGAAAACGAAGGAGATGGCAGTAGCTTTGTTGCTGTTGAATTAGGTTTTAGTTTAGTTTGTCCCAACAGAATTGGTGGGGGTGTTTCTTTAGTTAAAGAATATTTGCAAATGCGAATGGGGTACCCCTTTCTCATTGGCGTCTAGCGAATTCCGCAAAGCGAATTTTTTCAGTTCTTCCGTACATTTTATTAATGCAAACGTTTATTACAGGATCTGTTAGCAGCGAGCGTGAGAACATAACAGTTTTGTTTTTATAATTTTATTTCTGTGCATTTTGTTTATTACTTTTTAATTAATTGTAACTCATCGTTTGATAGATGCTAAGTTTTGTTTTGTAGATCGCTTCACACGTCAACTGATGAGGTTCTTAGCAATATGTACTTAATGTTAGGGCGCTTTAATTGTTTTTTGATTGCCATCATTGTAGTAGCTTTAGAGCGTTAATTATTCAATCGCAACATATACAAATTTTATTGTATTCTAAATAGGTATAACGTATATTGATAGATATGTTACAAGTCACTGGTTGTTTTTTTTTTTATATATTGATTATTGATTACTTCTAGTCGGCAACTCTTTGTGTCAAGGAAATGTAACTAAAAATAATTAATATTATCAAAATACATAGCGATGTTATTGTGTAGATCAGAAGTTCCCAGACTTTTCTTTCTCATCGACCAATTTTAAAAATTAATCTGGTTCCGGTGGACACCCTGCAGCTACATTTCTTCCATATTCCTATTTATTTCCTACCATATATATTTTAGTCACGCCGACGTAGACTCCCGTGGTGTCTCCCGTGGACCCCTAGGGGCCACCTGGACCCCTTTGGGAACTAAGGGTGTATACACTAACCTGATATTAAACACTCGAGTTAGTTAGAGCCATGTCATGGTAAAAACAGACCAGTTACCGTAACAAAAGACAGTTGCGGTGAAATCAGCTGTTTAATTTCAAACAGGAATGTTACCTTGACCATAGAGACATGTGAGGCGATCTCCTACATCGGAACACTATTATAGTAGTGACAGAAGTATCTATTACTTGTAAAGTAACATTGTTACATTTATACTAGTTAGGTATCCAGAGAGTAGTTGTGAAATAAATTTTATGACGAGTTCTTGTGATGTTTCATTGTCAAACCTCGTGGTATTTACTTAACACCTTCAGTGTTGAGAACACAACTGTCGTGTTTTTGATAACTTGCCGCACATGCGGTAAAACACAACCGTTGTGTTTGTTGTATGGGAAAACACTATGGAGTGTGCAGAGCCGCACCCGTGGCTAGACAAGCAAAACGGCTCAGCAGTCAAGTGTTAATTATAATAGCTATAGCTTAGGAAATCTATTTATATAGCTATATAATTTAGGAAAACCTAACCTAATCTATTTCTACGCAGCTCCGCTATAATGGTTTGCCTTTTAACACACATCTATAGAATGGTTACGGGATATTGATCTTAGCCCTTGTATAGGAAATGCGGAGAGTTAAAACTAAATATATATATATGTCTAAATCTTTATTTACATCAACGCAATACATTTGTAACAACAAAGTTCTTCGCCGGAATGAAAACCAAGCAACACGTACGAAGCAACACTCAGAACAGACGAGAAGCATCACGGACCCGCTATGTGTATAATGTGTTGAGAAATGCAGGAGTGTTGACAGCTGATGAATCCATTCTATGCCCCTCCATTTTCAGGCGTAGACTTTAAGTTAAAAGATTCCACACACATAATTCAGACACGCGATCGATCAAGGGCTCTAGCCAATACAATAGAAGAGAAACAGTTATTATCATTTTTAACGAGTCTAGTCACATTCAAAGCAAAAATATCAGATCTTAAGTTGTGGTGCTTGTTAGGCGAGCTCGCTATCTATGGACGTTATTAAACAGGCGCCAATTTAACTCTGAGTGTCTGGTCATGAGACATACGAGGGGTTAATGTAAATGTAAGCTCTCTGTCTTTAAAGTTTGTCAGTTGCAGCTTTCGTTAGACCGTTGCCCGCTAGTATTGTTTGCTATTCGCGCTGTGGCTAGGTGACGCAGGGTGCGGTGTCTTTTTCAGCGCTCGCCCGCGCGCTGCCCGCATGGGTGCGGAGACGGTGCGCTGCTATCATTACGTTGCCTGCACGCTGGAATAGTAATAATAATCATCGTGAGTCATGTTCATTTACAAGATGCTGCAACGAATCTGGAGTTACGAAGGCCGTGGTCCTACGAACACCCAAACTCGGCAAACAAATATGGTTCACACGTAAATATTCGCCCTACGCGGGAATCGCACCCGCACCTTACGCTTGGCAATGATTAAGTCGCAGTATACACATTGTAGCCAGGTGGCTGTTTCAGTGTTCCTCCAAAACTTAGTCAGAATTCCACCAACCCTTCATCTGGGTACAGTACTCATAGGCCAATAAAAGAATAAAGAAGGAAATATTTAGGGTGTTTTATAGTTACGGAAACAGCAAAAATTCGAATTAAATCAATACGAATGTGACTGAATAAATTAACTAAGTATTAGCAATGGCGAGACAACACTGACCTGCCACCTCGCCCTGTAGTTAGCTAAGTAGGACTTGAGATTCTCTCTCGTCCGCTTCATGTGGCCAGCTTTGGCTCCTTTCGGCGGCCCTTCCCTGATCCACTTGTGGCCGAGTGCAGCCGTTGCCGACATCCTCTCGCCAGCGTCGAGCACCAGCAGCTGATCCACGAACTCCTTCGCCAGGTCTGAGATCTCGCGGAAAGCGGTTTCGTCGTAGTTATAGTTGGCCAATGTGATGTTCGCCGACCGCTCTGGCCACGTGTCTCCCGGGAACGGCATCACCCCCGACAGGCTGGAAAGTAAAGTTGTGTGTCGTATGAGTGAAGGACCCTGCCTGAGTTTGTCAGACCGCTCAATGGCTTCTGACGTGGCATAACCAATCATTAGCGACGAGGATATTATGTGCGACTTAACAAATTAGTTTATACACGAGCAGAAAGTATGCTGATATGTCTACAGTCTGCACCACACAGTGTTGAAAGTCACTTCACAATTTTTCTCCCGTTTGTAAAAATTATTTATTAAATTGATTTTCTTTGCCAAATGTAAAACGGCCAAGCAGTAGTATGCGTGCAAACTTTTGCAGGATACCTACCGTTTTCAGCGAAATTACTGAGCAATGAGCATACAATACTAAAGAACCAATGCCTCAAGGCACGTAACGAGCGCCGTACAGTGCCGTGCAAGATTTATAGTCCCAACTTTTGAGTGGAAATGCAACTGTTACGGGCTGGCGTGACATGCTATAAGGTGAAGGAAAATTCCCTGTTAAATTGAAAAAAAAACATGACAAAAAATCACTCACAGCATATAAGTGACGACGCCCAAGCTCCACATATCACAAGCTAGAGTCAGCCTTTCGAAATTTAACACCTCTGGCGCGACATAGTCTCTGGTGCCATAGATCGCCCTAGTAATATGCCCTTCTTCTAAAACTCTCGCTAAACCAAAGTCTATGATTTTCACTTGGCCGGAGTTGGGGCTGAGACAGATGATGTTCTCTGGCTTCAGGTCGAGATGTGCGATCTTGTAAGTGTGGAGGTACT
Source organism: Campaea margaritaria (assembly GCA_912999815.1). Taxonomy (NCBI): domain Eukaryota; kingdom Metazoa; phylum Arthropoda; class Insecta; order Lepidoptera; family Geometridae; genus Campaea; species Campaea margaritaria. The sequence goes on from OU538788.1 coordinate 14,770,417, forward strand.
CCAGTGCCTCGCAGATTTGTCTCACGTACGGCACCACGTCCACTTCCTTGATGTGTTCCTCTTCGACTATCCTGTCGAATAACTCGCCGCCCCATAAACTAGAAATTTTGAAACAGTTTTCAATCTGACTTTCACTTTCATATTATTAACCATGCAGGTGACAGCATTTGATACTTTAGAACTAATGTCTCAGGGTGACGAGCGCAGTGCAGTGCCGCGCAAGATTATGCAATGTAAAGTTAGGGGCACTGTAACTGTTATGGGCAGGTGTAGCACTTACAATCAGATGAATGTGTGACTAGTCTCATCACTCAGTAAAATAGAAATAAAAAAAAGTTCAAAGGTTTAAAATATGTATGTACTCACTAGTCCATGACTAGGATGAAAGCATCCTTGGCCACGAAGGCATCCATGAGCTCCACCAGCTTGGGGTGGCGCAGTATCTTCATCATGTCAAACTCTCGCATTGCGGTGTCTCGCTTCTTTTGCGTCCTGGTCTTCAGGACCTTGGCTGCATAGTGCTCTCCTGTATACAAAAAAATATATTATTTATTTAGATGTCTATAGATGAGCAGCATGGATGCTGATACGTCTAAATCACACTGCTGAAAGTCACTTCACAAAATATGTCACTTTTGTAAAAGTGATTTATTAGTTTGTAGCCAGTTATTGAGTTTTTTTTAAGGTGTTTACTGAGGTGGCAGAAACAACATCATCTGGGAGTATATATTCTAGTTGTTGACCGTTATTGAGGAAGTGCTGTAAAGAAGCTATGTTACTTGGTGCATGAATTACTTTATGTATTGCCTTTTTATTAACCGCCTAGCTGTCATGTTCTCAAAAGAAGTTCAATTAACTTTTCACCTATTGTATTACAATAATATGCCAAAACAGACCGATTGTATTTTACATTGCTTATGATGCAGAATGCAAAGAGCATGTATCACTACATTAGATGAGTGAGTGATACGCTTACGAGAGGCCCTAGCCGCGGCAAAAACGCAAAAAATAAAAATTATAATTTCGCTATAAGAAAAACAACTTATTATGCAATAAAGCCGAAATCTGCATCGAACGTAGGTACACTCGAAGATTCTATGTCATCAGCGTAGTGACGCTAAAGGAATTCTAAGGTAAAATGGTGTATTAAGATTGCATAGCTCCAGTAAAAAACATTGTTCATGATTGTTGACGGCACAAGGAAATTCTGATCTGTCATTTAATATCAGGCAGTCAACCCGGTCTTAGCTCAGTTTAAAATAACCATTACCAGTGGCATCCCGTACGAGCACTACACTGCCGAAAGCCCCGCAGCCGATCAGATCCCCAGTTTTGCAGTAGCTCGTCTCGAACTGCTCCATCGGCTGCAGGGAGTGTTGCCGGGGCGGCTTTGGGACAGTCTCAGGAGTCGGCACTGAAATGGATACGCACAATGGGTCAAATCACCAAACCCCGCGAGAGATTGCACCAGCATAGTGTTTTAGAAAATAGAATATCCGGCACACTTAAAAGTTATAGAAAATAGAATATCCAACTCGCTTGGTAAGCACCAACCTCCCTTGATTTCTTTGCAGCCTCTATACGACGGTCCTTCAAGCTATCAACCTAATAATGGAAAAGTATGTAAAGTTCAACCATCCTTTATACCTACTCTAAAGCTCTTGACAGCATAACACACAGTTCAATATTTAATGCCATCAAAATTCATGCAATAGACCACACATATTATATACTTTACCGCCACACATGAGATCTTAAGAAAGGTGGCAGCAGGTTGGACAGATGAGGGCATATTCGTTGGAGAAAGTAGGTTATGTAACCAACCTCCGATTCGCTGACGACATAGTCCTGTTCTCTTCTTCGGCCTCTGGGTTACGTACTCGTACTATGCTCGAAGACCTGAGCAAGACAAGCCTCGAGGTTGGACTTTGGATGAACATGTCAAAGACCAAACTAATGACCAACAGCATTAAACGCAAAACCTACGTTGAGGGGGTGGAGGTGGCACATGTTCAGGAGTACATATATATACATGGGCCAAATTGTCTCTTTCCGGGCGAGGCAGTTCCAAGAAAACGCCCAGGAGAGCTTTTGGTCCATGAAGGATCTAATGAAGAGAAAACTCCCACTATTCTTATCAGAAAACTTCTCCCCATCGTCAAGTATGACGCACTGACATGGTCTTTGACAGTTCAGCAGAAGTCCACCTCTTGACGTATGTCAACGTGCTATGGAGCGCAGTACCTATACTTGGCGTAAAACTGACAGAACGCATCCGGAACACCATACTGCGCTCACGGGCAAAAATCACAGATGTACCTAACCCAGAACGCATCAAAGCTTAAATTTTAATGGGACTGGACTGGTCAGGTCAGCCGCATGCAGCCGAACTGTAGGCCAAATCCATTACGAGCTGGACCCCACATACCTAATAGGAAACAGCGACGGGGCAGGCCTAGAAGGTGGCGGGATGATATTGACGCCTACTTTAGAGACTGGACAGCCGTAGCTCAAGATAGGCAGATATGGAAGGAGGGTAAGGAGGCCTTTCATCTCGGGCTCACAATAATCCTGCTAATCCTACTATCATACTTCCCACATATAACATAAATGCGAAAGTTTGTAATGTAAGTATGAATGCAAGTTTGTTCCTGTTTCACGCAAAAACTACTGAACGGATTTAAATGATATTGGAATACAGTTTTAGTTTATAACTTGGATTGAGTGATATGCTACTTTTAAAGCGAAAAGGGGGTTATAAGGGGTTGAAAAAGTCGATGAAAGTTTGTATGGAAGTTTCGTCATTTTTGTGGCTAGAAAATAATGTAGGCTTTGGCTTTTGAATATTATGTAGGTATAGATAAATATGACATTAAAAATTTTCCTATTCCAGTTAGTATGGAAATTTCTGTAAGGTTTCGGCTAAACCACAGTACCAATTTTAATAAATATTTTACTAATCGAAAGTTACCTACTTTAGCGATTAATTATCAGCGAGTAACAGGCTATATTTTATTTCCGTATTCCCACAGGAACGGGAACTACGCGGGTGAAACCGCTGGGCGTAGCTAGTAATAATAAAAAGTCAGAGGAATTCAGGAAGCTTCAGTTCCTAACTTTTCATCGAACGAAATTTTCGCTTCGATTCCTATTGATCTAAGCATCGATTGGCCAATAATTTATGCACGTGCGTGGGGCACACGCAATCGCCGGCCTCGTCTATTTCCTTTCTTGTCGCTAGCTGTGCTACTTCAGATGACACCCTAATACATATTAATAACAATAATAAATATTTATTTGTTGCGTCGCGTCCAAGGGATTATTCCGGAAATCCTCGCCTTCGAAGTGGATTCCCCGATTTTTTTACGGGAATCCCACTAATCAAATTCGAGCTACCTCGAGGGGGATTTCTGGAAAAACAAATAAGTACCAAGCTAAAATCCCCCTCATAGCTCGAGTATTATCGTCTTGCTTCACGGGCTTCCACAAATAAGTTTTTTTTGTAGAAGGTATATGGTTTGACGGACTTTCACATACTTAATGTTATAATTATTACGTGTTTTATGGCAGTATTTCCTGAAAAATCCGGATATCTCCTCGAGGGGCACGGCCTAGGGCCTAGGGGGATTTCCAGAATAATCCCGCCAAGCTTGTTTCTGAACGCAATAAACAGGGCGCAATAACAACATACAAGTTTGCCTAGAGTAACAAAGACAGCCAGCTACATTGACGTTTCGTTTCACGTGTGCCTGGCTTGACTAAATTATTTTAACCATTTACTTTACAGTTTATGAAATGAGTAAAGAGTTTAGACCACAGATCAATATTATAAAAGCGTAAAATGATGGTAAATAAATAAAAGGTGCCTTCCCAATGTATTTGACAGGTTAATGTTATAGAATTTAGCCAAAGTGTTGGACGAGATTTGTTTTCAAAACTGTCCCTTTATATTAAAAACCGTTCCATTTCAGGCAACTTAAAGTCGGATATTGCCTGCAGGCAGGCAACACTGGTTATTGTATCCTACATACACATAAATAAACCATCAACCATTCAATCAATAAAGCCTTGAATAATGATTAACGTTGATAGATTCGAATAGATTTTGAGATTTACATCGGTTGAGACAACTACAGACCACTTGTTGAAACGGCAGTTTTCGCAATGGTTGTGTTTACTTGTGGGTATTGCGGGGAGTCGGTGCAGAAGCCCAAAGTTGAGAAGCATTATACAAAGACAAAATGTAAGAACAGGAGCCCTAATTTGTCGTGTATGGACTGTTTCAAGGATTTCTTGTAAGTGCACATCTACTTTATTTACAATTTTCTAACACTTCCTAGCTTCCTATGCTGATACTTCAGGCTATAAATGTTAACAGTTCGGGTTGCGAGAGCGTCACTTGTCTTGTTAATTTTTGCCAAATAAAATGACGCACCTGTCGCATATGTCCCTCAACTGGTACGCGTATTTCAAGCATCAGTTTTTTATGATACCCGACGTGTCCATCGCCAAGCCTCGCGTCCTTGGCCGAGTATTGTTCTATGGGATGGGCGCGTCTCCTACGAATCTCGCCAAAATGGCGGCGGAACAGCAGTTCAACTTTAAATTTGTTGAAGAAATAGAATAATATCCACGTCTGCACAACTAAATTGCCTGAAAACCTATATGAGAAAAAATACGACAAGATTTGAGGAGAAATTGGAAATATTTTTTCTAGTATTTTCTTTTGTTTCTATTTCGGTAATAAAGATACACTGCTAGCAATTTTCCGTCCTTGGAATCACCCAAGATAATAAAAACGGCGTGTTCTAGCGATTTGTGTTGAAAAATGCAAAGATTAAATTTTCTTTCTATAATAATAGACCTTTATGATATTATATAGTATGACCTCAAGTAATGAACATGTATTCTTTTGGCATGCAACTGAAGTATCTTCTCTTGCGAGTAACATAATGTATGAAGGGCCTTAAGGTACACGTGGGTCAGCTTTGACCTGCCCAGTTTTTGGCTAATATTGAAACCAAAAGGACTCTAGTCCAATCAAAGTCGAGTTCATGTTCTTTGAATTTTAAATTTTTAGTGGAAGCCTCGAGTCTTATCTAAGTGAAGTCGAGACTAAGCTTGAATTACTAGCGCATGAAGGTCAAAATAAAAAAGAGTAAAAATTTGTATGAAACTTTTTAACACTTTTAACTTCTGAGCTGATTTTCTTGTCTAGCCACGGGTGTGGCTCTGCACACTCCATAGTGTTTTCCCATACAACAAACACAACAGTTGTGTTTTCCCGCACTCGCAATAAGTTATGAAAAACATGCCAGTTGTGTTTTTAGCAGTGAACGTGTTTAACACCTTCAGTGCTGAAAACACAGCGGTTGTGTTTTCTAGAACTTGCCGCGAGTATGGGAAAACACAACTGTTGTATATTTTATTTGAAAACACTGCACACTCCACAGTGTGCAGAGCCACACCCGTGGCTAGACAAGAAAATCTGCTGAGCAGTCAAAGTGTTAAACTCTAAATATCTTTAGTTATTTCGGACTAATTCAACATGTCACACTTAGATACAGAGTTTTCTATTCTATTCTAAGAACAAAAAGTTACATTCAAGGTACCATCGTCAATCATTGCGGTTGGTCAGTTGATTCGGTCAGTCGTCAGTATCTCTAAACCAATAAGAAACATGAAAGTCCTTTGTTTTTATGACTGACAATGTTACAATTGTTGGTTGGTTAGTGAAGTTTAATGGTCCAACAATGGGATTCAAGATCTTAGAGAACAAAAAAAGCACTTGTTGACCAAGTGCAGGAGTCGTTCCGAGGCTAAAAAAAAATAGGAAGGCCGGGATTACAACTGATCACTGCACACAAAATGCACCATAGTAATGAACGACCAAACTGATATAACTTTGCTGATAGTAAATGATGTGACTCGGTGATGACTGTAACTTTCATAATTCTTGGCAAAAAATTTACATGCCGACAATATTGCAGAAGGATCCAATATTGTCGCAAATTTTAGTAGCATTTAAACTTGCCAGCTATTCATCCACCAAGCAGTAGTGTGCGAACATTACTGTGTTCCGGCTTGAAGGGCACTGATTACTGGGCATAAAACTTTAGAACCAATATGTCTCAGGGTGACGAGCGCAGTGCAGTGCTGCACAAGATTATCATCAGGTGCACAAGTTTCACAGAAAAATAAAAAAATAATATATACTGTTACAAGGTCTAGCCCCAAACAAGAAAAAACTGTTTGAAATTTAAATGTCCTGCCGCAAGCAAAATGTTTCATGTTAAGCTAAGTTTTTGATAGAATATTATTTATGGGTTTCTGCACTAAAATTTTTAATAAAAAAATTTCACTTCCAGTGGCAGTGCTTACAAGCAACACACCAAATGTGTTACGGAAGAGCAGCGCTACTCTGCCAAAGGATTTGTTGCTAAAGAAAAAAAAGGTGAGAAGAAACAAAACAATTGGATGAATTTGGTACAGTCTGTGTTAGACGAACAGAAAAACGCTCCCAGAAACGTCCTCAGAATTATCGAAGCCATCAGTAAACAGAACAACACTCCTCGTAAGAAGCCGAAGTTCTACAACTTTGTCAAAAATATTTGTGGAGCGAAAACTGGCGCTAAAGACATTGAGCGTGCTTGGGATTTGATTTCTCCTAAACTTATCGCTCTATCGAGTGCTAATCAGAAAAATGAAAAGCAGAACTTGGAAAAAACAAATAAACAAACACAAGAGGATGCTGACAGCCATAACGATGGTGACAGCCAAAACGATGCTGACAGCCAAAAAAACAGCCAAGATGAAACTAGTCAAGATAGTCACGTTACAGAAAACGATGACGGGGAAAAAGATGCTCCAGCTGAAGAAAAGACATTGACAAAGAAACAGCGCAAAGAAGAGAAAAAACGTCAGAAGTATGAAGCTGAACTGCAAAGTGCCGAGGCACCTCTTGAAGCTGATGAAGAAGATGAAGAAGATGGCAAGAAAGGTAAAAAGAAGAAGAAGAGAACCGAATCTCTAAGCAAGACTGAAGTACAAGAAGGTAAAAAAAATAAGAGAAAAAGACAAGATACTGTTAATAGCGTTACTAGCAACCAAGATATACATGAAAGTGAGGAATTGGTTCAAAATAGAACAGCTAAAACTCAGAAAAAGAAACCCAAAGTTGAAGAGGCAGAAGAGACTATGTGTCTTCATGACCAAAACGTAGCCAAAATCCGAGAGCTCGCGATTACTGACAAATTCAACTGGCACGCGGTTATTTTATCTGTTTTGAAGAAGAAAGGCGAGTTGCCGTTCAACCGTTTGCAAAAGAAAGTTCTTGCTGAATATTCCGTAACTACAGGCAGAAATATTGACGACAGAATAGCAGACAAGTTTATAAAGAAACTGAAAAGTGCCCCAAAAGTTAGAGTGGAGAAGAACAAAGTCACTCTTTTGGAGTAACTATTTTTTTTTCTGTAATACCAATGACGTGTTATACCAATATGTAATACCAATTACCAATGATGTTTCTGTTCACTGCTTTGTATTAGTTTGATATTTTTCTTCACTACATTCACTGTCGTACAATATTTGTGGACAAGAATATATGTTATTAATAATCTTAGGTGTAAGTCCTTAAATAACATTAATAGAGTTAAATGGTTTAACTTTGTTTAAAACCACAGCCTAAAACTCTTTGCATTTACTAGTGTAGTTCTGTCAGTTTCTTGTTTGGCTCTGCATGGTTAGTTCATTTTGCCAGAGTCAAGTATTAAAACTTATAAACTTGTTAGATATTAGTCAAAATCTCAAGTCCCAGTCAGTAGGTAGTGAGTAGGTCTAGTCATGATTTTTTAACAAGATAAATTAGTCTCTTTACGGTTTTATAAGATTCTTCTGATCGCAGATCATAAATGTACTTGTGTATTAGATTGTGTATACATTTTTTTTAAAATGTTTCCTGAAAGTAATGTTTTACATAGATAAAATAGCAACTTTTTAAAATTTACTATATCAACCAACATCTACTAAGTGTATAATGTATATCTCACTAATATCTTGAATGGTAATGTAATAATTAAGACAACGCAGGTTTCAATTTTCTGCGCAGGATCTCTTTATGTGTAGTAAAACAGTGTGCGTTTACTTAATTAGTGGATAATATACTCGACCTTACTTAATATTGTGTGTGAACTTATTTACCTACCCCCTAGAAGACCCATACCCTTAAATATTTATAGAACTGTGTATTTTTATAATTGTACATCCTGGTTATTTTCAGCTAAGAAGTAATGTTTACTTAAGTAGCGTAGAGCAACATTTATATATTTACCATATCAACCGACATCTAAGTATATCTTACTATCCCACCTATATTTTAACATGTTTACTGCTGAAAACAACTGTTGTGATTTTCATAACTTGCCAGGAGTACGGCAAAACAATTGTGTTTGTTGTATGGGAAAACACTATGGCGCGTGCAGAGCCGCACCCGTGGCTAGACAAGCAAATCGGTTCAGCAGTCAGTGTTAAATGTGAAAATTAGTGTGTTTGTGCCTTTGTCTATTTCAGATTTTGATAAAAAGTACACGGCTACCACTGCCGGTCTTCGTGGTTTTGTTGTTGGAAATTGTAGTTATAGGTTACTTTTTTGTTTACCTTTGGCTATTGAACATTCTTAATAGATTTGGGCATTCCTTGTATCCATTAGATACAAACCTCGCATCCGATTGTTAGACTGAGCTTAAACTCAGATTTGCAAAGTATCTTATACATTTAACTGTAAGAAATTGTATACTTTCTAACGATAAATTAAAATAATAATTGTATTGTTTTTCTTTCAGTTGTTTGACGGTGATCTTGACGTTGACAGCGCTCTGTCAAAGTCGCGTATCGGTTCCTGTGCCAGTGTCACGGAGTGCAGTAAAATAAAAAAAATTATGAATGTATACCAGTGCAAAAATGACTGAACTAATTCCACGCAATAATACTTGCGGGTTATAACGACATCTAGTTAATTTCGAATGAGTTAAGGAGACTTGCACATGCAAAGAAACAGGTGAGTGGCGCGCGAATCATGCAAATATCTGTGGGGGAACCTTCTGCATAAAATACTTGATTTTATCATAATAGCAAGTGCGCGACCGGCCGGCCGACCTTCCAAATCCGCCAGATACCGCTCGCTACGATACTTCCAACCGGACAATCGGCACCGGCTAGCCGGAAACCGGGATATATGAAATTGAAAATTGAAAAGGCACTAATGCTGTGTAAACTACAGTGTGTTCCTGACGGAAAATTAAATAAGTAGGTACCTACGTGAATGAAAAGCATCGAAATTTCAAATGTCTTAAAATCAAAGTTTTTCGCCATGACATGACGAGTGGAATACACTGTCCCGGGATCTAGTAGGTGAATTTTGTTACAGATCTATAGTCCTATCTGTTTGGTCACCACAATGCGCAATGGGTCAACCTCAGGGGTCATCCCTACTACTTGCAACCAACATTGAACTCAAGACATGGTTCTTGAAACATTACCACGAAGCAGATAAAACTATTGTTGCCTCGCCACTCCATTGCAAATGTGGCAATGCAGATCCAACTAGGGCTCTATAGATATTCTCTATGAAAAAAGTATCTACCGATGGTAACGCGAGATTCCGCCGCGTCTTTGGCCGGTTGCGCCGTCCTCACACGGAACCGCATCACGCGCTCCGCCGGCGGGCTCGCCAGCTCGAACGTGGGGTAGCTGGACACCCCTGCCGCTACGTAACTGCCGTCGCCCTGCCCGACTTCTATGCCATACCACCACGTGGACGGTACTCTGCTATCTTCCCTGGACAAACGACAACATTTAACTACTTTCATCCTGACTTCTGCGGGTGTGGAGACAGGATGCGGTTATCGCGTTCCTTTTGGTAAACCGTTGACCGTCGCAGCCTCCGAGGAACAGCACTTTACGCATATAATAAGAACACGTGTACGCAGAACGTCTGACCGCATCCTGTCTTCGAAAACCATATTATTACAGTAACCAAAAGCTATGAAAACAAACCGCATCAGTTGATACAATGACTGATGCCTTGTTAGTCGTGCAACTGCACGGAACTGCTCTCAGTTATATCTGTACTACTACCGGTTACACCTGGTAAAACCTAACTACGTAACCTGGTTACGTATTACTGGTTAATACCTGTACGCAAGATACGTACCACTTCATCACCACGCTATGAGACGTACTGCCGTAGTTGTTGTACGCCACCAGATGGCTAGCGACCACTTCGCTTTGCCCCCGCGACGCATGCAAGAAGAAAAGTCCTTCTTGGTCTAATCTGAAAATTGATTAAAATACCCACTTTAATTACATAGGCAATTAAATCAATTTAATTAGTTCGCGATGGCATTTTTTTTATATCCATGTTAGAAGACATATTTCCACCAAAAAGTTATAGATGGCTTATGACAGCGCGCCACCTTCGATTGTTTCTTATCAAAAGCTTGCACGGTACCCCAACATGAGTAGGTGAGTAAAATGGTCTCATTATATTTTTTTTAAGTATGATTTCTGATTACCGCCAACTTACCTACAATATGTGATCTCCAAAATAACTTCAGTTACACTGTAATGTCCGTTACCATTGGCGGCCCTCTCGGCTATCTGAATAAATAAGACGCCGTTTAAAATCGAGTAATTGAGACACAAACATCAAATAATTCGCCGAGCTTAAACGAAAGACAGCGAAAATTCGCAACTCGATCAATTGTAGAGAATTCTGAAAATTGCACAGCATTTGAAGTCGCATGATCTTACAATAACATAATGTAGTGTCGGCTATTATGTAGGTACCTAACTAGGTACCTACTTAATTGTATCCTCGCTTTTGACCTGACCTACGAATAACTAGATTACCTTTTCATAGATTTTAGAATAATCATCCTAGACGGTCTTATAATTTATCGAGAGGAAATTCTATCATTAAAAAAAAACTTAAATTGTAAAGGAATTAAGCAGGATTTTGATCAACAGAAGATTCAGCATTGCTAAATCGTATCTACAATAGAGTAGGTACTTAGGTATATTTGAAGGAACTTTTAATTTAAATATTGAATTTTTAAACAAGCTATACACTCGTTTTCACATTCCGTTTATGTTAAATAAGGACATCCCGCAAGCTTAGCATACTAGCTACAGAAAATCAGCACTTACTGCATCGAAATTGTTCAAGCTATTTGCTTCATCAGCAAGTCTGACTTGGTCACGTGAAGGTGTCCCGTAGTACAATTTTCCCTTCTTTAAAGAAGGGTTTGTATTCTTCTCTTCTTGCACTGTGATCGTCGGTACAATGCTCAGGGTTGCAGAAGTGCAGTTGACGTGAACTGATCTTTGGTTTGGTAGCGCTTTTCGCAACTCGCAGACTACTTCACCAGACATTCCTGGCTCTAGTTTCTTGATGTATAGCAAAAATTCTCCACCTTTGTAAACCACCTGAAATATTAACATTATATTTTAAAAGCTACTAGCGTGATTATTAAAACACAGGAAATCCTGTCTTCGACGGAGTGGTGAGCTAAGCGACTACTATAAAAGTTCTGGGTGACCCAGTGACACTGCAGTCTACGGGCAGGCGCGGCGACTACCTTGTCATCTAAGAGATAGAAACCAAAATACAGTATTTTACCTTCAGTTTCGTCAGACCGGACTCAAATCCGTGCTGTGAACATTTTTGTTTATTAGACTGTGTGACGAGACAAGCAAGTCGTTCACCTGATGATAAGCGCTACGCCTGCCCATAACAGTCACAGCACCACCCAGCACACTGCATTGCATAATCCTGCGTGGCACTGCACTGCGCTCGTCACCCTGAGACATCGGTGCCCTTCAAACCGGAACACAGTAATGTTTGCACATTAGTAGTTGGCGGATGAATATCTGGCAAAGGCGACCTCTTTCACAAGAGGTCTCCCACAACTTTATAACCTCGTAAATAAGGTGGTTTTATTCAGTTTGAGAAAACATTGAGTGCATAATGTTAGTAATAAAAATGGACAAGGTGTGTCCGACGTTTACGAGTGTAATTATTAGTGATTGTATTTCGCTGCATCAGTTTATATTCAATCTGATTATACTTACACTAAATCGGCTGTTAGTGCGTTCTACTCGATAATGGCCCACGTGCCATACTACGTAGAAATAAGTGGGGTCCTCTAAGGCGAAAGTGCAGTCAAAGGTCACCTTGGACCCGCAGCACGCCACCGCTGACTCCAGCGGCCTGATCAGTTCTACTACTGGCGGATTTTTCGTTGGAGACGCTGCGAATTTTCAAAATGTTAATAATGTCGGTTTGCAAACTGGAACGTGTAAGTAATGGCTCGTCTTTTCACACACGAGATCATTAAATCTGTTTGAGTGTATCATATCTTGTGTTTGTCAAAACATTTTAACTTACGGTTAACAGTCAAAAAACTACTAGACGATTCTTCTCTACCCGTGTCTTCATCGCGAAGAACAACAGAATACTCTCCCGTATCTGTTCTAGAAATATTTACGCCTTTCAGCCCAATATGACGATTACCATAGTCTTCTACTGTAAAATTACTCTTCGCAAAGGCAACGCCGTTTTTATACCACTGAATACACGTATTTATATCAAAAGAAGCCTTACAAATCAGTCTTATTTCTTCACCTTCATTGGTTTCTACCTCATCGGGTAACAATTCTTCAACTATTGGAAACAGTTCATAAGCACTTAAAGATTCTTTAACAGCAGTCACTTGAACATCTGTGAAGCTGGAGACTGTTCCTTGTTTGGTTTTAGCTACCACGTAATAAATTCCTGAATCGGTCGACTCTGATTTCAATATTGTTAGAATAGTAGTCCCTTTAGAGCTTAAAATTATCGTTCTTGCATCTTGCTGTATCACCTCATTATTTCTAATCCATTTATAATCATCGTCAATAGCCTCAAGTTGAAACGTTGCTTCTAGTTCTATTCTGTTTCCTTTTTCAACTTTAACATTACGTAAATGTTTAACTACTGCATTCCCTTTAGTATTTGCATGTGTGTAAAACACACCATTATTTGCGTTTCTATGTGCTACAAATAAATTAGCTTTAGAAGATAATTGCTTAGAACTATTCCGGCAAACGATTGTGTAAATGCCATGATCTGCTGCATTGGCGTTTCTTATTTCTAGTCGATGCCATATTCTGTTAGAGGTAATTTTCGTTCTTTGGCTGGAAGTGATAGGTTTTCCGTCTTTGTACCAGGCGCATATCGGTTGTGGGTGGCCGTCAACTTTGCATTCGAATATTGCTTCACCGTTTTCTTCAGTTATTACGTCTTCTATATGCTCTTCTATTTCTAAAGTGTCTGTTGACTTATTGTGATCTAGAACTAAATAAAATAAGATTATAATATTATGTTAATCATAATAATAATGCGCCACAATCACATACACAGAACCTGACCCCTAACTATGATTCCCTGTACTAGATATACCTGTTTTCTGTGTGTGTGAAGCATAGTCCTCGTAGCTCTTGATTAATTAGGGAATCAAAAACCACCACCATGCTTCACGCTTCGCAGTCGACTCATTACCCTCGGAGGTCAATGTTAAGGTCAAGGGTAACTTATCTATTTAACACGTAACAAAACGCCCGAGTTGAAAATTCTTAAAGAGATTAGTTGTAACGCCATTTACTAACGTAGATGCATCCTATCAAAAACAGCCAGGCCTTGAGAGTTTTTGTCGTAAAAAGTTGAGAGTTGCCAGATTAGCCAAATCTGGCATTTTATTTTATTACCTACATTGATTCTAGAACTTGGCAATATCGTTATATGAATTTCTAAAACGAAAACAATATTTTTACTTACTTTTCTCATTAATTTCAAATAATCGAATGTTTTTCTCAGTCGTCATGGTTTATTGCAGATACGTCACGAGTTTTAATTTCCGCTATCGCTCGCTGAAACAATATCTGAAATGAAATGGAAAAAGCACTTTATTGATTACGATAGCATACACAATGGATTTCATACCTTAACGCTATGTACGAACACATATGTAACTATGTATGACTACACACTTCGTGAATTCATGCTCAAAATTAATGTTTTAAATGATTCCATTGGACAAACGGAATAGGCTCAGTAGTGGGAGGCCTCTTATGCAAGAGACCGCCTGGGGAAGAACCACACCTTGCCAGATATTTATCCGCCAAGCAGTAGTGTGCAAACATTACTGTGTTCCGGTTTGAAGGGCATTATTGTTTCCAGCGAAATTACTGGCCATTATGAGACTTTAGAGCGGATGTCTGAGGGTGAAGAGCGCAGTGCAGTGCCGCGCAGAATTATGCAATGCAGGGTTCTGGGTGGTGCTGTGACTATTATGGGCAGGCGTAGCGCTTACCATCAGGTGAACGCCTTGCTCGTCTCGTCACTCAGTCAAATGAAAAAAAGGCATTTAAAACATGACACGATAGATCATAGAGACATGATTTCGCTTACTTATGAGAGCGTTAATAAGTCGGAAAGTACAAAACCGCTAGGCAACAAGTTGGGCCTACACGTTCTGTGGCATGCTGTTGGCTTCACTAGAAATCTTGCCACAGTTTAGGGAGTAGTTAATATGAACTCAGACGGTGGCGGTCGCGGCTGACTCACGCTTCCAATAAGGCCTGTCAAGGTGAAGCGAGGCCGCCGCCGACCAAAAACACGGGCATTACCTTGCGGTGCGCGTGCGCACCCTATGTTAATGCAACGCTTACTTGACATGACAGCTATTAATGATGAACTTATGTTATGTTATGAGTGTTATATGACTGTTAAACTTTAAAAACACGTATATATATATATATATATATATATTTATATATATGAAAATGTTATGTTGGTTTGTGTACGCTTCAAAAACTCAAAAAGTTCTGCACCGATTGAGCTGAATTTTTAGCATGATATATAATCCGCATCAAGGATTGTTTTTATTATTTTTTTCATCAGTGACATATCAGCGAATGTGCGAATGTGCCACAGCGAAGCGTGCCAGGGTACAGCTAGTTTATTATATTAAAAAAGAATACCTACGCTTGCCCATAGCAGTCACAGCACCACCCGGAACCCTGCGCGGCACTGCACTGAACTTGTCACCCTGAGACATCGGCTCTAAAGTCTCATATGCCCAGTAATTTCGCTAGAAACAATACCCTTCAAACTCCGGTTTGACATTACTGTGTTCCGACACAGTAATGTTTTCACACTACTGGAGGCCTACCATGACGTCTTATAGCGATTCAGTTCAGCACCTAAACTGAGCCGCGTTGCATAATCGTACCGTGACGTAATATTTTTTATGTTGCTGCCATTTTCAACCTAAACTGGATATAGGTTAGGTTAAAAATGGCTTATTAGCGACTCAATTTAGGTTGCTACCATTTTCAACCTTAACTGGATCCAGTTTAGGTTGAATATGGCAGCAACATTAAAAATAAGACGTCACGGTACGATTATGCGACGCGGCTCAGTTTAGGTCCTGAACTGAATCGCTATAAGACGTCATGGTAGGCCTCCTGCTTGGCGAAGGTACTACTACTGCTTCCCCAGGCAGTCTCTCACAGAAGAGGCCTCCCACTACAAAGCTGTTGGAGGCCTACCCAATAGGTTGGTGGCATTGCCCCGTTTAATTGCAATGCTAATACGATGAGCCAAATAAGTAGCAGCAGTAGAAAATTCTTTAGCAGGTAAGAACTTGGAGCTCGATGTTGAGTATTTTCTATACAATGGCTTTTATAAATACAAATTCATTTATATAAGTGATTAAAAAAAAAAACTGAAATGGTGGTGCCAATTTGCGGTGGTTATGGGCTGGCGTAGCGCTTACCATTATTACGATTTGCTAGTCTCGTTACTCAGTCAAATAAAATAAAATTAAATAATAAAATGGCGTGATTTTTATTAGATACTAGCTGTACCCTGCCACGCTTCGCTGTGGCGCATTCGCACATTCGCTGATATGTCACTGATGAAAAAAATAGATAAAAACAATCCTTGATGCGCATTATATATCAAGCTAATATTTCAGCTCGATCGGTGCAGAACTTTTTGAGTTTTTGAAGCGTAAACAAACCAACATAACATTTTTATATAAATAGATAAATTATTGGGATTTTATGAGCAGCACCTGTAAAATATGATAGAATCTTTCAATTTAATTTTTACCCACTTCTAGAAGTTTAAATTATTCGTAATTTTGCAGATGTGTAATCAATGACGATATAACGTTAGAAATGCGCCCCTGGACTACATACGTCATAGAATAGATAGTACTACGCCTACGTGTTCATCGTGTTTTTTATAATTATTTCTTGAAACTATATTTTTTTTATTCGATACCTCGAACTACAGCTGTATCTTTTTTTTTTTTTTTTTTTTTTTTTTTTTTCCCGGGGAAATGCATTAGGCATACCACCCGGCCCCGGGGGGGGCGGGGTGGTTATGTGGGACTCCCCCGCCAGCTGGTCTGGCGGGGTTTACCCACTAAAACCCCGGGGTGTTCTCCTCTCCGCATTATGGAGGTGGTCACGGGTTCGCACGGCGCTTCCGCGACCACCTCTGCGGGCGCCCTCCCGGGCTCGCCACGTGAGGCTTGGGCCTCTTTCTCCGCTGGGTGCGTCTCGGAACACACGGGCCGCACCTCAGCTCGGGACTTCTAACTTGGGCGTTGGACCCCCGATCCGCGGCCCAAAAGTCCCCGTTATTGGTCCCTCGCTGTGCCCTCTGCTGATCAGAGGGACACGCGAAGGACCTCTTCTCGCCAGGTTATTTGCTACGGCCACCAATTCCCCTAGGAGAATTGCTGACCGAACCCCAGGGTGCACCGTCCCAGCTGCTGCCCTTCCCTCCGGATGCAACGCATCAAGAGGGACGAACAACAGCCGGGCACTCGTGGAGGTTACCTGGCCCGCACCCCAACTACAGCTGTATCTCTCCTAAAGGGGCTTAACTACAAACCGATGTAAATAAGCATGCTACAAGTGAGTAAATGTTTTTAACAAGTTGTGTCCCCATTAACAAGTCAATTTGCCGTTTTAATTAAGCAAACATAGATTAAATTAGCATAATCCTAGGTATTATACTAGTTTTATAGTGAAAAGGGGGGCACGAAATTATCCTTGCATGCATGCATAGCTAATACTTAATTATCCTAATCTCAACGTGACCTACATGCGGCAAGTTTCCTAATAAAGACTCATGTGTCACGCGCCTTATAACGTAATCTTACTATTCTACTAATATAGCTAGGTAAGTAAGTATGTACCTTATAAATCCGAAAGTTTGTTTCTTTATAATGTACCTACCTAATTCAATTACGCTAAAACTGCTGTACGGATAGGTATCTAATCGGATAAATGCGTCGACGTTTTACTCGTATTACCATTTTGAGCGGACAAGCGCTTCCCTAAGCTAATAACTAACTAGGTACTAAATAACTGATAATACCTTACATACAACAGTTGGACAAACCATTGCATGTTCATTACCTGTGTACAAATCCCACTAGGCAACTACCAGTAATATAATTATTATGTACTACCTGCGTCCCGCCGTTTCACCAGCGTTTTCTATTATCCCACAGGAACTGATTTTTATGGAATAAAAAGTATCCTATTTGTTAATTCAGAGAATAAAATATCTGTGTGCGCATCCAAATCCGTTCAGTAGTTTTTGCGTGAGAGAGTAACAAACATTCATCCATCCATTCATCCATCAATCCATCCATCCATCCGGCCATCCTCGCCAACAAATAAATAATAGAATGTTTTATTCGCTTGAGTACATAATAATCTGTAACAATGAGAAAATTTTGACATGACATTTATAAATATATTTTTTATTTGACTGAGCGACGAGACGAGCAAGTGGTTCACCGGATGGTAAGCGCTGCGCCTGCCCATAACAGTCACAGCACCACCCCGAACACTGCATTGCATAATCCTGCGCGGCACTGCACTGCTCTCGTCACCCTGAGACATCGGCTCTAAAGTCTCATATGGCCAGTAATTTCACTGGAAACAGTGCCCTTCGAACCGGAACACAGTAATGTTTGCACACTAGTGCTTGGCGGATGAATATCTGGCGGCGGTGTGTCCTACCCCAAGCGACCTCTTGCAGAAGAGGCCTCCCACTACTAATTCCTAATTTAAACGCACACAACATTTAAAAACAAATTAAGTAAATTAAGTATCATGTAAATAAAATTAATTGCCTAGCATTTTAATTTCGGAATATGACTAAACTAACTCTCAGTCGATTTTGCCGTCAAGGAGTCATTTAGTGAGTTACAAAAGCTGTGATCCAATAACAATTCAACCAACCCTCAGTGGGCATCTGACTGAACATGGGACAAAAACTAACCAAATATTTGTTGCTTGCGATATCCGAGTGGTCGTTGCGGTCATGCCAAGTAGATTATGTTTGCAGTGACGTCTAGAGTTACAAACGTTATAATAACGATTATTTTATTACATTACAACTAAGTTCAGTGGCTCACTTTTGTAGTGGTAGGCCTCTCCTGCAAGAGACGAAAGTTCTGGGGAAGTACCACTTTGCCAGATAGTCATACGCCAAGCAGTACTGTGTTCTGGTTTGAAGGGCACTGTGTCCAGCGAAATTACTGGGCATATGCCAAACCAAAGTCTCAGGGTAACGAGTCTGCCCATAACAGTTATAGTGCCACCCAGAACTTTGCATTGCATATTCTTGCGCGGCACTGCACTGTGCTCGTCACCCTGACACATCGGCTCTAAAGCTCCACGTGCCCAGTGTGTGTAGTAATTAGTAAGTTGCACGTTGTAGTATAGTTAGTTGTTAGTATATTGATAGCTCTAAAATTACTGGTGTCTAAATTTACACACAGCCTTTAATCTTCTTTCTAAAGCTTGTTCTTATTTTGCGGAACAGACACGACAGTTGAACAGGTTGAATACGGAACCCTAACTAAAATGAAACAAGTTTTTATTGAATTTTAATAACGTCAATCTGTCGATACTATTTAAGCATGACATGTATGCATCAAGCATATCATGTGATTATAATTTATTTTGTACTGTTTAATATAAATTAGTTTTTTTACAATGCGTTGGATCGCCAATATTGGCGACGAGTCGTGGCGCTCGCCGCTTGATATCAATATAATAGATAGGTAACGCAAAAAATATAGCGATGCACCGCGAGACGGCGCGTCGTCGTCGCGTCGAAATTCGAATAGCTATTTTCTAGAATCGGAAATACCCACAAAGGGCGCGCGTGGCGCCATTATAAGTAGCGCTTGCATTAGATATAATCATTTTAAGTACCTTTACACAGAGCTGTGTAATAAGCGAATAATCACTAGGAGTGGCACGAGTGCCAGCATCACGATGCTATTCAGTTGCAGCAGAGTGTGACGTCGCAGCACGACTGAAGCTTTATTTTATGTGAGTAAATAACCATGCCTACAGGATGTCTAATTACATAGGTTATGCCACTAATGTTGGTCCACTATCTCACCTAACGGTAAATAACAATGTGGTCTACAAAGGTACACGCTTACCTAGAAGTAACCTTTTCACTCGAGCCTTGAAGACTCCCAGGATGACGATGACTGGTCTTAAACGATCTAACCAAAGTTACGCCTCTGCCAAAGTTACACGATGATGAGTAACATGATGCTGGGGCTGATGTTTGTATGTAAAAGGGCCTCCGGATGGGCAGCGGACAGGACAATACGTAGTTTAATAGCCCAGACGAGCGTCCGTGGAGGCAAATAACATTGGCCGTATAAGGCTGGACGCGAGACGTTCATTAAGTTCACGATTAAATCTTTACGTGATGGACACTCCAGCACAATGATGGCTTTGCTGAATGACCAACAAAATAACGTCGTTGGATTTTGAACTAATAATTAGAAGTATGTCTAAGTTAATTAAGGCAAGACGGAAGCCTACTTTCTAGGGCTGTGACCGCACACCACGGACGACCTCGATCGATAGTAGAAAACGATCAGTCGAAGTCAATCGACAGTCAAACTAACCATCTAAACATCAAAAAATCCACTTATTCCACCGCTCATTCGACCAACAATCAATGGTGACAACCCCGTTAAAAATTCAAAAAATGGCGTGATTTTGGTTAACTAGATACATGTAAAATTTTCTGCAAAGCGTGTTCCTGTCGACTGTACAATGAGATTCTGCGCCGATGACATTAACGTCGCAACTAAGGCGCGGGCTCGGTCATGCCTCACCTGCGTAGATGCATATCAGCCTGTCTCGAATCACATCGTATATCTTTCCACCTCATTAGTATGCGATGGTATCTGCCGTACCGTTGAGTATGCAAGTCACCGTCTGTTGAGGTACCTTCGATTTGCCAGGACTCGATTACCATGCATCCGTATACCGGTTTGGAGGGATTGTAACCAGCGAAAACACAAAGCCTAAAGACCTAGGTCTTTACTACTGTAAAATCAATGTATCAGCAATAATTCACACCTTTGCCAGATATTCTTCCGCCAAGCAGTAGTGCGCAAACAATACTGTGTTTCGGTTTGGAGGGCATTGTTTCCAGTGAAATACCTGGGCATATTAGACTTTAGAGCCGATGTCTCAGGATGACGAGCCCTGTGCAGTGCCGCGCAGGATTATGCAATGCAATTCTGGGTGGTGCTGTGACTGTTATGGGCATGCGTAGCGCTTACCATCAGGTGAACGACTTACAAGTCTCGTCACTAAGTCAAATAAAAAAAAAAATGATATCCATTAAAATAGGCAAAAATTGCTAGAGGCGTGGGCCGTCTATGGTGTAGGTCACTGAACATGAGTTATTAGAATGCAAAAGGCACGTCAAAGTTGATTTATGTTGTCGATTATTCGAAGACAGTGCTGCAACCACAATACATTATGCCTGCTCCCGTCGCTGCCTCGGCTCGGAGATGTTGGAATGCCGTACAATTAAACCAACTGTAAATACCATGGGCTGTAAGATACCGAAACCATTGCCCCAAAACCATACATTAAAAGGGGAATGTCTCAGCTTGGCCTAAGTACTTGACCGGTTCCATAGTTACTGGCTATGTTCAGTTTTAGTTATTTACGGAATTAGATTCTGTTGGTCACGACTTAAGTAGGTACCACCCAAGTTTGTGTGTTCATGCTAACGGAATGACGCAAGTATAGTCACCAGGAATGGAGGTGTAAACTTCAAGATTTTCAAATTAAGTAAACATCATATATTTTATAAGCTCCAGCTTGTTGCAGCTCTAGAATTGCTTGTTTAGACTCTCAATCCCACTTCCGTTCCTTAAAAATACGACGAATAGTTGAAGTCATCCTTCAATATTCATTATCTACACATAAGAATGAGTACCAATACTAAAATTAATGAGATTTCAAAATAAATGCCCAATTATTGATACGAAAGCGAAAATACGAAATATTGATGGCAAATATTGGGTGGGCGCTCCTTTCAGGTGCAGAATCATCATTTCATTCAGTAGCTTTCTGTTTCTGAGTCTACTGCCTCCTTAATTACTCCGCGTGCCCTTTGGCCCAAACCTGTTCTCGAAATTGGACGTCCGGCGTTCGGACTCTTCAGACCTCAAGGAACGGCCGACATTTCTTTAAGTGAGCAAGATAAAAAACCTTTTAAGCTTGTGATAAAATGCCTAAGTCGCCGCGCCGTTTTTTTGGGACACGCTTGTTTATAGACCGTCAAATTCTTAAATATACATTAGGTACAAAGATAGATGATAAATAGAAAAAGGTAACCAACGCGAAGGGAGATAGATGGAGGTGACATTAAAATAAAAAACAAAACGATAAACAAAAATTCTTCAATATCCACCGCCCCCGCCGCTACGATTGCGATGTTGTGCATGGTCCTCGTTTCACGACTTGCAAGAAAAAACATGTTTTAATGATGTAAAAGTGCACCATGATTCGAGATCTGTTAGCATGATGCATTTAGGGTTAAAGTTTGTGATTAAAATTGTCTAAACGTCGAGTCCCAGATAGTAAGTAGTCTAGTTAAGTCAAACGCGAATCACTCATCAGAGAATTATAATTATTCCCTTGTTTTATATTTCATACTAAGATGAGTTTGCGATTTTCGACACTAGGGCTGACATGAAAGATATTTTGCTGCGCAGTGTTTGCTGAAGGCGTTGTGCGGCGTGCGGCCTCGCCTTTTATAATCAAAATCATTAACATCACCACGAACAAACAGTTTTAAACAATTACGATTGTTAACAACAGGCACGAGTCACGAGAAATCTAAATAGGGTACTATCCATAGCACATTATAAAGAGAACAATGCGCAATAGGTCACGCCCACTCCTTCCGAAACAAGCAAATACTTTCCTCTTAGACTGTAAGTTATTCAATGAATAACTTCCAGTACCCTTTGTTCTGAAGAGATGAGAGAATCAAGGCCAAGCTGCTAAAGCAAAATTTACATTAACTAAATATATTTGAACAGTTGGATTTCATTTGCCATAACAAAATGGGGAAATGGTAAATGACGCCATTTCTTGTTGACTGAGCGAGCGTTTCGGAATCCGCTTGGACAAGCCGGGGTTCGTAATGTATGTGCTATGTTACTACGTATTATATTAAGTAATAGCTCCGTCCCGGGGTTTCACCCGCGTTAACTATTAGCCCACAGGAACCGTTAATTTTTACAAATAAAAAATTTTTTCTTTCAGTAAAATGTTCCATCTACAATATTCAAGTAACTTTCCTTCCATGTGTGTGTGTAGAATATACGAGTAGACAAACATAATAAATACTAATATATAAAGCTGAAGAGTTTGTTTGTTTGTATGAACGCTAGGAACTCAGGTTTGAATTGAAAAATTCTTTTTGTGTTGTATATTTCATTTATCGAGAAAGTTTATAGGCTATACAACATCACGCTACGACCAATAGGAGCGGAGCATCAATGAAGAATGTGGCAAAAACGGGAAAAAAAATTTGCTCTTAACATAGTTATTGCGGGAAAACTGAAATTATGCGGGTGAAACAGCGGGGCGCAGCCAGTATTAGATAAAATACTTTTTCGGTACTGCAAGCTGATCCAAATGAGCCCAAACACATCTACTGTTAGTCACTTAGGAACGCCGTTGTCAACCTATCGTCTCTATCGCCTCGTTTTGACCGCAAGATTGTATTGTCATCGTATAACTGCAAGATTTGAACTGAATGGAATAATGGAACTGGGTCAATATTCACTCGCAAGATTTGATCTGAACAGGTTCGTTTGGATCAATGTTGGTTTGTTACTTTATATGAGGCTTTTTTTTTTACTTTTTTTTTTACTTTTTTACGCCTCTTCTGCAAGAGACCGCAGACCAGAGAAGAGAAGAGAAGAAGACCAGCTATTCATCCGCCAAGCAATCGAGTGTAAACAATACTGTGTTCCAGTTTGAAGGGCACTGTTTCCAGCGTAATAACTGGGCATATGAGGCTTTAGAGCCGATGTCTCAGGGTGACGAGCGCAGTGCAGTGCCTCGCAACATTATGTAATGCAAAATTCTGGGTGGCACTGTAATTGATATGGGCAGGCGTAGCGCTTACCATAAGGTGAACGACCTGCTCGTCTCATTGCTCAACAAATATAAAAAAAAGATTCCTCCGAAACGACTAATCCGATTTTGGAAATTATTTACCTAGTAGGAAACTACATTATAATTGAACGCTGTTGGTGATGTTTTATTTCGGAAAAATTTAATCTTTTGTGGGAAAACGGGAATTACGCGGGTGAAACCACAAGTGCGGCTGGTAAGAAATAAACTATCACTTTTGAGATGGCTGTTGGTACAATTTGCATCACACGTCATGAGTGTGCAAGCGCGTGTATTGCATAAGTTGAAGGTACATCCTATTGAAGGTCCGCTGAGTCATTGCGAAAAAACGCTTTGCTTAATCAGGACTCTGCTCCTTCAAGATAGAGTAGGTATTTTAGAAAGCGACTTGTGTTTATTCTGTGCTTGTGTTCTGTGCAATGTTTCTTACATAAAAAAACAATCAACTTCACTAGTAGAGATGCATAGAAATGCATGTTTATACAATATACATGTAGGTATACATAGACTCGCAAGCAAAGTTTAAAAAATATCATTTCGCACGGGGCCGATAACAAAAAAAAACTTGTCAGAAATAATGTCTCCAATGTCAGAATAAAAGTGATTGCATTAATCCGTATCTGAGCTAGAAATAACTTACGAAACAGTTAATTATACTAGTTTATTTTAAACAAATATAAATAGCCCTGATAAATCGTTACCACGGGGCAATGTTCCCAAAATGTAAAAATCATACGAAACTGAACTTCTTTCAAAGTAAGTTTTTTAACTGGTTTTATAAACCTTTATAAACTATACCATTTCCAGCATTTTTTGTTAAGAATTTTATTTCATTCGTGGTGATTCAATATTTTAAAATGAATAATTATTCAAAGCGCAGTTAACGTGAAGGTACTGCTAGTAGGTAAGATGGCCTAGTTACTTTTGCTCTTAGTAAGTAATTGCTTTTTAATTTATTAGAAATAGCTGTAAGTCTATTTGAATAAATTCAGGCCAGAGAAGCGACGAGATAACTCTTATCACAAGCCAAAATGAGTTATATGACTTTACAACAAAACATAATTTCGATTATTTTCATTTGTTTTTAAGTCATTAGACTGGAACTGGATTGCATTTCAATATTAATTATTTTGGGCCGTAGTTGATTATTATGTAGTCTTGACATTGGCTAAATGCACAAATCGTTCTAAACCAAAAGATACAAAATAGAATAAACTTCTCTTTTCATCGAAATCATTTCTGCATATTTTCTTAAACCGACAACGGTTTATTGTCACGTTTCAAACCAATTTAGGTAAAAATTCAGACGTGCCAAATTAAGTTGTATTGTACCTAATATTATAGGCCTTTATTCACAAAAAATATTATCGAACATCACTTTGTACTGCGCAGTACATTATTAGATTGCCCAATTTTAATAAACGTCACACAACTTTATAAGAACTAACTTACTTTTTACTACCTGATACCGATGTTTACTAAAAACCTGGCGTTGAGGATAAATGCCTATCGTATTATGTATTTCATTTAGCTATTTACCATATTCAATATAGTTTATTCAGTATTTGTGTGAACTAATTAATATACCTACGTAATGTTATCCTGTTATCGCAGCTCTCACGGTGTTCCGAGTATGTCAGTTAGGTATTATATCGTGTGCACTAAAGAACACATTAAAATCATAATGGAAATGGAATTAAGTTGATTACCGCTGTCATTAAAGCAATCATCGCTGACTTTAAGGTGTCACTTAATGACACCAAGTTGACGTGACAGATAGCAGGTTAACTTGGCCCACTGTGCTGTTGTAATTACACGTCTTTGCTTTTAGTTACCAAGGTGGTAAGTTTTATTACTTATTTACGGAATTGCTTATGCTTACGGACGTGTACTACAGGTTTTGTTTCGTTGACTTTCCTATGCGATTCTGTTTGGTTTGTTATTTGATATTGTTTCTTAGAATCTTTCAGAAACACCAAAATATATAATAATATTTTCAAGGTACGTGACTAATAATATTATAAATAATTCTCGGTATCTTTGAAATAAAAATCACTCGTACATACAGAAAAAAACAAGCAAACTTTCAATAAAATATATAAATTGTCAGTAGGTTAGGTACGAAAAAAAACTACTCTATTAATGAATTTAATTTTAACAGTAAATGTCCGCAATCAGAATTTTCTTTGAAATTTGAAACTGGCAGCTTAATTCACGCGTCGTAAAAAAATAAAAGGAAAAAAAAAACTCACCCAAGTTTTTATTCTCGAAACACTTTCGGCCAGATATTACGTCGCCGTCGGGTTTAAAAAGAGAGCGCGCGGCAGGCGGTCGGTATGGGAAACGCGACTCGTGTGGCGGCGGAGAATACTACAACCTACAACCGGTGTGCCAGTGCCGCTCTTGTGCGTACGAAACTACGAACTTACGAACCGAACCAACTGTAGCCTAACCTGTGCCATGACATAGAACAAGTTTCTACCTTTCTAGCGTGTGAACATGTAACTGGCACCACAGTGTAAGCACTTAAAACTAGCGCTGAGAGTACTTTAGCTGCACTTACGAAAAAGGAACGTAGAAATAATTGTTCTGTGACAGTTTATAAATCACTAGCGACCCGACCCGGCTTCGCACGCGTCTACGGCCAGATGACCTGTATTTCCGTAGCGTACGCCACGGAGGATCTCAAATGTGATTTATCATCGTACCGTTGGGTAATTTTTTTTACCAATAAGTATGTAATATAAATGATAATGTAGCGATGAAGGTATCTAGCGTTGCAAGCAAACAAAAATTCCTGGTTCCCATGTAGAAACTGCAAGGTGACGAAGAGGATCTCCATCGGAGCCTTAAATATTTACAAGGTTGTTTGTTCAGGCCGAATCTTACAAGTCAATTGTGATCCAATTACTATTGTGAAAATGAGTTGAGCGTGCTTGTCAAGTTCCAATGACAATACATTATTGTGGTGAGAGCAGGGTAATATCTGATGATAGAGATGGAAAGTAGACTTACCGTGGGGTACCTTATACGTATTTGAAAAGCATCAGGGGAACGAAATAAGGTCTGGCACAGAGAAAGTTTATTGTCTGGATTAACGCATATAATACTTTGTATCCCGTAAAAATTAACGGTCTCATATCTCACAGGAACTGTGAATTTTTACAGAAGAAAAAGTATATTCTTATAGCAGTAAGCCTAGAATAAAATGTTTATTTTATGTTGTTTGGAAGTTTTGAAAGTAATTTGAGTTTCTATAAAGATTTGAGTAATGTTGGAACGTTGAATTCACGTATGGCCCGTTTATTTCCTAAACATACTTACCTACTTAGGTTCATTCATTAAGTAGGTAATTCGGTCGAGTTGAGACGGCTTCCTATTTATAACGATGACCAGGAAAATGCCTAAATAATGAACACATAATCATTGTTGTGAGTTAAATTCCCACGAAACCTTGACAGATATGGGTCAGACCTGATGAATACGGCCAGATGCAAAACTGAGCACGCATGACGTGGACGCAACCAGGACTGGGGGGGGGGGGGTGTTTTGTATTGTAAAGAAGGGAGACTCTCATATTGTTGGAACAAATGCACATACAATTTCAAATGCTATGGAGAAGCGTGGCGCTTATCATCAGGCAAACGACCTGCTCGTCCCGCTAAACTTATTTCTTTTGTGGGTTGTTATTTGGGATGGGGTGGTACCTATGCGTCAATATGCGAAATACAACGCCAGGTGGAACTCATTATTCAAAAATACAATAGCAAGCGTGGACACGAGCGTGCACCTTGTATGGATCATAATACATTTCCCATACAAATATATGACAAAATGGATGTTTCTTGTTGTGCAAGTTCACACAAATTGTTCAAATGACCAAGGGTGTGTTGAGCAAGTATATGTGTATCGCTCGTTTTCTCGATTCTCTACAAACTGTGTGCCTAAATGAAACTCAAGACTGGTGGTCACAGATAATCTTATAGTGCCCGGTTCCGATGCCGACAAATCTATTTATAGTGAGATTTTTACGCCAAACTACACGGGCGTTTCATCCGCCGCCGCCATACAGAACATTTATATTAAATTATATATCTAGTGCGGTTTCCCGAGGCGGGATACCCGCCCGTGTAGTTCGGGCCTGCGATCTAGAAGCTATAAAAAAAGATTTTAGTCTAAATGCAAATAGTTTCTCAGTTAGGGTAAAATCTGGCCGACAAGAAGAAAATAATGAAGCGTCATGCCATTCCAAATTGTTCACAAATACGTCAAGTAAACAGAAAAACAACTAAAATTTTCCTATGTCAGTTTTTGTGTAGTAACTTGGTGGAAATTAAATGAAATGAAAATTTAAAAGTATATTTTAATCATGGAGACATTGACGCGAATTAATAACACCTTTGAATGTGTGAGAAATGCAATCAAGAACAAGAGTTCTTCGGAACGCATACAAAATTTGAAAAGAGATATTGTTTCATTGAACACCGATCTGGTAATTCTGGGCAAAGAAAATCAGGCCCAGTACATCCGTTCTGTCGCCATGGAGGGATTCCTGGCCATTCTTTCCGTAAAAACCATACCGATGGGTCTCATCGAAAAAAGAAACGTTCTCCAATTGGCCTACGACAAACTAAAACAGTTCGCCCTTAGAGAAGAATGTCTGTTCGTATTATTAAGAATCCAAAACCTACTCTGCTATTATCTCATACAATTGGATCAAATCTGCCTCGCTAGGGAGATTCTGGAAAGCGTGGAAGATTTGTACGTGAAGATCAGCGAGTCTCGTCCTGACAGATTCCTGGACGCCGAAGACCTATTTTCAGCTGAACCAGTCTGCAATGTCAAAAGAGTTAACCCAGAAAAAATTGACAAAGTAATCACAAATAATATTCAGATGCAAGCTTTTCTCTATAACAAACTAAATTTACAAGATAAATATACGCTGTACAATCATACTGCTCTCCGTAGACAGTTGGAGATAAAGGTGGGGACACCCCAAGACTGGGCTTTAAGGACAGGAAGACTGGGCAACTATTTCACTTATCTGAATCAAATTGAGTACGCGAGACACCACCTCTGCGCGGCATACCATGTTCTCCGAACTTGTCACGACAACTGCAAGCTAATGGCCGAGGAATTTGTCCTCCAGAAGGCGGACTTTGAAATGCATTTTTTGGAGCTAAGTCACCACTGGGTTAAGTATGGATTGACGCTCTTCAAACTGTCTAAGAAGAAAGTGCTGAACAAGTACTTTAAACATCCTTCTTCAAGAGCCAACTTGTGGAAAAACGTGGATGGCATGGAAGAAAGCTTAGTCAATGCTGAAAAGTTTGAGGATGAAAATTTTAAAGATCAAGGAGATGAAAAGACTTGTAAAGGCGATGGGAGCGAGACGGATAAGCTATTCACGTTTCCGACCCTAGATTTAAAAGAGATGGAAAGCAGAGTACCTGTGGAAACCGTTTCCAATGTAGAAGACGCTCGAATCCTCTTCGCCTTTACACACAAGTGGCTGATGCGGGCGAAGAATTACTACGACTTCGAGCACCACTCCTCCCAATACATATCTTGCACTTTGCAGTTAGCAGAACTGTATGAACACCTGGCATTCTTCGACCGTAACATTGACAATCAGTACAGCATTCAAAAGCGCCGCGCCGACGTCTTGGAAACTCTAAACTCTCTACTCAAGACTTGCGACAACGTCATGTCCGTACAAATCGACGTGATCAGAGAACTGTCGCAGGTGCAACTGGAACTCATGGCATTAAATCTACAGAAGCTGTGGCGCGAGGAGTCACAGACCAACATCATCAATTTGGATACAGACGCTGACTCGATAATTAATTCATTGGATTCGGCGTCTAATAGGACGTTGACAGAGAAGACGTTGAACACGTCCAGTAAGAATATGTTTTTGAGAAAGATGGAAGCTGCCACCTCCATCAACGGAAAGTTATTTCGTCTAAGCGGACAGCTAGTGGCCAACACACCCTCGCAGCTGAGCCTGGCTGCCAGCATCCTCAAGGGGTAGTTTTTATAAATGTCGCTTCCGACGTTTCTCCAAGCTTTTGATTCCGCGTGCTTACATTATGACGTGTATAATTATCTGTTGAAAGATGAAATTGAGAAATTAAAAATTGAAAAAGCGTATGGGTTTACTTTTAATTCTTACTCCACTTCTGCGGAAAATTAAATAACTACTCACTTAACTAATAGAACGTGAGCTTCGATTTATTGGAATTTATACTTACGTTGTCGCGTTTTATAATAAGTAGGACTTGCTCTAATTATTTGCCTTCGGTACTGGCATCATAAGGGTGACTTACGTATATTATGTATCTTCAATCCGTGTGTATGTAACTCTCCTAAACGGTAGGACTGATTTTCATGAGATTTTATGTGTGAGGTTTAGCTAGATGGCGCTGCAGTCGGAGTCTAGGTTTTTAATTTTCTGGGCAGGATGTATGCCGCCGGGCCTGCTAGTTATTTTATTTATGCGTCGTTAGTAAGTATATCATGCGTCTCACTGTGTTGTAACGACAGCGAGAGCCAGAGTATGCCAGTTAGTCTCACGCGAATCACCAAAACCTGTTTTTCCTAGAATTATTGACTTACTATGTTTGTGTAGGTAAGTGCTATTATAATTATCCTTGTTTCGAATTTTCTGAAAGAGTAAGTTAGTTGTGTGTGGACATCGGCTTGTGAATCATGATTTTCAATACTAATAGGTAAGTAGGTTAATTTTAGATTACTTGAATGAACCAGTTCAAAACTGATATCACTCGCTTTTCGGTGAAGAAAAACATCGTGAGGAAACCCACTTACCCACTCGAGAATTATTTCGGAGGTAGGTGTGTTATCCACTAATCCGGACCGGGCCTATGGTGAATTATGATCTAATCGTCCTCCCGAAAGTGAGTGGAGACCAGTGCTCAACAGTGGGACGATATGGGTTATTGATGATGATGATGATGTAACGAAATAATCCTATAAGTGAGGCGTCCTTAAAGTTTTA
Source organism: Campaea margaritaria (assembly GCA_912999815.1). Taxonomy (NCBI): domain Eukaryota; kingdom Metazoa; phylum Arthropoda; class Insecta; order Lepidoptera; family Geometridae; genus Campaea; species Campaea margaritaria. The sequence continues at coordinate 14,801,051 of OU538788.1, forward strand.
CTCTCGATTCTCGAGCACTTATCGACGACCGAAGCGCCGCCGAAGAAGTTTCACTTCACTAAGGATACCGGGAGCGTAACAAAAAATTAATCCCATTAGAGAGTGTACAGATAGAAGAGGCTCGTCATTCGGATCGTTTCGCGCCAACATAAACGTGGTCGCAACTTGCAGCAGAACCGCCTTTATACGCAAAAATTTGGAGAAAGCTCGGTTTGCCAACTAACTTGTTTCGCCAAGTACAGGTTTTGTATTGTCACTATGAATTGTAATTTGGCCAATATAAAACGTCTTGTATCCTGTGTGTATTTAAAACATAACGTGGCTGCTGTGTTTGTTCCCTCTTCATGCCGAAACGGCAGAACGGATTTTGATGAAATTAAGTACCTAAACAGATACTTTAGGTCCTGGAATAGAACATATTATACTTTTTCCCTATTTATATTAAAACTAGCTGTACCCTGCCACGCTTCGCTGTGGCACATTCGCACATACGCCGCGATATGTCACTGATGAAAAAAATAGATAAAAACAATCCTTGATGCGGATTATATATCATGCTAAAATTTCAGCTCGATCGGTTCAGAACTTTTTGAGTTTTTGAAGCGTACATAAACCAACATAACATTTATATATATATATATAGATAGATTAATGATTCCCGTGGGAATTTATTCTATGCGGGTGAAACCGCGGGACGCTGTTAGTAATATTATAAATGCGAAAGTTCACATTTATCCTCTCTTCACGCCGAAACGGCTGAACGGATTTCAATGAAGGTTAGTATACAGATACTTCAGGTCCTGGAATATAACATAGGATAGTTTTTATCCCGTACAAATCAAGGGTTTCTGTGGGATATTATAATAGTTTACACGGATGGAACCGCAGAGCTCTGCTAGTTTCATTATTCTTTATTCCAACTCGAAAAAAATACCCAAATATTCTAGTGATACTTCATAGACTTTTTAATTTGTGGTATTTATATTTTCCTAGGCGATAGAGTCGCGTTGCATAATATTAAAATACAACTCCGATCACGCGGCAGCGTCGTCACTGAACAGTTGGGTAATGGTGCACCGTCCTATCAGGTCCGTTCTACGAAATGAAACATGGCAAGTTATCACACTTCATATATTTTACACAATAATATTCCAAAATGACGTTCACGGTACACTGGTAGATATATAAAAAATACAACGACTTAGGCTACATTTTGTAATCTTTATACTAATACAATTCAGTTTAATTATATTTATTTAATGTGGAGAAAATTCAATAATACACTAAAAGAAGCTATAACGAAGGGATACCGATGGAGTAAACATTGCGTACAATCATTCTATGTCACGAAGACCGGTCGGTTCAGGGTGTACCTACTGGTGTCGTGGATAGATAAGTGGGTATGAGCTTACGCTCACATATACCTCCAGCACAATGTGCATGTGACAACAATGATAGCCGGTCTTCGTGAATTATCTGTAAAAATAGTTAGATTACACTGCTCAAGTAAGTCTAGACACCTAATATGAAATGTTACAGTATTATAGAACATATTCGTTGCAGATCTCAAAACAAAAAAAATACTGCCTACTTTCTCCACGTTTCCGTAATCGTCGAAACACTTATAGCTAAGTAGTTATTAATATTTAGAATCAAAAAGTTAAAAGGCTCCGAACCTTTTTGCATAGCGTGTATAATTTTCAAACTGTGCTCGGCCGTGTAGTACCGGCTTTAGCGATATCAATCGAAAACACGAAGAACATTTAGAATAATATAATAATATGCTTTTAATAGGTATAAGTAATTGTTCGTATTATTAATCCATCACAATACCGTACGCACTCCCGCCATCTACTAATAAAAAGTTCGAACCCATTTCATTTATTTGCATTTTATTGCTAAAAGGTGTAGTCAAGGTCTAATTAATACGTAAATCCACAGCGACGCAAGCCCACGACTACGAGTGCGATTTCTTTGAACTAATGTCAAAAGACATCTGACATCTTTCATTTGTATGCAAAATCGTGTGCGCAGCCGTGGCCGTGCGCCGCTATATGTGGTGGGCTTAAGATGTATTTTTATTGCTTACCATCTTTTACGCAAACAAACATTTAAATTTAATTTAAAAGATTATTGAAGTAATTCCCCATTTCATAGGGAATTCCTATTTTTCAAGCACCAAGTAATAATAGGAAATCAAGGTACAAAGATTGAAATTGGGTACTAACTACCTAGTGCCTAAATAAATGCAATTATACGTAAATGTAAACAACTGGATGCACCCAGCTCCATTATTGAATACCCATAATGACAAGTAGTGTATTATGTGGAATGATATTCAAATGCAACATTAGATACAAAGTTAATAATTAGAAAAAAGCGAAAAAGAACACACATTGTAAATAATGATGTAGTGCGCGTATTGCTTTAGGAGGGAGGTGACGACAAATTGTCGTCAGCGGAGTGACCGCAACTGCTTAAAGCAGTCGTAAACGCTTTAAATTTGCTGTATTTATGTCAAATTTAAAACGTTTATGACTCTTACGATCTTTGAGGATACGCGGTCACCCTGTAGGTAAAAATGTCGTGGTTGTTGTCGGCAACACATTACTTGTCATGCCAACAACACCTTATCTTTCGTCTAATAATAAAACTGCCGTGACGACAGTTCTTGGGGTGTATGTTCAGTCGATCGGTCGGTCTCGGTTGAGGCCCCCTCTGTCTTACATAAAATGATTTATTATTAATATAAAGTGTAAATATACGTTACAATATGTACCTAATCCAAGTAATTAAACCAATTCTTGGTCCAATTTCATTTTGTGCGTCATATTCACGGATGTGATGCGTATAATGTTATGTTTAATTAACATTTTTATTTAATAACCTGGGGCCATATTGTGTAGTTCTGATGAAAATGTAACTGAGCTTCATTTGGACAAAATGTGAAATGAAGTACAGTTTCATTTTAATTATTCTAATTAAACCACTTTACTGTACTGATGGATTTAGGGTAAGCACAGGCAGATGATTCACTAATGCGGAGGCGAGAGGATGCGACTCGGGAACAATCAACGATGTCATTGTCGATTCAATTGGTCGTTTACGAGCCGCTTTCTATTTTCGCTTCTACGCTTCGGTGTATTATCTGCATGTTCTTTAGGTGAATAGTTAACAACATTCATGACACATTTTCCGATAAAAGCGATATACATTCGAAATATGGATTTACGTCTGAATTAAATTCTACACGTTACATTACAGTGGTGTATTTTTAATAATTAATAACTAAACTATATAATATATTGTAGACAGTTGTCGAATTAAACAACAAAACATTTCAAATGTTACTATAAATTATAAGGCAATTAATGTGACGAGGGCAGTACAGTGTCGCAATACTTTGCAATGCAAAGATCTGGGCGGCACCGCAACTGTCATAGCTGTTTACAATTATAAAGTACTTACTTTAATTATAACTTATTGCAAAACATTTTAATAGGTTTCGATGTTAACGACAACTCGAAGAGACGAAAACAATAATTACAATTGTTATAATAGAAGAATGTATAAGTATTACCATATGTAAATATTGTACAAAACACTTTAGTTAATGTAAATAAATTACGATTAGCGAAAAATAGTTACAAATTTGTGCGTATAACTAGGAATGTTAAGGTACTATGGGAAGCTATATTTTACATATCTATGTTACAGTATTAATTGGAAATTGTTAATTATTTCAATTCAATCATAAATTGATTGTTTACAATAATTATATAAATGGAAGAATAATTGAGGTACATTTTGGAATGTTAAGAAAATCACATTATGCCAATACTTAGAATTTTTTTGGTAGACATATTTTATAAAAATGTTTATTTTATCAATATAATTCATTTAATCTTCTACGATAACATGACAGGTCGAAAAACTTAAACATAAAGCGAATAACATATCTAAGTTTGATTTTTGTATGTTAGGGTGTGGTTACACGATTAATGTTGCATCGATGCTTTGATCAAAAACAACCGCGCAAGTGTTATAACCCGATTAGATCAGGTTGATCGATGAACCATCGACGTTATAGTGCTTTAATCGATGTTGATCAATGCACCAATCGGAGTCTCGATATTACTTTATAGATGGTAGATCGGTTTGATATTTGATACAATGATCGACGTTGATCATTACCACCGATCTAAATCGATTTAGTGAGTGTAATGACACCCTTATAAGGACTGCACCCACAAATGCATGTGAGGGTTGGTGGCCATTTACATATTATATCGTCACAGATTCGTGGATACATGCATTTCCTTTTCAGAGTTACGGGTCATGTTATCGTGGAATGTCTTATAGAATGCATACTTTAGTAATACATAGAGGGATAGTATTTATAGGATGTTACAATAACACATTCAAATCATGATCCTTAACTAGGATTCCCTTTGTCCCAGGAACCCAAGACTCAGAGCAAACACCTGTAGTTCACACAAATAATTGCTTTGCTCTGGCATCAAATCCGCCACTTGAGGATTTGCTACCGGTCTATTACCAACTTACGCCACGGAAGCCGTTTAGTATAAGTACGTAGTTATCTATATAAAAAATATTTATTAAATTCCTTGGGACATGTTAAAGTCTATTTCAATAATTGATTCGTTACATTATAATTTCGTTCTTTTTATTAATAGTTTCGGTGTTACCATATAGAAATAGAGCAGTAACTTACCTTCATAGAACGATATTAACGCGGCCAGTATGTGTGCACGCATGTACGCACACAAACATGACAATAATTCTGGAGGCTGTTACATAGTAGAAAGTTTCTGTACCTATTTATTGTTTATTTATCTAATACGTATACTTAGGGAGGTGGCTATAAATCTTAGAAATAAAGACAACCCTGCGTACTGCGGCTAGAGTAGGAATTTGAATCCAATGCTCGCCCCCAGTGATCATACATTTACGTTTGTACTTTGGATGTATCTAGCACTCTTTTCTAAGAATAATTGTCGCTGTGTGCGTGCTGTAGAACCCGCGTTTGGAACCATACTATGAAGGTAACTTACTTTTCTATTCATACTGTGGTATTCCGCAAACCTTTGACAAGATGACAGTAGTTGTATATAAGTAAACGCTAGGTTCGATCTAATACAAGTGTTTCTTTCGTCGATGAATTTCATTGTCTTAGGCGAAAGCGAAACGCGACAAAGCAAAGCGATGATTATCGAATAGTGCCTAACGTACACCTTGTCGTGTAGATCCGTTGGCAATCAAACGTAACCCATGGTAACGCTTGATTGACTTGTAAAAATGCTGTATTATTGCTTCTGACAATAAGTCATTTGAGTTTTTTTTTTAAGTAGAACGATTATTTTGACATTTCGAACCGTGTCGCATCGCGTTGTCATTTTTATTGCTACCTGAGACATTACGTAACGTAAATGCAGTATATTTAAACGCCTTTTTTTATATTTTATGCAGGTGAGGCTTGGTGCGTCTTGAAATATCCAAACCGATAAATAGGGCAAGTTTTTTGCGTTTCCCTATGGTGGCGCCTCTAGCGGCCAACACTGGTAGTTACAACTTAACCTGCTGTTCTAGTGTAAATGCTTACAAAAACTATGTAATTTATCTTTTCTTACTTCTTCGTTAATCATACGCAAATAAGTCATACAAACTATGCAGTACTTAAGTACATGGCAGGCCAAAGGCCGGCGCCCACCTAAGTAAGCGTGTGCTCTGAATTCAATTTACTCGCTTTGCTATGAAAGTTGAGACTAGGAAACGTTACGGCCGAATATGTCCATAGCAAAAGCGGCAGGTAACACGAAGCGTCTCTTAGGTGGACGCCCGCACTTCGATTAGACCCCCGACGTGAGGCCTCGTATCATCACAGAAATCACACAGTTAAACCGAAAATAAATTCTAAAACAACCAACATATTAAAATCTATACTTTTAACAATTTAGGAATAAAAACTAATGACGTTATCCTAATGTAAAAATAGGTAAGTATATTAAAAATACTAAATTGGATTATATTATACTTGCGTCGTCGAAGGTTCCGCTTGTTTGTATAGTCGTACAAGAACGGGAAATAGTCTAGCGGTACTAAATAGGTATTTATCTACATTTGCGTTTACTAATTGGAAGGCATTATTCTCACTAATGGGACGCGTTGGTTGCCGACTGCTGCCCCCTTCCCTCCCCCAATACTTCCGCTTAAATTTCGGTAATATCCCATCCATTTTTACGTTATTTTTTCAGTATATTTAGAAATAAGACGTGCGCGTTCTTACACACAGCTGCGTTAAATGCGTAGGACGCATTATCGCTATAACGCTGTTTCGGTCGATATACCGCGCCTGTGTGGTTTTGCGTCGTGACGTCATCGCGTCCAACGACATTATTTGGGCTCATTTCGTATACATCCATGAATACACTTTGGTATTAATAATATTCAATGTTATTGTAATATAACAATAGTTATTGTAATGTAAATTTGTACTAACATTACGTGTTTATTCGTTGCGTAGACCTTCCTAGACGCACGCGCACGTACGCGGGGTTGAAAGGCTGGGCAGCTGTTAGTACGTGTTGTGAATTTCACACTTACGCATGTGCACGTTAACAGTTTTACAAAAGAAACCGACTTGAGAACTTGATAGAGACAAAAATTGAAATCTAGCGGTTTTCCAATTTTATTATATGTATACAGTACAGGTCGGTGCGTATTCGATAGCCGTACGCAGCAGTCAGCTTCACGCGGCGCGTCAAAACAGACATAAAAAAACATTTTTAATCCCTTTTTCCGATTTTCGTTGTAAATGGCTAATTTATTACTATGAGCTAATTAGTAGTATGAGGTAATAATTATTATTGCATTAAAATTCTAAAGTTACTTATGTCGGTACAGTCGGGGACAAAGGTCTATGAACAAAACTTACAAATTCTTTACTCAAAGTTTAGAAAAGTAAGTTTAAGTATTTGGGTGTTATTTTATTACTCTACTAGCTGCGCCCCGCGGTTTCACCCGCGTAGTTCCTGTTCCCGCATGAAAAAAAAATATAGATGATAAAATATAGCCTATGTTACTCGCTGTCAATGTAGCTTTCCATTAGTGAAATAATTGTTTAGCCGAAACCTTACATATTTCCATACAAACTTTCATCGCCTATTTTTACTTTACCCCATAAAGGGTAAAGAAGAAAAGATAAGTAAGGATATATCTTAAGTGTCTATAAGTGAAAAGTACCTGTAACCGGCGAGCATTTATGAAGGGACTGAATAGCAAAAACGGCATTAATATGTTTCCATCTATTGCAGTCCTGTCGCTAGTGGCGCTAGTATCTATGCCCAAACTCCATTCTGCGACAGGCGATTATCCGTAATAATGATGTCTAGTGACACGATTGTTTTGCGACACGATTGCTGTCGCTTTGCTTTTGCATAGTTTTACGTAATCAGCAAGTTTGGTGCAACAGCCCACAACGATTGACGTTTACGGTCTATAATTGATATTTATCAATACCACTGATATATTGAAATCTTACGTAACAACACAATGAAGTGCGAATCAAAAATAAACGTGATTGGTACTTTTGTCATTATTAACATACGTTAAAAAAAAATATGTATTTGGTATAAGAATAATTTACGAATGCTTTTTTTATAAAGTTACCCTAAGTTTAATAACACCCAAAGTTAAATAAGTTAGCATAATTATGTGCAGTGAATTTTGTTCCTGACTGTACTTAATACATTTCATCGATCATTATTACGAATATATTTGATTCCTTACGTTGAGGTAAACATTTGCTTGTCTCAATATTCATGTTATTTCTATTTCTATTCAATTCCTATAAATCTAGAGCTGCCTCTTCAATACAAGTCACTATGAGTGTAGCATTTTAAAGGCTGTTTGTTGCCAAATATAATACAATAAAATTTTGGTCATTAAATATTTATGATTGATGTAAAATACACGTAAATACAAAACATTTATTAACGAATGTGTCTCTTGTATTGCTTGTTATTTCACGTGTAATTTGCTTTAATTAAGTATACATAAATATATTTTATAAAAAAACTCTGCAAAAGAATGACCAAAATACCTCATCTGATCGTAAGCGTTGTAAGTTCATCAAAAATTATTAATATACTTAGTATGTTCTGAAACTTGATCCGGCAAGCAGAACTGGAGGCCTACCATGACCTTGTTACTGCCATTTTCAACCTAAACTGGATATAGTTTAGGTTGAAAATGGCTTATTATTGACTCGATTATTGGCTTATTAGGTTGCTGCCATTTTCAACCTAACCTATATCCAGTTTAGGTTGTAAATGGCAGCAACATAAAAAACAAGACGTCACGGTACGATTATACGACGCGGCTCATTTTAGGCCCTCAACTGAATCGCTATAAGAGGTCATGGTATGCCTCCTGCTTCGACAATATATTCTTAATATATTATACGTCGAGTGGTACAAACACATTGCTGTGTATAAGAATATGTGTGTCGTTTATTTGCGAGCAGAATGATATTGAGGTGACCAAACGTTCTGGTCGCAAATGAGCGATGTTTTGTGCAATCCCAATGTCTACCACTGGGTTATCACTGATTCCGTTGCAAAAGGCAGACGGATAAGCTACTTCAATAGCTAAGCATACACGCATAGATTTACCCGACAGACGTGCCTGGCAGGCAAAACTGCTGGTGTATGGTGAAAACAGACACATCCGACAGGCAAATTCGTGTCTGTTCACACATAGAATAGAATAGAATAGAAAAACTTTTTATTGTACACCAGAAACAAAAATAAACACAGTACAGAAGAATTACAATAGGTAAACAAGGGTAGTACAATTTACCTACACCAGCAGTTTTGCCTGCCAGACACGTCTGTCTGGCAAATTTGTGCGTGTACACGTGTTACAGAATGTAAAGGAAGCCCGTTTAACAATGATGAAAACGAACATAATTAATTGTGAAGAATGCTGTAGTACCACTCTTTACCTAATCCTAACATGACTCGAGGGTTTGTTGGGTTGCCGCCAGGTCTGTGTTGCGTGGGGTTTACCTCCCGTCTCGCCGCTGGAGGACCTCGTAGAGGACGATGCTGGAGTCCACGTCGCTGTCTTCCTGAGGCCAGGTCTGCTTCACTAGTAGGGGTTCGTTGAGCTCGCCATTCTGCTTCGGAGATCTGGAGTGGCTGGAATTAGGTTTATGACAGGTAAATACCGTGACGAGAAGAAAAACCTCTATATTGATGCCCTACTGGATAAAGGCGTTACAGATTTCAACGGATACTGGTACGGGTGGGGAAGGGGTTGGGATTTGGGGGATTTAGTCGTGCCTATGCCGCCTGCGTTGTAATTTTTTTTTTATTAATGCATCATAAGGGTCAAAACCGAAAGAGAGAGTCTATAGCACGCAAAAAGCCTGCCACGGATTTGCTGAGCCACACTTTGTGCCATGGCACCGAGCAGATTCGTGTTACCTGATGGTCATAGCGTCGAAGTCGTCGTCTATAGCGCTCACGGTGCCCGCCACGGATTTGATGAGCCACACTTTGTGTGCGATGTGTGCAATGATGCCCAGCAGACACACTCCCAGCCCCGATACGTTGATAATGCTGAGCTGATCGCCGCTCACCTCCACAGCAAGGACTAGGATCATCATCTCCTAGAAATGGCGATGGGAAATTATTGATCACAATTCAATGGCTTTTGCTCGCGAACTCATTCAATCTTCAGATTCACTTAAGGCGGATTTCCGTGGTTCGCGGCTCACGCGACTAACGCACTCAATTCTTACTGGCGCTAACAGCAGCGGCGCGAATAATTGTCCTTGAGTGCGTGCTTATGCGTGCGTACTGGGCGCGTACACACACAAGCCGCGTGTGGTATCCTTCTGTGAAAATAACTCACTTTTATATTTCATCTTAGTACCTTAAAAATTCCAGCAATGGACAGCGTTAGACTAGAAGTGTATGTGACCACGAGGAACTCGCTGATCTCCATTGCGAAGGCGATGGTGGCGCCCACCGAGACTTTCAGGATGGTCGGCATCAGCTGCTCCGGAGCCTGACTGCCGAGGAACCGGAAGCACTCAAGACCTGAATACCAATAAAAAAGCCGTTAAATATCATAAATAGATAATGAAACACGATCCACATACATAGGAGGTCAGAACCTCTAACTAGGATTCTCTGTATCTAGGAAATCAAGAACTATGAGGACCATGGTCCTACAAACACCTACAAAATATAAGAGATAAATCCGCCCATTGTACTATAGGTTAAGTCTAACTATAGTCTACCTATAATTTATTTTGACAGTATGTTCGTGGGTAAAAACGTCATCTATATGTCTGAGTTGGTAAATTTGCTTATTTGGCTGGATTGACCGGGGTGTCTAAAGCCTGACCTTTAACTACTAAAATAGTCGTTAAAGGTCAGGCTTTAGCGTAGCCTCGTGCCTTCCGACGGCCGAACCCCTATTAAGGTCGATTAGAGTGCACGGGTCGAGCCGCTGATGAGATAAGATGGGATAAGTCATCTCATGATCATCATCAACCCATAACGTCCCACTGCTGGGCACGGGTCTCTCCTCACTTTCGTGAGGAGGGTTAGGACATAATCCACCACGGGGGCCCGATCCGGATTGGTGGATAACATACCTACCTCCGAAATAATTCTCGGGTAGGTATGTGGGTTTCCTCACGATGTTTTCCTTCACCGAAAAGCGAGTGATAATTACGCACATATGTTAATAATATGTACATAATACGTACATATGTACATAATACTTACATATGTACATAAGTCATCTATCTAACTCCAATAAGTTATATATTGAAAATCTTTTTTAAAAAGTAGCCCGAATTCATGAACCATCTAACAAAACGACCACGCGCGCTCACACCTACCCCTCTTCCAAAGTTATATGATCGACTTTTCCTATAACGGTAGTAACTCGCAATTTTCGTCTATTTTAATCGATCTCGTTTCTCGCAATCACTAGTGTAATGTGTCTATCGCGTCACCCACCAAAACTGATAGATTTTTTTGTTTGCAGAGTTAGATGCTTGCATTGCCCGTAGAGTATAAAAAACGTCTTTGCTCGAAATAAATAATACACCTTCAAACATAGCGACGAACGGCAGCAGCGATATAAACATCCAGGGCTGCACATGGAACACCATGTCCACAGGGTTGTGGAGGCCGAGCTTGGACTTCTGCATGAGGAGCTGCGCAAAGGTCCAGCGGAGACCGGCCGCGAAAGACGCCAGCAGGAGGAAGTTGAAGCCGAGGAAGTTGAACTGCGTCGCCTTGTACGTGAACATGATGAGGCCTGTGGCGATCATGAACACGATCCCGACCAGCGACCACGACTGGAAAGATTTAAGCGGTACTCAGTAAATGGTTTCCCTGACTGGATGATACATGTGATGAGCAGTTACTATTATACTATTCTTATGCCGAGCATTAGCTTGGTTTGTGGTGATTTACCCTACGTAGTTTTTTTGGACTTAGCAATCGAGTTAAAAACGAACTTTAGGAAGCTACAAGCCAGACAATACACAATTTATCCAGTCAGAGGCAGTAGTGAAAAAGAACAAGCCGCTACGGGCGCAAAACAAAATGCCTAGAACTCTTCTGGTTTTATATAAGTTCATAACACGGCCCCAGGGGGTCGTCATGAATAATAAATAAAAATATATTGTCCCTCGTCAAAAGCTGTCAAACTCAGAAGTGTCGTCAATGCCCGGTGGTGTAGCCGTTTCAGGATAAATAAGGGTTTGAAGTGACATACGTCGTAGCAACTAATCGCTTTATTACCTAGTAGGTAGGTAAAGCATCTACGGATATAACGACAAAATCGAATATCTTTTTACTTTACTAAAGTACCAAAGATAATCATTTTAGAAAACACAATTCAGAAAGATGACACACATTAGAAATATTATTTGTCGATAAACTCTTGCTCAAATTGATACAGATTTTTCGCGACGCATTACTTCCAAGTAACTTATCTTTGAACTGTCTTGTTCCAATACAATCCTAGATAATGAAGTCAAGTCGTACCTACCCAATTTTTCTGAATTTGTCACGCCCCCGCTCCGTTGAATCTTTGTTCTACTTGTGTTATTTTTTATTTAAAATAGTCACGAAAGTATTATAGTCTACCCCTGATGGCCCCTCATGAGACAATCAGTGAAAATTTGACCAAGTCCATATAGTTTCTATCAAAGTCAGCGGCATTTTAAAAAAGCCTATAGGAAACACAACAATTGCTTGCGATTGCTTACCTTCTTCAGCGTTCAGGCAATGAACCATAAAACTGAAAAGAACACAGTAGCTTGCGAAATTGAGCTCTATGCCTCAGTATTGAAATGCAAAATTACTATGGAAATAAGTATCAGGAGAGCAAGTTAATCACGACGTGACTATGCTTTATTCCGTAGCGGTAGCGTCGATTGTCGAGTGACAAAACAAGTAGTAGCTTTGCTTGTGATTGGTACTATGACCGACGCTTTACTTGTTTAATCTATCGTTATTTTTTCTGTGTTAAGGAAGCTACTTTCCGCCTGATTAATGATGAATTGATAATGGAGGCGTTTGTTGTTACGAGTTTGTCGAATGAGGTTGTGGTTGCCGACCGCTGCGGTCCATGTTTATTAGGAAGCCAAAGGGACTCTGAAAACCAAAACTACTCCAATAGGGAATCTTTGGAAAATATACATATCTACATACTGCTATCAATCGATATAAACTAGGGCCGACGGCTTATTGTTTATGGGATATTAAAATGAGGATTTATTTGTGAATTCAAATACGTAATTGTGGTAGAGGCCTACCACTACAAATACGTAGAGACACATACATAAAAGCGTATAGGATAGAAAAGATATTCAGAAACCGCACTGACCTTCTTCTCAAGGCCAAGTATGATCGCGAAGCCCAGGATGAAGATAATCGTGGTGGACTTGGTCATAGTGTACAGGGATATGGTGACGAGCTCTAGGCCCCAGTTGGAGAAGCCCACGTCGATGCCGCTGGCGAGGCCCGTGGGGCCCACGGAGCGGAGGCAGGTTAGAAAAGGCAGCAGCAGCTGGCTGGTCCCCGTGATCAGGTGTAGCACCAGGCGCACCAGCACGGACAGAAGCCACTTCACGACCAAGTGGTACATCACCACGGTCAGTGGGAAGCGGAACTCCTGGAAAAAAGAGATTGGGTAAAAGTCGGGCTCGGTTAAAGTTTCTCATGTCAATTTGAGCCATTTGAGTGTCAGCCGTCATTTGTGTGTTTGTCTGTCTGTCTTTTGTGTTTTGAACGTCTGCCTTCCAAACAGAGAGATGCGAGTTCAAACTACCAAAAATAAAGCGTCACGATCACATAGATAGAACATAACCTCTAACTAGGATACGTCGTATCTAAGGAATCAGAACCATGGTCCAATAAACACCCAGGTGCAAAAATTTATTGTTCACACAAAGCTTTGCCATGTGCGGGAATCACATATCGACGTGTTGTTATGTATGTAACGATCACTCGCTTTTTGGTGAAGGATAACATCGTGAGGAAACCTACATGCCCGAGAATTATTTCATAGGTATGTGATCCACCAATCCGGACCGGACCCCCGTGGTAAATAATCGTCCTCACGAAAGTGAGGGGAGACCCATGCTCAGCAGAGTGCCAATGAGAGTTGTGATGAAGTGTTCTGGGTGTGTGAAACCATGCACAATGGGTGTTTGAATGGGTGCACCTACTTAATACCACCATTTCCTTAATACTACCATTTTCTAAGTAACTATTTTGACTGATTGATTGAACTAGTCTTCTATTCTGCCGAGGTGGAAGAACGCGCCACAATCACGTACATAGATCCTGACATAGGCTTACCTGTACGTATGGGGAATCAGAAACCACGAGGAACATGACCCCACAAACGCCCACTCAAAGCAAATACCTGTGGTTCACGCAAATATTTGTCCTACACGGAAATCGAGCCCTTAATCTAACACTTCTCGGTCGGCTCATCACTAACTTACGCTGCAGTGGCCGTATAAGATATAGAATATATAGAAAGAAGGAAAGAAGAAAAGAAAGAAAGAAGAAAGAAAAGTATAGAAAGAAGGTACAGGTTAAGATTTGAACTTTTTAATTTCTTTAAACTAACGTCCGACATACATCTGACATCTTTAATTTTTATACGAAAAGCCGTGGCCGTACGCCGCTATGTGTGGCAGCCTTTACGCTATATTACATAGGTATACATATGAAAAATGTAATGTAATTGGTATTTTTTAGTGTGGCGAAACATCATCATCATAGATCCATATCACCCCACTGTTGAGCACGGGCCTCCCTTCACTTTCATGTGGAGGATTAGGCCATAAACTACCACGAGGGCCACATTCGGATTGGTGAATCACCTACCTACCTCCGAAATACTTCTCGGGTAGGTATATGGGTTTCCTCACGATTTTTTTCTTCACCGAAAAGTACCAAAATCAACCGTACAAGTTTTAACTCCATCGGTTGAACGATGCGCGAACGCATAGAACACGAACGTACGAACAAACATTCATTTTCATCATGATAAAAGACAAGTGCTGTTGCTTTACCTCAGTCCACACCCACCAACCATAAAATATACCGTAACTTGAAATCCTAGGTCCGTGACCGTAACTATCAAAGCTTTGCTTTGACAGGAATATACAACAAACCGTTACGCTGTCTAAACGCATTATTTATTTAATCCGGAACTTACAAAATTATTTCTCATATCGGTATGAAAATAACATCGCGAAGAAATTCGCAGAAAAAAAAACTGTCTGCATAGATTTAAAAAATTATCTGTTTGTATGGTGTTGGCATACTGGTTACGCAGCACAGGCTTCGTAGCCGGCCGACGGGGTATCAGATAAAAAGCTGTTCATGACACTTCTCGTGGCCTACCTCGGTGGCATCGCCTACGACCCACGTACCAACGTACGTCACGTGTAGATAGGCACTGTAAAGCCTACTTTATACAGGCACGATATCATCGGTATGATATCAATATAATCCCACAAAAAAATATGAAGGGAGCCAAGAATATTAAGAATATGCGTGGTTGTTGACTTCGTCGACAAATGAATTGAGATCTAAATGGGTGCCAAGTTCTGTAAATAATCCTGAAATTTATTTATGTACTCAAGATACCCAACAATATAATAACAGTAACTTGCGTAAAACATGAAGAAGAACATTATAGCAGGTGTCACTGTTGTATGTTGATTAGTCAAATATAATATATTTTTTGTGTAAAAACTAGCGTGTCGCCCACCTAGGGGACATTGGGTCACCCCTAGGATATTGGGTAAACATTCTGGCTTTAAAAGGGTGATAAACAAAGGCGTGTATCGAATTTGCTCTTTTGTGTCTATAAGCTATTGTTTTGGTAAACCCAATGTTGTGGATATCATTCGCTGTCTGGCAAAAAGGGTCATTTTCAGTTTTCGTCATCTACATTAACTAAGACAATATCTACAAGTCACTAATTACCATTGATTTTTTAATTAGTATGTTGGCACAGTGTGGTGAGTAAGCGACGGACTGATGTTCTTTGTGTGAATGAGACTAGGCGGAAAGGATGTGACACTACCACACATGGACCCTACAAAACCTATTAGTTTGAAGTTCCAAAAACCAGAAATAGGTGTCAGGGAGTAGACGTACTGCTTTCCTCTGGGATTGTAGCATGCGGCAAATGTTTTCGATCAGAATCAATTGAAGCGATCAGATGTTTTTCTATTAAATGATCACCTATTCCTCTGACAGATTTTTTAGATTGCTAGTATCATTAGGCCATAGTCTCACCTGAGTTAGCGACAATGTGGTGGACAGTGGAGCATTCTTGTCTACAAGATACACCTATTCACTATAGACTTGAAAACAGATGATAGCACTCGGAAACAAAAACGCTGGCAGGGTGTTCCATTATTTTGCTGTTCGAACAATAAAAGTGGCTGCAAATCACTTTGTGCAGATTAGAGGAATATCAACCATATTATATGGATGTTATGTTTCTGTACATCTTGTCTGATAGTGTAAAATAGATGGAGGAATAAGCGACTGTATTGAAACATTGCCTAACTTTGATGATCAGTAAATATATTTCAGTCAATCTATACCAACGATTGATATGCATTATGTGTGTATGTTTTTCGCTGTAAGTGTAATTTTGTTACTGAATAGTGTGAGGTGTACATTTGTACAAATACAAAATAATTGGTTTAGCAAAAATAGATTACAATAAACTAATACACAGATAACTAAAGGCCCACGCACTAGGGCATGCCTGTCTCGCAGGAGACCGTAGCCTTTTACTAAAACAAAGCAGAGAACTCCAGGATTTACCATTAAGATACTAATAGGAAAATCACTAAATATGAGATTTGCATCTGTAAGGATTTTAAGAAAATATTTTTAAAAGTGAGTTTAAACAGAAGCAAGGTTTTATGAGGTTTTATGTATCATAGGAAATAGAATAGATTGAGCCCACAATGGTATCTGCTTATTTTTCAAATGAGGTAGTGCTTTATTATGGCTTATTTACAGTAAATGATTTGAATTCTGAATTTTGACAGCAAGCTGATCTGATGATAGATGTGGAAGGTTGACAATGGAACCCCTAACTAACTAATAGTAGATTGATGGTGTTTGTGCTCATTTTGATCAGCTTGCATTACAGAATAAATACTTTATAAAAGTTTGCCTGGATATAACTTTTTAAACTAATAACTTATTTACTTCAGATTCTTATACAAGTTTTATAGCACCTGCTGGTTTAGGTATGGCTGTATTTACTTGATGATACAACGTCAAGTTTGTATCGTCGTGGCATTTATTTACTTTTAATCTAGTACCTACACACTAGTTGCAGCTTAGTAATCATTTCTTATCAATACCACAATAACAATCCAGTTATGTGGCACTTTTTTTGGTGGGTTGTAGTAAATTGAATTCAAATTCATACTGGCTGTGTTGCGAGGTAAATAAAGTTATATTATAAAAAAAATCTAACATTTTAATAAAGTAAACACCAACAAAGTAGTAAACTTTTTCTTACCGTTAGAAGCCATCTCTGGTAGAACGTTAACCCGATAGATAACGAAAAGTAAAGCATGATGAGGCCCAAAGACAGAAGTCCCTTTTGAAAGAATATTTCGGACCATTTTCCTTTTGGTTTAGTCGTCACCACGTCTTCTTCGAGATCAGGTTTTGAAGACAGCTGTTCATACTTTGCGCCTGCCATTTCGAATGCAGCGCGGCCTTATTACTTCCGCAAAGGCGCCCTGGCGCATATCAAGTCCACTACTATTTAACTTTTTTGCACTTTACCGATTCTTATCACCCCTCCGCTACTAAGGCTTCGTTCGTGAAACACGGGGGATGTGTTGACTGCTCTCAGGCCTGTGCCTGAAACAATCGCTTTCAATCTGACGATGACGGATGACTGCTCTGTCTGACGGAAGAATGTATGACGTTATAAAATAAACTGCTTGACATATCAGATAAATGGCACTGACATTTAAATCGAATGTCATAAAAACGAGTTTTTTTTTTATAGCTTGCTACGAAATCCAGTCTCCTGTCAATATTTAAAATTATTATTGAACGTGTATGAACTGTGAGATTCGTTCCTTCGTCTGTACGTCAACATTTATCAATCCGTCAATTTCAAAGTCATTTAATTAACCTGATACTATACATGTATTCTGTGGTTAATTCTTGACAGAAAAGAAATCTCAGTCCAAAACGTTGGTTCAGTCGGTTGCCATAAAATAATTTTATTACGCTTTGCTAGTTGCAATGGATTTTACTGAAGGGAAGTGTTACTAATTTCGAAAGTTTTTAACAGGTTAGTGTTGTTCGTATGTTGTGCAGTTACTAATAACTGATTCAGGCGTAGGTAAACGTAAGTAAAAGTGTGTCCTTCTGCCAAGTAAGAAAGTTTACCAAATGGAAGACTTAGAATTTCTTTAAAAGTTTATTATTTAACTCTTCAAAACAGTAAAGAAATATCACAGATAACTTTTTATTTACACTATGAACGACTAAATAGAGCAAAGAGAATAGTAGAAGTAAAAGATTATTACGATCGTGATAATGCTTTTGTTAAAATTATATTTGGTGTGAACATTCTATGAGTAGGTACGTACGTTGGTATTTTTTTCTTCTAAAATTATACGCCGTGCGTTCACCTACAAAATGTGTAACGCTTTCGGTTGGTTTTGACTGGCCTGAATACGAATTCAGCTATTTTAAAATCGCAATGTTTGCGCGGTGTTTACCCCCAGTGGGCGAGTAAAAAGAGTGCATTGGTAAAAGTTGGCGGTACGTGCACGGTGCCCAGTCCGGCAGCAAGTTCTCTATTGTTTATTTGCCGTAATTCTCGGTGAGTTTTGTACTCAATTCCCTTATAACTTTAGTCAACAAAATTGTTGTTCAAGACTCTTGTGTATGACCTCAATATGGTATCAACATAGTAATTATGTCTGTGAATCATAATTCTGTTGGGCTAGGAATTTTATTCTTTATCATTTTATCAGTTACCGAAAGTTTTTTCTTTTGGCAGGCTAGGGGTAGATGTGTTTTAAAAGAAGTTTTAATTCAAAAACAAAGTTTGTCAAACTTTTCACAAAAGTTTCAAACCATTGATATGACCTTGAAAAACATATAGCCACCTCAAAGAAATGTTTTAAAATTATATCTAATGGCTATTAATGGGAATTTTAAATTTTTAACAGGAGTATTTGTATGCTAAACTTTCTGGCAGATATGAGAACTTCCTCGCAGCTATTATTTTAATTTGTCGACACTATTATGAACCTAAAACACTGATGGTGAGATACCAGTTTATCATGCCTAACAATAACATGACCGCAACACCATAAATGTCCACATAGCTTCATGCAAAACCACGGGGGGGACACACCACCAAAATTTGGTGAATCCGTAATTAACACTTTCACTGCTGAGCCGATTTTCTTGTCTAGCCACGGGTCGGCTCTGCACACTCCATAGTGTTTTCCCATACAACAAACACAACAGTTATGTTTTCCTGCACTTGTGGCAAGGTATCAAAAATACAACAGTTGTGTTTTCAGCAGTGAATGTGTTAAGTATGTATAATTTTTATTTTAGCTTCGAACTTTTTATTTATTCCACCTGTAGTTTCCCACTGCTGTTCTTTATAATATTTTTTAAACCCAATTTCTTTATAATATTTTTTACAGTATAACACTATATAAAATAGCCTACAGTATCGTGGTATGAGACAACTCATTGTGTTCATTGGCATCAGATGAGCTAGGCATGTTGCCAAGTATTACTCTGCGGAGTCGATGACTGGCTGCAATTGCTCACTATTATATTTTGGATATTGTGAGCAACATGTAGATAGCCTCATCTGGTACCCTTTCTTGACTTGCAACATTTGATTTCTAGTTTTAAGGTAGGTATATTGAATTTTTTTATTTTATGTGTGTATAATAAAGCAGATATCTTTAACTTATTACTTACTGTTATATCATTTTGAAAGAGCTTTAATCCTCCATATTATCCGGTCCAATTTGGCTGTGATCAAATTATTATATGATGTAAAGAAACAAATAAATCACGCTGAACCCCAGTTCGGACTTATTGTTGTAACAACTTTGCAATAGATTTTGCTCAAATTCCTTGTTTGATTTGATTTTGCTGAAAACTAAAATTATTACATGAACTACTAGAAAAAAAATTCACAAGGTCTGATCAACCGAAGGCAAGTTGTTGTTGATAAAATTATATGTCACTACCACATACAAACATCGACAAAATTTCATGAAGATAGTGGGGTGCGAGATACACAGGTTGTATCAAGCCAAGTAGCCCATGCCTTCCTACTATGAGCAACCAGCAATGACCGCTGGTCATGTTTTGCAGGGGCCAATATAAAAATCTATCACTCTATCTTGGCAATGATGCCCACTGACTGTCATGCTCCTTGTGCCCAACATCCTGTATAAAAGAGGAACTTACCCCAGCTTTAGACTTTGCAGTGTGGGCTTCGCTTTTGAAGCTACACAATAAGACCGCTCCTATTGTCTTTGAATGCATAAAAGTAACTATCTATATTACAAACGGATTTATTGAACCTTTGTTAGTTGCCAAATTTCAAAAACGCTATCATAATCTATCTTATCGGCCCAAAAACATTTATGGAATCTCCCAAATATCATCAAACACAATTTTATAATCGTGCAGAAAGGATGTCTGAATGTCAAAAATTATTTGCCATGAACTTGGTATTAATGTGTTGTAAAAAGATCAACGAAACGGGTTAAGAAAACCATAACATCCTAACGCATTGTCCTAGGTGAGCGAAAAACCCAATAGCGCGATACGATGCGACTCGTTACTGCGAAAATATCAATAGCTGACACTACACGTTGGCCTATGTCACATGTCCACGCGACAACTTAGGTCTCATGTAGGTACTGCTATTATTTGATATTTTTGCAGTGTCTTGTTGTTGCGTTCGTCCTTCACCTAGGACAATGAATGAGCAACCGACAGCGCCAATACCGATATCTCAAAATACAAAATTTCGATCGGGTCATGCTTTAGGCCGCTAGTATCATAATGTATGTTATTATCACTCGCTTTCGGTGAAGGAAAACATCGTGAGAAAACCTACATACCCGAGAATGATTACTGTAGTATGTGACCAGATCCACCAATACACGAAAGTGAGGCCTTATCGGGACCCGTGATCCGAATATTGATGATCATTATTAATGATTTGATCACATTGTCGTACAATAAAATAAGTACCTGGATGACCGAGCTTTGCTCGGTATTTTTTTTTCTTTTATGACATTTTCTAAAAATGATTCCTAGCTAGATCGATTTATCGCCCCCGAAACCCCCTATATACTAAATTTCATGAAAATCGTTGGGGCCGATTCCGAGATTCCAATTATATATATATATATATATATAATAATAGGAATCTCTGTATATATATACAAGAATTGCTCATTTAAAGATATAAGATATGTTCCCATATAATGCTGAAATAGAATCGGTACATTTTAGCAATACTAAAAACTGAAAACGTCAAACGAAGTTAAGTTTAATTTTCATAAGAGTAACACAATAAGGCCGCGGGTCAGGAGCGTTTAAATACGGAACTTTGGATTAGCACTAATCTATTTATATTGCGTATGCGTGATGCGGCTGGATAGAAAACAGATGTATTGATTGCCTACGCATCGCGTGCGGATTCAATCATATTTGATGAACAAATCCATATTTATTTTATTAGAAAGCTGTAGCAGTAAGTAATAAAAAATGTGTATCTAGCTGGTACATCGGCGAGAAACTAAGCGCTAACCCGACTTGCGCAATGAGTGTTCCGTGGCGGTAACGGATTACGTTTCTAGTAAAAAACAATGTAACATGAGATCCCCATTTCTTAGAATTTCTGCGCCAGTTCAGTTAAAGGTGATGTCTAATATCTATTAAAGTCTACTTCACAATGTCACAGCCATTAGTCCACCAGTGCATAATATTAATGCATTAAATAAATTAAATATAAATGTATCGTGAAGTTTCCCTAACACCCACTCGGTGCTCACTGAGGCTAAAGTTACGAGAATCAATTTCCTTGTCAGAAACGGTCTGTCCGTCGGCCTGTCCAACGAACGCGCTATGTACATTGCGAGGAAGTTGTCCGTCGGACATTCTATTGAACAAAATTTCCCGTTGGTAGACGACGGTCCTATGTGAATACTGATTGATATCAGAACTGTTGGAATGGCGTTGACGGCACAAAACGTAAATAAGTTTTTTTGTCGAAAAATATACTATTTCAGTCAAGCTTTTATAAAGTAGACACACATATGGCATACATATGACATACATATGGCATTGCAATTGGCTGGAATGGGCCCAAGAATCATCAATCTACTATTTGTCATTAAAGACTAAACATTTCTGCTGTCCATATTTATGGAAAGTCTCCTAAAAACGTTTTCCTGTAACTATAACGGTTAACACTTTCACTGTTGAGCCGATTTTCGTGTCTAGCCACGGGTGCGGCTCCGCTCACTCCATAGTGTTTCCCCATACAACAAACACAACAGTTGTGTATCCCGCAGTCGAGGCATGTTATGAAAAACACGACAGTTGTACCTGCCCTTACTGTCCCGTCTCAAAATTTCTCCCTGTATTTCGTCCCTATCAGAGGAGCAGCTCGGTTGTCATCATACATTGTATAGTCATCGAAACATTTAAAAAAAACCTCATCATCAACCCATAACGTCCCACTGCTGGGCACGGGTCTCTCCTCACTTTTCGTGAGGAGGGTTAGGCCATAATCCACCACGGGGGCCCATTCCGGATTGGTGGATAACATACCTACCTCCGAAATAATTCTCGGGTAGGTATGTGGGTTTCCTCACGATGTTTTCCTTCACCGAAAAGCGAGTGATAATTACGTACATATGTTTTACAGAAACACATTGGTACGTGCCTGCACTGGGATTTGAACTCACGACCTTCTGATTGGAAGGCGGACGTTCTCCCACTAGGCTACCACCTCTGCAAAAAAAACCTACTCAGTTGAAATAGATATACGGGAACGAAATTAATATTGTCTTGTTAGATTTAACTTCAACATTTATCCATCTATAGTTCTATACTGTCTAAATAAAAGCTTTTAATAAAAGAAAACATTCTATACGTTTAGATTGAATATCAAGCTCATATTTGTTTCCAGCAAAAGCTGTGAAAGGTGATAAAGCTATTCTTCCATGAACACCTGCAGTAGAGTCGACATTTTTTATTTCGCGACGGTAGCTACCTCTTCGGCGGCGAACACTTGGATGGGTGACCGACTAGCTGCATAAAGTTTGAGCATTTCGGCACGTTCAATGGTCGGTCCCGGTTAATATAGCAGATGCATAGTAGTCATTAAAGTATCTCAGTGGTAATTGGGTGGCCTGACAAACTGCCACTAGTATGCGCATGATCATTAGCAATTACTTTGTTCCGCTGCCTGATTATGTAAACTTGCAGTAGCAAACGACAGTAATCACTACTATGGTCACTAAATGTCACCAGAACTCCTCATATTACGGAAACCGATCACCCGCCTGTTGTTCCGCCTGTACTTTGGCTATAGATACCAGCGAAAGGACTGCGATAGATAGAAACATATTAAGGCACTTTAAAAGTGACATTTGAAAGTAATGATCGTGAAATTTAACTCTGTCGCAAGCCTGTCGTACGATTCGTAATATGGTAGTGGTAGTAGAGGTTCCCTGTTTCCATGCATTATCTGCGCACTAGTTGTCCACTTGTTTGCGCGACCTTTATCATTAATTCACTGCATATGGACTGAGAATAAATGCCCTTTCTTATTATAGCTTGTTAATTATGTAGCCATTAAATGAATTCTTTGTTCCCGTGCCGTGGTGACTAACGCACGAGGACGGGCGAGGTGGATGTAATTCGTATTACGTATCTACAAGTGGTTGATTCTGACTGGATAACCTCGTCCTCGGTAAATTTACTCCAGAAGTACTCAGTGATAACAAAAACTTGTTGATTTTTTTTTCGAGGAAGGTCTTGGATAATGCTTATTCGGTACTGCATCTTATCAAAATGAGCCTAAACAAGATTAGTTCCCTCATAGTTACTGTTGAGTTTCGTTGTCTTCCTTCCGTCTCTATCATCAGATCAGCTCGCTGGTATAATAATATTTTATACCAGCGAGAAATATTGTTTTAATGATTCCATGCCATTGGATCATATCGCTACATGTATTTCTGGACTCCCTTATCAGCTCCCTGATATTATACACTCAATAAACGATTATAACGATACGAGTAGGCATTGTTACTTTTTCCTATAAGTGAATAATACATATCTCTACCCGCGACTTCTTTCGCGATAGTATTTGTTAATACGTCGATATTAGAAGACATTGTTACGAAACCTCACACTGTGCGAGATCCGACACGCACTTGGTCGGTTTTTATAAGATTCTTCTTATCACATAACATAAATACCACAGCCTAACTAAATTATTATAATACTCTACAACCATCTACATTAGAATACTCGAGAAAACAAGAAGGCAGGCTAGACTTATCACGATATTTTTCGGCACACGCATATTAACAATATACCTATGCAAGCAAATAAAGCCGTGAAGAACATGAATTAATATATATATATATATATATATATTATATGATTTATTATAATATGTATAATACACACGTCCATGCGCATAGATAGATCACACACACACATATACAATTAGAAATATACAAACAAGTTTATCATTATGTACATTATAGATTTCTGGGAAGTAACTCCAAATTCTATGAAATATCTGATAATTGAATGTAATACGAGTTTCAATTTATTCAGAAGTAAAGCATTGAATATTCATACCGTTCCTCAAACGGTCGTTACGTGAAGTTCCCGTGCTACTATTAAATGCCCGCTAACTCTAATAGTTACGAAACTTCCTAGTTTCAATCGCTTGCACTTTCAGTTGGCGATATAATCAAAAATAAAAAAAAACCTTCTAAATTACGTATAATTTCAATTTTTATTTTATATAAAATATTTTTATTTGACAGTGTAACGAGATGAGCAAGTCGTTCACCTGATGGTAAGCGCCACGCCTACCCATAACAGTTTCAGTGCCACCCAGAACATTGCATTGTATAATCTTGCGCGGCACTGCACTGCGCTCGTCACTCTGATACATCGGTTCTAAGGTCTCAAATGCCCAGTAATTTCGCAGGAAACAATGCTCTTCAAACTGGAACACAGTATTGTTTGCACTCTACTGCTGTATGTATCATTCGTTGTTAAAAACAGCATTACAGGGTCTAGTTTTAAAGGAAAAACAATTAAAAACGAATCCATACACGATCATAAGAAGGTCTCTGCATTTAGATTAGACCCCAAATAGAAGGTACAATTATTGAAAAAAAACACTCAAAATTCAAATCATTTATTATAATTTCCATAAACTCTTGAACGTACACGACATTGAGATATATGAACACTTTTTTACACCTTATTTGATTATAGGCATTTTGCTTGTTTTCGTTGATGGACCTTCTTTTCCTATGCCCTTCATGTGTATTTTCGTCGTTAATAGAGCAAGTATGACATCCAATAAAGAGAACAGCGGGCGTTACATTGTTCTAATTAAAGTATCCTGGTTGTGATGCGGCTGAGATCATCGAGTCGGATGCTCATGTGTCGGTGTCGTCGCCCAGCGGTCATTCGGCTCACTGACCACACACCTTCGAGTATTTATTTCACTTATTGCCGAGAAAAATGTCAGTATGAATTTAATTTCTCATCGTAGTTGAGCTTAGTCGTTATTTTGTTGGTTAATCAAACTATAGGGTTGCAATTATGACCTTTTATTGAGAAAACACATTCAAAGAATTTAATTGAAACTTTGATTATAGCTAGGCTGTTACCAAACGTTGAAATCCTAATCAATATTTTACTTGACGCATTTGTTAGCTAATTTCGTCAGATGAAGGCTCGCCTTGCATTTTGGGACAAACAATTTAAAATGTTCGGTTAGCCGAATTGAGATCCAGTTTTCTCGTACGATTACTCATGTTTCGAAATTAAATAAGCCATCGAAAAAGGTGAATGCGGTTTATATAAAGACCGGGTTGAATGGGACCCGCGTTGAATGCTACGAGTTATTTTCGCAAAACCGATTATTGTTGTGGCAAAGCAGACCCTCGCCCATGTGAGCGGGGTAAGTGGCCGTTTGAGACAATTCGTAACCCAGATTCAACAACCAGAACCAAGGGCTCGATACCACAAAGAGGTCGTGATGCTATCTTTAGCATACCTAAGTCTGGCTCTCGGTTCACGGCGGCTGCTACGAGCAGTTTCGTAACTTGTGCTGGCAGCCAGGCTATTATAGTTTCTCGCGGTGTTCTTTTATTTGACACATTTGTTTGTTAGTTTCGTCAGATGAAATCCTGTCAGCGATTACTGACCCGTGGTTGTGATAATTGTATTTTTAACAAGTTTAGTGCTGAAAACACAACTGTTATGTTTTTTTATAACTTGCCGCGGATACGGGAAAACACAACTGTTGTGTTAGCGGTATGGGAAAACACTACGGTGTGTGTAGATCTGTAACCTAGACAAGAAAATCGGCTCTGCAGTCAGTGTTACTAGTGTATGTTTAGTGTAAATTTGTTTTGTTCTAGTTTTAAGTTTTCTTTGTTCTGTGGTGTTTCAATAAAGAATTTATCTATCTATCTATCTATCTATGTTTTGTCAAAGATCCTGTTGACAAAATTAAAATAGAATGTGCCGGGATATAAGACTTACGAGGAGTTAAATCTTTTATTGAATCTAATGAACACCCGATACCTAAATGCTTAATATAATTAATTATTATATTATTATAATTGTTAGTACGTTCGTATCCAGGATTTTCATGGTGAATTTATATATATATGTAAAACGAAACAATGTAATTTGACGATCAAATCGTCAGTCCCCTAAACGTTCTCATTCAAAAACTTACATTAATTACAGTTTGAACACGTTTACTGTTGAAAGCACACGTCTGTGTTTTTATAATTTTACTGCAAGTGAAAACACGCCTGGCGTGCGAACCCGCACTGCTGTATTGATAATTTTATCACACCAGTTGTGTGCGCCCGCACAGCTGATTGAGTTTAGTTACGACACGAAGCTAATAAACAGTAAACAACGTTGTGTGAAGATTCGCAAAACAGCCAAAAAAGTCAAATGTTTCAGCAGTGAACCTGTTAATGAGAATTCAACAGACAGTCCACGATTTCAAGGAAAGGACAGACAACAAAGGTTAAATTGCTTCCGACCCTCGTCTTATCCCGAGCTCACGAGTTCTTTGACCGCTCCGACCTGGCTGCATAATATGTATGTAGGCTGATTGAGGGGTCAATTCGAATCTAGCATGCTATTCATCCGACACGTAGATACAAATGGCAAGTTCGAATTGTGGCATGTTCTTGATTTTTCTTCGAAATGCCATATTTCTTACGATGTTTTCTCTGGTTGTCTAAAGTTCAGTTGAGTTCCAATCGGTATAAAGGTTTATGCAAGTGCGCAGGCACATTATGATGATTCGATATCGGCGGTATCCTTGTATGGATTAGAATCCAACCGATCAACGACCGGTGTGGTGCTGTAAATGACGATACTCACACTCCATAGTGTTTTTCCATATAACAAATACAACAGTTGTGTTTTCCCGCACTCGCGGCAAGTTATGAAAAACACGACAGTTGTGTTTGCTGCACTGACACCTTCAGTTTAAGAGTGTGGTACTGATTTTTGTTGAGATAGCTTAGTGATTTTCCTCTGATTCACATCCTTTCGAGCTTTCAAACTTCTCTTGGGTTTTAATCAAATTGGTACACAGCTCTAACGTATGTTTAATAAGTTCTATTTTATTATGTAGCTGCGGGAGACATTTAGGTTAATTAAGTGAGGTCACCGCACAAGTTCCAATGCCTTTTGCCGACGTATTTACTGAAACTAGTGCTCGCCTAGTGGTCGAAATTCGACCATAATTCATTTAAATAAGGTTCTATTGTCAAATAATTTATCTCTATAATCACAGATGTACTAAGGTTACACAGTTAATTTGCCTATCTTTTTTAAACAAATTAGATACCATTTAATCTATATATATATATATATATATATATATATTATTATATACAAGCTGCGCTCCGCGGTTCCACCAGCGTAATTTCAGTTTATCCGCCATAAATCTACATTTCCCAAAGCTACTTAAGAATAGTTGCAAATCGCGAAAAAACTCAGAAAATCAAATCTTTAGTTCAAACAAAAATATCATAGAAAAATAATATTCAGTTTTTTCCAAATTTTTCGAACAACTTTTCCAATTATTCTTGTCATAAGAACCTTATCCGGACAATAACAAACACAAAAAAAAATTAAATAGCGAAATCGGTCAAGGTGTTCACGCGTGATGCCGTGACCAAGGGAAATAGGATATAATTTTTATACATATAGATTAGCGGTGTATCTGCACTTCTTCTCCATATAAACTACAACTGTGCAAAATTTTAAACACCTCCATCTGCGCAATTTGACTAAAAAGATATCACAAGTTTTTGCTTCACGTGTTAATGTAGAGATAACTATATGCAAAAAAACTATACTAATAAAATAACTATACGAAAGAAACAGTAGCCGAATAGGGTCAACTGCGCAGACCATTACGGAACTCCGTAAGGGTACTCCGTACTCTTCACCACACCCCCTTTGTCATTTTTCCTGTGCCCACACACGGCGACATATCTTTCTATACACAGTGCTAGTTATAAGTGCCATAATGCAATTCCTGGCTGCACTACTAGCCAGTTGTCGCCGCCCCCTGAGCTAGACAGGTCGTGTCTGCTTAACTTCTATCCCTTACCGCGCACTCTACGCAACCCTACTCGCCAGCTAGGTGGGTAGGTCCACGAGATTTAATAAGCCTTTAGGAAGGTTTGGAGGAAGTTGGTCGTTCAACAGGACGATGAGTTCGTTCGTGAATCTGAACCAGTTCACTTTTGTCCGCAGCCCCTTCAAGATGAATCGGGGCGTGCGCGTAGAAGCCACTCCGCCGGAGTGCGCCCTGGCGGCTGAGATGTTCGACCACTTCTGCGCCGCCGGCACCATGAAGCAGATACTCGCGCTGCACAGGGAGATCTGCAACACGCTCACCCTCAGGCCGAACAGGCTGCCAGACTTTTATCCGAAGCTCAAGGTGAGTCCGACGACGTATAAAGCCTTGTCTCACCAGCGGCGAAGCGAACGCGTGGCGATTCGTTGTTGATTTCTTGTCGTAACACGGTTCGCTATTGCATTTCTATGTGACAATAGTCAAGTGGCTCCGTACATTACTAACTAGCTGTGCCCGCGACTTCGTTCACGCGATAAAATTGATATGTGTATCACCTGAACAATATCGATATCAAAATGGAACACTCACGAAAATTAAAGTTGTTATTCTTGTATTATTCCCTGAAACTTTAATTGTAATCTGTTAAGCTGTTCCAGAGCCTATTTGAGACAAACTTTCAGACGGGCAAACAGAAAAAAGCTCTTAAATCGGTAATTTATGATTAGGCGTCTCTAACTCGTCACTAAACTCGTCAATAAACTTTCGTTATCACAACGGAACACTTAATTTTATCATTGGTATACAGATTAATAAAAATTTCCTCGGTACGCGTTCGCTGCGCCGTTACTTTGACAAGGCCTTTATCATCTAGCGTTGACTCTTGTCGATATGTCATTGACAAGGTGTTCTATCAATCTTACGTATTTCTACCAACGTCTTCATGAACATACTCTAGGCTTTAGCGGGCGGCTGCTTTACATTAGTGTATCTCGCTCTAGATATAGACAATTATTGTTATAATATGCCAGACAGGAAAAAAATGCTCTCAAGTAGGGACCGACTCCAAGTAATATTAATAATTAAATGTTTTATTGACTTTTCTTAAATTTAACTTAAATATAATAACAAATAATTTAAAGATTATTTTCAAGATAATATTTGACTTAAGTAGGTAACAGTAAAATAGGTAAGAGCTATAATAATATAGCAGTAAGACTATGTTGTGTGAGAGTAACTTATTCTTGTAATAGATAGCTATCCCTTTAGTAATAAGAGAGTTGTTATTACGCGTGTATTAAATATCATAGTGCTGCGGTTTCATCAGTTTCCCTGGTGTGTCAATGTACATGGAACCTTACTCAATTGGTGTTGGATTGAATTTGCCTACTTGAACCTTACTTTAAATGAATAAATTGATTGCTTGATTGAATCTCAAGGGTAATATTTTAGGGTAAATCACGATGTAGCGCCACATTTTTACTTTATTAAAACCATTTCGTAAATTACCATAAACTGCGCACTAATTGCAATAGAAAACTGCTGGCTATAGCATTACATCGCAATGTAATTTGGTATATTAATTACCGTGAATGGTCTTAGTATTTCTAATTAACGTTAATTTTAATGAGGCTAGTTTTCAGATTTCTTAATTTGCTATCTGAGAGAAACGTGGCAATATAGGTTGAGTTAACGGCACTAAAGACTAACTGCTGTACTCAAAGAAGTCAATTAACGTTAATTAGCCTTAATCTTTGCCAAATTCATACAAAATGAACGATTTAATGCCAGTTAAAAGTCAATTGAAGTTAATTGAAGTAGGGGAGTGCGGCAGTAAGTAGTAGAGTAGTGGGTAGTCCTTTCCTGCAGGAGACCGCCTGGGGAAGTACCACACCTTTGCCAGATATTCATCCGCCAAGCAGTAGTGTGCAAACAACACTGTGTTCCGGTGTGAAGGGTACTGTTTCTAGCGATATTACTGGCCATATGAGACTTTAGAACCAAGTCACAGGGTGACGGGCGCAGTGCAGTGCTGCAACAGATTCTGGGTGGCACTGTAGCTATTACGGGCAGGCGTAGCGCTTACCCTCAGGTAAACGACTCGCTCGTCTCGTTACTCAGTTAAATAAAAGAAAGTTAGGTTCGCAACTCGTCATTCCGTTTTCATTGTTTTATCAAAGATTTAGTTTTTATTTACTTACAAGGGCCGTCAATGAACGGGCTTCACGAGTGTATATGACAATAATACTTATTTTATTTACGCATAGAGACTGGAATACAACAACATAATGACGTCTGCGCGTCTGTCGCGCTTCTCTTTTTGTCACAAATGATCGTAATGTATTCGATCATATTTGGCATTTTGATACATACGACATAATATTGCTTACTCCGTCTAACCCATCTAATTAACCTTTGCTTCACGTTCACGTTCACGTCTAAATCCAAAAACGATAAAAGGCACGTTACACAATAGTGCTGTGACATGCTTTATTTGAAAGTTACATTCAATATCATTGACACAAGATATCTGTTCAAATAGTACAAGAGAGTTACTGCGTCACATTACGCGATCCTTTGAAAACTAATTTAATAAAAGTTATTGCTTGACGACGGTTATTAGACCGCAACGCGACGGCACCGTGTCGAGTGTGCAACGTATTGCCTTTTTGGTAGCAACTTAATTCAGGCACAGAGTAAAGAAGACAGTGGTCCGCTTCGCAACAGTGGTCTGTTTCGCAAGTCCTATCTATATGAGATCCTATCTATATGTCCTATACGATATGAGACGCTATCAGTTACAATTGGCGTGGTTGCAATACATTGCAAAGTGGCCGTTGAAAGCGCGAGTCTTGAAAACAATTGCTTCTGTTAGGCAGCGACGCATTCATCAAAGTCGCCTGGCATCTCTAGCAACACGTGTCGCGGATAATTTGTCTTCAATTCGTTAATACGAGGCTTTAGTGTGAGATTTAGCACTGCCCGGTCTCCGTACTTATTACATATTGGTGCTAGAAATATACACTGTTCAACATTGCGGTTACTTTGAAGTACCCGCTAACTGCAACTGTGCTACTTTGGGGTCGGTACAACTTTATTGCAATGCTATTATAATTATATACTAGTTTATACCCCCAAATTCGTCCCCACAGGAGCAAATTACATTTTATCGCGATGAAAAGTATCATATGTCCTTCCGCAGGGTTCAAACTATCTCCATACCAAATATTACCAAATTTAACAGTGAAAAAGACGCAAACAGGCAGGTATACTTTCGCTTTTATAATATTAGTAAGATTGCAACAATGCAGCCAGCGAGCTAGATTTACAATTACAGGAAGTAGCGACATTGGTAGCGAGCGATCTGTCAAAAAGCTTGCATTCAAAGCATTTCCGTACCATCTTGTTTCCGTACAAACGTACTCCGACAATGATGCGTCAAAATGAAATATTTCGCAGACGCATTCCTTCCGCATCCTCTCGGTTCAGGTGGCACTTATCTACGCGCGTAAATGTGCATGAGTCAAATCCGACTGCTTGTGAAAAGCTGAAGCACTGACTATTTACTGTCTATGCTTCTCACTGTCTACATGCTATATACCTAGACACTTATCAGGAGTTTGGCTTAGACTAGAAAGTGGAATAAATTGGGGTACACGGTGTTGTCGGGGAAAGGCTTGTAAGTGGTGGGCACATGAGACGTTTTGGCGTCACCCACCTCGCCCGACGCGTCTGTGTGTACCCTCCGTGACAGATAAATTTGAATAGAGACGTAACTGACATTATCTGGTTTAATTGTCAGGCCCATTGACTTGTATCAATTTTTTTATTTATTTGACTGAGTGACGAGATAGGCATGTCGTTCACCCGATGGTAAGCGCTACGTCTGCCCATAACAGTCACGGCACCACCAAGAACCCAGCATTGCATAATCCTGCGCGGCACTGCACTACGCTCGTCACCCTGAGACATCGGCTCTAAAGTCATATGCCCAGTAATTTCGCTGGAAACAATACCCATAAAAACCGGAACACAGTAATTTTTGCACACTACTGCTTGGTGAATGAATATCTTGCAGAATAGGCCTCCCATTACAAATATAGCCCTTCGTATACATGTCATTACAGCGGTTCCTTATTACTTGCTAACTTTATATCTAGTTATATATCTATGTAGTACACGACAGACTCGTAACTGCTTCGCTCGCAAGTCGCGAGCTTGTTGGATTGAATTAACCCAAATGGAAGTAGCAGTTAATCAGGAAACTGAAATTTGCTGGAATCACTTTGACTTTATCGTTCCGAAGACGTTGCAATTTTCGTTATCTACGATTTCTATAAAGTATATGATGATACCCATTTGACCTATAAAAACATCGACCTTAGTACTAACATGAAGTGTCGGGCATGAAACGATTATCCTGTCAGTCAAGTACGGACGAATCGCTTTCAGTGAGTTTGCTTGTTTCGGCATAGTGTCTGAAGTGAACTGTGCAAATGCAAACGACGTCATCAGCGTGCGCCCCTGAAAATTCGGTACCATTCTGCTTTTTACTGCACTGCGATACATAAGTATGCGGATAATGCGCAAGGTTACATGATTCTGACTAGTTCACGTTCACCTGTTATCTGTAATGTATACAGTAACCGTGTATCTAGAAGGCCTGTCTGGCAGTACATTACTTTTGTTATTGTCAATAGTGGCAATCCATTGCCACCGAAGTCTAAGTCTACTGTCCGGAACATTTGAAAGACACCCGCCTACGCCGCATTGCATTGTGTTTGTGTCTGAATCCGAACCTCTGAGACAAGATCATAACTTACTATCTAAGTAAAATAGCTAATTTGAACAGCTATTCCACTTTGTTTACTAGTTATACAGAGAATAGTCAACTTCGTTGTCATTGGCTAGGGCGTTGTTTCTTTATAAGCGCGCTGAGATTAGCCTGATCCGCGCTAACACTAAAAATAAAAATACGATCTACTTATCAATATACGTATTACAAGCGTACTGACAAGGTTACTCCAGCGGCTTGGAGCGCAAATGTATACAGATGACTAGGAAGAGAACTCGATATTTTGGTATTTTCTCGGCTACAGTCCGTTCTATGATCCAAATTCCGCGAATCAGTATAATCAGGTGTATTGAATCGCACCCGAAGTTTGCAGGCGTTGGCACCGTGCCACTGGAACTGTGGAGTATGCGGACGTTCCCAAATAAAGCTCCGGATACACTTAGGCTCGCTAACAGCATAATAGCACAGAACACTTCTCGAAATCGAAAGTTCCAACCGCCCGACAAGATATTTGCTTTATTTTCCGTCCTGGATTACGAAACCGCCAGTGTGTTTAATTTCGCATCGGAATCACGTTGTTTACTTAAGGGGATTACAGTCCCCAGATTAGCAGCTCTACGTGGGTCAGTACAGATATCGCTCGAAATCCGATTAAAAATACGCCTACGACCGCGACGTGACCGTCAGGACAACCACTTCGACCAAATTACGTGTAACAAAGAGAAAATAATATTCCCATGACATGGATATAAGTAAACAAAAATATCGAAGCCGTTTAGTAGGAGTTTATTTATTTATTTTATTTATTTAGGCACACATAACAGAACACTCTCAGTATAATATTGCTAGCATAAAATAGGTACAATTAGTTTAGTGCTGGACAGTGTCCCAAAAGAGTTCGCTATATTCGTCAATAAATACCAAGCTGTTAATTTATTTATTAAGATTAATATAAAGGTTGTAAAATAAGAACATACGTGTGCCAAATATTGTACTTGAATCGGTAAATTAAAATATATTATTTCGAATATTCAAAACAAACGTCAAAAGAGGAGTTCGCTTTAGAAAGTAGCCGTTTGAGGGCGGTAAGATTGAGCCATAGGTGTGTCCGCGCCTTTGCCATGGTGAGTTGGTGACGCCTGACAAATGTTCGTTTACCTGCGCCAGATTGAATTAACCTGATCTCAAACACGTGGGCCAGTCCTTGCGAACACGCTCACGGTCAACTGGACAGGAGACTCGAATTTCAAAACACTTGGTAATTTTTTTTTATTTGTTTGAGTGACGAGACGAGCATGTTGTTCATCTGGTGGCAAGCGCTGCGCCTGCCCATAACGGTCACAGCACCACCCAGAACACTGCATTGCATAATCCTGTGCGGCACTGCACTGAGCTCGTCACCCTGAGACATCGGCTCTAAAGTATCATATGCCCAGTAATTTCGCCCAGTAATGTTTGCACACTACTGTTTGGCGAATGAATATCTGGCAAAGATGTGGCACTTCCTCAGGCGGTCTCTTGCAGAAGAGGCCTCCCACTACAACACGCATTTTACACGTGTAGTTTTTTTTTTTACAAAACTGATATCCAATTCCACAAATAAAAATAATTAAATGCGCCTCTACCTTTATGCCTCTCGATTTGAGAATTGCATCTTCGTCAGACTTATTTTTAGGTTACAAAACACGGTGCACCCTTGAGGTATTTCTATGCTATGCTTTTCATAGCGAGCAAATTGCGGGTACGTTCCAATCAGAGCTCGCTTCTAAAATATTTTCCCCCTTGTTATGAATTTCGCTAAACGTACTCCCATCAAACACGTTCAGTCAAAACATTTAAATAAAAAAGTACATCTCGCTGAAGGCGGCCGACGCACGCCTCCTAGCCAGTAGTCAATATAAACACTATACGTCACAAGGTTTTTAAATAGACTGTTAATATGATTCAGAATTAGATTTATTAGGGTTTGTTGTTCTATGCGTGGTAGCGTTATAATACGTTTACAATAGTAAAAACGACGTCCCGCACCACTAGATTTCATACCAATATAAGCGCGCATTATGATTTGATTAAGAGTTATTATGTAAATTAATTGCCTTTTTTTTAGAAAATAATGAGTATTAAGTAAATCTTAACATTGTACGCTGCGAAGAACGAAAGTGCGCGTGTCATTGTTATAATAGCAAAAACCCGGCCAAGTGCGAGTCGGGCTTCGTTCTTTCATTGTCCCGTACTTACACATTATCTTCAAACAGGGATGTACATTATATGACACATGGCAAAACCATGGGTAACTGATGTTGTCAACAGTTCTTCGAATTTAATTAATCTATCGCATTAACGACGCGGACGCGACGCGACACCGGCTGACGGCAAACGCTCTTGTTTCCTCTCTATAAGGTCGTTTGTGGCTTGTTTAAGCCGATTTCATGCCGGGCCGTTTAAAGACACCGCTATCCTTGAACTTTGGATATATTGTATTGATTTACAAGTCTTTAATAGCAAATATTTTTTTATAAATTCCTATATCTGTGGCATATGGACTACGGACTTATGAACTTTCACTGATAAATAGTTCCATTTGAATGTTTTACGGGACCCTAAAGTCATGATCAACATTGTAAGACAGGTGTAGGTAGAGTAAAATTGCGAGCACAGATGTATGTGCTTGTGAGAGTTTATATACGACCATTGCGCATAATTTACTACATTAAACCCAAAGTGTGTGACACTCTGAAATAAAGGGCGTAAGTAAACAATCACTTTCTACTAAGATACATTTTCCTGGGAAATGTTTGAAACAGATAAAACTCGAGATTCTATTTGTGCTAAAAAGAAAATGCGTTAGCCAGAAAATGTCGTGTTGTTGAAAATACGCGTTTATTTAATGGCTCTCGGGCAGACCAAGCCACGGGAGTGGGCGCACGTCAGTGACTGAACGTTTGCACTTGCTCGAGTGTGCACTGCAGCGAACACAATACATATAAACAAAAGTGAAAACTGAACAAGTACCCACAAATCATGGGACTGGCTAGTCACATATAAAATGGGCCGTCCAACGAGTTAAATGTACCTATACCAATCAATAAAGATGAAGTGTCCGTCTGTGCTTTCAAAATATTTTTTATGACAATAATTGAAAGCTGCTATTTATGCAATGCGTCATCATAAATTAACGTTTTCAGAGTTTTAGACTGTCTGTTCGAAAGTTAGTCTTGCAATAAAGCTCCGAAATGGCGCAATGAAAATAACTGCGATTAAAACAGGAATCATAACTTTCGTGTGTGGTTCATTTCGATATACTTCTGGGTTCAGAAGATATGATTAAAATATAATTCTCCAAGTCCCAACATCTTAGCCAGATATTCATCCGCTTAGCAGTAATGTGCAAACATTACTGTGTTCCGGTTTGAAGTTTACTGTTTCCAGCGAAATTACTGAGTCTCAGGGTGACGAGCGCACTGCAGTGCCGCGCATGATTATGCAATGCAAAGGTCTGGGTAGCACTGTACCTGTTGCGGGCAGGTTAAGCGCTTACCATCAGGTGAACGACTTACTCCCGCTTACTTAAAAAAGACTCAGGTGAACGACTTACTTAAAAAAAGTCCCGCGTGAATTTGTCGTTGGTTACAATTAGTATTGAATAAAACTTACGATTTCAACTTGGAATTATAGTTATTTATAAGTTTTATTACTTACTACTTTTTTTTAAAATATTTATGGATTTTAAAGAGCAGGCTATCCTAAGAAGTAAGGCCCGCTCATCTTGCATACGGGGAACAAGAAGGGTGCGACACCGCGCGAGTCGTTTTATGATTTTTTGTAGCAAAACTAGTGAATACCAAAAAATTATCCATTAAAATAATTTTTACAACACGATTAACTTTTATTACATGCAATTTAAATATAATTTCGTGATGTAGGTACTCGTTATTATTATAATATAAAATGAAAAAGGTTTTTAATTCGACAGTGATTCGGATTTATCATACATTTATATGATTGAACGTTAATTTGTCGTCGGATTGACGCGCGAGATCGGGTCCGGACATTGACGGCCGCGCCTGAAGGTTTTTTATTTGACTGAGTGACGAGACGAGCTAGTCGGTCACCTGATGGTAAGCGCTACGCCTGCCCATAATAGTCACAGCACCACCCAGAACACTGCATTGCATAATTCTGCGTGGCACTGCACTGCGCGCGTCACCCTAAGGCATCGGCTCTAAATTTACATATGCCCAGTAATTTCGCTGGAAACAATGCCCTTCAAACCAAAACACAGTAATGTTTGCACACTGCTGCTTGGCCGATGAATATCTGGCGTAGGTGTGGTACTTTCCCAGGCGGTCTCTTGCAGAAGAGGCCTCCCACTAAAAACAACTAAACACGACATCGGTCGCCGTCCGTAACGTATCTTTTTTATTAGTTAACTGGAATGAATGTCTTTTACGTGCAAAATACATTGCGATGTCCAGTGGACATCATCTATAGAATGTCCTAAAAACAGCACAGGAAGTCGTAGGATATGACGTCACAGGTATTTTCCTAGCGTGAGAAGCGAAGTCACAGGAAAAAGCTAAAATAAAACATTCTCAGAGTAATTAAGCATTTGACAAATTCACGACTAGAAGCATTACAAAAATCGGGCTTTTGTGTTGTTGCCTATTGTTACGGGTGTTTGTTTTGGTAAATTTCGTGATAGGCGTTTGTTGATGGTGACAAGTATTTTTTTATTATATCATTTTATAATTTATACGATTTCGTGGCCTTTGTGTATGTTATAGGTATTCTTTGCCTTTGTAGAAATAAAAGCCTGTATATTTTTGTTTTCAAACCAAATGTTTCGAAATAATAAAATGTCAATTGACTGAGAAGCCGATGTATTATTTTTCTTAATAGCTTTTTTGTTATTATTTGGTATGGGTCTAATGAAATCTGTGGAATTTTTTGATTAAATTTTTATCTTTTGCCTGACGACAGAATTATTAGAAATTATTTATTATGTTCCGTAATTTTTGATCGAAGGTTCCGTAAGTCTCTTACTGGTTGCCTGATCACGTAAAACTTTGCTGTAGCAATCACCGTGCGATCTGTCGCAAAAGTCACTAGAATTAGAATGCATATCAACTATCAAGTCGTGTCTCCTACGCGTTTTTTGGTCTAAACACTATACAAAACATTGTAATTTTTTACATCATCATCATCATCATCACAATCAACCCATATCGTCCCACCGCTGTATACAAAATACTGCTGCAATACAAAAATGACAACGTTTTGTGTACAGGTTTTTATGTAGTGTATAGAACAAAACACGTGCGCGAGATACGGCTTTACAGAAGCTTATTGTATCAACGCCTGTCGCTGAATAAACTTTGGTCACAGATACCAGCGCTACAGGACTGCAATAGATTAAAACAAACTAATCCAGTTTTGTTTTGGCAGTATTTGTAAGTGAGACTTGACTGCAATAATCACCGGATTTACATCTGTTGCAAGCCTGACTTGAGATTCGTAATAGGGCAGCGGCTCGCTTCTTCTCACTCAAGCGCAAGGTCTACGGGGTTCCTTTGAGTTCGCTCGCTAACTCTCCTCACTTGACTTGTGCCAACGGAACAGCTGCGAGGTAGATGAATCACATTTCGAACACTAAATCAGGAGTACCGACGCGGTCATCTCTGCCAGAAATACGCGACGTCTTAGCTTATTTGAACTTTAATGTCTTTTTAAAAGACAGATTATTAATAGCGCGTTTGCGTTGGTAATTTCCGTTTAGCTACATGCAACCTATGAAGAATTTTGCATAATGTGGCATAAATGAATATTAGCCAAACTTGAAAAAAATACATCCCCGTAGTGTTTCTTGGTGCTACTTCTCTGACGGGCGTATTTTCGAAGTACTGGTAGAGTACATGAAGTATCATTTTCCTGTGCG
Source organism: Campaea margaritaria (assembly GCA_912999815.1). Taxonomy (NCBI): domain Eukaryota; kingdom Metazoa; phylum Arthropoda; class Insecta; order Lepidoptera; family Geometridae; genus Campaea; species Campaea margaritaria. Next base: position 14,840,302 of record OU538788.1, read on the forward strand.
AGATTCAGGCTTGAGTCACCACTTGAAAAGGAAATGTCCTTTATCAAACTCAAACCATAATTAGATAATTAATAATAATTCTCACTATGTATTATGGGGTTTAAGTTGTTGACGTGTAAAATAGCTATATTTTTGTCTACTTAGAATAAATGTTGAGTTTTGAGTTTTTATAATATGTGGCATCTTTTTTGGGTTTGCAAGTCGTACTTGCAAAAGTGTTTTTTCCAATTTATAATGCAAAAGTAAGACTTCGATAAAAATCTAACTGTACCAGAGAGTCGGTCGTCCAAGGTCCAACGTCGCTAAACCCAGTGATGGGACAAGAATCACGATGTCCAGCGGCTATGGACATGGTTAATACTACTCGTGTATATACGAAGTATATACGAATCATTACGTAAAACTAACTAAACTAAATTGCTTAACCGATTGAGCTGAAACAAAATGTAAAGCATGAACTCAGTCGCGGCCCATAGCTATTATATTTCCAATAATATTTATTTGAATCGGTGCTTTATTACTAAATAAGCGCTGCCTTAATTCTCCTCGCGTTGTATGCTAATGCTGAGTTGTGAATGTGTGCAGAAAATAATGAGCATTTGAATATTAATGGGACACACTTTCCTGTGCTGTTCTCGATGCACCGGCGTCTCAGATCTGACATTTGAAATGAAAACTTGAATTATGACATTGTTCTCATTCAGTAAAGTCATTTGACGGTTTTGAATTTTTCGAAAGGATGTACAGTAAGTACTGAGTGATGGAAGGAAGTCCGCCCTAAGCGTCTACATATAATATGTATACTCGTGCATAGTTTATTATTATTATTATTTAATACTTTATTGCACAGATTAACTTACTAGTACAAATGGCGGACTTAACGCTAAGAGCGTTAAGCTAGAGCGCTAGTTCATGGCGAATTAGAAGAATTCAAAATAGAAAATATCGACCGCTATAATTATATCGCAGTAAACCATATCTTCCAGTACACGCGACGAGTCTATGGATATTTTATTATTCATAATATAATGGACGTAAATATTGGTTGATTTTAGTTGAATTATCAATAAAGTAAAACGCCACGAACGCTTTGGAATAGCACAATATGTCTAAACAGTGACCTTTGTTATTTTAAATCAAATGGTTAGCCACCACTTTCGCACGAAATTGAAAATTCCGAACTATTCCGGGGAACGTTCGGAATTTGTTCACATTAAGGGTTAGCGTTAAAGGTAGCAGAAAGGTTCAGCAATCAGCAAGTGTCGGTGTCTCCCCTCCTCCCCCCTCCCCCTCCTTCCTACCACACACTACCAAGTTACCCAAACAAGTTTCATTCATGTTATACAAAACGCTAATGATAAAAGCATTCAATGCAATAGTTCTCAATTACGCATAAACCGGATCGCTATCGTTCTTTATTCACCTATTATTCTTCCAACTGTATATATTCAGGGTTGATTACAAGATGCGGTTATGCTTTTCATTTATACGGCTGTTAAGTAGGACAAATTAATTATTAGTAATTAATAGTTTTTAATCTCATAATCACGTACAGAGAGCCTAGATAGATAAATAGAACCATACCACAAATGCCCAGCTCCATAGTTGAAAAGTTCTTGTGGTTCATATAAATAATTGCTCTTTGCGGGAATCGATTCTGCAACCTCACGATTAACAGTCATTCTTAAATACGGGTAAATTTACACGAGTGGTCACCCAGTGGTCGGAATTCGAATATAATTCATTTCAATTTTAAGTTTGAACGCCGTTAAAATTCGATTATCAAAGACTACCATTATTATCACAGATGTGTACTGAGAAGAGATTTCAATGAAAAACCTTTGTATACTCTGTGATGACCTCTTACTTATAATTTTGTAAAAATATTAGCTTTCTGCATCTCTTCTCCATATAAACTTTAAATGTGCCCATACTCCCCTGACTGCGCAATTTTTGTAAAAAGGGATCACAAGTATTTGCTTCACTTATTGATATATAGATGACGACCGACATTCGACGTTATAAACTGTTCACGTTTCAATTTTCTGTTAGAAATTGTAACGGCACACGATAATTAGTCGTATTCCTTGAAATTCCAATTTGTACATCCGTTTGATATTTGAATATCCAGCGAGATTACTGGGCATAATAGGAGACTTTAGAGCCGATGTCTCAAGGTGACGAGCGCAGTGAAGTGCCGCGCAGGATTATGCAATACATGCATAGCGCTTACCACCAGGTGAACGACTTGCTCGTCTCGTCACACAGTCAAATAATAAAAAAAAAATACCACGCACGAAATATGAAAAAACTGTGCACGTTACTTTGCAATCTTCGGAATTGTACCTGTTATCTTAATCTACTAATTGTGGCGGTTCCCTTATCTGTAATGAGACGCGATAAACTGCCTCACTGATTGATTTCGGACGATCGATGTTACCTTTCTTTTAGTTATGTTATTATTATTGCGAATATGTATGTACAGCGTCACCAACTTATCTGTGAAGGAGACAATTAATTTAAAACTACGATGTGACGGCTCCTTATAATATGTTGACGTGTATTTTATTTTGTTTTCTTTCGTTTTTTCTGCCAGATAAGTCTCAGGTCAGAGATAAGTTGGTCAAACTAAGGATGCGGACGCTCAGGCTACAGATTGCGGCTGAATTTGCTTTGTAATAGCGCCCAGTGCTGTTTTGAATAGAGCATCTATCTAGGCGCGTTTTCACGACCCTGCCTATAGCGAACATTTTGGTTTAGGCGCAAGTTTGACTGTTCTGTCCTAAATAACTACGACGCTCGCTTGAATAGGAAACGTCTGTTTACACTACAATGTGGCCACGAGCCCTAGCCTAGTTCGGAACTTAAAGTTTGTACTGAACAGTTTGCTAGCGACTAATGAAACCTTCATGAACGTCGATTTGCTTTCCGCTAAAATAGCGTTTGTTATTGAAAGTTTACTAAATGACAGCCTCTATGGCGTTATAGGCGACTACGAAACGTGAAGTTGCGGGTCCGATTCCCGTACAGTACAGGGCAAAGATTCCTATGGACCGCTGGTATTTGCTCTGAGTCTGGTTATTTGTGTCTCGAAGTTTTTGATTCCCTAGATACAGGGAATCCTAGTTTGAGGTCAGGAATTATGTGTGTGATCTTAACCCGTTATTTATTTATAACTAGCTGTACCCTGCCACGCTCGCTGTGGCACATTCGCACATTCGCTGATATGTCACTGATGAAAAAATAGATAAAAACAATCCTTGATGCGGATTATATATCATGCTAAAATTTCAGCTCGATCGGTGCAGAACTTTTTGAGTTTTTGAAGCGTACACAAACCAACATAACATTTTTATATATATAAGATGTTTAAAATTTATATTTTCTCAAAAGTACTAACAACTCACTTACGTTTATTTGAAAATAAAACCTCACTAATATTATAAATGCGAAGGTTTACGTGAGTGTTTTTTCCTCTTCACTCCTCAATGGCTAAACTAACACATAATTATGATACATTTTAACCCGTCAAAATTAACATTGACGGGTGAAACCGCGGGGCGCACCTAGTAATGCATAAAAGGTGGTAATGGGTGTTACATTTATAATTGCTACGCGTGGATGGTTTTTATAAATAATTGGCGGGCCCAGAAGACATCGTCCTGTCCTGTAAATTAAAAAACTAATATATAAAACTCAACATTATTACCGAGTGACATTAGCTATTTTAAGCTCTGGAAAAAGCAGTGTTCTTTCGGGAAAACGGGAATTACGCTGGGCGCAGCTATTCGTGGTATATTTCTACCCAGCTAGCCGTGTGTTTAGCGACAGTAGACGGTCACTCCTATAGCAATCTGACACGCTCCAGAAGATACGATGATGGCTTGACCCTTCAATTACCATCCGGCATGTGGAATAGTCAACCTTGACACAATAACAAAACGCCATACAATCCCGACGCTAAAAGCAATGGTGCTCACATCTGCCCCTCTAAAACGAGTTCATTAACAAAAGTGCTGTGCCGCTCCATAGTGGCTTTGAAATGTAAATTAAAAAGCTTAGAGTGTACTTCCTTTAACATCACAGACGTAAAGCAAAAAGGTGCCGTATCCCTTGGAAATATGGCACTTTACGTTTAATGTTCAGTTGATTATGGTAACAGGCGAACATTTTTGTCAAGCATTTTAAAAAGATTACGTGCGAATTGTGTCCTCGTTTACATGTCACCCCTTTCAAGTCCCCTCTCAAGGTTTCTAGTTACAAAGGGTCTATTGTAAACTGTTCTCAATTATGTTCAATGTAGTACTACGAATGAGTCTCTGTTTCTAATTAAATTGGGAAACAAATACATTAACGGTTTCGTAAAACATTAAATTTAAAGAAAACTATATAAATTTACTAGCTGGGCACTATGACTAATAAAACGCTCATTAATCATCTCATAAAATGAGATTATAGTGCCATTTTGTATATAAAACGTAATTATATAGTGGATAGCTAGATGATATGCTATGATTGAGATGTGGATAATACGCTGCTGTTGCTTACCTCATATCAAGGTCGAACGCTGAAGTTCATCTGGAGGAAACTTATTCGCTCTTCTTTCATTAGGTATATCAAGCCTCGGCTCCAGTAACATAATCAGAATATAAACATTGCCGGTAAAAAGTTGCTAGTAATGTTAGTCAAGTTTCAGTAGCTTTTTGTGTGTAAGCAAAAGCGGTTTAAGTACACTAATACAATAGGTGTATAATTATGTGAAGAGCCGCATAATTGCGTTTTTGCATGTTGCCGCCTTGGTACGATAAAACGTCCTTGTTGACCTGTTATCTAAGGTTGGTCCGATATTATCAAATTGACGTTTCTAAATTCAGAGACGTCTCCAAAAAATCAATACGAAGTCGACCGAGTAACACTGGCTACTAGCCGCCATATTGTCTGAGGAAAAATGAACCCCCACATTATAATTAAAGTACTATACTGGCTGCGCCCCGCGGTTTCACCCGCGTTTGTTACGTTATTCCGGAGAAATTTGAACTTTTCTTGGTATCAAACACAGTCTACAGCACTTAAGGATTTAATGTCGCTTAGTATTATAACGATAGTGGCCAAGGAGTCGTACCGGCGATTGGGTTTTGTTCTTCGAAACTCGAACGATTTTCGGAATTTAGACGTGATCAAGCTGGTATTCAGCGCCTTGGTCCGCAGCAAGTTAGAGGCTAGTGCATGTGTGTGGCACCCGCACGAGAGTACATATGCACTCTTATTAGAAAAAATACAGAAAGCATTTCTAAGGTACCTATACAAGCGGGTATGTGGTTATTACCCATTTATGTACCCAACAAAATTTCTCCTAGGTTGTTTGGGGTACAATTCATTGGAGGTTAGAAGATCTCGCGACCAATTAGTTGTGATGTGTAAGATCCTACAAGGGAAAGTGGATGCCCTAGATTTGAATTCCGAGCTGTGTAGGTTATTCGTCCCTAATAACTACCTCGGCTGCCGAAAACATAGACTGTTGGCTGTCCCGGCATGCCGTACTGTTGCCCGATCAAGATCCCCCATACCACGATCCCTCAAAGCGCTCAACGCCCTCCTGGACGTCAGCCTAACATTTGATCTGTTTGCGGACCAATGGCAGGTGATTTTGACAGAATGTCTGAAGTACTGTGAGATGAATGCATGCTAGTTGTTTCTATTTATAATTTATTGGTTTTTATTTTATTTTGTATTTTTCTATATTTGATTTTTATTTTTCTTTGGATTATGATTTTAGTTTGCCATTGTAATTATACCTGCTAATTGATGTAAATGGTTATACCGTATCAACTATTTTGTTAATAAATAAATAAAGTATTAGTGAAATAATTAGAAGAATCAGATCAATAGTTCCGGTAACTGCCTGATATAAATAATCATATAAACTTCCTTACTTATAATATTAATGAAAAATAAATTAGAACAAAACATACTTCATTGTACTCTTGTTACTAAAAATGCAAGTAAAGGGTAGGTGTTTTAGATGTAAGATAAAAGCTCTTACGAACATACGAATATAACTATACGAAGATTTGAAAAATATGTAACCTATTTTATCCATGGTTAGTTTTGTGGAAAACGAACTTTTTGTAGGTTTTAACAACACGCTTTTATAAACTATGTTTGTATGTATGTAACGGAATCATTCGATTTCCGATCGTCCGATTGACTTGAAAATTTGGACACTTATTGAGGACTGATGAAAATTCAATAAGCTTCTTCTTTTTTATTATACGTTTTTGTTACAGAAATTAATGTATAGCTTGTTACAATGTGTATCATTTTGTACGTTTCAGGCGAAACTTGTGAGCTCGTGGAAAGCGCAGGCGCTGTTCAAAAAATTCGATGCGCGCGCAAACCATAAGGTTTATGCGAAAGGGCGCGCGTGCACACAAAACAAGGCGCTGATCATCGGCGCCGGCCCCTGCGGGCTGCGGGCGGCGATTGAGTGCCAGCTCCTGGGTGCTAAAGTGGTAAGCCATACGGACTCTTTCCTAGTATTATAGATATTGCGAAGACCATCGCCGTTAGTCCATTATCAACCACCCTCATGACACCAGGGAACCGGTTTTTTGTGGTTGACCATTGTCGATATGTGTCGACTTATAATTGGGACTCTTTCTAGGCTAAGTTATTAGGTAGTAGCCGTAATGGCGTAATGACGGACGGCTTTTTCAATACATACTGTTAATGAAGGGAATGGGGAGAGGGCTATATATATTGACATCGTCGCCACAACCGCTCCCGTTCTTTGTGGCTTGCGCCTTACGAGGGGTTTACAGGACTTGTGTGGATGGAGAGATATAATAAGTTTGAAGCACGTTACGTTTTCGGCGAGGAATTTCATGTGGCATAGCGAATAAGAGCCCTGGTAAGATAATACAGTCTGAGGCCTGTGCCTTACTTACCTATTATATCTAACGGCCTATTTAAATATATAGTTTCAAAAAAAACAACGCTTCAAATCTCGTTATAAGACAGTTACATCTCTCCCGAAAGTTTGGGTTTAACCTGACTCAAAGTTTTTAATGAAATGGGAAATGTATTTTTATGAAAAGTCATAATTCCGCACCGCTCCTTGTGGGGCAGTCTTAATGCATCCCGGTAACACACTTACTAAGTTCGTGGTAATCTTATTTAATCGTGAGTAAATCCAAATCCCACACTTTAAATAAGCATTTTTGCATATCAGGAAGTTAAAACAGAAACATTGATCCTAACAAAGATACCCCTTTGTCTTTATACGAGTAGTAGACCTGTTTCTCAGACATGGTTCGGTGGCGCGTCGACGCGTTACGTAAATATCTATTTAAATCGCCGATATCATAACAATGACGCGTCGTTCAGATGATTTGATAAATTGATTAGTCACTCAGTCATTCCAATATAGTTGAAATGCCTGTTGCATTATTAATGTCGGTATTGCAGTACGTTGTTCACTTTGAGATCGCGTGCCCTCTCGCTTTTTGAGTGCCGGAAGCTTGCACTTAGTTTGGAGTGATGAGTTCCTATATTGGCGAGCCGTGGGCTGTGCACATCAAATTATTGTTCTAGCTTTGTAGCAGGCACGCCATGTCAGGTTAACATAATTAATGGGGGTGTCCTATAGAGCTCATGGTGATTATAGGGCAGCGGTGGTTACAGGGAAGATAATGATATTTTGATTAATGAGCTGCGTTTCACTCGTGCAATCTGGAGTCACATTAGTGCTCCGCCAAGTCAACCTTCCAGTTTTTCCGCAAGAGCTTTGCATTTGTCAGCTTAAAAAGAGTCCATGTGACTTGGGGATAGTGAATCAACGAACTAACAAAAGAAACAACTGAAGATCGCGAAAAAAAATGAGGAAAAACCAATATCCATCGAATATTCATCGTTCGAATTGTAAGTTCATACAAAATTTCATTTTCATATTTTCCATTTTTTCTTTGCATTTAAACCTGATGTGGCTTATTACAAAGATTATCGGACAAAATCTGTAACAATTCTATTTCTACTCTTTTCCAGGTGGTAATAGAGAAGCGCGACCGCATGTCCCGGAACAACGTTCTACATCTGTGGCCGTTCGTTATACAGGACCTGCGGGCGCTGGGAGCCAAGAAGTTCTTTGGAAAGTTCTGTGCTGGGTCCATCGATCACATTAGCATCAGGCAGCTGCAATGCATACTGCTCAAGGTAAACTATGCGCTGTAGAATATGGCTGAATGTTAACCGAAAGTTGCGAGGATAGACTTGAGTGGAGAAAATAGATAATGAACTAGGTATGCAGTCTCGATATTGCTTTAGAACCGATATCGGTCGCTAAGTCCTAATAGTGCCTCTTCACATTTGTCTCTAATTGGCATCTATCGACGTAAACGGTTGTGTGGAAGGCATATTTAACCACCATTACACAACTTTAGAACCAATACTAACGCAAGCTACATCTCGCGATACGTCCGCACCGTGATACAACTACTGTTATACTGTTACAGTGTGTGAAGTCGCTCCTAGATAAAAAAAAAATATAATATGACATCCTATTTCTTAAAATTTGTAAGACGGCGCGGCGTCGCTCAGCTTACGATTGTTTTTAGTTAAAACATACGTTTTTACTGTCCAGGTGGCGTTGCTGTTGGGTGTTGAGTTTCACGAAGGCATCAGTTTTGAAGAACTATTAGAACCATCTGCTTCAGATAATTCTGAAAGTAAGTAATTTTTTTTTTTGTAAATTTTTCTATATATAGTAAGCAAGTTACCTTGCTTGACCTTGACCCCGTCATGTACGTTTGTGAGTGACCCGAGAGTGGGTGAGTTAACCTGATGGACACAGACACGGGAGGCAGACCATGTAACCTGAGCGTCACTGTCTACCTTGAACCTACCGTAGATAGATGGTAAGACAGACTACGTACTAATAAAAAGTGAATATTATCATTGGAAACGATATTGATTTACCAATTATAGTTTCAAATGCCATGGTCACGGGTAAACTGATTAAAACATATTATCTTGTCTTTAATAATACTATTAAGGGATCGTCCATTAATCACGTGAGGCTTGAAAGGGGGGAAGGCGTATAGCAAAAATCACGAAATATCATTTAGGGGGTAGTGTAGGGTTAAAAAACATCACGGCCTCGTAATGTTAGTGTCAATGTTGCTTTGAAATCTACAAATACTTAAGTTAAAGTGCGCAGCCTCACTCAATATTTCCTAACTTTTAATTAAGAAGGGAGAGTTTGTTAGTAAGTTTATGCTTTTATAAACCTTATATTATATTCTCCCTTCTCTCCCTAAAGAGCTTAGTAGTTACATGTTTTTTGTTTGCTACATCACTTTTGTCCGATTTGAGCCGGAGACTTTGTTTGGCCAAACATTTTTCTAACGCAGTTTGCTATATTTTTGTATTATGACCAACTCATTCATAATCTGACCTTCATCATAAAAATAAATGGATACATGTATTATACACTACATATTTGTTACAATTAAAGTTTTTTTTTTCAAAGTTATACTTACATTTTCTTTTATTTGACTGAGTGACGAGACGAGCAAGACGTTCACCTGATGGTAAGCGTTACGCCTGCCCATAACAGTCGTAGCATCACCCAGAACACTGTATTGCATTATCCTGCGTGGCACTGCACTGCGCTCGTCACCCTGAGACATCGGCTCTAAAGTCTCATGTTCCCAGTAATTTCGCTGGAAACAATGCCCTTCAAACCGGAATACAGTAATGTTTGCACAATACTGCTTGGCGGATGAATATCTGGCAAGGTATGGTACTTCCCCAGACGGTCTCTTGCAGAAGAGGCCTACCACTACTATAATATGTTAGCGTTTATGTATGTAAGCTTGTCTCTGAACAATAATCTGAATTGTTTGCAGCCTTGGGATGGCGCGCGCGCGTTCTTCCCGCCGACCACCCCGTCGGGCAGTACGAGTTCGACGCGCTCCTCGGCGCGGACGGCAAGCGGAACACGCTGCACGGGTTCAAGAGGAAGGAGTTCCGCGGCAAGCTGGCCATGGCCATCACCGCCAACTTCATCAACCGGCACTCGGAGCAGGAGGCGTCGGTGAGGACCCACGCCTGCCCACACCACGGACACTACACGCAAAGTAGCTGATTTGAGCACTGAACCGGGCCACCGTGGTGGATCATGGCCTAATCTTCGTCACGAAACTGACGAAATACCCGTCCTCAGCAGTGGGCCGATTTCGGATGCTGATGATGATAATTATGACACATAAATGACATTTGTACACGCGTCTGGGCCGTTATTCGCTATGACCACTTAGACTCTAGTTTTGAACTGTCAAAAACTGTGTTGTTACGTTCAAAATAATTTAAAAGCGCGTTATGACATTGCGCGTTTTAGGCAACAGATCTTATGCGGCATAGCCAATAAGGGTCCTGATGTGTGTGTGTGAGTACGGAATCATATTACGCGACCAAAACAAAAGAAAACCGCTAGATATTAAGGTCATACGAACCGTTTGTCTATTACATTTAGACGTGTAATATTGACTAGCCATTCTATATTGAGTACTATATACTATATCTTATGCATCCAGGGTTCCTTTGGCATACTATTCAGTATAAGCTCTAGAATGAATTGAAAAGAAAATACTCTATTGTACACCTGTTCAGATATACAAAAGGTACAAGGAATGGAACTTAAAGGCCATAATTAAGACCGCAGCACAGAAGACGTGTACTATATACACGCTAAAATGTGATAGACTAATTTTTTGTATGAACCTTCATACTAGTGGGTTGCCTTTGGTTTTGGTCGCGTAGTTAATGGTGTACTTACCACACTTCTGGCGCGAGCATAAGCGTCATTTATATGTGTGAATTGTGAAATCAGCATTTGTAGTGTCTGGAGTGTGCCTTAAGGTGGAACGATAAAGAAATATCCAGAAATATAAATTTCAAGCAGATATTCGTGTTTGGTGCTAGACCGGTAACTAATGTAAATTATAATTGATTCGAGACACTCGTAGGTCGTTCTTTACGGTTTTTTGTAAAGATTTTTAAAACGAATGCATCGGATTGCTCAAATAAGTCAATTAATAACCATTAAACTGATGATTGAAATGTATATTGATTTATTTAAGTAATAGATAGAAGATATTTAACACATGAACCTGTATTGACTGCTGAACCGATTTTCTTGTCTAGCCACGCTTACAGATCTACACACACCTTTGTGTTTTCCCGTACAGCTAACACTACAGCTGTGTTTTACCGCGGTAAAGTATGACAAACACGACAGTTGTGTTTTCAGCAGTGAACGTGTTAAGAGCAGTCAGTATTTGTCTTGCAAATGCTCTAACAGTTGAATTGTCAACTGCTTAAATGGTCCTTGTATGTCAATGCAAAGAAGACCAACGGAAGTTTTCCCTTATGCGTCCGTTGATACGTATATTATAATCTTTAGTAATAAAATAATAATAATTACGCGTTACGGTTACATTCATAACACATACACACACACATCTCATCACATCACATACATCTAACTCAAATGTGTTTTATTTATCGTTTCAGGTGCCAGAAATAAGTGGCGTAGCGTTCATATTCAACCAGAAATTCTTCAAAGAACTGTACGCGGTGACCGGTATAGATCTGGAGAACATCGTGTACTACAAGGACGATACGCACTACTTTGTGATGACGGCCAAGAAACACAGTTTGCTGGACAAGGGCGTGCTTTTGAACGTGAGTTTGGATACATAATATGGGTGGATAAAAGTAATGGTACGATAATTACAGGTTTAATCATTCAACTCGTTAGACAGTCTGTCGACTGTTCAAATGATCGGGCAGTCACGAATTCAATTGCTCAAGCAGTCGACAGTTCAACTGCTCAGGTAGTCAACAGTTCAACTGTTAGGGCAGTAATGAATACAACTGCTCAGGCAGTGGACAGTTCAACTCATGGGGCAGTCATGAATTCAATTGCTCAGGCAATCGACAGTTCAACTGATCGGGCAGTCATGAATTCAACTGCTTAGGCAATTGACCGTTCAACTGATAGGGCAGTTATGAATTCAATTGCTCAGGCAGTCGATAGTTCAACTGATCGGGCAGTCATGAATTCAACCGCTCAGGCAGTCGACAGTTCAACTGATCGGGCAGTCATGAATTCAACTGCTTGAGGAGGCAGCGATTCCAACTGATTGGACAGTAAACAATTCAACTGTTCGAATAGTTCTTAACTGCTCAAGCAGTCGCAAAACAACAACAAAACGCCGGGGCATACAATAGACAGACGGAGGATGATTACTGCGTTGCAGCAGTCAACAGATCTATAAGTCGAGAGCAGTTAGTGTCTTGACTGTTGTTCGCGCCACTTACATTGGCACTCATAATACCTTCCTACCTTCCTATTCCTATCATTTCTTGGCGACTATCTCTGTCGCTCATATCGTGGTATCCACGAGAAAACTGCTTGCCGCCGCAAGTAGTCTGCGATCGACCCTCGTCCTTCGCGGCTGCCGCTCTCGCCGAATCCAAAGTACTGGATCTGCTGCTCCTCTGCGGTGGTCCACGTGAATTCGACGCGCAAATATAAACAACACCCGCTATAAACCCGCCGCGTAAACGCTCCTTGCCGACACGCACCAACCGCCTAAAATACAGTCCACTACATCGAACGTCATAACATCCTGAAGGAACAAGCAGCTTGGAGACGGACCCGAACCGAGGTGATTGCAGTTGCATGGAGACCAGGTTAGTCGCCAAGTTCCTTTGTACTACTCTTCTACCAGCCATCCTTCCCCCGCCATTGGAGGCGCGCTCAGCCTATACAGCTTAGCTGCCGCGCTAACATATTGTTGGTCCTTCGAGCCGGATCTTCTCTGGTCCTCCCGCTATTCTCTGGCCCCTCTTAGGCCTCATATAGTCCTCTTTATAACCGCCCGCAATTTTATATTGGTATTTTTACCAACGATAATTTCCTATAATTATCGTGTTCCCGCCCGCAATTACAGTTCAGATAGTACCCTGTACTATCCTACTACGCTATTATATACTTATTTCGTGTATTCCGCATTCCTAAATAGTAAAAATAACGATTTTTCCGTAATTCTTAATTTTTATTAAAAAGTGAAGGTATTCCTAACGACCGCCCGTGCGTCTCCGCGTGGGTATTCAATACGCCGCGCGCGCGGCAGGTAAATGCTGTAGGCAGTTGCAGTAAGTTAGGAATTTCATACTTTATCTAGTTTTTTTATACTTTGTTAAGATGGCTATGGCTACTCGTTCAAAAGACAAAGATAGTGAAGTATACGAGGACGCAAAGGCGCTCGATACGTTACAGGTCGAACGTTTGACCTTGATAGGTAAACGTGACATTATATTTTCCCGCTTACAAGATATTTTTAACCGATCTTTAAAGGCTTTCACTGATGATACTGAGAAAGATTTATTTCTATGTGGAATGATCTCGTTAGACCGTTTACGCTCCGATTTCAATGAAATTGTGAACAAATTAAATGTCACCGAGTTGAGTCTCAACGCTTCGTACACGGTAAACTACCAATCTATAAACGTCTTCGAAGATATGTTTTGCCGTTGTCAGTTTGTTTATAATAAACTTAACCCGCCTTTAAAAACCGCTGATTTCAATGTTGCCCCGCAACGTAAATCTATCAGAATTCCTGAACTCGATTTGATGGTCTTCAATGGAGATCCGATGACCTGGAGGATATTTTATGAGTCATTCAAACGCACGATTCACGAAAATCCCGATCTCACTGATCACGAACGCGTCCAATATTTAATTAATAAATTGTCAGGCCGGGCCCTTGCAGTTTGTTCTGGTATCGTACCTAACGGTGATAATTATCCGATCATATGGCAGACGCTCGTCGATAAGTATAACGACAAACGTAACCTAGCCTCCGCTTATCTTGATCAAATGCTTGATTTTAAATCTTTTAACACCGCGACGAATAAAAACTTAGAATTATTCCTAGATAAATTCTGCACGGCTGTGTCAAGTTTGAAGTCTCTCAAGCTCGATAACGTGTCTGATTTTATTTTACTATCGCTCGCTTTGAAGAAAATAGATTCAAGTACTGCACGGTCGTTTGAAATGCACATGCGAGGTAAATCTATGCCTACATACAATGAACTTTTAAAATTCATCCGCGAACAAAGCAAAATATTGGAACGCACTACGACCGATTCTCTTAGCCGCAGTGATAACAGGCCGCGTACTGCAAGGTCTACGCAGTCTTTTGCAGCATCATGCGTCACTCACTGTCCGCTTTGCAAACAAGCCGATCACGCTAACTTATATAGATGCCCTGCATTTGATAAGCTTTCTATCGACGACAGGTACACTTTTGTAAAACAAAGCAAAGGTTGCACTAATTGTCTAAGCACTACGCATATAAATACTGCTTGCAATTCTAAATTTAATTGCCGTTATTGTGGATGTAAACATCATTCTATGTTATGCCGCAAAGTATCATCTTCCCGTGAAGACAATCGCCCGTACCCTAGCGCTCCGTCACAGGCGCACGCGCCGCCTCCGCGCGCGCGAACTGGCAACTTCTCCGCCGCCGGGGATCACATGCCGCCTTCGGCATCGCCGCCGCCCGTCGCGGGCTCCGCTAGCGCTCAGCTGACGAACTTACCTACAACTGCTTATCAGTCATCACAACAACAGGTGTCGCTGTGTAATATACGCCCCGCTTCGCAGCCTAATGACACTACTTGTTTACTGGGAACCGTACAAGTTTATGCTACGGATTTAAATGGTCGCCGCCATGTAGTACGCGCCTTAATTGATTCGGCTTCCCAAAGTAACTTTTTAACTTCAAAATGTTGCGCTAAATTAAATTTAAAATGCAATAAGGTGACGAACACCGTTGTTAAAGGGATAGGTTCCGCATCTAACCCAATCAAGGGAGCAGTTTCTGCTACTTTATCTTCCCGCCTAAATGATAATTTTATTGCAATTGACGCCTATGTTATCGACCGCATAACAGACAATTTACCGGCAGTGAAAATTGACGTATCCTGCCTTTCATACCTGAACTGCCTGCCTCTGGCAGACGACAGTTTCGCTTCGCCTTCCGAGATCGACATACTTATAGGCGCGCCGCTCTTTTCTGAAATATTGCTATCAGGCCGCGCCGCTGGTCCGCCTGGTACTCCAACCGCTTTTGAAACCATTTTTGGTTTTATCGTAATCGGGACCGCTCCCGTTACTCCCGCTCATGTTACTCCCGCTCATGTTACGCCCGCTCATATTGAAACCGTTGTTTCTATCACTGACCCCTTGGTTGAAGATAGATGCCGCTCTCATATTTCCCTTTGTACCTTTACGGAAGGACCACGTTTAGATAATCTTGTCCAACGCTTCTGGCAGCTTGAAGAGGTGCAATGCACGCCGACTTTGAGCCCAGACGCTATAGAATGTGAACGCATTTTTACAAATAACGTTTCCCGCGATCCTACGGGACGCTATTCTGTAGCGTTGCCTTTCTCCCGCGATCCCGCGACCTCTCTGGGTAATTCTTACCCTATCGCTAAAAAACGCTTCATGTATCTCGAACGTAAGCTCGCCGCGACACCTGCTCTGCGCTTAGAGTACGATGCTATAATCAAAGAGTACATTCAGAAGGGTTACATTTCACTGATCGACAATGATAGTCCTTTTACTGGATATTACGTGCCACACCACGCCATTGCGAGACTACAAAAAACAACAACTCGATGGCGTATGGTGATGGACGCCAGTGCTGAAACTGACTCAGGCCTCTCCTTGAATCAAGTTTTATATACCGGGGATAATTTACAAAACGATCTTTTTACAATCCTCTTGGATTTCCGCCTCTACCCAATCGCTTTTACATCCGATATTAAACAGATGTACCTACAAATTTTGATAAATAAGGACCACCGCAAATATCAAAAATTCCTGTATCGATTCGATCCCGTTTTTCCGCTTGATACCTACCAATTCAACCGCGTTTGTTTTGGTCTACGTAGCAGTCCGTTCCTTGCAATGCGAGTGTTGCGACAGCTGTGCGCCGCCGACGGTGCCCGCTTCCCACTCGCAGCATCTCTTATCAGCGACAACACATACATGGACGACGTGTGCTACTCCATGCCTACTCTGTCTGCTTGTTTACAACTCAGAGACGATCTCCGCGAGTTGCTCAAGGCCGGGGGCTTCGATCTCGTCAAATGGGCTAGTAACTCACCCGCGCTCCTTGACTCCCTTCCCGTCTCTGCGTTAACGGAATGCGTTAAAAATGCGAAAAATGCGTTAACGGATCTTTTAAATTCCGACGAATATAATAAGTCTATCTCAGATGAGTTATCAGCTAATCGCATACACTGGAAATTCAATCCACCGCGAAGTCCTCACTTCGGGGGGAATTATGAAATATATGTGAAAGCGTTTAAAAGTCATCTTCATAAGACGATCGGTTCACAGTTACTCACGTATGAGGAAATGTTAACCGTACTCACACAGATAGAATGCGTTATCAATTCTCGTCCTGTAACGTTATTGAGCGAAGATCCGTCTGAGCCGACCGCGCTGAGTGCTTCACATTTCTTAATGACCGCACCGCTGAAGCATTTGCCCGCTTGCACGGTTCCCGATGAACCTGGACACTTATTGAAACGGTACGCTTTATTGGATCAAATGGTACAATCATTTTCCAAACGGTGGAAGTTGGAATATCTTCACTTACTTCAATCTAGAGGAAAATGGAATACACCTTCGAATCCCATTACAATAGGTTCTATTGTTCTTATTATCACTGATAATATTCCCCCGCTATCCTGGCCTCTCGGCGTCGTCGTGGCCACTCATGTCGGCGGCGATGGCATCTGTCGAGTAGCGTCAGTAAAAACGGCGACCGGCGTCTACCAGAGACCCGTCGTCCGTTTATGTATCTTACCTACCCAATAATTTAACCCCTTGCTCCCCGGTCAACCGCTATGTTATATTTAACCCGTTGACCGCTTTAGAGTTTAACTCTTATTTTTATTTTTTTTATTTCCCGCTTTCTTTTAAAAACCAATGGTTTTTAGGCCGGGGGCAAATGTTCGCGCCACTTACATTGGCACTCATAATACCTTCCTACCTTCCTATTCCTATCATTTCTTGGCGACTATCTCTGTCGCTCATATCGTGGTATCCACGAGAAAACTGCTTGCCGCCGCAAGTAGTCTGCGATCGACCCTCGTCCTTCGCGGCTGCCGCTCTCGCCGAATCCAAAGTACTGGATCTGCTGCTCCTCTGCGGTGGTCCACGTGAATTCGACGCGCAAATATAAACAACACCCGCTATAAACCCGCCGCGTAAACGCTCCTTGCCGACACGCACCAACCGCCTAAAATACAGTCCACTACATCGAACGTCATAACATCCTGAAGGAACAAGCAGCTTGGAGACGGACCCGAACCGAGGTGATTGCAGTTGCATGGAGACCAGGTTAGTCGCCAAGTTCCTTTGTACTACTCTTCTACCAGCCATCCTTCCCCCGCCATTGGAGGCGCGCTCAGCCTATACAGCTTAGCTGCCGCGCTAACAACTGTATTAGATGTTGACTGCTCGGAGCGGTCGCGACAGCTCAGTAGTAAATACCAGCAAGAAGAACTAGTTTGTGTTAGAGTAATTGCATAAAGCGGTCCGTCTTAACTTCTCAAGCTGGCCGTGTATGGCTTATAATTATTTCGGAGGTAGGTATGTTATCCATCAATCCGGAGTAGGTCCTGTGGTGGATTATGACCTGAATTCTCCTCACGAAGAGACCCGTGCTCAGCAGTGAGCCGATATAGGCTGCGGATGATGATAATGATGATGATGATAATAATTAAATAAATATAAATTAATTTATCGAATGATTGCTCTAGGACTACAACGAGGTGTTGCGGCTGCTGAGCGTGGAGAATGTCGACCGTGGCGCCCTCATGCGGTACGCGCAGGAGGCGGCGCGGTTCTCGACGGACGGCCGGCTGCCGCTGCGGGACTTCGCACTGAACCACTACGGCGAGCCGGACGTTGCGCTGTTTGACTTCACGTCCATGTACGCCGCTGAGAACGCTAGCATGGTAGGTAATAGGATAATAGGGATACAAACTTAATGGCGGCTGTGAAGTTAGGCGCAAGACACTGCACATTAGCAAAATTTGCTAATGTTAAGATAGTAGATAGACTTTATTTTAGAGATGTAAGAGGGACAATAAATAAGCTGCGTCCTGGCATATACGTATTTGCGGCACACTTCACAGCGGCCATTATCTTTGAATCCTAATCTATGATCAACACTCCACACAATTATTACTACCCAAATATGTTTTGTAAGTATGGAAACATATTTGAAGACTTTACTGACTCTACTGACCTTTTCATGCCATTCGTTTGCATGTACTTTTTTTATACACAAAAAATAAAAACGTCATAGTCAGATCAGAATTTAAAAAAATTAAAGAAATATAAGACTTTTAAACTATAATAGTTTGATTTTGTCTTATTAATATTTTTTAAGTGCGCGTGTACCTCTGTGGCACTTGCTTAATGTTGATTTTCCATCGCTGGGTAGGTGTACGAGCGACACGGGCGGAGGCTGCTGTGCCAGCTGGTTGGAGACAGCCTGCTGGAGCCCTTCTGGCCGACGGGGTCGGGCTGCGCGCGCGGCTTCCTGTCCGCGCTTGACGCCGCGTGGGCCGTGCGGGCTTGGGGGCAGAGCCCTACCCCGCACCCGCTCGACGTCATCGCCGAGCGAGAGTCCATCTACAGGCTCCTAGGTTAGTATCTACAATTCTACATACTTCAGTATTATGTGGTTGCCGACCGGTAATTTGAGCGCTTTGGGGCCCAACCTCACAGGGTTCAATCCTCGGCCTCGTACCAATGACTTCTCGTGAGTTACGTGCGGATTTCCATCGATCCATGCTTCGGAGAATTTAAATAAAATTATAAGCTTACGACCATTTTTTTTCGTAACCTATACTGCTGGGCAAAGGTCTCTGCCATCTTCTTCCACATGTCGCGATTGTTCGCCAGATTGGACCAACTCTTCATATACGTCGAGGTCGTCACGCCAGCGTTTTCTTGGCCTGCCCCGGCGCCTTCGCCCACTTTCAGGTGCCCATTGCGTGATGATCTTGGCCCATCTGTTCGAATGCATTCGAGACACATGACCCGCAGAATCTCATTGAATTCTAGCAGCCTTGAGAGCTATCTCAGCGATGCCAGTCATTGAATACAGATTAGTGTCTCGGACTATTACGGACTATTACAAATAATTTCAAAAAAACTTGTATTATGTGATAAAAATGAACACGCTTGACCTAGAATGGAGATATTACACACATACATACAGTCACGCCGTTCTCCCGTTAGAATAGTCAGTTACTAAATCTCTTCATATGCTACGATCCCAGCGGAAGGCAGTGCACCAACTCCCTGACACCCCCTACTGGTTTCTGGATCTCCAGACCAATAATTTGTAAGAAAATATTAGATCATCCAGCATTTGTTCTATTTCTAGCTCAAACAACCCCAGAGAACCTGCACCGAGATTTCGGCGCTTACACCCTCGACCCAGGAACAAGATACCCGAACCTGAACCGAACCGCGGTGACCCCCCACCGGGTCATCTCCTTCTACGACTCCGATGAACCCCTGCCGTTGGACGCCACCGCCACCGCTCGCAAACGACGAAGAGGTTCGTACATTCCGGAGGGTGTGCGTTAGAATTACACGACCTAATTCCTCCAAGCCCATTCCTTCATCTAACAACCAGACGTACGGCGATGCGCCACCGTCACATGGTGGACATTCCACCTGTGTATGATTGTTTCACTGAGACTGAAGCGATTTGCTTCTATATTTATTATGAACATCACGTGAGACAGCCAGTGTTCAAACGAAATCCTATTTTTATGTTTTTCTGCTCATCTTGCATACGGTGGAGCGGGAATTGTATTTCGTTCTAGCAAACGGCATCTGTAAGCAACAAAAAGGGACAGAGTCATAGAAAATGCGATCCTAGCGAGCGAGTACAGTCCCACCATACCCTAATGAGTCAATTATCTATTATAAACTACTACACTAGAACCCGGATGACGTCCCAAGTGGAAATTTCAATCGCCAACGTCGTCCCTTTTTACATTACTGCGTAACGATATGAACGGGTCGTTCACTAGATGTAAGCGCTACGTCTAACAGTTGCAGTTTAATAACATTATTGTAATGTTTATTAAAATAATTATTAAAGAAAATATATTGTACTTCCGGAATGGATATATACTGTTGCTACAATTGTTAATTGTAAGAACTTTTCACACACAGTTTTATACAATAAAATTTATTTTTATTCCTAT
Source organism: Campaea margaritaria (assembly GCA_912999815.1). Classification (NCBI taxonomy): domain Eukaryota; kingdom Metazoa; phylum Arthropoda; class Insecta; order Lepidoptera; family Geometridae; genus Campaea; species Campaea margaritaria. The sequence goes on from OU538788.1 coordinate 14,860,687, forward strand.
AGTCCAATTCAGAATTATGTCTTACAAAATCATGTGCGGCACTGCACTGCATTCGTCACCCTGTGACATTAATTCGTCAATCTCTTTTAATTTGTGAGGAAATATTTCCATCCTAACCTGCTGCCATATTATGAATCTCACGCCAGGGTTGCAATAGTCGTAAATATCGCGATAATTGCTGTCAAAAGTCACTTTAAAATTTCTTCACAAAACCTTTCTTTTTATCTGATATAGTCCGTTTCTTGAATAAAAACAAACTATAGAAGGAAGATCAAAGGCAACAGCCGTCTCACAGGTCTCTTAATCACATCTAGTAATTCAGCGTACACGAGAGCAAGTGAAACAAAACACTTGCCATGGTTTTTATTATTTCAATTGGCCCACAAGGTTAGACATGGTGTGAATGCTTTATAGACGGCGTGGTGAATAAAACAAGTGAACAACTTAGATGCCAAATAAGTATCGATTCTATGTATCTTAGTAAAACTTCCTCGGCTTGATAACAGACCGGCGCTCGATTTACGTTATATGAATTCTAGTGAATTTTTTCGACAGATCGCGTAGCGATTGCTTTCGCTTTGCTACTTAAAAGTTTTACGTAATCAGGCAGCGGAACACAATGAAGTTTGCACACTACTGAATATCTAATATCTAAATATTTTTTGTAGTGGGAGGCCTCTTCTGCAAAAGACCGCATGGGGAAGTACTACTACAAAGTACCTTTGCCAGAAATTCATCCGCCAAGCAGTAGTGTGCAAAAATTACTGTGTTCCGGTTTGAAGTGCACTGTTTCCATCGAAATTACTGGGCATATGAGACTTTAGAGCCGATGTCTCAGGGTGACGAGCGCAGTGCAGTGCCGCACGTGATAATGCAAAGTTCTGGGTGGCACTGTAACTGTTATGGGCAGGCGTAGCGCTTACCATCAGGTGAACGACTTACTCGTCTCGTCACTCAGTCAATTAAAAAAAAAACTGGTCAAACTCTAGTAGTTTCCACGCGGACTATTACAGAGCAAAACTCAAACCGAAATTGACGTGTTATCCCTCGGGATAATATTTACTGAATAAAGGCGCATTTAGATGGCTCTCTATCTATCTTATCTTATATCTTTAAATTAGCAATTCTTGTATATATATATATATATAATAATTGGAATCTCGGAATCGGCTCCAACGATTTTCATGAAATTTAGTATATAGGGGGCGATAAATTGATCTAGCTAGGAATAATTTTTAGAAAATGTCATAAAAAAAAAATACCGAGCAAAGCTCGGTCATCCAGGTACTATATTTATAAGCTAGAACTCGTAAGCCACTATCGCGAGCAATAATCGCCATGAGATTATCGTATCGTAATGTTAAGGTACAGGCAAGAATTAAAATCTCGCCTACCATTATATCACACTCGCGAGGAGTGTATCGCCTACTGCGCATGTTTTTTTTTTTGTCTAGGCACGGTATTGCCAGTATCAAGTAGGTACATCATAATTTACAAGTTTCACATTTTATGTGTTCAAGTCAAATAGTCAAATCACAGTCTATATCAGTTAGTGTAGTCAAAACTGAGAGTTGGAGGCACGACTTAGTAAAGTATGGAAATGGAATGAAATAGTATGGGGCTCTTCAAGAGAAGGGTTGTAAGGAATGGGGGGGGGGGGGGGGGGGGGGGTTAGCAAAAATCATGAAATATCACAAGATTGCAGTAAATTATCACGTGTATTTATTTCTTCACCAAACGCGCGATTATTAAATCGAAAAGTGGCTAGCTAAAAAGTTTCAATAATAAAATATTTTTAAAATTTTAAGATTCTTTGTAGGTACTAAAATACGCGTAATATTTTGGGGGTAAAAAAAAAAATGTTAAAACCCATCACGTGACCAATGGACGAGTACTTGATTTGTCTAAACACGATCTTGTATGTCATTATTTCAAGTTCATATGAGTTTAACGATTATTTCACTAAATATGTCACACAGAGCTTATAAATATGCAAATGCCGATAGTGTTAAGTCATCTGTACTTAATATTGTGTGGAGGTCAAGGTTATGAGTTTGTGAGGTTGTAGAGGATAATATCTGGAACTGACGAACCGATTTTGAAATATCTTTTACCAATAGAAAGCCACGTTATTTGTGAATGTCATAGGCTATATTTAAAACTAGTAGCGCTCCGCGGTTTCCCCCGCGATAACCATTATCGTACAGGGACCGTACATTTTTACGGAATAATAAGTTATCCGGACCTAAAGTGTCTGAATACTAAATTTAATCAAAATCCGTTCAGTCTTTTTGGCGTGAAGATCTACTATCTTCACGCCAAAAGAACGCGGGTGAAACCGCGGGGCGCTGCTAGTTGAACTATATAGAAATAACGAGTGTTTGTGGGATACGGAGAGTGCGCAATATAAAAATAGTAACGGACAGAAAACCTCGAAATGCAATTCTCGCTTTGAAGTTCTGTTTACACAGAGACCGTCGCTATTCAATTGCGGGGCGATTGTCACCCAAGAGGAAGGGCGACAATCGTGAATGCTTACACGAAGAAACTTTGTGTGTTATTTCGATTCGAGACACTCTCTTTTTTTTTACTTAAGGCGAGTCGAGCCAGTCGTTCGCCTAATGGTAAGCGCTACTCCTGCCCATAACAGTTACAGCGCCATCCAGAACTTTGCATTGTATAATCATGCGCGGCACTGCACTGCGCTCGTCACCCTGAGACATCGGCTCTAAGGTCCACCTAAATACGCCTTTAAGGTTACATTTGAACCGCTTTTTTATCGGTCGGTACAAATTTAAACTAACTTCCCATGACCTAGATTCTTGAAAGTTTAAATATAGCTCAAAATTGGATGACAATAAGTTGTATTGTTATAGTTTCCGCCGGGATCGCAGCATGTGGAAAGATTTATCTGCCTGTCCCAACTGGAGAAAGGCTTAACTGTATATATGTATGTAATACATTGATACGTTTTAAGAATGTGGTATTTGAAAAACTAAAAAACTGCCACCACGACACAGTACCTAATTTTCTGAAAAGTAAAAATCCAGTGCTATCCTCGCGGGCGCAATTCACCTCTAGCTGGGGTGATTTGTTAAATGAATAAAACTCTGGCAGTAAAGAGTTATTCATCTCAGAAATAGATTTAGTATTGTGATAGCGACCTTTCTCGTACTCTCACAAAAAAACAAATTAAACGTATTTTACATGTAAGGCTTCCTGTCGCCCGTCTGGCCTTTTCCGTGTTTGTCCTAGTTTCGAGTTGTTTACTTATCGAGAATCACAACAAACGATGTTTACCGCCTCAAAGAATTAATTATAAGGGCACATTCTTAGAAGCTCGATCCCGGCGCGTAAAAGACTAGTTACGGCACTGGCAGAAAATTCTCCATATCAAATTCCATAACTGAACTTTAACCTTTGAAATGTTCCGAGAAATTGCGCTAAAATACGTTTAATTTATCAAAGCTCACCACTGACGCTATGCAATTATTCCTTTGTGTACCCTAAGTTGCGGTTTGCAATTAGTATAGGTGTAAACTACATCCGAGCACGCCCGTAACACAGGAGCGCTTTTGAGTCCAATTAATTCCTATGAAATTCACTTTTACCCTAACCGAAACTTTTACTACAAACAGAAAAACTCCATCGCAACCGTTCACGTTAATAATTCAATCAGTACATCGCTGTTATAAAAAGTTTCCGCTAAAATTTTAACAGCGTATGGAAAGCTCTATTTCTTTCTCTATTTAACATTGGTACGCCAAAGGTGAAGGTGAGGCTACTGCGCATGTGCAGTATCGTTGCTGTAAACCAGTATCAACCGGCTTACATTTTCAGTATACCCCGTCTGGTTCTAGGCGAAGGTCCAGTGATATAAATAAAATGCTAAAGTGGGTTCGGAAAACGACTCAGGCCTGCGAGGCTGCCCGATCTAATCGAGGTGAATTTTTTATGTGTTATCTATTGTGAAGATGAATCTATTTCAAATATAGATAGACATCTGTTTAGAGTGCATTGCTGTGGGTGATTTTTTGACAACTAATAGATACGTAGTACAGAAATGAACGTTACCGAGAGCCGTCAGTGCTGCCGCAACAATGTTGCCGCGTTTGTGTCACACCTCGTCAGTGCGTATGTCGCCATGAGTACTGTCGCGTCAGTGCATGTGCACTAGGGACTTAGTTTATACTTCGGGTACTAGCTTATCTAAAGGCTGTTGGCGGTATATACGGCCATGTTTTTATATTTTCCATTTAAACGTTCGTGCGTACATGCTTATGACGTTGAAATAAAGTAATATAATTCTTTAATGTTTTGAAAAAATAGGTATCTCATGCATTGTATCAATCAGAAATTCAAAATTCGTAGAAGCAAATCCAGTAGAAGCTCATTAAAAAAAATCTTTTTTCACTGATTCCCTGGACTAAATTCTATGAAATGACGCTCCCTAACATGCTTATTTCTACGAAGTGAAAGGAAATTCCCCAGATTCCACCAGCGATCCCTGGCGCTGCCTCCTTTATTCGCAGTGTTTCTTTTATTATACATTGTGCTGGAAAAATTAATTAGCTTGTATCAAGGACGCTTATATAATACCCTATCGACTTGGCACCCAAATAATTTTGAAATAATATTATTTCTGCCACATTTTTTCGCGGTATCGGGAACGAGGAAAACGGCCGAGATGTAAGCGGGAGCGTTCTGTGTCCTTTGATTACAATGCTGAAGCCTTTTAGACAATGCTGGCTTTTTGTTTCGGCGGCGCGTTTAGGGACATTATATTAATTTAATGTTCTACATGTCCATTGTCATATTTATATATGTCCATGTCCATGGTTACGTTTTAAAAATACTTTAATAGCTCTCAATATGGTACCTCGGTGGGAAGTACAGAATATTCTTAACAGTATTGATCAACAATTGGTTTGATATAATAAAATCCGTAAAACAGTATCTACAGTATAGTTCCCACAGTGAATACAAACGAACTAAGTCAAAAGTACTTTAATTAAAAAGCGTACCTAGTGCGACGCAATTTTTTTTTGCTTTTGCTTGGGAGAGTAGTTAATTTATCATAAAAATGTTATGACAAAGATACATGGCGGCAAACTGATGAAGCGCCTCCTAGCGATCACCTACTAGTACTTCGTCTTAGTAACATTGTTGTATAAGGTATTAAGAAATAATTTAATATTGAAAGATAATAGTCGTTCTTCTCGATTGAATGCATTACAAATTCGATTGTAGAGTAAGTTAACTATAATGAGTGCCCTATTAGGGCCTATGCGAATAAAAATGGTTGACTTTGACTTTTGTTGTTTTCAGAGCCTGAAGTGTCCGATGGGGCGCTGATTGCGTGGGTGGGCGCGGCGGAGGGTGGCGTGCGAGCGGCGGCGGCGCCCGCGGCGCTCGCGGCGGCGGTACGCCGCTACCGACCTGACCTCCTGCCTGAGGGCACGCCGCCCAGGTCTCTCTACCACATTCTGCACCACGAGTTGGGTAAAAATGCATTGTTTTTTTCTGATAACTCTTTACGATCACATAAATAGCAACTCTGCATTCCACGAAGATGGACGTTCAACCGTCAATCCCGCTAGACGGTTCAGAACTATTCGATTGGATTTCGCCTACTATCAATCTCGACAATGTTTAATCATGCCATCTTTCGACTACTGTGTTTCGATTGCCGTACATGTCGATTTTACGTGGAGTTCACTGTTCATTCAAATTAGTATTTAAACATTGACTATTGGCGTAGTACGCACTAAATCACGCTTCCAAAATCAGCCCTCTATTGAGTTGGGCTAACGTTACATTTCGATTTAATCGCTACCTCTCATGATTATGGGGCAACACCTTAGGAGGTAACTACTTAGGTTTTTCTAACCGCGAACTAACTCGTACCGAGACTGTGTACACAACAACAGTTGCGACGGTCGGTGTTAGAAGAGGGCGAGTTATCATATGTATCTAACCGACTCGATCAATAGCTGGATTACCCTAAGGTTCTTAATCGCATAGCAGAATTCCTATTTATTGATCGCAGTGGTAAAGCCACCTCTAGCCCTTAGGCGGCCTGACAGACTCTGACACCATTACCTTTGCCATATATAAAAAAATAGGATCGCTGTTACACAAAAGGTTAGTTAATAATTTATTAAGCGAAACGGAACGTAATTTCATACATTGGTGTTTATATTTTTATGTTGATTTAGAATCGAGTTAACCATTGGTTGTCTGTCACACCTTTGCCATATATAAAAATAGGAACGCTATTACACAAAATGTTAGTTAATAATTTATTAAGCGAAATGGAACGTAATTTCAAATACCAATCAGTGACTTAAAGGTAATGGATTGGTGCTTATATTTTTATATTGAGGTAGAATCGAGTTAACCATTCGTTGTCTGCACACACCTTTGCCATATATAAAAAATAGGATCGCTATTATACAAAATGTTAATTAATAATCTATTAAGCAAATTGGAACGTAATTTCAAACACCAATCAGTGACTTATAGGTAATTGTTTAATATTTGTACGTTGAGGTAGAATCGAGTGCAGACAATGAATGGTTACATTCATTGTCTGCACACACATCTTTACCAGAATAAATACTCATAGACAAATCCCAACTTTAGGCGGCCCCGCGGGTTCACCCACGTATTTCGTCTGCCGCAAGAACTCTGTATTTCCCATGTTAAAAATCACCATGTTACTTAGGAATAGCTGAAGATCGCAAATAAATCAAAAGTCGAGTCTAGAGTTGTGAGTACGAATTGAGTTTGCAATCCATATTTACGTAAAACAAGTTTATTTCACTTTTCACCAGGGATCGTTCCGTTCTCGTCGGGCGGCACTCTCCGCGACGTCCCCGACGCGAAACTGCGCTCCTACCTGACCCGTGTCTACAACGCGTTCAAAGGAGAGGTGCCGCATGTACATCACGAGAGCGACGCATTTGATCAGGTAAACCCCTCAAGACCTTCATTTTGATCGTGTATTCATCGTCATAAGTAGCTCTATCGATACACTGCAGCGCGTGAAATTTCTCCCTTACGCCATTTATCCCGGTTTTGAGCCAATCTGGTCCAGGTGTATAAGGCATCACGATCACATACATTGATCCCAATTCCAATTACGGCGGGGCTATGCAGCACAGTGCGGATCAGCTCGAGTTCGTTTCATTTTGACGTTCGTTTGCCACCGTGCTGCATAGCCCTGTTGGCCTTTCCAAAAGTTTGTGGTTATCGTCAACCCATCGTTGTGTTGCTTATCTTCGGCTACGCTTATTGAAACGTGACCATCATTCCGTCAGGGGCTTACTCTACCTGCCATCACCACCTCCCGTCATGTGTCCTGCCCGTCGCCAGTTGAGTTTAATTATTATAAATTTGAGAAGCGATGTCTTTCACCGTGATTCTTCTTCGGAACTCCGTTTTTTTACTATGTCCCTGAATCTGATGCCTAAAGCTGGATCCTCATTTGTGACCGTAATCGTGACTTTGTGACCGTGTAACTGCTTGCTGCGCTAAATATGGAGGAAGCTGTGACATTTTACCGCGACTCCCTTAGGAGGCCCACAGGTGATTCGTGCATGATATAAGATCGTGACTCCGTGATACGCGTGATCATACCCTTACACTATTGTGTCTTGTCAAAGTCACAAATGTGGACCCAGCTTAACATGGCACGCTCTAGGCCCAAGGCTCATTGAATACTTTTTACTCGTTAAAAGTTCATGTTTCGGCACCGTACGTCATCGTGGGGAAGAGAAATTGGTTGAATAGATAAGTCTTTAGGCATTGCCGCATTTAGCCTCAGGCAATAAACATGAACTCGCAATATTAGTTACATTTTATTGTGTGCTGTATTCCAGATCAAACTGAGCATGCAGAAAGAGAAGCACATCCGAAATTCGATCGATCACCCGGTCTCAGCCTACGCCAGTAAGTGCAAATACCATCACTATCATGAAACAGTTGAACGCTTTCACATAAGGCCTACATTACACATTCCAGTAGATTGCTCAAAAGCTTGCATGCGAATAGTTGCGTGTAAACTTTAAATACCAGAATCAATTATGTAATATCTACTGATGCAATGTATTTTTGTACACAAGGAACTGGTATGTGTATTGCAGCTCTAAAGTCAGACGTACACGGACTGCTCGAGCAGTCGACAATACCACAGTTAAAGTAATAGAAACAGTATAACGTCTTCATACTTAATACGGCCGAAACGCGCCGTGATAATACAGTCGCTCGCACAGTTGACAACGACAACACGTGCGGTCCGCGTGTGTCTATGCAAGTAAGATTGTCGCTTGCTCTGTAGTCACTGCTGGAAACAGTCGCTTTTGACTGCTTCTAGCTGTTCATGTGTAATAACCCTAAGCTTATGTGTTTGCAGTTCAGGTGGACGGGGGAGACAAGTCGCACTCGAGCTACAAGCGCAAGCGGCGCTCCGTGCGTCCGTCCCAAGTAAGTACCGACTCCGCAGAGTACATCCGCAAAAAGATCGGCAAGCTCGACCTCAACGACATCACGCAGCTCGCGCGCCTCATCGAGGGCCACGACGCCGTCTCCCTCGACGTCGCGCACACGCACAAACAACAGGACCTGCAAGAACAAATCCTTGCACTGCTCGACCCCGACGAATCACCCGACCCGAAAACGCTACGCGATTCCCTAGCTCAACTGCTGCAAGGCAACAGTAAGACTAGCAGAGTAACCCAAGAGCAGACCAATTTAGCACATTTCTTCCAGCAGAATAATGAGAAGCCGGTCAAACCGCCTCGCAAGTTGAAGGGTCTCGACCTGAACTCTGTCAGGATACCCGACTATGATTTGGACGACCCCGTCGTGGTCGACGTCGTCAAACCGCCGCGCAGACTGAAAGGACTCGACGCGAACAGTATCCGAATACCAAACTTCGACTTGGACGATCCGATTATTGCAGATGTCGTAAAACCTACACGAAGACTGAAAGGACTCGATCTGAACACTATTCGGATTCCCGACTACGATTTGGACGACTCTTGCGACACCGACGCCACTCTCGTCAGGGCAGATAACTCGAGCATCAAGAAAAATAGAGCATCTTCGACAGAATCTAACAAATCGCGTTCGGAAATCCCGGTACCAAAAGGCAGACGACAGTCCGAGGGGATCGAGCAGAGGATACGCCACTCGCAAAGCCCGGACGTGACGAAGCGGTCGCACTCGATCGGGGCGTCCGAGATAGCGAACACTAAACGCATCGCGGAGCTGTTCGAAGGCACGAAGCGGAGACACACGCCGAGCCCGGAGTCGCGCTCGGTGCGATCCGGCTCCATGACCAACGAGATGGCGATGCGGCTGCAACGCATGACGGACATCATCGAGGGCAAGCGCCGCGACACGCCGAGCCCGGACCGGACCAAGCGGGAGTCCATCGGGAATCCGGAAATGGCGATGCGGAAGCAGCGCGTCGTCGACTTGATCCAAGGACACAAGCCTCGCCAGTTGGCGGAGAACACTCAGCGGCGCGGCAGCGGAGACATGCTCTCCTTCCGGATGCAACGCGTCTCCGATATAATACAGAAGAAGAGCGCTGAAGCGAAGCGGCCTAAAAGCGGCGGGCGGAGGAAGGCCGCGCGGGAGATAATGAAGCAGCGATTCGAGAAGAGTTTGCAGATGTTGGCGACGGAGCCGCAGCTGGAGTTCGCTCCGTCGGCCGACCTGGAGAACGACTACGGGCTGCAGCAGTACCGCGCCAGCGCGCCGCAGTTCGATGAGCGGGTCAAGAAACTGGAGCGGCAGCTGCAGCACTATGTGAGCCGGCGGATGTGTGTTGCATGGCAGTGTGGGGAGAGTGGGCCGGGGGTGCGTGCGTGGGCCTCGGACGAATGCAAAGCCTCTTTAGTGTCCCTTTTTTAAAAGAGATTTCACGACTAATTGGCATATTATATATATTTATTTATTCAATCAGTCTTTTTCCGTCGTACTTACATTCGCGTTTATTAGTTCAGTTTAAGTATTTAATTAACAGCTCGGATGTTTACACGCGAGGTTATTTCTGTTCGTCCGATTGACTCGACGCATTCCATCCAAACGTCAAAAAGTTGTAATAATACGCACGGTTTGTTGAAAACATCCGCCAATAACACCTACGGCGTTACGATTTCCGGCGGTTTGACAGTTCAGTGTGTGCATGGACTTAGCAGCCACGATAACGACCACTTGTGTTCTTTCTACACTGTTTTTCACTAACATTTTCATAAAGCGGCCTTTTCAGAATGTTATCAACGTTATTGTTCACCTCTAAATTAGATTGTGTGATGAGTTTCAAATGTCTGAGTTTATCGCTTGTGCGTTGACGTGCAACTATGAAAACACTTTATTAACTATGTTTTGTTGTTGTTGTTGTGTCCTAACATTGTAAAAATGATACTTCTATATCTAGAGACCTTACAATTTCAGCTTATCGATTCAATACTCTTTGAAATGTTTATTTTAATGTAATAAAAATGAAGTCTACATTAATATCGCCCAACGAACCCCATGTTCAAAATGCTAACAGACTCGTTGACTACTGAATTGATGTCAGTCGTGGCGCATCTATTCTGTTTTGTTAAATTAACATCTAAACACTTTTCTTCTTGGCTGTTACTTGTTTTAATATAAAATCGGTTTTGTTCGTGATCGTTATTTATTTTTGCTAGTGCATAGAACAGAATGTGATATTTTGTATTTGGCTTCTAGGAGGAGGGTCGTATTGTCGGCGGTGGCATGCGAAGCGCGGGTGGAGGCGCGCGCGTCGCCAAGCTAGCCGCTGAACTATCTGGAAGCAACACCAACGCTTCCGCCCCGAAGCCTTCCAAGCCCAAGGACCTGATGCGCTCTGTAGGGAAGATAGAGAGGGATGACTGGAACATGAAAGAGATAGAGAGGAAGATCTTGGAGAACAAGATGGGCCGACCGGAGCCGAAAACTGCCGAAAAGGTGCCGAAGTGGGACCGGGAACAAGTATGTAATGGATTCTAACACACGAATATTAAAATTTTATTATATCGACATTTTAATCGATACTAAATTTGATAATAACCCTACACACTGTTGAAAATATTTGATAAACTTGTTGTATATTATAATTTTCCAGTTCCTCGGGCGTCAACGAAAACTGCGGGAGGGCGAGGCGGGCGACGAGAAGTGGGGAGAGATTGACGAGACTCTCCACAAATTAAACCAGAAATTGCGCGATTCTGGGAGGCCCGATCATGGCACCAAAAAGGTAAAATGAGAAAATATCTAAAAAAAATGTTTCAACAAAACTTGTAGAGAATTTAATGCTCTACAATATTTCTATAAGTATATAAATAGCATAAAACCCATAAGAAACGAGATATTTGCATTAAATGTGTAAAAATAATCGATTTATTGTCCTTTGACTTTGAAATATCTGAGGTCGCGGACACCCTACGATAAGTAGGTTTTGAGACAAGGTTTAGGGAGCCTAAATGAAGGTTTATACAAGTTTATAGCCCAGTATCTCTCACTCCGAGATTCTTGCCCTTTTTTGTCAAATATTCCTGGACTCGACCAAAACAAACGACAACCCGCCAGCATAAAGGTTCAGACATTTTGTCTATTATACAATGTTATACTTGACTGTCTCGCCGATTGTCCCGGCGATTGCGGGTAGAGGTGCGGCGACGCGGATTGCGCGGGGTGAAGAGTCTTTTCCATACGCAGTACCAAAACGATTATGTGGTGTGAGGTAGGTATTGTGTGAACTTATACGAAGAATGTATTCTGTTCCAGGTGGCAAACTTAGCCACGAAATTCGTTAATGAACCGGAACTACCAAAAGCGCAACCCAAGGATGAGGTAAGTACATTATCAGTTTATTTTAACCACATTCACTGCTGGAAACACAACTGTTGTGTTTTTTATAACTTGCCGCGAGTACGGGAAAACACAACTGTTGTGTTAGCGGTATGGGAACACACAGCGGTGTGTGCAGATCCGTAACCGTGGCTAGACAAGAAAATTGGTTCAGCAGTCAAATTGTTGAGGGGAAAATTCAAGAGTTTGTTCTTTTATCATTGAAATTAGGCTTTTATTTCTCACACTGCTCTAGCTCGCTCCGTAGCCTTCTTAGGTATCGGATTACTTTAGTATTTATTAATGGCATTGATCATTTTTTTTATTTTACTTGACTGCGTGACGAAACAAGCGAGTCGTTTACCTGATGCTAAGCGCTACGCTTGCCCATAACAGCCACAGCAGTACCCAGAACCCTGCATTGCATAATATGCTACGCTCGTCACCCTGAGACATCAGCTCTAAAGTCTCATTATGCCCAGTAGTTTCGCTTGAAACAATGCCCTTCATACCGAAACACAGTAATGTTTGCACACTACTGCTTAGTGGTGAATATCTGGCATAGGCTTGGTACATACCCAGGGGGTCTCTTGCAGAAGAGGCCTCCCACTACTAAAATTTTGCAGCTCTCGTATTTGTTTCACATGTCGGAGAAAATCAAAGTAGCTATTTTCCCTTTAGTTACACTCACTACTATAATTGAATAACAAATTTCCAGGTCAAGAAGAGCTGGCGGGGTCCATCCACGGCGGGCGTGCAGTGCGCGGCGTGCGGCACGCGCGTTTTCGCTGCCGAAGGTGTCACTGCAGACGGGCTGCAGCTGCACCGCGCGTGCTTCCGCTGCGCCGTCTGCAAAGCTGTGTTGAGACCCGGGTGAGCCATATTGACCTTTATGGACTGTACATTATAAGGAGCTTTTATATGCCGTTTGTGCGTCCAGCTCAGGTTCTCCATGTGCGGCTAAAATTTGCCTGACTGGAAATATAGATCACGTTTGACTGCTCAGGATCTTCAATGTTACGTTTACAACTCGTATCAATTTGTGCACTTGATTGCCTTTATCATTTACCAATGTTATAAATGTGAATGTGTTTGTGATTGTCCTCTACGAAACGGATTTTGAAGAAATGTCATAGGACACGGTTTATAGTGGAAACACTAACGATTCCTGTGCGCGGGTAAAACCCCACGGTTTTACCCGCTATCTTTTGAACATTAATACCACCGCAACCTTACACCGTACACGACATACCTTTAAATTGGAAAATGCAATTTAAGTTGCAAAAATAATTGCGCAATATTAACCAAAGAGAAGGTTTTATAAGTAAGGTCCTACGTGTTTAATGTTATTATTGAACATTGTTACAGAAACTACACGATGGAGCGCTACGGCAGCCGGCTGGTGTGCCTCCGGCACTCCGGCGTGAGCGTCCCGGACGCGGTAGCGTCGCTGTCGGCGCCGGCGCAGCCAACCACGTCCACCCCCGAGCGGATCAGCCTCGAGCTGTCCGACGGCGGCGCGCGCGAGATCGACGAGGACGAGTGGACCGATAGGAACTTCTTGCCATCGGAGACTTCCTGCGCTGGAGGTGTCAGGTATTATTCCTTCTTTTTCCTTTCGAGTATAGTCGTGTCGACGGATCTAGGCAAACGTGAACACAGGCCCTCCGAAAGTTTGCGCATACACAGTCACGAACAAATGTTTTAGTGTGCCTTGCCTTTTTCTCAGTAGGTGGCAAATAGTGGGAAATGCCAGGCGACCAACCCTAACTGTCCAAATACTAACTCGCTTCCAAAATACGAATACTTTGACTATATCTGCGGCAAACTTCACGATAGGCTAGATAAATCGACACTATTTTAAATGGTCGTAACTCATCAGACATTGGCTAGCAAGTGTGAATTATGTCAAATTAAATCAAATCATTTATTTCGTTTCAATGTACATGAGAGGACAGGTCATAAGCGTCAGATTTAGTAGGTAGGTACATCTTACCCGGTAAGATCGTCGCGCATAGTAGACATCATTGTCAGTGTTAGTATTACTTATTATCTGGAGTCTGGTCTGGATTTACGCTCCTGGCATTAACATTGAAAGAACCTTGAAGTCGAGACCAAGGAGACCACTTAAGCTTTTGTTTAAGCCATTTCCTTCGTCATCGCCTATGATCACGACCTTCGATGTTTGCCTCTTCAGCTGCGTATTGGATTTTGTTGAGTGGCCAGGTTCGACTGCTAGCCCCGATGGAAGTGAAGGTACTGATTTGTAGGATTCAGTTCCACTTGCGCGTGTTACGTCGGAATATAGCTTACATGAGCTTTGAGGAATTTGAGCTACGCTTTCATCTGTCTGTGCATCCAATGAAAGTTTATTGAAGTCTGAGATGGCAGTGACTTCGTCGGTGTTTGATGATTTGTCTGCAGGCGAGTTGATCTTGGAAGGACTCTTGTCCATTTTTGGTGTCGACAGTAGAGCTGTTGTAATGATACCGGCCAAGTCCTTAGAACGTTTTCGTCTAGGGGTTTATCGACTATTTTTGCGAGCAGATGAAGTAGGAGTGTTTGTACTTACACGAGTGCTACCAATGTTTATGAGCTTTAGCGCTTTTATTGTTGTATTGTTCTGCTCTGATTTTCTTTTCAATTGAGTGTTTTCTAAGCTTAATTTATCTATCTCTGCTTGTGTTATGTCCAATCTTTCTCGCGCTTGTTTTAGCTCATCTCTCAGTTCCGCTACTAACTCAGGGTTGTTTTCAGTTGATGTATTAGGTAGGCTTCGCATAGAGCTGTCTAGTAGTAAAGAATTGTATGTGCTTTGGTCTAATGATATGTTATGGTGAGTAATGTTACGTTTTCATTGGAAGCAATCAATGGTGATTTGGTAATCAATGGTGCTTGCGTAGTACATTTATTATGTTTGTTGGCATAGCAAGGTTTACACTTCCAGGAAGATAATTTCTCTTTTTCCATTATATTATAGCGTGTGTACGAAATACCTGCCTCTTCCAAATCATATGTTACATGACAGTATGCACACTCAATATATATATTCTTATCGGTACCTGTATCTTGGTCATTATTACCGCGAAAGCCTCGGAACATATTCATTTTTGTAAACTACTAACGCCCTCTAGTTTATTTTGTGAAATTATAAAGAACGGGTCGTGTTGTTTATAGTTTGTTAATTTATCTGTGGCTTCTGTACGTCAACTGTCAACTGGTTTTATCAGTGTCATCCGTCAGATTGGAAATTTCTTTTGCCTACCGTCATTATACATCTGGTAGAAAATCAATCATTGGGTATTTTTGATTTCGTTATGTTTTGAAAGTGGAAATCCGTTGTTATGATTTCGTGAGCAAAAATGGAAATGGAATGCTCACCGAATGATTATATCCTGATTTTGTTGAGTGGGCCAGGTAGCTGGTTGTGTGGCCATTGTTTTCATCGCTTTTTAAGGTGCTACTTTTGACTTTTATTATTTTAAATTAAATTAAATAACACAGCGACGTCTTTCCAGTGTTTACACGGCCAGTGTTGCCTGTGTGTTCTATGTGAAAATTTATAATATTAATATTTTTTTACATCCGTAACATTCGCAGTGACGAAGAGGAGTCGAGTTCGGAAGAGTACACAGACGCGGCTGATAGCGACAACGAAGGGCGTGCGTCGCCCGCGCCAGCCGGCGACGCGCCGCCGCGTCACCACCACAATGAAATGTACTTTTCCGACGACTCGTTCGGATACGACGACTACTCCGATGACGGTGAGTGGAGAGTGACACACACACAAATCAAACAAACTCAGAAACATGCACGTACAGTGTGCGAGTATGGGAGCCGCAAGTGACAAGAACTATAAAGTAAATCGATTCCCGTTCGAATACGACAACTACTCCAACGACGAAGGAGAGTAAACACACACACACACTCTTGCGAACAGTCACATATCAGTATGCGCGCACGCATGATCAAGGTCGTGGGCACGCGCTATTAATGAATAATACAGTAAAGCAATGTTTACGGCGGGTAATCGAAAATGTGAACTACTGTACAATTTCTTCAATGTTTTTCTGTTTTTGTTAATTGTGGGCAAACGATACAAATACAAATAACATGTCGTTTCGCGTTCTCTCCAAGAATTCCAAGAAGCTTTAGTAAAGCATCCACCAATGAAACACGACGTTGACTAAGACTACTGACTACCTAACTGATATGTTGACTATTTCACAAAAAAACTTGTAATATACCTACTCGACACTGGCCGAATACACGAATTGTGCAAAGGTATATACTTAATGTGAAAAGAAAATAAACACAAAAGCGTAACTGTTTCAGGTGCGGAATCGTCCGGCAACGAGTCGTGCTCGCGCATGCGCGAGGCGCGCGAGGCGAGGCGGCGCGAGGTTCCGGCCGACGCGCGCCCTTCGTCCTACAGCAGCGAGGTACAGCGCTGCCGCATCGCGTGACGTCACCGCGCGGGGGAGGTGCGCCGACACCGCGGCCCGCCGCCCCGATCATGCCCGCCCCATCTCGATGTCGATAACTCCTCATTACCCCCCCCCCCCCCTCTTTTACAGGTATTCTGTTTCACGAAATCCGGGGTCATAGTACAGCAACAAAGTTGCGATGTTCGCGGGACAGACGACACAACATAACAAGTTCTGGGTGACACTGTAACACCTATGGGCAGGTGTTACCCTCTTACCATCGGGTTAACGATGTGATCGTCTCGTTATTCAGTAACATAAATAGTAATATCACCTGGGCGCTTTCATGTGAGTCATATACGCATCGAGGCCGCCACTGCCTCGATCAAAATCGATCGATGGCTATAATTGTTGTTACCCACACAGACGCATGGTCTGTGTGTACACGACATTAGTACACCCTAAGTGAAGCGGTCTTCGTGAAATAGAATATCTATACTATCACTACTGTTATGGCCAATTTCACTATCGAAAATTGTCTAAAGTATGATAAAAAAGAGTTGCTTGTTTCTCTTAGGTTTAGTGAAACAAGCATTCGTCCTCTGTCTACTGTCCTATTGTTAGTTAGTGTCCAGCATGACTTCCAGATTGCTATCTAGAGCTAATCTGAGCCAGTTCTTCATTAACAGTAGCTAGCTGTTCCCGTCTCCTGTTCCGAGATCAACCGCGACGTCTTCGTGTTGTCTTTATTGTTATAGTTAACATTATTATTGTTATTTTCAGCCGTGACTGCCAACTCTTGGTCAAAGCCCTCCCTTCCTTCTATTTTTGCGCGTGTCTACCGAAAATTTTCCCCTACTTTGAACATAGGGCCACGCTATATATACAGCCATTCTAGCCTTACGGCCACTCGGAACACCACCCCTTAGACATATGTCCACCCTAGACAAAGGGCCACCCTAGACATACAGCCACCCTAGACATACAGCCACCCTAGACATAAGGCCACCCTAGACATACGGCCACCCTAGACAAACGTCTACTCTAGAGATACGGCTACCCTGGACCTATCGCCGTTCTAAACATTCGGTCACCCTAGTCCAGCAGCCACTCGACACATATGGCCACCCTTGTCATCCAGTCACCCTCGACATACGACCACCCTAGACATGTGTCTACGCTAGACATAGGACCCACCCATTATATACGGCCACCCTAAACAAACGGCCACCCTAGACATATGGCCTCTCTAAACTTACGGCCACCCCAGACATACGGCCACGTAACCATCATGTCACCAGCGTAACAAGGGGCGGCGGCGCAAGGCGGGTAAGAGTGTAGTTTGCCCACACTAACTGCCGTCTGTTACAACTTCACCATGCTGTAGGACATCTTACTGTTTTATTTAAGCACAACTTGCGCCCCGTGGCTGCACTCGCCGATGAAAAGTACGACAGTCTCTTTCAAGGGCTTAAAGTAACTGTTTATAGAAAGTTCCATTAAAATCCAGGAACTCGGAGTTGAGTTACCAAACGTATGTAAGCATGTGTTTTTTACTTCAAACAAACGTGCTTACACATTTTTTAATACATAAATTGAAAGTTTAATCAGGTCTATCTTCCAAAGTTCATTCATTTCATAATATTTTTCTGTACTGTGTTTATTTTTGTGAAATTTTCTCTCTTCTTTCTTCTTTCCATTTTATCTATATTTTATTATTATTAAATTTAAATAAAACAGTGAGTTTCTATAACGAATTCTACAGCGCTTTTGATTGTGTTTTATATCGTCGCATATATATTGAAGGATTCAATTCTAAGAATGTGATAAATATTTTGGTAATAAGAAATCAATATAAAATACCTAATGCCTTTCTTTTCCGAAACATTACTTTATTAAAAAAAAAAAACATTTTTAAAAGGCACAATAGAAAAATCTTATAAATGATCTTAAAAATATTTTTAATATTATAATGTCATTGCATTTTTTACAAGATAGTGAAGCTCTGTAATGTCAGGGTTAAAATTTAAATTACTTTAATATTTTTAGAATTGAAACTTAATGAAAGCATCTATACCTAACATAATATTCAGCTTCTTACTTTTTATGTGTGTGTAGTATATTTTGTATATTTTTGTATATGTTTATATAATTATGTTATTTATGTTTTTATCATACAAGTGTATTTTTTTTTGCTATAATATCCATGTGACACGATAAACGTGCACACAGTTTCTGTTATTGGTGTATATATTATGTATATATGTAATGTCGCTTCCATTATACCATTTTATCGACGGTAAGTTAGTGTGGCACTTGAGTTTCAGCGCACCTACCACCGTAGCCTCCAATATTGTGCCAAACGGAGGCTTTATAAATGTTACAACAACCGCTCGGAGTGTATTGTATGTACGAATTTTGGTGGTGGACACTGCAGTTGCACACGTGTAAAGTCGCCTTGGTTCTATGCACGCGGGACGCTAAACCGACTGTGCACATGTGTTGAAAGACGATGAATGTATGGCGGTAAAGATCGGCACTTGTTTGTGGCTCCGATAGGTATAACGTTGTCATCGGCAGGTGGAGTCGGAGGAGGAGAGCGAGTCGAGCGACGAAGTGTCATCTGCGACGGAGGTGTCCACTGACAGCGAGTTCGCGCGGGACGAGAGCGCCCCGCCCGCCGAGCCACCCGCCATCCTCGTGACGGAGCCGCCCCCGCCGCCCGTGCCGCACCCACCCGCGCCGCAGGACTACCCCCTCAGCCGCACGCGCTCCGCCGGCGGACTCGCCACCAAGCGCGCGCTCGAACTCAAGCGGAAATATCTTCTCGGGGAATCCTCCCCGCCCGCCGTGCGCAAATCCGACTCCACTTCACAGATCGACACAAAATTCGAAGCGTTCAGATCTAACATCACCGAATTCCAAAAGATGCTCAACCCGGCGGCGACGTCCGCTCAGCCGCAGAAGCCGGTTGTCTCGTTTCAGGTCGTCATGGACGATAAGGAGGCTCAGCCGATGCCCGATATAATCAAGAACTTGTGCACGGACGCGCCGGTGGATCTGCTCAAGAAAACCGACGCCACTGCTATCACGGGGTACATATCTGAGAAGTCGGAACCGATCTCGGAGAAGAAAGATCCGGATTTGGATTCTGACTCGCTTTCCGAGGATGAGTCGTCGCACACGGAGACCGGCCCGAAGGACGTGCCGCGGCTGGAGGTGCATGACGAGGGCGGCGAGCTGATCCAGCTGGACAGCCTCATGATCCTGCACAGCAACACGGAGGAGCAAGACAAGGCGTCAGGCACGGGCACGGCCACGGGGCCAACCGTGCTAGCCGCCGATTCAGAGTCGTCCGAGTCAGGCCGCGATGCAACCACGCTCGCGCTTACAGAGACCGAGCTGTCCGACTGGGCCGCTGAGCCAAACGTACTCGACGATTGCCCCTTTCAAGACAAAAACGACAGAAAACGGAGTAAGAACCCGAGAACGCTCAGCGGACCCAAGCTTGTACACGACGCCAAAAACATAAATGCGGTGACCTCGCACGTCTGCGGCCGCACCAGCCCGTCCGAACATATAGCCTACTCCAACGCTCTAGAACATTTTGAATTCGTCGATGAAGGCGAGCAGGACCCTTCGATAGAGACGCCCTCTACTCCAATGAACCAGGGCTACATGGAGTTGGTAGACGACGAGTTCGAGTACTCGCCCGGGAACGATCGCTCCATGAACTTCATCGAAAGCAGTTTCTCGGAGACCGTCTTGAAGCCCGCCCACGAGCCCCTCTCGCACGTGGAGATAGTACACACTATCCCGAAGGAGGCAGAGGAAGCGTACGCCGACAGTGACGTTCAGACGCCGCAGGGCGCGGAGGTAGAATCGAGCGAGAAATCCACGAGCGAATATAAATTGACCGACCGAAATAGTGACAGTAAAACCGATAGCAAAATCAGTGACGAAAAGACTGAGAGCAAAGTGCAGTCGAACGGCCTGGAGCCGAGCATAGATTCGCTGAGCATAACCGAGGTGTCGCCGCGGTCGAAGTCGCCACCTCTGTTTACTAAAACTACGACCGAATCGGAGACGTTAGAAGACATCTCGCCACCTCTGGTTCCGGACACGCCGACCAGCAAGTCCAGCAGTATTCTGTCGAGCACGTCGCTGCCGTACACGGGAGTCGGCGCCACATCCATGCGGCTATATTCGCCCGCCATCTGCCGGTCTGCGAGCGAGACGTTCAACCGGTCTACGTCGAGGAGCACCGACTCTCCCACGCGAAGCTTCGAGTTGTCGCACTCTGTCAATCTGAGCTCGGGTTCGGTGTCGCCCGTCAGTCCGGCTCCGTTGCGCGATACCAGCGACAAAGTGCAGGAGATCAAACGCGAGCGCGAGGAACAGACAGAAGTGGTGCGGCGGCTGGTGCTCGAGCGGCTGGGCAGCGGGCGCGCGCGGGTGTCGCGCCGCGCGCGCCTGCCTCCCGCCGGCGCCACGCCGCCGCCCGTGCCGCCGCCGCCCGTGCTACCCGCACCGCCTCCCCCGCCGCCTCCCCGCCCCGCGCCGCCCCTCTCCATGCCCGTCTCGCCTTCCTTCTCGGACCCGGAGCTCGCGAGGGAAAGGCGGGGGAAAAGTATTATGAAAAGCATTTCCAACTACCTTAATCGGCATCTAGGACCTCGGCATAAGGTAACTTTTCCTTTAACTGAAATACTTTTAAATACTTAATATTGCAATGTTTATGACTGAGTATGTTCGTGTACGAATCAAAACTGTCGTTTAACAATCGTGAAATTAATTAAATACATTGTGAAATTAATATGTTCTGTAAATTTCTAGTTTGCACTTCGTTGAATTTATGATAATTATGTTCTTCCACACAAACTCAGTCATTCATTTTACACTCCATTTTCGAACCATTTGCAAACATTGCAGTGTGAATAATGTACAAAAGTAGTTATTGGACGGGTCGGGATTAATACAATAGTATGTAGTGGTGTTCAAGATCTGATCGAAAAGTTGGAGAGGGATACAATTTGGAGCATCTTAAAGCCGCACATTCGAAATAGAGCAAACACTAGCAGTGGAGATCATTGTCAGAAAGTGAATATGCCGCTAAGTGTTCCGGCGCCACAATACCTATGTATCAACCATTCATGATACATAGATTAGTTGGCGCATGTTATCCTTGGGGGACTGTTCGCCTCTCAACTATGTGTCCCACTGTTAGCGTTAGCCTACTCTAGTGAAATGCGCGGTGTAAAAATGAATTCCAATAATCTTCTAATTTTGCAGGGCTAACATATTTCGTCGCCAACTATGTGGTTGAGTTTTCACCACAACGTTACTATTAACTACTAACGTAACATTTTGTAAACAACCAGTTTTATAGCCTCGTGACTCAGTGGCGGCAATGTTAGCCCTCATCACCACCCGCACCAATAAAGAAACGATTTTAACATGAGTCTTCCCTACCTTTGCTCTCTCGCTCAGATATATGTTGTAACATAGTAAAAGAACGGGATACCATGCAAAGTCATCATTCGATTAGTCGTCGTTTCTTTACTGTGAAGGGCTATTAATTAATACTATTGTGTCCACTGTGAGGACTCCCCAATAGGTTCAAGGTTATTAGCACCGGCTAATAGTACAATATTCTATTTCACGAAAGCTGATGTAACGTGGACTTAGTAGTTTTGTGATTTGTGTTTCTTCGTTTGTCAATGTACAATATTGGTGGAAGATTAACCATTAAACGCACGTTAACGTGCACAAGTGTGGACAGATTATATGAATCTACATTCTTAAAAAAGTACAAATAAAAAAAATTATAATTACTCGACACTGGCTAAATGCACACATGGTGCGATGCCAAAACAAACGTAAAACTACAGTCATTGCCAAACTGATTTCGTGAAGTAAAATGATGTAAAAAAAATGTGTAGTAAGGACACTAGCAGTAGACTAACCTCAGTTGAATTTTCAGTGGGCCTCGGAACCGAACCTGACGTCGCACGTAAGCATAGATAAAAGTGTCGTGAGTCGCATGATGTAGCTGTCTCTGTCGCACCCGCTCATTGTTATCGTACGTTGTCTCGCTCTGTTAAGGCGCGTGTTGCGCTCGCTTTTTGGCCGTTTCAGCTATGTGTTGATGTTGGATTTCTTTAAAAATTCTGTGTAATGGTAGCTATGTATTCATCATGCAGTTTTAATTGTGATGATTGTTTGCAACTATCATATTATGGTATTTATCATCGCGACTATGGACTCGAGTGTAAAAGTATTAAACCATAAATAAAACAGTTTGTCTATCAAATATAAACCACTGCTATAGTTCGAGAAATCTGTTATTAGTTTGCTGAATCACATAATTATACATGTCTCTTTCACTCGTATAACAGGTTATTCGTAACCATTGTACAAACATAATAATGTATATTGTACTTATGCGTAATTAAATTAGAAGTGTTCCCACAGTTACAAAATTCCTACAGTCAGATCGATTTTACCACAGCAATGCTTATGCTATCAATTTACATGCCATTAAATTTACATTGTCACATTGGTCAATTTACATTGACCAATGTTTGCGGCGTAAACGGGATGCAACTATAAATCGTATAACAGCGTCTCTTTTTCTTTCTTTAAAATGCAAATATGTATTTAATTGGGTAGTTTTATTATTGTCATATATATGTAAGTAGGGATTCAACATCATCACGCTCTTGCATTGTCTTGAAAGTCTTAGACGTGTCATGTCTTGAATATCTCAGATACATCTGTCTTGTTCTCAAGCGTTCTCTACGGCCTTCCATCTCTCGTCTATTGTCTATTGCCTGTCGTCTTTTGTATAAGTTTGGCCGTCTATTGAATGTGCATGTTACGCTTTTTGCCTTAGATATGTTTTGTATATTCATGTTGCCACTATGTTCGCTAGATTAGACTGGCGCAAAAAACCCATATAATCAATACGTATGTGTAATGTCTGCGAATAGGCGCAAAACACCAATCGCCATGACGTAACATTGAATACGTAATAAGAAAAGACTATCTGTCTCTCTCGCGCGTATTGCCCTTAATTGCTAATCAACTGTAGAAAAACACTATATCCTGCTCCAACATTCAAACGAATATGACACTTAGAACACTTTGGCAACTTGATATGTTATTTAGTACAGCGGCTGCCTGTCACGAGTGTTCGCTACGGCTTGCGCTAGCAATGAATGTGCCGCATGATACCGTAAGCTATTTGTAGTTTAAAAACACTGTTGTAAATAATGTAAAGAAAAACCTTGATATTACAGAACACGATAACTTTTTCACTTATAAAATTATATTTACATAACAATTTGCATAAATCGCAAAGCTACAATCACAGGTTTACTGTTTGTGTCTGTCGCCATGTCTGATATAATGTGACGTTAGGAGCCCGCCGTGCGCTCGGTGACTAACGCGCACAAGTCGATGGGAGCCCTGCAGGAGTCGGCGCCGCCGGTGCCGCCGCCGCCTGCCTGCTACTGCCCTCCCACGAAGAACCGCCCGCCGACTTCTCGGCTACCCGGTAAGCATACGTATATTATCTAACAGCGACGTGGGACCGATATATAGAAGTATTGACTGTCTTTCATGGCGTGGCGGCGTCCATGTATTGCCGCTGCTCACTTCTATCAACCATGCGCTTTACATGCGCGTTGCAGTATTAAATTTTCATCGTGCGGAAAAGAGAATTTTATAGACAATAGACGCCTCTCTTGCGCACGATGGCTAAACTATTTCGTGGCGCGAATCTCAGCCCATAGAAGTAGTGCTTCTATAACATGCCGTTTCTTTTTGTAACATATTTTTTAACATGTGACTTGTCATATTGAATTTTTACTACAACAACACTATTTAGAATAGATATACATCAGCCATACATCTTTCAATTCGAGGAGAAGTCCATTTAATCGCTTTGTTTATAATTTTATAACAAGTCATCATCGCACTGAAGTAATTTTTCATTCTAGAAGCATTATCGAACTATTATACGTTTAACGGCAAATCAATCTTAACTGTTCGTAAGCACACTTCACAGATAACAATTAGAAATAATTGACTCATACAACTGATTAATGCCAATTATCGTGATGGCCTCAAAAAAAAAATAGCAGCATACTGTAGTGCTTGGCTCTAGATGTGGCGTTGCTTATTTGACATTTAGAAACAGCAGCTGAAGACTCACGCAGAGGCCGTAGCTCAGACGTGAATTTCTATTCAAAAGGAAACAAAAATCACAGTGCAGCCAATAAACGTGAATATTCATTTGTTTGCCTTCGATGATTTAGCTGTCAAAGTAGAGGGAAACAGAGTTGGGATGACTTTCGTTTGTACCAAATGTTCCGACCTAATGCAACTCAGTATGCACTTGGCAAACATTGGCCAAACAACGCCTGCCTCAGCCTGATTTTAGAGCCATTTTACATCATTGGCCAAACAATGCCATGTTAACGCCATCATCACATGTGAGCACGTGGTAGCGTAACGTTCACCCCATTCATCGTACTAACAAGGTGGCGCGGGGCTGGGCGACACGGAGGAGCGGGACGCTATGCAACTGTGGTTCGAGGCGCGGTGGGCGCGCCTGGTGCCGCAGCGGCGCGCGCGCGAGGAATCCGCCCGCGAGGAGCCGAGCGCGCGCCGCCTTGCCCGCCTCGAGCGCCGCCTCACGCGTCCGCTCTCCGGTAACTACTACCCCCATGTTACTACCGGCACACCCCAAATACCAAAAAACCCCATACATAACTAAATACCCCAAATACCTCCATACAAAATTCGATTGGACAACTCACATATATAAATGACGTTTCTACACGCTCCAAATGCGTGCGTATAAACGTCAAACTTACTACGCGAGCACAACAAAAGACAAACCCGCTAGTATGAAGTTTGATACAAACCGGTTGTCTATTACATTTGGACGTGCAGTATTGGCGGACCCGTCGATTGCGGGCGGAGGTGCGGGGGTGCAGATGACGCGGGGTGGAGAGTCTGTAGGTATATGTATTATATAACAAGGTACATACAGCAATCCATCAGCATTCGTTAAGAAATCTAAGTTGTCGCGCGAGTTATCTCTCGCTTGTGCGACGTGTGTAACTGATAATGCCATTCAATTTAATATCAATTGTCACGTTATCTAGGAACAAACAAAAAAAAACATAATTTTTAAAATAATAATTACAAATTTATTATAAATGAAAAGTTAGTTAGACAAGGTCATGGGGTCGGCCTAGGTACACTCGCGCACTTAATTGTCCCAAAATACCCCACTCTCCTGGCGTTATCTTGAATCCGGAAGACCAAGGTCAGCGTCTTCAGTCAGATGGTGAGGTACTGCAGTCGGTACCGCAAAAGTCAGCTCTGGTTCTTTAGCCCAAGGGGTGTCAGAAGTGGGGCAGCTGTAGCCGACACTGGCTAGGTAGGTCTAGGTAGACAGTACTTCAGTGGTTCCTGGAATGTTAGGACACATTATGACGCCGCATTGACGCGAAGCAAGATGGAACTGCTAGGGTCATGAGGCAATCGGGCAGATTACAATTAGCGTTGGTATGGGGGTAGGAATTCTAAGTGGTGAATAAATAAGCAGAATCGGTTACAGATGCTAGGCTAGGAAAACACTATGCGAATAATATTCATATTATCTAGAAACAGAATAGCAATTCATTACATAACTTATGAAATTATGGCATAGTAATACGTATAACAGTTTTCTGTTTCACTTTAATATTGTAGGTACTACTTAAAATGTATTAGAGTGATTTAAACATTACATGCAATACCAAGGATAAAATATAGGCCTATCATCATTCTAGTTGGCTAGGTAGGAATCAACTTTGTAACTTCCGTTACAATTCAAACTAAAAGTTCAACGGATGTACTTTTAAAACTATTACCTACTCAAGCGTTATCTAAAATAATTAATGCACAACTCTCCCAGTCTGGGAACACATTTCACTAATTAAGTACTACTAATTAAGTAGATTCGACAATTATGAATATATTTGGTAATATTATTGAACGGAACTAGTGCGACCGTACGGCGAACCGGCTACCAGCCGAGTGGCGTGAGCGCAGAGGACCCGTCTCGCGTCGCTTCACCGCCGGCGGCCACTAGAACAATAGGCCCACCTGGCTTTCGTATCTATATAGAAATAGTATGCTTGTCTGTCCGGGAGCGTTCAAGTAACGCTACGTTACACAATCTCAAAATCTCTCCATGGTGATATCGTGCCGTTAAAAACTCCTTATTACAATACACATAATAACGTTTCTCGCCTAGATCCAGCAACAAAACTAAAACGTGTCAACAATGTTGCATTGCGAAGGTTCACGTGCTGCAACAACTAGTGACGTTTCACGTGACATGCAACACGGCACGTAACATCCGGCTTAGATAACTAAACACGAGTATTGTTGTCGTTTTCAGCCGAACAGCAAGCGGCGACGGTGGCTGAGCTAGTGCAGGTGTCGGCGCAACGCGAGGCGCACCAG
Source organism: Campaea margaritaria (assembly GCA_912999815.1). Lineage (NCBI taxonomy): Eukaryota > Metazoa > Arthropoda > Insecta > Lepidoptera > Geometridae > Campaea > Campaea margaritaria. The sequence goes on from OU538788.1 coordinate 14,887,512, forward strand.
GCGCTCATGAAAGCTGACAGGTAATCTAGACTAATCCTACTTCCTACTAATATTATAAATGTGAAAGTTTGTGAGAATGGATGGATGGATGTTTGTTCCTCTTTCACGCAAAAACTACTGAACGGATTCGAATGAAATTTGAAACACAGCTTATAACCAGGATCGAGTAATAGGGTATTTTTATCCCGATAGTATGTTCCCGTGGGACAAAACGGGAACTACGCTGGTGAAACCGCGGGGCGCAGCTAGTAATATTATAAAGATAAGTATTTGAGTTCGTTGGAGGTAATCTCCTATTCAGAAAATTCTTTCACTAACAGGAACTAATAGGACAATGGTTTACGTTATATGTGAGAACACGCTCTACGAAGCCTGATCAAACCGAAGCTTTAGACCTGCAATGTGTAGTGAGCCTTCAAACTCACGCTTATTACAAACCTAGGGACCGTCTATTAATCAGGTGAGGCTTGAAGGGGGGGGGGGGGGTTAAGAAAAAAACACGAAATACTACAAGGGGGGTGCCTTAAACCTCAGCATGTATCACCAGGGGGGGGGGGGGTTAAAAAAACATCACGTGTTTAATGGACGGCCTCCTACATAGAAACTGATATATCGGATTTCTTGTAAAACACCTGTGTTGTTGTTAAACTGTATATTTTTTATGTTGTTCACAGGAGGCGAAGCGCGGCCAGCAACGGTGACTAAGCGCCGCCTGCCTAAAGAACGCGATTCAAACCCAGCGCTTACCGCGCTCATTTTGTTAACGCTTGCGATCCGACGAGCGCAATCCAACTAGCTTCATATAAGTGGCGTCAGCCATCGGACGGTCACGCGGATTGGTAATTTTTAGCCGACCTACAGTATTTTGTGTAGCGCATTTACGAGTCCTTGTGAGCGTTAGGATAAGAGTCACGTGAATTGTCGCGTTTGTTGCGTTATTGTTGAAAAATATTACATTGTAGTTTAGAAGCTAAAAGTTAATGTACTTTGGTTTTTTAGCTTTTTAAACGGTATAAACTGATATAAACGAGGTAACGCTCGCTTGTCAGATGTGTCGTGACTCGTGGCATTCGGCATTTGCCACCGGATCTCTCCAGTGTTATTCATAAGGTCTATATTCGTGCAATATTTTACTTTTTACTAAGAGATATATTTCATTTTCAACTAAGCTTTATCTCACACTAGGCCTCGTTATTTTGACTTACTTAGAACTAGTTGACAAACAATATTAATCACTTAATTATCTATTGAGTTTGTCAATGATTCTGAACTTTTAGACAATTTTTTTTCGCATGCTGTGAACGAAATCTCAATTGATGGAGAGAATTTTTTAATATTAGTTCAATTATACAAAAGTATTTTGATGAAGAATGTATGGAACGTAAAAAAAAAGCTTTCTAGTTAATCACATAATTGTTTGTTAGATGTTATCTAAAAGCGTTGAGGATACAAATTACTGTCACAAATAAATAAAAAAATGCTAAAATAGGTCCCGATAACGGATCTCAACGGTGTGCTAGATATGCCAAATGATTAAAAAAAACATGAAAATATTTCATAATGATTGTATAGGTGTATTTCATTTGTAAATGTATAATGTATAGTTATAGAATTTTGACCCAACTTTAACTGTATGACGATTCTATATGAAAATGACGTTGTAAAAATATTATGCAACCTAGCTTTTAGTGTATTTGCGCTTCAAGTCAACTTTTGGATGTGCTATTAGAAAACTATTATACAGGGTGTTACAGAATGGCGCCATAAGTACTCAGCAGGCTAGTTTCGATCAAGCATGTGAATTGTTTTAAGTGTGCAAAGGTTGAATACATCGTATTTAAAATTACCCTAAATGTTTGTTTACCTACTAGCGCACCACACTTAAAAGTGGCTAGGTATGAATATCTAACCATGTCTGTCGGACAGACGTGCGCCGGAAATACCCGAATGCCGAATGCCCCGGTTCTTTATAGGGTATTATGTAACACCCTGTATATGATAATGTTTCTCGGAACAGTTTATCTTACCAAAACCAGTTTATAGATATGGCGATATTTTAAAAAGTTTACCACTTTTACCAATTATTATAGTTGTTGAAGTTTTTAACACGTTAACTAATTTACCAACTTAGCCAATTAGCAATTTGATACTTAATACGTTATTCCATACACTAGAAAATGTGTATTGTGCTGGCACTAAACAGTTTTATGAATCAAATATTTTATTATATTTAAACACGCGTTAAATGTTCTTTTGTGGAAATAGTAGCTATATTTTGCCGCTAGAGGGCCTACCGCACTATATTCGTCGATAAAATTAATTTCGGATACCAATTTATAACAAACCCTAGAGTTATTTCTTCATTAGACGCTTAGATAGTGGCGGTGTAAGTGCGGCCATCTATGTGTAGAATTTTTAGCCTTTTTATATTATATAAACAAATAGTGGCGAGAGCAATTTTTTAACATACACGTTTTTTGTACATATTTTATTATTATAAATCAATGACATAGTGTCTTTCCGTAGAAGTAAAGGTGTTGCATTTTAAAATTTTAGTCTATATCCGCGTTGAACAGGAATATATTGACGTATACCATATAAGATTTTAATAGGTACTGAATTGTCATAACACGAGCAATTTGTTAGGTAATTGTCCCTTAGATGTTGGTGAAAACTAGAGTATTGTTAAGTGTCACTTAAATCTCTTAGACTACCTAATATTTTGGGATTGTTGGTGAAAATGGACCATTGTGTCCTCGACATCGTAAAAAACGTTATATTTCGAGCGAGCACTTGTATCTGGATACATATAATTTTAATATATGACGGAGTAGCTATTGTCGGTGTTTTTCTTATCAGTAATGTCAACGAAAGTACCTACATTTTTTTTATTATTAGCTAAAACTAGCAAAACGCAATTGAAATTAATGATTCCCAACTAACTAGCTAATTCGACTTTGAGTCTAACTTCAGTTAATAAATAATTAGTAATCATTTTATATATAACTTGTACATTTTTTCTCTATACAAATATATTTTTATGATAATCAAATCACGCGTGAAACATCTATGTTTGACGACATTTTAACATTGTATTATGACGTAATGGCTTACGATTTTGTATGAAAATGTAGCGAAAAACTGTTTTTTAGTCCTCGTAGTAGATTAAGAAGATGTTAATATTTGTCAGCGCTTCTTAATAGTTTGTATAGTCAGCTTCAAATATTGTTACAGTGTTTACGCAGTGTTGCAATGTTACAGTTTCTTAGCAATGTCTAGGGTTGTCTCCACTTATGAACTATGACTCGCTTTAAAGATGATGGAACTTATATTAGGTTAGCATTTTGACGGTTATGCGATTAAAAACAGCGTGGGACATCGTTTTGTATGACTAGTCTTAAGCCTAAGTGTAGAAAGTATTCACTTACGAGACGCTTGAATTAATTATCGTATTTCAGATATTAGTCGTGTATTATTGCACTTAATGATTAACGGAATAATCACGTCACTGTTGTGAACTATTGGGAAACCGTACATAGAAAGTTATAACATAGTGGATAGGGGCATTATCATAATGCTCACACAATACCATATATTCTAAAATTATATTCTAAATATCTTAATGATTCGTAGTAAGTACCTGAGTTATCGTAGGATTCCTGTAGTTTACTGACTGATGACCCACAATGGCTTCTAAACTCCACATCGTGAGCAATACCCAGAAATTTATATATCTTAGATGTTAGGGTACTAGTGTGTATATTTTAAATATATTATGTATATGTATATTTTTATATGCTATTGCGGTGAGGAATACGATCGGTTAAGGTTAAAGCAAAGTATAATGTTTGTGCCGAATATGATATGTGATTGATTTGAAAACGGAGGTTTACCTTTTCGGAAAGCGAAATTCAGGTTCGTGACGTATAATTGTTAAAAATGTACGTATATAATGTGCCGTATCATATCATATCCAGCACGTATAAATTGATAAAGTTCGCAGGTAAAAATCGGATTGATACTCTTTTTGTAAAAGAAAAGCAATTAACTGCATTTACAATGCATATTATGTCTTGAAAGTCGACAATCGAGCGGTGCTGATAAGTCGTAGAAGGCGTGAGATCAAAGTGTTAGATGGCGATGCTTCTGCTGCGTAGGTTCTCAAAACTTTTCTAAACTCCGGTCGTTAACATTTAAATCACATGCGCAGTGCGCTCTATTTAGTTTGATAATCAAGTGTTTATTTTCCTAGCAAAATAACTTTAGCATTATCACCGTGCGGACGCGAATATCTATTTTAGTTTTATACCAAGTCTGTTAAATCTAGATGCATTACTTTTCTAAGTAAACTCATCGATAGAAAATGTTAAACTTGTTGTGAAAACTACGTTAGAAAGTCATTGCAGACAAGTAGATTAGTATATCTAATCTTTTATTGAATATTGTAAGCGCAGTGTTCTTTAATAATTATTATCGACTGCTTCATGTGCACACATTCTGATATACATTACCGATAAGACTCGCAAAACATGTCCCTCCTACAAATTTTTCTATAAGCGTACAAAATAACAAAATAATGTTGCATAGAATAGTACATTTATAGACATGTTCAGTGGCTTTAGTTGCTGATTATATCTAATAAACCGTCCGTATGCAACCGAATGGGAAACCCGCGGCAATTATCAGCTTTCTTCATAAACCTCAGTGAAGCAAAATTATGCAATGTAAAGTTCTGGGTGGCATTGTAACTTTTATGGGCAAGTGTGGCACTCACCATCTTAAATTTGTTAATGTACTAGCATTGTTTTGCTTTGCGGTCTAAATGCAACTTTGTATACCAGAAAGTGCAACTGACACTAGAAAATAATCTATTTCCTGTGTTTATAAAATAGACATGTTAGCAATTATTAAACGTACTTTAAGATTATATTCGTAATAGATTCGTAATAGATTTGTAATAGATTCGTAATAGAAGATTTTAACTGTAAGTGTGTGTAAAGTTGATAATTGTCGCGCATTAATTAAGTTATATCAATACATTTTATTAACAAGTGGTTTTAGAGACTAGAATAGATACTAAATCAACTAAGTAAATATTCTAAATTTACTCTTGAAATGTGCAATCTATACTTTACAATCTTTGGTCATCTGTATAATCTATAATGTTAATAAACGATCAAGAAATAACGTCGGAATCCATGCTACCTTTCAAAAAATATAACTAATTACGATTCTAAAGTCTAAAACAAGTAAACATTTCAGTTTAGTCCTGTCAGACGATTTTGTGTCCCTTCCCAACGCCATAGAAACGAAAAGGATAGCAATAATTGAGTTGTTAAATTAACTTCGTGTCAGTAGTTTTTTTGTCCATTACTGTAACAAGAATAAACTAAAAAAATATATATTTGGCGGCTTTAAAGTTTTAATATTTACCTCTTGAGAATTAAATTCAAATTTTATATCAGATGTTGTCTCTCTCTTATGAGAGCGAGATGCAAAACGTCGTTGTTAGGTCGTTTGTCTCAGGGTTTACTTTTATCAAACGTTGCGCGTTGTAATTTTACCACTTCGCATGAGTTCATTTTATTCTAGTACACGGGATTTAGTTGTAGCTACAAAAGTAATTTTGATTTAGGTAAAACATCATTAGACTGATTTAAGTTTTATTTACAACTTTAAAAAAAATAGTATGAAACAGAATCGTATTGTGATTCTGCAACATTAAGAATAATGAAAGGTTTTCTGACTTATATTTCGGATAGACTATATCGGAATCGTAAACCTTTTTGAGAACTCGACAGTTCAAACGGCAATATTCCATATTAGTAAAACGACGAATTTCACGGTCTAATATCCCGTGAGGTGAAGCTTTATAGACCCTAGTATTTATTAAGCTTTAATTTTTTTAACCCCCTTTATTTAATTGCAGAAGTTTTTAATCCATATTTATTGAACTATAAAGGCCGGGCCAAATAGAACGCGTATCTAAAATGCGTATGCGCCGCTTTCATTGAATTGTAAAGGCCGGGCCAGATAGGACGTGTATCTAACACGCGTACGCGCCCTGCGTTCTTATTTCCGTCTTAATGGTTTGAAATATGCGCATACTACAAAGGACGATCAACAGTAACGAGACAAGGCGATATTATATCGCCGCGTGCGCATTTTATGACACTCTCAAATATAAATCGAAGGCGCGATTTTCATTGGTCATATTCATAATACGCGACGTTAATGCGGCTTGATACGCATAAGCACGCGTTCTCTTTGACCGACCATTTAATCAACCCACTGGACAACGTTAACTAACCATATGTATTACATCTTCATCCCATTTGTTGGTTTTAAGATGTTTTGTGACAGAAACAGTGACGTTTTGTACTATGTCGCCATTGGTGTGGAAAAGCTATGAGGTGTAGATGTTATACTTAATAGAATCTTTTTAAAGTTGTTCCTAGAGTTTTGCAACTTGGCTCCAGTCCATACAGTTTTATGTAGCAAAATATTTATATGTTGTTATTTTATAATTTGTATCATAATGTTATGTAATATACGTCTAGTTGAGCTTTTTATAGGAAAATGTTTAATTTAGCAGTCAGATGTTAATTTATTTAAAACAATTGTATAGATATTTGAGATTAAACCCAATGCAAGGTTCCACACAAAGCTATGTACCTCCTTTTTGTATGCGTAGTTAATTTCAAGGACTAATAAAAAGTAATATATTAAATGTTTGTTTTATTTATTAAGTTAGTAAACCTGAGTTGGAAGAATGGAATAGATATATACCTTAGTGTACCAGTACAAGGAAGAAAGGATATTTTAAAATACCTAATATGTGGAAAGGCAGCCGCTGAAATAATATGAAGAATAGCCATTTTGATATCTAAAGGTGGAGCCTTTAGATATCGAAATGGCTATTGTCACCCATTTCCAGTAGGTACTCTAATAGGGTGTATGCCAAATAAAAGCACTTACCAAAATTATTTTATCACACATTTTATTTATTTTTATTAAGATTAATTTGAAAAAATGGTAGACAAAGTACAGTTTTGCACAATACAATTTATTATATTCTATTTTATCCTAATTAAAATCGTTATACAGTCATGACAATGTACTTTAGACACCAATGTTTACCAATAATATTAAAAGACTGAGTAATTGATACATGATAAAAAAAAACACGCCAAAAGTCAAAAAACACTTTTGAATATATTTCTTCTTTATTCCATCGTAATAAAGTTCAAAGTTGTCTATAGACTCATTGCGTTACGTGTTCTCAGCGGGAGCTTTCGATCGAGCATTTAGTCAATTTAGTTGGGAGTTGGAAGACAGAAGCGGTCATTTTTAAGTGGTAGGGCCCCAACACACTGCCGCCGACACAGGCCGCCGGCGCCGTTTAACACGTTCAGTGCCGAAGACGCTGCAGTCGTGTGTGCGGGCAAACACAACTGTTGTGTTTTTTGAAAAACACTATGGAGTGTGCAGAGCCGCACCCGTGGCTAAACAAGAAAATCGGCTCAGCAGTAAAGTGTTAATGCCGCGCGGCCTTCTCGTCTTCATTAAAGGGTGCTTCGACACTCCGGTATGCCGGCGGCATAGTGTGTAGGAGCCTTTATCCCATCAGCTGTAAGAAGGTCAACAAAGAGACTCAGCACTAACAAATAAGTATGAAGTATTTCGGGAGCCTCAAGTGAACTGTTACTTTAACACGGTTTACTTAGAAATACACAATTTTCCACTTATAATTTAATAACAATTGCCCATACATGTCTCCTAAACTATTTACATTCTTAGCTTAATTATAAATACTAAATTTAAACGAAATCTGTGAATTTCCTATACTGTCTGCCTGTCTAATGGCACATGTTCATATATTTCTCGTTCTGTGATAATTTTAATTAGGGACTTAAAATTATTACTTTAAAAATATTTTGTACCATTTATCTAGTGAAGACTGGTCACTTTCAATTCGTAGTTTCTCATAGAAAACATGATTATTTGAAGACAAATAAAACTTGAATATTTAGTAAATCGTTACAGCACAATATATATAATTATGTTTTTTGTTATTCTATACTGAAGATGTTCCACGGACAGTACGGATTCGATCCTTGTAGGCAGGAATTTGTTTGAAGGCACAAATATTTTTAAGTTGAATATAAGAAAAACAAAGTAGACACAGTTAAATACCTACTCAGCTAACTAAATTTACTCATGTCCAAGTCAATTGAGAGCTACAGGTACCTAACGAATATAATAAAATTATGAAGGTAATAAATTACATTAGCCACAATGAATTTTAATACATAAATCAGTAAAAGCAGTGAACAATGATTAACTTCAATCTAATCTTAAAAAAACATTTACATAACTATATATACAAAGGCCTCAAATAAGTATTCCAATCAATTATCATTATAGGCTCAGCATTTATGCCACCTCCGACCGCCTGATGAGCGAGTGGAAAATCGCTAGCCTTTTAGCAATAACATAAAAAAATCTAAGCAAATTGGGTAAACATAAATCCATAATTATAAGAAAAGATCAAGGTAATCATAGTTTAAGTACATAGATAGAAGGGCGTCAATTCTGGATGCACCAAACCAACTAAACTGAAAATAAATAGACAACTTCTAAACTATTGCCTTCTCATTCGCTTTCTTGGGGTTTCAAAGAGAGCAGGCGGCCTCCCATGACATCTTATAGCGATTCAATTAAAGACATTAACTGAACCGCGTCGCATAATCGTACCGTGACATCTTGTTTTTTATGTTGCTGCCATTTTCAACCTAAACTGTATCCAGAAGTGCCTTTAAATCCAGTTTCGCTTAGCGCAGAATCAACACCGATATAAAAGGAATAAAAAAGAAATACCTAGATATAAGGTATTTTATACAATAGACTCTGCTTCAAAGTAAATAAAATAAATTAAAAAACAAAAATAACTAATTTGTAAACTAAGTATCTATTACAGATTTTTGGCTCTTAGTACCTACCTATATTTGTGTAAGTACGCAACAGAGTTTCAGCCAACGTCCACAAATACTTTGGTCTAGGAAATATACTATTATTCTACGTAAACAATCAGATATTATAATATACATTATCCACTTATATCAGAAATAAAATTTGTTATATTATTTTATGAAGCACAACACTACACTATACAGAAAGAAAATTATTTAGGTATCATCTTAATAAACAAAGAGTACGTAAATTATCTAAAGTTCTAATTTTACGGTAGCAGTATACAGTGTGCACCTAGAGATTATCCAACAACATGACTCGCCGCTCCAAAAAAGATAAAAATAGCAAATATATATCTTAGCAAGAATAAAATAAAATAAAAGAATAAAATCCAATCACAGATGTTGTAGTAGGGCACTGGTGTCCCGCAATGCTATAGACCTCATGTAAAGTCGCACGACCTCGCCAGACTTCACACGACGTGGCAATAACACTGATGTAAAAAAATCGTGAGGCAGTCTGGCGATGTCTGCTACTTCGCACAATGTCTGGCGGCACATGTCGCGACACATTGCCCCCTAGGAAATAATAAAGAGGCTTAATGCGAGTCATGTCACCGTTAACATCAGTACCTGGGCTTGTGGTTATGGTGTGAGCGGAGAGGGTTCCAGTCGGGGTGCCGCGGCTCCCGGTGATGATGATGATGATGATGGCGGCGCTTGTCACGCGCGTTGCCGGGGTACGCGTCGCAGACGACGAGCTCGGCCCCATCCTTGGGGGCCTCCCGCTCGTGCCGCCGAGGGCCCGCGTGCCTGCCGCCGGTCGCCTCGTGCAGCTCCTCCCACGCCTGCCGGTAGCACCTGTTCAGCCCGCTCCGTGACTCGGAGGACGACGAGTCAATCGACGCAACGGTGTTGCAGTCCGCCGCGGCTATGTGGTGGCGGTAACGCTTGCCGTCGTTGTGCTTCCTGCTGTGGACGACATTACAAATGAGGGGGTTGTTGTGAAGAGATTTAAGGTGGGCTTTAGGAACCGTCTCAGTGCCTAGCTAATTATTGAGACCTAGCGTCTGTACGAACGGTGTCTTTTGTTTCATACTAATTTATGTTTAATTATGTCAATGTTGGGTAATTTATACAATTTTATGGAGTGTCCCAAACGTTATCGAAAAGGCCTATGATGTCGATAATGCGTATATATTATCCTCACTAATTTAACTAATATCGTTAATGCGAAAGTTTGTGTTTGTTCCTCTTCAGGCCTTAACGGCTGAATGGTATTTGATCAAATTTAGTTATAGATATGTCTTGGATTAGAACTGATACTACATGATACTTTTTAACCCGTAAAAAGCAACGGTTTCTGTGGGATAAAAGCGAACAGGGGTGAAGGCGCGGGGCGCTGCTAGTCTAAAATAAATATTAAACGTCCTACGGAGGCATGTTCGCATCTTAAGATTGAATCTAGATATTTTTGCAAACACAATCAGGTAATAAAACGAAATATGAAGATAAATAGGAAGTACAAACATGCAACTTGAACATTGATAGTAATACTCGTATAATAGAGTAAAGTAGTCGTAAAGTAGAATAAGTAGAAATCCAGTGCTAAAATTACGTTTTAGTGACATTTGGTGAAGGTAACTCTTGTGCGTGATGTGGTGAATGATCCAAGGCATGTCGTGGACGCGACGTGAACTGTGTCGGACTCCTAGACGTATGCAAGTGTAGTGGTAATTGGATATTTACTTATGTAAATTAGTTTTTTCTTCTAGAATAGAAAGCATGCTGGTGATATTGCGTATTGTAACGGTAGTTTATAGTCATTCGTCGGTGGTAAACAAAACCGGTGGCGTGTAAGCTACACTCTAAAGTCCATAGTGCTGGCTGAAACAAACGTGTGGTATAAAACCAATTTATCGCGTGCTTGCCTCTACCGTGCACTGCGTTGATGACATGGTGGCCGTCAGACGAATAAGCATAAGCAATGTGTCATGTCTTTTGCTACAGTGTAAGCTGTCTTGTGGTTGCGTGCTGTTAACTACGTGATTCACAAAACAGATCGTTCATGTATGCTACATTTTGAAAGTTGAGGGTAGGTCGTAATTTAAAATTCGCATTATATGACTTCATCTAGTGAAATGGTTAAGTATAACTCCATTTGCTCGCAAGAAACCGCATCCTTCCGTAGGTCCATCTATTTCTATCGTTCTGAAACGCATACGTCGGAGGGTGTTGTCGGCTTCTAGTCCAAGCGAACGACTTGTAAAGCGAAACGAGCTACGAAAAACGCGATTCTGTGACAAATGGAATCCAACTCAATGAACTATAGCACACATCCGAGGCTCACGAGCCTCCGAGGCTCAGTGGTAGCCACCATGTCACCGACGGCGCTGTACCTGACGCACGTGGTGTTACGGTTCGGAGAAGTACCCGGCGCGGTGCACCAGGCGGTGCGCGCGCGCGATCTCGCGCCGCCCCACCTGCTGGTCCGGGAACGGAAGGGCCAGGAGGGTATACCACCGAGACGGCGGCAGCTCCCGCGGAATGGCCGTTTTCGTTCTTGCACCACTGGGCCAGCGAATTCGCTTATTATAGTGATCGGATGGTGGGATAATACGAGTACAACCATGTGAACAGATCATAGACGCTGCTTGTGAGGGATTGACAGCGCTCGCTGTAGATACAGAACTGTGTGTAGGTCTGCTATAGCCCTTTATTATGCTCGTATAGTATTAATTGACAGCTGATGGATGGGAAGGAACTGCAGTAAAGACTGGTGTCCTTACATCCGTGTCTGGATTGATTTATCAGCACAGCGCATCTAGCGGTTATCCTTGACGTACAGCTAACCCAGTCCTGGCTGGCTGGCTGCTACCCTCAAATCGGGATCTTCTGACAGCTGTCCCTGAGATCCCTCCCGATTCTAGGATTACCGACTCACCTGGTATTAAGACGATCGTGGTCGAAGGTTGAAAAAGTAGTGTCCCAGTTTGGGTTGCAATTGACTACGACTGATTATGTGACTACACAATATGGGCGGCTTCATACGTGAGCTAATCCTAAAGTTTCTCGGACTTCGCTGTCACCTACCACTCATAGGAGTTTGAATACAGTCGGCCTCAGCTGAAAATGTCCCAATTTCCAATTAAATTTTACACACAAAGTATGTCTATATTTTTCGTATAATTGGAGAAGCTCTGATACTTTTGAGGCCGGCTACATTTCCATCTGTCTTTACAAGGATAACAATTATTCCATGAGAATCTATACTTTCCATTATGAGGAATGATGATAATCATGATAACGTCGTCACTGCTGCTTACCTTCTGTCGTTGACGGTAACTGTGACGGTGATGATTCGTCTACCAGAGCTCACTCAGAAAAAAGATAAAGTCACGATGGTGGCAGAAAACTCACGATGGTCTTTCATAGTTTCCTCCTCAGTAGAAATATGAAGTCCCGATGATAACAGCAAGTCCACGTCAGTCGTTGATGCTTACCTCCTCAGTAGAATGACAGCCGTCGTGATTATCCCAATGAGGAACACGATTCCGCCGAAGATACCCAGCACTATGGGGCTGGCAATGTTGAGTTTGGAGGTAATTGGCTCTCGCCGCTCGCCGTCTACCGCTGTGGGCACGTTCACGCCGGGGGTTTGCTCCGCGCGAATGTTGTTGCCGTTGCCGATGATCTGTAAGGTTCCAGAGGGGTCTCTTCAAATATCTTCCTCATAGAAGAATCAGCTTATATAAGGGGACTATCAACTAATCTGCAAATTTAATCTAAATCACATCATCATGATCATCTTCTGCATTTATAGCCCCAATCTACCCATTGCTGGGTTCGGACCTCCTTTCTCTGCTGTTACGCTTTAGGATCGTGACATCTAATGTTTTATTAGTAAGATCATTTGCTTAATTGTCTGGGATATTCCTATTTCTGCAATGTTGCTTCCTCAGTAACCTGATTCATTACAAGTTTTTATTCAGATTAGAAAATCGCGACGCTACAGTCATAGAGCCTTTGTCCACAATGAGACACTACAGTAGATAGGAAAAAAACCTACCTGGTTTTCTCTCGGATGGCTTGCCACGATGATATGCGGCACGTGACTGGTCGGCGACTCCACGCTATCTGCCACCGTGACCTTCCTCTCCGGAGGTCGCTCGTAAGGCCTGGTCACGCGCTCCGTGGTTGGTTTAGGGCGAGGACGGTGAGTCACGGGCGGAAGGAAAGGGGAGGGCGGTGAGGGGCGGGGGGAACTGCGCCGCGTAGGAAGTACTAGCCGAGGGGTGGTCGTCGGCGGCTCGGTGGAGGGTGGCAGCGGCGGCGGCGGTGGCAGCGTAGTCGTGCTCGTTGTCGTGGTGGTGGTTGAAATTTCTTCGGCTGAAGACGATAGTGTGTGTTAAACTTAATAATTGTCACTGCTCCAATAAAAAACTCATATTTTTATTCTTTAAAAGGCAAACACACACCACAGGATCGCCTGGTGTTAAGCACCGACGCGAATCTGCTTCAAATTGGTAAGCTATTCTATTAGCTATTCAATTCAATATCTATGATATTACTAACATTTGAGCAGAATAGTGCATAGCGAGTTAGCGATGGTAAACTATTTTTTTTCCTCACACTTGCCAGGATGTCTCACACTTGCCAAAATATTTCACACTTGCCAGAAGCATGGGTATTTGCCATCAATTCGAAGACTGTTTTACACGTAGCTGGCTAAGTGTTGGCTAATTATGATCTCCTCAAGGATGCCTGGTAACTTACGCGAGCAGTAAGGGGACGGATGCTCCCACAGGCCCGTAGCGAGGCAAAGGTTCCTCCTGGGTCCTTGCAGCTTGAACCCTCGGGCGCAGGCGTACTCCACCACAGAGCCAAAAGCGGTCGAGTTGTTCGGGACCACCACTCGACCGTTGGCGATTTGCGCTGGAGGCTCACATTGCACCACTGATGACAAAAACGAGAGGAATGAAATACTAATAATCTGCGCCCCGCGTAGTTCCCGTTTTGTCCCACGGGAACAAACTATCGGGATAAAAAGTACCCAACCACTCAATCCTGGTTATAAACTATTTGTGCGCCAAATTTCATCAAAATCCGTTCAGCAGTTTTCACGTGATAGAGTAACAAACAACCATCTCTTCTCACAAACTTTCACATTTTAAATATTAGTAGTAAGTTTACTGTTGAAAAAAATACTTCTCCAGTCAGGCTTTTACAAAACTCGTCTCACTGGAATCCAATCAAAATGATCTAAGCTACCATCATTCTTCTATAAGTCTCTGAGAAGTTCCATAAGTCGTTGTCTACCTTCCATCATTATCGTCAATCAAATTTTCTTTAAATTTTGACAAACGTAAAATTTCAATGGTATTGAGGAGTTGAGACCGAGCCAAAACTAACACGCATTCGAGTTAAACAAACATACATAATAAACAAAGTGAATTAAATCAAAGCGTGTACGATAGGATAATTTTTCATTATTGTCTATGCGAGTCAAGCCGCGGGATACAACTAGTTTATAATCCTAAAAAGAAAGCGCACATACGCGGAGCTCAGCCACCGCGGCTATAACCCTGCCAATAACATCGCCTGATCATTCAGTACAACAAACGGAATCTATGGCTGCAAGGTTACCCTATGCGAACAGATTCCTATTACCGCAAGAGGGTAAAAACCTCGACAACACACGTATGGCCCACATGATAAGCACCGCTGTAATCGCTACATAGAAAGCCACGCACTTGCGAGAAAACCATGTCATTGCGAGCGTGCGAAGAGGGGACAATTATATTTAATTGTGGAGATCTAAACACGTGACCGATAGTATCGCAGACCGAAAAGCGACGCGGAATCAAACGGAAGAACTGCGTAAGTGAGCAGATGTGTGAAATAACAGGTTCTTGTAGCATCCAACGGTTTACGACGAATTAGAATCATTGGGGTCGATAAAATAAATCGCCACACGGGGAGGATCCTGCTAGTGATCAAAAGCAAGCTTCCTAGATTTTCTGGACAATTAAGACTTAGTGATGTACCTATATAAGTCAGCGATAAAACGATCGAAACCTTTACCAGCCGGTGGGTCCCTAGGACCAATAACTCACCGTCGCATCTCGGCGGAGGCCCGTTCCAGCGTTCGTCGATGTCGCAAACCAGTCGGGCGCGGCCTGCCATTTCGTACCCTGGATCGCACGAGTACTGGACATGGGACAGGTAGTGGATGGACCCGTTGATCAGCGCATACTTCCCGTGCGGGATCTCCGCGGGGAAGCCGCAGTCGATTCCTGCGGAAAGGGTATATACACAGTAATAAGTATATGTATTATAGATCATTCGTCTGTGAATGACATTTTATTTACAGGAATCTATACCCGTTAAATCATTTTACATAGTGCTTTTTATTAGAGAGCATGAATTGAATAAGCCCATTAAGCTTTATAATTCACATTCTTGAAGCTAGAGTAGCGTCACATGTGATGTGATGTGTACTGTCACATTGTTGAAGCGAGAGTGCTACTAATTGTTTTAAAATTGTGATTTGCTTTTGGTTTTATTTTACGCCTTCATTAACGAATCATTAACCAATACTACGTAAAAAAACTACAAAAATATTCTATGCAAAAGTCGAACAACCTACCTAAGTTGGTCATTTTAATTTGTTGGTACTCACGTTTGCAGACAGGAGGGAACTCGTCGTAGAAGCCAGTGTCGCGGCAGGTCCTCACAGTGGGTCCCACCAGCAGGTGACCCTCGTCACAGGAGTACTCCACGGAGGCGCCTACTTGGAACCCGTCCGACGTCATCGTAGAGTTCGGGGGCTGTTCCGGACGACCGCATGCCTTAGGCTCTGCAGGAGAGAAGCAAGGGTCATGGAACTGGAGGTGTTCAATTCGGAAGGGTCACGTTATCGAAGCAAGATCTGGGTCTTTCATAAACTTGTGTGATTAGGGCAGTGAATTCAGCGTTGATGAAAAACTATGCCAGAGGTGACGAATTTTGGGCACCACGCTAAATAAAAAAAAGATTTCGCCAGCAATGAAAATGGCATTCATTTAAAATTATTAGTGTGGGCAAAACAGAAATGAACGGCATTTTCATTTTCATTGAAGTTGTATAAGAGAGCTGCTGGTCCCTTTCGTTTTCAGTTATATGTATTGCTGTGACTTCTCACAGCAATACATATTGTAATCTATCTTGAATTACATATTATATGTATTTAGTTTCATGCTCCAGAATCGACACAATATCAGAACAAATCAGACCCATCTTACAAGAACAACTTCATCAATAAATCGCTAAAATTCGCTTAGCAGGCATACACATTGCAAAGTATTATCGCGGAGCCGAAGCAATAAGAACTTACGGTGCTGGCAGATAAAGTTCATCCGGGCATAGCAGTCCTTGTCGGCCCAAAGCCAGCCCTTGCTGCCGTCGAAGTGGGCGCAGCCCTCGGTGCCGTCCGGAGCGTTCCAGAATGAGACGATGACGTCATTGCCGTTCACCCACTTCCAGTTGGTAGAATCTTGCGCGTCCCGAACGGCTCCCATCCAGTACTGGCTGCTGCTGTCGCTTCTAAAAACACAACAATTATGGAAACGAATGTAGCTATTTCATTGTTCCAATAAATAAAAATACGGTTTCGCTGAACACTAATCACGCGTTAAACCAGCCTTTTACTTGTTTTTTTCTTAATACTTGACTGTTAATATAACAATTTTACGAGTTTGAAGTCTATACAGGCTAAGTCGCAAGCAAAAACTAGTCCTCGTATTCGTCAGAGATTCAATGACTTACAATGACCGCAAACAGGTCAGCATTATTAGTCTGTTACATAATAACCGAAAGTGCTCATCAAATTATTAAAAACGTAACCGTACAAGATTCACATTTGATGACAAAGATAATCAATCGGATATTCTTATGTATTTTCGCATTGAGTACACATATCTGAATTTATATCACTTAAAAGAATTCGCATTATATTTACTTAAATTAGTATAAATATAATTCGCAGGACAAATTTGCAAATAATAAAAAGAAAAAATTTGGGTCTCGAAATCAAAGACAATTTACAGTAAAGCGGTCTCGTGCCGTGCAATTTCCACCAGAAAGCAGAAGGTAGTAAAAATACTGTTTTGGAATAGCACTGTATGTCATAAGTACCTATGTCTAATGTATCGATGTTTCAAGGAAGTGCAGTGTAGTGCCTTTTTCATATGAATCCAGTCCCAGTAGGTACAACACAAGTCACAACTATTTGTAACTTGAGTGTGGACTGACAAAGCATTCTGCCCGCGTCACATAAATCATGCAGGCGAGGCGAACAAGATTTGGAAACCACACGGTGACGAAAATAGTCCATTGCATTTTGTAATCATAGTCTTGGGTCATTTTCTTACGTGCGAAAAACCCTGGGGGCCAATTTTGATTCTCATTCGGTGACAAAATATCTGATTCTTACCATTTTCTAGTAGGAAATCGGCCATTATTGTAAAATATATCACCCGATGAAATTCATAAAATGCTGCCCTGCCCAGTTCGTGGATCATAAATTGTACGAAAGTTTAATTTTTAGGGGTCTATAATACTAGTAAAATGTTTCAGATGATAGGAAGGGTCAATTCTGATTTAATTAATAACGCCTTCACCTCAAAATGTCGCCTCTTGTGAGGCGATGCGTGATCACGGAAAGGCAGTGGACGGTGACGCTGACCAACGTCCAAAGATATCATTCCACTTATGTGGACGCCTTCATTCCCACCCTCGCTTGCCATCACGTCTATGGTTACACTAGCGAAGCTGCAGGTGACCAGATGCTCACAGAGTGTATCATTGCACCGAAAACAGCTTGGCGATTCTCTTTGGTCAAGTGCTCGTTAATTCCATAAAGTTAAATCAAAGAGAACGGGAACCGCGGTATCGCTTTCCAAACCGTTGGAGAAGGTTTAACCGTCTCAAAATGGTGAAATTACACGCTAGAACAGTAACTGCTGTCCAAGTTATCAGCTGTAATTTGATGTTTTGAGAATGTTTAAATATGCATAGTGGACAAAGACCAAGAGAGGTGTACGATACGTGGCTACGACAGATTTTGACTAGACTGTTGCTGCGTCATATAGAGAAAAAATACGACTTACGAGTCAGTTTATTTACTTGATAACTCGGTCAAAACACAAATGTCCAGATTATAAAACAACTGGCAGTTTTGAAACATGTTATATATTTTTTTTAACTGAGTAATGAGATGAGCGAGTCATTCACCTGATGGTAAGCGTTACGCCTAGCGCGTGCCCATAACAGTTACAGTGCCACCCAGAACTTAGCATTGCATAACCTCACGCGGCACTGCTCTGCGCTCGTCACCCTGAGACATTCCTGAAAATCTCAAATGCCCAAATATATAGCAAACGACATTCACGATCGTTCCGTATGAGCAAATAAAATGCACTATAAAGAAGAACTAGACCAAGCACCAGACGCTAGAACTAGTGTCTGGGCAAGAGCCCAAGAGCTAATTCTAGTTTTTGTCAGTGTCTCGGTCTCAGTGACTAGATGGTATGATCTGGCTTAAATTATAAACATCCGGGTATACTTTATATACTTGGGTTGCCAAGTATTGCACAAATATGGAAGTAAATGTTGTTGTTGTTTGTTATGGGCAGGTGTAGCTTTTACCTTCAGGTGAACAACTTGCTCGTCTCATAACTAAGTGAAAAAAAAAGTGCAAGACCTAGGCCCTGCCTGAGTACGTCCGCGTACGGGACTTGTAAATTGTGCGCAATCAATCCACTAGCCGTGGCGTCTCTATTAGAGCATTCAGTTATATGAACGGGTGCCACCGCTTCTTGACTGGTTTACTGTTATGCCACTGAAGAGGCAGTTACATCGGTATCCGTTTGTTGAACCTTAAGGGGACGCGGCTCCGGAGCAGTCCTGAATGACGGAAGCGTGACAAACATCTTTCAGTAACACACAACACACGCCCTACCTCATGGTGCAGTCTTCAGGAAACCAAGGGTTCGCGTTCGATCGATTACCCGAACTGAACTTAAGTGAGTATACCAGACAGATTGCTTACAGCGTAGGTGCATTAGCGACCCGCAGGGGATGCTCTACACTCTATCACAGAATAGCACAAGCTCGACATTCCAAGCCGTCAAGCCTTGATTCGTCATCGTATTTCGTTCTTTGCCGATTCCATTGTAAAGCGTGCATAAGTGCAACAATGCTGTTATGCACGTTACAGAATGTCCAATGAGGCGTCGCCCGCCTGAGTGCATATTGCGTAAGTGTTCCATTCGCCACGTGGCTCCCTGGTGCGGACATTAAGCTCACATTAGCGGTAATGATGATGAAGCGTGGAGCCGCGGGTGAACGGAAAATGTCGAGTGATGAAAGCGGAGGGTGCGCGTCATTAACCATTCGTTTCTCAGATGTGTGTGTCTATAATTTTTTTCCGTTCTATAGATTTAAAAGAGTTCATTAAGTAACTAGCGAAACCGCTTTTTAATAGGCGTTATGTATGTAAAGATTTCTTCACATTCGAAATCTGGGCCGAATATCAGTATTGCTTTTGCTATTGTAAAGTGTCCGAGGGGAGAAGGAAATGCTAGTGTTCGAAATGCTTTTACTTGGCAATGAGTGGAATGAGTAGATACGCAGCTATTAGAATGTTATGTTCTACATAAATTGAGCATTGATTGCGTTCGTCTAGATACAGTTCAGGTAAACATGTGAACGTTTAGAGCAGAGGTTGGTTGGTGAAAGTTAACCATGGTATCAATAAGGAAATCTGCGGTCGAAATAGATTGTGGTTTAACAGGAAACTGTACCTAGGTACTTGTTCCTAATCAGAACTTGCAATGTCTATATACCCAATACATAACTATAATAAAAGAAAGTTCATTGGAAAATGAAAAATGAAATAGAAATGACAATACTACTTTTCTCTGCCTATATCCGTTACATTAACCTGATAATATACGTCTAAACCCTAATGATCACTAAAATGAGCAATATCACCAGCAGATGGACTAAAAACACTCACCGGTGCCTTCTCCAAAGCTCCCAACTGATGAAACCTTGCAGGGCGGGATTGCTTTCATCCACCAGTGTGCCGCCTTTCGACCGGCAGAAACCCAGCGCATCCTGGAAGTTGGCCATCTGCCGGTCGTAGAATATGTAGCACTTCCCGTTGTACGTCGCCGTACTTCCCGGGGGCTGGTCTCGGAATTGCGGACATCTCTCTATGGGAAGCGCCTGATCCGTGTACACGAAGGCTTCGCATATGGACAGCTGGCTCGGAGAGCTAGCTTCCAGGTGCACGCTGACGAAAGCGCCAGGCATCGGCGGGTTACACGGCAGGAAGAGAGGCTGCCCCTCTTCGATGAAGCCGATGAACCGGTTGCAGATTGGGTTGGTGCCCAGGTCGGGCCGGTTGTTGCCCACTCGCACGACGATCACGGCGGGGTTGTTAGCACCTGATACGAGAGTAAACATTAGCTTGCCAACGTAAGTATTTCTGAAGATTTATAATGTACTTGTAACCCAGGGATTAGTTATCAAGTACATCTCTGGATCATAACAAAGTTTATTATAACGCTTCAACTTATAAAGAAGTTCTATCGGTTTTTATATTGAAATCCTACTAAAATATTAAAACTGGGAAAGTTTTTATTCTTAGATGTTTGGATATAATTATGGATGTTTGTTAAACAATCGGGTTTGTTTGATATTTGGCATACAGATATCTTATTAGCTGGATTAATAGATAGAATACTAATTTTATTCTATTATAATTGATTAGCTCTACTAGTCGAACCCGAAACCATTAAAAATCTATTTATTAGATTCCAAATACCTATTACTTATGTGGAACGAACAATACGTTGATATCTCAGAGGCCCTTGGGCAGCCTGACAAGCTCTGCAACTCGGAGACAGCACTACTTTATTCAATACACAAACAACAACTAAAAACAATTATACCATAGTAAACTTTAACGTGAAATGTCAACGCTGCAGACAAATGGGAGAAATTATGCTTACTCATTGTCGTAGCTTTTGCATTACAGCATGACAACACAATTGTGAATAAGCTATTGCAGGCCACAATAGTGTTGCACCGTGTGTCTTTGCACTTTGTCTTCGAGCAATGAAATCCAGCATTCCAATTCAGCTCTATCATTAGGAACTTTCATAAAATCAGTTATTTTGCGATTGTCTCGTCACTTTCTCTAACGGCGGTTTGTTCACCGCTGAGCCTTGTCGTAACCAAAGCTAAATTACTATAATAACACTCAAGGGTTTAGATTAAATCATGTTGGAAAGCGGTTCTGCTTCGGAGGTTTTCCATCGGTCGCGGAAATTAAAGGTTCTATTTAGCGGCCCGGTTCTGTTATATTATACGATGCAAATGTAATTGTAATGTATATATATTATAATACGGACAAACCGAAGGAGACATTAGTAGCGCAATGCGTATCGTTTAGAGGAAAACCAAGTTTTGGCAGTTGTACCGAGTACAATTATTTGTTACGAATAAGTGTATTCTAGGCAAACTTTCAGACAGACAGACGATCATTTAGGATTAAGCATCGTCTAAAAGGCAGTTAACAGTTCATTATAAATCCGAATGTTTGTGTGTTGGTCCTCATTTCACGCCAAATAAACTTAACGGATTTTGATGAAATTTAGCATACACACACTTTAGGTCCTAGAATATAACATAGAATATTTTTTATCCCGTCAAAATGTACGGTTCCTGCGCGATTTAAGTTATTGTGGGTGAAACCGCGGGACGCTGCTAGTTCGTTATATCTTTTAAATGGAATGTCCGATTCGAATGAGTCAAAACGTAATCTTTGAATACAAAATTATTTCTTTGGATAAGGATCAATATAAAGGTATGGATAGCATGGTCTAATTTTGGTCGGAATTTCTATGAACTTTTAAAATGTTTAAATGAAGTTATAGTTACATAACTGCCACAGTTAGACATATGATATGACAAAGTTTTTTGTAGATATTGATATGTTCTTTAATATTGTACAACATATTTTTGTTCTATCATCAATAGTTTCCACAGCGCGTCCGATTAAAGACATTATTTTTTTACACGTAGGGTTACATTATTGAAGTTTTAGTAAGGATCCCTATTTTTTTCTAGTAATGAATATAGCCTATGTTACTCAAGGGTAATGAAGCGTTGTAATGGAGAAAGAATTTTTGAAATCACACTAGTAGTTTTTGAGTTTATTTGTTATAAATATAGAAAAATACAAATATTTCTTCTTTATAATATTAAGATGTACATAAATCGTCCTTGGCGGAACCCTAAACAAGCCTATCGTACCTGAGCTGACACCAATGCCGTGGAAATTTCATCACTAAAGAACAATGGCACTTCCGAGTTCCTCGAACGTTGAGGAAGTGCGACCCGAACACAATCGGCATATTGTGATGATGGCCGCGTATATATTCACGTGTGCAGCCTCCGTTATAAGATTAAAACATAATTACTATACAGTAGTTTAATATCTACAAAACTGATATTTTGCAGGATTTTGTGGAAACATATTTTTGTTAACAAACTTATATTAAAAACTTATTTTGTTGCGAGACGATCAAAATCAAAAATTTTGGAATGAACTTGAAATCACGATTTTTGTTTTTGTATAATTGGTCCACGTTTTATTATAAAACTTGTTTTCCTCTTTATAAAGTTGAGTGTCACACTGTGTATAGTCAGCCACAAAAATAGCTGAACAATATTGATTCAACTTCTTATTTAGCAACCCAGCTCGTGTCGGTGGAGTAGTCACCAGCGTTCTCCCTATCTTCAGCCAATGCTTTGACTTCCTTATACGATATGACATTTTTTCTGATCTGTAAATGTCCTTCTAGGCTTGACATTTCCTATTTTCTCTTCATTATAGTTTTATCCTCACCAAACCCAAGTAAATAGGAAATTTCAATTACGGTCGTGTGAGAATATGCGCTTATTTCCAGGTGGTTGCACTCTGAAACTAATTGGTTGTTAATTGGCAAATTTAAATTTCGGACAAGTTCAGCGACTTTTGCTCTTCACTGTACGTGATTACATAAACACAAGACAAGCAGGGTAAATGCTCTAAGTAATCGGTTGTTCCAGTTGGGTGGGCAACGGGGGCACACCCGTCTGCGCACTCCGTAGTTTTTGCACCAGCAATCGCGCAGCGTCGTCATCAACGGAAGCTGTCTATAAGTATCTGCGACGTGCGTGTGCGCAGACTTAGGTAGGCAAGATCATTATATGATACGTGTGTGACGTTTAGAGCTGCCTTTAATCACTCATTAATGTTTTATTAACGGCCGTTTTACAATATCTGTAAACACGCAGTCAATATTTTTATCGGTCTTTCAGATTTTGGTTAAGTTTATGACTTCTTCTAGTTTCGCCCCGGAAACATTTTTCATATATGATTGATTATTATTATTATCATTATTGCTGATTATTATTGTAACAGAAATTAAATACATGATGTATAATTCACACATCGGGTATTCCCGGTCTAGCAATCAGAGTGTCAGCGTATCACGTAGGCATCTTCCTGCTGCTTCCTCACTGCCCCGTGGTATATCTTCCGTAGCCCTAATGTACCATCAACTTTCTTCAAGTCATCAGTAACAGTTCATCTTTTGATTTGCCTTCCTCTTTTTCTTTTGCCATCATATGGTTGATCATCATCATCATAACCCACATCGGCCCATAGTTGAGCACTGGTCTCCCCTCACTTACCTGAGGAGTTTCAGCTGGTTGCCATTTAACTATTATTTCAACAACCCAGCCAGTTTTATTTTAGTTAAAAATATTTTTATTCTGTGGTTATATTGAGATAAGTGTTTCAATAACCGACAGTCAGTCGCGGACTCCGACGAGTGCAAACAAGCGAAGAGATCTTGCCGCGCTTTCCTCGAATCCCACACATGTAAAGCTTTCTATACTTAACCCCACAACGTTGCATGTTCACTGGGCGGTATCAGCTGTATGATCAGGTTGTGTTTGCAACGTAATTTTCAATGGAAAATTCTATCTCAGTGTTCAAGCGTCTATAGTAAATAGATCATGCCACACCTAGCCGGTCTACGGTCGAGCTACAGAGTATAATTGCATAAGGTTCGGGTGCTCACCTAATTAGGACGTTACTTGAAAACCGTGCGTGCATTTAGCGACGGACACACCACAACCGCACGATCATAGCGATAGCTACGGACAACCGACGTCAGTAATGACCGCCAGGATAAGACTAAATACGGCCGAAGACTCGAAGACGCACTACTAGCAGAACGACAATCAGGCGCGCGTGCCGCTCGTTTTTATATTTTTCAAATATAACCGGGAAATATATAAGAGACTCTAGTTCCGTTAGCAGTTCGCCACACTGCCCTGCTCAAATAAATCCGGACTCACCGCAACAAGGCTTCCCGAAGTCGAGCCTGACGAGCTGCACCATGTAGGGCTCCAGCAGATTGACGTACCACCAAGGCACGCGTTCGGCCTTGGTGAGAGTGCAGGTGTCGGCGCTGAAGGCGGCCGCCGTGCTGCCGTCCAGCGCCCGCTGCGGCACGCCGCCCTCCTCCGTCGATGCCTGCATGGGCGCCTTCCCGGCCGCTACGTTGATCACTGTGAGCAAATGTAACGATTAATATTCACTGCATACAAATGTCTCAAGTCTAACTCTAAAAAACTTGAAGGAAAGGTTGATGTTTTTCTTCTTGCGCTGTTCCTGTCCGGGATTACTGAATCGATTTTCATAATTATTTTTTTACAAGACAAAGTAAACCTCCAGAGTGGTCCCATAAATAATTGCACGAGAATTGAGTTACTAGTTTTTTGATAAATCCATTTGAAGTCGGTTTTTTTTTTGGATTACACAATTACTTTTTACTTTATTGAATTATAAAGTTGGTTTTACTTTTTACAATTTCAGCGTCATCATCATCATCATCATCGGAATGCACGTACTATTATGGAACAACACAGCGCTGGTTCAATCGAATAAGTCTGTATTTGAACCGTTGATATCGATCCGCAAGAGTCATCGTGGAGCCCAAGGCACACATCATACAGAACCTCATTCCCATTAGATATATTATTCACTTCACACGCCTGGCATTCTCACGCGTCTTAGAAGACAACATGGCCGCTCGAGTCCGCCATATTGTTTCATGTTCACGTCACAATGTGTGGCAGTAGGGTAGCGAGCGCAGTCCCGAATGGCATCGAGAACGAAAGTGCGGGCCAACCGGAACGAATACGGAGAAAAAATAACCACTAAATGCGGCCGTTATAATAATGCCTTGCGGTTTTGAGAATTGTGTTTATAGTTGGAGGAAATGAGTAGGCTTTTTTATTTGACTGGTTTGTTCATTACCTCCCCTGTTAAACTGACGGTATGGTCGAAGATGGTGAATCACGTTACTTGGGAACACAAACCAGAAATACAAGGCTCACTCCATTTTCCAAGAATGATACATTTAGTAAATGCTGAGAAACCTCAGAAAATAGCATCATATGACGCGCCATTAGAGGAGGAAAGGAGGATAACCCACAATCTTCTTTAGGTAGCTTCCAAATTAAGTTTCATTAGCTAAATGACAGTTAAATAGGTTCCAGTAAATTACACCCCTGTGCACAGGAAATCTCCACTTTTGTTTTTTTACCATATTTTAACTTGTTCTAAGTCTTAGAGACCAATTTATTTCACATTAGCATGCCTTCAAACAGGTCCGAATCTCAATTATTAAAGTAGGTGCAAATTGCACTAACTTTTTAGACGATGCCATGGCAAATCAACGTTCTCTAAAGCGGCTGTCGAGATTGCTTTAATTGGTTAATGCACTACTGTAAATAGACAAAAATAAAATGAAACCGTTGTCAAAAAAATAGCACAGCATTTTCCATTTTCCTTTTTTAACAAGTTTTTTTTTTAAGTTAAATACTTCTTATTACTTATTAAGCAATAAGAGTAATAGATCCATATATCGTGCGTGGTTGAATTAGTTACGGTTTGAACCTAATTTTGGTACGGTCATTGCTATTTTGATATAATAATGCAAAAAAATATATCGTTTCCTTATTGTATTAAATACTTAGGTGGTAGCCTAGTGGGAGTCCCTCTACCTTCCAAAGAGAAAGAAGATGGTGAGTGAAGTGATGGTGGTGGAAAGGAGATGGTTCAATGGCCAGTGAGGGCATGTACCAATGTGTTTCATATGTACGTAATATCACTCGCTTTTCGGTGAAAGAAAACATCGTGAGGAAACCCACAGACCTACCCAAGAATTATTTCAGAGGTAGGTATGTTATCCTCCAATCTGGAGAGGGCCCCAGTGGTGGATTAAGGCCTAACCCTCCTTACGAAAGTGAGGGAAGACTCGTGCTCAGCAGTGGGACGATATGGGTTGACAATGATGATGACCTATCTTATCTTATATCTTTAAATGAGCAATTCTTGTAAGTATATATATATATATAATTATAATTGGAATCTCGGAATCGGCTCCAACGATTTTCATGAAATTTAGTATATAGGGGGTTTCGGGGGCGATAAATCGATCTAGCTAGGAATCATTTTTAGAAAATGTCATAAAAAAAAAAAGTACCGAGCAAAGCTCGGTCACCAGGTACTATTTTTTTATGTGAAAACAAAACGGAAGGTGTCTGTAAGCGACACGAACCTCTTTAGTATAACAAACTTTTTTTGGTTAGGAAAACCTTTTTAGTTTGAAAGACTTTATTTGAAATTAGAAAAAAGGAGAAAAACAAAAAAGGCGTTTTTTCGTAGTTTTATTTTCGCCATACTAAGTTCTTTTCTGATTATTTAAATTTTACTTGAATACCTGAATAACCTTTTTTTCATTCGAGAGAGACCTGCATCTTCTACAGTGTCACTGTATAAATGTACTGAGACACAAGATTATCATTAATCTACGTTTTATGACTACGGCCAGTTCGTGAGAACGCGTTTTACTTTTCCTTGTGTTTTGGCGGCTACTCGTTGGTGGGTACATACTCTACTCTCCCTTTCAAGTGGCGCTAATAGTTGGCGTTTTGGTTGTTACTGTAAGCTTACTATTAAAAAATGTAAATAAATAAACAAATAAATTGAAGAAAGACCACGCACATTTATCATATAGTTTGATAATATAAATTATAAGTAAGATAGTTAATTTCAAAATTACGTAACATCTCATTAATTGAAAAATTAAAGTTAATTCAGACGCTGTCGAAGTGACAACTTCCATGAGTTTTTCCTCGGAATCAATGTCAACAAAGTATTATTAGTTTGTTCGAAAGCCAGCTGGGGCTGAGTTGGCGCCAGTGCAGTGGCACATGAGCGGAACTGAACCAGATCGGGCAAGATTGCAGCCATTAGATACACTACAGTAATAGATCCACGAGCCATCGACTCGAGCCGGCTGTACTTACTCGTAAGAATTCCGGTTCGCGAGATTACCTAGGGCTGCCAACGATCGCACGCATCTACAAACTATTGGGCACTAGCTGCGCCCCGCGGTTTCACCCGCGTTGAGTATTACCCCACAGGAACGTGGACTGTTGAAAACACATACTCACGTTTGTGGTTTTTTTTTATTATTTTACGGCAAGCGGAAACACGCCTGGCGTGCGAACCCGCACTGCTGTATTGTCAATATTATCGCAACTGTTGTGTGCGCTCCCACTGCTGATTGAGTTTGGTTACGACGCAACGCCAGTGCTAGTAAACACACATGTTGCGTGAAGATAAGCAAAAGTGCAAAAAAAAAAATCCGGTTCAGCAATCAACGTGTTAATTTTTAAAGGATAAATAATATCCTATGTGGTAATCCAAGTAATAAACTATCAGCGTAGAAACTTTCAGTCAAATCCGTTTATCTGTTTTTGCATGAAGGAGTAACAAACATCCAAACATGCATACTTTCACATTTATAATGTTATACAAGCTTTCGCCCGCGACTCCGCGCAGACTATCACGATATGACAAAACGTATCCTATGTCGCTAATGTTGTATCCTATGTGAGCGCTGCTTACCCACGGCGGTTTCACCCGCTTAGTCCCTGTTCCCGTGGGATTACAGGGATAAAATATAGCCTAAGTTACTCGCTGATAATGTAGCTTTCTATTAGTGAAAACATCGGTTTAGTGGTTTAGGCATGAAAGTGTAATAAACAAACTTACATTCGCGTTTATAATATTAAGTTGAGATATATAATAAAAAATACCCGACTGCTACTTTAAGTTACTTTCGTGATAATAACGAATCCAATGATACCTCATTAATCAATATCCATCAATATGTTTAGGCTACAGCCTACGTATGTTTCTTCGGCGCGTTCTGTAGAACAACACATACATACAATACATACTAAAAACCGAAAAACATAACTCTCCGTTGAGCAGTCGGGTAAAAATAACTTTAAATTCAGTGTCTGCGATTGAGGAATGTCAGTCGTCAATTTTTGATACTCAAACCTAGTTTTTTGTAATTACGACGAAATACTTATTGACGCTGTACTTGGCAAAAAGATCGAAATTAAGCATTACAAGCAGAAAATCTGTTAAAATAATAAATCACATATTACAGACTTGAAAATTATTTGCGTGTAAATAAAATAAGTTGGCTTCACCTCGAAGCAGAATTGATGAATGGCATCCAAATTACAGTTGACTAGTGAAAGTGCGCGGCAACCCTGCGGATAACGGCGCGTGGAAGTGTGCCACACACTTGTCTTGTCGTTAACGGTGACGCGCCGCGCGAGATGGCGCGAGCCTGCCCCCCGCGGCTGGCGCTTGTACCGACTCAATAAAGGTATCACATTTTTTTCCTGAGAACTGGTACTTGTACGATTTACGTATAATGATGTACTTGAGTAGACAGTTCAGTTTGGCTCGGGCACAAATAAATTTTAATTTTGACAAGGCAAGTTCATGATTCGTATACTTTCCTGGGCTTTGGTGGGAAATGTCTCTCTATATCGGTTTAAAAAGTGCCACTGTGAACAAAGAACTAGAGCAAATAACAGCCATTTCATTTAAATAGCACTAAAAAATGAAAATAGAATGAATTTGACTTCTTAATTATTCGCTGCGCCGTCCAATAAGTTTTGTTATCAATAGGAATTTATAATTTGTCCCGAATTTCGGTCATAATCTGGTGCAATGACACAAGAGGTCAACTTTCTTCGCGTCTCACGCACGCTGCCGACATTCCAGGCTTCTCAAGCCGTGTTACGATCATGAATTATGAATGAGCGGTGCTACATCGAAAAGCTTATCACAATTTGTTGGAATTCAAGGAAAGTTATCTATTTTAATAAAATTAAACTTAAAAATCGAACAAAAGATGAGGTATGGTGCCAAGAACACTGGCCGCATTTCCACGTTGAATAGCATTATTCTCTGTGCGAGAAGACCTTTGAGCATTTTCTATTTCCTGTCTGAAACTCTCTCTTGTAACTATAGATTGGCTGAGTTTTGCTGAAACAATCGTTTTAAAATTGTTAGTGTTTTTGGCCCTAAATGTTGTTGTCCCTATTGCTACTTTTGGTGTCTCTACATACCAAATTAAATTAAAATTGCATTTTGAGAGAAATTTTGTAAAGCTGGCTTCTCTGACCAATCAATTGTAGTAATCCGTCAGCTGTCTATGAATAAACCGGACAAAGATGATGCCATTAACATCTAATTTGTAAAACAATACTACAAATTTCGCTTTCGAAATGTGTGTAGGTAAATGTCGCGTGTATAATATGCTTGCAGAAATTGCGATACCTCGCACACATTAGGTCAGCGATCTGCATTCTGGTGTCGGGGTCGGTTGCTTCAGCTGCGGCTGTCTGCCGCATCATTATTATGTGCATATTTGTCTACTAGCTGTTACTCGAAACTTTATTCACGGTGGTATATTATTGTAAATCGATATTTGAAAGTTTCTCACGCAAGCCATTCATTTTATTCCGGCTTGCGCCACTCATAAACGATTTTATAAATAACTTTTTAGTTAAATTCCACGCGGACCAAGTCGCGGGCACAGCTAGTGTAATTATATGATCATTTGGTTTTTGTCCTTTACTGCGTTATTAATTTCATTGAACTTAGTCATTTTACTTATCACAAACTTTATAAACCATCCAATTGGAAGTCATCCGGTATTTACCTTTTTTAAAAAATTAAGTGCGAACTGCGACGTCTGTTAATTATTCTACATGAACGCGTATAATCCGTACAATGGATCGTGTAATAACCGTGCATGATTGTAATTGTATAATAACGTACTGATCAGGTTGTAGACCCTTGGAAATAAGGTCTTCAGGTCATCGTGACATTGCATCTGAGTCATGCATGATACGCACACGGAATACCAAGCACTATGGCGCAGCCTGGTGTCGCGTAGATCGTGAGCAAATAGGGATGTAGCGTATGCTAAAAGCTGCTTGAATGATATCGTGAAATGCAATTGGACTTGTAAGTGCACTTTTAGGCATTTGAAATACCTCGAAGGCGTTCACCGAGCACGCAGCACCATGTCGCGCAACTCAAATGCGTTGAAACTGTTAAGTGTTAATTGTTCTGAACTCGCAAATATGACAAAACCCATGTGGTTAAGAAAGATAAACTACTGAAAGATAATATACCTACTGGACATTTCTTAACACGTTGACTGCTCAAAACACGCACGTTTGTGTTATTTATAACGTTACGGCAAGCGTAAACACGCCTGGCGTGCGAACCCAGACTGTTGTATTGACAATTTTATCTCACCAGTTGTGTGCGCCCGCACAGCTGAATGAGTCTAGTAACGACGTAATGCCAGTAAACAGGAAACTGTGAAGATTCGCAAAAATGCCAAAAAAATAAACCGGTTCAGCAGTGAACGTTTTAAATCAGGTATCTGTTTTCGTATTCCATAGAAATGACTGATCGGAAGTCAAAGCGGTTTGCACCGTTTGCTATTGATTGATGGCAGTCGTTAAGCCACGTCAAAGGCCTCGGGTGGCCTGACATACTCTGACACCAGAGGCAAGCACTACCTCATTGGACAAACAACGAAACCGTTCAGTAACTTAGGAAAAGTATAAATACTTGTAACCAGTCTAAAAGTGATATAGAAGTTGCAGGCCAGTTAGTTTAACAGCCATGCACGATGGTCCTATTGACAATATTTTTACGAGTATCGTGATCATCGATCGCCCTGATCACGATCATCGTGATCAATCGATAGGAGCTAGCGCGTCGTGATTGCGTCGCCCCGTTACAATTGCCTGTTACTCGACTTTCGTCAATGGCACCTGCGGCTGCTGCCAACAATAATACATGGTCAGGTGTCATTATTATAATGAAGTAAGGTGTAAGGCTGGTGTAAGATATAAGCGATTTGAATAACAAACGAAAAGATTGACTGTTCGGAGCTATTCAGCACGGTGCGGATCAGCTCGAGTTCGTTTCATTTTGACGTTTGATTGCCACGGGACTTGTCATTTCAATACTAATGACGAGTCCCGTGGCAATTAAACGTCAAAATGAAACGAACTCGAGCTGATCCGCACTGTGCTGCATAGCCCCGCTGGTACGGGGGCACTGTTTATGCACTTTTTCTGTTCTACCAATGCTGATGATAGTTTCAGTGTTACTTTTTTTCTTGGTCAAGTAATGCCTGCCTTTGGTCAGTGATCAGCGAGTTAGTGAAGCCACCTAAGGGTTGTATCCTCCGAATACCTAGTACTCCAAAGTACGTCACGATCCGCGCTTAACTTCACATAACAGAAACCTACATACCCGACTGAATCCTGCCTAAAGGGTTTGCTGGAAGAAAACTCTTTATAGGGTTAAGCTGGCCTTAGTACATTCTTTTCCAATGAAAATTCGTAATAATATGTTAGGTGTGTACAGTGAAGTATTATAATAAAAGACCTCATGAAATTAAGCTATAGGCGCGTGGCCGAGATTTCAACCTCGGCATCGTTGAGTCGCAAAGCGCAGACATTACCGGTCGGTCACAACAAAAGTTTTAGTCCTATCTCACGAGAAGAGTAAAAGTAGGCTTAGTCGTGTCAGTTACCGATTGACTACTATACAATATATAACGTGTACTAATTAATAACACAGATTGCAAACAAACACTGATTGCAAAGTCGTGCTTATGTGAATTACTTAATTTGTTTAGCTAATCCTCAGTGTCTCAGCGGTAAGACCGCGTTAGCTCGAACAAAGGGCGGGTGTGCGCTTTCATTCGAGAGCGCTGGGAGAGAGCACAATGCCTTCCGCTTTTTAGAAGCTATTCACAGCTCATGAGAAGTGATTTCACAAAGAAAGTAAAAGCGGGTCACGAGAGATGGGATATGCCACTGAGTGCAATATGCTTGCAGGCGCCAACCTCATTTGCCGCTGAAACGGTTTCATTTAATCATCATCATCATCATCGTCGAACCATATCGACCCACTGCTGACCCAGCACGGGTTCCCCCCCCCCCCCACCCACTTCCCACTTTCGTGAGGAGGATTAGGCCATTCCACCACGGAAGCCTGGTCCGGGTTGGTGAATAATATCATTTCTTTGGATATAGAAGAAGACGTTCAAGAAGCTGTTAAAGTAAGTCGTACTCTTTCTGTTTTTCCAAGTTTACACCCCCATGAATGTACCAATCAGAAGCTGTGAAAAGGATGAAATAATTCCGCGAAGCATCTTTAGTCTTCGCAATCGTTCGAGCAGAAGTTCAGAGGGGACTTTAGATGACGAGTGTGATTGGCAAGTTTTGTGATCATCGTTAGACCCCGTTCACTTTCTTACTCATTTAATCAGCTGAGACACGCTGCTCGATCAGTCAGAACAAAATATAAGAGCGCTTGGCGAACCTGCATACATTATGGAATAGACAATGGATGTATTCTGGTACCGGTGGCAGAGTCGGTTTACTTTCATGGGTGTCTTCTTGGGGCTCATGGCAGTGAAATTACCGGGCGTATGAGACTTTTAAACCAATGCCTCAGGGTGACGAGCGCAGTGCAGTGCCACGCAATATTATGCTATGTAAAGTTCTTGTTAGCACTGTAAGTTTTATGGGCAAGCGTAGCGTTTATCATTAGGTGAACGACTTGATCGAAAAAAATTTAATTAGTGAGAAATGAGACCACCAGGTCCTACTTTGATGGCTGCCAATAAGTGTTGCAGTGCCACCCAGTGCTTTGCCTGATCACTAACAAGGATTCCTTGTATCTAGGGACTGTTAGTTGGTTAGTACTGTAGGGGATTTCACTACTGCTTGGCGGATGAATTACAGGCAAAGGAAATTTAGAAATTGTCATTAGGTAAGTATGGTTGTAGTTATTACCACAAAAAGGAATCCCATCAGGAGTCCAGTTCCCGTCGGCGCCGCACATCCGGCGCGAGGGCCCCAGCAGCTCAAACCCTCGCTCGCACACGTACGAGGCCACAGCTCCCTCCGGCAGGGCCTCGTCGGACACTGTCACCTGGCAGTGCGCGGGGGACCCTGGGAACCCGCACGACGCTGACACATAACCTGGAGAAGGGGAAATTATATTACTTCTGGTCTTCGAATGAGTGTTATAATATAGTACGTGCATAGTATCAAGTAAAGTAATAGTGTTCTATGCATAGTATATTGCGGCGTTATTTTGCGGAAATCCATAATCAATAAGATAATGTAGAAATATATAGTTTTAATTCCGCCTAAGTTGTCTAACGAATGTATGATAGGACTTTGTTGGATGACGTAACCCCTTTGACAAATCTATCCGTTTAAAAATCTTAATCTCTACGCAACCCTTTATTTATCTGAAGACCGAAACAACCCTGACGTGTCCCCCGTACTTAAATTGACCTAACGTAAAATAAAAAGACACGGCCTCCGGCCTTATCTACTTATTTTACTCCTACTCCTACGAGATTAAGATTTTTAAACGGATAGATTTGTCAAAGGGGTTACGTCATCCAACAAAGTCCTATCATACATTCGTCAGACAACTTAGGCGGAATTAAAACTATATATTTCTACATTATCTTATTGTCAGAGTTAGGTCTGGATTTACGCGGGTGAAACCGCAGATCACAGTCTGCAATTTAATAGCTGTAAACTTAACAGCATTATTGTGATAGCCCCCACATAATACTAATACATTATCCTATGATAGCGCCCGCACCGCGAAAGGCTAGTAAGGAGAATATAGTAGGTATGTAGCTCTACCTAGTATTTACATGTGAAATCTATGATCTATGAATGATTATGTCAAAGAATACTCAAAGTCAACGACTCAAACAAGGAAGTTTTATTGTTCTTATTGTGAGCAAAACACATCTATGATAATCACACATTTATTATATTTTAGTTTTCATATTCACTGTCTCAAATGGTCTTGTACATACAAATATAACCAGTACAAAGCGAACAAGACAAGACAACTATAGCGCCAACTACTCCAATTTACAGCCACCAACAACACATGAATCGGAACGAGCTGCTGCATGACTACGACCGATGGTTATGAGATAAGGAACAGTTACGTGCTGCTGCTGACGCTGCGGATGTTCGCGCTGGTGCTGGTGATGGCCCTGATGGTGATGCATCTGCGCTCCGTGCGCGTGTTCCGCTGGGAGCAGTCCGTGTCTGGTGGCGTGGCGCTCACCTACTGCGTGGTGGTACTAGGCCTGGCGCTGTGTGCTGGCATGGGGAAGGCCTGTGGAATCGCTCTGCAGGTACGATGGATCATTCACGTTCATATGATCTCTTATGGCTTCTATTACATTGATCTTCATCTTTTTCAATTTGGAGTTTCTTGTCGGTTAATTTCGAATAAGTGATTTTCAAATCCGGTGTCCAGCGTCAGTTACCTTTAAGAGCGATGGCAATGAAGATAATTTGGATTGTGACAAAAATGATCAGCATGATGTTGGTAAATTAATCTTTGACGGCAATCTTTTGAGTACTAGTGATTCCCTTCTCTGTAGGTGTACCTTTGCGGAACAGGCGCCACTTTATTGGCGCTGAATGCGGCCGTGATCTGGCGACGCTGGCGGCAAGCCGGCGACATAACTCACGCGGTAGCCGAGCTGCTGCAGTCGCTGGGCATGCCCGTGGTGCGGCACGTCACCCTCAAGGTGTGCTTGAGCGCAGCTGCTGCTGCGTTGCTCGTCATCGACGTGATGTTGGTGCCTTTACTGCATCGTCATATTCGACTGAATCACATCGTTCAAGAAAACATTGCTCCGAGGAACATTCAGAGTTAAAACTGTCCCTGTTCGATGTTTTTTCGATTATAACGTGAATAATTATAGTGAATCACCCTGATAGCGCATTTTTAGAATTCTTTAGTATATGCACCAATTTCACCATTCATCTACTAAGCTACGCTCTTAGCATGTGACATCACTGATACGTATTTCATCACATCCAGGCCGTGGTAACGTCAAAATTGCCTCTCTCATAGAAACTAGTTAGTCGCTATTGATTAAAGGTAGTTTTTTTTTTTTATAAAGTGATGTCCTTCTGGCCGTGCTATCATGCGATAGTGCGTCGATGCTGCGTGGGGTTGTAAGGGGACCCTTCGCGTGATAAAAGTTACCTGTCAAATCTGACCAAAGACATCTGTACTTGTTTGAATATTGTCGAGTGTAGCAAGGAACGCTGTCGTGGTTGACACTAAGAATGCAACCCGCGGTTTTCAAGAACTCTTCCAATCACTGTCAGTAGTGATTCTCGAATCTCACCGGACCCAAGCAGAACTGGTAACTTAAGATGCAATTAACCAAAGAACCTGAAGGCTATTCTCAGTGTAGTGAAATATATTAAACCTTAAGTATACCTACCCAGATTTTCTTGATCTTCGTTGCTAGAGTGAAATCACGAACTCCGTTTGTGTTCTTGTTTGCTGACTGAACCTTTCACAAGACGATAGATGACCCGATATAGAGATTTACAGATGACAGTGGTAGTGAAAGCAGCATCTAAATTACAATTTTACCGCTGTCTGTCCGTCCATATCTGGTGTAAGCGGCGACCAAATCGCAAATGATCCGTGGTAACCGACCCGTACAGGCTAGGGTTGCCACATAGCTAGTTTCCGTTATTTAAAACATTCGTTTTGTTTATATAGGTTGGTCACTACCTCAGTTTGTGCCGTTAACGATGTTTATGTGTTTGTATATTTGTGCGGACTGAGGGCCAGTGGAGAATTAATCAGAAAATTCTATGAGGCCTAGTGGCCTAATTCATAATCCAACATTCTGGAGTCAACCCTGACTTTTGTTGGAGTTATTGAATTGGGTTGTGAGTTTACCACGGAAGCTTATTCCTCTATTTTTAATGAATCGAGTCATGCTAATGCAATGGTAAGAAAAAAAATTAAAAATCTAGGGAAGTATCGCCGGCGCATTACCGAAGGTCATTAAGTTGATGAAAATGTTAAAATTTATAACAGAATAAATTGTATATTATAGAATGCAGGGTTAAAGAGATAGCCCTGAGTAGAAAGCGTACGCACGGAGTTGATCAAACAGCTAGGAATCTGCTGATACCCTGATCGGAACGCGACCATGGCGAAGTGCCACCATGACGGACGCGACGGCGACGTGCAGTCACTGGACCATAATCACAAGACCTATACCTATAACTACGTAGAGAATGGTCTGTCTCTACCCCGCGCAATCCGCTTCCTCGCGCCTCTACCTGCTATGGGGTGGACAATCGAGGGGACAGTCAATATTACACGCCCAAATATAATAAACAAACGGCTTGTATAAATCTTCATAAAAGAAGGTTGTAAGGGAGTCCTCTTGCTTTGGGTGCTATACTGAAACTTCTTCTTGGGAGTTTTAGAGAGAACGTGAAATGGGACGATATTTGAGTTGACGTTATTGAAGTGTTTTCTATTCTATTCTATAGAAATAGGTACCTACAAAATCGTCACATATTCCGTTTCACGCTAAAACTCCGCGATTATAGTTAGAATCAAGAATCAGTGTAACTTTCAAGTTCAATTTGACTGAAGGAGGATTAACAACAATCACAAATAGTATAATATAAAAGTAAGTAGGTAACCTATTAAATATAGAAAATCAACGTCGTAAATTAGACGATAACAGCTATGCTTTACTCAGTTTATACCTGACAGCCGTCGGGTTATTACCTAAACAAGAAAGCGTGATGCTAAACTTGTACTATTATGGAATCGCTCGTTTACGCCGAACTTTAACTTCACTTGGGCTCCTTTACTCTACAAACCTACAAACCTTAACACGTGCTGAAATGTCAATGCTGAAAACACAACTGTTGTGTTTGTTGTATGGGAAAACACTATAGAGAGTGCAGATCCGCACCCGTGGCTAGACGAGAAAATCGGCTCAGCAGTGAAAGTGTTAAACACAGATGCCTAAGGCATAAAATTGATTGGCTATTTAGAGAGAATGGATATTCGTCATAACATCACATACAATCACGCCTTTTTCCTGTGGGGGTAGGCAGAGACTACATCTCTCCACATGCTACGATCCATTCACAACTCTTTGGCTTCTTCCACTTCCATGAGTCCTTTCCCAAGGTTACAGATAGTCAATGATCCCATCATACATGCTAGCTGGGGTCAGGTACTTTTAATTTAGCCTTTCTTTGGTACGTCCTCGATTTGGTTGAGGTACGTTCGCCTAATTCGACCCCTACCGGCTGTCCATTTCGTACTATATGCATAAATTGGTCTCGGCAATCTTCCTTCATCCATCCTCGCCAACCAAATGTTTGCCATTGAATTTTATCTTACTGGTTTATTATACACTAACGCTGTGCCTGCAACTTCCCGCCCTATGCTTTTTATATTCATATATCTTCTAAACCCTGAAAAATATCAAAGTGGAACCTATTGAAGTTAAAACTCCTGCTTCAATCCATAAAATTATCTTTGATATCCGTTGAGCCGTTTCTTGTTTATTTGACTGAGTGACTAGACAAGCAAGACGTTCACCTGATGGTAAGCGCTACGCCTGCCCATAACAGTCAAAGCACCACCCAACACCCTGCGTTGCATAATCTTGCGCAGCACTGCACTGCGCTCCTCACCCTGAGACATCGGCTTTAAAGTATTTTAAGCCCAGTAATTTCGCTGGAAACAATGGAAGCCTTTGCCATAAAAAACACAGACAAATATTCTAAAAACGATAATTTATGATTAAGCATCGTATAAAAATAAATAGATAATATAATGTGTGATAATATAAATAAATAAATTTAGAAATCACAGATAGACACCTCACTTTTATTTTTGGTATAAATAGAATCTACGAACACTTATAAAAGACTAATGATAATTAAACCTACAGAAAGTAATAGGGCTATAACTTTCTACAGTTTTACTGACCTAAAGGAAAGCCTCAAGAGGTTATACGGAGATAAATAATGATTAAGCAAAGATAAATTAACCTGTACAGCTTATTAAAATACCTGAAAAAGCCCCACCGGCGATAAGTTCAAGGGAAAGTGCCTAGGTCAAAGGCCCAATTCCTGGAGCGCCTTGCATCTGGTCAAACCGGCTTCGCGTGTCAGCGGCTGACCCGGTTACTTATCAACGACAACTTAAGCCTGGCATCCACTAGATTATGTTTTTTTTTAAGTAAAACTTCTTTACGCACGCTTGATTGGGGGGGTAAGCTGGTGAATGCGTTACGAAAAATTCGAGGCGAATGGAAATTGAAAGGTAATTCATAATTAAATAATAAATAACTGATAAGGGGTAAAGGGGTAAAGGGGCGAGGGGATGAGGTGACAGGGGAATGGGTGATAAGGGGATAAATGATAAATAAAAAAATAATACAATTAAAAATTACAAATAAAAAATGATATATCGATAAATAAAAATAAAAAAGAGCTACAGAAGTTTTATTTCACTAGTGTGGTCTAAAGCACAATAGTTTTTTGCTGTTTACAGCTTCAAGCGCCTTTTGTCCACGCCTGGTTACATTTTTTTATTATATTTGATTATAGTTTAATAGGGTACTTTTTATCGCGATAGTATGTGAAACGGGAACTACGCGAGTGAAACCGCGGGGCGCAGCTAGTGTTTTATAAATTTTATAATATTAATGAGATCACGCAAAGACAATAAATTAAACAGAACCTTCGATCATCTACATGAATAGAATACTTTCCATAGAAGTAGAACCGCGGGTACAGCGACTGGCGTGTTTACATGGAAGCTGAGTCATCTGCCACAATGGCGGAGAAACCACCTGTCATACGTTGACCTACTGTAGTTCTTACTACGCCTACACTGCCGCAGGGGTAGAAAGTTACCTCATTTACGTGTCAACCGACCTTGCAGCTTTTCTACGTTTTGAAAAAATGCTGTGTTCAGTTCAGGTGGCTAGTAAATAATTCTTAACTAATGACAACTCTCTACTGATGTTGGAACAGATCTGTTTTTGGATTATTATTGTAACTATTCGTCTTTTTTCAAGAAATGTAAGTTAATTTAATCGATATATTAGATTCCTGCCTTCTTCGTGTACATAAGTACCAACCTCACTCTTATCAGTTTAATAACATAGGGTGTATATGAAACGACTATGAGTAGTTTTTTAACCCTACTCAGTTTTAAAGTATTTAAATAGGAAATTTTTAGTGTTTTGTTTGTTTTTTTAAACGACTTCAAAAAATGAGGAGGTTATCAATTAGTCTGTATTTTTTTTGTACTTTGTTTCAGTTTAATTGTTACGTAACATACGTAGTTACGTATGTATGCAAAATTTAAAATGGTCCTGTCAACATTGTATGCTTTGTGCAGTGACCACTGAATATCAACTAAATATTTTCTGGACATGTTAATTCTAAGGTGTCACATCCGATTTGTGAACCACATAAAAAATACACTGCAACTCTACGCACCACTCTCCAGTGATACATTATTTACGACCTACCTATTTAGTGGACAATTTGTAAAAATGATAAACGTAAACAACAGTTATTGAGTGTCTTTGTCGGGTTAATTCAATTCAATATGTATTTGTTCCCTTGTGATACAATCTACTATTCCATACCGGACAAATACCTTCACTTGGCACGTGGAAAATTGCGGTGACGTTTACGCAAACATAATAAAAAAGTTTTAAGTTGTTCCGCCCACCGTACATCGGCAAACCGTCACGTATGCGTAAGGAGAAATGGAGTCACGTTTTAGAGAGAGGCAAATGACAAATAAATATAATTATATTATACTAGCTGCACCCCGCGGTTTCACACGCGTACTTCCCGTTTTGTCCACAGGAACATACTATCGGGATAAAAAGTACCCTATTACTCAATCCTGGTTATAAACTATCTGTGTTCCAAATTTCATTCGAATCCGTTCAGTAGTTTTTTCGTGAAAGAGGAACAAACATCCATCCATTCTCACAAACTTTCGCATTAAATTTTATAATTGTAAGTAGGAAGTACTTATGAATTGAGACTCCTGTGGTTTCTGTATCGGTACTGTTTCTACAACTGAACTTTACTTTGACGTCCACAGAAGCCCTTTAAAAAGAGTTTGATGTTGAAATTTTATTTGACGAACAAAGGCGCCTATGAATGGAGAGCGGCGGGCGTTTAGGGTGAAATCAAGTAACGAAATAAAAATTACGAATTTATATAGCTTCATTAAAATAAAAAAATTATACCGTTCTATTTAATTAGTACATTTTTCCCCGTTCTTTGTGTGGTGAATTTTATACGTCTTCAATAATCTCGAGCAAAATTAAAATGTGGCTTATGGAGGAGACGTTCTACGAAAGGGAATTAATCAGAAATTTTATTTTAAATTTATGTACGTTTTATTATTTAATTACTTGTGACTTGTAAACGTTTTACCGATAAATTGATTATACCTACTCTTTATATTACTTACTTGCTTCTTTGCCGTTCAAAAGCGTTTGTTCTTTCGGTAGCTAGGAGATTTTATGCCAGCAGCTCCCCGCGGTTTCACCCGTGTTAACTACTATCTTTACGCCAAAATGACTGAACGGATTTTGACTGCCCTCCGGTACCCAGTGACGCCTACATCGCATAGTTAACGGAGTAAGCGGCGACCACGCGACTTTTTTCTAATACTTATCTTTTCGAACTCGTGATATCTTTCAAGTGGAATGTCCGAATTGAATAATTCAATTATTTCTATAAAGTTATTGAAGCAGTCTTGAATATCAAATAATTTATTTGGATAAGGATTAATACCAAGGTACAAATAAAGAGCCTTTTCTAACGGCGGCATTTAAATATTTTTTTTAAATAAAGGAATATTTATTGTGATATAACTATAATGGTTAGACATATGCTATTGCAACATTTTTGTAGATAATAATGTGTTCTGCAAAGTCGTAGTACATAATTTTGTTCTATCATCAATAGTTTTTGCAGCGCACACGATGTAAGGAATTTTAAGGCCGGTTTTTACTCATTGGGTTACACTATCCGCCCAGACCGCCCATTGTACTACCCTTGTTTACCTATTGTAATTTTTCTGTACTGTGTTTAATTTTGTTTCTGGTGTACAATAAAGAGTTTTCTATTCTATTCTATTCTATTCTATCGGAGTTTTAGTAAGCATCGCAATATTTTTTTTTAAATATAATAAAGCCTATGTCACCCGGGGATAGTGTAAATTCCCAACGGTGAAAGAATTTTTCAAATTGGTTGAGTAGTTTCAGAGCCTATTCAAACCAAACAAACAAACATACAATCAAATCTTACCTCTTTATAATATTAGTATATATGACGCATGGATCGTCGTGCACTCCTCGGATTACTCTGAAGTGTTACTTCATCAGGTCTGGACTACTGACTCACTTCCTCCTCATTACGATGACGGTATAAGGAAAGTGTAAAAGGAAAGCCTTCTCGGAACAAGAGAAAAAATACCACGGAAACTAAACCAAATGAGGTAAGTAACGAAAGAAGCGGTGGTAGCCTAGTGGGAGAACGTCCGCCTTCCAATCAGAAGGTCGTGAGTTCAAATCCCAATGCGGGCACGTACCAATGTGTTTCTGTAAAACATATGTACATAATTATCACTCGCTTTTCGGTGAAGGAAAACATCGTGAGGAAACCCACATACCTACCCAAGAATTATTTCGGAGGTAGGTATGTTATCCACCAATCCGGACTGGCCCCCCGTAGTGGATTATGGCCTAACCCTCCTCACGAAAGTGAGGAGAGACTCGTGCCCAGCAGTGGGACGTTATGGGTTGATGATGAACGAAAGAAACTCTAAATATTAACAAAGGTTACCAAATGAAAAAAAAAAGGTTTTTAGCTTATACTCGTAGGTAGGATTTAGTGTTTTACAAGCTAAATGCTTCAGTTGAAGACTGTTCCTAATTTTCGCCATTTTGAAGTAAAACTTCTTTCCGCACGCTGGACTTTGGGAGTAAGCTGGTAAATGCGTTACGAAAAATGTGATCAGGCGAGCCGAACGGAAATTGAGAGGGAGATATAACTTAGTGAAGATAAAAAGAGGTAGACTTACATTTCGTGGATTTTTTTAAATATCTTTTATGATATTTTTGTTTTAAACATTTTATTTGAAATATTTTTTTAGTTGCAGTTTTACTTCTACTATGTGTCCCAGCATACATTTAGTTTTCCTAATCTGATGATTCATCATCAACAACCCATATCGTCCCACCGCTGAGTACGGGTCTCCCCTCACTGTCGTAAGGAGGGTTTCCACCATTTCTCAATATTTACATTATTTGCAGATCCATTTCTAGGCTTTGAAAATCTTTGACTTTTAACATAATCGATACAGCCGGTTGCCGCGTAACGTAATTGTAGGTACGAGTAGATGTTTTCAAATGGTTGAAAGCATACTTTGTAATTACGCTTACCTACTTACACAAAAAGGTTCAGTCCCAAGTCTAATAATTTTATGTAAATTATATGGCATTATAAGGATTGGTAGTAATATAGGATTTCGAATAACTATAGGTAATGGAGTCACGCGATATTATTTTACTAAGGCACGCGAGTGAAACTTCCAGGTGGCGTCAGAAAGCTTGTCCTAAGCCAAGTGACATCGGAGTATCATCGCTGGCGGTACCCTGGACCGTTAGCGCCAAATAAATATAGTACTTTTCATACAGAACAGCAACTCATCACTCCGCGCAATCCGCGTCCCCGCACCTCTACCCGCAATCGGCGGGACAGTTACTACACGGCCAAGTGTAATAGACAAACTGACTGTATAATGAACGCTCATACTAGAGGGTGGTCGTTTATTTCGGTCGCGTAGTACCATATATCTGTGTAGTCACACACACATTTATTGGTGTGTGTACCATGTGTCATTTAACATATATGTGCGTGTTGTCAAATCAGCCGAATTGTATGAAGTGTCCGGAGTGTGCCGTTAGCTAACCATAGCGCAGTTAGCTCGCCATATTCGCTGGTGGTGAGCCCGCAAGGAGTAGAGCGCGCGCCGCAGGTCAGCCGAGCAGAATGATGAGCCGAGCCGGTTTTTGCAAGGCTTCGGGTACTTTCTCCACAACAACAGGTGATCTACTTGACAGCTTGGCAGTCTCGGTGGTTCCTTTGGCTTTTGTGACGGAACTGCTGAGACGTAAAAGTCTCAGTGACTCATTCAAGGGACTTCTAAAGGAACTACTGTGAACAAAGTGTGATTGTGTAGTTTCAGAGGCTAATAGTATTTTGGATAGCAAAGTCTTTCGCAATACAGCACTGTGCTTGTAAAGTTGTATCTCTAATACCATGGTGTCTAGGGTTTTAGTTGGAAGTAACAACATAACTTTAAGGTGACTGTCTGAAAGAAACACTAGTGAAGGTTATGATCTAGTAATGCATATGCATCCTAAAGTACAATCATTATGTCGACAGTATTTTCGATGAATTTCTTAACTAGATGTGGAAGAATACAAGTCACAAGAGCTAGAACTTAGGTTCTAGTCTCACGACCAAACCTCACAAGTGAGTCCATATAAAATGTTGTTATGAAGCTTCGGTATGTCACGGCTGTTTTAATTTAACAATTGTTTAATAATGGCATAGAAATTGTTGTAAGAAACATTCCCATAACTACTTCCGCCAGAATAAGTCATAACACTCATACAATGGCTCGGTTACAAAATAGCATATAACTTCAATAATTAACATTTAGTTGGCGGACCCGCTACTTTCACTTGAGATCTCGATGGAGGAATTACTTTTACTGCACACGTTTCATCTTGAATTTGTGAATCTTAACAAAAACGGCCTGGGGTCGTTGACATGCCGCGTAGATGTCTAGGTCGTAAAGGTGCGAACATACCAACTCGATACGGGCGCGGTGGTGATGCGTAAAAATTCAAGTCAACAACCAGGTTTTGTGGTCCGATTCAAAACGGA
This sequence comes from Campaea margaritaria, assembly GCA_912999815.1. Taxonomy (NCBI): domain Eukaryota; kingdom Metazoa; phylum Arthropoda; class Insecta; order Lepidoptera; family Geometridae; genus Campaea; species Campaea margaritaria. The sequence goes on from OU538788.1 coordinate 14,931,911, forward strand.
ACCGATACACAGATACATTTTCTGTGGCATCTCATCGGCACATATAAATACAATATAATTACAATAATTTATTTAGTCTTGTGACATAAAAAAATGAGGAAAGTAAAAAATGTGAAATACCTGTAGTAATTCTTAGTGCTATTATTTCTTTAACGGATGAATTTCTGAGGCATTTCTAGAGTAAATGGCGTTTCCTTTTCCTGTGCGAGATTCAGTTTTGAGTCATGTCATGAGTCAGAGCATGAAAGGGAAATTTCCTTTTCAAACTCCAACAAAACTCCACGTTCGTTTCACCGCTGTGTTATATCGTATCATGAAAAGAAACTAAATGTGGGTTGAGACACCTATTAAAAGTATAATACCTATCAACAAAAAAATATTTCAAAAAAAATAACTCTATTTCTATCTTCACTAACTTATATCTCCCTCTCAACTTCCGTTCCCCTCGCCCGATCACATTTTTCGTAACGCATTCACCAGCTTACTCCCCAAGACAATCGGGCATAAAGAGGTTTTACTTCAAAAAAAATTATGACGTTATGAACAATCGGATGTTTGAATTTTTTGTACGCTGTCCATGTTTATTAGTGTGGCAACGATGGCCTATAAGGTATACTTTTGTTTGGAGACTCCAGGGCTTACTATTTGTTATCTATGACTGGTAATCATAACCATCGGTGCGCAAGATCTGGGAGGCCTCGTGGTTATCACTGCGTAATCTGGACGAAACAATCGGCTTCGTCGTGTTTCTTCACCGCGGACCTCGACTCGTATTGTCCGTTTTCTAAGGGAAGTTGCCTCACCCACGGATGCCATTTGGGCCGTTAACGTGTTACTCATGCTAGACTGCGCGGTGCCAGTGAAGCTAATTATTTTATATATTTACACTATTTACAAAATATTACTTTGCTTATTTTTATGTTTCAATTCCCGCGGCATTACCGCATTTTGTATCATCTCATCGAATAGTTTTTTTATTTTTCCGTGATAATTATAATGATCTATAACTAGATAGATAGATAGATAGATAAACTCTTTATTGAAACACCACAGAACAAAGAAAACTTAAAAACTAGAACAAAACAAATTTTACAATTAGTGTCACAATGGGCGGTCTTATCGCTCAGAGCGATAAGTAAGTAATATCACACCACTCTCTAACTCTCCATTTATCTATGTCTAAAAAAATACCGACAGAAGAATATAAAATATCCTATTTTGAAGTCCAGGAAAAATCAATTTGTTGTTCCGTTGCTGCGTAAAATAAGTACAAACCAACCAACGAACACACTTTTGCATTTATAATATTGCCGCCTTTTCGCAAAATGTACACAGTTGACAAAAATAAATTGATAAATAACTATATTAAATAAAAAAAGACGTCCTCCGTAGCGTTAGGGGGTCAGGAGCCGATTGCGAAGTGTGAGGTTGTGGGATCGACTCTCGATTCGATTCGATTCTAGATCGATTCTAGATTCTCTGACTCTGGTTGTTTGTGGGTCCTCGCAGTACCTGATTCCCTAGATACAGGAAAACCTAGTTAGGGGTCAGGATCTATGTATCTGATCGTTATTTGTTCATTGAGATTCCAAAGATAAAATAATCATTAAGAAAACTTTTAAATTTTGACAAAAATACCGTTATCCCTAGATCAGTTCGGAGACGTAACGTCGCACGATTAATAATTATATTAGCAGTTCACGCTGAGTGTAGAATGGGACTAATTTCTATTGTAAATCACACATCCTTTTCAATGACATTGTACTTTTATTTAACCTAAATCCTCGTTTATCTGTTTTGGGCATGTGATGTCAACAATAACTCTTTATTTTTCCTGACAGCTCAACCATTGTGCTTCCTTAATAGGAACTATGAGGCACAATTAGTCACTTGCCCATAATAAATAGTTAATATTGTAATGTGTTGAACATTGTAGACTAGACAAAGTACAGAGGTACTTTATTTATTTATTAATTTCTTTATTTATTAAAGTAGCCTCCATATTTACTAGACAGATCTATTAGGTGATCTGTGACCGCATAGTTTCCGTCCTCAAGTGCCAACTAACTGAGGATTAACCCGACCTAGAGTTGGTTAGGTCGAGCTATAGAACAATTAAAACTTTAAACTGTTTCTTTTTAAGTTATCTACCGTTAGGGACATAAAATTTGCATTGGTAAATACAAAGTGCGATTAATATTGAGAAAATTTAGGCTTAACTTCGCTAATTTTCCGGAGTTTTTTAATTTTCTCCGAGACAGACCCTAACTGATTTCAGTGTTGATTTTATGGAACATATATAGAGATGTAAAGCTGTGTTTACGTTTCTTGTTTAATAACAACACACACACATACATACAGTCCAATCTGTCAGTCGTTTAATCCCAAGCGTCGAAATTAATAATATCGATCCTAACCTAAAATTAATCCTTAATTACACTACGCTAGAACTATGTGTATTTTCCACAAGAATTGCTCGTTTTATTGTAAAAAAACAATAACTGTTAATAAAAAAATCACGTTTGAATACTAATATTAGTGTTCTGAAGTGTTTTCTACTTTATGACTAATAAAATAATATTGAAATACGTAAATGTTCAAATTCTTTTAGTCGGAAAAAAAAAGAGTTCTTTGTCAGTGACGGCCTCCGTGGCGTAGTGGGTGATGAATCGACTGCGAAGCGTGAGGTTGCAGGTTCGATTCCCGCACAAGGCAAAGAATAGGTAATAAAGAAAGGCGAAGATACAGGGAATTCTAGTTAGGGTTCAAAACCTATGTATGTGATCGTGACGCGTTATTATTATTTTATCAACTGACAAAATGAGAGATCGGCATAAAAAATATGGTGATCAGTTGATAACTTATTAGAAAAAACTGTCTACCTGATAAACAAATTAACGCTTAAGCATTTTATTCCTAATTCTTCATAATTAAAAGGCAGGTCAAGTTGTAATTAAATGTAATTAGATTATCCATAAAAAATCAAAACTATTTAAAAAAAATAGTTTATTGCATAAATATTGTTTATAATAATTTAATGTAATGTTAACAAACATTGTCGGAAATTACTGCCCCCCCCCCCCCCCCCCCCTGTTCCCGCTATAATGTTTCAGCATACCTGATACCATGAAGTGAAGCCTTCCCGAATAGGAATTCAATAAAATAAAATTTAAAAAACGAAATGTGACCTAGGACATAAAACTTCTACTAAAAATGTTTTTATTAAAAGATATTTTAAAAAATATACGAGACGTAACTCTCTCTCTCTCTTTCTATCTTCACTAGCTTCTCCCTCTCAACTTCCGTTCACCTCGCCCGATCTCATTTTTCGTAACGCGTTCACCAGCTTATTCCCCAAGTCAAGCGTGCGTAAAGAAGTTTTACTTCAAAAATAAAAACCGACTGCTATATTCCGTGAAACCTCGCTGACCAATCCTACACCAAGATGTTTAATTCAAAACAATCCACCTGAGGACATAAACATCGAGCTATCACCATTAAACTTCCGTTTACGAAGAATTGTGTAGAAAATACCATTCTGGAATTATTATTAGAGGTGCTAAAGTCGTGAACATTCTGCATTTTTTGTAGGTATCGTCTCAGTTACCGTGAGCCATGCGGCGGCGGCGCAACGTCGACAAAAAACGAATTCCTTACCGACGCGCTTGTAACACTGCAAAGACCTTTTAAATTTTTCAAGATTTGTGTGAACCCTTGTGGTTAATTGCTCTCAGTCTGGGTATTTGTAGGACTATGGTCCTCATGATTCCCTAAATACAGGGTATACTTGTTAAGGGTCAGGATACATTGCTCATTTGCGAAAAGAACTTGATATCTGACATTCAACACGTTGAGGTGATATCATATAATATCACGTTCTGTTCACAAATAAGCGATATTTTATCGTCGCTGTTTCGTTTAAAGAAGTGATTTATCAGAGTGGCAAGCTTAAATAACCTACACTTCTTACTTAGAGTTTGTAGGTTTGGGGTGAGCGTTCACGAAGAGATATGGATGGATGGTAAAATATTGCAAGACAATTTTGACCCCGTTCAAGTTGTTTTCTTAAGGTTTACAATATTATGGTGACAGCGAACCGATCTGATGACAAAAACGGAACCGAAACTTGCAGGAATCAATACCTATATCTTATAAGCTTGTCATAAAAAAATACTTTTACATGTTAACCTTTGAAGATATTCATTCATACAATACCTTTAAATTATGAGTAAAGGATAAAAAAAAGAATGGAGTCCAGCGATGCTATTTTGAACCCAAGCCGGAAGTCTCCTGGCTCGGTGCGACTTCCGCTAAATATAAGGGGTCTTAGACCAACTGTCATCATGTGAACGATTTTTTGTAACTGTCGTATATTTTTTGGAAGCCTGAATAGTTCTATTATTATTAAGTTATTTCGTTTTCTCGTATCGTTCATGTAGATACCTGAATCAGATACTTAAAGACTTAGCACTTTTTGCACTCAAGCCCAATTCTGTCGATGGTGTTTATAAACCTTCGTAAATATGATTACTAGGCACTTTAATATGAAATTAGTATCCTAATGGAGAACTTTTAGGACTTTTTCTTGGAGTAGGTACCTACCCATTGGGGCCACCCCTTAGATCCTATGTTTCTATACTGCATGAAGCAGCCTAGAACCTCAGGATGCGGAGGACGTATTTGGGTTCATAGGAATCAATTTGTTGTAACGCCACTTGCCTCTAATAACTCATCTAACTTGTCTCTTTTAAATCATTTTTTAAAAGTACTGTGATATTTTTTAAACTTAACAAAGTATTTTTTTACAGTAAGTACTAAGTTGTAAGTACATACACAAGTAAGTACATGTAAGTAGTAAGTACATTGTACATCCGAAATAGATAAACTGCTGTTTCTGTATAACATAATTTACTATCTTTGTATTCAGTTTTAACAATAAATATATTTCTGATTCAAATTCTTTTACCCAAATTTGTTCAACGCATGACTAGCGGGTAGTTAGACAGTATTACGACAATTTGAAATGTTTTACAGTTGGTCTTAGCGAAGTGACATTATAAGACATTCTGCTAACTGTGCTAATTCATGCCTCACCAGTGTAGCGGGTCGCCCTACTAAGCACAGCGTTATGTGCAGACGACCGATCGAACATCGTCCATTTGTTAATATAGGTGAAAAATATGTAAATTGATCGAACGGTACTCCGCATACCCGCTTAAAACGATGCCTAAAACGCGAGATGTGCGTACATTCGTGGAACGTGCTTTTTAAATTGCTTTTCTAAAACTGGTGATACAACAAAATTGTTTTATGATCATGAATCATAATTTTATGCTCGAGATGTGGAGAAAGCTACAATTAGTGACCCGTGAAATTGGCTTGATTTTGTCCAGATATTTTTTTACTCTTTTCCGAATTGATTATTACGATATATTTTCGTTAAATTTGTCATAGTTCCGAAGCTTTGCCATTACAAGATAATTAAACTGAAACACCGCCCTAATCAAATTATTTGATCCGAAAAATAAGAGGGGAAAACTGGCGCCAGCTACCTTCCTTCCTTCCTTTGGATCCATAACCGCAGCTGAATATGTCACAAAAAGAACAACAAACAAAATAGAAATCTCACATCTGCGCGAGAACAGAGATAGGAAAGTAGCTCATCTCTCCACGAGAGTGTTTCACCTACTTATTATCAGTTGTTAATTACATAAGTTACGATCGCACCCACCTTGCAGGAAACAGAAGATGACACAGAAATATAGCACATCCATGTTAATGTTCACACAGTACTGTTAAAGAAACACTCGCGGCAAAATTCGGTTGCATTTGGTCATAGCGCGTGCAGCGCGCGCGGCGAAGTGATATCAACTGATGCGCCAGTGGCTCTGAACAGGTGCGCCGGCGCACCTACCTGCCCCCCACCTACCTCGACAGCCCCGCTACACTTGGAGCTTTCCCGTGCTGAATAACCAATTTCACGTGCTCCAGGGTACGTGTTGTGTATGACAAACTAACGTGTTCGGTTATTGGGTCAGTAGGCCTCCATTATTTTCAAATCAATATGGTATTGTATTGTCCTGAGAATTCATTGAACCCCATGTTGTTTTGTGATTTAGGTTGGGCCTTATTTATAAGTAGGTGAGTATCTTTGCATCAAGGAAATAAGTAGTGTTTTGTAGATATTAGTTCAGTTGACTGAACTTTGAGGACCGATGCAGGTAAAGTAGGTACCTAAAGAGTAATATGTACACAAACAGATTTGTTTCTAATAATATTGATTTAATAGTAGAATAAGTAAGAAAATAAAATAATTGTGGTTTTCTAAAGAATTAGAAATATGATCATGTTATTATGATTTTTGACGTGCTTGCGTTGAAGTCTTTTCTTAGAGCCGTTTGGACTTGTCAACGCGATCGGGCTGTAAGAAGTTAGAGCCTTCATATCTTTATGATAAAAATTGAATGCTGATCGATGATAACCGCGTCACTTGACTTAGCTAGCTAGGCTTTGGAAAAGAAAATTTAAAGTTTCCCGGACGATTGAAAAATCCAGGAATTATTTTTCTGTGGAATTTATGTATGAACTCACTATGGCTGATGCGAGTCTTGTTTTTTTTTTTATTGCTTTCTTCAGTTGTTTCTATTGTTAATTCATCGTTTCACTATGTCTTTTGACCTGGGAAATGCACAACAGTTCTTACGGGAAAACTGAAATTACGCGGGTGAAACCGCGTGGTGCAGCTAGAACCTAATAAAAATATGTGCTGTTAGTTTGTAACCGCTACAGTTGAGAATGATTGAGACCGGTTGAAAGAAATTGGGAAAGGACCCTGTAAATTGAAAATTTTGGAATATTGAAAGTGCTTAGGTAATTATTTTAGGGTTTGTTTTACGAACAGACGATTTTTTTGCGATCTTTAGGTAATTGTTTATCGCTTAATTATTTTCAAATGACATGGAATATTTGCAAAATTCTTGCGGTAAAAATGGAAAAACGTGGGTGACGCTGCGGGTGCAGCTTAGGTATATATATTCAAAATAAAATTGTGAAGTAAAACACAAAATATTTTTCAATATGTGCTGTGAAAATGGCCGCTTCGGAACGTGGACTTTGTGGGAAGAAAAGAATCCTTGCTTTAAAGAAAACTGTCAATACAATAACATCAAACCAAAGAAACTAGTGCCTACCTCCACTAGCGACGAGATCCACTGTTCACTAAAGCACGCCAAGTTTCCAGCTTATTATATGAAACCAATTTTACAGTCGACCCGAAATCCATTCGCTCACTTTCTCGATTGAATCGATTCGACGCGAGTTCTCAATTGCGCAACGCTCGTTTAGAGAAAAGTAATTTAGCCTCAAAAATTGAGAGACAGGAAATAGTATTACGATAGATAATTAATAAAAATAACAATTTATAACAGTCACCAGCCACACCAAGGGCCAGCCAAAGAGGTTCTCGTATCTGAACTCCATACATAAGTGGTCATCGCCACCAAAAAAAGGTACAAGTAAAAGTGACATCCGGTGTTCAGTACATTAGAAAATTACTGCTCCACTATCAATGGAAATGGTTGTTAACTTAAAAGGATTGAGCCAATCAATATATCATTACCTACCAATGCAGTGATGGATAAGCAAGCCTTGACAAACTTGCTCGTGCATTCCACACACCACTGTCGTTTGAATGTTAAGGTTGAATGTGGCGCATTTCAGCGGAAAGAACGGTGGATGAAAGTAATGCAGCACTATCACGTAGAAGCCAAGTGGTGGTGACCAGGAATGGAATGCGGGAGCCACTTTTCTTTATCCTTTTTACGACTAAAGATGCCTCTGAGTGCTATAGTTCCATCTACTCGACCACTCGTACATACATTTACGAGAACTTAGGACGTGCTTAAAATTTATTTATGTATTTACGTGAAGGTACCGCCTGAATTTACCCGCGGATATAACAATAGCTCCCGAAGATTGAGTCCAAAAATTGAGGATCATTTTAATAGATAGGTACAATCTTACTATGAACTATTATTTTTAGGCATTGTGTAATAAGCGCGTAGATAGTGTAGAACTTTTTTAGAAAAAAAAAACCTGATATTCCTATTTAAATATCTGATGCACGAGTCGAAGACAGGGTTGCTGACCGTGCATAACGAATTTTTAGGTACCATTTAATTTTTAAACGAATTTGTTACCGATATAATATTAGTTTAAATAATAAACGTCGATTTGAAAATCAAAATAAACAAAACGTTTCACCAATAAAAATCCCTAAAACGTATTGGTATAGTAAATCCAGTTTGAAGTTATGTTTTAATAAATTATTCAACATAAATTTTATTATCTGGCTCAGACCTACAAGGACTTTTTATATATTCGATCTTTTCCGTGGACCTATTCAGGAGTTTGTGTGTGCAGACATTTTTTGTTAATTTTGCCGCTCACTATTGATTTATTATACAGTAACAGGGTAAAAAGTGGGTCCGGATAATTGTGATATTTAATAGCACCAAAATCGCAAACACAACGAGCAGCAAAAATAGCATAAATAACAACAACAGAACGACGGAAACCATAGGCATGAGAATAAACACATACTAGCGTTATAACTACAGCTGCGACAAGATTGCCAGCAGTTGATGAAAGCCGGATAACGTGAGGGACAAACCCGGAACAGCCACCAACATGGTTTTTTTCTAAGGCTTGCAACATACAGTCTCTTGTGGCATTCTTGTTTGTTTGACCATAAATATTCATCCGTCTCGTTTAAATTCAAGCAAGTTTTAAAATCCATTTTAGTTTGAACATATCGCCAAAACCTTGTGAGAAGAGATGTGATTTTCTGTTTAGCCCAAATAAACATTTCCTGCCATCTCGTACCGTAGGTCGGTTGTTCAGGTATTTGATATTTTGTAGCTGACTTATTTTTCCGCTTATTTAATTTCGTCTTATGGCGTTCACGAGCATAGGCTTTAGTCTGACACCAAGAATTACAATTTTTGTTACAAGACGCTGTAAAACCGCACTTCTGAACCCGTTTAGATCTTTTTGTGTCTCTCTTATTGGAAACTGGACCAACTTGAGAACGTCCCACTTTGGCATTTCTAGTCCGTATTTCATTTTGGGCTCTGCATTCAATAGGCATTACTTGAAAACATTTTCTACAATGGATCACAGAATGATGATTTTTACGAAGAACTTCTCCATGGTGTACCTTGGATTGGGACCTCTTTCTCTTAGGAGGGGAATCAATGCGCCTGTAATAAGAACGCTTTCGATTCGCATGTTGATAACTAGGTGCTGATGTGATGTCACGTTTTAATAAAGACGGACAAGAAAGAACCCGCGATGTATCCTTTTTCATTACTGAAGAACAACGAACGTTAAAGTTCGATATGGTCATGTGGTGTTCATTTTTTTTGGCGTTTTTGTCTATTTTAGTACCATAAACCATATTTTGAAGCGTTTGACAGACACTACGTTGTTTGTGCTTATTCTTGTTGATTGGCTTTATCAACCAGCCTCTTCCAGTAGCGTGGAAGAGTGTATATTTTCTAGTTGGATTAGGGTGACTTTGGGGTAGATTTGATGATTTCGAAGAAAATAGTCGCTTTTTTGACGTTTTGCCAGTTAGTTTTCCTTTTATTTTGGTGCAGGATTTCTTTGTCCTGTCCAAACTTAAGGTGGAATGAGTCATGCGTTTCATCCACTCAGAGAAATTAGGCCATATTGTTTCAAATTTATTAACAATCACGTTGCCTCTGATAGATTGACATTTTGGTTTTTCCTTGGGGCTGCAAAGATGTTCAGGTTTAAGCGGATATGATATCAACCAGCTGATTATGATTACAACTATACACGGTGACCACACAAGCACGATAATGCTGAAAAAAATGCATTTCAAAACTCTTCTGGTAGTTATCGGATCCTTTGTGAAGAAAGGAGATATTTTTTGTAGCTTGTATAACATTTTCGAGGCGAAATATATTAAGAGTGAGGGATTCTTACTTAATATTTTTCCTTGCTGCCCGTATTTGTCCTCTGATATACGCCAATTTGGCAAGGGACTTGTGGTCCTAGATTGTTCACACAATGAAGATATTCCATTGTCGGTCATCCTCATTCTTTTTGGCATCGTAGCATCTATTCTTACATTTCTCGTCAAACGTGGTTTATGACGCAAATTTTGTTTGCTAATGGAAGTCGCTGCATTGTCACAGACTCGTATCTTCACGATTTTTTTGCTAGAGCAGCAAGGCGATGATCCAGCATCCAAATAATTCTGTATACATGTTTCTGGACACCTCTTCATCATCAAAGGCAGGTGAATATTGGTACCGGAAATCTGTTTGTCTACTGAACAGTGATCACCAGAATCCATATCAACGATTCCTAGTTCATTCTGATACAATCTATTTGAAGCTTTCCAACATACTCTTACTTTACAGATTGACGGAATATGCAGGGAACGTAACGTGGAAATCCAATTGTAACCATAGGGTGCTAATTCTGGAGGACAAAGGCCGGTGTCGGATTTGGAATGCTTTATCTTCCGCGTGATCGGTTTAGTTAGTTGAGGACTGTCACATGTACATACCTTTCTCTCTTTACTTCTCTTCTTCCTAGGAACTCTATAAGACAGGTGTAGTGGACAGTTATAGTTTTCGTTAGTTATTTTGTAGGAATACAAATCGAAAAGACGGAGGTTTTTCGAAAATTTACCAAGCTTGTGAGATGACGTGGATCTAGCTCCGGGAGTAACATTCCTTGTGTCAGGTGGTTTTGGTGGAGGCAATATGGTTCTAATTTCGCTATTATTTTCAGAATTGTCTCTTTTTTCTTTGAAATCGCTTTTCTTCAAAGTTTGTAGAGTTTGGCTGATATGTTGAGAAGTCACTTTTTTCTTAGGTGTAAATAGATTCTTGATGTCATCCAAGCTCTTGGCCTTTCGCCATACAAGATTCTTCAGAATTACTTCTGAAATAGAGAAAAAAACGTGTCACTATTTTTAACCGACTTTAAAAGGAGGACGTTGTCTATTCGATATGGTTATATGCCTTTGTGTATGTATTTACCTACCTAACTTATAATAGCATCTCTGAAAGTCCGGGATTTCTAATTTTTGGTGAATAATTTTGGGTGACTCGTTTTTCATTGGAAACGTATAGACTCGCGAAGTTACAGCTTTACAACCCTTTGTGGGGCCCTCCTCTACGAATTTCTTCCATTTACAAACAAAATGATTATTCGATAAAAAAAAATTTTTACTCCAATTTGAAGTCGGGTTTTTGATTCAAACAACTATTATAAAGATGAATCACATACTTAGCGAGGGAAGTACTATCATGTCACTTCTAGAATGGCGATCGAGTCGTGTTTTACTCCTTGTTTCCACCGTGGTCGAAACTATTGTTGCAGATTTCGTACCACATTTACTACAAACTGTTGGCTGCGCAGTATTATGTCCAATAAACGGCTTTTGTATCCTTTGGTCGATTTTTTCTTCTTCTTCAATATTCTGTTTACTGTGTAAACCTTTGGTAGGGTTAACCTCATTGAACCTAATCAGCCCTAATCGGTGGAATTCCATTGCGACCTTAGATATGATCTTTGGCTTAATTAGAATCACACGAATTTGTATAAAATTAAATAATCAATAATAGAATTATACCGAAATTACCTATAATAACAATGCCAGAAAATAGCAAAAGCTCTAAAATCTTTTGATCTTTTGTTGACAAACCAAGTTTTAAATAATAAGGGGAGCGAGGGGTAAAGGGAGCCAGTCAAACTATAATTATCAGCTACTCACTACCTCATTAGTTTAATTAACACTTTCGACTTCTGAACCGTTTTTTTTGGCACTTTTGCGAATCTTCACTCAACGTGTGTGTTTACTGTTAACTAGCGTTGCGTCGTTACTAAACTCAATTAGCAGCGCGGGCGCAACTTTTGTGATAAAATAATTATTATAAACTTGATATTTATTAACACTTCACACTGGTTTAATACAATAATCGCGCGAACACAAAATTTAAAAAATAGATGAATTAAATAACAATTGACGCTTAAATTAAACACCACAATAACTTATCACATTCATTGATTCTTTCATAGTAGTATCTTATAAGGTCTGTGACTTTCATCAATTATTTAAATAAAAATGCATGTTTTGTAATGAAACATTTAAGAAAAGCAAGAAAATTTTTACTTTATAATTTTATAATCCGCGGAGTCTGAACAAAAAACTTTTTAGATCAGTATTTTATTTTAATATTACAAAATAAATTTGTTTTACCCCTTTATCGTCATAACTTTCAAACTTTACAAAGCGCTGATTCATTCATTAGTAGGTACAATGTGAAAGATGTCATAATTATACCGTGGCCGTAAAAGAAACCGTGTAAGGACTTCAGGTGATTTCGATCTACCCGCATTTACCCTAAAAAGTGCTGATGAGTTCTCAAATTTTGTATGGATTTGACAAGACATAGTGATCGCTACGACACCTGTCAAAACTCAACACTTTCACTGCAAGCCGATTTTTGTGTCTAGCCACGGGTGCAGCTCTGCACACTCCAGTGTTTTGCCATACAACAAACACAACAGTTGTGTTTTCCCGCACTCGCGGCAAGTTGTCAAAAACACGACAGTTGTGTTTTCAGCACTGAACGTGTTAACAGTACACGTATACCTACTTTTTAGGAAATAAGGGGGCTGATAGTGTAATTAAAAAAGAATTGTATACTTAACTAGCTGCGCCCTGCGGTTTCACCCGCATAGTTCCCGTTCCCGTGGGAATTCGGGGATAAAATATAGCCTATAGCTGGTGCCCGCAAACTTTGATCCCCTACTTTAATACCTTAAGGGTAAATTTTTTAATGTCATATTTATTTATATCTAATCAAAGGCCTAAAAAATAATTTTCAAGCTTCTAGCTACAAAACAGACGAAACTTCCATACAAACTTTCATCCCCTTACAACCCTTTTTTCGCTTTAAAAAGTAGCCTATCACACTAGGTTATAAACTATCGGTGTTCCAAATTTAATTCAAATCCGTTCAGTAGTTTTTTGCGTGAAAGAGAAAAAAACATCCATCCATCCATCCTCCTAAAAAAAACAAAATCCGCCAATCCGGACCGGGCCCCTGTGGTGGATCGTGGCCTACCCTCCTCACGAAAGTGAGCAGAGAAACGTGCTCAGCAGTGGGACGTTATGGGTTGATGATGATGATGATGATATATCTACTACCTATAAGACTTGGCTGGCAACGACTTCAAATAGATGAGTGGGTATAGCTTTAAATAATTATAATGAATTTTTCACTTTTGAGTGCCTATTTTTTACCTGACTAAACGACGCAAAGGAAGGTATTGTATTTATCAGTCCATGTAATTTTTTTTGTTTTGAAGTCGCTTATTTTTGCTAAAATATTTTTTTTATATTACCATTTTTAGTGCAAAACAAGGTAGCTACTGTAAAACGTTGAGGAGTTCCCTTCGCTGTCCTTCGTCTTCATCATCAGATCGACTCCAGACCCTTATTATATAGTAGTGCTTTAAAATACTTAACGATGAAAAAAGAATCAACGTAATCGGTTGGCGTGATTTTGAATTATTCGTCCATTTGTCGAGTACATACCCACCTAATGCAAATTTAAGACTTAACATATATGGTTTTCTCATGGATACCATGGTCAGAACTGGACCAAATTAAAATGGGACCACATAGGAAGCATCAGCTTTCAATTGAAAAAAGAATCATCAAAATCGGTTCTCCCAGTCGAAAATACTGAGGTAACAAACATAAAAAATAAGGAACTTCGTTCCAAAAATACAGACGAATTGATATCCTCCTCCTTTTTTGATGTTGTTTAAAAATACGACAGACTGAACAAAACATCGCAATTATTTTTTCTTTTTTATTATAAAACATAATCATCCTCATTTTAACATGTAACAGGTCGGCGATATTAATTTATAAACATTTCGCACCTGCGCAGTCCAGCCGTGAGGCCGGCCGCTCGGCTGGACTGCGCAGGTGCGCAGGTTTAGAACTATTGATCAATTTGTGACACAGACCGAATACTAGCTAGTGTCCTGTGATACAGCAGATTTTGCAGACAAAGGAGTGTTGAAAAGACAAGTGCCAAGCTTCAATTTTATCAGTATAAAACATGCCGCGCAAGAAGTCTAAACGTTTTGTGAAAAAGGCACCTCGTGAGCCTGAGCCATTGTTTGCGGAAGATGAAAGTGAGTACCTACAATATTATTCCTTGCATCTCATATAATATCATTTAGTTACCATGCTGTTTGCAGTCCAACGGTAGCAGTGGCTAGTGTTATCTAATAAAGAAAAATATACTTTGTTTAAACCTAGAATATTAAACTCAGAATAGTAGGTACTTATACACTAATTACTAAATAGACCAGTGTCATCTGTAGGCATAACATAGATACACAACTGTTTCGTTTTTTAAATAGCTTAAGAGTCCTAGAAAACAAGCTGTTATAATAATTATGAAATATGTAGTTATTAACATTTGAATCAAAAAGTGAAACTCAGGTATTATAAATACTTAGCCACGCCCAAACAAAAGCATGAGGTGCTTTTTATCAGTGGGTGAACTTGCAGAGCGTGGCTCCGTGATATTCCAGAACCTAAAGTACCCATTTACCAAAATTCACTCAAATTCATTCACCTGTATAAGTATTAGTAGGATAATTCACCATAATTGGATCAACATTGAATTAACATTCAGTTTTATTAATGTAAAATAAATAAATAAAATGAACTAGTTTCATACTAAACTACCTTTATTTTATGATTTCAGATCGCCCACTAGTCGTGCACTTGTTGCGGAAAATTCTGGAGAACCCTGAGGAAGATATAAATATCACAGCCGAACATGTCAACTCCATATTGGACAAAGAATTTAACATTGATGTCACTAAATTGCATGAATTAGAAAAAGACATTTATACAGGAGCTGTCAACAAATATCTAACAGGTTGGACGATGTGGAATAGCTTCGTGGACTGGAGTCAGGAACTGATGCTAAAAAAACAAAAGCTTGATAGTACTCTGAAGCGACCTCTAGAAAGGTATTATAGAGATATAAAGCGCTATCTTCGGGGTCATTTGGATGCGGCTAAACCCCGCGCCAAGGATGCTGTTCAAAAAGTAACTGCAAAAGTTACCAATGAAACAAGTAATATTAATCTCTTGATTTACTGCACCCAAAAACAGCTGGATGATCTAATCATTAACTGTCCCAGTTTGCAACCAGGCAACAATATTTTCCATGTGGCCGATATTGATCCCAATGCTACATCCGTGGTAAAAACCTTATCCATGGAGTCAATACTTAACTGGTGGGGAGTACATGTGACTATTAATATAAAGTCCCTGACCTTGGTGTGGTACACTCAACATCAACAGAAACATGTATTAGTCAACCAAGAGAATGGTCCAGCGATCTTGAATGAACCTCTGATTGAAAATGTCCTCATAAAAGAAAATAGACGGACAAAAATGCCTGTATTAAAGACCAAGGTCTATGAATTTTTGGATGCTATTTCCCAAAAATATGAGGGTGACGACATGATGAATTTACTGGTGAAAGCTCTATTCGCTATTATCAAATGTGACTTGGATGGGGTTGAAGGTGACAAAGCTATAGTACCGTCCCTATACCGGAGATACACAAACAGATATCCCTACTACAGGAAATTGAATAAAGAAAAGAATGCAGCGCTGTCACCATCACAGTGTGAATTGTACATGGTGGAAACAGTGGCTCCGACACACGAGTTTTACATAGAAGCGATTGGTAATATTCTGCCACTAATACCGGCCCGTAACGCGTGGTTGACAGTAGAGTGTACGGTTTGCGAGACTAAATTTCGCGGAGCTAATATGCCTCAGCTTTTAAAAGAGCATTTTGAGGTGAATCATTCGGATGAAAAGGACTGGATATGTACCAATTGCCATGAGACGTTCCCAATGATAGAATTGACACGAAACACATGGCACCATGATTGTTAGAGAACATTGGAGAGGAAATATCAACCCACGGAGCAGCAATTTTCTTTTAATGGAGCTTCCTAGTTTTTCTGACTTATATAGGTTAGCTTTCCCTTGATATTTGGAGTGCGGCCTCTTTTCCAGAACTATGCTGGTTATCGGCCCTTTTTTCATGAAGATGGTTCTCATTATTCAAGGTACCCAATGTTTTCTAAGAAGGCCAGCAACTTTTGAACTTCAGGTGTTTGCAGGAACTGCGCCACTCCTCCGCACTTCAAGAGAACATTTTCCTCTGATTGTAGGCA
This sequence comes from Campaea margaritaria, assembly GCA_912999815.1. Taxonomy (NCBI): domain Eukaryota; kingdom Metazoa; phylum Arthropoda; class Insecta; order Lepidoptera; family Geometridae; genus Campaea; species Campaea margaritaria. Next base: position 14,948,246 of record OU538788.1, read on the forward strand.
TCCTCTGCACAGAGAGGTGTCTGTGACATGGTAAAAAGGAGTCTGTTTGGACAGTAACCAGTGATTATGCAGACAACTTTTCGGAGTTTGTCCCACATAAGATTGAGGAACTTTAACTTTGGGTTTAATTAATGCATTCAATATTAACCTTTAGATGTCGGTAACTTAGTTTACATACATAATATAATATTACATGTATAATAGGTACATATATGTTAATCAATATTTAACTTGCATTTACAGATTTTACAGTACACGACTTATTTGACAATTAATAATGTGTAGTTTATAAAAATATTTACAATCATGATTAGGTTTTAATTGGATTTCTATAAATCGCAGTTTAAATTCTGCCTAAACTGCAACACGTTAGACTTTTATTTCTATATTTAATTAGTACTGCCACATAATACACATAATTCACTTATTAATATAAATCATCATTATTAATGTACTACATACATAGCTTGAACAAAGGTAATAAATCAACCTAGTTCCAAATCTTGCAAGATGTCAGTTTAGTGATAATCAATGTAAACGTATTTTGTTACTAGTCACCCTAAATGTAAGCACTTTTTGATTGAATTGTAATAAACTTTATAATGAATGTGTATTAGTTTAATAAATAAATAATAAAAAAAACTGGTTTTTATTTTTAGCTGTACTACCTACCCACACAGCTCATAAACCCTACATATAGGATAGGGTACCTACTTCCCGTTGACCTAAAAACATGAATATTTGCAAGAACTTGCTTCTTGCAAAAATTCATGTTTTTAGGTCTTACAGCACAAGTAATTTATTTTTGTAAGGGTCCGTAGGATGTACTTAGGGAATGCATCTAAAGAATAGATAAGTAGGTACCTATCTCATAAGTTCAACCCCTTATTTTAACCCCTTAATGGAAAATTTAGCAAAAAAGTAAGCATATAGATATTTAAGTACTTATTTATTTATTTGTTACCATAATTATGCTTAAATATGAATTTACAGATTTTTAACTGGAAGAATTATGGATTGCCCATACAATGTTTCAACGCAGGGTTTGAGACAAAAGAATAAAGCTAGGTTCACATTTGTCGAACATATCGTGTCGTGATGCATTCATACATTTACACAAGCCGTCACAACACACTGCATCAGAGAAATGATTGTGAACGCTACCATATTAAATGTATGAAACCGATACCGTTTCTGAAGCATCACGACACGACACGTCAGACAAATGTGTCGGCGGCCTACGACAGCTAATAAATAGATGATTCTTATGGCTAATAATTAAGGCAGGATTGCAACGACAGCATTATGTTGTGGCGCCCCAGGCTTAAAATCAACATGAGGTCAAGAGACGGCCTAGGGGGATTTCCGGAATAGTCTTGATGGCCTTTTATCCATTACGGAGCACGGATTCATATCCGGTCAGGTAAAACTTCTCGTATGTATAGCGACAATGTTGCCAGATCAGAAGATTTGCCCATTATTTAGAGAATTTATGTAACATCTGGGGGAGATAATAATATGTTGGGTGATTTCTATATGGGAGAAAATGGGACGACCAAATATCGAAAGGAATGGGAAAAAAACCTATTTTTAAAAGCTGCTTTCTTTATGCTAGGCATATTACAAACTACAGTAGTCTAAATAACTAGGTAGGTACATTTTGATGTACGAAAAGTTAATACAAACACCGGTGCAAATTAGATCATGTTATATTATGACCTTGATATATTATGAATCCATATCTAAATAAACTAATTTGTATTCAAATCTGTTTCAGTACCTACCTGTTGATTATTTTTGAATTATTGAAATCTAGCGTTGCATTCAAAATATATATTATTATCATGAATTTAAAAAAAAAAAACAAAACCAAACACATAGTGCCATATAGATATAGCGATAGATTAGATATATAGAAATTTTTTGATGTTAGCAATTTTGATTTAAAACTTTATAGCTGGAATCGATTTATTTTATGCCTCTTTTGAACATAATCATTATGTATGAAGTTTTTCCTCTCCCACCCCTGGAACATACCCCATGTTGGCAAAATGTCCATAAAATGGGGTTTCGCTAACATCTCAACTGAACAAACTCAGAAACTAATGAACTGATTTTTAAAAATATTTTACCATTATTTAGACCTAATGTAAAATAACGTACTCGTTTATCTTTCTATAGTAATATATCGTAATTATATCCGAGCGAAGCCAGGGCGGGTCGTTTGTTCCTAAAACCTTACAATTTTGGGGAATACTGACTAATTTTTGAGGGGAAACTGAGACGGTACCTGCCAACACTTGTTGACTTTTGATTTAGTTTGGCTTCTTTATTATTTTATTTTCTAAATCTTGCCTTTCTTATTATCTATTCTATCAATAATTTTATACTTTACGTGTTAAGAGTTTTATGTATCAAATTATCTTTAATAATAAGCGTAAGTTAAAATACATGTGTGATAAAAATGGATACCACGCTACCAGAAGATTGCGCCAAGCAGTGGGAAGTTCTTTTGCTGCTAGTTGCTTCGGAGGAGAATAAGAAATACAGAAATAACGACAATGAGATCAACACCATGAACTACTTTTTGCGGAATGAGGGTGTAAAGTGCGTCCACTGTTATTTTGATTATAACCTTAAATAATAATAGTATTATTGACAAAAACGAGTCTGCCTGATTCAAAGAAACTTTAAAAGTACTCGATTTACATTGTTTATTAAATATCTAACAACCTGTCTTTATTTTGGTGGTATTGGTTTGGTTCTTAAAGTTATTTATTAGGTACTACATTAGTTGTGGTACTTTGTTTATGCAAACTTGAAATTGTGAAATAGAAGATCTTCTTATACATATTTAGATTATATCTGCCTCTTACAAACACTGTAATAATTGTGTTGTTAGCGGCACATAGTGGCAGAAGAGCTGAATAAGTTTAACACCTTTAGTGCTGATAACACAACTGTCATGTTTTTCATAACTTTCTGTGACTGTGGGAAAATACAACTGTTGTGTTGTTGTATGGGAAAACACTATGGAGTATGCAGAGCCGCACCCGTGGCTGGACAAGAAAATCGGCTCAGCAGTGAAAGTGTTAACACAAGATAGATGATGATGATGATGATGATGTGAAGGTTGACATGTGTCAGAAGTGTCACTTAGAGGGCACCTTACACAGTCCGTCCCAGTTGAGGTCAATCGATAGCAGCCATGTCAGAGGCGCTCAGCACTGATAAACTGTGACCCCAGAGGCTGGCACTACTTCATTCGACAAACAAATAATTACAGTGTCTATCCATACTTACAGTTATTGGTGCTAAACATCAATTTCAAAACAAACTGTGCCCCACGATTTCACCCACTTTAACTATTATCCCGTGGTAAACATTAATTTTTACAGGATATTAAGTATCCTATATTCTATTCCAGATTGTAACATATCTGTAAACTAAATATCATTAAAATCTGTTCAGCCGTTGTAGCTTGGAGAGAGGACACACTAACAAAAACAAACTGTCACATTTATAATTTTAGTGTAATAAAATTATTTTAATATGCATTTTCAGACATATTCTTCTCCAATGGCTACGTCAAATGAAATATACATATGCCAGGAAGAGGAACGAGAGTGACACTGCCTTGAAATGTGACGACATCTCCCTGTGGTGGAGGCAGCAGGGAAATGACAAGTTCCGAGGCAACCTAGTAGAAGAGAGCTACAAATGTTACACCAAGAGTGTTACATATGCGCACCAAAACGGCCCAAAGTACCCATTAGCACTGGCCAATAGGTCTGCTGCTTTGCTCAGATTGAAAAGGTTTGAGGTATGTTAAGTCGTTTTGTGCAATCATGCTGAATTACACAGTCATTAGTTATGTAGTGAATTAACATGAGAAAACTGGCGAGTGAAATCCTTATCTTTGCTTGGAGAAAAATTAGCCAGTTAAGAAGTACAAAAACGCCTAGGACTTAACTCACCAGTTTCGCTGGCTAACAAATTACTTGACCATTTAACTAATGGCTAAATTAAAAGAACTATCCAATGTCAAATGGTACCACCTGTCTGGCAGAAGGCATGTGCTTGGCGCAGAAGATAGAATGAAGAATAGACAATATGAAGCCTAGAAAAGGTCCCGAATAGAGTAAGACTCCATTAATTATAATGGCATGCAATATTATTTTGAACTATGTACATAATTAAATTATTTTTTTGTATTATTTAACTGAGTGACGAGATGCCTGCCCATAACACTTATAGTGCCACTTAGAACTTGGCATCATGATTGTATCTTGTTATACTTACATTTACTAATCTATCTTAACCTGTAAATTTCCAGGAGTGCTTGGCAGACATCGAGCTGGCCATTTCTGCTGGATACCCTTCAGAACTCCGATACAAGCTGCTCCTGCGGCGTGCTGACTGCTTCATTGAGCTTAATCACCAAGATAAAGCAGTGGAAGCACTGACAACTGCTTCAGAGCAAGCTATGCTGCTGAATCTTGCTCCGGCACAAGCTGGTAGGCTTATAAACTACTTCTAGACTAATTTTTACCATAACTATTGGTTATCTGCAGTCAACATTCCAGTCAGTTAGTGGCCAGACCGCGATCTGACCAGTGCTGCATTAATAATTCTGTAAGTAAATAACATCTAAACAATAGAAGCGACTTCGCGACTTCAGTCACATTAAATATTATTAATCATATTGTTATTGTTAACCATCAATTTTTACAAATAAAAAGTATCTCATGTTCTATTCCAGGACCTAAAGTATCTGTATACTAAATATCATCAATATCCATTAAGTATGAAGAATGAACCGACTAATTTATTAAGTAGATCAGCAACTAGACTGGTTTGACTGATTGATTTACATTATGCTAGTCTTTAGTATAGTGGGTTAGTTCAACTGAAAAGGTGATTGACTCAATACTTAGAATCATACTAAAGAGAGTAATGTTTGTTCATTACAACTATAGCAATCTACTAATTCCCAAACTACACGGGTGTTCCTCCTCCCATGGAAAACTGAACTAGATTCAATTTAATATTAAAGTTGTGTACGGCGGGAGAACCGCCTAAACTACTTAGGCCTAAAGACTTACATAATGTCCACCAGCCTCATCCAATATTGTGAAGTAACACCCACATCCATAAATTTTCAGAGGAGCTCGACCGCCACGTAAAGATTCTGGAGAAGAAAATGCAAATGATAGAGATTGAGGAATCTATTCAAGATGTTGACCCGTTACTTGACTGCTTTAAAGGCGAGAGTACTAACTTCAATGCAGCCTCCAGTGTTTTGGAATTAAGGTAAATAAAAATATGCCTGCCGTAACTGAACTGTAGACCAGCAATAGCGAAATCTAGCGTAGAACTGGTATGGCGAGATGGGAAATTTCCACCAATTGAATTGGTGGATTTTAAGGGTTTGGAAGCCAAATGACCAAATCAATTTCATAATTCTATTGTGATTTTCCTATCTGGTCATGCCAGTGGAATATGGCGGTTGAAGCTGTTGCTCCAAAAAGCGTATGAGTAAATGTGAACAGGGCGGCTGGCTAGTATAACTATTACTTGTATAATGTAACCAGTTAAACCGCCTGCCCGCCTCGCAAAGTTCTGGGGACCGACAGTTTCAATGTCCATTCCAATTACTTAGTATCTTTAGCGCTTCGTAGCTACATTTTTTTGCATAATGCTTAATTTTATTTAGCAATTTTTAGGCAAATCCTTTTTGTAGTAGATATTTAAGTTAATACACAATGATGCCAATTCTGTTGTTATAAACCAGTCTTAACTTTAACTTACTCCGTTCAAATGTAATTTTTCAATGTCATTTTGCAATGTTACGAAATGAAATGGTTGGCGATAATTTTACAGCTGTCAAAGGAAGATTCATTTTAGATTGGGTCAAGAGAGTTGGTATCAATGATTTCCATTATAATACCTTATTGTCGAATGTTAACCCGTTTATTTGTTCCTATTGCATTGTCTGTGTAAATTAGCTAACTAGTTAATGGCCTTTTCACACTCGTTGAATTTTTAGCCTCTTGCAAATGTGCCGTTTTTTAATTATTATTTTCTTTTAATGCACATAATGTATGTAGTAGTGCTGCTTGCCCACATTTTTTAAGCCTAAGTGTTAAGTAAATAAGTTTTATTCAAAATTCATCTTTTGCACAACCTTTTTAAAGTACAAAAGTTTAATCCATCACATTCACTAACACTATGGTATAATGTTTTGTCACTTTTAAATGTACTCAGTTTGGCAATGATGCGTAAAACATAATCAAAAATTGTACAATATTTGCGATTAAATTTTCTTGACTTCATCGTAAGAGCGTAAATATAATACTTTATCATGTGAAAGTTGGTCGACTTCAATTTTTGTACTAAATGACTCTTATACTGGATTGCACTTTGTAGTTTCTAGATCATGCGCTTGAGTACACAAGTAATGCTAAAATTATTCTCAGTTAGCATTAGCAATGTATTTGTTTTCAATGTTTTGATGTTGCTTAGCTAATGTTATTTTATTTTGTATTTTTGTATGTTTAAAATAATTCCTTGTACTAAAACACCGACTTCAATTGGATATAAGTACTAGTAAAAAACCAAACTACTGAATAGATTTTGATGAAATTTCTTCAGGACCAATCTGAAAGTGTATCCTTTAAAACTGAATTGAGACATTCTCTTCCTAGCTATATGCCCAACAGTGGATTGATACGGGCGGAGTGGATGATGACTATACTACCAAATATTGAGCAAATGCCTTTATTAACTAATAACTAACTACTACAACGTAAAAATAACAAATAATGTAATACTAATCAAAAAAATTTATGAAATTCGTATAGGACCAATCTAAACGTATATCCTTTGAAATGAGCTGAATTGAGACATTTGTTTTCTAGTTACTTACTACCACATAATGGGCTAATGCCTTTATTAACTAATAACTAACTATTACACCGTAAAACTATCAAAAGTAAAGTGAAACGGAATGACGAATGTACTATCTTAATACCTGCATATTATGTAAGTTTGGTAGTTTTTAACATGTAAATGACGCTTGTCTTTATGAGAATAACAATTGAGAGCCCCCTTTTCTGAAGTCTGTTAATGACTAGAAAAATTCATACCTGTCAATGTACCTACTTATCTTTTTGTGCAAATATACTGTAAGTAATAAACGAGTGTTTTTTAGACCACACGACTGAAGTAAAACTTCTTAGCTCATTTATTATAATATTTCTAATTTTACTTTATTGTTCGTTATTTTATCGATCTATCATTTTATATATTATTTCTTTATTATTTGTTTTGTATTTTGTATTATTTACGATTTACCTCTCAACTTCCATTCAACTCGCCCCAATCAGATTTTTTGAAAAGCATTCACCACCTTACTCACCAAGTCAAACGTGCGTAAAGAAGTTTTACTTCAACTAGATGTATAGCATAAGTCAAGGGAGAAGTTCATCGGGTACAGCTATAATCTAGAAGTAGGTCTTGCCTTGATGCCTGACGAGGAGGTGACTTGTGATGGATTACTTACATCACCTAACACACGAGCTTACAATTCTTGTGTCAACTTAACCCTTAAAACGTAAAACGTGCCAAACTGCCTCAGAACTAGTACGTCACTAGATTTTCGAAAAGTAGCAATGTAACAAATTATCCACCGTTAAAACCTTTGCTGCTGAGCCGATTTGCTTGTCTAGCCACGGGTGCGGCTCTGCACACTCCATAGAGTTTTCCCACACAACAAACACAACAGTTGTGTTCTCAGCACTGAAGGTGTTAAACGGTTATGATGCGTATGGTGATGACGATTTGGACGCTATGTCGATTATTCCACAAAACTATAATAATTATTATAATATTTTTCAAGTGAAGTCGTTCATCTGATTGTGATCGCTACGCCTGCATATAACATTTACAGCGCCACCCATTACTAAATCAATGCACTGCGCTCGTCACACTGAGATATCGTTTTTAAAGTCTCATATGCCCAGTAATTTCGCTGGTAACAGCGCCCTTCAAAACGGAACAGGAATGATTGCAGAATATTGCTTGGCGGATGAATATCTGGCAAAGGGGTGGTACTTCCCCAGGCAGACTTGCAGAAGAGGCCTACCTCTACTAATCACGTAAAACTACATTCTTGTAGTGATCAATATGTAGTACTATTTCTTACTTACCACAGCCTGACGGCGATGACGCAACTTTGTCTTAAAATCCTTTTTGAACACTCAGCAATTCGTAAATCGGAGCACGTGTAATTGGGACATGCGGTTCCGTTTGTAGTTTGTAGTGTACGACTTACGGTCGTCTGAAAACTACAGAGCTGGCTTACTTACGGTCGTCTATAAACTAAAGAGCTGTGTTACCTACGGTCGTCTAAAAACTACAGAGCTGTGTTACTTACGGTCGTCTGAAAACTACAGAGCTGATTTGTGTCACATAAATAATTCCAAGTTGACTTGTGTCTTCTAAGAACTACTAGGTTTAGTTCGTCAAAATACCTAAAAACTACTTGGCTCACAAAACTTGTGTCACCTTAAAGTACTGAGCTGACTTGCGTCGTTATAATGGGTGAGCTGACTTGCGTCGTCTAAAAACTGCTTAAGTGTATTACCTAAATTACAGAGCTGTGTTACTACGGTAGTCCAAAAAACGACAAAGCTGACTTTTACTTACGGCAGTCTGAAAACTACATAGCTGTGTTACTTACGGTCGACTAAAAACTCCATAGCTGTGTTACTTACGGTCGACTAAAAACTACAGAGCTGTGTTACTTACGGTCGACTAAAAACAACAGCTGTGTTACTTACGGTCGACTAAAAACTACAGAGCTGTGTTACTTACGGTCGTCTAAACACTACAGAGCTGATTTACTAACGGTCGTCTAAACACTACAGAGCTGATATGTGTCACATAATTAATTCTAAGTTGACTTGTGTCTTCTAAGAACTACTAAGTTTATTTAGTTCGTCAAAATACCTAAAAACTACGTGGCTCACAAAACTTGTGTCGCCTTAAAGTACTGAGCTGACTTGCGTCGTCTAAAAACTGCTTAAGTGACTTATATCACCTAAACTACAGAGCTGTGTTACTTACGGTCGTCTAAAAACAACAGAGCTGTGTTACTTACGGTCGACTAAAAACTACAGAGCTGTGTTACTTACGGTCGTCTAAACACTACAGAGCTGATTTACTAACGGTCGTCTAAACACTACAGAGCTGATATGTGTCACATAATTAATTCTAAGTTGACTTGTGTCTTCTAAGAACTACTAAGTTTATTTAGTTCGTCAAAATACCTAAAAACTACGTGGCTCACAAAACTTGTGTCGCCTTAAAGTACTGAGCTGACTTGCGTCGTCTAAAAACTGCTTAAGTGACTTATATCACCTAAACTACAGAGCTGTGTTACTTACGGTCGTCTAAAAACTACATAGCTGTGTTACTTACGGTCAACTAAAAACTACAGAGCTGTGTTACTTACGGTCGACTAAAAACTACATAGTTGTGTTACTTACGGCAGTCTGAAAACTATATAGCTGTGTTACTTACGGTCGACTAAAAACTCCATAGCTGTGTTACTTACGGTCGACTAAAAACTACAGAGCTGTGTTACTTACAGTCGATTAAAAACTACATAGTTGTGTTACTTACGACAGTCTGAAAACTACATAGCTGTGTTACTTACGGTCGACTAAAAACTCAATGGCTGTGTTACTTACGGACTTCTAAAAACTACATACTGTGTTACTTACGGTCGTCTAAAAACTACAGAGCTGTGTTACTAACGGTCGACTAAAAACTCCATAGCTGTGTTACTTACGGTCAACTAAAAACTACAGAGCTGTGTTACTTACGGTCGTCTAAAAACTACATAGTTGTGTTACTTACGGCAGTCTGAAAACTACATAGCTGTGTTACTTACGGTCGACTAAAAACTCCATAGCTGTGTTACTTACGGTCGACTAAAAACTACAGAGCTGTGTTACTTACGGTCGACTAAAAACTACATAGTTGTGTTACTTACGGCAGTCTGAAAATTACATAGCTGTGCTACTTACGGTCGACTAAAAACTCCATAGCTGTGTTACTTACGGTCTTCTAAAAACTGCATACTGTGTTACTTACGGTCGACTAAAAACTACATAGTTGTGTTACTTACGGCAGTCTGAAAACTACATAGCTGTGCTACTTACGGTCGACTAAAAACTCCATAGCTGTGTTACTTACGGTCTTCTAAAAACTGCATACTGTGTTACTTACGGTCGTCTAAAAACTACATACTTTGTTACTAACGGTCGACTAAAAACTCCATAGCTGTGTTACTTAAGGTCTTCTAAAAACTGCATACTGTGTTACTTACGGTCGACTAAAAACTACATAGTTGTGTTACTTACGGCAGTCTGAAAACTACATAGCTGTGCTACTTACGGTCGACTAAAAACTCCATAGCTGTGTTACTTACGGTCTTCTAAAAACTGCATACTGTGTTACTTACGGTCGTCTAAAAACTACATACTTTGTTACTAACGGTCGACTAAAAACTACAGAGCTGTGTTACTTATGGTCGACTTAAAACTACAGAGCTGTGTTACTTACGATCATCTAAAAACTACTGAGCTGACTTACAGTAATTAAAAATCTAAAAAACCGATAAGGTTCACTAGAAAACTATGGAAATATCAATCTAAATAATAATGATAGAATATTCCATTAAACAAACTGTCATTGTTTATTTATATTTCTAAAATCATTCTTCGAGAGAAATTTTGGAAAACTGGGACTTTTGAACAAACAATATCAGAGTTTTTATTATTATAGTAACGTGCGTAGCGACTTTTAGCCTTGCTCAAGATATGTCTGGGTCGCATTATACATGATAACTTTGCCCTTTTTTCTTGGTAGACTAACAGCGGAACTTAAAATAACATACAAGTAATATATCATGATAGCAAGAATACATCTAGAAATTGTAGAAACTCCACATTTACAGCGAAATAATAAATGAATGTGTTAGTGGCAATAAATCAAATTATCTCCACTGAACTGCCGTCTAGCCGATGCGATATAGAACAGGCCTAAATTAGGCGTTTACTCAATGAATTGAAGTTTTTGTTCGCTTCCGCTATCGTTCTCTACCGTTTTTACCATGCGTTGGCGTCATTTTTCTCAATACAAGATATGCGACGGACCAAGAATAATCACTATTGTACAAGCCTTTGCTCGCGGATACACGTCAGCGCGGAAAAAAAACACGTGCCACGATTAAATCGAGCACGTCCTAAATAACGGCCAAGGCAAAAGTACCTATGACCGGCGAGCTTGTATGAAAGGACTAAAGTGGAAGAAGGTCGTAGCATGTGGAAAGATGTACCTTGTCTCTGCCCCAACGGGAAAAGGCGTGACTACATAATGTATGTTACAATAATAAAAATAGCTTATGTCCTTCCCCAATGCATTTTTTTTATCAATATCTCATCTCATATCAGTTACTTTCGCATTCATAATATTAGTAGGATTGTTATTACTAACCTAACCTAACCCCATATTAATAAAAATGTATAATACAATAATACATTATTGTATTGCAGTACACTGCGCAGTACAAAGTGACGTTCGATAACTTTTTATGAATGTAAAAAGGGGGTATAACTTTATAGATACGAATTAAATCTTGCGTGATGAGTTTCACATAAAGCATAAAGCACGGTAGCTTGCTTTATTACGGGCAGATTAGCTACGCCCACGGCTTCATCCGCTTCATTCTTATAGCACTGAAACTCCAAGAGCTATGTACCAAATTTCATCAAACTCCATCCAAGAACAGACTGGAAATAAACAAAAATGCCTACATACATTCGCGATTATAATTGTATTGCCTTTAAGTAACTTTTATATTTCTTCGTATGAAAACCGCAGAATTTAAGTCTGACCTCGAAAATCTTAGTCAGGCGTAACTCATGCTTTTACGATTAACATGCGTTGCTATATTTTTGCAATGTTTAACCAACATAATACGACGTCATCTCGGTGATGACATCATGTAGAAATGATCCGCTTTAAATAAAAAGTCCAAAAAATGTTAGACGCGTAACGGCTTTTTTTCTATTTGACTGAGTCGTTCACCTGATGGTAAGCGCCACGCCTGCCTATAACAGTTACAGTCACCCAGAACTTTTGCTTTGCATAATCCTGCGCGGCACTACACAAATACCTAGAGTACAAATACACTGTACAAATACCTAGAGTAGCTATTTCTATTCAATCGCAATATCACATGTTATGTTGATGCGTTACAGAGCGGCGTGTCGTCAGGAGCTTTTCTCGCTCTAGCAAAATACTTTTCTAAGCTGTAAAAAGGGATAGAACTATGGGAAATGCTGCCGATCGCTAGACTAGTCGGATTGCCACAGCATGCAAGCACTAAAACGAATCCAATGACTTCTTTGATTAATTTGTGGCGATGTTTGAACCAATATGCTTTGAAATGGCCCCATGCTTGGACATTTATTAAACCTGTCGATTACTGCGCGGACCAGTTACACAAACCATTCCACATATTTGTGTCGCGCGATGGGTTGAGACACTAGCGGCGCCTCGCATCTTTTGCTCGCGTGGCAAATTATGAAAAAAATATATTCGTTCAGAAGTTACGGAGCCGAGCTATTTGTAAAGTACAGTATAACTAATGACTCTGCCAGCAATGATACCACTGTAGCAACATTTTTAATTGTCGAAATTCTATACAAAAAAGGGCCACATCAAGAGGTACTGACGAAATTTTGACGATACAAGTTGGTAAGGTGACGAGTACAATCGGACTTCATAAGATGGATAATATTTTCCACTAAGAATAATTAATGTGACACGATCAAATACATAGGTCCTGACCCTTAACTTGGATTAACTGTAACACACCTGTTACTAATTACTAATCAAGTACCACGAAGACCATAGTCCCACAAAAGGCCGAGCAAATACCTGTGGTTCACACAAATATTTTCCCTGTGCGGGAATCCAACCCTACCTCAAGCTTTGCTGTCGGCTCATCACCAAGTTATCAAACAGTAACCAAGCTAGTACTGACTGCTAAAAACCCTGACACAAACCTTCGTTGTTGAAATTGTAAAAAACAATAAACATCAGGAAACAAGTCCTAAACGTACAAACAAATCGTATAACGGATAAAGGATATAATATATAAACCTAACAAATATAAATGAATGTATTACGCATCTGGTGGTAGAGTCGGTCTAAGCAGACTATAGTACGGCTACTCTCCGCCCCGCGCGCCCCGCTACCCGCAACTGGGAAGCCATTCAATATTACACGCCCAAATCTGATAGACAAACGGTTTGGATAAACCTTCAAACTAGGGGGTTGGCTCTTGTTTTGGTCTCATAGTATGTTTTTGTACTTACACGCATTTGACGCGTGTACGCGTGTGTAATTTGTGTAGTCAGCTTTTTGTATAGTGTCCTTGGTGTGTTTTCGTGTCTTGGGCCTGTGTTAATAAAGATTTTTGCGCAGGCGCTGCGAAACAGTGGGACGACACGTGGTGACGCGCGAGTCGCTCCGGCGCGGTGACGTACTGTTCTCGGAGGAGCCCTACGCGTGGGTGGCTCTGCCCTGCGTGGTGGCCGTGTGCGATGGGTGCTCCGCCACCAATATCAATCTGGTGCCGTGAGTAAATTTCACTAGCTGTTATAATTTTCTTTATTTACTAACCCAGAGCTATGTTACGACTAGCCGTGCTCCCCGCGCCTCGCTATATACTTCTTTGAGTACAGGATTACTTCTACAGCCGTCGTTGGCGTGCAGGGTACGATTTGCTGTTGGCGCCTCCAGCCGCCTTTGGCGATCAAAAGGTTAACTAGCCGCGCCCCGCGGCTTCAACCGCCTATGAAAAGTATCATATGAGTTATTCCGGGAGAAAGTATGAGCTAAGCAAACATACAATTTCGTTCAGTCGTCACGGAGCTGGGTTGCTACAAACATACAGACTTTCGCATTTATAACATTAGTAGGATTGTCTTTCACTCTCGGTGAAGAAGAGTGGTGTTATAAGTTTGTAGTGTGTATCTGTCTGTGGCAACGTAGCTTCCAAACGGATGAACCAATTTTTATTCAGTTTTTTTGTTTGTAAAGTGACTTTATTGAGAGTGTTCTTAGCTATGTTTCAAGAAAATCTGTTTAGCCGTTTGATAATCAGCAGCTCTTTTCTAGTTGATGAAAGTATGTGAGCAACTATCACAGGTCAGATCAATTTCAATGATATTGCTAGACCTGACTTGATCTGATGCTGCTGTTTCTGTTTGGTGTGGGAGGTGATGTGCGTGAATCCACATATTAGCCGCAACCTTCATTAGTGAATAAAACGACTAAGAAAATCAAGATATCTATCTTAAAAAAATGTATGACATACCATGTTACAGTTGCGGCACATGTTCGCGCAACGTGTACTGCAACGAGGAGTGTCGCGCGCGGGCCGCTGATTACCACCGTTGGGAGTGCGTGGGCGCACAGGCCGACCTCTTTCCTACCATTGGAATCGCTCATCTAGCTTTAAGGTAATATCTAATCTGCTGCTACGTTACGATACCTTTGAAAGGTTATCCAAAGGCCGGCTTCTCGTATACCTCATTTCGCCAGACAATAGAATTGTAATAGATTTTACAGTTTTTAAAAACCATCGCAATAGTTACCGCGCGGTCACCTTCTGTCTATCAAAATTTGCCATTTCCTTTCCAGGGTGCTTCTTGTATCGACGGTGTCCGGATTCCCGCTAGTGCCCTCCGAGTGCCCGATGCCCACTTCGGCCGCAGACCTGTTCCATGGCTACGCCGCGGTCGATAATATCGAGATATACAAGAAAGATACACCGGCCTTCTATCGCATGTTCAACTTAGTCACCAACTTTGAAAAGATGCACAATATGGACTATTTACAGTATGCACTGGTATGTTGACAAGCAGTGAAATATAGTACTACATAGAGCCTGGACACTGATGCCGAAACTGACGCAAACGTAGACATTAAAGAAGATAAATGCAATTGCTGACGCAGACGCTGTCATCAATTTCAACACAGACGCTGACTCCAATTCCAACGCAGACAAAGACATCAAAGTAGGTAGATTCAGATGATAATGCATACGTTGACGATGACACTGACAACGACTCCAACGTAGATGATGGCATCAAATTAGTTAGATGCAGATGTCGACTCAAACACTGACGCCCTAACTGACACCAACTCCGACGCAGACGCAGACATCAAAGTAGGTAGCTGCAGATGCCGACGCATACACTGGCGCCAAAGCTGCCACAGGCACAGACATCAAATTAAGTGGTTGCAAATGCCGACGCATAAGTTGACGCTGAAACTGACGCTAACGCAGATATCAAAGTAAATAGCTGCAGATGCCGACGCATACACTGGCGCAAAAACAGTTATAGGCACAGACATCAAAGTAAGTAGCTGCAAATGCCGACGCATAAGTTGCGGACGCCGAAACTGACGCAGACAAAGATATCAAAGTAGGTAGATGCAGATGCCGACTCAAACACTGACGCCCTAACCGACAACGACTCCGACGCAAACGCAGACATCAAAGTAGGTAGCTGCAGATGCCGACACATACACTGACGCCAAAACTGTCACAGGCACAGACATCAAAGTAGGTAGATGCAGAAACCGACTCAAACACTGACGTCCTTACTGACACCGACTCCGACGCAGACGCAGACATCAAAGTACGTAGCTGCAGATGCTGACGCATACACTGACGCCAAAACTATTACAGGTTCAGACATCAAATTAAGTAGCTGCAAATGCCGACGCATAAGCTGACGCTAAGACTTTCACGGGCACAGACATCAAAGTACGTAGCTTCAGATGCCGATGCATACACTGACGGCAAAACTGTCATAGGCACAGACATCAAATTAAGTAGCTGCCAATGCCGACGCAGACAAAGACATCAAAGTAGGTAGATGCAGATGCCGACTCAAACACTGACGCCCTAACTGACATCGACTACGACGCAATCGCAGACATCAAAGTACGTAGCTGCAGATGCCGACGCATACACTGACGCCATATCTGTTACAGGCAAAGACATCATATTAAGTACCTGCAAATGCCGACGCATAAGCTGTCGCCTAAACTGTTACAGGCACAGACATCATATTAAGTAGCTTCAGATGCCGACGCATAAGCTGACGCCGTAACTGACGCAAACGCATTATATCATATATTTTACTGATGAAAACAATTGATAAAAACAATCCTTGATGCGGATTATATATCATGCTAAAATTT
Organism: Campaea margaritaria; assembly: GCA_912999815.1. Taxonomy (NCBI): domain Eukaryota; kingdom Metazoa; phylum Arthropoda; class Insecta; order Lepidoptera; family Geometridae; genus Campaea; species Campaea margaritaria. The sequence continues at coordinate 14,964,602 of OU538788.1, forward strand.
AAGCTCGATCGGTGCAGACCTTTTTTGAGTTTTTGAAGCGTACACAAACCAACATAACATTTTTATATATATATATAGATGCAAAAGCTGTCGCAGGCACCAACATCGATTCTGACGCAGACGAAGACATCAAAGTAGCTAGATGCAGATGCCGTTACATACGCTGATACAGAAACCGTCGAAAACCCTGAAACCACAATTGATAAATGCATATTTTAATGTCGACGCAGACGCCGACATTGACTCCGACGCAGAAATCCTCGAAAACGGCAAACAGAACGCATTGCTAATAATATTCACTTTTTAATTCCAGACGGCCACCATGCTCACTCTGTACTTGGAGCACTTCACGCAGTTCTTCGAGCAGCTCTCGGTGTCGGTGCCGTATACTCTCAGCGGCTCGCAGCTGCGGCTGTTCGCGAGCGCGCTGGTCCTGCGGGCGCTCGGGCAGCTTGTCTGCAACGGCCACGCGGCGCTCAGCCTGCAAACTATCGAAAGCGATGACGGTAAAAACTGAAACACACTCAACATTAGCGCCTGGAGATGCTTGTAATAGTAGCTAGTTCTTAGATCGATGTACACGCTGATGCCGAAACTGACGCAGACGCATCGAGCTTTTAGTCTAGCCGCCTAGAATGCGTTGGAAGTTGAATGATTTTCGCTTAATACAATAGCACCGCTTTGACTCAGCAAATAACTTGCTATTCAAGTTAGAGTTTCAAATCGTGTGCGTTAATATTAAATTATTTAATAAGGGACTAAAACGAGTTACTATATACTCGTTGTCTTGAATCTAGCATCATGAGTCGTCTTATTTCCGCATTAAATATTCTATTTTTTACTTTGATTGCGAGAAAACTAAATAACTATGTACACAACTAAATATAATTTTTTCTCGTCGATAATAAAGTTTCATTTCAAAAATAGTAAGAATAATTTATTAAAAAATAAAAATACATAACAAGAATAAAAGTTTATTGTAAGAAATTACAAAAAAATGGAACATAGAAAAGCCGAATGTTAACCTCAAGAAATATAATACCAGTTACATCTTACAAAAGGTTTGTAGGCAGTTGATAATAATGAGTAAAATAAAAAATAAGCCCTATGAGCTCTAGGGCGTTACTAACAGACTATTCCCGCTACTATGAGCTATAATGACACACTTTTCAAACATAGGAAGTATATTTTATAATGACAAGATACAATAGTTGCCGCTTGCGAGTCGTCAACTATTCTATATTCTTACATAGTATAAAACAAAAGTCGCTTTTCGCGTCTGTCTGCCTGTTTGTATATGCGCTAACTCATCCCAAACCTCGCAACAAATTTTGACTAATTTTGTTGAAGATGTCGGCAAAAATCAAGCCGAAGGGTGAGCTTTCATTGAAAACGCTGCCTTATCCTTTTGAGATATAACAAAACAATGTACAGTGGAATTTATCCTCTTTTATAGGTCTACAAAAAAGTCCGGGATGGCATAAGTCTACGAGGGGCGGCTGAAAAGTTCTGAGCCTAAGGTACTTGCTGTCACTAATTGAGCGACATCTAATTAGTATTTAAGGAAAGTAAAGAGTTATCAGGGTCATTATTGTACGAGCTATTGAACTATAAACATTACTATACCGAGTCATCTGAAATTAGAGCATCGTGCCGTGATAAAATTCCTGGTTAAAAAGGGTAAGACACCCAAAGAAAATGTCAAATGTGGAAATGTCTCTAGTGTAGTCTGGACCATCGTCAGCCATAAAAATGTATGGCACAATTATTTCAGCACAACCAAGAGTTGCTGTAAGAATATGCTCGCTCCAGGTGCCCAAATACCGCTGTTACGGGCGAAATTAACCACCCAGGCTGTAGTATAGTTTTTTTTTAAGTCTTCCCCAAGATTCCCGACGTCGTTGGATTTCCGTCGGCTTATGTGGGATTTTTACCCACTAAAACCCCTCTGTTGGTCTGCCACAATTGCAGTAATTAGCAGAGGACTCTGGTATCTCTAGAAAGACACACCAGTGCCCCCCTCGCCCTGCGCCTTGGCGCTCACCAATCTCCATCGCAGCTTGACCAACCCAGCTGCCATCCTTCCCGGGCCCGCTTGCACTAGTGGTCGGAGCTCCAACTCCAAAACCCGAGGGCCCCAGTCAGTCGCCTCTTACGACAGGCAGCGGATACCGTAGCACTATTCTTAAAAATAACCCTGAGCTACTGGGTTGATGGATGCAGCCCAGACCTAGCACCCAGCGACAAATTTTTACTAAAAGATTTGAAGATAGACCTTCAGGGACGAAGATTTGAGGACGATGAACAAATAAAAGCAACTGTAAATGAGCATTTGGAGACCTAAGACTAGACATTTTTTTGAATGGTATACAGGCTGTTTGCAAATGTTGTGAAAAACGCATACAAGTAAAGAGAGACTATATTTGGCTCAGAATTTCTCAGCCCTCCCTCGTACTTTTAAGGATAGCCCACGGTGCCCATTTTATTGTTTAAATAATGGTCACTATTAATTATGTTAAATGGAAAGCTATTAAGACGTATACGATATTAATTCTTACCAAATCAATTACGTTAGTTAGCATTTCATGCACTTTATAATTGCCCTTTACACCATACAATTCAAATTATATCTTGGAGTAAATTAAAATTTAAAAAAAACGCGCGATAAAATTCCCGCACGGTAACTCACAATGCTATACCTAATTATTATCATGATCTCGCGCAGAAAGAAAAAGAGTTCAGCGTTCAAACTTGATACTGGCTGAATGCACTTATCGTGCGAAGCCAAAATTATAAAAATAAGGCCTTCAAAATTTTATTCACTGAAGTTACACTTTCAGTTTCCCGCCATAACTCTACGTGTTCCTTTGTTTTTTCTTTTTCATTTTGATTGACGTTTAGTTTCGGTTTCGGAAAAACTCTACGTGATCTTGTTTGTTTTCATTTTGAAAGAAAGTATTATTATAAAATAGTTTTTGTGTATACGGCTTATTCATGAAAAATGCATATCGTACGTTTATAGCATTCATTATTTAAAACGTCGGTTATTAAATGTTGCCATTGGGATGAAAAACTTTGTTTTCAATCGGCATGCAGGATGAAACCATAGACAATAAGCTTGAATTTGTCATTACTTTCATTTGTCAATGCCAGATAGTATTATTTATCTGTAGTATATATCTATCTATCATGTGAACTCGGAAAACCGTTTCTTTCTAATTTTGTATGAAATTTTTAACACAAGAAAAATAATTTGTGTCGTCACGTCTTGCCTACAAACTGAAGCCAAGCCAAGCGCCAATATTTAGTGTGATTGTTGAGCAGGACCTATCAAACACTAATAAAGAAGAAGTGGTTGCTTATACTCATACAAACAACCCAAGAAAAACCAAACGATCTCGCTGCTGATAAAGTAGCCATCTGCGAAGTGAAATACAGAGAAAAACTGCACTGAGCCCAAATCTAAAATGAATAAAAAATAGGAAGAATTGTAGACCTTAAAGGAAATTTGTTATTAAAAAAAAATAGTATTAGGTATGGACAAAAAATAAGAAACTGTGACAATAAACTATTTATTTATTTTATAATAAATATTATCATATCATATCATATCTGAGCGTCTATGAATACTGATTTTCTAAAATCTTACTATAGCGAGCTTATAAAACTATGATAACTTTTTATGAATAAGACCGTTATTCTTTATTTTCGGGGTTTCTTAAAAGGCGTATCTGTATCTATGAATGTTATCTTAACTTTTTCAAATACTTGCAGAATATTGGAAATAAAATGAATAAAAAAATACTCCAAGTGAGGTGAACACTATGTTATATTTAAATCTAAGCCTCTGCTTGACGCAACCAGCTGATGCGTCACTATGGAGACACACTAAATTATCAATGGGGTTGAGCTGATGAGAGAGACGGAAGAAGGCATCAGAACACTTCAGTGACTACTAGTAGATTGACGGAGTTTGGGCTTATTTTGATCAGCTTGTTTGGTAAAATAAATTTTTATGGTATACTTGCTGCGCCCCGCGGTTTCACCCGCGTATTTCCTGTTCCCACGGGAATATGGGGATAAAAAAGCCTATGTTACTTCCTGTCAATGTAGCTTTCCATTAGTGAAATAAATTTTTTAATTGGTGCATAGGTTTAGCCGAAACCTTACATATTTCCATACAAACTTTCATCCCCTATTTTCACTCTACCCCATCAATGGTAAATTTTTACAAACTTTGAATGTCATATTTATTTATATCTAATCAAAAGCCTAAAAAATAAATTTCCAGCTTCTAGCTTCAAAAATGACGAAACTTCCATACAAACTTTCATCCCCTATTTCAAACCCTTACAATGCTTTTATCGCATTAAAAAGTACCCTATGTCTTTTCTCAGGCTCTAGACTATCTTTGTACCAAATTTCATTTCAATCGGTTCAGTAGTTTAGGCGTGAAAGAGCAACAGACAGACAGACTTACTTTCGCATTTATAATATAAGTAAGGAAGTAAGGATTTTATTGATTTCAGGGCGTACGGTGCTTGAGCAAGAGGTGCGGCGTGCCACCGCCATATACCCTTCCACCGCTATGATGAACCACTCCTGTGATCCCAACATTATCAACACGTGAGTACACACACACACACACACACACAAATACATAAATATTAACGTACATTGTCATGAGATATTACATTCCTACACTCAGAAACAATGGTGTGTGCAGATCTGTAACCGTGGCTAGACAAGAAAATCGGTTCAGCAGTCAGTGTTGAGTGTGCGTCCACAGTGACGGCGGTGGCGAGCAGTGGTCGCAGTGACGTGCCAGTTGTCGCAGCGCTTATGCCTATCACACACAATGGGTATACCTGACAGGTTGGCCTGTAGACGTTTGTTGCAATACTATGCAGGTTTCCACACCAGTACCGGCTAACTGAAAATAAATTTTGATATTTTCTGCTTGTGGGGCACCTTTACCTGACAAGTTTACCTTCCGAGCAAAACTGAGCGTGTTACGGTCGTCTGCACAGGTGTCAGTCGTCCAGTGACTGCGAGAGGGGATGGTGGTGCTTGAGGTGTAGCTGTAGACATTATATTCAAGACATTTGTATGTTCTCCCTGTTGCAAGGAATCTCAATAGTTTGACTGCTGAGCCGATTTTCCTGTCTAGCTACGGGTGTGAATCTGCACACACCACAGTGTTTTCCCATACCGCTAACACCACAGTTGTTTTCCCGCACTCGCAGCAAGTTATGAAAAACACCACAGTTGTGTTTTCAGCAGTGAATGTGAACGTGTAAACGTCACTGCTAGTCCATCATGAGGCAATCTAGCTATTTCATTGCTGTATCCTACATTTGAACCAAGGGTATCACCGCTGATAACAGTTTGAGTTACGTCTTCTCATCCATTTTCGCAGTTAATTACGGTAGTTAATTTAATAAGTTGACATGAGTGCTTTGTTTTCTTTGCCATGCTTAACACCAATTTGTACTATAGTTTCGCTTAAATTCTTAAATTACTTTTCTTAAATTCTTTAATTACTGCATCGAGAACAGCCACAGCGGGGCCCATGGTTTCAACTGAGAGCTTGTGCAGATTGACTGCCGTAAGTAGGGTTACATTTTCGGACGTATGTATGTTTTATCCTTTCCACAATCTTAATGGCTTGATGGATTTGGATAAATGTGGTATCATCGGTTCCTTCATTAACAAAAGAGTGACATAGGCAACATCGTTCGTTGGCTTTTTGTACACACACATACATACAGTGACGCCTTTCTCCCGTTGGGATAGGCAGAGACTCATACTACTATCCCAGTGGAAAGCAGTACACCGACTCCCTGTCACCCTCTACTGGTAACTGGAACTCCAGGCCAATAGGCTCATTAAAACAAGGGACATCAATCCGTATTGTAATCATCATCTTGCATACTTCCTCAGTCTTATGTTTTATGCCTACTCCAATACTTGAAAAAAATTATATAATAATATAATATAAACATTCAACAACTTGTTTTCAGGTTCTATAAGTCTCGTCTGATAGTGCGGTCTACGCGCGAGTTGATCAGTGGCTCTCAAGTGCTCAATTGCTACGGGCCGCATCACGCGCGCGATACTACCTCCCGCCGACGAGAGTTGCTGCGAGCGCAGTACCTGTTCACTTGCTCCTGCGCAGCTTGCCTCGACACGGAGAAGCGGGACTTTGTGGTTTGTCTTTAATTTTAAAACATTGACTGCTGAACCGTCTTTTACATTTAGGCACCGAAACGGACCGTGTGTGTTTTCTAGCAATGGTGTGCGTTATGTTATAAAAAACACAACGTTTACGTTTTCAGCAGTGAACATATTAATTATACCATAAAATATTTAAGAGTCTGTCTGTGATTTCAAAATGCAAAAATTTTAATGTAGGCTGCTATTTTTTATACAGTGCATAATCTTAAATAAGCGTTTTAGAATTGTCGTCTGTCAGTCTGAAAGTGTGTCACGAAAAGGCGCTGAAACGGCTCCACGGATTTCAAAAATTATTAAAATAAATTTTCATTTTTATGCTTATTACTAAAAAATATAACTTTTAAGTCAACGCAATCAAATAATACGGATGTGTATGCCGGACATGTTAATACTCGCCAAAGTCGCAAGGGAATCAAAACCTATAGTGTGCTTCCTGTTGATGTAAAATCATGAAATTAATGTTCCAAGTACTTTTCCTTTTACTTCGGCGGCAATCAATTTATATCACTAATATAACTTCTATTTTAATGTCAGGTGGTGTTGAACACATTTAACTGGAGGATTCATCGCTTCAAGAGTTTATTTTTACTAGTACTTACAATTTTATTTAAATCATCCCAGAAAACAATATGAAAATGTGCATAAAATTCCCCGTGCTTTTGTTTTTTTAATAATTTGGCAATATTAGTTGTTCTACCAATACCTAACAGGCAAATTTTGACAAAACTTTTGGAAACAAAACACTGAAATACTGGATTATCCATTTTCAATAGAAAATCGTTCCTGCCGTCTGTAATGACTGCATTGCTAGCCGCGATTACGATGGCCGAAAGCGCAGGTCCTAGCTATCACAGCGCAGTCAGCATTGCAGTCCTTGATGGCCATGCTGGTAAGCCTTCATAGCTTGGCCAGCAGTGCAGTCATTACAGACGAAGGCTTGTATAGATAGACCTTTACTCAAACAATGCGAGAAATTAAAACTCACCAGCAATGAAATTCCATACAACTTTGCTGACGACTATTCGAGGCACGTGGAAACTTATTTTGACAAAGAAGGTTGTCAAAATAATAACCACATTAAAATTAAAAGCCTTTTTGATTAAACTTGTAACAAAAAATTTACGTTATTACATTAGTATGGGGACAACAGATTTCCAACGGCAAAGTGAAGTTAGTCGGTATTTTTTTATTTATACTTGTTATTTATATAGATTGGTACATACGTTACAGTTGTTGTTCAGCGCGTACGCGTGCCAGTCGTGCAAGGGGCCGATGTTGCGCGGCGCGCAGCGGTCGCACTGCCCGCACTGCCGCGCGCCTTTCCAGCAGCAGAAGGCGGTGGACATCATCAACACCGCTGACGGACTGGTGGCTCAAGGTACTGCACACTGCTTCATTTTCAACCCATTTCGGCACACTGCTGAGCGCGGCTGTCCCTTTACTTTTGTGAGGAGGATAAGGCCATAATCTACACGGGGGTCCGGTCCGGAAAGGTGGATTACGTACCTATTTCTGAAATAATTCTCAGGTTTCTTCCCGATGTTTTCACATTATTATTGTATAAATTATTTTGAAAAATTTATATTGTTGAGAAATTGTTGGAATTTATGGAACGAAAAACGATGTTCATTGTAAAATTTAATATTTTTAGTGACATTAAAGAAAAGAACATAGAAAAGAGTTTTAATTGAAAAAGTATTATAAAATAAGGTATTATTTTACAACATCCGCCCTCAATTAAAGCTCTCTAAAAAGAAACATAAAACATAACTTTACCACTAAGAGAAAAAAGAAAAATAACAAACACCTAACCTAACCTAAACCTAAACCAGTTACACACTTGTTATGTGCAACTCTCCCCAAAGGTTTAGTAAACACATCAGCATAGTTATGCTCTGATCTGACGTACTCAATATTAATAGTTCCGTCAGACACCTTTTCTCTTATAAAATGGTACTTGGTATCTATATGTTTCGTTCTTTCATGGTGGATAGGATTTTGTACCAAACTCTGTGCACTCTGACTATCGTTAAACACGGTAACCATATTACATTTACCTGTAATCTCTAAAATGAACCTCCTCAGATAGCAAGCTTCTTTAGCCGCAGCTGTGAGTGCCATGTACTCTGCTTCTGTTGACGATAGTGCCACAGTTGGCTGCTTCTTAGCCTGCCACGCAACAGGACTTCCAGCCAACGTAAAATAGTAGCCAGTGTAAGATCTTCGGTCCATGCTACAATTAGCCCAATCCGCATCTGTGTAACCTTGCAGATACTCTCCAACCTTTCTATAACAAAGAGCGTAATCGATAGTACTCTTCAAATACTGTAGTACTCTCTTCGCCGCAATCCAATGTTCTTTACCATACTTTGTATTGAACTGACTTAAATAGCTCGTAACAAAGGCTATATCAGGACGAGTATTTACTGACAGGAACATGAGACACCCGATTAGATTCTGGTAAGGGAAAGATTCCTCTTGGCCAGTTCCATCAGCCAATTTTTTCAGACTCGATAGTGTGTCAACAGTCTTGCAATTTTCCATACCAAACCTTTTCAAGACATTTAGTATAAATGTTCGTTGATTTACCTTGATTTCGCCATCTTTTCTGGAAATATTAAGTCCCAAATAATAATTCAAGTCTCCAAGATCTTTCAACGAAAACATTTTTTCCAAATCAGACTTCACTTTTTGACACGTCTCGTCACTTCTATGAAAAACAATAATGTCATCAACATAGACCGCTATTATGACAAGTTCCTCACCAAAAAGTTTTTTATACACGCATGGTTCCGAAGGAGTTTTCATAAAACCCAACTTTCCTAGAATTTTGTCCAACATCGTGTTCCAAGCTCGGGGCGCTTGTTTCAGCCCGTATAAGGATTTTTGCAGCAGACAAACTTGACTTTCATGACCCTTCTTCACAAAACCTTGAGGTTGTTCCATATAAACTTCCTCTTCAATATCTCCATTCAGAAAAGCTGTGTCAACGTCCATATGCCTCATCTTGAGGTCCAACTCTGCTGCTAAAGCAAATAATGCACGGAGTGAAGAGTGGCGAATAACCGGAGCAAAAGTTTCATTGTAATCTACTCCTTTTACTTGCTTGAAACCTTTCGCCACAAGCCTTGCCTTATACTTCATAATATTACCGTCAGCATCTCTCTTAACTTTGTAAACCCATTTACATGGAATCAACTTTTTGTTTTTCTCAGGCTTATCAACAAGTTTCCACGTCCCCAACTTAATGAGCGAATTATACTCATTATTCATTGCTGCATGCCATTCACCAGCATCTTCAGCATTAACGGCCTCTACATAACTATTCGGCTCGTCTATTTCATCAGCTGATACCATATTGGTATAAAAATTTGGTTGTCTACGAGCCCTGGTAGGGTACCTACGTACTAGTTCATCAAGACATGGTTCTTGTTCAGGACTTGTAGGACCTTCCGATTCTGCCGAATTAAAATCCGTTTCATCATCAGTGCACCCAGAATTTTCTTGAAGTACTGCTACATTCTCGTCTATCCTCTGCTCAACATCATCAATAAGAATGATTGCTTCCGGTTTTGCAGATTCAACTACATTACTTTTCAGTTGAGTAAAACGGTCTTCAAAGAAAGTTACATCTCTGGACTTCTGTAAATGCCTTGGATTTGCAGAATCTCTAAAATAATATCCGTTTGGATCTTCCGAATATCCAACAAAGACAACTTCTTTAGTCTTCATATCTAGCTTCTTTCTATGACATGCGGGAATTTGTATGAGTGCTCGACACCCAAATACACGCAAATGGCTCAGATCTACCTTTTGTCCGTTCCATTTCTCTAATGGTGTCTTTCTCTCTAAGGCACGATGCGGCGACCTGTTCTTTAAATATACTGCCACCTTGAACGCATCTTCCCAGTACGCCTTCGACAATGAGCTCCCAGCAAGCATTGAGCGCGCTTTCTCCACTATGGAGCGATTGGTTCGCTCTGCCACGCCGTTGGACTGAGGACTGTACCCTACAGTTGTCTCATGCGTCACGCCTTTCGAAGATAAATACTCTGAAAAGTCCTTATTAACGTACTCCTTTCCGCAGTCAGTTCTCAATACTTTTATTTGAGCACCAGTTTGTCTTTCCACCAGCGCTTGGAAAGTACAAAACTTTTCCTTCACCTCTGCTTTTGAAGCAATGAAATACGGATAAACCATCCGCGAATAGTCATCTACGAATAATAAAAAATACCTATTACCCTGGAATGACGTCACAGACATTGGTCCACATAAGTCTGAGTGAATCAACTCTAGCTTAGAGGTAGCTTTTCTATACGCAATTGTCTTGAAGGGCTTCCTACTCTGCTTACCTTCAACACAAGCAATGCATTTGGCTTTATCAACATTTGTGTAATCAATACCCACATTAGCGTTCTTTAATTGGTCCATACCTATACGACATAAGTGACCTAACCGTTTGTGCCATAATTGGTACCTGCTTAACGAGTTAGAATGCACATCGTATGCCACATTTTGGAGGGGATTGGTAGTACAATTTAGAGTGTACAGTCCACCACTGCTGGCCGAACCGCGTAGAATCGCCTTACCTTGAACAGAACCATCATTACTTTTATAAAAGCTACACCCTTCTTTATTAAACAGGACAACAAATCCTTTATCCACAACTTGCTTTATAGAAATCAAGTTGCTTGTCAAATCAGGAACATGAACTACACCCTCTATTCTATTTACCGAAGAGTCTGTATCTATAAATACATCACCAACACCCACAGCCGCAACTTTATGTCCATTTGCCACTGTAATATTTCCGCCGTCTATTTGTCGGTAATTACACAGCCACTCCTTGTGTGGAGTCATATGAAAAGTTGCTCCAGAATCTATTATCCACTTCTGGTTACATGGTACAGGTGCTGAGAGAGCCATCCCTGTTGTCACACTGGGCTTTTTCTCTTCCGACTTCTGAGGACAAACTGTGCCTTTGTGTTCAACCTTCTCTGATACGCTAAATGCCTTCTTTTCCTTCTTCAAGGGGCATTCAGGACTTTTGTGTCCCTGTTCTCTGCACTTATAGCAGATTATAGGCTTTTTCTTCTTTGTTTTGGAACTCCTCGAATTAAACGCCGCTACATTTTCATCCTGTCGAGTATCTTTGGACATCTCATTCAGCAATCTAGACTTTACTAAATCAGTGTTCACTTCAACATTGCTATTTTCTAATGCCATTATTAGGGGCTCGTATCTAGAAGTAAGACCTCCTAATAATATCGCAGCAATGGAAGCATCTTCTATTATCTTGCCGATGTCAGCCAAATCTTGTGCTGTACTCATAACAGCATTGACATACATCTCCATATTTTGAAAATCATTCAGCGACAGCCTGTATAATTTCCTCTCCAAAGCTAGCCTTCTGCCCATACCCTTGTCTTCATAAGCATCTTGTAATGCTTTCCAAGCTTCTTGAGCAGTTTTTGCACTCCTAACGTGCGTTATTGCAGAGCCGTCTACTGTCAAGCATATTTTCGCTAAAGCTCTCTGATCATTCCTTGATCTCGTGGCTGCAGGAATGGCAGTATCACAACCATCTATACTGCTCCACAGATCTTCATGGATCAAATATTGTCTCATCTTGAATTTCCACGACGGATAACCATCTCTACTAGTAAGAAGTATTGCCGGTATAGGTGACGACCATCTTACCGAACCCGAGTCACCACTACTAGTCATCTTGGAATTTCTTCAAAAAACAATTTTCGACTAAAATATAACTATTACTACTTGCTGAACATTCTACTATTGGAATTTCTTCTATAATCTCGTGCTGATAACGTGTTGGAATTTATGGAACGAAAAACGATGTTCATTGTAAAATTTAATATTTTTAGTGACATTAAAGAAAAGAACATAGAAAAGAGTTTTAATTGAAAAAGTATTATAAAATAAGGTATTATTTTACAACAGAAATCTTATTGGCATTTATAAATACAATGTTGTATTGTCATTAGATAAGATTCCTTTTTTTATATTGTAGTTTGAGGAGCATAAAAAAACGACAGTTGAAAACATTATTTTCCCTTAGAGTTTCTTGGTGCTATCTTCTCTGACAGGCTTATTTCTGAAGCACTGGTAGAGGTTAATGGAGTTTTCTTTTCTTGTGCAAGATTTAGTCTTGATAACCTCTTAAAGCGGAAATTTCCTTTTTCAAACTAAAACCATAACCAATTACTCATTAGCTTAGTTGATCATATTATATGATTTATTTTTTATTTTTCTTTATGCATATGAGATTTAAGCATCTGACTTGTAAAAGTGCATTATTTTAGCTTACTTGCAATAAATAATTTGTATTTAACTCCTACGGCTCCTGAAAATGCTCAAAACGCTAAAAACGAAGGGCAGTTATGTAACAATAAATGTATTTTTTTTCCTTTCTTTCTTATTGAGTGAAAAAACAACAACCAACACCCACATTCAGATTTCGTGTTATCGCTATTTTCAAAGCTCTTTCTATTAGAATATTTCAAGTTCACTCTACATTAGCTAACGCACAGCCGCGTAAAGGGCAGTGAAACTGTTAAGTTAACCTTGTGTTTCAAGAAAAATATACCTTGTCGACAGCCGAACGCGCGCCGACCATCGAGGAGCGGATCAACAAGATGCACGCGTCGTTCCGCCTGAAGCAGCAGGCGTGGTACCGCCATAACTCCAGCCTGCGCCACGCTGCAGACCAACTCGCACGTCTCTACGCTGGCCACGGTAAACTAACTTCGTTACTCAAAATACTCAGTATAAAAAAAAGTTAAAATATCAATAAAATACTAAAAAAAATATATAAATAGTAACAGAATAAATAGTATCAGTATATTTCTATTTAAAAATTAATACTCATTATACATTTTAAATAGAATTTTATTTTATATTATATTATTGTCCTTAGAATACATTATTTTATATTGTATACTAGCTGCGCCCCGCGGTTTAACCCGCGTAGCTCCCGTTTTGTCCCACGGGAACATACTATCGGGATAAAAAGTACCCTATTACTCATTCCTGGTTATAAACTATCTCTGTTCTAAATTTCATCTGAATCCGTTTAGTAGTTTTTACGTAAAAGAGGAACAAACATCCATCCATCCATCCATTCTAACAAACTTTTGCATTTATAATAATTAGTAGAATTGTGGCATAAAAAAAATGAATGACAAATATTTAAAAAATTACATCCCCATAGAGTGTCTTCGTGCCTATCTTCTCTGACGGGCGCATTTCCGAAGCACTAGTAGAGTCAATGGAGTTTCCTTTTGCTATGCTAGATTCGGGCATGAGTAACCACTTGAAAGGGAAATGTCCTTTTTCCAACTCAAACCATAATTAGATACTTATTACTTTAGTAGATCATAATCTATATATATAAAAATGTTTTGTTGGTTTGTGTACGCTTCAAAAACTCAAAAAGTTCTGCACCGATCGAGCTGAAATTTTAGCATGATAGATAATCCGCATCGAGGATTGTTTTTATCTATTTTTTTCATCAGTGAAATATCAGCGAATGTCCCACAGCGAAGCGTGGCAGGGTACAGCTAGTTATATAATATATTTATTTTTATTTTCTCTATATGAATTATTTTGTCATTTTTTTCTCTATTTAAATTTTTGACTTGTAAAAAACTGCAATATTTTTGCCTGTTTGCAATAAATGATTTGAGTTTTGAGCTTTGAATGAACGGCCGCCGTCAACGCCCAAAATTTATAGCGTTGGTTCTAAACTATTTTGATTGGCGCCGACCATATCGCACATTTGCGACAAGAGCGTGCTATCTGAACACAGCATAAAGGGGACAAATTAGTAATACTGAAGCACCGGGTTTCCTCACTAGGCTAGTTACCTGTATTATGAGACCAAGGACTCTCCCGTAACTCCGGACTCTTCCGGACTTTTCAAATGATCATTATTTTGTCTATTTCAGGTGACTACAGCAAAAGCGTCGAGCTGATAAAGCAGAATATACAGAGCTTGGAGTACCAATTCGGATCTTTCAGTGTGGAGGTAAGCTTATTATTTATTTTTGAAGTATAACTTCTTTACGCAAGATTGACTTGGGGATTAAGCTGGTTACTGCGTGACGAGAGCATATCGACGCTAGAAAGCGTAAACGCTGTAACCCTTTGACCGACCCGAAAATACTTTTTTTACATATTTGGAAACAAACGCTGTAACCCACATTTCAACGTCCCCTAGGAACTTAAGGATATAACCAAGGTAGCAGTATTGTAGCTTTGTATGAAACACACCAAATATCCAAATTTTACGTTTTTAGGTCGAGTAGATATTAAGTTATGATTTTTTTTCAACAAAAAAAAGTATTTTGGCTCTTGTCAACAATTTTGCGTTTCAAGGTTACAGCGTTTACGCTTTCTAGCGTCGATATACATATATATATACATATACATATACAGGGTATCAGATGGATATGCCACATGGAGGGAAAGTACCTTGAATATTGTTGATGGAAAATTTTACTGAAAAAAAGCATTACTTGAATTTAAAAAACATTTCAAAATTTATTCATAGATATTTAAATAATTACATGGTTGAACCGTGAATCCAACCCGTTACACGAGAAAAATTATCACCTGTAGCTTTCTCATACCGATCGAAAGGCTTCATCTAAAGGATTATTTTTTGCTAAATAACTTTCAGTAAAATGTTCCATCTACAATATTCAAGGTACTTTCCCTACATGTGGCATATCCGTGGGACACCCTGTACATAGATGAAGCTAATACGTTTTACGTCAGTCGTGTAGACTAAAGCACACTCGTATTTTTTAAAATGTCCAGGGACCTTACAGGTACAGTAACTAATTGAACACAAAACTGAGAAACGAGGAGCCAATAACAGCCTCCACAGATTGAATCCGAATTGTCGAACGCACCAACATTCAATCAGCGGCTGATAACAATAGTCACACCGCGACAGTAGGTAGTTACTCCAAAATGATAGAACAACGGACTGTTGACGACCAGACCAGTTAATTAAGTGTTCGTGACACGCGACTAAAAATGTTTTTTTTTTTTTTACAGGTAGCACATGAGCTTCGTAAACTGTCGGACGTGATGCTGGATAGGATAGTCAAATCGCCGCAAAACCCGGACTACAGGTAACATCCATAAATACAAGCCTCGGGACCTAAGTAAATTGATCTCGCCTCGGCCTTCTGTCCACAATATTCACTATACTTATGAAGTTGAAAAAACTGTTATCTATAAATTGTAATGTCAGCATTATTGATTAAATCTATTTAATCTTTGAAAATTGTAAAGAATTAGCCAAATATTATTAAAGTAGCCACGTGATTTCACCCGTGTAGATCCCGTTTTGTGTCACGGGAATATACTATCGGTATAATAAGTGCCCTATCACTCAATTCTGGTTATAAACTATTTGTGTACCAAATTTCATCCAAATCTGTTCAGCAGTTTTTGCGTGATAGAGTAAAAACATCCATCCATCCATTCTCACAAACTTTCACATATATAATATTAGTAGGAACTGTCAAATTTTGCCACTTTTATATTTTGTCAACATAATCATGCTAAAGTGAAAATTCACCAGTCAAATCTTTCAAAATGGCAGCAATCTACCATAAACAGTGACACTGTCGCTGGTAGTTTCATCGCTCCGTACTCTGCGGCCAGTGCCACGCATCTCAGGCTCAAGCTGCGGATCTCTCTTAGCTAGCCCGGGGAATCCGACCCCGTAGGTGTTTAGCGCGTGGCCTTGAGAGAGATGGAGTCCTGCTTGTACGACAAAAACGATATTCTACTTATGTAGTTTGTTATGTTCTACTTTTTAATTTTTCTTTGTACTGTGGTGTGTCAATAAAGAATAAATCTAATTATAAACCCACCGACCAATTGATAAAGGTACGCAACCCTTATTTGGTCAGGAGTAAATGACAGTTTACATTGACATTGTGCCAGCATATTAATTACCTAAATGCTCTTTCTACAGATAAGTTAGTTCATCTGTACAAAAACTCACTATAATCATCATCATCATCAACAACCCATATCGTCCCACTGCTGAGCACGGGTCTCCTCTCACTTTCGTGGGGAGAATTAGGCCATAATCCACAACTGGGCCCCGGTCCGGATTGGTGGATAACATACCTACCTCCGAAATAATTCTCGGATAGGTATGTAGGTTTCCTCATGATGTTTTTCTTCAACGCACGCACATTTATATTTTTTTTCAATATTTGAATTTTAACGACAATGTACAATTCACAATTGCACATTATCCATTTAATGAACCCACAATGAAATCACAAACTGCAGTAACTGCACTTATAGTTTATTGCGCACAATAATACAATACAATACATTGATAGTTGCCTTTTATTATATCACCAATAGTAAAAGATTGTACTTATTTTGGTTGGTTGTCCGCAATTCCGCATCCATGAGCATTACTATTATAAATGATTCTGCTTTATAATAATATAATAGAGTATAGATTATTATGCCAATTTTTGACAGTTTTCATTTAAAAACCTGTCAACATCGGCGACTGTGCAATAATAGCTAACAGACTTGGGCCTGAAATAGATTTTCGAATGCGCTTCCAGGGACTGGTGTTTAGAGTCGCACAAGATACTGAAGAAGGCGGTGCAGCTGATGGACCTAAACTTCGGCTCGTGGGAGCCGGTGGTGAAGCGGCTGCGCGAGCAGGAAGCCCTGGTGGCGGCGCTGCTCAGCGACATCTGCGCGCCCGACGCCACCTACAACGTACACCACCGGCTGCACTACAACCTTAAGATATAACCACATTTGCTACACTACAGCAGTTTGCTTCCCGAGTTTTGACGGGAAACCGAAAATGTCGCGTTAATCTTTTTGTATGTTGCCCCCAACATTGTATTTCAACGTGCCTTAATGAGTAGTAATGTTAGCGGCATATTAACCATTAAGCGCTCACTGAAGTGCACGAGGGTGGTTGAACGATACAAACAAATAAACGTGTCATTTTGCGCTCCCTCCAAATCTGCAGGTAGTTTCAGATGTTTCAGTTTTGACTTGACTAGACTACTGACTGGGACTCGACATTATGACTATTTAATTAAAAAGATCTTGAAATACCACGCGACTCGACACTGGCTAAAACACTAATTGTGCCAAAGCAAAACTGAACAAAAGAAAGGAATACCACAGACCACTATCGGCGACAAAGCGCATTGTATTATACTCTTTAACGAGTGTTATCTATAAAGTACACAACAGTTCGATCCCTATTGACTCGAGGATAAAGAGTCCGAAGAAAGTGAGAAGTGGAGTCCTTCGACATTAGCTATTAATTCTACCTCTAGAAACAAAGGGATCTTATAATACTTCTCCTAATCTATCCTATTAAGAATCTCTCTTCCAATATATGTTAGGTTGAGGGTTTCAATTGAATTTGAAGATGGCGCATAATCTTCTCGGTTAAATTGTGATTTATTATATACAAAAGCAATATGAAAGTTGTGAAAACATGATTTATTTATTAATTTATCGTGTAATCCAAAATTCTCATCTATCATATATTATAATTAGCCACTAAACTAGCTATTACTTCATAGCTCATTGAACTCTCAATGATTAAATTGAAGACTTCCATTATGCCTTATCCAAACTGAATGGTATGCCAAAAATTACATATTTATAATTATTATAGCATTATTATAGGGTTAATGCCGTTTAGCGGCTGGTTCAGGCAAGCATTTACGAGTACAATAACATTGTCATAAGAATTACGCAGATTTATTTTACTTATTCGCAGTACTTTATTGGTATTAGCTAGCAATTATAAAAAAAAAAAACTTCAACGAAAACAATAAAAAATGTTTACGTTTACGTTATGATCAAATCAATATATTATATCCGCCTTAACGATACAATAATTAAACAGATAAGAATCCAATTAATAAAAAATTATGTGAACCAATATTTTTTTACAATAATATGTGTACCAAGTGTGAACAAAGCATAGTTGAGTATTGTTAGTATCAGAGATCTCAAAAATTGTTTGTATTTTGGGTATTGGCGACGTTCATACCTAAGTGTGCGCTTGGCTTGAAACCGTTAGAAGTTTTATAGTAGACACAGTGTGTACCTAGTGTTAAGAATTCGAAATCAATTATGCATTTCAAATTAGCACCAAATTTTTATGATAATAATATATTAACTAAATATCACAAATTTGCGACAATAATGTGTTATCTCCTCTCTCTCGATGTGTTATGCCGTTGTGCCACGGTCGTGTTTTGTGCATAGGTTAGCTAAATTAATAACAATATAAAGTACTGTTAGCTAAATTATTAACATTATAAAGTTTATTTTTCTCAAAAGCTCGGTTTCTGCTCGTTGGATTTACTTATTAGACTTACTTATTTAAAACTTTTTTTTTTATTACGAGCATATTATGAGACAGAGCCGATGACTCAAGGTGACGGGCGTAGTGCAGTGCCGCGCAGGATAATGCAATGCAGGGTTCTGGGGGGTGCTGTGACTGTTTTGGGCAGGCGTGGCGCTTACCATCAGGCGAACGACCTGCTTTCGTCGCTCAGTCAAATAAAAAAAAAAACATTGCCTAAATCAGAGTCTAAACTAAGAGCTGCCAAACAGTGAAATTTGTATTGCCATCGGCTCAATAGTATTTACGGGATTCGAAAACAAACAGACAGACATAGACAGACTATTTTCAAAAAGTTATACGTGTACTATTTCAATAGTGTTTCTTTAATGTCTCCTAGACCGTCTCACGAATATTGTATTATGCGTAAGTTTGTGTGTGTGTGTGTGTGTGTGTGTGTGTGTTTGTTCCCTCTTCACGCCGAAACGGCATAACGGATTTTGATAATATTTGGTATACAGATACTTTAGGCTCTGGAATAGAACATAGGATACATTTTATCCCGTAAGAATTAATTGTTCCTGTGGGGCTCCAAATAGTTCCAGTTAGTAATCCAACTAGTTTGTAATATAATATGTTCAATGCATAGACTTTTTCTCGTTTACTACTTAGTTGTAAGTATATATTATGACACAATGGTGAAAGAAAATCAATAGTGAGATTTTTAACAATTAGTATTTAACAGTTTACGCACAGAAGTGACTTAAATTTAATGTATATCGTTTACTGTAATTGTAAGCTAGTTGATCCTTTACTTGTGTGATTAAACATTATATCATTATTGTACGTAAGCAATATAAAAACATTTTACATGTCAATCATCTAAATATGTAATGAACAGTGAGATTAATAAGATATTATACATTATATTATGTGCTAAATGTATTTAAACTATGTAATACTATGTAACGATTTGAAAATGATACATTCGAGAAATATTTAAAAATGTTAATTGAAATTGTGATGATGTGGTTGTTCTTAGGAATTGAGAGATATAAAATAGTTGCACATTATAACGGCTCAGTTTAATTAAAGTACCAAAAGTCAAATGAAAGTAAAGTATTGCCAGTTGTGCTTTAATCGTGTTACGTACAGCGCATTCAACGAAATGAAGATGCGCGTCCCTCGCGCCTTTGACCAAAGGGTCAACGGCCAAATAGATAAATACATGTATTATCATTAATTAAATTATCTATATTAAAAAAAATAGCTAAATGTGTCGCTAAGCTCAAAACTCGAGGACTGAACCAATTTATATTTTTTTTTGTTTGTGTTTTGATGACAAGGTTAATAATAATATGGTAGAAGAAAAATTGAAAAATTTGTCGGGAAAATTTGGGAAATGTGCTTTTTTCTATGGGATTTTGGTTTGACGCATGTTTTTAATGATTTTATTTCGACATTCTGTTATTCAGTTGTTTATCACACATGAGCTGTTTTTAACTTGGAAAACGCAGGGTTCTCGAGGGAGACTGTTTTTAGTTTTTATTAATGGGTCCTG
The DNA here is from genome assembly GCA_912999815.1 of Campaea margaritaria. NCBI lineage: Eukaryota > Metazoa > Arthropoda > Insecta > Lepidoptera > Geometridae > Campaea > Campaea margaritaria. The sequence goes on from OU538788.1 coordinate 14,984,794, forward strand.
TACGTAACATAATTAAAGTTTTCATTGTAGTACTTTCAGTTGAGTCGTTACAGTGAGCGACGGCTGGTGGCGAGCACCCCTAATGGTAGCTGTGAACAGCGCTGCCCATGTGGTTGCGCGCTGGTCTCATCTCAGCAAAGCGCCGCGCCCACCAAAGGCCGTATTTAGTCTTATCCTGACGGCCAGTCAGTGCTGACATCGAACTTCCGTACCTGAAGCTATGAAATCGGTGCGAACGCGGCCAGTCCGTTGCTAAATGCACGCACGGTTTTTATAGCGATAGCCATCGAGGACGTCAGTATAATACTAAGTACGGCATTTAACTGTTGCGCAGCGTCTTCACTGCCACCATAAAGGTTGCATCCTGCTACACCCTAAGTGAGAGGAAAAATACTATTCACTAGCAATAAAAGCATAATAATCATTCAAGCGACGGCTGACGATGATATATTATATAATATAGTTTTGTGTAACTAATATTAGTTATTCTGTGGCTTGTTAAAATGCTCAATTAAACTGCCGCTTATTAGGCAGACCTTACACGTTCAATTATTCAGTGCTGTGGGTAATTATGGCTTACTGAGGCGATGAGTGAGTTATGTGAGTCTAAACACCGAAATAATATCACCGACAGTTTATTACACCAAATACACATATACAAAATTCAGAAATAGAAGAAAAACAGAAGTAGGAACTATCGCGCACAAACTAGAGATAGCTTCGAAGAACAAGAGTAAAGATATAACATAAAAAGCAAAAAGTATAAGCGTTTTTGGGTTCAGGAAAATGAACATGCATTCGCCGTCGCAGTGGCGATCTGAATGAGGCTGCGACCGAGCGGAAGCGACTTGGAAGGTTTTCGAATATTCGAACCAAAACAAAAGGCGTCGCACGTACGCCAAGCCACAACGGATTTGCCTACGGCATTCAATAAATAAACATATTTGTAAGAAATTAATTTGTTTGAGCATGGTTCCTACAGTGCTGCAGGAATACGGAAGTGAAAAATTCCGTTATATGGTTTCCAATGAATCGTTTCGTATTGTTATTATTATATGTATTGCAATTGAGTATTTTAAGTTTTCATATCTAACTGAAGAGAATTTATATTAAAACTGCAAGAGGCTGTTACTACGTACCACATAAAAGGTCGCAACTTTGCCCTTTGATTGTCGTTGAATGAACGTGTAGAGTCTGCCTTACAGAATAATAATTTATTAATATATTATACTATAAAAGTATAAACATAAGCACGGAAGTGCTCAGACATTATGCCACTGAACGGCCACACATCCAAGTGTGTGCTGCTGCCTTAACTGTAACAATATAAAAGATACAATGTGCAAAAATTATATTTTACTGATAGTTTCTTTATTTATACACATGTTATCCATATTTGCCTTATATGTCTGGTACGGGCCGGGCGGTCGAAGCAATACAGTAGTTTGCGAATGATACCTTAGTTGATGATTGTAGAAGCATCGCTTAAGGATTGCCACACACGGGTAGCTTGGATAAGTGACGACCGACCGCTTCAAGCTATAACTCACATAGCTAACTATAATCTTCCTTGCACTGGCATACACGTGACCTGTGAGCGTGTAAGCGGTCAGCAGCACAGTGAAATTCAGTCGAGCGATCGCGCAGTTGCAAGACGTACATCAACTGCAGTAATTTATCTCCGACCGTCCTCTGAGTGTAACTTAGGTACCTAAATAACTTTTTTATTCATATTATTGATTTTCTATTTTTGCTTTGTAACATATTGCTTAATGTTTTAACCTGTGAAACCAAAAGGTTATGTTTTGGCAGTCCTATGGTGTGTATGTATATTTGTATCCAATGGATGTTCCACCGTAGCGCTTAAACTACCCATGCGATTTTGGTATTAGTTTGTCATTGAGTCTGTTTTTTTTTATAATTTCAATAAAGCAGCTATTATTAGTTATTGTATTTTTTATTGTATCCATCTGTTTACAGTCACTGCAACACCAGTTTTCATTGTACGGGTTGTATGCTTATGCCATCATTTCACTAAATAACCGTAACGAAATACCAGCGATGTTTGTTTACCACCAGCATTATTATGCCGCTTGGGACCGCTTTGTAGCATTTGGCATGGATATCATTATAATTGTTTGTTTTTGTTGACTGTTTCTCTAGTTGATGTATAAATAAATGTGTATTTTATTTCTTTCTTCTCTACTAACCAGTACTGCAGTTGAATTATCCAGTGCCCGTGCAGTCGCCAATTAGACTGCTTGGCATCAGGATGACGTTTCGCCGCGTTGATGACCGCCCGCAGCGGTCGCAACTGCTCAAGCGGTCTCGTTCTGTGTATGTATTAAAGACCAGTTCGCTGCGCAGTCGCAACTTGAAGTGGTCGGTCATGGCTGCTTGTAGCTGTCGGTGTATGGCTACCCTTACCGATGCAATATTTACTGGCATGGGATATTTTATAAAGATTGTCAGCAGGTCTTTGTTAATATTGATTAGAAATTTATTTACAATGTCTACATTAAAATTTATTCTATACCTCATTCATTAGTTTTATTCTTACATCAACCATTCCGTTCTAAAGTTGCGATATATATCGCAACTTTAGAAATAAATAAGGTGTGTGCAGATCCCTAACCGTGGCTACATTAGAAAATCGGCTCAGCAGTCAGTGTTAAGTCAATTTTATATAGATTCTTTACTATGGGCCTTATTGCTCTGTGAATAAGGACACTTTCATGATCGAACTTTCATTCTTTTCGTTTTTATGTTGAAATATTTCAAAATAAAAACGAAAAGAATGTTTTACGGTTGGTGCGAAATACAGTCTCGTTTATATTAGTGACCCGGTGTAGGTCTAAAAACGAATAAACCGTTTGAAATTTAAATTTCCTGCTATAACAAAAATGAACCACCTTAAAGGGCTCACGTCTTAACGTGAATGAGACGACTCGAATCACTTTGGTATCATGTGCACTACGTACGAACTTCGTACGAAGTACGTAAAGTCGTAACCATTGTTATACATCGTATAACATAGTTATAGTAATTTATGGTTATAATAATGCTTGTCACTGGATATTATCCGTGGACAAGCTTCAAAAAGTAGGGATCTTGTCAATTAGCTGACGAAGATAGTCTGGGATAACTCGTGGACACAAGTGCGGTGAGGTACGTCCCCTCCCAGAAACGAAACGCTACCGCGAGCTAACTCGACGCGCCCGACATCTAGTTCCATTTGATGACAACTTTCCGTCATGTCATTCGTAAGAAGATTTGGCGGGAAATTGAAAATGTGAAGATGTTGTATTCTATGATAAAAACACACTCCTGCTTCATAGTAGATACTCTTACGGCCTTACTAATAAAACAAATTTAAGCAGCTGTGTAACAACTGTATTACTATACACTGTGTAAGCTATGAATAGCCGTTACACACTCCCTTTACTAATAATCTGTGGGTAAACAATGCATAGTAATGCAATGCATTTCCATATAACAAAAAACCACTGGCAGCTTTCGTCAGAAACGTTCGAAAACATTTACGTCATATTATTAGGGTCCTAATCTGAGTTCTAAAAGCGCTCATAACTTTATTCTATTATTAATGGAAAATATAAATTTTATTTATTTAACTATATTTCGTTTTTTATATCTGTTTTATTATTTGTTATCGTTTTTGAACGTAACTGTTCAAATGCTGTCAACGAGATCTGTGGTTGTCAATGTCAATTTAAGCGCCAACTTTGATTTGTTTCAAATTCAAATGATCTTAGAGATAGGTACTCATCTCGGTCCTCATTCGTAATTGAATTTGAATAATGGCTGAAATCAATGAAATAAACAACCTGATCCAAGGTAAGTGGAAAAGAAAACGATCTGCTAATTGGGCATACATTCGTAATGGATTGCTGGCTAAGTCCATGAACGTCTGCTGCGTCATCTTGAACTTCTTGTCTATCCCATGTTCTGAGAGCAGTACAATCCTGAAGTTCTACAGAAAGTTCGCCACCCGAGCTTGCTGTTCGATATCACATCTTACTAACTCGACGATTTTGCTTGCATATATTTTGCTAAGCCTATATTTCGAGCGAAACTCTTCGTCAAGTAAAGATAAAGGATCGTAACGATTTTTATATTTATTTCTTTTCTTTTTCTTTTCAATTAATCCATGGTTAGATAGATTTATCAATTCTAGACGGACGAAGTCACGGGCCAAAGCTAGTATTATAATTATATTTTTCCTCAGGAATTGGGCCAAAAAAAGGCGGGAACTTTATACCACAGAACATTTATACTCCTAGCGGAGCTTTATACAGTTGGTAAACCCTTGTTTACCAATCCGCCCTTGACCCTTGTCAAGGGCAGAATAACGGTTGTGTAGTATCTCATACGATTTAAACATCAGTTATACCAGATATATACAACTGGACAGCTTTATTGGTAAGGTTGCAGCTACTCTGGTATACATTGTGTATAAAAGTTTATTAGTAAGGCCATTACTATGAAGCATGAGTTCAAACTTTCTCTAGTTTTTATTAGAATGAGATAGCTAAAATTAATTAGGTAATCAGGTGTGTGGGTAGCAACTACTCTATAAATAAAACAACAACTGGGAATCGATTTGTTTATTTGTCCAAAAATTCAATGTTGCCTGGGGCTTTACTTATAAAGATTAAGCCCAGTTCAAATTGGGTAAGGCGCAGCGGTGTGTTTCTTATTTTCAGAGCATTTTATGTTACTATTTAGTGTTTTATTGTTAGGGTAGATATTGTCCCTCCCCTAACACAATGTGTACCGTACATACTTTATTTTACAGTCCTAAATAAATAAATATACACATTACAAGTTTCAAACCTATCATTTTAAATAGTATCCAAGTGAAAGAAATTGGAAACGAAATAAACACAATAGAACTTCCTAAAGCCGATCAATCTCTTTACTTGATTGACTTTAATTTAATAAGAAAATCAAACAAAAGATTTATAGGCCATGCTTTGAAATATCAAAAAGTTCCGCTGAATGCACACTTTTGCCGATTTGAGCTGTGCTTTACTTCCTATATTTTTACAGTAGCATTATTATTAGCTATCAATATAAAAACAACTAATTCAGACCGTGTATCATATAACTTTGTTCTTAATTACTTATCTGCAGTGTCTGTGCATGATTGCCATTGCACTATTCGATCAATAGATGGACACAAACTGCACCAAATAAATACTCATTTGTATATCTTTTATGCAGTTTATTTGTCTGTCAGTATAGTTGCCTAAGCAGTCCAATTAAAACCAAATAAAAATAACTGAAAAATTATTGTTATTATTAATGATAATAATATTTGTTTATTTCAGGAGGGAACTTCATGCAGTTTCTGATCGGTGCTTTGGATCGATAGCTAATAATACGATTCCGAAAATTACACACTAAAAACATCTAGAAGAAATATTGACATACATAATTGTGTAATAATATTAAAACTACCAATGCATATAAATAAACCCATTAACGGTGCTCCGACAAATACATGGAACTAATAAGTACAACTGGAATATGTTTTACGAAGAAATTGTGTGATCCCAAATATAATATAAAAATTAAAAAGAAAAACTGGGAACAAAAGTCGGAAGAAGTACCGCTCGCAATGCCTCCTCCTATCGCATAAAAAGATAGCATTCCAGTTGTACAATAGTCCTTAATTAATTAGGCCCATTATCAAATGTTTGAGATCATAACGCGTGAAGTTGACTTGAGATTTTATAAGTGATGTCTTATTTGAATCATTGCGCTTGGCGAGCAACTTTGTAATAGGGATTTTGTTTTAAGAGTAAAAAAATAAATTTATCACTTTTATCTTCCATTAAGCGACTTTATTTACTTAGATACCCGTTAAACGCATTGATTAGTTAGGGCCTAAATTGCCAGTGGCACAATCAGCACAAGCGACCGAATCGCCGTGTGTTCATTGATCTGAACAGCCACTATTATATTTGACGCCGCAACGAGATTCGAGATACACTCGCTCGTGGAGGAGACACCGCGGTTATTGCGAAAAAAATATTACCCGGCATAATACACACAGTCCGTAACTATTTGGACCTACAAATTGTACATGTTACATATGCAAACGTTGTAAGATGTGGATATAAATAAATAGAGGGATAAGTACAACCACACAACCATACTTCAACCACACATTTCATTACCGAATCGGTTCTAGTCCTTCGTAAATGTTTACATCGACGGCATATGAACTTTTCTTATTTTTGTCGTGTTTTCTTCAGAAGAGCTAAAACCGAATCTGCATTCCACTCTTTGTGTAAGGTAAACAATAGTGCATCTTTTATATACATTCCGATTGTCAACTTATTTGCATAATGATTAATAAGCTGGTTATCAAATAATGTCTTTACACTTATGTCTCGCGAATAACCATCCATTATACTTCTTATCTTTACAAAAAAACTAGCTCAAAATTAGCGAAAATTCAGTCAACCAAACATTGTATTATGACCCATTTGCGACAAGAGTGTGCTATCTCACGTTCAACGCGTTGAACAGATAGCACGTTATTATAGCAAATAAGCCATGTATACAATAAGGATAATAAAGCAATTAAAGTTCTCAAAAAATCATGAAATTGACCAGACTGTTGAATTCGTTTGATCATTGAGTACTGCACAACATTTCCGCTATCATTGCATACAATTGTTTACCTTTCAGGTTACACCCTCGCTGATTAAACAGACTACTATTACAAAAAGTGTTATTTATGTAATATATCATGATAATTATAATTAATCTTATTTTATAATACATCCATAGACAAAATGCCCCCTAATTCATTTAAATACAAGCAAAAATATGTTTTGTCTTGTTTGCCTCTTGAAAATTCGCATCCGCGAAAACAAGCCAAAACCTATTTCTACGCACGAGCATGCTTGTGGGTTGTTTTGACATTTAGTGAATTAGAGGGGGAACTATAAGTTAACACCGATAATTAGAGTAATTTTATTACCTTATGCTATAAATTTTTAAACTTAAATTTTGCCAAAACGTAATGTAGAATTTAAAATAAATATTTAAATTTGACAATATTTTTACACGTTTCTTTTCTATAATATATTCTAATAAATTTAAAAACATCTTAACAGAGGCGTATGAAAAAAAAACAGGTAAAGCACTTGAAATATTCCATAATTGTAGAAAATATCTAAAAAGGAACATCCGATAAAAACTACAAAGGCCGAAGACCTCACTTTAACTCTAAGTTTGCCTTATATAATTAGTTATATTAATTAACCTACATGAAAAGTATAACTCTATTAAATCGTCCCAATACTAAACCAAAAATCTAAGCTTTGGCCCATGGGTTTCCGACCAGGCTTGTCGCCACTGACAAAGAGCGAGCTCGCGCACACCTCGCTCAGTAGTGGGTAAACTATCACTTTTCTTTAAGAATTCCACTCTCAGCAAACGAATGCAAGGTTACTTACTTGATTTTTTTGACCCAAAAGGAATCGCATATAAATAATTTCATTCAGACATTCACGAGTATTGTATACACATGCGCGTCTGGGAACTTTCACAAGAGATAACTCGAAAAAAATTTGATTGTTACATTTTCTGAAGAAGGCGTCCCGTGATTTTTAGAACAAAGACATAATTTTACAATAATCTGTACATACATAACCTAAAAACAATTATCCTTAAAATTCGACAGAATAGAGTTACTTTTCAATTTATACAATTGAAACAAGAAACATTAATGAAGCATACACACATTAATGTTTATCTTCAATAACTATAATTACAACTATTGTAAATCTATCACTAAGCATTGATTTCTTTATTCAATAATTGTGAGAGAGACTTCAGGTCCGATCTTGTAGGATATTACATAGGTATTCTATGATTAAGGCTGTAACGGCTCTATGTTAGTAGCCCAACTGTTTCCTTTTGTGAGCGGATAAATACAACGTAATTAGAAACATCAAGTAAATTGATTAATTTTACATTGTACAACTTACATCCGGAACCAATCTTAGGTCTGAGTTCACAAACACACAATACAATGAGTTATAACATCCTATAACCTTTAACCTAAGGTATACATCCTATAACCTAACCCTTTTAGGCTAGAGTTCACAAACATACAGTTTTAACATTTATATTTACTTGAAATTACACTTAAATGTTTCCGATATCAACATAAATACAGCTTGAATCTTTTAGCTGTTCCTTGGTCTCTCATGCCAATCTATCCTAACAGCTACGAGGTCAGCAAAATAAATAATTATCTAAATTAGATGCTGGTTTAAACTGTAATCTTAAATTATGACCCAGTGTCAAGTCACCGGCCGTAATCATATCTTAACTTAGGTTCATCTCAATGTTAATGAACTCGAGCCTTTTACACAGAAAGAAAAACGTCTTTCAAATATCCGAAAGCTCATAATTATGTTGAGTTGGCCTATCCACAAATTAATTACATTTTGGCCTTGTAAAATGTATTATTTGAAAGACATTTCATCTTTCTATAAAAAAGAGGGCTAGTTTTTATGATCGAGTGCTTTATTAAAAAAAAATAAGACTATACATCAATAAAAACAAAGAATTTGTACCTAATAGGTACAAAGTCTTTGAATAAATTGCTCATTTGGGCAAAAAAATTGACAGTTAATTTTTTGCCCATACCTTGAAAGTCATACACATTAAAGTGACCCATTCTTCTTGCCACACAATAAACCGATTACTAAACAAAATTTACGATAATACATACATTAAGTAATAGAATGTGATGTTAAAACTTCTACGAGTACAATTCAATCCACTACGAGACTATAATTCCCAGTAATAATAAAACATTAATGTAAGAGCTACTAATAAGTAATTACAACATATATTGAACAGTAGGGTCTCTACAAGTGGCACCCATGCTGTTGAGGTCACAATCTTTGTAAGGAATGAATAAATAAGTCTAGTCCGGGGTTCGTCCTCTAAGATTAAGGTAGAAGAGACGTCTGGTAGAGACTTGACGGGACGTAGGAACACTGGTAACCTAAGAGATCAACTGCAGGGCCACTTGCCTGTTAAACGTCTATGGTTTTAAGCTTTATAGGGAACATGGGGTCGCTAAGCCATAGCAAAGTCTCTCTATGACGTCTTTTAATGCCTCACTCTAAGGGACGTATCTAGTCTTGGTCAGGATATTTGAGACTGCAGCCGCGGTCATCATTTGTCTAATCATATATGGAGTGCTTTAATCGAGGTTATTATATATTATGTTCTCTGAGAACACTTCATCGGCTTCGGCGTCCTCCTCCTGGAATATAACATGAGATGGATGAAAACCACATTTTGAGTATTACCGGAAGTAAATATTCATAATTTTCATAGGTGTTTCTTTTGCACAATTATCATGGAAAATACTCATTGTTGTTGGGCAACTAATATGACACATAAATGAATTTAGGTATATTGGATTATAGCTTTTTTTCCATAAAATAGTATTACTCTTTCCTTTTTTTCTGTATCCAGTCGTCTTGTACTAGACTCGCGACAGTACAGAAAGGCTAAAATGCGCGTCACGACATATTTTTTAATGTGATGCGAAAGAGACAAAATTGAATGTGTACGGACAGACATATCTATGTTAGGCACTGAATGCAAGGATAACTTACCACGAAACCGAAGCAAGCGTCGACCTCCTGTTCAAGCTTAATGGAAGCCTCAGCGGCCGCCCTCTCCTTATTCTGTTGAAACAAAGAAGCCACATCAATAGATTGTTTTGAAAATTTAAAGTGTATTTGAAGGCTTCAATGAAGTAGCCACATATTACACGGACATTTTACTTTATGGCCGGCCTTACTTGGACAGTTTAAACAGTGTATTGCCAAGTAGTTCGTCATATAGTAAATGATTTGTCGACTGGTCAAGTGGTATAATGTGTAAGTGTATGCAAGCAAGGTTATTTAACTATGCAGTCGCTACATGAAGCGGTTGATCTTGACAGGTCCAAGCTGTCCGTGTAAGACAGCACCAAGTTCGAAGCAAGAGTATAACTGTGTTCTCACCTCCAAGTGCTTCTTCATTTTCGTTTGCATGTCTTCCTCCTCGTCCTCTTCTTCCTCCAACTCTGCCTGCAAGTGAAATTTATAAATGCATCCCATTACCAATTTGTTACATGTATTGTACTATAAAAAACGTAATTGGGAACTTAATGTCACTGGTAAAATAAAATTGCTAATTTAATTGTTCATTCATATTTCTTTGGTTAATATTTTACAAATTCCAGGTGATAACAGTTGTGACAGTATGAGATTTTATACAACAGTCAAGTCACTGTCACCTGAGCAACATCAGCTTGCACTGGAAAATTATCATAATCAAACCTCATTTAAACATAAATATTTATTACTAAAGCGTAATTAATAACAAATAAGTAGTTTTATTATTATTGAATACTAATAGATATTAGATTTTTCTTGGATATTTTCATTAAAAAGTGGTATTATTAGACCTGGAGGCCTACCATGACGTCTTATAGCGATTCAGTTCAGGACCTAAACTGAGCCGCGTCGCATAATCGTACCGTGACATATTATTTTTTATGTTGCTGCCATTTTCAACCTAAACTGGATATAGGTTAGGTTGAAAATGGCTTATTAGCGACTCAATTTAGGTTGCTACCATTTTCAACCTTAACTGGATCCAGTTTAGGTTGAAAATGGCAGCAACATAAAAAATAATATGTCACGGTACGATTATGCGACGCGGCTCAGTTTAGGTCCTGAACTGAATCGCTATAAGACATCATGGTAGGCCTCCTGCGGGGGCTATGCAACACGGTGCGAATCAGCTCGAGTTTGTTTCATTTTGACGTTTGATTGCCACGGGACTCGTCATTTCAATACGAATGCCGTGCTGCATAGCCCCACTGAATTGTAATCCTCAGAAAAAAGACCTTTCCTTGTGACAATGGAGAATATGATTTTGATAGATATTTTGAACCTACATATGGTAATGGTTATAACCGTTTTTGTCTTTAATAAACATTTGAGTTTTTGAGATGCTGTCAGTGTGGTTGTGACAATATTGTGATATTGTAAAGCACTACCCTGGAACATGTTAATATGTTTTGTCTTGATGTGGCCTTGAAATTACGAGCCCTAATTATGAAGCCCAGAAAAATAGTGAAATTTACACTTACACCAATCCCAAGAACTTCACCGCTGACCTCTTCCATGTTCTGCACACCCTCGTTCTCAACCTCAATCATCATCCCTTCGGTAACTGGAACATCACATCCATATAAAAATCAGTACACCAGCATTCAAGACTGACCATATAGCGAAATATGGGAGACCTTACATAGATAAATCAGTATGTCAAGTGTCAAGTGTCAAGTGTATGTATTGCTTAGGCGGTCTGCAATACATCTACTTGAGCAGTTGAAAGATATAGACAGTCTGCTCCCATCTGCTCAGATGTGTCTCATCTATTTGAGCAGTTAACACCACCTGCTCAAGCGGTCCATGTATGTTGTTCAACAATAAACTGCCCCAGCTGTCTGTGCCTGTTGCTCGATTATCAACTCAAGCCATCTGTGTATGGAGGGCCAGTTCTGAGCAAATAATTTGTAACAACCCTGATCAGTATAATACGTGGATTTTTGAGCTTGTGACGCTTTTTCTTTTTTTAGCGAGTTATTGGAACTACATCTATACTAATATATAAAGCTGAAGAGTTTGTTTGTTTGTTTGTTTGAACGCTAGGATCTCAGGAACTACTGGTTGGAATTGAAAAATTCTTTGTGTTGAATAGTCCATTTATCGAGGAAGGTTATAGGCTATATAACATCACGCTACGATCAATAGGAGCGGAGCATTAAAAAAGATAGTGGCAAAACGGGAAAAAAAATTGCTTCTAAGAGCTTTCAAACAATGATGAAGTATCTCGCTTCAAATTGAGTCAGATGGCCCTTTAACTAAGGGCATGTTCAGATGACAGGCTCACTGCGCTCGTTTTGTACCATACTAAAAATAGGCATTAGCAATTATGAACACCTACGGCTACCTAGTCTGATTATCTGTCATTCAGGAGGCTTATGACCAGTCCATTGTATTATAGAGCTCAGTGATTGTTATTTATTGACTGAGAAAGTCTCGGCTAGTCTGTATGACTGGCTGCTCAAGGGTTGCGGACGTGGCTTACAACTTCTATCAATCAATAGCAACCGAGACCGATTTACGTGCATTCCAAAGCACTGAGCTCAGAGGTAGTAAAAAAGAGGTACAAAGGTAGTACTTTTGGTGCCGGGTTGCAAGGTGAGGAAGTCCGGCCTGACGACCGCCACATGCTGCTCCGATCCGTCTTCCAGCTGGATCACCTCCAGTACCACGAACTGCTGACCGTCGCCGTCGTCCATCGTCACGAGCTCGCCACGCTTCAGCTCGGGGGTCATGTTGAGTGTCATGTCGGGAGTCATGCTCATATTAATCTCTGGGGTCATGCCAATTTTCAGCATTTGGGCCTTAGCCTTTCTGCGGGTCTCTTCTTGGAGCACCTAGAAATTGTGAAGTAATGTTTTTTTAATACCAAATAGACTAAGTAGTTGTCTACAAGATTCCTATTACTAATTTTATAAATGTATTCTAATTTCTGTTTGAAACTGTTCTGTGAGGCAATTGTGTCCTACTGAGAACTATTAGCTAATACTATCCTAACAGGTTCACAATGAATATGGTCCAAATACAGCTTTCTAAGCTCTCGGTGGTTTAATATATGGCAGGAGGATACAAATAACAATCTACCAAAAAGACTGGTACATGGGAAAAACTGATATTTTTAACAATTTTACTAAAACTTCTCGACCGGACTGGACAATCCTTTTCGAGGGCTGAACAGTGTATGAACTTGTTAACGTTAAAATGCTAACTACAAGCTAACTAGGAAATGATTCAAAGTAATTTAAACAACTAACGCACTGTCCGATTTGCATATAAGACAGTCTTTCGTTTGACTCGCTTCACCCCTCACTGCTGATTGTGGAAGTAGTACAGTTGCAAAGACTCCAAATTTAAGCTTTTTCAAACAAAACAAACAAGTTAGCTTTAAATTACCCGCATAGTTTCTCCATTAACGTATTTGACCTTCTTCTGGCGACCGATTTTGAGGGCCAGAGCTCGCTGCTGGTGCCCAGAATCAGGGTCGTGAATCGCGAGATGACGGATCAAATTGCCCTTGTGGGCAAAGGTGCGCCTGCACTCATGGCAGGTGTGTGTCTTCTCCTTGGGAGGCTTCGGGACATAGTTCGGGTTGTGGTATAAGTTCTGGTGGCGACGTAGAAGTTGCTTCTGCCTATTTTGGACGGAAAAAAAAACTAAATTTTTCAGTTGAAATACTGATTGCAGTACAAGTTCATGCTGCCAAACCGCAGGTTCTATGTACAATACTTTGGTTCTTTGTTATAAGAACTTAAATATTCTTATTTAGCATTCCTATCATGCATTGACTTTCTTCTTCCTTGTCATGTTCATTCTACATAAGATAGATCTTTATACAAATACTATAATTATGTATTTTGTAAAGCTTTTATTGATTTTTTGAGCTTTTAATATACATCAACACATCAAGGAAGAAAAGTACAAGATTCTGTTAAGTATTACCTGAAAGACTGGTCGCACTCTTCGCAAGAGAAAGGCTTCTCATCGGTGTGCTTCAGCAGATGAGATTTCAGGTGGCGCTGTGTGGTAGATGCGTAAGGGCACAAGTCGCACTTGTAGCATTTCTCACCATCGTGGGTCTGAAATTTGCAATTAGGACTACTGAGTTGAGGATTTGGTGTAAATCGTCTGACGTATCGGGACACATCAAGGAGGAATGTCCCTTAGGCGTATAAGACAGCGCGGCGTAAAGCTGGTACCTGCGACGCGCCGTCACTTTGATCCACTTTATATGAAAAAGGAGTCATCCCGCACGCCGCCGCCGTGCCTTTTTCTGTCTTGTTGCTTATGTAGTCTACAAATCAAATATTGTCCACCACATTCGTAGGCAGCATGAAGAATGCTTATAAGGATTTCTAAATCAGCTATTGAATGAGTTGTCATTCTTTGAATTGAGACGCGGCCCTTTCAAGGCATTTTAGTCTGCTTGGAGGACAATTTTCCTAGATATTCAACCGTCAACCAGTAGTTTGCAAACAATACTGTTCTAGTTTGATATGCAGTTACAATCGAACATACTGGGCATATGAGATTCATAAACCAATACCTCAGACAAAATAAGGGATGGTACTGCAATTACTTACCGTCTTATTATGGTTGAAGGTCTAAACCTTAGTTTTCACCTAAACCTGACCTTAGACCCGAATTAGAGAAAAAATGGTACTAAGCGTCACAAGCTTAAGCCAAAAACTGGGGTTTTCACTAAACCACGCAATCACTTAGTTTAACATTGGTTTAAATTCACTGTATTTTTTGAAGTTAGTAAGTAATTAGGGTAAACTACCCTATTGTTGGCTCCCTACCAATTTATTGGCACTTTACACTATTTTAACTATGATAAGATTATCAGAATACAATTTTTTTTTTTCAAATAGGCAAACGTCGGTAATTTTATGCTCCAACGCACTGGCAAAACAGAAACAGTAGTTTTTTCAATATAGTGCTTTAATAAGAAATTAGGTGACGTGTCTGAAATTAATAATTAATAATTTAATGTGTAATTGTGATTTTCATATTGTTTAACCCGTTCTAACATTTAGTATCAAAAATATGCCGTTAACCATTTTATTGCTGGGTGCCAATATAAAAATAGGAACGAATAACGTGTATTGAACAAAGGTGGATACTTATTACCTTGTTAGAATTAGAAGAACATGCCTAATTTTAATGGTTTATTCAAGTTACTCCTTAAAGTGCCAATAAATGGGTATTTTACCCTAGCAGTAAGTCGTTCCGTTTTACATGATATTTCCATCCTGTCATAAGTGGGTATTTATTGAAAAAAAAAAGTTGTTTTATTAGTTGTAAATCTTGTAATCAAGCTAAATGTATTTAAAATGTTCATAATTTTTTTCGACATATAATATATGTTTAATTTTGTTTTATTTCCATTTAATATCAATTTTCTTTTTTTGTGATATGTTTATACTAATGAGTAGAACGGAACTTATGAATGAACAGTTTTGTTTAAGAATGAAGGAGACATCTTAACTGAATGTTATCTGTCGTTAGTCTTGACTTTTGGCTAGTCTCGACACTGTAATACCAAAAATGATTAGATCTGAACTAAACAAAAGTTTTACATATGCCAGAACTTCGAAAACTTAGGTTTAGACCTACAACCATAATGAGGTGGTTATAGTCTACTATTGGACCACTATTTTACGTTAAATGACCATTATGATGTATTTAGCTGAGCATTCATAAGGCGCGGGTAGCGCTGGTTGCTTACCTTGTTGTGCATCTTGCAAGAGTATCTGTCCGGGAAGGTCTTGCCACAACGCTTGCACTTAAGCGGTTGCACAGAGGTGTGAAGCTTCTGCACGTGGATGCGCAGGTCGGTCTTGCGGCCACACTTGGCCGGGCACAACTCGCAACCGTAGACAGGCTTTTCGGCGACTGGGGATACAAACAATTTGAAAATGTCAATGTTGATGCGAGATCGAGAAAATTGGTATATAACGATCTAACTGAGCCATTCTTTCTGGTTTGGGAGTGCACATATACATTATATGCATTGCAGTGATGTAGTAACTGCCTGTTGATTATGTTATGGACACATTCCCTTGAATAAATTATATTTCCTTATGAAAAAGTAGGATTCACTATAATGTGCCAAATGGAATGTGGTTAAGGACGTGAACCTATGAATAAAAATAAAAATAAAAAAAAAGGATGATGGATTTACCATTGTGAATAAGTCGATGAGCCTTCAGCGAGTTGGACTGCGTGAAGCACATAGTGCACTGGTCGCATTTGTAGGGCTTTTCCCCAGTGTGGGTGCGGAGGTGCCGCTTCAGCTTGAACGTGTCCGGAGACGCATAGGTGCAGTGAGGGCACTGAGGACAAAAAGTTTTTTGATTAATCAGACCATTTTTTTGTTTACTTAAAAAAAAACACTTTTACACGTCAAACACTTGAGTCTCTTAAACAAAGAGAAAAATAAAAAAAGTATTCATAATATATGATCTACTAAACTAATGATTAACACGTTCACTGCTTAAAACACAACTGTTGTGTTTTTTATAAGTTGTCGCAAGTACGGGAAAAAATAACGGTGTGTGCAGATTCGTAACCCGTGGTTAGACAAGAAAATCGGCTCAGAAGTCAAAGTGTTAACTAATAATGGTTTGAGTTTAAAAAAGGACATTTCCCTTTCAAGTCTGTCAGGGATATCAAATATTTGCTTCACATATTAATATATAGATATGACATAATCTGTTACCAGGAAAACATCGAGAGGAAACCCACATACCTCCCCGACAATTATTTCGAAGGTAGGTATGTTATTCACCAATCCGGACCGGGCCCCCGTGGTGGATTATGGCCTAACCGTCTTCACGAAAGTGAGGGAGGGGAGACCCGTGCTCAGCAGTGGGCCGTTATGGGTTGATGATGATGATGATGGTGTTACCTGGTAGGGCCTCTCGCCAGTGTGGCAGCGTACGTGGCGACGGAGCTTCGAGAGCTCGACGGATGCGTAGTCGCATTCGGTGCACTTGTGCGGCTTCTCGTACGTATGCTTGTAGCGGACATGGCGCACCAGCTCGCCTGAAAAGTTGTACATCTCATGAATATCAAATGAAAGCTTCCGATTTCAGCTTAAATGTTTGCTTCCTGTCCGTTTGGTCCGATTTTTACAATGTACTGATCTCACTTTGGTAAAATCTCAAAATCACTTATTCCCTAAATAATTGACTTTCTAAAGCTCTTTGTTTATGAATGTTGAATAAATTAATAATTCTGAATTCCTAATTGCTGACAGGAATAGTATAATCTCGAGCGCAATTTTTTTTTTCTTTGCACAAACCTATATTTTTATTTACTACCTCCTTGTTGGCTGTAATAAAACAATGATCTGAACAATGAATAATAATACCCTGAAATTACGAAGGTTATATTGAAAACGCGGTCACTATCAAAATCGGTCCTAACAGACCGGAAGCCTTAGTACTACACTAGTTTTGCGAAACACCGCGGAAACAAGATATAGCCTTTCGTAACATTGAAAATACCCTATAAAAATCAGCTCTTTTTACCTTACTGGGACGGCTTAGTCGTGTTCCCAGCACTTTGAGATTATATTGCAGCAAAACATATATTTATAATTTGAAACACCGAAAACCACATACAAGTTAATTTAGTGATTTCATTTAAAAATATAATTAAGCATTAATTACGTTGTTGTTACATTTCAACACGTACTCCAACATCATTGCTCAACGGCTAACATTTTATAAAGCTTCTGTATGTTGTGTAAGTTCCAAATAAGTATTACAAATACTTACTAAAAGTAAAGAAACAAAAGGGAAAAACAACTTTACATTTTTTTTATTTTGTAGTGCTTCTTTACATTGTTTCAAAAAATGTTAAAGCAAATATGATGTTTATGCAATGAGTGTAGCAACTTGAGTTATTGGGAAGCCAGAGAAATTAAACTCTTTTCAAATTTAAACAAAAAACACAGTTTTCCTCATACTTATTCAAAAGTTCAGACATTGCGAAAATTGTTGATGAGTATATTTTTCCTTTGTTACGTTGTTGCGCAAAAACTGTTGGTTAAATACCATTGCTGTTGGAATTATGTAATCCTTGAATTTTAAAAGACATTTTTGTATTAGTCTTCAATATGAAATTAATAATTTTAAAAACGCCATTGCAGATATCGTAGCTAAGAACTATCTAAATCTAGTCTAATTTCAAACAAACAAAAAAAACTAAATGTAATTAGGTCCATCCGTTTGGGAGCTACGGTGAACGCAAAGACTACGCTACGACTGAATTGCAACAGATTGCAACGAATATACGTAATCGCCCTGTTGGTTTATACTGACCACTGGTAGTGAAAGAGGTTTGGCAGTGCTTGCAGAGATGTGGCTTGACACCGTTGTGCATGTTGGTATGGTTCTGCAGTGATGCGATGGTCTTGAATCCGCGCTCGCAAACCTCACACTTGTGCGGGCGCTCTTCCGAGTGAGACTTCATGTGGCGGATCAGCAGGTACCTGGGTCACAGAAGACATATGGTATATATACACTCTCCACCCCGCGCGATCCGCGTCCCCGCACCTCTCCCCCAATCGGAAGAAGCATCGGGAGCCAGTCAGTATGATACGTCCAAGTGACAATAGACAAATGGGTTATTATGAACCTTTATACTAGGGGTTGCCTTTTTCTGGCCTGACTAGAGCTAATGATGAAAAAGCACCTAGCGCGTCGTTCAACCGTAGTAAACAACCACCATTTTATGAGTGGTCGAATACTTTATTTAATTCAAAATACAAAAAACCCGACAGTCTATGTAGCCTATGCCACTTTCGTGATTACGACAAATCACGAATGATGAATGAATGATATGATTATGGCGGTCCCGATTGGTGGATAACATATCACCAGGTTTCGAAATAATTTTTGGGTAGGTTGTGGGTTCCCTCACGGTGTTATCCTTCACCGAAAAACGCGTAATAATTGTGTGCATATGTTTTACAAGAATCACATTGGTACGTGCCAGCACTGGGATTTGAACTCACGACCCTCTCTTGGAAGGCGGACGTTCTCCCACTCGTCTACATTTCCGTGCTAAAACAAAATATATAAAACAAAAAGTGCAGCTGATCTTACCGCCTGTGGCTGCTGTAGTTGCAGAAGTTACAGGTGAAATTGGCGCGCGCAACCCTGGACCTGCGCTTCCTCTTGGTGGGCAGGGGCTCGTCTACGGGTTCTTCCTCATCAGGCGACTCCTCCTCTTCATCCTCGAAGTTGTACACGTCCAGAACTGGGGTCTCCTGCTGTAGTGCATTTTTTTAGTCATTAAGGACAAGAACAAAAAACTTTCATCTTTTAATAACTATAAATGGTAGTCTTGAAAACAAAATGATTATATGCGCTTAATGCTTATATGCGCATAACATATGTTTTACAAGAAACACATCGGTACGTGCCTGCACTGGGATTTGAACTCACGACCTTCTGCTTGGAAGGCAGACGTTATCCCACTAGGCTACCATACTCCTATCTCACGGTGGTGTGGAAATGAGTTATTTGGCCAAAACGCGTGTTGGAGTGGATTTTGCGACGCTCGTGCGCTAAAATTATTGATTTTACAAAAAAAAAAGAGGTTACCACATAAATTGTAGTAAATTTTCTCTAGTTTAATTGATTACGTGACTATTTTATCGTAAAATGAGCCGCAAAGGAGTTATTGTCAAAAAACTGTTTTGGAGCGCCATTTTTCCAAAACGGCGGCGAAGTTACCGAGGTGGCAAAGTGAAAATTCGAAAAGAGCATGTCGAAATTTATAAAGTGACCAATTTTCAAAACGCTCGGGAAAACTTTCCACCTACCATATGACTTTACTAGGAAGGAAGGAGCGGAATCCTTAGCAACGACCACAACTTCTTCGTTGATGTTTTGTTTTAGTTTTTCCTTGTTTCGTCGGGAATTTAATAACAGAGCGTTGCTCGATTTTGGTCACACTTGACACTTTGTTGCACGATGGTGAAAAAAAATAAAAATGGTAAACCGACGAAATATTCTAATTGTCACTGTTATCGCTTGCACTCCCTTATCCTAATTTCCCCTTTCCACCTCGGCCAAAACATACACCGGGAAGTTCGAATCGCGCGCGCAACTAGATCACTGCGGACAGCTAGTTACACCGTATCGCCGCCTGCTGCGCCGCGGCGCCACCATCAATGCGAGTGAAGTTCGAATGGCGTCTGCGATTTAACCGATGTGCCGTGCGTGAAAAATAAACATTTTGGATTGCCAATACTATGTAAAAACGATCGAAACAGTGCGGATCAAAGGCCGGGGTAAGTCTCCTTCATTACCAACCTTTTCCTGACGTTTCTCGTCATTGCAAGCAGTTCAGGGTGTTTTGTTCATATTGGCACGTTTTTTCAAAATTCAAAAGTAAATTCTCTGTTTTATGTTTAAATAACAACTTACAAGTCACGACAAGTCGCATCATAAAAGTGGTCACTTCGAGCGCGAATTTCCTATGGATATTTGGGTTCAAATTCATTAGAATACTCCAAAATACGGTTCAGTCTCATATTCATTTCTTACGGATATTTGGGTTCAAATTCATTAGAAAACTCCAAAGTACAGTTCAATCCTATAGTAAAACTACATATAAAGCTAATTTAAATACGAACATTCAGTTTAGTGGTCGATTTCACTGGTTTTGAGCTCATACAAATACCAAATCGGGACGAGTTGATTTACCTACCTACATTTACATTGTTGCTTCAAATTGTAATATCGTAAAAACAGTTTCTATATTTTGTAAGTTAACTTATCAATAATTATAAAAATGGTTGACAACGAAAGTTCTCAATTGAGATTACTTATTTCTCGGAAAGAATACATATATCGTGAAATACAAATATTATTTGATTTGTCGAAAGATATTGCAAAAGATAAGAGTAAGATCGGTGCATTTAAGAGTAGGTACCGACGCATTGAGTCAGTTCGCTCTGAGTTTATAGAGGTGGTGAACGAGATAAATTTGTTGAAACTTACGACCGATCCAAAGCAAACTATCGATTATAAATCTGTTGAAGCCTTTGACACGTTGTACTACAGCGTTCAAGCCATAGCCGAGGAGGTCCTAGCGCCTCCGCCGCGGGCCGAGATAGCGAGCGCGGGTCCCGCGAGCGATGCGCGGGCCGATGCTAGCGCTTATCGCAAACCGAGCGGCCAAGCACGGTTGGCGCAAATTGAATTATGTAAATATGACGGAAATATAGAACTATGGCAAACGTTTTACGACACTTTTGTATCACTGGTACATGACAACAATAACTTAACGCCGATCGAAAAGTTTCATTATTTGTTGTCTTGTCTCTCGGGCTCGGCGTTGTCGGTAGTGAAAGGTGTACCGGTAACAGCGGATAACTACGGTATAGTTTTCGAAGCGCTTATAAATCGTTTCCAAAACAAGCGCATACTAGCTACCAACTACCTGGATAAGATTTGTACCTACCCCCCTATGAAAGTCTGCAATTTAATTGAGTTACGAAACATGACAAGTATATTATACGAATCGGCAAATGCCCTCAAGGCCACGAAAATCGAAAATCTAGGCGAATTCGTACTATTTCATTTGGCGTCTCGTAATCTCGATTTGGACACTCGGAAGCGTTTTGAATTTCAAAACAAAGAGCCTATACCGACTTTTAACAACTTATTGGAGTTCTTGCAGGATTATGTTAAGGTACTTGAGGCTAGTGAGTCGTGTGTCTCATCCCATATGATTAATCAACAAAGAGTTCAGCCGCGACTACAAAACAACAGGAACTTTGACATGCGCATGCGATCCAATAACAACAACCAACAATATCGGTCCGCATATTCCACGTCGTCCCCAGCTTGCGCAGGGATGTGCCCCGAGGCAGGGCCGCACTCGGAATACGTACCGGACTCTGAACCAGGGCCGTACTCTGAAACAGGGCCGTACTCGGATCAAGTACAGTACTTAAACTCGGGCCACTATTCGAACTCGAATCATTATTCGGACTCGGGTCTTTATTCGGACACAGGGCCGTACTCGAACCCGGACGAGGAACGCGCAATTGCAGGAACGTATTCGGCTACTGTTTCGTACAATCACGCAAACAAATTTCCCGATTGCGCTTGCTGCGGCTTCTCGCACCACGGTATTTACAAGTGCCCGTTATTTCATGCGTACAATGTAACGGGTCGTTTAAATGTAATAAAAACAAAGGGTCTCTGCTCAAATTGCTTACGCCCGAATCACGGTGCGGATAAATGCTTCTCTAAATCGAATTGCACGAAGTGCAACGCACGACACCACACTCTGTTGCACGAACCCGTCAACGTCATAGTTCCGGCTAGTAACGTTAATGTTGAGTCAGTGCAACCAGCGCCTGCGACGAATCCTGCTGTTACTATGAGTTCAACAAGTACTAATACAAACGCGCATGTAGGGAGCGGTCGCGCCCTCGTTCTTCTGGGGACATGTACCGTCCGCGCGTCTGGACCAAATGGCGACGTGAATGTCCGAGCGCTAATTGATAGCGGAGCCCAAGACTGTTTTATAACCTCCGCCTGCGCTCAGCGTCTAGGGTTACCGTTGCGTCGTTGTAATATTGCCGTCGCTGGGTTGGGTAATAACACCGTACATCAAATAAAAGGTGTAACGTCGTGCGCAATCCAGCCACGCGATTCAGATAATCCACGCTTTGATATCTGCCCCATTGTTATGGATGCGATCACAAATCAGATGCCGACCGTGGAAGTACCTGCCACCGTTCGGGATGCTTGTAAACATCTGATATTTGCCGATGAAGGTTTTGATAAACCTAGCGACATTGAACTGCTTCTGGGCGCTGAATTATTTCACAACCTTTATGATGGTCAGCGTCTGGACCTAGGTCCGGGCTTGCCTGCTGCGTTACATAGCGTGTTCGGTTGGGTTATAACAGGTAAACTGGATCCAAAGTGTCGACCACCATCAACCACTACCTCGCTACTAGTATCTACACTTGACCTCGAAAAGGTGATTAAAGGTTTCTGGGAAGTCGAAGAGCCACCGTCCGCTACCTTCACAAACCCAGAGGATGAGAAATGTGAGCAGTTATATTCCAGTTTAGTGCAGCGGAATCCCGATGGAAGGTATGTCGTTCCGATACTGCTCAAGGAGGCGTGCGGTGATCTTGGTGAATCGTACAACTCCTCATTAGTTCGGTTATTCAAACTGGAAAAACGACTCTCCCAGCAAGTCAAACTGAAAGAAGACTATGTTAACTTTATGCGCGAGTACGCCGATTTAGGTCACATGCAGCTAATGGAAGAACAGGGAACTGCTGTCAATATTATTCCGCATCACTGCGTGCTAAAGCCAGATAGTTTGACGACAAAACTGAGGGTAGTATTCGATTCCAGTGCAAAGACGTCCAATGGTACTGCACTTAATGAAATGGTTCACATAGGCCCGAAACTTCAAAATGATATCGTAGATATTATCACTAAATTCAGAATTCCGAACGTTGTATTCACGGCAGATATCTCAAAAATGTACAGAAACATTGAACTTAGACCTGAAGATCGTAAATATCAACATATTCTATGGCGGGACTCCCCGGAGGATCCCGTTCGTGAGTTTGAGCTCACTACCGTTACTTATGGAGTGAGTAGCTCACCGTACCTGGCAATCCGTACTTTGCATCAGTTAGCGAGTGATCATGGTGCACAATGGCCTCAGGCCGCTGCGATTGTGCGACAGGACACTTTCATGGATGACATCACAGCAGGGGCAACATGTGTAAAAGACGCAATAAAATTGAAAGATGACTTGATCAAACTTCTGAACTGTGCAAAGTTTGAGCTAAGGAAGTGGAGCAGTAACTCAACTGAATTCCTAGCTGAACTGCCAGTAGAACATTGCCAGATTCCGAAAGCGTTTTGTGACGAGAGTAACCAACACACGCTTAAAATCTTAGGAGTCCAGTGGGATCCGGCGCAGGACCTTTTCACTTACTCGCTGACAGAGCTAGACACCAAATGTACTAAACGTGCAATATTGTCAAATATTGCTCGCATTTATGACCCGCTCGGATGGTTGACACCGGTGGTACTATTAGCCAAACTCCTCATCCAACAACTCTGGCGTCTTCAGTTAAGTTGGGATGAAACCGCTCCCAATGAAGTTTTATTACAATGGCAGGATTTTCGTTCGGAACTACAACATTTACATGAAGTAAGAATCCCACGTCAAATGGTGACGTCCAATGCTACTCAATTTGAGCTTGTCGGATTTTGTGATGGATCGACAAAAGGATATGGTTGCTGCATCTTCTTGCGCTCCTCAAACAACTGTACAACCTCTTCACACCTGTTAATTGCGAAATCTAGGGTGGCGCCTTTAAAGCTCTTAACCGTCAACCGTCTTGAGCTTCTTGGCGCCAGCTTACTAGCACGCGTCATGAAGCACATGTTTCAGTTGCTTCAGCACCAGATCCACATACGTAGGATCACTGCGCTTACAGACAGTAGCACAGTTCTGGCCTGGTTGAATACACCACCATATAAATTGAAGACGTTCGTGTCTCATCGCGTGACTAAAATCACCGATGAAGTAAGCGTTGAAAATTGGTACCACGTATCAACGCACGATAACCCGGCTGACTTATGCAGTCGTGGATTAAGTTGTTCGCAGCTAATTGCATCTTCGATCTGGTGGTTCGGACCACCATGGTTGTCTGCAGACTTTGAAACCTGGCCCATTCAAAGGAAGTCTTTAACATCAGATACTATACCCGAAATACGAACGGCAGCTTATGTTTCGCTCCCTGCAGCAGACGCAAAAGAGTCTAGCGTGATCACGAGGTTGCTGGAAAATCACTCATCTTTATCTCGAGCCCAGCGTATTCTAGCCTGGTGCTTACGCTTTGCTAACGGTGCAAGAGGTTCCACCGTGAGGACCGTTGCCTCCGGACTAACGGTTAAAGAACTGGATGCTGCACTTCTTAAACTCATTCAACACGAACAAACCTTATTACTTTCAGATGATATCGCTTCCATTAAAGGCAAGAACCCCTGTCAACGCTCCATACAAAAGTTGAATCCGTATATTGACGAAGCTAATCTCTTACGTGTGGGGGGCCGATTGAGCAATGCTCATCTACCACAAACCGCGATACATCCCTTCCTGCTACCAAAATGCTCTCGACTCTCATTACTACTGGTCGATCATTTTCATAAACTATATTTACATTGTGGGCCACGTACTTTACAGTCCCTAGTGCAACGGAAATTTTGGATCTTAGGAATTCGTAACTTAATTCGTTCTCGTTTGTCCAAATGCGTTACGTGTTTCAAGGTCAATCCAAAACCATGTCAACCGTTGATGGGTAATTTACCGTCACCGAGGGTCCAACCTTCACGATGTTTTCAAAATATTGGAGTAGACTTTGCGGGGCCCTTCGCCTTGAAGGAAAGTCGTAGGCGAAATGCTTCCACCTATAAGGTGTATGTTTGCGTGATGGTGTGCTTGGCAGTAAAAGCAATTCATCTTGAAATTGTCACGGACTTATCGACTCCTGCCTTCATCGCGGCGCTCGATAGATTCGTGTCCCGCCGGGGATTGTGTCGACAAATTATCTCTGATTGTGGGACGAATTTTGTCGGGGCGAAACGTTACCTGGGTGAGGTTCAGCAATTTTTGTTAAATAACCAATCTGAAATGGACGTAGACCTAGCAAAACGAGGAATAGTGTGGCACCTAAACCCCCCAACTGGAAGCCATTTTGGAGGAATATTTGAAAGTGGAGTACGATCCATGAAATATCACCTAAAACGCGTTATAGGTCTTCAAGTGCTAACCTACGAAGAACTAACAACGGTACTCTGCAAAATTGAGGCGATTCTCAACTCTCGCCCCCTTTGTGTTATATCGACACTACCGGACGAAGTCGATGTTCTTTCGGCCGGACATTTTATAACTGGAGGCCCGTTAGTATCCTTACCCGAAGCCCCACTGCAAGACTCGAATATTTCTCCGCGCGAGAGATGGCAGATGCTTCAGAAACTAACTCAAAGCTTCTGGCGTGTTTGGCAACTTGACTACCTTCACACGTTGCAGCAGCGGGTTAAGTGGTTCCAGGGTCAGGCCAATCTTCAAGTGGGAGACGTCGTTATGATCATGGATCAAAATCTGCCTTCTCTGGAGTGGCGTGTCGGAAAAGTAACCGCTCTTCATCCTGGCTTGGACGGTGTAGTACGAGTGGTTACTCTTCATACACAAAGGGGCTGTATTCGACGACCGGTCTCGAAACTCTGTCCATTACCTCTTAACGATTAGCATTATAAGTATACTTAAGTTGTCCATGAATACATGTATTCTTCCTCAATAAAAAAAAAAAAAAAAAAAAATAAAAAAAAAAAAACAAATTAAAATTAAAAAAAAAAAAAAAATGTATTAGAGCAAAAGGCGGAACAAAGGTTACCTGTAGTTAGTAATAAAGTAGACTTAGGTGTTAGCAAAGTAACAATAAAATTCTTTATTTACTTGCTAAGTAGGGTAGGATAAGGAAGGTCTCCGACCTCATGATTGAATGAGCACAAAATTTGTCTAATGCGGCACATAACTGTTTTGTCGAACCCAAATATAACCGTAATACCTATTTTCAATGCATTCGCATTTTCTTTAATGTGACACTTCTTCATGAAATCCCTTAAGAGATTTCAAGTGGGGGGGTATGTTATCGCTTGCACTCCCTTATCCTAATTTCCCCTTTCCACCTCGGCCAAAACATACACCGGGAAGTTCGAATCGCGCGCGCAACTAGATCACTGCGGACAGCTAGTTACACCGTATCGCCGCCTGCTGCGCCGCGGCGCCACCATCAATGCGAGTGAAGTTCGAATGGCGTCTGCGATTTAACCGATGTGCCGTGCGTGAAAAATAAACATTTTGGATTGCCAATACTATGTAAAAACGATCGAAACAGTGCGGATCAAAGGCCGGGGTAAGTCTCCTTCATTACCAACCTTTTCCTGACGTTTCTCGTCATTGCAAGCAGTTCAGGGTGTTTTGTTCATATTGGCACGTTTTTTCAAAATTCAAAAGTAAATTCTCTGTTTTATGTTTAAATAACAACTTACAAGTCACGACAAGTCGCATCAGTCACCTTGAATAATGTCATAGGAGAAACCATAATATAAAAAATCTACCCTCATTATTAACAAAAAGTTCCGATACCGAGAATACTTTGTACTCGCCTCGTATGTGTTGAATAAAACACAAGGCGTTGAAATAAAGAAAGCCGATGTGCATTCGCCTTAAAATTTGATATCTATAGTAAAATTTAGTTAAGTATTAATAATTTCGTAAATATTTCAATTTCTTTAATCAATAGTTATGATCTCGTATTTTTTATTTTTTATTTGACTGAGTGACGAGACGAGCAGGTCGTTCACCTGATGGTAAGCGCTACGCCTGCCCATAACAGTCACAGCATCACCCAGAACCCTGCATTGCATAATCCTGCGCGGCACTGCACTGCGCCCGTCACCCTGAGACATCGTCTCCAATGTCTCATACACCAAGTATTTTTGTATGAACGCTAACAAAAAATAAAACGCATTTTATCGAATGAAAATGAATAAACAAATCAGTGTGTCCAGACTACAGGTCAACCCGGATTTATCAAAATTCCGCGACCACAATAATAAATAAAAATATTAAAATATAAATATTATCAACTTTCCTTAAACCCGAAATTTGTAAATTAGGTTTCGACTTTCAACTATAATAAGACAGTGTGTGTTAGGAACACATTATATTATTATTTATGCTACTTTTGTACCTTGATATCGACATTGATGATGGGCGTGGCTTCCTCTTGCACCACAAGGACATAGCTAAGTTCTCCGTTGCTGTCCTTGGATGGTACCAGCGTCACAGTCTGGAATCCTTCAGCTGGAACTGCCTGCACCACATTTGGAGTGGTTTCTTCTACTTCGACCGATTCCTAAGAACGTTTTGTTTGTTGTGTTGTTTGTAGAATCAGCGGACACTATGGTTATTAGGTCTCACGATTCAAGCAGCCCAGGGCTGGTCATTACTACGTCCACAAGGTAAATATTTGCAAGGGTAAGGTCAACAGACGAGGTCAAGACAAAAACCTTGAATTCAAAACAACGCCACGACCACGAAGTCTAAGTTAAAAAAAAAACAAAAGCATATTCTGAATTGTAATACACATCAGTGGAGCGAAAAGTTTACCTGTATCTGTAGGTTTTCATCCGGTCCCGCCAAGGGCAAAAGCTCATCCCCGGGCTGGTAGTAATACCGTCCTTCCTCATCCACGAAATAAGTGACTCCGCTGGTATCAATTTCATCATTCAAGTCGTTATTTTCCACGACAACTGGCACCTCTGGAGTTATTGTGGTAGCTAGTGAAAAAAAATACAGTCCTTAATTAGTTTTAAAATTAACAATGCATTCTAAGAATGTCACAGCATTTGTAAGTTAAAGAGCTTAGCTTATTGCCTGTGCTATTATGAAATTAAATTAAGTCGATTTATAAATTCTATTGTATCATTTCCAATCGAACGTCAAAATTAAAATACAAACGGAAACCTTACTTATTATTGTGGTTGCTTCTGGCGCTTCTGGGACTTCTGGGACTTCTGAGCCTTCTGGGACTTCTGGGACAACAGGCGCGACAGGAGCGACACTAGGTTTATGAATCTTTGTATTTTTATAGGATCTCTTTGTCCGCGGCATAGCTATGACAAAATATTACATATTATTAATAAATATCGTGAGAAACTTAGGGGGCCTGAGTGGGAAGGAGTAGGTACAAAATTGATATGCTTCGTAAGTAATAATCCAGACAATCAAGACAATCCAGGGCGGCACGCTAGTAAAACTACGATTAAAAGCTACTTAAACTGTTGTCATAGTTTTCACGAAATTTTTAAGCAGGTGCAGGGGTTAGTGTTCCAGCACTTTATTGGGTTTGTAATCATTAACGCCCATTAACACGTCAGGCTCGAAAGGATTTTCAGAAAAAACGGAATATTACAAGGGCGGGGCCGTGTAGCGAGATATTATGACGTACACTAATTTTGCGGTTAAGGTAGGATTTTTCCCCTTTTCGGTGTCACGTTTCCGCTATGTGGTACCAAAAATATATATGTATATCATTTCGGAGGTATGGCGGAGGTGCGGCGAAACCTCACCACGTATCCACAAAGGTGAAGGAAGGGTTAAAAAGTTGCTAAAAAACGTAAAACTTCAAGACTAAGGCTAGGGCGACTTAAAGGAACTCATAAAATGTGAAATGACCCAATTTAAACTCCGCTTAACCTTGTGCGTAGCTTTAACATTAAGTACGACGTCCATTAAGCGTAAATCTAGATTTAAGCAAACATCAAATGTACTTAGTGACAAATAAGTAAGTGTTGAAAAATAAGTTAATTTTTATATAAGCTTTGAATTGAATCTCGAAATAACAAAATTCAGATAGAAGAGATTTTGGTGCAAGGCGTCTTTAGTAGACAAAGCCAAATCGGAACCAATCACATTGATTTGGTCGTCAAAGTCTGACACACCCCTCCTTCCATACAATCCCCAAAAATCCACTATGAAGTATCCAATATGCAGTAGCAAATTTCATAACTTGATAGATCGACTTCTCGTATGAGGAATTTGAATTGAATAAGAGGAATGTGCCTGGAGGGAAGCCGGCACGCCATACATATCTTTAAAATCTAGCATAGCATAATAATATATATATATACGGGACAAATATCACGACAATGACATCAAGCTTAAATAACCGTTGCTATTTATATAATAATATCTACCTAGGCATAAATAATATATAAAAGCAACATACCTCTTACGGACTGATTAATGGGGAAATCTCTAAAACTACAAGAGCTACAAAGCTTAAATATGACATGCGAATTATTCTTGAGTACTATATAAATGCTAACTATGAATTTTACAAAAGGACTAAATTAGGGGTCGGGAAAAGGGGGATAAAAGTTTATTTGTAAGTCCTTAATTTTTTTAAGTTAAAGTAATGAAAATCGTTATTTAGGTCAATAATTTGCGTTTTAAATTCTAATACAATAGTTTTTCGACCGGAATCATTTAAAGAACTGAATGCATTTGAATATCTTTGATAAAAACCGAATGTTGCGTGGCTCGACTTATTTGTACCGTTGACATTCGTAGTTTTACCCTGGGAACATAGTTTCTGCGGATATTAGTAATTACGTGGGGCGTAGCTAGTCATCAACAAAAAGGGGTACATTTAGAATTAGGTAGGAGAGCTTCCTTGCCTTCCAAAGATCGATTAATACATTCAAGTCATTTCAAGTCTTTTTCAAATCAGATGTAATTTATTTTCCCATTTATTTTACACTTTCGCTACCCTCTTTTCCTTATAATGAAAGTTTGAAAATGTTTATGAGTGCGTATACTTTACGTAACCTACCTACGTTTCCGGGAAACCATAAAAAGTTTCGTCCAACTTTTTCAACCAACCCTACGAATAAGAAAATCTCCGCCCGAATATTTCCTCAACCAAAATTACAAGGTAAAATTTGTTTTGCAAATCAGTCAGTCGTATTAAGCAGTCGAACGAGGTGGTCGTTACACTCAGTGGCACCTCAGACACTGATTGGGATACCGTTTGTGCTTTGGAGAAAATAAAAAAATGGAAGATAAACGTATTCCTCGCGTTATTGTTGACGAGCTGCTCGCTTTCGTGCAACAGAATCTGGCAATGAGACCGGAGCTACACATCGAAGATATATGCATTTCTACCTTCACCAAGAACGAAATCGAAGCCGCCAGGAAAAAACTAGTTGACTCCACTTTGACCACGGTCTCCGACGTGGCTACGAGTGACGAGTCGAGTGATGAACGCGGCGAGAACCACATTAACACCATAATGCACATTTTCGAAAACAAAGACCTAGACATCCCTACATTTGTGGCACGGCTTGAAGAAGTGGAGTCGCGTCTACAGCCTGAAATTTCAAAGGCTGCAAGACGGGAGCAGTATCTCACGGAAATCGCGCGCCTGAGAGCTGAAGTCGCTGAAATATATGCTGAAGTGCAGAATTTACAGAAAATTAAAATCCAAGGTAAGTTAGTATTTTATCAAAGCTTTATGCTAATATATTTTAACATGTAACTTTATGAATATTGGTAATTTATCAATTAATATTTCAATTTATAACTCTACACATAAAATGTGAAGCTATGCAACTGACACGACTAAAGAAAAGTTGCATCTATATATTTCAGGGTTCCTATTATGAGTAATAATATCAAAACAAAGTATTTTGAAAAAAGTTATGAAAAATGCCCCAATGGTATAGTTTAAAAACAATATCATGTTTTTTATTTTATCTAAGGTGTTTCTGTACATATCAGGCAAGGTTAATCCCTTCCTATATTCAAAACTATAGTTTATAAACATTTTTATGTCCCTAAATATGTCTAAAATAGTAGACTGCTGAACTGGTTTTTACATTTAGGCACTGTTACTGACTGTGTGTATTTTCCAACAATGGTGTGGCATCTGTGTGAGCCGCACTGTAGTAGCACCGAGTTAAACACTCACATCTGTGCTTTGCCACACGGCCAGCACGTAAGCTGCACTAACACAACTTTTGTGTTTTCCTGCACCAGCGTAAAGTTATACAATACCCAAAATCTGTGTTTTCAGCGGTAAATGTGTTAAGAGTTTTATTAGATTTTCATTTTCTTTTCAGGTGACAGAAAACGGTCGTGGTGTAGCCATGGAGCGCCATACCCCTGTGTCGATGCCAGAGCCCTTAGCGCCGACACAGATATTTTGCCTACTCAGTCCGTCGCCAAGAGTAACCCGAAGATTCGAAGAATCGACAGGCCATAAGAGTGTACTTTTATAGTTTCTTCAGTTAAACTGTAACAAGTAACTCAAATGAATTACTGTTTGAACATACACTTTAACAGTGAAGAGGCAAGCGTTCTTTGATGTAAATACTTCCATATTGCTGCTTTTTGAGTCGGGTTCTGAACCAGGACCCCAATATTATCTTGTAAAATGTACATTATAATGAACTTTAGAATAACACTGTTCCTATTAACTCTAGGTAGAAATCTATATGTGCTCAATTCTATATAATAGTGTATCTTGGTTAATTATTTATTAATAGAGTAAAAATTATAATTAGAACTTATTAATGCTGGTTTTCTTCCCCGACCCTCTGCCTCTGTTGATTTACTCATAGATCAAATTTGTGGTAGGTAAATCATTTGTTTATTTATCTTACAACAAAAACCATGATTAATTGAAATATATTATAGGACTTTGGTCTCCTAATGAAGGCTAATATCACAGATTTTATTTGCTTAATTTTGTTCTTTTGATTAAAGATATGAGATGACAAAACAGTTGAGATTAAGTAATTCTTTAGCCACATATTTAAATCTTGGCTCCTAACTAGAACTGTCCCTAGGCAACCAGGAATTATGGCCCAAAAACAAATGGCAGCTACACACAAATATGTGCTGTCTTGGCTGATTGATGGTCAATACTTGATCGAGGCAGCAATTGTTATGGTGTTGGATTGATTTGATTTAGATCAGTGGGTTGTTATACAGAGTGGATAATAATGATTCAACAAAAACAATACTTGAGTAATTAGGAACCCAGCCTTTTGAGCTCTCTATTCAAATTTATTATCAATCCTAACTTTTTTTGATAGTTTGTTATGGTACCCTACCTGCCTAGATAAAACTATTTCTGAGGACTTTCTACTTCCTGTATTGGTTGGTATTTCTAAGTCTGGTGGAATGTTTAGGTAGGACTGTTCGTTATGTAGGTTGCTTTACCCAGCCATCTATCAAACATGCAATCAATACACCACTGCAGATACATAACGAGATTGCAACTTCTACGTGTGCAGGCTATAGTCAAAGCCTAAAACAATATAGAATAATTTAACCTTACCGCATCTCTCCTCTCCCTTCTCTACCTTCTTCTTTAAAGTTTTAATATCAGGACGACGACGGGAACGAGTACGATTTTGACGACGGGCCGCCATCTTATACATCCCCTACTTCTTTTCGTGATTATTTCAAGCGTAGCATACTATTCAAATCCAGTGCTTATTGTTTTGATTTTCAGTTTTTTTTTTAAGTCTTCCATGTAAATAGATACAAATTAGCGCCACCAACACCTAAAACTAGTAAACTGGCGGCGCTAGCGTCAACGAAAACGATGGAGGAAGAATCACTAGAATCGATAGCTCGAAGTTTCACGTAACGAGTCACTTTCTGGAGCAGAGCGTGAGCACATTTTCGATGATAGAATAAGAATCGTTCAATTAATCTTAAAACTAAAAGAGATAGCACGGCATTTTGGTACCTGAATCCATGAAAGTGAACTTCTAAGCTTCTAATTTTTCTCAATGAGGGCGTTTTAATCAATTCGTTTGCGCGATAGGTCGGCTGACGGTCGACGGACGCCCCGAAACGATGTTGCCAGCTGATACATCCCTATTTTTCCTAAATTGAGAATAATCACTAGTAATGAGTAATCACTACTTATCACACAAATATGTTTCCTTTACTATAAGGAATGGGTTTCAATATTAATGCTTAAGCTACATCAATTTAAAAATCATTATCCAATTCAAGCAGTTATTTATGGAATGGTGGTCAGTGTAATGTTTGCTAAACTCTAGTTAAATTGAATAAGCAATTGGGCAGTAAACCCCGGTAAAGAATCTATCTGTATGCCAAATTTCATCCATATTCATTTAGATAATTTTGTGCGATTGAGTAACCATCAGCCAAACATACAAACTTTCACAATTATAATAATTAGTAGGCTATTAGAACACAATATAATAACTATACAAACATGACTGATTTTTCAAGGTGATTTGGTTCCTGAGCCCAGACCTATAGATACATTATTCGATGGGGTATGAGCCCAATAAATTAATTGATATTCATTACACTGTGCTAATATTATTACCTGCAATGCGTTTAAAAAATCGCTATTAATAGGTCATGTCGCTAAAACTAGCAACACTGCCCTGCATACAAAATGGCCGACTGTAGCGACATGGACGACAATGACACCAAGAAGCAAGCGAATCCTGCTTAGGTGCTGCCAGTATAAATATTTTTTGTTGCCTACGTGCAAAACTAGGTGGCAGGCAGGCAGTACAGAAAAACGACCAAAAACTTTTATGTCACAGAAAAAGGTACGGTTTTGTCATGCGAGTACAAATAATATAAATTGAAAGAATATTTCATAGGTATGTACATAAATAACTACATAAATAACACGGACTTTTTAGCCAATTGTTTTATTGCTCAAATTCTGCAAAGTCAAAACATTAAAAAAGGACTTTTTTGGTGGGAAACATTATTACGTCCGTTTATATTTTAGTTTTATTTTTATCTTATGTACACCTCTTGTTTTGTGCTTTTAGTCAGTACACCAATGTAAATTATTATTTTATTTTATTTTCACATAAATAGTAACATTACAGAATATAAACATTTTATCATAGTAAAATAAAATTTAGAAGGTAAAGTATCATCATTATTATGTCAATATGTGGGTAGGTACCTAATATGTATACATTTCAAATATTTGTAAAAGTAGGTCAAGTAGGTGCCTAGCTCAGAACTCTAGTAGTATTTAAAGTCTAGGTTGTGTTGTGTTGTATTGTGTGGTATAATTACAGCGTCAAATAATAGGTAGGTACCGACAGTTACTTTTGTTAGTTTTACAGCTGGAAAATCAAAATGCAAAATCAAAATTCTGATGCATCACTACACGATACGTCAGACAATGGTGAATCTATAGCTTTATTTCAAACTACTTATAATAAACCTTCATGTTAAAATTTCAACTCCTACGTGATGGTCGAGTGTAACAGATAAGTGGGACGGCTGCTGTAAAATTTCTCACATACGTCGATAAAAAGTTTTACTTAAAAATCAATTATTGTTATCAATCTGCGTTCTGAGTGATTCTACCTACTGTATAATGATCCGGAATAAAATTTAACATAGTAAAATTAATATAAGTATTACTTATAATAAACATTTACATATTTAAAGTAAATAGAATAGTAAATAGAAGTACAAATGGAATACACAATCAGATGTGAAGTAAGTAGGTACTATTAAGATAACGACTATTAGCTCAAAATACTAAAATTGGGGTAATGCGTGATACATTCAGGGGTACTGAACACTTTCCATAATAAGGACCACGATTTTCAATTAAAGTGCAAACTGTTATTTATTATACAAGATATAACGATAAGATAAAAATAATAAGAAGAGATGAAAATTAATTAAAATATAAGGCGCTAATCTTTCATTAAAAGTGGGTGGTGAAACGTTATTATTAAAAGCTGTTGTCTAACTTTAAAATCATATAGGCAACCCATAATCACAACAGTGGTTGTTGAGATTATGGTCGAAATAGTCAAAATTTACTTAAAATTACTAATTTAAGAAGTTCTATTTCCAATCTACCAAATTTCATAAATATCGATCAAGAACAGCTTGAGAGTTATCGTCAAACACAATATTACGTAGGTACATACAAAACCTAATAAAAATAACATAAATTACATATATTACATACAAAAATAACATCCAGGATATTAAAAGGGAGCTTCTAATGAAATTTGATAGATATTCTATTGACCACAGTCAAGTACGAGACACACATTTTTTTTATCATCATTATCATCATCAACCCAAGTCGGTCCCATGTTGAGTACGAGTCTCCTTTCACTTTTGTGAGGAGGATTAGGCGATAATTCACAATGGTGTCTCGATGCGGATCGACAAACAAATACCTTCAAAATATTTCTCGGGCATGTGGGTTCCCTTCAACGAAAAGCGAGTGACAATATTACCTTTGATACTTACTTACTTTGTACTCGGTAAGCGGTATCTTTTCCGCAACTAGGTCGTCAATCGGCCCTTTTAGCGTGAGAGGGTGGCGGTTGCTACTTCGGCTACCCGATGTCCTCCAGGAAGTCCAGCAGCTTGCGTATCACGCTGCAGGTCTCCCGGTGTACCCAGAAACTTCGCCCTTTGAGTTACCTGTGATATATCTACGTAAATATTTTTAAAATGTTGTCAACTTCTGGTTTGGGGTAAATGCGTCATAGTGGTGCACTTCCCCACGGACAGTAAGCGCACTTACCTCACCGTTTCTTCTTGATTAGCAAAATTTAAGTTTTTCTAAAACAAATTATACATAGAATAGAATAGAATAGAAAACTCTTTATTGTACACCAGAAACAAAATTAAACACAGTACAGAAAAATTACAATAGGTAAACAAGTGTAGTACAATGGGCGGTCTTATCGCTGAAAGCGATTTCTTCCAGACAACCTTTGGATGGACAGTAAAAAACATTTTACGAAGTAGGGTGGGTGGCGTACTTACAGTATTTAACAGTCACAATACATTTAATACATGGGGGATAGAAGCAAAATAATTATATCACACAGGTATAATAAGAATAATGTTCGCTGATTCAAATTACTAGCTAGGTAGTCATTTTTTTACTAAGACTACCTGCGACCTGCTGTTTCACCCGCGTAGACTTTTATCACACAGAAACCGTAAAATAAAAAAATTCAAAATCTGTGTGCCAAATATCATCCAAATCCGCTCAGTATTGATCGACAAGATCTGGTTTTACTGTTTCGCCTGCGATTCAGACACATTCCATTGAATAAGTTTGCGTATATCATGCGGAAAGTAAGTTCAAGAGGAGGATGCATACCATATTTTAATTAATTTATGTTATTTATTAATGGAAATGGAAAGAGGGAAGAGAGGCCTTTGCCTTGCAGTGGGATAAGCGTGGCTAATAACATAACATAACATAACATAACATTAATGGAATGGTCCGATCACCACGTCGCCACATCCATCGAGAGAGAAATTTTAATGCAATGAATCAGGAGGCGTTGATTAGTTCGAATTAGATTAGTCTATTGGTGAATGTAGAGCATGACCTCCCCAACTCCCTCAAAAAATCCTATCGGTCCATGCGCCAAACACCTTGTATTTAGACATAGCTACATATACATTCCATTCAAATAACATAACCCACCTTCTGGCGCAGTCGAGTAAAATCAGAAATGTATTTTGCAATGACTGGGGTTATTTCTGATTTTTATTCCCATAATTGTCTCCAAGTGGGCCCCACCAGTGGCGAATGACACTTTCCTCATAAGGGCTCTTGTAATATCCATCCACCAAAATTAATTGATTTATGGGAGCCCGTTGTTGGAAAGTGTCCTAACCCTCCCACGAAGACGCCTGACCCCTTTTACCATCCAATAATATGACTGTTTTTCAGATACCATAAATGTATATCAGAAGTACCAGAACCCTTATTTGCTTCAAAACTATTTGTCACGCGCCTGAAACGCGCTATCATCCTGGGCCGTTATTCGCTATTCCGCAAGAGATTCCTTGCCTAAAACGCGTGCTGTCATAATGAGCTTTAAAATTATTTTGAACCTTGAAACTTGTCGAATCGCGTTAGCTTCCCGCGTTATTTTGATAGTTCAAAATGAGCGCGTTACGATTCTAGGTGGTCATAGCGAGTGCCGGCCCAGGGTAGCATCAGGCCCGGATTATCCATAAAGCGAATTAGGCAACTGCCTAGGGGCCCACGGGGGCCGAGATGATACGGCCGATGCGGGCCACGCACAAAGAAAAAAAAACGTTGCACAAAAATATTGTCTTTTGTTATATTTTATCCCATTTAGCAAGATGAATTTAAAATAGCCGCGTTATCATAAATTATCTATAACTTTAATATAACCTATTCATTACTTAAGATCATTTCAATGCAAAGCAAGAAGAAGGAGTCGATCTGATCGACTCGACATTTATTGTAATAGAAAAAAAAAGTAAGAAAAGGATAATGTAAAGGGGCCTAGAGAATTGCATTGTGTAGGGTTTATCCGGCCGTGGGTAACATAAGGACACTAGGTCGAGTCCTTATCTGTTGGGGTGCGGGCCAGGTAACCTCCACGAGTGCCCGGCTGTTGTTCGTCCCTCTTGATGCGTTGCATCCGGAGGGAAGGGCAGCAGCTGGGACGGTGCACCCTGGGGTTCGGTCAGCAATTCTCCTAGGGGAATTGGTGGCCGTAGCGAATAACCTGGCGAGAGGAGGTCCTTCGTGTGTCCCTCTGATCAGCAGAGGGCACAGTGAGGGACCAATAACGGGGACTTTTGGGCCGCGGATCGGGGGGTCCAACGCCCAAGATACAGAAGTCCCGAGCTGAGGTGCGCCCCGTGTGTTCCGGGACGCACCCAGCGGAGAAAGAGGCTCAAGCCTCACTCGGCGAGCCCGAAAGGGCGCCCGCAGAGGTGGTCGCGGAAGCGCCGTACGTCCCCGTAACCACCTCCACAATGCGGAGAGGAGAACACCCCGGGGTTTTAGTGGGTAAACCCCCCGGGGGGCGGGTGGTATGCCTAATGCATTTCCCCGTCTAAAAAAAAAAAAGGCCTTATCTGTTACGATAAGGTATGCGCGATTACGCGTGCATTCGTACCACATTGGGGCCGTCTATTAATCAGTGATGTTTTTTTTAGCCTTTTTTAACCCCCACCTCTCCTTAGTGATACATGGTGAGGCTTAAGACTAACCCCCCCCCCCCCCCCCCCCCCCATCACGTGTATTTTTTATTACTACAGACTATAAAAGAATCTTAAAATTTTTAGAAAAGCCGCTTTTCGGTTTAGAAATCGCACGTTTGACAAAAATACGTGATATTTTACTACCCCCCCCCCCCCTGTGGTATTTCGTGATTTTTGCTAACCCCCTCCCCCCATGCCTCACGCGATTAATGGACGGTCCCAATACAAAATTTTAACGCAAACTCGGGTTTTGACTTTGCGAAATCAGTGGAGATCGAGCAGGGTTCTGTTTATAATTTTTTAACTCCTAAAATTTACCAC
This sequence comes from Campaea margaritaria, assembly GCA_912999815.1. NCBI lineage: Eukaryota > Metazoa > Arthropoda > Insecta > Lepidoptera > Geometridae > Campaea > Campaea margaritaria. The sequence continues at coordinate 15,023,529 of OU538788.1, forward strand.
CGTGAACGAAGTCACTGAAAACAGCTAGTTATAAGTAGATCGAGATAAGCTTATCTTGACAACAAAAGTAACCAAAAAAATAAAAAGATGTTAGAATCAAAAACTAAAGTATTCAATGCCAAATATTTTATTAAGTACACACTTAAAGCATTTCAAAAATAAATAATTGCTGAGTCAAACCATTCCTACTTACTATGTTTACGTAGGAATATAATTATACAATTTTAAAGAACAGTTTAAAGTTAAAACAGAACAACACACATTTTACAGCACAACCATAATAATTATAATCAGTATCTAAAAAGTATAATAAAAAATCAGTAGGTCGCGTTTCGATGCAAATATCAATCTTAAAATCACTTTGAAATAACTTTACTTAAACATAACTTAGTATAGTACTGTAATTTAGAATAAGAACTTTAGTTCTTATTAGGTACTAATCGTAAGTTCACACAAAAAGCGACACAGCCACATAGTATACTTATAATAATTATAATGATTTTAATACAAAGCATCAAACCTATGGCTTGTTTGCAACAGAATGTGGGAAAAACAACGCTTGCTAATTTCCAATAACTCACAAACATCCCTAGTATCTATATAATAAAAATATTCGTACAACTATTAAGTATTACAACCGACAAAATTTTGATTGCAAAACACCTAAAAACTTACAATAATCAAGCGATAACAAACACGAAAACTCTTAAATGGCACTAAAATTTTCTTAAATTTAAAGGGAGTTTATCAGTTTTAAGTAAATCCGATAATTATTAAACAGCGCCTACTACAGACAAATATCAACATCAATAGGTTTTAAAAGTTTACACTTACAGCCCGTTATAACATAACCGGCTAATACTTAATCAAATGACATAATTAGTATTACAGCATAATTGATAATAATAATTGTGCTATGATACCAATAAATAATAGTATAAATAGCATTATTTAATAACACGTTCACTGCTGAACCGATTTACTTTTTTGGTTCCTTTGCGAATGTTCACACAACGTGTGTGTTTACTGTTAACTGGCATTGTGTCGTAATTAAACTCAGTGCGAGCGCACACAGCTGGTGTGACAAAACTAGCATATAGCAGTGCGGGTTCGCACGCCAGGCGTGTTTTTGACTTGCCGTAAAATTATAAAAACACAGACGTGTGTGTTTTCAGCAGTGAACGTGTTATGCCACCGCCACACAGGCGAGGCGCTATTTATCGGTCAATAATACATACAGCTGCATTATTTCGATTAAGGATGTTACGGAGGTGATTTATTCGGTGCCGAAGTCGGAGTCAGAGTTTTTAAATTTGGTTTGTCGGAGTCGGAACCGGAGTCCGGAGGTGGTGGCAGAAGAGATGTGTTAAGAGTAGGACTGATAAAAATAAAAAAGTACAAACATTATTCAAACAACCTCGGCACCTCCGATTTAGAAGTGTCTGAGCCGAAGCGAAGTGTTTAATATTAATCGGAGTTCCGACTTATCGGAGTCGGAGTCGAAGCTCCGTAACATCCTTAATACCGATAACGCTTTTTATTTTATATGATTACATTTTGTATGAACAAAGCGTTGAGTGACGGCATTCGGCGCGCCGCACAATCTACTCGTACAGTGTGGCTTGCCGCTAATGCCAAAATCCAGACAAGAAAAGACTACGATTCAATGGAAAAAACTGTGACTGGGTGGGTTCGTATTAATATACAATACCAATAAATCTGATTTGTTAGATATTTTTTTTATTATTAAAAATACTTTTTTAAGCAAGTCTTCATAGGGTGTAAATTAATAATAATGGTCATGGAGCACCTTTCCAAACTTGGCTCAGAAACCGTATAGGATAGTATAGGATCCAGGACTCTTTCGTCGGATTACAATAATATTATTATTATATAGTTTATTTTATGTAGGTAGCTATGGGAATACAAAATATATAATAAATACGTATTAGTTGGTACTTATTACAAGAGTATATTGTAAATTTGATATTTTTAAGAATAACTAGTTATTAAATATATATTATAATATAAATATATATTTATATTTACCTACAATGCGTTGAAATAACGCGCCATTAGGGGACTATTATATGAATATTGGTATTACAAGAATATTGAACATTTGATATAGGAATAAATGTTTAGTAAATATTATATAATATTATATATGTTTACCTGTGATGAGTTTAAATAACGTGCCAGTATTATATTATGAATATTAGTATTACAAGAATATATTGTAAATTTGATATATGAATAAATGGTTGCTAACTGTATTATATACTTAATAAATATTATTTTATAATAAATACATATACATACTTATAATTATATAACAAATATAGTTTTATATTTATATTTACCTGTATTTATATATTTTTATATATAAATACAGGTAAATATTTATATATTTTAAAATATTTATATATATTTACCTATGATGAGTTGAAATAACGCACCAGAGGGGACTTTAAAGGATGACATGTCGCAGTAATTTATAGTCGTTCAAGAACATTCATTCATTTTTCTGTCCTGTGTTTAATTTTGTTTCTGGTGTACAATAAAGAGTTTTTCTATTCTATTCTATTCTATTCATAATGATGTGTTTATGTAACATTATGTTCAAGATCAAGTGAGAAGCATTCTGTAAACGTATTTTTGAACTTTTGAGATCCTCAATTTCGCTTGATGAGTTTTGAAATAGAAGTGAATTTGAAGATGTAGTACGTAAGTACCTACCTACGAAGGAACTATGTAGGTACCTATGTAATAAAATATACTATCTAAGCTTTTTTTTTAACAGTGCAATATTATAATTATGTCTTTCTCAGCAGCAGCCGATACCGGCAGTGAGTAGGTAATACCGACTCCTCCATAAATTGCCATCCTATCAATAATTAATAAGTTACAAACTAAAAACCGAATAAACCAATAAACACAAAAAATAATAGTAAAATACTTACAAATGTTACGACTTTGGAATGAAAACTAAATTATGAATTAACCAACTTTAAAACAAAATCCGGCAACTTTTCCGAACATAAGCCTCATGTCGCGGTCGTTTCGAATCAGGGCTGTGGTGGTGTTTGATTAGCATGTCTTTACACAGATTCCTGTTTGCGGGTGTGAATCCTCATGTGCCTGGTGATCATGTCGCGGCGACAGGCGGCGTAGGGGCAAGCGGGGCAGCGGTACGGCTTCTCGCCGGTGTGCGTGCGCTGGTGAGTGGCCAGGTGGTCCGACCGCGAAAACACTTGGCTGCAAGCGGAACACGAATACGGCTTGAGTCCGCTGTGTAGCCGCGTGTGTCGTGTCAGCATATCGGAGCGGACGAACCGGCGCTTGCAAACGTCACACGCGTATGCTTTAGCAGATTCTGGCGTGCGGTTCTTATGACGCGACGCGATGTGCTTAGCCAAACGATCGTGGACCGCAAAAGTCTGCCCGCAGGTTTCGCAGACGAACGGATCGGCCTTAGGTGCCGGTGGGGCAGAAGGCTGCGCTTGTTTTACAGACAGATCGAGGGGGAGATCTTCGGGAGGCTCAGCGGACTGTCCATGTGGATCGTCGAACATCAGCCACCTCGGTAACTGGAAGGGGATCTGATTGTTGATCTGCAAGACCAGCTTGTCCAGCAGGGAAGATAAGCGCCGGCACTTGTCGGGGTCTGAAAGACTCAGGTGGTTGAAGGGGTCCCCAGGCATGTTATCGACACCCTCGCTGCTGCCGTCCCCGCGGTCGTGTGCAGCAAAAGCTTGGCGCCAACCTGAAAAAAAGACACGTGTTTTAAAAAACCTTAAGAAACATACTCTAATAGCAAGTCGAACTAAAAAGTTAAAAATAATTAATTTTATGGCAAAAACGTGGGGTGCCTTTTACTATATTAAGTATACCTACCTATATTTATAATTTTAACATTTGATATCAAGTAACCCACGCTTTTTACCCTAAAATTAATTATTTATTTATAATACTTTTTGTTCGGCTTGTTATTTGCTGTTAGGTAGATCGGGTTTTTTATCTATACCTTTTATATATTTTAGTATGTACCTATGAAAAGAGATTTTTTTAAATGATTATACTACCTATAATTGTTTTTATATTGTGTTGTATATTGTATTGTCAATGTTAGTAGCATTCTCTACCAGTAATCGTGGAGGTGCAAACAGAATTGCGGCGGTGTGTTGTATGTTAATTATTATTATTTATAGCTGTCCTCTGTGGTTTCACCCGCGTTTAGTATAATCCACAGGAACCATTAGTTTTGACGGGATAAAAAGTATTCTATGTGTTAATCCAGGTGTCCTATCTGTGTGTTCAATTTCATCCTAACCCGTTTCTGCTTGATTGAGTAACAAACATTTGAATGTTTCATATTAAAATATTTGCAGGATTAGTAAAAGGATTGTCATCGGCCCTCTATACGCGTGTATTCTTTCAAATTTATCGGACGTTTTGATGTTGGTGAAATGTACGTCCAAAGATTTCGTTACACAGATAAATATAGAGATAAAACCGTGTTAAAACAATATGCAAGTAGATAATTATATACATACTAGCGGTACCCTGCCACGCTTCGCTGTGGCGCATTCGCACATTCGCTGATATGTCACTGATTAAAAAAATATATAAAAACAATCCTTGATGCGGATTATATATCATGCTAAAATTTCAGCTCGATCGGTGCAGAACTTTTTCAGTTTTTGAAGCGTACACAAATCAACATAACATTTTTATATATATAGATACACGTATCAATTTAAGTTTGAATGGTTTGCCTGTGCCGCATTTAGAGGCGTCAAGAAAAGCAATCTTATATAATAACCGCATTCGTCGATTGTTTAGTGACCAAAGCATAGACAGTACAGTAGCTGCATCCGCAGAGGAACTAACTCCGCAACTAAGTGCCTACCCTATTTCTCCAAACTCGAATGGACAACAACAGAAGTGGCGCACCGAATACTTTTTGCATGTCTCAGTCAGCCCAATGAAATGACAGACTGGTTTGGGGGCAGGTGAGGTTTTTTCTTCATAGCGAGATGGCAAATATTAGCAGGCAACGATAATTCACTGCACCTTTAGCGCATCTGTCTGTTCATTGACCATCTTGGATGAATGTTATCCATCGCCTGCTATTGGCAAGCTCTAGGTAAGTTTGGACCAATGAGATCTCTTGGCAGCGATACAAAAGGGAGCCCCTAATGTGTCGAGGCCCAATATTATTGCATGCGGGTATAGACGGTTTTGACGGTTTTTTTCGGTATGTACCTACCGTAGGCCTGAGTATAAGAGGCGTAACTAATACCATTGAAATATGGTAAGGGGAGGAACGGGTTCCTGCTGAATAGAACTTTTTAAAGTATTATTCTTGGATGACCACTAAAAACTTTTCTGTACTCGTTAAATATCAAGTCTGGTAATGTTACGATTGCTTTTGCCAGTTAGATAGGTGTGATAGATTACATTGATACTTGGATAACTTTAGTTGTGGAACTCATTCCTTGTACATGTCATTGACTTTAAAACCAACCCGCTTGGTCTGCTTGGTCCATAGACATTTTAAACACCTTAAAATTATATTTCATAAACATACATATTTTTGTCTGTCATAGACATGGCGATGGAGACGTTAATGAACCATAAAAGGCATGACCTAAATATTTTTATACAAACAGTTGATGCAGCGACATCCACTACCGTTCTTTGGTTGGACCCTGACGACGCCGACGTCAAGATCATTAGGCAAGACCAAATGGTAACTATCGAAGATAATAGGATTTGTAGCCGTTGCCCTTGGTAAAACTCTGAGGAGTACTAAAAGTAGTACTAAAAAGGCAAGGCATAGTAAGATATATGTTCTATACAAATATTGTAATACCAAGTTACCGTGTGTGACAGGCTTTATATTCAGTCGGTAAACGATTCGAGAGAACGTGCGTCGACGCAATTTCATTATCCCTATGGTCTGTTACAACAAATAATGGAATGCGATTGCGTTGGGATAATTCAGTACCTACCTCCACTTCAAGTTATCTTATTGGTTCGTGGACTTTACGCTTAGGCATGTACCTACTACCCAGTTGTACTCTTCTATTCCTGTAACCAAGGTAGGTGGTACTAGGTACAAAACGTTAAGAGTTAAATATATCATTGTCTCGGTCTGCTGGTCTTGTTATGTGAGATATTTTAGATGCGCATTTTGATGGTTGACTAGTACCCACTATTATGATTTAGGTATTTATGGGTATAACGACCACTCGCACAGTTGATCACTCGCTAGCAGCCAATAGCCACTAGGAGCTACTCTAAGCTGTGGACACGATCTCTTATCACATTGACTGCTGAACCGGTTAATTTTTTTGGCGCTTCTGCTAATATTCACGCAACGTGTGTTTACTATAAAGCACTGGCGTTGTGTCGTAACTAAACTCAATCAGCTGTGCGGACGCACACAACTGTTGTGATGAAATTGAAGTTGTAGCAGTGCGGGTTCGTACGCGCGGCGTTTTTTCCGTTGCCGTAAAATTATAAAAATCCCAATTGTGTGTTTTTCAGCAGTCTATTTGTTAACTTAGCATTGTATCGACGGGTTTCGCCAGTTGTCGCCATAAGTGTAATAAATGGCCCACGCTCGTTCCTAATGGCCGAGTCTTGTTGCTATTATCGGCCATTTAGTTTCAGTTTTTTTGTATTATGTGCGCCTAACTACTGGTGGCTGCATATGACGCCTGTCACTTCACCAGCCGGCCTGACGCGTACTTTCAATTTAAACACTAGTAGCGACAACTAAATGCTGATCAAATGACAGGATTACTTAACGTTTGTTTATTACTTGTTTTAATTCTCATTGAATAATAACTGTTGTCTGTATTTTTTTATTTACACGTTCCGAAAATCGAAATGGAGATAATTTTTTTTCAATCTTGCAGCAATTGCTACGGAAGTATTTTAATTCAAAGCTTTGGCGTCTTACCTTGAATATAATAATGGGCAGCCATTCTGCAGCCTTACCATCACGTGAACAACCTGCTCACCAGGCTTGACACAATCACTCAATATAGAGATTTAAAACTGTCCTGTGCGGTGACAGAACAGTTTTATTGGCTGACTGGTACTAAACAACGCACAGCCTAACACTAAATCATAAGACCTGTTAAGATCACTATTATATTATCAAACTTAACTGCATTTCAGCACGTTTGACTGATTCCATATAGATTGCAGTATTGTACTACATACCTACAACCCTCAACAAAATCGGAATCTTGGTTAACACGATAATAACACGTTTACTTTCTAAGTTAATAAGATATACGTATGAATTGTGATGATAGCATAGCCCGCTATGCTCCTGCTATCGATTCTAGTTTTACACTAGGTAGGTAGGTACATACATTAATTATATAAATATGCGCTTGCAAGTTCTCGAGGTACCTACCGCTTGCTACTTGCCAAACCCAAATAGTACGTACATGTTTCACGAAGTTCCGAAATGCAGTTTCCCGAGGTGAGTGTCAACTGCATCTATACAAAGCCGTAAGTCCGTCGAAGGCACGTTTTACTTTTATTCTATGTTAAGTAAAGTTATCTATGAGATGCACTCGGTTTTAGCACGAGAGTCGAGGTGCGTACGGTGAACGGTACGTAAGGTCGGCGGGTCGGGCGTGTGACCGGTCCCACCGCCCCCGCACCTTGCATGGAAACATTGGACGTTCACAGGCGGACCAGCGGCATGCTCGGACACAGCGTGCGTCGCGATGCGCGCGTCGCGTTCTACTGGCTGACAGTGACAGCGACGCCCGCGCAGTGCGCACATGCGCGTGCCCCGGCCTGCTGCGGTAACTGAATCTGATGCATCCCGCACCTAGCAAACAAGCACTAAGCAAACCGGTACTATGCTATCTATAGGTACTTCTAAGATATGCATCTGACACAGCCGCCTATTCGCCATCCATCGAATCGTGTGTTTAGGTATTATTTATGTACTTAATCATGATTACAACAAATTAATGCCGTAGTCAACTATTATTTTCATGTAAGTACATCTGTATCTAACTAAATATACTTAGTATAAAAAGGAAACATTTGTATTTTTGTAACTAATAAACCCAAAAACTACTGCCCGCTTTCAAAAATTCTATAAAATACTAGCTGCACCCCGCGGTTTCACCCGCGTAATTCCAGTTTTCCCGCCAGTAGGTACTCTGCATTTCCCAGGTTGAAAACAGCCCATGTCACACACGAAAATAACTAACTGAAGACAAATGGCAAATGAAAAAAAACAAATGGCAAATAGTGAGTTCAAACAAAAACGACAAAGAAAAAAGCACGTTCAGTATTTCCCAAAATTTTTAAATATTCAGCACTGCTTTCTTAATCTTTTCTTTTATAACAACCATATCCTGATAATAACAAATACAAAAATCAGTCAGGTAAAAAAAGAATTAGCAAAATCGGTCCGCCGCCGCCCGGTGCAATATGCATTCATTTTTATATATTATAGATAGAATTAAATATGTATATTACGTAATATACATATTTTACATTTTTTATTTTTGTTTTAAACCGAATTGTACACCTCACTACAACTGTACCCACACTTTGTGAGTTTAGAGCGAACCAACGGGTAAAAGTTACATGATGAGGACGATGTCGTCTTTGCTTGACGTATCCGTCAACGGCGAACCCTGTTAGCTCCGGGGGTGAGAGCGCAGGTGGCTGGCAAAGCCAAACTTTGTCTTGAAGGTCCTGTTACATGGCGCACAGTGCAACTGACCAGTTGAGTTATAGGAAGGCTTAGGACGATTTTTTAAGGCGCTTTGAATCCAGGTCTTGTAATCGTTTCTGTTCAAAATTAGTCACGGCCTTATTAACAGAGTTGCGCCATTCTCGTCTCTGTTGCAACCTCTTCCCACCCCTCTGAAGGAATTCCAGAAACGGTAAGGTAATGCTTGAGGATATCCCTGTAGCGTAGAAAATGACCTCCTCCTTTGCGCTTTCCGTCTTTCAATTGAGATAAATTTAAAGATAGATTTAGGCAGCCTGGAGTTACATAGGTAGGTACCTACCTCAGGCCCTAGGGCGGACTAACCGACACCAGCGGCTGGCAGTAGGTACCTCATTCGGCAAACAACAACAACGAAAGCAAAATCAAATAACAATCTCAAAATACTCGAAATATTCGAATAAGTATAGTTTCTGCCTCATCGAAGAACTTCGAATACTTTGAAAAGTAGCTACAGAACTGCGGATAACACACAAATATATTGGACCTATCTTGTATACATTTTTTTATGCATTTCCTAAGAAAAAAAATGTAACAAAGAAAGCTGAGGCGGTAGCGAATCGAAGCGGAGCCCCGCCTAAGCCTTTTAACATGGAAGTCGGGCTCCGCCCCGACGCGGTTCCATAAACCTTTACAAAGATCACATTATACGTCATATTTCTCAAAACATAATTTCGAATATTACGATGTACACAGGTACACAGGTACTTACAGGTAACGAAATCGGCTTAGAATATCTGAGATTAGAAGAACAGCCTGCCACGCACGTATTGAATAATGATGATGATATTGGTGTAAACCCGGTCTCAGATACCACCTAATGCCAAATAATACTTAGGTACTAGAATTCTAAAAAAGTATTCTTTGTACCTACGTACCTAAATGATCCGTGTGTGTATTTATACTTATTTCAAGTTTTTGATAATTCGTTAATAACGGACTAATTGTCGATGGGATTAAAGTAGGTATCGCAGTTTGTAGCGATACCTAGAAGTGGAACTTTTTGGTAATATTAATCAAAATTTTCGAGTCATCCAGATAGCCAATAGTCTAATCAAGTAATGGTCGAAACCCGATTCACTGAAGCGGCGGATGTTATAGTAAAACTTCTTGAGAGATTTGAAGAGAACACGAAATTACACTATTTTGGGTTGGACTTATTTGCCCAAAAACGAAAACTCCTAATGATAATTTATATATTCCACCAATACACATTTACATGAACAATATCACCGTTTTGGTTTCCCTAAAAATTTTAGTTTGTCTACCTATTTAAATTGATCATAGAGTTACGTTCGCGGTAATTAAATATAATTATATTATCGGCACAAGAAACTCAAACTGACCTGCTATAATGTCCATAGAGGGTAGCTGAGCTGGCACGAGCTTCTGATGGTTGAACATCGCGTTCATTTTTCACACAGCACTTTAAAAAAAAAGCCCGGGCACCAGTGCAAGGAGAGCCTGCGAATCTCGCCACGTCAGATTGCGGAATGAGTAACGGAACCGCACCACCCCGGGAATCAGTGCTGGGGAGTAAGACGTTGTAGGGTGTTAGTCTTATTGTTGTCGCAACGCAAGGTTAAGGGTCGCGCGGACAGATGCACGCGTGGGAACCGGGGGCGGCCGTCTTGTCGCTTGTCGCGCAGCTGCCGCACGCGCACCTCGCGCCGCGCCGCGAACCACGCGTGTAGAAAGAAACAAGAAACTTTATTGAATTGAAACTTTGGCAGTAGGTACCTACATACCTACATATTTTTTCGGTAGGCAGCTATAAGTAAGTAGCTATTTGGTTTGGTCGTCCGCGTGTTGTACCGTGATTTTTTCCTTCGCATAGCACTTTTTCTTGTAACAACTTTCGATCTTCTATGAGAAGGGATTTGGAAGAAAGTAATCTATGCTAATTGGAGTTGATTTTATTTTCATTCGTCCAAAACGAAACAAACAAAAAGATCTTTTGTGGTTACGAATAATTATTGGTAATTTGTTTGGGTATCATAATTTCACTATTCAGTTACTCTACCGACCTTAAAGTTGAAGAAATATTGTTATTAAGATTTTAATCATCTGACTATTGTTTATATTTTCTGTGTGATTGCTATCAATTGTACGCCTACTCGTAGGTAATAGAGAGGGTGAAGACTTCTAGATTCTGGACCCACTACAACAATACAAATACTGTGAATACTGTGGTTTGATGAGCAGTTCCCAGCGACATTACTATAGATAGATACTATACAGGTAGCTATGAGATTTTAGAGCCGATGTGTCAGGCTGACGAGCGCAGTGCAGTGCCGCGCAGGATTATGCAATGCAAAGTTCCGGGTGGCACTGTGACTGTTATGGGCAGGCGTAGCGTTTATCATCAGGTAAACGACCTGCTCGCCTCTTCACTCAGTAAATAAAAAAATATGTACGAAGGCTCGGAAACGGCGCCATTTATTTGACATCTCGCATGCATTTGCCACGCGCCTCAGTGACATGAGCCGCGATGCACGAAAGTCTACCTTTCATCAACTTTGTCATCGTCAACTTTGGCGTTGGTCAACGGTCAGTGGTGGCGAGGTGACGTATTCAGTAAATTCAACCTAATTTGCTTCAACATACGACTGTTATTGGTTTAGCTAGCGAAATCACATTGGATAGCTCAACCGCCCAAAGTCTCAGTAACAGCGCAGTGCAGTGCCGCAACGAATTCTAGGTGGCACTGAAGCTGTTATGAGCAAGCGTGGCGCTTACCATCAGTTGAACGACTTGTTCGTCTCGTTGCTAAGTAATATAGAAAAGTCAAAACTTATGTCTAGCTAGGCATAAATAACTTGGATATCTTTGAACCGGTGCTAGGAGTGTTCCTACCTTCTAACAGTGTTCTGTAGAATCGGCTCAGAACTGAATGAGGCTGAGCATTCGCTGCCTCCAACATGCCTGTCGTGAGATTCGTAATTAATGAGAATGAGGCAGTCTGACCGCGTTTCCGCGATGCAAATCCGACTCTAACTAGATAATAATATGCTATCTTCATACCATTTTTAATTTTTGCGATAACTACCTATATTATTACGTACACCTACCAATAAAATATTTACCGACTTATCGACACAAAAGAAGAGGCCTAGAGTCGGCGTCGAGGGGCTCATTACATTATCGCAAGGGCGAGGTGCGGCGCGGCGCGGCGCGGCGTGGGAATCGGCCGCGATACCTTAGCGCAGCTGCAAGTCTCGTCGCGTTGTGGAAGGGTGGCTCAATGATTTTATACCTATGGCATAATTATATTCAATTTTATTAAACTATGACATTGACACTAAAGCTGCATACGCACTGCGCGGTCCAGTGTACGCGTATTCAAGTACGTAAATGTGTATTCATTTATTTCTTTACTAACTGCTTCCTGCAGTTTTACCAGTGTAATTCTATTTTTCCCGCCATAACTCTGCATTGCTCAGGTTATAAACCATCGTGCTACTTAGGAAAAGCAAAACATCACGAAAAAAACAAATGTCAAATCGCGAGTCACAAAAATGTCATACAAAAATTTCTAATTTTCCGTGCAACTTTTCCAATTTTATTCTCATATGAATCTTTCTCGCAGGTACCTCAACAAATACGCGATAGAAATTGCCGAATTGATCCAGTCGTTCTCAAGTTATAGACCATGGGAAATAGGGATTCATGTTTATTTCATTGTATCTAAGATCTATCATGGTTGTCTGGATGAGATCGCTCTGAGCGATAAGACCGCCCATTGTGACACTAATTGATAAACTTTGTTCTAGTTTTTAAGTTTTCTTTGTTCTGTGGTGTTTCAATAAAGAGTTTATCTATCTATCTATCTACGAGTGTAGTTAGAGTTTACTCGTAGGTAGATAAATTGGATCTCCAATAAAGATTACAGTTTACAGGTTATTAGTAAGTATGTTCTAAGTATGGCTATACCTACTTAGTATTTATAGGAAACCAAATGGTGCAATAGATACAGTTATAATAATTATATCGGCGAGAGTAAATAAACTTAGATTAAGATTTGTCTGACGTGTCGTGTCGTGATGCATCAGAAAGGTATCGGTTTCATACATTTACCTAATATGTAGTCAAAGGTCAGAATTTAAGTAAAGTGATGAACGCTTTGCTAAAACAAAGTTTCGGAGAGAATATGAAATGACGCGGTTTTTGGGTTTATATTGGTGATATTCTTATGAATAGGTACCAAACCAAGGAGCTTGCGGCAGTGCAGACAACGCCAAATGTCGTTCGTTGCCGTTGGCATTCGTTGGGCTGGTGTGTTTGGAGCTTATTACCATAATTATACACTATTATTGAGGTAGGTACCTACATAATATAGATACTTATTGTGTTGTTTTCACCCCTTTGTATCAATCTGTCGTATGTTTTTGCGTGGAAACAGCATTGCGTTGCTCGAGGGCGGAACACATTTACGGGAGCACCATTCTGTTGCTTTGCGGTCCACGCTTAAAAGCCTTGGTGTAATGAATGAATGGTGGCACCACGGAATAAAAATTTAAGTAGTGTAGTGCCACCAGTTAAAATTAAATTAAATAACAAAACAATACACTAAATTAGCTACCTACCTAGGGATCTAACAATTATGCTTTGTTTCAACAATTTAATTGGCGGAGTTACTCCAATTGGTAGTGTTTTTACATTCTACTTGAATATGTGGTGGTTTGGCTAGACATCTGAGTTTGACTATAGGCGCAGTCTAACAAATTCATCTGATCCTTCTTTCTACATTATATTGCTTAGTCAAATAAGGGCTAGAATCTCAGAATGAGAGATAGTCGGCTGTAAACTTGTCTGAACCTTTTTAAATAAATATTTCGTTCAAGATATAAAAAAAATACAAATGTCATTGTGTCATTTACACGTGTGTTTTCTTTGGTCACCCAGTTTTCCTTTTATTTATATTGATAACTAGCTGTGCCCTGCCGCGCTTCGCTGTGGCACATTCGCACATTCGCTGATATGTCACTGATGAAAAAAATAGATAAACACAATCCTTGATGCGGATTATATATCATGATTAAATTTCAGCTCCATCGGTGCAGAACTTTTTGAGTTCTTGAAGCGTACACAAACTGACATAACATTTTTATATATATAGATTAAGTTGTGTCTATAATAAAAATAATTTACTATCCCAGTCAAATAAAAAAAGGTGTAAAAAATCGATTTTTTGACCTTTTACCCTGAAATATCTGAGGTCGCGGTCACCCTACGATAAGTAGGTTTTGAGACAAGTTTTAGGGTGCCTATATAAAGGTTAATACAAGTTTACAGCCGATAATCTCTCGTTCCGAGGTGAAACCCTTATTTGCCTGGACTATGTAGACGTAGCTACCTCTCCCTACATATATTACTTGAATTATAAAGAAATATTACAGCCACAGCTAACAACCACTGTCAGTGCTGATGTCTTGTGGTTTCGGCTTTTACGCTAACGTCAAAGACTTGGACCTTTGTACGGAGTTCTTTAATAGTACTATAATTATGTAGGTACCTTTAGAGCTATTATACCACCTGTCTACCTACCTTCCTCTCGCACAGGTAAACCTTTACGTAGCGTAGGTAGGTAGGCTAATTACGTAGTCTTTTTACATACTTTGTAGTTAAATACTTTCATAAGTAGACAGACTAGGTACTATGACATTGTTATTTTTGCATTTTGTTATGAACTGAGAGGGTAAATTAGGGAACCACTATACCTTTTACCTAACCTACCTAATGATTTTTTATTCATTCCAATGACATTCGTGAACGCCAGTGGAATGACTAAAAAAATAGTTAAATAATATTATTAATAATAATAATATCGCATCACATTCAAATAACAAAATTAAAGCCCGGAAACAAAAAATGCTGAGGCAGGCCGAGGTCCGGCCCTAGCGGAGGTCCGGCCGACCGAGAGATTATTTACAACAATACAATTATTATTATTTGAGCACCAGTAAACAACTATTCAAGATGCATTTAATATGTTGTACAATGGACTGTGCTATCGCTTTAAGAAATTTCTTACAGACATAAATAAGTACAAGAATTTGTTAAGTACCTACTTACCTACTTAAATTTAGTTTATGAATAAATCATCGTTTTGAATATGGGAATGGATTTAGCTTGCCTGGAAACAGGTAACGCATTCTTTTTTACTAAATGGACAGCTTGTACCGTGAATATTCTATTTGAAAGAAAATTTTTCACTGTGGGCTACACCAACTTTTTACACGCCCAAATGAGAAATTACAACAGGCAAAAGGGTTAGTATAAACCTTCACAGTTGGCGGGTTGTCTTTTGTTTTGGTCGCGTAGCTCCGTAGAACTTTCTTTGAGTGCCTACTCATACACGCATTTGACTCACGTTTCTATGTGTGAAACGTCTAATCAGTTTTTTTCTTTTTCGTTTTGACTCTGCATGAATAGTGCATTTCACCAGTGTATATTATTTAGAATCAAGTTTTTTAGATTATCCGTCGCTATTAGTAAAAATGTCAAGTCTCAGTCAGTAGGTAGTTTAGTCAAAGTCCCGTATCAGTAAAGTGGTGGGTGCTTTACTTTTTTAAAAATTTTGGAGAGAACACGAAATGGCATTTTTTCGGTTTATGTCGTTTGCCCAAGCTCGATACGTCAACGAACACAGGGATACAATTACACAAATAAAAACATTAACATACGAATAAACACAAGTTTGAGACAAGTTTAAGTGCAAAACCAACAACTTCGAATTTACGTTTTTCCTTTAAATACTCAAAATCAGTTTTATAATTATGGCTAGTGTAACTGCAGTGTTGCCAATGTTGTATTTTGGCTAAATTTAGCTCAATTTCATTATTTTCAGCTATAAATAAAATATTTAGGTCCTTCTTTTTTGCAGAACTGTTTGGCTTATTTTCCCATTTTCGTATATTAGTTATCTGAATCTTTATGCAAATTCTAACAACTTCACTAAATAATTATAATATGTAACGAGTGTTCAGTGATGTGATGATGCAATGCCCTGTATGATTTCTAAAACACGATGAGAATAGTTAGAAATATATTTTTATAAATTATTCAAATACTATCTAAAAGCTATCTTGAGTTATCTATGCGTAATGAGCATAGCCTATTAATTAAAAAATATATTACACTAGCTATTCACCCGCGTAGAGTAGGTACTGGAACCGTTCATTTTTACGGGATAAAAAGTATCCTGTGTTAATAAGGGTGGCAACGCACCGGCGAAGACCCTGGCTTTGCAGATGTTCATAGGCGGTGGTGACCACTTATCGTACTGGTATTCGTAAGTAACGCGATATTTTAAGTTTTCCATTTTGTGAAAAGAACGATGTCAGAGAAAAATCAAATGCTGCGAAAACAAATAAATCACTCACCTCGAAACATAAATATACAAGCCTAATTTTGAAATAAATATCATTTTGGAATTCCTAACCAAACGCCAATTTCATACTTAATACGAGGCATGCCTTTTAAGTTCTGTCGTTTCCATATTTCCCGGTAATTTCGAATTTGGAACTGTTCTACAATCGAATATTGAATTAAATTTTGAATCTCTAAACAGTTGAAAGTATTAGAGTTAATGCTATTGTTTAGTCACAGCGTCGATTGGAATCTGTCAGGTTACGTACGAAACTGAATCTTTCTAAGGAAAATGTTCGTGCAATAATTTTCTACAGCTTTAGAAGGGGCCTGACACGGCTTCAGTGTTTTGAAGAGCTAACATCTGTGTTCAGTGATCAGTCGAACGCTGGTATTTAGAATTCCAGCGTGGATATCTAGTGTTAGTGACAAATCTCGCGAAGGACGCCCAAAATCCGCCTTCACTGAAGATAACATAATTGCTGAGAGACAACTAATTCTCGAAGATCGTCATGTGACGTATTGAGACATAGAGGCTCTATTAGGCATCTCAGGGACAACCATTCAGAAGATCTTGCATGAAGCGCTTCGTGTGAGAAAGCTAGTTTGCCGTTGGATACCGCATCTGCTTTCCGACGATCAGAAGGCGGCCCGCGTCAGATGGTGTATGAAAACTGCAAACGTTCAATCAAGGAGAGTCAAATCACGTCTACCACATCATCAGTGGTGACGAATCTTAGATCTATGCCTACGATCCTGATTCCAAACAACAATCTACAATCTGGGTCTTTCAAGACGAGCCAAAGCCGACTAAAGTTGTTCGTTCTCGGAGCACTTCGGAATAAATGTTATAATAGTTGGTTTGAGCGAATGGAAAAGTGTATTAAGCTACGTGGTGAATACTTTGAAAAACAATAAAAAGTACTTTAACGTAGTAGTGTTTTTTTCTTCAAACGACATAACTTAAAAGGCATGCCGCGTATCTCAGAAGGCGGCGTTATCGATGAAAGCTCCTAGTCAAGTTGCTTTTTATTTTCCAACACCTTCATTTGAGTTTATCGAGTTCAAACAGACAGATATACGCGTAATATTTGCTTTTCTATATCTATACTAATAATATAAAGAGGAAAGATTTGATTGTGTTTGTTTGCTTTGAATTGGCTCCGAAACTACTGGACCGATTAGAAAAATTCTTTCAACGTTGGGAAGCTACACTATCCCGGGGTGACATAGGTCATATTTTATATTTAAAAGGCTATAATTATTATATTAAAAAAAAAATGAGATCCTTCCTTCAACTCCAATAATGTAACCTATAGTGTAAAAAGTGTAAAAAGAAGTGAAACTTTGTAATGCGGAAATGAAAATAGGAAGGGGTAGAAATTTATTTTTAGTGAAATCATGTTGTTTCTAAGACAAACTTCATTAACATTGCTTACAATTCACAATTGATCGCATCTTTTAATTATCATTTTCTAGTGGAGAAATATCCAAATCTATAACATTTACAATGGGATTATGATAACTAAAGTAAGATACGAAATGTTTCAGTTCTATTTTTTCAATATTTCTTGCAAAAACTGCATCAAATAAAATATAATACAATCTAAAAGTCAAATTGTAATTGTATTGTATGCTACACGCATGCGTTCGAGTGCCACGCATTCACTTTCGCTCTGTCTCTTTCTATTACCTCACCCCCCGGAGCGTTAAACGAGAAAATGTGTGCTCGCACCTCTCTCTCTCTTGTCATCTGTCATCTGCCATCTGGCATAGGCACCAGTCACCTGTCAGCTGTCACCTGTCACCCACCACCTATCTACCTACACCCTACCTTTTAACCTTATCATATCGGTCACATTTTTCGTAACGCATTCACCAGCTTACTCCCCAAGTCAGCGTGCGTAAAGAAGTTTTACTTTAATAATCTAAAAAATCTGCAGAGGGCACAGCGGATCGCGATGGGTCCGGACAGGGCGTTCTGCCCGGACGAACCGGTGAGGGCCTGCGAGATGCGGGCGGAGGAGAGCTCGCGAGATGTTGCGGGGCAGCATCTCGTTAGAGCTGGGTCCGAGCGCAGTCGCGCGGATCCGAGGAGTTGGTCCGCTCCCGATCCCCAGCGTCCCCATGTGGTACCATGGAAGTGTGTTGCGGGGCCGGGAGTGGGTGTCCCTGGCCCTTCAGTGGGCTGCTGCTCCAGCTGGCGTGCTGTATCTCAGGGCGCCGCAGGGTGGACATCCCTCGGTCAGCGCTGCTGCACATCGTAGTAGTGCTGACATTGGGACGGCTCAACGGCGGTCTCCCACACCCGTCATTGAATGCTTTCGAACCTTTCAATGCCGGGTGTGTCGGGCCGTGTCGAGCACGATTGCCGGGAGCCGGGGAGGGAACTTACATGCCCCTCCTTCCCTGATACCCTGAGGCCTAAGCGGTAGACACGGGAGTGTTCACCGCCAGCATAAGGCCGGGAGGTGGCCTGCACGTGTTCCGTGCGCCCCTCAATGGCAGACAAGGGGTGAGCCTTCTTCCACGACGTTGTACGTCAGACGCAGCTGGCGTTCATCGATTTATTAGACGTTGTCACGTCAAAAATATGATATTCAAAATTTTACCAATAAGAGGGTAAAATAAATATAAGGAATGATAGTTTGTATTGAAATATCTAAAACCGGCTAAACCACTGCACAGATTTAAAAATTCTTTTAGTACAAAGCTACATTATCAGTTAGTAAGTAATATTAAATATAGGCTATATTTTATCCCCTTATTCCTAGAGGAATCGCAACTTCGCGAGTGAAACCGCAAGTACGTGGAAGTTTCTTATGAAGAGAAAAATTGCAGAAGGCTCCTGAATAATCGAAAAAATTTATAAAAACTGATCATGTTATTTTCGATGTGATTTTTGTATGAACTCTCGATTTTTCATTTGTTTTATTCGCGATCTTCAGTTATTCCTAAGTAACGCGGCGGTTTTTATCCTGGAAAATGCAGATCTCGTGTGGGAATACTGGAATCACGCGGGTGAAACCGAGGGGCAGCTGGTGATATAATAAGTATAGATATAGATTGATCTGTCGTATTATTATTCAGATCATCAGCTATTCAGTCGAGATTATCATCAATCAATGCATAGAATCACAAAACAAATATCTGTAATCTATTGCCTACCTACTGCCGTCTTGCTTAATTATCCATCTCACTCACGCACTTCCATAGTTCTTTTGTATAACGCTGTCTATGTCACTGTTTTCTAGGCAAGTCCATTATCACCAACGCATACAGTTCAATTTCAAAATTATACTCGACACACGCACACGTGACACAGTCAGTTATCGCCACCAGATCACACAGTTCAGAGCGAATGCATCCTCAACTATAATAATATCGAACCAGGTTGAGAGATGATGAAATTAGATACTCCACTATCCCCGCGGCCGCCCCGCAGCCCCGCAGGGAAACGGGGTGGGGGCAAGCCCGGGCAGTTTCTATGGGCGCCAAAATCATAATTAAGGTATGAGTAAAAAAGCTTGCTCCATAAACTGTCTAGCATAAGGAAGCCTGGTTGGCTCACCGTTGACTTGTAAAAATATTACGTCTTTTTACTAAAATTGACGACATTTATTAATACAACCAATCTCGATGAAAATCATTACATAACATATATTATAAATGTGAAAGTAACTGTCTGTCTGTTACGTTTTCACGCCTAAACTACTGAACCGATTTAAATAAAATGAAATGCTAATTTTTAATGCGAAAAATGAGTTTTACATGGTTGAATAGGGGATGAAAGTTAGTATGGAAGTATCGTCAATTTTGAGGCTAGAAGCATGAAACTTATTTTTTAGGCTTTTGATTAGATAAAAATAAATATGACATTTAAATTTTGTAAAAAACTGACCCTTAAGTGGGTAAAATAAAAAGATGGGCTGATAGTTTATATGGAAATATTTAAGGAGCAGCACCTCAAAATGCAGTAAATGTAAGTCTGTGGAACTAAAATAACTCATGTTAGAACCCGGGTCTTTGAAGGCTACCTACTTGAAGTTTCTGATTGAGCCTAGATGGCGCTATTCCGAAGTCTATGGATAGCTTGTTACTCAGGTGATAATACTGATAATTAATACAGCATTCTACTGGTGAAAAGTTTTTTGAATCGTATCAGGTAGTATTAAGCCATTAATTACGAAGAAAAATACAAACATACAAATATACAAATTTTAATCTTCTTTCTTCAAAATATTAAGTTTAAATGTATTGTAAAGAGAATAATGCGAAGTCAAGTAGCCGACGGCCGCGATGCGTCAAAAGCTCGTTGGCCGTGCGTATTTGTGTGCGTGGCACACCTGTAAAGCGTCAACATATTGCCGCCCCAGGATCGGAAGTGTGGTAATCTGCCAGAAGTTCAGGCTAGTGCGTCCCCTGATCATTAGCCTGGTAATCTGCAGGAAAATCAGGCTGGTGCGTCTCAGGATCTTTGGTCTAAGGTACTGGAACAGCCATCTGGTCCTCCGTTGGTAGCGGACACAGGTGATTGAAGACTCGTCGTATGGTCCCCGAAACGGTTCGTATGTACCTCGGTCACTCGTCCGAGCAGCTATCTGTTTGGAGGCAGTCAGTCTAGATTATTCCGGAAATCCCCCGATGGCCGTCCCCCAAGTCGGGGTTTCAGGAAAAATATTCCTAAAATCCCCCACATAGCTAAGCATAAATTATCAATTAGTACGTAACAACCTTTAACACGTCCCGTGCCCCTGCACACATGACATTCACACTTTTTGGCCTTGAGATTGCTACCAACTATCTGTAAAGTTGACAGTGGCGCCACTACATAATGCCAGCGTTGTCATACTGTCTTAGCCCAGCAGCGGGGACGTGTTAAAGGTTGTTACGATCTAATTGATAATTTATGCTTAACTATGTGGGGGATATTAGGAATTTGTTCTCTTGAAATCCCCCACGAGGTTAACTCGGATTAGATTTGGTGGATTTCCTGAATAAAACCGGAACCCCCTCCAATGTGGCGGCTATGGGGGATTTCCGGAATAATCCGTCTGTCGTCATTCCTGTACCTGAGGAGTAGGCAATACTGTTAGTGTTCGTTCAATGATAAAATTATAATAATTATGGTGAGAGGGATAATATTGTCGAATGCTGAGGATGAAATCGGAGTAATTTATTCATACATTTCAATTGAGACAGCCGGGACCAATTACAACAATAGAACAAAATATTTGAGTATGGGTCTACCCCCAAGAGACTCTTTTTATGAGAGGGGGTCTGAGTAAGAACCGCCATGTGTGTAAGGACTGTGTTCATTTCTTTGTATGAAAGGTTAGCTGAAGCAAGTTTTCGTTTAAGAATGTGCTTACTGATTTTACTGCACCCTCACCTAAACCTAATCTAAAATATTATTATTAAAATAAAATATTATAACATACGGGAGAAAACTTGTAGTTTATTGAAATATCTGAAACGTACTTGTTATATTATGAATTGGGAGGCCTCTTATGCATGAGAGACCGCCCGGGGAAGTACCACACGTTTGCCAGATATTCATCCGCTAAGCAGTAATGTGCCAACGTTATTGTGTGTTACTGGGCATAATATGATGTCTCAGGGTGACGAGCGCAGTGCAGTGCCTCGCAGGATTATGCAATGCAAATTTCTGGATGGCACTGTAACTGTTAGGGGCAGGCGTAGCGCTCACCATCAGTTAAACGACATGCTCATCTCGTCACTGAGAAAAATAAAAAAAAAAGAATTAGACTTTAAAAATCGGGACAATATATTGCAGCCGCCAACCGAGAAAACGGTGGCAGGCGCGGCGGGAAATGAATCTACTGAAGGCAGCAAGAAGGGTTTCGGCACCCAGATCGGTTACAAGTTTGATGTGTACTGCTTTGATGGCCAAACAAATATGCATATATACAGTGTAAACCCTTCATAACGAAATCTTCGTTATATATAGTTATGTTATGTACATAGAAGAAAGTGAAATAACTAAATTCTATTCACAATACTTTTTAATATTTGTTACGACTGATAATACACGAGGGGCATAGGGCATAGTGTGTTCAAGAACTGGGCCAATAAATGCCTAAATAACATGCAATCTAAACTATAACAAAAGCAAGGCGGCTTTTTACAACTGTTTTTTTTAGAAATTGCCTTAAAAGATTAACTCGGAGCCTTTTGTAAACTGGTCACATGAACAGTAATGATAATAAGTAATTATATTTGAAATAGTGAATGGATGTTGCGCTATAAAGAGTGTTTCAATGTATGCGCTTTAACACGTTCAGTGCTGAAAACACAACTGTCGTGTTTTTCATAACTTGCCGCGAGTGCGGGTGAAACACAACTGCTGTGTTTGTTGTATAGAAAGACACCAATGAGTGTGCGGAGCCGCACCCGTGGTTAGACAAGAAAATCGGCTCAGCAGTGAATGTGTTAAGGTAAACCAATCAAATTAAACTAATTTCTACGTTCTAGGAAAATTAACCTTAAATCGGAAGACCTTATAAAGACTTTACACTGTATATACGTTTATCAACTTGCTACTTCTACCCTTACGGTTCAAAATCATGACTGGGTCTACATAGTCTAGTGCTGTGTTTATGAATGGATGGGTGGCATGCAGTCGCTGTTCAAGAAGGTTGCCCACGATTTCTTGTAAGACTCATCTTGAAAAACGACAACAAATGTGTGACACCGTTATGTACAGTTTTTGTATCAGGATTTCTACCATTCAGAGTCCAAAACTTGTGACGAATGTTTGCGAGCAGTAACTACGGATCGTAAATTTAGAAAAACCACCTTCTAGTAACCCTTCTATAAGTATAAGTACTAATATTATAAAGAGGAAAGATTTGATTGTATGTGTGTTTGTTTGTTTGCTTTGAATAAGCTCCGAAACTAAAGGACCGATTTGATAAATTATTTCACCACCGTTGGGAAGCTACACTATCCCGGGGTGACACCTTCTTCTTAATATATATAAATTACGTGTCACGTTGTTTGTCCGTGATGGATTCTGAACTACTGAACCGATTTTAATCAAATTTGCACACCGCGTGTAGTTTGAACCCACTCTAAAAATTATTTGTTTAAACTATCGTTTGGAGATAACAGAATAATAGTGGCTGTAAAATTTTGACAAGCCACAATTATCTGTTAGCTCCAAGCGATGCCAACAGATGGCACTGTATGTTGACTGGATTCACTAAGTATTCAATAGATGGCGCTGAAAGCAATACAGTGAAATTTAAAATCGTTCTTTCTTTTTAAATTTTTGGTGTTATAGTATTATTTAGACTGAAGTATACATTAAATACATTATATATTACAGTAAAAATAATACAGTGGAATTATTGTGGCTTTTTAATTATTAGTGCTTCATTTAATAAAATGAAATCATAAGTACACTGCATCAAATATTTTACGTATAATAATGGTCTTTCCACGGCATTACTTCGAATCTGTTGTCTGTGTAAGAAACGAAGATGAAGCCACTAAGTATCCAATTGAATTTTTAAACTCCTTGGATGTGCCTAACTTACCACCGCACAATTTACGACTAAAGGTGGGCTCGGTGGTAATCATGCTTCGAAATATATTTTTTTTGACGAGGATAAGAAGTCGCTTTATTCCATCCGCCACGGGCGTGACGGAGGGGGGTGTGTGGGACACGAACACACTATAACTGGGGTCTGTGAGGAAGGGGGGGGGGGGGGCAAAGTCACTCCCCAGACGTGTGAGGCCGAGCAAGTCGGCAGGGAGTCCGGAGACTCCCCACTATGGAGGAGAAAGGAGGCGGTTTGCCCGCCTATTAAATTAATAATTTTGGAAGGAGGGAAGGGAGGCAGGCCTTTGCCCAGCAGTGGGATAATTTAGGCTAATAATAATAATAAAATTTAAAATCGTAATCGTTGTATGGGAACCCCCTAAAATATTTATTTTATTCTTATTTTTAGTGCTTGTTGTTATAACGGCCATAGAAATGCATCATCTGTGAAAATTTCAACTGTCTAACTATTACAGCCTGGTGACAGACGGACGGACAGACAGACAGCGGAGCCATAGTAATAGGGTCCCATTTTACCCTTTGGATACGGAATCCTAAAAAACTGTCAATTGAATTTGAAGCTGCTCATCGTAATGTGTAGTGGAATGATTACAGGGACTGTCTCGTTTTTGACAGTTTATATTGCGCAAAGCCTTAGCGGATTCTTTGTTTACCTTGTCAATGTTAAAAATAGCTTGGATATTTATACATATTGACCATGCAATGTTTTAATTCTCGGGTGAGAAATCCAGAGAACGAATGATTAAAGCTGCACTATTCTCCAAAGTCGTGCGCAAATAATTATAAATTTACTTATTTTCGGTATTGTTTCGTCTGAATGTATGAGTGAAGTGTATGTGTCACGAAATGCTAACCAGTCTTGATAATGACCCGACTTAGGTAGATGAAATAGTCAGTTTTGGCCAACCTTTTTGTCCAAAAGCAGTACCAGAACCTGCAGCCGATCCGATGTCCGATGACTCCCGTTTGCTCAGCGTCTCTCGGGTAACAGCGATCGCGGCGAACTATCGCCTCGTACGTCTCTCACTCGTTATATGGATCGTCTGAAATTTGGGATACATTTTTTGTGTTACCGTGTGTGCCAAAATTACAAGAAAGCTCCTCAATTTTAGCCAAGTCAATATTTAGTTATTAGTTTGTATTATAGTTAAAGTATCACAGTTTATTATATTAGTTATTATTATTAATATTTAGCTATATTATTAATATTAGTTTAGTTATACAAATATGCCTTAGTCTAGATTAAGGCATATTTTGAGATTATTCAAACTGTAATACTAACCTAGTTAACCTAGGTTAACCTAGTCATAAAGCTGCCGGGGTGCGGGCCAGGTAACCTCCACGAGTGCCCGGCTGTTGTTCGTCCCTCTTGATGCGTTGCATCCGGAGGGAAGGGCAGCAGCTGGGACGGTGCACCCTGGGGTTCGGTCAGCAATTCTCCTAGGGGAATTGGTGGCCGTAGCAAATAACCTGGCGAGAAGAGGTCCTTCGCGTGTCCCTCTGATCAGCAGAGGGCACAGCGAGGGACCAATAACGGGGACTTTTGGGCCGCGGATCGGGGGTCCAACGCCCAAGTTAGAAGTCCCGAGCTGAGGTGCGGCCCGTGTGTTCCGGGACGCACCCAGCGGAGAAAGAGGCCCAAGCCTCACGTGGCGAGCCCGGGAGGGCGCCCGCAGAGGTGGTCGCGGAAGCGCCGTGCGAACCCGTGACCACCTCCATAATGCGGAGAGGAGAACACCCCGGGGTTTTAGTGGGTAAACCCCGCCAGACCAGCTGGCGGGGGAGTCCCACATAACCACCCCGCCCCCCCCGAGGGCCGGGTGGTATGCCTAATGCATTTCCCCGGGAAAAAAAAAAAAAAAGTCATAAAGCTGCCACGTTTAATGTTTTTAAATTCTATTGTTATTTACATACCGATTGATATTTCTGTGAAAATAACGTTAGATTATGCAAATCAAATGAAAGAGTAATTATAAAGATATATTAAATAGCAACGATACTTAAATTATTTATTGATGATGAGGGTGCTGGTAAAACCAGGAGAGCAATACGCCCGCGCATAACGCAAGCGAACGAGCGGTAATGGTCAACCGCCCACCGCGCGTTCTACGCCTGGTACACGTGTCTCACTGGAAAAGTACGAAATAAACACGATTAGCAACCTTTGAACACAATTCCTTCACACTCACTAGCAATCATAAACTACTCCACACCTGATTAGAACGGAAATAAATTTAAATTCAGAAATCAAGTGAATGGGGTACTGCGTATATTTGTGAACAGTCAGAAAACGTCTAAAAAGACACGGCTGGCTATACATGGGGGAGTGTTGGTTCCCACACTTATGTAGGGTAGTGAATGCTGGGTATGGTAGAAGAAACATGAAAGTAAAATTAAAACTGTGGAAATGAGAAGTATGATTGGAATTTGGAGTGACTCAGATGGACAAAGCGGAGAATAGCGTGATAAGGAACGATGTGGAAGTGTAGAAGATGTAGTGACAAAAATAGAAAAAGGGATGCTTAGATGGTTTGGTCATCTAGAGATTGACAAAACAGATTTTGGTAGGGGTCGACCTAGACGAAAGTCGAGCAGGTTCTATGGAAAGGCGAAGTCAAATCATATTACTAATATTATAAATGTGAAAGTTTGTGAGAATGGATGGATGGATGTTTGTTCCTCTTTTATGCAAAAACTTCAGAACGGATTTGAATGAAATTTGGAACACAGGTATAGCCTGGATTAGGTGATAGGCTACTGTTTAAAGCGAAAAAAAGGGGTTGTAAGGTATAGAAATAGGGAATTAAAGTTTCGTCATTTTTGTAACTAGAAGCTGAAAATATTTTTTTAGGCATTTGATTAGAAATATAAATACGACATTAAAAAAATTACCATTAGAGGGGTGAAATAAAAATAGGGATGAAAGTTTGTATGTAAATATGTAAATTTTCGGCTAAACCACTGTACCGATTTTAAAAATTCTTTCACTGATGGAAAGCTACTTTAGCAACTAATTATCAGCGAGTAGCATAGGCTTCCCATTCCCACAGGAACGGGAACTATGCGGGTTAAACCGCGGGGCGCAGCTAGTGTACTCATAACTGGCGAGCATGTATGAAGGGACTCATGCAAGTGAAAGAATCGAAAGAGGTGTATCGGGATCGTAGCACGTGGAAAGATGTAGTCTCTGCTTACCCTAGCGGGAAAAGGCGAGACTATGTATAATATAATAATAAATTTAAAAAATAGGTAGAATGCAAATAAATGTGTTCGTAGTGCTTATGAGTAATAATGATAAGTAGGAAAAAATGGAACGAACTCTCAGTAATGCTAGTATCCATAGGTAATACGTATATTCGACGCATTTAATGCCCTCCAACGCAGGTAACAGGCCACAATCCACGACATAATTCACACAATCGACATAATTTGTAGATATAATATATTTTTTAATTGTTCACAATATCAGGTCTGGTTTTCACTGTGGTAAATTATGATTATTTTCACGTCTTTAGTGACACTCACAGGATGAAAGACGACACTCGCAAGACGAATCGATTGACGTAAGAACCAAAATCGGTCCACACGTTTGGTCTCGTACATCGCCAGATAGGAACAGACATGCATAGACTGATAAGCACAATACCTTTCTTTGCGTCGCTCAGTCAGGTAAATATGTGATTATGTACTTACTTCTTCGTTTGATTTATAATATCATGGACTTCGACTTACTTGCAACGTGGCGATGAGTGGGTATAATCATGCATGCCTAATTCACCACGTTGCAAGAACTAAGTCTACGTCATGTAAATGTCCAGTTCGCTCGATATATATTTCGTGTATTGGCCTCGTGTTTGTGGATTCACGATCGGGCTCGAAGGAAATATTACAGAACCAGGTAATAGGCAGCGTTTGCGGAATAATGAAATCAGGCACTCTATACGATTATAGGAACTAAGTATACTGCAATATAAAGCATTAAATATACAAATAAAAAATTAGACTCAGCGCCACAAAAGAAGCCCCGCGACAAAACTAGGAACTAAAATTAAGAAGTACGGTTTCCCGGTCAAAGCTTGGAACAAACACCCTAGATCCTCTCCCTATTTTTGAATTTCTTTGATTTGTACGTTCAAGTAAGATCGAGAGTTACCCGAACTTGCTACTTGGGGAGTTAGAAAAATTAAGCGTCGCGAGTACAGGGGGCCTACCATGACGTCTTATAGCGATTCAGTTGAGGACCTAAACTGAGCCGCGTCGCATAATCGTACCTTGACGTCTCATTTTTTATGTGGCTGCCATTTTCAACCTAAACTGGATCCAGTTAAGGTTGAAAATGGCAGGAACCTAGATTGAGCCGCTAATAAGCCATTTTCAACCTAATCTATATTCAGTTTAGGTTGAAAATTGTAGCAACATAAAAAATAAGACGTCACGGTACAATTATGCGACGCGGCTCAGTTTAGGTCCTAAACTGAATCGCTATAAGACGTCATGGTAAGCCTCCAGGGCTACGTCAGCGGGACTTGTTATGTGGCGCGGCCTCTAGGTACTTGGTTAGATGGCAGTGTCTGGTTGCGAAGTCAAGTTGCCGCCGGCTGCGGCCGCGGCGCCGCTCTGAGGCCCGGGCGTCTGCACCCACGTTCCCCCCGCGAAGCTCGTATGCCGTGCGCGTGTTGCGTTATACAGTCCAGCATCGGCACACAATTCGGCATCGGCATTGCCGACCGGTACACCGCGACACTGGTACCGTACCGATATCGCTACCGGCGCACACAGATTTCACACTGGCATGGACGTATTTAATAAGAAATAGGCATAAGAATTTTGTCTTAGACGTATTGTTACTCCTGTTGCATGGCGCACTGTACAACTGATCAGCACGTAAAATGGGATGATTGGGCCCTCTATCATCCAGGGGCCAGAGCCCGGTATATTTATAACTTTAAAATTATCCAAGTATTATTTAATTATGTTGATTTCTAGGGTGTAGACAGTTTATTTAAATTTACTTTAAAGTACATTTGCGTATCTTTTTTAATGTTGTGTTTTGTATTTTGGAGACGGTTATGGATGTGGTTTTAGACTATCTATTCTGTGGTTTTAGTTCTGTGATGAATACCTTTTTAACCGACGAAAAAACAGAGGAGATTCTCATGTCGACCCGTATATTTTTGGAGTCACCATTTCACGAATTGATTTGTTAAAATAAGTAAGTATTATTGAGGTTTTGGTTACGCATGATTTGTGACTTTATTAGATTTCATGTTTTTATGAAAACACCTATTCAAAATGTCGAGGAAAATCACAGTTATCGTTATGATTTAGAAAAGTGATGGATGCTTTACTGAGACTTCTTGGCAGATTTGGAGAGATCACGAAAAGAAAGGTATATTGGGTTTGTATCATGCATGACGTAATGTGAGAAAAACCCAAGCAAACAGAATTGTGGTTATCGTTGGTGTAAGTTAAATCACTACATAGAATAAAACAAAATCGCTTCCCGCTGTCCCGATGTATGCTTAAATCTTTTAAAACTACGCAACAGGTTTTAATGCGGCTATTCAAGAGGAAGGTTTATATTGTATAATACATGCATAATATAGTAGAGAAATACTGATAACTTTACAGGTTTCTAATGTGATGTCGTAAATAAAACATTATTTGCGCTTACATTGCAAACGCTGACTGAACCCTACGAGATAGATCAAAACAATGTACTACGGTAGTGTACACCTTAAAAAAGTCTGCGATGGTATATATATTTTGTCTATCTCTTAGGGATAACCCACAATAACCATTTTTTATTCTTCACTTTTTATGAGAAATAATGGCTTATTTACGAACCGTAATTTTAAGCAATAGGTACAGCAATAATCCTTATCTAATTAAGTAAGTACCTTAAATACATTGTGCATTTAATAGATAGATAATTAAAATTAATTTTCATTTACATATTTTTTTGTGTAGATCATTATGGTGGCCCTTTACATAATGTAATTTAATATTTTCGAAGATATTACAAACAGCGGTTGCGGCGCGCCGGCGGCGGTACCGGCCGGGCGGCCGTGGCGTGGGCCGGCGCGCGGCTCGCCGACCCTCCGGCCTACGCGTGTCTATAAGTAGCGCGTCGAAGGCCGCGCTTCGCCCTATAGCACTTTATGATTAGCTTTCTAAAATCACGAAGTATTAAAGCTTTTCAAAACAAAGTAAAATTTATATGATGTTTAATTAGCACCTTTTCGAAACCAGAGTTGGCAACATTAGTGACCCGGGCGTGGCCAGCGGTCCTGTCAATCTAGACAGCTGATTATGTAGTCAAGTTCAAATAATGTTATAGTATGCTTAGTAAAGTTTCAATACGATAAAAGTTATTTACAGGTAAGGCAGAGTATGAGTATGATGAGTTTCAGTTAAAATGAGTCAATTTGTCATTATTCGTGAGCGGGCAAGCGGAATGGGACCGCGCATATAATAAATTAAGAACATTTCAAGTTGTACACACGTGTGTTATTAATGTATTTCAGATAAAAAAACATAACTTTAACTTAATTTTGATTTGGATATAATCACTGACGTGTGTGAAACATTGATATCAATTAATTGTGTGTTATAAAGTGTAAACTATGACTGTAAAAAACATTATTGTAGACTTCATTGGAGAATTTATTACACCAAAAAGACGAGTGTTATGATTAGTTAGTGGTTTGAAACTGAAGTATTGTTTGACCGGATGTATGACTCGCGTCACAAATGCAATAAAAATACTGCTTAAAAAATTTTTATACACTTTTTTTTATCTTAATTTTGATACACACAGAATATTAAATAATTTAATATTCCGTTTGTATTAAAATTACCGCAAAAAACGTCATAAAAAAGTTTTATTTTAGCTTTCAATTATTTTGCTTGTTGGCTCCGTAGCCTAGCCAGTCAATGTGATGATCCAGTAAAATAGTGGATGCAAAACCTCCAAGGAGTTTTTACAATAATACCTATGTAGGTGTAAGTATAGTGGGTTTGTATCATTTGCTCATAGTTGTGCACATAATCAAACAAATTTTCCACATTATTAAATGAAAACCCCAATTTAATTTAAATTTTGTGATGTCTCAAGCTAAATGGTGGCTTTACTTTTTGTATAATTACATTATTTATTTATTTAAATATATTAATTAGAATGGCCTAGGCCAATAACACTAATTAATTAAACAATTATTAAAAATCTATTATAGGGTCCTATGGATACGAGAAAAACAAATATAATAACATAAAAATAACAAAAGAAATAAAATTAAATCAAAATCATAATAAAGAATAATAATACCTAAAAATAAAGTCCAATTAAGGATTGCTCACAGAAAGTTAAAAATAAATAAATTAATTTATATTATTTTATTTTTTCACTTATAATAATAAGCCTTTTATTCTAAACTGCATGGTTTAAATATTAAATGTCCCAGAGTTTAGGGTGCCTCATGGCATAGGCTTCCTCTATCTATTCCACTGGGTACTGTCTTACCCTTCCCTTCTCCAATGGTGTTCACTTTTATATCATCACCATCATCAGCCTATATTCGCATCATCTGAGAATCAAATGTGTGAGATGTACTCACCATGGACATTAATGCCCACTGCTTTCCAGTCCAGCGTCTTAACACTTTGATTGATGAGCCGATTTTCTGGTCTTGCCACAGTTGCGGATCTGCACACACTGTTTTTTTTTCTCGTACCACTAACACAACAGTTGTGTTTTCAGCAGTAAACATGTTAACACTTTGACTGTTGAAACGGTTTTGACATTTGATCATTGGTTACATACCATGTGAGTTTTCCAGCAAAGGTGTGCTGTCTGTGTGAGCCACACTGTAATAGCTCCACGTTAAACACACATTATATGGTCCCACAACCCTCTCAAAACCCTGCCTGCTCTGGTGGCTGACACTCATCAAGACTGACTGACCGGCTGACACTCCTCGCAAGAATATTTGAGACATCCCTTGAAAACAGCTTATAGATGTGGATCAGAAGCGAGATAGGCCTGTAGTTCTTAACAATAGTCTTATCTCTTTTTTTGCTAAATAATACTACCATGCTTCTATTTCACTCCTTTGCTGTTCTCCCATTGATTAGAGCAGTAGAATAACTTCTGGAGCTAACAAAGTACAACCTTCCCTGCTGCTTTTAACACAACTGTTGTGTTTGTTTTATGGGAAAACACTATGGAGAGAGCAAAGCCGCACCCTTGGCTTGACAAGCTAATCGGCTCAGCAGTGAAAGTGTTAAGATGACAACAGATGTTTCCCATTAATGAAGTGATAGTTCTTGTGATATTACATAATTAACACATTCACTGCTGAAAACACAACTATGGTGTTTGTTGCAAGGGAAAACAGTATGGAGTATGCAGAGCCACACCTGTGGCTATACAAGAAAACCTGCTCAGCACTCAAAGTTTTAAGGGGGGCCCCGGGGGTACGTGCCTTCCCCCCCCCCCCCCCCCCCCCCGGCGGTATTGTACTGTGGAGATTCCACCACAGTACATACTTAGAAGCCAATCAAATTATCAGAATTATTAAAATATATAAATAAAATAACAGGAACAAAAAACTCTTGTCTATTTCTGGCTGGAATTGCGAATTTTGTTTCTTTGTGCCCCTTCCAAAATCTTGGCTCCGCCCTTGTATCCATCTGTCTAGTTAAATAAAAATGGATGGCCAAATGTGTCACTAGGCTCAAAACATGAAAACTTGGTGTCACCTAGAATTACAGGTCAGATGCTCTAGTTACATCTTCCTGGTATATTTTATTTGTATGCTAAATTAAAATAGACCTAAGATGTTCGGCCTTCTCCAAAAAAAAATCCTGCTAGACATTAGATTTCTATTTCTTACCTATAAAATAACACAGCACTTCGAAAAAAGTACTACACGCCTACAACATAAACCGCACTAGTTAAATACGATAACTTTTACAACAAATCGTAAACGTATTATAATTACTATTAGTGTCAAAGATATCGGGCTATTAGATATTATTTGGCGCACACAGGTGTTAAGATCTGCAGTTTTAATTGTCAAAGGCCAGTGTTGTTATCGTAAAAAACACTGAACTGTCATGAGTGAGTTTGGATTGCCATACATAATGACGTTGTCTACCAAAACGTGTTCCGGGTGCCTCATAACTCTCTCGAGCAAAAAGACCTGTTGCACGCTCGTATGGCGTAATAAAGAACGTAAGCCTAATAAATTTACATAATATGAAATAAAAAAAAGTAACTGTGTGCTGGGACACTTGGAAGTAAAACTTCAACTAAAAAATTATGAAATAAAAAAAAACAATAATAGATATTTAAAAAAATATTCGAAACGTAACTCTCTCTTTCTATCTTCGCTTACTTATATCTTCCTCTCAACTTTCGTTCGCCTCGCCCGATCACATGTTTTGTAACGCATTCGCCAACTTACTGCCCAAGTCAAGCGTGCGTAAAGAAGTTTACTTCAAAAACAGCAGAGCAGTAGACGAATCTTTCAGTTTCTCATAAAAGTGTTTCTGTTTTGTGTAAAACATACAAAGTTACTGAATTATACGCCTAAAATCTCTATACAAATTAGTAGGGCGCGTGTCAAAATATATCCGCGTCAGAGGCCTCGCGATCGTATTTCAACTCTTTTATTCATTTTGTACTTGCTGAGGCGTCGGCCGCGGCATTGTCAAGGTAGGACCTTCGTCGATTGTGTTGCAAAAATAAACGATGAACAATTTTAAGCGCGCGAACCGACGTCAGAATGGCCAAGCGGTCTAAGGTGCAGCGTTCAACTTCAAATCGCATTACGGTAGAAGCGAGTTCAAAGCCTACTGGCGGAAAACATTTTTGTACATTGTTTTTTGTGTTTTTGTGTAGTTACTAATTTGTTACGTATAACAATACCTTTGTAGGTAAATAACTTATTTATAAAAATGTTGGCTTACAGATGA
Source organism: Campaea margaritaria (assembly GCA_912999815.1). Taxonomy (NCBI): domain Eukaryota; kingdom Metazoa; phylum Arthropoda; class Insecta; order Lepidoptera; family Geometridae; genus Campaea; species Campaea margaritaria. The sequence goes on from OU538788.1 coordinate 15,057,251, forward strand.
TATTTTAACGTGAGAACGTCATAACAAAACATTGATGAAATGATTACATACTTTTGTGAATAAAATTTAATAATTTTTTAATAGTAAAAGAATAAATGCATGAAATTATACAAATAATCAGATTTTTTTAAATACAAGAATAATTAACCTATCAAGAAGAGAAGAGAGATAGACGCAGCGCAAATGAGCGTAACGTGACAATGATCGTTACGGGACAATGTGTCAACTTTTTCGTGCATGCAGCCGGCGTTCATCGATTTATTAGACGTTTTCACGTCAAAATATTTTAGTATTTACGTGGAAGAGGTGCCAGTGTTCTTGGCACCATGCATCATAACACCCTCTTTTGTCTGATTTTTAAGTTTCAGTTAGTTTTAGTTTTTTATTTAATTTTTTTATCAGAATTTTTTTTAAAGTGTATTTTCTGAATAAATATATCGTAGATTTCCTTATAATACGGGAGTTGCCGTAACAATTACAACACTGTCACTACTTCCCTATGGAATAAACGACACGTTTAGTTCGCCCATTGGCCCGTTTTTACACTAGCAATATTAATGATGATCCTATCACATTAAGCTATCGTTTATCGACGACATTCAGAATGATCTGTCAAGTATTTGACAAGCTATTCTCTGCGTTAGAAGAAGACGCCCGCTGGTGAGTGTAAGAGAAAGGTATATTATAGATCAATAACTAATTTAAGGCGGATTCACATCCGCTTTCTTCATCTTATCGTGTGATAAAGGGACACGTCATATTAATTATTATTATTGACATCAGTGCGCAGTGCTACGTTGAGCTCGTAATGTGCTGTTGTCTTCAGTATGGACAATCGAAAAAATACAGTTTTCAAAACAAAAAAACTCCCAACTAAAAGTTGAACCATTATGAATTTTATATTTTTATATGATCATCACTCACTTACGCCATGGAGGCCGTCCGTGTCTTAATAATAATAATTATTGAAGCCTTTGACGGCCTCCGCGGCGTAAGTGAGTGATGATCCGAAAGCTAAGAGTGGGGTTGCGGGTTCGATTTCCACATAGGAAATATTAGTGTATCCCACAAATAATTATCCTGACACCCAGACGGGTGTTTGTAGAGCCATGTAAAAATTTTGGCAAATCTTTCACCAGGTTATATTACCTACTTATATTATTGAATTTATCATGCCCATTTATTTTTAAATTCAAAATTATTTTTATGACCAAAATTAAAGAATAACAACAAAAAATTTAAATGTAAATAGGTGCGTTTACCTACCTATTTGTAGGGTTTAGTTTCGGTACTTCCAGTTGCCCATCTTTAAAGCTTTTTTTAGTAAGCTTTTAACAAGATTTATTGCAATCATAGTGATGTATGATTTCTCATACATACCTACTGTATGTATGAGAAATAGCTACCTACCAGATATACAATTATACACACACCATAACTTAAATGCCGTTAGTCGTTACACTTTGATAAAATCTCGAAACTTAACAACACACACGTAACAAAATAAACTAAATGCTACACAACAAAGTAAAGTTAGGTACAAAGTTACATCACAGTGTTTAATATTATAGTACCTAGCCTTTGATCATTAAATCTGCAGGCGTTTTAGATAGGTATATAATTATAAAACAGAGCTCCAACATTCCACTTTTGATGGTAAGTAGGTATGTCCAACAAAATGATGCTTAACATCAACGTGCTTCCACCTATTATGGCCTTGATGGTTCGTGGCTATCTTCAATGCACTTTGACTATCACAATTACTAGTTACCAAAGATCCGGTTAGCGCGTACAACAGTTCTCTTCCTTATACATTACTTTCCTTCAAGCTTCAGAAATCTATATAATAATATTCAGCTTCGGTACTGGAAAGGTCTGTTTCTCTGCTCTGCCATTAAATAGACGAGCCTGACAATTCAAGGCTAATTCAGTGTAAGATTTTCAGTCCAAGCAATCACTGGCCCAGTCATCGTTTACGACCTTCCGAGCTCTTGACTGCTAGATTTTCAATAATACATTAAGTTTTCTTCAAATAAACACCATCTGAAATCTTTTTAGCTTAAGTAGTTCCAATGTTCAACACAGTAGCTATTATTAAATTATCTTAAATAGCTAACAGAGTAGGCTATATCAGCGGGGCTATGCAGCACGGTGCGGATGATCTCGAGTTAGTTTCATTTTGACGTTTGATTGCGACGGAACTCGTCATTTCATACGAATGACGCGTCCCGTGGCAATTAAACGTCAAAATTAAACGAACTCGAGCTGATCCGCACCGTGCTGCATAGCCCTGCAGGTATTGTCATGACCGCTTCATACATAAGACATCCTATGAGTTTTTGATAGCTGATTCCTGAATCTATATTTTTTACCTACATTCAATTTTTTCTCTGTAGGTGTATCAGTTGTAGGATTAGGATATTTTGTGTGCTTATTCTTCATTATTTGTCACAGAATAGATAGTATACTTTGTGTCGAGCTGTGTAAGTTTTTCAAGGTTTTTAATAGGTATAAGCACTCAGGATTGAGGCCCACAAAGCAAATACGAAATCCCAAAGCTAGTAGCAAACCCGAGTCGGGTTAATCTGTGGGTGCAAATATGATATTGCTTGAAATAAACTCTTTGATGATACAATCAAAGAAAGAACGATTGTAGCAAAGCTCAGCTTGACCAGTCATTAGTACGAACACCCGTCGTCGTGGGAACGCCCGCCTCCTTGTAAAGGCGAGGGTTCTCACGAGACGCACACCTGCGCGCGCGCACCCCTATATTATTCCGATTAATGCACGGAGTAACTCGTATTATTAACTATTCTGTGCCTATATTTTGGCGTAGAGGTGCGATCCTTGATAAACCGTTACAAGAGGGACAACCTATTTGTTTTTCTGTACGAAAATGACGGGGATCCTTGGAAATAATAAGTGTGAGTTAGACCCGCACACCTAGAGTTCCGTACAAACTTGTAAGGTCTGAAGAAAGCTGATAATACGGCTCTGCCTGGTCAAACTAAATGACAAACTATGTTAAAGGGTCTTAATAAAGGACCACATTGTAGTAGTTTGTTTTGAGTTCATCCGCTTTGTCTTTCACCTTTTTTGTAAATTTTTAAAATCAAAATACTGACTAATTAGGTATGTAATCAATAATTATTTTTTCATACATGCTTACTTTAATAGCAACAGTTTTCAGTAGTGAACTACATAAATTATTATGTGTTACTCGGCATTATTTACCGCTGTGGAATTTGTATGAAAAAGTAAAAAGTGAAATGCAGTCGGGGGCATCACCATTTCATTTTAACTGTGGACTGCAATGCTTACGACTGGAATAACGATATCATTTAACCAAACCTCTCACGCTTAAATTTTATAGAATCTATCACGCTGTTAGGGCTCCACAGCGTGCCAAGGAATTATACATACATGCATAAATACATACATACATACATACATACATACATAAATACATACATACATACATACATACATACATACATACATACATACATTCAATATATATAAATTACGTGTCACGTTGTTTGTCCACGATGGACTCCTAAACTACTGAACCGATTTTAATCAAATTTGCACACCGTGTGTAGTTTGATCTCACTTGAGAGATAGGCTACCTTAAATCTCAATTTATTGTCGCAATATTATTTGATTTATATTGAATATTATTTGTTTACACTTATCGTTTGGAGCTATTGTGGCTGTAAAATTTTGACAAGTCACAATTATCTGTTAGCTCCAAACGATGCCAGCAGATTGCGTTAAAAATCTGTTGACTGGTTGAGTAAGTATTCAATAGATGGCGCTGTTTTAAAGTATAAATTAAATTTATTTTTAAATACTAGCTGTGCCCTGCCACGCTTTGCTGTGGCACATTCGCACATTCCCTGATATTCACTGATGAAAAAAATAGATAAAAACAATCTTTGATGCGGATAATATATCATGCTAAAATTTCAGCTCGATCGGTGCAGAACTTTTTGAGTTTTTGAAGCATACACAAACCAACATAACATTTTTATATATATAAGATATATAGATGTAGATAGGTATGTAAAGCAATACAGATATTCAATTGTTCTTACTTTTTCAATTTTTGGTGTTAAATTCATAAAGTAAAAATAATACAGTGGAATTATTCTTGCTTTTAAATTATTAGTGCTTCATTGAATGAAATGAAATCATTAGACACTGCATCAAAGATTTGTTGTATAAGGTTTTTGCATTGCATTCATTCAAATCTATTAACTGTGTAACAAACGAAGATGAAGCCACCAACCAACTATCCCATTGAATTTTTAAACTCCAAGGATGTGCCTGGCTTACCACCGCACAATTTACGACAAAAGGTGGGGTGGGTGGTAATCAACTTCTAAACATTTTTTTAAACCGGGAAAAGCCGTAGCACTATTCTGCTCGCCATGGACGTGACGGAGAGGGGTGTGTGGGATACGAACCCACTATAACCCCCCAGTGAGCAGTCCTCCACCGAGGTGGAGCAAGATGGGGTTGCGCTAGCAACCAACAACAGTAATGCACCCGCCACATTACTGAATCCTGACTTTGGCTAGATTACCTACTGGCTAGGGCTTTACATTTGTGACAATTTTGCTATTTTTAAAATATCTAAAGCCACACACGTAGCTAGTAGGGCATGTTACTTATTTTCTATACAAATATTCAAGTGACCGCACACGCAGCTCTAATATAATATTTCTGTGACGTCACCAACTTATACTGTAATTTATAATATTGCACGTTACACGTACACGTACATTTAATTACATTAAAGGTACGTGTGTGACGGGCTAATCATTGTGCTAACTATTTTACACTGGCTAATCACAATGCACTAAATGCGAAGCCAAAACGAAAATAGGTAATATTTTTACTGACGGGCTTGGCAACATCACGCACGCGTCTACATCGCCCGGACAAAAATTATTGATTATTTCACCGCTTCCCGCAACGCAGATCTTTCTAGGTCGTTCATTACCTACGCCCTTTAATCCTCCGGTTTTAGGAAAGTAAAAGTCGTGTAGCTCTTTCAAAAACTTCCTTTGTCTTTTCCCTTGCTTTACAGAGTGCGCGATTCATAGTCATTTACAAACATTAATGTGGTGATACCGCAACGATGGCGGCTAAAATACAGGAAGCGCAGGAACACTGCAGAGCTGCCGAGAAATTGTAAGTCATAATTATTTTGAAGGAGTTTTGCAGGTTTTATGTAATTCTGCTGGTCATCAAAGTTTATTATGTCGCCGCTTCGATGTGTCGGGTACAGCGGCGTTAAAAAAACGTTGATTCGAAATATCAACATTTCATTCACCTTTTGTCGTAGGCCAACCAAGCTATCATTGGATTCTATAAATACTTATTGCACTGGAAACTGGTTGATTGGGAAAACAAATAATACACACGGTGTTACACGTTCCGTTTGCTTGAACTTAGCCTGGCACGCTACTGCGTGTCTAGATTTAACCGCCTGTGGATGGGTTTATTTTGGTAAATTGGAAGGAAATAAAATTCATTCAAATGGCGCTCATTGCTTCGGAGTTACCTATATTTATTCCAAAAAGTTCTATTCTTTATGTACCTTGTGTATTTCTGAACAGAAGTACAATAAAGTATTTTCTATTCTATTCTATTCTGTACCTATCAGGGCAGCTGGTATTATTTTTAATGTGAGAGTGTACCTAAAAATTAATCGAAGCAGAGATTTGTAGAGATGACCACTGCTAGCTAGCAACTTATAGTTTCACCCGTGTTTTCAGAATGTGTTTACAATCAGTGGGACACCAAATCGTAGGAAAATGTGGATACCTAGGTCTCATTAGTTTCATATTAGCTCTATAAAACTTAAAACTGAAAACAAACTACATTCATTTTATTTCCATCTACATCGACAGGCAGGACAATTCACTGTGGATTTACCGTAATAATGATTTCTAGTGATAGTCTGCGATTGCTTTGCTCGTGCAAAGATTTATGTAATCAAGGGCTGAATGCAACCCAGGACGCTGTTTCCTCGTCTTGTTCCTAACTGTGTGAAGAAATTTAGTAGGTCCACTCTCGCTATTAATATAATTTGAATAAACTATATAAAACTAAACTTAATCTAACAAGCCTTTAATTTTGCCTTTTTTAATCTTTAATATCTGCCTATTTTATGAATTCAACATGTTTTCTATCTTTATTAACAGCTTAAAATCATCGATAATAAGATGGAAGCCAGATTACGATTCAGCAGCAGACGAGTACAGTCAAGCTGGTAAGTCAAAACACTTCTACTATCATCCTCTTCATGATCTATGCTTATTCCTTCCAGTGTCTGCTAGCATTAAGATCTTAAAAATTTAAAAATTCTCACCAATTTGCGACACCCAAGGTAGATTTGTTCAATCCTTCTTCAAATCCATAAGGCAGTGTTGCCAGCAGTCATGGAACTAAATGGAACAAAATGGACTAACATCCAATGAAATGTACTATAAATATTCATTCCTTTGTTTCGCCGTAGTCAGGCAAACCCTTAGAAAAACAACAAATGGAAAACCTCAATGTGCTCCAAACATTGTTGATTTTTAAGTCTGATTTCTTCCCCTTAGCAACACAAAAACGTATCTCGATATTGTCCAATTTGAGAAAACTGATAAGAACTCCACCGCTACACAATACAATAATGAGAATATTAAATTACTAATTTGAAATCTATTATGTTTAAAGCTGAAAACACATAGGTATAAGATCTTTAAGAAATAAAGTGTCATCTAGATACGTGTCTTTGTGACTAAATAAAATCTTATCTCAAAATCATTTTGAGATATGTTTTGTGTTACTAAGGGGAGAATTTATACATCCAACGCTACGCATGTACGTCTCGATCAATAGTGACCTTGTATCCAGGGCTTTTGTTTGCTCAAGGTTAGAGGGGACACATTGTATTTTCCCCTTCACATAGAAACAGCGCAACTCACGGCCCCTCTCCAATTACCATATCCAATCAGAATCACCTCAAGGACATTAATTACAAGTTGTTTACCGAACCGAAATTCACCTTATTGCTACAGAAGTTGTTGGGATTCATCTAAATATTATTTTTAGCCTTTATAAATTGCTAAATTGGCTTGTATTCAATTGAAATAGTTAGTTCAGGGGTTTGTACAGGTTGATTAGGTATAGACTAAATTATCAATCTGAGTCCGTAAACATATTTACCTAGTAGGCAGTCTATTTGATTACTTGAAGAGACAAATATTAGCCACTTAGGTAACTTAATATTAAAGTAAGTATGTAGGAACTTTAATAATCTCGTAAGTTTGGCAAGCACGAACAAAAGGAGCCGGTCAATATTGAAACTTGTTTGGTTTAGTCGAGTTAATTTCAAAAGTTTCAAGAAAATGTAACTTCATCAAGCTTTACTGGAAGGTCTAATAATATTAAATAGCAATAATCAGTACCAGCTGTCATATAAGGCAGACATGTTTATGTGATCTTATTCTTAATTTGTTTCAACCATAGTGCCTTCAGACCTGGTTTGGGTTGAAATAATGTAGTGACAATATTAGCTGTCTAGAATATGATGAAGTACGTCAGCGGATCGACCAGGGAGCGCCAGACATTTTTAGAATCACAGTAGGTAATTGAGTAACTGGACTGCTACTCAAGTAGGTTCTTGCCTTGTTTCCTTTGATTCCTTTCTGAACGAACTCCTGTGTTACTACTTGGACGCCTCTTTTGAACCTCAAACTATCTTTATGGCCCTGTCGTGCAGGCTTTTGTCCTCTGGCATGTACCTAAGGGTTTTGTCTGACACCTCCGGCTCCTATCTTGTACCTCTTGTACCTTACGACTCCTGTCTAGTTCCTCAACCTCAGGGTCCTGTGTTGTACCTTAGACTCCATTGTTCCTGCTTCTGTCTTTTATCTCAAACCTGATATCGGATCCATCTGTATTACCCCCTTTCTTTTTAGCACAATGCTACCGCATCGCCCGCGATCTCAAGAACTCTAAGGAATGCCACTTCAAAGCCTCCGAATACTACAAGAGGAACCACTCGTATTTCCACGCGGCTAAGTCTTTGGAGAATGCTATCCTGGTTAGCAAGGAGACTGCTTCGTCGGATGAGGTAAATTGGCAAATATTTTAAGTTAAGACATGAGAACGAAACCAACCTTTTTATTACTTATTTTTAAGACCGAGCACAATTATAAGGGTTTTTATGGACATATTCGATGGTGAAAGCTAGTTTCTAATAAAACAGTTTTTGAGATTAATTAAGTGTTAAGGTGAAAATCTTTCGTTTTTCTCTGGCTGTCGCCTAATCATAGTACTATCCCAAGGTATACGACCTGGCTGTGCAATCGTGCAGCCTGTACCAGCAGCATGGCTCTGGAGACAGCGGTGCCAGCGTCCTGGACAAAGCCGCTAAGATTTTGGTGGAAAATAATCCGGAAAAAGCCTATAAATTGTATCAACAGGCGGCCGAAGTTTCCTCCGTAAGTAGAATGTTATTGTTACAGGAAATAAGTTTGTTTTTCTTCATAAAACCCGAGGAATACGAATATGCGACGCGTTGTTATAGTTCAAGAGCCGGTAGATCGAGTAGGTTTCTAAATCCTACAGCTTGCGCTGGCTCGGCTATATTAATTTGGAAAAACGTTTTAGAAACCAGGGATATTTTAGGACAAGGTCATACTTAGAAAGGGACTTATTTGAAACAAGGGAATGTTTTGCAAAGATATATTAGGAATCTTAATAGTCATTAGTCTCAAGTACTGCCAGAGGCGTTGTGTGGAAACTGGATATGTACTTCCTCCAAATTATTACAAAAAAAATTGCCCTTTCATTACGGAGGGCACGACTATTTAGGGGTCGCGTCCTTTTGTTATTAGTTGTTGTAGTTGTATGTATCTGCGTCAACCTTTTTATACGAGATCATGGTAAAGGTTTCTGACGGAGAGGAATGTTTGCAGGCTGAGGGTACTTCGCATCAGGGCATCGAATACACAAGCAAGGCTACTAGGCTACTTGTGAGACTTCGTCTGTAAGTAACCTCATCTAGTGCATTACTGACGCGATCGAGTTTGAGTAAAAGGTCGAGTCAGGCTCGTTTTCCCGTTCAAATACCACTATGACAAGTTGCGCCATTTCATAAACTATTTAAACGTGGTTAACCATAACCAATTTTTTACGTGAGCTCCATTTGTTATCTGTGTGGAACATTACCGCATGGATTCCAGACAATTGGGGTAGTCTCGAAAACCATTCAAAGAAAAGCACTTAAAATACATTTGTAAACATTTTGGAACAAGCAACAGTAAAAACTACTGGTTTCGCTAACTTGGGGACCTGTCGTGGTGGTACATGAGAAGTTGTCGAGCGTAACTCAACTCTATAACAAACTCGATCATTCTGTTGGGAAGTTTAGTTGATTGCCTTTCTACAAAACGATAGACACGTAAGCGCGCGTCAAAATTTAATGTACTGTAAGACCCCTGTCTGAAAACTATATTCAGTATCCACAGTCTAGGGGACAACACCCTGCTATTGTTATTGGTAGGCGTGACCTGTCTCGTTGCAATTCTTTTCGATTTTTCTTGTAATATATTCGTTCTGTAGATTGGTTCTAAACTGGACTCCTTTGATTCTAATACAAGGAGTTCTAGTCCAAAAGATACGTATAAATATGATGCACCGCAATGTCGCAACTATCACTGGTAGTAAGGACGTGTCTTCAATTCTCCATCACCTGCATGTCGATCACATCAAAACCCCATGACGCCATGGTCATCCAAGAATTTCGTGAATTTTTACCCCTAGTAATGCGTTGTCAGTTGTCACATTAAATTTGAGCGATTCTTCATCCCCTACTGTGAATTTCAATTATTAATATAAATTATGTTTGATTTAAGTTTTCACCTGCCTTACATTGAAACCACGTTTTAAAGAAATTTACCCGTTAATTTAACATTATATATTTCGGTGACGTCTTTAAGTGTTTACTCCTACCTCTTCGTAGTAAGATGCACTTTGTGACCCACCTTCCCTTTGACGTTTCACGTAATTAATGGATGCCTTATTTTTAGCCACCACTACCGCTACCACCACCACCGGTCATTAACCACTGTGCTCACTAACCAATCTATCTGTAGTCTTCCTGCTAGAGATATAATTTTGACATGACTTCTTTAGGAAACTTTGATACCTTTATGTAAAATTGTATACCTAGTAGAAAACTGAAGAAAGATATATGACAGTCACTGCCTCACTCTGGTACGGATCTACTTTAACATCTACTAATACTAACAGAAGCATAACACTCATCAAGCCTACATTAGTTTGTGTAGTATTGATGCGGACGCATGTTTCACAGTATTACATAGAAGTTCTTCAACTTTTGCGGATGGAGTCGGGTCTATTTGCTACTGTCTGTTTGTCACTTTCGCTGCCCTCGACGCGTAGTGCAATACAAAATCCTGGGCAGTGAACGTGTCTTCGACTTTGTGATCTTTCTTGATGATGTGATCCTCGATTTACATCAATTCGTCCTGAATGCGGCAGTAAGGAGGCTGATTAAAAATCATTGGCACTTCGTATCTCATGTGCGTGTTGCGACAGTAGTGTGGGGTCACTTGTTCGCACAAAACCGGAAGCGTTTAATCAAGTGTGTGATAGATAACGTTACGTTTTATGTACGAAAGTGTAATCGATCTCGGTACGTTCAAAGGAAACTGCAATATATATATCAAGTAGCGCTAATAATAAGTACGTACCCAGACGTTTTTAACACGTTCCTTGAGCTTTCAATTTTGTAAGATATGTTAAGGCCATAATTACGGTGATAATAGAGAATGATTGTATTGTAACTTTTTCCACGGTTCTAGTGAACTTAGCGACTGAGTATAGCTGCGGCATGATGAGAATCTGTTCAGTGCGCACAAGTGAAATCCAACCCTAAAGCGCGCGACACGCCCTTCACCATCCATCCACAAAATTCATTTCGTCTTAATTTTTGTCATAATTATTATACGAGGGTTAGGGCGTTTTGGTCGTAGTAAAATTTGGACACAGCTATTCAGGTTATTAAGTGAAATATTACACGCTAAATTTAATAGTAATAAATATTATTCGTTAGTGGACATCAACAAAATTTTCTAGTGTTTAGTTAAGTTGGTTTATTTATTTTAATGAATAAAACGAAGTGAGGTGTCATATGCTGCTCTGGACCGTCTGGTATATAATAGGTTTGCTCCAGAACACAGTCGTACTACAGTGAAATGTGGATATTTATTATGCCGCTGACTATACCTTTTAACTTTCATTACGCATTTAAATAGAAATAATAAAACAGGTGTGAAGAATTTGCACAGTTTTTACGTGTGGACAAATTGAGCTGTCATCAAAACTTACCCTTATACAAGTATGTCTGTATGACATATCTGAGGCAACTTGTTGTCCTTGTTACCTTATTACCCTGTGTCAGCTATTAATAATCTTGCTCTGTAGACCCCCCCCTCCCCCCCTTCTATGACATATGTATTTAATTTAATTTTATAGTTCATTCCATACCCACCCGACCGCACCGCTGAACTACATTTCGTACGGATAATGAATAGCTTTTTAAAATTAAATCAACTATACATCCTGTAGGTATTATAAGTACCTGGTTTCGGTATTAAAATTAATAGCTAAAAATAACATACTCAATATATCTAACATGAATCCAACGCCGCCGCCACTCCCATACTAACTTATGTTTGTAACAATACGTGTTCTGGTTACATTAAGAAGTTGTTCGTACCGGGAGGGCTACTACCGAGCCGCGGCTGAATCGCACTTGTTTCCAGCTATGATCAGGCAGCGGACAGTGTTCGCCAAGAGATCGGTTTCCATCTCGAAGCTGGTAACTATGGGGCGGTCGGTCGTCTGACTGTGGCCGCTGTGCTGATTCAACTAGCTCGAGGTGACGTTGTCGCAGCTGAAAAGAGCTACAAGGTTAGTTACCGTCGCGATCCCCTAACTTGTTGCAAAAACTAGTTGCAAGAATGCAGTTGCGTGGTTTTGTATATGAAAGCACAAAACTGACAGTGACAATTGACAGTGCACCCCTAGTTACTTCACTTTATTGGGGAGAGGCCTCTACCCAGTCAAATACTAGGAAAACAGCACACACTTATAACGATCTAAGCGAAGGACCACGTATACTCACGCTTATCACTCTGCCAAAGTTATATGATCGAATGTTCGTAAAACACTTGTAATCTCGCTGTCTCAGACCATTTGGATCGGTGTTGGTTTTTTCTCTGTCTTCGTGCCCCGCGACGCCCGCCCACACAAACCGTTTTTTTTCCAGAGTTAGATGCGTGCCGTGTCCATTCCATGTAACATTATATTATAATATCTTGTTCGTTTGTTATTTTTTATGACGGCTGCGGCGACGTTTGGTTAGAAACACATAGTTTATAGTTTCGGAATTATTTTAGTACGTAGATTGTACATAGATTTGTTTTTGACTAGTTTATAGTTTTGAAATTATTTTAGTAATAACTAAGTACACGTCTCGTTGATTCGGCTGGATACGGTTTTTTCAATCACTTATTGGAGTCTTACGGTAACTATTTTTAGCTTTTCAGCGTGTTTTTTACTAAGTTTTGATTATGTCGCACTTTTGACTCTTATTTGATTGAGAGAATTTTCGCATTTTCTACTTTTACTTTGAGTATGTTATTTGGATCGTTGTAGATCGAAGGATGTTGCAAGGTTTGCTTTCATTAGAGTAAATATTACTCGTATTTATTTTGTTAAGTTTTAAAGTATACTGACTTTACTTATCTGTTTAAATTATACATCAAATTATTTTCGCAGAATTCAGTGTAGTTAGAAATTAAGAAGACTAGTTAAGATCAAATCTAACGAGGTCAATCTCGATGGGCTGATTCGCAGCTTTTCAAGGGTTCCGTTACCCAACTTCCAGCTCCATCATCAGATCTGCTCCATAGTGCTATATTATTGTGTTGTCTTCAGATGTACATATAATGGCTAAGATATATAATCATACAACAATGAGAAGAGTCTGAAACTCAGTTCCTTAGATACGGTAGCAAATTGACCTAATAAAAGCGTGTTAAACATAGAGGTCGACACAATAAAAGCGTGTTAAACAGAGGTAGACACAATAAAAGCGTGTTGAACATAGAGGTCGACACAATAAAAGCGTGTTAAACATAGAGGTCGACACAATAAAAGCGTGTTAAACATAGAGGTCGTTACAATAAAAGCGTGTTAAACATAGAGGTTGACACAATAAAAGCGTGTTAAACATAGAGGTCGACACAATAAAAGGGTGTTACACATAGAGGTCGACACAATAAAAGCGTTTTAAACATACAGGTCGACACAATAAAAGCGTGTTAAACATAAAGGTCGACATAATAAAAGCGTGTTAAACATAGAGGTCGACACAATAAAAGTGTGTTAAACATACAGGTCGACACAATATGTCAAAACAAAACGTCAGTATGAGCATCCTATCAAGTATTATGTTATTATTTTTATATATCTTCATTTTTCTTCACAGCTGCTTTAGTTCGTTTTGCATCCATTTTAGTTGCACCTTAATGTGTCGTCTTGCTTGATTCATTATAAATCTGCATTGTTGAATGTTGTACTTAGTTTCTGTAACATCTGACAATAAGCCATTATTGAAGTTTTCACAGGAATGATCGACGCGGCGACGTCGTTTATTAACTGGCAGTTATAACCGTCCCCGGGCGTAGTAATGTGGTAAAAAAGGAACGGAGAGAACAATCTATTGCTTTGAATTAATGATCATCCACTATGTGCGTCTACCTTTCATTAATAGGAACAGTCTGGTCACTGCATGGAAACTACACGTTTAAAGAGAATCGGAATATGACTAGTGAAATGGTTTGTTATTCCCTCCTCAAGAGAGAACAGTTTTTTGGTGTAAGCATTAATTGACAATAATATGGATAAATAAAACACGTGCCATGGTAACATCGCAAGGAGATCTTGTCTACTCTTCGCGAATGTATGTATTCGGAATTCGTTATTTTTCATGACTGCTCTCAAGCCTATTTAGTTTTTATTTTTACATGTGAGAATGGCATTTGTAAACTAGACACGAGTAAAGACCCTAGTAAGGAACAACATGACCTCACAGTAGTACAACTCTGAGGCTGTAGTATAAACTGTTTATACTAATCAACATTCTTTAATGGTTCCAGGAGTGGGGATCGAATTGTGAGGCTGCCGAAACCGAGACCTTGGAGACGCTCCTCACAGCGTTTGACGAAGAAGATTGCGAAGGAGCAAAGCGGGCGCTTGCGTCACCGTTTATACGAAGCATGGACGTGGAGTACGCCCGCCTCGCCACCACCATTGATTTGCCCCAGGGTGAACCGATGCCGAATGTTGGTGTCCGCAAAAATGCGGCGCCGTCTTATGTAAGCGGCCAAGCTGGGCCGCCCACTCCCGTGCCTCCACTGCCCCAGGGTTCTGCCTCTGCTAGCCACGTAAGAAATATTTTTTATATTTTAATATATGCGATCCCCGCTTGCCTAGCCACAAGCCCATGCTGGCACCAAATAAAAACAATGTCTTTGTGTCATTGCCACGGCTGGCCACGTGACATGTCAATGCTCATGGTAGCGCAATGCAAGTCGCCGTGCAGTCTTAGATTACATCACGTGGCCTAGTTCCAAGATAGCCTATTAGGACAGAACACTAACATTGGTGTTTCATTAAAAAGTTTTTCTATGTTTTACAGCACCAACCTCGGTTTGAAGACATCGCAGAGTCTCCGTATGAAGCCGCCACTGCCGTTAAAGAGGCCGACGATGGGGAGGAAGGCGACTTCTGTTAAATTCCTCAGGCAGCTCTCCAACAACAACAACGTCTAACGATCAGATTCACAAACAACATCGCATAAAAATAAACTAATGATAAAGGCGCGGGAAATTAATAAATTTTAAATATTTAATCTCCCCCAAAAATACAAAAAGAAAAAAAAATGAATTCTTAGAGTTCGCATTCGCTTAAATGTGTAAGCTGAGCAAAGCTGAATATTAAATTAATGTTAACACAAGAAAGACCTAATTAAAACTGATTGTTGTAAAGCTGTTAAGCTATAACGTATCATGGATAGATCTGTATGTAAGTGGATGAAGCCTTTCTCTCCACTGCCAAATCATTTAACTCTATAGTGGGGGAAAAATAACCACAAAACATACTATGTAACACAGGACTTGTTTATAAATATCAATGCTATATATGATTAAGTCCATTACTATTCGTATGATACCTTTCATACGACCACGGTAAATTTTCTTTTTTTTCTTGTGGTACACATTCATGAAATTAAGTGTACTGTTATGTACTATTGAATTTAAAAATTGTACCCTGATGGTAAAGATGTTATAGTAAAGGGGTTGTAGTCATGCTGGGCAGTACCTTTCTGGCCAGACCACGCGAGATTTAAAGGTACCGAGGTCAATTTCATTGTCACATATTATACAGAATAAAACCCAATCTGTACCCTATTTTTTCCGTGATATCAGCGGTCTAAAAGCAACTAGTATAATTATAATTATAATTACATATAATTATTAATGGTAGAAATTCGCCTTTAAATTTAAAATTTTTCACTGTTTCTCCATATTATAAACTTTAACCCTGCCAAAATTTTAACATAGTATATTTATTGAGTTTTACGTAGTTAGAAAAACAATGCTGCAACATCTTGCAATGAAACCTATGCCAAAGTTTTATTGTCACTAAGAACCTGCTTACAGACCGCTCAAATTACCGAATAAATATAGTTTCGTTATTGGTTGTGTAAATTTATTTTGTATAATTTGTGATTACCTTTTAATCTCGCATGGCCATCATGACCACAGCCCCCTACGCTGTAATAATGAATCTATCAGGGTACACTTTTTGAATTCGAAAGTACATCAAAGTACACTTTATTTCATAAATGTGTACCGCAAAGAAAAAAAAAATGGCCTGGACCTGATGTAAAGGATCACACGTACTATTCACAATTTGGTAAATACCATAAATTTACCGATTCAGCTATCGATGTCTTGAAATATATTATTATAGTAATCATATAATGTGGTAAAAATAACCAAATTAATATTAAATATTGCTTTATAATTGATGATGGTTCAAACCATGGATATAATATATATATTGCGTAAACGATATCTATTAATAAAAATATAAAAAGTAAAAAAAATATGTTGATTACGATAAGGCTTTGCCCTTATCAATAGTAACTAAGTAAATGTTGTAAAATATAAGCATTCCACTCAATTTTAATTCATAAATAAAAATTTTTTATTTATTATTTATTCAATTGATACTAATTTAGGCTGCTGCCGAATTTTTTTTAATCTATTTCGCTTATTTATATAACAGATTTGTTTTAAAAAACATTCCTAGTGATATAGTCGTTATTTAAGGTCTGAAGTTGTTTTTAAAAGATTAATTACAAGGTAATTGTTTATCTAAATCTAAATTATATGATTGTGAGTTATGTTTTGTATATACTTATTTATTTCTAGTTTTTACTTTTTTTAGTAATAGTCATCAAAAATACTTATAACGATAATTCATTTTGTTTAGGAGGTTGTTTTATCTGTCTGTACTTATTTTATACTCGTCATTCTCTGTACTTGACTTTGGACATGGCTTTTGAACTTTCCGTGTCATCAACAAAAGTATCAGTCTTTCGTTAAGTTATGCATTCAGTCCAAAGTTAGGTATTTCATGCATTTATTAAATGATACCTAGAGAATAAGTTTATATAATAGTGGTTTATACTGTTGGAACAAATTATTCATACAACCACCATGGAGGATAGTGGTACCATCAATTATCATCTCAATTTCTCAGGCAGGTTCCAATTTATTATTAGTTGTTTCTAAAGTTTGAAAATGTATAACAGTTATTTTAACGCTGACAAAAATAAATTAAGTTTAGTTGGTACACGAAACCACCAAGTACTCTTTGAACGATAACATTACTTATTGTTATTATAAAGTATCCCTTATTGTGTTTCTTTTAAGCTATTGCATAGCTTCTACCGCGGGCCTTGAGCGTGGAGACCGAATCCAGAAATTCCGTAACGAAAATAACCTAACACCCCCCACTCCGACCGGCACAGCGGTGATACTTTTTAGTTTTGCCATCTATCGATGAATAGCAGAACTTTTAATGACTTTTTGAAATATCACGCTTGTCTCTTTAGTTCTGCAAATCGCCTCTAGGTGGCATTGGTTGTATCGGCGTTACTGCGCATGCGTATAAAAAAATACTGCATAAATAAAATAAATAAATATAATTACATAAGTTGATAAAAAATGCTATGCAATAGCTTTACCGCGGCAGTCTCCGAGTGCGACACGTCTTTTTTTATATAATCATGATTGTATCCATTAAATAGTTTCAAGTTTAAGGTAGAAAGTAAAACGAAGGTTAGGAAAGATGTTTGCCTAATTGTGGGTTGCAGTGCACTGCATTCGGATTGTTATACAAAAATGATCAGCCGGTCGATAGAGGTTTAGCCAGCGCAAAACGTGATGAGCACTGTGTAGTGTCTTATGAGCATTCGCAGAAATTGCAGGCCAATCGAAAATTCGGTCGCAGATATACAATTCAATTTGCTCTGAATCTTTGAAAGTGCTCATTACGTTTTCAGACATGACGAACTCAGTTCTGGGGCAAAGTACATTATGTTTATCTATTGGTCCGTTCTATGATCGGAAACTTCGAAAATCTATTATGTTATTCTCTGAATTTGTTCAAGTAAGTAGCGTTATTTTATATCTAAAATTATCTTGAATTTCATTTCCACAATAGAATTGTACCACTGAGCTATGCTAACAGAGACAGGGCAGTCATTGAGTACAATAATCTGCAGTGGTCAGAAAGCTTAAATGGTATGTAGAGACAGTTTCTTTTAGGCAAACAGAGTGGGTAGTCGCGGATGAATTATCAATAAAATATATGTTTGAAAAAATTACTGATGTTTTATTTCCATATACACTAGTTAGTATCCTATAACAACCCTTAGCACTCTATATTCCATTATCAAAATTGTTACGGAAGTACCTATAATACTTGTATTGGCTACCTTAAGGTGCTTCATCAAGGTAATTCAAAAATTGGTGTCATTTCAAAACCTAGTAATTAACGGCCACGTTCTCTCTATCTGGAAAAAATATATAATTACGGTTACTCACATCATTGCATTGATAATGTAATGTTAAACCGTACAGAGTAAAACAATTTTTGAAATAACCTATTTAATACATTTAAATCCTTTCTTCTGAATGTCTGAACCGATTTGTATTAGATTTTAAGTAAACATGGCCATAACTGTTATCTATAAGATTGAAGTTAATTTATTATTATTTTTAATTAATTTATTTATTTTTGTATTTATAATTTATTTATGATTAATTTATCTATTTATTTCACTGCTGCAAACACAACTGTCTTTCATAATTTTCCGAGAGTGCGCGAAAACAATGATAACTTACATGATAATTAGAAAATGACTTCCTGGCACTTGCCTACACTTCTACTATTGGGATAAAATAGAGGTGGTTTTTGCAAAAAATCTAATAAATAAATAAAATAACGCATCACTCAATCACAGAAATAGATCTGACTGCTAATAGGATTCCCAATATTTAGGGAATCAGGAACTACGAGGACCATGGTCCCACAGACACCCAGACTCAGCAAATAGGTACATGTTTCACACAAATCGAACCCACAACCTCACGCTTCGCAGTCGGCCATGGAGGCTACGCTACTGGTACGGGTTTATTTGGAAATTAGGTAAGGATTTAAGCGTAAAAACAGTGTCATTTTATTTGAATTAAAATTTATAAAATAAATAAAAATAAAGCCGCTATCTAATCTCTAAACACTATACTACTAAACATAATTATAAGTAAGTACATAAAACACAACTTGAAAATTATACAATTATGATGTCAGTAAATATTTTTTCTATCGCAATGTACGAGAACACACAAATTCCTCAGCTGATCGTACGCCTTCCAAGGGGAGAGTCGTGATTTTAACTTCCAGTGCGGTGCAATGTGTTTCTTGTAAAACATGTAAGTAGATACGTTATTATCACTCGCTTTTCAGTGAAGGAAAACATCGTGAGGAAACACATATTTTTTACTTTTAGTTGATTGAGTAATGAGACGAGCAGGTCGTTCCCCCGATGGTAAGCGCTACGCCTGCCCATAACAGTAAAAGTTCAACCCAGAACGTTGCATTGCATAATCTTGCAATTCCAATGGCACTGCACTGCGCTCGTCACCCTGAGCATAGAATAGATAGTACTGCCCTGAGACATTGGTTCCATAAATACATTATTAATTTCATTGGTTATATGCGATTGATTTGTATCGGAGGTAGGCATGCTATCTACCAATCCCGTCCGGGCGACCGTGGTGGATTGTGGCCCCAATACTCCTTACAAAAGTGAAAAGACCCGTTTTCAGCTGTGGGCGGATATAGGTTGTGATGATAACGAGTTCTGCCAGCATTTAATCGGTTTTTTCTCCACAATTTATACTTGAGTACCTACATTAGAAAAAACGTATCTGTGCAAGTAATTCTTCTAAACAAACATAATTATTGTTAATGGAAGACAGATTTATCTAGCGGATAGCTCTCGCACTATGAAGGTAGGGGTGCTCTTGCATTGATATGTCGGTAGGGTGGTATTTATCCGCCCATCCCTGAGAGGGTTCGGCACAGGCAGGGTTGCTATGTCTCTAGCCCTTTCTAACTTGTATTAGGTTACCGCCCCTTTTCAAAACCCATAATGGATAAATTTCGGCGCACGCATATCAATCTCTCAGTCGCGTGCTGCGTGTCATAGCTTGCGTGCATTGGCCATTCGTCTACTTAGCTCTCGTGCAGTGCAGTCAGAGATATTCCGACGCGACGACACCGATCAGTTTGCGGTTCCCAGTGACGATATTTTGCAGTTGTGTGTACGTGAAACTAAAACCCTAAGGTAAGTTATTTCGGTTCTTTTGTAAATTGTGTCTTGAATTTCAGATGAGTTTAGGTTTCGGTCAGTTGAATTTGTTAAGTTGGTACTTACAATAAAAGTTCGGTAAATAGTAACAAGTAAACAGCTGTACGATAAGTTTAGAAGAAGTAGTAGCAATATTATGTAATAAATGCAGTTTTAATTCAATGGTTGCTTTTCGATAGAAAAGAAACGGTTAGATAGTACACCTTTTATACTTACATCATTTTTCAAAATTAATAATAGATGTCTTGTAGGATATAAAAATATAAAATTTCTCACTAATTCTAAAAAATGGTCTGTTGCTGTAATAATTTGATTTTAAAAATAATGTTAACCACTAAGCCACGAGTAAGTGACACGTTCACAAGTTTTCGTAAATCTTTAACTAGGTATCAGTTAATTCAATTTTACGAGTAAAATTGTGTGTTCATTTACTGGGTTTTCAAATCCTATAATTAAAATAATCGTCATCAACCCATATCAGCCCACTGCTGAGCACAAGTCTCCCCTCACTTTCCGTGAGGAGGGCTAGGCCATAATCCACCGCGGGGCACGATCCGGATTGGTGAATAACATAAATAAAAAAACCAAAATAACACCTCCGAAATGACTGTGGTAGGTATGTGGGTTTCGTCACGATTTTTTCCTTCACCGAAAAGCGAGTGATTGTTCCGTACCTACAATTATGATTTACAGAAACACTGTACTGGGTTTTGAACTCACGACCCTCTCCTTGGAAGGTGGACGTTCTCCCACTTGGCTATTATACAGCATAAGCGCCATCATGCTATCAATAAACTTTGAGAAAATTGGTAATTGAATTAATATTGGTTAAAAAACAAACTGTTTTATGCCTATTAGGTACTTACTAGAAATACTGTGTTGGATAGAATCTCATAATGGAATAATAATTGCTTATTTTGATGAAAAATGTATCGTAAGCGTAGCGAGGTACTACGCGGACGTAGCCGTGGCAATGATTATGAATGTTTTCTTTCAATTCTCTTAAGTATAGATACGTAAAGCAACTGAGTTTACTTTATATTTTGTTTTGTTAAATATGTATTATCCATACATTTGTATCAATGTCTTGTCCGAAGAGTGCAAAAGTATCCACACATTCAAGCTTTTTGTTGAAAGTGACCGAAGTCGATTTTTAGCTGTTTGATATCAATTGAATTATTTTAAGTTATGTAAAGTTCATTTTCAAGTTATGGGCATTATGCCAATTATAAAAATATTATTATCATTTATTAATATTATAAATGTATAATCGTACATACCACGTGTAATTTAATTTAATTCATTGTTTAAATTGCGGGACATTAATATGTCACTAAGTTCCACAGCCAGGAATTTTATTTCCATACTTAGGTTCTTACCCCTTTATGATTACGATATATCGATTTAAAAAATGTATTAAAATCGCCACAATAACATTAAGGGCTACTTTATGATCTAAATCTCTAACTCGAACTAAAATTATGTACTTAATTCTGTGGGTAATGAATTCTAAATTAGTATATTTTTGTTTTGTGTACAGGTATGGAGCCTAGGCCCGTGGATCCTGAAGAGGACCAACACCAAGAGGCTGAGGTGGAGGAGAATAACGACGCCCCGATTGAGTTGCTCGACGATCAACCTCGAGACGCTGAGATGGAGGAGAATGTTGAGGTCCCAAATGAGGTACCAGACGAGGTGGGAGCTGTTGGTCAACAGTTAGACGCTGAGATGGAGGAGAATGTTGAGGTCCCGATTGATTTCGCCGACGGGGTGGTACCTGATGGAGAACAACAGGACGCTGAGGTGGAGGAGAATGTCGAGTTCCCGGTTGAAAACCCCGCAGAACCCGACGAGGACCTGAATAGTTTTTTATTAGATCAAGCAGATACCGTCCCGATTTCTGCGTTATTCCCGGATTCTCCTTTGGGCAGTCTTATGGCGACAGAATCTGAGACCAGTACCTCAAGTTCTGATTCAGACGAGATTAGACTAGCGTTTGACTTGCCACGTGCTTCATTGCCTAGGAATGTTAGGAGAATGGTCCAGGCTTTCAGAACGGTTGGTGGTAGAAGACGCGGCGAAAGTAGACGCAGCGGAATTCGTCGCTTCTTAAAGAGAGGACGCGGTGGCCGAGGAGGCCTGTAACAAGTTCACTGTTGAAAACACAACTGTGGTGTTTTTCATAACTTGCCGCGAGTGCGGGAAACATAACTGTGGTGTTAGGCCGGTTTTTGTGCTCGACCGACCGACGTTCGCACCGACGGTCGGTCGAGCACTAAAACCGGCCTTAGTTGTATGAAGAAACACTATGGTGTGTGTAGAGCGCACCCGTGGCTAGACATGAAAATCGGCTCAGCAGTGAAAGTGTTAAAAGTAGCGTCTATTGGTAGCCTTCTCTTGAACTTCAGCACTACATCCAACTAATATTACAAATGCGACAGTTTGGTACATCTATACGTCTATAATTCATACTCAATAACTTTCGCATTATTTCAATTTTCCATCAATAGAAATTCGTGTAGTTAACACAGGCAATTAACAATTAATTAATTAACACACAGGCTAGTTTTAAGGCGAGAAAAGGGTTGTAAGGGGTTAAAATAGAGATCGAAAGTTTTTATGGAATTTTTGTAATTGTTGATGCTAGAAGCTTGCAACTTTTATTTTAGCTATTTTTTATTATTTTTAGCTATACTTTATTTTTTCTCATTTTTTATGTGTATTATTTATTTACACCGCCAACCTGTGACGCTCCATTGCATTTCTCCATCCAATGGTTGACTGGAAGAGATCACTTTTGGCGATAAGTCCGGCCATTGTACTTTATTTATTTCAATAAGTTCTATTCTAAATATGAATTTCAAAGTTTGTTAAAGTGGGTAAAATAAAAACAGGGGATGAAAGTTTATATAGAAATATGTAAGGTTACGGCTAAACAACGGCACTGATTTTAAAAATTGTAATATTGTTTGTAAATTTTCTGCACTGTTTTTATTAATTCTTTTGGTGTACAATAAATAATTTTCTAATCTATTATATTCTATGCACGTAGGGAAAAATAATTTCGATCAAAATTATTATATATAATATAATTATCCACCAATCCGGACCAAGTCCCCGAGGTGGATTATGGCCTAGCCCTTCTCACGAAAGTGAGGGCAGACCCATGCTCAGCAGTGGGAGGATAATAATGGTTTAATGATTATGTTGAATATAATTAGGTAATAAAATAATACCTACATGTAAATCATGTTACTAATTTATTGATTTTTGAAATAATTATTAAATGACAACTAAGTGACTCGACTTCCTGAGAGAGTACCGTCTTCGAAACCGAAGTAGTAGGGTTTGGATATTGGAGTTATATTGTCTCGGTACTTCAAGGAAATTTTCAACTCTATAGGTACAGTCAATATCAAGTAAATGATGATCGGACAAGCTTCAAAAACTATGACCGGCATTTAGCACTTACATTAAATACGTATTATTTTCAATGTAATCTAATTTCTTAAAAATGTCATAGCTTCCTTCCTTCCACGTCCTTTACTAAATCCCATTGAATAGAGGAATAGAGAGGAAGAGGAGGGATATGACATTTTAAATGAATCAGATCAAATTTGAAAATGATTATGACAAGCGTTGCACTAAATATCGACCATGCTTTTTGAAATTTGTCTGATCATTTTCAAATTATTTTAGATGTTGACTGTACCTATTAAAAAAAAAGGAAGAAAAAGGGAAAAAATGTGCACCGAGCCTTCTGCATTTGTTTTTTATGCGCGCAGACGACGCGCAGATAACGTGCGTAAACGCAAATCAAACGCAGCCTTTTAGCCTAAGAGCCTAAGCACACGGTGTTTTTTATGCGCGCCGACGACGCGCAGATAACGTGCGTAAACGCAATTCAACCGCGATTCATATGCAGCCTTGTAACCGAAGAGCCTAAGCACACGGCGTTTTTTATGCGCGCAGACGACGCGCAGATAACGTGCGTAAACGCAATTCAAATGCGATTTAGACGCAGCTTTGTCACCTAAGGGCCTAAGCACACCGCGTTTGTTATGTGCGCAGACGACGCGCAGATGGCGTGCGTAAACGCAATTTAAACGCGATTCAGACACAGTCTTGTAACGTAAGAGCCCAAGCACACAGAGTTTTTATACACATAGAGGATGCGCGCGTCTACTGCGCCTTAGATGCCCAGAAAGCTTAAACGGCTGCGTCTGAATCGCGTTTGAATTGCGTATAAGCAAGTCGTCTGCACGTCTTCTGCGCGCATAATAAACGCTGTGTGCTTAGGCTCTTAGGTATATGTTTGAAATGTCAAATCATTTATTCGTGTAGAGTTTCCGGAGTGTGGCTTCGTCTAAGTGATCACGTGACCTGTGCTGTATGTCACTGTTTTCCCCTTCTAAATAAGTTGTAAAAATACTAGGAGAAGGTAGTTTGGCTGGTAGAAACCCCTTTAAGTAATAAGACGCCCATTGTACTATCTTATTTTTACATTCTGTGTGTTTCTGTATTGTGTTATTTTAGTGTAACAATAGAAATTGTATTGTATTTTATTTTAGAGGTACTTAAATAGATTATTAAGGTTTTAGTTTTATTGTCGTGAGTTCATCCATTTATTATACTACTCATTATAATTAGGTAATTATCACAGAGCAAGTGCCTTGGTCTGTGATAATTACCCAATAATTATGAGTAGGTACGTACTATGGCAAGTACTGGACCCGAGAGTAAGCGGGTACCCGAAATAATTCCTAGGTACGTATATTATGTACCTACCCTAGAATTATTTCGGGTAACCGGGACCCCGTGGTGGATTATGGCATAATAATCCTCAGAAAAGTGACGATAACGATGACGGTCATGAGACTGCATGAAGATCATGATTTAAAAGACGGTTTCCTCAGCATTTTTTTCTTCATCGAAAAGTCGGTGATAATAAGGCCATATTCCCTATTAATAAAAGCTTGAAACTTATTTTTTAGGCTTCTGGTTAGATATAAATAAATATGACATTTAAAGTTTATCCTTAAGGGGGTAAAATAAAAATAGGCGATGAAAATTTGTATGGTTTATGTGAAAGTTTCATAAATTCTTGTCAAAGGTCAAAATATCAGAGAAATACAGAGATGAATTAAGGTAAGGTAGGCTATTCGCAGTAAAACACTGTAAATGGCTTATTTTAATCTATGTGTATTTAATTTGCAAAATAGTTAAGATAAAAAAAAATAATTAAATACTGGCCAATGTCACTATTCTAGTCGGGCGAAGTCGCGGGCACAGCTAATATGTAATATGTAAAGAAACATTGGTACTTGCCTGCACTGGAATTTGAACTCACGACGCTTTCCTTAGGAGGCGGTGGTTATCCCACAAGGATACCACCGCTTCAGGTCTATTTATCTATCTATTTATTAGTAAACTAACAGTTTCAAATAGCGTCTACGCTAATTAGTATCGAAAAGTGTAACCTAAGAGGGATGTATTGTAATATGTATTCAAAACTATTATAGGTATAGGAAGGAGGGAGGTAGGAGGTAGTCCGGGAGGCCCATAGCGCTACCTTATTTTTAATTTTTCTATATTTTAGTTTACAATATAAACTGTATTCTACAATACTGTATTCTATTCTTTATTATTGTATTCTATTCGAAAATATTGTATTCCGTTCTATGATATTGTATTCAATTCTGTAATTTGAACGATTGTTATGTACACATTCGTCTATGATCCTTTACTACAATAATAAAGAGTTTTCGCTTCTATTCTGTTTTATTCTTTAATAGGCTTAAATAAAACAAAAGTGTAACACTTGCCAAGCAGTAGTGTGCAAATATTACTGTGTTCCGGTTAGAAGGGCACTGTTTCCAGCGAAATTACCAGGGCATATGAGACTTTAGAGCCGATGTATCAGGGTGACGAGCACAGTGCAGTGCTGCACAAGATTGTGCAATGCAAAGTTCTGGGTGGCACTGTAACTGTTATGGGCAAGCGAAGCGCTTACCATCAGGTGAACGACTTGCTCGCCTGGTCAATCAGTAAAATAAAAAAAACGTGTTTTATTTTCCCTGAGTCCTTTCTTATGTTAATAATAACTAAGCAGGAAAATTCTTAATTAATTCAATTAGGTTTGAATTCACACTAGATATTTAAGAGCGGGTCTTTTTAGCGGCAGTCGCAGTTCTCTCGTGACCACGGTCACTGTAACTTGAACGAAACGTAGACGTTTGTTCAAATTATTTTTTTCTGACCTGTGACCAAGCTAGACCCCCCGTCTAAGTCTAGTCAATAGATAAGAGCAATTCGCGAAATTTTAAAGACATTTAAATAAAATAATAAATTAAGATACGAAACAGACGAGTAGTTTGTAGGACAGGAAACAACCCCCTATTATATTGAAAAAGTTTGGTGACTCTTAATTGAATTGTGCACTTCAATATTGTACTGTGACTGTGAAAAATGTGGTGGCAACATTAGTCCAAAACGGTTATTCAGATAACGCCAGCCTGCAGTGAAAAAATTGCTACAATAACCCTTTTTTTATTAATTGAAAGACTAGTGTTGTTAGTTCTACTGCAATAGTCAATGAATCTCTACATTCCTCACAATTGAACGTAGGAGTGTCAACATTTAAAGTGTTTAAACCAATTAAACTTTTGTACGAAGGTATACTTATTGTTATACGCAATATTTTTCATTGACTGAAAATAATTACATTGGATCTACTTCACAGTCGGTTCGAAAGGGTCAGTAGTTGGTTGTCCCCTGACCGCAGCGATGGTGGTCATTATAGAGTCTGACACCGAATTATATAGGCCGAATTTATTACTGCTCCTAAATGGGGAGGCAGTCTGGGAATGGGGGCAGAGCCCAGCGCATTTTATAAACTGCGACTCTTGCGATATTTGCAAAGGAGAGAACACAAATAGATTCGATCATTTTGTTCTAAACATGACCAGAAATGATATCCTGACGCTGTACAAGGATGCCTCCATTTGGTGCCGTTGCAATCTGTGTTTTTATCATCAATTCTCGGCCGAGGAGTGCGAATATTGCGTCGAGTAATCCAGGTAAGTAATTTTTGTAATCATTTATAATAGGTAAAATAATATAATTCGAGTAGTTTAGAAATGTTATACAGTTTATCTAATTAATTACTGGCCGTAATAAGACTTTAGTGCCGATGTCTCAGTGCGACGAGCGCAATGCAGTGCAGCGCAAGATTATGCATGCAAAGTTTTGGGTCGCACTATAACTGTTATGGGCAGGCGTAGCGCTGACCATTAGGTGATCGACTTGCTCGTCTCATCCCTCAGACAAATATATTTTTAAAAGTTCCCGAAGTTGACGGAGTTAGGGCTTGATGAATTTTTTTTCAGGTTTTAGCTCATATCTCTGAAACCTGAATATTATACTTAATACTATTGTAATGACTCTACAAATATAGATTACGTTAATTGCTACAAATTAGGTTCTATTAATTTTTAGAGCAGGATTAAAATTTTAGTGGCAATAGGAAGCTGAAGTAAAAATACTAAGCCAACGGCCAGCCGTAGGTACGTGTGTATCTTCTATCATCATCATCATCATCATATGCAGCTCATCCAACCCACTGCAGGGCATAAGCCTCCTCCCTCTTACGCCATTCATCCCGGCTTTGGGCCGATCTGGTCCATGCATTACGCAACAACATTTTTATGTCGTCGACCCACCGTTGTATCGGTCTCCCGCGGCTGCGCTTACCCACACGTGGCCACCATTCTGTCAGGGACTTACTCCACCTGCCATCTCCACATCTTGCCAAGTGTCCTGCCCATCGCCACTTGAGTTTAATTATACGGGATCCGATGTCTTCCACTTTAGTTCTTCTTCGGATCTCCGTATTTCGAACTCTGTCGCTTACCCTGATGCCTAACATGGCACGCTCCATGGCCCATGTATCTTCTATATTACCTATAAATAGAAATATTCATAGTTGTATTGATTCTAAACGCGTCACGATCACATACTTAATATCCTAGTCCCTAGCTAGGATTTCCTGTATCTAGGGAATCGGGAACTATGAGGACCGCGGCCCTTCAACAACCTCACGTTACGTTATTTATCTACGAGTATAATACATATCTTCGTATTTTTATTTACATCTATCTATATATATATAAACGTTATGTTGGTTTGTGTACGCTTCAAAAACTCAAAAAGTTCTGCACCGATCGAGCTGAAATTTTAGCATGATATATAATCCGCATCAAGGATTGTTTTTATCTATTTTTTTCATCAGTGACATATCAGCGAATGTGCGAATATGCCACAGCGAAGCGTGGCAGGGCACAGCTAGTAATATATAAAAGAGGCCGTCTATTATATGTACATACTTAAATAAACATATTATTGGATATTTTGTTCCCTGGAACTGCATTTATATTGTGGTTCCATTTTATTACAATTTCAGTGGTTGCGGTAATCATTGCTAATATTTAATCTTATTCCTAAATACAATCCCGTTGAAACAGAGAAGAATAGAGAAAAATAGAAGAGGGACCTATATAATTTTTGAGAAATATTGTGTTATATAAATAAAAAAAAAATTATGATAAGTATTGAATGCACTAAATACTGGTCACGGTTTTTAATACTTGTCTTATAATAATTTGCATTTGATGTACTTTACTACCTAGTGCAAACCCGATCTTCCTCTTCTCATCTTTCCTCGCCGCTAAGGGTTAAGCGATACCATTCCTACAGTCTACTATCAAAGTGGATAGTCATTGTCAGAGTCCTAATCTTCTAGCTCGCCTAGCTCACCCCCTTTCCCCCTCCCCCCGGGACACTTGGTATGTTTATCAGGTAACCTCAAAGAGTAATTCAAATTTCCAAACTACACGAATTATTTATGCTGATAGGTCAAATAATAGCGGATTTTCTCACACTATTTCTAATAAAATTCGTTTAGCAGACATAATTTTATTCTTGAAAAAATTCTAACGTCAATTAGTAGTGCGCATTTTTATTAGACGTTAGATAACTTTTTATTAATGAGCAGGTTAATCTATAGGTATTCCCAAAAATAAAATTGCAGTGAGATTATTTATTGACAGCAATAATTAAATAAAATTAAATAAAAAACTAACAAAAATTAAAAATCTAACTAAAGAGGGGTGTCCATGAGGCATGGTGACAAGAACACTGGCTGCATTTCCATATAGCAATAGCTATTCTCTGTGCAAGGAATGAGCCAGCCCCCTTGTCACCAGCGGCATCGCCTAAACGAGGAACTAGGAGGACTAATTGAAGTGGCTTTATGTGCTTTAAAACTAAATGCCAATTTGTAAGTGAAAAATGATATTAGACGATGCCTAATCATAATTCACTGTCCATAGAAAGTTTTCCTCGATCACGTGCGTACTTATTTCATTCAAACGTCTCTTATGGTTCAGAAGCTATAAGTCTTACTAATATTATAATTGCAAAAGTTTGTGTGTTAATGTGTTTGTCCTCTCTTCACGCTAAAACGGCGGAACGGATATTGTGAAACTCACTACATAGATAGGTACTTGAAGTGGTCCTGGAATATAACATAATCTTATACGGTACTCTTTATCCCGTCAAAATTATCGGTTGCTGTCGGATAATAGTTAAAGCGGGTGAACCCGCGGGATGCTGCAAGTGTAAATATATTTATCCAAGTACTGCGCGTACGAAATTGCGATTCTCTTAGTTTTCTTGAAGTCGACTTCTTTTTAATGATATCGGTAAAGCATCTCTCCTCTACAATAAAATAAAACGAAATAAAATAAAATATAACATTAATTAATTATTAATTCCACTTGAAAGGGAAATATCCTTTTTCTAACTCAAACCATAATTAGATAATAATCATTAGATTCGTCGATCATAATATTTTGTATTTTTTTTTTTGTATTTCTATACTTATGTATAAGATATTATTTTTTTTGACGTGTAAAAGTGCAATATTTTGCCTATTTACAATAAATGATTTGAGTTTGAGTTTCACATATTAACATTTCGCCCATATATTAATTTATTTTGATAGATAGATGTTACATAGAGAATGCCAAGATATTACAGACTTTTTGATAGATTAAAATCCCGTATTTATGAACAGCGGGAAAACTGAAGGCAATATCAATAAACCAGGAGTCAAACAAATGTGTCAGTTTCCAAAATAATTCAGTATTGAACAGTGCAATGGTGTAATTTGATAAAATTAAGCATACTTTGATACCGTAGTCATAAACACGGAAAATTCAGGTTAGTCCATAAAGGATTATATATTATTTGTTGTAGGAGCTTAGCGTTCTTCTTCTAGCGTTTAAAACGGCTTTCAGTATCGACTGAAAAACTTGTAAGAACAAGTATAACAACAAAAACACAATCAATTATTAGCTTATATTCTAATTATAAGCTATATAATATAAGCAGAGTGGTGGGTTTACTTGAAAATCGTCGCATTCGCAAATTGTCACGGTGTTTCAAATAGATACATTTCTTTTGCTGGGTTTGTTTCTATGGGCACAGTTTTCAGTGAAAATCTCAGTGCGGAATCACTGAAAGTTTTACAATGCATAGTTCTAGGTGGCATTGTAACTGTCATTTGCAGGCGTAGCGGTTACAATCAGGTGACCGACTTGCTCGTCTCGTAACTCAGAGAAATAAAAAATATACACTGGATTCTGTTAATTCAATCAAGTTACCGCAATCAATTCGATTACGGCATTGTACCGTAATTGACAGTAGGGAAAATCGAAATCGAATCGCAGTTCGATTATCCTAAATGGCTGGAAACTGCCTAGCTTGTTCAGAATATTAAAAAGTTAAGTACCAACCTACTTATACTTTTTCCGAGTGTAACGTATTAATATTCTGACCCACGACCACTGTGTTGAGCCTCTTTTATGAACAGATTAAAAAAAGAAGGAAGCTTGACTGTATGTATGCATTTAAAAGTCGTGTTAATTCTTATTATCTTTTGAATTAATTTTCTAGTTGCTGCATATTATATATTTGTATTAGTAGGTATGTATGTTTATTATATTATGGTATATATTAAGTTTATCTATTATGTTACTATGTATTTAAGTTTATTTTGTGTATAATATGTATCTATTTATTTATTTATTTTATTCTATGTATATAAGGAAAGCTACCGTCCGATGTCCTATTTACTCCTCTCCGTGCATGGTTGTCTGGAAGAGATCACTCTGAGCGATAAGACCGCCCATTGTGACACTAATTGTAAAATTTGTTTTGTTCTAGTTTTAAGTTTTCTTTGTTCTGTGGTGTTTCAATAAAGAGTTTATCTATCTATCTATCTATCTATATTTTTATGTATGCTAACCGATTTTTCCGTCAATTCTGGAACTATTTTAAAAATTCTATAATTTTAATTCTTGATCCCAAACCTGATCGAGTCAGTTCAAGTAAGTTGTGAAATTTCATCATCATCATTATCATCATGAGAACCTATATCAAATATTATTAATATTTATTGAACCTATATCGTCCCTATCCCACTGCTGAGCACGGGTCCCCCCCAGAAGGGTTAGGCCATAATCCATCACGGGGGCCAGATCTGAATTGGTGGATCACCTACTTACCTCCGGAATAATTCTCGGGTAGGTATGTGGGTTTCCTCACGATGTTTTTCCTTCTCCGAAAAGCGAGCGATAACTTACGTTAGCAAAACTTTAATTTTCAGGTCGCGCGTGATGTCTCAGTCAATTCTGAATAATTGTCCTGTAGCGAAAAGTGGTTGCTATTGCTTCTCGCTAAAAGTGGGAACGATTCTGATAGCTATTGCAGGGTTGGTGCCCAGTTCTTATTACCTATTCCTTTTCACCACTGGCAATATCTTGCTGGAAGCAAATGGGGTTGATCCTATTGCCGCAGAGGTCATGGTGCATGTTTACGCGGTTCTAGGAATACTATTGTTTTCCATACACATTATACTTTTAGTAGCAGCGGTAACTTACAATGAAAAGTATATACTTTTGTACCTCTGGACCTGTTTTGTGTCCATTAGTATTGACATATTGATGGTTATTTTTATAATAGTATCAGCGTTACTAGCAAACTACTATGTGTTCAGTGCAATCGTTATGTTTTATCATATTTCTTATTGGCTCTTTATGTACTGGTTTATTTTGCCTGTTGTAAACGGTTTCAGGAGAAATATACACACAGTCGTTATAACGTTTATGTAATATTTTTGTCTTTATTTTTATCTTTACGCAGATATAATTTCTTCTATGCCTATAAAACAGTACCACGACTGACTGACTGGCAGACGAAGCACAGCCTAAACCAATAGACCTAAACAGTTGAAATTTGGAGGGAATATCCATTAAGTACTCTTGTGGCTGTTGATTCGTAACGTCAGAAGGAAAAGCGACAAAAAACGCTGTAGGCATTTAAAATCAAAGATGGGTTCCGCCTATCGGCATCGGCCATCGGAGTTGGTGAAAGACTTCTCGTCTCGTCACTCAGTGAAATAAAAAAAAAGAAGCCTGTTATTACATTTTACTGTAAGAAAAATTGGGATCACGGCAAATAATGTTAACACGTTCACTGCTAAAAACATAAATGTCGTGTTTTCCATAACTTGCCACGAACGAGTACGGCAAACCACAACTGTTGTGTTTGATGTATAGGAAAACACTATGGCGCGTGCAGAGCCACACGCGTACCTAGACAAGCAAAACGGCTCAACAGTGAAAGTGTCAAGAGGGGTTTAGTTCAGCTACATCCCGAGTAAGCGGCGTGAGGATTAAAAATTCGTCATATTAACACTCTATTATATGCATTGTAAATTTGAAAACATTGTAAGGAAAGCGATGTTAAAGTTTTACATGACAACTACCTGTCCCGGCGACCTCCGTACCGCCTAACTGTCAATGAATGTGCATGCGTAGGATATTATATGTTATGTCTATAAATTAAAGGGAAAATTTTTGGGTTGTACTTATGTATTTTTTAATGCGACATATTTTAAGCTAAAAAAATGTTTGGGGTGGGCCACCTTTATCACTTAGGGGTACGAAAAACAGCTAAAAACCTATTCTCAGGCCTACAGAATATACATATAAAATTTCATAAAAATTGATCAAGCCGTTTCGGAGGAATAGGCCAACTAACACTGTGACACAAGAAATTTATGTCTAATAGATTTCAACATCACTTAGCTTCAGTCCCTCCCGGCTTCAGTCCCCTAGAGCCAATTGGATTCGCTAGTGTATTTTACAACCACTGTAATAATCTTATTATAATTATTATGAACCTGAGATGTCCCACTGCAGGGCAAAGGCTTCCCTTCCCCTCCTTCCGTTTCTGACTATGGTTGTTATAGTAGGATGTTAATATCCAGAAATACAGTTCGTAGTAGTTCGGACACTCACACTCGCAATCTAACTATTTATTACAACCAACTGTTGGGTATAGGCTTCCATTATGTACAATTGTACACGCTACTCTTTTTGGTGTGTGCGCCAGACGAATCCACGACCCTCCGCAGCCTTAGTGATATCATCCGACAATTACGTGAGCACAATTCCACCACTGCCCTATTAAATCTGCCGTCTTCTCGTCTAGCCGTCTCGAAGTCTTGGACTCCATAGATAACGAAAAGATAGACGAAAAATCTTATTGGCTGCGATGCTCTAGTGAAGGCTGGATAGACTTCGAGCATCGCCGAAAGGTTGCCAGTTTATCAGTTTTCTATAAGATACATTTCGGAGAGTGTGCGATGGGGTTATAACTACCAAACAAAACTGCAAAGTGATCTTAGTGTTAAATGTATTTACTGCATTAATTAATTTAATTCATCGTCATCAACCCATAACGTCCCAAAGAAGAGCACGGGTCTCCCCTCAATAAAAAAAAGATTATTATTTAATTTTTATTATAACATTATTTAATTCTTAATTATTTTTTTAAATAAATGATTGAAATTGTAATGAACTGCAAAAATAAAATAACTATAATAACGCGCCACGATCGCATACTCCTGACCCCTAACTTGTATTCCCTAAATAATGTTTCATTAGAAATAAAAAACGTCGGAAAAAAACCTGACTGTTATGTTAGTGTACTTATATAAATAGTTTAAACTCGAAACCAGCTTCGCCTACTACTTAAGTAATAGTGGATGAGATATGGATAATATGCCATAATCTAATCTTTAGAAATGACAACCAATAGGAAAACTCCAAGCTCTCATAATGATAATTTCTTAAAACCCGATAAAACACGATTAAAAGAACTATCTCATCTATGTGCATAGATTTAACCAATAAAAACATATAATATAAAATATGAACATAAACATAAAATAAATACATAAATATGATTATAAAATATGAACTCACAGCCTCGCGTTGGGTTCACCGACGATTTGATGAGGGCTGTATCGATTGAAGTGGAGGTCGGATAAATAATCAGAAAATAGGGTGTGGGGACCAGGCCTTTACCGCTGGCTCCGCGAATTGTCGCCATTCCGGCCTTAATGCTTAGAGACCTCAGTTGTTCCATTCGCGTCGATTTTTTCTTGTTTGTAGGCGGATTTACCGATTTATTTATCAGCGTAGATTCGTTTAAGCTAAGGAGTGCAAAACGTTTTTAGTATCATGTGGAGTGCCACATGTAACGTTCTATAACATCTTATTAAAGCTAGGCTGTGGGTATAGAGACTAACAAAACAAGCGTGACAAATACCGTTTCCAAGTTCTACAATGTTTTTTTAGCAGTGATAATCCTGGATCAGACTGTTTAGGTCTAAGTGTATAGTGTATATATATTTCAAAAGTTTACCTTGTAAGTGAACTTTAACAATGGAGATCTTATGATGTTAATTTAATTTAAGCTGGCGTGTGCGGGAGTGTAATAAGCATGAATTGCGATTAATTGCCCGCTGAATCATTTATGAATATAATAAAAAAAAATTATAATACCAATATAATATAATTAATTATATGTCTTCTTGAAATTAAATTGCGCCTAAATCAAGACGTCCGATTAAATTGAAAATTTTCAAAGATTTTGAGGAACAATGACAATACAGTGATAAAACAAATCATTATGTTCCTTAAAATTTGCTTTAAATACCTACTAAAAAATAAGAAAATAATTAATGGATATATAAAAAAATTAAAAAAAAACCCGCTTAAATAGCAATCCAAGCTAAAAATAATACAAATGAATAATTTTATTTCATATCAAATGTTAATTATAAAATTATAGTAAGAAAATGCATTTGTCGTTCGCCTAACATCAACCCAGCATTAGTCATTCCATTAGGGGATCAATTGTAAAACCCTACAAATAAAATGGAATAATCCTGTCGTTCCCCTATTAAGTATAGGGCCGAATAATTGGCGCAGATGTGCCATTACCGACAGGGGCACAACACCAACTGTTAAATAATTGTAATAAT
This sequence comes from Campaea margaritaria, assembly GCA_912999815.1. Classification (NCBI taxonomy): domain Eukaryota; kingdom Metazoa; phylum Arthropoda; class Insecta; order Lepidoptera; family Geometridae; genus Campaea; species Campaea margaritaria. The sequence goes on from OU538788.1 coordinate 15,092,818, forward strand.
TTTTGAGCACATGGCGATTTAGTAAAAAATGTTTTGATACACCAATAAGTAGGTGTGTTAGGCAACTAACCACTATAGTAAACAATCTAATATAACGTTTACGTGCTTGTCGTAATGAGCGATATTTAAAGGTAACATTTTATTTTTAATTAATTGTTTTCAAAATAGTTGTATTTTATTCACATTATTAAAGAGGATATAATAAAAATTCTTACCATACCTAGTTATCTGTGGAAACTAACTTTTTAGTTGTTCCAAAAATCAACAACATTTTGTAACATGTACAGCATAAGAGACTGTAAAGAAACACAATGTTTTACCTTTATAGTTTAATACTTGTATTTGTATGAAAATCGTTATTAAAAATAACCCCGTTGTCACATATTACCTGTCTTTTATTTATTTTATGAATTACTCATCATCAGTTTCTGCCCGCGACTTCGTAGCGCGGACTAGAGTTAATCGCGATAAACATTATCCCATATCCTCCTGCAGGGTTCCAACACCTTCATATAAAAAAGGTAGATAATAAATGGTTTAGCTGTTTAGCCATGAAAACGTAAGACACAAACAGCGAACTAACTTTTCACATGTAAGATATACTCGTATCAAATAGCTTATTTTAAAATAGTAAGAATATAAATATTATATTACTATTTTAAAATAGGGTAGATTATTTTGCGTACATTACTTCAAAATGGGCCTTCAATTCTCTCACATGCAAAGAGTTTTCTAAAATAGATTGCATTTTAAACATTTAGTTTAAAATGCGATCTATTTTAGAAAAAGTCGGGAATTAGCCGTTTGCGATAATGTCTTCCTGGCGCAATGTCTTGTTTGAGTTTGACTTAGATTTTGGGCATGATTTTTTACTGCAAATGTGCGTAGTTCACCTGTTTATGTAATCTCCGGCCCTTCGTTCCCACATAAATGATTGAGGGCCCTAGTTTTCACCTCATAGCTCGCTTATTTAACTTTCACAAAATCTTATTCTAACTTTCAGAATACTGTTAAGGTGTTCACTGAAACTTACGTATAGTTTCATAGATTTTTACCATAGTGGCCCTTGCATATTCTAAGACAGAACTAAAAAAATACAACCAATTGATTTTATTTTTATAGTGCCTAAGTATATCTATATTTATTATTTTTATTTTGTACCTAGTTACATATTCTCGCAATTTAAATTAAAAGTGGAGTGTACGCCATTACGCCAAATTTATAAATTAATGCTGCAACAAATCAATATGAGATGGAGGGACGGAGCCAGCGCAATCTGCATAAAAGTAGACATACGGTAAGAGTCTTTGATCAGTTTCCATACGATAATATCACACATCAATAGCAAATCTAGTTAGAAACGGCTGCAGTGGCTTGCAAGGGGCTAGAGCGTAATTTTTAGGGTGGTTACATTGCCCAAATTAGCAACTCGACGCGGCTCTGCACAAATATAGCACGAAACAATATTGAGATACAACCCAAGTCAGTGTGCACTTTAACGTGGCTGTTACGTCAAATATTCCGTCGAAATAAAACGCGAAAAAAAGACATAATATTCCTGTTCATATGGACACGATTGATCGATTGAGAAATCATACAATAAGTACAGTTTACGGATATCAAGTTTATCAATCAATTGTAGATATAAGTGAATTCATCGAAGCCGTTTGGTAGAAGATGCACCATTCATAAAAAATAGCATCATGTTAAAAAGTTTTTAGAAAACAATAATATAATTAGTTTAATAAAAAGCATAAGTATATGTTAAATGTTGCATTTGAATTGATAAATTCAAATATACATTTATCTGATTTTTATAACAAACCGTGAGGGAGGAGGTCGCATTACAAAGTGCGTAAGCAGAAAGAAAGTAAACAATTAACTTCTTCTCACAGTCCAATACCTAGAGCCATTCATAATATGTTATATGTTCTGTACGCGGGAGTAGGAACACGCATTTTCATTTTGCTATTATAAAATAAAATCATGAATATAAATGTTGCATTTTCCCTCACTGGTGTATCAATGCAGATGGGGAGAAAGGGAAACCCCTGACACTGACATCAGCCGACTTGACATGAGCCGATTTTTAATTTCCAAGTTGATATGCTTTGTCTGTTTATTTTATCTCGGGCGCAGTTTAGGGCGAGGGTTCCATTCATACTCGTTTTTTTGCTAGTTTTGAATTTGAACCCTGCGGGTGCGATCCGAAGACGAAACCAGCTGAGGATTCCGATTATATTATAATGTGCCATAATGGTAAAATAAAAACATTTCTATAGACGGAAAATCAAAGGCTAAAAGCTCTCTTATTTATATTTACGAATATAACGTAGGACTAGAGTTAGTGAAATGGAATTCCCTTGGTTTTGTTATTTGATTTTCAAGTATGGTCAACAAATAAATTGGTCTGATAGTTTTTGGGGTTGTCTATTTAGTCTTGTTTTCATTTACTTTAGCAAACCTCCTTACGAAGTGTAATAGAGGATTTACACTTTGATGCTCTATGCAGCTACCTTTTTATTTAACAACTGCCACTGTCTACTATTATTATAAAACTCTGTGAGCCTACTCTAAGCTGAAAAATTACCTCCATCCAATTATACACAGAGCATTACACTTGGAATTTATATTAGCAATTCCAATATTGGACATGCAACAGCATGACAATTGACATAGGCAAATGTTTCCACGAGTCTTATTTCGAGCACAGCTGCGCTGTAGTAGAGGTCAAAGATGTTCTGGTCACAGACTTCCCGGGGCGCAGCAACCTCGACCAGTTCAGGAGGTGGTGGTTCGGTTTGTTCCTACTCTCTTACAGCGACGAGAGAGCCAGGGTCTACTATACGAGCTCCCATGCCATGAGGATGGAGAGGACCCTTCAATTCCGAAACTTTAGTAACAGGATTCATCCTTTGAGCAAATTCAGGTTTGATTACAAATCTAGAGAGTATTATAATGTGCCGATCTTATTAGTCGCTTCAAATTCGTTCGATGAATAATAAGTTTTGGTTTTCAAATGAATTGGAGTTAAAAATAACGCGTAGAGTAGCTAGCTTTGCCTCTTTATCGAACTCAATTTAGGAAAAAAAACTAAAAATTTAGTTTATCAAGAAATCCCTTTTCCCAATCTGTAGATACATTTTCAATTAAAATAATTCAAAAGCACACCTACGGGCTGATAAGACGTAGATAATAATTATACGAACTAAAGAACCATCACGGCCTTCAAGATCCCCATAACATTTTTCTCTCCTTCACAAATTAAATATTTCCATTTCAGAAACTTTTGGGATGCCTTCATGCTAACCATGGTTTTGTTGAATAAAATAACATTAAACCATAACACTTCCCTTACGTATGGACAGACATTCCTCTCTTTCTACTACCTGGGGGTCTTAACAGAGCTGGCACTTATCGTGGACGTGTACTTTAACTTACAGACTGGCTATATCGACTACGAAGCCAGAAAAGTAATTCTCGAAAAACATGACGGTCTGCTGCATTACGGATCTACCAAACTCTTCATTCACGTGGCTTCCGCTATTCCCTTGCAATGCATAATGTTCCTGCGCTACGGCTCTAACATCAGCTGCGCTCTCTGCAAAGCTAACAGTTTCATAGTCACCCTTAAAGTACTCAGCATTTTTTCTCTGCTTAGAGTGTACGAATTTTCCAACTTGTTGACTCGCGAAAGGAATAATTACAAACTGACACATTTTCTTAAATTTTCAAGAATTGTGGTATTAGGAATAATTACCATGCTGCAATATGTCGCGTTGATCGATTTGATTTCGCTTCTGAGCATGGTAGCGGCTGCCCATATGGATAAAACTGCATTCGTGACTAAGTTAATTCGTCTAAAGTTTGTGACCCCGGACCCACCTTCGGACAGTAAATTTTTCATTGCGAACTTTTCTCGCGTGTGCAAGTCCATAGCTCTATTCGGCTTTAGCTTCCATAGAACGCAACATTCTCTGGACGTAACGGTTTCTATAATTGCTTATCTCATCGGTATTTTTTTTTACATGTGGCTCGTACTAGAATGCTTCAACTTCATAAGTAGGATAAATTACTACGATGACGTAAGCATTAATAAAAAAATCGCAACGGACAATATGGTTCGCTGTAGACAACTACCCGATAATGTTACCAAGAAACTGTGGAAGTATTACGATTTCAAGTATTCCAGAATGAAATTAATGGAACGAGAGAATAGTCTGTACACATCTTTGCCGAATGTTTTAAAAAGAGAGGCGTTTGTGTTATCTTACATTCACTTCATTAAGAAGATTCCTTGCTTCTCTGCATGGCCGCCACATGTTATAGAGGAAATTGTATTGCTATTGAAAGTCGACATCTATTTAAACAACGATATGGTTGCAGAAGTGAGTAAACCACATCATTATAAAAATTAAACGAAAAGGTTACTCGTGGTATACCACTAACGATCCTTAGCGGAATTTATTAGCCCATATCCAAAGGGAACACGTTCTAAATGTACCTGTAAAGTATTCAACAAATAGAACACGGGCATGGGCAATGGGCGGCGATTTGTAATCGTGGTGGGCACTACCCATTTTAATTGCAAATTTTGAACACAATGTTACCCACAGAGTGAGGGCAACAGGTACTGACAAGGATAAGCCAATCGGCGGCCTACCTAATGCCAGCATTTAGAACGAGCATTCTGTTATATTCTATTGAGTTCAAACCCCACTGCGGTCAGGCACCAATTTGGTTCTTGTAAAACATATGTGCGTAATTATCACTCTTTTTTCGGTCAAGTGAAAAAATCGCGAGGAAGCCCACATGCCCGAGAATTATGTCCAATCCAGATCAGCCCGTGGTTAATTATGGCTTAATCCTCTTTACGAGAATGAGGGGAAACCTATCTCAGCGGTGGGTGGATTTGGGTTGACGATGATGGTTATATTGTGATGTGTCGATGAGACAAACGAGGAGTTAATAGTCCGTTTATACTTTAATGAACTCTAGCTTATACAGCTTATTTTATTATCTCTAGCCGTGGGTGCAGAGCGAGGGTCTCTTCGTAGTGGCTTTGGGAGAACTGGTAGTATATCATGAAGGTGTGGTGGAGTCGGGCCACCTTATCGACGGTGACTACTTCGGCGAACTGTCATTGGTCACCGACAAAGAAATGCGGAGCTCCAGCGTATTTGCCATTACTCCTAGTGTGGTTAGTTTAAAGTCCTTATAAATAATCCAGCTGTACGTTTTTAGGTTTTGGGCTAGATTTTGCCAGTGCACAATATTTTTCAATTTCATTTTATTTGATTAAAAAGTAAAAAAAAATCTCGTATGCTCAATATGTGAAACAGTGTCCTTCAAACCGGAACACAGTAATGTTTGCACACTACTGCTTGGCGGATGAATATCTGGCAAAGGTTTGGTACTTCCCCAGGCGGTCTCTTGCAAAAGAGATAGCTTTCTTTTAATTTGTTAGGCATGTTTTTGAGAGTACACTATTGGTAACAAGTCAACAGCGAACCGTGAGGTTGCGGATGATACCAGCACTGGGCAAACGTTTAGGTCTCTTCTGCAAGAGCCCGCCTGAGGAAGTACCATATCTTTTCCAGATATTCATCCGCTAAGCAGTAAAGCGCAAACATTTCTGTGTTCCGGTTTAAAGGGCACTGTTTCCAGTGAATATACTGGGCATATCTATATATATATATATAAATGTTATGTTGGTTTGTGTTCGCTTCAAAAACTCAAAATGTTCTGCACCGATCGAGCTGAAATTTTAGCATGATATATAATCCGCATCAAGGATTGGTTTTATCTATTTTTTTTTATCAGTGACATATCAGCGAATGTGCGAATGTGCCACAGCGAAACATGGCAGGGTACAGCTAGGTATATATGAAACTTTAGAACCGATGTTTCAGGGTGACGATCGCAGTGCTTTGTTACGCAAGATTTTCTAATGAAAAGTTCTGGGTGGCATTGTAGCTGTTATTGACAGGCGTGGCACTTACCATCAGGTGAACGACCTGCTCATCTCGTTACTTAGTAACATAAAAAAATAATGTTTACAATAATGGGATATGGGATACTTTACAGAATGTTTCGGTCCCTTTGCTATTTAATTCAGATTGATACAATAGAAAACGCGTTTAAAAATAAAATACGCCTACGCACCTTATTTCGGTTCTTAAGAAAGGTATAACATTTCTTAGAATATCACTTTGCTTTGAGAATGGTTATTTTAGTGTACACAATTGAAAAAACGAATGACGCAGAAAACCATAAAAATGTTAACTACACCTTTGGTTGAACTTTCCTTGTTGGAATATTAAAACAACGGGCTTTTATACAAAAATAAGTAAGCCATAAAAACTTCAGCAAACTTGCTTGTAATGAGAAATTTGTGAAATTTCTCAAGTGGTAGGTAATTCCAAAGGCCGTTTTACGTCGGAGAAAAAGCAAAGTGTATTTCTTTAGTCTTTTATTTTTTTTTAGTTCACGTGACCTGAAAAATGAAAATGAAAATATGGCAATTATTTATTTTGCAAGAATTTATACGGCATAGTGTGTTATCTTGACTTGCTGACAAGGTTTTAAGAACAATGACTGAAGATAATGTCCATAGCGCCTTCAACAAACGTCTTCAATAGACAATGTCCATAGCGCCTTCAACAAACGTCTTCAATAGACAATGTCCATAGCGCCTTCAACAAACTTCTTCAATAGACAATGTCCAAAGCGTCTTCAACAAACGTCTTCAATAGACAATGTCCATTGCGCCTTCAACAAACGTCTTCAATAGACAATGTCCATTGCGCCTTCAACAAACTTCTTCAATAGACAATGTCCAAAGCGTCTTCAACAAACGTCTTCAATAGACAATGTCCGTAGCGCCTTCAACAAACTTCTTCAATAGATAGTTAACCAGTTAGTTAATTAGTTGGTTTTCTGATAAATTAAGGGTTGCTTAGGGATTTAGATATTGAAGTGGATAGATTTGCCATAGGGGTTAGGTCATCCAACAAAGTCATACTATCATACATTCATCTGACAACTTAGGTGGAATTAAAACCATATATATTTCTGCACACTACTGCTTGGCGGATGAATATCTAGCCTATCTAGCTCTCTCCTTGGAAAGCGTTTGTTCTACCACTTAGCTACCACCGCTTGTTACCGTGCCAGTGTGTTTTTATTCATCACATATTAAAATTTACCAAGACTTTCTGTTTTGAAGATTCTGCTGCTCGAAAAGTCTGCCTTCAGAAGGTCCATGCGCCAGTACCCTGACCTTTTCCTAGCGCTGAAGCAGGTGCTGAAAAAAAGATTTACCAGTACCACGACTGAAGAGTAATTTACAGCCATATACATGTATAGTTTATATAGTAAGAAGAGCAAGTCTTTCACCTGAAATGAAAAAAATATATTCATTCTGATAAATTAGTGAAAGAGTACTTTTTACATTCCAAGGGAAAAAATGTTTGTTATGTAGAAAGTTTAGCAATTAAATGTTGATTGTTGTTGAATGAATGTTAGTTTTGAATTTCATAGCGCAGTAAGACTTTAAAATTTTCATCACATTATTTTATTGAGACAATGAGACGCAATAGTATTCAATTCAAAGAGGGTCAGAGGGTGGTTCTGCCTTCGGATCGCACATCGCAAGGTGCATGGTAGCATTAATGGCCCAGATCGCGTCAGAAACACCACCTGGCGTTCTATTACAGGCAGCAGACGTTCGAGTCAAGATTGTCAGGCTTTAGGCAGGCCAGTGAGATTAGGTAGGTCACGTGAGCATAATGCGCCGGGATAGATGGCTAGGACCGTTATAGATTCGTGCTTCCGAGACAGTCGAAGACGTCGAGGTCATCCTCGGAGACGGTGGCGCGATGACCTAAACTCTTTTGAAAAGATTGCTCAAGATAGAGAGAAGAAAATTGGAGGAGACCTTTTCTTAGCAGTGAGAAGCTATAGGTTATATAAAGAGAAAGTGGTTCGGGTGTGGACCCCTTTAAAAATCGTAGTGGTAACGCCGCTTGGGTAGTAGTTGCACCTGTGGTTGCCTGAGGTTATTTTCGTAGCAAAGTTAACTTACGATCGCTTGATATGTGGAATGATCCACCCGACGTTTTCCTTCAGATGTACAACATTCAGAATTTTAAAGCAAAAGGCAAAATAGTCCTTTTTAAATAAGGGCAGGCTATGCAACGTCAATGCTCCTGGCGTTGCAAATGTTCATAGGCGACAGTAACCACTGACCAACTGGTGAGATGCATGTTGGTTCGTAATTTTATTAAAAAAAAACAATCGATTGATCTCAAAGGCTGGGTAATTTCATACCCTTATAAGTTATAATAATTGTAAGTCTCTAGGATAATAAAAGTAAAAAAAAAGTAATATAAAACTTGTGGAAAAGGGCATAGTTGTAGGGTGGCGCTGTAGCACTGTAACTGTTATGGGTAGGCGTAGCGCTTACCATCAGGTTAACGACTTGCTCGTCCAATATATCATATTATAAACTATGATAAAGTGGTATGGGATAACAAGAGCTTTGCATTGCACAATCTTGCGTGGCACTGCACTGCGCTCGCCACCCCATAACATTGATTCTGAAGTCTCACATGCCCACTAGTTTCGCTGGACAATGCTCTTCAAACCAGAGCACCACAATGTTTTTAACATAGAGATTCGAATGCACTATGTACATAATTATGAATTCATATTTGCCGAAACAACGCCATACATGATTCCAAATACAATGTTGTAAGAGAGATATTTATAAATTAGACTATAATTATGAATGCCGGTGCTGTCCATACCTACTATAATAAATATTGTTGTTTTTAATTGTTGTACGTCCATAGTGGATATTACCGATGCCACTTTATTTTATTAAGACCTTTACATGTACACAGTTTTATGCAATACATTTTATTCTATTCTATTTTAGGTGCCTTCGAGTGAATATTAATAATTAAATAGAATTGAATCATCATCATCAACACATAACGTCCCACTGCTGAGCACGGGTCTCCCCTCACTTTCGTGAGGAGGGTCAGGCCATAATCCACCACGGGGGCCCGGTCCGGATTGGTGGATAACATACCTACCTCCGAAATAATTCTCGGGTAGGCATGTGGGTTTCCTCACGATGTTTTCCTTCACCGAAAAGCGAGTGATAATTACGTACATATATTTTTACAGAAACACATTGGTATGTGCCTGCACTGGGTTTTGAGCTGAAGACCTTCTGATTGGAAGGTGGAAGTTCTCCCACTAGGCTACCACCGCTTAATTAGAATAGTATTTAGAAAAAATATAACGAATTTGAAGCAGACTTATTATTATTACGTAGTATTTTACGCACAATCACTTCATCGACAAAAAATTCGACGCGTCACATCGTTGACGGCTTTAAACGTGACCCTAATAAATACATACTGGTGAAGTGCGTATCGGTACACGCACTAGGTTGGGTTCCGTAGATACCTGATACTTCAATAAACGTATCACGGTTTTAAGATAATACTCCTCCACTAGAATAGAATAGAAAACTCTTTATTGTACAACAAAAATTAACACCGTACAGAATAATAATTACAATACGTAAAATGGTAGTCAATGGACAATGGACGGTCTTATCGCTGAAAGCGATTTCTTCCAGGCAACCTTTGGATGGACAGTAAAAACATTTGGCGTACTTAAATCATTTTTTAAACGTACTTACGCTATATTAATACACTCTTCATTGAAACACTACAGAACAAAGAATGCTTAAAAACTAAAACAAGTCAAATTTAACAATTAGTGTCACAATGGGCGGTCTTATCGCTGAATTATACCTAATAAATAAAAAATACAATATTTATAATAAACTACACACGTAATTATAAAAAATATAAATACTACTACTATTAGGTAGCGGCTATAACCACAGAATTAACTTTCATTTCTCATATAAAATGTCACTACGGAATTATTCTTTAAGTTCTTTCCAAAAAGTACCCACTGACTGATACAATTATAATTAATGGCTATTAATTACTAATTACGATTATATGCAATGCAGAGTTCTGGGTGGTGCTGTGACTGTTATGGACAGGCTTAGCGCTTACCATCAGGTGAACGATTTGCGGGTCTCGTCAATCAGTCAAATAAAAAAAGGTTTCTGTTACCTATTCCATTTAGCAACGGATCCCAAGAAATACCTGATTTCATGTCACAACTGGGTCGACAATAAACTTTACTTTTACATGTGATTGAGAAGTTCGTGATAAGAATCACTATTTATAGAGAGTTCTGAATATTTAAGCAGTGTGACTGGGGATCATAAGAGTCAATCAAGTTATAGACAAAAATATCGTAGACTAGCAAAAAGATAATATTATAAAAACCGTATTAGTTAGGTAGGTACTGCAAAAGCGAATTAAAACGAGCCCTATTTTTGACGTGACAATGTCTAATTTAGATTTTAGGTGCCATTTTCAACCTAAACTGGATCAAGTTTAGGTTGCAAGTGACTTATTAGCGACTCAATTTAGGCTCCTGCCATTTTCAAAGAAAGTGGCAGCAACCTAAATTGAGTCGCTAATAAGACGTCACGGTACGATTATGCGACGCAGATCAGTTTAGGTCTTCAATTGGATCGCCATAAGATGTCATGGTAGGCCTCCGTCCAAACAGTAACAACTACCAACCTATTCATCACAATTAACTGCACACCCCTGACATTCTATGCGAGTGAACCGACTTAATTAGGTACCTCCTACAACCGGAGCTCCGCCGCCGGCCTGTTTGCACACGCTTTCTATGTGTGAGTAAATTGGGGTCGCACCCCATCATTTGGGCTGATATTGGCAGCTTGCAGACTTGTTTGGTCCAATTTAATATTGTACGATAAAATATTTCTTTACAACTTTGTTTTGATTGACTCAGGAGACGATTTTTTTCTTTGACTACATGATTAACTAGACGTTCAAGTCGTATACCTGATGGTAACCGCTACATCTGCCCATTACAGTGCCACCCAGAACACAGCCTGGGGAAGTACCACACGTTTGCCAGATATTCATCCGCCAAACAGTAATGAGAAAACAATACCGTGTTCCAGTTTGAAGGGCACTGATTCCAGCAAAATTACTGAGCATTATGAGACTTTAGGGCCGATGTCGCACGGTGACGAGCGCAGTGCAGGGCCGCGCAAGATTATGCAATACAAAGTTCTGGGTGATACTGTAACTGCTATGAGCAGGCGTACCGCTTACTATCAGGTGAACGACTTGCTCGTCTCGTCACTAAATCAATTTAAAAAAAACATTTAATATAGTAAAAATCAACCGTTCCTGTGGATAAATACTCGTAGTCAACGCGGGGTCTAGGTTTTTTTTTTGCGAGTTTATTACATGTCCGTTTTTACAATAGGATCAATGGGATATTAGTTTCAGAACCCTATATGCCTAAGTTCAACACGCACTTGACGGGTTTTATTTACGTAATGGTTGCGGAATGGTAATGTGTGGACATAGAGCCATAAGTTGTTCTACATATTACGGTGACGGTGTCCAGTAAGATGATTTACCTATTTGTTACGTAATATTAATAATATTTATTGACAACTAACTGTTGAAGCTAATGTGCTTCTAGATGAAGTATTTGTGTTCTTTCTTGAAAGATTGAAGATTATAGTAATAAAAGACGAGAACGTAGCTTCCATGAGCGTGTAATTTTACTAAGTGAAATGCAATTAATATAAATTAACCAATTGGTGAACGGGCGTATGTCGCCATCGCTTATCACGTCATGTATCGGTGCGGTGATTGGTTCCCGCTCCTATGGTACTCGATGCAGTTGTTGTTCGGCGCGAACAGCTTATTTATTGCCAACCGCACACCGCATAAGCTTCCATGTCACTCACGCAGCAAAATGAAAGTCAGTCTAAGCTAGAATCTAGATTTTATGTGGACCCTAAGTTAGGTATTCTTATGTTGCTGAGCCATGAGACAAGCAAGTCGTTCTGGAATAATTAAAAGTGTTTACTGATTGTCGGTAAATATATTTACAGGTCAAAAACAACAGTATACATCAATTAATGTTGATTATTATAAAATAAAAATTAATAATCAGTGTGTCCCGTTGAACCGTGAACCTAAAAGTCCTTTGTACTAGGTCGCAGTAGATCGATAAAAAAGTCTAAAAGTCTAAACTAATTATGTTTTTGAATTTTCTTATGTAAAAAGCAACGAAACGATTTAAGGTTGATTTGTTCAAGGTTCAATTGGACATGCTTATGGTACAATTAGTATATTTCCGTAGTTATAATGGGATAAACTCCTTTATATTACAGAAGACCTTCTCGATGGGAATAATAATTATCCTTTAATACATTCTGGTCATGAAAAAACCTAAGCTAAGCGCCTCTTTGACCTGATCCGGCAGGCGGTTGTAAATTGTCGGCCCTAGGACCTGATAGTAAGCGCTACGCCTGTACAAAACAGTTACAGTGCCACTCAAAATCTTCTGCACCACTGCACTGTGCTTCTCATCCTGAATGCCAGTAATATCGTTGAAAACAGTGCCCTTCAAACCGAAACAGTAATGTTTGCACACTACTGCTTGGTCAATGAAAATTTTAAAAAAGACGCTGTGCAAGCGCGCTTCTGTAGTAGCAGCGTCTTATGCAAGAGCCCGCCTGGGTAGTTGCCCAGGGCTCTTGCATAAGACGCTGCTACTACAACACTAAGTTTAAGTTGCCGAATGTATCATGGTCAAAACACGCCTATGCACATCTTTCGAAAAAAACATTGTCTCAATTTTAATTAGACCCATTTCACAACAACTAAAACGCCCCAGTGTTTATCTAAAACGAAATATTTGGCAACACCGCTGACCGAAATACGTAACACGCGTAATGAGCGGTAATTATGAACAAACTCAGTTTTTAATATATTAAATCGATTGCATTCTACTGGCCACGCGCCGCCGTTCTCTCGAGAACTTGCTCGTGAGGAATTTCCAGCACTAACTATGTATTATCTATGACAATTTCTTACTAATCATAACAACATGGTTATAGGCCTATTAATATTTGCTAATCTGAGTTCACAGTGAGGTTAATGAAGTTTTACAACTTGGCTTACTTACTACCTTTATCGCGTTGGTAATCTTTACTTTACACAACTGGGCAAGTCTGCGGTGATTAATATTTATTATCGTCCTTATGTTCCAAGTTAGTCTATACTTAATAGACAAAGCCGAAGAGTTTGTTTGTATGAACGCTACAATCTCAGGAACTACTGGTTCTAATTGAATATTTCTTTTTGTGTTGAATAGTCCATTTATCGAGGAAGGCTATGGGCTATACTTTGTCTCCGTAGTCCTACAGGAACGGGAACTACGTGGGTTAAACCGCGTGGCGCAGTTCGTCTATTATAATCATACTGTATCTCTAATGTTATATTTTTTATTTTTTAGTGTTTCAATACAGTTTATCTATCTATAGATCTTATTAATTATGATCTCTGTTTTAGGACAGACATTAAAAAGCGAAGAATATATACTTAAGTGATATTAACTTTTAGGTTTTTTTTTGTCTAGCCGCGTCTATTATCTGGAATGACTATCAATTCAATCAGGCCAGCAACCTTTGTTGTACGATTAGGTAGGTACGTACTTGAGTACATCGAGTTGTCATTTGAAGCAGGAATTTATCACCTCTATATCTATTTTAGACATACGCAGTAGCAGATAGTAAGAGGCTGATAACTGTGGGGCCATTCCCACAGGTCCACAGCCCATAATAATCCCAGGAACTTCACAAGAATTGTTTTTTTTTTAAATTATTCTTGTTCCAATGATATCCATGTACGAGTTGCGTGTCATCAAACACATAAGAAAAATAAAAGAGATTAACTGAATGCAAACTATTATATTAAACAACTATCTAAATGATTACTTTCGTAATAGTTACTGTTATGTGGGCCACGAGGAGATCATTACACTATTAAGGATTATACGTATAGGTTATTGACTGGATCCAGTTGCTGCGTTCTAGTTGCGTCACGTACTGACCGCACGGTAAATGGCACCGGTTCTGTGCATCTTGCTTCCTAGTGGCCCAGAAACCAGCTGAATGGCTGTCATTGGGAACAAAAAAATATTCATTAAACTTAAACTGTAGTGGATTTTTCGGGAACAATTTTTGTAGTGGTAGGCTTCTTCTGATAGTGTTCGCCTGAGGAAGTACCTTTACCAGATATTCATCCATCAAGCAGTAGTGTGCCAACACTACTATGTACTGGTTTGAAAGGCACTATTTCTGGCAAAATTACTGGGTATATACCATTTTAGAACCGATGCTTTCTCAGTGACGAGCGCAGTGCAGTGCCGCGCGAGATGATGGAAATGATTGTAATGGAAAGTTCCAGGTGGCACTGTAGCTGTTATGGGCAGGTGTGGCACTTACCATTAGGTAAACTGCTTGCTCATCTAGTAACTTAGTAACATTAAAAATATGATAGTTTTATTCCGAGAACATTGGGGCTGTGTACCAGTGGAAACTAAACTATCCAAAGAAACTTTAATTTAAATTTTCTGCCTAAATATATTGGTATTCTGCAAAGTTCTTAACTGTCTAGCGTTATACCAAGAATTATAGCAGACGATAAGGTTTCGCTAATTTAGTAGAAAGAAATATGATCAGTTTAAATAAGTACTTACATATAAAGGATTTTCTAGATTCTAATTTAGAATTTCTCTGAATCTTTCTAAAGCTTCAAATACCAAATTGTGACAGATATTGATATTTCTACGATAAAAATTTATCAAATCTAATTATATTAACAAGACCTATCAATTCTATAGAATTATAGACCTCGTTTTTGAAATAGAGACGTTCGTCTAATGAAAAATAAGTTAGAAATCTATAATAATACTCTACGCTTAAGTTGTAAATAGCCGTGTGGTACACAAAGGGTCAAAATCTTTGATCAAAAATCACAAAATGAAAAAATAATTTGATTACGATTTCCTTTTCTTTGAGGTTTATATTTTTATCGTAAGCTAAGATGGCTTATTTTTCAATTTCCTACCTGTCTATCACCCACTGATGGAATAAACGAGTAGCTTGTAAATTTATATTAAAATTACGCAAATTAAATTCCCGTTCGTTCACCTCCAAACAAATCGAATCAAATAGAAATAATTACCTTAATCATGATTTTTATTCCATCGATTTGTCTACGTTTCTCTATCTTCAATATTAGTTCGTTTGGATGGATTTATTATGAATCATTCGGGTGGCTCAGTTTTCGTTTTCTAATAAGTAGTTTTTAGGGTTCCGTACCCAAAGGGTAAAACGGGACTCTATTCCTATGGCTCCGGTGTCTGTCTATCACCAGTCTGTATCTCATGAACCGTAATAGCTAGATAGTTGAAATTTTCACAGATGATGTATTTCTGTGGCCGCTTTAACAAAAAATACTAAAAATAAGAATAAATTAAATATTTAAGGGGCTCCCGTACAATAAACGTGATTTTTTGCAAATTATTGCTCGATTTTGTTAATGGCAACAGGTAGACGCTTGAAATATTCACAGAATAAACAGTTATATATTCACGTTAAAAATAAACAATTAAATTAAAATTAAAATAATATTTAAGGGGGGCTCCCATACAACAAAGTACGGAACCCATCCAGCGCGAGTCCAACTCGCACTTGGCCGGTTTTTCTATTAGGTTCCGATTACAACATAATAGGTTACGGCAAGCTGATTTGATTAAAGAGACGGAAGGTTGACAATGGAACTCCTCAGTGATATTTATTTTCTATAAAAAAATGTACATAATAAATAGATTGTTAATAAAAGCTATCGTAGTCCGAAATAGTAAAAAGACCGAATTAAAAAATGCTTATGGCTCCTGTTCTATAAAGGGTGGTTGAAGCCAATATTATCGTTCGAGGGAGATAGTAGAGGGCTCAGGTAGAGAGGCCGAGTGTCTGGAATCTAGAGGGGTCGTGTATGGTGACCATGGCAACACCGGGACTCGATAAACCAATCAGCAGCAGTCTCAAATTCAATAGACAACAAAAATTGTTCGTGGCGTGTTCTGTATGTGTTTTTTTTTAGAACAAAGTTTTATTTACACCATATTTTATATCGCTGGTTAAAAATGTCAGAAACACAAACAAAACGAAACGATTACACCAACATTTTTAAAAGGTAAACTCAGATTAACTAAAATCTAACATTTGTTTAAATCGAGATTTATACGAAACGGACGCGTTCCAAGATCTAGATTAAATTTAAGCCACTCTTAAGGTGGTTCGTTTCTGTTATGGCGGGAAATTAAAATTACAAACAGTTTTTTCGTTTTTAGAGCTACACCGGTTCATTATTATAAACGAGACTGTCTTTCGCGCCAACCGTAAATCATTCTTTTCGTTTTTATGTTGAAATATTTAGCACTAATGCACCGTATCGTAAATAAAAAACTGAAATCATCAGTTTGACGGTTTATTGACATATTTGAGCGATACGGTGCATTAGCGCTAAATATTTCAAGGAAGATAGGTAGGAAGGTAGGTGTGCTTATTAATTCAGTCGTGAGAGAATAGTCCCGCATTAACACAACTAAATTAGAAGCCTTTGAACCTGTACGCAATGCTTAAAAGTCCCTACGTAGGAGGGGCCTGCATGGATGCCACCGGCCTCCACCAATCATAGGATACACGCGATGTTTCACCACCTTACTATGAACATTGCCTCAGTGCAAGGGAGATGAAAGGGGGATAGCATGCTGCACTTTTCCACCTTCATCCATTCCAAAACGATGCAAAAAAAATCCGAACTATTTTCAGGATCTTATAAATGAGAATGCAGTAATGCAGTATTGAAAAATGTTAAAGAAATTAATGGTAGGTAATTGTTGTAACGATGAATTTGTTTTTCTTTGAAAAACAAGTTATTTCTTCATAAATAGTCACGTAGTGATGTGACAGTGAAGTGTAGTTTGGTTAAATCTACTAGTAAAGAACACATTAACAAAGTGCCTTCGCCTTAATAGAGACAGTAAGTAATGTGCTAATGGACACAATCTTAGCAATAACTCTACTTAGCAATTTATGTTAAACGCAAATTACTCATTAGTCTTTCAGGCTAGATCGTAATTTTAATCATGTACTTATCGATAAAAAGCATGATTAAAAAAAAAACTTCATTAAAATAACATAAAAAAGAGTCTAGCTGTTTAGCCAGTACATCGATATGATATCCGTCCGCATCACCATAGACCGTCGTAAGATATGTGTTATCAAAGAATTTCTAAAACATAAAATATTGTTACCAATTTCAGCGCCGCTGGCGATTTTCTCGAAGCATTAAAGCCTAAAAAATATGCTGTAGTCGTAAATATTAATTATGCACATGTTACGTATCACGTTACCGTATTAAATTGCCCGTATCACGAAAATTGCCGTATCTGAAAGATGAGATCTGACACGGTACCTTCCAATTTCTCAACTACACCGGTGACACAAATCGTTCATGTGTGCAGTAGTACAATGCTGATGCGGAGTAACATTATACCTTCCGTGTTAGGACACACGTTACTGACCCCAATTACACATTATAATATTAGTTTTAAAGAAATTGTAAATGTGCGATAATAGTAGATTGTATCACAAGGGAACAAAATAAAGTATTTAGGGCGAGAGCGATTTTTTTAATCCAGAGCGAAACGAAGGATTATGTTGTAGAATCCCGAGATAGTTGAATCCTAAGCGTAGCGAGGGAGTCAAAGTACTTCGCTAGAGGTTAAATAATTTTGTTACCGTGTGTGTGGTACACTATGCTTTTCATCGCTATGAGAAAAATTCATCATACGAGAAAAAAGCTTTTGTTTTAAATTTGGATAACCAATGCTGTTTTTTTTATTAGCGGCAAGGACTTTATTGAAGCGAATTGCGTTCAAACTTTTCAACTAAACAGTGTTCCAAATCCAAAACTCATTTCGTCACTGTTATTAAGTGCGCTGGAATGACCCACTTTGTTCGCATTTATCGTGGAGGCAAAGGCATCTTTTCGAATAGATGGGATGAAAATTTCCTTTCACCTTTTCAGATTCAAAAATCGATTCTCTATACATTTGAGAAACTTTACAGGTTGTTTCACCAACGGGCTGGAGGGTTGCAGTAAGCGACCATCTCCACCAACAATCAGTTGCCGCCTTTGTCCGTCACCATCGCTTCTGACCAGTTGTCCTGCCCATCTCCACTTAGGTAAGCATTGTAATCAGCTTACCCATAATATCAATTTTGTACGAGGAATTAATTGACTACTAGGTTGTCTGGAAGAAATCGATTTCAGCGATAAGACCGCCCATTGTACTACCCTTGTTTACCTATTGTAATTCTTCTGTGCTGTGTTTATTTTTGTTTCTGGTGTACAATAAAGAGTTTTTCTATTCTATTCTATTCTACTATAACAAAATTATTTAGTTATTTTACTTCCTAAATCAAAACGAACTTAGCATAGAATAAATAGAAGTAACTACTTCGTAATTAGTTGAACACAATTATAAATATAATCGGCGTAGCAATTGTAACAACTAAGTTATGTCAAACATTGTCTAAAAAATAATATTAGTTATTTTACACCAACACTCAGACCTTTCAGATTTTGGCCATTGAATTTTAATGATCACAATGAATATATAGAATTCTTAAACAATTTACGTACCTTGGTCTCCGACTCGCAAAGTTCTAGCGAGATGGTAAATATTATTTGAATTTCAAAGCCAGGGTGAGATGTAATTAATATAATGATATAAGTTTCGAAAGACGTTAGCAATGTGTCCCCAATTTAACTTCGTTACGATATCTCAAAATGAAGATAAATTTATTAATTATTATATACATATTTTATTTAACTAAAAGTTGTGTTTAACATAATAACTAAGTATATCTGTTGTTTATGGGACCCTACATTGTGTAGTCTGACATACACTTGGCCTGTTGTTTTCTTTTGAATGTCGCGCGGTATAAAATACTACCTACTTACTTTACAAATATTACTTGACAGACACAGGGCTAAGCTGTGCACATTGTGTGAATCCTAAACATAATCGAAAAAATTGTATCCACAATCCAAAGACACATTCCGCCGTGTAAGTTGGTGATAAAACAACTGCGAAGCGTTAGGTTGTAGTTTGATTCCCGCGCAGGGCAAATCGACGCTAGAAAGCGTAAACGCTGTAACCCTTTGACCGACCCGAAAATACTTTTTTTACATATTTGGAAACAAACCCACATTTCAACGTCCCCTAGGAACTTTAGGATTTAACCAAGGTAGCAGTATTGTAGCTTTGTATGAAACACACCAAATATCCAAAATTTACGTTTTTAGGTTGAGTAGATATTAAGTTATGAATTTTTTCAACAAAAAATAAGTTTGGTGAACAATTTTGCGTTTCAAGGTTACAGCGTTTACGCTTTCTAAATATAATGTTCCTCGTATATTTTGATTTCTTAGAAACCTATACGGAATCTTAGTTAGGGACCAGAATCTATGAACGCGTACGCGATTCGTTATTTATTTAAAAAATATATTTAAACTATTATCCGACAGCATGATTAGAAGGCTGCCGCCAGAAATTACTATAAAAAATATGCATTCAACTCTGTCAAAATCAATTTGATTAACATTATCCCTAAAATAATTATTAATCTTAATAGGAGTCTCTTCAAGTCTTTTTTTAAATGTTACTGAGTTCCGGTATGCGCAGATCGTTAACCTGATAGTAAGCGCTACGCCTGCCCAAAACTGTAGCAGTGCCACCCATCCTGTGCAGCGCTGCACTGCGCTCGTCCCTCGAGAAATTGGTTTCAAAATCTCCAAATATGCCCAGTATTTTCGAATATGTCGTACATCTAGGCAAGCATGCACAATCGTCAGGCCAGATAGTGGTCAAAGTAATCAAATGCAATACTATCTGTTATTAACATCTTTTTTCACGATGCAGAGCCTTTTGTGACTTCTCTTACGCATTATTTTTTATAGATAACTCGGTGTCTACACGTGGAATTTTAATTGCAAGTACTCATATATAGGCACAGGTCAGATCCTTAGTTACCAAACATTGAAAACTGCATTGTAAACGGTTCAGAAGACTTGACGTGAACGCGAAACAGAAGGACAACATTTTCATAAAAGTGATTTTATATTCGTGACTAATTTGATTGAATATATCTTCAATGTACAGATTTATCTATATATATATATATATATACATACATGTTATGTTGGTTTGTGTACGATTCAAAAACTCAAAAAGTTCTGCACCGATCGAGCTGAAATTTTAGCATGATATCAAGGATTCAAGGATTGTTTTTATCTATTTTTTTCATCAGTGACATATCAGCGAATGTGCGATTGTGCCACAGCGAAGCGTGGCAGGGCACAGCTAGTAATCTACAAAATAGTAGCGAAAACTATAATTCAAAAATGACGATCGCGAAACAAAGCGTTTCATCATCCCGTTGGTGTTTTGAAGTTGGCCCGCTGGACAGTAATTGTTCTGTGGTCACCGTTGCAATAATTAACGCACCAATGGTCGCCACGCGGCTCACCGTCCATCTATCTGAATCATTTAGGGGATGTATATATGCTATTAACATGATAATTTTGTAAAAAAAAAAAAAAAACAATATGTAATGCATTAAATTTTTAATTTTGAATTGACGTGCAGTGCAGCAATCAGGTGAGACATTACGAACAAACCACGGTGTAGTAACCTGTACTTAGCCGATTGCACGTGGGGTGGTTAGATAGCCAGTTATTTCTTAATGCAGGGCTCTAGGGACATTTGTTTGATTAATATTATTTTACCTACCGGAACTGGAAATCGATTTACAAACCAACAATTACAGGGAATACCATAATGATACCATAGGACTAATCTCGGGTGACAGCTCCATGCAAAAAGCAGGGGTTTCCAATGTAAAGTTCTGGGACACGCTACAACTGTTATGTTTGTCATAGGATGAAGGGCGGTGCGAGCCGAACTCGCGCACGAAGGGTTTCGTATTTTGTTGTATGGGAGCCCCTTCAAATATTAATTTTATTCTGTTTTTTAGTATTTGTTGTTATAGCGGCAACTAAAATGTTATAGTGAAAATTTCAACTGTCCAACTATGACGGTTCATGAGATACAGTCTGGCGACAGACGGACAGACAGACAGCGGAGTCTTAGTAATAGGATCCCGTTTTACCCTTTCGGTGCGGAACCCTAAAAAGCACCTTTTGTTTTAGTATCAGACTGACAAGAATATTGACTATCGCTTAAAGTATTTAACATTTACTCGCATAGGCATGTAAATTCGCAACGCATTGCGTGTTTATCATACATTATAACAATTATTTCATAAATTGTATTACCACACTACTTGTTATATTATATTATTATTTTGAAGTATCCGAAAGGTGTTTAGTACCTAAGAAAAAAATAAAGTGAGAACCTAAGTTAGATAGAATTTCGACAAGAATTAAGTATTCTGGTCGAAATTCAGTTCTAAGTATGAGGTAGGTAGGTTACGTACAAGAAGTCCAATAAATATTAGATTTTAAACTTTTGAATGTGGTGCGAATCGCTCCAGTATTCATTTTGGATGGGACATTATGCACTGCGATCCAAATGTGGACGAAAAGCGAGGATTATTGGCATCATGTACAAATGTTACGTCTAACTAAGTATCAGGGCACTGTTTCCAGTGAAATTACTGGGCATATGCCCCTTTAGAGTCGATTTCTCAGGGTGACAGGACAGCGCCGCGTATGTTTATGCAATGCAAAGTTCTGGGTGGCACTGTTATGGGCAGGCGTAACGCTTACCATCAGGTGAACGACTTGCTTGCCTCATCACTCAGTCAAATAAAAAAAATAACTAGCTGATTTTATCAATTTCATACACCCCTACTACGATGTTTCAGCCAAAACATTTTTAGACACGGGTCTAACTAAGCAAACCAATTGTACTTAGGATTTATATATATATATATATAACGGTTCAAAAACACATGATAAACTCAGTATTTTAAATTTATTTTCAAGTTACATAATTATTTTAACGGTGTCTATAGCATACCACAAGTGCTAGTCATATTTTACGTATACCTATTGCGAAATAAGGAGGTCGAAGTACTTATTTATAGCACTTCATAGAAGAAAAAAACATTTATGCTCCAAACAGTTTTATTCATAAAATACAGACCTTCGTCGAACAATTTAGCTAAAAAAAAAAACAAAACATCCACACATACTTGCAGCACCCGAAAAAGTTAACGCACTTACAGTTCCAATAATCTCAGTACATTGTATTAATCACCAATTCACAAATCTAGTCCACGAATGTTAGCACCATCACTTGAAGTCACTTGAATTAAACTATGTAGCCCGGCGACCTATAGATTTGTGCAGATTATTACACCCCACCCGAGGTGACTGCACAAAGTGAAATAAACCTCTGTTCTGCGCCTCCACCGATTTCTTACCGCCTTTCTAAAGTCGCCGGGTATTTCTGGCTAGTAGGGATGAACTAAGGGGCTAGGTTATGCAACTGTCGGACCCACAAACGTACGAGTAGGTATATAAGCTTGCCGCGCGTTCCAAATGAGTACAACGTATTGCAGTCTCAGCAGGCAAGTGTGTACTGAATCAGTCCAGCAAACCATACAAGATGTACGCGAAACTCGCTGTGAGTGACAAAACACAATAATCATAACAACAATTTATCGTCCAGTTAACAGTTATCCAATTACTATTTAAAGTTAACTTTGCTATAGGCCGACGCAGATCTTATCCCCATTTTTCGGTCCAACGCACCAGAAACGCACCCCTTTTTAGTGTTGTTCTTTTGTCAAAATTTCCCGGCAGTCGTCATTCATCATTTTAGAATAATAAAAACTTTTTAAATATACACCGAAATTGAAAAGTTTTACACCAGCAATCAATTTTACAATGAGTTCGATCTTGTGCGCTACATATTTAAACGATACCTGGACCTAAGTTTCTCATATTATAATTGATAATACAGTCTTTAGCTCTACCCAATACTGGAATACGGCAAAAATGTAATGATTATATTATTTCAGCTTATCTCCCTGGTGGTTGCAGTCGTGGTTGCTGTCCCGACGCCCGGCGGCGGTGGTGGTCACCAGTAAGTACTCTGTCACAATGATATTCCTAATATAATAATCACAGATGAGACTGGCTCGATTGGCACCTCACTGCGAAACGCATCATTACAGTTTTACACTCTAGACTCACTTACGTACTAGATTTTCTAAAAAAAAACTATCAATTTTATTAATCTGCACATTCATTAGACCAATCTTTTTGATATAGATTATTTAATTCAATAAAATACCGATCATGGCAAACGTTTCAATTCATAACGTCATCATTAATCATTACAAAAACATCAAGATCCCCTTTTGAGGTAGTTAGGTACTCAAAGTTTAGGATGGAGGATTACATCGAGCTAAAATATCTAACTAAGAAATATTAAAATTTAGAAAAAAAAAAAACATTACGGTTAAATTTCCAATAAAAACAGACTCTTAGTCCTTAGAAATCATCCTTTTTCAAACACAGAGTAACATAAAAAAATCTAATGTTGCCTTCGTCTTCCGGGGTGGCTATTGTCGAACTTTGGGTCATGGTATGTTATGAACTTATGGTAGATCCATACGCTCAACGATCACGGATGCATTCGGACAAACACAAGCTTCAAAAGTCATTCTAAAGTGCAATTACCACGCTCGTGTTCGCCTGTAACCCGCTTATAATTGGTGAATGTGCGGAGGCACCATAACATACAAGTAATAGACAGTTTAACCCAGCTCATATAAAAAAAATACTATAATGTCAACGTTCGATTTTTGTATCATATTTACCATCAACATGTTACTGTTAAAGACATGTAATCCCGTATTCGAATTCTACATTACCTAACGGTATCAATACGTCGATTAAGTTAATTCGTTTTCCTTGATGTTTTGATTACTTTATCGCAAATAATGTGGTTTAACGTACGTGAAAGCTCTCAATTTTGATCTTTATTAACAAGCCATTAAACTTCATTTAGGTAGGTACCTATTTCTCTTATAGTCTACCGGGGTAGTTCTCAAGAAATTACCGTTTTTCGGACACACAGGTTAATTAGAAAATTCAATTACAAACTTAAATTCGATATCTCCACCTTACTTTACACTTGTGTAGGATATTGGCCTCGATGCAGCTAGTGTTCTTTCAACTATCCTAAAAGTTTCTTTGCCCTAAATCGGAAAAAAATATTACCACAACTTAAAATATTCAGGCAAGTAAAATTGGCATTTTTTTGAGAAGTACCCACCTATTTCTCAGATGAATTTGACTAAAACTATCAACGAACTACAAACATTGAAGGCACAGATAGCGCAAGAGTCTAAAACTACGACAGTGACCTTGCCGTCACCGTAAAAAATAATAAAATTAAAAGCTAAATGAAAAAATGGTAAAAATAAGATCAGTCGGTGCACTGTTACAATACTTACAATTCGTTACACTTACATAACGTTACAGTCAAGGCCAACCCGACGATTCCGTTACTTTTATGGCAGCAACTGCTTACTGCAACTTAAATGTTAAATAACATATTATGACGTTATTCATTATATCATCCAATAAAGTTGAGCAATGGAATAACTAGCACTTCCTTTACTAACTCAAGATGCGCTCGAGATGCACTTCCGCTAGTAAACTAATTGTGTAATCTTTACGGTTGTTATTTAAACTTTTCTCTAAATAAATGCTTCCAAGATTAAATTTCACGCGAAGAAGAGTCGCTATCAAATTACAATGAAGAAACTTTTGAGCGATTCAAGAACTGTTCCAAGGAAACCTGACCTAGGATCGTAATACTTGCGCAGTTCGATAATTCAATAATTTCTTGAATAAGCGCGCAAGCTTGAATCGATAGACATGTTTGGAGGACCTTTGAGAAAATTCTGAAAATATGAACGGTTGACATGTTCGTGCTAATTCGTCGGCTAACCTGATAACAAACTAACACGAAATGAAAGAAAAGCAAAAACAAGACAGACATAAGAGCAAAAAAAAAAATGTTACGCGGGATAAGTGAATAAAGTTTTAAACTGTTTTTATTTTATAATATCAACTCAAAATGCAGAGTCCAATTATAGTGCCACAGTCAGGCCCGCGAGAAAGATTTATTGTGACCCACGTGACTAGTTATAGATAGAGATTACAATCTAACTAATTCGGAAAAAGTATGCGATGACACTAATGACATGTGATGGATTAAGGCCTAACGTCATTAAGGATTTAAGTCTTCACGAAAGTGAGGGGAGACGCTCAAGCACGAGCGTGCAGTGGGACGATATGGGTTGATGAGTAGAAGTATATTATGAGGTAATGACAAGTTATTTTCAGTGCCCATGTTTTTCTGCTATGGTGGTAACCGCAATGCCTATATTTTTAGCGAAATGATTTACGATGGTGTTCAATTAGGGTTGGCAACCAGGACAAGACGCGTGACAACCCCGGATTTAAGAGCGTGCGAGCACAAAGGGTGGTTCGCGGCGGCCCAAGACTTAAAATTTTTAAACCCGGACTAGAAAAGAAGCCTCGCCCGGACGCTCTCCGGATGCCCTCTAAACTAGGACAAATCCGGGGGAACGGACAGCAACCCTAAGTACAATGATACTTATCACAATAATTACAAGTAAAAATGTTATTAGAACGGTTTGCATTCACCTGCCGCCTTACGCAATGAATAACATAGAGACAAAACAAATCGGAATGCTGTTGATAGTTCGATGATCGTCATTCACTTCGATTAATTATATAATAGTTTATGTTTGTGGTTGAACGACTGATGGGGAGCTTTTTGCTGTTAGTCGTGGAACTTAGAAATACCTCACATCTCTATGGCTCACGTAATATTCTTCAATTCAAACTAACCTAACCAAATTTCCTTTCAAATTCAATTGTAAGTAGCTGAAAATAATAAACCATTTCTACAATTAAATCATAGGAAAAATAACAATTTAAACTAATATGAGAGACAACATTAATATATAATTTAAATAAGTAACTGTCTGTTTTTGAGGTGGTAGGAATGTGTTCAGTCCGCGTGTCATGGAGTTTAACGTAACCGGACTTGGTATAAAACCACTGAACTGTTACTAAACAGTGTCGATCACATTTGTTTACGGAACTAAATTAAGTCATTACTATTGCATTTATTGTATAAGTTCGCGATAACTCTCGATTACTATAACTCAGTCAAAGCGGTCCACTCACACGGTTACATAATTATCTCTTTATCTACCGCAGGATAATTAACTCACAATTCGGCCGCGAAAGCTTGAGAAACCAAATTTGCATATTCAACTGCATTATGTAAATAACTACTGCAATTTGCAATCTTCTGAGATCATGTTTCCATCATTCATTTTGTGTGCAGACACGTGATCACATCTTTATGCCCGGGGTTGCTCTGTTTATTTTGTACTCATATCAATAGACACAGCGTGGGCCGCCACGTGCGGGTGTGCTTGCCGCAAGCAGAGTAACATTGCTCGGTAATGGGAATGGTCAGTGGTTACACTAATCACGGATTAGAAAAAGCAACAACATTTTATGCTCGGAAGCGTACCTATAATATTTGTTTCAGTAATACCCTGTCTATTCTAAACAGCATCAGCTCTAATAGACGTCCACATTTAAAAGACTCGCCAAAAACTTTTCCGACGAGGGGAACGAACCTTTGGTTCTATTCAAATAGTAAAACTCCTAGTCTGCCGCATAGACAACAAAGTTATTAAACTTCGATTTCGATGAATTCGCTAATTATATTTGCTTCTATTTGTGATTTAAATTAAATTAAATGAGATGCCTTCTAAAACTGACGAAATTACAGAAAACTCATATTATATGCGTCACTGAAGTTAGTCCTTATAAAATTACAGTTGCATATGGAACATGTTTTATCCTAAAAGAATAAACGGTGTTTTCAGAAATGACTGAGCATTTAGATCTACCTATGCAATGCTTTAAAGTTCAATCTATCAAGTAATTAGTCATTTTGCAATCCACAGTGGTCCCACAGTAACTTGCCAATGAAGTGAAGCACCTACAGTTAAGTAGGTATGACACGTGTAAGGGATATTAAATGTCCCAGCGCAAGGTTATACCGATGTCTGTATTTCATGGAAAATAACAAACAACTCGAGAATTTCGAGAGCACCCTTTCACTCCCAACCGGATACGTTATTTAGAAAATTATGTTCGTAAATACTTGGTCCAGCCAAGGCAAAACAAGAAGCGGATAAAGATATTATTTACGGGTGCTTCTTTGTTGTCTGTTTACCTGGCTTGCTCTAATCTTACTATTGGGATTTTCTTGGAACGACCTTTGGAAAGTTTAGCTTTCGGTAACAAAAAGAAACATGATCAAAAATGATCGTCTTTAATTTTTGTTATGGTTTTCGACGAAATCGTCGCCGTCACGTGAGATTGTGGTCAATGACACCCTTTAGTCTTCAATAGGAATCATGTGCAGACCTAGGTCAGAATTAGCCATTGTGGTTTGGCTAAATCCACAATTGATAGAAAAGCGGCTCTACGGTTTCTTCGATAAAACTCATTTTTAAATAATAGTTAGGTTCAGCTAACAAAAAAAAATCATACATCATGTTGCAACAGACGGCAATCTCTTTAGCTCGAACCCTGCATTTGAAAAGGGATTTAATTATAGCAAACAAAGCATTCTCTAATTTACGTCGCAGCAGACGGTCAATCCCTCTCAGCATGAATCCGGCATTCAAAGGAGGTGAAGAGAAAATAACCCCTAGAGAGAAAATTTAATGGGAATTTTTGTAATCTTGTTTGACAAACAATTGACAGTCGATTGATTAAAAACTTTTCAAACGGCTTCCTAGGGAGCTTTATATTTTCTGCCAGACACATTTTAGCTACAATATTAATCCTATTTACTAACAGCCAAAGGCATGGAATCTAGTTTCATAGTTGTTATTTTGACGCAATTATTAATCCAATTGGTCGACCGTTTTTATCAAAGGGAAATAATTTTAGCGTACAGCTTAGGGTGCAAATAAAGGGCGACTCCATCAGAGGACGAGTGGCAGTTGCGAGGGATGCAGGGGGGAGGGATGGTGCAGTATTGATTTATGCACGGCTATTATATTCACGGTTCTAAAGTTGCACGAAGAGCTATGCAACGAAATTAAAACAACTTTAGAAGTTACATTAAAAACTGTTGCTGTGTTTAATCACATTTTAGTCACAAACTTCTGTTTCCTAACTTTTTATGATATTGGCACTAAGTCGACCTGATAGAACGCACCATGCGTGCCTATAATAGTTGTGTGTATCATGTGCTCAGCAAATTTCGCTAGAAACAGTGCCCTTCAAACCGGATCATACGTAGTTAAGTTTGCACGCACAACACTGCTGGAAAAGTGTGGTAGCTACTTACTTCAACAGGCGAACTGTTGCAAAAGAGGTATGCCTCTACAAGTATTGTTAGTTTGAATATAACTTTCATACTAAAATTGGTATAATTATGGTTGTTTGTGAATGATGAGAAAACGATGCACATGTGAAAAAAACACGAATAAAATTGTTCAATTTGCTATTTTATTGTAATGTCTGTCACGGCTACTTTTTCTTTCTATTGTTGTAATGTAGGTAGTTAATTTAAGACAGTTTGATGTAATGTACAAAGAAAAAGAAAACGCGAACGCAGTTACAGATAAAATAAAATGTAATAAATTATATCTCATGCATAAAGCACTAAAATAATTAAAAGTTAATAAGTACATGTCAAATAAATACGTGCTTGTAGTATATGCCTAAAACTTTTACGCTGGTGACAACTTAGTAATGAAGTGTCAACTCAATCGATTGAACGTTATAAGGCCGAACAAAAGTAGTGTGCAAACATTACTGTGTTCCGGTTCGAAGGGCACTGTTTCGTAGTGTTTGCGTGAAAGAGTTACAAGCATCCATCCATCCTCACAAACTTTCACATTAAATATTAGTAGGATTATTAAACTACGCTCACTTAGTGGGCTTCTAGTCTAGAATGTAAACATGGCATTCTATATCTTTGTTGCAAATCATAACCAGGTTCTCGTAGGTTTGAGTGTGTGCGGCTCCGGTGGGGTGCACGCTAGTGTGCGTTCTGTTGTAAAAGGGAGTGCGTTCGGCCAGGCGCTAGGCGAGTTAATAATCAAAGGTGAAATTTCAGCTCCATTGAACCGAATTAATTAACGTCATTTTTAGGGTTCCGTGCCCAAAGGGTGAAACGGGATCCTATTACTAAGACTGTTTATGACCAGGCTGTATATCATGAACCGTGATAGTTAGACAGTTGAAATTTTCACAGATGATCTATTTCTGTTGCCGCTATAACAACTAATACTAAAAAACAAAATAAAACAAATATTTAAGGGGGGTTCCCATACTATAAATATTGTGGGTTCGATTTCCACGCAGGACAAAAATTTGTGTTAACCATATGTATTTGCTCTGAGTCTGGGTGTTTATGGGACCATGGTCCTCGCAGTTCCTGATTCCCTAGATACAGGGAGTCCCAGTTCGGCGTCAGGATCTATGTATGTGATTGTAACTCGTATATTTTTTATTAATACTTTTGGATCTCAATCTCTTATTTTCTTATAGGTAAATACAATGCGCTAAAAATTTAACTACAGAAAGTTATAACTAACATTTTGGATCGGTCGATTAAGAATTTTTACCAAAAGGTTTAGTTGAATTGATTGTCTAGACGAGCGCGTCCTATCCTAGATTGCACCGCCGCTTACTATCACGCTAGTCTTAAATAAAACAATAATTGGTCGTCTGTAAAGTTGGTTTACGGACGATATTTTGACGCGACAATGTCAAAACATTGATGAAGTGATTGCATACTTTTATGAATAAAATCGAACATTTAAAAAAAAATAAAAGAACAAATACTTGAAATTGTTCTAGTAATCACATTTTCAAAATGCAAGAATAATTAACCTGTCAAGAAGAGAAGAGAGATAGATGCGGCGCTAGCGTACAATGAGCGTTACGGGACAATATGTCAACTTTTTCGTGCGTGCAGCCGGCGTTAATCGATTTGTTAGACGTTGTCACGTCAAAAACCTTGTTTGGCAAGCAGAGTTCTAAGACTTGATGATGGTAACGCTCTGTTACAGAACTTGTATGGATTGCGGTTGTAGATTCCGTAAGATTGCACTACGAACATTATAATGCCCAAGCTCAAAGGTTTAAATCTCTGCGCTGTTGTAATGGGAACGTGCATTGTAAAATCATAAGATTTGTTAGGCACTGGCTAGAGAAGTCTTGATGGAATTGAAACATTATGTACCCTGCCCGTAGTATGCCTTCCTAACTTATCCGGCCTAATTGTTAAATTTCATTTGTTTTAGTTATTAAGTTTTCTTTGTTCTGTGGTGTTTCAATAAAGAGTTTATCTATCTATCTTTTCTATCTGGCTGGGTAGGTAGGTGGCATAAAGTTGATTATGTTTTGTCTATTTCCACCTCTGGAAAATAATTGAGAACTGCGCAGTCGGTTTTTTATGAATGACATTTATCTACTGTCAATAAAAATAATTAGTAATTCGCAAATAATCATAATAATGTTTGACGACATGACACAATTAACGATTTTGTGCATAAGTTGCCAATGTTAGTGTTTGCATGCAGTCAAAAGGTCGAGTTCCAGTTATTCAAGAAGTCAATACTCATTCTTGTGAAGTCGCAGTCACGTCACGGTTCAGTAAATATTATTTAGGCGCGGAATGCGCATTTCATGAATTGGCACATGAGTCTCAAAAGGACCTATTATCTCTTATAATTTTCAAATGGTTAAGTAATTAAACAATTTGGGGTAATATATAATATGGCGAGTCAAGAGTCTTCGAGACAATAGGGCTAATAGGAACCCCTGAACCCGATCTTTAGCTCGCCTAAGCTGGCCTCCGAAGGGTGCTTACGCATGAGTTAAGATTCTTAATCTCCAAGCTTTTCGTTATACACATCGTTGCGCCTTTCGGTGCTAAAGTGGGCCCGTTTAGGGTGTCAAATGGCAAATAACCACCTGCCTCCAGATTTGTAGATGAGGCGGAATAGGCAGGTGCTAGAATCTCATTCAAAGCAAGGGTTTAATAAAGTTCAGTTTACTATTCAATTTTTATAATACTCAATTCATTTTACAACACGGGTCCAGGCCTCACCGCTTGGATTGTCATCTGAATGCTTATGTGTTTTTTATTAATATCTCTTCTTTGTGCAATGACAAAGAGGAGATATTATTATTAATAAAAAATACTGCTGCTGCACCAATCCATTGAAAAGATCGGACGATTGAAAGGGAACTGATGATTTTTTTTATTAATTGCGTGATTTTGATGAATTACTCATTACGTATTTTAGAATTAAAACCATGAGTATCCGTATCCGTCAACAGCGAACATTACAGTAATTGTTGAGATAGCTACTTAAATTTATACTTGCTATTATATATATTTAGAAAGAAAGTAATAAAGAACGCACCCAGTGACAAGGAGACAGCTCAACCCTTACATCTTTGAGTGAAACGATAAAGTTGGAGGGTGCTTTAGTGAAACTTTCTGAGACTTTTTGAGAGACTTTAACCACACCCAATATTCGTGCACGCATTCCAACAAAACACAAGTTTGAGAGCAAAGTAGAAAATCAATGTCACATTTCTATTTGATTTCCAGCCAAAATTCCATTAACGATAATAGCACAGTCTGGCGGACATTTAATTTTGCGAAATTGGCGAAACACCGCTATTTCAGCTATCTGCGGAAACACGAACAGACCGAATCCCTATTTGTTCAGTGCTGAAAGTAGGCTGTTTTGCGTTTGAACTCAACAAGTTGATAGGAGAAACATGTCTGTTTAATTTTTTTTTGACAAGTCTTTTTGGTATCGTTATTTATTTAGTTATTTATGTCCGTCTAAACTGCGATCACGTCAAACACTAATCGAGATTGTAATTTGATGCAGTAGTTGAATTTGGTTGCGTGATTACATCTACTCTCTATGTTTTTCTTTAAAAGGAATCCGAATACTTTTAAAAAAACATAGAGATTTATTTCCAAAAACATTTGTACAGAATCGGTAGATGTAATCAAGCAACCAATTCAACCACTGCATCAAATTACAATCTCGATTAGTGTTTGTCGCATAAATTAATCCAACTCCAGCTGCAGGGGTTCCTGTTTCATTTTAGAGATGGAATCCCAATAAGGGCTCAAATCCGCATATATACACCCCCTAAATGATTCAGATAGATGGACAGTGAGCCGCGTGGCGACCATTGGTGCGTTAATTATTGCAACGGTGACCACAGAACAATTACTGTCCAGCGGGCCAACTTCAAAACACCAACGCGATGATGAAACGCCTTGTTTCACGATCGTCATTTTTGAATTATATTTTTCCCTACTATTTTATACATTACTAGCTGTGCCCTGCCACGCTTCGCTGCGGCACATTCACACATTCGCTGATATGTCACCGATGAAAAAAATAGATAAAAACAATCCTTGAATCCTTGATATCATGCTAAAATTTCAGCTCGATTGGTGCAGAACTTTTTGAGTTTTTGAAGCGTACACAAACCAACATAATATTTTTATATATATAGATGACAAGATAGAGCATAACAATATTTGATGTAGCGTATATTCAACTGGGTGGCTAGATGATCAGCTTATTCTCGCTACAATTGCTGTGAATGAATCAATGTAGGTAGAACATCTTTTTAACGTCAACTTGAATTGTTTGAACGGTGTGTTCAAGTACTAGACTAGGTACCTATCATAAAGCTAGCTCAAATGATTTACCCATCTTACGCTTTACAAATACATTCCTTAAATTTAAAGACGTTGCAAATTAAGAATCATTGCGTCAACTAAAAGAACATTTAACATAATCACGTAGAATGAATTACAAAATGAGGCGATTGTTGTCGAAGTAACTGTAAGACTGCCAGCGATCCTTGTCAGAATAATTGGCCAGGCCAGTACTTCCGACCGTTTCAAATTTCATTATAACTCGATCTAATAACTACGAAATTATTTTATTGCATGCAATTTTATGTTTGTGATGTACATTAACATTTTCGTGCGTTACGTGTACAACCAAGTATTCCACTCTCGCTCGAGTGAAAAATCTTGCGGTAACAAATTGTGACAGCCGGGTAATTTAAATGCGATTATTACTGCTACTTATATGTTTTACTACGGTTAGACGCTTTTCTATGGAGTAGACAGTTACTGGTTAACGTTTGGCATAATTTATAATATTTATGGAAGCAATATATGGTAAGTCTTCCATCATCAAACCATAACTAATCTAGGAATATTCCTAGATTAGTAGGAATTTATCGAATTAGTATTCTCTACGAGTACTTGTATCGAAGAAAACGAACCGTGGACCTAATCTGACGAATGATACTGCAATCATGACCGACGTGGTGCCTATGACCAATATCATCTAGTCACGCTTTCTATGGGATTCTATTCTGTACTAGTATTTATTTTGTGACAGCAAGAAAGATGCCTAAAAACCATCACGTATTCTATTAGAATTCAAGATTTACCAAGACTAGTAGCGCAGTATGTCCTTACGTTGCATAATCCGTTACCCATGCATGCGTAATAAATAGCTCGTCCCGGCCTAATTATTCGCAGTTGCGTAACCGACGATCGTATTACACTTAGAAATCGGTTGTTTCCCTTGTGACAGGGAAAGCGGCTGATTTGTACGCAAAACGACGCTTGTTTTACAACGGATGCATTTAATAAGAACGCGTTTACGTAGTTTGTTTCTGTATTTGATGGCTTTTTTACGCCTGTAGAAAGTGTGCGTAATCCAGAAAGTTGGCCATGCAATTACGTGTACCTAGGTATAGAAAAAAAAAATTACTTAATACTCACCAGTTTGCACAAGGAAGTGTGCCAGATAAAGCTCGAAAAGACATTCTAAACCAATATTTCTTTTAAATAAATACTTTGTTTATTAACGCTTGTCTCACACATTTACTCCCCGTATCCACCTACTGTTGAGTAATAGTCCTCCTCTTTCACGGTTTCCGGTCCTACTGCATATAGCTGGATCCAATTGAGATGGGTCCATTTCTCATTTGATCCAGCTCAAGTCTGCTTAACATATACCTAACACCAATTGATCTGTTAGCTATTAAGCCGCGTTAAACTCGCAAATGCTACAAGGTGGAGCATTTTACAAAAAAAAAATGGGTATTAAATCCCCTCTACCTACCATACAGTTATCAACTTCACAACAATATAGAACTTGCTTCTCTGTCTTTCCAGCAAGCACGTGACCATCCACGTGCCGTACAAAATCCACACCATCCACCACCACCACGTGTCCAAGGTGCACGTCCCGGTGCACGTGCCCGTTGTGAAGGAGGTGCAAGTCATCAAGGAAGTTCCCGTGTACAAGCATGTCCCCTACCCGGTCGTGCAGCACGTGCCTTTTCCCGTGGTGAAGCACGTGGAGGTTGAGAAGAAGGTGTACGTGCCCGTGCACGAGCATCATGAGGAGCAGCAGCATGGATGGGAGAGCGAGTCGCAATCGCACGGCTGGCACTGATTTTAGATATTTAGAGAATTAGTTAAGGGTACGTATTGAAGGTGTTTTCTGAGGACATACCTGTAATTTGTATGGTTAAGGACTATGTTAGACACCTGGTTTCATATAGTACTTTTTAGAATACCTCAATCTCTTGGCGTCCTATTTTTAAGATCAATTCTCTATTCAAAAGCGGCGCCATGTTCTAAAAAGTGCTTTTTGTAGTGCATTTTGTATATGAACACGATTCAAATCATTAAATTTGTATGTTTTAGTATTATTTAGTACTTAATTGATTAGTGATCAGTTACAATTGTAATAATCATCATCATCAACCCATATCGTCCCACTGCTGGGCACGGGTCTCCCCTCACTTTCGTGAGGAAGATTAGGCCATAATCCGCCACGGGGGCCCGAGCCGGATTGAATTATAATCATACTCATGTGAACTTATCTGTCAACAGGTTACCATTTAAGCGTTCATTCACACATCGCACTACATTTATCATCACCCAGCGTCATAACCATCGTCTTTTAAGAAGCTCAAATTGTATTAAATTGTCCTACCACGATCAGAGCACGGCTTTTTCGTCATACAACGTATTATATTATGTAAGTTATCTTTAAATGTCGTCCAAATGTCTATTGCGTTAACGTCGACTGTATCGAAACTATTATTCAACCTCTTGTCCTATTACTAGACCAAACTGCAAAATTGTAAACCCGATTGAAAATTTATCTTTTGATAAACATGACATTCTGCTATTTTCTCGCACTGTGGCTATCAGAACCCCATGCGTCAAATCTCTTTGATATGGACCTCATCACGTCCCCTCAACGGCTGTCGGCTCACGGGCTCACGGGCTTTAATACATTATTGTGATGTTCTGAATCTCCGGCCCCGATCCAAAATCGATACGCCTGTCTGTGTTATGAGTAAAACATCGTGTAAATATTAATTCGAATATGCAAATGACTATTTGGGAGTAATGAAAATGTCTCTTTCTATAAAGGCAGCAGTCAGTCAGTGTGTATACATCAGCGACTATAAGATACTAATAACAACTATTGTGATTGTATAAAAAAAAACGGTACATAATAATAAATGCGTCATTATGAATGTTTTTAAAATACAATGGAATAACAAATGTCCTTATTGAATAGGCACTAATATAGTGTTCTCATCTAAGGGACGGTAACTTAAAACCAAAAGATTTAAAAACGTCAATCAATGGTGCTTTAATATTATGATGTATATATATACATGTATCTATTATAAGATAAGACGTTGGCTGTGTTATAGAACTTGAAAATTTGAATTTATTTGGGAATGTTTTTTTAAGCTTAACGCTGCTGACTCCCCTTTTGTACCATAACGTTTCTTAATATATAATACATTCTAGCGTAATTAGGATCATGGATTCTATAATAGCTTTATTAGGGTCATGGATTCTAGCATTCTTAGGATCATTTGCGGAAACTAGAATATTCTACTGATGATTATTGTTTTCAAGAAAATGGTCTACGTCTTTCGCAATTGCTATGAAACTATTATTAGAAACAAACAAAAATACCGATACAATCAGTGAGCTATCTCATTAGATCTGTTACTTTGTTTTAAAATAACATCTGTCAAATTCATTGCTTAATAGAATTTTGAACTTCTGATAATATTGTAAATATACCTATCATTGTAAATTTTACCAGTGTTTGTTATGTTACCGTAAACTGCTGTATGTGATAACCAAAGAAATAAAATGTTGTGCTTATAAAATTTTGTTTTAATAATCATCCACATCGAACCAAAACTTTTATTAAAGGTAGAGATTTTAGGGCCCTACGTTGCCGGCTACATTTAAACGGTAGCTAATTTAAAATAATTACTAATCGTATGTCAAGCTCTTGCCAACTGGACAGTCGTGCAGAATGAAAGTTATCTAAGCAATTTATACAATCTGTAGTAATCAATTACGACTCTGATGTCCTTAGGTCTGTGTTTATTTTTTTGGTGTACAATAAGGAGTTTTCTATTCTATTCTATTCCTTTTACGTAATTATTTAACAGTTTTGACTGAATTTCGTATTGACTAAAAACTAAACTGTCTTATTCCAGTGTAAATTTTCGGCATCATTATGCATTGCTAACTTTATATTTCGTAGTATTTTTAAATTAAAATAGAAATAGAAATTATAAAGTTTAAACTTTATAATTATTATAATTTCCGTTCCCAATCGCATTGATTGTCGATATGCTTTCATCTTGAATATCTCTTATATTATGGAGTAAGCCGTAAAGCTTCGATAAAGTTTCGGTCATATTTCAAATATTTGACATTGACCTTGAGACTTAGAGGACTTTACTAAGACGGTGAGTTGAACGTAACTTAAATATTGATTAACTCTTTTGAGAATAGGCCTCTTAAGCGGTTTTTGTTTTTCGACAGAAAATTTGTAATGCAAGAAATTTTGAGTAATTTAGGTCTACATAATAGAAAATATTATATAATTATGTAATTAAGGTGGACAATTAATATTGTATTCAGCTTGAATATTGCAAAACTTAATTAGTACCAAACTTCAATATCTAACAAATTATCACTGAATACTCTCCTTATATACACATCAATATATTATACAGATAATTAATGACATAAAAACGGTATAGCCCTGAAAAAACTGGACAAAAATGTACGCTAAGACAATGGGAAAACGTAATGGAAGGTAGTAAGGTTCTATTTAACTACACTGATTTGATATACCAAGCCGAGGTTTCTCTCTATATACTAAACCAGCTGTTTTAGATATTCTAAAAAAAAACCGCTAAATCCTGACGTCAGATTATATAATATAATAAATTATAATTAGAAACACAATTTTATAATAAAATCTATTGCGAGTAGTTTGCAAGTAGTTGTATATCTTCTAATCTATTTTTTATTTTTCAATATATAGGTATCTTAGGACACAAAAGGTACAGCCATTGGCATACTAATAATAATATCGTCCAATACTAAAATACTTTTCCACAGTTTTGACACTCACAAACAATAATTATTTAGTTGTTAAACTTATAGTCGTGACAATTTATTGTGACATTTTTCAGGGTCCTTCCCAGACATCCACGGCCTATTGTACTCGAAAAGTAATCTTACACGTCAAAGGCCGCCACGAAGAGTCACTAGAAAATTTAGTTCTAGTAATGTTTTTTTTTTCTCTGTCATGTGTCAGTTAGTTCTCTGAGAGCGTAACACATCAGCTCGTATGAAGTGAATGCGATGACGCTTGTTATTTGGGCCTTGTATACGGTAACCTTCCACCCTTGGTAGAGGCCAAGAAACCCTTCGTACTGGATTGTCTTGTACAGGCAGTCAATCAGCCGTTTACACTTGATCAGATTTCTGCTTGTGCTCGGCACTTTGTACTTTTCGTCCACTTTGTGACTCTGAAATGGCATCAATTATCTCAGTTAGATTATCCTTTTAATCCTACTAATATTATAAATGCGGAAGATTGTGAGAATGGATTGATGGATGTTTGTTCCTCTTTCACGCAAAAACTACTCAACGGATTCGAATGGCATTTGGAACACTGATAGTTTAAAACCAGGATTGAGTAATAGGGTACCTTTTGTCCCTTAAGTATGTTCCCGTGGGACAAAACGGGAACTACACGGGTGAAACCGCGGGGCGCAGCGATTCTGGTAATAAAAACTAGGCTCTACGATCTGGATTCTACACTTCAGACGTAAAACCCAGATTTAAAAAGCACCACCTTCACTATCATCCGGAAGACGTCTACTGCTCAACATGGCGAACCACATGGAACGTTACAACGAGCGGTTGCTACCAGTTCGCATCCAGTTGTGTGTGACCAAGTATGTATCCTCAAATGAATCGTAAGACGCAACGGAAATGGACAGAGTAAGCAATTGACCTAGAAATTATTTAAATTCACCTACGAATGTAACGCGTGAAACCCTGTTGAGAAGCCTGAAGCTCCGCGAAGGCAATCAAAAGAAGGGCTACTATTTACCGCGACTTTTTCCGTCTCCGTTGCCTTGCCTATTTTTTTTACATGACTGATTAACGAGACGGAAAAGCCGTTCAAATGATGTTTAGCGCTATGCCTGCCCATACGAGTTACACTAACGTGCCACCCAGAACTTTGCATTTTATAGTCTTACGCGGCACTGCGCTGCGCTCGTCACCCTGAGACATCGGTTCTAAAGTCTCATACGCCCAGTTCGCTGGAAACTGCCCTTCAAACCGGAACACAGTTTTGTTTTCACACTACTGCTTGGCGGATGAATATCTGGCAAATATGAGGTACTTCTCCAGTCGGTCTATTGCAGAAGAGGCCTACCACTACAATAAAACCCTAATTAATACCCTAAAAATATATGAGTAACGTGAATTAGACTCTGGTTCATTATTGTTCCGCGAATCTACCTAAGCGTTCCGATTGGAATATAAGGTTTCTTACCCGTGGTCCACCTATAATAGCGTAGCGTGCAAATCATGCCAACCCCAATCCACCACTAATTAGGGACGTACACTACGAAATGATAAGTCATTACAATTTCCCCTGGGAATTTTGAGTTCACATTGTAAGGGTTTACCACGTGCCATGCACGCGTCTCTTTCATATGCACTTAATTATGACATCTGAGTAGGACACGTGCAGAGGATATCGGCGTAATTTGACTCAGTTTTTAATAATGTATAATTATTGAAGCGGCCTGTCCAAGATAAGCGACGATGGACGGATTAAATATAATATTAAAATCTCTCAAAAGAGTTCTTTGATCCTTAATCCCTCAGGGTTGGCGGGGTCTCGACACGTCGGGACACGAGACTGCCTTTGTGTTGTTCTAGTGTTTAAATTTTATTTGTTCTGTGGTGTTTCAGTAAAGATCTTATCGGTAATTAATCCTAGAGTCAAAGTTCCAGGACATTCGGATACTTCGAGGCTATTCAAAATAAATAGAATGAAGTTAACTTTTGACGAGTTGTATGAATACTTATGCCATTTTAGTAATAATCAAGATAATACTGCTTGGCGGATGAATATATGGCAAATATGTGGTACAGATTCCTCAAGATTACTGGGCTGTTTTATTTGAGCAAATTATTGCTGTTATGATCATGGAAGTTGATATAGATGCTACTTATTATTATACGATGTTTTCGCTGAAGCTTGTATATAATTGATGTCCAGCGTCGGCTGCCGGAGGGCATGGAGTTATTATTACTTATGTAGTAATATAGCTCAATGACCTGTGCTTTGCAGGGCTTGGGGAGGCCTTCCGAGCACTTGATGGGACGCATTTAGGCTTCCCCAAAGACGACGGGGATGGCTGCCAAGACCCGTCCATGTCATGTCCATGCGGCA
Organism: Campaea margaritaria; assembly: GCA_912999815.1. Taxonomy (NCBI): domain Eukaryota; kingdom Metazoa; phylum Arthropoda; class Insecta; order Lepidoptera; family Geometridae; genus Campaea; species Campaea margaritaria. The sequence continues at coordinate 15,132,923 of OU538788.1, forward strand.
ACTAACCAGGGGGGTTAACCACGTACTTATTCCATACAGTTCATTTTAAGGCCTTAAACTGAACGGCTTACATTGGCACCACACACTCATAAATGACAAACGTAACGTGATGTCACTCAAAAATAGACTGAAGAGAACGAGTGAGAAAGATAATTAGATGGGGCTATTCTAAACTCCCAAAAATGCAAACAAATTGTTACGATCTCTTTCGATAAATGTCTCTGGTCGACTTATGAACGCTTAGCGATATTGGTGGTGACAGTTAGCAGGGCAGTTCAGTTTAAGGCCTTAAATTGGATGGATTTAACTGTTCGCGGTGAGGCCCCGGGCCGCTTCTGAGGTCGCATGCCTACCGGCGAGCAAGGAGGTTGTAATGCAATCCGTTTGTTATTTGCTATTTGGACGTATACTATTGACAGAACACCCGCTTGCCCTCCGGGCTGTGGGTAGAGGTGCAGGGAAGCGGATCGCAGGGATTGGAGAGTAACTATCCATTCTGTATGTTGTACTAAATTTCATCTAGACTTAAGTTTACGTAACATCACGCCTAGGAAGTAAGTGAGGCTACGAGCCAGTCTGACAGCACCGGGCGGCATTAGTAAAGCAAATTACATATTGTCTGTCCACCGGAGAATAAATAGTGCTCAGATTTTACTTCCTTAGGTTGCGCAAGAACGCTGCCTGTGGGTACCTACTGTCCATTTTGAGTACGTATTCTCTAACATGATAACAGAGCGCGTAAAATTCGAATTAAAAGTTCCTATGTTGAAAATACTCCACCAAATGAAATGCAGTAGTGGAATTAGAGAATTGCTTCAAGGGTCATCTAACTAGAGCGCTTGCAAGTTCAACATGAACGTGTTGCTAATAGCTCAGGAGCTTTGGACATTGAATTAATAGGTGCCAAAGATGATCGTGAAGAAACCTAGTTATTTCGGACGTAGGTATGTTATACACCAATCCGGATCGGGGCCACGTGGCGGAGTAAGGCCTAATCCTCCTCACAAATGTAAGGGAAGACCCGTACTCGGCAGTATATAGGTTGATGATGATGATGAAAAATTATCAAAAATTTGAAAAAAAACAACTTAAATGTCTGCACATCGGTACTGCATAATCTAAGAAAAGTTACTACGGAAGTCACTACAATAAAACGTGGAAAAGTATACAAGAAAGCGTAAAGGTTTACGTTGACGTCTCGGATTACTAGCGCCAAATTTCGTCCAAATCCGTTCAGCCATTTTTCAGTAACAAGACATCCAAACATTCAAATTTCCACTTCGATATTAATATTACTAAGATTAAGAAAGTAGATAGGTAATTATAATAATATATGGTTATCATATAAACTCCCTAAAAAGAAATAAAATAAAATAAAACATCAAAGTTAATAATAAACCTTACTCACTCCAATCTGCAACCTTCGCTTGGCTAGATCGAAGGGGTAGGTCATGCTCTTAGAGAAGAACCCCGACGCGGAGCCGGCCATGGCGCTGGCCATGACGAGTAGCTCCGGCCCGTATTTATTCCCGTGCGAGTAGTCAGCCGTGGCCCCCTTCATCTCCGCCAAGTACTTCAGGATGATCGGCTGCAGCGTGCTGAACACGCAGAAAGATATACCCACTTGTGGACCCATCTGTAAATCATTCTTATGACTGATTTACACATTCATTAGTTAAGTGACAGGTCTACCTGCAAAACTGGCGAGTTAAGTCCTTAACCACAAGAGGCCGCAGCTCGAATCGTTCGTCTGATCCGGTGTTACAAAGGATGGAAATGTATTTAGAAGTGCCAATAAGGTGGCTCAAAATAAGAATTTTACAATAGAAGAAAGAAGAAACATCAAAGTGTACACTTTATGTTGTACACTTAACCTACACACTCGACTGAATGCTCTCTTTCCTCAAGGGTTTGCTGGAAGAAAACTCTTCATAGGGTTAAGCTCGCCTTTGTACATTAGATTACTACAAAAATTTTCTGTAAACATGCTTTTTTTTTGTGTACAATAAAGAATATAAGAATATAAGAAGAAGGATAAATAAGATGCTTAGAGTAGATGATATTTTGTGCTCTGCTTGCCTTACTTTGCCTAGCATTGTCTTTCTTTATTGTGTTTGGTCACTCATTTTACTAATGGTAAAAGCACCGATTATACTGTTCTTAAGCCTGAGGTGCTGTGATCTGCTTTGAGGTGCCACAAATGGAATATTCCCATATTAGAGTTCAAAGCTAACTAAAATAACTGATATATTAATGACACACCTGCAACCAAGACGCTGTCAGGCCCTCGTAGAAGGCCAAGATCCCCCCCGAGCTGTACACCTCTTTCGCGCCGTTCCAGGCACCCTTGTACTGCTGCTGCACCACCATCTGGCGCACCCTGATCACCTCCAGAGGGACCACCAGCGTGGCGCTGCAGCACCCCGCGAATATGCCACTCAGAAACACTAAAATTTTCCTAAAAAATATAAAGGCCACTCATACACGACCAAATGATACAAACCAAGTAAAACGAGAGTGCTTTAGACCACACGACTCAAGTAAAACTTCGCTATGAGAGAAAGAGAGAATGAAAATGTGTGCTCGCACCTCTCTCTCTTGCCCCTACAGTAATATACGAAACGAACTCTCTCCCTCTCTCTTTCTATCTTCACTAACTTATATCTCCCTCTCAACTCATCAATCACACTTTTCGTAACGCTGTCGTCATGCATTCACCAGCTTACTCCCCAAGTCTAGCGTACTAAAGAAGTTTTACTCCAAAAAAATCCAGTCATTTTATGTTCCCTCCAAAACTCCCAATAAGTGCATCCGCCATTTTATTGAATCGTGACGTTGACTGCGAATAGACTAGACTGACTATTAGACTCGAAGGTTGTAATGTCAGAGTGCACATACACACACACAAATACATAATACAATTAATATTTTATTTTTTGCATTAGCTAATTATTTACACTAAGGCAGCTATTCCAAAAGAAGAGGTCTGGATCTCGTAATACGGGTTTCGAGCCTAGTGAGGAAACCAGGTGCTCCGCTATTACTAATTTGTCCCCTTTGTGCTGCGTTCAAATAGTTATTTACACTTTTTCATATTTTCAGAGGTCGTCATGTCTTTCCATATAACACGGAGTCCAAACGGAAACCTGTCCTATCCTATCGCTGTGGCACCGCTGTCAGTCTGTCGCGGGCCCGAAATTAAACTGAAATGAGGTTGCGTTTTCGATTTCCGCTCAGGGTAAATATTAAAATTTGTGTGAACCGTAGGTATTTTGTTGTCTGGATGGTTTTAGGACCTCGACCCGCGTATTTATTGTGTCTGTAGATACAAGGGATCCTACAGTTAGAGTCAGAATCTAAGCACGTGATGGTGATAGTGAGTGAAGGTTTACTTATAAAAAAAAAATGTACTGGGACATAGATAGATAGATAGATAAACTCTTTATTGAAACACCACAGAACAAAGAAAACTTAAAACTAGAACGAAACAAATTTTACAATTAGTGTCACAATGGGCGGTCTTATCGCTCAGAGCGATCTCTTCCAGACAACCATGCACGAAGAGGAGTAATTAGTACATCGGACGGTGGATTACATAATATAGTAGAAGTAAAACTATAATTAAAAAATAAAAAAAAAACAAAAGATATTTTAAGAAATATACGAAACGTAACTCTCTCTCTTTCTATCTTCACTAACTTATATCTCACTCTCAACTTCCGTTCGCCTCACCCGATCACATTTTTCGTAACGCATTCGCCAGCTTACTCCCCAAGTCAAGCGGGCGTAAATAAATTATACCTTAAAAAATGAGTCAATTAGCCAATCCGGTGGCTGTTGTCTAGATAGGTCGGAAAAAAGGCGTGAGGCAGCACGCGTGTGTTAAAGAAATAATTTGGTTGAAATTCTGTGTTACCACAAACACATGAAAAGTCAAAGGGGGCAAGGTGGGCCAGCGTTAGCTCGTTCCTAACAAAATTACATATAATTACATATTATTCCACAGGAACTGTTCATTTTTACGAGATAAAAAGTATCCCCAGTAAGTAATCCAGGTAATAAACTATAATTTCCATCAAATTTCATCACCATCCGTTCAGTAGTTTCCGCGTGAAAGCGTCACAAACCTCCATCCATCCTCACAAACTTTCACGTTCACAATATTAGTAGGATAGTCACGAAAGCAACAACTTTATGACTCTGCTAGTACTTACTTAGTAGATGCATCGAACTGAGTACTGTGCACATATTTGGTTGTCATTTCATATACGAAGAATTGAGAGCTTACTCCAATAATCGAGTGCAACTGAAAAATATTATTTATTATTGTAAAACAATCGAAGTAAAACAATTGATGGCGGGACGAGCTTGACTGCTTTTGCAACGACTGGACCACTAAAGCTCTCAACCGCGAGGAATGGAAAGAGGGAAGAGAGGCCTTTGCCCTGCAGTGGGATAAGCACGGCTAATAATAATAATAATAATAAGAAGAAAAACTCCTCGACACGGCGCGTATTGTCAGGAGGTTCATCTTTCTGCAGCCCTAACCATCGGTAGCCTGGGCCTTGCTCCGCTACCGGAGGTATCCTAGGTTTAAGTTTCTTTTATAATATTTTCAGTTGACTGTATTTTTATTAGTTTTGTAAAAGTATTGTAAAAAAAAAAAATTAAGAAGTAAAATAAATAAAGTGAATTATAATAATAATAATAAAACAATCGATATCATCCAAATCGCGAGTCGAACCTATATCCGATCGGCACAAGACCAAGGCGTATGGCAGGATAAAACATAGGCCTATCTATACCCAACAGTGAGAGGATAAAGATGAAGATGGTATGCATTCGCCTTTATTTTCGATTAATAGTCCGGTTCCGACATTGGTGCAGGCGTTACGGGGGCCGCAAAGAAACCCCAAATGTGCTAAAAACTACATTTATTAAAAAGAAAATATTTAAATATTACATTTCTGAATCTTAACCTAAAGTTCCGGCTGAAGTGACGTACCAAGGTCACCTTAAATTACGAAGGGTACAGTACATTGACACAAGAGCCACTTTGCAGCGTTTGCCTTTAACTTTATCGCCACCGGTCGCGCTGTGTAATGTTGTATGCTTTATCATAATTATGGACATACTTAACATAATTAAGGCTATAGATCAATCATCATCATGAACCCATATCGACCCACTGCTGAGAACGGGTCTCCCCTCACTTACTAACATACCTACCTTCGAAATAATTCTCGGGTAGGTATGTGGGTTTCCTCACGATGTTTTCCTTCACCGATTCACCGATTTGAACTCACCTCCTTCTCCGTGGAAGCCGGACGTTCTCCCACAAGGCTACCACCGCACCGCACAAGCTATAAATGTTAAGTAATAATATATCACTGTAGTTACCTGCCCAAGATTATGGCCGTGCCAAAAAGCTGTGATACCCTCTTCTTTGAAAATCTTTCTCGTGACCCTGAAATACTTCCTTTTAGCATTAGGATCGACCTTCCGCTTTTGGAGCTGGGTCCTTATTTTGATCACATCCAGAGGCTGAGTGATGAACCTAGTGATCACTCCGGAACAGCAGCCAGCAAACAGTTTTTGGTTAGCAGTCATGTGGTCGAGTTTATTGTATCCAACCATATTCTATGCATGATGGGTGGGAAGATTTCTTTTTCCTAATTATCATGTTTGCTGATCATGCCTGGTATGGGATAAACGGCTTATATCCCTTAATTTGTATGATTTAAAGTGGTATGATATGTCATATCTTTGACATACTGTTATGTCACTGTTGACAACTCTTTGATTATTTATGGAGGAGATCTACATAACTGAGGTTTTCCTTCGTACCATGTTATCTATGGGTTATTTGCATAGCTACATCGTTTTCCCCAGCTATTTACGGTAGTAGGGGTAGTCCTCTTCTGCAAGAGACCGCCTAGGGAAGTAGTACCTTTGCCAGATATTCATCCGCCAAGTAGCAGTGTGCAAACAATACTGTATTCCGGTTTGAAGGGCACTGTTTCCAGCTAAGTTACTGGGCATAGAGACTTTAGAACCGATGTCTCAGGGTGACGAGCGAGGTGCAGAGCTGCAAAAGATTATGCAAAGCAAATTTCTGGATGGGACTTTAACTGTTATGGGTAGGCATAGCGCTTGCCATCAAGTGAACGCATTGCTCGTCTCGGTATACAGTCAAACGTTCGCGTGGTAGTTACTTGGAGAAATATATTTATGCTGATATCTTCTGAACTCTGAAAGATGTCGAGATGAAACGTACACTAATATTTAGGTCAAAATCCAATTAATTTGTGTTTAAATTAAGTTTCCAATGATGATAGGTAGGAAGCTATGGAAATTTAATAATTCCAAATGTTATGAAGGAATGAATTAAGCATAATAATTCCAACTGATATTATATTAATTATACAAATAACATATTAAGTTGAAATAAAGTATTCCATGTTATTTTCCATTACCTATTTACGTAGTACGTAAAGTATCTATTTACAACAATTCAGGAGTTTGGTAAAAAGCCGACTGCACAGCGTAAAGTTTCAGGTTCGATTCTTGCGCCAGGTAAATATTTATTTATGTAAGCTACAGGTGTTAACTCTGAGTCTTAGTGTGTGGGACCGTATTCCTAGTTCCTGATTCTCTGTAAATAGGGAATCTAATAATTATTAAGTATCTCATCGCGACGAGTTAGGTATAATTATTTCTTTAATGTACTTATCTACCGTAAAATAATAAACTAGAATACGAGACAACAGGAGGAAACGATTTATAGACCGTTCACAACCCAAAACTATATAAATATTGTAAAAATCACTTTAATGAACAGCTTACTGTTTGAAAACGAGTTTAACGCCTGCCATATTTTCAATAGCAACACGAAGATGAACATTAGAAAATATAGTAAAATTCAAAAGGCACTTTGAATGGAATATTTTTCTTATTCTATATTTGGTTTTGGATTTACATTAGCAAAGCTGTCAATTTATGATTGACGTCTGGTTTGAACTTATAAAATGTCGACCTAATCGTAGTACTATCTATTCTGTGACCTAACGAGTAGTAATAATTTCCGAATTTATTTATTTATTTATTTATTTATACTTTGGATCTCCAACAGAGATTACACTATACACGGTATTAGTATGTTCCGTAGACCATTCTATAAAAAAAAAGCAGGTAGGTACTTACATAAAACAAAATGTTATATTTCTGTCTTTTAGCTAGGTATAACGTATACCTATATAGTATACGGTACTCTACCTATAATAGCGATCTATTGAAAACATAGGCCGCAGGAATCTCAATAATTTCTCAGAATTTACAAAACATAATTTATAATTCATTTTGCTTTGATCTAAAATTAATCAATTAAATTCAATCTATCTCCAAAGTGAGCCCGATTCTTATCCTTGGTCTTCTTAGCAGTCCTAAAACAGTTTGGTTAACTAATTAGCAATTTAATTCACCGCGGTAATTAAGCATTCAGTTAACTAGCGCCTGTTGGTAGAGCTATGCCAAATCCATGCTTGTTTTTATTTAAATGTAACTGAGTGAGTAGCGAGAGAAGCAATAAATTTTTGTAGTCGTCGATCGTAATTAACTTTTTTAAATACTGTCAAATTTAAAATTAATTTATACTAGCGCAGGACTTGGAGAATTTCATTTCTAATCGTAATAATTATCTTCTGAACCCTAATATATATGTCGCTATGAATAATACACGAACATTTATGTACCAATTTTATCCGTTTAGTTTTCATTGAAATCCGTTAAGCCGTTTCGGAGCCTTTACGAGACAGACTTTCAGACGGACCGAAATACTGTCAAAATTATGAAACAGTTATGATTAGGCATCGCATTAATTTGCAGTTTCCACTTATAGCATTGTTTTATAATCATACACAGACACTTATATTTTAATAATTGGTAAGTATAAATGTAGTTATATAGGTACTTGGGTAATGCAAATTGAAAGATGTTCCACCTAACTGTGGTGTAGTGTTGCCGTTTACAGGGAATGACAATGAGAAGTCCTAAATTATACAGACATTTGTACCCATTCTATGGGCATAAACAAAACTAAAGCTAAACTTAATCTGACAGCTGTAAACCTATTGTCGTCCCTTTCGTTTTCGTAAAGTTGAAAACTGTCAAAAAATCATTTGACAGGACTAAACTGAAACTTTACCGGTAGTTTTAGTGGTTGCGTTCATATTGCCTCCACTCGACCGCTATTGAGCGCCACTCGAGCGTCCCTCCAAAAGTTCCACATGCTTATTATGATCTTCGAACTTTTCGAGGTTCTTCGACACTCAAGACAATGTATTAGGGGTTTTGGGGTGGGGTATTGCGAGATATTTTTATTATTTGGCAGTTCGAGGAATCCCCAAGGTAGATTGCGAGGTACCTTGACATGAAAGATGGATTGTTTCCCTCCTATGAGGATTTTGTCGAGGGGAAACCCGAGTGGATGAAATTGTTACGACGATACGGGGGTTAGACTAGTTTGGAACAACCAAACCAATGGATACATTCTGGGAGCATCAAATTAAACTAAAACTTAATTAAACAGCACTAAAATGATTGCTGTCCCTTTCGATTTCTTAGAGTTGGAAAGTGACAGATGAACTATAGTTACTTTTCAGCTATGTTAGGCCACTCCAAAGACATTTCGTATAGTTGAGTGTTCGACATTTTTAATGCCCTTCTACACGTTGCTCTGTGAAAAAAAAACTTTGTATTTAGTAGAGACTATCAACCGATTAAAATTTATCGGAAAGATAGGGTTCGTCAGCCTTGGTCCGGAACCCTTCTGAAGGAAGAAATTAATGAAGTCACCGTACACAATTACCAAATCTTTAAAAAGCTTATGTGGCGCTGTGAGGCCGAGACCTTTCGTAGCCATGATACGGTCAGGCGTTATGTGACATGCGTTTCCTCATCATGCTTTTGCTCAGAGACTTTGATGGTTAACCAAATCAGTGCCGGATTAACCACGTAGCAAACCCTTGCTACCCAGCAATACTACGGGCCCGCGCGAAAGGGGGCCCCGCATATTTAAACCCACTCATCTCTACCTGAGCGTAATTTTTTGAGTGATGTGCTATATTGAGTTTACTTCTCTCTTCTTCTCTAACGGGCGTATTTCCGAAGCACTGGTAGAGTCAATGGAGTTTTCCTTTTCCTGTGCGAGACTCAGGCATGAGTCACCACTTGAAAGGGAAATATCCTTTTTCTAACTCAAACCATAATTAGATAATAATGATTAGTTTCGTAGATCATAAAATTTGACTTATTTTTTTTGTATTTCTATACTTATGTATAAGATATTATTTCCATATGCAATCCCATAGTCGTAAATCTTTTGAGTTTTATATAAAAAGAAAATAAGTACCCAAGCTCCTTATCGATGGCGCAACTGATAAGATGCCTGTGGGTCCACACGCTGGTGTATAAGAATGGACCGAAGCACTTCTTAGAAACGTCTGCTGTCATGCAAGCTGATACAATACCCACCACCATGGAAGTCTTACCATGGCCTACTATAAGAGGACCACCGTGGTCGTTCTGGAATAAAAATTTGTAGTGGTTAGGCAATGGGGTTTTTGGTGGGAAACCTTTTCCATTTGGTGGGAAACATTCAAATTTATGTTTTGTGTAAACGATATAACGTGCCATTTCGTGTTGGATTAAAGTTCCAGAAGGGTTCAATAAAGCATCCAGACATCACTATAATGAATCGTGACTTTGACTGCGACTTGACTATAGACTATTGACCATTGACTATTTTAGCTTATTTGACAAAAGTTTGGTAAAGCTACACAAAAGCTTCTACTCTATGTAGAAATCGTATTAATTTATGTATTCGTATTAGTTTAGTCGTCGTTTTTTTCGTATTTATTTTGGCGTTAAGTCCTCCATTTGTACTAGTTAGTTAATCTGTGCAATAAAGTATTAAATATATAAATAAATAATTTAAAGTAAATGGTTCCATAATCGTACTGTTTTTTTTGTCATATGGTGAGAGTAAAATAAATTCTATAGAGTTTCCTTCGGGTATAATTGGAATACTTTTTAAATTCGCGCAAACAGGCATTAGTTACTCCGAAAATGATACCAGTAGTAAATCTGTTGTATTTACAAAAATATAAAGTTGTCAGTACCTCACAGAACCCTCCTGAGGGAGTCTTCGATCGCCTGGTCCCAACCATGCGGTGCGATGCTCCATGGACCATTTTATCACTCTCAGCGATCACCATAACCCTTCGCGATCGATGTTTCTTTGACCTTAACGTTTCGTCATATTCGTCATCGTAATCGTGGTCATACTCCAGCTCTTTGCATTTTATTCCTTGTTCCTATAGCCATAGGTTTTAGTTTAACAACCAGAAAAACCCGACAATAGAGACTTCATTACAAATTATATCCCGCCTGATACGATAGCAAAAAAATGTAGCCTGTGTTACTCGGACTATGCTAACGAATCAACTTTCAAAGGGATGACTGAGAAACCTATTTCATCGAAACCGGATGAGTTACTAGGATAGGTTACTCATCTGGGTTTTTTGTGTAGGTTAGCGCTGCGGTAGAACGTAATCTTTGCCTTAATATTTAAAAAGAGTTCTTAAAGATAACTCTATTCCGTTATTCTACAGGATACATACAATGCAGGCGGAGCTCATAGATTCGGCGTCCTGATCATCCTTGGTGCATATCATGCCTTCGTCGATGATGTGGTGGTAGCGCGGGTCCCAGAGCCGTTTGCAGTTCTTCTTCGATATCAACTGCACGTCTGTCTCTAGCAACACCGGAGAGTTATCCGTTGTTCTTGCTGTTTCTATCTGTGAAAATTCGGTAATTGATTTTCATATGATTTTAATCCTTTTCATATTTTATCATTGCATCATCAACCCATATCGGCCCACTGCTGTGCATGGGTTTCCCCTCACTTTCATGAGGAGGATTAGGCCTTAGATCACCACTTGAGCCCGGTACGGATTGATCGATAACACGCCTACATTCGGAATAATTCTCGGGTAGGTATGTGGGTTTCCTCACGATGTTTTCCTTCACCGAAAAGTAAGCGATAATTTCGTACATTTGTTTTAAAGAAGCACTTTGGTACATGCCCGCACTGGGATTTGAACTCACGACCTTTCTACCTTTCTACATGGAATGTGGACGTTCTCCCACTAGGCTAGATATGCTTATTTCATATTTAAAGCGTACAATATCGTCACACAGGACCACCTGCAGCTGCGATGGGTGATCGGTCAAGTGAGGCACTTCTCTCACCATGATGTAGGTAAGCCATCGAGTCTTTACACCGGCAAGTCTGGTAATCACTACTTTCCCTGGACGGTTCCCCGTAAGTTCGCCTTGGTTCACACTCGTAGTTTCGTAGTTTTAGTTTAGGTAGCAAATGCTGTACTCAAGGATTTTTTCTCCTACACCAATTGATGATACAATGTAATGGAAAGCTGCACCGCTGTGTAAGGTTACACCAGAGGCAAGTACAAGGCACCGGAGGCACCGGGCAAGTGTTAATTGCAGATACACCGTGTCTATAGGTATATGTGCATTGTGCAATGAATACTTACCCTAGTACTAGTATATTCTGTACTGGAGCTTGACTTACGTCTCCAAAACGCTGTGTGTTCCCCCAACCTGCCACCGAGCCCAGTGTCCCCGCCTTCTCATGTTCCACGCTAATGTTGTTAAAGGGTATCTTGGTTGGAATGTAGTCACAGCCCCGCACACGTTTGTTAAAGTTGAATTCATCTTCTACCTTCACCACAGCAATATCGCCCGACATCCATCGGATGTTGTCAAATTCAGCCCCGTCGAAAAAATAATCTGGGAATTGACATAGTTTAAACATAAAAGTGTCTTGCTTTTGCCAAGACCCACATAGCTGCATTTATGTTGAAATAGTAAACCGTTTCGCTACCACGAGTTGTATTGCAGCAGAAGCGCTGGTCTGATTCCCTAACCCGCCAGCCTGAATGATGTCATCTTTCGGGCCTTCGTCAGCGCTGGCGTTTCCTCAGTCTTGGAACCAAACTTTGGGTTGAAACTTTGCACCGTGGGGGCTAGGCGGTCACAACATTTTCGGAACTTGGCAATACGTTATGTGTAGATGACGTATGACCAGAATACTGGCTCCTATTCAGGCCTTAAACCAACATTGCTATTCAACGTGGCGATGCAACCAGCAATCTAGGCCCCACCCAAGGTATTTTGAGAATTTATGATTTTGATTGATTAAACAACTAAATATTCTCCACCAACAAACGTAAACTTAAAGCTAGGCTTTCTGGTCGAGCATTCCTGAGAAATCTGCCTATATTCGAGTCGAGATTCAAATGTCAAGAAATTCATGTTTATTTTAACTAAGCCATATTATACTACTAAATAATGAGACACCGATTATGCGTCTTATATTAGGACGCATTGACACTAAAATACTGTAACGACATAGCTTTAGTCATGGTTTTAAGATAACTACAGATACTAAGCGAAAACTTACTTTTAGGAACGCATTTCCATATCGCCTTTTTCGCACCATATCTTATACATTCATTAGTTTCGTCAGTTATAGGGACGTATCTGTTCAAATATTAAGTTGTTGTAAATATCGTATTATTTCTGAATGATAGGTTTTATATTATACTAATAAAATCTAAGGCCATCTTGACTGCAGCAAGGTAAAGTCTGAAGATACTAAAAAACCTAAATAAAAATATATGTTATAATCAGATATTATTTGGAGGAAATCCATATTCGACAAGAAAAGTGGAAAAATATACTTTTAATTCCTCCTGAGTTGTCAGATTAAGGTAAGATAGTATTTTGTTAGAAGACCTAATCGCCATGCTAACCCTTTACGTTAAATATCGAAATCCCCAATATCGAAAACTAAGAAAATACACACCCTTGATGGGAATTTAGGAAGGATTAAGGGTTGGTTATTATTGTGCTTATGTTGATTAGGTAGGAGTAAAATAGACAGAAAAGGCCCGTCGGCAATTTCTATTTATTTTACGTTAGTTCAATATTGGTACGGGGGGATGCGTTAGGGATGTTAAATCGGTCGGTCTTCTAACTAAATAAATGTAAAATGATAAATGAATTTTAATTGCCAAATAAGTTAGTGTTACAAATAAAATTTACAAAAAGAGCAAACATTACGTTGAACAAAAAGGATTAACAGTGAGTTCCAAACTAGGCGCGGGGCCTGTGTCTTGGGACCCGAGTGCGTGTTACCAGAACAATTGCAATGGTGTGTGAGAGTGTGGGTTGCGAGGGTGTGTGTATGTGTGTATGTGAGTGTGTGTGTGTGTGTGTAGTGAGTTTGAAGTGAGTGAGGGAGGAGAATATTCGTGTGAGTGTATGTAGTATATGTATGTAGTGAATGAAATCCTATATTACATTCAACAAAATCCTATACGAGTATTACATTCATTTGACAGCTTAGGCGGATTTCAAACTATATAAGTATATCCACTTTTTCTTCTTATGAATTAAATAAAGTTTTTAATTTATTAGGCGAACAAAAAAAGAAACAAATATGGTGAAATAGAATGTGGTGAGGTGAAGAAGACACTTATAGTATGTTAAGTTTTCAAACTAAAATTATCAAACACCGACATTAGACGCAAGCGCACATTGAACCACTAGATGAGGCCACCGGTGGCCAAGCCAAGCCACTAGACGTAGCTGCTAGTGGCTACAAAAATGCAAATTTGGCAAAACGCAGCCACAAGTAACGAACGCAGACCTCTCCTACAACTTGTGGCTCGGACGCGGCCACTCGAAACCTGCCACCAGTAGTGGCGTCTAGTGCTCATTGTGCGCTTGCACTAGACGATGTTTTTTTTTGTAGCCATGAAATGTTAGGGTTAACTCACTTATTGGTTCCCGAGACCACATAAAAGTTTTTTGCATCCTCAATGCAAGCCGCTGACGTTAATATGTATCGTTCATGGATTATGACACCCCCGCACAGCCAGTTCGTCTCATGAAATTGATGTTCCGCTTGGATGGATGGCCTCAGGTACACCTGGGTACATAACCTAGGTGAGACAAGCGGGCCCGAGGCTTAAACCCAGTGTCGTTGGGTTGAAAGCGCACAAGTTGCCACGTGGTCATCATTGCTCAGTAAATGATTTTACATCTTGCATGTCTAAAAATTTAGGACGAAATGCCATCATCATCATCAGCTGGAAGACTTCCTTTGCTGAACATAGACCTCCCCCATAGAACACCACAACGAGCGGTTCTCTCGCTTTCTTCTTTAATGGTAGTCAGTTCTACGTACACGCATTTTATTTCATAAACCTATAATTTTATGGCAGGTCTTTGCCCGCCTTTACGTGAGGCACCATTCTTATTGTGAGGGATGTTACTCCACTTTCCATCTTTCTGGTGTGTAAGAGTTATAATTTTACCACTTTATTAGCAATACAAATAGTCATAATAGGATTTATCAGTTCGGATTACAAATAACGACCCAGAAACCGCCAGTTACGTTGTAGGCAATGATTATTTGGTTGAAGGTAACGGTTGTAATGCAAAATTACCATATAAGGCCTGGTTTCACCGACTTCTTTACCCCTTAATATTCTTCTGGTTGGTGAATGATCCTGCGTCTTGTTATGGATTCGCACATGATCTGCTGGTGCGACAAATAAAACAAAAAATTACATTTTGGAATTAATACTGCATGCACTTACTTAGAGCCGATGTCTCAGGGTGACAAGCGCAGTGCAGTGCCGCGCAGGATTCCCTCCCTATTGTATTTTTTTTTAGCGAAAAGCGAGTTGTATTTTTGTTAAGTCAAGAGAAATTTATTAATTATCCCCCTAATAATTTACGGTTCCTTTTGCTTATTCGTGGCGGGAGAAACCGTGGGCCCAGCGCCTAATAAAATATGTTTTTTTTACCTAGATGAGTATTAGCTCCATAATCTGCCGAATCATCCAGTTAAGGAGATTATTTAGTAATCGTCTTTGGGAAATAATTGATATAATCTTATTATGAAGCTTCCTGATAGAAGTATTTTTAATTTTTTAATTCTTGCATTAATTGGAAGCTCAATTATCCCCTTTTAACCGACTTCAAGAAAGCAGGAGGTTATTAATTCGACTGTATTTTTTATGTTTGTTACCTCAGAACTTTTGACTGGGTGAACCGATTTTGATGATTATTTTTTTATTTGAAAGCGGGTGCTTCCCAGTCCCTGTGGTCCATTTCTGACTATAGCATCCATGAGAAAACCATTTAAGTCTTAAATTTGCATTAAGTATGTGCGCGACAAATGGACGAATAACTCAATATCACGCCAACCGATTTAGATGTTTTTTTTTTTCGATTAGAATAGCACTTGTCCGCAGTCTCACCTGATGGTAAGCGAAGACATAGCCGACGGTGTAGCATGCTTGTCTAGAAGATTGTGCAAGGTGAATTCTATAGCTGCATAGTTTTATTGAATTTTTCTTCACCGCCTCGATATTAATATTATAATTATATCCATACCAATGTTTATCTATTTTATAATTTACATATTAGTCTGTCAATTTTATATTATTAAGTTGTAATATTTGTAAATATCCCTTTTTATTTTTGTCACACCGTCACCATTTTAACTGCACCAGGACAGAACTGTTACCAGGATCACTGGTAGAGAATGCTACTTAGCATTAAGTCTTCTTTGTAATGTTATTTGTGTATAAATAAAAAAGACATATATTCTAGTAAATAAGAATAGATATCTTTTTTAATCTTATTTATTAGATATCTTATCTAATAAATAAGATAAAAAAACGGTGAGATTGTTCCATTCCTTCGCTGTTCGAATTATAAAACTGGGTGTAAATCCCTAAATGCTAACTATAGGCTTGCGTCATCCTCAAACATAGACTTATAATATACAATGACATAAACATTGTTGTTTGTTTGTTTGTTTGTCGAATGAGGATGGCTCTAGTGTCAGACTTTGTCAGACCACTATAGGGCCTGTGATGAGGCTTTCGCTCGGTCTTGCGCCAGCTTAGCTAGTTCTCCACCTGGAGCTTCTGCAAGGTCTTCCCTACGTTTCCCTTCATAAAAGATGCATTAAAAAAACTATAGTTTGTAGTGTATGTGTTTGTGTGCATGTGTGTGTGTGTAGTGGGTGTAGTTAGTAGTTGCTATTGTAATTTTCAAAGGGTTACTTACCAGTTTTTATAACAACAGCAATAGAAAGTAAAATAACGATTGTCACCCATATCAGTTTGTCAGTTTTCCTGATGTAGCATCTGCACATTTTATATTCGCTGTTGTATTAGCGGAACTCTTTTTCTTATCTCTCTATAGGTGACTGATAATTTTATTCGACTGTATTGGAAAACCTATTTCACGGCTATCTGACTTTAATATTATGATATGAGTTGAAACGACTTGAAATAGTAAAGGTTATCTTTTTGCACAAAGTTGTACCTAATCACAATAAAAACAGCTGGAAAAGTCATCAAGAAAACTGTAATGTTTGTGCAAACGAGTTCCTATACAACATTGGTAAAAATATTACAAGGTTTAGTAAAATTAACGGCGTGGAGTAAGTAACCTGGCATGTTTTACGTAAACTTTGCAATGCACCCTACGCGATTGGTCGTAAATTATCCAGCTTGTCGCAGATTGCACTTTAGCCAAACATACTAGCGACAGGACTATAATAGATGAAATCCGCCAAGCAGTAGTGTGCACACAATACTGTATTCCGGTTTGAAGAGTATTGTCCAGCGAAATTACTGCGCATATGAGACTTTAGAGACGATGTTTCAGGGTGACGAGCGCAGTGCAGTGCCGCGCAAGATTATGCAATGCAAAGTTCTAGGTGGCACTGTAACTGTTACGGTCAAACTTACCAGGTGCTCGTCTCGTAATTCTCGTCAGTCAAATAATAGAAAAAAACAAGTTATCCTTGGTAGTTTTAAAAGTGACATTTTGTCAGCAACTTTTGCGAAATTTACGTCTGCCGCAAGTCTGTCGTAGGATCCGTAATACGTCAGCCAGTACATCCGTAGTTTCTAGTGAAAATATATCTATAAAAATAAAGGTATACCTGTGTTTTATATTTTATTTTATTTTAATTCTTTTTTTCATACACATAATGTTAAATATTTTAATTTGTAGTTTTATAAATCGTCATTCCACAGTAGATATAAGCACACCATTCCTAGCAACGTTGTAGGCGTGCAAATCGTAGAAAGTGAGGAAAATACTGAAAGAGAAACAAAAAAATATTTACTAACAGTTATAATATCTACTACAGTTATAATATAGTCACTGTAAAGTAAAGTAAAGGCAAAACATTACCAACTGTCTGAATAATTAGCTTTACTTAAACTAATAATTAAAAAAAAAAAGCTCCTTTTGTTTCGCCAACACGTTGACTGTGGAACTGGTTTTTACATTTGGGTACAGTTACAGACCGTGTGTGTTTTCGAGCAATGGCGTGCCGTCTGTGTGAGCCGGACTGTAGTAGAGCCGCGTTAAACGAACACGTCTGTGTTTCGCGACACAGCCGAATCGTAAGCTGCGCTATCACAACAGGTGTGTTTTCCCGCATCCGCGTAAAGTTATAAAAAACACGTCTGTGTTACACTTAGCTCATGTAAGTAATTTTAATATCACAGCGACAGTGATGGGAGACACTCGTGCTTAGCAGAGGACGGACATGGCTTGATGATGATGATAATGAACTTGAAAAAATTTGCTCACCACGTTCCATGTGTCAAAATTGATTTAATTGGTATGTTTGTTTGTAACTTTTATGGGCAGACGTGGCGCTTACCATCCGGTGAACGATATGGTCGTATCACTACTCAGTAACATAAAAAAAACTCCACAAAGACCCACGCATTTCAACAATATTACGTTTTCTTAAAACTCAAATCATTTATTGCATAGGCAAAAATATTGTACTTTCACAATCCAATCACTTAAGTCTCTTAAACATAGAGAAAAATAAAAAAATAGCCATGCGGGGCATGGACAGTATAAGTTATTCACTTACTTGTTCTTATCGACTCCGAGTTCCTTTACCAGGAAGTCGGTGATGTCTTTGGCGATGACCTGGTTGTCCTTCGGCCCGAGGTGTCCAATGGACTCCAAGCTCGCTACGATGCTGGGCTCGTCTTCTTTCTGACCTATGGTTAGGAGGCAGTCAGTGGAAACGGTAACTATAAAATTCTGAAAAAAATAAAAATAAGAATAAATTTTATTTTATATTAAAACTGTCTGTAAAAAGAGCTTAAATTAATATTTCATTTTATAGAAACAGTCTATATCCATTTCGGATGTACACAATATCTATATATATATAAATGTTATGTTGGTTTGTGTACGCTTCAAAAACTCAAAAAGTTCTGCACCGATCGAGCTGAAATTTTAGCATGATATATAATCCGCATCAAGGATTGTTTTTATCTATTTTTTTCATCAGTGACATATCAGCGAATGTGCGAATGTGCCACAGCGAAGCGTGGCAGGGCACAGCTAGTTATATATATATATATATATATATATATATATATATATATATATATATATATAAACAGTGAAAATTAGGCTGATTTATAAAGTCAAAAACAAAAGAAACATCAGTCTTTGTTTACCAATGCCTGTGAATTACATAATAGAAATTTTATTATCATCATTCAAAGTTACATAATAAAATGTAAGATAAATATTACGCAATGTCGGAACATAATTCGCACCCTCATTAAAATATAAATAAATTAAAAAATGCATTGGCATTATGGGATCAATTATGTAAAGTCAGCTACTAACATCGCTGTATATTATGACCTAACTTCCAATTTAGGTTATTTTTCGCACGAATCATTATGATGATGAGTAGGAAGGTACCCAGCATGCGTGATAATACCGAAAGTGATAGAAAAACAACGACATACGACCCTGCAATATTGCGAAGAGATAAAACCGGTTATGGTTGATGCATGCTTTTTCAGTCGTATTTAAAATCGCCAATAAAATTAGAACAACTAAATTACATTGATTTTGAACAGCTGAGCTTAATGTCCGTCCGTAATATAGGTAATATGAAATAAAACACAAACTATTTACTTACTTCTATTGGCTTTCTCACACATTTAGAGAGCACAGGCAAAATTTTCGTTAAGAAATCTTTTGCAATGGCATTCTTGGGAACGTTTGTCACGATCTTGAGGCACGGCATTTTCACAAATAAATTAATCTCTTATGTCCAATGTCAGCGGCAGAATACTTGTGCCTCGTATTCGATAATAATATTATGTGTTGTTTATATATTGATCAGTTACTGATTATGTTATCATTACACCCTCTTATCTATGAAGAGTTGGGTCTATATTCCGTATAAGTTCCTCGTTGGTATTATCATACTGATATTATTAAGAAGAAAGATTTGATTGTATGTTTGTTTGCTTTGAATAGGCTCCGAAACTACAGGACCGATTTGAAATATTCTTTCACAATTCTTCTTTGGGAAGCTACACTACCCCCGGGTGATATAAGCTATATTATATTTAAAAAAAAATAGGGATCCTTCCTAAAACTCCGATAATGTAACCGAAGGTGTAAGAAATTCCTTACATCGCGTGCGCTGAAAAAACTATTGATTATAGAACAAAATAATGTACTACGACTTTGCAGAACACATTATTATCTACAAAAAGTGTCGCGACAGCATATGTCCAACTATTATAGTTAGATTTATTATATTTTATTTATTTATTATATGCTGTCACAATAAACGTTCTTTTATTTAAAAAAAATAATTAATGCCGTCGCTAGAAAAGGCTCTTTATTTGCATAAATTTCTTTGTATTCTAGACTGCTTCAATATCTTTATATAAACTTTTGAATTATTCAATTCGGATATTCCATTCAAAAGATATCACGACTTCAAAAAGGTAAGTACGAGTATTAGAAAAAAGTCGCGTCGTCGCCGCTCACTTCGTTAACTATGCGATGTAGGCGTCACTGGGTACCGGAGGGCAGTCAATTTTAAAAAAACAAAATGCTGCAATCATAATTCTTTCAGTCGTTTTGGTGTGTGATTAACGCGGGTGAAACCGCGGGGCGCTGCTAGTAAAATATAAAAGTAGGGCTAAATAGCGTCTGTTTCTAAGTTTTGATTGTTTTTGTTTTTTGATTGTTTTGATTTACTTTACTATTTATACATAATATACCCATTCTAAATGATTAGGTAGGTAAGTACTTAATTAAAATTTATAGGTGACAACCAAAAACGCATTAAAAGTTCAGCTCTATTTTGTTGAGCACTGATATCTCGGAAACCTTTGAGATAAGAATTGCACTATAATTATTATAGCCACTATAATTATATATATTACATTATTGAGCACGAGTCGCCTCTTATAAGTCATTGATGATGGTTTGAGTTCGAAAAAATAAATTTCCATTTTAAGTGGTGATTCATGGCTGAATCTCGCACAGGTAACGGAAACTCCATTAGCTCTACCAGTGCTAAAATATACCCATCAGAGAAGATAGCACCAAGAAACCCTTCAGGGGTGTATTTTTATCGTCATTATATTTAATTTTATGCTAAATAATATACGAAATAAAGATAATCCTATCTAATGACAATATGATAACATCGTATTTTTAACATCTTCTGCGTGGCAAATGTAGTAGGTTCATACTTCACCAGGCAGCCTCTTGCAGAAGAGCGTAAAGAAAGGTTGCCTTGATAGGTCAATGTTTGAATAAAAAAATTAACAAGTATCCGCGAAGAGCAAGCTAAACTAATAAATACATTCGTGATAATCTTTGCTGATATAACAACATTGTGTACAAGAGTTAACGTTAATACACAAGAGTTATGTGCTTAGAGGTTTTTATCACCGACTTACGAGGTAAGGAGGTAAGGTTCGTCCGTAGTTAGCGCCGCATCAGCCCAAGACAAATATAGTGCCACCCAGAAGGTACATTTGTGTAAATAAAATCTATTGTCAAGCTTTTTGTCTTTAAATGTAAATGAGTTGAATTATCTGTTAAATTTGGCTGGTACTCAATTCGGCTGTATTTTTTTTTATGATAATTATAATACCTCAGTATTTCGTCATTTATACGCCGATATGTACTTTTTTAATTTGAATGTGGGTATGATCTACTAGCGATTTTATCAAACTTGGTTTAGTAGTTTGGTTTTTATTAGTACATCCAATTAAAGCCAGTTTATTATTTATTAGTGAGCTCAAGTAATGTAGTACAAGTGCTGCCTATAAAGAACAAGCAATAAAATGTCCTCCCCTTAATAGAGACAATAAGAAAAGTCAGGTATTCTTCCGCCAAGCAGTAGTGTGCAAACATTACTGTGGTTCGGTTCGAAGGGCACTGTTCCCAGCGAAATTACTGGGCATATGAGACTTTAGAGCCGATATCTCAGGGTGACGAGTGCAGCGCAGTGCCGCGCAGGATTATGCAATGTAAAGTTCAATGCATAGATATTGTAAGTGACCTTGATTATGATGGATGACCTGTTGGGGAAGCCCCACAAGGATATCCACTACACCCAAAGTCAGGTAACGTCATTTTATCAGAATCAATCATTTTTATTAGCAATTGTGCACAAGAAAGCCTGAGCAGTCTGAGCACTGATGCGTCCGTCAAACAAACTGGTCGCATCCGCATCACACCCGTTTCTTTTCAAGAATTCTCCTATAGTCTCATGGAACTCTTGGAGGTTTTACCAAAGACCTGCCCCCTCTTGGACAGATCCGTTGCGACACGGTTCAATGACACGGTAGAATATTTTGGTTAAACTGAACGTTAACATTAAGTACAAGCAACCAATAAAAGCTTGCAAAATTGACGACGTTCTCCCGATGTTTATGTGGTTTCATTGTTCTCTTTCAAAAACGAAATAGAGAACCTATGATGAATAAATCAAAACATATTTTGGCCTATAATTCTCACTGTCCACCTGAACTAAAAAAGAAAGTCGTGTTGGTCTTTTGCCCATACAATTACATTAAGATTCAAACAAGTTACTTGACGCATGACTATTCACGGTCCAACACTTAGAGGGCCCATCCGGGCCAAGGTCCTGCAATTATTTGCTCGATTAATTTGAACTCTATACTTTCATAGCTTTAAGAGGCACAGCTAATTGACAAAGATTGAAAACACAACCACTGTTTGGTGGACAAATATTTGTCTTGGCTTCTGTGTGTACAGAAGTGAGCCTCGTGTTTGTGTCACGATGCTGTTAATGATGGTGTATGTGAAGAATTTGAATGAGAAAAAGATGGCTTATATACAACTAAGCTAGTATCGCTAGTACACATACGAGCTGGTGTTCGAAACGCGAGCCTGCGTTTTTAGAATCATTGTAACCATCGCGCAGCTACCCAAACTTAATATTGCAAAATCGGTTTTATATACTGGCACATTAGTCTCATTTCTCACTGCAGTGCAGCGTCATACTCGGTCAGCAGCCTGCCTGGACAAACTGTCAAGCAGGTTGAAGAGTGCCGTGCAAGACTTTAAAACCAAAATTCTAGGTAGAACTACTATATATTCAGGGCAAATCTGGCAAACCTTGGGGCATGTTTATAGGTGTAACTATTTAGTGGTGGCGGTAGCCGAAGTTTCGTTAGAGCTCACTACCACTTGCTTAGCGCCCAGCTATTTCAATACACAGCCTATCACCAGCTAAGGAGTCAGAAGCTAAGAACAACGCATCTTCATTTCTCTAGTATTAGGCTCTAGTGCAATTTCCGCACACGTTGATTTTTCCTAATTAATTTCCTCATTATATATGGTTGGCAATATCAGCTAGTGTATATTGTTAGGCACTATGCTCCTATTACTATGACACCACGATGTGGTGTGAATATGAGTGTCATTCACTTGTCGTAGTCCGGTCCACGTCCATGACAACCCTGGACGGCAATAGATGGCATTCGCCAATAAACTGATTGCTGTTTACATGGATTAGGTATGTGGTTGGGTAAGAGATGCAAATTTGTTTGAACACTTTAGAGCCTCTTCATCGATTGCGATAACCACTGCATTGCTCATGACAAGATCGCAATGTGGAACGGTTAAAAAAAAAAAGATAATTCAATAAACAAGTTCTGTAGGCACTAACAAGAGCCGAGAGGCCTTCCATGACCTCTTATTGCGATTAAACTGAAGACCTTAACCGAACTGTTCTGCTTATAAATTTGTACCACGATGACATTTTAGTCGCTTACTTAAATGATCAAAAATCGAAGAATGAGAAATATGATGAAATAACTAACAATAAAAAAAACCTAAACCAAACTACAAAAAAACTTAACAACTAACGAGAACTGTTATCCATGAGGCGTGAACACTGCCTGCATTTCCGCATTGAATAGAGTAATCCCACTAATATTAAAGATACGAAACTGTGTGTATTGTGTGTTAGTCCTCAGGAGGCATACCATGACCTCTTATAGCGATTCAATTGAAGACCTAAACTGAACCGCGTCGCATAATCGTACCGTGACGTCTTATTTTTTATGTTGCTGCCATTTTCAACCTGAACTGGATCCAGTTCAGGTTGAAAATGGCAGCAACCTAAATTGAGTCGCTAATAAGCCATTTTCAACCTAAACTATATCCATTTTAGGTTGAAAATGTAAGCAACATAATAAATAAGATATCACGGTACGATTATGCGACGCGGCTCAGTTTAGGTCCTCAACTGAATCGCTATAAGACGTCATGGTAGGCCTCCTGTTCTGACATTACGGCATATGTCAGAACGGATTTTGAAGAAACTTGGTTTAAAGATACTTTTGCTACTGGAATACTACGTAGGATACTTTTAATCCGGTACAAGTATCAGCCCCTGTGGGACAATAGTTGACGCGGCTGAAAATGTCGGGCACTGGCTAGTAGGTATATTTTCTATCATAATGAAGATTATAAAGTCAAAATATCAAGAATGGTCATTTAATTTCACCCAGTTACAACATGCTTTTGAATATGACAATGCTATCTTCGGTTTATCTGAGGTCGCGACTTAATAGATATTTAAGTTAATTCTGGCGCCGCATTATGTAAAGTGTGTAAAAATATAGAATTTAAATCGGAAAATTATGCAAAATGTCATGTTTATTTGGATGGCCGCCACCAGTCGAGTGGGTAGGTGAGGTGTTTCTATTGGTTGTCTATGGTGGTGGAAATAAAACGGTCACGTGGTCTAACTCTCGTGATTATATTATGCAAGTATTGAAACGTGATTTCAAATCCCAATGAGGGCACGTACCAATGTGTTTCTGTAAAACATATGTACGTAATTATCACTCGCTTTTCGGTGAAGGAAAACATCGTGAGGAAACCCACATACCTACCCGAGAATTATTTTGGAGGTCGGTATGCTATCCACCAATCCGGACTGGGCCCCCGTGGTGGATTATGGCCTAACCCTCCTCACGAAAGTGAGGAGAGACCCGTGCCCAGCAATGGGACGTTATGGGTTGATGATGATACGTAAACGTAAAACGCAAATAAACGTAATAACGTATAAACGTAAATGTCTCCGTTCAACATGTTATTTCTAATGTAATTTTTTTCACAAACTCTTCACAGTAACTAATTAGATTACAAATGCTATGCGTTTACTGCACCATTATTATTTTTCAATAATATTTTGATTACTAAATAATATTATGAATTTCTATTCCTATAATATCGATGCAAAATCGAAAACACTTATTTAGAATTTCTATGATTTTAGTTTCTGTTTCCCGAAGTATAAAATAGAAAGGAAATGATTGCAGGAAGTTATAAATCCTGATCTAATATTATATTATGTTATTTTTAAACTACATATTTTTAAATACTTTACGTATGGCGGTAACCTACCTGTTTATACTTATTTCATAAAATAACATATCTGCACCAATTAATGAAATTGATTTGTGTCTGTAATCTCAATAATATTAAATAATTCATCTGGAAACTCCTATTTATGTGAAAGCTTAATAAATAAGCGGTGGTAGCCTAGTGGGAGAACGTTTGCCTTCCAAGGAGAAGGTCGTGAGTTCAATCGCTTTTCGGTGGAACGATATGTGTTGTTCATGATTCATAAATTACCGTTTTTAAAATTTATGTCTGTCTGTTTGAAAGTTTGTCTCGAAAACCCTCACGATTTCAGTGAAAATTACATTGATTAAAAAAGGGATATGATTTTAATATTCGCGTAGGATTTATTTCGATATCTTTCAGGGTTCAGAAGATTTGATTAAATATATAATTCTCCAAGTACCGCGCCAACGAAACAATCTATTTCTGACCCCATAGAATGCGGAATCACATTTCTTGCTTGAAGAATGTGGTTCCTTTTTCCGTGTACATAAATTAAAAATTTTAGAAGCATATAACAGTATAGACATTCTACTAAAATAGCATGCTTATTAGCATGCGTTAAACGAGCATGCTTTTCAGTTGTATACATTTGCTTAAAAAAGCATACTCATTTTAAACAATCCGTGACGAAGACGCGAAAGACGCCCTCAAAGGACGTTCGATTTTTGAACATGCTCGTAATAAGCATGCTAATTACTAGCACACATACCACTAATTAGCAATTGCTCATCAACAGCATGCTTTCGTGCTAGTAACGGAAATAATAGATATATTGTAAGTAGTGATAGATATATCGTATATATATACGATATATCTATTCGTACCTTGATGCAATGTTTCCTCTATTCAAACATGCAAACTAGGTGACTTTGTTAAATCCAAACCGCTACGAAATAAAACTCTATGCTAAGGCTTCTATTAAGACATTATAACTATTAAATAACCCATTAATTTGTGTATCCAGCACAATAAACCAAAACTATGTATGGAATGCGTGTGGTTGACCTAGTATGCAATAATTTTAATAAGCAGATAATCCCCATCTTATAAAATCATTAGAAACCTTAACAATGGAATGTTAATTATCATAATGATGGCGAAAGTCTTAATTGGCATTGTTTTTAAATATAAACTTAATAGTGTAAAACTTAAGGTACAATTTGACGAGAAACCGTCCGCAATGGAATGTATTTGACTTGCTAATATGAGGAATAAAGCTTATTTATAGATGTTTAATTTAATTTACTGCTTTCAAAACATAAAACCTTGTACAAAATGTATTGTTAATGGCTTTATTGTAAAACGAATGGTGTTTATCAATTAGATTAGGTAAGAAGCAGGGCAAAACGAAAAAAAGTGTAAATCTAAAATATTCACAGGCAAGGCGTGGACCATCATTAATTAGTCTCAAACCATTGCATTATAACATTCGAATTGCGTAACTTTAATAGAAATATGGCAATAATTTCTAATTTTGAAGCACTGATTACCAACCAATAAACCGGGTGTCAGAGGTCACTATAATTAAAATATCGTGTTACATTCACTGGTTCGAATTTTTGAGTCTGAGAAAGACGGTCAATGACCTCGTAACATTTGGTTACTCCTTTATGCAATATTTACTGCCATGCACCCCTTACTAAAACGGACCCGAATTGAATTTTCGAAAGATTTTCAATGTCCCAGGCGGTAGCGCTAGCAATTCATTTATAAACATGACAGTTAGACTTTTGAAGTTCTGTGGTTATCAGGAACAGTTAAATCCACCCAGTTTAAGGCCTTAAACTGAACTGCTCTGCTATCACCACCAATATCGCTCAGCGTTCATAATGCGACCAGAGACATTTATCCAAAGAGATCGGGATTTGTTTCCATTTATGGGAGTTTATATAGCTCCGTCTCATTCTCTTTCTCTCTCATTCTCTGCAGTGTATTTTAGAGTGACGTCACGTCACTTTTGTCATTTATGAGTGTGTGGTGCCAATCTAGGCCGTTCAGTTTAAGGGCTTAATATGAACTGCATGGAATAAGAATAAGTACGTGGTGTCCCCCTTGATTTTCTCACAATATTGCTTACGAGTGTAGACTCGTCGAAACTCGAAACAAGTGTAATCTCTAAAAAAGTCTCGTCACCGAATTGTAACGAATGCGGAGTACTTGAACATGTTCAACACATTTTGATGGAATGTGTCCGGAACGATACATTAAGGATATCAATGTTTGGTAAACTTAGAACTTTACACATTGGCTTTCTGAACAGTATTTTGTCTTGTCCCACATCAGAAGGAGCCACACCATTGTATCGTTTAGCAGATCTAGGCTTGACCAAATAATTGTAAATTATGTTACTGTTTTTGTAGCGACAAAGTCCTTTCAAGAAATTAAAACTTTATACCTCAATCGATGCGTCTTATTTTTATCGCGCTTTTACTATAATATTAAAGAACTGTCAGATTCAGATAGATCTCAGACTCAAAGATCTTTGTAATTACTAGAAAACCGTCTAGACGTCGCGTCTATATTGAATGTGATCCTTGAACTTGTCGTTGATTCACAAAATGCGAGGACTGGTCTCAACTCTCTTAGCACTTTAAAAAACGATTGGAAAGTAATGAATTTTATAATTTTCGGGTGGGTTTGCTCACGATGTTTTCCTTCACCGAAAGGCGAGTGATAATTACGTACATGATGCGTTTTACATAAACTCATTGGTACGTGCCCGCACTGGGATTTGAACTTACGACCTTCTCCTCGGAAGGCAGGCGTTCTCTCACTAGGCTATTACCGGTATTGGCATACGAGTCACATAATTAATGATTATTTTTGTGGTTTTGATTTATTGTGGCGAGACTCCTTGGACAAGATCTTAAAATCAATTTACATAATATACTGTCTGAAAGTTAGTGACTAGGTCGGCAGCAAAAATAATAACAACAAAAAAAGGAATAAAACAAAACACGATTTTGACCCGAATTCAGACAAGAGGTCGCGCATAATGTAAAAAAACGCGTTCATATTTGAAAACGACGCTGATTATATAATTAAAAAAGTTAGAATTAATTACTCGTATTGGGGCTCAAGTGTTTTATGCCTTTTATAATTCTAAAGAAGTAGAAAAAATATACTACCTTGAAAGAAAGTACCCATCATAAAAACCAAAGTAAGCTGCTCAAAAAAGGCTTAGCTAAGGCTGATTTTATTTACCTATCTGTTAGATTGACTTTTAAAAACAATGTGAGTGTTGGCAATATTTAGTTGTTGAGTACATTCTCGTTTCTTTACGCTATCAAAATATAAAAAAATAAATAATCCGACCTCAAAATATCCAGTGATTTTACTGACTTATTACATTACTCAAACACTGTGTTGGACCCTTGCCGGTCGAATGGCCAGGATTCTATTGTAAAGCTTTAAAACATAGCTATCATAGTATTTGATTCAGCGAAGTACATAAATAACTGACAGTACAATTATGACAGCTGTGGTATCCGATAGATATTAACTCGACACCTCAGAAACCGTGGTAAGACCGCAAAATATGAAATAGTAACTGAGAGTAGGTATGATTTATTGTGGTGGGAGATAAATAGCTTAGTAGTATTTGGTTGCGGTTTCTTCCGTTTTCATTCGTGGTCTAGGCGTACTACCAGACCTAACGTTGTTCGATGCTTTTCATACCAAATGTATCAAAGTGACAGAGCCCTGCGATGCTGTCAAAATGTGCATAATGTATCAAAGTGACAACCGCCTGCGATGTTGTCAAAATGTGGAAAATGTATCAACATGGCAGCCCCCTAAGATCCTGTCAAAATGTGCAAAATGTATCAAAGTGAGAGCCCCCTGCGATGCTGTCAAAATGTGCAAAATGTATCAACATGACAGCGCCCGCGGCGCTACATCGACCTGTCTTTGATTAGTGATCGTGGAAGAAGCAGCTTTATTTTACAAATATTCTATTTTTTAACTTCATAGGTAAACTGATAAGATAAATGTAATTTTTTTATATTATTGGTTTGTAGGTTGTCCGCCTGTTGTATGTCGTATAGAATTAGTTGACCGAGCGAACAAAGTGAGGGAAGGGTCTCAATGAATTAGTAGTTTTTCGTTAGAGTAGTTAATTATTAGGGAATAAAGGCATGTGATTTACGTGATAATATGGGTTGACGATGAGAATGTGGTAGGTAATCAAAGGGGTTTTAACAAAAATCCTCCCCAATGACGTATATTCTAATCCACCTTTGTAATTGAAGCAGTTGTGACGCAATTCGTCCATATAGCACCTTACGCGATCAAAGTAACACTTGTTATTTGAATCGATAAAGGCAAAAGGAAACTCAGCCTAACGGAATGACGTGTTTATATCGATCCATGATTCTAAGAAAGTCCCGCGTTGCCTAGCAGCCTGCATCAAAACAAGCCAAGTTGGCGTTTTAAAGCGATTTCACAGAATAATAAATATCAATTTTCTTCGTGCTGGAAATATATTCTTTACCCCGCACAATCACCGATACAGTCATACTACATATCATCATCATCATCAACCCATATCGTCCTGCTGCTGAGCACGGGTCTCCCCTCACTATCGTGAGAAGGATTAGGCCATAACCCACCACGGGGGCCCGGTCCGGATTACTGGATAATATACTTTCGAAATAATTCTCGGTTAGGTATGTGAGTTTCCTCACAATGTTTTCCTTCACCGATCGTCACAGGGCAAAAAGGTAAACACACTGACAAGAAATAAAATAACCCAAAAAACAACGGTCACGCCCTAAACTTTCAGAAATTTTTTGGCGTTACATAATAGGATCTAGTAGCTAGTACACATTTTGGAAGCTTACATCGTAGACATCCTAATGCTGGCTCATACTAACTGCAGGCCAAACGAGTAGAAACTATAATAATCATTCATTCTTTTGTTTATATTATTTGAGGTAAGGTCAGGTTAATTGTGATTATGAAAGTCGGCCACTGCTCAGGAAATCCATCCACAAGATTAATGGACGTCTTGTTCTGCGGCAACGAGCATGCACGAGTCGTTTGCAAATAAAAATGCTAATTGCTTGGCTGTCCGCGATGCAATTTAGTCCGGTGCGTGTGCGGATTATGTCATACCACGTGACGGAACTCGAAAATAGTGGCGAAATCATTGTTTTTCTTTGAAGTGAAGTAGGAAGTTGACGTTTTCCTAGGTTTATCAGAAACGTTGGCACAATAGCAACGATAGCGAATTCCTAAACGCAATCACCGATTAAATCACCCCAAAGTAAGGCTCAAGTAAGGCAATAACGGAGTGGTATCCGAGAGGGTCGACGAGGTCAGTTGGCCGACCACCTCCCAGATGGGCAGATGACATCGTCCGCCTAATGGGTCAAACATGGGGAAGAAAAGCTCAAGACCGTAATATGTGGCGCAATAAAGAAGAGGCCTATGTCCAACAGTGGATCGACCAAGGCTGATGATGATGATGATGAAAGTAGGGCTGGCGAAGACCAACCCGAAAGCGGTTGCAGTGACGAAAAATAATAAAAGGCTACTTTCCATAGGTCCTCAGCCCAGTAGCTATATTTTTACTCGACAGCGGCGAAGCAAAAAGTAACGTTATGATTTTGACCGGCATGTGTATATTTCCCTTTAATATGGTTCTCCACCACAACCACCACCACCTTGACCTGTTTTTACTTTTGAACCAGGCGGAATAAATGCTGACAAATTTAAAAAAAAGTCTGTCATAAACGTAATTTTAATTGCTTCCTAGCTTGTGGTTGCCTGGCAGATATCGCTTAGCGATAATGCTGTCGATTGTACCATTTTAAAGCTTCGTATCTATACTATAACTTAGTTTCAAGTGCAATAAATACTTGTCTACCTGTCCATCTATCCGACCGCAATACATATATCTTTTTTTATCTAATATCTGCATAACAAAAGGCTAGATTGTGCAAGCAATAATCAATATGGTTCCTCAATAAACTGAAGATATTATATGTCTAGCTTTTGTTAATAATACGCGTTTGGCCAGTTCAATATATTACGTAAGAAGTTTAGTTTCTCTGACCAGAAACGCCATACGTAGTAGACACAGAAAAGTAAGATAACTTAGTAGAATGGCACCAAACTACCAAACGCGGGTAACAAATGATGACTGGCGGCTGCAGCTGGATAAATTGACCCTTCTGTTCTTTCTGTGTTCCGCGTGGGACAGGCGAGTTGGGGGTCATCTCGTAAATGAATGTCGTACGTATGGACGAACTGTCTCCATTCAATCTTACCTATATTTAACCCCCGACGCAAAAACGACGGTGTTATAAGTTTGACGTGTCTGTGTGCGTGTCTGTTTGTGGCATCCTAGCTCCCGAACGCATGAACCGAGTTTGATATTATTTTCTTTTTGTTTGAAAGGTGAATTAGCGGGGAGTGTTCTTATCATAGGGGGCAACTCGCCCAACACTTAAAATACACGGTAATTATGTACAGTTAAATACAAAATATTGTTTTACTAACCATACATTTTGAAAGATAGAGATAAATAGTGGAGTTCGTATTAAATACTCCAGCATATACAAACCGCGTTGGTAACATTGTATGGAGATAGCTTACGGTTTTGTTTCTACTATGGTAACATCATGAATTTGCAAAGTCAGAAGCTCTAGGCGACAACTCATATTTCGGAACAAGCCGAAGAATGGACAGCTAAGTATAGGCACTGGTTTAATTTGCATCTCAGTAGGTACAGTCGGCTTCAATAGCTGAACATGTCCTTATTCTCAATGTAACGTTACACACACAAAAAACTTTTTTTTGTGGATTATCTAGTTTGTTGGTCGAATCTACGGTAAGGGGACTACGGGAAAGAAATATAATCAATAAATTTAAATTAAATTAAATTAAATTTAAAGTGCAGGGCACTTGACCTACGGGGACGACGGGAATACACCAAAATGAGTGTCGGCCTTTAGTATTAGAGTTCGTCAGCGTAAGGGCCTCAAACGTAATATTCGTAAGATTTAGGATTAAGTATGTTACCTTCAGTTGTAACTTATAATCACGCCCCCAAAATCTCGTTCTCCTTCTACGTAATAAACAACATCGACACATAAAATAAATAAAGAACCATCTGGCAAAATTGAATTCCGTTCAACCCCTTTGAAACGTTCTTGACTCAATTACGTGGTCAGCGAGGAACAGTTACAAAAAAGAATGGGTCCGCGCATGCCAATAAAATTTGCATCCAACGCCCAGTGCCAGTGACGAAATAAAAAAACATATTGGCCTCGGCACACGATAGCTCTATAGACGTAGGGGTACAAACAAATGTTTATCACATTTAATCCTGCATTCCATTCAACTCACTCGTTCGAATTCAATGTCCAATCACGGTCGAATTGTTGTCGACAATCAACCGCCGCACTGTCTTCCATTTCCATGCACAACAAAGTCAAACAAACCAAATTATTCCTCCATAAATTAAATGACCACATAATTGAATTCGTCACAAAAATATTATTACAGAAGTTAGTTAGAGCACAATGTTCAACGTAAGTTTTTATAGACGCCGAATTGTCGATCTAGCTTTTGAATTCTGGTAACAGAAGAGGTAACAGTAAATAGTTAACATTTTACGACGATGCAGTCATTATCTATTGTACCGACACGTTTATTTCGCTCGTCGTCTATCAAGATTTATATAACGAAGCTTATGACAAGGGAAAGCTTACAAATGACTCAAATAACACAGTGGACGCACACTAACAGTGGTTAGGTGCGGCGTTACATTCAGCATTCGCTTCTGTCCGATAAGACGAATTGTTCTTATCAGTGGGGAAGGTGCGTCTTTCCTAAGCTGTTATTATCTTTTTATGCGGGAGAAATCTGTTGCGTGGCGTGGTCAACAAGCCTCACAAATTACACGTTCTTGGCTCTTCCTCGTGTAATAGATTCCCACAATTTACTGGATAAAATTATAGATTATTGCGTGCAGATGTGACCTTTCTCGGAGGTGGAGTTACGGCTTTATTTGTACCGCTTTGTGAAGTAATTTCAAATGTGTTGCTGATGAATCGTAAAATGTTCCTGAACTTGTTGTTTCAGATCTCAGATTTTAATTAAGGGTAATGAGGGAATTAAGGGTAATGTAAAACTCTTGATGTGGCAGGTACATTAAAAAAATTCCAGCTATAAACTTGTAAAAAAGGGGGTAATCTGACCCTTTTTTTATTCATGTTAATTCCATCTCCGGGGTTTCTTGAACCGATTTCAGGGTGGTACCTTAATCCAGACCCTATTTTGTTTCAAATGATTATCTTTGTGACATCGTTGTTAATCCGAGTTTACATGAATGTGGAGTAAGTAGTAGAGTGCACCACCATACGCTTTCTCCGCACCAATAGCCTCTACCTACCCGCTTTTTGGTAGAAAGAGCTTTGATCGAGCTTTGAACGATCGATTGAGAGCGACGACGTTGACCAAGCGTAGCGCTAACTATCATTTGAACGATCTGCTGGTCACTTTTTCTTTAACGTAAAAAGTATGTATAATTTGTTCCGGGTCATATATTAAATTTCATCAAAATGTGTTCAGCTGTTTCGGCGTGAAGAGAGGACAAACACAAACTTTATATTAGTAAATAATATTAATTATATATGTAATGTAATATTTATATTTGTTTATATTTGTAAGGTGAACAAAAGAAATTACGGAGTGGTGGCCAACAGGAGCAGACCTCCAGCCCGATGGTCGGACGTCATCGCCAAGCACGCCGGGATAGACTAGGTGAGACCGGTACGGGACCGGAACAAATGGCGTGAAACAGAGGAAGCCAACACCCAGCAGTGGGTGTATACAGAATGAATAGATAGATATTTCTAAAATATTGGGCAGATGACATCGTCCGCATACTGGGTCAAACATGGGGAAGGAAAGCTCAAGACCGTAAAATTTGGCGCAATAAAGAAGAGGCTTATGTCCAGCAGTGGATCGACAAAGTCTGGTGATGATGATTATGATGAAGTGTAAAATATTAGTAAGATTCGAAAATTTGTGTGTATGTTTGTTCCTTCTTCATTTATAAATACTTCAGGTCCTGGAGTTGACTTTTTTATCCTGTAAAATGGGACAATTCCTGTGGAAGATAATAGTTCCGGTGGGTTAATATAAAATTCGAACGCGGGCGAACCGCGGGGCGCAGCTAGTGCTTTTGTCAATTCTATGTGCATCTCGTGGGAAGAAAATGTTCTTGAACTTAGCGATTACCGCTTTTCCATCCGCACTACGAGTACAATGCTGGGAAAATAGATTATATCTATAATGGTACCTGTAATCGTCAAGTCAAGATGTTGATGAACATGTATTATCGACTATATCGAGTCATTGACGACCGATGTACTCGTTATCCTGGGCCGTTATTCGCTATGTGCACCTGGGGGGTCACCGCGTACTTATTCTTATTCCATGCAGGTCAAACTGAACGGCCTAGATTGGCACCACACACTCATAAATGACAAACGTGATGTGACATCACTCAAAAATAGACTGCAGAGAATGAGAGAAAGAGAATGAGATGGAGCTACATAAACTCCCATAAATGCAAACAAATTGTTTCGATGTCTTTGTATAAATATCTCTGGTCGACTTATGAATGCTGAGTGATATAGGTGGTGACAGTTAGCAGGGCAGTTCAGTTTAAGGCCTTAAACTGGGTGGATTTAACTGATCGTGGTGTGGCCCCAAGACTCGTAACGCGCTCATTTTGTACTGTCAAAATATCGTGCGGGAACCTAGTGTTTATCGAGAAGTTTTAAGGTTCAAAATAAGTTTAAGGCGCGATATGAAATCACACTTTTTCGGCAAGGAATCTCATGTGGCGAATAAGGGCCCAGTCGGACTTGCAGTACTTTTTTTTATTAGTTAATAGTTAGTTTTTTTTAAGCAAAACTTCTTTACTGGTAACTGGTACTTAAACCTGGTGAAAATGTACGAAAAAAATGTACGAAACGTAACTATCTCTCTTTCTTTCATCACTAACTAATATCTCCCTCTCACCTTTCGTTCGCCTCGCCGGTCACATTTTTCGTAACGCTCTCGTCATGCATTCACCAGCTTGCTTGCCAATTTAAGCGTGCGTAAAGAAGCTTTACTTCAAATAGAAAACATCCTATGAACAAGAACACTGGTACATTGTACGAGTCACGTAACTCCAAAGTCATAAATTCATCGATTTCACGATTGCCAACGCGAAATTATACATTCATGGAATAAATCACGAAAATAGCTAATCATCGGCTATATAATCGAATTAAGTAATGACATGGTTACATTCGTAGGTTGGTACTTTTTAATGTAGTTTTCGGGTTTTTCCTTCAGACTAATGTATAAGTGCACCTTACCATAAAATAAATATATTCATAATGTACACTTTCCACCACTCTGGTAAAAACGTAGGTAAAAACGACTTTCTGATTGGCACGTATTGATAAATACCTTACAGTCCCTAGAAATATCATAATAAGCCAGTTTTCGGAACTATCCTACTGCATTAATATTTGCAATGGACCGTTGTAGAGTTTGAATGCCGGCTAATACGTAAACCGTTGTCTAATTCAATTTGTTATTGCACCAAAATAGTGATGTTCGGCTGCTTTTACACCGAAATCACATAAATAGATATTTTCACGAAATTCTACCACTAAAATGTGTATCGTAGACTGAAATGGTGAAATCGCTTGTTAAAGTTGATATGGAAATGCGGTGAAGAAAAGTGCGGGTTGAACCTCGGAGCGCGGCTAGTTATAACTATTACAACAAAAATAACAATTGAGGAGTTCCATAACAAAAGCAGATAAATCCATTTTTTAACCAAAATTTTTTTGATTATCATATTTCTTGTACATACCATACTTACATCACTCAAATTGCAGCAAATCTCGTAAAAACGTACTAAATATGGCTCTAAAAAATGTGAATCTGGAACTAACCCCGAGAAATACATGCATTTTTAAACATTTAGTTTCCAGGGTTTAAAAAAAAAATAAAAGATTTGATTGTATAGTTTGTGCGATATACCAAAATAAGAAAATAAAGATGTAGTGTACATTCATCTTTATGGAAGATTCTACAAAAACTTTATGTTATCATGTCGATTAATATTAATTGCCCTTGTGGAATCGATGCGATGGCCACACCGAGTCTGAGCAATTTTGATGTAACATAAGTTTGTCGGTCGAGTGTAGGTGGATGCTTTGGTAAAAGTATATACCTGTATCACAGAAGACATAGAAATATAATACATACAGAATGGACACTTTCCAGTCTTTCCACACTACACTTCCCCGCACCTCTACCCGCGAGTCGGAGGCTCGGGAGGCTGTCAATATTACCCGCACAAATGTAATAGACTAACGGTATGAAGCTTAATGCTTGCCGTTTGTTGTTTTGTCACACCCTGTCTTTTGTTTTGGTCGCGTAGTAGTTTGAAGTACTTCCACGTGCTTCTGGTGAGTTTACAGACGTCATGTATATGTGTGGGTTGTCAAATTAGGTTTTTAATAAAGTGTCTGCAGTGTGCCGGTACGACATAACAGCTGTAGGTGCATTGAGTAAAACTATAGCATTGTACGCACCTACGGTAAACAGCAAAAAAAGGCGAACTGGTCCAAAGAATAATGCGATGCAGAGCTTCGAAAGGTTTGGGAATGGAGTTCTGGAAATAGTTGCATAAAGTCACGCATGAGATCTCATCTGGGAGAAATAATAGCGACTAAGCTATAACTAAGCGACTCGATTGATCTCATAGGTATTTTTTTTTATTCGACTGAGTTACGAGACTAGCCAGTTGTTCACCTGATGGTAAGCGCTACATAACAGTCACAGCACCACCCAGTACCCTGCAATGCTTAATACTGCGCGGCACTGCACTGCGTTCGTCACCCTGAGACATCGGCTCTAAAGTCTCATATGCCCAGTAATTTCGCTGAAAACGATGTCCTTCAAACCAGAACACAGTAATGTTTGCACAATACTGCTTAGCGGATGAGGTAGTGACGTCTTCTGGAGCCCGAGTGCGTCAGGTCGCTCCAGGGCCGTGACGCGACTACATATGTTACTGAATAACGAGACGAGCCGGTAGTTGCCCTGATGGTAAATGCCACGCCTGTCCATAACGGTTTGCTGTGGCCAAAAATTAACATTCCAATATCTTGCGTTGCTTTGCACTGTGAAACATTGGTTCAAAGTCTCATATGTCCAGTAATTTCACTAGAAACAGTGCCCTTCAAACCGGATCACAATAATGTTTCCACTACCGGTTGGCGGATAAATGTCTGGTAAAGGTTTGCCACTTCCCCTGGCAGGCTCTTGCAGAAGGCCTACCACTACAAATAATGATGGCTAAGCGATTGCTATCAATCAGATCAAACCCGATCGACTGTTTAGCATACCGTCAGAAGCGCTGAAACGCTTCTGCGTTTCGTCACTAAACGGCCACCCATCAACGGGAGTGTTGCTTAACGTTGGACATCAGAGATTCCCCAAACAAGTTATGCCAACGAGTAAATCCATGCCCGTACCAATACAAAAAAAAAAACACTCAAATTTAAATGCAAAGTAACGCGACTGTACTTTTGTTGGTGACTACTTTATTACGGAATAAAATTAAATGATCAGTCCATATGACAGTAAATGCCAGTAAGAATAACGATAATGACTAAGGATAATGATTATTCATGACTAGCTGTTAAACCCGCGACTTCGGTGGCTCCTTACCTCATTATTATCATCAACCCATATCGAGCCACTACTGAGAACGAATCTTGTCTCACTTTGTGAGGAGGATTAGACAGCGCGGTACTTCGACAAATATATTTATGTTCATAGCTTCTGAACCTTGGAAGATATCGAAATAAATCACACTAGAAATTCTCTGTGTTATACCGTGTAATGTTCATTGAATGCTATTGCGTCGCTTCCGAGCCTATTTGAGATAGACAGTCAGAGAAACAAAAATTCTACAGGAGATCATACTACGTGATTAGGTATCATATAAATAGCAATTTTCACTTAAATTTTAGATTTATTTTGAAATCACAGACAGACAATTCAATTTTATTATAGGTATAGATTATATCCGCATGCAAATACCGCGAGGCGACAATGACGATAAAGCAATTCAAGAGTGTGAACTAGTGTGAAGTAATATTAATTTAGTAACCACCAATTTTATGTTTGAAAATGAGTAGTTATTGGTGTAAGTCACTACGTATACGTCTCTTTATGTACAACTATATTATGTTACAAATTATGAAATTAGTCTATCACATTTTATATGTATTTCCAAAATATATCAAATTTAAAGCGATTTGCATCCACATTTATAATCCGAGCCATACTAACAGCTGTGTCTCCAACGTCCGAACAGCGAAGGAATGCAATTAATTTATCATCGTCGTTTTTCCCTACAACAATAATCTGGAAGTTTTCAAGTCGATAGCAAATATGTATTTTCTAGGCAAGATGCTCCAACGTCGCGTCGACCGCGGCGACACTCCAGGTGAGGCCATCAGGTGAGATTGCGGTCAAATGCTTGCCTATTCTGCAATAAAAAAAAACAAAATGCCGAACAGAATCTTGCAGTACCTTATCGTAAAATTACATGTTGTTTATAATACTATAAACTTACTAAAACTGAAACTAATCTAGCAAGCCATTGGTTTTTAGTTGGTTTCAATCAATTTGTCTAAATTCTCGTAATTCACCACGGCAGAATAAAATTGAATACCAATAGGTGACACGCATCGGTACACAAGTCTATTTTCGTAAATTTAAAAATATTGCCGAACCGCATATTGAGTTTCGTACCATACTTTAAACGAACTAAATCAGGGACGAAATTCACTTACAAAATGGAAGAGGGGAATTGTTGAAATATTGCTTTTTGAAAGTTAACAAGATCAATTTAAATCTACCTTAGAGTAGAGGCAATGTTTGTTGTTTATAGCAGGTAATCCGAGGCACTCCCGATTGGACTGAAAATGATTTCACTAAGAGGAAGCTATATAATAATATGTTACTTAAGTGGTTTAAGTTATTTTAATCTCTGAAAAATGAAAATTTATTTGCATTGAGATGTAAATTACGCAAGTACATTCAAAGGGCTCGCATCTAGTAATCGAATAAAATGGAAAATGCAGCGTAATAAAACTTTTCACTGATATGTACGTATAAGTACCCAGCCGTTATTGAACCGAGCTGGTTGAATAATCGAATCAATTAGGTTAGGTTATATATTGGAAACCCGATGTTTATTGAATTTTATTGGTTGAGAGATCGCTTGAGTTATTTATCAAATTATACGTAATGCAATTCAACTTTGCTACGACCAAATTCCAGAAAGAGTCAATAAAGATACAGAGGTGAGATAGATCGTATATATTAGAGAGCCAACAATGAATTGAAAATGGTCAGTTAGGTAGGAGCATACACAGTTTAATTTCGCGAAATCATCGAAAAAATTAGGAAATACGATGCAAACGATTTCCAATAAAGCCGTCCACTTACCCCTACATGGCATGATCCATACAAATGTACTTAGAAGTAGGTACTATGCATTCAAAGGCGGAGAACACAACGCGGAAGAAGTTCTCAACACGTCTCGCGTATCAGATCATGAGCGCTCACCTTACCGGGGGAAAGTGACCTGACTGAAAGCGAGAGTTCAACGCTCACTGTGTTACCATCACGACCTTATACGGGGTCTACACGAAGCGGGCACAGCGGTTTATTCCCAACTCGGCACCTTCCCATCTCGACACATTCCCATCTCGACACGTTAGGCCCGCGACAAACTTTCATCCTGTCATAAATCATTGCGAAGTAAAGTTAGGTATGACCGAAATGAGGCAATCGAGGATTTTTTCCGTCATAAAAACATCTCGATCCAAGGATGATCAAATTGATTTCGTCGAGATTGCGTTACCTAAGTTAGTTAGACGTATGAGGCGTGGAAGTTACGGTGCCAGGACGTTTTTGGTCATCGATTTTTGGTTAAATAATCGTTTTGATTAGTTTTTGATTGATGGATTCTCTTTGTTCGTATTTGACGTGTTCCCAAAATATATTTGCGGTCTTGACTTTGATTTGTAGACCAGCACAATGCAATAACCGCAACATTTTACAGTCTTGAAGATCTCATAAATGATGAAGATCCAAGGTCAAGGAAGGTTGTGGGAGAGAACAAAGGATTATAGTACTAGCTGTACTCAGAAGTAGCTAAACCTGTCCTAATTTCAAATTTAATATTACTTAAGCATAACATTTTTTCCTTACGTAGACTAGGAAAATTATGGAGATTTTCGGCTACATTTGAAGCCGTCCGTTATGCTATCGTCTAGTTACAGGGTAGTCTAGTTGAAGGTTGCAAAGCGCAGATGGTGGGAATGCCGTGCCTTACCCCAAAATCCGCCTCCCCCACCGTTTCGCGATCTGTGACGTCGTGAAATATCGTCTGTAGCCTTATTTTCAGTCCTTGTATGCATTACAATACTACGCAATTATTACAAACATGACTTCAATCCTAGAATCATAAAAAACTGGTGATAAAAAATAAATCCGTCTGAAATGCAAGTCACCGTGAATCATTCGCAGGCTAACAATGAAGCAAGTTTTTCTATGTCAATGTTATTTAACATGTAAGCTTACACAAATATTTCAGCATTATGGTCATCAACTCGCGTTTGGGGAAAAGTGGAATGACCTTCTAGTTCAATGCCGTTTCAATTAAATGTTTTCTAAAGGACCCTAACGATAGAACTGGTGTATAACTCGGAGAAGCACGTCATGCCAATCTGTTCCTAAAATCGTTTCACTTGTGCTCCAATATTATCAAAAATTAATTTAATTGCAACTGCAACTAAATATATTCACTTTGACTAAATATTTCACTAAATATCAGGGAAATAATGACCGTCTATCTCTGTCAGTCTTTTGTTTGTCTAATGAGGAAGTGACAGCTTTTAGAGTAAAAGTTTGTTAGCCCATCTAAGGCAAGCTCCGAAGCACGAAGCGATGGATATCTTTACATAATAATTTACGAGAAGTTATTCGGTGTAGTCGGCTTGGAAGCGCACAAGTAACCGCTCGGCCACCATTTCTTACTAGCTAACATAGCTCTTACCTTTGCATTTCTAGATTATTCAACCCATCCGTGTTTACTGATCTTTGACCACTCGCCTCCACCACCGTATATCTATCTACTTACTACCACCACACTACGGTGCGGTCAGAATGGGTGTAGAAATCGCATAGATTCGCATCGGACTTCGGACCCAGCTATTCGCAATACCAACTGTCGACTAGATTTACTTAGAATTGAATCGTTCTTTAAATTTCATCACCAAATCTCCTGGCGTTATCTAAATAAGCCCCATCGTCATGACTGAGTATATTATCGTCGCAAACGCCTCTTCTATTCTAACCGATAGATTTATCAAGAAATGTAGCAATGTAAAATGTTCTTTACTAGTTACATCACGTTGGCAGGGAAATAAGATGTACGGGTACATGCCTTGTTTCGTAGTTAAGGTCGAACTTTAATGAAAAGTCTATTGAATCTATGACACAAACAACTTGGAAAGGTCATAAGGTTTTGAATATAACTATTACAGATGCTAACATAACTGTTATTGCTGACTCCATTACTGTTTGCGTTATTTTAGTATGATTACTGTTACTTTGCTTTTTATTCGTTTTGCAATATTAGGACAAGGGCCGCCAAAACATTATATTTTATTAATCGAGCTACTTTACCAATTGGTGTTTGTATTAATATTTTTGCTATTGCTTCTTCTGCTAACTATTTGCACTGTACACAATGAGGCTTTCGTGCATTATTTCTTAAAGGATTTTTTCTTAAGTAATGGGAGAATTACAGTCTTAACACTGTAAATTATGTTTATAAACAGGTGCAGGAGGTAGCAGCTGCTTTAGTAAATATGACGACGGATTTAACCATGTTAGAGTTGGATACATTATAATAACAAAAACAATAATGACGCATCACAATGTATGATATATTATTATCTATTATACTCGTATACGATATGATACGTTTATGTATGAGATTTGTTAATAGCATAGCTGTTCCCGTTGATCGCCAAAAAGGGAAAATCGATGTGTTAATTAAAACATATGTTAACCAGAGTCAAACATGATAAGCAATTCCTAAAAAGGAAAATACGACGCACTAAAAAAATGTATTAGATTCTCGTTCCCAGAACGATGCTCGTGGACGTGGACAAAACCACACTTGTTGCAGTTTTTAGCGCAAATTTCCACAAATGTTTTGGTCAATTTCCGTCAGTATCACACGCGTTACAAAAGTGTGGGAGCGTGAAACAATGCGTTTTTAGAGCACCACTCGTTTAGCGGTTGCGCAAGTGTTGCGGGTTGTGTGGTCGCCGGCTCATTGTTTTGGTGGGATGTTACCGACATTAGAGGCATTTCGACGCATCTGTAAGACAAAATATGGAAAACAAAAGAAAATACAAATCATTTATTTGACACACAAGATAATTACAATAAAACAAGTGATATACCTATTACAAATAAGGTGTCATATGGGCCGCACCTCAAGGTGTGAATCTAGTTTATGCTAAATGCAAAAATGCATAGGTTTTAGATGTTTTAGATTTTTTTTAGATCTTCTCTCATTAGATTAGATTTTTTTTAAGTCGATGGTAATTGGTAACCACATTGA
Source organism: Campaea margaritaria (assembly GCA_912999815.1). Lineage (NCBI taxonomy): Eukaryota > Metazoa > Arthropoda > Insecta > Lepidoptera > Geometridae > Campaea > Campaea margaritaria. Next base: position 15,175,602 of record OU538788.1, read on the forward strand.
AAACGGCTGGTCCAATAAGTTTTTTCTTTAAATGTTTGGAATAGTCATGATTAGATTTTTATGCAAAGAACCATACAAAAAAACACAACAGTTGTGTTTTGCCGCACTCGCGGCAAGTTGTGAAAAACACAACAGTTGTGTTCTCAGCAGTGAACGTGTTAAGTGACTGGGTTGTTTTTAACCAGGAAAATGCAGAATACTTGCGTGAACATATAATAAATATATGAAACTCAATCTGGAAATTTAAAGGTGGACTGAATCAGTCTAAATGCACCACACAATGCATGTAATCCTCAAAGAGGGGGGTCCTTTGAGGGGTCCTTTGTGGATTATTTCTGATCTCTTACATGAAAATGATAAAAAAGAAATACACACACAAAAGGACTGAACATTGAATTAGACGACAGATTTATTATACACTAGCTGCGCCCCGCGGTTTCACCCGCGTAGTTCCTGTTCCCGCGGGAATATGGGGATAAAAATCGCTGTCAATGTAGCTTTCATACAAACTTTCATCCCCTATGTCAAACCCTTAAAATTCTTTTATCGCATTAAAAAGTACCCTATGTCCTTTCTCAGGCTCTAGACTATCTCTGTACAAAATTTAATTTCCATCGGTTCAGTAGTTTAGGCGTGAAAGAGCAACAGACAGACAGAGTTACTTTCGCATTTATAATATAAGTAAGGATTCCCATTTCGGACCTTTTTTAAGGCTTCGGCTAGTTTAGAGTAAAGACAGAATATTAATAATACTTTTTTGACGTGACAACGTCTAATAAATCGCCGGCTGCACGCACGAAAAAGTTGACAGATTGTCCCGTTACGCTCATTGTACGCTTGCGCCGCATCTATCTGTTTTCTCTTCTTGACATTGATTAACCAATCATTCTTGCATTTTAAAAATCTGATTGCTAGTATAATTTCAAGTATTTATTCTTTTATTATTAAAAAATGGTTAAATTTTATTCATAAAAGTATGCAATCATTTCATCAATGTTTTGTTATGACGTTGTCACGTTAAAATATCGTCCGTAAACCAACTTTACAGACAATCAATTCTTTTATTTATTCACTAGGCGACCGTATGGTCATAATCTCATCTGATGGGAAGCAAAGATGTGGCTGAAGGTGAAACACGCCTGCTTAGAAGATACCTATTCACTCTTTACTTGAACACATCTGGAGACACAGATGAAAGCATAGCATTCTAGCCCTTTGCATTTAATGTTATAAAAGAAGCAACATGACAAGACGCTTCTTTCGTAAAGGTGGTATTTCCACCATAAAATATAGTCTCCTTGCCGTTTGTCTGGTGCTGCGGTGATGGAATCGATGATGGTGATGATGATAGATGACACGGAATCAGGTCAGGTCTTGAGAACACGCGCCAGTAACCTGTAGAATACCCTGTAAATGTTGGCACAGAATATTTATAGTATTGTACTAGGTAAAGTAAGTACGTAAAAGGTAAGGCGTAAAACTCCGCCTAAGGCTAATTTATGTATAGTTTGACGTAATGTTAAATGGTGGGTCAGACAGTTTCTCAAGTTAATTATTTTGGACTGATAATTATTGTGACATAGCTGCGCCTCGTGGCTTCGCTCGCGTTAACTTGTATCCAGCAGGTACCCGTAACTTTGAAGGGAGAAAAATTTGGTAGGAATATAATATATCATCAAAATTGGTTCCGCCTTTGTTGCACGGAGATGAGGGGGAACATCCCAGAAACTTTTGTATTTATAATTATAGTGAGATGTTAACAAACTTTTCCACTACAAGGATTTATTGCTACTATTTTCTAAGGCTTTACTCAAAATTTCAAAATTTCACTGGCTAATCTGAAGGAATTGTCTGCGGTTTGATCTTTGAAAGGTCGAAGGTTTCAAATAATAATTTCATTGGCTTAAACTTATCTACCTATAAGTTGGGTTCCTCTTATTCAAGTTTACTTTTGAAGCACCCTGTTTGTTGGCGTAGTGAACAGAAAATGTGTGTTTCGGTTCGAAGGGAATTTTCCAGCGATTTACTGGGCATATGAGACTAGAACCATGTCTCAGGGTGACGAGCGCAGTGCAGTGCCTCAACACATGTTGGGTGGAACTGTAGCTGTTATGGGCAGGCATGGCGCTTACCATCATATGAACGGCTTGCTCGTCTCGTTACTTAGTAAAATAATGAAATAAAATCACAGTCTACGCAGGGCACAGTTACGCTATTAGCAATTTATACGAATCGCAACCACCATGTCTTTCTATACGCAACTGTGCTTCTCCACAGTGTAACAGCAGCGGTATGTAACCTGTTTACATACCGACCAAAGGTGAATGAAGATCGGTGAAAGTCGAGCCATTGCATCGCAAATCTAACGAGCTTTGAACGTTGTGATTACGGTACGCGAGATGAATGCGTATTGATCGTTGCCTCGATACCTAGTTACTGTTATATTACAGCTTGCGCAATATTTGTTTACATGTTTTTATGGACAAATTGTTAAACACTTTAACACGTTGATTGCTGAACCGGTTTATTTATTTTGGTACTTCTGCTAATCTTCGCACAACGTGTGTGTTTACTGTCGTAATTAAACTCAACTCAGCTTTGTGGGCGCACACAACTGTTTTGATGAAATTGTCAATACAGCAGTGCGGGTTCGCACGCATGGCGTGTTTTAGCTTGCCGCAAAATTATCAAAAACACAAAGCTGTGTATTTTCACCAGTGTTGAACAGAGAGGTCATTATGGAAATAGGACTTAAACCGGTTACAATTAGAACGAAGCAAACTGACGGCATCACTGGCTTATGTGGGTGATGGGCCGATGGCGCAGCGTGAGGCTGTAGGTTGATTATCAGGGCATTATCACGCAGGCCAAATGTTTGTGTGGACCACTGGTACCTGCTCTGAGTCTAGGTGTTTGTGGGATTAAGGTCCTCGTAGTTCCTGATTCACTAGAAACAGGGAATCATAATTAAGGGTCAGAATCTTTCTTATTTATTATTATCTAAAGTTTCATATCGATTCTGAGTTCTTTAAACTAAACTTAATTTAGATTTCACCACTCGAAATTTACTATACGAGGGTGAATCAAAAAATTCTTGGAATCAATATTAAAAAATGCAAAGATTTAAATAATAATATTTTATTTTTCTACATAATCTCCCTCCAATGCAATGCATTTAGAATAACGCGTTTCTAACTTCCTTATTCCTTGTGAAAAAAAAATATTTTCTTGACTCTCGAAAAAGTCCTCTACGGCAGCTATAACCGCGTCATTATCGTGAAATTTTGTTCCACGAATTTCCTCTTTTAATTTTGGTAATAAGTGAAAATCACTTGGGGCTAAGTCCGGAGAATATGGTGGGTGGTCAAGGAGATTGAAGCCAGCACAGCGGATTGCGTTGAGCGCAACTTCCGATCGATGAGCAGGAGCGTTATCTTGAAGGAACAACACGCCCAACGACAGTTTTCCACGACGTTTTTCTTTAATCGCTTCACGCACTTTCGGGATTAAATTTGCATAATAGGGTCCAGTAATCGTCTGGCCTTTTGGCATGTAATCAATAAAAAGGATTCCTTCACTATCCCAGAACACAGAGGCCATAACTTTGCCAGCGGTAGGAGCAACTCGAAATTTCTTAATGGATGGAGAGGATGGTCGTTTCCAAGACATGCTTTGTCTTTTAGTTTCAGGATCAAAATGGTGGACCCACGTTTCATCCATGGTGACAAGACGACGGCAAAAATTATCCGAATCACGCTGGAACATTTCGAGATTACGCTTGGAAATTTCCAAACGTCGCTTTTTGTTTTCGTCGGTTAACATTCGTGGCACCCATCTTGCAGACACTTTTTTGAACCCCAGTGAATCAATTAAAATGGATTGAACGCTACCAAAAGATATCTTTAGGATCTCAGCTATATGTTTTATAGTCATTCTTCTGTCTTCCAAAACCAGATTCTCAACCTTTTTGACATTTTCTTCTGTAACGGAGGTTGAAGGCCGCCCAGAACGCGGGTCATCTTTACAGCTTGATCTACCTCTTTTAAATTCAGCCACCCAGTATGCAACCGTAGAATAGGGTACAGCATCACCCCCTTATGTCTGCTGAATGTCCAAAAAAATTTCCTTCGTAGACATTTTTTTCAAACTGAGATATTTTATCACCGCACGTAACTCACTTTTATCCATAATTTTGACTTTTTAGCAACTCGTTGCACAAAAAAATTTATTACATGCGAACGAACTGACAAAAACAAGTGACAGTCTGCATAAATATAGTGTGATAGACACTTTTTAATTTGAATATCGAACTTGATCCAAAAAGGTTTCATATATATGCACTTCTAAGAACTTTTTGATTCACCCTCGTATATTTAGGCGAAGAGCTGTTGAATTTCTTTTGTTTGGTGCACGCAAACGCAACTCATTATGTCGACCATTAGGTACAATACCCACTGCTGAGTCTATACTCATGGGATTATAAGATTTCTTCTGCTCACCATCTTGATAGGAAAGCAATACATGAGGTTTCGTTGCTAACGAAAAGATAATGTCCAATACTCCTGTTTTTCATAACCACCTTTGCCAGTTATTCATCCGCCAAGCAGTAGGGTGCAAACATTACTGTGTTCCGGTTTGAAGGGTACTGTTTCCAGCTACAATACTGGGTATACGAGGCTTTAGAGCCGATGTCATAGGTTGAAGAGCGCAGTGCAGAGCCACGCAGGATTATGCAATGCAAAGTTCTGGGTGGCACTGAGAGACTCAGTGCTGTATCGTATGCCAACCCTAAGTCGTGGACTATAGGGAAAATAAAGTACATTAGTTTTTTTTTTTTTTTTTTTTCGGAAATAATTCGCTATTGATCTATTGGAACAACTTAACTGAAGCGAGGCCTACGATAATTACAGAAAAGTGCTAGCACCAAGGCGGACGTCTTCGGTAGCACTCGACTAGATTTCATCATTAGAAAGCTTTCTCCATGCGGTCTACTCAGAATCGAAGTCTTTGTTTTACTACAAGGATTTTTTTGGCATTATATCATGTGTCATAAATGTAATGATTTAGGCTAGCCGTACATGGACAGCTCGTGCAGTTGATCCCCGAACAACACAGACCGCTCAAGGAGCCGGTGTCCGGAATCTTCCAACTGCTCGAGCGGCTGACTGCTTGAGGCTTGAAGATATCCGTGTACGGATGCCCTTATTAAGCAGACCATTGGCGGTGATCAAACCAGATAAAGTTTGCGGGAAGCAGTGGTCACGTGCAGGTCTGGTAAGTAAAGGTGCCGTGAAGAAGATGTGACTTACCCAGCGCCGTATTGACAGGGGTAGAGATAAGGGTTATTATTAACGGTTACTTAATAGTAACAGCTCATAATAATTATCATCTTCTAACGCCTAAAGGCCTTGACCTACTTTGTATCGCCTTTGAATGTTTATAAGATAGTGATTAACTGTCAAATAGGTGCATAAAAAATATTATAACTGGTATTCTGAGCTCAAGACGTATGCTATAATAAGACTTGTGGTTTGAATAAGTTCACGAACTCGCTAAAAAAAAAAACAGACTAAACAGTGATCACGACGTTGAGTGTGGTCAGTTACGGAACTTGGAGCATTCATGTTGTTTTTTTTATATTTGTGCTTAGTGCATTCATGTTGTTTCTGTTTGTTGGTCGGTTGTGCCATGAATGGAATGTTTTGAGATTATTTTTTCTATCTTATTGACTTATGACATTGCAAAGATATACTAAGTAGATATAACTAGCACGAGTTGCATTGCTATATAATTAAAAAAAAGAAACTTTTGATTCTATTGCTATCAAACTTAACAGGATCACCCGCTGGGCTATTCTGAAATCCTGGAAATTTCATCAAAATTAGCCTAGCCGTTTTGGAGGCTATAGGGAACATACATGCACACATCAATTTTTTATATACAGGGTGTCCGGTAATGAGTGGATAGTAGTGTGCGTGTGGGAGGGGTCAAGGTCGAGAAGAATAAAAATATTAAAATTATATACTCAAACAGCATGTGACTTACGAATTTATTTAAAAACTTCCCTTCCTCACATAATTAAATGTCATTAAAAAAAACAGTGAAACTATTGTTTTTTTTATTTTAATATAATAAAGAATAGTAGTGCTTAACAACACGCATTAAAATATTTTGGTAGATATAGCCCACTTATAATTTTTTCTTCACTAGGCCTTTACCCCACACACGCACCTGCAGGATTATCCACTCATTACCGGACACCCTGTATAAAAGTTTAGAAGATTGTCTTACTTGGGCACTGGGTTTTTAATCTCATCTGGTCACAAATTTCTTCAATATGCCGGAAATCCCATAAAAAATGCAGTTATTTCCGCCTAGGTTTAGTACAACCAAAAAAAAATACCCTACGTTACGACTGATTACTAATACGACTAGATAAATACTTACACAAAATAACAAGATAAGTATTTATTTTTCAATTTCAAAAATAAATCATCAGTCGCCAATAATATAATTGTACAAGTAGGTACCTACATTAGAGGCTATAAACATGCAAAATATTGCGCAGTCGAAGTAAACCTGCGCCGGCAAGTGGATATGAAGTGCTCTTTAGTGATGTAACGGCAGACGGCTGGTCTATGCTGGTGCTTCAACACCGTGATTATCTCACGCACTTATTGCGTTTTCCATGTCTCGAGTGAGCTTCTTCAAAACTGCTAATTAATACCCTGAAAGAGAAAGCCGAGCGTTGCCCCAACTGCGATAAATGCACGGTGCGTCCTCTGATTTTAAGGCTTAGAACAACTGCTTACAGAAGCTAGGTTTGTAAACCTTCCCTTTCTGTTACGTTTGCATTTAATTTGGCATTTTACCTTAAATCAGAATACACATTATAATATGTAGTACCTACTATATATACTATATATATATATATATATAGAATGGACACTCTATACCTACTATTTAAAATATTATGAACACATTTTGTTGCTGGAAGAGTCCGTGAACATTTCCAAGTCTCCCAATATTTTAGTTAAATTTCACGCAAGACTAGTGCTGGAAACATGAACCATATGAAAATATGCTTTTTTTTGGCATAAAGGTCAAAATCAAATACAATACCGGAGACCTACAAAATCACAATAACTCTGGCAGATTTGTATGAAACTTCAGTTAAAGTCAAAGTGTTGAGTCCCGTGCTTCATCTCGTCTTTGTGCGTAGACTTTTAGATAGATATATAGATAGATAGATAAACTATATATTAGATCACCAGAGAACAACAAATATATATAACGGTAACATATGGTATGAACGTAATTAATTTCATCGAGCACCTTGCCTAGAAATAGAAAACAAAGACAGGGCATAAAGCCAGTATGGCATGGACATTTTTTAAATTCGAGTAAGTAGTAGACACTTTAAGAGCCAGTTTTAATATCCGTTGTACACAAGATATGTAATAAGCGCGCCGGAATTATAGAGACTGGTTTGTCTTGTTTTCCAGGCAAGTGTGCGGCGGATATTATGCGTACTTAGAAAAATCAGGACATAGTCTGTGACATAGTTTTTAAAAAGATAGATGATTGATTAATTTGATTATTGTTTATTTTTATCAGTTACTAAGGCTATAAAAAGCCATATAAGCAAGCCATATAAATGACATAAAAAGTAAAAATAAACTGTTCGTTCGATCGCTACCAAACTTGACATTTACGTTTTACTCATTTCATCAAAAATGTCCAGCGGTTTTGGAGTACATATCATACATACACGCTTACATTTTTAAATATCATCATCATTATCAACCCATATCGTCCCACTGCTGAGCAATGAGGTCTCCAATGTTTATTCCATCATATTGTTTTACATGAGGAATGCATTACGCATACCGCCCGGCCCGGGGTAGGACCGGGTGTTTATGTGGGGCTCCCCGCCAGCTAGTCTGACGGTATACCCACTAAACCCTAAACTCTAGGGTGTTCCACCGGGACGCCTTTTGTCAAGCTACGGGAAAGTAGAACGTTTTCCGCGGCCCCGACGGCAAGAACCAAAGATTTTTTTTTTACCAGGAGGATGCATTACGCATACCACCAGACCCGGGTGAGGGCCGGGTGGTTATGTGGCACTCCTCCGCCAGCTAGTCTGGCGGGTATACCCACTAAACCCCAGGGTGTTCCACCGGGACGCCTTTGTTGTCGGGGCAACGGGTGCGAGAGTGGACTTCCGCGGCCCCAACGAAGAACCAAAGATCTAACCCAACTTCAAAACCTGTTTAGCCGTTACGGATAAGAGTGGGCAATAAACACACATATTATTATATTCTGTGGTTGAACCATTGTTGGAATCTCGGCGAGCACCACTCCCAGCAGCCTCTTTCAATTTCTCCGCATAATTTGTACCACCGTTACAATTCATGTTTTTCCAGCGCGATAAATTCGCTGCGATGATACAATGCCTATCGCGGAAGCATTTACACATACGCCAGCTTTCTGTCGCTTACGTGTACATGCGGTTTTGTTGACCTTTGAACTGTTACTTTGCGATAAGGGAGTTTACCAAACATCATTAGAGATTCCAGTTTAAAGCCTCCCCCAAACAGGCGCGACATTATCGGGCGATAATAACGTTTTTTTTATTTGTCAGAGTGACGAGACGAGACGATTGTTCACATGATGGTAAGCGTTACGCCTGCCCATAACAGTTACAGTGTGCTTCAGAACTTTACATTCCATAATCTTGCGCGGCACCGCACTACGCTCATCACCCTGAGACATCGGCTCAATATCCCCAGTAGTATCTGTCGTAGATATTTTTTGTGATATATATGTTACTGTAATTACTGAATAGAATTGAATAAAGACAATTATTATTGCTATAACAACGCCATGATAGTACGCTGCGTCCTTAGAAACTCCTTTTTTGTGATAGTTACCTATCCGTTTTCAGGAGTTTTGTGATATTATACACGCCTACGTCAATGTCACTAGTAAGATGCAAGCCAGAGAGGCGCGTTAGAAAAGCTCAAGATAAAAACGCAGTTGTGTGGAATGAACGCGTCAAGCATTATTGGAATAACGCTGCTATATTATCGCAGTCTGTGTGTGGGAGACTTTACATTGTATTGATTGGAATAGCCAGTTAAACTCATAACAGGTTAAACTGTGATCTTCTTCTTCTTTTCGGTCGTAAACTGTGATAGTGCAGTCTAGTTGTAATCGTAACAGCCTACTTCAGGGATACTAGTCGAAAAATTATGGAAAGCATAAAAAAATTATAAATATGAAAATTAACGCGAAACAAGAAAAAACTGAAATACAGACCGGTAGACGAAGGCAGACGCGGTGGCGATGGCGACACGTACATATTATAGAAAAACAGCTATTGTTTGTTTATTCGCGCCACGGTATGTTAAACTCAGCAAAGAGTTCTTGAACTCAGCACACTGACCTCTTTTGCGGACGCTAAAATAGCAAATATCAATTAGGTATCATATCCTCAAAATTTGTTTAAGAACTGTCCTTCCAGCCAGCCGTAGTAATAGAGGGGTCAGCATAAGGTGCTCGTCAATCCTGGCACTGAAGACATATACTACATACAGAAAGGACAATGTTCACTCCCCGCCATCCACATCCCCGCACATCTTTCCGCAATCCGGAGGGGAATCGAGAGGTCATTCAATATTACATGCCATTATGACAAACGAAAATAGTGAACCTTCATAATGACGAATTGTCTTTTGTTTTGGTCGTATCTTTGAGTGCTTACATGCGCATTTGGCGCGTGTACAAACGTCATTTATATGTTCGAAATGTCAAATGAATAATTTGTATGGAGTGTCCGGAATGTGACCCTGGTGTTGTTTATTTGTCCTGTGTTCGCGGATGCGCAATGTTCACGTACATAACTTATATTTTCAATAAAATATGTTATGAACAGTGATTATATAATTTAAAAAATCATACCCGAATGATGCGACGTGTAACAAAAATGGACTTACGTACTTATTAAGCTCATAGTACTAGTTTTGCGATTCAACGGGGAAATGCCACAAGCATGATGGTTTAACTGCCAACTGGTGATGGGTTAGAAAATTGAGGTAACCTATGAGCCTGTAATGCTTTGTAGGTAGTCCAACTGCTGTATGATGTAGTTAGATAGTTTTACGATGTAGTAGTTAGTTATTTATCATTAGTCTGTAAAGTCATTTGCCTGTTGGAAAATAAACTTAAAATTAAAACACTTACAGGTATCAAAATCCATGTTGTTTTAAACAAAATATCATAATTTACATTTAAAAACTTCATTGGCATGTCATAATAAAACAGTTTACAATTGATTTCCGTTGGGGAAGAAAGGTTCTCGAGTGGCGACCGCGGACAGGAAGACGTAGCGTAGGACGCCCCCCACGAGGTGGACCGACGACCTGGTGCGAGTCGCGGGGAGCCGCTGGGTGCTAACAGCTAGCAACCGCCCATTGTGGCGTTTTATGGGGGAGGCCTATGTTCAATTGAAGACGTCTACTGGCTGATGATGATGATGACGATGATATACAATTATATTTGATCGAAGATTATCAGGAATAAGTGAATCAAACCTTAATAGTAGTTATGCAGTTATTTTTTAAATTATTATGCACATTTCTGCAGACTCCACAATTCTTAACAATCACTGGTTACACGCCAAATTATTTATTGTCTTAATTAATTATTGAATTTTCTTTGCAAAGTGGGATCATTTCACCGTCATCATAATTTATACTGGTACTAGCTGTGCCCCGCGGTTTCACCCGCGTAGTTCCTGTTCCCGCAGGAATATGGGGATAAAATATAGCCTATGTTACTCGCTGTCAATGTAGCTTTTCATTAGAGAAATAATATTTTAAGTCGGTGCAGTGGTTAAGCCGAAACTTTACATATTCCTATACATACTTTCATCTCCTATATTTATTTTACCCCTCAAGGGTAAAGTTTTACAAACTTTGAATGCCAAATTTATTTATATCTAATCAAAAGCCTAAACAATAAATTTCAAGCTTCTAGCTTAAAAAATGACGATACTTCCATACAAACTTTCATCCCCTATTTCAAACTCTTACAATGCATTGTTTGCGATAAAAAGTAGCCTATGTCCTTTCCTAGGCTCTAGACTATTTCTGTACCAAATTTCATTTCAATCGGTTCAGTAGTTTGGGCGTGAAAGAGCAACAGACAGAGTTACTTTCGCATTTATAATATAAGTAAGGATTGGAAAGGAATCAAAGAGATATCTATTGCAGGTTACATAATAAACATGTGCTTGTAATTGAAAATGTGAATTAATATAATTAATACGATGTTAATTGAAATAGGATGTTATTAGTATTGCTAACATAATAAACTTGTTACCGACCACATTTAGAAGTACAACAGTGTTCAATGCTATGGATGAGGAAACATCGATATATGTGTTTTGTAATGGTAATGCGTATAATTAAATTCACACAATTCTAAAAATGTGTGTCGAGAAATAGCTGTGTCCATTAGAACATTTAATAGTTGTATTTAACAATATTCATACGTTTTCAGACAAAGATAGTGTTGTTGTTATGAATTTAATTAAATGTTAGATAATAATGTTGAACGTAAAGTCGGTTCAAATTACTAAAGATAAACTGTAGAGAATTACAAAAGCGTGGAAAAGTTACGAAATTTCTTAGACAGGCAAGGGCGGCCGAGCGCATATTCTAAAAAGTCATCTATCGGATTGTGTCGTTTTCCAAACGACCTAACTTACAGCGTGTGTATCAACACCCAGTTCGCATTTTTCATTATAATTTCTGATGGTCGGAAAAATGTATGGAGTTCGCGCCTTCCGACATTCTGATAATGACAAATGTCCTACGTTCGGTTGGCACGTATCCGGCAAACGTAAAAAGCGAGCGATTGGTCCGGTCTCGGTCTACAATACGTGAAAATTGCATTATAATAGGTTCAGTAGTTTCTTTGTGATGTGAAAACTAAAAGCCAGTAATTTGCAAAAAAAGTATTTTCTTTTTGACGATATGGGTTGTTGATGCCGATGACTACTCCATTAGAAGTTCCTCTTTATAATTATTATATTAGAAATTTGAAACAGGTTCAATTCTTCAGCAACTATTTCCAGAAATCAATTTTCAGCCTTATTATGTTTCGGCGAAAATCACTAATTCCCACTTCAGTCCAATTAGGCTATTAGCTTGTATTGAAATATCTAAATTCAAACATTACTTGAGAGTTTCGAGAAATTGGCTCATTATAGAATTTCGACGAGTATAAGCCTATTATAAAATTCTGTAGAATGTCTGTAAGAGGATTAAGAGGCTGTGATGAGTCTAGAAGGATTCGTAAGGTTTTCATTTGAATTATTATGAACTTAATTAGTTTCGATTGCTCCTTATGCCTGGATTGTACTTGAGCAAAGATAATTTTATCTCTAGTGCCTATTTATATAATTTTGAAAACACTTTTCAGAACTTCTTCAGCCAGCGTTCTATACTAATACATAATAATTATACATTTTACTAGAAGTGAGAAATAAGCCAGCCTGATTTCAACCCACGCTTACCCATGCTGAAGATCCACTGGTGGATCTTTTTGCATTTTTATGTCCACTTTAATTCTTTATCCATGATTTTTTGCATAGTGGATTTTTGCAACTGAACGTCACTTTTTCTGGTCCTGGGCTGGAAGAATTCAAGACTTTCTACGTCGCGGAAGACGTTCTACTTACCCGTAGCCCCGATAACAGGCGTCCCGGTGGAACACCCTGGGGTTTTAGTGGGTATACCCGTCAGAATAGCTGGCGGGGAGTCCCACATAACCATCCGGTCCTACTCTCGGGCCGGGTGGTATGCGGAATGCGAAACTAAAAAAAAAAGAAAGTCTGTCTCACAACCTCCTAGCATTCCTTGATCGCCATTCCGTCACGCCCTAGTCCACCTTCTTTCTTCGCCAAACGACCAGGTTAAGAACGACATAGTTTTAAAAGAACCCACGGAAAACAGCCCGACGCCGCAGTAAATTAGCCCAATTAACCTTGATGCTATAAAATTTGGAAAATTAACATCGCAAGACTTAAAAGTTGGTAATTTGTATTTTATGTGTATGCTTAATGTTGACTATAAAGCAATATTATTACTAGACTCGTGACGCACGAGTCGAGATAAAGATGTCTAATTTACTATCATTCCAAAAAAGACCACAAAAATGATTTAAACTCTGGGTGTATTTGGATTCAGACTCGGGTATCAGCAATTAAAAAAAAACGTGTGCACATCGTGACAATGTGGTTCTACATCAAAGGGATGTCAACTTACATCCGTTAACAACGGTGTATTCATTTAGGTACACTATTAAGTTTTTTTTTTTACTGTGTGACAAGACGAGCTAGTCGTTCACCTGATGGTAAGCACTACGCCTACCCATGACAGTTACAGTGCCACCCAGAACTTTGCATTGCATAATCTTGCGCGGCACTGCACTGCGCTTGTCACCCTGACCCGTCGGCTCTAAAGTCTCATAGGCCCAGTAATTACGCTGGAAACAATGCCCTTCAAACGGAACACAGTAATGTTTGCATACTACTGCTTGGCGGATGAATATCTGTACTTCCCCAGGCGGTCTATAGATATCTCGTTATATTAGCTACCTATTCGTCAATACTTTTTTACGTCGGCATGTAGCCATGAGCGCGTCTGTTAGTGATAGGAACTTCCAAACGATTTGACCAACTAAAGCTTTTTTTGTTCATAGCTTCTTGGATCCGACCCACCTGGATAGGGCAAAACGAGATCTGTTGGAACCGCTAGTGCATTATAAAACAATTTGTAATTGCTATAAAAAAACGTGACCAAACAATGGTCTTTTCTCCTTAGCGGACAAACATCCCCTCAGCTTTCTGTAGGCAAATCCATTTTTGTACGTGGCTCCGTACGTACGTGTGCGTTGTTCGATACAGTTGTAAGTGATTGAAGGACAAAAAAGTACCTCCAATGACTGTCACTCGTCTGCGCAGTCCCCAATATAATTTTCTGTGTTTTCAACTACTGTTGAACTAATTCACTAGACCAGACGATGTCATCAGCATCATCGTTGCCAATAGAGGTCAAAATGCGTTACGGGCCTTAGACAAACACTACACAAATCACTCGATGGTAAACATGTTTTCTTTTTATTTACTTACACAATGTTTTAATTTGATTCATTGCTAAATTCATACGAAACTGTCTGGCATTGCAAACACAGAAAAATAATAACTCATAGTATGACAGCACTTTTTAATAAGGATCTCTGATTTCGAATTGCTCCATGGCGTTCCGTACATTATGACGGCACAGTTCGCTGTCCACCACCAAACGATATACTTATATAAAATGCGAAAGTATGTGTCAGTATGTAAGCTCTCATCAGTAAGCTCAGTTTGAGTCAGTGGGAAAAAGCTTTCCCCTCTCCAGTCCACCCAAAAAAACTAAACCAAGAAACTTTTACTATAGTAAAAGAATCCATACTAAATTGGCACCTTATCACTAGTTGTTCACTTGTTTTGTTCACCAAAGCTTTCACATAATTTACTAGCAACATCAGGTGAACGTCTTGATCTTCTTGTCTTTCAGTCAAATAAAATAAAAAAACAAAAATGTAGCAAATATGCAACCCCAAAGACAACCTGACCAATCTGTCTTGCGAACCCTACTTGAACTAATAAAAAGCATGGAAAATTTTCTGTTTCACTCACTCTTGTGTGCATTTAATCTTCCTTCTATAGCTTGTTCTTATTCCGAGCCACATTAACAAAGTTGATGAGTTGACGTATCACAAATTGTTCCGACCGACCCCGTGACAGAGTTTCATAACTCTCGAGTTTGACTTACAATATTATGATCATAAACAGTGGATAGACGTAACAGTTTGAAAGTGGTAAAAAATAATTGAACATAGGCGGTAGAACCAGTTATGATGCGGATATGCTGCAGAGATGGAATGAAGGCCGAGTTATGTGGCTGGTGTGACCACAGGCTACTAACCTCATCCTTGTATATTACTCGACTTTGGGAAGCAGGATTCGAGAAGTACTGTTATTTTTTACTCTGTGACCGGAGTTCTGATTAATGAGACTTTGACAGTTACGAGCATGTTGTCTTGTGAGCAAGTATTTTTTACTTATTTACAGTTTTAGCGAAAACCGATAATGTGAATTGGCTTTTGTACTCTTTTCTCAAAATTGTGTTTCTTTGTGTGTTAATGTGTTATATTGGTGGAACATTATCCATTAAGTGTTCCTTAACGTGTAAAAGTGAGGGCTAATGATACAAACCCAAAATAAACGCACCATTTCGTGTTCTCTTCAGAACTATCAAGTTACTAGACTACCTAATGACCAAGACTAAAAAATCGATTAAAATATCGATTTTGAAAATCCTACTTCCTATCCTACTCCTACTATAATATTATAAATGCGAATGTTTGTGAGAATGGATGGATGGATGTTTGTTCGTCTTTTACGCAAAAACTACGGAACGGATTCGAATGAAATTTGGAACACAGATAGTTTATGGCCAGGATTAAGTTATAGGCTACTTTTTATCCGATCGTATGTTCCCGTGGGACAAAACCACACACACGGGTGAAACCGCGGGGCGCAGCTAGTATAATTATAAAACTTAACGTTTATTTAAACTTGACACTGGCACAAAATGCGAAGCAAAATGAAAAAAACTTAAACAGTACAGAGGCGGTGGCAGAGCGGCACATATTGCGATTCGAAACCCAAAGACTGTTTGGATCCTGATTGATTGGATCCTCACCCAGCCACCAACTTTTAATAAGTTACGTGCGGGCTTCAATCGTTCCGTACTTTGGATAGCACTTTAACTTGTACTTAAGTGCTCATTTAGGCATATTAAAAATCTAGCCTAGTATGTGGCCCAAGGGACAATAGGCCATAAAGCATCCAAGCAGGTACTGTAGAACCTATTTACATAGGTACAGTCGGCGCCAGAATTAACTGAACATCTTCATAAAGTAATTTCCCATTCTACGTCAAAAGATATTTTTTTTATTTGACTGAGTTATGAGACGCGCATGTCGTGCACCTGATGGTAAGCGCTACGCCTGCCCATAACAATTACAGTGGCACCCATTGGCAGCATTGCGTTGCAAAATCTTGCGCGGCACTGCACTCCGCTCGGCTCTCTGATATCAGTTCTAAAGTCTGATATGCTCAGTAATTTCGCTGGAAACAGTGCCCTGCAAACAGGAACACAGTAATGTTTTTACACCATTGTTGGTTTGGCGGATGAATATCTGGCAAAGGCGTGGACTTCCCCAGGCAAAAGAGGCCTACCACCACAGGAAAATTACCTAAAATTCAAAGAAAAGTAATGGCTATGCGTAAAATTAATTGTTAGTTAAGACGTGTTCAGCTTCTGAGGCCGTCCTATTATGTTTGTTTGAAGTAGGCAATGCCCTCGAAAGCAAATCGATTTTGGTTTGAACAAAAATCAAGGGCAAGGTTGTGTAATTCCATAATGTATTCCAAAGAGGATCTAGTCTGAATAAAAGCAAAAGGATTTTAGGGTTGTCACTTCCATGCAGAAGAGAAAGTATGCAAAAAATCGTTCGTGTTTTTTTGTTTGATAAAATTAGTGTTACAATAACAAGTATGTTAAAACAAACAATAGACTACTGAATTCATAAAAAAGGGGAATCTATTTCTCATAACATTTACTTAGACAACTTTAAAAAAAACGCTTTTTCGAGACAAACTTTCAGACAGACGAAAATTCTAGAAAAGGTCATTTATTATTAGGCAACGCATAAATAGCAGTTTCCACTTAAATTTTGGTATTAGTATTGAAATCACAAACTAAGATTTAAATTTTATCAATTGCTACAGATTATAGATTACGTTGTGCAAATTAAAAAAAAACTTTGCTCGTGCAAGCTAAACTAATTATGCCGAGGAGGTCACACATTATATCTTATACAACATAAATAATTATTTAGACTGTTTTTAGTATATAAAATTAGTACCTACATTTAAGACCCTAGTGTAGAGCAACCTAGACGGCATCTAAATTCTAATATTATAAACAGATATAGTTTGCAAGTTGGTGACTTTATACAAAGAAATAGAAACAAGGATGAAATCTCCAATATGACCGATTCCTTTCTGAAAATTCTTTCACTTATAGAAAGCTACACAGCTCGAGAGTGACATAGGCTATTTTTTCACGGAAAATGTAAGTTTCTACAAAACTAAAACAAGGATTTACGCGGGGAAAGCGCGGGCCGCAGATAGTATGTTATAAAAAAAAATTAAAAAATGTCAGCCCTAGCTGTCGGCGCCAGCCTGTGATGTTGGACAAAATTTGCTTGTTACAAAATACTTAGTACACATTTGGAATATATTTAGCAGACTGTAGCACAAAATGTACTTGGCCCAAATAGAACAACGTTGTTTATGGGTGTATGTATGGTTTCTGAATAAATAATGCAATAGTATCGGTTTGTCCAGTAGGCAAAGCTAACCCCATTATAACATCATCATAACATCTACACTTATATTATAAAGAGGAATGATTTTTATTTTTGTATGTATGTATGGTTTTTAAATTTACATTTTTTTAAATTATGGTTTCTTACTAAAATTTCAATAATTTAATCCAAGTTGTAAAAAAATTGCCTATGAAAATAACCGATGATATTCGGTTTACAAATCGGATGTAACACTTTAGAATTAACAGAATAAGAACTCAGTTCAGAATAAGAAGCAATACAGTACAAAATAAATACAGTGCTTAACTGCTCATCCTCAAAACAGCGAACACAATAAAACTGTAATATGCCAATGTTATTGGTCAAAACTATCAGGAACGGTAGAAATCGGTAACGGTAACTCACTTAAATATTTAATCGGCTGGAAACTGTTCAGCTCAATTCAATAACATCTACCAAAGGGGATACAATGGTCTACACATAAAAAGAAATAGACAAATAAGGAACCTACCTAACACTGATAATGTCACACAATATTATTACTTATATTATTTTTACGACGTCAATTTAAGCAAATACGGAGTCACCTCCACACTGCAAATTTAGGCGTTGTTTGAACAGTTTCGTGCGGCCAAATATTAGAAAAATTGTTTTGACCATAGACCGGTCGCAAAAGAAAATACTTAACCAGCTGGAATTTGTAAACAAAGATTGCATAGATAATAATTTACATAATTAGGCCTTGTGCAAAAAACAGTGGATATTAATGAACCAACTCACTATATTTAGTTTTAAGCGGAACTCAAATTTTGCATTTAGATAGTAGTTTGAACATTAGAAGACATTCTCTGCGCTTTTCCTATGTATGTTTTTCCCTCGATGCAAAAAGAGGGTTGGACATTTTTGACGGCTTGAGCATGTTCGTTCTAGATCCGTGGATCTAGAACATCATAAATATTAAGTAAAATGATATGTCATATACGAGTATATAAATACCAACCTAATAATTAACGTGGACTGTCTGAAATAATAACGTCCTTAAGTAATATAATTAGTCAACGAGGCTTTGATTAATTTATGATTCATTTACGTCAATCCTAGTATAGATATAATTACAAACCTAATTTTGAATGTCATCGGTCTGAAATTGGTAGGCCCAAGTAAAATAATTAATCAATCAGTTATTAATAATCAATGATTAATGATATCCTTATTAGTAAGTTTTAAAAATCCAATATTTCAAATGCTTAAGTGTGTTTATTGGCTTGTCCTCCTTTCACGAAACAACTTATTGACGTAATTTGCATAGAGATGGAAAAAGGAACGGCGAGTGACATAGGTTACACTCATACTTATTGTGACGAACATTTTTTGCGGTCCTTGTCGTATAATCAACGAAAGGTGCAACCGCGGAACACCGCTAGTCCACTTAAAACTCAAATAATTTATTATAATTAGGCAGTAAGAAGCACTCTTACATGTCAAACACTCAGATAAGTCTCACACGAATATTATTATTATGAGCCTGAGATTTTCCACTGCAGGGTAAAGGCCTCCCTACTCCACTTCCATTTCTGTCTATCCTGAGCTATGGCCGTCCATTCCTTGGAGTGGGCATCAAGATCATCCCGCCATATCTTTCTAGGCCTACCGCGTCACCGTTTCCTATTATGTGGGCACCAGCTCGTAATGGACTTGGCCCATAGTTCCTCTGGAATGCGGCTGACGTGACCAGCCCAGGGGTATTCCGGCAGCGATCTTCAAGAGCCAGTCTCTTTCTAGGCTTTGCAGGCTTACCACTTTCGATCACTTCGCCATTTAACTTTAGTTGACCGGTGTAGAGACCACCACACCACACCCCCCCTGCTCGAATACTAACCTATAAATGATAAAAATAATCTTGTGTGGAAGGAAGTTACTGAAGATAACTAACATTAACAATATTGCACTTTGTAAGTACTTTAGTTTTTCTTTCGTATTAAATTCAATTTTTCTATCACCAGATTTAAAACAAATTAACATAATACAGTTCCCAAAAGTGTAACAATAGGCAGTCATATCGTCCAAAGCAATTTCTTCTGAGACAATCATACAAAAGACAGTAATCACAGACAGCGATGCACACAATGGTGGTAGAGTTTAGCTAAAGCCGTATGTATTTTAAAACTTCTACACAAAACATTGTCATTTTGGACAATATAATATTACCATAAGCATAAAATATTTTCATTTTTTTTTTTCTAAAATGATAATGTTTTCTATAGAGGTTTTTGTGTAGTGTCTAGCTAGACCAAAACAAACGTGGCCTCTAGGCCACGAATTAAACTCAAAAACAAGACACTATCACACACATAAACACACTAGAGATACACATATAGACACTAGGCTTTTGGGTACCATGTGCCTTCTAATCTGTACCTTTGGGATATAGCACGGAAGACTTAAAGTAGTTTATAGCTATACATCGATCTATATTATTTTTGACCAATATCCAAATCAAAGCACGCTTAGGGCATATAGTAGATGGCGCCACGAGTTGCATCACCCACTTCTCGCCAAGTGGGGAAATCTGACATGAATACTTTTCCCCTACGTGTCTCGATACACATCGGCCAGTACTTACAGTTATTAGACGTTATGTAAACGAGAACTTACTTACCAACTTAGTTACCTTTATACTTATTTTCTTTGGAACTCTTCGACCGAGTCCGTTTCCGTTGATGAGGCTGTGTTTCCCGATAGTTGCAACCTGGGGCCTCACCACGAACAGCTAAACCCATCCAGTTTAAGGCCCTAAACTGAACTGAACCCACCAATATCGCTCAGCGTTCATAAGTTAACAAACAAAGCAATGAAAAACACAAACGTGTGTGTTTTCAGCAGTGAACGTGTTAAAATAGCTACTCACAGAAGGTAGCTTTCCAAACAATGACTACTCGTAAACACAAGCTATTTAAACTGAGGATACCACATAATTATGTGAGACTCTACGGGGATGGCATTTTTTCAATTTTCGTTTTTTTTTTTTATGCCACTTAAGAAACACCGTCCGTACAATATAATATACCGTCTGATCCTGGACGCAACGCTAAGCCAAGGCCATCGGCCTAAAAACCAATTATCCATTATATTTCAATATTCTATAATTACGTATTTTATTTTATTGGCAATTTTATTATAATTAAGCCATCGGATTTGCCCGAATACCTAGAAAATCAGACATTATTTTATAAAATTACCTTGTAGATAATTTCCACGTAAATTCTATTATTACTTTACAGTAGCGCCCACAACGTCGTTCGAGCTAAGTATTTTCAAATTTATATCATCAGAAACCTGCATTATACCGATATAGAACATAGGTACTCGAAAATGTTGGTTAAAAACCTTGAAATATCTTCAACAGCTTCGCAGCCTATTTGAGATAAATTTTGAGACAGACCGACGCGCACTTTAAACACTTTATGTTATGATGAGGCGTCGTATATATTACACTTTCATTTAAACTTTGTAATACAGTTTGACACTCTCACTGGCAGCTCTATTCAATTATTCTCAGCTCTCGCAACCCATAGGGTGGTTCCTTAACTCTTCACTAAAACGAGTTAATCGTACGATGCGCGAGAATATAAAGTTTAAATTATTGAAGCGTCGTTTAATTATAAATGGAGAATTAACAGCAAGTCCTTTGGTCACGTCGGCTGCGATCCTCGGTTAACTTACCTTTAAGTAAATACATACATAGGCATGACCATGAGTAAGCCTTAAACAGTTTTCACTAACTCATAAAAGCCCTAAAGACATCCGCTTATCGATACATGAAGAATAAACATAACAACAAAATAAGATAATGGCATTATTTATTAAAGAAATCGAGCGTCACTAAGTACTGCGCACATAACTTTCTATGAAGAAAGGAGTTGGTCTCTGATTATGGTTTGAGTTGATAAAAAAAATGATTTTTTCGCATATATACTAATTATATGGCCTATTATCTTATCTTATATATTTAAATGAGCAATTCTTGTATACATATATATATATATATATATATATATATATATATAATTGGAATCTCGGAATCGGCTCCAACGATTTTCATGAAATTTAGTATATAGGGGGTTTCGGAGGCGATAAATCGATCTAGCTAGGAATCATTTTTAGAAAATGTCATTTTATCAATTTATAAAAAAAAAAATACCCAGCAAAGCTCGGTCATCCAGGTACTAGTCATAAATAAGGAATAAAGCATAGTCGTTCACTAAAACTTAATACAGTAAAATAATCTATTGTGAATTGCAATGACGAATGAGGCCATTAGAAACTTCATTATGAGGACAACACAAATGGCCGTCCCACAAACGTCTCATAAATTTTATAAAATTAATTAAACCTTCATATAGTTTAAACACATGTATCCACGACTATATCAGTGTAATCATAGTATCCCACATTAAATAATTTAAATGACAAAGTAACGACTTGGTAACTTATAACATAGAGTTAATAACAGTACAGTTATCAATTATTTGATGAGATTTTAAATAAAGATTATTTTATATGAGTCCAAGCACCATGAATATACCGTGAATCACTGAGGAGTTACGTTGTCTATATTCCGTCTTTATCATCAGATCAGCTCGCTGTCACCATAATATCGTATTGACATCGAAACTTGACAGCATGTAAAATTTCAACTTAAACTGGCTGACTGGTCTTAACTGGGTCAAAATTTGACTTGCAAGATTAGTCCTAAATAAAAAAAAACTAACATAATAATACAAACAGTTCAAGTTAAACAAAAGCTTGTAAATCAATGTATCTCATTTGGTTTTATAAGATAGTATAAAACCAATTGAAATAATAGATAGATAGATAGATAAATAGATAAACTCTTTATTGAAACACCACAGAACAAAGAAACAATAATAATAATATACAGCGCAGCATAAAACAATAAGAAAAATCAATCAATTCGCAAAAGTAATCAAACAAACAATAAACAAATTAATTATAAGTTATGTTATTAGCCACGCTTATCCCACTGCAGGGCAAAGGCCTCTCTTCCCTCTTTCCATTTCTCGCGGTTGAGAGCTTTAGTGGTCCAGTCGTTGCAAAAGGAGTCAAGCTCATCCCGCCATCTCCGCCTGGGCCTGCCGCGCCGTCTTTTGACGTTCTGTGGCATCCACATTGTCGTGGTTTGGGCCCAGAGATCGTCCGACATGCGACAGATGTGACCAGCCCAGTTCCACTTAAGGCTAGCGGCTTTGTGTCCGACATCGGCGATTTGTGTTTTCGAGCGCAGTATTGTGTTCCTTACACGATCTGACAGTCTGATACCCAGAATACTGCGTTCCATGGCTCGCTGGCACACCCCGAGTTCGGACTTTTGCTGAATCGTCAGAGACCAAGTCTGAGCACCGTAAGTGAGGGTAGGGAGAACGCATACGTCCATGAGCTTTTTCTTGAGTGTAAGGGGAAGCTCACTTTTCATCAGTTCTTTCCTCGACCAATAGCTCTTCCAGGCGTTTTCAATGCGTCTAGCAATTTCCATGTCTTGGCGTGCCTGGAAAGATACTATTTGGCCGAGATATAGGTATTCTTGGACGTATTCGATCTCAACCCCCTCAACTTCAATCCTACATTCGGTGCCGTTTGTCATAAGCTTGGTCTTCGACATATTCATGCTAAGACCGACCTCCAGGCTTGCCTTGTTGAGTTGTTGGATCAGCAAGCCTAATTCTTGAGCTGTGGAGGCAAAAAGGACGATGTCATCGGCGAACCGGAGGTTGGTTAGCCTCCTCTCGCCCATGACAATGCCCTTCCCCTCCCAGCCGGTGGCTAGTGTCTTGAAGACCTCTTCTAGAGTAGCTGTGAAGAGTTTGGGAGATAGCGGGTCTCCTTGCTTAACACCTCTTTGTATATGGAATGCTGGTCCAGTGGTGTGGAGTTTCACGGCTGCTGTACTATTTTGGTAAATGTGTTGCAATAGACTGATGTAGGTATTGTGTATGCCTTGATTACAAAGAGCTTGAAAAATTGAACTGTGGTTAAGGCTGTCAAATGCTTTTGAGAAATCTATGAATGCTAAATATAATGGAATATGAAACTCTTGGTGCTTCTCTATCAATTGATTCAAGGATTGTAGATGGTCGGTTGTCGAGAGGCCGCGTCTGAATCCTGCTTGTTCAGCGGGTTGGTGTAAATCAAGTTGACCTGCAATGCGACCTTCGATCACTTTTATGAAAGCTTTGTAAAGATGGGAGACAAGGCTAATAGGTCGATAGTTTCCAATGTCGCACTTTTCTCCTTTTTTATGCAGCAAGATGATGTTGGAATGACAAAACTTTTCGGGGAAGTTGCCAGTTCTTAATATTAGATTAAATAGATTGGTCACAAGTGGTAACAGAATTGGTTCTCCAAATTTGAGGGCATCAGTGGTAATACCATCATCACCGGGGCTTCGACTGTATTTCATGTTCAAAAACGCTCTGTGCACCTCAAATCCTGTTATTGATGGAATATCGTCAGAACATGAGTACGCCTGTGGAGTCAATTGAGGGGGTGAGGCATCGGAGGAATACAATGCTTTGTAGAATTGAGTGCAAATCTGTAGAACTTTTTCTTTGTCACCCTGCTTCACACCTTCTCTATCTCTCAAGCTGTTGATAGAGGATCTGCTCTTTACGTTGTCCTTGATTGCAGTTTTTAAAGAGAAGTTACTTTCTAAATTATAAGTAATTGTAATTAAAAAATAAAACATATAAATGGAAGGAGTATTTCATGTTTTAAAAACTAAGTTTAATAGAAACAAATAAAAAAGGAACAACAATTTGATAAAAACAATAATACAATCCAAAACAATGTCGTGAGTTAAGTGATTTCAAACTTCTTATATCGTACGTATGTGATCCACGAATCCAGACCGGGGCCCCATGGTGGATCATGGCCGAACCCTCCTCGCGAAAGTCAGAGACCCGTGCTCAGCAGTGGGCTGATATGGGTTGAATCCGGGATATCTATGGAATCCGGAACTACGACAATTGTAGCAATATTACTCAGACATGGAAGTTTCGCCTTTGTCAGTTTAAGCCGACTTCAAAAAGGGAGTTCTCCATTCGACTTAAGTTTAAGTTTAAGTGTCCAAATCAAGCTACTATTTCTATAGAAACTTAGAGATTTTATTAAATTGAAATGGAAACCCCGTGGGTTGATTCCATGCAAGTAAAAATCAAATTTCATCAAAATAGGCTAGATAGTAATTTCCTAAATTTAAAGTTGTTTTTTGATAATCATACAATTTTCTTGCAAAATTATTCGCTGAATAATTAGATTGTGAAACAATAATTTTCGAAATTAGTATTTTCAGTAGATTAATTTCATTGAATTTAAACGGTTCTCAGGGCTGCTATCCTTGCTACCCCATCCCAGGTACCTTTTCTTTTGTACCACATAAAAATTGGTTCGTTATTTTTCAATAATTAGTATGCTAGGCATTAATAAACCAAAAACTGCGTGCCACATTGATAAATTACAGATTAATCACCCATATTGAGCACTACGATCTGCACAATGTGTACGCAATAAACGAATTATCCAATAATATAATACCAATAAACATTAGAAGCCTTTTTAGTGCATATATATTTTTAAATATTCGCTACGTAGCTATAAACAAAGAACTATAAAAATATTGATAATAAGAGTACCCGTACACGCGCACTATCGATCGCTACGTTAATCCGCCTGGTTTCCGCCCCAGCAAACGCGCATGTTTCGTATGGACACCGCCACTGGCCATCTTGAAACAAATCACATAATGCTTTGCCTTCGCCTGTGTTTCCGTCTAAATTTAACCCTGGGTTATTCAAGTCGAGAGTGAATAGGTACCTCCTAGGCAGGCTTCACCTTCGGCTACGTCGTCACTTTCCACCAAGTGAGATTGTGGTTTAACGCTCGCCTAGTATGTAATTTAAAAAAAACTTAAAACTAAATATGACTAATACTCGACCATTAAGTTTTAACGCCCGTCGTTTCCCTGCAACCTAACTCGATTCTCTTGAAACAATGTGGCCACGTCATATGCAAATATCATAATCTCGTGTGAGATAACAATACAATGGTCTGGCGTTTCCTGCATCTGCCTTATTGCCACCTTGAATGGAAATTAAGATTCCATTAATCAAAGAATATAGCGTTCAAAAACGCTTAATTTTTAACACGTTGACTGCTGAAAACGCAGACGTTTGTGTTTTTATAACGTTACGCGAGTGCGGGTAAACACACCTGTTGTGTTAGCGCAGCTTACGTGTCGGCTGTGTAGCGAAACACAGATGTGTGTGTTTAACGCGGCGCTACTACAAGGCGGCTCACACTGATGGCACGCTATTGCTGGAAAACACACACAGTCCGTACCGGTGGGCGGTGGCTAAATGTAAAAACCGGTTCAGCAGTCAACGTGTTAAGCTATAGTGTTTGTTACGTATTAAAGTAGAGAGAGGCCTCTTCTGCAAATGACCGCCTGGGGAACTACCACACTTTTGCCACATATTCATCCGCCAAGCAGTAGTGTGCAAACATTACTGTGTTCCGGTTTGAACGGCATTGTTTCCAAAAAAATACTGGGCAAAATATAAGACTTTAGAGCCGATGTCTTAGGGCGACGAGCGCAGTGCAGTGCCGCGCAGAATTACGCAATGCAGGGTTCTGGGTGGTGCTGTGACTGTTATGGGCAGGCGTAGCGCTTACCATCAGGTGAACGACTTACGCACGTTTTACCCACGTTTCACCCCACATCGGACTGCATTTCACGGTTCAGTTTTATTCGCAGTCAGGCTTTTTTAAATATTTTTATTATTACAGCTTAGAGACAATAAAAAGCTATGTGAACAGATTATGGAGTCAGTTGTGGAACTACAATGATCTGCACTCTAGATTTGATGCTGGGATAAAAATTAGAGATGGAAAACCTATTCCGTCCAAAAATACAAATACAACAACAACACCCAACACAAACAATACAAGTTTTCCTTTTTTTTAATAATCTTTGTTGGCGTATTTCCGGATCACTGGTAGAGTTGAGTTTCCTTTTTCTTTGCCAGATTTAGGCACGAATCATCACTTGAAAGACAAATTTCCTTTTTCAAAATCAAACCATAATCAATTACTCATTAGTCCATTACTAATGGTTGATCGTTGGTACTAATTGGTACGCTGATCATATTTGATTTATTTTAATTTTTTCTCTACCTATAACATATGTGTTTGACTTATAAAAGTGCATTATTTTTGCTCACTTGCTATAAAAGATTTTAGTTTGATTAAGTATACCAATTAACAAAGTTGAAATGTCTGTCTGTGATCTCAAAATAAAGCCTAATATTTAAGTGGCAACTGGTATTAAGCGATACCTTATCATAAATGGCCGCTATTGGAATTGTTGTCTGTCTGTCTGTCTGAAAGTTCTGGTAAATACGTTCAGCGCAATAATTTTCTTGTATGCTTTTTAAACTATTGCAAAATTTACCAGAAAATAACTTATCCCTTGCGGTATCGCCCGCGTTGAGTATAATCCCACAGGAAACATACATTTTTACGATATGAAATTTAACCTAAGTGTTAATCCGGGTAATAAATTATCTGTGTGCCAAATTTCATCGAAATCCATTCAGTCGTCTTTGCGTGGTCGTGTAACAAACATCCAAACATCGAAACGTCCAAACATCCAAAGTTCACAACATTGTCACATTGATATAATAGTTTTAGTAGGATAAGAAATGTCGTCCGGACACCCAGCGCCACGCTATCCGTCCAATGTAATAATCTAGTACATCTCAAGCAGAATTAAAACTTTCATTTGAGATTGAACAATGGGCGAAGTTCACTTTCCCTGACATTCACGGGTCGCCACGGCCGTTATACTGTGTACATAATCATTTGTTAGCAGATGAGAAGGTTCCGCAGAATTTAGTTAATATATCGTCATTTTAAATCGCGTCACATACGTAGAACCTGACCCCTGACTAGGAACTACGA
The DNA here is from genome assembly GCA_912999815.1 of Campaea margaritaria. Taxonomy (NCBI): domain Eukaryota; kingdom Metazoa; phylum Arthropoda; class Insecta; order Lepidoptera; family Geometridae; genus Campaea; species Campaea margaritaria. The sequence goes on from OU538788.1 coordinate 15,203,151, forward strand.
GGACCATGGTCCTAGACACACCCAGACACAGTAAATATTTGTGATAATCGGATAACTCAAATCTGGGAATGGAACTTACAACTAAACTTAAAATAACGACGTACAAGAGAAAATCCGCCTTTGGCCCTGATCTACTGGCCTCTGGCTCTTAATCTGTTATGGGCCAGCGTGGCGCTTACCATCAAATCAACGGCTTGCTCGTCTCGTTAACGTAAAAAAAGCCTCGTAAGTATTGACTTACGAGGCTTTTTTTACGTTAACGAGAGTCATGGGGATTGCCCCATGACTCTAAAAAGCGGCGATAGCCTATTAATGGGGAGAACGTCTGTTTACGAAGAAAATCCCAGTGCGGCACGTACCAATGCCTATTTGTAAAAACATATTATATTAGATTCATAATTCAAAACATACTGAGGAAACTCACATACCCAAAAAACATTTCAAAGTAATGTGATCTACCAAACCAGACTGGGCCCCCGTGGTGGATTATAACTAGTACCTAATCCTCCCCATGAAAGGGAGGTGAGACCCTTGTTTAGCAGTGGGTGGATATGAGTTTTTTTTTTAATTTGACAGAGTGACGAATCGTTCACTCGATGATAAGTGCTACGCCTACCCATAACAGAAACAGCACCATCCAGAACCCTGCATTGCATAATCGCGCGCGGCACTGCACTGCGCTCGTCACCCTGAGACGTCAGGAAACTGTACCCTTCAAACCGGAACTCAGCAATGTTTGCACACTACTGCTTGACGGATGAATATCTGGCGAAGATGTGGTACTTCCACAGGCGGTCTCTTGCACACTACCACTGATACTGGTACAGAAGTGTATATCAAGTATAAAAATGACCGATCTGATCGGATCTGGGATAATAGGCCTGTACTATTATACAAAATTCTCCTAATACACATATAATACGCCCATGTCTTGTCCAGCCTTACCATCATTATTGCTGCGTTACGTAAACAAAGCCATCTGAGTTTTTACGAAATGCACGATTCTAAAGATACTCGGTTGGCGTGCAAGTGGGTGTTAGGCATGTTATACGTAACCCAGTAGCTCCGGATTATTATTAAGAATAGTGCTACGGTATCTCCTGCCTGTCGTAAGAGGCGTCTGAAGCCCTCGGGCTCGCGAGTGTTTCGGAGTTGGGGCTCCGACCACTCGTGCAAGCGGGCCCGGGATGGGTGGCAGGTGGGTTGGCCAAGCTATCATGGAGATTTAGATAGCAGAATACAACGCCGCTTTCGGGGTGAGCGCCAAGGCGCAGGGCGAGGGGCACTGGTGCCTCCTTCCAAAAAATCCCAAGGTACTTTGCTAATTGGTCATAGGCAAGCCAATGGAGGGATTTTAGTGTGTAAAAATCTCACATAACCCGACGGTACCTTAACGCCGAGCCGTCGGGTATCTTGAGGAAGATTTCCCTCCGACATAAACAAAAGTAATGTTATACGTATGGTGCTCTACGGCGTTACATGAGAGACTGTTGGCCTATGCAATAAATAAGATTCGGCTTCCTAAACGTAAGACTCAAAAGCTAAAAACTCAAATCGCTCACTTGCAATATAATTTATTGCAAGACGTAAAGCCTTTTTAAAAGTCAAATTAAAAAAATAAATAAAATATGAGCAATTAAATTAATGAGTCTGGTTAATAGATGAGTTTAAAAAGGAAATTTCCCTTTAAAGTGCTGGTTCGTGGATGAATCTCGCACAGAAAAAGGAAATAGTGTGGACCGCTGGAGCCAGAGCTAGTCAGGTTTCCAAACGTCGTTTATCAATTATAATATCCGGGAACGACCAATGACTTGAAGTGCGTAGGAAGAAGGTTTCGAACCAGGTGGCATTGAGTTGGTAAGCGCACAGATTACAACTAGGCCAGAACCGCCGTTCTAGTGGCATCTCATCCTATCTCAGGGCGCACTGGCTGAATCACACCACAAGGTCGAAACGGTTTCGTTCATCAGCTAATTTGGGCTATTCTATAGCAATATTACATACAATATTATATTACAATATTACATGCAATTAAAAGAATACGTACGTCACTAAACGCTGGCGGCGCCAAAAAGTTTGCACAATTTAAAGGTACAAACATACCGACGTTACCAACCAATGTAGTGATAAAAACTCAAAATGACCAAGAAATTGCAGAGATTAATAATTACTATCGCAACTGTACTATGTTGGTGTATTCGTATCAAAAGTGGATCAGCAAAACAAAGACAGTCTTTCAACGAGACCAAGAAGGTTTCTAACCCAAAAATTCGATATCATTCCACATCTAATCGCCACAATAATTATCATAGGACGCCCATTGTTTCTCTGACCTTTTATGTAACGAGGTAAAGATTACGCCACGAGGTTGTAAGCTCCAATGGAAAGTTATGTCGGACTCCTATGCCGAGCGTTAACAGTTATACTTTTCTATTTTTATTTGACTGAGTAACAAGTTTTTTTCGGTGAAGGAAAACATCGTGAGGAAACCCACATACCTACCCGAGAATTATTTCGGAGGTAGGTATGTTATCCACCAATCCGGACTTGGCCCCCGTGGTGGAGTATGGCCTAACCCTCCTCACGAAAGTGACCCGTGCCCAGCAGTGGGACGTTATGGGTTGATAATGAAAAATACGAGCAAGTCGTTCATCTGATGGTAAGCAGAACAGTTACAGTGCCACCCAGAACTTTGCCTTGCTTTATCTTGCGCGGCTCTACAAAAAAATATAAAAAAAAATTATAAATAAAATAAAACGGCACCTAAAATCAATAGAATCATCAACATAAAAAAAAAACTAAAAAGAAACAACAATGAAATCAATAAAAAACAGACAAACAAACAACACAATCAACAAAAAAAAAACCCCCGATACGAATTACACATGAACTATAGACCAACGTCCTATACCTTATACCATTTGATTGCGGAATGTCATAGGGGTAACTAAAATTTTACTGCATTAGATAACCAACCTCGATTATAAGTTTGAATGCGATCACATAAGAAGAGTTTTTCACACATTTCGGACATAATACGTATAATAAAAAACAACGTACGTACGTATTTGAAAATCAAAACAAAACAGGCTGAAACTAGGGCCGAAAGCCAACCAGACGACGAGACGATACTAATTCTTTTATTTCCTATTGAAGATTGCGAATGTCCCCTCATGCATACAGGATGATTCCATTTCATCGGTCCCGTTTTTAGATCTATCAATTCTAAGTTGCAGTGTCTGGGTTTGCATTGGAACCATACCGATTTTATCTGTAGGTTATTTGTTGAGAACATTGTTATTAGATTTTTGTTCACAGCAAATATAAGTTTCTTGCATTTTGAAAAGCGAGGGCTACTAATTTTTTTTTTACTGTATTTATACTCCTTATAGGCAAGGTTAAAAAAACGGAGCACCCTTGGTGCGCGAATCCAACTCACACTTGGCCGGTTTTTCTTTCTTTTCGGCAGTCGATAGGAAAATTCATAGCTAAATAATACAATTTTTCAATGTATTAGCTTTTCCTTTCTCGAATACAAACGGTACGCAGGTTGGTGACAAAGACTCCGGCTAATGAAAGTTTAGGGGTCCGCTCAACCAGACAACGGACAAAAAGTTATAGCTACGTTGGCGCACGGTGTATTTGCTAATTCAATATGGTAGGTAGTACTTTCATTGTCTGAAACTGTATCTGATAACAATATGTTATTGAAATATGAATACCTACCAAGAGCCTGGCCTTTACAATGTTGCTTCCTTTTGGACTTACGTTAGTTGTAGGTTATTATGTTATTCTATTAATAATTAAACAACTGTAATGAAAATAGATCGTACGTTATGGATATTCTGTTTTCTTAAAGAAAAAAAAGCACATAAAAATGTATGATGAATAACCACTATGGGTAAAAAAATGGATGACCGATGTAACGTTACGCCCTTTTGCCTTTTACGGTAAAAGGGCGTAAGTCACAAATTATAAAGAGGCTACCTATTCCAAACGAGAAGAACCCAAAAGGAAAATTTCTGGAGAAGATACCTTCTCCTTTTTAGAAGGGGAGTCAACATTTATGAATTGATGTTCCATCGTAACTTAATTAAGACATACTTGGTAATATACCACGTTTGCAGCAGCTACCCTACGTAAATAATTCAAATACCAATGTAAAAATCCGCCGGCCATTCCACTATACAATATTTATGTCTGGACTGATTTGTGTTCGGACTTACTTACACCCTACTAATATCTGTAAAGTTACTTTTAATGTATGTATGTATGTATGTATTTTATGTATGAAATAAATAAATTAATAAATTATAAATGCGAAAGTTTGTGAGAATGGATGGATGGATGGATGTATGTTCCTCTTTCACGCAATAACTAAAAAACGGATTCGAATGAAATTTGGAACAGATAGTTTATAACCAGGATTGAGTGATATGGTACTTTTTATCCCGATAGTATGTTCCCGCGGGACAAAACGGGAACTACGCGGGTGAAACCGCGGGGCGCAGCTAGTAATCAATATTTCTATAGGTTCCCTTGTTACTGGCCTCACTTCCGATAGGGTAAGAGGGACCGGAATGCCAGACCGGGATGCCGGGAGCCAGACATTGGAATGCGAAGTAAACAATACGGGTAATAGCATACAAAAAACGAGCAGGAAGAACCCTCACCCCTCGTAACTTTACGAATTGTTTTTCATGCCATCTGACGATTCTAATATGAACTCGAACAAGTGCCCCTTTTTAAGTGCCAACGAATGTTCGATGTCAGTAGATGTCAGCAGTGTAGACACAAAGACTTTTCGAGAGCGTTGTAAGTGGCATTACGTATTCGATATACCAATTTAGGTACTTATCCACTAATATTTGCAAAAGCCGGCTCTGATAGTCCTCAATTAAGTCTTTGAATTGAAACATTATTATAAGGGCCTCATTAGTGGCCTTCCATTAATTACATGGTGTTTTTTTAGCATTTTTAACCCCCCGTACCCCTTGGTAATACGCGGTGAGGTTTAACACTCACTGCTAAGCCGATTTGCTTGTCTACCCACTGTTGCGGCTCGGCACACTCCATAGTGTTTTCCCATACAACAAACACAACAGTTGTGTTTTCCCGCACTCGCGGCAAGTTATGAAAAACACGACAGTTGTGTTCTCAGCACTGAAAGTGTTAAAACTACCCCCCTCCCCCCCTCAATCACGTGTATTTTTTAGTACTTACAAGAATCTTTAAATTAGAATATAATCTTTTTTTCATTTTTAGAATAGCCGCTATTCGGTTTAGTAATCGCGCGTTTGATGAAAAAATAAATACACGTGATAACTTACTACACCCCCCCTCCTCCCTCGTGATATTTCGTGTTTTTTTTAGACTCCCTACAATAATATTGTACAGTAATATTGTACAGTAATTTTATACAGTAATATTGTACAGTAATATTGTATAATATTAGGTTTAGTGCATGTTATAGATCGCTTTGGTAAATCTTGAAATATTGGAGAATGCTTTGGTAGTTTCTATTCAATACTGTTGCACAATATATTGCACAATATTATTCCACAATATTATTGTAAAATGTATGCTATGGCCTTATTTTAGTAGGTACGTACCTGAATAATTTTGTAATGTTGAATGTAAATTTTTTGCGCGTAAAGGCTTTTGTCTGAAAAACTAATTGTCATTAGTTGGATGAAGGATATTACGATCGCCTGCACAATGAAATGTTAATGAAGCCTCAGGTCAAACTAACACCAAAACAAGAGGTGGACAGTTCAACGCTGTATACGAAGATAATCAAATATGTTGATCCGGTCGCATGCAGGCGTCTCTCGCACCACATCCCAATCATGTCATGGTGATAGTACTGAATAAACATGAGGGCTGGCATTTTTGAATAAAACACTCCAAGCCCCCTACGGCCGCGGGATAAAAATCAAGGCATAAGTTTGCGCTCTAAAAATTACCATAAAACAGGTTTAAAGCATCCACCACTTAACTGCATCGTGCTGACAAAATGCGCAAATCGCGAGAAGCTAAAACATAAAAAAAATACAAACGAGTAATTAAAGCAAATGCAACGTGTCGCTACTTTCTCCTTGAAGTAACTTAGTAAGGAAATGTAGCTTTGTGCGAATTCAATTTTAGGACTTCTGCTGTATAGTTAATGGGAAATGAAACAAAGGGAGGCAGTATTCTAGATGACTTTCAGGTTGCTCGTATAGTGATCAGCGCAAAACGCCCATAAGCGACAACCTTGAATGCAAAAACGCAACGATCGTCCGCCCTAATATATACAACCTGCATAGATATATAGGCAAATTTTGATTTGGATCGAAAAAGATGTGGAAAATAAAATGCTTCTGATCCGCAGTAACTATTATTTAATCTGAGCGTCCATAATCGACTCTAAGGGGTTCAAAATAAATACAATCAACATGAACCTAGTTACTATTGGACATAATGTAACTGTGGTTACTTCATAATGCTTCTTATCGGAAACAATAAAAATAAAGTACTTAGGAGTACTTTACGTATGTAATGAATTTCAATTAGTTTCTCCAGTAACCTGACCCAGAGTTTACGTTTCGGAGTATTTGAATATCAGTTAAAGAAGACGCATTTTCTAGATGGTAAGTTACATCTGAAGAACTTCCATCTTATAAGGAGGGGGTCGTGAATTCAAATCAATTGAGGAAACCCACATACCATCCCGAGAATTATTAATGAGGTAGGTATTTTATCCACCAATCCGTGCTCCCGTGGTGGATTAGGGCCTAATCTTCCTCACGAAAGTGAAGGGAGATCCGTGATGATTATTATGAAGTTATGTCCGCATTTTTAGGAGCAACTGTTCTGTAGTATATAACCAATATTTTAACTAGTCATACTATAATACGCTGTGAGTTAAAATACATGTTTGGAATCAATTCTTCTTGTAAAAAATTATTGATTAGCACCATGATTACCAACCCATATCCACCCACTAAGAACGGCTCTCACCTCACTTTTGTGAGGAGGATTAGGCCATAATCCACCACATGGGCCCGGTTCTCATTGGATAATTCTCAGGCCTGTGGATTACTGTAAGATGTTCTAATTGAAACTTTTTTAATTTTATCTACTTGCACGACCTATATCTACTTGATTTAAACTGCGCAGTAACTTCATTAAATAAGTTCTAAGTTATTTTCGTGTATCCATGTACAATCGTCTCTTTCAATCCTACTCGTCAGTTCAGTTCTCGTCAGATATCATTTGAATACAAAAGGAGAGCAACAGTTGACCCAAAAATACAGGAAATTTTAGGTATTTTTCCAGTCTCAAGACTTCGCAATCTTAAATCCTGTGGGGCAATGCAATCGGCACAAAGAGGAGTGGCGCTAACCATTAAGCGAACGATCTGCGCATCTCGTCAATCAAAGTATGTGTTCATTTACCATTTTTGAGGACTCCCAATCAAAATAGTTCGTTTAATTGCACATTGTGAAATAAAGTTTCTTTAGATTCTATTTTATGTGCCAAAAATAATATGTAGTAAATCGAGACGAATCGGATGAGGGGGTGAATCCGATCATACATAAGAAATTCGGTCATATTTTTAAAATCCACGGTTAACAAAATGTAACCAAACAGCGCAAAACACATAGCTTTTATCCACCTGGACGCGCCGAGAATAATCAAGCTTGACATAACCTCACGGGTCAGTCCAGGCGACGCTTCCCGGATGACCGCTCTTTTCGTGAAAAAAAGAAAGTTCAAAATCTGAAACACGACTATTGAAAAATCATGCTCTAAAAATTATGAAACAAGAAAATATTCTCATATGAAATTGTCACGTACAAACTATTCAATATTTATCTATTATTATTATTATTATTTTATTGTTTATTTATTTATTTATTTTTATTTTATTTTACTAGCTGTGCCCGGCCTCGCTTCGCTGTGGCACATTCGCACATTCGCTGATATGTCACTGATGAAAAAAATAGATAAAAACAATCCGTGATGCGGATTATATATCATGCTAAAATTTCAGCTCGATCGGTGCAGAACTTTTTAGTTTTTGAAGCGTACACAAACCAACATAACATTTTTATATATATAGATTAATAACCGAAAATTAAGCCCTTTCACTTGATATCCAATTCGGCGTTATTTAAGTTTTTTTTTAGTTTATTACCTCATCTAGATGTTGCCATGTTGATGTAACCTTATATACCTTATAAACAGGACGATAAAGACGCTTTCAGCGATACCTCATTACATACATCCCCATATCATACGTACCCATACATACATACATAGATACATGTATACCGGTCGAAATCATGTCTCCATTTTGTTCCTTGTGAGCTTTTTCCTAGAAAACTAATCATCTCCCTGCATTAAGGTGAACGAAAATTCTGTCTGAAAACGGAATTTCAAGGAAACGTATGCAGACATATTCCAGGACAACTTTAAAGGGATTTACTAAAATATATGCAGCGCTGTCTGATGAGCTAGCAAGAAATCAAGAGACTATTGTGAAGTATTTGAGAGAGTTCTCAATTTACAAGCTGCTTAGAAAATAAAAATGGTACAGAGAATATCAAATGAAAATTTAGTAATATATTTTTCAAAACCGTTTCAACAATTTGTAGTTATTATCAAAAGATTTTTACGAAATTTGCTTATCTTGATAAAACTGTTAGCGCAGAATCTGTTAGTTACACTCGCTTCTGTACTGTTCCCAATCATTGTTACAGAAGACATAATATCGTTGGTTAAATGCGAAGGGGCCACTTTCCAAAATGTCTAGCAAAGTTTTTTTTATTTGTGGCCCCTTCGCATTTAACCAGCGATATTATTATATCAAAGAATGAATACTTTTAATCGTAATTTTACAAAATAAACGAATTTCTAATATTTTCATTTGTGGGGCCCCTTCGCATTTAACCACCGATGTATAACATACCATTGTAAAAAATATGATTTAACTCGTAAAAAGGATCACAATTTTTTTCTTTAAGTTTAATAACACATATATAACGTAAATTTAGACGGTCGGAATCTACTTGTATCACATTTTCCGTAGCTCTATCTAGGTATCCATATCTCATTAGGTTCACAGATATGTAGTTCGCTACAAAAAATCCCTAAGAGAGAAAGCGTTTCCGAACCTAACGTATAAATGGCATTAACACTATAAATAGCTCTAATATAAACGACCTCCACTCACCCTTCATATTTCTGCCATTTCTCTTTCCCAGTAGCCAAGACAAATTGCGACTTATATTAATAGTGACAAACAAGTGGTCAATTGGATGTTTACCTACTGAAACGATATTGACATTTCGTAAAAATTTAAGAAGGCACTTATTTGAATTACCTAAAAACATACATAGACTGATAAGGACAATATATTCCTTTGCGTCGCTCAGTCAGGTACAAAATAATGTGTTAAATTTTTTTTTCTAATGTTGTTGTAAGTAGTAAATTATTTTTTCATCCCATGTATTCGAAAAGAGGCATTTTGCTCTTCGATAAGTGCGAGCAAAGTGGGTCTTTTCTGCGCATTTAATAACAGTGACGAAATGAGTTTTGAATTTGGAACACTGTTTAATTAAAAAGTTTGAACGCAATTCGCTTCAATAAAGTCCTGGCCGGTAATAAAAAAAAACAGCGCGTGCAGACGCGGCATTGGCTATCCAAATTTAAAAAAAATTGGTTGTCTGTAAAGTTGGTTTACGGACGATATTTTAACGTGACAACGTCGTAACATAACATTGATGAAGTGCTTGCATACTTTTATGAATAAAGATGAATCATTTTTAATAATAAAAGAATAAATACTTGAAATTATACTAGTAATCAGATTTTTAAAATGCAAGAATAATTAACCTGTCAAGAAGAGAAGAGAGATAGATGCGGCGCAAGCGTACAATGAGCGTTACGGGACAATGTGTCAACTTTTTCTTGCATGCATCGATTCATTAGACGTTGTCACGTCAAAAGATTTTTTTCTCGTATGATGAACTTTTCTCATAGCTTGGGATGAAAAGTATCGTGTACCACACGGTAACAAAATTATTTAAGCTCGAGCGAAGTACTTTGACTCCCTCGCTACGCTTAGGATTCTACTCTAGAACCCCTCGCTTCGCTCTGGATTCAAATCTCGCTCTCGCCGTAAATACATTATTTTGTTCCCTTGTGGTACAATCTACTATTGCCAATCACAAATAAGTACTTAAGATAATAAGTGTGATTGGTTTCTGCTGTGGTTTGTACTAATAAATTAATAAATCAAACTATTTCGGTTCGCTAATCATAAAATATGAATACTCGTACTTACGTGATCGCTGCAGGGGCATTTCCGTCTAAAAAAGAAAATAACCGAAGCTGAAACTCAAATAAAATGTAAAGAAGCATAAAATAGTACAATACAAGATAATGATTTATTGAACCCCATTAGACTATCCCCCTTATTTATAAAAAGTTATCGAACGTCACTTAGTACTGCGCAGTACAAATTTATAGTTCGCGATTTTATGAAACGTCATATAATTTTTTATGAATTAGGGGTTATGATGACACCCCAGACATTTCACACAAATATGCTGATTATATAGCTCACCCAATGTATATAAATAACAACAATAAACAACTCGTTAAGTAAGTCTGTTCATGCATTTTCCAGCCCTTTGTATATAATTATTACACACACATTTAGCGCGTGTTCAAACGTCACCGTGAATAGTTAAATAAGCCTAATTGTACGGAGTGTCCGAGCTGTGTTCATACGTGACCTGGTAAGCAAACACACGTAACCGCGTCGGTGAACCATGGTAAACGTCCATAGGTCTCAGCACGAATAGTTAAATCCATCCATTTTAAGGCTTGAAACTGAACTGCCCTGCTAACTATCACCACCAATATCGCTAAGCGTTCATAAGTCGACCAAAGACATTTATCCAAAGAGATCGTAACAATTTGTTTGCTTTTATGGGAGTTTATTATACTTAGCTTAATCTCATTCTCTTCAGTCTATTCTTGAGTGACGTCACGTCACGTTGGGTGCCAATCTAGGCCGTTCAGTTTACGGCCTTAAAATGAACTGCATGGAATAAGAATAAGTACGTGGTTACCCCTCAGATTTCAGATTCAACGTTTGCAGGTTCCTTCCTTGTAGTGAAACAAACAAACGAACGGAACGGACGAAATTAATTATTAATCATTAAAATTTCATAAACATTTTACGATTAAACAATCAAGGTGTTAAATTGTCAGAGTTCCCTTATTGTTATTTAATCACCTTAAGGGTAAATTTTTAATATCATATTTATTTATAACTAATCTAAAGCCTAACAAATAATTTTCAAAGTTCTAGCTCCAAAAATGACGAAACTTCCATACAAACTTTCAACTCATATTAACCCTTCATCCCTTCCCGTCACCATAAACCCTCTACAACCACTTTTTCGGTTTAAAAAGAGTACCCTATCACTCAATCCTGGTTATAACCTATTTGTGTTCTAAATTTCATTAAAATCCGTTGAGTAGTTTTTGCGTGAAAGAGGGAACAAAAACATCCATCCATCCATTCTCACGAACTTTCGTATTTATAATAATATAAGTAGGAAGGAGGAAGTAGGATTAGAAGGAAGTAGGATAGTTAATATAAGAATAGAATAGACTAGAAAAACTCTTTATTCTACACCAGAAACAAAAATAAACACAGTACAGAAGAATTACAATAGGTAAACAAATAAGAGCACTCTATATCTGGTCTCCTTTCAAAAAAAATAATCTAAGTTAAAATCGGTCAATCCCTTTGGAAGCTAATGGCACAGACAGACATATCTGATCTGTCTGTATCTATATAGATACGCCGATACACACGCCCCTCTTTTTGCATGGGGGAGATTGAATATAGGGATTCGACCAGGACTGGTTTCTGTAACGTACTTATTCCCAACATAACCGCAAGGGGTAAGTCGCAGCACGACAATGATTCTATTAAATTATAACAGAAAAAAAAAACTAAAAAATACGCTACTAAAAAGTAGAAAATAATCAATTTTATGGTATAAAAGCACCACCCGCATGTTTACCTTAAATTTATTTATTTTTCTACTTTTTAGGTCGGCTTGCTACTAAATCGTGTTTTTTATTTTTTTATTTTAGTAGTTATTATGTATTTTTATTTATAATTTCAATTATTATTATTGTACTGTCATCGGTCCTTGATAAGTTTGCAAAGTTTCAAATAAATCCGACGTTTTGAAAGGGGTGAAATCACATTCAAAGATTTCGTTACATACATAGATACATATCCACCAATCAGGCCATGGCCCCCGTGGTGGGTTATGGCCTAGCCCTCCTCGCGAAACTGAGGGGTACCGTGCTCAGCAGTGGTACGATATGGGTTGTTGATGATGATGATGATAGATACAATTCGTGTGTCGCTTTATTAAATTCGTTAGTAATAAAATTCGTGTTAAAAAGACGTGTCGCATATCGCATGTCTTACTGTGAGGAAAATAGTGGTAGTTACACACCTGTTGTTGTTTCCGGCACGTGTAAAAAACGGCCTGAAGCGATGAATGAGTGCCCAGAAGGTTGCTGAGAAAGAATACAATAGGTAGATTCTACATCAGTTGTGTTTGGTTGGTAGTTTTACCTTTAAGAAGTTAGTTATCTATATATATAAAAACGTTATGTAGGTTGGTGTACGCTTCAAAAACTCAAAAAGTTCTGCACCGATCGAGCTGAAATTTTAGCATGATATATAATCCGCATCAAGGATTGTTTTTATCTATTTTTTTCATCAGTGACATATCAGCGAATGTGCGTGGCCGGGTACAGCTAGTAATTAATGAACTCATGTGATCGATGGGAAAAATCTAGTACCAAGTTGGTTGCTTGTTAATCTTGGGTTCGATTCCCGCGCGGGCAAAGCTTTGAGAGAACCAGTATTTGCTCAGAGTCTGGGTGTCTGTGGGACCATGGTCCTCGTAGTAGGGAATCCTAGTTAGGGGTCAGGCTCTAGGGATGTGATCGTAACGCGTTAAATTAATAAATTTAATGTTAACACAGCATCATAATAATTTATAATACAACTAGCGGACCCGAAATACGTTGTTCTGTCCAAACGTAAATTCCAAAAATACCTGAACGAACACGGATAGTCGGAACCGCCATTTTTGTAATCCGTGAATACGAAAATTCCAAGGTCTTCCTATTATTACACCGATGCTTTCAGAACAGCGAATCGGTGGTGCTAATTTAATTCAGGTGCGTTTTGATCCTGAAGCGGAGACTCCGCCCATTTCAAACTATGATTTATTCTACTGTACACTGTTTCCAACAAAATAGCATTCGGCCAGCCAATAGGGAACAAGCTGTAGGGTTGGCTAGTTCATAGATAGCATACCTACGTGGGCATCCGCAGCTCAAGTTTAGTCAGTGCTTGGCCACCCTTAACGTCGCGAACACGCGCCGCGCAATGGCCTCCGAGAGGACCGGAATTCGCGAACGGTATCTGCTGAGGACCGACGGCTCGACTATGGACCCCTTCTGTCCAGAATGCGGCCAAATTATTAGGTAAGTAATTAATTAAATATTTCTTTTATTCCGTTTTTTTTTAAATAAAATTATTTTATACCAGTTTTTGAAAAATAAAATTCTTTTATAACATGTGTTCAAAATTTTAAAATATTCCAGGCGTATACGCACAAGAGTGGATGAAATATATTAATGAAAATATGCCATTAAATTTAATAAATATTTTAAAACCAGCTAATTAAATAGTGTTAAAAATTAAATTGATTACTAGTAATGGATAACATTTTTAATAATGCCGAATATAACTTTTTCGGTTCACTAACTACGTTAAATCCCGATTTGATTAAGTTTGTGAATATTTGTGGCTTTATCCACATGGAAAATAATAAAAAGTTAGAAGAATCATAATTAATAGGCTCTAGTTTAGTATGGTTTTTGGCAATAAACCATTTATTTTATTATTAACCAAGGAATTCCTAAACGTCAAATTTTATTAAAATTGGGTCAGCCGTTAGGGAGTTGAGCGGTAACACACACACATAACCCACACAATTATTTGCATACGTAACTATTTCGGATTTATATTTTACATCTCTATTTGATGTGTTAATTTTTCTACGTTATTTTTCTTATGTTGCGTGGGGTCAAGTAGGGTGGCCTTTATATTTTAGGGTTCCTTACCTAAAAAATAGAAAGGAACCCTTTTTGTTGTCCGTATGTCCGTATTATTCAATTTATATTTATTATTAGATTTAACGGGCTCTTTTAGCTAAAAAAAAAAACAAAATTATAAGTAATTGCGATCAAAAGGTATGACCGTTTACCGTCCGTCCGTCCGCCTGACCGTCGTTGACCCAGAATTATGAAATTCGGCAAGAAGCAATGTACAGGAAAAAAACTGAACGCCGTAATGTGTAGTTCAATGGCAAAATAATGTGGAATGGGACGCATTAGATGAAGTAAAACTTGAACAAAAACAATATTTTTATAATAAATTTCATAAAAGATATTTAAAAAAAAAATACGAAACGTTTCTCTCTCTTTCTATCTTCACTAACTTACATCTCCCACTCAACTTCCGTTCACCTCGCCCGATCGTACTTTCCGCAACGCATTCACCAGGCTACTCCCCCAATCAAGTGTGCGTAAAGAAGTTTTACTTCAAAAAGCCAATTTACTAATACAAACTTATTATTTGAGTTTGGTGCAATAACCATTTCTTGGTATCGAACGATCAATGATATTGGATGCTTTCTTATGACCTACAAGTTTGTACGGAACCCTCGGTGCGCGAGTCTAAGTACTTGGCCGGTTTTTTCTTCTTACAGGTACTCGTTCAGCTAATTTATAGCTTAAATTTGCATTTTTTCAATGCATTTGTTACCTTTCTCGCGTATAAACGGTACTCGATTTGGTGACAAAGACACTGGCCGTCGAACGTAGGCGGGCGGTGTATTTGCTAAATCAATTTGGTAGGTAGTATCTATATTGGGTGAAACTCTATATTTTAATAAGCTGTAATTGAAATATGAATAGTACCAAGAGCCTGACCTTTACAATGTTGTTTCCTTTTGGACTATTCTGTGTCTTTCTATATTAATTAAACAACGGTTATAAAAAACAACGTACGTAATTAGATATTCTGTTTTCTTATGGAAAAATAGCAATACTAATTATGGAATGGCAATTACATGTTTTGTTGGTGGGTAATTAATACGCTCTACTTTTTTATATTAAAGCTCTTGATGTAAACCAGCGTTTAAACTTCCAAGACAATTGACAGAAGATTAAATAACAAGAAATCTAGATTAAAAGAATACAATTTAATTAATTGTCATAACTACGGTTACTCTATTTGTTGATTAATTTCGTTCCTTAGAACACTATTGTCCAGTGCTGCTCAGATTTGTAATTATGCAATACAAAATTAAGTATTTTTTCGTTTAAAAATGTACCTATTCAACTATTTAAATACTACGACTGTATTCATATTTTTTTTTAATTACGGTAAACATTTTGTCTTTAACTTAATTGGTCAGACCAAAGTGGCTAGTCCGTGAGAGTTAGCTTGTTAGTGGCGGAATATTTCAAGTTCACCTTGACAACTGTTCCTGAAACTACATAAATTTAGAACATAAACATTTCAGAGTATCTCAAATTTCAACAAAATCAGTTTTGCCGTCGTAAGATCGGAAAAAACTTCGCATTTATAATATGCCCAGCTTCCGCCCGCGGCGTATGTACAAAATAAGCGTAAACTCAAACATAATATGTTTTTTATTGAAAAACTTGTCGTGTGCCCGCGCCTTCGCTGGCGTACATGAAACCCCATTATAGAAAATATGCAACAAAGACTAGAACATAAAATTTTAAATTCATTATCTTAGTGTGTGCCTTTCTATATTTTCTCTCAGCTACAATGCTCCTTTATCATCAGCTTATAGAAATAATAGACACCCTGATAAATTTCGTTGTTTCAAAGATCCAAACGTAATAAAAGTATGACGCATTCTCATTTACGTCAAGGGAATCCTTATTAAGGGCCAGGCAGCCCTATTACGAACCGCACGACACTCTCGCAACGGCTGTAAATCTCGCTATCTTTGCTGTCAAAAGAAACACTTTTAAAAACAGAATACAAAAGCTTGATTATTTTTTCCAATCTAATGCAGTCGTTAGCGCTTGAAGCAATGTTCGATTCGACCTGTGACAGGAGGGAGAATTCATAGACGGGTGATTTACCGTAATCATGATTTCCAGTGACATGTTGCGGCTCGATTGCTTTCGCCACAAAGCTTCACGTTGTTAAGGGGTGGACATTATGCGATCGTGATGCGATGTTAATTTATTATTCTCTTTCTTTATTCCTATTTAAATCGTTTTCTTTTTGCTATTAGCATTTGGCAATACACTTATGTTTTTTTAATTTTACTATACTAGTTTTGACGCGCGGCTAGAAAAGAAATATCCCATCGACCTTTTTTAGAATAGAATAGAATAGAAAATAGAATAGAAAAACTCTTTATTGTACACCAGAACCAAAAATAAACACAGTACAGAAGAATTACAATAGGTAAACAAGGGTAGTACAATGGGCGGTCTTATCCTTGAAAGCGATTTCTTCCAGACAACCTTTGGATGGACAGTAAAAACCATAACTGACATAGATAACTGTTCATTCAGCCGTTTCGGTGTGGAGGCAATTACGAACATTTACGTGGATAAAAAACACCCAATGTTTGATTTCTTAAAGCATGAGTTTCGTAAAATATACACATTCATGTTTAATTAAAATCGATTTAGCGGCTTTGAGTTTCACCCCATACGAATCAACGTCCCGACAAAGTATCACTTTAATTAGTAGGGTAATACCGGAACCCGCTAGCTCTCCGCAAATATCGATTTAGTTTTTTTTTTTTGAAGCAATAAAGTGGCTTGTCTTTATAATGTCTGAACATTGGGCTAAAGCTATTTAGCAGCTTAATTTATTTAATAGTCTCGTGGATGCTGAACCATCGATACGAAGAAGAAGAAGATGTAAAATTAAGGAACTTTTTGAATTCTACACAACCTAAGAATGCTTATCTAAACTCGACTCTAACATTGTAAGGAAAATATTATAAGGAAAATATTACTTCACGCCATCTGTAACTATGTAGAATTGGTTCAAACCTGACATTTGTTTGAACGAATACATTATGAAGGCATATTTTACTTAATATTATTACTTCGAGAGTCGCGTCGGGCGGAAAGCTGAAAGAAAACAAAAGATCCCACACTAAATCCGACTCATGACTGGTTAATGAACATAGAAATTAAAACTCGAATACGTACCTACCAGTTACGTAAATAATGTTTTGAAAATTAAATTCTAGTTCTTCAAATACGGGTTACATTATTATTGGAGTCGCACCGAGTTCACAATGGAGTTCAGTTCTAAAGTCATGAACATAATTGTCGATTCAGATGGATCTATCCAATTGCTAATGGATTTTGTGGAGTGAACCGGGTGATTGACACCGCTGCATGTCCAGTGTCCACCGGGCGCCGTCATCGGGAACGAGACCGGACGGCCGAGATTTCTGCGCTCGGATTACGGCGGCCGTGCGTTGGACAAGGGGGGATTGTATAAGCATAATTATTCTGTGCATCGCTCCTGTATCTCTTCTTCGACGACGTCTTCTTGTTCTCATTGACGGCGGACAGTGGACAGACAGTGATATAGATAGATAAACTATTGAAACACCACGGAACTTAATTACGAGAACAAACAAACGGAGACATTCTTTAACACTTTGACTGCTGAGCCGTTTTGCTTGTCTAGCCACGGGTGCGGCTCTGCACGCGCCATAGTGTTTTCCCATACAACAAACACGACTGTTGTGTTTTGCCGTACTCGTGGCAAGTTATGAAAAACACGACAGTCGTGATTTCAGCAGTGAACGTGTTAAAGCGGCAATATGTTATAATTTTATTTATAGTAAAAGCCTGTAAGAATATTATCTCACCTTATTTAATTAGTTCTGTAAAATGTGGTATTATGCTGAAGACGGCCAGCAACATAGACGAGTTTAGAGCCGCTGGCAAGATTGTTGGCAAAGTCGGCGGCATAGCATGTAGGCCTAAGCGGCAAACCGCACAGGAGAGACGCGGCGCGCAGCATGACGTCACTTGACACCTTTTGGAGTAAAACTTCTTTACTCACGCTTGACTTGGAGAGTTAGATGGTGAATGCGTTATGAAAAGTATGATCGGACGAGGCGAACGGAAGTTGAGAGGGAGATATAAGTTAGTCAAGATAGGAAGAGAGACAGAGAGTTACGTATCGTATATTTTTTTTAAATAACTTTAATTAACAATTTTTTTGAAATACTTGTTTTTGAAATATTTTTTTAGTTGAAGATTACTTCTACTATGGGTCGCAGCTCACATTTCGTTTTTTTTACATGTAATGCATTAAAACCCGTCAAAGTGACTGCATTCATCTGTTTTTCACTTAAAAGCATATCTACACATAATAATATCGCCGGCTTTACCGGATCTACCGGTTAATGGACGTCTTGAACCTGCTGAAATTTACGTTCAATGAATCTGTTACACAGGTAAATACAATAGATTTAGGTGAGGCCTTTGGGCGGCATGACAAACTAGAAACTATGAAATGTGTTAAACATATAAAATAATATATCTAATGATGTCTATGAAACATAATAAAGTAAGTAGGCAAAACTAAATCACTTGTACAAGCACTTAAATCTTATAATATAAGTACATAGAAAAAATAAGAAAGAAATCAAATAAACTGATCAACTAAATTAACTAGTTAGACGGCTTCAGTTTGAAAAAGAACATTTTCCATTTAAGTGGTGATTCACCGTTGAATCTCGAACTGGAATAGAAAAGAAATGAACAGCAAAAAATCAATAATCATAACTACCTTTGTATCAATTTTTAAATTTACTAATACGACTTAACAGTTATTACTAACTATCAAAGGAATAGATAATGAACCAGCATTGTGGATGATACATGGATTAGGCATTCTAACAAACAAGGAGTTGCAATCACGGCGTACGTCAGGCGGCTCGTTCAGCACTGTAGGACCCGTGACATATAGCTTCGTATTCTAGAACGCTGCTCAGGTTTGGATCTCCACTTGAGCATCGAGCTCCAAACCAATAATTGGTACTCGAATGTACGCTTCCCCTTCTATGCAAAGATGCTCAGTTTTGGAGCTGATGTTACACAAGGCATAGCTTTTGCATTGTGTGTCTAGGGTGAGTCTAGACTCCTAATGATGCCGTATCGATGGGTAACAAAAGATCTAGTCTCTTAGATTTCTAAAGGAGTTTCATTTCAAATTTCAAAGCCTGTATAGCCCGTCAATAGCTTGAACTCAGACTGAGAACTGAGAGATATTATATTTACGATAAAGTACCCATCCAGACCGTTGGGGCTATGCAACACGGTGCAGGTCAGCTCGAGTTCGTTTGATTTTGACGTTTGATTGCCACGGGACTCGTCATTCGTATTGAAATGACGAGTCCCGTGGCAATCAAACGTCACAATGAAACGAACTCGAGCTGATCCGCACCGTGCTGAATAGCCTCGCGGGCTCCCGTGGTGGCCTAACCCTCCTCACGATAGTGAAGGGACACCCGTGCTCAGCAGTGAGACAATAGTGTTTATGATGATGATGATAAATATAATTCTAGTAACATCACTGTGGATTTATGAGCCTTTAATAGTTTGGAACTGTTGTTTTATGAAGTAGATATTACATAGTTACAGCTTCAGCCCGCTGTTTCACCTGCGTGGACTATTATAAGATAGAGAACATACGCGACAATTTTTCAGACCGACGAATATTAATTCTAGAAACAGTAATTTCCTCTTCTTCTCTTCTTATCGGTCTCTTTACACATCTGTGTTTATGAATAGTGCGCCCTCAAATAAATTTTCTGGGCGTTTTAAAAGCAAATTCGACATATTCCTCAGCCATACTTGGAGTTGGAACCAAAGATGTTTTATATCTGATATAAACAAAGTAAATGCCAAACCTAGTAACCAAAATCAGAACATTACAAAAAAAAGTGTTATGAAGAACACTGTTTCTTGCTAAATAATTGGGAGTATGGGGTTTGATAAAAAATAGTTCTTAGAGTGGCGAGGGTAAAACAGAATCGAGTAACATATCTCAATGCAAAGTTGTATCCGGTAAATGTTACAGACAGGCGGGCTTCACGAACAGGTGAACGACGTCCAACTTCGTTAGGGGAAGGAAGGGGAAAATCTTTTGAATTATTTGTTTTATTTTAAAATTTAGAACATCAAGATAAACTTTAACTATTTGGTAATCAACTTTTTAATAGGAATCGTATCTTAGCACCGGTAAGCACCGGCTTACCTTACTTTGTAGCAGGCTACAAAGTTTCTGAACCATGGTTCACCAAATAAACTTTCATCTGTGGTTTTTGTAATGCGCTCTGTTGAGATAACTGGCTGCGGGGATCTCGTTGCAAGTGCTAATCGGTAACATTAATTATAATATTCCACATTCTAGGTTACATTTCATTTGAATATTGCAGCATTAAAGCGGTGGTAGCCTAGTGGAAGAACGTCCGCCTTCCAATCAGAAGGTCGTGAGTTCAAATCGCAGTGCAGGCACGTACCAATGTGTTTCTTGTAAAACATATATGCGTTATTATCACTTGCTTTTCGGTGACGGAAAACATCGTGAGGAAACCCACATACCTACACGAGAATTATTTCAGAGGTAGGTAGGTGATCCACCAGTCCGGATCTGGCCCCCGTGGTGGATTATGGCCTAACCCTAACCGCACGAATGTGAGGGCAGACCCGTGCCCAGCAGTGGAACGTTATGGGTTGATGATGATGATGATGATTGCGGCTTTGTACAATGAGATAAGTTTGAACGCCGTAGTGACCGGATTAGTTAGCTATGATTCTGTATCCCCATGCAAACTGCATCAATAGCAACGGGATATTTACGGCAGTTTCCCCGCATAGTTCCAGTTTTTCCGCAAGAACTCTGCATTTGCCAGGTTGAAAACCACCATGCCACTTACGAATAATTTAAAATCGCGAAAAAACCCAATTGTCAAATCGTAAGTTCATACACGAATCTCAGAGAAAAATCATTGATAATAATCATTCCTAAACTTTCCAATTTTCCCAATTTATCTCTTCATAAGAACGTTTCGCGGACCAAAACGAAAATTGGAAAAAAGTCCCTATCGCCCGTCCCTAGCAAAGACCTCCCTTTATTCTTTCTATGACTTCCTTTACAACTGTATATTAACTGCAAATCGGTGTTTCACCCCCATCATTTAAGTTTTCCTGGAAGACCTTATGTTCGCGTTTGACTACTATGTCATCTGATGGAGTTTACTTGTACAATTTTCTTTCAATATAAAAAATCTCAGAATCGTATTAATAGTTCGAAAGGTTACCTTTTCATCCACGAGATTCCGTTTTTTCCCTAGAAACTGTACATTTCTCGGAATGAAATATAATCTTTGGCACTCAGGGATAATGTAGCTTAATTCCTAACAATAACAGAGTTTTCAGAATCAGATCATCAGTTCGGAAGATTACCTCTTACAAAGAATAAACTCACAAACAAGCCTTGTCTCTTTAGTGTAGGAGTGTAGATATAGTGTGGATTGGACAATCTTTGTAGAACGAGTTCAGTTCGTCCCCTATCTCTTAGCGGTAAGCCACACTGAAGAGGTGCGGCGCTGCATGACGCCATGCGGCTTTCTTCGTATGACCCGAAGCTCCGAACTCAAATCATTTATCGCAAGTAGGTAAAAATGATGCTCTTTTACAAGTCAAACACGTCGCATATACATGGAGAAAAATAAATCAAATATTATCTCCTAAACTAATGATTAACTGAGACGAAAGATACTTCGGGTTCCGAAGTGAATCACAGTCCGCAGGCGAAACGTCACTACATATTGAGAAATTATCAAAATGGACGAATACTAAGTTAGTTACTAGTACTATTTTTTTATTTACCGATCCCTAAACTGGATCCAAGTTGCCCGTCACTGACGTGATGACTGCAAGCGTGCTGTCAGTGACGCGCCGCCAAAGTATGCCGATCTCGGTTCAGACTATTGCGGCGCGCTGCATTACGCCACTCAATGCCATCTTCATACAAAATGTATGGAAGGACGACGCGCGCCGCAGCTCTCAGTGTGGCTTGCCGCTTACGTTGCGTATTGGTATATTGTTTGACGCCTCCGTCGTAGGGTCGAGCACGCTGATATTTTGCTCCAGTCGAAACTCAATTAGTGGAGATTTTAGCTCACAATTAATGCTTTATAAGTGCGTCCGTGCGACACTTGATCAGTTAATTAAAACCCTACTCGACAGGGGATAGTGGAAAAGAGGGGTCTGCCTGTTTTGCATATTGCCATTGCCGGAGTGTACCTATAATAGATATAGTTTATAATAGCCGTCTCGTTAAAACTTTTACCGTGCTTTCCGTCTTCGATGGCTGTGTAGGTAGGGACAGTTGATTGCATCGATCAAAGGAAATCCACTTCCATACGACATACAAAATTGCCCTCATTACTCGTCTGACCTGCTTATTTTTAATATTTTATTTTTCAGTTATTGTATCGGATAATAGTGAAGACGTCGGATTTCAGAGTATGTCTGGTCGCTCAAAGGCTCTCTACGTGACTTAACGGCTATAAATTCCCTATGGCTTAATGTGGTTGCCAAAGCACGCAGCAAATATCGATAGAAATCCGCACATAATTTCATTAGAACTATTAGGCGATCTGTGATATAACTCAGGAGAAGTCACCGGTGCGGGACCGACGAGCAATCCCGGCGTCGAAGGGTTACAAAGCGTAGAAATTAGCGCCCGGTCACGGTTCATTACTTCTAGACAATAGTTTCGATGCAGTCATGTCAACTGCACCAAACCTGCAGCCGGACTGCAATTTTGCGGCTGGAATGCAGTTTAAATGCAGATCGTCTGTCTACAGTTCTAGACCATGAATTATGGCATATGTCAATCATATTATGGGAGTTCCATGATATCAGTACTTGTTTCAATACTAACCAAAAATATTTTTTGTATTTATTTTCATTATTTATCTTCTCTTTAAATTAGATTTTTTTTAGATAGATCCAGCTGTTTTTTTCTCAATCAAAATTCTATCACTTTCTGATGAAATAATCATTTATTTATACCAAACCGTACACACACGAAAAAAGCGGTCCGCTGGAAAGCGT
This sequence comes from Campaea margaritaria, assembly GCA_912999815.1. Lineage (NCBI taxonomy): Eukaryota > Metazoa > Arthropoda > Insecta > Lepidoptera > Geometridae > Campaea > Campaea margaritaria. The sequence continues at coordinate 15,226,473 of OU538788.1, forward strand.
CGCCTAGTCTAACCCGTGAGCTAATATCAAGGTAAATCATACTCGGCGCGTCCAGGTAAGTAGATAGAAGCAATATATTGCGCCAATCGGTTTTATTTAGTTAGCCGCGGATTCAGAAATATGTCCGAATTTCTTATTTGGTGATCTGATCCATCCTTTGAAGAGGTTTGCCTCGTTCACCACTAATTAAAAAAAAGAATAATTACGTACTTTTAGTTAGCTGCGTGACTGGAAATCGCAGAAATTCCGTATTTCTTCCTTAATGAAATAATTTTAAAAGATTTTTAAATTATGGAGATTTTATAACATTTTAGTATAGAAAACAAACGTAAAAAACGTAGAGGATAGTAAGTCCTATCCTCTACGTTTTAAAAAATACATGGCTAAAGAGTTTTTAATTAGCCCCCTCGGCAAAGAGCAGTATTACTTGAAAATGTTTCAGACGGTATACTCCCGCCCAAAAATGTTTTTTGCATTTAAGACGGGCACGGATGAAAATAAAAGAAATAGAAGAAATAGAAAATGGAACAGAAGTAACTCTGTTTGCGTGCAATTTGCAATGAAGCATGGTAAATACGAAATATAAACATTGAAAGACCACAGCAGCACCCAATTAGAAAGTCTTATCTAAGTTGGACATTTATTTATTCTGTGGTATTCATTAACAGATACTTCTAGCATTTTTGTTTTGAGCTCGCGATATATAACAATCCAGATATTACTAGACCGTGTTACTTTTAAATTTAAGGTTTAGGATTTAGAGTTTCAATACTTTACATCTTCTTATTTGCTGGTTACAATTAAAAATAGAAATGTCAACTTAATACATGCCCTAACCTGATGTTATATAAAAATGATTTGTTACGTATTTTTTCTTCAAGAACGCGTCATTTGTTGTCATAGATTGGTTGGAACATGTTTTGATCTATGATTCACGTCTAACTGTAATTAAGCCGATACTATTGCGAGTCTTGTCATAGACGTGACATCACCCTCGCTGCGCGGTCTATCGGAGGGTGAAGGGCGAAATCCTGACCCTGCGGTACAAGGGTTCAACAATTAAATAAATAACCCTTGAACTTGAACTCGCTACCCGCTTTTACCCCTATTTTGAAATTTACCAAGCATATTTTATTGGTTTTGCATATTTCAAATTAAGAGTACGAGATCAGAAAATAACTCCATATTGCTCCGCAAGAATTGCTCTAAACATGGATTACTAAATAAAGGTGCAACGGCCGGCTGATTGCTAAACAGCAATCTTTTCCACACAATCTTTGGATGAAAAGGATCGAACAAACGTAATGTACAATCGGTCTACAGATATATATTTTTTCTTCTTTTTATAAGACTGAGTGACGAGACGAGCAAGTGGTTCACTTGATGGTAAGCGCTACGCCTGCCCATAAAACAGTCATAGCACCACCCACAACTCTGTATTCCATAATCCTGGGCGGCACTGCACTGTGCTCGTCACCCCGAAACATCGGCTCTAAAGTCTCATATGCCCAGTTTTAAATTCAAAGATATATCATAAATACAAAGTAAAGTCAGGGTTACATCAGCAGAGTGCTGAGTTCAATGCTTTGTCTCCAAACTACAATGCTTACATTGCGACTAATTGCGGCACCTGACTAATTCAATTGACCAGCTCTGAACTGAATTAGGAGTAATCAGGGTCGTGGTCGAATCCGGCTTCCAATTGATAGCAAATGCAAAATTGTAGCGATTCAAGGCATTATTGCATTAATTTTGTAGTGGGAGGACTCTTCTGCAAGAGACCGCCTCGGGAAGTAGTGTGCAAACTGTTTGAAGGCCACTGTTTGCAGCGAAATTACTGGGCATAATGAGATTTTAGCGCCGATGTCTCAGGGTGACGAGCGCAGTCCAGTGCCGCGCAGGATTAAGCACTGTAACTGGTAAGGGCAGGAGTAGCGCTTACCATCAGGTGAACGATTTACACGTCCAATAATACAGTCAAATAAAAAAAAATTTGAAATTGAAGTGAAATGGATGCGTGCCATAATAATAAAAACCATATTACCATAGATTACCATAGAAATCCAAATAAGTTATTACAAGGCTGCATGCTCGCCCGCGAAACCGTGTTGGACTTTACGTGTTCATTGATATTTAATTTAACAGTTAGATGCTTCTGTCTGGTGGAGACTATGTCTCCATTAGGGGTGACCAAATTGATTGTAACGTCAGCAACAAAGGATGCTATAAATTTTTACTTCCAGACTTGTATTTTGTATTATAAAGAGGTAAAGTTGGTGAGTTTGTTTAGGTTGTAGGGTTTATTACCACGTCATTTGTGAGTATTTTTTAAAACTAGCTGCGCCCCGCGGTTTTACCTGCGTAATTCCAGCTTTCCCGCAAGTGCTCTGCATTTCACAAGTTAAAAACAGCCCATATCACACACACGAAAATAAACGACAGCAGATCGCGAAAAAAACAAAAGTTAAAAAAATGTCAAGCCGTTATTTCATAATAATAATCACACATAAAAAAAAATAGCCCAATCGGTCTCGAACATTGTAAGTTAGTGTTCAAAGGTGCATTGTACCTAGAAGCTCAAACTATTAAATTTTCAGATAAGAACTACTTGTTTCAGTGTTTACTTTATCATTTCAATTAAAAGTTTGCACCAACAGCGCTGTGTCAACGGTCGACCAGCACGGCTAAGGCGGAAGATTTAGCTACTGAAAATTATGAACAATGTCCGGCGGATCTAAATATTGATCCCAATAAAACTAAAACGCGTACCTTGAACAGTTTGATGCTAATATATTCATCGAAACGGTTCAAACACAAGAACAATGGAAATAACTGTAAACAACTTTTCATGACAAAAAAACCAACTTAGATGGCACACAAGTTTAATTTTCTATAAAGATAACTTTAGGAATTTTGTTTAAATGTATCCAAGCTAGTACTTATAATTAAAAACGTGTACTTAATTAATAATTACGTAGAAATAAAACTTATCCGTCATCGGAACTTTTCATTATTACGTGATAAAAAGTATCATAATTATAGTCTATTCCATCTAAATGCTAAACATCAAAATCAGTTCAGCCGTTTTGGCGTGAGGACAAACGCACAAACTTTCGTGTTAATCACATATTAAGTGAGATTCTACGTACGTAAAGAGTGCGAATGCGTGCGATATAATACTTTTTAATAAATTTAAAGTTAAGCGACATTTTTGCTGACTGTACCCACCTGCGGATGTAAATTAAATGTTTATGTTTTTTGAATGCTGTCACAGCAGAGGGTGACCAGACAGGACAGGACATAATTATAATTGACAGCACTATTTTCAACGCTAGCAAGTAAAAGAGCTTTCGGAGAAAGTATTAAAATTGAATGAAATGGCCACTAATGATTTAGTACTCGTAGAACGCCAGCTCGAAAAACCTTTTACCTTTATTTATTTGAAGGATTTTTGCCGGTGTATAATAAATGAACCCAGCAATGCTCTCAAATCATATTTCGTTGACCCCACATACCTCCGTGGAACAAACAATTATTTTACCTGTCTCGTAGGTACTAAGGAATAGTTCGGAATCCACCTGTTGTTATCATTTCTTACCCACACTAGAAAAAAATAATCTTATTTACGACACCTACTGCTAGTAACGTTAGGAAATCCAATAATATTACAGTGAAAGAGCGTTTAATTTACCTTTATTCTCATTTATTATTTGTAGTGAAAAATTTAAAGGCTAAACTGTCGGCCAATAGCTAACAGTATGAAGATATCATTAATACTGAGTCGTCGTAATGGGCGCATCTGAATACATCTTAAGGTGATTCATCATCATCATCATCATCAACCAATAACGTCCCACTGCTGAGCACGGGTCTCCCCTCACTTTCGTGAGGAGGGTTAGGCCATAATCCACCACGGGGGCCAGATCCGGATTGGTGGATCACCTACCTCCGAAATAATTCTCGGGTAGGTATGTGGTTTTCCTCACGATGTTTTCCTTCACCGAAAAGCGAGTGATAATAACGTACATATGTTTTACAAGAAACACATTGGTACGTGCCTGCACTGCGATTTGAACTCACGACCTTCTGATTGGAAGGCGGACGTTCTCCCACTAGGCTACCACCGGTTAAGGTGATTACAGTGCCCTAATTAGCATCTTGACACGGCTCAGCACAAATATAGAACGAAATCCTATTGAAATAACGCCCAAGTCAGCACGCACCTCAACGTGGCTGTTACTCCGCTGAAATAACGCAAAAAAAAAAGAACCATCAAAATCAGTTCACCCAGTCGAAAGTTGTGAGGTAACAAACATAAAACAACAGAAGATTTGATAACCTCCTCCTTTTTTGTAGTCGTTTACAAAAAGGGAATAAAATATTTAATTACTGGCCATGATTGTTCGATTGAGAAATCGTTAGTACTGTTTATAGATTTCAATTTATCGATCGATCGATTGATATGGAGTAAAGTAAAATCACCGAAGCCGTTTGGAAGAAGATGCGCCACTACAAAAACATTAGTATACGAGTAGAAAAAAAAGCATATATTCCTATTTTTATACTTCAAGATTATTCTACTAACTAGAACTTGTTGAATATTGAGTTAGCATTGCCGTCGGAAGCAAATAAAGTGCTCGTGAGATTGGCATTTCCCATCATTTCATCCGTCGCCGGAGGTCGCCGATTGATGCAAATGTTTTATTGGATTACGCCATCCATCAGACGAAGCCAACGAACGTAATTTGCATTTAATTCTGCCCTCAAAAAAAAGCCACAGTTTAAGTGGAAGATTGAGATATTGCACTAGTGATTGCAAAATAAAGTATTTTTGTAGCAATCCTTGCCCTTGCTTATAGACTTTTGGTCGATCATGTTTGACGAGGAGTCAATGCAACGTTGTGTAAAAAAATCAAAACACTACTTTTCTAGTTTTCGAAACATACGGAAGCTGTATTTTTAAAAAATAACGAATTCCAGGATTCCGAGAGGCCGTCTCAGGTATCATAACTGAAAGTTTTCCATGGTGGGGATGCCCGTGATAGTATTTCAAGAATAACACCGGCGGTCTTTGAAACAAACACTGGTTTATTAAATCGGATATTAAAGCTCTCCAAATATCTCAAGATTACATCAATTAAACTTGATTTAGAGCTAATTATATCTGTCTTATGGCGAAACAATTATTATATTGGATTTTCTTACGTAAAGGGCAAAATAATTTTTACTTAATACATTTATTATTCTTGTAGCGATACTTAGTTGGACCATTTTGTAACGGTAATAAAAATAAAAAATTAAAAAGAATCAAAACGATTAAATGATAATTATCTTTTTTAAGTTTCGAAATCTGCTTGATGTATCTACTCTGTAAATCATTATACAAACAACTACCTCGAGCTTTTTTCGTTATTCAGTTGTTTATAGTCAAAAATTTCTAGTGCAGTGCAGTGTGAAATCACCTCAAATTACATGAACCCATTTTTTGAGACAAAGATCATTTAATTAACTTCGTCTCTACGTCGCGTAGCACGGCTACATCAAAATCGAATAAGTCTATAATCACCACACGTGGGAAGTAGTGGAAGTTCCTTTATGTATTTATTTATACAGCACAGCCTCAGACAAAGTTCTGATGTGGACAACAGTACGGGATACAAACTCGTAGGTTATGCTGTGCGTGCTTACTATATAACACTATGCTAGTCGTAATTAAAAAGCTATACTCGTAGATATTCACTATTATGTCTCGTAGTCCCGCATTCGTTCGTGACAGACGCGTCATAAGCGATAGTGCAATGAACTCGACGTCCCCTAAACAAAAAGCCGTGGACCTAGCAAACAAAACTGTGGACCTATTGGAACGACGCCTCACTTATTCTAAGAAAAACATTAAAAATTTAAATATCGGGTCTTTATCACATACCCTACATTATTGAGCTCTCTCCTAACTAGGATTCTCTGTATCTAGCTAGAGAATCAGAAACTACGAGGAAAACTACTCAGACACTGCTGCTTGGTTATTGAATTGAATTTTAAGCCGTCTCGTGACCGTAAAATAAAGCAACATTACTCGTTTATAACAAACAAGAAAGAATATTAATTAAAGCTCCATTTGTGAGACGTAACCTTTTTCTTCCTTGTTCAATGATTAACAAGTAGTTAATACTTTTTCTAGTGTCCGCCACCGCTCCGATCCGCGAACAATCGATATATAAAAAGATCAACTCGGCTCTTAGCGGCGATCTAATCCATTATATCGGGAACTGATCACGCGAAGTATTAAATATTATGATCGCAGATCGTGACCAGTAGCACCCTGATAATCATGATTTATTTATGTTAAACTTCATCCGGTAAATTTATAATCCGGATGAATAGTACCGGAGGAGGATAAAAAGGGTTGTTACTCAGTTCGATATCGGTTAGTACAGGTTTTGTTGATAAATGGCTAAGTGTTGATACCTTTCAATGAGCGCGTAAATTAAGATCAAAATGTGTGATATATTTTTTTATAGATAGATAAATTAACTTTTTATTGAAACACCACAGAACAAAGAAAACGATTTTTTTTTGTTAAGTTATATATTTTTTCAGCCTACATCCACATGCATGGGAGGCTAAGTGACGATAAATATTGTCTCAAGTAAGGTGCATTTCTTATATAGAGCTAGGTTATCGTGGTTTATCCATGTATGGTCAACTGTCAGATGTTCTGTGACGTTATCAATGTCTGAGCTTAACAGTTAGTCGTATTGAAAGCTATGTATGCCACTACTCAATCGATTAAATTACTCGTATTCGCTACATGAATTACTGGCCTAGAAAGTTTCATGAAGATCCAATCAACGGTACGAGTAGGTCACGAGACGAGCAAGTCGTTTACGTGACGATAAGCGCTACTTCTGCCCATAACAGCTACACTGCCACCCAGAACTATCCATTATGGCACTGCACTGCACTCCTCACCCTGAGACATCGGGTCTGAATTCTCATATGCCCAGTAATTTCACTGGAAACAGTGCCCTTAAAACTGGAACACAGTAATGTTTGCACACTACTGATTTGCGGATGAATATCTGGCGGCGGTGTGGTACTTCCCCAGGCGGACTCGTGAAGAGGCCTCCCACTACAAAAACACCTCTACTAACTTTCATATTATCACTTAACTATCATCGAAAAAAATTTACGATACCAAGCATACAAAAGTCGAATTGTTACAATAGCTTCTAAAGATCTCGCTTCCTCCTCCCGACCCTCCGACCCTCAACTATTTTGCATTCGAACCCAAATACAAAGAGCTGCTACTAAAGGATCTCAAGCGATCGGCTTACACGTGTCTCTTAAATATTTAAAGAACATTAATCATCTGACTTGATGCATCGACCGATAACCTTCACCGGTCTAGTTTACTTCCGTTTCTAGACCCTGAAACGGCTTGTGAATACTTTTTATGACGTAGTTTGTGACTTAAAACTCGTTAGGCTATTACAAAATTCATGGTTTCTTTGAACCAGGAGTGACTCGATATTGACCGTGCTGTGAACATTGGGGACTCCTAATTGGCTATAAAGGTTTTAAAAATAGAAGCCTGCCTGCCTCTAGTGTTGGAATTTTTCGACGGCACCATAACGATCAATTTGGTCACTTTTTATCAATTTTACCATCATCTTAATTTGAAATGTACTTCAATTTTACTTTTTACTAACGTACGTACTTTACTACTGCGCACAACAGTTGGACAACCTACAAACTATTACCGTCTTATATGAGTCCAATCCGAGTATTCATGTATTTGAATTTACCATCTCAGTTTGCCTCATACATAACCCAAGTGTTCTTCGTTCATTCTTCAAGGGGGTATATTTCATTTCATTCCATATTTATTCCATTTCGTAATCGAACCTCCGTGTAACTTTTATTTGTCTACTCCAAGTGTGTGGACTTTAGTTCGTAGAACTATTTTGTGATCGGTGTCTTACCACACCAGCCATGTCCATTATTTGATTGCGTCTCTTTGTTGACCAACATCAAGAGTCCTTTTGCAAACATGCAAGAGCACTGCGATTTAAACTTACGACCCCACTTGGAAGGCGGGCATCTCAATGTTTTATATTACAAAGTAAATAGTAAACAAAGCAAGATAAAAATGTATTTCGTAGTTCCCTTTCCCTTAGTGCAATATTTAGGAATAGGTAGTAACCTAAGACACACTGAAATTATTTGTTCCAGACCAAAACGCAACGGGAGTTGATAAATGTCGCTGTTTGAGTTTCACAAACCAGTAGACTAAAAGTTTATTAATAAACTGAAAATCTGATGCACTCAAACACAATTAAATACGAGAGGTGCAATAGAATGTAACAAACATTTGAAATACTTTTAGTTTGCACATGAAAAGCGATGTAACATAAATATGCCGTAAATGCAAGCGAAATTTTGTCGAGATTGGAATATGATAAAATTCCTTGCGTAACTATCACTAAGGAAATGTAGTAAAGTTGGAGTCAAAGCTGTGTAGGTATCATCAACCAAATCCAGCCACAGCTGACCACAGGTCTCATCTCGCTTCCGTGTGGAGGATGAGGCTGTAATCCATCACCGCGTCCGTCCACATTCCTTTGAAGTAATCCTGGGGAAACGTGGGTTCCTCCTGGGTGGGTGGGTTTCCTTTGAAAACCGAGTGCTGATTACTTTTTGTTCACTGAGATTGTTCAAATCCAACTTGTGAAATGGAATGGAATGACTATCTAGGATGGCGAAAAGACCCAAAATGAGTCTTGGCCTCCGATAATAAAAGCCGCCACTTCGATCTAGTTTTGTAATTTGGCCCACTAGAAGATGAATTACTAAATATTCTCAGTTTGGCCCACTCCTGGGCAGAAGTCTTACGCCATTCGTCCCGGTTTCTACATTTCAATAGTTTTTGTTAAAATAGTCACAATATAAAATACCAATATAGGAAAAAAGAAAGGAAACATTTGTTTTTGTACAAATTCATCACGGAATGAATACAAAAGTAGTCTAATAATAATCTAATAATGTGTAGAACTAATAATAGTTTATCCATGCTAATATTCTAATACCATGCTTGAACGTAGTCATTTAACAATTCTGAAAAGTCAATCAACTTTAAACCACAGACCTAACACGCCTAAGTATACAGTAAACCATAGACACGGTGACGTTGACATAATGCTAGGCTTAATAACAGAAATTACCCGTCGATGTCTACACCACCCACATACAACATTCCCGCTTCAATATTATGAAAAGCAACGGAAAATTGAACCCGTAGTTTGCCGTGGGGATTAATTATTATTAACTATGATTCCATCTATAAAACCTACGATTCAATGAACATTCAATTAATATTTAATTACATTTCGATATAGTATTTGCAGTGAGATTAATGATAATAATTGTTGATACCGACCGGAATTCGTAGCGTAGGGCGCCCCCCACGAGGTGGACCGACGACCTGGTGCGAGTCGCGGGGAGCCGCTGGGTGCTAACAGCTAGCAACCACCCATTGTGGCGTTCTATGGGGGAGGCCTATGTTCAATTGACGACGTCTACTGGCTGATGATGAAACAATAAATTCTGGTTAATTGTTTTATGGAGACAAGATACAAAGCACAAAATGGAAACGGAAATAAATGATTAGTCTTGTTGCGCGTCTGTGGAATACTTGCAGGCTCGTGGCGGATGAAATGCACGAATGGCACGAAATGGATTAATTTTGGTTTGCTTTGTGTAGACTCAGACTTGATCAACATATCTAAATATTTGAGATTGTCTTAGTTTTATGGAACATCGTTCTCTTTGCACGTATATTTTGTATTAATATTATGTATAATAACTAACGGTATGTTGAGGTCAAGAAATGCATAGCTTGGGTTTTGGCAAAAACCCGAGTTAGTAACTTATGTGAAGTTGTTCTTTTTTCGAAACGTGTGTTTTTTTTAAAATATATATGAAGGACTTTGTCGCTAAGTGACCACATCGTCCTGTAGAAACAATATACGGAGAATCAACAAAACAGTAGGTAACTAAATTTACAATTATTTGGTCAAGCCTAGATCTGTTAAACGATACAATAGTGTGGCTCCTTCTGATGTGGGACAAGACAAAATACTGTTCAGAAAGCCATTGTGTAAAGTTCTATGTTTACCAAACAATGATATCCTTAATGTATCGTTCCGGACACATTACATCAAAATGTGCTGAACAAAACTTGTGTTAATTAGTAATATTGGCAGAATACCTATTAAAAAGTTTGCGTTAACTTGCACGAGTAATGGGCAAATGACATCTACGAACAAAAAACGTGACATTTTGTATTCTCTCCAAAACTGGAAGTTTCAATATATATTTCACCACTCTACGAAATCGTAACGTTGCCCGTGACGTGAATGGACTACTGCCCAGCTGGTAGACCGGGACTTGACATTAAGTCTACCTCGTTTTTAAAAATAAAGACTTTTCAGACCTACGTAACACTTCACTCTGGCTGAAGCCAAAAATGGAAACCAATAAAATAGAATTCGAATTGATTCCATGTTCTTTGTCTCTTTTGAGTGCGCTGTGTCCGCTGCGGGCTTTGAGATTACATCGCAAATATCCAAATAATGGGAGTATAGTCAATGCTTGCTATCGGCAATTCCGTTTTTCACCAGTTCCGTTTCAAGCCGTGTGTTCACCGCGGATTAGTTGACGCGTGTCTACCTTTGTACTTTATATTCCGACACACGGAAAGCGATGCGTTGCAATGCAATCATGCGACAGAGGCTGATTAGGCTACGGCGCGGCGCGGTGCCTGAAAAACTCTAATGCAATTGCCGTAGTTGGATCCCTTTTTGTAGTTCGGGTTGGTACTTCCTTTGTTAAAGCGAGCCAGACTTTTTCGCACCTTTTTCATTGTAGATTGCCAATGGATCCCACAGAAGAATGTAAAAGAAGAAAAATAAAGTTGCGCGTTAGAGTTCGATTGAGGTGTTCCGTTTTTAAATGAACACGTTATGCAACGGTGAAAAGTACCGGTTCGATTTACTGACGAATTCCTGCAGCCCATTATCGAGTTCAAAGATGATTTGGCACATTATCTGATTTTATATTCAATCAGTCGGCGGCAAACAGGGGTGAACCTTCATGTCTGTGGGAAATTCAGTCTTTACCCGAACCTCCCCAAGTCGGGTCGCGGCTGTACCTTTTGAAAATCGTCTCAAGACAATATTATGAAATCAAAGCTATGTTATTTACCGTATTATCCATTTTTTCTTTTTTGCGGTAAAAGGACTAAGGATAAAATTTTCATGAAGACGTCTACGTTTTTAGTTTATACCGACAAAGACGGCTCTGGAAATAGTGTTTAAAAGAGTTTCAAAATAAATTTCATCGGTACATACGACTTTAGTTCGAAGTGGAATTATTTTTAGAGATGAAACACCAGACATACGTACTTCGCTTCTCCATGGTGATCTATGTGAGTTAAATAATAAATCCTTTACCTGGCCTGTACAGAACGCATTGCACTTACCAATATCCGTACAAAAATGCGATTTCGTGGGTGTTATAATAGTAGCATTTGCGCGAGTAATTAGAAAGAATCAAATAATATAAGTTTCGCATTACTTCGTGTACTTATGTGGTCTATCGTACAGCTTTGTTATTATATACGAGGGTGAATCAAAAAATTCTTGGAATCAATATTAAAAAATGCAATGATTTAAATAATAATATTTTATTTTTCTACATAATCTCCCTCCAATGCAATGCATTTAGAATAACGCGTTTCTAACTTCCTTATTCCTTGTGAAAAAAAAATATTTTCTTGACTCTCGAAAAAGTCCTCTACGGCAGCTATAACCGCGTCATTATCGTGAAATTTTGTTCCACGAATTTCTTCTTTTAATTTTGGAAATAAGTGAAAATCACTTGGGGCTAAGTCCGGAGAATATGGTGGGTGGTCAAGGAGATTGAAGCCAGCACAGCGGATTGCGTTGAGCGCAACTTCCGATCGATGAGCAGGAGCGTTATCTTGAAGGAACAACACGCCCAACGACAGTTTTCCACGACGTTTTTCTTTAATCGCTTCACGCACTTTCGGGATTAAATTTGCATAATAGGGTCCAGTAATCGTCTGGCCTTTTGGCATGTAATCAATAAAAAGGATTCCTTCACTATCCCAGAACACAGAGGCCATAACTTTGCCAGCGGTAGGAGCAACTCGAAATTTCTTAATGGATGGAGAGGATGGTCGTTTCCAAGACATGCTTTGTCTTTTAGTTTCAGGATCAAAATGGTGGACCCACGTTTCATCCATGGTGACAAGACGACGGCAAAAATTATCCGAATCACGCTGGAACATTTCGAGATTACGCTTGGAAATTTCCAAACGTCGCTTTTTGTTTTCGTCGGTTAACATTCGTGGCACCCATCTTGCAGACACTTTTTTGAACCCCAGTGAATCAATTAAAATGGATTGAACGCTACCAAAAGATATCTTTAGGATCTCAGCTATATGTTTTATAGTCATTCTTCTGTCTTCCAAAACCAGATTCTCAACCTTTTTGACATTTTCTTCTGTAACGGAGGTTGAAGGCCGCCCAGAACGCGGGTCATCTTTACAGCTTGATCTACCTCTTTTAAATTCAGCCACCCAGTACGCAACCGTAGAATGGGGTACAGCATCACCCCCTAATGTCTGCTGAATGTCCAAAAAAATTTCCTTCGTAGACATTTTTTTCAAACTGAGATATTTTATCACCGCACGTAACTCACTTTTATCCATAATTTTGACTTTTTAGCAACTCGTTGCACAAAAAAATTTATTACATGCGAACGAACTGACAAAAACAAGTGACAGTCTGCATAAATATAGTGTGATAGACACTCTTTAATTTGAATATCGAACTTGATCCAAAAAGGTTTCATATATATGCACTTCTAAGAACTTTTTGATTCACCCTCGTATATACAGCTATACTCACAGTCATACATAGCTATATTCACAATTCTATGTCTCAGTCCCACAATTGTTCGCGACAGACACGCGTCATAAGCAATAGTGCAATGAACTCGACGTCCCCTAGACAAAAAAGCTGGAAACAAAATTATGGACCCATGGAAATGACACTACCCTTATTTTAAGAATCAATAAAATAAACAATATTTAACCGCGTCTCGATGAAGTCGTTCAACCCATGGTAAGCGCTACGCCTGTCCATAGCAGTAACAGTGCCACCTAGAACTTTGCATTGCATAATCCTGCGTGGCACTGCATTGCGCTCGTCACCCTGAGACATCGACTCTAAAGTCTAATATGCCCAGTAATTTCGCTGAAAATAATGCCCTTTAGACCGGAATACAGTAATGTGTGCACCCCACTGCTTCATCATCATCATCATCATCATCAGCCGGAAGACGTCCACTGCTGAACATAGGCCTCCCCCATAGAACGAGCTACAACGAGCGGTTGCTAGCTGTTAGCATCCAGCGGCTCCCCGCCACTCGCACCAGGTCGTCGGTCCACCTCGTGGGGGTCGTCCTACGCCACGTATTCCGGTCCGCGGTCGCCACTCGAGAACCTTTCTTCCCCAACGGTTATGGTTCTACGAGCTACGTGGCCTGGCCACTAGCACTTCAATTTGATAATTCTTAGAGCTACGTCGGTAACTATTGTTCTACTGCGGATTTCCGCATTACGGATCTTATAGTGAAATCCCAAGCATGGCTCTTTCTATAGCACGTAACTTTGAGCTTATGAATAAGGACAACGGTAAACGACCACATTTCAGTGGCATAAGTTATCACTGGCAACACACACTGGTTAAAAACTTTCGTTTTTAAACACTGTGGAATTTTGGACGTGAAAATATCACGTAGCTTCCCAAACGCTGCCCAGCCGAGTTGGATTCTTCGGTTGACCTCTTTATCTTAGTTGGATCTACCTAATTGGATAGTCTGTCCTAGATAAACGTAGTCATAGACAACTTCGACAACACTACTGCTTGGCGGATGAATATCCGGCAAAGGCCTAGGCCTAGTAGTTCACGTGGCTATTCGCTACACGAACTACTAGCCTAGAAAGTTTCATAAAGATTCACAGGTACGCAAATTATCATCGAACAAAATATACGGCACACAAGCATTCAAATGTCGAATTGTTACAATAGCCTCTAAAGACCTCGCTTCCTCCTCCCGACCCTCCGACCCTCAACTATTTTGCATTCGAACCCAAATACAAAGAGCTGCTGCTAAAGGATCTCAAGCGATCGGCTTACACGTGTCTCTTAAATATTTAAAGAACATTAATCATCTGACTTGATGCATCGACCGATAACCTTCACCGGTCTAGTTTACTTCCGTTTCTAGACGCTGAAACGGCTTTTAAATACTTTCTATGACGTAGTTTGTGACAAAAACCCTCGTTAGGCTATTATAAAATTCATGGTTTCCTTATGCCACGTGTAACCCGATAATGACCGTGCTGCGACCATTGGGGACATAAATTGACTATAAACGTTATTCAATAAAAACCGCCTTCTTGTGCTTGGGTTTCCCGGGCTGCCCGATGACGTGGCTCAATAATTGCTACCAATGAGCATTTTTTTTTACAGGTTATGATTGCAAAACCTTTTCGAGGAATAGACTCACTTATCGTATAACAGAAAGTTTTATGGAAAAAGAATAGCTAATTTCTAATATTTTTGAATAAATAATAATATGATTGACCTTGATTTGCCGGTGATGACGTCAGCCTTGGCATTATGTTAAAATTCATCCAAGCGGCAAGCATGTCTTACCTACTCCACAGAAAGTTATCATCAACAGATTTATTTTTTATTTTGGCAACAGCATTAAATGGTATTATGCCGATAGGAACGTCATCAGATTGAAATCTTTAAAAAATAATTATACCACGGAAAACTACTTAAATGGTTTCGTAAAATCGTTTATATTTTACGGAAATGACGATACGTAATAACGTTAGCTCTTTTGCATAAAATTTTCATAACTAGGTACCTACTACTTCGTAAGTCAGTCTGTCTGGTGGCATATAAGAAATATAGTATTGTGAAACTGAACTGAACTAAACTTGAACTGGTGGTGCAGAACTTTACAGCAAAAGTTAAAGAGTCCTTTCTAATAAGGGTGGGCAACGTACCGGCAATGCTCCTGGCGTTGCAGATGTCCGGTGGCGTGGTGACTACTTGCCATCGGGTAGGCCGCATGTTTGTAAGCCACCTATTTATAAAAAGCGGTATAGGCAGATTATAAATATTTATAATACGAGTATGTAGTTAATAAGTGGTGTAAAATATAAACTTACTAGCTGAACACCGCGGTTTTACCAGCGCTGAGTATTATATCACAGGGGCTATTAATTCTATAGAGATAACAACTTATTCTACGTGTTAATCCAATTAATAAGCTGCCAACTGCCACTGAATATGAGTGCCAACTTTCATCAAAGTTGTCATCTTTTTTTTTCGTTCGCCCGTTTTTCCATGGTCGAGTAACAAACATCCAAACCTTAACATTTGTTATTAATACGTCAGTCAGACTATTCTCCCAGCTAACCGCTAGCCCTACAAAATGCAATCGATAAATGATAAACAATAGATAACCCTATCTAATTACTCGCGATATTGGTTATCTTGTCCTTCCACACTAATCAAGTAATGAAGCGAGCGAACTTCACTCGGTGACTGTCCATGGTCGTGTGTGGAGCTACCCTGATAGTGATTATTGCGAATCAGTGGGTTACGTATTTGTCAGGTGGCAATTAGTGTGTAAACTTCAAATCTGCTACGACCGCGACCAGTGGAAATCAGTAAACAGTTACTAGTAATGCATCTGTAGAATTTCATTATTTTCAAAAGTTACCTAGCTAAGGTTGAATAATCAGGTAAATTACGATTTTTATTGTAACAAATTATAATAGTTACACACATTTTGCTTTGCAATTTCATTAGGATGTGTTTGCAATCGTTGACTATACAACACAATATGCCTGGTTAAAACATTGTTTAATTCATTGAGATTTCTAATTTACGAATTAAGTGGGCAATGGGCATACTCTGGGCACATGGGAGCGAGTTCAGTGACACAGCAATGGGCGAGTCCAAAAATAGAATATAATTTTATTGCAATAACTTTTATGAATGAAGAAGATGGTAAGATATCGAAAGAATCATATTTTATGCAAAATTATTTATTTGTTTATTTGACTGAGTGTCGAAATGAGCACGTCGGTCACCTGATGGTTAGCGCTACGCCTACCAAAACTGTTACAGTGCCACCCAGAACTTTGCATTGCATAATCCTGCGCGGCACTACACTGCGCTCATCACCTTGAGACATCGGCACTAAAGTCTCATAATTATGCCCAGTAATTTCTCTGCTTAATGTTTGCACACTACTGCTTGGCGGATGTATATCTGGCTAATTACATGCGAATATATTACAATCCCGCTCCCCGACTGACCCATCGAGGGGTTTTTCGTATGTTCGGAGTTGATTAATTCGCCGCTGCCTTCTTCGTAATCTGAATGCAAAATGTAAAATGATGTGATAATTGGAAAACTATTTATACGGATACGATATTAGTCCTTATCAAATTAAATTAATACATTATTACAAAAGGGCTGGCTCATTTCTCGCACAGAGAGTAGCTATTGCTATGCATCGTGGAAATGCAGTCAGTGTTTTTGACACTATGCCTCATGGACACCCCTCTTTAGTCAGATTTTTAAGTTTTAGTTTTAGTTAGTTTTGTATTTAATTTTATTTAATTATAGTTATTTAAGTTGTATTAACAATTTTTTTTAACTATTCTGTAAAAACAAAACATTATTACCATTAAGAATTTCGTGCACATTATAATTGCGCTTTACACGTCCTTGCAATTTCAATTAATATCTTAGAAATTATCACATAATTAAATTATTGCGCGACAAAACAAATTTAAATATAATCCTCATGTTTGACGCAACAAGCTAATGCGGCTCTACGACAGAAACAAAATGTAGTAATATATCGCTTATTTGCGACTTAAAGGCAATTATCTCCTAAACACGTTGGCTGCAAAACATAATAACGTAACGCGAGTGCGGGAAAACCCACCTTTTGTGTTAGCGCAGTTTACCTACCGGCTGTGCGGCGAAACACAGACATGTGTTTTTAACACTTTGACTGCTGAGCCGATTTTCTTGTCTAACCACGGTTACGGAGCTACACACACCGTTGTGTTTTCTCGTACCGCAAACACAACAGTTTTGTTTTCAGCAGTGAACGTGTTAACGCGGCGCTAGGACAGTGAGGCTCACACAGACGGTTCGCCAGTGCTGGAAAACACACACAGTGTTTGCAGATTCGCAACGGTGCTCAAATGTAAAAGCCGGTTCAACATTGAACGTGTTAACAGTATATTGAGGAGATCACACGTCCTTGTTGCAAATGAGCGATATGCTCTGCTAAATAATGAGATGCGAAACCGGGTCGAGTTATATGGGTCGTTCATGTCATAAAATTGCAATTAATTGGAATCGACTAATGAACACCTTCAGTGAGGAGAACACAACGTCGCGTTATTCATAACTTGCCTCGAGTGCGAGAACACAACTGTTGTGTTTGTTGTATGGGAAAACACTATGGAGTCTGCACTGTGCAGAGCCGCACCCGTGGCTAGCCAAGAAAATCGGCTCAGCAGTGAAAGTGTTAAGCGGCTTCGTCACTAGTTATACTTTAAAGTTTAAACTGTATTTTTTTCTTGTTATAGGAGGCGTAATATCCTGGCGCAAGTTGGACATTGTGCCCTATTAATGCCTCGCAAGTTTTGGTACCTCCTGGTTGGGATTATCATTATCCTCGTGGGATCTTCGGCGTTCGTCCATTCGAGGAGTAAGTATTAATGCATGGTTTGATATAATGTGTTCATTATTATTTTCGGCAACTTTTAAACTGACTTCATGGCCTACTATTAACGGAAATGTAGCTAGATTCACAAACGTCTAAACTGTCACTCGAGTGACGGAGCGCTCTCATGTGCATCTGATGTATAAGTGACTATCCTGTCTACGAATATCCTCTATAACTGACGGACTGGCGCCCGAGCGGTATCTTGTGCCTTGGGACTAAAGTTCAAAAATCAGCAACTTTTACTGCTATTTAGAGTGCTAAAAGAGAGAGTACTCTAGAGCTGGCAGTAAGTGACTGCCAGCTCTAGAGTTATTAAAATTGTTGCTGATCAGTTCATCCCTGTAATTTTAAATTAATAATTCTAAATAACTTTATAAGAACGTAAGCGACTAACCAGATGTAGTGCCTGTGTGTGGTCGGCCTAGAGGTCATTTCCCATTGATCTAATTAGTTGAATGAAACAAAGACATAATTAGATCATATTTTATTACGATTGAAAAATACAGAATACGCCCAACTTCAAGAGTTTGGATTAAGGCATTTCGGTCATAGTGTAATTTGGACACACATTGAGTGAAATTACGTCGCTAAAGTTTAATACCAAAGAATATTACATTTTAGTGTAAATTGGTTCCAGATGTATCATAGAACATTCAATTCGACTTTAGTTGTGTTTTGTACGTTGTTGTTCTTAATTATAATATTTGACGGCGCTTCATCAAGACTATAGACCAGAGAGTGACAGCTGACCTCTTTTTTAACGTTGTCTGTGTCGCTCTCTAGCGGAGCGTCATGTCGATGGTAGCGGGGCGGCGACATTAAAACGTCACTTTGGAAAAGGGGAGCCGCCAGCGCACCACGTCCGTGACGAATCGCTAAATATTGAGCTAATCACAGTGATTTGAGTAATAATTAATTACAAGCAAAGAGTCTAGGATGTGCAAAGACCATTAGAGCGTATATTTGTACGAATCGCGATTATTATTTGAATTAAACCGATTTTGTTATAAATAAGGTGTGTTGCAGTTTATATACCTCGCCCACATTACAACTAACAGCAAGGAGCGGACATGGGTTCTGATAAAGGCCCTGCTGTGTCTATATCAGAAGTGGGATCGAACGGGTCGCAACACGAGGAAAGCCCCTCCGATGTAACTAATACTGCAAAATTTTTGACGAACATGGAAGCTTTGTTATCGCGAGTATTGGCAATTCCACCCACACAAATAGTGAGTACCAACTCGGCTCAGCTTTTACAATTTAATCCTGATGAGCCAGATTCTGATATCGATGGCTGGTGTAACTTAACGGAAGTGATAATTAAAAGTAAACGTCTGGAAGGAGTTGAATTGCTTATAGCTTTAACAAGCGCCCTCAAAGGTCGCGCGGCTGCATGTCTAACTAAGCTGAATCTTAATGAAATTACATGGAGTTTGGTGAAGCAGACGTTGATTGCAAGATTTTCAAAACCTAAGCTCTTTCAAGATTATTTCGATGATATCTTGCGATTCCAAATAGACAATAAAGAGACTGCGTCTGAATCTGCTCTTCGTTTATGGAACCTCATTGAAGGAATACCGCAAACTGTAATGCCCGAAGAGGTTATTACCGGATTTGTCACGTCAGTGCTTTGCCAAAAGGATAGCTTGATACGACGTGAATTGAATGCACACACTGTCACAACTCGACCTCAATTGTTTCGGATTCTTAGTGGCGTGTCATTTAAGCGGCGATTGGACGTTACTGATCTTCATGAACCTGACTCGAAGCTGCCGCGTATGACTGATAGATTTATTGGAAAATGCCATTACTGTGGAGTGCCTGGACATCGGCAAGCGGAATGCAGAAAACGCCGTGATGATTTTGGAACGACAAAACTCCAAGACGGTTTAACCTCATCACGCCCACAAGAGATGTCAACAACTGTGACCTGCTTCGTCTGTAACAAGCCTGGCCACGTGGCCACTTTCTGCCCGGATAAAAGAAACGGAGGTGGAGCTGCCGTCAAGGAAGTCCATCTATGCGACCATCGCCCTTCAAGAGGTACTTTGACATCACCTTCAGGTCAGTCAGTCTCTTTTCTATTAGACAGCGGGTCATCTTGCTCTCTTTTAAAAGAAAGTTTTTTGTTACAAACTCTCGGGTACTGTGCGTCATAATCTCGTGTATCTTAGCGGCATTAGCGGAGATGATATTAAATGTAAAACTCAGATTGAAAGTGATATAAAAATTGAGGAACCATCAGTCTACCAAAGATGTATTACGAAATCTTTGAGTCATCTTAAGGATAGGCCGTTAATTTATATGGATGATGTTCTGTGCTACTCTACTGACGTTTCTGATGGCCTAATAAGGCTGGACAAGGTCTTAGGCGCGTTAGCAGAGGCCGGATTTTCGTTCAATCTCAAAAAGTGTAAATTCATGAAAAATAAAATAGACTATTTAGGATATTCTCTACAGAACCTGAACTACCAGTAGAGTTGCATACTGATGCAAGCTCGGAGGGATACGGCGCGATTCTCATTCAAAGAAAGAATAATTTACCACATGTCGTAGAGTACTTCAATCCCGAGGTAGAATCACGCTACCACTCGTACGAATTAGAGACGTTAGCAGTTGTATGCGCGGTAGAGCACTTCCGGCATTATATGTACGGTCGACGTTTTGTGGTATTTACAG
This sequence comes from Campaea margaritaria, assembly GCA_912999815.1. Taxonomy (NCBI): domain Eukaryota; kingdom Metazoa; phylum Arthropoda; class Insecta; order Lepidoptera; family Geometridae; genus Campaea; species Campaea margaritaria. The sequence goes on from OU538788.1 coordinate 15,247,077, forward strand.
ACTGAAACTCGCATAAAACCTCAAAAAATAAAATAAAATTATTCCCCGTGTGCATCGGTGGTGGGCTTACTTGCAAGCCTAGGATTTTGACATAGTATATCGTGAGGGACGAACAACGTGCGTAAGTTCATCGACTCATGTATTTTTACAAAGCATCAAAAGGCCCATCAGGAGCTCAGCCCGTACATTTGCATCCAATACTAAAAGTCGCTGTACCATGGCACACAATTCACATCGACTTTACGGGAAGATGCATCCAATAATATTCAGAAGGCGGCAAAATCTGATGAAGTTCCATTCAATCGGGGCCGTGCAATAGTAAAACCATTTTCTGAAGGGGAATTTGTGTTCATTAAAAAATAGCGAACGAAATCAAACAAAATTAGACAGGAAGTTAAGAGGCCCATTTGTTATAACTGCGGTGCTAGATAACGATAGATACGAACTTAAAAGTTTAACTGGTTCTCATCGAACTTATAAATACGCTCATGAGAACTTGCGCGCGGTACCCCAGAGGCACGACGGCTCGTTAGAATTTGCTTCATATATGTTGAATGACGAGGCCGAGACGGCGCCAAGAGATGATTGTTTAGAGGAAATTTTAGAGACTAATCGTGATAGTAGATTATCTTCAAACACCTGTGATACCTTGACCGCGAGCTCAGACACTGTTTCCAATGGCTCTTGTACTATCTCGGCCGGTTCGGAAACTCTCAGCGCACATTCCGATCCCGAGACATGGGATGTTCAATATGAAGTCGAAATTTATACAGAACAGGACAGTCAGCGATCATAGGTGTGTAAGTCTTGCTTAGAAGAATAGATCTCACATGAATTGTGTTTATATGTGTGTGTTGTTCGTCGTGGCGTCGATCCTGGTCGGAGGGTGTCGTACCGGGCCACGCATAAATTATTTTGGTCGAAAGGACACACTCGTCCGATCCAGATGTTCAGTGGTCTATCCTGGTCGCCCAGTGTCGTGCCGGGCCATACCCAATGGGGTTGGTTGAAAGGACACACTGTTGCCCGAACCAGATGTTTAGTGGCGTCTATCCTGGTCAACGAGTATCGTGCCGGTCCAGACTCAATAGAGTCGGTCGAAAGGACATACTCGTCTGGCACAGATGTTCAGTGGTGTCTATCCTGGTCAGCGAGTATCGTGCCGGTCCAGACTCAATAGGGTTGGTCGAAAGGACATACTCGTCTGGCACAGATGTTCAGTGGTGTCTATCCTGGTCAGCGAGTATCGTGCCGGTCCAGACTCAATAGGGTTGGTCGAAAGGACATACTCGTCTGGCACAGATGTTCAGTAGTGTCTATCCTGGTCGGCGAGTATTGTGCCGATCCAGACCCGATAGGGTTGCTTGAAACGACATACTCGCCTGGTCCAGACGCGTGGTGGCCATTAACGAATTGAAAATATAGTCGGGTTAGTTGAAAAAGAGAGTCGCCTGGTGGCTATGTTGTTGCGATGCCTACGTTAATCATACCTGTTATCTTGTTGGCGACAAAGAGTAAAACTTTTATTGGCAGAATGGACGAGCGGATGTATTGGTGATTAAAACTGTTTGTTTCAGAGTCATACGCAAATGAACGCCCGAGGACGGTCGTATGTCAGTCCGGCCGTGACGGCGCTTCATCAAGACTATAGACCAGAGAGTGACAGCTGACCTCTTTTTTAACGTTGTCTGTGTCGCTCTCTAGCGGAGCGTCATGTCGATGGTAGCGGGGCGGCGACATTAAAACGTCACTTTGGAAAAGGGGAGCCGCCAGCGCACCACGTCCGTGACGAATCGCTAAATATTGAGCTAATCACAGTGATTTGAGTAATAATTAATTACAAGCAAAGAGTCTAGGATGTGCAAAGACCATTAGAGCGTATATTTGTACGAATCGCGATTATTATTTGAATTAAACCGATTTTGTTATAAATAAGGTGTGTTGCAGTTTATATACCTCGCCCACATTACAACTAACAGCAAGGAGCGGACATGGGTTCTGATAAAGGCCCTGCTGTGTCTATATATTTATAATACTAATACAACATTATTTATTGAACATGCGTACGTGTGATGCTCCAACTAATGCTGAATAATGTCCCAAACAGATCGAGGTGCAAAGTATGAGTCCCATATTCAAAAAACTTAAATAAGGTTCCTGTTTTGGCGGAACGAAACGCTTGCGCGATGCAGGATTTTGATTTGTCAACCTGCCATCGGTTATTGAACTTAGGAACTAAATCTTCACAAGGGGTTTATATAGGCGTTGGCGCCTAAACAGCTACCATAGACTATTTCTAGTTATTAGTCGAAGGTTTGATGATCAACTAGCACAGATATAACATTATCAGCTGTGTATCTATCTGCGACGCGCGTCGAATCATCACTTGGAAAATTCATTGATAACTCACACTCATACACAAACTATATATCAACATATTCAACATGTCCTGATACTAATTAGAGATACCAGATAAGTCATAATTTAGGGGGTTTTGGTCATAGTGTAAATTGGTCACGCGACAAAGTTGTTCTTGTGTGGTAACAATCCAAAAGCTTTGGTTAGAGAACAGCATTATGCTACAATAGTAGTAATGGAAGACCTCTTCTGCAAGAGACCGCCTGGAGAAGTACCGCACCTTTGCCAGATACTCATCCGCCAATCAGTAGTGTGAAAACAGGAGGCCTACCATGACGTCTTATAGCGATTCAGTTCAGGACCTAAACTGAGCCGCGTCGCATAATCGTACCGTGACATATTATTTTTTATGTTGCTGCCATTTTCAACCTAAACTGGATCCAGTTAAGGTTGAAAATGGTAGCAACCTAAATTGAGTCGCTAATAAGCCATTTTCAACCTAACCTATATCCAGTTTAGGTTGAAAATGGCAGCAACATAAAAAATAATATGTCACGGTACGATTATGCGACGCGGCTCAGTTTAGGTCCTGAACTGAATCGCTATAAGACGTCATGGTAGGCCTTCAGCACTGTGTTCCGGTTCGAAGGGCACTGTTTCCAGTGAAATTACTGGGCATATGAGACTTTACAGCCGATGTACCAGAGTGACGAGCGCAGTGCAGTGCCACGCAGGATTATGCAATGCAAAGTTCTGGGTGGCACTGTAACTGTTATGGGCAGGCGTAGCGCTTACCATCAGGTGAACGACTTGCTCGTCTCATCTCTCAGTCAAATAAAAAAGTGGTCTTTTAAAACCGCGTAGTCGTTGACTGACGAACTGAATTGACTGATGGTCTGATGGACTGATGGTTGACTGATGGTCGATTTTCAACCGACTTCTAAAAAAGAGGCGATTACTCCGCCAATTATGAATTAATTTTGATGATTCTTTTTTTGTTTGGTAGGGCATGCTTCAGGGGTGGTCCCATACACATTTAATCGAAATTTATCTAGAGTTTTTTAAAAAAAAACCTCAAATACAAAAGTCACAATCAAATCATTCAAAGTTCAAATATCAGTATCTTTAGGTATTTTTTTGTTTCACCATTGTAACAATACATATTTTTACCCGGTTACGGCGAAGCTGAACGGAGGGTTATTAATTAAAATCCTTACGTGCAAAAAAAAGACCTAGCCATGTTATTAGTAGGTACATAACATACCTAGTAAGATCACAATTTAATAACACGCTTTAATCATTTAATTAAAATTGGTGATAGATAATAATTATATAGGTAATTGTACTAAATTAGTAATTAAAAAAATAGATTATAAATCATTTATTTTCCATCCGGGATGATTTGACCTGCTTACTAATTAGATGTTGATTGATTTTATCAGACTATTTGATTAATTAATTGATAACAAATTCTGTAGAAGCTCTTGAATTTTCACGAACTGAGTTCAAAATTACTTGTTTCACTCTCTCTCGTTTTTCTTTATCTTAACATTTTCTTTTATATGAGCGCGAATAAGTCCTGTTTATGTCAAATGAATACCCACATACCAGAAAAAATAAGGGTGTCAAAACGCAGCACTATTTTATTTACTACGTACTAACAGAAATCTTTTGACTGAGAACCTTTTGAACGGGTGGTAGACCGAAAAATCTAGCTACAGATACAGTTTGCAATATTAGACCTTCAAATTTGGATGGGACCGTACAGATTTAGGTTTAGATTTTTTTCTGGTTAATTACCCATACAAATACTGTAGCGGACACACACTTTGATACATTCTGCACGCTACCCTTGAACCATAAAATTACACCTGCATTATTGATGCGAAGAAAAGTCGATAAAACTTGTACAATTAGCATAAGTGAACTTAATAATCGATACTTTAACATAAAGCGGCCCTGAAAACTTAGTGTTAAAGGAACACGCCAACCAATCAATGTTTCAATGAAAATATGTGACCAAATTCTGCTGTGACCAAAAACTCTGGAGAAACTAGTGGCATTTGTTTAAAAAAAAGCACTAAAATAGGTGTCGCTTTAATAATTTGTATATTTTTAGGAGGTTAGATAATTCTAGTATCTTTTTTATTTTTGAGAGATCTTACCGACTTTCTCTCGATATTTGCACTATATATATTTGCTATGTCGCGCCGATGATGGTTCAACGTGACGAAACAGACATGGCCGAGAATTATTTCAGTGTCATGTGATCCACCAATCCGAGCTGGAGTCCCGTTGCGGATTATGGCCTAACCCACCCCACGGAAGTGAGCTGAGACACGTGTTCAGCAGTAGGCGGATAATTATCTGCCGGCCCAGTTTTCGAAATGAAACGTATTTTCAGAATTAATTTTCCTTATTTATCATTTAGGCAAAAGGAAGAACTTCGTCTGCCGATTCAGTTATACTTTATTTTATTTGTTACGGCTTACTATAATTAGTTAGATATAATCTAACGAATTCAAGTTACAGTCTAACCTTCTTAGACACTTGAAGTTTTTTTAAGTGAAATATCACACTACACTAATTGTGACACTAATTGTAAAATTTGTTTTGTTCTAGTTTTAAGTTTTCTTTGTTCTGTGGTGTTTCAATAAAGAGTTTATCTATCTATCTATCATCATCCATCATTTTCAGCCGTATTCTACCCAATAAAACTCCAAACTCAAATCATGTATTTGGAAGCAGGTGTTAACGCAACACTCCCCCATACAATCGCACGCACATAATGCGTAGCAGTGCATTGGGCTGTCACTGTCAGTGTCAGTGCCATCTGCAAAATCAATCAATCAATCAATAATTCACCCATCACTCGACAACTTCACTCTGCTACAAGACATTGCTCGCCCGACACGACTCGATCTCAACATATACAAGCAACATCAATTTTAACAAAAATAATAGAAGAAACTCAACAAACCCATCAACACACTTCGGCACGTAAGTGGTATCCTCAACAAGCTGGTCCTCCGAGTCGGATGCAAAAGGATTCGTCCAATGGCATCGTGGAAACTACTTCGTGGCAAGCACCAAGTGTACCCAGAGTCGTCGGCAGCGAGACTATAATCGCAAGATACAACTACGTCCATTCGTCATTACATCGATACGATAAACGTCGATGCGAAAAGGACACGTGGCACAAACATCACAACCGGCACAAACATCAAGGCATTTGTGAGTTCGTTCCATTTTCTTTATACATTCATATACTTATACCGAACACGGTTAAGTATTTCATTGGGTCAGACAGTGGTCAAGTTTCCGTACAACAGAGTCTACGAAACATTATTAGAAATTGTTGTACTAACCTACTATCTGAACAAATTCATAACGGCTTTATTATCCGTATACAAACACTATTGAACAATATTTCTATAATTTCTCAGCTTTTGCATGAAGTGTGAGACTATAAGTGCACATATGCAAGGTAAAGGGTGCGCTAAAATTTGCATTAGACCTAAGTTCCTAGCTCAGATATTTCTGCTTGGTTTGGACATACATAGAAGCATTAAGGTGTTCTTTAACTATACACAATTATTGTCATTGCACTTTGATCAATATCTACTGTGGCATTTTTTCATTTGCATTTGCTAACGCTTTGAAAAATGGCAACCAACTTAAAAGACTTGAAGAAGAAGCGCTCTTCTTATAAGGCAAAGCTTACACAATTTAAAAACTTTTTGGAACGCATAACGCCAAGCGATGCAATAAATAGCACGTCAATTGCTGAACTTAATGTAAGATTGCCTAAAATTGAAGAAATGTATAGTGAATATGACTGCCTACAGTTACATTTAGAAGGTCAAACTGAAATTTCAGACAGTGAGCAGTCAGGTGAATATCAGGAACGTGAGGAGTTTGAATGCTGCTACTTTGCAACAGTGGCCAGAGCCCGTGAGCTGTTGAGCAGGCACCCTTCTGCGGAGCCAGTGGAGGATAAATCCCAAGTGACAGGTTCTGTCCTTACAGCAGGTGGGCCAAGCTTAAAATTACCTATTATTCAGCTCTCTACCTTTTCGGGACGGTTTGAAGATTGGCTAGAATTTCATGATACTTATGTTTCGTTGATACATTCTAACTTGAGCATACCTAACATAAATAAATTTCACTACTTGAGATCTGCCTTAAAAGATAGTGCCAAACAAGTAATTAGTTCATTAGAATTCTCCGCCAGCAATTATGATGTTGCATGGCAACTTTTATGCGAACGTTACCACAATGATAAACTCTTGATAAGCAACCATCTACAAGCGTTATTTGATATTGAATCAATTCCAAGAGAATCTGCTTCAGCGTTGAGAAATTTAATTGATACTATAAATAAAAATCTTAGGGCTCTCAATTCTTTAAACATAAATACCGATAACTGGGACATACTGGTTATACATATGGTATTGAGCAAGCTAGATTCAGCTACCAGTAGGAACTGGAAAGAACACATTAACTTTTCAAAGGATTTGCCTGCGCTCTACACATTCATTAATTTCTTGAAGAGCCGTGCAGAACTTTTGGAAACTGTAGAACATTCAAATGTAAAGCGCAGATATAGTGAGCCTGCAAATACTAGAGCAAAGACATTTATCACAAATTCAACTATACAATCAAAATCATACAAATGTCCTTACTGCAAACAAGATCATCCAATTTACCAATGCACTAAATTCAAATCGCTGTCTCAACCGGCAAAGCTGGAGAAAGTAAAACAACTAAACCTGTGTGTAAATTGTTTACGGTTAGGACACCACATAAAACAGTGCAAACTCGGTCCATGTAAAATTTGTGCCAAATGGCATAACACAATGTTACACACAGACGAAATTCATACACAGGTGGCACATACACCAAACAAAATTGAAAAGGAACTTGTAGCGTTAGCCACTAGTGAGGTACTACAAGCATGTCCTTCTTCGGAGCAGACGTTAGATAGTGGAATTGTTCTATCTTCCACTACCAACAATAATTGCGTCCTCCTATCCACTGCACTCATCAACATAGTTGATCGTCATGGTGCCACGCATACAGCACGTGCTCTACTCGATAATGGTAGTACCACTAACTTTATAACTGAAAATTTGAGTAAAAAATTGAAGTTGCCTATCCGCTCAGCTTCTACCACAGTGGAAGGTCTAAATTGCAAGTCGGTATACATTAATAAACGTTCAACGGTAAAGTTATCTTCTCGAACTGAAACCTTTGCTAAACAAATAGATTGCTTTGTAGTACCACAAATAACTCAACTGCTTCCTACGACACAACTCAATGTTACCTCATTAAATATACCACCAGGCATACAACTGGCTGATCCAGGTTTTCACACTCCATCCGAAATAGACTTGTTATTAAGTGCTGAAATATTCTGGAGTGTTTTAGGAAGTAGTTGCATTTCATTAGGAAAAAACAAGCCAACATTAAACGAAACTAAATTTGGTTGGTTAGTGTCTGGTATTGTACCAACACAAAAGGAAAACAAGAAATTAACACACAATAATACAGTCCACTGTCATTTCTCAAATGACATTCAGATGCAGCATCAACTTGATAAATTTTTTGAACTTGAATCTGTTCCCTCTTCTCGCACAACAACAAAAGAAGAGAATGAGTGTGAACAGCATTACTTACAAACAACGACTCGACTCAATGACGGTCGTTTTGTAGTAAAAATTCCATTTAAAAAATCCCCAGAAGTTTTGGGTGATTCACATCAGCAAGCATTGACTAGATTTTATTCTTTAGAGAAAAGATTTAAGCGAGATCCATCCTACAAAGAAAAATACTGTGAGTTCATGCAAGAATATTTAGATTTAGGTCACATGTCTGTAAATGAACAGAATACTGAGGCAGTCTCATATGTATTGCCCCACCACGGAATCTTGAAAGAATCAAATTTAACTACAAAAATGAGAACAGTTTTTGATGGATCACACATTACCACTTCAGGCTTTTCATTAAATTCAATACAGCATGTTGGACCGGTTATACAAAATGATCTCATAAGCATCCTTATAAGATTTAGACAACACAAATATGTGGTCACATCCGATTGTGAAAAAATGTATCGTTGCATTTTTGTAGCTGAAGAACAACGGTGCCTACAACAAATATTTTGGAGATTTGACCCTTCCCAGGCAATTCAATTATACAAACTTAACACAGTTACATACGGCACAGCATCAGCACCGTATCTAGCAACCCGCTGCTTAGCTCAACTAGGACTTGAATGTCCAGACCTAGTAGTTCGGGAAACAATTCTAAACGATTTTTATATGGATGATTACATAAGTGGACATGAAAGAGAATCGGAACTAGTCCGTATCTGCCAAAAGGTAACTACCCAACTCAAAGAAGGGCAATTCCATTTGAGAAAATGGCGGTCAAACAGCCCACAAGTATTGAAACAAATCCATGATGATCCTCAGGTGGATCTCTTAAAACTAGTTGATGATGAAAATGCAAAAACATTAGGATTAAGATGGTCATGCAAAACAGACACACTATTTTTCTCCCTAAATATAAAATTTGACTGCAACAATATAAACAAAAGGTCAATTTTGTCAACAATAGGTCAAGTGTTCGATCCACTGGGCCTTATTAGTCCTTGCATTCTTCAAGCCAAGCTTATTTTGCAGAAGTTATGGGCTTCTAAATTATCTTGGGATGACAAACTACCTCCTGAAACTGAGAATGAATGGCTATCGTTTATAAATTCAATTTCACACCTAAATGAAATTGCCATACCCCGACATGTATTGGGTAACTCATGCACACGCATAGAAATACATACATTCAGCGACGCATCGCTAGCTAGCTATAGCGCATGTGTGTACTTAAAATCATTGTCGTCTGATGGTAGCAAGCATGTAAATCTAATAACTGCTAAAAGCAGAGTTGCGCCATTGAAGAGCATGACAGTTCCACGTCTTGAACTTTGTGGAGCCATATTGGCAGTTCGTTTAGCAATCAAAGTAAAAAACGCATTGAGGCTAGACATACACGGATGGCGGTTTTGGTGTGACTCCACCGTTGTTTTAGGTTGGATTAGGACTCCAAAGGCAAGTCTCAAGTCATTCGTTCTGAATAGGATTAACGAAATCACAGAAAATACAGAAGCAAATATATGGGCTTATGTGCCTACAAATCTAAACCCAGCCGATATCGGCTCTAGGGCATGCAATGCACAACAATTAAAAAATTCTAAACTATGGTGGACAGGTCCATCATTCCTATTGGATTCTGAAGATCATTGGCCTAAACAACCCAATAATATTACTATTGACTTACCAGAAGTCAAATTCCAGTGTAACCTAGCAAGTGAGCAAAACAACTTTATAAACAAGTTTTCTGATTACAATAAATTGCAACGCACATTGTCATTCATGCTGCGATTCATTCATAACTGTCGGTTTCCAAACAACAAATATACAGCTTATCTAAAGGTACAAGAACTAAATGCAGCTAGCTTAACTTTATGCAAGATCGTCCAAATTGACAAGTTCCTTAAAGAATACAGTAGTCTCCACAACACAAGGGAAATACCAAATAAATCACCCTTACTTAAACTAAACCCATTCATGTTAGACAAAATTATACGCGTTGGAGGGAGACTCTGCAACTCAAATTATGACTTTGACACTAAATATCCGATTATACTGCATTCATCCCACCATGTCACATTACTATTGTTCAGGTACTATCATAAAATTCTAATGCATGCTGGACCTCAGTTATTGTTGTCCATCATACGACATAAATATTGGACAATAGGAGGGAGAAATCTTGCTAGAAAGGTCACACATGAGTGCATAACTTGTTGTAGATTCTCAGGAAAGTCTATTCAACCGATAATGAGCAGCCTCCCTAAGGAACGTCTTCATGCTGAATATCCATTTAGTAATATAGCTGTTGACTATGCCGGTCCCATTATGTTAGCCGACCGAAAAGGTAGAGGTTGCAGGCTAATCAAGGCCTACATCTGCATATTCGTCTGCCTCGCTGTAAGGGCAGTACACATAGAGCTTGTTACTGAACTGAGCACTGAAGCATTTATTGCTGCTTTAAACCGTTTTATAGCGCGCAGAGGTAAACCAATAAACATTTATTCAGATAACGGTACCATGTTTGTGGGTACATTTCACGAGTTTTCTAAATTCCTTAAATCAAAATGCAATGATATAAGTGCTTATGCAGCAGAGCAACTTATTAACTTTAAATTCGCTCCTGCTTATAGTCCACACTTCAATGGGCTAGCTGAAGGTTCAGTCAAGTCCTGCAAATTTCATTTAAAGAGAATTTTATCTCTGACTCATTTAACATATGAAGAAATGAATACTACTTTAATACAAATAGAAGGCATTCTAAATGCTAGGCCGTTAACCCCCCTGTCGTCTGACCCTAACGACCTTATATGCCTTTCACCTTCACATCTACTTCTGGGACGGACTATCACAATGCTGCCATCTTCAGCAAGTAACCTGGACGACAGGACTCAGATATGCACCTTGCCACGCTACAAGAGAGCTCAGGTGCTTGCTAACCATTTTTGGAAGAGATACTACCAAGAATACGTTTCAGAGCTACAGAAACGTGCCAAGTGGCAACGACAAGATGGTCAACTACGACTCGGTGAAATGGTGGTTGTAAAGGATGACCGCCTCCCACCCAACCGCTGGCTGCTTGGCAGAGTAGTCAAATTGTTCCCTGGTTCCGATGGTTGTACTCGCATTGCAGAAGTCAACACAGCAACGGGAATCCTGAAGCGGGCATACAATCGACTCTGCCCATTACCTATCTATGATTCCGTGGAACAGGATGTTCCACCCGCGGGAGCCTGTTAACGCAACACTCCCCCATACAATCGCACGCACATAATGCGTAGCAGTGCATTGGGCTGTCACTGTCAGTGTCAGTGCCATCTGCAAAATCAATCAATCAATCAATAATTCACCCATCACTCGACAACTTCACTCTGCTACAAGACATTGCTCGCCCGACACGACTCGATCTCAACATATACAAGCAACATCAATTTTAACAAAAATAATAGAAGAAACTCAACAAACCCATCAACACACTTCGGCACGTAAGTGGTATCCTCAACAGCAGGCAATAATAAAGCATTTTTACTAGTCAAAAACTTAAGTATCTTAAACATAGAGAAGAATAAAATCATACAATATTTTGTAAACTAAATTAATGAGTCTAATTATTGTGGTTTGTTTGTGAAATGAAATATCCCTTTTCATGCAGAGTACCTATAGGCCACATTAAGCTGTTCCACGCCTAGCGGCCATGTGTTAATTCATTCATGTATTTCCTTCACCTTGTCGTATTAATTGACCTGTTGCTAGTTCTTGGTCACCACACATTCAAATGAGTCATGAACTGTTGGAGTCGGGGCTACTGCCACACCGCTTAACCATGACGCCTGCCCATGGCCATGACTCCAGAAGTTTCAAGTTGAATTCATGTAATAACATATTTAGTAGTCCAAAACGGGGCTAATTTGCGCACAAATGGATATTCGGCAAATGTTAACACAACAAATAGGTATTATGTTACGTCTTTTTGGTTATAGGAAACTAGTCAGGGTTATATTTCTACGGGGTATTCTTTCTTTCAAACGTACGATAATCTCTTGAGATTGATTAAAACTGCGGCAGCGTAGTGAGAGAATTAAGTTTTTCTTTTAGTACCTAAACTAGAACGATGCCAAGATGGCCGTGTGTTTACCTGAGGAGTAGCACTACATACTGCTATGTATTCTTTCCTACAAGAGTTTTTATAGCAAAGTAAGGGGATAACCAAGTCGTTCCCTGCTTCCTTGCCTTGTGTCTCGGATGTTTTTAGAGCTGTCATCCGTATGGGTTTCCCCGGATTCGTCCTAGTTTTGAGAGCTTCCGGGGGCATCCGGGCGGGGTTTTCTTGCAATATCCGGGGAATCTTGGATGCTGTGAGGTGTGTAAGTTGTAAGCGCTATTAAAAGAAATAAAAACAGGATATTTTAGTTATATTCAACGGCTTCAGAGGCGAAGTCTCGTTTCCGACCAAATGCCAGGGGTTTTTGACATCTCTGTCCGGTGTTGGCAATTTTGGTGATGGCAGCACTGTATTGGACATCGATTTATTAATACTCAAGGCCGCTCCTTTTTGGAGTCCCAGAAAATGTCCCTACACTATACTAGCTTTAAATACTCCCATTTAAAATAACGGTGTGTTTGTCAATGAAGCACAAATCTGCTAGGATGAGAATATAGACATGATAGATTTCAAAAAAATCTACGACATCTACTAGCCTAAAATAAATTTGGCCAATAACCTATCTATATCAAAAAAAAACACGTCTATCCGTTGCTTCGCGAAAGTAAGGACAAGCCAACAAAGACACTTTCGCATTTATTCTATTTAAATAAATATTAATGAATGTTTGTATGTTGTTCCTAAACCATTGATCAGACTGTTATGAAACTTTGTTAGTGTCTTCTGAAGACGCCCACTGTGGTTTTTGGTCCAAAAAAAAATATAGTGTACACACGTAAGAAGTGAAACGATTCCTTCTTATTTGGCTCTCATTCCGACCCGTCAATATTCTATGTCGAGGCATAATGAAAGTAGAAAAAGCTTTCATGAAATACTCTTTTGATTATGATTAAAGTCTGTGGTCAAACTGAGAACAGCAAAACCCTTTTAAGCCTCTGCATACTCTATGGTGACCACTTACTCCCGAATTCTGTCTTATCTCAAACTTCTTTCAATAAACTTTCATGGCAAAGTGTCAAGTCTTACGTGTCGTTCGAGCGTAACAGAAAAGTGTAACGAATGCTATATAAGTTACCCATACGTCGATAAAAAAGTTTCGCATAAAAAACACTCATTTTACTTTAAATGGCATTGCAACGCATCCCGTGTACAGTTTGCTGTAATTAAAGTTGGACAGTCTTAGTTTAACCGCAGTACCTATTAGAAATAGTAATATAAACATTATGTTCCTGCTGATATTGCTTGACCTTGTCATGCACGACACTAACAAGACAGTTTAATGCTAAACACTTCTTTAATTGGTACTATTTATTCACAAAGTTCTCAATAGGAAGCACTTATGGATTATTTTCCCATTCATTATAGTGTTTAAAGAACTAACAGCTTTTAAGTGACTATGACTAGTGATATAGTGTGTTTATAAACAATAAGTTTGTCCATATACACGTGGTGTGGTAGTCTATTAACATTTCCGACTTTATGTCAATTGAAAATTGAATTTAAAGCGAAAGTGTTAAGAGTTTGGTAGTAGATATCGATAAGACCGCCCATTGTGACACTAATTGGTAAATTTCATTTGTTTTAGTTTTTAAGTTTTCTTTGTTCTGTGGTGTTTCAATAAAGAGTGTATCTATATATCTAGTGGGACGCCTCTTCTGCAAGGACCGCCTGGCAAAGTACCACACCTTTACAAAATCGTTTTACTAGCATTTTTTTTGAGAATTTATATTAGATTTCTGTTTCAAAGAACGTTTAGTAGATCCAAAGTATAAATAATCCCGATTATTTGTTAGGCTACGGTAAAACTATTGCATTTGCTACTATGATGTTGACATATAAAATAAAAAAAACTAAATTGCTACTTTTCAATAGCCACCTACCTACCTACTCTTGCGAATTACAGTGCCAGAGTTGCGGCTTTAAGTAAAGTTAGCGCCGTTTCATTTTCCTGTGCGAGACTCAGCCATGAATCAGCACATGAAAGAGAAATTCCCTTTTCAAATTCAAACCAAAACCTCCATTAACTTATATGAAAGTATTTTATGTTTTTTTTTTCTTCTCCATGTTTATGAGCCTTAAGAGTTTGATTTGTATTAGTGATTTATTATTGCCTGCTTACAATAAAGCTTTGGACTTTTGAGACCTGAAGCTCCGTTCTTCTCCCAATAAGATTAGCTGATGCTGCTATTGTAATTTAAGTACTAGCTGCTGCCCGCGGTTTCACCCGTGTAGTTCCTGTTCCCGCGGGAATACGGGGACAAAATATAGCTTAAGTTACTAGTTGATAATGTAGCTTTCTATAAATTAAAGATTTTTTAAAATATGTGATATGGTTTTGCCACAACCTTACCTATTTCCATAAAATCTATAATCCCCTAATTTTATTTCACCCCATTAAGGGGTTTCAATGTCATATTTATCAAAAGCATATCTCATCAAAAACCTAAAAAATAGTCATCAAACTCCTAGCTACAGAAATGATGAAAATTCCATACAACCCCTTACAACCCTTTTTCGCGTTAAAAAGTAGCCTATCACTCATAATAAACTATCTGTGTTCCAAATTTCATTCCAATCTGTCCAGTAGTTTTTGCGAGAAAGAGGAACAAACATCCATCCATCCATCCTCACAAACTTTCGCATTTATAATACGTATTAGTCGGTTGTTTAAAATATTACTTTTCATGGATTTACATATTTTTCTTAATAAATAGTATGGGGATATTTCTTGTTTATGATATTCTTATACAGTACATCATTATTCATTATACATTATTTCGTAAGCGAGTTATCCTTAAAAGCTAGATTTGGCTTATTTGACATGTTAATAAAGTTTTTTACTGTGCCCAATAACAACTCTTCAAAATACAGTGCTGTCACTTAAATTTTAGACGTACTTAAAAGCTACTTTATTATTAAGCAGCTTTATAAATCGCGTCTTTTTTCGCGTGGGACTTGGAGTGACATATTTATATTAAAATTTATAATACTCTGATCTCTCCAAGATAATGGAAATGCAACATACACGAAAAATAAAGTGAATATCTCTGTTTTAATCACTGTCCTGTCAATTATGATTAAGCAGCGCACAAATAGCAGCTTCCACTTACATTTTGGCATTAACTTTAAAACGATAGATAGGCACTTTAATTATATTATAGGTAGGTAAATAATATATAAAATGGCACAGGCTGCATGCACGTGCAGTTGTTTCATCCCCAATTTAAAATATATTATATGTCGCCGCGAGGACGAATCGGGAGCTTTCGGGAATCTCCGGCATTGATCAAAGATACTTCGATTTATTTTTAAGTTTGATCTTAATTTGTAACCTTTAATAATGTTAAACCTTAACATCCATTTTAATAGCGTTTTGTCAATTTACAATCTCTAAGTTAATTTATCAAGCTAAAAGAGTTATGTTTGAGTATATCCGCCGCCGCAATGATAAATCAGGCACCTACGTCATCGAGTCGAAAAGACTCGATTAAGTTAAGATTTGTTTTTGAATATCAGTAATCTGTATGCTTGAATGACATCAAATCTAAGAGTAAATTCTAATTGCGTTGTATCCAGTTAAAACCTTCAAAATGATTACCTAACTTAAAATAGTTCTCAGTTCGATCGTTTCCTATCGTCATTTCAAAGTAAGTTTATTCCTATTTTAAATTATGATTGCTGTAATGCTTATTTACTAGCCGTACTAGGCTTCATAATCTTAGTAATGCTTATTAAAAGCTTCTGCTTAGTAATTGCTAATTCAATAAGCTAGTTCTGATAGTTTGAAGCCGCCATGAGCGCCATCTATCTTCATATCTTGTAAGTCGCTACCATCTTATTGGTTGGCGCAAAAAATGGTGGCGGGGAACGATCGGAGCTAGTTTCTTGACGGCACTTTGAGTTGGATTCTCGGTGCGAAAACATTGTGAGTAAATCCTTGCTAAATAATTCAATAAAATAATTATAACTTTCAGTGATTCATCTGCTTTTATTTCAAACTAAATTCCAGGGTGTGTTTTGTTAGCCTTGAGTAAAGTTAACAACTAGGTAGACATTTACATTGCAATAGCAAAGCCGGTGGTCAGCAGGCCAGCGGTTTTGCATTTTTTTAAAAAGGGGTGGTCTACTATTATCACGATATATATATTATTTATATATTGGCCATTCTTAGCAACAAATTACAGGCCAAGGATTACGTTTTCTTTCGTTGAACTTTTCTGTGGAGTTATATAATCAGGGATAGTGGAAAAAATTTAATGATACAGACAAAGTTGCCATTTTATTGCCTCGAGAAGCTTTCAAGATCTCTATAATTTTGTTACCATTTTTTTGTATTTCTCCTTTTAGCTTTTTCTATCGAGCGACGTCTGGGAGCGCTATGTAGATACATTGTAATGTATACATTTTTAAGACTATTATGTATGTACATATTTTGTATAACGATAAACATTAACTTTCGCATTATTCATGAATCTATTTTGGAACAAATTGCCACCTATATTTCTTTAACATAATCTTACTTATTATAAATCAAGAAACAAATTGAATCTCGAGATTATGCAGGTATACGTCGAAAAAGTTAATAAATCGGTGAGAAGTTTCTTCTATCATATTATGTTATAAACCTGTCCTATTTTATGTTTTCTATAGATTAAGACATTTATTGTAATTATAAAGTACTGTGATAAATTATAATCAATACCGGTGTTTAATTGAGCATAATAATATAATCGCAACCTAATTATTTTGAGTTATAATATTTCCGTAAGGTTTTTTTTTTTGTTCAGTTATATTATGTTCTTTATTATTATAGTTAGTTTTGTAGCGGAAGGCGTCTTCTGCAAGAGACCGCTTGAGAAGTACCCACACCTTTGCCAGATATTCATCCGCCAAGGAGTAGTGTGCAAACATTACTGTGTTCCGGTTTGAATGGCACTGTTTCCAGCGAAATTACCGGGCATATGAGACCTTAGAGCCGATGTCTCAGGGTGACGAGCGCATTGCAGTGCCGCGCAGGATTATGCAGTGCAATGTTCTGGGTAACTGTTACGGGCAGGCGTAGCGCTTACTATCAAGTGAACGACTCGTCTCGTCACTCAGTCCAACAAAAAAAAGTTATTTGTTAGTTTAATGTTTTTTTTCTTTCTCCAGTGCATACATTAGGCAAGACCTCGCCAACAGCAGATACCTTAGCTGTCATGCAGACCCCACAATATGTAGAATCACAATATGATGTGACACGGGAAAAAATGTATGAAGCTCAGGTGATGTTGTCATTCTCTTTTTTGTGACGTTTTAGAGTTAGTGACGAAAAACATGAAAACCCTGCTCAAAAATGGGCATTATTATTTTTTTTAAAAGATTTTGAATGCAACTCATTGATCACAAAACAATAGATTTTATTGAAATATAATCGTTAAATACGAATATTTTTGAATAAATACGATTGACCTTGATTTCTGCCTTATTACCTTGGTTTATGTAAACATTTTCATCCGTTGGGCTGAGCTTAGCCGGCTTTGATGAAACATCGTGTTAGCAAGATTAGAAACCCCGAATATGCCAGACGTAGAATCGCAGCCATCAATTTATGAAAACGTCACGTGAAAGAGTAATTTAACAAGTGAAGTGACGATTTATAGAATTTAGCAATGCGTATGAATTTATAACAGTATTTGTTTAATAAGCTAATCGATTTCCAGGCGAAAGTTGAAGGCAATGATACATCGCAACAAGTGACTGGGAATGCTTATGGTAACACATCTCTTTCGCCAGAGCTGCAGCAGTTTCTGAAAAATATAAGTGGTATTTATTATTAACGTTCTGCACTGGTAATCACGCACGTTGGAGTAAGGCTTGGCGCGTATGGATAGCCATGGTGACAGCGACACATTCAAACAATTATCCATAGATTGAAATGCAAACAAAATGAATCATCTAAATAGGACACGCACAGTGTTTCCAAATGCACGGTATTACAGTAGACTTACTGTACTTAACTGTAAATTTAATCTTTAACTGTATATTTGTAAATATAATGAATTTTTGTAAGTAACACGACCGAGGCGGGGTTCGCTCTTAAATATTACCCCTTTGTTTGGTACACACACTTTAGGTAATTATCAAGTCATTCATCGTTTTATTAATCCTACCCCACACAGGCGCCATGTTATCGATCGATAATATTGCAGGCGTTGTTGCAATATCTCTTTTTTTTTTACACGCTTTTTATTAGCTTCGCCTGTATGTATGTTTGTAACCGACTTCTTTGGGCGCGATTTTAACCCACTTTAATTTATTAAGTACGTTTTTGGGGCGGATGTTCTTATACTGATCTATATTAATGACTCTAGTAGGAGGCTACAAAGTCAAAATATCAGAACGTCATTACGCAGCTGTGTGGAAATGACGAGGACTTATTATCGGAGCGATAATGTTGCGCCTGTTTGAGATAAGCTTTTGTTTCCATTGCATTTCAATTTTCTTTTATACGGAACCCCACATGAAGACGCAACACCATGTATTATTAAGATTTTCATATGCTTTTACCCATCACAAAAACACACTGATGCACTTTTTATGTGCTTTGAGGGGCGCTTAGAGGTTCTCGTTTTGTGTTATGTCAAAGTTTTAAGAAACAAAATTCGAGTGGCATTCGGATCGAGTGGCACGGCGTTGGAACCGAAAATTATGTTTTTCTTACAATGCTGATCTGTTTGTTTCTTTGTTTGTTTGTGTGATTTTAGCCTTAAACCTTGAATTATATATTTTAGAATTTTGATTGTTTTATAGGGGCCTTAAATTTAAATTAAAAGTTATTTAAGCACGTTTTAAAACAGTTACTTCTGGCTTTTAAGTTATTCAACGAACTTAGCTAAAACATGAACAGTTTACGTCCTTTATGGGTTTGACAGATGTTATCTGTTAAATGCAATGTAATAAGAATATTTTCATGCTCAGGAACATTCAAGGGTTTATTTATACAAAAGTAAGACTCAGACATAATACAGCATTACCAGAAATTCGAAGTCCATGGTTACTAAATCTCCTTGAATGGACAACAATCATGTCGTTAAGTTGTAATTAAATTTTGTAGTGGTAGGCCTTTTCCGCAAGGCCACAAGACCACCGGGGAAAGTACCACGTTTGCCAGATATTCATCCGCCAAGCAGTAGTGTGCAAACATTACTGTGTGTCGGTTTGAAGTGTATTGTTTCCCGCAAATTACGGGCGTATGAGATTTTAGATCCAAAATCTCAGGGTGTCGAGAGCAATGCAGTTCCGCGCAAGATTATACAATGCGAAGTTCTGGGTGGCTCTGTAACTTATTAGCGTAGCGCTTACCATCAGCTTTAAGACTTGCTCGTCTCGTTACTCAATAAATAAAATAAAAAAACTATAAGTACCATAAAGTCCTAAGTCTATAAAGAAAATTATAATCAAAAGACCTTAGGCGTAGGGCAAAGAGCTTAGGATGCTGGCTGCATGTCGCTCCCACCAAGTATTTTGCCAAGTCCTGAAAAATTCCATTGAAAATATTCAGTCTGAATAAATCGCCAAACATTACTCGTAATTAAATTAAAAGTAAATATTGATAGCACTTTGTTGAAACAACTCGATAAATCGTCTATTGAAGGTGCTAAAAACAGCACCCCAATTTTTGACGCCCGACTTTTCTATTATATATTTCAGTCGTAAGAATGGTTTTTGTAAAGCTTTGTTATATAAAAGTTCGTATACTTGTAGGGTATCGTAACTTTTCCTGTATATGCACAGTTGGTCTCTGATGTAGCTGAATTTTTTAATACTGTGTTTCGGTTCGAGGGGGACTGTTTCCAGCGAAATTACTGGGCATATGAGAGTTTAGAACCAATGTCTCAGGATGACGAGCGCAGTGTAGTGCCGCGCAAAATTATGGAATACAAAGTTCTAGGTGGCACTGTAATCATTATGGGAAAGCGTAACGCTTACTTTCAAGTGCACAACTAGCTCATCTTGATACTCAGTCAAATAAAAGAAAACAATAAAAAAAAACATAAAACCAAATTTTTTTTTATTTATTTAGGTATACTTTGTGTACAAATAAATATACTAGGAATACTTAATTCACGCAAAAGATCCACAATGCACAAAATTTTACTCGTCCACTTTTTTTAAATTATTATTCTAGTTTAAAACATTAAAATAGTGAACTAAGTCACGAGTAATAGATGTTCTTTAATATAATTGCACCCTATGGACATAAATGAAAAAGGTTTTCATCGACCACAGGTAATTACTCAGTAAGGTAAGTAGGTTGTGGACTACGGCAACTTTACTACAAAACGTTACTAGGGATAACTACGGCAGATTATAACTCTTCGAAATTATAATACTATTTGTAGTTCCAAGTCCCTTATAAACTTCCAGAGAAAGGTAATGTAGCACTTGTGTATGCCTGATTCTATTGCGGTAATCGAGTATAAAATTTAGATTATTTGATTCGTCTAGGCCTAGGAACGTCTAGCAAAACTAGACGTGTAAAGGTGGACTTCCGTTCATAACGAGTCACGTGACTGCAGCTCTTGCATCTGTATTGGTGTCAGTCGCCGTAGCCGTTACTCCGTAGCTCTCCGCTCGTAGCTCCGGCTTCCATATACGATAGCTACAGACGGCTGATGTCAGTACCGACTGACCATCAAGAAACACTAATATAATTAATTATGGCATCCACAAATTTTTATCCAGCCTTCCAATTTGCACAGAATGCTAACACGCACCGAGTTAACATGTAACTAGCACCTATTCGCGTGATATTTTAACATTGCATTTATCGTAACAGCATATTCGCTTCGTAATCAGGAGTTTCACCATCTAAATGATGCTTAGTTGGTAGAGAAGTCTGTTTTCTGAATAGCATCTGAAGGTACCCCGTTTGTTTTGGAGCCCGTGTGATTCATAATTCTTTCGTTACATAGATATTTTCAGCTTACTAACGTTGTTTTCCTCTTTCAGACACCCAGATGGAACAGACCGAGGTCGTGACGCGGACCGACATGATTAACCTGCCGTTCTCTAAGAGCCTGGCCCCGCACCTTCTGCAGGATGAGGACAGCCTTCGTTTAGGCTACGTACTGAAATCGAAGCGCGAATTTGCTGAATATATTATTGGGATTCCTCACGTGAAGCGAGACGTTGAAACGTATTTGTATGAAACTATCAGTGTAAGTATCCGCGATATTAACTCGGCACTTTTAGGTGAAAAACAGATAAAAACACTCACTTTGATACATTCTATATGAAATAAAAAACGAATTGTAGGGTGGGACACATACCTATTTAAAAATATACAAAACGTAACTCTCTCTTTCTATCTTCACTAACTTATATCTCCGTCTTAACTTCCGTTCGCCTCGCTCGATCACATTTTTCGTAACGCATTCACCAGCTTTACTCCCCAAGTCAAGCGTGCGTAAAGATGTTTTACTTCTAAAAGCAAAACTACATCCAAGCTAGTCAACCAATCTACTGATCGTGATATCTTATATATTTAAATGAGCAATTCTTGTATATATATATATATATATATAATTATAATTGGAATCTCGGAATCGGCTCCAACGATTTTCATGAAATTTAGTATATAGGGGGTTTCTGGGGCGATAAATCGATCTAGCTAGGAATCAATTTTAGAAAATGTCATAAAAAAAAATATCGTGCAAAGCTCGGTCATCCAGGTACTTTCACTCTATTTAACAAGTACCTTATGAAGAGTGCCCGTTTTGGTTGAACATTACAGATATGTTTTATAGCTGATCCCGATTCTCTATTTTGTTTAGGCCGTTTTCAATTCCATGACTACTGAAGATAAGGACAAAACAATGGTGGTGGTTATGATCGGCGACACTGACATGAAGTACGTTTTGCACGTTGCTTATGACATCGAACAGAAGTAAGTTGTTACATTATTTCATTGCATTTGCTATTCTAAAACCACGCCTTTAGGTCCGACTTTGCTTTTTTGCTATCTTTGCATCCACCGCCATAGCTAGCTAATTTGCGCCCACGTTTTTTGCATCTAGACTTTGGGCCTGCGTTTGCTGTCCCAATAACACTTTAATGCCAGCTATCATCGGTTCCTCTAAAATAGCCAATTAACTGAAGCTTCTTTAATTTTTCACCCAACTGCTGGGTATTTTTGGACATCACCCTTAAGAATAGCTTGGGAGTCATGTAACTCAATCACTGCTGCTTTTCTATCACCTAAATTTACAATCTGGTCCTAGTAGTGTACCGGGTAGGAAAAATATGCATATCTGTGTGGACAGGTGGTCAAGGAGGCCAAGGAGTCTCTTTCGCGAGTATAATATATTACTAAGGTAAAGGTACATCAGAATTAGAACCCACTGCTACCCACCCCTGCCCACTGCTAAGCTCTGTCTCTGTTTGCAGGTTTACATATATGCGATGTTATTGTATGCGGATGTATTCACCTTGATGTACACCTCTACTTTTAATAACCAATACCTATCTTACAGGTATTCCCAAGAAATTCGCAATAACCTCATCCACGTAATAGCTCCGAAGAAAAGTTATTATCCGGACTTTAACTCTTTGGTTCCTACCCTCGGAGATTCCAAGAAACGTACCATCTGGCGGACTAAGCAAAACCTCGATGCAATTTACCTAATGGCTTACTCGCAACCCCGATGCGTCTACTACCTCATGATCGAGGATGACGTCATTCCGCAGGATGGCTACATGACGGTAAGCGCGTCGCGTTGTTGTGCTCAAAATTATTCCAAAAGGATGGTTCCCTGAGCTTACTTTTTTCTTGTATAAATACATATCGATTAACACTTTCACTGCTGAGCTGGTTTTCTTGTCTAGCTACAGGTGCGGCTCTGCACACTCCATAGTATTTTCCCATACAACAAACACAACAGTTGTGTTTACCCGTACTCACGGCAAGTTATGAAAAACGTCAGTTGTATTTTCAGCAGTGAACGTGTTAAAGGGCGGCCAAATACGAACCTCATAAACTGAGTGTTCCGTTCCGTGGCAGTAACGTTTGAAATTCAAATCCGCCCGCACTTCTTTATCGATCACACTAATTTTGTAAAAGCGAAAGTGTGTGTTTTTTTGCGTTTGTGTGTTTGTCATCTTTTTACGCCCCAATGGGAAATTTAGTTACAATACTCTGTGTCCTGAACATAGGGTAGTTTTTATCGCGTAAAAAATTTCTGGTATTTCGGTGGTGGGATTTCATCAGGACCTTAAGTATATGTATAATACAGACTAAATTTCACTTTCAATTTACAAATTCAGGCACAAATTCAGGCACAATATGATGTACATTTTGTAATTTTTTATTCAGGTTCTCAAATATTACATTGTTATAAACCTCATTGCGACCACTATTATTATATTCTAGGAAATTCGTAAATACACCGAGTCAACGACTGTGAGGAACCCCGATTGGTTTTTCATTCAGTACAGCACAACAGGAGGCATCGGCAAACTGTTCCGTTCAACCGACCTAAAACAATTTATGACCTACATCCAGCTCTTCTATTCGAACATGCCAATTGACTGGCTAACTGAGTCTTACCTGGCGGATCGTGCGTGCAACATTAACCGAAGCTCGGTGAGTGAAATTTCCTTTGAGCGAATACTCAAAGTCATCAAGGACATTCGACATTTGCTTAATTCCAGATTTACGCTAAATAAACACCGTGCAAGATTGTATGCTGCTTTCAAGCTGCGGTGTTTAAATTAAGTTAATTCTATATGCAATGTGCAAGTTACTCTTTATTTAAATTCATTGTCTAATCTTCTAGGTAACGATAAAGCGGCGGTGGCGAAATGATACCTTGATATATTTGTGTATTTTGTAATTTTAAGGATATCCTATTCAAAACTTGGCCATACACTAATCGCTTATATATTAATTGTGTGTTGATTTATCATGGCTCAAAATGGTAAGAAACTTGTCTACAAAGTCGTGTGGAATGGAGATAAAATTATGTCTAAGAATATCTCACTAGGTAATATAACAACGGTTTAAGGGGAACCAGACATGCATTTGGTCTTTTGAACATTCGGTTTTCCACGGGGTCTCGCTAATACTGGGATTCTGCGGGACCAAAAAATCTCAATCTTGCAAATACTGGGGTATAAATTTCACTTTTCTTGCAGAAGGACTGTCAAGTGGCAAAATCTGAGATACGGCCGACCTATCCCACTAACCTTTTTAAACATATCGGACTATACTCATCGCTGAAGGGCAAAATACAAAAAGTGAAGGTATGTGAACCTTATTTGGTGGGGTTTGGGACGGATTTTCGGGGCTTTGCACTTATTAGCTTTAAAATGCTGCAAAATAATACACCACTACAATGCAGGGACTAATTTGTGAACATCAGGATTTCAACCTACCTACTACTCTATATAGTCACTAGTTTAGTGAACTATTTCATGGTTCGTTTTATATGTGTTCGTTTCATTTTCTTTTTCTTTTTTTTTCTATTTTCGCTGACTTGCAACATACGGATTTTTGTAGTAAGTTGACACGCATTGGCAGTTATTTTTAACAAATAATTACTACTTTTAGGTTTATGAAATTCTCTCAATACTAGTTTAGAAGGAGAAGAAAACACTTCCGATCTTTTATTATCTTCGTCTGAAAAAAGAAACCAAAGACGAAAATAGAAAATGAATCTAATTGAATGATATTAATACTGGCGCGATACGGAATGCAATAATTGTTCGTTAAGAATAATGAATTTAGATGACCAAAGTTTAATTACGTTCAATAAAATGACTGCCATACTCAGACAAGACAATTAACTTTTAAATAGCATTTTATTTTCAGATTTTATCTTATTTTCAGATGATTATTAAATAAGTTTTTTTCATTCTGCGTTCCATACATTGGAAAATACAATTCAATTAAAGTTTTCTGTATTGAAAAATTCTTATAGTAACTTCATATTTTTAATATTTTTCTATCCTATTCTGTTTATGAGCTAATCCATAAGATTTTTGAATCATTGATTTATTATAGATAATGATCGGTAATTAATCTTACCGAAGATCTCATCATTTAGTTTCTTAATGTAAAATGTAGTTTAATACCAAATAAAAAACGCACTTTAGCGCTTCTAGCCCATACTGGTTACGGACGAAATTTGTAAATTAAAGCTGTTTATAATAATTATATTTCTTCGCTTCATTCTTCAGATATGATATAATTACCAGGTAGTCCCTCTACTTGCTAGGCAACCTCGCACGATTTTTAAAGATTTAAAAACAAACTAAAACCTTTTTCCGGTTTACCTTTCCCTAGTCCGCCATCTTGACATTTACTCATTACTCTTTCGTGCGTGGTAACTGTCACACACGTTTTTCATTCAATATGGCGAAAAGAAATGCCCAATCAAATATTGAACATTTAACACGGTAAATAAAGAAGATAGAAGTTGAAAGTACTTACAAATATAAGGATATATTTAATTACTGATCATATAGCAGTGATTTTCCATAAACCTGAAGAATCTATTTGATATGCTTTGGGATTGAGTGCGAGTCAGTAACATTGACATCTTTCATTAGATAATAATCTTTGCCAGACGTCCAATTTTGCATCGGGGTTGACTGCGAGTCTTCAACGATGACGAAGGCGGATAAAACGTACAATCTGTAATAGATGTACAGTCCTCTGCGCAATTTCAATCACAAAACTTTGCATCGGGGTTAATTAATTACTTGCCTAGCAAGTAGAGGGACTACCTGGTAATTATATCATATCTTCGAATGAAGCGACTCATATAATAATGGTCGAACTTCACACCAGGGAAGTTCGTTTGATCATATATTGTACCTGCTTATTTTACTCGGGGTACCAACATTATCTTAGCTTTTTATTATAGATTTGGACAGCTATTAATTGACATGTCTGATCGTGGTAGTAAAATAATACTAATGTATATTGTTTTATGACATCGCATTATGGGCCTTATTTATGATTATCATTATTTTGTCAAATCTTTTTAATAAAGACTTTTTTTAATATGCTGACGCCTGGGATTCATTCACCGGCAATAAGCAGGGCTAAAGCTATCGGTAGTTAGAGTCAGGGGTGCAGAGAGAGGAATTTCCTGACGATTTACGCAGTACCAAAGAGTACCTTCTGGCTTCAGCATGCGACTCCGTCCAGAGAAAGCCTCTTACTGATTTAACTATAAGGCCGTTTGCCGGAACAAATATGTAAAAATATTTGTCGAGTCAACATCCCACATTCCCTGCCCTCGAATATGTGTGTGCATCTGTGCTCAACGTAGCGCTCTAATTGTTCATAATCAGTGGCTAAATCAAAGGATATGTTGATCTGGAGGATCACGTCGTCTCGCTGTTTAATTTCATACGTTAAGCGACACGCGACCACTAAGTACTCCCTTATCAGGATTTCTGGCGTTTTAGAAGCCTTTCCGTGAAATTTACTGTCCCATAACAGAAGAGCGCGGATGTAGCATTTGACTCGACGTACGTTGTTGAAAACTCACCTATTTAAAGCATCTAGTTCGCTCTGATTCCGCTTAAGGAGTGCGAGAGCAATAGCACCATCCAGCCGTTGAAGGTTCACACCGGCAGACCATACGGTAGCCTTGTCGTGCTTAGTGTTGGTCAACAGAAGAGTTTTAAAAGAACTACCAGTTAACATTCGAAATTAAAAGCGAAAATTTCAAGAGATATCATTATTTGGTCAAACATTACTGATAGTACATCAAGTACAAAAGGTAAACACTGTTATCATGCTCTACTTGGTAATTTATAAGTTAGACTTTGTCTGAGGTTTGCAGGTACGGCGATAGTTTCGCGAATAAAGTTTTAAAGACAGTACTAAGGTATTTGTTTTGAAATTTTCCTTTAGTTAGTGTGTGGAGGGTTATTATCAATCATAGTAGAAAAGAACTTGGTTTCGTATTTTCTTTCGCGTGTTCTGCGATTTGAGGTTCATAAAATTAGTCTACGGCAATAAAACCCTTTATTGCCGTAGAATAATGCCGAATGATGAAAAATGCCGTATTTGAACTTTAAATACGAAATTCACCTTGTAGTCTTCATGTGTATGCAATAAACAGTTGATTCGATTAGACAGGTATTCGATTTAGGCAGCCGTTTTGGTGACAAAAGGCGGTTACTGCATGATCGAAGAATAAAATAATGATTCTTAAATTCTTTTTAGGATCCTTTAAGTCAATCCACGCCCCTGTTTTTCCCTCATAACAATCCGACCCTCCTAATGGCCAAAAGCGACATCAAGCCTCAATCGACCCACACCATAGAAAACGCCTACCTCGGACAATCTTTCTTCTGGGGGATGAAAGCTGCTAAGGATAACGTCATCGAATTCTGGTTCAACAATCCAAAAAGTATTGGCTGGTGAGTTTCTCTTAGTACTCGTAGTTTGTAAAGACTTTCAAAACAAAACAATCTAGCCGTGGATCATCGACACGACGAAGAAGAAGAAGACTTTTATGAGACAGTTTTGGTTGATTTCAGTGTAGTAATTGGCGAACGATGTTAACTGATCCCATTCTACTACCGATCGATGATCGATCGTTCGTTGTGGTAACACCCTAACATTATGCTGGTTCCAGGTACACCATCCGTAGTGGCAACGCTGAACACGTGTCCGACAAGATTTCTGATGCTGTATTCGAAGTCATGCCTCCCGACGCGCTTCAATACATTAAAATTGACGAATTTGACGAATTTGGCTTGATTGAAGGACCGGTAAGCAATGCATATGAAATAAGCTCGTCATATCGATCTCTGTGTTATATCGATGGATGTAAGCTTCAGTCAAATCACGCGAGTTATTTCCGTTCGATAGAGATCACATTTGGCATGCCATTCAAGTTCTGATACCATAGAAGGTAGTTATGGTGACTGCGAGATGATTTCATAACAGAGGCGGGAGGTAGACAATGGAACTCATCAGTGACTGACAGTAGTATGGTGCGGTGTGCGTGACACGTAAATTATGCGATCCGTATCCGAGGACTGCAGGCTCACTTTAATTAGGTTGCAGTATAATACAATACATTGTGAGGAAACCCACGTATCTACCCGAGAACTGTTTCGGGGGTAGGTATGTGATCCACCAATCCGGATCTGGCTCCCGTGGTGGATCATGGCCTAAGCCTTCTCAAGAAAGTGAGGGGAGACCCGTGCCCAGCAGTGGGACGATATGGGTTGACGATGATGATGATGATGACAATACAATAACTCTTTATTAAACACCTTAAATCTTAAGTTGACACAGTACAATATACATTTAATAAGCAGGTCGCACAATGGGCGGCCTTATGGCTTAAAGAATTTATTCCAGGCAACCTTTGGATGGACAAGGAAGTCTTAGATGTGGCGGCTTGTGATGGTAACACTCGAAAGAAAACATATAATAACAATAATTGTTTACTTATTTCATTATATACTTACTTGTTATATACTATTGTAAGCTAATATAGACATCTATATATATATATAAATGTTATGTTGGTTTGTGTACGCTTAAAAACTCAAAAAGTTCGGCACCGATCGAGCTGAAATTGTAGCATGATATATAATCCGCATCAAGGATTGTTTTTTTCATCAGTGACATATCAGCGAATGTGCGAATGTGCCACAGCGAAGCGTGGCAGGGCACAGCTAGTATTACATAATTTTATCATAAACTTCATTCTACAGTACATAGCAAATAGACGAGTTGTATATAATAACTAGCCTGATTTGTATATAAAAATAGATTTGTTTTAATTATTTCATCCGTCCGTTACGGAGTTAAAATTATTATGGGTTATTTATTGAGATTACGAGTAGATGTTGATAGAGTTGATAATCTTTTTGTTTTGATCGATCAATCATACTTTTGTCTTCATGCTGATTTTTGCTTTACAGATTGACAAAAAAGTTTTTGAGAAGATCGCAGCTGTACGTATTCGATTTTTGGAACCCAGCAAGAACTGGATCCTGATCAGCGAGGTACGTGCAGTTTATGAGAGTGATACATAATGTAAAAGCACTGAAAAGAAAATTCATGGATAAATATTCCCACAACAGTTAACATGTACAATTAGGCCTTCTTCAAGTAACTAATTAAATAATTAATTAATTAATTAACGCTACCATCAGACGTTCTTTAGGAGATCTATAAAATAGGGCTCGTCAAGAGAAGGCCGAAAAGACTTCTAAAGAGTAGGCAGCGCATCGACAACGCCCCGGGTGCTCCCGGTGTCAGATTGTAACCTTTTACCATGAGTCGGGTCGTCAGCTTCTTACGCAGACTAAAATTGTTTTTTTTAAATCTATGATCTTCTATTTTTAAATGATTAACATTAATAATTTTTTTTTTTCCAGATTGAGTTTGCTGAAAGTGGCTAAGAAGAGGAGGGAACCAGGCCAAACTCCTGTCTGGGTAGTTCTCAAAAAATTCCCGGTTTTCGCATACACAAGATTAGAAAATTCAATTACAAACTTAAATTCTAGTTCTCCACCTTTCTTTACAATTGTGTGGGATATTGGCCTCTATGCAGCTAGTGTCCTTTCAACTTTCCTAAGAGTAACTTTGCCTTAAATCGGAAAACAAATTTAGCACAACTTAAAATATTCAGGCAGTTGAAACCGGCAAATTTTTGAGCAATACCCATCCATCTACTACGGAGGAATCGTCGTCGTTAAGAAGTTAGCATAAGTGTTTTTGTCAGTAGGTTAATTCTTTCTTTGTGCCACTCTCTATTGCAAGCTATTCACATCATTTTACTGGACGTTCCGATGAATGACAGTCATTAAACAATTTTGTATGGCTCTTGAACAAATTTTAAGTCAAACGTAAAATTAATACGCTCGCTAGTTTTTGGGTGATTGGAATAAGGACCAAAGTTAAAATACCAGGTTATGGGAAACATTCAGATCGAGAGATCGTCTTGGAGGATTTATTACGAGCTTGTATGATGAAAGAACTGTTCTGGCTAACACAATTAGGGTATATACAACCCACCCTTCGACGGACTTTAAAATTTGCTTCAATAACTCTACAAACTGTGTTAAATGAATGTCAACACGGACAATAAAAGTGGTGTGCTACATACAATATTTCTATATATGTATTTATCCAAGACCTTGTACTTGAGGATTATCCAAATTCATTGGCGCACAACATTTCTATATTAATATATATTAATAATTTCTACACTTGACTTATTTATAGGAATATATATAAGAATTAATTCGAATGTTCTTCTAAAATATTGTAATACGTATCGTTATTTTAATTTCGAAAGCAGGCGCTACGGCTTAATTTAAATATGTATTGATATATTTCATGAGGTTTTATTTGCCGTAATTTTTTTTGTTTAATATTTTTATGTAACCATATGTGTACATTTCTCTTTAAAGGTAGATCTTATTCTGTTTCATTTAGAAATTCGGTATTAGATGCGTGTTACTAAGACACCTAGTAAAGTAGTTGTTGACTCATAGAAATAAAAAATAACTCGAAAAAAAAAAAATAAAAATACATTAAAATAAAAAAAAAATTGAAGTAGGTGTTTTGAAAAAAAAATTTAAGTAGATGTTTTGAAATTTCAATCGTAGAATATCACACTTTAGTGATTAATATTATTATCAATGAAATTAAGGTAAAAGCACGTAGAATAGAGTTCTTCACAATTTGAAATTTTTAGCTATCTACGTAGTCGTTTTAAATGTAGTTGTTCGTAGAATAGAATTCTAGAAGTTTTGAGAGTTAAAATGAGTATGTTAAGAAACGGTATTTATAGCATATAGATTCATGGTATGTAAGCTGGCCCAATGTTTCAACATTGGGCCATCAGTCGGAGGAAAATTATAAATCTGTTCAATCTTGAATAAACTAATATGTGTCGCCGAATACTATGACTAAGTCAATGGAAATTTTCAAACAATGTGGTGCGGAATGATATATAATTCTATAAACGCGAATAAATCGCAAGATACGTTGCTAATACATTTTTTAATATACTAATGGCAAACACATTCGACATATTTCCTCCTTGTGTGAAATCGTGTAGGTAAATTACCATGATCATACGCCACAGACCATTTACCAACGGTTATTATGTTTTGCTATAAAATAGTATTTAGTTATTACAATTTTATTGTAACTTACTATAAATCAGATTAAGGGCCATTCGCTCTCAACTGGATTTAATTTCGTTTCGATTTTACATATTTGCGTACCTACTCTAAAATAGTAAATACGTACCAAAATCACAGGATTATGTTAGATTAAGAATTGTGTTTTTAAAATTATTTTGTTTAACTATTTTTATTATTTATTGAGTTTATATATTATACTGTTATATTATTAGTTTATTGTATACATAAATAAAATACAATGCATTTATTTCACGCTTTTCTAATTTATTTTAATTACTAATAAGCTTAAGGGTTACCTAATTTTATTTGGCTACATCATTATGCTTAATTACATTTAACAGTGATACCGTTTAGTCAGTTTCATATACATCTAATTGTAGGTACATTGAGTCAGTATGGCGGCTAAAACATAACAGAAATAAGAATATACTTTCCGTCGGCATATATTTCTATGACTGTTTCCGATAGCATTACCAAGTAGAATATAATTAAGTGTAAGAAGCATTTGGTTCAAGCTTTAATTAACATTAGTCCTGTTGTATATATATATTTCCTTACTTATATCTCGTACACTATTGTTCTTAGTATATCCGGTTAAGGTTTAGACAGGAGAGAGGAACCTTCTAGTGTTTATACTAACATCTTTTCAGTCCTTATTTTATTTCGTTACAGTTTCCGTTTCAATTCCGTTTTCGGTTTCGTTACCGTTTTCATTTCATTTTATTTTAATAGTTAATAGGTTGACAACTAAGTTATTAAATGCCCTAATATCTTATATTATTGGAAAGAGGATGTTTTTTCTTTCTATCTATATTTGGACAGTTGTAAAACGAGTGGTTTTTCGAATTGAAACCGTTATTATGATTCTATATCGGATTCTATGATTTTTCTTGTTTTGAGGTTTGTTTAATTCTTCTGCTGGACAGGAAGGCCTTTCTCCGAGTAAATTGGTATTTATTCAATAAATTTTAAGATATTATATTCTATTGATATTCATTGTAGCTGCAGTATGTATTTATTCGAATCTGTGGATATTATATTACTCTTATATTTATTAATAGTTACCCCCGTGGACAATGTTGAAAAATATTCAATGTGCTGAAGTAAAGTATCTTTTTTATTTGACCGAGTTACGAGACGAGCAAACCGTTCACCTAACAGTTCGAGCGCTACGCCTGCCCACAAAAGTTCCAGTACCGCCCAGAACTTTGTGTTGAATTATCTTTCGCGGCACCGCACTGCGCTCGTCTCCCCGAGTCATTGGTTCTAAAGTCTCATATGCCCAGTAATTTTTTCATAGTTTATAGTTTATTTGACATGCAAGGACACCGTTTGTAAACCACGGGGCAAAAGTATTAATTGTTATTTAATCTATTTAACATGATGTATTTTAACTAAAATGCCGCCATATGTGTTCAATGAAGTAGCTGCATCTTACCCACGTTCGGGACTTTTAATCTTTACTTAAGACCTAATCTAATCCTAAATCTTATTATAGTATTTCTGTAGTGTTCATCTTGGTGTGTATCCTCTTCAGTATAATATCTTGGTGTGAAAATAAAAATCAAAAAATGTCGGAGTTGTTTTATTTTAATTATAAACGTTAATAAGCACCTACTTGAAAATAAGCTAGGAACATTACAGGACAAAGTCATAGATCTACTAATACATCAGATTAGATATTTTAGTACCTTTTTCATAATCATAATTGAGGAATACCAACTTATATTTTTAAGAAGAACTTAACAAATTTCGAGTAAAACTAGAAATTCGTCGAATTACTAACACAACATTTCCAATACCGAGAATACTCGTTCTTTGAACTCATTATAATACGGCTGCTGCGTCGGTTTAGCGACTTCCATTACTTGGGATAAATTATTTGGTAGATGAATTAAAGTTTATATTATTAAGTACACAGCTTGCAGCGGGTCTGTCTAAGATGTCCTGTTAAATTTCAAAGAGCTCCTATGACTCTTGATGCTGTTTTCGCGTGGTTTATGGACGAAAAGAGAGTCTGCGGTTGTTTGTATCTCATAATCAGTGAGCAAGTGACACTTCTGCGGACTTGCGGCGTTGTTATAACAGGGGGTAACCACGTACTTATTCTTATTCCATGCAGTTCATTGCTGAACGGCCTAGATTGGCACCACACACTCGTAAATAACAAACGTGACGTCATGTCACTCAAATATAGTCTCCAGGGAATGAGAGAAAAAGAGAATGAGATGGAGCTATATAAACTCCCATAAATCCAAACAAATTGTTCCGATCTCTTTGGATAAATTTCTCTGGTCGACTAATGAACGCTGAGCGATATTGGTGGTGATAGTTAGCAGGGCAGTACAGTTTTAGGTCTTAAGCTGAATGGATTTAACTGTTCGTGGTGAGGCCCCTGCTACTTTCTTATTCCAAAATTACAAAGAACACAGGCTTCAAGTAACGTAGGTAAAATGCTTGTATTCTGAATTTATTTCCATACTCCCAATTATCTCTAAAGCAGATCTTGACAGGCTAGTACAAAAAGACAACACAAACCCATTTTCTATGGATTAATAACTAAATAACGTAATAAGATAGACAACACATACTTCAAGTAACGTAAGTAAAAATGCTTGTATTCTGAATTTATTTCCATACTCCCAAATATCCCTTGAATAGACCTTGACAGGCAAACACAAAAAGACAACAAACCCATATTTTATGAATTTCACCAAAATATTTTAGGCAATGACTTATATTATAATTCTAGCTAAATTAAATATATATTTAATCGTATTTTCTGAATCTTGAAAGATAGAAATAAAACAAAAACCTTTGCCAGATACTCATCCGCCAAGTAGTAGTTAGTGTACAGATATTACACTGTGTTCCGATTTGAAGGGCACTGTTCCCAGCGATATGACTGGGCATTTGAAACTTTACAACCAAAGTCTCAGAGTGACGAGTGCAGTGCAATAACGCAACAGATTCTAGGTGGGGCATTGTAGCTGTTATGGGCAGGCGTGGCACTTACCATCTGGTGAACAACGAGGTCGTCACACATGGTAATGTTTGCACACACTTGATACTGTTTGGCGGATGAATATCTGACAGAGGTGTACTTCCCCAGGTGGACTCTTGGAGAAGAGGCCTACCACTACAAGTCAAGACTTACAAGTCTGACACATTTTCGCGTATGATCCTCCTTGTGGCTGACATCGATTTCATTCCGGGTTTGATGCTGGAGTTTTCCTTCTCCTAGACGGTTTGGGTATCAACGCTTACGAAACCTATCTCTCCGATTAATATTCTCTTTAGTTTCTTGTTCTATTACTTAACATTCCACAAATTTTACACACACGAACACACGAAGAAACACAAGTTTAAGAAAAGTTATACAAGATCAACAACGTCACATTTTCGGTTTCCCACGAAAACTAATGTTAAGATAAGGTAGGTGGGTAGAGACAGTTTAGGTCCTACTTTAGTTCTAGGCTAAGAATAATAGTTAACTAAAAACTAAAAACTAACCGGAGTGCGTGGTCTATAAGTTATTTGGAAGTGAGCAAGTTAGTCAGGTTTATGGTTGGTTGCTCCGATTTTATTTGCTCCACCGATCTCCTTCTTCGTCATGTCGATGGTTAAAAATATGTGTGGGTAAACTTTTAACATTTTCTACACAAAATTTAGGCCCCAACATAAATTTATAAGACGCTCTTTTCACGCCATGTAGTGCGCGTCCTGGAGACTAGTATCGCCACCGTTACCATTTGCCACGCACCTCTCGAATTGTGATCTTCGAATGTGCGATGAAAATAAACACCCCTATACGGAAGTTAACCTTTGTTTCGGATCCTCCGAGCCGACCCACAACCAGTGCTGGATTAACCACGTAGCAGGAGTAGCAATGGCTAACGGCCCCGCGCGAAAGGTGGCCCCGCATATTTCAACCCACTCATCTCTGCCTGAGCGTAATTTGTTGAGTGAAACCTATTAAGATGTGGTATATTGAATTTACTTGATGTCACAAAAACGTGAAACGTTACAACTTTTCCTATTAAGACAATTGTTTTGTTACCACTTTATACTCAAGAACCCATATTAGATCAAGGGCTCTTTTGAATGAATTTGCTACGGGGCCCGCTGCCTACAAGTAAACTTACACATCTGGGGACGAGAATTATCTCACCCTCTAACGGTGGCAGTTGGAACTAATAGCACAGTTGTTTACTGTCACTCTTTTCTAAACGTCGTTCAACCAATCCCCGCCAGATGTCACTAAACACAAATATTCTGTTTCAAAACAAAAAGTGGGTTTCTTGAAGAGAACATGAAAAAGGCACGTTTTCTGGGGTTTGTAACTTTGTATCATTTGCCCACACTCGCACACGTTAACGAACACTTAATGGTGAATATATCCCATCAATATTACGTACGAACAGACACATTTCGTGCAGCAATAACAATAAAACAATTAAAAAATAAACTAATACTAAATATTCTGTGAATATTTCAAACGTCTACCTGTTGCCGTTATCAATGTCGAGCAAAAAATCAGGTTTGTTGTATGAGAGCCCCTTTCAATATTTATTTAATTGTGTTTTTAGTAAGTATTTGCTGTTATAACGGCAACAGAAATTCATCATCTGTGAAAATTTCAACTGTCTAACTATCATGGTTCATGAAATACAGCCTGGTGACAGACGGACAGACAGACAGACCGACGGACGGACGAAGAGAAAGACAGACAGACAGATAGCGGAGCCTTAGTAATAGGGTCCCGTTTTATCCTTTGGGTACGGAACCCTAAAACAATATTTAGCTGAGTAACGAGACGAGCTCGTCGTTCACCTGATGATAAGCACGTTCAGTTTTTCCCAATTTTTTCTCTTCATAAGTAATTTACCTACCTTTCTCAGACATCAACGTGTACTATTTGATAATCATAAACTAAAAATAATCTGGAGTAGTCCAGCCATTCTCGAGTTATGCGTTTAGCAACACATTTAGCTAAAAAAACAATTGGTTGTCTGTAAAGTTGGTTTACGGACGATATTTTAACGTGACAACGTCATAACAAAACATTGATGAAATGATTGCATACTTTCATGAATAAAATTGAATCATTTTTTAATAATAAATGAATAAATACTTGAAATTATACTATAGTAATCAGATTTTTAAAATGCAAGAATAATTAACTTGTTAAGAAGAGAAGATATATAAATGCGGCGCAAGCGTACAGTGAGCGTTATGGGACAATGAGCGTTACGGGAGAATGTGTCAACTTTTTCGTGCATGCAGCCGGCGTTCATCGATTTATTAGACGTTGTCACGTCAAAATATGCATAACGAGAGTACTAATGTTGTTTTAATATGAACTCTGAAGGGCGAGATGCACAAATTGTGCGAAGCCAAAACAAAAAATCATAAACAGGAATGTCTTTCACTAATATTATGTCTGTGGTTCGCCTCTACCCTCGCTTTGCCCCCCTCCCTGCCCCGCATGGTACTTATTTTCTCGAATGTAACTAGATGTCGTTGTCTACCCTTAAAACACGCAAGCGTTTCGTTCGGCGAACTCAGGGTCGCTCCCGCCCTATTTTGAATTTCTATCTCCGAGGACGGCTATTAACAACCGTCGAACTCACGAGAACCGAGTAATTGTATTCACTGTAAAATTTTTGAAGAGGTTGTTAATACAACTTTAAAAACGATATCAATTGTCATGCACCTGTGTACATTCCACAAGGGATGTACACAGGTCACAAATAACTAGTGAATCGTAGCTTTGCTACCGGAGTATAGTCCACAACGTGTGTATACGTAAGAAATACAACTTTAAAAACGATATCAATTGTCATGCACCTGTGTACATTCCACAAGGGATGTACACAGGTCACAAATAACTAGTGAATCGTAGCTTTGCTACCGGAGTATAGTCCACAACGTGTGTATACATAAGAAATTCAACTTTAAAAACGATATCAATTGTCATGCACCTGTGTACATTCCACAAGGGATGTACACAGGTCACAAATAACTAGTGAATCGTAGCTTTGCTACCGGAGTATAGTCCACAACGTGTGTATACATAAGAAATTCAACTTTAAAAACGATATCAATTGTCATGCACCTGTGTACATTCCACAAGGGATGTACACAGGTCACAAATAACTAGTGAATCGTAGCTTTGCTACCGGAGTATAGTCCACAACGTGTGTATACATAAGAAATTCAACTTTAAAAACGATATCAATTGTCATGCACCTGTGTGATGGATGTGCTGCAGCCGCCCAAGCAGACCTCCGCGTTCTTGGTTAAGGCTAGCCTTATTCTTGGATTTCCCGGTCCCAGGGCTTATTAAAAAGGATCGCTAATTTTAAATATTTTTTTAAAGAATTGTTCTATCTTCTTCTAAAGCAATAATAACGCTTCAAAATCAGATCAATAAATCCTGGCCTCTAATTAGGTACCCTGTGTCTGGAAACAGGAACTAAGAATCTTATAGATCAAGACTCAGAGCCCACGACTGCCAGACCTTCGTCATTTTATAAAGGCTGGGAGTTTCTGTGTGTATGTCGTATGTCCCCAACACAGGTAAGACTGACCAGCGACTATGGAGTTTGGGTTGTGGTTAGTTGGGCAGATGGCAGGTAGTAAAGGTGTATGAAATATTACCTTACTTTCGTCATAGTACAAGGCTCAATTTTTTATATTTTTTTTGGAATAACTTTAGAAATCACGTCATCCATCGTCGGACACTTATTACCGTTGCTTTCCCATGCCAGACTCCCCTAAACATTAAAAAATTATGATTATACTTTCGTTATACGATAGTATAAAAGCTAAATTTAATATATTTATGTTATTTGGGGACCTTAACAAAGGTTACCTCAAAAGCCGGTAAATTTTAATGGTTTTCATTCATTCATTTTATTCTTAAACTGGAGAATGATATGAAATTTTCAATGTGAAAAGCAAGAAAATTTTGAATGTTTTTTTTTATATTGAAATAAAACAATAAAAATATTCAAAGAATGTCGGCCAAAGTAGCCTTCACTGTCTATAAGGTTACGATTTATACTAATATGAAAATATTATTAGAAATATGGCCATCTGTTGAATTACGTATATACTTCGTTGTACAGTAAACTTAAACCAATAGACCGTAGAAAGTTCCTTGTTGAACTAAGTACAGTCAGAATTGTGCAGATGGCGGTATTGGTAAACTTTTTAAGTACCATTAATCCCTACTTACATTTTAAATGCGAAAGTAACTCTGTCTGTCTGTCAGTTGCTCTTTCACGCCTAAACTACCGAACCGATTAAAATGAAATTTGGTACAGAAATATTCTAGAGCCTAAGAAAGGACATAGGGTACTTTAAAATGCGAAAAAAGCATCGACGGGGTAAGTAAAAATAGGGGATGAAAGTTTTTATGGAAATATGTAAGGTTTCGGCTAAACCACTGCACCGATTTAAAAAAATATTTCACTAATAGAAAGCTACATTGACGTAGTAGGCTATATTTTATCCCCATATTCCCGCGGGAATAGGAACTACGCGGGTAAAACCGCGGGTGCAGCTAGTAATGATTATTATCATTATGTACCTTCTTAGCTGAGGTACCCACATAGCTACTTCTCGCTTTCACTCGAGAACGGCTGAACTAATTCGGATTGTTTTTAGGAGATCATAATTATAATCTCTGAAGGGCTAAACGCACGAATTGTGCGAAGCCAAATCAAAAAATCATAAACAGGCATTTTTTTCACTGGTATTATGTCTGTGGTTCGCCTCTACCCTCGCTTTGCCCCCCTCCCTGCCCCGCATGGTACTTAGTTTCTCGAATGTAACTAGATGTCGTTGTCTACCCTTAAAACACGCAAGCGTTTCGTTCGGCGAACTCAGGGTGGCTCCCGCCCTATTTTGAATTTCTAACTGCGAGGACGGCTATCAACAGCCGTCGAACTCGCAAGAACTTAAATATTAGTGTATGATTTTAAAATTTTTGAAGAGGTTGTCAATACAACTTTAAAAACGATATCAATTGTAATGCACCTGTGTACATTCCACAAGGGATGTACACAGGTCCCAAATAACTAATGAATCGTAGCTTTGCTACCGGAGTACAGTCCACAACGTGTGTATACACAAGAAATTCTACTTTAATAACGATATAAATTGTGATGCACCTGTGTGATGATGATCTACTGATCGGGTGAAGTCAATACCAAGCACGTAATAAAATAAAACTTACCTAATCTAATGAACGCCTGGCGGAAACACCACCTGAACTCGACTGACTAAATGCACCAGTGGTCACAAATACAACTTTTATTGAAAAAGAATGGCTAATTTTAAATATTTTTTAATCAACAAGAATGACCTTGATTTTCCGGTGATGTTGTCAGCGTTGGCATTATGTGAAAATTTGCCCAAGCGGTAAGCATGCCTTACCCAGTTAAATAAGAAGTTATCTATCATTGCATTACACCACAGAAGAGATCTACAGTTATTTTTTTTCAATTAGTTAAGATTTTAGAGTTTTTATGTTAAAAAATGTGTTGTTAGTTTTAAAAATTACAGCTCAGAAAATTTTAGCAATGCCTAGTACTATTGCAGAACTCTCCTACTCTATATGCGGTGACTACCGATGGTTTCAACACCATTGCTGCTTTTTGCGCGACGCCAATATTCACAGCTAGCCAATGCCAGAGTTGTACACAGTATTGTTCTACCATCTTCTTCTAACGCAATAATAACGCTTCAAAATCAGATTTATAAATCCTGACCTCTGATTAGGATACCCTGTGTCTGGAAACAGAAACTAAGAATCTTATTTCTACAAATACCCACAGGCAGAACAAATACCTGTGGAAACTTGTGTTGAAATTTCTATACCTAATACATAACCGGTTAGCCGTTTTAATTTTTGACATGATTGAGTGACATAAAAAAAAATATTTTAATAAAAAACAACTGGGGGCCTACCATGACGTCTTATAGCGATTCAATTAAAGACCTAAACTGAACCGCGTCGCATAATCGTACCGTGACGTCTTATTTTTTATGTAACTGCCAATTTGAACCTAAAATGAATGCAGTTAAGGTCGAAAATGGCAGAAACCTAAATTGAGCCGCTAATAAGCCATTTTTAACCTAAAATATATCCTGTTTAGGTTGAAAATGGCAGCAACATAAAAAATAAGACGTCACGGTACGATTATGCGACGCGGCTCAGTTTAGGTCCTCAACTGAATTTCAATAAAACGTCATGGTAGGCCCCCTGACTTCAAAACAAAACAAAATAGGCACTCAAAAGCGAAAAATAAATTAATGTAATTATTAAAAACGCTACCCACTCATGTATTTGAAGTCGACGCCAGCCAAGTCAAATAGGTAGGCAGTAGACAGATACTATCGGCCTTATTAATAACCCGAGGCGAGATGCGCTCTGAAGTGTTCTCCAGAGCGCATCCAACCTAGGCGAGGTCGAGTGCCCCTAGAGGCGAGTCCGCGGCAGTCGCCCGGACGTCCACAGGGGTGGTCGCGGAAGCGCAATCGCGAGCCCGTGTCCACCCCAACATGCGGAGAGGAGAACACCCCGGGGTTTTAGTGGGTAAACCCCGTCAGGCGCGTCAGTAGGATGCGTGCTGGCGGGGGAACCCCACATAACTAGCCGGCCTCCCCCGAGGTCGGAAGTATAAATAAGGACATTTCCCCGGGCAAAAAAAAAAATAAAAACGGCCTTACTAATAAACTTTTATACACGACGTATACCAGAGTTATAACTGCAACTTTACCAATAAACGCTGTATAGCTGTTCAGTTGTATACATCTGGTATAACTGATAATTAAATCGTATGAGATACTACACGACCGTTATTCTGCCCTTGACCCTTGTTTAGCAACTGTATAAAGCTCCGCTAGGAGTATAGTGTTCTGTGGTATAAAGTTCCCGCCTTTTTTTGACGCAATTCCAGAGGAAAAATATAATTATAATACTAGCTTTGACCCGCGAATTCGTCCGTCTAGAATTAATAAATCTATCCAAACCATGGATTATACGGAATATTTCGATATTTTTTTATGTTAAACTTCAGGTTTGTACTGCTCTCAGAACATGGGATAGACAAGAAATTCAAGATGACGCAGCAGACGTTCATGGACTTAGCCAGCAATCCATTACGAATGTATGCCCAATTAGCAGATCGTTTTCTTTTCGACTTTCCTTGGATTTTTTTGTTTATTACTGTTGTGTTCACTAATCTAGGGCTTGGGTTTAAAGTAAAACAACCAGATTATCAGTAAGTAGGCACACGCTCAGAGGAGACGACCGCCCGCTCTGAATGACAGATTGGGAGTGAGGAGAGGCGCCACTGTCGATTGTGTGCCTACATTTATTTGTATATCACATCTCTTCCTTTTTATAGAATTAATTAATTGTTTTATATTCAATAATTACTTCTAGATTAACTTAACTATATTTTATATTTAAATAAATCGATATCCAAGTAACTTCTTTATCAGATGCTTTTCGCTTATAGATTAATTACTTATCAATCATTTATTGATTATTTAATAATTATATACTAGTTATCTATTAATTTATTATTAACAATTTCTTAATCATTTGTTTATAATATTATTTCTTAATAACTTGTGTACCTATTCATGATTTATTATATATTTATTAATCTTGTTTACAATAGTAAGCTTACATGCTAACTATTTTAACAATGATGGACGACTTCCATTGACCTTCAACTTTATTTCGGTGTAGGTACCATATTCGTACCTTATAATAATTGTATGACTTTTTCAATTCTCGATAGTGATTTGAGGTGTTGAATTAATTCTGACAGTAAATTATTTTCTTTTACTAAGTTCTTCGCCTTTTCTTACTTCACACACCATTTCTTGTCTTTCAGTCTACACCTCTTCTTTCCTCTCT
Organism: Campaea margaritaria; assembly: GCA_912999815.1. NCBI lineage: Eukaryota > Metazoa > Arthropoda > Insecta > Lepidoptera > Geometridae > Campaea > Campaea margaritaria. The sequence continues at coordinate 15,289,372 of OU538788.1, forward strand.
TTATTTTTTTTTTCTTTTCTGTTTATTTTGGCCAAAGCTTGTACGTAGAACGTAGTCCAGCTTTTCGTGTTAACAATACCAAATGTCCTTTGTGGGTTGCTACTCGAACTGCCACGATTTGGGATTTAGCAGTTGCATAACTGTTTACGCTATTTGGTGCTTTGATTACGTAAATATGTTACTATTTTGATTTTCCAGTGTTCGATATCTGCCTTTCTATAGTAGTTAGTCACCAGGAGGTACTTGAGCAGTTTCCTTCTATGCATCTTTGTCGTTGTCATAGTCATTTATTTTATAATAAGCTTTTAGTAGCAAAGTACATTTGATTAAAATAAAGTTTGCTTGTGGTAATTTAGATATTGTCTTAACAAATTTGTCATAGACTTTAATATCATTTGTTAGAATTTTTTTTTTTTTTTTTTTTTTACGTATGTACCTATGTCTAATTGTCCATCTAGAGAGATTGGCTTTGGTACCAGCGTTGCTGTACAACGCGGTGTTTTGCAATTTTAGGTTTGCATATGGTGTTTATGTTGTGTACCTCGCTTCTAAGATTGATTTATTAAACTTTTGCGTATGTACGTACCCGTGTCATAAATTGCACGAACTGAACATACAGTGGTGCTCAGACACATGAAAGACCTTTGTTATAAGGATCTCGCTTCAGTTTTGACTCAAAACCAATGAAGGTGGTTTATTTACAGGTTCATTGATGTCCATTTTGTTAGTTCGTCTATATATTTGTATATTTTGATTCATTGTTTTTCCAAAAAAATTGTGATCAAACTTAACGAACTGGAGGAACTGTTTTGTCAATTGTGATTAGTGAACTCTTTGATTGGTTACCAAACATCTTTTAACTTGGGGTTCTGAGTGTGTCCAAACATATTTGAACTTGGGGTTTTGAGTGTGTCCAAAATGCTGGTACGTATTAGGCTCGTTGTATTAGCGTTATAACTCAAAGGCGGAATGTTGCTAGCATGCTAGGTACGCTGCCAGCTGACAGTGAGTAAGAACAATTGGGTGCATTATGAGTCTGTAACGGTTTGTAGGATGTTTAACCGCTATATGTAGTTGGTTTTAGATTGTAGTAGATACTTTTTGCTAATAAAGGCAATTTCCGTTAAATGTTTTACTATTTTGCTCAATAGAATAAACATCAAGGACTAATGAGGTAGGAGTTTCTTTACCCAAGAGGTTTAATGGACCTTTTAATAGGGCTTAATATTTATCTATTTTTAAGATCTACTACATAGTACGACTACAACAGAATCAATATTCATTTTAAGGTAAATCTCATTCACCTGACAATTTATTGTAACCAGCCTTTAGTATCTGTATCAAACAACAGCGATGCAAAATAACAAGTTCATAGTAATGTGGGTGAACACATTAAATTACACAGTAACAAAACTAGCCATTGCTAGCAATTTTGCTTCTTTTTTTCTTTTTTTTTTTTTGATGGCAACATTGCCTTTCAACTATCCCCATGGGCTGCATTGGTTCGTTTCGTTTCAACGATTAGTTCATTTAAGTTTTTTTTTTTTTTTTTGGAATTATTTTTTATGAATTTTGGTAGGTTGTGTTTTCCAACCATTGGTCCATTTAAGGTGTCTAAGGCACTCAATGGATTAATTGTTATGAATTTTGGTAGGTTGTGCTTTCCAACCATTGGTCCATTTAAGGTGTCTAAGGCACTCAATGGATTAATTGTTATGAATTTTGGTAGGTTGTGCTTTCCAACCATTGATCCATTTAAGGTGTCTAAGGCACTCTATGGATTAATTATTATGCTTTTACATAAACACAGTAGCACGTGCGCGCATTGGGATTTGAACTCACGAGTATCTCCTTGGAAGGCCGACGTCCTCCTAGGCTATATTTTCTTAGATTGTGCTTATTTCGTACCAATAACTCAGTTATTGTTTGAATAGGTATTTGCCGGAACTGATTTTCAGTGACGACTTGTGATGCGATTTGCAAGCAGAATCTTATTGTTTGGTTATAGTGAAGTAATTAAACTTTATGGAAAGCTGTTGTTGTCGCCCTGGTATCCCCCCAAAATAATACTCCGTGTAATTGGCAAAATTGTTTGTATTTTCCAATACGAAGATTTGTGGACGTGTTTTACAATTATTATCTTGAACGCTACTTAAGATGACATTAGGTAGGTGGGACGTGTGTGGGGCGGAGAATCTTGTCACCGCGATGTAGGAATAGACGGCTCATTTGACGGAGCCATCTAGCGGATGGCATGTAAATTACTTTGACTGACATTGATCTCAAACAGTTGTTTACGTGATTATGCACTAATAATGATAACAGTTTTTAATGTTTAGATGAATTGTTAATAAATGAATTGTATTATTTCTTCATCAAGGGGGTATTTTTATGATTTGCTACGTATTTATTTTCAGATATGGTAGGCTGATTCTAAATATTCATAAAATAGGTGCAGTCACCAACAAGGATACAGCAGTTTGCTTGGTAGATGATATAATGCCACGTTCGTTCTTTCGATCTATAGATTGGTACAATTTAACTTGTTTATATTTTACAATTTGTAATTTTTTGAACTTTGAAAGTTCTTATTCTTATTCTTGAGAACAATTTGATAACTGGTACGTCGGGCAACGTAAAACTTTGGTCCGTATATACTATTGTATACTTGTATATTGTATACTTGGGTAATCACCACACCTCATGGACGCCCTTTTGCCAGATTTTAGTTTTAGTTTTAGTTAGTTTTCTTTTAATTTATTTAAATTGTTATTTAAGTTGTCAATAAATATGATTTTACTTAAATAAGAATAATATTAGCTTGATTCATCTTTGTTTTTTTTTTCCGTTTGTGTTGTTTTATTTTTACTAGCACGTAAACATACAGTTGGGCATTAATGAGGCTGCGATTGAAGGCATTGAGTACTTGGCCTTTAACGGATTTTATGGCACATGTTTCGGTTGTAACGATAGCATAATTATATGACTTCAATATTTTGAATATGTACTTTTTAAGCCCAATAATTAACAAAACATTGTTCGTTGGAACATAACTTCAATGTTATTGAAGTGGTACTTTGCTCAAACAGGTACTTAACGACACTGTGTTCGTTGGAACAAAACTTTAATGTTATTGAAGTGTACCTTGGTTTAATCAGGCAATTAACGACACTATGTTCGTTGGAACAAAACTTCAATCTTATTGAAGTGTATCTTGGTTTGAACAGGCAATTAACGACACTATGTTCGTTGGAACTTAACTTCAATTTTTTTGAAGTGTATCTTGGTTTAAACAGGCAATTGACGACACTATGTTCGTTGGAACATAAATTCAATTTTATTGAAGTGTAACTTGGTTTAAACAGGTAATTAATGACACATTGTTCATTGGTACATTTTGTTATTGATAGGTAGGTATCAATATTTGCAAACGGAATTGGTCAAAATCGGTTATTCATGGTCATCTACATTTCTTTTTTTTTTTTTTTCTTTATTTATTTATAGAGGGTTTTGTCATTAACATTAACATGTCACCCTCATAGATCTACATTTCAATACGTGGTATTGTTTTTTTTTTTGTTTTTCTTATTATGGCTGAATTCGTTTAATACAGTGTTTTAGTAATTTTGTATACATTTTGTATTCACAGTTTTTACGATAAATATATTTTCGGATTCTGATTCGTAAATAATTCGTTAGCAATATTTTATTTTCGTTCAAATTCTAGTGATACTAATGAGTGAAATGGAACGTATCGTATGAGAATAATTGCATGCCTACTGTTACGGCGTATTGCGTATATTGCATACCTACTGCGGCGGGAACTTGACAGTTCGGTTTGCCACCAAAATGAGGATGCTTTGCCGCGTAAAATTAAAGTGGTTGGAAAGTATTTGCTCATGAGATTATTATATCCCTAACACTACGTACGATGTACGATAGCACACCGCACGCATGCAGATTATACAATATTTTACATCAATTCATGACGTATAATTCCAGAATTATGTTTATAACCAATAGTGCAGTAACAAATGTGGTGGTTTTGCTTACAGCGTGTCATCATTTTAGCCTATTCCTTTCTTAGGAACACGTGCCGCTGGCGCTGCTTTGTGTTGTGATCACTGATCGATCACTCAGGTTTATCCACAGGCATTTACTTACTACATAGATGAAAACATTTGGACCAAAACGTTCCTTAATTAACCCGAACTTTGAAAAGCTAGGTATATTACATATTTAAACATCTTTTGAGTCCACAATTTCACCGAAATTGTGTTGTTTTTTAAATAAGTAAACCTACTCGTCACTTATTCCTTTGTTTTTTGAGAAATTTGAATTTTGTTACCTACTGACCAATTTCCGTTAACAGGCACATAATTTGAGCGATAATTTTACTTACTGCGCTTTTTCTCGTCGCCAATGTTGTGTTCACTAATCTAGGGCTTGGGTTTAAAGTAAAACAACCAGATTATCAGTAAGTAGGCACACGCTCAGAGGAGACGACCGCCCGCTCTGAATGACAGATTGGGAGTGAGGAGAGGCGCCACTGTCGATTGTGTGCCTACATTTATTTGTATATCACAATTACATTGATTTCAGCCATTATTCAAATTCAATTACGAATGAGGACCGAGATGAGTACCTATCTCTAAGATCATTTGAACTTGAAACAAATCAAATTTGGCGCTTAAATTAACATTGACAACCACTGATCTCGTTGACAGCTTTTGAACAGTTACGTTCAAAAACGATAACAAATAATAAAACAATTATAAAATATATTTATTTTAAGTTAAATAGCTAAGTGAATGTAAAACAGTTAAATAAATAAAAATTATATTTTCCACTAATAATGGATCAAAGTTATCAGCGCTTTTAGAACTAATATTAAGACCATGATAATATGACGTAAATGTTTTCGAACGTGACTGGCGAAAGTTGCCAGTGGTTTTTGTTCTAAGTAATTGATAACTATGCATTGTTTACCAACAGATAATTAGTAAAGGGAGTGTTTAACGCCTATTCATAGCTTACACGGTATACAGTAATTACAGTTGTTACACAGCTGCTTAACTTTTTTTATTAGTAAGGCCGTATGTATGTAGTAAGTAGGTTGATACTTGTAGGTAGGAATTACCATACCTACTACTCGGTGCCAGCCAAGTATCTTTCTACGTACTACTTAGTCTAGTATCTACCTACGTACTACATACACAGTGATGTTTGTAGTAAGTATATATATATTTTTTAAATTTATTTTAAGGACTTTGTCGCTAGGCGACCACATCGTCCTGTAGAAACAATACACAGAGATTAAAAAAACAACAAAACAGTTATTTACAAAATTAACAAAACTAACAAAACACAATTAACAGTTATTTTGTCAAGGCTAACCTAACCTATCTGCTAACCGATACAATATTTTGGCTTCTTCTGATGTGGGACAAGACAAAGTACTGTTCAAAAGTCCAATGTGCAAAGTTCTATGTCCACCAAGCATTGATCTCCTTAATGTATCGTTCCGGACACATTCCATCAAAATGTGTTGAACATCTTCAAGTACTCCGCATTCGTTACAATTCGGCGACGAGACTTTTTTCATTAAAAATGCAAACTTGTTTGATGGAATGTGTCCCGAGCGTAATCTAAGAGCAGTCTTTAAATAATTCCTATCTAATGATATATTGTCTATCCATGGGTATTGGGATATTTGCGGCTGGATTGTTCTATACCAAATACCTTTCTCACGTGACCTGTAGTAAGTAGGTAGATACTTGTAGGTAGTATATTATATTATACCTATCAGACTTGGATATTCTCGGTAGAGAGTACTATATTCCTTGCTTGGATGGCACCGACTTCAAATAGAAGAGTGGGTAGCGGTTTTAATAATTATATAAATTTATTTTTCGCTTTTGAGGGCCTATTTTTTTTATTTTAATGACGGGGTTTTTTTATTTTACGCTTTTTAGTGCAAAACAAGTTTTAATAGAACAAGGTAGCTACTGTAAAACATTGAGAAGTTCCCTTAATATCCTTCATCTTCGTTATCAGACCCCTAATGACAGTCGCAACCTATCTAGAATTGTGCAGGTATTCTTAAACTTTTTAAGTATAATAGTAATTACCATCGTTATGTAGCTTCTTAGCTGAGGTACCCACATAGCTACTTCTCGTTTTCACTCGAGAACTAATTTGGATTGTTTTTAAGAGATCATAATTATAATCTCTGGAGGGCTAAATGCACGAATTGTGCGAAGCCAAATCAAAAAATCATAAACAGGAATGTCTTTCACTGTTATTATGTCTGTGGTTCGCCCCTACCCTCACTTTGCCCCCCTCCCTGCCCCGCATGGTACTTAGTTTCTCGAATGTAACTAGATGTCGTTGTCTACCCTTAAAACACGCAAGCGTTTCGTTCGGCGAACTCGGGGTGGTTCCCACCCGATTTTGAATCTTTACCAGATATGACGGCTAGTTAGAAACAGCCGTCCCACCTTACTCGATTAGAAACTTTAAAATTTTTGAAAAGGTTGTTAATACAACTTTAAAAACGATATCAATTGTCATGCACCTGTGTACATTCCACAAGGGATGTACACAGGTCACAAATAACTAGTGAATCGTAGCTTTGCTACCGGAGTACAGTCCACAACGTGTGTATACACAAGAAATTCAACTTTAAAAACGATATCAATTGTGATGCACCTGTGTGATGGATGTGCTGCAGCCGCCCAAGCAGAGCTCCGCGTGCTTCGTTAAGGCTAGCCTTATTCTTGGATTTCCGGGTCCCAGGGCATATTATGGCACGCTTGTGGCTAGGCTCGCCCCTAAACTTGCAGCCATTGGCGCGGCAACTATCTACTGATCGGGTGAAGTCAATACCAAGCGTGTAACAAAATAAAACTTAACTAATTTAATGAACGCCTGGCGGAAACACCACCTGAACCCGACTGACTAAATGCACCGGTGGTTACGAAACTACAGCTTTTAATGAAAAGAATATATAAATGGTTGGTTGGTTTGTGTACGCTTCAAAAACTCAAAAAGTTCTGCACCGATCGAGCTGAAATTTTATAATGATATATAATCCGCATCAAGGATTGTTTTTATCTATTTTTTTCATCAGTGACATATCAGCGAATGTGCGAATGTGCCACAGCGAAGAGTCGCAGGGTACAGCTAGTTTTAAATATTTTTAATCAACAAGAATGACCTTGATTTGCCGGTGATGATGTCAGCGTTGGCATTATGTTAAAATTTGCCCAAGCGGTAAGCATGCCTTACCCAGTCAAATAAGAAGTTAACTATCATTGCATTACACCACAGAAGGCATACCATGACCTCTTATAGCGATTCAATTGAAGAGCTAAACTAAACCGCGTCGCATAATCGTACCGTGACGTCTTATTTTTTATGTTGCTGCCATTTTCTACCTAAACTAGATCCAGTTAAGGTTGAAAATGGCAGGAATCTAAATTGAGTCCCTAATAAGCCATTTTCAACCTAAACTATATCCAGTTTAGGTTGAAAATGACAGCAACATAAAAATAAGACGTCACGGTACGATTATGCGACGAGGCTCAGTTTAGGTCCTCAACTGAATCGCTATAAGACGTCATGGTAGGCCCCCAGAAGAGTAGTACAAATTTTTTTTTTCTTAAAATGATCTATATTTTTAGGAAAACGACATAAAAACTACAGCTCAGAATTTTTTTGCAATGCCTAGTACTATTGCAGAACTCTCCTACTCTGTATGCGGTGACTACCGATGGTTTCAACACCATTGCTGCTTTTTGCGCGACGCCAATATTCACAGCTTGCCAATGCCAGAGTTGTACACAGTATTGTTCTACCATCTTCTTCTAACGCAATAATAACGCTTCAAAATCAGATTTATAAATCCTGACCTCTGATTAGGATACCCTGTGTCTAGAAAAATAAACTAAGAATCTTATTTCTACAAATACTTACAGGCAGAACAAATACCTGTGGAAACTTGTGTTAAAATTTCAATACCTAATACATATACATAACCGGTTAGCCGTTTTGATTTTTGACATGATTGAGTGACATAAACAATAAACATTCGATTGCTAGGATTATCCAATCAAAACATTACAAAATCTATATATACATAAAATGGTATGTTGGTTTGTTTACGTTTCAAAAACTCAAAAAGGTCTGCACCAATCGAGCTGAAATTTTAGCATGATATATAATCCGTATCAAGGATTGTTTTTATCTATTTTTTTCATCAGTGACATATCAGCGAATGTGCCAATGTGCCACAGCGAAGCGCGGCAGGGCACAGCTAGTTACATATAATTATACTTATGAAAGTTTGAGCTGCCATATAATATTTTGATTTTATCACTTGATTTGTCTGTGACATTACAGTTCCAAAATGGATAAACTGATTTTGATTAAGTTTTTCGTTAAAAAGGTAATTTCGTCGAGTGTGTATGATTCAAGTATATCATTAATTTGAAGGCCATTAACTATTTTGTGATCGTTGAAGCGACTTCACAAACTTCCTCGGATCTGATCGATGGGAAATTTGGTATCCCGTTCATCATCATCATCATCAGCCGGAAGACGTCCACTGCTGAACATAGGCCTCCCCATAGAACGCCACAACGAACGGATGCTAGCGGTTTGCATCCAGCGGCTCCCCGCGACTCGCACCAGCTGGTCGCTCCACCTCGTACCCCGTCTCCCGTTACGTTAAAGATATTAGCAGAGCACGGTAACGTAGACCTGACGCTGCAGCATTTCCTGAAATCTGTTGGATACCCAACTCCTCACCAATTTATAGCAGAGGTATCGTGTTTGGGCTCATTGGAATCGTCTCAATGAGGAGATTATAGATACGGCTATGCCCCACCGTTACAAGGTGGAAATCCCATCTTCATGCACGAGTCCGTTTGCCTCCACATTCCCCAGCAAAGCTCGTGCTGTGAACTTGAAAGGTTATAAAATATGGCCATCTGTTAAGTTACTTAAGTACTTAGACCTACAGACCGTGTTAAAGTTCCGTGTTAACTTTAGTACGTTCAAAGTTGTGCAGATGGCGTTATTTTTAAGCTTTTTAAACAGGTAAGTATATAATAATTATAAATTGCTACATAATTAAGCTACCTGTAAAAAGTTTTTAAGACAATCACAATATTATTATTACAAACATGTTATTATATAGTACTAGCTGCGCCCCACGGTTTCACCCGCGTAGTTCTTGTTCCTGTGGGAATACGGGGATAAAATATAGCGTATGTTACTCGCTGATAATCAGCGAGTAACATACGCTATTGAATATAGCTTTCCATTAGTGAAAGAAGTTTTAAAATCGGTGCGCAGTCGGTTTAGCCGATTCTTTATATATTTCCATACAAATTCAACCCTTAAAACCCTTTATTCGCATTAAAAAGTAGCACATGTCCTTTCTCAGGGTCTGGACTATCTCTGTACCATATTTCATTCAAATCGGTTAAGTAGTTTAGGCTGAAAGCCTAACAGACAGACAGACAGACAGACAAAGTTACTTTCGCATCTTTAATAAAAGTAGGGATTTTAAAAAAAAGCCTAAAACCAAATGTTGTACATACTTGAATAATTGATAACTTCGAAAGTATATTTATCAAATTTTTATAACAAGCCGTGAGGAAGAAACTGAGGGAGGTTTTAGCTTGTGAAAGTATACTTTTGACGGGACTGAGGGCCTATTATAATGTGAGCTGCGCCCCGCGGTTTCACCCGGGATATTCCTATCCCACAAGTACCGTTAATTTGTTACGGGATTAAAAGTATAGTGTTATTCATTTAGAACCCTCCTGTAAAATCGAAACATGTTTGCGCTAAACTTTTTATTACGTACACTTCTTTTAATGTTACTAAGCGACAAGACGAGCAGGTCGTTCACCTGATGGTAAACGCCACGCCTGCCCATAACAGCTACCGTGCCACCCAGAATTTACCATTACTAAATTTTGCGGCAATGCACTGCGCTCGTCACGCTGAAACATCAGCCCAGTCTCATTTGCCCAGTAATTAAGCCCTTCGAGCCGGAATACACTATCGCAATTCATGAAATAGCGGTTGAAATCGACCTATTTGGGTGTGCGCTGAACTGCTCTGTGTGATTTCACAAAGTTACCTTGTGTTATATGTAATAAGGTATGTTCTTGTAAACTTTAATGTTAATGTTACTGCACTATGGTATTGGGCACTACCAAGCTAATGATAGCTGGGAGTTTAGAATAAATTAATAAATCAATCGACATTGGTTTATTTCTTCTGAGCCTTATTTCACTGATAATGTTAGTCATCTATAGTAAATCTATAGTATTTATATCGAGATGTCATTGAATCGATGATTTCACTGGAGGATTTTTTTTTTTTATTAAACTGAGCGACGACGAGATTATCAAGTCGTTCACCTGATGGTAAATGCTACGCCTGCCCATAACAGTCACAGCGCTACCCAGAACACTACATTGCATAATCCTGTGCGGCACTCCACTGCGCTCGTCACCCTGAGACATCGGCTATAAAGTCTCATATGCCCAGTAGTTTTGAGTATCGATAGAATTTGCATAGCATTACATCTTAGTACTTAACTTACTTAGTATACACATTACATGTTAGCTGAGGCTAAAGCTAGGTTCACATTTATCTGACGTATCGTGTCGTGATGCATCAGATACTACTCATGCCTTAGTTACTCCATTATCCTTGGCACGACCAAAGCTTTGAAAGGAGCCGCTGAAGGCGTTACACCATCGACATGGTTGAGAGAAGGCAAGGGCTCCCCGGGTATGGGGAGGAAAGAGAATCTCTGCAGCATCGTGGAAGTAAACACGAAGATGTTACACTTGGCGAGCACGTCGCCCATGCAGCGGTGCTTGGCCAGCCCGAACGGGAAGTAATGTTCTGGAGTGCACACTCTGCCGCCAGAAAGGAATCTCTCCGGATTAAAAGAGTCAGGATCTGGGAAGAGGTCTTCGTCCATGAGTATGTTGGTGAAGTTGCTCACCACCATCGTGTCCTGCAACAATGGCAAATAACAAAATTCGTGAGTGTCGTGGAACACGCGGTTGGAACGAAGTTCCTGTCGTACTATAAAAAAAAAACTAATTAAGAAATAATAATACCTATTGGTAATTAAAAAAAAATATATGTTTAATTTTTAAATAATTACGCACTGCACGGCAATTGAGCCCGCATCCTTACGATTCACAATCGGGTAATTCATGTCACTTACTCCATGGAGGCCGAAAGTGAAACCATAAGAAGTTTCGTTCTACCAACGCAATTATTATAGTTATGGAGCAGTTGCAGGTATAAAATCACTTAAATAGACAATAATGTACGAAAATAGCTCGCTCACTAACTGTGCTCAGGCATTATGCAAAACATTTACCCGTTTATTTTGAAATACGTAGGGAAAATAACTATGACATAGAGTTGTTACGGAAAAATAACTATGACATCGAGGTCTGGTCTGAGTGGGTAACGATAAAACGCGACTACTTCAGGTAAGATTAGGACAATGGTGGATATACATTTTTAAATTATAAACATGCAAGAAAATTACTGTGAAAGTAGAATCTAGCATCTTATTCATACCTCAGGAATTATATATCCAGCCAGAGAAGTATCCCTCAGGGCCCGGTGAGGTACGCCAAATGTGCGCCCCATGAAATGACGCACGCATTCGTGGACCAATGCTTCCGTATACGGCATACTGAAACAAAAATGACGGCACATTAAATAACCAATAATTTTAAATAACCTAATCCTACTAATATTATAAATGTGAAAGTTTGTGAGAATGGATGGATGGATGTTTGTCACGCAAAAACTGCTGAACGGATCTGGACGAAATTTGGCACACAAATAGTTTATAACCAGGTACTTTTTATCCCGATAGTATGTTCCCGTGGGACAGAACGGGAAAGACGCGGGCGAAACCGCGGAGCGCAGCTAGTTTACAATAGTTCTACGTAGCAAAACTTACTTGGGTCGGTCATCCAAACACGGGAATCGCTTTTTTCCAACAACCCGGTCTATTTCTTCTTGTGCTTTTTTCTGTATATCTTGTTCCCTAACCAGATAGCTAAAGCAGAAGCTCAGGCTTTTGCTCGTCGTTTCTGTTCCAGCCATGAACATATCCATGCACATCGCCACCAACTGCCCTTCGGAGTAAGTTGTCCCGTTACCGTGCTCTCTCAACACTCTAATATACACATCCATAAAATCTTTATCTTCTTTTTCTGGTTCGAAATTATCTTTGTGCCTGGCGATCTCTTCCCTTAAAAACCTCCATATCCTCTTGTGGGTCTTAACGAAGTCTCGATACCCTGACATAGTGGGTGCCACAATAGCCAGTATTGGAAAGTGGCTAAAGGCAGCTCCAACCATATCGACAGCAGCAAAGAGATCAAACAGAAGAGTTTGCAAGACAATCATCTGCGGGTCGCTCGGTTTGTACCTGATGCCTGCCAACATCGTCCAAAGCGTGTTCAGGACATAGACATTGAAGAAGTTGTGCATGATTATCTCAGCGGAATTCCCATTATTCATGTTCACAATTTCCGTAATGTCACTTACCATGTGGGACGCTTCAGATTGGGCGATGGTAGCCATGCCTTTCCTTCCAAACCCGAACTCTTTCAAGTGCTTTATCAGGAATCTCCTCTGTTCTTTCCACAGCTCACCATCTGTGAGTAAGACTCCGCGCCTCTCCCCCCAAGTTCTTGTTTGGTAAAATATGCCTTTGGGTCTGCCGTCGATGTCTTCATTGAAAAGCATTTCTTTGTTGGCTTCTAAGGAGTTGACCATGACGATTCTATCTTTACCGATTCTGAGTCCGATCAGAGAGGCATTATTGCAAGCGTTGGAGAGTTCTTTGACAGCTTTATATAGATAGCCAGTTTTTTCTCGTAGTCTGTAGACTTCGGCTGCACAGCCGAGGATCGGGAGCCACCGCGGACCAGGCGGGAACTTCTTGGGTTTCACAGTGTCCATGTACAGGTATAAGCAGATTGCTAGCACAATTGCTAGCACTGCTAGCCACATCTGAAAAAACAATGTTGGTTCATGTAGATTGTAGATTTCTATAGATACGACCCAAGTTCATGACAAATCAAAAACTATAAAAATTTGAAATAGGTTTAAGCAATGCTGTTCGCGAAACAGTTTTTGGATCTATTATCGCGACAGCAGCCATATACGCAAATAATTAGTGACCATATCACTATGAAATCGTAGTTTATTGTTTTTCTTGTACTTATAACTAAATCATTTTTTTTTTGTGTACGTGCATTGGTACCTATATTAATTCTGTACTCTGGCCGCTAACAAGAGAATATGCTCATAAGATCAAAGTAGCACAGAGGGCTATGGAGCGGGCTATGCTAGGCATATCTCTTGCAGATCGCATTCCCAACATAGAAATTCGACGTCGGACAAAGGTTGAAGATGTGGGGAAGCGGATAGCAAAGCTTAAGTGGAGATGGGCAGGACACCTGGCCAGAAGGGAGGACGGCCGATGGACAAAAGCAGTGACGGAATGGTGGCCGAGAGAAGGGTGCAGACCGGTAGGCAGACCACCAGCCCGCTGGTCGAACGACCTTGTCAAGTTAGTCGGAAGGCAGTGGATACGTCTCGCACAGGAGCGGAATAAGTGGCGTGAAAGAGAGGAGGCCTATACCCAACAGTGGGTTGATATGGGCTGAGATGATGTATGACGATTACATCATTAATAATGTAACAAGATTTGTAAACTGTAACCGCAGAATATCTTCCTGTTTATGTAACTACTACAACTTTTGTTAAATTAAAGGAATAAGGAAATTTGTAAACTGTTTTTTGTAACGGATTATACTAGTAAAATATATAAAAAATTAATGAAACAAGTTTTAAATAGATTTCTATTTTATTTAATTATATTGTTATTTAAGTTGTGTCTTTGCCATTGCATTTTTATCATCTATATCTATATATATATATACTAATATATAAAGCTGAAGAGTTTGTTTGTTTGAACGCTAGGATCTCAGGAACAACTGGTTTGAATTGAATAATTATTTTTGTGTTGAATAGTCCATTTATCGAGGAAGGTTATAGGCTATATGACATCACGATACGACTAATAGGAGCGGAGAATCAATGAAGAATGTGGCAAAACGGGAAAAATATATTGCTTTTATGAGAGTTATTGCGGGAAAGCTTGAATTATGCGGGTGAAACCGCAGGGCGCACCTAGTTTGTTAATAAAACTTATCCTATCATTAAAGTGTAGGTTTATTTTAGTTTAGGTGCTGTATGTTTGTGTAAATTAAATGTCTTTCTTTTCTCTTTCTAGTTAATTATAGTGACCATAGCATTTGTGTAATTTACATTCTAACTAAGTTATTATAAATAAATAATTACGGGATAAAAAATACCCTATATTATATTCCTATAGCCGATGTCTCAGGGTGACGAGCGCAGTGCAGTACCGCGCAATATTATGCAATGCAAAGTTCTGTAACTGCTAGGGGCAGGCGTAGCGCTTACCATCACGTGAACGACTTGCTCGTCTCATCACTGAGTCAAATTAAAAAAAATATCATTGTCATCCGTTGAGTTGTTTCGGAGCCTGTTTGAGACCGACAGAGGGACAAAAAATCCATAAACTATTATATATGATTAGATATCGTATAAATAGCAGTTTCTACTTACATTTTGGCATTTATTTCGAAATAACAGTCAATCTGGATTACTTAATCCTTCAATATAGCTCTGAATCTCTATTGCGTCTTTTGTTAACCCCCGACGCAAAAACGACGGGGTGTTATTAGTTTGATGTGTCTGTGTGTGTGTGAGTGTGTGTGTTTTGATTTTGTTTTTTTATTTTCTGTCATCTATTTAATTGAAATGGTGTGGATTGCTTTTGTATTATTGTGTTATATAATAATTTAATACACTATCAAGGAACACTATTCCCAAGTCACGAGACTAGGCATATATTTATGTCTGGCGGATTATTGTCCGTTTTAACATTAGCAATTCGACGAGGCTCAGCACAAATATCGCGCGAAATACTATTGAAATAAAGCCCAAGTCAGCGTGCGCTTCAACGTGGCTGTTACGTCAAATATTCTTTATAGCACGATAAATAGATCTGTCTATCTATCTTATATATATAAAAATGTTATGTTGGTTTGTGTACGCTTCAAAAACTCAAAAAGTTCTGCACCGATCGAGCTGAAATTTTAGCATGATATATAATCCGCATCAAGGATTGTTTTTATCTATTCTTTTCATCAGTGACATATCAGCGAATGTGCGAATGTGCCACAGCGAAGCGTGGCAGGGCACAGCTAGTACCTTATAATACTGTATTATGGATACGATTGTTCGATTGAGAAATCGTTTATTATAGATATCAAGATTATCCATCAATTGACATAGATTTAAGTAAAATTACCGAAGCAGATTGGTTGAAGATTTACCATTAACAAAAAATATCATCCTGTTGAAAGTTTTTTTTAAATAATAACATTATAAATTGAAGAATAAGGCATAAATCTGAATGTGTACTTGATTTGATAAATTCGAATATAAATATTTATCTGATTTTTAAAACAAGCCGTGAGGGAAGAGTTCGCTTTAGAAAGCACCCTTTTGACTAGTACCCTTGAGACGAAGGGTATTAATTTTGCAAAAAGTGGACCAAACATTGACGGTACCAACCCTTGAAAAGTAATCCAACGGCATTTCCCAATTGGTAGTTACAACGAGGCATAAAGTTATTGTGTGCACGTATTACGTATCGAATATAGCTCTTATTACACCGTGTTACGAAACAGGTGCGTGCAGTCACGTCTCAAGAAGTACTATCTAACACATAATTTGATACATAATAACAGTTGGATATTGCGCGAGCCCGGTCATACTAAACAGTTACGTTAAAGTGTTATTTCATATCCCACTAATAAATACAAATGCGAAAGTCTGTGTGTTCGTCCTCTCTTCACGCCGCAGCGGATATTGATGAAAATTGGTACAAAGTTTACTTATTGGTTACTTTAAATGCTGGAATAGAACGTAGAAGATACTTTATATACCGTAAAGGTAGCAGCGGGCGAATAGTCTACGCGGGTGAAACCACGGGGCGCAGCTAGTATTACAAATTTATATAGTTCGCAATATGCATCACTGTGACTAGTAATTTAATTTAAAAATATATATAAAGACGGGGGTTTACTTAATTACTCTCATATTTATTTTAATGAACGAATCACAATAGATATTCCACGACAACATGACCCGATAAGACATGATAAATTAAGAATATGGCGTTGTGATTTGGAAGGGTGTTCAAATTCTAGACTCATAAATGCATTTTAGGCATTCAACGCGTTTTTTTTTTGTTGCATAGGACATGTTATCGTACTTATATTATATTACAAGCATACGCAACGCTAACGTGAGGAAACCCACATACATACCCGAGAATTATTTCGGAGGTAGGTATGTTATTCACCAATCCGGACCGGGCCTTAACAAAGTACACAATATCCTACTAATATTATAAATGCGAAAGTTTGTGAGATTGGATGGATGGATGGATGTTTGTTCCTCTTTCACGCAAAAACTACTGTACGGGTTCCAATGAAATTTGGAACACAGATAGTTTATAACCAGCATTGAGTGATAGGGTACTTTTTATCCCGATAGTATGTTCCCGTGGGACAAAACGCGGGGCGCAGCTAGTAATATATAATACTTGAATACAGCTCGTCAGAATCACATGATTCCTCTAGGAATCACAAACTATGACGTCACAGCCACATATATAGATCCCTAATTATGACTCCCTCAGGAATCAAAAGGTACGGAGACCGTGGTCGCAATTCCCAGACTTAGATGTATAGTTCACACAAATTTGCTCGTTAAAGTTTCGCTATCCAATCATCATCAACTCACGCCACAGAGACAGTCAAACACAACAATTTCCATTAAAAATCACAATTTTCACATCAGAAGCATTTGCAATTTCCATTAGTATCACGTAAGGAACTGGTTTTACCTTAGCACTGTAGAGCGCGAGACGAGAGCTTTCACTGTGACGGAGCCGGAAGTGCAAGGCGTATTAACTACACCCACCCGTTGCTGTTATTCCCTCAGATACGCCAAACGGAGCGCAACATGCGCTATTTCCGTGTATGAAGGGGGGGGGGGGGCATAGGGGGGACGTTAAGGGAAAACAACAATCAAACTAGGTGTGTACCTAATTCCTTAAGACTATTATTTCATAATAGAACTAGCTGTGCCATGCCACGCTTCGCTGTGGCACATTCGCACATGCGATTTCACTGATGAAAAAAATAGATAAAAACAATCCTTGATGCGGATTATATATCAGGCTAAAATTTCAGCTCGATCGGTGCAGAACTTTTTGAGTTTTTAAAGCGTACACATACCAACATAACATTTATATATATATAGAAGATAGAAGATGTGATGAACTCACTGCAATTAAAATGTATATAGATTAAATATTTACCTCAATGTAAATTGACTTCACAGAAATTCCCAATATGCTCCGGGGTAGAAGCAATACGGGATACCCCGTCATGCCCCATACCAATGTCTCTTTTATACCCCGTGTAAATATAATACAAAAATAATTTTATTCACAAATTTAAATAATAAGATAAGAACAATCGTAACAGTTCTAACAGCATTATTAGTAGAATGCATTTACTTTTACAGGATTACTTAATCACGCAAAATTTAATGAAGTAAACGAAAAATTTCCTATTTCGGTGTCGGTGTCGGTGTCGGTGTCGGTGTCGGTGTCGGTGTCGGTGTCGGTGTCGGTGTCGGTGTCGGTGTCGGTGTCGGTGTCGGCGTCGGCGTCGGCGTCGGTGTCGGTGTCGGTGTCGGTGTCGGTGTCGGTGTCGGTGTCGGTGTCGGTGTCGGTGTCGGTGTCGGTGTCGGTGTCGGCGTCGGTGTCGGTGTCGGTGTCGGCGTCGGTGTTAATATAAAAATTATAGATGGTAAATATCACATTAACAAATTAAAAATAATGCTAGTGACTAATGACTATGTTACTTTTAAAACTTATAATCTAGAAGGGCTCTCGAGGAACGCCGCAGCTCTCAGGCTTGGCAACAGGTTGTTGCTCAAAGCTAGGCAGCAAGTGGAAACTAGTCTAGAGGAGCCCCTATCAAGGGTACTAACGACTTTTTTACATTGGAAAATAAAGTCAGCGTGCACTTCACGTGGACGTGGCTGTTGCGTCAAATATGCCGTCGAAATAACAACAAAAAGAGAAAACAATACTTTTCATATTGGACACGATTGTTCGGTTAAGAAATCGTTAGTACAGTTAATCAAGTTTATCCATTTATTGATATAAGTTAAATCACTAAAGCCGTTTGGTAGACGATGCACCATTATTGAACTATAGAATCCTGCTAAAAAGTTAATAACATTAGCATAAACTAATTTATACCATAATTTAGCGCCAATTTATCGCCCATTTGTGACAAGAACGTGTTATCTCACATTCAACATGTTTCGAGGAGACAACAGAGGGTTTCCTCACGATGTTTTCTAACATCGTCTCTTTGTCTCGTTACTGAAAAAAAGTCTAATGTTTCGTATTAATGGTATACTAAAGGATAATACGAAACAATAGAAGTCTCAAGCAAGAATCGTTGTCAGATGAGAGGTTTGCGTAGGTTTCGTTCTACAATAACAATATACTGTGGACGTGGTAACTTGAGAGTATAATGGACGGTTGAGGGTTGTTTTGCATTAAATAACAAGTAGGGTATACAATATATCATACACACTATCCTACTTCCTACTCCATATATTATAAATGCGAAAGTTTGTAAGAATGTATGGAAGTTTGTTCCTCTTTCACGAAAAACTACTGAACGGATTCGAATGAAATTTGGAACACAGATAGTTTATAACCAGGATTGAGTATAGAGTACTTTATATCCCGATAGTATGTTCCCGTGGGACAAAACGGGAACTACGTGGGTGAAACCGCGGGGCGCAGCTAGTACCTAATAAAGGAAAAATATAAATCGATAGATCGATAGAACAAAGAAAACTTAAACCTAAAACAAAACAAGTTTAAAAATATTAGCTTCACAATGGATAAGCGTGGAGAGGAGTTACTAGGAGATGGGATGGTGGCTCTCCGTATACACATAAAATAAATAAACTTAAATACCGTCATAGTAACATAAATAGATAAATAAATATTTTTAATATACCACACACATAATTATAATAAAATAATATACTATTTTAGACATGTTTAGGTACTAAACAATGCTTATAAAACATAGCTTTGAATATATATATAGTAAAGGGTTAAGCTTGCCTGATAGCAATAAGAATAGAATAGTCTTAATTATGAAAACACTGTAGGTACCTTAATGGTAAACTGGAGCACATTGCTGGAACGGCGTTTCCTAAATACAAGATAAGTGCACAGAATAGGTTTTATCATAATAATTTAAAGGTACCTTACTTATGGAATGCTAAGTAATTTTAGATTATCTGGGTATTGTAGTAGGCTGTGGGAGACCTCTTCTGCAAGAGAACGCCTGGGGAAGTACCACGACAGCTTTGCCAGACATTCATCCACCAAGCAGTAGTGTGCAAACATTACTGTGCTCCGGTTTGAAGGGCACTTTTTCCAGCGATATTACTATGCATATAAGACTTTAGAACTGTTGACTCCAGGTGATGAGCGCAGTGCAGTGCCGCATAGGATTGTGCAGTACAAAGTTCTGGGTGGCACTCTACTATCTGCTATGGGCAGGCGTAGCCCTTACCATCAGGTGAACGACTTGCTCGTCTCGGCACTCCTTCAACAAATAAAAAAATATATTGCAAGTTATTTTGCGAACAATATTGGTGGAAGATAAAATAGAGAGGATATAAAAATAGACCATTAAAAAAGTTCAACCGTAATTTGATTTTGGTAATAGCATTAACCTCGTTACGGATTTTGCTCTACCAATTTAAAAAGGGGCATCCACGAGCCCAGACAAATTAATAGTATTACGTTCAAATCCGGCCAAGTACGAGTTGGAATCAACATGTAGATCTTCAGAAAGCATCTAACATTATCGCTCTAACTTAATTACAAACTAGGTTAGAGGACAAATTTAATTTTGCGGTTCGATCCCTAGACACGGTTATTGCACCAACCGTAAATAATAAGTTTGTTATAGTAACTTTGCCTTTTTTGTTATTTAACTACATATTTACGATTTTCACTTTTTTTTTCCTTTACATGTGCTTGCTTTTTGCCTAATTTCAAGATTCTAGGTCAGCTGGAAACCATATAGGTTTGATTTCCTTGATTCACGAAATATACGACAATATGCGACGTAAACGGTCATATTATATTCTGATCGCATTGGCTTAAAAGTTTTTTTTTTTTTTTTTTCACAGCTAAAAGCGATGGTAGACCCGATTATTTGATATACATTTCAACATTATAATAATTATCTCTATACGCGTTCCTGAGAGAAAAGGTCTTGACATACAGACGGACAACAAAGTGATCCTATCAGGTTTCTTTTTTCCTTTTGAGATAAGGAGCCCTTAATACGGGCTTTTAGTAACAGGTTAAATATACCTAGAATAGTGGAACCGCGACGCACAGCTAGTGCCTTTTAATAATGACACGAAAGTTCAATAATATTAGTATAAATATAAATAATGTGAGCACTAACGAAATATAAATGCAATCTACGATCTGTATAAATGTATAAAAAATACAGCAGGGACCACTGCAAGTGGCAGGTTTCAAACTTCAAAGGGACGTAGTTTTTGAACGTGGCGAGTCAGAGTGGCGTTAAATGCGCCGTTTGAAGCAGGAACGTTGCCGATTTTTTTCTCTATAGAAAAGGGGAATTGCAGAGAGCAACGCGGTTTCGCAACGGCTATTTGGTATTTAACTTTACCCGGGAGTTTAGAACGATGGTAGTGCTCTTTGCGAATTTTTTACTTTGACAACTTGTAGTTTTACCTCCAGCGACGTCGCATTTAGAAAATGGCACCATAAAGTAATTGTGATATCACGAACTATTATTGTGATATAATTAGATAATAATCATTAGTTTCGTAGATCATAATATTTTGACTTATTTTTTTGTATTTCTATACTTATGTATAATATATTAATTTTTTTTGACGTGTAAAAGTGCACTATTTTGCCTATTTACAATAAATGATTTGAGTTTGAGTTTGAGTTTGAACAAAATTGTTTATTATATACATACCATAGCGTATAAAAGTATATTTTCAAAATACAGTTTGTTCGGTAAAAATCGAAGGTAGCTCACTTGAGTTTCAGCGGTAACGCCCCGCTTTATTTTTACATGTTAATTTCATCAATGAGATTATGTAAGGTCATTGGTTGACATCGATGCAATATCGTGTAACAGCACCCTAACGCCCTAACCCCACCGTATTCTGTGCTAGAAGTCAAGATTGTGATCCTTTGTTGTAGAAATTGTCGATAAAAGTAAACGAATAGGGTCAAATCGACCTGTGTGCTAATCGATTCGTTTACGCTGCCGGCTTTAGAAGACTTATGCGATAAGAACTGTAGTAAAGAGGAAATATTTACACAGTTTTATGGTGGATTTTTGTAAGCACATGTATTAAGTATGTTACACTGGGTAAGGCTCATTTAAATCACAGAGATTGTTTCGGGGAAACACCATTGTAAAAGTAATCGAAGTGAGTACGACCTTACAATACAATATAATACAATACAACCAAGATTACAATATAAATTGTATTCTGACTGTTATCTAGAATCAATCTCAGGTATAATAGGTATTGGATCTGGCAGTAGGTGGATACGAATAAAAGGAGCGTTTTCCTTGATCGTATGGGTAAAAATCACTGTATTTTTTTATGGTTTTTAGATAATTGACTGAGAAATCGTACAAAAATAACACACACAGTTGAATTAAGAGTCTCCTCTTTTTTTGAAGTCGGTTTAAAAGTAAATTGGTACCTACGTACAAATTCGTACGGGAAGTGGTCGTCAACTAAAAGTAATATAGACGTAACTATTTAATATAACACTTCTAAATCGATTCTGTTTTTTCATGCAACAATTTAATTTTAATTATTACTGACCAACAGCTTATCTGCAAATTATGTCTGTAAAATCGATTTTCTAACATTTTTTTCGGTAGGCATAATCTTATATCTTTAAATGAGCAATTCTTGTATATATATATATTCGGGGGCGATAAATCGATCTAGCTAGGAATAATTTTTAGAAAATGTCATAAAGGTACTTATATTTATGCAATCTCCCCGTACAAACAAATTCGGTAAATATTTATACAGTATGATTACTCTAGTTAAATAATAATTATGCCAATTGGTTCTTAAATTTCAATTGGAAAATGCGCCTTTTTTTATAAAAAGATAGGATCATCCGTTCGTCTAAGCTTATGTTGCTAATGTAAATCAGATAAAAACTATGAATTAAATTCAAGAGTGCATGGGAAATTTGTTACTTTTGTGATATTAACGTTTTGTGAAATATACGTTTTACAAGAAACTCATTGCATTTTACTTATGAAAAAAAAAGGTTTTGTAACAGCAAGCAAAGTAAAGCTTTTACTATAGTGTGACGTGACATTACACGCAGTAGAAATGCGTGAAAAGCAATTCGACGGGTAAGTTGTAAATCAAGTTATTCACTTAGCGTAGTATATAAAGTAAACCAGAACATATTTGCTTTGCTATTATATAAATAGGTATCCGGTGTATATCTCTCAACAGTGAAAATATAAAAATGACAAAAGTGGTGACTATTATATTTGCTATCTTTGTAAGTAGGCATTTCTTTTTTTTTACCACCTAGTTTCCACCAGCACCTTCGCTTTGTGGTTCTAAGAACAAAATAAGAAAATAAAAATGAATAAAAAGGTGAAAACATCAAAAATCCAGAGCGTGTAATACAGTCGGGGGCATCGCCGTTTCATCTCAACTTTTGACTGCATTGCCCATGATTGCAATTTTCAGTTTTGGTAGCAGCCGCGTTTTTGACCTGAGACTATGAAGTTTTCTTTAGTTTTTATCAAAAGAAAAATAGCAAGAATCCTGGTGATTCACAAGGGTCGGAAAGTTAGAGAGTCGGATCGGGAGATAATTCATTGGAATAGGATTTGAAAACTTTTCAACACTTGTGAATTCATCATCATCATCATCAACCCATAACGTCCCACTGCTGGGCACGGGTCTCTCCTCACGTTCGTGAGGGTTAGGCCATAATCCACCACGGGGGCCCAGTCCGGATTGGTGGATAACATACCTACCTCCGAAATAATTCTCGGGTAGGTATGTAGGTTTCCTCACGATGTTTTCCTTCACCGAAAAGCGAGTGATAATTACGTACATATGTTTTACAGAAACACATTGGTACGTGCCCGCATTGGGATACTTGTGAATTACTGAGTAATAAATAAATAGCTATATGCATCTACAGGCGTACTGCTGAGTGGAACTCCTTAGTCCGTGTTTCCCGTTAGTTACGAGTGAATAGGCTATTTCTAGGTAAACTTGCATTATTATCGTAAACGGCAACGTCTGCTAAGATAGTAATCAAACACAAACTTTTTGTATATACGAGTATTTTATAATACAATTAATTTTAACGAAAATTTAAAAATTGCATCCCCGTAGAGATTCTTGGCGCTATCTTCTCTGACGGGCCTATTCCGGAGTACTGCAGTTTCCTTTTTTGTATGCCAGATTCGGCCATGAATCACCACATGAAAGGGAAATTTCCTCTTCCAAACTCAAACCGTAATCAGTTACTCATTAGTTTAGTTGACCATACATTTTTTTTTTTTTCTCGATCTATTTGAGACTGAAAGGAAAACATCATGAGGAAACCTTAATACCAACCCGAGAATTATTTCGGTGGTAGATATGTTATCCGACAAACCGGACCGCCCCGTGGTGGATTATGGCCCAATCCTCCCCCTGAAAGTGAGGGGAAACCCGTGCTCAGCAGTGGGATGATGTAGGTTGCTGATGATTGGAGACTGTATTTATCTTGTAAACACTTTATAATATACTAGCTGTACCCTGCCACGCTTCGCTGTGGCACATTCGCACATTCGTTGATATGTCACTGATGAAAAAAATAGATAAAAACAATCCTTGATGCGGATTATATATCATGCTAAAATTTCAGCTCAATCGGTGCAGAACTTTTTAAGTTTTTGAAGCGTACACAAACCAACATAACATTTTTATATATATAGATAGATAGAAGTGTTGAAATGGAATAGTGGTTATTTTTTGCTGGTAAAAATAATAGTTTGTTAAATTGTTGTTTAGATGTTGTAACGCTTTTTTTTCTTATTCCAGCTAAATATTGCCAGCAACAAGGCCCAAAGTAAGTTCCAACTCGCAGTGTAGGCAATAGATAATGTCCCCTCTTAACGCCCCAACAGCTGAACGGATTTTTATGAAATTTACCCTCTTATTTATAAAAAGTTACCGAACGTCACTTAGTACTGCGCAGTACAAAATTGTAGTGCGCTATTTTATGAAACGTCACATAACTTATTATGAATAAGGGGGTTAGTATAAGTACAGCTACTTTAGGTCCTGAAATGGAACATACTTGTAGAATCTTTTTTTACCCGTAAAAATTAATGACTGCTGCTAGATAACAGTTACATTAATTATTATTCTTAACAGTTAACGCGGGTAAAACCATTGGGCGCTGCTAGTTCATGATATTAGTGAGATTAATTGACCATGATTTGGAGTTAACATAACGCTGGTTAAATGCGAAAGGGCCACTTTCCAAAATCTCACTAACGGTGTGTCTTTTTCTCATATCAAAGAATCACTACTTTTAATAGTAATTTTGCAAGATTTTTATTTGTGCTCCCTTCGCATTTAACCAGCGGTAAATAAAAATATATACCTGTCAGATATAAAATACGAATAAATTACTTTGTAATTTTTTAGACGCACCGCCGATAACAGAGGACGAAATAAAACCTTGCGAAGCTCTCGGATACTGCGAAAAAGTGCCTAACTACCCTACGGACCTGATAGATCAGTTGGTGAAAAAAGTAAGTTTTTTTTTATTTAACTGATTGACGAGACGAGCAATACGTTCACCTGATGGTAAGTGCTACGCCCACCCAAAACAGTGCCCCCAACACTTTGCTTTGCATAATCCTGCGCGGCACTGCACTGCGCTCGTCACTCTCATCGACTTTAAAGTCTCATAAGTCCAGTAATTTCGCTGTAAACCGTGCTCTTAACACAGTAATGTTTGCACACTACTGCTTGGCGGATGTGGTACTTCCCCAGGTGGTCACTTGCAGAAGAGGCCTCCCACTACTAAAAGTTCCACTCCTAAGGCATCCCACTACAAAGTTTATAGAGAGGTGGACTTAGATCGGTAGACATTGATTTATTTATCTAGAAAAAAGCCATTTAAACAGACACAGGAAGTTGATGAAAAAAAAATGAATACTTACATTATTAGCCAATACATTTTTTTTTTATTTGACTGAGGGACGAGACGATCATATTGTTCACATATAAGGCTGGTTTTAGTGCTTGACCGACCGTCGGTGCGTACCATATCGGTCGCGCTATGATTTGTATGAACATTATGCAATATACACGTGCGTACGGTCGGTCGAATACAGAAACCAGCCTAAATAGTAACTGACGGTATTTCTTAGCTATATTATAATAAATGTTATATTTTTACAGGCCGGAGACTCAATTAATTTCTACAATAAAACCGTACCCCAACAACGAAGAAGGAGGGCTAGTGGTCACACACCTCTTTGCAAGTCAGAGACAAAGGTACGCCAAAATGGATCCACGGACAAGGCACATTAGATTTCAAATTCAGTCTTTCGCCCATTATTCGCCAGAACGCCGCGGGGCTAACTACTGTACCAACCACCGCGCTGTAACGACACACCAACTCGACTCAAAGTCGAACTTTACGAAACTTTACGTAAAGTTTGTAGTGCAAAGTAACACTATACAGTATACTGCACATTTTGCTATACTTAGAACGTCTTGTGCCAACTAACTATGAACCCAATTCAAACTCCACTTAAACTTGAACGTAGCTTTAACATCGTGCGCGGCGCTCGTTTGAAGTCGTTTGTTTCGATTTCAGCAAACGTCAATTATAGTCACTGCTGTGGTGGCATTTGTTTACGCCATTGCAGAAACAGTAAATTAAGTCAAGGAAGTTTGACTAAAGTAAGACTATCATCAACACCCATTAATTTATAGCCATATTAATCACTTGATGATTTATCCCCGTCTTTAATTTTGTATTAATTTTAAAATCCTAAGCATGCAAATTCATTGACTGTTAGGCGGTATGCAGTTCGCCGGGACAGCTAGTTTTATAATACAATTTTCAGGTTATAATACCACAAGCTATGAGGGACGTGAAGGATAATTGGGTGTGGGTGGTAAATACCCCTTACATGGAACAGCTAATGACAGTCGAGCTATGTGTGTGAGTACCTTACAATATCAAAGCGATGACGTTACAAGCAACGCTAAGCTTTAATTAGCGTTGCAATATTGACATCCATTCAGGGGGCGGCGTCGATTTTGACGGTGTGACGTCGCATAATCGCATTGTACCGCACCGCTATTATGCACTAAAGTATGTATTCTGTGACATTCTGTGCTCTCATGTGTGTTGGCCAGAATTCAAAGCAAGCCCATTCCACTTTATTCCAAACATTCGACGCTTGAGGCTGGTTATACGGAATTCTGCAATTTAAACACTGTTCCAACATATCCAAAGTTTTGAATGCATTATTTCAATATAATATTTCCTACCATGTAAAAAGGTGCTTCCTTGCGAAAGTGAGGGGAGACCCGTGCTCAGCAGTGGGACGATATAGGCTATGATGATGATGCTATGGATGATCGAGAAAACAGCCTATTTCAATTTCAAAGGCAACATAAAAACTGTACCAAATGTATTTTATTTTAGACACAAACTTTTGCCTTTATAATATTAGGTGTATATAAATTGCAACCCTACGATCCGAACTGGTCAAGATGTTTATCACAGCTTCATGTTACAGGAAAGATAAGCAAGCTTGCTCCGACATAGTGACAACCCAAGAAGGCTATATTAGCGAATGCGTACAGAAATACGTGCACCGGATTGTGAATGTAGTCCACCCAGGTGTAGCCCAAATAGGGGCCTCATACGTGAAGATTCCCAGCTGCTGCCAATGTGCCGGTCACTGTTCTGACGGCGTGTGCTGAATCCGGAAAAGCATTTCTTTCCTTATTTACGTTATATAATATCATTATCTATACATGTTACCGAAGTGTTTTATTTACGAACCACAATGGTTTTTGTTTTTCTGTTGTGTGAATCTGAGTCTAATTACTACTTGCTGGAGGGAAAGCATCTCGCTGGTGCTGGATCTGAGCGTAGTCGCGCGGATCCATCGTGGTGGTCCATGCATCCCCATGACATCCCATTGAAGTGTGCTAGAAGGCCAGGAGTGCGATACTTGGAGGTGGGGTCGTGGAGGGAGGTGATGATCCAAAACTGTCGCCTGCTACATTAGCTTTTACAAAATACCTTAGTTTTCAGGAAATGATGCAAAAAGAAAGATCGTTCCGTCGTCTTCATAGCAGGATATAAACTCATTTTGGTTCCAAGCGTTAGTAGAATGTGCTATTCACAGCTCATCACCAGAATCATCAATCCATACCGGCCCATTGCCGAGCTCAGGTCTTTCTATATTTTATGAACAGACCAGTTGCACCCGCGGATTTCTCGTTTTCTCGCAGGTACTCTGCATTATCTCGGAATAAAACGGTATATATTCGGGGAATATTGGTAATTCAGAAAAATCCATTCCCAGTTTGTTCATAAAACATAACTTAAGCGCAGGTTTGCTAGGTTTTATTTTTTCGGAAATTATTCCGCCCATAACTACTACCCTTGTTTACCTTCTGTAATTATTCTGTACCACGTTTATATTCCGAGTTGCCAGATATTCATCCGCCAAGCAGTAGTGTGCAAACATTACTGTGTTCCGGTTTGAAGGGCATTGTTTCCAGCAAAATTAATGGGCATATGAGACTTTAGAACCGATGTCTCAGGGTGACGAGCGCAGTGCAGTGCCGCGCAGGATTATGCGTGTATCAGTGTTCTGGGTGGTTCTGTGACTGTTATGGGCAGGCGTAGCGCTTCCCATCAGGTGAACGTTTTGCTCGTCTCGTCACTCAGTCAAATAAAAAAAAAATTGGTGTACATTATAAGAGTTCTCTATTTTGTTCTATTCCGAAAAAATAACAGCGTCAAACGGCTCGCGATCAAACATTTCAGTCGTGATGGAATCTACGTTTGTACGAAAAACCCGAGTTTTTGCGAAAAACTGCGGCCTTTGTTTGCGTTCCCTGGAAGCCAATGGATAGTATTTTACTCGTATTTACCCCTAAAATGTTTATTGGTTTTCAATACCTTTATTATTTTAATATCAATGTCAAAATGTCGAGTGCCTGTCAATCTGGTAGTCTGTGGTCAGCCGCAATAAACATCACGATGGTGGACATTGCATATATGAATTTATCAGTCTATGGTAAACCTATCTTTCGACTAGTAGCCTAGTGGGAGAAAGTCTGCCTTCCAAGGAGAAAGACGTGAGTCCAAATCCCAGTACAGGCACGTACCAATGTGATTATGTAAAAAGCATAATGAATGTACCTAATTATCACTCGCTTTTCGGTGAAGGAAAACTAAAGAGTGTGTATCTTGGTATACTTACATTTTTATCTTTGTCTGTCTGTGGCATCGTAGCTCCCAAACGGATGAACCTATTTTGATTTAGTTTTGTTTATTTGAAAGGTGACTTCATCGAGTGTGTTCTTAGCTATGTTTCAAGAAAATCTGTTCAGCCATTTAAAGATCATCAGCTCTTTTTAAACGATGAAAGGATGTGAGCAACTTCTACGGGTCTGATCGATTCGCACTTTGGTACATTGCTACTTTAATGATATTGCAAGAACTTGGTAACCTCGACCTGATGCTGCAGCATCACCAACTCCTCACCAACTTAAAGCAGAGGTATCGTGTTTGGGCTCTTCGGAATGCTCTAGGAATGAAAAGTTTACAGATTTGTGTCTGTTTTTAGTGTCAGGGGTTACAAATTTTATTTTTGGTAGACATTTTGGCAAAACACGTTCGAGGGGTAGTGGGAAGGCGATAAATTAGACTGCTCAAAAAGGGCATAGGATGAACCGATTGCAGCTGTAAAGCTCCATTCCCGATTTAAGTCACAATTGCCAACATCAAAATTAAATATCCTTACCGCCTAGCGCCTGGACTATAATTGATAAACCACCATAAAGTGATACGCAGCGGCCAGTAAAATCACCGAATAAGCGAATTACAAATATGTGATTGGATTTTGTGCATTTTGGATTCTGTATTTACAAATGCATAGGTAGTTATTTGATGTTAATTAGATTTTAAGTTTTTGTTTTATAGTCATTTAGTTTTCTAGTTCATTTTATCTTATTATTGTATGTTAAGTTCTGTAAATAAAATTCGTGTAACTTAATGAGTTGATCCTATGTGCCAAAATTATTGCTCTTTAGACTTGGTCGTTTTCAGAATTGGTCCTTCTGAGCTCATATGCCATTTTGAGATTTTTGAGAATTGTCCATTCTGCGCTTTAACGTCAAAAACGAATTTAGTGCCTATTTATGTAATATCTACCCTTGTTTACCTATTGTAATTTTTCAACTGTGTTTATTTTTGTTTCTGGTGTACAATAAAGAGTTTTCTATTCTATTCTATGTATTTGGTTATTCCTAAATCAATTTGCGGCGTACATTCAAGGATATAATCGTTTTTGGAGCCATGTATTTATTTATTTAATACTTTATTGCACATATTAACTAACTAGTACAAATGGCGGACTTAACGCTAAGAGCATGTAGGTACCTAGGTATCCTGTAATCGTAGTTTATGTAATAGGTACGTGTACGCTCGTTATTAATTATTGTAAACACGATTATACGTATTTATCTACCTACCAATTTTTTTCTTATTATCTATTATCGGTAGAATGACAATAAAATAGACAGTGATGAAAAATTTCAAAAAAAATCGGTAAAAATCATTCTTGAACCACAAAAATCTCCTTGTTCAGGATAAAAGGCCAAAAAAGAGAAGGGAACACTTGGTTTTCTCTGTTTTTTATTAGTTTGAGTTATCGGGGCCCCAGGGCCACATCGGAGCGCGGGGAGGGATCGGGTACGATTCCGCCGGCGGCCCGGCCGGGCACATTTTCAAGCAGCCCGTAGCTACTCCGTCAGTCGAGCGTGTGCCGGGTCTTCGGTGAGACGTGCTCGTGCTGTGTGATCTTGAACTTTTAATTTGGACTTTTTACGTATTTAAAGACGATGGACGTGCTGCCGAGTGGAAACCTCTTCAGAGAATTAGAGAAGGTCACCGACACCGGGTACTTCGAATTAAAACTGACTCTCGAAGATTATTGGCAACAGGTGAGTCACGATACATATTCAAAGAAAACACATGAAAACACTCCTAAAACACTAAAATATATAGTCAATAATTAATTTTTATCATTTTAAATTTTTGGGTACGACCTACACACATTTTGGGGTACGAAGTTACGAACTGTGTCGGAGGACTCGCGCTTGCGTGCCCGGGACCGGTCGATTTTGGGAACGGTAATTTAGGAGGAAAAAGTCCAACAACGAGAAACGAAGTTGTTGTCTTCTATAAATCATCACTGTTTGTTTACACTACGCACGGAGCAAGCTTACGCCACAACTAAAAATAAAGTTCCGTTAGTTTACGGCTAGTTCGTTGGAGTTTGCATCCGTTACTATTTTGCGTCTACCTGCATTTCCATAGTCCGTTGGGAACGCGTGCACGCGGGAAATTAGTTCGTAAAGTTGTAAAAACTTTTTCGTACCTAGCTGACCTCCAATGTTGACCTGTTAAAATAGCTGTATGTTTATTGTGGACGTTTATTGTGCACGCTCGGGCAGGCGTCCGTAATCCGATTTGTAAATTTGAAAGCGTTTGGCTCTACGTATGTAAATAAATAAAATATCCTATCAGAGGTGTGATCATAGAGTCAATCTCTATGATATTTTATTTTGCCTATTATTTTAATGATATTTCAGGTTTTATCGTGAAATTAGAGACCGTTGGAACCTTTGATTAACCGCTGAACTATGTTATTTGACTATGAGAAATATAGTTCTGTGTTCTATTTGGCCATCCGGTGGTTAAGTAGGTCCCTGCTATATTCCCTCTTTGTTTCACAGCAATATATCCTTATTTGGTCATTTGCTGTGGAATCAAGCGTATGCAGGTCTTTTTATGGTTTTGTAAACAGCCGTTGTCGCATTTTTCCTGCTTACATCAGTTACGTACTGTTGCCATTCATATTTATGTTAATTATTATTATTTTGGTAATTATTAATCGGGACCGGGCCCCCGTGGTGGGTTATGGCCTAACCCTCCTCACAAATGTGAGGGGAGACCCGTGCTCAGCCGTGGGACGTTATGGCTTGATTATGATATAATGATGATGAATTATTAATTAACAATTATTTTGAAAATTAACGATAAATATTTTTTTAGTTATTAATTATCTATAATAAATATTGTTTTATAGTGCTATTATTAATTTGTTAATTATTAATTATCAATTACTTATTATTTTGCTTTTTTTATATTACCCATATGTATCGTGTCCTATTATTACATTTGATTACGAAACTCCTTTAGGTATTACGTAACCTTACCGAATTAAGAGAATGATATATTTCATTTTTATTTATTTTTATAATATGTTTTCTTAAAATACATATTATAATTATGTTGATTACAACATATTAGAAGAAATACCAAATGGGAACTAAAAAAGCATGTCCAAAGGCGTTAAGTGACCAGCCCGAAGCAAAAAGACAAAATTTAATTTAACTTGTTTATTTGAGCATAAAATTTTAACTTACCACTTAGTTACCTAATAGACTTTATACATGAATGGATTATGTGATATTTTAGTTGAAATTCAGATAACAGTTTAACGCGTGTTGTTTCGGGCATAAATTAGCTTTCAAACTCGAGGCTACATTAATTCCAATTACCCGAGATAGATACAATAGGTAGAATAATTTCCCCTGGTTTCGATCGTCCAATATTAGTAGAGTATTCAGTTTTGAAGCATAACAGAATCCAATTAACAGACTCTTAAGGTCTCATTGAAATATACAGTTTGAAATAACAGCGAACAAGATATTTTAACGATTTATTAAAAAACAAAATTTGTTGACTGTACTATATTTTTCTTTGATGTCTTCGGAATAAAATTGTAAACTAAAAACAATAGCAAATAATAATAAAATATAATAACTAAATAACAAAAAATAATAATATAATTATAATTTTTTATTTATTTATTATTTTAATATTATTAAATTGTAATGAATTAATGAGAATAGCCATTTATAAGTACGTCTTTACGTTCTATGGGTTATGCTATCTCCAATATAAATAACGATATAAAAGTACACGGCAAAATCTAGGTAAAGAGAAATACTCTAATGCAATTTCATGTGAAGTTCCCTCGGGCTGTTTTTTTTGTCTCCGCGCGGCGCCATCTTTGCCCGTGGTGCGGAATAACGGCGGTAAGAAAACAAACCTCTCTACTCTCTTTGAAAACTTATAAGTTAATATTTAAAGATCTCAACAACTTCAAGTATACGCGGGCTGATTGTTGTTAAATTAATTACTAGTTGCGCTTTAAGGTTTCACCCGCGTTAACTGTTTATTCCACGGGAAATGTTATTTGTTTGGAATACAAAGTACTTATCCTATGTGTTAATACATGACCTAAAGCATCCCACTTTCCATCAAAATTGGCACCGCTCCTGTGTGACAAAGCGACAAAAGCGCACACGCTTTCGCATTAATTAATTACATTAATAGTGGTATAATTCTGTAATTTTCTATAAAACCGTTATTGGGTGCAATAATTATACGATAGCTGGACTCCAAACAGCCGCAAACTACGTTAAATTTGAATAGGTTGTTATAGAGACTTATCCATCATTAACATCAACCGCCTGTATCAGCCCACTGCTGAGCTTGGGACTCCCGCTCCCCTCACTTTCGTGAGGATGATTAGGCCATAATCTACCATGTGGCCCTGGCCGTAACGAGGGCCCGGTCCAGATTAGTGCATCACATGACTTCAAAATAACCCATATCGGCCCACTGATGAGCATGAGTCTTGGTAAGCGCTACGCCTGCCCATAACAGTCACAGCACCACCCAGAATCACGCATTGCATAATCCAGCGCGGCACTGCACTGCGCTCGTCACCCTGAGACATCAGCTCTAAAGTCTCATAAGCCCAGTAATTTCACTGGAAACAGTGCCCTTCAAACCGGAACACACAGTAATGTTTGCACACTACTGCTTGCCGGATGAAAATCTGGCAAAGGTGTGATTAATAACTAAAAACAAACGATAATCACTTTTAATAACAACCCAAAACCAAACATTGCTCTCTTTTTATAAATGGAAGGTAATACTTATATAAATATTCTTGTTAATTAAACTTCGTTGTGGGTACGGCATAATATTAAGTCCTTAACAACGGCTTAAGCCACCCCGCTCCGAGAATTCCTTTTGAGTTCCAAGAGTCTCGTTCAGGTAAATAATGTTATAATATTAAATTGAAAATGATTTTGCCGGGTACGGGGAAATTTCTTACAAGCACACTCAACGGGAAAATTAATCACTTTGTAGATATTATAATTCCTTACTTACCTATTGCCAAATTTAGATTCGCCTATTTTTGTACAAACTGAAATCCTCGACTTCGTTCAGCGGTACTTTGGCAATTATATTTATGTTAATATGTTCTGAACTCTGCAAGATAACGAAATGAATTTGACACGAAAAATTAGTTAAATAATTATGTTTTAATCTATGAAATATTCATTGAAATCCATGAAACCGTTTCGGAGCCTATTTTGAGACAAATAGATTTCGGTTTGTTTTATAATATTTTTATTGTTCTATCTGATTCCATAGATACAGGGAATTTCATGGTAATAATTATTGTTTAAAAAATAAAAAAAACAATCATTATTTATCAATTTATAGACATCCAGAAGGCAGTGGATACGTCTCGCACAGGACCGGAATAAGTGGCGTGAAAGAGAGGAGGCCTATACCCAACAGTGGGTTAATACGGGCTAAGATGAGACATCCATCCATACATTTTTAACATTTACCTATAGACAAATCAAAGCAAGAGGTCAATAAATGTTTAGAAGTTAAAACTCATTTTATATTCGATACATCGGACGGAGCGCAGCTTTTAAAGTTAACGCTATGAAAAATCTGTAAAATGTAACGTAGAAACGTGAAATATCTTCCTTTAAAATTTTGAACGACTAGTCGCGTCGCGTCGGTGCTTGCAGCCTGTATTTCAAAAAGGTGCCATTTATCCCGCCACCTAGGCGAAGCTGTTTTTCTTTTTTTAGTGCTCAGTTATGAATGGAGCAGTCCTTCGATTCGCCTGGTTTTAAATGCCAACTCTCCCTATATACTTGCAAAAGTGCCACCTTGCATTGTTAAATCCCCAGCACTTTATTGCGCTCATATCCCTGAGAATTGGTGCTTTGGAAAATAATTGTCAATTTTGAGAAAAGGTCTTTTTGAGACCCAGAGTGCCATGAGAATTGGGAATTAAAACACTTTAATCTGATAACGCTCCGAGTTCACTTAGACTTCGACTTTAACGCTTTACAGCCGATGTCTCAGGGTGACGAGCGCAGTGCAGTGCCGCGCAGGATTATGCAATGCAGTGTTCTGGGTGGCGCTGTGACTGTTATAGGCAGGCGTAGCGCGTATCAAATAAAAATTTAGCTGGAACAATTGCTCTACTCTACCCGACTCATTCGACCCGTTAAGTTTAGCGCAGACAAATTTTATTGCGACATTACCAGTTTCCATGTCTATAGGGTTGGAGAAATAATGTTGAACCAACTCAACTTGAAGGTATCTATCGGCACATTAAAAGGATACCTTGTCCAAACAGAAGCTATTCCTAGACAAGCCCGTTTGTTTATCGGTAGAGATGTTTCACATGCTGACGTTTACGGCTGATAACATAAACGGGCAAAGAAAGGCCGGACCTGTCAGAAACATGATACCACCCTTTACAGAAGTGGAACACTGGTAAAAATGGGTCATAGCCACATCACAGCAATCATTGTCTATCGCCATTGTAATGTCATTTGCATGTCGTGTCTCCTGGGATACAATGAATTTTATCTACATATAGGTCTCAATAGGTTGTTCAATTGTTTCATCCCTGATTGTATAACAGAGCTTTTGTTCGGTCTCCTTTTGTTAGCGGAGACTTAGTAGTCTTTTGTTTAATACCATTAGCGTTACCTACTATCTAGATATAATGCCTTAACACCTTGACTGCTGAGCCTTTTTGCTTGTCTAGCCACGGGTGCGGCTCTGCACGCGCCATAGTGTTTTCCCATACAACAAACACAACGGTTGTGTTTTGCCGTACTCGTTGCAAGTTATGAAAAACACGACAGTTGTGTTTTCGGCAGGGAACGTGTTAAATCAAAATGTTTCAGAGCTTAACTCGGAGTCGGTAGTAAAATTTTCGGCTCGTATAAATCGAGATTTCCAATAAACCGACGTCTTGTATAACTCAAATCTATGAATAAAATTGATTCGTTTTTAATAATTAAAGAAAAAATACTTGAAATTATACTAGTAATCTGATTTTTAAAATGCAAGAATAATTAAACTGTCAAGAAGAGAAGAGAGATAGATGCGGCGCAAGCGTACAAGAGCGTTACGGGATAATGTGTCAACTTTTAGGTGCATGCAGCCGGTGTTCATTGACTTATTAGACGTTGTCACGTCAAAAACAAATAAACAATCGGAAAGGTGTCACGAATGGGCCCCAACTCAGCATGACGCTGGTTGCGAACAACCAGCGCTGGTCTCAATCAATCAACACAACAAGAAACATCAATCAGAGGCATTTGCACAGTTTTGAACGCTTTTGGTTGGTTGGTAAAGTACTTATCCTATGTGTTAATACATGACCTAAAGCATCCCACTTTCCATCAAAATTTGCACCGGTCCTGTGTGACAAAGCGACAGGTTTCAGGCTAATTTATTAACTGAAAGCTTATGTAACTGCAGAGTATTAATTAGTATTTTAATTATAATTACCTCAATTAGTGCTATGAACTAAATTTTTTGAAGTAAAACTTTTTTACGCACGCTTAACTTGGGGAGTAAGCTGGTGAATGCGTTACGAAAAATGTGATCGAGCGAGGCGAACGGAAGTTAAGAGGGAGATATAAGTTAGTGAAGATAGAAAGAGAGAGAGAGTTACTTTTCGTATGTCTTTTAAGATTTTTTTGATAATATTTTTTTTAAATAATATTTTACTTCTACTATGTGTCTCAGCACGTATTTAGTTTTTTTTTATGAACTTCAAACTTAACAATTAATTTGATTAATTTTATTTTTCAATTAATTAAATTTCAGATCGCAAATAAAAAGCACAATTGTGTTGTTATAAGAATCATTTCCATATTACAGAATAACCAATAAAACTCGAAGAGATTTTGTAGAAACGATCAAAAAATAATTAGCCCCACACAGTCTAGACTAGAGTCTAGACTATGCAGCAACATTCTAGAAACTAATATTGGACATAGAACTAATATTGAACAGATTGGCTGAATAGACGAAACTTTAAGTGTGCATTTCCGGGTTCGAAGTTACAATGGTAGAGCCTTCTTCAGGAATTACTTCTAAATCTAAAGCTTTAAGGCTTTAAAACAGCGAAAGGTTCTGCCTGGATGAACCCCGAGCTTAAATGCCATTTCTGTCATCCTGTGTCTGTTTGTTTGTAAAGTGAAGGGACTAACGTTCTCACTGGTTTTAACATCCTGGACCCAGGAATATCTTGTACCCGCTCTATGAAACCACATCTTTCTGAACAAACCGATGTTTTTTATACTCCATACTCAAATTGCAATGAATATTAAAAATATGTTTAATTTTTTTTTAAATGTTTCTGACGTTTTTCACAACGGAGAAAATTGTCTTGGCTTTCGTTATAAAATCTCTCTACCGCAGTGAAAGGTTGCTCAGAAATATAATTATTTTCTTGTAGAATTTTATGCAGCTATCAAACACAAACTTTTATTTATAAAATGTTTAAAAATGTAAGTGACAAAACACCGGTTTATCGAAATATACGAAAACTAGCTGCACCCCGCGGTTTCACCCGCGTATTTCCCGTTTTGTCCCACAGGAACATACTATCGGGATAAAAAGTACCCTTTTACTCAATCCTGTTTATAAACTATCTGTGTTCTAAATTTTATTTTAATCCGTTCGATAGTTTTTGCGTGAAAGAGGAACAAACAGCCATACATTCTTACAAACTTTCGCATTTATAATATTAGTAGGACTAACTGCTGTTTTTAATTACAATATTTATATTTTGCAAGTTCTATCGATTACAATAACATTTTATCGTAAAGTATAGAAAGTTTCGGTCTAAAACGTACATTAAAAATTTGTTCTACAGAGAAATTTTCTTCAGCAACGAAAAACTAAAATAGAGTTATCATAACTTTCCCACTCTGGCAAGCTATATCGATTTATCTTAAAACATTTTCAAGCAAAGCGTAATTGGCTGTTATTGGGGCTTTAATAAACTGGCTTTTAAGCCGACCTTT
Source organism: Campaea margaritaria (assembly GCA_912999815.1). NCBI lineage: Eukaryota > Metazoa > Arthropoda > Insecta > Lepidoptera > Geometridae > Campaea > Campaea margaritaria. The sequence goes on from OU538788.1 coordinate 15,327,271, forward strand.
GACCACGTCCGCCCTCTGCAAGCAAGAGGCTTTAAGCTTCCATTGTTATTTGGTTTGTGGTCGGCTGTTCGGCTCGGAATGCAAAAGCTAGATAACAAACGGCCAAAGCCACTTTCAATGTATTGTTTCTATTCTCACGTCCAAATTAGTGACAGACAAGCTCACATTCCATATAGATAAACGCGTTCAGCGACAATGACTGTAATTAGAGACAATGAACTCACTCACCGGTCACTGTAGACGGGTTATTGAAGCATATCGAAACGTCCGTCCGTTTGAAACAGAGCCCGTACTACGTGCGGACGGAACGTTACTTGTTACAGAAAATGTTATCTTATCTGGCTGTAAAGAAGCGGCATGCGCCAGGGTCGGTTCACCCGCGCACTTCCCGTGTCACTCGGGAATAGGGAAGCTTTCAGTCCGATAGGTAATTATGTTTTCACCCGCAGAGCTCACGTTTTCATGCTGGAACTCGACATTTCCCTTAATTAAACTATAATTGTACGGGGGTAACTGGAACTCGTATATTTTACTAATTATTTGAAACGAACGTAGTTCTGATAGTATTGTATTTATAAAACACTAGCTGTGCCCTGCCACGCTTCGTTGTGGCACATTCGCACATTCGCTGATATGTCACTGATGAAAAAAATAGATAAATACAATCCTTGATGCGGATTATATATCATGCTAAAATTTCAGCTCGATCGGTGTAGAACTTTTTGAGTTTATGAAGCGTACACAAACCAACATAACATTTTTATATATATATAGATAGATTTGACACTGGCTAAATTACAGTCAAAAGAAAGAAGGAAATATAGAAAGATTTACTCTTTATTGAAACACCACAGTACAAAGGAAACTTTTTTTATTTGACTCTGTGACGAGGTGAGCAGGTCGTTCACCTGATGGTAAGCGCTAAGCCTGCCCATAGCACCACCCAGAAATCCGCATTCATAATCCAGCGTGGCACTGCTCGTCACACCGAGACATCGGCTCTAAAGTCTCATATGCCCAGTAATTTCGCTGGAAACACTTAATAACTAAAACAAATCAAATTTAACAATTAGTGTCACAATTGGCGTCTGAGAGCGAAGAATAAACCTACGTATATTTAAAAAGAAAAGAATCAACATTACATTTAAACTAGTCTTTGAAAGCAAAGAGCTGGCAAACTGATCCAGCATTCTAACCAGCCATTGATACTTACCTGATACTTGTGGTATTTATTCACATATCATGATATCACACTAATACTTACTAGTTATCCTATACTACAGAATAGAATAGAATAGAAAAACTCTTTATTGTACACCAGAAACAAAAATAAACACAGTACAGTTAACTTATAAAGAGTTAAAGATACATAAAAAGGTCTGAAGTGAAATCACGCAGTGAAATGGCGCCGTTTTCTGGCACCCTATTCAAAAGCACAGAGAAAATAAGTACCTACTACATAAATAGTTATTCAAAGTACAAAAGTTGTTATTGAAAGCTATTTGCTATTCAAAAAGGGTATTCAATTATTCTCCGTATTATACCTACGGGACAAATTATTCGGCAGACGGGACACGTATTGCGAGACGTCGCCAGATATTTTACCTAACGATACTTTATTTCCACGGTGTGGCAAATCTGATGGAATAAAGGTGACGCTGGCGGGACAAGTCATATCGAATCAAATCATATCGTCCATATTTTCGGACGTCATAATATTGTCCCTAGAATAGATTATTTTTATAATGTATCTTGTGACATAAAAACCAAAAAATGGGATCCGCGTAGAGTTTCTTGGTGCTATGTTTTCTGTCGGGCATATTTCCGAAGCACTGGTAGAGTTAATGGAGTTTCCTATTCCTGTGCATGAGTCGCCACTTGAAAGGGAAATGTCCTTTTTCAAACTCAAGCCATAATCTGTCAATCGTTAGTTTAGTAAATCATATTTGACTTATTTTTTATTTTTTTCTATGTAGGTAACTTATAAGAGACTTAAGTGTATGACTTGTAAAAGTGCATTATTTTTGCCTACTTGCATTAAACGATTTGAGTTTTGAGTTTTAACGTAATTTCTCGCAAAGTTTGCAGAAGTATACTACCTAATAAAATTTATAATTATAAGTGGCGTTTCGCTATAGACAATTTCTCACGGACGACCTTCGAATGGACTGTGTTGATAATTTATATTTTTATGCAAGTTTACTTTACTAGAGCGTATGTACCTAAAGATAATTACGATTATATAGGTACCTACTTACTTTACTTAAAAACACACAGAGACAGGCAGATAGTGGGTTACATTTTTAATTTTTTATCGCTGAAGGAAAAACACCCTTACCCATAATACTAATTTACGATGTAAGTACCTACTACAGTTATTACCCACGCTTTTATAAGCTTCATACGTATGTTACTATCTACTTATCTATATAAGTATTGCACATAACGGAAATTGGGTAATTATAAATATACAGAAAAAAAGCGTGGGGCTTTTTTACCACAAAATTAATTATTTTCTACTCATTAGTTCGGTGTTTTAGTCGTGTTTTTTTAATTTTTTTTTAAATATACTTTATTTCGATATGGAATGTCTGTCTATAATTCTAATTCTAATGTCTAATACATTATGGGAGCTACACACATTACACTGTGCATAAATGTTATGCAATTTACAAACAATGATGCCTACCTCGAATTCCGCCAATGTATATCAATAAACCATTTTGCCGCCACCATTATAAAAGCAAAAGCGTGTTTGTCGGTTTGTTTATCTTTTTCCACACAACGACGGATCACCGGATCGACGTGATTTTTGCATCTAAATAAGAAATAAGAGGTTAGAGAGTGACAAAAAAATCGTATCGTATTTTACAATAAAAGCACAAACATGTAGTCTTAGTCATTAATTATCTTAGTCATTAGTTTAGAAAAAAAGAAAAAAACGCGCCTTTATAGCAAGCTGAAAACGGAGCTAAAATGGAGAAAAATAATTAATTTTATCGTTAACTTAATTTATTTTTTTAGTAGTAGAAAAAACAGGCCAGGTGCGAATTTGATTCGCGCAACCACGGTTCCGTACAAACTTGTAGATCTAAAGAAAGCATCACACCAACCATAAATAATATGTTTGTAATAGTAAGTTACATTTTACTTTATAGGATTGCTTTTAAATCGTGTTTTTTAGTTTATTTAAATTAAGTACATTTTTTTTTAATTTTTTTTTATTTTTTTTTATTTTCATAGGTCCTTGATAAGTGTGCAAAGTTTCAAATTAATCTAACGTTTTGAAAGGGGTGAAGATCACATTCAAAGATTCCGTTACAAACTTAGATACATAATAATATGTACCAAGGTACGTGTTAATAACCAGCAAAGCTAATAAAAGTGAGTCCAAAACGGGATATTAACCGGACATACATACTCAGTTTTCCGGTAAACCTATCACAAGTTGTTGGGCGCCAACAGCCAGCTCAATTGACTTAGTTGCCGCAGGTAGAATAATAGACTGCTTTTATTCGAAACAATTGGTAGCACGCAGTACAAAACAAGACACTAATAAACGTTTGTTTACATAGTTACAAGCATCGTAGTTCCATAACAAGAAATCCGCAGAATAAAATATAATATAGCAATGTCATCGGTCCTTGAAGTCGATTGCGGAGAATTCATAGTACGGAGAAATCTTACGAGAAATCTTGGAAGAATCTGAGATCTTCAACAATGCGCCAACTGTAAGTCAACAATACAACTCCTTCGCCACCAATACAGGAACCTCTTTTCTAGTTCACAATCGTTGGACAGTTGACATGTTTACGGCACAAAGAGTTTGAACTCTTTGGTCGGGCAGATATTGAGTTTAGTGATGTGAAATATACTATCGACAAAATATTGCAGAGAAGTCTTCGCCTCCCTCGTGGGTAAACGAACGCTATATAGTTCTCAGTACATACGTTCTCACGTGTTTTCTGTGCGAACTTCCCAGCAACGCCAGATGCTGCAAATCAAAATAAATAATTTTATAGTTATTTCAACTAGTTCGATAACGCTGTTAACGACCACACCGCGTGTTACATCCATTTTGGCGATTTTAAGGCGGCAGCTCTATATTAGTTTTTATGGCCTAACTTTAAACTAAGACATCGCCAACGATTTTTTTTTCTTAGAACTTGTTTGTGTTAAGGTTATGCGTTATTCTGAAAAGTCAAACCCATAAACTTTTAACTGGTTTCGGACAAAACTCAACATGACCAAGATGTGAAAACGCATTTCGATTTTTAGAAATATTAATGTATTTCGCTCTCGCCTTATTTTTAGTTTATAAACAGCCGTGTACGTATACTTATCATACATTGTACTAAATACATTATAGGAGTAGTTTCCAGAGTCGCATTACGTTATGACCAAAAGATTGGCGGTTTTTATTTAGACGTAACAATAGACGTAATACGTACAATTTTATTCAAAGAAATAGTATTAGTGGGAGGCCTCTTCTGCAAGAGAAGAAAAAGAAGAAGTACCACACCTTTTCCAGATATTCAACCGCCAAGCAGTAGTGTGCAAACATTATGTGTTCCGGTTTGAACGGCATTGTTTCCAGCGAAATTACTGGGCATAATGAGACTTTAGAGCTGATGTCTCAGGGTGACAAGCGCAGTGCAGTACCGCGCAGGATTATGCAATGCAGGGTTCTGGGTGGTGCTGTGGCTGTCATGGGCAGGCGTAGCGTTTACCATGTGAACGACATGCTTGGTTCGTCACTCAGTGAAATAAATATATATATATATATATATATATAATATACAGTACAGTCAACATGAACCGGGCTTTTAGGATTATATTCACATAAACTATTAGGTAGTGATATTTTAGTATTAGTAATACAAACTTAAACAGCTGATCACAAAGATTCAATACACCAAGCCGGTATCATCGCGCCTTGTGATAAGAAAGATAACACGATAGAAATGTTTGTCATCGTCATTTCGTTGAGTTCGATAAAAATTATTTACACTAGAAATGAACTGTTAAGATAACTTATCAGGTTACATAAAGTACACAATATACACCTATAAATACATATCACATGAGGTACAATACAGGTTAATTGTTTTATGTATTACAAGAAGCATAAATAACTCTTAATGGGTTTCACTTAAGTCTCAGTGTTGACTGCTGCGTAGAATTTAGAAATACGATATTTATGTACGGTGTACATACGCAACTATTTATATACCTACTAGCTGCCCCACCGGAACATACTATCGGGATAAAAAGTACCCTTTTACTCAATCCTGGCTATAAACTATCTGTGTTCCAAATTTCATTCGAATCCGTTCAGTGGTTTTTGCGTGAAAGAGGAACAAACATCCATCCATCCATTCTCACAAACTTTCGCATTTATAATATTAAGTAGGATCTATTATGGGTGACGTATTCTATCAGACAGTAAAGCTGGTACCTAAACAATGGCCAATAACTCCAACACGGTTCCAAAGTAACTACGAGTACATGGTGAATAGTGTTTGAACTCCATCAAAATACTTCGTGACGCGCGACATAGAGGGGAGATCAATATTTTTTATGGCTATTGAAGTATGGCAGATACTGCAGTTTCACCGTGATTGCTGAAAACTTCGACGCAAACTTACAATGCAGTTGCAGTCTTAAAGGCTAACTTATAACACGTCTGCTGAAATGTCCAGAGTTTAGTATGGAGTGTTTTGCCGGGAAATTTAAATTTCAAGCAGTTTATTCCGTTTTCAGTGCCAGACCGGCTGACTAATGTAAATGATGACATAAACCGCGACAATTTTACATCACTGCTTATTTTATTTTGTTGAGATATTTAAGACTTACGCAGCGGAGAGCTCAAATAAGTCAATTAACTTTTGAACTAATGATTCTAGTGTTTCTTGACCTGTTTGTTTTTTTAATTTTCGTGAGCGTCTTGGCCCATGTGAATACAGGTTTTTGGTTTTGATTTGATTACATATCTTTTATGTTGATATTAGTTCTTGGTAGTGTATTAACGTTGAATCTAGTATCATTATGTTAATCATTTTTATTTTATTGTTGCAGTATTGCATTTTATTATCTAATCTTTTTATTATAATTAGATATGCTAATATATTTAAAGAGTTTAAAGTCAATTCAAGAATGTAATTGAGCAGTTTGACTTCACATTAGGTAGGTACTTAACACTTTCAGTGCTGAGAACACAACTGTCGTGTTTTTCAAAACTTGCCGCGAGAGCGGCAAAACACAATTGTTGTGTTTGTTGTATGGGACAACACTGTGGAGCGTGCAGAGCCGCACCCGTGGCTAGACAAGCAAAACGGCTCAACAGTCAAAGTGTTAAGCATCTGTATTATTTAAATTATTAATATTTTTTAAATACTCGCTATTTTCAATTAATACTCTTGAATTGTTTTTTTATTGAAAAATGTTTGATTGGACATATTAATTTTCCTCTACAAACCCACTAACAAACTAAACTACAAATAACCAATTTTACTCACAATTAGTGAAAACAATACAAAATAATTAACATTTACGCAATTCGACCACCGTTGAAGCCAAAGAGAAATAATTACTACATAAGATTCTAAACCTTCGATATGATTGAAAATCGACAAGTCTTAAAAGGAATTTCTAATGAATATGCAAACTATACTATAGCTATATTATAAACGCGAAAGTAACTCTGTGTTTGTTCGTTACGCCTAAACCGCTGAATCAATTTCGATAACTATTGGTACGGAGATAGTTCTAACCCTAGAAAAGGATATAGGATACTATTAATCGCGATAAACAAGTACAGGCGAAGGCACGGTCAAAAACTAGTCATCTATTCAATAGATTCATTAAGGATTGAGTATGCGATCTTTAGCATTGAGTAACTCAAGCACGGACGTGAGCGCTTCAATGTTTATCGCTCGGTTCTCAGAAACAATGATTCATAAGCGGCTATTTGTATAATGTAAATAATGAATGATTAACCGTGCAAGGATTGTTGTATTATAGACACAGCATATTCGACATTATTATAATTAAATAACTGATACTTTTTTAGAATGAGAAGGCTTTGCCCAGCTGTGGTATACCTACAACTGTTTAACTGTTTAGTTGTGGAAGGCCCCTTCTGCAAGAGACCGACAGGGAAGTATAACCACACCTTTGCCAGATATTAATTTTGGTTGAATCTAATCTTAATTTGAATCAAAACTTACATTCTGTTTACTGCGTGTATTGAATCATAGGTATTGAATCAAAAAGACCAGAAATAAATTAAAAAAAATATATATTATTGACAAAACATTTTTCCTCCATGTTCGCAATGACTTCAATAACAATGAATAGATTTCTACAAATTAATAGTTACACACACACTGTTTTTAAAAGGTAAAATATGACGTGCGTTTGTGTGATTATGTCACCTGACTGTAAGTCTGATGATGATGATGGCCTCCTTGTCGTATCCGACAACGGCGACCTTTTTATTTTACGTGCGCCCTGACATGACTCGCTAGACCGAACTATGTTCCCAAACATGACACATGACACACGATCCCATACATGACTGTAATAGCCACCAGTTAAAATTAACTTGACCGAATTGTCGATTCGTATTCTAAATCCACTATTAGCATCATGGGCTACAATAAACGGCGGCGGCAGGATTGGAGGTAATAATAATATTATAATTATCATGTTTATTCCAGGAGGATAATCCTTAATTTATTATGCTTATTTTAATAATATTTTTATTGTATGTTTTCCACAAAGTGTCATTCAAATCGGTGGACTGTGGACTGGTAGATTTTATTTTATTTGACTGAGTGACGAGACGAGCAAGTCGCGTACCTGATGGTAAGAGCTACGCCTGCCCAAAACAGTCACAGCACCACTCAGAACCCTGCATTGCAGAATCCTGCGCGGCACTGCACTGCGCTCGTCACCCTGAGACATCGGCTCTAAAGTCTCATATGCCCAGTAATTTTGTTGGAAACAATGCCCTTCTAACCGGAACACAGTAAAGTACGTGCAGCGATCCCATGGGAGCAATGAAAGGACTCCTAACTGCGGAAGCGAATCAGACAATATGCTTACATGCATGTCTTATTTGTGATCAGACACTAATGGAGGACATCCAGTCAATGCGCATCCTTAATGTGATCAGACTCGATTAGAGCAACTTCAGTCAATGTGCATCCAATTTGATATAATTCTACATCAAATTACTGCCAATAGAGCGGGCAGCTGTTGACCCCACTTAGTAAGTTAACTGGTACATTCATGCCGCCACTGACGGCGGATACTTTTAGTGTGGAACAATTATTAGGACTGCTTATACAGGACGGCTCTTATGTCTCAATTCTTGCGAGAAAACATTGTCTGTTTCGTTTTGTGTAGAGAACTACGTTGAATTGATTTTAATTCAGTTTATTAGACCTTTATTAGGCTTCTGCCCTTGGTGCGGCAAGACAAAATTGGTTCAAAACTGTCTAGACAATGGATCAATGACACAGAAGTTAAGTTTGTGCCAAGTGCAGCACGGGTGTGATTGCCACGGATCTCGTCATTTCAATATGAATGACGAGTCCCGTGGTAATTAAACGTTAAAATGAAACGAACTCGAGCTGATCCGCACCGTGCTGCATAGCCCCGCTGAATTGGTACCAAAGCTTCATTAAGTCGTACATCGTACTTAAAGATGGTTGACCGAAGAAGGAGTCTGTCAAAGTGATCGTGTCTGATAAACCATAGAATGTTACTAGCCGCTTTAACTAATATCCCACAGGAACCGTTATTGACCTGACAACGTCTAATAAATCGATGAACGCCGGCTGCATGCACGAAACAGTTGACACATTGTCCGCTTGCGCCGCATCTATCTCTCTTCTCTTCGTGACATGTTAATTATTCTTGCATTTTAAATATCTGATTACTAGTATAATTTCAAGTATTGATTCTTTTATTATAAAAAAATATTCAATTTTATTCATAAATATATGCAATCATTTCATCAATGTTTTGTTATGACGTTGTCACGTTAAAATATCGTCCGTAAACCAACTTTAAAGACAACCAATTTTTTATTCATGGGATCAAAGGTGACTTATGCAGAAGTTCAACAAAATCCGCTTAGCCATTTCGGCGTGAAGAGGGAACGTGAAAAGTGAAATTTTGTACAAGAAAAAAACTCTAGCATCATTTAACACGTCCAGTGCTGAAAACACGTCTGTGGTGTTAGCTGTACAGGAAAACACAACGGTGTGTGCAGCGGGGCTATGCAGCACGGTGCGGATCAGCTCGAGTTCCTTTCATTTTGACGTTTGATTGCCACGGGACTTGTCATTTCAATACGAATGACGAGTCCAGTGGCTATTAAACGTCAAAATGAAACGAACTCTAGCTGATCCACACCGTGCTGCATAGCCCCTCAGATCCGTACCCGTGGCTACACAAGAAAATCGGCTCAGCAGTCTCAAGTGTTAAGAATGTATATTATGTTGCGTTGAGCAGTATGATAATTCTAGAAGCTGGTAGTAGCGGAGTATTCTCTTGAGAATCTGGATTCATTTGCTCGTTTCCAGTTTGCAAGAAACTTACCCTGCAAACTGCCTATCAAAGCCAGTTAGTTGAGTTAGGTATAGTTAGGTAGAGTGTAATAGTAAGGGAACAAATGAAAACTCCAGCTGCTCTGTAATCTCGCTATCCTCGAGTTAATTAAAGTTAGACGTAACGAGACCAAGAGTATTCCTTATGTCAACGTGAATCTGGCGTCTTAGTTTCTTAAGTGAACAGCGGTGGTCTTTTCGATTTCAGGAAGCCTACCATGAATCTTATAGCGATTCAATTGAATGGCTTATTAGCGACTCAATTTAAGTTGCTGCCATTTTCAACCTAAACTGGATCCAGTTTAGTTTGGAAATGGCGGCAACATAAAAAATAAGACGTCACGGTACGATTATGCGACGCGGTTCAGTTTAGGTCTTCAATTGAATCGCTATAAGATGTCATGGTAGGCCTCCAGATAGTTTTCAAACATTGTAGTCTATTATTTGTTGAATCATTATTATTATTTATTCGAATATTAAAAAATCCGATAAATTTGTAATCAACATCTTTGTTTGTAAATAAGCCAGCCTCGACAAATCATTGCATATAAATATTTAAAAATATGAAATTACACAAACAGAATAAATTAGTACTCCAGGACACTATAGTGTCCCGCGTCGCAATATCCAGAAAACAGCAAATGTTTCACTTTGGAGCCGCGACCGTAGTCTATGGTTCTTGAGTTTCCAGTTCTATGGACTTTGAAGGTATAGTCTTGAAACAGTTCGCTCACACCGTGCAATTCGACATGACCCGCATATTCTCCATCTCTCGACATAAGGTTTCTGTAAGAGTTGGAGCTCCGCAGCGGGCCGTACGAACTATCTCCGATGATGAAGTCCTTGTACCATTGCCAGTTGCTGACCACATGGTCGACCACTCGCAGCCGAATGTCACGGTGCTGTTCCTGCGTAAGGTAAATACAGTACGAAACCGATCTAAATAGACAGTTGCCGTCTCCGCGAATAGGTATCACTTTCTGTGACATATCGCCTATTTTCTTACGAGTCCATTTTCTCTTTAGGTGGCGTTTATTTTTTTTCCGGGTGGATTGTCGATATCGACACATCGGTCATCCTTCGGCAGCACTAGCGAGTTTATTTTGCCAAAATGGCGACGACGATTTATTTGAGTTTTTGACGAAACATTCAGATAGCTTCACCAAAAAAAATTGAATGTAGGTGCAATGTCTTTGTATGCAAATTGAAATAAGAATCGCGGCCAAAGCACAGGCGCCTTTTAGATCTGACAAAGTTTAAGTTACGACAAATGTATGAACAATTCACAATGTAGTTTGAAAAATTTTGGACGTGTTTACAAACACGGGTTGACGTTGAAGCTGTTTTTTGACGTGATCGTTGCTAATTAATCCTCTTTACACTCATGTCGAGGAGCATAGATAATTTCACAAATTCGTGTCTAGATCCCACAGAGTTCATACACACTAATCCAGAAATATAGCTTCATTTTCTGCCGTGATAAACGTAGACGGAGTATGGATTTGAAATACGAGCGTATCCACCATGTTATTTAGTATGTGTATTTGTTTAGGCGTAGCTAGGGATATTTGCCAGGGGGGGTGGGGGGCTGCCCCCCGTAAAGCGATGGCCGATAAAGCCGAACCCCGATGTGGGTACGCCGTAAATTTTGATGTGTAGCAACGCATTGCTAGCCTAGCGAGCACAAAAGGTTGTAGCTATTTATTTTGACGTTAAAGGTAAAGGTAAAGTAAAGAAAAAATATGTTAAAGGTAAATTAAACATAATGATTACACAAAGGTAAGTTAAACATAATTAAGCATAATTTACCTTTCACATAGAAACACATAGCTAATCTACATGCACGAGTCACATTACGTATAGTCACTAGTCACATTATAGCGACATTGTTTTGCTATTTCGATCGGTGTTGTAAATAAATGAAACAAATTCAAATATCTAAGTATTCATTCAAAAGTCCGAGAACAGTGTTACTACATTAAAACGTTATGCTCTCACTGATTTCCATCAGTGTAAAATGAAACAGACTTATGTTAATTCAGTTGTGGCTAACCGAAACCACGCACAGTTATTAGAATTCAATTTATTTGGACGTCAATTATTTTGCATATAAACGTAGCTAGGAATTCTAGAGTAAAATATGCACGTAAAATTATGACCTTATGGAATATTTTATTAATAAATATTTATGTATTTAACTGAGTTACGAGAAGAGCAAGTCGTTCACCTGATGGTAAGCGCTACCTACGCCTACCCATAACAGTTGCAATGCCACCCAAAACTTTGCTTTACATAATCCTGCGCGGCACTGCACTGCACTCATCACCCTGAGACAACAGCTCTAAAGTCTCATAATACCCAGAAATTAAATATATATATACATATATATATATATATATGTATGTATGAGCCACCAAAGTCTTGTTATTGATCATCCACTACGTATTCTGTGAGGAGACAGATTATTTAACCAACCATTGTGCAATTAATTTTGGTAACATGTGGTAAGGAACATGCAGGTCTTTGTTAATCTGACGTTCTCGTATTGTTGATGGTGGTGCAAGTCCACTGTCCTCGTAATTTTCCATGTTTAGGGCGTCATTACATTTCCGTTCGTATAGCATTACAATTATATCAAAGTAACGGGGACTTTGGTATAACATTTTTTTATAAATATGTTACACTAGCTGCGCCCCGCGGTTTCACCCGCGTAGTTCTTGTTCCCACGGGAATATGAGGATAAAATATAGCCTGTGTTACTCGCTGATAATGTAGCTTTCTATTAAAGAAAGAATTTTTAAAATCGGCCCAGTATATATATAACCTTACATATTTCCATACATATTTTTACTATATTTATTTTACCCCCCCCCCCCCAATGGTAATTTTTAACAAACTTTGAATGTGTTATTTATTTATTTAAAAATAAATTTCAAGCTTCTAGCTTCAAAAATGACTAAACTTCCATACAAACTTTCATCCCCTATTTCAAACCCTCACAATGCTTTTTTCGCATTAAAAAGTATCCTATGTCCTTCCTTGGGTTCTAGACTATCTCTGTACCAAATTTCATTTCAATCGGTTCAGTAGTTTAGGCGTGAAAGAGCAACAGACATACAGCGTTACTTTCGCATTTATAATATAAGTAAGGATTATCAGATACTGGACGTTTATGCTCATGCTCGACCGACTCACAAGTGACTAACCGAGTCACAAGTTTTGTGACTCACATCTTGTAATTTTACTTAGAATTATGAGAAATCAGAAAAAGTATAAATCACACATTTAAATATGCTATACATACTTGTAAAATTTCACTTGCAAGCCCGTACCTGAGCCCGACTCCCGATCGGCATATACCTGAGAGGATAGATCTAGAAACCTAGGCAAATCTTTTAATGTTCTCTTCAGAATTGCACGAAGATAATTAATTTTTAAATCCTGACGTTGACATGTCTGATTGACAATGAAATTCGACATTAAAATTATGACTCTTGAAAACTTGGCGCTAGCTGAATGCACTAAACATGCGAAACCTTAACACGCTGACTGCGGAACCGGTTTTTACATTTAGGCACCGTTACGGACCTTGTGTGTTTTCCAGCAATGGCGTGCTATCTGTTTGAGCCGCACTGTAGTAGCGCCGCGTTAAACACACACGTCTGTGTTTCGCCGCACAGCTGGCACATAAGCTGCGCTAACACAACAGATGTGTTTTCCCGCACCCAGGTAAAGCTATAAAAAACACCACATCTGTGTTTTCAGCAATGAACGTGTTGACATATAAAAGTTTACCCAGTTTAGACTAAGTACATATTCTTCCTAAGGGTTGTAAGGGAATATGGAATGCCCTCGTTTGGATCAGGATGTCGGTCGACAGGCGGTCACAAAGTGTCACAACCTATTGTCGGCCGAAGCCTACCAGCACCAGTATCCGTTGGCTACCATCTGCCGCCGTAAAGTATACGGCTTCAGTCAAGGGTCTAAAGTCTGAACAGTACTTACAATCGGCCAGATGTGACTGACCACCCGTATATTTTTCGGAGAAGACAGTTTCGCTGTATGGGTGACTCAGTCCCCAACACTCACTCATATCATCTTATGGTTCACCTTAAGTGGCATTTGTTTAGGTTAATTTCGGTCGCGAGACCTTCGACCCGACCGGTTGATTGATCTCATATCTGAGCTAGTAATCACAATTACTTGCAAATTGGCTCAATTTTATTCAAATAATGTCTCATTTGTTTGTTTTAACTATCTCGTATGGTTCGATGCTAGCAAACTTGACGAAAGTTGCTCTTAGTTCTAACTAACCTCCTTTCCATTTAAGCCAATCATTGTGATTTAAAAACAATCCTACTTGGGGAGAATACCTCATTTTACTTAAATAATCTTTACCTCGTTACTATGAACTGAGTAACAAATCCAGTTTGCCAGCAATTTCAAGCCAAGTTCTTAATAGAAAAATTACAGAGCGGCACGTCCAATAAGCTCGTCCCTAACGAAGTTTCCGAAGCGCTTGAACGTGGTTAAATCATTTATAGAATGTGTTGGAAAATGGGAGCAACTAACTACTATGGTTAGGCGGCCACGGCGGCGACAGTTGCCCCTAATCTTGAAGTTAGGGAGCGTTAACGTCAAGCGTAAGCCTGGATAAGACAAAGTTCTAGCTGCATCAAGTACAGCTGCCACTGTGACCTCTTTATTTTTTTTAATAAAATAAATGGCAGCAGAACTGAGAAATAGAGAGCCCGAAATTATATTGTAAAACTTGTGATGCCATACGACGAGGACCTCAACGTATGAAAACGATCCAATTAATATTCAATGACAAATAACAAAATTACTCTGAACCGCAAATTATGCAATAAACCTTTTACAATTAAATTATAAACTTAAGCTTTTAAATTTAAACAGTAATTGGAAATACAGAATTGGAGCCCAAATTCATGTTAGAGCGATGTATGATTTCAGTTGCCTCGCCAATTAAATTACGACTACGTTAACTTTGACATGGCGAACAGCCTGCAGGTAACTTGGTGCTGCCATGTGAAAATAAGCCTTGTTATGTCTACGAAAGGTAGATACGTAACGTAATATCTGTCAGACTATTGCAACGCTATTGCTTTCGGGGCATCGACATGACAGATTACTTACTATAGGCAGATAGGTAGACGGTATATAGGTAACCGAATATTAACCAGCATTCGCTGTACATACTTACATAGCTTACAATTCCACTTTGTCTCGATTATCCTTTTGAACTCCACTAAGTTAAAGATTGTTGGTAACGGAATTAGGGCTTCGCAGGAATGTCTTTTGGTATTAGGGAGCAAACTTCTATCTAATACAGTGAAACTTGTTAATTGAAACATGCTTTATCCAATTCCATCATATAATTTTCGTTGTCACGTCTCGTTTCCCAGTTTTTGTATTTCTAGATTTACAAATATTAGACAAATAGAAACATTTCTAAATAAAGTATATTATTGATTTGTAAAGTAATACAAACAAACAAACGTTTCGATTTTTATACGAGTTTGATTTGAACTGGAAATGGTTGCAAACATTTTCTATTTCTACTTTAATAGGTTACGATAAAACTACAAATAAATAAAAGCATAAAAGTAATCTGAACTTTTATAGCGTACGTATCGGTTTTCCATACGTTGCGTTGTTTTCCACATGTTACATTATTGCGACTTTAATGAAATTTTTAATTGGATCAGTACAAACTGAATCACATAGAATGTTTGGAGATTGTATCATTTTGCATTATATGTCCAGTGTTGACTTAAAGCAAATATGTGAGTAACATTTTCACAAAAGTATTTTTAATGATATTTTTTTTAGGTACGCTATGTTTTGTCGCAGGTACTATATTATCTGCACCGCAAACTTCAGATATCGCAGCGAACTTAGTACTGATTGATATCACGACAAAGAAATACATAAATCACACTAACTCTGATAATATTCCTGATTCAACGTACGAAGCCAATGGCACCGTGCTGTGGGACGTGTACATACAAACTCTGATCGGTGCGTCTAATAAAGTCTTGCAAAAAATTCGTAGTAATATAAAACAAAACTATTATCTGGATCCAAATCTGATAAGCCTTACTGATGAACTGTTCAGCGATGTAAGCGAATTCGAATTCATTATACAAACAAATTTGAAACGTATTGTGAAGAGCGATCGTTTTAACTTAACAGAAGCTTTTATGCTTGACTTCATGAACATGACGAATCACCTTATACAAGAAATGGTAGAGTCCAACTTACACAACGTCAAACATATAACACCTACTGAATGGTACACGGCATTGAAAGATAAAATACAGCGTCAAGAACTTAAAGCGGCCAAGAGCTACATAGAAAATAAAATTTGTAACCTTGGAGTTTGTCAGAAAAGGAAATTTTATTCCGATTACTTGAAGAATTGGCTGAGATACCTTCTTTATTTAAAACCGAGCATATTGGGAGACCTTTTAGCAGTTGTTCCGGAATCGCTCAATAAGCATAGACACGTCGTGAAGACCAATGTTAAGTTCAGGAAAGCAATCAAGGCCCTTGTGAATTCTGATTTGGAAACTCAAAGGGACAGTATAGACTTACTAGACGAAATTTTGAATAAAAGCGCTGACTACCATTCAGTTCCAGCACATTTAAAGAAGGCCGCTGTTCTGCTGGTGGAACTTTTTGATCTCATCGATAGTAACTACAGCGTGAACGATGAAAACATGAAAACCTTACAAAATGTTACGAAGTTATTTGGTAAATTGCTTGAAGAACGGCATACAAAATTTATTAAAATAATAAACTTGATAGTGGAGAATTTAAATTTAAACCTGAAAATTTGGCCGTTAAAAGTTCAAAGTAAAATATACAATATATGGTCGGAAGTAATAAGTCTATAAATAAATTCATATAATAGCTAGTTCGTGTTTTATTTATTGGTACATGTAGGAATTATTTTTCGCCTGTAATTTCAGACTTGGATCACAGTATTGTGTTCGTTCCGTTCGGTTTACTCCGAGAATACTGCGTTTCTTTGCATGCTGGCAAACTTCGAGGTTGGACATATGACGATCAGAGAAAAACCAAGATTTTTAACTGTATCACAGAAAACATAATATTATATTAGGTACATAATCGTATGTGAGAATGTGGCGGAGTCATCCGGGGTCCTGCGCGGTATGAGCCTATAGCTCTGCCAGGCGTCATATATACAAAATCTAGATCTGGATATTTGTTAGTAGTTTAGTTATACATAGGAGTGGCTATATTATTGTAGATTATTGGCGCAGGGTTCAGGGGATTTGTGAAAATAGAGACACCGTCCGTCCACCAAAAAAACTTGTAATTGGAGAAGTTCGGTGACACTCACGACACCACACGAGAAATACAATAAAACACCAAACAAATAACGAGAGGCGGCGTCGAAGCCCGAGGTGAGCAGCGGGGTGCTCCGGTGGCGATTTGGCCCGCGCGCGCTCACTCCTGCGTTATTACGGGCGACACTACTAAAAAACATGGCGGGGGTGGTGTGGTTCCTGCGTCCGACTACCACGTGACGTCTTCGGACGCCTTCGGATGCGCTCGGCCAAGGTCGCCACCAGCGCAACGGAGTAAATCTTCTTTGTCATTTTCATTTTATTTAATAGGAGTTTCCTTTAGGGTTGATTCTGCCAACTGGCAATGCAAATGGCAGATAGCAATTACAGACAAAAACCTCGACGTGAATTTTACAACGCTAACAACTAAACTAAAGTGTTCCGACGGTTTGTTATTCTTTCGCGACTGAAGTTGCGCGAAAGACTGGTTTGCTTTGATTAATGGTCGATATCAAACAACGATGATTAATGAAGTAAATTTTCACTACATTTTTAAATTTAAGAAAGTAATTAGGACCTTTGTTGCTTTGTACAGATCCTTCATCATGATGATCTTCGTCATAGCTAGCACTTATGATGATGATAATGATAATAATTATGAAGGCCATGTAGCTAATTTTATTAGTTATTCTTTAGATGTTTTGTGCGGTGTCCAAGAAAAAGAGTTTTCCGCCACAATCACGAAACGAGCAAGTCGTTTACCTGGTGGTAAGCGCTACACCTGCCCATAACAGTTACAGTGGCACTCAGAACTTTGCATTGCATAATCCTGCTCGGCACTGCACTGCGCTCGTCACCCTGAGACATCGGCTCTAAAGTCTCATATGCCCAGCAATTTCGCTGGAGTGCCCTTTAAACCGGAACACAGTAATGTTTGCACACTACTGTTTGACGGATGAATATCTGGCAACTGGTACTTCCTCAGACGGTTGCAGAAGAGGCCTCCCACTACTACCATAAAGATTTTAAAAATAATTCAATAGAAATTCAATATTCACATTTCACTTCTTTCTCGATGCCTTTGTTATCGCCTACACAGGTTAGAACAAAAGAAACCCGCGAATATGTCACAAAGCGCTTTGAACGTAAAGCCAGTGGGTAAGAAGCGGCCAAGGAGTAAGGAAAGAGCGAGTGGGTACTCTACAAAGAAATCTACTTTGAACGACAGCTCTTCAAAGACGTCTTCCGGTGAATCGCGACCTCCTTTGTGTTATTATGACTTAGATTTTTCGTGTATGAATTTATAAAAATGGTTTATTTATTTTAGATTTTTGTTCGTCAGTGTTGAGTTACGATTCACAATATTTCAGACAATGGTTCTCAGGTTTAAATTTAAAATCCGTAGCATGAGTGGGCAGGTGGGGAGATATAGATTTTTATTAACTTATAATTGTACGTAGATAAGTATTCAACCGCCAAGCAGTAGTGTGCAAACATTCCTGTGTTCCGGTTTGAAGGGCATTGTTTCCAGTGAAATTACTGGGCATATGAGACTTTAGAGCCGATGTCTCAGGGTGACGAGAGCAGTGCAGTGCCGCGCAGAATTATGCGATTCAGTGTTCTGGGTGGTGCTGTAACTGCTATGGGCAGACGTAGCGCTCACCATCAGGTGAACGACTTGCTCGTCTCGTCACTCTTCAAATAGAAAGAAAAAAAAATTAAAAATTCTAATAAGTTATTTGCCAATAAGTAAACTCGAATTCATGGGTAAACCTAACCATGAAGTCAAGTTCTTTCAACCCATTAATATAAAAGCTGCATCCGTACTAAAGAGATTTATCTTTTTATATTATGTTTTTCGAATTTGTCTTGAATTGCCAATAAATTAAATAAGATTTCATTTTATTTTATTTGTTAATGAGTGTATTTTTCTTTTGCAGGTAATGCTCCAATGCCCGCGTACTTAATGTACTTACTGTAAAATGTTCTAAGACTAGCGTTGCACGCAGGTAAGAGTTACGTTTTAAAACATAAAAATAAATGCGAACAAAATTTCGTTTTTATTTCAATGTAATTCAAAAATCGTTCAATTTCTATCTAAGGCTTCAATTTTACCAAACTGAGTCCGGCTTCCGACTGGAAAAATTGAAGCCACACATTTTTCTTCAGCATTTTCAATTTGCATTTCTGCAAAGGTCTGATTCTATCAACTATATCGTTCCTTTGTACTCGTAGGTGCGAATAGTTACGGTGGGGCCGCTTCTTATTTCCTTTTACGAACTCGGAAGCTTTTCTGAATTATTGTTACAAAACTCGCTGCAGACGCTACGGCGCCTTCTCACCCTGCGTAATTGTCACATGGGGGGATAGTTAGATAACTAAAATATTAGGTCAAGTTTTACTATCAAGTTCTTAATATATTGAGAAGTAAAATAAGATACTTGAGAACGAAACCGAAAACAAAATAGTTATAAAGTTAACAAACAGGACTGTTTACCTACTAACTACCACACAGCAGAACAAAGAATTAAAAATATGCGTTCATGCAGTCATATTCGAATATTAACAAAAATCTCTTTGAAAACGCGTCTACAAAAAAAGCTGCATTTAAAGTCTCCACTCCAATTAAATTCTGATCCGAACGCGACGTGAAATATTCCCGGTTCATTGTCCAAAAATATTTTTCATCAAGCAATATTCTTAATGCAACGAACGTGTTAATGGATAATATTATACCTATCACATAATTGGCCGTTTACACGTCAAATATTATGCTGCGAAAATCCTTGCGCATGGTCGGCTGCGAAAGCACCTGAACATTTCCATACTTTAATTAAATATAATACATTATAAAAAAATTAAGCTGCCTGTGGAAAATTAAATCAGTAGCTAGCAACGCAGCAAATTGTCCCGCGTAATTCCTAGCAGGAACTCTACGTTTTCCGGGATAAAACATAACTTCCCATTAGTGAAATAACTTCGAGAATCTGATCCGTAGCTCCGGTGATTAAATTCTATACAGGAACAAGTGTTAAGCTTTAACTCTTCATAATATTAGTATAAATAGGACATGTTCAGCTGCTTCCGCGGCCGTACGTCATTATGTACTTCGCTATGTCCATTTACATGCGGGCTATTGCAAAAAATATTTTCCACGAGTAATACATGAGTCAAATGAAAACTCTCGTTGGTTTTTCGTTCAAAGAGAAATATACTCGGCTTTAAATCCACTGTGGTAAAATATTGATGTTTATAAAAAAAAAAAAATTAGTGAACTCAATGAAATTAATTGCAAATTACATAGTAAAAACATCAAAAGTTTTCGTTGGAATGAAATTTCGGTTCAATGCGGGTGCTTTATTTTGCTGATTGATCGAGCATTTCCTGTTGATTATCAGGATTTTAAATTAACTAGAAACAATTTTCGGCTACACTATTGCTATAGGAAGCCACTAAAATTTAACGAGACTTTTAACGATATAATGTTGCCCAACGTAACTATTCTTAGAGGATAACTTATAAGAGTTAGACGCTATTTATTACAGACTGATTTTCACGAGCCAAACTTGATAGGCTAGTGGAAAATATCCGCCTCCCAAGGAGAGGGTTGTGAGTTCAAATCCCAGTGCGGGCATGTATCAATGTGTTTCTTGTAAAACATAATTTTATGTAGGTAATTATCACACGCTTTTCGTTAAAGATAAACATCGCGAGGAAGCCCACATACCTACCCGAGAATTCTGTCGGAGCTAGGTATGTTATTCACCGAACCGGAGCGGGCCCCCGTGGTGGATTAAAGCCTAATCCTCCTCCGTGCTCAGCAGTGGGCCGATATGGGTTGATGGTGATGAATGATGATATTTTACATAAGTCACCACTTTATAAACTTGTTTTTCATGGTGTACTTTACGCTAATTAGCTACTATAATGGCAGCGCTACACTATACAGTACGTAAACATACATATATATATATATATATATACGTATATACTAATACTATACATTACGCAAACATTACAAAATATAATTTAACGGAAGAAAAATACAATAAAATCTTTTTGATTTGTCACTTCTCTCGAATAATTTAAATGGATACGCTTGAGTCGGTTTGCTGTGGCATTGAAACCTATGGCTCATACATAATACCTGCTAGGCTCATTCGACGACGAGGTGTCATTGTTTCCAATGGAAATTGCTGTATTGTCTTACTGGACACTGTGTGTGATGGAATGTAATTCTATATAGCTTCATACTCGATTCAAATGCTTGGTACAGTCGCAGCGAATGTTGGTTAGATATGTTTGTTTTGTTTTTCGGACGAGAGCAAAAACCTGTGGTGCCTGTTTCTCTGGCCGACTAAAGGCCTCTGCCGTTTGAACTAGTTGTAAAAATATTACCGTCTACATTTAATAATAAGGCATACCTACACACGAATAATCATTATCCCAATAATACCCAATTTAATGTAGCAGAGTACTACCTAGCCTCAATAAATTATTATGATGGAATTTCGCCGGATTTAACGATCCCTGTTTATTGTACAAAGGTGTTTTGTCCGACATCGGCGAGCTAAATAGCTTGTGTACCAAGTTGAAACATCGCGCCGGCAACCATGCATGAACCGCTGACGCCGATCTTTTTTTAGAGCATGACTCACGCCGCTATCATGAATGGCATTCCACAGAATCCACTGCAGTGAGTTGTAAAAAAGATAGTAGGCCCGTAGTGACGTGACCTACGTGACTGATCTTGTGGATTGGCTAGCGTTGCAGATTTGGTTCTTCAGCCACCTGTTCTCCTGGTAGCTTGAAGACAAAATACGAACCAAATGAAATTACAAAGTATGCGCTAAAGTATTTTACAATAAGTACAGCTGAATATTGAATATTCAGGCTAGAAAAATGGAATACGTAAGAAACTTTTCCACACCGAAAACGATACAAGTGTCCATCTAAGTCTACGCGGTTGACCCCACGGGTCCGAGCTAGTCCAAAAATAAAATCCTTACTAAAGGTTGGCCAGGTAAGGTAAACCACCAGGTTTACCTTACCTGGCCAACCAACCAACCAGGTACCACTGGTTTACCAAATGTAGCGTTATCTTTGTTTACCAAAAACTTAGATTTTTACATTTTTCTTTGAGATGTAGCTTAGGTATTTCAATGTGTAGGGATTTCAGAATATAATATTCTAAGGTAGAGATTTATTTCCTAAACATCAGGTTTTCAGGTTTTACACGATTCATATAAAACATTATGTAGAAGGACTGCCTCCTACGTAGAAGGTAAGCCTCGTTCGACTAAGCCAAGCGTCGCGTTAGGGTGCAAACATGACTTCTTTATCTTCGTTTCGATGGTTTACGTTAGTACCAATCGATGGGACAAAGCAATCAAATATTTTTAGCTCAATATTCAGCATTTGTCAAAGATAATCCTGTATTCCGGTTTGAAGGGCACTGTTTCCAGCGAAATCATTCTGCATAATGTTGTAGAGGTGACGTGCGCAATGCAGCGCTGCGCAATATTTTGCAATTCAAAGTAGGATCTTTGGGTGGGACTGCATCTGTTATGGGCAGGGATGAGGTTGCTCATCAGGTGAACGACCTGCTCGTCTCCTTAGTCTTAAAAATAAGAAAAAGGTCGAGGTGCCGTCAAGGTTTTGCACAGGTATGAATTATAGAATAATTGAATATTTAATTTGAATTGAATAATAGAAATTTGTCCCATTCCTTTTTACAGGTACTAGGAACGCTAATTCCACATTAGTTACTGTTTGTCACAAATAGGTTATTATGTAAATAAAACCCAATTACCTGGAGAGATGACGGATCTGGCGCCAATTTAGCAAATCAATAACGCTAGGTTGGTTCCAATATGCTTCCCGTATTAGTTAGCGATGTTACAACGGCGCTTCTGTTACCTAATCTATGGCAGGTTAGGTGGTAAAGCCGGAGTTAGTGGAGCTAAATGGAATTATGCTGAAGCTAGTAGAATGTGTCACCGGTGCTACGGGCAAGCTGATGTTTGTAATTGCCTTTCAGCATCCGTTGTACTGCCAATGTAGCGGTCGCCTATAATACAGATGTGAGCCGCTGGGGACGTTACGTTTTTATTTTAATATGTTTTATTTGACTGAATTACGAGACGAACAAGTCGTTCACCTGATGGTAAACCCTACGCCTACCTTAACAGTTCTGTAACTGTTAAGGGTAACCCAAACTTTGAATTGCATAACACTACTAACATCACTCCCTCATGATTAATTATGTTAAAGAGAAAAAAAAAAAAAAAAAAAAAAAAAAAAGATAAAGAGATAAAGAGTTTTCTATTCTATTCTATTCTATGTTACTTACATCATCAATAATTATAGTGTGATCAAACTGTGCCAATAAATTTGATATTAAACAGTCACGCCTTTTTCCCATTGGGATAGGCAGAGACTACAATATACCAAAAAAAAAAAACGAAATGTATGCTGGGATACATAGCAGAAGTAACACATCGACTAAAGAATATTAAAAAAAAAAAAAATATTTATAAAAAATTCGTAAAACACATTTCAAAAAATATTTATACGAAACTTAACTCTCTCTCTTTTTATCTTCACTAATTTATATCTCCCTCTCAACTTTCGTTCGCCTCGCCCGATCACATTTTTCGTAACGCATTCACCAGTTTACTCCCCAAGTCAAGCGGGCGTAAAGAAGTTTTACTTCAAAAACATTAACGTCACAATACATAATTTACCTACTTGTTTGATACAAGTTGAATGTGTGTTTGTAGCTGGTTTTTCTGCCAATACTAACATCACGACGAATTCCAAAGTTTAACTGTTATGCCATTGCAAAATGTTCCCGAAATTTTCGACCGGACGGACGTAATGAAATTAAGAGTTCTGTGTTTACCCTTTGTCAACAAAAACTAAAAAGGTAACAACGCTGGGAGTATCCAAACAACCGCAAACACCTACACACAACGTCGGGGTTCTAAAAACCGGCCAAGTGCGAGTCGCGCACGAAGGGTTCCGTACTTTGTTGTATGGGAGCCCCCCTTAAATATTAAATTTATTTTAGTTTAATTATTTATTTTTAAAGTCAATATATAACTAAATATTCTGTGAATAGTTCAAGCGTCTACCTGTTGCCATTATAAATATCGAGCAAAAATTAGCAAGAAATTCACGTTGGTTCTATAGAAGCCCTCTTTAATATTGATTTTATTCTTATTTTTAGTATTTCTTATTATAGCGGCCACAGAAATACATCATCTGTGAAAATTACAACTGTCTAACTATCACGGCTCATGAGATACAGCCTGGTGATAGACGGACAGTCAGCGGAGCCATAGTAATAGGGTCCCGTTTTACCCTTTGGGTACGGAACCCTGAAAACAAGCTGAAAACTATATCGTACGAGTGAACACAAACTCACGTAACACGTAACGGTAAACTATTCCTGTTAGCGAGTGCTTCAAAGGGGACAATCCTGAAGTTCTAATTAAAATAGTTCACCCAGCCACTGCTACCGGCAGCGGCGCCCTTTAGTTCGTATAGAATGCCAGAAACAAACGTAAAGTTGAAATTGTACTTCCGTCCCAGCATTAACGAAAAAGGGAAACTTCATCAAATTTAGATTATCTCGTCATTTATTTTATAAAACGATAAGTATTTTCTATCAAAGGTGTTACAATCTAAGACAAAATTCAGTTCAAATATCTACGGGTATACGGATACGGCTCAAGTGCCTCCAGACGACTGCTTAGTATACTTACTTAATTTTTTTTAATCATCATCATCAACCCATAACGTCCCACTGCTGGGCACGGGTCTCTCCTCACGAAAGTGAGGAGGGACCCGTGCCCGTGCCGTGCGTTAATATTTTAAAAAAACTATTCAAGCCGATGTATTCCTCCAGTTACTCCTCTCCATGCATGGTTGTCTGGAAGAAATCGCTCTGAGCGATAAGACCGCCCATTGTGACACTAATTGTTAAACTTGTTTTGTTCTCGTTTTTAAGTTTTCTTTGTTCTGTGGTGTTTCAATGAAGAGTTTATCTTTCTATCTATTCCATAGTAGTCTAAGTTAAGTGAACTTTCACGCTTGGGAGGATGAAATAAAAAACAAAATTTCATTTAAAAGTAAAATCCGCAATAAAAATGTTCCACTTTATACAGCGAAAATTTTCACAACGGCCCACGGCGCGGCGTTTCAATACGCGAGCACAGTAAATAACAAATAGGAAGCAAAGTGAACACGAATTTCTTTAGAGCACGTCGCTTCGATGTGACAGCTTCCCAAGCTTTTCATTCAGTTTAAACTTTCGGTTTCTGCCAACCCTACGCCCTTCACCCCCCCCCCCCCCCCCCCCCTTCACTCTCGTTTTCATTACTATAGTTATAGTGAAAAGCGGTCTAGGTCGCGTTCAATGAATGGCTCATCGAAGGTTCATTCACACAGGTGTACCTACACGCGTGTTACTGTTAGTCGCCCCTTCACGACATATTCGTTATTTTTAATTGGTTTTGCAATCACTGTGTCAGTAAGGATGTGTGTTGAGGCCTAATTTTGACTCAGTTCCCGTTGTTTTTTTAGGTTAATCTTTGTATACCTACCTCTGTTTTCGATGACAATACATTTTTAAGGTGACAACAGGCTGATCTGATGGTAGTGATATCCAAGTATCTATTTCAACCCACATCAACCCACTGTTAGGCCTCCTCGTGTGCACGCCATTCTCTTCGGTCCTGCGCCAGACGAATCCACTCCTGGCCATCGGGCAGGTGGGCTGCCTCTTAATCTCCGACCATTTCGTAGAGATGCTGATGGTGAAATATAATTGTTCAGTGACTAACCGTACATTGGTGGTATACATGCGTAAATTTTGATCAGCATGCCGTATCTTATTCGCTACTGAAATTTGTTAAAAATTTATATTTTATAAAAGTTTGTCATATAATGTATATGTCACATATTTTCGCCAAAACTTGGTTGTTTCAATGACTCTTGAATTACAATCAGATCAGATTATTAATTATAGTATAGCTCGTTTTCTTCATCTATAAGTTTGTAGACACGTAAAGTATATAAACTGCCACGCAACAACAACAAAAACGACAACTATAAAGTTTAAAATCAGCTGATAGCTGTACTTTCAAGTGTGGAAACATCCCACTTAAAAGTACAGAATAAGTATTATTAGTACGTAAAGTTAAAAGCCCATGAATGGAAACAATTTACGCGTCTGAAGTTCCAGTTTGCTTGCAACCATTGTGCATTTAAAAGGCATTTTCTTATTGCGAAATGGAAATGCGGAGTAAGAAAGAAGCTTACATTATACGGAGTGGATTGTTTGCGAAGTTTGTGAAGTAGGGCAGGCGCTGGCCCCTTCACTGGGGAATAATGGAGTAATAGTCTGGATCTGACTAAGGTGGAAACCATTTTATTATTTCACAGAATAGGTGGCTAACCTATTTAGCAATAGCCAGGAATTTTCCCAAGTAAAATTTTTCAATTGGCCATTTTGTTTCTGAGCAATTCATTCTGTTTCGACTTTCGTGCATGCATCGATTCATTAGACGTTACGTACCACACGTGAACAAAATTATTTAAGTTCGAGCGAAGTACTTTGACTCCCTCGCTACGCTTAGGATTCTACTCTAGAACCCCTCGCTACGCTCGGGATTCTACTATAGAATCCTTCGCTTCGCTCTGGATTAAAAAATCGCTCTCGCCGTAAATACATTATTTTGTTCCCTTGTGGTACAATCTACTATTACGTAATATGCTAGTCAAATTTAGCTGTCACAATCACAACTGTCTCTAAGTCGTGTCATGATATATAACTCTTTATTAACACCAAAATGTATAAAGCACAGAGAAAGAAAAACATAACTTTTTAATACAAAGGGCGGTCTTAACGCTTAAAGCAATCTCTGTCAAACAACCTTTGGATGGAGAAGATAGAGAGCAGGAATAGGGTCATGTTGGGAGGCCTTTCCTAACAATAGGACAATAGGGGAAAATCGTAATCGTAATGGTTTATCAAGTCGCATTCGCTGTATACGAGTAGTATTCAATGTTCAAAACAATTTTAGTAGAACTGTCATCAAAATGATCCACTTTACCATGTGTAAACGTTTGCACTGCGGCTCAATAGCAAACAAAAAAAGTTAGTCAACTAAGCTGGTTTCATAAACGCAACTTTAATAAATCCACACAGTAAATATTTCAGTTGTAAAAGTTCTACTCAAAGGTTCATACAGAAAAATGGCTTAAAAGCTAATCTCCTTAAAGTTTTATTTAAAATGCGTATCTTTTTTATCAAAAACAAACGTGATATATCACCAATCACCTACCATCGAATGTATTTGATAGATTGGTGTTTCCAATCACATTTCATGAAATAATATCTACATATTGTTGATTTTCTGGTTATTTGAACGGTCGCTAACCTAGGTTATTTATTCTTGTCTGATAATATAAAATTCCATGGAAACGGAAATTATCTATACTTACAATTTGTACCATAGAAATCGGGAGTTAGGATTAATAAGTTTATGCCCTGTTTCTTTTTATTATATTATATTGGACGCAATCAAAGTGTTGTTTTATTTGTATTCTTCGGTACTGTCTGCTTTTCTTTACTCCGTAGGTATTGGCCTCTTTGTATACTTTAAATTCAGAATTGAGTCTCAACGCAACGTTATTTTAAATTTTTTTTGCCAACTAAACAAAGCTATACGAAAATCAGACGAAACGTAATTTTTTGCTAAGTGAACGTGACTCTACGTCAGTAAATATCAATTGCAAATATGTAAATATCTTTTTAGATACCCGTAATGTAATGGCTGAGCAGTTGATTTCGAATGAGGCAAGGGCGTCCTCTGATATTAGTTGTCAGCCCGCATAAAGCCTTTATCAATGTACGATCTAGTATGCCTTCCAAAAGACACACCAGATTTTATGCTACTAACTAATCGGTCACCCGTCAAAGCGAGTGACGCTGGAACCGTTGCTTAAATTTGTTAATCAGTTAGATCACCGAAGCTATGCCAACGAGCGTTTGATCGATACCTTTGACTAAGTAAAGTCAAATAATATCTATATATACGTAGCATCATAGGAGAGTATCCTTCCAAATGAGAATGTGCGCGCGTGTAAGGAAATGTTCCCCGGAACGCAAGTTTAACCACCCCCTGTACTATTATTCTATACCTCCCAACCACCCTCATTCGCCAGCTTTATTGCGAGAACACGTTGAAGGGGCGCCGCCGGTCACATCACTGATTACTTATTATTTATGTCAATCGGTTCATTATGGGCGATACATTATTTATTTAAACATCACCTCTTGTCTGTGGCCCAACCATGTGCATTGATTTTATGTTAATATATCATGTCGCGCGGTCAAAAACATATGCATTATGCGACCGTTTAACATTAAGTGGGTTTAAGATCTGAATTGCATGACAGTCTAGAGGTTATGGTCAAACAAAGCATGCTAAAATTTTAAAATGGAGTTTCAATACGTTGGACAAATAACAAAAAATATAAACCAAATTCCAGATGGACTGATTCTTGCTTAGTTATACCTTCTTATAATGAATATTATAGTGTCATATTCGTTTACCCACTTTAAGTGCGATTAGCACGAAATTCCTTAACTCGAAATGTTCAGTTGAAATTCAGTGCTTAACCCAGATTTACTCAGTCACCAGATAAATTCAAATTATCACTAAACGGGAGTTCTGCAAAATGAGCCACGTTCAAGTTTAAACTCCGTTCATTCTAGTGGAACTAAATGGTTTAAAAGATAAATAAAACTAAACGAAATATAAAATAAGTAGATCGGTTTGGTATTCTGTAAAATTACTCATCGGCTTACATTATTTTCAGCCAATTATTTCGCTAAATAATTTGTAATTTGTAGCATTGTATTACTTTAAGCATGAAACAATTTGCATTGTTACATACATTCCTTTATTTTCATTAATATGCACGGTATTATGTTTACTAATTACCAGGAATTGCCGTAATATAAATCCTATAAAATACTTTTTATAGGATTTATATTACGGCATAAGAAATTAAGAAGAATAAATACGAAAACGAAATACCTACTGGTTAACCTACTGGTTAGGACGATACAAACTCCTAATTAACCATGGATCCTGTAGTGAAATATTCTACTTGTATCCAATGCAAAAGTACACGGAAATTTCGTTTCTAAGTGACGATCAAATAGTTATTTTGAAAGTTGGGCAATTAGCGCACACTTTATATTGTTTTGAACGCTGTTCTACTCTTGCTTGTAAATAAGTTTAGAGAATTATATTCCATCTGATATTCCACTTTTTTTATATACTGTTCAAAATAAGTACCCACCCGATATATGGTCAAATCTGTTATTGAAGCAAAATGTTTTGCCGGTAAAGAAATTCTGAACTTTGTGAATCTATATTTTGTTAATCATTATTTATTTATTTCTTAATATAGTTGTTATTTTTAGTCTACAGGATAAAGAAGGTTTTATTTTTGACTATACGGTATATATGCGAACTTCCAGACGTAATATGGTAGACATTTTATTTTGCAATTTCAAGATATTATAATTAGTTGGTGCAAGACACCCTTAAAATTTAGAATCTAAATTCTCATCTCAGCAGACTTATTACCTATTCCCAGGTAGTTTAGGGCGTAAATTGAATTTCCTTGCTATTTCGCATTATAAACTCATAATAAGAACCAGTCAGCTTGAACCTTCTTAGCTTGGATACTGGCTCACTATTCCTGCAATTTCCGTCACACGAGTTTTCATTTTAGGGGCTGCGAGAGATGTTATAGTTTGCATATGTTTATCATACTACATGGCACATGAGCTGAGGCCTCCTTGTGTTTCATGCTCTTCTGGTACTTCTGGTATATTTATACCAAATCACAGTCAATTATTTAAATCAAATAACACTGTTAACATTGTTGTAGCCGACATTACGTTTGTTTAAAAAATTGTAAATAAAGGTTTAGAATGAAATTAACATCCATACATTTTTATATCCAGTGTTTCGTCACATTATTGGGTCCAACGGGCAGTGGGGGAAAATATGAATGAGCCGAATTTATGCCCTTTTAGAATAGAATAGAATAGAAAAACTCTTTATTGTACACCAGAAACAAAAGTAAACACAGTACAGAAGAATTACAATAGGCCTTGCCTTGCCTTTTAATTCATTATCTTTTCAATTTTCTTTTATGCTAATAATAATTTTAAACACGTCTTGTCTAGGACAATTATTTTATTATAAAAACAGTTATGCCGTAAAAAAAAAACAAGTTATATAATTGTTAGTAAAAACAATGCTAAGTCTCGGGACTTATGTATAGTAAAAAGTTTTGAGATCACATGTGTAGCAAAGTTTTATATTCTTGCTACTTGGACTTTAGAACTTGACACCCCATAGAAATTTGATGACCATGAGTGATCGTGAGCGTGTGAAACAGCGGAACTTCGATAGCAGATATTTTATAAACTGTATCATTTAATACTACTTATTTTATCAATTAGTACTTTTTGTTACACTATTTTCAGTATTTTGCTCTCATCTGTATACCAATACTTGGGGTATTGAAAAGCCCCTTGAATGGGTTCGAAAAAATAGTTTACTTGGTCGTCCCTAATATTGAAGTACTGACTGTGCTTTTGTTTGTCAAACGCCGGCCTCCGGTGTCAAGAGTTGATCAGGCCAAAGAAATGACGGCTCAACGTGCACTCGGAAGTATGGAGCGATAAGAAATCTGTCCATTACGAAAGTCATTCGCGCGGGGCTGAGCAGCGAACCGCTTTCGTTGAGTTGCAAAGCGCAGAAGTTACCGCTCGGTCACCATCGTTCTTAACTGATACTTAATCTATATAGTTATTAACCTCTCAGACATAACTGACCCCTTACGATTCCCCGTATATAGGGAATCAGGAACTACGATGACCATAGTCCAAAAAACGCCTAGACTCTGAGCAAATGCCCTGTGGCTCACTCAAATATTAGTTTAATCTGTAGTGCCTAGTCGTAAATATCCGCCTAGGACGATTTAACTCAAAAAAGCCCTATGTCCTGTTTTGGTACGCGTAATGCCCGTATTGTTCCAAGCTCATCAGCTCAATTAAGAGCTGACGCGTTGTGAAGCGTTAAGCGCGCACAGCGAAATCAACCTAGCCGTTTCCGACACGCTGTGTCCTGACGTCATTCAATGCAGTTCACCCAACCGGCACGACACTATCCGCTCCAACAGCTCACTGGACCGACATAACTGAGCTGCTGGGACGGAAACGAGAACAGCTATGCTAATTTCGTGTGAACTAGACTAATAGCAAGTATTGTTCTATTTCTAGTACTAATAGTAAGTATAGTTTTGCTGACGGCTTACGGCTTACCAGATCTATTGGTGATGAGGCAAATCTGAGTGAGGTTCCGTCTCCAGTTGCTCTCCCAGACCTATTCGTTATTGAATTTCCTTCAATATACTGGATTTTTGAACTATTCCGTTTTATCTATCTGTTTATTGACAGAACTTAAATATCAATGATTAAATAAAATTATATAGAAAACTAAAACAAAAGTAAAAAAAAACGCGGATTGATCACATACTAAATAATTATTTTTTTTTCATACTGGTATTTATACGATGCCTAGTCATATAATACCTCATATAATATATATTTTTGTCTGTCAATATAAAATTTTGCTATTTCATTTACATTTTCTCATATGTTCCATTCCAGGATTCAGAAGATATAAATATTATTTATTTACATAAAATAAAACTACCACACGGTGTACATATAAATATAAAGTACCTGGATGACCGAGCTTTGCTCGGTATTTTTTTTTTTTTTATGACGTTTTCTAAAAATGATTCCTAGCTAGATCGATTTATCGCCCCCGAAACCCCCTATATACTAAATTTCATGAAAATCGTTGGAGCCGATTCCGAGATTCCAATTATACGAGGGTGAATCAAAAAATTCTTGGAATCAATATTAAAAAATTCAAAGATTTAAATAATAATATTTTATTTTTCAACGTAATCTCCCTCCAATGCAATGCATTTAGAATAACGCGTTTCTAACTTCCTTATTCCTTGTGAAAAAAAATTATTTTCTTGACTCTCGAAAAAGTCCTCTACGGCAGCTATAACCGTGTCATTATCGTGAAATTTTGTTCCACGAATTTCCTCTTTTAATTTTGGAAATAAGTGAAAATCACTTGGGGCTAAGTCCGGAGAATATGGTGGGTGGTCAAGGAGATTGAAGCCAGCACAGCGGATTGCGTTGAGCGCAACTTCCGATCGATGAGCAGGAGCGTTATCTTGAAGGAACAACACGCCCAACGACAGTTTTCCACGACGTTTTTCTTTAATCGCTTCACGCACTTTCGGGATTAAATTTGCATAATAGGGTCCAGTAATCGTCTGGCCTTTTGGCATGTAATCAATAAAAAGGATTCCTTCACTATCCCAGAACACAGAGGCCATAACTTTGCCAGCGGTAGGAGCAACTCGAAATTTCTTAATGGATGGAGAGGATGGTCGTTTCCAAGACATGCTTTGTCTTTTAGTTTCAGGATCAAAATGGTGGACCCACGTTTCATCCATGGTGACAAGACGACGGCAAAAATTATCCGAATCACGCTGGAACATTTCGAGATTACGCTTGGAAATTTCCAAACGTCGCTTTTTGTTTTCGTCGGTTAACATTCGTGGCACCCATCTTGCAGACACTTTTTTGAACCCCAGTGAATCAATTAAAATGGATTGAACGCTACCAAAAGATATCTTTAGGATCTCAGCTATATGTTTTATAGTCATTCTTCTGTCTTCCAAAACCAGATTCTCAACCTTTTTGACATTTTCTTCTGTAACGGAGGTTGAAGGCCGCCCAGAACGCGGGTCATCTTTACAGCTTGATCTACCTCTTTTAAATTCAGCCACCCAGTACGCAACCGTAGAATAGGGTACAGCATCACCCCCTAATGTCTGCTGAATGTCCAAAAAAAATTCTTTCGTAGACATTTTTTTCAAACTGAGATATTTTATCACCGCACGTAACTCACTTTTATCCATAATTTTGACTTTTTAGCAACTCGTTGCACAAAAAAATTTATTACATGCGAACGAACTGACAAAAACAAGTGACAGTCTGCATAAATATAGTGTGATAGACACTCTTTAATTTGAATATCGAACTTGATCCAAAAAGGTTTCATATATATGCACTTCTAAGAACTTTTTGATTCACCCTCGTATATATACAAGAATTGCTCATTTAAAGATATAAGATAATTCACTATCTAAACGCGTTGAAGCCTTAATGAATTTGTTTTTAGTATAAACACATTTTCAGCAAAGTTTTGCGGCTCTATTCACCCGCGCTCTTCCCAAAGTAACTTTTCACGGTATCAGTATAATGTTTAACAATGCTTTAACTTAACCGGAGTGCAAAGTTGGAGGGTATATGCTAAAGATAGCAGTATGTGGCGGTGAATTAATAATGTTAATAACTACCAGCGCCACACTTTTACCGTCGTGTGCTAACAAAACTGACACGCCACACCCTTCGTGATATATTTTTAGAATAACAAAAACCGGTGGTCACTACTCCGACACTACGTGAACACGGTTTTTGTACCAAGCGTTGAAAGCCATGAAGCATTTTGGTTAAAAATCAAAATTATCACATTTCTTGATTAGTTTAATCTGAACGCCAGCAGCTGACCTGCCAATACATTAATTTGATAATTGCAAGAGGGGTAGTTTGAGATCCTTGCCTTTAAAAATTACAATGAATAGACATTACTTTGTTCTAAGATTTTGTAGTTTAGAATCAAGACTTGTGATTGAATATAAAATGTAATAATAAATGATATTAGGATTTAAGACTAAAGGACTTAAGGAAGGATTAAAGACCACTTATAGCCATACGTTTATTGTATTACTTTAGATGTAGTTTTTATTCATAATTTTCATTTATATTTTATTCATAAATTTATTATATGTTGAGGTACCTTGTGTATTTTTATCTGGTGTACAATAAAGCCTTTTTAATTCTATTCTATCCTATGACAACTTATACTACATCAGCCTAGAAATCGATTAAAACCATAATACCACCCATACTACCTTATTATCTTCTATATATATAAAAATGTTATGTTGGTTTGTGTACGCTTCAAAAACTCAAAAAGTTCTGCACCGATCGAGCTGAAATTTTAGCATGATATATAATCCGCATCAAAGATTGTTTTTATCTATTTTTTCATCAGTGACATATCAGCGAATGTGCCACAGTGAAGCGTGGCAGGGTACAGCTAGTATTCCTATATATTGTGTTTCGTTAAGGGGGAAACTAACACAATAATATAGAGTTGTCTACTCTCCGAAGTCCAGAGTTAATCTTTGGTATCTAAATTGTCAGTTCAGCAAATCTATTATGAACCCTTATTCCCAGACAGATAACTGGGTACATTGAACTGGAAATTCGTGTTTTGATACTTAGTGATAAATAGCCTCTGTATAACCATCGCAATTAGCAAGGAAACATCTATCTTCGTAAACTAGATGAGTTCTACAAAGGCGTAAGTACCTAACTAAAGTTTGTACTTTATATATTCTGTGCATAAGGTTCACAAGGGGACTAATGATTCTGACGATAGTTACTCAAAGGACAGTGTCAATATTTGGCCCAATTCTAATCACGGCTCGGCGATCCGAGATTGCAGTCAATGACTGCAAGTCACCCCTGGGATTATGGAATATAATTTATTCATCGATGGTGGACGGAGCGCGGGACAACGAATAGGACGGTTCCCGCTAGAAATCCCGTATGCATAGAAACTGAAACTAGTATTCAAATGTGGCTAGACACGGGAGAGATCAGACGATTGCATGTAATGTTCTAGGGATTTACAATAATAATCCAATCGACACTTCTTAGTATATGCCAAAAAATAGCTTTGAAAACATAATGTGTGTTTATGTTTTGCCAATGCACCAACCAACTTATAATTAATATGATGTTCTTTGTTTCCCTACATCCAAAGTTGCCTGGATTAGATTGCCGTTTAGGAATAAGGCGGCCTCTTGTACTTTAACTTTGTCAGTATTTTGTTGAAGCCAATAGCCATATCCTATGATAAAGAAAAACCGAAGTGCATTTTTCCGATATCAGTGTAGTGAAAAATCCCTCTCTTAATATTTTGGACGGCGATCGAATTTATTTTTACAGCGGCTGCTAACTGGTATGGCTATAAAATAAATAACTACGAAGACCAAGAGGAAACTGTGTTTCGCTTCGGCCAGAGTCGCTTTCAGAGTCGACAAGTTAGTTGAACTTTTTTTGTTGACTCCGCTAACCAATTTGATAAATCTACGCTTTCCATTGGGAACCTAGTCAAACAATGAAAGTATTATAACGAGAGGACATCTTTTTTATTCTTCTCTTAGTCCGACTCCTGTGCGAGATTCAGATATGAATCACCATTTGAAAGGGAAATGCTCTTTTCAAACTCAAATCATAATCAGTCAATTATTACTTTAGTAGATCCTACTTGATTTATTTTTTATTTTTCTGTGGGTTTAAGAGACTTAAGTATTTCGCTTGTAAAAGTGCATGTTTTGTTTCTATTTGCCATAAATATTTCTAGTTTTAAGTTGAGTTTTGAGCCGATCTGGTCCAGGCAGGTTATACATAATAGTGAACCAATACTTAATGATCTACCTCTAATTAACCGGGCGGGCTTCAATGCATAGAGAGATCAGACTGAAACTAAACGTGCCTATTGCTTAAGCCTTGGTACGTTGAATCAGATGCATTGGCAATCATGGTACCATTGAGTTGGCGTATGTATAATATCTACAGTGCTGGAAGCGAGTATAATGAAAAATTATGCGTCACCGTTTTCTACACGTGCCTAGTGTACAAACAAAATGCCATTAGCTAAGGCTGCCACACACACACGTAGATTTATGAGTTACAAAATGGTTATGAAAAAAATCGCTTCGGAAGTTGAAGCCACAAATAGTTACCAAGCTTTTTTATCTAGACATGCAGAACTGGTGGTAAAGCTCCACTAAAAGTTTTTCTATTTTATTTTTAAGCCCCATGAAATTAATCCACCCCTTTACTATCGAAACCATACACTTATGTAAAAACTCGATTAAAAGGACTGTAATTCATTTACCCGGGATATATTTTATGAGAACACCTATAAACCGTCAGATATGTATTTCTGGAACCCTTCAACTGCACCGAGATTCGGTTTACAACATAAATTCAGTCCATGAAACGGTTTGCGGATCAGTTACGTGGTTAATAATATTCTAAGAAAATTCATTTAAATCTATATCAGTAGTTTGTAGTAAGAATATATTGGTATAGGAATAGTCGGCGGCATAGGTCGCTGAACCGATGCAATTCAGCTCCGATTTCCAATTAACACTTTGACTGCTGAGCTGTTTTGCTTGTCTAGCCATGGGTGCGGCTCGGCACGCTTCATGGTGTTTTCCCTTACAACAAACACAACGGCTGTGTTTTGCCGCAATCGCATCAAGTTGTGAAAAACACGACAGTTGTGTTCTCAGCACTGCACGTGTTAAATTATGATTTGAGTTTGTAGCTTCGATATTAGCCGTGGGTTACGGCATATCGTTTACAGTGTAATTTAATTACAAGCAAAACAAATGTTGTTACCTCTATACTTCTTTGTCTATTTCAGTGCATAATGAGCTCAATATATTATGTTCATAGAGTTATAATATTGAATGTTAAGAGGTATGGTCAGCCTCCATAAATATCAACATCTAACTTCAGAATTACTATACATGGAGCAAACATATTTTATACCAGAAGCACCGTGGTAGAATCCAGCAACTATTGTGTAACGTACAGCGTATTTTATGACTGTATTCAGGGGCGGATTTAAGGGGGGGGGGGGGGGCTACGTGCCCCACCAGACGATATTTTTATGTGCTGTGGAGATTCCATCACAGTACATACTTAGAAGCAAAATCAAATTACCAGAGTTGTTAAAATATATAAACTAAATAACAGGAAGAACATTAGTGATACTATTGTAGTATTTCTGACTGGAATTGCGAATTTAGTTCGTTTGGCCCCTCCCAGTTAAAATCCTGAATCCGCCCTTGTATGTACGTATTACAGAACGGGTAAATACTGTGTATTATTCTCGTCTGAAGCACCATGAGCGCTGAAAGGGGAACCTGCGCACAGTGGTCTATTCGGATCAATCGCAACATTGCACCCAGTATTTCCCAGATCAATTCCCCCAGCTATACAAAGCTGAAGCAATCCCCTAGAGCGATTATACCCAGCAACGAACTAATGTAACATAGTGCTGGCTGCAATCCTGACAAGCTTTAAATGAAAATTGAGTGTTATTGAATGTGCAGGCTTGGCAAATGATTGCGTAGATTTGTACCAGAGCCTCTGACTGCGCCTCCATAATTAGTACTTTGCCGTTAGTACTATAAGTTGGCCAGTGACTAAGTTAAACAGTCTGAGGGCATCGGTCTGTTCACGCAACATGCGACATAGTGTGGCATGCCGCAGAGCCGCATATTACGGTAATTAAAATAGTCGCAGATTGTAGCTGGAATCATATTATGCGGCATGGTACTTTGCAACGTGTTGCAAACTGTCTTTGCTTGCATTTCATTTATATGAACCTGATGGATTCCTCTTCACAGAAGTGAGGGGTGACCCGTGCTCGGCAGTGGGACGATATGGGATGATGATGATGATGATGATTGTGGATTCCGTGCGATATTTTGCTGCGTCAAAACCGTTCCCAGTAGATATAGATTATGTTTAGTCTATTTGCTTCGTTAACTCCAGCGAACCATAGTTTCAAAATTAACGAGTTATTGACCTTTTGGTCAAAGTTATGTCGATTTTATTTTAATTTATCAAAGTTTCCTCTTTCTTTGTTTAGCTGTATCTAAAGACCAGTAGATACTAAATAGGTTTCTGCTAAAGTTGCTTGATCAGCCATTTTCCTATGGTAAGTTCTCATTGGTGAAGGAATCCAAAAATTATCCAATTCTACAGCTCGATATTTATTCTTCAGTGTAAAAAAGACTACGCAATGCTGCTTATATAGTAAAGATAACTTGGGTATAAATATATAGATATTCTATGTTATTATCGCAAATGTTCATCTTACCCTTCTGTAGCGTTCTTAATGGTCCCATGTTGTTGCAGGGTTTACAGAATGCCACAGTATTTTAATACAATTTTCTCTCTCAAAGGGTAGTTTGATCCCCTTATACCCAGTCTCTCACCGTTGAACTGTAAACACCGCGGTGAAGCAATCCTCTTATCTCGAACCTCTTCAAGCAAGTTTCCTTTGAGAAATTCTCTGGTATAACATTCACTGGTTCCATACGTATCCATAAATATTGCAATCACTCGCAATTCAGAACATAATATAATTATACAAAACTAGCTGTACCCTGCCACGCTTCGCTGTGGCACATTCGCACATTCGCTGATATGTCACTGATGAAAAAAATAGATAAAAACAATCCTTGATGCGGATTATATATCATGTTAAAATTTCAGCTCGATCGGTGCAGAACTTTTTTAGTTTTTGAAGCGTACACAAACCAAAATAACATTTTTATATATATAAATAGATAGATAGCTGCCTCGATTACCTTTAAATTTAGTAGTGATATTTACTTAATGGAATCTCCTCATCAGCCCACTCTCGTCCACTGCTGGACGTAGGCCTCTCCCAATGAACTCCACTGAGCCCAATCTTTGGCTTTCCTCATCCAGTCTTTGCCAGCCGTAAGTTGCTTGCCAGTTTTCCATAAGTCGAGTCGATCTACCTACTACAAAACGTAACTATAACGAAGAAACCCTTTTCTTTTTTTTTTGTGTCCGGGGAAAATGTCATTAAGCATACCCCCGACCTCGGGGGAGGCCGGGTGGTTATGTGGGTTTCCCCCGCCAGAACGCGTCCTGTGACGCGTCACACCAAAAACCACTTAAAACTAAACCACCCACTAAAAACCCCGGGGTGTTCTCTCTCCGCAGTGTGGAGGTGGTCACGGGTACGACTGCGCTTCCGCGACCACCTCTGCGGGCGTCCAGGCGACTGCCGTGGACTCTACTCTAGGGGCTGTCGGCCTCGCCTTGGATGGATGCGTTCTGGAGAACACCTCAGAACGCATCTCGCCTCGGGACTATGTGGTGGGGCGTTGGATCCCCCGATCCGCGGCCCCCAGTCCCTGTTATGGTGGCAGGTGGTGAGCGTACGCCAGCCTCCTGCGACCTGGCCTGCGGCGGCGGATCGGGAGCGAGAGGGTGTCATCCTCCCGCGCCCTTTCCGCCGTCTCCTTCTTGAGCAACGAAGAAACCCTAAAAAAACTAATATTATCTACGACAAAACACAACTATTATTATAATAAGGAGTCGGTATATAACACTTATGTTTAGGTAACTTTTAACCCCTTTCCACCCACCACCTGTTTATGTCACGTAACCACCCACACGTATTGAAGATGTCAATGATAAAGTTTCGGCACTGTAAGTAATTGAAATTGAGATGTGTCCCGAAATAAAATAAGGTAATTCTGTTTTAGAAAAGTAAACTTGAATCGACTTGCCTGTGGAGACCAGAATTATTTATTTGTAAAACATCGGATACTGAAGTTATTTGTTGGTGTCTGAGAGACGGGTCTTTCGTACGAGTAACTGGCGTTTTATTGCGTTTCACTAGGTTACAAAGCGGCCATTGTGCACCAATTACCTTTGTGGTAGTACGAACAGTATGGTTATCACAATTACGCTAATTCTTCTTCGGCAAATGGTAGCTAACGTCAGCGGTGGTAGCCTAGTGGGAGAACGTCCGCCTTTCAAGGAGAGGGTCGAGTACAAATCTCAGCGCGGGCACGTACCAGCGTGTTTCTTGTAAAACATATGCACGTTGTTATCAGTCGCTTTTGGTAAAGAAAAATATCGTGAGTAAGCTCACATACTCGAGAATCCACCAATCTGGACAGAGCCCTCTGGTGAACCATGGCCTAATCCTCCTCACGGAAGTAAGGGGAGCCCGTGCTCAGCAGGGGGCCGATAATAATATGAGTTGATGATGATGATGGAATTAATGCTTGTTTCACCGCCAACCCCTGACGCTCCATTACCTCAATCCATCCAAAGGTTGACTGGAAGAGATCGTTTTTAGCGATAGTTAGTTTAGTTGGCTAGTAATTGAATTCCGTTCATAGTTGCGCGATATAGGTAAAATTAGCGAGATTAGTGGTTGGGTTTATATGCTCGTACCATTCCTATAAATACTATTATATTTATTAAACAGGAAAATAAACAATGTGTTATTAAAATGCTGTCATTATCATCCAAAGACTAGTGTAAATTAAAACAAATACGCAAAAAAAAACATGACAAATGTTATTGAGGATTTTATACTGTCTTAATTATGTGATGAAAATGTAAACATCAATCTCATTAATATTAATAAAAAACGAATTATCAAAATCGATTTTAATTTAATGAAAATAGGTGACAGGCAAAGACAAAAGGACAACTCAAACTCATTAAAATTTCAAATCGTGCAATCCCTTAAAAAAATTATAAAAACAAAAATGATCGCTGTAGTAAAATTTCATGGAATGAAAATGGCCATTAGAATAGAATAGAATAGAAAACTCTTTATTGCACACCAAAAACAAAACAGACACAATACAGAAAAATTATAATAGTTATAGGGTAGTATAATGGGCTCTTCGGCATTGATTGCATTAAAAACGATAAATACGTTACTACGTTTCACAATAAATTAATTGCAACAGAAGTTGCTACTTACATCGCAAGATATTCATTCACCCCTCCCTAATATTAATATCTGTGCCAACTGCCAAGTCTGACCGAGCTTACCGCCGAGCCAAGGGTCGGAAAATGCATTCATTCGTGAAGTGACGTCAAATGAAAATTTGTTCTATTTCACTCCATGCTATATTTAGCGGTGAAGGGAGAGCGAGTTTAGGCACTTTTGACAGTTGTGACCCAGTTGGAACAGCTTTTCATTACCATTATGTAGTTCCACCTATTTTGGGTGTTCGCAATTTGTAGTAGCTGGACATTACTTAGCTTAAATACTTAAAGTGTGGTGGGTTTTCTGGAAATTAACGTGTTTTTTTTACGCAAACAACGTTCGTATACTTGTGGGAAGGTCCCGTTTGTGCCAAAGCTTCCCGCGCCTATTTATTAGTATTATGCAATATCCAGATCCTGTTAAAAGCGTTTGAATACTCACTTCTTTTCCAATTGCCAAGGGGGAGGCGTTCTGTTTTTCGTAAGTTCTAATTCGATCCGTTCGTTGACTGATTTGCTTCGCCTTCAAAATTTGTAATCAAATATTCTGTTCTTCTTATCCTACGCTACAAACTCTTATGTGAAGTTCTATTATGAAGTTTAAGGACTATTAAGGACCTGTTACTTATACTTAAGTAGTTATTGTAATTGAAGTACACCCAAGTTCGTTGCTGAAAGGAATAGACGAATGAGAACGACAAACTGTCTAACTTACTATACTAACTAATATTATAAAGGGAAGTTTCCGAGTTAGTTAGTTGGTGAGGACGTAATCCCCGCGGGCTGAAGGCTGAAGTTCTGACACTAACAGGCTACATTATCCCCGAACTAGGTTTTATCCCGGGAAATGCAGAATTCTTGCTGAAAGCAGGAATGGCGAGGGTGATAAGATAATCTCGGGAACTAGAGATAATGCTGGTTCGTACTGACAATCCTTTCACTGATAGAAAACGACGTTATTGCCGAGTGGCATGAGCTAAAGTGCAGAGTTCTTGAAGATTTAACACTTTGACTGCTGGGCCGTTTTGCTTGTCTAGCCACAGGTGCCGCTCTGCACGCGCCATAGTGTTTTCCTATACAACAAACACAAGAGTCGTGTTTTGCCGTAATCGTGGCAAGTTATGAAAAACACGACAGTTGTGTTTTCAGCAGTGAACGTGTTAAACGACGTGAAACCGCGTGGCGCATCTAGTTCATTCTATTTTTATGTAAGTTCGGTAAACACAGGCACTTCAACATCCAAAGACTATGTAGGGAGGCAGAAAGCGACCAGTCCCGCAAATATCTCAACAAGGTACTTTTAGTTACATTAAGAAACGTCCATATGTCTTAGCCTAAGAGATATTGAAGAAATAAGTACCTTGTAGGCAGATACTGTCAGGAATCGTAGTTGCTGAACAAATTCTGAAGTGTTTACCTTTACTACTATTTTGGGTACAAAAGTGAATTGTAAGTTGAAGAAGCTTCAGTGACCTCGATAACAATACATTAGTAATTTCTCTATTGATCACCATAATTATTATATTCATATCCTACGAAATAAACTTTATCAATAATGAAGGTCCACGGGAGGAGGATATGCTTGCGAAATATTTCACGGATCCTAGCATCGTTTTCCTTCGCCGAAAAGCGAGTGATAATTGCTCACACGTGTTTTTACAATAAACCCATTGGTACGTGCCCGAACTGGGATTTAAACTCACAACCCTCTGCTTCGGAAGGTGGACGTCTGAATAAATAAAACAAAAAAAACATCGACCTTTTGTTGCTCACCGTACACTACATTCATGATTAACTTCCATTCCCATGGACAGATTTAGAATAGCACTTGTAAAGAAAGATGTACCTACGATCTCGGTGCGTCTTACAACTCTTACACAACGCCAATATTGATCGATCGATCAATATTGGCCAATCTATCTATCTATCTATATATATAAAAATGTTATGTTGGTTTGTGTACGCTTCAAACACTCAAAAAGTTCTGCACCGATCGAGCTGAAATTTTAGCATGATATATAATCCGCATCAAGGACTGTTTTTATCTATTTTTTTCATCAGTGACATATCAGCGAATGTGCGAATGTGCCCAGCGAAGTGTGGCAGGGTACAGCTAGTATATTAATATTAATCAATATATCCCTGGACCTCTACGAATATTATTTAAAAGAAGAAGAAAAGTCAAATTGGTCCATCAGTTACCAAGGGAAATATGGATAAATTTTTATATTATATAGATTATGTATGTATAGATTGTGATATTTTGACATGCAATATCATTATAAAAAGGTCGCTTCTAACGCACGCACTAGAACTGCTATGCGGCAGACTCATGATATAGGATACTTGTCCTGTTATATAGAAACGGGACACGATGCGCATCCTGCGACATGATTCTTAGTGAACACACGGCGTAAGCTGTAACGTAACTTTATATCTGCGTGGGCTTATTCTGCTAGCGTCGGTACGGAATAAATAATAGCGCTTACCTACTGTATCGGTGAGAAGGGGCGGGTCGCTGACCTAAGCTACATAACCTTACGTCGACTTTAGTTCGACCCGAAGTTAAGGTTACAGATTACGTCTCTGGGCCTCAGCGGCCGTTCGAAACTTGTATCGATTAATGAAAGTTAGAGTTTAGTGATCATTTTTTAAGCTAATAGTATATTCACGACCCATGTTTTTATCCGCCCACTGCTGGGCACGGGTCTCGCCTCACTTTCGAGAGGATTGGCTCTTAATCCACCGACAATCAATCCATAATATTTCTTAGTATATTTTATATTCATCAGTGACCCATATATCGTCCCACTGCCGAGCACGGGTCTCCCCTCACTTTAGTGAGTAGGGTTAGGCCTAAATCACCACGGGGGCCTGGTCCGGATTGGTGGATAACATACCTACCTCCGAAATAATTCTCGGGTAGGTATGTGGGTTTCCTCACGATGTTTTCCTTCACCGAAAAGCGAGTGATGATTACGTACAGTATAATTATGCTTTTTTACAAAACACATTGGTACGTGCCCGCATTGGGATTAAAACTTACGACCTTCTTGTAAGGCAGACGTTTTCCCAATAAACTTTATATTCCGTGGGTATGTTGGTTTTAATAATTAATTTATGATTCTATCGTAGATGAAACAATTTAAAAAAAGTGTTTTTAGGTTAAAAATAACTCATGTAAATGTAATTTGATAAGTTCTAAGAGAACTACCAATAATTATTGTTTATGTCGATAGTTAAATTATCTTATTAAATTATTAGGTACACAATATAATTCCTAGGATACCCAAAAAATATAATGTACTAGATAAAAACAATCCTTGATGCGGATTATATAACATCCTAGAATTTCAGCTCGATCGGTGCAGAACTTTTTGAGTCTTGAAGCGTACACAAACCAACATAAAATTTATATATATATATATATATATATATA
The DNA here is from genome assembly GCA_912999815.1 of Campaea margaritaria. Lineage (NCBI taxonomy): Eukaryota > Metazoa > Arthropoda > Insecta > Lepidoptera > Geometridae > Campaea > Campaea margaritaria. Next base: position 15,371,569 of record OU538788.1, read on the forward strand.
TATATATATAATCATATATAGATAATCAATATTATGAATAAGATAAATTTTGATAAAATCGACTTTTCTATTTAATTAAGTATAGAACAAGTCCAATTCCTTTGTCACTTCAAAGTGAAGCAATCGGGTCATGTTGGGAGCTACCAAATATTTCATTGTAGATGTGTTCTATCGATTTACGCAGTTAGGAAAAAGTACGCCATTTCCGAAAAATAAAATGGGCGCCGCGCCGTGGCCTCATGCCAAAATGTGCGAAGCCCTTTACAGTCGAATAACTTTGAATCTATAAAGTACAGAGACGTGGCACTAGGAGGCTTATAACAAATGCAAAAGTTCTGTATGTAACCGAATTTCTTAGTTTTGTCATGGATAAAGATTTTAAGTGCACTTCTAGGACTGAAATACCGTAAAAATTGCGGTAACGTTATCGTTAACCTTAGCTAGATGTTATAAGTGCCCTTAAATTTTTATCTATTGCCTGCGTAACCGTAAAAAAAAACGGCCAATTGCGAGTTGGATTCGCACACCAAGGGTTCCGTAACAACTTGTAGGTCTTGAGAAAGCATCTAACATTATTTCTCGAACTAGAAGACAAGCTACGTTAGGTCGTGGTGGTGGCGATGGTGGTGACCGTGGTAGGTACGTTCGTTCAATTTTGGTACGGGGTGATACGTTACGGTTGTTTGTGTTTTTTTATACAGATAAGACGTTGTTTTTTATTCAAAAAGGGTTGTTAGAAGGGTTTTTTTTCTAAAGTAAAAAGAGTTCAAGATTTCGATATTTAACGTAAAGGGTTAGCTTAGGGATTATAGGCTATATATTTTCTTTGCATAATAAGAATCACACATACACAAACGAACTCACGTCAAACACGTTAATCATCTTTCGTTCACTATTTTTTTAAATAACATGTTAAATATAGATATAGTGTCATCAAATTGGTTTATTTTGTTCATTGGTATATCTTGTTATACCGGTTTTAATAGAAGATAGTTTTCGATCCCGGTTATGCAAATCGTGTCATCGTTTTTTCAAGGTCGGACTTTTATAACTCGATCTATTGAGTTACCGCACAAATTATTGACTCTTATTGTTAGTATGAACATCTGGCGTGACCTCGACCATAGTAATTGTAAACTCTTTGACGAAGACTGCTTCTTCTTGACGAACACATCATTGTCATTATAAAGTTTTGGTCTAAAAATCACACAAAAACCCTTACGCGTTACGAAAAACGTGATCGGGCGAGGCGAACGGAAGTTGAGAGGGAGTTAGTGAAAATAGAAAGAGAGACAGAGTTACGTTTCCTATATCTTTTAAATTTTTAAATATCTTTCATGAAATATTTTCCAATTCTTTTTGAAGTTTTACTTCTACCATATGTCCCAAGTATTTGGCCACACTCGTTAACGATAGCGAATACTCATGTTTAATAAACACAAGTATGATAAAATGTGGAGAGTCACATTCTCGATACCCCGCCAAAACTGAACGTTATTTAAATTCGATGTGTATATTTTACACCATGACACGTCGAGCCGATAAACTGGTGAATAAAGGCATCGTTTATTGCCTATAAAAAAGGGAAATGAGTGATCATTATTAATTATTTCTAGTGGATAAAAGTCACCCATTATTTTTATGATGTTTATGATATCAATAATAATTCTGAAATCATCAAACTAAACTAAAACTAAATGTGTTCTCGTATTCAGAGCTCTAGAATTATATGACTGTGTTTCATAGTAACAGCAATACATTGAAACTTCTATTTCTATTTTGATGCGACACCTTGACATCACCAATTATTATTAACCATCTAAGTAATTTAAGTTCTGGGTGGCGCTGTAATTGTTATGAGCAGGCGCTTACCATCAGGGGAAATACATGCTCGTCTCGTTACTCAGTCAAATTAAAAACAAACTACGTATATCTATTATTTGCTTTATATTATAATATAGTAGCTTTATTTACGCCTTGTGAATCTTTCTGTTCAATGCGTTTCCAACAATGCTTTCAGCGCGAGAAAGTATTAATTAAGAATTAAATAGAAAAGGTATCAATGATTTGCTAATTGCAATTCATCATCATCATCAACCCATAACGTCCCACTGCTGGGCATGGGTCTCTCCTCACTTTCGTGAGGATGGGTTAGGCCATAATCCACCACGGGGGCCCAGTCCGGATTGGCGGATAACATACCTACCTCCGAAATAATTCTCGGGTAGGTATGTGGGCAGGTAATTGCAATTGATTACTGGAAATAATAACGTTTACTGACTTCGATTACTCATCCGCCAATCCGCTATCGATGTTCGATCTCTCGCATCTCTCATCCACCGGAAATTGTTAATGAAAAGTTCCGCTGCTTGCTGTGATAGTCTTTTAGCATAGATTCAATAATTTGTTACTCTAGGCATGCCCCACTTTAGATCACTTTTTGGTTCACCATTAGGTTTTCATTGATATCAGTCTATAAGCCATCTCTGATGAGATGCTGGAGTATGAACGAGGCGTCATGCGTCTTCGCTTATTACCAAAACCGCTAAGGACTGGAATGCTCTGCCGTCGCCTGTATTTCCGTTTAAATACAACCCAGATAAAAAAAATATCTTCTCTATCCCATCAGATGAGATTGTGGTTAAACAAAAAATAAAACCGCGTACTATAAACAAAACGATCCTTTTGACTGAGCACCGTAACTGCGGCGGTGTCGGATGAGGTAGAGTTACTCCTGCCTTATCTTAACATTCTTTAATACGTTCTGAAAACGGTACGCGTACCCACTTCCCTTTAAACATAAGCCCATTCCTAAACCTAACCGCTGAAACATAAACTAAACACTCGTCTGGCAATGAGCAGTTTTGGCGCAGATGACGTCACCGAATTTTATCTCACGAAATGCAATGGCCTTGTTGTACTAAGTGGGTGAGTGGTGACGATTGTTGGGGCTATTAATCTAAACTATGAGGTTAGGCTACTGATATACTGGAAACGGAGTCTAAATGTTGCCTTATGGTGTCTGTGCGCAAATTCGAAGTAACATAAAGCCATAGAAAGATCTATGCTTCTTTATTTTTTATTCTAGCGCGGTGGCTTTGGTGGAGAACAGTCTGTGTGTATCGTTTTTTTTTTAAATACTACCACTTCGACGTTCAATTCTAATGAAAAATCATTATACCCACAGACCTCAAGAAGCCACACATGAGAGTTAACTGACTTTAGTGTCGGATTCGGACTTTGGAGCAGGTACAAACTTGCAATCGAGAAGTACCGGAAAGGAATTCGACCAACGTTTCGGGTAACGTTACAGCTAGTGTTCATATTATAAACTCAGGCTGACTCGTGATAGGTACACTGTTTTCTGGCGTCGTCGCAAAAAGATAGGACTTCTTAGGTTACCCTAAGAAGTGGGTAGATGCTTAGAAAAATAAAAAAACTTAGTAAAATTATTTTTGAGAAGGTAGAGGGATAAGTCGCCGAATATGCTACGGCATTATTACCGACCCATTGAGACTATGTAATTTATTGTATTGTTGCTAAATGATGAAATAATACACCACAATATACACTGTTTTGGTACAGTCAAAGATAACAGTCGTTGGATATGTCCGAACTATAAAAGTGCTCATTCAATGAATATTGTTAGTATTTTGCGTAAAAGACTAGGAATTTATGACCTATATAGTAAATTTTATCGCTAACTGTAGTACAGCGCGTATAACTGAGTGGTTTTTTTTATCTTTCTTCAAATAACATAGTTGAATTTGTTCCGTGACTCATTACTTTAATGAATGCCTGACCTAGAAACGTTAAACTCAAATGTACGCTATTTGTATATTATAATGTAGCGGAAAAATGAAAAATTCAAAATTGTGTGTCAGTTTGAATAAGGTAGCAGCTGGGACTAATTTATATAATTAGAAACGAAGTTGTGTAATTAATAAATTATTATCGAATAACATAGTTCAAATTACATGCTTTTCATTGGTGTCTCAAATTACGTTCCGTTACTCACTATAATATTTATAATGCTGTCGACACACATGACGAGGCAAAGCATTGAATATTGAACAAGTGTAGACGTGAATAATAGGTTAAATCTGGCAAATATGGGCAAAATTTCAGTATAAGTACCTGTCAAAATGTTGCTAACGCTTCGCTGCGCACATCACCTAAATGCTGGTGTGTGTAAATCGCGTATATTTTCATCCTGCCTGCCTGTGACCTGCCTAAATATAGTCAGGGTTGACACGTTTTAAAACGGTTCTTTCTATTTAAATATTTACAAATCCAGGGTTTCGCTGACGTTGCAATTTAATATAATTTAATTTAATTTCCATCAATAATAGAGATTTTACCTTCAAATCTCGGTTTAATTGATATGCTGGCGGGCCGCCTACATGTTTATTTTATTTTTGCGAATACCTCGTTTTCTACGAAGCTATTGTAGGTTTAATATCCATTTGATTTTAATAATATTGAATATTATCTTCTCTCTCGTACCTGTCTGTCAGTTTAGAAATAATAATACTAGGCTACCACTTCTTGGTATGGTTAGTAGGCCAACAAATGGTAAAAGTTTCATATTACACGGGCGTCGCGTCGCCCCGTGGGAACCAAACAATTGTGTAATTCTAGAAGTTAGCTTGTTACATTACAATTAGTTTTTTTGAGTTTTGTGTTTGTTTGAGTATATTATACATATTTCTAAAACTAGAAATATCATAATGCCAGTAGAAATATTCTAGTGTCCAATTTCCTATATACAGCGAATCCTATTAGGGACCATACGTCTACGATCGTGGCGTGTTATTTATTGTTGTCATTAAATCTTTAGTTTCATCATCATCATCATCATCAACCTATAACGTCCCACTGCTGGGCACGGGTCTCTCCTCACTTTCGTGAGGTGGGTAAGGCCGTAATCTTTAGTTTAATAGCTATTTTTTTAGTACTTGTTAACATACGGCATCCATTTTGAACTCTCCTATTATGAATGGTTCCACTTCCCTAAGTGACAGCCCTGGCGCTCGACGATCATTCAGCTACATGTCTGGGATGAATCATCGACAGAAATAATAATAATGATAGCCCGATGTCCTTACACGTTATATTATGCTCTGTGGGCACTGGCATTGAAACTACTGATTGTAAAAATGTATACTTTTAGCCTCAGAACAATAACTAAAACCTTTTTTAATCTTTTAAAAAGTACACTCGATTTGAAAAACAAAGAATGTTTATTGTCTATGGAGTTCTGTATGTGGGTTTGTCTATTGCCACCTAACTTCGGTTAAAATTAGAAAAAAATATCATTGATTAAAAAAGCCAACATATAAATATATTTTCAAGTTCTTCCAATATTTCCGTTGGAATCTAGAAGGGTGACCCTTTATTTAGACAATATCTAGCTAAAACTCGGACCACAGATAGTACTAGGTACTCGAACATCTAATAAATCGTGGCGTAGGCCATCCTGAAAATTAACATAACAATAAACAGTGCATTGTCGTCGACCGGAATAAGAGACATGAGGCGAGGAGACCCATGTACTTATTTTCTATTACGCAACAATAGTGGCTGGATACGGGCTGAGATGATGAACAATTCCGCGTAACGATCACCCGGATAGATCCGGACCCCTAACTAGGAATCCCTTTGTAGAGGAAGTCGTCAACTACTAGAACCATGCTTCAATAACACCAAGATTGAAAGGCAAATCAACTGTGGGTAAAATATAACTGTGGTTGACACAAATCGGAAATTGAACTCCCTACCTCGGGTTCCAGTCATGTCAACGTTTGATACAGGGTTCTGCAATATTATTTGTGATATTTTAGCCCTGATGAGTTTACAGATTCATGTAAAACTGTTATTTTGAGAAATGTTATTGACACCTATAAATGCTATGTTATAAATTAATATTGTCGTTAGTAATGAGTTTAGTTTCCGATTTGTGTCAGCCACAGTTATTTCCCTTAGTCTTGGTGTTTTTGAAGCACGGTTCTAATCTAATGACTCATTAGATTAGATTATTTTTATTTGTAGATTATGAGGCATACAAAAAATGTCGGAAATTGAAAAGATGAAGTCCCTGTGGAGTTTCTTGGTGCTATCTTTTCTGACGGGCATATTTCTAAGCACCACTGGAAAGGGAAATTTCCTTCTTCAAACTCAAATCATAATCAGTTACTCATTAGTTTATTTGATCATAATTAATTATTTTTTTCTCTATGGATGTGTATATTTGACATGTAAAAGTGCATTATTTTTGCCTGCTTGCTGTAAATGATTTGAAGTTTGAGTTTTACAGCTAATGAGTTAATTTCTCTTTTGTCGACAATGTACCATGAGCATCCGCGTCCGGTGCATTGTCGGAATGTGTAGCATTGTGTTTGTAATACATAATATGTACAAGGTTGTTTGTAGTTACGTATATCGTCATGTTATCATGTTATGTGTGTGTTGTTGTATGTTGTACTTGTGTGTGCTGTATGTCGCCGTGTTTAGTGATTGGTTTCCTGGGAGGAGTCCGGTACTGAGAACTGGCTGGATGAAGTTTGAATTACTTCTGGTTAATTGCAATGACAGGGCAGAGAGCGAGTAGTTTCATATGAAACTATTGACTTCAAACTCAAACTCAAACTCAAACTCAAATCATTTATTGTAAATAGGCAAAATATTGCACTTTTACACGTCAAAAAAAATATATCTTATACATAAGTATAGAAATGCAAAAAAAATAAGTCAAATTTTATGATCTACGAAACTAATGATTATTATCTAATTATGGTTTGAGTTAGAAAAAGGATATTTCCCTTTCAAGTGGTGACTTCGGATAGATTATTATTTGAACACAAAATCCGTTTTGTCGTTTATTTTGGAATCGAGACTTTTACTTTAAACACTGAAATTACTAACAATGCTATTAATTTCGAGACAGTTATTTTATATTTAAGATTCAGTACCTTTACTTCATTTTTTTATTTTAAGGTTAGGGGTTCGCACGGTTTGTGCGATTCAGAGTCAAGTATTTAAAAAAATCAAATATTTCATACTGTCCACATTATCATTTTAAATGTGACTCTAATTGGTCTATATATCTCCCTGATTACCTCATGATTATAAGCTTATAGGTACCTAAATAACTGTAAAACTCGATTTTAGGTCGACTCGATGTCAGTTTTTTTTCCTTTTTTTAACATTTATATATGATAAATAATACCTCCATAGTCAAAAGTTCTTACAATTTCGTACCTTCCGTCTCTGTCATCTATCGGTTCTGTCCCTCTCATATTCTATTGTAATCGAAACTGACAGCCATGCGAAGTTACATCTCAATTGAACAACTGAAAGAGGGTCAAACATCAAAATTTAGTTACAAGATTTAGAAAACATCCACTTAAAACTAACAAAACGTGTAAAATGTTAAATATTACGTCAGATTTTCTATTTACGTTCTCACAGCTAGAAAACGGACTCCGTCAATATGAGAGATTCACTTAACTAGTTTATGTACATAAATGCAAAAATATTTTGTAAATATCCGAAGATTCTCAGCTATATCCTGCCAGATAACTATTAACAAAGTGCCACAGACTATAGAGAGAAATGCCGACGCAGACTTTCTATTATATCATTTATAATATCGAATGTAATGTATAATCGATTACAGTAAAACCATGATACAATTACTTTTTACTTTTTTTACTTTTTACAATTAGGTTTTATGAAATATCAAAGTCATCATTATGAAATAAAAATAGACATTATTCTCTTAATATCTCTTCATAACATTAACAAGTAATCTGGTATACCACGCTGGTTACTTCAGTCTGTTGCTCATTATTACCAACCACGAATCTAAAAAGCTTTATTTATCGAATTTATTCCATCCTAAGAGACCCGTTATCTCCCGTCTTACCAAGATGATATTTTCTTCAGCCGTCTCTTTCTAACTAACGGTGCTGAAAAGTGAGGGTAGGCCTAAAATTAAACGCTTTCACAGGGATTGGCGCAAAATGTGGCTCTCGTCATTCGTATAGTGCGGAGCATCGTGAGCGGAATCTTGATTAGTGTAAACATTTTCGATCTCTAATAAGACGGCTCGTTCGTTTGTTTGTTTACTTTGGCTATTTTTATTGCTTAGCTTTCAGTTTGTGATATAATTTCTCACAAATCTTGTTATCTTTAAGATATTTTATTAGAAAATGAGAAATAAGCTCGTCGGTAGCTACTCACAGATATGCCGCGCTTTCCTTTATTTTGATTAAGAGCTTTGATTAATTGAGAAATAATATATTTTCAATATCTAAAAAAAGATTTAAAGAAATATTTAGCAAATTCAGTTGAGATTTACATCAATTTATTAATATCGATTTTTTTTATCGATTTGATTATGGTGTTATGTGTTAACAAACAGTTGACAGTGTTTATTAAAAAAAAAACTAAGTTTAGTGCTTCGGTCAGATCTAATAAATTAGACTTGGCGCTCCATTGTATATTATTGAACGAAATATATAAAAGTGACATCATGATAGAGACGTGTGAGGCGGCCATTTGAACGTGGTGCGTAGGTGCACTTTTCAGTAAAGATTTATAGTTTGGAGAAATAACAATAATATGTCGTTGAGTAGAAAAAAAAAGGAATTGGTGAATTATGATGTTTCAACACATTTACTCAGAGTTTTACACCAAGTTGTATCGATTTGACAATATTGTGAAAAAATAAAGAAAATGCGTTTATTTAGACTGACTTTTTTCTTTCCGTACTTTTAGGTCATCTGTGTCTATTTTACAATTATTTAACTAACACAAATAATTATTCAGTTTATGAAAGCTTAATTTTTTCATAAACTTATTCGTCGGTCCATTATTAATGTTCGTGCAAAAATCCATGTACGAACAAATACGTGCAAATGTGGTCGCTACTCGCTTTTTGGATCTCCTTAAACAGCCCATACATTTTACGGCCAGAAGATTGCTATCTCAGTAATTCGCCTGAATAGTTCGCATCCCTTTTTCTTAACACCTACTCTGTATGTATCCTACGAATAAACGTGTCAAAATGAAATAAACCTACCCGATTTTCCCTCGGGCACAATTTTAAATATGCTCGCATTTATCTGACAAAAGATAGCTCAATCATTTCAACGTTACAACTCAATTTAATTTTAATGGAAATGGCTAGTAGCCGATCGAAATTTCATCTTGAACCTATAACAGTCATGGGATTCCTTGGAGTTTAATTAAATATTCTTTTTTTATTCGTCTGAGTAACGAGGCGAACAAATTTTTCACCTAATGGTAAGCGCTACGCCTGCCCATAACAATTGCAGTGCCACCCAGAACAATGCATTGCTTAATGTTGCGCGGCACTGCACTGCGCCAAAAAAGTCTGCGCTGTTCTAAAGTCTCATATGCCCAGTAATTTCGTTAGGAACAGTGCCCTTAAAACAGCAAAACAGTATTGTTTTCACACTACTGCTTAGCGGTTAATACTTCCCTAGGCGGTCTCTACAGACAGGGCCTGCCACTACCATAAATGAAAATAATTGGTCTAAGTTTGGTTCATACTAAACTCGTTCCCTTCTGAGCAGTAGTTGGGTTTACAACGATGCGTTGTGTGCATTTAAAATCAACAGTAGAATTATCGGCAATTATTGTTCACTAATTATAAAGCTTGCTCTCTCAGCATTACCTAAGACTTGACCCATTTTCCTACAATGTGAATATTAACGGTAAAACCACAGTCCAAGAAATCCTATTTACATTGTGTAAATAGAAATTATTAGGCTATGGTAGAACTATCCCATATTTAGAGTTTTTGCTGGGAAACCGGATGATGTGACTTGTTGTTTTTCAAATTTTTTTTAAACTTCTGTTTCTTCGTGTGTTTAATATTGGTGGAATATTATCTAATAAGTTTTCGTTAACGTGTAGGAGTGTGGACGAAAAACGTGGCAGTTTGTTTTCTTTTCAAAACTACCAAGAAGTTTTGTTGAAGTACCCACCGCTTTGCTGAAACGCTACTTTGACTAGTACACTATCTACTGACTCAGACCTGACATTTAGACTATTAATTACTATACCTAGGGAAATCTATTAAACTTGATACTGCCTAAAAACAATTAAAATCGAAAAATGTACTTTTAATTTAAAACAGTAGAACTAACAAAATATGCAAACTCATTGCAACATATTTGTATTGATTCGCAAACGGGAATGTTCGAAATCCAAAATCCGCATGCATTGTATTTGGAATTTGCTGCAAACATATTTGGATACCGAATGCTTATTCATCCATCACACACGCATAAAGGATGGGCATTGAGGATAGTGCTATGCATGCAAATATTTTACTACTAACTGTTGTCCGCGGCTTCGGTGTCAATGCTATTTTATTTTAGTGTCGATATTAGACTACAAAAGCCCGATTGCCTATTAAGGTTTTTTATTATCAAATTTCGGTTTCAGCTCATTATATTTAGATGCAATGTAAATAATATTTGCAAGGTTAATTTGTAGTACTTTTGAAGTTTACGAACATCTGTAATCACTATTATTTCTCTGATAAATGCGACCCTAGACCCTAGATAGATAGATAGAGCTCTTATTATCAAAGGCCTTGTTATCAAAAATTGGTATAGGTATTTTGTGAAAGTGGACAAACTCCAGCATTTATAGGAAAATAAAATAAAAAACCAAATCGACATTTCGACTGTTTTCGCAAACGAAAAGCGTGTGTGATAAATACATACCTAATAAAGGCGGTAAATGCTGGCGGACGAAAACAAAATTTAAAAACAAACAAAGTTTAATCGCAATGAACGAGATGTCCTATAATCTAGGGTATTGTGTGATGTTTACAAAACGCTGTTAAAAACATTTTAGGGATTCCTTTTGTTCCGACGCGATGAGTTTGTTTGGAATTTCGCCGAACTTTGTATTTTTGGCTTCTATCCATTTGACCTTTGTTTTAACATCTACGACGTTACCAAAAAGTTACGTTTTATATAATTTCTACCATTAATAAGAGTAGATACCTGCATTATACCTTCATTCCGGCTATCTGCGTACACTATTATGTTCACTGTGTGTTTTCATTTTCTTGTCTTGTCTCTAAATAAGTACGTTGTTCGCTGTTGTGTGCAGTAGTGTCAGAATAAATGTTTTTTCTTTCTTTCTATTAGTTATAGTTTTCAAATAATATTTATTCTCGTAAAGAGAGTACATATTTGTAGTTTATTTTACAAAAACGTTTATGTTTCTCAGATTCGAGAACGCTCCATGCTTGTTAGTGAAAGAACACGGCTCGCAAGACATTATACACGAGTTTTTTTTTAATTAACCAGTGTCAAGTTTAATTATAATTCAAGTTTTTTGTTAAGATACAAAATGAAACACAAGTTCGAGTTGGTTCTATGTGTACAATGTTTCTTAACAGTCTGGGTCTGCATTTTTATACAGTGTTTTATTAATGAATATGTATGTATCTTTATTAAAAACACCACAAAACTTAGAAAAACTTATGAATTAAAACAAGTAGTGTCACAATGGCCGGTAATTATACTATAGCCATTGGCCAGTCTATGGCTATAGTTTAATTATTAATTTATTAAACTATAGCCATAGACCTATAATTTAATAAATAGACCGGCCATTCTGACACTACCTAATTGTTAAATTTCATTTGTTTTAGTTTTTAAGTTTTCTTTGTTCTGTGGTGTTTTAATAAAGAGTTTATCTAACTCTTTTTTATCTACATACATATTCAATAAAAAAAAAAACAGTCCAAAAATGCAGACGCAACTGCTTTGCCTCACCTCACCCAAATGTTTATTACAAAATGTTGGTCATATTTGACGCATTTTGATTCAACGCTGATCATTATTTCCGCTAAACTTCCGTCATTTACAAAACGAAACAATAAACAATGACAAAAATTGTATTTTTCCTGTTGTTTTTATCTTATTATTACTCATGCGTGAATCCCGCGGTGTGCTTTGGTGAAATAGAACACGGCGATCGCATTATTTTTAAAAATTTAAAAATCGTGCGAGGTTGCCTAGCAAGTAGAGGGACTACCTGGTAATCCTTACTCCTTACTTTATATTATAAATGCGAAAGTAACTCTGTCTGTTGCTCTTTCACGCCTGAACTACTGAACCGATTGAAATGAAATTTGGCACAGAAATAGTATAGAGCCTAGGGAAGGACATAGGATACTTTTTATCGCAAAAAATGCATTGTAAGGGTTTGAAATAGGGGATGAAAGTTTGTATGGAAGTTTCATCAATTTTGAAGATAGAAGCTTGAAATTTATTTTTTAGGCTTTTGATTAGATATAAATAAATATGACATTCAAAGTTTGTAAAAATTTGCCCTTGAGGGGATAAAATAAATATAGGGGATGAAAGTATGTATGGAAATATGTAAGGTTTCGGCTAAACCACTGCACCGATTTAAAAAATTATTTCACTAATGGAAAGCTACATTGACAGCGAGTAACATAGGTTATATTTTATCCCCATATTCCCACGGGAACAGGAACTACGCGGGTGAAACCGCGGGGCGCAGCTAGTTATATCATATCTTCGAATGAAGCGACTCATATAATAATGATCGAACTTCACATAGAAGAAGTTCGTTTGATCATATACAATTCGCACCATTATGCACTTTCAAATGAGACTAGATTATACTGCCATAGTAACTAATCTTGAATCTGTGTTACACACTCGTAGTTTTTTTTGATCGTGGAAACACTCGAGAGCTGTGCGTTCGAGAAAGCTGATCGTACCGCCAGGAAGCGGAGAATGTAGGGTGGCAAAGCAAATATAACTACAAAGACCGACTTGAGACTAGTTCGAAAAACGTGCTCTCTCACAATCCTGTTACTTTTGCTGTTTTGTAATACCCTTTTGACTTTCCTAGCCTGGATGACACATTTCGCACCTTCACGGCTTATGACGTCACAGATAATACATATATTTGCAGACAAACTTTTGTGAAATAAGTATTCGGTATTGCAGCTTGAACAAAATGAGGCCAATTCCGTCCTTTCCGTTATTTTGGGGCGTCCTTTGTCTACCTAATGTCTCTATCATCATTATAATCAGTTTTCTTTCACGAATATACAATTATTATAGTCGAAACATGACGGGCACGAAAAATTTCAGCTCAATTGAACAAAAGGAATTGGCTCAAAATTTCATCAAAGTTGATATATTGCATTTACTGATCTACCAATATGTTTGACGTGACATCGTCTAATAAATCGAAGAACGCCGGCTGCGTCCACGAAAAAGTTGACATATTGTCCCGTTACGATCATTGTACGCTTGCGCCGCATCTATCTCTCTTCTCTTCTTGACAGGTTAATTATTCTTGCATTTTAAAAATCTGATTACTCACTAGTATAATTTCAAGTAATAAGTAATGTTTTATTATTAAAAAAATAATCAATTTTATTTATAAAAGTATGTAATCATTGTATAAAAGTATGTTGTCATGTTAAACTATCGTCCGTAAACCAAGGACCCCTGTATCTAGGGAAACAGGAACTACGAGGACCATGGTCCTACAAACACCCAGACTCACAGCAAATATATGTGGTCCACACAAATTTTTGCCCTGTGGGGGAATCGAACCCGCAAACTCATGGTTCGCAGTCGGCTTACCACCCACTTACGCCACGGACGCCGGAAACCTATTTTACTATGTTAAGGTAAGTGGGCGCCTACTTGTATTGTGATAATTTTGTGTAACACCGCAGTATCACGGAATATTTTCACTCTCATTAATTCAATATTTTCATATGCGAATTGTATATTATACGAATGCGAATTATCATAACATTACTTATATTTTTTTTATTTTCAGAGGATGTTAATTTATCTCTATTTGACTGTCCATTAATCACGTAAGGCTTTAAGGGGGGAGGGGGTTTAGCAAAAATCACGAAATATCACACGGAGGGGGGGGGGGGGGGTGTAGTAATATATCACGGGTATTTATTTTTTCGTCAAACGCGCGATTTTTAAATCAAAAGGCGGCTATACTAAAACTTAAAAATAGATAATATTCTAAAAAAATTAAGATTCTTTGTAGGTAAGTACTAAAATTACAGGTGCTTTTGGGGTAGTCTTAAACCTCACCATGTATCACCAAGGGGGAGAGGGGGGGTTACAAAATGCTAAAAAAAACATCACGTGCTTAATGGACGGCCCCTAAGGGTGTGTTGCGATCATATTAATGTTATTTCTAACTCCCCCTGTGTATTTAATAAAAAGTGGACACTAACTCGCTTTTTTACCTAAACAGATAATAAAAATGATCGAAACATCGACGACCGGATGGGCAACGGAGCGTTCGCCAGCGGGGAGGCAGGAATTCATTTTGTTGCCGCTTTGCCTCTATTTTCGATTGAGACAAAGGAAATAATACCTCAGACAAAAACATTTCTGTTTTATACTTATCGAAAATATGCGTCTAGCTACGACACTGGAAATAATCTGTACAAAAATATAATATTTTTGAAAGAGGCGCCTGTCCCATTGTTTTCGCATAACATAAAAAAATACTAAACAACATGCAACGCGGCTTTCACTGTTTAGTACTAAGGTTCTAAGGAATCTAACTTGCACACAATGTTACATAAATGACATCTACTTACTTAAATACAATGAAAATAACCTTTTTTTTTTTTTTTTTTTTTTTAACCCGGGGGAATGAACCTTATTCATACCTCGACCTCGGGGGAGGCCGGTTGGTTATGTGGGGCTCCCCCGCCAGTGCGCATCCTAGGGATGCGCCTGACTGGGTGTACCCACTAAAAACCCCGGGGTGTTCTCCTCTCCGCATGTTGGGGTGGACGCGGGCTCACGATTGCGCTTCCGCGACCACCCCTGAAATGAAAATAACCTGACAACAAACTATTTGAAGGTGGCGCGCTGGCATAGGACACCTACCAAAGCCCACCAAAAAAAACTGTTTCCTAATATAAAAACAAATAATAATATGAAAATAGTTACGAGTAATATTTAATTTAGAAACAAATACTTTCATATAGCATCAAGATTGTCCTAAAAATTCATAGCACTTTGTCACCGTCGCTGGGTCATCGTGCGTATGCGCACGGCTCGTGGCGATGTCGGCTTCTACATTTTCCCTCTATTCACTTCCCGGGAACACACACATACAAACATGCTTACAGGATGTTCAGAAATAATTAAAAAAAAAACTAAAGTTCAACTGGCAGTCAAAAATACTTTAAAAAAACAGGTTATTGTATTGTCGCCGGTCTTCAATACGTGTTCAAATTTTCAAGTTAATCCGACTTCTTGAAGTGGTGAAAATCTATTTTAACATTCCGTTGCATACCTATAATATAGTTACAGGAGGCCTACCATGACGTCTTATAGCGATTCATTTCAGGACCTAAACTGAGCCGCGTCGTATAATCGTACCGTGACATCTTATTTTTTATGTTGCTGCCATTTTCAACCTAAACTGGATATTGGTTAGATTGAAAATAGCTTATTAGCGACTCAATTTAGGTTGCTACCATTTTCAACCTTAACTGGGTCCAATTTAAGTTTAAAATGGCAGCAACATTAAAAATAAGACGTCACGGTACGATTATGCGACGCGGTTCAGTTTAGGTCCTCAACTGAATCGCTATAAGACGTCATGGTAGGCCTACAGGTCACGATAATTGTGTGCTAAATAGATATTTCTTTTGTTTAAACAGTGCGTTTCTCTGGCTGAGAAAATATAAAGCTACGCTCCGCGGTTTAACCCGCGTTTCAGATTATATTCGACAAGTATCTCACAATAACTACACTACACTACTTGCACTCTTCAATCCTTTATCTGTCACTAAACAGGATGTTCCATAATACCCTATGAAGAACCGGGGCAGGGTATTCGGGTATTTCCGATGCACGTCTGTCCGACAGACATGTTTAGATACTCATACCTACCCACTTTTAGGTGTGGTGCGATAGTAGGTAAACAAACATTTTGGGTTTTCGCAATTTTCTAAGACAAACATAATTATACTTTTATATGAGAATTTTAAATACGATGTATTCAATATTCAACCTTTGAACACGTAAAACAATTCACATGCTTGATCGAAACAAGCCTGCTGAGCACTTATAGGGTCATTATCTAACACCCTGTTTAAAAAATAAAGTCTATCAGTTACTCCATAACAAAGGACAAACTAACAACACTAAATTATTAGAGATATACATACACAAGTGCTACAGTATTTACGAGTATTGTGTTTGTAATTAATTCCAAGAATAAGATCGAAATTTCTAAATTTAATAACTATTATCATCATTATCATTAACTCAGTCTCAGTCATGTCTCCCTTCACTCTCGCAAGGAGGATTAGTCTACAATTCACCCAGGATGGATACTTCCGAAATAATTCTCGGGTATGTGGGTTTTTTGAAGGTTTTCGCCGTGATAAAATTCGGCTTAAAAATCTAATTTTAATTGGTAAAGAGACTGAACTTTGAACGAACATAGCAAAACCAATCATACGATTTTACAATTATTCGCTATAATAAATGTTATAACTCGAATAATTGACCCGAGTCCTATTCGAAATAGAAGGTCGTTATACTAGCTAAGCCCCGCGTATTCACTCTTGATTATTATTCCACAGGAACCGTTGAATTTTACGGAATAAAAAAATTCGGTTCTATTTTATTTTCCAGTCACTTCAATTTTGGCTTTTAATTTGAAATTACAGACAGAAATTTCAACGTTACTATAGGCATACGTGGATTAACCGGTCGCAAATCTGTTTCGTCCGTTGCGTATGAATAATTATTTTAATTATGCAGCCGCGTGCTACGCCGGTCCGCAATGCAGGGAAACACACATCAAAACGATATTAGAATAGAATAGAATAGAATAGAAAACTCTTTATTGTACACCAGAAACAGAATTAAACACAGTACAGAAAAATTACAATAGGTAAACAAGGGTAGTACAATGGGCGGTCTTATCGCTGAAAGCGATTTCTTCCAGACAACCTTTGGATGGACAGTAAAAAACATAGTAGATAGTAGTAGTAGTACATTTGTATACATTCTAGTTTACAATTCTGCTAAGTGCTAACTAGGTGGGTACCAGGTACCAGCATTGTTTGAATTCCATTACCACTACACTAATGAATAATTGTAGCTGATTGCTATGGGAAATGGGACCCATTTTTTTTATTTTATCGCTATACTCTAGTAAATAATATTTATTTACAAACTGTTGAATTATCCTATTAAATTCTCATCTCGGCGGTTGTAGCACTTTAAAAGTTTTAGGACCTCATAAAAACACCTTACGTAAAAAAATTTGAAGATTAGTCAGGAATAATATACTAGAAATTGGTTAAAAAAGATGGTTGTGATCCGTGCATAAGTAGATATAGATTTCAAACGCTAAAAGACAAAGTTGTATCGAAGATACAAAGTAATACTATAGTTCGTATACATATAGTATATACTTTAATGTATAATATAATATAAGCACACAGACAATGCTGTAAGAGAACATTCACCCGAAAAGCCACCAGTCTGGGAGGTAGGTATCTAGTATGGATATTATATTTGCCGGTGGGTACTAAAGCTCAGTTCAACCGTCAGCATTGCGATGGTATGATATCACGACGCGAGAGGTGTTCGGGCAGGTAGGCGACCTTGGTCCGCAGTGATTAAGCTTCGCAAACTTTTTGCCGGTTTTTATGTGAATATTTGTATCTATCTTCGTCATAAGTTCGTTATGACCGTTACGACAGCTTTTCTGACGCGTTGGAGATTGGAACGTACCTATTTATTTATCTACTAGCTGTGCTCTGCCTCGCTTCGCTGTGGCACATTCGCACATTCGCTGATATGTCACTGATGAAAAAAATAGATAAAAACAATCCTTGATGCGGATTATATATCATGCTAAAATTTCAGCTCGATCGGTGCAGAACTTTTTGAGTTTTTGAAGCGTACACAAACTAACATAACATTTTATATATATATATATATATATATATAGGTACAGCCTACACATTACAGCCAGTATTATAATAATTATTTGAATTTATAATTAAAGTGATAATACTATAATTATGTACTTCGTAGATTTGTTTGTCTCCATAATGAAAAATGGCATGATGATGCTAATAAGTACTTTACTAAAGAATGTATATATCCTCATTGACTTGGGGTTGGCTAGCTAGAAAATAGCTGTGTGACTCTGCAAAGCTTTTAAAGCTGGCCACGGTTCCCATTTGCAAATGGCTTGGCATGCTGTAAAAACTAAAGTCTATTAGTTTTTACAGCATATAGATACGGAACCCATGTTTTTTCCCCATGGCAATGGTCTAAAGGCGACAAGGAATGTACCTAGTTGTCATTCCAGAAATGTACCTAGTACCTACCACCACAAAATACCTGTAGTGTTGAATATTGATTAGCAATTTTACGTCGCGTCTATGTTCGGGGTCGAGCCTGTAAAGGAACGTAGTTTTGTTTATGGTTAGCTTACCTTTGGATTGCGTCAAAGCCCTTTTGAGCTACTATATTTCATCTCAGCTGCCAGTTTATCCGAGAGATGCTTGGCTTGGCTTCATATTGTGTTACACGCCAAAGGAGATGTAGCTAGCCTGTAATACGAGTACGACTTGAGCTTTGGATCTTGGCTCACATAGCTTATCATATGAGCCTGTGTCTTATCAAAAATTGTTACTATTTCCTACTGCAGTGCACCATCCACTTTGTCATACGTTTAGAATAAAGTCCAGGAATACTGCTAGCAACAATGTTTAGCAATAACAGGCATAAACAATTTTCAAAATTTTCACGTATGATCAAATGCAAAGTTGACTGCTAAATTCACAATAAGCCCGCAGTATCCAATAAATACCGAAGGAGCATGAAATAAAGTGAGGATGTCCTTTATGTGCCAGGTTCAAGATTAAATAATAAAGAATGAGACAGTTGCTGTTTCTTCTATTTTTAATATATTTATTGCTTTTGAAGAATAATTATACCTACTTATATAAAAATTAATAACTACGTTTTTCTTGTACATAAGTCAACAATTCTTCCTATAATTCGATTAGTGCAGTCAAGTGCAGCCGTCATTATCGCCACGATGGACCACCATCCAACATTCCATTCCATTTCCAACTTTACTCAACTATTTTAAAATGCGAGAATCGAGATGCTAATCTTATATACTGGCAACATTAACAAACTTTTAACTTTGACCAATTTCTATTTTTCTATTCTTGTTTAATTCATCAGTTAGATGATAGAACTTTTCTGATTCAACGGTGAAGACTGAAAAGTATTCGAGAATTTTTCTGATAAAATTGTACAATTGAGTGTCGCCATCTCTCCCGTTCTGGGAACAACTGTTGCACCTGCGCCTATTTTTTCTGGAGGTCTTGTAGGTTCCACTTTATTCTGTCCTGAGGTATCCATTAAAAACTTTAGTGATATTATTTCATTAGCCATTTACTTGAACTTTTTACCTTCAGAATTAGGTAAGTATATTTATATTTATTTTCACACGTTTTCTAGATATTGTCACGTACAGTTTTTCTCACAGTACCTAATGTGCATTTTTAGTGCTGCCATCTATTCAGTACGAGTAATAACGGTTCCACCTATCGTAGTTGAGGAACCAGTGAGAGACTGAAAACTTTCATAATAATTCATCAACCGTTTAGTTGACCTTTTGCACACATGTTTTTCCGGTTTCTCAAATATGAATCACAAAAGTGTAGGTAAAACCGCCATCTGCTGTCGGTGTCCTTAACTCCTTATACGGAAGAGGTTTCAGGTCATTCTGCTCAACAAATTAACTTATTTACACCTTACTTGGCTCGATAAAATGTTATTTTCACTCAAACAAAATATTATTACAACTAGGGTTCCCTCCCAACCATACTGTTATAAACATTGATACTTTTTTCGTTCGTTAATATTGTAGTCTTATACTTTTTACTGTTCTCTATAAAAAGCAAACAAAATACTGTTTTAACTGTCAATGTCAACATGACAATGAATTAATAATAATTGTAAATTGTTAAATTGTGCAAGAAGCTGCAAAAATATGTTTATAGACGTCAAAAAAATAAGATAAAGTACCTACTGTTTTCTTTTGTAATATATTGTTCATTTTATTTCTCCGATCTACACTTCATTTTTCGTACAAAAAGTTGGGAACCCTAATTATTATTACAACAGTTAGTTTTTCGAAAAGTGTATGAAATTACTACAATATTGTATAAAATGTTAGAATAAACCTGTTTAGTTAGACTAACTAAATAACCGTCATAAGCACTTTGCAATAGGTACATAAACCATAATTATTACGAGTATCACTCAGCTTCAGCAGTTTAGTCACGTCGTATGGCATAGCCGGTAGATGGGACGCGACATGCCTCTCCAATTTTTTAAGTATCGATAGCTCTAGCCTCACAGAATTATCATTTAAAAATAAAAATAACTCGCTAACACCAACCTCACTCATTGTCGAACGTTGCAAACGAACCTCAATTCAGTTCGTATCCAAAAAAAGTATCCACTTGTGCCTACATTAAACAGACGCACGTAACAGAAACAAACCTTTCTTTTATAAATCGTCCACGGTATATCCCTATAGTATGACTCACTCAAGACCGTACCAAACTTGCAGTAAATCATGGAAATATTAACTTTATTCCATGCAAGTTAAAGTGCAATCAGTTTTTCTCTAAACTTGGTGGGTGATGGTATCCCGTTAACTTAACCGAGAGTCTTCATACCCTGTACGTGCCTGTACCTTTGCTTACTAACCTTGAGCTGGGCCGTTGAACTTTACTTTAGTTGAAAAGTGAACCAAGTTCGTGTGGGCGTGTTCCGCGATGACTTGATTACGATTATGCGACTGTCTCTCTATTTGGCTACATTTTATTTTGCTTTATTTTGATTTTGTGTTTGCGAATTCTGCGTCGTTTTTTTATCTGTCTAGGTTCCTAACCGTACGTGACAATCTGTGGTAATTAAAGCTTATGATGAGCGAAACCTTAACCCTAGAGTTATTTATTTTCTCCGGCTATTGCTTGATAAAGAACAAGCAAAGATTCCTAAGTCCTAACCGAAAATGTGGCCGGCTTCTTGTAGTGGTAAGTAGGCCTCTTCTGCAAGAGACCGCCTAGGAAAATACCACCAGATATTCAACCGCCAAGCAATGGTGTGAAAACAATACTGTGTTCCGTTTGAAGGGCACTACTTTCAGCGAAATTACTGGGCATTTGAGACTTTAGAAGTCAGGGTGACGAGCGCTGTGCAGTGCCGCGCAAGAGCAAAGTTCTAGGTGGCACTGTAACTGTTATGGGCAGACTTAGCGCTTACCATCAGGTGAAATACTTGCTCGTCACGTTACTCAGTCATAAAAAAAATATTATTATATATTTTAAGTTTTACACTACGATAATATCAAAAAAATAACTCGAGCTTTTGTACCAGGCTGTAGCAAATTAGCGCTAAAAAGTGCGCAGCAGTAAAGCGAGCGCAATGCAGCAGCGCCGCGCAAGATTATGCAATGCAAAGTTCTGGGTAGCACTAACTGTTATGGACAGGCGTAGCGCTTACCATCAGGTGAACGACGCGCTCGTCTCGTCACTCAGTCAAATGATGAATTGATGATTCAATGATATATAATTCCAAATGTTATTGTTCAAGTCACGTCTAATCAAATAGTCCGAGGCCCGAGCGCAGCGAGCGTGAATTTTGTTAGTTTACTCTACCAGAATGGTAAAAAATAAAAATAAATTCAAATGTCATTGTAGGTACCTACTAACAGTACTAACTACTGCAACGATTGAAAAGCGCAAGCGCAGCGAGCGCGAAAATTTTCGATACTTTCTATCAGTGTGGTGAATGACCTATTTTACTACTAACAAAAGCTATCCTAAGCAAACGTAATGAGTAATTTAGTTAAATTACAAATAAATTAGCAGTTGCAACGCTCATACAATAATTAGTCGTCTAAACCGACAGAGATCCGCTAGAACGCTTTTGGTGTAGTCATCTCGATGACAAAAAGGTCCAAAGCACCGTGAAATTCATAGCCCTTACGCGTTTCGTTCAATGTTCAGCAAAAATGACGCTTGATATTTCCACCATTTTTTTAATGAGAATATTAAATCTTACATACATACTACATACAGTTTAATTTCCCCCGTTGGGATAGGCAAAGACTACATCTTCCCACATGCTTCATCCCAGCGGAAAGCATTGCACCAACTCCTTGATACCCTCTACTGTTTTCTGGAACTCCAGACCAATAGGCTGTTTCTGTTGAGGGGTGTCTAAGCGTGGTTGTGTTACATCCTTTCCGCCTGGTCTCATTTATTACTCATCATCTCGCATACTTCCTCAATCTTATCTTTCATGCCTCTTCCAACGTTCAGAGCGAAATGGATTTTTTCACCTGATGGTAAGCATTACGCCTGCCCATAAAAGTTACAGTATCACCTAGAGCTTTGCATTGCATAATCTTGCGCTGCACTGCACTGCGCTCGTCACCTTGAGATATTAGCTCTAAAGTGTCATAATTATGCTATAATACAGTCAATTGTTTAATTATTGTAAATCGCCTGTTTTCGATGTTGGCTACATCATTCTGGATTACCCCAAATGTATTTTTTTTATTTGACTCAATTACGAGACCGGCAAGTCGTTCACCCGATGGTAAGCTCTACGCCTATGACAGTTACAGGGCCGCCCAGAACTTTGCACTGCATGATCATGCGCGGCACTACACTGCGCTCGTCACCCTGAGACATCGGTTCTAAAGTCTCATTAGCCCAGTAATTTCGCTGGAATTAATGCCCTTCAAACCGGAACACAGCAATGTTTGCACCCTACTGCTTCGCGGATGAATATCTGGCAAAGGTGTGGTAGTTCCCCGGGCGGTCTTACTCAGGAGAGGCCTCCCACTACCAATAAAAAAATGAATTATTTCTCGTTATGTATGCTTGTAACGAACCTTAATATACACGTCCACCGTTCTTTTCTCAGGTTCTTTCCACGCTGCTTGCGTTTTTCTACGTATTGCATCCACTAATTCTAGGATAGAGGTAGTCAAACGCGCACGACTACGAGAAAACAATCATTCTACTATTCTACTACCAGTGACACCTCGCTGGGAGGAATGCGACGTTAATTAAAAACATGCTTCAATAAATTTTTCCCTACCGACGAAATAATTTAAATTTACAACACGAAAATGTTGGATCAAAAAAGACGGATTAATGCGGCTGGGTCATCTACGTCCACCACTAATTCTAGTAAAAATGAGTATTCTCCCGCTAAAAGTGATGGTCAACTTCTGCAGGAAGTTATTATTTTATTTTAAGAGGTTTTGTAAAAATGTAATTACCTACCTATATAGTAAGTAACATTAAATAAATAAAAATATTTTTTCGCTTTACATTGTCCTTTTTTTACGTATCTTCTATATTCGAGCTAAATATAGGCTACTTAGGCTAAATACGGGCTCCTTAGGCTAGATATAAGCTATTTCACTTACTAATAAATAAAGGAATATGGTAAATTGTCCAAAAAAATATTAGGCGATTTAGGCTACTCGGTAAAATTAGGCGAAATGAGTTAGCGAATATCTGGCAACCCTAACTTGTAGGCAAGTCTTTTCAAACATGGCCGCCTACTTCGAAAATTCTTTTGTATTGTTACGATGTTGTTATCTAATTATTCACTAATATTTTTTGTTATTTGACTATTTAAGTTTGAATTCACGTGCACGTACTAACTGGAATGTTTTGAGGTACACATTTGGGTGACCCCATCTATTGGTGGTGAATGAAACATGTTATCATTGAAGTCAAGCGTAATTCAACAGCCCGAGCGCAGCGAGCGCGTTTTTTACCTATTTCTACCCGACTGGTACTATAAAAATAATTTAAATTGTCTTTGTAGGTACTACAGCAATAACTGAAAAGCGCAAGCGCAGCAAGCGCGAAAATTCTTGGTAATTTCTATCAGCGATAATTAAACGGTACGAGCGTAGCGAGCACATGAAAGAAATAAGGACAATGAAACAGAAAAGCCACTATCATATTGAAAGTAAGCAAGAATCCGTGCAGTGGCATAACAATTAAGAGGGTGAATATCGGTTATCGGTTGGTGATCTGGCAGGGACTAGTGGAACCTATAGATCGCGAGGTCCTGGGCAACTGCCCAGTGTGCCCAGTGGCTAAGAGAGGCCTGGTTGTGCCGCACAAGATTTTGCAATACGAAATTCAATGTGGCACTGTAACTGAACGACGATGATCGACTTGGTCTTCTCACTACTCAGTATCATAAAAAAAGAGAGATAGACTATTTAACTTTGAAGAGACATGTAGAGCTTGCTCCCGTAAAAGCATATAAAATATTGACTTTGTGCTAAAAGCTTTTTATGTATGTAGGTACTAGCTGTACCCTGCCACGCTTCGCTGTGGCACATTCGCACATTCGTTGATATGTCACTGATGAAAAAAATAGATAAAAACAATCCTTGATGCGTATTACATATCATGCTAAAATTTCAGCTCGATCGGTGCAGAACTTATTGAGTTTTTGAAGCGTACACAAACCAACATAACATTTTTATATATATAGATAGAAGATAGATTTACTTTTCTAAATTGGCCAAGGCTATATTTTAGCTCTAAACTTTGCGGAGCACCTGCGAACCAGTCCTCGATTAGCCTATAAGCTATGTTAGGGGGGGACACCAGAGGCGACCAAGAAAAAAAACAAGCACACAAAGGTTAAAGCAATAGGAAACTTTTCGATAACTGAATATCTATTCTAAATAAAAGTGGCATGGTTCAAATTGGGTTGCGAATTTCTCAGGGTTGCCAGATATTCAGCATACCAGATGTTCAGTATTTTAGCACTGTTCGATGTTCAGTATGACAAAAATACCGAAGTAGGGGTGATTCGGTAAATTCAGTTTCTCCCTAATGAATGTGTCAAATTTTCCACAATTTGTTCATGCGTTCTATCTCTTTCTTGTTCATCACTAGTTCTATCTCTTTCTTGCGCATCGCATCGATACCTAATAAATCTCGCAGGATATGGTTTTAATGTTGCAAATTTTTAGTCCTATACTTAACAATTTTTTTTAATATTGTTAATAATGGAGCTTTAAAAGTAGCCTCTAGATTTTCTGAAAAATCCAACATATCAAATCATCCACAATGTCAAGAAGAGGATTACATTCATGTCAGCACTGAGGTGCCTAACATGAAACATGGATTCTTCAAAGTGTATGTGTCAAATAATTAGTATTCTTTTTGTCGTCCTTCGGTAATTATCAAAAACAGATCTGGCAGCCCTGGTACTGCCACATCGTGACAGGCGAAACACGAGATACCTTTATTCCGTGTTCTGAGTTCTGTCTGACTCACTTATTTATCCAATAATTATAAGGGTGCGTATGTACAATAAATTTATCGGATAAAGTTACAAACATTATACCTATAGCGATAAAACCGCCCATGGTACCTATTATTATGTTATGTTTTTGAAGTAAAACTTCTTTACGCACTCTTGACTTTGCGAGTAAGCTGGTGAATGCTTTACGAAAAATGCAATCGGGCGAGGCGAAAGGAAGTTCAGAGAGAGATATAGGTTAGTGAAGATAAAAAGAGACAGATTTACGTTTCGTACCTACTTTTTTATTTTAAATATTTTTTTGTTGAAGGTGTACCTCCACTATGTGCTTCAGCACTCATATCATTTATTTTCTCTCTCTGTTTTATACAATTTGGTGTCAATAAAGAGTTATCTATCTATCTATATATGCATATACCTACATCAGGTGTTAAATTTGGCCTGGCTGATATAATAATATAATACTACCTACCAGAACCTTAAATCTCATTCTCGTGTTTAGTGTAACAAGAGTAGGTGTACCTTATTATACTTAGTACCAGTAACCATTTTTAGTGTAGAAGTCTGTATTGTCTATATAGTTTGTTATTGTAGACTATGGTAATACTCAGCGTTGCCAATTTTTGTAGGGATCAAAGCGGATTTTTATTGGTCTGAAAATCAAGATATCCAACCAATTTAGCAACCACCATCTGTCATACGTTAGAGCTGCTGCAGTCAGAAGTACAACCTATAACCTATCTTACAACCATTTTCATGGTACCATCCAAAAGTGGCCTTATTGTTTTACGACACAATCGATGATTGGGCTACGAGAGACACGCAAACGGCCTAAATCTATTATACCAAGGAGAAATTAAGAATCCATATCGACGCTAGAAAGCGTAAACGCTGTAACGCTTTGACCAACCCGAAAATACTTTTTTTACATATTTGGAAACAAACCCACATTTCAATGTCCCCTAGGAACTTTAGGATATCACCAAGGTAGCAGTATTGTAGCTTTGTATGTAACACACCAAATATCCAAAATTTACGTTTTTAGGTCGAGTAGATATTGAGTTATGATTTTTTTTCAACAAAAAAAAAGTTTGGTGAACAATTTTGCGTTTCAAGGTTACAGCGTTTACGCTTTCTAGCATCGATATGTCGGGTTACAGAGCCCTATATAAAGTGGCTAATAATTTAGCTGCAAGAATAGTTATTATTATTTATAGTAAATTGACGAACAACTATTTTCTTTTCTTTGTTTCTATAGTAACCCCCAGTATAAATATTATACACAAAAAAACGCCGAGTTTGAGGAAAGGAATAAAATAACTGACAGTGACAAATGCACCAAAAGTGCGATGCCAAAATCCTAGAATTTGGAGAAAAAAAAACTAATAGAATACCATGACACATGACGTCGACAAAGTCATTACCTACGTCACATTTAAGTTTCCCGCCAAAACTCTACTTGTAATTTTTGCACTTATGTTTTGGCTTCACATGATTAGTGCATTCAGCCAGTATCAATATTTTAAAATATTGACCTAATCTTATTTTTTTGGTCTCCGGTCTCAGTCGATTTATATTCCTCCCTCCATCGCTTATCGTTCTGTGGTAGAGTCGAGAGTCGAGCGTGTAGGCACCTAGTAAGAAAGGAACTCAAGTAAGCAAGTCATTTCTATGCACTGGCTACAGCACACGATAATTATATTTTCAAACTGTAATCATAATTAATGATTTTTTTTTCCCGCCAAAAAAACCTGTATTTTACGCTTTTTAATAGGCTATCATAAAGCATACAATGTAGGTTTGATATCACTGAGCCCTCCCAATGAGTTATTAATATTATTTATGACCCGATAATATTGATAATATTTAATTTTTATCATTTATAAATCAAATTGTCGAGGCAATAAACATCGCAATACTGTCAATAACATTAAAATTTCATCAATATTAGATCATGACCGCGTGATAATATAGCCGCCGACACATTTGTCTGACATGTAGTGTCGTCATGCATCAGAAAGGGTATCAGTTTCATAAATTTATTATGGTAGCGTTCACATTTCTCTGATGCAGTGTGTTGTGACGGCTTGTGTAAATCTATGAAACTGATACTTAACTGATGCATCACGACACGACACGTCAGACAAATGTGAACCTAGCTTATTGATAGTGTAAGTTATTACTTATAATGTCGCTTTTGGATTTTCGTAGCAATCTGGTAACAAATAAAAAAAAAAAAGCGCCAACAGGGCCAACACCCTCCCCACTACCTGCCTCTGAAAAGAACCCAGCTAGCAGACTAGTCACAGTGTTAAAAATTACGTAACTCTCCAATTTGAATATTTTGAACGTTTTTTGAAACGAATTTTGAACCAATTTGAACTAATCCAATTTGAAATAAATCGGTTGGCAAGTTATTTTCCTTAGTTTTATCTTAAAATTGTAATCAATTCAGTGCAAACGTGCAAAAACACCTAATACATCAATGTGCGTCCATTTTTACTCGCTCCCCTTACCCCGTTACATCATCACTTTGTTATTCTTCGTTCTATTTAATTCTATTCTCCTTTATCCTGCTAGACTGCGATGGGATCATGAAGTACTGTTACGTGCAATGATCGCTGTATTCCAAAGAGCATCCATTCCAAAAGCTCATTCTGTCAACCCTGTGAAACTTATCAAGCTCTCTCTCTTTTCAGACATGCTACGAGATGGAGCGGTACCTTCGGGAGGAGCCTCGCGATAAGAGCAACGACGAGGAAGAAGAATGGGAGCGTGCTGTTCTACCAACGCCACCAGCGACGCCCTCGTCGGTGTCGTCGCCCTCGTCGGTGTCGTCGCCGACCTCGCCGCCGTCTGAGCCAATGCTGTACGCTGTGGCTGTGAAATGCGAGCGTGTCAACAGTGACTCAGAAGATGCCAAGAGTAAGTGTCTCCTGTTGATCATTCTAGGAAACTTGCAGTCCACGGTAGTGGGAGCGGGGTCCATGGGAGCAGGCTAGGGAAGAATCTCCAAATAAGTGCTGAATGCAAAGATTAATCTATCGCATGCTGCATTTACAGAGACAATAAACAGTAGACAATAGTAGTGGGAGGCCTCTCCTGAGTAAGACCGCCTGGGGAAGTACCACACCTTTGCCAGATATTCATTCACCAAGCAGTAGTGTGCAAATATTACTGTGTTCCGGTTTGAAGGGCACTGTTTGCAGTGAAATTACTGGGCATATGAGACTTCAGAGGCGATGTCTCAGGGGGACAAGATCAGTGCAGTGCCGCACAAGATTATGCAATGCAAAGTTCTAGGTGGCACTGAAACTGTTATGGGCAGGCGTAGCGCTTACCATCAGGTGAACAACTTACTTGTCTCATCACACTGTAAATTAAACAGAAAAGTTTTTAATTGTTGCCTGGCTGGACCCGTGATTACCTAGTCTACAAGTTAATAACTTAAAAGAGTATCCACCTCTTTACACACAACAGGTATCTTCCATATTCATTCTACGGAACTCCATCAAAGAGTAGAACTCTCATGTCTGTGTTTCTCTAACCTATCCCCTACCGATAAATATAGGCCACCTATAGGCTTGTGGTATGGGGATTGTGTATATGGTTAGTCTTCAAGTTATGAGTGAACAGGGGCTTCTAGGTAAGACTTTGTTACCAATGGAGGTACATTGTATACCGCATTATTGTTATCTAATGTTAGGTAATAAAGAGGTCAATTGCAATACAAGCCTATTTTCAAGGAGTTGAGTAAAATGATTAGACAGACATGGATATAGTGTTCAAGGGGAGGCCTTTTCCCAACTGTGGGACAGTACAGGTCAGGAAAATTCAATAATTTAACACAAATAGTACTCAACTCCCAAGTTTTTTTACTAGTACTAATTTAATAAGATTGTTTTACTTTGCCAGTCTCATACCCTGCTGTTGCATCTCCAGAAAGGATCTATGGAGTGGCCATCAAGTGTGAACCATTGAGCGACTATGAAGAGCCCAAAGGTACTTACATAAACACATGTACATATAGACAGATAGACTGATAGACGTCATGACCATATACATAGAACCTGACCCCTAACTATGATTCCCTGTTACCTGTATATATTGGCATTCTCACCACGCTTGAGTTCGCATAATTCATTTTAGGCTTGGAAATAAATGATCACATAGAATATACAAGGTGATTTTACTGGCTATTTTGATAATTTTAACATCATACGGGTAACAAAATTGTCTTAACAATATGTATTTTATATGCATATGATGATTTAACACATTCACTGCTGAAACAGCTGTTGGTTTTTTATAACTTGCCGTGAGTATGGGATAACACAACTGTTGTGTTAACGGTATGGGAAAACAATGGTGTGTGCAGATCCACAGTCAAAGTGTTAATGGTACACATACTCATTGTGGAATATTGTGATAAGTATAGGGAAAGATTTTTTATTGTGATTACTTACTTTGATCCTGACTCGCTAACTAGGATTCCCTGTAAGCACCTGCACTCAAAGATAATATCCCGTAAATCAGTCCCGCAACCTCACGTTTTGCAGCTGGTTCCACAGCCACAGAGACCGTCTTGGGCCTTTAATTTAATAAATAGTAACAGATTGGTTTGAAATTCATTTGTGAAAATGACTGTATTTTAATATTTCAATCCCTATTTACCTTCAAATGTCCGGCAAACCTGGGCAGTGAAACTGCTTCATCACAGTCTAGCTGTCTAATTTGGTTGCCACAAATAAGGTACAAAGGTTGACATATATTATTAGTGTAGGTAGACGTAGATTAGTGTACAGCATAGTCATTGGAGTGCCTGTTAGTAATTGTGTCACTTCTGTTTTGAACGACTTGACTAATTGAGATCATACACAATAATTTATATTTGTATTGTCGAGGCGATGGTTTCTCTAGATAAATCCGGAGGTTTTACCTCCGGAGCGTCAAGGTTCACAGTTAACTGATACCTATGTCAAGTCATTATGTCTGTCATCATCATCATCATCTTCATCTTAATCTTCATCTTCATCTTCATCATCATCTTCATCATCATCTTCATCATCATCATCATCATCATCATCATAAGATACATTTCGGAGAGTGTTCTATGGAGTTGCACAACTTGATTCCTCCATCTCAACAAGACTTGTGGGAACATGGCATCTGTATTTGGTTGTCATTCCTCCGATCCGCACAAGGCGATTTGCATTCTCGTGCCGACACTTACCACCAGGTGAGACTGCTGTAAAATGCTTGCCTATTATGCAAAAAAAAAGTTATCATGATTATCATCATAACCAATAACAAATTCTATAATATTAACGATGTTAACAAATACTGGACCTCAAATGACTCATCCTACTAATATTATAAATTCTAAAGTTTGTGAGAATGGATGGATGGATGTTTGTTCCTCTTTCGCGCGAAAACTACTGAACGGATTCAAATGAAATTTGGAACACAAATTGTTTATAACCAGGATTGAGTAATAAGGTACTTTTTATTCCGAAAGTATGTTCCCGTGGGACAAAACGGGAACTACGCGGGTGAAACCGCAAGGCGTAGCTAGTATACTACTATTTACAATTTATTTTTTTGGTTTATTCAGTAGGAACAAAGGGTATCCCAAAATATGTAGTAGCCATGAAACTTTTGAACCACTTGACCAATTGTGCTCATATTATTATGCACTCAATAATATATTTGTCTAGTCAAGACAATCATGGTTCATACTATGCTATAGAATCTGATAGGCAGAAAAGAAGAGAACAAAATCTACCGAGTCAGCTAGTTATTTGATGAAAGTCAAAATGTTCACTGCAAAACGCTTCTAATAGACTTGGTTATCAAAAATTTTTCACATGAAGTTCGTTGATAACGTCATTACTTTGTGCTTTCAAACATTAATTGCAAAGGTTTAGATGAAGACTCTTCTAATAATGTAATACAAATTGTAACACGAGTTGCTTCGCATGTCAAACAATACTCTGTCACGGCTTAATGCAGACTCGATCTAAAACGAAACCACGATGAGAGGTAATCTAGACAGTTATGCAAAGTTTTGATCTGTTACTTTTGATTCAAATGCAATGGCTTGTTTGCCGTCTAGGCCCGCTGATGTTAGGAGATGATGGTCTACAATGGTGCACACAACCTGAACCTAGAACTAACCTGTAAACTTGTTACTTGAAGAATCACAGGTTTTTATTTACTTGTTTGAGTGGCGAGATGAGCAAGTTGTTCACCTGATGGTAAGAGCTACGCGTGCCCATAACAGTCACAGCACCACCTAGAATACTGCATTGCATAATCCTGCTTGGCACTGCACTGCACTCGTCACCTTGAGACATTGGTTCTAAAGTATCATATCCCCAGTAATTTCACTGGAAACAATGCCCTGCCCTGGAAACATAGTAATGTTTGCACATTACTGCTTGGCGGATGAATATCTGGCAAAGGTGTGGTACTTCCCCAGGGGGCCTCTTGCAGAAGAGGCCTCCCACTACTAGGTTGTATCTATCGTGGAACACAGACACAGGCTACGAGTGAAACTCTTTTGTGGCGAATGAGACTTTATTTGTTTGTTTGCTACACTAAATACTACTGGAAAAGCAATCATTGTCATCTTTTGTTGGCCATGCATTCTGAAATACTACTAATAATAATAATTAACGCTGCTTTTAAATTCTGGTATTGAAATACAGAAAACCAGACATAATCTTTATGACCTAAATAAATACTCCGTTCTCAGTTTCTCCGTTTTGTGCTCAGTTGCAACACATATATTTCAGACAATCTGCCGCTACCTCTGGCTCTGCCTCTGCCTCTGCCTCTGCCTTTACCTCTGCCAATGCCGGTGGCGGTGGCAGGGCCTTCCCGCCGTCAGCCGGCGGTGCGCCTGCAGTCGCTGCCGGCTTCTGACCCGCGCCGTCGCATCCACAAATGCGAGTTTCCAGCGTGCGATAAGATATACACCAAAAGTTCGCACCTGAAGGCTCACAAGAGGACCCACACCGGTAATTTTTTTACGTTTTTTTAAAAAGAAAGATAAACAACATGTTATTCGGCATCAACAAACACATATACAACGAAAGTTATGTCAGTGATGTCAGGAAAGGCCTGAGCTTAGTATAATGCTACTAGAGTGAGAGGATATAGTTGGTACAATAAAACTTGTTAAATCTTTAAAAAAACATGTTCGCTCTCCTGGACTGTGGTAACCAGTGCATCAAAGTGACTCGGGTCCAGGTTAATTTTATGTCATTGAGTACCAGTAGCATGGAACCTATATACTATTGTAGCCTCGGCCAACCTATATTACAATCCCTCGGTTCAGCCTGGCGTTAGTCGGTTCGTTATCTGTGTCTATGAGATGTCATGTTTGTAATTCTAGATGATTGTTTGTTACTTTTTGCACATCACCATCAACCCATATAGGTCCACTGCAAAACTTAGCATGGGTCTCCCTAAGCTTCTGTGAGGAAAGACTTTTTGTACATGTCACCTACTTAATAGTTCGATGCTGGCACTCGATCAGGTTAGGAAAACTGAGCGGGCATAGTAGGCTGGGCTTCCTCAATCCAACCAAAATACGGATTTTCAACTTAGGCCTTTGTTTTTGATGTCTTATGGATTATACAAAATCATAAACGGAAGATTCTATGTAACAAGAGATGAGGGAAAATGGCTCAGACCAGCGGGGCTATGCAGCACAGTGCGAATGAGCTCGAGTTCTTTTCATTTTGACGTTTGATTGCCACGGGGCTCGTCATTACAGTACGAATGCTGCATAGCCCCACAGCAATCTAGAGAATTAAGCAAGTCTTCGAGATCTTATCTACTGGAGTGTATGTGTCTGAATATGACTATTTAACAACCAGTCACAATCATGACATAGGTCCTGCCTGAATCCTAACCCTGATTCACTATAGCTATGGAATCAAGAACTACCAGGACCATGGCCTCACAAACACTCAGACTGAGAGTACCCGTTGACTGCACAAATCATTGCCCTGCAGTGGAATTGAACCTGTAACCTCAAGCTTCGCAGTCAGCTTACACCACGGAGGTCATCAAATAAAATCCAGGTGTTGTATGATATTGTGTCATGTCGGAGAATTTTCAGCTTTATTTTTTTTTGTTTTAATTAGCAAGATATATTTAGTTTTAGAGTTTTTGTACACGTACCGTACCGACGCCGGTACGGCCGGATATTGAAATTATTTGCTGTGTACCAAAACAATGACATGGAGCATGTTACCATTTGAATGCCATGACATTGGCTTAAAATACGTGTTGCATATTTCAGGCGAGAAGCCGTACAAGTGCTCCTGGGAAGGATGCGAGTGGCGCTTCGCGCGCTCGGATGAGCTGACTCGCCACTACCGCAAGCACACTGGTGCTAAGCCGTTCCGCTGCCGCCACTGCGACCGCTGCTTCTCGCGCTCCGACCACCTCGCACTGCATGCTAGAAGGCATGCGTAGCCCGAGGTCCGGCCTCCGCCCCGCAAGCGCAACCGCAACCGTTCCAAGAAGAACAAGTAAGCGGTTGACGGTGCACGCGCGTCCACATATTTTAACATCGCTCCCAGGACATTATTATATTCTTCTGTTGGTTTTAATGGACGCGCGTCAGCGGGGAATGGGAGCGCGCTTGCAAGCCAAAGAATGCCGCTACACTCGTAGCCGAGTCAACAATACACTAATGCTTTAATTCGTATTAATTTTTATATAAAGCGTTTTGGAAAAATCTCCTTTAAATGTTTCGGCATCGGCCTCTTTATCGTTAACGTTTCTTTGTTGCATTGAGAGTTCGTATATTTGCCGTTGTTTATTGTGTAATTTTTTATGAGCTTCTTGTATAGTTTTTTTATGACGTGCGGTCGCATAGCGGCCGCGCGAGCGTTGTGCCATGATGCGGGCGCGGCGCGGCAAGACCGCGCGCGTCGCGCGGCTTTACCTGCATTTCAGTTCGCGTGACAATGTATTATTGGTTCGCGGGATGTTCGGCAGATAATCCCACCGACGCTAAGCACAACCTTATTTAGAAGGAGTGCGACGCGTTACCTGATATTTTATCGACGTTGAGAATCAGTCACTTAATACCCTTTAAATTTTATTGTCGTCGTTAAGAATTTGAATCTGATTTAATTTATGACATGTTCATCTTGAATCAAAATTTTACCACCGTTATGTAGTTAACGTTTCTATTTATAATTATAGTGACTTATTCGCAACATCGAAACATAAATGTTTTTTTATTAAAAGTTTATTGAGTAAGATTTGTATTGTTTGATATATTTAAAGTTAAACTGCTTGTTTCTTCTTTCATTCCATTCTTTTGAACTACATTGTGCAGTGTGCATTTTCTGCAGTGTTAGGCATTTGCTTTAATGTACTGCGCAGTGCACAAGTGAGTTTATATTAAGGGAAGCGTTGGCACACTTAGTGTTTGCAATGTCCACACAGGGACTGATTTAATGGAAACACTACGTGTGAAATAGCTCTTGGATGAGACAACTACGGCGATATCATTGATAATATTGAAATGATGTCGCTCTGATCAATGCTACAAAGGGATAGCATCAGATTGCAGTTACTGACGCTGTTAATGCTCACGTCTTTGACAAAGCAAATCTATGTAAACTGCATGAATTCTAGCAGGCTATATGTGTGCAACTCAGTGAGGTTGTGGCATGTCTCGATAGTACCTATCTATCAATGATGCGGAAATATATAATAATATAACTTTTAAATCTTAGATGTTAATCTCTTTGTCTGTAATCTTGATGTAATATGTGATTTTAGATGCATTTTTGGACAAAACGACTGCAAAAACAATAGAACTCCATTACTGCCATTTTTCTATATAATCAAGTAGTTTCGTTTGGTACCTTGTCATATTTATATACAAGTGTTACATACTATGTTATTTCATGTCATCTTTTTGTCAAAAAGTGCCACTGAGTAATTGTTGTAATACAATTGTTATCATTGTTATAATAGTTAAAACAGTTCATGTTTCGAATATTATACAAATAAATAATAGTTAGTCATTTATTGTAATAGTGTTTCAGTCTACTATGAACTCGAATAATAGTGTAATTCATAGTCGAGCAATAAACAATTCCGCTTGATGGTTAGTCAGTGCCACAGTTTTTTAGAGAGAGATGGGCTTTGTCAGCGTTGTTCCGTAACCCATCTTGGAGAAAGAAAACTCCAAAATCAAACCTGGAAAAAGTCTCTGTTAGTCACAAGTGCCAGACTAGAGTTCTACTATTTCCAGCGAAACACCTGGGCATATGAGACTTTAGAACCAGTGTCTCAAGGTGGCGAGTTCAGTGCAGTGCCCTGCAAGATTTTGCAATGCTATGTTCTGGGTGGCACTGTAATTGTTATGGGCAGGCGTGGCACTTACCATCATGTGTACGAATTGCTCATCTCGCTAACAGCCATCATGGTTATATGATGATACAAATGTTATTATTGCAACGGCACAAATGACTCTTGGGGAATTGTCTTATCTCGACTATGAATTCGAGTTTTAATCATTTTTAATGTCATCTTGATGTGAAACCTTATTATTATGATATGATTATGTCACAATATTCAATCGATATAAATATTGTAGTTCAAGAATTCATTAGTAATTTTAATCGCTTTGATGTCTATTATATACTATATTTTATCTCTTGTATTTTGAATGTAAAAGGTAGAGCTATTGATATGATATTCTTTACACTAGTTTTAAGCACAACAACTATTATAATAAATATATATTTAAAAGGAATTATTATACTTATTGCCAATTGGAATTTTAATACATATTTTGTTTTATATTTACATCAGAATGATAATGAGATTGATTTTATGCGTGTTTGATTTTATGTATTGTTATTGGATCTTATCAGATCGTAAATGAAATTAGTGAACATTGTATTTACATCACTTCGATAGAGCCGTATTAAAGGTGAGAAGACTGTGGTAAAAATAATAGAAAGTTTCTAACAAAAATACGTATTTGAACCTAAAATGTAATATTATTCATATTTATATCGAATTTAAAAGTTGAAATTATAATATTGATATTTTAAATAGAAAACAAGTGATGTATTTTCGTTTCATTATTTCAGATCATCTAATTTATATGCTTATTATTGTATCATATTGGATATTTATTTAGATAATGATTACTTCATATTAAATCAAATATTATATATTATAATATAAATGTAGTTCGTGTAATTGATGTGCGGTATAACTGAATGTGTTAGATAATGAAATATTTAAAATTGTATTTAATGTGATTCAAACCTTTTTAGAATTCTATATTTATCTCATATGAAATAGGAAATTGTATGGATATGGTATTATAGATAATATAAACCTTCATACGCATTATAGGTGTCTAAATTATGCTCATTGGCTCGTTATGCATTTAAAATTAATGGTAGACGGGTAGTAAACAGTTAATAAATTTTATTGTATACTAGAAATAATTGATAGTGCCATTACATCGGCCATTCCATTTAACGCAGATGTTGTAAGCTGTAGTTTTAGATTTTAGTCACTTAACTGTCATGTTTGTATTTGTGTCTGTCACTACTATACTATAACTATATTAAATTAATGTGTTTTTTGGAATTGCACGTTAATCTCCCATCATACGGTTTCAGTTATACCTTTATACTGACTTGACAATTCATGCATTTACTTTTTTATTAAAAGAACCAGATACGTTGACTTCTACCACGAGTCTTGACTGGGGGCCTTTAAATTTGGAAGCACGAAGCAATCTATTTTTATTTCTGCAATTATTTTGCATTGGTTTCTTTTGTCATTCATGCTTTGATTCTATTTAATTTTATTTGTTGTTTGAAAATACTTTTAGGTGAGCAATGTAGGCAGAGACACGTCATCATTCAAAACTTTCTTCTTGCATTTATTTACAGTATAGAATGTAGTTTACTAATTATTTTCACGATAGTAAGGAATTTCTTTAGGTACGCTATATTGTAGCTTTACCTTATTATATTCATTATTTTAATGCTCTTTTGTACAAATCCGTTATATTTGTTTACTTTTACATTCCAGTGTATTGGTCGGCTTATATTGTGGTTAGAATTTTGGTGATTGTTTAGGCCTTTTAACTATATATTTGACCATAATGTCTGTTTTACTCATTGTAATATATTTGCATGTAATATTTTCGATGTATAACACTAACATACCGGGTATGTTAGTGTATCAAAAGTCTCATTTTTTTGGTAAATGTCACAATCGTTTCACAGCTAGATATTTTCTGTACCTCCATAAAATACGAGTCTCTTGGACGCTATTCCATTACCGACTTCCAAATGATTTATTTAAATTTATTTTTCTTTACATTCCAACTACTAGCTCAGTAGCATTTGAAAGCATACTCAAGAAAAAATCTAAGCAATCACCACATTCTATAAGCTTGAGGAAAATTAAGATAATTTTTTGACCATGTACAATTGTATTTGTATAGGTACTTATTTAGTTAACACTATCTTTTCTTATCTACCCTCAAGTTGTGAAATCTAAATGGTTAATGTTGTGTGAACATTCTTATCTAAATTTTTAATCAAACTATGCCACGGAGCTGTTTATGTTTTACATATTCAAAAAAACCTGGTAACTTAACCTGTAAACTTTGTTACAAATCCCATGTAATTTTGTAATATTTTATTGATTTTTATGTAATTTGTTTCAGATGTTTACACAACAGTGTTTTACCTTAAAATTATCACACATTACATTTATATATCATATATTAACTTGTAGATTAGGTGTTTTGGAACGGTGCACCCGCTTTATATTTCAACAGCCGTGTATTCGTATAGGTAAAGTAAGTTTTGTGAAGTCCTCACTTTATTGGTGATATGCCTGTGGCAGCTCGTTGGTATGCCACTAGACAGAACTCTCACATCCAATTTGGTGTCAATGTCGTGGTGGTCTGATTTTGGAGCTCATTGAGATTAAACTGATCTTTTCCGATTTGTTTTACAAACACTCATCCCAAATATACATTGGGAAATCATTTTCGGTCTTCGATCGATTTCAGATATTTCAGTGTTTGCTTGCCGAGACACCGATTGGTTTGATGCCAGATTGGACGGATATCGCCAGCCGGTAAATCACATGGATTGATCTATTCATCTATTGATCACTTCGATCTATTATCAGAATTGCCGCAGGCGTATGACCTGCACTAGAGGACTATTATTTACTAATTACCTATTAAATACCTAGTAATGTAACTTATGTTTCTTCTGATGATGATAATTGTCTAGGGCCCCGTTTCGGGGTCGCGATTAGGTCGCATTATTGCATTTTGAATAAACTTTTATTATATGTGGATATCATTGTTTTATTTGTCACCCTCTTGACATCCTCTCCTCTAATTCCTGGTGTTCCAGATCTATGTTACCTATAATTATTATCTGAACATCGCCGTGGGTATGATTCTATTTTAGGGAGGTTGTTATGTATTGACACACGGCGTTAATTAATGTTCTTTATTTATTGTTTATGTTCCGTAAATAAAATTATAAAACTAAGATAATCGCACATTCTGCTATAATTTGCAATAGTTAGTACCCAGTGTATCTCCAAAAAAGTAAAAACTGTTTGAAAGCTCAATTTTCCCGGATTTTCCCGCCACAAGCAAAACATTCCGCCATGTAAAAATGATTTTACATTGCAAATATGAAGTCATAAATTTTTATTGTTCAAAATGTCTATAATCAACAAAGTTTATGCGAAATAAATAGTTATAGTAAAAAACGATTTTAGATATTTTTGTTTATGGCAATGATCAAAATCGAAAACAAAGTAATGTCAATTCGATATGACATCTGTCACTGCTCAAGCACATGCGTATGGCGTTCGCACTTTCGCATGCACTTCGCTTTGATATTAGGCAATTTCGGCATCGTGAATCGCCACTGTCCTTTAGCGTGGTACTATTGTGAATTAGAGTAGGTTCTCGTTTTTTATAAAAAACCAACGAGTTTCTTGCCGATTCTTCTCGTTTGGATGTAATTCCGAATCTGGCGGTCGAGTCAGTGAACTTTCAAACGTGCCCTCTTGGGGCCTATGCGAATAAAGATTTTGACTTTGACTTTTAACATCCACTCCTATACTGCCTCTCACATTGTCTAACTGTCTATCGCCGGCCTACGGACATCGACACTACATCTCACGACGATCCCGGCTTCAATGTGGATATTGAACACGTGGTAGACCACAATCTACGCACGGCTCCGAACGACGCTTCAACCGTTGCGCAAATATCTCGGCGGGCTAATTGTTGTACCGAAGTGGCCCAAACGAGGAGACATAACCTGCGCTCCGCCAGTGGTATGTTTGCATTAAGAAATAACATTCATTTACATATTTATTTCAGAAACATTCTGGCTTAGAGACTTTAGAACTGACTGATGTCTCAAATTGACAAGCGTAGTGCAATGCCGCACAAGATTTTGTAATGCAAAGTTCTGGGTGATACTAGCTGTTATGGGCAGGCGTAGCACTTACCATTAGGTGAACGATTTGCTCGTTTCGTTACTTAGTACCATATAAAATTAGCTTTTTAGAGCTCTGTGAGGTGTGTGAAGTGGTGAATAAATGTTTAAATTTTCAATTTACAGCATTGCGGGTTGGCTCTCCAATTCTCCATAGCCTGGAGTACTTGATGAACTCCTACGAGTGGTCTCCAGCAGCGGCAGTGGCCACGGACGCAACACTACAGAAGTGCTTTTATTACAGTTGTGTTCTCAGCACTGAACATGTTAAGTTTATGACTTGCAAAGGTGCAATATTTTTGCCTACTTGCAATAAATGATTTTAGTATTGAGTGGTGGCCACGAAAGCAGCAGGCACAGGGTGAGAGAAAGGAATGCTTGCTCGCACTGGCATTTTGTAACTTGGAGCAAGATACGAAGAGGGTATATTTTTACAATAGTATCTTAGTGTTGTAACCTAAAGTACAAAAACCTAGTTACGCCAGAGTATATTGGAGAAAACAGATAACACACTTGCAACATAGTAATATAACTGCTGTTAACATTGTGTAGACCTGTTTGTTAAACATATATTGTATTGCGTTTATTTAAGATTTACGGTGTTTCTATAGTGTTGTGTTTTTTCTAAACATTGGCAATTAAAATATGATTCTAAATACAAATAAAAATATAATTGAAAAAGTTCGTTTTATTTCATAAACAACCTTATTTATTTATTTATTTATACTTTAGGAGATAAATAATATGTACAGGCATCCTAGTCTGATACCCAGTTCATGCATGAAAAAAGTATTGAGAGCATCCGGCTTCAAAACAACACTTGGCTAGCATAAGATACACCTATGTCATATTTAATTTTATAGTCTTATACCTGTAACCTGACCACGGCGCGCCGTAAGGTCCATATAAATTTAAAAGTGCATTATTTTTTTTATTTGCAATAAATTATTTGAGTTTAGAGTTTAGTTTTAAAAGTGGTCGATGTCTTATAATTATCTTAAACTTATTTTTATTACAGCTCCATCTATCGAAAATTTGGTAAACTCCGTCGAAAGCAGAATTACTTTCCTAGGAGTTGAATGTAGTTCCACTTACAGCCGTGGAACAGCGGGACTAGTTACTTCTTATATTTTTATATTAATAATTAGGCTTTACATGATTTCTGCTTGACGTAAAGAATATCTGTGATTTAGCCAATGACGCAGATAAAAAATAATCATTCATAAAACATTTATTTATCTTGACAAATTATTGGATGTAAAACTACGACAGACAGAACGAAACATCAACATTCTAAATAACTTTTCTTTTTTAATACACAACCATCCTCATTTTATGGTACTTTACGTTATCGTACTTTATGGATGGTCCCTAGTTCATTTTATAGTTCTAACAAAGCCGCCAAGTTACGACCTCGACAGAAGCTAACTAAGCTGAGGCCTGGCTAATAAATCGGTGCCCATATACCAGGGTTAGCCCTTAGCATCCCCTTAGGACTGTCCAAGGGGACAGTACTCAAGTTTTACTTTTCCAGGTCCGTATAGTAGTCACGGGTAGCGTTATTATGATTTCTTTTTACTTATCTATATACTTACTTAGGTGGCAAAAATCGAAAATATGAACCTGTAATATACGAATGAAAAGAAATATAACCGTAAACAGTTAAAATACGGTGTAATCGTTAGTAGTTCTCTTTTCGTTATTATTACAATGGTTTTTTTTTTCTCAAACTTGTGTTTTTTCTTATATATGTGTGTGTGTATCTGTGTATATCTGTGAATGAGTGTGTGTGTGTGTGTGTATTGGTGGAATATGAACCATTATTACTTTGACTGCTGAGCCGATTTGCTTGAGTAGCCACGGGTGCGGCTCTGCACACTCCATAATGTTTTCCCATACAACAAACACAAGGATTGTTTTTTCCCGCACTCGCGGCAAGTTATGAAAAACACGACAGTTGCGTTCTCAGCACTGAAAGTGTTAAGTGTTCGTTGACGTGTACAAGTGTGGCCAAATGACACAAACCCAAAAACATGCCATTTCGTGTTCTCTCCCAGGAACTTACACTAAGGCACCCACAACTTTACTGAATCGTGACTTTCTCACTTAGTTTTGACTAGACTACCAACTGACTGGGATTCGACTGTTTGACTTGAAAATGCATACTGTAAACCATGAAAATTATTATTAACAAACTAAAGCAAAAAAAATGGCAATTATAATCATCGGTTTATCATTATGAATACCACGACAGCTGTCACATGCATACAAGATTTAACAACTTAGCGCACCGAACTCAACCCCCGCTTTTATATAATCAGGTGGAAGCCCCCATCATTTACGAGATTTAGATGCAATATCCGTTAAAATTGCATAGATGTGCCATTAAAAGTTGCTTAATAATTCTCTCGCAACGCCCGCTAAGTGCGAAGTTGCACGTGTAGTTTATAAAGCTTCTAAAAGTCTGTTGTACTTATAATATTATACACTAGCTGCGCCCCGCGGTTTCACCCGCGTAGTTCCCGTTAATACGGACATAAAATATAGCCTATGTTACTCGCTGATAATGTAAGCCCTTATTGGAAGAATTTTTAAAATCAATTTATTGGTTTAGGCGTGAATGCGTCACAAATAAACAAACACACTCACATTCAAATTTGTAATTATTATTTGTGATATTAAGTCGTTGGAGGGGGAAGAGACCTAAACTGGATCCAGTTTAGGTTGAACATGGCAGCAACATAAAAAATAAGACGTCACGGTACGATTATGCGACGCGGTTCAGTTTAGGTCTTCAATTGAATCGCTATAAGAGGTCATGGTATGCGTCCTGGAAACTCCTACTTTAGTTTACGTTTCTATTATTATTAATATAAATAAAACAAAATTGTAAAATAAAAATTTAATTAGACTAAGTTACTCCTTACAACAATAGCTATCTGCAAGTGAAAGACCCGTCAAAATCAGTCCAGCCGATTCGGAAAATAGGCGGAACAAACAATCAAAAACAGCCAGACAATCAAAAATTTTAAAAATTGTATTTGATGTAAGCACCGTACCTATATAATACTTTCATAATATGCATTTAGTAAAAAGCTGTTAATTAGAAATTACAAACAGACATTTCTATTTTATTTATTTGTATGTATAGATAATGTCCTGCACTAAGAACGCCCTGATACTAAGTCAAAATCGATCAACACAAAAAGGCAAAAAAAAATCTTAAATCATCTTTATTTTATAGTAAATACAATCTACATATATATCTATATGAACACGGACTGGCCTGACAACTGACACTCGAGCCTGGAACTCTTCATAGGTACGAGGCCTCTCGTCTGTTCCATTTGCGAACAGCCATAAAATAACCCTTTTATCATTTCGTGGTATTATGGCAGTTTACTTAACTTTCTCCCGAAAGCTTACCAACTTATCTGTTTTAGCAAACTTTCGACATTTACTGGTACGAGCTTCCTTTCATGGATTCCGAGGCACAACTTTACATATTATATCAAAATAGTTACGAGCTCGTTGTGCCCTAGTACATACTTGGTGTTAATTATTGTCAGTTATTTATATATTTATACCTAACTAAAATTTGGTCACGTTCCTCTTAAAACTTTCTCTAGTTAATTTCAAATAACTTAACACGTTCATTGCTGAAAACACAACTGTAGTGTTTTTCATAACTTGCCACGAGTACGGCAAAACACAACTGTTGTGTTTGTTGTATGGGGAAAAACTATGACGCGCGCGGAGCCGCACCCGTGGCTAGACAAGCAAAACGGGTCAGCAGCCAAAGTGTTACCAATAATTTTGGGAGGTTGTTCGACCTATACGATCGAATTTTCTAGAGGTTTTCCTTTACTGTTTTTAACATTAAAATTAATTATTTTTAGTGGGAGGTCTAAACCGGATGCCTACGGGTGGTAACCACTGTGTTACTGATCAGCCAATAAATCGATCGATAGAACAACGTATCAATAGGCGTCCTCTGGGGTCAATGATTGAATGACTGATATCATCTAGAAACTCATTTCCCAAAGTGGTCCAGGTGGACCCCCAGGGGTCCACGGGAGACTTGAAGGGGATCTACGTTGGCGTGACAAAAATAAAAATTATTAACTATTACAATTAAGGAACCAATACCATTTAGGA
This sequence comes from Campaea margaritaria, assembly GCA_912999815.1. Taxonomy (NCBI): domain Eukaryota; kingdom Metazoa; phylum Arthropoda; class Insecta; order Lepidoptera; family Geometridae; genus Campaea; species Campaea margaritaria. The sequence goes on from OU538788.1 coordinate 15,415,754, forward strand.
ATTAATTTGTTTGCATTTATGGGAGTTTATATAGCTCTATCCCATTTTCTGTCTCTCTCATTCTCTGCAGTCTATTTTCGAGGGACGTCACGTCACGTTTGTCATTTATTAGTATGTTGTGCCAATCTAGGCCGTTCAGTTTAAGGCCTTAAAATGAACTGCATGGAATAAGAATATACGTGGTTACCCCCCAGGTTCACTATTTCTAAATAAGGCAAACTACAAAGTTTCACTCTACCCTGATTAGATTTTTTTCCACCCCTTACTTAACATTAATTTGTTCTCCCTACGTCGTCAGCACACAGTTAACAAGAACGAATGCGAACACTGTACTTACAGTGTACTCGGTAACAGTGTCCGAGTACCCGCAAAATGCGTAAGTTACTCAATGTAACATGTAGATAAAACATATTTGACAGATTCCCCGGTTCTGGGAGCGATTTGATAAGTAAAACTTCTTTACGCGTGCTTGACTTGGGGGGTAAGCTGGCGAATGCGTTACGAAAAGTGTGATCGGGCGAGGCGAACGGAAGGTGAGAGGGAGATATAAGTTAGTAAAGATAGAAAGAGAGAGAGTTACTTTTCGTGTTTTTTTTATTATCTTTAATGTATATTTTAAAATGTTTTTTTTATAAATAATTATTTTTTTAGTTGAAATTTTGTTTCTACTATGTGTCCCAGCATACATTTCGTTTTTTTAATCTCACCTGATGAAAATAGCCGATTTGAAATTTTATCAGCCATCAAACCTTCTTCTTGGTTTGAATGGCTCGTATAAAGCTAAGCTAAAGAAAAAGAAATGATGCAATAGCACTAACGATCCGTCTTCGTTAGAGTACCTACCTACTTGTGTACAACAGCCTATCCAATTCCTAGAAGACTAGGACGAAGTTCTTTTTCTTTTTTTTGTTTGACGAGACGAGCAATTCGTTCAACTGATGGTAAGCGCTACACCTGCCCATAACAGTTACAGAGCCACCCAGAACTTTAAAATGCATAATCTTGCGCAGTACTGTACTGCGCTCGTCACCCTGAGACATCGGCTCTTAAGTCTCATAATTATGCCCAATAATTTTGCTGGAAACAGTGCAGTTCATTGAAAATTCGCTCTAGTGCACAAACGCTTATAAAATATAATTATGGTATTACCGGCTACTATGGGTCGTACTGTCTCGGGTTCAGTTACTGCATTATATTGTGTATGGAACTAATGTAGATTTACAAGAGCTGGCGGTAGCATGGTCCACGGTTTACGTTAACTGTTGTTTATGATTTTAGTTGCAGTCATTTGTCTAATGCTGCTTAATGGGAATATGCAAATTTCGCTTCTGGAAAAACTTTCTAGAATTATTATTCACTATATTTATTTAACTTCTTAAATTTAAATTTCTTTTACTATTATTTACAAAACTAATAAAAATACAGTCTAACTAGTAAAAATATTATAAAAGAAACTTAAACCTAGGATACCACCGGTAGCGGAGCAAGGCCCAGGCTACCGATGGTTAGGGCTGCAGAGAGAGGAACCTCCTGACAATACGCGCCGTGTCGAGGAGTACTGCCTTCTGCATCCGACCCTTAATCCAGCCGTCTAGCGAAAGCCTCTTAAGGTGTTGGTCGAGGCTCTTCGCTTATCCCACTGCAGGAATTGTGGGTTCATAATTATCGAAATATATATAATAATTATAACGTATGTACCCGTAAATTTTGTTCAATGACCATTCAAAATGAAGGATACCCTTCGAAGTTGAAAAATCGCGCACATTGAGCGAAGGCAGTTTTTTTTAACTTTTTTACATATTTTTATACAGTGTAACGTACTTAACTCTAGCCGCATAAATAATCAACCAATATCCATTCTAATGGAGCTCGCCCCGTGACGTCCTAAAGGACACAGAGGCCATGAATATTGAAACCGTCTCGTTAACACTGTGAACATGAATGGTAGAGTACAAACATTTAATTACAAACGAGAATTAATTATTGATGGCCATTAATTGCCAAGGATGTTATCCGCACTAAACTGCTAACACTATAAAGAGATAAAGTTTATCTGTTACACATAATCTCTGAAACTACTAAGTAATTCGTGAAAAGTATTTAAGTGAAAATAAAAAAGCAGTAGTGTGCAAACATTACTGTGTTCCAGAGGGCAGCTTCAAGCGAAATTACTGGGCATAATTATGGGACTTTAGGCCGATGTCTCAGAGTGACGAGCGCAGTGCAGTGCCTGGGTGGTGCTGTGACTGTTATGGGCAGGCGTAGCGCTTACCATCGGGTGAACGTCTTACTCGTCTCGTCAATCAGTCAAATAAAAAAAACAACTGATGAAAAGCCTAATTCCCAGTGCGGACACGTACCAATGGGTTTCTTGTAGAATGTGTCATTATCACTGGCTTTTCGGTAAAGAAAAACACCGTGAGGACCCACATGCCCGAGATTTATTTTGGAGGTGAGAGATCCACAATCCGCACCGGGTCCCGGTGGTGGATAATGGCTCGATCAAGAGTCCAAATCTTGGTGAAATTTCTACAACAAGTAATTACTAAGTGAGTTTGTTGTAAATACAATAACATTTAGAAATACATTGTGTCAAGTTATTTAACTTACAAAGTGTTCCTGGTAGCGAATGTAACAAAACAACGGAAAATGGAACCTTAATTTCCACGCCATAAATAATAGCACAAAAGAAGACAAAACTTTTAATCGACTGGAAATAATCGATATTTTTACAAAGGAGAGAGGAACAGCGACCGCGCGCACAATCGAAGTAATTTTATTCCAGTACCTAGTGTCTGCGCGATATTGGAAAACTAAATGCTAAAACTGCTAAGCGTACACAGATTAGTGCTTAATTAATCACAGTCTCAGTGTCGGCTTCTAGTTGATAGTAATAATTAATCTTCACCATCCAATCGAACTGCCTGTCAGTGCCACTATTTACAGCTAGATGTGGTATGGAGTGGCCACAGTCAGCGCTTGGACATAGAATAAATAAAGTACTCCATACAGAAAGGACAATAATTTCAGCGTAATCCACGTCCTCACATGTCTACGCGCAATCATCGGGACAGTTAAAAGTATTACACCTCTAAATGTACTAGAGAAACGATTTTTATCAACCTTCATACGAGAGTTTGACTTTTTTTCGCACAGCATGTGTGTGTGCTTACAAAAATCGAATCCATGATAATTATAAGTTTTTTTAGTAGAAGATTTCATAAGCTGCAAAAATTGTAGAGGTAAGCGACAGCTGATAACGCCGCCAAACGCGCCACACCCTTTCGCCTTGATTGGGTTTCTTTGGCGTTTCCATTTTCGGTTGACAGTCCGCGCGGAAGATTAATGATCAGATTATTAATGATTATACAATAGTCAGCAAATACGACGTCCATTCATAACATTATTGATTGTGATAACCAACCTAACTATAACCACAGAATCCCTTAATACTTATTTCAATATGTACCTAGATTAAGGGTGCGTTTATCAGATTTAAATAAAACACGAGCGAGCCTTAGGATCATGCTTTGTTGTTATTTTTTTCTGGTCTAAGTACAACAGAGAATTTTCTATTGTAAAAGGCTTTTAGTCGGTCAGGCCCTTAATTATTCAGAGCGGATATGTTTTTAAGTGTCACCACTTAGGAGCCAGACAGGAGTGGAGTTTTAATAAGTCGACCTCTAGCTATAAAGAAATCATAAAAACGTCCCGTCACCACGTTTTTTGATCCAAATAATCCTTTCCCTGAGACGGGTTCTTTGAAACAACGTGAAAACAAATAAAGTTGAAAAATTTGATGCCAAGCAAAAGAAGAAGTGCTACCGCTAGTCGCGACCGAGGACCCCGGTAATGGCCGCTCATAAAAGAAAAGACATCAAAACGACTTCCAAGAACCGTAAAGCAAAGTTTAAACGAGTCTCTTTCAGTTAAATTCATTTAAGTTCAGGTCGATTGCAGTTTTAATTTTATACGTTGAAGTTTCGTCTCCTAATTAACGGCCTCCGCGTGAATGGACCCACACTTGGCGTTTTTCCGTTTGCGGGCAGCTCCAAGGACGTTTTAAACATTACTCTACGGACCCGAAACACATCTAAGCCTGGAAACAAATTTATAAAAACTGTCGGTTTTGGCGGGGGTGCGGAGGGGACGTAGTTGTGAAAATAAAGATCGATAACAATGGTCGGAGATCGCGAGTTTACTCCCGTTATGCCGAACACTCGATCATATAACTTCAGCAGTGGGGTCGGGAGAGGGGGGAAATGTAAAGAGCGTGCGTGATCCTTTGGTTAGATCGTTAAAGGGCAACTAGTACGTGGCGTCGTAATTAAGGAACGCGGCATCTGAAGTGGTGGAGAATGAGGTTTCTGACATTTTTACATACAAGTTTCAGAGTAAATGTTTACAAGTCTCAGAGTAAAAGTGCCAAATTGAACTTATGTCGAGAAACAGAAAGGAGACGTTGTTGATCAACGATCAATTTGTTGTATTTGCCGACTTCTAAGTAAAGGAGATATGTACTGTTTTAATTGTAATGAAAGACCTATGGTTGTCGCGAATTACACTCTCATTTAAATTACTAACCCGGTCTAGCTTAAAAAACTAAAAAAAAAACTGAATTTATTTTAAATTTCCCGCTACAAGCGAAACGAACCATCTTAAGTCTTCTACAGGATAGTATGCGATGGAGTTGCACAACTTGATTCCTCCATCTCCTTTCCGGCGTCGGACATCGAGACGTACGTAAACACAGCATCCGTACATGGTTGGTTCTTATACTCTATACAATATCTATTTCTCCTATTCAAAGCGGTTGGCGGACATACCCTTCCAGCGTCTTTGTTTCCCGAGAGCTAATAATCATCTCGAAGTTTCATCACATAATAGATAGTACTAGTTTCATGTTGAATGTAAGTAAATAGGTATCTTCTAGGCATTCGTGGCCCGTCGGCCGCGTCGTCGCTTACCATCATGTGACACTGCTGTCAAATGCTTGACTATTCGGTGCTAAAATATCGTGGGTAGGTACAGGGTGCTCGGGCCTTCACGCTACAAGGGTAATCTATTCAGAACCATTACAATGCCCGTCCAGTTTACGGACGAACGCATCGCGTTCATTATGACAAACCTATTTTTTACGGACGTAGAGAATAGACGGGGTTGGGTCCGTCTACCCGACGTCCGTTGAGACTAATTTTATCACGTGAGTCCAACTTAGAAACACCACCTATTATAACAATCTAATAATTAAGGCAATTGTGTAACGAGGCTCAGTACGCTCACCTGATGATAAGGGTGACGCCTGTTCATAACAGTAACAGTGCCACCTAGAATCTGTAGCGGCAATGCACTGCGCTGGTCACCCTGAGACGTTAGTTCAAAAGTCTCAAATGCACAGTAATTTCGCTCTCTGAAAGTACATAATGTCCCAATTAGGCCCCGAAACAACTCAAAGGATTTCAATGATATTAAACACACTAGAATATACATTATGATACTGTTTATCAGTAAAATTTGACATGTAATCTGGCTTTATGAATGACTAGCTGCGCCCCGCGGTTTCACCCGCATAGTCCTGTTCCCGCGGGAATTTGGGGATAAAATATAGCCTATGCTACTCGCTGTCAATGTAGCTTTACATTTGTGAAAGAATTTTTGATATCGGCCCAGTGGTTTAGCCGAAACCTTACATATTTCCATACATACTTTCATCCCCAATATTTATTTAATCCCCTCAAGGGTAAATTTTTACAAACTTTGAATGTCATATTTATTTATTACTAATCAAAAGCCTAAAAAATAAATTGCAAGCTTCTAACTTCAAAAATGACTAAACCTCCATACAAACTTTCATCCCCTGTTTCAATCCCTTACAATGCTTTTTTCGCATTAAAAAGTACCCTATGTCCTTTCTTAGGCTGTACCAAAACTGCGTCTGTAGCTAATTTCATTTTAATCAGTTCAGTAGTTTAGGCGTGAAAGAGCAACAGACAGACAGACAGACAGACAGAGTTACTTTCGCATTTATAATATAAAAAAAGTAGGGATTATTATATAGTGAGACTTAACTGTTTCACTTGTAAAAGTGCATTATTTTTGCCTACTTCCAATAACCGCTTTGAGTTTTAGCTGTGAAGTAAATACCCCGTTTGACATCCAGCCACCAAGGGCCATCTAGAAAATTCATTAGCGTGGTCGGTTTCTTACCACCAGTCAATATCCTCCCTCTGTCTACGGCGGGTCGCCTTTATCTTTATTGATACTGTCTTTCCACTGGGAAGGCACATCTGCTGTTCACCAAGTCATTCATCTCGTTGAATTGGCACTGTTTCTAGCGACATTACAGGGCATTGACTATGAATGCATTATATTATTTTGAACCTTGCCAATGCACTCATAAGGTGTAAGCCAGTGTAATATTAGATAATGATGTTTATAAAGCGGTGGTAGACTAGTGGGAGAATGTCTGCCTTCCGAGGAGAAGGTTGTAAGTTCAAATCCCGATGCGGGCACGTACCAATGTGTTTATGTAACAATGTGTTATGTATACGTAAATATCACTCGCTTTTCGGCGAAGGAAAACATGGGTGTGTTATCCACCAATCCGGAACGGGCTCCCGTGGTAGATTATGGCATAACCCGTGTGACCCGTCTCCAGCTGTGGAAAAAAATGGGTTGTAGATGAGGATGAGACTTTAGAACCGATGTCTCAGGGTGACGAGCGCAGTGCAGTGCCCTACAAGATGTTGTTATGAAAAGTTCTGGGTGACACTGTAGCTGTTATGGGCATACCGTCAGGCTTACTAGGCGCATACCATCAGGCGAAAGACTTGCTCGTTTCATTACTAAGTAACATAAAAAAACACTCGTTAAATATTCGCACAGACCTAAGTGTGGATCCTAACAATTCAATATCATCTTGGTATTTTGTTTTCTTATTCTTTTGTTTTTACTAATAAAAAAAGTTAAAAACCTATAAAGTTTTTCTAAGAAGCACCATATTACGTAAAAGGTAAATCCAAATCATGATCACAAAAGCAATACACATATTTCCAGTAAATACTTCCAGCCCATTCGATTAAAAAAGAGCCTTTATATATATAAAAATAAATTGCATTCCTTTCAAAGCACCGTAAAGCGGTAAAAAGCCTTCCGTACCCGCTATCTCAAGCGGAATAAAATACCCTCAGGTTTTCCAAAGATAAAAGTGTTCCTTCCTTTTATTTTTCAAAAACAAAAACAAGGTTATCTAGCTGTGTCACGAAAATACATTGATCAAGACTGCCGCCTGCCACCCTTCGAGGTTGCCCCCTTTATCAGCTTTCTCAAAGGTCGTCCGAGGTCAGCTATAATCACGGGCACCTGTCCTTAAACGGCCTATCGCAAGATTTTCAACTTTTTGTGACGGTATCTGGCTGACGTATCTCTGGAAACTGAAAATGTGTTTGAATTAGTTAAGAGTCCGCCCGCATTACTACAAATCTTCGCTTTAAGGGTTACTTTTTTTAATGAAGGCGATATATTTTCTAATTTTAATAACGCGTCCAAACACACACACACACACACACATCCAGACCCGTAAGGATTTCTTGTATATAGGAAAGGAACAGTGTAAGCTATGGATCCGCAAACACCCAGATCAAGAGCAAATGCCGGTCTCACATTATTTTTGCTCTACGCGGGAATCGAAGCCACGACTTCACGCGTCCCAGTGGACTCATACCAACTTACGCCATGGGGGCTGTCAAAAAAAGTCCCTTACGGGTAACGACAAACTTACGTGGAAGGCCCGAAATATAATCTGGGAGCTTATGAGAGCATAATGTAAGTATCTCAAATAAGAACTAATAATAAAAAAAAAAACTCAACCATTGATTGTGTCAGATATACCTAACTTTGCTCGTAGGGTTATGCAACTGTCCTATAAGAATACTTTGGCTACCTTTAAAATACTTGGGCTACCTTTAAGAGGGTTGCCTAAGGGACGTCTCGCTAAACTTTTAAGTAAAAACCCTATTGCCAACGCCTTAATTTCATTCCTTTTATATTTTTTCAGCTTACAGCGGAATGAGTAGATTCAGTTGGGCAAAGTGCCTATTTTGTTTTAGCGTCTTTAAGGACCATTTGTGTAAGGTTCAATTTGGTTGGTTCTTTGTTATTAGAATAATCGCCTACTGACCGTGCTGTCTTTTCATTTGATGATGTAGGACTAGAGATATTTGGCTGCTCTCGATTTCCCGAGTTTTCCGAATGTTCTCGAAGGTTAGGCCTTCCTATTTCGATTTCTAGAGCTCTACAATGAGTATGCCGAAGCTTTTCTTCGTATTGATGAAGCAAATTTGAAAAATTCACAGCAATATTGTACTGTACCTTTCTATTTTATTCGATATATTTATTTAGTATTCAATATACATATTTATGTACTTAGAAGATATTATATTATTAGACAAAAAAATAGGTATGTATTGCCATGTCGCTTGAAATATCGAAAAGTGAGGAGTTTACGGTAACAGAAATGATTCGCTAAAACAATCGTAGTCAAAATCAAACGGATATTTTAAAAGTCGAAAAGGGGTTTGACTAAGGTGGTTTGAAAATAAGCACTAAAATATATCAAACTAGCTGCGCCTCGCGGTTTCACCCGCATAATTCTAGTTTTCCCGTTATAACTCTGCATTTCCCTGGTCAAAAACCTAAGTTACTAAAGAATTAAAAGATAGACATATGCCGTCGCAGGCTTTTTTTAGAACTTTTAAAGGAGAACAATTCCGTTGAACATAATTTTAGCCAGTATAGCGCACGCAACAAAAGCTTATAAAATAAATATTTTTTTCCGTTTTCACACATTCTTCATTGATGCTCCGCTCCAATTAGTTGTAGCGTGATGTTATAATAGCCTATAATAGCCTTTCGACCTTTGCATAGCCTTTGAATAGCCGTCTATTCAACAAAAAAAGAATTGTTCAATTCAAACCAGTACTTCCTTAGATTAGCGCGTTCAACAAAACAAACAAACTCTTCAGCTTTATATATTAGTTTAAAGATTTGTTGCTGGTTGTTTCTATGTCGGATATGGGAGTGGGGTCTCAGGTGTTACAGTTTGTTACCTTGCCCAAGGGGCTGGCTTAACTACTGCCATTAGCTAAGCACAGACTGATAGAAATCCGCACATAACTTATGAAATTAAGCCATGGGTTGCAAGCCGACCGGGCTAAAAAATACACAAAACCACCACGTTTTTAATAAGTAACATTATTATAAAGCAGATAAGTACCACTAGTGTAAAGCTAAGTACACATTTGTCTGACATGTCGTGTCGTGATACATCAGATAGGTATCGGTTTCATACATTTACACAAGCCGTCATTACACACTGCGTCGGAGAAATGTGAATGCTACATTATTAAATGTATGAAACCGATACCCTTTCTGATGCATCACGACACGACGCGTCTGACAAATGTGTCGGCGGGTTTATAGAATAGAATAGAATAGAAAAACTCTTTATTGTACACCAGAAACTAAATTAAACACAGTACAGAAGAATTATACACACAGAAGAATAAAGAAGAAGAACAAGAAGAACAAAAACAGAAGAATTATATTAGAATTAGAATTATTATTATTATTTTGTGTTTATGCACACAAATAAGATGTACCTACAACAGTTTGCCGTTGTCCACAACTTGCAGTCGTCTCACCATTTAAAAGGGAAATTTCCTTTTCCTTTTCCCCCTAGCTCAAAGTATAACCAGTTAATCATTAGCTTAGAGAAGATGATAATTATTTGATTTATTTTTTATCTTTCTTCTTCTTCTCTTTGTGTATGAGACTAAAGTGCGTTATTTTTGCCTACTTTCAATAAATGATTTGAGTTTTGTGTTTTATAATGTTATGTCACGAATCGCACGAAAAAGCCGAAGCCGAAGACAGCGATCTCTTCCAGACAACCATGCATGGCGATGAGCAACAAAGAGATGGGACGGTGGCTTACCGGTAATACGTATAAATAAATAAAACTTAGTTAGGTTGGTGTTATTATCTCTAGATAAACTCTTCAGCTTTATATGTTTGTATAGATTACGCCAACTTGTTTGCTTAATCAGATGCGTTCAAATATGTAGGAACGTTGGTATTTTAATTCAACAAGGCAGGGATGCGTAGAAAGCAGGTAAGTTGCGTGCTGGTAATGGGTTAAACAAGTTGGCCATCAATTTTTAATCTGCATTAAAAATATATCTGAAATTACTTAATAAAACCCAAGAGCCCAGATAATGTGCTACGAAATGAACGAGCAAAAGTTACAAATCAAATACCCGTTGAACTATACTGCCGGGTACAATGTAGATCCAGAAAACGTCCCGAAAAGAAAAGTCGTATTATATTCGCCAACAAAAATACTATCTTTATGACCTCACAATAATTCATAATCCGCCGCAAGGGAAGAGAGAAACGTAAATCATATCGCCCTCCTTTAGCACAATAGAACCTAACTAGGGTAATATTCTTTTATGAGTATACGAGATGCTACGTACAAATTAGTTTTTTTCAGTTTATTTCACAGAGGGAAAATTAAAACTCGAATGTACCTAGTTCTAGGATTATGCGTATAATCCTGAGTACACACACATTGCTTTGTATTCCACAAAGGCGATATTTAGTTCACCCACGAGTAGATACTTAGCAATTTCGCACTAGCGAAACTGACTAATTAATTAATAACTCTTGTGGATAATTGAAGACTGCAGTCGTGTTTCGCACCCACGACCATACGACCATTATTATATGATAATATATTTAACATTATACATAATTAGTTTCCCAGCAAACAAACAAGTAAAGTAGCGCAAGATATTTGCAACGCAACGCCCTATCTGGATGGCACAGCAACTGCCATATGTGTCAGAGTAGCGCTTAGGTACCATCAGGTAAACGACCTGCGAGTCTACCTACCATAAACAAAAGTTAACTGTACTCCTAATGTGACCAGATAATTTGACGTAGATTTACTATGTCAAATATTTTACACCATAATAACGTGTTGACGGGTCGGTACTTATGTATTTCTAAAATCAAACCTCAATAGAAAGCTCCAAAGTTAAACGATGCTTATAAAAAACAATTCTTATACATTAAGAAATAACTCAAAAGTAAAGGCAGCGCCTAGTTTGACAAATATATTCTAAGAGTTAATAGACACTATGCCTTTACGGCTAAGGAAGAGGGTGCATTTTACATTGGGCACCTCTCTTCGTTCATATCGCCTTCTTGCTGTACAACAGTAATATGATTGTGCTCCGCGCGCCGATTGAAACTAGATGGCGCTGACCAGCCTTAAAACACGCAAGCGTTTGTCGCGGCCGTGGCGGCATAATTTCCCGGTCACGCGTTTGAATTATTTTAGAGATCAGCTATGCAATGTTTAAGGAACTTGCCTAATTAAGTTTTGGAAAGCCCATTCGTTAAGAGTGCGGCTGTATTTAAACTATATTAACTCGTTTGTGAGACAAACGACTGAAACGACAAACGATACTAGTTTCTATTGACCACAGAGTGCTGTGTAATTCAAATTATACCGACTCATATTGGTACTAGATAGGGCTTTCTCCATGCTATGGCATAAGCAGCTATTAAAAAAAATTGCCACTATGAAAATGGCACATTAAGGTGGTTCGTTTCTGTTCTATTTCAAACAGTTTATTCTTTTTTAGAGCTACACCGGGTCACTAATGTAAACGAGACTGCATTTCGTGCCAACCGTAAATCGTTCGTTTCGTTTTTAGGTTGAAATATTTAGCACTAATGCACTATCGCTCAAATTTGTTGATAAATACTGAAATCATGTTTGACGGTTTATTGGGGTACTTTTTAAAGCGAAAAAAGGGGTTATGTAGGAGAAAGTTTGTATGGAAGTTTCGTCATTTTTATAGCTAGAAGCTTGAAAATTATTTTTTAGGCTTTTGATTAGATATAAATAAATATGACATTAAACATGTTACCCTTAAGGGGGGGATAAAAATAGGGGATGAAAGTTTGTACGGAAATATGTAAGATTTTAGCTAAATCAATGCAAAGATTTTTAAAATTCTTTCACTAATGGAAAGCTGCTTTAGCGACTAATCATTAGCGAGTAGCATAGGCTATATTTTATCCCCGTATCGCCACAGGAGCGGGAACTACCCGGGCGAAACCGCGGGGCGCAGCTAGTTCGATAATAAAAGTACATCTTGTGATGGATACAAATATTAATACTGGGAATAAAATTATTTATGCAGAAGCTTCAATCAATGCGACTTTTGCCAGCGAACAAACATAAACTAAAAATTAAAGCATACACGCACAGATTTGCCTGTCAGATCTGCCTGACAGATGTGCCTGGCAGGCAAAACTGCTGGTGTACGGCGAAAACATACACGGATTTGCCTGCCATCTGAATGCCCGATGCCCGTGGAAAAATCTCTCTTCTCCGTGGTAAAAAACTCTTGATCTTACTTGAACGTATAAACCGCGAAATTCAAGGATAGGGGGGGTCAATGGAGTTTGTTCCATGCTTTGAACGGGAACATGTACTTTTAAATATTAATTCGTAGTTTTGCAGCGGTCATCTTCTGTGGCGCAGACTCTAGTAAAGGACTGTACTGCGTACATACCTCGGGTATACCTTAACTTTATACTGAATAGATTCGAAGAACGTTTGTGTAGAGCGATTTACTTGCTTGCGAGGCAAAACATCCATATGTAATGGGTAGTTTCTGTAGTCCTTGTTGAAGAATCTGCTATTGCAATTCAATTTAATTGTAAAGTCAAATTTACACATACACATGCAATTAAGAATTATCAACATTTTTTTTTGACCGACTGACGAGACGAGCAGGACGGTCACCCGATGGTAAGCGCTACGCTTGCCATAACAGTTACAGTGTCACCCAGAACTTTGTATTGCAAAATCTTGCGCGGCACTGCACTGCGCTCGTCACCCTGAGACATCGGCTCTAAAGTCTCACATGCCCAGTAATTTCGCTGGAAACAGTGCCCTTCAAACCGGAACACAGTAATGTAATCACACTGCTGCTTGGCGGATGAATATCTGGCAAAGGTGTGGTACATCCCCAGGTGGTCTCTTGCAGAAGAGGCCTCCCACAGCAAGAGAAATATTTACCCATCCTCGTTTATACGATATTACTTCAATTTCTCAGAATAAGAACAAGCTAAGCTATAGAAGGAAGAATAAAGGCAGCAGCTGTTTCATAGCTCTCTTATTCATATCTAGTAATACAGCGTACATGACGTTGAGTGAAACAAACAACTTCTCACGGATTGAATCACGGATTGATTGGTTTGAAAGCTTTGCAGACGGTTCGGTGAACAACTGGTGACAAGTTGCCTTTTACCTTCTCATCATCATAATCGACCCATAACGTCCCACTGCTGGGCACGGGTCACTCCTCACTTTCGTGAGGAGGGTTAGGCCATATTCCACCACGGGGGCCAAGTCCGGATTGGTGGATTACATGCCTACCTCCGAAATAATTCTCGGGTAGGTACGTGGGTTTCCTCGCGATGTTTTCCTTCACCGAAAAGCGAGTGATGATTACGTACATATGTTTTTAACGAAACACATTGGTACATGCCCGCACTGGGATTTGAAAGCACGACCTTCTGATTGGAAGGCGGACGTCCTCCCACTAGGCTACCACCGCTTAATGCGCTGTTTTTGTCTATTATCCGCGGTCCGGATTAATAAACAAAATAATTAAATTAAATTATGTACAAAATAAAATAAATATCCTTGTCAGAAATATATATAACTCGCGTGAAGCTTTTGCCTTATTTCCTATCTATCGTATCGAGAAAAATTGAATAGCATACTTGTACAATAGTAGGAAATTTAATACGGCGACGGCGAAGCAATAACTTATTCATACCCAACGTATAACATGGGAGAAAAGTTTTAAAATGGAAGTATTATATTAAAATTGTGCAGAATAAATTTAGGGGTGTAGAGCCGACTGAAATTTAATATTACAATATTTTATTGCCTGTACATAGTTATGAAGGGGTGACAGTCTAGTGGGGGGGGGGGGGAGGGGGGACCAGGGCCGGATTAACCCTATCGGGGCCCCTAGGCAATGCAATTCTCGGGGCCGTTTACTTTGCCCTTTTCTTGTATTTTAAAATAGATCTTTTCTATTATAAAAGTCACTTTTCGGTGAAGGAAAACATCGTGAGGAAACCCACATACCTACCCGAGAATTATTTCGGAGGTAGGTATGTGATCCACCAATCCGGATCTGGCCCCCGTGGTGGATTATGACCTAATCCTCCTCACGGAAGTGAGGGGAGACCCGTGCCCAGCAGTGGGACGTTATGGGTTGATGATGATGATGATGATGATTACAAAAGTCAAGTCGATCACCAGCCAAGCAAGCGTCTCGTCCAGTTTTGAAAAGAAGAAGGTATAATATTGGTAAAGTATACAAATTCACAAGAAAACATTTTTTTTTCGAAACGAAGAAAACATTTTGTAGTCAGTGAGTAAACAGCCGTGAGTTGTTGCGGTAGTAGGTATGTTATCCACCAATCCAGACCGTGCTCCCGGGGTGCATTGTGCCTAATCCTCCTTACAAAAGTGAGGGGAGACCCGTGCTCAGCACTGGGACTATATGAGTTGATGATGATGATTATTATGATAGATAACCCTTAACCAGGACTAGGACAGTAACTAGGGAATCCGGACCTACGAGGACCATGGTCCTACAAACAAACAACAACTAAGTAGGCACCAATGTAAAATACAGTCTGGTTGATCTACGGTATAAAACATTGTTTTATTTTTATTTGACTGAGCGACGAGACGAGCAAGTCGTCCAGGTAAGCGCTACGCCTGCCCATAACAGTCAGCACCACCCAGAACCCTGCACTGCATATGCATAATCCTGCACCGCACTGCGCTCGTCGCTCCGAGACATCGGCTCTAAAGTCAGTTATTTTAAAATGTTTTAAACAGCATAATAATATACTGAACTTGCAATTTTTTTCAAATTGGGTACACAATAATTATATTATATTTGTCATTACTGTTAATTGTGGCTGTAACTCAATTGAGAAACCAATGCCTATGGAAATATTAAACTACAAAACTAACTAACACATAAAGCGCATTAAAAAGATAAATAAACATTTACCACGTAATCCGCCAGAATAATTCCAACGATGTGCACAAGTTATAAATAACAATATTATCCTAATTAATGCAGCTTTTACGTGAAATTAAGCTATACTTAAATCCCAACGCTGGACAAAGGGCCCTTTCGCGTAATTAACACAGAGGCTTAATTGTTGTTACTGCGGGTGTGCAACGGGAACGCTGATTTTAATTAATTTATTTTGTTGTAAGCTTCCTCAAGCTGGAGCGGTTCATTTTGGCAATTAGTAAGCTATTATAAGCTAGAGGCCGTAGTTTAACTAACTATTTAATATTGTAACTATAAAGTGAGCTAAAGCTCTAGGAATTTAATAAACCAAGTTATAGACAAGCGGTGGTAGACTAGCGGGAGAAAGTCTACCTTCCATTGAGAAGGACGCGAGTTCAGATTCCAGTTCGGGCACGTACTAATGTGTTTATTTAATAAGCATATGTACGTAATTAACACTCGCTTTTCGGTAAAGGAAAACACCGTGAAGAAACCCACATAAATACCCGAGAATGATGTCGGATGTAGGTGTGTTATCCACCGATCCGGATCGGGCCCCCGCGGTGGATTATCGCCTAAACCTCCTCACGAAAGTGAGAGGCGAGACCCGTGCTCAGCTGTGGGACGATATGGGTTGATGATGATGCGATACAAAAAATAATTCGATATTAACTTTTCAACCGACTCCAAAAAAGGAGTAGTTTGATTTTTACATCGTTTTAACTGGAACAAATATATCTCATCCAAGTAACCGAAATTGCGTATCAAGAGACGGCTTTTTTTTTTAATTTTAAATTCCTGTGTCATGCGAATGGCAGATTAAAACAAAAATTGATTTTAAATATAGATAATATTGGGGGGTATCATTTGGTCAGGATTGGCAGTGCCACCACGCGTCCTCGCATGTCAGTCGGTACGGATTAGCTGTGACACATATTGTGTTGCGACAGTTTTTAGAGAGTCTGAATGTAACTCAATTCCGAGCTGTTCTGAACGCATGTCACGTGCGAGCAGGACGATTTAGGGGATTTTTAGGGGCTCAGACGGCAGTCAACCGACCGTGGCGGCGGCTAAGCCTGCCAAGAGAATTTGGCAAGCCAACAGGTTAGTTTGGGATTGTTTTTTTTCAACCGTCTCCTTTCTTGTTTAATTCGCAAACGAGAAGTCCTGATGGAACCGCCAATTACCTCGTCACGACAGACTAAAACGGTCGGCCGATAGTTTTGATTCCAATCTATATGCAAGTGCGGATATTATGACGATTCTCGTCGGTATCTACATATTGATGACTTGCGGATGTGTGGACGGATTGCGACTATATCTGCGGATACGTTTGCTGATCAGCCTGCTGATGCATTTGTCGATGTGTAGTGGAGGTATTAGAATACAACTGAGCTATCGGCCGATCGTTTAGTCTGTCGTGTGCGGGTGTTATTCTGATCCAACTTATGTCGTTAACTACAAAAGTCTTCTGGCCTGAAATGCTACACAATTTGGGCATTTTGATTTGCATTAAAGTGCAAATCAAAATGCCCAAGTGGTGATGTAACTACGTTTTTTTATGGTATAATCGGCAAGCATTTGATCGCAGTCTCACAGTCAGTGGTAAATGTCGACGCGGTCGATTCACTCTCCACTTGAATACTTCCAGATTATAATATAGTTTTTTGGAAACAAAGACGCTGGTAAGATGCTCCATTCCTTTGCTGCTGCGGATTGGAGGAATGTCGTGAAACCATGGCGTGTTTCCGTAGGTCTTGTTGTCCGATGGTGGAAAGGAGATGGAGGAATCAAGTTGTGCAACTCCACCGCACACTCTTAGAAATGTACATATATGTAAACGACATAAAAAAGCTTTTTACGCAGGAAACCAGACCTTTATACATACAATACAATGCTTTACAATACAATATACATTTAAACTAACAGGCAGTACAATGGCAGCCCTATAGCTTGCAAAATCTTACATGCGACCTTTGGATGCCTATAGACACTACACACCTATATGTTTATTAACTCTCTGTGTTAGTTTATTTGGATATTTGTTTACACCAAGTCTTGCGAGTTTAACACGTTCACTGCCGAAAACACAACTGTCGTGTTTTTCATAAGATGCCACGAGTGCGGCAAAACACAACTGGTGTGTTTGTTGTATGGGAAAACAGTATGGCGCGTGCAGAGCCGCACCCGTGGACCCGTAGGCAAGCAAAACGGCTCAGCAGTCGAAGTGTTAATTAAATCTATAACCAGTTAATAGATTAAATCTATCTGCCAGTTATTTAACAGTTAAATCCATCCAATTTAAGGCCTTAAACTGAACTGCCCTGCTAACTGTTACCTTCAATATCGCTAAGCGTTCATAAGTGGACCAGACACATTTATCCAAAGAAATCGTAATAATTTGTTTGCATTTATGGGAGTTTATATAGCTCCATCTCATTCTCTTTCTCTCACATTCTCTGCAGTCTATTTTTGAGTGACGTCAAGACACATTTGTCATTTATGAGTGTGTGGTTCAGTTTAGGACCTTAAAATAAACTGCATGGAATAAAAATAAGTACGTGGTGACCCCCCGACACCGAACCGTTTTGATTTGATTGATTGCTTTTACAAATTGAAAACGCGCATCTCATTTCCGCTGTGACACTCCGATCCAGAAAAATTGTTTTTTTCCGTTCACCCCAGTTCTATCCCCGATTTCCATATCAATCTGAAATGCTTAATGCGAAATCAAGCTGTTGGGTATGATCAGCATTTTTTTATTTTTAAACGCAAAGTGCTTCCTTTTCTATTCGATTGCGATTGAATGTTGATGCTTGCATGGAAGCTTTTTTTTATTTGACTGTACGACGAGACGAGCAAGTTGTTTACCTGATGGTAAGCGCTACGGCTGCCCAACAGTTACAGTGCCACCCAGAACTTTGCATTGCATAATCCGGCGTAGCAACGCAATGCGCTCGCACCCTTAGACATAGGCTCTAAAGTCTCATATAGCCAGTAATTTCGCTGAAAACAGTGCCCTTCAAACTGGAACACAGCAATGTTTGCACACTACTGCTTGGCGATGATCTGGCAAAGGTCATCATAATTAACAACAGTCTAATACTAGGATTATTAACTTCGTCCCAAGCTCTCAGTACTGTGACAATCGGGCACTAACAAGTTAACTATACTTTATGAACAGTACAAAATGTTAGAAACGGAAACTACAACGTTATTTTGTATTTTTTTCTGTTCACGTGTAGCGAGCACGAGTGTAGGCAGGCAAGTGAAACAAAAAAAAAAAAAAACTCTCAGAGAATTTCAGTAGCTTTACTGAATCGTGACGTGAACTGCAATTTGACTTGACAATAACCGAGTGATTGGGGCTCGACATTTTGACTGTGTAACAAAAAACATCAAAAAGGCTTGATACAGGCTAAATGGACATATTGTGCGAAGTCAACATACAAAACAAAAGTGTACATTTTTCATGTTGTCCGTACACTGCTATGACACTTTAATTGCGTTTTATTGCGTATTGCTTCTCTAACGGGCGTATTTCCGAAGCACTGGTAGAGTCAATGGAGTTTTCCTTTTCCTGTGCGAGACTCAGGCATGAGTCACCACTTGAAAGGGAAATATCCTTTTTCTAACTCAAACCATAATTAGATAATAATCATTAGTTTCGTAGATCATAATATTTTGACTTATTTTTTTGTACTTCTATACTTATGTATAATATATTATTTTTTTTGACGTGTAAAAGTGCAATATGTTGCCAATTTACAATAAATCATTTGAGTTTGAGTTTTGTAGCTGCGACAGTAGCGTCAACGAAAAAGTCATTTCATAACTTATTCGTCTTAATATAACCGAATGAAGGCATAATTTTAACACTAACTGGGCATACTGGAATTAGCTATCTATGAGGTAGGTAAATGTACCTAAAACAGACTTTTAGAATTTAGAAGTGTCACATCTAATGGTACAAGCGATGGTAGCCTAGTGGGAGAACGTCCGCCTTTTAATCAGAAGGTCGTGAGTTCAAATCCCAGTGCAGGCACGTACCAATGTGTTTCTGTAAAACATATGTACGGAATTATCACTCGCTTTTCGGTGAAGGAAAACATCGTGAGGAAACCCACATATCTACCCGAGAATTATTTCGGAGTTATCCACCAATCTGGACTGGACCCCGTGGTGGATTAAGGCCTAACCCTCCTCACGAAAGTGAGGAGAGACCCGTGCCCAGCAGTGGGACGTTATGGGTTGATGATGATGTTGATGACATCTAATGGCGGGTCAGACTGGCGGCTGTTGGTGGCGATTAGCGTATTTTTTGCATTTAGCTTGTATCAATAATGTATTTCAACTTTTTGGTCTAAATAATTAACGTCGATCACCTGATGGTAAGCGCTAAGCCTGCCTATAACAGTCACAGCACCACCCAGAACCCTGCATTGCATAATCCTGCGCGGCACTGCACTGCGCTCGTCACCCTTAGACATCGGCTCTAAAGTCTCATATGCCCAGTAATTTCGCTGGAAACAATGCCGGAACACGTTAATGTTTGCACACTACTGCTTGGCGGATGAATGTCTGGCAAAGGTGCGGTACTTCTCCAGGCGGCATCTTGCAGAAGAGGCCTCCTACTAATAAATACCTTATCTAGTCTGCGTCTAATGTAAAATATAAAAAAATATACTTAGCGACTTATGAAGACAACGCAACGCCAATGAGAGATGCAATGAGGCGTCGCCATAAATGATTGAAGCTAAACACTCGTCAAAATTAGGTATAATACGCGTCCGCCCAGCATTTGTCTTGCACACCGTGATGTCGGTTTACCTATTCTATCATTGTCAGTTATGAGTCCTACCTCTCATTTTTGCTTTAAGCTTGAATTATTACCTGTCTGTCGTTATTTCCACCTGCCATCCAAAAAAATACAGAATCAAAGGAGATCATGGTTCGCTCATAATGCTTCCATTCATAACTTTTCCCGGACAGCGCAATATTTTACTAACCTGACAAAAAGTTCAATGTACAGCGCACTGTTTGATTGCAAGCCCCGGAAATGTCATATGGTGCACGTATTTATTACACCTGTCGTTCACGAGAACCCTTTTTCTTTTTTGACGTGGCAACTTCCAATAAATCGAGGAACGCCGCCGCCGGCTGCATGCACGAAAAAGTTCACACATTGTCCCGTTACGCTCATTGTACGCTTGCGCCGCATCTATCTCCCTTCTCTTCTTGGCAGGTTAATCATTATTCTTGCATTTTTTAAATCTGATTACTAGAATAATTTCAAGTATTTATTCCTTAAAAAATATTCAATTTTATTCATAAAAGCATGCAATCATTTCATCAATGTTTTGTTATGACGTTGTCACGTTAAAATATCGTCCGTAAACCAACTTTACAGACAATTTTTATTATTTATTTTTTGGACATGCACGATTAGTGCATTTAGCCAATGTCTTCTATTTAAAGCTATCAAGTTTTTTAGAATTTCCGTAGTTATAGTCAAAATGTTAAGTCTCAGTCAGTAGATGGTCTAGTCAAAGTCACGATTGAGGGGTGCTTTACTGAAACTTCTTGGAAATTCTGGAGATAAGTAACACGACATGACACGTTTTTTGGGTTTGTTTTGTTGGCCCACACTCGTACACATGAGAACGTAAAACGGATAATATTCCACCAACATTAGACATACACACAAATAAACACAAGTTTGAGGATATAAATACAAAAAAAACATCACGCAATTTTCGGTTTCTCGCCAAGTCTCACAAGAACCTTTCTGTTGAATTTTGAAACCATTTTGAATGGAAACTCTTCCCTAGGCGAATAAATTACCGAAATAAATAAAAATCCGAAGAATCTAGTGAGGCCAAAATTATGGAATGGGAATAAGCCATACTCCAATATTATGAGAGGAAGGAAGTCAAGTCGTTAGGCTATAATAATATTATTATGTATGGATATCGGACCGTTGTGAATTAATGGGCTCTATTTATTGTATCTAACATTAATTACGTAAACAGGAAGGATATACGCATCCATAGGGGACTGTGTAAAGATTAAATGTGATCTTATTATCCGAGAACAACAGTAACTGAGCCACGTCTACCTTTTTTTGCAAAACTAATTGTTATCAACGACTGAATGGATCCCGAGGATATGGCTATTAGATTTATTTCTGATTGTTAGTTTAATGGAGGGATTTTGATGGAGGTTTCGGCATTCCGAAGTTTTGGTTTCCACTTACTACATAGGATATCTTTAATAACTATAGTTGGTTGCCGAGTCACTCATCAAAAGTTAAATTAAATAGGAAAGGCTTATAACTTGCAATTTGTCAATAGATATTTATAAATACTAAAACTAATTAATTTGTTTATTTCGGCCTTTTAAGTGAGGTCTATGAAATCCACAGTGTTGTGAGTTGCAAGAGTTCTTTGAGTGGTTGTTAACACTAGCACTGATGGAGGATTATCGCGGAGTTTCGATTTAATGTTTTGGAACCACTGCATTACACTTGTTGTTAATCTTTTTCTAGTTGTATTTATTATAGATGACGTTAAAATTACTGTTGCACTGCTTTCGGGTGCTGAAGTAGTAGAAACTACAGTTTTAGAACTAGTAGATGGGACAGTCGAAGAAACTACTGTCTTGGAACTTTTAGATGGTATTGTCGTATAAGCTATAGTTGTAGGACTTGTAGAACGTATTACTGAAGAATTATTTGTTGTTGATAACACTATTGTAGTTGTGAGGTTTGCGGAAGGTAAAAATGTAACATTATTGGCATCCAGCACTCTTAGCAATTTTGGTAACTCTGAAGTGTTGTTAACTGATTTGGAAGGGTTCAAGTAAATTTCTGTTTCATTGTTTGGCGTCTGAATATGGGTTGCAGTATCTGGGTTCTTGCTCTGTATAGTGGATTCATTTAAATAATGTTGTATCGTTTCTACGTTACGTTTCGTATTATTAGCAATTTTTAGTTTATTTCTATGTAAGCTGACAAAAGTGGTATCGATTGAAGCTAGCTGTTCAGCTTCTGCATAGATACTTTTATTCCCAGTATGAATATTTGTATCCATCACGTGGTAAGATGTACTTTTATTGTCCAATTTTGCATTTCTTTGTACTACAATCGAAGTTTTCTTTTCCGAAGTTGCTTTGAATACGGTTGCTCGGATCCAAGAAAGAATGGGCCCTACGGCTATGAAAGCTTCTTGAGTTAGATGGTTATATTTGTTACCTGATATCCCAAGTATATAATTATTCATCAAAAGTGGCCTTCCTTGAATTTGTTCATGCCAGGGCATAATATCTCCAAAGTGTTTACTTGTGCAAATAAAATAGCCTCTAGATTCAGCGAATTGTTTTTCACAAGGCAAGACCACAGCTGCTTTCAGGTAGGGGGTTTTATGATCCAGCACAGGAGTAAATGTTTTGAGACCAGTCATAGTCAAGGGTTCTACTGCGCTGAGCTTCAAGAAGTTCTGACTTGCTGTATACTTGAAAACAATAAGCGCTATGTCATTCAAGTTCTCACTGTTCTTTCCAGAGTAGATATAGCTTCTGTCACGGGGATATGCGTAGGTTTCGTCTATGGGTATCTTCTTATTACCCTGTATAAAGAATTGACAGGAGCTGGCACATTTTTTTGTGGATATAGCAACGGTTGGTGCAATTAGGGTGCCCACGCAGCATTTGTTTGGATTTTTAGTACATTTATCACACGAGAGATGGACTAGTGCATTTAGGCGGATGCACTCTATGCAACCAAGTGCTTGGAGGACTGCGCTGCAAAAACAGAGTAATCTCCAGCACATAGTAATAAACAGCGTTCTAAAATGTTATCGCCTGTAGTGAAATACCTTCTACGTTTCAATAAGCGTTTCGTATCGCTTAACTATTTCGCAGTTGTTTGATAGGTATGTGTAAAACCGCCGTTATTTCCAAAACTCAAAACTCAAATTATTTATTGCAAGTAGGTCAAATATATTCCTATTATGATGGGACAGCATCTAACTCAAAGTCAAGTAAAATATCCAAGTCAGTCATTTTGGCCCCTGGATAACACACCTACCTATTTATGAATCACAACACACACTCAACTTTAACTTGAAAATAAGTACATTATACTTATTTTAAATTCTTACAGGGTTTCAGCCGCGCATTTCCTAAAGCTGTCCCTTTTGAATACTGTTATAGCTGTAAGCTGTCTGTGAAAATGTATTGGCTTATCATTCAGGATCGGCTTACATAATTCCAGAGATGACCTTTTTTCCTCTATACTAATATTTTAAAGAGGAAAGATCACTCGCTTTTCGGTGAAGGAAAACATCGTGAGGAAACCCACATACTTACCCGAGAATTATTTCAGAGGTAGGTATGTTATCCACCAGGTATGTTATCCGGACTGGGCCCCCGTGGCGGATTATGGCCTAATCCTCCTCACGAAAGTGAGGGGAGACCCGTGTCCAGCAGTGGGACGTTATGGGTTGTTCATGATTGTATGTTTGTTTGCTTTGAACAGGCTCCGAAACTACTGAACCGATTTAAAAAATACTTTCACCGTTGGGAAGCTACACTATCTCCGGCTGACATAAGTGGGTATTATATTATTAAAAAATTGGGGATCGTTACTAAAACTTCGATAATGTAACCCAAAGTGTAAAGAAATGCCCTGAAAATTTCTTACATCGTGTGCGCTGCAAAAACTATATTGATGATAGAACAAAATGTTGTACTACGACTTTGCAGAATACATTATTATCTACAAAAAGTGTCGCGACAGCATATGTCCAACTATTATAGTTATGAGATAATAGTTGACAATATTGTTAGCCTTTGCAGACCAATAAAACCATTTACCTTTAGTTATACTACTTCTATGATTATTATCTTCCATCCAACAGATTTATATATCAAGGATTCCCGCCATTTTTTATATCAAACAAATCCCTCGGCCTACTCGATTTTCAGGGCTGCCATCTTTGAAAAGAGGTTACAGCCCAATGCTGATTTATCTATTAATTATTAGTTTTACAATATGGTGTTCTTTTCTTTTAACAATGTATGTTAATTGAAATGCCTTTATTTGTACCTTGGCACTAATCCTTAAACTAAGCGGTGGTAGCCTAGTGGGAGAACGTCCGCCTTCCAATCGGAAGGTCGTGAGTTCAAATCCCAGTGAGTGCAGGCACGTACCAATGTGTTTCTGTTAAACATATGTACGTCAATATTATTCACTTTTCGGTGAAGGAAAACATCGTGAGGAAACCCACATACCTACCCGAGAATTATTTTCGAGGTAGGTATGTTATCCACCAATACGGACCGGGCTCTCGTGATGGATAATGGCCTAACCCCCCTCCCGAAAGTGAGGGGAGAGCCGTGCTCAGCAGTGGGACGCTATGGGTTTATGATGATGATGATGATTAATTGAATGATGATTTTTTTAATCCTTAACCAAATAGATTGCTTCATATTGAAGATTGCTTCAACACTTTAATATAGCTTTTTGAATTATTCAATTCGGACATTCCATTGGAAAGTTTTCACGAGTTCGAAAAGGTAAGTACCACTTGGTTAACAAATGCGATGTAGGCGTCACTGGGGTACGGGAAGACAGTCAATGCTAAGAAAATCCATCAATCAAATTCCGTTCAGTCGTTTTGGCGTGAAGATAGTAGTTAACGCGGGTGAAACCGCGGGGCGCTGCTAGTATAATATAAGTATACAGTACTAGCTGCGTCCCGCGGTTTCACCAGCGTAATTCCAGTATTCCCGCAATAGCTCTGCGTTTCCCAGGTTAAAAACCACCATGATACTTAGGAATGACTAATGCAAATATCTCATACAATAAAAAACATTTTCAGATTACCCAACTTTTCCTGTTTTCCAGATAACTTTTACAACTTTATCTTTCTTAAGGACCTTCTCCTGACAATAACATATAGAAAAAAACAGAATTAGCGAAAGTGGTGCAGCCGTTCACGCGTGATGCTGTGATCAAGGGAAATAGGGCCGGTCTCAAAGGCATTGGTTCCAGGGAAATTACTGGGCATTTGAGATTTTAGAGCCGCTGTCTCAGGGTGACGAGCGCAGTGCAGTGCCGCGCAAGATTATGCAATGCAGGGTTCTGGGTGGTGCCGTGACTGTTATGAGCAGGCGTAGCGCTTACCATCAGGTGAACGACTTGCTAGCCTCGTCAATCAGTCAATAAAAAAAAATTGGGATTGTATAGATAATATAAATTAAGATAAGGTAAATCCCCTTACCCGTTCTCGTTCACATCCGCATCCTTTATGGTATTTCTAGTTTTTGTTTTTATTTAGTATACATAATAACAATAAAAAAAAACACAATCGACAAGCGTGGGTTTCTATAGTTTCGGTTTTTTTATTTTCAAAATGAGTATAGTTTTGGGCTGTTACATTTTTGTCGAAATAAAAAACCAGCTAATGTAATGTCAATGCAATGTCATTTGTCAAATTTTAAGTGGGTACATAATTACTTAAATCGCAAATTTTTAAAGCGTTGCATTCACAAATGGTCTCGATTCGCTTAATGTGCCATTTTCATAGTGGCAGTTTTTTTTTAATAGCTACTCATGGCATGGCATGGAGAAATCCCTATCTAGTACCAATATGAGTCGGTATAATTTGAATTACACAGCACTCTGTGGTCAATAGAAACTAGTTTCGTTTGTCGTTTCAGTCGTTTGTCTCACAAACGAGTTAATATAGTTTAAATACAGCCGCACTCTTAACGAATGGGCTTTCCAAAACTTAATTAGGCAAGTTCCTTAAACATTGCATAGCTGATCTCTAAAATAATTCAAACGCGTGAGCGGGAAATTATGCCGCCACGGCCGCGACAAACGCTTGCGTGTTTTAAGGCTGGTCAGCGCCATCTAGTTTCAATCGGCGCGCGGAGCACAATCATATTACTGTTGTACAGCAAGAAGGCGATATGAACGTAGAAGAGTGCCCGATGTAAAATGCACCCTCTTCCTTAGCCGTAAAGGCATATTGTCTATTAACTCATGGAAAATATTTGTCAAACTATGCGCTCGTTGCCTTTACTTTTGAATTATTTCTTATTGTGTATGAATTGTTTTTTTATAAGCATCGTTTAACTTTGGAGCTTTCATAATAAGGTTTGGTTTTAGAAATACATAAGTCATACATAAGTACCTGTCAACACGTTATTTTGGTGTAAAATATTTGACATAGTAAATCTACGTCAAATTATCTGGTCACATTAGGAGTACAATTAACTTTTGTTTATGGTAGGTAGACTCGCAGGTCGTTTACCTGATGGTACCTAAGCGCTACTCTGACACATATGGCAGTTGCTGTGCCATCCAGATAGGACGTTGCGTTGCAAATATCTTGCGCTACTTGTTTGTTTGCTGGGAAACTAATTATGTATAATGTTAATTATATGATCATATAATAATGATCGTATGGTTGTGGGTGCGAAACACGACTGCATTCTTCAATTATCCACAAGAGTTATTAATTAATTAGTCAGTTTCGCTAGTGCGACATTGCTAAGTATCTACTCGTGGGTGAACTAAATATCGCCTTTGTGGAATACAAAGCAATGTGTGTGTACTCAGGATTATACGCATAATCCTAGAACTAGGTACATTCGAGTTTTAATTTTCCCTCTGTGAAATAAACTGAAAAAAACTAATTTGTACGTAGCATCTCGTATACTCATAAAAGAATATTACCCTAGTTAGGTTCCATTGTGCTAAAGGAGGGCGATATGATTTACGTTTCTCTCTTCCCTTGCGGCGGATTATGAATTATTGTGAGGTCATAAAGATAGTATTTTTGTTGGCGAATATAATACGACTTTTCTTTTCGGGACGTTTTCTGGATCTACATTGTACCCGGCAGTATAGTTCAACGGGTATTTGATTTGTAACTTTTGCTCGTTCATTTCTTAGCACATTATCTGGGCTCTTGG
This sequence comes from Campaea margaritaria, assembly GCA_912999815.1. Classification (NCBI taxonomy): domain Eukaryota; kingdom Metazoa; phylum Arthropoda; class Insecta; order Lepidoptera; family Geometridae; genus Campaea; species Campaea margaritaria. Next base: position 15,442,933 of record OU538788.1, read on the forward strand.
GTTTTATTAAGTAATTTCAGATATATTTTTAATGCAGATTAAAAATTAGATGGCCAACTTGTTTAACCCATTACCAGCACGCAACTTACCTACTTTCTACGCATCCCTGCCTTGTTGAATTAAAATACCAATGTTCTTACATGCATCTGATTAAGCAAACAAGTAGGCGTAATCTATACTAACATATAAAGCTGAAGAGTTTGTTTGTTTGTTTGTTTGAACGCTAGGATCTCAGGAACTACTGGTCGAAACTGAAAAATTCATTTTGCGTTGATTAGTCCATTTATCGAGGAAGGTTATGGGCTATATAACATCACGCTACGACCAATAGGAGCGGAGCATCAATGAAGAATGTGGCAAAAACGGGGAATTATTATTAATATATTGCTTTTAAGAGACTTATTGCGGAAAAACTTCAATTATGCGGGTGAAACCGCAGAGCGTAGCTAGTATTTATTATATAAGTACGCTATAGAAAAACAATATCTCACATCCTTATTCAATCGAAATCATCATATCCACTGATACAATAAATGATATCAATTTTTATAATGCAACACAGGAAAAAGTAATTTTGAAATAAATTACCATTATATCACCCTGACCAAATTCCTTTTACTCAAACTCGATCTCAACTTAGTTGTTAGAATGTATTAGGTACTAAAATGTTACTATTCAAGATTCGTTGAATGAAATCATATGAGAAACTACGCGCTCAGGTTTCTATAGAATAGGAAATTGCATTAAGCCACTCATGGCTCTGTAGATAGCCGTATGAGACGTCGTATTCGGTTGAATATATAGAATAGCTAGATTGGGAAGGTAAGAAGCGCGCCGGGTGCACTGTGACGTGTACATTTTGGGACAGTTTATCTCTAAGCTCTCAACACCATCATGTATGAAGGGCCTGTTGCTTCTAACTTCGATGCCAGACTGCAAAACTTAAACACCAGCTTAAGGTTTCATTGAAAAGAACGCAGAGAAGTTTATTTACGACAGCTAAAGACTTTACAGTGTGAACTTAATAGCTTCGCGCAGCTTTTCTATTGTTGTTTCACTTTTAGACCATGAAGAGTTTATCCCCCCAACACCCCCCTCCCCCCTGTGACCCCTTCAACATTTTACAATCGAATTTTATGAAGTTCGCGAAAACAGCACCCCTTTATGGTGGAAATGCCTGCTTTACGCAGAAAGTGTTTGCATCTACCTATATGTAATTTTAGAAGTGGAAAGGAGAAACATTTGCTTCTCCCTTTTAATATTTGAAAACCAATTTCTGCTTACTATTGCCTGGCGCGGCGGGCTCTTGTATCCAAATCTATTCCGACGGCCACTCACTGATATGAATGGAAGCTACTATATTCCGATTGAATTCTTGTTTTATTACATCTGCTCGCATCCATCACGAGTGTATGCCAGACTCGTCGTTGCGGATGATTCCTAACCTTATTTTGTTCAGTTTCGTAATTTTTTTTTTTTGTTTTTTTTTTTTTGTGAACTTGTTCTTAGTATTATAAGTATTGTCATTTTTTGAGTGGACTCCTAAAGGAGATCCGTTTGAGTCTCATTATCGACCCATCAGCTTATTACGTTTTCACTGCTTAGACAAATATGTTCTTCAGGCGAATACCTAGTTAAATGTCTTATTGCAAGTAATTATGGGTCTTAATCCCCCATGCTTTAAGGTGGTTAACTTTTCTTTAACGAAAAGTGGAAATTTGCATTTCATCATTTTCTTAATCTCGGGCCCAGCCAGCAATATGATTAGAACAAGAATTCCTGCCGTCAAATCCTCTTAACGAGTTGTTAAGTCATTAAACGTCAAACGTGGAGTTTATATAATGTGTAGCTACATTATTAAACTCCACGTTAAACCCCTTACTACCGCCCTTGATTTTGGTCAGGCGTTAAAAACCATCCACGGCGGTTTTCTGCCCACTGAGTACAAGCCGCGGGAACTCGCCAGCGAAAGTGGAGCAAAATTGGATTGCAAGGTTTAACTCGTAACTAAGAAGATAAATAAAAAAGTAACTTATGAAGGCGACGCGGCAACTGGCCAGAAAAGTTTGGGAAGCTGTGCCATTTGGTAATAAATTTTGTTCTAGGTTATTTCTTGTAAGTAGCGACAGTGTATTCCTTCAGATCGAACGAAAGTGGAACTTGGCGTCTACATTGCCTTGTTTGTGTTTAGACTTGTTAGGTAATGTCAGTGAAATTAAATTTCAAGATTTCATTTAATCCATCGCCTTTTACCCTGGCCTGTTACCCACTTTAAAGTGTACAGCATTGCATTTTGCCCACTTGAATTTAACAAATTAATCTTGTACAAGGAGTAATTATAACTGGCAGCGCCCTGCGGTTTCCCGCGTTAACTATTACCTATCTCACAGAAATCGTAAATTTTCACGGGATAAAAAGTATCTTATGTTATTTTCCTTTGACCTTTCCTATTTATAGACTAAATTTCATCTAATTCTGCTTAGCCATTGCGTGAAGAGGGAACAAACACACACACGCGCGCACACACTATCTTTCGCATTTATAATATAACTAGCTGCGCCCCGCGGTTTCGCCCGCGTAGTGCCCGTTCCCGTGGGAATACGGGGATAAAATATAGTCTATGCTACTGACCCCTAACCAGTATTCTCTGTATCTAAGGACTCAAGATTCTTGTTTTTTAATAGATATGGTAGTATTGGAAAATTAAATCATTAAACCCAACCTAACATGCTGCCACCGATAGATAAGGTTCCCAAAATGCTAGCAGCAGTTCCACGTAGTATAGCAAAACTTAATATTTGTCTTAAAAAAGTCCAGCGTTAGATACCACGTGTTGCTTCGACCAGCCGTCCGCTTATAAAAGTTTAACGGAGTCTCTTATCCCGTAAGTTGGTTTAACGTATGCGATATTGCACGCGATTGCTCTGAGACACCATTGTGTATCTACACGGACCATCAAAGGATTTGACGGGATCAAAGGCGACTCAAGGCGCAAGTCAACAGCGTCAATGTATGTGCTTGTTGTGACAAGTCTTGAACGATCTAACTGAAGGACCACGCACGCTTACGCTTACCTTTCGCCCCTCTGCCGAAGTTATAAGATCGACTGTTCGTATATCGGTTGTAAGCTCGCATTCTCCGAACATTTAAATGATTATTTGTTTTTGTTTTAATAATCTTATACCACAAAATTTGTTTGAACATGCCTTCATAAGATATACAATTTATATAATTATCTTAGTAAGGACACATAATATATAAATATTTTATGTTTTAATATTTTTTACAGCGTAATTTTTTTCTATTTGATTGAGGGACGAGACGGGCAAGTCATTCACCTGATGGTAAGCGCTACGCCTGCCCATACCAGTTAAAATACCACCTAGAACTTTGCATTGCATAATTCTGCTCTGCACTGTGCTCGTCACCCTGAGACATCGGCTCTAAAGTCTCATATTATGCCCAGTAATTTAGCTGGTAACAGTGCCCTTCAAACCCAAACATAGTAATGTTTGCATGGCGGATGAATATCTGGCAAAGGTGTGCACTTACCCAGGTGGTCCCTTGCAGAAGAGGTCTCCCACTACAACGCTACTGCTGGTAGTAGGGTATTTTCCTCGTTCCCCGCGATCCCCACCACAACTGACCATTTTTTGTCTGCAGTCACATGCGTGCTGGGTCCATAGAGTAGGTCTATATAAAACGTCCTCTTGAGAAGTGTTCAGTCGGCTGTCACCCTGTCGATTATCCCATTGATTTGTGTCACCGCAAATGCCTACCTACATGACGCTGCACGTTCGAGCAGCCGCTGACAAATCGCATTTTTCCCGTAATTCCTAAGTTATTTCGATAGCCGAGGTGGCGTACCAACAGCAATTTGTCTCGCCGGCTTTCATTAATCAATATCAACCGCGTTCGCCCCGAGATGTTATGGTACAAGCTACCTATATCTATAATCAGTGTTTCGATGTCGGTCTATCTGTAATAATGTATAATGGGAATTCTGGAAAAAATTCAGATTGAAATTGAAAAATGTACGATTCTATGAACCTACTTTACGTTTTTACTATATTTATATTAGGATATTTAATACTTACTAATATCTAACAACAAAGCGTGAAAATTAATCAAGGATTACATTAGTTACTTTGTATAGCTCCAAACGCGAAAAAATTGCATGAAATTTAAATATTCTGCCATAAGCGAAACCAAACTGTATCGTGTACAAAAGAAACGTTTCAATTATTCATCTAAAAGTTAAAAAAGCAGGCGCAGGCAGAGTCCGGCGTCAACATACTGTATCCAATATATCGGCGAAGATCGATGAGGTACGTGAGAAAAGAGCGAAAAAAAAACGCGAGAAAGTAAGGCGAATTAGATAGAATAGAATAGAATAGAAAAACTCTTTATTGTACACCAGAAACAAAATTAAACACAGTACAGAAAAATTACAATAGGTAAACAAGGGTAGTACAACAGATAGGGTAGTAGGGTAGTAGGGTAGATAACAGCTGTTAATATAAATGTATTATTTTGAAACCGTACGCCATCATCGTCTTCGTCACAACCTAATATATCTGCCAACTGCTTACCATAGATCTCACCTCACTGTCGTTGCAAAGATGATTATTGTACCATCGTAGACCGCATTGTCACTTACCATCAGATGAGAGAGTGGTCCAACGCGAACCTAAAAAAATAAAGGCCACAATCCACCAGAGGCCAAACAACAAACAACGCCGTGAGAACAACAACAACACGAGTTGTGTCAACAGCATGAGAAAACCAACATGCCCGAGAATTGTTTTGGAGGCATGTGGTCCACCAATCGGGACTGGGCCTCCGTGATGGATTATAGACTAACCCTCCTCTCGAAAGTGGGGAGAGACCTGTGCTTAGCCGTGGGCCTATATGTGTTGATGATGAGGATGATGATAATTATGCTAGTTTTGGTAGTGGGAGGCCTGCAAGAGAACGCCTGAGTGCAGCAGTAGTGTGCAAACATTACTGTGTTCCGGTTAGAAGTGCACTGTTTCTAGCGAAATTACTGGGCATATGAGACTTTAGAGCCGATGTCTCAGGGTGACGAGAGCAGTGCAGTGCCGCGCAGGATTATGCAATACAAAGTTCTGGGTGGCACTGTAACTGTTATGGGCATGCGTAGCGCTTAACACCAGGTGAACGAAAAGCTTGTCTCGACACTCAGTCAAATAAAAAATGAGGTAGATTCAAAATCGTAGAGTGCAGACGCACGTCAATCACTATACTAGGATCTCATAAATAAAAAAACACGAAAAATGAAAACGCGTCATGTTCATCCATAAGTTGCGTTCGGTTCGGTGCGTTATTCGACGAATTTATTCGTCTAAAAATGTTAATGTTAATGTTTAGCGGTGGTAGCCTAGTGGGAGAACGTCCGCCTTCCAAGCAATTCTCGGGTAGGTATGTGGGTTTCCTCACGATGTTTCCTTCACCGAAAAGCGAGTGATAATTACGTACACATGTTTATGTTTTTCAATGCTCTCTATAAATGTTGGACTCTGATTGGCGGGAAACTGTTTTAGGTTGTTTGATTACTAGGAAACTCGCACACTATTAGTCAGAGTCAAAGTTGTAAGTCAAAGTTAGCTGGCCGAGACCAGATGTTCAATAAAACTATTCAACTGGACTAAGTGCGCGGTAGAATTGAACTAATCTATACTAACATATAAAGCTGAAGAGTTTGTTTGTTTATTTGTTTGAACGCTAGGATCTCAGGAACTACTGGTCGAAACTGAAAAATTCATTTTGCGTTGATTAGTTCATTTATCGAGGAAGGTTATAGGCTATATAACATCACGCTACGACCAATAGGAGCGGAGCATCAATGAAGAATGTGGCAAAAACGGGGAAAATATATTGCTTTTAAGAGAGTTATTGCGGGAAAGCTTGAATTATGCGGGTGAACCCGCAGGGCGCAGCTAGTAGTGTATAAAGTCCAACTGTCCGTTGGCTAGCACCTTGAGGAGTAATCCTTCGTCTAACAAACAAACAGTTGCAAATATTAGCTGTAACTAAAATTGGAGACAAGATATTTCCATGTAAAGTTATGTATATTAAAATATATAACAAAATACCCCGATACTTAAATAACATCGAAATAGAAAGTACCTTCTGATGATCTTCGATCAAAAATAATCTGAAATAAACGAAGCTGATGATAATGATGCTGAAATAAATATGAATAATACTTGGTAAATATTCCGTTATGGTGGTTCTTGTATGGTGATACTAATATTAGTGGTCATGTTAATTTGTAACCTAATAATGACTACCTTGTTTGTTAGTTCCTGCAACTTGGCCATTTATAAGTTTCATTTTAAATGCTGCCGCTTTCCTTGTCGAGCGCAAGTTACACTATACCCTCTCAGGGAGCAGACTTAATTCATCATTAGCGTTTAATTAGGACGGAACCAAGGACGCAGGCGGAGTTAAGTGCTTGCATAATAAGTACAAACGTGTAATATCAGCATGGGGGTTTAGTTATACATATACATACATACAAGAGCCGAAAACAAACATACACACATACATCATTTAAAAAAAAAACTGACGCGTTTTGAAAAAATAACTGACGCGTCATGGTCATTTACATAGGTAAATGACCATAACGCGTCAGTTATTTTTTTAATAATCCTGGCCCCTAACTAGGATGCCCTGTATCTAGGGAATCAGGAACTGCGAGGACCATCACATGGTCCTACAAACACCCAGACTCAGAACAAATACTTGTGGTTTACAGAAGTCTTTGCTGTGCGGAAATCAAAGCCATAGTCTCGCGATTCGCAGTCGGTTGAAAGCTCACTGCACCACGGAGGCCGTATTTTTATTCAGTATTCAGACTTTTTATTCGTGACTGCTTTCTAAAACGTACTCGTGTAAGTGACACGTAGTTGTATAAAAAATAATTATAATGTCTAAAAACGTATAAATGAAGTAACTGTAGAAGCATTTTATTCTGACCTTCCATGCAAGTGGATTAAGGTTATAAGCTTTCGACTCCCGGAATTCTCAGAAGGGCCGAGTCAACAGGTTTCGTCTGGAATCGGGAACAAACAGGCTTATGCGAGGAATTTTGGTAACAACCATGAAGTTATTTTTTCAGGTTAAACACATAACTCTGCGGTCGACATTTTTTATTATTAGAATTTTTGGGTCTGTTCTCTTGGTGGCTTGCTGACTATGTTAGCCCCGTATTGCTACATTTTAGCTACAATCTTGTCGATCTTAACACGTTCACTGCTGAAAACACACACACCTGTGTTTTTATTATTTTACGGTTCGCGAAAATACGCCTGGCGTGCGAACCCGCACTGCTGTTTCGACAATTTTGTCACACCAGTTGTGTGCGCCCGCACTGATGATTGAGTTTAATAACGACACTACGCCAGTAAACAGTAAACACACACGTTGTGTGGAGATTCGCAATAGAGCCAAAAAAAGTAAAATGGTTCAGCAGCGAACGTGTTAACCATAGAATCTCTGTGGTCTTTAGTATGGGTACAGAATAAATAAGGGTACATAGGGTTTTGGCCTCACCACATGTAGCAGTCAACATGAAAAACAAATTAACGCTTAAAACATAACAAGGGTTTCCACTCACAATAAAAGTGTACCCTTAATTAATGCGTACCTATATTAAAATTTTGGTTCTGAAATATGTACTATTTCTGATACTGAACGTAATGTACTATTAAAATACTTTGTTATTTACGTTGCAATAATATAGCTCAAATATTTTTCGCACATAGAAATTTTCTTTGTTTTGTAATTGTTTGTGTTGAAATCTGAAACTATAAATTTTTATTTGGTAGGTAAACAAAAAAACATTCGTGTTTTCGCTTTACACGGGTATCCTATCCCCCATGATTGGATATTAATAAATAAATATCTCTTTTTTTACGTTGGGTTCCTTCCGCATGATCATGTCATTATTTAGAAAACAACGGGACTTACAGCGGTTATTCAGTTTTCATTTTATAAAACCTAAAACTTAGAACTTTGTATTAGTTTTCTAGAAAAAATAACAAGACTAAATACCTACGTTACGATTCAGTTTTGAAACCATCTTTTTACACGTAATAGCTCTGATATACTACACTTTACAATTTGGGCAGTGAGGTCTAATTTCAGACTTTTTTTTTTATTTTTTTAAGCAATTATTTCCTCGTTTAGTCGATGCTGCTGGTGACAAGAGGGCTGGCTCATTTCTCGCACAGAGAATAGCTATTGCTATTCAACGTGGAAATGCAGCCAGTGTTCTTGGCACCATGCCTCATGGACACCCACCCTCTTTTGTTAGATTTTTAAGTTGTTAGTTTTAGTTAGTTTTCCTTTTAATTATTTTGTTATTTAAGTTCTGTCAATAAATATATTCCGAAAATATCAATGTATATTAAAAAAAATCTATATTGTAGCTTTGATTGCAATATTAGTTGTTATTTATTGGCATTAGTGTCGCGAATCTGCCAGGTAATCAGTAGTGTTCCAGAGTCACAAATGACAATAAAAAATCCCTTCCAGCTTACACGAAAGTCAGTAGGCACGTAGTAAAAAACTGAAAAAAGAAGGGAAAGATAAAAAGTTAGTATTAGAAATGAAGCGCTCACACCGTGCGCGTAAATAGGGCCCAGCCAACGCAATCGGAGCTGTTGTTCTAAGGGCGCGGGTCCCGCGAGGTCCCTAATTCACGCATTTAAGGGGGGGATAGGGGGCCCTTGGAAATTTGGAAGTGCGTTAGTTAAGGCACGTGCGTAACCTGCGCACAACTTGGTGAATCAATCAACGTGGTAAGTCTGCTGCCCGGCAATCGCTGAGGGCGTCTTGTACGCATGCGTTGACCTTAGGGATGCTTGGCTGGAGGTTTTTGAGGGCATGCCAAATCTTCTAAAAAGCTTAAGCCCGGGCGGCGCGCGACGCTTGAAATTATATGGAACCATTTTTTCATGATTTTCAGCTCTATATTTAAAATTTACTGTTGATTTTATCACCCTCCATCCGAATGTGGCTCTTTGATGCCCTACAAATCGTTTTATAAATAAATACCCTTTAATTGATAAAAAAAATATATAAAAGTCACAAGACAAATTGAAATTACTTACAAACAACTGGGTATTTACTTATTAGAAATTATAGACCGATAAAGTCGTTATCGATAGTTCAAAAGTGTCATTTGAGCATCGATAGGGAACACGTCTCTGGGAGGCCCGACCCGAGCCGCGGGCCGCCGAATTCAGCTCGGCTTCTCTTGGTCGTATAAAGTCTCGACTCGCCAGTGTTCCCGCGAAAACCGAGTGCGCTGAACGTCTCACTCATTCGGTCCGCGCTTCCACGTAGAGTTCCGAGCGAAGGTACGTCTATAACTTACTCACAATTTAACACACACTATAAATTTACAAAATAAAAATAAATGAATGGCGGTTACTCAAAATAAAAAATTGTGATTAAAAATATGGCGTTTAATAAAAAAATCGAGGTGCGTGCTACCGGTCCTAGTCGTTCGTTTTGGAATAGTTTTTGTTGGAATTAATTTGTTTCTATTGAAATCAGTTTTATAACGCGTTTTTTTTTTCCAAAAACAATGTCTTAGCTTAATTGTCATAAACGTAACCGATAGATATGTAATCCAGTTAATATTATAACATGTGATATTGAAAAGAAATATGAAGTGTAAAATAAAACTGAGATATTCCTTCGGTAAAAATGAATTTTGTTAAACCATAAAATTTATAATAATTTAATGTGAAAAATATTTAATTGCAATTTTAATTTATTATGAGGTTTTACTAATATTAAGCTAAATGCTGAGGTCCGTATTTTAGCTTGACTATTATTTTGACCTTTTGATAACGGCAAGTTTTGACAGAAGAATTAGTGATAAACTCGACAACGCACAATCGAATTAGTTAATGGGTAAATATGAAATAAATTTATTATAATAAGTATTGAAACATTAACCTAACAAAACAATTTTATTTGACAATGAAATAAATTATTTTGTCATTTCATTTTCAACTAAATAAAGACGAACAACGTACATGTTCCGAAAATATTTCGATGTCGCTAGTGATCTAAAATATATTCATTATTCTGACGAGCTATATTCATATTTGGTTTGCTTTAATGTGAGCGTATTTTTTATCCTTTAATTAATATTATAAATATTTAAGCCTTAAATAAACATAATGCTTAATAACGTTTCTCTAGGCACGGACACCATTTTATAATTTTTTTTTTTTTTTTTTATAAAAATAAACTTTGACGCGGCATTTCAGTAACAGTGATCCTCTTCGTGATGTTATCATAATTTGTGTAATTAGAACCGGAAAATTCCATTGTATTAGAAAAATCTGCTTAAAAATTATGAACACGTCCATTTAACACAATGACCAAGTTATATCAATATTATTGTGTTATGAAAGATTATTATTCTATTGTTATAAGTTATGTTTTTTCTCTCTATGTGCTTATTATAATGCAATTTGGTGTCAATAAAGAGTTAATAATGTATGTATTTCAGTGGCAAAAAACACGTTATGTTATTATTCCTGTTAGCGCGGCAGCTAAGCTGTATAGGCTGAGCGCGCCTCCAATGGCGGGGGAAGGATGGCTGGTAGAAGAGTAGTACAAAGGAACTTGGCGACTAACCTGGTCTCCATGCAACTGCAATCACCTCGGTTCGGGTCCGTCTCCAAGCTGCTTGTTCCTTCAGGATGTTATGACGTTCGATGTAGTGGACTGTATTTTTGGCGGTTGGTGCGTGTCGGCAAGGAGCGTTTACGCGGCGGGTTTATAGCGGGTTTTGTTTATATTTTCGCGTCGAATTCACGTGGACCACCACAGAGGAGCAGCAGATCCAGTACTTTGGATTCGGCGAGAGCGGCAGCCGCGAAGGACGAGGGTCGATCGCAGACTACTTGCGGCGGCAAGCAGTTTTCTCGTGGATACCACGATATGAGCGACAGAGATAGTCGCCAAGAAATGATAGGAATAGGAAGGTAGGAAGGTATTATGAGTGCCAATGTAAGTGGCGCGAACATTTGCCCCCGGCCTAAAAACCATTGGGTTTTAAAAGAAAGCGGGAAATAAAATATAAAAATAAGAGTTAAACTCTTAAGCCGTCAACGGGTTAAATATAACATAGCGGTTGACCGGGGAGCAAGGGGTTAAATTATTGGGTAGGTAAGATACATAAACGGACGACGGGTCTCTGGTAGACGCCGGTCGCCGTTTTTACTGACGCTACTCGACAGATGCCATCGCCGCCGACATGAGTGGCCACGACGACGCCGAGAGGCCAGGATAGCGGGGGAATATTATCAGTGATAATAAGAACAATAGAACCTATTGTAATGGGATTCGAAGGTGTATTCCATTTTCCTCTAGATTGAAGTAAGTGAAGATATTCCAACTTCCACCGTTTGGAAAATGATTGTACCATTTGATCCAATAAAGCGTGTCGTTTCAATAAGTGTCCAGGTTCATCGGGAACCGTGCATGCGGGTAAATGCTTCAGCGGTGCGGTCATTAAGAAATGTGAAGCACTCAGCGCGGTCGGCTCAGACGGATCTTCGCTCAATAACGTTATAGGACGAGAATTGATAACGCATTCTATCTGTGTGAGTACGGTTAACATTTCCTCATACGTGAGTAACTGTGAACCGATCGTCTTATGAAGATGACTTTTAAACGCTTTCACATATATTTCATAATTCCCCCCGAAGTGAGGACTTCGCGGTGGATTGAATTTCCAGTGTATGCGATTAGCTGATAACTCATCTGAGATAGACTTATTATATTCGTCGGAATTTAAAAGATCCGTTAACGCATTTTTCGCATTTTTAACGCATTCCGTTAACGCAGAGACGGGAAGGGAGTCAAGGAGCGCGGGTGAGTTACTAGCCCATTTGACGAGATCGAAGCCCCCGGCCTTGAGCAACTCGCGGAGATCGTCTCTGAGTTGTAAACAAGCAGACAGAGTAGGCATGGAGTAGCACACGTCGTCCATGCATGTGTTGTCGCTGATAAGAGATGCTGCGAGTGGGAAGCGGGCACCGTCGGCGGCGCACAGCTTTCGCAACACTCGCATTGCAAGGAACGGACTGCTACGTAGACCAAAACAAACGCGGTTGAATTGGTAGGTATCAAGCGGAAAAACGGGATCGAATCGATACAGGAATTTTTGATATTTGCGGTGGTCCTTATTTATCAAAATTTGTAGGTACATCTGTTTAATATCGGATGTAAAAGCGATTGGGTAGTGGCGGAAATCCAAGAGGATTGTAAAAAGATCGTTTTGTAAATTATCCCCGGTATATAAAACTTGATTCAAGGAGAGGCCTGAGTCAGTTTCAGCACTGGCGTCCATCACCGTACGCCATCGAGTTGTTGTTTTTTGTAGTCTCGCAATGGCGTGGTGTGGCACGTAATATCCAGTAAAAGGACTATCATTGTCGATCAGTGAAATGTAACCCTTCTGAATGTACTCTTTGATTATAGCATCGTACTCTAAGCGCAGAGCAGGTGTCGCGGCGAGCTTACGTTCGAGATACATGAAGCGTTTTTTAGCGATAGGGTAAGAATTACCCAGAGCGGTCGCGGGATCGCGGGAGAAAGGTAACGCTACAGAATAGCGTCCCGTAGGATCGCGGGAAACGTTATTTGTAAAAATGCGTTCACATTCTATAGCGTCTGGGCTCAAAGTCGGCGTGCATTGCACCTCTTCAAGCTGCCAGAAGCGTTGGACAAGATTATCTAAACGTGGTCCTTCCGTAAAGGTACAGAGGGAAATATGAGAGCGGCGTCTATCTTCAACCAAGGGGTCAGTGATAGAAACAACGGTTCCAATATGAGCGGGCGTAACATGAGCGGGAGTAACATGAGCGGGGGTAACGGGAGCGGTCCCGATTACGATAAAACCAAAAATGGTTTCAAAAGCGGTTGGAGTACCAGGCGGACCAGCGGCGCGGCCTGATAGCAATATTTCAGAAAAGAGCGGCGCGCCTATAAGTATGTCGATCTCGGAAGGCGAAGCGAAACTGTCGTCTGCCAGAGGCAGGCAGTTCAGGTATGAAAGGCAGGATACGTCAATTTTCACTGCCGGTAAATTGTCTGTTATGCGGTCGATAACATAGGCGTCAATTGCAATAAAATTATCATTTAGGCGGGAAGATAAAGTAGCAGAAACTGCTCCCTTGATTGGGTTAGATGCGGAACCTATCCCTTTAACAACGGTGTTCGTCACCTTATTGCATTTTAAATTTAATTTAGCGCAACATTTTGAAGTTAAAAAGTTACTTTGGGAAGCCGAATCAATTAAGGCGCGTACTACATGGCGGCGACCATTTAAATCCGTAGCATAAACTTGTACGGTTCCCAGTAAACAAGTAGTGTCATTAGGCTGCGAAGCGGGGCGTATATTACACAGCGACACCTGTTGTTGTGATGACTGATAAGCAGTTGTAGGTAAGTTCGTCAGCTGAGCGCTAGCGGAGCCCGCGACGGGCGGCGGCGATGCCGAAGGCGGCATGTGATCCCCGGCGGCGGAGAAGTTGCCAGTTCGCGCGCGCGGAGGCGGCGCGTGCGCCTGTGACGGAGCGCTAGGGTACGGGCGATTGTCTTCACGGGAAGATGATACTTTGCGGCATAACATAGAATGATGTTTACATCCACAATAACGGCAATTAAATTTAGAATTGCAAGCAGTATTTATATGCGTAGTGCTTAGACAATTAGTGCAACCTTTGCTTTGTTTTACAAAATTGTACCTGTCGTCGATAGAAAGCTTATCAAATGCAGGGCATCTATATAAGTTAGCGTGATCGGCTTGTTTGCAAAGCGGACAGTGAGTGACGCATGATGCTGCAAAAGACTGCGTAGACCTTGCAGTACGCGGCCTGTTATCACTGCGGCTAAGAGAATCGGTCGTAGTGCGTTCCAATATTTTGCTTTGTTCGCGGATGAATTTTAAAAGTTCATTGTATGTAGGCATAGATTTACCTCGCATGTGCATTTCAAACGACCGTGCAGTACTTGAATCTATTTTCTTCAAAGCGAGCGATAGTAAAATAAAATCAGACATGTTATCGAGCTTGAGAGACTTCAAACTTGACACAGCCGTGCAGAATTTATCTAGGAATAGTTCTAAGTTTTTATTCGTCGCGGTGTTAAAAGATTTAAAACCAAGCATTTGATCAAGATAAGCGGAGGCTAGGTTACGTTTGTCGTTATACTTATCGACGAGCGTCTGCCATATGATCGGATAATTATCACCGTTAGGTACGATACCAGAACAAACTGCAAGGGCCCGGCCTGACAATTTATTAATTAAATATTGGACGCGTTCGTGATCAGTGAGATCGGGATTTTCGTGAATCGTGCGTTTGAATGACTCATAAAATATCCTCCAGGTCATCGGATCTCCATTGAAGACCATCAAATCGAGTTCAGGAATTCTGATGGATTTACGTTGCGGGGCAACATTGAAATCAGCGGTTTTTAAAGGCGGGTTAAGTTTATTATAAACAAACTGACAACGGCAAAACATATCTTCGAAGACGTTTATAGATTGGTAGTTTACCGTGTACGAAGCGTTGAGAGTCAACTCGGTGACATTTAATTTGTTCACAATTTCATTGAAATCGGAGCGTAAACGGTCTAACGAGATCATTCCACATAGAAATAAATCTTTCTCAGTATCATCAGTGAAAGCCTTTAAAGATCGGTTAAAAATATCTTGTAAGCGAGAAAATATAATGTCGCGTTTACCTATCAAGGTCAAACGTTCGATCTGTAACGTATCGAGCGCTTTTGCGTCCTCGTATACTTCACTATCTTTGTCTTTTGAACGAGTAGCCATAGCCATCTTAACAAAGTATAAAAAACTAGATAAAGTATGAAATTCCTAATTTACTGCAACTGCCTACAGCATTTACCTGCCGCGTGCGCGGCGTATTGAATACCCACGCGGAGACGCACGGGCGGTCGTTAGGAATACCTTCACTTTTTAATAAAAATTAAGAATTACGGAAAAATCGTTATTTTTACTATTTAGGAATGCGGAATACACGAAATAAGTATATAAGAGCGTAGTAGGATAGTACAGGGTACTATCTGAACTGTAATTGCGGGCGGGAACACGATAATTATAGGAAATTATCGTTGGTAAAAATACCAATATAAAATTGCGGGCGGTTATAAAGAGGACTATATGAGGCCTAAGAGGGGCCAGAGAATAGCGGGAGGACCAGAGAAGATCCGGCGGCGGAGGACCAACAACATGTTAGCGCGGCAGCTAAGCTGTATAGGCTGAGCGCGCCTCCAATGGCGGGGGAAGGATGGCTGGTAGAAGAGTAGTACAAAGGAACTTGGCGACTAACCTGGTCTCCATGCAACTGCAATCACCTCGGTTCGGGTCCGTCTCCAAGCTGCTTGTTCCTTCAGGATGTTATGACGTTCGATGTAGTGGACTGTATTTTTGGCGGTTGGTGCGTGTCGGCAAGGAGCGTTTACGCGGCGGGTTTATAGCGGGTTTTGTTTATATTTTCGCGTCGAATTCACGTGGACCACCACAGAGGAGCAGCAGATCCAGTACTTTGGATTCGGCGAGAGCGGCAGCCGCGAAGGACGAGGGTCGATCGCAGACTACTTGCGGCGGCAAGCAGTTTTCTCGTGGATACCACGATATGAGCGACAGAGATAGTCGCCAAGAAATGATAGGAATAGGAAGGTAGGAAGGTATTATGAGTGCCAATGTAAGTGGCGCGAACAATTCCATTTCACGAATTATGATGATTTTTATAAACTTGTTTGTTTTTTTCTAGGCTTTTTTACAGCTTTTGAACCACAATAATACGAGTGTACACAGAACGAAATCCTTCTTATTTAAATTTCGGACTCTTTACCGGTTTCCGTTAAAAATCTACTTTATTTCCTTTTAAGTATTTCCTTTGTCTTTGAACGGAAATCCTTTGGTATTTATTGTTTCTAAAAGAATTACTCGGACCTCTTAAGCAAATTGAGATTTTAAATACAATTTGGCTGGAAGGCAGAAATATTGAGAAACAATTATTTAACAATTGAAATGGACCTTCTTTGTAATCGGAAGTCGATTCGGCTTCTTCGTTAAAGTGAAAGAGATTTAGAAAGGACTTAAAACCGATAAAAGGTTACAGTTTCAATGAGACGATGTTTCAACACCTGTGACGGAGTACCGTGACCCGAGCCATTGCTAATTATTTAAAAAAGGCAATTGGTCCTCTTTTGGACCAAACCCAAGAACATGTAATTTCCTTTTACTTTCCATTTCTATATAGGTTGGGATTTGAAAGCTGTAGGTACATTTTCATGACCTCAAACTTCAATTACAGACATTTACATTTAAAAGATTTGTTAGTGACACAATATCTTTGTGACATCGTCGGACATGCCGCTTTTTGCGAAAATAACGTGTCATCTCACGGTCAACACGATGAGGAGATAGCACGATCTATTAGCAAATTCATTTTTTTTTTAATTTATATAGTCATACCTTTGGGTCGGCATTACAATTTCCCAATTTGCCCACCTGAGGTCTTAGGTTCTTAATAGATTGAGCATCGCCGCAAGGTTGCCAGTTTATCGGTTTTCTTTAAGATTAATTTCGGAGAGTGTGCGATGGAGTTGCACAACTTGATTCCTCCGTGTCCTTTCCACCATCGGATAACAAGACGTACGCAAACACGACATCCGGTAATGGTTGACATTCTTCCGATCCGCGCAAAGTGATTTGCATCCACATTTATAATCCGAACAGCGAAGGTGTGGAACACCTTACCAGCGTCTATGTTTCTCGATAGCTATAATCTGGAAGTCTTCAAGTCGTGAGTGAATAGGTATCTTATAGGCAAGCATGCTCTACTATCAACCGCGTCGTCACTTACCATCAGGCGAGGCTGCGGTCAAATGCTTGCCTATTTTCTGCAATTAAATATAAACGTAAATATTAATAATAAAAAAATGGCCAAGTTCGAGTCGGACTCGCGCACGAAGGGTTCCGTACTTTGTTGTACGGTAGCCCCCTTTAAATTTTAATTTAATTATTTATTTTTAAGTAAGGGCGTTAATCACCAGCTATGGGTACGCTGAATTTTCAGCTAACAATTGGTAGCATGAGAATTAATTGCTATTAATACAATCACTGGGCCTTCATAAAACAAAACATCAGATTTGTGGCCTTCCTAAAATAAGGGTCATTAGGGGTACCTAAACACTGATTGACCGTAATGTGAACATTTACATAGGCAGAACAAGCAGTACGCGTATTATTTCTCGGATTGTAAATATTAAATGTAATTTCCCACCTTGTGATTATAATAAATAGGATCTCAATTTCCATGATATGTTTAATATTTAATTAACACAGATGCTGAGGATACCATTGTTTTAGACTATATTATTCTTAAAATATTTATTGTGTTCTAGCTTACCTATAGTTTCAGTCACGTTGGATGTTATACTACAGAACCCGTAAATTTTCCTGGAACAAAAATAAGTCTATATTAATCTGGTAGGCCTCTTCTGGAAGAGACCGTCTGGGGAAGTACCAGACATTGGCCAGATAAATCCATCCGCGAAGCAGAAGTCTGAAATCTATACTATCTATCTGGTTTGCAGCGCAGTTTCCAGTGAAATTACTGGGCATAAATTATGAGACTTTAGAACCAATGTACCAAATTTTTAGGTGGCACTGTAACTGATATGGGCAGTTGTAGCGCTTACCATCAGGTGAATGACCTGTTCGGCTCGCTATTCAATCAAATAAAAAAAAAAACTCCAGATTATTAAAACTGATTTTAAGCAAAAAAAATAAAAAATTAGGTGCTCTGTAGTCGCTTCAAAGAAGGACGAAGCCACAAACAGGCTTTGGTATTTCATCAATTAAAACATGTAAAAAAATTCACCATCAGTGATCACGCTCGGCGGTTCTTTGATGTTTATTTTGATGTCCGTTTTTGGTGGTGCATCCGTTTTGCCCGCTCATTCGGCATCATTTGTCATAGTGGCATATACCTAGATCTGCTGCATATATCTAGACGTCTCTAGCAAATTAGAAAAAGTAAAATGAAATAGGCAATAAGTTTCTCAATGTCTCAGGGTGACGAGCGCAGTGCAGTGCCGCGCATGACTATCCAATGCAGTGTTCTGGGAGGTGCTGTGACTATTATGGGCAGGCGTTGCGCTTACCATCAGCTGAACGACATGTTCGTCTCGTCACTTAGTAAAAAAAAAAACTAATCATTACATACATATATGGCCTTATATATGTAGGCCTATCCCCAACAAACCGTTACCTATTTAATAAAAAAATTACCAGCTGTGGCAAGCCAACGAAATAGGTGAAATTATTATCTAGTACAAATACCAAACACCAGCACAGTAAGAGATAACTCTCTTTCACCTTGATTGACAGCCCCTGGGGTGAATCCGTTTTCCTCTCAGTTCCATTTCTGTTCCCTTCCTTTCCTTCCTTTCGGTACAAACAACAAACGAGACATATCTGAAAACAGTACGGGATATTTACACGAATAAACATATCCCTCTTTTTTGGCAGTCGGGTAATAACGTATTTAATTTTGAAAGATGGAAAAAATACGCCTGTAATAAAAAAAAAATATCTTACTGTTGTTATATTGCATTTTAATATAGATTTTTTATGTTATTTGTTCATTGATTTTCTATTCTATGATTCCACTACAATTCTTAAATTTTTAAGTTTGTATCTACCGTTTTAGTTTCTTCCGCAGTTGTCACGTTATTTTGGTTTATGTACGTTGAGTACTTTTCACCCTTTTAGGCGTTATTTTGGAATAGAAGGGAAGCATTCCTAACGACCCTAAATACAGTTTATATTTGCGCTATAATTCATTAAAATCCGCCCAACCGTTCTCTGAGTATCAAACAAACAAATTTTCCGCCTTTGTTTTGTTAGTACAATATTAGAAGGATTATGTGATACTAGCAACGCCCCGCTGTTTCACCCTCCTTAATTTGTATCCCACCGGAATCATATTTTTTTTTCGAGATTTTAAGTATCCCGTGTTCAATTCCAGGGCAGAAGATTGTGTTACTAAATTTCATCAAAATTCGATCAGCCGTTTTGGCGTGAAGAGGGAACAACAAGCTTTCCCATTCATAATAGTAGTGTGATTGGGAAATGAACGTTTATTATGAGCGCAGTGCAGTGCCGCGCAGTTTATGCAATGCAGGATTCTGGGTGGTGCTGTGACTGTTATGGGCAGGCGTCGCGCTTACCATCAGGTGAACGACTTGCTCGTCTTGTCACTCAGTCAAGTTTTTTTTAATCGGTTATTTATGTTTCTTGGAAATATTTTATATGAGAACAAGCCAAGCCGGGACAACACACTTTCGCCTAAATGGCTTTGCTTTTATATACCAACAATGTCACTTAGAACATGGGGTTTAATGATAATAAATAAATAAATGATTGAACAAACAAAAAACCCATCCGCCAATGAGCCTTAATATGTCGCTTTTGTGATCATACCGAATCCAATGATACATCGTTTATCAACATCCATCAATCCATTTAGGCCGTAGGATTCATTTACGTATTTCTCAATACGAGTGCTTACATCTCTATATATAAAAGAGAATGTATATGTGTTCACCTAAAACTCGAAAACCGTTAGCTCGATTGATATGAAACTTTGCATACATATAAAGGGCGGCATGACCACTCCGACAACCGTAGTTAGATTAGTCGTGATGATAGTGTTTTTTATCATGTGACCATAGTTCGAATTTTATGAAATTTTGTATTAAATTGCATTTGGCATCATTGCGATACCAACTACTATGGCTACACTGGTAACTGACAGATGGCGTTAGTGCCGTCTAGTTAAAAAAATTAAATTTAGTGTCATTGATTCAATTCAATTCAATTCAATTCAATTCAATTTATTTGAATTTTACAAGTATAATTAACATATAAAAATGAATTCATCCTTATTTCCCTTGATGACGCCATAACTTGAAAACGGATGGACCAATTTAGCTGATTTATATTTTAAAATGTTTGTAATAACAAAGATCAGGTTTTATAGAATAAAAAAATTTGGAAAATTTTCCTGAAAATCGGAAAATTAAAAAAAAAACTGAAACAGCTTTTTTCTTCGTATTATTTTTGTATGAAATCACGGCATGACTATTCCCTTTTCCCGACCTTCAGTTGTTTAATTACGGGTGTGACATGGGCTGTTTTCAACCTAGGAAATGTAGATCACCGGCGGATAAAACTGGAATTACGCGCGTGAAACCACTAGGCACAGCTAGTTCAATCTAAAATAACGAATTACGTAAGTACATGACGCATAATTTAACCTCAGTGTCGCCTTTATCTTAAGGCTATTACCATAGCCCCCATAAATCTTCATTAAATTCCAGTTCACCTGAGACCAAAACCGTGTCTACTGGAATTGAAGATAGGTATACTGTCTTGTCGGTGTCTCCCAACCTTAAGGAGGGGCACTCTATCTATTTTAAATATCTGATATAGGACATCCACTTTATAGCTATATATACAACCCATACAAAAGTTGACATAATAATTATTAATTATAATTAATAAACATAACATAGTACATACTGCAAGTGAAAAATATGAAGATCTAAAGTATCAAGGTATGTACAAAATTTAATCAAAATGTCTATAGCCGATTCAGTGCTGAATTGTATCATCATCATCATCCGCCTGCTGTTAGCCACGGGACTGCCCTCACTTTCGTGAAAAGGATAAGGCTATATATAAATCTACCAAGGAGATCAGTTCCAGATTAGTGGATCACATCCTACCTCCGAAATTATACGCGGGCACATGCCCAGGGAACCCACATGGGTTCCCTGACGATTTTCTTCACTGAAAAGTAAATGATAATTAATATATTATACTATTATTAAGCGGTGGTAGCCTAGTGGAAGAACGTCCGCCTTCCAATCTGAAAGTCGTGAGTTCAAATCCCAGTGCAGGCACGTACCAATTTGTTTCTGTAAAGCATATGTACGTAATTATCACTCTCTTTTCGGTGAATGAAAAACATCGTGAGAAATCTCACATACCTACCCGAGAATTATATCGAAGGTAGCTATGTGATCCACCAATCTGGATCTGGCCCCCGTGGTGGATTCTGGCCTAATCCTCCTTACTGAAGTGAGGAGAGACCCGTGCTCAGCAATGGGACGATATGGATTGATGATGATGACTAAAATAAACTTAAGCTAAGCTGCGCTCGACGGTTTCACCCGCGTTGTCTTTTATCCACACACCCTGTAACTCCTTGCAAAGATACAAGATCCGTAGGAATACAGGTTGTAGGTACTTGTTACAGGTTGTTCCTGGGTGTGTTTTCCCCCCGTTAAAAAAAAAAGATTGTAATTGTTATGTTGCTACGTGAAATGTAAGAAGTAACAAGCACACTATCGTATTTATGCACGAACCTTCTGATGGGATAGGAATACTAATTGATAGTTTGGTACCATCGATCGTCGTAGATCGTAGACATAATTATCAAAAGCAATGGCTTTATTGCCCAACGTAGGCGGCATATGACAGCTCAAAGCCGACATGACACTTCCATAGAGCTGTCACCGAAATTGGGCATTCATTGTAGTCATCCTATCAATACAATACTATTTCTCTGTTACAGTAAAAAAACGTCACAAACAAACAAATAAACTAGCATATATTGGGATTTATAATATTAGTAGTGTGGCTGTGTGCCAAATTCATCGACCCACTTGCTATGAAGCGCTCGTTGGCACAGTTTGACTGAGGGGTCTTGCTTACCCGATAAGTAAAGTTAAGTAACGTCCCCAGCGGCGATCAGTTGGATGGGTAACCGTGTCCGTGCTTCGGAAGGCACGTTAAACTGTTCGGTTACGGTTCTTATTGAAAGATACTTGGGCAGCCTGTAGAATGGTGTCACCAGAGCTTGTTACTGGCCATTCCAGCGATGGTATCTGCTAAGACGAAGATTTTTTTTTGTATTATTTGGTTGAAATATTTTGGTAAGACCAAATTTTACTGGATTATATACTAAGGAATTTACGTGTACAAATAACCACTGTATATTTGAAATCTTTTTGAATATTTTCCCAATAGCACATAGATACTGCCCACCACTTCTTCAGTAGCACAGTGGTCAAAAATTGGAATTTACTCGCGGACGATATAGTTTCTGCCACCACCGTCAACACCTTTAGGGTTGACACATATCTGGCGGAAAATGGCGTATCATCCGTCTCATCTATTAGGACTAACGCATTATCGGTTGAGTGTGAATGGTTTTATTACGTATTTGTCTGTTCTGGTGTTACGCGACCTATCATACGCGACGCATTTTCCGTCAGATGTGTTTCCCTTAAACACAAACTCGATAACTGGCTACAAATTAATAAAAAAAAAGAAAATTATTACAAAAGTGAACAATTTCGTGAAGCGATGCTTAACAGTGGATTAGCATCTAAGCTGCTCGTCTATAAATTAATATAAATAATGTTATTCTATTATAACTAGAGTGATGGTGGCTAAGATATATAGGTCATAAAGGGGAAAAAACTCATGAAAAAAGGCCTTTTTAGAGCAGAATGAATTAAAGATTTCACCGTGATGGTGTAAGGAACATCACATTGGTTTTTCACTTATTCAGCCAGACATATCCTGATGAGGTACGTGAAATTCTAAAATGCAAAAATGTTTGCCGCCTTTGCGCTCCGTGGCAACAGGCAGTTGGTGTGACACACGCCTAAGCGTAATTCAACTGTGACACATTTTATCGGTACAAAATCTTGGCAATGCCGATAAGTAGAAACTAAATTTTATTATTCCTACTTGTGCTCGGCATAAGTTGCGAAACGTGTATCCCGTCTTCTCTAGTATGAAGGTCTCCCCAGAGTGGGCGCACTCGATATACTAAGCGATCGGCCGATAGTTAAGTTGAGGATGTATGCAAGTGCGCACCTTATAACGATTCGGTATCTTCATACTATAATCTAACTGAACTATCAATCGATTGTTTAGTCTATCGTCTATCGCTTAGTTTAATGGCCAATTTTATATTCATCTCAGAGACCTCGATTGGGGCTGGTCTCGAAGTAAGTTTCCATACTCAAGTGAACGCAATCCCGCACAAATATATGAGTCTTGTTATTTGCGGAATTGAGGTTTCTTGGTTCTGCGATATCCCGGTACTTGCGGGACCACGCAGAATACCGAATGTCTCAGAGGAAAAGACAAATGAATATAATATGATTATACATAGAGACAATATTTTAAAATAGGTACCAGTCTTTGTTGTTTGGATTTTAAATCAACATCCAAGTCCTTAGCGAAACGCCCTGTCTTATTAACTATAGATGACGCAACTTGCATTGTAGGTCTGTGATCAGAATCAGAATCAGAATATTTTTATTGTATAAATTGTGTACATTATGCTGTTGTTATTACAATAAGAAGTTTCAACAATTTGCCCATTTTGGGCGCACAATAAGTACCCTTTTTAAGTACTTTAACACGTCATCAGAGACAAAGACAAAGGACTGGCAAATTCTTTATCACAACGTTTGACATATAATTAAACGCTATTTCACTTGTTGTCATAAAAGTCTGGTTAATATCACAACAAGAAATAAAACGGTTTATTCTCAACTGGCCCACTAACTGCTGAGTGAAAATGTAAGTTAGGTCACGAGTTTAGAAACTGACACTGATTATAAAATAGGTTGAGAAACGCACAATAATCCTTGTCTAGTGCAACAGTCACCCCCACCCCACCCCCTCCTGCATCCCTTCAGGTTCCGTGCGCCAAGGTGACATGACAATCAAATCAAGCATCACGTGTAGGGAACAACACTGCACTGAGTAACACATTGAATTTGTTGATGCGCAGTCCCGCCAATCCTGCTGGATCCCGCTCAAGTTTTTTAAGGGACTGGTCTCGGTATTTCTGGATCCCTGAATACTGGTATTGCATTCCTTCGCTGCAATACCGATATAGAAGCGGTTGAAATACGTGGACCAAAAGAAATTAACATTTGAAAAGCAAAAGTAACTCTGTCTGCTAGCGCCCTGTGGCTAAATATATCTTATTAAAGTTAGATATGAAGTCGTATAATTAATTATAAGTATAATAATTATTGTTATAAATTATAAGTAAAATTAATTATTGAATGTAATTAATATTTATACCCTGAAAATAGACAAGAAAACATTTTACTGTTTTTTTTTTTTCATATCATGTCATTGTGTGTATTTGGCCAGTATTATTGTAAGTAATTGTAATCAGTCAAGTAGATTGACAGTTGTCTTGTCTAGTCACCAAGTCGTAATCAAAGTCACGATTCAGTAAATGTTTTACTAAAACTTCCTGGCAGTGTTGGTGAGAACACAAAATCATACATATTTGTGAGTGCATCATTTGCCAACACAAGTTTGAAAAAAAAAGCACAACAAAATCACAATCTTCCAATTCCCGCCCAAATTCCCCTTTGTTCGTCGAAAGTAATTACACTGCGTATTCGTTGAATGACGTCCGCTGTGCGTTGTGTGTACGTGTGAGTGAGTTGCGTGCGTGTGTGTGATGGTTTTACTAATTGGCAAGATCAATTTTCAAGCGAGTTCCCGTTCGGCCCTGTTTCGCAAGTCCCGAATAGCTGTTATCGAGTGCAACTTTTGGCTTTACACTCGCAAATCTTTTTGCTTTTACCCTTTTTTTCTGTTTGGTGACGGTGCCCAGATAACATCAAGTGAGCCAGATATTGATTTGCCACCAATTTAGTGGTAGATAATGTGATTGGTTTATGATATACAATAATTGCCTGATAGGCTAGCAGTTACCATAATGGGCCGTGTTCCTACTTGTATAAGGGCCAGTTTTTCATTCCTCTGATAAAACTCAGATAAAGTACGGTTTTGAATTTTCAACACTCAGATACAGGTATTCCACGGAATAAAACCTTCACATGAGGAATTAATTTATTTGCTTCCTCATGACTCAAATAAGCTTATCTGTGGAATAAGTGAAGTTTCTGCGTTTATGATAAACTAGCTGCTCCCCGCGGTTTTACCCGCGTAGTTCCTGTTCCCCCGGGAATATGGGGATAAAAATAGCCTATGTTACGCGCTGTCAAATGATAAATAATAAATGTGATCTGAAAAAAGAACCCAATAACTTATTTGTTCAACAGTTATGAATCTTTTATCTGAGTAAAGTATTATTGACCCTAAAAGAAATATAGATGTTACATAACGAAAACCATTTTATATCAATGATATATAAACGGACCGTTCATAAGTACTTATTATGGAAATCAATATTATTTATGTAGTGCCCACAAGGGTTCCATGTGGTAAAATTCTAAACTATATATTCTAATACTTAACAGTACACGTGGAAACAGGACCATGATTTAATAGGAATATGTAAAACTAAAATAATATTGCAGGTGGACTGGCTAGTGCTCAGGCGTGATGACCTTTTGAAGCCCTGCCCTAGGTATCACACGCATGCGTTAATCAGTTTGCAGATCGGAAAACGCCGTGCTGACGTTCAGCCCCGTGGCGCCGCGGTACATTCATATCGGTATCTGGCGTACTCCGATTACGTTTTATTAGTCACCCTCAACAAAAAGTACTTCTTAATATTTAATAATAATCATAAACCTGTTATTCGAAGAAATACGTGTTACATTATGATGTCAAAACAAATGATCTCACCGATCAATATCGAGCGCATGCGGCAAGATTTCAACGAATATGTCAAAGATTACTACGACAAAGCACTCATCAAATGGAACATGATACGAATCACAGATATTATAAAGGAAATAGAGAAGCACAAGGCGGTACAATTAACGGACTGCTACAACGCTCTTCTAAAACAACTCTACGCTTTAGGGAATATTAAGAATGTACCCTGTCATATCCTTAGGATCGCACCACTAGAAAGAATATTTTGACATTCTTCTCGCGCGCCACTTGCGCACCTGGCATGCTGGATTATGTTGGCTGACTATTCTGGTGAAAGATAAGATTTACATTCCGTCGGTCATCGTCAATTCGTTCCCAAACCACTGCATTTTTTGTAAAAAATTCAGTATTGACTTTAAAGGCGTAAAGAAGTTGCAGCAGCCCAAGCAGACATGCGATTTTAAGCGCGGAATTCTACATATCATCGACATGACAATGATTCCAGACGATACTGATGAGAGGGGGATACTTTACAACTACATTATGTACTACCAGGATTGTAAAACGAAGTTTATTTATCTCCGTGCTCTGGTCCATTATAGCGCTAAAGAAATAGCAATAAAGCTGTTTTGTATATTTACTGAAGTGGGAGGCCCTGAAATCATAAGCTCAACTGTTGACGATACGTTTACAGGAAAAATACTCAAAGCTTTAACTGACTTATATCCTGATAAGATTCTGAATCGATACCATCAGACGTGCGCGTTAAATGTGAGGGGAGTGTAATGAGCAAGATGCTTGATTGGATTTCCTACAAAAATGAGAGTTGGTTTTTAGGAATACGCCTCATTGCGATGAAAATAAATAATGAATATGACAAGGAGCTGCAAAAAACACCATTTCAGGCAAGATTTGGAGTTGAAAAAACGTTGGGCAACGACTTCACCGACTTACCAGCTACTGTCCATAAAGAATTTCAGACGACAGTAGACTACACAAAATGGTTTTTCACGCATGAAAAGAAAGAAAACTAGAGTAGGAGTGCAAGTTAACGAATACCAACAGCAGATAGCAGAAGTTCAAAAGCATCAATATGTTTGATTTACCTTTTTTTTAACCTGGGGAATGCATTACGCATACCACCAGACCCGGATGAGGGCCGGGTGGTTATGTGGGACTCCCCCGCCAGCTAGTCTGACGGGTATACCCACTAAACCCCAGGGTGTTCCACCGGGACGCCTTTGTTGTCGGGGCTACGGGTGTGAGAGTGGACTTCCGCGGCCTCGACGGCGTTGGTCCTCATGGGAGGACCCCATCCCGTTGACAGGAGTGGAGAGGAGTGCTCCACTCCGTCTATCTTTGTGAGTGTGGCGCGTGGGAACACCGCGCGCGCCGCCTTGAGGCATACGAGTGGGTGGCGGACGTACACCCGGTCCGCCGCCCAAGCCTCTGTTATGGGTTTAATTTACCTTTTTTTTTTACCTGGGGAATGCATTACGCATACCACCAGACCCGGGTGAGGGCCGGGTGGTTATGTGGGACTCCCCCGCCAGCTAGTCTGATGGGTATACGGGGTTTGATTTACCTTGATGCAAGCCACACAAGTGCTGCGAGCTGCTCGACGTCACTTATATAAATTTGCGTCAAATTAGAGTAAATGTATTAAAATGCCAACTTAGATTCTTTGAGTGATTTAATTATTAAACTCAAGAATATTTTATGATGTTTCATAGTTTTAATTCTTGTAATTAATGTGTAATGGATATGGTGTCAAACAATCTGTATTTCTGTGATTCAAAGTTGTGTAGTACTATTACGTCTTCCGTGTAATGTAAATAAATAATTTCCCATGTGTGTCTATTTGCCAATAACAATATATGAGTATATATAATGATGTATGTAAATTTCAAATAAATAGTTAAGGAAAAACCTATTTTATTTATACGACGATGCCTAATCATAAGCTAGTAGTTCTGCGAACAATAGACCTCACAAGCACCAACTTTGCTGCAACAATGAATATCAATGTAATAATAATATTAGTACATAACTGCTGCGGTTTGTAATAAGTGCATAGCTGGCCGTGATTGGCCGTGAATGAGCGAAACCGCAGCATGGCGCTGGTCCAGGCCATCACAGTGCGGTCAGCATTACAGTCCTTGATGGCCAAGCTGGAATTAAAGCTGATAGCGAAGGTTGAGGCCTATAAAGCCCGGAAAGCAAGACCAAGCAATGATCACCAAGCTTTAAGGCCGAGAGCGTAGCTATATGTTATAGCGTCGGCATTACGATATTTTGCAACTTCATTAATAGCCATCCGTTAATTTTGTAATAGTGGCTCTATCGAAAACGTCAATTAGGAGCATTCAAATTACTCGGGTTTAAGCAAGTGCTTGGCCAGACTGGCAGTGCGGTGCGGGGAGCGGCACGGATGCGGGAACGCGCGCAATTGAGTCTGTCCACAGTTGAGCGCGGCTTCGTTCTGAGAGTTCTCAAAATATAATATGGATGATGAAGACTTAATTTTACTACAAAATTCTTACATTAAATGGCCAAGCACGTGCTTGGCCAGACTCAACTTCATTTGAGCGTCCGTAGTGGTGGGCACGTGGGCGCGGTGAGCGGCGCAGGGAATGTGGCGCGGGCTACTCATGCCATAGCTGATATCTAGTCTATCATAGTACTGGGCCGCACTGTACCTGTTATGGGCAGGTGTAGCGCTTACCATCAGGTAAACGACTTGCTCGTCTCGTCACTCAGTCAAAATAAATAAATAAATAAATATCACCCTAAATCAAAGCGGCTCCTATAGATTAGAACCTATAATAACCAGACTAGGTATGCAAGTCCTTACACACGTAAATAAATAAAACTCCTAATTTTACAGTTAAAATAATAAACGAGAGAATGCTGTTAAACATCAATCCCCTTCAAAACGCCTCAAGTTGCCTATTGAAAGTAAATTCTTCGCCAATAGTTTCAAGTCGTGCTTCATTTCTTCAAACTTCGAAACTCTCATTTTCACCGGAATCCAGTGTTTAGCTAAAGTTTTGACCGGACGGTTCATTGAGTTTAAATACTTGTGGATACAGCTTCTAAACGGGTAGAAAGCCGGTTAAAAGTTATAGAGTTTCTACTCAATTTCATATCTGGACTTCTAGCTATTGGGAACTCTATTACCCGTAACATAGGTATGGTTATCCATTAACTGGTTTGTTAATCCGTTAGCCAATTTTGCTCGCAGGTGCCAGACAGAGCGATGAATTTCATGAAAATGATAATCTCTTGAACGTTGAGTATAATCTGGGGACGCGGGAATACGTCGACCAAGTCGAGCGAAACAACTTAGGCATTTTAGGTCCCCTGTATCTTAAAGCACGAACTCACTTCTCAGATTTTCATCCTAAGCTTAATTCCACCCTTATTCCAAATACAAAAGCGCGAACGCATGCCGTTGTATTTCTATGGGTTGTGTTTTTTTTAAACACATAGTCCGTTAGTTAGTGAAACTAAAAGCTAGCAGAACCTACGGGAAATAGCCACAAGCCATGCGGTTGCGTTTCGTTTCCACCCGCGCGCAAAGCCGTAGCCTCGGTAAGCGAAATCTGCGCCATCAGTGTTGAATGTTAGATTTCCACACATATTGAAATTCTACTTATATTGCGGGCCACTATGCGAAGCGAGAGGGAAAACTGCGGCTTCAATTTAGCCACATCCTGATAATTATGTTACAATGAGAAGAGAATTAATCTGATACTTTATGATTAACAAGTTTGGATTATAGATAAATGAGAAAGTTGAGACCTTAGAACTTTTAATAGTGTTGCGAAGTTTATATTTTATCAATCTAATGTTTTTGATGGGAATATAAAATTTGTATAAAAGTTATTTTGATGATACTTTTATTTAGATAACAATTCGAACAAAAAATAAATATAACTAAACGTTATCTAATAATACTATAATGCTGTAAAGATGCTAGCTGCAATTAAAAAAGATTAATACGGCACACTGAGAAAAAGTTTGTGACAAAAGTTACAAACATTTTTTTTCCACTGGTGGCGTCTGACAAAAATCTTTCTTTTTCTCGGCTCATAACTTGTAATAATTGAACCCTTCGTGAATAAGTTCAAACGTTGTTTTGTTTGTTTCTGTGCCTTCAAACTCACACAACTATTTTTTAATTTGTTCAGCAACCGCTAAAGTGAACAAGAAGGTACTTCAGAGACCGATATAAACTACGTTTGTCCCAAGAGAAAACTCGGCGAAACGAGAAAAAGTTTAAATGCAACCGCGGAGCGCAAAAAAAACCGTACAATTTTTTTTTAATAATTTATAGGTAGGGTATCCAGTTTATAGGTCACGGTAATTATTATCATGTCACCTGATGAGTGACACAGAATAATATGTACTGAAATAGGTTGTTTTTTATTAATCATCCAAACATAACATTCTGTTTTCGCGTCAACATTTTTGACCCCTGCTGTGTTGGTGGGCGAGGTAAGTAAATATTGAATGACTGTGGCCGCGGCTTCACCCGCTTGGACAACAAAATTATTTGTGTCATTCATTTAGCTTATTTACCAAAATTCCATCAAAATCCGTTCAGCTGTTACGTAGATGAGTCCTAACAAAATACATAAACTAACCAATTTTAACCAATTTTTATTTTACGTAATAGAAACTAGAAAACGCAGCGAACTTTTTTTTATTTGTCCATGTGATGAGATGAGCAAGTCGTTCACCTGATGGTAAGCGCTACGCCTGTCCATAATAGTCACAGCACCACCCAGAACTCTGCATTGCATAATCCTGCGCGGCGCTGCACTGCGCTCGTCACTTTGAGATATCGGCTATAAAGTATCATATGGCCAGTAATAGTCTTAATAGGTACTTAGTATAATCTGTGGTATTGTTTAGCGAAACCGAAAAACAGTCAACGAATCACTCAAATCAACAACATTTTATTTCAATAACTACTATTCCTTATGTACCTTGTGTATTTCTAAACTGGTGGACAATAAAGTATTTTCTATTCTATTCTATACTATTCACATCATTACACAATCACTTTTTTTTTCTGAGGGAGGTAATAACATAAGCGCGCGCGCCCTAATAATTGTGCGGAAATTTCCCAACACAATACTTAATAGGATTAAAAAATCTTCTCACAAAATAAAATGTTTACAATTATAATATCTTTTTACTCGACCATGCACTAACCATACCCGAAAATTGGTATAATTACACTCTGGGGCTAACAAGATTATCTGGGGCAGGTAGCGCTGGGCGACTCCGAGATCGAAACAATCGAAATAATCGGATTCCCTTGACTGGCCGGCCGAACCCTCGAGATGTTATTCGATTATTCCGAGTCGACTGACTCGCTTCTGCGTTCTTCGCCTGGTCTCTTTATACAAGGTAGTTTAAACTCGAACGTATCGCGAATAGTGGCACAGTCCGCGTTTACGTCCAAACGATTCCGATTCATATAAATTCGCCGGCGAACTATCGAGATGTTTGACCAAGCGAAATAATCGATTAAAATTTCTCGGAGTAGTCCATCACTAGGCCGGCAGCAATTTTCCGGGGCTATAGTTAATGACCAACAATGCCACGAAAGTGCGAGACCTAACCACTGTTTCCATAAAAAGGAAAGTTGAATGGAAAAGTGCTGAATTTGCAAAATGGAACATACCTGTGTGTGTCGGACCTTAAAGTTTGTGTGTTGAGCGTGCGTTTTCTCTTCTTCACGCTGCAACGACTAAAAGCATTTGAATTAAATTCGGTATATATAAATGCTTATAGAATAACACGTAGGATACTCTTTATGCCTTAAAACTTAACGGTTCCTGTGGGACAATAGTCAACGTGGGTGAAAACGCAGTGCGTTAGCAGGATATGCGCAGCTATATTATATACCAGCTGCGCTCCGCGGTTTCACCTGCGTATTTCCCGTTCCTGTGAGAATACGGGGATAGCCTATGTTACTCGCTGATAATGTAGCTTTCCATTAGTAAAAGAGTTTTTAAAATCGGTGCATTGTCTTAGCCGAAACCTTACTAGCTGCTATACAAACATTCATCCACTATTTTTATTTTACCCTCTTTAGGGAAAATATTTTACAAACTTTGAATATCATATTTATTTACATCTAATCAAAAGCCTAAAAAAATAAGTTTCAAGCTTCTAGCTTCAAAAATGACGAAACTTCCATTCATTCATATCTTTTTTTGTTTTTTTTTTTACGTTGGTAATTCCTACATGGATACCACCAGCCGATGGGCAGCCGGGTGGTTATGTCAGACTCCTACTGACTAAAACCCAACGGGTGTTCACCGGGACGCCTCTTGCCGGGGCTACGGGTGCAGATGCAGACTTCGGCGGCATTCTTTCATATCCTATTTCAACCCCTTACCCCCCTTATTCGCATTAAAAAGTCGCCTATCGGGATAAAAAGTACCCTATTACTTAATCCGGATTATAAACTATCTGTGTTCCAAATTTCATTTAAATCTGCTCAGTAGTTTAGGCGTGAAAGCGTAACAGACAGACAGAGTTACTTTCGCATTTACATTATTAGTACATCTCTATAAATATATATCTAATATATATATATGTCTATATCTCTCTAAGCTACATAGCTTACAACTTACGGCGTGCTTGTAATTCCGTTAAAACAAATACGCTTTAATTATGGTGCTCTCTATTAATGGGGATGACGGTTGAAATGCAATTTCCAAATACATAAGTTTATTAGTTCACTCAAATCAATACCCAACTATTATAGAGGTACAACTGTATCATATTATATAGATTTGCAAAATGAACTGTCGCTACGTTCTTTGAGTAGTCATGGTAACTTATAATCATGAGGACTTACTTCATTATTGAATAGAATAGATTAGAAAATGCTTTATTGTACAGCAGTTAAAAGTACATAAGATATAAAAAAGATACTACTTAAATAAAGTACTATGGGATCTCTCCCAGGTGTCTTCCAATCAGATTTTAATAATAATTAAGTATTTTTTGAGGTTAAGACCCCGCATGCTAAAGCCCTGCTATACCGTAGTGCCATTAATCAAAAACTATCTGGACACTTAAGTCTGTAACATAATACTGTAATTGATTTTATAACATTATCATCAACCCATAACGTCCCACTGCTGAGCACGGGTCTCCCCTCACTTTCGTGAGGAGGATTAGGCCATAATCCACCACGGGGGCCCGGTCCGGATTGGTGGATTTTATAACAGGTACAGTAAAATAATTTTTCAAATGAATACAGCTATGAGTTCGCGACGCTCGCTCTGGACCGGCTATCGAATAGGCAGGCTACTTCGAAATAGTTGGAATTCCACTTTTCCACGTATGGAATACTTTCC
Source organism: Campaea margaritaria (assembly GCA_912999815.1). Classification (NCBI taxonomy): domain Eukaryota; kingdom Metazoa; phylum Arthropoda; class Insecta; order Lepidoptera; family Geometridae; genus Campaea; species Campaea margaritaria. The sequence continues at coordinate 15,476,101 of OU538788.1, forward strand.
TTTGTTACCAACTCTCATATAGGCCAGTGTAAACAAAAAGTTTTTGAATATTGGAAGCCGTAAGCCCTTTGTTTGCCAGCCAATATTTTCGATTTGCACAAAACGAAGGGTAGTCTATTGTGTTCTTCTGTCCAGGGAAACCTTGATATTGCCGGACGCTAGAGCTTGTACAATGAGGTCGTTATATACATGGACAATGGAGATATGGTGATGGCTTGTGGCTAAGATTCGATTTATCAGGAGAAATACTTGTGTGCACCACATGACTGAATGTATACCTAAAACCTGAGGCTATGTGGGTTTGTGACCAAAAAACAGCGACCAGTTAAAGCAAACAGCATTTTCTATTCTACCGTGTAGCCACTTGTAGCCTCGATGTAAGGTTTCGAATTCCCAGGTGTGACTTAATTATGTCCAATGCTTGACTGTGACCAATTAGAGGATCCTATTACGCAATTAGTAGTACCTAATTACGTAAGTAAGTAGGAAAAACTTGCCAAACCGATGTTTCAAACTTTGTAAAATTTTAGAAAGTTAGACAAACTCTTTATTGGAACACCATAGAACAAAGACAATATAAAAATTATACATAAAAAAAAACAGTGTTGCTGTGACTGGTCTTATCGCGCTGAGCAATCTCTTCCAGACGATCACGCATGGAAAGAAATAACAGGAAGTATAATGGTTGGTGGCCTTAAGTCAGTAAATAGATTATAAGTTGTTTGTTTGTCGTATGAGGTACCTGCCTCTGGTCAGGCTTTATCAGGCCGCCCTAGGGCCTCTGACATAGCTTAATGACTGCTATCATCTAATAATAATCAGGACCGACGGCTTAACGTGCCCTCCGATGCACAAAACTATGGAAATCCGTTCATAGCTTATGAGAATTATTTTGATTTCCTATCACATACTTCGATCGAGGATGAGAATTGAACCCTCGGTTATTGGATTGCATATTGAAAAAAGTTCTTCATGTTTTTTTTTTTCTGAGTGACGAGACGAGCAATTCGTTCAACTGATGGTAAGCGCTGCACCTGCCTGTAACAGATACAGTGCCATCCAGAACTTTACATTGCATAATCCTGCACGGTACTGCACTGAGCGAGTCACCCTGCGACATCGGCTCTAAAGTCTCATTATACTCAGTAATTACGCTGGAAACAGTGCCCTTCAAACCCGAGCACAGTAATGTTTGCACACTACTGCTTGGCGGTTGAATGTCTGACAAAAGATATGGTACTTTCCCAGGCGGTCTTTTGCAGAAGAGGCCTCCCACTACAAAAATTATTTGTTTAATTTCCTACATGGTGAATGTAGGGTGTTAATTGACCCTGAAGCCTTTCAGGGTTTTCTCATTACGTCACGGGATATCAAGCTTGCTCCCCGGATGTATAATGGCTTTGCTGAAACACTGCCAGTGGCTTACCACCCGCATTGGCTTACCCCACAAGAATAAAAAGTGGCATATGTTGCTCTTCAGCCATTTATCTATGTAGGTGTAAAAGATATGTAAGATCTGTTTTCGCGTAAAGAATTTAACTTGATTGGAAGATTTTTGTTTGTAAATGAAAATAGCAGACTACCCGTATTAGGACTTAATATGCTACCTATGGACAGCGGACACGTTGCATGTACGCGCTAATGAAATTATAATTGTCCTGAAAGACTACACAGACTTCTTTGAGTACAAAATAGACATATCTGAATTGGTCAAAAAATTTACCAGGATATTACGAGAATGCACGCTCCTTTTTTGACCTCCGTTTTTAGGGTTCCGTACCCAAAGGATAAAACGGGACTCTATTACTAAGGCTCCGCGCTAAGGGTATGTCTGTATGTCCGTCTGACACCAGGATGTATCTCATGCACCGTGATAGTTAGGCAGTTAAAACTTTCAAAGATGATGTTATTTGGGTTCCCGCTATAACAAGAAATACTAAAAATAAATATTTGAAGGGGCTCCCATACAACAAACAAAATGTTTTTGCTTGTTTTGTTCGATATTGGCAACGGCAACAGGCAGACGCTTGGAATATTCACGGAATATTTAGTTATATAATAACTTTAAAAATAAGTAGTTAAATTAAAATTAATTGCCGTTTTTATAGATTATGGAACGGAACCTTTCATGCGCGAGTCCGACTTGCACTTGGCCGGTTTTTTTTCTAATGTTTTGACTTCAATTGATTTGTAGATTTAGCCAGATTTCAAGAGATTTCGAGTAAAATAGTCAAATCGTCGTGTCTTAGTCAAACACAAGTAAGTACTTAGTTACTTCTCATTGTCTCCATAGTATGTCAACCAAGTCGGTAGATATATTTGACATTATCGAAGCGCTCCTATCGCTTACACTGTCAACTGTCACTGTCACTGTCGCTTTCCGTTGAGATATCATTGTTTCATTTAACTCCATTCTGTAAGTTGATCAACTCGTGTAGACAGTAGTACAATAAAGTTTGTCGACGTCACGATTCATCAACGCTTTAATATAACTATTTACTTTGTAGTAGGAGGCCTCTTCTACAAGATGCCTCCCAGGGAAGTACCGCATCTTTGCCAAATATTCATCCACCGAGCAGCGTGCAATCATTACTGTGTTCCGGTTTGAAGGGCACTGTTTCTAGCGAAATTACTGAGCATGAGACTTTAGAGCCGATGTCTTAGGGTGACAAGCGCAAGATTATGCAGTGGTAAGTTCTGGGTAGCGCTTACCACCAGGTGAACGTCCTGCCAGTCACGTCGCTCACTCAAATAAAAAAAAACTTGGGGCGCGTTGGAGAGAAACGGAGCGTTTATGTGTTATTTTCAGATTAGCTAGTCGGACATATTGCGTACCGTAATGCGCTTATCTCCTTCGAGTTTGAACAGTGATTTCTCGACATAACTCCACATAAACGGTGTTCAGCGAGAGAAAATAATTACAGTCTTCCACCTAATTTCCTTCAGTATCTGCGTAGAGCTCTATTCTCATGTAATAAAAGCACGCGACGGCGTCTAATCGCCATTGGTATCGTTTACCCAGCCGGTAGATACAAACTCGCATGTGACACAAAAACAATTTTCCAGTAATCGTTTCGGTTTTGCGGAACGTTTGATAAGGATTTGGGTTGGCAATGGAATATCTAATTTGAATGGAAGCGGGTTGATCTGGCGTAATTTTTTTTGTGCTGGTCATACTGATGAATGATCCCTTTATCGGCCTCCAGTACCCTCTGACGTGTATGTCAACTCACCGAGTAGAATGTAGTATCATTTAGTTCACAAAAATACAATAAAAAGTACAATAATAATTCTTATTATTACGGTCATAAAATAACGTTAGGTATGTGATATGCGCAAAAAATAAACCATCGAAGTTAGTCCACACGATGAGGCCAAACTGAACATATTTGAAACTCTAACACGTATATGGTAGGTATCCCACAACAGTACCACTTTTTTATTAGTGGAAAAAGGTTTAATACAAAACTAAAACTAACCAAAACTTAAACCTTAATAATCTAACAAAAGAGGGTGGGTGTCCATGACGCATGGTCTCAAGAACATTGGCTGCATTTCCACATAGCAATAGCTATTCTCTGTGTAAGGAATGAGCTAGCCCTTTTGTCATCATCGACGCCGACAAATCGAGGATAAAAAATAACTCGTAATAAACGAGTTAGGCTTGATGTGAAAGTTTACTCGTATATGCTTAGATGTTTGAATGTTTGTTACTGAATCACGCAAAAATGGCCTAGAGGATTGGAATTAAATTTGGCACATAGACAGTTTATTATCTAGATTAACAGATATAATACTCTTTATCTCATAAAAATTAACATTTTCTGTGGGAATTATCCTACAGAAAATGTTAATTTTTTTACTCATGTCGGTAACACCGCAACTTGCCCCGAAGATATTATTTCATTAAATAATCATAAAGGCATTATTATTTCGCAGAAAACCAGCGACATAATATTTTGCTTTCTTCTAAACAAATTTCTTTCTATACAATAGATTTAATAAAATATTATCATGGTACGCAGAAAAGGTATTGGATAAATATTTCCCCTAACATTTTCCTGTTAGGATTTTTATTTGTTAATGTATTATATGACCACTAGCAGCGCCCTGCGGTTTCACCCGCGTAGAATAATATTCCAAAGGAACTGCGGTTTTTACACGATAAAAAGTATCCAGTGTTTTATTTCAGGACTTAAAATACATATATCTCAAGTTTAATCAAAATTCGTTCAGCCGTTCCGGCGTGAAGAGGGACAAACACACAATTTGAACTCTTTTGGACAGTCTGGTAAAAAGTCCCACGATTTGCCTTTCGTTGCGTTTATCTAATAACTAATTATTCGACTCTCGAAGTACTGCACTATATAAAATTCTCGAGGAAGCTAAGATAATATCGTTGTTGAATTTTCTTTTAACACGTTCATTGCTGAAAATACAACTGTTGTGTTTTTCACAACTTGCCGCGAGTACGGCAAAACACAACTGTTTTGTTTGTTGTATGGGAAAACACTATGGCGCGTGCAGAGCCGCACCCGTGGCTAGACAAGCAAAACGGCTTAACAAGTCAAAGTGTTAACTATGTTTAACAAATTGTCCATATAAAATAATTACGTGTCGTTACATGTAAGTGCGCTATCATATATAGCGACACGTAATTCTGTTAGAACGTATAATAATAGAACACTTTTTCTAAATTGTCGAAGCGCCATATTCATGTCGTCCTCAATGACTGAAACTGAATGAATGAATGGTATATAGTATATACAATAAATACACTATAATTATGTTCGTAGACCTGGCATGCAACTACGAGAACTCTGACAAAAAAACTGCCAGTATTGGCGGGGGTCGCCGGGGGCGACTAAGACCCATTATACTAGTGATTGCGAAAAACAAAGACAAATCTAAATGGTCAGATACCGCCGTTATACAACAGTCGATTATATAACATTGGCAGATGGGGTAAGCGTTGCGTGCGTGGTCCCTTGCTTAAATCGTCTAAGGTCTTCCCCCTTCAATGGTTCGTTACTACGCTTGAACAAGGTCGGCCATATTTGATTGAACATTTTTGAAGCCCCGGCCTACGAAAGATTAGCAAGAGTACGTGCGTGATGAATTAATAAAGTTAGATGGGAAAGGAAATGCTTGGAAACCTCCCAATATGTGTTGTGAATTTATAAAATAAAACTCAGTGGAGAGTCTGCGGTATCGCAACCTAATTCATTTATTGGTTACATTCAAGTTTTAATGAGAAAACTTTTTGAAACCCTCACCATTCAAAGGGATGTGACATCCACCAATCTTTAACTCTGGCTGGATAGAATGCCCGTTAATCCAAGGATCAATAATTATGTAGGTTTGCCGTAATTCCACTAGAACTTTAAAGCCCTAAGCAAGTCTGTAAGTACCTTTGTAATCTATGTACTGTATGAGGTGCTTGAATGGATTAGTAATTATAATATGGATGTGGGTTGTGTGTGCGGAAAACTCCGGGGCTTAAAATGTCTACAATTCATGTAAATCTTAAAACAAGTCGGGGGCTAAATTCATAATACTCGTTTTATTTATAAACATCCGGTTCCTCGTCCAATTTTACAAAATACCTAGCAAAATACTCTCGGTTTTTCACGCCTTTGTTCCCTTTCGTAAGTGCTTAAACGCCGGCGGTCGCGAAAGAAAATCTGAACGTATTTAAAGCGGTTGGGTACGTTTATGTATTATTTTATTTTGTTAAAACGCGTAAACATTTATATTAATGGCGACTGGAATGAAATAAAATACGACGAGGACATTGGTCTTAGTTTGTAAGACTGTTAAAATACCGGAAGCACTGGTAGGGTTAATGGAGTTTCCTTTTCCTGTGCGAGATTCAGCCATGAATCGCTACTTGAAAGGGAATTTTCCTTTATCAAACCCAAACCATAATCAGTTACTCATTAGTTTAGTTGATCATATTTGATTTATTTTAAATTTTTCTCTATGTACCTATAAGTAAAAAGTGTTTGAATTGTAAAAGTGCATTAAGTTTGCCTACTTGCAATATATCATTTGAATTTTTTTTTTACTTCTGAGCGGACGAAGATTCGTAGATATATTTTTTACGCTCTGTGATAAGTTTTATGATACGACAAATTCTACTACTAAAATTCTTAAGCCCCACTTCCTTGAGTAGTTGTTTTATAGCTGGGTCCAACGGTTCTCTTAATGATAAGCTTCAGCTTTACCCTTAACAATGGTAATATCGCCATACGCATTTAAACGGTTACAGTCTACGGCGCAGCACTGGGTATCATTAACAGCTAGGCTATAATTCCCCAGCTTACAGCTTCTTCACTGAAAACTTAAAACTAAAATAGCATGGACCATTTGTAAGAAAAAAAGAATGAAAAAAAAAATGCAAAAAAATTGCAAAAATGCTGGTAGAAAATGCTCTTAGCGTTAAGTCCGCCATTGGTACTAGTTAGTTATTCTGTGCAATAAAGTATTAAATAAATAAATGAAAGTAAGCGTCAGTTCAAATAGCAGCTCAAAACTGCATCGACTATCCTGCTAAAGGACGAAAAGATTCCGTGTCGTCGTAACGTATCTACTTAATTATGACTGTCGTAATAGATGAGCAACATCATACACACGTACACAATACATAACATATAATTACCACACTGTACCACACTCACTGGGGAAGTACCACCACCTTTGCCTGATTTTCATCCGTCAAGCAGTAGTGCGCAAACAGTACTGCGTTCCGGTTTGAAGGGCACTGTTTCCAGCGAAATTACTGGGCATATGAGACTTTAGAGCCGATGTCTCAGGGTGACGAGCGCAGTGAAGTGCCGCGCAGGATTATGCAATACAGGGTTCTGGGTGGTGCTGTGACTGTTATGGGCAGGCGTAGCGCTTAAAACAACATATTAAGTTACGTGTGTATGTTTATCACAATAAAAATAAACTTTAAAGGTTTCTAAATCCATTACATTTGTAGGTATTCTCGTTTCCGAGCTGTGGCGACTTTACTGTTTCAAGTAAAGTCTCCGATCAAAACTTTAATGGAAAGCATACTGCCAAAGCCTAATAGACATTACATTGCGATACTGCTTTGCTTTGCGGCGCACGGTTGCACAGGATTGTTTATTCTGTGGTTACAGATGGTTTCAATATAGTTCTGTTCTTTGCTCAGAAATTTATAAGATTGCTATTCGAGTACCGGGATGATTCTACCATTTTAGTTTTTTGCTATTCTAAGACTTATATTAATACTTTACAAGAAGCGTTAAGTCTTATGCAGATCTCTCAGAACAGCGCTCATTGGCCTCACCACGAACGGTTAAATCCATCTAGTCTAAGGCCTTAAACTGAACTGCCCTGCTAACTGTTATCTTAAATACCGCTAAGCGTTCATAAGTCGACCAGAGACATTTATCCACAGAAGTCGGAACAAGTTGTTTGCATTTATGGGAGTTTATATAGCTCCATCTCATTCTCTTCAGTAAATTTTTGAGTGACGTCACGTCACGTTTGTCATATATGAGTGTGTGGTGCCAATCTAGGCCGTTCAGTTTAAGGCCCAGGAGGCCTACCATGACGTCGTATAGCGATTCAGTTGAGGACCTAAACTGAGCCGCGTCGCATAATCGTACCGTGACGTCTTTTTTTATGTTACTGCCATTTTCAACCTAATCTGGATATAGTTTAGGTTGAAAATGGCTTATTAGTGACTCAATTTAGGTTGCTGCCATTTTCAACCATAACTGGATCCAGTTTAGATTGAAAATGGCAGCAACATAAAAAATGAACTCAACTGAATCGCTATAAGACGTCATGGTAGGCCTCCTGCACTAGGAAATAAAATTTTAATCGAAATACTATACCTATACATAGGTACATGATACTGGTATGAACCCTTGGCCGGCAGATTTAATATGATAATAATATTTCGCCAGCTTATAAGTTTTATATGAGGGACGGAATCAGAGCGCGATTTTATATAGGTACATTGGGTTATTATATTCGTCAAGTCGAGCAAATTTAGTGCGAGACATAAAAACCCAGATATATTAGACAGACGATGTCAGAAACCTTTCAAATACTGACAAGTGCGGCATGACTCAAAATTGACTCTCACCATAATGATAACTCACTAGTTATATTATAAACTAGCTGTGCCTGCGACTTCGTCCGCGTGAAATTTAACAAAAATTTTATTGAGTTTACTTAGTTTTTTGTATTTTAATAGTAAAATAATAAATACTTGAAATTATACTGGTAATCAGATTTTTAAAATGCAAGAATAATTAACCTGTCAATAAGAGAAGACAGATAGATGCGGCGCAAGCGTACAATGAGCGTTACGGGACAATGTGTCAACTTTTAGCGCATGCCGCCGGCGTTCATCAATTTATTAGACGTTGTCACGTCAAAAAAGTTTCTGGAATGGAACATAGAATTTAATAGAATAGAAAACTCTTTATTGTGCACCAGGAACAAAATAAACACAGTATAGAAAAATTACAATAGGTAAACAAGGGTAGTACAATGGAGGGTCTTATCGCTGAAAGCGATTTCTTCCAGACAACTTTTACACGGACAATAAAATCATGTTCCGATAGTAGGGTAATATTACTGACGATAGTAATATTACCGACATAATGATACATTAAATACTTACGTTTTAATAATACACATACACACTATACCTAATAACATAATAAATGATAAAAAAATAATACATAATTATTTATAATATACTACACACATAATTATAATAAAATATATACTATTTTAGGCATAGGATGCCTTTTATCCTGTAAAAATTACCGGATCGTGTGGGATAATAGTGAGTTAATGCGGTTAAGCGGTGGTAGCTTAGTGGGAGAACGTCCGCCTTCCAATCAGAAGATAGTGAGTTCAAATCCCAGTACAGGCACGAACTCATGTACGTATTTATCACTCGCTTTTCGGTGAAGGAAAACATCGTGAGGAAACCCACATGCCTACCCGAAAATTATTTCGGAGGTAGGTATGTATCCACCAATTCGGACCGGGCCCCCGTGGTGGATTAAGGCCTAACCCTCCTCACGAAAGAGAGGGGAGACCCGTGCTTAGCAGCGGGACGTTATGGGTTGATGATGATGATGAAGAACGCGGTTGAAACCAGAAGGCGCTGCCAGTAATAAATAATCCACGTATGTAGCCAACTTACCATAATACGTAGCAGCGAGACATGAAAGGCGAATTAGCAGAAAGCATTGCTCGCTGTGTCTAAGTCGAGAAATCTCGAACGTCTACCGACATGGCAGAGGCTCCAGACGGATTTGATTAATTTTAATTGGATCTTGGAATCTTGATTCACACGCGCACAAGTTAGGTAAGCGCTATCGCCATGTATTCGTTCTATTATTGCGTGGTGAAATTTGGAGCCTACTTTTAGGCGTCTATGTTATTTAACACGTAATTTCACCGAGTCCAATGTAATTACAGGTGGTAATGTAGGGGTCCTAACAGGTGTTGTAGATGAGTGAAACTCGAATGCTAAGTTGATAATGATTTTATTTACAAGATTCCCTACTTATATACAGAAAATCAAATTGCATTCCACCAGTAACAAAGCAAGAAACATCAGCTGTTTGCGTGCGCACCCGTTCTGCTCTAGCCTGTGCGCGCTGCATCGTGCCGCCTTCTCGCACGGTATAAAATAAGCGCGTCGGCACCGCGCACGGCCAGTCGCCGGCTATGCGCGCGCTCGGCGCACGCGCATTGCGCGCTGTCGGAGCTGTATGAGGATGATCCCATATCACTCCCCCTCAAGCGAAGCGTACGGTGGGCTTCACCACCCGGCCAGATCTGGTCACATATGGCTGGCGGGTGTCTTGCAGGTCCGGGCTGGCTCCCTCATCGTTCGTCTCGTTGTAGATGTAGGCTGGCTTGAGTCGGTCTAGCGACACGACTGACGTACGAAGCGGCAGTTGTAGTTTGTAGTACTTGTCGTAGCGCTTGATAACTTCGTACGGTCCGTCGTAGGGTGGAGTTAACGGTGAGCGGACCGCGTCGTTTCGAACAAAGACGTGCGTACAAGTAGCGAGGTCTTTGTACACAAAAGGCTCGGTCTGTGTTTTACCAGAGCGTGGTGCAGGCTTCAGCGTTGACATTGTTTCCATGAGACGGCGTACGTAATCGTTGACTTCAATGTCTGACTTGGCCGGTTGTATGAAATCCGATGGTATGCGGAGTGTCGTGCCATACGTCATCATTGCGGGACTTATGTTATTGGCGCGTAAAGCAGTGCGCAGTCCCAATAACACAGTAGGTAGCTCGTACGTCCATCGTGTACTGGCGCCGCGCGCCATCAGGGCTGACTTCAGTGTGCGGTGCCATCTCTCGATTTGCCCGTTCGATTGTGGATGATAGGCTGTCGTTCTGATTCGTGTGATGCCGAATCTTTCCATCAGGGACTTGAATAACGACGATTCAAACTGTCTGCCTTGGTCGGTTGAAATGCGTAGCGGGCAACCGAATGTTGCTATCCAGCTCTCGTACAGTGCCTTAGCGACGTTCTCTGCCGTGATCTCCATCAGCGGGACGGCTTCTGGCCATTTGGTGCAGCGATCGATAATGGTCACGCAGTAGCGATAGTCGTTTGATAGACGTAGCGGACCGATTATATCGATGTGGATGTGCTCGAAGCGTTGAGACGGCGGGAATTCGCTGAGCGGCGTTGTAACATGACGGTGAATCTTCGCTCGTTGACAGTCTAAGCACGCTCTTGTCCAGACTCCAACGTCTCGATTCATTGCTGGCCAGAAAAATTTTTCAGTGACTTGCTTTCGTGTAGTTCTTACACCCGGATGACACAAATCGTGTTGCGCTTTATATGCAGCGTTACGATATGTGCGTGGTAGGTAAGGTCGCGGCGTCCCAGTTGATATCTCGCATTTGATTGGTCGGCTGAGTCCAGGCATCGTGACATCAGTGAACTTGCAGTTTGCTTTGTTCATGAGCTGTTTCAACTCTGGCTCGTTCTGTTGGTCAATAGCGAGCTTCTCGTAGTCGATCGTAGTCGGGCATTGTATGTCTTCTACGCGAGAAAGAGCGTCAGCTACGGCGTTATCTTCGCTATGCACGTATTTTATTTTAGTGCAAAACTGGCTTATGAAGTGTAGCTGTCGTTCTCGCCGTGGTGTGTCGTTGTTGCTTGCAGGTCGTGGAAGAGCGAAACTCAGTGGTTTATGATCCGTGTACACGGTGACATCACAGCCTTCAATTAAACGACGGAAGTGTTTAATTGCTGTGTAGATCGCCAGTAGCTCTCGGTCGTAGACGCTGTAGCGGCGCTGTGTAGCACTCATTGCTTTAGAAAAATATGCCAGCGGTTTCCATGCGTTGTTAACTTGTTGTTGTAGCACTGCGCCGAGACTGTGATCTGAGGCGTCAGTCATGATAGCGAGTGGGCAGCTGGTAACTGGGTGCGTCAGCGTTGTAGCTTCTAAAATGCTTTGACGGCACTTTTCAAATGCTACTCGGGCTTCTGTTGTCCATTCAATTTCGGTCTTGTCATTGCGTTTTCGATTGTGCAGGTACTTGTTGAGTTCGCTTTGAAGTTCGGCTTGGTTAGGTAAGCAACTTCGGTAGAAATTAAGCATTCCCAGGAAACGACGTAGCTCAACAATTGTTTTGGGCTTGGGATACTTCGATATAGCTTCGGTGCGTTCTTCTGTTGGTTTGATGCCGTTTGACGATACTTCGTAGCCGAGAAAATTGATTTTGTCTCTTCCGAATTCACATTCTTCACATCTTCACACATCTTCAGCGTGATGCCATACTTCTGGAGGCGTTCTAGGACTTGCCGCAGGAGAAGTTTATGGCTGTCTTCATCTTCAGTGTAGAGCAAAATGTCGTCCACGAAACAGTAGCAGTCTATGCCTCGTAGGATTTCGTGCATGAATCTCTGGAACGATTGACTTGCGTTGCGTAATCCGAATGGCATGCACTTGAACTCAAAGAGGCCAAACGGAGTAGTGATTGCTGTTTTCTGTGCGTCTTCTTCTGACAAAGGTATCCAGTAGTAGGCCATTTTTATGTCGAGCTTCGAAAATACTCTCTTGTTGTGAAGTTGGTAGTTGAAGTGATCGAGTCGTGGTATTGGATATCTGTCGACGAGTGTTGCAGCATTGAGTCTTCGGTAATCCCCACAGATGCGTAAACCTCCGTCCTTCTTTGTGACAATATGTAGCGGGCTCGCCCATGGACTCTTGGATGGCCTGCAGATGCCCATCTCTAGCATGTGGTCAAATTCTTCCTTTGCCGCTTTGTATTTGTCTGGTGGAAGCGGACGGGGTCGGGCGAAGAGCGGGGGTCCTGTGGTCACGATGTGATGTACGACGTCATGTTTCGGTGGCTCCTTCAGTGACATAGGTCGTAGGACATCAGGGTATTCTTTCAGGATGTCGTAGTAGGCCTGATCGGTACTAATGACGTGTACTGATCCGTCACTAGTCGAAGTTTCGAAGGCGTTGATCGACATGTCGGTTACTTTGTCGACGAGCTTCTTATTGTGTAGATCGACGAGCAGCTTGAAATGACGAAGAAAGTCGGCTCCCAGGATTGATGTCTTGACGTCAGCGATGACGAAGTTCCACAAAAAACTACGGCGGAGACCAAGATCGAGTCTGAGTGTTTTCTCTCCATATGTGCTTATCGGTGTATTGTTTGCGGCAAATAATCTGTAGGCGCTTGCAGTCTTCCCTTTTCGATTGTTCGTAGCGGATAATACAGATATGTCGGCACCTGTGTCAACGAGGAAACGCTCTCTAGTGTCGCGATCGTAGACACATAGGCGGTTTGTATGCGGAGGGACACCGACGTCCGCCACAGTCGATGTCGCATTTAGTTTCCCGACGCTTGAGTGTTCTTCCTTCTACAGCACGGGGATTCGCAGCGCTTCGCCTTGTCACCACCCTACAAGTGGTGACCCGCCGACAACTACAAGATGGCACAAGAACAAACTGCCGAAGAGAGAACAATGAAGTCAGAATTCGATCTCGCTGCTGTCTCCATACAGTCAAGACTCCTACCGTTTTGGAGAGAAATTCCACGAGCCTGGTTTATTCAGTTTGAAGCCGTCGTGGATCCTCTGAAGACATGCGAATGCTCGAAGATGCATGAAGAATGCGTGAAATTCGATTTAAAATAGGGCTCTGCTCCTTTTACCTAGTTTGGTGGTTCTCTCTTGATTCTCTCTCTTAATGCTCATGACATTTACATTGTAAAAGTCAAAATGTTCTGAACTTTTTCTCTTATTATTGTCCCGCTGAACTTGCTAAGCATACCTATCTATAGAATAGAATAGAATAGAAAACTCTTTATTGTACACCAGAAACAAAAATAAACACATTACAGAAAAATTACAATAGGTACAATGGGCGGTCTTATCGCTGAAAGCGATTTCTTCCAGACAACCTTTGGATGGACAGTAAATAAACATTTTTCGATAGTAGGGTGAGTGTCGTACTTACATCATTTAATAAACACTATACATTAAATACCATGGCTTAGGCATCAATTTTAATCAGATTTATCATTGATTTTGTAAATCAATTGACCCAATAATGTGTTACACTTTAATAATGGATACTAATTTGAATATTATCTATACAGATAGATAATTAATATTTATTATATAGTTAATTTGCAAGTCAATAATATTGGTTAAATGAGAAAACCTTGCCTTTATGCAAACTGAAATACAAGGATATTATCTACATAACCTGAAGCTGTTCCATTGGCACAAGGCTTGAGATTCAAACACTTTCAGAAAGAGCTTAAGGTATCTATGTTCCTCATTGACTGTTCCCAAAAGAAACGAAGCGATAGCCCCTTACACTGTCCCTAGCAAGCTCATAAAATACATCTTTCACCTCATAAATTTAACCGTATACCCCTAACATATTCACTTACTGAAAGAATAATCAAGTTTCTCGCAAGCTTTGTTTGAAGTGCTAACATCTGAATTGTTATGGCATCAGGATAATCGGCCTTATGTCGGTGTGCTAAGACTGAGTGTTGTCCTTTTTTCAGCGTCATCGCCAGGAGCTCGCAAACACGAGTAGAACCACTTTAACTTTAAAATCAGGCCGACTTGGATGCGAAGAGATAAATTATTAATAATGTGTATAGATAGATGTTTCTGTTTTAATCCATAACACATCGACGTGTGCTGTGCAGTCGAGGCAATAGGCATTAATAACATGGTGCAAGATATGGCTCTTCTACCGGTGTGTTAATAATATAGCAGGGCTCCGCGTTATCAACCGCGTTCTACTGTTATCCACTCAGGGACTCAGGGATATAGGAATCAGGGACCACGAGAACCATGGTCCCACAAATACCCAGACTCAGTGCAAATACTTGTGCTTACTCGAATGCCAGTAGCTCTTACAATTCTTTGCCCTATGCGGTAATCGAATCCGCAACGTCACGCCTCACAATAGGCCTATCACCAATCTACGCCATGAAGGTCGTCCAATATAATTTTGAGTGTGCATAAATTAAGTGCTATGTTACTTAAGTGCACAAAAGACCTATTTACATACGTGCCTCCTAGGTTAGTGCCAACTAAACATTTATTCAATTAAAAAGTTTTCTGGCTCCACTCCAGCTCTTCGTCCAGGCTTAGGGGTAAACTATAGTTATTTTAATCCACTTTATATGTTTTCTAACTCTGTCTGCTGTGCACTGTGCTTTTGGAAGCAGCATCTGTAATAGCAAATCGAGTAATGTGATCCCCCGTCGTAATTTCCACATTTTATTCAACCCGAGCCGGTCTTTTACCTAGTGGTGAGCGCCGCGCCTGGTAACAGTTGCATTATCAGGCAAACATCTTGAGTGAAATAGTTATTTTTGTGTCAACAAACATTAAAGCGATGCTGAGATTAGAACTCTGTAATCTATACTAATATATAAATCTGAAGAGTTTGTTTGTTTGTTTGCACGCTAGGATCTCAGGAACTACTGGTCCGAATTGAACAATTCTTTGATTGTGTTGAATAGTCCATTTATCGAGGAAAATTATAGGTTATATAATATCACGCTACGATCAATAGGAGCGGAGCATCAATGAATAATGTGACAAAAACGGGGAAAATATATTGCTTTTAAGAGCGTTATTGCGGGAAAACTTGATTTATGCGAGTGAAACCACAGGGCGCAGCTAGTTCTTTTATAATCTTGGAAAAATCATCAATGTGATATAAAAGTGAGAATTGACTGGAATTTATTATTATATTTGATAAAAAATTGCATAATTTGGGCGCGATTACATGTTAGTGCAATCGCGCTCAAAGGGCACCCGGTAACGGTGGCGAGGATTTGAACCAGGCCCCTCCTGATCCGCAGTTGGGTATACTACAGACCGCGCCACCGTGGCTATACAGGGAGAGGCGAATCGCAGACACAGTACCGACCCGGAGCAACTGAATTTAAACCCTGGCGGCGCCACTTTCTATGCGACTACAGAACATTCGCTTAGTGAAATGTCCATAAAATGATCATACAATGGGTCTTAGGAAGGATATTAACTGTTATAACTGAAATTTTTAAAATTATATTGAACAATTCTTTTTGTGTTGAACAGTCCATTTATCGAGGAAGGTTATAGGCTATATAACATCACGCTACGACCAATAGGAGCGGAGCATCAATGAAGAATGTGGCAAAAATGGGGAAAAATATATATTGCTTTTAAGAGAATTATTGCGGGAAAACTTGAATTATGCGGGTAAAATCGCGGGGCGCAGCTAGTATCTCTATATAAACACGAACACCGTAAATTAACAGCTAGTTCACAACTGAATTTATACCTAATTGACGGCACAGGGTCAGAAGGCTCACTACTAATTGGGTTACTCACTGATGTACCTTTGGAAATAAACTTGAAATTCTAATTAATTTATAATAGTACAAATTTTAAACTCTGACAGAAATGTTCAATTCTGACTTTGAAATGTTAAATTATTCAGACATCAACTGAACAGTCGATGCCATTAGAGTATTAAATAAACTACAGATAAAGTTTTGAACAAAATAATAAGTTTTCTGTTATAATGGATTGTCACCTGAAAACGGTCCCGGGTCGCGGTAATAATAATAATGATTAATGTGCTCATCGATATAACAACCCCCTATGATGAGAACCTTGTGAAGGCCGAGAAGGACAAGCTCAGCAAGTACCTTAACTTGGCTCAAAAATATAAGTTACTAGCTGCCCGCGGTTTTACTCGCGTAGTTTCCGTCCCTGTGGGAATACGGGGATAAAATAGAACCTATGTTACTCACTGATAATGAAGCTTACCATTCGTGAAATAATTTTTAAAATCAGTGCAGTGGTTTAGCCGATACCTTACATATTTCCATATATACTTTCAACCCCAATTTTTATTTTATCACCTTAAGGGGGGTAAATTTCTTACAAACTTTCAATGTCATATTTATTTATATCTAATCAAAACCCTACGAAATAAGCTTCAAACGTCTAGCTTCAATAATGACGAAACTTCAATACACACTCTCAACCCTTTACGGGTTGTAAAGGGTTGAGAGTTTGTATGTTTTCGCATTAAAAAAGTAGCCTATGTGCTTTTTCAGGCTCTAGACTATCTCCGTACCAAATTTCATTTAAATCGGTTCAGTGATTTAGGCGTGAAAACGTAACAGACAGACAGGCAGGCAGAGTTACTTTCGCATTTATAATACACAAGTAGAGATATATTAGGGATAATAATATAGAAACTCAAACTCAAATCATTTATTGTAAATAGGCAAAATATTGCACTTTTACACGTCAAAAAAAAAAAAATATCTTATACATAAGTATAGAAATACAAAAAAATAAGTCAAATTTTATGATCTACGAAACTAATGATTATACAATTTTTGTTTTTATCAGTAAATGCTTTTATTGATATCCGTTCAGTCGTTTCGGAGCCTATTTGAGATAAACTTTCAGACAGACACACAAAAATTCTACAAACCGCCATTTATACGCGTAAAAATAGTAGTATTTACTTAAATTTGATTATTAGAATAGATTTTGTTTCACGTAAATTAACTTGTCTTTGTCAGGTTCGAAACGAGTCCATAAACTGTTAAAAGCAAGCTTATTCTCATTAAAAACTTTCGTGTTCTTAGCCTGCAACGGTGTCGCTCTGCTTGGAACTTAGACAATGCTATCTGAAACAGTGTTTCATTTCAGTTCATACAGGAGTACGAACTAGGAGCTGCAATAGAAAACCGCTCTTAAATAAACAAAGTTACGGATGATTTTTATAAGACTTTCAATGACTTGAGAAAGTGAAAACTACCATCCAATTCACTTTGAGCAAAAATTCGTGTCTCCCACAAGGTTCTGTAGATACAGAACGTTTCTTAGTAACTATCCTTTAGTATTCTGTGGTTACAGAGCTTACAGTTTATGATGGGTTGGGTGCGAATCCTGAAACACGGTGATTAAGTTGTTCCAGAAGACACAAGGTGTACAAGAGTTCATGATTGTAGGTGTATCGATCACTGCCCCAGTTAGTGTAGTGCAAATCCTAATTAAAAGAACACCTTAACAATATGCCTTCCTCGTAATAGAAACAATAAGGAAAGTTCTATTAAATACATTCTTAAGGACAACAATTAAAAGTTTTAATTAAAATCAAATTAATTTCTTTGCATTAAGATAACAAGATTGTTATAATAATAACATTAATTGCAAACTCTAGAAAAAGGAAAATAAACTTTAGTGTCACTGAAATAACAAAGTATTTGGCCAAATTCAGTACAATTGAGTTTCTTTAATCACTAAGGGCACCTAGAGGTCACTCAATTAATTATTAAAGTTAACTAACTTTACTGCCAGTTTCAAATATATATCGAGAAAGCAGAAAAAACATTTATTTATTTATTTTAACACCTTCAGTGCTGAACTGTCTTACTTTTTTTGGCTCTTTTGCAAATCTTTACACAACATGTGTTTTTTGTTTACTGGCATTGTGTCGTAACTAATCTCAATCAGTTGTACGGGCGCACACTACTGGTGTGATAGGCCTTAAGCTGAACTGCCCTGCTAAGTGTCTCCACCAATATCGCTCAGCGTTCATAAGTCGACCAGAGAAATTTATCCAAAGAAATCGGAACAATTTGTTTGCATTTATAGGAGTTTATATAGCTCCATCTCATTCTCTTTCTCTCTCATTCTCTTCAGTATTTTTTTGAGTGACGTCACGTTTGACAGTTATGAGGCGTGTTTTCGCTTGCCGTAAAATTATATAAACACAGACGTGTGTGTTTTCAGCAGTGAGCGTGTTAAATAATTCTATTTTTTTTCATTGGACTCACAATGTTTTTAATCAGTGGAGGTTTCAAATAACATAGCGGTGACAGTGTCCTAGCGCATCCTTTTTTTAAATTATAGCGGCGCCTATACTCGTAATTCCAAAGAATGTAACCTAAATAATAAAAAAAAACAACGAACAGCGTTTGACGCCGGAGTATGCCCAACAAGCGCCTACAAGCATAATTATTATATCGCCTACCATGGGGTGATTTACCTTGCAAAGTTTGTCCCGGAAAATGCTCGTATATCTGTCGCAGAAATATGTTTGAGGTAGAAAGGGACAGACGAATTCCCTTTTCCCTTGTGTAGCTGATTTTCTGAACCAGTCAGTAGGACTCGTTAGTTCGGCCACAGACTATATAATAGTTGACGGTTCAGCGGTGAGAATGCCCATTGAGACCCAACGAGTTCGATGGTTCAGGTCCCTTAAGAGTTGTCCTATTTTTGCTCCCTCAGCTTTTGTTACTGGGACTTTACAACGCATAGAATGTTACGAAGGTGGATTTGTATCTACTACGTACTTATAGTCTAGTATATAGGTATAACTAAGATAATAGTAATGCGTCAAGATTAAATTCATTGATCCTGATCACAAACTAAGATTCCCTGTATCATGAGAATTAGAAACTATGCGGAGCGTGGTCTTACAAACACCTACACTCCGAGAAAATGGTTCAGACATAATTATATATAGTAATTTGTTACAAATTATAATGGTGCACTGTATCTACACTGTATCCGTATGTAATATTAAAACGAATGTGAGTTTGTTTGTTTGTTACGCTTTCACGCCTAAAACACTAAGCCGATTTAAAAAAATCTTTCACCAATCATTATCAGTGAATAACATAAGCTATATTTTATTGTCATAATTGCACGGGAATGGGTACTAGGCGCGCGAAGCCGCGGGATGCAGCTAGTAATAAAACCTTCTTGCCAAAAAACACTACAGGTATGTTAGTTCCATGGTTAAATAAGGTAACAAATGGTGAGGTGTGGGAAAGAACAGAGGTTTGCGGCAAACTGTATAAGAACATGGTTGCGAATGGCGCGACCCGGCTGGGCCAAGCCATGAATGGTAGCGTTACAAACATCGAATTTATTATTTCTTTACAATATATCAATCATCATCAACCCATAACGTCCCAATGCTGGGCACGGGCCATAATCCACCACGGGGGCCCAGTCCGGATTGGTGGATAACATACCTACCTCCGAAATAATTCTCGGGTAGGTATGTGGGTTTCCTCACGATGTTTTCCTTCACCGAAAAGCGAGTGATAATTACGTAAATATGTTTTACAGAAGTACGTGCCTGCACTGGGATTTTAACTCACGACCTTCTGATTGGAAGGCGGACGTTCTCCCACTAGTCTACCACCGCACAATATATTAAAGGCGAAAAAGCTTCAAATAAAATTCTTTGAGCACATTATATTTGTAGCTGCAATAACCGCCTAGACTAATTACTTACTTTTTTTTTTAATTTGATGGATCTTTCTTGTTTTTAATTAGTAAATTAGCTAAAATCATGTTGGTGTGATTGATCTGAAGTCCTCAACCATTCAAAAATGTTTTTTCGGCGTGTTTGGGCGCGGAGCTTTTGTTGAAACAGCCATGTTACAGCACCTGCTAATATAAACTTTATTTTAAAGATATTTCGATACATTTTTGCACTGCTAATATTGCTACGGTCCGGTCACAACGTCGGCTAAGGATACATCCACACACGGTAGTATTGGTGGAAGTACTGGAATTTCTTTTCCTGCATGAGATTCAGCCATGAACCACCACTTGAAAGGGAAATGTTATATTTGAAACTCACGCTATAATTACTCAATACTTTAGGTAGTTCTCATAATTGGTTATTTTCTTCTACGTATGTGAGACTTATATGTTTGACGTGTAAAATTGCTTTATTTTTTAAATTTTTTTGTAAATTACTTGAGTTTTGACAGCTTTTGAAGCACAAAAAAGCCCGTTCTGAAACCGCCCTTGACTTAAGCCGCCGTGTTTGTAAATCCTACATTGTTTATCGTCGTCCCAACATCCATACATGGAATGGAACATCGCCGGATTGGGCACGGCGCGTATTTGCCAAGCGCCAGCTAATCGAGTGGTACTAACAGCGTCAAATTTACGGAACAGGTTTTTGGTGACAGACAGTTTAGAAATTCTAACACGTGGTTATGCCCACTTCAATAACTCCAACGGCCTTCCTACATTTAGCGACGCATGTATTCAATACTCAACGTCTGGAGGAACGCAGCGATGCTACGACCAACGACGCCGATTCTGCGGGGCGTAGGCAACCGCTACGACAGCTTCTAAATATAGAAATATCCAACAAAACCTAATTCATTCTTGAATTTTGTTTTGCTCCACGATTGATCTAGTAATTTTTGTTTGCTTCGAGTCGACAGACTCGCCGTTGCGTTCGGTAATCGTTTTCTATAAACCCAAGTCGATCTAAATTCAAGAGAACCGCAGCCGGTAACATCGACTGCGTTTTAATTCCTTTCGAGTGTTAAAAACTCGACTGCGAGAGAAAGTCATCGAGACGTTTCATCAATCTAAAAAATCGACTAAATCATCTCGGGCTCGTCCATTGCTAATGTTAAAGGACCGACAGTCTGTGTTAAATTAAGGTAACTTTACGCCATTTATAATATCAGTGGTTCTGTATTATTCGTAGGTTTGTGACAAATACACGTGGCGCCCGGCACCGCGGTTAAATGTATTATAATCGTGGTTCAAAATCTATAGATAAGGAGTCGGTGTATGGTCGGTGTAAGGTTCAATTTATTTCATTGTAAATTAATATTATAATTTCGGTAGCGCTGCTAATAAAAGCGACAAGTAAAGATGAGATAGTCCGCTGGGAGCCCTAGTAATTTAATAACCACCGCTCATAACTTGAGGCTAAGAGCAAGGTCGATTACAGTGAGGTAACTTCAATTTGTGAAAAATATGCTTATTGGTTTTTCTGTAACGTACGTTTTACATAATAATATATGTATTAGGTTGCTAATGAATTGTTTAAAAATGTTATCCCTACTTATATTATAAATGCGAAAGTAACTCTGTCTGTCTGTCGGTCTGTTGCTCTTTCACGTCAAAACTACTGAACCGATTAAAATGAAATTTGGTACTGAGATAGACTAGAACCTAGGAAAGGCTATAGGGTACTTTTTAATCCGAAAAAGCATTGTAAGGGTTTGAATTAAGGGATGAAAGTTTGGTCATTTTTGAAGCTAGAAGTATGAAATTTATTTTTTAGACTTTTGATTGGATATAATTAATTATGATTAAAATAAATACAGGAGATGAAAGTTTGTATGGAAATATGTCAGGTTTCGGATAATCCACTAGGCCGATTTTAAAAATTCTTTCACTAATGGAAAGCTACATTGACGGCGAGTAACACAGTCTATATTTTATCCCTATATTCTCACGGGAACAGGAACTACGCGGGTGAAACAGCGGGCGCAGCTAGTTTATTATATTTTTTAAACATTAGCGTTTGAAAATTCTAATCTAAGAAAGCATCAATTTAAATTAGAATAAAATAGAATAGAAATAACTTTGTTGTATACAAGGTTGTAACAGTTCTGAAATACACAAGGTACAAGAAATAGAACTTGTTAGAGTCACCGTTTTGTTTAATTGTTCTCAAAGAAGACCTTGTGTCACAATGGCTGGTGGCTCCCTTACTAGCACCCTTAGATATTTATTGTTTAATTAAACCTGCTACCGGACACTGATCCCCTGTTGAATTAATATTCCCGCTTATAAATTTTGAGAAGTCAAATTATTTATCTTGTGCGAGTAAGTAGGCAACATTATACAGCACTTTTACAGGTTAAGCAATGAAATATCACGGAGAATAACAAGTGAGTGCGTGTAATCTTTCATCATCAACCAATAACGTCCCACTGCTGAGCACGGGTCTCTCCTCACTTTCGTGAGGAGGGTTAGGACAATTCCACCACGGGGGCCAAGCCCGGATTGGTGGATATACCTACCTACCTACCTCCGAAATAATTCTCGGGTAGGTATATATGGGTTTCCTCGCGATGTTTTCCTTCACCGAAAAGCGAGTGATAATTACGTACATATGTTTTACAGAAACACATTGGTACGTGCCCGCACTGGGATTTGAACTCACGACCTTCTGATTGGAAGGCGGACGTTTTCCCACTAGGCTACCACCGCTTCAAAATAATCTAATGTGTAATCTTTACGCGCAATTAAAGTAAAACTTCTTTGAAGTTGGTGACACGTATTACCAAAAAAGGTTTTTATAAAAGATATTTATTTACGAAACGCACCCCTCTCTTGCCCCTAGAGTAATATACGAAACGTAACTCTCTCTCTCTCTTTCTATTTTCACTAACTTATTATCTCCCTCTCAACTTCCGTTCGCCCGGTCATATTTTTCGTAACGCATTCACCAGCTTACTCCCCATGTCAATATTTAATACAAAAAAAAATCTTTGGCACCGTGACGTAGTTGGTTATGAGTCTTCTGTGAGGGTTGCAGTTTCGATTCCGTACAAAATTTAGCATTAACAATTACTGTGATATCACAATTTGTGTTGTACTTAGCTGGTCCACTAAGCAAACATTTTCCATATTTTCATAACTACGTAAAAGGTTCTTTGACATCTGAGCGCTCTTGAATTCCCTGGCTACCGCTAAGTAAGTGCTTCGCTTCTAAGTAGTGACCGACCGAAATTTCGGTTTCGGTTTCGGTTTCAGCCAGCTTCGGCCAAAGAATCTAGTTTCGGCTTTAGTTTCGGTTTCGGCGACAATATAGCCGAAACTCGAGTGTTCGTGAATTTGCGTGCGTCGTTCGGTAAACTTCGCAGCTAACTCGTGCCTGATCGCCGGCCCGGCCCCGGCTCAGTTCGCCGCCGTCCATTTAATCGTGAATGTTTTTATTAAGGTTATGTTTTGCAATTGAGAATTTCTTTTGTTTTTATTAGTACTTCGTTTTATTTTCGTTAAATTATCTAAACTTATTATTATTGAACATTATATTGTGAGTCTTTTTTAAGTTACTTCCAAGAGTAAGTCTTGTATACCGTATTCATGACATAAAAAAAATTGTTACGACTACAATGATTATCTTTTTTTAAGTTTTCTTGACACTATTTAACAGTCTATATATAAATATTATATGCAAATAAATGGAGAAAAACAGTAAAAATTAGTAAATAAACGTAATTTAAAAAAAGTTTCAGTTTCGGTTTCGGTCTCAGCCGAAACAGAGAGCGAGGCCGAGAGTTCGGTTTCGGTTTCGGTTTCGGCTGAAAAAGCAGTTTCAGTCGGACACTACTTCTAAGTAACCACTTGCGGCTGCCAAGTCTGTTGGTGGCGACTCCAAGAGTATGGATATAAACACTTTTGTGACCAAAGTGGTCGCTTAACTGGAAACTGACACCGGGACTTTTAGTGTAAAGTGGAGTACAGACGGGGTAAGTTGGCGGTTTACGATCGAAATAAATCCAATTCAATCCTCATTTTGGAAAAGGAATATGTGGTAAATAGTACTCGTATAGTACTAGTATACGTTTTGTTTTTGATTTAGATAAAGTATTTTTTTGAAGTGACTATTCGTACGGATACTGGACGAATAATTTATATTAATTCGTAAGGTTTTATTTTTTTAATTAGAATGGCTCAGATGATTAGACAGCCTATTTTTTAAAGTGAAACTTCTTTAGGCACGCTTGACGTGGGAGCAAGCTGGTGAATGCGTTACGAAAAGTGTGATCGGGCAAGGCGAAGGGAAATTGAGA
Organism: Campaea margaritaria; assembly: GCA_912999815.1. Taxonomy (NCBI): domain Eukaryota; kingdom Metazoa; phylum Arthropoda; class Insecta; order Lepidoptera; family Geometridae; genus Campaea; species Campaea margaritaria. The sequence continues at coordinate 15,500,278 of OU538788.1, forward strand.
GGGAGATAAAAGTTAATTAAGGTGGAAAAAGAGTTACTATTCGTATGCTTTTTAAAATATCATCAATGAAATACTGGTAAGCACGGATCTCCCATCACTTTCATGCGGAGGATTAGGGCATAACCCACCACGGGGACCGGGGTCCGGATTGGTGGATAACATACTTACCTCCGAAATCATTCTAGGGTAGGTATGTGGGTTTCCTCATTATGTTTTCCTTCACCGAAAAGCGATTGATAATTACGTACATATGCTTTTACAAAAACACATTGGTCCGTGCCCGCACTGGGATTTCAACTCACGACCTTCTCCTTGCAAGGCGGACGTTTTCCCACCACGCTACTACTGCCTAAGACTTAAAGCCTTACCTCATACCACAGGACGTACAACAGAACACTTAACTAAATTAAAAATCCCATTTCAAAATGATACGAATCTATAACCTTTCATAAAAACGCTTAAATCCTTGACAATGATTGCGAAGTTGTGCCAGCACTCTATTTAGCGAAGGTATAATTGCACGAAGAAAAATGGATTAACTTCTTTTGCTTTGCTGTCGCTAGCGACACAATAATAACTTTAGAAAAATATTATTTAACATTTTCCTTTGAGAATTTTCACGGCTTTTACATAATAGAGTTTGTAATTAATCTTTCTACGCGGTTTTCATGTAATAAAACCATTGGTACTGTCTGGAAAAATGTTTTATATATACATATTTTATTTTATTTTGAGTGACGAGACGAGTAAGTTGTTCACCCGATGGTAAGCGCTACGCCTGCCCATAACAGTCACAGCTCCACCCAGAACCCTGCATTGCAATATTTAATAATGATAATAATTTCTTTATTTCGGATAACTTAAGATAACATGATTGTAACAACTAAAATATTAACCTAAGACCCAATAAAATACCATAAACCCATGTCGTATTATACCTTACAGACTAACATACATTATAACAATGAATTAACACGTTGATTTCTGAAAACGTATATGTGTTTTTATAATTTTACAGCAAGCAAAAACACGGCTGGCTTGCGAACCCGCACTGCTGTATTGACCATTTTATCACACCTGTTGTGTGCACCCGCAGTAAACAGCAAACACACGCTATGTGCAGATTCGCGAAAGGGCCAAAAAACGGTTCAGCAGTAAACGTACTACGCTACGAGCTCCGGACGTACTATCTATATTTTTATATTACTTAGGTTACTTATTCTTAGGGTACTTACTTATTTATCGGAAAATATACTTAACTTATTTATTATGTAGAACCAAAGCACCCAAAATAGGATAGAGATATACTTATAGTAATATACTTTGTACTTTAATAAAGATTTCGAATATAAGACTACTGTACCTACCTACCTACTTACCTACTCTTTTATTGATGAATTTAATCCCTATAAATCCAACTTTAATCTATAATTTTATGAGAAAATGAGAGATCATAATATCCATTAATGTATTTATGTGCAAATGACTACGTAACCAGCTAATAAGTGACATTCTAAATTAATGATAGGTACTCCTAACCTGACATATGACTTGTCGTCACCGGTAGAATCATTATTTTATATCTAAAGCTATCTTACTTATTTGTAGGCAATTACTCGAAGGAGCGCGGTAACCTCAAATCATTTATTTTCCACGTCACCTTCGCGTAAACCCCGCATACACACGATTTCTAGCTCTACTGTTAGTGCGGTAAGGTCGACAATATCTTTGTTGGAATTACTTTTGTCTTTTCCCAGCATTAGCAAACTCTGAACAACATATTTATGTATACCTACTTACATAATATAGCTATGCACATTACCGTTGGAGGTAAACATGAAAACAAAATGAAAAGTATATTAATGTCAAAGGAAAATTACAAAAGCCAGGACTACCTAATAGAATGATAAAAATTCGCGAAATCGCAGACGATAGGAATAGCTGAGTCAATTTGATTGGTTTATCTAATGGAAAATCAAGGGGATTGCGTTTTCCTTATTTTACTCAGAGATAATGTTAATCCCAGTGTGGTTTCGATAAAATCGGAGCTGCCATGAACATTCTTATTTATATTCTTTGAAAGAAGGAAGTCTTATTGCTCCATTAGAAAACAACAGGAATTCGATCTTTAGTAAATACGGTTCGTATACTATTGATTTGCTGGAAACATTTAGGGGAAAATGTACTGTGATCAGGGTTCCGATCAAGATTTGTGATAGGTACAAAAATAAATGATTTTTAACCATTAGACCAGTTTGTAGTCCAAAGGTTATTTTGTATGTGATCTTACATTTTTTGATCATGATTACAACACCGATCCCCATAATTACTCATTATATTTTTTGTCTTAATATATTCAGCAAATATTGCAAAGAAGTTTATGTTTTGCGTGTAATAATTCTGATCGAATAATTAGCTTATTATTTAGCTGTTGCTAAATAATAAGAAATGATCTATGATTAATTAGAAGCCTATTATATTTGTTCGCGCCACTTACATTGGCACTCATAATACCTTCCTACCTTCCTATTCCTATCATTTCTTGGCGACTATCTCTGTCGCTCATATCGTGGTATCCACGAGAAAACTGCTTGCCGCCGCAAGTAGTCTGCGATCGACCCTCGTCCTTCGCGGCTGCCGCTCTCGCCGAATCCAAAAAGTACTGGATCTGCTGCTCCTCTGTAGTGGTCCACGTGAATTCGACGCGCAAATATAAACAAAACCCGCTATAAACCCGCCGCGTAAACGCTCCTTGCCGACACGCACCAACCGCCAAAAATACAGTCCACTACATCGAACGTCATAACATCCTGAAGGAACAAGCAGCTTGGAGACGGACCCGAACCGAGGTGATTGCAGTTGCATGGAGACCAGGTTAGTCGCCAAGTTCCTTTGTACTACTCTTCTACCAGCCATCCTTCCCCCGCCATTGGAGGCGCGCTCAGCCTATACAGCTTAGCTGCCGCGCTAACATATTGTTGGTCCTCCGCCGCCGGATCTTCTTTGGTCCTCCCGCTATTCTCTGGCCCCTCTTAGGCCTCATATAGTCCTCTTTATAACCGCCCGCAATTTTATATTGGTATTTTTACCAACGATAATTTCCTATAATTATCGTGTTCCCGCCCGCAATTACAGTTCAGATAGTACCCTGTACTATCCTACTACGCTCTTATATACTTATTTCGTGTATTCCGCATTCCTAAATAGTAAAAATAACGATTTTTCCGTAATTCTTAATTTTTATTAAAAAGTGAAGGTATTCCTAACGACCGCCCGTGCGTCTCCACGTGGGTATTCAATACGCCGCGCGCGCGGCAGGTAAATGCTGTAGGCAGTTGCAGTAAATTAGGAATTTCATACCTTATCTAGTTTTTTATACTTTGTTAAGATGGCTATGGCTACTCGTTCAAAAGACAAAGATAGTGAAGTATACGAGGACGCAAAAGCGCTCGATACGTTACAGATCGAACGTTTGACCTTGATAGGTAAACGTGACATTATATTTTCCCGCTTACAAGATATTTTTAACCGATCTTTAAAGGCTTTCACTGATGATACTGAGAAAGATTTATTTCTATGTGGAATGATCTCGTTAGACCGTTTACGCTCCGATTTCAATGAAATTGTGAACAAATTAAATGTCACCGAGTTGAGTCTCAACGCTTCGTACACGGTTAACTACCAATCTATAAACGTCTTCGAAGATATGTTTTGCCGTTGTCAGTTTGTTTATAATAAACTTAACCCGCCTTTAAAAACCGCTGATTTCAATGTTGCCCCGCAACGTAAATCCATCAGAATTCCTGAACTCGATTTGATGGTCTTCAATGGAGATCCGATGACCTGGAGGATATTTTATGAGTCATTCAAACGCACGATTCACGAAAATCCCGATCTCACTGATCACGAACGCGTCCAATATTTAATTAATAAATTGTCAGGCCGGGCCCTTGCAGTTTGTTCTGGTATCGTACCTAACGGTGATAATTATCCGATCATATGGCAGACGCTCGTCGATAAGTATAACGACAACCGTAACCTAGCCTCCGCTTATCTTGATCAAATGCTTGATTTTAAATCTTTTAACACCGCGACGAATAAAAACTTAGAATTATTTCTAGATAAATTCTGCACGGCTGTGTCAAGTTTGAAGTCTCTCAAGCTCGATAACGTGTCTGATTTTATTTTACTATCGCTCGCTTTGAAGAAAATAGATTCAAGTACTGCACGGTCGTTTGAAATGCACATGCGAGGTAAATCTATGCCTACATACAATGAACTTTTAAAATTCATCCGCGAACAAAGCAAAATATTGGAACGCACTACGACCGATTCTCTTAGCCGCAGTGATAACAGGCCGCGTACTGCAAGGTCTACGCAGTCTTTTGCAGCATCATGCGTCACTCACTGTCCGCTTTGCAAACAAGCCGATCACGCTAACTTATATAGATGCCCTGTATTTGATAAGCTTTCTATCGACGACAGGTACACTTTTGTAAAACAAAGCAAAGGTTGCACTAATTGTCTAAGCACTACGCATATAAATACTGCTTGCAATTCTAAATTTAATTGCCGTTATTGTGGATGTAAACATCATTCTATGTTATGCCGCAAAGTATCATCTTCCCGTGAAGACAATCGCCCGTACCCTAGCGCTCCGTCACAGGCGCACGCGCCGCCTCCGCGCGCGCGAACTGGCAACTTCTCCGCCGCCGGGGATCACATGCCGCCTTCGGCATCGCCGCCGCCCGTCGCGGGCTCCGCTAGCGCTCAGCTGACGAACTTACCTACAACTGCTTATCAGTCATCACAACAACAGGTGTCGCTGTGTAATATACGCCCCGCTTCGCAGCCTAATGACACTACTTGTTTACTGGGAACCGTACAAGTTTATGCTACGGATTTAAATGGTCGCCGCCATGTAGTACGCGCCTTAATTGATTCGGCTTCCCAAAGTAACTTTTTAACTTCAAAATGTTGCGCTAAATTAAATTTAAAATGCAATAAGGTGACGAACACCGTTGTTAAAGGGATAGGTTCCGCATCTAACCCAATCAAGGGAGCAGTTTCTGCTACTTTATCTTCCCGCCTAAATGATAATTTTATTGCAATTGACGCCTATGTTATCGACCGCATAACAGACAATTTACCGGCAGTGAAAATTGACGTATCCTGCCTTTCATACCTGAACTGCCTGCCTCTGGCAGACGACAGTTTCGCTTCGCCTTCCGAGATCGACATACTTATAGGCGCGCCGCTCTTTTCTGAAATATTGCTATCAGGCCGCGCCGCTGGTCCGCCTGGTACTCCAACCGCTTTTGAAACCATTTTTGGTTTTATCGTAATCGGGACCGCTCCCGTTACCCCCGCTCATGTTACTCCCGCTCATGTTACGCCCGCTCATATTGGAACCGTTGTTTCTATCACTGACCCCTTGGTTGAAGATAGACGCCGCTCTCATATTTCCCTCTGTACCTTTACGGAAGGACCACGTTTAGATAATCTTGTCCAACGCTTCTGGCAGCTTGAAGAGGTGCAATGCACGCCGACTTTGAGCCCAGACGCTATAGAATGTAAACGCATTTTTACAAATAACGTTTCCCGCGATCCTACGGGACGCTATTCTGTAGCGTTACCTTTCTCCCGCGATCCCGCGACCTCTCTGGGTAATTCTTACCCTATCGCTAAAAAACGCTTCATGTATCTCGAACGTAAGCTCGCCGCGATACCTGCTCTGCGCTTAGAGTACGATGCTATAATCAAAGAGTACATTCAGAAGGGTTACATTTCACTGATCGACAATGATAGTCCTTTTACTGGATATTACGTGCCACACCACGCCATTGCGAGACTACAAAAAACAACAACTCGATGGCGTATGGTGATGGACGCCAGTGCTGAAACTGACTCAGGCCTCTCCTTGAATCAAGTTTTATATACCGGGGATAATTTACAAAACGATCTTTTTACAATCCTCTTGGATTTCCGCCTCTACCCAATTGCTTTTACATCCGATATTAAACAGATGTACCTACAAATTTTGATAAATAAGGACCACCGCAAATATCAAAAATTCCTGTATCGATTCGATCCCGTTTTTCCGCTTGATACCTACCAATTCAACCGCGTTTGTTTTGGTCTACGTAGCAGTCCGTTCCTTGCAATGCGAGTGTTGCGACAGCTGTGCGCCGCCGACGGTGCCCGCTTCCCACTCGCAGCATCTCTTATCAGCGACAACACATACATGGACGACGTGTGCTACTCCATGCCTACTCTGTCTGCTTGTTTACAACTCAGAGACGATCTCCGCGAGTTGCTCAAGGCCGGGGGCTTCGATCTCGTCAAATGGGCTAGTAACTCACCCGCGCTCCTTGACTCCCTTCCCATCTCTGCGTTAACGGAATGCGTTAAAAATGCGAAAAATGCGTTAACGGATCTTTTAAATTCCGACGAATATAATAAGTCTATCTCAGATGAGTTATCAGCTAATCGCATACACTGGAAATTCAATCCACCGCGAAGTCCTCACTTCGGGGGGAATTATGAAATATATGTGAAAGCGTTTAAAAGTCATCTTCATAAAACGATCGGTTCACAGTTACTCACCTATGAAAAAATGTTAACCGTACTCACACAGATAGAATGCGTTATCAATTCTCGTCCTATAACGTTATTGAGCGAAGATCCGTCTGAGCCGACCGCGCTGAGTGCTTCACATTTCTTAATGACCGCACCGCTGAAGCATTTACCCGCTTGCACGGTTCCCGATGAACCTGGACACTTATTGAAACGGTACGCTTTATTGGATCAAATGGTACAATCATTTTCCAAACGGTGGAAGTTGGAATATCTTCACTTACTTCAATCTAGAGGAAAATGGAATACACCTTCGAATCCCATTACAATAGGTTCTATTGTTCTTATTATCACTGATAATATTCCCCCGCTATCCTGGCCTCTCGGCGTCGTCGTGGCCACTCATGTCGGCGGCGATGGCATCTGTCGAGTAGCGTCAGTAAAAACGGCGACCGGCGTCTACCAGAGACCCGTCGTCCGTTTATGTATCTTACCTACCCAATAATTTAACCCCTTGCTCCCCGGTCAACCGCTATGTTATATTTAACCCGTTGACCGCTTTAGAGTTTAACTCTTATTTTTATTTTTTTTATTTCCCGCTTTCTTTTAAAACCCAATGGTTTTTAGGCCGGGGGCAAATGTTCGCGCCACTTACATTGGCACTCATAATACCTTCCTACCTTCCTATTCCTATCATTTCTTGGCGACTATCTCTGTCGCTCATATCGTGGTATCCACGAGAAAACTGCTTGCCGCCGCAAGTAGTCTGCGATCGACCCTCGTCCTTCGCGGCTGCCGCTCTCGCCGAATCCAAAAAGTACTGGATCTGCTGCTCCTCTGTAGTGGTCCACGTGAATTCGACGCGCAAATATAAACAAAACCCGCTATAAACCCGCCGCGTAAACGCTCCTTGCCGACACGCACCAACCGCCAAAAATACAGTCCACTACATCGAACGTCATAACATCCTGAAGGAACAAGCAGCTTGGAGACGGACCCGAACCGAGGTGATTGCAGTTGCATGGAGACCAGGTTAGTCGCCAAGTTCCTTTGTACTACTCTTCTACCAGCCATCCTTCCCCCGCCATTGGAGGCGCGCTCAGCCTATACAGCTTAGCTGCCGCGCTAACAATATTATTAGAAGCCTATTACAGCTCTACCACACTAGCGACTTGTGAACGAGCTTTAAACGTAGAGATTAGGGAACGGTATACATCGCGAGCACCGCGGCGATTTCGTCGCGGGTTCGCAGCGAGACCGTCCAGAGTCCGCGATGGTCACGCGTCGTTTGATCAGCGGTTTGGGTCGTCGTGAAGTCATTAAAACGATGTCGCTTCGAAGACGTCGCTATAGAAAAACAAAAGCAAACAAAACGGCAGTTTTGGTAATATCCTTTTTTAAGTTGCCGTCAGACAGAAAATTTCGTGTCTAACTGCGAACGTCAAGTTACGTTTTAATAGTCGTTAAATCTTATTCAACATACAACATGAAGACACAATTGACGATGTATTACAAAATGATGACAAATCAACGGCATTGTTTGTGCAGTGCCCACGTGCAATTGCTGTTACTGTTACAATATGATAGAACCGCGGCGCACGCAATTTTTTCAAATGTCGTCTACGTTGCGGTGCCGCGGCGAGATCGCTGCGAGCTCGCAACGAATCCGCTGCAAACCCGCTCACCACGACTTGAAATACTTGAAACACGATCGCAAATTGCTAGTGTAACAGAGCCTTTGGATCACTATTTCAGATCACATAACTCTGATCGTCATGTAGCGTCTGCAGCCACACTCCGTGATAAATTGTTTCCTTTCCAAAATGTTACTAAGGATTTGGTTTATCTAACACTAAACTAAACAAACAATAGCAAAGTGAAATTGTTACAAGGAAACAAATTGAACAACGCCGTCCGCGCTTACTTCAGAGTTGAATTATAATTATTATGAAACTCATTTCGTTTCATTTAACTTCCATTAGCCTAACAAAACTTCGGATGCTTTCACAAAAGGCGTCAAACAACGGAGTTAATTAAATAACAATTTAATTGTTATTATCATAAATCAGTACAACGGGCTGTTTATTCGATATATATCCAATGTTCAAAAATGATTTTCCACGCGCTGCTTAACGAGCTAAGTTTAGCAGCGTTGAATTTTGATTTTAATGAGGCTACTAAGTATATATTTTCGAAACTTTTAAAGAAAGATAGAAAGAAAATAAATTTATTGGTAACAATGAAACAACATGTAAAATAACTAATAATTTATGTTGTTAATATTAATGTCTTTGCTTTTATAGGTAAATATTTATTGGAAAGGTTATTTTTACCCTTAATACCAATTTTACCCGCTACCCGCGGGTTCGTTGATTTTTTTTAAATCGTATTTAAGAGTAGAAGACTAAGTCGAAGTTTCCATCGAAACTCAGTACCCTATAAATACGGTTTGCAATAGTTCGGTTCTTATTTATTGTATTTAAATGACATGTAAAATCTTTGCACAAGTTACATAATGGAATTTAGCAAATTGTATAATCGCATTGTAATCACTTTAGTTGTTTTTATGTGATGCGAAATTAATCATATGGACATCACTGGACATAAAAGTCATGTCCAGTTCAGAAGCCCATTTTTATCCGACTGTAGGTACGGTATAACATATGTTATGATATTATGTTCACGCGTCCTACAGCCTTTACGGCTTGATGGATGTTTGTGAATAAAGTATCATTGGATTCTTCATAATCACGAGAGGACATAGGCTACATTAGCAGTTGGACTTCTTGTTTCTTAATAAGTCTACTAATGTGCTGTAAGTGCGCCCATTCAAATTTATATTCCATTAGTATATTTCAAACTATTTTTTTATGTATACAATATCTTAACGACAGTGCTAGACCCGTGCTTAACAGTGGGATGATATGAGTTGATGAGGATGTTTTTTTTATTAGACTGAGTGACGAGACGAGCAAGTCATTCACCTGGTGGTAAGCGCTACGCCTGCCCATAGCAATCACAGTTGCACCCAGAACTTTGCATTGCATAATCCTGCGCGGCACTGCACTGCGCTCGTCACCCTGAGACATCGGATCTAAAGTCTCATATACCCAGTAATTTCGCTGGAAACAGTGCCCTTCAAACCGGAACACAGTAATGTGCACACTACTGCTTGGTGAATGAATATCTGGCAAATGTGATGATGATGAAACAATATTCGAATGTCTTCAATTTTGTGGCTCTACCACCTGCAATCTAGGTTCTGCCAAAGCATATATTTTCACATTGCCTCACTTTTTTCGAAATCTAGATTCATCCCGTTATATGTTAAACAGTAGGAACCGGTGGTTACCTCCGGTGGTCCGCGAATTATCAATTACCACGTTAAACACCACCATTGTTCGGATAATCATATCAACGACCGCGCTGCGGTGTATATAGAACAAAAACCGAACAAAACAGTGGTGATTGCGGGGAGCCATTTCTACCTACAGCGCGAGAGTTTAACTCACATTCGGTGATTTTATGAAGCTATAGCTTTATTTTTCGCTTGTCAAGATTATTCCGTTTGAAAAAGTGTCTGGTAGAAGTTTAGTCCTGCCAGGAATGTCCCTTCTAATTGCTTTAATTTTACAAGAAGATAAGAACCATCAAACATATTGTTATACTAATAAAACCAAAAAGTTCCTTTGCGTCGCGCAGTCAGGCAAAAAAGGTATTAATTTGAAAATACAATTAACGCAAAAAACCCAAATCAACTGCGAACGCAAATGGATAGTAAATAAAAACAGTTTGTTTTATTTCCATCCACGCTCCGAACGGTAGCCGTGGCGAGCGAAAACCACGGCGTGAGTATGTAATCACAAAATGTAATCGAACAGTCGAGTGTGCTCAATTTCATAAATTTTATAATTCATCTTTGTTTTGTGGGCCGCCGCTATCGCACGGGTGTGGGAGGAAACCTTGCCGTGTATTCTCAGCGGTTTTAGGGACATCTCCCCGCATAAAACCATGCGCTCAATCTTTCTTCGAAAGTCAATTTCGTCTTTAAAGTGAAACGGTCTGTGAAGTTTTGATAGCTTTGTCGATAACTAACCAACAGATGGGGCCGCCAATGATTTGTCGCTGTTTGTTGTTTGTCGAATGAGGTAGAGTCGGTTTATGGCGTCTGGTACCAAGTTGTCAGACCGTCCAAGGACCTCTGACGTGGCTTAACGACTGCTAGCGTTCGAGCAATGTAAATCCGGACGTAAATTAAGTCATTGGTTGGCTGAGGTTTAGGAACCGGTGTCATGGCTTATTTATTAGGGGGGAAATGCCGCCGCTCTGTCCCCTCCACCAGGGGGTGTGTGGGACTCGAACCCACTAAAGCCCCCCGTCAGCAGTCCTCCGCCGAGGTGGGGCAAGATGGGGTCGCTCTAGTCACCACCTTGCCCCGGAAGTCTCATGGCTTGCTTTATACAGCGTCGTTAAGTCACGTCAGAGGCCCTCGGACAAGCTCTGACACCAAAGGCTTCTTCATTCGACAAACGAACAACAACAACCCGTCATGTTATGGCAGTCACAACCAACTCCACAGTTGAACTTCTTGAAACTAAGCTTAAGCACAGGTTTAAACAATAATTATTATCTAACTAGAATTCCTCAGTTTCAGAGCACGTGTAACTTATACGGCTGCTAGTTTCCAAGTCTTGAGTTGTTGTGTTCAAGTTGATTAAGTTGATCAATTACGTTGAAGTGGCTCGGAATTGGATTTTGGATTGAGCGGTTTTCGATATTTACATAAACAAACTGCTTATGGGTAAGGGTGAGATTTCACAATTTCAAACTACGCTATCCTTAAAAGATAAGGACGATAGTAAAAGCATAGGGTTGCTATGTTGCTTGCATATGTGTGTGTTATATGCACTTAGATGTCATCAAAGACTTTGTATTAACTAGATGTCACTTACATCTTTGCATAATTTACGAAAGCCGATAAATCCATTTTACAAGCGCTTTTTTTTCTGCAACTCTTATTTCTCTGTCATACCATTATACATCACAAAGATTGCTGCAAATCTGAAAAACGTACCTAATAAGGCTGTAAAGGTGGACAGCTGGAACTTAACTTAACAAAATAGGTGTTTTTGGAGGTTTTAGATTATTTTTAAAATTTTGTCATAATGTGTAAGATTAGTAAAAAACATAACTATTACATAGCTTCATATGTAATTGATTCTTTTGTGTTTTCTGTAAATATAAGAAGTGAATTTAAAGGCTTTTTTATGAAACTCCTCAAGCCCTCATGTTAGTCAAATTCTTAGCTATCAAAAGGTGACAATCGTATTGCAATCGATTCAATAGTTCATGCTGAGAAAACCTACAGAGACACTATTTAAAAAAAACTGGCTCAGTAGCCTCTATGTTGAAGTCTTCTAAATAAATCTCCAAAGTACAAACAATTTGTCCTTTCATCATCACCCATAACGTCCCACTGCTGGGCACGGGTCTCTCCTTACTTTCGTGAGGAGGGTTAGGCCATAATCCACCACGGGGGCCCAGTCCGCATTGGTGGATAACATACCACCTCAGAAATAATTCTCGGGTAGGTATGTCGGGTAGGTGTAATTAGTCCTGTACTGCTTCAATAATGGTATAGACACAGATAAATCCATGAATGAGGTAATTAACTACCAGAGCACTGAACGTAGTCTACAAAAGCTGAGCCGAATTACAAAAGGATTTCTTTGAATGGTAAACCAACCTGGGTAATTTGGAATGGGCACAGGATGTCAATTTTGTGCACACTGCACTGGATATTGCGTTTTCTTTGTACCGTTCATCGGGGCTCGTACTATTTGAAGTCTATTAGAAGGGCTTTACTGATTATTCTATTGTTTATTACCTGTGGTATTAGGATTGGCACATATCTGGTGGGTAATGGGCGAGCGTATCATCGGTCTCTTCTATTCGGACTAACGATTCTGTTTTATTATGTATTTGTCTGTTCTGGCGTTACCCGATCGATAGTACGCGACGCTTTTGCGTCAGATGTATTATGTGTGAAAGTGTGAACCTGCAAAAGGTGGTTGAATATCCTAACAGTATCTGACTTTTGGAATCCAGTGCCAGTTGTATTCGAGTGGTTTTCTAAGAGTTTGTTCAGTTGTGTTGTTGTTACTACTTACAAGTATAAAAATAATTCAATTTTTCTCTGGCTGCGCCCCCAGGATTCTTTTAGCGCAATTGCAGTTTTCCCGTGAGAACCGGGTAACTTAGCCTGTCATTTGGGAATAGTATAGGTTCCTATCATTGGAAGTACTTTCGGAATATAATCAGCAGTTCCAGGGATTACCTTTACACTCGCGAATTTCCCGTTTCGCCTCGGGAACTCTGCATTTTCACCAGTTAAACCATATATTATGTCACTAGGGGATACTTCCCTTAGCTTTCTATCGGGGAATGAATTTTCAGAATAAGATCAGTAGTTAAATTTATTACCTTTTCACCGCGGAATTTTCCCTTTTTCACCCCTGTTTACAACCTTTCAAATATAATGACACTCACCCTTATACTCGACGAATATTTTCTGTAGGTATATGTTGAATCTCTAGGTCCACCCGTATAGGCTGTGCGTTGTCTGTTTGTCAGTCGTACACAGTTGTCAGGTACACAGCTATAATAAATTAGAGGGACTCTTACAGATTAAGTAAAAATAGATTAGTAGGATTATTATAATTCCTAAGAACTTTTCGGTGCAATTTGTAAGTCGATGGCAGCAGTCGAAACGCAGTCGGCAGATGCCCACAACGCAGCCTACTACTCTGATCTCAGCAAGGCACCGTTCTTATATAAGAATTGTGAGTTAAATCATAGAATAAAATAAATACCTTCTCTGTAAAATGTTGAAGAGGAAGTCAATAGTAAATGTCGTCGAGGATAGGATAGGCCTTAGTTACTCTTGTTCCGAACAGTACCAAAGTACCTTGAATTCATTATTTAAAGTGTGTTTGAATTGAATTTATCAAGGAGGTAGCAGCCAATATAAAGTGAGAGCAAGCTCTTCCTACTCCAAGGCGTTTTCATGGATTGATATTTCCAATTTCCATTGAAATAAATGTTCGTAATATGTCCCAACTTCTGAGAAACGTTCTTTTCAGCAAATTTTCATTGTTGGGTCTATAGAGTTGGTACACAATAATATAAGTAGGTATATGTATTACAATATAATGTTTGAAGAAAATATGTTTATTTGGTCCAAAAATAAACGTAAGGATTGCAAGCTTTAGGCGAGAGTTCAACGATACTTCAAAACATCGTTAGCTGAGGTTGAAACGTTGGTGAAATCTAGTCTTAGAGTCTACCTAAAAACAAACGTGACTTGATAAATGAGTAGAAAAAAAACTTTGCAGGAGATTAATTACTTCACCGCTAGATTGAGAAAAGTTGAGATTTTATACTCGTAGCTACGATCCTCATTAGCGATAGAGCAACGAAGGAAAGTCTTAAAATAGACAGTTGTTACTAGCCGCATATTAAGCGTCTTTTTGTACTAATCACATGTTAGATACATTATAAAATAGTGCGCACACTAGAGGTGGATCAAAGATGAAATGTATGCCGTTCTATGGGACATGACACAGTATGCGATTTACCATTGCAAACGCCACCATTCTTTAAGCTTCTTATTTGGACAGAAGCCTAGAAAAGTTTATCAGAAAAATTGTCTAGATTAGTGAGTAATAAGTTTTTATTAATTAATCTCACAGTTTTCTGACTATAATGTCTATGTATACGTGAATGAAACATTTTAAATTGTTGTTACGTAAAAAGCATAAGAAAATTATGAAGGTTTAGTTTAGTAAAAAGTGGTTTAGTGGTTTAGTGTGATGATTAAGTACCTAGTTAGTTTACAAACGGTTTTCTATGAATATAAGGGGATGCTAGCGCGTAGTATTTCGTTCTTTGAATAGCTTTCACGCTTCGATATTTTTATATAAATGGCGGAATCGTTTAACTTGCTGCGTGGGATAGTACGTAGCCCACAATTTTGAGAACACAGTACAACAAAATGTAATCCTTACTTATATTATAAATGCGAAAGTAACTCTGTCTGTCTGTTGCTCTTTCACGCTGAAACTACTGAACCGATTGAAATGAAATTTGGTACAGAGACAGTCTAGAGCCTAAGAAAGGACATAGAGTACTTTTTAATGCGAAAAAAGCATTGTAAGGGTTTGAAATAGAGGATGAAAGTTTGTATGGAAATATGTAAGGTTTCGGCTAAACCACAGCACCGATTTAAAAAATTATTTCACTAATGGATATCTACATTGACAGCGAGTAACATAGGCAATATTTTATCCCCATATTCCCGCGGGAACAGGAACTACGCGGGTGAAACCGCGGGGCGCAGCTAGTTGAAGTATATCTGTGAGTTAAAAATAAATGCCAATATTTTAGTAGAAACTGCAACTTATGCGACAACTTGAGCCTATTAACAACTGGAGCCTAATCTTAAACGACCGCTCTTAGAACGTTATCTGTCTGCCTAAAAGTTTGTCCCGCAAATGCTCCGAAACGGCTCAGTGTATTTCAATGAAAATTACAGAGATTAAGACCTACCAGAGATCTTACTTTAAATTATCGTGTATGTTTTATTTCGATATCTTTCAGGATCACAAGATATTATTGAAAGATTATTTTACAAGTCCCGCGCAAGCGTTGTCACGGGTTTCGGCTAGTAAAACTAATATATTACAATAGGTTCTCACCAAGAACTCGAGGCATTGGAATTGAATGACGTCGGAAAATATGAATAACTATTTAACTGTAGCCAGCGGCGTTATCCGCGGGGTCTCCATTTCTCCACGCCACGGCATACAGGCCAACTGTTCCCGTATGCATCGAACGAGGCGGAAAATGTTAAAATCGGAATTTTCATAATTTTCTCTCGCATCTTTAGATTTACACGCATTTTTATACATTTACATAGTTACCGTGCTTGTACGATTCGACCTTTTATCATCCATCACAGCCGCAGCTCCCGTGAACGTCAACCAATAAATATGTATATTACAACAAGACCCTCTGATTTTTAACATCACCTGTTTTCGGCCATGAATTATTTATCGTCCTGTCATAAATCAGCATAATATTCCTTTGAACTCTGCCCGTTAATCTTTTAATAATGCTAAAAGTTTCATGCGCAGTATCCCCGTTGTTTACTGAGTACGAGTTTGAAGAGATAAACTTTGATGCCATAACGTTTAGCTGGGAGAAAAGTATACCGTTCGAAGTAAAATTTAGCCGTTGGACTTGAAAGGGAAATATCCCTTTTCTAACTTAAACCATCATTAGATAATAATCTTTAGTTTCGTAGATCATAATATTTTGACTAATATTTTTGTATTTCTATGCTTATGTATAAGATATTATTTTTTTTGACGTGTAAAAGTGAAATATTTTGCCTATTTACAAAAAATGATTTGAGTTTGAGTTTGGGCATAAATCTCATCAGCCTATTAAGTTTCCACGGCTGGATTGCGCTCAAAGAGAGGGGATGAGCCATAATCAGCCACGATGGTCTAGTGTGGGCAATGACATAAAAACCTGTATAATTTATGCAGTACGTCATAAATTTACTGGATTTAAAAGCGGTGGCAGCCTAGTGGGTGAACGTCTGCATTCAAATGAGAAGTTCGTGAGTTCAAATCCCACTGCGGGCACGTACAAATGTATTTCTTGTTAAACATATGTATGTAATTATCACTCGCTTTTCGGCGAAGGTGTGTTATCCACCAATCGGGACCGGGCTCTTGTGGTGGATTATGGCCTAATCCTCCTCTCGATAGTGAGGAGAGACCCGTGCTCGGCATGATGATGACGAAGCGATTACAGCTCGCTTACTATTTAGCCACTATTTGGCATGTTTTAATTAATAATACATAATATTTGACACCTGCATAACAATCTCACGCAATCGCTCAGGAGGCCTTCTATGACGTCTTATAGCGAATCAGTTGAGGACCTAACCTGAGCCGCGTCGCATAATCGTACCGTGACGTCTTATTTTTTATGTTGCTGCCATTTTGAACCTAAACTAGATATAGTTCAGGTTGAAAATGGCAGAAACCTAAATTGAGTCCCTAATAAGCCATTTTCAACCTGAACTATATCTAGTTTAGGTTCAAAATGGCAGCAACATAAAAAATAAGACGTCACGGTACGATTATGCGACGCGGTTCAGTTTAGGTCTTCAATTGAATCGCTATAAGAGGTCATGGTATGCCTCCAGTACTCTTGTATACAAAAAACCAACGCTCAGACAAAAATAAAATCCATCCATTTGCAAACGAATCGCAGTCTGAATTAGTTACTACGAGAGCGTTGAGTTTGACGAGTGCGCTGCATGTTACGTCGCGCTGCGGCACGACAGCATGAAACATAGGCTGTACAACTGGTTCATGTCGCAGGTGCAACACAAGAGCCTCCTTGAAAGGCGTTACTTCAGTTTATCCTACTGTAGCTAGCAAACGCAGTCACTACGTTTGCACTAAATTCATTTCATGGAGACTGCAACTACGTAGTATAATTTCTACTAAGTATATTGTGTAGTGTATAGTTTATTTATAATATAATATGTGACTGCTGAAGATTTTCACCACTTTTATTTTATAATTCATAACTACTCGTATTATAATATCAACTTTTCCTATAATAGTGATGGCTTCTGAAACACAGTTTACGCTAATTCGGGAGCCTATGGATTCGACACGACATTGTTAAATTAATTGGTGTAAGCAAATAAATTTATATTCATATTATTATTTCTCTTTTTATGTTTTGGCTTCCCATAATTGGTATATTCAGTCAGTGACAAATGTTTGTGTGCAAATGTTTTGTAAACAAATAAAGACAAATTAAAATCAAACGTTAAACGACCGTAAAGTTTTGAATCTTGAAATTTGTCACCATTAGTAAATTGTAGACATTATTTGAATTTTGAAAAACATTTTAAATATCTATGAATGCAGTTTAAGTTCTTTTTACATTCAAATAATGTCTTCCTTCAGTAAAATGTTCCATCTACAATATTCAAGGTACTTTCTCTCCATGTGGCATATCCGTGGGACACCCTGTATATCTTCTATGCCTCCGGATTGCTAGTAGGGGGCTGGGAAGCGGGTCACCTGGGATAGAATGTCCATTCTGTATGTAGTTCTACATAATATAATATTGTCTTCTGTGACAATAGTGTGGTATTTACCCCAGGCGGACTCTTCCTGAAGAGGCCTCCCGCTACAAACACTTATGAAATTAATTAAAAGCTAGTTTCATTTATTTACAGGTAAAATGCCTCTCATTCTGGCACCGGCTGACTTGGCAGCGGTCTACAACCAAGACGGCATCCCGCTACCTCCAGGTAATTTTTTATTTGTAACTTAGTAAATCAGGTCTTTCGACTGATGGTAAGCATTGAGATACATTGAAAAATCATAATGTGGCACTGCAATGTTATCGTATCCTGGATTGGTTATGGATCTGTTCCTACCTTAAAAAGCAAAATTGATTCCGAATATATCACAGGGTCTGTACGTCTGGGATATGGACATAAATAGATAAAATTAAAATAAACCGCAATTCTGCGTACTGGCATAGTACGTATAATTTCAAAAAACGGAGCAGGATAGATCCATGTGCACAATAACGTAATAATTCCGCAATGGAACAATTTCATTAACTGAACATTTCCAAAATGAAAACTCACCTTTGATTAATCTATGGTCGTGGACAACTTTATACCCGTCCGATTCTACAATGCTGGGCACGTCCGTAACTCAAACACTCGTTTTGTTATAATGCTTGTCTCGAAATGAATTCCGGACAGCGGTAAATGAAAAATTACCGCCCAGGCCGCTGCGTCGCTACCTGCCCACTGCCAGAGGGTAAAGAGATCCGTTAAATGTTAACTTAGATACTCTGTGCTTCTAACATTTTACTTTAAAACGTATTTGAGCTATAGTCGGTAGTTTTTGCCATTTAGTTAGACAGGTTTCCGTGGTGGGAAATATTATAACAGTTTGTATTGCATTTGTTCATTGTTAAACCAGCTTAGGATGATAAATACGATTTTTGATTGAGACAGATAAAGGCGAAAACTTAGGGTTAAGCCTTCAACCATAATAAGATGGCTGGCCTAGAGCTCACGTCCCTATTATTGCGCACACTCAAAATGTGCGGTTATTTAATTTTCATAATTGTATGTTCTGTAAATGTCAAATAAATTCTACAAGCACTCACTGTGTCAGGAACGGATGTTTAAGCCAAACCTCGTAACTCAATTTTGACTCAAGGGGACTACCATGACCAATTTAGGTTGCTGCCATTTTCAACCTTAACTGGATCCGGTTTAGGTAGAAAATGGCAGCAACGTAAAAAATAAGACGTCACCGTACGATTATGCGACGCGGTTCAGTTTAGGTCTTCAATTGAATCGCTATAAGAGGTCATGGTAGGCCCCCAGTTCCTGTTGTTAAAGTGAGTTGAAATTTTTCATGCCGTCAATGTCCGTGATGTGCCTCAACTCAGTTAGAATAGAATATAATAGAATAGAAAAACTCTTTATTGTACACCAGAAACAAAAATAAACACAGTACAGAAGAATTACAACAATACTACTTACTATTGATACGCCTAACAACTACAACAGGATCCGCTATGAGGTGATCCGACAGAGAACCAAGGTAACCGAAATATCACGAATTAGCAAGTAGAAGTGGCAGTGGGCCGGTCGCATCTCTAGAAGAACCGACCACCGCTGTGGTAGACGAGTTCTAGAGTGGAGACTGCGTTGAGGCAAACTTAGTGTAGGACGCTGGCAAAGCTTGGATGAGGAGAGCCGAAGACCGGGCTCAGTGGCGTTCATTGGGAGAGGCTTACGTCCAGCAGTGAACGAGTGTCGTGATGATGATGATGATGATGATACAAACTAGTCGGTGACTTGATAGCGTGTTACTGGCCCTGATGATAGACACGGGCATAAGTAGACAATGGAACTGTTTAATGACGAAATGGCGTTGATTGTGTCTCCGCTCTCTTTGATCTGTTCGCAGTAGGTATCGAATAGATGCTTACTTATTTTACAAAAGCTTGGAAACATTTATTTTTCAACAAAGAACTCAATCCTTCCCTTGTTTCACTACGGCTGTAATCTTGAGACTGGTGCCTTTAATATAATGCAATTTATTATACTCGTATTCCCGTCTGCATAAATCGCGACTGCTTTTAGGATTGAATTCTACTGAATTTACGGAGTATTGTTGAACATCTTTTTCATATGCGTTTATTGAAGAAAGGTAGGTAAATAAAGGAACGTACGAATTTTACGTACAAAGATCATCATGATGAAATTTAGTTTGAACCCAAAGGAAGAACATAATTGTATATTGTATACTTAATACTTTTTCCTGCGATAAACAGTCGTACGCGTCAGCGGAGCTGCCAAAAAATTAAATATTTATAGGTATGTGTATAAAAAAATTACTAGTATAATAAACTAACAAAACAAAAAAAAAAGGAACACACATATATTTTGTAATTGAATAAATACAATTATACTTACATTATGAAAAATAAACGTAATCTAAATATTAAAAGGTACAATAATAAGAAATACGCATAAGGCGGAGTGCGAATCAAGCCAATGGCAATGTATAATATAATGTTTAAAATTTATACAAAAATCTTCAATTAATATTCCATTTATCATAGAATGAATGAAACCTTTACATAATTGAGACTAATATAATATATAGCAATTTGTTGATCGTTGTTTTCACAATCAAACTTAAGCTTAAGCTTCTTTTGTGTTTCTACCATCATCACTCAGAAATGTAATCAGCCAGGAGCGTGAACATAAAATCCTTGTATTTTCTTGTTATTTGTTTTCATTTTCTTATTATCTTGACCTTTTTAGAAGAATACCTATTAAACCATTTAAGTACTCCAATATTTATTTAATCCAGAAATATAATTGTATAACTGTCAACTATAATCTTAATTAAAATAATAAGTAATCCTGTACTGGCCATATTTATATACCAAAATTACTGTATATTATGGTAAAACGCTGTTGAATTACGAGAATATATAAAATAAAACTGTAATTTGAAAATGTAAAAGCGAACTTTCGAGTACGGAGTTCACGTCATTTAAACCTTGACGTCACAGAGATCTGTAGTTGGCACATATGCGATAAAAGTGGTTATTAACATAAATATTGTGATTTTAAATTGGAATACTGAGCAGCCAATTTATGCGTTTATTTATCTGAGGTTGGAACATGGATCGTCATACAAGAAGGTTGGTTTAATATTGTTACAGAACGCTTACTCGTATAGTGAAATAGGACAGTGCCGAGGCGAGTACGCCTATCTGGACTCTGTCATGGTCGAATGACGGATGTTATCTCGCTCCTGCTACTTCTAATTAACGAGAAGACAAAGATTGATTCGTAACAATGAATCATATTGTGTATATACTATTTATTGTACTTCGTATATGAACTCCATGTTTCTACTGCAATATATGCATGTCACGGATATCCTTTTGGCGTACCAGGCACTAACTTAATCACATTATTTTGAAGATAAAACATAGTATTAAATTGAAAACTGTTTTTTTTTGTGTAAGATTTTATGTATGTATTTGTGTTCAAAGTAAAACGCGTTATTTTCATACAACGTTTTGCAAATTATTATTAAAATTCTCATACGAATACTCGTAATTGCTGTCGTCGTCAGTGAAAGCTAAATCTAATATTTTTTAATGAAACGCATACCTTTTAGTGTTCATTCAAATTGAAACCCATTGTGCGCTGGATCGAGAAGCAATGTAAAAAACAGCAGGGTGCCTGTGCTTTTTCAAACAATGCTATGTTTTGATAATTTCCGTGATAATCCATTCATTCGGACGAATTCCAATTCAGTGAGGACAGTTTCCCAAGTCTCTAACTCGATGTTATCGAATGGAATAATTATTGTTGTGTTCAGTGCAGTGGTGCCAGTGAATTTACTCTGTAGTCATAGTAAGAACGCGAGTGTTTGATTATCTGTCACGAACCCAAGACTATCCATTTAGTACTGGTGATTTTAGTAAAAAAGTTCTGTCCTGAAAAGTTACCTAAAGATAATTTTTTATAATAATTGATGCAGACACTCAACGGAATTAATGTAATGCCGTAATGTTGCCACACATATATGGTTACTTGTTAATTAAATAGGTAACACTGAAAAATACAAAGCGTTTTATAGACACGCGGCATTTCGTTATTATTGGCACTGCGCTTCGATTTACCGGTCGTACGGTGATGCGGAAATCAGGATTTTCAGTTCTTGTGCACACTCCCCATTGTATAATCTGTAGAATACTGATGGGTTTGCGACGATACGTCAATATGCCAGCTTTGAAGTCTTTTTCTTGCAGCGTGTCATTATTACTAACGTGCCTAATTAACATATTTTGTGCTTCAATGAGTCCAAAACCTTGTGACCTAATAGAAATAGAGATTCAATGCCTGGTGTGAAGTACTGTCAAACCCTGGATAAAATGTTAAGTTTTTTTCCACTACTTTGGCTTTGAATTTTATGTCCTGTAATTAAGGTAACTCCTACTAAATTTTGAATATTATTGTCTATCGGTAATGTTAAACTGCGGAAAGCTCCAGATAGATGTAAGGTCTTTTTAGTAGAGAACAAACACGCCTGTGTTTTGGTAGCATTAAATCAAACCAAGTTAAAGACAATTCGAACAGTCACAGTTTCCAAAGCTAAGTTCGTTTCTAGCATGGCCTTTTGCAAGTTCATTGTCCTGAACGTATGCCAAGAGCCTATTGTTGATAACTCGCTCTAAACTCTTACATACTAAGAAAGTTATCGAGATGGGATGACAGTTGGCCGGGTCGGCACGAATACGCTGTTTTGGAGCCAGTCGTGCATTGGCAAGCGTCCAGCTCTTCAAAACTTTTACCTGTATGAAGAAGGGCAAATAGACAATTTGACCACTCAATTTTTAACGTAGTCAACGTTTCTCAACAAAATTGATAATTTAATAAACCAATGGAAGCAAAACCTGTCGAAAATCGTGATAGCTCGACTCAACTCGATTGAGGGCCCTCGTCTTTTCGCGACGTTTCATAATGGCTATTGACAACGCCCCGAGTGTTGCAGGTGTCCATAGGCGGCAGTAACCATTTACCTTCCGATGGGCTGTCAATTCGTTTGCCACTATATCATATAAAAAAAACAATGGTAAGTAAAGATAGCTACAAACATAAGACTAGCTTGTGGGGAATGGTAAATTTATAATCATCATCAACCCATATCGTCCAACTGCTGAGCACGGGTCTTTCCTCACTTTCGTGAGGAGGATTAGGCCGTAGTCAACCACAGGGGCCAGATCCGGATTGGTAGATCACCTACCCAACTCCAAAATAATTCTAATGTAACTGTTCGCGCCACTTACATTGGCACTCATAATACCTTCCTACCTTCCTATTCCTATCATTTCTTGGCGACTATCTCTGTCGCTCATATCGTGGTATCCACGAGAAAACTGCTTGCCGCCGCAAGTAGTCTGCGATCGACCCTCGTCCTTCGCGGCTGCCGCTCTCGCCGAATCCAAAAAGTACTGGATCTGCTGCTCCTCTGTAGTGGTCCACGTGAATTCGACGCGCAAATATAAACAAAACCCGCTATAAACCCGCCGCGTAAACGCTCCTTGCCGACACGCACCAACCGCCAAAAATACAGTCCACTACATCGAACGTCATAACATCCTGAAGGAACAAGCAGCTTGGAGACGGACCCGAACCGAGGTGATTGCAGTTGCATGGAGACCAGGTTAGTCGCCAAGTTCCTTTGTACTACTCTTCTACCAGCCATCCTTCCCCCGCCATTGGAGGCGCGCTCAGCCTATACAGCTTAGCTGCCGCGCTAACATATTGTTGGTCCTCCGCCGCCGGATCTTCTTTGGTCCTCCCGCTATTCTCTGGCCCCTCTTAGGCCTCATATAGTCCTCTTTATAACCGCCCGCAATTTTATATTGGTATTTTTACCAACGATAATTTCCTATAATTATCGTGTTCCCGCCCGCAATTACAGTTCAGATAGTACCCTGTACTATCCTACTACGCTCTTATATACTTATTTCGTGTATTCCGCATTCCTAAATAGTAAAAATAACGATTTTTCCGTAATTCTTAATTTTTATTAAAAAGTGAAGGTATTCCTAACGACCGCCCGTGCGTCTCCACGTGGGTATTCAATACGCCGCGCGCGCGGCAGGTAAATGCTGTAGGCAGTTGCAGTAAATTAGGAATTTCATACCTTATCTAGTTTTTTATACTTTGTTAAGATGGCTATGGCTACTCGTTCAAAAGACAAAGATAGTGAAGTATACGAGGACGCAAAAGCGCTCGATACGTTACAGATCGAACGTTTGACCTTGATAGGTAAACGTGACATTATATTTTCCCGCTTACAAGATATTTTTAACCGATCTTTAAAGGCTTTCACTGATGATACTGAGAAAGATTTATTTCTATGTGGAATGATCTCGTTAGACCGTTTACGCTCCGATTTCAATGAAATTGTGAACAAATTAAATGTCACCGAGTTGAGTCTCAACGCTTCGTACACGGTTAACTACCAATCTATAAACGTCTTCGAAGATATGTTTTGCCGTTGTCAGTTTGTTTATAATAAACTTAACCCGCCTTTAAAAACCGCTGATTTCAATGTTGCCCCGCAACGTAAATCCATCAGAATTCCTGAACTCGATTTGATGGTCTTCAATGGAGATCCGATGACCTGGAGGATATTTTATGAGTCATTCAAACGCACGATTCACGAAAATCCCGATCTCACTGATCACGAACGCGTCCAATATTTAATTAATAAATTGTCAGGCCGGGCCCTTGCAGTTTGTTCTGGTATCGTACCTAACGGTGATAATTATCCGATCATATGGCAGACGCTCGTCGATAAGTATAACGACAACCGTAACCTAGCCTCCGCTTATCTTGATCAAATGCTTGATTTTAAATCTTTTAACACCGCGACGAATAAAAACTTAGAATTATTTCTAGATAAATTCTGCACGGCTGTGTCAAGTTTGAAGTCTCTCAAGCTCGATAACGTGTCTGATTTTATTTTACTATCGCTCGCTTTGAAGAAAATAGATTCAAGTACTGCACGGTCGTTTGAAATGCACATGCGAGGTAAATCTATGCCTACATACAATGAACTTTTAAAATTCATCCGCGAACAAAGCAAAATATTGGAACGCACTACGACCGATTCTCTTAGCCGCAGTGATAACAGGCCGCGTACTGCAAGGTCTACGCAGTCTTTTGCAGCATCATGCGTCACTCACTGTCCGCTTTGCAAACAAGCCGATCACGCTAACTTATATAGATGCCCTGTATTTGATAAGCTTTCTATCGACGACAGGTACACTTTTGTAAAACAAAGCAAAGGTTGCACTAATTGTCTAAGCACTACGCATATAAATACTGCTTGCAATTCTAAATTTAATTGCCGTTATTGTGGATGTAAACATCATTCTATGTTATGCCGCAAAGTATCATCTTCCCGTGAAGACAATCGCCCGTACCCTAGCGCTCCGTCACAGGCGCACGCGCCGCCTCCGCGCGCGCGAATTGGCAACTTCTCCGCCGCCGGGGATCACATGCCGCCTTCGGCATCGCCGCCGCCCGTCGCGGGCTCCGCTAGCGCTCAGCTGACGAACTTACCTACAACTGCTTATCAGTCATCACAACAACAGGTGTCGCTGTGTAATATACGCCCCGCTTCGCAGCCTAATGACACTACTTGTTTACTGGGAACCGTACAAGTTTATGCTACGGATTTAAATGGTCGCCGCCATGTAGTACGCGCCTTAATTGATTCGGCTTCCCAAAGTAACTTTTTAACTTCAAAATGTTGCGCTAAATTAAATTTAAAATGCAATAAGGTGACGAACACCGTTGTTAAAGGGATAGGTTCCGCATCTAACCCAATCAAGGGAGCAGTTTCTGCTACTTTATCTTCCCGCCTAAATGATAATTTTATTGCAATTGACGCCTATGTTATCGACCGCATAACAGACAATTTACCGGCAGTGAAAATTGACGTATCCTGCCTTTCATACCTGAACTGCCTGCCTCTGGCAGACGACAGTTTCGCTTCGCCTTCCGAGATCGACATACTTATAGGCGCGCCGCTCTTTTCTGAAATATTGCTATCAGGCCGCGCCGCTGGTCCGCCTGGTACTCCAACCGCTTTTGAAACCATTTTTGGTTTTATCGTAATCGGGACCGCTCCCGTTACCCCCGCTCATGTTACTCCCGCTCATGTTACGCCCGCTCATATTGGAACCGTTGTTTCTATCACTGACCCCTTGGTTGAAGATAGACGCCGCTCTCATATTTCCCTCTGTACCTTTACGGAAGGACCACGTTTAGATAATCTTGTCCAACGCTTCTGGCAGCTTGAAGAGGTGCAATGCACGCCGACTTTGAGCCCAGACGCTATAGAATGTAAACGCATTTTTACAAATAACGTTTCCCGCGATCCTACGGGACGCTATTCTGTAGCGTTACCTTTCTCCCGCGATCCCGCGACCTCTCTGGGTAATTCTTACCCTATCGCTAAAAAACGCTTCATGTATCTCGAACGTAAGCTCGCCGCGATACCTGCTCTGCGCTTAGAGTACGATGCTATAATCAAAGAGTAATTCAGAAGGGTTACATTTCACTGATCGACAATGATAGTCCTTTTACTGGATATTACGTGCCACACCACGCCATTGCGAGACTACAAAAAACAACAACTCGATGGCGTATGGTGATGGACGCCAGTGCTGAAACTGACTCAGGCCTCTCCTTGAATCAAGTTTTATATACCGGGGATAATTTACAAAACGATCTTTTTACAATCCTCTTGGATTTCCGCCTCTACCCAATTGCTTTTACATCCGATATTAAACAGATGTACCTACAAATTTTGATAAATAAGGACCACCGCAAATATCAAAAATTCCTGTATCGATTCGATCCCGTTTTTCCGCTTGATACCTACCAATTCAACCGCGTTTGTTTTGGTCTACGTAGCAGTCCGTTCCTTGCAATGCGAGTGTTGCGACAGCTGTGCGCCGCCGACGGTGCCCGCTTCCCACTCGCAGCATCTCTTATCAGCGACAACACATACATGGACGACGTGTGCTACTCCATGCCTACTCTGTCTGCTTGTTTACAACTCAGAGACGATCTCCGCGAGTTGCTCAAGGCCGGGGGCTTCGATCTCGTCAAATGGGCTAGTAACTCACCCGCGCTCCTTGACTCCCTTCCCATCTCTGCGTTAACGGAATGCGTTAAAAATGCGAAAAATGCGTTAACGGATCTTTTAAATTCCGACGAATATAATAAGTCTATCTCAGATGAGTTATCAGCTAATCGCATACACTGGAAATTCAATCCACCGCGAAGTCCTCACTTCGGGGGGAATTATGAAATATATGTGAAAGCGTTTAAAAGTCATCTTCATAAAACGATCGGTTCACAGTTACTCACCTATGAAAAAATGTTAACCGTACTCACACAGATAGAATGCGTTATCAATTCTCGTCCTATAACGTTATTGAGCGAAGATCCGTCTGAGCCGACCGCGCTGAGTGCTTCACATTTCTTAATGACCGCACCGCTGAAGCATTTACCCGCTTGCACGGTTCCCGATGAACCTGGACACTTATTGAAACGGTACGCTTTATTGGATCAAATGGTACAATCATTTTCCAAACGGTGGAAGTTGGAATATCTTCACTTACTTCAATCTAGAGGAAAATGGAATACACCTTCGAATCCCATTACAATAGGTTCTATTGTTCTTATTATCACTGATAATATTCCCCCGCTATCCTGGCCTCTCGGCGTCGTCGTGGCCACTCATGTCGGCGGCGATGGCATCTGTCGAGTAGCGTCAGTAAAAACGGCGACCGGCGTCTACCAGAGACCCGTCGTCCGTTTATGTATCTTACCTACCCAATAATTTAACCCCTTGCTCCCCGGTCAACCGCTATGTTATATTTAACCCGTTGACCGCTTTAGAGTTTAACTCTTATTTTTATTTTTTTTATTTCCCG
Source organism: Campaea margaritaria (assembly GCA_912999815.1). Lineage (NCBI taxonomy): Eukaryota > Metazoa > Arthropoda > Insecta > Lepidoptera > Geometridae > Campaea > Campaea margaritaria. The sequence continues at coordinate 15,528,037 of OU538788.1, forward strand.
CTTTCTTTTAAAACCCAATGGTTTTTAGGCCGGGGGCAAATGTTCGCGCCACTTACATTGGCACTCATAATACCTTCCTACCTTCCTATTCCTATCATTTCTTGGCGACTATCTCTGTCGCTCATATCGTGGTATCCACGAGAAAACTGCTTGCCGCCGCAAGTAGTCTGCGATCGACCCTCGTCCTTCGCGGCTGCCGCTCTCGCCGAATCCAAAAAGTACTGGATCTGCTGCTCCTCTGTAGTGGTCCACGTGAATTCGACGCGCAAATATAAACAAAACCCGCTATAAACCCGCCGCGTAAACGCTCCTTGCCGACACGCACCAACCGCCAAAAATACAGTCCACTACATCGAACGTCATAACATCCTGAAGGAACAAGCAGCTTGGAGACGGACCCGAACCGAGGTGATTGCAGTTGCATGGAGACCAGGTTAGTCGCCAAGTTCCTTTGTACTACTCTTCTACCAGCCATCCTTCCCCCGCCATTGGAGGCGCGCTCAGCCTATACAGCTTAGCTGCCGCGCTAACAGTAACTGTTAAATTGATATCACCAAAACTGTGAAAATTTAATAGGTTTGTAGCTAAAACCGTACGCACAGTTAAACCGAAACCGTGTGTAAAGAAATATTTTTAATAACTCACAGTGATACAGCAAACGGAGCAGGAAGTTACATTAAATAACTGCGCAGCATCTCATGTGGAAAGAGTATAAATCCAACATACGTAGAGTTAATAGCTTCATGACACGTGGTACGCAATCAATTTTATTCAATTAGGGGTAGCCGTATACTTCAAAGGTTTAGGAGCAAAACAAGCCTTGATCTTTAATTACTAAGCAAGTTTGATAACGTTATTGAGGTCTCCTTTAGCAAGTTAAACGGGAGTTAGGTAGCTTCCTTGAATTACAAAGTAAAGAGTTGTGGCCTCAAATTGTACTTGAGAACACTACAATCAGACATAAGTCTCATCTTTTAATTCGTATGATTATATTGACACAATTTCTAACTAAAACTTAAACTTAAAAATCTAACAAAAGAGGGGTGTCCATGAGGCATGGTGCCAAGAACACTGGCTGCATTTCCACGTTGAATAGCAATAGCTATTCTCTGTGCGATAATTGAGCTAGACCTCTTATTAGATACCTAATATATTAACATTGTCAACTTTTAGAACGGCTATTTTATGGGGTTACAGAATTTTTTGCGTTATTTTAATATTACTACAAAAAAATTGGATCCTTTATTGCGTCCTGCAACTTGGGCTACCAGTAGGAAGCAATTTCAGAATCGCTCGCTCTATGATTTTAATTTATACTACTGTTTTAATTTTTTTTGAGAAGTATAACTACCTAAAGAAAGCTTACATAATCCAGGTAAATTCGAATAGAAACCTCCATTAACCTGCGCCGGGCTGGCAAATATTACAGCAGGTAGCTTATTCACACAAATATAATTGTAGTGGGTACGCACTTGACACAAATTCGTAGAACTCACATCTGTAGCAAAAAAAGAATTCCCCCATTATCACGTCATTTTTCCTAATGGTCTCGTCGTATTTTACTACTTACGCAACCAAAAGAACGTTTTACCCTTTTGTAATGGCTTCCCCGCTTTCGAAGTAAAAGTAATTTACAAATAAAAGCGGCATGCGTCCTATCTACAGATTCGGGAAGACCCATTGAAATAGCAATCAAATCCTAACATTGGGTCTACCGAGAGCCATCGAGCTCCTATTGTGATATGTCCCGGGTCCCAATTCCGAGATCAATCGATGCAATTAACTGTAAACTCATCAGGGCCAGAGAGACGACAGCTGGCGAATAGAGCGCTTGCTTGAAAAGAGATTCTGGTTTATAGACAGTCGACTTTGGGCGTTGTTTGTAAATACTCTTTGAGTTGGTCTTTAGGCTTGAGACCTACATCGTCGTGTTTTGTTACGAGCTTACATACATATTTAACACTGTTAGTTAGCATTACCCGGATGTTTACTTAGGTCAAATTTTGCCCCAGTTTCCATTCATCAATTGAGATGAAATTTTTGTATGCTTGTCACGTTTCGAAAACAATACAATGTTATAATACTATCCATCGATCTGATCTGATGATAGAAGCGAAATGTAAACGGCGGACGGGTTCAGTGGCAAACAGTAGATTTATGGTGTTTGGGCTCATTATGATTGGTACCGAAACTTATGTATTTTACTAAAGAAATAATATCAGTAGACAAAGATATTGTACTGCGTGACACTATACGCATAAACGCCTTCAACACATGGTAAATAAAAGGATTTTTAAGCCGAGATTTATTTAAGGTGTTGTGCGGAAGAGTCAGTAGAAATGACTGTGAATTTCCTTCACACCTGAATATTTAACTCTCCACACCACGTTGTTGCTGAAAGCCAATTAACCTGGAAAATTTGGTGTATATTATCACAGCCTAACTAATTACTTATGATGTCTTGTGTTATCTCCAAAGTTATTAACGACTCACTAGACCTGCGCATTTACTAGCAGACAAAACTATTCTATGATTTATTCCATGAAATAAAGTGTGTGTACATCATATTTAATTAAAACGTTGACTGCTGAAAACACACACGTCTGTGTTTTTATAATTTTACGGTAAGCGAAAACACGCCTGGCGTGCGAACCCTCACTGCTGTATTGTCATTTTTATCACACCAGCTGTGTGTGCCCGCACTGTAGATAGGGTTAAGTAACGACACAACGCCAGTGAACAGTAAACACACGTTGTGTGAAGATTCGCAAAAGAGCCAAATAAAGTAGAACGGTTCAGCAGTGAACGTGTGAAACCAATCAGCTTTCGACTGCTGTGTGAGCTAAGTGGCAGGCAACGAACACTAATTGCATACTACGTACTTACACACACATTTGCATATATGACGCATGGCTTAGCCATATAATAACTAATAGGTGGGAGAACATACCAACTCCATACTACACACCAAGACATGAGTAACATTATAATATGGCATAAGTAAAAGCACAAACGGTGGCCTTATATACAAGTAGCGTAAGACCTAAGTCATAGAAGAGATATATAGTACTACATACAGAATGGACATCACCCCCCGCGCCAGCTTTCCCGCACCTTTACCCGCAAACCGAGGGAAAATCTGGAGGTCCGTCAATATTATACGCCCAAATAACAATAGACAAACGGGTTAGTAAACGGGTCACTAGTGGGTTGTCTTTTGTTTTGACCGCGTACTGTCTTTGAGTACTAACACACGCATTTGGCGCGTGTACAAACGTCTTTATATGTCTGGTAGGTCAAATTAGCAATTTGCATGTGGTGTCTCGGGTGTTTTAAAGCGTGGAGTTGCAGCAAAAATCCGAGTGCTTTTTACACATGACCTGTCTAGCGTAACTTTTTTGCGTCTATTGGAATTCCCTGCTGCAATTTATGTACAGCATAAAACGGTTTTTATTTTTTAATGACGCTAGGCTTCACTGTGTGCATCCAGGAGGTTTATGCCACTTTTACAGCAAAGACTAGAGGTGATGTTCATTAGAAAACATCACCATGGGAGTCTCACTCCTTATACAGTCCCATACAATATAACTAGTACTGTATTTTTTACATTCAGTGTACTATACAATTGATAATATTTTGTGGTATAAAAATAAAATAAAAATAAAAGAAAAGACGACATCCCTGTAGAGTTTCTTGGTGCTATCTTCTCTGACGGGTGTATAGAATTCCTTTTATCTAAGGAATAAAGAACTACCAAGACCATGTTTTACCAACACACAGTCTTGGAGCAAATTCCTGGAATACAAACAAATATCAAACACATATTTGCCCTGTGCAATAATCGAACCCGGAACCTCTCGTTTCGCAGTTTAATTCACATGGGACTCATTCTATCGTGAGGACATGTTAAAAAGCCAGTCCCGATCGTTGGAAGTTATTACTGATAGCAGCATAGACCCTTGGGCAGCAGGACGATCTCTAAGGACCCTACCTCATCCAAGATTGATCGAGGACCGACTTGTAAATCAAAGGTCATAAAGGTCTTAGACGACGTGCTCCAGTGATAAGTTAACGTTAACGATATTCTAATATACATATAAGGCTAAGTGCTTGCTCGAAGTAACCCCTGGGGAGCCAGGAGTGTAACGGTTGGAGTATTAGAACACAATATATGTAGTAACTACCACATATCTAGTATTAGGGCGTTTCATACCACGTGTGGTTCGAAGTGGTTTTCAAATGAGCCTTTTAGAACACAGCGTAGAATGCTCACATTTTTTTCCTGGGGCTATTGGGACCTCGGTTTGAGTCGCCGACTTGCAGTTTTTTTTTTTGGACATGGAACATGTTTAACTTTTAAAAGAGTGCTGCTTTTTATTATATGACTGAATGACAAGACTAGCAAGTGTTTCACATGATGGGAAGCGCTACGTCTGCCCAAAACGGTTACAGTGCCACCCAGAACTTTGCATTGTATAATCTTTCGCGGCACTGCGCTGCGCTCGTTACCCTGAGTCATCGTCTCTAAACTCTCATGCCCAGTAATTTCGCTGGAAACAGTGCCCTCACAATGTTTGCAAACTACTGCTTGGCTGATAAAGAGTTTTATTTTGTCGGTAATTGTCATCCGATTCAGTGATGAAACTGCAAAATGACCCCACAATGCCACTTACAACAACCCTGGAAGTCATTTCTTTTGGTCTTCGGTTCGGTTTCCGCCCCGGGTTGCACTTTTTAATTAATTGGTTCGATTCCATTGTTTTTGGTAATTGGATTCATTGGACCATATTCAATTCACCGTGCGAGCGGCGCCCGTGAAACGCGACCGTGCACCATCATTAGTTGATACTCCAGGCCGATGCGATGGAGTCTCGCATTACGTCATTTGTTATCGATCTGTTAGGATGGGCTCCGTGGGTAATTTAAAAAAAAAAACTTTTTATACTGAATTACTGAGTTTATAGAGGATGACTAATTAATACAAACGGCTCGACTGCCTAATTACGACTGACTGAAGCCACGCTTTCCACGTATATTAATGGCCTAGCCGGGACCATGCGGTTTTCAAATATAAACCTCGGTCAGCGAAAAAATAGTACCTAATGAAATTATTTTCAACAGATCGTAATTAAACATAGTAGGCAGAAAGTTTTTCCGTACTTCCATCTTAATGTCATAACATGAACATGCACTTTTTCCAGGAAATTTCGTTATTTCCGGGATTTTAATAAATTTAGTAACATTAGTTAGTAATTATTATTTATTTAGTTTACATTTGAAATTCTAAAGAAGTGTTTGTTAAACGTTTTCAAATATATTTTTACATCTCTGTCGAATATTATTATTATTTATTTTTATTCTATGGGACCAATCGAAAGGTATACCTATACCTATTTTTATATGATAAAATAATTTTCCAAGTCGTTTTATAAAAGACGGAGTTCCAAGGTACAAACACTAAAGAAAACACAACGGATTTGAGAACCTCGTCCTCTTTTGAATTCGGCAAATAAACTTTCTTAAATTTATACTTTTCTCACCTCACGCCTCCACGTAATAATTTTGAAAACCCGGGAAAACGGTTTTAATAATTTAAAAATTTCGGAATCCCGGAGGCATGTCAACATTAACATATACGCTTGAGTTAATTGACCCTAAATCATTCTAGCTACTCCATCTCCGAATCATAATAAGGGTCGTGGTAGCAGTAGCTAAAATGCTATTTAATGTATGTTCATTAATAATCGCTAATCGTTTAATAATAGAATTAAGAGTAATCGCTAAATAATTAACCGAACCCGTGCAACTGTCATAAACTGTAATAGTCCTAATTTTATGACTAAATTTCAGACCTTATCTCAAAGGTACCGCACTCTGCCACGAGTATGTATAAAATATAATATTCGGCGACTCTACGTTAAGTACAAACATTTTTTGATATCCAGCAAATGCATAGAGTAAAAATATATCAATGAAAGCAAGTGAAGTGAGTACTTGGTGGCTAGAAGATTAAATGCGCCAGCCAGTTTTAAGAGAGTATAAAAAGGGGCGACGTCGGCGCCTCGGTGAGCTTGAGAAATGTATGAACTGTGAGACTTCCCGCTTATTAACTGGACCGTGGATAGGCACTTCAAAATCCTACGTATCCTAACTAATAATATAAATGCGAATGTAAGTTTCGTTTGTTACGCTTTCACGCCTAAGCCATAAAATGATTTAAAAAAATATTTCACCGATGGAAAGCTTCATTATCAGCACTCGCTAATAATGTAGCTTTCCATTGGTGAAAGAATTTTTAACATAGGCTATATTTTATTCTCGTATTCCCACGGCAACGGGAACTACGCGGGTGGAAGCGCGGGCGCGCTGGTAATGAAATTTGGCAAGGAGATAGATTACATCTTGGGAAAGGCCATTGGATACTTTTTATCGCGATAAACTAAAGTCTGCGCAGACGAATTCGAGTGCAAAAGCTGGTAATAGTACAAACATGAAAGTTTGTGAGTATAGATGGATTGATGGAAGTTTGTTACCCTTTTATGCAAAAAGTACTCTCGTAAAATTAACTATAGGAATAGTAATATGGGATAATAGTAATTGCGGGAGAAACCGCGGGTCAGCTAAAGTATTTTAAAACTATTTGTCAGGTCAGCTGTTGAATGAAGTAATGTCCTAACCATCGCCGAGCAGGTCGCACTGACATAAAAAGTGTTCAACTGACAATGCATTTGTAAACTTTATATTTAGCGATGTCTACATGTATTAAAAAAAAGGTCATGAATTGTAAAAAGGGATATGCTACTGCGCTATTGTTTGTTATCCGCTGCGGCTTCTTAGATTGTTATCTGCTGAAGTAAGTAATGATTGCGTAGGTATCAATTTACTTTTTTTATTTTATTTTTTATTGTTGTTTTATTTTCCAAAAACTTTGCTTATGTACTTTATTCGAAACATTGTCCCAAATATTATCGGTATTACCCTGATCCTAATTACTGAGTTTTACGAACAGTTAAATTTTAATCGATACCATCAAAAGTTTCGGTAGCGCACAGCGTAATGATTTTAAAATTGCAATAAGTACATGAAATTATACAGGAGTAAAATGTTTCCAGCCTTTTGTTTTATTATAATTATTCATATTTCATTTTCATTCCAGTTATGGTAACTGATTTTATAGAGTCTCGTAACGAGTTTTAAATAATGATATGCGATTATTATTCTCTACTTAAATTAAAAAAGAAACGGTATTTTCCCGAAGAGTATATCAAAAACTTTCTGAAATATAACCATTATTATAGTGTTCTAAATTAAAAAAGTCGGTATTCTTTGCGTGTTTTAGAAGCAGTTAAACTCAAACTCAAACTCAAATCATTTATTGTAAATAGGCAAAATATTGCACTTTTACACGTCAAAAAAAAAAATATTATACATAAGTATAGAAATACAAAAAAAAATAAGTCAAATTTTATGATCTACGAAACTAATGATTATTATCTAATTATGGTTTGAGTTAGAAAAAGGGTATTTCCCTTTCAAGTGGTGACTCATGCCTGAGTCTCGCACAGGTAAAGAAAAACTCCATTGACTCTACCAGTGCTTCAGAAATACGGCCGTTAGAGAAGATAGCACCAAGAAACTCTACGGCGATGTCATTTTTTAAATTTAGCGGATATACAGACGCTGAAAGAGACTTTGTTTTACATCATAATATACTATGTGGTGAATATTTTTTATTTGACATAGATAGATAATATCAAACTGAAAAAAAATACTGAAATTTTGTGAGTGTTTTCTCCTCGACATAATCTAAAATAAGATTCACGTGAATAGTCGTAGAAAATTATTTTCATTAACCAACTCCAAGAAAGGAAGAGGGTCTCAATTCGACTGTATAGTTTTGTTTTTAATAAAATACTAACTGCGCCTCGCGGTTTCAGCGGCGTAGTTCTCGTTATGTCCCAGGGGAATATATTATAAAAGAAAAAGTACCCTATTACTCAATCCTGGTTTTAAACTTCATTCCAAATTTCATTCGAATCCGTTCAGTAGATTTTGCGTGAAAGAGGAACAAACATCCACCCGTTCTCACAAACTTTCGCATTTATAATATTAGTAAGATTCAAGCAAAATACAATGTAATCATTAAATAAACTTTTCCATTAGGTTCTAAACAAAATCACGTCGTAATTCTTGCTGCTTGCCGTTACTATCTCGCGTACCTCTCTTCGTCCGCACCAACTAAAAACCTTTTGATTTGAAAAATCAAATCGGGCTTGGAATGGAATTGGGCAGCCACCGGACCATTCCACAGCCATCGGGCAGATCTATAGGACGATCTCGGACATCCGGACCCGGCCTACATCATGTCATCCACAGGAACCTAGATAAGCTCGGTTTTCTCGACAGCCAACTAGCTCGTGACATTTTGAACGTATATTTCTTTCATTTATACGAGATCTCTTTTATGTCAGCTCGCCCAATTATCAGTTAACTTTCAAGTTCAGATTAAGAAAGGTTTTGATACCGTGATGCTTACGCTAACGATAAAGTTTCCAATATTTCTATTCATCATCATCGTCATCATCATCATCATCATCATCATCATCTACGCATATCGGCCCACTGATGAGCACGGGTCTGCCCTCATTGTCGTGAGGAGGATTAGGCCATAATCCACCAAGGGTCTCAGTCCGGATTGTTGGATAATATAATACCTCCGAAATAGTTCTCAGGTAGGTATGTGGGTTTCCTCACGATGTTATCCTTCATCGAAAAGCGAGAGATAATTATGAACATATTGCCCCTTTGCGACTAGAACGTGTCATCTTTACAGAAACACATTGGTACGTTGGTGGTGGATTATGGCCTAATCCGCATCAAGAAAGTGAGGGGAGACCCGTGCTCAGCAGTAGGGCCATATGGGTTGAAGTTGATTATGCAATGCAAAGTTCTGGGTGCCACTGTAGATAACTGTTATGGGCAGGCGTAACGCTTTCCATCAGGCGAAAGACTTGCACGTCTCGTAACTCAGTCAAAATCAAATAATCATAACATCAAATAGGAGTACGGATTGTTTCTCACAATCATTCCCATTCATTGTCACGCTGCATATGGTTTCAGCGATGCATTTCTTCCCGAGCGCTCCCGTTTGTCACGTAATTGTCCCTTTTATCTGCAGTTGGCGTGGCACATGAGACGGTTCTGTTGTGCCGTTGGTTTTAACCAACGATGTGCATTTATCTCGGATAGGAAGGAAGGATGCTGTGATGACGCAGTGAAGCGTGTGCTGATATGCGGTTAACTACCGCTAACTAGTAGTTTGTAGTGGGAGGAGACCGCCTGGGGAAGTACCACAGCTGTGCTAGATATTCATCCGCCAAGCTGTAGAGTGCAGACATTACTGTGTTCCGGTTTGAAGGGCACTGTTTCCGGCGAAATTAATGGACATATGAGACATTAGAGCCGATGTCTCAGGGTGACGAGTGCAGTGCAGTGCCACGCAGATTATGCAATGCAAAGTTGTGGGTGGCACTGTAACTGTTATGGACAGGCATAGCACTTACCATCAAGTGAACGACTTGCTCGTCTCGTCACTCAGTCAAATATAGAAAAAAAAATCGAAAAACGATTTTCCGATGGTGATTGGGTCGGATCAGGAATTATTTAGTCAGAATCGTATTCGGAAACTGTCCGACACTTGTAAGTAAAGGTACTGATGTCGTTGAGTTGCAAAGGGCACAGATTACCTCTCGACCACCATCACTCTTGCCATGCTCATCGACATGTTAAAGTGTCGATCGATCCGATACAACTCGAAAAAGAAACAAATTACAGCTATTGGTTTAGGACCAGTTTGTTTTAGCCACAGTGAAGCACTTTAGCAATATTGCTAACAGCCAAGGACGTGTTAAATAAATTCTAAGGACCCGACACGCAACTAACTCTCATTGTCTCATCCTCATATCGGTCCATTGTTGAGCACGGGTCTCCCTTCACTTTAGTGAGGAGGATTGGACTGTAATCCATCATGGAGGGCGGGCCCTGATTGGTGGATAACACACCTTTCAAATAATTTTCTGTTAGGTATATGTGGGTTTCTTCACGATGTTTTCCTAAAAGTAACTCTACAAGCAAAACAAATGTGTTTCTTTTGTTTGTAGAGGTAGTTATTTTTGGCTTCCACCCCGAGCCTCGCAAAAACCACAGTTTTGGCGAGGCTCGCGGTGGAAGAGGATGACACATTACACTAGTGATTGCGAAAAACCAGTCGGAGATTGTGAGTGTAAAACCTTCGTACGAACGATTGGTCATATAGATTTGGGAAAGGGTAAGCGTGAGCGTACGTGGTCCTTTGTTTAGATCGTTTGCGGCTACCATCATGATATCGCAGCGTCTCGTCATGTCAGGTCAGTTTGCTTACCTGTGGTACCTATGTGACGGCAGTATAGGCAGGATAAGCCCACTGTCGATTCCACATGCGTACCTCTCCTCCTACATAACTCATCCATCCGTAAGCAAACTCCCTCCGCTCCACGTCCTAAATTATGGCTCTAGAACTTGTCTGCCTATATTTCGCAGTTCGCCAGGCTCAACTGAGTACTAACTACCATACTGATATCATCCACCAAATTCAGCTTTCCGTAAGCGTAGCCACAGGGCAGGCTGGTTGAAAGGGGATGCTTTGTACTCTTTTACAGTTAAACACGTAGTTACACTCTAGTACACGCCACGAAGTTGCGATAGAGTTTCGTTGCTTTTTTCCTACAGTGCTGTGAGATATTCCTAAGGTAACTTTAGCAGCAAAACTCACAAGGTTCAATTTGCTTTCAGTCTAAAATTGCGTCTCAATAATACCTAAGCCGTTCCGCTTCATCATAGATGCAGTCAGTCGTGTCAAAGCCACTGAACGTGTCCAAACTTTACGCAGCTTTTAATTTCCCTGCCATTCCAAGCGATATTTGTGTATTTCGCATGCGTAATTCTAAGTAAGAAGTTAGGATATGTTCCACAACTCCCGATGCTGACTGTACTAACAAAAGTTTAATGAATACAGAATAATTGTCACGCCCGCCTGTTGCCAGTAGGGACCGTCAACGCGACCTTTGAAAAGGGTCTGCTTAATCGATTTTATAAATTAATTCTTACGTTTGTATCGCAATTGGGTCAGTTGTTTTAATTAGCGGTCTATGTCGGTATTTATTAGATAACTTCTTTGAAGTTTCTGTAAGGTAAAATAATCAACGGTGTCGATCAATAAATAATTTATCATAAAACTTCTACTTCTAGATCCTATTAATATTAACATATAAATGCGAAAGTTTGTGAGAATGGATGGATGGATGTTTGTTCCTTTCACGCAAAAACTACTGAACGGATTCGAATGAAATTCGGAACACAGATAGTTTATAACCAGGATTGAGTAATAGGGTACTTTTATCCCGATAGTATGTTCCCGTGGGACAAAACGGGACCTACGCCGGTGAAACCGCGGGGCGCAGCTAGTAAAAATGTAAAAAAAAACAAATTTACTAAAAATTGTATCACCTAGTTTTTTTCTGTCCCTAAGAGACAACGATTCTATGGCGAACACAACTTTTAACATGCCTTTTTTATGAGCATAACATTATTAATTCAATCTAAGACTAAAAATCTCTATTCACATTGGCCGCAAGAAAGTTAACTGATTCTACCACCGGATTCGGAATACCTCAATTCGTGAAAACCGGCCTAAAACTCGAAAACATATACCAAAAAAAAAAAATTACTGAACATAAATGTATTTTGTGTAATATTTTTAGTAGCGCCGCAACCGCCATCCATTAGTATTCTAAGAAGATAAGTGACAGACGGCGCTGTTCACGGAAATACCTGATAAAGTGAATAAAGTGATTCAAAACGAGGTAAAAGATCGCCAGATTTGTCTCGTCTGCATCTAACTGACCTGGAGGCATACCATGACCTGTTATAGCGATTCAATTGAAGACCTAAACTGAACCGCGTCGCATAATCGTACCGTGTCGTCTTATTTTTTATGTTGCTGCAATTTTCAACCTAAACTGGATCTAGTTAAGGTTGAAAATGGCAGCAACCTAAATTGAGTCACTAATAAGGCATTTTCAACCTCAACTAAATCTTGTTTAGGTTGAAAATGGCACGCGATTATGCGACGCGGCTCAGTTTAGGTCCTCAACTGAATCGCTATAAGACGTCATGGTAGGCCTCCTGGTTGCTATCCTCGATGTTGGTGGTTAATATCTATTATTCAGCAGCTGTGCTCCAAATCTGTGTCTTAGCTAACATCGTTTTACAATCGACCCGTCAACCCGATTCACATGTAGGTATATATAATATTTAGATTTGATCAAGCTCAGCTTTAGACAGAGGCTGTAGCTCAGAATAGCTTAGTTTTGGGATAGGCTTTTTGTAGCTGAGCAATGTGGGGCGAGTATTTTGAGGGTGGAGGGAACGCCCCAGCTGCTAATTTAAGAACACTGTTTCAGGCGCGGTCTGGATCTTTAAACTTAGCTATCAGAATTCAAAGTGCAGTTTCTAATACAACTACAATAGAGTTACGACATTTTGCATTGATGTTAGAGAACTAACTTTTTTCTTATTGGCTGTTGACATTTGTATGTAAAACCTATACAATGAAACTTGGGTATTTTGAAATCGTTTCTAATCGTGATCGTCCCACTGCAGGACAAAAGTCTATCTTTCCACTTTCCATTCCTAGCGGTTGAGAACTGACATTCGTGGTCCAGTCATTGCAAAAGGAGTCAAGTTTGTCCTGCCTTCTCCGCCTGGGCTACCCGCGACGACTCCAGATCTTTTGATATCTCAATAATATTGAATTATAACCACCGAGTCATCCAGCCTCGTGCATAATACGGTCATCTTAACATTTCACATCCAAATAGAAGTGAGAAATAACATTTTTGGAATTTCAATAAAAATACGAGTTCTTCATCATTGATCAATAGTACACACCCGGACGTCGCACCGTGACTTATCTCCTGCCAACATAACCCACGTCAACTCATGTAATATTCAGCTGCGCTTAAACTTTGAAGGGTCGGGACCGTAAAGAAGAGGCGACGATGTGCGTTGATACTTGAATTTCAGAAAAATCCTGAGGCTTCTATGATTAAATAAAAAGCTGGCGGTATTTATATAAACAAATTTACGGTATGGGTCTACAACATTGAGATTAGTAACATGTAAATAGATAGAGCCTAGTGGGAGAACGTCCGCCTTCCAATCAGAAGGTCGTGAGTTCAAATCCCAGTGCAGGCACGTACCAATCTGTTTCTGTAAAACATATGTACATACGTAATTATCACTCCATTTTCGGCGAAGGATACATCGTGAGGAAACCCACATGCCTACCCGAAAATTATTTCGGAGGTAGGTATGTTATCCACCAATCCGGACCGGGCCCCGTGGTGGATTATGGCCTTACCCTCCTCACGAAACTGAGGGGAGACCCGTGCTCGGCAGTGGGACTTTATGGGTTGTTGATGATTATGATGAAATAGATAGATAATTCTTTATTGACACCTATGTGTAAAACAAAACATAACTTAATGATAGAATGGGCGATCTTGTTGCTTATAGCGATCTCTACCAGCCATCCTTTAGATAGACCAGATATACAGCATGAATAAGATTGGGTCGGTTGACATCAGTATCAAAATATCAATACATATCATCATTATCAATCCGCCCAATGCTGGGCACAGTTCTCTCCTCATTTTCGTGAGGAGGATCACATATCATACTACATACTAATAATTACACTAATAAGCGATGAGCTATGTAGCGTGTAATCTCTGTATAATCGTGTATCTGTAAGCCGATAAATAAATGCGATCGTCAATAATTTTCTTAGATATACAACCACGGTACTAAAGCCTGCAGAACACTCGTCCCGAAATAGAAGCTTATTACGAAAATTCGGAGAACCGTCTATTAAATTTGATCTATAAATTAATAGCTATTAAAACAGAACATCTTCTATATTTTCAGTGTAATTATTCATGCTGTATTTTTTTTCTTCTAATGTTTATTTAACGCACAGGTATTGTGCTCAATAATTATGTTAGGTGCCGGTATCCAAACTACAGAACACGAAAAAATGCCACACAAATAAATAAAAGAATACTGATGAATCCCGGTGGGAGTTACAAGGATCCTCAGTCAAACCTAGCGGAACCGAATTCATTTCGTTCATTCTCGAGAAAATCCTCTTAGAAGAATCCTTACATATTTATTTCTATTTCAGATGTTACTTTTTAACTTAACAGTGAAATGCTTAGAGAAGCCAACCGACTGCAGCTCGTTCACGCTAGTACCTATTTTTCACGTCCTAACACATATTACCGTCACCGTAAAGGCATAAGTACTAAACCGCCATTTTAGCAAAAATGAGTTTTTTATGGTTGAATTTTTATTTTTTGTTCTATACATCTGTCTTGGTCTCGTAGCAATCTGAGCATTATTTAAGAAGATAGATAGATAGATAGATAAACTCTTTATTGAAACACCACAGAACAAAGAAAACTTAAAACTAAGAAGAAAAACTAAGAAGTAAAAACTTAAGTACTTTAAGAATTTAAGTTATTGATAATATCAATAGATCGATTTCAACTTGTTAGATTTTATAGAAAAAATAAACGATGGGACTACTTTACTTAGAAAATACAATTAGTAAAATTAAAGACAGTGATTTTGAATTTGGTTCATATTGGTTTTGATTTGAAACGCCCTTTTGTAATTTTAGCGGTGGCGATAATTCATTATTTATTTATGGTACCGTCGTATGATATGTCAACTAAGACATTTATACAACCCAGAGATATATATAAAAAAAAAAAACATGAAGACTGAAGCAACGGCCTAAACCTTTTGAGTTACGATGCGAAGGTCGAGGGCGCTCAGGCTCGAATAAAAAAGAAAAACTCAGAAAAAAGATAATTATGCTTGTTACCAACCATGAATCTTATTATACTAAACTGATTTGCTGTTCAGTTAGCTTTTTTCAGCTCAATAATTCTTTAAGCTTGCTTAAATCTGCCGTCTCAACTTTGTATTAGGAATCGAAATTGGTTTCCTTTGCTAAGCTATTTGATGTTAGTAGATTTCTGGCTGCGAGGTTATTTCAAAAGCCAATAAACTTAGGTGTTGATAACTTGTAATAGTTAGGTTCGGTGAGTTGGTCAATTTCGGGTGGATTTCATTTGACAGATGTTCTGGCAATCCTACTAATGTTATAAATGCGAAAGTTTGTGAGTATGGATGTATGTTTGTTCCTCTTTCACGCAAAAACCACTGAACGGATTTGAATGAAATTTGGAACACAGATAGTTTATAAATTGAATTAAGTGACAGGTTAGTTTATAAAGCGAAGAAAGGGCTGTAAGGGGTTGAAATAGGGGATAAAAATTTCGTCATTTTTGGAGCTAAAAACTTGAAAGTTATTTTTCAGGCTTTTGAATAGATATAAATAAATATGACATACAAATGGCGGAGCGCAGCTAGTGAAGTTATAGTTTAGCTCGGTAATTAGTAGGTACTGAATTTGAGGCCAAGCAAGCGCTTCACCTTTGGCCACATCGTCGCATCCCTGCAGGTTAGGTTGTGGTCAAAGCCTCGAATAGTACGTAATAAAAAGGAATGGCTGGTGTGTAGTTCGCCTAAGTCCAAGTTAAGCCATATAACTTATTTCCTCGAACATAAAAAAGCTCATCCTGTCCCCGGACAATAGATTGCGAACTTTTATACGCACACGGCGTCTTCTGTTGATTTAGTGAGTCGAAGCTGTCCGGAAAACTTAAGATTCCACAACTTTTTTGCGTGTCGGTTTAAGTTACTTTGCCGTGGGTGGAGACAAAAAAGTTGGTCGACCTCCAATAGGGATTTTATTGGAGTTTCCAGATGCGGAAGGAAATTACCACGACAAGGTTTCTGGTATTATTAATGAGGATGATGATTTTCTTTTTATTTAGTAATTATCATTACACTTTTCATTTTTCTTTCCAATGGTAGGTAAATATAGCGTCAGTCAGTTAATATTATGGCGTCATATGCTTGTTCTACACAAATACCTACTGGTAATAATAGATTCATAGTAAATTATATATTTTTTTTAAATATTTTATTATCTTCTAAATGCAGGATTTCATTTGTTTAAATTGCATGGATGGATACATGTTTCGGTAAAATTTTGCAAGTCAATTTAAATCCAGCTTTCGTTTTTCAATTGAGTAGAAATTTTGCATTCATGTTAATTTCCAATAACAATGCAATGTTATTATAACAGAAAGCCGATTCAAAGATAAAACCGAGTAAAACCGATAAGCCGATTCAAAATATATGAATCATTCGTTGACAACAACAAATTGATGTTTCTGGACTATTTTTTATACGAAATACAATAATTAGATAAAATCTATATCTATACTAATGTATAAAGCTGAAGAGTTTGTTTGTTTGAACCCTAGGATCTCAGGAACTACCGGTCCGAATCGAACAATTATTTTTGTGTTGAATAGTCCATTTATCGAGGAAGGTTATAGGCTATATAACATCACGCTACGACCAATGGGAGCGGAGCATCAATGAAGAATGTGGCAAAAACGGGGAAAATATATTGCTTTTAAGAGTTACTGCGGGAAAACTTGAACTATGCAGGTGAAACCGCGGGGCGCAGCTAGTTACATATAAAACTAAAATTAGACTTTTAAAATTTAACAAGAATGTGTATCCGTGAGACATGGTGCCAAGAAGACTGGCTAAATTTCTACGTTGAATAGCAATAGCGAGAAATGAGCCAGCGCTCTTGTGATCAGCGGCGTCGAATAACCGAGGAAATTAAAAAATATAAATTATATTCAAATTTAACGCGCGATTAAGTTTCGTTTGATTTAAGCGTTCTAATTGCAAACGTTAAAAATATATATTCATCATGGTATAGTAGATGATGAGATGTTATGTTATTATTTCGGTTATGTTATTGTCGGTGGTGTTATCGTCACTTATGATAATATTTTGGCCCCGTCAACGCTCGGGCACGTAACCCGATGCGCAAACACGTTCTCAGTTTATTGAATTGTTATTGGCTTTCCCTGACTTTTATAAGATTATTATATACGTGTTTCATACTCGGTTTGGAATTTAATAAAAGCAAGAAGAAGAAAAGCATAAAGTCGTGAAGCTTTTGACGCAGCAAAAAGGCGTCAATGGATCACTTTGGCCGATTTTTCTATCCCCCGCGAGCGGTTTTTGTGAATGTCTGTATTTGTAATGGCTTTCGCGATTCGGGCTCCGGGTAGATATTTTGGATCTCATCAATGACAAATTTCACGTAAATGTCCGATTTCTTGTAAGAAACCAGTGAGAATCGGCCATTTTGTCACTAAATGAGATTCAAAAATCCAACCCCTGTAGAGATTTCAATGTAAATAATGGCGTTATATTTTAGGGGTATTTTGGAATCGATCTGCATAATATCTCTTTTCTTTGATAGGCGTAGGTGTTATCATGTTTTTTTTTAAAAGTCACTTAGCATGCTAACAATGGTGGGTGAACTAAACTAAACTAACGGAATTAGGCCGCTAATAAATCCCTACTTCCCTACTTATATTATAAATGCGAAAGTAGCTCTGTCTGTCTGTTGCTCTTTCACGCCTAAACTACTGAAACGATTGAAATGAAATTTGGTACAGAGATAGTCTAGAGCCCAGGAAAGGACATAGGATACTTTTTATTGCAAAAAAAGCATTTTAAGGGTTTGAAATAGGGGATGAAAGTTGGTATCAAAGTTTCGTCATTTTTGAAGTAAGAAGCTTGTAATTTATTTTTTTGGCTTATGATTAGATTTAAATAAATATGACATTCAAAGTTTATAAAAATTTACCCTTGAGGGAGTAAAATAAATATAGGGGATGAAAGTATGTATGGAAATGTGTAAGGTTTTGACTAAACCACTGGGCCGATTATAAAAATTCTTCCACTAATGGAAAGCTTCATTGACAGCGAGTAACATAGGCTATTTTTATTCCCATATTCCCGCGGGAACAAAAACTACGCGGGTGAAACCGCGGGGCGCAGCTAGTTTATCTTATAACTTTTAGACTTAGACTGTTGTCTATTAAATTTAGATGGTTTGGAGAATTTCCAACATCACTCCAAGAGAAATAGAGAGAGAAAGCGAAAGTAGACTTATAATCAACACCTAGTACAGTTTTGAGAATGTCGTCAGTAGCTTTTATTGCCGACCATACTTTAAAATTCACGCATTGATATTGAGTATTTTATATTTAGAAGTTGTTGATTTCGTTGAAACTAATGTATGAAAACATCGTGAGGTAACCCATATACCTACCCGAGTATTATTTCGGAGGTAGGTATGTTATCCACCAATCCGGACCGGGCCCCCGTGGTGGATTATGGCCTAACATGCTCAGCAGTGTGACGATATGGGTTGATGAATTTATGAATGTTTATTTTCTGACCACAATGTGCTGTGAATCTATGAGAACAAGCCATCTGAATTGCGGCTGTTTATTAACCGACTTGAAAAAAGGAGGAGGTTCAAAATACGACTGTCTGTTTTTAAAAAATATAATATAATCACCACTCGCTCCAAATATCTCCAGTGGCAGAAACAAAGACGTATCAATAACGAAGTAAACACCTCCATAGAAGTGATACCGTCACTTTTCCCTTGTTACGTCACATTTTTCCAAGACGTTATTAGCCTCGTAACCAACCACAGTAATGAGTACCATAACTTTCTGAGAATCGTCATAAAATCCCTACGTGGCTTGCGTATGCGTGCCACAGTATACCTACGCGGTCACATAACATTTTGAGACAACATTCTTAGCTTGAGTTATTTACTGGAAAATACAGGATGTTTGGTAAAACTTATGCTACAGGGTAAAGAGGGGTAGGCCGGACCACGTGCCACGTTATGGTAGCTTTTATAAAACTCAACAGTCTGAAGGCCATGACTTGGGGAGTAAGCGGGTGAATGCGTTACGAAAAATGTGATCGGGCTAGGCGAACGCAAAGTTGAGAGGGAAGATAAGTTAAGTTAGTGAAGATAGAAAAAAAAATTCTTAAATTTTACTTAAACCTTTCTTATTATTTTAATATGAGCAATTTTTGATCAACATTTTAATTTGTTATTACTTATTAGTTCTGTTTTGTTGAAATTGATTAATTGCAACACTGGTTCATCGCCATCTACATTTTGAATATGGAACTAAGATGCTTCCATTGATTGTCTCTTGTCTTGTCTTTTGTATAAATATACAACGACGATTATTGCTCAGCTCGTGTAGATTCTTTCTCAAACTATCATGTTTATTGTCATTAGTTATCAATACGTGTGAAAATTTTCAAGTTGATCGTACGATTTAAAGTTGGTGAAAATTGCGTTACACGTGGTCCAAACTACCCCTTACTCTATGGCACACGTTCTAACGAACATCCTGTATAAGCTAAAGCTACCGTCAGTTTTGGGTACAAACAAGCCTCTTCTGTCAATATGCGTTGTTGTTATCATCATCCATTACGAGTACATATTATGTTATTTTAAGCTGGCATAAAGGCCGCCATTCCATGAAAAGTACAGAGGATTGGCATATATTTTAATATTCTCTGCGTTATAATTAATTAAATTGATGGAACACCTTAGTAGGAATAATTGGACTTCGGCCATTTTTGTACAAAAAATAAGTATTTGTTAAAATATATTTTTCCCGGCAATCTTTTATAAAATGCGTATCTGGTGCTGCAACATGTTCTAAACGACTCCAAGCACCACCAATCTACTGTTAGTTACCGAGGAGTTCCGTCTACCTTCCGTCTCTATCGTCAGAACAGCTCGCTGTTACAATAAAATTGTATTGTCATCGGAGGAACGCAAAATTTCAACTCAATACAACGGGAACACGGTCAAACTTGACTGGCAAAATTTTACCCAAACACGCACAGATACAAACATTGCAAATTGAAGAAAAGCTTGTAACATAGATCAGACCACCTTTATGCCCAAATCGTACAAAGCCGTACCATAAAAAAAACAATGTAAATTATTTGGAAAACAATTTTTATTCTACAACGTGGAACGTGGTTGTTAGAATGCTCTAAGTACCAGGCATTTTGAAATCTTACAAAGTTTCTCTTTGAAGAAATCCATTATATTAAAAAATATATATAAAAGGTAGCGATGTTACTTTGTTCCTATCTTTCATTCGTCTGATTAAAACCACAGCAAAGCGCTGTTTAATTATTTTTTTCATCTTTTTGGGCCGGTAGGTAGGTTTTGGTATTTCGTTCGTTTTATTTTTACGGATCTGTAAAACATTGGTCGCGATATTTCATACGCATCGGTCGTATTGAATAGAATATTAGTGTCTTGGAACGCGCTATCCCATTCCATATTCGTCGATTTGAATTTTATCGTGGATTCTAACGTGGCCTCGGAAGATCTCGGAAAATATCACCGCCAGGCTTTATGGTGACATAATGCGTATGTCAAAGTAGTTATTGCGATAGTAAAATGTGCCCTTCGTCCTCACCCACAGCTTTTTATAAATCCAACGAGAAAACAGAATCTTCGGAAACATTTTTATTTTGCTTTTGGATTACTATCGACAATGTTTATCTAATCCGAAGTGAAGCAAAGAAGCAGACTTGAATGTTTAATGTTAGCAAGGACTTCGCGTTCGTTAGTCAGAGATCCGTTTCCTTTGTATTTGTTTTGGCTAGCTATCAAAATATTTTGACGTTTCGCCAAGTTGGTATCGCTAAATGTAGGCCATTTGGTAGGTAGACAGTCCGCACTGGCGGTCGTAGTGTCTCGATACTACTTATGCACGCTTACTTACTGCTACTGTTATTGTTGTGTTGCCAGAAAAAAGTTATATTTAATGCCAGCTTTTATTTAACTTTTTCTGTAATTTAGTACGGATGTTGCGGCACTGAAGACAGTTTCGCCTAAATCTTTTTTACACCCTCTTTCAATTTATCAGCAATCCATATCGGGTTAGTTCTCAAAAACTTGCATGTTTCACCTGTAGTTCCTGTTCCCGCGGGAATATGGGGATAAAAATAGCCTATGTTACTCGCTGTCAATTCAGTTTTCATACAAACTTTCATCCCCTATTTCAAACCCTTACAATTCTTTTATCGCATTAAAAAGTACCCTATGTCCTTCCTCAGGCTCTAGACTATCTCAGTGCAAAATTTCATTTCAATCGGTTCAGTAGTTTAGGCGTGAAAGAGCAACAGACAGAGTTACTTTCGCATTTATAATATAAGTAAGGAAGTAAGGAAGTAAGGATTTACTATTATTGATATTGCATCTTTAGCAACGCCGCTCAAGAACATCTAATAAAGTTTTGAACGTGTCTAAATATCAAAGTCATTTACAAGAACAATTATTAATAATAATTACAACAATTGTCAATCGGAATTATCACTTCTAATTTGACTAGCTAAGGCCGGTGACGTTTGTACACTACTCACTACTTAACCGTTGACGGGCAACTGTCTGATTCGTTAAGGAGAAGACCGAAGCAATAATCAATTTGTAATTACGTTTATTTAGGGGGCGCTGTAAGATACCTGCTAGGATATGGGGTCCGCGCTTAGTCACGCCAAAAGGGACCGTTTGACTGTCTGGGGACTTTAGTTTTATTACACAAGCATGGTGCTAGAAAAAAATTAGACAAACACGAAATCTATCACACATACAGAAGTAACAATTTTGCTATAATATACGGATGCAATTACAATAATAGACTCAAAGCGACAAAATAGAGAATGTTTCTTCGTAATAAAAAAATAGAGGTACTAATAATTTATTTCTTTATTTAATACTTTATTGCACAGATTAACTAACTAGTACAAATGGCGGACTTAACGCTAAGAGCATTTTCTACCAGTCAACCACCCATAGTGAAGGAGAGAGGGATAATTCTAGGGTGTTCTCAAATAAAGACCAATCAATGGCATAAATAATTCTTTTTTCAATACTCTCACAGTATTCGAAGTAAAATAAGTTTTATAGTACAAGAGTTTGCGTGGGTCTTGCCCTTAACTCGCTACTGTACTTGTTGAAGTGTAAATTGGCCTTAATTATCAGTTTGTGTATTCCTTTCTGACAACGAGAATAATATTAACGAATTCAGCCTTCGTTGCCAGAAATTAGCACTGTTTGTGAGCGAGGGAAACATTTTATTGTATTCTGTATGTTGGTTGATACCAAAGTTCTTCTCTAAACTAGAATTCTTAGCATGGAGCTTAGCTTTTGATGGGGATGGTAAACTGCACACATTCAGTGTTACGTTCTTTAAATACCTACCATTTTTATAACAAAAAAAGCAATAGAATAACAAGATATTTTACAAAAGAATACTAGAAATTCATGATTTTTAAATATTTTTTTTAAATTTGCTAATAAGTACTTTAGACGCTACTTTCCTAATGATAACTGAAATATAGAATAGGTGTTTCGAAATAAGTCAAGAAAATGAATTCATTCTCATTTTCAATAGCAAAAAGTTCCTATTACCGACATCCTTTATCGTTAGTATAATTTGCCTTTTCCATCTATAAAATATGTTGTTTGCGGATTTGAATGGTATTTGGTACAAACATACGTAAGGTCCTGAGATAAATTATAGAATACTTTAATAGGTTTTTTTTGTGGGGTAATAGTCAGCGTGGGTGGAAACCATGAGGGGGGGGGGGGGGTGGTAAAGAGAGGCTCCACAAGCCACAGAGTACATTATAAACTTTTCTCATAATATATACATTACAAACTACGACTAACTCAACTAAAATAGAAAGCTTCAATTGCCAGAGCTAGATGAAGTGTCCACGCCAAACTTTTGATGAAATGGGGCTGCCTAGAAAATGGCATGCAGGAAATGGCCGTAAATCCAATACATTCTAAATATGTATATATTTTATTATAATCATGTGTGTAGTATATTATAAATATGTGTATATTATTATTATTGTATTCATATTATTATTATTTTTTTTTTTTATTATTATTTATTGAGTATAGTGTGTATGTGTATTATTAAAACATAAGTATTAAATGTATTGTGACTGTTAAGTACTGTAAGTACGCCACCCACCCCACTATCGAAAAATGTTTTTTACTGTCCATCCAAAGGTTGTCTGGAAGAAATCGCTTTCAGCGATAAGACCGCCCATTGTACTACCCTTGTTTACCTATTGTATTTTTTCTGTACTGTGTTTAATTTTGTTTCTGGTGTACAATAAAGAGTTTTTCTATTCTATTCTATTCTATTCTATTGTATCCGGTTTTATTTACACCGTCAAGTATACATTTTGGAAATATAATGAATAGTATATTGTATCGTGAGAAAACCATATTATATGTCTATTATAATTAGAGATGGGTCGTCGACGTATTTATCGTGAACGAAACTAGACGGTTCATTTTCGATCATCGACTAGTCGATCAACTAGTCGACGTCATCGACGATTGGACTGGGGGGGGGGGGTCTCCACGTACTTATTCTTATTCCATGCAGTTCATTTTAAGGGCTTAAACTGAACGGCCTAGATTGGCACCACACACTCATAAATGATAAACGTGACGTGACGTCACTCAAAAATAGACTGAAAAGAATGAGAGAGAAAGAGAAAGAGATGGAGCTATTTAAACTTCTATAAATGCACAAATTGTTCCGATCTCTTTGTATAAATGTCTCTGGTCGACTTATGAACGCTGAGCGATATTGGTGGTGACAGTTAGCAGGGCAGTTCAGTTTAAGGCCTTAAACTGGATGGATTTAACTGTTCGTGGTGAGGCCTCTAGTCTAACTAGTTCGTCTATTAAATGCCCATAGCTAATTACAATCATCATTATCAACCCATATCAGCCCACTGCTAAGCACAAGTCACCTGTCACTTTCATGAGAAGAATTAGGCCATAATCCACCATGGGACCCGCTCCGGGTGCTGGATATCACACGTCTTTTATTTTCACACATTTTCTTCAACTTCGGAATCAAGCATCCTGTTCATAACTCATCAAATTCAATAATTGGAACCAGACCGCGATTCGAATCCATCGTCGAATTGCAAAGCGCAAATGTTCCTAAACACGTGTAAAACAAGCTAGACATCAATTTAACAAAGGAAGCATCACAAAAACCATCCACGTCCCTTACGTCTACTCCTATTCTCGGCATCACAGCGCGATAAGAACCCCAACGCTACCCAAAGCCACTCAACAAATAGACACTCATTGTCACCAGAAAGGACCATTCTTACGAATTCCCGCGATAAATCGCCCCCACCCTCACACGTCAAGAAGAAAGATTTAAGCGGAAAGCAGGCGCCAGCTGCTTCACGCCGTTACTTCGAACCGGTTAACGCTCTTACTTTTAATTCTTTTTCCGCTTTTTGCTTATTGCCGTTTGCTATTGTATGGGAAATTATTTGTTTCATGCAGCGGCGGGGGCTGAAAAGGCGAAGTTTAGTTTTTCTTTCGTTTTTTTTTAGTTTTCTTTTCTACGCATTTTTTTAAATTTAATTATTAGATAAGGTAAAGAAACGAGCAAGTCGTTCACCTGATGGTAATCGCTACGCCTACCCATAACAGTGACAGTGTCACTCAGAACTTTGCATTGCATAATCTTGCGCGGTACCGCACTGCGCTCGTCACCCTAAGACGTCGACTCTAAGTCTCATATGCCTAGTAATTTCGCTGGAAACAGTGCCCTTCAAACTCGAAGACAGTAATGTTTGCACACAATTGCTTGGCGGATAAATATCTCGCAAAGGTGTGTGGTACTTCTCCAGGCGGTCTCTTGCAGAAGGGGCCTCCTACGAGGCTACGAAGCTACGAGTCTACGACCAATATTTGTTCGCCACGTCTTCAGTTATTTATCCACTGTTAGCTTTGGTACATCCACATGTATTTCTTTATAAAAATTCATATGTCTAAAACAGAAAGACATAACTTAATAATAGGTACAATAACCAGCCCTAACTCTTAAAGTAATCTGTACCAGACAAACTTTGAACGGGGAAGATTAAGTGCAGGTGAATAGTTAGTGTTAAATAGTAATAATCATGATAGTGAAGCCAATGCAAATAATCCTACGTGAATTTCATACAACGTTGAAACCGCTTCAAGCTGAAACAAAGAGATAATATTACCTCTGTAAGTTGAATACAAACAGTAATTTCAGGTTATCTTCATTAATTATTCAAAAGTTTGTTAACAACCAGACTGTATTAGTATACTCTATAAGACGTAATGAGTTTTTTTTGGTTCTGCCAATTGTTGAATAAAGCATGAAACATCATAAACACAATAATCCTTATCATCATCATCAACCCATAACGTCCCACTGCTGGGCACGGGTCTCTCCACATTTTCGTGAGGAGGGTTAGGCCATATTCCACCACGGGAGCCAAGTCCGGATTTGTGGATAACATACCTACCTCCGAAATAATTCTCGGGTAGGTATGTGGGTTTCCTCACGAAGTTTTCCTTCACCGAAAAGCGAGTGACAATTACGTACATATGTTTTTACAGAAACACATTGGTACGTGCCCGAACTGGGATTTGAACTCACGACCTTCTGATTTGAAGGCGGACGTTCTCCCATTAGGGTACCACCGCTTAATCCTTATAACATGATAATAAAATATCATTCTAGTAATTAATATGACTTTTATTCTTAATAACTTACCACTACATTCAGTAGTTGGACAACCAAAGACATTTACAGGTTTATAGATAACCAAAGTGTTCTGACCCACAAATACAAAATGTCACAATTATTATCAATATTTTTTTTTAAACCTGTAGAGTCCCACTGCTGGGCAAAGGTTTCCCCCGATTCTTTCCACTTGTCTCGACCCTGGGCTAGTTTTTTCCCATCATGTTCAAAAGAGTCGAGGTGACGAGGCCGACCTCGACGTCTTCGACTGTCTAGGAACCTCCAATCTGTAGCGATCCTACCTCATCTATCCAGGTGCATACTGCCCAAGTGACCCACCGAATCCCCTATGCAGTCTTGACTTCAATAAATCTGTATCTATACTAATATATAAAACTGAAGAGTTTGTTTGTTTGAACGCTAGGATCTCAGGAACTACTGGTCCGAATTGAACAATTCTTTTTGTGTTGAATAGCCCATTTATCGAGTAAGGTTATAGGCTATATAACATCACGCTACGACCAACAGGAGCGGAGCATCAATGAAGAATGTGGCCAAAACAGGGAAAAATTTTGCTTTTAAAGGAGTTTTGCGGGAAAACTTGAATTATGCGGGTGAAACCGCGCGGCGCAGCTAGTATTATATATTTTTTTTCAAACGGGCAAATGCATTTATTAACTAAGAACTAAATAGTACAACGTCTAACAACTACAAACTTTTTTAGAATCCAAATGCTCTAAATAGTTTGCCAGATATTCCGCCAAGCAGTAGTGTGCAAACATTACTGTGTTCCGGTTTGAAGGGCACTCTTTCCAGCGAAATTACTGGGCATACGATGCGGTACCGCGTAAGATTATATACAATGCAAAATTCGGGATGGCAGTGCAACTACAAAGGGTAGTCGTGGCGCTTAACGTAAGGTGAACGACTTGCCTGTCTCGCCACTCAGTCAAATAAAAAAAAGTGCTCTAAATAGTTGTATTCTAAACGCTATGTAAAGCGTATTCGTGCATTAGCTTCCAGACTATAAACATTTGTTTCAACCTTCTTGCATTTTTATTGCTATTTAATATACGAAAATGGCGGCGGAAACATGGAACAAAGCCAAGAGCGCACTCTATAAGCTCCGCGAAATGTTCGCCTCAATACTCCAATATTAAAACCGCGCACGACTAAAAGCTACTTTAAAACTTTTGGACGGGTTCGATCCCCGCACTGTGTCAAGATTTGTTTGAACCAAAAATATTTGTTTTAAATATTTGTTGAGTCTGGGTACTTGTAACTAGGACAATGGTCCTCGTAGTTTCTGATTCCGTAGATAAGTATAGTGTGTATGTGTATTATTAAAACATAAGTATTAAATGTATTTTGTCTGTTAAATACTGTAAGTACGCCACCCACCCTACTATCGAAAAATGTTTTTACTCTCCATCCAAAGGTTGTCTGGAAGAAATCGCTTTCAGCGATAAGACCGCCCATTGAACTACCCTTGTTTACCTATTGTAATTCTTATGTACTGTGTTTATTTTTGTTTCTGGTGTACAATAAAGAGTTTTTCTATTCTATTCTATTCAATTCTATTCTATACAGGGAATCCTAGTTAAGGTTTCATATATATTGATATTTTTGTATGTTACTGACTAATTTTAACATTTGATTGTTTCAGGTAATGACAGTGACGTGTTACTTTTTTAATGATGGTAAGCGCCGTGCGAGCCCTTTCTAGTTACAGTGCTAACCAGAACATTGGATTGCATAATCTTGTGCGACACTGTACTGTCGTTACGTTGATACGTTAATACAACGTTGACGTGATACGTTGGTTCTAAAGTCTCATAATTATGCCCAGTTATCCTACTCCTTATAAATCAGTATAGGATAATATTATGTCTGGAATATAATATATTATAATACAACACTTATTATTTAAAAAAAAAACAATACCATAAATCAAATCAAACCAATATCATACCAAAATAATGTGATTAACTTTTAGCATTCGTTCATCCAGCCCAACTTTTCCATAAAAAAAACTTGTATTTTAACGTTGCAAATAACCGCTGTAACTTAATCCGTAGCGAACGAATTAAGTCACTGCCATTCCATTTCAGTAAAAATAAAGCTGAAGCGTATGTTACGGAATCAAAAGGGTTAAATTACAATTTCACAGCGCAGGTAAAACTCTCGTTTTGAGTATCAAAGGAAGCCATTATAAATTCTTTTTCACTTTGATTTTGTTGAGTCGCACATTCGAGGTGGACCGACACCGACAGACAGTATTTACAATAATTACACATGCGAACGACAAAGCTTTGTGGACGCACCGGTTACAAAGCCGGAGAACCTAATTTAACCTAATAAGTCGCTCGGATCCTTTCTACTCTGAAGGTAAAAGCAAATTGTGTTCTCTCAATGAGGCCTGGAGTTAGGTCAGCGTGAAACAAGAGGGCGAACAGAGATCTGACGATAGGACGCCGCCGCGCTGCTCCGATAGTAGATATTGACTTGAGATAACATCCGACGCGTGACAGGGACGTGAGCGTCACACGTCAGTGATGCGAGAGACTTTCTCGAGCGATCGGTAAAAAAAATTGTGTATATGTAGGTACGTGATCGTAGTGGGCACAATTTTACTATCTGTCGATTGGAAATGCTAGTTATGAGTTTTAGAGTGTGAAAAATTGTTTATTGATAAATCAGCTGCACTAGCCTTAAATATCTCTACAGACAATCGTAATTAATTATCTGATATTGTCGCAAATTCTATTATCATTAGCAATAGTTACCCGGTCTAGCCCCAAAAATAAAAAAAAAACCTGTTTGTAATTGAAATTTTCCGCAATGAGCGAAACGTTCACCTTAAAGGTAAAACGTCAGATTCCCTGGGCGCATAAGTGTTATTACTCTGTGATTCCGGTAAATGCAACGTAAAATTTTCCATTAACGTCACACAATGCGCGTCGCTGTACGAGAATGCACGACTGTGTTTATTAAAGCATTTATGTGAAACTGTTGGCAAAGTTTTGAATTTCTATTCAAAATATTTTGATGAGTTCTCTGTTATGTTTTGGGATGCTTAAACCTGAAACTGTTATGGAATTAGTATGTTCATATTGGTGAAATAGTTCGCAGTGATCAACGCACACAACATGAGTGTCGCCGATGCGTCGGGTACTCTGAACTCATTGAAACGTCACTAAAGTCACCTGCATTTAAGTTCAATGGAAAGAACTCAGATGGAAGATCTTACCGTAATCTGAAGGTACGATCAAAATAAGTCCATTTAGTTTGCGTCCGCCCTAGTTATCCGCTAAGTATATTTTAAGTCGACCGGCTGCGAACTCGTTACTTGAGTCGGTTTGAGATGAGATAAGCTATGATAAGATTTTTGCAAGCAGTAAGATGATGATAAGTCCTAGTGAATTAAATTAAATCTTGCTGCCCATAGTTTGAGATGAGAAATAAATCTTATGCATTTCGTTTGCTTTTTTTATCTTGATCTGTTTTTTGCAACTGCACAAGTTTAACAGGTTATAATTTGATTAGTAAACTTGTTTTATGATTTTTATTATTCCCAAAAATAATATAATTCAATTGTGGAGAAATTCATATTTACAAATAAAATTAAAGCCGGTAAGCATAGCTCAAAGATGGGAAGGTACTCGTAACATTTGAAGCAAGCGCAGGCCACCCATTTTGAGTTTGGAGTACTGAATACCCGCCGCTTTGTCGCTACTACGAAATGAGAATAACGCCATACAACCGCTTTGATACAGGGCTCTTGCTGTATGCTCAGAAAGGCCGTCATACGTTCGAGAGGTTTGAAAGGACGCTGAATGCACACACATTTTCTAAAATCTATACCGAAGATAGAACTCTAGTTCTGTATAATCCGATTGACGAACGGAGAGCAAGGGAAAAGCCTCTTTTAAGAGCGTTAATGTATTTCTTCTGGTTAGTTAATGTTACCACAAAGTCGATAGACTCCGTGGTATAAGTAGACGATGAGTCCACTGCGAAGCTCGAAGTTGCGGGCTTTATTCCTGCGCAAGCCACAAATTTGTGTGAACCACAGGCACTTGCTCATGAGAGTTTGTGGAGGTATAGCACGCGTAGTTCCTGATTTTCTATATATTGGTAGTAGATACAGGTACTAGATACTAGTTAGATACAAGTAATACTAGTTGTCTAGATACGAGTTACCCTGGTCTGATCGTGACATGTTAAAGGGGTTATAGCTAAACCAGGCAATGTCTTCTGCAAGAGACCGCCTGGGGAAGTACCACCTTTGCCAGATATTCATCCGCTAAGAAATAGTGTGCAAACATTACTGTGTTCCAGTTTAAAAGGCACTGTCTCCAGTGAAATTACTGGGCATATGAGACTTTAAAACTGATGTCTCGGGTTGACGAGCGCAGTGCAGTACCGCGCCAGATTATGTAATGCAAAGTTCTTGGTGCCATTAGAATAGAATAGAAAAACACTTTATTGTATACCAGAAACAAAAATAAACACAGTACAGAAGAATTACAAACAATTACAATTACATTAGGTAAACAAGGGTAGTACAATGGGCGGTTTTATCGCTGAAAGCGATTTCTTCCATACAACCTTTGGATGGACAGTAAAAAACATTTTTCGAAAGTAAGGGTGGGTGGCGTACTTACAGTATTTAACAGACACAATGCCATTGTAATTGTTATGGGCAGGCGTAGCACTTACCACGACTTTCTCGTCTCGTAACTAAGTGAAATAAAAAACCAATATCGACGAGCATTGAAATATCAAGACAGAAAAGAAGAAGCAGCAGGTAGATATGTACAAGTAGGTACCATAGTAGTGGTAGTAAATAAATTGGTTAAACAAGTTATACTCTAATACTTGAAAATTAGATTGTGTCCTATTAACTAGGCGACCGTCTTGAAGCCAGAGGTTGGATTAGATTTCAAACGGTTTTAATTAGACATGTCTCCTCCCCCTTCTTAACAGTTTCTCAACCAGCTAGTTGAGGCTATAATCCATCTATTTGGAAGGAAAAGTACAAAATACTATGTTTTTTCGTCCTAAACCTTTCTACAACCGCACTTAGAACTCTACTTAACATTTGTATTCTGCGCCTCGCAACAAAAGCTTTGAAACCAGATGTAACTTTACCAGTCATCTCGAGCCGGTCTTAAGCTATGTCAGTGGCTTTTTGGGCGCCCACAACTCTGACACTAGGGGACGTTTCCGCAATAAACTAATTTCAGTTAATTTTCGTCACTAGCGGATCCACCAATATAAGTACAGAGAAGCCAAATATTCATCCGCCAAGCAGTAGTGTGCAAACATTACTGTGTTCCGGTTTGAAGGGCGTTGTTTAGAGCCGACGTCTCCGCCGATATAGCCGATCCAAACAAAAATCCCCGACGACAAAAAAGTTCTTAAATTAGTAAAACTCAGTTTTTCTTTGTTCTGTGGTGTTTCGTATCTACCAATCCATCAAGTTTTATCCAGATCAGTTGTAGGATAACTCTTGTAGAGGAGTCCTAACAGAGGAAAGCTAATTTTACCAGAGTTGAAGCCGAGTTGCTTCGCTCGCTGGGTCACTGACTATAACATCACACTCCTCCCAAACTATCTTCACTGATACTTTTAAACCTACCGCACACGATTCTTGCAGTTTGATTTTTCCGCCTCCCTGATTCTACCCTAATTTCCGAAATCTTGCCAAGCGATACTGGTCCCGTGCCTGCCCACCGTCCTTTACTTCAATAAGAACTTAGGTAATGGAATTAGTTTCGCATCACTTGAGATAACATAAATTGTCTGGAAGTGACAATGATACCTTAGAGAAATGGTGATCAAGCTCAAAAGCACGATAGGTTGGAACCAAGGAAGTCTTAATAAGCTCTATGGATCTGGCACGCATCTAAACAAA
This sequence comes from Campaea margaritaria, assembly GCA_912999815.1. Classification (NCBI taxonomy): domain Eukaryota; kingdom Metazoa; phylum Arthropoda; class Insecta; order Lepidoptera; family Geometridae; genus Campaea; species Campaea margaritaria. The sequence goes on from OU538788.1 coordinate 15,559,684, forward strand.
AACGCTGTCAGTTTTGGCGAGGACACTGCGTGATTGCTAAAACAAAGACTGATTAAAGTGATCGGAGATCGCATGTTTACCTACTACCGTTATTCGAACAGTCGGTCGTATAACTTTGGAAGAGAGGGTAATGAGCATGCGTGGTCCTTTAGTTAGATAGTTTAAGATTGGGACCCTTATCTTGCCGCCTTGGACGACTTTGTACAATAGAGACGTAACGTCTACCGCGGATTGGGAAGGGATATTTAGAAGCCAGCTTTCATATTACATATAAATCTTTATACGAGTAGTTCTGGAAAAGTTCGCGAATAATATGGCTAAATCTGTCACCACGAAGTTTCAACCAAAACTGCTTATTTCAATCCACAAAGGTCGTAACATCAACTGGGAAAAAAAACAATTTAGAATCATCAATATCAATTCACAATTGGCGGAGTAATCGCGTAACAAACAAACAAAAAAAACAGTCGAATTGAGAACCTCCTTCTTTTTTGAAGTCAGTTTAAAAGAAAACAATCCCGGTTGAGGTAAAGACAACAAAAACCAGCACTAGAATATACTACGTTGTGGTCCAAATGGGAATATGTGCGCTTTGCAACACGACGATAACGTCTAAAAATTACCTTCCTTGTCGAAAATATAACACCTTGATACGGCATCGCTAAATCTATCTGCAAAGTTTGCTTTTGAACTGACTTCTATGTTTAAATGTATTTGGAAATAGTGTATATATGGGATAAGCCCAAATTCTCGCGCCACCACGACTGAATGATGAGACGGCATCCGGTGAAATGGCTTGTCAAAGTTTGTATGCAAATATACCGTAGACAGCTCGGATAATACCGCTGCTAGCAATAACTATTCTGTTTTAATTAAACTCCGTATCGCTTCTAAATCCTGTTAACACTTTGACTGCTGAGCCGATTTTCTTGTCTAGCCACGGTTAAGGATCCGCACACACCGTTGTGTTTTCCCGTACAGCTAACACAACAGTTGTGTTTTCAGCAGTGAACGTGTTAAGTTGACATCTATAAGAACGAAACGAGGCGTGCCGATCATTTGTCGAGTGAAACGCTTTCAGCGTGCGATACCAATTTATTTTCAAGAGAGAAAGTAAGAAGTTTGCTTTTCCGAGTGTTATGTACTACACGGTGAAATTAAATCGAAAGCCATGACGATAAAAGCTGTCGGTTTTGATGACAAAAGTCGAAACAATCTAAAAAGAAAAGAAAGATATCTAAGTTATATTTTACAGTTTTGTTAAGAACGATTTTAATCAGTTATATTATAAACTACCACCGCCCTGCGGTTTCAGCCGCGTCATATAACTTCGGATTATCCCACAGAACCTTTAATTATTGTTTTCTTTTTTTGATGATTTTGATACTAAATTTCATCAAAATCCAGCCAGTTCGGCGTAAAGAGAAGACAAACACACAAACATACAAACTTCCACATTTATGTTATAATATTAGTGAGATTGTTAGCTTTCCACTCCATTGCTCATCTCGTCGCGTATCTTTGTTTACACAGTTTTAACAATAAATACAATTCTGATTCTGATTCTGCGCATCTCAATTATGTTTGTTTCCTTTTGTTTTAATTAAATCGTGGCACTCAGATTCTAAACAATCAAACAGTGAAATTCGCATTGTAATTGGATCAGTCCTTTTTCCGTGATTCAAAAAACACAGACTACATTACCACTAATCCGATCTTGTTGTTCAGGAGGCCTACCATGACGTCTTATAGCGATTCAGTTCAGGACCTAAACTGAGCCGCGTCGCATAATCGTACCGTTACGTCTTATTTTTAATGTTGCTGCTATTTTCAACCTAAACTGGTTCCAGTTAAGGTTGAAAATGGTAGCAACCTAAATTGAGTCGCTAATAAGCCATTTTCAACCTAACCTATATCCAGTTTAGGTTGAAAATGGCAGCAACATAAAAAATAATACGTCACGGTACAATTATGCGACGCGGCTCAGTTTAGGCCCTAAACTGAATCGCTATAAGACGTCATGGTAGGCCTCCAGTAGTCTAATTTAAGTCCACCGTTTATTTTTTAAATTTCCAATGAACACATTTTTTGTCCTTTTAAAGTACTGCCTGAACCTAATATGGACAAAGGGCGCCTCTATAAAACGACAATCTAAGCATAGATAATTTATCCATTTCATTCATTTATCTGATTTATCAGAGCAGCGATAACAGGACATTGATGCGACTTCTTAAACTGTATGGCTGCTAGGCTCAGCTATGGTCTTCTACTATGATATTAGTTTTTTCTTATATTGTTTTTTTTTTTTTTTTTTAATATTATATAGCTATTTGTATTTTCCACAGCAAACAAGGTTCGATATGTAATGGTGTTTAGAATCATACATAATTAAGTAACTTAGCTATGGTACACTGTATTCTTTACGAATGAAATAAAAAAAACTGTTGAACATAATTATGTTTAACAGTATTTTTTTTATTTAAAAATTATAATTTTTGCCTTAGCCACTCGTATCAGGTAGGTACTAATGACCTCTAATTAGATGGACTACCACAGTCTATGTTGGCGCATTGTAAACATCGTAAAAATTATCTACTCATCTTACAACTGCAGTGTGATTGCGAAGTTTTTACGTCCCATAAAAAGATTTGTCACAATCACAGACCGGGACTCAGAGGCTTATTTCCAAACAAAAAAAAAACTTTTATATCTCATCCGGAGCCTTTCCCATAAAAATTCAATTTCACGTAGCGTTTGGGAATCAAAGGCGTCACTTTTTGTATTAGTAATAAGGATACTCGACAGTAAAAACAAAGTGACATGTTAAGATTGGAAGTATTTGGAAGCTTCCCTTGATCCCTACCTTCAGACTTAATAATACAATAAGCTACGTGATTCGCTTTCGCTTAAAATTTGGAAAGCTTTGTAATTTCTGTTAGTAAAGTTAACCAAACCCTCCTCACGAAAGTGAGGGTAGACCCGTGCTCAACAGTGGGACGTTATGGGTCGATGATGATGAAAGTTAACGAATCCATAACTTTGTAAATACGAGTATATATTGTCAAATTTTTTACACATACAAAAAACCCATTGATTGTGTAGTCACATTGTTATCGTGATAATCGCTCTTGTAGATTCTATATGGCGGTAAATTTTATGATTCCATGCAAATCTTAATATTTTTACATTATTTCTATTGTTTCCAATTAAATCTGGTCATCTTCCTAAAACCCTTTATTTGCGATGTCCTCGTTTTCATCTTACATTTTGAAAAGTAGGCATTGCGCGGCTAATTTACTTTTTCCCCTTTTGACTCGAAAAGACTATATTCCCTTAATGATAAATTTCTATAACATACTAGCTGTACCCTGCCACGCTTCGCTGTGGCACATTCCCACATTCGCTGATATGTCACTGATGACAAAAATAGACAAAAACAATCCTTGATGCGGATTATATATCATGCTAAAATTTCAGCTCGATCGGTGCCGGACTTTTTGAGTTTTTAAAGCGTATACAAACTAACATAACATTTTTATATACATAGATATAGTAAGATTTTTCATGCAAGACAAATAAGCACTAAATCACTGTTTCACATGATGATAAGCGATGACGCGGTAGAAGTTAAAACGTGCTTGCAAAGAAACCTATTTACTCTTGACTTGAAATCCTAAATTATAGCCACGCGCCATCGCCACCGGGTCGTTACGTTCATCCCTATTTATACCCTTGTACTCGTAGGTGCGAGTATATGCATGATGTCACATCAAAGTGTATAAGTACAGCATTATTCGCTCAAAAACGACGCCACAAATGTGGTGGCAGGATCGTTCGTCGAATTGCTCCATCACTACGTAGTAAGTATATAAAACAAAGAAGTCCCGCCGTCTATCTGTCCCTATGTATGCTTAAATCTTTACAAAACTGCGGTTTTTTTATTAGATAGAATGATTTCATAGGAAGGTTTATAATTGTATAATACATCCATAATATATTAGAGAAACACACAACAATATTAAAGGTTTCTAATGTCGTAAATAAACACATTTTTTAGAGCAATTGCAGCAATTGCATTGCATCCGTGCTAAGCTGGGGCGGGTCGCTAGTGAGAGATAAATGGAAACGATGGGCGAGTACGAGATGTATCGCATTCGTTGCAAAATTACAATCGAGTCTATAAATATCTCGATCGGTGACTGAAGATGTTTTCTCGAATCGACTGATTCCCCGCTGCGGTTTTTGCTACCTCTAAACCCGGCTCGGTCTAAACCCAATAGAATCGCAGTCGATGGCACTGTCCACGATTCAATTTGCTTAAATTTGACTGCGAGAGAAAATCATCGACAACCATCGAGATGTGGTAGTGGGAGGCCGCTTCTGCAAGAAACCGCATGGGGAAGTACCACCCACACCTTTGCCAGATGTGTTCCGGTTTGAAGTGCACTGTTTTCAGCGAAATTCCTGGGCATATGAAGCTTCAGAGCCGATGTCTCGGGGTGACGAGCGCAGGATTATGCAATGCAAAGTTCTGGGTGGCACTGTAACTGTTATGAGAAGTCGTAGCTTTTACCATCGGGTGAACGACTTGCTAGACTCATCACACAAAAAAAAGAAACAATCGACTAAAGCATGTCCGACTCATCCATCGTCATTAGAGTTGAAATTGTCGGCTAAACCCCGGCGCGTGATGGAAGTGTCAAAATTTAATCGGAACGACAACGGTGTTACTCGCTTTTGTATCCCGCTGTCCTTGTATTGTGCTTGCGCTTGATACGTTGGCACAAGTGTGTAGATAATGTTTATCAGTTCTTAGCTGTCCACAGTAAAGAGGGGTACTCGATGTATGATAAGAGTACTAGATAAACTGGCTTTTTAATGGCTTTATAATAGAGTAATGAGACTACCGGGTACCTGATGATAAGCACCACGCCTACTCAAAACAGTTCCAGTGCCACATTGCATTGCAAATCTAGCGCGGCACTGCACCGTATTCGTTACCCTGAGACAGTTCTCAAGTCACATATGCTCAATAATTTCGCTGGAAACAGTCACCTTCAAAGCGGAACACAGAATTGTTTGCACAGTACTGCTTGGCAGATGAATCTGGAAAATATGAAGTACCTTTACTAGATTCATCGCGGATTCTAGCAGTCTACAACTACGAAGCCATTACGCCAGTTGTCCATTAGCATCAGACAAAAGGCCTCATCTGCTAAACTTGGCATTGTTCTACGAGCCTGAGGTTACGAGGCCGCTGCTAAATGTTGCGGACATGATGGATACCCGTGGATTCCCAGGGCGGCGTTCAGACAAACTAAAATTAAATTTTTATGTTTATTTTATTCTTTCGCAGAATTGAAATGTGACTTTGTAAGTTTATGGGCGGAACTAATGGTGTGGCGCGAAGCGAGTTTTACGGTGAGCGAGCTTCAGGTGGCTACTTCAAGGATAGATGGCTTTTATATGGGGTTAATAAGTGACAATCCGTACATGGATAAGGATAGAACTGATATCATCACTATTGCTTATTGCACCACAATATTGTACTGCATAGTACAGCGACTAAAATGCCTGTACAAGTTCAAAATTCTAACACCCGTCTATTCATTCCGTTCTATTGCATTCCATCGTTTCCTGGCAAACGTAAAATTATTACGCCTTCAGTGACATTTGATGCTGACTGTAATGTTGCAATCCATCTTATTGCTTTGTGCACTAGCTATAATGCAAATGGGATGGACCCTGATTGGATAGACTATTACTGGCGAAGGAAGATAGCTTATCAAACAAGGCATCTATCTGTCTATTAATACGTATTAAGCGTCTCCTTGCCAGAGCGCTTTCAGCGTCTCTAATTTGACTAAGTGACAAGACTACACTGTCTGCTCGTATAATGCTTTTAGTTTCATATTTCTCAACAGAAAACGGCTAAAAACGTACGGAACCGTAATGGAGTGACGGTTTACATTTCTTTTATTTGAGCCAGTGGAATATTATAATAGCTAACTCTGTCACATTGTCCGGTAAATATATGGTTTTAAATTAAATACGAAATTAAACCTTGTGGAGGATAGGTAGGTGTGGTGGCATCAGGTGGGTACTTAAGCAAAAGCCATTAACATTACAATGTTAATATTATGTGAAACAGTGAATTTAGGAAGCCAGATCTTACTGGATTAATAGGTAGTTAAAAATATATAGCATTTATTAAAATCAACCAAATTTATAAAACCTACGACTAAAACATATCTGTTGTCCTCTTGTATTATCTTAAAAGTAGCAAAGTTAATTAATCTATGTATATATATAAAAATGTTATGTTGGTTTGTGTACGCTTCAAAATGTCAAAAAGTTTTGCACCGATCGAGCTGAAATTTTAGCATGATATACAATCCGCATCAAGGATTGTTTTTATCTATTTTTTTCATCAGTTACATATCAGCGAATGTGCGAATGTGCCACAGCGAAGCGTGGCAGGGCACAGCTAGTAATAAATAATTACAGTCAGCGGATTACACATTCACAAGATCGTCATTAGACAATTCACAATACCGACTGTATTCTATCTATTATATAAAATTATAATCCCTATTTCTCTTGGTCACGCCATAACTTAAGAGCGGCTGGAAATTAGTTGCATGAAGCTGACATTTGTTTTTACTTTTATTTTTTTCGCGATATTCAGTTGTTTAATTTCGTGTGTGACGGGTTTTTTTTAACTTGGGAAATGCAGAGCACTTGTGGAAAACTGGAATTACACGAGTGAAATCGCAGAGCGCGGCTAGAATGTTTTAAAATTTGTTTATAAGTGTTAGATAAACCATTTATAGAAACTCATTGGAACCAAGAAAACTTTAAAACTAGAACAAAACAAACTTAACAATCAGTGTCACAATGGGCGGTCTTGTCGGTCAGAGATCTTTTCCAGAGAACCGTGCATGGAGTGGGGTAACAAGAAAATGGCGGTAAATGTTATTATTATCTTCTATTTTTATGTTTTATTAGAGTTTTCTATTATATTCACTCCTGCATACAAATCGCTTTAATGTCTGCAAAATTAGTCCGAACCCGAATTAGCAGGAAATGCAATTAAAATAATAAAGCTAAAATATACCCTGCTGTTACGTTTGATGAACCGGCTCGCTTCTACGTGATCTTGAGTTTGAAATATAAAATCAATTCAAACCTCTGTTAGAAATATGAATAAGCAAGGCGTCTTATATATTACTAGCAGCGCCCCGCGGTTTCCCCCGCGTTCGCTACTATCTTCGCGCCAAAACGACTGAACGGATTTTGATTAAATTTAGTATTCAGACACTTTGGGTCCTGGAATAGAACATAGGACTAATATTAATTAATAATATCAAGACATCAATTTATACTACATGTAGTATTATAAAATTTTAAATATAATAGGTACGCAATTTCGGTTACTTGGATGACATATTATTTCCAGTAAAATATATATCAGATTTTTTCCAATTTACCGGACAACTTTTCCAATTTCTTCAAAAGAACCGTCCTCGGTCTTCAACGAATATTTGAAAAAAGTTCTATCTCAAGTTATGGCGTGACCGAGGGAAATAGGGATTAATTAATTTATATCGATTTATGTGTGTTATGATTAAGTTGTTTGGTGCTGAAAAATAACATTATTATACTTTTTTACTCTACACGTTACAAAAAGCCGGATAAAAAACCTTCACAGAATGTGTGAAGACGCTATCCGGTTATTGATATAAGAAAAAAGGATATATTAAATGCAATAACTATATTATATACATAATTTGAATATAATATAATTATATTATTTGTTCTGAACCGTGGTGGTCAGTCATATTATTAGAAACAACATAGATAGGGCATTACTTTATTTATGTCAGGGAACTTATATAAACTTATAAAATAAATTAAAATTAAATATAAAACCAACATCGTATTTTGTTAATCTCATTTTGTTTAGTATTTTATGACATAATTATGTGTATTGCTACACGAGGCGCATTATAGTGTTATATCTATATATATAAAAATGTTATGTTGGTTTGTGTACGCTTCAAAAGCTCAAAAAGTTCTGCACCGATCGAGCTGAAATTTTAGCATGATATATAATCCGCATCACGGATTGTGTTTATCTATTTTTAACACGCTTTTTTTTCATCAGTGACATATCAGCGAATGTGCGAATGTGCCACAGCGAAGCGTGTCAGGGTACAGCTTAGTGTATTATAAAAAGATTAAGATAATTAAACGATTTCTATATTGTTTGAAATGAAAAGCGACACATTTTTTATACGTATAGATTTTAACACTTTGACTGCTGAGCCGATTTTCTTGTTTAGTCACGGTCCCGGATCTGCACACATCGTTTTGTTTTCACGTACAAGCGGCAAGTTATAAAATACACAACAGTTGTGTTTTCAGCAGTTTTTGATTCCTCGTATCTACCCGACTGCGCCAGAAGCAGGATTATGTTTCCATCGTATCATTTATAAAAGCTATTTGACTACAAATAGCAATAATGGGTCGCCTTGGCTATAAAAATGTCGGCTGCTCTCTATGCCCCTATGATGTACGGCCGATATTAGAGAGACCCTACTAATGGACCGAGAGGGCATGGCTGTAAACTATACCTGATCAGATATCAGGACAAGACATGCCCTATGTGGAAAAGGACTAAAAGTTACAACTAAAAAAACTAGGCGGAACTGAAGCAGTTTTGAAAAATCATAAAAAATGAGGTGATACCTTATTTCTAAAAATAAAAACTAGTTATCGGGCTACAGAACCATCTCCTTCTTCTGAAGTTTCTTTTTCTGGCGTTGGTCTTGCTGACACTCAAAAATAGCTTTTTTATTTTTGGTTCGAAATTCTTAGGACAAGGTTTGTTAGGAAAAACATTGGAAAGCATTCCTGGTAAATCGGATAGTTTGGGAATAACTGAAATAGCTTTTACCTATGTGGTTTTTGTATGAACTCATGATTTGGAGAAAATGAGGAGTAGGTATATTTAAATGTTGCCATGATAATCTTCACTCGCTTCGATCACTCGCTTTTCGGTGAAGGAAAACATCGTGAGGAAACCCACATACCTACCCGAGAATTATTTCGGAGGTTGGTATGTGATCCACCAATCGGGATCTGGCCCCCGTGGTGGATTATGGCCTAATCCTCCTCACAAAAGTGATGGGATACCCGTGCCCAGCAGTGGGACGTTATGGGTTGTTGATGATGATAACCTTATTTTTGCATTTCATGTGACATTCCACGTACTGTCGCTGTAGTTACTCCACCATTCCCCAATCAAACCGATCCGTTAGTTCATTTGTTTCAATTAGAATCGACTGTTTGCGTTTGGAGCTTGCTAATCAAGTTTACGCGGTTAATTATATCGAACGTTTGGCAAAAGCTTTCAAATAGGTGAAACACACCTTTTGGGAATTCTCATTGTGGTCAAATTGTATTCGAGAAGCTCTCTGTAGTGTGCAGCGTTAGGCAGAAATGATTGGACTGCCTAAAGGCTATTGGGCAATTTTCGCTTTGTGATAAAACGTCTGCATTCCAAGGAGAAGGTTGTTGTTTGAATCCCAATGCGGGCATGTACCAATGTGTTTCTGTAAAGCATATGTACGTAATTATCACTCGCTTTTCCGTAAAGGATAACATCGTGAGGAAACCAACTTCTGCATTTCGAGGAGTTATTCTGCTCCTCACGTCAAAGACCCTCATCAGATTTGAGACAAATTGAATGTAACTACCTTTCTAGTATTGTATTATATTATACTAGCTGCGCCCCGCGGTTTCACCCGCGTAGTTCCCGTTTTGTCCCACGGAAACATACTATCGGGAAAAAAGTACCCTATTACTCAACCCTGATTATAAACTATCTGTGTTCCAAATTTCATTCGAATCCGCTCAGTAGTTTTTGCATGAAAGAGGAACAATCATCCATCAATCCATCCATTCTCACAAACTTTTGAATTTATAATATTAGTAGGATATCTACTGCTATTTTTGGATACAGAATAAATTATAGTTTATCAAATTTGTTCTCTTTGTAAGTCTGTTTTCAATTCACGTTGGCACAATCCCACTAATATTACAAATGAGAAAGTTTGTGAGTATGGATGGATGGACGTTTGTTCCTCTTTCACGCAAAAACTACTGAACGGATTTAGATGAAATTTGGAACACAGATAGTTTATTATCTGGATTAACATAAAATCTTTTTTTATCCCGTAAAAATTAAGAGTTCTTGCGGTATAATATTAACATGGGTCGGACCTAGTTTCCAGGGTTTTTTGTTCAAGGTTCAACGGAACACACTGTAGAGTAGGATTGCAATGAAATAATACTTAAATGGAGAGACCAGAGGACGTCACTACCTTAATAAAAACTGCGACACGACGAATGGAGTGCTGAATAAATATTTCCGCGTAACCTGACCTGGTCGGTGGTTAGATACGTAATTAATGGATGCGGTTAATTTCGGTACATATCGGTGCCAGCTCTATGTAGTGGGTCGTTAGGCGCTATTATAATTTACGACCACATTATATTTCTGGCATATCATCAAAACAGCCTGACTTCCCTGAGATAATACAACTTATGCTAGACTCAATACTACATAAATAATAATATACGGCTTTTTCTCGTTGTGGTAAGCAGGGACTACATCTTTCCACATGCCACGATCCTGGCACACCTCTTTCGATTCTTCCACTTCCATGAGTCCCTACATACATGCTAGGAGATAATTATCAAATGTAAGCAACTGGAAGCGCCACGCGGGTTCTCCCGCGGTAACTATTATCCCACAGGTCAATTTGTACAGGATAAAAAGTATCCTATGTTATTTTCCAGGCCCTAAAGTAACTGTTTACAAAATTTCAATTACACTCCTCGACCAATTGTGAAGTAAACTGGAAAACATTTATTCTACAGGAACCAGTAATTTTTACGGGAAAAATTACCCAATGTTCTATTCCATGACCTAAATTATCTTGCAAAATTGCACCAAAATTCGTTTTAGAGAAGAGAGGAGAAGAAGAGAAAAGAAGAGAGAAGGAGAGAAGAGAGAAAACACAAACTTTTACATTTATAATATTATTTATTTATTTATTATTTTTTATTGGCTAGTGCAAGTACATTTTATTGTTGAAAGATTCATTTCTTTTTCTAATTAACACTTCGACTGCTGAGCCGTTTGGCTTGTCTAGCCACGGGTGCGGCTCTGCACGCGCCATAGTGTTTTCTCATACAACAAACACAACAGTTGTGTTTTGCCGTACTCGTGGCAAGTTATGAAAAACACGACAGTTGTGTTTTCAGCAGTGAACGTGTTAAAAGTGTGACTTCCCTGTACGACATGAGATTAGTTTTCTCTTTTATCTGATCAGTGAATGTCCTTTTATGTCTGCATCTTCCTCGCTTTTCTTCTAGTAGAATGGACCTTCATACAAAGGAAGGTAGAAACCTCTCTTTCTATGAAGGTGGCCAAAAAAGCATGGTTTTATTGAAGGACTCGTCTGGATTATTACGAGATGAAATCTTGTAAGACTTTTAAATAACGTAAATATTTCATGTTGTTTTGTTTCACATTCAAAAGCAATTTATTTAAAATTTATAGTGTATTATTATATAAATACACTAGCTGTACCCTGCCACGCTTCGCTGTGGCACATTCGCACATTCGCTGATATGTCACTGATGAAAAAAATAGATAAAAACAATCCTTGATGCGGATTATATGTCATGCTAAAATTTCAACTCGATCGCTGTTGAACTTTTTGAGTTTTTGAAGCGTACACAAGCCATCATAACATTTTTATATATATAGATTACCGCCGTAACGTATGTGAGTTGGGATAAACACGGTTACATACTTACGTACATCCGTTTGCATTTTATATTACGTAAAATTAATAGGAAGGAGTCTTACGTTAAAACGCAATCTTCCTTCGAGGTCGACGTCGCTTTACATATACGTATGTACCTAAACTCTCTTGAAGACATTCGTATTATATAACTAGCAGCGCCCCGCGGTTTCACCCGTGTATACCAATATTGCAGTAGTGTGCAAACACTACTGTGTTCCGGTGTGAAGGCCATTGTTTCCAGCGAAATTACTGGGCATAGGAGACTTTAGAGCCGATATCTCAGGGTGACGAGCGCAGTGCAGTGCCGCACAGGATTATACAGTTTTCTGGGTGGTGCTGTGACCGTTATGGGCGTAGCGCTTACTATCAGGTGAACGAAATGCTCGTCTCGTCACTAGGTCAAAGTAAAAACCCACAGAGATCGTTGATTTGTACGCAATAAAAGGTATTCTATATTTTATTCCAAGATTTAAAGTATCTATATGTCTAAGTTTATCAAAATCTATTGAACCGTTGCGGCGTGAAGAGTAAACAAACACACACACAGGGACACAAACTTTTGCATTTATAATATTAGTGAGATATACATTAGAAGATTTTCTCAGAAATGTATGTCGCTTTGTAAAATGGAAGCTGAAAGACGAGATGAAATGAACGTACATATTAAAAAAAAAATTGTCTAACAAAAACTCTAAATGTTTGAATCTAAAAATGTATTACAAATGTGTTTCCAATAAGGAATCTACTTTTCAAATAAAAAAGAACCGTTTACTTATCTTAAAACTTGGGAAGACGTGTTATTATAGGTTTAGTTATAGCACAAAGCTCACTCGCATGGCATCCGTCCGTAGGGCCCTCAACCCAAATGTCAAGGCTTCTCCAAGATCGATATACCCGGCTCCACTCTTTCTGCTAATGCGAATAGCTTCCAGCAGAAGTGGTTCCGGAAACACTCGGCTAAAATGACTAGAAACTACAACATAATAATAATTATATAAAGTATACGATTCAAGATTTACAGAAATGTACATTACAGATATGTACATCTAATAAAAAAATAGATTTCTAAAAGATGGATAGCATAATTCAATTGCACCGGAGTTGAAGAATCTTGCTACGCGCTACATCTGTTTCGTGCTACATTATGTCCTCCGTAATAATAAATGCTACGAGATTAGCTACGCTGTTACGTTACCCGCTTTGTGATACGTCGCAATAAATGAAGCATCGACAGCATCAAGCGTACTGTTCAGTTCTGTCAGTCTATTAAACAGTACCTATATTAAGCTGAAAAAAAAAAGAAAAAATTCTAATACAACAACAGATACGTTGATCTCCACGTTTGAATGAAACCTGCAGACAGCGCCTTTTCAAATTAAACGGAAAGAGTCTCAACAATATTTTAAGTAGCGTATAAAACTATATCGCCCCAATCTGGGTACTTAATTTACACTTATTTTTTATAGCAGTGGCTCATCCATTGCAATCTCTTTGCTCGAGTTTATGGTACTTTAATAGACATATGAGAGCCATGTGATGGCCAGACTATTATTGGTAGGGGGAGGGGAGACGGGAGAGGGAAGGGGAGGTATAGGTAATGGGCTAGAATATGAAACAGCTCCTTTTATCGCTGTGTAATCGATCGACCGATCTTAAAAAAAGTCGTTATGGTTTCTGGTGTCAATACTTGTCTTAAAGTTGGTAAATTTACGTTCATTCGGTAACATAGGTAGATAGACGAGCTACAGGGGGAGCTAATAAATACGGAGTATTCATACTTTTTATCTCATAAAAACTAGCGGTTTCTGTGGAATAATAATTAACGCGGGTGAAACACATATTTTTTTTTTAATTTGGCTTAGTGACGATATGAGATTGACCATATATGACTTATTTTTTATTTTTCTCTATATTATGTATGTAAGACGTATTCGAATTGTAAAAGTTCAGTATTTCAGCCTAATTGCAATAAATGATTGGAGTTTTGAGGTTTGAGCCACGGCGCGGCGGTCTGTGGCATCAAAAAGTTCTTCAAAGTAAACATTGAACAGTTCCATTGGAATTTAAAGTTTGCACTAATACAATTAGGATTTCAAGTTAATTTCCAGAGGGACGTGAGTGGTAAGTACGTAATCCAATTAGTAGTGTGGCTTCTGACCTTGTGCCACCAATTAGGTAAGAATTTATTTGTGAACTAGCTGTTTACTTACTACCATATATAGATATTAGATGATAGTTTTACACCAAAGCCTAGCCTGTGCCGTCACGATACTATCGACGCATTCGCATTTCCACACAGTACTTTATTTTTATTGTTAAATAAATAATCTTAGAGTTATACTCGTAATATACATCATTTAAAATCCTAAGACTCGTTTTATGATAATTTTATGGATATATCACTAGGCGAATGTACCGTAGCCGCATAGAAAGTGGCGCCGCCAGGAGGTAAACTCAGTCGCTCCTTGTCGGTACTGTGTCTGCGATTCGCCTCTCCCTGTATAGCCACGGTGGCGCGGTCTGTAGTATACTCGACTGCAGATCAGGAGGGGCCTGGTTCAAATCCTCGCCACCGTTACCGGGTGCCCTTTGAGCGCGATTGCACTAACATGTAATCGCGCCCAAATTATGCCATTTTTTATCAAAAATAATAATAAATCCAATGCAATTCTCATTTTTTTATCACTTGTATGATTTTTCCAAAATTAGAGAATTACTGGGTTTTAATCTCAGCATCGCAATGAACTTTAGTCGACGCAAAAACTTATTTTGCACTCAAAATTTTTAACTGATTCTGCAACTCTCACGGCCAAGTGTGGCGTGGCGCACACCATTACGTAAAATACCAGCTCGGGTTGAATAAAAATGTTGTGATTACAAATCATCGTTATATTTCTACCAATTTACAGAAATCATTACCAAATTATATCACATACCTACTCGAGAATTATTTCGGAGGTAGGTATGTGATCCACCAATCCGGACCGGACCCCCGTGTTGGATATAGCCTAGCCATGCTTAGCAGCGGGATGATATGGGTTGATGATGATGATGATGAATTAAAACAGTTTTTCTAATGATACAATTGAAATTCTTCTCCGTATACAAAGCTGCTGTATCTCCCAACTGAACAAAAAATGCTCGTTAATTTACCGATCTCTTGTAGATAACTGCGTTGGACGGAAGCCTTTTTCAAGTGTTCCTTATCTGGAACAGTAATCTCAGTAAATAAATCACGGCTAACAAGGCATCAGCACGAGAGGTTCCAATTTGTTATATTTTTCCTTAGCCCCGACAACGTTTGTTACAGTGACCGAAGTTGCTCGATTTTGGTAGAAACTCCGTAATTTAGTAAGTATTTGTAAAACTTTTATTTAAATTTATTTGTAATATTGGTAGGGATAATAATAGGATAAGTCAGATATTTAAGTAAGTAGATTGCATCGCATGCTATTGTAATAATAATTTCCCTATGCGATTATGATAGTAGGTTTAATAATTGAAACATAATCTCGTTTTTATAAAGACTACGATACCTAGTAAAATTAAACACAAAATGAAATTGACTAAATTTATTGTCCGTTATTTTACAAAACAATATATATTTTAAAATGTTGTCATTATGTCTGGGCTTATCGGAGAATATTATATATACATCCATAGCTTAAAGTTAATCGTTATTTGTGGTAGAAAATTTGCTTTCCTACACTGCGGGGGGGTGCGGGCTGGCCTCAGTGAAAATACGGGCTGTTTCAGCCGGGAATCGGATGGTCTCCTGAGGTTGTCGAGGGGTAGCAGTAATTATGTGTATAAAAATGCGGAAAAAGACTACGTACCAATCTAGCACCTCAAGGGGGTCCGTCTCCAGCTACTGTCCATCCAAGTTATCACCCACAGTTCCGTTTTGCCGGCCGGCACACGTGAAATCACGTCACTGCACTATCGTTGCGGTTTGTTTACACAAGCGAGCGGGGGTGAGTTCGACAAACGAGATTCCTATTATAATAAATGCGGGGGATGAAAACACGACACGTTTAATGTTAAATTACGTCGTCGCGGAGCGGAGCATGTGCGATGCGGCGCGTGTGGATTTCGAACTGACCGTTGGAGAGACAACACGATGCACTTCACTCTTCCGGCACAGATGCGTAAATTGATGCGTTTTGTCTATTAGCCACAGAATATACACATAAAAAGAGCCATCCCCCCGGCCTTCAGGAGTTAAAGAAGACTCCTGAACCAACAAAGAGAGAATGATCACCTAAATTGTGTTATCTAATGTCTAAGGATGCGGAAGCGGATGCGGAAGTAATCCGTCTAATAAAAGATAGGAAAACTTGAAAGATAAAATAAACTATGACTAAAATTGCGGGTGAAAAATGCGGGGAGGGGTTAAGAATGTAGGTTATTGAGAAGGTAAAACACATAGTTTTACAACAGGGCGAACATAGGTACCATTCTTAGTGCGCACCGTTACCACTCTGACGATTCCGTCAGATGAAGGATGTATATCCTCTACTATGCCTAAAGGCCATTGTAACGGTGGTGAATTTTCAGTTTTTAGCACAACGACAGCTCCTTTAGTCACCGGATTAGACTTAGTATTCCATTTGGCGCGTGTTTGTAGGGTATTAAGATATTCTTGTCTCCAACGATTCCAATATCTCTGAACAACCTGGTCAGTCAAATGTTTACTGCGGACTAAATCTGTCAATGTAGGTTTGTAACGTGAGTCATCATGAAATGACTCAAGCGGACCCATAGTCAGAAAGTCAGAAGGACAAAGTGCCTTGGGCTCTGCGGGGTCAGAACTTAAAACAGCGGTTAGCGGACGACTGTTGAGAAGCGATTCAACTTGAGTTAATACGGTAAGCAGCTCCTCATAAGTAAGCAGAACATCACCGATCACGCGCTTTAAAATTAACTTTACACTGCGGACGTTAGTTTCCCAAATGCCACCGAAATGAGGTGCACTGGGCGGGTTCAAATGCCAAGATATGCCTTGAGATATCGTTTCCTCAGCGAAGGAATCACAAAAGGCCTTGGATTTGAGAAAGCCATTCAACTCGTCCAGCTGGGCTTTAGCGCCTAAGAAGTTTCCACCATTGTCTGAGAACAACTCCAGACAATTGGAACGCCTCGAGATGAATCGACGGAAAGCGCGGAAAAATGAGTCCGTACTCAAGTCTACTGCCAATTCCAAATGAACGGCGCGCGTCACTAAACATGTAAACAAACAGATATATGCCTTTTCTTTGCGGGCACCGCGGTATCTGCTTATCAATATGTTTATTGGACCAGCGTAGTCGACGCCCGTTCGTAAGAATGGTTTAGCCTCGGTGACGCGAGAAGCGGGGAGGGGTGCCATGAAAGGCGCCTCATTACGGGGATTTACTTTAAAACATTTATTACAAAGTCGAAAGCGTTGTTTTACTGTAGTGCGTCCGGAAATTATCCAGAATTTTTGTCTCAACAAAGATAGTAATAAATGTGGTCCGGCGTGTAAATATTTGCGGTGATAATAATCTATTAAAATGTTAACGATATGATCCTTTTTAGGAAGCAATATCGGATGTTTAGCGTCAAAACAAAGCGAAGATTTTTCTAAACGCCCCCCGGTGCGAAGCAAATCATTTTTTAAAAATGGTGAAAGCGGGATTAGCGATTTTGAAACCTTGCGATTGTTTGAGAGGGCGTTTATATCGTCTTTGAAATATTGTTGTTGAAGAGATTTTACAATAATATTTTCTGCATATTGTAAGTGTGAAAGTTCGATTCTATTAGAACGCGGAATTTTTCCTAAGAAGCGGTATAAATATACTATAATGCGGAGAAGCTTGGACCAAGACGATACTTTCTTAGCAAGCGTGCATAGAAATTGCGGTTGTTCATCGGTGGTGATGAAAACATTAGCGCGTTTTTTGATTTCCAACAGCTTTTCATCAGCTGTGGAGTCGAAGGTGAAGCGATTAATAGGCCACGTACGTAGATCGTCACGTGCCCAGGGCGGACCGTGGAGCCATAGCGGATGACTCAACAGTTGAGCGGGAGAAAGTCTGAATTTTAAAATGATTGCGGTTAAATCTGCCTGTAAGTTTGGCCCCGAGTGTAGAATGTCGTTTAAAGCTACTTGAGTGCTTGACTTCGCGCTAGGGTCACATACAAGTCGTAGCGGCTTTTCTGGTCGGCAGACTCCATGATGAGGGATTACATAATATTTGTTATCGGTGTTCAAAGCGGGAGCGGGGGAAACAATACCACCTTTTAAATAATCCGTCATTACCTTGTCGTATTCGCTCTTTAATGTTTTGTTAGTCTGGAATTTATGATCAAGATAAGAATAACGGCGCGTGGCTGTCGTCAAGGAATCTCCTAACAAGTGCGGGGATTTCGAAAATGGCAATGCGGTTACATAACGTCCTGAATTAACGTCGCGGTGCGTATTAGAAACATAGAAATGTTCACATTCTTGGTCAGCTGTCGACATATGTTTTTGTGTAGGTACCGACTCGAGCTGCCAAAATTTAGTAACTAAAGCCTCAATTGACTCGTCACTCGATGTAAAGAACGCGCGGTGAGTTTGATTATGTGCGGGTTTATGATTATCGGCGGGCACTGAGGCCGTGGACCCCATTACTATATATCCAAAGGCGGTTTCTAACGCGTCAGGTTGTCCTGCAGGGCCCAGCGATTTTCCAGGCCGCAAGATTTCGACAAAGACCTCGGAACCCAATAAAACGTCGATGGGTCCGGGCGCGTAAAAATGCGGGTCGGCGAGCGGTAGGTCATAAAGGTGCGTGACCGCGGAAGTGTTTAGAGAACAGCTCGGTAAATCTCCAGAGATTGTTTTAATGACTAGCGGTTGAATCTTCAAGCAAAAGTTCGGATCAAGGCGTGAGTACAATGTTAGGTCAGTAATGCCTGATATAGGCTGGGAGGTGTCACCTATTCCCATTACTGATTGATTACTGGAATCATTAAAGACACGGAGACCCAACTGTTTGCAGGCCTGCTTTGTTATAAAATGGTTTTGAGAACCATTATCGATCAAAAAACGAACTTTCCTAACAGATCCATCATTTGATTTTACGTCAGCGAGGGCTGTACCTAGTAGTACATTTTGTGATTTCTGCCCGTGACTAGCATGCGAGTAGGTATTCATACTGCAAAGTGATAAGGTTCTATCGTCTGACTTAGAAGAAGTCGAGTTACGTGAATTTTCCCTTCCGTTAGCTCCCTCACTACAGCGGGAGGTATTTGTATCGAGCTTCGACGATAAGGAATGCGGGTTTGCATAATCGGATTCAAGAAAATGTAACATACTGTGATGTTTTTGTTGACATTGTTTACATGTGTTTATGGATTTACAAGATTGAGCGGTGTGTGTTTTACTAAGGCAATTAATACAGGCGTTACAACTTTTGATGAACTTGAAACGTTCGCGGGGCGACAGTTTTCTAAAGGTCGAACATAAATAGAGATTACTGTGATCAGGTTGTTCACACAAAGAACATTTGTTAGCGGTGTTGTTGTTTACAATAAAAGAACGTACATTAGTTTTTGATGCAATTGTATTCTGGGTCTTAGAACCCGATTGGTCACCAGTACGAGTGAGGACCTTTACGCGGTCGCGGACAAATGAAATTAACCCGTTTAAGTTAGGTAATTCTACACCTCGATTCTCCATTTCAAATAACCGCGCGGACTCTTTGTCTAACTTTTGCAAAAGGGTGTAAGACATAACAAAGTCGCATAGATCAGGTATGTTTAAGTTATTCAATGCTAAGTAGGCATTGGCGAATTGATCTATGAAAGATTCAAGGTTACTGGCGGTTGCGGAAGCGATCGGTTTAAGAGAGAACATCTGATCTAGGTATGTAACGGCTAGACTGCGTTTATCTTCGTATTTCGATATAAGCGCGCTATAAATCGCGTTGTAGTTTTCGGCGCAAGGAACAATACCTGTGCAGATGGATTTGGCTTTACCACTTAGTCTACCAACCAAATAATACATTCTTTCGGTATTAGTTAAAGATGCATTTAAATGTACAGCGTTATGGAATGTGGCATAAAACAATGGCCACTGAAGCCGATCTCCATTAAATTCTGGCATTTCTATCGGCGCTAACCTAATTAAAGATTTAGCGGGGGTAGGTTTAAATTCTGCTTTTGGCGGTGTAAACATGGATAATTTACGTTTAATGCGGCAATACATGTCTTCGAATGATAACCAGCTTTGAGAGTCAGGTACACTTTCTTTATCTATTTTCAACAAGGTTATATTGTATTCTTTCGCGGTTGATTGGAAGTTAGTTCTTACGTCTTCTAAACTTTCAATGGAGCATAGAAAATTATCCAGGGCTTCTGGATCTTTTAAATCGCAACATGAATAGTCGTAAATTGTTTGTAGGCGTTGGAAAAATAATTCCCGTTGAGATTCTAACAATTTCAACTTCTGTTCATTCGCGGCCATTATTATGTAGGTATGTACCTATTGTTCGTAGTGGTGTACAGAGATATTGAAATTGAAATACGCTTATGTAGGTTAAGTTTTTAGCGAAATATGCGGAAATAAATATAATGCGGTTGTTATAGGAGCGTAGTTAGTGTTTTTAGTTAAAAATATTAAAGTTTCGAAGAGATTTTAGCGGATGGCAATATGACGCGTGCGCACTAACAAGGGCAAAAAAAAAATGGCGGGGGTGTCTAACTTGAAATGTTTGTTAGAAACAGCTAATTTTCACGGAGAATCCGGCTCGAAGGACCATAAAATGGTAGAAAATTTGCTTTCCTACACTGCGGGGGGGTGCGGGCTGGCCTCAGTGAAAATACGGGCTGTTTCAGCCGGGAATCGGATGGTCTCCTGAGGTTGTCGAGGGGTAGCAGTAATTATGTGTATAAAAATGCGGAAAAAGACTACGTACCAATCTAGCACCTCAAGGGGGTCCGTCTCCAGCTACTGTCCATCCAAGTTATCACCCACAGTTCCGTTTTGCCGGCCGGCACACGTGAAATCACGTCACTGCACTATCGTTGCGGTTTGTTTACACAAGCGAGCGGGGGTGAGTTCGACAAACGAGATTCCTATTATAATAAATGCGGGGGATGAAAACACGACACGTTTAATGTTAAATTACGTCGTCGCGGAGCGGAGCATGTGCGATGCGGCGCGTGTGGATTTCGAACTGACCGTTGGAGAGACAACACGATGCACTTCACTCTTCCGGCACAGATGCGTAAATTGATGCGTTTTGTCTATTAGCCACAGAATATACACATAAAAAGAGCCAATTTGAACGATGGCGTAAAGCTTCCCCAACACAGGTACGATATAAACAGTCGATATATCGTTTGTCCCGCCTCTGACACGCAGCTGCGTTTTTATCTTCAAATAATGTTAACAGGAACGTCTGATATCGTTTTGATTAATCGATTAACTCTTTCTAACACAAAATGTATGACAAATTTATTAATAGGTAACAGTGAGTTAACTATAAATGAATTGTAGATGAATTACTCTTAAGCAGGCTCTTTTAACCCATCAGCGATATCATTTGTGTACTCCCCATGGGTCCTCGAGTGTCCAGCGTTCAGTTTATACAAAAGAAAATAAAAATATAACACATTCGTGACATAAACTAAATAACAACACAATTCACTCTAACTATACAGATAAAAACGAGTCCAGAAGTTATTTTTTCTTCTTTAATTCAATAGTTTATTTTTCATTTTGTTACATAACTTTTGTTTTTTACAATTGAGACATACAATGTATTAAATTCGATTTATCAGGACCTGATGAACTGCCATTACAGCTGCCAATAGGAATGGCTGTCGACGACACCCGACTTAATTAAAGGGATTTCATTAATCCTCCATTTAGTGACTCCTGTGGGATGCACCACAATTACTACCGTCTTTTGAATGGCCCCTTTTTGTGACCCACTGGTTTTCAAATGAACCCATTGATGGTCGTATTGGTAGGGACAAGCTCGGAGTGGTCGGAGAAGGTTTTTAATGAGATCCCATTACACATTTTGTGCATTTAGCCAGTCAACTTTTTTTTTTAAATTGACTGAGTGTGGAGACGAACAACTCGTTCACCTGATGGTAAGCGTTACGCCTACCCATTAAAGTCACAGCACCACCCAGAACACTGCATTGTATAATCCTGTGCGGCACTGCACTGCGGTCGTAGCCCTGAGACATCAGCTCTAAAGTCTCATATGCCCAGTAATTTCGCTGGATACAATGCCCTTCACACCGGAACACAGTATTGTTGGCACACTATTGCTTGGCGGATGAATATCTGGCAACAGCGTGGTACTTCCCCAGGCGGTCTCTTGCAGAAGAGGTCTACCACTACTAAACACTGCTAACCCAGTTAACACAGTAAGTTGTCTTTAACACAGTTTTTATTTAAAATTTTCATAGCGTCGGGTCTCATGCAGTCAAGTAGTCAGTTAAGTATTCAAGTGACCGTCAGAGCGTTTCAATTCAGTAAAGTGGGTAGATGCTTTACATAAACCGCTTGGTTAGTTGGGGGAAAACGAAACGTTTTTGTGTTTGTATAATTTGTCTACAGTTGTGCACGTTAACGTAATTTTTCACTAAAATACATCCAAACCGACACATTTTTGATTTCCCGACAAAACTCAATATCTTAACACCCGATTAAAGAAAAAAAACAGAAAAAATTAAAGTTTTTGTTCGTCATCATTATCTGCTGAGCACGGATCTCCCCTCACTTTCGTGAGGAGGGTTAGGCCATAACCCACCACGGGGGCCTGGTCCGGATCGGTGGATAACATACCTACGTTTAATAATTAATAGGTAAATAATTATGTGGGTTTCCTCACGATGTTTTTCTTCATTGAAAAGCGAGTGATAATTGCGTACATAATTATGCTTTTACAGAAATACATTGGTACGGGCCCGCACTGGAGTTTGAACTCACGACCTTCTCATTGGAAGGCAGACGTTCTCCCAGTAGGCTACCACCGCTGCCAAAGTTTTTATTGCTTCGACCTAATACCTAATTATTTTATCTACGACCTAGATATCTGCTGAAGCTAACACGGGCTAGGTTCTGACGTACCCTTTTCTCGAGCGATTCGACGAATTTTGGATCCCTCACCAATCCAACTAGATTTTATGTATGTACCTACCTACTCTTAACACGTGGGTACAGAAAAGTTTCCGGCCCTTTTTCGCTATGCCACATGAGATGCTTTGCCAGATATTCATCCGCCAATCAGTAGTGTGCAAACATTAACTGTGTTCCGGTTTGAAGGGCATTGTTTCCAGTGAAATTACTGGGCATATGAGACTTTAGAGCCGATGTCTCAGGGTGACGAGCGCAGTGCAGTGCCGCGCGGGATTAAACAATGCAAAGTTCTATGTGGCACGGTAACTTTTATGGGCAGGCGTAGCGCTTACCATCAGATGAACAACCTGCTCGTCCCCAACCAAAAAAAACCTTATTTTGACCGTTCAAATAAAGCGCGTTTATACCAGTGTAGGTGGTTATAGCGAATAACGGCCTTGTACCCGTGGCTATTTAAAACGTAGAGGTTGCCTGAAAACTGAAACAATTTGATGAACGATCTGAATAATCCATCAACGTCGAAGAACTGTTGAAAGGTTTCAAAGCAAAAGTTTGAGCCACCGTTTAGCTACCCAAGTATACCTTCTGTTATAATCGAGGCGTACTAAAAGTGCTATATCATACATTTCCGTGGTTGAAAAACTTTTTCATTTTCCACAACTCAGTGACAAGATGTCGTTGGGCTGATGGGAAGCGCAGATTATCCAGAACTCCAACGAAATTACTGGGCATATGAGAGTTTAGAGGCAATGTCTCAGGGTGACGAGCGCAGCGCAGCGCAAGGGTATGCAATTCAAAGTTCTGGGTGCCACTGTAGCTGTTATGGGCAGGCGTGGCGCTTACCATCAGCTGAATGACTTGCTTGTCTCGTTACACAGTAAAATAAATGAATGAACTATCACAAATACTCTATTGTCTGAATGCTTACGCTTGTTGTACGACTATAAAATTAGACAAGATAAAACTAAACTTATTATTGCACTCCAAGACAAACAAATAAAAGTAAAAAGATCTTATAACTAACAGTACAATACCCGGCCTTATTGCTTAACAGCAATCTCTTCCAGACAACCTGTAGATGAAAAGGATCAAAAACATACTAATACATCGGTCGGTAGTGCATCTACAGAAATAAATCTAAGCAATTATTATATGAGTGCTAACGCTTTCATGTGTCAAAAGAGCCTTGAATGTTGACATGCGGAAGCGGTCTACGCTTAGCTGGGACTCTGTATCTCTGCTTGAACACTTAAGCTTGGTTTATGCCGGATCACAAACGTGTAGCAATGTGGCATGCCATGCATTGTGGCATGCGTCGTCTTGTGGTATGCTTCAAAAGCCTGAGTTTACGCAGAAACTTCCAAGACTAGCAATGCATGCTACATGGGCCACTCACGTATTATATGAAAGCTTATGTTTTGATCTGCAATACTGTTGAGCGGCTATTTTCCACGGCTTCTTGCCATTGATCTTAAAAGAACACTTTCATACGTTAGGTCCCCGGATCTCCACCACAACTAAAATTAGAATATACTTCCTTTCATGATCCATGCGTCAGTTCAAAGTATGGTGGCAAGAAAATGTTTCATAATAAATACAATAAGTGTAGGTACTGTGATCAAAGTGTAGTCTAGAACCATTCTTTGTTTCTTAGGACTGACTAGAACCAGAACTACTAGGTGACTACATCATAAAAAAAATTACAATTAATTGGGTGGTAGCCCAGCGGGAGAAGCTCTGATTTCCAAGGAGATCTTGAGTTCAAATCTCAGTGCGGGCACATACCAATGTGTTTTATTTCAAAGGTAGGTATTTTATCCACCATTCCGGAACGGGCCCCTGTGTTGTATTGAGGCCTAGCCCTCCTCACGAAAGTGAGAGGAGACCCGTGCTCAGCAGTGGGACGATATGGTTTGATGATAAATTAATTGTGAATTAAGTTTTATAAAAAAAGCCTGGGTAAAAAGTAGTAGTATAGCAAGCGTAGCGCTTACCATCAGGTGGACGCCTTGCTCGACTCGTCACTCAGTCAAATAAAAAATATATTTCAGAATCTGGCTGTTAGTTATTTTTTTGACTGACTGATGAGACAAGCAAGTCGTTCGCGTGATAGTAAGCGCTACGCCTGCCCATAGCAGTTGGTTTGGCGGCCGTTTGAACACTCCATAATATTAATCATGCCGTAAAGCAAAACAAACACAAATGCGCGGAATTAAATCGGAACGGAAATGTACATTAGAAACCAGGAAGTACAAATCTGGGTATTCCATTATCTGTCACATGTTTTAGCTCATTGAGAATACCCACTGAGACCATTATCAACAGCCCGTTTATTACCGGCTTGCCTGCGTAACTCACATTATCCGTTAATGTGCATCCACTCGAGCTGACCACAAATTGCACGCTAACTTGCCCTATGTGGACTGCCTATTAGTCCCTTGGCTAGTCACGGTTGGTAAACTATAACCACGGAAGACATGTGAGTATGGCACTAAATGCAGAATAGACCCGCTCCACCCCACGCGATCCACTTCCCTGCGCTCGCACTCCGGAGGGAAATTAGGAGGTCAGTCAATATTATACGTCCAAATGACGAATGGCTATAGACGAACGGGTTAGTAGAATCTTCATACTGGCGGGTTATCTTTTGTTTTGGTCGCGTAATATCTATAACATTTTACACACACTTTTGACGCGTGTTCAAACATCCCATCCCATCCCAACTTATCCCTACTTTCTTACTTTCTCTACTTATATTATAAATGTGAAAGTAACTCTGTCTGTTACGGTTTCACGCCTAAACTACTGAACTGATTTAAATGAAATTTGGTGCGAAGATAGTCTAGAGCCCGAGAAAGGACATGGGTTACTTTTTAATGTGAAAAAAGGGTTGTAAAGGGTTGTAAGTTTGTATGTTTTATATGTTTCGTCATTTTTAAAGCCATAAGCTTGAAACTTATTTTTAGGCATTTGATATTCAAAGTTTGTAAAAAATTTACCCTTAAGGGCGTAAAATAAAATAGGGGATTAAAGTTTGTATGGAAATATGTAAGGTTTCGGCCAAACCACTGCTCTGACTTTAAAAATTCTTTCACTAATGGAAAAGTATATTATCAGCGAGTAATAAGTATTTTATATACGTATGAAATAAATGTATGTATGGATGTATTTTATGTATTTTCGTATGTCAAATCAGTTATTTGTGTGGATTGTCCGGGGAGTTCTATAAGTGTACCCGGACCATAATACGTTATACGGTATTGCTTGACCGCACATAATTAGTTTAACCAGCTACCTAAACTTGTAGCTAAATTTAGATAGAATCAACACAATATGCGACTAAGTGAACATGGAAACTACACGCCAAACTGGCCGGAGGCATAGCAGAGCCTTCTAAGCTCCGAAGCTGTTTAAACCGGTCTTGCAACAATTTAATGCCGCTCGGCTAGCAAGCCCGCATAGGCCTCCGGGAGCTTTAGTGTCCAACCTTAACCTTTAAAATGCCCTTTCATAGTTCTGAAGTTTAAATACAACGCCCATTTTTAAACTTTAGACCAAGAAATAACAAATATTATGTTAATTATTTTCACTAATTGAGTCGTTGGAGTAGGCTTTATCTCTAGAAATGGAGGGTCCTTTATCAAGTCGTTACGGAATATTACCGTGCTCAATATATTCAGTGTATTGTTTGAACATGAAACCAGTATCAGAAATTAATAAAGCTGTCTAAAACACGGGTTTAGAACCGTCGAACATAATGTTAGCAATGTGGTCTGTAAGTTTTGTGGATCTAAATAGCGGACCAAGTTTTCATATGTTTCGATTATAGTTTGAGTCGTCATCGTCCGAGAATTGTTTTTGGACGAGGATTGTTTTTGAACCATCACTCGTCTTTATTTATATTGTTTGACGGTTACAAACCAAAAAATGTGGTCTGTAAGTTTTATGTTTCTAAAAAGCGGACTAACTTTTAAGATATCCCGTAAATTGTTTTTGAACCATCTTTCGCCATCGTCCATGAATTGTTTTGGATTATCAGTCGTCTTTTGTTTCAACTCTAGTTTCAAGAACTACGTCTTCTGCGAGTGTTTCTACACAGTACACAAAAACCTCTACTTAAAACATTATCATTTGGCCCACCTCCGAAATAATTCTCCGGTAGGTACGTGGGTGTCCTCACAATGTTTTCCTTCATCGAAAAGCGAGTGATAATTACGTACATAATATTATGTTTTACAAGAAACACATTGGGATGCCTGCAGTAGGATTTGAACTCACGACGACGCGGACGTTGTCCTCATAGGCTACCACCGCTGTTATAAGCCAAATACTGGTACGACCCGACACGACGAAGGAAAATAATTCCTTATATTTATTTTAATCCGTGAGTAACGCAATACAATATCGTCGTGTCACATTTATCTTTACGTGCAATAAATATTCTTATTGTGCTTATTTTTTATCTTACTTTTATTTGTAGTGGGAGGCCTGTTCTGCAAGAGACCGCCTAGGGAAGTACCACAGATATTCATCCGCCAAGCAGCAGTGTGCAAACATTACTGTGTTCCGGTTTGAAGGGCATTGTTTCCAGGGAAATTAATTGGCATATGAGACTTTAGAGCCGATGTCTCAGGGTGACGAGCACAGCGCAGTGCCGCGCAGGATTATGCAATGCAGTGTTCTGGGTGGTGCTGTGACTGTTATGGGCAGGCGTAGTGTTACCATCAGGTGAACGACTTACTTGTCTCGTCGCTCAGTGAATTAAAAAACAATACAACCTCTGAACAAGATTCCGTACTAATATATATTGTCTTTATTGGCGAAATGTTCACATCATTCATTATTATCTTGACCTCTACCTACTTTACCGAGCGTGTTACAATAGATATTAATAACTGAGATTGTGTAGGCTTAGGGTGGGGGCGGGTGATTCTTAATATACATTAAAGGTAACGGTTACTTGTTTTCAGTTTCCCGATATTACACCGTAAAAGAGAACCACTAATAATAATGCGTCGCAGTCAGCTAGAGCTGAAAGGTCCACGATGGAGAACTTAAATTTGGCATATTAAAATTAGCAAAGGATATCTAAACGTTTTATAAATAATAAAATATTGCAAATAAAATTAAATAAACTGAAATATCACACACTTTTTTCCATTTTTTTTTTAAATACTGTCATCATCATCATCATCATCAGCCCATATCGTCCCACTGCTGAGCAAAGGTCCCCCCTTACTTTCGTGAGGGGGCTTGGCCATATATACCACGAGGGCCCAGTCCGGATTAGTGGATAACATAATAATGTTTTTCTTCACCGAAAAGCGAGTGATAATTACGGACATATATTCTGTCAATTATGTACCTAGATTAAATATCCGAAAGGAGAATTGTCGCGATCAGCTCCTAAAATGAATTTTAAATGCATAATATTGGAGAAATAGAAGCGAATCATTGTTTTTTATAAAGCGACGAGCACGGTGACGACAATGAATAATGAAGAAACTTTTGGCCAAAGTCCGTGTTCCTAGCTCAAATTTCACAAAACAATTCCACATGTCACAATTTTCCAAATGTGTGAGACGTCGCACGTCACGTTGTCGTGTCTCGTTTTGCCGTATGTGTTTGTGATTTGTAAATCCTTCCTACTAATATTATAAATGCGAAAGTTTAAGAGAATGGATGGATGTTTGTTCCTCTTTAACGCAAAAACTTCAGAACGGATTTGAATGAAATTTGGAACACAGATGGTTTTTTTTTGGAACACGAATAACCTGGATTAGGTAATAGGCTATTATTTAAAGCGAAAAAAGGGTTGTAAGGGTTAGAAATAGAGGATGAAAGTTTGTAGCTAGATGCTTGAAAATGATTTTTTTGGCTTTTGATTAGAAATAACAAAATATGCATTAAAAATATTACCCTCAAATAAAAATAGGAGATGAAAGTTTGTATGGAAATAATAATATGAAAGGTTTCAGCTAAACCACTAAACGGATTTTAAAAATTCTTTCACTAATGAATGCTATTTTAGCGACTAATTATCAAGCAAATAAGCTATATTTTATCCCCGTTTTCCCACAGGAACGGAAACTACGCGGGTGAAACCGCGGAGCGCAGCTTGTAAAATATGTTTGCTTTTATCTGTCAACGTAATACAAAAAACTTTTATACAACTGCAGAGAATTGGCTGCAATATAGTTTCTATTTTTCTATTTTACTCGTATTTCTATCTTGTTACGGCGTCCTTACCGACATCATTAATATTTATTCATTGCATTACCCAAGCTGGTATATGAAGGCAGGGACAAAGACTTTCCTTCAGAGAACGAGAGAGCGAGAGAGAGAGAGAAGAGAGAAGGATCTACCACGCTGGACCAGCAAAATTAATAATTATGTTAAATAGCCGTCCGCCAAAAGAAATAACAATTTCGGCTTTACTGTTACAACACTTCCAGCCATTATCGTAAAAAGTACAAAAGAAAATTTTAGTATTTGGCCGTTATCAGTTTAATGTTGGTACTCCCACTTTATTCTTATGATTGTGAAATTTTATGGCGGCTCAAAATTGAACTTGACGACTTCATGCATGACAGATCGAACACTTGGGAATCATAACTGGACACTTCCCGAGTAGAAGCGGCAAGCCAGACCAAGGAGGCGCGGCGTGCGATCGACGTGCGACATTTGGCGCGCTGCATCTGTCTTACACCTTTTTTTGCTCGACTGAGTGACGAGACGAGCAAGTAGTTCACCTGATTGTAAGCGCTACGCCTGCCCATAACAGTTACAGTGGCACCCAGAACTTTGCATTGTATAATCCTGCGCGGCACCTCACTGCGCTCGTCATCCTAAGACATCGGCTCTAAAGTCTCATATACCCAGTAATTTCGCTGGAAACAGTGCCCTTCAAACCGGAACACAGTAATGTTTGCACACTACTGCTTGGCCGATGAATATCTGGCAAAGGTACTTCCACAGGTGGTCTCTTGCAGAAGAGGCCTCCCACTAGTAAACCGATTGCCATAATACTAAAGACTTCCGGCGCACCCTAGGCAGTTGAGCGGACGCATTTAGCTGTCTAGCTGGCTAACTCGATTAACATGACATTTCAATAAATCGTCCCATGCCAGGACAAGATGGCAGAAACATCGACACTTTGGTCTTTGGTTTTATGGTTGAATAGAGGAGGCCTACCATGACGTCTTACAGCGATTCAGTTCAGGACCTAAACTGAGCCGCGTCGCATAAGCGTACCGTGACGTATTATTTTTTATGTTGCTGCCATTTTCAACCTAAACTGGATATAGGTTAGGTTGAAAATGGCTTATTAGCGACTCAATTTAGGTTGCTACCATTTTCAACCTTAACTGGATCCAGTTTAGGTTGAAAATGGCAGCAACATTAAAAATAAGACGTCACGGTACGATTATGCGACGCGGCTCAGTTTAGGTCCTGAACTGAATCGCTATAAGACGTCATGGTAGGCCTCCAGTTTGGCTTAAAAAAATCGAAGCCTCTGGTAGAATATCAATGTCGCCAGATTCGAGTCAAATCAAATGAAATCATTGATTGACCAAAAGTATTGATTATTTCATAACGTAATAAAAATAAGTATCACGGCAGTCATGAATATACGCAGTCATTCAAAGTGACAATCCTCATACACAGCAAGGTTTTCTAATATATAACTTGATATTACTATTATTGAGTTCAGTTCAAACCCTTCTTCTTCAAACACGAGAACTTTCATAAAAAAAAAACCTTTACCAGTACAATATAACAAATCTGTAATGAACCAAATCTGTGCATAAAGTATTGTGCTTATTAAGTTACCAACCGGCGCCACCTACATCTCACGTCTCAACTCAATATAAAACAACAATTCGTGTCTACCAACTATAAATCTTCACATTCGAACTCCCGCGACTTCGATTTCCGAGTGCCCCGTATCCGGACCAAACGCTAACTTGCGAAAAGTGCTCTATACAGTGTTTGGTAACAACTTGGAAGCGACTAAGCGTTTTCCATAGTAACTAAAATGGTACAGATGAGAAGACATATCCCTACTTCCCTACTTTTCCTACATTTTTATATTATAAATGCGAAAGTAACTGTCTGTCTGTCTGTTGCTCTTTCACGCCTAAACTCCTGAACCGATTGAAATGAAATTTGGTACAGAGATAGTTTAGAGCCTAGGAAAGGACATAGGGTACTTTTTATCGCGAAAAAAGCGTTCTAAGGGTTTGAAATAGGGGAAAGTTTCGTCATTTTTGAAGCTAGAAGCTTGACAAAGAAATATAGGGGATGAAAGTATGTATGGAAATATGTCGACTAAACCACTGCACCGATTTAAAAAATTATTTCACTAATGGAAAGCTACATTGACAGCGAGTAACATAGGCTATATTTTATCTCTATATTCCCGCGGGAACAGGAAATACGCGGGTGAAACCGCGGGACGCAGCTAGTTTATAATAAAGCTTAGATTGTAACATCTACAAGCTACGAGTTCGACAATCTAGGAACCACCAATATAAGCTTGCTCACAATGCTAACAAATACAAATCTAATATAATAGATAAAATATCATAAACCGACCCTAGTTAATTAAGAAAGTGTGTAGTTACACTGGCTTCCCATGAATATTAAAGGAACTCGTAACAAAGGCCTCATTGCCACGTTAGTTATATCTCCCCAATACCTTCCACAAAAACAACAATATACACGTTTTCCGCTCCATAAAGCGGTACATTATCTTATTTTATCCGTCATATACCCAATTAACTAGCATGGTGATAGTAAAACTTTCCTTGTTTCAGGTCCAGTCAGGAGGGAACCACCCGGCTTTTGCGCCAGATGTGAGTTATTTCGTTACTTTATTACATTGTGGTAATTTGTCCGGGAGATGGTTCACAGACCAGGTGGAGATGGGAGATGGACCGGAATATAGTGTAGAATAAAATTCTTTTGAAAAATTCAGTTGAGCGGGCGCTCGGGCCGCTATCGGTCCACCGGTCTCTGCAGATGGAAATGAATTGAATTAAAACTGCATGATAAAATAAAGAAATTATTTGTACCTGGCTACGAATAAAATATTTTGTTAACACTTTGACTGCTGAGCCGATTTTCTTGTCTAGCCACGAGTGCGGCTCTACGCTCTCCATAGTGTTTTCCAATACAACAAACACAACAGTTGTGTTTTCCCGCACTCGCGGCAAGTTATGAAAAACGCGACAGTTGTGTTCGCAACACTGTACCTTACAGTGCCCAAATTAGCAACCCGACAAATATCGCACAGAATACTATTGAAATAAAGCTCAATTCAGTGTGCACTTTAACGTGGCTGTTACGTCAAACACTCCGTCGAAATAACGCAAAAAGAGATAAATAATACTTTTCAACTGGACAAGATTGTTCGATTGAGAAATCGTTAGTGCAGTTTATAGACATCAAATTTATTAATCAATTGACATAGATGTTCGTCAAAACGCTGAAGCAGTTTCGTAGAAGATGCACCATTAATGAAAAAAACAGCATTGTGTTAAAAAGTTTTTAAAGACAAACATCAGTAATTTGAAAAAGCATTCAACCGAATTATATTGTACTTGAATTGATAAATTCGAATATAATATTCATAAAATTTTTAAAACAAGCCGTGAGGCAGGAGTTAGCTTTAGAAAGTGCCCTTATGACGAGAGTTAGGGTCTTAAATTGTTCACCGCTTATTGCTTTCTGGAGCGGACGGCGTCCGGGCGCAAACCAAGTACAGTGACACTCGTAAGTTACACATATTGGGAATTCGCAGAAGCCCGTACAATCTGTTGCGAGTAAGTAGATTCAGTTGCCATAAATAACGCATCCCTGCGTTCCCTGTATCTAGTAAATCAGGAACTACGAGGACCATGGTCCTACAAACACCTAAACTCAGAGAAAATACTTGTGGCTCACACAAATCTTTGCCCTGTGCGGGAATTAAACCCGACCGCACCTCACGCAACCTCACGTTTGCAGTTGGCTCATCACCCACTACGCCACGAAGGTCATCACAGTGGTAATGCCACTGTTATAACAGCATAATATACTCGTATTATACGAAATTTTAGTCGCAACTGGTTATGAAAATTAACCTTAGTTTTATAAGTAGTTACTTGTAGCTGTTAGAAAATTCACTGGACATTATGTGGGTACAAAAAAATAGGTACAACATGAAAAAAGGCATTCTTTAGGTTGTTGTTGTCCCTAATTAAGAGTTAATTAATAATCTACTCAGGCATTCACTAAAGTCAAGTCCAATCTATCATATTTCGGAGGTAGGTAGGTGATCCACCAATCCGGATCTGGCCCCCGTGGTGGATTATGGCCTAACCCTCCCCATGAAAGTGAGGGGAGACCCGTGCTCAGCGGTGGGACGCTATGGTTTGATGATGATGATGAATCCAATCCTGAGTGATGATGAGTCCAATCTATAGCTTTATATATTTTAAAAGCGCTTACAATTTCATTTAGTTCAATAATACGTTTGGAAGTATATGAGACTAGCTGCGCCCCGCGGTATCGTCCGCGTAGTTCCCGTTCCTGTAGGAGTATGGGGATAAAATATAGCCTATATTACTCGCTGATGATTAGTCGCTAAAGTAACTTTCCATTAGTGAAACAATTTTTTAAATCGGTGCAGTGGTTTAGCCGATACCTTACATATTTCCGTACAAACTTTCGTCCCCTATTTTTATTTCACCCCCTTAAGGGTAACATGTTTATTGTCATATTTATTTATATCTAATAAAAGCCCTAAAAATAATTTTCAAGCTTCTAGCTACATAAATGACGAAACTTCCATACACATTTTCAGCCCCTATTTCAACCCCTTAAAACCCATTTTTCGCTTTAATAGGTACACTATTACTCAATCCTGGTTATAAACTATCTGTTTTCCAAATTTCATTCGAATCCGTTCTGTAGTTTTTGCGTGAAAGAGGAACAAACATCCATCCATTCTCACAAATTTTCGCATTTATAATATTAGTAGGAAGTAGGATTAAAAGTGGCACCCCTTGGATTTGTTCATCAAAGGGTATACTATCTCCAAAGTGTTTATTTTAACAAACATTGGACATCACAATTACTTTCGAATTTTATATAAGTAATTATATCGTTAACGTGTAAAACGTTGCATTTGCAAATGGTCGTGGCAGTTTTTTTTAATAGCTACTCATGGCATGGTATGGAGAAAGCCCTATCTAGTACCAATATGAGTCGGTATAATTTGAATTACACAGCACTCTGTGGTCAATAGAAACTAGTATCGTTTGTCGTTTCAGTCGTTTGTCTCACAAACGAGTTCATATAGTTTAAATACAGCCGCACTCTTAACGAATGGGCTTTCCAAAACTTAATTAGGCAAGTTCCTTAAACATTGCATAGCTGATCTCTAAAATAATTCAAACGCGTGACCGGGAAATTATGCCGCCACGGCCGCGACAAACGCTTGCGTGTTTTAAGGCTGGTCAGCGCCATCTAGTTTCAATCGGCGCGCGGAGCACAATCATGTTACTGTTGTAGCAAGAAGGTGATATGAACGTAGATGGGTGCCCAATGTAAAATGCACCCTCTTCCTTAGCTGTAAAGGCATAGTGTCTATTAACACATGGTAAATATTTGTCAAACTAGGCGCTGCCTTTACTTTTGAGTTATTTCTTACTAGCTGCGCCCCGCGGTTGCACCCGCGTAGTGCCTGTTCCCTCGGGAATACTGGAATAAAATATAGCCTATGATACTAGCTGGTAATGTAGCTTTCCATTAGTGAAAGAATTTTTAAAATCGATGCAGTGGTTTAGCCGAAACCTTACATATTTCCGTACAAACTTTCATCCCCTATTTTTACTTTACCCCCTTAAGCGTAAAAATGTTACAAACTTTGAATGTCATATTTCCGTCGCTGGCGGATATGACATTGACACATGACATATTGACATGTCGACATACATGACTTTTTTTATTATATATTAATCGATCTTACGCATTAAGATCTTATATGAAAAAATTTTGCAGCTCCAAATATACATAACTTTTGGAGCAATCGACTTTTTTCCTTTTCACATCTCCCATTTTAACGTCACGTCTCACGTCTCACGTCTTATACTTGACAAAGCCTGATGTCTAATTAACGATTCACATGTTTTTGTGAACTAACGTTGATATTTTGTTATATCAACCTACACTCAGTAACTATAATAATTATACCAGTAGGGATAGATCAGTAGGGATATGTGGAACTGCCGTATTCGTTAAACTAATTTACCGATTTACCAGAAAAAAGTCAAAACCTTAAAAATTGCTATTTTAGACACGTCAATGTTGATTTATTTCTAATTGATATGCAAAAAATATCTTTAATTTGTAATACGAACTCTTTGTTCTAAATACGCGATAGAAGCGTCACCTATATGTTGTTTTCTGGTTGCCTAGCATTCTGTTTCAGACATCTTCCTAGTATTAAATATATAAAAGAATGATATATAATTTTACTATTCAGAAGTAGTTTATCTGCATCTAAATACTATATTTCCTATAGTCAAGGTATTCCCGCCAGACACGGATTTATTTATATCTAATTAAAAGTAAAATAAAAATAATATAAAGAACGGAAAGTATGGGTGATACTCGCTGGTATTGTATCCTTAAAAAATTAAAATATAAAATTACAAACATTGAATGTCACATTTATTTATATCTAATCAAAAGCCTACAAAATAAGTTTCAAGCTTCTAGCTTCAAAAATGACGAAACTTTCATCCCTTATTTGAACCCCTATAACTCTTTCATCGCATTAAAAAGTAGCCTATATCCTTTTTCAGACTCTAGACTATCTCTGTGCCAAATTTCATTTAAATCGGTTCAGCAGTTTAGGCGTAAAAGCGTAACAGACGGACAGACTGACTGAGTTACTTTCGCATTTATAATACAACTAGGGAAGTAGGGATTGCGCCAGTCATGTCCTTGAATACAAGGCTTATATACGGGTAGTTATTCCAACAAGTTCAAAACACTTACCTACAAATACCGGCCAAAACCGGCTCAGCGTCGTAAAAGGAAATAAATACGTTTTTGGTAAAAATATATTTTTCAGACAAGCTTTAGTAAAATATGTATTCGTTACCAGCCAGCTGTTCAGAATGAGTTCAAACACCATCAAACTACCGTCAGTCACTGAGAAGTTCCGTTGTCTACCTTCCGTCCCTATAATCAGATCAGCTCGTTGTCACCATACAATTGTATTGTCATCGGAACTTGACCAGCATGCAAAATTTCAACTCAATTCAACAATGGGAACTGCGTCAAAATTGAATAGCAAAATGCAACCCGAACAAACATTTGATTTCAGTCTCGTGGGATTGACCGCGAGCTAATGGCCGAAGCAATATAGTTCGGCAACATACGACCCATTGTTACAACGTAAATCAACATCCAAATGAAATGAAAATAGCTAGCCAAGTTGCGAATCGAGTCTTGCGTATTCAGAGTTTCGTTGACCATAAATCTTATTTGTCTACAGTCGATATAATTAAAAGAGAGCTGCTCTCTCTTCTCTTCAGCTGCTTCTTCTTCTTCCCGTATTCAGCATTTGGACAATATGGGCTGATGATAATGATGGTAGTGGTATAGGTAAGAAAACGTAGGACGAAAATCGTGGAGGTGGGGAAACGGATTCACAAAATAGAAGTGAGGATGGGCAGGTCATTTGACTAGAAAGGAAGACGGCAGATCGACTACGGCAGTGACGGAATGGTGGCCAAAAAATAGTCGGAAATTAAGAGACAGACCACCTGCCGGATGGTCAGACGACACCACTAAGGTTGCAGGAAGGCAGTAAATTCTTCCGTCGCAGGACCGAATAGAATGGCGTGCACATGCCACCCAACAGTGGGTTGATGTGAGTTGAAATAAATAGATAGATGGATAGATAAACTCTTTGTTAACACCACAGAACAAAGAAAACTTAAAAACTAAAACAAAACTAATTTAACAATTAGTGTCACAATATGCGGTCTTATCGCTGAGAGCGATCTCTTCCAGACATCCATGTATGGAGAGAGTAACAAGAAGAAGTATTAAATATTGAACAGTTTTTAGTGTTATTAGTGTATATCTAGATGTATACTTTTTACTTTGTACCTTTACTTTGTATTTACAAGGTTTAAAAATGTGTAACATGAACATGTTCAATCAATCGGTTTCTAAAATTAGGCCGTCCGTAACATTTATTTTCAATAATGCTAACTTTGACGTTGACACTATCATGTGTAAATCTCAGATAACTACCTAAATAACTCTATAAGCCCTATGACGAACTATTGTTGCCACAGCAATAGGTTTTCCATTCGACTAAGAATCCCCAAAACAGTACAAAATAAAAAATCTGCGATACTTTAAATTCACTATGGCAAAGCGTATTTCATGAACAATGTTGCCAATATAATGAAACAATATACAAATATTTACCAACTGCAGTTCAATTTGCATTTTACAAAAGCGTCCGATGTTTCAGTTAGCAAAATAATATTGACGTGCCACAACTTGCGGAAAATTTCTTCTTTGTAGACATTTTTACGTTTCATTTCAGCTTGACTCTGCTATAAAGACAGCAGAATTTATTTTCACTTCACTTGCTTGTTTGAAACATACTAACTCGTAGCAGTTTCGTAATTTTTACACGCTTTTTATTAGCTTTAGCTATGTATGTATGTTTGTAACCGACTTCTTTGGCGCGATTTTGACTCACTTTAATTTTAGTGTAAGTTTATTGTGTTAAGTTACATTGATTTAAAATCTGTTGATCGAGAAGAAAAAAGTCATAATTATAATATCGTCAATTCTGCAATGCAAAGTTCTGGGTTGCACTGTTATTGTTGGGCAGGCGTTGCGCTTACCATCGGGTGAGAGACATGCTCGTCTCGTCACTCTGTTAAATAAAAAAAGTTATTGTTAGACTAGGCTGCTGCTATGATTGAGAAGAGCTTTGCTACTAATTTTCGAGCCAATTTCCGTCATTCAATTGTGTTGCAATTTTGCATTCTCGTCAACTTCCTGTATCACGATAATGTTATCGAGGCAGCGAACTAATCTAATGATAGAGGCGGAAGGTAGGTTAAGCGCTCACGTTGATTAACTTGACTTTTATGTGTATTTCATGAAAATACTTATCAAAATCAACTTTTCAATCAAATACTTTGCCTTCTTCTTCGTATCTATTTTTATGCTATCATAATGTAGTATGTAAATCAGAACCAACTACACTGCTATGATGAAATTTGGCTGCTTAGAGAGCGCCGATACTTTCAAAATTACAAGAACCGATTTATTGGAAAGTCACTTAGGAGGTTCCTCTTCTCACTTACTGTTCCGCATTATTCTACCAGGCTACAAAATAACACATACCAAAGACAGCGAAATGAAAAATGCTATGCGACCTTCCATTAACCCTGTTCCAGTAATTCCAATGTTACCCGCAAACCGTTACGGGAGTGGATGAGTCAAAACAATACGCAAATATTCGGATTGCTTATCCTCCGTTGGAGTGAGGCAATTAGAAGCTGCTTCGTTTGGCTCTGCGAAAGACCTTTCTGGCAGTAATCCCAGCGATGCAAGAGTCCGTAATGCTTTAGACAATTGTTTCGATTGTTCAAACTCTCTCGATTGTTCTCGATGATTTTCTTTCCGAGTCTAATTTAAGTATATCCGAGATGTTTTTGAATATCGGAAAAGAAATAATCGCGATCGGCCCCAGCACCTGTGACCTGTGTTATAAGCTTAGATTGATTCGAAATTAGGAGGAAAGTACGCGTCGGTAAGCGAGCCGACTTGGCTTAGCCAAAGAACATCTCAATACCAATGGTTCAATCGAGAAACAAGATGAAGATTCAGTTGTAATTTTGCACCGTATACGATTTTTTCAATTGTCGAATAATCTCGGAGTGGCCCAACACTAAGAAAATTTTTTTGGCAAGCAGTCTGCGCCGGTAACTTTAATTCGTCGTTTTTCGTTTAAATTTCTACAGCGTCTACGGGAAATGATTGGTCTTCCAATAAAGCATTACACTAGTACATTTCACGAGTAAATCTGTACAACGAGAATTGTAACCGCTACGTTTCAGATGCTAGTATTTATTCCTTCACACAGACTATAATATAGATGATAGATCTACTATTTCATCAAATACATTGATAACAAATTGTCATTTTATAATATCTATTCCATTTTAACCCAGCGTCGAAAGTTTGTTCCATACACGTAAAAGTAAAATAATTATGTCCGTTTTAAGTAATATTAGTACCTTTAAAATACCTGGAGGCCTACCATGACGTATTATAGCGATTCAGTTCAGGACCTAAACTGAGCCGCGTCGCATAAGCGTACCGTGACGTCTTATTTTTCATGTTGCTGCCATTTTCAACCTAAACTGGATCCAGTTAAGGTTGAAAATTGCAGCAACCTAAATTGAGTCGCTAATAAGCCAATCTCAACCTAAACTGGATCCAGTTTAGGTTGAAAATGGCAGCAACATAAAAAATAAGACGTCACGGTACGATTATGCGACGCGGTTCAGTTTAGGTCTTCAATTGAATCGCAATAAGAGGTCATGGTATGCCTCCTGGTCAAAATTATAACTATGCTGTAAATATTGCCTACTATTGATATAGGTATCGGTAATATTAATTGAAAGTCAGATTACTACATAATTCCTTCCACGTGGCTGCTCAGAGCAATGGGTAATTACTTACCTACAAATTATCGCTCTCAGATAGCTAGGGGAGGATATAAATAGATAATAAATACAGTCAGTAGGTTTAATTTGTCGTGACATTATCGTCTACTAGTCGCTTTGGCATAAGGACAAGACCGAAGGATATTTTTGCAGCTGGATACAGAGTTTAACGTCACAAAGAAAAAAAATAAGAAGAAAAAAATAAAGACTTCATTGATTATTTGTCTCCGTTATTATCAAAGGATAACTAATGGCTAACCACAATTATAAAGAAAAGGTCAATTTAATAAAACAAACGATGTCCATAATCATTAATCATAGTACCAACTCTTCAAAGCGTAATTTTTTCATATTATAATTATTCATGTTTGAAAGTATGTTAGTACAAAGTTATGTCAGTCTTGTCCACTTGTCTCTGTAATCTTGTCCTTATGTTTAGGAATTCACATGTTTACGGCTTAAAGCAATAAGTCGTAAAACAATAGAATTTCTCTTCACACTTTACTCGACATTTTACCTCAGAACAGGCATCTTTCTAATTATTTGAACAGTACTTTGTTGTTTGTCGAAGGAGGTAGTGCCGGCGTTTGGTATCAGAGTTTGTTAGGCCGCCCAAGGGCCTCTGACGTGACTTAACAGGGCTTGCCAAGCCGCCCCTGACGTGGCTTAACCAATGCAATAGGCCCTGAGTCGAATGCCTTTTTTTTGCCTTGTCTTGATCATACTTTGCAAGTACATTGGGAAGACAGTGCTCCTGGCCGAGCGCTCTTTTGGTATAAACACATTATTGAGTGCTCTTCCTACTTGATGGTGAGAGAGGGGTGAGAGAGCTTCTCGAACCCTATTCTACCGACGAGCCCGAGAGGCCACCCTCGCACTTCCTCAAACTGAATTGCTAATTTACCGTGTAGGCACACGGTGGGTTAACACACACTCAGGGTGTTTTTAATACAGCTGTGCCAGCCAGTCACATTATATCCCTGGATTTTTTGATTGACTGGTGCTCCACAAAATTCAAATATTTACTTGACCACAGCACTCTCTCAGCTTCGTAACATTTTACTATCTTGTACTCGCTGCGTGTAATCAAGGTATACTTCAAGGCATTTTGTAGTGGAAGGCCTCTTCTGCAAGAGACCGCCTGGGTAAGTACTGGAAAGTACCTTTGCTAAATATTCATCCACCAAGCAGTAGTGTGCTAAAATTACTGTGGTCCAGTTTGAAGTGCAATGTTTCCAGCAAAATTACTGGGCATATGAGACTTTAGAGCCGATGCCTTAGGGTGACGAGCGCAGTGCACTGCCGCGCGAGATTATGCAATGCAAAGTTCTGGGTGGCACTGTAACTGTTATGGGCAGGCGTAGCGCTTACCAACAGATGAACGACTTGTTCGTCTCGTCACTCAGAGAAATAAAAACAAATGTTTTAGGGTGCTTATCGAACCGATACGAAGTTTTGTAGTGTATCCAAATCTATCAAACTCAACTATTTTATAACAGAAAGGGAGAAATAACAATTATTCTGTCACGACTGTACAAGTGTACATAACAAGAAACACCCTGTAGAAGCCCGAGAGCCTGTAGACCTGTTGTGTCGTGATAATAACTCATTAAATTTTCTAATGCAACAGTTTCTACTGAATTAGCTGGATTCATTACAAAACCTATTATTACAATAAGTTAATTATTGCCAATACAAGTGATTGCATTAATTCCTCCTCTCCCCCTAAGACTAAGGCGGCCGTCACCTTACCTTCGATAGGGTTGCCGATCTATCCCTTATTGCGCCAAACGTTTGACTGTTATGGCTTCCAGTAGCAACCCTGAATACATATGGACCTATTACCCGAATCTTGGGCCAGTTTTTACCAAATCCGACTGTACAGAATTCTATATAACTCGAATTGAATTGATTTTTACCCGACTCCCATAAAAGGGCTTGGTGTTTATTTTTTTATATTTTCGAACCATTGACACGAAAAAAGAAATCGTCTACCCATATTAGTCCCAGGAGTGTGGGCTTCATGGCACATTCAACCTGTATATTATGTAGGATCTCCTACAGTAGAATACAATGTTTAACGAAGCTGTTTGGCACATACGTTTTCAACTTTTGGATATTGGGGATAAATTCAAATTCGTGTGTTGATTCGAAAGAAACCTTCCCTTTGATACAAAGAGCGAGGGAAGCCACATCGAGAAAACACGATAACAAAGGCTTTGTAAACAAATCTATATCTATAAAAATGTTATGTTGGTCTGTGTACGCTTCAAAAACTCAAAAAGTTCCGCACCGATCGAGCTGAAATTTTAGCATGATATATAATCCTCATCAAGGATGTTTTTATATATTTTTTTCGCCAGTGACATATCAGCGAATGTGCGAATGTGCCACAGCGAAGCGTGGCATCGTACAGCTAGTGTATAATATAAAAATGATTTGACTCGTCAGAGAATTAACGGTGGAATTCCTGTAATTATAAATTCCAATTAAACATAATTAATCGCAGGATTACTTCGGTCCATTCGTTATTCGTTTAGTTGATTTTCGGGTAATTTTAATAACGTATTATGACCTAAACAGTTTATTTATACTTGGTTTAATTAAGTGGTGTAAATTACCGTTCTGATATTCGTTTTCATAATTAATTATATTAAATTATTGTAATTCATAACGGTAGCTCATAGGTCTGCTTGTTTACAGGTTAAATAATAAATTTGCGGGTAACATAAAAATATAATCCTTACTTTTATATTATAAATGCGAAAGTAACTTTGTCTGTCTGTTGCTCTTTCACGCCTAAACTACTGTACTGATTGAAATGAAATTTGGTACAGAGATAGTCTAGAGCCTAAGAAAGGACATAGGGTACTTTTTAATACGAAGAAACGGTTGTAAGGGTTTGAAATAGGGGATGAAAGTTTGTATGGAAGTTTCGTCATGTTTGAAGCTAGAAGCTTGAAATTTATTTTTTAGGCATTTGATTAGATATAAATAAATATGACATTCAAATTTGAAAATATTTACCCTTAACAATCTGCCCGTAAAACTTCAAGTTAAAATTTTGTTAGGATTCGTTTTGCCACTTGTTCGTTGAAGTTTCACTTCTATATGTCCCAACCCCAGCACACATTTCGATATTTTAATCACTTCTCTTGTTACCTACTATGGATTAAATTCAGCTAAACCTCGTAGAAATTAAAATTACGAGAGCGGCTATCAATTTGCAACTTTCAAGTTTCACGGCTAATGCGTATCCAACGAGACGGTACCGAAAACAACCACAAACCGACTCCTGAATACGTTTAAACACTAATCCTCTTTAAAACCTTTATTACGTATTCCAGAAGAGCCCCGGATTACCTGCCCTAATGCTGGGATACTGGCATCTCTTCCTCCCACTCGCACTTATACATTTTCGTGTGTAGCCATCTCAGTTTAATGAATGATAGTCGGAGGAACAGTGGGGACCTGTGGATTCTATTTTAATTTAATACTCTTTGTTAAAAGGATGGGTGCCCAGCTGTGTACGATCTAATCCAGCTATGTAAAATGAGTCCTTCATATTATATTTTAGCAGGTATGCCTACTCAATTGCTATCTAACACATTATAGACCTTTTCTAAAAGGTCCTATGTGACCTCTAGGTCAGACAAATTCAAGGAGGTCTGATAGCTTTGGCAAAATCTAATCAACTCCTACTCGTATTTAGTATTCTGTCTATCAGTCACACTATGAGAACGCATATCTTCCATTTTCGGGTAAAAAAAATATTTACCTACTTAGTTATGCACCATACAGTCAAGGTGCAGTCAACGTCACGATTCAATAAAGTGTAGAATGTATTACTCAAATTTCCTGGGCAGTTTTTTTTTA
Source organism: Campaea margaritaria (assembly GCA_912999815.1). Classification (NCBI taxonomy): domain Eukaryota; kingdom Metazoa; phylum Arthropoda; class Insecta; order Lepidoptera; family Geometridae; genus Campaea; species Campaea margaritaria. The sequence continues at coordinate 15,603,312 of OU538788.1, forward strand.
TTCGACGCTACGCGCGCCTGTTTAACACGAAGATACACGAAGTCAGAGAACACGACATGACACGTTTTTTGTGTTTGTGTTATTTGCCTACTCAACAAGTCAACACTAACTTTGAAAAAAAAATTAAATGTACTTCTTTCCGGTTCCCCCAACAATTCGTCGAATTTTCACTTGTAAACCAGACTAGTTCTCGGTGTGAATGAGGCTGGAAGAAAAAAAACGGTTGTCTGTAAATTTCGTTTACGGACGATATTATAACGTGACAACGTCTTAACAAAACATTAATAAAATGATTGCATACTTTTATTTATAAAATTGAATAATTTCTTAATAATAAAAGTATAAATACTCGAAATTATACTAATAATCAGATTTTTTAAATGCACGAATAATTAACCTGTCAAGAAGAGAAGAGAGATAGATGCGGCGCAAGCGTACAATGAGCGTAACGGGATAATGTGTAAACTTTTTCGTGCATGCAGCCGGCGTTCATCGATTTATTAGACGTTGTCACATAAAAATATGATAATTATCTTAATTTATTGTCGTGGACAATTTTTAATATAGGCCTAGAATGTGTTTTTACCATTACTATTGTCATAGATCACCTAACCGTTGTTTGTAATGTTTCATAAGAAATATTAGGTTAACAGTGCTATTGTGTCTATTCCGACTACTTAAATAAGTGCAAGATGGAAAAATATTAAGATGAAAACGAACAATCATCAGTCACTGTCCGTCGCTTAGTTGTGTTTCTGTTCTTGAGTTGGGTGCCTTCAAAATCTAAGACGGATGGTTTTTGGGTTGTTTTTACATAAAACTTTCATAGTAATACATTATTTATAGGCCCTTTCTAGCATTGGAAACTTCAGGCCTTTTATTTCACAATATTATACACCCTTACTAGCACTATATTCATGAACAGTGAACCCAATACCTGAAAAACGCATTAAAATACAAGTTTTCTTGAAAAAATACGTTTCTACAATCAAGCTTTTATAAATACAAAGTACTGGAAACGGATCCAAAGGAGCCCCAACAGAATTAATCTATTCTAAGTCACCAAGGAGTTTCGCTATCTACCCTCTGTTTCTATCGTCAGATCAGCCCGCTGTTCGTATTGTAGTATCATCGAAACTTAGCACGCATGGAAAATTTATACTCAATCCAACAATGAAAACTAGGACAAAAGTGCCGCTCAAGATTTGTTCCAAAAATAAAATAAGATCTGAAGTTAAAACGAACCTTGCTGAAATCTACCGTTTCTCACAAATCTACCGTAACTCTGACTGAAAACAATAGATAACTCTGCCAAAGTGGCCAACTGGCCGTATGATAACTCGGCCACCGGAGGCCAAGTGACTAAAGTTCCTGCTAGCCGGAAGCTGTCGCCGCGATAGCGCGAAACTTTACCAGTTAGTTGATAAAGTGTCCGGGAATAGTTAGTTGCCGATAGAGACACCCCTAGGATTGTAGGTAAGGTACGGTCCGCACGTAACCGTACTTACAAGTAGGTGTATGTGAAGCGTTGATGATTTATGTGTTTCGGTCGCTGGATAAGCAGTTTCTGATGACGTGTAATTTTGTAGATAATTTATAGATATAATAACCTTTACAGAAACTTGTAATGATCTGACTACAAAGACAAGTGGCATACGTGACGTAAATAATAATTATATTGTAGTGCTTTACTGTTAAATGTAGGTACCCACAAGCAATCTGAGTCTGAATGAATAAATTGTATACACAAATAGTAAAAAAATTGCTTGAAATAGTGGTTAAGCTTATCGTCTTAGCACTGAATTACAGGTTTGTGCATTTGATAAATCAGCTAACGCCTGCCAGTTTAAGCGTAGCAAACACTATTCTTACGAATTGCTATTCAATAAGGATCAGGAATATGGCAGTGGAGGCTATCCTACTTTAGTTTTGTATGAGTTTTAAAACAAAGGGTTGAAGTATTAGGCACACTAGAAGTAAACAAAAACCACTGAACTTCCCCAGCACTGGATCAATTCACACAGATGAGAACTTATTTCGGTAGAACTCAACGTAAGTTTGTTTCACAATGAGATACAAGTAGGTAGGTACTTACAGTTTTTTTTAAAACAAATATTAGTTTATTTTGAAACATAAACTATTTTGCTTTCACACTAGTTTAAGCTGTGTTTTAGGAGTCAATAGCTTTTTCTATATTATCATTATACCGTCTCGTATCATAACAATTATTTTGTGAAATCTTTTGTTTTCTCTAGTTAACACTGTACGCATGTCCATCGAGGAGTTAATACGTATTTCTTTTGTCTCCAGTGAGGATGGGAGCGCCAAGTCTTCTCCGGTGCATTGGGTGCGTCCTACTTGCCTTGCTTGCCGTTGTGGCTGCCGCCTCCTACGACCGCGAGCGGCTGGAAGTAGCCAAGCAGATCTTGGAGGAAGTGCCTCTTATTGACGGGTAAGTCTGCATTTCATATCACAAACAGGTCTAAGATGAGAAATTGGCTAAATATAGTCGAAATTATATTGTCACCGAAGCAGGTCTTATTCCAGCGCCTGAAATAAAATACTTAGCAAATAGCTCATACAGGTATTCAACTAAGAATTTTATTTCAGGCGCATTCAGAACACATACTATTTTTATTTATTCTGCGTTAAAAATTAGCATAAATTCAAAACTTTAATGCTACTGAAACATACACTGAAAAATACAGTTATTTACAGAATGACCTGTGCCTAGTCTACGTCAAATAAATTGTTTTGTCCGCAGGCACAATGACCTCGCTTGGAACTTGAAGAAGTTTCGCGGCAACCTGATCAACGAATTCGAGCTGGACACTGACCTGACCGTCGTGGAGCCATGGTCCATCTCCAAGTACTCGCACACTGATCTTCCTCGGCTCCGGGCGGGCATGGTCGGAGCTCAGGTTAGTAACTATACCTACTATTTAATTCATTTTCAAGATATACCTATTGGGCTCTTGGTTTGGCCCACTTAGTGGTTGATGCTGTCCACAAGTTTAAGTTCAACGGACTCACCAGTACGTTGGTTTTAGAACCAGTCAATTTGACCAAATGAAACTGAACTCCAATCCTACTGGTGTACAAACTGGGAATTTGGGAATCTGGGTCGTAACCGTATCGAACCAGTGATTTTGAGGGGGGAAATTCGAACACCCACACTTTTGCCCAAACCTTCAACGACCTTATGAATTTTGCGCATTTGTTTATTAGGAAATCTACAAGCTTTTAGTTTGTGGTGTTGATTCGTCTTATTTGTTAACCTTTTAACCTTGTTAACCTACCTACGCTTCACGATCGCATACTTAGTAGTTGGCGGTCTGTAACTACTAAATTTTCATATGTTTTTAATATTAAAACAAAACTTTAAAATATGGTAAGAAATGATATGTAAATGAGTATATTTCAAGCGTTGTCGAGTCTCCAGAGAATACCCTGCTCGCTTTGTTTAAAACAAAATTTGTACACTCCGGCACAAAGTTGGCGTGAGTACTCCATGCCATTTTATTTTATAGTCTCTTCTGCAATTCCAGCCATATGGACCTTTCAAATACCATGTTCTGGAGCTCGGCAGTTTGGTCGTATAATATGCAATCTTACTTTGAAACAGTGGGATTTTAACTTGCTTCTTTAGATTAATCTAGCTGCGCTCAGCGGTGTTCTCGTTTTCTCGCAGAATTTCTGAACTTTCCGGAATAATACGTAGCCTATAGCACTCAAGAATAATGTAGCTTACTCATTGTAAAGGAATTACATAAGTAATCGAATTTAGCAGTTCTGGAAATTACCTTCTATAAGGAAACAAACTTACAATTTATATTTTTAAGTCGTGCGTTCAATACGAGTAGAAAAAAAGAAGAATTGGATAAAAGTTATATTTATTGCCAGAATAATTAAAACAATAACTGATTAATTGAGGGACAGTCGCTTTATCTTTAGTTAAAGTAACTAAGGATTGAAATGTCCGAATAATAAGTTACGCAATAACTATAAAAATATTAATTAAGCGAGGAAGACCCGTGCTCAGCAGTGGGACGATATGGGTTGATGATGATTCTATTCTAAAAGCAACTTACCTACTATTTATATTTTTTTAAACGTTTTTACAATTCCGATCCATTTACAATAAATTCGAACGCTATTTTATTATTATAATATGTCAATGAACGTTATTTTTTTTACGGATTGCAACGCTTAATCTCTTAAATCGTTCGTATACGAGCTCACGAATCCATTAAAAATTACGATTCGGTTCAAAAAGTTAAACATATTTTGTTAAATCACGAAACAGTTTTAAATGTGAATATCTATTTGCTTCTAACGAATAACAAACAATCACAGACGTCAATGACAGATGTATATTTAACTAGATATTGAGCAATTGGGTTTTATTCAGTCCTAGTAAGTAAATAATTATAATTTAGTAACTGGTAACACAGGTATGAGACAAAACCGAAGTAAAGTACGTTTTAGCCGGTTGAAGTATACTGTATTATAATTTATGGCCCAAGAGAATTTAATAGTGAGCACAGAAATTAACGGCCTATTTAGTGAACATTTTAAACATAATAAATAAAGCAAGGGTTGCCATAACTTTTGGTGTATGAATAACAGGAATTACTCATATTTTGCGGATCCGTTATCGCCACGCGACCAGCCCGTCTCAGTCTCAAAAACGGTAGGGGTGCCCTTAAAAAAGGAACCCTTTGAAGGTCCAACGTGTAATATATTTTGCCAAATAATTCTCCAGTTGGCAGGAAAAATATTTATTGCCAACATAAATTCAAATTAGTCCGGCCTTCTATCCGGGGCAGAAAAACAGAGATCGGAGTAAAAATTCCCTTTTTATGGTTCATTTAACACGCCCTAATGCAGAAACGGTTTTGTTTGTCGTGAGGTGTTGTGAACAGGAAACTTGTGGACAGGAAAGGGGTAATTTTATTAATTGCCACGTGGTCAGGGTAGCGGAATACAGCTCAATAGACATTATCATCATCATCAACCCATAACGTCCCACTGCTGGGCACGGGCCTCCCCTCACTTTCGTGAGGAGGGTTAGGCCATAATCCACCACGGGGGCTCGGTCCGGATTGGTGGATAACATACGAAAATTATTAAATATTTTTAGGGTATGTGGATTTCCTCGCGTTGTTTTCCTTCGCCGAAAAGCGAGAGATAATTACATGTAATGCTATTATTATTATTCACAAATAAAACTTTGAGCGAGCTGTATTCATAAAAAAAGTATCGAACGTCACTTAATACTGCGCAGTACAATATTGTAGAAGGAAATTTTATTAAACGTCACTTAAACTTTTTACGAATAGGGGATGTAGAATTGTAGAAGAAGGTATAAGTATACAAAAACAATTAAAATGTTCATTATTACAAAAGTTATTTGAACTTCCGCGAATTGAATTCCATACTATAGGTAGAGGAATGTCAAAGTTATGTTTATATATTTGCTTTTTATTTTTGCCTATTTTTTTTTTAATTCTTTTTTAATTTGCGCTTGAGTTAGATTCGGTTATTGTCTAGTAATTAAAGATGTTCAATCAATATTAGCTTAAAGGCTTTATAAACAGGATAAGACAAGAAATGGAAGTCGAAACGGAAGACAGCCTCCATCGCTATATTGGTCCTATTCTTATTGAATAAGGTATGTTTTTAAAAAGCATTTTAAGCATCTGATGTCTGATGGAACAAATTTTGGTGTGTGTTCAGCGCCTCGCTTCAATTATCTTATGTATTTTAACAATTATTGATCATCGGCTTAACAATGGGGGCGTAGGTTTAACGGATTCGTGGTAATCTGACTGACGGAAGCTTTGATGCGGTGGGAAAGCAAACTTGCCCACAGTACCCTATTGACTCGTCACACAATCACGTAGAAATTGTACTGTTAAATTATTAGTTATGGATACGTGAAACGTTAATACTATTTAAAATTTAAGATAAAAGATAGTAGAACATTGTGTCATTCATGTTTGGTGGAAGGCGATAAAATGCAAGAAGGAAATAGCATAGAATAGAATAGAAAAACTCTTTATTGTACACCAGAAACAAAATTAAACACAGGACAGAAAAATTACAATAAAATAAAAATGAAATAGTTTACTTTTATGTTAAAAATCCGTTTTTTTAATTTAAATAACACAAAACTAAGTCTGTGAAAGCCAAGAGTACGTCCGCCTTCCTTATAGAAGGACGTGATTTCAAATCCCAGTGCGGGCACGTACCGATGTGATTCTTGGTAAACATAATTGTTACGTAATTATCACTCGCTTTTCGGTGAAGGAAAGCATCGCGAGGAAACCCACATATCTACCCGAGAATTATTTCGAAGGTACGTTATCCACCAATGCGGACCGGGCCTCCATGGTGGGTTATGGCCTTATACTCCGCACGAAAGTGAGGGAGACCCGTGCTCAGCTATGAGACGATATGGGTTGATGATGGTGATGATACAAAAACTTACTTAATTACAAAAGAAAAATGAATGTATGAACCCTGTACCCTGTGGTAGCCTGAATGTCCCTGTGGGTAACTAAAATAACCTTTTCTATACAAGCTACCCTATGTAACTTAACTAAACTCAACTTAAGAGATCTTAGCCGATCACCAAAGTTTAGCAACGGCACCAGTGACCCAAACTTTGATGGTTTAGCGGCATAGCATCTGAGAGGTTCGGTGTTTTGAAGGACACATGCCGATCTTAGTCGATAATAGTCATTAAACTATGTCAGAGAGCCTTCGCCAGCCTGCTAAAGTCTGACACGAGGCGGTACACGGCCTCATCTAAGATCAATCTATCGAGAACTACAACATTAGCTTTTTAAGTGAACAAAAAATGACAGTGTTACTATTGTATACCGAGGCGAACGGATTGCTAATAATAAATTCGGTTGTATTTCAAAATCCGCGGCTAACTTAATGAAACAAATCAGCGCAACACATTGCTTCTATCCAATTAGATGCGCCGAGAATGATTTAGCTTGACACTACCACACGGGTCAGTTGGAGCGACGCTACTCAGTGGACCGCTCTTTTGTAAACAGTCATGCTAATTGTCTCAGTTGTGACGCTAATTGCTAATATATTATTTATTACATAACTAGCTGCAACCCGCGACTCGTCCGCATGGAATTTAGAGAGTTAAATTTTTAGTCATATCATCTGAACTCTTATTAATATAGAAATAAAATATACACCAAAATGTAAGTGAAGTTTCTTGTTTTAATTTGCGTAAATTTCATTGAAACCTATTGAACCGTTACGGAGCCTTTGCGACACAGACAACAAAGCTAGAAACGGTAATTTCTCATGACATAAAGCTAGATTCACATTTGTCTGACGTGTCGTGTCGTGATGCATCAGAAAGGCGTATGAAACATTTACTTAATATGTTATAACGGCTCGTGTTAAATGTATGAATATCCTGAATGGTATACCTTTAGTATACGTTAGTATATGTATCTTTCTGATGCATCACGACACAACACGTCAGGCAAATGTGAATCTAGCTTTAGACTTCACAAAAATAGCAGTTTCTTATTTTCAAATTACAGACAAACACCTCAACTTTATTTGGAAAACCAACAGCTTTATAATTACATCTAAAACAGTTTTGGTATAGCCTAATTGATTAATTGGTGTAGACAAACACGTACTCCCAAAAGCAAAAGAAATTCAATCACTAAAAACGCGAATGCTCCTGTAAACCGAAAACAAGTTCTTTGTCAAACATTATGGGTCAATGTTCACTCAGTAATCGAGTTGGGCCGTTATAAAACTACCGGAAGTCCTCGTCGAACTCGTAAAACAGAAGTTTCGGGAACGGAGAAAGTGTTGAGCAATAAAGTCTTTTATTTGACAAGGATTCAAAATTTTATCAGTTTCACAGGGATTCAAATTAAATTTATCGAGCTCGTAAATCCGAAAAACCGTATGAAGGGACATTATATAGGCAACTAACATCTGTAACCTACTGTGTACTTTCCAAAAGCATATTATATACGAATTACTTACATAAGTTGGAGAAATTTACAGGTACTTAATGGATAGGTAAGTAATATGTGTTCACAATATTTTTTTTAGAAATAGTATTTAAATGTATTTTTGTCGACTTTTAAATTATGAAAAAACCTATTTTTTTAATAAAATATTATACAGTATACTTTAAGCTGAAAAATTGAAAAATTGTATATTCTGTTGTCTGCTTGTGTGGTTATTAATTTTTTGAAGTGAGTATTTTTTGTCGAATTATGAGAGAAATTTTATAGGATAATCACATTTTTCTGTTACGCTCTACCGTCACGTAAGAGTTCACACTTTAACATGAAGGTTTATTGAAAGAAGTTTAAAATAAGATAGAGTTCGGGAGTAAGAGGTCATAAGAATAAGAATAAGAATAAGAATAAATTTTATTGTATAAAACTGTGTGTATAAAGATCTTAAAATTATTTATGTAGCAACAGTCCATATCCATTTCGGATGTACAATATATATTTTTTTAACAATTATTAGAGACATAGTTCTAAGTTAGACATTATCAAAGAATTCGTTAAGACTATAGTGGACTTTACATATTAACCGGTCTCTTAAACTTTTTTTGAATATATTACCACTCAAACATTTTAAATCTGATGGTAGATGGATATAAATTCGAATAGCACTGATAAAGGAACTTTTGTAGTACATAGTATTATTAATTTGGGGAAATCATAGAGTATACAAAGTAAAAGTTTTGTATTGACGTCTCTTTTCAGTTCTCAGTTTGATTAAAGACGTTAAAGAGTTTAAAGTTTTTTTTTGCTTTCATTATGGCTTTAACAAAGAACATTGACGGATCGGAATAGAAGGAATAGTTTCATTTCCTACACGTGTAAAAACACCCTTTTTTATCTCTTTTATTCTTTCATGCGTCCCCCACATCACCAATATTAACCGATATTTCAAGTAAACTGCTGAAATTCAACTAAATATTCCTTAATTCAACTACTCATACTCGTAGCGTTCGCTTAGATGCGCCACGGAAATAAAATTGACAATCGTTAGATATCGTAGACGTGTAACGGCAACTAAACGAATATATACTCGTAGAGCGATTAGTTTCGTCAAGATATTGATGTATGACGTAATTTTGAGAAAATTCCTGCATTTAGACGTGTACCTTATTAAACGTTGCTCCGGCGAAACGCCTTCAAAAGGTTTATGCTAACGAGACGTCAAGCTCGTTGCTATTATGTTTTGAGCAGGAGTCTTTGATCATTTTGTACTGCCATGTCGTGCACTTTACTTGAGAACCTTCGACAATGTAACATTATTATACATTAATTTATATAGTAATTAAGCTGTTTTAGGCCTTCTATTTGCAAAAGTATCATAATTATCTTCTATTAGCAAACATTTTTTGTGTTTAAAGTAATTATTCCTTAATAATGTGAAGATCAAATAATGCCATATGCCAGTGTTTTGCTGCCAACAGTACCTCTTAGTTTTTAATTTAAAAGCTGTTAAGTAAGTTGTCACTAAGTTCCGTTTAGCAGAACAAAATTCTACGCCATATTGCCTCATAAAAGTTCCGTAGAGGCTCTACGAGATTGCGGCACCCGCTACGCTAAATACCAAAACTACTTAAGTTATAAGTTCCGCCATAATTTTGTACTTAAAGAGGATTATGTTATGACTTCGTACTTGTACATTAGAACAGGGGACATTACCGTTACTTTCACCTGTAAGTACCTCGTCGGTATAAAAAGGTTGCAAATTTTACGGGAAAAAAGAAAATTCAGGTGAAAAACTAAATAGATATGATCGAAAAGCAAAATGCTTAATGCTTTTCTTATTTTATTTAAATTCGTTTGCTTGATGGTAAGCGCTACACCTGCCGATAACAGTTAGCGCCTCCCAGAAATTAGTTTTGCATAATCTTACGCGGCACCGCACTGCGCTCGTCACCCTGAGATATCGCTTCTAAAGTCTCGCTAGCCCAGTAACTTCGCTGGAAACAGTGCTCTTCAAACCGGAACACAGTAATGTTTGCACACTACTGCTTGACGGAGGAATATCTGGTACTTCCCAGACGGTCTGTTGCAGAAGAGGCCTCCCAGTACCTTACTCAGAAAAACATTAAATTTATCCGTCTGAAACAAAGTATCATACTTAATATCGATTAATACGACATGACGCCCACCATGTCGTATTATTGCATTGCAAATATGCATCAATGATGCATAATTGCATATCAAATAGTGAATATTATGCCGCGCTGTACTGGCAGTTAAATCCAGCGCGCGGCTTTCAAAAATACAGGAATGGGGGTGTCTCTAGACCCAAACGCTTAATTTACTTTTTTATGCTCGAACATGACCGAGTCAACCCGAACCACCCCGAGATCGGCGAACGAAACGCTACCGCGAGGTAACTCGATCCCAACGCCATCTAGTTTCGTTTTGATCATTCCGCGAGTTTAGCCAAGGTCACTTAGGGTTGGTTGGGGGACCGGTGTGCAAGTACACGTATGTACTTCAGTTACTATTGTTAGGGTTTGTAAATTTGTTACAATTAATCGATATCAATTAACCAAATAGTTACTTCATACCTCTTTATGCTGACAACTTTTTGGTTGAGATCTTTTTGGTTGAGCAGTCGGACCTTAGTCGGACGAAAAGAAAAAGGGAAAAAGGAGGAATGTATGTCAGTGCGGCATTCGAAAATTGGAATCGAGCGAACGACTTTGTTATTTTAAAAAGAATATATGATTGTCTTGAGAAAAAGAAATAAAAGCAGTGAACGTGTTAAGTAATGTTTTATCTTTTAATAAGCTTACTCCGACGGGGTCTAGAATAGTGATAACCAGTCTTACACTATTAACCATAGACTCGCAGATTTTTATACAGAACTACTAAGATTAAAAAACAAACGTTGTTTTCAATGTTTGTGTTGAATTTTGGCAGGAATCCGCTAAAGTGGTAGTATTTTTTTTTTCTAAATCTTGTCTTTAATCGTGTGTTAATGTGTAATATTGGTGGGATATTAACTAATAACTGTTCGTTAACGTATACGAGTATAGGCAAATGATACAAACCCAAAACACGTGCCATATTGTGCTCTTTCCAAAACTCCCAAGAAGTTTTATTAAAGCACCCACCACTTTACTGAATGGTGACTTTAACTAGACCACCTACTACAGACACAACCGACAGTACTGACTGGGATTCGACATTTTAACTATAGCTAACCCTTAGTAGCTTGATAACTTAGAAAAAAGAACAATATTAATACATGACACTCGTTAAATGCACTTATCGTGCTTAGATAGAACGAAAACAAAACAAAACCTCGGGTTGTTATTTATCATGCTCATTACAACCAGTGAGTGCAGTTTATTATACACTAGCTACACCCCGCCGTTTCACCCGCGTAGTTCCCGTTCCCGTGGGAGTACGGGGATAAAATATAGCCTATGTTACTCGCTGATAATGTAGCTTTTTAAAGGTGAAAGAATTTTTTAAATAGATTTAGTGGTTTAGGCGTGAAAGCGTCACAAACAAACAAACTCACGTTCGCATTTATAATATTAGTTAGGATGCCAATCTATTGTATCAATCTATCTAGAGTAATTAAGCAGTTTATAATTTCATTGCGGGTGTTTGTGAGAGTGCAAAATATTTTGTTCCCGAATTAAATCATTACTACTTCATCATGTTTCTTAATAATTAAATATTTTAAAAAAGAAACATATTGGAAAATAAAAAAATAATCTTAAAACTTAACTTTAAATTTTAAAATTTCTCGCACAGAGAATAGCTATTGCTATTCACGTGGAAATGCAGCCAGTGTTCTTGACACCATGCACCATAGACACCTTCTTTTGTTAGATTTTAAAATTTTATTTTTAGTTAGTTTTCTATTTTATTATCGTTATTTAAATTGTGTCAATATATTTTTATGGTTTATATTCTACATTTACACCCAAAGAAACATCAGTTTTAGGAAAACAAATACACTTGTTTTGTTTCATTTTAGTAATTTAAATAAGCCATTTCTTATTGAAATATTCGTGCATGATCCATTTCAATCTCTTGCAGGATTCAGAAGGTTTTAATATAAATATTTGAAAGCGCTAATGAATTTGCGGGCACAGCTAGTAAGCAACAATTATTAATTAAATTATATTATTGTTTCCATTGCTTATAATGTTTCAGTGAACCCAAAAACGGAGTCCAAGTAAGCTTACTAAAATCTAGTAAGCACACATTCGTGAAATTTATGTTATCGCCCTGCCACTTCTTTATTTTGCGCGACGCAGACGCAAGGACGCGGAAAAGGCATAAGGCTAAGGTTTCTGAATTACCTCTTTTTAAGTGATTTTTGATAAAAGATTACAATATTTTTTCTCAATTACTTAAAATATATAAACCAAAGAATAATGCCTTGCTTTTTTTATCACCTTTTTCGTATAATTTATCATGATATGAGCGTTTCAAATTAGGTAGGCCTTATTTGTATAACTTACCTTAGATAAAAATTCAGTTTCCGTATGTTTCTATCCGCAAAACTTCACAAAAGATTCAATTAAACACTTTTACACTATATTGAATCTCTATATAGATAGGGTTTATTTTTATCCCAAAGTTCCAAAAACGGGGGAAAATATCTCAAAACCTTTTTGATTAAAAATAATCAGCCACAAAGAAGCGTGGCCGCAAACATAAGTACTCGTATACCGAGTAAACGACAAAACTTAAATATGTAGGCAAATACTCGCTACACAGTTTACTGTTGCTCAAAGGTAAAACGATAGTTATTCAAACTAAAGGAAACCCTATTCTCATAGACACGAAGCCAATAGACACGTGTTGAAACCGTAGCTGTAACGCTTCCCTGAAAAATATATTTTCTAGGAAAACCTACGGATAAAATCTTTGGCACGCAAAACAAATCATTCTTCCACACATCTAACACCGAGCCATCTTTACCTTTGAGTCCTGACGTGCAAAGCCGAGATTCCTTTGCATTTTTTCTAGTAATTGAATCTGCGGTGTAAAGGGATCTTGTGCTTATAAATTGGTAAACGGATTGATATGAGGGTAGCAATCTGGACGCAGAAGGTTGGATATCAGTTGCGACTCGCGAGGCATGCAAATAGACTGAGCCTATAGGCGGCCATATGCCACCCTCGCCGGCAGTTTGGACCCCGAGTATGTGTGGAAGGCTTTTTACTTCGGTTAGGTTTTGTTTTTGTTGGGGATAACGTAGATTGGCTACTTCGGATAGATAAACTGTGAACTTTTTTCAATACATTCCATTCTATACCGTACCCTTTTTTTTGAGGGGGGAAATACCGTCGCACTGTCCCTCCGCCGCGGGGGTGACGGAAGGGGGTGTGTGGGAAATGAACCCACTAAAACCCCCCGTGAGCAGTCCTCCACCGAGGTGGGGCAAGATGGGGTTGCGTTAACAGTCACCATCTGGCCTCTACGCCTGTACCCCCCCCCCTACCTGAGTGGGGGATGACCTGGCTCACCAAACTCACCTCTCAACCGATGCTGTTTTGTTTCCAGATTACAAAAACTGACATGTTGTTATGTGATAAATGCAATGCTAATCCAATCCATAGTTGTCCATCCATCCACCCCTGATGGTCGACAACCATACAACTTGCACCGCTGATATATCGGCCAAACGTATAGGCCGCCATGTTGGACTGACTTGTCGGTTATCGTTATCGGTCTCTGTGGACTAAAGGTATTGGATTTCGCTTAATATCCGCAAATGGCACGTCATTCATTACAAAAGCTAATTATAAATAGAGTTGCGACGTCTGTTCAAGAATAAATTTTGCCTACCACCATTTCCATACACATTATAATAAACAGTCACGCCTTTTTCCCATTGGGATAGGCAAAGACTTCATCTTCCATACTACACTAACCTCACTACCACAACCTCACACCATTCACCTAAGTAAATAAGAAGGATGAACCCTACATTAGGTACATTTTATTTTCGTACCATAGAAAATATCAAAAAATATCTTAAGTATTTTATTTCTTTCCTGACGATGCCGAGGAAGGCTCAGAAAGCGCTGGCGAGACGATTTAGATGCTTTCTTGGGCGACTGGCCACAAAGAGCAACGGAGCGAGATCAGTGGAAGGAGATGGGGGAGACCTTCGCCCAGCAGTGGGATCTGACGGGTTAATAAAAAGAAGAAAAAAAATCCTTTCATAAACATTATTTTGATTAAACTATTCCACAATAAAAATAGAAAATGAAGCGAATCGATTGAATCTTTCAATTAAAAACTTCCTCGTCTAGCTTTATGAAGCGGCTCCGAGCGATTTTCTCATTTCGACTCGGTCCGCGCCCGTACAGATTAATCCCGCTTCAGCCATTTAAATAATTTTACAGACAGTTCCTAGATTTCACTGCTCAATGGCTATGAAAATGAAGGTTTCTGGGAAGAACGAAGTAAAAACTTAAAGTAGAAGAATTTTCTTTTGAGGTGAAATCGGTACACAGAGAAACTTATCGAGGCACATATCTACCTAAACATCATAGTAAATAAAATAATAAATAAATAATAATAAAATAGCATCATCATCAGGGTTCGGATCCCGGGACGTCTCGTGGATTCTATTATTACTAAAATGATCAGTTTATTGATACATTGAGAACAAAAATATACTTCATTCTATTTATTGAGACAAGTGTAGAAGTCGATCTGTGCTGTCTCGTGTCCCGGCACTTACAAAATGCCAAGACTTCCCAAACCCAAATCATTATCACATCAACCCATACTGAGCACGGGACTAACCTAACTCTCGTAAGAAGGATTAGGTCATAATCCACCACGGGGGCTCGTTCCGGAGTATTGAATCACATACCTCCGAAATAAATCTGTGACATGGTTTTCTCACGATGTTTTCCTTCACCGAAACGTGAGTACATAATTTTTTACGAGAAACTCATTAGTACGTGCCCGCACTAGGATTCGAAATTGAAAACCTCTGCTTGAACGGAGAATGTTGGCTAAATATATATTTTAGTCTATAATATCTCGCTGTCGATGCGTCATATTTAAAGCTCCAAGTAACAATCCTTGAGTATAATTATGATTATAGAAACAACGGAGTTTCTAAGAAATCATGCAATTTCCTTGCTAAACAGACGGGTCTCTTCAGGCATTTAAAACATCGACTCCCTTGCTTCTCTGTAATCGCTTTAATATTGCAGAAACTCCAGCTCGAGTTTTACTTTAAGCATTTCTATCTCAAGGCAAAGGTAGTTTGTATAATTAGTTCAGGGTTGTTAGTTATCTATTTGTTAAATATGTTACAGAAAAAAAAACTGCCGGGTCCAATTCATCACATACAAGTATGAAAAACACACATTGAAAATAACGTGTTATCACAAAATACGACACTCGCATATAGCTTACCTACAAAACGCATCTAAATCTAACAGATAAAAAACCAAGCTCTTGTAGGAAACTCTTAGTGATCGTAACTATAATTATAACATTAGTATTAAATTAAAAACTCTAGGTACAACCACAAACGAAGGCAACCGCTATTACTAGGTGTCAATATTAACTCCAATAGCGATTCCCTTCCAGCCCTAAGTGACGGTACCTCTATGTCTCATCACGTAACTGCATGAATAATGCAGGCGGGTAACGAACCCGCACCCGGCCGAGATGCCAGCCTACTATTTCCATTATTGCTGCTACGATGACTTGTGGAATCCATTGTGGAACGAATATTCCAGGCATCGCTGTCGAAAAACGATTTACGCTAGAATCGTACCTATCGACACCCCGGACACGCAATACAAACAAGCTAATTTGACAACTCACACATATAAATCACGTTACACATGACATGTGTGTGTAAGTACACAAAAAACTACGGACACGCCATACAAAAAAGCTGGGCTGCTATTCGCTATGCCAGCTAGACTCGCGCTTGTTTTGTAACGTCAAAATAACGTGCGGAAAACAAGCGCGTTTCAGGCGCGTTTCGAGATGTTTTGAGGTTCAAATAAGTTCAAAGCGCATTATGACATCACGCGTTTTCGGTAAGGAATCTCATTTGGCATTGCGAATAAGGGCCCTGATTCGCCAACTCACATAATAATATATAAATGACGTCCCCCGCGGTTAATCAATGGTATTAAAATAAATGGTGTACATTAAAGAACAAATTAACAAAAATCTCCCGAAATTCCTATTTCCATGTACCAGCAACACATTCAAACTCACCATTTACGAATGTTGTGTGAATTCAATACTTAAATAATTGAAACAGTTTCCGACTAATCGTTTTATTCCATTGAATAATTTAATTAAACGGAACTCGGTGATGTTACCATTTGGTTAACCGATATTTGATCACAAAACCTCATATTTGCATACACGTTTATTATTAGCATTTCATGAATAAATAATTATGTTATTCTAGATACTCTAAAAAAACTTACGAACCTACGTAGGTACTTTTGCATGGTGTGGACATTTTTTATTATCCGACCACCATTGTATACAAATATTTGCAAAACAACAACTCTTATCGTAACAAAAAACATTCTAAGTTCAGAGACGCGGTACCCACTATAATATTAATGTAATAAGTTAACGCATAACTTTCTTACAATTTTCTTTGAATATTGGCATTTTACCAGTTACGTATTATATAAAACGTCAGTCTATGTCTATACCACGTCTCTTTAAGTGAGCGCCGAACTTAAGGTATACTTTATGTAAAAACACAAGTTAAAACAAATAAACGAGATGGATATTATATCCTCGTGTGTGCAGCGTTCAGTTTAAACAAAAGATTCCACACAATTGAGACACTTTTAGGTCGTAAACAAGAAGAGTGTGCTACAGAAAGCCAGGTTGCTACGATGAATGTTAGCGGAGATGTATGCGAGATGATGAGTAAAAGACGGATTGAAGTTTTTGTGTGAATGAGACCAGGCGGTAAGGATGTGACACAACCACGCATGGACTCTACACAGCCTATTGGTCTGGAGTTACAGATACCAATAGAGGGTGTCAGGGAGTTGGTGTACTGTTTTCCGCTGGGATCGTAGCATGTGGAAAGATGTAGTCTCCGCCTATGCCGACGAGAAAAAGTCGTGACTGTACGTAATGTATAAAAAAACAAAATTATAACCTGTAGTTGTCCAGAACCATACAAACCTTCAGACGAACTTGTTCTTAACAATCTTTGCTCCGTGTTCTTCAAATTGCTTCTTAGTGACCCATATTTTCTGCGCATCTGTTATTCCTGCAAACGTCGCTCCCCCAAGCCATGCCACGGTGTACGGCTCAGGAGAAACAACCACATTACATGGCTGCATGGTTAACTCTTCAACTTCTAACTGCAGCCTTTCGTTCAAGCCTGGAACGATCGCCAATCCCCCCCAGGGTACCACCGCCGCATATAACTCGCTGCGAAGATCCGCATCACATTTGTATGCCGCCGTCACCACTGCTTTCTGAAGTGGCATAAAGGGCGTCTGACACTCGGATACGAAGTCAGGTTGGAACAGTAACTCTGCAGCCAGGAACGCTTCATGACTGACATCAATCTCTTCACCACTCGGCAATGTATAACTCTTCTTGTACTCTTCCGATTCACACGTAGTGTGTCGTGTCACGTACATGGAGCGTTTGATCCCTTCAATGACATCGTTGGTTTGCAGACCGAAATCCATTTCTCTCTCAGTGAGTTTTTTCTTGAGGTAGTCAGTTATCTGTTTGTTGGACAGTTTAGTTTGCATGTGAGCGTATTTGATGAGACCTCCTTCGTAGACTGGATTGATGTCTGTGCTGTCGTATCCGAGGTCCACGGAGATGCCAGTGGTGAAGCCGGATCCGTAAAGGGCTAAGACGTTTTGGGGTTGCACGCATATCGCAGGGCAGTTGAGAGTTTCGAAGAAAACTTCACAGCATTTGACCCTGGAATAGATAGAGCTGAATTTAAATTAATTTATTGACATTAATTTCTTAAACTCATGACTTGGCCGGTCTTTACTGGCGCGCCGCCTACAAATAGTTTTTTTTTTATGAATAATTGGTTTTGATTTATATAATTTTATATCATCGCATAAATAAACTTTTAAGCTATCCTGCGGTGGAAACCGCGTTGCAATCGGTCCTGTAGTTTTTAAGCGATTTCAAAATAGGAGGAGGTTATCAAATCGACTGTATATAAAAAATCAAACAACAGACCCAATTGACAAATAAGGTATATTATTGTTCCGTGCCTTATTCTATTTGTTTTTATTTAACTGAAGGTATTGTTTTTAGGGTTCCATACCCAAAGGGTAAAACGGGGCCCTATTACTATGGCTCCGCTGTTAGTCTTTGGCTGTCTGTATGTATATAAAAAACAGGCAGACGCCCAAAGACCAAGGCATCAAAGACTAGACAAGGATCAAGAAATAAAGAAAGAGAGAGAAATTAGGTACCTTTCTGTTTGAAGTAAGTTTTAATAAGCCGACGTCAACGCAAAATGTGTTATACAAATGCAAATAGCCACACTCCGCATCACTTTTTTAAACGCAAGCGTCATTACCTATCCCAATCTCAATGTTAGCATTCACAGCGCCACACGTCTGCCTTCAAATCTTCCACCTACATTAGACTAGGCTGAATATTTTTACACCGTTGGCCACAATCAAAACCACGCCGATACGCCTCTAATTAAACATGTAAATGTCATAGTTAATGCAAGTTATATATTTGTTTTGCCGCTAGCATACCTCTGCGAGAACGTACAGCAAAACGACCACAAATCGCCAAACGCAAATTGGGTTATATTCGCAGATTTCGAATGTGTTTGGAATCAAATCAGTAATTTCAATTGTATTACTGAGTTTAAATCTCAGCATCTCCACAAACTTTAGTCAACCCGAAAATCGAGTCGTTTTTTGAAGTTCTGGGTTGAGTCGACACTGCTATGGGCAGTCGTGGTGCTTGCGCTTACCATCAGGGAAACAACCCGCTTACCACGAAAGTAATGTAGTGTTTATATGTGGAGGCTGCCTTTGGCTTTTAGCTTCCCGTTTACATGTTCAAATAGTTAAAGTGATTAAAAATAAAAAAATATATAAATAAAAAAATTACAATATAGATATTTAGTAAAATATACATAACGTAACTCTCAATCTTTCTACCTTCACTAACTTATATCTCCCTCTCAACTTCCGGGCGCCTCACCCGATCACATTTTTCGTAACGCATTCACCAGCTTACTCCCCAAGTCAAGCGCGCGTAAAGAAGTTTTACTTCATAAATACTGCCCAGTGAGATCCGTGGTTGCTTTATTTAACCGCCACAAATAACCACTGAGTGGTTGCTACCTTTAAATTAATATATAACTCAGTTTAAATCAAATTAATCAAATAACAGCGGATAAAATGCCGGGCAGTGTACAGACGTAGTTAATATTCCGCTCCAGTAGGGGAATACTGGTATGGCATCGAAGCTGTCGAAATTCTGCCTCGGGTACCCAATAAATCAATGATTGATTCTAGTAGAACAAGGTTACGGCTTGAAAGTGAGATGTCGTTATGAATAAATGTTACGTTTTAGTGCTAGTTTTGGGGACCAAACATAAAATAATGTTAGTTCAGTTAGAAAAACTGCTGAAGCATTTCTTGGCCTCTACAACTTACGCGTTAAAGAAAACGTATGCGGAGCTATATTTAAAAAAACACCTTAGAATTTCTTGGCGGTAACTAAGAGGTACCGGGTTCAGAATACAGCCATAATTTAATTTAACGTTTTTAATTTAACGTAAAGCTAAATCATTTTTAGTTTCAGTGAAATTCATTTGGTAAATCTGAAAACCAGCACCGTAAAGCAACTTTGTTACGATTAGTTTTACAATAATATCTTCAACTAGGCTAACTAACAGTTACCAAAATATTAGTAGTATCTGATTTAAATATTACCGAAAAGTACCTACTGAAGACCAGAAGTTCTGATCTCGCCACGAAAATCGTTTACTTGTACACACTTCAAGTTTTAACCACACAGCGAATTGCTTGTTTGTTTTTTATCGAATGAAGTAGAGTCGGCTTCTGGTCGCTGCGTTTGTCAGATCTCTTTTTTTCTTTTTTTTTTTTTACCTGGAGAATGCATTACGCATACCACCAGACCCAGGTGAGGGCCGGGTGGTTATGTGGGACTCCCCGCCAGCTAGTCTGACGGGTATACCCACTAAACCCCAAGGTGTTCCACCGGGACGCCTTTGTTGTCGGGGCTACGGGTGCGACAGTGGACTTCTGCGGCCCCGAGATCACTACATTAAGCCACGTCAGTAGTTCTAGGGCACGTCTAGGAACCACCGACGTGGCTTAACGACTTCTGTTTATTGATTACAGCCCCGACCGGTGGCTTAGCGTGCTCTTGAAGCACGGACAGAATGAATTTGTTATACTTTTATGAAAAGACATCGTGGTTGGTTCCGGGGTTTCAAACACAGTGTTTGCAACATGCATAGTTTTTTTTTATTTGACTGGGTGTTAGACGAGCTAGTCGTTCACCTGTTGGTAAGTGCTACGCCTGCCCATAACAGTTACAGTGCCACCCAGAACTTTGCATTGCATAATCTTGCGCGGCACTGCACTGCGCTCATCACCCTAAGACATCGGCTCTAAAGTCTCATATGTATCAGTAATTTCGCTGGAAACAGTGCCCTTAAAACTGGAACACAGTAATGTTTGCACACTAATGCACTACTTCCCAGACGGTCTCTTGAACAAGTGGTCTCCCACCAGATCAGCAGCCACTAATTCGAATCGCAATCCAATATCGCAAAACCTCACACTAAAAAGTCTACGTATTTCAGTCAACAGCGGGAACGGACCGGAAGTAACATCAGAAAGGCGATTGACATTTGCCTGCTAGGTACGTCGTATTTCCCGAGAACCACTCAGGCGTGTCATATCCGGCTGATCATTCGATGTCGCCTCGCCATGCTCTTTCGTAACATTTTCTGTTTATTTTACGGCGACATTCAAAGTTTACGGGCGGATCCAAAAAAAGCTGCGTATGTTTGTGATTTTGATTTGTTATTTATGTTTGCTCTACGCAAATAATTCAAGGCACTTTGTGAAATGGAATTGAGCAAAAGGCTTTTGAAGTTAGTTCGGGGTACGCAGCAATAAATTTTTTTGTCATTTACGTTCAGAAAGGACAAATCTGGCTAAAGGTATTATTATCATACGATATAAAAAAAATAGTTTGCCCACTTGAAACAAGACTCAAAACTACTAACCAGATTTCATAAACTATTCTCGTATACAAAGCTACACTATTGCAGATAGCTATACCTACAGTCATTTAATTTCCTTTTTTAAGTAAAACTTCTTTACGCACTCTTGACTTGGGGAGTAAGCTGGTGAATGCGTTACGAATAACGTGACCGGGCGAGGCGAACGGAAGTTGAGAGGGAGATATAAGTTAGTGAAGATAGAAAGAGATAAAGAGTTACGTTTCGTACATTCTTTTAAATATCTTTTATGTAAAATAGTTATGCATATATGCATAGTTTGAGTGAGGAATTATAGCCGATTAGCAAGCGTTAAGCAATATTCCAGCGACATACACTTCGATGGGTGACCGTTGTTTGTGGCATAACATCTGAGCGCTTCGTTACCTCCTATGGAAGGCACGTTAAACTATCGGTCTGTTGTTATCGATTGATAGCAGAGAGGCCCTTGAGACCCACACATCTACCCCAAAATTATTTCAGAGGTTATGTTCCAAACCAGACCAGGACCCATGGTGGATTAAGGCCTCACGAAAGTGAGGAGAGCCCCATGCTCAGCCTTAGGCCGATATTGGTTGATGATGATGATGAAGAGGCCCTTGGGCGGCTCATCATCAACCCATAACGTCCCACTGCTGGGCACGGGTCTCTCCTCACTTTCGTGAGGAGGGTTAGGCCATATTCCACCACGGGGGCCAAGTCCGGATTGGTGGATAACATACCTACCTCCGAAATTATTCTCGGGTAGGTATGTGGGTTTCCTCACGATGTTTTCCTTCACCGAAAAGCGGGTGACAATTGCGTACATATGTTTTTACAGAAACACATTGGTACGTGCCCGCACTGGGATTTGAACTCACGACCTTCTGATTGGAAGGCGGACGTTCTCCCACTAGGCTACCACCGCTTGGGCGGCTAAACAAACTATAACAGCAGATAATATCCGGTATCGTGATTTTCAAATAAGCTATATGAAAAATGCTGGAATAATCTCAACCAACTCTTTTTCCACTCATATATTATCCCCGGGGAATATTTTATTATTCAAACGGCGTTCAAACGTGACCGGCCTCGATGTCGCTCCGACTTTACGCGTTCGTAGGTACAGGTTATCTGGTTATTACCGTAGGTACACATTACATCACTTATTTCACATGTACGCATAATACCTATACGGTTTTATTGTTTTGAATTTTCGATAGGTAAATTCAGTACAGTCGTAAGCGCTAAGATCACGGATAAACTGATCGGGAATCCACAACAAACATCAGGGGTTAACCTTAAAGTACGTCACACTAATTTTGTGATTTTTTGACCCCCTCCCCCGACCTCGTCACACTTGGTCACACCGCACTAGTGTGACATCACGTATGTTCCATCTAGAAATTATTTAATTAAAACAGCAGTTCCGAAATTAGTTTTTTGACATTTCAACACTTTATTATATTTATTTACAAATGTTACGTCACAAAACTTAGGACCCCTCACATCCCTTGTCACATTTCGTCAACCCCCTCCCCCCCTTAACGCGAGATGTACTTTATAGATGGTCCCTTATGTTAAACATGGTAATACTTAGGTACTCATATTATTATAATAATTTGATAGCGATGGTAGGATGGCTATTTAACCACTTAAATGAGATAATGATAAAAACTCCTTAGTAATATAATTATAGAAAAATTTTAACTTAATTATAATAAGAGTAGGTATTTTACGAGTCGGCTAACGTAATCTTCGAGAAGTCAGCCAAAGAGTGAAACGGAGTTCCAACTGTTAACACTATCACTGCTGGGCCGATTTGCTTGTCTAGCCACGGGTGCGGCTCTGCACACTCCATAGTGTTTTTTCATACAACAAACACAACAGTTGTGTTTTCCCGCTCTCGCGGCAAGTTATGAAAAACACGGCACTTGTGTTCTCAGTACTGAAAGTGTTAAGTGATTGATAATCTGTTTATAACTATGAATTATGAATTAAATGAGAGATGGTGACCAAGTGAAAGCTTACCCACTGTGCAATCCAACTCCACCTGGTTAGATCCGCAGCTCTAAGTATTAAATGTATTGTGACTGTTAAATACTGTAAGTACGCCACCCACCCTACTATCGAAAAATGTTTTTTACTGTCCATCCAAAGGTTGTCTGGAAGAAATCGCTTTCAGCGATAAGACCGCCCATTGTACTACCCTTGTTTACCTATTGTAATTTTTCTGTACTGTGTTTAATTTTGTTTCTGGTGTACAATAAAGAGTTTTCTATTCTATTCTATTCTATTCTCTATACCAATGACTATTACCGTAAGTTATATGGGGATTTCCATCGGTCCTCGCTTCGGAGAGTTCGTTAAGTGCTTGTCCCCGGTTGTTATTGAATAATAGCTGTTAAGCCGCGTCAGACTCCAGGCGTTCAACTCAGTTGAATAATGGGAACTGGCTCAAAGTTGATTTGAAATATGTGACCTAAACAAATGGTCATTCATTCATACGAACACAGTGAGTTAACAAAGTCGTGTTAAAGCTCGTGCAAGCTGTGGATCTGGGCGGGAACAACATAGTGGATCTATGGAAAGGACCCCATAAACTTACTTCTCACTTAATGGTGTTTGGGACGCGCATGCCAATAAAACGGCTCGGTCTTCTGGTGCCACCTTCAATTCCCTGTAAAAGATGTAATGCCATATCCTCTCCATGTTGTCCCAATGGACAATTCTGCCATTTTCAATTGGACTGAATAGCTCCAGATCTTCAACCCTGGCCACTGCATCGTCACCTGGAAATAACAGTTCACTGTCGAGACTGTAAGTTAATTTCACTGCTGGTAAGCCCCATAACATCGGAGAGATATGTCTTCTAGACCAAACCCGAAATAAGTCTTTGTTAGGTACAACTAGGACTTTTCCCGAAATATGTGGCCAAAAACTTGGGCTCTTTTGCAAGAGTCCATCTAAAGAAATAACCCATAGTGATATTCATCCTCGTAGCTGTAGTGTGCAAACATTACTGTTTCAGTTTGAAGGGCATTGTTTCCAGCTTAATTACTGGGGATACGAGACTCATTACCAATATCTAATCTCAGTGCGAAAGATTGTGCAACGCGAAGTTCGATGTAGCACTGTTACTATCATCGACTGCATTGTAAATTACCATTGGCAGAACGCCCGTCACATTACAGTACCTACCACACTATCAATTCTGAGGTACCACCCAGTAAATACTTTGAATTGCAACATATTAAGATTTTCATTATCCAGAGAAATAACTCAGAAATTTCTTTGGATTAACAACTAACCGGTATACACTTCATAGTCCTGTCTTCCATAATGGCCGTTTAGGTGCTTGGGTCGGCCTATCACCGTACGGAAGATTGACACAGGATGATTATCACACGAGAAGCCTGCTTTGATGTTATAGCTTCCATTATCTAAGACTACTGCTGGTTTCTCAAACGCCATCTTTAATCACAGCCCCAATAGTACTCGAAGCATACAAGGTCCTGGACTATCCAATACAGGCTAAAGACACAGGCTCAGAAGTACATAATGTACCCACATATTATAATATGTACCCTCTGTAAGGTTACGCTATCCAAATAACTGAATATATACTCTATGTCATTTTGTTTTGTTTAAGTTTTCTACCGAATCTTTTGACATTAGCACCCAAAGAGATTATAACACTACGTTATTTAGCACCAGCGCGCAGTGAACTAAAGTTTTCGACCAAGGATTATATGTTTTTTTTTTCCATTCTACAGATAACGTAACGTTTAGTGTCATTTCCTTCAAAGAAGTTCTGCTTGGGTCCTGCTTCGCTGCGGGGTAGGTGTTACAAGGTTAGAGTTTTTCTTATAATATTTTTAATTGCTTTTTTTCTCAGAAATATTGTATAAAAAAACTTGAGAGAGTAAAATAATATATAGAGAATAATAATGTTTTTTTTTATTTGGACACTGATATTTAGCAAATTACAATGAACTTAAAAAATGGCACCAATCTCTCGGTACCTATTCCTTGCATCTATCTAAATTAATCTTCTCCATAGTTGTTCTGTAAGCGCTTATATAAGAAGAATTTATATCACACCACATTGTCGAATTCTGTACATATAAAAGTATTTAAATAGGCACCTACATAAAGAGACAATCTATCTTATCTTATCTTATATCTTTAAATTCATTGCTCATTGCTCAAAATGTTTCCTAGCTATATATATATATATATATATAAACCATAAAATGGTGGAAAATTTGCTTTCCTACACTGCGGGGGGGTGCGGGCTGGCCTCAGTGAAAATACGGGCTGTTTCAGCCGGGAATCGGATGGTCTCCTGAGGTTGTCGAGGGGTAGCAGTAATTATGTGTATAAAAATGCGGAAAAAGACTACGTACCAATCTAGCACCTCAAGGGGGTCCGTCTCCAGCTACTGTCCATCCAAGTTATCACCCACAGTTCCGTTTTGCCGGCCGGCACACGTGAAATCACGTCACTGCACTATCGTTGCGGTTTGTTTACACAAGCGAGCGGGGGTGAGTTCGACAAACGAGATTCCTATTATAATAAATGCGGGGGATGAAAACACGACACGTTTAATGTTAAATTACGTCGTCGCGGATATATATATATATATATAATAATTGGAATCTCGGAATCGGCTCCAACGATTTTCATGAAATTTAGTATATAGGCGGTTTCGGGGGCGATACATCGATCTAGCTAGGAATCATTTTTAGAAAATGTCATAATAAAAAAATACCGAGCAAAGCTCGGTCATCCAGGTACTATATAATTACATACATATGGAAAACTTAAAACTAGATCAAAAGCAAACTTATCAACCAGTCTCACGATGGGTAGTAATAACGCTCAGAGATCTCTTTCAGCCAACCATTTAAGTAAGTACCTACATTGTCATCATTATGGTTACATAGTAAATGAATTAGATATAGTTAGGTTTGTTTCCATTCAGCTCTGTAACGGGTGAATGGATGTTTATGAAAGGTATATAGAACCTTTTGGTCCTGGAATAACCCTGGGTGCTTTTCATCGTTATCTCTGTGGATACCGCCGCGAGGCGCACCTGTCATGGAATAAAACTCATTTCAAGGTATATTTTATAATACACATAATTTTATTTATCACTAGCAGCGCCCCGCGGTTTCGTAGCCTATGTTACTCGTCAAAATGTGGCTTTAAATTAGTGAAAGAATTTTTAAGTACGGTGTGGTTTGCCGAAACCTTTCATATTTCCACACAAACTTTCATACCCCATTTTTATTTTACCCCCTAAAGGGTAAATTTTTTTACAACAAAAGAATGTCATATTTATTTATATCTAATCAAAAGCCTAAAAAATAAGCTTCAAGCTTCTAGCTTACAAAACGAAGAAACATGCATACAAACTTTCATCCCCTATTTCAACCCTTTAAAATCCCTTTTTCGCAATAAAAAATAGCTGAAGTCCTTTCTCAGGCTCTAGATTATTTCTGTGCAAAATTTCATTTAAATCGTTTTGTAGTTTAGGCGTGAAAGTGTAACAGACAGACAGGTACAGAGTTACTTTCGCATTTATATTATAGAATAGGGTGTAGGGATAACGTGTTACACGTACCACTATTATTATAAATACGAAAGTGTGGGTGTTGGTGTGTGTAATCTTCACGCTGAAACGGCCGCGGGTTTTGATACTTGGTATATAATACTTATGTCCTGGCATAGCATGTAAGTAACAGGATAATTTATTCCGTAAAATTAGCTGTTACTGTTCTGTGAGATGATAGTGAATTCGAGTGAACCGTGCAGTATAATATATACGATGCATCCTTTAGAAACCAGCCACGAATTACACTCAGAAAAACTTATATTTTACTCTGTCAGTTCCACCATCATCATATTCCTCCTTAGTCAACCAAAAGTCTTTCTGATAATCCAACGATGCCAGCACAGACCCTCCCATCCAAGCGGCGTACTGCCTAGATTTCATTGCGTCTACGTTTGCTTTAAACGGTTGATTTCTCAGGTGATGCGTCACCTCTGCCTTCAGACGGTCTACTAGACCTGGCAGCATGCTGCTCCCACCAGCTACCACTATATTCTCATACAACAAGGACCTATAGTCCGTGTCACATTTGAAGATGCTAGAGCTCAGAAGTTCAACGATGTTTGGACAGTCGAGGTTTTCAAGAGCCGGTTTGAAGAGAACTTCTGGACATTTGATCCGTTCTTCGCCTAAATAAATCTCTTGGCCGTCTGGTAGCTTGTGAGTGATCTGGCCTTGCCCAGAATAAGCTCTCTCATTTATTGCCGCTTCGTAGTTTGACGCCACGTAGCAACGTTGTTCCTGTAATTGGAAAATAATGTCACCTGATAAAGACCGAATTGAGTTCGGGTCGGTGCGTTGATCATTTTTATATGCATTCTTTTATGTATAAGTTTAAATAATTATATTATACTAGCTGCCGCCCGTGTAGTTCCCGTTTTGTCCCACGGGAAAATACTATCGAGATAAAAAGTACCCTATCACTCAATCCTGGTTATAAATAATTTGTGTGCCAAATTTCATCCAAATCCGTTCAGCAGTTTTTGCGGTATAGAGTAACAAACATCCATCCATTCTCACAAAATTTCACATTTATAATAATAAGTAGCATAAGTATAAATAGGTAATTACTGATATTAATTATATTTTCATCTCATTTTACTTTTTGTCATTCCAAATTACATTTAAAAAAGTAATAAGTATATATTTTTGCAATCCTTTTTAACGTGATAACGTGAATATGTTAGGTAAGGTAAGATATGTTGCAGGCATAGTTAATTTTTAGCAACTCTTAATTTGTTTGTAGTTTTATAATATGACACATCCTGAATTTGCTAAACAGTCGGGGAACTGTAAAGGATAATGGAATAAATGTACTTATTCAATTTGAATAGTCCCGGTTTATCACAATCATTAATTCATTGAAGCACAATAGAGCGCGCACCCCAGTGTGCAAGCGCCTACTGCACACAGATAGCGCTGCGTCGTCGACTCAACGCACACAGCCACGCAACCCCGGCCGCCCGCCTATATAAACCGGAGCGCGGCCGCTTGGAGTCAGTCGGCTCGTCGCCGTCCTCTCACCCGCAACGGGAAGTTGGACTGACAGCAGACGCCTGAGGGCCAACGCTGCGTTGAGCGGGTCTCGTCGCGGGTTCATGCCAAATGCCCGCGACGGCAAGCAGTCGTGGGCTTGAGCGGCCCCCGACGGGCGGCCGTCGCGGGCTTATGCGGCCCGCCTCCGTGCGACGGACGGCGGTCGCGGGCTTATGCGGCCCGCGTCCGTGCGACTGACGGCCGTCGCGGGGGCACGCGCGGGTCTTGTCTGCGGTAATACATACCGACTTTCAAAATAGGAGTAGGTTCTCAATTAGACTGTTTTTTTAATTTTTGTTACCTCGCCTGATACTTAGCTAGCGGTTAGGTAGAACCCGGACGGACGCATCAAGTAATTCGAACGCCTGACTGGTTCGCCTCGTCACTAGAGGCGTAGCCCAGCGAATAATATTTTTTTACCCATTTTGTAAACTTTGGTGAATAACATTATATATTGATTAACTTGTGACGAGTATTTCTATGTATAACCCAATACGGAATCCAGCTCGTTACAAAACTGGCGCCCATCGTGGGGCCCGGGAAAAGGCCAGCCCGAAATCTGTAAATCCGGCTAGAATGAAACAAGAACACACACGATGAATTTATGCTAGCAATTATCCACTTGGAGCTGTTTTAGTGCAGGGACGGATGAAGATGAGCACCCCGTCGAGTTTGCGAGTAGATTACTTAATCCTACCGAGAGAAACTACTCTACCACACCTAACCAAGCTCTTGGTGTATTCCACACGTCAGCCTTGACTCCTTACCAAGGCAGCTCCAATCCACTACCCGCACCTGTACGGCCGTTGAAGAAGCGTGGACGCCCGCCTAAGCCTCGAGCTGCTCCAGCCTCAACGCAGCCTACTCGTGGACGTGGGCGACCCAATAAAACTGCGACGTAGAGAGAACCACCTGACTATCTACTCGTCGGAGCGCCTTCGCATCCAGAGGGGGAGACTGAAGAACAACAGAGCGCGCATCATAGTGTGCAAGCGCCTACTGCACACAGGCAGCGCTGCGTCGTCGTCTCAACGCACACAGCCACGCAACCCCGGCCGCCCGCCTATATAAACCGTAGCGCGGCCGCTCGGAGTCAGTCCGCTCGTCGCCGTCCACTCACCCGCAACTGGAAGTTGGACTGACAGCAGACGCCTAAGCCGACGCTAGCGGTTTAGAACCCGGACAGACGCATCGAGCAATTCTAACGCTTGACTGGTTCGCCTCGTCACTAGCGGCGTAGCCCAACGAATAGTTGTTTTTTACCCATTTTGTAAACTTTGGGGAAAAGCATTATTATTGATTAACTTGTGACGAGTATTTCTCTGTATAACCCAATACGGAATCCAGCCCGTTACAAAGCTGATTTTTACATATTTTCCGAACTGCATTGTTCCTGTAAGGCATAGGTGTCGAGGGAAAACTGAATAAACGACTTTATGCATTTTATTCACTCTGGAAGTGACGCATGGCTTCACTTAGCTATTTATTGCTAAGTTATCTAGTTTTCCTTTGATAGATACGAAAAAACGCATTAAAATACAACATTTTTTTATTTATTTATATAATATGAAAGTATATTAATAGTATATTACAATTTATTAATTAATTTAATATGACATTTAGTCATTTATATTATGCTAAGCCTCCAACACTACTGTATTCGTGAAATTCTGCTCTGGCAACACTAGCTATGTCGAACAATATCATTATTGCATTGCATGCTCTACGAATATTATTCATTCAATGGAATAATATACCAATTCAGTTGTATTATATGCTCGTGCCAGCGGATTTTATCCGTGGAGCGAGCTGCAAAAAAACAGTTAAGTGTTTAATTTATTTTTGTACTGATTGTACGACGAGACGACGACGTACGGCGAGCACCTCCCTTCTCATAAACGAAACGCCACCGCGAGGTAACTCGACGCGCCCGACATCTAGTTCCATTCAATAACAACTTTCATCAAATTTCATGACACCCAACGCCGCTCGTGGACGAATTGTGAACTACTATAACCATAGACACGTTACTTTTTACTTTTTTATTTTGTACTAGATTATGCCTGTGACTTCGTGAACATGCACTATCATTATACTTATTATACTCTATGACTGTCACGCATGATTCGTTTAATGTGTGTGTGTGTGTAATGTGTTTCTGTGTGGGTACTATTTTTAGAAATTGCCAAAGATCTTATCGGCTGGTATGCGAAGGGCCACTTTCCAAAAAGTCACTAACGCTGTCGCTGTGTCTTTTTCTCATATCAAGGAATGACCATTTTCAAGTTTTTTATTTGTGGCCCCTTCACATTTAACCAGCGTTATGTTTAAGTATAAGGTCTTTGGAAATTGCCTAAAGTTTGAAGTGTCGTATCTAAGTAGGTAGCTATTAGTTGAAAAAAGATTAATAAAAAACCAAAATGTTGCCCTAATAGTCTTTAGCTTTAGTTTTTTTTTAGTTTTTACTGAATGAAAACTGAACTTTTCGTTATTTTATGGACATGCAAGAGCCTGCAGAAATGCTCAATGTCAATAACTTGTATTTTTAATATAAGCCCCTACTTGTATGGCATAGTATCCAAAAAATTGTGGAGACCCGATCGCTTGCAAGGGAACTAGCGTCTACTGCTTCATTATAATAATGCGAACACAATTAGGTACGTGAATATATTGCTTGTTTCTAACCACTTGTTTCCTTAACGTGTGTTCACTTGTGTCAATAAATTTATTTTTTCAGTATTTTTATATTATCACCGTCCACAAGGTTAAAGCCGCAGGGCATTGCTTCTATTATTATTTTTTTGACTGAGTGACGTGACGAGCAAGTATTCACCTGATGGTAACCGCTACGCCAGCCCATAACGGTTACAGTGCCATCCAGAGACATCGGCTCTAAAGTCTCATATGGCCAGTAATTTCGCTAGAAACAGCGCCCTTCAAACCGGAACACAGTACTACAGTAGTATAGTGGCACATAATTTTAATAACATTGACACACTTTTGATAAGCTTCTTCTTTGTGTATAAATGTAAAGGAATCTTGAAATTTTTTTGACCAACCTCCAAAAATCTTATTATTTGTCATTTAGTTCAACAATTTCTATAATTACTGTAATAGCGATATCATATAAGTGAGGTACTAGCCTTAATAACATTTAGAAGGTCTCTTTCAACGGCAGTCGTGAAAGAATACCCCGTGTCCATCAGTAGGTGTTGCAGTCTGTCCGATAATAGTTCCCCTGTCAATGGGGAGAGCAGCGTGGCGTGTTTCAAAGGAAACCCTTCGAATACTGGAGACGCATAGGAGCAAGAGAAACCGTTTTCCCACACTACCCCTGTCGTTCTGCCACTCGCATGGAGCACAAGGACTGGCGACTTCACTAGATACAAACCGTCGACAGTGAAGCATTCGAATAGAATTTCCGCCATTTTCTCCCTGGAATTTTATAAAAAATAATCTATAACCACCCATGAAAGCTTTAAAACTGATATTTAGGTAATACTAGCCACGTACGCGGCTTTGTTCGCGCTTATAGATATACTTTACTTTTGGGATTTCGTGGCGTGTTTTTATGGGTCTTTATTTTTTTTAATTGCAAGATATAAAATAGATTAAAAATACTCCAAATAGGATCAACATTATTTGTTACACATAAATCTAATTCACATGCTCGACGTAGCAACCTTTTTCTCTTTTCATGCATATTTTCTAAGCAAAATAGTTTCGTTTGTTTCTCATAAATGTATGCGTACTTATTGAGAACTTCAATTATAATTAAAAAATAGATTATGCAAAATAAGATGCTGAACGCTGCAAGATATCGAAATAAAATATAAACAAAATATGAATATAAAATTTATATCGACGGTTATCTATCGGTAATGACTGGAACTGGCGACCTAACATGCCCTCGGAAAGTATGCCATGGAATTTCGCAAATGACTTACGACAGTAAAATTATTATTGCGGGGCCGAGGATCGAACCTGATGTCATTTGGTTGTAAAGCCCACAAGTTATCCCTCGACCACCGTGTCTTGTACTAGTTTAGTGCCAATACTTATCCTTCCTCGGCGCAAGGGGATGAACTGAATGCAAGACCCTCGCTTCTTCTGGTGGAACCTGAAGTTCCTTGTAGAAGGTATGGAACCAGAGCTTTTCTATCTCATCCCAGTCCGTAATTAGACCTTTCTGCACCGGCCATGTCATATCGGACAATCCTCGCTTCAGTATGGCTTCTTTGCCACAGTAGACTATTGGAACACCATCGAAAAGACCTTCACAGCGGAATCTGTGGAAGAATAGATGTGGCTTGAGAAAATATATAAAGAACTAAGTTTTGTCCGCGATATCGTCCAGCAATAAAAGCGGTCCCCAACCAGTGGCCCTCAGGAAACAAAATATGGGCTGCGAACTATCAAAATTTCAGTCGGCGACTGTACCTCATTCGACAACCAAAAATATGATAGAAAATGTGTGTTTAAAAACGTTACCTCGCCACGGTCGTGGGGAAAACCGCTCTCGGGAAAGCCTCAGTCGCGAATCCAGCTTTTGTGCTATAAGACCCAGTATCCAGGACCACTCCGATAGGAGTTGGCGACATTTTGGCACGACCTACTAGAGAGTCGGCTACGGAATCTAGACTGCTAAAATGTATCCGGGTCTAGCCGCCACAGCACAAAACTTAAACGCGATTGTACACTAGACTAGGCACCTAGATAGGTAGCTATGCAACATCCGTGCACAGGTCGGAGTTACTGTGAATTTAGTTTGCTACAAGTAAAATTAAATTAAACCAGATTCAATTTAAACTTTGCTGTGGGCTCTGTGAATTAACTTTTAACATACCGAGAAGCAGTTTTAGTATGCATAATTGATTATACTCGTTATGTGTATAGAGCGGTAAAGAAAAATATAGATAGATAGATAGATAGATAAACTCTTTATTGAAACACCACAGAACAAAGAAAACTTAAAAACTAGAACAAAACAAATTTTACAATTAGTGTCACAATGGGCAGTCTTATCGCTCAGAGCGATCTCTTCCAGACAACCATGCACGGAGAGGAGTAATTAGGACATAATATAAAGATAGCTTTAAACTAACCACGTATACTTAATCTAATAAACCACTATCTGTAGAGGTTTCCAAAAAGCTGGTAGCATTGCCACGTTTTCGGCAATGCCTAAACTTGTGTACAGTATTAAAATAATTCGATCCTACAAAAAAATACCCACAGATAAGGAATAGGTATAAGAGTTCGAATATTTTGTCTCACATAGTAAACTGACATACTGGTTAAAGTAATTAAGTACTGTATAAAAGTTATAATTATGTATATATGTTTTACAAGAAACATTGGTATATGGCCGCACTGCGATTTGAACTCACGACCCTCTCCTTGAAAGGCGCACGTTCTCCCACTAGGCTACCACAGCTCCTTATCAGTAAGAAATCGGTGAGAAAGTAAAGTGAATTTAGCATTTTGTAGATATTTTTTTCATTTAGGACATAAAAATAGCCCCCAAGCAAAGTACCAGGAAGCAAAGAACCGTGCAGATGACAAAGAAAAACATTTACGTTTACACTTAAAACGAGCTTCCATTAAAATTTCCTTTTTTATCACCAGGTTCAGTAAACAAACCATATTTAGCAAAGGAACGGCTACCTATATTTTATTAAACTTTTTCTTAAAACTGCCGAGTTCCTCTCGCTGTTTCTTTTTAGCAATTAGTGAAGGTGCTTACTTTTGTGCAGTTTGAGTTTCACGATGTTTTTCACTTCGATTACTATGTACACGTACATCAGCTTGCTAGATACAGCTACCGTTATTTCATGAATCAGACTCAGGAAATAAGTAACCTGAACTCTGAAAGCTGCAGGCTTTTAATGTCCACAGAACTTGTATATCAAATGAATAACAAGCTTTGTAACAACTATTCACTAACAGCTGCGTTGACAACTGGGTCACATGAGGTATCATCATACATATGCATACCAGGATAAATAGGTCTCGCTGGTACAGTTGTTTGTTGAACGAGGCAGTGGCAGGCTTTGGTGTCACAATCAGTCTGGCCACGGGTTTCAGACGTGGCATAACGACAATAGATAACAAACAAGACCCACAGCAAGCACAAAGCGATAACCATCCTCATGGATCAAAGAATAGCCCCATCCAATAATATACAAATACTTGTGTGAATCACAGTCCAAGCGAAGCCAAGCAGTAGTGAGCGAAAAATACTGTGTTCCGGTTTGAAGGGCATTGTTTCCAAATTACTGGGCATAATGAGACTTTAAAACCGATGTCTCAAATTGACGAGCGCAGTGGAGTGCCGCGGAAGATTATGCAATGTAAAGTTCTGGGTGGTGCTGTAACTGTTATGGGCAGGCGAAGCACTTACCATCAGGTAAACGCCTTGCTCGTCTCATTACTCAGTCAAATGAATAAAAGTCATTTGGTCAGAATCTCGGTGATTGTGGAGCACTGGGACCATTGGGGTTCAAGGCCAGTTAGGGATTCATATCTTTAGTTAGCGAGCTTATTCGCATAGGCAAATATGCCGCTCAAAGTTGTCGTATTTATTATCATATTACCTTCAGCAAATCGAGATATTCATCCAATTACTTAGAAAATATCCAAAAGTTAGAAAAACCAGCTGAATAAACCCTTTTGTCCACAGTTCTGGTCTGCCTTCGTACCATGCGGGACTCAGAACAAGGACGCTGTGCAGCTGACCCTGGAGCAGATCGACGTCATCAAACGCCTTGTGGACAAGTACCCGCAGAGCCTGAAAATCGCCACCTCTGTCACTGGTAAGAACTATTTCATATTCTAGATCAGTGATGCTTAGAAATATTGAGTAGCTGTCATTGTCAAATCACCATTAGCATATACGTCCACTGCTGAGCACAGGTCTCACCTCACTTTCGAGAAAAGGTTTAGGCTGTGATTCACCACAGAGCCGGGTTGGTGGATCACATATACCTCCGAAATGATACTCGGGCATGTGGGCTTTCGCAGAAAGTTATCCTTCACTGAAAAGCGAGTAGCAATTAGGTATATAACTATGTTTTCACAAGTAATACACTGCCTCGTGCCCGTACTGGGATCCAACTCGGAAACAACTGCTTGTGCTAAATAATGTCAGTTAATAGAATCAGGCGTTATTTTGCGGAAATACATAATCAATCAATCAATCATTTTGATTTTCAAACGGATAGATTTGTCATAGGGGTTAGGTCATCCAACAAAGTCCTATCATACATTCATAAGACAACTTAGGCGGAATTAAAACTATATATTTCTACATTATCTTACTAATTAATGTCCTTCTAATTGAAGGCAAAGGCACAGAGTAAGGGATATAATGCTCTATGTAAAAAGGCACCCTGTAATAGATACTATGTATTCCAACAATCTACCTCTCAATGGGGTAGAAAATAAGAACTACAAGTCTGATAGAACAGCGCAAAACTTTTTTTAAAATAGTCTAATTTCGGATACACAAATGGAACAAAATAGTCATTGAAAATGATGGATTTGGATTTTATTCAGATGATCATATAACTTCAATGTACTGGAACCAAAACTACAGCTTAAGCTAGAAACCGCCAAGTCTAGAAAACATTCGTAGGCCGTGCGACAAACACCACACGGCACACCTGTTAGGGGCGTACCATCAGGCGAACGAAACGCTCGTATCGTTAATCTATAAAAAAAAAAAAAACAAAAAAAAAAACTGCATTCATTGGCGAGCATTGTGTATAATATGCATTCGCACCTACCATCTGCAAATTGGAACGTTAAATGACGTTCTTCAATGTCAGTCCGCCAGGTGTACAAAAATAGGGGAGTTTCAACCGAAACAAAAGAAATCTGCACAAACCGGAGCGCCGCGATCCGGTTTAAAGTTCCAAACTGGTTTAGTACGGACAGCCGTTAAATCACACACAGATCTCGTGTTCCTTTATTTCCGTTCAAAAGCGTGTGCCGCATCTGAACAAGGGAATCATTTTCCTTTTATATTTATTGTTTTGTGAATGCATTCGTTGTTTTTTTATTTTTATTTGACTGAGTAACAAGACGAGCAAGTCGTTCACCTGATGGTGAACGCTACGCCTGCCCACGCCTGTTACAGTGCCACCCAGATCTTTGCAATGCATAATCTTGCGTGGCATTGCACGGCGCTCGTCACCCTGAGACATCGGCTCAGGAAAGAAACCTCAACTGTCACAGCAATCACAGGTGCAATACTAATTAGCACACGCCTGATTAAAAATATCTAATATATTATGATAAAAGGAGCCTTAAATCGCTTAATTCTTAAATATTTCGAGCTAGGTATTAAAAATTCGCAATTGTTTCTCAAATGCCGTGTCTCGTGTACGCATTTGGGTCTACACACTACACAAAACATTGCCATTTTTGACGACTTGTCTTGTTTGATACGAAAATATTATAATAGTCAAAAAAAAACTATATTTTCGTATCAAACAAGACTAGTTCCGTACTAGTTTCAGAATAGTTCCTTTCCGGACCCTACGTCTGGTAACCCTCATTAAAATGGATAGGATTTATTTTGTCAATGTCATCGCAATCAATATTTTTTTTTTTTTTTTAATCTAATTATCAATTTTTCACAGGCATTCTGGAGGCGCATAGCGCTAGGCCGCGCAAGATCGCCTCGCTCATCGGTATCGAAGGTGGCCACTCATTGGCCAACTCACTAGGGGTGCTCCGCAGCTACTATTTGCTTGGTGTGCGCTACATGACCCTCACGCACACCTGCCACACGCCCTGGTGAGTACCCATGGAGGAAGAGGAATAGCCGTGCTGTCAGAACTGAGGCTTAGAGCAGTATATAATCTATGGCGCTGAAACTAATATCTGAGCTATGCCAAATAGAGAACGGAGTCGCGGAGTTCGTTGAAAACCGTGAAGAATCTTCACTGCATGGTTTTACTTTACAGACAGACAGTCACTAGAAATATCGAGGTGTCTTCCCAATTAGATGGTAGATTTTGCGGGCTATTTCTCAAGTTAGCAAAGTACTCGTACTTAAAAAGGTAGCAAAGGGGTGGCTTTTAAAGATTAATAGAAGACAAATAGATTTTTTAATTACAGTTCGTCGGCTCAGCTTCTTAGGGTTTTATACCTCAAAAGGAAAAAGAAGCCCCATTACAAGATCATTTCTTGTCCGTCCGTCAGTCTGCGTCTTTTTTTTATAGAACGGTGCTCTTGTTTGGTGCTGTCAATAGAGGGCTTAACTTAAAAACTGCTCTTAAAGTAAAAAACGCGCATTTCATTTTCCTACATTCATTTTTCTAGGATTATCGGATACCCAGAAGGAAGACAATGGTTTATTGTACTCGCGTTTTGTGTAAGTTTGATGCATTTTTTTTCATGTGGTCTATGTTATTATGAGCAGAATAACACAAGACAGGTATATTATTTTGTATGTTAGCTATGTAGAGAGTTACATTAATGATAATTATATTTTTTTTAATAACTTTTCAATTATACTTTCATATTGATCAGTCAGATATGTGTACCTATTTATAACGTAAAGTCACCTACATACTGATAAATAGATCTTTTTTTAAATTGCCTTAACACTATTTTATAATCCGTGTAAATAACACTAACATTATTATTTGGTCGTGGTCATAGATTATGTTATGAACGACAGATTTATCAACCTGCTAAACCAAAAAACCAACCGAAAAGTTCTCAAAAAACTGAATCCGTAGATTGAAAATCACAAAGGTAGGTAGGTATAGAGGTATAGGAAACAATTTGTCATCGCTCTGATGAAAGTGATCAAAACAGAAATTGGACATTTTGTAGACAGTAATTGGGCAATTGAATTGATACCGGGAAATCTGAGGATGAATTCACATTGGATTTCAAATTTAACGAAATGTTCGATATTTCCAATGACGAATGTTCTTTTTGATACAGAGTATTTTGAAGAGAAAATGTTTATAAAAAAAAAACATTTAGAAGCATTGTTTACTTCTACACATAGTAGAAGTAAAAAATCAACTATAAAATAATTCATAAAAGATATTTTAAAAAATATAAGAAACTTAACTCTCTCTCTTTCTATCTTCACTAACTTATATCTCCCTCTGAACTTCCGTTTGCCTCGCCCGATCACAGTTTTCGTAACGCATTCAGCAGCTTACGCCCCAAGTCACGCGTGCGTAAAGAAGTTTTACTTCAAAAATTGCCGTCGCGTTTGTTGCCGGTTCTTCACATTTAGGTGTATTCCGAATTTAGAGTGGTAGAGTCAGATTTTTATGCGTGGATGAGCGATGAATCACATGGATCTGTTCCGGTTTGAAGCTTACCATCAGGTGAACGACTTGCTCGTCTCATCACTCAGACAGACCAGATAGATTTCCAAATTTCATGATTCTAGGTCACCCAATAGGTTTTGAATCCCTTGTAAAATCCTAAAATATGCGACAAAAACGGTTATATCTTTTGGTCACGTTGACTTACAAGCTATATTTTTTCACAGCTGAAAGACACTGAAGGCCCGCATATTTGATATAAATTTCAACATGATACCTCTACGC
Source organism: Campaea margaritaria (assembly GCA_912999815.1). Taxonomy (NCBI): domain Eukaryota; kingdom Metazoa; phylum Arthropoda; class Insecta; order Lepidoptera; family Geometridae; genus Campaea; species Campaea margaritaria. Next base: position 15,642,339 of record OU538788.1, read on the forward strand.
ATTCCTGATAAAAAGGGTCGTGACAGACAGACAGACGGACGGACGCACAACAAAGTGATCCTTTAAGGGTTATTTTCTACTTTTGAGGTACGGAACAATAAAAATTAACCAAACATATCACCGTCGCAAACCGTATCCGAAAATTTGGGTAGCAGTAAACGCGAGCCGGGCCGCCGCGCCGCCGCCGCCGGTTGTTAATTATTGCGGTGAATCCGGCAAAATATTCGTCTTGCCGTCTCGCCGGCAGGCCATCTGTTAGCTCAGCTGTCACTCGGATAAGCGCAACAAATGTCACTGCTCCGTTGGGGTTTGCTTAGTGTGAAACGCGAAGCGATATTCATATTCTAAGTTATTTTTTATTTTACTCTATGTTTAAGAGACTTATTTTTTTGACTTGTAAAAGTGCAATATTTTTGCCTACCTACTTGCAATAAATGATTTGAGTTTTGACCTCTGTATTACAACTAACTGCGCTTCGCGATTTCGTCCGTTTCATTCCAATTTTTCCGCAAGAATAGTGAACCACTGAAAATAATAAGCAAAAATCACGAGTCCATACAAAAATCACATAGAAAAAAAGCACTTTCTGTTTTTCCCATTTTTTCTTGCCATACAAAACCTTGTCCTGGCAATAACGAACGCTACAAAAAAAAACGGTTAAATCGGTCTAGCCATTTTCTAGTGATGGTCTTCCCTACATGCGACAATAGGTTTTTATTTATATAGATGTTTACAAACAAAGAAGTCATTGAGTTATAATTATCAGCTGAGACTGACAGGTCCACTGCATTATTATACCCACTTCAAGAGTTTAGCTACGCTCCCATTTTCCATTTCCACTGAGCATTAATAAAAAAACCGGCCAAAGTTTCCGTACTTTGTTGTATGGGAGCCCCCTTAAATATTTATTTTATTCTTATTTTAAGTATTTGTTGCTATAGCGACCATAGAAATACATCATTTGTAAAAATTTCGACTGTCTAACTATTACGGTTCATGAGATACAGCCTGGTGACAGACAGACAGACAGCGGAGCCATAGTAATACGGTCCCGTTTTAGCCTTTGGGTACGGAACCCTAAAAACCGGTTCAGTAAACAGTAACCCTCACTCTTAATTTCTATAAGTTGATCTGATCATTTGACAACTCACACATACTTACAATAAATAACGCGTGTACTCGCACCATGCGTAAGAACAGAAACATACTGCGCGACCAAAATTTAAAAGGACCAGCCAGTATGAAGGCTCAAAGTTTCAAACAAACCGTTTGCCTTATTATTATTACATTATTCCCTGTCGATTGCGGGTAGAGGTGCGGGGGGTGGAGCTCCTTTCTGTATGTGGTGCTACATCTATTCTGTGGCAACGTATAAACGGAGGGGGTAATACACTCATCTCATTGCGAACAGGACAAGTTGAATAAAATGCAGTTTTGGCTTGAACCCGGAAATGTTATGTAGTGTACCTTTCTTAACTGTTTCATATTCATGGAATATTCATCATTGGCTAAGTGTTCGACAATGTGCACGGATAATAATAATAATGTTAACATTCAAGAAGCGTATTACATAGGAAGTTCATATACAAAACAGTGACAGAGCCAACAATTCATGGGTGTTTGGTGGCTAGGCACTAGGTTCAAGGACCGTGTCGTGGAAGCCCTAGAAACGATTAATATCAATAATTTACTAAGGAGCATCTTTACTATTATGGTATGGGTAAGTAAGTTTAAATTTAAATAAATAAATACCAATTTTTATAACGTCGACGCTAGAAAGCGTAAACGCTGTAACCTTGAAACGCAAAATTGTTCACCAGAACCAAAAAACTTTTTTTTTGTCGAAAAAAAATCATAACTCAATATCTACTCGACCTAAAAACGTTAATTTTGGATATTTGGTGTGTTTCATACAAAGCTACAATACTGCTACCTTGGTTATATCCTAAAGTTCCTAGGGGACGTTGAAATGTGGGTTACAGCGTTTGTTTCCAAATATGTAAAAAAAGTATTTTCGGGTCGGTCAAAGGGTTACAGCGTTTACGCTTTCTAGCGTCGACATTAACAAAAGATTCTATATAGACAACTGTGTTAATTATGTAGTCGAGTGTACGTGTGAGAATGATTTTTGTATGTCACGGGAATAGGAGTAATTTCGAGCCCTCTCCAGAACTCCAGGAAGTTACAATGCAGCACCGTCCACTTACAGAATTGTCACTGTTGCAATGACATTATGCATGACTGCGACTGACTTGGCCACGATAATTTAAAAATATAAAGAACCTACTTACTTGAAATATTTTAATACTGCCGCTGGCTAAATGCTCTTGTAATTATTGTTATTAGCCGCGGTCATCCCCCTGCATGGCAAAGGCCTCTCTTCCCTCTTTTCATTCCTCAAAATGGAAAAAAACAATTATCCTGCGAAATCAATTCTCTTTACAAAATATTGTCAAAATATAATTGTTCCAATCAACCCTCGATCGCAGTCTACTATTAACTTGCTATTTTATTATTTACTAGCTGCGCCCGCGGTTTCACCCCCGTTGAGTATTATCCCACAGGAACCGTTCCTTTTTTTCGGATTAAAAAGTATCCTATGTGTTAATCCGGATAATAAAATATCCGTGTGCAAAATTTCATTCGAATCCGTTCAGCAGTTTTTGCGTGAAAGAGTAACAAACATCCATCCATCCATTCACACAAACTTTCGCATTTATAATATTAGAAGGATCTGCGATCGAATGCTTATGGCACTGTGAATCTGTCTTTTTAGTCAATTTAAAATATCTAGGTCCGATTCGGTCAACTTTCATTCGGTTTGTTGTGGTAAGTATAATTAAGAAAATTGCCCTCCTGACTAACTCTTCTCATCATGACAGCTTCCTTGTCACTCCGCACATGTAAATATCAAAGCGCAAGACTTAGCTGTACAAATGAGCGCACATTTGTATCTGTTCGCTCAACCTCCCCCTTCCCTCCCCCCTAAATAGGTGCTATTACCACCGTGTAGGGAGTGGGGTCCTGTGAACGTACGAATTCTTTTTCAAGCTTTAATTATGCTTCGGATGGGATATATATGTTGCAGTCAAAACTCTGAACCGGTCAAAAGATCTTTTGACTATAAAAAAAAACAGATAAAAGTAGTTTAATCTAAAATTCATTGGTTAATAGTGCATAAGCACATTGGTTAAGACTGCAAATTTGCGGTTCAAAATTGTTATAACTGACGCTCTTAGTCAAAACTACTTTTGACCGCTAGAAAATCAGTCAAAACATTTTAACTGGTTATAATGTAAATAAAAGTATTTGTATTGCGAATTAATTTATTACGAAAGTTTGGTATTACAATCAATGCAAAGAGGAAAGCTTTGAAAACATATTATGTTACACAATTATATTTTCTATCGCTAAAATTCTTAGTAAAAATCGTAGGTACTTTCTCTATTACATATCCAATTATATACAACTTTGTTTGCGCTTTCAATGTTATTTTTATCGATCTGATAAACTTTTTAAGAGTTTATCTGATATATTATTATATAACCAGTCAAAACTACTTTTGATGGAATCAGTTGGTCAAAATTACTTATAACCGGCTCCATAGGTCAAAACTAGTTTTAACTGTTATTTCGGTCAAAAGTACTTTTGACTAGTTAAGAGTTTTGACTACAACATATATACCTATTTCATTATGAAAGAGGGATATATTTGCTAAGAGAATATATCAGCGAAAGGGCTGGTATGGACAAGGAAAATAATAAAGCAAATAGATATTATGCGATAGATTATGTATATGGTATGTTTTCGCATAATTCCGTATTGTAATCATAGAACGGGGTTATACAAATTGAACGTAGCTGATCCAGTTTATATTATTTATTATATTAAAAAAACCAGTGCCCGGTTAATTTAGCGGAATTTATACGTTTTAGAGACGAGTTTTTTGCCTACGATACTATTTCTACTCTACACACAATTATTTATTTATTTTTACGTTATGATATGTATTTCTTAAGAATTACTATCTAGAATCGGTGCCTGTCCAGTACGGTTGTCAAAACCAACGTCATTATGCTAATCCTAACATATCCTACTCTTATCAGCCTGGTAATGGTATCCATTATATAAGTTGGGAGTCAGAAGGGACCTCTTGTTTTGTACATTTTAGGTTACGAGGTTTTATTCACAAACACCAAGTATTAATGAGGTGGAGTTGAACGGACCAGGCAACTATCTAAATATACGCAAAAACCGTTCACAGTGTCAGTCGGTAGAACTAATGTGCTCCACCAAGCACCACTTAACAGGGCTCTTCGGTTATTGAATCGAATCAGCGCTGAGCACAGCGATCTCCACATTTTGACACGCTCATTGGTGAAGAACGCAGTCTTCGCTTAGGTTACCCTAAAATGTATCAGTTTTAATTAAATTGCCACTTTGAAATGGAAAATGAAATGCATTCGTAAGTATTGTCTAGACTGATTTATGTTCTACCTATGCTAGGAAGCGAGTGGGAAAGGGCAGAATAATGTCTGGAGTCTGGAGGGCCAATTAATATTATAAATGCGAAAGGTAGATTTTGTTTCCTCTTCACGTTGAAACGGCTGAACGTATCTTTATGAAATTTAATTTAATTTCATAAAGTTCTCACCCCAAGGTGAGATAAAATGTATTCTATGTTATAGAACATAGAATACTTTTTATCTCACCTTGGGATGCTGCTAGTTATATATAAACCGATTCTATAGATGTACAAGCGCCTCTGGACGTCTATCTGTCTCTAGCACTTCTTTTACGGTTTTTTTTTGTCTAATTCCAAGGCTTAAACATGAACTGGTTCCCAAAGATCCACAGGCTCATTGGTGTCAAATAATAAACTTATATACATTATCGACATGAAAGTGGGATATCTCCGCATCGATGAGTTTGTCTTTTTAGCCTCTTCTGGATAACCCTGCTGCGGTATATAAGGATCATCATATTCCCTGGCTTTACTTGTAATCCAACAGCCCTTCCGCCTGTCTCTGCTATTAGGACCTTACCTATTGGGCCTGTTAGCGTGTCAACGTAAGCTACTTATAGCCTTACACCAAGAGCACTCAACTCCTAATTTATTTACACATTAACCGGTGGCTAGCTAGATGCCCGGTCTTATCCAGCGGTGTCCGAAATGTTTAATCGATTCTTACATCTCGTTGGTTCTCGATATTTTTTTCTCCGAGTCGAATTAAGTGAATCCGCGATGTTTTTTAATATCCGTAAGGAGATAATCGTTAGAGGTGCTACTCACTGCGATCGTTTTAAATTTAGACCGCGCACGACACAAAACGAGCGAGAAACAGCAAGCGAAGACGAGGTGCGGCGAGTCAGTCGAATCGGAACAATTAAAAAAACGATTGCGTTTTAGACCACACGACAGAAGTAAAACTACTTTAGCTCCATCTTTAAGTATGTATATAACTGGCTATTAGAGAAAGAGATAAAGAAAATGTGTGCTTGCATCTCTCTTTCTCTCTTTCTATCTACTTATTATCTCGCTCTCAACTTCCATTCGCCTCGCCCGGTCACATTTTTCGTAACGCTTTCACCAGCTTACTCCCCAAATCGAGCGTGCGTAAAGAAGTTTTACTTCAAAAAACATCTCGATTGTTCATCCGGGGAGCAAGATATTTATAGACTCGATTGTAATTTGCACCGAATGCGGTTAGTTCGATTATCTACACATCTCGGACTGGCACATCGCTAGTCCCGACACCCGGTTTTTAATGTTAGATTTTAAACCGGTTAAAAGCGGGTCGGTGCTCCTTTATAACGCGTTTGCGGATCGTTTGTTAAAGCGGTTTGTTTCGCGTTACCCGAGAAAATAATGGTAATTTTATGTGGTGTATAATTAAAAGGGTAGGTACCTTCTGATTTCTTTTTTTCACTTTATTATGTCGTCATTAACTTTTATACGCACGTAGAACAGAGCAGTTATTTGCCTTAATTTTTTAATTGGTTTGGCCTCTAGAATTCCATATTATTGTTAATGTGCTGGGGGTCTTTAGATACAATTACTGTCGTTGTTCATCCTAAGATTTTGTCCAGAGACTTTTTATACTCTGTCTCAAATACAATTTTATGCAATAGTTTACCTTTTTATACTATTGCTTCGCCAAGTACCTAAGTCGCTTATGGATTATTGTTTTATTATGGCCTATGTATCGTTTGCGACATAATTAAACCGGTAAGGTACGTCACTATACACCATGTCTAACCAACGTCATGTTTGTATGACGCTTGTGTATGCCTAATAAATTAACTTACGAGAAAAACAGGGCAGCGCTCATGAGAACTACGAACTCAATTAACGAATTAGGCTGTTACGGACTGTGCCTACAAAAGAGTAAACTCTATTAAAATTCTACCTAGTTTTGAATTGAAAGGGGCAATATATTTTCTCCTTTGTATTTCTAAAACAATAGCTATTCAGATGTACAATAGAATTTTTGGGAATTAGCTAAATTGGTTTACCCTGGGTGCTCTGTTTTTACACGACCTTTCATTTCTCATTCTATCAGCTTGCGGTAATTGTATTGCAGGGAGTACAATAATGTTTTCTTTTCAAGTTTGTTACCGAAAAAATAAGGGCGGGCCTTTTGTTTTAAAATAATCTGCGCCAATACTTGTAGTGGTAGGCCTCTCCTGCAAGAGACCGCGTGGGGAACTACCACACCTTGGCCAGATATTCATCCGCCAAGCAGTAGTGTAACTACTTGACTATGACCGGTTGACTAAAAAGCTCATATACTAAGTATGTTACGTAGTTCATAGCGAATTCTGGCTTCCAAAACTAGACATGTACTACCAAGTCGATGCAATCCTAAAGCTGTAGTCTGAATGCTCACACTAATCTCTGATGGCTACTTCTTCACTTTGGTTTATCTATCTGTCTATCTATCTAAAGCAAATACCTGAATAGTCGTGAAAAGAAAACTTGTAAAGCAGACTTTGTTGGCACCCGTTCTTTTACTACGGCACCCAAGGTATAAAGATCGCAAACTATCAATATTTATCGGTATATCATCTACTCTATCGGTATCGGTATATTCTCAGTACCCTTTTAAGTAGTACATTTTGGTGTAAGTTCCAATATCGATTTTGGAGCCGTACTTCTATCCAGGGTTAGATATGACAATAACTATTCCAAAACCCTACAAAGAAGCAGTTCAACAAACTAAAATGTTGCATAAATACTCAATGATTTTTTTCACTGACTGTACAAGTAGCCATTGCTTTTGTAGGAAAATGACCAAAAGAGGACGAAAAAGATAATGAACACTGTAAATTAATGTCTAACAACGCGCCACGTACGAGCATACCAGCATTTTTCCTTGATACATTGCTTTTCGTCACGCCACCGTTTTCGCAACCACGCACGGCAGCTCTGAACCGTGGGAATATGGCCGGCCGTACACGAATATCTCGAGCAGTTAATCGTAGAACGACGCACATGGACCATGGACATGGAATCAGCAATCAAAAAATCAAACGAAAGATAGGAGGAGAAAGATAACTGAATCAAAGCAGTCGAGAGCTCGAGAAGTAGAACTCGAGAACCAAGCTGCTCGAGCTGCTACAAACGGTTGGTCTTGACTGTTTCGAGCTGCCTCTGTATGGCTGGCCAAGTTGATCAAAATTAGCAAAACACCATCAATCTATTGAATCACAGAAAAGGGGTCTACCTTCCAACTCTATCATCAGATCAATTCGGTATCAGCTATTGAATTGTCATCGGAACTTGACAGGCCTGCAAAATTGCAACTCAATTGATCAACATAAGCCGAGTCAAAGTTGACCTGCAAACGAACTAAAATTATTCTTCTATCCATCAATCTAACACAGGCCTGGTTTATTCGCCGAGTTATTAAATCGCAGCTATTTGATGGAACACCTAAGAACATCTTTAATTAAAATATCCTCCGTTTAAAGTGTCCGCGTTAGATTTCGCGATATTACGTACAGTTAGCAATAAAATTCTTTACAACTTTTTCATCAAACTCTCAACAATCGTGCCAAATTCCAATTTACTATTCTGCGCAAATGCTAACGCTTAAAGCTTGTAAAACTAAATTGGAAGTTAAAACACGTTCAGTGACTTTTGTTGACGGCGGTATCATTAGTAGATGTTCCGACAATAAGCAAAGCCGGCGAGCTGTCCACTCATTAGTCTAGAAACTTTTCAAAGCCCAGCGAATCTGAATGGCCAGCGTATAAAAGCGAACATCTTTCCACGTCTTTATTTTAGCATTTACAAACATCAACATTGTCCAGGGACATTTCATTTTCTATTAAACACGAAATTAATAGTGCCGATGTATTATTACTTCGAGAGGTGCAATAACGATTATTCAATTGTAATAAATGTAATCTTTGAGAGTCAAAAACTATATCTATCTATATATATATATATAAATGTTATGTTGGTTTGTGTACGCTTCAAAAACTCAAAAAGTTCTGCACCGATCGAGCTCAAATTTGAGCATGATATGTAATCCGCATCAAGGATTGTTTTTATCTATTTTTTTCATCAGTGACATATCAGCGAATGTGCGAATGTGCCACAGCGAAGCGTGGCAGGCTACAGCTAGTTTTGTAATAAATTACTATGATAAATCAAGATTTCTTATTAATAATTAGGTTAAAAAAAGGATTCCTGCATACCTACTATTCTGAAGATACATAACCGCATTTTATATCTTAAAAATATCAAAAAATAAAATATTCCTAGATAATTATAGATTCGAGTGTATTTTATGTTTGCAGGGCCGACTCCGCCAGCGAACCTCCGGTCGTCAATGGCCTCACGGAATTTGGAGAGGTAAGAGCGAATTATTTATCTACTTTTAATAAGGACGTTTTATTTTTATATACTTTATGGACCCGCTGCGCATCTAACATGCCAAACAAAAAAATCGTTCACTTTAGGCGGTGGTCGCAGGAACGTAATTACAGTAGTGTTGCAATCAACAAAGTCCGATGAAAATGATTTGAGATCGCGGCTTTACTACCTTCATACTAACAGTCGATCATATAACATTAGCAGGAGGGGGTGATAAGCATGTGTGATAGATCGTTAAGGCCTTATGTACTTAGTATCAGAGACGCAAGCGAATTGGCGAAGTTAATGCAATAGGAACTGCGACTTAACGGAGGGTTAAACTGAATGCGGCTTGTGTGTAGTGAATTGGATGTTTTTTTTTTCCATATCTGAAAATATATTTTGTACAAAATTGTCTTAGTCAACTCATTTCTGTTTAGAAGCTTTTGAGTGTGTATCAGTTACACTAAATACATAGGAATGTTGTTCATAAAATATGATATGAAACACCCATCACAGACATTAGGCAAACGCGCGTTTTTCCTTTTCTATTGTTACACAAGTTCAAACCGCATCATTAGGTATATATAGTTCATTGCTGAGATAGCCAGCTCCATTAGTCGCGATGTAAGCGAGCTACTCCTTCATTAATATACAAAGCTGTGTCTGGTTGTTTATTTGTGTCGATAAACGGTGATTTGTGATTGCTTTCAAGAGCAATGCTCGGTTGAGAGGTACGGAAATGGACCCTAATAAATCTGTTTTGCGGTACGCCTGAGCGGTCTTTGTTATTAATATTAAATGCCCTACGGACACAATATAGACCAAAATTTACCATTTCGAGGTCTCGTAAACGAACATTATGTAATGAAAATCGTTATTAAAATCGTCCATATAATATCTATTAGCGACATGGGGACGAAATCCATTAAAATTACCGAGAGCCTAACGGATCCAATTAGGTGAGGGACAAGGATACGAAGAGGAGCGACGCGAATAAAAAAATTGCTGTACTTACAGTAGCCTTTGCTGCGTACATCAGTTAACTACACATGTATTATCTTCCTACGTAGCCCTACAATTACTATTTTTATTTACATTTTGCCATCTCCGTACTGCATCGCGCTGCGTTGTACTGCGTTGTCACTTACCTTGGACAATTATACCTAAAATGCACAGTAAAAACTGAACAGATATAGCAAATACAAACAAGGCTTAATTATTGCCTGTATCTGCAACACATACAATGTCACGCGCACAGTTTCAATTAAAGTACAAAAAAATTGGTTGTCTGTAAATTTGGTTTACGGACGATATGTTAACGTGACAACGTCATAACAAAACGTTGATGAAATTATTGCATAATTAATGGTGTCGCTTTGGAAACACCTGTTAAGACACTGTATATTGAAATAAATAAATAAATTTTATGAATAAAATTGAATTATTTTTTGATAATAAAATAATAAATACTTTAAATTATACTAGTAATCAGATTTTTTAAATACAAGAATAATTAACCTGTCAAGAAGAGAAGAGAGATAGATGCGGCGCAAGCGTACAATGAGCGTTACGGGACAATGTGTCAACTTTTTCGTGCATGCAGCCGGCGTTCATCGATTTATTAGACGTTTTCAGGTCAAAAGCAAAACAAAAAAGTGTGAGACCCACTGCCGTTTTACTTTTATAAAAATGATTGTCGTCTTCTGGGAATCCCATTACCATGTTATTAGTTAGCCTGAAAGTCACGTGGCCACAAAGCTAAATGAATGGGGTACTCCTAGGCCGGCGTGGGAGACGAAAGACATGCGTTTTCTATCTTTTTAGTAGAAAACGGCTCATCAAGGCCCGTGGTTTTGTACGAATAGCGACAAAAAATATATCCATGCACTTACAATTTCAGTTCAAATTTATATAAATATAATGATTCAAATAGATTTCAATAAAATCGATAAAGCAATATAGACGTTTATTGAAGTAATATATTTTACAAAAGATGATTACAGTCCATTTATTTTTCAAAAAAACTTGTGGACTATCTAGAGCTCATTAATAATTACCTTTCAAGGTCAAGTCGAAAAAATCTTTAGGCCGATTTTCTTGTCTAGCCACGGTTACGGGTCTGCACACACCGTTGTTTTCTCGTACTGCTAACACAACAGTTGTGTTTTCCCGTACCGCTAACACAACAGTTGTGTTTCCCGTACTCGCGGTAAGTTATAAAAAACACAACAGTTGTGTTTTCAGCAGTGAACGTGTTAAGTGTTATAAAAGGCAGGGAATTCCATGTTGCAGAAAGATACAATTAACTGTACTATACTTGTGTACTTTCTGTACAACGCTAATTTCTCTAACTTACATCATATTCATAATACATACCGCGGTAGCCGTTATTCAAATGATCCCTGGAAAATTGAAATTTTGTCATTTTTGCTCTAGAACGACGCCGTACTCGGAAGCTCGAGCGATGTTAAATAAATAAAGTCGCGGATTCATTTAAACACATTATGTGGGACCGGGTTATTTATTACTAGTTGCGCCCCGCGGTTTTACCCACGTAGTACCCGATCCCGTGGGAAAACGGAGATAAAATTTAGCCTTCCTCGATAAATTGACTATTCAACACAAAAATAATTGTTTAATTTGAACCAGTAGTTCCTGAGATTTTCGCGTTCAACGAAACAAACTCTTCAGCTTTATATATTAGTACTAGCTGTACCCTGCCGCGCTTCGCTGTGGCACATTCGCACATTCGTTGATATGTCACTGATGAAAAAAATAGATAAAAACAATCCTTGATGCGGATTATATATTATGCTAAAATTTCAGCTCGATCGGTGCCGAACTTTTTGAGTTTTTGAAGCGTGCACAAACCAACATAACATTTTTATATATATAGATACATATGTGCTAGCGTCAGTAGTACAATTCATGAGCTGACTGCAACGCGCGAGGTTGTAGGAACCATCAGTATTATGGTCCACCATGTTCCTGATTCCCTTGTTTACAGGGCCTTACAGGAACAACCTTAGTTGCTCAGGGTTTTTGTATGGTTTTTGAAGTAGGTTTTTTGAAGTATGCTGCCGTACATTTCCGAGTTGGTGTCTGTTCGTTAGTGTTGCGATGTGCAATTCTGGTTTGAATGACAGGCGGTTACTGGTATTACCACAACGTGACACGCAACGCCATGTGTCCGGCGCAGTGCCCAGAAAATCTGAAATGGCATTATTCGTGGTGCGTTCACCTAGGAGTCATACATAAAGAGCATCACACTAATTTCGTGATTTTATGACCCCTGCCCCGTCCTTGTCACACTTGATCACATTTATGAGACACCCCTCCCCCCCTTCCTTAGTGTGATGTCACGTATTTTGCAATTTTACATCTAGCAATTATTGATTTATTTGTCATTTTAACACTTAGATGGTATGTATTAGTTTTTGAAATGTGACTTCATGAAACTTAAAACCCCCCTGTCAGATAATGTCACACTTCGGCGACCCCCCCCCCCCCCCCCCCCATTACGTACGTACTTTATGAATGGTTCCCTAATTATTAAAAAAGCTTTTTATTACCTTTTCAAGGTACGTTATATATTTTTGTTAATTAAAATTAATTTTATATTTTAATCTTAGTTAGAACAATAACTTTGCATCATTAATAATCTTTTAACTCAATGTCAAACTGAACCCCTATCCGACAACTTGATTTGACATGTCAAGCCAAATACACACACATACAACAGAACTACTATGTAATTACATAGAATATCAAATGCCTTGCCACGGTGCGCCCGTCACGATGTCACCGTGACATCGTGACATTGTCACGGCAGCGTTCCTTGCCGTTGAATATCTGTGAGCTGCTCTATGCTTAATTAGATATGAGAAACATTTCCCCAAACAAACCAGACACGAGTAAACGAATGCCCAGCTTCCCTTTGTTTTTGCTCAGTAATTGATACCAGAAACTACTCGTTAACGATAATGATTTCGATGAAGAATAGCTATATTATTTCTAACGATAAGTTAGCTTGTTTATTCACAGGCTAACGTTATATAATATTTTATAACTAGCAGCGCCTTGCGGTTTCGCCCGCGTAATTCCAGTGTTCCCACCAGTACTCTGCATTTCCCAGGTTGAAAACAGCCCATGTCACGCACGAAAATAAACATCTGAAGATCGCGGAAAAAAAAAAGTCAAATCGTGAGTTTATAGAAAAACGAAAGAAAAAAGCACGTTCAGTTTTTCCCAATTTTTTCAATTGTCGCACTACTCTCTTGAGCTTTTCTTTCATAAAAACCTTCTTCTGACAGTAACAAACACGAAAAAAAAATGAGCGAAATCGGTACAGCCGTTCACACGTGAAATAGGGATTAATTTTTATATATACAGAAGATAAGATAATAAGTAAGGGACTCTTGAAAGTGGAAGAAGCGAAAGAGGTGAGTCAGGAACGTAGTATGTGGGAATGTGTAGTCTCTGCCTACTCTAACGAGGAAAAGGCTGTATGTATGTATGTATGTATGTATGTATGTATGTATGTATGTATGTATATATGTAAGAATAAGAGCCCACGCATACGACAGACTAAACGATCGGCCGATAGCTCCAGCTTATGGCAAGCGCCGGTCATAGATTCGAATGTCTCATACGCCGTAATTTCGCTGGAAACAGTGCCATTTAACACTTTCACGGCTGAGCCGATTTGCTTGTCTAGCCACAGGTGCGGCTCTGCACACTCCATATTGTTTTCCCATACAACAAACACAACAGTTGTGTTTTCCCGCACTCGCGGCAAGTTATGAAAAACACGATAGTTGTGTTTTCGGCACTGAAGGTGTTAAACTGGAACACAGTAACGTTTACACTATACCTAGCAAAGGTGTGGTACTTCCATAGCTAGTTAAACTCATAGAAAATGCTTACCATACGTCCAACTCTATCAATCTTAAGACGTACGTGAACAAGGAATGTTAAACACAAATAGCGATATTGGATACCCTTAGGAATAATTATACAAAGTCAAAAGATGTGGTCGCTACAAAACTCATTTCCATGGAGCCTCTGTCACATTTATCTGTAGTAAAGTATGAAATTTCAGTACAAACCTTCCTTTGTGCCAGCACCGTCTTGCGGTTACTACCTTGTACTATAGTTACCTGCGACTTTGTTTTGGCGGAGATATTTTGTAAACAATATCTCTATGTAGGTATTAGAAAACAGTTTCCCATTAAAACCACTGGACTATGTCAACGCGCCGGCTACAAAAGGTTTTTTTAATCTAAAGCTAGGTTTATCTTCGTTGGTCTAATATCTAGAGTATTTTTCATCAAATTCTTAAACAACAAACAGTTAAAATCACATTCGGCCATTCAATCGGTTCTGTGGTTATTACGTACTTAATGGAAAAACAAATAGACGCCATTTAATAAATATATATATCTAACAATGCTAAGTAGTATTATCTATCAGTCATCCAGAAGGTTTAGTTAAAATAGCAAAAAAATTACTTAGCTCTTATTCAATAAGTGTGATTATTGTACCTAATTTCAAGTTTTTTAGATATATTAATGCCATAAATTGTCAAAGAACATACACATAGTCCATTACTAATTTATTATATGTATAGAAAAAGCTATCTTATGTCGACTCTCGACGTTTTCTTTGACACAAACCTAATTATTTTCTAACGAGTAGGTACGTCTTGTATTTTGTATGCTCATTAGTAAATATCTTTGGGAACGACAGACAATACACGACACGCAGCCTAAACCTACCGATGTAAGGGTATCCCTACAGCTCATTAGATTTTCGATGGTTATAGCAATTTCACATAAATTTTGGCATCAATTGCGAAATCACAGACAAAACAACACGCTTTAATTGTATTATTGGTAAAATTGTATGGTTGAATCTTTGTTACTCAATCACGCAAACACAACTGGAGCCCTACCATGACATCTTATAGCGATTCAATTGAAGACCTAAACTGAACCGCGTCGCATAATCGTACCGCGACACGCTAATAAGCCATTTTATATTTTAATAGATAAATATCCCTACAAAATAACGTAAAGAACGATTTTTAATTATCATGAATGCCATGATCATTTTTTACATTAGATGGTAAACCTAAGTTAGAATTTCCTTCTATAAAAATAAATGTTCCGAATCTCAGTGAAAAGTGTTCCGAATGAATTAGAATACTATGCTTAATGCTAAAGTACTCGTATCGTGGTTTACAGAAAGTGGTGAAGGAGATGAACCGCCTGGGAATGATAGTGGACCTGTCTCATGTGGGAGAGAACACCACACGCGCCGCCATCAGGGTGTCTCGGGCTCCCGTAATTTTCTCACACTCTTCTGTGTACAGCCTGTGCAACCATAAGCGCAACGTCCCCGATGATATCATCCAGTTGTTGGTAAGATCTTTTATTTTTATAGGTTTCTTGGGAACTAATGTTTGAAAGTACTTTTTCGACAGCAATGCGACTGTGAAACATATCGGAACAACACTTTTTTTGTCTACGCAAGTTTTGGGTTTTGGCTGGGCACGGTTTGTGAATTAAGCTTGTATCGAGGTATGTTTGTAGTTTTTTTGTTTTGGTTTTAATTCTCTTGTTTTTTGTATATGTTTTAAATGTCAGGTCCGCGTCAGTATATTACGCTAAATACCGCCTGATTATGACTGTGGCTTATGACTAAACTTAATGTTACAGAAACTGAACGGCGGCATCATCATGATCAACTTCTTCCCTGACTTCGTCAAGTGCTCGCAAAACGCTACAATTTCCGATGTTGCTGGTAAGTGTATATTATCTATCTATATATATATAATGTTATGTTGGTTTGTGTACGCTTCAAAAACTCAAAAAGTTCCGCACCGATCGAGCTGAAATTTTAGCATGATATATAATCCGCATCAAGGATTGTTTTTATCTATTTTTTTCATCAGTGACATATCAGCGAATGTGCGACTGTGCCACAGCGAAGCGTGGCAGGGCACAGCTAGTTAGTTATATATTAATTATGTTTTATTTTCTTTAATTATAGTCAACTGTGTATAAGAGATAAAACAGAATTTTGCTCATAATTAATACCGAAAGTCGTTGACGTTCTCAAGCGATATTGATGGATTAATAGTGATTTATTAGCACACAGACAAGAAAATGTAAGGTACTTCGTTTCACATTAAAATTTATCTTAATCAAAATATAGGTAATATTATAATAAATATATATGGTCTAGATATTATCATAAACACGTGATAGGCTTTGGGAATTAAATTCTTGCACTTAACATTCTTCGAATCAGAAGGTCGTGAGTTCAAATCCCAGTGCGGGCTCGTACCAATGTGTTTCTGTAAAACATATGTACGTAATTATCACTCGCTTTTCGGTGAAGGAAAACATCGTGAGGAAACCCACATACCTACCCGAGAGTTATTTAGGAGGTAGGTATGTTATCCACCAATCCGGACTGGGCCCCCGTGGTGGATTATGGCCTAACCCCCCTCACGAAAGTGAGGAGAGACTCGTGCCCAGCAGTGGGACGTTATGGGTTGATGATGAACTTAACATTAATTTTATCAAAGAAGGTATTCAAATTTCTCTACTCTCCTTTCACTCTAATCTCTCTACTTTACTCTGTTTCTCTACTCACACTCTCTGTCTCTCTTTATAAAGTTTCGTAATATGACCTAAAACTATTGGTAACTGTTAACAACAATTTTCGCATAGAATTTTGTATTAAAATTTACTAGAATGAGTTTCTACGGCACGAGAGTGTAACAACATGCAATTTGCGCCTAGTTTTGTTTGTATTTATGCAGCCCCGTCTAAAGCGCAGGCCACACCGCGAGCGTGACGTCGCGTCAGCTATGCGAGCTATGATGGTAGAGCTAAGGTATTTAGGCTCACATTGAAAACTAAAGTTTTATAGTGATGTGCGGCCAATACGTTCGTCCTTTATGCCTACGCAGCTGGGTGAACGCGGGAAAAGGATAATCGGGCTATTTAGGCTAGTTGACATAGTTCCGTTAGCTCAACTCTATAATTATGCATGAAAAGACGTGCAAACGTTAGCTAAGGCGAAGTCGGCTTCGTGCGCTGTGTGAACTGCGCTTAATGGCTCACCATGGCTAGGCAACTTCCATTTTGTTTGAGTAACAAAGCAAGCTACCAACTTTTGCATCGCAATGTTTGTTTGTGAGCGTTTACAAAATATGTTTAACGTTTACTGAAACTATGTAGTACCATGAATTAGAGTTTAGAATTACAAAAGGACTTTTTTTAACAAAGCAAGCAAGTCGTTCTCATGCTGATAAGCGCTATAGGTAACGTACAGTTACAGTGTCACCCAGGACTTTGTATTGCATGATCTTGTCGCGCGATTTCTAAACCGAAAAGCGAATATTCTAAAAATTGAAAAATAGATAATATTCTAAAAATATTAAGATTATTAATTTGTAGGTAAGTACTAAAAACACACGTTATTGGGGGGGGGGATATTACTCTTAAACGTCACCACGAATTAGGGAGGGGGGGGGGGGTGTTTATAATGCTAAAAAACATGACGTGATTAATGGACGGCCCCTTTAAGGCTATGTGCGTAAAGCTCAAACGATATCGTTTTCACAGTACTAATAGTGTGTCTGGACACGGACCGACTTTGTAATATCATTATTATTGCTTTCCCAACTCCATGCTACAAGCCGAGCTTACAGTGGAATCTTGTTCGTATCAAAATATCCAGCCGCTAACAAACTTTAGCTATTCCTAACTAAAGCCAAATTTGATTTCACAGTTCAGTCAGCACTCTTATAATAACTCAGTATCTAAGTTACAGCTAGTGCTTCCGATCCTATCACAGAATAACGTATTCTTGCAAACAACTAACAGAACTGTACAAATATCACACACTGGATACTGTATATAAATGTATCCTTGATTGAAGATAAAAATAACCTGATTTTACATCTATAAAAATGTAAATAAATGACGTAAGGGCCAATTGAGATAACTATGATTTAAAATTTTAATGACATACAACTAAATTATACTTTTATACAACTGGAATTGTTTTAATAGTAATTGTCGCATCTAAAATCAATGTATATTATCAAAAATCTACTGATTTAAAGTCAATTTTTAACTCGTCACAATCTATTGTTGCAAAAGCTGGAGTTTGTTGGAAACCAGCAACTTTCACCGAGAAAGCTTCAGCCATTTCAGTTGTAAACAAAATAAATTTCATCGACAGACGGTGCTTTTGCGAATGCCGCCCAATATTACCTACTAACTTCAAACAATAGGCGAACAAAGCCGAGCCGGGCCCCGTTGGCATAAGTTATTCAGAAGCCCTGAACCAAGTTATGTACCAACCCTACATAAACTGATCTTGATAAACAAAAATCGTTTGTCGGTAAACTTCTTTTCATCTCGACTCCAAAATACGTGTTCGTGAGCTAATCTCATACAAAAGTCAGATAATAACGCTTCGATCCCATTTGCTTCGCTATCCGACGCCATTTCACTTTAATAATACAACTATTTTAAAATTATCTCATAAATAATGTTGAGTCCCGTTCAGTTACCTAGTAGATTCTAGTCTGGTACGGTCGCGTCTAGATTCAGTTTAGCGAACGGTTCAGTTTTGGAACTTAATTTTTTTTTATTAAATTATCTGACTTAAAAAAGGAGGAGGTTCTCAATTTGACTGTTTTCTTTTATTTGATAAACATAATACAAAAATCAACAACTTCACATTTGCGGGTACCCGTAGATGTTTCTGCATCGATGCATTCAAGACATCAGCATGTATTGTATTGAAACTTAAAGTGAATATTATCAACAAAACACCCAGTAAATAAGGTTAAATACGTTCGATATATTCCGGGATCAGCTTGCGATTGAATTTTCGAAATAGTTGGCCAACTAGATAGAATATTAAACCACAGTGTAAACAATGCCGGGGTCAAGCGCTGAGTGTTCAACTTTCAGGCTCAGTAGGGAACTTTCAAACAGTTAGGTGCTATTGTTGCTACAATATTTATTGAAATTACAGGAGCATGGCGCTAAGCTTTCAAATCTGGCGGAGGGTTTTAGAATTGTTTTCAACAATGCCGTTATTACTTATTAGTCTACGGATGCTGAGTTATGTAGGTACCAACGGCGCGATAAGACAGCGCGGATTATTATTATTATGTCTGAAACGTATGGTGACCTTAATAATATTATGATTAAATTTTTTGCTATCCTTATCATTATCTTTGTGTCAGAAAAAGACACCGCTAATTAGATTTAATCGACTGTCAATGTAGGTAACTTCGAGAAAAAAAATGTACGCCTGTTTCTTTGTTTGCTCGACTATAACCTGTGAAAAAATAGCACGCATGCAGCATTTTTACGAGATATATGCAATCCGAAATTTCAGCATGGTTAGCTTTTATATTACAATAGTCTTGGAACGAAAGAGGCATTGTCCCTAATGTAAAGATTA
This sequence comes from Campaea margaritaria, assembly GCA_912999815.1. Lineage (NCBI taxonomy): Eukaryota > Metazoa > Arthropoda > Insecta > Lepidoptera > Geometridae > Campaea > Campaea margaritaria. The sequence goes on from OU538788.1 coordinate 15,661,705, forward strand.
AACTTTAGCTTAAACTTTTATTGTTTTATTATAATTAGGTAGGACGGTTGGGCCTTTAATACGTTTACACTCTATATGAACCAAAGTAAAGCCAAAATTAATTAAGTATCTACGTAGCATTTTACATCTTATTGTGTTACATAACATTAGGTATATTGTCTTTTTTGGTTTTATGATTACGTTGTCTGCTCAAAGACAGTCGATTTCAATGTAGTTATTGGTTCATAATATATCTTTTATGAACACGCGAATATCCGACAGACAAATTAGTCTTTAGAATTTGGGTCGCCGATTGAGAATTCACGAACCGGTTCAAGGGCTTTGTATGAACGGTCCCCTTCGTAAGCACCCCTTTTTGTCCCTCATGACCCTCTTTTGTTGCAGACTAGGGTAACTATTTTTGTACACTCCAAATAGTTCCATAGCTAGTAAAAATCCAATAAAAATCGCTGAGATTTGTTGCTATTCGATAAGTGAAACCTTTTTTCATTATTTTATACACATATAAATAAAATAGCTTAAAATAGAACAAATGCAGATTTAAGACTAAAAGTGTTTTCTACCAGTCGACTGACCAAGGATTTTGGGTTGGGGCTCGACAGCGGGGGAATAGTCCACCCGGGATATTATGAGATATTGTGTGACATTCCAAGCAGTAGAGTGCAAACATTACTGTACCGCGGGGTGTTTGCAGCGAAGTGCATAAGACCTTTAAATGAATGTGTCGGGGTAACGATTCAGTGCGGTGCCGGGCAGAACCTTACACTTCAAGGGTCTGCGTGACAGTGCCACTGTTATAGGCAGACGTGGCACTTAGCGTCATCTGGATGAGCCGTTTCTCTTTTTACTCAGTGTTATAAATAAAAAACTTAAAAACCATTTCATTAATTTCAGAACATTTCCACTACGTCAAGAGGATGGTTGGATCGGAATACATCGGCATTGGCGGCGACTTCGATGGTGTTAACAGGTATAACAAAATTATAATTATTATCATAAAATTTAAGCAAGGCTCATACTTACTTATCTTTTTTCTTAAAAAAAACTAATTGATAATTGATTTTCTTATTGAAAATGGGTTTTAAATATCAAAAGAATATTATAACATTCAAGAACTTTTGATAGCATAGTGGTATAATGTGTTACCTACGACATTTTTTAATTGCAAACAAACCTATTCAATAATATTTTCCGATCCATAGCAAATATAGTTTTGTTTTTACTGTAATTGCCGCACTATTGACTGAGCAAGGCATTTTTTAAATACTTATTGCAGCCTATTTGGTACCTATTTGTATTGTAAGTAAAGAATAATGTTCCTTGTTTATCGCTGTCATACCTAAGGCGACACGACTTGGCCTATGCAATTACATCTACAAGCATTTCATAGCTTCGTGCTTCAGAGCGCCGTGGGTCCTGGTTGTAGCAGTCGTCAGAGGACGTCTGGCGGCCTGCCTGATAAGCTCTGGCACCAGAGGCCAACCTTACCTCATTCGACAAATAACACCAAGCAGGATTCATGTTTACAGATGCATGTTTAAGGGTCGCTGCCTCAATAGCCGTCGGCGCCTCAGCCGTCACATTGGCTCATTAAAATGCCGTTGCAAAGGGTGCTGTAATTTTAATTATCGCACCATGCATAGTTATTGCAGGCACAAACCTCCACGTCGTCGGCCTATGTAGAGTTGTCACCATCCACTGACACGGTTGTTTGCTCAACTTAAGTATTATTATGGATACAAACGTACATATCAGTAGTTGAACCTGGTAGGTTACCCTTTCGCCCCATCAGCTTCGTCCCATAATGGAATACCTAATCGAAAATAATTATAACGTTGACCTTTCCCCACACTATGGAATAAAAATTAAATACACCTACTTATTGTGCATCAGGTCAAAATTTACGGACAGTATTTTAAGTATTGTAATTATAGACTGATAATTACATATTTCAAAACATGTTTGATATCAATAATGATAATATTAAAAAAAAAAAAAAAAAAACTTGGATAAAGTTTCAAAATTTTACATTACAAATTGATTGGTCGATGGGTTATGACTGTACAGTCATTATTATCTTCTTGTTATTTTTTGTTAAGTACGTAGGTAGTTCCTAGGGGCGGCAGGGGAGCTTAACGGGGACGCTAGGGAAAACCATCATAATATTGTAGTAGGTATGTACCTAAAACGCAATCATAATTACTTAGGTACTCAATAAGTAGGTACCTAAGTAGGTTTGCCAAAGTTCTACCAACAATTCCAACTGTTATGGACAAGCTGGGCGACGAGGCCAGCCTATATTCCTGCTGGTATTTCTACCTACCAGCATAAAGATAGGGTCGCATCATTACCTACTCTGTTGGTATAAAAAAGTAAATTTTGTTGAATTAAAAGTAACTGCGAAAACATCGTAACTTTATTCATCGAACGTAAGTAAATTGATATCCACACATTGAATCGTTTCGATTGTCCACCTACACAGTAAATCTTACCTTAGTCTTAAAAATTCCGACGACTGACACCGAACGTAGGTATTTAAGTGATTCACTGGTTATTTCTAGTTAGACCTTCCAAGCACCCAACATGATCCTGAAGATTAAGGGTTGACCCATCCATCATTTTGATCGAAGGGTTGACCAACAAAATAAATATATTTATTATTCAGGATTGTTTACGTAGATAGGTATACCTACTTACTTACTTAGTTATTACGAGTATTATAATGTAGACAGGTATGATTTTCTCAAGGAAGCGAGTAGGTAGGTAAAAAATATTTTGGAGTATTGGCGGGAAACCGAAAATGTGACGTTGTTTTGTGGTTTTTTTATAACTTGTTTCAATCGTGGAGGTAGGTACTAATGTGTAATATTGGCGGATAATTATTCATTGATTGTTCGTTAACGTGTACGAGTTTGGGCAAATGATACAAGTTAACCCAAAAAACGTCGCGCCATTTTGTTTTTTCTCTATAGTTCTCAATGTTTCGCTACTTTACTGAATCGTGACTTTGATTAGACTACCTACCAAAGATCTATATTTTATAAGGACAGGCAATAAATTGTTGTGTCAGTGCTGTAAACAAAACAAATTCAGTAAATTGGAGGCAATAATAATAAAATTGTAGGTAAAAATGAGAAATAAATGCAAAAATATATTACAAACTATCTAAATAGCAAGATTTATTTATTTAAAATTAAACAAAATGCAATGTTTTACAATAAGAATGAAATTTATAAAATTTGCAAATAATAATTTTAATCTAAAAAAGGATAATCGAATCCTTAAGCGACATTACTTCAGTTCTCAAACTCCTTATTCCATGGTTTCCAGGGTGCCCCGTGGACTGGAAGATGTATCGAAGTACCCGGAACTGTTTGCGGAACTCCTGCGTAGTGGCCAGTGGAGCGTACAGGACCTAAAGAACCTTGCTGGACTTAATATGCTGCGTGTGTTGCGTCAGGTGGAGAAGGTGAGCTTTTGTCTCTTCTTTCGGATGAAAGTGGTTCTATTTAAATTAACTTTAGAAACATCAAGATTGCATGAAAGCGATATTTGAACAATATAACAAATAGGTAATCACAATCAACCACTGAAGATCTTCTAGAATTTTGGATAACAATCCACCTAAAAGGAGTAAAAATTTCTTCTAAAAATCTTAAGTGGCCTCAATTTTAGGGTTACATTTTGAGTTCACGGAGCATGCTTGGCAGGTGAATAAATAACAAGCGGGAATGTATTGTAGGTAACCATACCTAATCGAGTACCTGCATGAGACATGCCTTATGAGGAAAAGACTAAAAATTACTCCTAAAAATCTTAGTTGGCTTCAATTTTAGGGTTACATTTTGAGTTCACAGAGCATGCTTGGCAGGTGAATAAATAACAAGTGGGCATGCATTGTAGGTAACCATACCTAATCGAGTACCTGCATGAGACATGCCTTATGAAGAAAAAGACTAATAATTACTTCTAAAAATCTTAGTTGGCTTCAATTTTAGGGTTACATTTTGAGTTCACGGAGCATGCTTGGCAGGTGAATAATTAACAAGTTGGAATGTATTGTAGGTAACCATACCTATTCGAGTACCTGCATGAGACATTCCTTATGAAGAAAAAGACTAAAAATTACTTCTAAAAATCTTAGTTGGCTTCAATTTTAGGGTTACATTTTGAGTTCACAGAGCATGCTTGGCAGGTGAATAAATAACAAGCGGGGATGGACTGTAGGTAACCATACCTAATCGAGTACCTGCATGAGACATGCCTTATGAGGAAAAAGACTAAAATATACTCCTAAAAATCTTAGTTAGCTTCAATTTTAGGGTTACATTTTGCGTTCACAGAGCATGCTTGGCAGGTGAATAAATAACAAGTTGGAATTTATTGTAGATAACCATACCTAATCGAGTACCTGCATGAGACATGCCTTATGAAGAAAAAGACTAATAATTACTTCTAAAAATCTTAGTTGGCTTCAATTTTAGGGTTACATTTTGAATTCACGGAGCATGCTTGGCAGGTGAATAATTAACAAGTTGGAATGTATTGTAGGTAACCATACCTATTCGAGTACCTGCATGAGACATTCCTTATGAAGAAAAAGACTAAAAATTACTTCTAAAAATCTTAGTTGGCTTGAATTTTAGGGTTACATTTTGAGTTCACAGAGCATGCTTGGCAGGTGAATAAATAACAAGTGGGCATGTATTGTAGGTAACCATACCTAATCGAGCACCTGCAAGAGACATGCCTTATGAGAAAAAGGACTAAAAATTACTTCAAAAATCTTAGTCGGCTGCAATTTTAAGGGTACATTTTGAGAACACAGAGCATGCTTGGCAGGTGAATAAATAACAAGTTGGAATTTATTGTAGATAACCATACCTATTCGAGTACCTGCATGAGATATATGAAGAAAAAGACTAAAAATTACTTCTAAAAATCTTAGTTGGCTTCAATTTTAGGGTTACATTTTGAGTTCACAGAGCATGCTTGGCAGGTGAATAAATAACAAGTGGGCATGTATTGTAGGTAACCATACCTAATCGAGCACCTGCAGGAGACATGCCTTATGAGAAAAAGGACTAAAAATTACTTCAAAAATCTTAGTCGGCTGCAATTTTAAGGGTACATTTTGAGAACACAGAGCATGCTTGGCAAGTGAATAAATAACAAGTGGGGGTGTACTGTAGGTAACCATACCTAATCGAGTACCTGCATGAGGCATGCCTTATGAAGAAAAATACTAAAAATTACTTCTAAAAATCTTGGTTGGCTTCAATTTTAGGGTTACATTTTGAGTTAACGGAGAATGCTTGGCAGGTGAATAAATAACAAGTGGGGATGGACTGTAGGTAACCAGACCTAATCGAGTACCTGCATGAGACATGCCTTATGAGGAAAAATACTAAAAAATACTCCTAAAAATCTTAGTTGGCTTCAATTTTAGGATTACATTTTGAGTTCACAAAGCATGCTTAGCAGGTGAATAAATAACAAGTGGGGGTGTACTGTAGGTAACCATACCTAATCGAGTACCTGCAGGAGACATGCCTTATGAGGAAAAGGACTAAAAATTACTTCTAAAAATCTTAGTCTGCTGCAATTTTAAGGCTACATTTTGAGAACACAGATCATGCTTGGCAGGTGAATAAATAACAAGTGGGGGTGTACTGTAGGTAATCATACCTAATCGCGTACCTGCATGAGACATGCCTTATGAAGAAAAGCACTAAAATATACTTCTAAAAATCTTAGTTGGCCTCAATTTTTGGGTTACATTTTGAGTTCACAGAGCATGCTTGGCAGGTGAATAAATAACAAGCGGGGGTGTACTGTACGTAATCATACCTAATCGAGTACCTGCATAAGACATGCCTTATAAAGAAAAAGACTAAAAATTACTTCTAAAAATCTTGGTTGGCTTCAATTTTAGGGTTACATTTTGAGTTCACAGAGCATGCTTGGCAGGTGAATAAATAACAAGCGGGGGTGTACTGTACGTAATCATACCTAATCGAGTACCTGCATAAGACATGCCTTATAAAGAAAAAGACTAAAAATTACTTCTAAAAATCTTGGTTGGCTTCAATTTTAGGGTTACATTTTGAGTTCACAGAGTATGCTTGGTAGTTGAATAAATAATAAGTATGGATATACTGTAGATACCTGATCAAGTACCTGCATGAGACGTGCCTTATGAGGAAAAGGACTAAAAGTTACATTAAAAATTTTAGTCCGCCTCAATTTTAGGGGTGCATTTTGAGTTCATCGAGTACCAGTATGAAACCAACCTTGTACCGATTAATGAATCCCTATGTAGGTGGAATGTCCAAAAAAACCTGCATCTGAAACTGCTCGGACCACTGAATTGCCCAATCCGGGCATGGCTGACCAAATTTTTTGGTAGTATTTTTAGACCTTTTCCTCATCACACATATTTCCAGCTACTACTCGATCCTCTTGCAGGAGAATGAATAGATCTTAAAAACTGATGCTGTTATGTTGCCATTGCAAATTTTTTCTCTTATTTGTCTACGTCGTATTTACATTCTGGAAAATGGCCACTATTTTTCTTTCATATGAAAAACCCAATTAAGAGATCCAATTCATTTAAATATTAGGTAGCTCAAAAACATCAAAAACAAGCATCAAAAATTTCAGTGGTAGTAAATGTAGTACCTGACAAAATTGAAAGCGAGGACCAAGAGGCCACAGCCTGAAATATCACGCAATAGCCAGAAATGCCAGGCAACGTGGCGCTCCACAAAGTCAAGATCTGAGAAGATTGAGACAACTTGAAAGAACTCAAAACTGAAATCACTTATTGCAAAAAACGACATCATCATTTTTTTTATCATGTTAATTTATCATTTAATTATTCATTTAAATAATTATGTTTTTATTTAACATTTGTAAAAATTTTTTTTAGCCAATTAAAATGCACTTTTATACGTCAAGCAATATAAAATCTATTAAAAAAAAAAAAAATATGAATACGATAAACTAAACTAATGACTAACTGATAACTGAAACTCATAAGTTTGCAAAAGGAAATTTCGCTTTCAAGTGGTGATGCACGCTTAAATCTCGCACATGGAAAGGCCCTTGTGGACCTAGTAGGAAGGAGTCCATGAGGGAACAATTGATTTGATGAGGAGTTCCTGTACTATTAAGTATTGTGTGAAAGTAGAAAATAACACCTTTGTATTTCCCACTTGCAGGTCCGGGATGAGAGCCGCACCAACGGCGTGGAGCCCTTCGAGCATACCGACTCGCCTACTGACAACGGCAACTGCACCAGCAATGCCTTCCACCAGGAATTCGTTTAAACGGCACCGCTCCGCTTCTCGTACCTATCTGCCAGATTACTACTATAACCTGTTCGATATTAAACTAATTTGCGAACTTAACACAGCAAAATCTACTACTAAAACCATCTAATAGTAGTTTATGTTTTTTTTTTTTTACCAAATATTACAATCTTTTTTTTTTTATTTATTCTTTGGTTTAGAGACTCTGTTTGCACTATTCAGTTTTGTGCTGTTTGTTATTTGTAGATCTTCTCTTGTACTCACACACAAATACTTTTAGTTTATGGTATAATCTTTTTTCTGTTATATACAATTAACTTATTTATTGTTTCAATCGGTTGGATATATTTGTTTAGTCTCTATTCTACTAGTTTATGTGTGGGATAAGACATAACACAATATTATAATCATGGCAGATAGGGCTGGGCAGCCGCGACAAACCATGGCTAACCTGACGACTTGAAACCATTTTGTTGAATGTTTTAAACTTGATAAGTATATGTGGTTCGATGTTCATGTAGATCATGTTACTGGCAGTTTTGACTCAGAATATAGGTGTGTTATTTTAGAATTCATTTATTAGAGACATGAACAACTCTTTTATGTCTCTGTTCATGTTTTATTTGTTATGATAACTGCCATCGAAAAGTGTAGGGAGACCCGTCCTCAACAGTGGGACGATGTGAAACCCCATCTAAATCACAGGATTCGTTAATCACAGTTTAGTTCATTTATTATGATCTGAGTTTACTAGGTTCTCAATGAAATTAAACATCTTTTAAAGCGATCCTGATAAGTTGGTCAATATTTGGCTCCTTTTAAAAAAAATAGAATTAGAAAACAATGGATATTACGACGTATTTTAGAAAAACTTATATTTTAAGAGTAGAGACCGTTGTGTTGGATGTCTGTAACTGTAGTCGAAAGTATGTTTACCGTATAATATGAAACATACAGCTGTTTTGTCACATAACAAAATGTAACTAGTTTTACTCAGATTACAATAGTAGTACCTGATACACACTGAGCCAAGAAGCACACTTTGAAAGAACTCTGCCAAAAGAAGTATACATACATGGAAAATATGAACAAGTCATGTTAATTGAAAGTTTACTTCCATACTTAGGTATGCAAGTACAATTTCACCATTGTGTCGCTGCTTCAAATTGTCCAATCAAAAGGCACGTGTACATCTACTGATTTAGAAGAATTGAAGTATGAACTGATCAGTTTTGTGACACAACAGCTGTAAATGCACCGATAAATTATTAATACTCGTAATTATAAAGATAATCAATGTGTCATCGATGTTGTAGATGCGTGATAGGTGTTCTCTATGAACTGCACCCTTCTTTCCTTCTGTGTGTAGGGTCACTATGACCACAGTATACATAATCATAATAACCAAGGTCCTCATGAAATGGCTATTCTAAGCATACACATACGACAATGCAACATTTTCAAATAATTTGTAACGTCTTCCATTTCTAACGATTAATTATTTTTTTGAAAAGTTTTGTGTTATGTCAAAATTAGATAGATTATTTGGAATTTGAGAATAAAAGAAGGCTTTAAAGGTGTGTAATGTAAGCGACGAGAGATATGATGTTAATGATAAAAACATTGGGTAATTAATAAAAATAACGAAATTTTATTTTACTATTGTAAATTTAAAATAAAATTTAAACGGTTGGATAAGAAACGTAGGTAGCAAATAAAATTTTAGATGCCGTAGGAATGGGGTATATATAGGAACATAGGGTGTGAATATAATCGATTATGATGAAGGACATAATTATTATTATTGTACTGATTTTTTACTTGAAAAGTATTCAATATTATCATCGCTGTTGCAATGAAGTTATTTCTCAATCTAACCAAAATGATCGTTAAGAGTTTTAATTCTGATATTAATTTTGTCATAATAAATCTTATCACCTTATATGTTTCAGTGTACCCTATTATAACTACGGTATCTATAAACGATTTTATATTATTCAACAGTTTTTGACGATAATTCAATAATTTTGCTGTAGTTATTTTTACTGTGTCAATAAATGAATATTAATATTGAAAGCCATTTCGGAAGCCTGCTCTGGATTTGTTCTTCTTCTTTCACCGCTTGATGTTAATAAATATTGGAATATTGTAATAATTTTAGTAAATTAAGTAACATTTTTAGCGTAGTATGTTCTATTGCTGTTTTAAAAATGTGTAATTATATAGTGTAATGTTCTTGGTAGTAAATATCACAGCGTTCTGCACACATAAAGGTTTGGTTGTTTTTAGAAACATAAATTATTGTAAGGAAAGTTTTTGAAACATGTTGTGATTCGAACTGAATGTGGGTAATGGGGTGCCAAATGACCTAAAATGTAACCTATTTTATAGGCACAACATTTTTGTTTGTACTAACTATGTGAGTTCTTGTTTCGAGCATCATAGCCATATCGGTGCTGATTGCTGAAAGGCCACGGAAGAAAGTCCTAAGGGAAGCTCGAACATTAACGCCACATTATAATAATATGAGACTACAAGAAATATCTGCTGGCTCTAAAATCTATGAACCTTGCATTGCCTTGCGCGGCCTCTTAGTTTTGCTCCTAAAAGTTAATTTTTGCCTAATCTTTATTATATTATTATGTTTGATACATTTTCGTATTTGTACGTATATGAAAGTGTGTAGCTATCTGTAACTTCTCCAATATTTTGATACCAATTGTTTTTGACTGTAAGGCACACCATCAGTAGCGAGAAGCCAACGATCTCGTTTGAGAGCTGTGTATCTCTAATAGTTATAGTAAATAATTGTAAACCATTGTGTAAAAACTATTTCTTATAAATTATGACTGAACATTTTTGAACCTTTACCTAGCATAAACTAAGCGTTTGTCTGAAATCTGGCTGTTATTTTGTGATTATTTTTAAAAACAATGTGTATGCATGTAAATGAACCTTTCGATTTGAGCGCACATTCGGTGTTTGTTTAATTTTGTCTTTATAGATTTTCGGGTCATGACTTTGGTTGAACATTTGAAAACTATCCTATTTATAAATTATCATTTGGAACACATGATTTCGGCGTGCATAAGTCATTCTTAATTACAAAAATTCTCCAATGAGCTTTCTGAACGAATTTCTGATTAATGTGCGCTCTGATCCAAGCTTATAGTTGTCGGGCGCATTGCGGGGACTCCTCTGACATGCGGGTCATTGAAACCCCTCAGAACATTTATAAAATCATCAGAGTTCAATAATCTGGAAGCCTCGTCTTTATTACCATCGTAAAGGCCAGATTTCCCAAAAACTTAGTGGAACCTCGCTCCATGGTGTTGGAATGGTCGGTTCTCCCTGAATGGAAATTTCTCTCCATATCTCCAGTCCGAAATTGATTTGAGACACATTCCAAAGTCTCTTATACTACACGCAACAATGCAAGGCGCCACACAACTAACTTTCGAACTGTTTTATAATTATAATACACTTGGTAATAAATAAACACGTTTGCTGTATACTGTATAATACTCTTTTTATATTCCTATTTCCGCTACTTCTATATATTTTAACTATAGGTAGGGGAAGGTTGCTTTTTCGTACTGCAACCTGATTCTCACACCAGTAGGTGCTATCTGACCCTAAGTATATGAAAAGTGAAATTTAGTAAAATTAAACTAAAATAGTCATAATGAGTAAATTAAAAAAGTAAGCAGCGCCGGCTTTCATGATGGAAAATTATTCGTAATGTCTTGCTCATTTGTAGGCCATCGGAAATAAATATGGTTTTCCGCCATTTATGCGTTATTAACACGTTCAGTGCTGAAAACACAACTGTCGTGTTTTTGACAACTTGCCGCGAGAGCGGGAAAACACAACTGTTGTGTTTGTTGTATGGGAAAACTATGGAGTTTGCTGAGCCGCACCCGTGGCTAGACAAGAAAATCGGCTCAACGGTCAGTGTTAAACGGTAGAACTTTCAGGGGATATGTCAGAAGTTGTGGTATGAAATTTCGTAGGTAGTTGGTACTTATGAAGAATTCGTTATTCGGTGTCATAGCTGACGCCTCAGTCCAAGTAAGATTTAGGCTGTTAGGTGACATCTTACCGAAGGTACGTTTTTGAAAAACGCCGAAACACAAGTAAGTTTGATAAATACATCGAACACAGAAATAACTATAGATATAATAATACTAATAATAGATTTAAATAATATAATAATAGTTTTGAATACATACTATGTTGTTATGTTGATTTGTTTAAGCTGTTTAGGGTTTCATTTATCCTATTAAATAGTTGTAGTAAAAATTTCCAAGATATAAAATATAATTTAGTAGGTTTATAGCCAATTTAAAATTATTCGATAACATACGAAAGTTGCCAAAATTTTAATTATGATATAATTGTGTTTACATAAAAGATAATTAAATATTATTAAAACCTCGGGGCGCAGCAAGTATTTCATAAGTAAAACTGCTTTTGCTCAGCTGGTCAGCAAGCAAGCAATGCGACATAACCTCGAGACCTCGAGCCTCGAGTACATCTGCACCTGCAGCTTAATATTACAATAATTCCGTTTCAACGAAATTACTATAATATGTGTTTAGATAAAGTTTATATTGGTCTTTAAATGACCATTTCAAAAATATGCTGTTTATAGCAAAGCAATCCAAGATGGTACGCCCAAACCATGGGTGTACGTGGCGACATTTAAATTTCGCGGCACCATCCCGATTCTTGCGAACAAAACGCTTGCGTGTTTTAAGGGTAGTCAGCTACATCTAGTTCAATTCGAGTGAGTTAGGACGAGTTGCACAAAAATGGAGCTAGGGGCGCGCGAATCGCGCATACATTGGAATGGACCCTCGGCATTCATTGTGGGGTAACCTACTCGTGTAGTATCCTCCAAATGCCGATAGATGCCGCTTGCTACGATACTTACAAATAAAATCGGGAATTGGACAAGCCAAACAAACAAACAATAAAGAAAGCATATTACGTATGGTTATTACTCTGGATTACCAAAAATAAATTAAATACCGTGGAAATTTAGGTAGGCGAGATTAGAATATAAAATTTTCCTTAGCAAGACAGCTCTATCGTTATGTACTATTGGCAGTCTATCAATAAACATTATTTTAATCTTTACACTATGCTATTAGTTGACAATAGTTATGTACTCTTTATGCATTTAGGTACTTAGTTTTATTTAAGTAGGTACCTACTTGAATTATGAATTAAAGTTTTTTTAGCATCATCAGCCTCTTTGGGTGAATTTTCGATTATTCCTTTCTTAGATGCCTTAATCTCAACAGGAACACTCCTTTCAAATTCTATCTCTAGGACCTGTGGCATAGGCTGTGCGTTAAAGCCAGGCTGTCAGTGGACAGTTATAACTTTTTATCTTTTATGAAGTGAATGCTTTCATTTATGTTTGTCCTTCGCAATACAAAAATTCAGTGTGCAATACATACTATTTTGAGAGGTCCTAAAGGACATATTATTCATCCCTTGTATAGAATTTTCGGCTCGCTGCGCCCGCCGTGTGGACACGCACTAAGTATAAATAATTATGATAATTATAAATACAGGTTAAATAGCTTACGTCGCCCAAAAAGAGAATCATAGTTGTGTTGTAACCGGAGAGCCTTGACTTTTTATGCATGAACGATAGGTTGTTTTCGAGTAAAACGAATTTCTTTCCTTGAGAATATTTTTATTCTGAATCATATTATGTTGATGATATACAAATAATAAATGCAAATATATTTAATTTACAAGTTCGTGTTTGAATCCATAGGCTCCCGAACTAGCGTAAGCTGTGTTTCAGGAGCTTTTCCCATAATATATTATCACTATTGATGTCTAATCTATGGTAATTATGTAATTATCTATGGTAATCTATGCTAATTACTGATAATATGATATAATTATATATAAAAAAGCAGTAAGAGAAAAAAAAGTTAATAAAACTATTTTCCTAGTATAAACAAAAGAAAACAAACTATCACTTTCAACTATTTTATCTAACGACAATGCGGACGTGCTTACTTGTATGTGTAAATGGGCCATGTGTATGTTTTCCAGTTTTAATTTCAACTCAAGTAATAAAGTGGATCCTGGTACATATGGACCAATAACGGTACTGCCTATCTTATCAAAGATTTTTTCAAAGGTACTATTACTCAGACAACAGTACTACATTTAACAAACTGGCCCTTTTGTGGTCAATGAATATCGCAAGAGTTCTCTTTTTTTATATAAAACCCCTTTTCTCTGTGTTTCTGACTACCTCCGACATGGCTAAACTTATGAATGTAACACAATCTTAGAAATATCTGCACTACTTATATTATGCTTATATTTTAGTTTGCATATAAAATAGCTAATGCTAGTCCTAATTTCAAGTCGAGCAATAAATTAGATCCTGGCACATATCGACCGATATCGGTACTGCCTATCATATCAAAGACAAAAGTATAATCAGTATAATCATAGTGAAAGCTTAATTACACACAACACAATATTCATTTCACAAATAGGTAGTAGTAGCCTTTTTAGTTCAATTAATATCCCAAGAGTTCTTTTTTATTGTCCCCGTGACGGAACAACGGGAACAGGCGGATCAAACAACGGTTACAACGGGATTAAACTGAAAGTTTATATGCTTTGTAAGAGGATGGAACTAAAAGCTTGTGCGCTTTGTTCGTGTTGAATTGAAAGCTTGCACCTTTGTTAGAGGCTAGAACCGGAAAACTTTTACACTTTGTTAATTTACTTTTCTCTTGTGTGAGTGAGTTCAATGAGTTAATCGATATTTTGACAGTTGTTGCAATATATACCGGATATGACAATATATAACTCCTCAAGAATTGGCCTCCCGGTTGTATACAAACCAATGCATAAGTTTGGAATCATTATACAGTGTCAAACTGTCAGGGTAGTATCTGTCCGTAGGGGGTTCATTCAGGCAAGGTTTACTTCACTGTACAGACTGTGACAGAACTACATCTAAAACATGACTAAAGCCGCTAGCGATCAATAGAATAAAAAAATAGATTTTTGGAATTTATTAATCCGAATGATCCCTTAAGTTTTGCAGTTGCTCTTCACTATAATCAGTCTTGCAACAAGGCCATTTAGGGAACTCCTTCACGAAGCGCTGCAGGCACCTGGTGTGGACTGCCAATGCACAGGCCGGGCCGTTGTAACCCTGAAATTACCAAATACAGATTGTGAGAGGAGTTTTATTGTTGGTTGCATGCAAAGCTTAGAATTCCACTCAAAGTTTAGAGAGGAAACAAATCATCTAGAGAGATAAAACGGAAATAAAGTGATATCAGTGATGATGGATAGATTCGCAACGATGGTGATTCATATTCAGAAAGATTTGTGTTTTTCTTACAATCACAGGGGGTGAATGATTTAACCAAACCAAAAGCCACACTTTTCGCATCTTGCGGAAATTATTTATATCAGTTAGTTAAAATACTGATTTATCCACAGAAGTTAGATCAGGCAACTTTAGATGTTATAGTTGAAAACCTAAATAACCGCTTTAAGCCGCGGTCCAACGAATCATGTAAGTTTCATAAGCGCAATCAAGCGAAGGATGATCGATGCAAGATTACATCGCAGCACTGAAAAAGATGACAAGGTTTTAACAAGTTTTTGGATTAGAAAGAACATTGCGAGATAGCTTAGTTTGCGGAGTAAATGATGCGAAGTTAAACGAGAGAGTCCTAAGCAAAGCAAACCTTGAGTATAGTACAGCAGTGGAGATGGCCTTACAAGCGGAAAAAGGTGATGAAGACTTGAAACTGATTAAATTAACATCAAGTGTAGTATCAACCCTGGAAGCGAGTTCGAGCAGAGGAGGTGAAGTGGAGCCGATGGATATTCATACTGTGGGAGACAATAGGAAAAAGCAACTACTGTGTTATAGATGTGGTGGTTGGCCAACATAACATAACTAAGTATGCAAAATCTAAATGTAATATGTGTGATAAGATTGAAAAATGTGTCGAGCAAAAACGATTCATGGAAAAGTCCGAGCATATCAAGAAGAACAATTTATGAATGGGTTGTACAGTAGGCCATAAGGGTGCTGTGAGCAGCCAGTGTTACACTAAACCCCATTTTATTAATACTGGTGGGGTAATCTGAAGATCTTGAGCAGCCACCATCTTAAGCTGTCATGAATTAGTGATGTGACTCGAGTAGAATATTGTGACTCCAGTCACTCAGGTAAACAACTTACAGAGTGATGCGACTTGAGCCGTTTTTAACCGAGTGACTGGAGTGAATTTGTTAAACTCGTATTTGAGTGAAAACAAACTTGACTCGAGTTTGTTTGCACTCAAGCAAAAGAAAGTAGCCTATGTTCTTTCTCAGGCTATCTACTATCTATGTACCAAAACTGGTGGTGAAAGCGTAACTGAAAGACAGACAGAGCTACTTTCGCATTTATAATATTAGAATGGAACCTTTTTTCTTCGAATCATAGTTTTTCCACTCAAGTACGAGTTTAAAATATTGACTGGAGAAACTCAAGTCGCATCACTACCGAATCGACTCGACTCGAAATTCACTCGAGTCGCACGAGTAATAAACGACTCCAGTCGCATCACTATTATGAATAGCCTATGACTATGACTCGAGTGGCATCACTACCGAATCTACTCGGCGCGCCGAGTTGACTCGGTAACTGGAGTGCAAACGAACTCGAGTCAAATATTTTTTCACTCCAGTATGAGTTTAACAAATTCACTCTAATCGCTCGCGTAAAAAACGACTTCAGTCGCATCACTATTTTGAATAGCCTAGTAAGTACTTAAAAAACACCATAAAACTTACTCAAAAAACAATAGTTCGACACAAGCTGTATTCTTCAATGGCATCAGGTATGTTCTTATGGAAGTGTCCCTTAAACTCATGGATGGTCCGCAGGTTAGGGATATAGATATTGCTGACTTTGTCCAGGTAGCGCATTTCACACCATTCATGGAGCAGTTTCTGGAATTTAATAATTACCTATTAAAAATCATATTTTGGGACCTTTTTTCTTCGAATCACATTTTTTTTCACTCAAGTATTAGTTTAACAAATTCACTCGAGTCGCACGAGTAAAAAACGACTCCAGTCGCCTCACTATTATGAATAGCCTAGTAAGTACTTACAAACACATATTTTTACATTAAATCATATTTGTTTACTCGAGTACGAGTTTAACATATTGACTCGAGTCGCATCACTATCGAATCGACTCGGCGCGCCGAGTTCACTCGGTAACTGGAGCGCAAACGAACTCGAGTCAAATATTTTTCACTCGAGTATGAGTTAAACAAATTCACTCGAGTCGCACGAGTAAAAAACGACTCCAGTCGCCTCACTGTTATGAATAGCCTAGTAAGTACTTACAAACACATATTTTTACATTAAATCATATTATTTTACTCAAGTACGAGTTTAACATATTGACTCGAGTCGCATCACTACCGAATCTACTCGGCGCGCCGAGTGGACTCGGTAACTGGAGTGCAAACAAACTCGAGTCAAATATTATTTCACTCGAGTATGAGTTAAACAAATTCACTCGAGTCGCACGAGTAAAAAACGACTCCAGTCGCATTACTATTATGAATAGCATAGTAAGTACTTAACAAACACCATAAAACTTACTCAAAATACAATAGTTCGACACAAGCTGCATTCTTCAACGGCATCCGGCATGTTCTTATGGAAGTGTCCCTCAAACTCATGGATGGTCCGCAGGCTAGGGAAATAGATATTCTTGACTTTGTCCAGGTAGCGCATTTCACACCATTCATGGAGTAGTTACTGGAATTACATAATTAACCTATTAAAAACTATATTTTCGGACGTTTTTTCTTCGAATTATACTTTTTTCACTCAAGTACGAGTTTGACATATATGGCTCGAGTCGCATCACAACCGAATCTACTCGGCGCGCCGAGTTGACTCAGTAACTAGAGTGCAAACGAACTTGAGTCAAATATTTTTCACTCGAGTCTGAGTTTAACAAATTCAATAAACAACTCCAGTCACATCACTATTATGAATAGCTTAGTTAGTACTTAACAAACACCATAAAACTTACTCAAAAAACAATAGTTCTACACAATTTGCATTCTTCAATAGCATCCGGCATGTTCCTATTGGAGTATCTCTTAAACTCATGGATGGTCTGCAGGTTAGGGATATAGATATTGCTGACTTTGTCCAGGTAGCGCATTTCACACCATTCATGGAGCAGTTTCTGGAATTTAATAATTACCTATTAAAAATCATATTTTGGGACCTTTTTTCTTCGAATCACATTTTTTTTCACTCAAGTATTAGTTTAACAAATTCACTCGAGTCGCACGAGTAAAAAACGACTCCAGTCGCCTCACTATTATGAATAGCCTAGTAAGTACTTACAAACACATATTTTTACATTAAATCATATTTGTTTACTCGAGTACGAGTTTAACATATTGACTCGAGTCGCATCACTATCGAATCGACTCGGCGCGCCGAGTTCACTCGGTAACTGGAGCGCAAACGAACTCGAGTCAAATATTTTTCACTCGAGTATGAGTTAAACAAATTCACTCGAGTCGCACGAGTAAAAAACGACTCCAGTCGCCTCACTGTTATGAATAGCCTAGTAAGTACTTACAAACACATATTTTTACATTAAATCATATTATTTTACTCAAGTACGAGTTTAACATATTGACTCGAGTCGCATCACTACCGAATCTACTCGGCGCGCCGAGTGGACTCGGTAACTGGAGTGCAAACAAACTCGAGTCAAATATTATTTCACTCGAGTATGAGTTAAACAAATTCACTCGAGTCGCACGAGTAAAAAACGACTCCAGTCGCATTACTATTATGAATAGCATAGTAAGTACTTAACAAACACCATAAAACTTACTCAAAATACAATAGTTCGACACAAGCTGCATTCTTCAACGGCATCCGGCATGTTCTTATGGAAGTGTCCCTCAAACTCATGGATGGTCCGCAGGCTAGGGAAATAGATATTCTTGACTTTGTCCAGGTAGCGCATTTCACACCATTCATGGAGTAGTTACTGGAATTACATAATTAACCTATTAAAAACTATATTTTCGGACGTTTTTTCTTCGAATTATACTTTTTTCACTCAAGTACGAGTTTGACATATATGGCTCGAGTCGCATCACAACCGAATCTACTCGGCGCGCCGAGTTGACTCAGTAACTAGAGTGCAAACGAACTTGAGTCAAATATTTTTCACTCGAGTCTGAGTTTAACAAATTCAATAAACAACTCCAGTCACATCACTATTATGAATAGCTTAGTTAGTACTTAACAAACACCATAAAACTTACTCAAAAAACAATAGTTCTACACAATCTGCATTCTTCAATAGCATCCGGCATGTTCCTATTGGAGTATCTCTTAAACTCATGGATGGTCTGCAGGTTAGGGATATAGATATTGCTGACTTTGTCCAGGTAGCGCATTTCACACCATTCATGGAGCAGTTTCTGGAATATAATAATTACCTATTATAAATCATATTTTGGGACCTTTTTTCTTCGAATCACACTTTTTTTCACTCAAGTATTAGTTTAACAAATTCACTCGAGTCGCACGAGTAAAAAACGACTCCAGTCGCCTCACTATTATGAATAGCCTAGTAAGTACTTACAAATACATATTTTTACATTAAATCATATTTTTTTACTCGAGTACGAGTTTAACATATTGACTCGAGTCGCATCACTACCGAATCGACTCGGCGCGCCGAATTCACTCGGTAACTGGAGCGCAAACGAACTCGAGTCAAATATTTTTCACTCGAGTATGAGTTAAACAAATTCACTCGAGTCGCACAAGTAAAAAACGACTCCAGTCGCCTCACTATTATGAATAGCCTAGTAAGTACTTACAAACACATATTTTTACATTAAATCATATTATTTTACTCAAGTACGAGTTTAACATATTGACTCGAGTCGCATCACTACCGAATCTACTCGGCGCGCCGAGTGGACTCGGTAACTGGAGTGCAAACAAACTCGAGTCAAATATTATTTCACTCGAGTATGAGTTAAACAAATTCACTCGAGTCGCACGAGTAAAAAACGACTCCAGTCGCATTACTATTATGAATAGCATAGTAAGTACTTAACAAACACCATAAAACTTACTCAAAAAACAATAGTTCTACACAATCTGCATTCTTCAATGGCATCCGGCATGTTCTTATGGAAGTATCCATTAAACTCATGGATGGTCTGCAGGTTAGGGATATAGATATTGCTGACTTTGTCCAGGTAGCGCATTTCACACCATTCATGGAGCAGTTTCTGGAATATAATAATTACCTATTATAAATCATATTTTGGGACCTTTTTTCTTCGAATCACACTTTTTTTCACTCAAGTATTAGTTTAACAAATTCACTCGAGTCGCACGAGTAAAAAACGACTCCAGTCGCCTCACTATTATGAATAGCCTAGTAAGTACTTACAAACACATATTTTTACATTAAATCATATTTGTTTACTCGAGTACGAGTTTAACATATTGACTCGAGTCGCATCACTATCGAATCGACTCGGCGCGCCGAGTTCACTCGGTAACTGGAGCGCAAACGAACTCGAGTCAAATATTATTTCACTCGAGTATGAGTTAAACAAATTCACTCGAGTCGCACGAGTAAAAAACGACTCCAGTCGCCTCACTGTTATGAATAGCCTAGTAAGTACTTACAAACACATATTTTTACATTAAATCATACTTTTTTACTCGAGTACGAGTTTAACATATTGACTCGAGTCGCATCACTACCGAATCTACTCGGCGCGCCGAGTTGACTCGGTAACTGGAGTGCAAACAAACTCGAGTCAAATATTATTTCACTCGAGTATGAGTTTAACAAATTCACTCGAGTCGCACGAGTAAAAAACGACTCCAGTCGCCTCACTGTTATGAATAGCCTAGTAAGTACTTACAAACACATATTTTTACATTAAATCATATTTTTTTACTCGAGTACGAGTTTAACATATTGACTCGAGTCGCATCACTACCGAATCTACTCGGCGCGCCGAGTTGACTCGGTAACTGGAGTGCAAACAAACTCGAGTCAAATATTATTTCACTCGAGTATGAGTTAAACAAATTCACTCGAGTCGCACGAGTAAAAAACGACTCCAGTCGCCTCACTATTATGAATAGCCTAGTAAGTACTTAACAAACACATATTTTTACATTAAATCATATTTTTTTCACTCAAGTACGAATTTAACATATTGACTCGAGTCGCATCACTATCGAATCGACTCGGCGCGCCGAGTTCACTCGGTAACTGGAGCGCAAACGAACTCGAGTCAAATATTTTTCACTCGAGTATGAGTTAAACAAATTCACTCGAGTCGCACGAGTAAAAAACGACTCCAGTCGCCTCACTATTATGAATAGCCTAGTAAGTACTTAACAAACACATATTTTTACATTAAATCATATTTTTTTCACTCAAGTACGAATTTAACATATTGACTCGAGTCGCATCACTATCGAATCGACTCGGCGCGCCGAGTTCACTCGGTAACTGGAGCGCAAACGAACTCGAGTCAAATATTTTTCACTCGAGTATGAGTTAAACAAATTCACTCGAGTCGCACGAGTAAAAAACGACTCCAGTCGCATTACTATTATGAATAGCATAGTAAGTACTTAACAAACACCATAAAACTTACTCAAAAAACAATAGTTCGACACAAGCTGCATTCTTCAACGGCATCCGGCATGTTCTTATGGAAGTGTCCCTCAAACTTATGGATGGTCCGCAGGCTAGGAAAATAGATATTGCTGACTTTGTCCAGGTAGCGCATTTCACACCATTCATGGAGTAGTTACTGGAATTACATAATTAACCTATTAAAAACTATATTTTCGGACGTTTTTTCTTCGAATTATACTTTTTTCACTCAAGTACGAGTTTGACATATATGGCTCGAGTCGCATCACAACCGAATCTACTCGGCGCGCCGAGTTGACTCAGTAACTAGAGTGCAAACGAACTTGAGTCAAATATTTTTCACTCGAGTCTGAGTTTAACAAATTCAATAAACAACTCCAGTCACATCACTATTATGAATAGCCTAGTTAGTACTTAACAAACACCATAAAACTTACTCAAAAAACAATAGTTCTACACAATCTGCATTCTTCAATAGCATCCGGCATGTTCCTATTGGAGTATCTCTTAAACTCATGGATGGTCTGCAGGTTAGGGATATAGATATTGCTGACTTTGTCCAGGTAGCGCATTTCACACCATTCATGGAGCAGTTTCTGGAATATAATAATTACCTATTATAAATCATATTTTGGGACCTTTTTTCTTCGAATCACACTTTTTTTCACTCAAGTATTAGTTTAACAAATTCACTCGAGTCGCACGAGTAAAAAACGACTCCAGTCGCCTCACTATTATGAATAGCCTAGTAAGTACTTACAAATACATATTTTTACATTAAATCATATTTTTTTACTCGAGTACGAGTTTAACATATTGACTCGAGTCGCATCACTACCGAATCGACTCGGCGCGCCGAATTCACTCGGTAACTGGAGCGCAAACGAACTCGAGTCAAATATTTTTCACTCGAGTATGAGTTAAACAAATTCACTCGAGTTGCACAAGTAAAAAACGACTCCAGTCGCCTCACTATTATGAATAGCCTAGTAAGTACTTACAAACACATATTTTTACATTAAATCATATTATTTTACTCAAGTACGAGTTTAACATATTGACTCGAGTCGCATCACTACCGAATCTACTCGGCGCGCCGAGTGGACTCGGTAACTGGAGTGCAAACAAACTCGAGTCAAATATTATTTCACTCGAGTATGAGTTAAACAAATTCACTCGAGTCGCACGAGTAAAAAACGACTCCAGTCGCCTCACTGTTATGAATAGCCTAGTAAGTACTTACAAACACATATTTTTACATTAAATCATATTTTTTTCACTCAAGTACGAATTTAACATATTGACTCGAGTCGCATCACTATCGAATCGACTCGGCGCGCCGAGTTCACTCGGTAACTGGAGCGCAAACGAACTCGAGTCAAATATTTTTCACTCGAGTATGAGTTAAACAAATTCACTCGAGTCGCACGAGTAAAAAACGACTCCAGTCGCATTACTATTATGAATAGCATAGTAAGTACTTAACAAACACCATAAAACTTACTCAAAAAACAATAGTTCGACACAAGCTGCATTCTTCAACGGCATCCGGCATGTTCTTATGGAAGTGTCCCTCAAACTTATGGATGGTCCGCAGGCTAGGAAAATAGATATTGCTGACTTTGTCCAGGTAGCGCATTTCACACCATTCATGGAGTAGTTACTGGAATTACATAATTAACCTATTAAAAACTATATTTTCGGACGTTTTTTCTTCGAATTATACTTTTTTCACTCAAGTACGAGTTTGACATATATGGCTCGAGTCGCATCACAACCGAATCTACTCGGCGCGCCGAGTTGACTCAGTAACTAGAGTGCAAACGAACTTGAGTCAAATATTTTTCACTCGAGTCTGAGTTTAACAAATTCAATAAACAACTCCAGTCACATCACTATTATGAATAGCCTAGTTAGTACTTAACAAACACCATAAAACTTACTCAAAAAACAATAGTTCTACACAATCTGCATTCTTCAATAGCATCCGGCATGTTCCTATTGGAGTATCTCTTAAACTCATGGATGGTCTGCAGGTTAGGGATATAGATATTGCTGACTTTGTCCAGGTAGCGCATTTCACACCATTCATGGAGCAGTTTCTGGAATATAATAATTACCTATTATAAATCATATTTTGGGACCTTTTTTCTTCGAATCACACTTTTTTTCACTCAAGTATTAGTTTAACAAATTCACTCGAGTCGCACGAGTAAAAAACGACTCCAGTCGCCTCACTATTATGAATAGCCTAGTAAGTACTTACAAATACATATTTTTACATTAAATCATATTTTTTTACTCGAGTACGAGTTTAACATATTGACTCGAGTCGCATCACTACCGAATCGACTCGGCGCGCCGAATTCACTCGGTAACTGGAGCGCAAACGAACTCGAGTCAAATATTTTTCACTCGAGTATGAGTTAAACAAATTCACTCGAGTTGCACAAGTAAAAAACGACTCCAGTCGCCTCACTATTATGAATAGCCTAGTAAGTACTTACAAACACATATTTTTACATTAAATCATATTATTTTACTCAAGTACGAGTTTAACATATTGACTCGAGTCGCATCACTACCGAATCTACTCGGCGCGCCGAGTGGACTCGGTAACTGGAGTGCAAACAAACTCGAGTCAAATATTATTTCACTCGAGTATGAGTTAAACAAATTCACTCGAGTCGCACGAGTAAAAAACGACTCCAGTCGCATTACTATTATGAATAGCATAGTAAGTACTTAACAAACACCATAAAACTTACTCAAAAAACAATAGTTCTACACAATCTGCATTCTTCAATGGCATCCGGCATGTTCTTATGGAAGTATCCATTAAACTCATGGATGGTCCGCAGGCTAGGGATATAGACATTGCTAACTTTGTCCAGGTAGCGCATTTCACACCATTCATGGAGCAGTTTCTGGAATTTAATAATTAACCTATTAATAATCATATTTTGGGACCTTTTGTCTTTGAATCATATTTTTTTCACTCAAGTACTAGTTTAACATATTGACTCGAGTTGCATCACTACCGAACATACACGGCATTTAGAATCAAAGAAAAGTTTGGCTACAGAACTATTCTAAATAGGAGAAATAGGTGAAGAAATATTCAGAGTAAAGGCCCCTGTTCGGTTCTTTAAGAAGATGGAAAAAGGTCCAATTGTATCTGATTGATTGCAGTCATAAAGTGAAGTCGAAGACTCTTGGACTGCCTGACAAATTGCAATAAATTAACACTTACTTCTGCTTCAGCCTTAGTTAATGCTAACTTCATATTACCAACTAAGTTGAGTGCATATGACCTAGCTATCTGCCTTGAATCAGCAGTAACAATTTGATCCAACAAGATCCTGAATGACTACACTAACTCTACTTGAGAGTTGTAGTCAACCTTCATTGGCAATCTCATTGTGTGTGACCTTTATCTTCTGCTGGAACGGCTGTATCACGTTGTTGATTTCTTTCACTAGGTTACGATCTGAGTCACATTCACTATCTGTAAAAATATATGAAGTAATGTTCATTAATTTGTCATTAATTTGTCAGTCATACCTAGAGAAGCAATGTGCCTCGGTGATATAAACTAAAATTCTATGTTTTGCTGTAGTAGGTAGTAATATGTTTCTACACTTGTGATATGACAAAGGCTTTCTGTTGTGAATACAAGCAATTGACTTCTAATGTTTTTTAGATATTAAAAGGAGGGTAAGGCCAGCTGAGAAATGAATAACATGGCAAGGGCTGGGAATTGGTTAAATGGAGATTATTGACAGAATAAAGTAGCGGGTAGGCTCAAAATGAATTCAACTATGAATACAACAATCAGTTTACAGTATAACATCTTTCAATATAATGTTGAACATCCTATAATTTAGAAATTAGTTTAATTTGGTTGATATCCCTTATAACATGATCACTGCTGGAAACACAACTGTGGTGTTTTCCATAATTTGGCGCGAGTACGGGAAAACACAACTGTGGTGTTAGCTGTATGGAAAAACACAATGGTGTGTGCAAATTCATACCCATGGCTAGACAAAATCGGCTCAGCAGTCATAGTGTTAAGTCCCATACTCTCTTTAACCCCATGCACTCTTTATAACACCACCGCCATTCTCTGTTCTCTGTTCATACTTACCCGTCAGTAAATATATTTTACAAAAGGCTCAGACTTAATTTTTGAGATGCCGAAATTTCTACATAAGCCTCACCAGCCTGTCAAGAAAGTGATCCCATGAGGGTTCCTTTTACCTTTTGAGTTACAGAACCCTAAAAAGACACCTGCAACTGTACCAGTCGCCTTGCTTTTGTTTTTGTTAACACTTTCACTGCTGAGCCGATTTGCTTGTCTAGCCACGGGTGCGGCTCCGCACACTCCATAGTGTTTTCCCATACAACAAACACAACGGTTGTGTTTTCCCGCGCTCAGGGCAAGTTATGAAAAACACGACAGTTGAGTTCTCAGCACTGAACGTTTTAAGATTGCATTGAATTTAGAAATGTTAGTCCCAGTTACTAAACACACAAGGCACCTCTCGTATTATCAGTCGCAAACCAAAATTGATGTGTGATTAGTATTTGGTTGTGTCTCTTTCTTCACACCACAAATCAAACTATACCTTTATTGACAAAAATGCTCGGTTTTGAGTTTCGAAAGTTTACATTGTATATTTCAAAATAATGAACAGTAAAGCTTCTCGAAAGCTTGTAAACTTACCGGTATACTCTGCAAGCAATCTAAGCGTTTCTGCGATTGTAATAACGCCGCGACTGCCGACACTTCGGACCAAATATCGAAGTACATCTCCATAGCTCATTGCGATTGCGTTTTAGTGTAACTTCTTAATTTCTCGTGCCACAATACGAATAAAAACAAATACAAAAACAGCTTTGCTTAACGGACGCGCGAAGCGAAGTTAAATACTGTCAATAGTGTCAGTGTTGCCCGTAGAGACTAGAGAATATTAAGCTAACACTCCACTAACGTTCATTTGTGTGTTGCCACTTGCCAGTTGCCTGTGCTGCCAATTATACCTAGATTATAATTATATTTATCTATTTATTTATTCATCTTGCCTTTAAAAGTCGTGTTAAATCTTATTATCTTTTGAATTAAATTTCTAGTTGCTGCATATTATATATTTGTATTAGTAGGTATGTATGTTTATTAATAGTAGGTATATAATATATTTGTATTAGTATGTATGTTTATTATATTATGGTATATATTAAGTTCATCTATTATTTAAGTTTATTTTGTGTATAATATTTATCTATTTATTTATTTTATTCTATGTATATACGAAAAGCCACCGTCCGATGTCATAATTACTCCTCTCCGTGCATGGTTGTCCGGAAGAGATCGCTCTGAGCGATAAGACCGCCCATTGTGACACTAATTGTAAAATTTGTTTTGTTCTAGTTTTTATGTTTTCTTTGTTCTGTGGTGTTTCAATAAAGAGTTTATCTATCTATCTATTATCTTAATTTTATTTAATATAAGGAAAGCCACCGTCCGATCTCCAAGTTACTCCTCTCCGTGCATGGTTGTCTGGAAGAAATCGCTCAGAGCGATAAGACCGCCCACTGTGACACTAATTTTTAAACTTGTTTTGTTCTAGTTTTTAAGTTTTCTTTGTTCTGTGGAGTTTCACTAAAGGGTTTATCTATCTCTGTCTATCTATATAGATAAAAATAGTAATAATCTTTCATAGATTTTTACCATTATTAAGTCTTAGATAATAAGGTAGAAAAACTTGATAGACTGATGTTGGTAGTATTAACTTACAGAAAAATTTATTATTTATAGTGTTTATTTTTAAATTTATTTTTGACTATTTTTTTCTTTTGGATTCGCTCGTATAGTGCATTTAGCCAGCGTCCCGCCAATATTACGAGTACACAACATACAATAATATCACACGAAGAAAAGAGACACAGGTTTGAGAGAAAAGAACAAAAAACGTCACATTTTCAGTTTCCCGTTCCCGCCAAAAATGCCTACAATTTTTTTTCTAAATGTAATTACCTACTTTAATTAAAATTATAGTTTCTGCCTTTGTGCCCTTGTTTAGCTTGCTAGGTTATTATTTTAATATGGATCTATGCTTAGTTCTTTAATGTTAGTATACCTAATACCTACCTACATAATAAGTAGGTACCCACTTACCTTCCTTTGCGTCTCTCGCAGTGTTAATATTATAAAAATTTTGAACGATCTTGGGTAATGTATTGTATCATCAAGAAAGAAAGATAGCGTAAGAAATAAAATAATATGGCAATAGAAATAATTGTTGGGGTCGAGTTAGTTTTTGTTCGTTTTGTAACTTAGCGGGGCTGTTTGACCTTCAGACTCACAAAGGCAGCAGTACCTATGTCGTAGGTAAGTAATAAGTAATAAGACATTATAATTTTTAGTGTTAGATAGTTAAACTTAGTACCCTGCTAATCCTATCCTATCCTACTAATATTATAAATGCGAAAGTTTGTGAGAATGTATGGATGGATGGAAGTTTGTTCCTCTTTCACGCAAAAACTACTGAACGGATTCGAATGAAATTTGGAACACAGATAGTTTATAACCAGGATTGAGTAATAGGGTACCTAATTTTTATCCCGATTGTATGTTCCCGTGGGACAAAACGGCACTACGCGGGCCTATCCATTCTCACAAACTTTCGCATTTATAATATTATAGTAGGAAGTACGATTTATTGTAAAGATAATTTAAGGCAAAATGTAGTCACAGCCAGTAGGTAGTCTAGTGACAGCCGCGATTGTTGTCTTGGAAGTTTCGTTCGAAAGTTGGAAGTTCGAAAAGACGAAACGAAATTTGACTTATTTTTTTTGTATTTCTATACTTATGTATAAGATATTATTTTTTTTGCCGTGTAAAAGTGCAATATTTTGCCTATTTACAATAAATGATTTGAGTTTTTGTTTTTTTTTGAAACGGCGCGCGTTTACCCGACTGCAGTAAATGTTACATACGTACCTAGTATATTTCATTGGCACGCTCTGTAGCCCCACACCGGCTTGATGGATTTAAGATTGAGAGGTGTCGTCATATTCGTCTTATTATTGTGAGAGTGATACTTACCAAATTATTAAAAAAAATGGTGATGCCCCCGACTGCATTTCACGATTTCATTTTGTCCTTTTAAATTATTTTGTATTACCTAGTTCAATATTAATAAGTATAGGTTTAGGACCGAATACCTACCTACCTACTTCATCTTCAGCGACCGATCAAGAGTTCTGACCGCCCTAGGCTTATTATGAGGACCCCCCCCCCAATCGTCTCGGTTTGTCTAAAATTGTCTCGGTCTAGTTGAAATATGTAGGGTAGAGCAATGATGCTCGACACGATTTCAGCGCCTCCCCCCCCCGTTCTATTTAGATTAGGCTGCAGCCTAATTAGCCTAATGGTTAATCAGGCACTGCTCATCTTTTATATTTTCCAGACTCCAGTACGGTACTTACTACCTACCAACCTACCATACCTTAGGACAAGTTGGTAGGTATCCCTAATACCGTATTTAGTAAAGTTCAGAATTATTATATTTGTGAAGTTCTAACATGCAGCTTTTAGATCATAAGGCTCTCAAGTTTCCGGTCACTTTTGGACCCCTATTTCACCTTACTTTGTGTATTGAGCGGTTAAACAAATGTACCTTACCTACCTACCTTCTGTATGGAAGTTTAATAAGTGGCAAAAGAAGCTATCTCTCTATGGGACCTAAGAAGAGGCCTAGCACTACATAAGTACTTATATCTATAGGTAATTGGAATAAAAGACAAATATTTGCACATCGATTTTCCTTTATTAATCAAAAAGGCGCTACATAAGTTTCCACTAAACGTCAACATACCTACTGCCTACTTTAGACAAAGTACAAACAAATACAGTAATAAATTACATCCATGACTGAATTCTGTAAATTATTAGGTTTACGGCAACAATCGATCTCAACCAATGAAACATTAGGCGTGAATTAGGAATAAAATTTAGATTTCTAACACAATGATCTTGTATCTATCATGCATTTGACACACTTAGCGCTGAAGTCGTCAACTGTTTGTCAGCAACTGGGGAGATATTAGATAGTGCGGGCGGTGGACAGTGAGATCCGCTAAAAAGTAACTTGCGTTTCATCTTTGCTCATTACTGCGCTGTGGGTGCCAAAATTATGATAAGTAGGTACATATCGAATAACAGTAAGATACGTTTTCAGTTACATTTTCTGGTTTTAATAGAAAGTCGGCCGCCACCACTGAAAGATTGTATCGCGGCGATTCCGCCCTCCGCACCGTAGCGTCGTGTTATACTCCACGGTCCGTTGCGTGATAAAGACGATTTTTTCCGCGTGAAAGTTGATCCTATGGTGTTTTATTGGAATCGCTCGTAGAGGAGGCCCCAATTATATTCGGCCTATGCCAGTAACATTGTTATTATTAATTATTATTTGTTAAAAAGGCGGGCATACTACAAATTGGACTCAAATTATCCACCACTCCTAAAATTCAGCCATGAATTGGAGATTTTAAGCATTTAAGTAAGTTAATTAATTTTATTCATATCATATAAATTAACACAGTTGACCAGAAAGTACCCACCAACCTATATAACTTTCTGGCAGTCCATGATTTAGTGCCATTATTTTTTTTTTATTTCTACTACAGTAAAGCTTCACATCAAATATAAAATCGTAAGTAAATAATCTAATCTAATTATAATTAACACGACAAAAACAACAATTATGAAAATAATACAACACCTACAATTAGGTAAACAATTCACCTAATTATTAATTATTCAAATATATTTTTGCGGTTGAACAATCCCCGCTGACATCGCATTGCGAAAACAATAAAAACTGTGTATTTGTACCAAACATAAGAATGTAATCTTTGCTTTTGTAAATCATGTATGGTGTAAAAAATATCTTATTCCCGCAAATTTGAATATCTTATAATACACAGGTGAAACTCGAAGATTTGTTCGTTGTCGCGAGATTTCGTATATATACTACTTACCTATTACATTTTTATTTTTATCTGTTTGCTATATTTAAACGGACTGGGAGCAATGAAAAACAAAAAGGAGAGCTCCGACCTACGCCCTCAATTGTGAGTGTCAACCACTATGCACTACACCCCCCACGGACGAGGCTTTAGTAAGTGAAAAACATATAATTTGCTGATAAATTAATCCTGGTTGTAGTCTCAGTATCATTATTGATTGGAAAATTAAATGTTGTAATCTGTATCCAGTAAAAATTATCTCCTAAGCGGTAAGTGTGTAAGTGTATTGAAAAAAATTGTTTATTGTTATTTTGAAAATTAATCTCGTTCGCTTAATATTTTGGGTGTATTGCAAATGTATCCTGTAAGAACCAATAATAATAGTTTTTATCGTAGGTAAAGTATGAACAGAATGTGTGCGTATTGTGATGTAATATTGGAAAAGTAAGTTTTTGGGCTATTGTTAATTATTATTGAATAATTGGAAGTGTAAAATTAACATGAAACTTACTAAAGCTGTCCAGAGATATTGGTTTTTAAGTCTCAAATAGCCAGTAATTTCGCTGGAAACAGTGTCCTTCAGAAAGGAACACAGAAATGTTTGCACACTACTGCTGGGTGGATGAATATCTGACAGAGACTTCCCCAGCCACATGAAATCTGCCACATTTTCAGGTTGGACCCTACTTGTGCCTAACGGAGACTTCATTCCGGGTTTGATTTTGGAGATTTCCTCCTCCTAGATGGGTTGCGGACCAACGCTGACGAAGCCCATCTCTCCGAGTATATAAGAAACTAAAAAGGACTAGAATAAACCAAAAAAATGAAGGAGGGCTCCGACCTACGCCCTCAATTGTGAGTGTCAACCACTATGCACTACACCCCCCACGGACGAGGCTTTAGTAAGTGAAAAAAATATAATTTGCTGATAAATTAATCCTGGTTGTAGTCTCAGTATCATTATTGATTGGAAAATTAAATGTTGTAATCTGTATCCAGTAAAAATTATCTCCTAAGCGGTAAGTGTGTAAGTGTATTGAAAAAAATTGTTTATTGTTATTTTGAAAATTAATCTCGTTCGCTTAATATTTTGGGTGTATTGCAAATGTATCCTGTAAGAACCAATAATAATAGTTTTTATCGTAGGTAAAGTATGAACAGAATGTGTGCGTATTGTGATGTAATATTGGAAAAGTAAGTTTTTGGGCTATTGTTAATTATTATTGAATAATTGGAAGTGTAAAATTAACATGAAACTTACTAAAGCTGTCCAGAGATATTGGTTTTTAAGTCTCAAATAGCCAGTAATTTCGCTGGAAACAGTGTCCTTCAGAAAGGAACACAGAAATGTTTGCACACTACTGCTGGGTGGATGAATATCTGACAGAGACTTCCCCAGCCACATGAAATCTGCCACATTTTCAGGTTGGACCCTACTTGTGCCTAACGGAGACTTCATTCCGGGTTTGATTTTGGAGATTTCCTCCTCCTAGATGGGTTGCGGACCAACGCTGACGAAGCCCATCTCTCCGAGTATATAAGAAACTAAAAAGGACTAGAATAAACCAAAAAAATGAAGGAGGGCTCCGACCTACGCCCTCAATTGTGAGTGTCAACCACTATGCACTACACCCCCCACGGACGAGGCTTTAGTAAGTGAAAAATATATAATTTTCTGATAAATTAATCCTGGTTGTAGTCTCAGTATCATTATTGATTGGAAAATTAAATGTTGTAATCTGTATCCAGTAAAAATTATCTCCTAAGCGGTAAGTGTGTAAGTGTATTGAAAAAAATTGTTTATTGTTATTTTGAAAATTAATCTCGTTCTCTTAATATTTTGGGTGTATTGCAAATGTATCCTGTAAGAACCAATAATGATAGTTTTTATCGTAGGTAAAGTATGAACAGAATGTGTGTGTTTTGTGATGTAATATTGGAAAAGTAAGTTTTTGGGCTATTGCTAATTATTGTTGAATAATTGGGAGTGTAAAATTAACATGAAACTTACTAAAGCTGTCCAGAGATATTGGTTGTTAAGTCTCAAATAGCCAGTAATTTCGCTGGAAACAGTGCCCTTCAGAAAGGAACACAGAAATGTTTGCACACTACTGCTGGGTGGATGCATATCTGACAGAGACTTCCCCAGCCACATGAAATCTACCACATTTTCAGGTTGGACCCTACTTGTGCCTAATGGAGACTTCATTCCGGGTTTGATTTTGGAGTTTTCCTCCTCCTAGATGGGTTGCGGACCAACGCTGACGAAGCCCATCTCTCCGAGCATATAAGAAACTAAAAAGGACTAGAATAAACCAAAAAAATGAAGGAGGGCTCCGACCTACGCCCTCAATTGTGAGTGTCAACCACTATGCACTACACCCCCCACGGACGAGGCTTTAGTAAGTGAAAAAAATATAATTTGCTGATAAATTAATCCTGGTTGTAGTCTCAGTATCATTATTGATTGGAAAATAAAATGTTGTAATCTGTATCCAGTAAAAATTATCTCCTAAGCCGTAAGTGTGTAAGAGTATTGAAAAAAATTGTTTATTGTTATTTTGAAAATTAATCTCGTTCTCTTAATATTTTGGGTGTATTGCAAATGTATCCTGTAAGAACCAATAATAATAGTTTTTATCGTAGGTAAAGTATGAACGGAATGTGTGCGTATTGTGATGTAATATTGGAAAAGTAAGTTTTTGGGCTATTGCTAATTATTGTTGAATAATTGGGAGTGTAAAATTAACATGAAACTTACTAAAGCTGTCCAGAGATATTGGTTGTTAAGTCTCAAATAGCCAGTAATTTCGCTGGAAACAGTGCCCTTCAGAAAGGAACACAGAAATGTTTGCACACTACTGCTGGGTGGATGAATATCTGACAGAGACTTCCCCAGCCACATGAAATCTACCACATTTTCAGGTTGGACCCTACTTGTGCCTAACTGAGACTTCATTCCGGGTTTGGTTTTGGAGTTTTCCTCCTACTAGATGGGTTGCGGACCAACGCTGACGAAGCCCATCTCTCCGAGCATATAAGAAACTAAAAAGGACTAGAATAAACCAAAAAAATGAAGGAGGGCTCCGACCTACGCCCTCAATTGTGAGTGTCAACCACTATGCACTACACCCCCCACGGACGAGGCTTTAGTAAGTGAAAAAAATATAATTTGCTGATAAATTAATCCTGGTTGTAGTCTCAGTATCATTATTGATTGGAAAATAAAATGTTGTAATCTGTATCCAGTAAAAATTATCTCCTAAGCCGTAAGTGTGTAAGAGTATTGAAAAAAATTGTTTATTGTTATTTTGAAAATTAATCTCGTTCTCTTAATATTTTGGGTGTATTGCAAATGTATCCTGTAAGAACCAATAATGATAGTTATTATCGTAGGTAAAGTATGAACAGAATGTGTGTGTATTGTGATGTAATATTGGAAAAGTAAGTTTTTGGGCTATTGTTAATTATTGTTGAATAATTGGGAGTGTAAAATTAACATGAAACTTACTAAAGCTGTCCAGAAATATTGGTTGTTAAGTCTCAAATAGCCAGTAATTTCGCTGGAAACAGTGCCCTTCAGAAAGGAACACAGAAATGTTTGCACACTACTGCTGGGTGGATGAATATCTGACAGAGACTTCCCCAGCCACATGAAATCTACCACATTTTCAGGTTGGACCCTACTTGTGCCTAACGGAGACTTCATTCCGGGTTTGATTTTGGAGTTTTCCTCCTCCTAGATGGGTTGCGGACCAACGCTGACGAAGCCCATCTCTCCGAGTATATAAGAAACTAAAAAGGACTAGAATAAACCAAAAAAATGAAGGAGGGCTCCGACCTACGCCCTCAATTGTGAGTGTCAACCACTATGCACTACACCCCCCACGGACGAGGCTATAGTAAGTGAAAAAAATATAATTTGCTGATAAATTAAACCTGGTTGTAGTCTCAGTATCATTATTGATTGGAAAATTAAATGTTGTAATCTGTATCCAGTAAAAATTATCTCCTAAGCGGTAAGTGTGTAAGAGTATTGAAAAAAATTGATTATTGTTATTTTGAAAATTAATCTCGTTCTCTTAATATTTTGGGTGTATTGCAAATGTATCCTGTAAGAACCAATAATAATAGTTTTTATCGTAGGTAAAGTATGAACGGAATGTGTGCGTATTGTGATGTAATATTGGAAAAGTAAGTTTTTAGGCTCTTGCTAATTATTGTTGAATAATTGGGAGTGTAAAATTAACATGAAACTTACTAAAGCTGTCCAGAGATATTGGTTGTTAAGTCTCAAATAGCCAGTAATTTCGCTGGAAACAGTGCCCTTCAGAAAGGAACACAGAAATGTTTGCACACTACTGCTGGGTGGATGAATATCTGACAGAGACTTCCCCAGCCACATGAAATCTACCACATTTTCAGGTTGGACCCTACTTGTGCCTAACGGAGACTTCATTCCGGGTTTGATTTTGGAGTTTTCCTCCTCCTAGATGGGTTGCGGACCAACGCTGACGAAGCCCATCTCTCCGAGTATATAAGAAACTAAAAAGGACTAGAATAAACCAAAAAAATGAATGAGGGCTCCGACCTACGCCCTCAATTGTGAGTGTCAACCACTATGCACTACACCCCCCACGGACGAGGCTTTAGTAAGTGAAAAATATATAATTTGCTGATAAATTAATCCTGGTTGTAGTCTCAGTATCATTATTGATTGGAAAATTAAATGTTGTAATCTGTATCCAGTAAAAATTATCTCCTAAGCGGTAAGTGTGTAAGTATATTGAAAAAAATTGTTTATTCTTATTTTGAAAATTAATCTCGTTCTCTTAATATTTTGGGTGTATTGCAAATGTATCCTGTAAGAACCAATAATGATAGTTATTATCGTAGGTAAAGTATGAACAGAATGTGTGTGTATTGTGATGTAATATTGGAAAAGTATGTTTTTGGGCTATTGTTAATTATTGTTGAATAATTGGGAGTGTAAAATTAACATGAAACTTACTAAAGCTGTCCAGAGATATTGGTTGTTAAGTCTCAAATAGCCAGTAATTTCGCTGGAAACAGTGCCCTTCAGAAAGGAACACAGAAATGTTTGAACACTACTGCTGGGTGGATGAATATCTGACAGTGACTTCCCCAGCCACATGAAATCTACCACATTTTCAGGTTGGACCCTACTTGTGCCTAACGGAGACTTCATTCCGGGTTTGATTTTGGAGTTTTCCTCCTCCTAGATGGGTTGCGGACCAACGCTGACGAAGCCCATCTCTCCGAGTATATAAGAAACTAAAAAGGACTAGAATAAACCAAAAAAATGAATGAGGGCTCCGACCTACGCCCTCAATTGTGAGTGTCAACCACTATGCACTACACCCCCCACGGACGAGGCTTTAGTAAGTGAAAAATATATAATTTGCTGATAAATTAATCCTGGTTGTAGTCTCAGTATCATTATTGATTGGAAAATTAAATGTTGTAATCTGTATCCAGTAAAAATTATCTCCTAAGCGGTAAGTGTGTAAGTATATTGAAAAAAATTGTTTATTCTTATTTTGAAAATTAATCTCGTTCTCTTAATATTTTGGGTGTATTGCAAATGTATCCTGTAAGAACCAATAATGATAGTTATTATCGTAGGTAAAGTATGAACAGAATGTGTGTGTATTGTGATGTAATATTGGAAAAGTAAGTTTTTGGGCTATTGTTAATTATTGTTGAATAATTGGGAGTGTAAAATTAACATGAAACTTACTAAAGCTGTCCAGAGATATTGGTTGTTAAGTCTCAAATAGCCAGTAATTTCGCTGGAAACAGTGCCCTTCAGAAAGGAACACAGAAATGTTTGCACACTACTGCTGGGTGGATGAATATCTGACAGTGACTTCCCCAGCCACATGAAATCTACCACATTTTCAGGTTGGACCCTACTTGTGCCTAACGGAGACTTCATTCCGGGTTTGATTTTGGAGTTTTCCTCCTCCTAGATGGGTTGCGGACCAACGCTGACGAAGCCCATCTCTCCGAGTATATAAGAAACTAAAAAGGACTAGAATAAACCAAAAAAATGAATGAGGGCTCCGACCTACGCCCTCAATTGTGAGTGTCAACCACTATGCACTACACCCCCCACGGACGAGGCTTTAGTAAGTGAAAAATATATAATTTGCTGATAAATTAATCCTGGTTGTAGTCTCAGTATCATTATTGATTGGAAAATTAAATGTTGTAATCCGTATCCAGTAAAAATTATCTCCTAAGCGGTAAGTGTGTAAGTATATTGAAAAAAATTGTTTATTGTTATTTTGAAAATTAATCTCGTTCTCTTAATATTTTGGGTGTATTGCAAATGTATCCTGTAAGAACCAATAATGATAGTTATTATCGTAGGTAAAGTATGAACAGAATGTGTGTGTATTGTGATGTAATATTGGAAAAGTAAGTTTTTGGGCTATTGTTAATTATTGTTGAATAATTGGGAGTGTAAAATTAACATGAAACTTACTAAAGCTGTCCAGAGATATTGGTTGTTAAGTCTCAAATAGCCAGTAATTTCGCTGGAAACAGTGCCCTTCAGAAAGGAACACAGAAATGTTTGAACACTACTGATGGGTGGATGAATATCTGACAGAGACTTCCCCAGCCACATGAAATCTACCACATTTTCAGGTTGGACCCTACTTGTGCCTAACGGAGACTTCATTCCGGGTTTGATTTTGGAGTTTTCCTCCTCCTAGATGGGTTGCGGACCAACGCTGACGAAGCCCATCTCTCCGAGTATATAAGAAACTAAAAAGGACTAGAATAAACCAAAAAAATGAAGGAGGGCTCCGACCTACGCCCTCAATTGTGAGTGTCAACCACTATGCACTACACCCCCCACGGACGAGGCTATAGTAAGTGAAAAAAATATAATTTGCTGATAAATTAATCCTGGTTGTAGTCTCAGTATCATTATTGATTGGAAAATTAAATGTTGTAATCTGTATCCAGTAAAAATTATCTCTTAAGCGGTAAGTGTGTAAGTTTATTGAAAAAAATTGTTTATTGTTAATTTGAAAATTAATCTCGTTCCTTAATATTTTGGGTGTATTGCAAATGTATCCTGTAAGAACCAATAATGATAGTTATTATCGTAGGTAAAGTATGAACAGAATGTGTGTGTATTGTGATGTAATATTGGAAAAGTAAGTTTTTGGGCTATTGTTAATTATTGTTGAATAATTGGGAGTGTAAAATTAACATGAAACTTACTAAAGCTGTCCAGAGATATTGGTTGTTAAGTCTCAAATAGCCAGTAATTTCGCTGGAAACAGTGCCCTTCAGAAAGGAACACAGAAATGTTTGCACACTACTGCTGGGTGGATGAATATCTGACAGAGACTTCTCCAGCCACATGAAATCTGCCACATTTTCAGGTTGGACCCTACTTGTGCCTAACGGAGACCTCATTCCGGGTTTGATTTTGGAGTTTTCCTCCTCCTAGATGGGTTGCGGACCAACGCTGACGAAGCCCATCTCTCCGAGTATATAAGAAACTAAAAAGGACTAGAATAAACCAAAAAAATAAAGGAGGGCTCCGACCTACGCCCTCAATTGTGAGTGTCAACCACTATGCACTACACCCCCCACGGACGAGGCTTTAGTAAGTGAAAAATATATAATTTGCTGATAAATTAATCCTGGTTGTAGTCTCAGTATCATTATTGATTGGAAAATTAAATGTTGTAATCTGTATCCAGTAAAAATTATCTCCTAAGCGGTAAGTGTGTAAGTATTTGGTTGTGTGAGTCAAACGGTTATTTACTTATAGCACAAAAAATATTGTGTTATTTTGAGAATTAATAAAACTTTGTTATTGTTGATACCCACCTATATTTTACGTAAAATGAGATAGAATTTTATCAAAAATGAATGTTCTCAAAGCATAATATTTATTAAAAATGTATTATATACCGCTTCTTACGGTACTGCTTGACAATATGGGGTTATCGTATCACTAAGCCGGAGCACATGGTATTCTGATGTAAACTGAGTATTATTCTGACTCTGTTTTATATTAACGTAATCATTATTTATTATTTGCAGTTGGGAAATAATATAATGTGTAGTGTAGAGTGTGTAAACTTAGTCCTGTTTAAATTAATAAATAAAAAAGTAATCTTAATTTACTATAATTTATTCTGAAAACATACAAATATCAAAATAAAAACATAATATCAATAATATAAATTAAAAAATAAAATAAGTAAATATAACCAATAAAACAAAAAGGCAAATAAAAGAAATGAAACAAATCATACAAATAAAACTAACCAACAAATAAATAAAATAGAACAAATTAAATAAACTAAGCAAATAAAACAAAAAAAACTAGTAAAACAAAAAATATATAAAACAATACCAACAAGTAAATAAAATGAAACAATAAATGATGTACTTAAATGAGGAAATCAAGAAAATAAAAATAACACAACATAATAACAAAATAAATAAATTAAATACTTGATTTATGTGTAGGTGTTGGTCAACATAATGATTGTACAAATTGATGTTTTTGTCGTGTTATGCCCGTTACGTATACGACATTAGATTAGGCCTTAGAACATGTTACAGATCGATACGTATAAATAGCTAGTAATAACATAATTATAAGCTGCTTTGTAACAACTAGCAACAAATATTATAAAAGTATACCTACTATACTAATTCCTACTTGTGTTGAGATATTACACATAATGAGATTAAATAAAAATAAAATCACTCGTCATATTACTAGATAGAGAAATGCATTACAATAAACTCCAAATAGATAATTTAATACAATATAAAATTTATATTATATGTAGACCAAAAGGCGAATGCGCGCACACCTAATGTGAAATTTATTCTAATTGCGGGTAGCGCATTTTTTAAATTAGAAAAATTGTACTGTGTCACAAAACAGGCGTAATGGCGTACGTGTGCACGTTCAACGTTAAAACTTGTCAATAAACAATATGATGGCAATCAACATTTTTATAAAATTATTATTTATTTAGTTTTTTATTTTTTTCCGATATTAATTATTGACAGTGATTTTCTATAATGCTTCTGTATGCGTTGATTTCATATCACTACACCGTTTTGTAACCAGGTTTAAACGTTATTCTGGAGTAAACGTTGAAAAATTTCGTTTTTGAGAATAACATAATATTAAGCTACAGTAAACTTATTCGAGAGGACACAAATGTACACAACAAGCCTATAATAAACTACAATTAAACTTGCCTTAATTCTATTACAACAATTAGATTTGGAGACGACCTAATAATAATATGAATTAACCTTATTATTACGATAAAGAGCAAAAAATACGACTAAAATAGGAACAGTGATTAATTTTAAATAAAAACCGTATAAGAATATTTTGGTTTAGTTTTTGGTAATTATTAAAAAGTATCGCTTAGTGTTTAAGCTTTTGCGTAAGTTCGGGGGTTCGACTGTTGAAAATAATTCATAGGTACTTAATTTAACTGAATAATATTATAAAATTGAAATATATTTTTGATTTCGTCATACGAAAGGATAATAGCCTAGATCACATGAGAAGCAGTTTTACTATAAAACACCTTTTAGGAAATAAATAAATAAATAAAAATAATAATTTGAAAGGACACAGTTATATAGTCAATTGTGAAAAAAGCCTCCTAATTATAAAATACAATGTTTTGTTCCATTTAAAGTTATTAGAACAAAACACGTGAATTAGAAACTATTATAGATTCTAATTAACTATACGACGCAATTTTTTTGATTACGTATACTAATTGAACGGCAACAAAGTTTACAACCAAATAGTTTGATAAGTGAAATGGGAAAAGTCATTGACCAAACCTAACAAACACATTCATACCTAGTTGATTTTCTAAAGAATTATAAAAATTGTGTCGGAAATTATTTCTAAAATAAAAAAAACTAATAGGCCGTTCAATGTAGGGATGTAAACGATAAAAAATACAGTAAAACGTGTACCTACATAATACTTAAATTTGACACAATTGAATAATTACTTCAATTCGAAAATGTGATCACAATACAATGGAATGTAAGAAACGAGACAACTCTTACAAACCTCTTGTACGTGTTCATAATATAACCACTTGATTCTTCAAAGTTGGTTTACACGTTGAGAATGACTCAAACGAGCGTACAGTAGTCATCATTTTACTATGAAATTAAAAACATTTGTCCATTAGTAACGTTGTATATTAAAACCTTACTGACGCTCAAATAATTTCAGTTTCATTTCAAGCCTGTCCAGTCGGGGTTGTCCATAATAACGCCAAGAAATACCGCTTGGCTTTTAATATCACTTCTCGCTCGAATATTTGCATAGTGCCTACATTATAATTATTTACTAGATTATTTACAAAGTTAGAAGTGAGATTGAGGGGCGCTAGTTTATTTTTAATTAAAATTTGCGGTCACAGATTATGAACTTTCGTACCTACTTAGGTGTTTGTAATATAGAGTGCAAATATTTTAACTTTCTCAGGGCTTTGATACCTACTAAAAACCTGATTGGTGACTTGTGAGAAAACGATTATCCTGCTAAGCCGTTGACCTTTCCTTGATAATAATTATTATCGTGTAACTTTTTAACTTTTCTTCCAACCAACCTTAAATTGAGATAATTTTAAAAGTAATTAGGACATAAGGTCAACTAATATATTTTTTTTTAGTTTTTTATATTGTTTTTTTTTATCTTCTACGATACACGCATATTTTACTGTAGACTTTGAATACCATAACCTTGTGATTTTACGTGATAATTCTACTGCGTACTTAGAAAACTGTGCAATTAAGTATATACTTTGTAGATTACGAAACAAACTCCAGTGTCTAGATTAGCATTAAACTGGTACCTATAAATTACAATAACGATTATTAATTTTACGATTAAAATTTCAGGTGTTTGTTTGACGAATGTGCAGTTGCAGTTGGCAGTGCTGGGACTGCTCTAGTCGACAAACAAACCAAATACTAGCATATTGTAGAGTAACTATATTATGTGTGGATACATTTATTTTTTGGTTTTTGTTAATTTTTTTCACTGCCTTTACTATTTTGACTAATAAGCTGCTACTTTATAAATTAAGTTTAAATTAAATTAGGTACTAGTTTTAATACTCTAGGATCTGTAATACTTTTTTTTTATAAATAACGTATTCCAGTAAAATACTTAATTATACTTACGAATGAGATAATAATAATGAATGTTATGTGAATTATTCCGGTTGTTTTATAATGGCTTGTTTTAGCTGTCAAGTAAGTAAATTAAACACAATCCAGTGTAATTATGTACTTAAACAATAATAGCGAGAAAAATAAAAATAATATACTTTCAAGTATACCGTTCTTTAAAAGTGTTTTTTTCGAACACAACTTAAGATGTGTAAAGTGGATTTCTATAATTTGAAACACGATCGTAGAGTAATGAAGTAAATTTTTTTTGTTTAATAATTTTTTTTTATATTTTTGTATGCAAAAACACCAAAGTCTATAAGAGACACAAATTTCTATTTTTACACGATAATTAACGTTAATTAATTATAAGGATTCATCATTTGGGAATCTGTAAAATCCGGGTTTGCGTTTTGTCCGTGTTTTTTTTGTCATTATAATGTCAAGCTTGACCCCATCAATCTATTTTCATGTTATTAATCACTCCCATAGTAAAGCCCGCACACCTCGACCGCCAGCACGTATGACGTAACTGGGGGCGATTGGCGGTAGCCGGTACCTAACACACAACTGCCTTTATACGTACCTCCTACGCCTGCTATCGCGAGCGCACCTTCTTATTCTTAACTTACCATCGCATACGTTCCGCATTCATTCAACAGTAATATCATAAATTCGTTAGCGTACCAATTGTCCCATCCTTCGGAGTCGACTCTGTCGATCCGAGCTTTCTATTGTTTTATTTCCTTAATTTCTTGTGTCAAACACGTTCGTAAAATTCGTTCCATGTCAAATATTAGCCGACAAGATTGCAGCATTAATTTAGTCAGTCTTAAAGAGGGTTGTTTCATTTACGATCATCCATTTCGGATCTGAAATCAATTAACATAAATCTTGTGTAATGCGAATAAGGATTGCTGTTTGAAATCCGAAGTACACGATCGAAGTCATTATCGAGAAAAATTAACTGAAACAGCTGGGAACCAAAAAAAGCTTTAACGTCGATCATAGTTTACGCAGCATCGTCGGCCCTCGCGTCATACAAGGCGTTCATTGGGTTTTCAATGACATTGACAGCGGCGGTCGCAGCAGCCAGGCGCGTGTTCTTTCGTCGGAAAATGAAGTCAGCCAGCGATTTTGTACGCCTTGGCCCACGGAGCATCAGCTCAATCTCCTCGCTAGACTTAGATTCTTCGACTGTGCGTTTCAGTTCACTCAGGGAGACGTTCTTGTTGTCTTTGCAGGGTTGCTCTAAATCGGCTGAGTTCGCGCGATTGGTGAGTAGATCAATGAATTCCGCCACGCCAGGCTTGTCAGCCAGTGAGTGCGGACGCTCTAGGCGCTGGCGTACGCGTGCATGCACTTCAGATGCCATGGCGTAGCTCTCAACATCGATAATGGTGTCTGGGGCATTGCCGACAGACCCGTTCTGGTGTCCTGAAAGTAAAGAAATGTATTACATTTTTGGAGTAGTCATTGGTTGGATACAATTCTGTAAGTGCATATGCAGCTGTAAGTTTGCTCCTTCTATTAGTGAAGTTAAAACCTTACAGCTACCAATGCGGTAGAAAAGGTATAAGTGAAAGCCAGCGCTAAGGCAACCTAGACCAAAAACCCGATAGAGAAGCAGGAAATATTTTTCGAGCGTTGCATTATGCGGTGCAAAGTAGAAATCAACCGAACGGGCATATTATGGGTAACTATAACTTATAATAATTCCCTGCTCCACAGTAATGGACGAACAGACCTAATCTCATCAATGAATGACCATCATCACAACCTATGTCCACCAACTGCTGAGTATGAGGCTCACCTAACTCTCCTGAGAAGGATAAGAGATCACGAGAGCCTGGTACGGATTGGTCGATCAAATACATACAAAATAACTCACGGTGAAAGAAAACACTACGTTGTGCAATGTTTTCAATGCAATGCAATGTTTTCTTTAACCGAAAAGCGAGTTATAACTAACTATCTTCCACTGGAATATCACCTCTCTCTCTTCACTCATAAAAAACATCGTTTGTAAATTGACTTATACGTACTTCGAGGAATGGTATCCTGGGATCCGGCTTTCGATGGTCCTGGTTGCGGCGATCCATGGGCTGATAAATTAGCGCACTCAGATTCAGTCCGTAAGATTGTAAGCGATCCAGGATTGGAGGAGCCCGGGGTTCCAACTGGTTCAGGGGATCCAATTGGTGCAGATGCACCCATGAATCCCAGTGCTAAACCTGCTTCCAAATCAACAGCAGATATATCATTTAGCGAAGATCCCATCGTTCCAGCTTTAGAGGATCCAGAGGTCTCAGCATATAGTTCGTCTGAAGATCCGGAGTACGCGCCGTATGAGAATTCTGGGTCCCAGTCGAGGGAATCTGTAGGAGACTGAGTTCCAGGCACGACTGCAGAGGCCGCGGCATTTGAAGGCCCTGGTTCCGAGAATCCACATGGGCCACCACCAGCAGATGATGGGCCAGCCTCATCTAGAAAAATAGAAATAGGGGTAAAGTTAAATCTGTATCTTAAGGAAAATTTACCCTCCGGCACAAAAAATAAGGTGGCCATAGCGAATAATAGCCCTGTGTTGTTCTGCCTTGAAACTTGAAGCATTTTGACACTCGATTCCATAATCTTAAGCTTCTTCTATAGACTTTTCTAGTACTATTTTGACTGGTAGTATCAATAACGTTTATTACTTCAATAAACAGCTATTAGTGGCATTGGGGTCAAGCTTGCAGTATCAATTTGGCCAACGTCGGTTTTATCAATAAATAATGATTAACAAGTAAAACGTTCTATGGTAAGGTACCTCTCGGAATGGATCCTCCTGCTGATGCTCCGTTGTTTTCGGCGCGTCCCCCAGCCATGGTCTCCATGTGGTGAGGCATTGGTCGCGGAGGGATGACATAATCATCATCATCGTCATCGTCATAGTCGTCATCGTCATCTATATGCTTGGTGATATACGGCTTGCTAGTCCCGCTGGTCCCAGGCTGGCTCTCCCCCGAAGTTGAGGGTTGTGGGTTCTAATAAAGACACGGCTTTTATTATTTAATAGAACATTTTTTTTTTGGTCGTCATTAACTACTATTTCAGCAGATGTTAAGTCGTGGTGTAGCTTAAGTTTAGACACCCATAAGGGCGAGTAACAACAA
This sequence comes from Campaea margaritaria, assembly GCA_912999815.1. Lineage (NCBI taxonomy): Eukaryota > Metazoa > Arthropoda > Insecta > Lepidoptera > Geometridae > Campaea > Campaea margaritaria. The sequence goes on from OU538788.1 coordinate 15,706,203, forward strand.
AATTTTGTACTAAACTCAGCTGGCACCAGATGCATTCCATTATGAAGTTAGCATTAATCTAGATTTACTCCTGCAAGAAGTTAAGCTAAGTTACGTTCAAACTTAGAAGGAGTTCTAATTGAGTTGATTCTAGATTTAATGAGTTGGTGTGACCCTAAGCCTAAAATAGGATTGAATATCTTCGTTGCTACTCATTGGGTTTACTTGTAATGTAATTTTTATATACAAATGCCATTTCACAAACGAGATTCTAAGCCGATAGAACCGTTTGCGGAAACAAAACAACAACCATTATCAAAAAGTTATAATATTTTTGTTCAGTAACCTGTCTTATTTAAGGCTAGTAGACATTTTTTTTCAATGTGAAATATATTATCAATCTATTCACTAACTTTTTGTCCCATATCGGTTTATTAGAGGTATACATTTGGAATAAGGACAATGCTTATCCAAGAGGCCAAGAGTAGTTGCAGCTAGATATCTGAAATGTTTGAAGCATTTATAGCGGTCACTTACGGTGAACATATCAAGATACGCGGGATCGTCCAGCTCCTCGTCCACGAGGAAGTAGGTGACCATGTCGCCTTTCCCCTTGACGTGGACAGTCCCCCGGCATCTCAGCTTGTAGCCGCGTGCCACCAGAATTTCGTACACCTCACGCGTCACCTGTCACGAGACGTACCCTCTCGATACAACACACTTGCATGAGCCTTACTTAATTATAGTTAAAGATTATTTAAACGTTAGCCGTTAGTAAGAGGAATTTTTTAAACGTTAGCCGCCACGGTTAGTTTGAGCAGTTGATCGTCGGACTACATACATGGGCCGCTCGACCATTCTTGGTAAACTGTTCCAGCAGTCAAAGCCGTCTACCATCATCAGACAACAACCAAATGCAGGGGTAGTCAAGACGTCAGAGCAGTCGTTAGCTCAAGATGTTGAAAGCAGTCCGTGTGCGCTTGAAACTGCTCGAACAGATGCAATGTAGACTGCTCGCGCAGTCCGTGCATGTATAGACAAAGAAGACTGTTGCTGAAGCTCGCTATGCAGTCGCTGCTTAAGCGGTCGGTTTCGGTAGCTTCAATCTGCCCATATAGGGTTGCCGTGCTAATGCACCGTATCGCTCAAATATGTCCATAAACCGTCAAACTGATGAATTCAGTATGTATTGACATATTTCAGCGATACGGTGCATTAGTGCTAAATATTTCAACGTAAAACTGTATGAAATTTAAATTTCCCGCCATAACAGACAGCTTCGACAAGGTCTATGGTCTCCACATAGAACATTGACGGGTCGGAATGAGAGACAAATAAGAGTCTGTGGTAATAGAACCTTAACAACGTTCAAACTTAAAAGTTTTATGAATTATGGTCGAATTTCGACCACTGGGCATAATTTGGATTTTGTAATGCGTACTTTTTATGAATTTAACCATTCGAAATTATTAAGTAAGTAGCTACCTATTTTTAGAGTATAATTTTGAATTATAAATACGTATATTTATAATTCAAAATTATACTTTAAAAATGCTTTAGGTGTTTTACTATGCTGTAGTTTTATACATCTTACTGATACCGTGATTGAATAGTGTAATTAACGGTTATAGATTTAAAGTTATAAAGAAGAATGTCATCAGTCATAGTCAAATTAGATCAGTCGTAGAACGAGTTATAAGTACATTGGTGGATGTAGCACTAAATAAACCAGATCATGATCTTAAAAATGCCATCAAAGTTTAATTCAACCTTACAAAATACTCGTAAACACTCGCTTTTTCTTCCCAATGAATGACTGCGCAGTGCTCGTGCCATTTTATTACGTAACCATGGACAAAAGTTTTATTTAAGGTTGACCTACCACCACGTACACTGTTAGAATTCCAAATAACGATATTGACATGCCACTGACATGTCAACAGTTGTCAAAATGACATTTCATATTGGCGATCCGCCATCTTTTTTATTTGTAAAATACTTCTCCTTGATCAAGATATCTTAAATAAACAATAAAACGAATTAAAATCTTCGAAAATCACCGTTATAAAACGGTGTATACATCATTGTAAAGCTATAATTATTTTACACAGTGTACACAGTGCTAGCCCAGAATCCCTATATTTGTGGAACGCCACCTTTATCTGCAATTGGTTTACTATTAGACATTTCCCCTGTTTACTTAGTAACAAAATTTGTACCTGTACGGTGTCGTAAACGCCCGTGGAGTCCATCCGTGAGGCAACGTTGACAGCGTTTCCCCAAATGTCATACTGAGGTTTGCGGGCGCCAATCACACCAGCTACCACGGGGCCGATGTTGATACCTATACAACAATAAAAGATGCTAAAGTTTGTCTACCACGATGACATTAAAAAGTAGAGCTTTCGCAAAGAAAAAAAATCGTCAACAAAAATAAAAATTCGCTTCTACACTAGGCGCACGAGTTGAATGCTGAGCTTATGTATGTGCATCTCAAGGCTCGGAAATTAGTTAAAAAATGGCTATCGCAAGTTTTAACAGTGATTTATGGTAATTCCATTAGCATCGACTAGTGATCCATTAGTGAAGATAATGTAAGAATTGTCAAATTATTAACCAATAATGATTAACCCTTGATACTATAGCGAAAATTAATGACACAATGTTTAAGTAAAGCAAACTCCTTCGCTCGTTGGTACATCAATCTTCCGATAAAATAGCTCATTACACTATACAATTTTATAGTTTCAAAAGAGTATTAAGAAAACAAAAGCACTATCATATTTCCAAAATGAATAGTTAAGACTATCGAAGTAATGAGGGCTACTATGGGAAGACGATACTTCGTCTTCCGTTAGGAGTCCTTATTACCCTTTCAGGTAAAGGTGTGCCCTTACCGACTCGCATTTTGAAATTATTGAAGGAATGGAGGTTGAGCAGTTTCAATTGCCGACGGAGCCGTAGCGCGTAGTCCGCCATGGCTGTAACATGACGGTAGCCCACGAGATCGCAGGTCGCTTTTGTCAATCCTGTCACAAAACAAAGGGCGCTATCTAACATCGGTTTGTCACTTCAACACAGTTTGTCAACACTTGACACGTTCACTGCTGAAAACACAACTGCTGTGTTTGTTGTATGGGAAAACACTACGGCGCGTGCAGAGCCGCACCTGTGGCTAGACAATCAAAATGGCTCTGCAGTCAAAGTGTAAAGCAGAAAACCTTTTCCTAAGCCACTTTCTCGATGTACTGGGAGTATCCTCACAAATTATAAAACTATTGGTTTGTCATCTCGATGAATTTAAACTCCTCTTGGACAAGGCACTCGTCAAAACCGATGATCTCGCTCAGGAGGCTATGACACTCGAAATCTTTGTCCATCTCGATTCTCAAATGAACTCACCGGAAGCAGCCATGTAAGTAGCGCCGGTGCTCTTGATCTTCTCGATGTACTTGAACTGCTCCTCGCCGAGGCACTCGTCGAAGTCAGCGATGATCTCATTCAGGAGACGTAGGCACTCGACGCCCTCATGGTTCGCCTCCAATTCCACGTAGAACTCGGAGAAGTTTGGAATGGTGGCAAACATCACGCAGACAGAGTCGCACTGTTCATGATACAACTCCTGCTAGTTTGGAGTGGGAAAAGAATTATGTGTTAGAAATGTTTTTAAAGTTTGGATCGGTGCTTAGAGCGATGTTACTAAACATTAATAATAAGATTACTTCGGCGTATCTTTGCACAGCGTAGCAATCTTATTGGTGATGTACATGCGCGATTTAGATGAACAGCAATTTATTAATGAATTGTTCACAACCATTATAAGATTAGACCCAATATTACAGGTTGATAGTAGAATCTCCCTTTTCAAAGTCAAAATCACAGCACTGTAAAAATAGCGCCATTGTGGTAAAATTAATGACTATTAAACCTCCTCCTCTTCAATTGGGGAGTTCCTGTTGGCCACTGGACCATCGATACCGGGCAGTGCGCTATTAAGGTGAGTGCGGACTGCTCAGTTGGTTTATGAAGAAAAGGAGAACATAAATTAGCGTTTGTGGGTAGTGAAGGATTCAAGGCGGTTTCAAGAAGAGTCGTTTAAACTTTAATTAGTTTCTATCAACAATGTGTGGTTAGTTTATGGAATAGTTTACAACGGAGGAGTAGTATATCTTGCTAACGTTCCGTAACGAAGTAGAGAAACAGACTCACGTCAAAGTTCTTGTCAGCGCAAAGGAAGTGTTGCGCGACGTGCTCCGGCAAGATGTTGGCCAGCAGCTTCCGGTTGTACGCCTCCAAATGCTCCATCTCCTCTTTCTCATCTACGGCATTAGAATATTTCATTTCAAGGAATGGACGTTGATAAAAGAGTGACTTATTTTCAATTGAAAACAATTCGTAAACCTTTGGTACAAGGTATAGTAGGTATTGATTGACGCCAAGCGCTATAACCATGCCGTGCAGCAATGTCACGTTAAGATTGGGCTCCAGATGCCGTCATATAACTGACTGTAGAGTGGTTAACAGTATCTCACTCTAGCGAACGGCATCTCTGAATGACAGAAGGAGATGACGCTAAGGGAAAATGTTCAAGGTGGTCCCAGAAGATACCACTCTTGCCTTGTAGGTGTCAAGTCCTTACCATTGGCCTGTAGTTTCCAGATGAAGTCGAGTCGGTTCCCGCTTTCGGCCTGCTGCGAGTGGACGACCAGCGTGAGGGCAGTGCCGATGACGATCACAATGTTGGCCCACTGCTGTGTCCAGTCTATGGCGCAGCGGTCACTGTCGACAATACACCACGTTTAGGGATTTGGAGGTTTATTTTAATAATGTTGAGTCTGAATTTTATTTTGATTTATCCTATCTATTCGAATAGGTACTGTTTTTTTATTATTATTCTCGATTCGAGACACGATAAGAGACACATCACTATAAATAATTAGTTGGCACATTTCTTTTATTCGCATCTTTCATTAATTTTTTTCTCATTTCTTTTTATTTTATTTCATTATTCCTAACATCCCTAGTGTTATCTTCTTCATCATCAGTAACTCATGTCCATTCACTGATCAGGCCAAGGGTCTTCAAGCAGTCAACTCACCCATAGCCCTCGAAGCTCGTCTCATAGGTGATATTTTCCATCATGGTGATCAGGACATAGGATGCGCTGATGATGAACAGCAGCAAGGCCTTCACCATGGTGATCAGTATCTGGTGCACGGAGCAGGAGAACATGGCCAGCAGGGTGAGCTGCAGGTACAGCTGGAATAAAAAATATCGCGGCTATTTATATTTCCTTGGATCATGCATTTTAAAACTATATACCATAATCACTACCATCGTCATTATCTTTACACTGATGTACGGAACCTTCCATACTAATTCATCCAAAAGTTGTCTGGAGAAAATAGTTTTTAGCGATAAGCCCGCCTATTGTACCTATTTTAACAAACCACACCTCACATACCACGTGGGCCAAACAAAAGACAACCTGCTAGTATGAAGGGTCATACAAACTTTTAGTCTATTACATTTGGTTACGTCACTGTCCCCCCAATTATCCACCCGATTGCAGGTAGAAGGGCGGGAACGAAGATTGCGCGGGGTGGCGAGCGACCATTCTGTATGTAATAGGTACTACATATTAAATGTCTTCTGTACCCGTAAATAGCAAGCGAAAGGAGAGCAATAGCTTTAAAGGCTTATTAGTGTAGTGCAGCAGGAATCGACACCGTAAAGGTGGACTTACGTGTATCGCGGCCGATATGATGCGAAATAGAAATAAAATGAAATGTATGGCGCTTGAAAGCGGCGCCATCCCTTTTTATTGTCGCGCGCATCTGCCACGCTCGTCAATCGCATCAGCCGCGGCCCGCATAAGTCCACTTCAACTACTTACATGATTCAGACCTTTGGGGCAGAAGTTCTCGTTCTCATTGTAGTGTTGGATGCTGACCTCATCATGCGTCGCGATGAATAGGCCCTCGATCTATTCACAGATAGACATATGTAAGGAAACATGATACACATAATATGTAAGGTAAAGAGCGTGAAACAGATTTATCTCAGGGATAATAGTTATATAATCGACTGTTCTTAAAACGGTAGAAAATTCGCGAAGAGTATATATCTAAGGACCTTATTTATGTTACCTAACTTATCATTATAATTGGTTTTTAAATTTAAATATTTTTTTATGTATAAAATGTTATAAATATTATGCAAAGGACTTGGCTATTTTTAGAAAAATATCAGTTACAGATTCCAATTATTAACTGACAGTTAAAAATTTAAAAACAATTGGTTTAACAAAATTGAGGGTTGATCTAGTGTGGAGACCACTGTCAATGATTTCATAATAAATGATTCGTAAATTATCTTTGAGGTTTGAGTGTTCTGTTTTGGCGTATCAATAAGAAATAATATCAAGGTGGGTATACTGAAAAAAGGCTGGTTTTCTTACCATTATAATCTGGATCTGAAGAGCAATGGCGCTGACGGCGATGATCGACATAATCTGGGCTAGAGTCCGGTTGTTGTGAATCCTCAAGGAGACGCGCTTCATTCGTGGTGGCATACGCTACGCAAAACAACAGGCATATTGTTAGGACGTATTTAGTTTGATCCTGACGGTCAGTACTAACGTCGGCGGTCCGTGGCAACCTCTATGAAAACCGTGCGTGCATTTAGTAACGAACAAACCACGTCCGCGACCGACGCCAGTACGTCATGCAGTAATGTGTAGGCAGCCTTATGAATTGTATCTTGAGGTATTCCTTGATCGTACAATAAGTATATTTATAAGTATATTGCAATAAGTAACAATGTATTGTGTACTGAGAATAAGAGTTCCAGTAAGTTCTCGTGACTTATAGTTTGTTTGCGCAAGTTCTATGTGAGGAAAGTGTATTCATTGTTATCATAAGATGGTGTTTTGTATCGAAATAGGTCAGCAGAATTGTACAGTCAACGATAAAAGTGGAGAAAAAGTCCTAAAATTTGATAGACAAAAATTGACCTTATCTGGTCCTCGGGTCTTCTTCAATAGTTCCGAATTTCAAATTAGCGTTACGCACGCGAAATTCTCAGATGACAATAGTTTGGACATCTTCAGTGAGTTTTGTTGCCGGTACTAGTTAAAGGGTGCAGACTGGTAGACAGACCACCACCCCGCTGGTCGAACGACCTTGTCAAGTTAGTCGGAAAGCAGTGGATACGTATCGCACAGACCGGATTAAGTGGCGTGAAGGAGAGGAGGCCTGTACCCAAAAGTGGGTTGATACGGGCTGAGATGATGATGATGATGACTACTTAAATGGATATATTTTTTTTTTTGCAACGTACCTTAATGAATGCACTGAGCACGAAAAACGATGCTACGCACAGCATTGCACCGCATACCAATATTGCAATCATTCCAATCAGAGAGCTGTAAGAAAATTTATGGATGACTATATGCAAAAAATCATTTCAATAGAATAAAGTGTAGTTTTATAATTGCTCTAACTCTCAATAACTCTAAATCGAATTTTTTCATAGACTCCTTCATCAATCACACTCTAAGTTTCTCTCTAAAATATTTTATCGAAATATATACAAGCTTATAATAGTTACATTCTTTAATACTTCATCGCCGAGAAAGCCACTGATATATAAGCATTGTTCAGTACTCATAAGAGCGACGGGCATGTTCGAGATGTGTAGACAATCGAATGATCTAAAATTAATCGATAATCGAATCGATTAATCAATTTAAAATTACTATCGACTCTGTGAAGATCGCGCACCGCGACTGAACTATTCGAGATGTTTTTTCGATTCTTTCGAGTTAACTGATTCGCCGTTGCGTTCTTCGCCCGCTCTCTCTCTAGCTCCGTGTGTTTTTGTGAGCGTCACGCGCACACCTGACTCTAGTCACTTGTCGACGGCACGGTCTCAGTGACATTGACCGCGATTATTTTCAAGTCATCGAGAAGTTTTTTATATTCGTGTCTCTTGGCCTTTCCCCACACTTACACAGAGAAGTTGAAGATTTGGATTCCGGTCACCGCTGCGTAGATGATAAGCGAGCAGATGAAGTACACCCTCAACATCCTGTCTCGTTCCAACGTATACTGTGGACAAGCAAACCACTTATTAAATACATACCCAATCGATAAGACCGCCCATTGTGACACTAATTGTTAAATTTAATTTGCCTTAGTTTTAAGTTTTCGATGTTCTGTGGTGTTTCAATAAAGAGTTTATATATACCCATATTATTATTATTATTTCACTATATTTATTTAACTTCTTAAATTTAAATTTCTTTTACAATCATTTACAAAACTAATAAAAATACAGTCTAACTAGTAAAAATATTATAAAAGAAACTTAAACCTAGGATACCACCGGTAGCGGAGCAAGGCCCAGGCTACCGATGAGAGAGGATTATTATTATTAGCCACGCTTATCCCACTGCAGGGCAAAGGCATCTCTTCCCTCTTTCCATTCCTCGCGGTTGAGAGCCAAGATGAGCCATCTATACCCTGAGCCATCTATACTATGATATATAAAAAAAAAAGACTTAGGAGATGTGTTATAAACGTCACTACTCTGACAACGGTGTCGATTCACTTTTGTTATCAACTAGTGTACATTTTAGTACTGTCCTGTCAAATAATTTGTCTTAACTATTGAACCTTATGAAAACGATAGGTAGCGATGGCAATGGCTACAGAGGAGCTGTCAAATTAAGTTTAAGTTCGTGCCAACTAAAGTGTTGTGACTTGACTTGATTCTTGACTAAATGACCAACTAGAGCTCAACATTTTGACAATTAAAAAAATTGTCTGAAACTTGAAATATCTTAATCTTTGACACTTCATAAACACGCAATCCGAAATCCTATAAAAAATTGCAGCTCTAAAAAGACTAAACACAAGCAATAATGCAAACAACAGTAGGCATCTGCATAACTTTAGTGATGAAATTAGAACTTAATTACATTTCGTTAAGGGCGCCCCCGGATGTCTGCCAGACCTCGGAGATTAAAGTGCATTTTCGTTTAAAGAAAATTACATTCATAATTACGAATGATCCTCTTATATACCGCACAAAGACCAGAGACTCGCCTGGCTCCTCACACCACAAAAACAGCAAATTACAGGGCTCCGGGTTTTTTTTTTAAATGTTACTACGTAACGATACGACCAAGACGTTCACCTGATGGACGATGAACTTTTTATTACAAAATCCTGTGTGGCACTACACTGCGCTCGTCACCCTGAGTGTTCGGTGCTAAAATCTTATAATATGCTCATTAATTACGCTGAAAACAATGCCCTTCAAACCGGAACTCAGTTCTAATGTTATATCTGGCAAAGGTGGTGGTACTTCCCCAGGCAGTCTCTTTTTTTTATTCACTGAGTCACGAGACACATGTCGTTCACCTGATGGTAAGCGCTACGCATAACATAACAGTCACAGCGCCACCCAGAACACTGTATTACATAATCCTGCGCGGCACTGCACTGCGCTCATAATCAAGTCTCATATATTAATTACGCTGGAAACAGTGCCCTTCAAACCGGAACACAGTAACGTTTGCACACTACTGCTTGGCGGATGAATACCTGGCAAGTACTCCCCCGGACAGTCTCTTGCAGGAAAGGAAAGGCCTCCCACTACTACTAGTGTAGTGGCGAATTTGTGTATAAACGAATTCTCCCTAACAAAGGGATGTAACCGTTTCCCAGAAAAAGTAAAAATGTTTTAATTAGCTGTCAAGTTTTCGGCAGGCTCCCGGGCCACGCGAAAATCCAATTTGGCTCTCCTCTCCTCCGACTTACTTAAATGGAGTTTTCTAAGAATATTGCGGGAGTGTCGAGCGAAACAGCGCACAACAGTGCGTTAGATTTAACTCCTAATCTGACACAATTTGATTTGACGCTCGTCGAAGGGACCACCTTTGTTGAGATCAGCCGTTTTAATGTCAAGCGAATAAACAGGGTAACGACAGGTAGAAGAGGGCCGGCTATTTTGGAACTGGAAACATATTTCGGCGCGTTGAGCACTTTTTGGATGAACAAATAAATGAAAAAAAAGTGTTAAACAATTTTTTTTTATATATAACCTCATTAGAAAAAGCGGTTGTGTTTATTAATCCTTGATCATAAACACTTCTTAAAAAACCAAAAACAATTCGAAAATAATAATCTAATAGCTCAACGATACAATTTACAAGCTACTTAATTTCCAGTTCTGTCGGCAGTCCCCAAATACTGCTCCGCATGCATTTTTTTATCATTGCTTCAATATCATACTTTAAATAGGGATCAGTATTGTATGAACTCCACCAAATAATCAAGTAATACTTATAAAGGAATTCTCTTCTGCGCAAGTACAGTATAGTAGTTGTAGTAGTAGTATGTGGCTATAACAATGATGAGACACGAACGGATACTCAACATTGCAATCTCAAATAAACTGAACGAAGTGTGAAGCAAGTTTAACTGGCCACTCCCCGAGCAGTCCTCCGCCGAGGTGGGATAAGAAAAGAAACTTTAACTGGCCTGCTAAGCTACATGTAAGCCACCGTAGCACGATCTACAATTATCTACGCCGTAACAGGCGTAGCACTTTTGTAGCATCACATTCTTGTTTACGTACACACACGTACGTGTGACTGTCTCCTTGAGCAATGAGTCTATCTGTGTGTAAATATATTATTACTTCAAAAACTGAGAACACCTAAACTGAACCAGGGACTAACAATAGGTACGTTCTTATACAAACAAATTGAATAAGAGTAAACTAGGGTGGTCTTCCACAAAATTGCAGTTAAATTTTCAATTTTTTTCTTCATAGTGACGTTTAGCAACGTCTACAATCGTTTGTAGAATCTTGTAGTAGTACTCCAGGATTACATAATTATTTCGAAATCATATACAATATATCATAGCTACATAATTATAATCAAAGTTCCTAACTTTCTTATTATTGTAGACGATGTTCCTCCTCTCGTGTACATTGAAGACCTGTCCTCTCATGTACATTGAAGCGAAATAATTGATTTGATTTGATTTTCTTTAACCTTCAAAGAAAATCGACGACTTTTAGTATTGGAGACCGATAAACTATATCTATATCTTTGTTTTTTTAAATATTGAGGCTAGGAGAATCTGTTTGGAGCATCCCAACTCCACGGGGCCCACGTGACTTCAAAAGACGTATCCCGTAGACGTAGAAAGCAAAGAGACAATCCAATGTACGAGGATCAAAGAAAGGATAAAGCCAGGTTTTAGGTTGAAAAAGAACGCGCTTAATTTAAATAAAAAATTAAAAAGTGGACAGACGAAGGAGGCGTAACTCAAAGAACTTTAGCTACGTCCATGCGTCATTAGGGTTACGTGACCGGTCATTAAGGTGTTTCAGGCACGAGCGATTACACGTCGCTACGTGCATACATAATGGGGGCCCACGTCATCCACGTACGCGACGCGACGTGTCATGCTGTAACTAATCTAACCTACCTAACTAGAACGAAAGGAGACTTAACGAAGAAATGGCCATGTGATCGTCTACACCCACGTTGTGAAAATAAAGTAACCCTAGAACTTTTAGAGTCAGAGACTGTTTATAAAGGAACACAAACTGAGATTAAAGAATTAACCTAAAGAGAATAAAATGGTAAAAGATAATTATATTGTCCAGAGATAACCAGGAAAGGAAAGGAAGGATTTGGTACTCCTTTTTTTCATATATAAAAAGAGTCTCCCACTCGGGAGCGGAGTAGGCTCCACCCCGCCTACTCCTGTGAGTGCCATCCTTTTGTGCACCCCCCGGGGACAAGGAGTAAGGGGAAGGAAAGATGGGTTAGGCTTTATATGTATCGCGAAACACCATTCAGTCCAATGTGATTGATGCTTTCCCCTTTTAACCCATTCCCGGATTATGTCGTTTATTCGTTTGTAATCATGTATGTTGTAATAGTGTTGTTCATCATGAGTTTGACCTTATTAGGTTCTTTCCAATATTTGGGTATTATCCCAATTATAATAATTTGTCGAACGAACTATGGCTTTAGCCACTATCAATCCACAATGCTTAGACAGAGCAGTAGGTACACCCAGGGGACCCACAGATATGTATCCTCCGTACAATCGTGATTTTCCAGGAGTGCTGGTTATCTAGCTGCGGAAATGATGGGAGTATCATTATGTGTTGTGAAAATATTGTATATTCATAATTATTAAATGTAGAGTTGACCGTTTATGGTTCTTTACAGTATTGGTCATTTTCTCTATTAAAAGATTTCGTCAAGCGATCAATGGCTTAAACCGCAATCAATCCGTAATGCGTAAACAGAGCAGAAGGTACACCCAGGGGTCCCACAGGTATGTATCCTCCGTACAACCGTGATATTCCAGGAGTGCTGGTTGTAGAGCTACAGAAATGATTGAAGCCTAATCTCATATGTTTCACCTAAGAAACCAGATAATATGATAGAAGTTGTTGTAAGTATACGTTTTAACAGTACTCATTTAAATAAACATTGATTTTAATCATTAATATCACCATTACACCAATCACATCGAGACTGAAACAACGGAGATGAAATAACGGAGAGATTGGGTAGGATTAAATGATTAACACTTAGACTGTAATGGAAACCACTATGGTTGTGTTTCCCGCAGTGAAAGTGTTAAGAGGAGGAAAGCTAACAGGAGTCGCGCTCCACTATCAAAAGTTACTGATTTCGCAGCAATCTACTGTGTGTGTTTGATGATATTGTGTGTGTGGGTTGAATCAATGAGAGGTGAGCAATTGGCCTAATTGAACACTCTCCCACCGATCCGGTGTATAGTGTGGGGAAATATGTGTGAGCTGCGTGTATAGTGTTTGTGCTTGCAGAAAGTCGTGATCACTAGTAGCAACCCATAGAAGAATTCTAATAACCTAGGGGCGTGAGTCCTCGGACATTACAACAATCCCAATAAGTCACATACTAGTTATGAAAACGCCGTCAGTGTGTGAGTGTGTGTGTGTGTGTGTGCGTGTAGAACTACTGCAAATCAGTAATTAGTACTTTTAAAGGTTGTTTATACTTAATCTACGCTAGGGGAAGTTACCTGGACAATGTAAAACCTTTACCTCCCTACCAAAATTACCAATAGAAACATATTTAGACAGTTCTCAGTATCTCGCGTAGCTAGAAGGGTTGGATAACCCCGTCGCTGTCAACGTAATGACTACGAAGAGGCCACCCCTCCCAGACGGAAAAATTGATTACGCCTTACTTCGATAAAATTGGTTAGTAAATTTCATAATTGACGCCATGCGCATATAAATTCTTATAGATATAAAATAAGGTCGTATTGATTCCGGAAACTGAAGATAAATCACCGACTGAACTTGCAGTAAGCACACCAACGTAAATAAGTTTAGTTATAAGCTGTAAATAGACAGTAAAATAAGAAATGTATCGTAGATTCAATTCGGAAATGATGACTAAAGTATAATTGTAGGATTGTTATCGATGAAAATAATCGTTTGTTAAAAGCTGTGAATAAAAGTAAATTAAGTAGAGAACGGCGCGTAATTTCAAGCTGAAAAGGAACACATAAATTAGAGTATTAGGCATTGTCGACGAAAAGTAAAAGCTCGTAACAAGCTGTAAATAAAAAGTAAATTATGTACAGAACGGCACGTAATTTCGAAGCTGAAAATAAACACGTGAATTAGAATATTGGGCGTTGTCGATGAAAAATGAAAGCTCGTTATAAGCTGTGAATAAAAGGTAAATTATGTACAGAAGAGCACGTAATTTCGAAGCTGAAAATAAACACGTAAAACAAAACGTAAGGTAGTATCAGTGAAAATAGCAATCTCAAAATAGAGAAAATAGCACGGGATAAAATAACGAATATAACAGGAACAAGCTGAAAATGGACACATAATGAAATAAATACTGTCAGGAGAACAATGAGTGATTTTTATATTAATTTAAAACTATGAAGATATATCACCCACCATTTCAACTGGCTCTGCCGAATCGGATCATTACACATGAGTCAAGGTATGATAAATTATCAATAATTATTGCGTGTTATTTTTAATAAGGTAAACTAACTAATAAGCTAATGCTTCGATAGAAATGGAACAATAAGAGTGAACTAACAATAGATCACGATCCCTATGCGTTTCGATCCCAAAAGGCTTTGTCTTAAAATATACAACTCACGACCTCAGCTTGAAGATCACCTTACACCACCACTTCACTAGATCTAACAAACACTAAAATACTAGAATAGGAATCAAAACTTATGTTAATTCACTAGTTTAACTATACACTTGCAATTAAGGTAAGAACGAATTACTCTCAAACACTTCTAAGATATTTATAATTTAGACCGCGCTATTTAACACTGCAATTAAAACGGATTACAAGAAAGGACTCTAATTCTCAACACTTTTTCACTACGATCGCGAGTCGCGAAACCAACAGATGCGCGTGCGCAGTTAAGTGGTTTTATCAGACCCTCTCGGTGGAGCCATTGTAGTCGCGATTATTCGAGCTTACTCCCGTGTGTCCCGGTCGGAGGTTGACGGGTCACTCCTTTCTCCACGGTGCCCTCTCCCGAAAGAAACCTCAATACACTTGAGATGTGTATGCGAGCAATAATATTTATATTTTAATTTCTGCTGAGCTATGGTTAGGTACAATGCTCTTATTGTCGTTCCTATTTACTATTATTCAGAGTCCGGACCCCGAAAGGGTTTCATTGACAACCGTTCTGTCATCATTTGAAGACAAATTAATTCTTATCTTTGAAGTGATATCATCAAGTACGTGTTGAAGTTGAGTTAGTTTGCAAAAAGTCCTGAAAATACTGCCTACATCATCATCAACCCATATCGGCCCACTGCCAAGCACGAGTCTCTCCTCACTTTCGTGAGGAGGATTGGGCCTTAATCCACCACTGGGACCCGATCCGGTATGGTGGATAAGGAGAACTCATAGGTTTAAGCCCGTATTCAAGAACACTGCGTTTTCTTGGCTCTCGATTCCCTAATACTGACTATCTATATATATAAAAATGTTATGTTGGTTTGTGTACGCTTCAAAAACTCAAAAAGTTCTGCACCGATCGAGCTGAAATTTTAGCATGATATATAATCCGCATCAAGGATTGTTTTTATCAATTTTTTTTTTTATCTATTTTTTTTTTTTTTTTATCAGCGAATGTGCCACAGCGATGCGTGGCAGGCAAAGCTAGTTATCTATAGATTTTCAATAGACTACAAAAAGGAGGAGGTAATCAATTCTGTTGGATTTGTTTTAATGTTTGTACCTCATACTCTGTCATATATCCATTTTTTCTCGATTTTTTTTATTTGAAAGCTTAAACTGTCTTTTTGGTTCCATATAAATTTCAATGCAATCGGTTCAGTCGTTTAGTTTTTAAATCAAAATAACTTGGAAAAACTATATCATCTAAGTAATCAAAATTGAGCGTATTTTGCTTTTTTTTAACTTTTCAGTGGTGTTTATTAAAGCCGTTTGAATTCAGGACTTTTGGTTCCAAGAATTGTTACTTCAAAACCGCCAAATGGCATACTCTGTGCATTCGTGAGCAATACGCAACCTCACAGTAACGTTTGCGGATACGGATATAAGTATCGAAATACCTTTCTTTATAAGCTTTAATAACTGTACATCTTACTGATGTTGTTTGAGGCATCTTACTCAGAATCCATTGGCTTATGATCCGCAAGGAAATAGGAAAAAATCCATTTCCTTACAAGCGAGGAAACTAATCTGAAAAATCCCTTACAGATCTAAATGGGCCAGTCTCCTTTCCTTTTTCATTACTTATATAATATTATACGTACCTACAATTGTTTCTGAACTTTGGTTATTTTTATATGGTGTGAAAGTGTATGTCGGCATGGAGCTTCTAATATTATAGTTTGTTACAATTCTAAACTTATTTAACTCGGCGGTATTGCGTAGTCTTCAGCCTTCCATTTTGCCAGATATTCAACCACCTAGCAGTAGTGTGAAAACAATACTGTGTTCCAGTTTCAAGGGCACTGTTTCCAGCGAAATTACTTGGCATATGAGACTTTAGAGCCGATGTCTCAGGGCGATTTGCACAGTGCAGTGCCGCGCAAGATGCAATGTAAAGATCTCGGTTGGACTATAAATGTCATAAGCAGGCGTAGCACTTTCCATCAGCTGATCGACTACCTCGTCTAGTTAAAAAGAAACACCGGCATCGGCATATGAAGCTCCATTGTTTCATTGAAACAGTTTTGACCAAAGATAGGAATCGCCCGCTGTTCAAGGTCCCCAGGCTGGCATACCAATTCTTCGCTCGAGAGACATCTCTTAAAAAAGCGCTCAACATGTCTAAATCATCAAAACCAGTTCCCTCGCGCGACGTCCCCTCGAGAAACAACTCAAGTAAAAGAAGCACTTTTTGCGCTTTTATTGGACGAAAGCTTTCTCGAAGAAGTCTCCAGATCGAGATACCGCACTGTTGGCCTAGCTGTTCTTTTCTTAAGGGTGTTCTTACCTTCCTCTCAACATCGGGGTCCTTGAAAGTCAGCAATACGGGGCGGCAGTGCTCCGATCGGAGTCGGTCAATCGAGCGCGCGTCAATGGCCTTCATTAAATAGTCGTTCACTTCCTCCTCCGGCTTCTTGTTTTCGATGATGGGGTCGACTCTGGCAAAGAAAATGATTTATGATAAACACGGCTTGCTACTCAAGGAAACGAAAAAGGCAGCAATAATTTTAAATGTGTCAATTTTTTTTTGTTTTTTGGTACGCACCTAGAATGGACTGTGTAGGTACCCACGAGTGATCGAGCGTTACATTTTCGGTTTCCCCTCATAACTCCCGTCATACATTTATTGCGTAATGAGAAACAAACACAGTAACAAACAGTAACAACAGTGACAGTAACAAAGAGCAAACTGCGAGCAGCGTTCAACAAGATCAGTCTGTATTGACAGTGATAATGATCATTGGTACGCTCATAATTTTAGCTGTATTGCGCTATACAATATACTAATAACATTGCTAATTAAATACCCGATCCTTTTGCATTATGTTAACACGTTCAAGGCTGAAAACACAACTGTCGTGTTTTTCATAACTTGCCACGAGTGTGGGAAAACACAACTGGTGTGTTTGTTATTTGGGAAAACACTGGAGTTTGCAGATCCACACCCGTTTTTAGACAAGAAAGTCGGCTCAGCAGTGACTATTAATGCGGAAATTTTAATGTTTGCTTGCTTCTCAATTAGGTATGGCAAAACAGTTGAATCAGCGGATTTTAATAATACATTTTGTAATAAGAACAGTCCCGATTAATTCACCTTTCAAACAAAAAAAAGCAAAATCGGTTCATCCGTTCGGGAGCTACGATGCCACAGACACACACACAAACACAGAAACGTCAAACTTATAACACCCCGTCGTTTTGGCGTCCAAGGTTAAAAAGAGACTCTATTTAGCTTTGTGAGGGCATTTTTAATTTTAAATCTGACCCTGAAAATTTAATGGGGTGTCAAAGTACAATGGAAACAAAAAAAACCGGTAAAGTAGACCGAAGGGCGCCGCTGGTTGATAATACATAATTTTTTTCAGCAAATGTACTATGAAGACTAACATTTTTTTGTTTTCATCCGCACATTTAGACGACTTGTTAATCAATGGAATTAAAAAAAAATGACGAATATTGGCTGTTTGGTACCATTGCCTGATGCGTAGTAAATTAATTAGCGTCAAAAGTGTGGATAGAATTAATTGCCAGTCAGGTTTAAGCTAAGGTTCCACTATCAGAGTTTGGCGAATGTTCATAAATAACGTAATAACGAGATTTACTTTAGAAAATTTGTACAAAATATATCAATATAATTATACCGCTAGATCCTGGAACCGCACACGGAATTCTTTACATCTAGAATATTTCTATACTTTAATAAAATTGTCTAATGTAATGACTTTTAAAATAAATTCATGTTCGCATATATGTAAGTACATCCCAAATCCCAAGTTACTTCGACGCTTATCTTCGATCTGCAGACCCAGCCTTTGCAACCTCATTCAAGTGTTCTCTGGTACGTCGGAGACAGTTTGAAAGCAATCGCACACTTCCACTCATATCCAATCGGGATTCAAAGTTTGTTTGAGTTACCAGACGAGCTCGTCAGCACGTAACGGAGTAGGTACTTGCATTGAACGTTCAAATAAGTAAGGGACCGGCCATTAATCACATGAGGCTAGAAAGGGGGGAGGGGGGTCTAGCAAAAATCACTAAATATCACGGGGGGTTAAGATATGAAGTGTATTTAATTTTTCGTCAAACGCATTATTTCTAAACCGAAAAGCGGCTATCCTAAATAATGAAATATAGATAGTATTCTAGATAGTATTTAAATATAGATAGTATTAGAAGCGGTGGTAGCCTAGTGGGAGAACGTCCGCCTTCCAATCAGAAGGTCGTGAGTTCAAATCCCAGTGCAGGCACGTACCAATGTGTTTCTGAAAAACATGTGTACGTAATTATCACTCGCTTTTCGGTGAAGGAAAACATCGTAAGGAAACCCACATACCAACCCGAGAATTATTTCGGAGGTTGGTATGTTATCCAGCAATCCGGACTGGGTCCCCGTGGTGGATTATGGCCTAACCCTCCTCACGAAAGTGAGGAGAGACCCGTGCTCAGCAGTGGGACGTTATGGGTTGATGGTGATGATGAAAGCTGCTTCCAATTAGTACATTGTGAAATAGAACTCGATAACTATGCACCGATTGGTCAGTAATTAAAACTCATTTACGGTTCGTAATTAAACTTCAACAAAATATAAATCACCAAACTGTGAAGGATAAATGAGTTTATGCAGTTGACGGCTGCCGATTAGTTGATATTACCGCATTTTAGGAAATGATGTGGTCATTCGGCTCTTTGTTATTTTAGTATTATTGTTCGTTTGCGAAATAGTCAAAGACGCGTTTCATTTAAGTGGTGGGTGCTTTACTGAAACCTCTTGGGAGTTTTAGAGAGAACAAGAAATGCCTCCTTTTTGGATTTGTACAATTTGGTAAATTATACAACGGTAACGGGCACTTAAACTATCTAGATCTATATATATATATATATAAATGTTATGTTGGTTTGTGTACGCTTCAAAATCTCAATAAGTTCTGCTCCGATCGAGTTGAAATTTTAGCGTGATATATAATCCGCATCAAGGATTGTTTTTATCTATTTATTTCATCAGTGACATATCAGCGAATGTGCGAAAGTGCCACAGCGAAGCGTGACAGAGCACAGCTAGTGCTTAAATAAAAATTTATCACCGAAATGTGTGCGCGCGCATAATTTTGTAACTACTGACCCGAATTAGATAATTATTTTAAAGTTATGTTTGTTATTATCAGAACAAGTATTATCGGATGCCACTAGCTAACTAACTTGATTATATTTTAATCTGTCTTTCGTATCAATCTTGGGTTTCATTTCACAAGCCTAGTTGTAATGTGCGCAGTGCACACTCATATAGATCTTATAATAATGTTCCTTAATTTACAATAACGTGCATTGTGTATTATTATGCCTCGCATTTTTATGACTAATATGAAATAATAATTCTTCTTTCTCGAATAAAACGTATCGTAATATATTTTCTTACAATCGTAGAATCGAACGTATTGAAAAAATAAAATCAGCATTGTTTCAATAGCTAAATTCAGCGCTAAATCAGCGCTAAAACAGCTTATAAGCATCATCATCACTACATAAACACACACACTATACACGCCACACACACTATATTTGAAATTTTAGCTTTCTTTATTGTCTACGTGGCTATTTTATTTGCCAACTGAGGTTCATCTGTAGCGTGAACTCTATCCCCCAATCTCGTCTGTGGACTCTATGCTATCTGTGCTGTGATATACATTACTATGTAGTATTCTGTGCATAAACTGAACAGAACAACTACGGCGTTTTCGTATTCACGTAAAACGCACGGCCGTGTCCAAGACACAGCCCTACCCCGTTTTTTTTTAACTTCGATATACAAGCGTAAAGGTTTGGTTAAACAGCGGATAGGGCGGGGGGAATATTGGGTACCTACTCGTATGTGGGTTCTTGTCACGATTTCACAGTTCGTACAGACCGTTTGCCGCGCCGAGCCGCGGACGATCGTGGGTTCGAGTCCCGTCTGTAAGCGATTTTATTTATTTTTAACCAAAAATAATGTGCAAAGAACGTGTGAAGTCAAATCTTGAGAAATTAAAATTAAACTTACTTGGATGAGTGTTTGCCGTGTTGCGATCCGTGGCCCATCACTCGCATTTCCTTCGACACGTTGTCCATCGAGAGCGGGTGTTGAGGTTTCTTGTCCTGTTGTATTGATAAAAGATTCTTTTCAAATCCAAACATAACAATCGGTAAGGCAGATAGATGATCTAGGTATCATCAATCAAAATGATCACAATAAAAATTTACTTATCATCTAGCTAGAATGGCTTGAATCACGATTCAGACTAGCCATGATCTTGATCCCGTGATCCAGCCATTATGGTACAGTCACGCCTTTTTCCCGTTACGCTATGATATGTTATATATGGCTTATGATTTGGAAAAGTTAATAAAAAAATGAAATCTACACTAGTCACTAGACACTAGTCTGTACTGGTATGCTGCCTATCGCCTAATTGGCAGCGTCGCGTCATGCCGATTGGACGATAGGCAGGATGTATGACCAGCATAAGTCACATAGGTCGGCACCTGGCTTAAAACTGATTAATATGAAATCTTACCACTCGGCTAGTGTCGTCCGGTACGATCAGGTAGGTCTGAATGTTATTGTCCTTTAGGTACGCGTTCCGCAGTTCGCCGTGTCCTGGTTCGACTTTGTACTCATCTCCCAGGCACTCCAGTGTCTCCTCGGTAATGTGGACTCGACTGTCACAATGAACACATAATTATTAACACCTTCAGTGCTGAAAACACATATGCTGTGTTTGTTGTATGGGAAAACACTATGGAGTGTGTGGGGGTGGAGTGCACGAAAATCGGCTCAGCAGTGAAAGGTGTAAAAGGTAACGTGATTTTATCGAAATACCCCTCAACATTTCAGTCGGGGTAAGAGAGGTTTTATATACTTGATTGTAATTGGTCGCCGATTCTTCTGTAAATTCTGTAAACATGTTAACCACGGTCATGACTGGCCGAAAGCTCTAGATAACACCTCGGACACAACTCGCACATATTAGAAACATGCACGCACCAAATGTGTGTGTTAGTAAACAAACACTACGCGACCAATACAAAAGACAACCTGCTAGTATAAACATTCATACAGACTGTTTGTCTATCACATTTAGGCGTGTAATATCCGATTGTGGTTGGAGGTGCGGCGAAGCGGATTACTCAGGCGGAGAGTGTTCATGAGACGTTCTTGTCGGAAATTAGCGATATGTCTTATGTGTGTAGTTGTAATGAGTGAAAGCTCACCCAGCGATGCCGCCGCTTTCCATGTAGTTGGCAAGGGTAACGTCATTGGACCACACGTCGAACTGCCACTTCCTCAGGCCGAGGACCACGCAGTGCACCCGTCCGGTGTGGATACCTACCCGCATGTTCACATTCACGGCCATCACTTCTCGCACCAACCTACGGGACACAATACAGATGTCAGTTGTACCTACTGCATTAATTAACTAATCTTTTTTAATTCTTATTTTCAGACCCAATAGGTTTTTAATTGTTAATCTGAGCGACTTCAAAAGGAAGGGGTTTTGACAACTGTATTTAATTAAAAAAGTAAAGTAACATTTTAACTTTTTTAGCGTGATTGCTTATCCTTATGATTCCCAAATTGATTTGGATGATTCGGAAAAGGTTTTAATCTTTGATAGGTGATATACTATCCGTATATTTATTTCCTAAAAATAATAATTTACGACGGGTATGAAATACATTTTAAGTTCAATTAATCAAAAGCATTATCACAATAACTGGCAAATTTTTGTCGTTATTTTCGCAGCTGAATAGAAACTGAAACACCCAGTAAAGTGGAGCGAAGTATCTTTCTGGTGACCATCATTAATATCTTTAAGCTAATCTATGCAACGAATCCACGCATAAGGCAGATCCGTGGTCTTGCCTGATGCTGCCTGGAGATAAATCAGGTTACAGGTGTAGCACAGCCTATGGAGCACTTACGCAATGGCATCAATCATGTCAAGTCCCATTTCAACGCAACACTTGGCGTGGTCGTGACGAGCCTCAGGTAGTCCGGATACGCAGTAGTAGCAGTCACCAAGGAGCTTGATGCGGAGGCAGTGGTGCTCAGCTGCCAAGCGGTCGAATCTGGACGGAGAAGGCCAGTCATGAACATGTGTGTTGAGGCAGTAAAAAACAGAACTAGTTCAAAGCCTGAGTTATTTAAAAGAGTACTAGCTCGAAGTCCGAGTAAGTAAAAAATAGAACTAGTTCCAAGTCCGAGTAAGTAAAAAACAGAACTAGTTCCAAGTCCGAGTAAGTAAAAAACAGAACTAGTTCCAAGTCCGCGTATGTATAAAATATTAATGGAAAACTAAAATCATGGGCCTTCTACATTTTTCATCGCTGGCAGAACGCGAACGGTCCCATTCTAGTGTACCTATCCGTCCCTATATCTGATTTAAAGGATACTTTATGCATTTTAAATCAAATGGCCGGTATAAACTCGTGGTCGCCAGTTGTTAATGGATGAAAGCTAAATCCCCATTGATCGACAGCGCCGGCAATGTAAAAGGAGCCAAGTCTCATCTTTTTTGAATAAATAATCCACTTCCTATCCCATGATAAAATATTAATATTTAAAATATACATAGGTAATGTTTTTGTGAGTAAACGGAGAACTGTAAATTAAATATGAGGAGGAGTTTTCAAGGGCTATGAGGGTGGATAAACACTGCGATCTCTTAAAGGAAAACTTAGTGAAAAGTTAATGTAATACTTGAGCCCGTTTGTGAAATTAGATCAAATTCTTTTGTGCAAACTTCAGTGTTTATTATTACACTTGTAATTACACTTCAAATTGTTTTGTACATCAAACTTGTTTAGCATATCATCTCTGACACCTCATAATATCCTCTGTTTATTAGACTTTTGGGATAAAATTTTCCCTAGTACCAAATTAACCTAAAATCCATTTCAGTACGATTGAGTAACAAAGATCACATCATAAACTTTCAGATTATTATATTTGTATTATATAAAAGAAAAAAGTTAATAGAAAGATTATCATAGTGCAGCTATTTTGTCGACCTCACTATAAATCTGCACCGAGGGTTGCAGTCCCCCCGTACGCGACTACTTTGCCGCACCGTAAAAGAACTCGTTGCACAGTACAATGCAATAAAACGAATAGAATTTGTGAGCGCCGGCAGGTGGGCAAGATTCATTTCTGTTTGAACAGATTCTTTATGGGGCTTAGAACTCGGGGGAACATTTACTACCGCACTATAAGAAGATATTGTTACGGCGCTAACTGACTTTTATATCAGCCAGTAATGGGTGAAATAATGCAAGGTTTTGTGCTTCACTTATTTGCTTTTGCCACGTAGTATTTAGCACAATTGCTCTGCGGTAGTGTTCATAAAGCAGTATGAAAATTTTAACGTTCTGTAACGTTTACACTGACTTGGGTCCGATGCGAACCATCAAAATTATATTTTTGTGGTATAAAATAATAATACGATAAATTGAAAGAATACATCTCCGTAGAGTTTTTTGACAGGCTCTTTTTCGTTCTCTGACAGGCGTATTTCCGAAGCACTGGTAGAGTTAATGGTTTTCCTTTTCCTGTGCGGTATTCAACCTTGAACCGCCACTTGAACGAAGAATTTGCTTTTTCGAACTCAAGCCATAAACAGTTACTCATTAGTTCAGTTGATCATATTTGATTTACTTTTTATTTATATGTAAATGAGACTTGTAAAAGTGCATGATTTTTGGCTACTGCAATAAAGGATTTGGGTGTTGAGTTTTATTAACTTAATGTGCTGTCAGCAGTATAGAAGTGCCTATAAATATCTGCTCTGCATTCCATCAGGGTTCCTTAGAGCCATGCTGATCAGCTTGGAATTACGCATAGTTAGGGACCTCTGCTCGATAGAAGTGCAGTAACGTAGTATTACTTTATATATATACTACGAGACACACGTCACATATACGAGTATAACACACGTTATCTACAAGACACACGTCTGTGTTTCACACAGCCGGCACGTAAGCTGCGCTAACACAACAGGCGTGTTTTCCGGCACCCGCGTAAAGTTATAAAACACACAACGTCTGTGTTTTCAGCAGTGAACGTGCTAAGAGGGTGGCGGCTGGTCGTTAGCGGGCCCCGAGGCCGCATCTCTTCCACAAGTGATGGATGATTCAATCACCCCCGTACCGTTTTATCATCGAGAAATGATAAACATGCTTGTTTAGAATGCGCCAACCTTTCTTTGGGGATTATGAATTACAGCCCAAATCGGTTTCCAATGGAAAATGGAAATGAATACCATGTTGCCCTTCATGAATCGCGTCGATTGACAGTTTGTAATGACACGCGTTGATTGGTTTTGAAACAGTTCAAATTGAATTTAAACTTTTGCCAGCGATAATGAAATTGAAGTGTTTGCTTGTTATCTTGTTATAAGCGGGACAAACGTAGAGCAAATAAATCCTTAACCATGATTAATAGCTTTTATTTATTAGGCCGAGAGGAATAGAATGAGGGTCGGAAGGCCTTTGCCCTGTAGTGGGACGACCACCGCTGAATAATAATAATAAAATACATTTTATTTGATTGTCTACCGAGAATAATAAGGCAAAGAACTCGCAAATAAGATCTATCCAATTAAATTGTCATAGAGCAAACGGATTACAACAACTTAACCCTTTAAAAAAGAAACTCGCTAAATTCCGACTTGCTTGAAGTTTTATGTTGTCACCAGTCAAGATGAAGCTTGAAGCTAGCTTGTTAGTAATAGAACGTGAAGTTGAAAACTTTATCTCGGATGTCGTACCAAGACTCAGGCACAAAAAAAATAGGATACCTATAGACTCTATTGATCGCACCAGGCTCTATACTATAGTATAAACCCTACTGCACGAGATGGCAAGCCTACATGGGTATATCTGTCTACACGTCCACTAGACTTTAAAAGAAAGAAGAAAATAATTAAAAAATCCTTTTGTTTAAGTTGTGGGGACACACATTAGTGTTTCATTTGTTTTTTGTTTCGTGATCGTATATTATGATAATGTCACTCGACACCCAGACACTCAGGTATCAAGGAGGCTAGGCAGATAGTCAGGTTTCCTCACGATATACCACATACGAAGAAACATAGGTATAAAAATACAAAAATCAACGTTACACACAGATCACCTAATACCTCTTCCAGATTCCCGAATCCACAATATTAGTGGCTAGACTCCTACGGAGGAAGTTGGTACATGTGTTACCAACTTTCTCGATACTAAGCCGATAGTGCAAATTGCTGTTTCCGCTCGCATGAAAAGTTTGTGGGTAGTTTCTACTTTTAATAGCGATGAGTAGTCGAGACAGAGCAACTTCCTGTTTGTGCTAAATTGAACAGGTGTACCCAGAGTTGCTGAACAATGTTGTTGGAGCAATATGACTCGGTTAAACTATACCGAGGCGCTCAAGTTAAGAGCAGGAAAGTCGGCAAGAAAACATCATCGCATGCCTACACATAATAACTATTTCGAAGAGTTTATGGAACAGAATAGAAAATGCTTTATTGTGCTTTGGCTGTGATTGTCTTTGAGATGAGTTCAAAGATAAATTATAAAAAGTTTATTGTTAAAAAGAGCTCCTAAAGGTACGCTAACAGAAAACATTCAATGAAGAATTTAAATCAGAAATGTTACTTAGTCTTACCAACTTGGGGAAAATAATATTCTCTTTTACAATATTGGCGCATATTTTTCTTGAGATTGTTTTTTCTACCTTCCCAGGGCAGTTATCTTCATCCGGATAAATCTGTTTCCAATTATTTTTAATTGAAATTGTTTGTAAAACCTTTAGTCATCAAATCTATACTTTGGAAAAATATTAAGTATGATAATATTGATTCACAAAAATATTGTAATTTGTGTATTATAGATAATTGTATTCTTTTGTATTTTTAATAAAATATAATTATGATCATATAAGTAATCCACACGTAAATGTAGGTTGCTGCCATTTTCAACCTAAACTGGATCCATTTAAGGTTAAAAATGGCAACAACTTAAAAAATAAGACGTTACGGTACGATAATGACGCGGTTCAGTTTAGGTCTTCAATTGAATCGCTATAAGACGTTATGGTAGGCCTCCAGTTCAGTTTAAGGCCTTAAACTGGATGGATTTAACTGTTCGTGGTGAGGGCCTGGTTTATAATTTAGTAGTTCAAACTAATTAGTCACTCTGCAGCGAAATGGAAACCTAACTAAGCCGTAAGGTACACTAATCTGCACATAGTGTTATGAACATTAGGTTCATTACACAAGTTTTAACACGTTCCAGTTCCCACAGCTTATTGCCTCGCACACTTTGGCGGCTCGCAGCGCAACTTTGGAGCATTCTCGATGCTCTGCTTATGAGTAGTTTGAAAATGTGCTTATCTGCGCTAGATTATTAAAGTTTCCCATTAACCACCCTTAACTCCCTCCATTCAAGAGGAAAACTTTATATAAAATTAATCTTTTCTTTGTAATGGATGTTAGAATCGCTAGATGAGTTTTGCGGAGCAGAGATTATGAGGGGATTTAAAAAAAACCTATATCCTTTTCAAGCAACTTTGTTTATCATCTTTTTGCGGTAATTTTGGATTCAAGACTAGCGTTTGAATATTGTCTCACAAAGTGATCAAAGAAAATCTGAATAAACTCATTTCGGGGTGTCTTGACTGTGCTCCATGGGTACAAGATTTATCCTTAACTAAGAATGTGTGCTTAACGTGCCACGTGCGATCCTACCCTAGAAACTATGTAATTATCTAAGCCCGTAATTAATTCAAGAAAACTTTTACTTAAGCGTATCATCGTGAGAAAATAATAAATAAATGTACCGTAGACATAATAACATCAACGCTGCAGTTCAACTCATCAATGAGCAATGCTGCTCATCTTTAAATTAAAAATAAATTATTTACAAGGTACTTACCGGGCAAAGAGTTCGTTGAGAAGGCGCACTAGTTCCTCAGCAGTGCATTGGTCAGATAGAGAGGTGAAGCCGCAGATATCAGCAAACAGGATGCTGTAACAAAACCAAACATTATCCTACTAATATTATAAATGCGAAAGTTTGTAAGAATGGATGGATGTTTGTTCCTCTTTCACGCAAAAACTACTGAACGGATTCGAATGAAATTTGGAACACAGACAGTTTATAGCCAGGATTGAGTAATAGGGTACTTTTTATCCTGATAGTATGTTCCCGTGGGACAAAACGAGAACTACGCGGGTGAAACTGCGGGGCGCAGCTAGTTAAGAATAATTTAATTACACTTTATTGGATGATTCAATGCTTAAAATAAGAATAAAATTGCTTTTATCGGCGCAATGAGTTGATGATGCGTTGTTGAGGATAGAATGATGAACATGGCTGTGAAACCTAGTTAGGTTGACATCATCATGATTAGGTCAATAGGTGAGTGTTTCACTGAAAGTACCCTGGAGATTAGGAGAGAAAACGGAATAAATATTTTTTGGGTTTGTAACTTATTTTCTGCCCGCACTTATGTTAACCAATTATGACACGAACGGTTTCCTGCTAAAGCTATGGCTGCGATTAGCACAGTTTTCTGAAGATAGATATACCTACTAGTATAGTAGACGTTCAGGGGATATAGCAGGGCAGTAAATAATGTAGTTTAATTTGATTTCTATAAAAAAGCTAAATAAATATCTTTAATAAATAGCTTTTAAAGTGGTAGGCCTCTTCTGCAAGAGACTGCCCGGAGAAGTAACACAACTTTGCCAGTTATTCATCCGCCAATTAGTAGTGTGAAAACCATATTGCGTTCCGGCTTGGAGGGTACTGGTTCCAGCGAAATTACTGGACATATGAGACTTTAGAACCGATAACTCGGGTGACGAGCGCAGTGCAGTGCCGCGCAAGATTATGCAACAAAGTTCTGGGTCGCACTATAACTGTTATGGGCAGATAGCGCTTGCCATCAGGTAAACGACGTGCTCGTCTCGTAACGTATATATATAAAAATTTTAAAAAGCTTAAGATTTATGTAATTATTTAAATTGACTAACTTGAAGTAAGTAACAATTAATATTAAATTATCTCGTATCTTTGTCTTCTTAACAGAGTCCAAAAACGAAACAGTAATTAAATCATCGACAGAATCACCACAATGTGGAAATTAAGATACTCGAATTTTGTGTATCGCATCTCAAAGTCGGATTAGCCATTGGATTGACATCATCAGTGTCCACGCTACAAAGGTAGATTAATCAACAGTATTCCTGCCAAACGATCATTTAACGATACTCAGATGCTTGTCCGCTGCAAGGATCAAGTGTATTCGCGCATAATAACGAGCCTAATCCTCGGCTTAAGTGAAACTACACCGCCCCGGTCAAACTACATAAGCCTAAAAGAGCTGATCAAATATGCAGCAAAGCGAACGCGTGGCGGGGCATTTTTAATGTACACCCTCTGTTTGTTTAACATGCACTAATACGATAGTGCAGAGGTAACACTCGTATAGTTCTGAATATTATAGTCTATCCTCTTTTACAAACAACAAAAGCAGTGACGGAATGGTGGCCGAGAGAAGGGTGCAGACCGGTAGGCAGACCACCAGCCCGCTGGTCGAACGACCTTGCCAAGTTAGTCGGAAGGCAGTGGATACGTCTCTCCTCACGAAGGTAAGGGGAGACCCGTGCTCAGCAGTGGAACGCTATGGGTTGATGATGATGATGATGAGAAGCACCGGTTTCACCAGCGATAACAATTAGCGCTCAAGAACCGTAAATAATTACGGAATAAAAAGTATATCATGTTCTTTTCCAGGACCTAAAGTATACAAATATAAAAAAAAACACCAAAATCCGTTCAACCGTTTTGGCGTGAAGAGAAGACACCTGGATTCAGAATCTGTAACAATCAGAAGGGCACTACCGGTACCTTTTTTGGTACGATGCCAGGGGATACCAACTTTGGCCAAGTCAAATAGCCCGTTCGGGTGTTGAATGGTAGTTTGACAGTTTTTACGATTACCGGGGTCGTATAATCCAATGTAATGGGTCCGCGTTTGGCCGCTGTTGGTTGCGGAATAGCAATGCTATCTCACTTTCTACACGTGTAGTGAGTTTATTAACTCACTTCGGTAAATTGGAAGCTCTCATTTCTACTGTATTACCTTGTTACAAGATTAAATTGAGCTTTAATAAACCTTGTTAGTTAGCGTGCTTGGAACCAATCTAGATAGTGAATTTCGACTCAGTTCTCAAAGTTTAATAAGTAAATTAATTGAATTTTGCATGCTTCTGAGAAATGTATTTTACCAACAAGAATACAACTGTTTACAGTTAACTAAAATGTAGACTTGTATTTCCGCTACCGAAACAATATTGATCAACAATCAGCAACCAGATGCATTTTCCTTTTTTGTATGAAGACAATAGATATATTTCAAAAGACAGTTCCAAGGACCGTTATAACAATGTCTATTTCTCGCATGTTCATTTGCGATTCAGCAGCGAACACGCGATATTATCTGAACGAGGCGAAGAATGCTCTGTTCATTCAATAGACGCCGAACTGTGCTGATCTCAAATTGAATAGCTGAATAGTCGTCAAGCGGATTCAAAAGATTTAATTCTCTCGAAATAACCATAGATGCAGCGTCGACGAATGTATTCGACTCGGTAGCTTCAAAATCAATGGAAGGTGTTTGTTTCAATTCATCCCAACTACGTATTCATGATAAGAAAAGGGTGCGGGAATGCAAATGCTAGGAATATTAAAAGCGCGTTTTTGTTTGTCGGATTTAGTGACGGATTATTTGTTATCTAGTTGTGTGTCATAATACTCTTAATTCTTTTACCTAGGTACTAGTGTAAGGTTTTTGTTTTGCGATGGTGGACTTCTACACAATTATTGCGCTATTTTCTTCTCCATTTCAGAGAAAGCTCCCCAGTTCGCCGAAGAACAACGAAAGCATGGTCTAAAAGCTTGTTTTATCATTCAACGCCATATTTGAAAAAACTACACCATGTATAATCAAAGACACTGTCAGAGTGCGCTTTCAGCAAAGAACGCTTATATGTTAAATCAAAAATTTTATTTGGCTCCAAATTTTATTTTTCCAATTTATTTTATATCTTAGATAGAAGTAGTTTTTTGGTTTTGCATCATATTCCTACACTCGTTATAGTTAATGGATACTACATTGTTTAATATTACACAAACACACGAAGAAACACAAAATATAAAATCCTAAGCCACATTTTCAGTGTCACCCAAAAATAAACGATGTTATATTTATTTTGCTAGTGTCCTTTTGATATCTAACTCTTAATTCCAATTGGTAAATTAGGGAACTAGGCATTATTCCAGCCAAGTCGATGATGTGTAAACAAATCGGAGTAATGAGCGATGATTGGATTTCGGATACAATAGACGAGAGTTGTACGAAGATATACCTACCCGTACATGACGCCGCTTTCAATCCAATCTTTTGTGAATGCTCATTCACTAGGGGTGGCATTAACAGGGGTTCAGCCAGACGTGCTACTTCCAAGCGCACTACACCATAAAAACACGAATGCGGACGCAACTTCGAATTTTAATTGCATGGTCGTATTGATGCGGACCCTATTTTTGCAGTCCAGTCAACCGTGAGGATGGTACAGACTATAATACATTCACAACGCAAACTCGACGACACATTGTAATACATCGCGTTGTATTTTATTCAATAAAATACATAGCCGGGAGTGCAACACTAACGCTTGTGTTACTTGGTTTTTAGTGGGAGGCCTCTTCTACAAGTGACCGTCTGGGGAAGTACACAGCTTTGCCTGATATTCATCCACCAAGCAGCAGTGTGAAAACATTCCGGTTTGAAGGGCACTATTTCCAGCGAACTGGGCATATGAGACTTTAGAGCCGATGCCAGTGCAGTGCCGCGCAAGATTATGCAATGTAAAGTTTTGGGTGGCACTGTAATTGTTATGGGCAGGCGTAGCTCTTACCTCAGGTGAAAGACTTGCCTGTCCCGTCACGCAGTCAAAAAAAAAAAACTTGCCCGTCCACTTTTTGTGGTTGTAGCGTGGTTTAAAGGTGGTGCGTCTGAAAGGTGTCTTTAGACTTAACTGACTAGACTACTTATAGCGTAGTATGACTGAAGCGATCTCCTTCCTTGACCGCGGTCCGAGGCGGGGCGGGCCTTGTCATGTCTAACATTTAGCTGTCGTTCTCTGAAACCACTTAGTAATTGTACTTAAAGGTCAGATAAGCTATCACGGACATGTTCAAAAGCTGCTACCCGGTGAGACAGAAACAGACAGGCTTTGGTGTGGTCAAACCTTAGGTCTATGTTGAGCCTCAACTCGCTATTTGTTGGCTACTTTGAGGACAAGGGTATTATTGTTTAACACACATTGCTAATTACGGGGTAAATGAGACTTTAAATAAATAACCAATTCGTTTTTAATTAAATTTATTGATGCTCTATTTCTCTCTTCTCGCCACTTTAGAAATACAATTTTTTTTTCACTTTTTAACGTGGAAATGCAGTTAGTGTTCTTGGCACCATGCCTAATGGACACCCTCTTTTGTTAGATTTTTAAGTTTTTAGTTTTAGTTAGTTTTCCTTTTATTAATTTTTTTATTTAAGTTCTGTCAATAAAAAAATCTTAAGATTCATTGCTGAATAAACTTTTTCAGTGAAAGTCGAAGTGGCGGTTTGGTTATTTTAGCTTTTTTAGCAGTCACCGGTGTATCGCTATCAGAAGTACTCGTCATTTGACGACAGCTATCAATCGATAGCAGCCTCGACCAACGGAATGATATAAAATGTCCCCCAAAACTCGGAAGCGGTCAAATGTTATGCCTATATCCACCTATTCAAGTATACGCCGCTGGGTACATCAGATCACTAAGGCGAACTATTCCGACGAAAGCTCAAAAATGTTTTTCGCCAAGTAGAGTACTAGAGAGGGCATAAACGTGATTTGTCGCACCCGTGCACTGAGCTAACGACATATTCACTCAACGCCACTTCCTAGCTGAGCCGAGACAGCACTTCCGTTACAATAACAAGCAGCAACTTACCTACCGTGTTACTTAATGTATGTGAAGTTAAGGTGCAGGGCAGCAGCCTTGTAACGGTGATAAAATAAAATCTCACAAGTGAAAACGACGTACTCTATGTGTATAATTATAATTAATCATCACTATCTCACTAACATAATAAATATGCGAAAGTATTCGTGTTAGTCTGTCAGTATAAAAGTGCGGAAGTTATTTATTTGGTATTACGTACTGAAAGTTTGTATCGAATAGACTACTAGTAATGCACCGTATCGCTCAAATATCTCGGTTTATTGACATATTTGAGCGATACAGTGCATTTGTGCTAAATATTTCAACATAAAAACGAAAAGAAAGATTTACGGTTGGCGCGATATACGGTCTCGTTTATATTAGTGCCCCGGTGTAGCTCTAAAAACGAAAAAACTGTTTGAAATTTAAATTTCCCGCCATAACAGAAACAAACCACCTTAATGTACTTTTTATTTTAATATAAGGTATCCATTTAGTTTTTCACGGTATGAATTAAAATGCACGTGTCCGTGGCCAAGTTATATTGTTATCTATATAAAAACTTAACACCTTGATAATGTTAATACTTGACACTGGCAAAATGCAATAATCCTTCGGTGCCAAAACGAAAATAATGTGAATAACATAACTTTTTTTAATCAAAATATTATGTCTAACACTAGTCTGTTAGTTGATTTTTAGGGTTCCGTACCCAAAGGGTAAAACGGGACCCTATTATTAATGTTTATAATGGCTGCGTACACTGAATTTCTCAGTGGTGCAGTCTTCAAAAAATTACTTACACCATATAGGTGAGGCATGAATCCGAACGACAAACCACCCCACCATATCACTTTTTTGGAACGAAACGCTACCGCGAGGTAACTCGATCCCAACGCCATCGCCATCTAGTTAAGTTCAATGATACTACGTCCAAGGTCTTGTGTGTGTTTACCATAGAGACGTACATTTTTATATTTCATAAACGATTAAAGAAATAAATAGATCTCTCCGTATTAAAATAAAAAGTAAATGAAGAATTCTTTAGGTGCACTTCCAATGTACAAATGTTCCCTCCATAACAGAAACAAACCACCTTAATGTACTTTTTGTTTTAATATAAAGGTATCCATTTAGTTTGTCACGGTATGAATTAGAATACACGAGTCCGTGGTCAAGTTATATTATTATCTATAGAAAAACTTAACACCTTGATAATGTTAATACTTGACACTGGCAAAATGCAATAATCCTTCGGTGCCAAAACGAAAATAATGTGAATAACATAACTTTTTTTAATCAAAATATTATGTCTAACACTAGTCTGTTAGTTGATTTTTAGGGTTCCGTACCCAAAGGGTAAAACGGGACCTTATTATTAATGTTTATAATGGCTGCGTACACTGAATTTCTCAGTGGTGCAGTCTTCAAAAAATTACTTACACCATGTAGGTGAGGCATGAATCCGAACGACAAACCACCCCACCATATCACTTTTTTGGAACGAAACGCTACCGCGAGGTAACTCGATCCCAACGCCATCGCCATCTAGTTAACTTCAATGATACTACGTCCAAGGTCTTGTGTGTGTTTACCATAGAGACGTACATTTTTATATTTCATAAACGATTAAAGAAATAAATAGATCTCTCCGTATTAAAATAAAAAGTAAATGAAGAATTCTTTAGGTGCACTTCCAATGTACAAATGTTCCCTCCATAACAGAAACAAACCACCTTAATGTACTTTTTGTTTTAATATAAAGGTATCCATTTAGTTTGTCACGGTATGAATTAGAATACACGAGTCCGTGGTCAAGTTATATTATTATCTATAGAAAAACTTAACACCTTGATAATGTTAATACTTGACACTGGCAAAATGCAATAATCCTTCGGTGCCAAAACGAAAATAATGTGAATAACATAACTTTTTTTAATCAAAATATTATGTCTAACACTAGTCTGTTAGTTGATTTTTAGGGTTCCGTACCCAAAGGGTAAAACGGGACCTTATTATTAATGTTTATAATGGCTGCGTACACTGAATTTCTCAGTGGTGCAGTCTTCAAAAAATTACTTACACCATGTAGGTGAGGCATGAATCCGAACGACAAACCACCCCACCATATCACTTTTTTGGAACGAAACGCTACCGCGAGGTAACTCGATCCCAACGCCATCGCCATCTAATTAACTTCAATGATACTACGTCCAAGGTCTTGTGTGTGTTTACCATAGAGACGTACATTTTTATATTTCATAAACGATTAAAGAAATAAATAGATCTCTCCGTATTAAAATAATAAGTAAATGAAGAATTCTTTAGGTGCACTTCCAATGTACAAATGTTCCCGCCATAACAGAAACAAACCACCTTAATGTACTTTTTGTTTTAATATAAAGGTATCCATTTAGTTTTTCACGGTATGAATTAGAATACACGAGTCCGTGGTCAAGTTATATTATTATCTATAGAAAAACTTAACACCTTGATAATGTTAATACTTGACACTGGCAAAATGCAATAATCCTTCGGTGCCAAAACGAAAATAATGTGAATAACATAACTTTTTTTAATCAAAATATTATGTCTAACACTAGTCTGTTAGTTGATTTTTAGGGTTCCGTACCCAAAGGGTAAAACGGGACCTTATTATTAATGTTTATAATGGCTGCGTACACTGAATTTCTCAGTGGTGTAGTCTTCAAAAAATTACTTACACCATGTAGGTGAGGCATGAATCCGAACGACAAACCACCCCACCATATCACTTTTTTGGAACGAAACGCTACCGCGAGGTAACTCGATCCCAACGCCATCGCCATCTAGTTAACTTCAATGATACTACGTCCAAGGTCTTGTGTGTGTTACCATAGAGACGTACATTTTTATATTTCATAAACGATTAAAGAAATAAATAGATCTCTCCGTATTAAAATAAAAAGTAAATGAAGAATTCTTTAGGTGCACTTCCAATGTACAAATGTTCCCTCCATAACAGAAACAAACCACCTTAATGTACTTTTTGTTTTAATATAAAGGTATCCATTTAGTTTTTCACGGTATGAATTAGAATACACGAGTCCGTGGTCAAGTTATATTATTATCTATAGAAAAACTTAACACCTTGATAATGTTAATACTTGACACTGGCAAAATGCAATAATCCTTCGGTGCCAAAACGAAAATAATGTGAATAACATAACTTTTTTTAATCAAAATATTATGTCTAACACTAGTTTGTTAGTCGATTTTTAGGGTTCCGTACCCAAAGGGTAAAACGGGACCCTATTATTAATGTTTATAATGGCTGCGTACACTGAATTTCTCAGTGGTGCAGTCTTCAAAAAATTACTTACACCATGTAGGTGAGGCATGAATCCGAACGACAAACCACCCCACCATATCACTTTTTTGGAACGAAACGCTACCGCG
Source organism: Campaea margaritaria (assembly GCA_912999815.1). NCBI lineage: Eukaryota > Metazoa > Arthropoda > Insecta > Lepidoptera > Geometridae > Campaea > Campaea margaritaria. Next base: position 15,741,964 of record OU538788.1, read on the forward strand.
AGGTAACTCGATCCCAACGCCATCGCCATCTAGTTAACTTCAATGATACTACGTCCAAGGTCTTGTGTGTGTTACCATAGAGACGTACATTTTTATATTTCATAAACGATTAAAGAAATAAATAGATCTCTCCGTATTAAAATAAAAAGTAAATGAAGAATTCTTTAGGTGCACTTCCAATGTACAAATGTTCCCTCCATAACAGAAACAAACCACCTTATTGTACTTTTTGTTTTAATATAAAGGTATCCATTTAGTTTGTCACGGTATGAATTAGAATACACGAGTCCGTGGTCAAGTTATATTATTATCTATAGAAAAACTTAACACCTTGATAATGTTAATACTTGACACTGGCAAAATGCAATAATCCTTCGGTGCCAAAACGAAAATAATGTGAATAACAAAACTTTTTTTAATCAAAATATTATGTCTAACACTAGTTTGTTAGTCGATTTTTAGGGTTCCGTACCCAAAGGGTAAAACGGGACCCTATTATTAATGTTTATAATGGCTGCGTACACTGAATTTCTCAGTGGTGCAGTCTTCAAAAAATTACTTACACCATGTAGGTGAGGCATGAATCCGAACGACAAACCACCCCACCATATCACTTTTTTGGAACGAAACGCTACCGCGAGGTAACTCGATCCCAACGCCATCGCCATCTAGTTAACTTCAATGATACTACGTCCAAGGTCTTGTGTGTGTTACCATAGAGACGTACATTTTTATATTTCATAAACGATTAAAGAAATAAATAGATCTCTCCGTATTAAAATAAAAAGTAAATGAAGAATTCTTTAGGTGCACTTCCAATGTACAAATGTTCCCTCCATAACAGAAACAAACCACCTTAATGTACTTTTTGTTTTAATATAAAGGTATCCATTTAGTTTTTCACGGTATGAATTAGAATACACGAGTCCGTGGTCAAGTTATATTATTATCTATAGAAAAACTTAACACCTTGATAATGTTAATACTTGACACTGGCAAAATGCAATAATCCTTCGGTGCCAAAACGAAAATAATGTGAATAACATAACTTTTTTTAATCAAAATATTATGTCTAACACTAGTCTGTTAGTTGATTTTTAGGGTTCCGTACCCAAAGGGTAAAACGGGACCTTATTATTAATGTTTATAATGGCTGCGTACACTGAATTTCTCAGTGGTGTAGTCTTCAAAAAATTACTTACACCATGTAGGTGAGGCATGAATCCGAACGACAAACCACCCCACCATATCACTTTTTTGGAACGAAACGCTACCGCGAGGTAACTCGATCCCAACGCCATCGCCATCTAGTTAACTTCAATGATACTACGTCCAAGGTCTTGTGTGTGTTACCATAGAGACGTACATTTTTATATTTCATAAACGATTAAAGAAATAAATAGATCTCTCCGTATTAAAATAAAAAGTAAATGAAGAATTCTTTAGGTGCACTTCCAATGTACAAATGTTCCCTCCATAACAGAAACAAACCACCTTAATGTACTTTTTGTTTTAATATAAAGGTATCCATTTAGTTTTTCACGGTATGAATTAGAATACACGAGTCCGTGGTCAAGTTATATTATTATCTATAGAAAAACTTAACACCTTGATAATGTTAATACTTGACACTGGCAAAATGCAATAATCCTTCGGTGCCAAAACGAAAATAATGTGAATAACATAACTTTTTTTAATCAAAATATTATGTCTAACACTAGTTTGTTAGTCGATTTTTAGGGTTCCGTACCCAAAGGGTAAAACGGGACCCTATTATTAATGTTTATAATGGCTGCGTACACTGAATTTCTCAGTGGTGCAGTCTTCAAAAAATTACTTACACCATGTAGGTGAGGCATGAATCCGAACGACAAACCACCCCACCATATCACTTTTTTGGAACGAAACGCTACCGCGAGGTAACTCGATCCCAACGCCATCGCCATCTAGTTAACTTCAATGATACTACGTCCAAGGTCTTGTGTGTGTTACCATAGAGACGTACATTTTTATATTTCATAAACGATTAAAGAAATAAATAGATCTCTCCGTATTAAAATAAAAAGTAAATGAAGAATTCTTTAGGTGCACTTCCAATGTACAAATGTTCCCTCCATAACAGAAACAAACCACCTTAATGTACTTTTTGTTTTAATATAAAGGTATCCATTTAGTTTTTCACGGTATGAATTAGAATACACGAGTCCGTGGTCAAGTTATATTATTATCTATAGAAAAACTTAACACCTTGATAATGTTAATACTTGACACTGGCAAAATGCAATAATCCTTCGGTGCCAAAACGAAAATAATGTGAATAACATAACTTTTTTTAATCAAAATATTATGTCAAACACTAGTTTGTTAGTCGATTTTTAGGGTTCCGTACCCAAAGGGTAAAACGGGACCCTATTATTAATGTTTATAATGGCTGCGTACACTGAATTTCTCAGTGGTGCAGTCTTCAAAAAATTACTTACACCATGTAGGTGAGGCATGAATCCGAACGACAAACCACCCCACCATATCACTTTTTTGGAACGAAACGCTACCGCGAGGTAACTCGATCCCAACGCCATCGCCATCTAGTTAAGTTCAATGATACTACGTCCAAGGTCTTGTGTGTGTTAACCACAGAGACGTACATTTTATATTAATTTCATAAACGATTAAAGCACTAAATGTTAGATCTCTCCGTATTAAAATAAAAAGTAAATTAAGTATTCTTTAGGTGCACTTCCAATGTATAGTCTATGGACTCTTGCAAAAATAAATTATGCCACCAGTATAAAACAGTAAGTAAACGATCGGACATGCAAATCCCTTGCTGGTCAATATAGTTATAGTATCCTATATTTATTTATTTTAATTTAGTTTCACGTTGTTAAGCTACTTTATTTATTATATTATGAATTTAGATTATTGTCATAAGTAATTTTTATATTACATGCTAATTAAGTTGTTGTGTCGATAGCATGTCTAGGATAAAGCAGTGCTGGTATGTAACCGGTTTTCATAGATGGCGACACTGGAGCGTACTGCCTTACCCTAGAAGTAGTGTAGTTTTAAAAAGGGCGGGAGTTCTCCACATATAATTATTTGTCAAGTGCAAATAAAAATATATTTAAACATGTAGCAAATTTAGAAGGTGAATTGTTTTTTTTTTCTGCAAAGGTGATTTAATGGAGTTAATGTATGCCGTTTACAGTAAATGCATAGTTTTAAAGATAAATAATTAACATTTTGACTTTTTTACAGCTTTAGGTGATTGTAAATTTGAGCACTTATTTGATGTTAATTTATACTTGAATTTATTATTTATATTATTATTTTCTCTTTTTTTTCTTTTTTCTTTCTTTTCTAATTACGCGCTGCAGCGCGCCGGTATATAGGTCACAGTTCTTTGATGGAAAACTATCTTATAATATTCATCATAATCATCATCAACCTTGTTTACCTATTGTAATTTTTCTGTACTGTGTTTAATTTTGTTTCTGGTGTACAATAAAGAGTTTTCTATTCTATTTCTATTTTCTATCAACCCATAACGTCCCACTGCTGGGCACGGGTCTCTCCTCACTTTCGTCAGGAGGGTTAGGCCATAATCCACCACGGGGGCCCGGTCTGGATTGGTGGATATTATAATATTGTTGTTTAAAAAATACATATTTTATTTTGCCGCAAACAAAGTCGCGGGTAATAGGTAGTATGGAATAAAACTATCTCTGAAACCAAAAACATAATTTATTAATTATAATGTCAATAATAATTTGTGAATAATATCATAATAATGATATTATTATTTTCAAATTGTTTAATAGCGGCTGCCTCCACTGAATGTACCAGCGGTGCAGCCTTCAAAAACTAAATCAATCATCGTAAGTTAGCCACTTATGGCACTACCGAGAATTTCAAACCACCCCACCATATCACTTTTTTGGAACGAAACGCTACCGCGAGGTAACTCCATCGCAACGCCATCGCCATCTAGTTCATTTCAAAGATACTACGTCCAAAGTCGCTTGGATGTGTTGCCCACACTCGTACACGTGATTCTACCAACATTACACATTAACACACGAAAAAACACGAGTTGGAGACAAAAATACAAAAAGTAATTAACTTTGCCGGAAATTTATTATTAACTTTCATATTTACCTACAACCTGCCGATACACGTGATTTGAATGAGTTCTAGCGTTGCCACTGTTACACACTGTCAATTTGTAAGGGTTCGTTCTGTCATTATTTATCATCATGCCGAAGCTTGACGCCGCTCATTGTGCCATCTATCATATGGAAGTAACTTGGCGACTTTTGTATTTTCTTAACTGGCAAGGTCGTTACTTGGGCTTTTTTAGACTAGGGGAATCGGGTTTGACCAATAAAGTCTTACTAAAGTAAATGGAATAAATTTTAAATTGGCAACTTGTCACCAGTTGCTCACTTGATTTGTACCAAAACGCTTCCACAAAGCATTTGATCTCTGACATAATAAGTAGTTTAATAGCAAATAGACAACCCCAAAGACAACCTTACCAATCCATCTTGTGGATAGGGCTGCCAACCATTCTTTAAAATAACGTATCCCACTTTATTTTTGGTATTATTATACTTTATACTCTTGCATACAAATAAAGTATGCGAAATAACTTTATTTTCTACCTTTACTGTGATGCGTATAACAAAATACTCATTATGGGTAGGTACTTAACTATTTAACGGTTCACGTAAGTTAAAACGGATCATGGAAACGATTTATAATAATTATTACTGAACGAAATTTTAAATGTCAGAAGTGTTGTTGTAAATGTGACAGGACAGGTGACATTCTGACAATTGTCACAGATGTCACTATCGACGAAATTGTACAAAAATTGTCCATTGGTTTTTTTATAATTGAAGAATACATTTTAATGTATATATTAATGCTTAAAATGACAACTACTTCTGATAGCGATACACCTGTGAATCGTAAAAACGGTATCCAAACGATTTTATATTTTTTTTTTTTAAAGTTGTCAACCCTACTTGTGGACCATACTTGATATTTAATAATAAATACCATGGGAAGTATTCTGTTTCACTCACTCTGGTGTACGCCGTAATACTAGATTCCCAGCGACTCGCGGTTTCACCTGCGTCAGCTAACAGGAACCGCTAATTTTTACTAGTTATAAAGTATCTTTTGTTTTATTCCAGTAGATATAAGAGTTGACTTATTACCTACCTATTTACAATACAAGATTTGAGTTTGAGTTTAAACAAATGCATTTATACCGCTAGGTAAACTTTGCGAAACATGTTTGGTTAATTTATAATAATTGTTATCAATAATTAATATCGATCAGTTGTATAATATCATAAATTTTGTTAAAGAGCATAAAATAAGAATTATTACTACTTACATATTTTTTTGAAGAAATTGGTTATACCTTAGTACATAGTTTTACTCATAACCAAGAAAATGTTAAAACCCCTGGGCAATATTAATGAATGCATGCTCTATGTAGTTTATTATGCTGTCAGCAGTGTAAATCCGTACAAAACAGCCGTTACAAAAGAGTATCTTCATTTATATTAACGGTACTGAAGGGAGCCTATAGGGGAACCGATACTGATGCAGAAATGCCGGCTCAAAAACGGATTTAAGTAATTAGTGTTGAGATACGTCTTTTCAAAAGCCTGCATTGAATTGGATACCTTACACTGACTCCAAAGCGAGATAATGGGACGCCCGGCGGCGCTGCGCTTGCGGCAGTGCAGCTCCCACAGATGAATTTCACGGACAAATTGGTTTCGTCAGCATTGGTTTACAATTTACAACCCCTCTAAGTTAGTAATAGGTTTTTTAAGTGAGTTAAAAATCGATGACAATAATTATGGAATATAAATCTGTTAGTAGACACAGGCGTGAAATTACAGACAAGCACTTTTTACATCTCTCCCAGGAAAAGGATAAGGAAATTATCATGAGAATCCGGTAGGCATGTAAACATTAAACTCAATTTAACAATAAGAATTGACATCATAATTGACTTGGTAAATTTGACCTAAACAAACAAACAACCATTGCAAGTTAAATAAAAGCTTAAAAACAGTTCATCCTACTTATCCTACTAATATTACAAATGCGAAAGTTTGTAAGGATGGATGGATATTTGTTTCTCTTTCACGCAAAAACTACTGAACGGATTCAAATGAAATTTGGAACACAGATAGTTTATAAACAGGATTAAATAATAGGGTACTTTTTATCCTGATAGTATGTTCCCGTAGGACAAAACGGGAACTACGCGGGCGAAACGCTGCTATTTCTTATATGTCACTGCAAGCCATCTGTCACTTTGAGATAATTATAGCAGCTCATTTGTATCTGACGGACCGGTCCGCACGCCCCTGTCGGGAAATTAAAGAGGTGCCACCGAACCCGACCGCCACCGACCCCCAGTTTGCACTTAATTGAATATTCAAAGTACCAGGTGCAACTCATTTAGCAGAACTAAATGTACGTTAATTACTTTTTCTTTTGTTATATAACTAAAAACGTTGATGTAAAATACATTTTCGATAATGCCATTGTTTGTGGAAAAGCTTATAAAATTTTACCGAGGGATTTTGGCATTATGAATTTCAGGAAAATCTGGAAACTCACTATTAATGATGTAAGCGGAGAGAGGGCTTAAAATTTATTGTATACATTTTGAGCGACGCTTCAATAAGGATATGACAAAAGCCACGAGAAGTTAAAAACATGATAAATAGACGGTGCCAACCGATTTTTATCGTAATTTATGCGAAGTTTCAGATGCAACCACAGTTTCTCTTCCTCTAAGACGAGAAACTGTTCCTGCTATTAACAGTCGACTCATTAATCATCAAACCAGCTATAAAGCATTCAAATCACATAGAACCTTCAACACATTCGAAGTTTCCGAGACGTATCCACACTCCTAGATGCAATTCAAACTCAAATAGCTATTTGCATCCGTTTAAATAGCAATATGCATTAGAACTTTGATCCTTCTGAAAGTTCCATCTAGATATTTGATTAGTTGAGAGGCTTTGAGCTTTCCGTTTAGATGAATTGATTCCACGAAAATAGAGTAAGGTCTTATTTTATAGTCGAATAGGGAAGCATTTGATAGCAAACCCACCAAATGGTAAGTGACGAGGCGGTCGGACAGTGAAGCATGGTTGTGTAGAAGATACCTTGCCTTACCCTACATTTTTAAAGCTTTCCCGAGTTTAATAACGCGTTTATCATGTTCTGGAACACGGTACTATCAATGAGCTATTATGAGACGGTGGTCGAGCCTTAAATACTTATGTATGATGTAGTAATATCAGAAAAGAACATGAAGCAGCAAACGGCACCCGGCTCTTAACACTTTCACTGCTGAGCCGATATGCTTGTCTAGCCATGGGAGCGGCACACGCACACTCCACAGTGTTTTCCCATACAACAAACACAGTAGTTGTGTTTTCCCGCACTCGCGGCAAGTTATGAAAAACACGACAGTTGTGTTCTCAGCACTGAAGGTGCTGACTAGCTGCGCCCTGCGGTTTCACCCGCATAATTAAAGTTTTCCCGCAATAACTCCCATAAAAACAATATATTTTCCCTGTTTTGTGCCACATTCTTCATTGATACTCCGCTCCTAACGGTCGTAGCGTGATGGTATATAGCCTATAACCTTCCTCGGTAAATGAACTATTCAACGCAAAAATAATTGTTCAATACGGACCAGTACTTCCTGAGTTCCTAGCGTTCAAACAAACAAACAAACTCTTCAGCTTTATATATTAGTATAGATTCTCAAAGTTAATTGTCCTGAACATAAAGAACAGAGATGTTAAGCGTCTTATCGATACAAGAAATCAATGTAGAAATATTAGTAGGGCTGCGGAAAGATTTCCGATTAGAACCGATAGATACTTCAATAAATTACACCCCACTTGACTTTGCCTGTCTCATTTTGTAAAGAGGCTTTGGACCCCAATATCTTATTAACCCCTCAATCGTAACATCACAAAAAGGTACGAACTTGAAAATGTATTTTCTTCATCCCTCAATTGCTGAAGATCTTTCAAGGAGTTATTGTTCAACAAACATACAGGTTTTGTTGTCCGAAATATAATGTGTAGGCTAAATAAACACTTTATAAGTACTGGCGCCAATTATATTATATAGGTACGAGTAAAAACAGCTTTCTGCGCCGTTTTGTAATAAAAACAAACAAACGTCGTTTCCTATTAACACATATTATTTGAAAGTGGCCTTTAAAAAGCTAACATGTTTATGTTGTACCTATAGCATAACAAAATATTCCCCATAAATATAATATAAATGTAATCCCAGAGGCGCTGTGATACCTTACATTTACGTTAATTTACGTTTAGCAATATCGGGTTTCCACATTTGTGAACATAACAGCAATATTTTTATAAATGCGTGAGCAATATAGGTTTCCAATCTCGATTTCACGTTCCTCAAGGGCTTCTCCGTAGATTTATTAAATACAAACGTTTATCACAAGTGAGTGTAGGTATTGCTTCTGTAAACTGTTCATTATTGGCAATGTCTGAGCGTTCCAAAGACGACGTGATGTTTGCGACTTAAACACTATTTCTAACCGGCCTAATGAAGAGAAATTGCCTCTGCACCATTCTAAATTCTTTTTACTCGACTTTATAAATGAAAGAAGAGTAAGCTTGATTCCCTATCGGCCGGCGCGTAGCGTCTGCAGATCGTAGCGTGGCGTACGCGGTACTGAGACGCATTTTTTAATTATTTTCTGACACCCGATTCCATCAAACAATAAAGTGTTGTTAGCCTAGTGGGACAACGTCCGCAGTCCAATGAGAGGGTCGTCCGTTCAACTCCCAGGGGGGTACGTACCAATGTGTTTAATTTAAAACAATTTTATCTCTAGCTTTTTAGTGAACGAAAACATTCTAAGGACTATTTCGGAGGTAGGTATGTAATCCACCGATCTGGACCGGGCTGGACCGGGCTGGCCGTGGTGGATAATAGCTTACCTCCTCACAAAAGTGAGGTGAGACTTGTGTTTAGCAGTGGCATTATGGGTGGTTTCACCCCGCGTATTTCCCGTTCCCGTGGGAATGCGGCAATTTGTTTCAAGTGAATATTTTTTTTTTTATTACTCACACCGAAGCCGGCCTTAATCTCTGACGTGGTTTGCGATGGATCCGCTTCCATGATCATCTTAATTCTTCATTATCAACTAGGGTCTCCGGCCGTCCACGGGGTTTGTTTCGTAGGTCAATATTTCCAGAAAGAAAACGTCGGAATCAAAAACGTACCGTGCTTTCTTTTACAGTAGCTTCCTCATACACATCATTAATCCTTCGAGCTGTTACTGCAGCGGTGAAACTCATATTCGTAAATAACGTGTTATTTTAATTATTCCATTTTGTGAAAAAAAACGACGTCAAAGAAAAACCTAATGGTGTGAAAACAAATGAACCACTAAATCCGAAACATTTAATTATGCACAAGCCTAAATTTGTAATAAATTTCAAATTGGAATTCCTAACCAAACGCCAGATATTTGAAATTAAAATGGCCAGTACAACAAAACGCCAATTTCATATACTAAATCAACCTAATATTAGTTAGAATTAATATTCTAGTTGCGAAGCCTGAGGCTAGAAATGCATACATAGACGAAGCGCAAGTGAAATGAACAAATAATGACCTTACACAAACACCGGGTTAGTATTTGCATTGAGCGCGCGGTTTCAACCACGTTTATTATTGGCTTTACGCAATTATAGGAGACCGATGCGAATTGGATTCGGATTGCATCGGATCACAATTAAATATTAAACTAAGTATTAAGGCAAATAAATGAAATCAATCAGCGCAACATGTTGCACTGATAATTGTTTAGCTTGACATTAACTCACGGGTCAGTCTGGGTGACGCTTCGAGGACCGCTCTTTTCGTTAAAAGGGATGCGAATCACCTCGGTCACTATATTATTAAACAATACCTATTGTCTATTCACTTTCATGTTCCGATTGACTTCAACAATCTCCTTTCACAACATTTGATTAAACTGACGCCTAAAACATTCAACAAGTAGAAACTGGGCCGATAAGAAGCTATATTTTTTGTAGGAAACGCGCTGGTGTCACCACTGGGCTCTGGTGGAAAACTGTTTTCACAAATCGATAAAAAAATGCTACTGCGGTTTTATTTTAGTCCCGGGTAACACCTAGTAAAAAATAATCACTACTTCGTAGGCATCCAAATTTTTATAGATTTTTGTTGTTTTTATTAATTTCCTATAGAGAGGTTATTTCAACATAGATCCACAACCAACTTTAATAATCAACATGTTATTCTTATTTACTTACGCCGGGGTTAAACACACGCCCACGTCGCGGTCCGATAAAACAAACATAATGCCCCGTCAATAGCCGCATTTGGCCGTGTTTTCCCACAATTTCCACGATTTCCCGCTAGCTCCACGGCTCATGTGGAACAATATTATATATTTGCTTTCGAAACGATACGCACCATTAATTTCCCGGTGCTCCGGTCTCTTGAGAATGGCGCGACTTATATTTTACGGACAAAGTATGTACTTCCAATGTTCGTTTAACGACTTCCTTGTAGCGACGTATTTGAAAACTTGGTAAGCCATGAAATTAGAAAAATAATGTTTTTTTTTTTAGTTAAAATAATATCTATCAGATTTCCAATTTATGTCGTATAAATCTTATCTGAACACAACCAACATTTTATAACCAAAAATAGTCAAATAGATCCAGCTGAGCCGTTCTTAAGTTAAATAGGGATTTATTTTTAAATATATTTATAATGTTATCTTAAGTGTTTTTGGATATAATAACTGAACCAAATAGGTTGAGAAATTGCTATGTAAGCTAAAGTGAGTGTGTTGCGAAATAATTTAATCCAATAAACGGCTAACAACCTCGGGTTGTGCGATGCACGACTTACGGTTAAGTGTTTTGCCATTACAAACAGCGAGTGCAGTTCATTTTAATTTGTTTAAATGGTAACTTTAGTGGAAAACTGAAAATGTAACCTCGTTCACTTTGTATTTTCTGTAACTTGTGTTTCTTCGTGTTACTGTGAAATATTAACTATTAGGTGTTTAACGTAACTAGCGTGGGTCAATGTAAAAAAAGTTTAATTTAGGGCCAATTTTTCTTGCCACAGATAAATTATCTGTGGTATAAATGAGGTTTTTTACGTTGAATACTAAAAAGTTTATATATCTTATTGACATTGGCTGAATTAAACAAAAAGAAACTGGTATCTATATCTGTTTGCCTCTAACTCGTAAGGTAATCTATTTTGTCCCGTTTACGCATAAATCAGCGTGAAGTTGTTTAGTTCGAGGTTACTATGCATTGGAATAAAATTTCAAATAACTATCAGGAGGCCTACCATGACGTCTTATAGCGATTCAGTTTAGGACCTAAACTGAACTGCGTCGCATAATCGTACCATGACGTCTTATTAGCGACTCAGTTTAGGTTTCCGCCATTTTGAACCTAAACTGGATCGCAAGTCATGATTTCGTTCATTCTTTTCGTACCATGAGCTATATTTAAAACCTATTTGAACCTATACTGATCCTATTAGCTGTCAAAATTAGCGTCTCAATAAAAGTTAATATTTTCACAACCAAAGTTGAGCCTTTTTGGTTATATATCTTAATAGCGGCGGCCCCGCGGTTTCACCCGCGTAGTTCCTCTTCCAGTGGAAATACGGGTATAAAATATAGCCTTTATTACTCGCTCATAATGTAGTTTTCCATTAGATAAATAATTTTAAAAATCGGTGCAGTGGTTAAGCCGAAACCTTATATATTTCCATACAAACTTTCTTCCCCTATTGCTATTTTACCTTGTGGATAATTTTTTTACAAAATTTGAATGACACTTTTATTTATATCTAATCAAAAGCACAAAAATAAGTTTCCAGCTTCTAGCTTAAAATATGAAGAAACTTCCATACTAACTTTCATCCCCTATTTCAAAACTTTACAACCCTTTTCTCGCATTAAAAAGTAGCTTATGTCCTTTCTCAGGCTCTAGAGACTAGGCTGTACCAAATTTTATTTAAATCAGTTCAATAATTTAGGCGTGAAAGCGTAGCAGACAGACAAAACGACGGACAGTTACTTTCGCATTTATAATATAAGTAGGGAAGTAGGGATTATTTTGATTTCAGTGTAAAAATCATAATAATTAAGTGTGTGTATTTGTGTATGCACTGTCGCCTTGGGAGTTTAAACTTAGGGCTACTGATTCCCACAGCCGGCGAGAGTATTCCCTGGCTTGCGTGATTTTATTATAGCACGTTGCAATCTCGTTGTGCCTATTTATGAAATCCCAAAGGTGTTTAAGTTGCTCGTAGCTTACTCGTTGACGAGAAGTTTCACTGAATAATATAAAGAAAACCACTTAAAATAGCCGCTAACACTTGAGACGTAAGCTTGGGAATTTTGGAGTATAGATTCATGCGTATAAGTACCTACTTAAGAAATAAGGTTTTTATATAATATGCAAAATATTAGTCAGAATTACTGACGCCATTGTGAATTTATAAACCACATAAAAAGAAATCGAAAATAGTATTTTATAAAAAACAGCACAAAAGCGCGCGTATTTTCAATATACGAACTCTTTCGTGCAGTATTTTCTAATTAGAGTCGAAGAACATTCATCCGTCCGTCACTCATTAATCAAATGTCAAATGTCGAAAATATAAAAGGAACGTTCTAAAAAGATATCAATTCTAGGACCACAATATTTTACTCGTAATTTAATTTAAAAATGATCTTAAATAAATAATAAATCAATAAACATTATTGATACATACATCTAAATACTTAATTAAATTACTTAGGTGTTGTGTCTTCACACAAATGACAAAATATGCAATATGAAAATAAGCGTAATTTTCCGAAACATTTTTTGTTGTTTTTTCTGAACGCAACCAAAAGAAAGAAACACGGCTAAACGAAGTTAGCAAAGGATGTTGATATAGTGTTGTCTCTTTCCAACAGAGTGACGTCATAGTAGACGTGAGAAACTATCGTTCATTCATTCTTATTGTTAACGATCCAATAACGATTTTGTTTAGGTGTAGGTCATGGTACGAAATTATGCGGTGCAGTTTAGGAACCTAAGTTGAACTGAGCCTAAACTGAGCCGCTAACTATTGGTGAGAGTAGGCCCCCAGCAAGCCACAGGCTTCATGAAAAATTAAAATTAAAAATACCTCGCTGTATAATGAGTTTTCTTTCTATTCCACTATATGAAAAGTTTAAACAATGCATCTCATAAAATAGCATAATAACTTATTCGTTCAAAAATCATCGAATAATTTTTCTGAGCTATGAATAATTGGTCCTTAGTGTATTATGAAGAACAATCAGGAAGTTACAATAAAGCATCCACCCCTTTCAGTTTCTAAGTTGATTACAATTAATACTGATGGATGGTTTCAGTTTTGCATCTGTTTAGTTCTGTAATTGAGTTTTAAACTCGCAGCCAGCGCATTTGTTATAATTGCATTTAATAGGGGTGACAGGGAGTTAAAAGCTTTTATGAAGTGCACTCTTACATATCTGCGTACCACTAATAATGGAATAGAAAATAGCAGGCGTGCCTCAGCGTAATTATGAGATAACAACATTATGTTATTACTAGCAATCACTTGAAGGTTGGTGGAGGTAAGTACCTATATCACCTTTACACTTTTTTGACCATCTGTAAATCTACTTAAATATTCAACCAATAGCAACCACATTGTTAAAATTACACTCAATATATTTGAGGAGATATACGAGTAAACGTGATTGAAAATTCTCGGGTCGATATAAAAAAAATGACCGAAGGTGACAAAAAATGTTCTAAATCCATATGGCTATGCGATGCCATCATATAGCCATGTGAAAGTTTACCAAGTCTGTTTACTTTTAAGTAGGCATATACAGAAATGGCTATCATATTTTATTTTTATATTAAATATGAGATAATTACCTCGGAGTTGGACACGTGTGACCTTGCGTAACGGCCATATTTTTGCCCCGCTAAACGGGATCTTATGTCGTACAGCATTAGCACAATGATCGAGTGTCGTAAGAAACGAGCTCGCATCGCAGTACAAATTGGCCTTTAACGGTCTTGTCGATAATTTCAGAGTCTTCCTTTTCAGATGAATACTAAAGTACCTACAATCCGATTAGTCGCACACCACCAAATTTCATTTTCTAAGAATCTGATAATTTCCGTCTCCACGATTTTTAATAGGAAGACGTATCAATTTGGAACGAGAACTTAGGCCGTCTTTTATCTATTCGTGGAATAGAAAATGTCTCAGTGCGAAATAGAGTCTGAACACGCTTGAAGAGAACGCCTTCACCACAGGCACGTTTTGAATTTTATCTAAGTCCCACTCCTTCGTATTCCGAGAGTGGGGAGAAAGCTCGTGCCTCAGTTCCGTAGTCTTTGTCATTGAAGTACTTATCAATACATTTTACGTTCCTTGAAGTGGAACCGGGCGAGCGTTTTATTACTGGAGCAAATAATGATGCTCTAAAAAGTTTGTCCGAACGTATTTTGTTACATTTAGTTTTGGGTGACTTTTGTACAATATAGAATAGAATAGAAATTACTTTATTGTTTACCAGTTCAGAAATTCATAAACACGAAAGTGAGGGGAGACCCGAGTTTAGCGGCGAGTGGATGTAGGTTGATGACGATGATGGCAGATACATAAAGCCCTCTACAAACATTGTATTTACTTTGACATAAAAATTCAAGGAAACTCAAACTCAAATCATTTATTGTAAATAGGCAAAATATTGCACTTTTACACGTCAAAAAAAATTATATCTTATACATAAGTATAGAAATACAAAACAAATAAGTCAAATTTTATGATCTACGAAACTAATGATTATTATCTAATTATGGTTTGAGTTAGAAAAAGGATATTTCCCTTTCAAGTGGTGACTCATGCCTGAGTCTCGCACAGGAAAAGGAAAACTCCATTGACTCTACCAGTGCTTCGGAAATACGCCCGTTAGAGAAAAGCAAGGAGCAAGACAAAGCATGATATCGGAGGTATTATATGTTTAATGTTTATGTAAGTATACCTAAGAGAAGAAGGTCGTGAGTTCAAATCCCAGTGCGGGCACGTACCAATGTGTTTGTAAAAAGCATATGTACGTAATTATCACTCGCTTCACTTCGCTCACTTGTGGAAACCCACATACCAATCCGAGAATTATTTCGGAGGTAGGTATGTTATCTATCAATCCGGACTTGGCCCCCGTGGTGGATTATGGCCTAACCCTCCTCACGAAAGCGAGGAGAGACCCGTGCCCAGCAGTGGGACGTTATGGGTTGATGATGATGATGATTGATACCTAAGAGCAATGATGCCAAAAATATAGCTGAAAATATTTTACTCTTCTATTTTAAAAAGTAAAGCAGTAAAATATTTTAAAATAGTATTAGTATAATTGCAAATTTTGCAATTAGATATTTCCACTTGGAACAGTGTAGGGAATCCTAAGATCAAACTCTATATACATAACACTAAAATGATGTAAGCAATTACGCACTTTTCTGAAATCTGATAGGACTTAGTTAAGGTTCACTTCTCATAAGCCTTTTTTAGAATTATCGTCTGTCTGTCTGAAAGGTGGTCTCAAAGTTAATTATAGGGACGTACATTTGTATGTTTCATTCCAAGTCTAGTGCGAACAAAGTCGCGGGTTACAGTTAGTTAGAAATGTATTGGTACTTTCAGCTGCGACATTTTACTTCGATTTGCTTCAATTCAATTAACACCGGAACGCTATTGTGCGGTTGATTGAAAAACATGATACATCCCATCATGAAACATCGATTTTACTTTACCGAAATTGAAAAATAACGAGAATAAATTAATACAGTTATTGTTTTACTATTCATGCAACAGTTTTTTTATTGGTTCAAATAATATTGCCATCAACTAACTACTTACTTTTGTTTACCGTTTTATTTACATACTAGCTTTTTCCTGCTAATTTGTCCGCCTAGTCTACAGTTTATCGCGATAAAAAATATCTTATTTCATTCCCCAGGATATAATCTATCTCCTTGCCAAATTTAATAATGATCCGTTTAGTCGTGAAAAGGTAACAGACAAATACAGTGACTTTCGAATTTATAATATTAGTATGGATAATTATTTTATCGCAATCATAGAATATACTAAGAAGTCTTTATGTTCAGTGGCAATATCTAGCAGCCAATGCCACCAAACCATCTTCAGCTACTCTATAATTAAGTTGATCTTATTCTATGGTTTTATTCTTCTTTATGTTTATGAGAGGTAAGTTTTTGAATTGTGCTTTATTATAGCGTGCTTCCAATAAATGATTTGAGGTTAGAGCTTTAAGTTTTTCAAATTAAAAGGTGTCGGTTAATTGATATTGCCGTAAAAGAGGTTAGTTAAGTGCATTTTATATCTCTTTATAAGGTCGGTAAGTGTTAAAGTTGTGGTTAATTCCTTCGATACAATGGTGTACAGAAAAGGTACGTGGAGCTAAATGGAACCTTCTAACTGGGACAATTCGGTTCAAAACCGAATCGAACGGAGACATGACCAACAGTTTTTATTGGTCGACGAAAGAAGCCGCGATCTCGATATTAAACATGATATTCTCAAAATTATACTGTTTTCTAAGAACATTTTTATCTAACAGAATGGTATCCTAAAGTGTAGGTTTGGGCACGGCAATTTACCAATGAAATAGGGTAGAACAGAGGTAGATAAGATCAAAATCCATCGTGGAGGCCCCGACGGACTGGTGGATCTATACCTCCGAAATAATTCTCGTATATTACGCGGGTTTCCCCATGATGTTTACCTTCCACGAAAAGCGAGTAATAATTACGTATATAATTTACGTGTTATACAATAAATACATTGGTACGTGCCCGCACTGGAATTTGAACTCGCAAGCCTCTTCTTGGAAGGCAGACGTTTTTACCCCAGGCTACCGCTATGTAAATCGTCGCCATAGCTGATATCGGTAAGGCGGACGTGCTTCTTACCGATATTAGCTATTGAAACAATTGCTTGGTACAAACGTCTTACTCGTGACTGTAGCATTAAGCTTACATAATTTGCTTATTTCAACACTTGTTTGTCTGTTTACGAACTCGCCTCATTGGATGACAACAAAGGCAGTTAAGTTAATAGCTTAAGCTAAACAGAGAGTGAAATACCCAACAATAGACTTTTAAGCCTTAGGTTATTGGCACGGCTCGAAGTCCAGGGGAAGTTGAACTTCAAAACTTAAATCATTCATTACAAGTAGGCAAAAATAATTACAAGTTAAGCCTCATATAGGTACATAGAGAAAAATAAGAAATTAACCAAATAATATGATCCACTAAACTAATGACTAATTGATTAGATTTCGGTTTGAGTTTGATAAAGGAAACTTCCCTTTCAAGTGGTGATTCATGACTGAATCTCGCACAGGAAAAAAAACGGACTCGGATATAAAAGAAAAAATAGCGCCAAGAAACTATACGAGGTTGTCTGTTTTTAAATTTTCTTCATTTCTATGCCACTTAAGGTACAACATCCAACTAAATGTACTAATTACTCCTCTCCGTGCATGGTTGTCTGGAAGAGATCGTTCTGAGCGATAAGACCGCCCATTGTGACACTAAATGTAAAATTTGTTTTGTTCTAGTTTTAAGTTTTCTTTGTTCTGTGGTGTTTCAATAAAGAGTTTATCTATCTATCTATCTAACATCTAATCTAATAAGAATAAAATAGCATCGTATTTATAAGTGCCAATAAGATGTCACAGAATAACAGTTTCACAGTTTTTAAACTGAACAGAGAGTGAAATACTCAATAATAGAGCTATTAGTGGCGCGATCCGAACTCGAGAAAACTAGTACCTACTTCTTAAATTAGCTCTCCTGTAGAAACGGAGGCTATTTTACCACTTTGACTCCTAAGCCGATTTTCTTGTCTAGCCACGGGTAGGGATCTGCACACACCGTTGTGTTTTCCCGTACTCACGGCGAGTTATGAAAAACACCACCGTTGTATTTTCAGCGGTGAACATGTACGAGATTTAAGATTTGTGTATCGTTCCGTTTATCAAAGCTTTTTTTAATCTTTTGATGGATGTACGTTTGGGTCGAAACTTCAAGTCAATTTTTATGCGGTTTTCTTTGGCCAATTTAGTAGAATTTTTGTGTATCTGTCAAGTTTTGATGTCAATCCCACGAATCTTCATAATCTAAATCAGCGTGACGATTTCCTAATTGACCAATATTGGGCAAAGCGTCCGTGGTAAACAGAAAACGTTTATTTCACCTAAGCTTAGAAAAAAAAAGTGTGAAAGTGTAGACGTCGCGATTCAATCAAGTTTGAATCGAAATTAAATTACCTATACGTAACGTACGTAATGATGGTAATTTTGCCGTACGTAATACGCATCGATTCAATGCAAATTTAAATATATCAGATAAAATGGTACCCATTGTGAAATCGCGTTTCTTCCCAAGAGACAAAGGCATATAGATATTTATGTTTATGTGAAAGATTAACCATGATGTGAGCAAATGATAAAAACACGACAGTGTAATTTCATGTTCTCTGATGCACAGTAAGTTTTAGTAAACCATCCACCCCACCCTTTTATTGAATCGTGACGTTGACGCTACTATTTAAAACAAAATCTTAATTGTTCTTATAAATAAATCACTAGCTGTACCCTGCATCCCTTGCAATACCATAAAAGTGAAAAGAAAATATCTGTTGATCCGATCCTACCAAACTTTACAGGATCACCCGCTGGACTAATCTAAAGATTGCCTGGAAATTCCATCAAAATCAGTTCAGCTGTTTCGTACTCCAGCAACATACATAGACACAGAGATAGATGACACTGGTTGAATCCACCGATGGTACGAAGTTAATGGCTAAAAGGAAGAAGGAAAAATTAAATAAAGCACTCACCTGACGTTCTCATATCGCTGGATGTAGATCTTGTGGAATTGCTCCTGGCGTGGCTGGCATGCGATGTCAGCCTTCATTTCCATGGCGACATGACGAGGCAGCACCGACAGCAACAGGCGTTCCTATGAACATAAACTGTGATAAGTATTTACACATTACCACACGCATTGTCATTGTTATGTTCACTGACGTTATTAACATATATTTATTGTCGTAACTATACTCTTGATCAATAACATACGCATTATATTTACTTTTAATGTTGACAATACAAATCCCGTAAATCATCATCATCGTCACCGACCCATATCCGTCTACTGCAAATCACAGGTCTCCCCCCACTTTCGTGAGGTGGATTAGTCCATAACCCACCACAGGGATTTTGGATTGGGTCGTGTACTTCCAAAATAATCATCGGGCATGGGTTTCCCCACCAGGGTGTACCTTAAACCGAGAGTCCGCAAGTGTAATCGAAAATTAATGAAAAGGTTAAGTCCTATTTATATATTTTTGCATACGAAGACAGGGATCACAATGGCTTTTTCATATACCAAATGTATCAGAACCACATAAATTAAGCCGCGTGTTTTACAATATCGTAGATTGAGCGTAAATGTATCGATAATTTTCAGCTCAAAGTGCGCCGAGTACACTAATGCTGACGGGCTTTAATGTTTCCATTAGCTGCGGGCCGCGGCTATTTTCGAAATAAACATTATTTTAACAATTTATTATAATATTCTATTGTTATAAGCTTATTACCGTACCCAATTTCATTAAAATCCATTTGGCGTGATTGAGTTACAGGCAAATTAATATTTAAAAGCTTTTTACATTATAATACACTAGCAGCGCCCCGTGGTTTCATCCGCATTAACTATTATCCCGTACATTACGGGATAAAAGTATTTTATGTTCTATTCCAGGAGCTAAAGTAAATCTGTTTTTTAAATTATTTTCATTTATCATCATTTCAATAAGTCATTATTCATTCAAATAAGTCATCATCATTTAAATAAGTACATTTAGTGAAATATTACAATTGCTCTAAGCGCTAAGACCGCCCATTGTGACTCTTATTGTTAAGATTGTTTTGTTCTAGTTTTTAAGCTTTCTTGCTCTGTGGCGTTTCAATAAAGATTTTATCTATCTATCTATAATAATTAATCAACTAAACGTTTATTTTAATTAAGTTAAAATCGGTTCTAATAATAGTTAACGTTTCCAAAAACTGGCTGTATTTCTATATTTATTTTTTATATAGACTGAGGTAATGAGACGAGCAAGTTTTCACCTGACGGTAAGCGCAACGCCTGCCCATAGAGGCTACAGAACCCAAGCTCATAACATTTTCTGAAACATTAAGACATTTCTCTTTACACGATTCTTTGTAAAACTGAAGAAGCTTTTTGCCAAAAGTCAAGGGCGATTTCGTTAATCTTCCCTGCAATTACGTAGGAGTAAGATGACAGTTCTTACTTACTTATTTCAGCTAAAAATAGGAATCTACGTTAAAACGTTCTTTTGCTGACGTCCTGAGCTTTTTGCTTTTAAGATCAAGGAACAATTACCCTCGCAATTGCCCTGTGAATTGTTATCTGCTGTTACATTCCGTTTGTCAGAAAATACTGGTTTTGAAAATACATGAAACATCTTGTATTTTGCGTTCATACAAGGACGTTTTATATACTATAAATTGTGTAGACCTGGCAGGGGTCTAACTGCAAATAAAAAATGCTGCCAGTTTTAACGAGGGACGAGCAAGACACTAGCGATTGTGAAAAACAAAGGCTGATTAAAATGGTCAGAGATTTCGAATGCGCTAGTTTTTATTACCGTTTCATGAACGATCATATACTTTGTCAGAGGAGTAGGTAAGCAGGAGCGTACGTGGTCTATTAGTTTGATCATTCAAGCGCACATATAAATTTGCGAAAAATATAAGACATCATTAAAAGGGACAACTTTGAATGCTATTGAAACACGAGTATCAAAACATTTAGCATGTACCGAACGGTAATATTGCAACGAACCAATTTTAGTGTTCTCTTACCAAAGCAGATGCGTTTTATAGAATTCACTATATGACAATGACACTCACATCGGAATCTTAGCAACGTAATGATGACCTTTATCTTTCTAATTCAGAGCATACAATAGATAGGTCTTAATGATTCGTGAAAATACATTGCAAAACAGTTAAAAGCACCCTTTGCAATTTCTGTAATTCGAGAGTTAATTTGAACTGCATCATAAGTTGATGTTACGTACTTGCGTTAGCGTGTAATTAAGTCAATATGCCTAGGGCTAGCAGCTCCCCCTAATGAGCAGCAGCGATGTTGCTGTGGCGCCCCTAATGAAGAGTTGGGTAATGGAGCGTTGGATATATTATAGGACACTATTCACGTGTTTCTTTTAATCAAAACTAAAATCGATATTACGTCATTTTATTAGCTTTTTACTTATTAACAAGCTTTCATTAGCTTGGTATGTATCTATGTAACGGAAACTTTGAACGTGGTTTTTGTCCACTTCAAAATGTCGGATCAAATCGAAATTTCATACACTTATCAGGTCCTATGACAATTATAAAATAAGAAAATAGAAAAATAATAAGATAGTACATATCTAAAAAAAAAAAAATTATCGGGGGGTGCTTGATATCAAAGGTTAATCATAAATATAAAGTAAAAAGGAACCCACGCTTTTTACCATAAAATTAATATTATACTACTTTTTATTTTACTTTTTAGTTTAGTAGAAAATAGATAGAAAAATAGATTTAGATATATTACGAATATTTAGTTGCTGTTGATTATTAATAAAACAAAATTATTCTTACAGTACCGTACGTACGGGTACTGTACGATTAAATTTGTTTTAATAATAATTAATTATTTAAAATAATAAAATAAAGGCTGAGTCTATACGTATAGACTCAGCCTTTATTTTATTGTAGTAATTAATACAAACTAGGTAATTTAATTTTAGATACTTAAAAATAAGCCAGCTTTGAAACCCGAATGAGAATGTTCTTTTCTTATGTCTGAAGTGATATGTGGAATTAATATTGAAAGCCGGCTAAAGTAATTGTGATGGATTGCTTTTTTAGGAAAGCAAAACCTATTGATCATCGTAATTGACAGTTTATATCAAATCTCTGCCAGGTATTCATTATAGGTATGAGACGGCGTATTGTGTACTGAACGGTTTGGATGTTTCTAAGGTTCCCTACCACAAAGGAAAAAGGAACCCTTACAGAATCGCTATGTTGTCCGTCTGTCCGTCTGTCAGTGAAGACGCTTTTTCTCAGGAATGTGTATATGTATCTAGTTGATATTTATATAAAATACGCGGGTTTACAGTCTCTTTAAGCTGTGAAAAAATCAAACATGTGAGTCAAAGGGTTCATAAGATATGATCGTTTATGTTATATTTTCGCATAATTTTACGAATTCACGAGGGAATAAAAACCATGGAGCACTTCCCGTTGACCTAGAATCGTGAAATTTGGCAACAAGCAATGTCTTACAGCACATGTAAAAGAAAAATTCTGGGAACCATAAATATGTAGTAACCCGCACTTGGCCGGTTTTTTAATTCTTTTTCGTTTTGCACGTGTTTCCCATTCGTACAATAAGTGATTGGTTTTATTTTCTTCTTTTATGGTGAGATTTGAATTATTGATATCTCCTGAGATGGGTATAGTTTGACACATGAATATTGTGGCATAAGCCATCAAATCGACGTCACCTTTCAGCATGGTCAATGTTTCTTTGAAACTTCTGGACAGCTTTGTGCGCGTGGAAATTGACATGGTTTTTGGATTTTACCTATAATCATAATTATACGGACAAGTATGTGACATGATTAACAGTACATTTCCATATTAACATTAACGGCGGGAGGGTAGCGAGTGCGGACACGACCCCTTGGTCTAACTTGACGAGGGGCCCCTTGATTTACCTAACGTTCCCTGACCACCTTGAGCTCGTCTGATTCTTAGCAAATTAGACGATGGTGTTTATCAACACAGACTTTGATTTTACTTTTACTATTCGATACTTAAGACGTTTTACTAGTAGGTCTTTTTGCTTTTGTAGTGTTCTTCCTACAAAGGCTGTTTAAAACTCGGCTATTCCAACGTTCCATCATTTTGCTAGATTTTCTTTCTGATGAAGAGTGAATAATGTGGAAAATAAGCTTAATTTTCTAAATATAGGTCTCCTTTTTGCTTCAAATATAAAAAAATGTACATTTATAGCAATCATCGATTTCAAGATGCATTTAAAAAAAGTGCTAGTGTCCAGGCATTGACCTAAGATTACGTATTATTTTGCAATGAGCGGTCAACTATGCGATTTAAGCCAATGAATTCTGCAGCTGCGCGCGGGCTGCAGTAAACAAACAAATGCTCTTCAAAGGTAGATTTCACTTACTTGCTGCTGGTTCTCACGCTGGGTGACAAGTCGAGCCTCCACGCAGTCCCTTGTCTCGAGAAAGGCACGACGTTGCGCCAACTCGCGGGGCTGGTGCGTCAGCACGCCAGCAATGTTGCAGACGATCAGGCATACGATGGTGGTGACAAGCTGCGAGGGGAATGGAATAATCAGACAAAGAATCGTAAGTCTAGAAAAAGATCGACCACTTCATGTGTCATGAGTTAGTAAGTAGTCTTTACAAAAATCGATCAAAAAGACTTTGAATTAACGTTTACATTAGCGCGTGCTGTAACGTGGCTGTTACGACAAACACTCTGCTCTAGACACGTGAAATTTCTAATTTTTGAGAGCTTTATGCGCAAATATGAAAATTAAATTAACTAGATGAAAAAGATCACCATCAAATACACAGGAAATTAATTTTAATAAACATTTACAAAGAGAATAGGCTCAAAGTGAAAAACAAAGCTTACGTAGATATTTTTTCACCTTCATTAAAAATGATTTTATAATGCTACTAGAAAATTCACTGAAGTCTAATTTCGAGCAACAATTTCGATGTACCTACCTAATTTTATAATTGATGTAAATGGTTGAACCGTATTAGTTACAATAAATAAATAAATAACTTATGTTTTAACACGATCTTGATTTTTGAAATAATTCGTTTTAAAATACAAGAGTTTGAGTCCATCTTGTCCTTTAGGGCAATAACTTCGGCGTCAATCATTTACCTTCTACCTTTTTTTTTTGTATCGTCTTGGTTGCGCTACTCACTTGGGAAACGACAACGTTGGCCTGCATCAAGTGAGCGCCAATATTCACAATTGCTAGGATCAGCCCTCCAATTGAAGCCTCGTGGAGTCTAACCGGCAGAGTTGCATAGACGAGATACGTGAACAGGACCGCGGCCGCGCTGCTGATTTCCAGGGTTCTGCAGGAAACAACCATATTAAAGCACTTCATCTATAATAACATTATAGTTATGATGATGATGATTTGTAACAATGTATAACAGTGGAAACTAGAAGAGATATTATTAAACCCAAACCGAGAACCGAGTGGTCCTTATTAATTAGAACCGAGTGGGCTAGCTGACTGGTCAGAACTCTGTAGAAAACCTTATTTTTACCAAAATCGTTCCATTTCAAACAAATATTATACGTGATTCGTTAGTAAAAACTAGGTACAATTTTATAAGGAGGCTGTTTGTGTTTAAGGAATTAATTACGATGATAATAGTTAAAGTTGCATTATTATCTGTGAAAAATCTTGAATTGGATTGCTTCTGCGACTACCCGCTTAATTTTTTTTTTAAAGTACTTATCTGTGGATTGTGGCTTGCGACAAAACCATTAGGAACTCAGATCGATGTAAAACGCGTCCGGACATCTTCCGGCTTTTAAACAAATCGCCGGAAGAGCCATTACAAGGCGACATTGTAGCAAGGTCTGCTCATATAAAATGCCAACTAAATCCACTTTTAATGTCGACATAAAAGTAGCCAAGCTCCGACAAAAATACAAAAATGTCAGACTTCAATGAGAGTGAAACGTCTAAATTATCGAATTACGCCAGAACGAAGGTATTATGATCGAAATCGTTAGACGCGAACCGTAAAATGTTAACGACGAGCAAATTTCATAAAATATTACCGTGTAAAATAATACTTTACAACCGTCTTTGCGGTTGTAAAAAGTACAATAAAAATCGGATGTTGTAAACCTGATGAAGGAAGGTTTTCGTCCGATTCGGCATCAACATTTCGGAGCACGCACGACGCGAGAACTTGTTAAAGTAACTCCAGAGCGGATTTGCGGGCTTGACAAGAGAGAGCATTTGGAACAGTTTTCAAAATCCGAAGTAAACAAGTGGACCCTTGCTTTGTGGTTTGTTTGAGTGGAGTCGGCGCCGAGTGGAAAGTTTAATTTTATATCAACACAAGTTGTGGCTCACTGACCGCTCGAATGTCACTCCTCGACAATGGCAATGGCTTAACAAAGGCTTTGTGGTTTTTGGAGAAATTGTGTTATTTAACAATAGTGTTAGCCTCCGCGGTCCTGTTTTACATTCGATATCTATCATATCATTTTAATTAAAGCAAAGAGAAATACCTAAACTAAACCAAAATTCTGCCGGAAAAACTGTGAGACTAAAAAATAACTCATAAAGAATTCCGATTCTATCTTAGGCGAAAAGATAACTAATGATAATTTAATCCGCATTGGATCCACGTGTCCTTGATAATGAGTCGATACAAAATTGAGCCATAGAACAGATCGATTTATTAATGTAGTAAAAGTAACTATTGATTGACGTTGACTGATCTCATTCTGCCATCAACCGAGTTGGTGTGGTAACACCGCAAGAGAAGGCCTGAGCTACACGAATGGCTGATAATGATGATATTGGTAAAGAAGTATAAAGTACCTCAGAATAGCCGTGCCAGCCAGCGATAGGTCCATGATGATGAAAGTAGCAAGGACCACATACGAGATCGTGAGTAGGTAAATCTCGTTCATCGCCGGTCGGGTCAGGCATAGCAGAAGACCTGATGGAGAAAACGGGCTTATCAGGACATGAGTTGATGTCATCTCTTCCATGACGTCAACTATTAAAGTTAAGACTTAAATGTCTAAGTTGTTTTGAGTGTTGCGGAGTCCAGGCACTGTATACTGCTGCGGTGCATTGGAATAGCTATTATCCCTACTTCCCTACTTATAAAAGTAACTCTGTCTGTCTGTCTGTCTGTTACGCTTTCACGCCTAAACTAGTGAACCGATTCACATGAAATTTGGTACAGAGATAGTCTAAAATCTGCGACAAACATAAGTTACTTTTTAATGCAAAAAAACGGTTGTAAGGGTTTGAAATAGTGGATAAAAGTTTTTATGAAAGTTTCGTCACTTCCGCACCGATTTTTTCTTTCGAAAAATTCTTTCACTAAGCGTAAGCTACATAATCAGCGAGTAACATAGGCTATATTTTATTCCTATTTATTACCACGCATACACAGACACTTCTGTCTGAACACGTCATAACCACATCTTTAGCTGAACGCTCTTCGTGAAATTGAATTGCATCAGTTCTGCCTTCTTGCAGGGAACCGAACACGCCAAAGAGGTTGTCAAGGGAAGTTGCAGAGTCACTTACATAGGTAGACCAGGCAGCTGATTCCGATGACGGACACGTTAAAAACGTGAGCAAGCCAATCTCTCTCATGGATCAGGATAGCAACGCTGGAGTCGTTTAGATTGTAGAGCATCGTGCTGGCATTCCGTTGTATGGACCCGGATAAAATTACTCCCATATTACTGTAACAAAAGAAAAAGTCTGGTTAAGTCATCTTACCCTATTCTACGAGCATGCTAGCAATAATAAAATTGAACAAAATTCATAAATGACCGATACAAGATTTTTTGTCTGTCTGTCCGTGGCGCTCAGAAGCGCGCCATTTGACATCTCGCTCGCATCTGTCACGTTGTCCGCGAGCCACGGAAGTCTATCTTTACTAATATATGATACACTGTCGTGGGAGCGGCGCCAAGTGACAGCTGTATATTAGTTAACCGTGACGGTTCCATTTAAAAAGAATGTGTCAAATGTGTGTGAAAAGGGTCAAAAGATTATACTATTTGAGTTCAATGTTCAAAACTAGCCCGTGATGTCAATAGGCTAAACAAATAACACGCGGAATACAATTTTCAAAAAAAGCCCGAAAGTCTTTAAGTCGTTAGACAAGCATGCTCTACCATCAACCGCGTCGCCACTTACAGCCAAGTGAGACTGCGGTCAAATGCTTACCTGTTAGGCAATAAAAACAAAGGTAATCCTGCTACTTACCGTATCGGAATCCTGGATTTGGAGATTAGAATGGTTGCATTTATCAGCGCGTGTTGGGCTAGCATCTGCTGCGCTTTGAACAGGCTCTTCGACTGCACAGCAATCAGCGACGCAGCAATCGCCACCAGCAGTCCGAGTATATGAGTCATGTTTGTTTGGTTCATCCGAAGAAAATACCGCTGATAGAGCATTTCAACCTACGACAAAGAAAAAGCAAACTTTAGTACTAAAAATGACATAAAATCACTTATTGAGCATAATTACACTATCAATATTTTTATGAAGCGGTGGTAGACTAGTGGGAGAACGCCCTCCTTCCAAGCAGAAGGTGCTCAGTTCAAATCCTACTGCAGGCAAGTACCAATATGTTTCTTGTAAAACATATTTACGTAATTGTCAAACCACTTTCGTCATTTTACAAACAAGAATGTGCTTTGTTTACGGTACAAATCCAAGTCATAGCCATAGTGTAACTAAACAGTAAAGCAAGTTAACTTGTTAAAACGGTATCAACTGCGGTATACGCAAACTAAAGTAGTTAAAACAAATAGTGTAGCCCGACGAAAAAATAATAAGTCTTAATATTGACTAGCTGCGCCCCGCGTTTTCACACGCCTATTTCCCGTTTCCGTAGTAATACGAGAATAAAATATAGCCTATGTTACTTGCTGAAAATGTAGCTTTCCATTGGCGAAAGAATTTTTAATATCGGTTTTGTGGTTTAGGCGTGAAAGCGTAACAAACAAACAAACTCACATTCGCATTTATAATATTTGTATGGATTCGTAGAGCCACAGGCGCCAGAATAATAGTCCGTGTGTGCGTGCTATGATTGTGTGCCAGCACACTTGCAAGGCTCTTTTGGTATACTACTCTGGGTCGTTGCTACCACCTAGACTTGCACAACGAGCACAATTTAAACTGTCAATCGAACTGTCAAAATAGCGTGCGGGAAGCTAGTGCGGTTCCGAGAAGTTTAAAGGTTCAAAATACGTTTAAAGCGCATTACGGCATCACGCGCTTTCGGCAAGGAATCTCATGTGGCATAGCGAGTAAGGGCCCTGAACTTAACTTATTTTTCTGTTTCTACTATGGTTACCGCGATTATTAATTACCAGCTGCGCCCCGCGGTTCCACCTGCGTAATTTCCGTTTTCTGTATTACCTCAACACTTTCCCCAAATAAAATCTAGCTAATGTTACTCAGTTAGATAATAGTATATATATTTGATCAAAGTCCGTTGAGACGTTTGGCCTGAATAAGCAACAAAAAAACAAACAAGCAAACTTTCGTATTTCTTATATGAGTAGGAAGTAGGATAATTACGTTTATTACGATGTTTGGTAACAGACCATTAATTAGGTGGGCGAAACATATATTGCCTCAAGGCAAAGGAACCCGTTTGGAAAATAATTTGGAGCGTGAATAAGGCTAAATAAAGTATGTTATTGTGAACATAATAAATAAATATAAATGAAATTATGAACCAAGAACGAGTTACGCGTCACAATCACACATAGATGGATTCTGAGTTTGAACCCTAACTAGGATGCCTTCATCTAGGGATTCAAGAACTACGAACAACATCCTGTCACAGAGACTTATGCTTATAGCAAATTCAGCTAAATTAGTGGGCATTTGAAACTTCAGCGCCGCACGACGCTTGACGAGCGCAATGCAGTGCCGCGCAGGATTATGCAATGTAAAGTACTGGCACTGTGACTGTTATGGGTAGGCGTAGTGCTTACCATTACGTGATCGACTTGCTCGTCTCGCCGCTCAGGCGAATATTAAAAAAAAAACTGTAGCAAATAGAAACCCCACGTTGTCATCACCAACCTACGCCGTGGAGGCCGTGTGACACTGATTACAGAACACGACATGATAGGTTCCGAAGATGGAACTGTCCCAATTAATTCAGAGAACCTTTTCCGAAGGTATATTATTCCAAATATTTCCAGGTAAAGTTCCGACTCATTGTGAATAGAATGTAGCCAATATTTTTCATACATTACTTATACAAAAGCTAGGAACAAAGCCTGTTGCTTTGACTCGACTTACCGTCCGCATTGTTAAAGAGCCCATTACTTTTAATATAATAGAGCTCGCTATTGACATAAATTGGAAGATTAATAATTATTATTCCTGTTTGAGTTCGGAAACTGTTAGGTAATTCACACCAAATGTTTTCCTCCGAAGTTAACTTTTATAGAAATTGGGAGACAGTGTCGAAATGGTTTGACGAAATGTCCAATTGGAAGCTGAATAAGAAGATTTCGTCTTTTCTATTTTAAATTACTGTGTACGGAGACGAGCAGATCGTTTTGCCACTAAGTGCTAAATGTGCTAAAGATACAATGTTCTAATTAAAATTATAGAACTATTACCTCATGCACAACCCTCTTCTTGGAAGGTAGACGTTCATTCATTAGGTTATCACCGTTTCGTGGTATGTGTTAACTACTTAGTATTTAATTAAAATGACAAATCCGGAGAAAAGGCAATTAGCGCAATACAAGGGTAAACTCCCATTGGAGCCGCAGAGTAGTCCGCCGCACGGCAGGTGAGATCCTGTTAATTGACTAACCAATGTTTCGCTTCTAATAACCCACCCAATCCAGTGCTGTGACGATATCAAAAACCGCAGAATAACTATGTTAGCACTGCCATGGTATAATTAAGCGATACAAAGTGTCGATAGAATGATTAAATCCATTGCTAAATAGGGGAACGTTCAATTAATAATGTAGGTAATGTTATATAACCGCGACCCCATTCATTCGATTTAGCTTAGTACAAAAATTAAGTCTGGATTGCATGTTTCAAGTTATCATTGCTCAGACTAGTTCATGTTACCAAAATGTACCTAAACTTTGTTTAAAAGTAAACGTGATGTGGCAGGTTCGGTTTCCGCGCAGCTCTAATATTTCTGTGAACCATAATAAATCGCTCCGAGTCCAATTTTCGTCTTTTATTTTTTTTATTTCATAGTATAATTATCTACTGTATAAACTAATACATAATGACAATTTATTATGAAATTCTTCTCAAAGAAGTCTCCAATAAACAATTTTCGAAAATTAATGATTGCTGTGATAAACATCATTTCATGAGAAACCAGCCGTTCACGAGTATGACTTAACTATGTAGGTGCACTCGTAAAAGCCAGCCATCAACCCCCTCGCTACATTTGAGCGAGCAACCCGCTACAGCATTAAATCTATTTTCAAACAGACTTGCATTCTACGAGGAAAATAAAAAAGCCTTTGTGTCATATCACATTATCACTAAAGGTATAGAAAATTTTTTTGTCAGTCGTATTAAATATTTCAGCAGAGCGCGCCGCGCATGTTGAATTTGACGATAAGCGCACGCAAGGCGTCCCTGCCCCTTTGCCACGTCATAGAAATATGATCATTCATTGATTTTGCAACATCGGTCGAGTAGCGCCCATTATCTTAAGATTTAATGACATAAATATAAAGGTACGGATATAAAGTAATGTATAATTAAATCGACGCGAAATAAAAAAAAAAGTCACACTACGGGTTTATTGAGTTTTCCATTTCTTTGCATTTGTATCAAATGTATTTTGCCTCAATTGGTTTCTGTTCTTATTTATTATACTACTAGCTAACGCCCCGTGGTTTCAACCGAGGTGACGAAAACGTATTGCGTTCTATAGTCTTTTATCTATGAGTATATCACGTCGATCAAGTGCTTCGTTGCCGCGTGACAAAAGGGCAAACGAACAAACAGAGTTTTTCAATATTTATTATATTTAGTTATAATTTCGCTTTGAAGTATATCTACTCTACTCACGCATTGAGCAAAATTATCTGCACAAAATATCTTTTCGCTTTATTTATGGATTTTGACAACACTTTAGTTTATTAATATTATTTTGACAGTTACATATCTTTCATTATCATTTTGTTACATGCTACGTATTATAAAACAACCAATTCGGTGAGTTAGTGTTTGGACAGCGCCAATTTTAAGCAATTATTATCCGATTTTGGGTCCACTTTAAGATAATTGCGAACGAAATGGTTTAATGAAGTAGCATTTACAGAGATCTACTTTACGTTAATTCTGGGATGTCGTATTAATTTTATTTTCTTTGAAGTTATATTTTTTAGAACTTCTTTAAAAATTATGTAGTCTGATTGGCGAATCTCTTTTCTTCCTATTACATAATATAATAATAGGAACCTATTCTATTAGCATGTGGTCGGTTATGTAATTTTCAACGTTTAGAGCGTTATCAAAACGTTGATGCCTTCTACATAAATATTCGCTATTGGCAGAAAAATAATGTTTTAATAGATATGCTCTAGATAGCTTTTCGAAAATCAGTTCATAAATACTTTATAAATAAAATATTCGAGAAGGCAGCAATTCTTTCGAAACATTATCGGGAACCATCCATGGACACGGATCAGATCCAGCGTCATTAAAACTTTCTAACTCAAATATTAATGAGCGTTAAGTTTTGTTCCCTTTCGGCGTTAAGATAGCATCCGAAATTCCAAAAGGTAACACTGATACTTAACACAGAAAAATTAATCGTTTGTCGTAATATTTTCGCACGAAAAATTATAATTCGCTTAACAAACACACTCAACTATTTAAATCAATAAGTACAAGATCATTCAATCTCACCATAAATATACATAATGCGATCCATTTGATTAATTCGTTGCTCATATTATCCAATGTATTTATTTACATGAGTTCTAACAGGCCTAAAAGGGCGCTCATGAAAATTAAATGACTCTCTCGCGAATACAACACCACTCAAGAGAATCCGGCACGTAATATGCTATACATAACATTGGTACTTAATTGTATAAGCGCAATATAAACGTTTAAACGAATGAGAATTGGTAGAGCTAACAAGAAATTGGGTATATTTCGTGAAGCAAGCTCATGTATAGACAATATAGACATACGTTTAAGCGAAACTAAAGGCCAAAATATAATAGCCAATAGGTATGTTTAAAGTACCTTCAAACTACCCGTAGCGGCCCAAAGATCGCCTGCCGCGTTACGAAGTAGACCTTTACACTTCAATCACTCTATGATGATATTAAGCGGGGCTCGACCCGCGCCGTCCCGGCCTTAAGATCGAATCTATTGAAATTTATTTCCTTTGGCGCTTTCACGGTCTAGCGTACCCCAGTCTTTATAAGACGATAGTGATAAGAAGACTCTCAATCTATATATACGAGATAAATGTTATGTTGGTTTGTGTTCGCTTTAAAAACTCAAAAAGTTCTGCACCGATCGAGCTGAAATTTTAGCATGATATATAATACGCATCAAGGATTGTTTTTATCTATTTTTTTCATCAGTGACATATCAGCGAATGTGCGAATGTGCCACAGCGAAGCGGGGCAGGGCACAGCTAGTTGTACATAATTGTGAACAGAATCAGATGTGTTCTCATAATTATTAATATTTATTGAATTCTGTTACTAATGTTTTATTGAAGTAAAACTGGCCTAATGTTATGAATATTGACACAAAGAGAGAGAAAATCTATTAAGTGTAAGACAAGAACCTATCGGAGTGGCGTTATATTAAACCCGTGTCTATGATTCTAAAGGCAGACAATATTAGCTTTTCTCGCGAATTCTTCCACGCGGATTACAGTGTGTCGCAATAAAAAAGTATTAAATGTCCTTTTCCAGAGAACAAACTATCTCCACACAAACAAGATTAGTTCAGTCATTTAGTCGTGAAAGGGGAGCAAACATGGAGATAGAGGCAACCATTTATCATAAGGCAAGCCATCAGTTTATTAATAAAATCCAGATCCAGTCTGCAGCATTACAATTAGGGCAACAATCAACAATCTACAACGATATTTCAACAGTATCAAGCCGCCTCAGGGTATAGTTATTTGAACAACGACTACGAAAATGATATAATAACTTTGTTTGTTCTAGATTTATGCAAATCAATCAAACAAAAAGGGTAACGAAACATCTTTCAATAACATCAAAATCTATTAGGAATAATCCAAATGAAATAGTTACAGTTTACCCGGCACGCTGCTAAATTATGGAGAGCTCTCGAATGTTTGTATTTTTCTTTTATGTTAGATTAGTTACTCTGCAGCAGTTTTTGTTCATGTTTTCATAGTTGTACAGCTTTAATCCGAGACACGTGAGAAAATGTAATTGGTAGGATCACAGCCCCGTCCAGTACTGAGCTACGTCCGATAATGTAAAAAAAATTCAAGCGTCGACACTGAGTCTCTATTACAGGATGTTTGTATGCAAACACAGAACCAGCATACACAAACAAGTGTATCTGAAATGCTTAAAAGATTTTGTTGATCATATTTGAGGCACGTCTCTTGAGAGTTCTAAACGTTTTACCGCCGTGTATTTTGTCTCCACTTTATAAAATATAAGGTGGATAGTCTAGTATCTAATTTTTGTTAATGCGAGTGCGCATGTTAGAAATTAAGTTCTCCACAACGTATATCAATGGGAATAGTTAAAAATTTCTGACCTGTACATTTATGTATTTTTTTAAATATAGACCATTTTAACACGTTCACTGCTGAAAACACAGACGTTGTGTTTTTTATAACTTTACGCGGGTGCGGGAAAACACACCTGTTGTGTTAGCGCAACTTTCGTGCCGGCTGTGCGGCGAAACACAGACATGTGTGTTTAACGCGGCGCTACAGTGCCGCTCACACAGAAGACACACCATTACCGGTTTTCCAGCCATTGCTAGAAAGCACACCATTACTCATTACATTTAGGAAAACACACACGGTCCGTACGGTGCTGAAATGTAAAAACCGGTTCAGCAGTCAACTTGTTTAGAAACTAATTTGTATACTTAGGTTTTCCGTGCGATAATTATTTGTAAGTTAAATTGGCCAACGTTACGAGGTGACACACCGTCCATGTCCGTACGCCCGTCCATGTCCGTACGTCCGTCCGTGTCCGTCCGTCGTGATCCGTGGTCGATTATATTTTGACACTAATACGTGAACGAATAAAGCCCGTTTGGTGTCTAGTAAATATGGATTCAATTATATGTTAGTTCAGCTGTCAATTGCACCAGTTGTGCTCAGCAATAAAATTGAGAACTACAAATTGGCGGTTTAGCTTTGATCATTGAATTTTAACTATAACCTGTCCCTATCGAGAAGTGCAATTTTGTGGTTAGTTCAGGAAAACTAAATCAATTTAAATGTATCATGCCTACCGTTGTGTCGTTTCTAAGCTTAATGATCATCAAACTCCACGGACTTCTGATCACGGGCCGCACGGGTTGGACACTTATAAGTCCTGAATTAGAAGATAGAATACTGAATCATCCGCAAAAATTAACGGTTCCTATGGGGTAGTAGCCAACACGAGTGAAACCGCGGGGGGCAGCTAGTTTGACTATAAAATCTCCGCTTATATATTATTGTGGATAACCTTTCAACATAAGATGAACGTCAGAAAACTAGTCCCGTACTAGTATGACGAATAAATGGAAGCTAGGACTCGTGGAAATTTTTTTTATTCAATTAATAGATAATTTGTGAAATCGAGAGATTTATAACTTAGCTTCGTTGTTGCGATCCTCTTAGAGGGTACTACAAGCGCAGTCTGGCATCAGTCTGGTTAAACCCTCCATGTTCGCTGGCAACTTATTTTATTCAAGACTATTATTTTTAATCTGTGGTGACAAACGCCTATTAGACTCGTGATAAAATGAACGACAAGGCATTTAGCAAACAACTGTTTGTCATCACGAATAAAGCAATTCCGAGATCACCTCGTTTGAGAAACGTAAAAATCGATTGTCGATTTGTTTGCTTTTGAAACGCTTTAATTGCGGCTCAGAAATAATAACTTTCTTTCAACGAGCCGCTAAGGTAAAGCTTTTAGGGTTAAAAGGAACATTTAAAGGTATTATCAATGTACAAGAATTGCGGATTTGGGAGAGAAGTTAAATCCAAACGTTTACTTAGTGTTACCTCTATTACGTCCTTTTGCTTCTTAGAATACTGGCGAAATAAAGGGTATAGATACTAACAACACATCACAACAACAACGATGTCAACATCTTTACAACGACAACTTTGTTGGTATCATTTATACTTTTTTTTTTAATGGTGGGCCTTTTCTGCATAAGCCTGTTTGGGGAAATAGAAGTAGAGGCAGAAGAATCTTTGCCACGTATTCATCCGCAAAGCAGTAGTATGCCAACAGTACTGTGTTCCTGTTTGAAGGGCACTGTTTTTAGCGAAATTTCTGGGTATATGAGACTTTAGAGCCAATGTCTCAGGGTGACGAGCGCAGTGCAGTGCCGCGGAAGATTTCACAATGGAAAGTTCTGGGTGACATTGTACCTGTTATGTGTGTTTGGTTGTGTTTGGGCCGAAAAAATCCAATTAAAAATTAAAAAAAGAAAGAAGAAATTAAAATGAAATGGCTATTGTAAAGGCTGATACGGTAAGATAGAGAATAAAATATTATGTGCCAATTCATTATACCCCAGAATATCCGTTGGCACCAAACTGAAATAAGGTTTGAATGCTGAAGATAGTTGTCATCAGCATCATCATCATCATTGATTTATATCAGCCCACTGCTGTGCACGGGTCACTTTCGTGAGGAGGATTAGGCCATATTCCACCACGGAGACCCGGTCCGATGCAGATAATCACATTCAAATTTAATCTCCAACTTAAATAACATCAAGTTTCAAGATCAAACAGTCATTTTACAATAAGGAAATCTATAGATCTAACCCACTAAAAAATTCATAAGGCCTCTAAAAAGGCACTCATGAAAGATAAGTGACCCTAGCATTGGATTCGGATTTATGTATTCGAGGGTAACCAGCAAGATACACGACCACCATTTTTAATCAGATTTTACAGTACTGTGTCATGTATGAGTCGACTTTGAAATTACTTTTCTATTTGTTAAGATATCATTTCAGATTGGTCGCATAGAAATTTCATCAAACACTAATAGTTTGGTTTTTAGTAATTCCATTTAAAGTCGGTCTTAAATATTCATAATAAACAAGACATTAAAAGTGATGCCCGTTTTCAACTGTCCATTTCTAAATTACAGTTTATGATATAAATTCTAAAGTTAGACATAATAATACATTCTACAGTACGTTTAAATTAACCCGTCAATCAACGTTAACGTATCGATCTACTACTAATAATTAACTTGGCACAATTTACAAATTAATATTTTTATTAGCGCAGGTACATTTTGTTTAACTAAATACTAGATTTTTGATAATAATTTTTGCCATAAAATTAATCATCTATAGCTATGAAAATTTAATGTCATCAAAGAGCTGATGATATCTGACAAAAAAGAATGCGTTTTTCCAACTAGGATTTTATCTTTAATGGGGTCAAAATTACGATTTTGGTTTATTTATTATCAACGTTTAGTTTGGGTTTATATCTGTATTTTTTTTAATATGTTTATTTAGTTTATGATTTTCCGAGAAAAAGAGATTTAAAAATAGCTCATCTAATTATTTGTTCTATTTACATAACAGTGCTATTGCATCAGATCATAGAAACTGTAAAGCATATTTTTCAGAAATATTTTTTTTAATACTTTTTGTTCCTTCCACAAATTACACGCGCGCTTCCTTATTTACTTCATACCTAATGATTGTGAACATCATCTTTAATTAAAATGCTTTCTCCCAATTTTGTTTTTTTTTAATGTTTGTCATTATATTCGGAGTATATCAGTTTGACGTTGCTGGCTGACATTGCATCAAAGACCTTATACTTCTAAAGGTCTTTGCATTGCACAGATAATGACTTGGGGATTAATTGAAAATTCTTAAGATAATTGTTAAGACTGACTTATAACACTAATAAAACTTCCAATTTTTTTTGTATAATATCTGCTAAAATTTAATCAAAATTATGTTTAATTATGCGCTTTTAAAATGAAGTCCACCAACCATTATACCATTTTATACTACGCAATAAATAATAAAATAAGTACCGGAATGAATGTGTATAGGTGTTGAAATTTAAAAAATGCTGTGATGATGAATAATCGGCTGCTAAAATGCTTACTCTTAAGTAAACAAACGTGATTTCCGCAAGGTGTGACTTCCGGCCACCGCAGCCAGCCGAAATTCTACGCCGAAAATTTACGTGTTCCAATAAACTTTTGATTTCCATGAATATTTCATGATAACGACGAGTTTCGCGAGTGAGTCAAAATGTTAGCCTGTTTTTATGAATCTTGTAGATGGAGTATGTAAATAGACTTACACATTACGATGGAGCTAAGGAGATTACACTCCAATTTGTACTAGAATTTGAGCTGACATATTTTGCCTTCACAAAGAATGCGTAGAACTTTATTTGTGGACAAGTTGGGATTTTTATTCCGCACACTTCAACTCGACTTTAAATAGCCTAATTACATTTTTTTTTTATAGTTCTAGAACTTAAGCTGCTTCGGATATTAGAGAGCAGTTGTACTCTGTCAGCTCGTTTTCTTTAAGCTCCTGTTAGACTCAGGCATAAGTAAGTATATACATTTTATAATCAAGAAAGACCTCTTCTTTTCCTTTTTTTTGGAAAATGCAAGAAAAACTAAACAATAACCTTGTGAACACGACGTATGTTTCTTCGTAGCAGACAATTTCTAAGTTTCTAACTATGATGAACCTCATGCGAACCCTCCGGAAATCCATCAAACTTCTTGAAGAAAAAAGAAGTCAATTATGTGTCTTATATTCACCATCGAAGTAAAAACTTTGGCAGAATGTTCAAGTGACGGAGTTAAGATTGTGTTTCTGTGCCCAAGTACAACCAAGAATATAATTAAACAATGGAACATTAAAAATGTGCACGAAATTGCTCCTTACAATGTTATGTAAACAGGAAAGGGAAAATGTATTATACATTTTGAGACATAGGGGAAATCTGTCCTACCCTGATATAATGAATTTGATTACGACGTACCTAAGTATTCTGTTTTACTGGGCATATGAGACTTTAGAGCCGATGTCTCAGGGTGACGAGCGCAGTGCAGTGCCGCGAAAGATTATGAAATGCATAGTTCTGGGTGGTGCTGTAACTATTATGGGCAGGCGTAGCACTTACCATCAGATGAACGAGTTGCTCGTCTCTTTACTCGGTCAAATAAAAATAAAAAATGTTATCTTATAGTTTTATATTTAGACAATGCATGTTTAAGAATTATAATTATTATGCTCGTGACGCATTATACCAACTGTATCTAAGAACGTAATTTTCGACTTTGATCAAAGAAATAGCAAGCATTTCGCCATTCTAGCGTGTTTACTTTTAATCCAGAAGATTGCTAAAACATCTCGCGCCTTTGTGCGAATGTAATTTTCAGCATGTTACGCTCTTTTTACGTACATTACAACAAAGATGGAGGGTAAGGAATGTACCCGTTTGTACATCACTTTTTTTTTCTTCGTGTGTGTTAAGATTTCGACAAACGTTTCTTTTGTGCTTGATTCATGATGTAACGAAATGTACATACAATCCTATTATTTGCTTATATTATCATCTTTTTTTATTTAGTTTTCCACAATATTTCTCGATTCCTCTCTTTTGTCTATGGAAATAATCCGTACTGATTAAACATGTTGTATTATAAAATAATGTTCAATTACAGTATTATATGTTAAAATTATGCCTGTTTGTTTTTATAATATTATATTTTACCTGATTATTGATACTAGATCAAATATTTAATTCAATGATACGTAATTAAGAGGGCCAGCTAAAATAGATATTTCTTGTTTACATATCCATATTTGGCAGTTTCGTGTTGCTGACACCTCAACGCCCGAAGTCCACCTAAGATTTGCTCCAGCACAGCGGCGAAGCTAGGTGGACCGACGACCTGGTGCGAATCGCGGGGAGCTGGTTGCAATAGCTAGCAACCGCTCGTTGTGGCGTTCTATGGGGGAGGCCTATGTTCAATAGTGGACGTCTTCCGGTTACGGCATAATGCTACGATAATATAGCCATGATAGAAATGGAAAGCTGCATTCTTCAGCGCTGCATGCTGCGGCCTGCATTTTCGTGCTTAAGACATTTTGTACAAAGATACGCGCTATCTTACGCCAAAAGGTCGCGGGACGAAATATATAAGTAGCGCTGTAAATTTATCGACTGACAACATCTTGGGACTGATAAAAAATGTACTCACGTGAACATTCCGAAATCGGTTGGTACGGCAGAATTCCTTCAGCACCGGCGGGCATTTCTCTTCGCAGACCATGAGACAGCCGGACTCTACATCTCCTACGTCTGTTTCTTCGTTGGTCGCTCCTACGCCACCCGCCTCAACATCGGAGCCTGTTGACAATGAGAAAATACCAATTGAAGAAAAGGAAATCATCAGATGTTTTGAGGAAACGACAGCACGGACACATTTACACAATGCGCTTGTGTAGTATCAATAAACAGGTGCATAACATCAATCGGCGTGAGTCACATTGAAGTCTCATCTTGACAAGACTTTCGACCACGCATGAGTACACTTTAGAGCATGTTAGTGATTATTAAGTTGCTTTTGCTCGCGTTATAAAATGCTGAATTTTTAACACGTTCACTACTGAACCGTTTTACTTTTTTTAGCTCCTTTCGAATCTTCACACATCGTGTATCTTTACTGTTTACTGGCGTTGTGTCGTAACTGAACTCAATCAGCAGTGCGGGCGCACACAACTGGTGTGTTAAAATTGTTAATACAGCAGTGCGGGTTTGCACGCCAAGCTTGTTTTCGCTTGCCGTAAAATTGTAAAATCACTGACGTGTGTGTTTTCAGCAGTGAACGTGTAAATGTTCTTTTTAATCTTATTCTCATGTACGCGAACTACCGCCGCTGAATAGTGTGACGCGTTTGATAATGTTTAACAATGAACCAAGCGTTCTGTTCTGTTCAAAGCTATAAGCGCGTCCGATACCCGCATTGTACATTCAACACACAGACTCACACATATGCACACACATACTCTCACTCGTCTATTGGTTCATTTAAGTACCAACTCAAAGATATGTACATCTCAAACCTAGATCTTGCGACACTGGAAATATATTACCTAGTGCAAGATCTAGATAGATAGATAGATAGATAAACTCTTTATTGAATCACCACAGAACAAAGAAAACTTAAAAAACTAGAACAAAACACGTTTAACAATTAGTGTCCCAATGATCTAGTATTGTAGTTCGGTCGTAAGAATGTAGTCCATAATCTCGTTCTTCACTTCTAATATAAATATAGCCTATCTGTTATCCTATATCATGTACGAGCTTTAAAAAAATAAATTAATAACATGAAAATAAAATCAGTTGACCATGCCACTAATTAAATGTCGTAATATAATTTCCCTTGCCAACAGTTTAAATGTCACACATTTAATTTCCTGTGCATCCGTGATGCGGATTACACGGCATATATTATTGGTACGTGTGGAAAATACTCGTGATTTGGGCACTGACGCCGGTTCCGGAAGCGATACCCCACCGGATATCCGGCTCGTCCGACCGCTGGGATCGCGCTATGACACGTCAACTTCCTAACGACGGGAAATAATGCTTCCTAATATTGTTAAGAGCACAAACCTACATCGACTTTTCAGGCAGACATGTATTTCAATGTTTCCGACTATCCAGTATCTACATATCGCTTTTTTTTAATAATTATTTCAGGTATCTTAAGAAATCACTATTAATA
Organism: Campaea margaritaria; assembly: GCA_912999815.1. NCBI lineage: Eukaryota > Metazoa > Arthropoda > Insecta > Lepidoptera > Geometridae > Campaea > Campaea margaritaria. Next base: position 15,783,053 of record OU538788.1, read on the forward strand.
CTAATCAAATTGAAAACTAACTAAACATGAAGCTTAACAATCTAACAAAAGTGGATGTCTATGAGGCATGGTGTTATGAAACTCCGCGTTTAATAGCAATAACTATTATTTATATGTAAAAAATGAGCCAACCCTCTTGTCATTAGCAGCGTCGATTATTCCAGAACAAAATTTTATTATTATTCATATAATAACTTAAGTAAATAAATCACAGTTTCAAGAAACGGAAGTCATACGGACCCGACCACGGACTGGAAAACGAAGCGTATAGGACGGCCCCCCATGAGGTGGAGCAACGTCCTGGTGCGAGTCGCGGGGAGCCGCTGGATGCTAACAGCTAGCAACCGCTCGTTGTGGCTTTCTATGGCGGAGTCCTATGTTCAGCAGTGGACGTCTTCCAGCTGATGATGATGATGATGAAGTAATAACTAAACCTAATCTAACTGCCCGCTAGCAATAAATAACTTCGGCTAGTTCTTTGAACACTGTACGGACTTCCGATGCCAATTCAAGTAACTTAGATTGAAAATATGAAAGCTATTGATAGAGCGATGAAATTGTATTCCAAAGTTCACAGCTTTAAGTTCTGCTTCGTGATTTTTTTTTTCGTGTTCTTTACTCAATCATTTTGTTTACTAAAAAAACATTAACACCCAGAACTGCCAATCTTGAAGAAAAACACGATAGTATTTGTCAACTCTATAAGCAGAAATAAACTATAGTAAGATTCAAGAAACAACAGCAAAAACAAAAAGACCTGCCGACTACAGCTCCATATTTGTTTTTAAAAATATTGTAATTTACAACTAAAATCGCCAGAATAGGATTAATTGGATTTGTATGAAAAAATATCCGACACCAATATAGACTCGGGCTTACAGCTGGGAACTCGACACTGACTAAATGCGAAAGTCGTGTGAATCCAAATAGAAATATATTAAAATAACGCAGTTGCCAATAAATTACTCAAACTGTACGGAATTACAGACGATATTTCTGACTACTAATATCACCCATTTGTAGCAGTGGACATCAGAATTATTATTGTTAACTGCTTGAGCTGGCCAACAATATAATTGGATTTGCAGCTTGCAGCCCTTGTACTGATATGCAGCTGTCCAGCTATTCCCAAGCCATTTGAGCTGCATTCAACTTCATAATTAGACTTTGGATATCACAATTGCCAATTTACTGAGGCCTTCCCCTTGGTGTTACTTAACATTTACTGGGATGTTCAATACAATAGCCGTTAAACAAAAGATACAAATTACAAAGATGTTTTTAAGAACTAAGTAATGCTTGGGAATAGTGCTCTTGAGTACTGTTATGCACTAAGATGCGTAATTTCTTAATAAAATGAATCAGCTAGACTATGGCAAGGCAGTTTATATTATGTCAACGGAGGAAATTAAAATCAACATTAAAAAAAGTTATAGAAAAAAAATCATGTAACCAACATATCGGAGAAATAAGGTGACACGAACTTAGAAAAAGAAATTATGCGTAATCTCCTGTCTTGTCTAAATTATTTTTTGATAATTTATACTCAGTTGCTTTTAGATCTCTAGCCGATCTTGACAGTGTCATGAGACTATTTTTTTCAAAAAGCATTCAGCCGGGATCTTCGAAAAATAACACCTCGATCGAAGGCCGCGATAGACAATTACTTTTCGATCTATAACTAGGTAATGTCGTACATTACCTCCGACATTACCTAATTGTAACAATCATCGTAAATAGTCCACAGCAAGGCTTCGCTTAATCACCTTCAATTGACGTGTAATAAACAAGTTATAAACTTAATTATTTAATACCGCATAGTCACAATAGGTGTCTATTCGAAATTATACCTTCGTAACAAATAATTTGCTATGAATGCATTATGTGCGAGCAGAAGTTACGGTAACGATGCGGTAAGGTCATTTCTAACGATGCTAATTAAGGTACTTTAGAAGTTAATGAATCGATTTTTTACCAACACTGTAAAGATTCGTCCATACATTTTTCAGACAGTAAAATCATTAACAGCTGGTTTGCCACAGTAAAAATTGGCATTACGCAAAATATTTTTATGGTAATTTCTAACAATGTTAATTTTATAGTTATGAAACTTTTTTTAATTCTACAGTAATAAGAAAGTATATTAATTGACAGAACTTAAATAACAAAATAAAAAATATAAATATTTTGTTATTTAAGTTATGAAATAAAGTAGCCATTAAGTTTCTTTTATGTTCTTTCATAATTTTCACACACATTTATGACAATATAACTAATAATTGGATTTATTATAGCAAAACTTGTTATTAAGCAGATTTTTAAATAATACAAATCAATTGTAGTAAGAGGTTTTTTCTGCAAGGGATCGCCTGGGGAAGTAGCAACACCTTAGCCAGATATTCACCCGCCAAGCAGTAGTGTGTAAACATTACTGTGTTCCGATTTAAAGGGCACTGTTTCCAGCGAAATTACAGGGTATATGAGACTTTAGAGCTAATGTCCCAGGATGAGGAGCGCAGTGCAGTACCGCGCAAGATTATGCAATGCAAAGTTCTGGGTGGAACTGTAACTGTTCTGGGAAGGAGTGAACGCCTTGCTTGTCTCGTCACTCAGACAAATAAAATCCAATAACAAATAAAAATTTGAAAAGATTTCTAATTCTTGATTGGTTAAAACTTATGATGATGTTAAATGCTACTAAATATAATTTTGAATATTAATTTAGTACGATAAATCGACGAAACTGATATGCAATTTGAAAAAAATGCAGTTCCCTATAATCATTTTATTGAATTTGTGACAAAACGCGAATATATTTATGAATAAAAAATATTAAACAAACTTAGTACACAATAATCCAATTACCTTCCGTTTGTTGGACCCAACCATCGTGCTCAAGCTCGGAGAATGTGTCTGTATTTGTTGATTCACCACCAATCACATAAGTAGATTCACACGACGAAGTATTGGCGAAAGTACTATCAGTCTCCGTAATCAGAACAGGACTCATGGCACCCTCCATCATAGTTTTATGGACTGCCTTATATAGAGCGCTTACATATGGTGGAGGTACTCATTGGGGCGCAAGGGTATCCCGCTTATGTTAATCTGCCTTCCTGGAGTAAATTCCAAATTTCCCTATTGGGGGGTACTATTATGATTGAAACTTTATCAAAATTAAAATTTAGTATGCAGCAAACATCTTGGAGTAGTGCATAGAAACCGGACTTCACACTAGTGGCTTGTGGGATGACACTTCGACGACTGCCATACCAAAGCCAGGGCAGTGAAATATTCTTGTCTGTTTCAAGTTTGCTTGCGTAATTCGATACCTATATAATAGATAAAAAGTGGACAATGACGCAGCTGCTTAAACGATAATTTGAGTTTAGTTTTCTTTTTGTTTTAAACATGTAAATGATAATAAAGTTTTTACATAATTTTTTTTTACAAATGTTTAAGGCAATTAAAATAAGCTTACGTAACAACAAATAGTATACATTTATTTTATATTTTTTTTTATTTCAGTTATCCAACAGCGTAACGAACATTTTAAAATAGGCTTAAATAAAGTTAGCAAAATACCAAAAAAAAAAAATGATTACACTATTCAATTTTTTAGTTTGGAATTTGACTATTAGCGTTTTCCATCGTTAATTCTTAGCTATATAACCATATCTTTTTTTTTACCTGGGGCAATGCATTCCTCATACCGCACGGCCCGAGAGTAGGACGCCAGCTAGCCTGACAGGTATACTCATTAAAACCCCACTGTGTTCCACCGGGACGCCTATTGTCGGGGCTCCGGGTACGTAAAACGTATTGACGTCATGACGTCAGCCTGTAGACAGGAGTGGACAGGAGCTCTCCACTCTGGAGGCATACCATGACATCTTATAGCGATTCAATTGAAGACCTAATCAGTTGAAAATGGCTTATTAGCGACTAAATTTAGGTTGCAGCAACATAAAAAATAAGACGTCACGGTACGATAATGCGACGTGGTTTTTGTCTTCAATAGTGCTATAAAAAATATACCACCACAAAAAAAAATCGTCAATAATAGCTACTCAAATATAAAAGCGTTCTGTCCTTTAACGGAAAAATTACTGGGCGTTTGAGACTTTAGCGCCGATGTCTCAGGGTGACGAGCGCGGGGTGCGCGCCAGGTAACCTCCACGAGTGCCCGGCTGTTGTTCGTCCCTCTTGATGCGTTGCATCCGGAGGGAAGGGCAGCAGCTGGGACGGTGCACCCTGGGGTTTGGTCAGCAATTCTCTTAGGGGAATTGGTGGCCGTAGCAAATAACCTGGCGAGAAGAGGTCCTTCGCGAATCCCTCTGATCAGCAGAGGGCACAGCGAGGGACCAATAACGGGGACTTTTGGGCCGCGGATCGGGGGTCCAACGCCCAAGTTAGAAGTCCCGAGCTGAGGTGCGGCCCGTGTGTTCCGGGACGCACCCAGCGGAGAAAGAGGCCCAAGCCTCACGTGGCGAGCCCGGGAGGGCGCCCGCAGAGGTGGTCGCGGAAGCGCCGAGCGAACCCGTGACCACCTCCATAATGCGGAGAGGAGAACACCCCGGGGTTTTAGTCGGTAAGCCCCGTTAGACCACTTTCTGGCGGGGGAGTACCACATAACCACCCCGGCCCCCGGGGCCGGGTGGTATGCGTAATGCATTTCCCAGGGAAAAAAAAATGGTGGCGAGCGCAGTGCAGTGCCACGCAGGATTATGTTTGAATAAAAGTAAGTATGTACATTGTACATGCTAAAAGAGACTTTTATTTATTTATTTGACTGAGTGACGAGACAAGCAAGTCGTTCACCTGATGGTGAGCGCTACGCCTGCCCATAACAGTTACAGCGCCAGCTAAAACTTTTCGTTGCATTTTACTTTTTGAATAATTATGTAACAAGTTTGCAACCGCAACTTACGAATCGTTCAGTATGCTCCAGGCTGCCTGGCGCGGTGGTTGCATCCAAGGCGGAACTCGCGCCAATTTTGATGAAAATCTCACGAAATAGTTTACGACTACCATGACAAACAGTAATTAATACTGAATCGATTCCATACAGAAACAACAAAGGCTGGTATTATGTCGCATTAATTTAATGCACTATAGGCTTAACTAATGCAGTCTGGCTCCATTTTTATGTCATCTGCGGGGTTGGTAGCGTCCGTGTCTGCGCGGTACGATATTTCTAGTTCATTACATTTCAGTTTTTGGTCGCAGCATTTGTAGCAAAAACTTTTTTCTGTCTGCCTTCCTTTCTTTCCCTTTTCTCTCGACGCAGTTCACAATGAATAATTATTACATTTTAAATAGCTTAAATTGAACCGCACTTAAATCGTAAAATCTATACTATTATTTCATTGTTTTGGTTTTTAAGTTTTCTGTGTTGTTTATCTATCTAACATATCTACCTATTTTAGTAGTATAAGTAGTATTATAATAAATTATACTCTTTTTGGTCGCTTTTGCAGTTGTATATTACTAGTATTGAATTTTTTTTTATTAAAATGTATGCAACTTAATATAAATTTAAAAAATTAAGCTTTATTTATTATAAATAGGTTATATTATTTTAACGGAGAGTGTTAAGAAGCTCTAAATATCGCACATTATACGAATGCAGTGGGCACGCCAGTTAATTGCAGTCAGGGCCTACCGTTCATAGATCAGCATACTTTAGCATTTCCACTGCAGCTACGAAGCGGAGTAAGATTCAATTACCGTAGAGAAAGACGTAGTGGTTGCTACGAAGTTTTTGCGCGTAGCACGCTACGTCAGCTACACATCTATAGATAATTAATATGTATGTAGACCAAATTTTTCAATAAACCATTGCTACACTATAGTTTTCATAAGACGAAAAAACATGTTCGTAGAAAAAATCCTTTCTATATTTCCCTACTAATGTATAAGCATGGTTTATGTTGATATTTAGCACAAACGACTGAATTGATTTTACTAAAATGTTAGACAGGAAAAGCGACCAAAAACCAACTAACCAAAAAACCAACATATGGTTGGTTGGTATTATTTATTTCAGGAAGATAGTTGAGAAAATAAGGAGGCAAACGCGGGTCTAAAGTTAAGGGATCATGGATGCAGGAAGCGAACTAAGTTCCGTAAGGAACTGCACATAGCAAGCGAATGCAAACACTGAAGATGCACCTGCCTCCTGTGGACACGAACCTTTGTTTCAATTAAACTGAGATTTAAGTTTTAAATTTGAAATTTATAGCCAAAGTTGACCACTGTGAGCAATTACAACTTTAATTCAACTCAGAGATACCTAAACTTTTGGTTGGCGGGATTAGAATAACACCGCTTGTTTGAACATTATTCCACAATGTAATTGACATTCTTAAAGTGGTTTTTAAAAGTGGCCTCGTTCCGAGTATCTTAACCTGAAGAAAAATAACGAATACGAAGATTTTTTTGTTGACAATAGCCTCTTTAGGTTTTCGACGATGATATTGCGAACGTGTATTCAGACGGCCACTTATCTACCAATCGTGAAACTGGATTGGAAATGGTTAATTGGGTTGTAATAAGCGTTTGTGGTCGAATTGCGTCAAACCAAAATTTACATTGAGCCCTTTGTGAGTAATTTCAAGCAATTTAAAGTCGCAGTATCCGGTGATTTGTTGTAGTGTTTCAGAATATTGTATTGTTCTTATATATATATTACACTAGCTGTGCCCTGCCACGCTTCGCTGTGGCACATTCGCACATTCGTTGATATGTCACCGATGAAAAAAATAGATAAAAACAATCCTTGATGCGGATTATATATCATACTAAAATTTCAGCTCGATCGGTGCAGAACTTTTTGAGTTTTTGAAGCGTACACAAACCAACATAACATTTATATATATATATATATATATATATATATAAATTGTGTTCCTTTTGTTACATAACAAATTGCATTTTTAATCCCGTTAAGTTTGACGCGTGTGTGTGTGTGTGTGTGTGTGTGTGTCTGTGGCATGGTAGCTCCCGAACGGAAGAACCGATTTTGATTTTGTGTTTTGTTGTTGTTTTTAGTGTTTTCCTATTGGTTCGGAGTTCCAGAAAACAGTTTGTAGAGAGTGTCATGGAGTTGTACTGCTTTCTGTTGGGATCGTAGCCTGGGGAAAGCTGTAGTCTCTGCCTATCCCAAAGGGAGTAAGGGGTGACCGTATGTATGTTTGTAATTATAGTTTCTTAAACACAGCGGGGGTGAAACCGCGTGGCGCAGCTAGTAATTATTATATTAGGCATACTTTTGTTTCAATGAATTTTCACCTTCAAGAGCACTCGTAGGGTTCGTCGGAAAACTGAATCAAGTGCGTAGCCAGGCGTTACTTCTGAGCATTGGCCGCTTTAGGCACGCTCGCAACTGTTATTGTGCTTTGTGTCATTTCTTTTTTGTCTTTTTGATGATTGTTTTTGCTTTTAGCGATAAGACCGCCCATTGTACTACCCTTGTTAGCCTTTTGTAATTTTTTTGTATTGTTTTTTTTTATGTACAATAAAGAGTTTCCTATTCTATTCTATTCCATTGTTCTGTTCTGAATTTGTGTGAACGTTTGTTTTTACAGTATCAACCCGAGACTTGTAGTAGATTGCTGTACTGTGACATAAATAAATAAATATTAAGTTAATAATGTATTATGAAATCGTCTTGCCCTTCAATAGAATAAGCAGTGTCATCATGAAGTTTCCTTTTAAATATTACACCATACACCCATCATCATCATCAACCCATAACGTCCCACTGCTGGGCACGAGTCTCTCCTCACTTTCGTGAGGAGGGTTAGGCCATAATCCACCACGGGGGCCCAGTCCGGATTGGTGGATAACATACCTACCTCGGAAATAATTCTCGGGTAGGTATGTGGGTTTCCTCACGATGTTTTCCTTCACCGAAAAGAGAGTGATAATTACGTACATATGTTTTCACAGAAACACATTGGTACGTGCCCGCACTGGGATTTGAACTCACGACCTTCTGATTGGAAGGCGGACGTTCTCCCACTAGGCTACCACTGCATCTACACACGTATACACCCATACTTAGACGAAATTAATAATGATATTTAGACATTTGTTTGTCCTAAGCGTGAATCAAATCTGCAACGTCACGATTCAGAGTCGGCTCATTATCTACTACGCCATGGTGGCCGTCACACGATTGTGATATTTACAGTTGGAAAAACAGCCTATAGTGAAAAATCCCAACCGCTTTCTCTACATTGCGTACACCCATGACAAATAGTAACAAACCATAACGTGCTCTTTGCAATACGTCCACGTTGCCCGGCGGTTATCTGATGCCCACAAGTATAATACTTAATTAGCATCTAACGGCAGTGTGAGCACAGGTACCGCTACCACTTCTTAATTATGTTGTAAGTTACTCAGGCACTAGAAGATGCATTACCAAGCAACCCGTCTTGCTGATTTACATTTTGTCGCTGGACTTTCATATTATGTGTCAGTGCGAATCATAAAGTTATTAGTTAGGGCTGCCTTAACTAGAAACTGTAGGCGGCATGCACTAACTCAGTAAATCTAGCGTTAACCTAATTGAAACTCCGCTTAAGCTAGAGCATGGTTATTTCCTACGACGTCCTTTTAGTGTGAATTTCTTTAACTTTAACACGCTGACTGCCGAACCGGTTTTTACATTTAGGCACCGTGTGTGTTTTCCAGCAAGGGCGTGCCGTCTGTGTGAGTGCACTGTAGTAGCGCCGCGTTAAACACACACGTCTGTGTTCGACACAGCCGGCACGTAAGCTGCGCTAACACAGCAGGTGTGTTTTCTAGCACCCGCGTAAAGTTATAAAAAATACAACGTCTGTGTTGAACGAAAGTTGAACGTGTTAACGCGATTTCAAATTTCAATTCAGTAATAACGGAAAAACAAAATTAATTTCGCCAATAATGCTTTGCTCGATGAGGATAGAGCATCGCATTCGTTTCGTTGGATACTGATCCGGATAAGATGTCAAGGGCCGTGATGAGGGCGAAGCACGGTTAAACAACCTGCTCCAGCCGGAGTTGTACATAATGCTTGTCAGTAGGAAATGGTTAAATATCTGGCGTTTTATTTAAGAGTCGTTATTACGCACCGCGTTTGTTGCGTGAGAAACATCGCTGTTTTCAACGCAGCCGGCGACGCTGATTGATAAAATCGAGGCACATCACATGTATATTATTTCTCGTTTGATGTTTCTAAAAGTATTAATCCTATTTTTGACAAGTTTTCTAAAAACGATCATGAAATTGTAAATATCTTGTACTTGTAATGATTTTCTCAAAGAACTTCTGTAAAGATTTTTCAGAAAATTTCCGAGTAAAGAGTCTTAGAAAATACGGATAAAAATGTTTTGCTCCAATACTGATAGTATCTTAGGTTTATCTTAGGTTTTCTAAGAATACTTTAAAATAATTCAATAAATAAATAAAACGATGATAATAATAATATTTTTTTATTATTTTTTTTATACTAACTGCACCCCACGCAAATTAATCCACATTAATACAGAATAAAAAAAGTATCCACGCTATGCGACAAGTTTTATCGAAATTTGTTTAGCTCCTTTTGCGTGAATGAGTAATAAACATCGAACCTACAAACTTTCACATTTCTAATATTAGTGAGGTATATTAAGAAGGAAACATGTCTAAAAATGTTACGCTAGTATCTGGATAGTAAACTAAACGGACTACGTTAATAGCCTTAATTTACATGGACAAACATTTATCCCTTCTGTTACGGGAAATTGCAAACTGTAGCAATGTTCGATGGTGTTAACATAGAACGCTGGTTTGGGTCAGCATAGCGTAATAATAAGCTTTTGAACAGGAATGATTAATTAGCTACGTGCGGTGCGCGCTCGATTGCGCTTTGCCACGCATGTTATTCGCCGTCAGTCAGACAAGACCTTTTTATTTACGGTTCAAACTTCATTAATATTTTCACTTATAATCATGGCTTTGAGGGTTATGTTATGCATTGTTTAATTGATTTGATTCATCAACATCGCTGGAATCACAGAACAAGTATACTTACAATGTTTTACCTGCAAACTCGTCCCATTTATACGTCAATGAAGCCGTTAAAACGAAATTACTTGAATTGTAGGTATAGTATAAACTTACAGCGTTCACATAACAATGATTCCACGTAACTCACAGCTCATAAAACTCCGGTATTCTTCAGCTTGTGTCAGGGACAAAGGCTTGAATTTATCGTCTAAATCCTTTTCTTTTCATTGGAGACAGAGAATGGGGAAATTCATCACCAGTTTTGCAAAAATTACTTAGTAAATTTTTCGGAAATTTTTAATCTGTTATTAGGTAATATTTTTTACGTAGCGCTTTGTAATAGTCAACCTATGTAAAAATAAATTAGTTTATGTATTTCTATTCAGTTCTGAGCTGTTTAAAGCCTCATGTTTCTAGCTTGGAAAGGAAATTTAAAATCAATTTCAAAATAAATATACTAAACAAAAACCGCAGGAAAAAAGTGGGTATATAAAAACGTATTAAAGTCGTGAATTAAATAATTACTTTCATGAATCCTACAAGTCAGAAATGAAAGATTCCAAGAAAAAGATAATTGCACTATAATTTATTAAATTAGATATAGAAAGGAAAATGTCTAAGCTGCTAAAGGAACAGCTGCAGTGTAACTGTAATCATGGTCAGAATGATAGCCTGCAAAACTACAAAGTATCGAGTTTTTTTTTTAATTATATACAATTGAAATTACCGTCCAGTATCCATTGTACTTCTACGTGTTAACCTTTTGTTGTCAATGTTCATTAAACTATCACTGAGCAGTTTGTGTATTTAGTGCAAAACTAACTGCGATCGATTGTTATAATATACGAATTTGTATTTTCGGAATTGATGTGTTTGTTTGTTAGAAGGATTTTGATTGGGGTTTTGGCATTTTGGGTTTCAACCACGCACTACATTAGGCATACCCAAGGACGACTATATGCCTTTTGTGACTAAGTTACGCACATGAAATATGTTTTATATGTGTAATACAACGTTACTAAGCGACATCTGATTGCAGAGTTTCTACAATATTTGCTGAAAATTCGGACTAAGGCCCTATTTCCGCACAGGATAATGACTTGTGTGAACCACGAGTATTTGCTCTGAGTCTGGGTGTTTGTAAGACTAAGGCCCTCATGGTCCCTGTTTGCCTAGATAAATGGAATCCTAGTTAGAAATCAGGCGGGATCTACGAGATGTATTGATTTTTCACAATGTTTTGCAGATAGTTCCTAAATATTGTCCCAACGTTTAAAGTTAAACGGATACGGTTTATTTTAACGCTACAAAAACTTTCACGTGCTAGCATTAGGTGTTCATCGATAGGCTTTTAACAACACATTCAAAGTCAACGACGTCGTTCTATTCTCTTATCTAGAAGATGCGAACCCCGTATTGCTCCGCTACGACCTATAACGTTTATGGCAATCAAGTTACGGTGAGTTTTACTGCGACCCTTAAATAAAATTAGGTAAACGTGCCCCCCTACCTGTTACTCACTGGCGAGGTGCAGACGTTATAAAAATACATGACCGGAGCCAGGATGTAACCTTAGAGGAAAACGAACCTGTCTGAAAATAAAGAATGGAAATCCTGATAGGGTATTGACCTTAAGAATGTTTTCGTGCTCAGTTCCAAAAATAACAAAGACGTTTTTTTTAAAAAGCAATCTACTTTCGAAACGTATCCAGGGGGATTACCCCCAACCCTAGGTACGCTCGTGGAAGAGCGTAAAAGTTTTATTTCCCACGTAACCGATGGAAATGCGACGGGGGCGTGCTAAGTGGGGTCTCATGGCACCCTAAGGGAGAATTATTCAGTTAACCACTGTTGATGGATATATTGTCGATAGAAGACATTCTCGTAACCATTTCTTAGTTGCCGAGGAAAGGTGTAAACTGAATAAAGGACAATGGGCAGGGAACGTATGGAGATTTGTCCCACCCCACCGGACCTACCATAGAAATAAGTTTTATACCAATTGAAAGATATCCATGAGTATAATATAACATTGATTACTATGACAACTCATCTCAATTGTTAAGCTATTTCGAGTTCGAGTAGCATCTCTGACTTACACGAGGTAATTTGATGGTGATATCCATCACGGTAACTTCAGTTCCCATTAGGTACTGCTCCTAATGCTGTCCATAAGTATTTCTGTTCAAGATGCACTGCTATAATATTTTACTCGTATTCTGTTCTATTCATAAGTCAAGTCTGGTTGAGAGCCGCCGAAGAAAACCCAATATACAGTGCAAACAGAAAGTAGATAAAAGAATTTATTCAGATATATTCCTTCATAAAAAAGAAGTGCTTACATAGTAAGTTATTGGAAACTCTATGACAACATTTTTACATTTCATTCCCCTTCAAACGTTTCTGCATAAAGACAATTTATTTTGAAATTCCAATTTGTTTAACACTTTCAGAACTCGACACGAATACATATATTTGAATATTTATCATCAGTTTCTAAGTGTTTTGGATCGAAGTGCGTCCGCCTTCTAAACAGAGAGTGGTGAGTACAAATCCCAGTGCGGGCACGCACCAATGTGTTTATTGAAAAAACATATCATGTTCGTAATTATCACTCGCCTTTCGGTGATAGAAAAGGTCGTGAGGAAACCACATAGCTGAGAATAATTTCGAAGATATAATCCACGAATCAGGGACGGGCCCCGTGGTGGATTATGACCTAATCCTGTTTCTCAAAGTGAAGGGAGACCCGTGCTCAGCAGTGAGCCGATATTGGTTGCTTATGATGATGACGTTTTATTCTGTATGTACTATTAAATTGTGATATGATTTAGTGCTTGCAATTTACACAGCTAATAAAGACTGAGCCAAGTCGATTTGTGCTCAGGATTAGTAAGGGGTCAGAATTTACGTATATCGTGACGCGATATTTTTTATTTTATTGGTTTAAATGCTGCGCCCCGCGGTTCCATCCGCATAATTCCCGTTTTCCCGTAGGAACTCTGCTTATTCATGCGATAAAACCAATTGCAAAACGTAGGAATTTAATATTTTTTGTTTTTTTCGTATGGTAATTTTCGGTATTTCGTGATTCATTATTGTCAATTTTAATAGCCCTTGTTGAAAAACCAATGATTCATCATCATCATCATCATCAGCCCATATCTTCTCACTGCTAAGCACGGGTCTCCCCTCACTTTCGTGAGGAGGGTTAGCCCACCACGGGGGCCGATTGACTAAATGTTATCAAACAAATGATTAAATAAAATTAAATATAAAACTAAACTACCTGTCCTTCTACGTTGAATAGCAACAGCTATTTTCTGTGCTAGAAATGAGACAGCCCTCTTGTCACCAGCGGCGTCGACCAACCGAGAAAATAATTGCTTAAAAAAAAGGCAAAAATATGAAGCAGAAAATGAAATTGAATTGGAAAATCCTTGACTCTACCAATCTTGTTAAATTAGTATTACTGGCCAGCCAAGAAATTGAAGTAAATTCTCTCGGAATGGAGCGGCGTAAACAACTGTACTTACTGTACTGTAAATAATATAGCTATCCTACCACTGCCAGTAATAATAGTAACATAGCGAAAAAGCTCACCCACATTGTGGATTTGTGAAAGTCCACGTGGTTTTACGTTTTTCTGGAAAAGTTTAATATGGGACTCTTCAAGAGAAGAGTTAAAAGGGTTATAAAGAGTCGGCAACGCATCGACAACGTCCCGAGTACTGCACGTGTCCATACGCGACGGTAACTGTTTACCATCAGACAGACCGTGAGCTTAATTAACACTCTATTTAAGAAAAAACAATACGTTCCCTTTTTCTAAAAGATTTACTGCTGAGCTATCTTAATCCCTTCTCAATATGTTTATTTCGCATGTCCCTTTACCTTTAACGTATTTATTTGCTTGTATACTATTTGGTCGTTCATCATTATCATCATCATAGACAGCTCATTCAACCCACTGAAGGTCATAAGCCTCCTCCCTCTTACGCCATTCAGCCCGGCCTTGGGCCGCTCTGGTCCATGTCGTGGTCATTTTGTCGTTCATTGTTTTTAAACCATTGAAAAGGCTTGCCTAGTGTATTTTTTTTCTAAAATGTAAACAACTGGATTAAACACTACTGTCATGAAAAAAAAACAGAAATTTGCAAACCACCACTCCAAACACTATGTAATGCATAACTTTTTTCAACACACAGGACAATTGTTAAGTTAAATATGAAAACATGGTATTTGATATGACAGCCTATAAAGTTACGACAAACCGATGCGATGGCGGCCGCAATGACAGTCTTCGCTTTTAACATAGCTGGCTGATCCACAATTTATACGAAATGAAAAATACCTTTTAACCAAAAATTAAATGCAACCAACAGTTTTAATTCACATAAAAAAAAAAAAAACAACGACAAAGTGACAAATATTATGCGACCGCACGTCCTTTATACGTGTGGAAGGGGTCGTAAATACGTACCCCTTCTACGGGGCCCCACGATTTTCATACGCTCGATCCCGAGGTAACGTTAACAGCACCCAATTTTGATAAAAATATGCTCCAGAAATTACACGGCGGTAGTGAGAAAGTATTGTGACTAGAAGGGGTTAGAAGGAAAATTGTTACAGCTTTTTATCCTTAAAGGTGAAATAAGTCAATCTTACAAGGATAAAGAGTGAAGTGTGTATAAAAAGATTTTTTAATGCTTAATTATAACTATTTCGTAACGTACAAGAAGACGTACATACAGTAAATTAATATTTCTCCCACTCTTATGAAACAAACAAATATATTACATAACAACCACCTAAACACACGCAGATAATCATAACTTCGACGTATATGTTACACCGTAATAATCATAGTCCTATATTAATATCACGTTTTCCATCTGATGTTTACATCAAAGAAAATGTAGCCCCAAAATACTCCCTTGCGTAACTCCTATGGGGACCTTATAAAATTAAAGTGACAATTAATTAGAAATAACAAGCCTTCAAGATCGTTTAAAATCAATGTATAGTAACTTGGATAGAGGTCATTCGGATCACTTATTAAGAAAAGAGCGGTGCTCTGGGAATCATTGCCCACACTGATCCGTGAGGTAATGTCAAGCTATATCTTTATCGGCGCGTCCAGGTGAATAGAAGCACTGATTGGTTTCATTTAGCGAGCCACGGATTTTTAAATATGACAGATTTTTTATTGAACATCCGATACACGCCCAGATTCGTTCCGCCAAGAAAAAGGCGTAAATAGGTCAATTAAAACACAAATATTTCATACAATGAGAGATTAGAGAAGATTAAACACTGTAAGGGGCTTAGCTTCACGTTAAGTTGCGGGATTCACACTTTAACAGATTAGTGGACAAACAGCAAAAGGAAACAACTAAATTTAGAGAAACCTACAAAGATAGATTTACCAAAGATATAAAGATTAGGTTTTATTGAAAAAAACAACATTTTTCTAAAGCTACGCATAATTATAGCGACTCGCCCAATTGAGTAGTAATAAATCTAGGTATAATATTTAGAAAAAAGCAGAATTGCTTAGGATTTTTTATGTTTAAAATGTATGTATATTGTAAACATAATTTCTGTACTCTACACGATAAACTCAAGCTTGGTATGGTAGCATCATCATCCTCAACCCATATCGTCCCACTGCTGAGCACGGGTCTCCTTTAACTTTCGTGAGAAGGATTAGGCCTTACTCAACCACGGGGGCCTAGCAAAGATTGGTGGATACATACCTGTGAGAAAAACGAGTGATAAATACGGACATATGTTTTACAAGAAACCAATGATACGTGCACTGGGATTTGAACTCTCGATCCTTTTCTTGGAAGGCGGCCGTTCTCCCACTAGGCTACCACCGCTTTAACATAGTATGAATAGATTAAATCAAGAGTTCTACCAAATGGATTTTTTAATCCTGAGTCCGGCATTAGACAGCTGAATGTAAATATTTCTAAGTTTTATTTTTACACTCTCGAGACGAGCATGATGGTAAGCGCTACGCCTGTGCATTAAAGTCACAGCTCTGCCCAGAACACTGGATTGCATAATCCTGCGCGGCACTGCACTGCGCTCGTCACCTTGAGACATCGACTCTAAAGTCTCATATGCCCAGTAATTTCTCTGGAAATAATGCCCTTCAAACCGGAACAGAGTAATGTTTAAGCACTACTACATTACTAAGTCTTAGTTATTAGTTAGCGCTACATTAATTAACCGCGGTTAGCCAAACCGCATTGTAGGACTGAGCAGTTAATTAATCGCACAAATCAAAGTGCAAGCCGACCGAATGTAACCGCCAATCATACTCTCTAGTTGCGGTTCGCCCACGGTGTGCCAATTGCCTGCCAATAATTATATTTCTCAATTAATCTATTTTTAATGTTCAATGGGAATTCTATTTAGTTTGATGTATGTAAATTTTTGAAGTATGTTTATCATAATTACCACCACCGCCCACTGCTGGGCACGAGCAGGGGATCTCACATCACTTTCGTAAAGAGGATTTAACTTGAAGCTTTATTTATGTAGAAAAAAAATGTTATTTCCTACTTTGAGTTATTTTGAGATAATATCCAGGAGACCGAATCATTTGAGAGGCCTCATAAAACTCAAAAACAATACGGGTGGGTAGCGGTATATTTATACTAGGTAAATCAATTCCCTAATTGGTTTTGGGTATCTTTTGCACTGTTTTTTTTTTTATTTTACAAGTGGTGAGACTAGCATGTCGTTCGCCTGAAGCGCTACGCTTGCCCATTACGGTTACATAAAAACAACTGTTTTTTTATTTATTTTTGTTTTTTACATAAAAGTGTATTCATAATTTAGGTACCTACTCATAATAATATCATGCACGCAGATCACGCAGTATGTTGACACCAAACGGAACGTAGGTATTTGAAAAATGTTTGAAATATGACAAAATTATACTTAGGGAGTAATGTCATTATAGAGTATACAAAGGTTTTGTATCAATTGACATCTCTTTTCAGTTCTCAATTTTACCAGCACAGAAACCACCATCACCACCGTAATTAAAAAATGTATTTCATGAAAGATTTTTCACCTTTCATTATGCGTCGACAAGGCCTCGACATAGAACATCGACGGGTCGGAATGAGAGACAAAAAATAAGGAATCTATATTCGCATACTAATAGACGATATGCAAATTTAATTTAATTTTAATGCCTAATTTGTTTGACAATAGAACCTTGACAAGATTAAAACTTTAAATTTAAATTAATTATGGTCGAATTTCGACCACTGGGCGACCACTAGCAATAATAATAACGCTTCCTTCTAGATCACATACATAGACACTGGACTGTTACTTATATTCCCCGAATCTATGGAATCAGGAACTTTTTGAGCTAAGATGGAAATCGGTGGGCAATTTGGCTTTCAATCGAAAGCAAGAGATAGATTGAATTATCCCTCAAACATCCGCCGAATTCCTGGAACATTACTGAACTATTTAAGATTTCTTGACAAACCCACTCAACAAGTCGAAGCGCTGCTAACAAGAGGAAGTTACCGAGATATTCCAATCGTAACTCAAATCTATTTCCTACATTGAAACATTATGCCTTTACATCCCCATAAATCAAAGTGCAAGTTTATAGCAGATAAAACCATTTGCCGGCTACTGCCGTTGGTTCTCCGTTTATATCCCTAGCTTTGCCCCTGTGGACTACCTACATATCTTCCGTATCGTAGTTTGGTATCTTGAAATCCAAATGGAACATGCAAACTTGGGTTAAAATATAGTGTTGATCCCTAATTTTTTGATTAAAAATTGTTGAGTCCTTTTCGAGAATATTAAAGTTTTAGACAGACAGACAAAAATTCTAATGACTTAATAGTAGGCATCGTATAAAGAGCAGTGCATTTATTTTTAAAACACAGCCAGACTCTTCAATTTAATTATTGTTATAGATAATATATCAATGTATTAAAATAGCAGATAGCCTGTTCTTAAGTTTCTTTAGCGGTGTTTTTCGTACTGTGCGTGTACATATCCCATTTTTACTTCAAAGATCTGAGAGAATTGGCGTAAGCACTTCAGTCTTCTTTCGTGTCAGTTTTTAATCATGGCACAATGAAATGGGCTATTTTAGTTAAACAACGTGGTGACATGATTAACCAGCTAGACAACGATGATGCAGCCCATCTTTTCATATTTGATTTAGAACCATTAGGTGTCGATTTGCTTAAACGCCTCTCGGGTACTTTCTAGAACGCCCGGCTTCCTATCTGGCACCCTAACATAGGTGTGACGAGTGATTAAAGAAGCTCGGCGAGTTTAATTCATGTCACTGCAGCCACCATTGCCATACAAAGCTCGGATAAAATCGCCAAATTCCGGAAACAATCGTGACGTAATTAAATCTCGGCACTGACAGGCCACGCGGGTCCGGTTATTTGACTCGAAGCCGAGCGTCGGCCGTTTCTCGCACAGATTTACATCTGGAGCGTTGATAGTGAGACTTAAGACCGTAATAACGGCCCCGGGGAGACTTTGACAGACTTTAGCGGTATTTAGGTGTGGCGTTTGTCCAAATTAATTCAGACTAAAGAGGCTGTTTCCGAGAAATATATAAATGGCACAACACGGCTCGTTTAGATTAAAGATTATCTATTGGTACTTTTAACAAAGCAGTTAAGGATAAAAACTCTTCACATGAAATAGAAATGGGTCAGACATTTAATAAGCTATTGGACAAGATTATAACATATTTAGATGGTATTTGTAAAAGGGAGGAATTGGTTAAATTTTTGGCGAAAGAGCCTCGAGACTTGACATTTTCGCATTATTATTTGATGGCTTTATTTTTCTATTATATGCAAAAGCCACCAGCAGACGGAAGTCGACCGAACGTGAGTATTTTGCATATTGTTTTCGAAAAATAAAGCGTAAACAGTATGCAAAAAGATCACGATAAAAAAAAAATACACGATAAAATATTTCGAGCTCAGAATATTTAATGAGAAACAACTTCAAAATAATATGATCATTGAAAATGCGGCAATGTTCAGTTGAAGACGCCTAAATTGTCGAGTGAGTGGTTAGTTTTAAAGTTATATAATGTAAGAATTTACTTGGATTGAGTGAATTCACGCCACATTGATTGTTTTCTTTTTATTATTATTTGACTGATTAACGAGGCGAGCAAGTCGTTCACCTGGAGGTAAGCGCCTACCCATAACAGTTCCAGTTTTACATTGAATAATTGAACTTTACATTGAATAATTTTGCACTGCACTGCACCGTTGCTGCGTTCCTCACCCTGAGACATTGGTTCTAAAGTCTCATATGCCCAGTAATTTAGCTTAAAACAGTGCCCTTCAAATCGGAATACAGTATTGTTTTCACACTACGTCTTGGCGGATGAATAGCTGGCAGTGCGCCTCTCTGGATCAGTGCATCTGGTCGTATTTTTTTGGAAAAGTACTTTCATCGGTATTATGATTCGATCACCCTCCCAACGTTTTATTATTTACAATCTGACTTTAATGGTTTCAGAACGCTTAGATGACAAATATTTATATAGAGTTGCTAAAAAATGTAATACTATAATTACAGGATTGTATGTAAAACTAAAAGTTATTATATTATACTATTGGTCGTGGCGTGATGCTATATAGCCTATAACCTTCCTCAATAAATGGGCTATTCAACACAAAAAGAATTTTTCAATTCGAATCAGTAGTTCCTGGGTTCCTAGCATTCAAACAAACAAACAAACTCTTCAGCTTTTTAAATTAGTATAGATTATTTGCAAAATTAATAACGCAGTATTAGATATATCGTAACAGGGTATTAAAGTAACCAACTTTGATTCTTTTAATTGAAATAAAACAGTAAAGTAAAAAGCGGTTAACTTAAGAATTGCGTGGAAAGTTTACTTAGAACTCTTAGATTGCTTTCCGAGACTCACCCCCAGGGCCTCTCCAAATAGGGTGAAGAGTGCAAAGGTAAAAATAAAAGGCTGTCTTTCAAATTAACTTTGAACCCTAATTAATGGATTCCTAGACGGAGGAACAGATACTAGTTAATTAATCTTACTAATTAATTGTACCTTACTTCCCGCTATATTATTATTAATATTTAAAAAATCATAACCCTTCTTGTGCTTTATTTTAGCCGGGTAAAGAGCAAAAGGTATTCTGTAAAAGAAAAAAAAAACAAAACCGGAAAAAATATGAAAGAAATATTTTTGCTTATGAATTCCCTCAAATTAACTCCTGATTCGATCAACTATACCTGTCAGTAAGCGCCTTTTCACAACTAAAGCCTAAACAAAATGTGATATTGAAATGTTTGTACCCTGGGAAAGGACGTAGGATTATTATCCGTAACTGTACGAAAAAAATCACAGGCAAAAGTTACTATTATATTATAATAGCTATTTGTCTACGAAGTCGTCTTGAAATCTATGGCGTCATGACTGACATCGCATCTATCCAAGATGGCTCAGTTTAGCCGCTTCCGCTTTGAAAGTTTGAATTCGGATGTAATCGCATTACCGGATAACAAGCCGGATCACAGACCACTGCGGCTTGCAAGTGATACCTTTAACCGGAACAGTAAACACAATGACATGTTCTATTAAGAAGTGTTTTTAAGAATATGGTGTATTATATTATAATTTTGGACCCTATCACTGCGATTTTCAGATACCTTTAACGGGAGCATTGAATACATATTTTTGAAGTGTTTCGAATACTAAAATCTATATATATATATAAATGTTATGTTGGTTAGTGTACGCTTCAAAAACTCAAAAAGTTCTACACCGATGGAGCTGAAATTTTAGCATGATATATAATCCACATCAAGGATTGTTTTTATCCATTTTTTTCATCAGTGACATATCAGCGAATGTGCGAATGTGCCACAGCGAAGCGTGGCAGAGCACAGCTAGTGCTTAAATAAAAATTAATCACCGAAATGTGTGCGCGCGCATAATTTTGTAACTACTGGTTACAGGGTACAGCTAGTGTATTATAATTTTGGATTCTTTCATAGTTTGAAACTATGTTTCCGATAACGTAAAAAATAATAATTTAAGAATTAAAATAAATAAAGAGAATTATAATAATAGTAATATTCATGGCATTAAACTTCCTTTAAAAGCACAAGTTTGAATGTGTAGCTACACACTGCCTTTGTTATGATAAGAACAAAGCTCAGAGTTTATCTGGTAGGGAGGTAGATGTCTCAGCCACAAGATAGTTCACAAGTTGTCGCCTGTTCAGGACTTCATCCGCAGTTGGAAAGTAAGTCAAACGAAGTTGGAACAACCAACGGAAAGGAACTAACAGTTGTGAGATTATTCGACGTTGATAAAGTAAGGTGTCAAAGTTTGGGCGAGGTGCGTAAACTTGAAAACAGGGGTCACCTTGGAACCGCCGTGATTCGGCTAAACTAGAAACAGCTGTTAACTAGATCATGTAATCTTCTCCAGATATATCATCATCAGTATCATCTCAGCCTTTTTTTTTATTATTTACCTGGTGAATGCATTACGCATACTACCAGACCGGGTGGCGTACAGGGCCGGGTGGTTATGTGGGACTCCCCCGCCAGTCTGACGGGTATACCCACTAAACCCCTGGGTGTTCCACCGGGACGCCTTTGTTGTCGGGGCTACGGGTGCGAGAGTGGACTTCCGCGGCAGTATAATCTCAGCCTGTGTCAACTCACTGTTAGGTATTAATAAAGAGAGTAAAATTAACTCTGCCAAGAATCTATTCTACTATTTGCCACGCCCTGTTCGGGTAAGATGCACCCATTGAACCTGACGCTAATGACCTGTCCGTCCTCTCATGTAGGTACATTGATAAAATAAATGATTAGATTGGATTTAATATTCCTATATTTCTTGGAAGCATCTGAGATGCGTTTAGCATGAAATAACATGAAAAAGTTAGCATTATACCGTGCGACAAAACACAATGAAAGAATGGTAAATATAGTCACTTACATAATACTGTAGCGTCATGCGTCATCAATACCTTTTGTTAGGTCTTAAGAAAGTATTACTAGCGAATTGTAATTGGAGGGAACGTTCTTTGTCACTATTTGCGTAGTTATCTATATCCGGATTATATTGTATGTTTTGAATCCCGCTGTCACCTCAGCGACCTCATCTTATCAGATTACCTATTGGGATGTGTAATGACTTTTTGAACAGTCTGTTGTCAAGAGATGAAATCATGTTTTTCAAACGTGCTGAATATTTATCTGTTGATAAACTTATAAGAGTCAACGGTTATTAAAGAAAAATAGATACTTTATAACCACAATATTATAACCATTGCTGTTGATCGGGATATATTTAAAGCCCATTACCAAAGGTAGTCTGCGTTTCGGTTTTAACAGTGCTGAGGACACAACTGTCGTGTTTTTCATAACTTGCCGCGAGTGCGGGAAAACCCAACTGTTGTGTTTGTTGTATGGGAAAATACTATGGAGTGTGCAGAGGCGCACCCGTGGCTAGATAAGCTAATCGGCTCAGCAATGAAAGTGTTAATGTAATTTTTTTATTAACCTATAGAGTCCCACAGCTGGGCAATTATAAGTTAACTATAAATATGTAATAATTACATTTTTACAGTAACCAAGGAGTGCAGAGTAAAACTGAAAACAAGAACCGTGGCAACTGAGTGGAAAAGTGATTTGCAGAGCCGATTTGCGTTGTTCCTTGAGAGCTCAGAACTAATTTTGATATCAACTGACTTATAACGTTAACTTCGTCTTCATCTAACTTTAGTCGCTCGCTACGGCCTTCGCAGTCCTCTGAGGAAATCAAATAGGAGTCAAGGAGTCCTGTAGATATTACGGAGGACAAAGAGGTAAAATGACGTTTGCGTGCTTACTATACTTTACAAGTTTCAGTTATAGCAACCTAATAAGACTCTAGCTGAACCCAGCTGCTTCACCGGCGTAATTCCAGTTTTCTCGCAATAACTCAGCATTTCCCAGGTTAAAAACCGCCATATTACTCAGGAATAGTTGAATATCGCGGAAAAATCAAAAATAAAATTGTGAATTCAGACAACAATCAGTTACAGTGACAGTGTATCTATTACTTTACTATGTATTTAAGTTTATTTTGTGTATATGTATGTATTTATTTATTTATTTTATTCTATGTATATAAGGAAAGCCACCGTCCGATGTGCTAATTACTCCTCTCCGTGCATGGTTGTCTGGAAGAGATCGCTCTGAGCGATAAGACCGCCCATTGTGACACTAATTGTAATATTTGTTTTGTTCTAGTTTTAAGTTTTCTTTGTTCTGTGGTGTTTCAATAAAGAGTTTATCTATCTATCTATCTATCTATCAATCTCATAGAAAAATCATTTTCAGTGTTTTCCTAGTTTTTACAATTTACTGGGAAACTTTTCCAATATTTCTCTCCATAAGAACCTTTGTAAGACCTCAACGAATATTTGAAAAAAAAATTGCCGAAATGGTTCAGTCGTTCTGACATGACAAGTTATGGCATGACATGGGGAAATAGGCACTTAATACAATAATTTCTACAGTTCAAGAGGAACTAGATTAAAGTCATCTCCTAGTCAACAAATTCATGGACACGCGAATGTGGTTGCTAAAATGATCGATTGCCACAACGACCTTACCACCACCTTCGTGTAAAGAATGCAGCGAAGCCAGCGATGCGACTACAAGAAATGTGACTCCCAGATTGTCTAGTTACAGGGTCAAATCCAAAGGACCGCCAGCGCTAGTCAACAGTCGCTTCGTGTTTGTCTTGCGGTACGTGTGAGCAAAGCCTAAATATTTATACCCAAGCATGCGTCGACAAATCCTGTTTACGATTCAGCGTGAAATTTACCGAAAATGTCGAACATAATAACGATTTTGTACCTCAAATGTAGCAAAATGATCGGATTGTATCGAAATTGAATATTTATAACGCTATTCTGGAACCGTCCTCTTTTATGCCGAACACGGAAAAATGTGACGTCAGCCACTTTTTGTACAGTTGAACAAAAATGTCGTCTTTTTGGATCCCATAGCAATTAGCAATTCAAATATTTTCATTCCTTTTCTTTTAGCGATGGCGAGGGTGTGTAAACCCTATTCTTCGTTCTCTTATCTACTCGTCTGGAATTCAGGGAACTCTCCAAATAAAATATCGTATTCTTATTGTTTATCTAAAAATATAATAGATTGCTGTAAAAACTACTTAACCAATGAAATAAACATGAAACGACACTGGAGACTTACTTTGTCAAATATATAATAGTATCAAGATAATTCATTGAGAAATCTTAAAAGTATTGATATTTAAAATTAATAATTATTATTAATAAATAAATAAATAAGTAAATAAATTTAAGTTAATCCTTTTAACCTAATTAGGGCACTGTTTACTGCGAAATTACTGGGCATATGAGACTTTACAGCCGACGTCTCAGGTGTTAAGGGCAGGGCGGTTACCATCAGGTAAATAACCTGTTTGACTCATAGTCTGTCTGATTAAAAAACAAGCATAATTAAACACATAAATTCTTATTAACTGAAATTAAACGAGGAAATGCCGCTAGAACATTGGGTACGCTGCCAGCTGGTAGTAGGTTAGAACCTAGCCTATTATTGGCTTGTGGGTTATCCAACTGTTTTAATAGTTGTCAATTGTGCTTTATTGTAGTTAGAAATAAGTTAAGAAAAACACTAACTAGTTTAAAAAACAAAAATAAAGATTCTGTCCCTACCGAGATTAAATAAATAATTGAAATATTGAAACACCATTCCCTGTGCCAAGTTTATTGCAAGCGATATGTTGCTAACAAGGTTCACTTTATAAAATAGGTACTGCGAAGCACGCCGCCTCCAGCAAATAATGGCGCAGTATTAAATTGCAGAAGATATAACCTGAGTAATTGCTAGAAATACAACTCCATTTAAGCCACTGGCTTTTGAAACACAGTTAACGTTAGTTCGGATTCAATACAAAATTGTAAAATTAATATATTTGTATTTGTATTTGAATTAACTAATCTAAAACTGCAAAGAGATTCATTGATGCTTAAACATAAATTCAGTTACCATGATGTAGGAGCCTTTATATACAATTTAGCAGGATTTAGCAGGACAGGAGGATTTTGGGTATATATTGGTAAGAAGGGAACTTGGTTTGAAGGGCACTGTTTCCAGCTGAAATACTGCGCATATGAGACTTTAGAGCCGATATCTCAGGATGACGAGCGGAGTGCAGTGCCGCGCAAGATTATGCAATGAAAAACTGTAAGTGGCACTGTAACTGTTATGGGCAGGTGCGGTTAAGATCAGGTGAACGATTTGTTCGTCTCGTTAACCAGTCAAATAAATGAAAACTTTAATAAATTTTCTAACTAAAATAAACGTTCACGACAGTACGTAATTTTGTTTTGTAAAATTGATTAGACCATAAGTGTATTTAAATAATTAAAAAGTACATAATATAGAATAGATATAAATTTTTTGTTTTTTTTATATGTGAATTATATAATTTACTAGCTGTAACATGCCACGCTTCGCTGTGGCACATTCGCACATTCGCTGATATGTCACTGATGAAAAAAATGGATAAATCAATCCTTGATGCGCATTATATATCATGCTACAATTTCAGCTCGATTGGTGCAGAACTTTTTGAGTTTTTGAAGCGTACACAAACCAACATAACTTTTATATATATAGATAGATTAGCTATACTAGCTACTACCCGAGAATTTGTTCACGGTGATATACAGTATGTGTATTGTGTATCCAGTCATCACTTAAAAAGCTATTGCTACGCCGTAGAGGACACTGTAGACTAGATTCTACGAAACATTGCTACGAGACGCAAGATGAAAGACGAAAAAAAATTAAAAGATCAAAAGATTTCTTTTCACATCTGTATGGAATCTGCTTTTTACTTCTTTAGTTCAGATTACTTTTGAATTCCTCGCTTAAGTATTTGACTTGTACAAGTGCATTATTTTTATCTAATAGCAATAAATGATTTGATTTTTTAATTTAGTTAACTGTTTAAACATTTTTTTTTTTTAGATTATCAATTTTTTTTTATATATATAGAGTCTTTTTTTATGATGTGATTAGTAACGTCGACGGTAGAAAGCGTAAACGCTGTAACCTTGAAACGCAAAATTGTTCCCCAGAGCCAAAAAACTTTTTTTTGTTGAAAAAAAATCATAACTCCATATCTACTCGACCTAAAAACGTAAATTTTGGATATTTGGTGTGTTTCATACAAAGCTACAATACTGCTACCTTGGTTATATCCTAAAGTTCTTAGGGGACGTTGAAATGTGGGATACAGCGTTTGTTTCCAAATATGTAAAAAAAGTATTTTCGGTTCGGTCAAAGGGTTACAGCGTTTACGCTTTCTAGCGTCGAAGTGTAAAAAGTATTCAAAGATACGTTTAAAATAATTTCACATTTATACAATTGCTTTAATCATCATCACCATCATAAACCATGTCAGCCCACTGCGGTCTCACCTCAATTTCGAGAGGAGGATTAGGCCATAATCCAACATGGGACAGTTACTAATTACACAACCATTTTACAAGACTATTGTTAAGAGTTTCTTTTATTCGACTGTGTGACGAGACCAGCAAGTCATTCACCCGATGAACTAAAATGTAATATAACACAATAAAGATAATAAACAGCCTTAAGTTAATCTCACTATCTGCTAACTATCGAAAGCTTTACTTTCCAATAATATCCACCCAAAAGAACCAAATTCATCCTACTTTAGTTCAAAACAAAAGCCTTTGTCACCCATTTTATTCAGACACTCATAAAAAAGTAAAAGCAAGCTCGTATTGTCGCAGAGTAAAACGTTTGACACATTACAACCGAGGCAGCCCACTAGTTCTGGGGCCATGACTTGCTGGGCGCCCTAAAATTTTAGCGCCGCTCAAATCCGGACATTACGTTAAACACTCACTGTTATTTTGGTAACCTGGATTTTTTAATAGTGTCAAGTTTCAGATAAAGTTTTTAAGCATTCTACAACACAAACAGAGGACAAATATTACTGGCGCAATTAAAATTATCGTTCCACGTTAACATGGAAACAAAAAGCTTATTGTTTCTCTCGTCCGGGCCGCGGCGCTTTGAAATATGTCGGCCTGTGTTGTTTAAACCCTGCACTGCACCGCTTGAAATATTATTTTTATCTCTTTTACCACCTTTTTCATGTTGTTATCATTATTATTATGTCTATATTTGAAATTCTTTTTTATTTCCGAAGAGGCAAGCATTTGACCGGAGTCTCACCGTACGTTACATCACAAAGTCCGCAATCAACGCTGGAGCGTGTGGGCCTGAAATGCCTACTTGCTCGGGACTTAAAGATTTTGTTTGTAGCTACCGGGAAACAAAGACGTTCAATAATGTTCGATTTATCAATGTGAAATCGTTTTGTGAAAAGAAAGAACTTCAACCAGGAGCGGATGCAGAGTTTCTATACGTCTTTTATTTCGGTAACAGTAACGAGATGAATCAATTAAGTTGTCTAATTCCAGCGCTCACTCAGAAACGTATCTTATTGTACTGGCAACATTGTGACGATGTTCAAGGCTTTGAAGTCAGGCCATCAAAAGTGCATTGTAACGAAAAGCAACTTAAGTACACCATTATCGTGTTCCAGTAGACAAAACGTTATTTACTGAAGCGAACTTTGCATGTCTTCGAAATATTACCGATCATCGAACCTTAGCAAAAACCCGATCTACAAATAGAAACCCTACGTACAACCAGTTACGGTTAATAACCTAAAACAAAAGAGGGCGGGAGGTCTCAGCAGACAACAAATATTCTAAAAACATCTAAGGATTCTAAATAGATGCATCAAGCAACGCTAAGAGTAAATGAGGGGTGGAATATGGCGTCGCCAAATTGGACAGTCCGGCATTTTTGAAATGGCGTTGGCACTTTAAAATGTCTGGCTGCTTTACAAATACAAAAATTTTAGAATTTTTTAATTGAAAGTTTACACGTTTCATCGAGTCTAGGCAATGCCCGAATTCCACGTGGTTATAAGGATAAGTGGGGAGCAAAGGTCAAAGTTCTTTATTAGCTTTTATTCAATTTGCCTGATACGTTATGATTTCACACATGGACGCCACCGTTTGTAAAAAGCAGCACCAAATTATATCCCGACGACATAATATTATGTAACACGGTATACTATTGCAAATATATCAATCCATGTTCAAACAAAGAGGTTTGTCGGACCTGCCTCAACGAAACATTAAGATTCTCCGCGAAGATACATAGCTATCAACAGCGTTATGTCCCAGGAGGCGTCCCGGCCGAGACCCCGGCCGTCACGCAGATCGTCAAATCATTACACTGGCGCGTGACCGACGTGACACGAGACCCAGTCCACATAAACTTTTCCTAACAAATAACCACGACGCTGATAACAACTTGATAATTTAGGTATAAGGTTCAGTGTCTATTTTAGTGCTTTGCGCAATGGGGATCATTATTGACGGCTTCCGTGACGTAAGTGGCTGATGAGCCGACTGCAAAGTGCGATTTTGCGAGTTCGCTTCCCGCACGTGGCAAAGATATGTGTGGACCACAGGCATTTGCTCTGAGTATGAGTGTTTGTGGTACCATGGTCAAAATGTGGTACCGTGGTAAAGTATTTAAAAACCTATAGTTATCCGTAAAGGATTCACCATTCATTTGGGAATAGTTAAGTGACAACTGTACCCCTAGAATAGATGAGACAACAATTGATTGCCTAAATAAACACAGTCCAGACACACAAAATAAAATCACAACCCAATAGACTTAACTGCAATAAAGTCGGGATCTGAATTGTCAACAAAAACATTGAAAAAGGCCACTCAGTTTTGCACCACTTCAACGAAAGTTGGACATAATATTACGTCCAACTTGTACCGCAGAAACTTTTCAATCGTTTGTTTAACCTATTTGTGCGGTATAATACAATTCAGTGGAGTGGCGTCGCGACAACGAGTTAAGCTGGGAAATAAAGTTGTTGGACAGTTGTTATTTGAAGCTGCCAGCCACCTGCATTAAGAGATTGCACTTAACTACCAGTGGATACCTGGGCAGCGGTTTTTGTAGAGCAATCTTTTGGCCTGAAAAGGTGGCTCTAAACGAAGATCGCTTGCATCAAGATTCTACAATCTTTGGGATTATTTATGCCAGATATGGGCAACCTTTGGAAAGTGGCGGGCTAACTTGTGGATGATAACAGAAGTCGCGGGCCATAGTATAATTATATATAAACCTTTCAACATGCAATACCTATTCATTGCACGTATACACCGCAATCTTATATACAAAAAATGGACAAAACAAGCAGCGGACTTCATTTTATATAAAAGTACCTTTTTGTCGTTTTATTTTAATATCTAGCAATCTTTCATAGGTAATTTGTTCTAGGCGCGCGAATTCAAAATGTTTCGTCAGCCGCGGGCCGGTTCAAAATCCGAGGTTGGCTGCATCCGGACCGCGGGTCGGGCGTTGCCCATATGTGATTTATACAAATCTAACTTGGTTCAAAACGAACCACTTACTTAATAAATAAAATAATAAAAATGAGACAATACTTCTCCTACTTATTTTATATTCAACTAGCTGTGCCCTGCTGTTTCACCCGCATAATTCAAGTCTTCCCGCAATAACTCTCTTAAAAGCAATATATTTTCCCCGTTTTTACCACATTCCTCATTGATGCTCCGCTCCTATTAGTCGTAGCGTGCTGTTATATAACCTATAACCTTCTTCGATAAATGGACTGTTCAACACAAAAATAATCGTTCAATTCGGACCAGTAGTTCCTGAGATCCTAGCGTTCAAACAAACAAACTCTTCAGCTTTATATATTAGTATAGATTTGTTTTTATTACTGTTATGGGTATATTGACTTCAATAAATGATTATTGACATTATTATTATTATAAATCGAGTAGTTAGCGGGGTTGAAAAGAACAGATCTTAATATATTTGTCGACGCATTCGCAAGTTTCGCTGATTCTGTGATATTTAGGATTATTATTAGTTCTACAATTTTAACTCCCAAACATTGACTCCCGGTTTCACACGACGCGTCATTGCGATGCATGAGGTGTTGGACATAGTTTAGGCGTGTACGAGACTCTAGCTCTAACTACTTCATTTAGGATTAGGCTTAACGGTTAGATAAAGCCTGGTCACAGCCAGACCAGTCAATGAGGCAGCCAATGCTTTTGCCACCATGCCTCATAGACACTAGTTTTTGTTAGATTTTTATGTTCACTTCTTTTTTTGATTTCCTTACTTCAAAAGGAGAAATGAACTCATATAGGATCACTTTGTTGTACGTCTTTCTATAATGATTGATCGACAAAATCTTTAATTGACAAATGAATACAGTTCAAAATTAAAAATACTACATTGTAGATAGATAGATAGATTGATAAACTCTTTATTGAAACACCACAGAACAAAGAAAACTTAAAACTAGAACAAAACAAATTTTACAATTAGTGTCACAATGGGCGGTCTTATCGCTCAGAGCGATCTCTTCCAGACAACCATGCACGGAGAGGAGTAATTAGTACATCGGACGGTGGCTCTCCTTATATACAAAAACCGATATACTCGTAGCACATTATAAGGTACGTTTTTGGACAAATAGGTCTGATTTGGGCTATTGGTGTTAAATTTCCGATTTGTAAAGCTTTCTCCATGCGTAATAACATTAAAGATTTTTTTTTTGGAATATCATTACATATTTCGTTTCAACGAATTTATATCGGTACCTACAAGAATGTGAGGAAAATTCAACAAAGAGAATTTCGTACGTAAAGTATCTTTTAAGGATTTCAAAGAAGCGCATTGTTATGGACTTATTTATATTTGTCAGAATCACTTGATACAACTCCAATTAAAATATAAGTGCAAACCAATCCCGGTGTGTAAACGTTTCTAAAATAAATGCTTTGAATGTAATTAGATATCTTCGAAAATTACATTCATTGTGATCTCAACGATGTCTTATGATTTCTATTGTGATTACAGACATGGAAATATACTTGTTTGATTTCACAGTTTAAATGGTTCAGACACAGATCACCTAGTAGTGTTGTGTTTAGGTACTTAACCGCAGCGGTGTCACCAACGGCGTGGAAGCAGACAGGGATATATCGGGGTTCTTAAAAAAATATTGACATGCTGGACGATGAAAACAGAACTTCTGTATACATAGGACCTCCATGGTTAATGCAAAGAAAATGCTATTTTGTTAGCACAGGCCACATAGACAAAGGAATATTCTCGAATTTTGAATTTATATCCAGAATCTGTTTAGATTATCACAGATTATGTAAGTTCTTTTTACCAACGTGTGGTGGTTATCTATACTAATAAATAAAGCTGAAGAGTTTGTTTGTTTGAACGCTAGGATCTCAGGAACTACTGGTCCGAATTAAACAATTCTTTTTGTGTTGAATAGTCCATTTATCGAGGAAGGTTATAAGCATCACGCTACGACTAATAGGAGCGGAGCAGCAATGAAGAATGTGGCAAAAACTGGGAAAATATATTGCTCTTAAGAGAGTTATTGCGGGAAAACTTGAATTATGCGGGTGAAACCGCAGGGTGCAGCTAGTCATTAATATAATATTAACACAGCGTAATAAATTATCCACACTGAGATAATAAAGTGCGAAAGAAACTAATAGGTACAGCAAGATAGTTCAAGTTTTCAATAAAGGGAGTCCCGTCTTAGTAATAATTGTGCATAATTAATAATACAAACCTTTTATCTCTTTTCGAATTGTGTAAAATAATCACATGTATGTCTTAAACCAGAAACCAGTAGAGGGTGTCAGGGAGTTGGTGTACTGTTTTTCACTTGGATCGTAGTACGTGGAAAGATGTAGTCTCTGCCTATCCTAACGGTAGAATGGCGTGACTGTATGTTCCTATGTGTGTCTTATAGTAAACTAAAAGCTCTCTCTTACTTAATTGAATCCTATAAGACACACACAATGTGCATAATGCACTCATTATGCGACACAAGAGCACTCTCTTGCCAATGTGAAATGAGTTCTAAAACAATTACCGTTGTGCTACAAAATGGAATTCCCCAAGAAGGATGTAAATAAGGTCTGTAATGCATTGGAAATGCTTTTGGCGTAGCAGGTGTCTTTAGGCAATCAGACTTACAGTAAGGATATCTATCACTCTTTCGAACGGAAAAATATTAAATTTCAAGAAGATTTTACTTCCAAAAAACTTAGATATGCCGTGACTGTTCTAATAAGCTCCCCTTGTCTTGGCTGTTAACACATTTTACTAAGATAAAACTGAAAATTTGGGAAAAGTTAATGTGGTCGAGATTCAACCCTGGACAAGTTCTTTGGTAAAATATTAAAGCTAGAAAAGTTGCGTCGACTTTACTCATTATTAAACCGTGATAAAAACATGTTAAGGTGCTTAAAGAAACCAAACTTTAATTCAAACAAAACGTTTTCGTAAAGAAATAGCTTTTTTTTATTTGACTGAGTGACGAGACGAACAAGTCGTTCACCTGATGGTAAGCGCTACGCCTGCCCATAATAGTCACAGCACCACTCAGAAACCTGCATTGCATAATCCTGTGCGGCTTTGCACCGCGCTCGTCACCCCGAGACATCGTCTCTCAAGTCTCATGTTTGCACAGTAATGTTTGCACACTACTGCTTGGCGGATTAATATCTGGCAGGTATTTCCCCAGGCGTTCTCTTGCAGAAGAGGCCTCCCACTACAAAAGTTATTTATTTTTTGTCTTGCATTTGTTCTAACTTAATTATTATATAATCTGGGAGACTAGGCAATAGTGAAGTTACAAACGAACTTACGCCTGTTCTCTTAGAATTTGCTTAGTACCAGTTATCTTTTCCGACCTTAACTCGTAGACCACAAATAGGTCTTGCTTAACCGCAGTTCACTTTTCGTAAAATATAACAGTATAACTTACCTTCTGGTAATAAAGGCTCCACTTCTGCATTCGGCCGTCCAGCCGGGCACAAGGGCAGGGCCGGAGACGCGGTCTTAGTTTCGCCGCCTTCGGATTCCACCTGTGAAAGAATAAAAATTGTAAATACACGTAAACGTTCACATCAAATCACATTTTGTTGTCTACACAACGCGGAAGTAATAGCCTATGAGACTTTACAACCAATGTCGCAGGGTGACGAGCGCAGTGAAGTGCCGCGTAGGACTATGCAGTGCATAGTTCTAAGTTGCACGCTATTATAGGCGGGCGCTTACCATCGGATGAACGACTGGCTCGTCTCTGAACTCAGTAAATAAAAATAAATGTACGTATTTCCTTTAAATTTTAATCGAATCAAGTTACACTGCCTATGATTTAGGAAATACCAATATTAATACTACCTGAGCTCGAATTTATTATTTTAATTAAATTTGAATTTAAAATAATTAATCCGAGCATTGCTGGAATTTTCAGAAAGGGGATATTTGCCATGACCGCGGGATATTTGAGGAGAGTTGACAATATTTCAGCATTACGAATATTAAATGCACAAAACCTACGAGTTTATCTGCAAATATGTGAGCGGTGTGTCGGTGTAGTTTACCATAAACAGAATATTCCATAATTCTCGTTAGCTGGCAACTTTATTGAAAGGTTTCATTAACCCAACCAAACCCAATAAATACCAAATGATATATTTACAGATTCGGCTGCATTGGCTCAGAACAATCAATGTGTATTTAAAGCCGTGTCTCCTGTGCGTGTTTTGGTCTATGTACTACACACTGACCTCTACACAATACCAATGTATTATGTATACCAAAAATGACAATCCATTTTTGATAACATATCTTGCTTGATAACGTTTTCAAAAAATTTACAAAAATGACAATGTTATATTTGGAATTTTTGTGTAGTGTCTAGACAAAAACACGCGCAGAAGACACAGCTAAAAAGCTAATTCTCTAATTAATGCGCATCTTTTTAACACGCTTTTATTAGCTTGGGTTGTATCTAACTATGTATGTATGTATGTATGTAACGGAATCTTTGAACTTAATTTTCACCAGTTTCCAGAAGTCTGATTAATTTGAAACATTGCATACGTATCAAGGACCAATGACAATGCAATAATTTGATAACAGTTTCCCATTATTATTATTATAAATTTGTATACATTTTATTTTCTCTCGTGAAACGAGGGAGACTAAATTTTTCGCGGGCTTTTGGCCAAACGAAAAACTGATTATTTTCACTGGTTTAAGGATAAGAACTTCCGTACAATACGGCAAGTGTTTAGGATGGTTGCTTTTTGAAGTTGTAAGTATGTCAGTTTGTGTATGTTCAGGGTTTCAAGGCTAGTGTGGAGCGTGTAAGGTATGACGCCGGTAGTTGAGAGGACAACAGGAACGGTTTTGACTGTATCTACTTTCCACTGAGTTTTGAGCTCTATTGCTAGATCTGTATATTTAGTAATTTTTTCCGTGTGTGTAGTGTTAAGATTGTGTGTGTTTGGTATGGCTATATCTATGAGGTAGACTATTTTGTTGTTTTTGTCATGTAAAGTAATATCAGGTCTATTGAAGTGGACAGTTTTGTCAGTGATTATGGTTCTGTTCTATTATTATTATTACTCGATTGTTCTAAGTTAACAGGAAAAACCCCATGCAACAGTGAAGCTTTGAATGAAATGATGAGATTGCGAAATAATTTGTGAGAAATTTCAATACCACATGTCAACAAATAACTAATTGATAAATCGAACTAAAAAATGAAAAATAAATAATAGTTTAAAAAAAAAAACTAAAAAAACACGCTTTTGTAGCTAACCGAACTAAAAATTAGAAAATAATGTTTAATTTCAGAGAGTTTATAATACAGTAGTAGAAGATCGAACAATCAATCAGAATACTTGATCCAATGCTTGTGTAAAACCGGTAGGTAGAGAATGTAATATTGACTATGAGCAATGAGCTTGCAAAAGAGCAATAAATAGTAATTCAAATACTCTATGGAGAAAAGCACTACCATAGAGTAATAATCATATGCACAGGCTAAGTCGTGAAACGTTTCCAGTTCCGGTATATAACATAATAGTGGAGATAGACGTCTGAATCCGGTGCCTATTAAGCCTATTTTAGTTAATCTTCGTAGGACACGCGTAATATACGAGAGTGCTCTACTCTATGCTTTAGTCTATGGAAACATCTTCACAGACCGTGTCATTGTGGTGACAGAAACGTAGTGCTACATGCTCTTTGTTACACCAACCAGCGCCAGCGGAGACTAGCGGAAAGCAAACAGTATACAAATACTAGCGCTGAGTGTATGTGGAACGAAATATAAATGCATGAGGCGCAGACACGGAGCGGCACGGACAGTGATTTAGGAATACGATATCTGTGGGCGCGGAGGTCTATTGAGAAACAGATTTCCAAAGAGCAAATTAACATTTCGTTTGGATTTCGAAGAGAACTATGCAACTAGAATCCAAAGACCTTAAAGAAGTATAAGGTCTTTGCTAGAATCTAAACCACTAGTTTGAACTATAGGCAAAGAAATTGGTTGTCTGTAAAGTTGGTTCACGGACTATATTTTAACGTGACAACGTCACAAAACATTGATGAAATGATTGCATACTTTTATGAATAAAATTTAATAATTTTTTCATAATAAAAGATTAAACACTTGATATTATACTAGGAATCAGATTATCAAAATGCAAGAATAATTAACCTGTCAAGAAGAGAAGAGAGATAGATGCGGCGCAAGTGTACAATGAACGTAACGGGACAATGCGTCAACTTTTTCGTGCATGCAGCCGGCGTTCTTCGATTTATTAGACGTTGTCACGTCAAAAACGATGGTGATCTAAGCCAAAAGTAAGGTGATCTGTGTCATTACTATTCGTTATTAAAGAAGTCCACACCAATAAGTTTCTATTAACAGCGACATCACCAAACCAATATTATGACAATACCACAGAACACTATACTTCTTAGTATTCTGTGACCAAACTGCACCCAAAAAATACACAAAAGCTACGCGGCTGCACCTAGTTATATTAATAAATAGTTATGCTTCAAACTCCCAATGCGAAAATGACAGAACTATGAATAATAATCATAAACCCGCGGGGCTATGCAGCACGGTGCGGATGAGTTTGAGTTCTTTTCATTTTGACATTTGATTGCCACGGAGCTCATCATTCATACTGTAATGACGAGCCCCGTGGCATTCAAACGTCAAAATGAAAAGAACTCGAGCTCATCCGCACTGTGATGCATAGCCCCGCAGAACGCGAATGTTTTAAAAAGTAACAATTGTATAAAATAGGATATAAAATTTATTTCTTCACGAAAGTGTGTCCGCTTCGCTGGTCTGATTCTAAATTATGAACTATGAACTCCGTGTTCCTCTAAAAGCGAACATGACATTTTCCTTTTCTCCACAGACATACTCTCACCAACACTTTCTGAGAATTTTTATAAGATTGTATTTCTTCGCAAACTTTACAATTTTACTCGAATAAAATTATAAAGAATATTCTACGTGCAACTATACTTCTTACTTACTATATTTACTAAAGGAGGCAAATTAATTAAAGCGAGAAATTGAAAATATCAGTTAGTGAAAACTATCGATAATCACGAGAGCTGAACCGGTCATCAATTACAAGTATAGGTATTCTGTGCCAGTATGATGGACAATTCATGACCTTTTTTATATTACAGAGGAACGAGACGATGAGGTTGTTCACCTGATGGTAAGCGCCATAGCTCCTAACCAACCATTCAACATCGTCATCATCTCAGTCTATGTTAACATACTGTTGGAAAATGCCTCCTCTCATTTACGCTAGTTATCCTGGTCCTGTGCGAGACGAATCCGACTATCCTTACAATGTTCTCCGACCAACGGACTGGTGTTTAAAATAGCAAAGAGGTCCATCATCATCATCATCAACCCATAACGTCCCACTGCTGAGCACGTGTATCCCCTCACTTTCTTAAGGAAGGTTAGGCCATGATCCACCACGGGGGCCCGCTCTAAGAGGTCTATAAAGTAGGCATATCTTTTGTAAACCACATATCCAACAACGATATTCAACGCCGTACAAAGCTTGAAGATGTGGGAAAGCGGATAGTAAAGCTTAAGTGGAGATGGGCAGGACACATGGCCAGGGGGATGACGGTATATGGACAAAGGCCGTGACATAATGGAGGCCGAGAGATAGTGGCAGACCACCATAACCAATACTAATAATAACAACAGATAGTGGTCACGAATACGTATATATCCGTAGCTAGACAATTCACAACGATGCTGCCGGAGTATATGCCCTGGCCCCGATACGTTGGACAATACACCCAGGCCCCAGTACGATGTGCGATACCAATCACATGCTTGAACAAAGCAGGTTAATGGTGACACGACATAGAATTCTGACAGTGGCGTTAACAATACAGTTGTGGCGTATAACCGCAAATGTGACGTCACCGATCTTGTTTTGCTTCTTAAGGTATAATTTATTAGTAGCATATTAAGAAGTGTTTGTTATCGTGCACGGTTGAGAGCACATTATGCAAATCACACGTAATTTCGTATTCTCTCCGTAATTATCAGGATGTTTCACTAATCTGAATCGTGACGTTGACCTGATTAAACTACTAGCAACTTACCTAAGTGACTATATGACTTGAAATTTTGACTTTGTAAGCTTACAACTTGAATTTTAAAAGTTAATCATCATCACACTTGACACTAACTAAATTAAAAACCACATTGTGGGAAGACAAACCTTAAAAAAAACACATTGCAAGAAATAAGTGTTAATTTAATTAACTGCTATCAAATTTTTGTAGCAGAGAAACTTCTATGTCTTACTCATAAAGAACTGCTAAGTTAACTAAAGGAAAATTCAATTATACCGTAATTAATATTTAATTTGAAGAAACTAAACCTGGCAAAGAAAAATCTGATCAAAGGAATAATTAAGAATGACTAGAAGATTATATTATTTAAGAATTCATATTATAGTCAAGAAAAAATAAAAATGTAAAGGTATAAAATACCTGATTCTTTCGACTAGATTTTCACATTGGTAAATCGGAACGGGTACAAAAAGAAGGGCTCGTTATATTTGTTTCAGTTTCTTTCATAAATGAGTTTTCTCAATGATGTTTATAATCATGTTTATGATACACTTTTTAATTTGTTTGTAAATGTATCAGCTCGTTCATAAAGTTGACGCCGTAAACCCAGTGCAAAATTTTTAAGGGTCAAGAAAAACTATTTATAGCTGATTATATATTTTTGGAATGGTATGTATAATACCATTATTTTGATACCTCACTCGATGGATTTTAGTTGATTTTACTCTACCAAAAACTAATAACTACATTGGTCAGATATAATAAACTATTAAGTATACGTAGTGCAAACTGAGGTTTTTTTCTAGGCTTTAAATTTTTTTCACTTTATGATAATGCAATTTTTTGCAATAAATTTTTGTTATTTTTTCTGTTTTACCTTTCTTATTTTCATTAATTAGATACTGTTTAAAAATTTACAGCATAAATGTATATTCTGAAAAATCTTTCAGACAAACGCAAATTCTAAGAAATATTATAAATTTATGATAGGACGTGGAGTTTTTTTCACTTTATTTCGACATTTATTTTGGTATTAAATACACTTCAATACTATGATTGGTATAGGTGCGTTACAGAATATTTTTCTTTTTGCTGTAGCGAT
Organism: Campaea margaritaria; assembly: GCA_912999815.1. Classification (NCBI taxonomy): domain Eukaryota; kingdom Metazoa; phylum Arthropoda; class Insecta; order Lepidoptera; family Geometridae; genus Campaea; species Campaea margaritaria. The sequence continues at coordinate 15,821,916 of OU538788.1, forward strand.
TACAGAAACAACTAAAATATGTTAACTATCGGTAAATATTGAATTACAGTTAATCCTTTTTTATTCGTGGCGATGTGAATTTGACGCATTAACCTTCATTTGAGTTGTCAGTAAAATTTCAGAGCTTCATTTATTTTGGTCATGATAAAGTACTTAAAGACCAGTTTGATCGAACGAGAAAGTGCTGCTAATAATAATATCTGCTTTATCGATTTATATCTATTTCACTGCACATTGAACCTGCAAACCAGCCATTATTCGTTTCGCCTCGTTAAAAGAATTTTACTGCGTATAAAGTAAGTACACAGACAGTCACTACATGTATCAATTTGCTTTATCCATGCTAACGGCTAACGGAGTAGCAATATAAGAAACAATATACATGCCAAGCTTACGTCTTATTAAATTGTCGTTTATGTTGTGAGTCCACGGTGTTTATGCAGGGACATTTCCAAGTTCGTCTTATAAAAAAAGTCAAAATTGTGTAATTCCAGTCTATAATACAGTGAAGCACCCACGGTGAATGTTATGTACGCCGTACTTGTCGTACACATCAGAGTTGTACCTTGTCCATACTCATCTAATTATGTATTAATGTGTACGATGTGGCCGTGCTATATTAATAAATAAATAAAGCTGTAGTTAAAGTCACGATTTGATAAAAATATGGGTGCTCTACCGAATCCTTCAGGAAAATTTTGAAGAAAACAAAAATGACGCAATCTAATGAGTAGTCTAAACAATGTGCTCAAATTATGCGTTGGAAAACAGAATTGTTAATATTCCCTGGTTTGAGAAAAATATTACTTTTCCACCATCCTTCCCCATTGGATTAAGCTCAAAGGAACTGCGTGAAGGTACCTCATCACAAATTGAACACACACACTTAAACTGTCAGGGCGCATGAACGCGATAATGAATACAAAGCAACCCCGAACTAACGCCTGAAACCAACTCAGTGTGCGGCGTGCGCTCTTAACTGAGGAACATGTTCCGATTAAGATTTCTACACGATGTCACAGAAGACATAGTAATACATACAGAATGGACACCCTCCACCGCGATCCGCTTCCCCGCAATCGGAGTGTAATTGGGAGGTCAGTCAATATTACACGCCTTAATGACAATAGACAAACGGGTTAATATGAACTTGCATATAAGCGGATTGTCTTTTTTTTTTGGTCGCGTTGTATATTTGAGTGCTTACGCACGCATTTGGCGATACAATTGTCATTTATATGTGTTAGTTGTCAAATCAGCATTTGAATGGAGTGTCTGGCGTGTGTCGATGAGATAATCTGCTAGGCCTTCGTTAAGCTCAAATCAGGAAGTTCACTTGATTGAGTATAGATTTTCACTTACTGTTCGGTTCGCTAAACCGTTACTACTGGGTTGATAAATGATAACATAATTTTTCTTTCCCTTACTTTTCACGCGTCATGAATATCTTTGCTTGTTTTTTTCAACTATAGAATACAAATTACAATGCCTAAGTGACTTATCAGGGCGTCTGGTTATAATGAAACGTGACAAAAATGCTAAGCTTTATTTGGCTCAAATACGCTTCGCCGTAGCAATGCTGCCCACATTTTGTGAACGATGTCTCCTAGTAACGGTGCTTATTAAAGGTATATTTCTCGGTCAGTTTCAGGTTACCATTCCAATTGTTTATGTAATCTATTATTATCTGTTCTGACTCTTTGTTAGGTAAAATGATTTTTGCTTTTCTTATCGAGTTATTGTAGAATTGATGAAAAACAACAAACTCGCGCCTAGAAAAGTCTATTATTTTTATGTTTCATAGGTAAAAGTTATAACTAATTTACGCGGTTCCTAGTTACCTTCCGAATCCTGCTCGGTATGTAAGCCTCGACGCTTACGTACGGAGATGTGTTCCCGTCTACAGGAAATTACTCTGCCGCCGTCGTCTTGATAAACCTCATTAAAGCATTAATTGTAGAATTAATTGGCAGATCCTGAGCTGGGAAATTGAAAGAAGCTTTACCTTCAAATGCTGCTGGGTCATTTAAGGAAGGTTTAGAAAGCGCCACGTGACGTGGAAGACGTTCAATATTTGTTTAAATGGTGTAGGTATTGCGTAAGAGTAAATATTCTGGCGGAAATAGGGTAACTGTACTACATTGGCGCTTCCAATTGCACTGCCATATTTTCGTTCTGAATATATTTCTATTACTGCGTCAAAGCATGTCAATATTTAGCTAGATAAGAGATTTGCATAAGTAAACGACATTAATGTTTACCTACTATTGCGCTTTCCAGTTTCCACAATGTTCAAGGAATAATTTGATACTCCAAAAGAACCAGAACATTATCAATGTGGACTCATTATGGACTTTACCCTGCGTCTGTCTTTAGATCAGGGGGGTCACCACTTACCCTGTTTTATATATTTCTTATTCTTGGTGAATTTTAAAACATATTCATATTACGCGCATACAACCGGTATGAGAAATAAAATGTGAGGAATATTGCTCTGTCGTATTCAAAGGAAATCCCGCTAGTTCACTCCTTGAACACATTCCACCCGAGAGCGGCGAATGTTTGAGAATTTCGAAGAGTGCGAAGATGTCTGAAAATATTTCAAATACTTTAGCAGAATTGAACAGCCCGTATCAAATATATATTCAAACCTACCTACCACGTTTCTTGGAGTATCACTATTACAATAGAGATAACGATAATATACTATCATTTAATTAGTTACTAAATTTTGGAAGATTTGAGAAAGCAATGAAACAAGAAGATCAGTGCAGTAACTACTGTCACCAAAAATGGAGAATGGTAATTACCTACAAAATACAGAACTAATCGGGCTATTTCCATACAAAAGAAAATTATCCGATCATAGAAATAACTGTAGTAACTGTAATAAATTATCTGTACTGTCAATCCAAAATAACATATAAAATAAAAAGTAAGAAAAACAATAAGACAAAAATAAAAACAATTAAAAATAAAGCCTTCTCTAGTCTAATAAAGTTCTGCAAGTTGGCAAAGTTCCTACAACGCTGACGGCATTGCCACATTGGACGGCAATGCTTGATCTGTCTTCTCACTGTTCGATATCTTATATCCATTGCATCCATATATATAAAAATGTTAAGTTGGTTTGTGAACGCTTCAAAAACTCAAAAAGTTCTGCATTGATCGAGCTGAAATTTCAGCATGATATATAATCCGCATCAAGGATTGTTTTTATCTATTTTTTTCATCAGTGACATATCAGCGAATGTGCGAATGTGTCACAGCGAAGCGTGGCAGGGCACAGCTAGTTGCAAATAAAATATAACATAAGATGCTTAACTTCTCCGGACCGGAAATCGTTCAAACGAAATAAAAATCCGTAGGTGAATTCGACTTAGTCCCGACATATTACATATAATATAAAATATTTTTATGTCGAATGATGTGATTTCAAAAGTTATCTCTTATCTACTACAGTACATCCGTTTTTATACATAAACGAGTATAACCATTATGAGTATTTCCGTTTAGTTTGCCGAACAACATTTTTTCCTCGTCACAAATCAAAAAGTTGCTCGATTCTTCATGATTGAGTTTATTGGTAACTTTGCAATTGGCAATTTTGTTTGTTGTTATTTTTTGAAAGGAAATGTTTTAGTTACATCTGACCCTCTGCGTTATTACTCGACATAATCCTATGATAATTAATTGATATTTTCCGAATTTTGGATAGTGTCTACGCAGCTATATATTAGCCGCGATATTAGCAATACCCAGCCGTGGATACAGCGAAGTTTCGAATAAACAAATCGATGCGACTTCGAACGTTTATGCTTATACGTAGGTAAACTTAATGTGCCAAATACGTCAGCTACGCCAGATAGGCAGTGAACTGACAACCTGGCATATTAATGGCCCCACATTCAGGAGTACAATATGTTATGCGATGTGTACAATATATTATAATTTATGCAAAAATATTTAAATAACTCCAGGTAAAACAGTTTCCTCCAAATAAAACGCGGATGATACCTTTGTCCCAGCTTTATGCAAACGAAATGAGAGTAAAATTATAGGCTTAATAAATGTCCCTACCGCAAAGCTTGCCCCTATGGATTTGTGAGAGCTTGCACGAAATTAAATCGAACCATAGGACATAAATAGGTATACTATGCCGGAACTGAAATTTTGTTTGCGACTCTTCCGCGGTCCACGCGCTGAGTCCGTTGATTTTTTTTGCAAATAAACATCTAATTAACACACACTAACACACACTTTGTGACACTAATTGTTAAATTTGTTTTGTTCTAGTTTTAAGTTTTCTTTGTTCTGTGGTGTTTCAATAAAGAGTTTATCTATTTAGTTTTTCTCTCTTTTTTTTCCCTTTTCATTTTTTCATTATCTTTGCCACCACTCTTTCACGGACCCATCGAGCCCACCGCTGGACGTCCGATCTTTCCCGTGCTAATTCTTGGTTACCAATCGGCCAAAGAATTATTCCACCACCTCAGCTGGCCATTCCATCCAGTCCAATTCCATTGTAAAGCAACATGAAACATTTTTAATGTCATGTTGCAAATTACATAAATAAATGAGTGGGTGAGCTGCTAAGGGTTAATGGGGTAAGGGTTGTCAATTACTGTTCCATGTACTTCAAAGAAGTGAAATTATTTTAGGTTTTAATTCAAACTCACATGTAAACTGGGCAAGTAAAATATACCAACTCAATTTGTCAACGGATAATTTTTAGCATCGTTAGCTCACAAAGCGTAAGATAGATCATTGCGGCTCGGCATTACGTCACTCGGTGCCTTTTTCATACAAAATGTGTCAAAGTGACGGCGCTCAATAATCTTTTTTTTTTTAATTGACTGAGTGACGACACGAGCTAGTCGTTCACCTGATGGTACGCACCCTGCATCGCATAATCCTGCTCAGCACTGCACTGCGCTCGTCAGCCTGAGACATCGGCTCTAAAGTCTCAAATGCCCAGTAATTGCGCTGAAAACAATGCCTTTCAAACCGAAACACAGTTATGTTTGCCCACTACTGTTTGGCGGATGAATATCTGGCAAAGGTGTGGTACTTCCCCAGGCGGTCTCTTGCAGAAGAGGCTTCAAAATAATAATAATCACCAATCACACTAAAACTGACTCGTTTTAATGGACAACTCGTTTTAATTACAGCGCTTTAATTCAACCACAGCTTCTATGGCGTAGTCAGTAATGAGAGGGCTGTAAAACTCATTTATCCAGGGTTTGATTGCCGCAGTCGGCACAGGGTAAATGGAAATGGAACCGCTATCCTCGTATTTTCAGATTTACTAGCTATGGGGAATCCTATAAGGGTTATATTATTTATTATTAATATAACGATGTTGTCATCAGTTATATATGTACTATGTCATATAGCTACCTATATCATACAAGATATTTCATCGGTTACTTCAAAGGCATATATTACATTAATTTCAGATCAAAGATAAGAGTACGTCGACGAAAGTTTCTAAATGAAATCTAACATCTAATTGGACATAAAATCAGGTAACATTTTAGTTATTTAAAGCGCAATAGTTTATATGAAAAATGACAAGTTGTAGTTACTAACCTTCTGAATAACATCCTATTAGATAAACAAGTAAAATAATTTAAACTCAAGTTTACTAACATTCCAAAACTATTTTCCAGTATGTTTCAGTAACATACAAACCAGGACGGAAAGCCCTTGATGCTGCACCCTGCATTGCCCTTCCATCGATGGGATTTACATTTCACCATCGACAATTCGTACTAAACACATGCAACCACGTACACATACCGCTTCTTTAGGACAGTATTGACACATTATAAAAAAGACTTAGCATCATAAACTGACTCATAACAACGTTAGCTATAGTTGGGTATATTTGAAATCGCCACTTTTTGGTTGGAACATGACAAAACGAGACCTCGGTCTCTTTCTTACTCAAACGATTTCATGAAGAATGTTAGAGCTATACCGCGTTGTTTATTATATGTCATATAATAAATCACAAACATAAATCTCGGATAATAATCACGATGTCTTGTACCTTAAAAACCATGAACTACGACGACTAAGATCCTAGAATAACCCAGATTAAAACGGTAAAAATTGCTCAATATTGCGGTGAAAATATTGCGATGGTAGTAGGTGGAATAGATTACTTTCACACATGATAACTCATTATTCACATGGTCTTATTAGAATATATGATAACTTCTTGATGAAAAGTTCTTAAATGCGAAAATTTGCGATGAAAAATGAGCGGACCTAAGTATTGTATGTAGCAACTTTATGTTATTTAATTTCAGCACAGCGCCACCCGTACAAAACAAATTCATAATTAGTTTAGATTAAAGAGAGCATTTTCACTAATTATGCTGTCAAAACAGCAAACAAGAAGTACAATTAAATAATAACCTACAAGTTTTGGAACTAAAGAAAAGTTAATGTGAGTAAGCATGAATTCACGCGAACATCAAAAGCGGCGTTGTGTGCAGTGAGGTGATTATATCAAGCTTTAATTTACGATTTACCTAATACTAGGGCTGGCTTCACATAAATTGCTAACGCCGGACAATGATAAAAAAAACCGGGTTTTTGGTCGAAAACCCCCCAAAACTAAAGCAATACACACCTTTTGTGCCTTGTGTTTTTCTATTCTATTCTGTCCTAAATATCTTCAGTATACAAGTGAAGCGGTTTCGGATTGTTTCACTGCCAAACTTGCCTTAGTTGGATAAAACAACGTTCGCCTGCGCGGCGTGTCACGCATCGGTAAACCACCGGTTGCTAAGCTTTGGCAGATTTCCCGAAAGAAGCTTTTCGCTCGTCCGTACTCCACTGGCCATTTCGCTACGCATACTCTATAATTGCTGTATTAATAGCAAATTACTACTCCTCTAGCTGCTCAATTGTTTTAAAAGAAAAGTTGTTTAAACTTAAATATAAAAACACCTTGATAAAACTCACTCAGATTCTATTCAAGAGCTTAGGCAAACATAGAAAAACTTATTTGTAAAGTACAATAAAAGAAACATAAGTTCAGTAGTAGCTTCTGTTTTGTTTCTTTAAAATACAAAAAATAACAGAACTATGAGACCTTGTCAGTTGAGAAACTTCACCTGGGGGGTAACCACGTACTTATTTTTATTCTATGCATTTATTTTAATACCTTAATCTGAACGGCTCAGATTGGTACCACACACTCATAAATGACAATAGACTGAAGAAAATAAGAGAGATATATAATGAGATGGAGCTATATAAACTCCCATTAATGCAAATAAATTGTTCTGATTTCTTTGGCTAAATGTCTCTGGTCGACTTATGAACGCTGAGCGATATTGGTGGTGACAGTTAGCAGGGCAGTTCAGTTTAAGGCCTTAAACTGGATGAATTTAACTGTTCGTGTTGAGGCCCCTGAATCGAGTCACCTTCACAAGTAAAGAGAGGAGCAAGTCGTTCGTCCGATGGTAAGTCCCACGCTTGCCCATAACAGCTATAATAAAAAATAACGTGCCGGAAACCAGCGCGTTTAAGACGCGTTTCGAGAAATTTTTAAGGTTCAAATTAAGTTCACGTTATGACATCACGCGTATTCGGCAAGTAATCTCATATAACATAGCAAATAAGTGCCTAGAATTCAAGCATAGAGTGGTTTTGATCTCGTGACAATTGGCGTATCCTTGATCGAAGATTGCACCTCAGTAATATATTTTATTAGCTCCCCGTGGTGGGTCACGGCCTAATCTTCCTCCTGAAAGTGGGCCAGACCAGTGCCCAGCTGTGAAGGTTGATGAAGATCAATCCTTTTTAAATAGATATTTAGGTATTTTATAAGGAAAAACAAATGTAACATTTATCTTGGTGGCAAGAATATATTTTCACTAAGGCCAAATGGCCTATTTGAAGCCCCTCAGTCCAATTAAGCTGTAAGTTACGTGTACGTCTAATGTGTTTAAATAGTGAGTAGGTAACGCAAGTGCCATTATTAAGTGGGTGGCAATCGGTGTTAATAAGATTATAGATATCAAAATCGGCCTCAAATAACAATTAACGTTAATTAGTTTAACTGTGTGTAATTCCTTTTCTGAAGATTCACAAACTTTAAAGTTCATTTTCATTACAAGTTGGTAAAAAGTTTTCATGGAAAGGAAATTTGTTTTACAACTTCCTTTCCTAAAATATCTACAAGTTTTCAACTTAATTACTTACTTCAATAAATATTTGCCTTGTTCATAGTCATTCTATGAACGTAATATAGGGATAGAGGTTAAAAATATGTTGGTACATAGTTTGTTTGTATTCAAAATTGTTTTTCACGCCCACTGTGTCTCATGCTTTAGCTATTATGCCACAGGAACAGTTTTTTTTTACGAGATAGAACGTATCATATGTCCTATGCCAAAACCTAAAGAATCTAAGTACCTTTAATCAAAATCCGTTTAACCGCTCCAGCGCGAAGAAAGGACCAATAAACACGCAAAATTTCGGATTTATAATAATATGGTTATAATAATATTATAAAGAAGTAAAGTATGTTTGTATAAGGCAATATCTAAAACTGCTGATACGATTCTGTAAATTATTGCACTAATAGGGAGCTAGATTATTCCTGAGTGCTTTAATAAAAAAAGGCTATATTTTATCCCGGAAAAATGATGAGCTCTTCCGGGAAATGAATTAATCGCGGATAAAATTACAGGATGCATTCAGCTTATATTATAAGTAGGATATTTCAGTAAAAGCAAAAGCCACAGATAGGGTGTAAATATTTAGTACAATGGGCAAACACTTGTTTCTAGATCTAGATCTAAGCCATCGCCCGATGTCCTAGACTGACTCCTCTCCGTGCATGGTTGTCTGGAAGAGATCGCTCTGAGCGATAAGACCAGACCGCCCGTTGTTACCCTAATTGTTAAACTTGTTTTGTTCTAGTTTTTAGGTTTTCTTTGTTCTGTGGTGCTTCAATAAAGAGTTTAAATATCTCTGTATCTATCTATATAAAGTTTATAAATGAATTAATAATTAATTTAAAACTGTAGTTATTTAATTTCATAGTTGTAAAACTATTTCTAACTCTTTAATATGCCAGCGTCGACTTATAACGAAACGCATTCAGAACCACGGGTTAATTTTGCGCTTTTGTAATAACACAGCTGAAAATTACCTCTAAAGCCCTTGAGTATCGCACAAAAGGCCCTTCAGAAATGGCCGAAATAGAGAGAGGTTCCGCAGTAGTCTTTGTCATTGAGCGAGCGAGCGAACCGTCTCCGCTTCAAGTCTGGCAAAATTTGCTTTTCTCTGTCAGTTTGTTAACACTCCTCTACAGGAGCGTAACCACGTACTTATTCTTACTCCATGCAGTTCATTTTAAGGCCTTAAACTGAACCACACAATCATAAATGTCAAACGTGACGTGACGTCACTCAAAAATAGGCTGAAGAGAATGAGAGAAAAAGAGAATGAGATGGAGCTATATAAACTCCCACAAATGCGATAACTAATTATTGATGTTATTTGGTAAATGTATACTTTAAGTCGTGGAATGGAACATAGAATACTTTTAATGCCGTAAAAATTAACACTGCGACAATAGCCAACACAGATGAAACCGTGGGTGCATTTGGTAGATATAAAATAGGATTTTCCTTTTCAACCCACTGAACTACGTCTGTTATTTTATTTAGGCTCTTCATGCCCACGATGACAGACAGACGGGCTGACAGAAAGATTGCGTTTCACAGCAATAGAGTTCCATTTTAACCCGTCAGGTTTAGAATCCTTAACAAGTTTAATCTAACTTTAACCAAATCAAATACAGACCAGGACTCTAAGAACCCCAAAATTACTTATTAATCTTTACGTATTTACCCTTTGAGTCTCGACCTCTCTCTTGCTTACAGCATCGGCTCCTACATTTCTTAATCGATGACGTTACACTGTTTAAAATTGTTTGCTATTTTTACTCCACTAAGGTTTATTTTCGTACATATTATATTTTAGATGATCATTTTACACTCATCGCTGGGTTGAAGCAGCGTACGTAACTGTTACGACGGTATTGCAGATATTAAAACGAATCGGTGCATAATGTTGCATTTTCAACCTTGTTTCTTATCCGTTACGAGTGCTAATACACAAATGGACGTATTCAATTCAAAGTACCCGCACTCTTTTTACAATGCTAATGTTTACAGCTGAAAGACAACGTGTATCCGTTAAAAGCTTTTAAATCTAGAACGATGTACATATATCTCAATATTACGAAGATTGAAATGAAATTTTGATTGACAAGCGTTAATATAACATCATTGGCGTAAATTCTATTTATTTCAAAGTGGGGAGTTTAGAGTGGCTTTATTTTACGCCTACTCTAGAGAATTCAGAATGCATTTACATCAAATCATCAATCAATTGCATCGATAGCTTTAAAATATGAATGGCTCATTATTCAGGGGTATGTTGCCAATATCCTTGAGAATCTGTCCCATCTTAGTCTTTACGCGTTTGCCAACTTCGAATAGGTTAAATTAAAACACTAAAGTTAACCTAAAACAAAGTCTAGAATAAAATGCAATTATCTCGGGGAGCTAACAATCAATTTACTTTAGATCCTGACATTAACCTTTTCTAATAAAACCCAACATAAAACTAAGACACTTTAGTAGACAGTAATTCACCTGTTATGCTGCTCCGTTGCTGGGCAAAGGTATCCCCCTAGTTCTTTCCAGAATTCTAGTTCTTACGTCATGTGTGGCCTGCCCACCTGGGGCCTCACCACGAACGGTTAAATCCATCCAGTTTAAGGCCTTAAACTGAACTGCCCTGCTAACTGTCACCTTCAATATCGCTAAGCGTTCATAAGTCGACCAGAGACATTTATTATCCAAAGAGATCGTAACAATTTGTTTGCATTTATGGGAGTTTATATAGCTCCATCTCATTATCTTTCTCTCTCATTCTCTTCAGTAAATTTTTGAGTGACGTCACGTTTGTCATTTAGGAGTGTGCGGTGGCAAACTAGGCCGTTCAGTTTAAGGAATTAAAATGAACTACATGGGATAAGAATAAGTACGTAGTTACCCCCTGGTAAGCATTTAGATCATCCTTTCTGAGCCAACCTAGATAGCATCGACCGCCTTAGGCCAGCCAATGTGTTGTAATCTTTGCCCACCAGTCGAATAAAATTCTGATCAATTCTTGACCAATTCAGATTGATGTCAGTAGAATAGTCTCAAGAAGATTCGCTTACACGGGCGACAGGAAAACGCGACACTAAGTCGTTGCATAAAATGTTTTATATAACAGCAAAGTGACATTTCCAAATCAAAATTTATGTATGTATGTTTGTCGGACAACGTTGCCCGTTGAACCCAATGTATGTACCAGACTTCAGTCTAAATAATATATATTTTTTTAAGTTTATAATTATATGAGCTCAACCTGTTTGGGAGAAGATAATATTCAGACAAAATAACATTTAAAAATTTGAATTAGACACAGGATTAAGAGAGAAGTCTTTAAAAAAAATCATTAGCCTATTATCTTAAATTTTTAATGAAATATAATGTCTATAACGTATTCGATGATGATATTCTTAAAACAAACTCAATGCGTGGTAAATATCTCGTTTTCAATGATAACACTAATATTAGTGACCATGTTACTTGAAGTCTACGATGGTGCACGCTTACCTATAAATAACCTACCGGGCTTTGGGTGGTATGCTGTCTTCTAATATAAATCATCTATTTTAAAAAATACCACTAAGATTTATTTATTTCATTTGAAACGTCGGCAACCTATTACAATAATAGAAATGATGGCGTGGATAGCAGCTAGACTCAGCATTTTAGATTATTTAAATAAGGCTTGAGATTTTAACTATTCAGACGATGAAGAATAAACACCGCATTTCTAGACAGTAATTAATAAGTTCACTGGATTCTTACAAGCTGAATCATTATTTACCTGCCTGTCCGCCGAACTTTAATCCGAAATGAATTAGAGCCTACCCTTATATTCTACTAGCTGCGCCCCGCGGTTTCACTCGCGAAATTCCAGTTATTCCGCAAGTACTCTGCGTTTCCCGTGTTCATACGAAAATAAATAACTGAAGATCGCGGAACAAAACAAAAGTAAAAACAATTGTCAAAACAAAGCCTTGTGACCTCACACAGAGAAAAAAGCACTTTCAGTTTTTCACAAATTTTCCAATAATATGGGCAATTGTTTGTTAATTGTCTTTCTCAATTGTTTTGCGGTAATAACCTGATCGAAACTATTACTAACATTTTGAAACAAAAATAGCCAAATCAGTCAAGTTCTTTTCAAGTTATGGCGTGAGCAAGGGAAATAGGAATTCAATTTTTATATAATTACAGTAATTGATTTTTACGGGATGAAAAGTATCCAATGTGTTATTCCAGGGCCCAAAGTATTTATATACCGAGTTTCATCAAAATACATTCATCCGTTGTGGCGTGAATAGAAGACCAACACACCTTGTGCGAAGCGAAAAAACGTGTATAATAGAGATTTAAACGAAATTAACCGTTGATACTCAAGAGTATGAAATGCAAAGGCTAAATAAAAAACCAGCTTATCTTGGCTTTAGTGACACGGCCGTAAAACGAAAACGAAAACTGCCGACTATTAAACTTCCATATATCTCTCTCTATATAAGATATCAAAGTAAAAAGCATATAAAAGAAACAGCACATAAACTACACAAAAAAAAAAAATCTGCCTTTTTTTTTTTTTTTTTTTTTTTTCTGTGTTTGCCTTTTCTGCGCCAATCCCAGATCTCTAGTCTGTTTTTCTTAAACTTGCGTAATTTTGAATCAATTAACATGTCTGGAAGTTAGGAGATTCTAAGTAATTTTGTAAGTAGGTCAAACGCGGTCTCGTTACATCACTAAACACAACCTGTGCAAACTAGATTAGATGCTCAAACTGACTAAATGTGAATAAACTTTATCACATGAAACGGAATATAATAGCTACAAACTTAAACAAGGGATAGTATAATATTGTTAACTTGTGACCGGGCATAATTAGTCGGCAAAAAGACAAGCCGTTATAATTGCTAATAACATAACCTAACCTAAGTATGTGATCGTGATGCGTTCTTCATCATCAACCCATAACGTCCCACTGCTGGGCACGGGTTTCTCCTCACTTTCGTGAGGAGGGTTAGGCTATAATCCACCACGGGGGCCCAGTCCGGATTGGTGGATAACATACCTACCTCCGAAATAATTCTCGGGTAGGTATGTGGGTTTCTTCACGATGTTTTCCTTCGCCGAAAAGCGAGTGATAATTACGTACATATGTTTTACAGAAACACGTTGGTACGTGCCCGCACTGGGATTTGAACTCACGATCTTCTGATTGGAAGGCAGACGTTCTCCCACTAGGCTACCAACGCTTCCTATGCGTTATTATAAAAAAAAAATATAATCTAACTGACCGCTGGCTACGTTCCCAAAATGCTGGCAGCATTGCCACGTTAGAAGGCAATGCGAATTCAGTCTTTAAGTATAAAAACAAAGGCGGTGTTTTAATCTCACAAAAACATGAAAATGGCTGGTTCGTTTTCGTTTTTTTTTGTTGTTTTCGTATATCTTATCATCATCATCATCAACCTACATGGCCCACTGCCGAGAACGGGTCTTCCTTCACTTTTGTGATGAGATTGGTTGGTTTGGTGGAAATCATACCTCTGAAATAATTCTCGGGTGGAAGTGGGTACATGGGTTTCCACACGATGTTTTCCATCACCGAAAAGCGAGTGACAATCAAGTACATATGTTTTACAAGAAACACATTGGATAACTAGCCCGGAAAATCGTCAAATATGGGAAAACTGAAAGTGCGTATCTCTGTGAAATTTTCGTATGATATTGCGAATTTTTTTTCGAGATCTGCAGTTGTTTCTGTAAGTCATCGCTTCACTATTCCCAAGTAACACTTGCAGGAGACTGGAATTACGCGGGTGAAGGTTAGGTTCTAGTTAGGCTATGGTAACAGTAAAGGCATTTCGATTAGTTTCGTGCAGACGCCCAGACCTGACAGGGCCATTTAGGCTAGCGTGTAAGGTCTTCAATCACACAGCGAGCACGCATTAGCACCCTAATGAATAAAAAATGTGAAAACTGTTCTTCGGGGCCACTTGGGTACATACGTAAGACGATCGTTTCGAATCAAGTTAACTAGGATCAAACATTCCGTTTCATGTATACTGCAAAATATATTTCAGGGGTTGTGCTCTGACGTCATAGGCCTGAGATATTCGAAACGCGTATGAAGTCGCGTACCTAATCACGAACAAAATAACATATTATTATATCGTACATTTGTATCACGATATTTGAAGGGATCTCAAATTAACCTTGGCCTTTGTAATTTAATTTTGAACTATTTGAGTTTAGAAATTTCTTAGATGTTTTTGATATTATTTTAAATTGCTCAATCCTCTATTTGGTAATTTTTTCACATTGCTTTGTTAGGAAAAATACTAGACTATAATATTTACCTACTTGAAAAATATATTTTTTATGGATTTTTGAACTCTTTGGCGTCATAATCAATCGTTAGCTTTTAATCGTCTACTTCTCGAAGTATGTTTGTCTCCTGATGGACGCCACTGAGCCCAATCTTCAGCTCCTCATTCAGTCTTTACTAACCGTTTTCCGTAAGTAGTCACTCCACCGGGCATCCTTCACTACGTTTGCCTAGTCGCTTTTTAACAATGATAATAGTACCAAACGTATTGGATCTTAGGTGTTTGTATTAAAGTTTATTTGAGTTTGATTCATTTCTAGGGTTCCTTACCTCAGATTTGTTTCGATTCCGTCTGTCTTTCTGTCCTATCGGACGCTCTTCCTCTGGAATTTACACGCGTCTTTTGTTGTTGCTTGCTTTTTATTTTGGCTTAAGTGTTGTCCTCCTGTTGTAGTTTATCATAACAATTGACTTATTTTTTATTTTTCTCTATATCTAAGAGGCTTACGTGTTTGACTTGTAAAAGTGCATTATTTTTACCTACTGGCAATATATGATTTGAGTTTTTGAGTATTGAGTTTATTAGATTGGTTAATTGGAAATGTTGATACAAATAAATACTGCTTAAATTGTCCATAGTATTGTGTCTAAAGCACAGGCTGGCAACACTGCAAACGTAACCTCCAGCCACGGCCTGAAATACCCATTCTGAAGAAATGAAAGAACAACACAGTTATCTTCAATCAATATTTATAATCGGAATTGACAATTTGTTCCTTACTCTTATGAACATAAAGCTTACGAAGTAACCAACGACGGGGTGCTCTGCCAAGACCGAAGGAGCAATAATTGTAGGTAGTATTTACTTAGGCCCAGTGAATTGTTATGGGCGCAGAGTGTTTTGACTCCCTTTGTACGCTCAAAGGCTGTGAGGTGTAACTCAGGCATTTGCCATAGTACCTACATAAATCGTTGATCCCAAAAATAAGGCAAGTCGGGGTTATTCTAAGACTGTGAAGACTGTGAAGAGGAAGATAGTTTGGGAAGTTTTTAATTCATTCCAATTGTTGTACTACTATATTTGTTTGGTTTCCCTAGTTAACCCGTCGCGTATCACAATTAATTGAATTTTTGTTTCAGTTTGTTTGAACCAAACACGCGTCTGTCGAGAAAATGGCTACCATTTCTGCATCTATTGTGTTTATCCATGCCTTTGGTCCAATGATTAATAAAGAATATTTTAGATAAGTTTAATTCTATCCAGTCTAGTGCACGTGGAACATTACTGGGTACTGATCGGGTTACCAGTTTGAAATCAGCTTGAATAGTAGATATTTAATATATGTTTCTTTTTCAGCAGGTTTTCTTAGAAACTTAGTGCCTTTAACGAAATAACGCACAATCAATATTCACCGGGCAGATTTTTTTTTATAGCTGAAGCTCATCTCGTTGTCATCACCCAAATAATCAAGCAAAGCAAAGAACCCATATTTATTTATTCATATTGTTCTTTAATAAGCAATAGGCATGTTTGCACGTCGCGTGTTCTTGGCAATATTCTTTCATTTCCTTCCTTCTTTTATTTCTTTAATTTTCACGCTTCTGTTTGTCATTTGCCGCCTTTTATCTGATAAGGGCAGAGTACTTAAATATATCTTTTATGAACTTAATCCCTCCGACCGTTTCCAAAACTGAAGCTCAAGTAGTACCTACCAACTTAATTCCAAGCTAGGTGAAAAGTTTTAAAAGTGTCTTAATTCCTTAAAAGTAAAGTGACAAAAAATATAAAAGTGCCTAGATATAAGTGTTTTCTGTGTGACGCGCCTAGATGTAAAGTCACGTATCTTAGTTAGATATCCTACCTTATTTCAACAGAGTCGCAATACCCAAAATATGTTTTTTATATTTACTCGGCACGTCTCTTAATTATGACCAATCGTTGATTTTCTTTTGTTTAAACCGAATGCAGACCGAATTTCGAAGAGTTAATACTTTTTCAAAGGGCTATTTAGAAAATGGTTAAAAAGCTCAAAACATGTATTTTCCATAGTTAGTTAAAGAAAGAATAAATCAAAGTTGTTACACCTAGATAAATGTATATAATCGGAAAGATGGATCCGTCTACACATTAGGGGCCGGATTACAAATAAATTTCTATCCAATATCCATAAATGAAAAAAGTTTTGTTGACTTGTATTCCTCAAGCCATACAAAAGAGTTAAAAAAGTGTGGGTGATTTCACATCTGGGGTAATATAAAATGACCCAGGTGCACACAATAAGGAAATTGGCTGTGACGTCATTCTTTGTACTCTTTGTCAAAATCTCCAATGGGAATTCAATGCAGTTCTGATAACGATGCCTTACGTCAGTCAGTAAAGGGACTCCGACTTTCTTACAAGGGAAAATCACTTGTTATGCGAAAGGGCTTTCAGCTGTCCTTTAGGATTCAAGATATGGTGGCATGAACTATTACGGACTAATACAATTAATTGTAAACTACTTTTATAAAGCTTAAATATGTGTTTGTGTATTTATAATTATGTATGTGTGTTTGTTACTATTCAGCGCTGAAACGTCTAAATAAATTTAAATGTGGTATGTAGAAATGTAGATACATTTTTGATTAAGGAAAATTGTATAGTTCCTGTGTTGAATCATTGTCCAAGCTAACCGTAATCCTGAATGAAATGTGTCAGATTAAATTTAGTAATTGTTTTAATTGAAACATTTCAATGTTCTATAGAGTGTTCAACAATTCAATGGCCGACTTTCAATTATATTTCCAGTATGAAATACTACTCTTTAATTTCCTTAATTATTATTAAAAGCCTATAATTGTTTATGGTAGGTTAGCATTTGGCCGTAACCTCGTCCGATGGTGAACATGTTTTGTCCATTACTTAAGTGACTAGATACTTACGGCAGTAGGGCTCCTGGTACGGCCGCGACTGGAGAAGTGCTCAATGACTTCCCAGTTCGACTTCTTAGGCGCCGGGGTCTCTGCCGGGGACGGGGAAGTCCGAGGCGCGGCGGTGGGGGTGCTTCGCCCCGATTCATCGCCGGAACGCGCGGCGTTCGCGGCGGAACGCAGGGACGCGCAGCGCCGCCCGCGTAAGGCATCCTAAAAATAAGAATGACATTTAAAATCACAGAACAAACAACAATAGTGGTAGGGCTCTTCTGCAAAATTCCGCATGGGGAAGTACCACACCTTTGCCAGATATTCATCCGCCAAGCAGTAGTATGCAAACTTTACTGTCTCCGGTGTAATTATAGGGCATTTGAGACTTTAGAGCCGGTGTCTCGCGGTGACGAGCGTAGTGCGGTGCCATAATGGATAGTTCTGGGTGACACTGTAGCTGTTATGGGCAGACGTGACGCTTATCATCAGATGAACGACTTGCGCGTCTCCTTACTTAGTATTATTAAAAAAAAACTTAAAGTGTCAGGAAGTACATAGTCTCTTATCCTGACGGTCAGTACGGACGTATGTCGTCCGTAGCTATTGAAAACCGTGCGGGCGTTGTCAGCGCGTAGCTAAATGCCCGCACGGTTTCCGTACGATAACCACGGACAACCAAAGTCAGGTTAAGACCAAAAAAAAAAAAAAAGAAAAAAAAAATTTAATTAAAATTAATTCTTAATATCATATGAATGCTAGGTCCCAACAACCATTTTCCTAAAACATTACCAATACGTAGTTAAGCTATGCTAGGCGTAAAGTTGTCAATTATAATATTTAATGAAAACAAACTGAGACGGCACAAAGTGATGTATTCCGTAGCTAAATGAG
Organism: Campaea margaritaria; assembly: GCA_912999815.1. Lineage (NCBI taxonomy): Eukaryota > Metazoa > Arthropoda > Insecta > Lepidoptera > Geometridae > Campaea > Campaea margaritaria. Next base: position 15,840,228 of record OU538788.1, read on the forward strand.
TATACTGTACTTAATTAATATAATTACAAGGTTCAATTTATTAATTGAGCCTGTGATTAAAATAAGCAGCGGCAGCACGGTGTGTTGATTTCTGTAGAATGTAGTGTGAATGTGACTGCTTTAGGTGTATGTAAGGTGGTCCATAATATATTCAGCGAGTTGAATTTATTAATTTACTACGTTAATTGTAATGCTCAAAGATTTAATTTTACTCTCTATTCATTAGATATTTAGATATCTAGAGACATAGATCATAAGACACGAGATCTAGACATTTAGCTCGTAAAGGCCCACTTACATCAAACGGTTTGACTTCAAAAGTATTTTTTTTAATACTTACGCTGTAAGGAATAATAAAGTTATATAATCAGGATACTATAAGGTAAGTATATCAACGCTAGAAAGCGTAAACGCTGTAACCCTTTGACCGACCCGAAAATACTTTTTTTACATATTTGGAAACAAACGCTGTAACCCACATTTCAACGTCTCCTAGGAACTTTAGGATATAACCAAGGTGGCAGTATTGTAGCTTTGTATGTAACACACCAAATATCCAAAATTAACGTTTTTAGGTCGAGTAGATATTGAGTTAAGAATTTTTTTCAACAAAAAAAAAGTTTGGTGAACAATTTTGCGTTTCAAGGTTACAGCGTTTACGCTTTCTAGCGTCGATATACATTGTTTGTACGTATAAGCTTTGTCAATTTTGATTACACAGTCTTTTAGGAGAGAGCTGTCAACAATAGCTTTTAATTGAAGTTGTTTTTGCTTCTTTTGACTCGTCAGACAGACAATAATTCTAAAAATGGTAATTAATTATGATTAAACATCGTTTACATAACATTTTGATATTTATTTTGAAATCGCTTTTATTTTGGTACTTATAGATTATAATTATTGTAATATTATTACATTATATTGTACTACCCATGTTTACCAATTGTAATTTTTCTGTACTGTGTTTATTTTTGTTTCTGGTGTACAATAAAGAGTTTTTCTATTCTATTCTATTCTATTCTATTCTATTCTATTTGTTATTAGATGTACCTACCTGTCCATTATTTCGCAAAAGTTGTCCGGAACATTGGATTGGAAAATTTGAGAAAAATGTGACATGACCTGTTTTAAACCCGGGAAATGCAGAGTGCTTACTTGCGCAAAAACTGGAATTACGCTGGTGAAGCCGCGGGACGCAATTAGCCTACAATATTTATACATCACTAATTAAAAATTTAAACGTAAAAATTTGAATACTGCCCTAAAATAACTTATAACAATAAATCATGGAAAGTAAAGTCTTATGTCCATTAGAAAGGCTATTTAAGCTTGTAAAAAGATAAACACAAATGATTAATCCAAAAACAACAGGTCAGCACTAGCTTTCTAGGGGTCAACTGAAAACCGACCCTGTGTTTGTCACAGCGTTGAGTTTACCACAATAATTACCCAGCAGTGTACTCCGAAGTAATTGTCAGGATTCCGGCGTGGTAACACGACACGTTTTAGGTTTATCTTGCCTGGCCGCTACTCACTCTAACCACCTAGGCTCGTAACGTGCTTGTTTTGAGCAGCCAAAATTATGTGCAGAAAGCAAGCGTATATTACACATTTTTAATTCCACGTCGCGGTGCGTTTACGAAACGCATATAAATTTATAGCGCGTTATGGCGTCGTTTTTTTTTATTTTAGTTCCTGTCCATCCAAAGGTTGTCTGTCAGAAATAGCTGTAAGCAATAAGGCAGTCCAAAGTACAACTTTTTTTTTATTATTTCTTGTATTGTTACTTGTTATTATGGTGTCAATAAAGAATTATTCTATTGTATTATTATGTTAACACGTCACGTTTGTCATTTATGAGTGTGTGGTGCCAATCTAGTCCGTTCAGTCTAAGGCCTTAAAATGAACTGCATGGAATAAGAATAAGTACATGGACTAGTTACCCCCAGGTCTCTAACGCTCGTCAGTGACGTAGCATTGGAAGGACTTCCCTGTCATAGTTTTGCCACAGTCACAACCACAGGTGTAAAGAACTACCTACATAAGTAATGAGGGGCTTTACACAATGTAAACGCTGCGATTTAACATATCGCAAGCATACAAACGCGTCGGTACTGACGCGGTGCTTAGTGCTTATTCCGCAGAGAATGCAAACATACGGATTAGCTTAGTAATGTGATATTGTAGGTGTATTGGCAGAGTTCCGGAATCAGCTTACAAATAAATCCCGTGCCGTATAAAGCGACCCTAGCTTGAGCCTCGGGTGTCGCGGCTTTACGCGAATTAATTAATGTTGTCAAAATACACACGTAATTACACACATGTCTCGTGCAATTTACTAACTGGCGCACATATTCGTATTTTATTTATAGGCATTTGACGGCTTCCATGGCGTAAGTGGCTGAGCCAAATACGAAGAGTGTGAAATGCGTGAGATTGCGGGTTCGATTCCCGGGTGGGGCAACAATTTGTGGGCCTATAATCCTTGTAGTCCTGTTTTTTTATGATTTGTAGTCTCTTGAGGCTACATTGTAAATCTTAAAATTATTTTCGTGATAATAATGCCAAGTAAGATAATAGTAGGTAGATAGTAGTAGCAAATTGCCTACACCACAAGTAACTTGTATCAACAAGATCGTTTACCTGGAGCACCTACCTAGGTACGTAACATTCACGGCGGATCTTAGAGGTGATTCAAAGCAAACAGGGAAATCCTTCTGTGATTGCAGTGCATGTGTACTATCCTGCCATTTCACTGTAAAGACCGGAGGCAATTGTATAATTGTACAAAATCAATATAGCTGCGAGAGGACCATTTCCATCCAGCGCCGGAAGATAAATGATTAGAGGAAATTGTAACTGCATAGACAGGGACGGCGCTTTCAATCAGGGAAAGGGACGGCTCGTTTAGTTACTCGGTGGTGAGCTGGTGACGCAGCGGGAGCTTGTGCCCTTTGCAACGGAACGTCGCCGGGTTCAGTCATGTAATTACTTAATTACCTGAGTTATATACAGGTTGCAACCGTTCTGTGCTGTTGTCAGCGGTTGACAGCAACCCTCTCAGAGGCCTTTGGACGGCCCGACAAACTGACACCAGAGACTGGCACTACCAATGCCTCCGGCAAACAAACAAGTTACTCCGTTCTATAAAAAAGTAATATGAACGCCGAAATTGGACTACTAACTTTGTACACCGGTGATTAATATCAGGCTAGCGGGCGGACGAGTTGAAAACAAACATCTACCGTCTATTGGGCTCGGTAAACAAACACGCGGCATAACGGCTGCTTATAAACAGCCACAAATTGATTACAGTTTTATTGAGATAGTAGAGCTCTTTGAAGTGAGTCTGTGATATTGATATTGAAACAAAACGTGGGGTTTTGTTTAGTCTTCGTCCTCGTACATATTCTTGTCGGTTATGCCGTTTTTAATTGTTATTTTTGGGTGTGTTCTATTTGCAGTGTTAGTCTTTGAAACACTTATTTATTACGATGTGGGCTCCGTGGAGAAGTGTTTATAGAAGCAATAATCTCATCACTATAATTACTTTTGTAATTTTTCCTACACACATTCTGATCACATGTTCGAATGTGCTGAGAGATTTTTGTTCAGCGAAGAGAAGCAGCTAGCATTTGGTCATTTTCTCAGTCGCTAAAGCTGTTTGGTTTTATGCTTACCTTTCATATAATTAACAACTACATTTTTCTAGGATTTTGCGCCTAAACAATAACAAGTTAAATATTAAAACTGAATGTCACTCGAATACCTCGAAGCCTTCGAAAGGTATATTAAATAACAAACCACAAATCCCCATTAGCCATTTCAATAAGTAATATAATCGAAACTCCTCAATTCAAAAGAGAATTTCACTCCAAACTTTGTAGAAGTTCCTTCTACTAACTCCGGCCTATTTCGAATTTAGTTTAGCCGACTCGCCGACATTTAAAATGTTAGGTAACAAGCGGTCTGGTAGCCACGTAAATCAAGGCCGACTTCTCCCGAACTTTCTGATAGGGATGTTCAGATTTGATTGAATAATGAATAAGCAAACCCGGGGAGGATATTTATTATGAACATAATAAAGCCCTGATCTATTGGCGAATAAGCTATTTGCCCGTATTTGCTTGTTGACGGTTTAACTCGGCTTATCTCAGAGCCACATCGGCAAGCCAATGAGTCATGTTCGAGCTTTCCTGCTGTTTTACTAGTGATCTCCGCTACTATCGTTTATTCTGTAACGTTCCTAACCACTGGGTCATCGGTTCAAATCTATTAAGCAACGGTCATATTATCCGACTAATGATTCTTAATAGATTTGGACGAGTGACCCGAGTGCAATAACGCATCTATAGGTAGTTTTGATACAAGTATTTAATTCATATTACACCCAGTTTAAGCCGACAAACTCACCAGCGTCTTGAGAGCTTCAGGCGATTGGGGTTACCTTCGGTTTACGATAATAATATAATAATATTATGTGTAAATACCATAAGTATTTATAGATAATGAAGAGGGCAAGATGTTGCTTTACACCTACTCACAATAATTAAAGAACTCCAAATAATCAGCCAACTAATTATTCGAGAATTATTTCTACCCACAAACCTCCCACGCCATAATATGTTCCATGATATAATTTCCATTATTTTGTTTGTTTTGGTTTATCTATTTTATTCTGAGACTGATATTCTGATTTTCTGGTGGATAACAGAAATTAACTACCTCCGAAATAATTCTCGGGTAGCCAATGTGGGTTTCCTAACGATACTTTCCGTCACCGAAAAGCTAGTGATAATTACGTACATATATTATGTTTTTATAAGAAACACATTGGTACGTGCCTGGTAGTTAGATACATTGGAAATGGAATAAAACTTCTAAAAAAGTTTTTTTTTTTTTTGTTAATTTATTTAAAGGACTTTGTCGCTAGGCGACCACATCGTCCTGTAGAAACAATACACAGAGATTAAAAAAACAACAAAACAGTAACAAAATTAACAGTTTTTTTGTCAAGGCTAGATCTGCTAACCCATACAATATTTTGGCTTCTTCTGATGTGGGACAAGACAAAGTACTGTTCAGAAGTCCAATGTGCAAAGTTCTATGTCCACCAAACATTGATCTTGGAATGTGTCCCGAGCGTAATCTAAGAGCAGTCTTTAAATAATTCCTATCCAATGATATATTGTCTATCCATGGGTCTAAAAAAGATGCAGTGACAATAATTATATAGCTTTAATTCCGCTTAAGTTCTCACATGAATGTAAGCGAGGATTATTGAAAGAGGACCTAATCCCTAAGCTAACCCTTTACGTAAAACATTGAAATCCCTAGCTTGTTGCCGTACCGAAAAAGTGTAATTTGGCGTTCATCTAAAACCACCCATAAAGTTCCGACTGCAACTTAACACATTTAATATTATATTAGAAAATATAGAACTTTAAAATTATATAATAAACCTTGACACTGGCTAAATCCAGAAATCGTTTGAAGTGAGCTATAAAAGCCGAACCAGCAGTGGTCTAAAATAAGTTATTGAGTGTGGCCAAAATCATGTTGACCTTTCGTTTTATAGGTAAATATATTGATTTGTTAGTCGCTAGCGAAGGCTATCTAGAAAAACCGGTTGCTAGCTCAAAGCAGTCGTATATCTATGCTAATATTACAAAGAGGTAAAGTTTGTTAGGTTTTAGGGGTAACCCCTGGATCTACGGAATCGATTTTGAAAATTCTTTTACCAATAGAAATCCATGGTATTTGTGAGTGTGAGACTTGTGAGTGGCGCAGCATAAGGCAATGGGCAGACGAGAATGTAGCGTGACGTGGGACGTGCAGTGCGGCGCTGTTGCTTCGATACATTTTGTTAGAAAAAGGTGTCAAGTGACGCCTGCCACACGAAAATTTTAAAAATGGCATCCTCGTTGAATTTATTGGTGCTATATTCTCTGACGGGCGCATTTCCGAAGCACTGGTAGAGTTAATGAAATTCCCTTTTCTTGTGCGAGATTCAGACATGAGTCACTACTTAAAAGGGAAATGTCCTTTTTCAAACTCAAACCATAATGAGATATCATTTGTTTATTAGATCATAATATTCTGACCTACTTTCTATTTTTCTCAATGTATAAGAAGCTTAACACTTTGACTGCTAAGCCGTTTCGCTTGTCCAGCCACGGGTGCGGCTCTGCACGCGCCATAGTGTTTTCCCATACAACAACCACAATAGCTGTGTTTTCCCGCACTCGTGGTAAGTTATGAAAAACACGACAGCTGTGTTTTTAGCAGTGAACGTGTTAAAAAAAATGTAATATTTTTGCGTAGTTGCAATAAATGACTTGAGTCTTGAGATTTGTCTGGCTTGCCGCTAGGGTTGTACCAAAGCATGTGCCCAATAACCACAACAGGTGAAAGTAAATATAAATCAATTTTATAAACAGTATGCAAATGAAAGCGGGGAGTAATTTGGAAGATACCTGACTATTAGTCAAATGAAGCATACTCCGGAGCGTACCCTGGGAATATGAATTATTAATAAGGTCTGGAACTTTGGAAATGAGAGGGTACAGGTACACGGGCTAGGTGGTCAGGCAGGTGAAGATTTTGAAGAATTTTTAAGGACTCGTCTTTTTTAATTCAATATCTAATCAACCCAACCTTTGACGCTCCGTTGCTTCTTTTTATCCAAAGGTTGAGAGAAGACATTGCTTTTAGCCATAAGCCCGCCTATTGTACTATATTATTATTATGTCGCTAAGTTGTATTCCGTAAGTGCCTTGTGTTTTTGAACTGGTGGACAATAAAGTATTCTCTATTTTTATTCTATTAAACTTGTCTATTTCAAATTGCTCTTTTATACTTAATCAAAATACAATATAAAATATATCTAACTCTCACAAAACAAAAAAGTATCTTCAAGTGGATAAATAGCTTCTTACGAGTAGGTAGTTATACTGAAACACAACTTTTACTAAAGTGTTTTCTTAATAATTATATTCGTGTGCCTAGAACTTAGAAAACGGATTTTGAAAACGGAGTTAACAGATAAAATTCCATGATGTAAATATAAGCGTCCTTATTAACGAACAAGTATTATCGTCTTATTATTAAACAGAATTCAATTCCAACTGCAAAAACTGAATTCGAACCGTTATTGCAAAAAATATGCGAAGCAGAACATTAAAAAATGCTCTCGCATTTAAACTCTGTTTACTCGTGAAGGTTGGAAACATTTCCACATCAATAACATTCCAATACAATAGGGTGACGTCGAAGGCGCACGAGTATTCTTCAGGGCTGGCGGAACTTCCGCCGGAAGGTGTCACCCTCCCGCCCCTCTTGAACCCAAGCTGCGTGAAAAGCCTGTCTTTGAAACATACTCATTTCATTTTGAAACTGTGATAACTGAACTAATTTCGTAACATGCCTTCATTAGAATAACATACTTATTATCTTAAGTGTGCAAACATTACTGTGTTCCGGTTTCCAGCGAAATTACTGGGCATAATATGAGACGTTAGAGCCGATGTCTCAGGGTCACGAGCGCAGTGCAGTGCCGCGCCAGATTATTCAATACAAAGTTCTGGGTGATGCTGTAGCTGTTATAGGCAGGCGTAGCGCTTACCATCATGTGAACGATTCACTCGTCTCGTTACTTAGTCAAATTAAAAAAAACTAAGAAAGCTAGTACTTTATTATAGCACAAGGTTTTATCACAGGGAATAAAAGGTAAGTAATCCATAGACAAAAAAAGTCAGGCACTAATTAAAGCTCTCTTGTAATAAATACTCGACTACTTTTTGAATCGCCTTAAGACATAATTTGTGAGCTGAGAAATGGAATACGCTCAGTATTACGAAGTAGACTAAGAATCATCGGAGATAATCTTTAGAGCGATTCAAAAGACCTTGCAAAAAACTGTGCTAGGATTTATTTGAAATACTGAATTTGTAATGAAGTAGTGTGACAAAGGCCCACAATTATCCACATACCATCCGGGATTAGCAAGCTTTACCACTTTACACGTTGCACTTGACAAATAGAGGTCTGCGCTTTAGTCAAACGAAAGTAGTTCTGTATGATATCAGAAATATCGAACAAGCGGGCACGATCACGAAAACAAAAGTAGATGTGTTTTCACGGTTACAATGACTAGTGGCATTGCCACGGTCAAAAAGGTGCTTTATTTAAAACTTTACTAGAACTGTACCGACAGACATCAAAGGGTCGCATGTGATCGTATCCCGCAAAGTATTTGTCTACCGCATTGTCGATAAACGAACGACAAAATAAAAACATTTGTTCGGATCAAACGTGAACTCGACTCAAAATTAGCTTCAGTGGGACTGTTTATAAAACAGTAGCTTTAGGAATTTGGGTCTTGTTTTCTGAGTCGTAAAGTGTATAATTAGGTGCCAATAGCGGTCGCGAGGTGACCATGCAGTGGCGGTAACAGTAAAATTGGTCTGTAAATCAACCCACTGCGAGTTAAACGGGACTGAATCGATCAGCTCTATGATTACGAAACAAACATTGCACTTTGAATACTTCCTCAACACATAGAGGTTTAATTGCATCGGCGCCGCCGCCGGCGCACAACAAACTGTGGCCACATACAATCTTGAATTTGTTGGCACATGCACCTACTATGTATAAACTAGAACGCTACAATCTTTAGTTACTATGTATAAATCATTAATTCTCCAATAATGGAATCCTAGTATAATATTCTAATAACAAACATAACTCTGACTGTTTCACTGACAGCTGACCCGATCTTTATGAAATCTCGATTCAGGGAAAGGACTTTCAAAGTTTTGTCAACAAAGGCGCGAGTAAAAGTGTCTAGAAAAAAATATAAGCACATTGGTTTTCAGTCATCTTTGAAGCTTAGAAAACTTTTAAGGGTTATCATTATTAGATCTAATTTATTTTCATCTTATAATGGAATTCAAAAGTTTATTAACAATGATTGGCGCCGATTTAAACTGAACATCTTCAGAATTGTTTTAAATTTTAATAAATTCATTGAACTATTTGCATCAAAGGACTTGCTTTTAAAAGTTTTAAAGAATATAATTGGAAAGATTAATACCTTAAAATAATAGGTTGCAAACAAAGCGGTGGAGGACGCGGTGCCAGTCGCTATCAACAGACGACACATTAGTAATTGCAAACCGCTCCATTGCATATCAGGTCAAGACCTCCATATGATATTTTAATCCCGGGAAAACACCTGCGGGAAAACGGGACGCATCCGGGCGCAAGACAACCTTTGAATGGCAGACATCAGAAATAGGGCAGGGTCAAATACTGAAAACGGAGTTAAACTGTTAGTTTTTGCATCTCTTAAATTTTTCTATAACGTATATGTGGTTTCCGCTGTTTCGGATGTGACCTACAAAACGTATACCTGACATTGTACCAAAGCTTCGAAACCGACCATTGATTAAAAAAATAATTGTAGCTGACACACCGGCATAGGCCGCCGAGCTTTGTGGGAAACTATCTTCAAATATCGAATCAAACAATACTCTCGTAACGGCTAGACAGGAATATTCCAGAGGACATTAAACAGTAAATAGTTAACAGTTTTACATTGACGTCTTAAACTGCAGCATAATTTTCGTCCATTTAAACTATTATCATATTTAAAGTTTTATGTAAAGTTATTTACATAAAAGAAACTGTTAGCTTTGCAATTCATGATGAACGTTGGGTTGCTTGCGTATTCTAATACCGAGACGGCGGTGGCGAGGATTCGTTGCATAGTCGATTTAAAGACTTACGTCAAGCGTCTACGACCAGCCTAAATACAAAATAAATCAATTGTTTATCAACTGTTACCGCAATTTCGTTCGGATATTTTTTACGATCGATATTAAAGGATAGTTTTCCTCCAAAGCCCGGTGGCTTGAATCGGCTCGGCGCGTACGGATACTTTTTATCAATATCTCCGTTTCCACTGATTAGATTTAGACGTAATTTACGTATGTTTGCCCAAGTCAGATTCTTGACTACCGAACAGTGAAAACCACATTGCAATCCGGTGTTTTATACACAAACGGTGTGACAAAATACGTAATTATCAAATCTATGAAAAGGAGTCAAACGACAACTGACCAAATTCTTATGTACGAGTATCGAAAATCTTGCTTAGGAGTGAATTAGTTGGTTAAGTTGGTTTGATTATACTTGATTAATTTTTTATTCATCTCTATGTATTTGATACTTAAGTGTTTGACTTGTAAAAGTGCTATCAATATTTTTTTTTTATTGTTACTAAGTAAAAAAGAAAGAAACAAAAACAAAAAAGAAAGAAAAAAAGAAGAAAGAAAGTGAGGAGAGACCCGTGCCCAGCAGTGGGACGTTATGGGTTGATGATGATGATGATGTTACTAAGTAACGAAACGAGCAAGTCGTTCACCTGATAGCAAGCGCCACGCCCGCCCAAAACAGCTACAGTGCCACCCAGAATTTGTTGCGGCTCTGCACTGCACTGTACTGCTGCTGTTAGTAAAAAAAACATATTGGCAAAGGAAACGTAGGTATTTGCTAACAGGCGTCGTCGCTGGTCATGTTAGTAAATCAAGCATTATTACGTAAACTGTATATTTTTTCATTACATTACTTAGTAACGATACGAGCAAGTCGTTTACCTGATGATAAGCGCCATGCGTGCCCATAACAGCTACAGTACCACCAAGAACTATCCATTTTGGCACTACACTGCGGTCATCACCCTAAGAGATCGGGTCCGCCCAACCATAAAGACAATGTAAAACGTCTGCAACCGACATATTGTTCCAAGGCGAGGTGATTCCAATAAATGAATATCCCGATACACTTCCAATAGGTACGGAACACAGAAACGTCATCCGTAAGCCAAATTAGTTTATGGCACGCGAACTCATCATGGACAAGGCTATGAAAGATTGGCGCGTCTGTCATAAAGTGAGCTGCTTTGATCCCACGGGTCGTGCTGACCAAACAGTCCGAATCAAGCCGTGACGAGTCGACCCTTTGTGTCCCGCATTATGGAAACCTGACCGCCTACCGTCTCCCTCACACGTGCCCGTGAGAAATGAAACCGCTGTATTTAAACAATGGCACAGAATAAGGATAGTACTGCATACAGAATGACCACTCTCCACCACACGCAATCCGCGTCCCCGCAACTATCTATTCTGTGCCTCTATCATTGGGACAATCTAGGGAACAGTTATTACTACACCGCCAAATGTAATAGACAAACGGTGTGTATGAATTTTGACATTGGCAGGTTGTCTTTTGTTTTGATCGCGTAGTATGTTTGTGTATTACTCGCACATTTGGCGCGTCTGCAAACGTCATTAATATGTGTGGGTTGTGAAACCAGGCTCTTTGAACGGAGTGTCCGGGATGTGACCGTGGTTATTTTTTTATTTGACTGTGTTCCGGCGAGCAAGTCGTTCATCTGATGATAAATGCCCGAGTAAGATGGTAACTTGAGTCGTTTGAGTGTCATTCAAGTTGTTCGAGATATATTTGGCAATACATACATTATTTTCAATGAAAATGCTTCCGAAGGAATCTGAAAAAATAGATCCTTGTACGATTTATTCATTTGCGAGAAACTTGTAATCTCCAAGACTATAAATAAGATACCGCTGTTTGAGTCGAATTTATCTTCATGGAAGATATTATGGCTGAACAGAAAATGATCGTTATTTTAATGAAAGCATCCTCACAGGTTAATTTATGATAATTTGGTATTTTTAAATGGACTTTGGAAAAATCGAACAGTTTTAATTATTTTTTTGATTAAATTTACAAGTATAACATTGTACAAGAGCCTTGAATTTTAAAAATGCGCGTCGCCTTTGTTAGAACTCTCGCCTACGTTGTATGTTTTCGCTTTTTGGAAACAGATTACACCTCTAGGGTATTAAAGGTTTCTTTTTTCCAAATGAAAAGCAACTTCTGTAAATAGACTTAAGCGTAATTACTTTATTGCCTACGTTTTTGTAGACCTAAGAGATTTTAATTTTAATTTAGATTATGCGATACCATGTTCTTTCTTGGGTCTCCAAGCATGTCGTTTAATGGTTTATACCACCATATTCGGCATTCATCCATTTGAGAAGAAACAGTGAAAAACTTTTAAATATTTTTTTTAGTAGCTGAGCCCTCCTGTTACTAAGATTTGACTATTATCCCAATCTTGGGATAAAAAGTAGTCTAGGTAACCAGCCCTTTTGGTATTATAAAAATATATTTAAGCGCTCGATTGCCGCGGGCGGTGCGTGACGAAAATGTAAGTGCCTATTACATAAAAGAAACTAAACCTCATTACTCAGTTTTACAGCGGTCACCGAATTGTCTTCATGCTAGTAATTTCTTGTCAGTTAAATCAGTCTATAAGAGTTTCAGTTCTATTTCCATGGCGATTAGTCAAAATATAGACCAAAATACCTCGAACGATCGGGGACGAGCGCGTGCTACAAGGTTTACCTACTGAGGCAGGTTCTTGTTTACCATCAGATGTGTCGGCGTCTGCCAGCACCTGGCCACGTCAACACTTTCTAGGAATTCAGTCATCTAAATTTAGTTTAGCGAATTTTAATTTGAGTCTTATAGTAGTACAATTTGAGGAAATTATAATGAGCGCGCTCACACTCCTGCACCAGCGCCGCGTTTACGGCTGACTGTCGTCTGACTGACCCTACTGTACGTACAGTTGGACGCGTATTGCTGGACTTACAGTACATGCAGATATGTACATTGCGAAAGTATATCTGTCACGGACATCGTGACTGTTTTATAGAAGAAGCAGTCTTCGCATCAGTGAGTTTTTTGTTTTTAGAGAAGATTGTTTTTGCCGTCCTTGACCACTTCACCGTACATGAAGCGTCATCCTAGGACACACTGCCGCTTTATACAAACGCAGAAGGCGCTTTGCCAAAATGCATAACGCTTGAGGCGCTATGCCAAGGTTCAAAGTTTCAGTGAGTAGCTCAAGGCCACCCAGGGGGGTATGGACCTTGGTTTGGGTCGTTGCCAGGACAGCGGTGACTGATTACAATATCCCTGGATCGCTAGTGTTAGTAGCGAGCCCGGGCTCTAGTAGTGTTATCTCTATGATTATTTGGAGAGAGTCTAATTGAATGGATATTCGACCTCGCCGGCGAGGTCGGTGTCTGATTGAGTTTACCTCTTAACCAAAAGTTTTCCTTTTAACCAGATTATCTTTCTTTCAAAACTGATACTGTACCATGGTTACCTGTGTGCACGTATCTACTCTCTTTTTCGGCACAGTGATGGATTATGAACGAGTATTATTTTTTATGCCATAAAAAAAGAAGGAGAGAAAAAAAAGATAATCACCCAATGCACACAATTAAAATGGGCCGCATTCAAAAGCTGGAAGATGTTTTTAATCCCGATAAATACCATAAATTCTCAAGTCCTGAGTCTATAACCAAAGTGTTCTATCAATCCTCACGTAAAGTACCGAATCGTGGACACTTACCCAAGACAACATCCATGCAATAGAAGTAGCCCAACGTGCCCAGCGTACCAAGTTAGGCATCTCTCTGAGAGATAGGGTTCCTAATGTGAAAATTAGACGTCGAACACGCGTGTTTGATGTCGGACAGCGCATTACGGAGCTCAAGTGGAGGTGGGCAGGTCACTTGGCAAAGAAAATCGATGGCAGTTGGTCGAGAGTGGTCATATAATGGTAGCCCAAGAAATGCGTAGAGACCAGCAAGCATAACACCTGCCGGATGGCTTCATGACATCATCAGAGTCAGGGCAGTACGTTGATGAGATTATCGCAGGATCGGAAAGAGTAGTGTGCTAAGAAAGAGGCCTATCTCCAGCAGCGGATCGATACCAGCTGATATGATGATGATGATATGAATAACTTTAAAAGCAGGTCGTTCGCCTTATGGTAAATAACACGACTGTCTCCAGTGCCACTCAGAAGTTTGCATTTGTTACCCTGAAACACCGGTTTGTCTCATTTATTGGCAAATTATATAATAGACAAATAGTTGATAGAATCAGGTTGGTGGTTGTTGGGTGATTGGAGGTTGGGGTGTGGTTCGTGCTTCGTAGGTAGTTCGTGGTTCATGGTGTGCGGGTAGTAGGTTGTCAGTTTTTGATAAATAAATGAAGAGTAACTTACCACACTGCGGCCGGTTCGGCTCCGCAGGCTGAGTCTCATCTTCCAGTCTCGTTTGGAAGGCGATCCCCCCTCGGAGCTAAACGACCGTTTGATCGGATGCGACATTGTTACCGATTACTCCCCTTGCAATTACACTTCACCTTCTCCGAGCATAGCGTCTATATCGCGAATACAACAATTGTCAATGTTCTAATTACATGTCCTATCACTAATAATACTAGAAGTAGGTACACTAAACGTTAACTTTCACTAAACTACTAAGCAATAACGTACACACTAACGGAAGCAAGGGGGTAACTATGTACACGGGAAATCTGAAACAAAAGACAAAAATAGGTTAGTTTGTTTTTTTTTGTTACACACTTAATACACACAAATTGTCATTGACTTATTTTTCATTCTCTAAGTAGATACTTGTTCTATAGACAGTGGCGGCGATTTGTACAATACAAAATGACAATACCAATTTTGTTAGCGACCATTACGTCGCTGGTGCGTAAATCTTATTTTAGATCATTTATTGGCAACAAGCTGGCGGCTCGTCTGATGGTAAACGGTTACCGCCGCCTATGGACACTTGCAACTCTAGGGGCGTGGTCGATGCGTTGACTACTGACACTTTAGAGCTCTTTTCACCTTTTCTTGAAGAGCGTCATATTTTTTTTCTATAATAACGTGTGGCGTAGTACACCTAAATATCCTATGGTACCGTTCCGTGATAAAGTCACGACCGAGTCAATTGACAACGTCCTATAAAAGCTGGTGTCAAATTAGCGTCGATAATATATGATCAAGCGAACTTCCCCGATGTGAAGTTCGATCATTATTAATTATTATTCGCCATATTGAATGAAAAACGTGTGCGATAGTTACCACGCACGAAAGAGGAATGAGTAAATGTCAAGATGGCGGACTAGGGAAGGGTAAACCGGAAAAAGGTTTGAGTTTGTTTTAAAATCTTTAAAAATCGTGCGAGGTTGCCTAGCAAGTAGAGGGACTACCTGGTAATTATATCATATCTGAAGAATGAAGCGAAGAAATATAATTTATGTTAAAGTTTCTAGTCCTGAACAATCTAACCAACGGACTACGCTCGCTTTACATTTTCCATCTGCCTTAGTATATTATGATCCACTGTTTATATCAAGTTACAAAACCTAATTCACTCCAAATCTCCGACCATTTCAATCGGCCTTTGCTTTTCGCAATTACTAGTGTCCAGTCTCCCGGTTACTAACAGTTTCTGACAGTTTCTTTAGCTGGGTCAAATACGTGCCAGGTCCATCGTATACCTACTATACTCACGTAACGTATAATTGTAAATATTACTATTCCGCAATAGTTTTGTTCGGAAAAGAATGCACATAATTATCTTGTATTCCACAATAAAGCCAAACAATGCGACACAAAGCTATTATTTTCTTTATACAAATACTGAGCACCGTCAAAAGATGTATCTCGTTATCTTGTTTCGTTATTCCACAGAAACAAGACGGTATTTGTGCTATTTACTACAGTAAATGTGTTATTGACAACCTTAACGTTAACCCGTCGAGTGCCGCGCTCAGTTCCGCATAATTTGAGATGGAGACACGCGACAGGTTTAGTTTAGACGGCCATCTATTTGTTATGTCTTAGAATGTCAGGTGAACAATAATAACCAATAATATTATATTCTGTAATGCAAATATAAAGTTTAACAATTACATTTTTGTCGTAGTTTTGACGTTTTTCATTATCGTGCGTATTATTTTCACTTTTGTAACGTTGCATTCAAATGCTCTGTACCGATTTATTTAAATTCTATTTACGTCGGCCAACAATGAGAGTCACACTGCAAATAGAAGCATGTATTTAGAACAAGGCACATCTTTATGTATGCCAAATGGCATAACTCTGTATAGCCTTACCATCCTTTCCTTACTTATATTATAAATGCGAAAGTAACTCTGTCTGTATGTTGCTCTTTCACGCCTAAACTACTGAACCGATTGAAATGAAATTTGGTACAGAGATAGTCTAGAGCCAAGGAAAGGACATAGGGTACTTTTTATCGCGAAAAAAGCATTGTAAGGGTTTGAAATAGGGATGAAAGTTTGTATGGAAATTTCGTCATTTTTGAAGCTAGAAGGTTGAAATTTATTATTTAGGCTTTTGATTAGATATAAATAAATTTGGCATTTAAAGTTTTTAAAACTTTACCCTTGAGGGGGTAAAGTAAATATAAGGGATGCAAGTATGTATAGAAATATTTAAGGCTTCGGCTAAACCACTGCACCGATTTAAAAAAAATATTTCGCTAATGGAAAGCTACATTGACAGCGAGTAACATAGGCTATAGCCTATGTTACTCGCTAAAATATATTTTATCCCCATATTCACGCGGGAACAGGAACTACGCGGGTGAAACCGCGGGGCGCAGCTAGTTTATAATAAATTACCTGAAAGTTTTGAAGATGTAAACAATAACTCACTATAGAGACATTTGAGGGCTTTTCGGCCGCAACTTGGTAGTATTATATTATTAGAATTAGGGACTACCATGATAAATTGGGGTCAATAATTTACGACAAAATGTTTTTCTACGTGTGACAGGTTAAATTTTTATTTTCTTACTAGCTGTACCCTGCCACGCTTCGCTGTGGCACATTCGCACATTCGCTGATATGTCACTGAGGAAAAAAATAGATAAAAACAATCCTTGATGCGGATTATATATCATGCCAAAATATCAGCTCGATCGGTGCAGAACTTTTTGAGTTTTTGAAGCGTACACAAACCAACATAATATAGATAGATTTATTCGAATACTAAAAAGTTTTTCCGCGGATTTGTTGCGTCTAATATCTCTATATCGTAGCTACACGTGTATTACAGTAAATCGATTAAATTGTTCTTTTTTCAACGAACCGTAGATGATTTGAACCATTTACGAATAATTAAATATGATTGACTAGCTGTGCCTGCGATTTTGTTCACGCAATATTGATCTACATCCTGAGCTTTGCAAGATATCGAAAGATACGCAAACATTTTAAGAAAATAGTTATGTCTAATTTGTTTATTGGTGGTTCAGCTGTTTCGTAGACTACCTTTCAGGCAGACAGACAAATTTACGATTAGGCAAAAACTTATGATTAAACTTATGATTAGGCATCGTAAAGCGTTAAGCGCGTAAAGCGGTGGTAGCCTAGTTGGAGAACGTCCGCCTTCCAATCAGGAAGTCGTGAGTTCATATCCCAGTGCGGGCACGTACCAATGTGTTTCTTGTAAAACATAATTGTACGTATATCACTCGCTTTTCGGTGAAGGAAAACAGCGTGAGGAAACCCACATACCTACCAGAGAATTATTTCGGAAGTAGGTAGGTGATCCACCAGTACGGATAGTGAAGGGCGACCCGTGCGTAGCAGTGGGACGATATGGGTTGATGATCGAAAAATAACAGTTTTCACGTTAATTGAGGAATTTATTGTGTAATCACAGACAGACAATACCATTTTGGTGATGGTTTAGATTATGCCCGCGGCACACGCGTTGTGTGGGGTTGATTCGTTTCGTTTTGAGTTTCTACGTAGGCTAGTACAATCTACATCTCGTTTTATCTTCGTTACGACGTTCCTTTGCCAATTTTGCTGTAAAATCAGATTGTTTGAGGAAATGGCTGGTTAAATGTACAAGTATTTTCAATTTATTTGGATGTTAAATGTTGCGCTGTTTCGCAGATACAATTTTAAATGAAAGATTAAAGGGAAACTTTACATATAATTTGAACGGAACAAAGATTATTTTTGACCAACTTTCAGTCGCATGTATGTATATAATTAACCATATTAGGCGCGTCCTTCTGCGCGATTTTGAACTTTAAGGCAAAAAAAACAAACAAATTTGAACAAATTATCGCCTTGTAGAATTTGAAGGTGCTATTTTCACTGGCGGGCGTCTTTCCGAAGCACTGGTGGAGTTAACGGAATTTCCTTTTCTTTTCCTAGGTTCAGCATTGAATCACAAGTTGAAAGGGAAATTTCCTTTTTAAACTCAAACCATAATCAGATATTCGTTTGATTAGTTGATTATATTTCATTTACTTTTTATTTTTCTTTATGTACTTATGGTTTAAGTATATTTTAGTTGTAAAAATGCTTTATTTTTGTTTACAACAACTGATTGGAGTGAGTTTTAGAGTACTATCTATTCTGTGGTTTTGGCTACAATGGCGACCGGGTTTTTGTCATATTATGCCCAGTAATTTCACCAGAAACAGTGCCTTTCAAACCAAAACGCAGTATTGTTTGCGCACTACTGCTTGGTGGTATAGGTGTGGTACTTCATCATGCGGGCTCTTGCAGAAAAGACTATTAAAAAACCGGCCAAGTGCGAGTAGGACTCGCGCACCGAGGGTTCCGTACAAACTTTCAGGCATTATGAAAGCGTCTGACCGACCGATCAGTAGAGATCATATATCTATCTATATAATAATAGATAGCACGATACATATCTAATGAAGTTGACGTGACCTAACCCTATAAAGTTATTCTGGTCATAGATAAGCAAATTAATGACTTGAAAACATATTCCTGTGTCACAAAAACATGGGATTGTAGAAATAATTCTCGGAAAAAGTATCTCTCTTGTTATTTTTCTTGTTGTTATGTGCGGAACATTGCAAGGTCTTTCAAAACTTTAGTTTCCAGCCCTATGCGAAATCTATACAAAATCTTTGTATCATTTTGCCATTGTGTTTGTATAGCTGTTTCGAATGGTAAGTTTTTTTTATTTGACTCAGTAACGAGACGAGCATGTCGTTCACTTGATGGGAAGCGCTACGTCTGCCCATAACAGTTACAGTGCCACCCAGTATGTTGCATTGCATAATCTTGCGCGACACTGCACTGCGCTCGTCACCTTGAGATATCAGCTCTAAAGTGTCATATGCCCAGTAATTTCGCTGGAAACCGTGCCTTTCAAACCGGAACACAGTATTTTAAAAAAAAAAGATATATATTTCTTTCTTACATAAGTACCTACCTATTTTACTTTCACTTCTTTGAGAGTACTGCATTACACATACTTCCTCAAACGCTGGTTTTCATGGAAACACTCGGTGTTGTAAGATTTCGTAACGACAAAAGAAAATGTGAAGAAACGAAATATTACGTTATTTACAATAAAGGAACCTTTTACACGTAGCAAGTACAGTGGCGAGACCGTGCTCTGAGCCAAGTGCTCGGTAGGCATAAATACTTTACCAACTCGACCTCACGCTCGGCCTAGTAGAAGGCCGAGAGAATCACTCGGACCCCATATCAATGACACTTTTGTTTTCAACGGTACAGTTCGGTAAGTTTTTCACTGTTAATAAAAATTGGGGGAGTTGGGGATGATAAAGGGAAACACGGCACAGACTCCCCTATTCTACCTACTGGACCGCGTATCTCCCCCACTGTCTCGTTCAGGGTTGCAAATGCAAATTTTTAGTCAGCCGTTACTGTGGGTTGGTGAACCGTGTTTATGTAAAAATTGATCAACGGTAGACCGTGGCACTGCCAGTGAATATATAGTTTCAACATCGCCCTAAATGGTATACGACTTGCTCGTTTTGCTACTCGGTAAAATAAAAAAAATAAAAAAACTGTTGCTTAACCTTTTTATGGATTTTAGGTTGGTTTGATTATCAGTTCAGGTATACTCCGTAAACGTAAACGTAACGTAAACTCCGCTTGAGCTAATTTAGTATCAGGAGCACGAATAATCAAAATTTAGATTTTCAAGTTTTGGTGCACGCCGCCCTTTAAAATTTATACCTGAGCCGGTTTTCAAAACTGCTAACAATACAAATAATACACCCACTGTTTTAGTGAAATATTGTGCTCTTTTTTTAATTGAATGTTTCTGTCAAATGAACTATGTTTATTATACTTTTCTGAAAGTCCCGTTTTTAACCCTGCTTTATACATGCTAAACCAAGAATGGATGTTTTAATCCAGTTTATTTCTGTCATCAACATTGTATGCTGGCTTATCTCGTAGGCCGGCCTCACTAACTACAAAAAAGCCTAGAACACACGTTGTAATGTTATTTATGTATTACACAAAACAAGAATTTGCCCAAAAATAACAAGCCACTGCTACACTCTACTTATTTCGTTTTTAGAAAACAATTTCAGCTATTAAAGGAGGGCCCATGTTTCATTGTTTCGTACGAAGTAAACTGATTCTTGAAGTGTAACTTTTTTTCGACGCAATGGATAAAGCTTATAGCAATGGTCACACTTTTCTGTCACGTAAGAATTGACACTTTGACATGAAGGTTTATTGAAAGAAGTTTGAAGTAAGACAAAGAGTTCGTGAGTAAGAAGTCATCATAAAGTATACAAAGGTTAAAAAAAGGTTTTGTATTGACATCTCTTCTCAGTTCTCAGTTTAACCACAGACTAACCATAAACAAAATAATATTTAAACGAAAGTTTATTCTATTTTCATTATGCCTCGACAAAGAACATGGATGGGTCGGAATGAGAGACAAATAAGAATGAATAGTTTCACTTCTTACGTGTGTACACTAATATAGATACCATTTTTTGTCATGCGTGATTTATCAGAGCGTCCCCGAGACAGCTGTCAACACGTTTTGACTCGTCGACTCGTCATGCCTTGGAGTGTCAATACGTATTCTATAGGGCCCTGGAGGCCTACCATGACGTCTTATAGCGATTCAGTTGAGGACCTAAACTGAACCGCGTCGCATAATCGTACCGTGACGTATTATTTTTTATGTTGCTGCCATTTTCAACCTAAACTGGATATAGGTTAGGTTGAAAATGGCTTATTAGCGACTCAATTTAGGTTGCTACCATTTTCAACCTTAACTGGATCCAGCTTGGGTTGAAAATGGCAGCAACATAAAAAATAAGACGTGACGGTATGATTATGCGACGCGGCTCAGTTTAGGTCCTGAACTGAATCGCTATAAGACGTCATGGTAGGCCTCCTGGTATTGCGCTTTGTTGGAAGAAGAGTGAAGTGTTTGTATGAAATATGGGATCCGAAATCTATATTTATATATAAATGTTAAATTGGTTTGTGTACGCTTCAAAAACTCAAAAAGTTCTGCATCGATCGAGCTGAAATTTTAGCATGATATATAATCCGCATCAAGGTTTTTTTTTATCTTTTTTTTATTGCAAAGGATTTAATTATATAGACGACTTATTATCCCGGAAAATATACGGTTCTTATAGGATACGGGGAATAAGTCAACGTGCATAACCTAGTAACAATTAAGTAATTCGAGACGCGGGTGAAACCGCGGGGCGCCGCTCGTACTGTATACAGCAACACTCTTTCTTCACCCTTAAATAGATATAAATGAACAAATAAGCCCTCATTTTCGCAAACGCGCTAAGAAAGGAAAATCTCGTCACAATTCTTCTTAAGTCACTTTAAATGTCATCATTTGCATGCCATTTCTTGAAAAAAATTCAGTGAAATGTCATAAAAGCATTTTTGCGTTACTCAATTCTAAGAGCGACTTTACATATAAATTATGTATTACCTTCCTACACCTTTAAGTGTTTGTTTGAGTGACACCCCGCATTAACATATATTTTTTCCTATGTTTACCCTTTGCGACGATTTCTTGCTATTTTACCGCGGAATATGTTATTTTTGCGATCAATTCACACGAGGATGTATTACATTTTTGTTATTTAATTCAGATAGTGCCTCGTTTAATACTTTAAAGCTATGACTTCACAACTATGGCCACTTTCTTTGGCCGTTAGAACTTGATAGGAACTTGAATTTTGTAAGAATGTGATTTATTTTCTAATACGAAGCTAAGTGTTAACCGTCTGTGATACACTTTGGACTACTAAATCTTGACTTTTGTGTTATTATTCTACTGATTAACCTTTTGATCTCCCAATACTTAATACCTAACCAAGCTAACCTGATTCGGGATTCCAGATTTCGACTTTCTGCGATACAGTCATCAAAATTTACGAAAGACATTTTTATTTTTTTTAGTGTTGGTTTATTACGTTTTTAACATTAACCTAGTTTCATGGTGAACTATGGACAGCTTTCCCTGTTGTTAGTGTAAAACCATACATATATTACAATGTGCGTACGAGTAGTTGTAACTTCATATTCAACTGTGTCACTTTCATATTACTAACCAAAGATTCGGCCCGGCACTGTCTCCAGTAATGGAAGAGACTTGTTCCCAGCTAGCAGAAAAGGGGGGAGGGTGTAAACAAGATAAAACTGTAGTTAATAATATTTAGAAATAATGTTGGAGAGAAACAGTCAATTTCTAAAATGGCCCATATTCAGAATTTAAGATAACATTTGTTTTATTTTATTATAAGCATATGTTTCAATAAAGTGGATGTGAAAATATGCGTTATTTCAGATAATGATCAGAAGCTGAAAGAGCCATTCACTAGAATAGGTACTGCCACGTGACGGCTTGACGATAAACCGTTTCATATTGAAACATAACGTTAAACAAGGGCTCGTAAAACGTACATAAATATGAAGGATTATGGCGGACATGTCAACAGGTTTACGACTGCTCCCCATTAATTAATAAATGCTGTCAATTAAATAATAAACCCTGTAATCCTAATATTAATTTAACCCGTTCATCATTATCATCACCAACCGGATATTATCGGATATATTGGTTGAAACATTACAAAACCCCAAAGAGACCGCCTGGAGAAAGTCCACACCTTTGCCAGATTTCCTCTGAAGCAGTTTTGCCAGATTTCCTCTGCTTCCAAGCAGTAGTGTAAAAACATTACTGTGTTCCTGTTTGAAATGTACTGTTTCCAGCGAAATTACTGGGCATATGAGACTTTAGAGCCGATGTCTCAGGGTGACGAGTGCAGTGCAGTGCAGTACAGGATATGATTTATTTATAATAGCTATAAGGTTAGAGGAAGAGTATACGGTTTTATTACTATTCGCAACTCTATAACTACTGAACGGATTTCGATGAAGTTTGTCTTATAGTTAGATCCCGGAATGGCATAATTGTAACTATTATTAATATTAGTTTTAAATATTTTATACAAAAATATTGTCTCAAATAATATTAAATCATCACAGTTATTAATAGGCTTGTTGTTATTTATGTACATTTTAAAATCTAATTTATATTCTCTCAACGACGATTTTAATTGTAAAATCACTTTAATTGCAATTAAGTCCATACCTACATTTGATTTTAATGACCGTCCGCTCTGTTGATTGGCTTGCATTGTTCAGACATAATACATTGTTTGGTCCGTCCATATTATTTTTTTATTTTATTTGACTGAGTGACGAGACGAGCAGGTTGATCACCTGATGGTAAGCGCTACGCCTGCCCATAACAGTTACAGCGCGGCACTGAACTGCGCTCGTCACCCTGAGACATCGGCTCTAAACTCTCATAAATGCAAACTAATTGTTAGGATCTCTTTGGATAAATGTCTCTGGTCGACTCCATCACATACTCTTTCTCTCTCATTCTCTTGAGTCTATTTTTGAGTGTCGTCACGTCACGTTTGTCATTTATGAGTGTGTGGTGCCATTCTAGGTCGTTCAGTTTAAGGCCTTAAAATGAACAAACTGCATGGAATAAGAATAAGTACTTGAATACCCCCCTGACCCGTGGGGTAATGTCAAGCTAAATCATTCTAGGCGGCTCCAGCTGGATAGAAACAATGAATTGCGCTGACTGTTTTCATTTAGGATTTTCAAATATGAATGAGTTTATTTTTTAGTGATCCGATTCGCCCCCTGATCCAATTCGCCTCGATCTACCATATTATTTCTTTATAGGCAAAATAACAGAAGATCTTGAATGGCAAATATTGTATTTGACTTGGCTAATCGCATACTATTTCGGTAGTATCTTTTACTAAATGACAAAAAAACAAAAAAAAATATAATGACAAGTTAACCTTTTGTAGAAGTGCCATCAATGAGAAGGGTCATATTTATGGGAAATGTACGTTGTGAGAAGTGCTGTAAAATGTACATTCTGAACTCGACCCCTTACGGCGCTTATGCAGTTTTTTTCCGCAACCACGTTTATTTCTTTCTAAAGAGAATGTTTTTTTTTTTTTTCATAAATATGAATTGGTTTTGACTATATGTGAAGGCACTCGAGTGGATTGCAATCAATGCCGGTACGAAATCCGCTCACCGACGATCGGTATGGTATTTGCAGTAGCTTTTGATTGCCCACTGCGGTCATTGAAATATTTTTTTTTTTATATTCCGGTCGATGATAACGAATAGCTGAAACCCACGATAGCACGGGACTTGAAAAATTCTATTCAGAATCATATCTTCTAAGCCCTAGAAAATATCGATATGAAACATACACGAAAAAAAATCTGCTTTCATCCTTTTAATTGCCATTGAAATCTGTTCAGCCAATTTGAAGCCTCTGCGAGTCGAACTTTCAGACAGACAGACAGGAAAACATTCTAAAACGGGTTATCTTTGATTAGAAAGAAAGAAAGAAAGAAAAAACATTTATTCTGACACAACTGCACACAACAACGAACAACGTACTGATTTAGAGACAAGACAAGAAAATGAAAACACATGATGAACATAATAGTGTACGCAGATAGCCGGCGCGCAGTGAAGTCAGACAAGGCCTGAGTTCAGCATAATGCTGTGGTCAAACCACAACGCTGATTTTCAGCTCTTGGCATTTCATAAATGACCTGCCCTCCAAACAATGCCCTTCAAACCGGAACACAGAAATTTTTGCACACTACTGCTTGACGGATGAATATCTGGCAGGCGGTCTCTTGCAGAAGAGGCCTCCCAGTATAATATTAGATCAGAACTTATATTAGAAAACCATTTCTCACCAAAACCCAATGTTTTACGCCCGCGGGCCTTTTACAATCAGTTTTTTATCAATAGCTCGGTTTCTACTCGGCGGATTAAGATAAAAAGTATATCATGACACAAGTCAGATTCTCAACTCTCTAACAGTGAAAACCGCATTGCAACGAGTTCAGTAGATTTTGCGTTATACATAAAACAAACAGATCGACAGCATTTAAAAAAAAAAACCTGTTTTGTGGCTTATTTTGGGACTTCTAGATCATTTATTTGGATTATTTTGAGAGTAGGTACAGCATTTTTGTCCTTAATTGTTTTTTTTTTTAAGTTATATCCGTAAACAAAAAGAAAAACTCATATTCAAAGAAAATAAGTAAAATAAACGTTAACTAAAGTATCCAGAACGCTGTCTGCATTGCCGTGCTAAAAAGCCATGTTGGTTTTTAGGCAATTTCAATTTATACTTTTATTTATTTTATGATTTCTATCCATTGATTTGTTTTAATGATATTTGATCGACGATTATATTAGCGATAGTGACTCTAACAATGATTGATTGAAACAAAATTACAACTTTTTTCAAGCAATCGCTTTTTTATCGTAGTGTTCTTTGATAAGATCTGTAA
The DNA here is from genome assembly GCA_912999815.1 of Campaea margaritaria. Lineage (NCBI taxonomy): Eukaryota > Metazoa > Arthropoda > Insecta > Lepidoptera > Geometridae > Campaea > Campaea margaritaria. Next base: position 15,865,883 of record OU538788.1, read on the forward strand.
CTGTGAAATCAGTAGATAAAGTACCCTTGTAGATTTGAAGACTCAACATATCTAAAATACAATTTTTAGTTCAACCTTAGATCTATTCTAGAAATTGACTCTTAATACATTTTAAAATAAGCAGCATTTATCTTAACATTATGTAATAATAAATCTACTAACCTACCTATTATAGGTAATAATACTGATAATATAATACTGATGTATCTTAAATATAACAAAAGTAAGAGGGGAGAGGTGCAGTTAATTAGTTGCCAAATAAAGACTTAATATTTTTTATAATTCGTTTATTTTTACTTGAATATCTGTTTATTAAGTATTTTCCATGTATAAAGTTATTTTTTTCAGCATTAATATATTATCTCACAGATTTTATATTATTATTAAAAAAAATAGCACAACAAAATAGCACCACCATCTTTGGATTGACAACTTCAAGTGTTACCATAATTCAAAGCGTCACCTAAATCAGTTAAGCCTAGATCGTGTAGTGGTAGGCCTCATCCGCAAAGAACCGCCTGGGGAATTACCCACACCTTTGCCAGATTTTCATCCAAGCTATAGTGTGAAAACATTACTGTGTTCCGGTTTGAAGGGCACTGTGTCGGAAAAATTACTGGGCAATTAAGACTTTAGAACCAATGTCTCAGGGTGACGAGCGCGTGCAATGCCGCTCAAGATGCAATGCAAAGTTGTGGGTGGCACTGTAACTTTTAGGGGCACCGAAACGCATACCGTGAAGTGCACGACTTGACAATGAAATAAAATAAAAAATAATTATTTTACTGAATCCATAGCTAATTTGGGAGTCCAAGTCAGAAATAAATCTCCGATTAACTCAATGATAATATGACATTCCGATTCATGCTCAAATACCTCTTGGATTTCGCAATCTCGTATAAAACGATTCCCATTTCCAGGGAAATAATCAAATTTCCAAACTCGATAGAAGTAATTATATTTGTCAAACATCGCCGTGGAAATGTGAGAGGGGCGCGGGCTGCCTACAACGCTTTGAACTTTTTGTCATTTAACAACTCCTAATTTTATTACGTCCGCGTCGAGCGGCGGAGTATGGAGACTTTAGTGTTTTATCGATTAGCATTTATTGGTTTCTCACCACGGATTTGACGTCTGTCACCCACCGGCCTCACGTCACGCAAACGCAGGCATAGTGGCGATAATAAAAGTACTATGCAATTTCTTGTCGTTCTCCAGGGACATTTATTCGAATTAGAAATTCAATTATAAACATTTTTATTTTAAATATTGCACTGGAACCAAATTTTGCTTGGAAGAGATTGCAGTTTAGCAATTAGCTACTCGTGGAGGCTTTTTAATGGCTTATTTTAGTTTTTTGTCGTTAACTGGGTCATGGTGTTTGGTGGTTTCCTGATACAGGGGATCCTAGTGGGTCAAGATCTATGTATGTGATGGTGACTTTTTTTTTGTAATAGCGTAAGCCGCCTTAGTAAAATAAAATAAGGTTCCCCATTGTTACATTAATATTGTAATGTATAGCGTTTACTAAGACCAAGAAAAAGAAGGAGAATTAATTAGCCAGGAGCCCTTAGTATTTACAAATATCTATCTGGGCGTTTGGTTTAATCAACACGTGACCAAATTGCTGGTCTCCATTTTGCCAAACGACTAAGCATGGCTCGTATTTTCTAGAAAAAGGACCTCTATTTTCACTACTATTAATACATAAATACTATATTTTTCTTTACGGAACGAATTTTCTTATTAATAAGAAATTAACGACCTATTCTCTACTGTACCGCCTTATCGCTGCCTTTATTATCAGTAAGCTTAATTTTCAGATGTTCGCTGATAACGCGTGGATTACACGCTGTAAATGTCTATCGATTGTTGCGAGATAGTCGATCAGCCTGATAACTTATCTTAATATATGAATCGTCCGCACCTTTGTTATATTATATTATCTAATGTCGCATGCTTGACTTTGTGAAGTGTTCATATCAAATGTTGAAGTTTGTGCTACTGAATTCGGGTTGATTGAGAACCGGTGGGAGATACCTAGAAAAGGGATTCATGTGAATATGTTTGGGAATAATGGTTGCTAAAGGGATAGTATATATTATTATATACTGTTAGCACAATTAATGTAATCATATCTGTTTTTGTTAGGTTAAAAACTGACAACTTTTGTCAGAACTCACTATTGTTTTTTTAAGTTCTAAATACACTTAAAAAAGTTTACAATAAATAAAATATGACATGGAGTTACTATTATTTAAAATCAAAATTATTATTAATTATCATTAGTGATTATGAATTTTATTTGTACACGTTTTAAAATTACATTCATTTAGTTTATATCTTTTGCCGCACCACCACCGTTTATATTGAACATTTAGAATAACCGATAGAGAATGCTGATTAGCATTAAGTCCTCCTTTAAATTTAATTTGTGTGCTCAGAACCACGCAACAATTTAATTTGTGTCTTCAAAACGGTCAAATACCTAATCCAAATAACAAATCTACTACACAATAGGTACGTTTGAACACTCTATTTACCAACTTAATAACACAACTAACCATCCAATTATATCTTGATATAAGTACTCTTATTACTTGCCAATGCGTTCATGTGAGAACATTATAATTATACACGAGGGGACTGCCTTAATTTAACTTCAACAAAATTGAGGCTTATCATACATACCAACTAGTTTCTTTATGAACGTATTAAAATTCAAAAAGGATTGTACATTATTATTCTCTTCATTATGATTATCATATCATGTCATTATATTGTTCTGTTTTTAACCGACTTCAAAAAGGGAGGAGGTTTTCAATTCGACTTTGTTTTTTTGTTCACATGTTAATAGATGGATATTCCTTTTTTTATGTATTTACATTATTTGGTCTTCATTAAGGCCAGGAGCGTAGATCTGCATGAAATTAAATGGGGCGAATTATGAACTATTGGCGAAACTGTAGTTTTAAAGGATGAATAACACATTTTTTGAATTTGTCTTGAAAAAATATATCAAGAATAAACCTACAAAAGGGGATATAACTTAAATGTTAGCCTACGAAGTATAAAAACCAAATCCGATGTATTTACCACTAAGCATAATAGCCGCTGGCTAAAAGTAGGCTGAATTTCAACTCTTAGAGCCTAAGCACACGGCGTTTATTATCCGCGCAGACAACGCGTGTATATGCAATTCAAACGCGATTCAGACGCAGCCTTGTAACCTAAGCACACGTGAAAAAATTAGTGGTGCTGTAAACGTTCGTCAAACGCGCAGATACATCGTTACAATCGCGATGTCGTCGCTCGTCAGTTGTACCTTGGCGTCGGTTGACTTTATTACTACTTATAAAAAGAATTAAATCATAAAAATAGCCGACTCCATTAGACAGACCCATTTACGAGTGAAAGAAGAGTGTGTGATCACTTTAATACAATGTTTAAAAAATCGCTTGTGTCGATTCAAACGCGAATCGAACGCGCATCTCACGCACGCTTGTAGCGCTTTTTACGCGCCTTTGAATCGATACAAACGCAACAATCTGCTTATTTGGGCATCTACAGCGCTGTAAAAGCGCGTTAGCGAAACGCGCATCGTCTGTGCGCATAAAAAACGCCGTGTGTTTAGGCTCTTAAAGAAAACGAGGAAAAAGCGCGACAACGGCACCCCCCGCGGCAAGAATTGCAATATTCCATGAAATTCGTACATTTAGCCGAGGATATGAGCCACTTAATGATATCAAAATATTTCTCGGATCGCCAGCAGCTGTTATACTTAACCGACGCTCAGTTCCAATCTCGGCTCTCTATAGCATTCCCCACTTAACTAGAGATTTAAATGAACGTCAGCCAGCCTAAAGTATAGTTTGTCAGGAAAAATGAGCAGTGTCCGCAAAGTTTTTGAACATAAAGGCCTACGGCGTGAGATGTTGGCACGTCAAAACAAACAGGTAAGCAACATGTTAGAGAAACGGCAAACATCAAAGGAAAGGCTGTAAGTTGGGCTACTTGCGCTTTGACCCGTAGCGTCCCTTATGGAGATGATACAGGCATATTTTAACTTAGACAAAGACGCTTAAAAAATAACTAGGGGCTTAGTTCTTTTTTAAGACTTTTCTCTTGTTTTTTTCTTTTTAATTCTGGGCTTTTGTCTTCCGAAGTGAAAAAATATTTTCTCACTGTGGAACGTTATTTCTACCGATGTGTTTACCGGGTCTAGTATAGAAGCCGTTAATAAATACAGTAAAGAAAACAACACGGAGATCGGAATAAATAATACAAAATTCAATTTCAGGTGACACAGAAAATATTAAAATATCAATATTTTGTAAACATTTTGTTTAAGAGAATTGGGGGTCTCTAATGTCTCCGCCTGTAAGAACTTACAACCTCTGTAATAATTAAGGACACCCATGCAATTATTAGGTAAAAGTACCACACTGTCTTTTCTATAAAGTTCAATATTGAAAAGCAATCATTTTAATTACAAACTCTTTGAAGTAAAAATATGGTTTCGTCTAAAAATAAAATTAATAATCTAAAACATAGGGAATTTTAGACTATCCGGAGTATTTCAAGGGGTATGCGTACCTATTCATAGGATACCGTAACAAAATTCCATGGCAACGCAGTAATAATATAATTTAATACAACATCACGTAGTATTCATAACATACAACAGATAATAAAAAATACTGCTATTTCCCTTTATTTTATTTAGATGATCGCAAAATGCCTTTATCCTCGTAAAAAAGAGCAGCCATCGACACCAAACAAGTTTTCAATCAATTACAAAACAATTGTCAATTTTTCTATTGAATGTAACAAAATTTTTAGAATTTTTCTTTTGTTGGTATATCTCTTTACGAAAACCTTACTGTGAGACTAAACTAAATAAATATTCTATACCTATGCAGGCGGATGGCTCTTTGTTGGACAATTTCAGTATCTTTTTTTCTATTAAATTGAGTAACGAGACGAGCAAGTCGTTCACCTGATGGTAAGCGCTACACCTGCTCATAACAGTCACAGCACCACCCAGAATCCTGCATTGCATAAACCTGCGCGGCACAGCACTGCGCTCGTCACCCTGAGACGTCGGCTCTAAAGTATCTTTAATCTTAAGATGTTTTTTTTTTGCCAATAGATCTCAGAATCGAAGCTTTCAAAGTAGCATGCTAGCGGTTATCTTATCAGATGGTTTCCATTTTCAAATATGTATAGGCTGGCAATGGAATACAGTCCGAAGTATATTCACAATATATTTTTTATTGTATATTTCTCCCGCACTGCCCCTCATCCTCTGGCCTCTCGCTGTCGTCCCTCATCCCTTACATTATGACAGGTGGGCTAGTACAGTCTGCTAGGTATAATGAATTATATTCTATCCTTCAGACTATCTAAGTTGAAAGTACGTATGATGTATGTCCATACTAGAGATAAAACTATGCACAAACCCAATTGTCACTACAAAATTCGTGTCGGCATCTTTACGCATCGCGTTGGCGGTTGGCTTCCGATTTCGATCAAATATACTATTAATATTTTCTCAGGTAAGTACATAACTGACAATATACTGTGCGGAAACTCTCCTACATTTTTTTTTGCAATATACGCATTTTTCGTAAAATTTGAGGCAATGCGTGACGAAACTGAAAAATTAAAAAAAAACCAGAAGCAGAAGCTGGGAACCAGAAGCTCAACGAAAAAGTAAAAAAAAAAATAAGTAATGTAATTTATAACGTATCTGGACATCTGGTAGAAGCAAGATGTGACTAAGGTGCTGGCTTATATTATACTCAAAAGCATTGCCATACAACGTGGCAATGTAGCCAGCATTTCGGGAACGTTGTCAACTGGTAGCGGCTTATTAGATTAGTGTAGCTTTTTAATTTTAGGCCATTTTTGGTTATTTTAATTAGATTATTTTTGTCACAAAAATAAGTGAGCGTGTTTTGCAAGTACCTATATTAACCATTTTCCGATAGCCGATGCTATATACTTGACTACTTTTTTACTATAATAGAAGAAGCGGCCCTCCCCGACATCACAAGGGATGGCGAAGGTTCCTCTTACAAGATTTCTTTACAATATTAATATTACGCACACAAAACACCTATATCATCACATCTAAATCCGAGATTGGCACGGTCAGATAGGCCGACACGTGCCGGATATTTCCCCTTTATACTGTGTATTGGTGATTGTTATTTAGATTGTGAATAAACTTGATTGAATAAAATTTATTGACGGCGATCAGGGCTGTAGTTAAATAGCCCAGTTTAATGCTCCACAACACCGTGCAGCACTTTCATACAAAAATCACAGACGTTACCCAGAAAGCTGCTAAGCTTAAATGGGACTGGGCTGGTCACGACAGCCGAATCCCAGAATTGTAGGCCAAGTCCATTATGAGCTGGACCTCACATAATAGCAAACGGTGACGCGGCAGGCCCTGATGGAGATGGCAGAAAAATCTTTACGCCTACTGGAAGAACTGGACAGTTGGACAGTCATAGCTCAGGATTGGCAGCAATGGAAGAAGGGGAGAGAGGCCTTTGCCCTGCCTAATATAACAATAAAAAATGCATTCAAAGCTGTGTACAATAAAGAATATAAGAAATGTATAATAGGCACGAGTACCTGCTTTCATTTAATTAAGTATATTGGGCACGTTGCCCAGTTTGCCCTTTGGATGCATTTGGTAGCAGTTTATTTGCTGTGGTTTAGTTAAGTAGATGAGTTTTTTAGCCTGTTTTAATTATTATTTGTTTGTATAATGTATGTATTTAAGTTCAAATAGTAAAATAAATAGGTGGGTCCATTTATTGGTCAGTAATGAGATGTCCCAGCCACGTCCAGTACGAATGTATACCAAATTTCAAAGAATATCAGTGACATGTTGATCATGTGGCCCGCATTGCGCTGGCTATTGATTCCGGAGCCGTGCCAAAATGTGGTCGTCACTGATAGCAGGACAATGGACCCTGCCTACCGCTTTCCTACGATAGCCAATATTTACATAGAAGTGAAAGTGAGCGCCCTTTACCCTAATGCCTCATACTTTATTAATAAATAAACGTGTGCGCGTTTGATCACGAACTGATACTGCATTGGTATCTGGTACTAATGTTAGCGACTATGTTATTGTGAATATGAGTTTTTATTTTATTTTAATATTATCAGCCTGTTAAATGTGTATACTTGATCTTTACCTATAATATGACATGCCAGAAAATGGCAAAATAGAAGAACTTATTTAACCTAAGATGTTACATTTCTACTGACTTTTTCGTAAAATAAATCCATTTCATTTCCATTCATTAGACCTCTGTCTCATCTCACCTGATGTTGAACAATGTTTTTTTTTTCACTTCTATATTTTTAAAATCAGTCCACGCGTTTGGTCTCTATATCGCAAGATACGAACAAACGTATATAGACTGAGAAACACAATGAAAATGACAATAGAATCATGGAGATACGATTATATAAGAGAAGTTTTTCGTATACTGTACTGCAAAATGCCTCGTTGCTCTGGAATTCAAATAAAGCTACCGCTCTTGTAACAATATGCTTCAGAATAGCTCTGCTAATTAATTACTGCGGATGGATTAATTAAATTTAATATCAGTGTTAACTTGCAGCAGCAAGCGCTGGGCCAGCGTGGTGGGTTATACTCCTTATTCTCCCTCTCTGAGAGAAAGCCTGTACCCAACAGTGGGAACGTGATAGGCTGTGGTGTGGTGTCTCATTACTTCACCTATATTAAGAATAGGTATAAGTTTGTAGGGGAAGCTCCGAAAAGATGCTTCGAAATACTTAGATTAAAAAAAAAATTGTAATTGTATTGTAAAACGGGAATTGCTTGGCAAACCGTGAAGGGCAGAAATTTTTTTTTTATTTGACTGAGTTACGAGACGAGCAAGTCGTTCACCTGATGGTAAGCACTACGCCTGCCCATAACAGTAACAGTGCCGCCCAGAACTTTACATTGCATAACCTTGCCCGGCACTGCACTGGAAACTCGTGCCCAGGAGTGGGACAATATGGGTTATTTCCTCCAAAACTCTTGACCAACAGCAGCTATATTATTCTGACTTTATTACTAGTTTTAATAAGGGAATTTCAACAACTACAAATTTGAAAAAAAAAAAAAAAATTATAGTGTCATTTAGAATCTTCATCTATTTTAAATCGGTTAGAAAGATCTTGAAGAAAATTCGATAGGTGGCAATGAACCGAACCGACCGAAACACATTGTATTTGATCTATTCAAAATTCTAAAATTTTCAGTCTTTCGGGCACTCATGAAAGTTAACATGATCTGCCACCGGATCTGGAATACATCCATTCGAAAAGAACTGGCAAGCTATTAAATTGTAGATTATGTTTTTTATTGATCGACACAAATAGTGCAAACTGAATAATTCAACGATTGTCAACATTACATTGAGAAACAGAATCAAAGCTAACGCTTTCCCAAGAGTCTATCTGATAAACAGTTATTTTGCGCTTTCATATGTAATACTAACCAACGCAAAAAAACATACGTCAGATATATATGCAGTCTATCAATATATTACACCGCAATCTTCAAAAAGCTAGCCGGAAAATTGTATCGGAAAATGTTACAAAAAAGGTGGACACGTAGAAACATGTTTAAAGATGAAATATACACAGATATAACAAGAAGCGCGTTTCCAATCCTATTTTCTGATGAAACTTTGTCGAAAGAAGCAGAGAATACTCTCACCGTTCAACCGCAATGAATAGGGTGGCTCTTTTTATGTGTATATTCTGTGGCTAATAGACAAAACGCATCAATTTACGCATCTGTGCCGGAAGAGTGAAGTGCATCGTGTTGACTCACTCCAACGGGCAGTTCGAAATCCACACGCGCCGCATCGCACATGCCCCGCTCCGCGACGACGTAATTTAACATTAAACGTGTCGTGTTTTCATCCCCCGCATTTATTATAATAGGAATCTCGTTTGTCGAACTCACCCCCGCTCGCTTGTGTAAACAAACCGCAACGATAGTGCAGTGACGTGATTTCACGTGTGCCGGCCGGCAAAACGGAACTGTGGGTGATAACTTGGATGGACAGTAGCTGGAGACGGACCCCCTTGAGGTGCTAGATTGGTACGTAGTCTTTTTCCGCATTTTTATACACATAACTACTGCTACCCCTCGACAACCTCAGGAGACCTTCCGATTCCCGGCTGAAACAGCCCGTATTTTCACTGAGGCCAGCCCGCACCCCCCCGCAGTGTAGGAAAGCAAATTTTCTAACATTTTATGGTCCTTCAGCATCCGGATTCTCCGTGAAAATTAGCTGTTTCTAACAAACATTGCAAGTTAGACACCCCCGCCATTTTTTTTTGCCCTTGTTAGTGCGCACGCGTCATATTGCCATCCGCTAAAATCTCTTCGAAACTTTAATATTTTTAACTAAAAACACTAACTACGCTCCTATAACAACCGCATTATATTTATTTCCGCATATTTCGCTAAAAACTTAACCTACATAAGCGTATTCCAATTTCAATATCTCTGTACACCACTACGAACAATAGGTACATACCTACATAATAATGGCCGCGAATGAACAGAAGTTGAAATTGTTAGAATCTCAACGGGAATTATTTTTCCAACGCCTACAAACAATTTACGACTATTCATGTTGCGATTTAAAAGATCCAGAAGCCCTGGATAATTTTCTATGCTCCATTGAAAGTTTAGAAGACGTAAGAACTAACTTCCAATCAACCGCGAAAGAATACAATATAACCTTGTTGAAAATAGATAAAGAAAGTGTACCTGACTCTCAAAGCTGGTTATCATTCGAAGACATGTATTGCCGCATTAAACGTAAATTATCCATGTTTACACCGCCAAAAGCAGAATTTAAACCTACCCCCGCTAAATCTTTAATTAGGTTAGCGCCGATAGAAATGCCAGAATTTAATGGAGATCGGCTTCAGTGGCCATTGTTTTATGCCACATTCCATAACGCTGTACATTTAAATGCATCTTTAACTAATACCGAAAGAATGTATTATTTGGTTGGTAGACTAAGTGGTAAAGCCAAATCCATCTGCACAGGTATTGTTCCTTGCGCCGAAAACTACAACGCGATTTATAGCGCGCTTATATCGAAATACGAAGATAAACGCAGTCTAGCCGTTACATACCTAGATCAGATGTTCTCTCTTAAACCGATCGCTTCCGCAACCGCCAGTAACCTTGAATCTTTCATAGATCAATTCGCCAATGCCTACTTAGCATTGAATAACTTAAACATACCTGATCTATGCGACTTTGTTATGTATTACACCCTTTTGCGAAAGTTAGACAAAGAGTCCGCGCGGTTATTTGAAATGGAGAATCGAGGTGTAGAATTACCTAACTTAAACGGGTTAATTTCATTTGTCCGCGACCGCGTAAAGGTCCTCACTCGTACTGGTGACCAATCGGGTTCTAAGACCCAGAATACAATTGCATCAAAAACTAATGTACGTTCTTTTATTGTAAACAACAACACCGCTAACAAATGTTCTTTGTGTGAACAACCTGATCACAGTAATCTATATTTATGTTCGACCTTTAGAAAACTGTCGCCCCGCGAACGTTTCAAGTTCATCAAAAGTTGTAACGCCTGTATTAATTGCCTTAGTAAAACACACACCGCTCAATCTTGCAAATCCATAAACACATGTAAACAATGTCAACAAAAACATCACAGTATGTTACATTTTCTTGAATCCGATTATGCAAACCCGCATTCCTTATCGTCGAAGCTCGATACAAATACCTCCCGCTGTAGTGAGGGAGCTAACGGAAGGGAAAATTCACGTAACTCGACTTCTTCTAAGTCAGACGATAGAACCTTATCACTTTGCAGTATGAATACCTACTCGCATGCTAGTCACGGGCGGAAATCACAAAATGTACTACTAGGTACAGCCCTCGCTGACGTAAAATCAAATGATGGATCTGTTAGGAAAGTTCGTTTTTTGATCGATAATGGTTCTCAAAACCATTTTATAACAAAGCAGGCCTGCAAACAGTTGGGTCTCCGTGTCTTTAATGATTCCAGTAATCAATCGGTAATGGGAATAGGTGACACCTCCCAGCCTATATCAGGCATTACTGACCTAACATTGTACTCACGCCTTGATCCGAACTTTTGCTTGAAGATTCAACCGCTAGTCATTAAAAGAATCTCTGGAGATTTACCGAGCTGTTCTTTAAACACTTCCGCGGTCACGCACCTTTATGACCTACCGCTCGCCGACCCGCATTTTTACGCGCCCGGACCCATCGACGTTTTATTGGGTTCCGAGGTCTTTGTCGAAATCTTGCGGCCTGGAAAATCGCTGGGCCCTGCAGGACAACCTGACGCGTTAGAAACCGCCTTTGGATATATAGTAATGGGGTCCACGGCCTCAGTGCCCGCCGATAATCATAAACCCGCACATAATCAAACTCACCGCGCGTTCTTTACATCGAGTGACGAGTCAATTGAGGCTTTAGTTACTAAATTTTGGCAGCTCGAGTCGGTACCTACACAAAAACATATGTCGACAGCTGACCAAGAATGTGAACATTTCTATGTTTCTAATACGCACCGCGACGTTAATTCAGGACGTTATGTAACCGCATTGCCATTTTCGAAATCCCCGCACTTGTTAGGAGATTCCTTGACGACAGCCACGCGCCGTTATTCTTATCTTGATCATAAATTCCAGACTAACAAAACATTAAAGAGCGAATACGACAAGGTAATGACGGATTATTTAAAAGGTGGTATTGTTTCCCCCGCTCCCGCTTTGAACACCGATAACAAATATAATGTAATCCCTCATCATGGAGTCTGCCGACCAGAAAAGCCGCTACGACTTGTATGTGACCCTAGCGCGAAGTCAAGCACTCAAGTAGCTTTAAACGACATTCTACACTCGGGGCCAAACTTACAGGCAGATTTAACCGCAATCATTTTAAAATTCAGACTTACTCCCGCTCAACTGTTGAGTCATCCGCTATGGCTCCACGGTCCGCCCTGGGCACGTGACGATCTACGTACGTGGCCTATTAATCGCTTCACCTTCGACTCCACAGCTGATGAAAAGCTGTTGGAAATCAAAAAACGCGCTAATGTTTTCATCACCACCGATGAACAACCGCAATTTCTATGCACGCTTGCTAAGAAAGTATCGTCTTGGTCCAAGCTTCTCCGCATTATAGTATATTTATACCGCTTCTTAGGAAAAATTCCGCGTTCTAATAGAATCGAACTTTCACACTTACAATATGCAAAAAATATTATTGTAAAATCTCTTCAACAACAATATTTCAAAGACGATATAAACGCCCTCTCCAACAATCGCAAGGTTTCAAAATCGCTAATCCCGCTTTCACCATTTTTAAAAAATGATTTGCGTCGCATCGGGGGACGTTTAGAAAAATCTTCGCTTTGTTTTGACGCTAAACATCCGATATTGCTTCCTAAAAAGGATCATATCGTTAACATTTTAATAGATTATTATCACCGCAAATATTTACACGCCGGACCACATTTATTACTATCTTTGTTGAGACAAAAATTCTGGATAATTTCCGGACGCACTACAGTAAAACAACGCTTTCGACTTTGTAATAAATGTTTTAAAGTAAATCCCCGTAATGAGGCGCCTTTCATGGCACCCCTCCCCGCTTCTCGCGTCACCGAGGCTAAACCATTCTTACGAACGGGCGTCGACTACGCTGGTCCAATGAACATATTGATAAGCAGATACCGCGGTGCCCGCAAAGAAAAGGCATATATCTGTTTGTTTACATGTTTAGTGACGCGCGCCGTTCATTTGGAATTGGCAGTAGACTTGAGTACGGACTCATTTTTCCGCGCTTTCCGTCGATTCATCTCGAGGCGTTCCAATTGTCTGGAGTTGTTTTCAGACAATGGTGGAAACTTCTTAGGCGCTAAAGCCCAGCTAGACGAGTTGAATGGCTTTCTCAAATCCAAGGCCTTTTGCGATTCTTTCGCTGAGGAAACGATATCGCAAGGCATATCTTGGCATTTGAACCCGCCCAGTGCACCTCATTTCGGTGGCATTTGGGAAACTAACGTCCACAGTGTAAAGTTAATTTTAAAGCGCGTGATCGGTGATGTTCTGCTTACTTATGAGGAGCTGCTTACCGTATTAACTCAAGTTGAATCGCTTCTCAACAGTCGTCCGCTAACCGCTGTTTTAAGTTCCGACCCCGCAGAGCCCAAGGCACTTTGTCCTTCTGACTTTCTGACTATGGGTCCGCTTGAGTCATTTCATGATGACTCACGTTACAAACCTACGTTGACAGATTTAGTCCGCAGTAAACATTTGACTGACCAAGTTGTTCAGAGATATTGGAATCGTTGGAGACAAGAATATCTTAATACCCTACAAACACGCGCCAAATGGAATACTAAGTCTAATCCGGTGACTAAAGGAGCTGTTGTTGTGCTAAAAACTGATAATTCACCACCGTTACAATGGCCTTTAGGCATAGTAGAGGATATACATCCTTCATCTGACGGAATCGTCAGAGTGGTAACGGTGCGCACTAGGAATGGTACCTATGTTCGCCCTGTTGTAAAACTATGTGTTTTACCTTCTCAATAACCTACATTCTTAACCCCTCCCCGCATTTTTCACCCGCAATTTTAGTCATAGTTTATTTTTATCTTTCAAGTTTTCCTATCTTTTATTAGACGGATTACTTCCGCGTCCGCTTCCGCATCCTTAGACATTAGATAACACAATTTAGGTGATCATTCTCTCTTTGTTGGTTCAGGAGTCTTCTTTAACTCCTGAAGGCCGGGGGGATGGCTCTTTTTATGTGTATATTCTGTGGCTAATAGACAAAACGCATCAATTTACGCATCTGTGCCGGAAGAGTGAAGTGCATCGTGTTGACTCACTCCAACGGGCAGTTCGAAATCCACACGCGCCGCATCGCACATGCCCCGCTCCGCGACGACGTAATTTAACATTAAACGTGTCGTGTTTTCATCCCCCGCATTTATTATAATAGGAATCTCGTTTGTCGAACTCACCCCCGCTCGCTTGTGTAAACAAACCGCAACGATAGTGCAGTGACGTGATTTCACGTGTGCCGGCCGGCAAAACGGAACTGTGGGTGATAACTTGGATGGACAGTAGCTGGAGACGGACCCCCTTGAGGTGCTAGATTGGTACGTAGTCTTTTTCCGCATTTTTATACACATAACTACTGCTACCCCTCGACAACCTCAGGAGACCTTCCGATTCCCGGCTGAAACAGCCCGTATTTTCACTGAGGCCAGCCCGCACCCCCCCGCAGTGTAGGAAAGCAAATTTTCTACCATAGGGAACCTGCTTCTAATCCCGCTTAATTGGAAATCGTCTCTTTTATTACATCGGCTCACCGCCACACTTTATATTAATAGGAAACTATACAAATATCGCCAATTTCTTCTCGCCACTGACGTGACATGTATGTTGTCATATATTATTTACAAGACACATTTTGTTCGTTGGGACAAATATGTCGTATAACGAAAACTACGGCGTAAGCCACTTTCTCGTAGCGGGGGCTACGAGCTACGGCGTAGCGCTACGATCCACTCCGTTAGATAGGATGTCATAATTACTAGGCTATTTATATCGCATGTCCAGTTTCTATCACTTTCTGTCACCTTCAGCTACGCTAAATATAGACAGAACCGAAATAGCGGCAGACGTATTTGAACCTTCGAAAATAGAACGTTATTGTTAAATAAAACTGTTTAAATATAAATTCATAAGACAACAATTTAACAATGATGGAAGTGACCACCACCCGCGGTTTCACCCGCGAATTTCAGTGCAAAACAAAGGAAAAGGGCTGTTTTTAGGGTTTTCCCGGCAATTATTCCAATTTTTCTCACCTTTTAAACCTTCCCTAGACCTCCACGAACATTTCAAGACCAAGATAAGATAAATCCGTTCATCCGTTCTCGAGTTTTAGCGAGACTAACGAACAGCAACTGATTTATATATATATATATATATATAGATGATGGTAAGTGACAATGCAGACTACGATGGTACACGCTTACCTAGAAGTAGAATACCCAGGTTACAGATATTCAGTGACGAAGAACTGACATCAATAGATTACTAAAAGTAAAGATGGTAAAGGTAAAAATACCGTATCAATAATGCAACGAAACTTGATCCAAAATTCACAATTATACCCTTGTAATAAGGTACGTATTGGCATCACTTGCGCCAATCCATTAGTGTGGTCAGAGAGGATTATGCTAATCCTGTCTATAGCTCCAATCTAATTTGATTGTCTATTCTCAAACTCAAACTCAAACTCAAATCATTTATTGTAAATAGGCAAAATATTGCACATTTACACGTCAAAAAAAAATCTTTTACATAAGTATAGAAATACAAAAAAATAAGTCAAAATATCTACGAAACTATTGATTATTATCTAATTATGGTTTGAGTTAGAAAAAGGATATTTCCCTTTCAAGTGGTGACTCATGCCTGAATCTCGCACAGGAAAAGGAAAACTCCATTGACTCTACCAGTGCTTCGGAAATACGCCCGTTAGAGAAGATAGCACCAAAAACTCTACAGCGATGTCATTTTTAAAATTTTAGTAATTTTTTTTAAGTCATAGTATACAATATAAAAATAAATTATACTCAGGTTTATTATTAACTGCGACGCAGTTGGAAGTAACAGAATTGTCGCGGTAATTGTATCACAGGGCTATATTAATGTGATAAAGTGGAACGTTTCGCTCATGGCGAGAAATTTAAATTTCAAACGGTTTTTTTCGTTTTTGAAACTAGACTGGGTAGCTATTGTAAATTATAATGGTGTTAGAGACAATCTTAGGCAAAAACTAGTTCAATGAAATGCGGCGAGCGGCGATGTCAATTTGATACATTTTTTTTTAAGAAAAGGCATCGTAAAACTGTATATAGCGCGCCGCATGACGTCATGCAGCACCTCGCACCTCTTTAGTCTGGCTTGTCGCTTAAACTATTTTGTACCTTATTTCGTACAGATATTGAGCACATATCCGGAGCCGGATTACTCAAATAAATCAATCAGAACTTCGATCTTCACTTTTACAGTTATTATAGAGCAACTCTGCTGTACAAGTGTTAAAAACCTGCCAAATAATTAGTTACCCAGTCCAGCTCAAAAAACTAAAACCATGATTAAAATTTTTATTTTCTCCATTAACACGACGTACCACCTTAACTAGTTAACCAACTAGCTAATAATTAGCCGACTTTAAAAAGGATTAGGTTCTGAATTAAACTATATGTTTTTTTCTAATTAAAATATACCTCATCATCATCATCAACCCATAACGTCCCACTGCTGGGAACGGGTCTCTCCTCACTTTCGCGAGGAGGGTAAGGCCATAATCCACCTCGGGGGCCCAGTCCGGATTGGTGGATAAAATATACCTACCGACATTTAAACAAAACCTTACGCGTGGTTCAAAATAAAACCTTTATTGCAATCATTTATCAAGAAACCGTTATCGTGTATAGACTGAAACTGAACAGGCTGACTACCACCATTGTATCAAAATTGAAGCGTTATTTGTTCAGTAATAACGCGTTATTAAAATGTATCGAAAATCGGAAGCCGTGTTCTCTCACATTGGGTGGCTGGCAATGCCTTTTGTAAAGACTTGCTGATCCCGCTATTTCAATCGCGTTGTGTATTTTTAATATTCAAGATGATTAAAACTGCGGAGAGTGAGCCAAAACCCCCTGAAGTAGAAATACACTGACGCGGTAGCAGTAGCGCAAAAATATAACAGTGACTTTGAAAGTGCTCAGAACAAACTGTCGTGTTTTTCATAAACCCGGCAAAGGGAGGGTTATGATTTTGACCGATAAATATGAATGTGGGAATGTATGTTAATCTGTTCCTTCCTAACTTCTAAGCTGCTTATTATAATTTGACCAATGAGGTATCGTTGGAAGCGTCTTCATCGTCCGCTGGTTATTTAAAACAAATCTGGTATATAATAAACTATTTAAATGCTTATATATTTTACTAGTTGCGCCCCGCAGTTTCACCCGTGTAGTTCCTGTTTAGTCCCACGGGAACATACTATCAGGAAAAAAAGTACCCTATCACTCCATCTCGGTTATAAACTATTTGCGTGCCAAATTTCATCCAAATCCGTTAAGCCGTTTTTGCGTCATAGAGTAACAAACATCCATCCATCCATTCTCACAAACTTTCACATTTATAACATTAGGAGTATGTTTTAGTTAAAGTTAGGTCTATGTCGATTAAAATAAATGAGACCTTTTGAATAGTAATAAAACGCGTTAAACTAAAGAACGGTGCTACAATAAATCCCACCAGGTGCTTAGAATAAATGAAACAATTAAAATACCAATGAAAACCTATTACGAACTTCGTATTTACAATGAAGGTACACTGTAGTTTTAACGGTGAATGAATACTTAATTCAAAGAGATTAAAGTCCAAAGTAAGCCATATCCCAGTATGTGTAAACTCCTGAGGGAAAGACACCAATTAATAATCTCACAAGCGCGTACAAGGCCGGGAGGTATAACTCAATCGTTCTAAATTTCCTTCAATTATTATCCTCCGTACTGTCGAGCTCTTTCTCTCTCTTGCGTTCCTCCCCTATCCCGTTGGAACCTCTCACACACATGCTATGAAGGCAACTAATTAAATAAGTGTTTGAACAGGATAAAAGCTTTGTAAATTGTAACGAAGCTGGTTGTAACCGCGGATGCTTTGTAAGTTTAAAGATAATGCTTTAAAATACATTTTTGAGCAAGCCAAAGTTTTCCATTTGGAAGAATGTCCGTGAGTGCAAATCTCAATGCAGACACGGGTCAATGTGTTTCTTGTAAAAGATAATTATGTACGTAATCATTATCACTCGCTTTTCGGTGAAGGAAAACATCGTGAAACCCATATGGGTTAAAAAAAATGGAAATAATTCTCTGATAGGTATATCCTATCAGAGAATTATTTCGGAGATAGCTTTGTTGTCCACAAATCCAAACGGAGCCCCCGTATGGTCTAATTCTTTTCACTAAAGTGAGGGAAGACCCGTGCTCAACAATAGGACGATGATGATAATGATAATGTTGATTAAGTTGAAGAGCGTGGATAATATATAATTATGTAGTTCAAACAATGGTGAGGTAATGTGCTGGGACTCATATTTATTGATTTCTATACTAATCATAACACCTACTCCGAATTTTTTATTTAAAGCCATCAAAGTCGCTTCCGATAAAATAGTTAATCATTGACATTACTACGGAATCTAAATAAAGTAATAATTATAACTCTTCATTATATTTTTTTTATTGGACTGAGTGACGAGGTGAGCAAGTCGTTCACCTGATGGTAAGTGCTACGCCTGCCCATAACAGTCACAGCACCACCCAGAACCCTGCATTGCATAATTCTTCGTGGCACTGTACCCCGACACATCGGCTCTAAAGTCTCAAATGCCCAGTTATTTCGCTGGGAATAATGCCCTTCAAACCGGAATACAGTAATGCTTGCACACTACTGCTCGGCGGATGAATACTTCCCCAGGCGGTCTCTTGCAGAAGAGGCCTCCCACTACAAAGTCAGAGCATTTAATTCGTTTAATAAACAAAAGTAGTAGAAAAAGCTTTTTAACGTTATCAACGTGAGTAAAATTGTACGAATTTTCTATTTAAAATCCAAACCCAACAAACCACAAACAGGGTCCTCGAGGGCTCTGAAAACATTTTGATTCTTATAAAAGTTATCTTGTAGCGGTATTGCTCGAAAGGTAATTAACAGACCTACCTCAAAAGTTATTTTAATAACCTTGTCGAGTAGGCACCTCGACAAAATACGAGTAAATCTTAAAAATCCGCAAAATTATCCAGCGTCAGCCGAAAGCTGTTTCACAGAGTTTTTTTTTAATTACCTGCCAGTAATTAAAGTGGCGACACTTACGCCCTTTTTTCTTTTAAAATAAGAGGTTGCTCAAATTGCTGTTCAAAAACTTGAGACCATTCACGGCATCTCGCTGGGGATGGCTTTTTGAAGGTTTGAAGAGTTCAGATATTTGTCGGACTACTAAACTAAATTTGATTTGCTATGTCTTTTTTTTTATTTACTTAAAGAGCTTATTCGTTTAGCCAAATATGTCGATCAGTAAAATGTCCCTACTTTGTTTTTAAAATACAGTCACAATTAAATATCGTTTTTATAAAAGGGTTAACCATAAAAATATGCACTCTGTGTTAGCAAAAGTCTGTACGTTTCAAATGAGTGGACTAAAACTGTCAATGAGAGAGCTGACGAAAAAACATATCTAGAATTTAATATTTTATAAAGTTACTAGCTGTGCCCTGCCACGCTTCGCTGTGGCACATTCGCACATTCGCTGATATGTCACTGATGAAAAAAATAGATAAAAACAATCCTTGATCCGGATTATATATCATGCTAAAATTTCAGCTCGATCGGTGCAGAACTTTTTGAGTTTTGAAGCGTACACAAACCAACATAACATTTTTATATATATAGATAGATTACTATAATAAAAACTGGATGAACTGAAAACTCAAAGAAGTACCAGTTAACCATACAGTCCGCACAATAACGTTGATTAGTAAGACCGCCCATTGTACTACCCTTGTTTACGTATTGTAATTCTTCTGTACTGTGTTTATTAATGTTTCTGTTGTACAATAAAGAGTTTTTCTATTCTATTCTATTCTATTAGTAACGCCACTTTATCATCCCGTATCATCATCATCATCCTCATCAACAACTCACATCATCACACTGCTGAGAGACTCCGCTCGCCTAAAAATATCCCTATAACAACAAAACAATTATAAAAATACCTCGAATAGAATAATATTGCCAAGCTCCAATTCAAATCTCTAGAAATAACAATAATTATTGGCTCCCAAGCTTTATATCGCTGTGGTGGTTTACAAGTCCCTGATTGGCGATACTCGATTCCAGCGATATCTATTGTATCCTGTCGGAGGCCACGCAGACAAACCTGCGACTCGGATCTTACTGTATTGGATTACGGATATTGGAGCTTCGTTATCCTAATTAGTCAACAAGTTTCCTGTGGAACTAAAGAAGCAGGAATAGAGATCCAGTTTCAAGTCGGTACGTATTTTTCTCTCGGTTTTGTTAAAACTCGACGAAACCTGGCAATTAGAGACGACGCAAATTGATGTCATGCGAGAAACACATGATTTGCCAATGCTAGCCGCGGTCAGTACCTATTAAGGAAATAACGAGGGTTTAGATTATAATGATTGAGTTCATCGATGGGTTTGTTTTGCAAGAGAATCGTTTCAAAGCATTGAAAAGAATTTCCTATAACTACGTCTCATACAGACAGCTTAACTAAGAAGTTAACAGCAGTAGGTAGAAACACTACAGCAATAAATCCTTTTCCAATAGACGACGGATTTTCGACCAAATCCTACATAAACTTTCAATGACCAGCACAAGCTGGATCAAAAATATTTCCTTCAATGCACTACCTGGGCTACCAAACAAAGACTTTTCTATTATTTTTATAAACGTGTAAATGCAGCCAGTGTTCTGGGCAGTCTAGGCACGATGCCTCATGGACATTGGACACCCACCCTCTTTTGTTAGATTTTTAAGTTTAATTTTTAGTTTTCTATTTAAATATTGTTTTTTTAACTTTGAGAAAATAATTATAACATATTATTAAAATAACTGACTTATCTTTTTTATTTATTGCAGCTAGTGAAAATATTTTTTTTTATTTATTTAATTAAACATAGTTCCGTTGATCCATAAAAATACCGTCGAAGATTCGACAGAACGGAATAATGCTGTGTGTCCTGCATCCATATTTCTTTGCTAGTCACGTAAATGTCCGTTTTTTATTCGGCGCGAATGTAACGGGATTTGGAGACACATTTTTTTTCTATTTAGTTGTAAAACGCAAACATTCATCCACATAATATGTGAATTATTCAACAATTCCGCTGAAATCAAGACCCATTGAATTTTAAATTCTATATCGGGAGCTCATGAGTCGAGAACATGAAACACACAGACAACAAACATAAACATGAACATGTTGTTTCAGTAACTATGTATGTGTGTAAATACACAGTCATCAGAAAATGAAATATATTGTAGAATAATGTTTACTGTGATTGTATACTTACACGGGGTCACTAAATGGAGTTACACCCTTATTGACTAGAGTAGGGCTAAACAGATAAATCGTAATTATTGTAAAACTCGTCAATTCCATGTGTGCATCGGACTGTGACCGATCCTAGTTCAAGGATTCCTGGCACCCTGCCAGCGTTGCCGGGGTCAGGGTTGAACCACATCAAGCGCGCACCGCCGACCCTACCGTACACCCCAATTTTACCGAAAGAAAAACATACAAATACCCAGAATTTTGGCGGTAAACCAAAAAAAAGTTGTTGTGTTTGTATTATTTTAATTATGGAATATGAACCGAGCATGATTGTGGGGAAATGATACAAATCCAAAAACCGTATCTTTACGTTTTCTCTTCAAAACTTCCAGGAAGTTTCCTTCAATCGTCTACTATTTTCATCACTTTACCGAATACAACAGAATCCGGAATAGTATAGAATAGAAAACTAACATCTAACGTCTTAGTGACTTTGCGAAGCGGAAGTGACGTAAAGGTACATTCTTTATTTTCTATTGGGAACCAATTGACCGCTTTAGCTGGTGAAAAACGAAGACGTCAATGTGTGAGTGTTGTGTAGAGTGATGGAGTGTGCTTCCCTAAAAATGGCTATTTACTCTCATTTTAGCCAATAAAACTTACATGCACTGTTTGCCGTTAAATTAGACATTCAAAAATATACTCCCTGTAGTTGGCACTTGGGTCCCTACATAGTGGTGAAAAGGTCATATTGATGTCTCAAAATTATCAAATTTCGAAAATTGACAGATATTTTTCATTAATTAATTTTGCGAATTGTGTTTCTGGTAATGAAACTAGAAAAAAGAAATTGGAGCACACACATTCAAGTGCCACAATTTTTATTAGAAGATGTCTTTATTAGATTACACAGTACGTAAGCGAACCTTACTAACCTTTCTCAGATCCTATCTCAGGGGTATAAGGTTCATTTTAGATTACTAGTTACCTCAAGTGTATATTTTTGGCTATATTGTGAAAGCCGAAGGTCAAGGGCGTGAACAGTGGCCGATGAGGCTACTTGAAGGTCTTCTAGATTTGATAAATGTAACTTGTAAATCTTTGTCATATTGGCTTATTGTGTTGTCTTGAAGTAAATTTTAGTAGGAAACTTACGATGATCAAATGAAACCATCGTAGCATCCAACTAAAAGACAAAACTATCTAAGATGCAGCTAAAACCTTAAATGACTCATCGCCTCCGATCATAAGAACCGTCATCACTTCTTCCTTTAACATCTAGCAAATCATCAATAGCGGTGGTAGCCTAGTGGGAAAACGTCCGCCTTCTAATCAGAAGGTCGTGAGTTCAAATCCCAGTGTGGGCACGTACCAATGTGTTTCTGTAAAACATATGTACGTAATTATCACTCGCTTTTCGGTGAAGGAAAACATCGTGAGGAAACCCACATACCGACCCGAGAATTATTTCGGAGGTAGGTATGCTATTCACCAATCCGGACTGGGCCCCCGTGGTAGATTAAAGCCTAACCCTCCTCACGAAAGTGAGGAGAGACCCGTGCCCAGCAGTGGGACGTTACGGGTTGATGATAATGATATTATCAAAATTAAAATCACCATATTTGTGACCTTATTTTCGTACAACACCCCATCACGCCTCACCTTTTGTGGACATAAATAATTCCCTGTTCGATTTATTCTTTACCCCTTCGGCGAGAAATCACAGTCATGTTAATATCGTGGTTTATCTAAAGCCGATAAAACTAAGTAAAGACCGGACCCGGATATTGTATGATGAAAATAATATGCAGATGTAGATAAATATACGAAAATATATAGAAGTACACGAGCCTTGATAAGCCTAAGTAGTCTATGTTTCCCAAAATAGAAAATAGATGGACGGCCTTATTTAAATATTGTTACTTTGCTCATATGCCTTCAAATTGAGTTTCTGTAGCCGCCGCTGCTTGCCAAGTCTGAAATCAAATTCCCCGCGCTCTTGCATTTCATAAGTTGGCATATAAACATGTTTCCGCCTCTTCCCAGGAAAATTTCACATTTTTCCTATAACATTGTTAAAAGTACATTTCTCTTTAATATTTAGAACGATAGACGATAGAGCGATAGAAAGATATACCTATCTTAACGTAAGTTTTTTTTTATGTGATATACTGCAAATAAGCTGTCGTCCCGCCCGATGGTAAACTTTCACCGCCGCCTGTGGTTATTACACATATTTTTGGGTACGTTCTCAGTAGGTTCCTAGTTGAAATTATGAATTGTCTTTTAAGGTTTAATTATTGATAGAATTAGGTTTTACTTCTTGAAAGTCCATATTCAGATAAATATGTAGCTTTAAATCCGTTTAAAAGGTGCGTGTTTCGCGTTTACGTTTCTTTTTTGGCGGAAGTATGTTATAGCTAGTCTTCTATATATATATATAAATGTTATGTTGGTTTGTGTACGCTTCAAAAACTCAAAAATTTCTGCACCAATCGAGCTGAAATTTTAGCATGATATATAATCCGCATCAAGGATTGTTTTTATCTATTTTTTTCATCAGTGACATATCAGCGAATGTGCCACAGCGAAGCGTGGCAGGACACAGCTAATTATATATATATATATATATTTTTTTTAGGGCGTCCGTATCGCACAACGGAATCCGCTCGCGTATCCGCCAATAATTGCGGGTGGGTCAGCTTTGTTTTCTAAATGAAAGCAATTCTGGTTTATTAAATGAAAAATAGATTATAATAGACGCCATTATAAAAAGTGTCTATGTATCTTTACCGTAGATCAGTGATTGTGGTGTCTTCTTTGCGTGTTTGTG
This sequence comes from Campaea margaritaria, assembly GCA_912999815.1. Lineage (NCBI taxonomy): Eukaryota > Metazoa > Arthropoda > Insecta > Lepidoptera > Geometridae > Campaea > Campaea margaritaria. The sequence goes on from OU538788.1 coordinate 15,889,966, forward strand.
ATTATATTTGTAATTTAAACATATGATTGTACCTACTAGTTAAGTGTTTTTATGTTTTTGACTCAGACGCATAACTAGAATTTTATTTAAATTTATCTACAAATTACTACGTCTAGTCATTACCTAGGTACGAATAAGTCTGATTGAATTATAGCCTTCGGTTAAAGGTCATAATTATTAGATATTGTAAGTCGCTGTTAATGTTTGGCCAAATGGTAAACTCTTCTTATTTATCCACAGCTATGATTTTAACAGGCATTACATATATTATTGTCGATACCACGTAATTTAATTAATTTCTGAAACAATTTGAGCTAACATCATTGTTATTATTATCTTTGGAAACGGCATATTTACTTTAGTGTTATATTTGTTTTGAGTTAGTTATGTTTCGGTACTTTTGCAGGCACCATGATTACGTGTAAATGTACGATGTTATTGCGGATGTGTACTTATTAAAGTTATTTATGTGTGATTATTAGTAATATTTTCGCATACATATAAAATTCAATTACGTACTTAAATTCGAGTTCTCCACCTTTCTTTAGAATTGCGTGTGATATCGGCCTCGATGCAGCTAGTGTCCTTTCAACTACCCTAAAAGTTATATTGCCCTAAGTCAGGAAACAAAGTTACCACAGCTTTATATATCAGGCAGGGATCGACAATTTTTTGAGAACTACCCAAAGTCAGTTCATGTGATCGTTCAAATGATAGGTAACATTATTTATGTTAGTTGACTGCGATCATTTATAAACTGCACAACGCCATTGTTGCTTATAATTCACTCACTTTGCAAACCCTCCCTCACACAGATCAAAGTATCGCATAATAATATAAATGATAACTGTTCGTTTATAAAAATATTTATATACGAAAGGGTTTCTAATCTTGCGGCAAAGTTGTGATTCTGCGTCATCAATTAATAGGGCGGGGGGTACGGTAAGACATAATTACTCAACAATGACAATAACACCTATTAATATTGGAGCCACTGAGACGTCAGATCTAAATGTTAGATTAGTTTGACACAGAAATAGAGCCTATATTAATAACGCGTCACGATCACAAACCTATTACAGTGAAACTTGGTTAAGTGGGACCTGGATAAGTGAGAAACCTCCATAACTGGAACTCATGCTGAGGTCCCAACACTTATACCTGTATATCTGAGACACTGGGTAAGTGGAATACCTCTATAATTGAAACGACATTGCAGGTCCTTTGATGTCTCACTTAATCAGGTTTCACTGTATATTGTTGTATATATATATTGATGTCCGTTGCAGCGAAAGTTAAAGTCGATGTAATTTGAATGGTTTCTTTATTAATGTGAGGTTAATATTTAATTGTCATATTTACGACTTTTAATATCAGCTACATAAAATATTAGACGCTTGAGAGATACAGTCAGATTATGATCTAATGTCAACCTGAATTTAAAAAAAGTGTGCGGTGTGTGCTTTAGAGCACACGATTGAAGTAAAAATTCTAATAAGTATACGAAACGTAACTCTCTCTTTCTATATTCACTAGCTTATATCTCCTTTATCTATCTGTCTCCTCTCAACTTCCATTCGCCTCGGCTGATCACATTTTTCGTAACGCAGCTTACTCCCCAAGTCAAGCGAGCGTAAAAAAGTTTTACTTCAAAAAACTTCAGTAAGCAAAGCTGTCAGTGGCCGCCGGACTGGGGTCAAGTCACATCTAACTGCCGAAATGAATTAATAAATTCTTCGTGACGTGACGGACGTTTTCATCGGCAATAGGACCGGTCCCCTTTTAATTCAATTTGTCAAATTAATCGCATCCGTTTTGGACTGTCAAGTGCCCCCCAAAAGAGCCAGAAGATTCATTAACAATTTCATCAGTTTTTTGTGACATCAAATTGGTATCTAGCTAATAATTTTGTAACTGTTGAGATTGAGTGTTTAATTAACCCTAAAGGACGGTGTTATAAGATTTTTACAGTAAGCTTTATTCCCTGAAAGATTTCTTGTTTCTATGCTGACTGCATACACGACAGGTAGCTTCTATAAGCTTCTCTAGGCATAAACGTGTTAAAACGTAATCGAAACTTTTTAAATAAATTCTAGGTTATGATATTTTAGAAGAAAAATATTGTATTGTTCATTACTTATTCAGTAATACTCCTCTTCCATCGAAATATAAAAAGGCATCAATACTACGAAAGCGACAGAAGAAGCACCTCGTAAATCTCACAAAAAGTCATGCTGTCGAACAGACTAAAAAGGGATAAGATGTGCCACTTTACCTCACGCAGCCTATCATTTCAATAAGTACCTATGCCTCAAGACATACCACCTTGATGTAGGTAAATATTCTATGTCTGTGTTTTAATCCAATAGTAAGGAATCTACGAAGCGCGCGTACTCAAGTGTAAGGCTTTTAGCACAATGTACTTTTAGAACAGTGAATAAGCTTTATGCAAATCAATAATCAAGAATACACGGCCCGTTAAAAACCGTCGGTATGTAACATCAAATAAAAATAGAATGCTAAAGTGAACTTCTTCAAGTAGCGTTTTTAAAAAACCAATGTATATGATTTTACAGGGCAGCTAGATTGCACCATTGCAGTTTTGTTTAGGCTAATCCTTCCACCACGATGTTTCAACCAAAATAGACCAAACAGGGTACAATAGTCAAAACACCCACTAGGAAAAACAAGAAAAAACGTGGACAAGAGTAAACAGAGTGAATTTTGCATTTGGATAACTCCCGAATTCTAAGAAATAGCAATATGCTCAAAAGAACCACGCCCGGTTTTGATAAAAACTGAATCAGCATTACTATAATTTAAATATTAGTATTATTATGTCGTATTTATTGCATTAGTGCAATATGCAAAATGCACGCACGTTCATTTGTATGGAGCCGTTGGTAAAGAGCTTCATTACTGTTTCTATATTATGATATCCGTTTAGGGCACTGTACTGAACCCGTGCGATATCAGCCAATTCTAACGCACTTAACAAAGTGGAAGCGATCGGTCGAGCCTCTTATAGCCGATAACTTGTAGATAAAGAGTCTATTGTGCTTCCAACTTTAACACTCACTGTGACTTTTATTAACAGAGTTATGTTTTGCCCCGATATTTTGTAGGAGATAACTGGCTGTATGGCGTTTCTTTCCTAAGTCGCTTAGGTTTATCACAAGCTGCAGTTTATCACAGATTTAAAAGTTTAATTTTGCCGGAGGCTATTAAGGCATTGCAGGTGGCTATTTAACATTGCATCAACTATGGAGGTAGCCGCTTACAAATTGCTACTTAGAGCACGGAATACCTATATCGGTACGTCTTCTTTGAAATTTAGAACAGCGACCGCTTACGTTTCCGCGCATTATTAAGAAAAAGTGCACTCAAGGTAAGGTACTTGGAATAAAAAAATTACAGAATTTATGCTTCAGTGTCGTTGACACCTGAAATGCAACGCGACAGTATAATATCGGTTTTGGATGTTCATTCGGAGTCTTAAAGCGACCCATAATCTTACACTTTGTCAACTCCAGCGTTTTGTGGGTCGAACTGCCCAACTCCTCGGGATTCCGTATTTATAATAAACTCTCCATAACAACTTAATCCTTTTGAAGCTGTTTCATAATCTTCCAAAGAGTAGGTAGAGTCAGTAACCGATGCTCAATACCATTCTCTAGGCTTCATCCCTTCATAGAACTTAATTTAGATAATGTACCTTTTTCTTTATGTTCATTGTTCGTTTGTATAAGATACAAGGCTAGAGTAAATCATTTATTATTAACGGTCATTTTCAAGAGAAGTTTTTTGTGTATTAAAACGTCAATTATTTAGAATTTTGTAACATTATAAGTAGCAGATGGTGAATAGAAGAGTTCAATCGTCAATAAAATTTAGAAAAGAGTTAAAGTTAGTTAAACGTGAATAGTCTATTGACTATTTATACTAGCTACTAGCTTAACAATAGTTAAACTAGTAGCTAGTTCTAAAATTTGGTCATATTATTCAACAAATGAAATGCAATCAAGGGCATTGAAATAAAAAAGTTTCATTTGAAATCGGTTGTATTAGAAGTGAAATTTTAAATGCGAAAGTCCTTTGTTGGTTTGTCCAATCACACAGAAACAAAAAGCCTGATATTTCGCAAATTTGAACATCACTTAAAATTATATCATTCATTTTAGTAATCTGCGGGGCTTAGGGTACGCGCCATTCCAGACCTTTCAATGTGTGATAATAGGCTAGTCGCCCACTTTATTGATATTAATGAATTACCTACCCATAGGTATAGGTACGTTGGAATATCAATATCTAGGATACTCAATGAGTATAAAATTGGTGTATCTTCTTCCAATCATACATTAATACGATCTCAGTATCATATCAACAACTTAAGTTTTCTTTTTTAAGTTTGCCCTTTGACATATAACTGTGGCTATCCATAGATTAAATTTGTGTTTGTTTTAAATGTAGTGTTTTAATAAAAGGTATTGGTTAGCCTGGTCAAATGCAGAGGAGTAGAGTTCGAGCTGAAAAAACGTAAAATGGCAGTAACGTTCCGCGGATAGCGCCCGGCTGCCGCCGCCGGCCGCGATGTCTTCGTAGTGCATAATTTTTGTAAATATCCAATTCAATCAAATCCGATCCAATCAAAATGTCCTTGTCCAATCATACGGTAGTTCGGTTAATTTGTCGGAAAAATAAGGGTCAACCTTACAAAACCGTATTTTTTTTAGTTTGCTCGTAAATACTCTTTCAGTTGTAGATAACTTAATCGACGGCCATTTTTTTAATGTTATTTTTGTTCTAAGTTTAAGTTTTATTTTGTTCTAAAGTTTTGACGATAAAGGGCTTATTTTTAACATTGGTCCGCCAATTAATTACAGCGTTTTAAATTTTTATAGCTGGAATATCGTAAAACGGCAAATAATAATGTTCTAGAAACAACGCCCGCCCGCTCGCCGCCGCCGTCACCGCCGCCGCCGCCACCGCCGCCGCCGCCGCCGCCGGGCGCATCGCCTTTGTCCTTGTATATCATTACGACATAATTTAAAAAGATTTTTTTCATCTGTAAATTTTTAAACCCCTAATTTTTTTTTCCTTTTATATTCAAGTTTTTTACTGGTATGATAATAAGGTGATTATCTATTATATAAAATTGGTCGTCCAGATAAAACGCAAATTTCTAAATTTTTCAAGTTGAAATAAGGCGAAATGGCATATATTATGTTCAGCAAATACCGTCTGCCCGCAGCGCCTCCGTCGGTCTTATACCAGGTGTATATAACGTAAAATTAAACTCAAACTAACAAACTATAATAAATTTAAAAACTAAAGCCGCCTTTTTAAATGACGTCTAGGAATTCGTTCATATTTAATTAGAAATGCGTACCATTTCACTCATAATTTTTATAGAAGTTTTTTCAAACACATGGCTTAAAAAAATAAAATTTTAATAAATTGTAAAATAAGATTTTTAGTTTTACGAAACCATAAGAAAAATTGTGTCTTAATTTTTAAACTTGTCTATAACTAGAAATGCGAATATAGAAATTACAAGTTACTGGCAAAATTCTGTTGGATGCAAGTCGAAAGAGTTACGTATTTTATATTACCACAATCTATCAACGAAAGTAATTGTCAATTAGATTCGAACAACGCTTTATGTAAGGAAGCCAAATTTTTAGACTTGCGAATATTTCCAATTAAAATCATACTACATAATTTTCCTTTTCGTTTCACCGGGTTTTTTTGTGAACACGTAAGTTTTCACTTCAATTAAATAATTGATGATTTTTTATAATTTGCTTTAAACAAGATTTTGTAATACCAATATACCAATTTTTGCCAATATTTTCTTATTGAAATATTATATTTATGATTAAAATTTCTTTAAAACCGTATATAATTATATTATATTTCGAAAATGATTTCTTGATGTAAGTCCGAAAAAATAAGGAAAATTGTATAATAATGTCCTCCTTTAATAAAACTTCAGAGGAAAATTCCCAGTCAAAATCTATGTTTTTTCATTACGTAAAACAGTGTACGTAATATTATTATAATTATATAACTAATCATAATTTTAATTGGGGTCAGACATTTATATTTTATTTATTTTTGAAACGGCACCTTATACGTTGTTGTATAAATTTATTTTACATCTGCTGTTTTAAAATACTGTTTTAAAAAAAAAGCGCAATTAAAAAGTATTAATTACGCATTATTTTAAATCAGTCCTAAAACTTCTACTTGGTTAAAGCCAAGTTCAAAGTTTTTTACGCGATGGAGTTGAGTTTTAAATATAAAATCCGACATACTGATGAAATTGTAATCCGTAAATTGTATCCGTATATTGTTGTGTCCGTAATCCGTAAAATGTAACGAATAATGAAATTTCCGGAATTAAATATAGAATTAAACTTAAAGAGAAATAACATTTTTTTTTACAGAATTATTTTTATTACATCTTCACGTTTTGTAATTCTTTTTTATAAAAAATATTAATATGAGGTGGTAGTTTTAACACGTCGTTTCACTTTTTGAAATACAAGTCAGAAAACATTTAGTTTGTAGATATTTCTTTACGAACTTTTACGACTTCTGTTTTATTCTATTAAATACATCAAAATAATTATTTAAACCGAACGTAAAAATTTAAAAAACGCATAGGACGGACGCAAGAAATGTAACTAAAAATAATAATCACAAAACACAAAAAATAAAAATATAAGTCACCGAAAATTTTAAAATAATCATCCGAAAAAATTTTAAAAGATTATTTCTTACCAGAAAACTGCATCTAACACCAACGAAGAGGGGGGAATAGTTCGAGAATCGCGCGCGGAATAGTCTCTCTTCAACTTCGTACTGATTTAGGTCGCGACCAGTCCGTGAGACGGTCGAAGCGCGAGTGATGGAGTAGCGAGATCGTGAAAATTCGGAGCTTCTGCTCTCTGCACCTCGCTCCTCCGCCTATCTGTTGCGCCGCGCGTGCGCGAGGTAGGACCCTCTGCCCGCCTCCTGAAATGTAATTCAAATTTCAAAAAGGTATTCAATCACCTTCTAAAATTAGAATATGGCCTATATGTTGTTTTGTTTTATTCATACTGTTTACGGCATGTATCGATCATCAGGATGCCCTGAATTCGTATGCCATTTAGCCCCGACCGAGATATCTTCGCGGTAATTTATATTCTCGGTATCTTCGTTGTAGCGTGCAGTTGCATTCTGAAAACTAGAACTAAAAAAAAAAAAACTAAAACTATATTAGAATATCATGTCTAGTTTTCGGAATGCATTTGATCCGAATGACCGAGTTTTGTCACACAGCTCGGTAACCCGGTACAGTAAAATAAATACAGTAAAATTTTGATCTTCGACTTTCTACCTTATTATTATTAGCTTCTACGGTCTATATCAGCGTAATACTATCACACTTTGTTAAAAAAAACGCTTCACGATAAGATACCGTAGAGCTTGACCCCTGACTAGGATTCCCTGGGTCTAGGGAATCAGGAACTACAAGGACCATGGTCCCAGAAGCACCCAGACTCAGCAAATGCCCGTGGTCCACTCAAGTATTTGCCCTGTGCGGGAATTGAACCTGCAAAATTTTAGCAAACAATATGATACTTACCTATTTAAGGGAACCGTTGTAACTTTATTACTTTGTAAAGGTTTGCAAATTTGAAAACCAACTTGCAGGGTCTTCATTTAGCCACCAGTGTTAAAAGGCGCACGCTTTTTTGCAATAGAATTAATTACTTTTCTACTTTTTATCTCAGCTTGCTATTAAGCATATGTTTTTACCTTGTTTGTTTGAATATTATGAAATTGATCGGTTTCGGTCCATTTCGTGTCCAAAGCGCCAATACGGGTCAAAAATTTCAAAGTTATTAAGAATAATAAAAAAAAAAAAATAAAAAAAAAAATTAATAATACAAAAGGTAAAAAAAAAAAATTCCTTAGAACTTCCCTAGGCCGTGGTAATGGTTAACTTTTTCAATTTAACTTTCACCCATACAATAAATAATGGTATGTGTACGTTAAAATGTGCTATTAGGTACGATTTGTAAGCACGGTCAGTGGAGCTGTGGGGTTGGGTAGTGGGTTCTGACTTTATCAAGTCAAAGGACTGTGACTATGTTTTTTTTTAATTCGCTCACTTTCCCCACATACATTGACAGCACGCCCCAAGCGACACACAACGCACAGACAATTATTTATTGAGCTCAATAAGATATTAATTTGTTGTCTTTCATAATATGAGGTACCTTTTTTTTTTTAATTGAAAGTAAAAGAAAGATAAGATATAACATTTATTCTGACACAACTGCACACAACAGCGAACAAAGTACAAACTTATTAGAAGCTAAGAAAAAAAAAAATGAAAACACACGATGAACATAATAGTGTACGCAGATAGCCGGCGCGCAGTGATGTCAGACAAGGCCTGAGCTCAGCATAATGCTGTGGTCAAACCCAGAACTTTGCAACGCATAATCTTGCGCGGCACTGCACTGCGTTCGTGACCCTGAGACATCGGCTGTAAAGTCTCATAAGCCCAGCAATTTTGCTGGAAACCGTGCCCTTCAAACCGAAGCACAGTAATGTTTGCACACTACTGCTTGACGGGTGAATATCTAACAAAGGTGGGTGGTTCCCCAGACGGAACTTTTGTACTTACTTTAAAAGTGTAATCTTAAAATAACGTTTTGAAAATTTTAATGATTCTAGATTAATTAAACGTTCGGTTCATATTTCACCATAAACTTCATCGCAGCAATTTAAACTTTGACGAGTTTGATGATTTATTCACAATTACTACTCGTAACAATTGAGTTTTGATACATACAGCCTACGCCTACATTTTCTGGGTATTGAAATCTATACTAATCTATTGATAATATAAAGCTGAAGAGTTTGTTTGTTGTTTGGTTGAACGCGCTAATCTCAGAAATTACTGATTAGAATTTAACAATTCTTTTTGGGTTACATAGTCCATTTATCGAGAAAGGTATAACATCAGCTTACAACCAATAGGAGCGGGGCGTCAAGGAAGAATGTGGCGAAAACGGGAAAAAATATTGCCTTTAAGAGAGTTATTGGTGTAAAACTTGAATTATGCGGGTGAAACTGCGGGGCGCATCTAGTAAATTGTAATTAAATAACAAACAAACTTTTAGTTGTATATTAAGTTACCATCGATAATTATGTTTTGACTGAGAATTAATAATTATTACTTTTAATAGGAGCACTAGTCTACTATTTTTATTTTTATTTTACGCAACGGGGTGATATTTTCCCCGGTAGGTCCTTGCAAAAGTGTTTTACCACCACCGAGTAACCCTATTACAAAAGTTTGTCATGTAAATTAACGCGTGCCTTGGCATGAAAACACGTTGTCACTAAATGTTTAACTTGTTATGTTCTAGTTTTTAAGTTTTCTTTGTTCTGTGGTGATTCAATAAAGAGTTTATCTATCTATGATCCTTTCACCGTGTAAAAGCTATTTCACTAAAACTAGGGAACTCAAATCACATTTTAATTTAATTCGACAGGAAACCTTTCAATCGAATTCCCAATTTGTAATGACCAGATGAATATTCGTTTTTAGGGTTCCGTAGCCAAAAGGGCAAAACAGGACAATATTACTAAGACTTCGCTGTCTGTCTGTCTGTCTGTCCATCTGTCACCAGGCTGTATCTTATGAACTATGATAATTAGACAATTGAAATTTTCACAGATGATATATATCTGTAGCCGCTATAACAACAAATATTAAAAAAATAAATAAAATAAATATTTAAGGGGCTCCCATACAATAAACCTGACTTTTTTTCCTAGTTTTTGCTCGATATTGATAACGGCAACGTGTAGATGCTAGAAACATTCACAGAATATTTAGTTATTTAATCACTTTAAAAATAAATAACTAAAAATAAAATAATTTGCCGTTTTTATAGATAACTAGCTGTACCCTGGCACGCTTCGCTGTGGCACATTCACACATTCGCTGATATGTCACTGATGAAAAAAATAGATAAAAACAATCCTTGATGCGGATTATATATCATGCTAATATTTCAGCTAGATCGGTGCAGAACTTTTTGAGTTTTTGAAGCGTACACAAACCAACATAACATCTTTACATATATAGATAGATGGTACGGAACCCTTCGTGCGAGAATTGACTCACACATGGGCGATTTTATACATTCAGCGACTTGGCTTGGTGCCTTTGGCTCTTCGTGGCTTCCACTAGACAGAAAACGTCCACTTATCCACGTACCAAACAGAAAAAGGAGCTATAGTAAAAGAAGTGGCCACTTACCACTCGTTTAAACTAGAGTGTCCACGGACTCGTTCATAACTGAGTTATAAAGAAGTACCTAAATACTTAATATTTATAAATTCTATGACGAAGTGACAATTAGTTGACAATTTGAAAATATTTCCTGAAACATGTAATTTTTACGTTTTGCGAGATATCTATTACTTAAGATCGGAAATAAATGTAAGGTTCACGATACAGTTGAGGCAATGCAAACATCAGACGCAGACGTAAACAAACGGTCACCTATATATATATAGACCGCACCCAACGTTGCTTTAACATACCTACATGATTCCTAACAACCTGCACTGCAATTCATATGACATTGCGGTAACCCACGCACACGCATGTGTGGTCAAAGGCTAGTTACTACTTGAGTCGATTTAATCAAAGTTTAAACCCATTTATATTCTATCAATTGGACCCTGACATGTTGACTTCTAACATAATTGATTAATTGCAAACCTGGAATTGACGCGGGCGGTGCATTAGGAACATTATACTATCCATAATTTTATAAAGACAGGTACACAAGTGCTATATACTATTATAATCATCATCATCAACCCATAACGTCCCACTGCTGGGCACGGGTCTCTCCTCACTTTCGTGAGGAGGGTTAGGCCATATTCCACCACGGGGGCCAAGTCCGGATTGGTGGATAACATACCTACCTCCGAAATAATTCTCGGGTAGGTATGTGGGTTTCCTCACGATGTTTTCCTTCACCGAAAAGCGAGTGATAATTACGTACATATGTTTTTACAGAAACACATTGGTACGTGCCCGCACTGGGATTTGAACTCACGACCTTTTGATTGGAAGGCGGACGTTCTCCCACTAGGCTACCACCGCTTTTAACACTACGCACTATTATAATACTCTAATATTAAAAAAACGAGTGTGCTATAGACCACAGGACTAAAGTAAAACTTTGCTATGAGAGAAAGAGAAAAAGAAAATGTGTGCTCGCACCTTTCTCTCTTGCCCCTACAGTAATGTACGAAACGTAACTCCTTCTCTTTCTATCTTCACTAAGTTATATCTCCGTCTAAACTTCCCTTTGCCTCGCCCGATCACACTTGTCGTAACGAAGCGCGCATACAGATGTTTTTCTTCAAGGGACTCAAAGTTTGTTCTTGAGTTTGAGTTCGGATCTCTTGATATCCTAATTCGATTCCAAAAACTATTTAACCAATATGGGGCTACATTATACCGGTGGGCTACAGATTATGTTTTAACCCAGTTAAAAGCAAAACTTCTTAAAAAAAGTTTTTATTTTTTTATTTTACTGAGTAAAGGGACAAGTACGTAGTTCACGTGGTGGTAAGCGCTACGACTGCCTATAAGCAGTTACAGTGCTACCTAGAACTATGCATGTTACAATGTTACGCGGCACTGCCCGGCGCTCGTCACCCTGAGACATCGGTTCTAAAGTCTCATATGCCCAGTAACTTTGCTGGAAACAGTGCCTTTCAAACTGGAACACAGTATAATTGGCACACTACTGAGGCTGTGACTACACTACTGAGTTTTGGGAGTCAACACATTAAGAAATTTAACATTTTTGTCTACAACAAATTGTAAAAATATCTTTATAATAGCTATATTTATAAATAGCACAAATCTAAAATTTAAAATGAAAACAGCGGTGACTGATACGGTATCTGATATTTCCGTTAAAATATGTGAATCGTATTTATTCTAATACCATACATAATTCAGTTATTAAGGCCTGGGTTGTAGCAAACTTACGGTATTCCTTCGAGAGATTTTTCTTTTCAGGTTTCTACCATAATATTTCATTTTTTGTTCAAAATATTAATATGTTCGCGTTTGACCGCTCTCTCACCTGATGGTAAGTGACAATGCAGTCTACGATGGTACACGCTTACCTAGAAGTACCTTATTCACTCGTGCCTTGAAGACTTCCAGGTTATAACTAACGGTAAACGCAAAAATATCCTGTTTGTATGGGTAATTTCCTGTTTTTCTTGGAAACTCAAATCTCTAGACTTAGACAAACTCTGTTAAGTCATAAAAGCCTTGAAAGAAATAAATATAAATGCAATAAAGTAAACCTAGCTTTAGGTCCTTTGAAAAGGCTTTCATACTAAGTGCACCGTCTACTTGCATAAAGTGACTAATGCATAAAGTGACTTTCATAGATAGCAATATCTATGAAATTCACTGTATGCATTTTCCCTATTAATGCAATCGTAAGAGGGTAAAGTGTTCTACAACGGAGACTATTAAGCAACGACCTGAATTTTTGAAGTAAAACTTCTTTACGGACGCTTGACTTGTGGAGTAAGCTGGCGAATGCGTTACGAAAAATGTGATCGGGCGAGGCGAACGGAAGTTCAGAGGGAGATACAAGTTACTGAAGATAGAACGAGAGAGAGTTACTTTTCTTTTATTTTTGAAACATCTTTTTATAAATAGTTTACTTTGAATTTTTTTTAGTTGAAGTTTTACTACTACTATGTGTCCCAGCACACATTGTTTTTTTCTTGTTTCTATTATATATTATACTAGCTGCGCCCCGCGGTTTCACCCGCGTAGTTCCTGTTCCCGCGGGAGTATGGGGATAAAATATAGCCTATGTTTCTCGCTGTCAATGTAGCTTTCCATTAGGGAAATAATTTTTGAAATCGGTGCAGTTGTTTAGCCGAAACCTTACATATTTCCATACATACTTTCATCCCTTATATATATATTTTACCCCCTCAACGGTAAATTTTTACAAACTTTGAATGTCAAATTTATTTATATCTAATCAAAAGCCTAAAAAATAAATATCAAGCTTCTAGCTTAAAAAATGACGAAATTTCGATACAAACTTTCATCCCCTATTTCAAACTCTTAAAATGCTTTTTTGCAATAAAAAGTACCCTATGTCCTTTCCTGGGCTCTAGACTATCTCTGTACCAAATTTCATTTCAATCGGTTCAGTAGTTCAGGCGTGAAAGAGCAACAGACAGAGTTACTTTCGCATTTATAATATAAGTAGGGATTGTTTAGTTGATAAAAAAAAAAAAACTAAAAAGGCAATTATCGGAAAATGTATTTAGTTCACTTCTCAAAAATATAGGTTCCAAATTAAAAACAAAATGCGTGAAAACTGAATTCCAAATGAAAACAATATGCGTGTGTACTTTTTCTATTAATTTACTTTTTACTATAAATAAGATGTGTTTACTTTAAACGTAACTTCAATAATATTCTGTCCCCTTTATGTATTCATTGATTTAGAATAAGGAGTTTTTTTATAATCTACATGATCAAGCTTATCAATTACAGTTTTTCACCTTTGCCAGATATTCAACCACCAAGCAGTAGTGTGCAAACAAAAGTGTGCAAACAATACTGTGTTCCGGTTTGAAAGGCATTGTTTCCAGCGAAATTACTGGGCATATGAGACTTTAGAGTCGATGTCTCAGGGTGACGAGCGCAGTGCAGTGCCGCGCAGGATTATGCAATGCAGTGTTCCGAGTGAAGCTATTTCTGTTATGGACAGGCGCTACGCTTACCATCAGGGGAACGACGTGCTCGTCTCGTCACTCAGTCAAATCAAAAAACAATATATTTCAAATAAATGAAGCAAATTTTTCCAGTTTTAGTTACTTTCAGTTTTCTATTTAATATTTTCTAATTTTTGTTTTTTAAGTTCTGTAAATAAATCCCTATTCTTCTACACTATGCCAGAAAGTCTGATATCTACTGAGCAAAGGCCTCCCGCAACTCTTTCCTCTCTATTGCTCTCTGTGGTCAGGATAACGATAACTTAGGTAGGCTGTTTTTTTTTTTTTAATTGTAAATGCAGACAAACAACTCGTGGCCTAGTAAATACTCTAAAGAAAAGATTTACAACTATGATGTAGAGCTTAGGTGTCCAATAAAGCTGTGACCTACAAAGGGGAGACACGGCCCTTGGTTAGTTTCAAATGGCTTACGTAATTTATATCCCCAGCAGTTAACTTGAGACTGGCACCGACGCAAAGGTTAAACTAAAATCCAAGCTCTAAAAGCGACCTAAAAGTAACTACAAAATATAAAAATCGCATTGTTTTGTTTTCTTCCCGGAGCGAGAAAAAGACAAAACAAACAAAGCAGAAAACAAAAGAACAAGAACATAGCAAAAACAAAAAGATAAAACAGCTCTCCATTGTAGCGGCAACATTTTCGGGACATCGCAAAAAATATTGTCGTGAGAATGTTATTTTATTACTTTGCGAGTTTTGGAAGTGTTCATTAGTCGGTAGTATTAAAAAATCTTATTTGCACGCGTAAATTTTCGATAAATCCCAATAATGTGGCCATAGGATAGAATACATAACAAAGCTTGCCGTGTCGAGTGCAATACGCCAGCATAAAATTAAGGCCCTTTTTAGTCTTAACCTGACGTCTACCGTCACCGTACCGTACCATGACGTTTACGTGTTTCGTCCGTAGCTGTCGCTACGAAAACTGTGTGGACGCGGTCAGTGCGTTGCTAAATGAACATACGGTTTTCATGGCAATGTAGCGAGCTACCGACACCGATAGTGACCATCACGTTAAGGCCAAATGTGACCTAAACGTTTAGAATTCATAATCAAGAGGTAAACAAGTCCCGCAAAAAAGAAAATACAACATAGAGACCTATAGTAACTATATTCTTTTCACTTTCATGTTTCAACAACAAAATTGGTCTGTTTGAACGCTCTTAAAAGTTTATTGAATCGCTGCACTGCACAGTGGTCATGTACTTAAGTTTTATGTACATAGGTTTTATTGAAAAAAAAAACATAATTTGTATGTTATAACAATTTCAGATGAGAATAATTTATTGTTTCTTTCTTTTTGGAGCGTGCCTTTACAATAGTCAGGTTTCAGTTGTTGAACTTACTTTTTTAAGTTTATTTAGTTTAAGTTTTATATTTTAGTCTATTTCATTATTTTTTCTTATGTTGTAAATAAATAAATAATTAATTTTTGTACTAAACAAAATATATAAATATTTAAATCTTAATAGAATTATGTGCATGTAAAAGTTAAAATATTATTTTTCCAGTATATCTTTAAAAACTACTGCACATAATGTTATGGAAGGTGGAACAATATTTGAAATCTAATGCTGAGAATCCAATTAAGTTCTCTTTTAAAAAATATTTGTGTATATAAAACTCAAACATGGCCCACTGTGCGCCGCCCACGGCGCAAAGCCGCGGAAACTCCGAATAAGAAAATGCATTTATTTGTAATAAAAACTCTTAAGCTTCCAAGATCCCTGTTCATGTTTTTAACACAAAACGAGTTTGAATAAGGTGCAAATATCCTTATTTAAAAAATAACTGATATTATATTTGTACAATCGGCCTCAGAAGTAGCTAAACATATCCTAATTTCCAATTTCATTCTTAGCATGCAATTTTTTTTAACCGTGTAAAGGGAGACCCGTGCTTAATAGTTAGTTTTACGAAAATACATTTTTTTGTATGGAATATGAATCTAATTATGAGGCCGACAGTACCTATATTTACGTATGATCTATAATTCTATAACATGAATGAAGCCATTCGCACACCGCCGTGGTGGGCGGAACTGCGGGATGCATTATCGCACAAGCCACTTACTCGTAGCTTACTAAACTACTAAACAAAGTCAGGTTAATTATACATTATAGGTTTACAGACGTAATTAATATTCAAGTCATAAACTATTATTACCAAGTTACTATAATTAAATGTACATTCTGTACCGTATTACTAACTTGTGCATCTAACTTTAGCAAGTTTCTCGAAGAGACAGCGCTGATGGTTGAAAGGCTCAAAACCACTACACTCCAGAGGAAACTAACCATGATTAAAAAACTATGAATAAAATAACAAAATTACACTAACTGTGAGTATTATTCCACAGAAACTGTTAATTTTTACGGGATGAAAGGTAATAAACCATCGAATTCAGTTATGTTAACTAACTAAGTTAATCAAGGCAATAGACTATCTGTGTGCCAAATGTCATATAAATCCGTTCAGCTGATTTTACGTTGAGTAACAAACATCGAAACATCTTAAACATCCAAATTTTCACATTTTATAATAGTATAGAAAGCAAATTTTGTCAAAGAATATGCTCCATACTTAAGTCGATACAAAACCTGTAACCGTACTACGCTGTAGTCAGTGATACCACCCCAGACGTCATTCCCATGAGTGTCTTGCAGCTGAGACTATAAACGAATCTGTCACAAGAAACTGCATAGATTTGTCCAGATCTAGATTGGTCGATTACGCGCCTCGTACATTTCTCCACGATTTAGTTAACGCTTAAGTTCACAGCTGTAACTTTACTAATCAAATGGATTAACTTGAGACGGAAGAGCTGTTTAGAAGATAATCAATTTAGAGCTAGTACAAAACAATTTCCTTCCCTCTCGGAATCCTTCACCAGCCCCGTAGGTAAGGAGCACAAGGATAGTACATTTTCAATTTCCATACAAAGCAGACTTGTATAAAGAAACTAGGAAATTCATTTTATTTGTGTGCTTTCCTACCTCTCGCAATGTTACAGTCTTATGAATTTCATCAGATCTGTATTTACAAGGAAATCAGATATTTGATATATGAATGTAGGTACTCGTACATCCTGTAAATATTTTAAAAGTGTGGTTGTTGGTTTATCCTTCCTTTAAGTGACAGAGTAACGGATTGATGTGGTCATTTAAATATTTGCGTTATTTTATGACGATAACCTATAAAAATGTAGTTCGAAACAAGGTACCTCATTAGATTCATATTGAAAAGCTAAAGTACAACGTTATACGATTCAATTTGCCATTTTGATTTTATTTACAATAGGCATACAAAGTAAATTTTATGTACCCGATATTATCATAAGCTTCTCTGATACTTCATAATTAGGAATGTTATTTTATCATTTAGTATATTATTATTTTGTATGTACTCTCAAAATGCAGGGTTCTGGGTGGTGCTGTAACTGTTATAGGCAGGCGTAGCGCTTACCATCAGGCAAACGCCTAGCTCGTCTCGTAACTCAGTAAAAAAAAAAAGTTTAATAAATAGGGATATTTATTAAACATTTTTTTTTTCACTGCGTGCGAGTTAACTACAATGAAAGCGTTTGTGCAATTTTATCATTGTAATGGAAATATAACGTTTCCAAATAGCGAACCTAGAAATGGAAGTAAATAAGTTAGAAAAGTAACACCATTAGTAGCAAATAGATGTGGATTCACGGTACCGTCTGGAGATACCGTCTCAATTTTACAGAGTAAAGGGTATGCAAACTACGTTTACGTAGAGAGATGCCTCGCGCCCCCGTCAAAGAACTTACAAACAATACTAGTACCCTAGGACCATGCACGCTCACGCTTACCCCCCTCTGTCTGTTATATGGACGACTGTTCGTATAATGGTAATTCACTCCTGGGGGCCTACTCTCACCTATTAGTTAGCGGCTCAGTTTAGGCTCAGTTCAACTTAGGTTCCTAAACTGCACCGCATAATTTCGTACCATGACCTACACCTAAACAAAATCGTTATTGGATCGTTAACAATAAGAATGAATGAACGATAGTTTCTCACGTCTACTATGACGTCACTCTGTTGGAAAGAGACAACACTATATCAACATCCTTTGCTAACTTCGTTTAGCCGTGTTTCTTTCTTTTGGTTGCGTTCAGAAATAAATCAAAAAATGTTTCGGAAAATTACGCTTATTTTCATGTTGCATATTTTGTCATTTGTGTGAAGACACAACACCTATGTAATTTAATTAAGTATTTAGATGTATGTATCAATAATGTTTATTGATTTATTATTTATTTAAGATCATTTTTAAATTAAATTACGAGTAAAATATTGTGGTCCTAGAATTGATATCTTTTTAGAACGTTCCTTTTATATTTTCGACATTTGACATTTGATTAATGAGTGACGGACGGATGAATGTTCTTCGACTCTAATTAGAAAATACAGCACGAAAGAGTTCGTATATTGAAAATACGCGCGCTTTTGTGCTGATTTTTATAAAATACTATTTTCGATTTCTTTTTATGTGGTTTATAAATTCACTACAATGGCGTCAGTAATTCTGACTAATATTTTGCATATTATATAAAAACCTTATTTCTTAAGTAGGTACTTATACGCATGAATCTATACTCCAAAATTCCCAAGCTTACGTCTCAAGTGTTAGCGGCTATTTTAAGTGGTTTTCTTTATATTATACTGTGAAACTTCTCGTCAACGAGTAAGCTACGGGCAACTTGAACACCTTTGGGATTTCATAAATAGGCACAACTAGATTGCAACGTGCTATAATAAAATCACGCAAGCCAGGGAATACTCTCGCCGGCTGTGGGAATCAGTAGCCCTAAGTTTAAACTCCCAAGGCGACAGTGCATACACAAATACACACACTTAATTATTATGATTTTTACACTGAAATCAAAATAATCCCTACTTCCCTACTTATATTATAAATGCGAAAGTAACTGTCCGTCTTTTTGTCTGTCTGCTACGCTTTCACGCCTAAATTACTGAACTGATTTAAATAAAATTTGGTACAGCCTAGACTCTAGAGCCTGAGAAAGGACATAAGCTACTTTTTAATGCGAGAAAAGGGTTGTAAAGTGTTGAAATAGGGGATGAAAGTTAGTATGGAAGTTTCTTCATATTTTAAGCTAGAAGCTGGAAACTTATTTTTGTGCTTTTGATTAGATATAAATAAAAATGACATTCAAATTTTGTAAAAAAATTATCCACAAGGTAAAATAGCAATAGGGGAAGAAATTTTGTATGGAAATATATAAGGTTTCGGCTAAACCACTGCACCGATTTTTAAAATTATTTATCTAATGAAAACTACATTATGAGCGAGTAATAAAGGCTATATTTTATACCCGTATTCCCTCTGGAAGAGGAACTACGCGGGTGAAACCGCGGGGCCGCCGCTATTAAGATATATAACCAAAAAGGCTCAACTTTGGTTGTGAAAATATTAACTTTTATTGAGACGCTTATTTTGACAGCTAATGGGATCAGTATAGGTTCAAATAGGTTTTAAATATAGCTCATGGTACGAAAAGAATGAACGAAGTCATGACTTGCGATCCAGTTTAGGTTCAAAATGGCGGAAACCTAAACTGAGTCGCTAATAAGACGTCATGGTACGATTATGCGACGCAGTTCAGTTTAGGTCCTAAACTGAATCGCTATAAGACGTCATGGTAAGCCTCCTGGGGCCTCACCACAAACGGTTAAATCCGTCAAGTTTAAGGCCTTAAACTGAACAGGAGGCCTACCATGACGTCTTATAGCGATTCAGTTCAGGACCTAAACTGAGCCGCGTCGCATAATCGTACCGTGACGTATTATTTGTTATGTTGCTGCCATTTTCAACCTAAACTGGATATGGGTTAGGTTGAAAATGGCTTATTAGTGACTCAATTTAGGTTGCTACCATTTTCAACCTTAACTGGATCCAGCTTAGGTTGAAAATGGCAGCAACATAAAAAATAAGACGTCACGGTACGATTATGCGACGCGGCTCAGTTTAGGTCCTGAACTGAATCGCTATAAGACGTCATGGTAGGCCCCCTGTCCTGCTAACTGTCACCACCAATATCGCTCAGCCTTCATAAGTCGACCAGAGACATTTATCCAAAGAGATCGGAACAATTTGTTTGCATTAATAGGAGTTTATATAGCTCCATCTCTTTTTCTTCAGTATACTTTTTGAGTGACGTCACGTTATGTTTCTTTTATGAGTGTGTGGTGCCAATTTAGGCCGTTCAGTTTAAGGCCTTAATAAATGAACTACATGGAATAAGAATAAGTACGTGGTCACCCCCCTCATCTCTCGTGATCTTTGAATTTCTGGATTGTAGAATTGAATGCATGACGGGTCCATAGAGTATAATATATAAAACGTCCTTGGTAAGACCCCATGTTTGCTAGTATATTTTATGGATGCATTGTAAGTGTGCACGCACTCACACATACGCGTTCTATCTGCACGCAGTCAAAGCTGTGCCTGAGGAAAACTATTCGATGGCTGGGATAGCTTTTTGAATTCGGATCCCACTTCGATCATCCGTAAACTTGGAGTAATTCTTGAGTATATCAAGTTTTTGGAGACGTTAGACGTTACTACGTCTCTGGAGTTACAAGTTCTTATTTAAGTTGCAATGTTTGTAGATAGATAGATAGATAGATAGATAAACTCTTTATTGAAACACCACATAATATAGAAAACTTAAAACTAGAACAAAACAAATTTTACAATTAGTGTCACAATGGGCGGTCTTATCGCTCAGAGCGATCTCTTCCAGACAACCATGCACGGAGAGGAGTAATTAGGACATCGGACGGTGGCATATTTTTATTTTCGGATTAATTCTTGCAACTGAATTTCAAAACAGTTATCTTTGGCCGATTGAGATGAAATTTTGCATGCCTGTCAAATTTCGATAACAATACAATATTATGGTGACAGCGCGCTGATATGATGATGGAGACGGAAGGTAGGCAACGTTTGGACTCATTTTGATGCGCTCGCAGTACCGAATTCGTACTTAATAAAGCTTGTCTGGAAATATATTTTATAAGCATTTGCGATTAAGCATCTGCTTGTGAAAGATTTCGTTCTTAATTATACGTATCTGCAAAAAGCATTATTGTGTCAGAAGTATCATTAGAGACTTGTTTGTTTTAGGTGTTCGTCTGCTGAGCGTAGTTTGCTTTGACAACGTCCGGCTACTAATTATCGCCAGACCTTAGCTACAGCAGCTACCTAATTGCATCGCAGTGCTCAATTAAATAAAGCTCAAGTTATATTCAAGATTTATGTTACACCTTAGCTAGAAAAACTCTTTCTCCACCTCTTTGAAGTGAATGCAACGGGCCCATACATCGACTCCAATTAAAAGAATTGTGTGATAGTGAAATAGAAATGGCTAGATTTTCTATACTTGCAATGTGTATATCGTCACCATCAACCCATAACGTCCCACTGCTGAGCACGGGTCTCCCCTCACTTTGGTGAGGAGGGTCAGGCCATAATCCGCTACAGGGGTCAGATCCGGATTGGTGGATCACCTACCTACCTCCGAAATAATTCTCGGGTAGGTATGTGGGTTTCCTCACGATGTTTTCCTTCACCGAAAAGCGAGTGATAATTACGTACATATGTTTTATAGAAACACATTGGTAAAATGTGTATATAAACAAAAGTAATACTCGTAATAAAGACCGAGAAGGAGAAACTCAGCCGGTATCTTGACTTAGCTCCCGACTAACCGCAATACTGTGGGATGTTGACTCGACGTCCATTGTCCTGATAGTAATCAATAGTCGATCCAATGCTCTCGCTAGATTGCAGAAGGCAGTGCTACCCAGTGCCAATTATTATTGTCAGGATGTTCCGTTCTCTGTAGCCCTTTGTAGGCCTTGTAATGGTAAGCGTTATCTGCAAGAGTTCGCCCGGGGAAGTACCTTTGCCATATATTCATGGCCAATCAATAGTGTGCAAACGTTACAATGTTTCGGTTTGATGGGCACTGTTTCTACCAAAATTACTGAGCGTAGACATTAGAACTAATGTGTTAAGGTTAAGGATGAGCACAGTGCAGTGCCGCGTAAGATTATGCAATGCATAGTTCTGGGTGGCATTGTAACTGTTTTAGAGGAGTAACTGGCTTGTCTAGTTACTCGGTAACCGTAAAAAAGCCCTAACTTATCGGTGGTACCTTAGGTTTAGGTGTACTATGATAATTTTGTCTACACGCCCACATTTAAGTGCATTTGTGGAAGTTCTGCGCTGTCCGTTTTATGTGACATTTTATGCCTCACACCTGCAGAATGTGGATCGAGCTACCATCATACGTTTTTGCGGAGAAGTACAGTATGAGGCTTCTGAAACCAAGGGTGAAATGCAGGTATTGCAGGTGGCCATTTCTAAGGTAACTATTTACCAACAGACCAACAATCATCTCTTTCATAAAAAAAAATGAAACCTTTAAAATAAAATGATATAATTGTATGGATTATTTTCTTTAGCAACTTCAGTGATCTAATTAAGTTTTTGGCTACGTAGTACTAAATTCAACAATACAGTAATCAACACGATAGTGTTTGAATCCTTTTGTTACTCGTATCTGAATACCTGCGTTAAAAATTTCGTTAAAAAAAATTACAATTTTTATCGCGTGTGACTTGTGATTCTCTGTTTACTTACAAACATTGTGAGTAACTAGAAAATTGATCGCCGCTTATCGTAATTAGAGCCTTCTTCATACAATTGCAAGATGACTTACTCGCATTATGGCCTATTTGAATAATTGGCCTCGTTCAGATCCCCGTTTGCATTTTTAGGGTTCCTTACTTCAATGACTGCTACTGTATAAGAGGCAGACGAGATAATGTTCAAAACATAGTAAAATGAGCAAATATAAAAAAAACCGACTGCGAAAAATATTGAATCGTGAGCAGTCGGAGGCATCTCCATTTCATGTCAACTTTAGACTGCATTGCCTACGACTGCTTTTCACTGTTTAATTTTGTACGCAGTAAGGTTTGTACTTTTTTCAACTTTTTTAGCATTTCTCATTCGAATTTAATAGTAAACTAGTAGTGCTAAATTATTAGTTGTGTATATATTTTTGTAAGCCATTTTTAATACGCTTCAGTTTAATACCCCAATTGATAGGTTTTGAAGAAAATAAGGTTTGGTGACATTTAATTTGGCATCAAAAATCCGCCATTTTATCTTTTATTCATAACTAGCTGTGCCCTGCCACGCTTCTCTGTGCCACATTCGCATATTCGCTGATATGTCATTGATGAAAAAAATAGATAAAAACAATCCTTGATGCGGATTATATATCAGGCTAAAATTTCAGCTCGATCGGTGCAGAACTTTTTGAGTTTTTGAAGCGTACACAAACCAACATAACATTTATATATATATATAGATTTTGATGTACCCAGCGTCACTCTCACAGTAAAGACGAATCTAACGACACCTCTCAGGCTAAAATTCATCAAGCCGTTGGGGCTATAAAGTATGCCAAATAAATATGCATACATACATACATACATACACATGAAAAACTTTTCCATCCTTCTGGCACAGTCGGGTAAAAAATGTAACTCATTTCTTTTAGGCTTTACAGTTTGTTTATTTTCCTAAAACATTTTCTTCGTTCAACATGTTTTATTTCCCACCGTGACGTAGCACAAATAACATAAATTCCATGTAATTTAACCAATTAGCTGCCGTCAAACTTCAAGAATTCCCCACTGAAATAATTATGAAGCTATCGTTACACAAGCTCTAAACGATGATGATTATGAGATAAGTATTTGGTATACAATAACTCAAGAGTAGAACATTTAGCGTTTTATAATTTATGCTAGTTTTTAAAACGGTTCAAAGTAAACAATGGCTCCAGAGATTGCTGTCGGGCCAGCAAATAAATATGCCGGTAGGGTTGCCACTATTCATGCCGCGAGAATTTTCACACCTTTTTATCAGAATCAGAATCAGAATCATATTTATTGCTTAAACTGTGAATACAGAGATGGTAAATTGTGTATAATTTTAGAAACAACAGTTTATCCATTTCGGATGTACAATATTATAAATATTATAAACTTATTACAAAAAAACAATACATTCTTAAATTTTAAAAATATCACAACATTTTTAATGATATTAAAAATGAGTAAGTAATTTTCACAAACATTCTTTTCAAGAGCAAATATATACAAGGGTTTACTTAGGTAGGTAGCACTATATAAGGCAAATTTACATAATAATTATGATATAATATTTATACGCTATATTTAATTATTTACTATATATAATTAATTATTTATATTTAGGTATGCTGTAAAGGCTAGCACTTGACCACTATCTCACCAGTAGTAGTCGCATTGAAGGCCTCTAAGGTGTAATCGTCCCGGAAGGTGGACTCTAAAGACCGCCGCCACCACACCCCGATAGGCGTTTGGTGATTTTCTTCCTGCAGCTAATCAAACGGACACTATCGTATCCTACCAAAGTATTTAATTGATTTTTGTCATTTGTAGGGCTCCGTACCCAAAGGGTAAAACGGAACCCTATTACTAAGACTTCGCTGTCTGTTACCAGGCTGTATATCATGAACCGTGATAGTTAGACAGTTAAAATTTTCACAGTTTATGTATTTCTGTTGCCGCACAACAACAAATACTAAAAAAAAAGAATGAAATTAATATTTAAGGTGGCTCCCATACAACAAACGTGATTGTTTTGCTTATTTTTGCTCGATGTTGATGACGGCAACAAGTAGACGCATGAAATATTCACAGAATGTTTAGTTATTAAATTCACTTTAAAAATAAAAATAAAAATTAATGTTTAAGGGGGCTCCCATACTACAAAGTACGGAACCCTTTGTGCGCGGGTCCGACTCGCACTAGGCCGGTTTTTCCTTCATCGGAAGTTCATACTTTCTTGTTGTGGTCACTTGGTTTCGACCCTGCAGCGTGCGATTCAGATAGAACCAAGTGACTTCTCATCGCTTTTGTTTTGTTATTTCAGCCTTTGTCTGCTGCTTTGCTGAAATGTGCTGTTTCACTTGTGACGTCGTGGAACTAGAGATTGAATATGCGATATGTAGCAAAGGTTAGTAGGCTACAACTACACTTTTAGATCAGATTGTATCTGTCGACTGGCTGACGTCGTTCTAGGTAAAGATTATCGTCCCCATCCAAGGCCAAAGATGGGAAATCGCTTGGAAACGATATAATGAAATTCAATGATATTTTGCTACACGCCATTCAGGTTTTTTTTTTATTGGATGAGTGACGAGACGAGCAAGTCGTGCACCTGATGGTAAGCGCTACGCCTGCTCATAACAGTTACAGTGCCACCCAGAACTTTGGATTGAATAATCATTTGGATTCCCGGTTCAATCATCTAATTATTTAAATATCTATGAATGCAAATTATATTTTTTCTTATTTCAGTAAAATGTTCCATCTACAATATTCAAGGTACTTTCCCTCCATGAGGCATATCCGTGGGACGCTCTATGTATTCGCACTACAGACATGATATAGATCGTTTTTTTTGTAATTTAGTTTCAGTTGTCTTTTACACTTTGTGAATTGGTAGATATCATGTCTCCTTTAATTTTGAGGTTCTTGGGCACGCTGGCTGTCCTTGACCGTTTTTGAGCGATGGCATTGAAAGAAGATCGTGTATGGAGATGGTAATTTGTTATTTTTAGTCCAAAATATTAAATGGTAATGAAACAGAATATTTCTAAAAGATTTCAATCATCGAGTAAAGAAAACATGAATAATATTATGTACTTCTTTTCATAAATACGACATCTTTACGTGTTGAATATTTTATCAATTTTGCCTTGTATGTCGATTAGCTTTATTCAGGGTTTGTTTCCGTTTTTTTTATCAATGTTGGAGATTTAAAAAAACTGCTAAGAGCTGCAAATACGTAATGTTATATAACCCCTACTTCCCTACTTATAATAATATATATGCAAAAGTATCTCTGTCTGTCTGTTTGTTACGCTTTCACGTCTAAACTACTGACCGATTTTAATGAAATTGTAAAACCGGTTGTAAAGGGTTTGAATAGGGGATGAAAGTTTGTATGGAAAAGCAGAAAAAACCTTCATGAAATACTCTTTTGATGATGGTTAAAGTCTGTGGTCAAACTGAGAACTGAGAAGAGATGTCAATACAAAACCTTTTTACACCTTTGTATACTCTAAGATGACCTCTTACTCCCGAACTCTTTATCTTATTTCAAACTTCTTTCAATAAACCTCCATTTCAAAGTGTCAACTCAACGTGTCGACCGAGCGTGAAACTTTTTTTTTATTGCGGAATAGGCTAGCATTTGTCCGCAGTCTCACCTGGTGGTAAGTGTCGACACGGTCGAGGATGGAGCATGCCTGCTTAGAAGACACGAGATACCCATTCACTCTCGACTTGAAGACTTTCAGATTATAGTTTTCGGGAAACACAGACGCTGGCAAGGTGTTTCATTCCTTCGCTGTTCGGATTATAAATGTGGATGCAAATCGCTTCGTGTGGATCGGAAGAATATCAAATAAACGGATGTCGTGTCGTGTTTCCGAACTGAGACGATTATACAATTTCTTCCATACGTAAAAAAAAAAGTTTTATTTCAAAAAGATGGTGGCAACCCTATATCCGATGAGTACGAACTGGCATATCCGCTTGTCTAAGCAAGTTTGATGTATAATAAATTGCCTGTTGACTGTATCATACACAGAAATATTTTAAAATATTTTCGTAGGTACTTTTCTTCAATGCTAGGTTGACTCATAGACGAGCAATTTCTTTTTTTTATTCTAAATAGGGTTGTGTTTGATTTATTATATTTATCTCACCTGATGGTAAGTGACAATGCGGCCTACGATAGTACACGCTTACCTAGAAGTAAACTATTCACTCGTGCCTTGAAGACTCCCAGGTTATAACTAGCGGGAAACACAGACTCAGCCAAGGAGTTCCACTCCTTTGCGGTACGCATAATAAAAGTGGAGGCAAACCGATGGACCGATGGTACAGATGGAATGTCCACCATGTAACGGTGGCGCATCTGTTGGTCTGGTTGTTCGATGATGGAATGGGTTAGGCTTCACTAGGTTTGTAGCATTGGTTGGCGTAGTTTAATAAAATCGTCATCCAATCAACTTGTATCTGGAGCGGCGAGAGAGGTTTTGCAACTCAGGGCTGGGTAGGATTTACATAGGTTTCAACATAGATCTCATTGAATATTTAGACTTTTGTAAGGCGTCTGGCCGAATCAAAATGCAAAATCATAGATCAAAAAGCAGACCGTTGTTATGCTCAAAGTCTTGTGTAGCTTTAGTTTTAGATTGTCTGCTTAATCGTATTCTTCATATTTTTGTTCAAATGAAGTCAAAGAACATTACTTTAACAAACTGTTTAGTTGTTTTTAGTTATTGCATACACATAAGGACTGCCGAAAACCATCATTATTGTTTTAACAAGAAATATTTTTAGCAAAGTGACTGAAATTCAGTGAGAAAATTGTAGCTGCAAACATAAAGTAGGTCTCCGATGTTCTTAATAAAGCTCTTTCTATTAGTATTACGACACTTTATTTTTATTTAAGTTCTGTGTATTGTTAAAAATGTTCTTGTCGCTTGGCAAATAAGTCACTGGTGCCGGGGCCATGGATCGAACCCAGTGGCGTTGAATTGCAAAGTGCAAGACTGACCACCGTTTCACCAATGAGAGATGACAGATACGTACCCATTAGCGGCAAAACAGATCGAAGAGGTGCGACGATGACGTGCGGCATGCGGCGCGCTGCATAACGTCAGAAGAAGACTTTTTCATAGAAAATGTGTAAAGTGACGTCATGCAGCGCACCGCACCGCATTGATCTGTCTTACGTCTTATGGCTCGGGAATCTGAACTAAAACAAAATAGACATGTTAGCTACTCTGAAATATATAATTATTATCTTTATGGATAATTTTATAAGGTCGTAAGCGTGAAAAACTTTAATGTACAGGCATAACAGCATAGATGACCTATTCGGTACATTTTATGTCGAAATTTATTATCGTAACATAATATACGAATATGGTCTTGGGATTATACTAAATTCAGAGGGATGTTTTGAATGTCATCGATCTTGTAATACGGGCAGCCATATAACGGCACATCAAGGCCACCCGACACGGTGCGGTGGTCCCAATCCTAATAAAACAAATGTGCATAGATATGATTGCGCTCAAGATTGCGTAAATTTCAGGGTGATATTGTAACTGTTACGGATAACTCAGTAAAATAAAAAAATAAAAAATTTAGTTACTATTTTGACATGCCGAATTGAGACTGTTTTTTTTTAGACTGGGTTTCTTTTCGTTTTTTTCTTATTTGAAAATTGGGGTAGGTAAGGTAGGTTTTCAACCAATGAAAAAGTCTATCATAACTTGGATCATTAATTATAAAATTTTACAAGTAGGCATGCGTGGTGCCAGATGTTTTTATAATTACAAGCATGGTGGTCTACATTTCTTTATGAAGTTGTTTAGTTTAGAATGGAGTTGATTGCAATGGCTAAACCGCTCATGTTTTTAAACAATAGATATTATTTTTTACAGAGAACTTAGCCGAATAGTACCGACCATTTTGATCTTTTGCAAAGCATATAATTTGTTTTTTACTTCAAAAATACCGAATTGGTTCAGGGCGTAGAAACCAATATAAAAGTAGTTACTAGAGCATAATATATCATAAAATATATTTGTTGACACTAATGGATTTAAACAAAAATATACAGAGTTGAATAAAGCAATAATACTGCAATCTATATATATAAAAATGTTATGTTGGTTTGTGTACGCTTGAAAAACTCAAAAAGTTCTGCACCGATCGAGCTGAAATTTTAGCATGATATATAATCCGCATCAAAGATTGTTTTTATATTATTTTTTTTCATCAGTGACATATCAGCGAATGTGCCACAGCGAAGCGTGGAAGGGCACAGCTAGTATACTATAATAGTGCAGTTTTATTGTTATGTTTAAATAATTACAAAAAATAAGTAAGTAATGTCTTGTGTAAGTGTTTATATAATTATGTCTCGGTGATTTTGAAAAAATCGCCCTTGTAAATTAATTCTACTACTTTACCTTTTTTTGTTAATTGTGAGATAATGTCATGATAAAATTATAACCATATTTTAGACTCAATTTTGAAATGAACCCTCTCGAAAATGAAATTTTCTCGGATTAAACCTAAAGTAAATAGTTAGAGACATATTTTCGAGGGCATATCAAGACCAATTTTCTTACAAATTGTCTGATGCTGCCTCTGCTGGGGTCAGTCGACATCCCAATGGAAGAATCACGGTGATTTATACGACTGCTCCACCGAACAAAGCAGCAGCACATCTTGCATGTCAAGTCACAGCTAACTTGAAACAAATCGGCGGCAGATTTGGAAGCGGCCGACCTCAGCGACCATGACCCAATTCTCCCCCAACCAAAAAGATACTAACTGAAAACCCTAAAACTGCCAAATCGCATCTTAATTCCACCACTTAAGATAGAAACTAGTTTGCTGGAGTGCCACTTTTACAGCATTGTCACGTAAAAACGCAAATAGAAGGTGCCACGGCACCGTGATGTAAATCGGTGGGGAGGGACAAAGATATGATAAGCAGAGTGGCACTTAAATATTTCGAGGTTTCTTCCCATTATTTATCGGAGCTAACTTCTGACGCCTTGACAGGGTTTTTAAAAGGAAATTGGCCACTTAAATACTGGAATTAATTATTCAACAAAAACACAAATATACGATTGCTATTTTATTTGCTTAAAAAATGTATTCGAAATAATATGTTTTAGTGTTTTAGGGTTCCGCACCTCAAAAGGAAAAAGAAACCTTTATAGGATTACTTTGTTGTCCGTCGGTCTTTCTTTCTGTCTGTCTGTTAAGACCCCTTTTTCTCCGGAACGCGTAAATATTTGTATTACCAAGTTGAAATTTATATCAAATACTCGGGTCTGCGGTTTCTTTCAACTGTGAAAAATTGTAACTTGTAGGTCAATGCGATCAACAGATAAGACCGCTAATATCGCATATTCATAATTCACGATTGAACAAGGGAAGCAAAACCTACAGAGTACTTTTGGTTGACCTAAAATTATGAAATTTGACAAGACTATGTCTTACAGCATTATTTAAAGGAAAAAAAAATGAAAACCATATAAATAATTATAGTTTAATTACAAAAAAATAGCGAATTTCAAACGAAACGAAACAAAGCGAAACGTTTCAATTCAGCACTAAGCATTTCAGATAAAATAATCTCAATAATCAAATAATAGGTTAATACAATATACTAATTTCAATGACCAATGATGTCTCCAGCGCCTCGAGGTATCTATGCATAACTCGATCTATCTGCAAACGATTCGATTCCGCACACTTCCGGGCCAAAGTAATTTCAATAATCGAATGGTTGATTAGAACAATACGTCAATAATCGAATAACCTAATCAGTCATGAATGATGAATGATCGGAGGTAAGATGTGGAAGTTTGCCAAGTGGGTAACTCCACGACTGCACATACACTGAGAAGGTTGGCGAATAAGTTATCTGTGTACTCTGCAATTCAACGACTTCAGGTTCGAAGCCTTGTACGCATACACATGGAAGAACTGCGTTTATCATAATTCATTTAAGATTGTAAGAAAAAGAAATATACTCTTTATCCAAGAAAGAAGAATTAATGTTTCATATCAATCGTAAAAATGCGATGCATAATTGTACATACCGCACATTTTTGTAACTACTACTTTGTGAAATAGAACGTAATATTGATACGAAAGACTAATTGAAATAGAATGAAGTGAGTTTTCTCAACCGAAAATACCTACTGACTAGGACTCGATATTTCGAATATTAAGATAATATATAAAACTTGAAAATTATTAATAATTGACACTGACTAATAGCACAAAGAAATAGTGAAGTAAACTCATCTAGGCGCCTTTGGAATGACCACAAATCTTTTTCAAGTAACTAAGAAAATTCCTCTAATCAGCAAGATAAAATGAATGAATCAGAAACTGCAGTGCGATGCCGCAACTATTCCAGTTGCGGCATCGCACTGCAGTTTCTGTGTACCTGATCGTGACGAGCTATTATTATAATTAATTATATTTTCACTGTTTGAAAATACAAATCCTTAAAATATAAGATGGTTCTTGCGTAGTGAAAGTCGATAACTGTAACGTGAAAGCAGTCGCAAGCAACAGATAAATAGGTACAAAGGTAAGTAAAAAAAAAACAAAGAAATTAATGTTAATAACAATTTTATTCTAACATAAAAAAGAAAATAATAAGCTCGCATTGTAAGCAAAATTGAAACAAAATACGGCCGCGGCTAATAAACTTGTTTTACGGAACAATATACCGAAATGAAAACCAATTTTTCCGCTCCACGAGCTCCCCAATACTTTACACTTGACCGCTTTTTGTTCACCAGCAAACTCTCTGTTTACTCTACCGCGTGTTAGGTACTCTGTAAACCTCAATGGTACGCGACGATGGACCCTCATTATCGCTGAAAGCCTGTCCAAATGTTCTTATTTGCACAACGTCTTGCCGGCTAGTCAGTTACTTAGGTACTGCAACGTTTCTTTTAACGCAAATGAAGAAGCCAGTTATACCACTATGTACTTATTACAGAATATCTTTGAATGATTCGCCGATGTTCTCGGTACCTCTATTACTCTCAGCGCAGAACAATAGCGACCTAGTCCTACTCTTTTCCGTAACGTCTGCACTGTTAAGTATTCTGTGGTTAACAACTTCGAATAGATCATTTTTATATTGATTCCGCTGCACCCCGCGGCTTTGACCGTGTGAACATTTGGACAATAATGAACATCGTTTACCTATTCTGTGTCGATCCAGGATCTAAAGTATATAAACAAATTAAATTAAAATCTTCTCAACCGTTACAGAACTGGGTGGTAACAATGACATGTTTATTTATACTTGCTTTCGCACTTATAATATTTGTTAGGATGGCGAGGCATGAAATCAGCGCAGTCAGTGACGCCGGCGGCGGCGGCGGCCGCGTGAGCTCTGCCGATTCGAGTCTCACGCAATTTTTGTTTGTCCTCAGCCGCACCGTGACGAAATGCCTAGTAGTAAGCTAGGAGTACACCGCAGGCTCTGAGGGACACGCTGCCTACCTCGCTAACGAGCGATAACGATATCCAATCTTATACATTAAGACGAGACAAATTTACATTAGGATGAGTCGGCCTTGATATATTTCCATGACTCACGAAAGAAATTCTCGGTTTAATATCGCGTAATCGTTAAACAATAAAAAAATAATCAGTAAACAAATCCTTGTTAATCGGGTGGTCCTGAAAGCGGTGTGCGCGTGCGCTTTGAGACGATGTTAGGGTACTCACAGGCGGAGCGCGAGGGGACGGCGGGTGCGCCGCGGCGGATGGTCAGGGAGGATGCGCCGGAGCGCAGCGAGTGCACGGCGCGAGCGCGCGAGTGAGCGAGCGGGCAAGGCGCGCGGCGAGCGCACGCAGCGGCCGAGAGCGCGCGACTGGAGCTGCGAGGCTCGCGGGGTGATAACCGCTGATAAGCGTCGCGTCATCAGCAACACGCTAAAATGACGCTCACCCATTGTACGCCTGAGACCGTCTCAGCAATTAACTTTTTTTGGATGCTTACCTGCGCCATTCATCAAATCTGTGTGCATTTGCCGATGGTGGCGTGCGTGAGTGCTTCCTTGATGGGCAAAGTTTGAAACACACAATACTTACTTGAATCAAACTTTGTACAACTTTGTAAAGGTTGGCAAGGACACGATATTTCGTCCGTGTTAAAACCACATAAGTATGTAGCTGTTAGTAATAAAAGTGCTAATATATTTCATAACACATAAATTCTAATTAATTAGATGAAGTGTTTAATGCAAGCAAGCTGATTGGCAATATACTATGCCTTAAATGTAGCTCCAACTAATATTTTAATGATTACGATAAAATATTACTTGGCTATTTTTAAGTCTGTCTAGTTACCTAAGTAAGATACAACAGGTAAAAATGTTAGTCAACTTGTCACTCCACGAAGCTGAAGAAACCTAGATATTTTAGTGGATGTTAACATTATAAATAATTTAAAATTCTATGTCCATTAATGAAATAAGGAAAAAAACATACAATTGAATTGAGAACCTCCTTATTTTTTGAAGTCGGTTTAAAAAGCACCCATCAATGGATACCAAATAAATGACTGCAGCATTTTAAGCACCCCAAGACGACAGCCCGCGCGATGACCGCCGAAGCCTTGGTAACGTCGCCGTAAGACTGGAAACAGTCATTCCGAATCCATGAACACACGATCAGAACTCAGAAGTAGCTGTCCCAGGCCTTTTTATTAGGAATCGTGCCCTACATGAAAATCAGTTAAGCGAGTTAAAAAAAAATAGGCCTAACTTTGTCCGTGTTTTCTCGCAACGGATCTGACGCAGCAAGCGCGACGCGACGCCAAACCGCGAGTAGGAAAATGTTATCTACACAATAATTAAAAACAAATTACAACTGTAACTAGCAACGGTCAGCCGGTTTGTTTGCGTAGGTACACGTTGCGTACACTTTGGTACGTGCGACTGACGATAGTATAACAGTACCGCTTATAATACAGTTGAGTTATCATGATCACACAAAACATTACAAACACACTCACTGAAACGACAATTTGCTATGTATCTGCAACCGCGACCCTAATTGAAACCACGTGCGTCAGGTCATTGGTGGTACTAGGCCTTTACCCGACTGCCTAATTATGATTATTGTCATGTCTTTAGTGACACTCGTAGGGTGAAGACGAATCGATTGACGTAAGAATCATCTAAATCGGTCCACGCGTTTGGTCTCTAGATCGCCTGATACGAACAAACATACATAGACTGATAAACGGAATACCTTCCTTTGCGTCGCTCAAACAGGTAAAAAGAGGGTCGTGTTTTCCCCAATAGCCTTGTACCTTTCCTATGTGTGTATTTTATAGTTAATCATTGTTAGAATGATAGCTGTGATATAATAAAATATAACTCCCGCAAATATTGTCACTATTTCAAAGTAATTACGATCGATTTTTACACAGACGCATATCGAGCTGCAAACTTTTGCTACTAGTTGGTACTACGTAACTCTTCTCCCACGATAACGCTGCATTTCCCAGGTTAAAAAACCGCCCATGTCACACATGACAATAAACAACTGAAGATTACGGGAAAAAAAAGTAAAATCAAATGTCAATCGTGACTTCATACAAAAATCGCATAGAAAAAAGAAAGTTCAGTTTTTGTCAAAATTTTCTTATTTGCGGGCATTTTATCCATATATTTTGTTCTAAAAACTTGTTCGGAACTATAGTTAATTTAAAAATACTTAAATAATAGCCAAATTGGTTAATTCGTAGTCAAGTTATGGTGTGACCAAAGGAAATGGGGTTTCATTTTGAAATATATACCTAATATGTAGAAATTTTATTTAAATTACTTACTTAAAATTACCATTATCTATTTCACTAAAAAAGAGGAAAGAGGAAACTGAAATAGGGGATGAAAGTTTGTATGGAAGTTTCGTCATTTTTGAAGCTAGAAGCTTGAAACTTATTTTTTAGGCTTTTGATTAGATATAAATAAATATGACATTCAATGTTTGTAAAATTTTTACCCTTAAGCTCCTTAAACGCGGTTAAAACCGCGGCGCGCAGCTACTTTTGAATAAATTATGTAATGGCTTGAAAGCTTCGTGGACAGTTTAGTGAACAAAACAAGTGAACAACTTAGTTAGTGACAAGTAGTCAATATAGTATGCATTCCTTGTACTTTAGTAAAACTTCCTTTACTCTATTTGCTCCAAATACAGATAGGTCATACTCTATGTACTTAATACCTAAATTATATAGAATGTTTAAGGTAAGAGGATAAATTAATATTTAAATTTGTAGAGACCGCCAAACCTATTGACGGCCCATTATGACGCTAATTGTTAAATTTTGTTTCGTTTTTAGTTTTCCTTGTTCTGTGGTATTTTAATAAAGAGTTTCTCTATCCATCTATCTACACTCTACGTAACCAAATTTCTATTTATTACCATTTACCGGAACTGTTGCGAGTAAAATGTTTCAAAATGTTCCATGGAGTTTTCTTCAGATACTTTGTATCGTTGCTAAAATGTCCGTGAATAAATCATGTTTCTCAAGATCAAATGTTATAATCAATTTTGACTCAGATTCCATTGCGTAATCGAATTGTGCATTGTGCATGCCTAGTTCTACTTATAATAATATGGTGACAGTGAGCTTACCTGAAGAAGGAGACAAAAGGCCATCAATGTAAGTCCTCACTGATTGGGTAACGGTAGACTCATTGTGTTTAAATTAAACTAATTTTTAATCGGTTTAAACTACCAAGTAAGTGCCCATTTTATTAAATTAATGTACTATGGTTAAAATAAACTTGGAATTATTAGAAAAGATATAGGCGGTAAAAATATAGGAGTCTCACAAAGACTATTTCTCAAAATGTACAATTCTCAACTGGACCAATTCTCAAAATGGATAATTCTCAACTGGACCAATTCCCAAAATAGATGATTTTCAACTGGACTAATTCCCAAAATGGACAATTCTGTCAAAAAAGCCTATTCTCAACTGGACCAATTCTCAAAATGGACAATTCAACTAACAGTTAGGTACAATAAAACAAGTTAAAAGTATGGATGAAAAGAAGTTTTCACCAATAATAAAAATGCTAAGATTAGCATATACACAGTAGACAGGGACGAGCACTTAAATACGTAGATAAATGATAAACTTCTTTCCGACAAACATGTTTTCCTAAAAGCTTGGAAGATTAGATTTAGTCTGTTAGTTTGTCTGAATATTTGTTTACTTACGGTATTAAATGTATTATGCATGGGGATTCTAAAAAAACACATTAGTGTGGTACGTTTCACTAATGACGGAAAATAAAAAAAAAATGATTTTTGTTTTAGATCGGGTAATGGTAAATTCAAATGATAATTAAATTTCCGACAATAAAAGATCATTTTTTATAATATTCTGTAGATACATTTTTAACAGTAATGCATTGATTGCTCAAATAAGCCAACCAACCGTTGAACTCATGACTAAAATGGTTATTGACCTATTTGATTAATCAGCTGCATTAGTATTAAATATTTTTACACAATATCGTAAATAATGATCTACTATTGTCGCAGATTAAACGTTCGTTTGAAATAGTTACGACCACCTTAAGGTGGTAGGAACATATAAATTTCAAACAGTTTTTCTCTGTTGGAGGTAGACCAAAAGACTGACAGGTAAACAGTAAGTATAAAGTACTAAGCAGCTTAGCCTGCTCTCTCACAGTTATGAAATTGAGTAATTCCTACTATTCCATGTCCATACCAGTGACAAATTTCCATTGGAGGAGGAGGAATAGATAAGGTAAGGTACTGTTTCAATTTAGCAAAGACTTGACTAAATTCCCACTTAAGATAGACGGAAAATACCCCTTATTCAATCATATTACAAGTACCCTCTCGAACGGTGAAATTGTATCTAGTGGGTACCTAGGCGCCTGCATCGAACGGGTGTCTGATCACGTAAAACTTTGCAGCAGCGATAGCAATCACTAGCCGAACGGTCGCAAAATGTCACTAGAAATTATATTACGGGAACCGTTCGCCAGCCCATTGCTTGCGATTACAGAATGCATTGTGACTATATTTTGTTTTTATTTGACAAGTCGTTCACCTGATGGTAAGCGCTACGCCTGCCCATAACAGTTACAGCGCCACCCAGAAATTTGCATTGCATAATCCTGCGCGGCACTGCACTGCGCTCGTCACCCTGAGACATCGGCTCTAAAGTCTCATATGCCCAGTAATTTTGCTGGAAACAGTGCCCTTCAACCGGAACACAGTAATGTTTACACACTACTGCTTGGCGGATGAATATATGGCAAAGGTGTGGTAATTTCCCCTGGCGGACTCTTTCAGAAGAGCCCACTACTAAATAGCAGCGTCATTAGCGACAATAACAGTTGCGAACGCTTGGCTACTGGAGTCGCTACTGCAAAGTTTTACGCAATCAGGCTAAGGGTGCTCTTTTCACTGTTTAAAGGGCGTCTCCACGCGGGATGCTCAGAAAATTAATTAAGCACCTGCCACGCTGCATCGTGTAGTAAGGATTTCAAGGAAACAATATTCCTAAGACAATAGGTCCTCTAAATGATTCACGGAGGCATACTACTCAAGCGCCTCCTGGCGACTACCTACCTCGTACTTATGTAGTTTTAGTAACATTATCGTATTAACAAATAAATCCATTAACAAAAAAATATTAAAAAAATTGCTGTTGAATTTTCCCGGTTCTCCTCTATTGTTTTTATTCCGAATCCGGTGGTAGGACTCAGTTACCTTTCATGAGTGTCCCCTTGGGGCCCTTGTGTATAAAGGCCTTTGTTTGAGCAAGGGTGGGTCGTATGAATGGACGATACCGAAGCATTAATTAGCAATACGATGCATCACATGCGTGTCAGTGAAAAACCGATCGAAACTTGATGACGTAACGTTCATATTAGTGCGTTTT
This sequence comes from Campaea margaritaria, assembly GCA_912999815.1. Lineage (NCBI taxonomy): Eukaryota > Metazoa > Arthropoda > Insecta > Lepidoptera > Geometridae > Campaea > Campaea margaritaria. The sequence goes on from OU538788.1 coordinate 15,927,545, forward strand.
GTAACGTGGGCCGCTATTAGCTATGACCACCTATACGCGTAACGAGCCCATTTTGAACTATTAATTGAACTGTCAAAATAACCTGCGGGGAGCTAGCGCAATTCGAGAAGTTTTAGGGTTCAAAATAAGTTTAAAGCTCATTATGACATCACGCGTTTGGGCAAGGAATCTCATGTGACATGATTAATAAAGGCCCATTTTTGACTGATTGAGAGCTTTAGCTTTTATACGATTTACGCGAGAGAATTAGCACGGCTAAGCAACAAACGACATATAGTATACTACATACAGAATGAACACTCTCCAGCCCCACGATCCGTTTCCCGCACCCCTATCCGCAATCCAGGGGGCGACCGGGAGGTCAGTCAATATTACACGCCTAAATAGCATTAGACAAGCGGGTTAATATGTCACCGAGTTTGTCATTTATGAGTATGTGGTGCCAATCTAGGCCGTTCAGTTTAAGGCCTTAAAATGAACTGAATAAGAACGTGGTTGCCCCCCAGAGCAAAATAACTTTACTATACCAGCAGCTAACGCTCAATGAAATAACTTATGCGGTCATCCACGAAAACATTCATTCAAAACTCGTCGCAATATTGTAACTGCAAAGATCGTGGTGATCTTTGACCGTCCAAAGCTGGTTTCGCTTACTAGGCTCCAGTTACGCTGGTCACTCGAAAAAAATTAGCACCTTCGTGTATGAGAAAACCTCGAGTGCTACAATGGCCGTAATTATGACGATCGATCGCTATTTATACAACTTGTATTTACTTACAGTGACTCGATTTTATCTAATGGCGAGCGTCATTGATTGGGACAATTTTTCATAATATTGATTATACAATAGAATAGTTTTTTTTTTTCGAACCAGCTGGACTAGTTACTAGGTGTGGGGACCCGCAGTCGCATTATTATTATTAAACAGATAAAAATGAAAATTGGATTAATTCGACATTTTGTTCATACTAAAAGCGTCAAATGAATCCGGTTTCCATTTGTTATAATACGACTGCAGACGCGGATTCAGTCTATTTTTTGATTCGGACCGAGTCCCCGTGGTGGACGCAGGCCTACTCTTTCTCACGAAAGTGGCAGGGAGCGGTCGGTGCAGTTTATATAATGATATATTGTTGATACGCAATTGCGATTCCGAACGTTACGTTTCGTATTACGTAGTATAAATTATATATAATATATATCGTATAGTCAAAGTACAAACACCACAATTAAATCCAATTATCACTGTTATTTTCCACACCGAAGGCGTCTTTTCCAAAGGACAATTTTTGGGTCTTCCATCATCCAAGTTGCAAACCCTTAAAAAGATAATTACTCAGTTGTAATTAAAACAGTAAGTAATTTCCTTTTAATCCGCTTGTGCAAATTGATGATTATTGTATTTTTCTTAACTCGGAATTACTTCACGAGCGTTTCTTCATTTAATGTACAATGTGTCAATAAGCGTATAAAATACTTATTTAATTAATATGCTACTTCCTACTGATCTGCCATGCTTGCTATTTTAATGAGCTCGAATAGCAAAAGCTGCATACGCTCCAAAAAACTTGTCTGCATTTGAATTCGTTAACAGCAGATGCTAAAAATTCATTAAAAATTTAAAGTCGAACAGACACCCCTCTTTTCGACCGTGCAGGTGATTTTTCGGTTCACAAATATCCGTACGTATTGTCTGCGAGGAACAATGCCGACAAATAATTGGAAAAATATTCGGTCTGCATTACAGTTGCTACCGAATGTACTAAATCTGAAACAGTGTGCTCCTGCTCAAATATGCACAATAGGCTACCAGGGAACAATAAATAACTGCAAAGCATCAGGCGCTGAACTGAAACTGCGGATTTACAATTACAGATTGAATGGAAAATTGGAATTAACAGTTGGAGGTTTAATATCAGTGTTTTGTACAGATAGTTTAAGCCGATAGGGTTTCGTTTCACGGATGACAAGTAACGTTTGCGCCAACAACGTTTAGATGATACACGGATTTTCGATTCCCTGTTTCTGTTTAGGTAGTATGCATTTAGTATCTACTTACTATAATTATGTCTTCTTTGGTTTAGATAAAGAGAAACTTGATTTGATTCCCTGCTTCTATAATAATATACATCAATGACTTTAAGTCATAATAAATAGTTATGGCCTTTGTTTATTTTTAACAGACTTCGAAAAAGGAGGAGGTTCTCAATTCAACTGTGTTTTTTTTAAAAGTGTGGGTTGTTGAGGAGAAGCTTATACATTTTGTTAGACAGGACTTCTTACCCAGGGAATATAATGTAAGTTTACTTTATTTAAGCGTTTTTTGTACTCTTACTTTTTTGTGACTTACAATGGATTTTGGTTTGCCTGCTCGTTTCACAAATTTACTATGAACTGCTATTTCCATTTTTACACTATTTTCATGATAGTGACATAATGTGGGTATTGAAGTGTTGGTGTTTCTATGACATCATTCCTCTGGTGTCCGACTAGTCACTAGCTTATTGAAATTTCTTTATCCGATTTGACACTATGATAAGATCACTCCTCAACCTATACCTAGGGATTCAATTGATATAATCTATATGTTACTTAATATATAAAGCTGAAGAGTTTGTTTGTTTGTTTGAACGCTACGATCTCAGGAACTACTGGTTGGAATTGAATAATTATTTATGTGTTGAATATTCCATTTATCGAGGATGGTCATAGGCTATATAACATCACGCAACGACTAATAGGAGCGGAGCATCAATAAAGAATGTGGCACAAATGGGAAAAAAATATTGCTTCTAAGAGCTTTTGTTGCGTGCGCTGCGTAAACGGTTAAAGTTATGCAAAAATTATGTATCACAAATTTAATATAAAAATACTTGATCTATCTTGTGCCTAATTGATTTGATAGCCTGCCTTACAGTTGGGGTGAAACTGTGACAAATGTGATTAAGTTGCTTCACAAGATGCGCTCAGGTACGTGTAGCGAGCTCGCAACTAGATACGCGAACAAAAAACTTAAACGAAGAAAGTTAGCAACTATGTTCTTCTCCAGAACAAATTATAATAAAATATTAAAATGCATATAAAAAGTTTTGTTGATAAACTTTGAGCTCATCTTATTATATTCTCGTCCTACAACTATCACAGACTCAGTATATTATAATAATATAATTACCCCATATCTGTGGCCACACTTTCATTTTCAAAATAGAAATGACGACTATTAATTGGATTAGAAATTTTAACAACCGTTTTATTAATCATTAAAATTAACCGGGCAGTTCGGTAGGGGGCGCCGCTGTCCACTTTACTTCAAAAATAGAACAGTAGTAGCGAATGTCAGGCATGCTTTAATTTTAGACGCCAGCGACGCGCGCGCATCGCAGCTTTCCATACGTCTGCAGCGGGCGCGGTAAAAAAATCAGGTAAATTTTCAATTGTCATATACCTTTCATCGGTTTTAAACTATTTTAATTAAAATCTAGAGCGTCCTCAAGTGTTTAATAGCAATATGTAACGGTGTTTGTGCCACATTAAGCGTTGGTTAGAGGTTGTTTGTCCAGAACATACCGCGTCGTGACCGCTTCCTGGTACAATATAAATAGGTACAGTAATAGTACGAGCATTACGTAAAAACGGGCGTATTAATTACATATTCATTATTATTAGGTGCCACGCTGTGTTATTCATTAATAATTAATTGGCTTAGAAAACCGTTTTAAGTTATAAAATGTGTTAGAAAGTCACAAGATGCTCTATTCAATCTTTTCTGTGCTGACGCGAAGATAACTTTTTCTTTGAAGTTAGGAAACTTGACTTTCAAGCTCGATTAAAAAGTATTTTTTATTATAATTACAAACTTTTGTGAAGTATCTTGTTACGGACAACGTTCCTTATTACGAGTATCGCGTATTTATGTATGAGTACAATTATCTAAGATTAAATTTATACAGGTTATCATCAAGTGGGTAATATTTAATTTAAAAAGTATTTTTTTAAATATGATATTGACGTAACTATAAAAACTTCAAAAAGAAACATAAATGTTTTCACTTCTCATAATTACTCGAAAAGTATGTTAATAACTCAGCGTAACGGGACTAAAGTGTGTTAGTTAGGCCTTAGGGATTCAAGTATTTTTTAATCCTTCTCATTATTATCAACAGCCAAATAATATTAATATATCCTTATCTATGTTTATCTATTTTATATTGTACTAGCTGTGCTCTACCACGCTTAGCTGCGGCACATTCATATTCGCTGATATGTCACTGATGAAAAAAAATTATAAAAACAATCCTTGATGCGGATTATATATCATGCTAAAATTTCAGCTCGAACGGTGCAGAACTTTTTGAGTTTTTGAAGCGTACACAAACCAACATAACATTTATATATATATAGATTTATTAGTCTATTATAACGTTTAATTGTATTATAATAAAATATTCTAACACTAAATATCTTTTAAATATACTTTTCTCTGCTCTCTCGTTTTGCCACACCACCACCATTTCAGTTACACCTCCAGGATGACTGGTAGAAAATGCTACTTAGCATTAAGTACTCCTTGTACTCCATTTGTATGCTAAAGAATAAATAAATAAACAGCCTAAAAATCCTGAGACATTTTCAAGTGTTTGCGACACTATCATACAGTAATTGTTTATTTTTTTATACAGGATACAACAAAATCAATGTTATATCCGCGAGGTTATAAAAATATGATTATAGTAGAAGGTTTCTATGGATAGATCCTGAGTCCGTTGCCAAGGTTCAAACTATCTCCATACCAAATTTCATCAAAATCGGTTCAGCCGCTTTGATAGACAGCTACTTACAGATAGTGTTCGCGCCACTTACATTGGCACTCATAATACCTTCCTACCTTCCTATTCCTATCATTTCTTGGCGACTATCTCTGTCGCTCATATCGTGGTATCCACGAGAAAACTGCTTGCCGCCGCAAGTAGTCTGCGATCGACCCTCGTCCTTCGCGGCTGCCGCTCTCGCCGAATCCAAAGTACTGGATCTGCTGCTCCTCTGTGGTGGTCCACGTGAATTCGACGCGAAAATATAAACAAAACCCGCTATAAACCCGCCGCGTAAACGCTCCTTGCCGACACGCACCAACCGCCAAAAATACAGTCCACTACATCGAACGTCATAACATCCTGAAGGAACAAGCAGCTTGGAGACGGACCCGAACCGAGGTGATTGCAGTTGCATGGAGACCAGGTTAGTCGCCAAGTTCCTTTGTACTACTCTTCTACCAGCCATCCTTCCCCCGCCATTGGAGGCGCGCTCAGCCTATACAGCTTAGCTGCCGCGCTAACATATTGTTGGTCCTCCGCCGCCGGATCTTCTCTGGTCCTCCCGCTATTCTCTGGCCCCTCTTAGGCCTCATATAGTCCTCTTTATAACCGCCCGCAATTTTATATTGGTATTTTTACCAACGATAATTTCCTATAATTATCGTGTTCCCGCCCGCAATTACAGTTCAGATAGTACCCTGTACTATCCTAGATAGATAGATAGATAGATAAACTCTTTATTGAAACACCACAGAACAAAGAAAACTTAAAACTAGAACAAAACAAATTTTACAATTAGTGTCACAATGGGCGGTCTTATCGCTCAGAGCGATCTCTTCCAGACAACCATGCACGGAGAGGAGTAATTAAGACATCGGACGGTGGCTTTCTTTATATACATAGAATAAATAAATAGATACATATACACAAAATAAACTTAAATACATAGTAAAGTAATAGATAAACTTAATATATACCCTAATATAATAAACATACATACTAATACAAATATATTATATACCTACTATTAATAAACATACATACCTACGAATACAAATGTATAATATGCAGCAACTAGACAATTAATTCAGAAGATAATAGGATTTGACACGAATTTTAAAAGCATTTAGCGAAGTTGTGCGCTTTATGTCCACAGGCAGCTCATTCCACAGTCGTACGGCTTCAACTGTAAAAGAACAATTGTAAAATTTGCTGCTGTGGACAGCAGTTTTTAACATTAGGTTCTCTGATGACCTCAACCTACCAGAGCTGGCATCCTACTACGCTCTTATATACTTATTTCGTGTATTCCGCATTCCTAAATAGTAAAAATAACGATTTTTCCGTAATTCTTAATTTTTATTAAAAAGTGAAGGTATTCCTAACGACCACCCGTGCGTCTCCACGTGGGTATTCAATACGCCGCGCGCGCGGCAGGTAAATGCTGTAGGCAGTTGCAGTAAATTAGGAATTTCATACTTTATCTAGTTTTTTATACTTTGTTAAGATGGCTATGGCTACTCGTTCAAAAGACAAAGATAGTGAAGTATACGAGGACGCAAAAGCGCTCGATACGTTACAGGTCGAACGTTTGACCTTGATAGGTAAACGCGACATTATATTTTCCCGCTTACAAGATATTTTTAACCGATCTTTAAAGGCTTTCACTGATGATACTGAGAAAGATTTATTTCTATGTGGAATGATCTCGTTAGACCGTTTACGCTCCGATTTCAATGAAATTGTGAACAAATTAAATGTCACCGAGTTGAGTCTCAACGCTTCGTACACGGTAAACTACCAATCTATAAACGTCTTCGAAGATATGTTTTGCCGTTGTCAGTTTGTTTATAATAAACTTAACCCGCCTTTAAAAACCGCTGATTTCAATGTTGCCCCGCAACGTAAATCCATCAGAATTCCTGAACTCGATTTGATGGTCTTCAATGGAGATCCGATGACCTGGAGGATATTTTATGAGTCATTCAAACGCACGATTCACGAAAATCCCGATCTCACTGATCACGAACGCGTCCAATATTTAATTAATAAATTGTCAGGCCGGGCCCTTGCAGTTTGTTCTGGTATCGTACCTAACGCTGATAATTATCCGATCATATGGCAGACGCTCGTCGATAAGTATAACGACAAACGTAACCTAGCCTCCGCTTATCTTGATCAAATGCTTGATTTTAAATCTTTTAACACCGCGACGAATAAAAACTTAGAATTATTCCTAGATAAATTCTGCACGGCTGTGTCAAGTTTGAAGTCTCTCAAGCTCGATAACGTGTCTGATTTTATTTTACTATCGCTCGCTTTGAAGAAAATAGATTCAAGTACTGCACGGTCGTTTGAAATGCACATGCGAGGTAAATCTATGCCTACATACAATGAACTTTTAAAATTCATCCGCGAACAAAGCAAAATATTGGAACGCACTACGACCGATTCTCTTAGCCGCCGTGATAACAGGCCGGGTACTGCAAGGTCTACGCAGTCTTTTGCAGCATCATGCGTCACTCACTGTCCGCTTTGCAAACAAGCCGATCACGCTAACTTATATAGATGCCCTGCATTTGATAAGCTTTCTATCGACGACAGGTACACTTTTGTAAAACAAAGCAAAGGTTGCACTAATTGTCTAAGCACTACGCATATAAATATCGCTTGCAATTCTAAATTTAATTGCCGTTATTGTGGATGTAAACATCATTCTATGTTATGCCGCAAAGTATCATTTTCCCGTGAAGACAATCGCCCGTACCCTAGCGCTCCGTCACAGGCGCACGCGCCGCCTCCGCGCGCGCGAACTGGCAACTTCTCCGCCGCCGGGGATCACATGCCGCCTTCGGCATCGCCGCCGCCCGTCGCGGGCTCCGCTAGCGCTCAGCTGACGAACTTACCTACAACTGCTTATCAGTCATCACAACAACAGGTGTCGCTGTGTAATATACGCCCCGCTTCGCAGCCTAATGACACTACTTGTTTACTGGGAACCGTACAAGTTTATGCTACGGATTTAAATGGTCGCCGCCATGTAGTACGCGCCTTAATTGATTCGGCTTCCCAAAGTAACTTTTTAACTTCAAAATGTTGCGCTAAATTAAATTTAAAATGCAATAAGGTGACGAACACCGTTGTTAAAGGGATAGGTTCCGCATCTAACCCAATCAAGGGAGCAGTTTCTGCTACTTTATCTTCCCGCCTAAATGATAATTTTATTGCAATTGACGCCTATGTTATCGACCGCATAACAGACAATTTACCGGCAGTGAAAATTGACGTATCCTGCCTTTCATACCTGAACTGCCTGCCTCTGGCAGACGACAGTTTCGCTTCGCCTTCCGAGATCGACATACTTATAGGCGCGCCGCTCTTTTCTGAAATATTGCTATCAGGCCGCGCCGCTGGTCCGCCTGGTACTCCAACCGCTTTTGAAACCATTTTTGGTTTTATCGTAATCGGGACCGCTCCCGTTACTCCCGCTCATGTTACTCCCGCTCATGTTACGCCCGCTCATATTGAAACCGTTGTTTCTATCACTGACCCCTTGGTTGAAGATAGATGCCGCTCTCATATTTCCCTCTGTACCTTTACGGAAGGACCACGTTTAGATAATCTTGTCCAACGCTTCTGGCAGCTTGAAGAGGTGCAATGCACGCCGACTTTGAGCCCAGACGCTATAGAATGTGAACGCATTTTTACAAATAACGTTTCCCGCGATCCTACGGGACGCTATTCTGTAGCGTCACCTTTCTCCCGCGATCCCGCGACCTCTCTGGGTAATTCTGACCCTATCGCTAAAAAACGCTTCATGTATCTCGAACGTGAGCTCGCCGCGACACCTGCTCTGTGCTTAGAGTACGATGCTATAATCAAAGAGTACATTCAGAAGGGTTACATTTCACTGATCGACAATGATAGTCCTTTTACTGGATATTACGTGCCACACCACGCCATTGCGAGACTACAAAAAACAACAACTCGATGGCGTATGGTGATGGACGCCAGTGCTGAAACTGACTCAGGCCTCTCCTTGAATCAAGTTTTATATACCGGGGATAATTTACAAAACGATCTTTTTACAATCCTCTTGGATTTCCGCCTCTACCCAATCGCTTTTACATCCGATATTAAACAGATGTACCTACAAATTTTGATAAATAAGGACCACCGCAAATATCAAAAATTCCTATATCGATTCGATCCCGTTTTTCCGCTTGATACCTACCAATTCAACCGCGTTTGTTTTGGTCTACGTAGCAGTCCGTTCCTTGCAATGCGAGTGTTGCGACAGCTGTGCGCCGCCGACGGTGCCCGCTTCCCACTCGCAGCATCTCTTATCAGCGACAACACATGCATGGACGACGTGTGCTACTCCATGCCTACTCTGTCTGCTTGTTTACAACTCAGAGACGATCTCCGCGAGTTGCTCAAGGCCGGGGGCTTCGATCTCGTCAAATGGGCTAGTAACTCACCCGCGCTCCTTGACTCCCTTCCCGTCTCTGCGTTAACGGAATGCGTTAAAAATGCGAAAAATGCGTTAACGGATCTTTTAAATTCCGACGAATATAATAAGTCTATCTCAGATGAGTTATCAGCTAATCGCATACACTGGAAATTCAATCCACCGCGAAGTCCTCACTTCGGGGGGAATTATGAAATATATGTGAAAGCGTTTAAAAGTCATCTTCATAAGACGATCGGTTCACAGTTACTCACCTATGAGGAAATGTTAACCGTACTCACACAGATAGAATGCGTTATCAATTCTCGTCCTATAACGTTATTGAGCGAAGATCCGTCTGAGCCGACCGCGCTGAGTGCTTCACATTTCTTAATGACCGCACCGCTGAAGCATTTACCCGCTTGCACGGTTCCCGATGAACCTGGACACTTATTGAAACGATACGCTTTATTGGATCAAATGGTACAATCATTTTCCAAACGGTGGAAGTTGGAATATCTTCACTTACTTCAATCTAGAGGAAAATGGAATACACCTTCGAATCCCATTACAATAGGTTCTATTGTTCTTATTATCACTGATAATATTCCCCCGCTATCCTGGCCTCTCGGCGTCGTCGTGGCCACTCATGTCGGCGGCGATGGCATCTGTCGAGTAGCGTCAGTAAAAACGGCGACCGGCGTCTACCAGAGACCCGTCGTCCGTTTATGTATCTTACCTACCCAATAATTTAACCCCTTGCTCCCCGGTCAACCGCTATGTTATATTTAACCCGTTGACCGCTTTAGAGTTTAACTCTTATTTTTATTTTTTTTATTTCCCGCTTTCTTTTAAAAACCAATGGTTTTTAGGCCGGGGGCAAATGTTCGCGCCACTTACATTGGCACTCATAATACCTTCCTACCTTCCTATTCCTATCATTTCTTGGCGACTATCTCTGTCGCTCATATCGTGGTATCCACGAGAAAACTGCTTGCCGCCGCAAGTAGTCTGCGATCGACCCTCGTCCTTCGCGGCTGCCGCTCTCGCCGAATCCAAAGTACTGGATCTGCTGCTCCTCTGTGGTGGTCCACGTGAATTCGACGCGAAAATATAAACAAAACCCGCTATAAACCCGCCGCGTAAACGCTCCTTGCCGACACGCACCAACCGCCAAAAATACAGTCCACTACATCGAACGTCATAACATCCTGAAGGAACAAGCAGCTTGGAGACGGACCCGAACCGAGGTGATTGCAGTTGCATGGAGACCAGGTTAGTCGCCAAGTTCCTTTGTACTACTCTTCTACCAGCCATCCTTCCCCCGCCATTGGAGGCGCGCTCAGCCTATACAGCTTAGCTGCCGCGCTAACAGATAGAGTTACTTACGGTAAATTAGAAATTTCTGTAAGATGGGATAAATTGAAGTTGATCCGATTTTGATATTGTTAATTTTGTTTTAAATAAGGTAATTATGCACAAATTTAGATAATAATATAATTTAAAATTAGATAATATTGGCACAAACTAATCACAATTGTAGTTTAGACTTGGGACAAGAATGTACCAAAAGTATGCAGCCAGAACGTGTCGATGCAATAAGGAATCTAAACCACACGGAAATAATGTTCAAAATGAACCGTACTGTAGCGTACTGTAGCGTCTTCGTACTGTAGCGTGGCTGTAGGAAGAGCTCCGTGCCCAGACACGCCGTAACGGTCATGTTTTATTGTTGGAGGGCTTAAAAGTTCTATCGCGGAAACTTAATCTATCTATCTATCTGTATATATATAAATGTTATGTTGGTTTGAGTACGCTTCAAAAACTCAAAAAGTTCTGCACCGATACAGCTGAAATTTTAGCATGATATATAATCCGCATCAAGGATTGTTTTTATCTATTTTTTTCATCAGTGACATATCAGCGAATGTACGAATGTGCCACAATGTGGCAGGGTACAGCGAGTAATTACATAACTCGCTGAACAATATCGACAACCATCAACTACAAAAAACTAATTATAACAAACGGTTACAAAGACGAAAAGCTCAATTTTTTAAATCATAGATGAGCTTTATCCTTCAAACTGAAGAAAAAGCTTTGTATTCTTTCTCCTCTTTTTGATTAAATAGAAATAATAATGATAATTATGATACTAGACAATTAACTAGTATACCTATATCTAGTCCAATTGAAGCAATATATTTTTCTTGGCTCTCACATTTTTGGTTTTTCTAATACAAGGTTTGAAAGTACGTACTCACAAGAGCTCCCCTTTCTTTTAGACATTTTTTCTTAATCAAAAATGTTTGATTTGTATGACCTTTAAAAACTTGATTTATTTAGTTATCCGTTTTCAGAGTTCACAATGCCGCGAATATACGAGGTAGTAGACCCGAAGTACGCAACCACGTGCAGCGACGTGACTCTCTGCTCCAACTCCAAGGGGTTCTTCACCAGCCTGGCAGATGAGGTGGTCTCCATGGCCAGCGCCGAGTGGCTGCACGAGTTGGAGAAGGTGGAAGAAGGAAGGAAAGTCGCATTCGTTATGGATAACCAAGAGGTACGAGAATGGCGAAGTTAGGAGCAGCATGTAAGCTTCTTCTGCAAAAGACCGCCTGGGAAGTACCACCCTTTGCCAGATATTCGTCCGCCAAGCCGAGTGTGACAACAATAACGTGTTCCAGTTTGGAGGGCACTGTTTTCAGTGAAATTACTGGGCATATAAGACTTCAGAACCGATGTCTCAGGGTGACGATCGCAGTGCAGGGCCGCGCAAGATTATACGATGCTAATTTCTGTGTGGCACTATAACTGCTATGGACAGACGTAGAGCTTACCATTAGGCAAGTCAAAAAAACAAAAAAATGGCATGGCGCTGACAATTGGAACTTAATCATGAGACTTTAATGAGATTGAGCGCTGTACTTTGACCATATTTCGTTAAAAGAATTACGTATCTGATCATTTATGCTAACAACGAGTTGATCTGATAATAGAGACGAAAGGTAGAAAACCAAACTCTTCAATAACGACAGTCCTGACCTTTATGCTCAGTGGGCTCCACAATTGTCAGAAACTTCTGTCCACGTCATGACGTGAAAATCATTTAATTCCGCGCTTTCTGTTAATATTTTTACGTATATACTCTGGATAGAATAAACCATAAATCCCACAAAGGCTTATGAGTACCCCATAATAATATATTCAGAATTTCACCTAGCACTTGTTAGGATTAAAGCGCTACGCAGCGCTTCACAAAATGTATGTGGAGGCTCGAGTCGACCCATTCAATGCCATCCAGCGTAGAGTTACAGCTTTCTTCGTGCCCAGAATCGACCCGTGCCGTGATGTAGGTGTATTAATTTATTATAAGGCTGCCTGTAACACTAATACTGTCAATTACGTTCAGACGCTGAATGGAGCTTGCCACCTGATATTTCTAGGATATGATTATTTAGTTACATTTTATATTTGTATATAGATGAAACATTTATAATTTTTTTTAACCCTCGACGCAAAAACGATAGGATGTTATAAGTTTGACATGTCTGTGTGTGTGTCTGTGCCATCGTAGCTCCCGAACAGATGAACCGATTTTAATTTAGTTGATATGTGTGTCTGAAATGTAAAAAAAAAACTTATAATACTCGTAAGAATGATAGATTGAGGATTGAACCCGAACTTTGGAAACTCAGGTACGGCCTTCAACCTTCACAAAATGCATGGATCAGATTGAAGAATCAAATACACGAATAATGTTATATAATCACCACATAAGTGAAGGAAGGCCCGTGCTCAGCAGTGCGACGATATGGGTGGATGATGATGATGATGATGCCCTGCCTTGGGAAAGTAAAGCTAACAACGATGACAATTATAAAATGAACTTCAAATATGATACAATGCAAATTCCAGTGGAAAATTTTCCATTGCGGAAGCCCTCAAAATATAGCTCCAAAATTAACTCCTTTACTCACGTTTCCTAAGCACTTTCGCCCACTCCTGCACTACAATGAGCGCCGCATACCTATTTGCATCTACTCGAGCCCAACGACAATTTCGCTTCTTAACTAGCTCCAGAAATGAGCATTTGCACCCTTGACCTGATTGCTGCTCCGATGCAGTTCCACGTCTTTTAATGAACTTAATTCATTTCCAAGATAAGGGCGTGAGTAACCTTACGGCTTGTGCCACATTGATCTCTCATGTTAAAAACATAGGGGCGAGTTTCTCTATAGAAACAAAGAGGCATTCAGCGTACTTCAACAACAACAACATGTTTGCAATAAGTCCTATACAAATGTAGTGGCTATTTTATTAAGAAACCTCAAACCTCAGATTGAAATCAAAGGTAAATAGAAAGAGCCGTAACGACCTTTTGAAATTGAGATTGTTTCTAGTTTGTGAAGATAGAAGAATGATTTACTTCCGGGATAAAAATATGTATCAAAGAAGAAATATTTTAAAAGAACACAGCTGCGTTAGAGATTCTGTCCTGTAGCCATGTAAAAATTAACGCAATAAACAAATGTTTACACATTTTATATTTTAGAGAAAGAAGTATGAATAAATCACAAAATTGCATTTTTTTTTTCAACCTCACTCGTATATTCTCACCCTTAACTTAGATTCCCTGTATCTAAGGAACCAGAAACTACGAGGACCATGGCTCTACAAATACCCAGTCACGGAGAAAATACTTGTGGCTTATACAAATCATTGCCCAGTGCGGGAATCAAACACGCTACCTTACGCTTCGGGGTCGGCTTATCACGCACTATGCCACGGAAGCCGTCAATTGTGACACCTGGTAATCGTCAGCTGTGACAAACGTGCCCACATACCACTACAATGCTTAGGTACTTGGCTAAGAAACTGTCGTTTAATATGGTTATTAAAGAACCCACAATGAATGAATTCGTCGGGTAGGTACATCTACGTTTTAATGAAAAAAAACTGCGTTTGTCTGAAAAGGAGAATTTTCGCAATCCCCTAAGTGTAATGGCGGCGTTCCGGTTGCTCGTGGCGCGAACGCAAATATAATGACGTTCCGGTTGGAACATGGACGTGGCGGAGTGGAATATGGAATCCAATTTGTTTATTTTTTCACTTTAAAGTTAAGATTTACCTTAGATGTTCGGTAAATCTATTAGAGATATTTGGTACAAAGTAGTCCAAACACTCCAAAAGGGACAAAAAAATTATAACGTCTTGCTTTAGAGATTTCACTCAAACAAGCTTTCACTAAATCTTGTATGTTGGGCTGTTTGCATGACTAAGATACTACGGAATTCTATACAATATTTGGATAGACAGAGTAGTGGCCCGCTCATCTTCACGTAGAAAATCTGTCGCTAAGGCAATCTGTATGGTCTGGCAGCAGTTTAGAGCCAGCCCTTATTTAGTGGCTATAACCGTGGCTTTGTGACTAAAAAAGGAGGTTAAGGCGAAATCTAAAAATTTCAATACTTGTGTTTATTCATGTGGGAATATGTAATACTAGCTGCATCCCACGGTTTTGCCGCGCTGATTATTTTCCCACAGGAACCGTTAATTTTTACGAGATTTAAAGTATCATATATCTTAATCCAGGTAATAAACTATCTAACTATTTTTGCGGGAAAAAGTAAAAATATCCATCCATCCTCACAATCTTTCACATTTACATTATTACTAGGAAGTAAGAAGGATAGGACAGGATAATATTATTATACAGGACATAATATTATACTATTATATTATATTATGATTATAAGAAGGATTTTTGGAATTTCAACCATTTGTGTTCGCTACCGTGCTCGAGTGTAAAACACGTGTAATTTCGTGTTCCCTTCAAAACTCCATGGAAGTTTCAGTGAAGCATCCACCACTTAACTGCACCATGAACTTAATTTGACTATGTTAAAAATATAAAATACCCACTAGAAATATAAAAACAGAAGACAGTTAATTAAAAAATAACACAGCAAAATACTAAAATAAACAAAACAAAATAATAAAATAACCAAATAAAACAAACAATTTCAGATAATGGGAGCCTTAACAGAAGTGCTGTCCAGGATCCAGCCGTTGCACCGCGGCAAGAGTACCAGGGTGTCCATGGACCGGCGGACCGCTGCCCAGAAGGCTTTACAAGAAGGTGACATCACCAAGGCGCTGGCTCTGGCCAGTCAGGCTGTTCTGAGAGCACCTATGACAGGTAATCATGAAAAACAAAAAAAAACTGAGCCTACGCACAAAACCACACGACCCTGCTCAATGCAATGCTCAATGCTTAGGCTGAAATGCATTGAGCAGGGTCGTGTGGACTACTCTTAAGCGGGGGACTACTCTTAAGTAGTCCCCCGCTACGTCTGATCTGGATCTAGGAAACTGGACTGAATCTAGATATTTGTTTTCGGACTTCGCCTAATCCGAACCCGTGATCCCCGATCCAAATCAAAGCAATTCAGGGGCCGCCTTTTGGCATACGTGATTTATATTCAAATATTGCTTCTTGCTATTGCTACTTCGGTCCGTCTATAATCTTCCCCGAACTGGAAATTCGGGGATGACGGAAATAGGGCCTAGTGCGTAAAGTACTATATAAACAGAGTTACGACTACTCCGGAACGCATTTTCACTGAGTCGGATCGGACGTAGTAACAACAACAACAATCGCTCTTTCCCACCTCCGCAAAAATTCCATCATCACATCAAGCCTAAAATAAAACGAAGCTCCGGATTCCAAACCACAGTTAGGTAGGTACCTACTATTTATACGTTCGGAAAGCTTTCTCAAAAAGTCTTTACCGCAGTTTCCTTCAAACAACTTTATCTCAATTTCTATATTGTTTGTTTGCAACCGACGAGTATGTTCTTTGAGTACAAATGTTTTGAGTTTGATTAGAGAAATTAAACATTAAGATTAATTTTCTCCTTGAACAAGATTTCATTGTAAAACTTCCGGAAAAGTTAAGGAAGTTGTTGTTCCGGAAGTCTGAACAAAAACAACACCCTCTTTACCAACGGATCTACGAACAAATTGTAAAAGGACCTAACAAACGCGTATTTTTCTCAACGTGAGGGTAAAAACTAAGAAGGATGCTCATGTCTCTTCCGCGTTATTGCTTTTTATTTGAATAATAGATTTTAAATTAATAATAATGTTAGCACAATATTATCACAGTCACGTAACCTATTAACTAACCCCCTCCCGATAGTGAGGGGAGACCCGTGCTCAGTTGGATTGGGTTGTTGATGATGATAATGATTATCACAGTATTAAGAAATATTACAATGATGAAGGAAAAGTGGAAATTGGAATTTAATGTATTGACAATAATTGTGAGCATAAATTTTTTTTCGGTTTTCATTCGGTTTTCAGCCATAAAAATACTGCTTTAAGTAATTAATGGATATCCGTGCCCCCCGTATAGCGTAATTCTAATCGTGCTCTGTAGTGGGCTGATATGGGTTGATGATGATTATAATGAATATCCTACTACTGCTACTATCGCTACTGCTGCGACGCGCATCTCCTTTGCACGGATCACACTAATTCTTGGTGCTAAAACTAAATTTTAAAATTTTATTTTTTTTATATCTCAGGAGAAGACGAAGTGATAGAAGGAGGAGTGACTCTAGCACTGGCCTTGTGGGTTCGGTCCGAGGTCCTCCTGCGCGGAGACCTGCCCACGGCAGCCCTGGAAGACTTAAAACTGGCGCTTAAAGAGCGGCTGCCAGCGAAAATGAGAGCACAGTACTATTGGCGGATGGGGCATTGTTACAAAGGTAACCTTTTGAAGATCGTTGCTATTTTTTCCAAATTTTTATGATAATCTCATCTAATGGTAAGTGACGATGCGTGCTTTAAAAGATATAGAGGAACTCAGCATCTATTAGTAAACCCCTAGGTGTTGTTTAGTTCATAAAACTCTTCAGGTTTAAGTTCCAGTCACTGTTGGACAGTGGCTTTTAGAACATTTCTCATTTTTCTTTTAACAATTTTGTGGCATGACTAACATTTGAAAATATCTTTTGAGGTGCTGGCGAACCAACTAGAGCAAAAGTGTCGTATGAACTTGCCGGAAGATTGCTAGGAAGTAATGAAGAGGCAAAAGCTCGGCTGATTCGAGACTTGGAGACATTGGACTACAGTGCTTCACCCAAGCAACCACCTGACAAGATCGGTATGTTCTGAAGTTCTGAAGGATGTGAACATTATGCAAAAAGTTTTTTTCTAAGTTTTAGATTCACTACCTTTTCATAATTATTTACTTACCTATAACAAAATATACATGTAGCTGTCTAAGATTTTAATTGTATTAACTACTAGTAAATCTCGTATTGAACTGTTCACAGGTGTATCCGTAACTGGCGGCGGTAAACCCAACATGCCCTCTTTGTCCAAACTGCTCAAAATCTGCGAGGAAGAAGATAAGGTCCTGCTTATGTATATATTCTAATATATTTCATGAGTAAGCTGAAACTTAAGCTAATTATCAACCTAAATCATTTATTAATAGGGTCGATTTGCCGTTGCTGATTCTCCGATCAGGACTGGTGATATTCTGCTCGTGGACGGCCCATACGCTGCCTGTCTACTTCCGGATTATTACGGCTCCCATTGCCTTAACTGCTTCAAAAGGTGACCTCCTATTTAAAGCATATGTGTTTTCTAAAGCATTTTTTATATTTACTTATAATTTTAATTCAACAGGTTAGTCGATTGTAGTGATTCTGCTCCGGTTGGGTGTCCCAAATGCTCGGGAGTAGCTTTTTGCAGCCTCCAATGTCGGGATACTGCTGTTTCAACTTACCATTCGTATGAATGCCAGTTCCTAGACCTCTTCATTGGTAAAAAATTAATGGCTTTATTATTCATATATTTATTTTCAAAAAAGACTTCATTTATCATCTTTAGTCTTTTCTAGGTTCTGGCATGTCCGTATTGAGTCACATAGCTCTCAGAATGGTGACCCAGGCCGGCCTCGACACCAGTTTATCAATCCATTCGAAATTCCTTTCAAATGTAATTAAGACCGTGGAAGGAACAGTACTCAATGACGTCGAGGGAGTTGCAAAGAAATCGAGAATAAAAAGTAGAAAAGAGAGACTGAATCGTTCCAAAAAAGGTCTGAAAAACTTCGCTGAAAAGAATTTCAAGGAAGATGACGTGGAAACCAATGTTGAAGTTAAAATGAGTTTCGAGGAGAAATTAGAACTGAAAGCCGGTCAAATCTATTCGCTATGCACGCACTGGGATCAACGAAGAGGGGATGATTATTTGAAGAGAATTGTGATGGGCATGTTCTTGTCTGAATGCTTGAAGAAAGCTGGATTTTTTAAGAAATGTGACAAAGAAAATGTGGATAAAGGTTTGTGGAATTCTTGCTGTCGTACGTAGAATATGTAGAATATCAGTCTAGTGCAGATATGGATGAGAAATCCGCAATAAGCTAACATCATAACTAAGCTAACATCATGAGTTTAAGGGACTGTTGTAGTCTTTTTGAGAATAAATTTCATATCACTAACGAGAGGTTCCTAGAACGCTTTTATTTGATTAAGTGATTTTGCCGCACTGTCAAATGGGATAACATAGGCTAATAAAACATCGCATGCCTCATTGGTAAGCTATGGCTTGATCACTAATGTTTAGCATTAAGAGCTGCGTTAATCCTGTAGAAAAGCAACAAATCAATTGTCTTATAAAAGGTTCATGTTCTGCAAATTCCAGCCCAGACGTCCATCTGTGAGCTGATCGTCCGCAACCTGCAACTCTTGCAGTTCAACGCACACGAGGTGTACGAGACCATCCGCGGTGGACACTTGTTCAGCGGTTCCAAACCAGTGTACGTGGCTGTGGGAATTTACCCGACCGGTGCGCTGTTCAACCACGAGTGCTACCCAGCGGTTTCCAGGTATTTATTCCAAAACCCAACTAGGATATTCCCACTAGCAACCTTACGCAGCATTTTTCAAATCCCTATTATCCTTGGTACGAAATTCTGGTGAAACGTCTAATATTTCTTCATAAAATCGTTACCACGTTAACAGGGCCTTGCAGTTGACGCAGTAAAAGCACACGACCAGGACACATACCATGACATCTTATAGCGATTCAATTGAAGACCTAAACTGAACCGCGTCCCATAATCGTACCGTGACGTCTTGTTTTTTATGTTACTGCCATTTTCCACCTAAACTGGATCCGGTTTAAGTTGAAAATGGCTAATTAGCGACTCAATTTAGGTCTTCAATTGAATCGCTATAAGATGTCATGGTAGGCCTCCAGGTGCTTGAAGAACCTACAGCACTGTTAGAACTAGAGTTTTTACCGCGAAAGCTGCAAGCCTGTTAGTTTGGCGATTAGCTTATCATATAGATATAATCCATCATTGGTCTTATTATATACTGATCTTATTGGTCGATGCGTGCGACATGCTACACACATAAATGCGTGTAGCAGGATAATGACACATGCGTGTTGCAGGATAATGATACATGCGTATTGCAGGATAATGACACATGCGTGTGACAGGATAATTATTCCATTATAATAAAATAATTATAATTTATTTTAGATACTTTGATGGTCGAAACTTAGTACTCGCTGCGACTCGACCGCTGTCGCCCGGTGAGGTGATCTCTGAGAACTACGGCCCTCACTTCATGATGCGCGGCCTGAGAGAGCGTCAGCGAGCGCTAGCCTGCCGCTACTGGTTCAGATGCCAGTGTCCAGCCTGCACCGAGGACTGGTCGATACTAAAGCAAATACCAGAAGGACAAGTCTACCTCAGGTTCGTGCCGACGATCCTTATTTCGAAATACATAGTCCGAAAGATTCCAAAGGAATTCAGATAGGGGATCCCGGAAAGTTCTATCAATCTTGTCATCATCAGGTGCCCCAACATATCGTGCCCGTGGAAATTCCGGGCCAATCCAGCAAGACTGCCGAGCCGTTGCGCTAAATGCTCCGTCAACATTGACCCTGAACTGGTCAAAATTAGCTTGCAGACCGTGGACAGATGCGTCGCGGATTATCAGGTCAGATTTTATATGATTTTGTATAACAGACATTATAGTTGCTATCATATTATTCCTTTCTTCTATAGCATTACGTGCCAATTTCCCTGAAATTGTTCCCGCATTTTATGGTGGTGATTACTGAAAGAAACTAATTTTGATTATCTCAATTTCATCTTTCAAGTCCGTGCTTCAACCATTGTGGAATGAACTATTTTAGTTGCAATATCATGGTGACAAGATTAGCCAGGTATGCTTACAAGGATTTAATCTATCTGATATGGTTCACTGAACGTTTTAAAAATCTAATATATCAATTTTATTATAAAGTCACACGGAAACCTCTCATAACTTGCAACCTTGACAAAACGATCGTCTAAACATTTCCAGAGGGGTGCAAAGCTGATGGACGCCGAGCAGCCTGAAGAAGCCACGAGCGTCATTTGCGACGCCATCGACCTATTCAGCGAAGTAGCGCGAGCGCCGCATCGCGAGACGCACCTGGCGCAAGAAGCGCTGCGCTCCTGCTTCGCGACTAAGGGGAACAACCACCGGGTGGCACCAGAAGCCGACGAGAAAGCGCTTCTACCGGTCAAGAACCAGCTGCAAAATGGGAGTAGTGACTGAAAATCGTTATCATTATCTCGTGTTTTATGAGTTTACCTCCTTTAGTTGTGCGCCTGTATTGAATAATCCCTCACTACGGCCGGTCCCATAGTATATTGCCCACAAAAAGTTAGATTTGACAGTTACAAAGGCATAGAAGACTTTACGGCTTTGCTTAAAACGAATGTCATTACTTCAATCCTGCGCAGTACTAAAATTTAGAGTGCAGGACTCAAATGACATTCTTAACTTTAAGAGTCTTTTAAAAGTAAAGCATGTAAGAAGTATATTAGATTCACGATGTTTTGTTCACTGAGCTAAGTGCGGACTTGCTGAGAGACACCAAGGCGAAACGTTTAGTTACCAAATAAATGATATTTTGAAATAGAATGTACCTACCTTATAATTATTGAACAGAACCAGCATTCTGTTGAAATTACTAGGTACTGAATTGATTACAAATTATATTATAGCTTACTTTATTTTAAATGAAGATATGCTATCAACCAACCATGTACGTGATGGAACCCAAACAAATGCCGATAGCCACAATTAATGGCCAGCTTTGGTTGTGAAACATCAAAGGAATGGGTCAGTAGGTCATTCCTTGGTAATGCTCCATAACGAAAGCTCACTCTTTGTAAAGAGAGTACGCTTTCCACAAAGATTAAGAGAGCAAAAAGAGAGATAAGGGGAAAGCTTGCAATGTTTGACGTGTTTTACCAGTGCCTATAAACATCCTGATGCATTTACGTTTTCGTATCCGTCTAGTTATTTTACCAAACCAAAGATTGCTTTTCATTAAATTACAGAAATAAAACTTCCTGAATTGTTATAACTAGTTTTATTTATCCACCCTAAAATCAGAATTTAGAATATGTATGTTATTACAGAGAGGTAACGTAAAATTACGATGCATTAATAAAGTTTACTAAAAGGTGCATACATCAAATTTCACAATCCTATTGCACGCATTATTTGCATGGTTCCTGTAAAACAAGCCTGATAATAATAATTATGTCGATCACTCCTTGACTGCGATAAATGCAAATACCTATGCACAAATTAAAAAAAAATATAGAAGTGATTGACATGACATAACTATCACACAATGTAATATCTATGCGCAATTACAAAAAAAGCAATCTGAAACGGGTCATACTTATTAGTGGTCGGTAGCGAATTAAGTCGCCATGTCCAAATTTACTATTCCACGCCAAATAATGCTTTGCGTGCGTAAATATAAAGTCCAAGTTAGGACATGTCCAGCGAATCTTACTGGAGCGTTATTCATTATGAACACTTAGACACATAACGCGCTCATTTTAAACTGTTAAAATAAGCTAGATACATAATAATTATTTTCTACACCCGCTATGCTCACCCCTTGGCGGCAACCAAGACAAAAGAGGCACGGTTGCATTGACCTTTCTTACCCCTTACGCCGAACGCACGACGCCACTTAAACTAGGGTATTTACGATTATCTGTCTAACAATCTAGGTAAACGTCACCATCGTATCAAATACAGCAAATATTGGCCAAGTTAGATATCCGGCCCAAGAAAATTCACGTTTAGTAAGTACACACCAAATGAACAGTTTACAGGAGCATAGTTAAGGACCTATTCAAACATGCGCGGTATCCGCTACCGGCTGCGGCACCACACATATTTGATCCGGCTTTATGGATTGTCGAAGAAACTCTTGCAAGCGCACTCGCCCTTGTTTTCGGGTTCAAAGTCGCCTTCGCCCGAATCGGAGCCAGTTCTCCTGAGGGTGTACACTTGCGTCTGAAGGCCGAGGATGCGCAGCGATGCCTGCTGGAAGTTTTCGTTCAGACGCTGGATCTGGCACTGCATGCGGCTTTGAATCTGAAGGAATAGACGTACACCTTAGGCCAGCCGTACATGGACAGCTTGAAGCAGTCAAGCTACCGCTTCAAGCAGCAACTGCATAGCCAACTGCAGTCTTCCTCGCAAATACATACATGGACCGCTCGAGCAGGCATTACAGTGCCACTGAATCGTGGACCATGACTGCCAACCTCAGTGACGTGTCGAGATAAACATGTCACCAGTTGCAAAGTCATGGTGGACGCCAAACTTCAGCTTCAGGATGAGCCTAGCAAAGTAGTATTTATTTAAACTTGGTCACGTTACCTCTTCGCGGGCCTTCTCTGCAGTCCTCACTTGAGCCCTGGCGGAAGCCAGTTGCCTTTCCAGCTCGGCTACGGTAGTTTGCATGCACCTGGAGTAAGAACGATTGAGACAATTGTAGCAATAGGAGGGCCCACTTTCCGATTGAAATGCCCAAGGCAAGAGTTCATCAAAATAATATAGCGGTACTTTACTACTACCTATTGGGAGTGAAGTTTTTCTGGCGGTGGTGTGGTGAGATATTGGTTCTGAGTTAGCAACCAAGTGAACTTGTCGTAGTCGAATCCTTTTCTTAAAGTCTATTGGACGTCACGAGAGCCAAGACAGTAGCCTCCCTGAGTGCCTGAGCACAGAGACTATATTATTGCAGTCTGTCTGGCCAATTCTATCACCACGATGCTACCTGAAGCCTCACTGATAATTCCACCTTGAATATCTAAGCAGAAGTTCAACGTCGGTGACCTCTACTATTTCAATCAAGGTTGACTTGTAATGCGGCACTTTAAAGCTTAAGTTACAATGAAATACAACAGAAGTAGAGAATAAGTGATTTAGGTACTGGAGCAGTAGATATACATTCTTGCGCTTTCATTAAATGCAAGCGCTGTTTTTCACCCTTAAGGCCTACATCACACTAGCGATTTGCAAGCGTCTTCAAAGCGGAGCGGGCACGCAGCGAATAAGTTGCGAACACTTCGCGGCTGCACAGCGAAGACGTCGCGGAGACGTGGCGGTTACGCAACGTTTTCGTCGCCTATTCGCGGCGAGTTCACGGCATAGAATATACTCAGTAACATAATGGATTCTGACGAGGAAACACTTACTTGTTACTTCGAAGACACAGTAAACGAAAACGAAAGCGTCAACGAATTTGCGCGACCAGGACGTATTCATCCGCTACGTATTCCGGGCGCGCCAACTCTGCTTTGAAAACGCTCGCAAACTGCCAGTGCGATAAGGCACTAAGGCCTGTACTCACTTGCGGATGGTCTCTGTGCGCTCGTTGGAGCGCTGCAGTGCCCGCGCTGCCTCGTCCCGTGCGCGATCCAGCTCTCCGCCCAGCTGCGCACACTCATGCATCTTTTCCTGTAGACGCTTCTCGTTTGCCAACACGGACTCCTCCATACGGATCACGTTATTCCTGAAATGGGAAGAGTGTAACGCAACGATTTTCTGAAGCCGGCTGCCTGCCAGAGTCACACGAGGACGAGATAGAACAACATCCACCAATAAGACAGCTATCAAAGATAAACAAAGCCATATGACTGGTGATTTTATTAAAACTTGCCAGTTCTTATCTTCGCACAGTTACACTTGATAGGCGGCCTAAAAAGGAGGTTGTGATTACAGGTAGCTTTAGTTCCCAAAACTTTTCTTAAAATGCATCATCTTAGTATTATTTCGATGTTGAAATATTCTTATTATGACACTCAGACTCGCCTTAAGGTGCACTTTCATCAATCAGTCAGTACTCACTTGAGCCGCTCAATGTCAGCCTTGAGCGCCTGGTTAGTCTCTGAAAGCTGCACGACCCGCTGCTGGAGCAGCTGCATTTGCTTCTCATCGCCGGAGCGGTCCGGCGGCTTCTCCACCGGCTTTATGACATTGTGCAAGAGCTGATGCACCTGGAGGTAAATCGGATTATAGCCATGTCCTGCGTTTTATGACAGATAACAAATCATAGAAAATTTCTTTTATATGCACAAGAAAGTAAATGACCGTAAAATAATAAGTCTAATCAATGTAGTATCTACAGTACAGTTATGACAAGTGAACAATTCCTCACTTTCTCCCTGGCGCAGTTAAGCTCCCTGGCAAGCTGTTCCGCGTTGTGCTCGGCGATGGCCTGCGTCTGCTGAGCATCCTTCAACCGCAACTGTGTCGCCTTCAACAGGTCCGGGATGGGAGCCAGCTCTTGCAACTTCTCTTGGAACTTTAACTGTGTAAGCAGTCAGTTTATTAATCAACCAGCTGCCTAACACTAATTCTAATGGTGCTAGCTGTCGGTTGTAGTGGTAAGCCTCTTCGGCAAAGTCTCAGAGGGGCGAGTGCAGTGCCGTGAAAGATACTACTAGAAATACATATTTCTCGTTAGCACTGCAACTGTTATGGGTAGGCGTGGTTACCATCCGATGAATGACTCGCTCGTCTGCCTACACAGTAATATAAAAAAAAATATAATTTTGGAAGAATTAGTGAGTACCTTAACTCTCTGGATCTCGAGGTTGATCTGTTCACTAATCCTGGTGTTATCCATATCCATCATATCCATTTGACGACGCTGTTCCTCTACCAGTTGCTGAGCTTGGAGATACTAAGAGTAAAAAAATGTATTAATGGATAATAGCGCATTCTGAAGCCAAGCGTTAAGACAAGCATAAGTATGAAGTTACGAGTACAATTATAAGAAAAAACAGATTTGACGTTGTAACTACAGGTTCCACGGTAGCATGATTAGCGACAACTGGTCAGATAAAAGAACAAAAACGGTTCATGTTCCCGTGCATTACCCTAAGGTTGATAATAATCCAGTAAATACACAGCTTGGAAATTACTATTTATTATTATCCAGCTAGTTAGCTAATTGACATCAGCTCAACTCTTGCAGGCTAGTCTGCACTTGGATGGTATTCAAAGTAGCCTATTACTTGAAGTTATAGAGACTACTCGATATTCTCATACTAACCTTGACCCTGTAGTCTTGGAGCTGGTCATTTTGTTCCTTCAAAAGCAACCTCAGCTCGTCGATCTCATCGCGCGCCTCCCGGTAGCACTGCTTCAACGCGCGGACATTGACTTCATTCTCCAAAGCTTGCTCCTTTGTACCCAGCATCATGTTTGTGTGGGTATTGAGGCCTAGAGAGGGAAAACCATCACTAAAATCCATTCAATATCAAAGCGCCTTTCAGATCGAGATCGCATCTAAACTTTTTGGCGTTACGTCTGAAAATGTTACGTGTGTGTGTGTGTGTGTGTGAATGTGAAATGTGACGTCGATTTTGCGGGAAGCACAGGTAATTGCTCTGATTCAGGTAGTTTGCGGGACCATGTGCCTCGTTGTTCCTGATTCCCTACATACAAGAAATTCTAAATAGGGTTGATTTGAAATCGTGGCGTGAAATGAGCATTAGGTTATAGTGGAAGTGAATATGCCAATATCTCGCGCGGTTCGTAGTATGCCAATATGGCAAGAAACGTCGTCGGTGTGTTTTCAAATGCTACCTTCAAACTTCATTTCAAGCTCTCTATATCTGTTTTGAACTTCGCGATGTTGGCACCTCTCCTTTTCAAGATCTTCCTTCTTCTTCAGCAGATCGGCTCGCAGCATTGCACACTACGCAATAGATATTGGTTAGATAGACGTCAAAATATCTTCACATACAAACATACATTCACGCATTTCTCCTGTTGGGATAGGGATCATTTTCCACCATTTTCAATAAAATTACGATACGTCAATACGGTGTGAATGTAATAATTATATTGTATTCGATACTGCAACGTTACCGATCACTCAACAAATGATTCTCGCACCCGCATGTGTGCGTATCCGATTCAAAGTGATTCCATCGACGCCCATGCACTACAGCAGGTCTGAATCGTACTTAAAATCCCGCCACGGACCTTCTTAAAAAAAAACGATATGTGTGCTGGGACACATAGTAGAACTAAAACTTAACCTAAAAAAAACATAAAAGATATTTTAAAAAATATACGAAACGTAACTCTCTCCCTTTCTATCTCTTTTTATAACTAACTTGTTTCTCCCTCTCAACTTGCGTTCGCCTCATCGGATCACATTTTTCGTAACGCATTCACCAGCTTCAAGCTTCGGCTTCAAGTCAAGTGTGCGTAAAGAAGTTTTACTTCAAAAAACATTTTACACAATTCTGGATGCAGTTTAGAAATGTACATTTTACAATCCATAGGATTAGATAAGTCCGCGCATTTTGAATTCTAATAAGGGTGTAGTCCCCGAGCCGGGGTAGTATCAGCCAAGAGAAGCTGCCGCGTCACGGCTGGACCTGGGGCTTACGGAGTGGGGGAGTTTTAAGCGAGACTAGGCTTCATTTAATCGGTAAGCTTAGAGGTTTGAGCTGGGCTTAGCGCTTAGATTACTAACATTTCAACAAACAAACCTGTAACGTTCTGTCAATGAAAATTTTAACTTTTATCTATATTATCATCATATCAGCCCGTATCAACCCACTGTTGGGTATAGGCCTCCTCTCCTTCACGCCACTTATTCCGGTCCTGTGCGAGACGTATCCACTGCCTTCCGACTAACTTGACAAGGTCGTTCGACCAGCGGGCTGGTGGTCTGCCTACCGGTCTGCACCCTTCTCTCTCGGCCACCATTCCGTCACTGCTCTTGTCCATCGGCCGTTTTCCCTTCTGGCTATATACTACCTTATATTACCTCCATATTTTATTCGTCGCATCGGCTCACGATCTAGTAGTGGTTGTGTAACATCAAATTCACAATTGCTTTTAAAAAAACTTTGGTGCGGGCCGAGGATCGAGCCCGGTAACGTTGAGTTGCAAAGCGCACAAGCTACCGCTTGGTACTGCGTACTCTAGCCTCCGTAAAATGAAGACGAAATAACGATCTAATTCAAATTTATATCAATTGAAAAAGTAATTATATTAATCTAGGGAATCCGATCCTATAGAGAGCAAAAAGCTATATCGAACATAATTATAGCAAACCACTAACAAATCAGTGAAAACCATTCCTATTAGATTTTGCCGTCAGTGTTTCATAAATTGTGAAGGTTTAGCTTCCACATTTTCAATCAACTAAATATCTGAATGCATGCCTTAATCAATTAGCGGCTACAAACTGAATACTTGACCACTATCAAGTGTCATCAATTGAAATCAACGAGTTTTGTACAAATTTACCCTTAAATTTCCATTGAAATAATCAAAGTGTTATCTGCGACCAATTAGTACGGTCGTTCATTTCTCTTCTAACCGTAATGATATTATTATGGAAGGTGTCTATACTAACCTATATTTACAATACATAAAATTCGACACTAATGTTCATCCATACTAGCATATCTCGTAATAGATTGTTCTCAAAGATACATATACGACTACCAGAGCCACAGTTTTTATTAAGATACAATATAACTCCATGGACATCCAAGAACATGAACAAGGTCTTACATAATTTCTTGACAACTTTCTGTTGTTGTTGTTTCATTCTTAAAACACCTTTTATTTTATTTTACTGAGTGACGAGACTAGCAGGTCGTTCACTTGATGGTAAGCTCTACGCCTGCCCATAACGGTTACAGTGCCACCCAGAACTTTGCATTGCATAATCTTGCGCGACACTGCTTGACGGATGTATATCTGTCAGAGGTGTGGTACTACATACACCTACCAACCAGCATGACAAGCTCAATCTAATTGTGAGAGCGAGGCATACTATAGATCAGTTTCACAATTGCAGTAGCCTGAAAGAAATGAAATCTAAAATATTATACAGGAATTATGAAGTACCTCTGTGACTTTTGTCTTGAAGTTTTCTTCGGTTTGACGCAGTTGGATGGTCAGCTTCACAACTTCCCTCTCGGCTGGAGTCTGCGATAAATTGAATATAATTCACAAAAAGGGGTATGATAATAAACACCGCATAATAAGCACCAGAGTTTTCATCTACCTTTTCAAATGAGAAATCCTATTTACAACAAAAAGGGGACACTGTTTGCGATGAAAGCTAATAGCCCCGAGTCCCACACACAATTACTTTTAACCAAATTATTGTGTATTCTAATTTAATACAGCTTTGAAACGTTTGAATGTACAGTAACAAGGTTATAAGGTATTGTCATCGGTTCTCACGTGTTGGATTTCGAATAATACGTCCGTCTACGTCTGATAGCTAATTGAAACGAAAATTCCGTCGCTTTTGTAGGTTACATACAGGTTAAGCTTATTAAAAGCGTGTTCAACAATAAATCGGAAAGCTTACCGGGGGTCCGTTGGGGTTGCATGGCGCTGGGCATGGGGGACACACGCCGCACTGGAATCATAGATAAAACATTATTAAATGTTGCCTCCATGATTCTATTCAAATCTATCTGGGGGATTTCATAATGGAAACTGGTTTAATTAGTGAGCGGAACTGGGGCGGTTAAAGTTTTAAACTCAACCCACTGAGCATGTCTAGGGGTAACTAGGAACACTATCTGAAAGCAAATCGGTTGAGTAACTACGGTGGAGTTGAGAATCATTCGTCCCACTATCCTAATTTTTAGGCCTGATTCGCCGTAAATATGTCGAGATCGGTACAATAAATTGACACAAAACACTAACTCCTAAACTGTGAGTTGAATGGCATCATCATCATCATCAACAACCCATAACGTCCCACTGCTGAGCACGGGTCTCCCCTCACTTTCGTGAGGAGGGTTAGGCCATAATCCACCACGGGGCCAGATCCGGATTGGTGGATCACCTACCTACCTCCTAAATAATTCTCGGGTAGGTATGTGGGTTTCCTCGCGATTTTTTTCTTCACCGAAAAGCGTGTGATAATTACGTACATATGTTTTACAGAAACACATTGGTACGTGCCAGCACTGGGATTTCAACTCACGACCTTCTGACTAGAAGGCGGACGTTTTCCCACTAGGCTACCACCGCTATTGATGATTTGCTAGATGTTAAAGGAAGAAGTGATGACGGTTCTTATGATCGGAGGCGATGAGTCATTTAAGGTTTTAGCTGCATCTTAGATAGTTTTGTCTTTTAGTTGGATGCTAGGATGGTTTCATTTGATCATCGTAAGTTTCCTACTAAAATTTACTTCATGACAACACAATAAGCCACCACAGGGATTGAATGGCATAACACCTGTTAAATCGATACAAAACTGATCCCCTCACCGAATCGAACTCAACTGTACTCTTTAAGGAATCAGACAGCTGATCCCACTATGGAGTTCTTCATCTACTTCGACTAATCTCTATCTTCGATCAACCAACAATCAACAACAAAATCAGTGTATTGTTGATCGAAGCTCTCTATGGATTTATGTGACCAGTCACTCAGCAAATTATCTTGACATTTCTGGGTTTTTCCCAGTGTCGCCGTCCGTCTTCCAGCGTCTTTGGCCCACCCTTTCAGTTGCATTCGAAAGATATGACCTGCCGAATTTCTACCATACTATCTTACTAGTATTCCGTTTTCAGAGCCTGACCGGGAAACTAATGAAAATGACAACGTAAATTGCGATAATCGCACATCACTGCTTACGTTATTGTATAGAGATACTCGCTGTACCCTGGCACGCTTCGCTGTGGCACATTCGCACATTCGCTGATATGTCACTGATGAAAAAAATAGATAAAAACAATGCTTGATGAGGATTATATATCATGCTAAAATTTCAGCTCGATCGGCGCAGAACTTTTTGAGTTTTTGAAGCGTATACAAACCAACATAACATTTTTATACATAGAGATTTAACACTAGTGCACTAGATTGCTCCAATAAGCAAATTAACCGTTAACAGACGACTGCAGTGTTACTTGACCTATTTGAGTAACCACGTGCATGTGTGATAAACATTTCAACAAAATAACTTATTATTGCCGTAAATTCCATTATTATCAAAAATAGTTACCCAGTCTAGACCCAAAACCGAAAAACTCCTTGAAAAAATTTCCCACCATGTGCAAAACGATCCACCTTAATAATGGCAAGCGTAAAAAGGTTCTGTAGAAAATATGGGAAAGGCTAATTGAACCTTGAAAGAAGTCTGAAGATATGTTATGTATTTATTACACGTCTTATATTTCCTCATAAGTATAGTTTCCAAGACACACAATCTTACTATTTCACAATAATAGTTGTTTTCGCCAAACTTAAGAGAGGAAGGAGATATTAGAACTTAATTATTTTTCTAAGTATGTTATTCATATATTGTTTCTCGAATATAACATATCCAATAAAACCCGATTTCTTTGTATAAAGTAATTTCTAAAAGTATCGTATAGTACCTACACATTTCATTACAGTTTCAGGAAGAATTATTCCCGAGAAAACGAGTATCGAGAGTCGAGAATCGAAAGCCTCAAAGGAAAACATTTTCTCCAATAATTTATACTGTAGTTAATTAAATTCTAATAAATTTTATTAATTTAATTTAATTTAAGTCAAGTTCAAAATCTCAAAGCTACACCCAACAAAAACAACAACACTAACAAATATATAATTCAAACCAAAAGAACCGCAATATTTAATTTCCGCAATACGATGGGCATGGTGCTGCCCCTTAATATCGGATGACACGGAACGACGCGTGCAGTTGAAGCTAGGAAAATCGACTCTGCGACTAATTTCGAATTTGCGGTAACCAAGTTTCCTTCCACTGGCTCTGCCATTGTTCTGCAGTCCCCTGTGCATCTCCACGGTCACTACATCCGGGCGCGTCAACAGACACTCTCTGCAACTACCCGCATTTATGCATCACTGCACTTCGATCCTAAGGCCGCGATAGGGAGCCGTCCCTATCACTAAAGCCAGAGCTAGTGGTTAGCAACATTGTGAGCGAAATCTACCACCCCGTCACACCCCAGACGCTATACGTAACTGTGTACAGAAACATATTATGCTACCAAAACAAAAGATAACCCCATAGTATGAAGTTTAATCCGGATCTGGCCCCCGTAGTGGAGTATGGCCTAACCCTCCTCACGAGGGGAGACCCGTGCCCAGCAGTGGGACGATATGGGTTGATGATGATGATGAAGTTTAATACAAACCGCTTGTCTATTACTTTTGGGTAAAGGTCAAGTTAGTCAAAAAGCAGTGGATAAGTCTCGCACAGGAGCGGAATAAATGGCGTGAAGTAGAGGAGGCCTACACCCAACAGTGGGTTGATACGGGCTGAGATGATGATAATTTCCTAAGTATACCGTTTATTCGACGTTGCAAATAAGCGATATGTAAAACTACATACTATGTATTCTGTGGTGAAGTGAATAAATTCGAATTGAACAGTCCACATCTAAACAACAGGTAGCTAGTTACAATATTAAACGACAGCATTCCCTCTACGCTGTTATATCAGGTTCAGCGTCCCGATGCGATGACATTATATATCTAGTACATACATTAACTGCGTAGTCATTTATCTAGATACACTTCATACACTGTATTGACTGTTCGCGTTACAACCAGACGCCGGCCATCCGCCTCATTGTCGAAACGACTTTTGTTAGTTTTATTGTTGAAAAAATATGTTCATTCACGCAATTTTTTATAAAATACGCACCCTCTTCGTTACTAGAAAGCTGATAAAAAATAAACCAAAATACCTCTAGAATATGAAGCTACTGTTAGTCACTGAGGAGTTCAGTGGTCTACCTTCAGGGTATTCGGTGAATTCATAACTCATTGTCACCATCATATTATACTCTCAACGGCACTTGACGGTTGTCGAAAATTTCAAGTCAATTGAACAACAACAAACTGAGTACAAATTGAATTGCAAACTTGATTTGACGTAAACACATCCACACATTCGTACTACTAGCATACATAGTAACTAACGCAATTAAGCTAAATAAAAGCTTGTAAGAGCCACCGTCAACAACGCTGGATGACCAAAGGGACACTATTTTAACACTTTCACTGCTGAGCCGATTTGCTTGTCTAGCCACGGGTGCGGCTCTGCGTACTCCACAGTGTTTTCCCATACAACAAACACAACAATTGTGTTTTTCCGCATTCGCAGCAAGAAACGTTTTAGACCATCCTAAGGAACCTGAACATTGCGTTGACAAAAATATCTAAAGTTGACATGCTGTGGACCCATGGAAACGACGGGTCGCTTTTCGCTATACCCACTTATATCTGTCACGGGATAACATACATGAGAGGCGACGCAACGCGACGCCTACACCGTTAAATGGAGCCAGTGAACCACAAATGATACGTAAACCTCAATACCGCCGATGCCGAGACAGCTCTATAGAAAATGGATAGGCATTATGCATTGTTACATATTACCGACAGGAACTTGGTTAGTGTCTGTAATTGTGCTTTGTTTTAAAGGCGGAACTGTACTAGACTAATTTTCAAAACTATTTAGGAGAACATTTTTTTTTAAATTGATTTCCTTATAATAACCACGGCAATTTACTTCCGGTCTATTCCTTCCCCTGCCTACTTTTTGACCACATTTAAGCCGTCTTCGCTCTCACTTAAGGTCATGGTCCGCCGTTGATGACTGCGTTGAAGAGATCTCATCATCAGCTTGTATAGTGTATGGCATACAATAGCACGGTATTATTACTTACAGCTCTAGTCATCGGTGGCACAGGAGGACCGCCCGGCTGAAACAAAATTTGATCATCAAATTTATAGGCTAAACTGTTTTTTATTTCATAATAGGTAGGCATTTTACTTAGGTAAGTGTTGACGAGGTCGAAGGTGGAGCATGCTTGCCTAGAAGATGCCTATTCACTCTTGGCTTGACGACATCCAGATTATAGTTTTCGTGAAACAAAGACGCTGGTAAGGTGTCCCATTCTATCGCTGCTCGGATTATAACAAAAATGTCATCCATATACGGATCAAACTCGGACTCGGACAAATCTCAACCATATTATTATACGGATGCCGTGGCTCGTGTCTCAAATGATATGTTTGTGAAATCTTTCTTCGCGCGACAAACGAGGACTCCTTAATTAAGCGAAGTTTAAATAAAGCCCTTGTCTATAATACCTCGCTAAAATCACACACAGACAAAATCAGACGTGAGTACGTTCCCCAATCAAGCTTTGCCGACTGATCGGCTTTAGATATAGCTAAAGGGGGACTGAGATTTTGAATGACTAAATCCCGCTCAGCCCGACCCGGGGCGCTCCAGGGGCGATTACGAGACTGACAGTCTCAAAATCCCCCTTAAGGGGAAAATTGAAAGGGAGATTTTGACGCTAACTCGACTTGGTATAGCGGCCTATGGCCGGACATACGATCCCTGTGATTCCGAGATCACTTCACTTTGTTACACCTATAATATAATTAATTTGAAACTGTGTGTGTATTTGTTGACGCTATAACAGCTAAAAGGATTTGTAATTAAATTTTATACACAGATATAATTATGTCTTGGAATAAAGTCCTGGTATCTTCATCGTCCACCGGTCATCAGCATACATAGTGAATATCATAGATGTACTTACCGGCTGCTGAAAACAGGTGTTGGGGTGGGCACCCCCTCGGCAAGCGCTCTCATTCATTTCGTCGCGAATATGACGGACCTCGACCTCGAGCTCACCTAATTGCTTTTCCTAAAACATTGACAAATATAATCAACGGATAATTGGCTCCAATTTTTGTCTTTTATTTCTAATTTTTCCAATCTATACTAATATATAAAGCTGAACAGTTTGTTTGTTTGTTTGAACGCTAGGATCTCAGAAACTACTGGTTGGAATTGAAAAATTGTTTTTTGTGTTGAATAGTCCATTTATCGAGGTAGGTTATAGGCTATATAACATCACGCTACGACCAATAGGAGCGGAGCATCAATAAAGAATATGGCAAAAACGGGGAAAATATATTGCTTTCAATAGAGTTATTGCGGGAAAACTTGAATTATGCGGGTTAAACCGCAGGGCGCAGCTAGTATGTTATAGAGACCGTAAAATGAGGTAACACTTTTTCCGGTATTAAAATGGCCATTTTCTCACTATTACATAATCTGTAGTTTATTTTTCTTACCACTGATTTGTATGGCTATATAACTACAGCTGATTCATAAAGTCTGCCATTATGGGTAGGTACACGTATTTGATAAATAATACATAGCTAGGTATAATTGGTTATGGCAAAATTAAATTTTATTCCTGTGAACTGTTCATAATGTCTCGCCAATGAATTCTACATTACAATAGTAGGATTAGTAGCTATAGTTTAATAATTAATGTTGATTAATTATTCTCCCTTTGTTGTTTACACGCTGTTGTTTAAAGTAGTTTGTTCCCAAGTTATATTGTTTTGAACACGCTCAATGTCAAATAGTACGATTACGTACATTCCTATTTGTTTCTTCTTACATTTATGTAACGTATATGACGCACATGGCGCTGGGGATACTATAAGGCAGCGCACAAGACGCCTTGTAAAAACAAAATAGTGAAAAAATACCATTATTTCCAATACTCACAATGTCTAAAGTGGAACTTTTGTAATTTGCAAGTTTCTCGTCGAGATCATTAGCTTTGTGCTCAACAAACGGTACGGCGTCCTTAAAAAAAATAAAATGTGTCAGGCATCTGAAACATTGATATGCGAATTCTTCAGAGCGCAACGTCAACAGCTCGCCTTTATAAAATTATTCTTGCTTGAATGCATCCAAGAAAACAAAGAGGACTTGGAATTTTATTTCCACGGCAAGCCTTTGACGTCTCTGGACAATATTATCAAAACAATATGAAAATTTATGGCATGAATTTAAAATTTTAAAAATTTGTTCGAACAAATTACGATCCGGTTGAATGGACTCAGACGATTGCGGGAAAACAGTCTACAGCTGGAGGGACATAGAGAAATTTAATATTTCAGACTGGAGAATAAGGAAAGCGTAAGGACAACCCACTTTATATAAATTGTGAAATTGTGAAATTGCACTACGTAATTTATAAAACATTATGATTTTTGCTTTTACTACCATACACATTTTATATTGCATTAGATCGTTTGAATATTAGGACAAGTTTGTTAGATGTTGAACCGCGTTATCGCTATCAAAATCATCCATCGTCGTTTGTTTAGATTCTAAACACTTTACGTTTCTAAAATATATTATCACGCCAGGAAGCACTGCCATACTTTTGTATTGTCGCGCTCATCCGTTGCCCACGTCAGACGCATCGTAATCGAAGTCCTTAAAGTAGAAAAAAATATATCTATTGCTTGGCTAACCTGATGGCAGTGTTCAGTTCCTTTCGGTATGGAAGAGTCATTAGCGTTGGTTAACGAAGTTGCATCGCCCTGTATAATATGAAATGGTCACATAATCTGAGATAAGGTCAAGACACGTGAATCTCATTATTGCTAGTACCTACTTATAGAGGCATTCAACAATGTAAAGTGGCACTTAGAGTTGAAAATATGCATGAAAGAATCCTTTTAATATTTTCAGCTATAAAATTGAAACAGCTTACTGACACAGGATTAATGCTTAAAAAAATGTCTATCGCCACACTCGCCACGCCAACAGACGTTCTGACCCGCCGCATTCAAAATAGTTACATAAAATAATGGAAAGTTGAATTGCTACAAGCAATCTCTTACGGAAACCTTTGGGGACAACCAAATTAATCAGAGAGCAATAGGTATTGCCGCCTAAAAAGCTCTTTTTCTTATAAAAAAAAATTAAGAACTTAATTTATTCGCCGGTTGGATTGCAAAACAGTTTGAACAAATAAAATTCTGTGAGTGTTTCGCAGTAAGTCCGATTTTAATTTCGTCTGGGTTTTGAGATCCGTCTGATGCATCAGTTTTGTTAAGAAATTCATCATCATCATCGTCATCATCAAACCATAACGTCCCACTGTTGAGCACGGGTCTCCCCTCACTTTCGTGAGGAGGGTTAGGCGATAATTAGAAGAAATTCATATTCTAATGTAATTTTTCAACGACTTCTTCAACACAAATTGAGAAATAGGCTAAACGATGATTGTTTAAGATTAGTTTTGTTTAGTTGTTAACTCAATTGATTAGTTGTTAAGGTGGTTCGTTTCTGTTATGGTGGGAAATTTAAATTTCAAACAGTTTTTTCGTGTTTAGAGCTTCACCGGGTCACTAATATAAACGAGACTGTATTTTGCACCAACCGTAAATTATTCTTTTCGTTTTTATATTGTAATATTTAGCAGTAATAGTGCACTGTATCGCTCAAATATGTTGATAAACACTGAAATCATCAGTTTGACGGTTTATCGACATATTTGAGCGATACGGAAACGAACCACCTTAACGATTTTATTGTTCACAATTCGTGTGCGATTCGTTTCCTCGAAAACGGCTGTCAACGGAGAAAAAATTCAAACTACCACCAAATTGTACGAGTATTTCATCAACAACCCATAACGTCCCACTGCTGGACACGGGTCTCCCCTCACTTTCGTGAGGAGGATTAGGCCATAATCCACCACGGGGGCCAGATCCGAATTGATGGATCACATACCTACCTCCGAAATAATTCTCGGGTAGGTATGTGGGTTTCCTCACGATGTTTTCCTTCACCGAAAAGCGAGTGATAATTACGTACATATGTTTTACAAGAAACACATTGGTACGTGCCTGCACTGGGATTTGAACTCACGACCTTCTGCTTGGAAGGCGGACCTTCTCCCACTAGGCTACCACCGCTTACGAGTATTTAACGAAACTAAAATGAAAAGATGGACCTACTAGAAACTGAAAAAGTTACACAAAAGAGGTGCTGAATGATTTGAGAGTATCCAACGGTAGCGTGTACTCGTGTGTCATTCGTGTTTGTTATTATGTGGAGTTGTGTCAGAATAAAACTTTTAATTTGTCATTATTTATACATTTATTAAACATCTGTTGTTAAGATATGGTATACTCATTTGCAATTTTTGTGGATTTTTTTTTTTAGTCACCGTCTGATCTCGCAGCTACTCCTCTCCATGCATTGTCGTCTGGAAGAGATCGCTCTGAGCGATAAGACCGCCCATTGTCACACTAATCGTTAAACTTGTTTTGTTCTAGTTTTTAAGTTTTCTCTGTTCTGTGGTGTTTCAATAAAGAGTTTATCTATCTATCTATCTATACAATTTATTTTACAGAGAAGGTTTTTACCTACGCACTTACCTGAGGATTATTTTTGCTCAGCTTCTCATGAAGGTGGCTATTTTCTTTCCCCATCAACTTCAGCTCTCCCTGAAGCCTCTTCACCTGTGCTCTACAAGTCTCTAGGTTTTGGTCTTTCGTCATGAGCTCCTTATACAATATGTATCTGAAAATCGTTACCTTATTGTATCCATATCACGTATTGTATCATTCTACGAAGCATCTTGTTTCATCGGGGCTAATTTTATCTGAGCGATAACCGAATAGCCGGATTATGTAAAAGTTTCCAAAACTAGTTATAACATCATCTTTGTTTTTGTTTGGGTGACCGCGGTTGGACAGCTCGCTTGCCTCGCGTGACTAATATTTTGAGACCGTACTGTTTTATCATTCGTTTTTCAAATGTAATATGTACGTCATTGACCAAAGAGTTTGGAATAGTCCAAACTTTTTGATGGTGACATGATGTTTTCTCAAAGCAGGTGGGTTGTACGGAGTTTTTACTTTCACATAAAATCTTAACCAATAAAAGGGGATTTTGGCGGGAAACCAAAAATCGTGAAGTTTTATTAGTATATTTTTTTCTCAAACTTGTTTAACTTCGTATGTTAATGTGTAATACTGGTAGAATATTAACCATTTGGTGTTCATTAACGTGCACGAGAGTGGGTAAATGATGCAAACTCAAAAAACGTGCCATTTCGCGTTCTCTCTAAAACTACCAGAAAGTTTCAGTAAAACACCCACAACTTAATTGAATAGTGACCTTGACTCTCAGCTTTGACGAAACTACCAACTGACTGTTTTACTTGAAAATAGTATACCTGATTATGTAATTTTACAAATAAAAAATATTATACAGGGTGTTACAGAATGACCCTATAAGTACTCAGCAGGCTTGTTTCGATCGAGCATGTGAATTGTTTTACGTGTGCAAAACTTTGAATACATCGTATTTAAAATTCCCATACAAAAGTGTAATTATTATTATGTTTGTCTTAGAAAATTGCGACGACCATAAATGTTTGTTAACCTACTATCGCACCACACCTAAAAGTGGGTAGGTATGAATATCTAACCATGTCTAACGGACAGACATGCACCGGAAATAGCCGAACACCCTGCCCCGGTTCTTTATAGGGTATTATGTAACGCCCTGTATACATACTCTCTTGACACTGGCTAAATGCAAAAACCGTGCGAAGACAACCTGAAGAAAATAAAAGTAGAAAAGACGTAACGGAATATCGACCTATGAAGCCCACCCCATGTAGGTGTGAAATACCATCCGGAATATCGATTGATAACGCCTTTTGCACACTAACGACGCGCAACACCGCAAGTGCCGATACTAGTCTGCAATGCCGGCGGAAACCTTGTCATCGACGATTTTATGTTCAATCGAACTAGAATTTATTCAAACCTAGGTTGTAAAACGAAATAATAAAACCGACTTTATGGCACTCTCGTCGGATTCGTTTAACCCACTCATACTTTGTAAGTAAGCCATTATTTATTTTATTGCTTTAAAAGTTCTGTTCTGTATCTGTTACGACTCATCTTTGAAACTGCTAATACGATTCTGAAATTGCTTGCACTTCTAGAAAGCTACATACGAGTAACTACGTCAGTCTCGAAAGGCATATTAAGCTATTTTTTAACCGGAGTGACATATTAAGATATTTTAACCACGTCACATCACGCGGGTGAAAAGGTAGTCTCTGGAAGAGTAGATTTAAATCATCTTGTTTTACAAAAAATATCTTTATTATATTACGAACTTATTATTTTAAATATGCGATAGAAGTGCACCTATATTCTGTTATTTGGCTGCCTAGTATTCCGTTAAGACATCTTCCTAGTGTGTTTTTTTAGTGTTTATTTGCCTTAGTACCATATTTCCCATTGGGTACGTAAACTTGATGACTTGTGTAAGTGATCGCTAGAAGTCATTAAATTTCCAAAGAGATTTCAATGCCCAATAGAATAATAATAAAAAAAGAAGTTGTATCACCTCTTGACCTCCAAGTCGGCGTTATCAGCCACCAGTTTCTCTTGCATGTCGTAACTCTCGCTCAATTTCCGCGTCAGGTCGATCTCCTTCAAAAGAAACTCGGCTTTATCCAAACCTGTATATTTTGCTATTTTTACATAATACATTTTTGTATTGTTACATGTTTATTTAGGAACCGACTTATGTTCAGGTTTCTCTAAAGAATGGCCACAAGAAACACTAAGTAACAGGTAATTTTGATTTGGTAACAGAAACATGTGAATCAAGGCTAGAATTGGACTATGTTTTTACGTCACCGTTAGTTTCTAAGGTTAACTATATCCCTATGTTCTAAGTTTGTCGCTTGAGGCAGCTGTGACGTACTGATT
Source organism: Campaea margaritaria (assembly GCA_912999815.1). Lineage (NCBI taxonomy): Eukaryota > Metazoa > Arthropoda > Insecta > Lepidoptera > Geometridae > Campaea > Campaea margaritaria. Next base: position 15,967,814 of record OU538788.1, read on the forward strand.
GGCTCCTAACGGGCTGGTCAGAGATGATCAGCTCTGGTGGATGTTTCCCGGCAGTCAGCAGGACAGTGGGGTGGTTCATCTTCATCTCATGGTGCACCGCTGGCTCTGTAAATATAGGACATTGAACTTCTGTCATGAGGACTTAGAGGACGACCCAGAAAGATATAGAAGGTGTTAGATGAGGATGATCAGAGAAGGATGGAGAAAGGTCAGCTTTCCGCAGCGTGCGCTTCTGTTTCAACTAAAAGCGTTGACTGCGCGAGGACAAAAAAGGCACATTATGGACATCGTTTAAAATTACACTTTTACTCCTTACCATATGCAGAGCCAGGTATATACTCTATCTGTAGCGGTTCTGGCTTCGGTTTCTTCACCTGAGACATCACTTCAGCCCTGACCAGCTTCTGCATGTTCCTGGTGAGCCTATCGAACCGCTCCATCTCTCTGAGCAGCAGCTCGTTGCGCTCACCAAGCTCTTTCACGTCGGCATCTGTTATTGATGTTTTCTGAAATATTTTCATCAACTTCAACATAAAATATATTTATCAACATTAAAGTAAAATATATTCATCAACTTCAACATGAAATATCTTTATCGACATCAACGTAAAATATGTTCTTCAATAAAAACATGAAATATGTTCAACAATGTCAAAGATAAAGATAAATTTATTTGCATAAACACGTACGATTACATGCATAGATACAAAAATAAAATAACAGCGCATGCCAGTTCTTATAATAAATGGTTTATGTATATAAACATGTTTTTTTCTGAATTAGACGTACCGGGAGATAAGCAAGAAAAAGAAAAAAACATCCAAGTACAATTATTATTATTTGATTTCTGTATTGATTCACATTCATGTGAGTACTATTTATTTCACTTCACTTTAAACGCGTTTTTAATTAAAATATTGCTATTAATATGATTGTCTACATAATTATGCATAGCACCATACGTCCTATAACATCAACTACGTACATAATTTCGATAGATGTAAATAAGTTTTGGATAAAATTGATGTTCATAAAGTCAGTGTATGGTGTAACAAATTAATAATCTACGTTCTACACGCATCAAACAGATCCACGCTTTAAATATATGTAGTGACGTGGCTGATAAAAGCAGATGATGAAACGCGAATCTATATATATAAAAATGTTATGTTGGTTTGTGTACGCTTCAAAAACTCAAAAAGTTCTGCACTGATCGAGCTGAAATTTTAGCATGATATATGATCCGCATCAAGGATTGTTTTTATATATTTTTTTCACCGGTGACATATCAGCGAATGTGCGAATGTGTCACAGCGAAGCGTGGCAGGGTACGGCTAGTATCATATAAATGCATATGAAAATTCAAAACACAAATAGTTTATTGCAACTAAGCAAAAATAATGCACTTTTACAAATTAAATATATATGTCTCTTATACATAGAAAAAAATTAAAAATAAGTCTAAACTAATAAATAACTAATTATGGTTTGAGTTTGAAAAAGGACATTTCCCTTTCCAGTTTCAAAGTTTCAAGAGTGGTAACTAATGCCTGAATCTCGCACTATTAACATAGTATTCTATTAGTATATTAAATAAGTATGATCATTAATAATAGAAGCTATTATAGCAGTGGCCGGACCCAGCTGCACCTCGACAGCTGGCCTAAAGTTTTGGACAGGCGTTAGGCGGTCTGTTTTCCAAACATGTTTGACGGACAAATTCAAAAAACAAAGTTCTGTTCCGAATTTGGCGCTACAGACTCGGTTTAACACGTTCACTGCTGAAAACACACACGTCTGTGTTTTTATATAATAATTTTACGGCAAGCGAAAACACGCCTCGCAAGCGAACCCGCACTGTTGTATTGACAATTTTATACCACCATACCATTTTTTTTTTTATTTTTTTTTTTTTTTTTTTACCAGTTGTGTGCGCCCGTACAGCTGATTGAGTTTAGTTACGACACAATGCCAATAAACAGGAAAACACACACGTTGTGTGAAGATTCGCGAAACAGCCGAAAAGTAAAACGGCTCAGCAGTGAACGCGTTAATAGTGGCCAGAATAAGTAGTTTGTTGAACAGGGCGTTTTCAAATGCACATGTCAGATTGATAAGCAGAAGCGTTTCGTTCAAACTGTTTTAGCTGGCAGGTGACATGATTTACGTAAGTATTTACCTTCTGTATTTCTAGAAGTCTTGCCCTAGAGTCTCTGATAACACGAGCGCTCTTGCGCGTGTCATTGTGGATCTCTCGGATCTGACGTGACAGGGGGTCTTCGGCATTGCATCCCAAAGGAGAGCCTTAAACACAAACCCAGATACCTTACCAGATATTCATCCACCAAGCAGTAGTGTACAAACATTACTGTGTGTAAGGGCACTGTTTCCAGTGAAATCACTGGGCATATGAGACTTTAGAGCCGATGTCTCAAGGTGACGAGCGCAGTGCAGTGCCGTGCAGGATTATACAATGCAGTGTTCTGGGTGGTGCTGTGACTATTACAGGCAGGCGTAGCGCTTACCATCAGGTTAACGACTTGCTCGTCTCGTTATTCAGTCAAATAAAAAAACCCTTTATAGCCGGTAGTAAATGTAACCATAGCAAAACAATCAAACAAACCTCAATTTCTCTATTCCTCTATTCTTTGATTCAATTAGCACTATGCTAAGTACTTGAAATATTTACACAAATACAAAGCTATAACTTGATAAGGTCTATCAAAAGCAAGCAAGCGTTGTAGGTGATGAGCCAATTGCAAAGCGTGAGGTTGCGGGTTCGATTCCCACACAGGGCCAAGATTTGTGTGAACCACAAATGCTTGTAGGACCATGATCCTCGTAGTTCCTGGTTCCCTAGATACAGGGAATCCAACTTAGGGGTCGGGATCTATGTAAATGTGATCGCGACGCGTTATTATTAAAACAAAATAAAAACCAAAAGGTCGCTGATCTATTCTCGTGTAAATAATATTTATGTGAACCACAGATATTTGCTTTGAATCTGGGAGTGGGGGCGTGGTTCTTGTAGTTACTGGTGGTTAGTGGTAAATCCCAGTTACGAATTACGTGATGTCAATGAAAAGGTCATCCTTACCGCATCCAGATTTCTTGCCACTGTAACCGTGTTTTGCCTTTTGCCCTATCGCTCCCTGATCTTTATGAGAGTAGCTTTTGAGACATCTCTTCGGACTAGTGGGCCGCATGTCTCCAAAGTGCTTAGGGCTGCTCAGGTATTGTGGTGACAATATCTTTTCTAGGCGCACAGGTACATCTGATCTCGCATCGTTGTTTCTTGCAGACTACAAAAGTAATTCCACGCAATTCCAATTTTGTTCATTCATTCCATCATTTCATTGTAACGTCACTTACAAGTAAGCCTTGCAAAAGATTTTTAAAGGTGCTGCGTTTCTTTTATGGTGGGAAATTTAAATGACACAGTTTTTTTTTTTTTTTTTTAAGTTAGATCGGGTAATTATTGTAAATGATAACGGAATCCACGATAACAGTTAATCATTCTTTACGTTATGTTATTTTCTATTATTAAACCGTGACGCGAAAGCAACTAGGTGTTATAAGTTTGACGTGTCTGTGTGTGTCTCTGTCTGTGGCATCATCGTAGCTCCCGAACGGAAGAACCGATTTTGTTCTGTTTTTTTTTTTTGATAGGGATATTTTAAACGAAAACCTCTGATTATCTAATAATTATGTCAATAAATACTGCAATCATCAGTTTAACAGTTTAATGACTCATTAAAGCAATGTAGCATTAGTGCTAAATAGTTCCAAAAAAATAAATAATATTGAAGAATAAGAGAGAGTGAGTAGTAGTTGTAATAGAGTGTGGTGAAGTCATTGAATATACCAAATTCGAATCTGAAGCTGATATCCCTTCTAAGGGAGTCCTGCCGTGAGCCTCTTGCCCTTTGTCGTGTCCTCTAGGCAGGCCGCGGTCAACTTCTATTTCAGGAGTGCTGGCGGTTTGATCCAGAGCTGACTTTGGAGAGTGATCCGCGCGTGATGTTGAGCGATGCCGGGATATAGGCTTCATAGACTGGAATAAGGCATTATACATTGTTCGATATGAAGGACAAGCGCGTCAGCAGTGAGAGGCCCCTTCTGCAAGAGACCGCCTGGGGTAGCACCACACCTTTGCCAGATATTCATCCGCCATTGCAAATAATTTATTCAAAACACCCATGCAGTCTACGAATTCAGCATTTTGGACTTAATTTTACCTATCCCAACCCGTTCACATTCAAACAGATCGAACCGTTGCCATGCTAACGTGAATCTTATTTCCTATTCGTTTCCTGAACTTTAAAGTGGTTCGTGGCATTAACTATTCTATACGTCATGGTTGGTAATAATCAAAGCTAGTGAGAGGCGATCGCTTATCAGAACAATAGCAACGAGATATTGCACCTCAAGCACAGAATATCTATTTATATCCTCAAGGTAACAACACTAGGTATTAAATCTTATGGGGGTAATTATATATGAATAAAATGTAACTTGCCTTTGTTACCAGATGACAGGGAAGTTTGCAACGCCTTGAAAAATATCTGATTGTTTGCGTTGCCAACTAGATATTTATAATGAGATCGAGTTCTACTAACGATCGCCCGTATTTTGAGTTCGAATGAGGAAATAGGTACGTACTTTATTCAGAGTGTGTACGAATTGACAATGATGACAAAAAATAGTATAAGGCTGGTCGTAGACGGACTGCTTGAGCAGTTGATCGACGAACAACATACACGCACGAGCAGTCGCTGTCAATTGGCCAAGCAGTGAACAACCAACAATGAGACTCGGGGGCAGACGAGATGTCAAACCAGCCAATGTATGTTTTATTGTTTTCTAAATAAAACAGTTGATACGCACTGCCGCGCTAAGCCTATGCAAGGAAAGCTATATAGTTACACTATACACTATACAGTCGCTGCTTAAAGTGGGCGTTCGTTACTGCTTCAACTGTCCGTGTATGGCTGCCCTTAATGTGATTAACTGTCGAACATTCCTTAATAACTTTTTGGCATAGCTATTTGGATAAAACGAGTACTAATACTGTAACTTATTCTGTGATCATACGAGTGCATACCTATAGTTATTAGCTTAACACGGAAATTGTAATTTTTTTTAAATTGTAGAATTGATGTCTCAGGGTAACGAACGTAGTGCAGTGGCGCGTAAGATTATGCGATGCAAAATTCATGGTGGCGCTGTAGCTGTTATAGGCAGGTGTAGTGTTTACCATCCGCCAAACGACTTGCTCGCCGCGCTACTAGGTCAAATAAAAAAACATCAAAACAATAACCTCACATTTTCGGTTTCCCGCGGCGAACTTGGCGTGACTTGACTTGTGTGCGAAGCCTGGCTTGAGGGCTTAAAAGGGAAGTGACAAGCAAGCGGAGAGAGATGACAGAAAAATGTGTGAGTGGAACAAAGGAACGGCAAAGCGAGTGGTTGTGGAGGAGCCCACTCATCCTGACAACTTGGAAATGTCAAGAAATATTATTTCCGGAGCTTTTAAAGCAGTTCACTTTATGTTCCACCTGATTCCGTATAAAGAGCTCTCGAGTATGGTTCGTGCTTCGGCCCTAATGAGAACTAACTCCTAAATTGTGAATAAATGTCACTATGCCAGGAACAAGCGGTGGTAGCCTAGTGGGGGGAACGTCCGCATTCCAAACAGAAAATCGTGAGTTCAAATCCCAGTGCAGGCAAGTACCAATGTGTTTCTGTACGTAATTATCACTCGCTGGTGAAGGAAAACATCGTGAGGAAACCCACCCACCATGAATGAGAACCCGTGGTGGATTATGGCCTAACCCTCCTCACAAAAGTGAGGGGAGACCCGTGCTCAGCAGTGGGACGTTATGGGTTGATGATGATGCCAGGAACAATCGAATACGAAAAGTCCTTGATACCTATCAAATCTAACATATTTAACATTGAGCACCTCACCGAACCGAAAAGTATCTACAACTTTGCCGAATCAAGGCGTCGACTGACGATTAGACTATCAATAAAGATACTTCTGATAGGCATCTATAAAGCTCAAACTTATTTTAACCATTTTTTCATGAGATTTGAGAAAGGTAAGGTCCATATAAGCCCATACATTTGGGAAGAGAGAAGAAAACCTTTCCTCAACAATGGGACGCTGCAGCTGGTAAAGTTTTGAAATTTTTAAAGGGAAATAGTTGTGAATTCTGGCTTCCCAGTTTTACTATCTATGCATACGCTAATACTGCTAGTACTATACAGTATAACATGGTGATTTTGTATGCTTACCTTCATATTTGTTAAATATTGATCAAAATAAGTATTCACAAAAAAAAATAACCCAAAATTGTGACACATGTCACCAATTTGACGGCTTAATCCAAAGACTCTATAAAATGTATAATTGTGCTTTTTGGGTAAAGCCGTCATTATCTTTGGTTGAGGAAATATAAACCAAGGAAGTTATAGTCCTCCTAGTGAGTAACCTCCACGAGTGCCCGGCTGTTGTTCGTCCCTCTTGATGCGTTGCATCTGGAGGGAAGGGCAGCAGCTGGGACGGTGCACCCTGGGGTTCGGTCAGCAATTCTCCTAAGGGAATTGGTGGCCGTAGCAAATAACCTGGCGAGAAGAGGTCCTTCGCGTGTCCCTCCGATCAGCAGAGGGCACAGCGAGGGACCAATAACGGGGGCTTTTGGGCCGCGGATCGGGGGTCCAACGCCCAAGTTAGAAGTCCCGAGCTGAGGTGCGGCCCGTGTGTTCCGGGACGCACCCAGCGGAGAAAGAGGCCCAAGCCTCACGTGCCGAGCCCGAGAGGGCACCCGCAGAGGTGGTCACGGAAGCGCCGTTCGTACCCGTGGCCACCTCCACAATGCGGAGAGGAGAACACCCCGTGGTTTTAGTGGGTAAGCCCCGTCAGACCGCGTTCTGGCGGGGGAGTCCCACATACCCCCCCCCCCCCCGGGGGGGCTGGGGTGATATGTCTAAAGCATTTCCCCGGGAAAAAAAAAGAAAGGAAATTATAGTCAAAGTAATCCGTACTTCATTGAAAACGTGTCACTAGTTGTTTAGTTGTTTTGTTCAACAAACCAAAGCTTTCAAGCCATTAGGTAAATAATTTACTAGCAAATAAAAAACCGTGCAATGTTTTTTTTTTTCACTCACTCACGTGTACGCTGTGTTATTAGATGTGAATAAAAGATCTGTTAGACAGTTGTTGCTTTTAACTTTCCTTCTATGACTTGTTTTTTTTTCTGAGGTATATTATACTACGTACTATAGTATAATGCGTAATAGTACAAACTAATTTCACAGATTAATCTTTACACTGCACTAATTCCATCGCAGATCCAACACACTTCTGTAGTTTGAAGAGTCTGCATTGTCAATTTTCATTGACAATGCAGACTCTTGAATGGAATTTATCCGGCTTTTACCCTAGGTACTCTTTTGATTATGGTTAAAGTCTGTCTGTCTGTCTAAGAGTTGTCAAAACAAAACCCATTGAATACTCTATGGGGACCTCTTACTCTCGAACTCTTTGTCTTATTTCAAACTTCTTTCCATAAACCTTCTTGTCAAAGTGTCAACTTTTACTACTTTCATACTATGTGTCCAATTTACTAATCTAATGCAATAATTCAAAACGTTACAGATGACAAAATAAAACATGATACAGTTAAAAGATATCGTGTTTGTTTATTGTTTGTCGTATAATGTACAGTGACATCTTTTGACGCCGAAGTGCGTCTGAACTGGCCAAGCGCCTCTGATATCTCTTAACGACTTCTCCTAATCAATAGCAATTGGAACTGACGGCTTCCGAAACACGGAGAGGTATAAATTTTTAAGTCAGGGCGGTGCTTTGAGGTTCAAACCCCGTATCGTTAGATTAAAATCAAAGCGCACAAGTAACCGCTGCGCCACCATCATCACTCTTTTCAATTTACAGAACTCTACTATAGGACATATTATTATGATTATTAATTAATCAGTACCTGGATGACCGAGCTTTGCTCGGTTTTTTTTATGACATTTTCTAAAACTGATTCCTAGCTAGATCGTTTTATCGCCCCCAAAACCCCCTATATACTAAATTTCATGAAAATCGTTCGAGCCGATTCCGAGATTTCAATTATTATATATATATATATATATATATATATTTAATTCTTGTATATATATATATATATATATATATATACAAGAATTGCTCATTTAAAGATATAAGATAATATGATTCTATCACAGCCTAATTAAACATTCCGTACTGAGAGTAATTAGTGATACTACCAGGCATAAACTACATAACAGACAAAATTTGTTGAGACAACAGAAACAATTGTAAAACAATTAGGAAGGTTATAAAATTGACATCAACACTGTCTTACAAGTATTGCGTCTTCTCCGTTATCGCCTTATTTCCATGAGATAAAACTCAGTTCACATTACTTTGTGGGGAAGTGGCGTCAGTTTTAACTTTGTTGCGCTAAGCATAGAAATAATGCGGCTAACCTAATTACAGCAGTAGTGAGGTTTCTAGCTGAAAACGCGTCTACGTGACATTAGTAGAAGAACTCGCAGTGCACTGAAAACACCTGAACATGGCGACCGCAGGTAAGCGCCTTCACTGTGACTTTTAGCGAATTCTGTTTTCAGTTCCAAAGTTCTATTTATTTAGTTGTTGGATTTGTATTTGGAATAATTGTGTACATAAAATTAAAATACTTTCTTTGTCACTATATTTCTATAGATAAAATAAGTAGGTATGTTTACATTATTGTTAGATAGCGAGGTATCACGAACGTTTAAATCCTGAAAATATACGTGAATTTCATATGAAATGTGTTACTAATTCTAAAATATGCTACTCTGACAAGCTTAACTTTTTTATCTTTAACAGAGATAAATACCTACTTACGAGTACCCATGCTATGTTACCAGCATTCTTAAATTTTCAACACCCGACGTCTTGGTAAATATTGATATGTCTGTGGCATCGTAGCTCCCAAACGGATGGACCAATTTTAATTTACATTTTTTTGTTTGAAAAGTGAACAAGAAAAAGTGGAATTTTTTAGTTTTAATTTTGCCTAAATTGTCGGATGAATGTTGATATCATCAAGACAGGCACGAGGTCCCAGATATTCCTGTACGAGTACGACCGAGTTAAATACGTCTTATTATGAAAATGATAGACCACAATTATTAAAAACTATCTGCGCCCCGTGATTTCACCCGCGTAGTTCCCGTTTTGTCCCACGGGAACATACTATCGGAATAAAAAGTATTCTATTACTCAATCCTGGTTATAAACTATCTGTGTTCTAAATTTCATTCGAATCCGTTCAGTAGTTTTTGCGTGCAAAAGGAACAAACATCCATACATTCTCACAAATATTCGCATTTATAATATTAGGAGGATCTATCATGCCCGTATAAGTACATAAATACCACCAAAATATAATACATAGTCCTAGAGCAATTAAAAATATTTACCTATGTTATTACTTTTTTTAAATTTAATTAAATAAAGCCACAAAGTGAAATTTATTACTTTAGAGATTACGGTAATTTGAATTGTTTGTGATTATTAGAATCGAAGCTAATTAAATTGATTGCATGACGGATCATGCCCAAGTTTTTTGTTCCCTCGTCACATAAAAAACGTTCAAGTTTCATTGTGATGCTTAGATATTTATTCTATTTCGCAAATAAAAGTAAATAAATAATAAATAATAAAAGTAAAACCGTAAGTACCAGCGCACATTGAGTCGCTAGACGCACTAGACGCGACCACTGGTGGCCGCCACAGGTAGCCTAGCCGAGCCGTTACACGCAACCATTCCTTTTCCCGTGCGAGATTCAGGCATGTGTCACCACTGGAAAGGGAAATGTCCTATTTCAAACTAAAACCAAAATTAGATAAGCATTAGTTTAGTAGATCATAATATTTTCACTTATTTTTTTATTATTCTCTACGTTTAACAGACTTAAGTTTAGGACTTGTAAAAGAGCAATATATTTACCTAATTGCAATACATGATTTGAGTTTTGAGTTTTAAGAAGCACCAAACTCAGCCTCTAATGACTACAACTGTATCATATAGTTGTAGCTACTCGACCGCTCAGTGTGCGCCAATACCATTCAAAATGTATGACAAACTAGCAGCGCCCCGTGGTTTCACCCGCGTAGACTTATATCCCACAGGAACCATTGACGTTTATATATCAAAAAGTAACCTATATTCCATTCCAGGATTTAAAGTATTCATAAGGTAAATTTCATCAAAACAAGTTGAGGCGTTGCGGTGTGAAGAGTGAACAAACACACACATACACACACAATCTGTCTTATTTATAATATGTATTACTAGCGATCCGCCCCGGCTTCGCACGGGTGCAATGCTGTTATTAAATATACTACATAATGTCTTAATATACAAAGTTCACAGCTTTTTTGTCATTTAGACAATACTAAAATGTTTTCTTTAGGGGTTACTCTTGAAAGAGCGACGTGTAATTGGCCACAACGCTCAAATCTAAGTTTGACCCTGCAATTTTAAATCTGTAATATCTTCGAAAATATTTATTTAAATTACAAACTAAAAAGAGCCGCATTGATCTATATTAAATGCACAATGTATTTAAGGTACTCTTGTAAATCTTCCCCTTGAATCACTCTGTCTATTAAAACCAGCCGCATCGAAATCCGTTGCATAGTTTTAAAGATCTAAGCATACATAGGGACAGACAGCGGGAAGAGAATACTATGAAATACTATGAAGTGAACGTCCGCCTTCCAATCAGAAGGTCGCGAGTTCAAATCCCAGTGCGGGCACGTACCAATGTGTCTCTGTAAAACATATGTACGTAATTATCACTCGCTTTTCGGTGACGGAAAACATCGTGAGGAAACCCACATACCTACCCGAGAATTATTTCGGAGGTAGGTATGTTATCCACCAATCCGGATCTGGGCGCCCGTGGTGGATTATGGCCTAACCCTCCTCACGAAAGTGAGGGGAGACCCGTGCCCAGCAGTGGGACGATATGGGTTGATGATGACTACGTAGTGATATTAGTGTGATTCCGCCCACAGCTTGTGGCGGCCACCTGTGGTCGCGGTCAGTAGCTTAATGTGCGCTTACACTTAATGTTTTACGAGTGGCCTTGGGACGCGCATTGGAACCCTCGGAAGTCCTTGCGGTGATAAAAAGTAAGAATGACATGAGACCTCGGCATAGAAACCTTATCGGCTGGAAGGTACTGAAACTGAGGCACGAAGACATATACAGGGCGTCTCCCACGGATATGCCACATGAAGGGAAAGTACCTTGAATATTTTAGATGGAACATTTTACTGAAATAATACATTATTTGAATTTAAAAAGCAATTGAAACTACATTCATAGATATTTCAATAATCACATGGCTGAACCGGGAATCGAACCCGTTACACAATAATAAATTCGAATATTTATGCAAATAAATAAAATTGCTATGGTGCCACATAAATTACCGTTTTTAGATTTTTTGTATGTCTGTCTGTCTGAAAGTTTGCCTTGAAAGGGCAGTGAAACGACTCATCGAAATTCAAGACTTAAAACAGGAAGATCAGCTCACATTTTCGCGTGTGTTTAATTTTGATATCTTGCAGGGATCAGAGGATGTAAATATATTTGTTCAAATACAAAGCGAACGAAATCGCGGGTTCTGGCTAGTTCATATTATAATGCCTGCAATCTGCATTGTTCGTGTGAATTATTTTGTGCCTGGATTTTGAGATGGCATAATGTTATTAATGGCTGCGTTGTTTGTGATAATTCTTGCTTTAGATAGATTATGTTATATGTTATGTTTTATTATGTTGACATTAAGGTGTGTCATCATCATCAGCATCAATAAACAACTGAACATGGGTCTCCCCTCACTTTCGTGGTCCCATAGAAATTTCATCAAAGTCGGTTTAGTAATTTGATTTTCAAATCTAAATATATGTAACAAAATATGTCATCCAAGTAAACAAAGATGTCTAAATGGAGTCGTTAATTATAATACAAAATATTTTTTTTATATTACCTAAAACTATGCAAATGAAAAAAACTACTAAGTTCGAATAAATCAACAGTAATTACACAGACTCTAGATAATTAAAATCATTATCATCAACCCATATCCACCCACTGCTTAGCACGGGTCTCTCCTCGGTTTCGTGAGGGGGATTAGGCCATAAACCACCACGGGGGTTATCCGCATTATTAAGAAGATAGATCCTACCCCCTAGACCCCCGTGGTGGTTTATGGCCTAATCCCCCTCACGAAACCGAGGAGAGACCCGTGCTAAGCATAAGGAAGAAAAATTATTATATTAAAAATTATTTATTTCTTCCTGAAATAAAGGTGCCACAAAGTAACTCTTAAAGTTTATTATTCAAATCAGATTATCCAATATCGTGATCTCAAGCGGATCTTCCTTATAATGATAGGTAAAATGTACCTACGTAGTAATTCGATGTTGTAATGCAATTACTAGGAATTAAGTCTTGGGAAACATACTAATGTTTCGATAACGTCAGTTCCTTCAGCATTTACCCATAAAATGGGAAGGCCCGAGCCTAAGATCGAGATCTTAGGCTAAGATAGGCATTCTAGTCTCGATTGCAATAAGTTTTTCATAAATTTATTTCTTCCAGACAAAGTTTTATAAAATATATTTTCGTACCGTAAGTTGCAAGGTAGTGGTAGGCTTCTTCTGCAAGAGACCGCCTGGGGAACTCCACACCTTTACCAGATATTCACCTGCCAAGCAGTAGCGTAAAAACAATACTGTGTTCCGGTTGAAGGGCACTGTTTCCAGCAAAATTATATGAGACTTTAGAGCCGATGTCTCAGGAGGATGAGCTCAGTGCAGTGTCGCGCAGGATTATGTAATACTGAGTTCTGTGTGGCACTGTAACTGTTATGGACAGCCGTAGCGCTTGCCATCAGGCGAACGATTTGCTTGGCTCGTCATTCAGTCAACAAAATAAATATAAAACTCTCGAAAATATGGGCTTCCTCGCAGTATTCCTTCACCGGCCATCGCCGCTTATTATATTGATATAAAACAACGTCAATATGTAACAATTAATTATGATCTTAGATTTATAGAAAGTTTCGATTACGAATTACTTACGAATTACTTAGGTATTATTGGATAGTGTAAAAATCTTTCAAAAACGGATATTGAAACTTTCGAATATCCGATTTAAATTAAATAGATAGTTTCAGAAGATTATGGACACGGATTTATTTGAGATACTAGCGTCCCATGGTGTAAGAGTACTCGAATATCACCCATACTCTGACATAGCAACAATTTTTCTAACAATAACAACCAAGACTGACGCGTCAGTCTTGGTTGTTAAATGGAATTGTTCCATTGGTTGGAAAATGTAATTCGGTGTAACGTGTCGTGTGTGTAATCTGTTTAACAGACGTCACCGGTAAAAAGGTAGATATCTCTAAATAGATTAGGCACGGCTTTCAAGTTAGAACTATAGAAAGATAGACATCGTTGTATTTCAAATGTTTTGAATATTAAATTAGGCACTTTTGGCTTCGCCGCGCTGGTCTACCTGTGCGGATGCGCAGATTTATGCCAGTAAATGATCTCTCATCTAAGTATGTGCCACTAGGAGCGCTGCGTAAGCCCTCACTGCCCTCAGACAAATTATGAAATCGAGAGCTTTAATAATGTCAGGAGTGGAGGAGGTACTTTATCAAAAATCATAACTCAGAGCCAAAGCAAGCAATGCGTGATTATTAGCAGTGGAGCGATCCATCGAAATAAGTTGAGAAGGTAGTTGGCCCACTGCGTTAGTTTATTTTTTTCATTTCTCTAAATGGCGAGCAAGCAAGTCGTGCACCAGATGGTAAGCGCTACGACTGCCCATAACAGTTACAGTGCCACCCAGGACTTTGCATCGCATGATCCTGCGCGGCAGTGCACTGCGCGCTTCTCCCTCAGACATCTGCTCTAAAGTCTCATGCCAAGTTCGCGAGACTAAAACCGGTCCGCATCCGTAGCGTACCTTTTTGCTACATAACGTTAAAATTATTTTTTTACTAAACTTGGTTGAAGCTTAAATAACAAAAATATTTACTAATTTTTATTTTTTAATTGTGTCCGCTTGTCTTTTCGTTCACAGTTCACGGTAACATTGTAGTTAGAATATAATAGAAATAATATAATAGAATAGAATAGAAAACTGTTTATTTTACACCAAAAAAAAAACTCACTACAGAAAAATTACATTAGGTAAACAAGGGTAGTACAATGAACGGTCTTATCGCTAAAAGCGATTTCTTTCAGACAACTTTTCGATGGACTGTAAGCACCTTTTTCGAAACCAGAAGCCTTTTTCCATAGAAGGGTGGATGGCGTATACTTATGTTACATCATTTTATAAACACTTCTAGCTGAGCCCCGCGGTTTCACCCGCGTAGCTCCCATTTTGTTCCAAATTTCATTCGAATCCGTTCAGTAGTTTTTGCGTGAAAGAGGAACAAACATCCATTCTCACAAACTTTCGCGTATATCATATTAGTAGGATTAGTAGGATAAGTACTATAAATAACACATACACACTAACTAATAAATGAAAAATATATTATATATTAATGTGTTTTTTGTTTAATTGTTTGGAGTAGTGCGCATTGACTACCAAGTTTTTGTTGGTCGTGTTCTACTCGTATTCTCAATTCTAGGGCAATGTAGTTACTATTAGTGCGAACCCATTGAAATTCTCTGGATTACATTAGATACTTGCGGAGCTCACAAAATCTAATAAATTAAGATACTCTCTTCAAGTATTTCGCTATCCAGGACGACACGATCTCCGTAATTAAGAAACGTAACCTAATTTTAGGAAGACCCGCTCAAACTCAACGCAATTTTTGATTGCAACAAGCGGAAATTGTTATTTCAGAGATATAAGTACTACAAACGTATTTGTTTGAAGAAATGCTCTGATTTTCCGTTTTATATATCTCTTGCAAAAAATCGTGTTGAAATCCTATGCGGCACTGCACTGCGCTTGTCACTAGTCTCTAAAGTCTAAAGTCTAAAGTCGGTTCTAAAGTCTCATGTGCCCAGTAATTTTGCTGGAAACAATGCCCTTTAATCCGGAACAAAGCAATATTTGCACACTCAGTAGTGTGCAAATATTGCTTTGTAACGCATGAATATCTGACAAATATCAGGCGGTCTCTTGCAGAAGATGCCTACCATTACTTACGTAAGGAGAATTAGGCAATAATGTACTACGGGAGCTAAGTCCGGATTGGCGGATCTAGGAATACCATTGAAATACTTGACACTGGTTCAAAGCACAAATCGTGAAAAGCCTTATTTTTATCACATTAGATTTTTTAAATAATATTATGAACTAGCTGTACGCTGCCACGCTTCGCTGTGGCACATTCGCACATTCGCTGATATATTACTGATGAAAAAAATAGTTAAAAACAATCCTTGATGCGGATTATATATCATGCTAAAATTTCAGCTCGATCGGTGCAGAACTTTTTGAGTTTTTGAAGCGTACACAAACCAACATAACATTTTTATATATATAGAAGATAGAAGATGTGATGAACTCACTGCAATTAAAATGTATATAAACTGCAACTTTGTTTGAATTTACGAGACTACTATACTTTGGTATTAATTTGCTAAACTTCTATAGCCTTTCAAGCTAGATTGTTAATTTACTTCAGATCTCATCCTGTTCACAACCTAGAACTGAATATATCTCTAGAATCTCTGAATTGAAATCTATTTCCTTCCTACCCGTATTATAGATTATTATTCTCTATCTCTCTAAATATATATGAATTAAAAAAAAGATGCATCGTTAACAAAGTCGCAGGTAACAGCTAGTGACGTATCATAAACTAAACCGGAAAAACGATACCTAATTTTTCCCAGGTTCATACTGTAACTACTTATGTGTTGATTTAAAATATGTAAAACCATTCTTAATCCAATTCCATTTCACTAAGATCAAATGTTGACTCACCGTGTTAGCAAAGAATACCATAAGTATACATAGCCTATACACCAGGTACGTATTCATCCGCCAAGTAGTAGTGTGCAAACATTCATGTGTCCCGGTTGGAAGGGCATTGTTTCCAGTGAAATTACTGGGCATATGAGACTTAAGCGCCGATGTCTCAGGGTGACGAGCGCAGTGTAGTGCCGCAATGCAGTGTTCTGGGTGGTGCTGTGACTGTTATGGGCAGGCGTAGCGCTTACCATCAGGTGAACGACTTGCTCGTCTCGTCACTCAGTCAATTAAATAAAATAAAAAAGGTAACGCGCTACTACACCACTTCCTCAGTAACGCAGTTCACAATTGGAATATATCCCAGATGACGTTGTTTTGCCACCTCGTTAGCCTCTTATTATGAACATAGCAGTATCTTTTGTGCCTTTTTTGTTCTGAATGACGTCGTCAAGAGTTCATATCACCAATTACTGGGGCAGTACGAGACGTTGGAGCGAGGACGCCGGTCTTCTTCGCAGTGTCAGCACCCGAAAGTGAACAGTCAAAAGTTTAATCTTTCGCGTCTAAAATGGATTGGAGATTCGGGGTCACGTTGCTTTGCATCATAGGTACGTCTATTGTCCAGTATTCTAATATCTAAATTTAAATACCATCATCATCGTCAGAACTCCTATTTGGCCACTGTTGAGCACTTGTCTCTCCTCATTTCCCTGCAGATAAATGTAGTAACCTCCGCGAAGTATTCTCGAATTAAATTTGGGATTTATTATTTTTTGGTAGTCTAATTATATAATATTTGGACCATATTTTGTCCATAAATTGATGTTTTAGAGGCTTCGTAGTAATAATAATTTCAGAGTTACTAAGCTCATTTCCTTTGATATAGGTACTGGTCAAATGCGAGTCGAATCACGCATAGTGTATAGTTCCACATAGTTACATCATTCTAATATATTTATTTTCAGGATATTTGAAGCAATTTTCATTGTATTTGCATTTTCTCACTAGCAAGAGGAAAATTAATATACATATGTTTTTCTTTGTAGCAAGGTGGGGATTAATATTTAAAAATAAACCGGCCATGTGCGAGTCCGACTCCCGCATGAAGGGTTCCGTACTTTGTTGTATGGGAGCCCCCCCTTGAATATTAGTTTTATTTTAATTTAATTATTTATTTTTAAAAGTGAATATATAACGAAACTAGCTGCACCCCGCGGTTTCACCCGCGTAGATCCCGTTCCTGTGGGAATACGGGGATAAAATATAGCCTATGTTACTCGCTCATAATTAGGCGCTAAAGTTACTTTCCATTGTGAAATAATTTTTAAAATTGTTGCAGTGGTTTAACGGAATCCTTGAGTGTTTCCATACAAACTTTCATGCCCTATTTTTGTTTCACCCCCTTAAGGGTAATATTTTTAATGTCATGTTTATTTATATCTAATAAATAGCCTACAAAATAACTTTCAATTTTCTAGCTACAAAAATAACGAAACTTCCATACAAAACTTCATCCCCTATTTCGACCCTTTTTTCACTTTGAAAAGTAGCCTATCACCTAATCCAGGTTATAAACTATCTGTGTTCCAAATTTCAATCAAATCCGTTTGGTAGTTTTTTCCGTGAAAGAGGAACAAGCATACATCCATACTCACAAACTTTTGCATTTATAATATTAGTAGGATATTCTGTGAATATTTCAAGCATCTACAGACGCACAGACAGACAGCGAAGTCTTAGTAATACCATAGGGTCCCGTTTTACCCTTTGGGTGCAGAACCCTAAAAATATGTCGAATACTGATACTTTGTACTGTTTGTAATTTAATAAGTAGGTTAGTTTTAAAATGATTTAAATAATTTGCAATATTTGGTAGTTTATTTAGGTCAGATCCTGTAAGTCACTTTCGCCCTAGTTTTCGTTGTTCACTTGAGTTGAAATTGTGCATGTCTGTCAAGTTCCAATGATAAAACAATATTACGGTGACAGCGAGCTAATCTGAAGAGCTATGCAGCACGGTGCGGATCAGCTCGAGTTCGTTTCATTTTAACGTTTAATTGCCACGGTACTCGTCATTCGTATTGAAATGACGAGTCCCGTGGCAATCAAACGTCAAAATGAAACGAACTCGAGCTGATTCGCACCGTGCTGAATAGCCCCGCTGATGATAGAGATGGAACTCTTTAGTGACTAACAGTATATTTATGGTGATTGGGCAACATTTTATCAGCTCGCAGTACCGACTGCGTATTTTATAAATGCTGGTCTGAATAAATATATGTTTATTGAAAATTGATTTGTCACTGTCCACCAACGAACATAACTAACCGATTTAAAAAACAAGAACGTGCGTCGTTACCCCAAATCATCTAAACACGTTTTTCAGAATAGAAAACCAGTTTTAGTTTGGTGCATTAATCTCCAAAAAGATTAATTAAATTATTTGTAACCTTTCCTGGCCTCGCACTGGTTTAAACTGATTATTTTTTTAAATAATTTGGAATATAATAGGATAAAAGCTGAGCTGAGTGTTCTGAGTGGTGCTGTGACTGTTATGGGCAGGCGTAGCGGTCACCTCAGATGAACGACTTGCTCGTCTCGTCACTCAGTCAAGGTTGTCTGGCAGAGATCGCTTTAAGCGATAAGGCCGCCCATTGTACCTATTATTGAGTTATGTTTTTTATCTCTCTGTGTCTTGTACAATTTGGTGTCAATAAAGAGTTATCTATCTATCTATCTATCTATCTCAGACAAAATTAAATACAAAAACGCTGCTGTGTGCTCGCGACTTCGTTCGCACGATGATTTATATCATACTAGCTGCGTCCCGTGGTTTCACCCGCGTAGTTCCCGTTTTGTCCCACGAGAATCAAAATGAAAGGTATAGAAATGAAGCCACACGAATATTTAACACGTTCACTGCTGAAAACACAACTGTTGTGTTTTGCATAACTTGCCACGAGTACGGCAAAACACAACTGTTGTGTTTGTTGTATGGGAAAACACTATGGCGCGTGCAGAGCCGCACCCGTGGCTAGACAAGCAAAACGGCTCAGTAGCCAAGGTATTAAGGTCAAACCCTCTCGCATCAAAAATTTACACACATTCAATGCATTCAAAGTCAAACTAACCGAACATGTTTCAATAAGTCAAACACGTTAGATGAGTACCTACCTACCCTGAATTATTAAAATGGAATGCATCTAAAATTGTAACTATTATTAACCAGCTGTACCCTGCCACGCTTCGCTGTGGCACATTCGCACATTCGCTGATATGTTACTGATGAAAAAAATAGATAAAAACAATCCTTGATGAGGATTATATATCATGCTAAAATTTCAGCTGTATCGGTGCAGAACTTTTTGAGTTTTTGAAGCGTACACAAACCAACATAAAATTTATATATATATAGATAGATTTATTGTCATCATGTAAGTGACATTGGCCCGTATTGAGAATAAAATGTCATTAAACCTTAACATAATGTTTCGCAAATGGCATTTAATTTAAATTTCAAACAGTTTATGCGCTGTTTAATCTAGACGGGGATTCTAATTTGAATGATAATTTAATTTGCGACAACAGTATAACAGATCATTCATTACCACATTCCGTAGATTTTTCTGTCATTTAACGCTAACGCAGCTGATTAATCGAATAAGTCAATATACACTCCAGTTGTCAGTTTAACGGTGAATTGGCGTGTTTGAGCCACCTGGTACATTAGTGTTAAATATATCTATGGAATATCGTAAAGAATGACCCACTTTTATCGCAAATGCCATTGTCATTTAAATTTGTAACCAAAAAAACTGCTTAATATTTGAATTTCCTGCCATAAGCGGAACGTTAAATAAATTTCTGTTTAAATGCATTTTTTTTTATTGATATCTACTGAGCCATTTTGGAGCCTAAGTATTCGACTAAGACAATATGAGACTTTAGAGCCGATGTCTCAGGATGATTTTTAACTTAAAAATTAACCAAGTGTTATTTGATGTTTATTCATCGGCTGTCGACTCTTTATGTACTTAGTTTAAAGTTTTTAAACATAGTTAAGACGTCACCTTGTGAAAATCGATTCATGAACCGTTATGTGAAGGTAGGTAGCTCTAGTTAGGTGCCTTGTGCGTAGTTAGAGAAGTCGGGCATTACAGTTCTATAGGGTTTGGAAGGTCCGAAGTCCGAACTCTTTGCGATGGTTAATGACCAATGAGAATATGATGAGGGCGATGACAGAAGACGTCACAGAATACTATTACCAAAGAGATTAGTACAATCTCTTTGACCATTACTTACGACCACGGAATATAATACTTCTAACGGTGCTTACGAATCTGTGCGTAGGGTTATATTCTCTTTGGTCATGACATGCAATTAGAAATGTTGTGATTATTTTGTAGAGGCCGTATTATTTTCTTATTAGTATATTGGTCATTATTTCTAAATAAAATTGTAGTAATACCTTACAAACATTTGAAATTTAATTATCAGTGACAATATGTGTAAGTTGACAATAATTTTTTTAACATGTTTCTGTACTGAAATAATTAAATTAAGAGCAATGATAAAAATAGCTTGTTAAAAATCGTTACAAAACCTTATTTTGTTGGTGGAGTAGGCTGGTTTCCACCTTTGTTTTTCGGGGTGTTACGGCTATAGTGAGATGATGGTAGCTTAAGCGCTTTGTGATCCAATGGCACTGGGTTTGATCCTCGGCCCCGCACCAACAACTTACTGTCGTAAGTTATGTGTGAAATTCAAGTTGTATTTCACAATACTTTATATATATACTGTATCCCATCAAATCTACGGTGAAATAAGGTAATAAATTAACATCTTATTTTATCTAAACAGTTTAGAAAACGGTTAAACACGAGAACCGTATGTGAAACCCCAGGACGTGGCTAGTAGGTATCCGCCAAGCAGTAGTGTGCAAGCATTACGGTGTTGCGGCTTAAAGGGCACTGTGTCCAGCGATATTACTGGACATATGATACTTTAGAGCCGATGTCTCAGGGTGACGAGCGCAGTGCAGTACCGTGCAAGATTATGCAATGCAAAGTTCTGGGTGGCACTGTAACTGCTATGGGCAGGCGTAGCGCTTACCATCAGGTGAACGACTTGCTCGTCTCGTTACGCATCCAAAAAAACCTTGTTACTTTAAACTTACAGGTGACAGCGACCACCGCTTGATCACTAGTCACAGTTACCATGTATCGGAATCGTCCAAAACACCCCAATCGAAGACCTATACTAAATCTGACTTGAACTTCTCTCTGGCAACGTCCTCAGCCATATCAGGAACTTCTAACGCGACCTATTTGGCCGAAGGAAAAATTAAAGAAACGTCCAAATTTACCAACGGCGACTACTACAAAAAATATGAATACGACAAAGTCCCCGTCAAAGACACTCATATATCTAATAATAAATACTTAAGAACAATTAAAAAGAACTCCCTCACCAACTCTGATTTGAACAATTTAGAAAAAAGGATATTCAGCAACATATCTCAGGAGTTACAAACCGATGACGGTTCACTCACCAGCCTCGAGTCAAACATTAAATTCTTTAAGTTAACCGTCGAAAAGATATTTGAAAGCTTCTACACTAGCATGCAGGACTTTGAACATTACAAAAAGAGATTCCATGAGATCCTGGATAAGAATAATCCAGCTGCTGTTGATGATATGGAACAGTTTATCAAGGACATGTTCGAACACATCGTAACTTCAGACATGTCAACGTCGCATATCAGCTGTCGTTCAGCAGAAATCGCCGTCAGCGACCGTGACGAAAGATACGTGGATAGCTGTGGAGACTCTTCTGTGGGTTCCGAGAACGGAAAGCCAATTGTCGAAGCCTACAAAAATACCAATTACCTCACTGACTCAACACTACCTGATGATTATTTCAAAACAAAACCGTCGGAAGAAGATGACAAATTAAACATTTTTCTTCTCGGTGGGAACTCATGTGTGAAAATTAAATTGGGAGGTCACCACATGCTATCTGAAATCAATATAAAGGAACCAACTGAAAGGGCAACATCGGCGTCTATCGCATCTGCTGATAACTTAAAGACTTTGGCCGCTAAGAAATTAGAAATAGAGAATTACATTAGACAACAACACGAATGGAATACGCCCGACAGGAATATACCGGTGAAAATATCATATGCTAAGAAAAATATATATTTAAACGAAGACTTTGCTACCCGAATCAGAGAAAGCTGTAACGGTTCTCAGTCATTCTTATCTAAAATATGCAAAATTCTCTGCAGGAAGTTTCGTAAGAGCTCTTCCAGTTAATTGTTACAAAATGATGTATCGAACGTAAACCACAATAAACGTTTAAATATGAATCAGTTTAGTCTAACAACTCTAATCTTAATTAATTAATCCATAAGATGGCAAACTGAATGTGCGTGCAAAACTATAGGTGTGACTAGCTAAACATAATATCACTATTAAAATCAGAACAAAAGGGCCACGGCCTATTTTTATCTGAGTCTGAAAATACTTTGAGATTTTTACCTTGAAGGGCATTATAGTCTCTAAATTAGCCGATCTAGGAAAATCGAACGGGGATTTTGACACTTATCTTTTTACCCGACCACCGAACCGAGGGTTATCAACCTCTTGCCCTAGTCAGCAGGTACCTCGATCAGATTGCTCATTGTAAATCGTGATGCGTTCATATTGAATATCAGATAGTTTCAGTTTATTACTGAAGTAGATTCGCATTATGAATGCACGTGTTCTGCTTTATGTAGTTGGTAGATACCGTAAGTGGGAAGCCGCTGAAGACGTCCCTACTTTTAATACTAAGCTCTAGGTACTTGCCAGATATTCATCCGCCAAGCAGTAGTGTGCAAATATTACTGTGTTCCGGTTTGAAGGGCATTGTTTCCAGCGAAATTACTGGGTGTATGAGACTTAAGAGCCGATGTCTAAAGGTGACGAGCGCATCGCAGTGTCGCACAATATTATGCAATGCAAAGTTCTGGGTGGCACTGTAGCTGTTATAGGCATATGGCGTAGCGCTTACCATCAGGTGAACGACTTGCTCATCTCGTCACTCAGTGAACTAAAATAAATAAAAATAAAATAAAATGCATCGCTGCAAAATATGTTCAAACTACTTACTCAACATTTATTTGAAATAGTAAATTGTGAGATTGAAAATATTCATCGACTATTGCTGGCTACTGTACTTACTTAGTTAGAAGCACAGAATAGTGCAAAGTTGAGTTTTAGTTTATCTGTAGTAGCTATTAAAAATCTTTGAATGTAGTAGAGTTGTTCGTTTGTATACGACGTTGACACAAATCTTTAACAATTATAGATTCAAATCCTATAAATCAGCATACATTATTATAGCTACCTACTTCATATTTATCCAAATAGCGCCGCGTTGCCTTGCCTCGCACTCTGGCTTGCGCCCGCGCTTGCGGCAGGGTTGTCAGTTGTCACATTGCTTTTAACAATCGATTTATTAAGACACTTCCGACCCACGGCACCTATTATGATCGTTATCTGACATTATCTGACTATTATAATTTATTTAACGTAAAATATGTCACAATTACATCAGAAATCAATTAAATTAGAATCGTTATCTGGTATTTGCGCTATTTTTTGCTGTTTTAGCCCCCAACGCATAAACGACGGGGTGGTGTAAGTTTGACGTGTCTATATATGTTTGTGATTTTTGTTTTTTTTTTTTATAATATTTTATTGCTTCACAATTCCAAAAGCTTTCATCACACGACACCTAAAATAATTTTCAACGCGAGTTTTCAAAATGTCCCACTAGCAAGCATAATTACAATTTTCCAGGTCAAATAGTAGAGAAATTAAAGCTTTTAAGCTCTAATGTGCTCCACATTGTTACAGACTTTGCCGGGGACGTATATGTTATGCAATTTCCGACCAAGTTTTGCAATATATTACAAAATTTCGGCGCAATTTGTATTGCTATATTATCTCGTAATTTTTTTGTTTATTGTTATTTGTTTATGTTTACTGTGTAGTAAGTGTAGTTTTTAAAATAGGTAACCCTAAAAACATACTAACTGAGTATGTAGGACATCGTTTTTAATTAAGGACAAGACCGATGCAAACCAATGTAATGTAATGTCAATTGTATTATAATTTAAAAATGAAAAATATTAGAGCTCGGAAAAAAGTATTATAAATATGTTAAAGATTCGCCTTTTATTTTAAGAATTTCTTAGTAACATTATTATATATTTTTTAATTAGTAAGAAAATATTTATAACTTTTTTAATATGTATTTATTTGCTATTTATGATTTTAAATAACGTGTTTGTATAATTATGATGAGTCTCGTTTTTGTTAAATTAATTTGTTACCATCAAGTTACTAAGCTAAGGCCCTCAAACTGTCAAAAATGGATTTTTCGATGTGTTCGGGCGCTTGTCGTTACAAACACGTTACAGCACGCGCTAATATGAACGCTATCTCAAAGTCGATTTGATCGATTTTTCCACCGACACACATCGAGAGCTGCCAATTTTTGCTTCGGTCTTGTCCTTAATTACCGTTGATATTTACTAATAAATAATATTTGCCTCTATAATTTCTAAAACTTGTCAGACTGACCTTAATTAAAAATAACGTTTAAAATTCTCAAAATATCGGCCTCCAGCGCCATTTTGAAAATTTAAAACGACAATTAGGAAATAATATAATATATCTGTTTAGCGATTTATATTAAGATAATTTTGGTGTTGAGGTTATTGAGAGTCCTTGCTTTTTTATATTAGTTTCAATTTTTTGCTTTTTACCCGCCTGCTAAAACAACAATAGGTAGATATAAAATATTTTTCCCTCTTAAAAGTATCGAGATGCATGTTAAAATATTAACTATTATTGTAGATACTTATGAATCCATAAAATGAATAGAGAGAGTTATGATGGCCTAGTGGTTAATGGTACGCTTTGCAACGTAACGACACCGAGTTCAGTTCACGGTCCCGCATCATTATTCTTGTAAATTATTTGTCAATTTCCACTTATATAGTTTTTATTACCTGTGTTTCGAACCTTCAGAAAAATTGAGGCTCCAATTTTTTATCGATTAATAGCTGTCATTAAATGGTGATTTTTATCGTTTTTTTTTAATTTGTTGCGTGACTGAAGAGCAAGTCTTATATCTTATGGTAAGCGCATACCTGCCCATAGCCGATACAGTGCCTGCCAGAACTTTGAATTGCACAATCCTGCGCGGCACTGCACTGCACTCGTCATCCTGTGACATCTAGGCTCTAAAGTCTCATTATGCCCAGTAATTTAGCTAGAAACAGTGCCGTTTAATCCGGAACCCAGTAATGTTTGCATATTACTATAGAAGAGGCCTCCCACTACAAAACTGTATAATTTGTATTGATCATCCGAAACGATACACAAAATCGACTTTATGTATCGTTTTTACGTATGTTTTTTTTTTATTTATTTATACAGAATAATCAACTAACTTCTTGCGCACATCAGAACTGCATCTTGTAATATTAAGTTAACTTTTTTTTTATCGTGACTAGACAAGCATTTGACCGCAGTCTCACCTGATGGTAAGTGATGACGCGGCCGACGATGGAGCCTGCTCGCCTAGAAGATACGGTATTCACTCTCGACTTGAAGACTTCCAGATTATAGCTCTCGGCAAACAGAGACGCCGGGAGCTGTTCCTTTCCTTCGCTGTTGGAATATATATGTATAAAAATGTTATGTTGGTTTGTGTACGCTTCAAAAACTCAATAAGTTCTGCACCGATCGAGCTGAAATTTTAGCATGATATATAATCCGCATCAAGGATTGTTTTTATCAATTTTTTTCATCAGTGACATATCAGCGCATGTGCGAATGTGCCACAGCGAAGCGCGGCAGGGTACAGCTAGTTATGTTATAAAAGTGGATTCGAATCGCTTTGAGCGGATAGGAGGAATATGAACCTTATACCGATACCGTGTGTTACGATGCCGTCAATGTGTGTCGCGTGGTTGTATTATTTAAATAAATAAATAACTTACCTGACTTAGCAACCCTAATTGCAAAATCCACGTAAACATGAAGTGAACGCAGCTGCGCCAATCGCAGACGCAATTCTTTAAATACTTCGCAAATAAGGTATTGAGTTCACATTTTTTATTTAAACTAATAAATTAATACTATTGTATTTGGAACTACAAACGGTTAATTGGAATACCTATCGCGACGATGGAAGAGTTATTGAGTACACATGAATTTGTCATAATCATCATCATCATCATCATCAAGCCCAGCAGTGGGCCGATATGGGATCGGCCCACTGCTGGGCACGGGTCTCCCCTCACTTTCGTGGGGAGGGTTAGGCCATGATCCACCACGGGGGCTTTTTAATCAATAGAGAATTATTAATTGTAATTTTATTATTAGGCTTTTTAATCAATAGAGAATCATTAATATTTTTTTTTCTTTTAAGATCAATCGGGACTGAACTGAAATTAAGAGTACAAAATTATATCTCATGGAATTATCTTAGCGATATCAGTAGGTGATAATCTGGTACTTTTAATGCTAGAATCTGTCCTAAAGCATAATATAGATAGAAGATGGTACAGATTAATAGTAAAGTACTGTTTCTTATTTGTTTAGATTATACTTGTTTCGTTAAAAATTTGCCCTATTATTTGCATACGTGCTAAATATCATATTTTCTAACTAGTCCCGAGAAAATAAAATATTACCAAAATTAGAAGATCACTTGTTTCCAATTCATGGTGATTCCGAAGAGTCATGCCAAACACACTTTGTAGACATAATATTGACAAAACAAAATCAAGATGCACCCAAAGACGTTCTACTTGATAAATAATTAGAGGATGCAACTAATCGTAACTCTGCAAACCGGATAAGCCTATTCAGACGACAACACAGTATGCAAGAGGCATTGTGCAGTCGCAATGTTACAATAAGTGACACAATAGTGCCTATTGCGTAATGATTATGTCTGGTTGAATGTCCGGCTGCCAAGGGATTCGGAACTTAATGCGATTAAAGATCTAGGTCTAACAACGGATCTGAATTATTAAGGGATACGTCACCCCGTGTCCATTGTGTAAATTGATAATGAGCTTATTCCAATCACGACCAATCGTCTCGCCACTTGGCAAATAAATAAAAAATAAAAAAACAGGGCATACAATGTACTTGTATGGAAGTGGTGGTAGCCTAGTGGGAGAACGTCCGCCTTCCAATCAGAAGGTCGTGAGGTCAAATCCCAGTGCAGGCACGTACCAATGTGTTTCTTGTAAAACATATGTACGTAATTATAACTCGCTTTTCGGTGAAGGAAGACATCAAGAAGAAACCCTAAACCCTAAATACCAACCCGAAAGTTATATCGGAGCTAGGTTAAGTGATCCATCAATCCAGATCTGGCCCCCGTGGTGGATTATGGCCTAAACCTCCTCACGAAAGTGAGGGAGACCCGTGCCCAGCAGTGGGACGATATGGGTTGATGATGATGATGAAGTTCTTAAACTGTTCTTAAACTTTTGTGAACTGGTTTCATATTTTAGCAGTTAAAGTGCTAAGGAAACTAGGGCTCTTATCAGACTCTAAAACCACCATAACCCATTGAGTCTGCGCTAAAGAATTAGGTATTTCAGTCCCCATATTTTCAATAACGAAATTATAATTATCTGTCCTCTTAATAGTGAGCATTCTTAGCAGCGAGAGTGGTCACGTCGCTTATGTCAGCTAATAATATAATGTGATAAATTATAAAATAATAATATATCTCTTAATGGATTATAAGTATCAAAGTGTGTTTGTAGGTTAATCCTTCATTTAACCAGCAACGGAGGATTGGATTGATCTTTTTCTTGCAAAGAGATAGATAACGGACTGGACAGTGGCATAAGCTTTTTAACTCGGAAAATTGTACCGTTCGTGTGGGATAAAAGTCAACACGGGTGCAACCGCGGGCCGCAGCTACTAATTAAAAATTATAAATATACATATCTACTTCCTTACGTAATTAGTATTTTAATATTTAATTACAACTGGTTTGTCTATTTCTGTCCAACGCTCACTTTCACATTTGGTCCCACAAATAAAACTAAGGTCGTTATGTTGAATTACAATAAAAGTATTAAGTAAAAAATTACACATCAATTATTATACTACGTAACAGCTAAAAAACAGTGGATCTCAAAAAAGATACAGCATGCGTTGGCCTTCGACACAGACAGCGTTAGATAAATATATAGAAATAGGTAGACATTTTTTTGGAACTTGTTATGTCATTGACCTACAATTAATTAGATTTAATATCACTTGTTGAATACTAGTTCACTGTCCACGACATTGCCTGGGTAATAACATTAGTGTAGCACTCTCTGCCTCTCTGTTACCAAGGAAGTTTAACTATAGTAATTGGAACCCATGCTAAACAACTTGTCAATAGCGGTTCACTGGTTT
The DNA here is from genome assembly GCA_912999815.1 of Campaea margaritaria. Classification (NCBI taxonomy): domain Eukaryota; kingdom Metazoa; phylum Arthropoda; class Insecta; order Lepidoptera; family Geometridae; genus Campaea; species Campaea margaritaria. The sequence continues at coordinate 15,996,369 of OU538788.1, forward strand.
TGTTCACCAAACCATCCAATTTTCAAGCCATGACTTACTTTAGTAGCAAATAGACAATCCCAAAAACAACCTGACCAATATACTTGACACTACAAAAATTATAAAACTATGAGAAGTTTTCTATTTCACTCACTCTCGTGTACGCTGTATCTACGAGATGTGAATAAGGGAGCTGTGAGATAGATGTTGACTTTAATATTCCTTCTATAGGTTTTTCTTATTCTAAGTTAGTGACAAAGTCTCCCTGCAGTGTGTCAAGACTGTTCCACTCAGGGCTGACAGTTTTAGAACTCTGTTAGTAGCAAGTTGGATGGGCCATGAGACGTTTATGGGATATTATTACAGGGACATATTGAATTGAGTTCATTATGAGCATTATATGCGATACTAATCCGTAAAATATCTATATTAAAACCAACTTTATTGTTATGTACAATGAATTTTTTTTTAAACAAAGGAATAGAAAACATATTTGTCCATTGCGTGGGTATGCTTATTAAAGACTAGGTAGAGTTACTAATTAGTAAATAAGTCGTTGATATATTATGTCTTTGTTAATTTTATGTAATTAAAATCATGCACGATTCGTAGGATAAGTACGTACATACATCTCATATAGAGTAGAGACCTTATTATATTGTTTTACTTAGCATTTCGATAGAGCAGTTGGGAAACAACTCGAGTGCAGTATTTTGAGAGCATTTTAATCTTATTGTATAATTTAATCGTTTTTTTTTATGGCTTAGATCGGGATATTTTTGGAGTACTTTGCAAATAACGCCCTCCATTTACCAACATTATCTTTTATAGGGTTCCGTACCCAAAAGGTAAAACGGAACCCTATTACTAAGACTTAGACGCTTGAAATATTCACAGAATATTTAGCTGTATTATTATATTCACTTTAAAAATAAATAATTAAATTAATATAATTTTGCCGTTTTTATAGATAGGTACGGAACCCTTCGTGCGCGAGTCCGACGCGCGTTTCCGTTTTTACTATGTTTTAGTTTCGCACGATTTGCGCATTTAGCCAGTGCTAAGTATTTTTATGATTTTGTGTAAAGTATAGTTAAAATTTCCAGTCCTAGTTAGTGGGGACGTCATTAGTCTAGTCAAGTCGCAGTTGACGTCTCGATTCACTCAAGTGATGGATTACACAGGCCTTTTTTGTACGTCTTTAGAATACCTACATCTACCAATGCTCCACCGTCTAGCATAATTAGTTATACGTGATTATACCTACTACTAGGTAATAATAGTTTAAAACGATCACTGCTGGAAACACAGTCGTGTTTTTCATATCTTGCCTCGAGTACGGCAAAACACAACGGTTGTGTTTGTTGTATGGGAAAACGCCACGCGCGTGCAGAGCTGCACCCGTGGCTAGACAAGCAAAACGGCTCAGCAGTCATAGTGTTAAACCCTGCATCTATACTCAATACAAATAAATAAAATTGAAGTGTCTGTTTGGCATATTAAAATAACCGCTTTTTACTACAAGCATATGAATGTGTATATCCTGTACATATACCAAAATAACATTTTTTACATATTTTGTCTGTCTGTCTATCTGTCTGTTTGTTCCGGCTCATCTCTGGAACGGCTGGACCTATTTTGACGGGACTTTTACTGGCAGATAGCTGATGTAATAAGGAGTAACTCAGGCTCCTATTTAAAAAAAAAAAAAAAAAATGCTTGAATCCCACGTGGAAGAACTCGCGAGCACAGCTAGTCTACAATATATTGACGCTAGAAAGCGTAAACGCTGTAACCTTGAAACGCAAAATTATTCACCAGAGCCAAAAAACTTTTTGTTTGTAGAAAAAAAATCATAACTCAATATCTACTCGACCTAAACACGTAAATTTTGGATATTTGGTGTGTTACATACAAAGCTACAATACTGCTACCTTGGTTATATCCTAAAGTTCCTAGGGGACGTTGAAATGTGGGTTACAGCGATTGTTTCCAAATATGTAAAAAAAGTCTTTTCTAGTCGGTCAAACGGTTACAGCGTTTACGCTTTCTAACGTCGATATATAGTTAAGGTGTATAACATAATGTGCAAATAATTAGCGCTATGCTGTGTCAATTATAACGAATTTACAATGTTATTTGTTACGGCAATTGATTAATACAATTTAAAATCAAATGACAAGTCCTAAACATTAGGAATAAATTCCATAATTTCCCAAAAGTCAATGCCTAAAAGTTAAAGGGGTATTGCACCAGAGCCGAATCAATAAAAATACATTTGTTTTGAGTATCAATATAAATAAACTCATAACACAAAACGTAAAAAAAAAAAACAAAGTAGCCGATAACAAACAAAAAACGACGAAGATTTGAACGTATCGAAATTGATTTTTACAAAAGTTTTTTGGTTTAGTAATTTAAGACCTATATCTCTTATTTTAAAATCTTTTGAAATTTGCATTAAATGTCAAAAAGCCATTGCGCTTTCAACCATCATTGACTCAAGCAATTATTACTGGATTGTCAGAAAACCGATGTTTACACTAACTCTACTCTGTTTCAGATCGTAAACACTAATATATTTACTAGAAAAAAACGGGTCTAATTCGCTTAGAATATCAAAATAGACCCGTTTTTGTCTAGTAAATATGAATTTAGTCGCGAAGCTTGAAAAACTTCTATAGAACATTTCAACAACAAAACATTAAGAATATCGTCAAGCTAAATGAGTAAAAAAAATGTTCAAATCACACGTGCCTTGCCGTGACGGACATAGTCGTGCCTACCTACACTTGCCATTGACGGCGCAACCTGACCGTGAGCAAGGCCGTGGATTCAACTACGGACGATAATTTATTCTTTGTGTTGTGGCGCAAGGCATAAGGCTATTTCGTTTCGAGAATAGATTTAGATTATCTTTAAACTCAGAAATATATAAAAAAGTGAAATATTTAAACATTACGAAGTTACAAATTGATTTCACACAATAAACCTACTTACTAGACAAAGCGGCCAAGTGCTAGTTGGACTTGCGTACTGAGGATTCACAAATCGTAAAATATGCCAATATAAGCGCCATAAACGTCATATCTTTTGACCACGTTGACTTTAAAGTTTGATTTTTTTCACAGCTGAAAGAGACTGTAGAAATGTATCGAGATAAAGTTGATATCAATAACGCGGATATTTGATATACATTTCAAATTGATACCGTTTCACACTGTCTATACTATACTTCGATATGAAATCATAAGCAAGAAATGGCAATTAAAAAAATAAGCAAATATTAATCGCAAGTTTGTACTTTCGTGCAGATATTTTCACGTTTCAAAATGATCCAAGTACCTACTTTTGCGAAATTAAATGAGTTCGGTGCGTGTCAATATTCGAGAAAACCTCCCAGACATCCAATTAAATTCTTGTTCATCCAAATCGATGTTCCGACCTAGGTAAATGAGGTGTTGGTTGAAGCATTGTACCTAGTAACAAGATTGGCCAGAGAGCCTGCCGTTACTTGTGGCACTTAACAAATTGTAGTATTCACCGCGTTCACATAATAATTATGGAACCACAAACGGAATCGTTTATTGTTTTTGCGGTTTTACGATTTCGTTACTATTACAACCAAACGAAATACAAATATGTATAAAGAAGCTTACATAATTATCTCACTGATATTATAAATGCCTCTTCTGCAAAAGACTGCCTAGGCTAAATTAGCCAGATATTCAACCGCTAAATTTTATCTACGTATCACGAAACTGTATATATATATATATATATCTATATATATATTATATATATATATATATATATATATATATATATATATATATATATATATATATATATATATATATATATATATATAATATATATATATATATATATATATATATATATATAATATATATATAGATATCATGATATCAGATCGTAGATAAAATTTAGTTTAATTTATAAATAAAATTTATATATTTTATTTATATTTATATATAATATCTAACGCCTGGTACCTGAATGGGTAGGTATGTATTATGTATGTATATCGTTTTTGGGTTTTTTTTTCAAAAATGTCACGGTTCTTTGTAGTGACCTCACTTATAAAAAATGCCTTCGGCGCAGCTTTAATCAATATTTACGATTTTACTCTTCAGCGGAGGTGTTTTGAAATAACTTGTTTACCAAATAATATATCCCTTTTAAAAGGATATTTTGAGCTAATGGACTTGCTTGGTTATGTGTCCAGTGTTTTTGTCACTAAAGCTGCGGACGTGATTGCCTCGGTGTATTATAAAAAGATCCGTGATAATATATAGAGATAAAGTTAGGTTTTGGTTGCAAACAGAAATACTTATATGAATAATACATTGCAGTGGTTAAGCCGATATGGGTTGATGGTGACGATAAAAAATGGACAGCATTATTGGTTGCTTAGCATTGTGCTTGTTAAGTAAAGTTTATTTTAAACGCAATCAATTTGACTTTCGTTAGTTAAGTGTTATTTGTTAAAAAATATAGTAGGAATAAATAATGCATCAATAATGCATGCTGATTTAAATTATATAGGACAAATGCCTAAGCAGTCGAGGTAGCGCGAAACAAGTTTTTTATAATGAAGAAGTTACATCATTTTATGTTCAGCATACGTTTGCATTTTATTTACTTATTCAGAGTCTGTTGAACTTCTTGGAAGATTTATGGGAATCAATCTGTCATTGTATTTAATTATTTGTTTGGATTTTTTGTTTACACATTTTATGTGAATTCTTGTAGATTGCTTGCCCAATAACTGCAATACTTTACATGCGACTATTTACTCCTCTTCTTTCCACTTCTTTCTTTCCTCCTTTTTCTTATGTTTACTCTCATCATCTCTTCTTCTTGTTCTTTCTCTTCTTTTCCTCTCTTTTTTTCTTATATCCTTTATCCTACTCTAAAATGACAAACGTGAGAGATTAATTAAGTTTGTATACAATTTCCAAATAAATGACAGTGGCTCCACACTAACCTCAGACTCCAATCACTGATGGATCCGGTGATGGTCGAAATTTCCAACGATGACTTGTCAAAATTCATTTTCGTATTGTCTACTTTCCACCAACAGCGGAGGCGTCTATTAGCCGGCGCTATAATATAACCTTCGGTGACGTCATTGGACGCTATAATGTAGCGTCAGCGAAAGGTTGACTTTGAAAACAAGACAGCGTGGTTTCCTAAAGAGCGTTGTTTGGACCGTAACATCAATAGCGGAGCCGCCATTTGCATGACGGCCGTAGTTTATTAGGTCGTTGAAGGGTGTTCAAAAATTCCACGTGTCTACGGACATCTTTTTATGGCCATCATGCCGCTAAATAACGCCACCACTATTGGAGGAAACTAAAACTAAACTACATGCCCAACACGTCATCTCGGTGTCAATTATTGGGCATATTATGACACTTTAGAGCCTATGTCTCAGGTAACGAGCGCAGTGCAGTGCCCCACAAGATTATACAATACAAAGTTCTGGGTGGCACTATAACTGATATGAGCAAGCGTAGCGCTTACCATCAGGTGAACGAAATGATCAGCTTGTCACTTAGTCAAAAAAAAAATCGCCGTGAGCGCAGAAACTTATTTAGACAGCTGCTTTTGTATCGATAACTGGATGGGCCCGATCATGGAAACCTGAATGATGGGACGAGATGAGGTAATATATCACGAAATCCTATATTCCAACAACGTTCATGTCAGCGCGCGCTGCCTCGTGGCTGTTAACTGAGTTACGAGTCTGTCAATCACATTGGTCCGGATAGCGCGAAAAATTGACTTTTCAGGAAATCGGACGCGCGCGCTAGTTCAATTGAAAAATCGTACGTATGGTTTACGGACCGTCCATTTAGATTCCCGTTTTCTCTGTTAGGGGGATTTCCAGGGAGGAATAGTGGAATAAGCCCACTTGAAAGGGGGAGGAGGTATAGCAAAAATCACGAAACATCACAAGGCCGAATGGGGGTGTAGTAAGATATCACGAGTATTTATTTTTTCGTAAAAAAAACTGATTCTTTGTATTATAAAATACACGTGAATTAGGGAGGGGAGGTAGTCTTAAAACTCACGAAGTATTACTAAAGAAGAGGGGAGGTTAAAAAATGATAAAAAAAACTTCGCGTGATTCCTGATTCATCGCGGCCCTATATAATATATCAATTGACATACGAAGACACAGAAAAATATCAACAAACCCGTTTAATAGGAGTTCGCATAATGACTCAGTCAATAACAGCTCCAATATGATTTTTATTGTGAGACGCACTAAATTAATATGTATGCCAACTATTCTACTATTAAACCCTCTATTTTTATATTATACCTTCACGTATTTGAACCTATAAATTCAAACATATTTTTTAAAATATTCAAACCTAACCGTGAAGGAGCAGTAGGTACAACCGCAGCCGCAAGTCGTGTGCACAAGATTCCTCGCTAAGCCACAAGCGATCGTGCTCTTTTTAAAGACATTCAACTAATTACTCGGGGTTTTAGCAGGAAACCGACAAAATGGCGTTGTTGGGTTTGTTTTTATTTGTTTTTTTTAACTTGTGTTTCTTAATGGTGATGGAAGATTAACCAACATCCTTACTAATATTATAAATGCGAAAGTTTGTGAGTATGGATGTATGTTAGTTCCTCTTTCACGCAAAAACTACTGAATGGATTCGAATGAAATTTAGAAAACAAATAGTTTATAAACTGGACTAAGTGATAAGCTACTTATTAAAGCGAAAAAAGGATTGTAATGCGTTGAAATAGGGGATGAAAGTTTGTATGGAAGTTTCGTCATTTTTGTAGCTAGAAGCTTGAAAATTATTCTTTAGGCTTTTGGTTAGATATACATAAATATGACATTAAAATGTTTACCCTTAAGGGGGTGAAATAAAAATTGGGGATGATAGTTTGTATGGAAATATGTAAGGTTTCGGCTAAGCCACTGCACCGATTTTAAAAATATTTTCACTTATGGAAAGCTACTTTAGCGAATAACTATCAGCAAGTAACATAGACTATATTTTATCCCCGTATTCCCACAATAACGAGAACTACGCGGGTGAAACCGCGGGGCGCAGCTAGTACGAAATATAATGTATATCGCTAATGCCTTTAATAATTAATAACTAGCTACTGGAAGACTACAACGTAACGGGACCTAACTACTACTTACAAATTTTGGACAGCCATTACAGATGAGCCTAATTGTCCATAAGTAGAATGTAATGGCACTTAGGTTACTCATGAAGGTAACTTAAATGTTTAATGGCTAACCCAGCGTACACAATACGCTGGTGGCACTGCCTTGTTGAATTACAACGCTTTGCAATTACCTGCAATTGGAAGTTTTCCCGAACTAATTCATATAGACAGAAAACTATCACGCAATACAACGCAGCAATCCACCTTTGCTAGATATTCATCCGCCAAGCAGTAGTGTGCAAACATTACTGTGTTCCGGTTTGAAGGGCACTACTTCCAGCGAAATTACTAGACATATGAGACCTTAGAGCCGATGTCTCAGGGTGACGAGCGCAGTGCAGTGCCTCGCATGATTATGCAATGCAAAGTTCTTGGTGGCGCTGTTACTGTTATGGGTAGGCGTAGCTCTTACCATCAGGCGAACGACTTGCTCGTCTTGTCGCACTGTTAAATTAAAAAAAAACTCGCCAGCGGGTTTGGCTATTGGTTCTGGTTTTGCCAGTTCACTTACAAAAAGGGAATATTGTTGCGAGTTCTAAGAAATTGTCTAATTATTCTCACATTTGTCCACACGGTCCTTCACAGATACGATACAAAGTAAATCCCCGGGAACAAACCCCAATTTAGAAAGTTCCAAGGCTTCCCTTTCATGTATTCAGTTCTGTTTATACGATGCCCTGGGACAGGCCGGCCCTGGGGCAGGCCGGCCCTGGCTCGGACATTCACTGACATATGAGAATGAGCCAGATAACATTACTAGCAACTTAATACTACTACGTAGAGTGTAGATAGATTAACTCCAGGTCTAAAACAAAAATCGGTTTTTATGTGTAACGAGCTGGCGCTGGAATTCCCGTATTCCCGTAAAATATCTCAACTTTCTCGGGAAAAAAACGCTCATGTCACTTAGTAATGTTGCGTTCTATCTGTGAAATAATTTTTAGAATGAGAGTAGCTGCGCCCCGCCTTTTCACCCGTGTAGTTCTCGTTTTGTCCCACGGAAGCATACTATTGGGATAAAAAGCACTCTATTACTCAATCCTGGTTATAAATTATCTGTGTTCGAAATTTCATTCGAATGCGTTCAGTAGTTTTTGCGTGAAAGAGAAACAAACATCCATCCATTCGCACAAACTTTAGCATTTATAATATAGGAAGTAGAATCAGTAGTTTCACAGATTATCTATTCAGCTTTTCACCCGCGGTATAATTGTTTACCCGCAGGTATACGGATACGTCTGGATACGTCTCGCACAGGACCGGAATAAGTGGCGTGAAGGAGAGGAGGCCTATACCCAACAGTAGGTTGATACGGGCTGAGATGATGATGATGATGAGGAATACGGATTTTTTCTGGGATAAAACATAGATTATATAGCATTAAGGGATAACTTAGCTTCCTTTTACTGAGATAATTTATAGAATCAGAATAATTTAATGGATTAGTTCCTACAAAGAAAAAAACTTTACCAATTCCGAATACTAGTGTAGAGAATGTAGAAGTGTAGACAATGGATGCTCTTGTCGCTCATAAGGCTCTCTTCCAGCCAACCTTAAAATGCAGAAGCATAACTGACGGTGCGGAAGCGGTGGTGGCCTAGTGGGAGAACGTCCGCCTTCCAATCAGAAGGTCGGGCACGTACCAATGTGTTTCTGTAAAACATATGTACGTAATTATCACTCGCTTTTCGATGAAGGATAACATCGCGAGGAAACCCACATACCTACCCGAGAATTATTTTGGAGGTAGGTATGTTATCCACCAATCCGGACTGGGCCTCCGTGGTGGATTATGGCCTAACCCTCCTCACGAAAGTGAGGAGAGACCCGTGCCCAGCAGTGGAACGTTATGGGTTGATGATGAACTGACGGTGGTGTATTTCAAGCGGATGGTTTATTACATATTATGCGGGTTTTGCTTACAAAGCGGGGACTTCCGGTCGCATTGAAACTAGACAAAACGTCTATAGTTCCAAGCATTTTGATATTCGCAAAAAACAACTGTACCTACTTATCGGTTATGGGCAGACATGGCGCTTGCCATCAGGTGAACGATCTGCTCGTTTCCTTACACAGTAGGAACAAAAAAAGCTTAATAGCTAAGTTTAAATGTACTGTACTTAAAATAAATAAATCCATGAGCCTTGCCAAACCATGCTACATCGATAAAAAAGAAATCAATGCGTTATGACCACATACGAGCATGTGTGTGTGTGTGTGTATTATGTACATAGACCCTAACGAGGATTCCCTGTATCTAGGGAATCAGGAAGCTCACAGTTCCTACAAACACCCAGGCTCAGGGCTGCTTCCCTGCCTCGTGTTGCCTTATTAGAATATTTTCTTAAATTCTTCCCCTGTGCGGGAATCGAACCCGCTACCTCGCGCAACACTTCCGAACAATTTTGAGCTAATGGAGTTATCCCTATGAATGATGAATATTGCTTTCAAGTACAATGATATTTAGTTGTTATCACGCCTAAATAACTCTTATTTGTTATCATAACATATAAGTAATTGGAAAAGACCGGAATTCCACTCGGTGGACCGCCTTATATCTCCAATTTCCTTAATTAGAGGATGTAGGTACAATCGGCATCAGAAGTCAGGTCTCTGTCAGCCATATTAGGACAGTATAAGATAAAGAAAACATTGCTTTTTCATAAAACAGGAACATTTGATTTTTTTATTTAAATAACAACCGTACAGTCAGCCGGGAAACAAAATAAATTAATTCAAATAGCAAGGAATACAAATATTTGATTACACATCAGTTTACTAAATACAGAAGGTTAGAACATATAGAAAACGAAAACAAATGTTATATGCTGTGTTCCGGTTTGAAGGGCATTGTTTCCAGCGAAATTACTGGGCATATGAGACTTTAGATCCGATGTCTCAGGGTGACGAACGCTGTGCAGTGCCGGCCAGGATTATGCTACCCAAGGTTCTGGTTGGTGGTGTTGTGACTGCTATGTGCAGGCGTAGCGCAAATAAATAAATAAATAAAATGCGAATCTATCGGTGATATTACTCTTGCTATCTCTTATAAAGTAGAGACATAAAACTAGTTCCACCCTTCGGCTGCACCTACAGTATGCTCGTTTCCCCCCTGTTTTTTATTCTTTATGATAGAGAAACGTAGTATGTTTCCCATGGTAACACGATGCTGTCATTTTAATCCTATCCTACTAATATTATAAATGCGAAAGTTTGTGATAATGGATGGATGGATGGATGTTTGTTCCCCTTTCACGCATAAACTACTGAACCGACTCGAATGAAATTTGGAACACAGATAGTTTATAACCAGAATTGGTCCGGTAGTATGTTCCCGTGGGGCAAAACGGGAAATACGCGGGTGAAACTGCGGGGCGCAGCTAGTTTACTATATTTTTGATATTTAAATAAATAATATGGCGGCACGACCACTTACCTAGATCCTGACCCCTAACTATGATTCCCTGTATCTAGGGAATCAGGAACTTCGAGGACCATGGTTCAGTGGTGGTGGTGGAGTCAATCATTTCTTTTTTTTTTTCTCCCGTATATTGATTTTTTTTTATCTGTGGACATAAATTCAGTTTCTGTACTGTACATATCATTAACCAATAATTTGAATGCCAATAGTGATAGGTGCTCGCTGTAGTGAACTGTACCACGTAAGCCAAACATATTAAGTTCTTATTTTCCTGCAGTATATTTTGTAATCATCTTACTTTTCGTCGATATTAGCTCTTATTATATTTCCATGGACAACTTCGACATTATTTGCTGAACAGGAAAATTGTCAGTCGCAGGCCTGAATTACCCATCGAACACGTGAAACCGAACGCCATGATTAACTCGTCTGAGTCACGCGTAGGCCGTGACGGCCTAATGAAAGAGTTGTAATTTGAACCGCCCCAATTATGTCCTCATATCGCTGGAGTGTCCGAGTCTTACTCACGCATGAGAGAGCAGAGTGAGCAGAGTTCTAAAAAAATAATACTGATGATGTCGTACGAATATATAAACTTTAATTGAGCCAACAGAAGTGCGAGTTAGGTTCCGGAAAAGATTTGTGTGAACCATGGGTATTGGTAGGAATTGCTCTTAGTTTGGGTATTAGAGGAGCCGTGGTTCTAGTAATTGATTCCCTAAATACTAAGAATCGTAGTTTGGGACAAGTTCTATGTATGCGATCGTGGCACGTTATTTATTCATCTAAGTGCAAGATGAAATTTTAAGGAGATTTATTGTATTATGTATAATTATGGGAGTGTTAGGGTGAAAATAAATAATCACCAAGTTTTCAGTAAGGCAAAGACGATACATATAAGTAAACTTTTCACTCTTCTCACCCCCATCATTGTAGACCGCTAGTCTAACTGCAACTCGCGTTATTTCTGGAGATTTATGATATAGGGTTCTGAGAGAACACTGTATATCTGCATATACAGTTTTGAGCCCGCCATGACGCCTGACCCAAGAGACAAACCAGTGTCCACGTCAATGGTACACGTATTTTCATTCTTTTTACCAAATGAGCGAACCCTGTAAAAATGCCCGCGGATGCTGAGGATGCATCCGCGGTAACGTCCAACCAGGACTATTTACCACAGCCTAAATAGCGGCAGTACCTATTTTTTCTGTACTTCTTTCCAAGGCACAGTCAATCAAGGCGAGATTTTAATAGAATAGAATAGAAAACTCATTATTGTACACCAAAATAAATAAACACAATACAGAAAAATTACAGTAGGTAAAGAAATAAATAAAAAATTGTTATTTAAATGCGTGCGACGTGAGAAACGCCTTATACTTAAATAAATCATAATTGTACATCGTACAAATCAATGTACTATGTACCTACCGTAACGGCAGCTATGCATATCTTCTTCAGTTGGGTACAAAACTAATTTTCCTTGCGCCGGGGCCGTCCTAAACGATTTGTCCCCAAGACGTTTGTACCTAAGTAGCTATTCACAAAACTTTTTCCAATAATTCATAAAAAAGAAATTGGGAAGCGAAATATTTATTTTTCTTCGCCGACTTTTGCGTGAACGAAACTGGACATTGATTTTTTATCCTAAATGTCCTCTTAACTAAATGTGAACAGGAAAACCCTTGGTATTGAAACCTAGGGACAGTTTTCAATACGAAGTGCCGAAAGCAATAAAAGAAAAGGAAAAAGAGAGTTATTTTTTGTTCGTAAAGTAGTGTTAATGACCATTATTATAATTATTATTTCTTTCTCTACAAACCAAAAATAATTAAAAATAATAATCTAATAGCTCGACAATACAATTCACAAGTTACTTAGTTTTCACTTCTATCGGCAGTCCCTAAAGACGGAGAGGAAAATTACGACTGTGTAATAATTTTGGACTCAGCGATTTCACCGTAATACACCCACGTTACTACTGACCGTAATTAGGGACTACGACTCCTATCCTACTACATACTAATTAAGAGTCATGTCAAGATTCGCCTAAGCGGATAATACGAAAAGATGACACGAACCACAATCTACGATTCCACACATTTATTACAGCCGCAAAGGTTTTTATCTTTCCGCTCTGTTCCAAAAGAACTTATTAAAACCCAGTCTACAAAGAGGAAATGATATCGTCAAATTGAAATGAAATGATATTCTTTGAGATGGATCTGCGCTAGGGTTTAATAATTCTGCTCTATTGTCGGTTTGGGAAATTACCTCAAGTGGCTACCTACTTAGGTAAGCTTAGCTATAGGCACTTAGATAGTAGATTGTGTAAGCTTTACTCCAGTGGTTCAAAGTAGATTGCTCGGGTTGGCTTTGGGCATGTGCAATGAGCCGTCGCTGCTTGCAAGTTCACGGTCATAGTTAAATGGATTGCCTCTTTGAGGAACATTGTGCTATTGTAGTTACGTAAGAGATGGGTACGAGACAGGTAGGTAAGGATTAACCTGCTTATGCTCGTTTTCAATAGAGACGCCTAAATCTGGTGCTTAGTGAGAACAGACAACCCGATTTTCATGTGTGGGTCACGATTGTGGCACTGGTGATATTAGATGCGGTTTTCAGGCAAGGTGTTTTAGATGACGGGTATCATAATATCATATCGATTGGAAAAGTTCGCTTTTAAGTTTTGTGAGATTTAGTGGTTGTAATGGTAGGCTTCTTCTGCAATAAACCGCCTGGTGACTATTGCCAGACATTCATCCGCCGCTCAGTAGTGTGAAATCATTACTGTGTTCCGGTTTGAAGGGCACTGTTTCCAGCTAAATTATTGTGTACACGAAATTCAATAGAACCAAAGTCTCAAAGTGACGAGCGCAGTGCAGTGCCGCACAAGATCGGGTTGCAAAGTTCTAAATGGAACTGTAAATGTTATGGGCTGGCGTAGCTCTTACCATTAGGTGAGCAGCTTGCTCGTCTCGTTACTCAGACAAATAAAAAAGCACATTATGCCTTTTTAACTATTTTTGAAGACGTTGGCTCATTTTCAAAACATCTGGCGTTTTGGGCAGGTATGGAAACTGTTAGGGCTGTCTAAACCAAGCCGAGGCCAACTAAATCCTGTCTCTATAATATTGTCCAACCATATTATTTTCATATGTCCAACCAAATTATTTTCAAGGCATTTTAGGGCTTTACCTGCATCTCAGGTAAAGCCCATCAGGTGAATGTCTTCCTCGTTTCGTTAATCAGTCTAATTGAAAAAAGCTGGGATTTATTTACACACACATCGCACCATTGTTGAAACACGAAAGAAAAATAATCAATAGAATAATTATTCATCACCCCTACAGTACACACACAGATGTAACAAAATATAATGCAGCGTGCAATTTGCGCCACATTCACCCTAGCTCGCTCTACCGAGTCATATTTTCACGGATGGCTATTTTTGGCTTTAGATTTGCCCGCTGCCATATTCGTTGCTGCTGGGTGTGATTGCTCCAGGATAGGGGTGGCTTGCGGACAAATAACTTTGGATACCTTCGGATATAGAAAATCGTGGAAAAAAAAAATCCGGCATCCTGGAGCAGTCTTAAAGTCTTGAGAGCTCGTCTCATTCTAAGCTAAACGCGTCCACATCTACCCTATGGTTGACGCCAGGTTTTTTTAGTGGGAGGTCTCTTCTGCAAGAGATCACCTAGATTTATCCGCCAATCGGTAGACTGCTAATATTATTATGTTCCGGTTTGAAGGGCATTGATTCCAGCGAAATTACTGGGCATTTGAGACTTTAGAGCCGATGTCCCAATGTTTTTTGTACCAATATACCAAGACTGTTACGCCTTCTGTCGACTGTCACCCAGAGACCAGCATCAACAATCCTTTCTTCTTCTTTTAACTATCATCTTTTCCTTCCTGCTGTGATATAATATTTTTAGGAACTACTCCAAAATAAGATTAAAAAAAAGATAATTTCAACAACATAATTACATTTTAATTCACTAATAAATTATTTTTAACAAAACGAAAACTCTAACTGAAATAAGAACAAAATTACACAAAACAAACCTTAAAACAGTAACTTTAAACACAATTATAACAATTTAATAAAAAACAAGCAGATCGCTCACCCAAACCGATGTTACCGCCGTAAAAGCCAAGCGCAGAATGACCCTCCAAGCCTGGCGTTGACGGCTTATATAGGTTTGGGTGACGTCAGTTTTCAAGATGGCGACTATAACCTAACACGGCCTATCCTGAACATGTGTCGTCCTCGACAGCATCTTGTGGACCTGTTCGGCTATCCTGAGATGACCGCCTGGCATTGTCAGCACCAACAGCCGGGGTTGATTCTTGCGCGTGTGAGAAAGAGTCTTCCTACGAGTCTCATTATCTGAAATAGATTGTTATTGGCACACTCCCACACGTAATACACGTTCATTCAATCATGTTCACGCAATCTCTATACTCGTCACACTTCACACACTGTCACACTTCTTTCATCCATCCACAAGAGACGTCTCGTCATACATCATCTTTTGTTACCAAGGGCAAATACAAAGCTGACTTGTACGCCCATGCAACCAACACGTATCGGACTAGGCTAACAGCCATTCCGACATCTTTCACGATGTAGGTACGCGCAGTTAGCTACTCTAGGCAGATACAAAGCTGAATTGTTCGCCCAAGCAACTATCACATATCGGACCAGGCCCACAGCCATTCCGATATCTCTCACCATGTAGGTATGTAACTAGCTACTGTAGGCAGATACAAAGCTGAATTGTTCGCCCAAGCAACTATCACATATCGGACCAGGCCCACAGCCATTCCGATATCTCTCACCATGTAGGTATGTAACTAGCTACTGTAGGCAGATACAAAGCTGAATTGTTCGCCCAAGCAACTATCACATATCGGACCAGGTCCACAGCCATTCCGATATCTCTCACCATGTAGGTATGTAACTAGCTACTGTAGGCAGATACAAAGCTGAATTGTTCGCCCAAGCAACTATCACATATCGGACCAGGCCCACAGCCATTCCGATATCTCTCACCATGTAGGTATGTAACTAGCTACTGTAGGCAGATACAAAGCTGAATTGTTCGCCCAAGCAACTATCACATATCGGACCAGGCCCACAGCCATTCCGATATCTCTCACCATGTAGGTATGCAACTAGCTACTGTAGGCAGATACAAAGCTGAATTGTTCGCCCAAGCAACTATCACATATCGGACCAGGCCCACAGCCATTCCGATATCTCTCACCATGTAGGTATGCAACTAGCTACTGTAGGCAGATACAAAGCTGAATTGTTCGCCCAAGTAACTATCACATATCGGACCAGGCCCACAGCCATTCCGATATCTCTCATCATGTAGGTAGCTAAACAATACAGAAAGATTTCCATTCATTGAGCATCAGCATCACGACTTTTCATATCACGGGGATAAATTTGTATGTCAGTCGTCAGTTAGGAAGTCATTATAAAAACAGTAAATTGTAATAAGGAGTAACTATATAGGGGCCTGCGTGAGATCTCACTTGTATGGAACTTACAGAGGGAGGAACGTGAAATTCAAAGCCGCAATAATACTGTCGCACAATAAAGGAAAACTTACTCTCGAAGAAAGCAGCGCAAGTTTCAGGGCACCACTCTCCTTTCCACAGCACCATATACTCGGCGGCAGCCTGCGTAGTTTTTCCGTATGCGCCACTTAAGAGCTTCAACCCATACCGTCCACTGGGCAATATTTTTATAACCTTGTAGGGACCACGCATCCCAGGATCTAATTTGCCTGTAGACTGAGAGTATTTTATAACGAAGACCAAATCATTAAGGTTGTAACATTTTGATGGCCGTCGTTGTTGATTGGCGTAGGTATCTTGCCGAGCTCGGTTTTCTGCAAGTAGGCCCCTGGCTCTGCTTCGACACAACTCGCACCACGATTCTCTGTTCGTGTCACCTTCCTCACGAACTAGATCGCGAACTAGAGAATTGATGACAGGAGTGCTGGCTTCAACTCCAATGAGAAGTTGGAGTGGAGAAGTCTGCGTCGTCTTCTGCTTTGTTATATTTAAGACCAGCTGCAACCTCCACAGGGCTTCCGACCAGGACGAGTCATTATGTCCGACTTCTATTCGGACCATGTTCAGGACAGTGCGCGCATATTTTTCCACTTGGCCGTTAGAGTGGTGCATTTCCGGAGTGATATAGTGGATGTCGCTACCTAACTCATGCACCCATTGTACGAACTGAGCTGACTCGAACATACGTGCGCGATCAGTTACCAAGAGCTTTGGCACACCAGACATAGATATGGCGCTCTTAAAAACTCGAATGAGCTCAGTGACGTCTTGTCGATAGATGGGGTACAGTAATGTAAACTTTGTAAAGGCGTCGACAATTATTAAGACGAACTTGAAGCCGTCAGACTCAGGGAGGGGACCGAGAGCATCTACATGAACCGTGCTGAAAGGTTCGTCGAGTTTTTCCCAAGAAGTTATCAATTAGTGAGGTTAATGTGCATTTTGCCTGTAGACACGGTTGTCAACGCGGTACCCGAAATAAGAAAAGAAAATGCGTTTATTATTGACATTAGCTTTTGACGGTCAGGGCCTTAGAAGTGGTGTTTTTATCTCGGGTTCCTCGTTCCTACGAGGGCTTGGTACGGCGGCAACATTATTGATGTTTGCATGTGTGAGATATTGCCTGTCTTTTGTCAAATAACGGTTGAGTATATCTGTCCCGATTATGATTGGAGTACTAACACAGTCTGCTGGAACGACCACCAATTCTACTTCAACCGTAATGTCAGACAATTCAACGTTTAGCGTGACATAGCTATCTGCTTTTACCTCCCCGTTACCGAACACTTTCAGGTCATACTGTAAAGGCTTGAGTTCGCACGAGAAATATTTTACAGCGCCAGATGATATCAACGAAACCTCTAACGCACCACTGTCTATGAGTAGATCAACAGGGATGCCTTAGACTACCGCGGACGTGATGTTGTTGTCAACTGTTAGTGAATTGTTATTTTCGCGGCATAAATTAACGTTGCGTTGATTGAGTGTTTCTTTCCGGCCTATCCTTCGCGAAACACCCTGACTCGATATGACCTGGTTTCTTACAGAAAGTGCAAACTTGCGCCATTTTGGGTCGTTTGGTACATGTTTGACTTTTGTGACCCATCTGGCCGCAGGTAAAACACTTGAAATTACTTTCGTTATTAGTTTGGTTATTGTGTACGCGTGGTCTTTGGAACGGTGCGCGGACATTGTTTGATGAACAGCCTGGCTTTGAGTAGATCGACAGGAACGACACTAAACTCTCTGTTGTCAAGTTAGCGTTAGTTGCGGCAGCGTGCACCTGTGCGTCGGTGATGCCGCGAATTACTATTTTGACCATTAATTCCTCATTGAGTCCCTTAACGATGCGCAAACGCAGCAGACTACGACGGGCATATTCGGCGTACGATACGTACTTTTCAGACGTTTTATTCATCACCTCAAAAAGGATATTTGCATAATCTAGTTTACGTGAGCAAAGTGGCTTAAAATCACGCTTAAAGTTAGACCACGACCTATCAGGTGTCACCCACTCGTTGAGCCAAGTCTTTGCGTCGCCCTTCAAACAGTTAGCTACGCGCGAAAGGGACTCACAGTCCTCCCATGAATTTGAACACTGCTCGATCTACCTCTTCACACCAGGTATCAATATCATGGAAGGACGGATCGAAATTCGACACAAAGTAATGCTGTGACCTACTGGGAAGGCCCTTAATAACCTGTAACAGTGTTTGAGCCGTGGCGGAGGCTTCACTCTGACGGTCGTATACATTATTACACTTAGGGGCACTTGTATTCGTGGGAATACTCAGTATTCCCCACAACCGATGATTTTACTTCACTGTCGCTGCACCGAAGAACGTTTGAAATAACTGCAGGCAGTTCGCACTCAGGTGGAGCTAACGCGGATCTATTATGGTCGCTTTCGAGCCGATTCAAGCGTGTTAAAATCGCAGACAAAGTGTTTTGCAAAGGATCCGTATCCTTGCACAGTGGCGACCGACTACAAGACCTAGATCTATCCCTACGACTGCGGTGACGCGACCTGCCTGATTTTTTCTTTCGTTTGTCACGATCGTGACGGTTTTCACGATCAGACATCTTACGGTTTTTATTGAAACAAAGTGAGGGTAGTTTTGTGAAACTGTTCTTACTAAAAATTCAATTAATGTGGCCGTAGAAAGAGTTTGAATCCCACTTCTGATTTTAGGAACTACTCCAAAATAAGATTAAAAAAAAGATAATTTCAACAACATAATTACATTTTAATTCACTAATAAATTATTTTTAACAAAACGAAAACTCTAACTGAAATAAGAACAAAATTACACAAAACAAACCTTAAAACAGTAACTTTAAACACAATTATAACAATTTAATAAAAAACAAGCAGATCGCTCACCCAAACCGATGTTACCGCCGTAAAAGCCAAGCGCAGAATGACCCTCCAAGCCTGGCGTTGACGGCTTATATAGGTTTGGGTGACGTCAGTTTTCAAGATGGCGACTATAACCTAACAATATTATATCTGAAACTGCATTTTCCCGACATAAAATGAAACCTGCAGCACACGAAATTAAAGTAGTGGAGTAAAAGTATTTTCAGATTCGAATTAGTATGATTCGGGAAAGGTTAGGTGAGGGTAGGTTTTCGTAGGTTATTCGGGTGAGTTGGGATTGGGTAAATTATAAATGTGAAACGTACACCACAGTACCTGTCTAAATTATTCGAAACTTTTATTTCAGATATTTTAACGTAGAGACAAAAAAATCGGTCACAGACGCGTTTTAGATAAATGGAACAAGGTGCCAAACTGTTATTTCAGATCGAGATATGGAACTACTATACTTTTCAACTCGGACATCCACTATTTTGGAAATCCACGACGTCCCTAAAATAACACTAGTTATTCTGTGGCTAGCCAGTTGAATGCGCAATTGTTGTTCAGCCTACAGATTCAGCTGAATAAACGCAGAAATGGTAACACAAAAAGGTGTTCTGAGGTTGCAATACTGGAGCTTTTGGGCTATTAGGCTTTTTACCTGTTTCGGCACAAATTGAATAATCTTCGAGTATGTATAGGTTGTCCACCTGTTTTATCTAAGGGTTTTATTTCTTATCTGCATAATGAGTTCCATGATTGCACTTGTCGAAGTACCTACATCTTCGGATGAGAAGTGGGTTAGTAAGATTTTAGATTCAAATTAGGCCGTAGTTAACTATTATTTTCCTAATGCCCTCGCTATTTTTCCTGATTAGTATCCAAAGGAGTTATGATTTTCGGGTGAATAATAAAAAAAAAATTAAGAAATCAAATAAATGCATACTAATAACGCGTCACGGTCACACATATAGATGCTGATCCCTAAATAGGATTCCCTGTATCTAAGAAATCCGGAACCACAAGAACCATGGTCCCACAAACACCAAGTCATGTAGAGAAGAGTAAAAGAAGAACAAAGATTACATGTCTGTGGGTATGTAATTTTCTTTGACGTTTCACGTAGGTAGTATCTGTAGAACTACTCTTTCGACGCATTGTATAGTCTAACTCCTTAGTTTCTTAAAGTGATCCAGGTGGAGCCCGGGAACCACGGGAGACTCGACGGTGGTCTACGCTGGCTTGACAAAAAATTATATAAGGTATGAAATATATAGGAATGTGGTAGAAATGTAGCTGCGAGGGATCCACCGGAATTAGCTAAATTTTGAAAGTGCCCTATGAGAAAAAGTTTGGGACGATTTAATGTGTGAATAATGAGGTCAGTGAGACATAACATAGGATATTTGAAGGGTCAAGAAAACTCTCTGAAAAGATTTCCCGATGTAGGTAAGAATTACCAAAACCTATAACAGCGGTCAAATTTTGCAAGTTTGCAAGGAAAATAAAAGGTATAAATTTGAAATAAATTATTTAATTAGCATCTGGCGAGATCCGGAAAAAAATGTTACTATTTGCTCACACTGGTGAACGCTGGTCTGTGAATTCTACCTATATACGGTACTATTAACAAATGAAGAATCACATGTTTGAGGAATAAACCAAACTGCGTCACATTTCGGTGTCCCGGCCAAAAACAAAGGTACAACAAAGGTAGGTAAGGTTTTATGTAGAACGTCAAACCTGACGCCGATTATTTTATGATTATGACGCGTTACTATTTCGGTACTACAGACAAAAATACGCACTGGGGACTCGAGATCATCATGCGTGAGAGCTCGCGACGTTCACAATAACAGTAAAAATGAATAATCTATATATACATTGAAATATGTAAATATGTATTCCTATTTCCCTTTGTCACCATGACTTGATAAGAACGACTTATCCGATTTTTCGTTATAAATGTTCGTTTTCACGTTCCGATAAAGTTTTTGAAAATTAGAAAATAATCCCAAAAAGTTGAAATATTTAGAAAAAACTGAATGCTTTTATCTTTGTGTGATTTTTGTATAAAGTCACGGCTTGGCATTTGTTTTTCGCGAACTTTAGTTGTTTATTTTCATGTGTGACATGGGTGGTTTTTTTTTTGCCTGGGAAATGGAGATTTCTCGCGGTAGACGAATTACGCGGGTGAAACCGCAGGGCGCAGCTAGTATAACATAAAAGCTACGCAAGGATTGTTTCTAACTCAGCGCCGTATCCTTGATCGTGACTGCCGGATACTTACAGATCTATGCAGCTATATTAGATACTAGACGGTATGACAACGCACAGTGCTAAGCGAGCGGCCGCGGGAACAGTCAATCGCGACGCGTTGCAATTGGGAATTTACAAAATACGCGTCCGTATAAGGACTTATATCGAAAATGAAGGAACTAAACGGTGAGTTGTTCTCTGTGGTGAAGTTTCATTTCGTGAAGTGCTACTTTATTTTGTTTTTTTTTTATTTTTTTAAATAATGTTGATGAGGTTTAAATCACGAGTATAAAGGTGAGGGTGTATCCGACCGCATCGTCGCTTAACATCGGGTGAGAGAGTGGCCAAATGCGAACCTATTCTCTATTAAAACTACAACATAATTAGTAATAACAATAAAAGACAGATACATTTTCAACTCTAGAGCATTCTTAGGACACTTTGTTTATTGTTATACACATTTATAAATTCGAGTCTTTTCATTAAATGTTATATTATATGCTGGAGCGATAATGTCAGGTTTCAGGGAAATTGCATGCCTTAAAACAAGTACGAGTCAGACTCGCGCTCGAAAGGTTCCGTACCAGAATATTACATTAATTGATTTGTAAATATTTCAACTTTCTACCTGTATTTAATCGCAATTAAGACCGAGTAGAAAGAATTTAAAAAATCACGTTTGCTGTATAGGAGCCCCCCTTAAATATGAATTTTATTTTAATATAATTACTCATTTTTAAGTTAATAATATAACTAAATGTTCTGTGAATATTTGAAGCGTCTACTTGTTGCCGTTATCAATATCGAGCAAATAAATAACGTTTGTTGTATGAGAGCCCCCTTAAATATTAATTTTATTCTGGTTTATATTATTTATTGTTATAGCGGCAACAGAAATACATCATCTGTGAAAAGTTCAACTGTCTAACTATCACGGTTCATGAGATACAGCCTGGTGATAGACGGACAGCGGAGTCTTAGTAATAGGGTCCCGTTTTACCCTTTGGATACGGAACCCTCAAAATATATAATAGTGACTAGGTCAAGTCTAGGTAAGCGTGCACCATCGAAGACCACATTGTCACTTAACATCAGATGAAATAGTGGTCAAACGCGAACCTATTTATATAAAAATACATTCGTCAATCTAATAAAAAAAATTCAAGCGGTTTAAATCAGTTACTAATGTCGTACTGTGCACTCATCTGCTAAAGCCTAACTGCCGCATTCAAAGTAATCAATTAATATCAACATTATATAGGGTAAGGACGTACTTCCCGTAACACCAATCACGTCCTGTAAAACTTTACGTGACTTCAGAGCCGACGTCTCAGGGTGACGATCGCAGTGCAGTGCCGCGCAGGATTATACAATGCAAAGTTCTTGGTGGCGCTGTTACTGTTATGGGCAGGCGTGGCGCTTACCATCACGTGAACGACTTGCTGGTCTTGTCACTAAGGCAAATAAAAAAAACTCATCCACGGAAACTGTGACAGTTACGATACAAAAACAAACCATGAACGATTCAGTTTATTTTTAGCTTCGGTAAATTGCTCTTTAAGCCTAGCGTACGTCGTATTGTTAGCTATTCTGTGGTAAAGTATTTATGATAAATATTGTTGTTTGCTATCCCTTGTACGTAGACAAGCTAAAAATACTCAGCTAGCTCTCAGTCCGATTGTTTCGGAACTACGAGTAGGTAATCGTGGCTTCTCGTTTATTTCGACATCCTTGAGACGCTTAAAAAAACTAAATGTGTGCTGGGACACATAGTAGAAGTAAAACTTCAACAAAAAATTATTAAAAAACAAAGTTTTTTAATGCTTATATCTCCTCTCAACTTTCGTTCGCCTCGCCCGATCACATTTTTCGTAACGCATTCACCAGCTTACTCTCCAATTGAAGCGTGAGTAAAGATGTTTTACTTCAAAAACAAATGGTTTATAGAAGGAACTGGGGAAAACTCGAAAGATACGTTCTGCGGTAACACTGGGTATATTTCTACTATTATCAAATTGATGCCCACTAGGTTTGATGTCGGCATCATCAAAAAGGAGGAACCTACTTATTTATGTGGTCGTCGGAATATAGAAAAATTAGCTTTAGAACCATAATAATAAGCAATACTTAATTTTCATAGCACAAAAGAGTACATAGATAATACGGCCTCCGTGGCGTAAGTGGGCGATGAGCCGACTGTGAAGCGTGAGGTTGTGGGTGCGATTCCCGCACAGGGCAAACCGTTACGTGAACCATATATATTTGCTCCGAGTGTGTGTATCTGTGGGATCATGGTCCTCGTAGTTCCTGATTCCCTAGATACAGGCAATTATAATTAGGGGTCAGGATTTAGTTTATAAAGTCTCTTAAAGGGCCATGGAGCGTGTCATGCTCGGCATTACCGTCATGGACCAGATCCCAAATGAGGATGGGCATGGCATTTAGCTAGACAGGAAGAGAGCAGATAAACTAAGAAAATAATGTAATGGTGGCCAAGACAAGGATAGAGATTTAGAGGCAGACCACCTTTGCCAGATATTCATCCGCCAAGCAGTAGTGTGCAAACATTACTGTGTTCCGGTTTGAAGGGCATTGTTTCCAGTGAAATTACTGGGCATGTGAGACTTTAGAGCTGATGTCTCAGGGTGACGAGCGCAGTGCAGTATCCCGCAGGATTATGCAATGCAGTATTCTGGGTGGTGCTGTGACTTATAAGCAGGCGTAGCACTTACCATCAGGTGAACGAATTGCTCGTCTCGTCACTCAGTAAAATGAAATAAAAAAAAACCTGCCTGATGGCAAGACGACGTCGTCAAGATAGCTAGAAGGCATTGGAGTGGCTTAACGCAACACCGGAAAGAGTGGCGTGCACATGATTAGGTATATAGCCAACTGTAGGTACGTGCGGATGTAAGCTGATATAGATTGACTAAATAATTATGATAATTTCCTCATGCAACTGTAATTGAAAATAATTATCCCTAAACATTTTTACGGCTAATAACGAACTAATTAGGTAGCTTGGAAATATTAACGAGATCGTAACAACAAACTTACTGTTTGCTAAACTTTTTCATTGTGATAATTAGCATTCGCAATACTGACGGGTTGACAGGTAGCATCTATTGAATATTAAATAAGCTGGTACTAAGGTAATTAGCTACTTAGCCTGGGAATAATTAGGAACAATCTAAAAAGCATCCCGGGTTCACAAGCCTACCTGAAAATTCTGATGTGAAGGTGTTGATTTTTTTATTTATATTTCAGTAGGTGTTCGTGTGTGATATTGGTATGATGTTAAATAATTAAGTATGCTTTAGAGTGCACGGGTGTGGGCAAATTATACAAATCCCTTAAAAGTGTAATTTCATGTTCACTCCAAAACTTTTTGTAGTGGAAGGCCTCTTCTGCAAGAGACCGCCTGGGGAAGTACTTTTGCCAGATATTCATCCGCCAAGCAGTAGTGTGAAAACATTACCGTGTTCCGGTTTGAAGATCATTGTTTCAAGCGAAATTACTGGGCATATGAGTCTGGGTATCTATTCTGTGCTTTAGAGCCGATGTCTCAGGGTGACGAGCACAGTGCAGTGCGACGCAGGATTATGCAATACGGGGTTCTGGGAGGTGCTGTGACTGTTATGGCCAGGCATAGCGCTTACCATCAGGTGAACGCATTGCTCATCTCGTCACTCGGTCAAATAAAAAAAAACTTTGCGGAAAATTTAAATAAAGTGTCCACCATTTTATTTAATTGTAACGTTGACTATTGACTGCTCCTTGAATAGACTACTGACTATCTGGGATGCGACGTTTTGAATATTTTGAAAGTATGAATTAGTTGAAATATTTTAATGAGTACTTGACACTGGCTTAATGCATTAATAGTGTGAAGTCAAAACGTAAAAAAACCTTGACTAATCATTGTAAACTTGAGTAAATTAATTATTCGTGTTCGGTGGAGGCCAAGGACAGCCCCATCAAAACTAGGCTTATTAAGTCCGATGTTTCAGAAAACTCTATAATTTATTAATTTTATTTACGTAACCTTATTTTTTTGGATCTACGTTTACGGATAAAGTTATTGAATAAATTATAAGTCGTTTATAAGCCTATTAAGCCTATTTATATCCTATAGTTTTTTAAATAAATTGATAACTCTAACAAACACAAAATAAAGCTAATAACATAGCAAAATACTCAGAATACAGAACTCTGTATTCAATGGCTAAATAATAAGTACAATGGGCAGTCATATTTTCTAAAGCAATCTCTACTAGACAACCTTTAGATGGGCAAGATAGAGAGCAGGAATAGGGTTGGTCTGTTTGACATCAGTATCATAATAGCATTACACATAATTATAAAAAATTTAATTACACAAATTATGGTTTTACCAATATTATAATTGTACCAATAATAAGACAATTTGAACAAAACAAGACATTAAGACATTTTTCTATTTAATTTTATTAAATTATTGTTATTTAAGTTGTGTAAATAAAAAAATTTATACGTTAGCAAAAAAAAAATCAACAAAACATAAATATATTAAACGATATATAAAAGTTATTTTTGTGTACATTTTGATAGAGTTTTATGCTAATTGGTGACGTATTTCAGTGCGGTAGTTATTAGTCAAAATAAAGTTCCTTGGTTGGTACTTATTTCGTAAAAATATAAAAAAACCGGCCAAGTGCGAGTCGGACTGGCGCACGAAGGGTTCCGCACCATTATCTATAAAAACGGCGAGATTATTTTATATTAATTACTTATTTTTAAAGTGAATATAATAACTAAACATTCTGTGAATATTTCGAGCGTCTAGTTGTTGCCATATCAATATCGAGCAAAAACGAGCAAAAAAATCACATTTCTTGTATGGGAGCCCCCTTAAATATTTATTTTATTCTAGTAGTTCCCGTTCCTGTGGGAATACGAGTTGTGGGTACAGCCTTTTTTGCAAAAAACGCTTCCAAGTTTTACGTAAATTATTATTTTTTTCTAGGGTATAGGTACTTAGTAAATAAAAAATATTATAATGATTGCACCTTATCTCTATCTCGTAACTTAATTTTAAGATTTATTTTTTGTTAATGCTACTTGACTGTAAAAGTGCTATTTTATATTGCACTAGCTGCGCCCCGCGGTTTCACCCGCGTAGTTCCTGTTCCCTTGGGAATATGGGGATAAAATATAGCCTATGTTACTCGCTGTCAATGTAGCTTTCCATTAGTGAAATAAGCTTTTAAATCGGTGCAGTGGTTTAGCCGAAACCTTACATATTTCCATACAAACTTTCATCCCCTATTTTTACTTTACCCCATCAATGGTAAATTTTTTACAAACTTTGAATGCCAAATTTATTAAATCTAATTAAAAGCCTAAAAATAAGTTTTTAAGCTTCTAGCTTCAAAAATTACGAAACTTCCATACAAACTTACATCCCCTACTTCAAACCCTTACAACGTTTTTTTGCATTAAAAAGTAGCCTGTGTCCTTTTAGGCTCTAGACTATCTCTGTACCAAATTTCATTTCAATCGGTTCAGTAATTTAGGCGTCAAAGCGTAACAGACAAACGGACTGAGAGACAGACAGAGTTACTTTCGCATTTATAATATAAGTAGGGATATAGGTACCTACCACAGACTTAAAAAAACACCAATTCGTTACAAAAAAAGTTTAAAATTATCAGCATTGTCTACCTACATTATTTATGCTCATTTTAATTTTTAGTATGGTCCTGTAATGTTTTTCTTGAACAATGTTTTCATTTTGGGTTTATTTATCTAGAACGGCATGATATGGCAGTAGGTTTCAAACCTAAATAATATCACTTACTAACTAGAACGTTCATTGTCGAGTAGTAACCTCGCAGCTTCCGATGTAAGTTCGTAATGTCCATGGTTCTTACTACACCCCCCCTTATGATATTTCCTGATTTTTGCTTAACCCCCCCCCCTTAATTGGCTCAGATGAAGTATTAGCAGAAATGAATCTGCCCTGAATTAGGTAGTTTTATAAGAATTAACGTTATAAACGGTAGGTAGATCAAATAACAACATATCTTGTTTGTTATGAATTCTCGACATTTCAGCGACAAATCTCTCTATTGCAAACGTCTCAAACATAATACATGGTTAATGTTCTGAAGTTAACGTTAATTCTTGTGTGACCGTGTCAATGTAAAACCACAACTTATAATAATTTATTCTTTGGAATGGTAGGAAGTACAATACGGGTACGTTAAATTTTAATTACTAACACTTAACCAATTTTTCTCGTAGTAACATCTCAAACAAAACTAAATAAATGTTCTTGCAAATTTTCCATGATTATTGAGAACGAGTATTTGTCTGATTCTCATAAAGTCGTAATTACGCGTACGTTTTTCCTAGTAAGTTAATTATTGTGCGCCCGAAATGGGCAAATTGTTGAAACTTTTTATTGTAATAACAACAGCATAATGTACACAATTTGAACAATAAAATATTCTGATTCTGATTCTGATTCTGATTCTGATATAGTCATTATTAACGAAAATTGACTTTTTTATTTATTTTATTTATTTACAGTATAAAATAGTAAAGGGAAACATCGTAAGGAAACCCACATAGCTTCCCGAGAATTATTTCGGAGGTAGGTATGTTATCCACCAATCTGGACCGGGCCCCCGAGGTGGATTATGGCCTAACCCACCTCACGGAAGTGCTCACCAGCGGGACGATGTGGGTTGGATGGCTGGAAGCTTACAATAAAAACAAAACGCTTACTATTTTAGGTAGTGTGTTATGAATACATCTAGATTAGGAATAATGGTTCTAAAATTAATTATCATTGAAAATGTCGACATGTTGGAAATTGTGTATATACCTAATTATTTGATAAAGACAACAACCTAGCCGTGGGCGCATTGCTGGCGCGGCTTGCCGACAGCGGAACAGCTCATGCCGGCGCTACTAATTCTTTGACAATTTTACAAACTTTAGTTTGTTAACGGTAAAGTCAGTACAAACATTATTTTTTAATACGTACGAGTAACTACTCAATAAAAGTTATAAAGTTGGACACCTGACGCAAATTGTTTCAAAAAAAAAACTTTATTAATTGACCTGTCAGTTTTCCTGTAAGTAAATATATAAAATAAACAATAAAAAACCTCAGCCTCAGGATTGATAACAATCTCGTAACTTAATCTTAACAATATAGGTAAAAATAACTAAACGTGACGTGTGAACGTTCAGACATGCTGGAAAAGTAATTAATTGCAATCATAACTTATTAATTATTACCTATAGTTGCTAGTTTTATATTGTACCTATTTTTATATGATTGGGCAGCAACGGAAACTTTAGTCACACACAGTTTAATCTGACCATTGAAAACGAAGCGTCATGAATACATCTTCATTTATTTTAAGAACTGCAAAGGTCTGGATCGCTTCGCCTTCGTCTGCGTTTCCTAGCAGTTACAATCCAGGTGTGGTCAAGTCAAGAGTAAATTTATTATATTCTAGGCAAGCGGGCTTTACCTTCGATCAGGAGGCTTACCTCAGTCTTTAGACCTAAAACTGGAGGCCTACCATGACATCTTATAGCGATTCAATTGATGACCTAAACTGATCTGCGTTGCATAATCGTAACATGACGTCTTATTAGCGACTCAATTTATGTTGCTGCCATTTTCAACCTAAACTGGATCCCATCATAGAATGTGATCAAACACTGGCCTAGTAGGTCTATAGAAAAACACTGAGGCTTAGGAATCTAAGCAATGCCAATGCAAATTGTATATCTCATAAATGCGTACCTACTACAATATTATGTAAAAAAGAAATGGTTTCCATAAATAATCTTAATTCTATATAATTACCTAAATATGTATAATAGAACAATAATTATGCAGGCGCAACAATTATTTAATATTTTATGTTCGTTTTTGTTGAAGGCGGTGTGGTGAGTGACAAGTACATCGGGAGACGAAAAGTTGTACCTGTTATTTATGTCTCCGGGTCGCATTATGAAGTTGGTTTCGATGTGGTAAGTAAAACCCTAATATTACCTACACAAAAG
Organism: Campaea margaritaria; assembly: GCA_912999815.1. Classification (NCBI taxonomy): domain Eukaryota; kingdom Metazoa; phylum Arthropoda; class Insecta; order Lepidoptera; family Geometridae; genus Campaea; species Campaea margaritaria. The sequence continues at coordinate 16,025,795 of OU538788.1, forward strand.
TTTGTGTGTAAGTTTGTTCTCACTCAGCGCCGAGCTATAAATATAAAACCCAACTTTATGCTTTTCCTATCTCGTACAGATACAGAACACAAATATAGTGAGATGACTAAAAAGGAATAAACCTTTCGAGTTAGTGTAGTGATGTGACATTGAAGTGTAGTTTAGTTAAATCTACTAGTAAAGAACACATTAACAAAGTGTCTTCGTCTTAATAGAGTCAGTAAGAAATGTGTTAATGGACATAATCTTAGCAATAACTCTACTTAGCAATTTATGTTAAACGCAAACTACTCATTAGTCTTCCAGGCTAGATCGTAATTTTAATGATGTACTTATAGATAAGATGCATCGTTACAAAAAGAAATACAGAATAATATTATAATATAATACATCCTATCCATTGATTTAATTTCCTACATCCTTATTCTAAAGCGCGACATATCACAGCTGTCTGTCTCAGGCCTACGGTTGTATGAACAGCTGCCGATCTCCTTTGGTATCTAGATACTTGAGGTCCTAATAAATCCTATAACATTCAGGGTCGCAACTTCGCATCCGTGATCAGGAACTTCCTGGCGACCTATCAGAATCTCCGCGACTTCGAGCGGGAGTATAAGACAGACGTCGGTAGAGACGCATACGACAAGACCCTGGCCAACATGAAGAAGAGGTTCCCTTACTACGTAAAGGAGGTGCAGGGAATCGCTGATGGCGCCAACGTGCCGTTCGCTCAGGTAATTATCGCACCTGGACTTACAAGAGATGCTAAGGCCAAGCGTAACTTATGCTTTCAGAGTGGAAACCGCGTTTAGGCAAACGTGGTGTATGGTAGAGTGAGGACTTGCTAAAAACGACTAGCAGAGACTGGATGAGAAGAGGCGGAAATCGGGCTCAATGGCGTTCACTAAAGAGTACTACTTCGAGCAGTGGACGAATATAGACTGATGATGATGTAACTTATGCGCTCTACAACCCATCAACATCGGGTTCGATCCTCAGCCCCGCGTATGGCTTCTCGTAAGTTATGTACGGATTTTCATCGCTCCATGCGTCGGTACTTCGAAAGGCGCGTCGGAACCGGTTGTTACCGACTCATAGTCCTTTTTGTTGACGGAATAATTTTAATACATTCGTCAATACAGATAAATTAGAAAACCACTCTGGAATTATAATACTCCAGCTTTGAACATTCTACGAAGCCACTTACGATAAAAGACCTTGCCAAAAATGATTTTTAAACCTTTACAGCTCTTCCTTCTGCAAATGGACGACCTGATGGGCAACTGCAACGACAACCACGTCCCGAGGAACGACACCGGGGGCTGCACCTCCGTTGGAGTTCTCAACCCTGAATATGTGAGTCTAGGTCCTTGTGATTGATAGTAACTGGCCAATTTGAAGGCAAAAGACCAAGAGGCCGCAGCCCGAAACGTTGGTCTGACCAGGTGTAACAACAGCTGTAAATGCCAGTCAACGTGACGCTCCACAAAGCCGAAGATTGGAGCCAGTGGAGATGACTTGTGAACGTAGTTGGACGAAGCTGGAACAGATTCGGTGCTACCCAGAACTTTGCATTGCAAAATCTTGCGCAGCGCTGCATTGCGCACGACTACTTTAACATCGCTTTTTCTCATGTGAGGGCATAAATTAGCTAAGAGCAGTGCCTTTAAACAGGGATACGATGTTTTTTGCACACTACTGCTCAGCGGTTGAATATCTGTCAAAGGTGTGCTACCTACTTCCCCGGACAACCTTTTGCAGAAGAGGCCTACAACCAATAAGTTTCCTATACAAGTATATTTTAATAATTACCACCGGATAATTATTTCTATTGAAAGGTTTCAAAATAATTCTGATCTAATGTGTCTGGTATAAAAAAGCTTAAGTTAGTTTTACTATTATCCGAATTAATCGGTTATACGTACGAACACCCATGTCCCGAGATGTCCTCTTATTAGTTTGCATAATGGACGCTGCTCTGTAAGTGCGATTGAATTCGCGAGGTTACAAATATCAACAAAATATATTACTTATAGGACAATTCTCTAATCATTCTTGTTTGCCATGACACACGCAGGACCGTAGGTCGTACAAGACCCATTAAATAACTATAATTACTATTTAATTGGAAGCGGCGACAATTATAATATTCAATGCACGAATTTTAATAGAAGTAACAAACATCCATCCATCCATTCTCACAAACTTTCATATTTATAATAGTACCTGGATGACCGAGTTTTGCTCGGTATTTTTATTTTTTTTTTATAAAAAAGCGAATAAAATGACATTTTCTAAAAATGATTCCTAGCTAGATCAATTTATCGCCCCCGAAACCCCCTATATACTAAATTTCATGAAAATCGTTGGAGCCGATTCCGAGATTCCAATTATATATATACAAGAATTGCTCATTTAAAGATATAAGACATATAATATATAAGATTAGTAGGCCATAGTAGGAAGTAAACATCCATAATTACACAGTTCCATCCACGTAATTTTCTATATTTTCTAAGAGTTTTCTATTCTATTCTATTAGTTCAAGTTCTAATATTATGTTAAGACAATTAACGGCGTTCGCACGACCCGTTACTTCTTACCGTTATGGATGATAGATATGTTATTGTATACTTCACATAATACTTAATTACATATATACATACATACTTACATACAAACAGTCACTCCTTTTTCCCGTTGCTGGGGTAAACTGAATTTTCTATGTGATTCTTGTATGAACTCACGATTTGACATTTATTTTCACATTATTTTTTTTGTGATCTTCCGAAGTTTATTTTCATGTGAGACATGGGCGGTTTATTAACCTGAGAAATGCAGGATTCTAACGGCAGACGAATTACGCGGGGGAAAGCTGCTAATATAAAATAATAATTGTTTTCAGTCACTCCTCGGACACACGGAAGACGCCTTCAGTGAGACTTTGAACCATTTCTACATCATGTCCGCTCATATCATACCCACGGCGGAAGACAGAGAGAACGGGGTAAGTGTTAGCTACTAGCTGTAGGTAGGAATTAGTTAATTAATGACTACTAGAAAAACAGGAACTTAAGGTGGTCCGTTTCGCTTATATCATCATCATTAACAACCCATAACGTCCCGCTGCAGGGCACGGGTCTCCCCTCACTTTCGTGAGTAGTATTAGGCCATAATCCACCACGGGGGCCAGATCCGGATTGGTGGATCACATACCTACCTCCGAAATAATTCTCGGGTAGGTATGTGGGTTTCCTCGCTTATATCGGGAAATTTAAATTCTAATCTGTTTTTTCGTGTTTTCGTTTGTAAATGATAATGTAATTCGTGACAATCTTAAACCATTTTTTACATTATTTTATATAGAGATTTAGCATAATTGTGCGCCTAATTACTCTAATAAGTCAATAAACACTTCAGTCGTCGGTTTAACGGTTAATTGTTGTAATTGAGCAATCTGGTGTATTAGTATTAAACATCTCTACAAAATATCGTAAAGAATAATTTACTATTGTCCCAAATATTATTATCATTAAAATTAGTTACCCGGTCTGGGGTGAAAAACCGAAAAACAGCTTCAATTTTCCCGCCATAAGCAAAACCTTAAGTCCTTACCATCGTTTGGCCAGACATTCAAACTTAACTGGTTTTCTCGCCTAACGATGTTAAGGACTCAACTCGCCTGATACGCAAGTTAATTCGCTACTTAATTAGCGAATGTGTAAATCAGCCATAGGGATAATACCACAGCCTCCGAGGCGTAAGTGGGTGATGAGACGACTGCAAAGCGTGAGACTGCGGCTTCTATTCACGCGCAGAGCAAAGATAAACTGTTGATTTTGCAAATCAGCGAACAGTTATAAAATTACAACGCTGTTGGTAATATACCTAATTATACAATTACGAATTGCCGTCGTCAATCACATTTAATTAATGCACTTGCGTGCCAGTTATGGCTAGTTATCTATAATTGTAATAGAGCGGTGGTGCAGGTTAATCTGTGCGCTTTGCAATCCAACTGCACTGGGTTAGGAACCTCAATCAATGATTTCAAAACACGTTGGACAACACGTTGAGCAGTCGGTCTCGGTAGTTATCGATTGATAAAAAGCTTAAGCGGTCTGTCTAACTCCGACTGTCATCATGTCAAAGGAAATGTCAATGGCATATTTCTGATTCTTTGATAACACCACTCCGTTCCCAACACATTCTTCTTAAAACTGTGTAATATTCATATAGTATACTACCGGGCTCTTAATAAGTCTTAGTTACTAATAAATCCTAAATTTTTTTTATGAAAAGCAAGAAATAAAAGGCTTTTTTATTTTATTTTTTTTTTAATTAAAAGTCATAGTCTTCCTTTTCTTTCTGACACTATGTTATTTAGCAAAAAATTATCCTTATGATGAAGCCTTTCGATCGGTATGATAAAGCTACAGGATGATTATATTATCGTGTTACGGGTTCGATTCCCGGTTCAAACAATTAATTTTAATAAATCGTAATTGATAATATTATATTATCAACAGTTGATTGAAATAATAAAATATCTACCCTAATTAAAATAATTTATAAGTGATATATTTGTTCTCATGTAAGTGACTATTGTAGTCTTTTTGAGGATACATTTCTTTAAACCTATACTAAAAACAAATTGGTGTGTGAATGCAGGCTACAGAGGAGAGGTTCACGTCTCTCTGTTACGCTGGTCACCTCCCAGGCTACACCATGCAACACAATGAGAACGGGCTGGTCTTCTCCATCAACACTCTCAGCCCTATTGCCTTGAAGTTTGGCAACACTCGTAAGTTCATTTTGACGTGACAACGTCTAATAAACCGATGTACGCCGGCTGCATGCACGAAAAAGTTGACACATTGTACCGTAACACTTATTATCCCGTTACGCTCATTGCACGCTTGCGCCGCATCTATCTCTCTTCTCTTCTTGACAGGTTAATTATTCTTGCATTTTAAAAATCTGATTACTAGTATAGTTTCAAGTATTTATTCTTTTATTATTAAAAAATGATTCAATTTTATTCATAAAAGTATGCAATTATTTCATCAATGTTTTGTTATGTCGTTGTCACGTTAAAATATCGTCGGTAAACCAACTTTACAGACAACCAATTTTTTTTATTATTGCTTTTGGTTTGTATTTCTCCTACTAATCCTGTATAGTATATTGTAAGTTAGGAAAGTACTAACTTTCCTATACATTTATTATCCTAGTAGTGACGCATCGCCTCGTTTGCTAATGACAATGAGGCTGGCTTCGGTGCCATAATATCCCATCGTCCTATTATGTCATTTTGTATTACGTTTGTGTCGACTATTGTCATTTGCAGCAGACTTTGCTTGCTGCATTTTCCAATACCTATCTCCTTTCACTAACATAAATCTGGCTATCCTTTAGCTTTTCTTGGGAAATGCCGGTGCGGCATTCGTTACTAAATAGATTTCTTCTTAGGATACTGTGTTTTTTAACACGCTCTTATTAGTTTCATACGTGTGTATGTTTACGGCAACTATGACCATGATTTTTGTTTTTGACTTAAGAAGTTTAGTTTTGGTCATGAATGAACATAGTGTATTTGTTAGAGAGTGGAAACAGACTTGACTCGTTCACTGCTGAACCGCTTTACTTTATTTGGCTCTTTTGCGAATCTTCATACAACTTGTGTGCTTACCGTTTACTGTAGTTGTGTCGTAACTAAACTCAATCAGCTGTGCGGGCGCACACAGCTGGTGTGATGAAATTGTCAATACAGCAGTGCGGGCTCGCACGCCAGGCATGTTTTCGCTTGCCGTAAAATTATAAAAACACAAACATGTGTGTTTTGAGCAGTGACGTTGTTAAATATTACAGCCGTTGAATTTTTTTTTAAATGGGAACCTATTTATAAATAACTGCGCAGTGGGAATGAGTAAGGTCAATGATTGTTCTCTAATACACAAAAGATTCGTCGCGAAAGAGGCTGCTTTTGTATAATATTCAAAAATCTTATGATAATGTCTTAGCCTTTGTTAGTCTCAGTGTCAAGTAGTTACTGCTAGTGACTGAGTATTATTAAATGTACTTGTACTAAATGTACCTTGCCCTATTAGCGAAACGAAACCGGAATTTCTGCTTTGAGGAATTTGCGTTGTGTATCACCTCCAACTATTAGAATTTTAGTCACAACATCAATTTATTATCTTGTACAGTTTACCTTGTTTGTAACAATTAAATCTGTTTTATATTTTCCCAATAATAGTTTGAGTATCGAAATGAAGGCACCAAACAATATGGTAAACCAGGGAAAAAAGTTTATTTTTAATTTCATTGCTTAGCAATGAAAGCATATTATGGGCTGACAACATTAATATAATAGAATAGAATAGAAAAACTCTTTATTGTACACCAGAAACAAAAATAAACACAGTACAGAAAAATTACAATAGGTAAACAAGGGTAGTACAATGGGCGGTCTTATCGCTGAAAGCGAATTCTTCCAGACAACCTTTGGATGGACAGTAAAAAACATTCGATAGTAGGGTGGGTGGCGTACGTTTGCAGTAATTAATAAACACGATACGTTTTAATAATACACATACACACTATACTTAATATTATTGTTTAATGTTTGCCCGGCTAGTTGTTTATAACTATTCTATTGAGAATCACTGTCAGTCGTGGAATCCCGCGGGACGCTTCCTGACTCGACTGTTGTTTTTTTGCGGCATGCGGCGCCACTAGTAGCGCGGGAGCGCGCGAAACGGGCGATGCGCTGACGCCGCTCGGACCCGCCTTTGCCACGCGAACCTGGGCTTTCTTAACAGGTGGGGTATTTGAATGGCGCGCTACAATTGTAAAAAAATAAGCTAAAAAAGAATGCATTTGTATTAAAAAATTTAATTGTACGAGGACAACGGGAAGTCATTTTAAATATTTAAATAACACTTTCAGAGCTGAGAACACAACTGTTGTGTTTGTTGTGGAAAACACTGTGGAGTGCGCAGAGTTGAGTGCGCCCGCACAGCTGATGGAGTTTAGTTACGACGCAACGTCAATAAACAGTAAACACACACGTTGTGTGAAGATTCGCAAAGTGCCAAACTAAAAACCGGTTCAGCAGTGAACGTGGTAAACTCAAACCTAAATAAAGCATACCAGCGCGGCCGATTCTTTAATCTTTTTCAGTTACAAAATTTCCAGCTGTCACCGGCCTATAGGAAATTCGCCATGTTGGTAAAATTTGTCACCCGATGAGAATAAAAAATCGGTACCCAGAGGTCATTACCACCAGCCACCTCAAAGCTCACAATAATATTTAAAAAAAAACCATCGACTTAACCGGCCCCTCCGGTTGGGTGTATTCCAAATCCGGTGGTAGCATCAATTAACTTTTGTTAGTGCCCTCTTTGAGCCCACGTAATAAAGATTTTTTTACTTTGAATTACAGCCAGGACATTCATCACGCGCAAACTGCTCAGCGCCAAGACTTTCGCTGATGCTGAGAGAATCCTCCGCGACGAGGGTCTTGGGGTCGGAAATGGGTTCTCCGTAAACATGATCTGGTCTGACGCTTGGAGCGGCCGTACAATGTACAATGTTGAGGTCGCTCCTGATCTCAAGGCTGATCATTCGCTGCTGAATATACAGAAGTACGAGAAGGAACCGCTGGTACACTGCAACTTGTAAGTACCATCTATATCACAAGAGAAATAGTGTATGGTCACCAACTAAGGGCTTACTTTTTTTTATTGACTATGTGACGAGACGAGCATGTCGTTCACCTAATGGTAAGCGCCACACCTGCCCAAAACAGATCTGCGGATCATCGCTACGGTAGATACTTCGTCTAAATATATCCTATCTAAGACTTGGTACCTCTATAGATATATGATAGACTATGTTCTTCTCCAGGTACCAGCGGCTCAAGATAAAGGAGGTAGTGGGCCCACTTGTGGATAGCAGCGTAGCGCGCCTGAGTACCATCCGCAAGCATTCGAATCCCCACACCAGGCAGGACATCAAGGACATACTCTCTGATAAATCGGCTGATGTCTTCCAGGTCTTCCAAGAGAAGAAGGACACGGTCATCAACACGATTGCTGCTGGTAATTGGACACATTTCATCCTCCGACGCAAAGAGACGGGCTTTTTAAGTTTAACGCTTGTATCTCTGTGTTTGGCATCGTTTTGATTAAACCCGATGCTGGGCCTTTATTCGCTATGAGCACCTGGGGGGTCACTACGTTCCTATTAATTCTTAATCCATGCAGTTCATTTTAAGGCCTTATTTATTGAACGGCCTAGATTCGCAACTCGCTCCTTTTGAACTGTCAAAATAATTTTAAAGCGCATTCTCACGTGGCATAGCGGATAAGGGCCCTGGACTAAAATTTATCTACAGCTGTTGTAAACGCGTGTTTAACGCCTGGCATCTATCTGTACATGGCCTAAAGGCTATTGATTCCTTTTTTAACCTCTGCAGGCGTGTTCGACCTGAACAAGAGATCTTGGAGTATCTACATCAACCAACCAAACTCGTCGGAGCCTGTAGCAGTCCTGCCTCTGCGGTTCACAGAGTTGGATAATGACTTGTAATAATATTATATTTAACTTAGTTATGACAAATTAAATGTGACGTCATAAGTTTCAAAAGGTCTGTTTTGAATTGGGTGGATTCCATTTAGGAATAAATAATATAATGCGTAGAATAGGTACTTTGATTACGGTCCACGTGAGCGATGCCGCGGGACGCTGTTAGTGAATAATAAACACAGAGCATCTACATAGATGCCTGTGGTAATCAATTATTTAGTTAGTTAATTGGCTGGAGTTTATCAACATTTGAACGGATGTTAAATTCGGTTAATTTGAATATGAAATATGACAATAGCAATCTACTTATTTGGGTAGTTGGTGATTAACCAAGGATTTGATGCTGCTGAACATCGCGGTTGGTTAATTAGTTACTAATCTACAGGCTTAAGACGATACATCAGATTAGTATAACATGACATAATATATTTCTATGTTATGCTATGCTAAAATGTCTCATTGTAGATCTGTGTGTCCGAAATTAAGAATTATTATTATTATTATTCTAAGATTATTATAATCGCGATTGTTACACACCGTTTGTATGACTGGGGGAGAACGTAAATAATCGTTTTGTCGTCAATTTTAATCGACTAGTTGAGGAGGTAGTTCGCATTTCGGGTGTAATTTTTTTATGTTTCTTATCTCAGAACTTCGTCTTTTAAAAACCGATTTGTAAATGTCTTTTGTTAGTAGAAAGAATATACTTTCTGTTGGGTCCCATAGAAATTTCATTAAAATCGATCAGTAGTTTGGTTTTCATTAGTATATTCAATAGAAGAAGGTTTTTTATTTAATAATCATTTTGTAACGCAATGGTTTCTTTCTCCAATGTAGTATACCTACTTACTGTAGTTCTATATTACCTATTTGTGTTGTAGAAGTTATGTAAGATTAGATGTAATCTTTAGTATCTTTTCAAAGTAGGTAATAATTATTAAGTAATTACTTACCTCAAACTTTTATTGTAATTTACACGAGTCTTTGGTAGGTACCTACGTATCGTATGCTTATAGGCCTTGAAATTCACTAAGACGCCTACTTTTAACCGCACTAGCTGTGATTTATAAAACACATATGTATTATTAGCTACCTACCCTCTTGCAATTAAAGTTTGATTGACAATTACAATGGTTTCATTACAAGATTCTTTTAGAAATCACTATATTTATATTTGTATAGCTGTGTCCTGCCACGCTTCGCTGTGGCACATTCACATTCGCTGATATGTCACTGATAAAAAAAAATAGGTAAAAACAATCCTTGATGCGGATTATATATCATGCTAAAATTTCAGCTCGATCGGTGCAGAACTTTTTGAGTCTTTGAAGCGTACACAAACCAACATAACATTTTTATATATATAGATAGATTTATCTAACTATTTTTATCCCTCAGACCACTGAAATCCATTATAAAGATCCATTGATGGATTTAAGACACACGTAACGTTAGTTCTAATAAATCCACTTTGCAAAAAATCTTGGATAATATAATAATGTGGACGTAAACGTGCAAAAGACCCACCATTGGATCTTTACAAGGAATTTCATTTATTTTTTTTTAATTTTTTATGCAAGGGCTCACTGCCATTCGTGCATTTATCTATACCTATCAATAGGTAGATACAGTATGACCACGAAGACATAAAACAACACGGTGATACCTACATCTAATAGTTTGGCTACAGTTGCGAAATTCAGTCCAACACTACGGTTTTTTTGCAAACATCAACGAAGTCCAATCTAAACTAACTGTGACATTACTATGTTCCGGTTCGAAGGCCACTGTTTCCAGCAAAATTACTGGGCATATGAGACTTTTCAACAAATGTCTCAACACTTACCATCAGGTGAACGAGCGACGTGCTCGTATCGCTACTCGTTCAAATAAAAAAAAAACTTGTGTATCGAAGTTCACTACCCCCGTCCCACCAACGAACCACGCTTGCATTTACACCCTGTACAATATCCTCGTAGTCATACCTAATGAAATGACAAAATAGAATGACCACAAGGAAACAACGGCTCCACCTAATAGATATCAAAGGCGCGTGCAGAGCCGCACCCGTGGCCAGACAAGCAAAACGGCTCAGCAGTCCAAGTGTTAAAGTTTATTTTATTATCCATCTCAAACATTACGATAAGAGTGGCTTCCGCTGCTCTGCAGTCCCGAGCTATTGTGCGAGGGACGCTGTTCGTTTACAAACAATTTTACGTTTCATGTTTGCCTACTTGGAAGACCGAGTTTCTCTTGCCTCGTAAAAAAATGTTTCAGATAGTCTGGTAGGATGGTAAGACCGTAGGACCTACTTTGTTTGCCGTCGTTTCCCGCACCTGAAGAATTTCTTAGTGCTATCTTCTCTAACGGTCGTATTTCGGGAGCACTGGTAGAGTTAATAGGGTTTCCTTTTCCAGTGCGACTAACACTAACACTAAACACACTAAACTAAACACTAAACAACACACACACTAACACTAAATGCTACTTAGCATTAAGTACTCCTTGTACTCCATTTGTGTGCTAAAGAATAAATAAATAAATAAATAATAATAAATGTCTACTAGGCTCGAATATCTTGACCCTAAATAAATTAAAGTAATAATTAAAATACCAATTTTTGGAATAAAAACCATTTATTATCATAATCTTATGGCGGGGTACAACGAATGAAGCATGGATATGTAAAATGTGTAAGTAAAGAGATTACCTACAGGTTTAAATATTACAATGAAAGCATTAAATTCTACTGATTACATTTATTATCATTAACATACATAGAGATTATTAATATATTACCACTAAATAGTTATATTTATGGTTAAATTTAAATGTAAATCTAACCAAGAAGATTAACCAGAAAGTATTTTACTGTAGAATTATAACTGGGCCAGCATAAAGGATTGTCTGATAGTGAATATTTGACTCTCATTATAAGCTTGTTTACAACATTAAAATACCAATTTGGCAAAATGGTTGCGGTTAAAATATGGCCTCATTTTACCCACAGTTCCTATCACAGTGTAAAGAGGTTAAATGGGGCAACATTTAAATATGGATAACTAAATTTAAGTACAGATTCTACAATGGTTCAATTGACTATAATAATAATAGATGGTGTAACCCAACCTTAAGAACAATGCGGTTATAGATTTAATAATATACCACAAATTTAATTAATGGGCTTTCAGGATAAAGATTGTCTTCGTAAGAATATTTTGTTGTAGTTCTACAAAATCTTAATACAAACGTTAAGTGATTAATTAATTTACATTAAAAAGTTATGAAACTTCACTTGGTACTCCGCAAGTCAAGTAAAATGTCAGTACTGCGCAGTACTAAGTAACGTTTGATAACTTTTTATGAGTAAAAGGACTATATGAAATTTTAATCTAATATATTATGATACATTCATTAATTAATAAACTAGCAGCCTTATCCGTAAGAAGATACCGAACATCACTTAAGTAGTACTGCGCTGTGTAAAATTTCAGTGCGCAATTTTATTAAATGTTAGATAACTTTTTATGAATAAGGGGGTAAGATGATATAATTTTAATCCAATTTTATATGGTACTTATGTTTACACACAATTTTATTTTATACAATATTTTTACCACTAACGATGATTGGAAGAGTAATGATTAAATGATTATAATTTTATTTCATTTTAATATAAATTGTCTCCTTCATTTTACTACTAATAGTCAAAATGTATAGAAAAACACCAAAAAATATTATTTTCTCAATACATTTGACTTTTAGTCAGGTTACCTAGGGATCAAGAAATAAGTTCTCATCAGTTTATAAAGTAACTACTGGTGAGTGATTTATAAAACTAATCATTATTAATACTGCGCAGTATTACTATACTATAGTAGACTACAATATTGAAGCTACTGCGCAGTACTAAAATATAACAATTATAAGCAAAGGGTAATTAATAGGTCGGTAAGACGACTATGACAAGGTAACTATGGGACAAGAAAACAATTCAAATTATTTAGAAGATACAGTGCTTGATGAGAATTGTACTTCTTCAGTATCAGGTTGACAGACCTTCTGTCAGTCAATTATGCTCAATTTTGTCGCGGACTATTAACGCCTTAACACGTTCACTGCTGAAAACACACACGTCTGTGTTTTTGTCATTTTACGGCAAGCGAAAACACGCATGGCGTGTCAGCCCGCACTGCTGTATTGACTATTTTATCACACCAGTTGTGCAGGCCCACACTGCTGCTTGAGTTTCATTACGACACAACGCCAGTAAACAGTTAACGCCAGTAAAAGTGTGAAGGCAAAAGAGCCATAAAAAGTAAAACGGTTCAGCAGTGAAAGTGTTAAGAATGTCACGCGCTTAACATCATAACCTATATCAGCCCACAAGTGAGCATGAGTGTCACCTAACTTACATGAGGAAAACTAGGTCATAATCCACCACAGAAGCCCAGTCCAGATCAGTAGATTGGATTCGACCGAAATATTCTCGGGCATGTGGGTTTCTTCCCTATGTTTTCCTTCACAGGCAAAGATTCCACATAATTGAGATACACAACGGGTTAAACCGCCCTAGGAGACCACTCTATGTAGTCACTACAATCGTCTACACATGGTACATACTATAATCTAGAAAAATCTGAAACTTTATTATAAGCCTTGTTGGGTCCAATGGATAAACTTACACCAGACAATGCCACTGCTTCATTCGAGACTGATCGATCAATTTCAATTACTGTACAATTATTAAATAGCTTGATATAATGACAATTAAACTAAATGACTTGTTAATATCGTATAAATTACACCTTCACATCATAAAATTTACAACAATAATGGAAATATAAATTAAAATCTGTAAATTAGGGTTGTCCATTAATCAATGCATATTTTTTAGCAACATTTTAAGCCCCCCTTCAACCTGGTGAGGTTACAGACACCCCCCCCCCCCCCCCCCCCCCCAAAGTTTCATTAAAGCATCCACCCCATTTTACTGAATGGTGACTTTAAGTAGACTATCTCACAAAAATAGAAAATTCAATGTAATAATAAATTCACATGATAGCTACACGCTTTCACTCCTTGTGATCTTTTTTTTCGAAGCCCCTCCGCTTTTTTTGTAGCTTTACATGGTTGATAGACCTTATATTATTATGTGTATAATAAGATACCTTAGATACCTTAGAAAAGTAAGATACCTTAAATTCTTTATGTGTACCTTATGTTTACAGTATTGAACGATTAACCTCTTGCAAGTGGCATTTACAGAGACAATTGATTTTCAATTGTTGTCTGGCCGGATTCATGACTAAGCCCACAAATTAAGACTTAATTAGTTAATTTAATTGTGTATATATGTCAGTTATACACTATAATGGCTAGGCTACAAGATAAATGCATTACACTATTTAAAAAAGTTATAGTATAATTGTTAGTTAAGTCTGGCTGACCGTCTAGACTATACTAATTAGTTATTTTCCTAGTTTTATTTTAATAATTGTCGCCTAATTCTGTTTTTCTTTTTATGGTAACTAGTCTCTTTTGTTTTCTATATTTTGATTTTTTTTTGTTTTGTGGGAACAAGAGACATACAATTTGACAAGTTATTGTTAATAATATAATAACTGACTACGCTATAGAAGCGATTGCGTGCAGCATGTTTCAATATACCTCATTCTAGTGGACAACATCTCTGAGCGTCAGAAACGGATAGAAATTTAAATATATGTATAGAGTTTAAATATAACCCTAATAGCTACTAGTTATAACAACTGCTACTGGTTTTTCTAACCCATGGTATATACATATTATTGTTAAAATGAAATATTGTCAGATCCAATGCTATTTAGCCTTGTATTTCAGAGCTTTATAGGATAAGATTCAACAGTATTTATTTACCCATAAATTTAGAAGAATACAAAGAAGTATCAGCTACAACATGCTTATTTTAAAGAGATGCTGTTAGGGTACATCAGATGTGGTACATTGATACTGGTATAGAAATGCTTAGCCACCACAACCGCAGCCGCCGCCCATAGGTGGTGGGGAAGGACCGGAGCCGGACGGACCGAAGCCTCCAAACTTCCTTGTCGGCGGCTTTGGAGGTCTGAAATGTAAAAATGAACAGTAAGTCACCAGGGAGGGAACAAATTACTATATGGTGGATTTAACTCTGTAACATTTTCTATCTATTCAGCCGGTATCCACCCAGTGCTGGTTACAGGCCTCCTTTATTTCACGCCATTTGTTCCAGTCCTGTCTCATCCAGTCTAACCCGACGTACTTGGAGATGTCATCTGACCGTCAGGCTGGTGGACTGCCTCGTGAATGTTGTGCTCTTGCCAATTGTCCTGCCCATCTCCATTTAAGCCTTGCTATCCGTAACATTGACATGTAACATTATAACTACAAATTAATACAAAAGTTAAAAGTTAAATATCTTGTAGTACTAACCCGCTGCCAGGTGGTCTGAAGTCCCTCACATATTTGTCCCCGTGTTTGTTGAAATTAGGGTTGATCAGAGTCTGGAACCTGGAAAATTAAGAAATAAACATTACACATTGTCATAATTGTTTCAACACAATGATAGATGGTATTTCACATTCTATCGGACTGTAAATCTATCTATCTTATCATATAGGCCTTTGTCAACCCACTGCTGAGTGTAGGGCTCATACATAACATAACATCAACATCTAAAATTGATATTAATCTACAACAAAACATACTTAATTATATTTTATGCAATCTGGCAGTGTCAATTTATTTAGGCTGTTCTATTTAACAAAAGAAATATTCAAAATCTTGCACCTTCATTATCATCAATTAGCCTTTTCCATTTGCACTCATGGAACTAACCAAGATCAGGATGGCACATTAATTACAAGCCAGTAGACATTAAGTACTAGGATAACATAACAATGTACAAACTTACAGTAGATACAAAAAATTGACGACTCCCCAAAACCAAGCTAATATGCCAGTGTTTTTGTCCACCACAGTTCCATCTGAAATTGTCATTTTATTTGTATTAGTAATAATCACGTTATCATCTTCCCTTTAAATAAGGCTTAAACTTAAATCACAATAAAAAAACATTGATTTTTCAAAATTAGCTAATGCTCTGAAATGCACTTAAGGACTGTAAATTAAGGGCTAAATAAAAGTATACATAATTAAAAGGCCAACCTAACCAAGACTTGATTTGATTTCGTGTATCGATACTTCTAGAATAAGCAAGGGCGTTGGCAAAAGTACTATTATAGCTGACTGTAGCTGCATAGGCGAAAACTAAGAGCGTAAATTTGTTGTCTTCTTGCAAGGAATTTACATTAGTGGAGTGAAAATAGGAGCAATTTACATCAGCACACCTTGTAGACCTACATAGCATTTATTTAATTTGTAAGGGAGTTCCTATCGATCGATTACCGACCACTGACGTGGCCCGTACAATGAAATATTGGTCTACCTCTAATGTCTTAACGTTTTAGGGATCAGAATAGTGATTACATGCTTACCTCCTTTAACGTACACCATTTTTTAATAACTATTAATGTAGTACTGATTGGAATGATTAGAAATTTATTAAAACAGAACAATTACTAAAATTCCAAATTTCCTTGTCTCGACAATTGGCTGACTTACAATACTGACATTGACGTCATTGACAGTTGACTACAAATTGAATGAACATAAATTCCTTCAATGACACTACTGAAAGCTTGGCAGTATCGAAAAGTGTTGCCATCGTCAATATTTATCATCAACCCATGTCGGCTGAGCATGGGTCTCTCCTCTTTAGTGATGAGTGTTAGGCCATCCTCGGGGGCCCGGCCCAGGGGGGCTATGCAACACGGTGCGGATCAGCTTGAGTTCGTTTCATTTTGTCGTTTTATTGCCACGGGACTCGTCATTTCAATACGAATGACGAGTCCAGTGGCAATTAAATGTCAAAATTAAAGGAACTCGAGCTAATCCGCACCGTGCTGCATAGCCCCGCAGATTGGTGAATAATATACCTACCTCTAAAAAATTCTCGGCTAGGTATATGCGTTTCCTCACGATGTTTTTCTTTGCCTAAAAGCGAATGATAATTACGTAGGCACATGTTTTACAGAAACACACCAGTGCGTGCCCGCACTGTGATTCGAAATCATGATCTTCTTCTCCTTTGAAGGCGGAGGTTTACCTAGTAGGCCATCTTAGGCTTATTACCAATAAATTTTATTAGAAACCGTTCTAAATATATAATTCTAATTCTTTGGTCTGCCATGCGTACAGCCAATACCTTGATAGCCAAAAGAATTTGCACCTTTATAATATGGCAGCTATTGGATGTTCAATATGGTGAGAATCATGATTTGCCAAATTGCCGAGTGGCGTGATTTGTTAATATTTGGAAGTGGAAATATAATTATTATCACTGCCAGCAAAAATAAATGAATGAACAGAAGTGATTGGATTTATTCAATGTATAGTCTACAAAAATATACTGCTTTTGGCAGTCACAATAAAGATTATTGTCATTAAAATGTCAAATGGACAATTTATGTAAAGTAAACAAATTGGAAGGTTATAAAAGTTTCATAACAGAAGACTTGAATATTAAATAAATTACCGACCACATTCTTCTCACCGGCTTACTTTCCCCGTGTGGCAGAAACTCATCAGAAATCACCTAAGAGTTCAAGTTTAACAAGAAGTATCATCAAAAGAGAAACATATGCAGGGTATTAAATTAGTAACGTTTGACGCGACAAATACACTGCTAAGGTTTAAAAAACCTCCATGGGAATATTACAGCATTGTAGCCAAGAGCTACGGATTTACTGGTACCGAGGATACTGTAAAAGCTAGACTGAAGGATAGTTTGAAGATAATGGATCAAAAACACCCTAATTTTGGCAAGAACGACGTTAACTGGGAGAACTGGTGGAAAAAAGTAGTTGAACTAACATTCCAGGGTCAGCTTCTGTCCCATGCAAACATAGACATCATTGCTAATAAACTAATCAACGACTTTAAAACTGAACAGTGTTGGTCCGTTGCAGACGGCAGTCAAATGCTGCTTGATTTACTAAGAAAAAATGGAATATGTGTTGGGATCATTTCCAATTCTGATCCACGCCTCAATGACATTCTACACAATATTAGTTTGTGCAATAACTTTGACTTTGTTTTGACTTCATATGATGTGGGATATAGTAAGCCAGATAAAAGAATATTTAATAGTGCACTCAAGGCTTCCAAGAAGTTGGTGAAGCCTTCCGAGTCGCTTCATATAGGCGATGATTTAAAGAAAGACTACCAGGGTGCAAGAAAGGCGGGGTGGCACGCTCTGCTTCTCACTACAACTGTTACAAATGAAGAAGTCCCAGAGAAAGGCCATGTGTTTAATACTATAGAAGACTTGGCCGAAGCATTAAAACAGGATAAGATTAAATTGTGAATGAAATAGTTATTCATGGACACCCCCATTAATTTCGGAATTATTTTGAGTACATGCTTAACACTTAACTGCTGAGCCGTTTTTCTTGTCTAGCCATGGTTATGAATCTGCATGCACCATTGTGTTTTCCTGTACCGTTAACACAACAGTTGTGTTTTCCCATACTCGTGGCAAGTTATAAAAAAACACAACTGTGGTGTTAGCTGTAAAGGAAATCAGTATGGTGTGTTTAGAGCCGCACCTGTGGCTAGACAAGAAAATCAGCTTAGCAGTCAGTATTAAAACAATAGGTATCAAAGGTAGTCAATAATATTGTGTGCATAATGTACCACAACTATTTATATTAATTTAAGTCTGAAAAGTTCTAAGTGGAGAAATCTAGAATAATACAGGAATTAGATATTTATTCTTATCAACCCTGTTTTATCAGTATACATATTAAACTATTTTTTACAAATTAATTTGTGATATTGTTAACATTTTCACTGCTGAGTTGTTTTTCTGGTCTAGCCTCGGGTGCCGCTCTTCACACTCCAGTGTTTTCCCATACTCGCAGCAAGTTATGAAAAACACGACATTTGCGTTTTCAGCACTGAAGGTGTTAAATATGTTTTGTTCTAGTTTAGTTTTCATTGTGTTGTGGTGTTTCAAATATTTTATCTATCTGTCAGATACTTACCTTTTAGTTCATTTAGATTAAACTTATATAGTTGAAATAAAATATTCTATGGAACAAGATGACTATATTATTTTAATAGTAGTAAACAGCCCCAAAAATTTCCTGTCATGGCAGTGACTCTAGCTCACAAATATTTTTAATGGCATCAGAATGTCTTTGTTCTTCATTTCTGATTTGCATAACTCCTTTACCCTCAAAATCATTTCTTGACTCACACATTTCACTACATTAGTCTTGGTTATAACAGTTTATTATTGGAATTTATTAATTAACACTTTATTATAATAGATAAGTCTTCATAACACAACCACTAGTAAGAAATTAGACACTTAGAAATTGCTGTAAGTGATAAGGCCCTTTGTACATTTTTTTTTCATTGTTTCTTGTTATTAATGTTATCATATAAAGAATTATTGTATTGTATTGTATTGAATTGTAAATTATTTGAGTCCTTAATATCAAAGTTTTTGAACAGACCTTCCAATAAAGCAAACCAACTCTCAGGATCGTCTAGTGAAAATGGTGGCAATTTTAGATTCATCTTACGGAAGTCGTTTGCGCGTTCTGCGGAGACGCGAAGACTCGTTGGACGCGGCGCATAGTTACTTGCGTTCCATGCGGCGTGCTTCCGCCAGCGCCGTCTTGTGCCAGCTATCATCCTGCTTGATCTGTGTTGAATTAGGGGTCACCAGTTATGGCCGGGGTGAGTAATGGATGGGTATTAATTTACACTACTTAGAACAGCCTAGGCCAATTACACTAACTAATTAATGATTGTTACATACATAATATTATCAAGTAGAAATTAAATTTACTAACAAAAATCACAAAATAAAAATTCAGGTACATTAGAAATGCAAGTACAGTAAGTATACAAATTATTAATAATGATTTCACATTCTTCTCACATAACTCCAAACACCCTGTTAAAATGACCTTCTACCCATCCACAAACACATCACAGCAAGTGGCACAGGTATTGCCTATCAAGTCTATCCCTAACTCGAGGCCACATGACCACTGATTACTTAGATTTCCAAACTGTTGTTTGACAAATCCATTTCAAATCATAATAGGGAGAACGGTCGCAACATCGACTCCATTTTTGCCATAATTTTACTCATTTTGGTTTTCCATACTGTGCTCAACTGTTTCCTACTTATACTTATACTTTTCCCCCAAGGTTTTTCCCCAAATTACACTGTCTGCGCCGTTAAAAGCATTATGGACAAGGGGATCCGAAATGATAACAACAAATACCATGCAAAAACTGATCATTTATTCTGTACCATCTTATATTACAACAATATTAATAATCTAAGACTACGTACAGTGTGTGTGCTGTGTGTGTGTGTATTCATTGTTCAATTCAATCATTGTTTCAAAATTGTTCACATTTGTAATAATGGTTTATTGGTTTGTGGGCAGTTGTTGAGTTTGTATTTAACACTTGACTGCTGACATTTATGTTTGGGCACCGTTACAAATCTGCACACACTGTGTATTTTCCAGCACTAGGGTGACGTATGTGTGAGCCGCACTGTAGTAGCACCTCGTTAGACACACATGTCTGTGTTTCGCCGCACAGCGGGCATGTAAGCTGCGCTAACACAACAGGTGTGTAGCGACCTACATTTTGTATTAGAGTCGATGATCGAGTACCCACGCGCTCGAGTAGCCGAACCTTTCTACGAAGGCACTCAGTCATCTTCGCTTTTCCCGATCTTACAGACTGAACGCCACTGAGACGCCGACAGGCCGCGCGCTCCGTCTTCACAAAAAGTAGTCGAAACTTAAAATACACCCAGTGAAAGTGACTTTTATTTAGTAGTGCCCTATTAGTGCGTAGGCCCAACAGGTGTGTTTTCCTGCACATGCATAATGTTATAAAAAATACAAACATCTGTGTTTTCAGCAGTCAAAGTGTTAAAGGTGTTGACAGTGGTGGCAGAAACAACATCATACAGCATGCCTTTCTTGATTACATTCTGTTTCGATATATTTTGCAAATGCGTCATCACCAGTGATCGGAATAGGTACAACCCGGTCACAATATCTGTGCACCTGACCTCGTGACGTCATATCGGCGGTCTCTCGTGAGAGAGCGAGGAGCCGCATTCCAGCAAGGTGCACAGATATTCTGACCGGGTTGTAGAGTATATTTACCTATTCTTCAGTGGTGGATCTAACATAGAGCTGTTAAAACGTCCACTAAAATCCCGGAATTGAAAATGTTAAGATTACACCCCAGGATTTAAGAAATTACAAATAATTAATTGCACTTTGGATACATTTGTAACAAATTATTATTTTGAATAATCTTCCAGCTCTACATTAGATCCACTGCCGAAGAATAGGTAAATATACCCTACCTATTCCAATCACTGGTCATCACATAGCCAAGTTGCTTGAAAATCACCACTAGACATAAAATACTTCCAAAATATAGTGTATGTCTTTTTGTTTCATCTCTTACAAAGTGGAATAGCATTGTTATTCTCGGCATTGTTAACATTCTTGTTGAGAGTTACTGTAGCCCAACTGTACATACATGGCCTTTTATGTATATTGCAGAAGATTTAAACAGTGTACGTGATCTGTGATAGACACTATGTTGATGACTACACAGACCAACTTACAAACGTGTGAGCTTTAGCCGAGTTATCCATAGATGGATCAGCATACTGCTATGTCACTGTATGACTGTATTCTATGGTCCATAAGATCAAACTGTGCTTCGTCGTGCAGCTTTCGTCTAAAGTACAGTGCTGTGAGAACTCACGTTGAACTCCGAATTTGTACACCTGAAAATGTAACAATGCCAATCTATAAATGAGTAATCAAAAGAGGTTTTTTATTCAGGGAATATGCAATTTCTGCGGGATGAGCGGAAATACGCGAGTGAAACCGTGGGCTGTAGCTGGTATTTTGTATATCAATGAATAAATTATTACAAGTAAGTTATTTGAAACCACGTCATTTCTGTTAATTATTAGTCAAACATGAATGATTAATTTTTCGAGCTCGATGTTGTCGCAAATGAATGGAGCTTTAAGTACATTAATAACGAATTTAGACTGACAGCGTATTTCGAAAACACTTGTAACGGGATTTTTTAACAAAGAGCAATCCTCACCCATTTCGGAAAATTCCGTTCAAGGTTCGCCTTTATGCAGCAACATAGTAGAGTAATGCTGGTATCGCCATTAATTCTTCGGAGTTTGGGAGTAAACCGATAGTGATGAAAGGTTTTTTCTTCTACTGGTACCACGGTGCTGGCGTTCTGTTCTTTAGTCTCATCAATTTTATAAGTTTGGGATGTTAAACGAAGAAACTTAGATGATCTATTAACATTATTTTCGTTTAACTATAATAAATATAACGATTCGAAGCCTATCTGTAATGAAAATATTTGTAGCAATTAAACTTGACTTCTTGATTATGGCATGCCACCTGTGAATAGGCTTGTCACAAAGAATTAAAACATGGGCCGTCCCTATTCTCCCGGAGTTTACACACATACAAAAATAATAATAGTAATAATACTCAGTAATAACCCTCAGTTTCTATAAAGAGGTCACTGAAACGTAGCCAGTTCACCGATACGAGCAGGTATACATCAGGCCCTGTTAAGGCCCGATAAAATCATAATGAAGAGCAGGGTCAGATTTAAAAGCCTGCGGGGGCTATGCAGCACGGTGCGGTTAAGTTTGAGTTCTGTTCATTTTGACGTTTGATTGCCACGGGTCTCGTCATTCGTATTGTAATGACGAGCCTTGTGGCTCTAGCCCAGCTGGAGGCCCTGGGGCAACAAAGGAGTGGAGGCCCGTATTTTTTTCCAATCTCTTCTAATTTCATAGCCTTATGAACGAGTACCACCCATTCTACCACTGGAAAACTCTATCACGAATTGATAGTAGGTATACTATAGCAAAAGCTCATCACGGCCATGTTTTGATATATTGATATGTAACCAGATGAAGTGAAAAAATAAATGCTATTCAAAATATGGAGCAATATACTTAATTATGTTTGTACAAGTATTGTAGGTAAAACCAGACTAAATTATTATTAATATTGTATTGTCATTGGTCCTCAATACTTGTGCAATTTTTAATGTCGGACGTCTTGAAGGTGGTTAAAAAGGTAAAACCAAAACATCACCATAAAAAAAAAAAAATTTGAAACTGACAAAAAAACTCCGGTAGTATAGTGTCTTCGCCTGAAATTCAGAATTTAGACTTTGATTAGTTTGATTGACAATTGACATTTGATTTCATTGACATTTAATTTGACATAAAATCAAATGCCAATGTCTAACGGCAGACGGCAGACGTATCGGCTGACGTTAAATACCTACCACATACGACTACACTACACGTCTCGCGTCGGTGAATGCATCCGGAGATTGTATAGATACAATCTCCAGATGCACCCCCGACGTGTAGTGTAGATCTGCGGGTCAGCATTGCCTGACTTTCCGATTTTTAAATCAATAATTAAATGTCCCGCGCGGTACAGGCTCAGTCCCGCTTTTCGGGGATATCTCGACCAACCGTAATTTTCTTTTATTCAGAAGACGAATAAGACTCAACTATTTAACGACACGGTAAATCTGATAATATTATGCCTGCCTGCTCTAATCTATCTAGATAAGTTTGCGGGAGCACGAAGTTTTATAAAAAAACTAATTTTAATTTTATTTCGAAATTTAATCGATTTTATTTAACTTAGAAACTATTTGAGAGCGACTGCAAAGAATCAGATTTACGAATTGACTGACTAACTAAATGAAATGCCATAGGGCCTTAGATGCTAACTCTTAAAGATAGCGATTCGCAGAATCGCAGGAAGTTGCATTCGCCCACGCCTTTCTCGCTACTGAGTCGCTAAGTGCTGACTGTTGTTATGACTCGACTGGGCAGCTGCAACATAACTATCTTCCGTAGTAGGTTGTGTTTTTTTTTCAGGTTGTTGTTTTTCCGAGGCATGCATAATTAGTTTTATACGGTTGGCTATAGCACTGATGACTGACACATGGTTACATCTTGGTAGGGGTGTCAGAACGACAATATTGTATTTAGATTTTTACTACAGACTATTAATCGATAGCTTTTAAAAACTGTGGTAATAATAATTATTTTTATTTATTTTAAAATACAAGATTGATCAGCGTAGGTCGATTATGCTATAATTTTCAAGCGATTTAAAATATCAGTCTTATTATGTTAGAACATGTTCTGTGAGACTTACGTACCTACAATACAACAATACAATAATTCTCTATTAATCACCTACCTTTCCTACCTACCTACTTCGTAGTTTAAACAAAAATTGTTAAACAAATGAGATGTCTCGTATCTACAATCGACATTCACATTATTATAAAAATCGATATGAATTATTGTTACTAAGTTTCAACCCTAGCAAAGCCAAGCAAAACGAAAGCCGACGCCGTACGTATTCGACCACATGCGTCAGAAACATTTTCCCTCCTTTTGAGCGATTTGGTGATTTTATCCCCCATTTGTTATCATAAGGAAATTTATCATGCGAAAAATATCTAAAAGCCGTGCAGACGACGATATGGTTTCTTCTACGAACGGATCTCTATTAAAAGATGAGCGGGCTGATACCCGTGTTACTGATATCGGGAAAGATGCGGGCTCCGATGATGATGATGGCATAAATAACGAAGTCAACGATGATAATGAATCAGACGTCGATTATAACGCTAAAAAAACTCCCAAGAAAGCTAAGCATAAGAGCAAAGGCAAGAAGCGGAAGTCAGGAAAGCAAAAAGCGAAGGAAGAAGAGTACGAGGTAAAAAAATATAAGCCGAACAAGATATAGTTGTTGAAATGCACATCGAGTAGCGAGCGTTTTTTGAATTTTACAGATTATTGAAAATTAATCTGTATAGATAATTTAAGACACTAATCATCTTATTTAAAATTATTATGACGAAATTATGGTTTTTAAATGTGTTTGTTACATC
Source organism: Campaea margaritaria (assembly GCA_912999815.1). NCBI lineage: Eukaryota > Metazoa > Arthropoda > Insecta > Lepidoptera > Geometridae > Campaea > Campaea margaritaria. The sequence continues at coordinate 16,050,512 of OU538788.1, forward strand.
TTGGCACCTAGTTTATGTTCTAATATTACACATTGAATACTATTCATAATTACCTACAGGAATAAAGCTATGGGGTGAAAATAAATGTTACGAAATTAAGGGTTGGCGAAATGGTTGAAATTAGAATTTTTGTCAGTTTGTAACAGAACTACAGAATGGATTTCTATGGAATTATCTGCAATTTACAGTTTCAATTCTACTTTAAAATCTGAGCTTTTTAATGTTCTAATATCTATAACCGTAAAACTCTTTGATTTTTCTGATTCATATTAAAAAAAAAATACTACTGCTAAGGTCATTGGATAATTATTTTTAAACAGCTGTTTTGTATCGTCTTTATTTTCAGGTGGAAAAAATTATGGATTCAAAAAAAAACAAAGGAAAATTGCATTACTTAATCCGCTGGAAGGGATATGGTGCTGACAGTGACACTTGGGAGCCAGAAAATACTTTGTCATGTCCTGAGCTCATCAGGATATATAACGATGAGGTTTGTTCTTCTATATTAGTAAATACAAACAGACCAAGAACAACTGAAGAGGCATACGAACATTCTAGCTATCCAACTGACCTACCTAGACTATAAGCCAAAACTTAAAGAAAGATAAAATTAGGAGATCCAAAGGTTGGGCTCAGTAGCGTTCACTTGGAAAGGCCTATGTTGAGTAGTTGGTGAATATAGTGTGAAAATGATGATCATAAGTGTGGGCACACCAACCACGGTTGGCTAAGATGAGCTATTTTCATGTAAATATTGTGGTGACTGTTAACATGTTGACTGCTGAATAATTTTTTACATTTGGGCACCTCTTCGAACTGTGTGTGTTTTCCAGTACTTGCTTGCTGTCTGTGTGAGCCGCACTGTAGTAGTGTAGTATTAAATGCACATCTATGTTTTGCAGCACAGCTGGTACTTAAACTGCGTTAACACAACAGGTGGGTTTTCCCCGTACTCGTGTCACATTACAAAAAGCACAAACCTCTGTGTTTTCAGCAGTCAATGTGTTAGCCAGCTGGAATATAATGTTCATAACTATTCAAATAATCATGTCATGCTATTCTAAAACAGATCTATTTCTCTCTGAAATCCTATCCTATCCTATCTTATCTAATGATAGCCCATCCATACTATGTTCCATAGTCTTAAATTATTTTCTTTCCATTTATAGAAGGAGAATTCTAAGACTAAATCTAAGCAAGAAAAGAAACCGGCAAAAACAGGCACTAAGAGGAAGGGCAAGAGAGATGCCAGCAAGTCTGCTTCCAAGAGACCTAAGACTGAATGGGATGACAAGGATGCTGATGAAAATGCAGAATATGAGGTAATTTTTGTACATAGTGATAGTTCACTCTTGAAGTTAAGAACAACATTTAAGTTCTGCGTAGTTCAAATTTGGAGTGCACAGAATTTTTAAGACGTTCTTCGCTTTAAAGGGAGTTTATAAGGAAAGCCCCAAGTACATACTGTGGCAGAAGAGTTAACGCAGTCTACAGTGCCGCATTAAATGCACATCTATGTTTTGCAGCACAGCTGGCACGTAAACTGCGTTAACACAACAGGTGTGTTTTCCCGTACTCGTGTCACATTACAAAAAGCACAAACCTCTGTGTTTTCAGCAGTCAATGTGTTAGCCAGCTGGAATATAATGTTCATAACTATTCAAATAATCATGTCATGCTATTCTAAAGCAGATCTATTTCTCTCTGAAATCCTATCCTATCCTATCTTATCTAATGATAGCCCATCCATACTATGTTCCATAGTCTTAAATTATTTTCTTTCCATTTATAGAATTCTAAGACTAAATCTAAACAAGAAAAGAAACCGGCAAAAACAGCCACTAAGAGGAAGGGCAAGAGAGATGCCAGCAAGTCTCTTTCCAAGAGACCTAAGACTGAATGGGATGACAAGGATGCTGACGAAAATGCAGAATATGAGGTAATTTTTGTACATAGTGATAGTTCACTCTTGAACTTAAGAACAACATTTAAGTTCTGCGTAGTTTTTTCTGCGTCAAATTTGAAGTGCACAGAATTTTTATGACGTTCTTCGCTTTAAAGGGAGTTTATAAGGAAAGCCCCAAGTACATACTGTGGCAGAAGAGTTCTACCACTTAGTAACTTAGGCAATAAAGTTTTACAAGGGTATTTTTATTTTATAGGTAGATCGTATTTTGGAGGTACATCATAAGAAAAATGGGAAAAGAGAATTTCTTATCCACTGGAAAGGGTGGTCCACTAAGTTTGACTCATGGGAGCCTGAAGACAACTTGAACTGTCCAGATTTAATCAAAAAGTTTATGGACAAGGTTTGTGTTTATAATTTTAAAGCTTGTATTCATCCAATGGAAAAAACTATCTTTTTATTTAGAATAGAGTAGGATAGAAACATTTATGATCATAATTTGAATTTGTACTCATATGTTCATACAAAGTACAGGTTAATTTATTACCGGGTGGTAAATTTATGACTCTTGCATTGGAGCGGGACTTCACTCACATGTAATAAAAAAATATACTAACATTCCCCAGGGTTCAAACTATCTCGATAGCAAATTTGAATCAGATCCATTTAGCCATTTAGCACTGAAAGGGCTCAAGCAAATAGGAAGAGAGTTATTTTCGCATTAATAATATTAGTATGATGTAAGTATTGTAAAAGAAATCTATTTTAAAAACAACATTTTCATTTCATTAGGTGAGCGCTGCTAAAACATCTGATTCCCGAAATTTGCGTGTGGCTCCAGAGACAACTAACCGATTCACTTTACAAGCTCCAACCGCTGGTCGCAGGCTCAGCAAGAGATGTGGTCAGCGCCAAAGGTAAGCAGGATCCCAATGACATACTTCGGCGCAGTAAGTGCTTCACTTTCAAGCACCCATTGTCCACGGCGAATATTATAAAAACTTCACATTCTCGTTCATGGGTTTGTAAAACTGGTAACCACAAAGCGCCTTGCTTGTACACAGAAAAAGCCATTTATTTTAATATAATAATAAGTAATATGTCACCATTGCCTATCTATGCGGCATGCGTAGGACTTTAATAGAATTAATAAGAACTTTTTTAATAGAATTAATTTTTATTTTTCTTTCGCATTTCTTATTGTTTACGTTTCAGATGTAAATAGTTTTTTTTATGGTTTTCAGAGTACGTTACGACAACGCTGAATAATAAGCGCTCTGTACACGGTATATTCAGTACCAAATACCTTAGGTAAGAGTGTGTTACATATTAAACATGAATGTATCTGCTCGATGTCATTTTTTCTATTGATTTTGTAGTATCTTCAATAAAACGTTGGAAATTAATTAAATCCTTTATTTACGGTTTCTTGCTACATCATACCACTGACGCTTAACCAAAAAAGAGAGAGAAAACGTGAGGCCACAGACCACATACGAAAAGCCACAGACCCAAAATCTGTCCACAGAGTTCAAGTCTCACACTCTCCCCGACTTATAATAAGGCTTAAATGAATAGAAGTAACATGACAAACTAAATATGAAAAACATGTAAACATGTTAACTTAATATTAATAGCTTCTTAGTTAACAGAAAAACTTCCTTATCTTATGTATAGTACCTTACAATTAAACATCTTCATCTAAACACTCTGAACAAGTCAACATTTGATTAACATGGCGTTTCCATTTATACCCATTAACATCTATAACATAAGTAACATTAGGTATGGATTCTTCTATAACCAAACCCTGAACCCATGGCTTGCTTCCCTTCCTATAATCCCTAACCATAACTTTGTCGCCGATCACAAACGTTACATTTCTAGTTCCCTGTTCCCTTTTCTCCACTCTTTCCTGAACTGTCTCTATAAATGGCGGTGGACGCAATAAGCTAAACCTATTCCTTAATTCTCTCCCTAGCATTAACCGAGCTGGCGATACTCCTGTTGTGCGCTGCGGCGTGCTTCTATAGTCAGACAGAAACAGGTTAATTGCTGATGGAATACTGTTACCACTTTCTTTAATTTTTGTTACGGCTGTTTTAAAAGTTTCCACAAATCTTTCTGCCGCCCCATTTGTCGCTGGGTGGTATGGTGCTGTAAATGTATGTTTAATTTGTGCTTGCCTACAAAATTGTTGAAACTCTGAACTAGTGAACGAACGGCCGTTATCAGTCACTAAATGAACAGGATACCCGTATCTAGCAAATAGTCCTTTGAATACTTCAATTGTGCGACTGCTAGTTATATTTGTCATTTCGAATATTTCTGGCCATTTTGAAAAACTGTCAACCAGTACCAAATACATCTTATTATAAAATGGTCCTAAATAATCTGCGTGTACTCTATGCCATGGGGAAGGAGGAATTGGCCATGGTTTCTGAATTTTACATGGGCTCTTACTGTTTTGTAAGCATATCTTACAATTTTTTGTTACATTATCAATAATTGAATCTAAGTTGGGCCACCAGAAGTATGATCTTGCTATTTCTTTCATGCGAATAATTCCAAAATGACTTCGGTGCAGTTCAGTGAGAATGGCTTCTGTGACCACATCTGGAATCAAAATGCGATACCCCCAAAATATACATCCTCTATCTAAACTTAACTCATTTTTTCGATGGTAAAATGGTAGTAATTCTTTTGATATTACACTTTTCTCTGGCCATCCATCTGACATATACCTAATAATTTTTGATAAAATTATATCTTTCTTTGTCTCTACTTGTATTTTTTTCCAATTTAGTGTTTCCATCTCCGACTCATTTACATAACAAACCAGACTAGCGGTGTCTTCCCCACAATCTAAAACATCGTTGTTCATTGTTTCATTTTCTCCCTTTCCGTCAGTTACTGTTCTTGATAAATAATCAGCCGGATTCAATGTTGTTTTAATGTGCCGTACTTTATAATTAAATGCCGATAGGAAGATGGAATAGTGTTGTAGTCTTTTGGCAGCCATTTTTGGAATACTTTTGGTTGGTCCAAAGATTCGGACTAGGGCTGCATTGTCCGTTTCTAATTCAAAAAATCTACCATATATGTAGTTATAAAATTTTGTAATTCCATAAACTACAGCCATTGCCTCCTTATCAATTGTTGAGTATTTTTGCTCAACTGAGCTCAATTTTTTGCTAGCAAAAGCAATCGGTTTCACTATACCATTTTTGTCTCGATTCGATAAAACTACTCCTTATTGTATCTTAATTGTATCAGTTCCTGCTTTGTGCATTTGTATATGTAAGTCCTTTTACCCGATCTGATGAGTGCTCTTTTATCGATTTCCTTTTCTGAACTTTCTTCCGTCTCTGATATTTCTAAGTATTCTTCTGAATCTGAATCGGCGAAATTCGACATGTATAATTATAAACAATCTTGAAGTTGGTTGAGCTCGATTGTCACGTCACGTGTTGTTCGTTCAAGCCCCGTCATTCCGGAATTTCCTGACTCGCGACCAACTTCACTACTCGTTCTTGCCGGTTTTATGGATAATTGTTTGTTGTAATTAGCTTGCTTTTTGCTTGAATTTTTAGTTAATTTGCACTACTGGTTCTTTCCCTCGTCGCCACTTTGTAGTATCTTCAATAAAACGTTGGAAATTAATTAAATCCTTTATTTACGGTTTCTTGCTACATCATACCACTGACGCTTAACCAAAAAAGAGAGAGAAAACGTGAGGCCACAGACCACATACGAAAAGCCACAGACCCAAAATCTGTCCACAGAGTTCAAGTCTCACAGATTTAATTGAGCACAATTTATTGTATTCTTGTGTCAGTGTTAGTTGCCCTATTCCTCCGAAACGGCTTCATCGATTTTTATGAAATTTTATATGTATATTTGGTAGGTCTGAGAATAAATTTTAAGCTATTTTTCATACCCCTAAATGATTAGGGTGGTCCACACCAAACATTTGTTTTCATTTTTTTTTTTGGATTTTATTTTATTTTAATGGCTTATAAATAAGTGGCATTAAAAATTCATACAACCCTAAATTTTCACCCTTCTATCACCAACCCTTATTAATTTATAGCCATATATCTTTCTTATAAAATACTTTATAAATTTAAATCTTTTCGCTTCTACGACATGGTGTGAGTAAGAACTCAGTTCCCTATAGGTGCAAATTATTTCCATACAACGTCCTTACCACAAGTTTGGTGTTAAGGCTTGATGAATTTATGAACAGAGTATAAATTATATGGATATCTTTTTTCTGATTCGAATTCATGGACCTTAAGTGTAACCTCTGTACTGGTAAAGTCGCATACTAACATTACTGATGTACACTAATTAAAAAAACTAAGATTCAGAATAAAATTTTATTTTGTATATGGATAGGGCTGTCTATTGGTCTATTGGTTATTCACAAAAAGTTATTGTACGTCATTTAGTACTGCACAGTACAATAATGTAGTTCGCTATTTCTGTATTTCATTATACGTCAGATATATGAATTCGGGGGTTAGGTGTTACAAACGCCAATGTTTAAAATATTTTTTAAGAGAAATTCAATACATTATCTCTTACTTCTCGGGACTGGCATAGTCGCTGAGCGACTAGAGTCACTAAACAAAAATTAGATTAAAAAAAAAAAATCTCACTTCTGTTTGTTTGATTGCTTAGATGTGAACAGATGTGAGTATTAAACATTGATACTGGATCGTTTATCAACATTGATATTTTTGAATGAACATAATTACTACTTTTGTATGATAGCGTGATATTCCGCATTTGTAGGTACACACAAATCTGAAACAAATATAAATAAAAAAAAACTACATTTTTTATCATGAAATTCACCGGTCGTTGTACAGCGCAGCGTGCGGGACCATCCCGCCTCGGGCACGCAATGTTCTCTTCACCTCAGTCATGCGTGGTTATAGATTGTCAATCCGCAGTCTCACCCAATCTGCGGTATTATAAATGAGCCATTAGCCTGAAGTCTTGTTTCATAGCTCAATGATAATATGGATCACAAGCGAATGCCACGAATCGCCGCATTAGAAGTATTTGGCCAGCATTGTTTGGCCCTCAGTCAACATTTGTCTTTAAATTTAATTCAGAAATAATAACTACATAATAAACACGTTCAATATTAATATGATAACCTACTTTGATTTTAATTATATCCGTGGTCGTTTAGTTTTTTGCTATTGTTAACCATGCTGGTGAAATTACTGGGGCATAACAATGTGACGTTTGAAAATCTTTTATTTTTGTTTTATTTTTAAAACAAACAAATTTTATTAAATAACGAGCACAGAGCTTAACATGATATATTTATATAAACATATATTTTCAATCTATTAAAGTAGTACTTGAAATAATCAAAAATAAATTCTCATAAATAAACTTAAATAAATTTTTGATAAATAAATTTAAAATTTAAATAATTTAGGTGAATTTTGTGTAGCGGAGTGTATAATGGAAGATGGTCACAAAATTGTTTTAATTGCAATTTATATTTCTCCAAATCAAAAAATTGAAGACATTATTTATTTTTTGAAAAAAACATTATTTCCATACACAACAATTGGAGCATCATATATGGGTCAAAATGAGGATAAGTTACCCATGATTCTAAGTGGAGACTTTAATATAAACTTTAGTTCAGAGACTTCTGAGCCACTGATTAAATTTTTTAATGACGATTTAAATCTATTAATTAATAATGACTCTTCAGTTTCAACAACACGGCATGGCACTACTATTGATGGTGTATTCACAAGATACTTATCTACAGTTTCAACGAGACCATTTATATCATAATTTAGCTACCACAAACCTCTTGTTACTCACGTGCCTATTCAGTCACTACGAGAAGAATCTACGAATGTAAAATAGTTTATTTGAAATATTTATTAATATATTTGATTCATTGACTTAATGATAAATGATTGTATATTTTTACTGTGTTGTCATATTTTTAAGTTAATAAAACCTTTTTTATTTAAATAAAATCTTTTTGATTAATTTTAATATTTATCGTTAATCACTACTGCATTTTAGTTATTTTTTAATAGAATTTGTTAGTTACAATTCCTAAAATACTAAACAGGCTATGTGACAAATTATATAAGTATACAATAAATGGTCTCGGATAACTAAATAGTCTATAATTATTGTGTGTATTAATTAATTAATAGCTTCTTAGGATTTAAATATAGTATATAAAAATATACAGACTATGGATCCAGAATATGGATTATATTAATGTTTAAGTTTTGTTCTATTATATTTGTTAAGGTTTCTTTAAATTGTTGGGTCATGCATGAAAGTAATAAAAGTTGCAAGAAAACAAACATATTTGAATATAGACATATTTTGCTATTACAATTACGTAATGAGTTAGTGAGTCTCTTCAGCCGTACATTGTTTATTAGCTATTTTAGAAAAGGATTAGGTTATGTACATTGTCGGCAAATCTTTATTATTTACTCATTTGTATATCAACCCCCACTTCTTCATAAAAACATATGTGACGTTTAATAAATTTACGCACTACAATATTGTATTAACTGACGATTGATATTTTTTTATGAATAAAGTAGTTACGCTTTATTTATAAAAAGTATCAAACGTCAATTAGTACTGCGCAGTACGATATTATTGTGCGCAATTTTATTAAACGTCACATAACGTTTTATGAATAAAGGGCATATATTTCAATTTATAATCAAAAATTTGTTCAATTATTATGTTTTTAAAACTTTTGTAAGACTATATATTTACTAGTACTAAGAGTATTAGCAATGCATGTCGACCGCGGACACAAAGTTCATAACTGCGGATACACATTGGAATAATAAACGCCTTCATTTTGCAGTTGTAGTATGAGGTGGTGTGAGCCAAATGCCAAATTGAATACGTTTACCATTACAATATACATCCATAGTGGGTTTACCATAATAAAGTGTTTGCAGTGATGTTTTATCACCTCTCAATAATATAATGGTTCCACACTTCAATACATGCTTAGTTTCATTGAGTCAATGTAATTTAGTGTATTTTTTGTGTGTGTCTATAAGGTAACATTGATCTGTCACGCTAACATGTTACATAAATAAATAGATAGTTCGTAAGTAAACGAGTTTTATTTAACAATTCCTGGTCACTAGGCCCGCATCATCGCGGCCATAGCTACACACGCTTATTATAAATTTCTTCAAAAATTTAAAGTATAGGAAGTTGAAAGAAATCATGCGCATGGTCATAATGTATCTCATTAAAGCACGCGGCCCCGACCAGCGCCGCGCCGCCTCGTTGCTATGCAGCACGGTGCGAATAAGTTTGAATTCTGTTCATTTTGACATTTGATTGCCACGGGGCTCGTCATTCGTATTGTAATGACGAGCCCTGTGGCTCCAGCCCAGCTGGAGGCCCTGGGGCAACAAAGGAGTGGAGGCCCGTATTTTTTTCCAATCTCTTCTAATTTCATAGCCTTATGAACAAGTACCACCCATTCTACCACTGGAAAACTATCACGAATTGGTAGTAAGTATACTATAGCAAAAGCTCATCACGGCCATGTTTTGATATATTGATATGTAACCAGATGAAGTGAAAAAATAAATGCTATTTAAAATATGGAGCAATATACTTAATTATGTTTGTACAAGTATTGTAGGTAAAATCAGACTAAATTATTATTAATATTGTGTTGTCATTGGTCCTCAATACTTGTGCAAATTTTAATGTCGGACGTCTTGAAAGTGGTTAAAAAGGTAAAGCCAAAACATCACCATAAAAAAATAATAATATTTGAAACTGTCAAAAAAACTCCAGGAGTATAGTGTCTTCGTAAAACATGAGTAACAATAACAAACTAGAAAACAACGACAAGATGGCGGTGCCTTCGATAACTCCGTTCCGCGTAAGCACAGAATAGATAGGCGATATTGTCTGTGGCTCAGACAGAACACTATTACGTCTGTGGGTGGCACAGAACACTTAGCTATGTGGTCTGTGGGCAACTACGTTAGATCTGCGGGCGGATCTGCCAATTTTGGTTCCTAGTATTGCCGCGGCACTTTTTTCGTGGCGCTGCGATCTGACTCTAGGATTTGCATGAACCGGGTCTCCCCTTTATACCATAGTCCACCACTGGGGCCCGGTACGGATTGGTGGATAACATACCTACTTCCGAAGTAATTCTTGGGTAGGTATGTAGGTTTCCGCACGATGTTTTCCATCACGGAAAGCGAGTGATGATTATATTAATTACTTGGTGCTGTTTTAATAACATTTTTTTTATTATCGATCTCTTATTCGTAAAAAGTGTGGTGTATTTTACTTTACTCTCCTGATACTATTATTATAAACTAGCAGCGCCCCGCGGTTTTACCGACGGTTCAGAATTTTATTAGCTAATTGTTGTTTGTCTTATTCATAAAAATTCTATTGTGCAAGACAAAGTGACTTGGGCCTGCCCCAGTAAAATAGGACAATAAAAAATGCATTGCAACAAAATATAGGTTATCGGCCACGGGTCTCCAACAGACTTGTAAAAATGTTCAGCCGATGTAATAAAAGTTGAAACCACTCGATTTCGTTTCTATTCCAGACATGTTAGGCCCATTCCGAAACTTAGGTTTTACTTAAAATATAGGTACCTAGCGACGTGGCTGGGTAGCTCGCTTCATTCCATTCACAGTACTGAAAATTAAAAGTAAACATTTGATAAGAGTCTGGGTTTTTGTAGGACCATAGTCCTTGTAGTTCCTCATTCCCTGGGTGCAAGGAATCCAAGTTAATGGTCAGGATCTGTGTAGGTATGTCATTGTGTATCATCGTGTCGTCTTATTACTTTTTAGGGACTTTTTTGTGTGTTTTAAGGGAAAAATTGTATATCAATCATCACACCTTTCTGTTACGCTCTACCGACACGTAAGAGTTGATACTTTAATTTGAAGGTTTATTGACAGAAGTTTAAAAAAAGACAAAGAGTTCAGGAGTGAGAGGTCATCATAGAGTATAATTATAAAGGTTTAAAAATGTTTAGTATTGACATCATTTCTCAGTTCTCAGTTTGATTACAGAGACTAACGAACAGTAAAAAGTTTAAAGTTTTTCTTCCATTCTGCCTCAAAAATCTTATAGATCTTTGTTCTGCCTCGACAAGTCCTTGACATTTAACATTGACGGGTCGGAATGAGAGACAAATAAGAAGGAATAGTTTCAATTCTTCCAAGTGTACCTACACTATTACATACCTAGACCCTTTTTTTACCTTTATTGAATTGCTATCTTTTTAAATTTTGCTTTATAATTCTGGCATCAAGTGTTTCAGCGCCATTTATTTACAGGAATAGGTAAATTTGGAGCCACGCCTGGTTCATTTTCCTCATAGAATAATAAGTAGGTACTTAAAAATGATTTTCAAGGATGTTTTACCCTCTGTACTCTGGATACTCATTTCCTATCCCCACCCCAGCTATAGCTGAGTCCCTTCCCAACTTAAATTTTTTACCTCCTGGCAACTTCGCTCAGTAGAATACATCGACTGGCAGTGGCAACATTACAATTTGCTGCGCGTCCATGTCAAGAGAGTTTCGTCCGTGTTCACGAAATCAATAGAAAATAAAAATGCGGAATCCTCACACAGAGCAGACTATTTTGTGTGTATTTTGAGTTGAACATTATATACGGAAGCAATATCGAGTATCCGGCGGACCGATATCGCCGTGAACGCCCGCATTCCGGTCGCCTACTCGCAACACATCGAAAAGAGAAATGACTGGGCCGTTCTTTACCTGTGCAGTGTCGAATTTTATATGAACTTTCGTTGACATTGCATTATGTAGCGGTGTAGAGTGGCGTCGTTGCAATATCAAGTGAACAGTTTAAAAGGGCGTGTGTTGTCTCGGCGTGTGCCGCGAGTATGTGGAAACGATGATGTGGTGGCTCTGTTTGGTGGCTGCGGCGACGGTGGTGCAGAGTGCGCGCGGCGAGCAGGTGCTGCTGTTAGACACCACGTCGGAAGCGACCCTCGGCTGGACGCGGTTCCCATACGGCGCCCAGGCCAGCACGCCCGGCTGGCTGGAGGAGTCCTACACCAACTTCGAGAAACAGATCAACTGGCGCTCCTACGTCGTCTGCGACGTCGCCCACCACAATGTCAACAATTGGCTCTGGACCCCGTTCATAGAACGCCGGAACGCGAATCGGATATACATTGAAATCAAATTCACCATACGAGACTGCTCTTTGTTCCCTGGCAATGCTCTCAGCTGCAAAGAGACATTCAGCTTGCTTTACTACGAGTTTGACGTGGCTACTCGCGAGCAGCCTCCATGGGAGCCGGAGAGCTACAAGCTGGTAGGTCGCATTGCAGCTGGTGAGGGTCGATTTAATACTAACTCTGATGTAGACATCAATACTGAGGTGAAAAGCATAGCGGTAACCAAAAGAGGTGTTTACTTTGCATTCAGAGACCAAGGAGCATGCATATCCATTCTAGCTGTGAAAGTGTATTACATCACATGTCCAGAAGTGACAGTAAATTTTGCCAGATTCCCTGCGACTCCTACAGGCCGTGAAGTGACAGTAATTGAAGAAGCTAATGGCACATGCGTGGAGAATGCTGAGAAGACTCCTGGAGAACCTCCAGTGTACATGTGTAAAGGTGATGGGAAGTGGACTCTGGCGAGAGGGTCGTGCAAGTGCCGCGCTGGATTCGAACCAGACCATGAAAACCAGGTTTGTAATGAGTGTCCTTCAGGGAAGTTTAAGTCTCACACTGGCGATGAACCCTGCATTTCATGCCCAGATTACTCTGAATCAAAAGCCTTTGCTGCACCTGAGTGCAAATGTGTCCCTGGATTTTTTAGAGCAGCCAAAGATCCCAGAAATATATCTTGCACTCAACCACCATCAGCACCAGACAATTTAACTGTAACATTTGCCGATCAGTTTTCCATATCATTAGCGTGGCAACCGCCTCACCAGAGTGGCGGACGTAATGATGTGACATACAGAGTCGTCTGCACTAATTGTGGCCCCAGTACTGAATTCAGACCTGCTGCTTCGGGGCTTAACAACACTAGGGTTACTGTCATTGGCTTGGACCCAGTCACTGAGTATAAATTTCAAGTCTTTGCTGAAAATGGGGTAACTGAACTGACCAAGGAACCTGCTAGAAAAATTGAGATAACAGCTGTCACTGAAGCATCTGTAGTCAGTGTGGTAACCAAACTAAAAATTAAGAATGTAGAAAGTGATAAATTATCCATAGCTTGGAGTCCACCGCCAATAGATTCTACAGATCCTGATGATGCCATAGAAAGTTATGAAGTGAAGTGTTTCCCCAAGGATAACATGGATAGAATGGCAAATGCCACACTGAAAATTACAAAAGAACCTTATGTCACTCTGGTAGGTCTTAAAAGAGACACAGAATATGGCATAAGAGTAAGAGCCAAGATGAAGAGGGGATGGGGTGAATTTAGTGGTATAGTTTATGCACGAACTGCTTCTGTACCTGAACCTACTTTCGTGGGTGAAGAGGAAGGGGCACAAGTCAGGCTGGTTGCTGGTGTCATGGTTGCTTTAGTGGTGCTCTCCGTGGTGGCCATAATCGCGACAGTACTAGTGCTACGCTCACGAGCTGACGATGAATGCGATAAGAAGCAGCCGAGTGACCTTAACGCTCTCAACTACCGAAACGGCGAGGTGTACACTGGGCCGGAACGACCCACTAAGACCAGCAGCAATGCCACAACTCCACTATTTGCGGGCACGGGATCGCGCACTTACATAGACCCTCACACATACGAGGACCCTAACCAGGCTATAAGAGAGTTCGCCCGCGAGATCGACGCCTCTTGTATTACCATCGAAGCTATTATTGGCGGGGGCGAGTTCGGAAACGTATGTCGCGGCAAGCTGAAGTTGCCCACCAGCTGTGGCCAAGAGATCGATGTCGCAATCAAAACCCTCAAAGCGGGCTCTACAGACCGCGCGCGTCGTGATTTCCTTGCTGAGGCTTCCATAATGGGTCAATTTGAACATCCTAACGTGATTTTCCTGCAGGGAGTGGTTACTAAATGTAACCCCATAATGATAATTACAGAATTCATGGAAAATGGATCACTCGATACATTCCTTCGAGCCAACGACGGAAAATTCCGTGTTCTGCAACTAGTTGGAATGCTTCGCGGCATCGCCACCGGCATGCAGTACTTATCTGAAATGAATTATATTCACCGCGACCTCGCCGCTCGCAATGTTCTTGTCAATTCCCAGCTCGTGTGTAAAATCGCTGACTTCGGGCTATCGCGTGAGATCGAATCGACTGCCGACGGCGCGTACACCACACGTGGTGGCAAGATCCCGGTGCGATGGACTGCGCCCGAAGCGATTGCATTTAGAAAGTTCACTTCCGCAAGTGACGTTTGGTCGATGGGTATCGTCTGCTGGGAGGTGATGAGCTTCGGAGAGAGGCCCTATTGGAACTGGAGCAATCAAGACGTGATCAAGTCCATTGAAAAGGGATATCGGCTGCCAGCTCCGATGGAATGCCCGGAAGCGGTGTACCAACTCATGCTCGATTGTTGGCAGAAGGAGCGCACGCACCGGCCGACGTTCGCAAGCATCGTTAAAACTCTTGACAAGCTGATTCGCTGTCCGGAGACGCTGCGAAAGATCGCGCCGAACAGGTCGGCGGATCCTCTAGCGGGAGATACTCCCGACATGATTCAATTTTCGTCTGTGGAAGAGTGGTTGGAGTGCATCAAGATGTCGCGCTACGTGGAGAAGTTCCGCACGGCCGGCATCATCGACATGGACGCGGTGGTAGACCTGACAGTGCACCAGCTCGCGTCCCTCGGCGTCACGCTCGTCGGCCATCAGAAGAAGATCATGAACAGCGTGCAGGGCATGCGCGCGCAGATCCGAGGCAACGGCCCTTATGGGTTTCTCGTCTGAATGTCCAAAGACATAGTGGAAGTGTTGTGTTATAGTGCAGCTAATGAGTGGAACTCGATCTCACGTGGAAACAATATCCAGTGCTCAGTATTCGATAGCAGAATAAGTAATGAAAAGGAATGCATTTTGTATATTTTTTTAAAGAACTGCCATAGAGTTAGACATAGGTTATTAAGAGACCTTCTTAGGTAAGGAAATCTAATAATGTGCCGTTTACAATATTCTTATTTTTAATTATTTGGTGTAATTTTAATTATTTTAGTTATTTTAAGTTTAAACTGACGAAAACCGGCCTATTTGTGAACATGTTCACATCACACAGCTTTATAAAACAACCGTCTCACACATACCATGCAACGAATCACAGTAATTATTACTTATTATTAATTGAAATCCAATGTATTTTCCATTAACTTGGGTCAAGATGAAAGAAATTTATTAGATAACTGAAAACATATGGAGATAAATTATAATTATTGTAGGTAGTTATTTTTAGATTATGTTAATTATTATCTTACATAGAAACAAAATTTATCTTAGTTTGATAAATATTTCACATTAGTACCCACAGCACTTATTGGGGAATAAAAAGTGTTCAGATTAATTGTACTTAAATAACTAATTGGGCAGCTTTTACCTAACAAACTATCAGCAATAATAAAGAACAAGAGATAAGACTACTATGATGTCAGGCAATTCCGCTCCTGCAGATTATTATAACATTTTCTATTCATATATTAGTGAATTAATTAAACTGTAGTTAGCTAATTTGCTATAAACTATTTGGAAAAATATTATATAAAAAAAATATAAAGCAGAATTATTTAATTGTTATTAAGAAAACGTTTGTAATGTTAAGTGTCAAATACTCGTTTCTTACCTTAGTAACTTTTACTTACTTTATTGTGATGAAAAAATAGGTACTTAATTAATCTTAGATAACACCACAACAATACATTTATCATGTTGTAGCTATTTTGATCCCTTTTAAATCGCATGTATATAAGGCTGAATGTATTTAGTAAAGACCATTGTTTTAAAATTGTGTAATTATTTGGTAGATTTAATACATTCTGAACGTAGATGTGTTGATTTAAATAATCGTGTCAATAGGTAGGTATATTAGTACCTATAGCATTACCAGCCTCCTTATACTGTGAGCGATGGTGTAGTAATTTCCTCGTCGTAATTATTTGTAGCTTCTTGGCTTGTAACTGTAATCATATGGGTTTCCATCTATATTTAAAGTTTAGAAGGTTGAATTTGAACAGTAAATATAAGTTGATTTGTCCGATTAATAAAAATTTTAAGGCACCTATATTATTTTACTACAGTGAAGGGGGGCAGGACATTCAGTTTTGGACAACCAATGTATAATTAAGTCTCATCTCATTGGAAATTATTTGTTACGAGTGCCGACTGTCTGGACTACCAACCGTCTGTAAAATGTTTTGATGCCAGTTGTAGTTGATTTCCTGTGTTTACATGGCTGACAATTTAGTAATAAATTTGTATAAGATATTGCCAATATTAGTTGTAAGTGCTTTGCTTATTATCTCCGCCTTATTTTTATTATTTTATTTGGTTTACTGACTGATTTTAAAATACATTGCTCTGCAGTTCACTTAATTGACTTGCTAAAATGGCGCTGCGATTCCATAGTCAATGTTAAATACTATATCACTAACCCCCTTATTCATAAAAAGGTTATGTGTCGTTTAGTAAAGTTGCCCACTACTATATAGTACTGTGCAGTTACTGAGAGACATTTGTTATTTTTTTATGAATTATTCCGTAATAACAAGATTTCTTCCCTAATTGCTCAACCCTTCGATTTATTCTTTGGTTACTCTATTTTAAATACTTTGATGTCCTTTTGGTAAATTATTACTTTATTTGCAAATATTTTATTTTATTTTTGAACTGCCATGATTACAAATGCTGTCCTACATTAATATAAAAAAATAAATCGTTTTAAAAACATTCTGTGCTCTATATTTATGTAGTTAAAATATGTTTTGTCTTCTCAAAATGAGTCAACGTAAACAACAGATAACCCCTTTTTTGACTTTATTATCTAAGAATGTTTGTAAGACGTTTTATTATTTTTATTAATAAAAGCCTATTACTTTAGATATAGGATATTTGTATTATTACATTTGATTATTTTGGTAGGCTTACAAATATCCCGTTTCTTAAGTTAATTTAATTTATAACTATTTTGATACATAAGTAGGTACACAATCAGCTCAGCACACATTTTCTTGATTACATAGTATAATTTCTACACGTTTCGGAAGAAAATTAAATTTATTCATGTTCTGAAACTGAAAATTTATTCATAATGCAACCACTACATGACAACGTGACTTCATTTTAATTCGTAGATACCGTATGATATGAAGCTGCTATTTCATTTTGTTTGCTATCTAAGTTCTAAAATATCTAAGTATTAAAATAACTCTGAGGTGGTGAAATTGGAGGGAATTGAAGTGGATAATAATTGAACTTTCTTTGTGTTGTACTAAACAATCGAAAATGTTGGCTCAGCGTATATTTTTAGTAGGTTTTGGCTTGCGATTATGCCTGTTTACTAACATCAATATATATTTAAGTTATTGGCAGAAATTGAATTTGGGTAGGTTACCTTGAGTATATTATTTTTTATCATTGAAACGTTTACCAGCCTGGAGCAGTAAGTAGGTGGTGTTAAAACCTTCAAGCCTGTTTTAGTTTTGATACAATACATGTGATATGCTCATGGGTATTCAGATATCCTATTTCACTACGAAGTCAGCAAATGTCAAGAACTACTGTGGGCATTTTCATTCGGTTTTCGCGAATAGACAGATTGATTCACTTGGAAGGGTTAGGTATATAATTTAAATACTTAGCTACCCGTGTGAAGCTCGGATAGGTTGCTTTTATATTCGAAATGCGAAAATATGTATGCGTTTGTTAAGGAATTTCGTTGTCCACGCGGGTAAAGCCGCAGGGTGTAGTTAGTTTACTATAATTTGTCAGTAAATAAATTTATTTTATCAAAAATTAAAACTCATGTGGTATCCGCTATCTAATCTAACCATCAATAATCCCTACGTCATAAACGTGTCTTCTGCGGCATTCCGAGGTGTCATTCAATAACATAATTTAATTAATTTTTTGCGGGTCTCTAGAAGATTTTAATGCAACTATTAACGGTGATTGACTTCTCTGAGTGCGACATTTAGACGACTTAAAGCTCAGGGTGGACTGGTGAACGTAATCGCTGATTAAAAATAAAATACCTAGTTTTACCATTCAAGTTTTATTTCGGATCAAGCAACTTAAGATGTTAATCGATGGTGTTCCGGGCTAAGCGTAAAGGTCGATTGTCTAAAGCTGGCACGAATGACAAATAAACACAATGCTCTTGTGTACTTGCTGAAATATAGGTGCACAACACCAATCAGCTTGTCTTCACATTGAATAGTCATCATGAAAAAACTTTCCGTCTTTCTCGCGTGGGAACGCCTTGGGCTCATTGAGCGAGATTCACGCGACGTATCTGTGCGCGACACGAAAAATAACGTGCTTATTTTAAAAAACAATCTTTCAAACCGGTCAGACAACAACGGCCGCGCGAACCGATGTCACATCGCATCGGCTAAATGCACTAATCGGACGAAACCAAGTCAAAAAACACCTTTATACATAAACCGCCTTTTGTTTTAGATCTGCCAGCTTTCGAGGACCGACTGTAGTCTTTACACCTACCTACCTATGACTTTTATTGAACCGATATTTTATAAAGTAAATAATTATGTACTTGTAAAAACTGTCATGAAAGCCTTGAAAATGTAAATTTTGATCTGCATGCAGTGTTACACGCTCAGTTTAATTTAAAGCAGACAGGATCAAAAACTAACCGTGTTCTTAATGTGTAGGCTGGGTTTTTATATAATTCTTAAATAAAACAAGATATTATTATAACCCCATGATGCAAAATATAAAACATTCTGAAGTCATTGTATATCTACGTAAGCAAAATAAATCCTATTTTGAATTAAATAATGATTCTATGACGTTTTGTTTTTGATGATAGGGGGGAATATAATAATATAGTAGGTATGTACTTATTGTCTTCTACGTAACTTATCTGACAAAGGGACAAGCAAATGCAATCTAAGTCGGTTTGTTAATGATTTAATATAATATTTAAAAAAAATGTCTTCCAAAAAAAAAATTATTATTGAAAGTCGTCGGATCGTGCCACGACGGAATAAAAGCTGCACTTCTTCC
The DNA here is from genome assembly GCA_912999815.1 of Campaea margaritaria. Lineage (NCBI taxonomy): Eukaryota > Metazoa > Arthropoda > Insecta > Lepidoptera > Geometridae > Campaea > Campaea margaritaria. The sequence continues at coordinate 16,069,686 of OU538788.1, forward strand.
AAAATGTTTACTACTTTTTTCAATCGAAGGCGTTAAATTTGCGATCGCAAAACCGGCCAATGTTTTCCGTTTGATCGACTTATTGTTCACTTCCACATCAGTAGCCGTGTTAGCCCCCTTTCACACACACCGTGTCCTTATAAACGCCACCGTCACGGTGTGTGGGCCTTAATACTTAAACAAGTATGTAACCTTTCGACATTTTAACAACTTAGTTGCATTTAACACTTTTCGCGAGTCCTTTCGTTTGGTTGTATTCTGATTTCTACGATAGAGTCGGCTTACACTCATGAACGCCTTGGGAGTCATGCGTAAAGTAATATGTAATTTTTTATGACGGGCAATTGCCTTTGTATTTGTAATTTCGTTCAATTTTAAATATTGATTGCGTTTGCTATAGGTCTTTATCAAGGGAAATAGGTTCTGAGACACGTAATTTTTTAAATTGCTTGGTAATTAGCACTTGGTAGTCATTAGTTACTTAGTCGCGTTTCTAGGCTACATTTTAGCTAGTTACTGGAGTTTATTGGTAGCATCAGCGATGCTGCAGTGCAGTATTTTCCTTAGACCTTACATTTCTCAAAATAACATCGCAATTAGGGTGAACTGGGTTTAATAAAATCGCGTAAATACTGTGTCTCATTCAATGTAACGTCGCGTGTCGTATACTTAAATCTCGTCCCATAATGTGTGATCCTGGAAACGCGACTTTAATTTAATTTCGTCAAGTGCTTTTAAGTCCTGAGATTATTTTAATACGAAATTGATTAATATCTACTGCCATTATCTTTTTGTAAAAATATTATGGTGTTCATTATGTTTCACAAAAGATGTTATACATAAAAAGAAAACAAAAATATATTGTAAATTATTAACTAATAATTGATGACACAATGATGATTTTTCTTAACTTAAATATTTAATTTATATTTTCTGTGATATATTTTTGTAATATTATATGAACATCAATTATATTTTCACTGCAGCTTTATAATGTAAGAATAATTTAATCTTTTATTTTGTTATTATTTCACGCTTAAATTGATCTTAATATACGTGGTGCGAGTCGCATAGTTGTTGCTAAATATTGATTTTATTATAAACCAACGATCACAGTTTACATTCATCCTATCTCATTTTATTTATGAGTTGAGTAAGTATTATGTATTTACTTATTACTAAATACGCATTCAATAATAATGACTTACATTAATATGGTTGAAGAATATAACGCGGATTACAAACAAATTTAGCGACAATATTGTGACTACACTGTGCTTTATATATATTAATTTATAATAACGTTTTCTCTCTGTTAAATATCTATTGATTTACTGTGATTTTTATTTAATACGTAAAAAATTGGGAAAACGGGAATCACATTAATAAAATTCGACACAATCAGCATAAGTAGTTCCTTCTTTACCAACTTCTTTTTATTTAATAAATTTACGGTTGTTTCACTTCTGCCTTCATATATTTTAGTCACGATTATTTGGGTTATTATAATGTAATCCCCGCTAAAGTTTTTTTCTTTTGCTAAGTACATTTATAAGTTGTTATACTTTGGTGTAAATTCATAAAAGCAATAGATGTATGAGATAGGTCGAAAAAATAGACGAATTTTAAAAAAAGCAATACAGTTTACACAAAACTTAGAGGTCCATAGACTACTTAAGTATAAAGTAAACTACTTACTGAATGTTTATATCCAAACCATGTAATGTAAAACACCAATCGATCATAATTATATTTTATAAATGATTTGAAATAATAGTTAGAATAAATAAAAAAAATATTTAATAAGAAATTTGATACGTGTTGGTCGAATAAGATTTAAAATAAGTAGTAGGTATATAATATGATCATTTTATGTCCAATATTTCCGTTATTGTTGTAAGTTCAAAAATAATAGTTTAGAACACGAAGTAGCAAAAAATAGTTTGTGTAAGTAGACGGCGAAAGAAAAAAATCGATTTTGTCTACCGATGTTGTGGATATTTCATTCAGGATCCTTCTTTTTCTTCGCCGTCTGTGTCAAAAATGGACGTATAATTATTTTATTTTATAAGAATAGTTTATTATATTACCCTCCAGATAATAACGTAAAACCCAAAGCAATAAACTTGGTCTAGATTAGATCAGCAGGATTACAACGGACAATCGAGTTTCGGATCGATTCGAGTTAGACTCGATAACGTCACAAACCTGGCGTTGCGCAATAATGTATTTTTTTTGTAAATTGACCCGTGCCCGTGGCTTCGTTCACATTGTACGGTTTTTTTTTCAACCCAATTGAAGGAACGATGCGCGAATTGAAATTCGATACGAGTCGCGCGCCACCAATGTATACGTTAAGGGCACTGAGCCAGAAACCTTCACATAAGTGCCAAAAACAACTAGAAAGTTTCAACGGTTAAACGATGCGCGAACGCATCTAAGACGAATAAAACAAACACCAATCATATTTTTATATAACAGGTCGTATGTTTCCAGCAAGCTAACATGAAATACTTATTCACCACTGCTAGCTGATCAAAATTAGCACCTTCAATCTACTGTTAGTCACTGAAGAGTTCCGTTGTCTATCATCGGATCTTGATAGGCATGCACCACTCAATTCTTAAAGAACGAAAAATTTAGTTTAGAATTGACATGCAAAATATAACATAACCTAAACACATCCACGTACTAAGAGTGAGTGATGTAGAATGCTGTAATTTGTAAAAATATTGTCAGCCAATATCGTCATTAAGGACGAGATGTGTTGGTACCGTTCATGGACTGTACCTGTTACAGTTATTCATGAAACACTTGACGAGAAACTAATTAGATCTGAAAACGGTTGCGCGATGGCCATTGAAACGAGAACGTAACTCGATTATGATCCAATACTCGAAGACCCCAGTTGCAACCCTGCCGTTTTAGTGATACATATACTACTATGAAAGTGTTTTATTCTATTAAAAAGCAGTATTGGTTCTTATCGCTTTGTATCCTAGTATGAGTGTTCTTAGACACGAATTAAGACGATCCACGGGATCATTTCTAAACTTTTGACAAACTTTTAGATGAGAAACCATTCCAACTATTTTTAGTGAATATAAAAGGCGTGCTTCCACTTTTATGGGATTTTTTAATATTAGCTTTCAAAGCCAACTTGGTCTTATATGAGACAAATAAGTATTCCAATAATGTGTATTTGAATGCATATCTTAGTCAGAAGGTACAAGGTAGTCCCGATTCCTTGCGAAATAACAAAGCTAACATACTCTTTTACTGTAGTAAAAGTTAGTTTACTTTGCTTGTACTGTTCAAACATCTGCGTTATTCGCTATCGGATGCGGTACGTCGATACCGGTTCCGGTATCGCACAATATTAGGACAGGCCTTTATTCAGTACCCGACCGTTAAAATCTAAAACTTATTGCGTACAATTTCCTCGTAAATACTTCAAATATTTAAATAGTTCATTATCGGGAATAATAAATTAGATATCAAGATAAAAATAGGCATCTTTTTCATGTTTTATTGAAAGCATTTTATGATTATGATATCTACATAAAATGTTTTATTTAAATACTCATTGAGTCAAGGGTATCGTGCTTTATATTTCCTTACCTTAAATGTTATAGTTGGAAACGTGCATTAGACATTGAGATTTTTGGCACATTGACAGTGACAAATCTTGAGTGCACCGAACTAAACAAAAATGTTCTCAAATTATAACTATTTATTTTTCATAAGGTTTGAAAGCGACAGTCATAATTTTAGAACAGTCTTTTACATCTAATGAATTATTCTTGTGATGACTTTGTTTTCATGACATTGTAACTATCAGAAGTCGTAAAGAATCAAGTTGTAAACGCTTTGAATCATGCTCAAGCGACGTCAAAGCGATAAGAAGCAATACAATACTTGTGATATATCGATTTTGTATTCCATATACCTAATCCTAAATAATTGTACTTAGTATTAAAGCTTACGCAAGTGAAGACTTAGGAATAATATAAAAACAATTTGTTAGTTGAACCGTAGCAACACCAATCATAGCCTAAATAAATGTAATTCATAGAGTGATGTTAGAATTTATTTATAAGATTTTCTTTTATACATAGGGCAAGCGGAGGTGCAGGCAGTCTTGTTTGTTGACAGGCTCGAGTATATTTTAGCCTCGCGCCTCCTGGCCATATACAGATATAGATATCTAACATTAGGCAGTTTCTAAAACCATAAAACGAATCAGTTTAGATAACAACAATGGAAATGTAAGCTTGGCTATAATTTATGTAATAAACTATTGATATTTACGAAAAGCCTTGTTATTTTACATCTATTTCTCCCTTAAATAATAAGTAATATGTAAGATATTGAGTACCTAACATAGAACACATCACCTAATAGTTATTTCTAGAGCACCTACCCGATGTCTTCCTACTTGTTACTAATGACAGGTACAGACTTACAGAGTAGGTAGGTACTCTTACCAACTTAACTAACTACTTAGGGAGGCCCCTACCAAGTTAGAGGTACAGAGTAGGTGGGTACTCTTACCAACTTAACTAACTACTTAGGGTAATTTACGGGGGTCTCTATGTCTGCGAATTTGACATCAACCGAAACATGAACTGAAGTAGTGCTTAGGGCAGGGCTGTGAGCGATTGCTGAGCAGTATTGGTTCTTATCGCTTTGTATCCTAGTATGAGTGTTCTTAGACACGAATTAAGACGATCCACGGGATCATTTCTAAACTTTTGACAAACTTTTAGATGAGAAACCATTCCAACTATTTTTAGACCATTCGTGTTTTAAGACCTTCAGTGCTGAAACACAACTGTCGTATTTTTCATAACACAACTGTTGTGTGGGAAAACACTATGGCTAGATACAAAAATTGGCTCAGCAGTGACTGTCGTGTTTTTCATATCTTGCCAAGAGTACGGCAAAACACAACTGTTGTGTTGGTTGTATGGGAAAACGCGTGCAGAGCCGACCCCGAGGCTAGACAAGGAAGTCGGCTCTGCAGTGAAAGTTTAAACTAACAAAGACGTCGCAATTGGTGACTGTTTTATGGTAGATAGGTACCTACTATAATAACATACATGTAGCAGTGGGAGGCCTCTTCTGCAAGAGACCGCCTGGGGAAGTACCACACCTTTGCCAGATATTCATCCGCCAAACAGTAGTGTGCAAACATTACTGTGTTCCGTTTTGAATGGCACTGTTTCCAGCGAAATTATTGGGCATGAGACTTTTTTGTCTCAGCACAGTGCAGTGCCGCGCAGGATTATGCAATGCAGGGTTCTGGTGGGCTGTGACTTTTATGGGCAGGCGTAGCGCTTACCATCAGGTGAACAACTTGCTCGTCTCGTCACTCAGTCAAATAAAAAAAAGAGATATAAGCATAGTCCATAACAACTCTAGTAACTTGTGAATATTGTTGTGAAAAAGGGATTATGCACTATGTCACTGGCTATATAAATAGGTACTTACCTAAATTATTTCCTAGTGTCATACTAATTGTCATATCAGTAGATATAGATATGATAGTACGAGAATATAGATAGTATATCGATCCTTGTAATCATACTCATATTGTTAAACTTAAGTACGTATAGGAAACCCAAATAAGCAACGGCCATGAGTAAATAAAAATAACGAGAAGGAGGTATGAAAATCCATTTAGTTTTCGTTCCTTCAAATATTACGAGAGTAATTGCAAGGTGTGCTAAAAGCTTAAAATACTTTGGCGCTGTCGCGTCGCAACGCTGCGGTAACTAGATCCTTAACTACCTGCCAATTTGCAGGCGTCGCTGTCGAATCAACAACGGCAAGTACTTAGTTAGGGAAGGTAAGCTAGGTGGTCTTTTAAAAAAAATCTTAATTTGAATTTGCCGGTAGAGTTCTTGACGGGAGGTACTAGGCACCTCCCGTCGAGACCTACCTACCTACTTCTAAGTTTAGACCGATGTTAGATAGTCATGCGTGTTTGACTGTTTTTTACCCTTAGCATAGTCTGAAGACTATAGTCATCATCAACAACCCATAACGTCCCACTGCTGGGCACGAGTCTCTCCTCACTTTCGTGAGGAGACCATAATCCACCACGGGGGCCCAGTCCGGATTGGGGGATAACATACCTACCTCCGAAATAATTCTCGGGTAGGTATGTGGGTTTCCTCACGATGTTTTCCTTCACCGAAAAGCGAGTGATAATTACGTACATATGTTTTACAGAAACACATTAGTACGTGCCCGCACTGGGATTTGAACTCACGACCTTCTGATTGGGAGGCGGACGTTCTCCCACTAGGCTACCACCGCTTTATAGAGAGACTATAGTATTATAGATTAATAAGTATATTAGCCTAGGAGGCCTATAGTAAACCTGTGGCTTAACACTTTGACTGCTGAGCCGTTTTGCTTGTCTAGCCACGGGTGCGGCTCTGCACACGTCATAGTGTTAACCCATACAACTAACACAACCGTGGTGTTTTGCCGTACTCGTGGCCAGTTATGAAAAACACAACAGTTGTGTTTTCAGCAGTGAACATATTAAAATCATTTAAAAACTACAGCCCTGTCAATTTACGTAATAAATACTACAGGTACCTACCTACTTACGTAAATATACTAGAGATAAAAAATACTAGATTTATAGGCTAGATATATAATAGTTCCTGTGGTTAGTATAAAGCACTCTTCATCGTTACACTTTTCTGGTCGAGGGCCTTGTGGCATAGGACAATGTAAGATATCATGCGGGCCACTATAAGAATCGAACCCACGGACATCGGTGCAAAGGAAGTAGCGAGGTGGTCACCATTACCGCTAACCAGACATGCCATCAATTATTATTATAATAAAACGTATTCAAAATAATCCAAATCATGAATAAATTTAAAGAAAAAAGTTCCTGAAGGAAATGTATATACCTAACATATTCGTGTTCGAATTAATTTCATTGTACTACCCTTGTACCTTGTAACCTTGTTTCTGGTGTACAATAAAGAGTTTTTCTATTCTATTCTATTCTTTTCTATTCATGTCCAAAATAAGTTTTGATATTATCTACCTACTACATTTTTTGGCCTTGTCACGGGCCGCAGTTTAACAACCAATGGTGTAAAGAGTCAGTCCCTCATAATATGCAAGTCCTGCTATGCAACCGTAGAATAATTAAAACGACGAGCGAATATAACCAATAATCTATAATAGACTACTCACCAGAAGCGTGCCAGAAAGAGTTTAGGTACTATTATCATCGCTAAATTTCCCTATCTCCGCGGAGCGCAGCTACACTTATCAAGAGTTCAGTGGAGATAGGAAAGGTCTTTCCAAGCAATCCAGCGCAGAAATCTAGACGGTCAAAAAGGCCGTTTGCCCGCTTCGTTCCTCCTCCGTTGTGTGGTCACTGGTCAGGGGACTCCTTCCTGTCCTGCACGGCTCCACGTCTGCGAAGTTGCCTTGGTGAGCCAGGTCACCTCCACAGGCTTGGAGGGCTCTGTAGTGGAAGGGCCTGTTCTGCAAGAGACCGCCTGGGGAAGGTACAACACCTTCGCCAGATATTCATTCACCAAGCAGTAGTGTGCAAACGTTACTGTGTTCCGGTTTGAAGGGCACTAGGCTGTCTCCAGTGAAATTTGAGACTTTAGAGCCGATGTCTCAAGGTGACGAGCGCAGTGCAGTGTCGCGCAGGTGTAACTGCCCATAAGGGCAGACGTAGCGCTTACCATCAAGTGAACGACTGGCTCGTCTTGTCACTCAGTCAAATAATAAAAAGGCCCGGATACACCCGGCCCTGCCGCCGGCGCCGGGGCAAGATGTTGACTGCTAGCGCGACGCCATTTGGCCCCCATCTCGGCGGACGGCTGCTGCTGGCGGTTTTATTAACTTGAAGTCCTACCCTTACCTACAAGATGGACGTAGGATGAAGTAAGAAAAATTCAAAATCGCTCACATTTACTACCATTTATTTAAAACTAATTACAGAAAATAATATGGCGTCACTTGATAAATGTAAACATACCTATCTATTGCAAAATAAATGCACACTTACTGCAAATATAATTATAGATGTACCTAATTAGTAATTTTGAATTTCTAAATGACGAGGAACTTAATAACAGCAAATAGATACAATTAAATGTCTTATAGCCAAAACAGGTACAACACAGCCACATGATTGACACACAATGATCACAACGGCACAGTTTACAATAATTAACGTTTACACAAACAGTTTACAATCACAATAAGGAAGACATCAATATTTTTCGGTAAGTAATACTTAAGATGGTACGTTTCGGTTTTAACGGGAAAAAAATTTAAACGAAAATCTGTTTGATATTTAAATTTCCCAACATAATCGAAACCAACCACTTTAAACGGTGATAGGATATTCAAGTCTATGATACTAAAATACTATCTAAATTCGTATGGATATAGGTACATAAAACCAGACCAAGATCTTAATAAAATGTAGGAAGACATAAAATATTTTCAACACCCCAATGGTACTCAATACACAACACAGTTTAATAAAAGTTGATTCGAGAAATATTTATAATTTTAATTATATTTATATAATTAAATTAAAAATATCAAAAAAGTGGGTTCATACGTTGTCAGGGCCTGCCTGACACGGGTAGGAAACGTATGTCACAGCCGAAGATGCCAGTTAGGTAGGTATAGCAGTCCCACTATTCAACGGCTGAAAATACTAACTAGCTACCTACTGAGCATCATTGATCGTATGTTACTAGCGACAAGTCTGGACCCGACGAAGAAAGAGCCGCAAATATAAGGTCAAATGTAAATTATCTAATAGAACCCTATCACGAACTTAACCCTTGCCAAAAATTACACGGGTTAAAGGGTATAGGTCGTTACAAATCGGGCTTGATCTTAAATCTTGCAAGATAAATCATAAAAATCTTGATCAAAAATCGTAAAAAATAACCTCTCCAATTGAGTTAAAATTGAGAACCAAAGAGAAAAACCTCGCGAAATTTGCATCCTTTATAATGGAAGTAACCGAATGCATTTTGAATCGGCATTCCTGCCAAAAAGAAAACAATATGTAACATGACCTCCCCTTTTGAATTTGTACGTCATCGCAATAAGTCCGAAATCTTACACTTTACAAAGTTGCCTTGAATTTTCGTTTAATGCCGCCACTGTTGTATAGCTTCTTTTAATTTTTCAGATGAGCACTTCAGGAGAAACCGTACGTAACAGCTATTCAAATTTCATGAAATTTAATAGTCCAAGTAAAGTTAATTATAAAATAATAAAATATAATATTTTTATATCAATTGTGTCTAGAAAAAATGAAATGAAAGACATTTAAGAATAACTTTACTAATTAAACATAGGTTTATTTTATATCGTTCCTATTTCTAGTTCTACAATTTTGATCGATATACTTCGGAATTTCCCGTAATATTTTATATTATACTGCCTAGCTGACCAGGGAGATGTTGTTCTGCCCTTTCTCACCTATCGGATATCTAGCATAGCTAAGAACCATTGTCTCGACTGAAAAAACATATTGTGAGAATATCACCTCGTCTCAAATCGTGCAGAAGCCGAGCATGGTTAATGACAGGCGCACGACCGTTTAAATAATAATAAAGATTAATGTAGCAAGTAGCCCATGTTCCACAATATTAAGATACATTCATAGAAAAAGCGAAAATTTGATATACTTATTATGTACTTACTTCCAAAAAATTGCCAAACATAACACGGTGAGTTTACTACGAATATTTTTAGAGTTGTTTAATTTTGTGCTATTTTTTTTTCTTTACTTTTAAGTAAATATTAACCTGTGACAATGTCATTATTACAATATTTATAAGACAAAGTTGTTGATTATACCTAGATGTCAAAAAACTTTCATTTTAATAGTACGTATGTACACGTACGTACCCTAAAAACACCTATATATTGTAATAAAATAATCCCATCAAATTTCAAACTCCTCGCCAGTCCTAATTACAAACATTACCTAAGCATCTAACGATTTCAACACGTAATGAGACCCAATTATGTAAGCACAAACTAATCTGAAACTTAATTTGACAGCGGTAAAGTTAATGCCATTTCTCTTGCTTCATAACGTTGACAATACGAATCATCTGACAGGACAAAGTAAAATATGAAAACTAGGTACATAGTTTGTAACAACGGAATTGGAAATTTGGCACCAAAGTGCCCCTCAACAATGTTATCAGTATATTCGATTTGTGCATAATCAGATGACGACTCTAGGATAATATTCACGACGCAATAACCAAGGTCCCACTGGACGTAGTTTATTACGTGGTACATTGTAACGATAGTTGTTCTCTAGCGCAGTATATTAAAGGAGCCTCTAGTATAAGGAAAATCTCGATGCTTATGTATGCAAGCCATGCAGACAAAATAACTAAGACCTAACAGGTAATAGAGCAAAAACCTGCGCGATTATAGTAGGTACTGAGGAAAATGCATTTTTAGTTGTAAGTATAACTTACTAGGATGACGCAACTACCCAAAATGAATCTTGGCCTCCGATAATAAGAGCGGTAGTTGTAAGTATACAAATAAAAAAAATACTTTCAATAATTACCGAGGTAAAAATAGACTTTACATTGCTTATAGCATCACATCAATTCCGTTCGTAACATTTGATACAAATAGAAACGTCTTGGTTTTTTAAGCTGATTATTAAAAAAACTACACCAAAATGTAAATTATTTCACGCTCATAAGCGTGTCCAAGGGGTAGACGAAAAGTATTTTCACAATAATGTCAAGTAATTCTGCATTAGTGCAGTGCTCCTATTCACAGACACTACACAGGTGCATTGTTTAAATGTGCAGGTGCATTGTACATAAGTAAATAATTACAACCTTAGTTAACCTTCATTTCGGAATATTCAACTTCATTTACGTACAATCATTATCATTTTCCTCTATGTATTTACTTTGATAAATCGACTATAAATATAATTTCAATGTTTATATTTTGTTATAGTAATATCCCACCAATATGTCTTTGGGAAACATTGAAAGGATATCACTTTACACCTAAAACCCATTCACAATTATACATTATTCTACTATAAGTAATATAAATAACTTAATCTTAATAATATTGGACCTTATAGGTAGGTGTCCACTTTAGTAGGATGAGTTTTATCAAGACTGAAAATGTAACAGCAAAATCGTCAGTCACCTTAGTTTATAACATTTCACTCAAGTAATGCGACGGTACGATAACTGAAGTATATAATTAGCAATACAGAGATCGTATCATTTGATAAGGATACGTTAATTAATATTATGCATATCTACAATCATGTTCAAAAGATTCGTCACAGGTTTTGTTGGTAGGTGTGTACTGTAGCTATGAGATACTAAAAAGCATGAGGACCGAACTCACAACTGAGCACTCAGCAATATAAAAATAGGATTAAAACCAAATACTTAGTGCTTTGCTATATCAAATTAATTTTCGTATAATTTGCGTAGGCTCAAACTGTTGCGATAACGTTTCATTACATTAAAGTGCTTAAAATTTACTAATTAAAACGATAGATTAAAGTTTTTACCACGTTTTATAACCATAAAACATGTACGGAACATTAATAAAATGCTAATGGTTCAAGTTCGAGGATTGATGGTGGATGGATGAACTGTAATGGATGGTCGCGGACGCGACGGGAACTATTTTAATTCACCTCAAAATCATACCGCTCATAGCATGTATTAAAATGCATTATTGGACCAAATTTCCCGTACATGCTCTAAAGCGAGAAAAATTGAGAATTCACAACACGTGACAAGTGCAGCGTGAGCCCTTCATTCTCGAACGACAATTTTATGTGACAGGGACATTAATAAAACGTTAATGCTTGAAGTTGGAGACTACTTATTTATAGTCTGTTAACTAAACTATGGTAATGAACTGCAATGAATGAGGAGTAAGTAAGACGCGCGGCTTTCTTGCTGCCGAAACACACCTTCGATGCAGTTTCAAACTAGTCACTTGTGCTCCATACCAAAATTAGAATTAAAAAATATAAAAAGGCAGTTACATCAGCCTTTAAAAAAATTTTAAAGTAGACGGTGATCTTCCGCTTTTCAGCATTGCCATGCGGCGTAATCTTGGTGCCATCTGTGAACGACGCCTGGCTCCATTGAAGTCGAGCCCAATGCAAATGTTTACGGGTACTGATTGCATGGCATTTGGTGAGTTGGTGTCAGTTTGGATCCGTTCGTTGCTTTGTGTGGTTTAAGGCCACGTTCTTTAAAACTTTTTTTAGTACTCCGAAGGCGTTGCTCGATCAATCTCGTAAGTTGGTCGCGAAGATAAATTGATGTATTTTTTTCCCAGAAGTCGAAACCGTGGTCAAAGTTGAAAGAAGCCGCTAATCACTAGTTCGCGACAACTTCAGGTGCATTATCGTTATTTAAAAAATATAACTTTGAATTTCATAAACACCCAGTTTATATAAATCTTTATTGCGTAATAACAACAACGTGACGTTCAAAACCTTGATTGCTTTTTATGTTATTTAGAATTTGATTGTATTGCCATCGGTTCTTAAAACGTGACCGAAATTTCGATTGATTTGGTCGTCTGGAAGAGGGTGAAAATTTAATTAAGAGTTTCCATTCGTACATTGTAGACAGGCGGAGCTATTAATTAAAACCAGATGAAAAAATAACGAAGTCATATAAATAAATAGCAACGTTGTTACACGTTCCAAATAGTTAATTACGATGCCTGAGTTACGTTGGAGCAGAAACAAAGCTTTGTTAATTGAGCTTTCCGTGCGCCTTACACGTGGAATATCTCGAAGCAGTTTCTAGAACCTTCAATAGACAATGTCCATAACAGTTTAAAACAACTTAATTCCAGTCCAATCACAGAAGTTTCCCAACGTTGGACGTTGGAGTTAGGAGCTTCGGATATGTAACTGCCTAGTAACGTTAATTTTTTCATCGGACTCCTTTAATTTACCAAATCTTTCTCTACTTGCTCGCCCTCTGTAGATAATACGAAGAGTCGGTTCTATAGTTGTATGCATGATTTGTGTCAACACCAGGTGCGGTAGTGGTTAAACCCTAGCCTATAAGAGTTTTAAAAAATAAACCCCGCGAAATAGCCGGAATTACACACCGCGTACTTCCGGCGTTCTAAGTGATACCCACCGAGTAATCTGCCGGCTAACCAACTAAATTGGCCAATCTCACGGACGGCAACGTTTATTTGCAAATGGTAACGAGCGTCCCTAGCGGGCAGATTTGTCCTATTTATTATATAACTAGACTAGATTTTGCTAGACGTCATTCGCCCGAAAAAACCCGATAACCAGTATCCTATGTCCTAGCCCAGGATTCAAACTGTGTCCATTCCAAATTTGATCAGGACCTGTTTAGCCGTTTTGCTGTGAAAATAGCGCAATCAGACAGAGTTTATTTTTGTTTTTATCTCACTGTCCAATTAGAGTTATGTTTTAATCGTTTGTATGTATTTATGTATTTCTAAGTTCCTTTGGCGCGTCCTCTAGCCTAAACAGCGTGATAGATTTTGATAAATGAGATATCATTCGATTCGTCATAATCTCGAGAATGACATAGACTACATTGGAAGTCGGGTTTTTTTTTAATATAAATTACCTAATAAATAGGATGTTATCCGAAACTTCGTTCATGGTGATATTTGTTTTATCAATTGCCCGTTTCAACTCTAAATCACGTTTTGGTTGTTTAAATTACCAGCTATGTTCTAACTTGAATTTTTTTGAAATGGAACCTTCAAAAATTTTTTTTTGATTCCTAGTCTACTGATTCAGGTGTGGGCTATCCCCACATTAACTTATGTAGTTACATAATAAATTAATATTAAACAATTACTGACTACATATTACATACTATACTTAAACACACTAAATAATTACACACATTAGCATCCATACATTCACGCACAATCATACATACATATTAGATACATACAATAATTCACCACAATAACACCAATCGGTACCTCACCTCTGCCGTCGAACGCACGCTGCTTGAGCCTCGCTCGCTTGCTCGCATTTAATTGTTTTCATCTCGCGCTTACTATCACTATCATTCTGTGCTACCATTTCTTCTTGTGCCTGTATCTTTCTCGCTTGTCGTTTCATCCTTCCATTTATGTATAAACAGTTATTGTGTGTGTGTGAAAAGACAATACAAACCTAACTTGGATTTGGACATTTTATTTACTACGCCATCGACCAGCTAAGTAGTACCCACTGTACCGATAACTATAACTTGGCCGTTGTAGTCCGTCATAGGCTACATCACCACCTCACGGCTAAACAGGCATAAATCACCACTTGAAAGGGAAATTTCCATTATCAAACTCAAACCATAAATCAGATAATCATTAGTTTAGTAATTAGTAGATCATTATAAATTTATTTTTTATTTTCATATATATATTTATACTATTTATGAGACAAGTGTATGACTTGTAAAACTGCTTTATTTTTGCCTTCTTGCAATAATTGACTTAAGTTTTAAGTTTACCAGTAATCATCTTAATCAGTTCTAACAGACACGAATGCCATACAAATAACTAATAGTTATTTAAACAGAATAATGAAGGTTTAGAAGGCAGTGTTTCCGCTTATTGAATCATCAACTGCACGAATCAAATATTCCGGTGCTGCGTTCATAATTTTCATGGAAACAAGATAACACGATTAGCTCATTAGATAACCAAATAACAAGGTAAAATGCTAAAATTAACATAACTTTGTTACCTTGACTTTTGATTCAACACCTAACGAAATAATTGATAACCTTAAGTGACACATGATGCTTATTTTGTAAGCTAAAGTTTTGTGTTGGCTTGCAATTAAAATTAAATTCAAGAACCAATTTTAACTTGGGTCCTATTATGGTTCTTTATTAAGTTACTTGGCTCATATTATGGTTCTGAACAGCTGCCATAGTCAAGTGGTAAGATAGTTATTGCTAATGCAGATTTTGGTAATTATTATACCTAGTTACACAACATTCCTTTTTGCGCTTTAGGGTAAAATAAGCTTATTTTTTAATAGGTATAATATGTATATACCCAACTAATATTTTATCAATCTTGGAATCTAGTAAGATAATAATTATCCTAACATTTTAAATGCGAAAATGTAATTACAGGTATAAAATATTAAAATTAAAGACAATGGTGGCTCATCAATCATTGCAAACTGTAATACCTTCCCATAGTTGAGTTTATTGCGTAGTAGTGACTGTTCGGCCCTTTCATTAATAGTATGTATGAATCAAATACCACAATGGGAGACCAGTCTCTTCCCACCTTCCATTGCCTAAGAATTTTATTTAAAACTGCAAATATTGACTACCGGATGACAGAAGGCAACAGTTACAGCTCCACGACTAGATAACTTAATAAGTATATTCAATTATTCACTGTATTGAAAATCTGATAACATTTAATCAACCTGCAACATTTTAACGCATTGTAGGTCTCAGTCAAGAATGTAAAATTGTACCTGAGCTTTACTTGAGTGAACTGGTCAGTCAGAATAAATGGATAATTTGATCATAATTATCAAGAAAGTCAATTAATATTTGTTGTTCAAATCTACCCACCGGTAGATAACGAATGTTAATTTATTGTATTAATTTTAAAGTAAAATTATTGACTAATAAATATTTACTTAATATAAATCTTATACACAATAGAAAAATAGCTTCAGAAAAATATATAGATAGGTTTATACATATTGTGTTTATCCAACTTCAGAAATTCTGTACACAACAGTGAAATAATTATGACCTATGTAACTATTACTATATCTACCTACTTACAAATACGATGAGTAGCATATCATAACAATAATTTTTGATTAAATATTTTTTCTTATTTTATAGAAGATAAATGTCAAACACTGAGTTGTTAGTTCTTACCCGCATACTACATGGTTTCAACCATACTTGTTTCAACCGTCATTGTATAAAATCCTCGGAACAATAAACAGAACAGCCCCCGTTAGTTTGCAAGCTAATTTGTATTTACAGGCTCTTTTGTTCACTTCAAATATAATTAAATATCGAAAATATAATACAAACAAATATCTTTGCTTCAATTTTCACTTTGTTTTATAAATACTAACAATACTGTGGCTAAGTAGCCTCACTACATTGATTAACCCAATGCATATCTTGTACCCTTTGTGTAAAGGGTTTGCATGACCCTTGATTGGTAAAGTCATGGTCAATTTTGTTATTGTTTCGAATCACTAGGCCTTGATAAATAATTCTCCGTAACATGGCTATGAAAAGATTCCTGTCTCTAAGTTCACGAGTCAATAAAAAAATACATAAGCATATAGTGTAGCATCGTTCACTGGAAAAGGGTAGTTCATCACATATAATATCACTGCTGTTATTTCAATGCACTTGTCCACTTGAACCAGCACATTTTCCCTTCGCTCTCACAAATACTGTCAGTTCATCTTTGGCAACACAGTTTAATAAATGGTGTTATGGTCATAAATGGGAAGCGGCATGAATTGCTTCTTGTGGGTTCTGTACTCTTCCAGTGTATGCTATACGGTGTCTACCTTGACATTGTTGATCAGCACGTAGGCGGGTGCCGGTTTACGCTTGAAGGTGACATAGGTGTATACCAGGCTTCCGAATACACTGATGTTCAGCCCCACGAAATTCAGCCAAGTGAACACATAGTCTCCTCCGATTACCATCCCGAGATAAGTGACGAGAATATTCTTCAGACATCCTATGATTGTAGTGGTCAAAGCACTGTTGTATTGTGTACACAGCATCACACTGTACGATAATACAAAGCCCATTACGCATGACATCAGAAACTGTGTCAAAAACAAGGGGTCGTTCCAATGCTCGTAATCAGCCGATTTATGCAAGTCACCCATGAGCCAGGCTACAATTGAAGCAGGTATTATCATAAAAAGTGAATTATAAAACATTAATCCATACTTGCCGAGTTCCTTGGAATCCAATTTCTTTTTCATATACACTCCGTTAGCGGCTGTAAAAGCATCATTGAGCAGGACAAGGATGTAGCCTGTCCAAGAGAAGGTAACATCATCGGCTGCAGCTATTATAGCTCCTCCCACCATTGCCATAACACTGGCTTGCACTGAGCAGGACGCTTGAACTCCGAGGATGACCTTTTCTAAAATCATAGTCATGAGTATACTGAAACGACGCAAGGCAGTGAACATTGGTAGGTTCAGCTCCTTGGTGCCACCGAGGCCGGTGGCCATGTTACCGAGGTAAATAAGTGGTAGTGGCCAAATGCGGCGTGCAACGCCGCCGTCCAGCGGAGGGAACTGCACCAGTTGGACTCGCCGGCCGATCCAGAGCACTGAGATTGTCGCCACCATCTGCCCCAGCCCAAGCACTTGATACGACGGGAAGGCATAGGTCGTTAGTACCGTTTTATTCACCACTGTTATCATAAATGAGGAGACCGCGTAGAATACGGCGCTCAGTACTTTTTTGGCAAATTGTGCCTTGTTTTCGGCCTCCGTCTCTTTTGGGCTCGACATTGTTCAGTTTCTTTATTGTGCTAGGTAATTAAAAAATCGACAGTGCGAACGATGGCACGGCTTTACAGTTCTGCCACGATGACGAACCGCCACATGCTGTTAGGTTTATGTTCACACACTTCACTTCGTTTTCACGGTCATTATATTAATCAACTTTATTGAATGAAGAAGAATAAAACAGCCAAACCTTGATTACAGAACGGCACGTTAAAGCCTTGTTTTGTTGAGATATGCACCGTGCACCGTGCATTTCATCAAAATTCTGACAGCTTTTATCAATTTCGTGACGTGACGTTGACTGCCCATTTGACACTGACAGTACATTTGAATTGACAGGAAAAGTTTTATTACCAGTTTGTAATAAATGCAACCATAGTACAGGGTATCCAGATTGGGTTTTTATTTTTGCAATATTGGGGAAAATTAAAATTTTTGGTGAACTTTGGAGACATGCAATCCTCTGGTAAATTTTATGGAAGAAAATTTCAGTGTTTGATGTTAAAATGCTAGACGTATCCAGCTAGGATGGGCTGCTTTTGGGAAGCTAGAAGACGTCCTGAAATCCAAGATTCCACAGTGCCTTAAGACCAAGGTGTTTAACCAGTGTGTGTTGCCCATTTTAACCTACGGATCAGAGACCTGGCCGTTAACAAGAGAATATGCCCATAAGATCAAAGTAGCACACAGGGCTATGGAGCGGGCTATGCTAGGCATATCTCTTGCAGACCGCATTCCCAACATAGAAATTCGACGTTGTACAAAGGTTGAAGATGTGGGTAAGCGGCTAGCAAGGCTTAAGTGGAGATGGGCAGGACACCTGGCCAGAAGGGAGGACGGCCGATGGATAAAAGCAGTGACGGAATGGTGGCCGAAAGAAGGGTGCAGACCACCAGCCCGCTGATCAAACGACCTTGTCAAGCTAGTCGGAAAGCAGTGGATACGTCTCGCACAGGACCGGAATAAGTGGCGTGAAGGAGAGGAGGCCTATACCCAACAGTGGGTTGATACGGGCTGAGATGATGATGATGATGTTAAAATTGATAAAATTATTTTTTGAAGTGAAAACTTCTTTAGCATCGTTGTGATTTGAAAATTGATGAAACAAAAAAGCGACAGTAAAAAGAGCAAGACACATAAATTCATAAGATTTAACGTGGGAGTAAATGAGATATAAAGCATTATATAGTGTTGGTGCGCGCATGCGTAGTACAAAGCTTGAGAAAAGGCATTAAAACAACCGTGGTGTTTTGAATACGTGTACGTATTATTGATGAAGTAAAACCAACAATAATTATCCTCTTTCCGAATTTTTTCATTCGTCTCATTATCTTGAAACCAACATTTTTGAAAGTTTAACTTCTACCACATGTGAATTGCACACAGTCATGTTTTATTTATCTACGTGTGTTGCCTAAGGTGCGAAAATAAAAGACAGAAATCAAAAGACGTTTCCACCGCATTCACCTGCGGGGCTATGCAGCACGGTGCGGACCAGCTCGAGTTTGTTTCATTTTGACGTTTGATTGCCACGGGACTCGTCATTTCAATACGAATGACGAGTCCAGTGGCAATTAAACGTCAAAATGAAACTAACTCGAACTGGTCCGCACCGTGCTGCATAGCCCCGCTGTACTACTGGCTTTTGGCTGCGTGGCACATGCCAAATACCGTTAAATCAAGTGCACTTGCGCTTATAATTATTAACTATCTGAATCAATGTGGTTATGCTGGTTCTACTGATGTTTTGGTGTAACATAAATTTTATTCAATAATATCATCATGATAATCATCACCATAAACCTTTCCACTCAACAGTCCCACTGTTAGGTCATAATCCACCACGGAGCCCTGTCCGGATTAGTGGATAACACACCTACCTCTGATATAATTCTCGGGTAGGTGGGTATCCTCACCATGTTTTTCAATGCTTTTACAGAAACATTGGTACGTGCCCGCACTGGGATTTGACCTCACGTCCTTCTCCTTGGAAAGCGCCGTTTTCCCACTAAGCTACCACAGCTTCATGCTATTAAATGAATTGTAAAAATAAGGTATGGATAGTTTCCTTATAACTGGGGAAAATCTCCCTAAATAATACCATTTTGAGGAATTATTTTGTGTCCACCGGGGAATTTCGACAATGCGTCACATTGCCACACCAGCTGCGATCGATATTTTTAGCGTCCCCATACTACAGCGTTGTTTTCGCGACAGTTTGCAGAATCGTGCATCATTACTAGAACTTTAAAGAAAAATCCCAAAAGACCGGTGAAATTATAGTTCGATATTAAATGTACCTATTACAGTGAATACACCTTTGAAGAAAGATTAAAACAAGACGTAGCTTGGTTTACCAATTAGAAAAAAAAAATGTCTATGCTTAATTTCTAAAATTACTAAAAACTAAATAATTTATCCAAATATAAATAAAAATGGTGCAAATGTTATTAAATAATTTGATCTAAATATTAGTACAAAATTTTGGACGTATTTAATCACAAAAATTTCGCACAATTTCAGTTTTCATTCCATTTATTGTTTCTGAACATTCTGACATTTGTACGTTGTTTGTCGGACAATGAACGGTGCATTGTGAAGAATTCTTGAACAAACCAAGCGACATTTTGTTATTTATCGTTGCTAATTGCGATGCCTGCCAATATTAAAAGATTCACGTTAAAGTATTGAAGGCAGCGTAGCTGTGATGCGTTAGTTTAGTAAACATGAGGGGGTAGATTGGCGAGTTCTAAACGTATACGTAGGCAGTTATACTTGTTTGCGTTTTCAGTGATGTATTATCGTAGGGACGCGTAGTAAGTCTGAAAGTGTTACAGGTAGTTTTCGAAAGACGTTGACGGTTTTTTGCGTGTTTAGTGGGAACAGTAGCTTACGATGGCGATGCCGGAGCAGTTTTCGTTAAGATGGAATGATTTCCACTCAAACTTGTCGGAGTCTTTTCACGCGCTGCTGGAGGGAGAAGACTTGGTAGACGTGACTCTAGCTGCCGGGGGACAGTACGTGCACGCGCACAAGCTCATCCTGTCAGTGTGCAGCCCATACTTCAAGGAATTGTTCAAGGTATGAGTCATTGTTTCTCATTATGTTTCTCCGTATTTTCACTGCTGTACCACTCCAGGTATGTAGGCGACGCCGTGTTGTCAGTCCACTCATTGTGTTTGTAAAAGGGACTGAATGATCGACCTTTGATGCCTGCTGTTTGGTCTGACTTGATAAGGATAGGTAAAGTTCAGTAAGTATGTAGATACATACCTATTTTTTACTGATTTGAATCATACTGAGACAATGCATTTCATTGTTGTGGTCACTTGTATAATGCTGACATATTATTATATATTAAGTGTAAATATACAGATAAACATTGTACTGTACATTTTGTAAATTATTCTTGTTGATGCATTTCAATTATTATTCATGGGATTTTTTATAAACTTAACATGTTCACTGTTGAAAACACAACTGTTGTGTTTGTTGTATGGGAAAAAACTATGGAGTGTGCAGAGCCGAACCCGTGGCTAGACAAGAAAATTGGCTCAGCAGTGAAAGTATTAACTTCATCTGGCATAGGTATACCTGGCATTTACGTTCTATGCTTCCGGAGGCATTTTGTTGCAGCTTTATCTAAATGAACTGTAAACACTAAAGTTAGTCTCTTTTTATGATCCATGCTTTACTAATGTCAACAATTTCTCCTTGTCTTGCTGTAATTAGCTCTGTGCCAATTAAAACAACAATTGACTTGCTGAAATTTAAAGGCCCGTGTAATAACATCATTTTGCCACCGCAGATTAAATTAGGAACCTAATTTGATAGTTTTCTTTTTTTATGACTGGCCACTATGTAAATACCTAACATAATAATTGTTGGCTGGCCTTAATGTAAATACTTACCAGAATCAAAGTTGCCCTAGCAAGTATCACATAGATGACATCATCCTCACTTATTCTTTCTTTCATTTTCAATTGATTTATTTATGTCATTTTAATACCATCATTGCTGTTAAACAAATTTGCTCATGCTTGTTTCTGTTTGAGCTAGGTACTATGGAAGTAATTTTGTTCCGGTTTTTGCCAACGGATGATTGCATAATAAGAAAGGAAAGAAAAGTTATCATGTAAATTACATTATACTTGGGGTATATTTTTCATTCTTCAGTTAAAGCTCAGATAAAGATCTGTTCCGTTGGTAGTACAATTTTCGAAATTTTCAATAGTCATAATATAGGCATCCTATGGAATAAAACCTTTACCTGATATATTAATTTGTCTGTTTCTACTTGCCACAGCTAAGCTTATCTGTGGTATGAAGTTTTTGACATTTGTTAACATTAGATTGATTGCTAAAAAAGTTTAAACATCCTATTGACACTGGCTGAAATAAAAGAAAAGCTGTATCTATATCTGTCTTCCTCTAACTTATAAGGTAACCTATTTGTCTTGTTTACACTTAAATCAGACCTTCTACCTGCTCTATGAAAAATTTATACAAACTATTATTCTGAGAAAAGATCCCAATAACTTATTTGTTTAACAGTTATTGAATTGTTTACCTGAGCAAAGAAAAATGGGCCCTTAACCAATATACATTATTATTTTGTTAAACGACCAAAGATAGTTTTCAGTGGGTCCCAATTATCTTATTTGGTTCAGCAGAAAAGTTAACTTGAAGTCAGTTTTTTATTGGTTGCATATTTTTCCTTTGTTTAAATTTGATATGGACTGCACATGTAACGTTCAAGAGGTTAATTAAAAACTATGCTGTAATTTTGTGTGTCATGCGGTTTCACCCATGTCAACTAGAACTGTCTACAAGAACGTTTCATTTAACCAGGAAAAAAAAAGCCTGTGTTGTTGTGCCATTTGTCTATTATCTATGCAAACTATCACGTCAATACATTGCTCTATTTCAGTATGAAAAGAAAAAGCAAATAACCAGTTTCGTATTTATAATATTTATAGAAGCAGTCCATTTTCCTGTTTACTTTGGCTTTCAAACCTCCTTTTACTTTCCTATAACTTCATAGTATGCTCTAGTAAGAATAAACAGTCGCCATTTTAGGCCTTAAATATTTACTAGTATGATGTTTACTAAACTTATTACGATACGATTTTCACTGTTTGAACTTATAATCTAGCAGTAAGAGACTAAAAGTAGGAAAACACATGGAAGATTATTTAAAAAAAAACTTATGTATATCTGCCTATTAGTTTTCACTTACTACAAGTAAACTGAACCAAATGCAATGCCGTTCTCACAGTTTAGTAGTGAAATTGACCATATGCACTGATCTTTATATGTAAGAAGATCTATACATATAAAATTCTAAGTCCTGACTGAGTGACCTATCAACGCATAGCCAAAACCGCTAGTCCTAGAGATATGAAATTTTGCAGGGATGTTCTTGGTGATGTGTAAGCATCGACAAAGAATGGGTTTTTCGACAATCTAGCCCTAAGAGGTTCAATTAGGGTAATAAAGTTTGTATGAAATATTTTATTCTCAGGGCCGATTAAGTCTAAAATTGTTGTACATCCTTACTTCCTTACTTATATTATAAATGCGAAAGTAACTCTGTCTGTTGCTCTGTCACGCCTGAACTACTGAACCGATTGAAATGAAATATGGTACAGAAATAGTCTAGAGCCTAGGGAAGGACATAGGCTACTTTTTATCGCAAAAAATGCATTGTAAGGGTTTGAAATAGGGGATGAAAGTTTGTATGGAAGTATCGTCATTTTTGAAGCTAGAAGATTGAAATTAATTTTTTAGGCTTTTGATTAGATATAAATAAATTTGGCATTCAAAGTTTGTAAAACTACCCTTGAGGGGTAAAATAAATATAGGGGATGAAAGTATGTATAGGAATATGTAAAGTGTCGGCTTAACCACTGCACCGATTTTAAAAATATTTCTCTAATGGAAAGCTACATTGACAGCGAGTAACATAGGCTATATTTTATCCCCATATTCCTGCAGGAACAGGAACTACGCGGGTGAAACCGCGGGGCACAGCTAGTAGTTAATAATTAAAATTTTAAGATACATGTATCATAGTTTTTACAAATTCGCTTCCATTGAGGTTCAAACAGGGCTTGACATTTCTTATTAGCAAGTCGCAGATCGATAGGATATTTCGTGATTTAGAACTGCGCGCTCACCGCTTGTCAGGATCGTAAGTGGTGATGGGCGATTCCGAGATGTTTTAGGGGGTTCTTTGATTGTTCAAAACAACTCAATGGTTCTTGTTGATTTTCTCGCGCGGTTCTAATTCAAGTGACACCCAGTTATTTTTGAATACGTAAATAACCGGTGCGGCAAGTCAGTCGACTCGTAATAGCGAAAAAATAACAAGCGAGCTTTGCAGTAGTCCCAAATGATGTGATCTTACACCTTAGTAATAAGGATTACATTATTTCTTATTATTATATTAAAATATTCAGTTATTATTTGCAGATAATTAATAATTAAATTTATACGTTTTCTATTTAATAACAAACAATTTTTACAATTTTAGTTATGTCTGTAAACTTTTCTAACTATTTAATAGCGACTCTCCGACTAAATTCAAAACTGATACATTTTAAATGAAATACGGTCGTAAATGCATTGTATTTTTGCCGGGTTATACCACCTAACTTCATTGTGAGGCCGTTTGTTTCTGTCATCGTCTTTTTCTTTATTTAAAATGAGATGTAGTACCAACATAACGGTCTACAACTGAGTTGGTACCATGATACCATCTGACGGCCATCTCTAACACCGCGAGCGCTCATTGGTCAAATCAAATAGCGCGCGCTTCCCGGGCTTCCTGTTACCCACTTCCGTCCGTTTTGACGAAATCACTGCCATAGATTGCAGGAAAGCGAACGGAAAGATGTTACACATCAAAAACACTTCCATGGTTCAGTCAGGGAGCGATATGTTTGTAGACTCGATTGTAATTTTGCATCGAATGGGGTCGATTTCGATTGTATCGACATCTTAGACTCTCCCATCACTAATGTGACATGTCAAGCAGAGATGATATTTTAATATGGTCCAAAGAGTACTAATTATGACGAAAAATAGGCTCAATATTAAGTAATTATGACATGTAGTTTTAGTTTAAAAAAAGGTTTTTCAATTTAACACTGACTACTGAGCCGATTGTCTTGCCTAGCCACAGTTGTGTTTACGGGGCCGTTATTTTTTTCTAAATAATAACTATTATCATAATCTGTTTCAGCGCAAAGAGGGTACTAACACACACACACATACACACATACAAACTTTCGCATTTATAATCATTTTGTGAGATTCCCACACATCAATATTTTTTTTATCACCCCCATATTCGCGGCTTTTATTTATGTATATATACCATTTGATTCCCGGGACATCCAAGAACTAAAAAATATTTGAGTTTTTTTGTACAGTCCAGTATAGCCGACGTTATGAATTTTTAATTAGGTAGTCGTTAGATACCTATCAGTATTTATAAAAGAAAACCTTACACTGAGAGGAGTCTTATAATTTGTTTTATTATTGTTGATCTTGAATAAATTTTAAGTCTAAAACTTTTCTATGTAAATCCCCTAAAATAAGAGAGAATTATTAGAAGTTTATCTCCATACAAACTTCATTAAGTTCTTAAATTAAATAATGTTTCGGGCACGTGCCAATGTATTTCTTGTAAAACATAATATATGTACGTAATAACCACTCGCTTTTCGGCGAAGGAAAACATCGTGAGGAAACCCACATACCTACCCCAGGGTGTTATCCAGCAACCCGGACCGGGCCCCCTTGGTGGATTATGGCCTTATCCTCCTCATGAAATGTGCTCCTCATGTATTCAGCAGTGAACCGATACGGGTTGATAACAGGGTTGCCAGGTGTTCGATATTTTAGCACTGTGTTCACTGTTCGCATTCCCTACTTTGTAAAATTTTATTTTTTAGAATTGTGGAAAATACTTTATATAATAGTGTAACAGGTACGCCTCAGGACGTCTCGATTTTCGGAAAGTTCCAACGTATCAAATTATCTACTATGCCAAGAATAAGGTTAAATTCATGCTAGTACTTAGGCATCTAACATGAAACATGGGTTTTTCAAATAATAGTGTAAACTGATTAGTGTTTTTCGTCCTTATCGGGTAATTTTCAAAAACAGATCTGGCATCCCTTGTTGATAATGATGCAGAATAAATAAATAAATATTAAATCTAATTCTTTGTAATTCTATTCTATCTTTTCTAGCCCTATTTTCTTCGTGACGCCTATCATAGACAACACCATTTACACAAGTATTTAAACAGGCTATTTTGTACCCGCGAGATCGTTCTCGATATTATATTTCGGTTCTTGAATTCGCGGTTGTGTGTTATTTTTACATATCGATAGCAGAAGGCTATAGCTGCCTAAGGGCTTCAGGCAGATTTTTATAAACAGTTCTACTGGTCCACCCGTACCCGTTGGACTTAGTTGCATTGCAACATAGACCAGTTTTTAGGTCAGCTTGTGTAGTACCAAACTAAAAGCCGCCTTGCAATCAGTTGGAAATGTTTACGTGTTGTGAGTGCAAATACAAAGAATCATTCTTACACGCAGACAGACTCATTCAGTTATATGTCCCACGGCCCTTTTGCCCCAAGGAGCGAATCACACGGTGCCAATTATCGTATTGTTACAAACTTGTCAAAATTATAGTTCAGGAGGCCTACCATGACATCTTATAGCGATTCAATTGAAGACCTAAACTGAACCGCGTCGCATAATCGTACCGTGACGTCTTATTTTTTATGTTGCTGCCATTTTCAACCTAAAATGGATCCAGTTTAGGTTGAAAATGGCAGCAACCTAAATGGAGTCGCTAATAAGCCATTATCCCAATGAGAGACTAAATCTTTCCACATGCTACGATCTCAGCGGTAAGCATTACACCTAGTGCCTGACACCCTCTACTGGTTTCTGGAACTCGTGACCAATAGCTGTGTAGGGGTCCATGCGTGGTGGTGTCACATCCTTTCCGCCTGGTCTCATTCACACAAAGAACATCAATCCGTCTTTTACTTATCATTTGTAGCCCGGGCGTAAAAAATAAAAAACAAAAATTGTATTAACAAATATATTACATTGTATATAAGTGCCAATTATATATCTCACATTAACAACATTACTAAATATTTTTAGTATAGCTAAATAAATAACTAAATATTTATAGCTCTTTAATTAAATGATTATCACTATGTATAAGAAACCAGATTAGACGAGTCCCCCCAAGCAGCACCCGTTCACGAGTATGACTTGTGAGTATGATTTTGAATTTGGTTTGTGCCCACAGACTGGTATCGTGTTTCTTTCCTTCGATAATTGACGCCTGCGGCACAAGAGTGTAGGTTCTGCTTGTCAAAACAACTCCAACTGTTACAAGCTATTTAGCAGTGATTACCAGTTACTACGACCCTTCGCAAAGTAAACTTGTATATTAATAATAAACTGTATTATCATCTTCGCGCCCGCGGCTTCCTCGTGTTCACTTAGAGGCTTTCATTATGTTGAAAAAAGGCAATATCACAGAATAAATAATAGTACTTTGGTAATACCTCGTTTTATAATATACAGTGGCAGGAAATTTCCTTTACTCGCATAACAACGTCCACGTAACGGGCCCCGATCAGAACAGCAGGGAAGGTTGTCAGCTTCAGAGACTTCGTATCAGCCTGCCAATAACAGTCTGGCAAAATAACTAAGGAGTTTTCCATTAAAATGTCTATCGTGTATACACAATGAATGTCGCTGTCGTGGACATCTTTTATCCTATCATTATTAACAATACGGTCGAAAAAATGCTTAGTGTCGACAGCACTTATTTAAAAAAAAAAAAATTTAAATATATTATTTTGCGACCTGCGCTCAATTAGTGTGCGCCCTTTTTGGCGTCATAGTGATATGTAGTCGTTTACACAAATGTTTGTAGGCGTCCCTGTTTACATTGGATTTAGACATAATCAGTTTTCAGTCATTTTCTCAGCTACATTGAAAACCACATTAGAAACAGTTTAGTAGATTTTACGTAAATGCGAATACAAGGCAGACATTTTTTTTTCGTTGGTTGTTTCATTTAACAATACTTGTACATAAAAGTAAAGATTTGAAAAATGGTGGTTGAAATAGACATTAGACATTTCCTTGGAGGTACTCATATAAGTGCAACTTTCCGCCCCTAGGGCATTAATGGTGAGCCTTCACTCCCTTACGTGCTACACACGTCTCATTAAGTGCCTTTTGTGTTCCACGTATGGCAACTCGCCGGCAAAGATACTCGCCTATAAGTTACCGTGTATTTTAATAATTATTATAAGAGCACAAGCAGTTCGCGGCTTATATTGCAATATATCGCAACATCTGTTTGTTGTGCTTTCTTACGTTAAATTGGCATCTTTTGTAATAAAAGCCATTATTTACTCGTAGGATATGCATGAGTTGCCCATTGATTTTAAAATGTAACAGGAGCTCCATTAGCTTTACTTTACAAGCTATTAGTTGTCAACTGGCAATTTTGTAGAAAATTACATATTGAGTAAGCCCCTTTTATTAAAATAACGACATTCATGTGAATAACAGTTGCAGGAACTGGCAGCGATATATTTTTAAATAGTAGTTCTGGTGAACCACTATCTCGTATTATACCTTATGTGCATAGAAACTCCTACAAGCGATCTGAAAATAAAATCATTCTGTTCACTGAGCCGGAATATATTCGATTGAGAAATTGGAATAACTCTAACGGCAAAGGAAAATTCTCTAGAATGCATCCGATCCATTGTGGATTACGCACAAAGGTATTAGACTCAAGTGTCGTTCTATTTCGAGATGATATTCTTAGACCTGTTTAAAGTATTCTCGAGCTTACTGTGTTGTTACTTACATGTGAAACTTTTAAAAACAAGAAATCCCCTTTATGGACGTCCCCTTATACCCTATTTTAATTAGATGAATAATAAACCTTAGGATATTGCAAATCTACATTTCTGTAGTTTAGTGGACATAGTGTACTACGGAAAATGCTGCAATAGCCAATCCACAACTATAATTATAGTGAAAAGCTTATGCCGCAACGCCGGCACCGCCGCCGTTGCCGTCTTGGCTCCTCCGCCTCTTGTTTTCTCTATTTCCCCTACAAAGAAAATTTTCTCGAAATCAGGCCACCACCACCCCGGGTTAGACTGCACTGACTGAAAATCTTAATTATAACCGTATTCAAATCTAAAATTCACAAGAATATTATACATAGCAGAACTTCCAACGGTCCCCAACCTGCCGTCCCTCGCTGGAAGCCGTAGCCTTGAAAAAGTGACAGAACGTGTGACCGGATGGGACTGGCTCACAGACTTTCATTGTTTTATCCCTATTTACCCCTGGATTCCTGTTCACTCAGTTGTAAAGTACTCATTAGTTCACTTATGTGTCTATCACGCGTAATTCTGCATTATTCTGAATACGAGTACTTGTTTACGTGACACAATAAAATTAGTTGTCATATATGGACTGGAAGCCGTGCGTGACGAAGTCATACTCTTTACAGTTCGGAGTCGATGACTCGTTGCCATTTCTTCTTATATAGTCTACTAGCAGCGCACCGCGGTTTAACACGTGTAATTCCATTTTCCCAGGAAAAAACATATTCTATGCGTGAAGAGATTTCCTTGAATTCTCGATTTCCGTACCAGGTTTCTTCCTGAGGCGATCACTATTCAAAAATAATAATTCGACGTGTTATTTTATTCCTTTTGAAGGGTATTTTATTACTAAAATAACATAAAAGGTTTATATATTTTGAAGAGTATTTAATTACGAAAATAACATAAAAGGTGTGTTTATTTTAATAATCATGAATACTTATACAAACTTAACGCCCACTTCCTTTCACCCATTTAAGACGGAGTTTCTCTTTTAATACATTAAATCCCTTTAAGAGCACCCCTAGGGTGGTACTCGAGGAATATTTCCTATAAATAGGGTGTATGATTTCTCGACATATTTAAGTTCCGGGTCCTCCCGGGAACTCGGGATATTTCCTTTTGTACTGCTTTTTTTACACATAGTCTTATTATTTTAAGGGACCAAAATGCTGGTTGCCAGGTTGCCGGTAACTCGATTTTGCATCTAGTACTAGATAGTACTTTTCGGTTATGCTAAATTACTGCTGACAATAGTCTGCCAGTAAAATAATATTTATAATATACTAGCTGTACCCTGCCACGCTTCGCTGCGGCACATTCGCACATTCGCTGATATGTCACTGATGAAAAAAATAGATAAAAACAATCCTTGATGCGGATTATATATCATGCTAAAATTTCAGCTCGATCGGTGCAGAACTTTTTGAGTTTTTGAAGCGTACACAAACCAACATAACATTTATATATATATAGAAATAGGCTTATTTTGGTTAGGTTACTCCAAGTATATTGTAAAAAACTTTCCCGTCTAATCTGCCCTGTTTATTGTCGTATGTTATATTATTAACTATTCACTGTGTACTCTGATTTCAATGAAATAAAGAATACCGCGCAGGGGCGCGCTGCGTCTTTGTCGGTACCAAAACAAAACATGCCGCCATCGCCATCGCGCGGCTAAACAATTAAAGTACAAAATAGTGTACATATAACTGAGTATTTGTAACCGATATGATTTCTCAAACAATATTTCCCAAGAACGAGAACAGTTGATTTCCCGGGAATTCTCGGATCGGAAATTCCCGGGTCTAAACTCTAATACTCTCATCATTTCTTCGAAAACGTGGGGTGTAGTCCGATATCCTTGTTTTTGTCTGTTGCCGAGCAACTGCCAATTAGTGAGGGCGAATCAATTACTATATAGCAAAATCACAATTAATCTCCCGTTGCTATTTTAGGATTATTGTGAAGGATTTCGCTAGCCAATTAAATTGATGCTTGAAAAATAGAGTTTGTTAATATCTAGCAGTGTGAAAAACTAAGGCCGTATAAATTTAGTCTTATGATGATGGCGGTCGTCCGGTCGTTCGCTACGATAATCATTGATGATGAAAACGGTACGTGCATTTATTAACGCGCTCGTCGGTGCTTTAATGAATACAGGGTTTAAAAAAAAGTGTTGGCACGGCGCTTAATACTTTTTTAAACGACTTCAAAAAAGGAGGAGGTTATCAATTCGTCTGATTTTAATGGCGATAAGACCATTATTCTATCTAACCTATTCTTTTGATAGTTTTTTAAGCTGTAATGCTTTTTCTTTTTTGTGAACAGTTAAGTTTTTTTTCTTTTCAAGTGATTTTCATTCATCCATTTCAAATCTTATTGACTAAGTTTTTGAAGGTTATAAATATCTAGACACTAGGTATGTTATGTAACTACCAAAAGCACGTTGTAGCTAACAGAATAGAATAGAAAACACTTTATTGTACACCTTTGTACCTATAGCTCCTAAATTACCTTCAGTCAGTGCAGCTATTGACATCTAAATAAAGGAACCTGCCGTCCACCTGTATTGATCACGCTATTGACATTTAATATACATACCTACCTCGATAATAGTTTGTGTCTGTGGGGTAACATCAGTACATAGAGGGCTGCATTCGATTTGCATGGTATATTACTGTAATTATAGAGGATGTTCGACTGGCGTCTGTTGCAATATAACTAATAAGCAGTAACTCAACTTCATGCAAAAGACTGAATCGCGTTGGTACGTAGGTGATCTCTGTTGGTACACTCTTACTCTATTCATAATGACGTATTTCCATAGCGTATTCAATATATTGAACCTTGAGAATTAGCGACTTTCCTATTAAATAAAAACCCAATGGGACGGTATGTCGAAAAAAAAAACCCGAACCCTCCTTTGGGCAGTCGCGTCAAATATACGTCAAATTTTCAAGAAAATAGTAGGTTTAATTAGAGAATTCTATTGGAAATTTATAATGATAATATTATGTGTTATTAATGGATTGGAAGTACTGCTTTACCAATGTATTGCGTCAAGCCCCTGGCATAGCTAGGGCGAGGGATGAGTCGCACATGCGCGTCGCATCAATCTGGGCGCTGAGGGAAGGGAGATAGCTCGTGAGTTTTTATTCTGATTCCTGTGGTTACCCCTCACGCACTCCTCTTGCGCTCACCAGGTTCATCACTCAGGGTAAGTCATTTTATTTTAAATTTTCTATCGACGCTCATGGTAGTTCTCAAAATTAATGTCTTCGCTCTGATCGGTTTTTGGTTTTTCTTCAGCGGGACATGATTTCGAAGGTAGTTTTGTGTGGCCGCGTTGTTTATTTTTTTGTAGACCGGGATTTTACAGTTTAATACGACGTCGCGGCTGGTTCAGTAGATGGCGGGACGAGCTGGACGTCTTCTCGGAGGACTGGCCGCAGCAGTCTGTGAGCCGAGAGGAATGGAAGGAGGATGGGAGGCCTTTGCCCTGCAGTGGGACATAATAATAATCGGGATTTTAAAATATAATATTCAGGGGGTGGGTTCATTTCATATCAAATCACGGTTGGTGATTTCATGGTGTCTAATCAAATGTTTTCTGAAGTGTAATGATAATTGATCGTTAATTAGCCTGCAATATTTTTACATACTAACGTATCGCCGCTGAGAGAACGCGATCCTGACGTCTGCCAGTTGATCATGACCAATGACGGGAAATAAATAACACTATTTAAAATTTCTAACTGACTAAAGAAAAAAGTAAAATAATTTTCAGTACCTACTTGTTTGTCAGGGTTCTAATTTCCGAGTGTAACTTAAATGATTCTGTAATTAAAAATCATAATCTGATTTGCTTGAGGTGCTGTCGTCGGCATCTTCGCCGACATGTATAATTACTTTGTTATCAATTATACTATCAATTCTAATATCTCGGTCGAAATTTTCGTAAATCAGGTTTTTCGTTTGTGGTCAGTTATTAACTGTGAAGTTAGCCGTTTCATTTTCGCACGGTGTGTAAAAAAGAGCTACTTAAATCACAGAAAAACCTGGCGTAAATACGGGCTTAGGTCACACTGTGCTATAAAACATTATTTTATGGAAGACAAAAAAACATTTTTTTTTGAATCGTAAAATCCCGTAGCCCCTTCCCTGTAACGTCTCCCGTTCGATCACCTGTCCGAAACGCATACTCCCAGCGGCCGTACTTTACGTAATTTCTTCACACTTGCGTCTACGTTTCAAATAATTATGAATCCTATCGCGGCTATCGATTTCATGGTGCCTGTACTCAAGTATTTTCTTGAGTAATTAACCAAATAAATTGATCGTTAATTGGTTAGCTAAATTTAAATACTACGTAATTTCTCCACATTTGCGTCTACGTTTCGAATAATTTTGAATCCTACCGCGGCTAGCGATTTCATGGTGCCTGTACTCAAGTATTTTCTTGAGTAATTAACCAAATAAATTGATCGTTAATTGGTTAGCTAAATTTAAATACTACGTAATTTCTCCACATTTGCGTCTACGTTTCGAATAATTTTGAATCCTACCGCGGCTAGCGATTTCATGGTGCCTGTACTCAAGTATTTTCTTGAGTAATTAACCAAATAAATTGAAATTTTAGCAAACAAAATTTGAAATACTACGTAATTTCTCGACACTTGCGTCTCACGTTTCGAATTATCTCGAATCCTGCCATAGATAGTGATTTCATGGTGCATATACTCAAGTATTTCCTTGCGTCTACGTTTTAAATCTGTAATTTATTTTATGCTTAGGTAATTAGGTAATTAGGTATTTTTTTTGATTTCAAAAATAATATATATTTGAATTAGGAAAAGCTTATACAGCTAGATATTTTATTTAACTCGGCGCGTGTCTGGCGTGTGTCGCGACCGTCGGTCTTGACGATACGCATAACCGATCGTCAGTTTGTAACGTTCAGTGTTCTCCTGACCTACCAAACTGGCCAGACAGGTACAGTCACAAACACGTACACGAAAACAACAGCATATTCAACTCTACCTCTTTCAAGTCCTCCAGAATGTCACCGACCAACATACTTAAATTTTTCCCGCCCTTTTTAACCCTAAAAAATCTAGACGAAAAAGTTGTCAGCATAAAGAGGTTCTAAGTGACCTATTTAGTTAAATTGATATCGATTTAATTGTTACAAATTTACAAACTCTAACATTTGATTAAAGTTACTTATCACTAAAAGGTAACGATACCTTTATGATCAAATCGAACCGACTAGTGTTTTCAACTAGTAGGTTCGATTTTTGTTGACGATGATACGCGCATCCGTACGGTTGGTCTACCGAACGGTGTAGCACTGAACGCGTTAATATGTTTCCATAGCGCGTCGGTCGACCGACGGCACGCATGCGGACGCGCTTGACCGACGACGGTCCGCGTACGCAGTGCGTAGCAACATACGACATAACGGTCGGTCGAGCACTGTAGCGACTTGTGCATTTTCATACAAATGCCAAGCGCGACCGACGTACGCACTGACGGTCGGTCGTGTACTAAAACCGGCGTACATATTCGAGATTGACAAATATTGGTGCTTCGTTTGCTTCGTTACAAGTAACGAGTTACTTACCCAAGGGTAAGAAAACCTTAATCAGTATCTATGCGTTTGAAATACAAATTAACAACCCAAATGGTGCAGTCGTGCAGTGGTTAGACATCCTAAATCTAAATGTGCAAAAATACTAAATTAACATTCAATATCATAATTATTCATATTAAAAAAAACAAAGTCAACGTTGTTCATAAAACCAATTTTCATGGAATAACTATAGATTGACTCTTTAAATTGAAAGCTTACTTCTCCAAAATGAACAAAGCTTCTTTATATATATTTTGGTATGTTGTGTCCATAATAAAAGTGTATCTTTCAGATAATTGGCATAAACGCGCATTACGGCTACCTTTATCCCCTTTTTACCTGACTGAGCGACGCAAAGGAAGGTATTGTAAGCTATGAGATTACAGGACAAGACCGTTGAAGAAGGGTCTACTTTTATACTTCAAAGAAGAATATTTATAAATCCAACTGCAAACAAAACTGAAAGGCTATGCCATGCGATACACTTACAGCGTTTCAAGGTTTTAAAGTTTTTAAACTAACATGGCCACTAACATTGTATCGTTGTATGTATTATCGTTGGAAACGGGATATTTATCACATAATATGTTCATTTTGGCAATTAAAACAAAACGTATAATAATTATGATATCGTTGAATTTTTTCGTTGGTACAAATTTCTACAATTACACATACATTGGACTTTGTAGCGAGATCGACTGGTGTGGTAGTAACACCCTTATAATTTCCATCCAAATATAAATTCGCTCATATTTCACCTTTGGATTTGGTCTTTTACTCTGCTTCGTATTTGTTTTTTTTATATTTAATCTATTCTTTTCTAAGAAAAACTAACAGATTAAAAACATAATAATGCCGCGAATGTTCGCCTTTCTTTGCCGTCTGCAATATGAAACGACGCAATCAATTCGCTAATTAATTTCCAACCGAGTCACATTGTTTTATTTGAACAAGGCTCCTCTCTGGGCTTGCGAGAGGGTTGTCAGGTGGGGTTGTCTGTCACCGTGGCAACGGAGCCGGGATATTGGGGAGCGAGTGCGTTTTGTATAGCTATATGATTAAATAAGCGCCATGTCTAGACGAAATCGATTTGGTCTATAGGGTGAAGGGCGGATGTGATTCGACCACTGCTTAATTTCCGCGGATGAATAATTCCTATTTCGTTCGTAGCAGTAGGGTTACAAGTTACAGTGTACAAGCTATTCTGGTTTATATATTTAAAATGTGTTCAATTATTTTATTATTATTGTGTTGTGTCAAGTACCTACCCCGAGTGACCCTGGATTGGGAACAAGCTAAAGAATTGGTTGATTGTTTCGAGTACCTTCGTTATTCCGTAATTGTTTTTTTACGCACGAGGGGTTAGAGATTGAATCGCGAAATGCAATATTGTAATTTTTTTTTTTAACTAATTTAGACCAGACGATGACTTTTTGCATACTTTTCTCGAAGCTTAGAGTTGGTACTAGCTAGACAATTGTTTCCCGGGAACGACTTGAATTAGATGACGAACATGACGATTTTTCAAGTAATTTACTTAATTAACAACCTTTTACAATTCAGGACTTAAAAAAATAATTATTAAAATGTTCTTTCACAATTTGTATGATGGATGCAATTTTTTTTTTAGTATCTATTGGTTAGCATCTCGTTGGCACAGGGACGCGGTTAAAGAGAATGGATCGATGATGGACAGCCTAATAGCAAATGATTTATTGAACTCAACTTCGTGAAACACAACATTCGCTAAAAACTCTATAATCCTCTTTTTTTAGTTTCGCTTTCCTTTCCTCATCTGCTAACTGTACTCGATTGTAGCGTGTTACTATGAGGTGATCTGTAGCGACACTGCGCTTGTCCACTGGTCCCCGTCAACGATATGACGCCGACGTAGTAGCGATTTATTAATAATAGTCATATTACTTTAAGGGACAATTTATCATTGCTATAAACTATAAACTATTTAATAACTGTGGAACGATAAATTATTAGGCTCTTTTATGAGATGAATAGTTTGTTATATTTCATACAGTGTAAATTTCATTTATACCACAGATAAGCTTATCTGAGGCATAAAGAAGAATAATTATACATTAATTATTCAGGTAAAGGGTTTATACAGTAGAAGACCTCTGTCTGACTGTTGAAAAATTCAAAATCGTACTACTCGTACTCGTAATAGTTCTTTATGTAAACTATATCTGAGGAACTAAAAATAGGCCCATAGGAGCTTAGTTTAAGGTAGATTTCCGCTGACTTCCAACTTCCATCTATAGGCCTGGCCGATAAAATTGCGTGTGGTTCAACGATGTCCGCGAGATCTCGACCGATAATTTTGACGAGCCGATATGCTGACCATACAAAACAGGTCTGGACTGTCCACTAGAGATTGACGGGATGAGTGCTGCTTCCAAGCTCATTTTCTCAAGCATAATTTCGACTAAATTATAATAATAATGTTAAACTGTCGGTCGCCATCTATCACGATGGACAAACTATCTCCGTCACGGCATTCCCAACTTGTTCCGTGAAATTCTCGGTGACGGCAGTGGCGATGCATACGCGCTCTGAGGGTGTCATTGTTCGACGGATTCACGCACGGCTCGGGGAGGGCGTTCCTGTTTCACAGTAACGAATACTAACGAACTTTATTCACTAACACGACCGTGCGTGAATTGTGAACGGGGATATTCAGTACACAGATATATGCATAGATATGACGGACGCAAACGCTTGTGCGCTTTCACACCTATTATTTCAAAAACTAAAGAGACTAGATATACATTATGCTATATATTAGACTTTACCTTGGTGAATATGCTAGTATTGCTATTCTTGTTTAACTATAGAGAAAAATATAATACGTACAGTATACTCTTTTTTCACTTTGGGCCTAATGTCTTAGTTCCTTACGGTATGTCCCGTTTTTGTCTAGTGTATTTGTCGGACGGAATGTTCGCGTAATAAAGCTAAATTATGCTAACCACCTCAAATAGTCAATAATAACATTTCCTGCGTGTCTAATCGCGGAGCGTTTGTCGTAACAGACACGTTAGCGCACGCGCTAATTGTACGTTATTTCTAAGTGATTAACATTGATTTTGCACCGTCGCACATCGTGCTGCTAATAAGTTCTCTCTGTCTTGTCTTTAACCAGCTCCGTTTTTTTGTCGCAGACAAATCCGTGCGAACACCCGATAGTGATCCTAAAGGACGTCGCTCACCAGGAGTTGAAACAGCTACTGCAATTCATGTATCGAGGCGAGGTTCACGTTCGGCAGCAGGAGCTCTCGGGCTTCCTGCACACCGCTGAGCTGCTGCAGGTGAAGGGCCTCACTGGAGGCAGGGAGGTGAGTTTCCCGCGAATAGCTTTCTTTTCCACCAGAATGTACCACGCTTCTATATCTATTACTTTTGATGTTGCTGAATCGCGTTAGCAGCAGATTATCCACATGATGTAAGCGCGACGTCCTGCTGATAACAGTTACAGTGCCACCCAAGCATTGGATATTAATACGTTGCAGTGCACTGTGTTTATAGAAACCCTAATAGTATCACTTTGTTGTCCGTCTGCCCGCTGTCTGTCAAGACCCTTTTTTCTCTGATATGTCTTAATGTATCAAGTTGAAATTTATACCGAATACGCAGCTCTACCATCTCTTTCAGCTGTAAAAAAAACAAACTTGTAAGTCAACGCGATCAATAGATATGGCCATTAACGTGGCATATTTTACGATTTCACAAAGGAATCCAAACCTATAGGGTACTTCCCGTTGACCTGGAATCATGAAATTTGGCAAGAAGCAATTTCTTACCGCACAAGGAAATGTCTGGAAGCCGTCGATATATTAGTTCAAAAACAGCAAATTTACTATTACAATGTTATTATTTACGGTTGGTGCAATAATCGTGTCTAGGGATCGAACAGCCAAGTTGTTTGTCGTTTAACCTAGCTTGTCTTTAGTTAGCGCAATAATGTAAGACCTACAAGTTTGTACGAAACCTTAGGTGCGCGAGGTACGGTGTTGGTTTTGGAGTAACCTCGTACGTTTTGCAGCGGAGCGAGTCACCGCCGCCCAGGAAGCAGCCCAAGCTTGAGGAGCCGCCGCGCCCGCCTTCGGCCCAGGAGCCGATAGCCGAGAGCCAGGCCGAATGGGTGCCTGGGGGGGAAGACACCATCGCCACCGAATCCTCACCAGAGGTCGACGTCGTCTTGAAGGAAGAACAACGAAGCCCGCTCAAAAGGTTAGTCTACTACTCTAATTCGGTAGGGCTTGGCATGCGTTCCCAAGCTGCAAGGGACATGAGACGCCACTATTGCAGTCAACTAACATTAGATAAAAAAAGTAACCGGTAAAATTAGTTGTCTTTTTAATTCCTGCAGCTACCATAACATATTGATTAACAAGTCGAGTTCGCTCCGTTAACTTTTATAGCTCGCTAAGTAAATTCACCGTCGTGTAGTCGGTAGAGCCGGATAGTTTAAAAAAAAATTGGATTTTAATTAAAACCTCGTGTTTAACATCGATATCTGGGCGCCGTTAACGAAAAAAAAGAGCCCTTTATAAAATGCAAATAGCTAAAATCCTTTCGTTTTGGTTTTGGCATAGGCGGGTAAATTGAGGTATATTGTATCAGTATTACGGCTATTCAGCTATCGATTACAAACACAGTTTTAAATACAAAATGCGTGCAGCATGTGTACTGAAAAAGGCATATTCCAAGCAGGTTACTGAAGAATACGCCCAACAAGAACCACTATGGTATGAAGAAAAAACCGCGCCTCGCCAACGATAATAGTCCCACCCATCCCGAGAACACCGAGTACGGATACGACAGGTTTGTGTCACTGTATTAATGTCTAATGTTTGCGGCTGCATTCGCAGATACTGTTCAACTTAATGAGCTATCTGCTGGCTTCCTACATACGTTTGATATTGAAAGCAATAGAACTTCCGTTCTGTGCCGAAAGGAAAACATCTACTGAAACAAATCAATTCTACTTGATGAATATATTATAGATAAAATGTATTTAGCATTTCACAAGTCTCATTCTAAGCTGCAACGAAATAGTGAAAATTGCACTATGAATATACTCAATTTCCCACCACTAGGCAGAAAATATTAGCTCCTAGGTAGATATTGTTCTCAACTATCTAGAATCTTTAAGAGCTCGTTCGCCCAATTCGTTATTAGCATAATTTACTGGCGGAATGAGGAACGTTCAAGGCTATGGTCAATTAGGACTTCGGCAATTGATATGGGTGACGTCGGTCTGGCTGTCAAATGTCAACCTCAACGGTGGTGAACACGTTCACTGCTGTACAGTTTTACTGTTAATGGCTCTTTTGCTAATCTTCACACAACGTGTGTGTTTATTGTTTACTGGCCTTGTGTCGTAACTAAACTCATTCAGCGGGCCCACGCTACTGGTTAGATAAAATTGTCCATACAGCAGTGCGGGTTCGCACGCCAAGCGTGTTTTTGCTTGCGGTAAAATTATAAAAACACAGCAAGTGTGTTTTCAGCAGTGAACGTGTTAACACGTAATAGGTAGTTTAAGAGAGAACCGAAAATGGGATGTTGTAGTTGTTGTAACTATTTAATTTCTTAAACTTGTGATTTCTGTCTTGCGCCGCTTCAGAGCCGCACTTGGTATTTTCACAATTCTGAAGTGGCTTTTTAAATACTCTATCAGACAGAGCAACATCTACACATGATTGTCCTGCTTGTTAATTTTATGTTATTGCACTATGTTTTACACCTTTTTGATTTTGTTTTGTTTTGTTTTTTGCACAATTGCAGTGAACCGCTAATCGATTTTGACAACGATCTGTATCATAGCGTGCTAGTGCTGCCAGAGTCGGTCAAGGAAACTGGTAAGTGTGACCAGAGCGCTTATTTATTTAATGTACACAATCTATTTTTAATTTTATTCTAATCGTCTTTGTTAATTCCAAAATGAAAATAGCTTCGTTTTTATTCTGTGAATAAATTTTAAATTTTTCCATCCATAGTACTTATAGATCCCTCACACAGTCATGTAATTTTGAGAAGCTTTAAACTACAAAAATAAGCATGCTTAAACTAAATTAAGCGTGCTTATTTTTTTTCTGATTAGTCTATTTAGTTTTTTTTAACTTTCCCCTTCAACAAAAGGCTGGAATTGCAAAACCGGTGGAGTAAAGTGCCCGTCGTGCCACCGGTTCTTCGCGAACCGTTACAACCTGAAGGTGCACATCCGCGACAAGCACGACACTCGGGAGGGCACGCTGCAGTGCGAGATATGCCAGAAGCGCATGCGCAATCCGTCCTGCCTGCGCGTGCATATGTACCACCACCGCAAACAGGCAGCGTACTTGGCCCAGCTAAGCACACAAGGCGAGCAGCAGATGAGAATGTGAGTATCACCTCACAATACTAAATTGTTGTTTAACGCCACTCTACGGCCGCACTGAAGGAGGCTTTGGGATCTTCTATCCGTATTTCTCTCTTCAACTGTCGAGGAATGGCGCTATAAATAAACTGAGTGCAATCTATTAGCCTACTGTGGTGGCGACTCTGGCCCTCCATGGGTTGCCGGGCGTTTTAAGAATCATAGAGGTCGATCTATTGAAACGTCGCTGGGTACATCTAAAAAAAATATGCCGATTTCACCTGTCTGAATATTATAAGTAGTGGTAACATTGTTTTCCAATTTAGGGCAAAGTAACTCTTAGGATAGTTGAAAGGTCCACTAGCTGCATCGAGGCCAATTTCCTACACAATTGTAATAGAAAGGTGGAGAACACGAATTAAAGTTTGTAATTGAATTTTCTAAGTAACCCGTGTATGCAAAAATTGGCGATTTTTTGCATCTCCAGTATTATAACAAGTAAAAAAAGAAGACGGGAATATGTAATTCCTGCCTAAAAAAACTGACATATTACATTACATATTCAATCTGGTGTCAATCGATGATTACCGCGGATTCGTGCGGATCTGGATTCTTTGTTCCTTTTTTTACGAAACGGCAACACTGATTAATCAAAAGATAAAAAATATAGGTCAGCCAAACTGAGCTATTATAATATTCAATTAATTTATTGAATGATATGTTGATAAAAGTTGCCATAATGTAGGTACCTATTTTCAATTAAAAATTCGCAATCTTACGAATCTATTTTACCTCTTTCAGCGTCCAAAACATCGTCGGGGGGAAATGGCGCAGCGAGCCAGGTCTTGGATCTGGGGATTTCGACAAGTAAGTCTATTTTCTTAATAATTGTCATGCTTATTTTTCAATGTTGGTTATAAACCCGCGGCCATGGTAGTTCTAGTACTTACCGTGGTCCTCTTAGTTCTTGATTCCACAGTAACAGGGAATCCCTAGTACGTAGGCTCGGCAAGTACGACGTAAAAAGAAGAAAACAAATTAACTTGACCATTTTTCTTTCAGCTTTCCATCACCAACCCCAACGTCGGCACCCGAATCGAAAATGAACATCACCGACCCATCTTTCACGGGGCCGGCGGAAGCAGCGACTCCGAAGGGGGAAGCGGAAGTGGAGAGGACATGATTGTCGAGATTTATAGTCCCTGAAGAGGACTATGTCGACCCTGACGTACTCGTCGAGGTCTTTACCAGGCGCAGTTACTGGGATAACTACGTCTGGACCATGTATTGAAAATTTCTCAATACCCCCTTTACTTGTTTTACTTTGCGCTGAGATGTTGACTTTAAGTGCTGCCATCTATCGACGTGTTTTTTTGTCGTTCATAATGTAGGTACCCAATCAAGCGCCGCGCTGCTTTAGGCCGTGTTTAGTGTTGTCCCGACGGTCAGTACTGACGTCTCTCGTCGCTATTGAAACCGCGCGTGCTTTTAGCAACGCACTGGCCGCGAGGCTGAGTCTCTAGTACTAATTATATCGACTATAGTACGCGTGATGTTACTAGTCTCATATTTGTATTACAACTAATATTTGGGAAATGTCGACGCACTTCGTTGACAACACACATCTTTTTATCATATCATGTCCATGACGGTGACTAGCATTGGCGCGCGGACTTTAGTATACTGGTGTTCCGTGTGCACCATAATTTGAAAATTAAATATCTTCTATCATATCAAAATGGGAACTTTGCTCATGCCCTCATTTTAGTATGAGACAACACGCCTTCTAAACTTTTCTATTATGACAAAAAGTAACTTATATTTTGTGTAACTTGAAAACAAACGTACGTTTAATGGGTGGCACCACTGTGCCGTCACTTTACTGGCTATAGAAATAATGACATCGCAGTGCAATGTAATTATAAACATATTCTAATACTCGTAATACTTTGAAGATTTCTTTGATCTGTAACTCTATGGTTTATTGTGTCTTCTGATTATCTTGGCTAAATCGACGATTGCGTCGCTGGTTGAAAAGATAATAATCTAGTTTTAGGTTACAAGTAAAGGGGAATTTCCACTACTTTTCTAATCTATGTATCTATGAATCTATGATTACTCTTTATATTTATAAGATTTTACATTCTATGTAACGTAACAATGTTAGATTCGATACGAACAAATCAGTGGACAGCGCGTATAGTTTGAAACGTAAAAGCTGCATCCAACGCCCAGAACTGGGGTACTTCAAAAGATTTTTGTCAATCCTCCTTTCGTGTGCAAAGCGTACAACGTGCGACACGCGTTGAACAGGAACCATTTCCTTATATTTATTTTTTATTTACATTCCAGAACACAAATTCCAAAGACTGATACAATGTTTTAATTACTTTAACGTAATTATTAAAATCATTTTAAATAGT
Organism: Campaea margaritaria; assembly: GCA_912999815.1. Taxonomy (NCBI): domain Eukaryota; kingdom Metazoa; phylum Arthropoda; class Insecta; order Lepidoptera; family Geometridae; genus Campaea; species Campaea margaritaria. The sequence goes on from OU538788.1 coordinate 16,112,682, forward strand.
AGTGGCTTAGATTGCTTTTGACTCGCTTTTTGTGATACCTTGAAACAGAAATTAATTAAAAATAATATGAAGTTATTGATTGACCTTATGCGTATTACAATTGAGATTAACTTACTGACATTAAAAATTGTTATTATTATAAATTATATCTGCAATGAGATAGTGAGTCAAAAGTAACGACAAATCAAACCATCTTATATTATAGTTAATATTGTCAAGTACAAGGTTATTGAGGCAGCTAAGCCGAACAAATTTAGACTTTAATTTTAAAAACATAATGTTGCCATTTCCATGACGGATGTACAAATTGAAAACTTTTTTCTTATCATGACGAATATTGATTATGCTCAAACGGGGAGTTTATCGCCGATTGAACGAAAGCATAACCTTACAGTACAAAATACTATATATTTTTTGTATGTTAATCAACAATAATTTTATGCTTTACTTAGTTTTAAGTTTTTTATATGTAAGTTATATTAAGTACCGTTTTTTTATATATTTCAGAACAATTTATACGTACAATATTAGTCGAATAGTTACATAATATTACACGGTTTTTGAATTTACGTACAAGGGTAGTTTAGTTAGATTATGTTAAGATTATAAAAATTATACCTCAATTAATATTTTCTTTTGAAATGACTGTTTATGTAAGATATTTTTGTGGTCTTTTTGGTTCACCGTAATTGATTGCCAACCCCTAAGCCACGAATTTATTATGATAAAGGAGGACGTTATAAAAATAATCAAACGCGTTTTTGAAACAGACATTTTTGAAATGTATATGTCGAGTTTTGAATTTGAAATAAGTAATGATATAAAATTTGTTCTGGTCTTGTCTCAAAAGGCGAGCTTACGATAGCTTTAACGTAAGGAAGAATGATCCCATCGTATTAAAGTCGAAACATAGTCACTAGCTCTCTTAAAGTAACATTGGTGAACCTATGGACATTAATCACTGACAAGCAATGGCGGCTTGTCCTCGCGCGCTGCCTGGTCGGTGTACACGGATCTATTTTGTATAACGTTTGATATTATAATACCCGACCTGTATATTCGGAGTGTTTCTTAAAATTATAATATGTCTATATATATATATTTATGTAGGAATTCACGTGTACACCGTAGGCAGGAAAATTATGTAAAGGATTCGTCCATAATCGATGTATTTCCAGGTTTGGGTTTTTAACCATAAATATAGGGAGGGGATAGTGTGACTAACATTCTTTTTAAAAATAATATGATTATTATTACATTCCAGTAGTTTGTAAGCATGCATAATCAATCTGAATGTTAGAATTTTTTAAAATAAGTACATAGTAATGTAAGTGATAATCATAAAAGGAGATTATAATGAATAACAAAGGTAGTTTCGGTAGCTGTTTAGTTCGTAAGCTTGTTTTAATATGTTTTACCAAATTTGTTTCATACCAATGCTGTAACGTATAGGGTGTAATGAGGAAGATGCAGCTAACAATGTCAGGGGAAGTGCGAAGCGCGCTCAGTATTATGTCGCCTCGTTTGTCTTTTTATTTTTAAGAAATAATTTAGTACAAATAGATTTTCATCAAACATTCAGTACACATTCGTGAAGTCGTCCTTATTGTCGTATTGGCTTTTGATTCCCGGAGCTGAGCGCGTTCAGGTTTTTATCAGCAGCGGGCTGCCGTGCGCCCGCCTTTTTAAAATCGTCTTAATTTTGTTTTATATTAATACTCAGTACACGTGGCCAAATAGATATGTTAACATTACTCGTATAATCTTAGTATGTATCGGGTGACCGTCAAGGCTATAATTTTTTTCACACCTGTACCTTTGAGAGATGTGGACTACAAATGACAATTAAATGGTCGGCCTGTATATTATGAAACGTGGATTTTATACTTATTTAAAACAATCACGTCAGACGGTCACTTGTTATTTGATAGTTATAAAACTGTCGTATTTACATTCCATTATTGACATTAACATTCCATAATTAACTTTATTATAAATTATATAGGTGTTTGTACTAAAAACCTGTGCTCAAATATATTTTTTATCTGTACCGACAGATCTGAGTCCATGACAAATATTTCTAGTGTATACTCTCTTAGTGATAAGTTTATTCTCTAATTTTTACAAATTCCTGATTTTTTGTTCGGCGCTGTTAATGTTTGAGACAATATTTTCATCTGTCTTTGTCTCTCGCATAACACATCACAATTTACGAACTTTTCTTGGAACTCTTCCTGTCTCTTTCTTATAATTTCTCTCATTCTTCAATATCGGGCATCAAACAAAAAATCAGTGTTTTACTACTGAAATATGACCACCTGCCTATCTGTCGCGGTCGCTTCGACAAGGTCTTGTAATACAATACCCTTTTGCCATATAATTGGACTGCAATTAAATTAAGATTAACTTTCCCAATTTTACACGTATTTTTAAAGATTTTCGGTAAATCAATTTTACTTTTAAATTTTAAATTTTAATTATTAAATACTTATGTAATTTAATAAACTTCAAATAGGATGAATAAATATATTATCGTAATTTACATAATCATTTCCGTAATAAAGTATATTGTTGTGAACCGCCTGCTCGACCTATTCAGTCGAAACACTTCATAAAACTATTTAAAATTCCCTTTACAATAATAATTATCTCAAATAAATCGCATAAATGGCCAAAAGCCGATGTTTATAATTATAATGTAGGAACTTTAAATGAAGATTTTCTGAAAAATTTACGATATTATAAGAAAACGATGTCGTTTAATTAAGTATTACATTTTAAACGATTGGCCAGTATTTATTGTACACTAAGCATACGTATTAAAGGGCCAATTCTCGTATACCATTTCGACACCTTTGAACTGAAAAAATAAATATAAAAATATCGACCACTATGATAACAACACAGAAAATATATTATCTTCTGCAAAAATTTACCGACTGTCGGATAATTTCTCGAATTCTGCGAAAAAATCTCATATAACGAATTTAAAAAAAAACTATATAATAATATGTACTTTACTATGAAAGTTTCGCTATTTTACATGAAATCTTTGGATAATGCATAAGAATGAAAATTTTGTAAACGTAGGGTTCTGGGAGAAACGTGGATATTACGACGAAATTACGCACTGATATTACATTCGTCCGTAGAGATGGAATCTCGCATTATGCTGCTTTTGGCATTAGAACCTGTCCGTACCGTTAAGTCGTGTTTCGAGGACGAAGACAACAAGTTACGTTAACTTATAGCAGTTGCTCTTTCTATGCACCGCTAAAAAGTTGCAACTCCATCTGCTCACATGAGCTCGCATTATCGCGAAGCACGACATAATGCCGCAGTCTATAAATATTAGAGATTTGTGATACGAAAGATGTAAGTTGCGATGTCGGTGTAGCATCGCAACTGGGTTGTGAGTAAGGAACACTTTTGTTGGTAAAACGTTTACACGAAAATAAATTTAAATACCGGTCTAGTGAAATGATTACGATGTACCTATCATTGACGCTCATTATATGTCACATATCACAGTATTCAAAAGGGTGTGTTGGTTTTGTGCGAAGACAATACCTCTAATAGGCATTCGTACGCCAATAATTTGGCCATATCTGTGACTGGATGGTTTTGAATCTTGGGTCTCGAGAATAACCTACCTACTCGCTGGTACTTCTCGGCCATGCTTTTTCTTTGATACTTAATGTTTAGATTGTCGAACTAGCCAAAATTTGACACCCCTTTCATAGGTCGACATAATTTATATTGAATTCGATTTTAGATAATTGTTTGTGTCCGGTTTACAACGAATATAACATAATAATTATCGTCGCCATCTATCTTTATGCTCTCTATGTTGTGATTTATTTTCTTTAGTCGATTAGCTTTATTTTTATTTGCTAAAGTTGCATGCTTTGTGAATGTGAACAGTTTGTTCCGACTTCATTTGAGTATTAAAAAAAAATGTACACTGATCAGATTTCTGTATACTTGTAAAAATACAAGAAACATACAAATATATATATTATATATTTGAAAAACTGCGGAAAATGAAATCGAAACAATTTTGGGCTTTTTGTCAAGCTTTTAGTGTTATGAATTTTGCATATTTTGTGTTTATTGGGGACTCTTTACACGTGTAGTCACTTAGCCGTGATGTAGACCATAGCAGTGAAGAGTTATGTGGACCAGTGAACACGTCTGCGAAGTCCCTAACGCATCCCAAAATTCGATGGATAATATAATAAATAAATTTTATTTTTCCATGTAACAGAAAGTCATTACACACCTGTGATAATAAAATCTGGTGTAACTATTTTGAAGGAATATACTTAATCACTGTAAAGTTTTTTTCTATGAAGTACTTAAAACTGCATTTTATTCTGTTGTAATAATTATCAAGTATATTATCTATCGATTTCATCATTATGTTCAAACATGCCAATTAAAGCAATTGCAACTTTCCAAAACAAAAACAATAAATATTGGAAAAATTAAATATATTTGGCAACTAACGATCATCACAAGACTTATTTTGAACAAAATTCACAACAGTCGAAGTTTCTGGGCATTTAAATATCTGTTTTTAGTTATTTTGTTTTGTTTCTTTATTGTACTTTAGTAATCAATGTGTATGTATATATTGCAATTGACCTAGTGTCAATATTGTTCATACTCAGACACCGTATTTTTTATATTTTGTAGCTTTACATGAGATAATAAATTATAATTTTGTACTGTGTAGTTTTATTTCGTTTCCTTTTTTTTACCACTGTGTGCCTTTTTTTGCGATTGTTATAGTTTTTTTTTTATACTGCGAATGCTTATATTCCTTTGTTGCTTGCTTTATTTGTTTGAAGTATGCCAGTGCGTAATTACTTAGCTTTATTATTTATTGCATGATACATAATTTGTAGCAAAAGAGGTGAATTACGATTGATAAAATCCGTAGGTATATCGTTGATTCAATTGGCCGGTACTGAATAAAATAGCGAGTCCTACATATCCTAAAATAAAATAATTTCACATAATCTCATAATACAACGTAACTCGATAATGATAAATTATGTCTTGGAGATAGTGATTAATTAAATGGAACGACAGCATATTATTTCAATATAAGTACTTACTATAAGTTAAGGTTTCCACATAATTTGTAATCGGTAATAGGGTGACTCGTCGGAAGTGTGAAATGTTCGGTTATAAGGTAGTTGGGAGGTATAAGGCCTACACCGCCTCCAAATGCAATTGCTATATACCTTCTAATTGAACATGCAAATACATAACTTTCTTCATTCGTAACAAATGACTTTCTAGCTCTTCTTCGTCTTGCTTACTTTCGAGCATCACAAATGAGCATACATTTGACCCAATCTAGTCAACATCACAGTGACTATACTCCGACCAGTCTACCCTGTCATCTTATATTTAAGCTAGTGTTTAGTCGTATTTAATCTTTGTGTGTGCGCCAAATATAATCAATAAACTGCTTTTGTCTGAACAATGTTTTTTTATTAATAACAACTCTTGCCCTTTCGAAAGCTAACTAATGAATAGCAAATTGGATTTCTTTTGCGAATACAAAGCATATGCTAGTGTCTAATTAAGTAAATTGATTAAAAGGCATCAATAAAATAGGTTGGAGCACCGCAGCAGCTAATTATGAAACCGAAACTTAGTACGCTTACTCTATGGTGGTAACAGAAATCTCTGCAGCTTTCCATAGTAACTGATTTTACAAATTAACCTTAGGGCAGTCATGTTATTTCTAACTTTAGTATGAATGGGGCTGGATCGGTTCTTGAACCGTAGTTGGACTAGTACAGCAGCGGGAGGAGACGAGAACATGGCTTAAAATCTGATCCAGTACATAGCGGATCTGATCCTAGTGTAGTCAGTGAGGCCGCAGGTGGGCCCGATGGCGGCCACGACGGGACACCTGTCGTATATGTACCGCATGCACGCCTCGCGAACGTCGCGCGCGGTGACGCGGTCGATGGCGCTCAGTCGCTCGTGCAGCGGCGCCCGATAACCCTGCAGCAGCACCCACTTGCCGATGTCGAGGCACGTCGACGTTGAGCTCTCGTTCTTCGACAGCATCTTAGTCTTCAAAATCCGCTTCGCTCGCTCCACTTCCGGGTACTCCACCATGTGGCACATAGTCATCCACTGGTCCTGAATTACATACACAAAATTATCTAACGCCATCGACGGTCCTACGAACTTGACGCCCCAAAGACCCGTGTCCTTGTAAGTGATGTTGAACGCTTCATATGCGTCGCAGAGCTTGTCCACGGAGTTGGCTTTGGCGACGGGGCACGCGAGGTCCATGCCTCCCGGCTGCGATCTATCCCAGCCGCCGACCATGTAGGCCGCTATCTGCATAATATAGCTGTCATCGTCGCACATGCACGGCCCTTCCACCGCTATAGCACAACTCGCGACTGGCAACGAGTCGTTTCTGTACCTTACATCCGACCCCGTGTATCTGTATACATCTGAGTCTATGCATTTAGTCGGCTCCAGCTTGGCCAAGTATGCATTCGCCAAACACACCAGTTGATTGTGATCTACTCCACCGACCCCGACCAGTACCGTCCGATTGCCATCATAAAATCTATTCATAAATATCGGTATGGTCGACGGGTTGAAGTTGTGCAAGTTGGTACTCGGTCCCATTACCGTGTTCGCTAACGGGGTACCTTGAAATGCCGTCGCGTGTAAATAGTCTTCGAGCAACGCGTTGGAGTCTACATCGTGTTCTAGCATTTCCGCATAGACCACTTTCTTTTGTTCTTCGATTTCAGTTTCAGAAAAAGCGTTATTGAATACACAATCGCTTAGAATGTCGACGATGAGGGGAACATCTTGGCAGAGGCACTCTGCGTAGTAGGCTGCCATTCCGCGAGATGTGTGGCACTTGAACCTCGCTCCCGTACACGAAATCTGATCCTCGATCTGTTGCTTGGTGCGCGCGAAGGTGCCCTTGAAGGCGATGTGTTCGAAGAAGTGCGTAATGCCGTTTTCAAAGTCGGATTCATACCGCGGGCCGGCGTCCACGAATATCCCAACGGTAGCGTTGCAGCACGCGCGCTCCTCCGTCGCGATCGTGAGCCCGTTGCACAGTTTAGAAATCTGCAGCTGAGGCAGATTCCGCAGAAGATTCATAAACGAAGCAGGATAAGAATAGTGTCTAACACTTAATTTGAGAGGGCACCACATCGACTTTAGTAATCGTTTCTTGATTTGAAACATATTTATTTGTATGTAGGTACAAGAACGTTTAAGTAATTACCTTGAAATATTGTTCATTAGCACACAGACTAGGTCGGGATACTAATGGATTAGCAAAGGTTAGTTTCTGCTGTAGGTATAGTAGGCATGCAAAGTATACTCAAGTATAAAATAATATAAAAACGTTTGTAACAACTTTATCGATGATTTGTTTTCAACTTTATAACCAAAACAAAGAGCTGGGTTTACAATCACAAACAGGTTACGCGTCAATGCCGTGACATGACATGAGTCATAATTATTATAGAACATAGCATAAAAGAGTTTCCGTGTTACCTCCATCGCCGCTAGCGAAGGGACTGCAATAACCTCAGGAAAAGAATAGGCTAACGAAGTAAGATTAAAGGCAGCAGCTTCTCATATAGTACCTAATACAATGTACGAGTGAGTGAAATAGAAAATTGGCACATGCATGTTCTCATGGTTTTTACTATTTCAAATATGGTCCACAAGATAGATTGGTCAGTTTTTCGATTTGCTACTAAATTATGTCATTGCTTGAAAGCTTTGTGCACGATTTGGTGAACAAAACTAATGACAAATTTAGTTTTCCTTTTACTTTAATAAACCTTCCTTAGATTTAGTTATAATTCCGTGGGCTTGTTATATTCTCTTTGCAGTGTGGGCTGTGGATGACGTGAGTGACAGAAAATAAATTCACCCTCTGGCCAACTTACTGCTTTGTTATTCTATTATTTTCTCTATAAATTTTATTCCTTTAATATAATAGCCTCGGTGAGATATTATAAAACTATTACAATGCTACGTTCATTATCCGTACTCAAACATACCAAGATATCGTATTCAACCCGCCCAGTCTGCAACCCTCGGGCTCCGTACGACCGCGGCACTCAAATAACTATCCTAGAGAATGGTATCAGAATAGCAACTGAATACCAGCCAACACCCCTCACGTGCATGGCTCTTTTCATAGAGGCAGGATCTAGGTTTGAAACCGCCTATAACAATGGTATCACACATTTTTTAGAACATATGGCTTACAAAGGATACGTCGGGATGAATAAATGTCAACTTGAACAGACATTACTTGACAATGGAGCAAAGATGACGGCAAAGACTACGCGAGAGATCCAATCGTTCACCGCCACTTTCGCCTCGGAGTGTGCAACTCCATTCATCTTCGATACACTCTCGGCAATCGTCACCAATATGAACATGGACTGTTGCGAAATGGAATATGAGAGAAACAATATCTCATTGGAGATGGTGGACGTGGACAACGATCCAAAGATTGTCACATTTGACTATTTGCACCAGACTGCGTTCCAGGGGACGCCCCTAGCGCAGCGCGTCGTCGGACCGTCATGGAATTTAGAAAAATTCGATAGAGATTTTGCGTGTAATTATATGTGTCAGCATTACCAGCCTTACAAACTTTGCTTCGCCACTTCAGGAAATGTCCAACATGAAGATGTTGTTTGCATGGCTAAAACTAGGCTCAGTCATATATATGGTAATCCTGACGGTCAATCTGACGACGGCCCGTGTCGGTTTACCGGTTCCCAAATAATATTTCGCGACGACTCAATGCCTTTTGCACATGTCGCCATAGCTTTCGAGGCTCCAGGAATCAACCATCCAGATTATATACCACTTTTAGTTGCAAGTAGGATTATTGGAAAATGGCACAAATCTCAAGGTGCTGGATTGGGAAATGCTTCACTTCTCGCACGAGTAGGGGCTGTCGACGACAAATGTGAGAGTTTCGAGTCGTTTTACATCGCCTATAGAGATATCGGACTATGGGGTGTTTATTTCGTTTGCAAAAAATTGGATATAGAAGACATGGTGGAAGCCATCCAATCTGAATGGATGAATTTGTGCCTCACCGTACAGCGGACGGACTTGGAAAGGGCCGTAAGTTTGTTGAAGTTAGAATTCGCCAGGGAAATATGCGGCGTGGTGAATTCGTGCCGAGATATAGGCTTGCAGTTGATGTACGCTTGCACCAGGAAGTCTTTAGAAGACAAATACTATGCACTCTCGAAGGTGAAGGATGAAGCTGTTGGAAATTGTGCTGAAAAGATATTGTACGACAGGTGTCCCGCTGTGGCCGCTGTTGGACCCACAGAAGCCTTACCGGAATATACAAGAATCAGAGCCGGTCAGTATTGGCTCAGATTTTAATCATGACACGTTTTAAATTAAAATTGAAGCTTATTTTATAAAGCAAATTAAACATAATTTATTGTGCAGGGCCTCTGCTCTTTCGCGGCACGACTATTAAGTTAGCTGCTCTAGAAGAGGATGAGTGCCCACTGCTCCTATTAGAACTTGGACTTTACTTCGTCCAAAAAGTTACTCTTAGTCTGTTCTGTCTAGACGGCCTCATTGGTCGACTGTATATTCCTTAATGGGGAGAAAAGCCATACAAACCTGGTGGGAAAAAAGGAATAACCCATCAAAAGAGTCCAACACCAGTCAAGCTCTCGTGGACCCCCTACCACAGAATCCACTATCTAGTAATTCATAAGCTTACTAACTCCTACTTAACCTCCTCTTACTAACTAGTAATCCCTATGCCTGCGCACAGAACAAATAAATAGGTATAATATCACTTCTCTTTTAGGTTTTCCATACTCTGCTGAACTGTTTCTTGCACTATTGAACATTTTATTCATAGGTTTTTCCTCAAATTACACTGTCTGTACCATGTAAAGCATTAAGGACAAGGGGAACCGAAATGATAACAACAATACCATGAAAGACTGTCCATTTATTCTGTACCCTCTTGTATTATAATAATATTAAAATTTATTGACACAACTTAAATAACAATATAAATAATAGGAAAACTAACTAAAACTAACACTTAAAAATCTAACAAAAGAAGGTGTCCATGAGGCATGGTGCCAAGAACACTGGCTGCATTTCCATGTTGAATAGCAATAGCTATTCTCTGTGCGAGAAATGAGCCAGCCCTCTTGTCACCAGCAGCATCGACTAAACGAGGAAAAAATATCCTTAAAAAAAGTGTTACCAACTCTTCAAAATAATCTCCATTCAAAAACAATAATCTTCTATATATATATAAATGTTATGTTGGTTTGAGTACGCTTCAAAAACTCAAAAAGTTCTGCACCAATCGAGCTAAAATTTCAACATGTTATATAATCCGCATCAAGGATTGTTTTATCTATTTTTTTCATCAGTGACATATCAGCGAATGTGCGAATCTGTCACAGTGAAGCGTGGCCGGGTACAGCTAGTTGGTCATAAAATCAATATTAATAAGGAATGAATATAATTTTAGAGTAGGTAAATAATTAGTTAGTGTTGGGTGCGGCAGCTGGGGCTTGTAACAAATCACCACTTGACATAAAATACATCCAAAATATGGTGTATGTCTTTTTGTTTCATCTCTTACAAGGTGGAAGTTAGCATTATTTTTCTCTGCGCTGTTAACATTCTCATTGAGAGTTGCTGTTTCCTGGTGCCTGTGTACAATGCTGTGAGAACTAATATTGAACTCCGAATTCATAGACCTGAAAATGCAACAATGCCAATCTATACTAATAAATAATCAAAAGAGGTTTTTAATTCAGGAAATAGGCAGTTTCTGCGGGATGAGCGGAAATACGTGAGTGAAACCGTGGGCTGCAGTCGGTATTTTGTATGTCTTATAATAATAAGTAAGTTATTTGAAACCAAATCATTGCTGTTAATTAGTCTAACATTAATGCTTAATTTTTTAGCTCGATGTCGCAAAAGGGTGGAGCTCTAAGTACGAATTAAGAACTAATTAATTAATTATAACGAATTTGGATTGACAGCGTATCTCGAAGTAACGGGATTTAACAAAGAACAATCCTTAACCACTTCGGAAATTTCCGTTCAAGGTCCACCTGCAGCGACATATTATTAGAGTAGTGCTAAAAGTCCCAGTTCAGTCAGTATCGCCATTTCTTGGGAGTAGACCGAAGGTGATGAAAAGGTTTTTCCTTCTACTGGTACCACGACGCGGGCATGCTGTTCTTTAATCTCATCAATTTCAAAATTTTATGATGTAAAACAAAGAAACTCAGATGCTATATTAACACAATTATTTTAGACACAATTTATCTTAATATAAAATTATCTTTCCACTGTTTTCAGCTGACGCACGCAGTATTTTATTGTTCTGTGATCGTATCGTAAAATTGATAAATAAAATAAAAATGATTTGACTTTTATGACGGCGTAGAAGGCGTCAGTGTCACCCACCAATCAGTCCTTTTTTTGTTTTGGATCCGTACGATTATTGCATTTAGCAAGTGATATTTTAGATTTTTAAATTTCCTTTAGGTATTGTCAAAGGTGTCGGAGTCAGAGGTGGTTAAATAGTAATAAACTTAAACCTACTTACATGACAGCACTTCAATAGCAGTTAACAAATTAAATCAAATAAATTGAGGCCCAAAGTAGCAAGACCTTCGATTAATAGTGTCGGAACCGGAAGTTCCAAATTATCGGAGGCGAAGTCATAGCTTATACTCTATCCCGTAACAATTAACAGTTCCTGTGGGATAATACTCATTACGGGTGAAGCAGCGGGGCACAGCTAGTATTATAAAATATTAAAGTTTCTGAGGATGGATGGATGGATGTTTGTTACTTTTCACGTAAAAACAACTGAACGAATTCACAGATCGTTTATTACCTTTCGGTTATCCTAATCGCGGCCAGCAACGCAGTCATTACAGACCGCGGCACCAAAGTAGGTACCTACTTACTTATATTATTTTTTGCAAAAAGTTTGTGCTTCTGAGGTCTACTGTTTGCAGAACTACTAGTGTGAGATTATTGTGCGATACAAACTTACGCCTATTAAATAAACAACGTACCCGTAATATATTTTAATGTAATCAATACATTAATTCACATTTTCCAGCTTCTGATCGCTTACTACTGTTGGAATGTATTGTTTTGTTAGGTCGCGAGCACAAACTTTGATGACTGACGGATGACACAAATAAAGCAAAGCATGGTGTGAGAGACCCACCTCAGCTTCGCACTGGTAGCAGAGCGTATGAAGAGCCCAATTGCAGAAGTCTAAAGGTCCACTTAGACTTAGAGTCAACGCCACCAACGTGTAGAACGTTGATCGTCAAACTGCGGCTGCGGATATTAAATTTGTGTGGCCGCGGTAGGCCAAAATATTTTAGTAGGTAGATAATATCAAAACTTATTTTACACATTAAATTAACTAAATAAAAGTCACACTCGAACACGAGTATGATAGATAGAGAGATAGATAGATAAACTCTTTATTGAAACACCACAGAACAAAGAAAACTTAAAAACTAAGACATATTAAACTATAGGTAGGTACCTACTATAGTATGGTAGGTATACATTTCCTCCTGCGACTGCAACATTGTCTTAGAAAGTTGTATATTTGAGGAATTTACATCTTTTCCCTGCTATACAAGCATAACCGCACACACAACTACACCGAATTCCATATTGATGGAATTACTAATAACTTATATAATTTTTAGGAACTTCATCTAGTCTCAACACTTGAGGATTATAAACAATTTGAGCTCATCCATGTACAGCAGATTAGAAACAATCTTACCCTCTCTCCGCAGTCGACAGTCTAATCCTGAATCCTGCCACAGAGTGCTGTGAGGATAAAGGGCCAGACCGATCCACAAAGGACTCAAACAATATCCTGTTAAATATCCTTATTGCTCTATCTTTATAAAGTCCTGCGGATCAGAGACGCTGTCTCCACCACCTGGCGGACAAAGTACTGAGTTTCACTGCCCCTTACAAATGTATAAAAAGACCTCAGTCCTATGTTTTTTTTTATTTGACTGAGTGACGAAACGAGCTAGTCGTTCACCTGATGGTAAGCGCTACGCCTGCCCATTACAGCCACAGCACCACCCAGAACCCTTCATTGCATAATCCTGCGCGGCACTGCACTGCGCTCGTCACCCTGAGACATCAGCTTTATAGTCTCATTATGCCCAGTAATTTAGCTGGAAGCAATGCGCTTCAAACCGGAAAACAGTAATGTTTGCACACTACTGCTTGGCGCTTACCATCAGGTGAACGACTTGCTCGTCTCGTTATACAGTCTAATAAAAAAAATGTATGAATCATTTTTTTCTTCAGAATAGATGTAAGGTGCATGCACATAATATAGTGGGCAAACTCGTAATGAGTCTGTAGTTCTTAGCTTCCGTAATATAACCGGATTTATAGAACAAGAAGGTGGACCCAGTGGTCATGAAACTAGGAAGGGAACCAAGCTCAAGGGTTCCCTAAAATTGTATTGCCAAACATGGTTGCGAGCATCGAATCCACTTTATCCATAAGTTACCGAATCCATTCGGTGCAGGACTTTTCCAGTTTTCAGCCGTTTAAATCGCATAAGTACCTAACGTCTATCGGATTGATAAAACAAGGCTCTAAGCATTCGATGGGTTCGCATGTATGTTTAACAACGTTAATCCAGTCACCCTCCGTATGTTCAAAGGGCACCAACCCGATGTCACGCCAGAAGTTATTCATGGCAGTAGCATGCGGCAACTGCCCCTCGCCCACACGCTGCTGCTCCTTCCTCCTAATTTCTATATCTACACTTGCCATTGGTCATTTTGGAAAAGGCGATTCCGGCAATAGCTAACCACACGCTCTCGACAGCGACTAATATTATTATTATTAATCTCCTTATTTATTTACATGTTTTACTTTAAGGTTTTTTAAATTATTATTAATTTATTATAAACACATAATTATGTACATTCAATCGTTTCATTTACTAAATTACTGCGTGAAAATGTTTGCTTGATCATCTGAGAACGCAGCTTAAGCTTTCTTTGAAAAATCAATAGTGGCAACACCCTTCTTCTACAGGTTCCTACGTGAGATGAACTAAAACAATTTTAAATTCGTCGTTGGATGGCTAACCCTGCAACCGTGAAATTAAAAATCAAACTACCTTCAAACGAAAATTGTACAGCAAGTATTGAAAATCAGCAAGAAGGCGGTCGCTGTACGCTTTGTGAAGGAATTGTGCTATTAAAATGGCTGAAGAAGATCAAGCTAATAAGCTGAGCAAGCTTTTTAAGCTAGCCTTCTATAAGGACAAGGCGCGTTGGAAGTTGGGCTCATCGAAGACAGAGTAAGTACACACCCTAACAAAGCTGGAAAGCTTCGCTTGTTTAAATTATAACTAGGCATAGATAGAGGTATTCATTGCATTAACCTATAGGCATGCATTTAGTTAGTAAAATACTGCACTCAGCGAGCGAGGCTTACTGATAGTTTGCCGACAAGAAATTCCCATCCATGGACAGTCAACCCTGTTATTTCATTGGAATAATGTTAACAGTCTTGGTCTTGTGTGAAGTTATTAAGAACATAGTGGCATCAAAATATAATCGTATCCCGCAACCTTCCAAGATCACAATTCGGTAGGAAGGTATTCCATATTTAAGTAAAGTAAGCTAGGAATTATTTTCACCTAGGGCTGCCATCACCGGACAAATATTTATAAAACCCGGACATTTGGTTGAAATAGAGACTTTTCCTGGGATGCCAATGAAAATATTCAAACATAAGATTCTTTTATTTCTTTAAATAGCCCATACAATTTACAATTTTGCCACATAGTGTGTAGGTTTGCCCCGGATGCTTATTGGAAACTACGCCCACAAGTCTGGGAGGCCAAAACTAGGACAAATCCGGAGAAACCTAGATGGATGGCAGCCCTATTCTCACCCAGACCATAATATAAGTCATCATCATCATCAACCCATATCGTCCTACTGGCGAGCACAGGTCTCTCTTCTTTCTGAGGAGGTTCGGCCTTATTTGACTATGGGCCAGGTCGAGATTGGTGGGTAACCACCAAAATAATTCTTGTGTAGGGTAGGTAGGTTTCCTTATGAGAAAAATATATTTTAATATTAATGTCTCTTCTTTTTCTCAATCCAAGTCAACGGTCAAATGTCATAGGAATTTAGTTCGAAACGTAGCTAACATCACTGCCTTATTCAAGAATGGCAAATTTCTCGGTATAGTGACATTGGCACTGAAGAACATGACAATAGACTGGACTTGGTTAGTTTAGGGCTCCACAGTCTTTTATTTTTATTTGACTGAGTAATGAGACAAGACAGAATTTCTCCTTTTGGTTAGTGCTACCGGTCTGCCCATAACAGTTACAGTACCACCTAGAACATTGCATTGCATAATCTTGCACGGCACTGCACTGCCCTCCTCACCCTGAAACATCGGTTCAGAAGAGATCATCGGGTCATGGGTATGGGAGAGTTTGATTGCTCCAGAAATTAACGATTGAATAATTACATTAAAATTACTTTCCAGTGGCACAAATGATGTAGCCAAAGAAGAGAAACATCTAGAACCAGATAAGGGTAAGTAGCTTTCACACTAATATTCTACGTTGGTACCAATTTTTATGGCACAAACTAAACTAACAGTATTTCACAGCTCTAAATTTATTGCTGTCCTTTTCAAGTATTATGGAAATGAAAAGGATAGTGATAATTTTAGAGCTGGCTAATTAAGCTTAAATTTAGTATGTGCAAAAAGAAATTGGCGTCATTGTGTAATCGATGTGCTCAAACCTGCTTTCTTACAATCTCCTCCTCTGGCTCTATAGAATATTAAGTATATATAAGTAAGTGCTCCTTGAATATAAAAAAAATTTAGATGTCAGCAAGAATCGGACAAAACAGATTGTACCTATTCATTATCTCCTGTATTGGCACAACATACCAGAATATTGATAACTTAACAACATTCAACAATCTCATAATATATATTCATCCTGACCTCTATAGGTAGCCCCACAAACAGACAGCTGCAGCAATTATAATTATAATTATTGTATATATATATATTATATTATAATTATGTTTGTAGTATATTATAAATATGTGTTTTTTTTTTTTTATTATTTATTAAGTATAGTGTGTATGTGTAGTAAAACGTATCGTGTTTATTAATTACTGCAAACGTACGCCACCCACCCTACTATCGAAAATTTTTTTTTACTGTCCATCCAAAGGTTGTCTGGAAGAAATCGCTTTCAGCGATAAGACCGCCCATTGTACTACCCATGTTTACCTATTGTAATTTTTCTGTACTGTGTTTATTTTTGTTTCTGGTGTACAATAAAGAGTTTTTCTATTCTATTCTATTCTATTGATCGTCAAACTGCATACATGGACTGCTCCAGTGGTTGGTGCCAATTCTTCAAGCAGTCAACGATTGAAGTGCTTGAACAGTCAACAATTTAACAACTCAAGCATTTGGCAAACAATAACAAAATATGGGGGCAAACAATGCCACAGAATTAGAACAATTGATAGGTTAGAGATAGTTCTCAGCAGTCGGTGCATGTTTTGCAACTGATCAGCTGATGGAGTAATTGACCCGTTTTCTTGAGGGGTTCATGTATGAGTACATATAAAAGATTAGTTTGCTGTTCAGAAACTGCTTGGAGCGAATTTGAAGGCTTCAAGCTGTCTGTGACTTAATAAAGATTCTCAGTAGGTTCGAAAATCATAAGGTCTAGTTCTCAACACTTAGAAATACCTTCACGTGAACAGATCACATCACAGGAATTTGAACTCTCAACCCTATTTTTGTTACTAATTAACAAGAGTAGCCAGTTGTTCACCTGTCCTTAGCATTTGATGCGCCCATATCCATATAGGTCCTTGGTCTCTCAAGTGACCATAGTGTAGTAGACCATAGTAACCATGAGTGCTCTCATGATGTAGCTACAAAGTAACTAGCGGCTATTATTTCACCATTATCTAATCCAGCAGATCTACAATAGGTATCAAATACTGCAATCGATTATTATCTATTGGTTGTTCTGGGCTATTTTCAAACTGATGTGATGGATTTGATATTGATTGTGTAGATGTAATAATAACCTAGCCTAGTAGTAGTTTAAAATACTTTTTATCTACCCACATGTAATAATTGTAGTTTATCTCAATGGCAGGCCCGCTTCGGAAAGCCTTTGACTGAGTCCCTTTCAGGGTAGTCCCGCAGTACTTTACATTCTAGCTTTGCGTGTTATCATTTTTGATGACATTGTTGAGTGTCTTCGGGTGAGATTGTAGGCAATAATAACGATTTAAAAAAAAAGTTGCATGTTTACCACTACTGTTTTGTATATTGTATGGTTTATTTCAGGTTTATGGTGGTCAACAAAAAAATATTGTATTGTACTATATAATGATATATAAATCCCATACATAGTAAAATTAGTACCTACGATATAAAAAAAAAAATAAAAAATTAAGTAAAATATATAGCAACCTAAACACGCGTTTAAGTCACGGAAAAGCGTAGCCCTTTTTTACACGGAAAAGCGTGACTTAAATGCGGGTTCATGTATTATAGTATACAAATACGAGGGTGAATCAAAAAATTTTTGGAATCAATATTAAAAAATGCAAAGATTTAAATAATAATATTTTATTTTTCTACATAATCTCCCTCCAATGCAATGCATTTAGAATAACGCGTTTCTAACTTCCTTATTCCTTGTGAAAAAAAATTATTTTCTTGACTCTCGAAAAAGTCCTCTACGGCAGCTATAACCGCGTCATTATCGTGAAATTTTGTTCCACGAATTTCCTCTTTTAATTTTGGAAATAAGTGAAAATCACTTGGGGCTAAGTCCGGAGAATATGGTGGGTGGTCAAGGAGATTGAAGCCAGCACAGCGGATTGCGTTGAGCGCAACTTCCGATCGATGAGCAGGAGCGTTATCTTGAAGGAACAACACGCCCAACGACAGTTTTCCACGACGTTTTTCTTTAATCGCTTCACGCACTTTCGGGATTAAATTTGCATAATAGGGTCCAGTAATCGTCTGGCCTTTTGGCATGTAATCAATAAAAAGGATTCCTTCACTATCCCAGAACACAGAGGCCATAACTTTGCCAGCGGTAGGAGCAACTCGAAATTTCTTAATGGATGGAGAGGATGGTCGTTTCCAAGACATGCTTTGTCTTTTAGTTTCAGGATCAAAATGGTGGACCCACGTTTCATCCATGGTGACAAGACGACGGCAAAAATTATCCGAATCACGCTGGAACATTTCGAGATTACGCTTGGAAATTTCCAAACGTCGCTTTTTGTTTTCGTCGGTTAACATTCGTGGCACCCATCTTGCAGACACTTTTTTGAACCCCAGTGAATCAATTAAAATGGATTGAACGCTACCAAAAGTATCTTTAGGATCTCAGCTATATGTTTTATAGTCATTCTTCTATCTTCCAAAACCAGATTCTCAACCTTTTTGACATTTTCTTCTGTAACGGAGGTTGAAGGCCGCCCAGAACGCGGGTCATCTTTACAGCTTGATCTACCTCTTTTAAATTCAGCCACCCAGTACGCAACCGTAGAATAGGGTACAGCATCACCCCCTAATGTCTGCTGAATGTCCAAAAAAATTTCCTTCGTAGACATTTTTTTCAAACTGAGATATTTTATCACCGCACGTAACTCACTTTTATCCATAATTTTGACTTTTTAGCAACTCGTTGCACAAAAAAATTTATTACATGCGAACGAACTGACAAAAACAAGTGACAGTCTGCATAAATATAGTGTGATAGACACTCTTTAATTTGAATATCGAACTTGATCCAAAAAGGTTTCATATATATGCACTTCTAAGAACTTTTTGATTCACCCTCGTATATACGGTAGTCGTGACTTAAGTTGTCTATTAATGGACAGCGTTTACGAAGCTCGCTGCGCTCGGGTGCCAACTTCACACCGTGCAATACTAGGCTACTTCAGGCACACTCATGTACTAAGTTTTGGAAGTAAAACTTCTTTACGCACGCTTGACTTGGAGAGTAAGCTGGTGAAGGCACGACGAGAGCGTTACTAAATGTGTGATCGGACGAGGCGAACGGAAGTTGAAAGGCAGACATAAGTTAGTGAAGACAGAAAGAGAGACGTTTCGTATATTACTGTAGGGGCAAGAGAGAGAGGTGCGAGCACACATATGCTTTCTCTCTTAGCCTGTTGTATACATGCATAAAGATGGATGACATACTCCAAAACAGCTAACTGAACTGGACTAAAATAGAATATTTTGTATATATTTCTTTTGATATCTTACAGGGTTCAGAAGATATGAGTATAAACTATTGCAAGCGTGAACTGAGTCGCGGGCACATCTTATAGAAAGTAATTGTAATGTATCACAGTTTCAGATGATGAGAGTGAGTTTAATGCTTCAGAAACCGAACATTTGGAGACTGATCAGGAAGACTTGGAAAATGAGACCAGCTCGGTTGTTCAGGTATTTAAAACTTAATTAGGGGCTGTGCATTCACATATCTTAAATTTATCATTTGACTAATAAATAACAAGTACGTACTGGCTAACTGAAAGAAATTACTTTGTAAGGATACCTTGAGGACTTTGGTCCTATTTACATTAAAATATTGATGTGGGATTTTTTTTATTAATTCTTTTTTTTATATTATATCAGGACACAGACTCCGATTCGATCCCAGTATATTCGCAAGACGATAATGATTTGGCCGTTAAATTCCAGTATCATATGATGCACGAAGAATACATCCGTAAGTATACTTTTTATTTACCTATCTAAAGTACATAGTTATAGTACTTAAAAAATAAAAAATAAACAAAAAAATTCCTAGTTTTTACAGTTTCGCTAATTAGATACATGTTTATAAAAATAAAAAACCGACCAAGTGCGTGTTGTACTCGCGCACCCTGGGTTCTTTACAAACTTGTAGGTCCTAAGAAAGCATCTAACATTATTGCTCTAACTAAAATACAAAATGTATGACACACACATTATGCATTCCTAAGAAAAAGGGTCTCGACTGACAGACAAACACACAACGAAGTGATCCTATAAGGGTTCCCTTTTTCTTTTAACACCTTCACTGCTGAAAACACAACTGTCGTGTTTTTCATAACTTGCCGCGAGTGCTGGAAAACAACTGTTGTTTTTCATAACTTTCCGCGAGTGCGGGAAAACGCAACTGTTGTGTTTGTTGTATGGGAAAATACTATGGAGTGTGCAGAGCCGCACCCGTGGCCAGACAAGCAAATCGGCTCAGCAGTGAAAGTGTTAAGGTAGGTACGCTACCCTAAAAAGCATTAAAGAAAAGATTGTCTTTAACAGAAAGTTTCGTATCGTTTTCAGCGAGAAGACGTCGTGGAGCTCAAATGGACGCCAGACTGAATGAGCAACGAAACTTGCGGGCGGCTACTCCGGTGCCCCAGGGTCCGCATGAGGACTGGTTGTGGCTGTACAACCAGTCTCGCATACAGATCCAGCTCATGTACTTGAACGAGATGACTCCAAGTGTAACTCCATATTTTCTATCATAAAATAGAATATTAAATACTTTATTGTATACCAGTTCAGAAATACACAATATCATCACGATACACGGTATCAGATACGGATGATACCTTAGCGTGGTTACCACGCTTTAACTATGGCATTCTGGTTTCCTTGTTACACAACAATATTATTTGAATAAAAGGTGATATTGAAAGAACTTAACTACACTTAACTTATATTTTTCAACTCTTATCCCAATTAGACTTTAGTAGAGCATAGACCGTCTATGCTCTAAATAGTTAGGATAAGTATTATTCAAATACTATTAAGTACATATTATATCATATAACTAAAAATGTCATTGTCAAATTTACATAACGAAATTCACTAATTTCGTTATTTAAATTCGACACGATTCGATTCGTTATTCGAAGTATGCCACTGCATGCTTATACGATAAAATTAATTCTTGCAGTATACTTGTGAAACTTTTTTCGTTAGTATAATAGTGTCGTTACAGTTGCCCTAACGTAAACACCTGAAACCCTCCTTCCAGTTCTTGGCAAATAGTGCAAATTTGATTGATTTCAACTTGATCATTGAACAGACAGGCGGTGCACATAGTGATGAGTGTTAATCCTTGTTCCAGGCCCGCAGGAGTCGGAATAGCTCCCACGCGTCTACCGACTACAGCTGCGTCGACTTCATGCGTTACGCACACAACGCTCCACACTCCTCCAATCTCGAGCTTAGCGTACTCGACCGTAAGCCACTTGCAACACATACTTATGTACTCATACGACCTTACTAATAAACTTTTATACACGACGTGTACCAGTGTTATACTTCAACCTCATCAATAAACATACATTTGGAATAACTTTGAAAAATGAAACTTTTGAATAATTTTACGTGACAATGAATGCAGACAATTGGCAACCATATGCGTTTAAGAGTTAACCTGTAGTGTTACACAAACACACTATACTCATTTGTTTTGCACACATCGAGACAGGTTTGCAGAGTAAAAGGTTCTAAATTTAATAATTATCCGGCGATAACATTGTGGCGTTGTAACAGTAAAAATAATTTTTCATGACAATTATTATATTTTATAATGTCAATGGAATCAAGGCTAAAACTTGTCTTTAGGTACAGATGAGTTGGACGAACGACGCTTGTCGGAGATGTCTCCGCAAGAGCTGATGGCTCAGCTCGAGCGGCACTCGGACGCACTCGAGAGGCTGATGAGGGAATCTACCCTCAGGAACACGGACCTGGTGAGTGACTCATCATCACAAGTCATATCCAGCTTCTGCAGACATGGGATGTGGGAGTATAAGATTAAGGAGCCTCAATGCGCACCCCCAACATTGGGATTTTGACGTCTGGGTTAGTGAACTTTCCCTCGAGGTCAAGGTGGGTTTCTCAGGTGTGAGCTTCAGGGGCCTAGGTATGCCGTCGGGTCGGGGGTTCAGGTGGCTCTTTGGTGGGTTCGGGTGGTCGACTTGAGAGGCCTTGCAGGATGGGGGTTCGTGTAAAGTTGGGGGTCAGCAAATGAGATCGGGGGTCGGGAGAGAGAGTGGGTATGAGACGACTCCGGCTGCAATGGATACGCAGCGCTTTATCCCCGCTGTTATCTCATCGTAGGATTCTCCTCCGGGGCCGCTCGACCGCTTGGTTAGAGAAACACAAAGTACAATAGCAATATTTAGAACATACTAACATTCAAATTAATTGATTAATTATAGTCTAGTCTTCGTCTAGAGGTAAGCGAAAGTTAGTTTTGATCTACAAGCGCGGATTGACCATAGACAAAAACACTCATAACTAAAATGGCCCTCAAAATCTTCCACCTATTGACGCCATTTAAATTAGTTTTGTTACCTTGACTCCATTGAGGTGTTTTGTTTCCAGATGCTTCGTGCTTCTAGGGCCCGCGTCAGCCCATTCAATGAGGAAACTGTTCTGGCGTCCTCTTTAGCCAACGAGGAGCAGCCGCCGCCGGAGCAGCCCGCAAGGAGGGGGCGCAAGAAAGGCAAGGGTGGCAAGGGCGGCGACCGCGCTAGGAATGAATAGAATCCAAACGTGTCCGCTGCCAGGAGAGGTAGCGGCTACCCGAAGCGCAAATGAAGTCCGAACCACTTCGAAAATAAATATCGACCACGCCCTCTTCTGCCATTCCTAGAGTGGCCCTCCACCCATTCAATTCATATTCCATTCAAATCATTCTCTAAAAGGCCAAAACATTTTTTGGTGTATTTATGTGTACTAGGGGATTACCCCAGTGTAGTTAAAAAGTATTAAAAGTTGTGATCTCCCATTTATAGATTTTAGAAATTAGTGCTTTGTGCAACTAAAATTGTTGAAACTTATTGGATATATTTTTAGGATTGTCTACTCTATATGATATATATGTACCATTTCGATTTAAATGGCATACGGAAACTAAGATTGTAGTGTTGCCATAATAGGTTTTAGGGGTGCAGAATTTAGACGGTCCCGTTTCATTAAAAAAAGGTGCTAGACTGGCGTGACGGTTTAATAAATCGATTACAATGTTGCAACTATAACTACCTATTATGAGGGCACAAAAGTTGAAAACTGGAAATGTTGACATGAAGCAAAAAAGATCTAGGAAATAAGTCAGTACGAAATGAAACTTAGGAATGATTGAGCTGCGCCATGTCCAGGAGCGTGTTTATATTTTAGAGATAAAAATTACATCAAGTCACTGTGATGATTTTTTGAGTATTTCTAAAAATTTACACACATTGTCTATGCTAACAAACAAACATACAGACAGACGTGGCGCGGCGGGAACTATGAAACGGGAACAAGCTTGTTTGAAATGATGCACCAGTTCCTGGCAACCTTAGTATTAAGAATCCGGCAATGGGTAACTAGACCATATTGTATGCGTATGGTCACACGTTGTGTAGTATGTAAGTGTTCCATGTGTGAGAATTATGGATTTTAACTACCTTTACATGGAGGAATATTGATGCTTCTTACTCACCAAGCATCTGCCTAACGCTTTCTGTTTTGCATTTTTGTTATTATTTACTAATAAGCTAATGCTGATTTTCTGCTTGCCTAAGTTTTCCATAGCTGTAAGAACATGTTTTTGCTTGATGGCTTGGCTTTGAATGTATGTGGCTAAACAGAAAACCAGCTAAGAAATTATGTATTCAATCACACACACTAAGAAATTGTGAACACTACTTATGGCAGCCAATATAGTATCTGTAGGCCAACTTGTCTATTCTTAATCAAATGTATTACATAAGGCCAAGTTTAAACCTCTTTTTAAAGTTTTATCATAAGTACCTGAATGACCGAGCTTTGCACGGTATTTTTAATTTTTTTATGACATTTTCTAAAAATGATTATAGCTAGATCGATTTATCGCCCCCGAAACCCTCTATATACTAAATTTCATGAAAATCGTTGGAGCCGATTCCGAGATTCCAATTATTATATATATATACAAGAATTGCTCATTTAAAGATATAAGATATGTGATTGTTGTGTAACTGTATTAAATGCTTCTTAAATTGTTGTTTAAATGTTGATTGGAGGATAGAACCTAAACCTAACGCCTTTCTGTAGGTTCACGTTCTTTGGATCAGAGAATCACTATGTGGTTGTTAACTGTGTTATTAAGTGGAGTACAGTCTGTACCACGTCTTGTTGATGGTCTTTGTATTAATTTGTATTTGTATTACCTTTAAGTAGCCTCGGGCTATTATATAGGCATAATTGTGATTACATTTGTAGGGTTTAAGAATAAAGTTTAACATCATCTGGGAACTCGTCTTGAGCATGTTAACGCCAAAGTTTATTTATGTCTATGAAACTTATCTATTGAACTATGTATTTAAACCAAAAATAAAGTTTAGTTATCTAAAATTACTAAACCTATGACATTTCAATTTAGTAATATTGCAGTAAGTTGTTGTATTAATTGGTCAATTTAACTAGTTATTCTACCGAATATTATATTATTACCTAAATAGTGTTAGTAAGTACATCTTGTCAATGTAAGATTCTTAAAAGATGTATTATTGTTATATTGTAAGCCATTATGGCACATATTTTTGGATGGTGAAGCTTTTGTGGTATAGTATAATTTGCATTGGTTAACATCAGACACGGAATTGGCATTGAATTTTACTTATTGTCTTCATATGAAATTTGTGAACACATTATGTTTAGTCAAAACTATTAACTGGTTCTTGGGAACTGACTACTTGTGTAAATAAACACAATGTTTTATAGTCGTCTCAAGTCCTCTTGCTGTAGTCTCAATAAATGTTAACATATTAAATATCAAGCAACAATGTTTAGTTTTATTTAACACATACCTAGCTAGGTACGCATTTACATTATATATCATCCATTCATCACATAAAATCTACCCACAACCATCCACTCACAGACACCCACTGCTGTGTATTGTGTATGTTACCGCACTTTAGTGAGGAGAATTATTAGACCTCAATAATTAATCTGGTCTCCTTTGGAAGTTCATAGATATCACAGTTTTGTGCGTGTGGTAGCGCGACGATGATGATGTCTCAGTGAAATATGGCCCTAGCCTAATCCAAACACAAGTTTGAGTAAAAGTACAAATAGAACAACGCTAGATTTCGCTTTCCTGCCTAATCTCGGGGTACATAGATAACTATGTATCTCGATATAAAACAGACCTGTTATATACCTACGTGTTATACGAGTAAAACCGACATTATTAATCAGTACGTCGAGTGGCAGCCAGGTAAGACTAGTATAGTGAAATCAAACTAGTTTGAGTTTTGAAGAGAACACTAAATGGCACAGATTTTGGGTTTGTTCCATTCGTCCGCACTTTTCTTCAATATTACTCATTAACTCGAAGAAACACAATTTTGAGAAATAAATACAAATACGACAACGTTACATTACATTTTCAGTTTCCCGCCAAAACCTCTACCTACCTGTAATCTGTTTGCTGGCAACACTAGCGAGAAGGAATAATTATCTGTAGGATGCCGGAATAAGTATTGTAGTCTGTCAGCTCCGCTATAAAGGAGTATTAGTTTTCTGTGGTTTAAGGTGGAGTGCAATTTTTTTTTAATGTTGATTCTATAATATTCTGTCTGTGGTTTCAGGCTTTTTCTAGTTTGTCATGGTTGGCAATTCTGTCCGTAATCCGAAGTAGGAGTGGGCTTGAATAAACCTACTTTTGTGATTAAATTTCATGCTTGAAACTCAGTGCAAATTTCTCTAAATTTGCAGTTATTCACGTTTTTGTAATAAGAAGTTATAAAGTTCCTCCAAGATGGAATGGAGCGTGCCTGTTAACGACATGCTGCCGGATGAGATCACGAAGCTCAACTACACGTTGATTCCTCCCGGCTTTCAAGGCGACGTGCGGGCCGTAAGGTGCGCTTTTACTCTAATATTCATCAATCGTTTACTATTTTCACCGTCTACCGATCGTGTTAGTATCCTGCCATAAAGGTAATGTCGAATTGAGATATTTGAGCGAGGTTGAAAGACACGGAGGTAGTCGAGGTTTCCTTTCCATTTTCGGACTCATGCCCTGTCTTAAAGTAGATTACAGTGAAGACCATTTCCGTAAAAAAGGATGCCACTGCATTGCTGTTTTTGAAACATACGAAGTTACTGCAATAGTGCAGGGATTTTGTTTGTGATGCAAGGTATACATATTACTAACAGTATTATTTTGACCTTAGTATGAATCTACCTTTCTCTAAAACAGTTTGATTTTCACCAGAAAAACGTCTTAAGAAATTCAAGTTTGGTGCTATGAGTTGTCACTTGTATAGGTTGCCACTGAGCAGGCTGTGGGCTTTCAACCAGCAAACTATCAAATGTTGGAAGAACTACAGAGAATATTAGTACCCCCAAGGTCACTGTAAGGTCCACTTGGTTATCTACTACCCTCAATTAGACAGTTGTTTAATCTTATTTTATTTTTATTTATTTGATGCACAAAATAAATTACAGTTGTTGTAAACTATGAGTTAATTAAAGTAGTTTAAAATCTGGATTGTAACTCAAAATATGTACATACAACAAAATATTAACATATCCAGTGTACAGCACAAAGTACTAAACTAAAGCTATATAATAAAAACGATATGAGAAAAAAAAGAAAACAAAACTATTTGGCACATTGTCCAGACGAAATAAATAGTAAAAAAGATAGCAAAATAACAACAAAACTTACAGATGCCACAAGATGTTTGGATCATTCTGACGCCCCCGCAGCAGTAGCTACTGCAGGGGCACCCGAACAATCCGGTTTGAGATAGAGGATATCTTTTATGATTATACCTTAGTTTAGTTTAGTTTTTACGATTATTTAGGTCTTAGGACTGTCATTTTCGAAAGTTATCTTTTAAAGGTTTAGCTGGTTTTCCTCCTCTGTAGAGCTGAACACCAGATGCAATAGGGTTCAAACACTGGCATAAAATTTGTTACATACTCGCCAGGTACCTTGCCACCCTACACTACAGCTCCTTTTGTTCATGTTGGATAATACTCAATGTGGTTTGAGGTTTAAATTACCTTTAAGTTTTATCTTTTGCATCTTAGGCTATGGAGTCTTAGGCTAAGGACTGTTGAATTGTATTTTAGTGTTTACTATACACAATTTATGTTATTTTTAACACCTTCACTCCTGAGTCAATTTGCTTGTCTAGCCACGGGTGCGCTCCACTCCGTACTGTTTTCCCATACAACAAACAAAACAGTCATGTTTTCCCACACTTGTGGCAAGTTATGAAAAACACGACAGTTGTGTTTTCAGCAGTGAATGTGTTAAACAAACATATTGAATTAATGTTTATGTAATTCAATTGGTTTTACACAATCAAAAGCCATGTACATCATTATTGATATGCATGAATCCATGAGAAATGAATATTTTATCTTATTACTTTGGAAACCTTGGATAATGAATGAAAGTATTAACAATGAGCATTCATTCATTCATTTAATAGAGGTAGGTGCCAATTTAAAATTCCTTTGAATCCCTTGTCCCTTTTACCTATATAACATTGACTGGTATTATGTACACAATTTAGGTTAAAGTATGTACCTACTAGCTATATGTGGCGACCATGCTGTTATACCAACTAGATAGATAGATCTGACAAGTCAAAGTTAGCACATTCACTGCTGAAAACACAACTTTTGCGTTTGTTGTATCGGAAAACAATATGGCGTATGCAGAGCCACACCCGTGGCTAGACAAGAAAATTGTCAAAGTGTTAAAGTAAAACAGCAAAATTATTCCCTATTCATAGCATTATTAAAGAATAACAAATTAAAGATATCTGCAATACCGATACCTTAACCATGATTCCACAATGAACATACCCTATGATAAATCTCGTTTAGGATTAACTAAAGTTGACTCGAGGACTTGAGCTAGTATTATCCAAATGGTATAATTATGAAGCCCTATTAGATCAAAGTTACTGCGGTCCAAGGGACGGTTCAAGTCAAAATTTACCTACTGATTTTTCAACCATTGTGCAATGAGATTGATTAATACATTGTGGTCTTATCATTGACAATAGTCTCAACTACCCAAACTATGCGGGAGGTTTAATTGATCATAGGAATTGGCCTGAAAACACTGGTCAGGACAACTGTTGTTTGGTTTCTATGGCTGGTATCATGAAAGCTTGTTGGCTTTGACAGTAGATCAAATCTATTGTTGTATTTATTTAGCACAACAAATTTGACAAATGACAAAATCGGCAGTAAACCTAATCTGTTAATAAACGTTCATGTAACTGGCTAAGAAGAAACCGGGCAAGAGAGGACAGTAGGTTTATAGTGCTATAGTAAAATAGAAGATGTTCTGACAGTAGTACGTTTAACAGGGTGATGCAGGACAGCCTGTCGAAGCTGATCGACCAGCTCGGCCATCAGTCTGCGCAGGCGCAGGGTCTCAACAGGGTCATCACCACGGCCGAGAAGCTGCGGAACACGCCCACTTACACCCTCTATCTGCTTAAGGACTCGCGTGCCAAGGAGTGAGTTACTTTTATTACTATTCTATGGAAGTTGGGGTTCGCTCAAGGATGTTTATATTGTATATCGATCCGTCATACATCTAACTGCAAACAAACAAGTCTGTCAATGTGGCGGGCGGTCGCTGGGAACGAGGACAACGCATCACATTAGACTGCAGCGTTTCTTAAAACGTTGACTGCTGTACCGGTTTTTACATTTGGGCACCGTTACGGCCCGTGTGTGTTTTCTAGCACTGACGTGCCGTCTGTGTAAGCCGCACTGTAGTAGCGTCGCGTTAAACACACACGTCTGTGTTTCGCCTCACAGCCGGCACGTAAACTGCGGTGACACAACACGTGAGTTTGCCCGCACTCGCGTAAAGTTGTAAAAACACATCATCTGTGTTTTCAGCAGTGAACGTGTTAACCTCGGGCTGCGACCCAAACTCGGGTCGTATTTTCAAATATTTGTCAATTAGTCAGTAAAATGAAACGAAATAAGATATGATTGTCTTATTAGTTCACAGCTATATCAAAATACATTTACTCATACAGACAACAAAAGTAACTACCATGACCCGAAGTCACGAGCTCTGAACTCCATATAGCATTATATATACGACTCGATATCGAAGGCAGAAGTACGTGCACCTATTGAATCTAAATCAACAAATAACGAACTAGGCAGCGGCAGTATAATGCTTAAAGAATGGCTCGGTCGCATGCGAGTCGCAGATTAACCAGGCTGCGACACCGAGTTGGCACTCAAGCCATCTGCTGCAACCTGCGCTGTTTACAAGTGTGTCTTGTGTATAGATACACACCGTTGCAGCTTGTAGTACAGCACATAATTTAGCTCCGTCATTCTACAACGGTCCTTACACATTCCATCTTCATATCTATATTCTATACCAATATATAAAGCTGAAGAGTTTGTTTGTTTGAACGCTAGGATCTCAGGAACTACTGGTCCGAATCGAACAATTCTTTTTGTGTTGAATAGTTCATTTATCGAGGAAGGTTATAGGCTATATAACATCACGTTACGACTAATAGGAGCGGAGCATCAATGAAGAATGTGGCAAAAACGGGGAAAATATATTGCTTTTAAGAGAGCTATTGCGGGAAAGCTTGACTTATGCGGCTGAAACCGCAGAGCGCAGGTAGTTATTAATAAATTTAGGTCTGTCCTGGCAACGAAAACCTAGATCTTTTGTTTAAACTTGGACCGGCTACGCTGCCAATCGATCAATGGTTAATGCCGTACTGTATGTGTTTACGTCTTGCATAGACTTTGTTCAGATGGTTTTTAGGTTTGTTTCTGGAAGCTATCTTATCGAGTTTATTTCCAAAGACTTGCAAGGTCGTGATGGTTCATCACGGCACCCACGCCCATTTCCAATGCCAGATTCCCTTCTGAATCAGGAAACGATAAAGGTATTTCGTTGTCTAACTCGATTATCTAGGTAATATAAAGCGTAGTTTCTGCCAGTCATAAAAATAAGTTTTTACGAATTAACATTTACATTTCATCAAAAGCGAAGCTTCCGAATCAAAAGCAGTGTTAAATGTCCTTGAGCCCATTCAATTCATTGAATATGTCGAAAGTCGTAATATCTTTGACGAATTGGGTAGCTAATTAATTAGACGGATAACATTGTAAAAGCGGAAAGGACGTAAAGGCCAATTCCTTGGCAGAATGGTTTACGACTTTACGGCATTTAAAATACATTTAAAATGCCTGTCTGGAGTCTACAGGGTAGGCAGTGCTCCCCTGTACACTTCGATCGATAACTCACATCCGTCGGTACCCAATACACAATAGAACTTCAGATGGGGTGAAATGTGAGCGCATTATAAAAACGCAAGGACGCACTGCCTGTATAATAATTATTTTATTTGCGCCACAATTTCTCCCAAACATGAGGTTGATATTCATTGATAAAAAAATTCCATCTATGGAAACATTTACTGCTCTCAGAGATGTGAATTTACGTGCGGTTAATAGTATTTAATACTGACTAACCATTCAAAAATTACTGTTTAAATGAATGCTAGTTAAAAATGAATTGTCGGTGGTTGGATTTTATTCAGGAATTATCGGAATGGCACTGTAATTGATTAAATTGATTTGGGTGGGCGTAGCGTTGACGAACGACGCGCTCCCCTCATAATTCAACTGTGTTAATTAAACTATACGCTTTTATGAGCTGGAGGCCTACCATGACGTCTTATAGCGATTCAGTTTAGGACCTAAACTGAACTGCGTCGCATAATCGTACCATGACGTCTTATTAGCGACTCAGTTTAGGTTTCCGCCATTTTGAACCTAAACTGGATCGCAAGTCATGATTTCGTTCATTCTTTTCGTACCATGAGCTATATTTAAAACCTATTTGAACCTATACTGATCCTATTAGCTGTCAAAATTAGCGTCTCAATAAAAGTTAATATTTTCACAACCAAAGTTGAGCCTTTTTGGTTATATATCTTAATAGCGGCGGCCCCGCGGTTTCACCCGCGTAGTTCCTCTTCCAGTGGGAATACGGGTATAAAATATAGCCTTTATTACTCGCTCATAATGTAGTTTTCCATTAGATAAATAATTTTAAAAATCGGTGCAGTGGTTTAGCCGAAACCTTATATACAAACTTTCTTCCCCTATTGCTATTTTATCTTGTGGATAATTTTTTTACAAAATTGATTGACACTTTTATTTATATCTAATCAAAAACACTAAAATAAGTTCCCAGCTTCTAGCTTAAAATATGAAGAAACTTCCATACTAACTTTCATCCCCTATTTCAACACTTTACAACCCTTTTCTCGCATTAAAAAGTAGCTTATGTCCTTTCTCAGGCTCTAGAGTCTAGGCTGTACCAAATTTTATTTAAATCAGTTCAGTAGTTTTGGCGTGAAAGCGTAGCAGACAGACAAAACGACGGACAGTTACTTTCGCATTTATAATATAAGTAGGGAAGTAGGGATTATTTTGATTTCAGTGTAAAAATCATAATAATTAAGTGTGTGTATTTGTGTATGCACTGTCGCCTTGGGAGTTTAAACTTAGGGCTACTGATTCCCACAGCCGGCGAGAGTATTCCCTGGCTTGCGTGATTTTATTATAGCACGTTGCAATCTCGTTGTGCCTATTTATGAAATCCCACAGGTGTTCAAGTTGCCCGTAGCTTACTCGTTGACGAGAAGTTTCACTGTATAATATAAAGAAAACCACTTAAAATAGCCGCTAACACTTGAGACGTAAGCTTGGGAATTTTGTAGTATAGATTCATGCGTATTAAGAAATAAGGTTTTTATATAATATGCAAAATATTAGTCAGAATTACTGACGCCATTGTAGTGAATTTATAAACCACATAAAAAGAAATCGAAAATAGTATTTTATAAAAATCAGCACAAAAGCGCGCGTATTTTCAATATACGAACTCTTTCGTGCTATATTTTCTAATTAGAGTCGAAGAACATTCATCCGTCCGTCACTCATTAATCAAATGTCAAATGTCGAAAATATAGAAGGAACGTTCTAAAAAATATCAATTCTAGGACCACAATATTTTACTCGTAATTTAATTTAAAAATGATCTTAAATTAATAATAATAAATCAATAAACATTATTGATACATACATCTAAATACTTAATTAAATTACTTAGGTGTTGTGTCTTCACACAAATGACAAAATATGCAACATGAAAATAAGCGTAATTTTCCGAAACATTTTTTGATTTATTTCTGAACGCAACCAAAAGAAAGAAACACGGCTAAACGAAGTTAGCAAAGGATGTTGATATAGTGTTTTCTCTTTCCAACAGAGTGACGTCATAGTAGACGTGAGAAACTATCGTTCAATTCTTTCATTCATTCTTATTGTTAACGATCCAATAACGATTTTGTTTAGGTGTAGGTCATGGTACGAAATTATGCGGTGCAGTTTAGGAACCTAAGTTGAACTGAGCCTAAACTGAGCCGCTAACTAATAGGTGAGAGTAGGCCCCCTGTTCTTAAAACTGTGTCTGTGATTCGGTCTTAACTCTGGGATGTTCAAGTCGAGAGTGAATAGGTAATCGTGATTTTCTCACGCATTTTAAAAAGGGTGTTTTCAAAATTTCGAAAAATGTTACAGCGCGTTACATGGGGGGGGGGGGGGGTTACGTAATACTTGAACGCTCCCTAACCGACGGGGTAAAAGTAATTTGCAAACCACAAAGCAACGAATAATATTGGTACCTAACCCGCGTTTGATTACACTTCATTGAATAGAAAGTAAAAACGGCGCTAACGATCGCGGCGTATTGCCCATTCTCGAAGCAAATTAGAGACTCGATTGTCCGGATGTCAGTTATACGGATTCGCAATTATTGAAAACCACGAGCACATATCTTCATAGTCTAGGTAGCCCGTTTAATAACGACTAACGGTGCCCAAACCGGTTCAGCAGTCAACGTGTTAAGTTATTGTTAAAGTCAATGTTTATTACACATTTTTCTTGTTTTAATGAACGGTTTTCTTTATGAAAGTATTAATAATGCAAAAAATGCTCTTCTTCATTCATTAAATTATTCGGATTGGCGGACGCACGATAACAATTCGTCCGGATAATCTAGTTTTCACTGTAATATTATATTTCCGAACGCTTCCCATTTCTTGGTATTGTTTGCTTTGTCTGCCAGCTAACGGCTATATAAATAAAGAAACTCAATCTCCACGATAAGTACACCAGGACGTGATGTAAGTGTTTTGTTGGTTATCTTCGTAGACTCGGGCATTGTTTCCGATGCTATCGAAGTAACTCACTACAATTTCTCGGTGTTCGTGCAAATGTCGTGCGGGGGGCGAGGGGAAGAGGGGGACGTAGCTGTCGCGTGCCAGATGTCCCCTCGACTGTAAAGTGTTTCCACTCCGGTTTTTTTGTATTGTCTAACTTCGTAGCCGTGACAATGTTTTTTTTTCCCGCGGGTCATTGTTTCCTCGGTTCTGATTCGCTGCACAATAAAATTGATGCGGTTTTAAAGCTAATGTTAGACAGTAGCATCTGATTTGACAGTTGGTTAACCAACGGTTAACTTTACAGTTTCTTTTCAAGTTAACAATTGTTCAAATGCCGGTAAATTGATCTCACTATAGGTCGGTAAAATATGCTTATTTTTAAAGTTATTACGTTTAGTTTATTGCTTCCCTTATTTCTGGTCCTCTGTAAACAAGGGTGACGAGACGAAGTCATTCGCCTGATGGGAGCCCATTTACAGGAAAACGTTACATTGCAAATTAGAGAAGTATTTCGCGGAACTGCACTTCGTCCGTCAATCTGAGACCAATTCTAAATTAGCTAAAAACTAGGATAGAATTCTAGATGGAGACAAAAACCGCACCGCTTGTACATGTCTGCTTGGCGATTAAATAATTGGCGAGGTGTGATATTTCCACAAGCGGACCCTTGCGGTAAAAGCCCGCCACTACGACACGCACGATGAACGATTTCTTATTTTTTCTAGAGGCGAGAAACCAAAGGGGCGCTGTCATTTGACGCCGGATGATTTTAGTAGTTGGCAATAAAGCACTGGTTCTATCAACCCACAGGGTGGTTACTATTGTTTTAAAATCAACAGTTCCAATAGTTAGCTAGACTACTGAGACCGGTACGCACTTCGTACGTTCTATTGCTTCTAATATACCTTGAGACACCCACATTTGATGGTTGCATAATCATATGTCATTAGTTAAAATTATTGCGCAGTCACTGAGAGTGAGCGGATGACTGCACGCACGCAATATGCACTCGTGTCTCGATCCGCGTCGCTTGCATGGCACTGTGGGGGAAGTAAAGCTGCAAATAACAGTACTAACTACAAAGAAAAGAGACGAGAGACGTAGTCACGAGTGGTCTATTAAAAGATCCTCTCTCTGCTATTTGCTCTATTGATTCTGGGCTGGATTGATTTTTAGGCGATGTCTCAAGCGGCGTGTTTTTAAATGGAACTAAGCGGTTTTGGTTTGGGTGAAAGGATTTGGGGGCATCGTAGTGTCGCGCTCCAAGGTCAGACGTGTTTACTGCTTCGGCTCATGACCACGACGTATTAATCGGCACTTTTCTTGCTACGGATTGAAGCCTATTATCGGGATTATCATTATGCCACGCGGCTGCTACTTCTACTATTCTATGAATGCTATTTTGGTATTTATGTAGTCAGTCTATCTTAGCGAGCTCTTTGTTGCCGTGCCATCGAACAACTTATAGATATTTATGGATGTATGAATTGACTTTCCATAAATCCAAATCAGATTAATGTGAATTTCCTTTTGCGTATTTTATAATGTTTCTGAAGTAAAGTTGTTTTCCCACTAGGTCGATTTTTCAATTCAAAAATCGTATCACCGTACGTCTCGGAATACACTCTTACGTCTGATAATATGACGCGTGCTAAGTGTGTGTTCTGTTTGCAGCAACAAGGGCGAGGTGATCGGGATGCTGAAGGTGGGGCGCAAGCACCTGTACCTGTTCGACGATCACGAGTGCGTGCGTGAGGTGGAGCCGATTTGCGTGCTGGACTTCTACGTAGTGCAGGACCGCCAGCGCGCCGGCCACGGTCGTCGCCTATTCGACCACATGCTACACGTATGTACTTCTACTCCTTTTGTAGGGGGGAAACGACGTTGCACTTTCTCCTCTGCCCGGGGGTAGCGGGAGAGTGAATGGACCTCGAACCCATTAACCCATCCCCCTCCCTCTTGTGAGCAGTCCTACTCTGGGGGGGGGGGTGTTACTAACTGTAC
Source organism: Campaea margaritaria (assembly GCA_912999815.1). Classification (NCBI taxonomy): domain Eukaryota; kingdom Metazoa; phylum Arthropoda; class Insecta; order Lepidoptera; family Geometridae; genus Campaea; species Campaea margaritaria. The sequence goes on from OU538788.1 coordinate 16,148,147, forward strand.
ATATGTATGCATACATTACTGTTGTAAAATAATACCTTATTCTGGCAATGAACATCGTTTTTCCTACCATAAATTCCAACAATTACGAACGTGGAACGCGTCTCCTGTCTACCGCAGCTATTTATATTTTCCAGGATATGGAGACGTCAGCTCACCTGCTGGCAGTGGACGGGCCCTCGCCGAAGATGGAGCAGTTCCTCATGACGAACTACGGCATGGGCCGGCTCGTGCGTCAGAACAACAACTTCGCCGTGTCGCAGCAGTTCTTTGGGAGCAATCACGACGACATCAGGTACCCAAGACCAGCCAGATATACTACATTCGCTTTTTATTTTGCACTAACGATGGGGAGCGGCGCATGATGATGCTGAGATATACCCAATATCAATCCGCACAGTCGCCCTCGGAAGCTGCTGCATGCTCTAATTTATAATTTAATTTTACACTAGTAAAATTTTTGCTTTTCGTAGGATAGAAAAATTAAATTATGCAAGTTTTAAGCAGGTTTTGAGGCCGACCGTCCTATAAAGTCTTGTTCAGCTTGTTTCCTCTTTACTTATTGGTTGCATGCAAATGTTGGACTTCTCTTACTTGGTGTTAAGTGGCGATATGGTTGAAGGTTATAAACCCACTAAGCTTAGAATGGAACTGGCTCTCAAGGACGGCTGCCAGATAACCTAGCGACATAGCGGTTTGGCAATAGATTTACTATTGGGTATGGTAGCTAGCTCATTACAGTGCTCCACGGCTACCACCAAGGCTTTAACCAAGGCTTTCCTCGGAAGCTCACGGTCATTTTTGCACCAATGGTTGGTATTGAACCTCCGGTAAGGCATCCAACCTAACACCAGCAATCACCCTTAACTACTTAAACCTCAATTAAACAGATTAAAGGCAGCCTCTGGTCCGCGACAGATCCTGGAAGATCACAAGGGATATTTTAAGTTAACCGGAGTAGCAGGCTCGAGGTCAGTAGTCGGTTATGTCCGGTATTTTGAAACTAGTAGAGAGTAGGGTAAGCCTTCATATTAATGAAAGGAAGCATAACACGTTCTTAATCCTTCGGGCTATGGATTAGTTCCGCGGTGTGTACACCGCCTTTAGGGTAGTTAGAATTTAAAAAATCGGTTGTTATCTTGTAAAGTGAAAGATCCATCAAACCTATTTAGCGTTAAAATTTTATGGAAAGCAAAATGTAATTTATCATACCTATATCAACCGAAGCGTAAGCATTTGAACATTCTATAACTGATTATTATTTTTAGTAGTCTAAAACATAATATAGTTCTTCATTACCCATTGCCGAAACATTCGTTGTTTTGTTTTAATGGTGAGATATTAACAGTTCTGTACATTAATTTTCCAGCAAGTCCGGTTGCTCGACGCCGGTGGCGACGCCAGCTGTCGGCCGCTTCAGTGCTCCCAAGCCTCACTCGGCCATTGCCAACGTAAGTCATTTCAGTCATTTCAGAGCGCAGTGCAGTGCCGCACAGGATTGTACAATGCAAAGTTCAGGGTGACCCTGTCTTGTCAATCAGTAAACTGAAAAATAAAAAAACTTCTATTACCTAAACCACCTTAAGTTCTATAGTCGTCTAAAAGCATGCGATTTGCATTTGAGACGCACAATTGTCCATCTTTCTATAAGACCACTAGTTGCACTAATAAGTCGCACTATAAAGGCTAGGAGGCCGGGCGGTAACAGTGCCCTTTGTAACGTAACGACAACGGGTTCGATCCTCGGCCCCACTTAATGACTTATTCTAAAGTTAGTTATGTGTGAACTATCGATCATTAGATTTTATCGATTTTATGCTATCATAATAATATTAAGTCTTGAAATACTGTTGCGAAACTTAAGGCAGCATAGAACTACTTTAAATTTCGCGATAGTATCGACAGAATAATCGATAGTTGGAGTTATCGATTGGAACGCTATCAATTCATACAGTCGATAGTGATGAAGACGCACATTCGTGCATTAGCTGTAGTTCTGACTTGCCTTTGCAGATCCTACAGTGGCAGTGAACAAAGTTAATTTTGAAAAGTTACAGTAAGTCTCGCCACGTGTGCTGTTTTCCTTCATCCAATGACACTACTTTAAGTCAAAACTTTAACAAAGATAACACGTGTCGTTTAGGGTAGACCTACATGAAAGCGGCGCAACGTCGCAACGCTAAAATAAGCGTTGAAATTGACCCCCTTAAAAGCGACGTCGCACCCGCTTTTTTGTGTGTCGGCACTTATGTAGTTTATAGCTGTGAGCTTTTCTGACAGTAAAAATGTGTAGTAGGATCTGTGCCGCCATCTAATAATATACCTTTTCCACTATGTTATTCGCTTTTTGACAACTCATTGAAAACAATTTTAGGGATGTAGTAAATCAAGATATGTAATATCGATCTGTTATGAGTTTTAATAGGTAGTAATTTCCATTTTTAATATTTTATTCACTAGTGCTGCGTATAAAAGAGAAGTGGATACTTTATTTTTTTGGCTACAGAAACCCTTATAATTGAATTTTAATTTAATTAACACGTGCCTGTGTCTTTTAGTTGTTGCCTTATATATTTATTAAGGAAATATTATTCAACAATAAACACTGGCATAAAAACCGCACCATATTTTGTTTGAAATCGATAATCGATCCTACATACCGATTAAAGTGTCAACAATGGGATTGATAATCGAAATGTTCCGATGCAGCAATCACTAGTTACATGTGTCAAAAAGCGATTAACATAATATACAGGGTACAGAGCTTAGTGCCTTACGCTTATTTTTTAATAAATAGTACTTGCTATTAACGAGTTACACTTAAACAAATAATAATTGCTAGAAGTATTATAGATTGATCCATCGTCAGAGATAAGACTAAACCACAGAATCACTAACGGTGCTTACGTATAGAGTAACTAAACAGTCGGCCTTACACGAGCACACATCGGATACACCTTTGTGCTGCCGAGAACACAAATGATGTTTTCATCCCATGTATTCGAAAAGAGGCATTTTGCTCCCCGATATGTGCGAACAAAGTGGGTCATTCCCGCGCGCTTTATTTTTGGAGTTTTTTCAATAAAGAGTGGTAATATAAATGAATGAATCAATAAAAATGAATCTTGATTGCCAAAAAAAATAAAAATGAATTATAAATAAATATTTTATTTATTTTTGTTGTATTTTTATTTTGTCTTTATAACATATTTTTTTAATTTTGTTTTTAATATTTTTTTATTTCATTTTTATTTTGTTGATAATATATATTTTTTTTAATTTTGTTTTTCTTTTTTTATTATTTCTGTTTGTTTTTTTTGTTTCTTTTTTATTATTTACGTTACGGGACAATGTGTCAACTTTTTCTCGTATGATGAATTTTTCTCATAGCTTAAGATGAAAAGTATCGTGTACCACACGGGAACAAAATTATTTAAGCTCGAGCGAAATATTTTGACTCCCTCGCTACGCTTAGGATTCTACTTTAGAATACTATAGATTGTGATACAATCTACTATTTTAACTTTAACGGGCTGTTGTAAGTAAAATAGTTTATTAATTGAAACTACGTGTGAACGTGGTTGTAATTAATAATTCATTCGGAAATTGGTGTCGATGCTTAATGTACCAAACTGAACTAACATTTGAGAAGGTTTTTTTTTATTATTGCTGTCAACTTCAAACCACAAGAGAACGAAATGGACAGTAATCATTTTAAAGCTGCTGAATAATTATTTTAATGGCCAAAGTAAGTAAGGTACAACAAAATTTTCAGAATGATTAAATTTTTTGGTCAGTCCCTTGTTTGACTACTAAATACTGACGGCTAAAGAGTTGAGTGTGGGCATGAAGTGTTACCAGCATTATATGCATCCATGTTTGTGTACCATCCAATGATTTAAAGATAAAATTCCTTGCTATGTCCAATTTGAAGTCCCATTGACATTTTAAATCCAGCTGCTGAATTATTAAAAAAATAAATGTGCGTTGGGACACATAGTAAAATTAAAAATTCAACAAAAATTATTAATTTAAATATTCTAAATAAATTTTCATAGAAGATATTTCAAAAAATAACGATACGTAACCCTCTCTCTTCCTATCTTCCCTAACTTATATCTCCCTCTCTACTTCCGTTTGCGTCGCCCGATCACATTTTTCGTAACGCATTCACCAGCTTACTCCCCATGTCCAAAGTTTTACTTCAATAAATGTGCAGGGCGAATCTGCTCATTTGCGACGAAAACGTGCTATATCCTCGAGGAAATAGCACTTTCTTGTCGTAACTGATTTTGCGATGAAAATTATCATTAATGACTCTGTAAATGTGTTTCAGGTCATCCACGGGGGCGCTCCTCAACACAGGGAATATCATGGGTAAAGTTTTATAAACACTGCTTACACAATAAACACCTTGTGTCTTTAAAGGGGTCCACACATCAAAGCCTGTGTGTCGTTCACTATGATTCTCAAATGTCCGGCGCAGATAGATGCGCCATGTTGGTGAATATGTGCAGATGTACGATGTGTATAGATAGACTGCGTCGTGGCACGTCAGCCGGTTAATCCTGTTACTGCGATGTTTCAAAACTGTGTACCGTGGTTGAAACATCGACACGAAAGTAGGAAACGAAGAAAGATCGGCTTATCTAGGACGTCAGTGTGTGGACTCCTTATATAAATATTTAAATATGTAATATGTATGTATATATTACACATTTTAAATTGCTTTCGGTGTCGGTTTCGCGTTCGTTCCACCTTCACCACGCCTCGCTTTTTGCGTCTGCCACCTGTTTAATAATTGTGACTAAATAAAATAGATCTGTAGACAGTCAGCAATTAAGTAAATAAAGAAATGATTTCGATGAACAGGTGCTGCCTTCCAATTGTTTGTGCGCACGCCATCTGTCGGATCAAACGATGCAACTAAAGAGAATTACGTCTTTGAGATACATAGATTTACCACTTAAAGTAAGGAAATTTGGTGGCTGACTATACATAACCATACATGTATCACGAATATCACGCTTGAGGCGATGATGGACCCTAAAGGGTACTAAAAGCATCACCTCTGATGTAAGACCCGCGGTACCTCTGTTTTGTCGGAAACCATAAAGTAGAGGAAATGTGTCTATGTAGATATAATGATAATTGTTTCGCTTATAGTTCACTACGTTCTATAGTCTATTATATTTTGAAGTAAATAGAACTGAGAATAGTTATAATGTCACCGTTAGTATGCCATTGCTGTTGCAAGTATTGCTGCGTAGTTGAATTTATTTAAGACTTAATGTTTTTAATGCTAATTTGTTTATTTAGCGCTTGTAGTTCGCTGTTGAGTTAATTTTATTTTTGGTTGCCTACAGTGTTTCGCAGTGCATCAATCGGATCTACTGACAGCGGATCGCGCCGCTCGACCGTTCTGTGCTGCACGGACTTAGATGAATTTAATTTATTAGCTTTATCGGCACATAGCAGTAGTCCATCCCGTTCAATAATAACGAACAGGCCCACTGGTGTCGTATTACAAACAACGAATTATGATATCGCACGATGTATAGATTAATTCCACAATACTCAGTAGGGCTGACATGGCGGTTTCTCTATCGAGAGATTCACTCGCTCGATAGACCGTTTGACGAATGAAAGCGCAGATTCGGTCCATCTCGCGGAGGTTAGATATAATATATCTGCACTTTCATTAGTTATTCGATCTTTCGAAGAAGTCTTTCAGTCGAGAGAGCGCTATGTGGGTCTTACGCGACGCTCAGAGGGCGCCACTATCGTTTGCTTTTTTATTTTATCAGCTGATGCTGATTGTTTAAAGTTTATTTTCCATTATTTATGATTGTTATAAGTTTATATTTAGCCAGAAATGCTTGCAGCCTGCAGTAGACCAGCAGTAGATGCGATAGTGGCGCTAATAGTGGGAAGAATTTCTGAAACTCATTTATAAATTTGTAATGAAATAATTCATTTTATCGATAAAATACTAAAGGGCGGCGTCACTTATCGAAATAAGTCATTGAGTGCAAAAGCTTAAAAGTGCTTCTGGGTCTATAAATCCTGAATAAATAGAATAGTGGCCAATTCTATCACGAACTAAATTAAAGACATTTCTTAAATTCTTTCCAATGTTTTCTTGTTATGAAATATCCGTCCATTGAAGGCAGCATGTTTATTATGTACATTATGTTTCGGTAGCACTAAATATTTCATCGATAATTCACGATAACATGAGAAGAAAACACAAATGTGATTACAATTAGATTTTGATCAATGTGACGATCTATAGATTTATTTTTTCGGTCCGTTTTTCCATCTTGCACTTATTTTACCAGTTGAAATGGACACAATAGTATACACAATTTTTCCGCGGTTTATAGTAAATATTGACCTCGATTCTAAATAAAGAAATCATCTCTCATTTCAAATGTTTGTCGTAATTTACGCGTGAAACCTACCTAGAATTGAAGTTTTGACTCAACACCTAACATGTGACGTTGTAATCTTGTGTGTCCTTCGTGTGTTAATGTGTATTATTGGTGGAATATTAAAAACTGTGTTTTCGTAATCATTAACTTTTCCTTCTATTACTTGTTTAAAATCTTTTCAGACTATTCTTGCAAATGAAAATTAGTTATGCGCCTGAAGTATTTGCATCGATGTATGTGTATAAGAAATCTCGGATACTTTATTAGATTGTTATTGAATTCTCAGGCAATTAATTAAATTGATGATAAAATATTTTAAATTTAATTATATATTTAGACACGAAATATTAAGTAAATAATGCACTGTGATAATATTAATGGCTATTTAGCATTTTTGTAACATATTGTTTTATTTACATTTTTGAAAACTTAATTTATAGTTATAATTGCTGATTAGTTTATTGATAACTTACCAAATACTAACACTAATAAATATATCTAATTTTTAAAGTTGTCCAATAGCCTGACGATCACCAAAGTAAAGCTTAGCGCAACGTCTCAACTCGAATAGACTGACTACCTACAAAATAAGCAGAATCTATAGGAAAAACAGTCGGACAGGTACCCCGAGCATTTCCAATCATTTCATTCAATCATAACGTTGCTTCCAAATCAACGTGATATCTCGGCAAAAGTATTTTTCTTTATTAACGGAGTTATGAATACAGTACAATTGATGTGGTTTCGTGTGAAACAATTTTATCATTCTGCCAAGACAATAATAATTAATGTAGATACTCTCTTGCGAAATGTCTGGCTCAATATCTCGTAGGAATTGGTAACGGACTTGTGTCGTCTAATTCCTCATAGCCTATGTATGGCAACGATGTACTTAAAATAGCATGTTATGAATGATTACAAGCAGCTCGCCTTCGGAGGCGACGGTTGAGGAGGAGGCCCCGGCGACGTATGAGTTCGCCGAGCCGGCGGCAGCGCCCGAGCCCGAGCCCGTGCCGATGGAGGAGCCGCGCGGCCTGGAGCGGCCGTGCACGCTGCAGGTGGAGACGGCGGCGTCGTCGGTTCTAACCCTGCCGGCCGTGCCGTCGCCCGCCGGCTCGTGCGTCTCGCGCCGCGACTCACAGCTCACCGACAAGGGCTTCTTCGACGTCAAGTTCTACCACAACAAACTGTGGTAGGCGCCCCGCCGCCGCACCCCGCACCCCGCACACGTCGCGGCACTCCGGTAGAATCACTGTGTACGGACATACTAGATCATTCTCACAATGCTCAAAATATCAATCCTCATTGTAAAGGGATCATTCCAGTTTTATGAGCCTAGAATTCTAGATATTATATTTTAACAATGGTATTAGAAATTACTAGTTTACGTATTGGGCCGGTATGAGTAGACGCGGACTACGTCGCGGCGGATTTGTTATTTTAGTTGTGTTATGTTATTAGTTTGAGCGGTCGCGCCTAGGACTCCTAGGAGCCACTGTGGCCGTCTATTGCTCCCAAGTATCCGATACACGCAGGCTTGCGCGGCGCCGGTGGGCGTCGTGCAATATTGACGTCAATCCACTAAAGGTAGACCTCTGTGACTTGTGAACGTAACTCGATAAACAACCAATAGGATCGACAATGTCGTCAAGAGCACCACTCACTTTTATCGAAGACTTCGCATCGAAATACAATTGTACACTGAACTCCACTAATGTGTAGACTGAATAGATTTTCCTTTAGCGGTCAATATATTTTTTGACTATTGTAGTTTTCTCTGTTTGTGGTACGTACACGTCCTAAAATAACCTCCTTATCTGCCATATATAAGATCTTGTTAGTCTTTCTACACTCCACTAACTGTGTGACATTTAGCTACCAATATTGAAGTAACTATAAGACATAGCGTTAGTATTATACTATTAACGCAAGGGTTATTCTGAAACCAAAAACTAATGTAACATTATGTTTATGTGATTTTTTATCCACAATTAGCTGCTATTACATGTTAGGTTTTAGGAATGTGTTGTTAATGTGTGAACAAGTGATAGCAAATGCATTTGATAGTGTTGTCAAAGGCCAGAAGTTGTCGCATGGATCTGGTAACCTTCCATTATATTTAGAGATTGTTTAATGAATGTGCTGTCGTTATCTGTAACATTGTGAAATGGAGATTCTGTAAAGGTATTAAGTATCACAAAAAAATTTAGTAAATGTCGTGTGAACGGGGTGTGAAACCAACAATATCTGCACACACTTTTTCAATTAGCTTGATTGCACTCTTTGATATCAATTCGAATATTTCTGCGGACAGCTGAATCCTGAATGTTAGTTTTATGCAATTATTAATTTATTTTAACGTTATGTAGTAGTTCTAATGTATGCGTTCGAAAAAACGAACAAATAGCTTCTTACTAGGACTTCAATGTTGGATTCGTACCTTATTAAAATTCTACGCTAATATTTTTAACATGCAAAGTTTAATCGTAAAAATGTAATGACACTTAACATTTTCATAGCTTGAACGAGTCCGTAACTTTGTGAAGTACCTAGTATCATCGCACTTTTCGCTATTGTATGAAGCATTTGTTTTATCAGAAACCATGAAAGCCAGCTCCGTGTTGTTCGATAAGTATTAAGAGAAGGGTTTAAAACTCTGGTAAATTGTTTCCGAAGGCTTTTGAACTGTTGGTATATCAGTGAGGCATGTAAGCACGCGAGCCGGCGTCGTGCGAGGCACGACGACCGCTACCATCCGGTTTTGGGCTGAAATTTATGAATGTTTTTGATTGCTTTTTGTGTATTATTGTTAACCTTTAATATGTTATGTTAATGGATCAATAAAATGCTGCGTAATCAATAATACCTACTTGTTTTATTTATATTGAGTTTTGTCTCTAACTCGCATAGCGTAGCCTAGGGCACAAGGAGTTCTCTCTCACCTCTTGTTCTATCCAGTGTGACTGCTGTTTTAGAGCTAACATAATCTATACCAGAAGTAGCAGCGTAGCCTAGGGCACAAGGAGTTCTCTCTCCTCTTGTACTATCCAGGATGACTGTTGTTTTAGAGCTAACATATTATCTATACCAGAAGTAGCAGCGTAGCCTAGGGCACAAGGAGTTCTCTCTCACCTCTTGTTCTATCCAGTGTGACTGCTGTTTTAGAGCTAACATATCATCTGTAGCAGCGTAGCCTAGGGCACAAGGAGTTCTCTCTCACCTCTTGTTCTATCCAGTGTGACTGCTGTTTTAGAGCTAACATATCATCTGTAGCAGCGTAGCCTAGGGCACAAGGAGTTCTCTCTCACCTCTTGTTCTATCCAGTGTGACTGCTGTTTTAGAGCTAACATATTATCTGTAGCAGCGTAGCCTAGGGCACAAGGAGTTCTCTCTCACCTCTTGTTCTATCCAGTGTGACTGCTGTTTTAGAGCTAACATATTATCTATACCAGAAGTAGCAGCGTAGCCTAGGGCACAAGGAGTTCTCTCTACTCTTGTTCTATCCAGTGTGACTGTTTTAGAGCTAAGATGGGTTATTCTATGCCTACAGGTGGTTTTGAGATTGTGCCGGTGTACTATTTGGTATTCCGTGGTAGTAGTCAGTAAAATAATTGTTAGTTTAAAACCTACTGATTTAAAAATTGACTAGCTAGTAGGTATGGGTTACTACAACTAAGGGATAATGAAATAAAACACATGTAATGTCGTCAAGAAATATTTATTTCCACTATACATACAATTTGATTTAATACTGGTATATAAGACCCCTTCGCTTTTTATATTGAATCGCGCGTTTTTACAGCCCGAAATGTATTGAATCTGTTACAGGAGCGTCTTTCAATATTTTATAGTGAATTATGATAAGACCTTTAATCTATGTTTTTGTAATATGTAAAAAATGAGTTTTGAGATACAATCAATACACGTAGAGCTGTAAAAAATACTGCAGTTGATAAGCTCAGCCACCACGGTGCGACTACCGGGCTTCCGAGGGTTTAACGAATTCGAGAATCCGTCCGTCAGGTAAGTCCCTGCAAGTGCCACTAAACACTAGAGGCAATGCGAATTGATTGAAAAACATATTGATGGGCTCAAGAGCCTAAGGACCGGTATTGATATGAAAATACAACTCGGGCATTTAGTGTGCTTGTGTTATTTGGACTAAAACCAAATAGTTTACATAAGAGCGCCTTCTTGCGGTATAACTGGGTCCGAGAGGGCTGAGCTCATCACTTAATTCAACATGTACAAACAGTGCGAGAGGTCGTGACTGAAATGCTGCCGAATGCTAGCGAGCTGGATAGTAAAGCCACCGGTGCTCTCAAACCGGATTCTAGAATATGTTCAAAGGTTATTATATATTTAAGAAAAAACTTTAATTGTCGATTAATTGAAAACATTTCTCGACTTCTGTAACCTGGGCGCTCCACTTAGTTCAAATATATGCAACATCCAAACCAAATAAATGCATGAAACAGTTGCATTATTTTCCACTGTACGTATAAAACTTCTTTATTTTGTGGACATTTGCGTATTTGAGGACAAGTGGAGCACGGCCCTGAGGCATAACTACAACCGGTTACAATTTGGAAACAGCTACAATGGTTAACTGTAATCATTATAATATTGTAAATATAGTGTATTGTAATCTCTTACTGTATTGGACATTTTTCATATGCCAGTATCTTTGGATTCTATTACTTAAAACCACAAGAAGCTAAGATATGATGCAATCAGTGCGTTTTCATACTAGGGATAATGTTCATGGTCACGTATTGTTGACAAAGCGCTGAAATGCCGCAAAGGAAAAAGTGTTCAAATGTGAATTCAGGTCTGTCACGCCTAACCCAAGAGCATTTATGAATATTTAATCATCCCATAGCATGGAAAAGCCTTGATCCGGACGCGAAACACTACGTGGCTGGAGTAGAAAGGTACGCTGCGAAAAGTTACTAGTAATTGAAAAAATACAACTTGGAATGTGCAGTATATATTATCAATGTAGTTAATACATATACTTTCAACGAATTTGAAATGAAATTTCCAGAGCATTCTAGAAGATAGCTTGACAAAGAGATTCGTTTCACAAGAAATACAACTACGTCTATTTTGGCGCTCCTCATTTTGAACTACAAGATTAATTTCAGTAGACTGATTTATTGAATACATGTGGATAAAGTCCAATACATTTCTCTATGATAAATTATTATTTATTACAAGAAAACTATACTATCATTACAAAATCAGGTTTAGAGAGCTAAAGATTTTTTTTCAAAACTTATTTTTAGTTTTATGGCTACGTAATAAAAGCGGTACAGCGCAATTCGAAGTCTCACCGACGCCACCCGGGAGTAATCTTGGACGCACCACTTAATTTCAGCGCCGCGACGTCGCGCTGTTTCTCACCGCTTTTTGTGTGTCAGCCTTTAAGTTTCAAAACTTTGGTTGTTATTATTTTACAATTTCGTGCTCTTATACTGCACGCTCCAAACTGTTCAGAGTACATTGATTGATCCAGTATTAGTTTTACACAGCTACTTCTATGTACAATAAAGAATATCTAAGAAAGAAGTCACACTAGCTCCACTTTTACATTTGGAAATCGAAACTATTCACGTTCAGGAAATACTATGGAATATTCTGAGGAATGAAGCTAAACGTAGTGGAGCGCGCCGTGTGCTAGAACTATAAAAAATTCGATAAACGATATACAATAAGTAGGATAAATAGACACAAAATATTTGTGACCGCTCTGAGTGCCGCTCTGCCTGAGCCCCGCACGCGCCTCGCTCGGGCGAGCGCCGGCCGCGTCTGCGCCGCCTCATAACTAGGGCTTCAATTCGTTTGTCACTATATTACTGCATTTTATGTTTATTGTATATTGAAATGTCGAGAAATATAGTATTTAGTAGAAGAGAGTATTGACGGCGTGCGCGGGAGGCGGGCGGGAGCGTCCGCGGCAGTCAGAGCGGCCGCCGGGCGCCGCCGCGGGCTCCTCGGCGACATATACAATACTTAACGATAAATCGGTTACTAAAATAGTGTAATCGTATATGCAAAGATTAACGCATAACTATTATATGGAAATCTTACGTATATATTTAACCTTAACGATATATTTATTATCATAATGATAAAGACTAGCATATTGAATATTACACTGGCGGGCGCGGCGCCCGTGCCGCGCCGGCGGGCGCCGCCGCCGCGGGCACGGGCGCCGCGCCCGCCGCGACCACCGATACATATGGTCTGATCCTTTTACAATCGCTACAGTAGAAATAGTAAATACAAGCATTTCAATAAAATACCGTACAAATTCGATTTTAGATAAAGAAAATAATATTGAGCATAATTATTATATCGAATTTCAAAAGCCGTATCACAGTACGTCAACTTAAATAACCGTGTCATATAAAAGCGCCGCTTGATCGAAATGATTTGAAGTAAACGATACACAATATTTAGTTAGGAAAATAGAACGAAACGTACGACTATACATAAGTACGCCGCTTCGCTAGTCACTCCTAAGTAATAAGTTTTAGTAAAAATTGTCAATAACTATAGGCCCGAGACAAACAGACAGTCACGCCAGTCGGGGCGGGCGGGCCGCGCCGCGTCCTCGAAAGCGTCGCTATTGGTCCGAGTCGAAATATTCTAAACCATACAAGATACAATATTTCTACGTTACACCGAGTAAATGCTACATGTATACACGTGTATGAGACACCTACAGGGGGTGGAATGTCGACGGCAGCGGGAACTCTACTAGCTACAACTCTACCAGTACTGCTTGTCATAACTATCGCTATACTATTTTAAAAAGTTTACTTCAACATCGAAGATTTGAAAAAAGACTAGTGTTGACCGAACGAATGATGGTCCGTTTTCCTTTTGTTTCCTGTATAATCGGAAAGCGCCAGATATTTGGCGATAACTTCCGAGTTCACTAATACCACTCTAATAACTACAATCTTAAATGAATTACAACAATGTTTGCTAGTAAGTGCATATGCATGCGCCCTCGCTCCCGAGGGCCGAATACAAATCGAATGCAAGCTAACAACTAGCCATCTCCCAAATACCAATATCGGGACCGATTTCCCGCTGTTCAAAGTCTCAGCGAATCCAAACCACGGAGCCATCTCACAGAATCTAATCTCGGGGACAATTTCCCGGCAATTAAAATCTACGTGAACCCAAGTCACGGACAAAACCAATTTACAAGTGTAGTAATCTAACCGCTACACATATTGCTACGCCGCTAATCCTTCGTACAAATGCAACTTGCCACGGGCCACTACTGAGCAACTCCCCTCACACCCAATTCCGACGAAAATATCTTACAACGTACTATTTGGCACTGACATACAAATTTATAGACATTTATACACAAGTCGATTGACATATTTGAATACGGGAATGAAACTACATAAAGTCTATAATTGAGTAGTCGACGCCAGGTGACGACGGGCGCCGCTACATTAGGCCTCGCGCACTCAAACCGGGTTCAATTAACCAACTTTTGAGCCATTTAACGCCTCGAGTTCAGAAGTTCAGTCTTGACTCACATACACATCGCCTAGTGCGTCATACACACACACATCGCCTAATGCGACATACACACAAACATCGCCTAATGCGAGATACACACACACATCACCTAAAGCGTCATACACACATCGCCTAATGCGTCATACACACAAACATCGCCTAATGCGTCATACAAACATACATCGCCATATGCGTCACACACACACATCGCCTAATGCGTCAAACACACATCGCCTAACGCGTCATACACACGCTGACTCACTCACACTCACACTAAAAAGCACATTATACAAGTTTAGGCTAAGAAGGAGTATTTTTTACATTCATCGAAAGCTTATCGAGTGGCGCGCATTCTCTCTTTGCACTGAAAACGCGCAGTCTATGCTAAGTTAACAATAAGTGAGAGTATTCCATTGTAACACTGGTGTTTCAATAAATATAGAGTTTAAATACTCTCTTTGGTTGATAATTTTACAAGTATAATATAAGTAGTGATACAATACATTGTCGAAATGACAGAACTATTTGTAGGCCTAGTGTGTATTTGGTACAACGCGCCTTACCGCGACCGGTAATTTGCATAGATAATGTACGCTTAGTAAATGCGTTGTTCTTTACATCTTTTATACAAAATACGCGTTAAATAGTAACAAAAACGGACACTAGCTACAGAAAATTTTAACAAGTTTTGTAATTCCTTAGATTATTGTGTTTAGACGAAGTCGTCCGCCGATGGCGGGTGGTTGTAATCGCTTCGAGTCACAAGACTAATATATCTTTTGAAGCCGTTCAATATAAGTGATAAGTAAACACGCGCGGGCGTGGTCGCGGCACTATACGAGTCGAATCACAAAGTGATGGTCGCGTTCGTTTATCTGAAATAATGAAATTATTTATTATTTTAACGTGAACATTTATAGTAAAAAGTAAAGAAATGTTTAGTTAAATTGTAATCTTTTATTGTGAAAGCTTTTAGTGTTAGTAATAGTTGATGTTGCAATGAGGTTGTATAGGATGTTGCATCCATAAGTTAAGTCAAAAGAGGGGGGTTCCCTTATCATAGTAATGAGTGAGAAAGAAGGGTGTAGGAGTATAAAACGTACTCTCATTTTTGGGTTAATTTTACAGCGCGGAAGAGACAAAAATTAAATTATTAAAATAATTCCAGACTGTAATAATTATTTTTGACTAAACTCAATTACAAGAAAGCGTGAAGGCTCAGTCACGTTTAATACCTAGTTAGTGCGCGCCCAAAGAAGTTTTCACTAAAAAAAGAGTTGTGGTTGTACCTGTTGACGATGTTGGCGAGGTCCTTGAGCGCAGTGTCGACGGCGTCGGCGAGGTGGTGCGTGTGCGGCGCAGGCGAGGCCAGCGCGCGCGCCTCCGCCTCAAGCCGCGCGGCGGCGGCGCGCAGCTGCACGCGCAGCGCCGGCGACAGCCGCGCGCCGGCTGCCGCGGCCGCGCACGCGCCGCCCAGCCGCGCCAGACGCTCCGATGTCTGCAGCCGCCACAGCGAGCCGCGCCCGCCGCCGCAGCCGCGGCGAACCTGCCGGGACACGGGACAACACATCAGCTCCTAGAGTCCTAGAATCCCAATCGTAATAGCGAACGTCTTCTATCGCTTCATTTTTAATATGAGCTGAATATCCAATTGAATACGTTTCGCAATGAAAAATAAAGCAATTCTATAAAATATTCAACGTCCACACCTCATTAGTGCAACAGTCCAGCGAGACGCGCAGCGTGGCGAGCAGGTCGCCGTCGGAGTCGTCGTCGGCGGAGAGCGGCGTGGCGTAGATGCCGCCCTTGCGCGGCTTGGGCGGGGCGGGGCCGCGGCGCGCGCGCTCCTCGGGCGAGCTGCCGCTGTCCAACTTGGGGCTCACGCGCTCCTCGCTCTCCTTGCTCTCCCACAGCTTCTTGAGGCTGCTGATGCTGCCGGTGCTACGCCGCTTGTCCTCCTCGGGCTCGGGCTCCGGCGCCGGTTCGTCCTCGCGCCGCACGCGCTCCTTGTCGTCGGGCGAGGCTTGCTCGCGACGGTTACTGCCGTTCGTGGCCGTCGACCCGCTGTCCACTTTTCGCAGACGCGCTTTGAAATCAATGATGGATCGGCCGCCCTCCTCTTCCTTACTGGGGACGATGGATTTTTTGTAGAGCTCCACCTTCTTTAGTTGCGACTTAAAATCCGTGCCGCGCATGTCCGGGTCGGGGCGGCGCTCGAAGTTGTTAGCGAAAGAAGTCTTGCGCAGACTCGCCTTCAAGTCGATCGGCGAGACGGTGTCCTCGGCGGCGGCGGAGGGGGCGTGCGAGGGCCGCCGGTGCAAGTTGAGGCTTTCAGAGAGCTCGGACACGAGCCGTGTGACGGGGTCCACGGGCTCCGGCGCGACGGCCGGCTCGTCGGCCGGCGGCGACTCCTTCAGGCGGTGCTTCTTCTTATCGGCGCGCTCTTTAATCTCCGCCACTAGTTTGAGTTCCAGCATCTCCTTCATCGCCTGCTTGGAGGAAATGAGGCGATCCTCGTGCGAGGGTGGCGGCAGTATTTCGGCGGTGTCGGTGCCGGCCTCGCGGCAACAGTCAAACGGGAGCGGCAGCGCCTGTAGGTACTCGGGCGACGGCGGCAGGTCCGGGGGCGGCGGAGGGAACTCCAGCTCGGCGAGGCGAGGGCGCGGCTTGGCGGGCGAGCCGACAAAAGAGCGCAGCGCAGGGGTAGCGCGAGGGGCGCGGGGTGAGGCCGGCGACGCGGTCACGCCGCCGGACGAGTTGGAGCGGATCATGTGCGGCTGCGCGCGGCCGGTGCGCGGCGACAGCGAGCGCGCCTCCTCGAGCACGGGCTCGCGCGGCACCGCGCCGCTCGCCGCGCCCCCGCAGCCAGCGGCGCCGGCGCCGCCGGCGGCACCGGCGCCGCCGACGGCGCCAGCGCCGCCCGACTGACGCAGCGATTCCAGGTAGGCGCCGATGCGCGCGCCCTTGGGAAGCGTACCGTAGCGGTTGATGGCGCGCTTCACGTTCTGCACTTCGAGTGCAGCGACTTGGACTCCCTGCTGCAACGAGAGTCATGGTACAGCATAAATGAACAACA
Source organism: Campaea margaritaria (assembly GCA_912999815.1). Taxonomy (NCBI): domain Eukaryota; kingdom Metazoa; phylum Arthropoda; class Insecta; order Lepidoptera; family Geometridae; genus Campaea; species Campaea margaritaria. Next base: position 16,165,205 of record OU538788.1, read on the forward strand.
CATTTCCTGTAGATTGTAGATTATAGAATTGTTACCTTGGGTAGTTCGTGGTGGTGCTGGTGGTGGTGGCGGCGCTTGGCGCGGTAGCGTCCGTCGGCGCCGCCGGACTCGTCCGTGTCGGGCGTGGCTTCGGCCAGCGAGCCCTCGGAGGACGCCTCGCGCGCGCCGCCGCCGCCGCCACCGCCACCGCCGCCGCCGCCGCCGCCGCCAACGCGCGCACCTCCTGCTACATAACAATCTAACCATGAGATATAGACCAACTCTCGACGTTCGAATCACTTTGTAAACTCAAATCAATCCCGTCGTCGCTACAAGGAGACTAAGCGTCGCTAGAAGAGGCAACTGAACCAAACATCGAATTAGATCCGCACTGATTAAGCTGGGACGAGCGCTGTCACAGACAAAACTGGGCCAAGCTTTAGTCCACGAGAAACTGTCAAATTTTGTAGAAGCTTTTCTAGAACTCGTCCGCAATGGATAAAACAATGGCACGCATATGATGATGTGACATATTCCATCACGGTTTATTTAGCAACAACAGAACACGAGAAAAAAGCACTATGTAATATATATATTGGGGATAAATATACAAAATGCTACATAAATCGTAATTAATGTTGTTATTCATATTTGTATTTTGTAATCGAAATTATTTGAAATTATTTAAAGTGGAAGTCATAGTGACGAAACAAACAGTCCCCTAAGAACTATGCCAACGGCACATTACACTCGTAAGTGTATTGTTCGCCTTTCAACTATGAAATTCACAGCAACTCTGTGATTAACAAGTTAATGGGTATATTTAATAAAAACATTAAACCAAAACGTATTTTTGTAACATCCTGAATAATATAATACTTGGTAAAATAATGTCAGTTTTTTTTTTAATAACATTATATAAATAAATATCAACATTAAGTATATAAGCCACAAGAACCACAATGACTTTGAAAATATCACGCCATGCGACGATTCGGAACTAAATACCCATCTGCGATCTGTGGTCAAACGCGTCGACGTACAGTCCGCCACAGCTACACAGTTTAATAAATATCTTAAAGACTTGACGGTCCACAAAGATGCAAATCATACAAAAAAAATCTGGGCTACAATAAAACTACGTGAAAACTATTTTTATTGTGTTACGAGAACGGGTGCACCTTGCGACATGACCACGCTAGACTTACATAATTTTCAACAACGTTACAACAACAAAACATTTGCGGCTTCTGTTGGAACTAAACTTTGCAAATTTCAAAACAGAGGATTCTATTGTTTGTTGAGTCGTAGAATCTCAATTAGTTGCCGATAGATTTCGATAGGTGGCGCTTCAAATTGAGCCATATATTGTCTGTATTATGGTTTTTAATGGTTTGATACGTTGATCCTTCTCACAATTGCAAAGTGCAAGCGCCAAGACGAGCTAGAAGGAATGGCGGACGGTGAAGTCGCGAAGCGGACCCATTGGGAGTTAACTAGACATGGTAATACTATAGAAGCGCATGCGGTATCGTCTTATGGTGAGATGTTGCGCGCCCGTTACAAACGTATCCATAAGAGTGTAGCGTTTTCGTTTTATTTATCAATCATTACCGTGCAAAAAGTTAATATTTGGAGGCTTTCATAAAATTTGCTTCTATAATATCATATATGGTAAGACGGGCTGGAGCGGCTTGCCAATCCAACAGCCACGACATTCATAACAAGCATCGCAACAAACACCCGCACGCGAGGTAATAACACAATTATTTCACAGTGACATATTATTATTTTTATTTAAATCTATGTTAATAAAATTAAATATACACATTCAAATTATTAATAACCGTTTTATTATTTCCAATATTATCCATAAAATGATGTCTATAAATGAAAAAAGAAAACATTATACAATACTTGTGAATGAATTAATAAGATATCTACGCGTATCGTAACGTATACTTACGAAGTGCCCGAACCTATTGCTATACACCTGAGCGAGCGGACAAACAGACAGAAAATGCTATTTAAACTGACTCTGAGAGCTAGCGCTACGTTCTGCTGTGCGCTTTGTGAGCTCTCTCTCGCTCTAGCCCGCCTCCGCTTGAACCCCCGACCAAAGCAAACAGCACGAACAGTAGCGCCGATATCACTTACACATAATTACAAACTGAACGGCATATATACGATAGAGAGTTGGAGCGGTTACCGAACGAAAATAACACATAATATAATACAAGCGTCGGAAATAATAATTCTAATAGACACACATCGGTATGGGGTGTTCGGTGCTAGCAACATAGGAGACAGAAACGGAACGTAGCAACGTAGAAGCGGATGTTGCAAGCGACAGCCAACACAAGTGAACCGAACAGATATAAAATTAAGAGTTCGAGTAAACAGTTTGAGCAAATTCGAGCCGTTTTTGATTTTGTCGATTTCAATTTTCATCCACTCGGTCGACACAGATCGGCGGTATAGTACAACATCGATTGTAGAACGTTAAATGGCGATCATTATGTGCTATTGCACTTAAACGATTGACAATGAATCGATTAAGCATTGACCGACCATCGATAATTGCGAGGAGCGCGGTGAACTAGACTCTTCTACGTATAGACTATTAATGTTTCCTCAAACATTGCAATATTGAAACTGTCTTTTTGCTCCGTTCATTAAAAAATCCAAATAGTAGCAGATCTAGAATAGCAATCACACATTAATTAAAGAAATCGGTTTAATAAATCATCGATAGTTCTGATCTATTTTTAATTTTTGGTTCAGAAGTCGGACTTCATGAACGCGCGTCATCAAGAGCTCGATGCGCTATCGATCGTGAAAGTGTAATAATGTATCAGCTAAGCTTTCGATAATTTTCATTATATTTCAGTAAGGAGCAATAGGCACACCACAGTTTCGATTTTAAATTAACCACTGCTTTCGAATGTGCTTTATACTTTTTCTACAAACTTCGTCGATTTATTATATAAAACAAAAGTGATTAAACTTGTCTACAAATCAAATTACGTTTAGTTTGTTCTTGTGAGTTTACAAGTAGACATCATGGGAAAAGCTGAAACGACGTCAACCCAAAACGGCTCGATTCCAATTTTTGTAGAGTAATGCCTTTTAAGAGTGAGAGAGTGAGTGAGTGAGTTTTGTATAGAGTGGTGCTCGGGACACATTCGACGAAAGACAGAGAATTTGGACTTGCAATCTTGGCCTTTTTGGAACACGCAAGAATACTAAACACACAACAGGTTAAGAATACTCGGTTGAACATAGCACGACTACGGTGGACTAAGATAGGAGGGGTTAAACATTATTTAAAGTTAGTTTTGCCATCCATGTAGGAGACTACACATACATCCGCACGTGTGCGTAATACGAGTAAGTTATACTCTTCTTGAAAACCTTTAACATTACTTTCATTTGTGAAAGCACCTTAATCGTATGATTAAAAAGGTCTATTCTCAAATGAAACTAATTTGTCATTTGTAGATAATTACGTGCCAGAGGCGTACTGTAAGAAAGAACGACGGATTAAGACCGAAATTATCTTAGAGTGTTAATAAACACAAGTCGTGTAAAAAGCTTATGATTTTATATTATCGCTCATTCGCGGCAAGGACGTGTTAACGCGTGTGTTGTTTTTTTTTATATTGAAAAGATAATAGTCTATTACGATACGTGAAACGATACGATACGATGATATGATACGTTCTTGTCGCAAATGAGTGATAATATAAAATAAAATGAGCGATATGGACTAGCTGTTACCCGTGACTTTATTCACTGCGGTATTTTAATAGCGATATTAGAAGACAGTTTGCCGTCAGGGCTTATACCACCATCGATAAACAGTTTTTATCAATAGCTCAATGTTTACTAATTGGATTGAAATTTTATGTGTATATCATTGTACAAGTTTAACTCTAAGCTAGACAACAGTGAAACCACATTGTAATTAGGTGAGAAACCAATTTCACAAAAAAAGGTGCGCTCAAAAAAGGTTTTGCATAATTTGTGAATTTCCAAAGTTTAATCGGCTCTATCTAATGTCGATTTTGAATTCGGCAAAAAGCTATAATTATTCTTGTTCACTGGAGCTTCTCTTAAGTCTCCAAAATATATATTCAATGTAGACTTTCGCCCTTTATTACTTTATTGTGTAGATATTATTAAAGTGTATTGCTTGCATTTTACAATACGTGTAATATGCATATATCAAAAAACACGTTTTTGAAAATCTCAAAAAATTTAAAAAGTAGTTTAAAAAAAAGGTTCAAACGTGTATTTATTTGAACCGAGTATCAAACGTTGATGATGTATCTAGTTAGGTACATAGTGGTGTGTGTGCGCGCGTGTACATACCATTGAGGGAAGGCAAGGAGTCCTCGTGGTGTGCGTGCTCCTCGCCCGCGTACTGCGACTCGCGGAATGAGCTGCAAGACGACAGCAAGCTGCAACATTTGTGTGTTACTTATCAGCTTAAACAACTTCTTAACAAATCGAAACATTGCATTTCCACCGCTCCGTACTGCCAGCTGTTGCCGACATAGCTTTAAGTACTAATTAGTACAAGGCAGGCAGCCTTCATGAAGACGCCTAACAATAAGGCAGGTATTCTTAACTCCTCTTTGATTCGCCTCATCATGACCAATCCACCATCGTTACCTAACGACCCGATTGCATCATTTCATGGAAAATCCAGGAAATTTTGGCTTAGCTTTAATACTATATTTGAATAATCTACGACGGGTTTTCTTGCACAGACTCTAGTTGCTCAAAATAAATAAATGAATGGAATACTTGGACCAGTGCAGGATGGTGTTACCTGGTGCGCTTGGGCGGTGTGGGGGCCTGCTTGCCGCGGCGGTTGGTGGGTCGGCGCATTTGCACCCCGCGGTCGGCCGGGATGCCTGCGCCCCCGGCGCTCACCTTCTTGCCGCCCAGCTGCGGCGTGCCCGAACCGGAGCCACCGCCCTCTTGCAGCTGCTTCTCCACTTCTGTTCACAGTCATCATTATGTAATTTACGTTGCCTACAGTAGTTCAAACAAGAGCATACCAAAAAAAGCATCAGAGATAAAGGCAAGAGCTCCTAGCATGGCAGCATGTGTGTATAGGTTCTACTATTTACTATGTCATTACTGCGAGGAAAAGTGTCAAAAATAATTGAATTACTCTTAAAATTGAGATTTGAATACAACCTCTCTTTTATTCTTCGTCAAAGCTTTGGTTCAAAACTTCAAATACATTTAGGCTAATATTCAGCAGTTGACACACCAAGAGGAGAGGCCTCATACAAATCATTGGATATGCCGATGCGATTGTCGCGAAGAACAGCCCTGCTGGTAGTGTGGGGAGCTGACCTTCAGTGATGGAGTTGTCCTGGAACATGTGCTCGAGCGCGTGGTGGATCTCGCGGAAGGTGGGGCGCTCGGCGGCGCTCCACTGCCAGCAGGCGCGCATGAGCTCGTACACCGCGCTGGGGCAGCCGGGCGGGCACTCCATGCGGTACCCCTGGATAACAAATACAAACTATACATACTCATATCATAATTAAATACTTTTAATGTTACTAGTGTAATCAATGTATGTATATCTGTGACATCAAAATAAATGCCTAAATATAGGTGAAAACTTCTATTCACACGTCTTATCATAAATGAGATGATATTTACACGACGCCTAATCAGAAATTATCGTTTTTGGAATTTTTATCTGCGTCTGTCTGTCTAAAATTTTGTCTCGAATAAGCTCCAAGACGGTAAAACGGACTTACATACAATTTTCAGAACTTTTGTGTATGTTCTATTTAAAAATCTTGCATTTTTACATTACATATGTATTTCAGGAATGGATGGGATCTTTTTAAAAAATATGTTATCTTGTTACCGTTACTATTTATATATTAATCTATTCGTTGAAAAGTTTTAACTTACACATTCTCAAACTCAGTCGTCATTCTCCTCAGCAGAGGAGCAAATAATATGAACAGGTAACTAACCCAACCATAGGAACGTATGATGTCAGAAATGAGAGCAAACGATTCAACCGCATTGTTGTTTATGAATTTTTCAAGTGTTAGTGTGCGACCTGCTGCGCATGCGCATAATATATAAACAATAACAGTATACACAAACAAATAGATTTAGTCACAGCCAAACAATATAATTACATCGTGTTCTTTATTTTAATGAAATTCGTTTACCCGAAACTAAACTAAAAAACCACAAAATAATCTAGACCAGGTAACAGGTAAAGAATAAAAACTGGGACAATAGTCTGCTATTTTCTTCGGTCCATCATCCAGTATTACGTCAAACGCGTAAGCAGTCACAAATATAGAATGGGTAAAAGTGGACGTCCATTCAATTAGCAATGTTTATTGAAATTTGGCTAGTTGCGGTGTAGAATCAAAGGAACATAAACAAGCAATAGGGTTGTAAATCCCATTTCGTTCGACGCCGCCGGGATGCCGGGATGCCGGGATAGGATGTATACAATCGCGTGGCACGCGGTAACTCCGCCAGTTTTCTCACAATTATTTTGAGATTCACCGGAACTGAGTCGAATTCTGTGTTAAATATGAATAGTTTAAATACGTGATCGGATTAAGTCTCAATAAAAACACCATTGTTAGGCCGAGGCTCACGACAGTATTTTGCATTAAGGAAAATAAATGACCGGAATCCGATAATTGATTAAATAATCGATCCACGATGTGAACGATTTAAAGCAATTAAATGAGCGTCAAATAAAAGTTTGGGGTGATTATTGTTACTGTATCTTTATTGGTATTGTACCAAGTTACGTTGCAGGCGCAACAAGTAAATTCTTGCGAATTGCTAGTTTTATGAACAGACATTTTTTTATGTAGATATTCATCTATCCTTTCTCGTTCGTTATTTTTGACAATGTAAAATTAAAATATTTTATTTTTTATTCATTAGCTAAGTTATAATAGTAGATTTAAACCGTAACTGTCAATTATTAAAAATAGATTTATACATAAGCCCTGACGGACGAAAGGACGCGACCACTGAAGATGGAATCATTAGTAGTTACCTATCAAGATGTATCCAATCAAATAAACTAAAACACGAAACTATTGAAACATCAGTTTTGTTTCAAATATAATTTCGTTTGGAGCAATCACCCTGTGTATGTGTTATCAGCGAGCGACGCAGAGGCCAAACACGCGCGATTGTTCGCCGCGAGGTATAAACTCGGGCGGGCGCCATACAGAAGGCAGTAGCAGTTCGGAGCTCACACAGCACCGACGTCCCCTGAGTCCTCACAGCTCCACACCGCCACATCTCTCGACATGCATTTCTACAAGGAGGCCATTGTTTACTTCCTACTCCTCTCGGCTGCGGTGCTCGGTAAGTTAACCTTTATATTAAATTTTTCAGTGTTATTATATTTTTTGTTCCGGCGCTTGGCATTATTTCCCCCAGAGGCAGCATCGCCATTATAATTCCTCAAAAACAGTGGCTCGGGACGGGTTGGTCGACATATTCAACTTTAATTCTTATTTGTGAACTTTTTCAATAATTCTTCACTATCGAGAGTCCAGGTTTTGAAGTTCATGGATATTTTACGATGTTTGGAATACTTAGTAGTTATTCAGTTTGTGTGCATTTCTTTCGTTAGTACGGGATTATGCTGTTTTTAACTATAGTTTTTAACTGCGTAGGCAAGCACAAGAAGGTCAAGCAGAAGAAGTTCGTCTCCCCCACCACCAAGGGCATCCAGTGCTACAACTGCTTGTCATTCGACCACCCTGGATGCTGGGACCCCGACCACCCCGACTACGCTAACATTACGGTAGGTACCTCGCGTCTATCGTAATTTCCAATTTTATTAGTAAATTTAGTTTTCGTTCAAAGAATTATTTAAACGTTAACGCATTTATCTCTAATTATAGTGTACCTTGTCCTTGCTTCTAAAACTAGTATCGCATGCATTTCTTAAACAGTTGCCGCAGTCGGCTAGCAGCACGGATACTGCTATAGCATATTCGATATAATTTCACATCAATATTTTTTATACAAGTCTTAACTATATAATTTTATAATTTGACACAAATTAATCATTCTCTTTGCATTCGTATAGGTTACAATGTTTAATTTCATAACAATAACAGCGCCGAACGCATTACGGCATTTGTTTCCCAAAATACCATGATGTTCTTTACACTTGGGAATTTAGTTTTGTTTATAATTATGTGCATTGTAATGTTTTCTCATAACATTCAACACTTTCTTGTGGCGCAGGTTCCCAATATCGACTGTTACATTCCGGGCATGGCATTCCTTTGCATCGTGATCACCTCCGAATCCGCGAAGCTGGGTAAGTCACAACTCCAATAGCAATTACAAATTTTTTGCTCATGTCACATTGCGCATTCAACTGACCAGCTAGTCCTACGTAAATATGAGGAACCAGGATCACAGAGTCACTATTGATTCCCTCTTGCAGTGGAGACGGGCCAGGAGATCGGCCCGGTGCGCGCGCGCACCTGCGTCCCCGCCAAGGACTTCTCCAAGAAGTCCGTGTCTTACTCCATGTGCTCCAAGCTGAGCAAGGAGCTGTCGGCCTCGGAGATATTCTCTCGCATCGCCGTCAGCCGGCCGCACTGCACGCTCTGCAAGAAGCACCTCTGCACCGACGCTTCCCACTGCTAGCCGCGAGGATCGCGGACCCTGCCCTCTCTAAACACGTCTATTGCGTGTAGACGCCGCTCTCTGCACCCAGCTTACTTACCATTGCACCACCTCAACTAAGCGCGGGCGTATCTTTGGCAGCAGCTAGTCTTTCGATCTTTTCATCTTCATAAGTCGTTCGGCTGTGGTTATTTATTACGTGGAAATATGAGATGTGTTTAGTATACGTAAGCTCGGGATATATTTGACGCAACGCGGCTACATCCCAGACGGTTTTCGTGGTAGACAACATCCGTAACAAATAAAATTAACTTCTATTCCCAAGCTACAGAATCGATCAATAGATGTTTGAATGGTTGCAGAGCTTTAAAGATTTATTGATTCGGTTATTGTTTCAATGCAATTTCATAAACTCGAGCGTAACCTGCGGTGGTGTTTGTAAACATGCGCGCCTGCGACCAACAGCCATGTAGGAGACGTTCAAATAAATGCACCACTAGTTGTATGAAGTACCCTCACAAATTCAGAATACTAAAAGAATTAAAATAATTTGCTTTCTGTATAATACTAGAAAACCGCTCTGTTTAAACATTGGATAAAGTAATACGATTAAGTTGGTTCATTATTATAGGGAACTGCTCCAGATCTGTTTCTCTCAGAGTTAACGTAATTGCATGTAAGCGGGGCGAGTGCGCCGGCCGATGAATTATTTAACCCATCTAGTGTCCACAGAATTGCTCTAGCTTTAAAAAATTCTTAAGTCGGTAAATAATTGTTGTTTAATGTGTTACCGTTTTTTTGAGCCAGCCGTTGGTGGGGGTGTGTGCGCCGGCTACTGTTTGTCTTTTTTTTTTTATATTATTCAAATAAACAATAAAATTAATTTTCGACTTCATTTAAACTACCTTTAATAATTGGTCATTACTATTCCAAGTTTAAATTCTAATCTTATAAGCTTTTCGACTAGTTATTTTCTAGAGTAGGTAACATTTTAGTCTTGTCAGGTCATTTCTGTTCTATTCTGATTATTATGAATTTCTATACCGTAATCTATTTTGATCATGACGTGGACTTTATTATTTGAGTTTTGTAATTTTTCTATGTAACTGCCTTAACTAATTTAATATTATAAATTTTAAATTCTTTTGTTATAATTAAGAATTAATAAATATAATTGGTCCAGGTAAATAATTATAATAACAGTAGAATGTACCTTCTCGAGCATGTGGTAGACGTCGGAGAGGTCGACGCCGGGATAGGGCGACATGCCGTAGGTGGCGATCTCCCACAGCAGGATCCCGAAGGCCCACACGTCGGACTTGGTGCTGAAGGTGTTGTAGGCCAGCCCCTCGGGCGCCGTCCACTTGATGGGGAACTTGGCGCCGGCGTGCGCCGTGTAGGTGTCGTCGCGCATCAGCCGCGCCAGCCCGAAGTCGGCCACCTTCACGAGGTGGTTCTCGCCCACCAGGCAGTTGCGCGCTGCCAGGTCCCTGCAACAGGCCGACGGAGCCGTCAAACAAAGAAAGAAAGAACGAGACAAACAAAGAAAGAAAGAAGAGAAGAAGAGCAAAGAAACACAACATTTTTCAACTATGGCAAAAAAGACAATGGCGTATAGAAAATAGATACGGGGATAAAAACAAATAGGTAAAATATAAATATATAATATATAAAATATAGGTAAAATAGGCAAATAATATGCTGTTACTAAAGTTATCTTCAATATTTAACAAAAGGACACCCCTTTTTTATTTTTTATATAAATAATAATGCGTTCCGATCTCATATGTACCCCCTGCCCCTAACTAGGATTCTCTGTATGATCTCATCATCATCAACCCATAACGTCCCACTGCTGGGCACGGGTCTCTCCTCACTTTCGTGAGGAGGGTTAGGCCATAATCCACCACGGGGGCCCGGTCCGGATTGGTCGATAACATACCTCCATCCGAAATAATTCTCGAATCGAAATCGAATCTACGAGAACCATATTCAATAGGTCAGGTCTCATATACATAGAGAAAAACTAAATACCAAGTCAAATATGATCTAATACACTAATGATTAACGGATTATACTTAGACTTTGAAAAAGAAAATTTCCCTTTCAAATAGTACGTAACTCAAGCCTGAATCTCATAAAAGAAAAATAAACTCTATTGACTTTACAAGTGCTTCGAAAATACGCCAATCACAGAAGACAGCACCAAGAAAATCTACGGGGATGTAATATTTGGAATTTTCCTATTTTTTTTTAAGAAAATTAATTATAATTTGCTCTAATAATATTATAGTACCTGGATGACCGAGCTTTGCTCGGTATTTTTTTTTTTATAAAAAGAAAACGAATAAAATGACGTTTTCTAAAAATTATTCCTAGCTAGATCGATTTATCGCCCCCGAAACCCCCTATAAACTAAATATCATGAAAATCGTTGGAGCCGATTCCGAGATTCCAATTATATATATATATATATATATACAAGAATTGCTCATTAAAAGATATAAGATTAAACATTATCCTTATCTCCGATCACACGAGAGCTCCGAGCTTCCAGAGTCTCAAGAACATTATGCAATTAGATCGCAACGAAATAACTAGCACTGCCTAGGGAATTCACATAGCAACGAAAGTCGAGATAAATTTGCAGTATAACACGACCAGGCTAACATTCTAAACATCATCAGCATATAGCGTAGTCACTTCTAAGGGAAAGAAGGAATAAATCTTAAATATAACATTTAAAAAAAATGTTTAATGATAGCTTACAGTACGTTTTCATTGCAAGTTATTTGCTACTTGAATAAAACAATATAAATCACTCCAACCGGAAACAAGTATTCAATATAAAATTCAACTTGTTACCTATTACCTATTTACGCGTTCCTGAGAAAAACGGACAGACAGACGGAAGTGATCCTGTAAGGGTTCCTTTCGGGAGATACGGAATCCTAAAAAGGAACGTAATACTATTGAAATATTATCACGAAGAGAGGAGGCTATTAACTTACAAAGCAATTTACAAAACAACCAACAAACTATTCCCTCGTTCAACGAGTTGACACTTTAGCTAACAAAACAGAGCTTAAAATGTAGTTATCGAGGCGTTTTTTTGCTGAAGTGTCAAAACAAACTCCCGGCAAACTACGCCCGAAGGAATTAATTAGTGCTCGACTTGAGAGCTGTCTGATTAAAACTCAAGAGTCATTACCATGATGCTCTTGCATCCAACTTTGCAAGTTCCGAGCTGCAAAGTTCTCGACGAGCTCGGAACTTCCCAACCAGATTCAATTAGGGAATCATAACTTCAGCACTCACTAATTATACAAATTTAATCAGTGTGCCAACTAGGATTTTGAATAATAGGATGAACTGAATTAACTCGCTTTTATTTGAGTCACAGTGTTAGGTCGTTGGTGCGATGAATGAATGTGGATTTGGCAAGTTTTCGGAATCAGGGGGCCTACTCTCACCTATTAGTTAGCGGCTCAGTTTAGGCTCAGTTCAACTTAGGTTCCTAAACTGCACCGCATAATTTCGTACCATGACCTACACCTAAACAAAATCGTTATTGGATCGTTAACAATAAGAATGAATGAACGATAGTTTCTCACGTCTACTATGACGTCACTCTGTTGGAAAGAGACAACACTATATCAACATCCTTTGCTAACTTCGTTTAGCCGTTTCTTTCTTTTGGTTGCGTTCAGAAAAAAAAAACAAAAAATGTTTCGGAAAATTACGCTTATTTTCATGTTGCATATTTTGTCATTTGTGTGAAGACACAACACCTAAGTAATTTAATTAAGTATTTAGATGTATGTATCAATAATGTTTACTGATTTATTATTTATTTAAGATCATTTTTAAATTAAATTACGAGTAAAATATTGTGGTCCTAGAATTGATATCTTTTTAGAACGTTCCTTTTATATTTTCGACATTTGACATTTGATTAATGAGTGACGGATGGATGAATGTTCTTCGACTCTAATTAGAAAATACAGCACGAAAGAGTTCGTATATTGAAAATACGCGCGCTTTTGTGCTGTTTTTTATAAAATACTATTTTCGATTTCTTTTTATGTGGTTTATAAATTCACTACAATGGCGTCAGTAATTCTGACTAATATTTTGCATATTATATAAAAACCTTATTTCTTAAGTAGGTACTTATACGCATGAATCTATACTCCAAAATTCCCAAGCTTACGTCTCAAGTGTTAGCGGCTATTTTAAGTGGTTTTCTTTATATTATACAGTGAAACTTCTCGTCAACGAGTAAGCTACGGCCAACTTGAACACCTTTGGGATTTCATAAATAGGCACAACGAGATTGCAACGTGCTATAATAAAATCACGCAAGTCAGGGAATACTCTCGCCGGCTGTGGGAATCAGTAGCCCTAAGTTTAAACTCCCAAGGCGACAGTGCACACACAAATACATACACTTAATTATTATGATTTTTACACTGAAATCAAAATAATCCCTACTTCCCTACTTATATTATAAATTCGAAAGTAACTGTCTGTCGTTTTGTCTGTCTGCTACGCTTTCATGCCTAAATTACTGAACTGATATAAATAAAATTTGGTACAGCCTAGACTCTACAGCCTGAGAAAGGACATAAGCTACTTTTTAATGCGAGAAAAGGGTTGTAAAGTGTTGAAATAGGGGATGAAAGTTGGTATGGAAGTTTCGTCATATTTTAAGCTAGAAGCTTGAAACTTATTTTTGTGCTTTTAATTAGATATAAATAAAAATGTCATTCAAATTTTGTAAAAATATTATCCACAAGGTAAAATAGCAATATGGGAAGAAAGTTTGTATGGAAATATATAAGGTTTCGGCTAAACCACTGTACCGATTTTTAAAATTATTTATCTTATGTAAAACTACATTATCAGCGAGTAACAAAGGCTATATTTTATCCCCGTATTCCCACAGGAACAGGAACTACGCGGGTGAAACCGCGGGATCGCCGCTATTAAGATATAAAACCAAAAAGGCTCAACTTTGGTTGTGAAAATATTAACTTTTATTGAGACGCTAATTTTGACAGCTAATGGGATCAGTATAGGTTCAAATAGGTTGTAAATGTAGCTCATGGTACGAAAAGAATGAACGAAATCATGACTTGCGATCCAGTTTAGGTTCAAAATGGCGGAAACCTAAACTGAGTCGCTAATAAGACGTCATGGTACGATTATGCGACGCAGTTCAGTTTAGGTCCTAAACTGAATCGCTATAAGACGTCATGGTAAGCCTCCAGTTCTGGTTCTGGTTCTAGTTTAATTGAGTAGAAATTTCGATTGCCTGTCGTGTTCCGTAGACAATATAATATTATCATAATAATAGAGAGCTGATTTGAAGATATAGACGGAAGGTAGGCAGCGGAACTGCAGTAAATTGACCGTCACTTTTTTAAAAAGCTTTTTTGGATTAATTGGTGTCCACGTAAGTTGTGGTAGTGATGGTAAGTGGTCTGCACTGAAGGCACTTAACGTTTGTATCAGCAAATATCTCCTCGTGTGGCTATTGTAGAGGCGGTGGCACTTGTGGCTGGAGACTCCTCGTGTAAGTGCCTACCTATTGGAGAGGTGACAGCGACAGTACCTGTGAATGAAGGAGCGGCTCTCGAGGTAGCTCATGCCGGACGCGATCTGCGTCGCCATGTACATGAGGACCACGGCGCCGGGGGTGGCGTCACGCGAGCCGGCGCGCAAGTACTCCAGCAGGTTGCCACGGGACATGAACTCCGTGATGATGTAGAAGGGCGGCTCGCGGGTGCACACACCCAGCAGCTGCACCAAGTTCGGGTGCCGCATCTCTTTCATGATGGCGGCCTCTTCGAGGAAGTCCTTCAGCGCCATCGTGTCGTCCTTCAACGTCTTCACGGCTACCTGCGGAGGGATACAGTAGAGTTGACTTATGAGTTTTGACTATTAGTTAGATCGTTAATTTGTTTGGATTGTGTTTTCTGTGGGTAATACGAGCTACGATCTATACTGTTCGACTAATGATATGACTGAAAAGAGTGCTAATCGACCCAGGATCAGCAGACGTCTGTAATTTATTCATTATAGTTTTTTTAAACTCCATACATTTAACTTGAAAACAACCAAACGCAATATTGCAGATGAGATTTCTACTAAACCCTATTAATCCTACTAATATTATAAATGGGAAAGTTTGTAAGAATGGATGGTTGTTTGTTCCTCTTTCACGCAAAAACTACAGAACGGATTCGAATGAAATTTAGAACACAGATAGTTTATAATCAGGATTGAGTGATAGGGTACTTTTTATCCCGATAGTATGTTCCCGTGGGACAAAACGGGAAATACGCGGGTAAACCGCGGGGCGCAGCTAGTATAATATAATAGTATTTGATTTAAATATCCATAACATGTTACACAAACCAAACACCAAAAAAAAAACATGAAATATATTTCAAAGTTAAGCTTTCAATTGAAAAATATCACGTCCATGTAATTTTGTAAACTGCATCACAAGCAACGATATATAAATCTGATAAAAATATGATAGCTTTCCACCGCGCCGTGTTCCTATCAAATCAATTGAATCCGTATCGGTGTCGGGGTCCGATTCCGACCGCACTTCAGCCTTTATGTGAAACCTGTGTGAAGCGCGCAAATAGTCGGGCGAATGGCGCGCTACCCCTCAAACTTTATCTGTGATTATAACTGGGTTTCCGGCCGATCGCACCAGAGCTTATCCCGGGAAATATCCTTGTTTGCAACTGACGGAGGTCCCCAGGTAGATAATAAATATTTACAGAGTGCAAACTTCATTTTCTCAAATAACATCGGGGAGATATTAGTTTTCTTGAGGAATGGAGGCCGGGTGTGAGCGCGCGCAAAGCGTCTGCTGCAAGTCTCAAACTTTTCAAATTTCCGCTAAGTTGGAATGCAGTTCCCCATCTATCTTAGCGGAACAAGAACAATAATCTCACAAGTCTTATTAGATAACTTTATGAGGAGTATAAACTTCACAAATAACATGGGAATAGGGGATTCAGTTTTCTATGTTCTATATACGGAAGCGAAAATGGGGTGAGATCGCGTTATATTTCTAAGTATGGTATGAAGCCTTACGCCGCTCTGAACGTTTGAAATAGGAACCCAATTCTGTTAAATAAAAGTTGCAGTTGTGGTCTGTTTCAGTTAAGAATCGAGTTTCAATTCGATTAAATAAATTGCCAGTTACATTTTTTTCCTTGACATTCAACATTAATTTCTTTGACCACAAGATAAAAACAAAAGACTTTGTAGAGTTGTGCCGGTCAAGCGATGTCTGTTTTAAAATTAAAATAGTTGCATCCCCGCTTTCCGCGTAGAGCAGTCGACGCGACGGCATATAAAATGCGATTACTTCCATTAAAAAGCCGTAGTTGAATCTGAACGCACTAACGTTATTTCGTTCGTAGTTAGCGCAGACGAGGCTAACGATAACGCTGTTACAAACCAATCTGTTTAACGTGGTTGCAGGGGCCTCCGAGCCCTCGTTTAAGCAGATGACGTCGAACGAAATTTAATTTAAAATCTCATCACAGCACTAAAGTCCATTCTAGATGCAATATTGCAACTTTTTAATTAATGCATGTCGCATTTTCAAACAATAGATTTTAAATACACGCCAGTCAAGCTATATTCGATAACACGCGCGACTCATCATCAACCCATAACGTCCCACTGCTGGGCACGGGTCTCTCCTCACTTTCGCGAGGTAGGGTTAGGCCATATTCCACCACGGGGGCCAAGTCCGGATTGGTGGACACACGCGACTGGTTAAAATATTATGGGATATTTTGATGTAACAAATTAATCCGCAAACAGACGGCGCTTAATCCATTTGGGGAGCGAAGGTGACGTCGAAAAAAGCTCGATGATTTTTATTAAGCGCCTCTTAGCCCTATTATGCTAAGCGGTACTTCAGGCCGAGTCAACGGCTTTCACTTCATAAGGCCTAGGTGCAGAGTACCGCTCTCATCTCTGGAGCGGTGTACCTTCCGAAGTACTTGACACCCTACAACGAAGAGCCTCCAGGCTTGTTACCGGACCCAAACTCATCGACAAGCTAGCACCCTCAAGCTTGCACCGCGTTATAAGATCACTTAGCCTTTTCTGCAGGTACTACAACGGAGAACACCCTGAAGAGGTTTTTAATCTCACTCCACGATCCCGCTTTTACCATTGGGATTCTCGGGAAATTCGCATACAATAAGGTTTCTTTCACGTAAGTGCAAGATTTAGAATGGTTTTGTATCAGAGGTTTTTCATCCGAATTTAAACTCGTAATATGTAAAAAATAAGCAAAAGTTTAACAAGTCCTCCTTATTATGGGTTGGCAACACTAGGCGCTGTTAACCACATCCCACTTAAAAAGATATAAATAAGGTAAAAAAAATAAAGTGCTACATTATAAAACAGTACCAAAACGTATGGTGATTTAGCCATGCTTTCAGGCGGTTTCGTAGACGTCGCTCTACTGACCTTACTAATACTGGTAATCTAATGTGGCACTGTTACTTGATATTGTCTATGGATTGGTACTTTTTTGTTTAAGATCACGTTTACCCAGTTTTGAACCTACTAAATAAAAAAAAAAGCAAACGTACGATGATGTTGCCGCGCTTCCAAGCTGCTTCGTACACGTCGCCGTACTGTCCGCCTCCGAGCTTTTGTTTCATGATGATGTCGGTGCGGTCGATCTCCCAGTGGTCGGGAGGCGCCAGCGGGAACACGGTGGGCTTGTTCCGCTTCGGCGCCGGGTAGAGCAGCTGGGTGATGAGGCCGTCGCCCACTACGGAGTGGTGGTGGACGAGTTCGGCCAGCGTGCCGAACTTCGACTCCGATGTCACGAACACCTGTCGATGGAAATCAATCGTGTAACCATTGCTGACCGGCGACGTCAGCGTAATTCCAGTAATTCCGCAGCAAGTTTACGGGAACCCGGAATAAAACATAGTCAAGTGACTCCGGGATTGTGCAGCTTCTTATAAGTGAAAGAATATTCACAAACGTATTAGTGGTTCCAAAGATTACCCGTAACAAACAAACGAACAACAAACTTCAATAAGTGGTAGATGACGGTGGTGGTGGTGGTGGTGGTGTGGTGGACTAGGGATGTTACGGAGATGGTTTAATCGGAACGGAAGTCGGAGTCGGAGTTTTTTAATTTCGTTTTTCAGAGTCGGAGTAGGAGATGGTAGCAGAAGAGAGATGTGTTAAGGGCTGGCCTGATAAAATAAATAGTACAAACATTGTCCAATCAGTCTGTTTACTTAATCAAACAATAATAAACTTTCATGTTGGAAACATGATTATTAACAGTCAGCAAATTAACTCCCAAAGTAGCAAGACGTCCGATTTAAAAGTGTCGAAGCCGAAGTCGGAACCGGTGGGGTAATAACAATCGGAAGACAGAGTCGGAGTCAAAACGCCGTAACATCCTTAAGTAGTAAAACTATTCAAGATGGGAAAGATAGGTCCCTAGTAGCGCTTAAATCGTCACCTGATTTCAAAGACATTTAGCGCATCCTTACGAGCTATACTGCATCATAGCAGTCTAAGTTGGCTAATCCTCTAAACAAGCTAATCTCTTACTTTGAAAGTATTAAAGTTCCTCTAGCTAATATTGTACAAAATGAAATTTTATCTCTACATACCTATGGTTGTATATACGTAATTGTTTCCATGCAGATTATGACGAGTTTATAAGCGAGCATCACGTGTCGCGAACGCATTATGTGTGCCGATGGCACCTAATGAGGATTGGCATATCATGGGCAGAGGTACCTATTACCTATATATAGAGTGGCGATAATTCTGTGCACGACCAATAATGCCTCACACCGGATCAGTGGCAGCAGTTTTATTTAACGCTTTACTCGTCACTATCGCGCACATAGATCTCGACTTCTAGGACTCCCTGTTTCTAGAGAAGCAGGAAATACAAGAAAACGCAGACTCAAAGCAAATATTTGACGAGCGGGAGAATCGAACTACGGTTTGCCAACCTGTAATCTTACGCTCCACATTCAGCTCATCACTAGCTTACGCCTCGCGAGCGTTATTTTTTTTATGGTTCTAACTTTATTTTTTGACGACGATCAAGATGTGTTCTTTGGTGATTATATTCGTTGCTGATGCCAGTTGGGTAACAACTCTTAACAAGGCACGTTGCAAACAGCACGCATGGACACCACAGAAACGTGCCTCCCTAATTATATCGATGCAACCCACTGTACTCGAATCAATTGATATAGCAGCGTCTGCGCAGAATTGATCAATAATGACAATTGAGAATTTACAGCGACATAATGTTCCATATTATTATGTTCACAAGTGGCGTTTTTTCCCTGCCTAGACGGGCAAATCAAAAGACTTAAAAAAAAAGAAATAAACATATTATTTGAATTCAACAATTATTCGCGCCCTGTCGCCCGGGAGACCAGAGAGAGAGAGAGAGTCGTCACCTAGGAGAAAACACAAGACGTAGCAACGGACGTACCTTTCCCTCCAAGTCCTCGTTGATGCGGTAGTGATAGACGCGACCTTCGTAGCGCAGCGAGATGCTCCGCTGGCCAGGGCTGGACTCGGACTCGCGCACCAGGAAGCTGCCATTGATGCCCGACGACAGGAGGTACTCGGCGGCGTTGCGCGCGATGGGTCCGTGGTACCACGAGTGCTTCTCCAGCGAGTTGACCGGCGTCACGTAGTTACTGGGCACCCAGCCGACGTTGCCCGAAGACGTGTGCGCCTCGCACCACTCCCCGCTCTTGTTGTAGCTCATGATGCGAACCTGTTCACCTGTCGATCCAAACTGACAGTTGTAGGGAACCTGAACAGCTTAGAAAGTCATTTGTATGCAACAAGCTTTTAATTTGGGAATGTTGGTAAGAGAAATCTATCCATAAAGGCATATTTCACTGCCATAACTCTATCTTCGTTTAATAAACACGACCGCCGTAACAAAACTACGACTCGCTGCAAACTTTGAATAACTTTTATTATGGATACTCGTAGCTCGATCAAAATCAATTTCAGTTGGAAGTTAGTTATGTGTCGGTGGAACTTTGTGGCTGTCCAACTTGTGTTCTGCAGCGGTTCTCACTCAATTTTGCAATGCATGAGCAAGTTCTAGTTGGTTCACAACGCCAGCGACGTTACCTTTGCAAACCATATAGTGAAACTTTTCCAATAACAACGCAGACACCACTAAATCGTAACTGAACTTTGACAACGAAGAATTTGAAGATTACCCAAGTAATGATTGAGACAGTAAGTATACTGTACCATAATGTGCAGGTCATTAACAATATACCCATAATAATTGGTGTAGGTATTGTAAGGCGATCATTGTAGGAAAGGAGACGCGGGGGATGAGTTCAAAGTTAACGCATTAATTGTTCATTGATTGCCTCCCCTGGTCAGATATAACGCTATTATACGGCAGAGCCCAAGCTCTATTGTCTCATGTAACCAAATGATTCCGCCACGCGATGCCTAATTGGAGCTCGAGCATGGTTCCGTAGTGGATGCTTCAGTCTTGCAGGCTCTCACGTAATTGGATTGTCAACGATATCTCGCTACGGAAGACTCGGGAATATTACGGTTACAATTATTTTAGTTTCGGAGAAAAACTACAACCTACATATTCTATAACCATGTAAACATTCATGCGGTATTGGTTCATTGGTGCGATGATGCGGTTCGGTGCGGTTGGGTGCGGTTTTAAGCGGTGGTAGCCTAGTGGGAGAACGTCCGCCTTCCAATCAGAAGGTCGTGAGTTCAAATCCCAATGCAGGCACGTACCAATGTGTTTCTTGTAAAACATATGTACGTAAGTATCACTCGCTTTTCGGTGATGGAAAAATACGTGAGGAAACCCACATACCAACCCAAGAATTATTTCGGAGGTAGGTACCTACCTACCTCCGAAATAATTCTCCGGGTGGTATCACCTGATCCACCAATCCGGATCTCACCCACGTGGTGGATTATGGCCTAACCCTCCTCACGAAATTAAGGGGAGACCCGTGCTCAGCAGTGAGACGATATGGGTCGATGATGACGATGAAACATTCATTTATGGGTTAATATCTAACAAACATTACATCAAGTATTCAACTATGAGAAGGTATACACATACGCATTTAAAATGACGCAAGGACGCGCGTCTGGATTATAAAATATTCAACTTATATTAAATGTAAAGGGACAATATATTTCCATTTTTACTGGCTTTAGTGTTGTGGTTTTACAGAAATTTAATTAATTTAATGATCTTAGACTAATATTACTGGTAGACACGCTACCATCGATTCTATTCTTATATTCAGGCAAACGTTCCGGGACGAAGCAAGAAATTATCTCGACAAAATCAGGTAATATATAAATTTTTAATCGACCTGACACGAAAAATAGACCTTCATTACAATCTATCCATATTATAACTTATTCATTGAGCCCATTCCAATGGGCCCAAACCAGATAGGTACTTCTGCTGTAAGTTGGCGAGGAGTTGGGCATCCTGCAGATTCCAGGTGATGCTACAGCATCAGGTCAAGGTTACAATGATCTTCCAATGATATCATTATAGACCTGTGGAATTTGCTCAGATCCTTTCATCAACTACAAAGTAGCTGATGATCTTCAAACAGCTGAACAGAATTTCTTGAAACGTAGCTTAGAACACTTTCGATAAAGACACCTTTAAAACAAAAAATAAAAACTAAATCAAAATCGGTTCATTCGTTTGGGAGCTACGTTACTTCAGAGAGATACACTATTACACATACACAGATACCAGTTACACAAATACACAGATACACAAATACACCGATACACTTATACACAGATACACATTACACAGATACAAATTACACTTATAACACCCCTCATTTTCGTCGGGGGTTAAAAAGACTTTTACCTGGTCGTCGAAAAGCACCCTCTGCAAACATTGAGTTAACATATTTATTAGAATGTAATTTTAATATTAACAATTAACAATACAAAGTAGTATAAAACTTAGAGATAATAACCCTGCGTGTTCGGACTGGATCGAGAGATTGATGGAAATTTTTCTACGAACTTTATGACTTAGACAAAAATTAACACATGTAAATGGGAAAATAGAGGCAGACCTTTCTTGAGGCTGAGTTGGTTCTCCCCACCCGCCTGGAAGTCGTACAACGCCACGAACAGCTGCGGGTCGTCATCGTCGTGGTGCGCCAACAGGTTCTCCTTCGACGTCCACCTGCCGGCGAAGCACCAATTTTAATAAAGTAAAGGCCCGGGCGCCCGTGGTGTCTAATAGCCTTACCCTTCTCACGAAAGTGGAGGGAGACCCGTGCTCAGCAGTGGGACGATATGGGTTGTTGATGAGGAAACATTTTCAGGGCTTAGGTTCAGTAATAATTTACTAGGGAACGAATACCAATCGGCGATACGACGTCCACACGTTATAGTAATATCTATGTACTGGCCCTCACTGGGAGGGCAATGGTCAGGGGGGGGGGTAACCACGTACTTATTCTTATTCCATGCATTTCATTTTAAGGCCATAAACTGAACGGCCTAGATTGGCACCACACACTCATAAATGACAAACGTGACGTGACGTCACTTAAAAATAGACCGCAGAGAATGATATGGAGCTATATAATAAACTTCCATAAATGCAAATAAATTGTTCCGATCTCTTTGGTTAAAACGTCTCTGGTCGTCTTATGAACGCTGAGCGATATTGGCGGTGACACTTAGCAGGGCAGTTCAGTTTAAGGCCTTAAACTGGACGGCTTTAACTGTTCGGGGTGAGGCCCCAGGTACTTCGCGTAAAAGTATTGCTAGTACGAACATTGGTAAAAAGTTTAACAAAACAAGCGAACGACGATATGCCGATTGCACGGTGCCTACGTGCTGTTTCAGAACTGCGCATTTTAACAAGCACAAAAAAGAATAGCACAAACTGTGGATGTCTATACTTGTACAGTATCAGGCTAGTTCCCTTTTGGCAGCACGTGGTCGTTATTGGGCGAAACGTTTGGATTAGTTAGACTATGTCGGTACTACGCGATCTACAGCCACTTCAATTAGTCCTATCATAGCTTTATTATTTTCCTGCTTTCATATCTGACATTAAGATTTAATTTATCGAACAAACAAATAATTAAATAATAATAATAATCATGCTACCTTAAAACTAACCTAAAATAAAGCCAACTACCTAAGTAACAAACCGCTACCAGAACCCCAATAATATCTCAGCAAAATACTGTCAAAGTTCCGATTGACAGCCAATCTCATTAGTTTCAAAATGGCGTTCTAATTATTAAAATATAGTTGCATTCTACAAGCCATCTCATTAAAATTTTAAAATGCCGTCCTCCTAAATAGGTTATTCAACGTCAAACGCTTACGGTGCCTTGTAATCTATCGTAATGTGACATGTTTAATCAATTCACAATTCGATTCAAGTTTCAGTCAATTTGTAGAATTATTAAGAGAATTCAAACTTAAATAAAGAGAGAGAAAGAGAAATTAAACACACACGTCTGGGTTTCGCCGTACAACGGGCACGTAAGCTGCGCACAACTGAGGTGTTTTCCCGCACCCGCGTAAAGTTATAAAAACAGAACATCTGTGTTTTCAGTAGTGAACGTATCAAATCATTCCGGTTCACAATTCTTCACAGTTCACAGTTCTCAAAATGTCCCTCACGTTTTAATTAAGTATTAATTATAAAACAGCAGTACCTACCAATGATGTATAAAGTTGGCTTAATATGCCATTGATGTGTAATTACGAAGCTTTCTCTCGATAAATGGCTCCAAAGCTCATAAGCAGGCAAAGCCAGATTAAACGATTGGCGAATGAACAAAACTGTGCGAGAGGAGGGTTCGGATGATTGAGGGTGAGATGCACACGGCACTTCACAAAGCCTCTCACATGTACCTGCACATGGGGGTAGGCTGCACGAGGGGGTAAAGTGGAGCGCACATTGTTAGGTTCCGTGAAACGTCCTAGGTAGATGTAGATAGCTCGTTACCCGTGGAGGCGTGAAGCGAGCCTGACGCTGCTCTGCGCGGCACAAGGGCCTCTACCTAGTAACTCATGGTTTATGTCATACTCGTATAACTCAGTCGGTTGTAATTTTTGATTATAATTACGTAATAAAAAAATACGTAAATTACGTAATCATTGTTTGTAGATCAAGCTTGCCTTCTCGATTGATCTTAGGGTGGGTGGGACTGAGAGCTAGTACGACTTCAGATACAAAGTTTGGTGGACCAAAAATTACGACACAGTTTTTAACTTAGGCGGTTTCCTTTTATGAACTTTCATGAAAAGGAAACCAGTTAAGTGTTTGTTGTGAACTTTTCATGTAAAAGGAACCAGTTAAACCAACTTTGACAAAAACATTTTTTCAATGAGAATTTTTAACAATAAAAACACGAACGGTAGGAGAAAAAAGGTTGTTGGCTGTTGTGAAATTAATTTCAAGTTATATAAAAAAGGAACAAACTGAAAAATACTTGCTCAAAAACCTTAAGACTTAGAACCAATATAATATTGGAGCAAGTTGTCGAACATTTCCCTAATGTGTGAGTAATTTATTAGCAACCTGTTGCCGCTATCTAAAAGCTTCGCGGCGCGGGAGACGACCAGGGGAAAAATAGAGATGTGTGTCAAGCGAGATGTGTCCTCAATTTTTCAAACGTATGTCAATTATTATCACCTGATGGAAAACGGAGAATTCTTAATTCATCTAGATGTCGCTCTATCGCCTTGGTCATTATTGTTGAGTAACTAGAAGATATCTGTATTTATTCAGGTATCTGGATCATTTAGCATACCGGTGAGTCATGAACTTCTCCTTCTAGGCTGGCCACTCTCGAATACTATCTATCTATTCAGCTCTGTCTTACAGCTTCTGTCTCACGCCATTTGTTCCGGCCCCGTGCAAGGCTCATCCAGTCTGTTCCTGCGTCCTACCGACCATCGGGCTGGTGATCGTTGCACTCCTCTTACCACTCCATTATTGTTTGTTAGCCGAATAATGGGTTAAAATATACTTGTGTTCTGAAAATTAGGTGTACCTGTTAGCAGAATCAAGGGGCTGCGGTGTGCCGGGCGCGGCGCAAGCCCCCTCGCTGTCCGGCAGGTCGGGGATGTGCGGCAGCGGCCGGCTTTGGAGCAGCGCTTCTGAAACAGAACCGACGCCGGACTTACTTCTACGGTCTACCTGGTACCAATCAACCAACCTACATTCAAGTTACGCTGCCGTCATCCGATTTCCATTGCCAGTCTATCTATTGGAGACTTACTTTGACTTAGATATTTGCTATTGAATTGAAAAATTATTGGCTCTTTACAATAACCAAAGGAATGGGCTCGTAGTGAAAATAAGCGTGTGTGTGTAATAGTATACACTCGTAAGAAGTGAAACTATTCCTTCTTATTTGTCTCTAATTCCGACCCGTCAAACACGCGATGTCATTCGTTTGGTAAACGTCATGGCTCGTGACGGTCGAGCGTAACAGAAAAGTGTGATGATTGCTATAAAATGTCTCCCATACGCCAATAAAAAAATAAACATAACATTTAGCTTTCCCAAAAAACACACTTCTATCATCTATGGATATATGTATTATTTAAGATTGAGCCTTTTAAGAAACCAAACACAAAATACTGCTTCGGTCATATCCTCAATACTTGTCTCCCTCCAGTAGGAATAATAACAGCAGGGAGCTGGATGCAATTGACACAGACGGTAGCAGATTGAAAGTCCTACGGATGTCAATGTAAATCTGGCGATGACATAATGATAGTTTTCGTTATTCCCATTCAAAACAGATTTTATCAGGATCAAACTGCCGTCAGTAACTTGTTCGGAGTTGATACCTTGCAGACATCTTTATAATATAACTACATAGAGGTGGTGGCGGAGCGGTAACTTGTACGTACTTCGTCCCAACGACATCAGATTCGAGTATGGATTTCCAATCGCTTCGCTTTGTAGTATAATCTGTCGGTCTCTGTTGTTATCGAATGATAGCGGTGGTTAAGCTGGTTAAGCCAAGATTTTATCTACAGGAACACTTTCCTGGGTTTACAATAAAATTTGTACAATGTAAGACTAAAACAAAAATCAAACGGAATGGCTCATCTAAAGAACCATTGTTGCTACACTTCGGCGATTGGACAACTATCAGGGGCCTCACCACGAACAGTTAAATCCATCCAGTTTAATGCCCTAAACTGAACTGCCCAGATAACTGTCACCACCAATATCGCTCAGCGTTCATAAGTCGACCAGAGACATTTATCCAAAGAAATCGGATCTATTTGTTTGCATTTATTGGATTTTATATAGCTCCACCTCATTCTCTTTCTCTCTCATTCTCTGCAGTATATTTTTGAGTGACGTCACGTCACGTTTGTCATTTATGAGTGTGTGGTGCCAATCTAGGCCATTCAGTTTAAGGCTTTAAAATGAACTGGATAGAGTAAGAATAAGTACGTGGTGACCCCCCAGGATGTTCGAACCTCTATGGGCAATGTCTATTGGAGGTCTTAAAACTACACACTTCGCGAGCCATCATTATTATGCCGATATACATTGCGACATTACACGTGGACGAAAAGCTGAATATAAAACTCTTTTATTTTTGCTCTGACATAAATCGAGCTTTGTAATTAACCCTTTCGAAATATTTGTCGAGTTTGCTTAAACTTCTATGACTTCTTATTTTCAAAGGCCCGTAAGTTTGAATTGTTTTCTGAGAAATTGTTGGGAAACCAGAAAAGGTCAACGGATAGAGATGTTAAAATATTGGGTCCTTACATATTTAATTGGCGTTTTGTTGAACTGGCCACTTTGATCTCAAATATTATCTGGTTAGGAATTCCAAATTTAAATGTATTTTAAATTTACATTTGTCTATTTATGTTTCGAATTTAGTGATTAATTTGTTTTCGCAGCATTTGAGACATTGTTCTTTTCACAAAATGGAAAACTTAAAATATCGCGTTATTTACGAATATGAGTTTCACCGTGGCATCAGCGCTGCAGTAACAGCTTGAAGAATTAATTATGTGTATGGGGTTGCTACTATAAAAGAAAGCACGGTACGTTTATGGTATCTACGCTTTCGTTCTGGAAATTTTGACCCACAAGAACGAGGGAATTTGGAATCGTATTGTTTGTTATTTGTGCCGAAAAATGGATCCTTAATGACATTCGGAAACGTTCATCACAATGGTGGAACCCAGGAGAACCGGCCAAATCCTGTCCCAAGCGAAAGTTTACCCAGAAAAAGGTACTGGCGAATATTTGGTGGACCAGAGCTGGTGTCATACACTACAGCTTTCTAAGCTAAGCACAGCAGCTAAGCTTCTGGCCAGACGATAACGGCATATCGGTATACGACACCCACCATACTCCCCGGACCTTGCTCCAACAGCTTACCACTTTTTTCGGAATTTGGACAATTTCTTGCAATTAATAAAATTTAATTCCGTTGAGGTTGTCCAACCCGCCTTCAAAGATTTTATTGATTTTCGCTGCCAGAATTTTTTCAGCAATGCATACTAGGGATGTTACGGAGATGGTTCAATCGGAACCTAAGTCGGAGTCGGAGGTGGTGGTAGAAGAGCGATGTGTCAAGGGCAGGCCTCATAAAATAAAATAGTGCAAACATTATTCAATCAGCCTGTTTAATTTCAATTAAACAATAATAAACTTACTTGACATGAGCAAACAATATTAATGTTTTCAATAACAGTTAGCAAATTAAATCAAATAAATCGTCTATGAAAGTAGCAAGACCTCCGATTAAAACCTCCGATTCAAAGATGTCGGAGCCGAAGTCGGAACCGGACGTGTAATATCAATCGGAAGTTCCGAATTATCGGAGTCAAAGCTCCGTAACATCCCTAATGCAATAAATGAACTACCTATAAAATGGCATAGATAATAATGGTACATACTTTGATTGATTAAATGTATAATTTAATAATATTTTTTCGTTTTACTTTTTCCGTGCTAAACGCTAATTTCTTATGTGAGCAGCTAATATTTGGTTTCGTGACTTACTTTTTTAAATGACATGGTAAAGGACATACATAAAGTATGTAGGTCCAAAGCATATCCTAAAAGCAAAACAATGACATTGTCTGTTAGGTCTTAACACTAAATACTTTGCGAGCCATAATTATTATGACGTCATTCATTGCGATATTTCACGTGGACGAAAAGGTGAAATTTTGTTTTTGCTCCTACGTAAAACAAGCTTTGTAATGAACTCTTTAGAAACATTTACCAAGTTTGCTTAAACTTCTATGACTTCTTATTTTTGTATAAAAGCCCGTAGGTTTGAAAAGTTTTTTGAGGAATTGTTGGGAAACCAGAAAAGGTCAACCCGACAGAGATGTTGAAATATTTGGTTACGTGACTTATTTTTTTAAATCAACTGGTAAAGGACATACTGACATAAAGTCCATAAGTACATAAAGTAGGTACATCGCATATCCTAAAAGCAAAATCCTAAAGTTAAACTACTCAACAGATTGAAATCTGATTTTACTCTTAGGTAGCAGGGACTGGCATTTTTTTTTATGTGGCATTAAAATCCAATAGATAGAAATCTAATAGTAAAACAGATAAAATAATTATACATAAAGTTTATCAAAGATAGGTTAGGTTAGGTTACCTAGGTTAGGTAATGTTGTACGATAGTAATGTGTTCAGTAGTTATGTGTGGGTTCGTTTTCGCGCTTCGTTCATCCGATTGAGATGAGAAAATAAAAACATGAACCGAGTCACGGCTAACAGCTAGTGTTTAAATAAACATTAATTACTTTCTATAAGCGTATCGTGTATACTGTAACATCGAATCAAGGAGTGCTGTTAATTAATCGTTTTCTATGGTTCTGAAAAAGTCTGGCGCGCCTCTGGCCGACTGCGTCATCGCAGTCACTACCTTTGAATCAAACAACTGTATCTGGGATTTATTTACTGGCTGAAACATCCAAATGAATGTATCCGTGGCTGGCGGGAGCACAGTGACATGTCGGCATACGTGTTTTTTTTATTAGATTAATCGGTCCTACGCATTAAGATCTTATATGAAAAAATGTACAGCTCCAAATATACATAGCTTTTGAAGCCACCTACTTTGGTCCTTTGTTGACATTTCCCGTTTTAACGTCTTTTAATTGACAAAACCTGATGTCAAAGTAACGATTCACATGTTTTTGTGAACGAACATTGACATTTTGTTATATCAACCTACACTCAGCAACCAAAATAATATTCGTTATACTAATTTACCGATTTACCAAAGTCAAAACATTAAAACGGCCGCCCTGACATATTGCTATTTTAGATATGTCAAGTTATTCCAGACACGGATTTAAAAATACGTGTAAGCTAATCATCCCCGAGACTGTCCATTTAAATGGTATTTAGTTTGTCATTTATCCATTCTAAAAACGTCAAAACAATAAGTTAACTATTACGATTTGAATCGGGGCGGTCAGCCCGCCAAGCCTAGATTAGGGCAAAATAACCAACTTTTAATATAAATTTTATAAGCTAAACTAAACCAATTTCCATATTACTACTGAAGTACAACAGTCGTCGACGACATTGACCCGCATTACATGAAAGTAAATGTGTATTTCTACTGGAAATGTCCAAATGATAATTACATTTTTATCTCAATAGCGGCGACTTTCAGATAAGTTTTTGTCGTACTGAATAAGTACCATTTGTTTATCAATGAGCGATAACGTAGCGTATAGTGTGAAGGGTACGTGAGTCAGCCTCAGCGGCGATAAAACTAAATCAGTATCCCGCAGACGGCTATCCTATCCCGATCTGGTCTTATGCCTATCAGTGTTGGATGGAAGAGACGGTTAAAAATAGTCGGCAATTAGCCATCCTTCGCATGGAGCTTGGCTACAACCCGGAACGAAAATAACATTCAATATTATATTAGTAGCTATTACCCGCGACTTCGTTACACAGTGGCATTTCTTAAATCGATATTTTCAGACAGTTGTCTGTCAAATCCTGACGGCCTAATACCACTACCCCATGCCGTATGTATGCAGTACTAGTACTATGCGTCTTCTGTGTCGAAAGTTCAGGTTTTTGGAAATAAAATTAAATTTACAATTTTTGGGTACTATGGCAAAAAAAAAAACAGATTCTAAGCCACCGAACAGCAAAACCGCATGGCAATCGGTTCAATCATTTTCTTAACCCCCAATGCAAAAACGACGGGGTGTTATAAGTTTGACGTGGCTGTGCGTTCGTGCGTGTATGTGTGTATGTGTGAGCGTGTGTGCGCGTGTGTGGCTTTGAAGCTCCCAAACGGATGAACAGATTTTGATTTTGGTATTTTTTTTTAAATCATGCGAATACAAAGAGACCTTTTCCATAAAACTTATATTTTTGCTCAGTGTTCTCTTTCCTCCTCGTAGATATGTGTCATTGCTGGATACAATAGAGTTTTAATTACTGTTGCCTGACGGGATCCTTGCCAGCATATACGACGATTAAGTCTTCAAGACTATTTTTTTTAAATTATAATCATAGGCGTAAATTATTCCGCATAAGCGAAAGTATATCTTACCGCACGCAATTTCAACGTAACATGAAACGGGTGCATTGCGACGCTATCAAATGAAATGTGAAGCACATTTTAACACGTTCACTGCTGAAAACACAACTTTCGTGTTTTTTATAACTTGCCACGAGTACGGCAAAACACAACAGTTGTGTTTGTTGTATGGGAAAACACTAAGGCGCGTGCAGAGCCGCACCCGTGACTAAACAAGCAAAACGGCTCAGCAGTCAAAGTGTTAATGCCTAACTAAAGTGTGTTAACTTCACACTTTAGCAGCCTTCCCTTGCCCTTCCACCACTTTATCCTGAGATGAGTTTGGATAAGACAGCGAGCAGTTTAACTGGCTATCTTTCCAGTGAATGCAGCAAGCAATAGTGACGAGAGCGTTACGTGCAGCTTACCAGCTGTTAAGAAAAATGTTATTGAACGTGTTCTGTTCATAACAAGCTCTGGCTATCGGAGAGATAAAAATCAAGCTCTTCTTTATAAAGTCCGGATCCGCCCGACGCGAATCTAAGGGAACTCGATCCGAAGTTTCCCTTGTACTATAATGTAGTTGCTAATAGGAGCATCGTTCAACTTTTAACTTTGAAAAGAACTTCGTCCAAGTTATCCGTATTTTCTCAGTATCCGATCGGACGCAGTGCACAAGCGTTCGAAGCCCTCGGCGGGTCTGCCTTTGAAACCTGTTGACTTTAGTTTAGTCCCGGGTCCGAGGCAAACTTGTCAGCCGAGCTCACGGAGGGAGGCATTACCATGGATATTGAACAAGTTTTCCTCATGTTTATAGAAGAATATTAAAATTATTACGCTGTCTTCTTTAGGAAAATTGGATTGGATAGTCGGCACCTATTGTCACGTTACATACATGCATCATAGGTGGTATTTATAAGTGGCCTGCAAAAGTATTATTATATTTAAGTACCTACCTACCATAATAATGAAAATAAACTTCCGAGTTTGAGGATAATTCACGGTTTGATTGAGTAGAGCAGTGAACCGTGTATACAAAAAATGCGGTGAGCGCGTTTAATAATGACGATAATATATCTACAATACTGACAAGGGTAATATAAATTTTAAGTTTCAGTATTAGATACAATTTGCTAAGGCGTATTATTTATGATTTATTTCCAGTATGAGGGTAGTTGTACCTTGGCTCAACAAATTTAAATGGGGTTAAATGTTTCTCAATTTTTTCGTATAATTTCGTCATTTAGGCAATACCTAGGTAGAGTTAGTGAAAACGCGTATAAGCCTTTTTAATAAGTGCAGGTCTCTAGAGCTACGCAAACGCACGTGAAGTATTTCGTTTCCATAAAACAATAGGCACTATTTGAAAGGGATTTTAGCTCATATCATTAGAATGCGACGTGGGACGAATCGAATAACGTCATCAGAACTCGTCCCGGAAAAACGGCGATCATTCACCACGCCGAGAGATGTGCGATGTCGTATATTACATGAACAAAGATTAATATAATCAAAACGTTAGTTCAGTACGGAAGAACACAGGTAGCGTGTGATAAGGGCGGACGTGATTGAGTTCGCGCCGCGGTGTCTCTGGGACAATGGTCGAGCCACGTGCGTTCATGTGAGTCACGCGCCGCGGGAGACGCCGGCTATGCCGCGCGGCGCGCCGGCGGCGGCGGCGGTCGAGGCGTGGTGGTTTGGTCAAACCTTTATAGAACATGGTATTGCATTACATAGGGAGATTTTTTTCATACTATAATGTATAGGACATGATCGACGCAAATTATTTTTCGTTAAAACCAAATTATTTTATAAATATTTTATAAAAATATTATGCTAAAGATTGAATTTTACTTTAGTGAATTTGCTGGTATTATAATGTAGTTGCTAATAGGAGCGTCGTACAACTTTTAACTTTTCAAAGAACTTCGTCCACGTCGTCACCTTTTTAAATGCAGGAGAAAATAAAATTTTACGAGCATGCGCTAAAATGAACGTTATTCAAAGGTGGTTTGGATCGACTGTTGCTCCGACGCGGATCGAGCTGCTAACTTTTACTTCGGTTTTATCCTTCCAAATATGCGTCAGGCTAAGGTGCAGTGCAGACACTCCTCGCCTGCAAATAATTTGCACATCGCGGAAGCTCTCGAGCCGACGTCAGGGTGCCACATTCAAGGGTGAATCACGTGGCGACGAGGGGGGTTGCATGTTACTAATACGCTGATGTGTAATGCAAGACTATGTATGTATCAGTGACGCGTTTTAATAAATCAATCCCTCGTTAGTCTAAAAACGTCCGGCTGCGTCTTGTCGTCCAGCTCAAACGGTAATTCAAAGTTTTGGTTTTGAAAATTTTAATATGGTTTGTCCTCAAAAAACACATTCCTAGTACATAATAGTACTAAGACTACTTTGGATCGGATGTAGTGCATAAAGCACTAAGAAAATACGGATCGACCCCCGACATTATCACATGAGCTCGGTTTTTATTTCTCCAATACTGAGCGCTTATAGCGCACACGTGCAATAATATTTTTCCTGGCAGCCTAGCCGGTAAGCTCATCGCGTCATTATCGTTTGCTGCATTCACTGGTAATTCCATTCAATTCATCTATCGATATAATATTCTATACATATAATCTATATATATAAAAATGTTATGTTGGTTTGTGTACGCTTCAAATACTCAAAAAGTTTTGCACCGATCGAGCTGAAATTTTAGCATGATATATAATCCGCATCAAGGATTATTTTTGTCTATTTTTTTTATCAGTGACATATCAGCGAATGTGCGAATGTGCCACAGCGAAGCGTGCTAGGGTACAGCTAGTGATCTATAAAAATGAATCTCTATTTCCCTTGTTCACGCCACGCCCTAACTTGCGAGCGACTCGACCAATTCGGTAATTTTTTTTTCAAATATTTGTTGAGGTCCGAGGAAGGTTCTTATAAAGAGCAAAATTGTAAAAGTTGCTCGGAAAATTGGACAAATTGAGAAAACCGAAAATGATTCTTTTATGAGATTTTTGCTGTTATTCCAAAGTAATATGGTGTTTTTTTTTTACATATTACAAGTACAGTGACAAAATATTGTACCAAATTATTGATAAATATAAAATTGGTAGCTTAATTATATTGTTATAAATCTATATTAAATGCATATGAAGCTGAATGGCGAAGTTGTATTCAGTATGTATAATACTTAAATTTGTATGGGACACTACCCATTGTAGGTATAGGGAAAGCCTACAATCGTGAACCTTAAAAATATAGGTAAGTATCATGTCACCTTACCCCAACAGCTTGCAAAGCAGAACATGACAAAGTTTCAATATCTTGTTACAGGCAACGGACCAACCGTCGTCATTGTGGTCGTTCACATGAATAAATCACTGAGTATTAGAATAACATTGAGTGGATCTTACTAGTTGACTCCAGTATTGAAACACTGATATGAATACTATCTTTTTATTTCAAATCTATAGTAAAGTGCCTCAAAGCACCGATCCACAAATCCGCCCAAAACCAGACAAGACGCGCACACCACTCGTTGAAATCCAACGACGGAAGGAAATTATAATCACTTTAAATCTTTGCTCAGCAGAAAACAGTTTTCCTGTCAGGAGTAGTTATCATGCTATTTATAAACGCAAAGTCATTTCATAGGGATTGAAAAAACGATCACATAATTAACTTGAAACATATAAGAAATTAAATAAACGCTTAAATTATTAGACCATCTGGATGCAGACGAACACGCATGGTAGTTTTATATTGTTCTGAAATATACCCTAAGTTCCCACGGACGATACTCGAGGCTCTAATTGAAAGAAAAAAGTGCTAATGGCATACAAGGTCAATTCACATTTCCAAATATCTAGGTAGATAAATACAAACAAGCACCCTGCTAGGGTGTTGCAATATGAGGGCGGCACTATATCGCGAAAAGTCCTTGACGGCACCATAGATAGCTTTGAAGCAGTAGAAAATAGTGATATTGTCTTATGAGTTATGCCCTTTGATGTCACTTAGCAAACATTCACACCTCACTAAACTTGTCTGTGCATTTTAGCTGGCTCAATATCCGCGCGTGCCTAGAGTCATAAAGCGGCAAACATGCCGCCTGCTGATTGGTACCTTATTATGCAGAGTCAGTCTTCGAATCGATCCCGCCCACTGCCGTCGGACGGACCTCGAACTAACTTCAACTAGACTAAAATGCCGGCAGAATAACATTTCCAAAATGAATTACAAATATGTAAAACATTCGCGCTACTATTAAATATAAATTATAATCTGAGACGCTGCTTGTTTCGAAAACATTACAATTTTAACTAGGTACAAAGGAATGCGAAATGAATTCAGCATTTTTTTAAATATTTTTTTCCTTGAAAGAAATACTTACGTTTCACCTTTTAGGAAAAAATTTTTTTTTTGCTTCCCACGTTTAGGGAGGCTATTTGCCGTGCTTCATACAACTTCATCGAGCGCATGCACGTGGATTCGTATTACGTAACGCTAATGACGGGCCCTTGTCAAATTTCTGGCATAAATGTCAAAAGACTTTTACACAACAATTCCGAAAGTAAGAAGACCGCCAACTGTTCCGTGGGTCCATACATTTCAGGAAAAGTTACACAAAAGGTAACAAAATTTTCGGAACACATAAAAGTGCGAACTTCGCTACATTAATTTTTTTTTTCCCCTCAAAGAAATAATTACGTTTAACCTTTTAGGAAGCCATGCAAAGAAGTCTAAAAGTTTTTCTTTTGTTTAAATTTTTTGCTTTCCACATTCATTATTAGCCAAAATGTCGAGTAAATATTTAAACAATTCAAGTATTTTTTTGTAATAATGTTAAAATGCTGAATTTCAATTAGGTCACGCTTCATTAAAGTAGAGGATGCTTCATTAAAACACCCTGGGAGATTTGACTACACTCGCGCATATTAAATAACGAAGATTTAACAGTTAAAATTCCACCAATATCAAACATCAACACACAAAGAAACACAAGTGTGAGGAAAAATACAAAATCCAGGTGTAATTTTCGATTTCCCATCAAAACCACCATGAAAGTTATTCGCGACGTAACGGCGGCGTAGACTTAATCTTTGCCGTGGCCTGTTAACACTTTCACTGCTGAGCCGATTTGCTTGTCTAACCACGGGTGCAGCTATGCACACTTCATAGCGTTTTCCCATACAACAAACACAGCAGTTGTGTTTTCCCGCGCTCGCGGCAAGTCATGAAAAACACGGCAGTTGTGTTCTCAGCACTGAACGTGTTGAAAATGTAACTACACTAAAATGCCGGCAGACTAACATTTCCAAAACGAATTACAAATATGTGGTACTATTATAATCTGGGACGTTGCTTGTTTCGAAAACATTACAATTTTAACTAGGTACAAGAAATGCGAAATAAATTCAGCTTTTTAAATTAAACCTCCTCGCTGAAATTTCACTTCGAATGAATGCTTGCAGATTTTAGCTTGGGCATTTTCATTTTAAACGAAAATGTCTCTACTAATTGCGTGCACTTTGAAAATGACAGCACTGCTCCAGGCAGTTTTGGCATCTCATTTCATCTTCTGATGCTAAGTTATATTTGTAACAAAATAGTTTGTCTAGCCACGGGTGCGGCTCTGCACACTCCATAGTGTTTTCCCATACAACAAACACAACAGTTGTGTTTTCCCGCACTCGCGGCAAGTTATGAAAAACACGACAGTTGTGTTCTCGGCACTGAAAGTGTTAACACGTTCACTGCTGAAAACACAACTGTGGTGTGAACCGTATGGAAAAATACTATGGTGTGTGCGGAGCCGCACCCGTGGCTGGACAAGAAAATCGGCTCAGCAGTCAAAGTGTTATAATACTACAGTATATAAATGTAAATGTAAGAGCCAGTACGCCCAGTACACTACAGTAGTGTTAATCACAAAGCTCTAGCTCGAATGGAACTTAAGACAAAAATCAAACAAAAAAATAAAGATTATAAATTCATTGTTACAAAGGTGAGAAACAAAACAAAAGCTCATGAAGTGGCATAGCAAGCCTTGTCTAGCTATCCTTAAACGGCATTTGAAATGCTCACAGTGGTTCAATTCAGCGAGCCGAGGGGAGCTACCCTTTGAGTCTACCCCTTTAACGTTAGTAAGCTATACCATTCAGTAGGACTAAATCCAGTCTACCGTATTGGTATCCTGTTAAACACCCAATGTGTAATGCCTACCTTCATCTCGCTTCGATTAATTGGATTTTAGTAATGAGTTATTTCTTAATATAAAAATGTACTATTGACCATTATTGTGATTGGTCGAATAATAAAAACTCAAAACATAAAAATCCTAATTTGTATTGTATTGGTGAAAGATTTTAATTTGTTTTTTTTTTTATATTTTTTTTTTTTAACAGACGGTGTTAAATTGCTCTTTCGTCAATGTAAATATGACACATGGCAAATATCCCGTTTTCTATTACAATAAATATACTTTATGCGTATTACCACATGGCAAAGTAAAATTTTATAGAAATTTTTAATTTAAATATTTCGCGATATCTTCTTAAAATATTACGATAAATCCAAAATTATATAATGTAAAGCCGTTATCATTAACAAAGGTGGTATTTCAAACCGCATTTTCGTCGAGTAGGTATTAATAAATAAAGTTTCACATTCCCACAAGGGTGCGGAATGTGCGAGTAGGCGTCGAAACCCAGATCATAGGAACAGACATAAAAATATGTCGTCTATAAGAATGGCCGTGGTGGATTATGGCCTAAAACCTCCTCACAAAAGTGAGGAGAGACCTGTGCTCAGCAGTGGGACATTATGGGTTGATGATGATGATGATGATGATGATGATGATGATAAGTAGAGAGATATTAAATTCGATGCAGTAAATTTATCTACGCAAATTGTGATGAGATAGCATTGGATTAATTACCCAGCGGTCGTCGACCGGAAGGTAATCCAGCCGCCCTAACTTAATTACCGCACTCCCGCTGCAGTCCGCTGCAAATTTATTGACTGACTGTGGAGTGAGAGAATTATTATAGTTTCTTCATTTCTATGAAAACTAAAAAGGCTTCAATTAGAGTGTACTAGTTCTTCAAGCCTGTTTAGAATATTTACTTTTAACCAGTCGTATGTTATCTCAAGGATCCTGCCAGACAACAATTAAAAATTCATTGGGTTTAGTAATGAGATTTGAATTATTTACTGAGGAACTTAATGAGAAAATAATGAAACATTTAGGAAATGCGTATTTTTGGCACACAAGTGTCACGTAATTCTGAAAATGTTGCCATAAAAATACAGTTTATCGGAACCCCGTTAAATGATACCACATGATCAGAATTAGCAACCGAATATCTTGAACACAAACTGTATGAAACTTGGCCTGAAAAACGAAAAAGAAACAGCACCATGGCCGCATACTGACGCCATGTAATATTTTTCCGACATGGTTATCTTTGACTAAGTTTAAAATTTAATATTGCGGCGTGTAGAAGGGAATCAATTTTGTCATCTGGCCAGCTGAACAGATAATCTAGTTACGCGCGTGGGCCGTCACTTAGTACCATGGTCAACAGCGGTCGAGTTAAATCACTAAGGTTAACCGGAGGATAACCGAAGAAAATTTGCAGCTCTTTGAAAAAACGTCCAAATCAGCGTGTAATGCGACATGGCTGTTAGAACAAACAATCCGTCGGAAAAGCGTAAAATAAAAAGAGAAAATAACACTCTTCACAGAAGCGCAAGTGTACCGTTTACACAGAGATGGAGAGCCTAATTGTGCTAATGGCGACGGGGCTCGATTTGATACATCTCTATAGTCCTACAGCTCAGCTTCTTGCTGCAAATCGTCCATTTAACGCTTTGCGAGTAATCCGAGTACTGTGAGACAGCAGACGACTTGAAAGTACTCCTACTAAATGGATAGAAAAATTGCAATCGTTTAGAACTTTCTGGAAAGCGAGTCTGGCGTGCTTATTATGAGTTTCCATTCTGACGGATTTAAATGTAGCGGCAGAAATGGTAACAGAGCTTAGCTGCAATTGGGAGTAGATATATAATTGTTAATGTAAAAAAAACGGAAATCTGAAAAACCAGAACCGATGCAAACCCGTTTATCCGATCTGGGTAAATTACGATATTTCTTTATTTCTTCAGACAGGCATATGTTAAAATAAAATAGATTTAGAAAACCTATAAGTGTCCTCTCATATGAAGTAGACCACGAGCTTCAACGAACACAAATAGAAATACCTTTAAAGAAATCAGTAAGTTCCGCTTTTGCCACATTCATAAAACAGCCGGGTCGCAACGCCACTCGCTGCAAATCAAATTGTCGAGCGCGTTCCTGCATTTCAGGGCTGGGTGGCTGTGGGCGGGGGCGGGGGTGTTGCATGCCTTCCACACTGCACCCCCCGGAGGTGTGTAGGCAGGCAGGCACTCGGGTAATTAAATGACAGACCTAAATTGCAAATGTAAGCCAACGGCGATATATCCAGGAGCCTGCTACATTCAGCTCGACGTTACATTTCGTGATAGACCAACGATATTTATTATACACAGGTACACGACCTGTTATTAATAACAAACTAGATCCAACGTATTTTGGTAAGTGTTAGCGAATACCAAAGCTGTAAATAATTTCGAAGTCCTATGTGTAATATAAAATGTACGTAGAATATTTTATTTATGATACGACCACAGTACATATTCAATTATATCTAGTACATTGCCCAATTTTGTACAGTAAGGACATAAATATACCTAGGTATTATAATAGGTGATGTCCCTGTGCTAGGGTAGTATGAGTTTAAAAATTAAAATAGGAATAAAAATATAACGAAGCAAAATTGCGATAATATAAATTAAAAATAATCTATATATAAATAAAAA
This sequence comes from Campaea margaritaria, assembly GCA_912999815.1. Taxonomy (NCBI): domain Eukaryota; kingdom Metazoa; phylum Arthropoda; class Insecta; order Lepidoptera; family Geometridae; genus Campaea; species Campaea margaritaria. The sequence goes on from OU538788.1 coordinate 16,204,411, forward strand.
TGAATTACCGAAATGTTTGTACGCGCATAACTTACAAACGATACTGCACCAAATTGGATAAATCTTTTCATTGTGTATTCTTTATTGTCAGGACAAGGTTAGAACAAAAAAAAAATTCATAAAAATTAAACGGTAATATTTTTAAAATCTTTAAATATGAAAAGTGAGTGAGACAGAAGACAGTCCTATTCATTAAATAGTTGAACTGTGAACGGAACATTATGTATCATTAGGTACACCACCCATGCGAAGCCGGGGCGGGCAGCTAGTCATAAATACATATCGCTCATTTGCGAAAAGCAAATGAGCAAATGAGCGATATAACGATTGTGTATGGGAAGATCCATTGTTCTGAAGTAAGCTAAGTGTTTACATTCATAAGTTGCTATCCCCGCCGCCTGACTTAGTTCATTCATCTTAAGTGTCAGCAGCGGCGGGCGATGGATGGAGCCGCCCAACGACCCCCCGCTTCCCCTTCATAAGATTGTCGTGATCTTATGCTAAACGAGCAGACTGTCTAGGGAGGCTATTTGCCGTGCTTCATACAACTTCATCGAGCGCATGCACGTGGATTCGTATTACGTAACGCTAATGACGGCCCCTTGTCAAATTTCTGGCATAAATGTCAAAAGACTTTTACACAACAATTCCGAAAGTAAGAAGACCGCCAACTGTTCCGTGGGTCCATACATTTCAGGAAAAGTTACACAAAAGGTAACAAAATTTTCGGAACACATAAAAGTGCGAACTTCGCAACATTAATTATTATTTTTTTCCCCTCAAAGAAATACTTACGTTTAACCTTTTAGGAAGCCATGCAAAGAAGTATAAAAGTTTTTCTTTTGTTTAAATTTTTTGCTTTCCACATTCATTATTAGCCAAAATGTCGAGTAAATATTTCAACATTTCAAGTATTTTTTTTGTAATAATGGTAAACTGCTGAATTCCAATTTGGTGACAATTCAGTAAAGCGGAGGATGCTTTATTAAAACTCCGGGAGATTTGACTATAATCGTGCATATTAACGAAGATTAAATAGACACGATTCCTTCAATATCATACATTAGAATGTAAAGAAACACAAGTGTGAGAAAAAAAAACGGATGTGCAGAACACACGACTGAAGTAAAACTTCGCTATGAGAAAAAGAATATGTGTGCTCGCACCTCTCTCTCTCTCTTGCCCGTACAGTAATAAACGAAACGTAACTCTCTCTCTCTCCCTCTCTTTCTATCTTCACTAACTTATATCTCCCTCTCAACTTCATCGATCACACTTTTCGTAACGCTCTCGTCACGCATCCACCAGCATACTCCCCAAGTGAAGCGTGCGTCAAGAAGTTTTACTTCAAAAATACAATATCTACGTGTGATTTTCGGTTTCCCATCGAAACCACTATAAAGTTATTCGCGACTCAACGGCGCAGACTATATCTTTGCCGGGGCCTGTTAAAAAAAGACTAATGCGTTTTTGACCCTATTGCTAAATAAGACTTGGTGCCGAGTTAACGTTTCTTTTTGTCGCGGCAATATTGATACAGGGACGTTGCCAGGTGCGGCTGAACTGAAAGCTATACCGGCGCTGTCGCCCCTTCAACACGCGAGCTTACTGCCCACTGTTGCATAACAACCTGCTACGGAACAGATATGAATTTAATCCTGTGATCCCCGAGCTGCAATGGATACAGCCACTACCACACGGGCGGGATATTTTCGGTTAATTATATTAAATTGTCGCAGCATTATTCTAATAATGCGCTCGTTTTCCACACACCTACGGTTTAATCCTCCGATATTTTCTAGCCTCAATAACGCAGATGTGTGTGTAAAAAATCGCGCGCATCCCAATATAACTTGTACCACAAACAGGTATCGCAGTAACGTAGCGTCCTATTTCTATCACGGCTATATTATAGCAGAGGTGTGCAAAATCACGCGGAAGGTGATGGAGGAAAGGAAGATGAGAAGAAGAAGATGGAAGATCATGGAGGTGGTGGCAGAGCGGTAACCTGTGCGCTTTGCGACCCCCAGAGGCTGCACTACCTCATTCGAATAACAAACAAACCAACAATCACGAAGTTGGGCATCTACGTAATTAACTTTCTTGGTGTCGGGAACGGTCGCGTTCGCGCGAGCGATACAATCGCCTCCATGCCTACAAACTGCCGATCTCAGGGACGACGAGGCTGGTAGTTTAATTGAGACTAAACACGCCGCCGCCGTCGTTCTAATCTAAAACACCTTGTCTATTACTTGAATTGAGTTAATGACAATTAGTTTGTTGTTTCACTGATTATGGGCTGCTGCTTGAGTTTGTACGGATATAATGTATTTAGTGATTTTTCTCAAGTACATATATCATACCAGGGTCTAGTAACTGAGGTGTTGGTGGGAAAGTGGCGAGTGACGGCCGCGTGGGAACCTCAAACCGGTCCGTTGGCGGTGGCCATTCGGAGTCGTCTCGCGTGCCTGAATATCCACACTACCGGCGGACACCGCGCATTGGCCACATTGCTCTATAATGTACGTACACTCCTCATTACCATCGATAACATCATGACGCTGTTTTTATGGTTCCGCAGTGAAGGAATACTTATGTTTTCGTCCGAGTGGACAGAATTGACACCACTCACTCACCGTTCTGTTATTGATATCTTATTACCTTATTGATTTAGTATTAAGTTTATTGTTTTCTTATTTGTATCGAAATGGTAAATACTGGTGTTATTTGCTTTGTTTTGTTAAGGGCTACGGTCTCCCGCGAGGCAGGCATGGCCTAGTGCGGGGGGGGTCTTTAGTTACTTGTTTATTATATAAGTTTACTGTAATCAATCTTTTGGTAAAATAATTATTTAGTTTTTTTATATAATTTTTTTTTTCTTCGGTAACTGTAGGTAACAGCCTAGTAGTGTCTTCGAACAAGACCGCTAATGTGTAAAAAGTTTAAAATTTAACTTCATACTCTATGTACATCGCATGATGTCCTTACAAACATAACATACCGAATTCAAATAGCGCATAGTGATTCTGCTGAAGAGCATTTATCCAACAATACGCGCACCTATGCATAACGGAATAATATCGATTGATTCGACGCGGAGGCGCCCCTAGATGCACTGTGCTAACAAATACCTCGCCTGCAGACTACAATTCACTGCTTCCTTTTAACATCTTTCTAGAGTGGAAATAAGAATAATATCTCATAAGGGGTTTGGTGGGTTATTTTCACAGTACTTGAAGAAAACTTCTTAAACTACCCCACCAAAAGCTAACGATGAACCGACTGCTTAGCGTGAGGATTCTATGGGCAAATATTGGTGTTAACCACGGTTATTAGCTTTGAGTCCAGGAACCTCATCTATTCTTTGGTCTAGGCGTTTGTGGGACCATGGTCCTCGTTGTTTCCTATTTTCTAGATACAGGGATCTGTATCTATGTATGAGATCGTGACGCGTTATTTTCATTTCATGTATTCATACAGCGCCTATAAATGAGACAAAAAAATAAATCGCTGTTTGGACCCAATCCAGCGCGCCCTCGCGCCACCCACGTAGTCGTACAAAAAACGTTACCTTGTTAATGATGATTATTATACACTGGCATTATAGGCTCGCTGAGCTACAGTCATAACGTGAGGACTCAATAGCGAAAGCAGTGCCGACGTGCCGAGTAACAAGCAAATCAATAAAGCACGCCACGGCCGAAAAACGAAACTGACTGGTAAGTTGAAATACATAGATTAGAATAGAATAGAATAGAATAGAAAACTCTTTATTGTACACCAGAAACAAAATTAAACACAGTACAGAAAAATTACAATAGGTAAACAAGGGTAGTACAATGGGCGGTCTTATCGCTGAAAGCGATTTCTTCCAGACAACCTTTGGATGGACAGTAAAAAACATTTTTCGATAGTAGGGTTAGGTTAGGGTTTAGATCTTCTTTCATCATTCTTCTGTAGTGGTAGGCCTCTTCTGCAAGAGACCGCCTGGGGAATTATTACAACTTTGGCAGATATTCATCCGCAAAGCAGTAGTGTGAAAACAATACTGTGTGCCGGTTTGAAGGGCACGGTTTCCAGCGAAATTACTGGGCATATGAAACTTTAGAACCCACGTCTCAGGGTGACGAGCGCAGTGCAGTGCCGAGCAAAATTATGCAATTTAAATGCAATTTAACTGTTATGGGCAGTTAGCACTTACTATTAGGAGAATGACTTATTAGTCTCGTTACTCAATCATACAAAAAAAAATGAATAAAAGGATAAAAGCTTTATTTTCTCGTCTACTTTTGTTCTAAGCTGATTTAACTATTTTTTAACGCTAGATGGTCGGAAGCCCAAACCGCTAAAGATTATTCAGCAAGGACCTACATCATGGCATAGCCTTATAAGCCATGCGTTTATTATTCGTGCGTCAATGGTTACAGCACCACACTACAATGGAATGCTATCGATTCAAAAGTCCACAATACAGACAGTTCATCACAATGACAAACTGCATTGTTTTACATCATAAGCACTTGCTCTTTTGGTTCTCTCGACTCAAGTCGAGTGACAACCTTCTGGTACTTGATAGGACCTCAAGACTCGAGTCTGTTCTCAGTTAGCCATTGAACCGTGTTATCGCTGGCAAAATCCGCTGGGGGCTCAGGTGGATTTCAATTAAATTGACGTAGTGGCATTTTTGCACACGCCTCTCCGTATAAGTGCCACTTCGTCAGGTGGGTCTAAAAGCGCTGAATTGGCACTCCATGTAACTTGGTGTACGGGCAATATCAATGGGATGATATAATTAATTCTCACTGGGCTGTACTTGAAATATAATACGGTACTTGAAATTGTTCCTAACGAAAGACGAATAGAAATGGCGTAGTTGTCTCGGGCTTTTCTTTTTTTTAGATCATCATCATCATCACCCATATTGTCCCACTGCTGAGCACGGGTCTCTCTTCACTTTCGTGATGAGGGTTAGGACATAATCCACCACGGGGGGCCCGGTCCGGATTGGTGGATAGCATATCTACCTCCGAAACAATTCTCGGGTAAGTATGTGGGTTTCCTCACGATGTTTTCCTTCACCGAAAAGCGAGTAAGTGTTTTTTTACCTGCATAAAATTTTAAGTCTGCAGTTGGGCTGGTTAATCGGCCCAATTGCCAGTCTAAAGTCTGATTCCTGTGATCCTATTATGCGTGCATATTTCTGCAATATTATGTAGTTGAATCGAAGGGCAAAGCGCAGAGCTGCCGGTTCAATGTGAAGGTCACAACTTTAGTTTTAACTCGAATACCCAATAGCTCAAAGGTCTCGTCAGAATAGTCGATTAAACATTCTGGAAATACTGAAATTGCCACCAAACTCAAACTGAATCCGATTGTACAAAATAGGCTTTGTTTTTGGAAATGTTATGACGATTTGTGTTATAATTTTTATGTCAAAATGACCAATTAAAACGTTTACCACCGCCATTTAGGACCTAGAGCACTAATTAGGCGTAAAAACGTCCCGGATTTGCATCACGTATTTGACCTTATTCTAACTAAATACTTGAGTTCTAAACTACTCAACCAGTCAATAAGTAACCTATGAAATCGATTTATTTCTTGAATTAGTTAGTGATTACTCCACTTATTGCTGAAAGACCTTGCTGCGATTCGCACAACGTGATATATAAGTGCCTACCTACAACGATTAGATAACAAAATGTAGAACAACAATAAAAAATATAATGCCACCAGCCTAACCAATTTTAGGACACGCCTGATTGGACTAGGATTATAATATAGGCAAGTCGAAGGAATAATTCATCATCAATCCATAACGTCTCACTGCTGAGCACGGGTCTCCCTTCACTTTCGTGAGGAGGGTTGGGCCATAGTCCACCACGGGGGCCCGGTCCGGATTGGTGGATAACATACCTACCTCCGAAATAATTCTCGTGTAGGTATCTGGGTTTCCTCACGATGTTTTCCTTCAACGAAAAGCGAGTGATAATTACGTATAAATATCTTATTACAGAAACACATTGGTACGTGCCTGTACTGGGATTTGAACTCACGACCTTCAGATTGGAAGGCGGACGTTCTCCCACTAGGCTGCCACCGAACAGGAATAAACGATGGGTTCAAAAATTAGTATCCCTATCACAAGTGTCGAAAAGTTTTCGTATCCGATTCCGAATTCATGCACTCTCATACGGTGCCCTATGCATCTTATCTCGCGAAACAGATGGACTCGAAATATATTAAATTAAAATTTAAAACGAAGCTCCCATTCTGTGCCAACCTAAACAACGGTAAGTCTAAATCTTCATATAGAGACTATTAATTCGCACAATGACAAAGACCCGGCAACGCATGACATTCGTTACGCTCTTCATGAGTGTTCCCATTGGAGAAACTTACGCGAGCGATACAGAATGCTTGTCAGGCCGCGGCATTGCCGGCTCGCATGCATTGTGTGCTAATGTCGAGGGATGCAGCTATTGTGCCCGGTACATGACAGGCTTGTCCCGTCTGCCATGCCACGTCGCTGAGACACATACTCGAAGAAAGGGACAGTTGAGCACGCAATACACACATGCATACAGCTCGCGCCGAAGGCATACAGTAGTGGGTCATATTAGTACATATTAATTAATACGTCATTGTCAAAGCCCATACCGATACGACACGTCGCGTCGATGTTTTTAATATTATATGACAGACTTATTATTTTTTTTAGGACTGGTTTTGATATTTTTTAGTAGATGTGCCCGCGACTTCTTTCGCCCTTTGCGATATTTAAAGTCATATCTTCTGAACCCGAAAATTTAAGTTAAACTACCTTATTTAAGAGGTGGTAGCCTAGAGGGAGAACGTCCACCTTCCAAGGGTCGCGAGTTCAAATCTCATCGCGGGCACGTACCGATGTGTTTCTTGTAAAACATATTATGTAAGTAATTATCACTCGCTTTTCGGTGAAGAAAACATCGTGAGGAAACCCAGATACCTACACGAGAATTATTTTGGAGGTAGGTATGTTATCCACCAATCCGGACCGGGCCCCCGTGGTGGATTATGGCCTAACCCTCCGCACGAAAGTGAGAGGAGACCCGTGCTCAGCAGTGGGATATTATGGGTTTGATGGTGATGACCTTTTTTAATACTAAAATTTTCACTCCGTTGAAGTGTTTCGGAGCCTATTCCTGGCTAACTTTTAGGTAGACAAAAAGACAGACATGGATGTTAATTTATGATAAGGCATCGCGTAGCAGGTTTCACCTAAACTTTGGCATTTATTTTGAAATCACAGACAGTAACTTCAATCGTATTATTGGCTGCACCTAAAGATATTAATTCTATTGTTATTCATAGTGGTATTTGTACTAGTTTCCAACGGGGTTTCTCCAGGCTGAGTCCATAATTCACCATTCTACTGCATTTATCCTGTAACCGTTTTTGCTTGGAACGATAGATATTATTTTAACATAATGAGGCATCAAAAAAGACGATACATTGTACCTACTTAGCTCGATCGAATAGAAAAGCCGCGCAGTGCCGATTTCTGAAACTTATTCCGTATATGGGACCGTCCTTTAATCACGTGAGGCTTGAAAGGGGGGGGGGGTCTAGCAAAAATTACGAAATATCACAGGGGGGGGGGGGGGGGGGGGGGGTAATAAGATATGACGTGTATTAATTTTTTCGTCAAAGGCGCAATTTCTAAGCCGAAAAGCGATTATTCTAAAAATTAAATTAATAGATAATATTCTAAAAATGTATAGATTCTTTTTAGGTATACCATACACTTGTGTATCTACACAGTTTTCGACAATAAACGTATTCTATTCTAATAAATTTGATCCACTTCTTTAATAATAAAAATGATTAAAAAGTTTTTATAATTATTTTTTTTAAGTCGCAGCGCCAACCTTATTTATGACGCACATCGCGATATTTCACGCGTACGAAAAGCTGAACTTATATAACGTTGTTTTTGCTTCGACGTAAAACGAGCTTTGTAATTAACTCTTTAGAAACATTTACCAAGTTCGCTTAAACTTCTATGACTTCTTATTTTTGTATAAAAGCCCGTGGGTTTGAAACGTTTTCTGAGAAAATGTTGTGAAACAAGAAAAGGCCAACCAACCAGCAGCAATGTTGAAATTTATGGTTAAATAACTACAGGATTTATTTTTTTACCCGACTCTGCGCCAGAAAGAGGATTATGTTTTTTAACTACATATTACTAATAGTTTCATCTGTAGTACAATCAAATGTATGAATGTAATGGATTTATCACCCACGTCCAGACGTAAGAGTTATTAGAAATTTTACACACGTTTTAGGTAACCTGGTAACAATTATGAAAATAATTAAATATACTTTTGATCAAATCCAAATCAAAATTTGATTGAGTTGTTAACAGGTAGATAAAGTTAATATTAAAAAAAAACTGTGGTATGGATAGGATCCTTTGCTTGGCCACAAATTAAACATACTATGTAAAATGTAAAACTTCGTTCTGATGGTTTATTTGAAGATATTAAGAGTCACTGCTCGCTTTCTCGTTGCACCCTTTACGTGCACGATATGAATAATAATGTGCAATACTGCTGCTGTCCCCATTCATACACATAAAGCTGTTCTTACCATTTTTAGTGTATACCAACAATAAAATTGAAGGGTCTGTCTGTATACGATGCTTAGTGGGAGAATGTCCGCTTCCAAGGAGAGAGTCGTGAGTACCAAGTCTCATTGCGGGCACGTACCAATGTGCTTCGTGTACGTAATTATCACTCGCTTTTCGGTGACGGAAAACATCGTGGGGAAACCCACATACCAACCCGAGAATTATTTCGGAGGTAGGTGTATTATCCACCAATCTGGACCGGACCCTCTTGGTGGATTATGGCCTTACACTCCTCACGAAAGTGAGGGTAGACCCGTGCTCCGCAGTGGGCCGATATGGGTTGATGACGATGATGATGATTATCCCAGATTATCCCACTTTTATCCCAGATTTTTTTTTACGGGATAAAGTTATCTAGTAGTATATAGTTAGGCCATATTCTACTACAGGGGCCCGGTCCGGATTGGTGGATAACATATCTACCACCAAGATAGTCCTGCTAGTACTGAAGCAGTAACATAAAAAAAACTGTGTATAGAAGCACCTAGCTAGTAGGCTGCAGGCAATAGAACATGTTAACTGCACACATGTAGTCCGTTTGCTGTCAGCCTAATCATAGTGCGTTGCGATGAGCTGTATTATGGTTGACATTGTGGTAACAGGCTTAGCCAACTAGACGGCGCTGACGTATTGTAGCCGCCTATGCCCAGAGCTCGCCATATAACATATGTTAGTTATTTGTAAGGGTCCAGAGACAGCTCTATTGGGTATAGCCTAATCCTCCTCACGAAAGTAAAGGGAGACGCGCACTTAGAAGTTGGCTGATATGGGTTGATAAAGAAGATGTTTAAGGGACCATCCACAAAGTACGACACACGTTAAGAGGGCGGGGGGGGGGGGGGGGGGGGGGGGGGGGGCAACGAATGTCAAATAATACTAATTTCAGAACTGCTGTTTTAATTTTATAATATCTAGATGTAATATTGCAAAGTATTTTAAGTCACACTAAGGGGAGGGGGAGGGGGAGACTACAGACATTAATTTGATATGCGCTGATAATAGCAAATTACGCTTTACTTGCTTTTTTAAGACAAATCCGTATACATGTTGGATAAACATAATGTTAATATTGATCAAATATTTTTGATTTACCTTGATTCAGGAAATAATTTCTAAGACATATTTTGTATAGAAACCAATTACCTCTCAAAGAACTTTCTCACAAAGACATCTCTATAATTTAGGGAATATTGTTGTTGTGAACGATGGAATTTGCAAAATATATTAATAAAATTCATAAGTTGTTTAATATTTTCTCTGAATGTACGATTTGCTAATTAATGCAATATTTCGGTATATATTCATTGAAATTGCACCAATTTAAATGACAGTTACTGCGTTTGAACGACGCGCCAACAGCTTAAATTTCATTAGCTCTGGTCAGCGCTTTAATCACGTAATGTATTCCGTATACACGCGGGACTATTTACTCAGCAGTATCGGTAGAGGTAGGTTACATAACAGGATAACTGATGTTAAATCACGAACGCGCCTAACGTAATTAATAGGTCCGAAAACATCTACAGCAAGGCTGTTCGAGTACGAGTTTTATCTGATTTCTCTTAATTTAGCTGTAGCTGCGTGCATCGGGTCATTAGTCAGATTAGACTCCGCTTCAATCAGTTCTAATTTGTGCAATCGTCGGTGCAGCTACACCATTCAGGCCCTGATCGCTAAACAGACATGCGTGGCTAATCTGCGAGATCGACTGTTTCCGCGCAAATCTATATATGTATAATATACAAAACAACATCACGTGAGATACGAGGGGGAGTTCAAAGTATTCTCGGTATCAATTGACATGAAAGAAAAGCCAGAAAAAACTGAATTAAATTTATTTTTCTATATGGTCTTTTGCGATTTCAATACAGTTCTTACAACGCTAAATATAATCTTTTCAATACATTCCAAGAAATTACTTTCATAAATGATCGTTTATGGCCGCCTTGAGCTCTTTATCGTCGGAAATAGCTTTCCACGAATCTCTTTTTCAGCTTCGCAAACAAAAAATAGTCACTAGGTGCCAGGTCTGGGCTGTGAGGTGGATGATTGATCTCTTGGAAACCACACTCCTGAATAGCAGCCTTGGCAACACGCTCCGAGTAAACCGGCCCGTTCTCGTGGAGGAGCAAGACACCTGCGGTCAATGTTCCTCGCCTTTTTTTAACAGACTTCAAAAAAGGAGGAGGTTATTAATTCGACTGTTTTTTTTTTCCTTTAATTGCTACTTTCAAATTACACATAATGTTTGCGTAAGCTACTACGGTTATACTTTGGTCTTTTTTTGGTATTTAATATTCATTAAGCAGAATCTCTTTCCGAGTCCCGGAATACTGTGACCATGAGCTTTCTAACCTATTGCGTGACTTTGAACGTCTTCGATGGTGCTGCACCCTTTTTGAGCCATTGCATTGACCCCTGTTTGCTCTGTCGTAGTGACGAACCCAGGTTTCATATCCGGTAACGATGCGATCGAAAACACTGGTAGGATTTTCACTACAAAACTTCTAAAACACTTAACTTTCAATTCGCGCCTCTTTCAGCAGTGGTGTGTGCATTCGTTGCACCCATCTTGCACTGACTTTTGAGAGGTTCAAAAAGTCATAAAGTATTGAATGTATGGTACCCACGGATGGTAGTTTGCTAATCTCTGGCCTTTGCTAACTAATTGATTTTTATTCGAGCTACTTCAAGTATTACTTGACCTTTTTCGCGTTTCTTCCGTGGTTGCATGGATGCATGCACTGGATCGAGGGTCATCTACAATGCTTTCATTGCCCCTTTTAAATTCAGTTGACCACTTTTGAATGGTAGATATCGAAGGAGCGGAATCCTTGTAAACTTCTTGGATGTTTTTTTAAGTTTTCCTTGTTTTGTCAGGAATTTAACACTTTGACTGCTGAGTCGTTTTGCTTTCCTAGCCACGGGTGCGGCTCTGTACGCGCCATAGTGTTTTCCCATACAACGAACACAACAGTTGTCTTTTGCTGTACTCGTGGCAAGTTATGAAAATCACGACAGTTGTGTTTTCAGCAGTGAACGTGTTAATAACAGCGCGGTGCTCGATTATGGTCAGACATTTTCATGCACTCGGAGCACGATTGTATTATAAAAAAACTAAGTATGGTAAACCGACGAAATTTTCTAATTGTCACCTTGGATAATTTGATAAGAGGAACCATATACAAAAACTACCCTCATTCATTACTAACAAAAAAGTTCCGATACCGAGAATACTTTGAACTCCCCACGTAAGTATCAAACATAAGGCCTCTGGCCAAAAATACTATGGAGAATAATTTTGATGATGTACCTTTTGAATTTCTTCTTAATTTCATCGTGAGTTAATAAGACTTATAATCACATTCAATACTGAATTTTGACTTTTATTGGAAATCTTCCTTACAATATTATTAATATATTAAATTAAATATATATTTATATTTAATTTAATATATTTATATATTATATTTAATTTCTTACAATACTCCTAACTATAACGCTTGATGTTGAAAAAAGTCCGATCTCGCGTTAGGTATAATCGTACTAAATGTATTAAAAACAGCTGTTTTTGCTGCCTTACCATTTACTCGGTTCCATTCCATACAAAAGAAGCAATAGTGGGTCGAATCTCGAAGTTAGCGTTCTTAATTTTAATTATAAAATTACGCGTCATCTTGTGTGACTTTGTGGCTGGTACGATCCGGTATATTAAATTCAAAAGGAATCACACAAAGAGATCCTTAACATTCTAAGACGCCTACATAATAACGTACAATGTCACAGGAAAATTAAATGAATGGATCAGGATATTACAATAAAGATTCAAATGCTCTTCTGAAAAACATGGTAGGAGCACTTACATTAAACTATAACCACTGGTCGTTTTTTGTCTTCACCTCAACTTTTATTTAAAACGCTATTCAGTAGGAAAATTGTGTAATTGTATCAATATGTATATTGAGTATACCTAATCGAAAGTTACTTTAATTATATTTCTGAAACATCGCGCCTAATTATCTATTCTTAATTAAAAGTTTTTGAGTACATCATGCATAGTTTCCTAACTTCTTGGAAGGTAACCGATCCAAGTTGGACTAAATTACATTAATTCGTGTAATTGTACAATACATATTGAGTATACCTAATCGAAAGTTACTGTAATTATAATTTTGAAACATCGCGTCTAATGATTTCGTTTACATCGTAACATATCCATTCATAATTAAAAGTTTACGAGTACATTGCGCGCAGTTTCTGATCTTCTTCGAAGGCAGCCGATCAAAGTTGGACTAAATTAAGCGGAAATACTTTGTTAATACGTAGATACTGTTTGGTAATTAATCCTTTTGGCTTTGGTAGGCATCAGCGCTCCCTCCTTCGTAGCTTACAAAGTTCGCTGTCGAATGATACGTCAACAAAGACATTATCATCATCATCATGAAATCAAGAATCAAGAATTGCCACGAACACCTGCCCATTAGTGCCCATTCCATCTGTACAACAGCCAGATGATAATAGCTTATTTTTTCGTGTTGGCTTTGTACTGTTGTATTTAGAAGAGTCAAGTTTTAATAATTTTTTAGTTTTATATACCTGTTTTAACAGTAGTTAAAATGTTAAGTGTCAGTCAGTAGGTTGTATAATCAAAGTCATGATTCAGAAAAGTTGTGGGTGTTTTACTGAATCTTCTTGAGAGTTTTGGAGGACATGAATGACACGTTTTTTGGATTTGTATCAATTGCCCACACATGTACATGGTAACAAACAGGCCAATATTAAACATTAACACAGGATACCCAACTTGTCATCGACTTATAGCCGTAGTACTGTGTTTGGGTTCATTAGAGTGGTCTCAATTAATTGGTTATAGATTGATGGTGGTCAGTCTTATGATGGAAGGAAATAGAAATGAACACTTTGACTGCTGAGTCGATTTTCTTGTCTAGCCACAGTTGCGGCTCCGCACACACCGTATTGTTTTCCCATATAGCTAACACCACAGTTGTGTTATCCCGCACTTGCGACAAGTTAAAAAGAAAAACCCAGATGTGTTGATAGCAACGTGTTAACATAGAATTATTTGCATAAGATGTATTGCTTTGTGAAAACTGAAACATTCGAACTCGGTAACTTTGCAGTTACGTAAGAATGGTTTATTTATGACTTATAAAAAAATATTTGGTACAAGTTTGTTCAGCTATAGAAGGAGTATCCGGAACACTAACCAAAAACATTTTTGGCAAAAAGTTTGATGTGATATTACGTGAAAACGCTCCTCAATTAGGAAAAGGCAGAAATGATCTTCTACTTATTTTACTTTTACCCGAATACCAAAAGGTGGATTACATTTTTTGCGATTGGTAGTTGCCATAGGCTTCAATTTGACCCTTATTTTAAATAGGTAGGACAAATGAATTTACTTTGATTGTAAAAAAGTTATTGACATTTAAAAAATAACAGGAAGTCTGCTACATTTAACTCCTCAGCGTCATACATAGGTGAACAAAAGAGAACATTCATACAAAATGTTCCACACAATAAAGACACGCAACAGGTTAAAGCCCGACAGATGTGGAAAGGCCGATAGAAACTGTTTTCAGAAGTCGAGAGAGAGCAAGGGAAGACAGAAGGCTCCCCCAATCCCTATAATTCTTAAGTATCTCAGCAATCCTAGACAATTAGAATGCATCATTGCAGTCTAGCTGGCTACCACAATGGTTCAGTTAAAACGGCCCATTTTAAGCCACAATTGTCAATTTTGTTAACACAAAACACAACTGTGTGCAGATCCATAACCGTGGCTAGACAAGAAAATGGGCTCAGCAGTCAAAGTGTTTATGTCATTAAACCATATCGCTGCCGACGGCCAACACTCTTTGCCACAATCATAGCAAATATTTACATTGCTCAATGAACATTCCCACTATTTTCCAACTTGAGTACTACGACATCAAAGTTTATTAGATTAACAACCAAAGAATGGATATATATACATATTGGAATAAACTGGCCTGAAAATGTGAAGCAGGTTTCATGGTAGCATCGCCTGTAATTAAAATACTTTATCTTCTTTCAATTTGTTGGAGTCAAATGCCAGACTTTTAAGTTTTCTTGAAAACTGGATACATCAGTCAGCAGTAGGACATTGAGTTGAACCGTGGAATCAGATTTGGCAGCGTAAGGTGAAAGCGGAGTCGGCGACGTGTGATAAAGAATCTCGGAGGTCGGAGTAGTAACTCACCGCTATGTTCTGTGAATATGTTGGAGCCAAGCATGCGGGGGTCCTTGGGCGCTCGGGGCTTACGCGCCGACCGCATGGACGCGCCGCTGCCGGTGCCGCGCTCCTTCGTCTGCTGCGCGCCCATCGTGCCGACTTGCACTCCAACCGCGCGCGCTCTACTCCCAGCGACACCACCGCACGCGTTAATTCAATAACATAAACGACGCGATATAAACAGACTCCTTCATTACATTACAAGTTGTCCAACATCAACTAAAGTTCCGAGTTCACAAGTAATGCGAGCGGCGGATGCGACCGCTCGCTGCCGTAGCATTACCGGAATGAGAGCACACGGAACACTGTTACTCCTCTAGCGGAGAATGAGAGAGTCAGTCAGGAAAACAACATGAACACAGCGCATAGCCACCGCCATTATGTGCGAGGATATTTGACTGACTGAACTGACGTTTTTGATTGTTTGATAAATTGACGTTCATATTTAGTTTCCGCAAACTTCCGCTATGGGCGCCACCGTAGGCTGGGGCATAGAGTTTAAAAAAAAAACTGGTTGCAAAATCCACAGACAATTTTAAGTTGAGTATTCACGGGTAGATTAAACTGGACAGACAGTAAAGTAGTAAAGTGCTAAAGTAAAGTAAATTAGCAAGAACTATTATACCCTGTCCATTATATTAATCATTTTATGATACATGTAAGTGTATCGGAACATTTCGATTATTATTGATCGGATTGTTGGCACTGTAATCGGTATCATCATTATTTAATCGGATTGTAGGATCGATTATCGATTTGTTGCTTTCTAACAAAAGATGGTGCGGTTTTTATGACAGTGTATATTTTTATAAGGTACAAAACACTGTATTTAATAAGTATATTATGCAACATGTAAAATGGCACGAGTTGCCTCCTAACTATTATAATTCAATTTTGGCGGCTTCTATAGCAAAAATATAAAGCAATCACTTATTTTATGTATACAGTAGTGAATAATATATATATATGTTTATGTAGAATCTTTCCCGGAAACTATAATCTGAAAGTCTTCAAGTCGAGAGTGAATAGATGTTTTCTAGGAGAGGATGCTCCACCATCGACCGTGTCCAGACCTATCACCAGGTGAGACTGCGGACAAATGCTTGTTCCTGCGATAAAAAAAATGAGTTTACTACCGAAATATTAGAAAAGGTATAAGCTCATCGATATATCAGAAGTATCATCGATATATCGATAGTCATTGATAGATTCGGCTTAGTATCGTTTTGTTGTGATCCAGTCGAATCAACGATGAAGTTGTCAAAGCCGATCTTCATTGTAATAAATTCACGTGATGTCGTACCACACGATTACATTTAAGGTAACGCTATTCATAACCCTGTTATTGAAACGGAGAGTCAAAATGTCTGATTATTTCAATTTCCAATTCCAGTAATTGATAACAATCAGTTAGTTATTTTTTGGAAATGATATGGTCATTCGGCCTTTTATTGTTTAGGCATTATTGTGCCTGTAAATCATTGCCCAGCCGTAATAAATGTACGTCTGTACAGAGCTTTAAAACCAGTACACATGTATGTTATACTATGTAATTTAGTATAGGTAGTTTAATACGTAGTACTATCACAGTACTATCTATTCTGTGGTATAATGTAAAATGTGTGTATTATTACTATTATTTTTAGTAGGGTCTTAATTATTATTTAAATTTTATAATCGATTCTGATTTGTATAACTTTGACAATTTGTATTCGATTTGATTTGAGTTTCATCTGTGGCAAAAAAACAAAAAAAAACGTAGGTATACCTACCTATACCTAGCTTTCTTAATTCGTTTTTTTAGGTAACGTTTTTTTATTTCCTCGTAGGTACCTAAGTATTTCGGTTTTTAAGGTTCAGTTCGAAGGTGAAAAGCATGCGCATATTTCTGAGGCATAAAAATGAAGAAAAATTAAAATAAGAAAAATGCGATAAAATATACTCGTTATGGTGTAGTGTGCCAACTTCATAACCACATAGGTAGGTACCTAGTAACCTACTGGGGGTAGATAAAATAAAAACACTGTATACCAAGTTTAAGATTTATTTATTATTAATAAGTTCAACAGATTACGAATGGGTAGGTAGTAGGTACTTAAAATAAATAAGTAATGTGACAAGCGCATTATAGGTCCATCAAATCTGTTATTAAAAAATAATAATTTACTTTTAATTTAAGTACTTAATAATACAAAGGTGTCTTTGAATGCTGAAATGACAGAATCCATCGACAAAGTTAATAATAACGAGACACATTTTTAGTGTCAACAATTCAACATTATACCTAGTACAGGAGCGGTCAGAGGCCATACCCTAAGGGCCTAAACAAACAGTGAACATGTATGTATCAAGTTACTAAGTAGTACACATAACATTAAGCAATTTACGTGTATCATTCATTACTAATAATATAATCAACATCAAACTATTCTAAATAGATTATAATTTAAGCACTAAACGAATAAGATTTTGACGTCAAGCGGGCGCGGTTTCATTAAATACCTACTAATGCTGTGTTTTGTGCAAAACCACGCGAGCGCCCTTTCGGCCCATGTTTCGTACGAAGTACCTAGCAGAAGCGACTTTTGTGTTTTCTGACAAATAGTGATAGTGTCGTACACGAGGCGTTGCGGAGTAATTTTTTTTGCATACTATGTTGCGAGCGCGGTGCAACACCCGGTGACCTTGTGGGCGCCGCGGAGGCCACTGCCGCCGCGGTCAGCGCCCGCGCTCGCGCCGCGTCGTCACTGTCAATGGTCACCCACTGAACCGGCCACGCAGCTACCAACTACTAGATTACAGTATATTTTTATCTCCTCAACAGACCGACACGAATGCCAATTTGTTAGCTACAGTTAGGATATCTATTAAAACATTCCAAGGGCAACACTTATTAGGTACCTAAATATGTAAAACAGTTATTTTTGATGTAATCTCACATAATTGGAAAATACAATTCTACCTACGGGTTAAGTACGAAACTTAACCTTAACCTAAGTACCTAACGAATTAATCGATTTAGCAGCTACGAAAAATAAAGCACTTTAGTCTTCGATCAAAAATTGGAGATCGAAGACTTAACCTACGTATATAAAATACAATAAGCAATTATTGATGCTCAAAGCTCGCTACATTACTCATTTCATAACCCAACACCGGGTATACAAGCGACAGTCTTCGTCTCCATAAAAACCAATCTCTTATAACACTACTCAATACCGGTTGTTACATTAGCGCTTTTTCTATCGTTCCATAATTACCGTTACTGCAAAACATTTCAAAAAATCTACAGTCGAATTTGATACTGTTCGTTAAAATAGAGTATGTAGGACAATCACTTAGTATTATCTATAATTAATACTGAAATTGAAATAACAATTATTGTTAGTTGTGCTAAGCCGCGGTACCGGCGCGCAGTAAGTCGAATAGCAACAAGAAAACGCCCGCAACGAAATATATTTTGGGCATTTATACTTTTTCCAAAGCCACAAGTTAAGTTGACAGAAGGAGGTGTCTACTTATTTGAATGAATCGTGAGGGATGCTGCATCTCCTCGCTCGCTCACCGTCTGATCTGCATTATATAACAATAATATTCTATGACACTACAAAGTATTTCTAGTATTTCTTTGGCACTTTACTTTGGCTCATGATTATAAAAAATCTTTAGCTCGCCTCGTGCGGCATTTAGCCGGGTCGCGCTATTGCTAAAGCCAATTTTTTAAGATAAAAGCTATGGCGAAAATGGCAAAATTCTTGATCATGCTAGTGTATAACTTAATCAAATTAAATTATACTATTAAAGAACAAGACGGTGTCCTGCAAGGAGGGGTCTGTGTCTGTAACGGCACACTACCACTACATAAGTAAATTATATCACAACATTAAAGCTAATCGAACAGGAATTATTAACACTAATCTATAGATATAATAAATTAATATAATATAACTACTTTATCACGACAAAGGCGTGTCACACACGGTATTCTTCACAAGTTGATATCACGTCTCATACATATTGTCACGTAGACAGATCACACTGCCGATTTATAACATACAGTACTAAACTATACTTCATATATATATATATATATATATATATATAAAATATATATATATTATATATATATATATAAAATATATATATTATATATATATATATATAAAATATATATATATTATATATGAGTAAAATGTCTTAAGATATGCTATTCCTACAAGATATGGTCAACTTCTTGGCCCGACAGATTATATATAATTATATAATATATAATATTTCGATAAGGTCTTCGCTACAGGTGGTGCATATCTGTATAAGCTTTCATTGTACACCGAATAAGATTTCTTCAAAATATATATATATATCGACATAATTTGAGACAACATCCAGTGAAACATTTACCAGAACACATTTACATAAAATGTAGGTACATTATTCTTATTCAAATAAAAGTTAATTTTGCGCAAGAGAATTCGTCAGAACCTTAATAAATTATTAAAGTTGAATATACATTTTGTTTCAGACATCCCGAACTTATAACTTTAACGTTACAATAATCATATAATACTCTTACCCTACATGTTCATGAAAAATATATATGTTGGACAATTCGGAGAAGAGGAACTATAATACATATTATAGACAAAATATTATACATGATATACATAATATATGGAAGTATATTTTAGCCTTGAACAACATTTAGCTACCGGTCTACACATATTTCCTTATTTTCAACAACATACAGGCCCCAAAATGGGAATATATTATATTATAGTCCTTAATAACTAACACGAAGAACATTAGAAAGTATTATTATACATATATGTAAAGGAAGGTATGATTTCCGTTTCAGGAATCCGTGCCTAGCTATTCTTACATGTAAAATTTCAGTAGTGGTAACAGGTGTGGGTCTATGTTACATGTTACAGGGCCAGGCGCAGGTCTGCCACTACAGGGCCTTTCTCTGAATGACTCTACGGCAGGGGGGCTTCCTCGTAGAAGTCAGGCTCGTCGTCCTTGTCAATATCCTTCTGGGCACCGTCCAGCTGCAAAAGAGAAACGCATGTGATAAGGATTTGATAGACAACACCTAGAACTATAGTATGCAGCAGTATCTTCTGTTGAGCTGAGATAACACGCTCTTGAAGCAAATGAGCTATATGGGGTGCAGCCAGCGAGTTATCTTGGTATTTACTTGTACATACGGTTGCAGCTAGAGAGTAACGGTACACATTGGATGGACGTAAATGTGTCTGTACATACCGCGCGAAGTTGCAGCGGAGTAAAGATGTAAGCGAGGGCCATGCGCAGCGGCACCATGAGGACGAGGAAGAAGGGCAGCGCCAGAGAGAAGCGCGACGACTTCACGCCGTACAGCACGCAGATGCCGGCCAGCTGGATCAGGGTGAACAGGTGCATCTTGAACGTGGGCACCTGGAACAAGACGGTACGGTAGCTTAACGACGGTAGGTACAGCTGGTTGGTTAAACAGTCTGCGTATTTAAGAACAAGATGAAATCGAGGCCATCAAATAGCTATGAAGATTCCAAACTCACCCTCCTAACGTATGGCACTTGGGGATGGTGCTTCACGGGTTTCAGGAGCAGGATGCATCGATCCCAGAACTGAATACCGCCGAGCGCCGAGATACCCATGTAGAGGAACACGCCGAAGAGTACAGCCATGGGCACCAGCCGCAGCCAGCCCGCCGCCAGCACCGACACACCCACCAGCAACGCTACCAGCAGACCCGTCAGACGTTGCTCTGCAAATAGATACATAGTAGATAGTATAGCTTCTTGACAACTAGTTTTGCGGGACGGCAAGACAGAAACACAGAGAAGAAGATAGAGAAAGTTAGGTATCAATGATTTGATGCAAACAACATAAACACTTATCCATCAATCATCCATTCACGCTCCACTCTCAGCTTCGTTGAATTATTATATTTTTATTGTATCTAATTATTTATTATGTATGTCTATATATTTTATAGCTAAATTCAATAAATAACTGTGGGTAGGTACCTACTTAAAATAATTAAATCTTTACAGACGGCCACTAAAGTGTACCCTACTTATAGAAAAGTCTATAAATACTATAAGTGTTTTATGTACTGAAAAAATACGCAATAATTTTTTTAGTATCCATACAAATTGGACAGATGATAACTTTTCTATAGTCAACGTACTTACTGGGTCATTCACGGAGGAGGAAAGCTTAGGGCCGAGTGACCAAAGGAAGTGTCGCACCAAAACAGCATTTGAAAATTACGAGAAAGAGATAAAGACGGTGCAACTTGGATCAGCTTTTGAAGAGTACGAGAGTGAGAGAGAGAGAGAGAATGAGACACGTAGGTACCTTTAACCTCGACGATGTGCGGCTTGTCTCCGGGCGCGTGAGTAGTGGACATGACGGTGAGCGCGGACACGTGCGACACGGAGCGCACGGTAGCCACGCACTGCCACGGCGCGCCAAACACCCCACACACTGCGTTGACCATCGACATGATCACGATGTCCATGTGGAACCCGCTGCCTTTCTTCAGCTTGCGCTCCGGCTTGTCGATTATCAACCTGCGAGGCGTGACATATACAATAACGCGTGGACGGGAAAACTAACCCCACTGCAATATAGAGCATCAGCACTGCACGGGATGAAACAATTCGCTTTAAAAACCTTCCCACCGGTAAGGTTAAAATTATCAATATTAAAAACTTATTTGCAAACAATACGTTTAGCTGTAAGCGAAATAATAGTAAAACGAAAAATAAATTCGCATAAATGTAAGTGCATTTTGCTAACAAGCGTCGCAAGCGAAAATAAAACAAAGGAACATGGTCAAGCGCTAATCTACAAAACAAAAAATAATAAATGTGGTAAATAAGGTAGTGCTCACTCGGCGATGTGCGTTTCCATGAAGACGATGATGTAGACCATGAGAGCTGGCAGGACCATGGCGGCGACGGCCCATGCGGGGATGGTGGCGAGTCCGGGGTTGAGCGGCACGAGCCAGGAGCGCGGCGCCGTGGGGCTGAGGCCGGCGGGCACGCGGAGCGTCTCCGTCCACACCGGCACGCCGCACGACAGCCCTACCATCAGCACGATCGCTATCGGCACGCCGAAGTCGCCGAGTGCGCGACGAGCCTACAAAACAGTTGAAATTGTACATGCTGTCAATTGAAACAGTTGAAATTTTTACGGCTCGCTTCCAAAACTGTTTCTCAGTCCGATAAAGGTTTCCGAGCGAAAGAAGGCCAAGGGAAGTTAGCTATGGGAAATACAGCTTTGTGCAGACAAGTGGAGTCTAAGCTGCAAACAGTCATCTATCTATATATCTAATTACTCACACTGCGTCCAAGGAACTTCCCGTTACGGAAGATGCGAAGGTAGTAAGCGAGGATGAAGGTGGCCAACGTCAGCATCGTGCACCAGAGGGCGGTGTTTGGCTGGGGCGGCATGTAGAAGGGTCCGGGGGCGGGAGCGAGCTGCGTGCCGTTGCCTGCGGAGATAAAAGAGATTTATGTACTAAAAACTTCCGATCGCATCAATTTTCCGACGTCATAAATGTTACTTGTCAAATTGATAATAAAGAAATGAAGCAGTAAGCGGTTGGTACCTGGTGGTAAGGAAGGGTCGGTTCCATTGCTGACGGAAATCTCGTGAGATTGCGAGTAGTCGATGCCCAGCGGGTGCGCGCGATACACGCCGATCGTGGCCGTGATCGGCTCCGAAATGAAGATAAGGGAGATCAGGAATGCGAATATGTCCTCCGTGAATCTGTAAAACATGGGCATGTACCTATAATGTTTATTCAATTTGGGCGACACAGCAACACAGCCAGATTACTATAACTATCTATATGTTAGGTGTGTAGATCGCCTTAGTGCGGTGCGGCACTGCAAGTCTACTGCACACTTATTTAGGCGATACCGCCATGTTACTTAGGAATAGTTGAAGATCGTGAAAAAATGAAATTCAAATCGTGAGTTCATACAAAAATCTTATAGAAATAAACGTTTTCAGTTTTTCCCAATTTTCCGGGCAACTTTCCAATTTTTCTCTTCATAAGAACCTTCCTCGGACCTCCAACCTGAATGGCGTGACCAAGCGAAATAAGGATTCATTTAAATAATATATATATATATAAATATAGATAGAGAGATAATAGTTTATGGCGATTATTTGTAATGTAGCTCATTAGGTGAGCTAACTGGTCAACGGCAAACCTATCGATGGTCAAAAAAGAGTCGACAGACCTGGTTATTTTCTTGACAGCGACACTGCCCTCGACGGAGGCAACGCACAGCGAAATGACGATCATCCACAGGCCGCAGTAGAATCGCGCCGCAAGGAAGTCAAAGCCATAAGATCGACAGAACATGGAGAGGGACTCGTCGAGTAGAAGCAGCGGGCCCGTAGCGCCCGTGATCATCATAGGCTGGCCCGCCACCAGGGCAAACAGCATGCCACCCGCGCATGTGAACACCTACAAAAATCACGTCACTAAATAAATTTACACAACAAACTGATGACGACGAAAGAATGATGGAAGTAAATCTAATTAGTAGTACACAAGAGTTAGCTGAGATTAATTCAAAACTGAATAGCGAAAGAGGCATGTGGGCTTTTGCCCTGCAGTGAGCACAAATTCCAAGAACCTTACCAGTGTTTCGGAGATGCCGATCTGTCCGTGAGTCTTTTCAGCGAGTAAGCCGCCGAAGGTGATAGCCGACGATAGCGCCGCGAAGTACATGAAGATGGTCGCAGCGATGCACTGGCCGTTGAGAGCGTCCTTGAAGTCGGACAGGTAGTGCGGATAGCGGCGCCGCATGTCGCGAATCACTCCTAAAAATGTCACAATCAAAAAAAAATTCGAGATCATGAATTACATAGCTTTTGATTTTGTTGATTAGTTGATTTTACGTTATAAGCCTATATATAAAAAACCTATATCTACGTCACGAGGTCTAAGTTCGGAGGACATCAGCATATATTCTATGCTATATTCTGTGTTATGAGACAAACAACGTATGTACTATTATTTATTCTGTGCCAAAAGTAGTTATTATCAATTGGGTATAATCGAGTATAAGCACAAAATAAATAATTATACTCATCTACGATAGCAAATTTATGGTATTATGAAGTACTGACCTCCAAACAGGCGCCCGGTTCTGGAAAGAGGATCATCGGGTTCTTTCGGCGGCAAACCAGCCTCCGCCGCCAGCAGCGCCTTCTTCTCGTCCAGCGCCAGGGGCTGCGCCACGGTGGAGGCGGCGCGCCGACGCTCGATGGCACTCTGCTTGCGCCGCCGGATCATCTCGCTCTTGGCCCGGAGCTCCTCTAGCGGCAAGAGCGCCTGCCGCTCCCAGTCGCCGGGTGGCAGTACGATGGAGTCGTCCAGGAACTCGTTAATGGCGGACAGCAGCTCGCGGCGGTCCTCCGCCTTGTACGCGATACCGTGGAACGCGGGATTAGACATCAGCGTCGAGATGGAACGGCCCACCTCGTGGTAGTCGAGATCGGCGCCGCTCGGACCCAGCAGGATGAACATGAAGCGCACCGGCACCGGCACTTCAGTAATCGAGGGCATCTGTATGCCGTGCGCGAGCCGCACGAACGCGATAGTGGGATGTTCGAGGAAGCCGACGGCGCCGACCAACACGGTGGTGGCCTCGGCGTCGCCCGGAATGCGCTTCATCAGCGAATCGTTCTGGCCACGGCGCAGCTCCTCCTGCGAGTCGACCGCCGCCGCCGCTAGATACTGCACCTCGCGCATCTCCAGCGCGCCAGATGACTTCTTGCGCGCGTCCACCGGCAACGCGTACGAGCTGCGTCGGCGCTTGTTGTCCGATAGGTTCTACGCACATACACCAACACATGTTAGCGGTCATATCGTGATGGAATGGCGCCGATGGAAGGGCTGCGACCGAGTCATGGGTCGGACTTCTCGCCCCCGAACGGTGAACAAAACAATCTCCAAAACTGATGAAAGTATTTATATCGCAGACGTTATTTAAAATTTAACACAAACATTTAAAGTTGTTTAGTATAAGGAGATTGGGACCACTCATTAGGCTGTTATTGGACTGTATCTCTTATTATGGAGTACATAATTTGGAATGATTTTTATGACTGATTTTTTATGTCTTCATCTTCATAAATTTTTTTATTTATTTGAGATTATTCCAGAAGAGGTTTTCTTTAAGTATTAGCATAAATTGAAAATGCATTTACTTACAAGTTCACAGCTTGGATACTCATTATATGTCAGCAAGAACTAGGGGAACTGTAGTTTTAGCTACAAAAGCATACAAATGTTCAGGTACTCTTTCTGGACTATAAACTTGGATGTAGATTACCTACTTGGTATATTCTAGAACCTGCTTCTATTCTATTTCAGATTAAATCTATTCTATTGTTAAAGCTAATTTGTATTTGTATGACTTCTTTTACAGGCAATACTCTTCACAAATCAACAGTAGCGTGCATAATCTCCTGCATAATATATGATGTAGATAATCTACGAAACACGACTCGGTGTCTGTGACTAAAGAGTTTAAAGTTAGTCTGTGCGCTACGGTTTGTAATGTCTGCGAGCTGCGGCGTCCTAGCAACTAGCGAGTGCATACGATGCGATGGCTGTAGCTGAATTAGCGCTATGAGTAGGTGCGGGAAAGGAGATCACTCGCGCACAGGGGAGGGCGCGCATACGATCAGGTGCGCAGAGTGGCGGCGGCAGGTGTTGGCGACGGAGGCACGTATGGCGGCGGCGGCGCCCACGCCCGTCGTGCACAGCGAGCAGCGGGCGGGCCCCGCGCCTGCGCGCGCGCCGCCCTCTTCCACCCACAGCGACTGCACCACACCCAACCCCAGTCAGCATAACCATTAGACTTGGCTGTCTCATGCCGGCCAAACAGCTTACTCCCCACTGGCGCGTTATTATCGGTTGGTAATATCGCAGAGTTTTTGCGATATTTGTTTTTAAAAGCTACCTATATTTTTTGGGACGCGCGCAAGCGATCTCACACGAAGGCCGAGTTGAGTCTCATCCTGACGGTCAGTGCGTTGCTAAAAGCATGCACGGTTCTCATAGCGATAGCTACGGACGAGAGCCGTCATTACTGCCCGTCAGAATAACACTAAATATGGCCAAATGCGTCAATATCGCCGTGATTGAAGAAGAAAAGGACGCCTTACTCATCATCGGAATAACGCTGCGATAATATCGAGCAATAATATCGTGTCAGTGTGGTAGTTCGAGATCTGCGCTGGTAGTACTTTATTGTATATTGCTTTCCACTGTACCTGACCATAGGCCGAAGATACAGTTAGGTAAGGATGATGGCGTCAGCGCATAATTAAGCTCTTCGCACATTTGAACCCTGTAAACTCTGCGGTATTATTATAGTAGTATAGAGGCATTTGGATTGCTACACCATGTAGAGAGGAAACCGCATCGAGTGTGTAAATGACCTTTGGTGAGATGGCAAAACTGTATAACCATTGAATACTAAATAGTACGAATTACTTGGCGCAAATTGTTAATTTATATGTATAGTACACATTGAACGTGTTCAGGTATACGTGTGTGTAAGGTTATTTCTTATACCTCACTAGGACTACTTGACTACTAGCTTCTATTCCTTGATGTCTTGATTTAAGCCTATGCTAGGCAAAATCATGTGTTTTACAAATATTTAAAATACAAAGTGTTCCGAACGTCAATAGGGTTTTGGAAAGTTCAACGTATCACATTATCCACCGTCCCAAGTATAGAGGTAATCTTGTCACAGTAATAAATATAGATAGATATCTTCTATGTATGTTACCTACCTACTGGGGCGTTGTTTCATATTTTATTGTTACACCGATCGCTTCTCACCTGGCAATATCGATAGTAATACACGTGAAGAAAAATAACTTAACTCCAGTCTCAGGCTCACCGGACACCAAGAGTCAGATAAAATTTACAACGATAGGTATCGCACCTACTCACGGCAAGTTATATAAAAAAATAATATCACTGTTACAAAATGTACAAAAACTGAGCACTTGCTAGTCATACAGTCATACATTATGCGATCATCATACACAAGTACATCATAATGAAGAATGACAGAGAGGAATGACCGATCTGTCGTGAGAGTATCGTATGATCTTAGGAGGGTCATTCTTTTTCTCCCCCCTAGCTTTGTACTATCAGTGGGATAAATAAAAAAAAGTAAAATAATAAAAAAACTAAGTAAGTAGGTATATAATGTATGGGTTTCGCCACTATACAACAGCAGACGTTGGCTGCTGGACCGGTTTTTTTTTTTGGCACATTTGCAAATCTTCACACAACGTGTGTGTTTACTGTTTACTGGCGTTGCGTCGTAACTAAACTCAATCAGCAGGGCGGGCGCATACAACTGTTGTGATAAAATTGTCTATACAGCGTTGCAGGTTCGCATGCCAGGGGTGTTTTCGCTTGCCGTAAAATTATAAAAAACACAAACGTGTGTGCTTTCAACAGTCAACGTGTTAACAATATTAGAGGTCGACGCAGCTATCTTTCAAACAATTTAGATAAGATCTCTTATTTTATTTTCTTGTTTATTTATAGTGCTCTGTTGTTTACTAGGGAAGGTGTCTTGCTCGGTTCTAAAACACGTGCATCTTACGTTATAGAGTTCTCGAACCTCAGAAAACTCCCATAAATGAAAACAAAGACTTAAGAACGCTTAGCGATATTGATGGTGACAGTTAGCGACTGGATTTAACTGTTCGTGGTAAAGACGTAGAAGAAGCTTATAGACGGTCAAAATAGCTTGTCAAGGACGTGAGATTTGAACTTTATTTAATAGTTATTATTCAGAAGTTAGGTACTTTTGGGCCGTTACTATGGTACGATCATTATTGACGAAGGGAAGATATAAGGGGCAAATAGGCATCTCAGCGTTTTATAATATGTATTGTGCGTCCTAAAATTGTGTCGCAAGACGTCGCCCCATTCGCCAAACGTCACAGTATTGTCACAAAAAGTGTATAGTCGCTAAGTTCGTGAGTGAGCTTAATCGGCCAGGTCAGGAGGTTCTTGAGAAATAGTGGAACTCAACAGAGATTAAATTACAAAGAGAAAATCAGGTCAAACGGGGTATTTATAATTGAAACAGTTCTAACAATAGACTAAATAGTTTGGTAGTGGGAGGCCTCTTCTGCAAGATACCGCCTGGGGAAGTCCACACCTTTGCCACCTTTGCCGAATGAATACATCCGCCAAGCAGTATTGTGCCAATATTACTGTTTGAAGGGCACTGTTTCCAGCGAAATTACTGGGCATATGAGGCTTTAGAGCCGATGTCTCAGGGTGACAAGCGCAGTGCAGTGCCGCGCAAGATTATGTAAAGCAAAGTCCTAGGTGGCACTGTAACTGTTATGGGCAGGCGTAGCGCTTACCATCAGGTGAACGACTTGCTCGTCTCGTCACCATGTCACATAAAAAAACTACTTTTGTTCAAAGTTAGCCCACGTACGCAAGTCTAAAGGGCTGGTTGGTGAACGACTTGCTCATCTCTTTCCTCAGTAATATAAAACAGAAACACACCTACTATAAATTAATAATCGTTTTAATTTAAAATAGTGTTTTTAAGCTCTAGAATATCAATATATTTCATGGAAAAATTATATTATATAGGTACTAAATAATTTAGATATGAGATGGTAGGCAATGATTGTCTATTAATTCCCACTGCAGGCCATTTCAATATAAATGTTAGCCTTCGATCGGATATAACCAACAAGCGAATGGCTTCTTGCGTCATACACAATCAGTAATTATATGACCATCTATTGCGGCTTTAATAAACTCAACGCTACAATATTCCTAAGTATCATAATCACAGAGCACTATGTAGGAAGCTAACATTGGAATTTCAAATGTTTCAGTATCAATCCATTTACCTAAGTATACCCCTTTTTTACACGCTTTACGTGTGTATGTTTGTATCTATGTATGTAAACAACGGAAACTTTGATCATGATTTTGACCCCCTTCAAAACGTCGGATTAAACAAAAATTGTGCACATATATAACAAGGACACTACAATAATTAATAAATAAAATTAAAAAAAATTTAAAATTTGAAATTAAAATAAGGACCGATGATAATACAATATAATAAAATAAAAAAATATAATTATAATTAAATTAAAAAAAATATATAAAAAAAATAAAAGTACCAATTTAAAAAAAGAAATATAAAGTTTTACTTCAGTCGTGTGGTATAAAGCACGCTCGTTTTGGTTTTTTTTTCCTACTTTTTAGTTCGGCTTACTATTAAAGCGTGTTTTTTTTTTTAAGTTTTTACTATAATTTTTATAAACTGGCTGTTATAATCATTCGAAAAACTATAGAATAAATAACTATTTTTAGTTAAGACTGTTATTATCCGCGCAATTCAAGGATCTTTTACCCCCTGTATCGTCTCAGACGAATTCCGTTCTTTGTACCGTTTTACCGGACTTACCTATAAGGATTAGCGGATTGGTAACATTGTTATCCGATTATGTGAAATGGCCAATGGCGCTCTGACTTTTCCAATTTACTGTAAACTCTCCTACTAATTGGCGAACTAAAACTACCGCAGAAAATAAATTAGAACAATTTTTCTACCGCAACACATTATTTACGTTGTGTATCATTTTCTTGTCTTGTTTTTTGATGTGTATTACTTATGGGATGTTGTGTGCATGTTTTATTTGACTGAGTGCTGAGACGAGCAACTCGTTCACCTTATGGTAAGCGCTACGACTGCCCATAACAGTCACAGCACCACTCAGAACACTGCATTGCATAATCCAGCGCGGCACTGCACTGCGCTAGACACCCTGACACATCGGCTCTAAAATCTCATATGCCCAGTTTTGTCAGAATAAATGTTTTCTTTCTCTATATTTTTTTTTGATTTGTTCAGTTTATCCCTTAGTAGACTGATTAGATCATAATTGATATAATTAAGTGATGTCGGAGTGGAGCCCGCATCGGCTCGATGTGGAATTGTTGCTCTGTCGATCTCGGGGCCATCTGTGTCGCTTATCAGCTGATCATAAAAATCGGTAGAGTAAATAGGTAATGTCGTGACGAGTGTTTGTTGCGGTAGCGACTGTAAGCCCTTCCTATCGGATTAACCTTGAACAGTTTTATAAACACATTCGGGATCGTGCCAAACGGCGCTATCGACGACGGCCGCTTTCGATAAACGTGACATGCTATCTGACACCGAAGATTATCTCATCCATTTATCGCGGTTGATATATTCTTATTTATCATTTAGGTAGGCGTTATGGAAAATTAGTACGAATTCTGTTTATTAGCGACCTTCGCTTCCGCTTCCTGAACCGTTGGATTAAATCCCCTCCAGGTGTAGCAGTAGGTATACCTGCATACTTCAATGAGAGAGTGTTGCATAGCTCTTCAACACGTTTTTAAATTTCGCAATTTTTAGAAGACTTAAGAGAATTTAATTATTGGTGCTTCCGTTTATTTATTTGGGATTTTATTTTCTATTTATGTTTATTATATAATTGAACGCGTCATTATATTAGATACCACTCGGTATGTTATGTTACATTTTCATATTATTCAGTCATATTAACACTCTTTTACACGTATTTAGTTTATTTTCATAAGTTATGTTGTCAAAACATATAAAAATGAGCCTAACTTTAAAGCAAATATTTAAAGGAAAAATACTATTATGTAAAGACCAGCCTATTGTGTAATCCTGATAAATATGTGGTTAATTTTCAAGGACACGGAAAAGAATCACGAATACAGTATTTTATGATATGAATTTGGTAATCATTTTCAGTGACGCGGTCACGCTATCTGATACCTTATCTGGACATAGTTAAAATTGATTTGAATATCGCTAGTAAAAGATCCACTGTAGATTTGTAAACCAAATTACGTCATTTAGACAATACAATCGTTCATAATAAATGTATAATGATAGGCAAAAAAACCACGTAGAATGTGTAACATTACAGACAGTGGCAAACCGTTCACACTGCCTTGCAAAGTTTAAAAAAACAAACTCTACATCGCCACAGTACCTACCAGCTTATTGTTCTGAAAGTTAGGATTAACAAAATTCAATTAAAGATTATATATGTACAGTTAGTTTTGTATCTACTAATTAAGTTTAGTATCAACGCAAGGGTACCCTGTACACTGCCTGTTTCGTTGGAAATACGATATATTACGTTATATTAAGGAATTATAACTGCCTGCTATTATGGAAAGTGACGAGTACTTTATTAGGATCGGAAACTCAACCGCTTTAACGATCACCTATTCAGAGTCTAGCTATATTGACTGCTTCTATTGTGGCTTTTAAATTCGTGAAAGCTCCTTCATTTTCTTTGATCCGTACTCCGAAAACATTGTCGGCGACGGCCGTTACCAAATCATAGAAGCACTGCAAAGAAATAAACTGTTTTGATTCCATGATTTTGTTTCCCTGCCTTTTTGCCCCATCATACACGATAGTGTAGTCTGTTGTGCGCATAGTGATGCTCAGACCTCTATTAGCACGCACGATGTCGCAATGTTTCGTAGATCTATGTCTTTCCGGCGCTGAGCGTTGCCGCTTTGAACCTTCGATGAGGCTGCCGCCTTCAGTCATTTTATGAGCGACAAAGGGGAGCAAGAAGAGTCAACCCTTGTTCAATTTTCGGATCATACCTGCAGACTGGTGTAGGAAGCCTGCTTCTTGCCGCTGATGGAGAAGCGGAAGCGGTCATCGTGCACGTGTCGGTGCCGCAGCAGCAGTGACCGCATCACCACCGGCTTGTCGTCCTCTTCAATAAGCCCGTCGGTCACCATGTGCTCCACCACCCTGCAGCAATCGACTTGTTCACCGACTTACACCGATACTGACCTCAGCAGAGGGGCTTACAGATTTAGATATTTCACTCGGTAGAGCGTTTAATCAAATATACCACGAAATAGGTCTATCACACACGCGCCGCTGTGAGCAACGACTGCCATGAGAGAATTTTCCTATTTTCATTTTATAATAATATAACGAAATGAGCTGATCTGATGGTAACCACCATGCTCACCCATGGCAATTGCAGCGCCATCCAGTAATTAACAAATGCAAAATCTTGTGCGGCACAGCTTGAGACATTGATTCATAAGCCTCATATGCCTTGTTATTTTGCTAGAAACAGTGTTCTTCAAACCGGAACATAGTAATGTTTTCACACTACTAATCGTACTCGAGTAATGGAAGTAGGTGAGCACATGTAGGTACCTGGATAGGCAACCTACCTACTCTACTATACCTAGATGTTGTCTCAAGTTTCAAGAAAAGCTAGTTCCTCTATATGAATTATTACGAAAACTGTATTGTCTGCTAGACAGCGCGTTTTTATCGGAACGTTCATCATAGCAAATTTTTGATTCGTGAAATTCGAAGCTGACATAACGCTTGAAATCTTTATAGAGTTCCATTCTTACCTTACCTAATCTGTTAGGTTTATCAGTTCTTACAGATTAAATATTATCAGGATTGATCATTCAAAGGCAAAGTATCAGTTTATTTTGTACAATTTACAAGTTTAGTATTAGTTAGCCTCTTTTGTAAAAGTCAGCATGACCACGACTACCATCCTCCACACCCACCGTAACCACTCTATTCTACCACTATACTCGTAAAGGATAAACCTAATTATAGTGTTCTGGTTTGAAGGATATTGTTTATAAGGTTTAGAAAAAATATAGAGCTTTAATTCCGCTATTGTTCGTCAGACGAACGAAAGGCAGGAAAAATTATCCTCAATGAATGATTTTCTGCGTAATTACTGGGGTTGGTCTAATTGCACGACCGGTAAATGATGTTACACGGACTAAGATTTCAATCAGATCCTTGGAACATCACCGTGGAGTCATGGACGCGTAAGTGAATGCACGCACCTGTAAGCGACGCCGGGCAAATCCTTCGCGTCTAGGTCGAGTAGCACGACGCCGGTCTCCAGGCAGCGGCGCAGGTTCAGCAGCGAGTGAAAGGACAGCGAGGCCACGTGGGGCCGGCCCCAGCGAGCCGACCCTTCCTCCACATCCTCCTCGTATTTGATCCAACGCGCCGTCTCCTTCCACTCCGCCTCGCCGTCGTCGCCCGACAGCAACTCGTCCAGTTGCACGAACACCTGCATTACACTCGGTTCTGACTCTGCCGTCATCTTGGTGATTTGGTGCTTCTAGCTAGGGTGCCGGGGTTTTTTGACTCTTTCATCAATAAGTCACCGCCGGACGAGCGCCTAGATGTCAGCTTTGCTATTGCTATTTGCAAACTGCCTAATCGTTCATTCGCATTTTATTTTTTGTATGCCAAACTAATCTCTGATCGCCTTTTTAGTAGATAAAACTTTTAGATTATTATTATCTAATGCTTTGATAACTTAAGAATACCTAAGTTGATAAAAAAAATACTACATATTCCTACTCATGGAAGTATGGGTAGGCTCGTGTATTTCATCTGACTGTCCGTATAAGAGTACAATAATGGACATTGAACAAAAAAAAGATATGGGCCGTAATTCCTACTGCTCCAATTTTTGATTTTTTCATAAAATTTACTCTTCACCGGAGAACATTCGTGAAACTCAACAATTTTCACTTTGCTCAGTGGAGAGGAAGAGCGTGAAGTAGTACACTTTCTGGCCTGAGTCGTGGCTTACCGCATGCGGGCTGTGGTCGAACTGAGCCTTGTAGGCTTTATCAGACAGGATGTTGTGGAGTTTCTCTCCTTCATCACCATCTTTGCGGCCCACGTGTATGTGCAGAGGCGACCCCTGTCGAACAGATAAACACGATAGAGTTGTTATTTCAAATAAAACCATTAAAAACATTGTAAATTTAACGGAAAAACATGTAAAGTCTAGGCACTGATACGTAGTCACTTACTATTGGCCTCATTTACCATGGATAGAGCTATGCTCGGGGTTTCTCCGCGTGATAAGATCCGTAATAAGGAAATCAGCAGAAGAACTGACGTCACCGACTTAGGTCTTGGAATTAGCAAGTTAAAGTGGCAGTGGGCAGGCCATGTAGCTCGTAGCACTGACAACCGTTAGGGAAGAAAGATTCTCGAGTGGTGACCGCTGAGCGGAAGACGTAGCGTAGGACGGCCCACCACAAGGTGGACCGATGACCTGGTGCGAGCCGCGGGGAGCCACTGGACGCAAACAGCTATTTATTTCTATTAGAAAGCCAAGTGCTTTATTACAATGAATCTTACTAAAACCAGTAGAGTCGTACTTAAGCTTGAATAATGTAAGCTGAGCTATACTGACAGTGGTGGCTTACCTTTTCGAGGTGCCGACGGTGTGCGGTGTCATGGTTGCGGTGCGCCAGCATGTTGGCCTGGTCCTCGCTGTTGAGGTGCTCGCTGACAGAGCCGCCTGGGACGTCGTCGCCTATGCCTATGGCTCCCGGAGCTATGCTGAACGGGCCCAGGACGGGTTTTGTGGAGGAACCATACTGGAGCGAGTGTTTGCGGGACTTGTCCACGTGCGGTCTGGGAACAAACCATCACGCTCGTGAAGAGGTACGCGAAAAAGCGTCACTAGCTAACCAGAAATCCTAAGTCTGACCGAACATGGACGCTAAATCGCGTCAGCAAGCGTCTAGATGCGGCTGCAACAAATTACTTATTTTAAAACAAATCAGTGCCATTTAACGAAATAATACAAGCATCTCATTATAGGTATGTGACAAGTAATTTAGTAAGTAGGTATTCACAAAAGCTAAACAGCATTCGATGCTGAAACAAGACTTCTTTGATATATTATAAAGGTTGCTACAGATGCAAAGAGCAGATATAGTTTCGAGATAGTACTGTATGGCTGCTATGCTCAGCTATGGTGTTCTACAATGATCTTAGTTTATTCTTGTTTTTTTATTACGGTATAACTTTTTGTATTTTTCACAGCTAACAAGCTTCGATATGTGAAGGTTTTTAAATGGTGTTTAGAATTATACATATTTAGGTAACTAAGCTATGGTACACTGTGTTCTTATCGAATAAAAAAAAATAGTTACGTTGCGGTCAGTTGTCCGGAGTTGTTACGTAGTATTCTTTGGTTACGTTTAGTGACGGCTTGATGGTATTATTTCTAGGTAACGGGCGAGTTGAAACCGTCATCCGCTATAAATAGCCAATATATTCATGTGAAACATATAGATAATGAGAGTTACGAAATGACTAGAACCAACCAAAACGAAATGACTAGAAATGACTAACTCCTATGGAAGTCGGCATGACTTCCTAAGACCTCCTAAAACGATGACGCCATCGCTGGAGAAAAAAAATTGGCTTAATTATAACAATATAATTATGTACATCAAAACCGTAGCCCCGTTAGCTTGTTACACGTATGCAGACTGATTTCGTTAGACGTTCGCTACGCCCGCAAAGCGTAGTGGCCGTGAGCCGTTATGGATTATCGGAAAAGCTACGGCGTAACCCGTAGAGGGCATGTACTAACAGCTAATTAGCTCTGTTTTTGACATGGAATTTAAATATAAAAACATAATTATGATTGTAGATGCTGTACTGAATAACGAGAGTCCCGAACACACAGCCCCTAAGGTAAACAGTGTTAGCTAAAAATA
Source organism: Campaea margaritaria (assembly GCA_912999815.1). NCBI lineage: Eukaryota > Metazoa > Arthropoda > Insecta > Lepidoptera > Geometridae > Campaea > Campaea margaritaria. The sequence continues at coordinate 16,240,030 of OU538788.1, forward strand.
CATTTAGTACCTACCAACACAACGTGATATAGTTAATCTGCACGGAAAAAGGATTCCTAACAAAAAATCGGGTATCATTACAAGGATATATTTTAATGTTATAATGGTACATTTGCATATGTTTAGGTAATTACAGGCTTTTACTCAAAATCCAAGTATGTCGACGCTTATCCAGTTTATTTAAATAAAACAGATGATAATACTTTATTTTATAAGAGTTCTTTTGTAAGTTCAAAAAAAGTATTTAACCATTTGCCTTTAGAGCTAAAAACTTTAAAAGGCGACAAATTCAATAAGAATTTGAAAAAATGGTATAACTCAGACGCTTTATAATTTAGATGAATTATAACACTAATTGATATGTTATAGATTTATAATAGTTTGTATTTATTAAGAAGTTATTAAGCTACTTTGGCCTAACTGTAAATTAATATTGTATAATGTTACCACATGTTTAAAATAATTATTGTATGTTCGAAATGGACAGGCTGTTGGACCTTTTTTTAAATTTTAAGACCACAATTTTTTTTGTGCCTACACAGTTTTTAACAATAAAATGTATTCTATTCTATTCTGTAATAAGAATTCGAGAATAAAGCCCTATCGGATTCGGCATCGGTACCTACCTATCTATTACTGGGGTGTCGTGGTGGTCAAGCGCCAATCTTTACGAACCAACAACCTTTGCGAACAAAACTTCCAGAATAATAAAGCAAAAGCTCTATTCTATGAATTTGTAAACTTATATTATAAATGCGAATGTAACTCTGTCTGTATGTCTGTTGCTCTTTCACGGCTAAACTGCTGAACCGATTGAAAATATTTCAATTGGAAAGCTACATTGACAGCGAGTAACATAGGCTATATTTCATCGCCATATTCCCGCGGGAACAGGAACTACGCGGGTGAAACCGCGGGGCGCAGCTAGTATTATTCTAAATACAATAAGCATAAAACATAAAACCCACAAGAAACATTATATTTACAATAAATGTGTACACATAAGATTTTCTGACGTATGACCTTGAAATGTCTGAAGTCGCGGACACGCTACGATAAGTAGATTTTGAGACAAGTTTTAGGCAGCCTAACTAAAGGTTTATACATGTTTATAGCCGACTATCTCTCATTCCGAGATTCTTGCCCTTATTTGACTAATATTCCTGGAATATAGGGCGAAGGGCGGCCTTCAAGTCCTTCGACGCGCTGCTTATAGGCACGTGCCGCCCGCGCCGCCGCGCGCCGCGCCCCGCCAACCGCCCGGCCGGTATCGCCGCAACCGCTATGTTCCTGCATTTTTTATCTGTAATATCTTCGGAAGTATTCATTTAAATTATATTGTGCTGTAAAGGGCCAGGTTGATCTACAATAAATGCACAAAGTATTTAAGGTACCTACTTAATTGGATAATGATTAATGTTATATTGCTTACTAGCTGCGCCCCGCGGTTTCACCCGCGTAGTTCCAGCTCCCGCGGGAAAATGGGAATAAAATATAGCCTATGTTAGTCGCTGTCAATGAAGCTTTCTATTGGTAAATATTTTTTTTTAAATTGGTGCTGTTGTTTAGCCGAAACCTTACACATTTCCATATACATACTTTCATCCCCTATATTTATTTTACCCCCTAAAGGGTAAATTTTTACAAAGTTTAAATGTCATGTTTGTTTATATCTAATCAAAAGCCAAAAAATAAATTTCAAGCTTCTAGCTTCAAAAATGACGAAATTTCCATACAAACTTTCATCCCCTAGTTCAAACCCTTACAATGCTTTTTTCGCATTAAAAAGTATCCTACGTCCTTTCCTTGGCTCTAGACTATCTCTGTACCAAATTTCATTTCAATCGGTTCAGTAGTTTAGGCGTGAAAGAGCAACAGACAGACAGAGTTACTTTCGCATTTATAATATAAATTAGGTATAATCTCTTCGTAAATAAGCCATTATCTGTCCTAAAAAGTGAAGGATAAAAATGGTTATTGTGGCTTACTTACCTATTCGATAGATAACCAACAAGATAGATAATTATGCCATCGCGCACTTTTTTACTGTAGTAACCTACCTACATTAGTTTGATCTACCTCGTATGGTTCAGCCAGCGTCTGCAATGTAAGCGCAAAAAAATGTGTTTATGTGTACGACATCACATTAGAAACCTCTAAAATTATCAGTGTTTCTCTACTATATTGGTACGTATTATAAATATAAGCCTTTCTCTTGAATCACTCTATCTATTAAAAAAAACCGCATCAAAATCCGTTGCGTGGTTTTAAAGATCTAAGCATACAGTCACAGCGGGAAGTGACTTCGTTTTATACTAGGTATGTAGTGATAGTGTTGTTGCTTAGATAATCTGTCGTGGACTTTTTTTAGAACTTTTAAAAAGAAACAATTTCGTGATACTTTTGCATAACTTTAACCTTTTAGGCGGCGCACGCAACTAAAGCTCTCAAAAGCAATATTTTTACCCGTTTTTGCCACATTCTTCATTAATGCTCCGCTCCTATTGGTTGTAGCGTGATAGTATATAGCCCATAACCGTCCTCGATAAATTGACTATTCAACACAAAATGAATTGGGTGGTTCGTTTCTGTTATGGCGGGAAATTTTTGACGGTTTATTGACACATTTGAGCGATACGATGCATCAGTGCTAAATATTTCAACATAAAAACGAAAAGAATGATTTACGGTTAGCGCGAAATACAGTCTCATTTATATTAGTGACCCAGTGTAGCTCTAAAATCGAAAAAACTGTTTGAAATTTATTTTCTCACCATAACAGAAACGAACTACTTTAATTTGATACAGTAGTTCCTGAGATTTAAGCGTTTAAACAAACAAACAAACTCTTCAGCTTTATTTATATTAGTATAGATTAGTATAGAAATAAAGATGTATATAATTTTATCATAATAAAGAAGTTAAATTACAAAATCCACAGACACAAATGCTCCTAGAAATGTTTGCCCTCGCATAGATGCATAAATCCTATGAAAAATGCCTGTTTTGGTAGCTATTCTCCCCACAGCAACAAACATTTCAACATTTCTAGGAGCATTTGTGTCTGGTAGGCGTCAGTGCCGGCAATCTTGGGGCATCATATTTTGATTAGTGTTTTAAGCTCGTTTAAAAGAAATGAAATAAAAACTAAAAATAAACTGGTTTTATTAAAAAAGTAATCTATATAAAAACGGTGTTTAAAATCGTAATCGGTTCTAATCTATAATAAGCGCCCCTACCCTACCTGTAGCCCCTACAGGACGCAAATGGAACCATTTTTTTTGTTTTGACTCTGCATTATTAGTGCATTTAGCCAGTGTCAAGTCAAGTATTAAAAAAACGAGCGAATCTTATAGTAGTCACATCTGTTATACCTATCTTCAAAGGTTAATTCAATGTAATAATCTTTTATATGGTAATAAAATTGGTTTTAAAATAATGTATTATTTTCGAGGGTGTTTTCATAAACATGATATTAATCCTTATCCAAATAAATGCGTTATTTATCATAAGTATTTAATTTTGAAAAAAATTACGTCATTTGATTTCAACGATTATCTTAGGAGATATCATAAGTTTGTATTAAGTACCACGCCAACATTAATTGCAAGACAGGCGATCCTGAAGCAGTGCGCAACTGCGCATGCGCGAGCCGGCCGCCGCGCGAGTAGCTCTACGAGGTACCATCGAAGAGATATAAAGAAAAAAGAGAAGAGATAGAAAGATAATATTAATATAAAACAATTTTTGAACAATTAATCTTATACAATATTTACATAAACAAAAATAGCATAAAACCTACAAGAAAAGAGATATTTCAATTAATGTGCGAAAAAAAAATCGATTTTTTTACCTTTGACCTTTGAATACCTAAGGTCGCGGACACCCATAGGTTTTGAGACAAGTTTTAGGGTTAGGCACCCTAAAATAAAGGTTTATAGAAGTTTTTAACTAGGTTCTTTAAAAAAACGATTATTACCGGTTTCCTTAAAACCGGTTCCCATCTCTAGCGCTTTGCGCATATTTGACATTTAATCAATATTTAGTTAAGTGCGTAATCGCGTAGCACCTCCATCTTCTTTCTCGGCTGTTCTGCAGAGATTCGTCCGCGTTATAACGTCATTAGGTCTTTAACGTTTCATCAGCCTTGATTTGAAAACTTAATAGGTAAGTGTTGTTTTACGCGGTTGCACAAAGCCGTATCACTCGTGTTTTTGTGACGAAGAGTTAAAAGTGCGTAGCTAGAGTAATAATAAGCAGTATTTTCAGGAGCAAATCAGACAAGATGTATTTTTGCGTGGAAGGGAAAGTACAATATCAGTCGCCACCGGCATTACAATACGATGTATTGGAAATGTGGGCTAACAAAGGCGCGCCTCAGCAGTGGAAGAAGCGTGTTCTCTACAAAATCGATGACGACAAGTTTGTTCAAGTATACATCAACGCGTACTGTTTTCTCGATAAGGGCCATCCCCGAGGTGGCTTTGGCATCTTCTGGGGCGATCGTCATTTTGACAATACAAGCTTGCCCCTGTCGGGTAATCTCACCCACCATGGTCCTTGGATCCAGGCTGCAGCCCGTGCTATTTATATGGCTATACATCGAGGATTCACTAAACTTACAATCAACACAGTTTACCAATCTATCATTGATATAGCCGCTTTGATTCCAGGTAATTTATACAAAATATTTATAATTAATTTATATAATTTAAGTGTACATACACTGCTAAAAACTGCAAGTGCATTTTTGTGTGCAATTTAGATGGCCAATTACCCACAGCCTCAGTCATTTGTTTCATTCACTAAGCACACGAACTCACTGTCTACTTGGAACCTGTGGTTCGGAAACATTCTGTTACGCTCCAATGTACTCTGTTGGAACTAAAAAAGTACACTAACACAGTGTTTATCTATGTTAGTGTACTTTTTTAATTGACTGAGTGATGAGACGAGCAAGCCATTTACCTGATGGTAAGCGCTACGCCTGTCCATAACAGGACAAAAACAGAAACAAATTCTATGCATATTCTTAGTATTATCATTGTTCAAATTACCTAACATGTTCACTGCTGAAAACACAACAGTGGTGTTTTTCATAACTTTTCTGCGAGTGTGGGAAAACACAACTGTGGTGTTTGTTGTATGGGAAAACACTATGGAGTGTGCAGAGCCGCACCCGTGGCTAGACAAACAAAAGCAGTGAAAGTGTTAATTTGTACCTTCTACTATTATTTATTCTGTGCAAGTACACAGGTGTCAGATCAGTTAGCAAAAGCCAATCTCTAACAGAACCATCAAGAGGGACTAAGCACGCTGACAAACAATGAGTCCCTTTTGCAACTTACCCAAATTAAGAATATGTCAATAACTGTAGTAGTTAACATTGTTTTAGATCAGTCAGTGCCAATAAGTAATCATTACACTTATGTACAGTATGTGCAGACAGACTGTTCACCACACTGTACCTAGTGCCTAGTGAATCAGTGATAAAGTAGCACCTAAACTCCTTGTATCTCTAATTTTCAAACCCGACAAACTATGATATGTTTCAAACTCCCACTATTAGGTCTCCTTAGTCTATATCCTTAACCTGTACCTAATAAGTCTAGTTAATGATGTTTCTCTATCTTTGTTGCTAGAGTGGAAAAGAAATGGATGGAATTGGCCGAATGGTACTCCAATGGCGAACAAGATTTACTTGGAAGAGCTGGATGCCGTTATGTACCGTATTGATGTGAAATGGGCGTTCGTGCCGTACGAGCATTATAACTTGGGTGTATTAATGACCCGCAACTTGGCAAGTGATGGAGCTGATTTGTATACACCACCGGATGAAGACGCAGATTATTCACTGGATGGTGCATTGTCACTGAAAACTGAATTTGCAACGAAACCTGTTTTTGAATATGATTAGTGTTTGACGGTTTTTCACTATTCCCATGTAGTGTTGATAGTAGTATGTACACACTGGAAGTGTAGCATTATACATTTTAATTATTTATTCTAGTCAATAGATATTAGGTTTATATAATGAGAATTTCAAAGTTTAGATGAGGCTATTCCTAATTTGGCCCGTTGGCCACGGCTTGTACCTGAGTGTTGCTTGTAGTCTTTTTATTTAATAAATTATACTTTTATCATCATAATGTTGGATTTTATTTTGACACTTTCCCAGATATTCAAAGATGTAGTATGATTTGTCCTGCTAATATTTATCTTTAACTGATCTCCCTAAACAGCTGGACTGATTTTCATGAAATTTTGTGTGTTTGAGATGGTTTTGGATTCAGAATTGGATCTCATAATATGACTGTTCAAAAAAAATATCATTTATATGGATCCGGTGGCTGGTGCCGAATTAAGGTAACCTTATAGGATGCCCTAAGCAATCTTCGCAATCAACCTTCCCCCGCATCCGGACAACTGATAAAAATTAATTTAAAAATAAATTAGTACTTAGGCGTATCGTAGGTAGAATATGTATTGAATGTGTTGTTGTTCCTGCCCTTATCCCATGCTAGGTGGGTTCGGCACATGTCCTATGATTCGGCTACATTCTTACGACGGCCGCCTACCTGACGTCAACTCACTCACTCTGGAACATCTTACACAGCCATCATCGTACGTGTTCGTCACCTTTGACGTGTCTTTTCGTGGGTGGGAATCGAAACGCACGATTCCCCGGCGTCGAAGGCAGGGTCACTACCAACTACGCGAACAGGCTCCCCTGAATATGTATGATATATATTTATTAACTAGCTGCGCCCCGCAGTTTCACCCGCGTAGCTATGAGCATAATATAGATTTCGATTATATAATAAACACAATGCATATCTATCTTTATGGTAGTTCTTTTTCATTTTTTATAATTTTTAGGTTTGAAAATATCTTTCTGCGGTACAGTTGGTGATCATTAATGTTAATAAATTACGTAAGGCTATGACGACGTTTGGAAATGCTAATTCTAATTTGTCATCGTGTAAAATCCTATATAAGGCTGAGGCCCCATTAGTGCGTTGCGTTGCGTTGCGTCGCGTCGCGTTGTCGCTGCGTCAACGCTGCGACTAATTACTTTTTTTTATGATATGCGGTGATATGCCACATTACGACGACGACGACGTTTTATCGGATCGACGGACAAGAGACGAAGTTGGAGAGAGGGTGATGCGCTGCGCTGTCGGAGCTCCGGCGACGACGAACAGTGTTCGAGGGATAAACTGGACGCCGTAACGAAATTTTTTATCTTAGTATGAGTGTGAACGATATGGATATAGATTTAGATTGTTGAAGGCTTGTGAAGGCTGAACTGAGATGCTTCGCTGGCGACTGCAACGGCGTGCGACGCCCTCTTGTGTTGCGATGTCGTGCGTAGGCTTAACGCAGGTGTGGCATACAGTGCGTTGATCCGTTGCGACGACGCGAACCAACGCAACGCAACGCACTAATGGAGCCTCAGCTTAATTCTGCACGAGTTAGGTTATTTTTGAGGTTTTTTTACAAATTAAGAATGAAACAGCTGACTTTTTATTTCCAAGTCTGTGTTTAGATCATTTGGATATTGTTTGATTAAATTGTAACCACCTACGAGCGAGCGAGCGCGAGTGAGGTCATGACTGCAACCGAACCGAACGTCAACGACAATTTATAACGCGCGGATATTGTAATTGTTTTATCGTTCGTGTGGCCGTTTTTTGTCTCAGTCTCTGGCGCCCCGCTAGACAGGGTGCTCTAAGCCCTAAGCAACTGCTTAAATAGCTTATAGGCTAATCCAGGACTGCCGGTATCTGGTGCTGTGATCGAATTCTTGGATTTTATTTCAGTTAGTGTCAATAATATGATTCAGTCATTTGGTTCGAATAAAATAAGTTAGTACCTGGAAAATTCCTACAATTTATTTTGTAATAGTTTTGGCCTACGAGCGCTGCAAAGTGTGCTTCAAAATAAACAAACAAGAAATTCAATTACATATTAATTTCAATGTATGCTTTTTGTGTGTGTGGCCCTCTATCTGACTCTGAAAATTGTAAATAGCCCTTTAGATGATCCATTTTGACAGCCAGTTTGGCGTTCGGATCGCGGCGAATAAGTTCAAAGTAAATAGGTACTGGATCATTTCGCCCCGCATGCAAACCGCCCCTACGCAATATCACATAGCTACAGAGAGGGAGCGAGAGGAGAATGGGTTCTCTGCTTTTGCGATCTGGTGGCCTCACTGCTGGTGGGCCACTTCCGAGGCTCGGGAGTAGCTGACGGGCATGGTGCCCGTACTGCAATCAACACACGCACTGCCCTCTCCGCACCACGCCCACGGTCGCCTCTTACATCAGATGCCTCGACCAGACAATGCCAATGTCAAAAGACTTACTATTTTGGCACTAATCGAACTCAGGTGCCACGTCCGCCCGAGCACGCTCATTCACGACGTTTGCGCTGCACATCGAGCTAGAATAGGTATGCTCTACTACAGCAGTGCATAGTACTATAGGTTTGTTCAGCAATCCTTATATTATACATAAACATTCGATTTCCACTACTGGTTACAAAATATAATAAGCTGAACGTTAGAAGCGCATCGCGAAAAATGCAGTCATACAAACGCTCAGTTTGAGTTTTCTGTTCTTTTTTTCTTCTTATATTAACGATTTACTATGAAGGGTTCCATTCGTTTCAATTGACATTATTTGTTTATATTTCTTTAAACAAACTACTTAATTTTAAAGGTAAGATTTGTTATCGATATACTTAAACTGTAAATTTAATCATAGCCGATGAATAAATGTATGGAATAGAATTTATATATCGACTTTAAAAATATTTCACACGTTCTTTCGACATTCCTTGAGTTACAGTTTAATAAAATGCAATCAAAGAATAATCTATTCAATTTTAAAAGAGTCTAAAGCACAACACCGCGCCTAGAACTGATAAAAACATAGTACCTATCGGTAAAATGGTCGAACATCTTAACATACTAAGTAAACCGATTGCTTTTCCCTCGCCACGATCTCTGTGCGTCACGTTCTCGCTTCTGCTGACGAGGCCTTAGGTGTACCTACTACCCTGTGTTTAGTATTCTGCGGTAGGCACTAGCTTTTTATGTAATGTGATACTGTTGAGTGTACAAACTTACAAGTTCCTCTCGTAGCGGCGCTGCTCTTCGGCGTCGTCCAGCAGCTCGTCGAGCGGCTCGACATCCTCGCCGTCGAACTGCACGTGCCGGTCCTCGGCCGGCATCACCTGTCGATACACGCCCCGATTACAACGCGATCACGGACACACGATAAAACATAGGGATCACATATTTCCCTCGAAATAATAGATAGTTCCAATTCTCACACTGCAACACTGCAGCGACAGATAATTAAATAATTATGGAGGATTTATGAGCCATATCTACATATTATGTACCAACAGATTACAATGACAAAGAGGCGCGAAATAACTTGAGGAAAAATCTGACACTGACTAAAAATAAACAATAGTGGAAAATAGAATTATTGAAATCTCACGAAATCTTCATTATTGAACATATAGTAGGTATTTCTACGATTCAAGAGCTTCCTTATCCGCCGCCCGCCTCGTTGGCTTCCACCCAAACTAGTTGAAAAATTTAATAGGTACCTACATAACATAGGTACATCGACGAAATAGGAATGTATCTGCTGGCATGTCACGTAGACTCATCGGGTTACTTCGCACGTGTCATTTGTAGTGCAAAATCAAGGGAACTGGCTCAACTGGCTGCAAGAAACGGACAGGCGGACATAGGTATGGACAGGCGGACGTAGGTACGGACGAGCCTGGACGTAACAAACTCTCAAGTTATTCTTAAAACTATTCAATTGTCCTATAATCTTTAAAAAAACAGTCATCAGACGAATGGATCAAGCAGAAACTGTACCTACACTTTACCTGATTGATATTGATATCGAAAAAAGACTGCAACATTGATTCACTCATCATCAGGTTGATTACAAAAAAAACATTTAAGTACCTAAATAAGTATATCATCTTCATCATCAACCCATAACGTCCCACTTCTGGACAGGGGTCTCCCGTCACTTTCGTGTGAAGGGTTAGGCCATAATCCACCACGGGGGCCCGGTCCGGTTTGGTGGATAACATACCTACCTCAGAAATAATTCTCGGGTAGGTAGGTATGTGGGTTTCCTCACGATGTTTTGCTTCACCGAAAAGCGAGTGATACTTACGTACATATGTTTTACAGACACGCTTTGGTACGTGCCTGCACTGGGATTTGAACTCACGAAGGCGGACGTTCTCCCACTAACTAGGCTACCACCGCTTGTACATGTTATGTGACAAAGTTTTTCAGTGCCAGCTTCAGATATAAGTTATTGTTTCTGTGTCAATTTTAATAAACATAAAAATTATGTTGTGTATTGATTTGGTGGCCTAAACTAGTCATAAATTATTCAACAAGTGTAGCGCTTTACGTCAACAATGCTCGTCGCATCGCATGAATAGATCTGATTGAAAATTCATAACCTCCGTGATTGCTGGCCCCGGCGCATGCAATGTGTTTTTTACAGCTGTTTCCAATATTTATTTACCGTTGAAAAATATATTTAAATAACAAAATTGTTAAGGTCTTAAATGCTTTCCAAAGAACAGCACCTCGATGCAGTGAAGTAACTGATTTTTCAAAAACCTATTCGGTTTAGAAACTTTTTGTAATGGTGGGCCTCTTCTGCAAGAGACCGCCTGGGAAAGTGCCCCACACCTTTTGTCCAGATTTTCATCCGCAATAGCGTGCATACATTACTGGGTTTCGAGGGCATTGTTATTGAGGGAAATTACCGCATTCTTAGGGTGACGAGCGCAGTGCAGTGCCGCGCAAGTTCATGCAATGCAAAGTTCTGGGTGACACTGTAACTGTTAAGGGCAGGCGTAGTGGTTACCATCGGGTGATCAGCTTTAATCACCTTTTACTTTATTCATTTAACTGAGTGCTACATTAAATACAACTTATAATATTACAAATGACACGTTTCAAAGATGTAACTACATGTATTAAATATTACTTACTGTTATTACAATGTATTTAAGTTTATTTTGTGTATAATATGTATCTATTTATTTATTTATTTTATTCTATGTATATAAGGAAAGCCACCGTCCGATGTGCTAATTACTCCTCTCCGTGCAATGGTTGTCTGGAAGAGATCGCTCTGAGCGACAAGACCGCCCATTGTGACACTAATTGTAAAATTTGTTTTGTTCTAGTTTTTAAGTTTTCTTTGTTCTGTGGTGTTTCAATAAAGAGTTTATCTATCTATCTAATTACTTATTTATTACCTACTATCAAATAATGTTTTTTACTCTCCATCCAAAGGTTTTCTGGAAGAAATCGCTTACAGCGATAAGACCCCCTATTGTACTACCCTTGTTTACCTATTGTAATTTTTCTGTACTGTTCTTATTTTTGTTTCTGGTGTACAATAAAGAGTTTTCTATTCTATTCTATTCTATTTTATTCTATTCTATTATTACTTGTTATTTTTTGTTGTTGGGTAAATTCAAATGCCTCCACAATAGTTAATAGAATCAGACGTTATTATGCATAATCAATAAGAACATGTAGAAATATATTATTATATAGTTTCAATTCCGCCCAAGTTGTCTGATGAATGTATGATAGGACTTTGTTGGATGACCTAACCCCTACGGTAAATCTATCCGTTTGAATATCTAAATCCCCAAGCAACCCTTTACTTATCTGAAAACCGAAACGACCTTAACATATCACACCCCGTAGGTACCTAAATTGACCTAGCGTAAAATAAATAGATACGGCCTACGGTCTTATTTATTTATTTTACTCCTACCTACAGCAAAAATAATAAAAAAATAAAAAAAAATATATTAAAGAACCCCCTGACAGCATAGAAGCCTCCACAGTATTCAAATAATGATATTGCTCCCACAGCGGCTTTCTCCGTAAGTCTCGGAGAGTGGAGGCCATATCTCGCCATTCTGGTTCAGTGGCGAATGTCGCGTTTTCTATTTTGAGATTATTTTAAGTATAGTTTTTAAATACACATTTTAGTTCACATTAAGTGGACACGATTTTTATTTATTAATTTTGGTTAAAAAAGGGAAGAGGGCGAAAGTTCAAAAGGTGACAATGGAAAAACCGTACTTAGACACTTAATAAAAAAGTATCCAGAAAATATCATACTAATGCAGTCGCCATTGAAAAACGTAGGATCCAAGAATTCAAACAATGTTTGATATGAAAGAGGAGATTTTCACTATTGGGCCCTTTACGGCACGCGCTATTCGAATGTTACAAGTACATTCAAACAAGATTTAAATTACATAATACGTCCTATCTACAAAATACACTTTGATAGAAGTTAGGCTTTTGAGGACTCTTCAGACAATAAAGCGTAACTTGAACAGAAAGAAACTCGTAATCATCGTTTGACCACTTAACACGTTCACTGCTGAAAACACAACTGTCGTGTTTTTCATAACTTGCCACGAGTACGGCAAAACACAACTGCTGTGTTTGTTGTATGGGAAAACACTATGGCGCGTGCAGAGCCGCACCTGTGGCTAGACAAGCAAAACGGCTCAGCAGTCAAAGTGTTAACGTCCTCGAGAGACCTTACTAACCACCAAGGCTGACACTACCCCATTCGACAAACAACAACTTGACCTAAATAGACAATCATATTTCAAGGATTTTTTCGGCTCGAATCAAATGATAACCAACAAATAGCAAATGGCTAAACTTTTTACTAAACAAAGCTTCTAAAAATAATAATTTAATGTATACCACCTTTGAGAGGTCTGTTAATGATATAAAAAAGGACCACCATAATCTGTTAAGTAATGTAGGAGATATGAGACACGTAACATACCTACACCAAGAATACAATTAAATTGAGATCCCTTTTTTTAAATACCTCGTCAGCAATCATTGGGTAGAATGAGGAGAACCGGTAGGCGGGCGGAGGCGGAAGCACGGTCGGTTGGCTCACCAGCGCAGCACCGAAGCTAGACTGAGCCGCTTCTGCCATTCATCGTGAGGTAGGCCAGGACAAGTGGTACTACATATTGATTGTGAACGTATACGAGCACGGCTTGCGCTTCAGCGATGTCGCCGCCAAGCGCTCGCGAGATGCCCGCCCGTCAAGGCCACGCGGCCTTCGTCAATGCCACTGCCACGACGAATCACATTGAAGGTTGCAAAACTAGCTTCTGCACGCGCCTTCATCCGCACGAAAATTAAAAACTACGTTTCAGCACGATCGAAAGTATCTCATGTCTCATCCTTCACCAGGGTTCAAACTATCTCTTTGCCAAATTTTATGTTATCAGCCTTTTTAGCCGCGCAAAGGGCGCAAACAGATAGAGATTGACAGAGTTGATTTACTTTTATCATTGATATAATAGGATAAATCAGTAGGTAATACGTATTCTAGAAAAACGGACCAGAGAGTTTATTACAAGCTACTCAACAAATATTATTGAATATATTTTTAAATGCTCTCTGTTTATCTGTCTGTATTCGCATCACGTAATAACAGGCCGACAGACACATTCTTGTTTGGTAGCTTATTATAAGTTTTAAATATATTTTTATTTCTCTGTCATGGTTAGTCATGAATTATTAATTTATTACTTAGTTCAGTTTTATTAGTCATTATACTCATCATTGACTTACTTTGGAACTTCGCCGCCGCTTTGTACATAATTTACATCTACACAAAGGTAATATTTTTACATCGCTCATCGATCTCTGAGATTATAGACGGCTCATTGCACCTAATTCTCGAGAAGTAGGTATCTTGTATATAATATGTTTTATCTAGGAGCTTTCAAGAATTATTATTGACTAGCAGTACCCCGCTGTTTCACCCACGTTAGCTTTTATCCTACAGGAACCTTTAATTTTTACTGGATTAAAAATATCGTATGTTCTATTCCAGGATCTATCTACTTACGTAGGTACTAAATTTCATAAAAATTCGAACAGTCGTTTGGGCGTGAAGAGACAAACTTTCGCATTTATTATATTAGTTAGATCTTATAATAATTACTGTAGTGATAGCTGAGCGTGCGACTTCGTCCGCGCTTAGAAATACTTATTATATCCCCAATATAATAATATATAGGTTAATATTCATATTTTCATACGGTTCATATTATGAACCTTATAAGATATTAAAATGAAACATACACAACAATGTAATTAAGGGCCGGTTCCTTTAAATTTTCATTGAAATCTGTTGAGTCGTTACGGAGGATATTCCAACAAACTTTCAGATAGACAGACGGACAAAATTCTAAAAACGGTTATTTATGGTTAGGTCTTCTATCTATGTGTTAGGTATCGAATAAATAGCAGGTTTCACTTAAATTTATGCATTTGTTATAAAATCATTTTCATTTTATTATTTTAGTAAGTGTGTCAACAACTCACTATAAAATTATTATTATTGATATATAAATGAGAAAGTTTGCGTGTTTGTCTTCTCTTCACGCCGAAACGACGGAAAGTACTTTGACAATATTTAGCTTATAGAAACTTTAGGTCCTGGAATACAACATAGCATACTTTTCAACAAGTAAAAATTAACGGTTTCGGTGTCATAACAGTTGATGCATGTGAAACCGTGGGGTGCTACTAGTGGATTATAAGGATGAACACTGCTGGTATATAACTGCTATTATTCAGGAAAATCTTGTGATAAAGCTGAAAAATCTGTGAAACAATGACTCACCTGTATAGGTGGATAGTCGGGTGTGGCGGCGGCAGCGGCGCTGATTCGCTGCGCGTCCGTCATCAGGCCCTCTGCAACAAGAGCATCATGTAAGTGCTGACCCCCACCAAACTATTACAAAAACTAGCAGTAGGCAAGTCTTCACCGAACGCGGAATGGTTCCTCTCAATGGAGCAAGAATGAACGTGTCGATTGCTCGAAATCGAACCAAAAATGATATAATATCGAAGTTACTGACGCACGATGATGCTCGACGAACAACGACGCATGTGTAGAGATATATCGTATGCTTACTGGTGCGTAGGTAATTGATGGTGGGAGCCAGGGAGGAACTATCTGTCAAAACTGAGGCGGTAGCGGTCTTTATAGTGTACCAGTATCTACTTCACGATGTGTATTGCTGTTGGCAACACATTCATCGTTAAATTGAAAGTCCATCCTCAAGGTTTGCTAAGCTCACATGTTGGATTATCTGTTGCATTTCAAAATACAATTGCAGGGTCAAAAATAGCAATATCATCAACTGAACTGAACTGTAAAAGATTTTTTGTTTGTTTATACTGTCCACTGTCGTGAAACCCCCCACAAGTCGATCCAAATCTCTCTGTCCTATTCTACCGAGCATCAGACATGAGGGACCTAAAAATAAGGCGCATTAGACCACTAGGTAGACTTTCAGCGCTAAGGGTAGGTGGTATCGTACGACTCGCTGGCGTAAGTTAGTTCAGATTGGTTCTGGACTGGAAGGGAAGGTGCTCTGTGTCAGTAGATTGGAACAGTATGATGATGATGATGATAAAACAGGTGTGTGGTGAGTAGGTTACCTGCGTAGGGCGGCGGCGGTGCGGCGTGGTCACGGAGCGGCGTGGCACTGGCCGCGGGCGGGAGCGGACCCGGCTGGGGCTCGCTCCAGACGACGCGGTCCATCTCCTCATCCAGCTGGACCTCATCCTCGCCCGCCGCCTTAACACAACAAAACATATGTTACAACCAAGTAATCTGCGGCTCAAGTCTGCTCAACCCTGTGACTTCTGTAGCTGTAAAGGCGATCGCGTCGTGCGAGACCTAAGTAGATACGGGTGGAACACTTCAGATATTAAACCAAATATTGGAAGTTCCTTTTTTAGCCACAGCCTGGGTTGACGTCTGTTCGAGACGGCGGACCAGAACATATGACTCGATTCAACAAACAACACATTTGAGCTAGTCTCAATATAAATTATTGACGGTATCGATTCATTAAGGCTGTTTGCGATGTTTCAATGAAATAGCGACAGGTCGGTCGGTCGGAACATTAGGAAATATAACTATTTAAGGGACAAATAGGTTTACTTAGGTCCGGATTATTCCCCCCAACTGTCTGTTTCGTTTGTGTGGTGGCTGTTACGGTAAAATGGTTAATACGAAATTTGGCAAAGTGATCGTATAAAAATAACCAGCCTACATTGTTTTATTCGAGCACAGCACACAAAGCGCAGTTACTAACACATAATATAAGTATAATTAAAAACCATTTCACCAATCTCTGTGATTTTTTTTCCAGCATTAATTTTTCCATCTAAATTAATTCAATTTGGTAGATTCCCAGTGTTTGCGCATTCATTCTGTAGGTAGGTGTGTATAACATTAGTTAAAAATTGAATTTAATTAAGTACTTAGGTTAATTCTTTTTTATTTGACTTAGTTGATGGTAATAGCTACGCCTGTTCGTAACAGTCACAGCACCACCCAGAACCTTGCATTGCGAATCCTGCGCGGCACTGCACTGCGCTCGTCACCCTGAGACATCGGCTCTAAAGTCTCATATGCCCAGTAATTTTGCTGAAAACAATGCCCTTTAAACCGGAACACAGTAATGTTTGCACACTATTGCTTGGCAGATGAATATCTGGCAAAGGTATGGTACTTCTTTAGGCGGTCTCTTGCACAAGTGGCCTCCCACTACAAAAGTTCTAGTTCACAAAACGTAATACAAATATTTTTCATGGTTAAAATAACGAAACTGAGGCCAAGCTAAGAAGCGTATTTTGACGTTTGCACGCCCATTAAAATCTGTATTTTTTGACAGACAGTGATCACGAAACAATGCAATACTTCATAGTTGCAAATATTATTATAATAGTTGATTAGTCACGGATTTTAAACTCACTTACATGTCTGTTCTTGTTATGATTATGCTTTTGAGCGCACTTTCCTCACCACTATTACCAGCTGTCAACATTCGGTTCTTATCTAATGTAGGTATAATTTTCATATTTTTTTTCTAGATTCAAATGAATAGCCTAGAAAAGCTGATATGATTATAGTACAGTACTGGACAACTGGTCTACATAAAAAAACAGTCAGTACCTACCGATCACGACCATGATCCGGAAATAGCGAAGAGATTGGCCACCCCCGACACTTATTCTATTTTAGTCCGGGTGTCTACTTTAGTGTTTAGTAAGATTGCCTCACTATCAATTTTTATTTAATGTTTTACCCCTTTAACTGCTGAATGGCTGAACACACAGAAATTTAATTTTTATAACGCTAGGCAAGTGCGGGAAAACACACCCGTTGTGTTAACGCGGTATACGTGCCAGCTGTGCGGCGAAACACAGACTTGTGTGTTTAACGCGGTGCCACTACAGTAAAGCTCACACAGACAGCACGATAGTGCTGGAAAACACACACAGTGTGTGCAAATTCGTAACGGTGCCCAAATGTAAAAACCGGTTCAGCAGTCAACGTGTTAATCTCCTTCAATCGTCGAAAGTAAAGCGAGCTTGTAACTTACTACGGCTACCCTTGGATTGAGTATGAAGAAGACATTATAATAGGTACTTATTCCTAGAAGTAGGTATAGTAGCTCTGAGTGTTTCCAATAATATTTAATTCTACTGACCTAAAAGAATCTGCTAAACAGGTGCAAAACAAACAGTTAGCCGGCTATTTGGTGAATTCGTGTGTTTATATACATGTAGCAAATTCTTACAATTCTTTATACTCAAAACACTACGTAAGATGATCTACAGAATAACCAGTAGCGTAAGAAAGCTTCATTACCTAACCCCAACGACATCGGTATTTATACGTGACCCATAGTCATGTCACGTTGGATTCAGGTGCCCAAGTTAATGCTAATCAAGCATACCTAGTAGGTCAATGTGTTCCATGATGTTAGTAGTGTTACCTTGTATTACAAATATCAGTGCCTCAAAATATTGATGGGTGCAGAACGATTCGTTATTCCATTTACGATACGAACAGAATGGGCTCTACAATTCTAAGGATTGGCCAACGGTTAAAACGCTTGTTGTTGTTTGTCGAATGAGGTAGTTAATCCTCTGATATGAGAGTTTCAAATTCAATGCCTCTGACGTGACATTATGAAAGCTATCAATCGTTAACAACAGGGACCGACGGCGCAGCCTGCCCTCTAAAACACGAACAGATTGAAATCGGCACATAACTTATGAAAGTCATCGGCGCAGGGCCGCCGCTTCGTACGAGCCGTCATTCGATGAAAGTGGTGAAACGAAACTGAGTGAAACTAACGGTGAAACCTCGTGAACTTAAACTTGAAGGATATTGTGTGTCGTCGACCAATCCCAGACAGAGCCTGCGGAAGCTCCTTCCTTGGGTTGGATTGGTGAAGACTCATAAGGCAACGCGCCCCTAAAATCTATCAAATTAACAAACAATCCACCGGTCAATTCTAAAAACGCCCGGCGCACCCTGACTGCGTCATTGCAGCCGGGCTGGCTGACCGTGAGTCGTGACACCACGCCATTTCAAAGGGCGCAATAGTTCAATGAAAGATTACGAAATGTACGAATAAAATAAAATGTTTAAGAAGACAAACTCGTACTAACTGGACCCAATTAAATGTTAACGGCAGTATAACAAAGAAATAATTTTATTGTAAAAAAAACGATCAGTCATGTCAGGACGATTATGCCTTAATCCACCAAGGGGCGGGCCCCCTCCGAATTGGTGGATAACATACCTATCCCCGAAATAATTCTCGACTAGATATTATGTAGGTTTCCTCACGATGTGTTACTTCACTGAAAAGCGAGTGATAATTACGTACTTTTATGTTTTTAAAAGAAACACGTTGGTACATGCCCGCACTTGGATTTGAACTCACGACCCTCTCCTTGGAAGGCGGACGTTAGGAAACCTACTAGGCTACCATCGCTTTTTATAGTTCGTGGTTGTTGACAATGATGTTTCAACCCTAAATCGCATCTCAGGGCGCGTGGCCAAAAAGAACCAAACAACACCTTCAACTACAATTTGTGTGGCAACGTACAGCAACAATGCGGATAAACATGAAGCCTCTTCAGAGACAAGTACTACCTGCGTGCCAGAGACGATATAATTTGATTTATGTATGTAAAAAGCAAAAAAGAAAAGAAAAATAATTAACACGTTCACTGATGAAAACACACACGTCTGTGTTTTTATAATTTTACGGCATGCGAAAACACGCCTGGCGTACGAACCCGCGGTGCTGCAATTTTATCACACCAGTTGTGTGCCCCCGCACTGCTGATTGAGTTTAGTTACGACACAACGCCAGTAAACAGTAAACACACACGTTGTGTGAAGTTTCGCAAAAGAGCCAAAAAACATAAAAAGGTTAATGCAGTGAACATTTTAATGTATTGTACTGTAGCAATAACCTATTTTCAGACAATAGACTTTCAGATGTTGTCTGGCAGGATGTTTGATAAAACGCTTTATACGAGTGGCAGCTTTATAAATGTAACTAGCTGCGCCCCGCGGTTTCACGGGAACATACTATCGGGATAAAAAGTACCCTATCACTCAATCCTGGTTATAAACTATCTGTGTTCCAAATTGAATTCGAATCCGTTCAGTAGTTCTTCTGGGAAAGAGGAACAAACATCAATCCATCCATTCTAACAAACTTTCGCATTTATAATATTAGTAGGATGTACGATGAGTTATGGGAACAAGTCAGTGCTACCACGAAGACACAGTAAAGGAGCCTGCTCTGACGAAGAGAAGTCTCTCGAGAACATTAAACACAATAATAATAAACAAACATAACTGTCAGCAAACAACGGAGAGCAATCTCACTCTAATGGAACTTGTTTACATATTTATTCCTTGGAGGATAGTTGGTTTACTTGACCTTAATAGTTTTAAATTAATCGTATGCGTTGTGGGCATATCAATCGACATTAGTATTGAATGTGATTCAAAAGTGGCTATTAGTTAATTTAAATTTTTGCAGAAACAGACGAAGTGATGAATACTCAGTCGATAGGAGACCATAGACCCAGCAGTGGGAACTCAATAGGCTGGCAGGTGACTCATTTAACACGTTCACTGCTGAAAACACAACTATCGTGTTTTTCATAACTTGCCACGAGTACGGCAAAACACAACTGTTGTGTTCGTTGTATAGGAAAACATATTGGCGCGTGCAGAGCCGCACCCGTGTCTAGACAAGCAAAACGACTCAGCAGTCAAATTGTTAAGTAGTTCTTTGACGGTCTTCGCGGTGGACGTTGGTGATAAGACGACGTTGATATTGAGTTATGGTTCTACCTTCATACTAGAACATTATCTATGAAATAAAAGACAGTCTATATACAGCCATTGCGTGTGTTTCATTAGGTTATGGGTCCTTTATGTTTTCATTAGTTGATGAATAATGCGTGTTCAATTCCCGCACAGGGCCATATGTGTGACCACAGGTATGTGCTCTGAACAATCTCCTCGTAATTCTAGACTCCCTAGATACAGGGTATCCTAATAAGGTATCAGAATCTATGGATCGTATGTGAAGGTGACATGTCATTATTTTTAAATCCATAAGCAAACCGGCATATCTAAATACAATATAAGCACATAACTGAGCCGGCAGAGAAAACAGAAACCCTTGTTATTAAAATGAGAGGCCATGAAGGGAAAAACAGTAAGTACAGTCAGTGCTCGAACGTACCCTAACATCCTATTTACGTGAACGCTTTTGATTTATATCTTTTGTAAAATTCTTAATTTGAGGCATCACACTGGCTCTTTTAATACGATGTTATAATACTGTGATTAGATTAGATTATAATTATAGGACCTATTGTGACATAAAACATAAATGACGTAATATTAAAAAAATTACATCCCCGTAGAGTTTTGTTGCGCTATCTATCTTCTGACGTGCGTATTTCCGAAGCACTTGAAAGGGAAATGTCCCTTTTCAAACTCAAACAATGATTAGAATTTTATTTTTCTCTACGTATAAGAGACTTAAGTTTTTGACTTGTAAAAGTGCCTAATATTTATGCCTTCAAACTCAAATAATTTATTTTCAGTGCAATAAGTTAATTATTTGAATTTTGAGTTTTGAGATTCAGCCATGAATCAGCGCTTGAAAAGGGAAATTTCGTTTTTCAAACATAGCCTACTATGGTTTTGTTGCATGATGCTTATAATATTATAGAAAGTTATTTTTTTATGCCGACTATAGGAATTACGAATGGAGCTATTAGATTGATGTTTACTAATCAGTGTAGCCCCGTGCTGAGGGCAGAGTGGTGCTCAGTCACTTCACGGTAATTAACGCTCGTGTGTAGCCCAACGGCAATAAGCGGTGGAATGTCGCTGGACAGTGGACACTATTGGTTGTTAGCGCTTACAACGTGCAGAACAAACACGTGCCGGCCGTCCGTAGCAATAATGACCCATTCATAATTTATAGAAATTTACTGAGGGAACGACAATTCTCTATCTATCCACAATATGTTAAGAGTCCAGGCAACTCGGAATGAGAGACAGTCGGCTATAAGCTTATATTTATAAACCTTTATTTTGACACCCTAAAACTTGTCTCAAAACCGTAGGGTGTCTGCGGCCTCAGATATTCCTAGGTTAAAGGTTAAAAAATCGATTTTGTACACAATAAAATTTATTGCATAAAAAAAATGTTTAAACAAAAGTTGTAGAGAATTTAATCCTCTATAATATTTCTATAAATATAAATAGCATAAAACCCGAAGGAGACGAGATATTTGCAACAAATGTGTACAAAATATTTGACCTTGGAATATCTGAAGTCGCGGACACATACGATAAGTAGGTTTGGAGACAAGTATTAGGATGCCAAAATAAAGGTTAAAAACAAGCTAATAGCCGAATATCTCTCATTCCGAGATTCTTGCCCTTCAATTTTCCTGGACTATTATAATGCCTACCTAATTTGTGGAAGAAGCGTATTGTATCATAAAAGGTAGTAAACCAAAGGACAGTAACCAAAGTAAACAGAAGCTTAGTGGTCGATGGCGTCATTACGAGTACAAAGGGGACGGACGTAAGGGGCTCGAATTTCATCAAATGTCAAGGGCACCCTTATATTCGACTGCTGATTGAGATGAGCTCTCCTGCAGGAGTCGACATTTTATCTCCGATACGCAATAGGGGCATTACTTGTGATTCAGTTTTAAAATCACCACAGCAAAGTAAATTTTTAGGTGGTTCATTGAATCAGGCTTTACTTTGCGCAAATCCACATTCTACTTCCTACTTCACAAATTAACTTTTTTTTTATTAGACTGAGTGACGAGATGAGCAAGTCGTTCACCTGATGGTAAGCGCTACGCCTGCCCATAACAGTCATAACCCTGCATTGCATAATCTTGTGCGGCACTGCACTGCGCTCGTCACCCCGAGACATCGGTTCTGAAGTCTCATATGCCCAGTAATTTCGCTAACTATGGAGAGCTTACATTCTAGTATCGGTGTGACGGCACGGAAAACTGAACAGAAGTCACGTATGGTACGGGAATACTCGAGAACATACTCCGTAATCTACATCGGAATTTCGATAAACTTAGTGTTTGATAACTAGAGTAGAGTATAATCCTGCATCTAGGGCAAACAAGAAGTTCTTTGCAGGCGTGTTTGGTTCATTAGCTTCAGTTAAGTATATAGATATGCAATCTCATCATCAACCCATAACGTCCCACTGCTGGGCACGGGTCTCTCCTCACTTTCGTGAGGAGGGTTAGGCCATATTCCACCACAGGGGCCAAGTCCGGATTGGTGGATAACATACCTCCGAAATAATTCTCGGGTAGGTATGTGGGTTTCATCACGATGTTTTCCTTCACCGAAAAGCGACTGATAATTACGTACATATGTTTTTACAGAAACACATTGGTACGTGCCCGCACTGGGATTTGAACTCAATTGAATTGGGATTTGAAGATATGCAATAGTATGCATTAATCCCAAACGTGTTCCAATTCTTTCCAGAGCGACCTACCGATTCAAAATCTTAGCTATCAGCAGTCATGTTACAACTCCACCACCATACCATTCCATGTCATTGTTCCGTGATCCACGTATTTCCTGATATCCTAGATACAGAGGCTTAGGCTTAGGCTTAGGCTCACGATCTATGTTGGTAATAACTACTTTTTTTAATGTACTTGTTGTTATTTATTAAACGTGAAACTCAGAATCTATAAAGTGGCAGTAGAAAATAATGACTACCCAACTTTCTGCCATTTAAACTCCAACGAGGTACGAGAGCTGTAGTGGCGGCCAAGCGGTATAATCAGTTCAGACTCCCTCTCGCTATTCCTCGGTGGCAATTAAATCATCTGAGCACTTTGCAGCTCAGTGGCACACGTTTCTGGCGGCTGTACACACTCGCCGAGACACCCCGACACAGGCCGAGAGCGACAATGTACATGGTCTTGTCTTGTCTCGCTGTCTCACGCCTCGCCTCGATCGGTCTCGGTCGCTTGTCGGTTTTTGCGGCCGAGTCAAAGGATCTCGTTGGGTTTCGCGAGGAAAACGAATGAAAAATCTCTCAAAAAGCCTCTCGACGAGAAGTTTTCGACAAATGTGTACGTACAGCCTGCATCATAACCTCGGCCCTGCACCTATGAAATAAGCCCGTGCTTTAGATGGTACGTTAAGTCGACGGTACCGGTTGCTATCGATTAGTAGCAATCGATAAGCCAAGTCTCTGATACCAAATACTGGCGCAAGGACTGCGGTTGGCGGCGCCGCCGGCTACGGTTAGAAATAATTATATTGACGACACCAAGCGGAAAGTCCATTCTGTCCCCTAACTCATTAGGCTGTGCCCTTGCATGATACACTAGAACTGGCTACCGTCAAAGGTAATCTAAGCTCAAAGCCGTTCCGCCGGTCACTGCATCTACCTGTCAAAGGCAATGTAAGCTCAAAGCCTTCTGTAAGGGGTGTAATATGATCTGTGTGTTACCCACAGTGACGTTCTCTAAGCAAATCAAAGTAAGACTAGGTGGACAGTAATGGTCTGAAACGTAGCAGGCGTATCTCTGTTTATAAACATTTACTACTCGTACATGTATTTTCTTCTGTCTGTTAAAAAATAAGGGTGTAAGTATAATAGTGTACACACGTAAGTGGTTAAACTATTCCTTCTTATTTGTCTTTCATTCCAACCCGTTAATGTTCTATGTCGATGCCTTGTCGAGGCATAATGAAAATAGAAAAAACTTTAATGAAATACTCTTTCGTTTATGGTTATAGTCTGTGGTCAAACTGAGAAGAGATGTCAATACAAAACCTTTTTAAGCCTTTGTATACCTACTCTATCAAGACCCCTTACACCCGAGCTCTTTGACTTACTTCAAACTTTGTCAATAAACCTTCATGTAAAAGTGGCAGCTCTTATGTGACGGTCAAGCGTAACAGAAAAACCGGCCAAGTGCGAGTCGGACTCGCGCACGAAGTGTTCCGTACTTTGTTGTATGGGCGCCCCCCTTAAATATTAAATTTATTATAATTGAATTATTTATTTTTAAAGTTAATATATAACTAAATATTCTGTGAATATTTCAAGCGTCTACCTGTTGCCATTATAAATATCGCACAAAAATGGGCAAATAATCACGTTTATTGTATGGGAGCCCCCTTAAATATTTATTTTATTCTTATTTTTAGTATTTGTTATAGCAGCCATAGAAATACATCATCTGTGAAAATTTCAACTGTCTAACTATGACGGTTCATGAGATACAGCCCGGTGACAGACGGTCTGATAGAAAGACAGCGGAGCCATAGTAATAGGGTCCCGTTTTACCCTTTGGGTACGGAACCCTAAAAATGTGACGATTGCTATAAAATTTCTCCCATACGTCGATAAAAAAGTTTTATTTCAAATATATAGGTTGATTAAAATTTCATTATTTCATTACAGAAAAAATAGTTTTTAGACACTTTACGCATAGCATCTGGTTTGAGCGTATTTGCAAACAAGTCAACAAAAAAGTCAAATTAAAAAAAAACATTTTTTAGTCTTTAGTTGGCCGCCGAGCTTTGGTAGAGCGGCGGCCGGCAGTTCTGACCGCTGTAAGCTCTTTATTAATCTTTAGATAAGAACTTGAGGGTAGCAATTTATTCCTTGGCTTGATGACCTAAATGTACATCAGAATCAGAATCATATTTATTGCAAGTAAAACTAAAAGAAATAAATACATAGAGTACCAAATGAGTAAAAATGAAGATAATAATAATAAATATATACCCCCTTATTCATAAAAAGTTATGTGACGTTTCATAAAATCGTGCACTACAATTTTGTACTGCGCAGTACTAAGTGACGTTCGATAACTTTTTACAAATATGGGGGAAAATATATTGCAAAGTTTTAAAGAGAGTAGTTCGAATTTCTAAGAAATATTTCAAATATAAGATACATAAATAGAAGCAAAAATAAATCAAAAGCTACCTGGAGTATAATCAAACAAAATACACTAAAGTCTAACACATTTAAAACTATCATAGAAAGCCTACAAATAGAAAACGAAGAAATTACAGAACCGCTGAGTATTGCCATATCACTGAATAACTACTTTATAAATCTCACAAAAAACAGATTCAAAAAGCACAAATCCGAAACCGAAAATATTCAACAAAAATTGTAAATCGATTTTCATACACCATAGCATATTAAAAAATATTGTAATGATAAGCATAGTTATACCTATTAGATAATAAGCCACTCTAATTTTTACTATAATAATATTGCAGCAATATTGTACGCCCCAAATGGTAAAACTGTTGATACCTAATTGAAATTACTTATAAGACCTTTGTACACAGTTATTACAATAAAATATATTATTTTCTATTCTATTCTATTCTATTCTACAAAGTAATTCGTTTTCTATCTGATTATTTTACAACACGAGCAAAGAGGTCTTTAAATAAAATGGCTGAAATTTTCTTCTGAAAGGTGATTTATCCACCATCAACTGACTTTGTTTTGCTGGGCCATACTCGTAATTTGTTTTTGTCTGAATTTTATTATTGGTCAGTCCGATTACTAGGGGAGGTAGTTTCTTAAAATTATTTGTCTTATTTGAAATGCGATCACATAAAAAGCTATGCGGAAAAGGCCCTAAATTATTATTAACACTTTGACTGCTGAGCTGTTTTGCTTGTCTAGCCACGGGTGCGGCTCTGCACGCGCCTTAGTGTTTTCGCATACAAAAAACACAACAGTTGTGTTTTGCCGTACTCGTGGCAAGTTATGAAAAACACGACAGTTGTGTTTTCAGCAGTGAACGTGTCAAGGGTTCAGAATTATCGAATCAACCGATTATAGGCCGTGGTCGGACACTTACTAAAAAATTGGCACGGTAAATTTATATTGCGGGTCAAGAGTAGGGTTAAAAAAAACATGATGTCAATATTTGTGCGACTGAAAAGACCTATCTATCCTATTGTGCATCTGGTTACGACGCTTTACGAACATGAAAAAATCAAGTCTATTCCCTATTGACATAACGCTATAATAAATACCGAAAAAAAAATAGAGTTACTGAGGGAAATTGGAGTTCTACAGTTGAATAGGTAATCTTTAGATCTAATTACTGATCCGATATTAAAAGTATTTCACATAAAGCTACACTATTATTTCGGGTGATTACACACTAGGTTTTAGCCCGGGAAAATCTTTCTGCGGGAAAACGAGAGTACGAGGGTAAAAAACTACTGATTTAGTTATGAAAATTATATAATTGATAGAAACTTTGAGATTTACTTGAGGTTAAATGGTGAAGAGGTAGCTTCTGAGCGATAACACCGCCCATTATGATACTACTTGTTAAATTTCATTTGTTTTAGTTTTTAAGTTATCTTTGTTCTGTGGTGTTTCAATAAAGAGTCTAATCTATCTATCTATCTATCTTCTGAAACTACAGACCCGATTAAAAATGTATTGGACAATTAAAAAAATATACTGCTCTAGAGTGTCATAGACTATTTTCTTCCGGAAAAATAAAATGCTCTGTAGAAAAACGGGATATACGCGAATGAATAGGAAATCTCTACAACTATACTATTTTTTTCACTCTTAGTAATTTAGACAAAGAAGTTTTTATATTATGCTACTCTACTTTCGAGAACTGAATTCATATTTACTAGACGTAAATGGGTTAAAATAGGGATTAATTTGAACTTAGATTTTTGATATTAATCTATGCGCGAATACGACCCGTTTACGTCTTGTAATTTAGATATGTTTCCAAATTGAAATACAGTTCTTTAGTGCTGTATTATCCAGAGAAAATGCAGAATTTCTGCGAGAAAATAAAAAATACTCGGGAAAAATCGAGGGCCGAACTAGTAAAGTATAAAGCACATAATTGGATAAATGGTAAACAGATACGAAGTCGACGCATTGTGTGTGTGTCACGCGTGAACGTAGGTAGTGTGGTGGTTAACTTTGTTTCTTATCGTAACAACCATTCAACTAACTTGTAATAAGCTATAGGTAACATGAAATGGAATTTATTAATATATTATCATTTTGAAACAGATAGGTAGGTACATTATATACAACAGCTGAGTGACTGATTCTAAACTCCCGAATATATTGACATATAAAATAATAAATAAAATTACTTTTCTTTTTAATCTATAATTGAATTGTTGTTTTGTTCAAATTATGCTGACATGAAATTAAATTAATTAAAATTAAACATGTATAATAGATAACTTTCTTAAACTGCAATAATGTTATTCAAACAAATTAGTTCTGCTAAGATTTAGAAAATTCCTGACTCATTTTCACAGTTCTCATTTTCCCACCGTTTAAAAAAAAAAAAAAATATTTTTAAACACCCTTAGAAACCTTTAAGACCCTTAGAGACCCTTCAAGAAATTTAGAAAGTTTAGGTATTGTTTACCTCCAGAAATTGGTAGAACGTAGACATTTTCGAATTTCCACGGTTCACTCACGGCACGGGGACTCGGGCCCCCGCGGGCGGGCTGCTTGCGGCGAGCTCGGGAAGTCACTGCCGCTGCAGCCCGCCGCTCTTCCCCAGGCGCTTCCCGCCCGTCACCCCGTCGGCCAAACCGCACTAATTAAAAGCCCCTTATACCTCATCATAATTACACCTAAACTTAGGACTTAAATGCGCTTCAAACACAATGCATAGCGATAAGTCCGCCCATTATACTTTAAACATGGAACACGCTTATTTTTGTGAAGTGCATTGCGTATTTAACAACTAGTGTACAATGAAGCATTTTGTATTCCATTTTTTTATTTATTTAAACATAATGCGCGACATGCGACTTTTTTGTTGCTTCTGATGATATCTTGTTCTCGAAGCGTCTTAAAAAATTCATAATTACTTATGTAGTTATTCAAAGTCATTCACTATCATTACCATAAAAATGTAAACAAATTATTTTCGTCACTATTACGATTTTCTTTGAATATCCCAGGTTGTTATGATTTATCGACAAGCCTATTCCGGCTAGGAGTTCTATGATATTTAATTTTTTTGCTATAGGCACCAAGTGACCCGTGCCCAGCAGTGGGGCGTTATGGGTTGATGATGATGATGAGGCACCAAGTAATGAGACGAGCAAGTCGTTCGCCTGATGATAAGCGCCACGCGTGCCCATAACAGCTACAGTGCCACCCAGAATCTGTCGCAGCACTGCACTGCGCTCGTCACCCTGCTACATTGGTTCTAAAATTGCCCTATTGGAAACAGTGCCCTACCACAATAATACCACGTTCACATGATCTTTCGATTTCGTGTAGGAAATGAAATGAAATATACTCGAAAGAAACATATTCCGATATTTTACGTCGCGTATTTTAACGGTAGCATTTTCTATTTTTTCTTGACTGCGCGACGCAAAGGAAGGTATTGTGTTTATCAGTCTATGTATGTTTGTTCGTATCTGGCGATCTAGAGACCAAACGCGTGGACCGATCTTGATGATTCTTACGTCAATCGATTCGTCTTCACCCTCTAAGTGTCACTAAAGATATGACAATAATCATAATTTACCACAGTGAAAACCAGACATGATTTGGTCAATAATTAATCAAAAATACATATCGTAGAGGAGTGAATTGGACGCTTCACTCGCACTAGTTAGTTCCATTGTCTTATCCAGCAAAGGTATTACTACGAATCTCTTTTCTCGCTAGCTCCATGCATACATGTTTTCTTAATATGGAACTGCGACGACACTGTATTTATCAACGGTACGTTTTAAAAATAAATTCTCGTGTTTTCCTAAACAGAATAACTCTAGCATTAACTTTTAACTTTGTATTGTTAATGACGGTAGGTAGAACATTAAAATTGTACATAGCACTACGCCTGTTACGATTATTGTTACGAGCGAGCGCTAAACCGGTATTCATATTCAATATATTTCCATTGTAATACTAAGTGTAGATAACAAGTACGAATACTTATTTGTAAAAATATTTTGAGTTACAATTTCTAGACGATAATATTCTGTTGACTGTGAACGACATACGAAAACTTGAACGTCGCCAGATAATATAAAATGTTGCAGGGCGGCGTCGAGTGGAAGAGATGGCCAATACAAGAGTTAGTTGTAAGTGTGTGAAGTAATTAATCAAACTAAACTAGTAAATAACTAACCCGTGCTTAGCATGGAGACGAATGGGTTATTGATAATGATGACGATGAATAAATATATTTCAATAACACAATCGCCTAGCGATAACTACGCCACGGGTTCGATCCTCGGCTCTGCACCAGTCAGAAATTTCTATAGCTCAATGGCACCGGTAGTAATAGATCCAGTTCACGCGTGTCCACTTGGAGCCCATAAGAATAAAGTTTTTAATCTTAGACTTCTCATTAGTCTTGTGCTGACTTCTACCGGTCCCTGCTTCGGAGGACGCGTCCCGGTTCTAATTGATTATGACATATCAGAGGGCCTCGGGCGGCCTGACAAAGTCTGACAACAGAGGCCAACACTGCCACATTCGGCAAGCAACAAACTATATCTGTTCAGTGTTCACTAAGACGATACGTATATAGGTACTTAAATAAACATGTACCCATAAAAAGGCTAATAATAAAAATCCATACATTAATACTTATTAATATTATGTACCTAATAAAAATTTACTACCGCAAAGCACCTAACGTCGGATTCTTTCAAGTAGGTACGTATATATTTTATACATTATATATACAATGTACCTAATCTTAGCTCTCGAATTGGTTTATGGCTAGCAACGATGTCGTCGAAGGTAGTATTATAATTATATGCTTAAACTAACACTGTAATAAGACTGGCTTCCAAGGACTGTAGCCGGGACGGTGAGGGTTTGGAGATAGATTTTCTGAAAGAGGGCGTGGTAGCCTACAGGAATGCCTTACCACCAGGGAGAATAAAACCAAATATAACATAAGTACGTTTTATCCCAGTGCAGGCACGTACCAATGTGTTTCTGTAAAACATATGTACGTAATTATCACTCGCTTTTCGATGAAGGAAAACATCGTGAGGAAACCCACATACCTACCCGAGAATTATTTCGGAGGTAGGTATGTGATCCACCAATCCGGACTGGGCCCCCGTGGTGGATTATGGCCTTACCCTCCTCACGAAAGTGAGGGGAGACCCGTGCCCAGCAGTGGGACGTGTATTTGATTATTCTCATTGAACATGGTAATCTAAATATTAAAAAAACAAATCGGAGTCATCATCATCAACATCATCACCCCATAGCGTCCCACTGCTGGGCACGGGTCTCCCCTCACTTTCACGAGGATGATTAGGCCTTAATCCACCACGGGGGCCCAGTCCGGATTGGTAGATTGGAGTATTGTAATGCAAATGTCACGTTAAAAAATGTTATGTGTGATATTGGTGGAATTTAGTTAACGTGCACGAGTACAAATGATACAAGCACGAAAACCGTGTCATTCCATTTTCTCTCTAAAACTTCAGTAAGTATAGAATCCACTACTCTACCAAATAGTGGCGTCGACCGTGACAACTAGTTAAACCCTGACAAAGACTGGTTAAGCACTATTTCAAATTACTGCTAGACTCTTTATTTTACTTAACGTTTATTGTATATATTATAATTATGTATTTAAAACTATTTTAATATTCGTATATATGTTCTAAAACGCTTATTAGTGTAATTATTACTATGTATGTATTGATATTTTGACACTGATGTCAACTAGCTCAACCCTGTTCCTGCTCTACCTTGTCCATCCAAAGGTTGCCTGGCAGAGATCGCTTTAAGCGATAAGACCGCCCATTGTACCTATTATTAAATTATGTTTTTTCTATCGGTGTGTTTTATACAATTTGGTGTCAATAAAGAGTTATCTATCTATCTATCTATCTATCTAACTAGACGACAGACTACCTGACTGGCTGGATACATTTTGACCATACAAAAAACTTCACACTGACTATAAGCAGACAAACCGTGAAATAACCAAGAAAAACCCCAAACGAAAGTTAAGTTAATGTGCCTTCGATTCGTTCGGATTGCCACCGCCACCGCCAGTCCGCCACCATCCGACGAGAAACTTTGCCTACATGACATCACATAGGTACATAATAATTAACAAATATGGCACGGTACATAATAATTAAGGATCATGACTTGCGGTTATTCATGTCCTATACATATCCTATATCTACTATGCTTTTAACTACTAACATATTTATATCTGGAGGCCTACCATAGTAGGCCTTCAATTGAATCGCTGTAAGATGTCATGGTAGTCCCCCTGTTCTGTGGTAATTTCATTTTAATTGTGTCGCTGTTCGTTCCTGGATATCACGTACGAATTTACAGCAGCCAAAACCCTAAAACCCGGCGCCATTTTCGTATGAATTCTGTCACCGATTAATATGTGAACGCCGTCAGTTTATTTTAAAACCAGGCAGATTATGAACGACGCCGACGGCTGACTGTCACCGGACAATCTAACGTTTTTATTTAAGGTAGTGCCTAGTTCATAATAGAATAGCTTTAAGCCCGTCCCACACGTAGCTATAATATATATTAATATAAATTTTAGCAAGGCATATTACGATATATTTTCTATACAAATAGTCACTTGGGTATTTGTATCGTAATATGCCTTCCTATAATTTATATTAATTATATTTTAGCTACGTGTGTGACGGGCTATACTATTTTTGTGTGCCAATTCAGGGCTGTATTTCACATAGAACTAGGAAACATTATTCTGACTAATCAGTGCAGAGCTTAGGAAATATCATCGCATGAAGCATCTGTGACGAAGTCAAAATGTCCGTGCCACTATTCTAAAATAAAGTACCTACATAATATTGTCAAAGCTGCTGGGAAATGAAAGAGCCTTTTGTAACATTATTTCTCGTAGCAAATTTTTAATTAAAATTTTAAAAGTTTCGTCTCTATTTTAACACGACTAGGAATAAATTCCTTTCGCGCAGCCGACAGGAAAACAAGAGCTATTTCGAACGAATATTATAACGTTGGAATAGCGACTGAGCTTTTGAAGCTTGGAATTTTGGAACAGAACGTACCTAACAATACAGTGAGTTTATTATAGTGAGTATCAGTCGGGTGGAAACTGCGAGTTCGGCGTGTTTATAAAACTAATATTGAAGTAAAACTTCATAGTAGAATTGGTGAATGCGTTACGGAAACTGTGACCGGGCGAGGCAAATGGAAGTTGGGAGGCAGATATTAGTTAGTGAAGATAGATAGATAAAGAGAGTTACGTTTCATATAGGTAGGTATTTTTTTTAATATCATTGTAGATTTTTTTATTTTTGTTAAAGTTTTGCTTTTACTATGTGACCCAGCACACATTAAGTTTTCTTTTTAATACTTGTTATTGCAATGCATGTTTTGTTTTCTGCAATTCGACATTCCGTAATATTTACTTGTTTAGGTAAATTAAAATGATAATGTATCATTGTAAACGGGATGTTTCATTACAATATCATGTTTTTTTTTGAGTTCTCAATATTATTCAAACAGATGTTAGTAACCACGTTAGTTTATTAAAATCGTTTAGTTTTTTAGAGCAAACGAACGAACGCCTTGTTATTGTAGTCACACAGTAAATATATGACGGAATACTGTCGGGCTCGTAAATAGCTGAATATAATTATATCCATCAACAAACCTAACAACTGCATTATATAAAATTCAATTAGAAGTAATGATATAATTTTTATTTTAAATTTGTTGTGGCCAATTTGCAGTCACAATAATATTTATTTCGATTTACCTTAGTCTGCGACCTTTCACTCAATGAATGAATTTGAACATTTGTGACGAAATTATACTGTGATGAAAATGTCCTAGTCCATTGACAGGCTTTATAATGTTTGCCCTAGCCCGAGCTGAGGTCGACTGTATTACACCGTGGCTCTGCGTCAAGAACCGTAATCGCGTGGCAGCCGTAACCGAGGATGATTACATGGAGAGGAGATCAGCGACCTAAAGCGCGGTGGGGTCAAGGGTGCCGGCCGCGCGCCAGACAGCGCGGCGCGCGCGTGCCCTGGATTTTGTATCTTGAAAGCGCAGTGTATGTATTTTTTTTATTCGACTGAGTGACGAGACGTGCAAGTCGTTCACCTGGCATATGGACTCCTGGCTGGTTGCTTGGTCTGTGTCTCCTGGGTACCTGGTAGCACAAAGTTGCCTGTACAAGGACTAGGGCACTGCCCGCGCCCAGCTTCTTTTAAACAAGCTTCACTTTAAGTTACAATATGTGTTAGTTTCTTTCGTTGGTGGGGTCATGCAAGTTAATGTTGACCCAATTCCTGGTGTTGAATTGAGTTGAAAGTTTGCATGCCTGTCAAGTTCAGATTTTTTTTTACTTGACTGAGTGACGAGACGCTCAAGTCATTCACCTGATGGTAAGCGCTACGCCTGCCCATAACAGTTACAGCACCACTCAGAACTCTGCATTGCATAATCCTGCGCGGCACTGTACTGCACTCGTCATCCTGAGACATCGGCTCTAAGGTCTCATATGCCCAATAATTTCGCTGAAAACAGTGCCGAATCGGAACTCAGTAATGTTTGCAAGCTACTGCTTGGCGGAACAGTATCTGGCAAAGGAAGAAGTACCACAACTTCCCCAGGCGGTCTCTTGCAGAAGAGGCCTCCCACTACTATACAATATACATAATACAATATTAGGGTAACCTCGAGCTGGAGGCCTACCATGACGTCTTATAGCGATTCAGTTTAGGACCTAAACTGAACTGCGTCGCATAATCGTACCATGACGTCTTATTAGCGACTCAGTTTAGGTTTCCGCCATTTTGAACCTAAACTGGATCGCAAGTCATGATTTCGTTCATTCTTTTCGTACCATGAGCTATATTTAAAACCTATTTGAACCTATACTGATCCTATTAGTTGTCAAAATTAGCGTCTCAATAAAAGTTAATATTTTCACAACCAAAGTTGAGCCTTTTTGGTTATATATCTTAATAGCGGCGGCCACGCGGTTTCACCCGCGTAGTTCCTCTTCCAGTGGGAATACGGGTATAAAATATAGCCTTTATTACTCGCTCATAATGTAGTTTTCCATTAGATAAA
Organism: Campaea margaritaria; assembly: GCA_912999815.1. Taxonomy (NCBI): domain Eukaryota; kingdom Metazoa; phylum Arthropoda; class Insecta; order Lepidoptera; family Geometridae; genus Campaea; species Campaea margaritaria. The sequence goes on from OU538788.1 coordinate 16,274,680, forward strand.
TAATTTTAAAAATCGGTGCAGTGGTTTAGTCGAAACCTTATATACAAACTTTCTTCCCCTATTGCTATTTTACCTTGTGGATATTTTTTTTACAAAATTTGAATGACACTTTTATTTCTATCTAATCAAAAGCACAAAAATAAGTTTCCAGCTTCTAGCTTAAAATATGAAGAAACTTCCATACTAACTTTCATCCCCTATTTCAACACTTTACAACCCTTTTCTCGCATTAAAAAGTAGCTTATGTCCTTTCTCAGGCTCTAGAGTCTAGGCTGTACCAAATTTTATTTAAATCAGTTCAGTAGTTTTGGCGTGAAAGCGTAGCAGACAGACAAAACGACGGACAGTTACTTTCGCATTTATAATATAAGTAGGGAAGTAGGGATTATTTTGATTTCAGTGTAAAAATCATAATAATTAAGTGTGTGTATTTGTGTATGCACTGTCGCCTTGGGAGTTTAAACTTAGGGCTACTGATTCCCACAGCCGGCGAGAGTATTCCCTGGCTTGCGTGATTTTATTATAGTACGTTGCAATCTCGTTGTGCCTATTTATGAAATCCCAAAGGTGTTTAAGTTGCTCGTAGTTTACTCGTTGACGAGAAGTTTCACTGTATAATATAAAGAAAACCACTTAAAATAGCCGCTAACACTTGAGACGTAAGCTTGGGAATTTTGGAGTATAGATTCATGCGTATAAGTACCTACTTAAGAAATAAGGTTTTTATATAATATGCAAAATATTAGTCAGAATTACTGACGCCATTGTAGTGAATTTATAAACCACATAAAAAGAAATCGAAAATAGTATTTTATAAAAATCAGCTCAAAAGCGCGCGTATTTTCAATATACGAACTCTTTCGTGCTGTATTTTCTAATTAGAGTCGAAGAACATTCATCCGTCCGTCACTCATTAATCAAATGTCAAATGTCGAAAATATAAAAGGAACGTTCTAAAAAAATATCAATTCTAGGACCACAATATTTTACTCGTAATTTAATTTAAAAATGATCTTAAATTAATAATAAATCAATAAACATTATTGATACATACATCTAAATACTTAATTAAATTACTTAGGTGTTGTGTCTTCACACAAATGACAAAATATGCAACATGAAAATAAGCGTAATTTTCCGAAACATTTTTTGATTTATTTCTGAACGCAACCAAAAGAAAGAAACACGGCTAAACGAAGTTAGCAAAGGATGTTGATATAGTGTTGTCTCTTTCCAACAGAGTGACGTCATAATAGACGTGAGAAACTATCGTTCAATTCTTTCATTCATTCTTATTGTTAACGATCCAATAACGATTTTGTTTAGGTGTAGGTCATGGTACGAAATTATGCGGTGCAGTTTAGGAACCTAAGTTGAACTGAGCCTAAACTGAGCCGCTAACTAATAGGTGAGAGTAGGCCCCCTGATCTGATGACAGAACCGGAAGATAGACAACGGAACTCCTCAGTGGCTACAGTCGATTGCTGGCATTTGGACTAATTTCGATCAGCTTGCAGTACCTCAAACGTATTTTATAAAAGCTAACATAGTCTGAGAAAATGTATTCATAACAAAAAAACTTACAAATCTATTATTGTAGGTTTGCAGAACTTGATAACATAGGCGAATATAAAATTCTATCTGCGTCCCGTATTAAATATAAAAATGAAAAAATTTAAAAGTGATGGGAAAAGTTATTCCGTATAAAAGTCTCTCTCGGCTGTTGTATCGAAGATACTCGTACTCGTATCAATCCCTACTAATATTAAGTAACTCTGTCTGTCTGTTACGCTTTCACGCCTAAACTACGAAACCGATTAGAATGAAATTTGGTACATCGATAGTCTAGAGTCTAAGAAAGGACATAGAGTATTTTTTAATGCGAAAAAAGGGTTGCAAGGGGTTGAAATAGGAGATGAAAGTTTGGGGTGCGCGCCAGGTAACCTCCACGAGTGCCCGGCTGTTGTTCGTCCCTCTTGATGCGTTGCATCCGGAGGGAAGGGCAGCAGCTGGGACGGTGCACCCTGGGGTTCGGTCAGCAATTCTCCTAGGGGAATTGGTGGCCGTAGCAAATAACCTGGCGAGAAGAGGTCCTTCGCGTGTCCCTCTGATCAGCAGAGGGCACAGCGAGGGACCAATAACGGGGACTTTAGGGCCGCGGATCGGGGGTCCAACGCCCAAGTTAGAAGTCCCGAGCTGAGGTGCGGCCCGTGTGTTCCGGGACGCACCCAGCGGAGAAAGAGGCCCAAGCCTCACGTGGCGAGCCCGGGAGGGCGCCCGCAGAGGTGGTCGCGGAAGCGCCGTGCGAACCCGTGACCACCTCCATAATGCGGAGAGGAGAACACCCCGAGGTTTTAGTGGGTAAACCCCGCCAGACCAGCTGGCGGGGGAGTCCCACATAACCACCCCCCCGCCCCCGGGGGCCGGGTGGTATGCCTAATGCATTTCCCCGGGAAAAAAAAAAAAAAAAAAAAAAAAAAAAAAAGGAGATGAAAGTTTGGGGTGCGGGCCAGGTAACCTCCATGAGTGCCCGGCTGTTGTTCGTCCCTCTTGATGCGTTGCATCCGGAGGGAAGGGCAGCAGCTGGGACGGTGCACCCTGGGGTTCGGGCAACAATTCTCCTAGGGGAATTGGTGGCCGTAGCAAATAACCTGGCGAGAGGAGGTCCTTCGCGTGTCCCTCTGATCAGCAGAGGGACCAATAACGGGGACTTTTGGGCCGCGGATCGGGGGGTCCAACGCCCAAGCTAGAAGTCCCGAGCTGAGGTGCGGCCCGTGTGTTCCGGGACGCACCCAGCGGAGAAAGAGGCCCAAGCCTCAAGTGGCGAGCCCGGGAGGGCGCCCGCAGAGGTGGTCGCGGAAGCGCCGTGCGATCCCGTGACCACCTCCATAATGCGGAGAGGAGAACACCCTGGGGTTTTAGTGGGTAAACCCCGCCAGACCGGCTGGCGGGGGAGTCCCACATAACCACCCCGCCCCCCCCCCCGGGCCGGGTGGTACGCCTAAAGCATTTCCCCGGGAATAAAAAAAATAGGGGATGAAAGTTTCTACGGAAGTTTCGTCATTTTTGAAGCTTGAAGTTTGAAACTTATTTTTTAAGCTTTTGGTTAGATATAAATAAGTGTTACATTAAAAATTTTACCCATAAAAAAAATAAGAATAGGGAAGAAATTTTGCAGAAAAATATGTAATGTTTCGGCTAAATCACAACACCAATTTTAAAAATTATTCACTTATGGAAAGCTACTTTATCAGCGAGTAATATAGGCTATATTTTATCCCCATATTCCCACAGGAACGGGGACTAGGCGGGTGAAACCGTGGGGCGTAGCTAGTGCTTTTATAAAACCTGGTAAACTGAGCACATTCGATATAGGTATATACCTAAGCAATGCAGCATTCAGATATCTGAATGCTGCATTGCTTGCTGTCTGCGAGTTTGCTTCAGCACTATCCATTTCGTAGAATAGCTTGTAACGACTGCCGAAAAGAGGGTATGTTTTTCAGTACATTTGAACTTGAAGGAAACATTACTCAGCAGAGAATAGAACCTCCTGGAAGAGGTGATAAAAAAGAGAAATTAAAGAAAGAAAGCGATACGTGAATCCACATGATAGCCATGAACTTAATTTGTAAAGTAACCGACTAAGAACAGATAATGTAAATAATAAAATGTAAAACGAACTCGACTGTATATTAAAATACAACATTTTTAACTGACATTTCCTAAAGGTCAGAAACGTCAATAATTGTGTTAATGGATTAGCCCCGAGGCACGGGGCGGATGTGGATATGTCGGTAATTCCATCAGGATGAGAGCCAAGGACATTTTACCCTCGGAAAACTGAATAAACCGGCACTCTAGGATATTGAATTAGTGTACCCAGGTTAACTGGTTTACTAGATACTAATTAGATTGTTTTTTTTAAGGAAAACATCTTTACGCTTGACTTGGGGAGTAAGCTGGTGAATGCATTACGAAAGTGTGATCGGGCGAAGCTAACGGAATTTGAAAGGGAGATATAAGTAAGTGAAGATAGAAAGAGAGAGAGAGTTACGTTCTGTATATTTTTTAAAATATATCTTATGAAAGTTTGTTTTGAATTTTTTTTTTTTAATAATACATTTTTGTTAAAGTTTTTCTTCAACTAATTATGTGTTCCAGCACTCTTTTTTCATTATTATAACCAGACTTTCATGTTCAATAAATCTGACAACTTCAGTATGCCAGGACGATTTTATTCCCATTTTGGCACTGCAACTGTTACGGGCGGCGTAGCGCTTACCATCCGGTGAACGATTTGCTCATCTCGTAACTCAGTCAAATAATAAAAAAAACGCAGGGCGGCTAGTGGGTGCTGGCTGTGACACTTCGCAGAGCGCGACAGGGTCAAGGTCGCTGGTCGATATTGCACCACCCCTCTGCCACGGCACTCCCTTGCATCGCCCCTCTCTCTGCCTCTGGCATCGCGCAGCTTGGCACTCCCGGAGTTGAGGAAGTATCCGGCCGTTGGTGATCCCGTCAGTCAACGTAAAAATAGGGTGTCCTGCCTACAAAGTTCAACTTAGTTTTTTTATATAACCAGTATGTTAACATAATGTGTATTGTATGCTGAAAAAATCTTGAATTCGCATTGCATTGAACAGACCCCTTAGAGCCCTTGGATAATTCAAAACTGTTTTTAAAGTCACTCGACCGGTTCGTTGTTTGTTTACATACAATTATACAAAAGATAAAAACGTGTGCAGCACCATGAAAAGATTATAGCGAAGCAGCTCAAGGTCGCGGTCTCGCACGAATCGGAGCGGATCAGCAAGGCGATGCAGAGCCTCCCGATAACTCAGTTATCGAAAGCTACCGAGTCGATAGATTCGGCTTGATATCTTTAGATAAGATTACAACTACGGCAACGTTATTATTCACGACGCTGTTATCGAAACAAGATTTTCCGATCGTCTGATTATTATTTTGGTACAACTGGGCAACCGATAATGTTTGATGGTCAATACCAACATCGCCGCGGGTAAAAACCGTTGCTGGCATCGCTCCATCCGTAATAGCAATTGCAGATTGAACCGTGCGTGCGCTTTGGTCATGGTAAAGTTAATTTAAACGTCATGGTGGCTGAGGTGGATTGTTGCTGTGGCATGTCCAAGAACAGAAAGTTTTTTGGACAAGCAAACTATGTATGTAATCTTGATTAGCATGGCAGAGTACGGACTTCTTTCTCTTCCTCGATCTGTGAGAAGGGAGGCGAGTTCCGACAGTGGGAATTTGATAAGCTAATTGTGTACAAAGTTGATAAGTAGTTTATGTAGCTCTGCCTGCTCTGAAAGTCTTGATTGATCTACCGAGCGAGGAATGTCATTCGCCAGATGTGACAACTACATTTGGGTAGACGAATTGCAAGTGATTGCAGTCAAACGGTCTGACGTTTGAAATTGATAGTGAACATGGCTCACGTATTGCAGGGATAGATTGGCAATATTCGTCACGACGACCAGCATGTTTACCTAATTGGTATTTATTTGGGAATGTCACCTGGACCTTGATAAGAGGCGGTACATTGGAACTCACTTATGCGAATAGATACGGTCAGTGCAGATTCGGACGGTTGGCTGCGAAGCTTGTGACTCGTATCAGGTGCAATTGATCTGATCGAACACACTTCCGCTCCTGCTCTCAGATTTCAGTGGTGAACGCAGAATAAACAATCTGGAATTGGCGGTAGTTGTGGGATGTGGTGGTTTTGATACACTAGAGTGGAATAAATACGTAGTTTTACGGAATTGTTAGATTGCGTGCGTAATATATCAAATAGTGTGTGAGTTGGCACAAAGATCAGGATATGCTCGTAACGGCAGCATGTGTACGATCTCGAGCGGGTGGTGACTGGCCAGCTGCGTGCCCGGCGCGCCGCCACAGATTAAAATTAATAATAGTTACTAGACCGCTCGTAATCAAATTCAAGGGCGCGCGGCACTCAGTCTGCGCGAACGGTTTGCGCCAGGGTTGCCACGTTCCTTGTTGTGCTCGGACACTCTTTGATTGAAGTAGTCAGGGTGCTGCTGCTTTTCCAAAAAAATTCATTATATTTTAGGTATATAGTATAGGTGCTACAGTACGACCGAGCTAGGGTTTTTAAAGAAGCACAGGCTTTTGCGCTACTCCGGCAGACACTTGTACCAACCTGCGACTTGGTTCCACACGCCAGACCTGTACTTATGGAGTGTAAACGAATAATTATGATAGTAAAAAAATAACCCACCATAAATCCTTTACATTTACAAGTAAAATTTGACTTTAATATTAATATGCACATTTGCCCTTTTAAAAATAATTTAGAAAATGGTTACCTTCCCACCCGGATTTCAATATAATCTAATTTGGCTTGGGATAAACTAGATTGACCTTCACCAAAATATGCGAAAATGTTCCAATTATTGGGTGGGACGTTCGTTATCATTGAACCACACGATGAGGGCTTCTGTAACACTGTCAGTGCTTATGGGTTTGCCGCGGAACTAGCTGTATATAAATACACAGGCACGTACATGTGTGTATTTATACACTCTATCCAATTAGCCGCTTTACGCGTGACAGTTATATATCAGTACGGATTTATGCTAATAGAGTCCGGTGGATTCAGAAGCGGACTAGATCGCGTGCTAAATCGTATGTCAACACGACAAAAATAACAAGGGAGTATGGTTGACGTCAGTCTCTGTGCCGTGGTAAGATTGCTAATTGGCTGAGCAGGCGAAACCCATGTGCTAATCGGGCAGCACACGAACGGATGGCCAAGCGGCATGGGGCGGCTGTCGTCGGTTTACCGAAGAATAGGCAAGCAATACACTTTTGCTGCACATGACGCATCTGGGCGTTTGCTGAAGAATATTGGGCCCTCAAACAATTTTGTGGGCAGTGAATGACCAAGCTGCAGCGCGTCGCTCTTTTACTCGCCTATTTCTGGTTTTCTAGAATTATAGACATCCCATAACGACCTGTAAGGGTCGCTTTTTGGAATTCTAAATCGTACGTAGGTCTCTGATATCTTCTATACGATATCATTTTTTTTTAGATTCAGGGAAAGCTCGCGCTTATGCCTATAACAATTTCTTAGTTTTTATTGTTATACCTGTTTGTTTGAAGGTTTTTTAAATGGTTGACCGAGCGCAATGCCGCTAAATTATATTGTATTACTACCTACTTATATTGAAAACCGCAATGAGTTGTTAAATCTCAACTCTGTAGCTTTTACAAGTTTATTATGTGTAGCGGGAACATTGATGACGTATTGTATTTCACTTCAGGAATGTCAACCGCAACACTGTTAAATCCCCGCGGCCGATACCTGGAGACGCTGAGGAAACATTGGAGTTCAATGTAACTATAGTTAGCTGTCGAAGACAGGTCGGTATAACTAGTACCCAGAAATATTATGTATTCAGTGCCACGGCTTAAAGTCTGAGGCTTGAGTTGAGATGGTTTTATTAAAACTTAGGTATATAAACTTTGTAGCTTGTAGTGAAAACCAATTCTTTTTACTTAGAAGCAGAGGTTTAGTTAGTATTGTGTATGCGGGGTGGAAGCATTTGTAATGTTTACTTATATTGTAGTAGTTAGGCATGCTTGCTTTATACGGCTTAAGAATACATCCATTCAAAACGATCCGGGGAGAAATAATCGATAGCGATTAATTTGAAATTATTATTTAGTACACGGTTACAATAATAATTGAATTATGATTATTATTTTGGAGTAAGTAGTTACTTACATCTATTATGGTAATCACTAGAAATCGTTTGAATTGATCATAAAATAATTTTTACAAGCGGCATACTTTAGGTTTGTTGTTTTTCGATTTTCATATTATGTTAGCCTAGTAGGAAAATGTCGTTACTTGAGTTCAAATCCCAGTGCAATGAGTTTCTTGTAAAAAACATATATACTCGCGTTTCGGTAAAGGAACACATCGTGAGGAAACCCACATTATACCGAGAAATATTTCAGAGGTAAGGTATGCTATCCACCAATCCGGACCAGGCCCCCGTGGAGGATTAAGGCCTAAACCTCTTCACCGAAGTGAGGGGAGACCTGTGCTCAGCATTAGGCCAATGTAGGTTGATGATGATGATGATTTTATTGTTTTTAATGAAAAGGTATTTCAATGCAGCTCGATGTTTTGCTATGAGACATTCATGTTTTAACGCATAAATATAGGATAATAAGATTATTTTTATTAAATTTAATTTCACGCATATTATGGGTTAGGATGATTGTCTAAATTACTTAGACCTTGGATGTAGCGAATACTTACAACTACATGACTTGGTTAGTTTTATAAAGTCATCTACACCTGCTGTATAATCTCTATAGGTTCTGTACTATAGGTACATCTTTTTCTATACTAATACCACAGAATATATAGTACTACGTAATAATACCGTGAAGAGGTACAGCTTGTCGGCTGGTTTATTTATAGGAGGTAATCCCCGGAACTATTGATCCGATTGTAGAAATTCTCTAAAAAATAGGAAGCTACATTTTCCCTCAGTGCTACAGGGTACGCGACTCTCGGAAAAGAGTAGCTGCGGGAAAACGGGAATAGCGCGGGTGAAACCGCCGGGTGCAGCTAGTATTTTAATAAACTTAATCATCATAGTTAGGTACGAAGTTTTATTATGATCTATTTTTAAACGACTTCAAAAAAGTAGGAGGTTATCGATTCGTCTGTATATCTTCGTTCTAACTTTTATTTAAAGAAATATAATATTATATATTAACATATAATTTTTGTTTAAATAAAAGTTAGTTTATTAAAATAACTGGTAAAGACCATTATTTCAAGCAAAGGAATAAAATATTGTAACTGGCAGATAGGCCTTTGACAAAATGTATTCCTTCCTAAAAGATTTTTGAAGGCGACATTTATTCAAACGAACGCATATAGCACATAACGAGCTCTACCATTTTAAAATAGATATTTTCACAAGACCTTGTAGAAATTAAGATAGACTATTTTCATACCAGAAATGTTATTATTCCGATAATTATTTCGGAGATATCTATGTTACTCACCAATCCGGACCGGGCCTCTTGGTGGATTATAGCCTGAATACTCCTCAAGAAAATGCAGGGAAACCCTGTGCTCAGCCGCGTTACGATATCGGTTGATGATGATTTTCATACGCGCTTTTTACTTGATATTAGAAAAGGAAAGGAATACAATCAACACCTGTTTGATATAACGTCTAGCATTACCTGAGTTTAGATGTTTTTAAAATTATCTGTATTGCAAACAAAGGTTTTAATAATGATTTACGAGGGCCTGTGGAATGCGTCGCGACTGCTGTGACAGCCACGCCAGCCCACGACGCCAGCTTATCCGTCTTATTTGAGGCCCTGTCGAGATCTGATAACATTAACAAGGAAATGAGATAGGGTGAACGCATTTTTAATTCATATACTAATGTTGTGTCTACATGCCGATGTGATAAGCATGGAAATAATCGAGTCAGCGTGTTAATAGAACGAGCGCTACTTAGCACACGGTGCACGGGACCTATGCCGTGGTCACAGATCTCGTGGTCTCGTACACGCAAGGATCACCTTACCTACCAAATACTGTCTACATAAGTACCTAGTAATGTGATAAAGACTGCTATTGTCAAAATAGAATGCTGGCTGTTACATCTTCTTAATACTCTAGAACGTCTGTACTAATTGGACTTTTTTTTTTATTATTGCTGAAGTCCGAAGAAGGTTCTTATGAAGACATAAACTGGATTGGATATTTGGATAATATGGGAAAAACTGAATATTATTTTGCTATGAAATTTTTGTTTTTCACGCGATCTACAGTTTTTTTCTAAATAACATAGTTGTTTTTTACCTAGGAAATGCTTGCAATTGAGTTACTCTGGAGCTATTGCAGGGAAATGAAATTACGTAGGCGAACCGGCGGGCCGGGGTGCAGCTCGTACGAGTATAAAAGGCAGCAAAAGTAAGGAAGTAAAATCAGAAAACTGCCCATAAAAAGTTCCGGCGTATGTGTGCGGCGGGTGCTAAAGAGTTGTTTGACATTGGTATTCAATCGAGAAGGTTCCCATAGCAATATTGGTTGGGAACGTCGTTGTCGAGACATGTTAAGACGGCTGGAGTAAAGCTGCCTTGTGTCCGAGCACAATACATCCCAAGGAAAAAGCGCACAGACGGCATCCGCCGGGTAAACAATACAACCCCTCTTTGTAAAGTTAAGACGGGTCTCGACCCGCTGGTCGGCGATGATTCGGACAGTTGCAATTTTATCCCACAGTACATTTGAGACGAAAATCGGTTGATACAAACAAGCGGTATAATCCGCATCAATTAAAATCAATTACCTAAAATTAAAGAGTAACATAAGACATAGACTGAAGAGGAAGATGATAACGTAGTCGGCTCCATTTAAGGTACCCATTTTAAATTGTTTTAAATTATCCATCTGTAGAAACCTGCTGCTGATTAGTGCTAATTGTTTTCGCATAAATGCAAACTACCTACTTGCATTTAGATAGTTATTCCAATCGGATAAAACTGACGGGTTGAACATGCTAAGACCCGCAGTCGTGCTATAAAACACAAATGAGACATAAAATCCTATACATTTGACGGTTTGTCCATACCAAAAACCTCAAATGAATCCGATTTTAATTTTCATTTGTGTTATATGTTATATAATACGGCTGCTGTTTCAGGTTTTTATCCCGTGAGGACCTGAGCAGCCTCAAAGAGCAGGATTTGTCAGTTCCAACCCTTAAGAAAACGAAACAGAGCGTAACAACTTCAGATCGTTCAGACTTATCAAACTGTTTATGGTTGCTTTTTGTGCCAACATTGTATATAACAAGGATAATGTTACACGCAAATTCATTTTTCAAGGAAAATCATCCATCGCGTTTAGGAACGTTAAGATACGGCGACGCCATTCTAAAGAATGCGCCGTTCTCATGCGTTCGATTTCAATGCTTCGAAAAAGATACCTAAGCATGCCTCATCATCATCACCATCATCATCAACCCCCATTTTATTTTTCTTTGGTTTATGATTATAGTTTGACATTGTAATTATACCTGCTAATTAATATAAATAATAAACCGAATCAACTATTATCGTAAATAAATAAATCGGCCCACTGCACTACACACACGCACACACACTACACACTCCATAGCATCCTGCAGATGGTTGTATCGCGTCAGGACTGTCCCATGCAGAGCCGATGGATGCGGACTCTGACAGGGGGTAAAATTTAGGTACTAGTTATAATTTTTAAATTTTAATTTTTAATTTTTATTTTGTAATTTTTGTGATTTTCTTTCTTTTTTTTATGTAATTTTATTTGATTTTTATTGTATGATTTATTTATGTTTGTATGGATTTTAAATCCGAAATAAATGATTTATTATTATTATTATTATTATTACTACTACTGAGCATGGGTCTGTTCACTTCTGTTCACTTTCGAGACGAGGATTAAGCCGTTTTCAGGCCAGGGCCAGGTCCGGATTGGTGGATCACAAACCTCCGAAATATTATAATTCTCGGGTGTGGATTTCCTCGCGATGTTTTCCTTCACCGAAAAGCGCGTGATAATTACGTATATTAGTACAACATAAGCACACACAGTACACCTCGTGTAGGTCCATAGGCGTATTTCCTAGTATTGTAATTAGAATTAATTAATTATTGTAACATTTTTGTAATTAGATAATACCTAATTATTTAATTCTTTCTATATCGCTCTGAGCTTAGCTCCTAGTATTCAAGGCTCATAAGGGTTCATGTGGATGAAGTCGTAGAAAGCTGCTATATCAATAGACACGTGTGTGACACACGTCACTAGTCACCGGTTTGCACGGCGGTCCAGGGCCCCTTTTTTATTAATAAATAAGTTCGCGTTTGACCACTATTTCACCTGGTCATATGTGACAATGCGATCTACCATGGTGCACGCTTAACAAGAAGTAACCTATTCACTCGTGAGTTGAAGACTCCCAGGTCCCAGGTCCAGGCGCTGGCGGCAGACTTGTCATGTAGGTACCTAAGTTGTAAGGTGTACCTTACTAATGGGACGCACCGACGCCGTCGCGCTTGCCAGAACTACGGGGCTTCGTAAATGCGCTTACGTCTCTGTTGTGTAATAGCTTTATTCAGAAGCTTTACTTCTCATTGACTTGCCTTTTAATACATATTCTGATAATCGCGGAGTCTATAGATCTATAGTCTATCAATTCTGAGATTATCAGCGTTTCTTCGTTTGGGACGAAAAACTTTCCGAAGTCTTAAAAAAACTCGGTGGTGCACTAAATATAACTGACCTGTGCGACGTGCAAGGTCGCATCGTTCACGTGCTGTCCGCTAACTTTTATGGACGTAATGCCCATGTTTGTGCTTACATACATACATATGTGACAATTACGAGATTATAGTTACTAAGCGAGTGGCGGCAAAGGGCTCGCACGACTGCCCAACTACAATGCCTATATAGAGGAAAACTAGCTCTACAACTCAACTAGGCGTGTGAGCTGTCAGCTGAACAAACAAACAAGCAAGCAAATGATATAATAACGAAAGGGGTATGAATTAAAATTCAACATTGCACATAAACACATAGTAAACTGAACAAACAGAATGAAGACAAGGCAAATTAACGTTAAATGTGTTTCGCGTTTCAGAACTGTCCTGCTTGGTGTTTGCCAAGCAAAAACTTGGCAACAAACTGAACGGAAAAAAATGTGCATGCTCGCAGAGAAGAAGACATTTCAAATAAATATTGTTAATTTTATACAAATACCCTAGCCAATACGTAGCGAACGATGCAAATTCGTTGCCTGGAAGGTGCGAAAAGACAAACCAATGGGATGATAGCAGCAATTGCAACGGCTAATCGTTCAAGGGCGCCTACCTTTGCTATAGATTATTTTAATATCGCTTACAAATAACGGTTCTCGTCCATTCGGTAATGCGAAGTACAAAAATGAACCCGCACCTGCAATAGAGATATAAAAGATTTGATAATACTGCAACGTAGAAACTTTGCGTCCAAGGTATGGAGCAGTTCTCGTAGTGAGGATAACTGAACTCATAATAAAGTCTTCGTCCAGTTTAAAAGTTTAGCTCGCACGCACAAGTTGAGGGCAAAGAACATACGTTTTATGAACCTCCACGATATCACTGAAAGTCCTGAAACATTAGTGTAACCTGAGTATACTAGGGTTTTGGGCGACTAATATACTTGTGCTGGTTATGAGTTTCAGGGTCATATTAAGGGCAAGGTCCCAGTCCAGGCAGATTGATACTTTAATGTCGTGTAGAAATGGTATTTCAATTATTATTGCTCAAATGTTTCAAAGGTAATTTTTGTAAGGGAGCAAGTTTCACCTCACATAGAGAGCTGGTGTCACCTTTTTGATATCTATCTTTTTCCTTTGACTGGATGCGATTTACATATCGACGCTAGAAAGCGTAAATGCTGTAACCTTGAAACGCAAAAATGTTCACCAAACTTTTTTTTTGTTGAAAAAAAAATCATAACTCAATATCTACTCGACCAAAAAACGTAAATTTTGGATATTTGGTGTGTTACATACAAAGCTACAATACTGCTACCTTGGTTATATCCTAAAGTTCCTAGGGGACGTTGAAATGTGGGTTTGTTTCTAAATATGTAAAAAAAGTATTTTCGGGTCGGTCAAAGGGTTACAGCGTTTACGCTTTCTAGCGCCGATATATACAATAAGAATGATTGACTTCACTCTGTGTGAAATTCAGCATCGTATTAATCTCATTTGACACATCCCCTTATATAATAACAAGTACTTGCAATAAATTCAAAATATCAATCAAAATCAGTGATCCGTTCCTAATCTCACTGATCGAGTAGATTACAATTGACTGCAGGCAGGCAGGCAGGTCTAGGCAGGTACTCAATACATACTTAGTATTAAAAATAACGAAAACTGCTGGTTAGTACCTATAATACGCTCCGTCAAAAAAAATAAAGTTTCTTCGAGCAGGAGTCCAAGTTGTACAGCTCCTCACGCATCACTTAACAAATAACTAGACGTCCGCTCGCTGACCGTGTCTGTCTTGGACAGGTATTTAATATCGATACCAATTGTATCGAACTTTCTTGAACCCCCACATATGTTAAGAGCTTAGTATACACCGCGATGGTCAGATACGACACGGAAGTAAACGTAGAAAAGTACAAAGGGGCCGTCCATAAATCACGTGATGTTTTTTTTGCATGTTTACCCCCCCTCCCCCACGGTACAGGGTGAGGTTTAAGACTACCCCCCCTCCAAATCGCGTGATTTTTTAGTATTTACAGAGTATCTTAAAATTATCAGAATATTATCTATTTAAAATTTTTAGAATAGTCCTTTATCGGTTTATAATTCGCGCGGTTGACGAAAAAATAAATACACGAATACAAAATAAATACCTTACTGCATCTCTCTGCCCCCTTCTGATATTTTGTGATTTTTGCTAGACCCCCCCCCCCCCCTCACGTGATTAATGGACGGTCCCAAAGAAACATGTAAGTAAGGAAATGGGTAAAGGAAGTAAGAAAAGTAGTGTGTTCTTGCCTCGTCTGATCCATACGCTCAAGGGAGCAGTCAGATTTTGATTTCTGAGGGTGTCAAGAAGTCTGACGAAGCTGACGACAGGCACGACACAAAGAACGCCGACGTCCTGCACACTTCTATATTTACCCACGCCACTCATCTGTGAATGACATCACCTGCAGATTTTTTGTTATGTTAGTGATTATGTCTTTTGGTTATAAAATATTTGATCAAGTTTGGCTTTGTCTCATTTGACGTACAACCTTGCAGCGATGTTGTTACAGTTTTGGTAATGTTTAATGGTGCGGATGCACCCGGAACAGTTTCGGTGGGCAACAAGTGAACCCAACATCGCGAGGTAATCGTGGTGCCATCTCGTTGCTGCGGTCGCTTATATAAATACAATTAAGGATGAGTAAGGCTCGCACTCGTTATGTACTAACAAAACAAACCGCGTGACAAACAAATCATTCTAAGAAGTCATAAACATCACTTTCCGTAAAACTGATGCTTGTTACCTATCACTTACCTAAAAATTAACAGGAAGGTAGTCTTCAGTAATTTTCTCTATGGTAGTATGGTAGTATGGTAGTCGTTCTGTATGGTCGGTACGGCTGGTTATACGGATCCACACTGTAGCATATTATACATGATGTCATAATTTATGATCTTACCCCTGATCGTTCCGTGTACCAATCAGCAATGTCCACCAGGAGTCAGCCGCACTACACTCGCATTCCCACACCACTTTCCCTCCAGTTTACCCCAGCAGACATTTTACGTCGTAAATTTCAACAAAATCTGATTACAAATAAATATTTAGCAGCCTTTGCCCTTTGTAGCAGTTGTTATTAGAGGTGTGTCTTCTAGAATTATTCTTAAACTTTCAGTTGGTAGGGGAAATAGTGTAAAATTACAGCACGTTATTATATAGGCATACAGTTCCAATATACTTAGAGTAACTTTACACTTTAAGTCCTCTGTGACCAGTCCCCTTTGTCACATACTTGCCGGATAAGTTTCGCTTGCAGTTTTCCAATACTTATAGAGGTTTAAGTAATCCCAGACGACGTCACGCCACCTCGAGCCTGGCCTATTACAACATGTTCTGATCTACTTATCCGGACGTGAGCCGTCCTAGGTAACAGTGGAATTTTCAATTCAGAGCCAAACGTGTAATTAACCTATCATGCTGCTCATCATTTCTCATTGGCAAACATTGAGCCTGGATTCTGTGATTGCTTTCTTAATACGAGGAACTTACCGCGGCAGGTTAGGATGGTCAGGCAGGATATGAAATTTTACACTTCTGGATCTGTCTACGTCAAAGGATGAAGTGACTTCCGAAGGCCACTCTACATCAACTGTTTTATAAAGTGGAGATATGGATATGGTGATCTATTTCTCATTCAAGTAGTATTTCTGTCATCAAACTAAGCTTGGTGTTGTTGTTATAATGAAATGCGTGAATTTCTAAAGAATACAATATATATCTATATGTGTATGTACATAAATAATTTTCTATATATTATTTGTTGCATAATATTATGTGAATTGACAGGTGCAAGAGCAACCGGTCAAAGCGGCGAAATTCCCATGACCGTATCCCATGCAGTGTGTAATGCCTACATTGAATTAATTAGGCTGTGCCGGTATAGTTAGCTCCTGGACAATGTAGCTTGATCAGGCTTTGCCCTCGCTTAACGGTTATTGGCCATTTAGGAGCTAAAAAAATATTTTTGTGCAATAATATATATTTCCAGATAAGCTTTTATAAAATAACATATATATGAAGTACTGAAAGCTGATAAAACTAATGAGCTGAATAAAAGCGTAAATAAGGCAACAATCTACATAAAGAATAGTATTTGGCTATTTGCTTGGCAGACAACTGCCAAAACCTTTCAAAGATATTCCAGAAGATTAATATAAGGCTTAGCGTTATCAAGATAAACCGCGAGGTTATGATAGCGAAATCGCCGTAAACAATGCTCACTGTCGCGATTTCAACGCAATCATTGTAAAACAAGCACGTACATTCATAGCCGGGATAAAAACAGCTTTGTTAACAGATTACAGCCTAGTCCAAAAACAAAGACTTGCAAACATATCACAATCTGAAATTCGTCATATTTTTTGGGAGAGATCTCTCTTAGCGATAAGGCCGCCCTTGTGACACCAATTGTTCAGTTTGTTTTGGTTCTAGTTCATAAGTCTTTTTAATTGTGTGGTGTTTCATATTGGATTTATCTGTCTATGTAAAAATGAGGACAATAATATTTTACCGTTTCTAGAGTCTGCACCTATTTTCTTGACTTGATGTATGTAAATTATCCATCCTGGAACTAGATTTCGCATAATGTGAATTTGCACCAAAACTCCAAATATAAGTTCATCTAGAAAATTAAAGGTGCCTCCAATATCCAACAACAGCACATTTGACAAACGCAGCATTTGTAGACATCTGTGATGCTTTTATTTTTATTTAGATTGAGTAACGAGACGAGCAAGTTGTTCACGTGATGGTAAGAGCTACGCCTGCCCATAATAGTCACAGCACCACCCAGAAACCTGCATTGCATAATCTTGGGCGGCACTGCACTCGTCACCCCAAGACATCGGCTCATATGCCCAGTAATTTCGCTGGAAACAATGCCCGTCAAACCGGAACACAGTAATGCTTGCACAATACTGCTTGGCGGATGAATATCTGGCAAACGTGTGGTACTTCTCCAGGCGGTCATACAACAGACAACAAATGGAGAGACGGTCAAACGGGCGGTGCTAAACTAGATCCAAAACCACAAGATCAACATCAAATCTTGAACCAAAAAGCGACACCGATAAGAAACGTGTTCAATTATCACTAAGAAAATCAATGATGTTATTCTAGAAGGCTAGGGAAAATCCCACTACGATTTTAACAATGCTTTGTGTAAATTCAATACGAAGTTCCTAACAAACTACTTCTGCCTTCAATAAGAACTGAGATGTTCCAGACAGAAAAAGATACGCAATGTCAATAAGAATTAATAACTAAATTCCAGAAAATATAAACAAAAAAACTGTCATAAATGAATCGGGAAAAAGCTTTTTATATTTGGCGAATTGAGAGGTTCTCTGTTGATGACTTTTTAATTAAAAGATAAAAACTAGACAGTCATTTTCAACGATAATTAGGTAGGTGTCTAGTGTGTAAAGTAATGATGTTTTAATAATTTAATAACTTGACTCGAAGGTTCTTAGACAAAAAAGTATATTGATTATTATTTTCTATTGATTTATTATTGTTTAATATATGACAGCATTTTTTTTCTATAGTAGGTACCTAATTGATTTTTTAAAGTTTTGCATAAGTACATAATGAGCCTTAATTATGCCAAATAGCTAGCTAAACTAGCTTCACTTGCATTTTCCAGTTTCCCTGCAGAAACTTTGCATTTTCCCGATATAATACAGAGCCTATGTTTACGATACAGTTAATATATATTATTCAAGAAACTTTTTACTTAGTATTGTACGTAGTAATCATCCCAGTCGAAGAACTATGATGACCAACGAGTAAATACCGATTTTCGTTCCTCTAACTTGAAAATCAAAAAACTTTCATAATATAGACTTTCACCCTTTTCACACTTTGATTTCTCCCTCTGTAGCCGCCAAGTACCCAAAAATAATGCGTGTACACTGAATTTCAGCGTGTTGTAGTTCCTAGATTTCGTGATTAATCTCAAATCTGACAGTCGTGTGAGTGGTATTTCGCTTTATAAGCATAGAGATAGCTTTGAGAGCACTATATTATAAGTAGCTTGTAAAGTATGTGACTTATCTAGACAAATTTCTAGCTTAGCTTGTAATAGGTTGTATTAACCACATCAAAACCAATTTTCCATTTCATATTTTTTCTTATCCAATTATTTCCTCGGTTAGTCGACGCCGCTGGTGACAAGAGGCCTGGCTCATTTATCGAACAGAGAATAGCTATTGCTATTCAACGTGGAAATGCAGCCAGTGTTCTTGGCACCATGCCTCATGGACACCCTCTTTTGTTAGAGTTTTAATTTTTAGTTTTCCATTTCATTTTATCTAAATATTGTTTTTTAAGTTCTGGAAATAAGTGTTATTTAAAAGATTAAAATCAGTAAGGAAAGTATTGTGTTGAGTTATTATACATGCACTCCTTCTTGGTAAAGGCGTACATATCCTCAATATTATCTGGTCTGTGGTATCGGTTCTATGCTGTTACCGATCGGTTTTTTACCATACATCCAAAATGTAGATTCCTTCCTTACGGCTACGGTACGGACCACACGTGAAGTTAAATAAGCATGCTAAATCTGAATGTTATTGTATAGCTACAAATACACGTCAAGGTATTTCGGTAATTACTGAATAGGTACAATAAAATTACACACATGCTACGTGCCATATTCGTTCGTTTATTTACTTGCTCCTGAAGGCACAGGTGCCAAATATTTTTGTAGCTTTTCATTGGAGTGTATACTCTTGAGTTCATTCGATTGCTATCTATCTGATTGCAATGCAACGTACAAATATGCTTGGTCATATTATGTGCTGCCCAACAGTTAATACATGATTTCAATCGGTTTAATATTTTTACGGTATGCGAAATTCATACGCGCAGTATATTTTGTTAAGCGAAAATTCCCTCGCACTAATCTCTCCGCCACGGGGATGACGGAGGGCGGTGTGGGATTCGAACGCACTAAAACCACCCACCCGTGAGCAGTCCTCCGCCGAGGTGGGGCAAGATGGGGTCGCGCTAGCAGTTACCATCTTACCCCGGCTGTAGGCCCGGGTGGTATCCAGACCTCCACGCCTGTAGGAAGGTGACCTGTCTCGCCAAGTTTTCCGGCATCTCAACGTTGCTAGAATTTTCTTGTTTCGCAACATTTCTTAAGAAAACATTAACAACATAGGTAGTTACGGGCTTTGAACGAAAAGTAATGAAATCGTATAAAGTAAATTAATGTTTCTAAGAATTCTTTAAAAGTCTTTCATAAATTTTCTGGCAGTTTCCAGAGACATTACGAAATGTTTCCTACTTGTGGAGTCTCTATAGAATTGGCAGCGTGAGCTGATAATTACGGTAACATTTTCGATGAAATATCGCCACAATTTTCACAATATTGTTGTGCTACCTTTAATATGTGTATATTATTATTATTGTACTATTATTATTATTATTTATTATTTATTGAGTATAGTGTGTATGTGTATTATTAAAACATAAGTATTAAATGTATTGTGACTGTTAAATACTAAGTACGCCACCCACCCTACTATCGAAAAATGTTTTTTATTGTCCATCCAAAGGTTGTCTGGAAGAAATCGCTTTCAGCGATAAGACCGCCCATTGTACTACCCTTGTTTACCTATTGTAATTTTTCTGTACTGTGTTTAATTTTTGTTTCTGGTGTACAATAAAGAGTTTTCTATTCTATTCTATTCTATTATTAATTTGAAAGTTCGGATGTTTGGATCGATCACTATGGTTTGAATGTTTGATACTCAATTACGCAATAACGGATTTGGATCAAATTTGGGACACAAATAGTTTATTACCTGGATTACTGGGCTTATGAGAGTTTAGAGCCGATGTCTCAGGGTGACAAGGGCAGTGCAGTGCCGCGTTCTGGGTGGCACTGTAACTGTTATGGGTTCGCGTAGCGCTTACCATCAGATGAACGATTTGCTCGTCTCGTGACTCAGTGAAATAAAATATTAACACATAGGATACTTTATACTCAAGGCGGGTGAATCCGCGGCTTGAAAGGGGAGGGGGGGAAGTCTAGCAAAAATCGTGAATAACCCGAGGGCGGAGGGGGGGGGGGGGGGGGTGTAGTAAGATATCACGTGTATTTGTTTTTTCGTCAAACGCGCTATTTCTAATTTATATTTCTATTTCTAATTTCCCGAAAAGCGGCTATTCAAAAAATTAAAAAAAAAAAAATATTGATGATTTGACAGGCTCTATTGGATTTGTACGTCGCCGCCTGCTGCCGGCCCCCCTTTATCAATAATAAATCAATATGGATAAGCAAACTGTAATTAGATCTACCTAGTAACATATTTATATTTTTATATGCATTAGGTATGATTATAAATTTTATATTTGTCTACCTAAATTATGTAGTGTTGCACACCTAATTACCTATAATTATGTCAATGTGCAATTTACATATTCACAGGTGCATAAATATGTACCCAGCTAGAGTAAGAACAATTTTTTTTAAACGTCACTCATTTTTTTTCAGTCACATCATTAGTGATGTACAGTGTATTTACAGTAGTTGTTGCACTTCCGGTTTGAATCGCTCCGTGAGAGCGCGAGGACCCTGGGACGGCCATTAAATGCAAATAATAAGTATTTATTATAATATCTGCTATCAGCGCGCTTGAATAAAAATTGCCATTATTACGGATATCATAAAAAAGTAAAATACTTATGAGTTTTGTACAAAATGTGATAAAAACGCCAGACGAACGATTCTCTGTCGCTGCGAGAACTGATAGGTAGGTACCTAACATGCAGCCAGGGCTGGGCTATTCCGCAACGATAACGGACTTATGTAAGATTACCCAAATCCACCGGCCACACGAAATTCAAAATACATATTATTACATATTTCTAAACAACACAACAATTGCCTATTTATTATCGCCATGCAAAACAAGGTCAGGTCCGATATTAAAGTCCACAAATTATATATGGTACTGACCTGCGGGGAGAATCCCAGGAACGAGAGTTTTCTTCTGCCCGAGTTCATTGTGTGTGATCGTGTCGCGTGTGGTGCGCGATGCGTGCGCGCCGCTCGCGTGCTAGCTCGGAGGCGACCGCGAGGAGACTGTGCGCGTGCGCCGCCTCGCCGGCAGCCGCGCCGGCAGCGGCAGCCCGCGCCCGCGCACCTGTCCCACGTTCAAGGATCCACCACCGCGCGCCCTCGCCCGACCTCACATAGCGTCACTCACCTGGAAACAATCAATGCATTACATATTGAATATATTTTTCTTGTTACTGTGTAACGAGAAGAACAAATCGTTCACCTGATGGTAATAGTCACAGTGCCACATTGCATAATCTTACACGGCACTGCACTGCGTTCATCTCCCTGAGGCATCGGTTCTGAAGTCTCATAATATATGCTCAGCAATATCTTGTATAAAACGTAGTTAAGTATAATATAAATACTGTTTCGCTTAGTGGGTATGGTAGCAAATAAATAGGGATAAGCTCTTCGTAATTTCAATTCCTTCTGAAAATGTAATCCCAGAGATCGGCACGGAGCTTTGTCTCTATGCAATAAGCATCTGGGTGGGGCCCGTGGCCCACCCCGGGCCCGCAGCGAGCGATCCGAGCTTTTGTTCATAACTCTTGCTCCAACAAACAAAGCAATTTAGAGAACGACGACGACCACGGACAGCTAGAAGCTCCTGTTTCTGAGTTTGAGCCCTTTACATTACTCGCCTCGCCTCGCCTATCTTTAGATTGCATTTGCAATGACCTTTCAAACATAAACAACCAAGAGTTGTGCTAATTCTTGAAGTAATTCTTGAATGTACGATGTTAGAGTAGAAAGGTATTGCTAAAACCTAAAATGACTTAGATATATTCCTAACCATTTTGAAATGCAATTTAGCCGCATTAAGTCTTGAAATAAAATAGACAAGCTTTTGTTCGCGGTTTCTTACAGGAAAGGACTAAGCGAAGTGTGACGTCATTATGGCTTGAGGTGCAGTTTTTAGGGCCTTCATATTATGCGCAACTTGACCACTTTTTGGCCAAAATTGTGGATTAACTATGCAACTAGTACTAATTGCCTAGTTGAGAATCATACCTTATTTAATATCCTGGAAGGAAACTCTATGTAGGGTTAAGCTCGCCTTTGTTATCTCATTTCAAGTGTACTTTCTGTTTATGATGATTTATGTGTTGAGTCGACTGAACTGTGTTGAACTGACTGTTGTGACTGAACTATGTGTTGACTGAACACATAAATCATTAATCTTAATATTAATCTTGTCGGTAACAGAAACGAAGATATGGCTCAGTTAATTTTAATAGTATGTACTTGCGTTACCCAGTATGCCTTGCAATGCCTTATAAAGACCAACACCAGCAGTCCTTCTTCTGTATTTTTTTTAGGTTTTTTGGTCAAGGAACCATCGTGTACTTATATATAAGTACGTATACTTAGTTATGATACTTATTTTCGTTATTCATAATGATATTGATTTATAGTCGGCTCTATGACTCGCCGGGTTATTGTCACAGACAGATCACTACGTAACGGACGATCATGATATTCACGATTCCGGAAGGTAATGGCAATCAATACCAATTGCATGAATATTCATTAAGATTCCCGTTGATCGCGTGAATATATGTTTTACATTACGGCATGCCCCTTCCCTCTTTGTGAATACAATTATCATGCCTAGGTCAGATACGTAGTTTATTAAATAAATAGTTGTACAAAATTATTACCCGCAGCTATAAAAATAATACTTACTTGAAACTAGAACGTGACTGCCGTTAGAAATCCAATCGAAGGCAACTTGTGTCATGTAACCACCTAGTGCCTACCTGCCTAGGTACGGTGCACATTATCACAGAATAGATAGTGCTACGTAACATTATGTTGCCTATTTATTATGAGATTGGTAGTAATAAATTCATTGAGTACAAGGCTACAAAAAAGCTGGGAGTCATAGGGAAGGTCAGGCGGTATTTCACACCGGAGCAGCTTTTAAATCTGTACCAAGCACAAGTCAGATCATGTATGGAACGCTGCGGCCACCTCTGGGACGGCTCGGGTAAATACCAGCTCGAAGCCTTGGACTCCATAGAAAAGCGTGCAAAAAATCTCATTGACTGCGATGCACTAGTGAAGCCTTGACTTCAGTTTTGAGCATTGCCGCAAGGTTGCAAGTTTATTGGTTCTCTATGAGATACATTTCGGAGAGTGTGCGATGGAGTTGCACAACTTGATTCCTCCATCTGCTTTCCACCATCGGACAACAAGACGTACGGAAACACGGCATCCGTATATGGTAGATATTCCTCCGATCCGTACAAAGCGATTTGCATCCACATTTATAATCCGAACAGCGAAAGAATGGAACACCTTACCAGCGTCTATGTTTCCCGAAAACTGGTATAATCTGAAAGTCTTCATATCAAGAGTGAATAGGTATCTTCTAGGCAAGCATGTTCCACCATCGAACGTGTCGACACTTACCACCAGGTGAGACTGTGGTCAAATGCTTGCCTATTCTGCAACAAAAATAAACCGTAAAGTTACGATAAAAGCTCTCAAAAGGGATCTCATTAACCAAATTGAATTATTTCCTATGCCACGTTGAGAACTGTATTCAACCTACAGAGTACAGTTTTAATGAAGCGACATATACCTACTCTCCCTGCAGAATAAAGAGTCTACTCTACCTGGAGAGCAAATTAATGACTACATTTTTTTATTTGGCTGAGTAACGAGACGAACAAGAAATTCACCTGATGGTAAGCGCTACTCCTTCCCATTTCAGTAATTGGGTCACCAGATTTTTTATTGCATAATCCTGCGCGGCACTGCACTGCGCTCGACACCCTGAGACATATGCCAGTAATTTCGTCTCATATGCCCAGTAATTTCGCTGGAAACAGTGCCCTTCAAACCGGAACGCAGTGCTATTTTCACACTACTGCAGAAGAGTCCTACCACTATTAACACACATGCTTGCACAGCAAATATTCAAATTCACGATTCTAGTCTACCAGAGCAAATTAAGATTCAATAAAGTTAGTCTTTTCTAATGAAGGCAAAGGGAATATCACCAAAGATTTTCGATTGTCAACATTTCTCCCCTCTCAGAAGAGAGAAGGCCTTGATAAATAACTGCTCGAAGAATTGAAACGCTATCAAAACTTTAAAACCTCCTAGCCGAGTACTTCGTCGAGCTACGTGATGTGTCCGTGTAAGAACCAGACAGGGAAATAACAAAAGCAGGTAGATAAGGTGTTAGCCAAATACGCTGTTAAAAAGATAAGATTGTACTGACACGTCGCATTCAATGCTTCCGGCCGACCACTGCGAGCAAATCTCCTTATAAATTATTATTATTTTGGTAACATGACATCTGAGTCAGTTCACAGTTACGAATAATACCCGGTGACTATTTGTACGTAGGCACCCCACTCAGTGGCGCATGGCGTAGTGTGTAGTACTATATATTCTGTGGTAGCGTGGAGGGGGCCCCAAATGAAGGGTAAAGATTTCTAACAAAAGAAACAATTGACTTTTGTAATTTCTGAAGTGAAAACTCTAAGCACGTATGACAGTTTTTTATATATTTTTTTTACCGGGAAGCACGAGATTAAGTGACATTGTGGATAACATTTTACTAATTTTTGCTTACACACGTTAGGGGCCCCTGTAGCCCGGGGGCCCCGTATCATTAATACGGCTGATACGGCGCGGCGCGGCGCGGCGGTAGCTACGCCCCTGACCCCACTTCTCACTTTGTGAGTTGAGTCTTTGTTAGCCTTTGGAAACATCAAAAATACATTGATGCTAACTGTCGTTAGTCCTTATTTGAGGCGGAATTCACCACCGCTTTTCGCTTCTTCTCATGTTTTATAAAACATCATTGGCCCACTGAAAATAATGTTGGTACCAATCAATAAACTGTAAGAATATTTTACATATGGTGTCAATCTGGAGACATTCGAGGGTAGTACGAGTAAATTCATCTCCACTACTGTCAGGTAGGCATCATGCACAGTGGGGAGAAAGGTAAACTTTTTTGATCATTCCATTTCTACCCGCTGGGAGAACAAAGGTGGTGGGGAGAAAGAAAATAAAATAACCCTCTCCTTACCTGTGCGGCGGAAGGCGAGCCCGCGCCGCCCGCATCCACAGCGACGCAGACTCGGCTGCAGCGCTGGCGGCATCCTTGGCACTCCACCACACCCGCGTTCCAGCATTTACCACATGAGCAACACGCTTGTTAATTAATACTATTTTCTATAAATTTCTTTCAATCACATCAGTCAAAAGCTTACACGCGTGTGACATCTAAAGCAATACGAGAAGTATAAAATATACAAAAAAAATTTGCACAAATTATAATTTCTGGTATAAACTACCGACATAAATAAAATAGACTTTGTCGTCCTAGAGTCCTATTCAGTGGAATGAAACAGTTGCGACTTCATTGTATGAGTTGATCCGATCTACCATTTTAACTTTGTGTGCACAGGTGTGGTTAGTTTCCAACTTTGCGAGAGTACGTAGGTACCTATAATACTATGACACCCGTTCGGGAACAACTTTGATACTGTTCTTCAAAGTTGTTCCTCAAGTTCATCCACCGGTTCCTTGACTACAGTGTAACTGTACAATGAACTTTTAATATGATTATTATTGTTATTATTATGAAGGTATGAACTTTTATATATAATAACATATCATATACATTATATAATCACTTATATATACGAGTTAGCGATTTTTATGTGTTTTTTATGGTCTTTTTTTGAGGAACGCATAAAATGCCTACAGCGCTAAATAACAAAAAAGTGACGGCGGTGGTAGCCTAGTGAGAGAACGTCCGCCGTAAATTCAAATCCCAGTGCGGGCACGTACCAATGTGTTTATGTAAAACATATGTACGTAATTATCACTCGCTTTTCGGTGAAGGAAAACATCGTGAGAAAACCCACATACCTACCCGAGAATTATTTCGGAGGTAGGTATGTTATCCACCAATCCGGACTGGGCCCCCGTGGTGGACTATGGCCTAACCCTCCTCACGAAAGTGATGAGAGACCCGTGCCCAGCAGTGGGACGTTATGGGTTGATGATGATGATGAATATAAATGTGTTAATTTGCGTGTATGTATTCTTCACGCCTCAACGGCGAACGAAGTTTGATAAAATTTGGTATTGGAGATACTTTAGGTCCCGGAATAACACACGAACGGACACTGTCCTGTATTCGTATTGTATATACGCATTTATTATTATTAAACTGTATTTGTATTTGTATTAAAGGTTCTTAGGAACCGTTAATTTTTACGTAGCTGATAAAAATAATAATAACAACTAACTTGGTTCATACATTGCAGGAAGATGATAGAGAACTCTTATCCAAGGTCGAAAGCGTACACCATTGCTTCTCAACGATGGGAAAAAGATATGGGGCACCAAATATATACACTAGAAAAACAAAGAACAGTAATTATCATCCCAACTCATATTCGCACACTGCTGAGCACGGGTCTGAGCTCATTTTCGAGAGGAGGATTAGGCTATATCTACCACGGGGGCCCGGTGCGGTTTGGTGGATCACATACCTCCGAAACAATTCTCGGGCATGTGGGTTTGCTCCCGCTGTTTTCCTTCACCGAAAAGCTATAATTAACACCATCATCATCATCAGCCCACACTCGTCCACTGCTGGACATAGGCCTCTCCCAAAAACGCCACGGAGCCCGGTCTTCGGCTTTCCTCATCCAGTCCTTGCCAGGCGTCTTCGGCAAGTCGTCACTCCACCTTGCGGCCGGCGTCCTACACTACGTTTTCCTAAACGCGGTCTCCACTCTACAACTCGCCTACCCCATCGGTTGTCGGTTCTTCTAGAGATGTGACCGACCCATTGCCACTTCCGCTTGCTAAACCTTTGAGCTATGTCGGTTACCTTGGTTCTCTGTCGGATAATTAGAACTACATTACCTCAATTAGTAAGCTAGTTAATTATCTTACCACCTACTAGCAGCGCTCCGCGGTTTCACCCGCGGTAACCAATATCGCACAAGAACCGTACGGGATAAAAAGTATTATAATTATGTTCTATTCTCTAGACCTATCCAGCATAATTAAAATTACCTTCAACTATTTATTTTAGTTTTACAATAGCTTGGTGTAATGTTTAGCGAGGATTTGAATAATATTCTGGGATCTGTAATTATTTCAATGAAATACCCGAGCTTGGCCTCATACTTCATTTTAGGTTTTATCGATTTTATCGAAAGATCAATGTCACACTTTGACAATGAATTTAATATTGTCAGAATCTTGTCAACAGCGACTATGATATTATGAAGGATCGATATAGTTTTCTCTGTCAAAGGATCGATCATCAATGCATCTGTGTACAGCGGGGCTATGCAGCACGGTGCGAATCAGCTCGAGTTCGTTTCATTTTGACGTTTAATTGCCACGGGACTCGTCATTCGTATTGACTGAATGACTGGATTATGAATCAAGTGGTCTGATACTCTGTCAGGTAGTTAGGTTTACATACTTAGACCTATTTACATACTTAGATCCACTGTAAAAAAATAATAAGT
The DNA here is from genome assembly GCA_912999815.1 of Campaea margaritaria. Lineage (NCBI taxonomy): Eukaryota > Metazoa > Arthropoda > Insecta > Lepidoptera > Geometridae > Campaea > Campaea margaritaria. Next base: position 16,302,667 of record OU538788.1, read on the forward strand.
AAAAATCTAAAATCCGACTAGTGGAAATCACGCTAATAAGTGTAAAAGGGTAAGGGAAAATATTCACGTTTGAAATTGTTACGGACAATCTATTCAATATTTATCGCCTTTTCAAAAAACAACTTAAGTAACGTAATATATTTTAATTTAGGTACATATTTAACATACATTAACATATTGAAGTACAGAGCATAGCCGTTGTCGTATGTTCCACATGCATACATACCGCTCAAACTTACAGTAGTCTTTACTTTGCAGTAGTCGGGTAATAAGCTAGTACCAAAAAGTAATAATTCTTCCAAGCTTAGATTCTGCCTCGACCAAGGGTTAATTAAAAGGTACGTAAGTTAGGTACCTAACACCATCTAGCGAGATTTTGTGGAAACTAAAATAATTGATGATCGATCACTGAACATAATATTTAAACAGTAACCTAGATGGCGGAACGTTGGTATTAAACCTGATAGTAGTAAGTTAAGTACAAGAATGTATAGAATATTGAGGATTTTCAAGTATTAAACTTGAAAATCCTCAATATTGGTCTGTCAAAGCAAGCCTACCCGCTTACGGGCAGCCAAGCCACGTACGTCAGCGAGCGGGAGAAGGAGATTGCGCGCTCTCTCTCTCGCTCGACGCGGCGCGCGCCTGCCGATGCTATTCGGTAAGCGGTCGTTCCGTTAACCGATGTTCGGATAATCGACGCTCTACTGTAATATCACATGGCTCTGCATCGATATTAATTACTTACAATTCGCTAATATCAAATAAATATAGTAGGAAAATTATCGTGAAGTATGTCAATAACAAAAATCGAGTTAACAAATTGCCGTGGTATGTATCGACATAATTACAAGAATAATAATTCATCAACGTAATGAGCATTGCCACAGAATAGATAATAGGTACTTCGTAGCATTGCTATTGTTACTCATTTGGCACATCACACAACACAGTCGCAGGCGCCGCACCAGTGTTGCCAATTGAATACGTAGATCTAGATTTAGCTAAATTTCAAGATTGTTCACTCTAAAAAATGATATTCAGCTTTAGAATTCTTTTTTTGTTCTAGTTTATTTAGCATTATGCAAGCACTAACAATTTGATAATATATATTGGAGTGTGTTTTGAGCATTGATGAGAACATTAATTTTATGTAGTAGGTACATGTAAATATCTTTATGTAAGCTACGCAGTCAATATTTCGAGACGAATGACTTTCTGAACCGCCAAGCCAGGCAATGCAGGCAAAAGTATTTTTTTATTAAATTTAATTTTTAAATAAACGTAGATGCTTAATAATTATCACATATTTATTAATTATTCAATTTCAAGGTATTATATTATCACTGTTCATTGGTTATTGTTTTATTTGTTGGTTTATTGGTTTTGTTTTTTTTCAGTATTAGCTTTTAGCTCTTTTATCACGACTCCTTGAAACTTTTTTTTAAAATAAGTGTTGGCAACAATGCGCTTGCGCATGCCAGCCAGTCAGCCATCAGTCCCCATCGCGCATCGTGCATTCAACTTGTTGAATGAGTTGAGGCGAAGTTTACAAAAGTTTTAAGTTTGACAAGTTTGTTGAAGTTTGTGTTGGATGTCGTGATTTTTAATAAAGTTAATTATCACATACATGATACCTATCTACTATTATGGTCTGTTTTCTCTATTCAACAAGTGATTTTACGTAGGAACTACAAAGAAACCGTAGTTGTCGCACATAAGATCAGATTTTGGGGTGGGTCGGGTGGTAGTGAGAGTGATTCCGGGTGGACTCCGGTGTGGTGTACTACGTAGCACTTCTTGGAGTGACTCACAAAGTGAATGTGTTCGTACAGTTTGATGTACCAATGATATTATTTGGCTATTGTTTAGTTCTGCGATTGTTAGAACGTCCATGATGGCTACTCCTCCCGTACCGAAGCCTCGTTCTGATCTCTCGGTTCTGGATTCAGCCACCGTCTCCGCGAGTCCGGTGCCACTCCCGCGCACCAAGATCCCGGCTAACAACGACAAGGTCACCGCCTCGGACATTCTACGGTCTATTGGAACCGTATCCAAACAGATTAAGGAAGATGTAACCACTAAAGTTTGTCATGCTAATGAGAAATTAGAAAAATCTATTATTGACGGGTCGAAATTTGCAAAAGGCACTTTAGAGAAAACTCTTACTTCCTCACGAGCAATGCGAGACTCTGTAACAAAATCTGTTATTGAGGGAACAAAGACAGCTGGCTTGAAACTCCGGCGACCTAGGAAGGTTGAGGTCCCTGAAGATGCTGAATCACCGAGATGTATGTCCTTGCCCGCTGCAGATGTAAGTTTCTTTGATAACATTAAGTTCAACTCGCCCATGCTGGAACAAAAGAGATATAAAAATGAAACTGAAACTGCTCAGGGGGGAACAGTTTTCTTACCCCTTAATTTAAATGACCAAAACTATGATGATATGTCATTATTTTCTAATAATTCAGATCCTAATAATGACAGTATTAGCAACTTTTCTCATGAGAGTCACGATGATAGTTTATACCTCCAATCTAATACCCAACTCACATACGATACACCCAGGTCTTCCAGGGCTGAAAGCATTGTTAGCGTTAAGTCTCTGCCGGATGTACCTGAGCGTCGCCAGAAAAACGGGATGCTCTTGGAGATGATGCGACAAAATTCTTTATATGAAAATTGGACCTTGCCCCTACATTCAAGCTCAATAGTCGAAGTTTCGGACCCCGGTGCAACAGAGAGCCGTGCGGGCCCCGGTACTCGCCCTAGCTACAGCACAATATATGAATTTGACCCTCTCAATGATACTGCATCAGCTCCTAAATATGAGGGTATGAGCAATGAACTTCTACTGCTGGAATCATTCCTGACTGCGGATACTTACGGGACCATCGTAGCAACAGACCACCACGATGATAACTTTGACGAGTATGCAGAAACAGATTATTATAACCCACCCGCCCCACCGGAGAGGTTTGACAGCTTGTTGACAGAAGAAGGCAAACAGTCTGTGGCTAGTGCCTCAGACAGAGACAGCAATGCTAATTGGTATGTGGCCTGTGAAGTTGGGAACAAAGAGAATACTGATGAACAAGTGAAGCCGTGTAATTCTTCTAACTCTATGATTACTCGGTTCTCAAGGAAATTAAAGCTGGATAGCATGTTGCATAAGTCGGTTAAGGCGATAGTTCCAAAAGGCGTGGTTGTGGAGAAGCCCGCGATTAACAGCATGCCAGTACCTTATTACAGTGGGACACTGAATAGGACAACTGGGCAGGCTATGGACGAGCTATTCAGGAATTCCCAATCACGATATTGTGTGCTATCGGAACAAAAGCTGATATGCTACAGTGACCCCACTAATGGAGTTGTTAGAGAGTCATACTCATTGGATCTCTTCTGTTCTTTGCAAATTGTTCTGCCGCTATCATCAAGGTGAGTTTATTGTTGTTCAATTATAACAAACTATGATTTAATAGAGGTTTGTGTTTGTGTCTCAAAGAAAAACACAAAAGACACTAGTACCATACTGACAAAGCGAGGGTACAACACTTTGGAAATAATTAAAAGATTATGTTATGTTATTGCTTCATAAGCATTTTTTACCCATGTTATAAAAATGTTAATAACCATGTGTAAATATACTTGTTTATAAACATATGTTGGAGTATGCATATGTATATACTTACATGCTAATGTAAAGACTAATGTATTAAAAGACAGGAGCCTCCCTTAGTAGTATTTTAGTAAATTAAAGAAAACATCATGCCCAACCCTGGGCCACTAGACTGCAGATGGAGTCCTAGTCACCATAATGTTTTACCCTAAGCAGCCTTTCCCATGGCACAATGGTTAAAAATTGGTTGAAAGATTCTTGTGAAAATACGTAATTTGTTATTCTTCAAGTTAAGAGTCAAGAGATATGTTATAGGCAAGCATGCTCGACTGCCAACCGCGTCATCGTTTACCGTCGGGGTTGAGTGCAGTCAATGCTTGTCTATCTGGTGGCCCCTTGAGCTTACAAATTTTTGACGGTTTAGGCCAGATTCGCTTACTATTAGAAATGATTTGTTTATAACAATACTGTTTAGAGTTTTGTTGTTATGGAACTTATTAGCATCGCCCTTTTTTTCCAGCACCTCCAATAACACATACTGTTTCGAGATCATGATGAACGGGGCGTCGGTGCGTGCGGCGCCGCGCAAGGTCGTGTTCACTTGCAACAGCGTGGCGGAGCGCCGCAACTGGGCACAGAAGATTGCCGAGCACCTCACTGGGAACTTCTCACCCAAACACACGGCGGAGTTCAGCAGGCTGGGCTGGTGCTATCTGAAGGTAAGCTTAGTACCTCTGAAGACTTACACGCTAAGGGTCTTACTTATAAACAGCTCTTACATTCAGAACATTAAAATATTGGGAATTACAATAATTAAGTGGCCATTCCTAACATGAGTTCCAAGACAAGTTTATTGGAATTGTGAGGAAGTGAAATCAGCCCACACTCGTCCACTGCTGGACGTAGGCCTCTCCCAATGAACGCCGCTGAGCCTACCCCATCGGTTGTCGGTTCTTCTAGAGATGTGACCGGCCCATTGCCACTTCAGCTTGCTAATCCTTCTTGCTAATTAATTGGTTATTAGCTTGTAAATTTTTCGATGTAAAGTGACTGAACTAAACTGTAAGTGCCTTTTAACACACATTGTTTCCATGTAAACAATGTCGTGAAGGTTTGCTAACAAATGGACCACTGTCATGGGTTGAGTGAAAGCTTACATAGACACAATAGCCATCAATGGACAGAGCCCTTTATACAGAAATCGTGTGAGTGTGAAAGGTCAATAAACCTCGACCCAAGCACTCCCATTATACATATAATAGTGCTGCGGGGCTATGCAGCACGATGCGGATCAGCTCGAGTTCGTTTCATTTTGACGTTTGATTACCACGGGACTCGTCATTCGTATTGAAATGACAAGTCCCGTGGCAATCAAACGTCAAAATGAAACGAACTCGAACTGATCCACACCGTGCTGCATAGCCCCGCCGGTCAGCTTTATTCTAGTGTGTGTAGGCACATTTAGCACTAAGTTCAGTTACACGGCTGTCATCATTATCGACGTCACCAGATGAGTTGAGAGAGGGTGTTCTCTGAAATCGGACGGTCTCAGTGGCGTGAGTGGGTGATGATGAACCAACTGCGAAATGTGAAGTTGTAATTCTGACTCCTAGACAGGGCAAGGATCTGTTTTAACTATGGTTATTTTAAACTTTATAGTATTTGCTCTGAGTCTAGATGATTGCGGTCCTCGTAATTCCTGATTCCCTAGATACAGAGAATCCTTGGAGGGGTTAGGAAATTCTTTGTTATAAGTATTTAGATACTTGGTCACGCTTCAATATGCGTCTGAGTTAATTCCCTGTTATTCGTCCCCGGAGTCGCATTTGTGCTTCTGTTTTAGTGACATTATCGTATTTGAGTACCTATATTCCGGTTTCCGGTAGCAATTTATCAATATTAATTCCGATTTAGTGCTAGCCGTGTGGTTTGTTCACCTTTGAGCTCGGCTCCTGTTGCAGTACCGTCAGCAGAAAAAGTCACTACATATCTCAACTTTCATTTTATCGTTATAGACAAAATTTGAGTATATTGCGTGCGTAAAGCCAAATTGTAGGTTACCTACTGCAATCTATTTCCTATAATGCGACTGCAAATATTTCCCGCCAACCCGCTACTGTGGTAAACTGCGAGTATGAAGCCACGGTATGTGTGATGTTGATGAAAATATAAAACCTTTATTATATTTGTCGCTTTCGAAGAAGTCGTGGCGTCCTCTGCTGGGACAGTTTCTCAGGCAGACTAAGGCTTCTGAAATTGCTCCGTAACCCAATATTGCTCTTGAGAAACCACTGAATTGAAGTGCAGAAAAAAAGTATGACCGATACATGATTGTTTAGGTAAATAAAAAAAAACAAATCAGTATTGATTTCAAAACCTTTTTTCGTTTTGTATCTTTGATCCGGGACTTCGTCCGCGCGGACTACAAGTTATCATGATAAAAAGGATCCCATGACCTTTCCAAGGGTTGAAACTATCTCCGTGTCAAAATTCATCAAGATCGGTTCAGCCGTTTGGTCGTGAAAACAGACAGAGAACATATAGTTTTACTTTAGTTTTTTAACCCCCGACGAAAAATGGGGGGGGGGGGAGGGTGCAGTTTGAAAGGGGAAGTTTGACTTGTGTATCTGTTTGTGGCATCGTAGCTCTCAAGCGGAAGAACTGATTTAGATTCAATTGTTTCACAGTTTGACTGCTGAGCCGATTTTATTGTCTAGCCACGGGTGCGGCTCTGCACACCTTAGTGTTTTCCCGAACTCGCGGCAAGTTATGAAAAACACCACAGGAGGCCTACCATGACGTCTTATAGCGATTCAGTTCAGGACCTAAACTGAGCCGCGTCGCATAATCGTACCGTTACGTCTTATTTTTAATGTTGCTGCTATTTTCAACCTAAACTGGTTCCAGTTAAGGTTGAAAATGGTAGCAACCTAAATTGAGTCGCTAATAAGCCATTTTCAACCTAACCTATATCCAGTTTAGGTTGAAAATGGCAGTAACATAAAAAATAATACGTCACGGTACAATTATGCGACGCGGCTCAGTTTAGGCCCTAAACTGAATCGCTATAAGACGTCATGGTAGGCCTCCTGTTGTGTTTTCAGCAGTGTACGTGTTAAAAGGTGATCTATTCTAGCGTTCTTCGCTATGATCCAGAGTTTAGCCGTTTAAAAATCATTAGCTCTTTTTAGTCGATGAAGGGATGTGACTGTTTTCTTTCTTTTTTTTCGATTAATAACTTGATATCCTGTTACCTCAATGATATTGCTAAAATATGTTTACCTTGACCTGATCCTGCAGCATTATTTGGAATCTGCAAGATACAACTAACAGGAATAAAATAGAATAGAATAGAATCATTTATATGCTTGAAATATGAGTTGTCTATTTTGAAGATATGATTCAATCCATTTAAACGCACAGCCTCTGATGCCATAATGATGAAGCCTAGCTAATAATAACTTATGTGAAATAAAATCATAAGCTTTCGTCATATCAATAAATAGAACTGTTGTTTCAAGTTTGCTGTCTACCTTCTTTATTATTTCGTTTACTAAATTAAAAGCTGCCAGGACTGTGGATTTCTTTTTCTGCAAACCATTTTGTTCCTGTCTAATTATGTCGTGTTTCACTAAATATTAGTAAATTCTTCTATGCATTATTTTTTCATAAACCTTAGACAATATGGGTTTTAGAGCTATGGGTCGATAATACCTACAGGGCAACTACAGGCAGCTACTATGTAGGAAATATAGTAGGTATTATAGACAGATCGTGTGCGGGCACGATCTGTCAAAGTCGGTGTCGGTCGGGTGTCGTGAGTTCAAAGATTTTCCCCCGACGTTAACATGTCCAACGCGTCTAAAAAAGTTATCACTTGAATAGACCTCTCATACATCTCATTCAGTTCATTGTGTATTTTTATATTAGGAGTTTTTTTTTCGTTTGGCCCATAGGTCTAGGCATCTATAAAATATGGATGCTGAGAGAAAATAACCTATATCAAATAAAACTTTAATTATTTATATAATTACTTAAGTACCTTTAGTACCTTAAGTACCTACCTAAGTTTATAAAGCAATAATAAATTATACAATAAATATTTACTCTAGTTATCCTTACTTATATTATAAATGCGAAAATAACTCTGTCTGTTGCTCTTTCACGCCTGAACTACTGAACCGATTGAAATGAAATTTGGTACAGAAATAGTCTAGAGCTTAGGGAAGGACATAGGCTACTTTTTATCGCAAAAAATGCATTGTAAGGGTTTGAAATAGGGGATGAAAGCTTGTATGGAATATAAATAAATTTGACATTGAAAGTTTGTAAAACTTTACCCTTGAGGGGTAAAATAAATATAGGGGATGAAAGTATGTATAGGAATATGTAAAGTTTCGGCTTAATTTTCTCTAATGGAAAGCTACATTGACAGCGAGAACATAGGCTATATTTTATCTCCATATTCCTGCGGGAACAGGAACTAGGAAATCTCACATTTTTAACATTACATACGTTATAAGAGTTGTAGGTACTGACATCTTTTATACTGTGGCGTAGCTCCTACGTCATCGTCACGAAAAACAAACCGCACGGCGATCCGCCCGCCGCTGCAGCACGCGGGCTGTCAGTCGCGCGGGCGGCCCCCCACACCTCACCCCCTAATATCTTGTCTTGCGTCGAAACGCCTCGCCTTAAGTCATTATGAATTTTATTCGTGGTATCTATAAATTGACCATTGAACGCATTTGCTATTTTTGCAGGATGTCTTATAATTTGTCCGTCTATTTTTGTCTTTTCGATAAACTGGGACAGGCTTACACGTGTTTGGGCTCATTGGAATGGCCACAATTAATCTCACTAATATTATAAATGCGAAATTTTATGTGTTCGTGTGTTGGTCCTCTCGTAACGCCGAAACGGCTGAATTTATTTTAATGAAATTAATTATACAAAACTCTAGGTCCTAGAATAGAACATAAGATACTTTTTATGTCGTAAAACTGACGATTTCTGTGGGATAATTGTAAGCTCGGGTGAAACCGCGGGGCGCTGCTAGTAGGTTGAAATAGATGGTGATCACGATGAAAGAGAAATGAGGATAAATATGTTGGGTCTTTTTTTATAAGGGTTCCGTACCCAAAAGGTAAAACGGGATCCTATTACTATGGCTCCGCTGTCTGTCTGTCTGTCCATCTGTCACCAGGCTGTCTCAGGCGGTCTCATGAACCGTAATAGTTAGAAAGTCGAAATTTTCATAAATGATGTATTTCTGTGGCCGCTATAACAACCAATTCCAAAAATAAGAATAAAATAAATATTAAGGGGGCTCCCATACAACAAACGTGGAATTTTTGCTCAATATTGATAATGGCAACAGGTAGACGCTTGAAATATTCACAGAATATTTAGTTATATATTCACTTTAAAATTAAATAATTAAATCAAAATAAAATTAATATTTAAGTGGGGCTCCCATACATCAAAGTACGGAACCCTTCGTGCGCGGGTCCGACTCGGCCAGTTTTTTTTATTTTTTTTTGTATACGAGTAATATTGAGGATTACACATACATTCACGCCTTTCTTCCGTTGTCACAGGCAGACGACACCTGGAAATTATTTTGAAAATGCACGCACTAAATGTTAATCGTATTGTAAAGTGATTTTATTGGATAATTCTTGAGGAACAGTTTTGCATGCGTATTTTATAAAAGTATTATTGGAATAACAGGCTTTTGGTATTTTCTAACTGCTGTTTATTGTTTAACAACCGGGACCGGCGACAGTTTGTCCCCTCCGAAGCACGGGAGCTTTATTCTCTAAAATTGCATCAATTTGAATTAAACAGACAGCTGCATTGTTACAGTTGTATTTCTGGTTTCTCATTTTCTATTCATCTCCGCTCATTGTGAATATGAAGAGGCAAGATAATATGGAAATGCTCTCTTTATGGAAGTTTATTGTTATCGTTTGTTGAGATTTTTTAACACGATGACTGCTGAACCGGTATTTACATATGGGCGCTGTTACAAACCGTGTGTGTTTTTCAGCAATGGCGTGCCGTCTGTGTGAGCCGCGCTGTAGTAGCGCCGCGTTAAACACACACGTCTGTGTTTCGACGCACAGCCGGCATGTGAGTTGCGCTAACACAACAGGTGTGTTATACCGTACCCGCGTAAAGTTAAAAAAAACACGTCTGTGGTTTCAGCAAAATACGTGTTAAAAAAAAATGCTGATTGTCCAAGTACCACAGCCAGTAAAGGGGAATTTGTGTTCATAAGTTCCGCTTTACTGGCATGGATAGTATTGGATAGTGTGCAACTCCGCAAAGGGTATATCAAATTGTACGTGTTTAATCAACTATTCAACTTATCGCTATATCTAGCTCAGAGATAATGTTGCATTGATAACGCAGTATACGGGACAATAGCGAGAAATGTCCTATCAAACATTAAAGAGTATATGAATACTGCGTGACAGATCTCGTATATAATTGTGGTTTTACTAGCTCCGCTCCGCGGTTTTACCCGCTTAACTTATATTCCCGCAAGAACTCTACATTTCCTAGGCTTAAACAAGCCCATGATACTGGGGGAAAAGTGAAACGATTAACCAACAACGGAAGATCAAAAAAAAAAACGAAATTTGTCAAATTCATGCAAAGAGCTCAAATTTCCCAGTTTTCTTTTTCATATAATCCTAATTCGAAATATTAAATACGAAGATATATTAAAACAAAAAAGAGCTAAATCTGTCCAGCTGTAATGCGCTATCCAACGAACAGCATTTAATTTTTTCTTTGGAGATAAACGGGAAAACGACGTTCAATCAGTTGCCCGTGAACGAGATCAATAAAATCGATGCGTGTTTTTGTGTGTTACTCCGACTGTTACTCCAGGCAAGAGTCTCGGAATGAGAGACAGTCAGCTGTAAACTTGTACAAACCCTTATTTAGGCTCCCTAAAACTAGTCTCAAAACCTACTTATCGCAGGGTGTCCGCGACCTAAGATATATCAAGGTCAAAGGTCAAAATAATCGAAATTTTACACATTTATTGCAAATATCTCGTTTCTTGTGGCTTTCATGCTATTTGTATATCGAGAAAAATTGTACAGAATTTAATTCTCTACAACTTATGTCTAAACATTTTTTTTTTATTTTATAGTTTTGTCACCATGATACATTTTTATATTTTAATACAGGAGGGTGTGACTGGAGAATGGCGCGGCGCCTGGCTTATGCTGATCCGCCGCGTGCTCGTCTACTACACCACCCGGGACTCCACGGTCTACTCCATCGATCTCCGGAAGACCAAATGCGTCAGTGAGTGTTAATTTTAACTGGAAACGCCATGCCGCCGGTGAAAATGTCGCACGCACGCGCTTTAACAAGGGGAATAAATTACATTAAATTAAAATTCATTTATTTCAGGCAATTTAGCCCATAATTCAGCATACAAAAAAAAATCACAATAAAATAAAAATAAAAACAGAAATACAATAAAATAAAAAAACAAAATAATAATAATAATAATCAAGTTAGTACCCTCTCACCGGCATTGGCACTGTGACATGTTGGTCACAGCAATGCCGGAGGAAGGGACAGTCAATCTGGCAGCAATCATTGCCAGGACTGTATTGGAGCTGGCCCGCACCCTGCGCACCAGGGACGCACCACGCTTGCGCATAGTTGCGTGGAAGCAGGCGGTGCGCGCCTCCGAATAAGGTGCAACCATAATTATTTGAGAAGAAGCGCATAGTTTTCTTTTGTTACATTTTAATGGTAGGTGCTTCCCGCGGTTCGTCCGCGGTGGCTAATCAGTTTCCCACCGGTTTGGAGGCCAATGCTACCGGCCGGCCTATATTGCTCCGATCAGATTTTATCAATAGCTCGGCTTCAACTCGATGGATTTAGATGCAGTATTTACCTTTACTCAAATCAGATTCTAAGCTACCAAGCAGTTTTCATGCTTAGCAGTCCGTTCTGTAGATTTTCCGTGCGAAAAGAATCGGAAATAGAGAAATGTTCAAAAACGTTAATTTTTTGTCCAAAAGCTTCTTTTTATTTATTTGACCGAGTGACGAAACGAGCCAGTCGTTCACCTGATGGTAAGCGCTACGTCTGCCCATCACAGTTACAGTGCCACACAGAAATTTGCACATACGCTCATATTAGCATACTTATATAGCATGCATAGTTTGCATAGCTCATTACTTTTTGATATAATTATCTTCAATGCACAGATTTGTATGTCCTTTACTGCTCCATTATACGTTTATACTGTATTGAAAAATACTAAATTCCTGTGTGCCTATGTGTACAATGATTCATACATTACACAAGGTCGTGAATCAATGCACGCCCCACCTGACTGCCAGGCCTTTGTTGCGAAGCAATACGAACTGCTGTTTTATATAGAACTTACATAGTACTTCCATTATAAATTTTTTTTTGCGTTTCTTACCATGCCAGATATTCGTCCGCCAAGCAGTAGTGTGCAAACATTACTGTGTTCCGGTTTGAAGGGCATTGTTTCCAGCGAAATTACTGGGCATATTATTAGACTTGAGAGCCGATGTCTCAGGGTGACGAGCGCAGTGCAGTGCCGCGCAGAATTATTAAATGCAGTGTTCTGGGTGGTTCTGTGACTGTTATGAGCAGGCGTAGCGCTTACCACTAGGTGAACGAATTGCTCGTCTCGTCACTCAGTCAAATAAAAAAAACATGATTGACCCTCTTCACTTCATTTCTAAATATTAATTCATGTTGAAAAATGCAGCTTGCGTTATGGTATACTAGCTGCGCCCCGCGGTTTCACCCGCGTAATTCCGGTCACCCACAAGAAGTCTGCATTTCCCAGGTTACAAATAACTCGTGTGTGATGAAGCACCACAAGATTTTAAGATTTAGAAAAAAAAAGAAAAGACACGTCAAATCGTGAGTTTATACGAAAATCCCATGTAAAAAAGCACTTTTAGTTTTTTTCCAAATTTCTCAATTATTCGGCCAGTTTTCCGAATTTTTCATTTCATTTGAACCTTGTCCTGACAATAACAAACAAAAACATGCTGATATGGTCTAGTCGTTCTCGAGTTTTGAGCTTAGCAACATAATATTTACCCATTCATTTTTAAAAGCTACTAATTATTTTAACTGCACTTGTATGTCTTGAAATTTAGCAAGTCAATTTTGACCCAGTTCGGAGTTGAATTGAGTTGAAGTTTTGCATGCCTGCTAAGTTCCGATGACAAAACAATATTATGGTGACAGCGAGCTGATCTGATGCTTACACCGAGCTCCTCAGGGACTAACAGATTGATGGTGTTTGGACTCATCCTAATCTTGTCTGGATAAATATATATTTACTAAAAACTTCTTAGGGATTATCACTTGGTGAGTTTTACTGTAGCCGTATAACAAGTAGCGCCGCCAAGGGGTAAACTCAGTCGCTCCGAGTCGGTACTGTGTCTGCGATTTGCAACTCGTTGTATAGCCTCGGTGGCGCGGTCTGTAGTATACCCGACTGTAGATCTGAAGGGGCCTGGTTCAAATCCTCGCCACCGTAACCAGGTCCTTCCGGAAATCCCCCCAAGGCCCTGGGGATCCTCCCTTTAGGGGGTTTTCCAGATTTTTTGCCTCGGCATTATCCCTAAATACAAAGATTCACTCGCATTCATGTTTTCTTTGTTTTTTTCGCTGCAAAAGTCTGCTATGAACTTGTAGAGTTGGCTTCGCACAACTTTTTCATTTAGCCAGTGTCTACAATACTGAACGATGGTCTACGCGAGCTCACATTGTAGCAGCAGTGGGCGACCGATGGAATTTATATTGATGCGCGTTAGTTTTAATTCGGCGATAACTCCTAAGATATTTATTTGTATTAAATGGTGTAAAGAGCAATTATAATGTGCATGAAATACTTAAGGTAACTAACGTATTTAATGTGATAAGGATTAATATCGTATCCGTCTAAATAGGGTTCCAATAAGAATATTTTTTTTAACTTTAAAATGGGTATAGTAAGCTATCCTTAAAAGATAGATACATGCCATTACGGACTTTTATGTAGATCTGTATAAGATAAATAGTTTCACGATACATTGTTTTGTTATATCTCAAACGGATCAGGCAGCGTTTTCGATGAAAGCTCCCCTTCGGCTTGATTTTTTCCGACATCTTCAACTATCGTCGTCATACTTCAACCAATTTACACAAAACATTAATGAATTATACATATAAATCTTTCTCTTGAATCACTTCGTCCGTTGGTGAAAACCGCATCAAAATCCGTCGTGTGGTTTAGGAGGAGTCAGTGGATAAACAGACAGAGACAGACACGGAAACCGACATTTTTTTATATTATGCTGTGTAAAGAAGAACAAGCTTGCTATTAATCCCATCGTAGAATGAAGGGCTACTTTAAGCTAAAGATACATAATTACTATGTATCAATAAATAATAGCTGATGCAGCAACATACATCCCAACACACATCATCGTCCAAGTATATCGTCCAACCAATATCATACAATATCGCGTATATAATTAACTAGCTGCGCCCCGCGGTTTCACCCCCGTACTTCTCGCTCTCGTGGGAATACGGGGATAAAATATAGCCTATATTACTCGCTGATAATGTAGCTTTCCTTAAATGAAGATATTTTAAAATCGGTGCAGGGGTGTAGCCGAAACCTTATATATTTCCATACAAACTTTCATACCCTATTTTTATTTTACCTCCTTAAGGGTAATATTTTTACAAACTTTGAATGCCATTTTTATTTATATCCAATCAAAAGCCTAAAAACTAAATTTCAAGCTCCTAGCTTCAAAATGACCAAACTTCCATACAACTACCACCAACTACGCAAATTTAAAAACAAGATTTTTTCTCGTATGATGAATTTTTCTCATAGTTTAGGATGAAAACCATAATGTACCACGCGGTAACAAAATTATTTATCATCCAGCGAAGTACTTTGGCTCCCTCGCTACTCTTAGGATTCTACTCTAGAATCCCTCGCTATGCTCGGGCTTCTACTATAGAATCCTTTGCTTCGCTCTGGATTCAAAAAATCGCTCTCACCATAAATATATTATTTTGTTCCCTTGTGATACAATCGACGAAAATATGATAGTATTTTCGTCATTCATTTTTTATGCCACATTATACACATACTGGCAAGTGCCAATAAGATGCCTTGATTATGATGATGGTGCTTAGTTATAAATATCTTCATATAATTAAAATAACATACAACGATACATCCCTTAAATCAGTAAGCATTCTATTAAACTCTGCCGCTTAAAGGTTGTTAACAAGTGTTCGGTGAGCCTTTGAGTCAACTACGCAAATAGAACTAAAAAATCAATAAGAGTGAAGGCGACGCGTGGGTGCCGTGCGCCATGAGTTGCGCAGACAGTCACGTTTATTTTTTCTGGACGACAATTCGCCCTTCTTATGGTTTGTCTTGGAAAGATTTACCCCGTGTCGAGATACATCATATCCTAAGTTGTGATTAAAATAGGCAAAATGTTGAAAAAAGAAAACGAAATGTCTAGATTTTGGGTTCAGTATCATTAACTAGCACATTACTGTTAACATTCTACATTAGGACACAAAGAAAGCCAAGTTTTCGTTGAAATAAAAACCGTAAATTTCCGATTGCGCATTAGTCGATTCGCACGCACATCTCTAATATAAAATTAAATAAACGCACTGTTGGCAACCCTGCCTCCCCTTCATTGGTCAAACGAAACTTCGCAACAGTGCGCATGTGCCGGCTCAGGCCTCACCCTTTCCGGAGCAGCGATTTTGTCCCCTTGTTTCGACGGCGTGCGCCATTTTATCTGACCTAACGCATAAATCACAAGAATTATTAGAAGCACGCGTGGACTCTTCGTCTGAGGTGAAAGGAAGAGGAAACGGCACCTCGAAATATTGTAACGTGGAAAAGAAGGGGTGTTTGCTGCGAGGTGATTGATTCCGGCTTCATATTAGGCAGGCGTCGGGAGCGGGGCAAGGCGAAACCAGTGAAAATGGCAGAAGTCAAGCTAAACGGTAAATACTTATTATATCTTTTATTTAGACTCCGTAATATTGCTACGTATTCCGTTGAGCAGCTATTTGCGCTCCGGTGACCTGTTGGTTCCTAAATGTGAGCGCTCACGAGTCAGCCGAGCTCTTCGCAACAGCCGAAGGAATCGATTGTAAAATTATTTGTATAAAAACGTATTATAATTAAAGATCGGTCACTAATCCGGTGAAATGGCAGAAGAAATCGAATGGTAACCAAATCCTAGAAGAATTGAAAAAGTATTCAGATGCCTTAAACACGATGCGCACGAATCGAACAAAGCAGCCGCCGCGAAGCTAGGGGCGCGGCCGTTTACGGCGTACCCCGCTCGACTCGCATCATACCGTGCAATTGAATGGAGATAATTTATAAAAGATTAAGAAATCGTATTTGATTTTTGCCTTTTTCCCATCCTAGATATATGTGTCAGAGGAAGCGGTCCGGCCAACACGGCTCGGCCGCTGTTGCGTCTATTGCTGGTCGGTCGACATTCTTAATCATTATGTTTCCTAAGCCGTTTTCATCGTTTTCTTATAATTATATCTTTCTATTTATTATCAAAGTTTTATGAAAAATGATATTCTTCTTCGTCGTGTCCACGTGATCCACGGGATGACAGTTTCGGACCAGTATTTGGCTACTGCCACGCCGGGGGCAGCCATATTTAATTTTATTACATCTCGGAAAAAATATCTTTACTTACTATACATTTTTATAAATATGTCTGTTTAATATTTTAATTTTTCTTTGTACTTTGTACTTGCTTCCAAATCAGGGTGTGGCGCGCTTGCCGTGACACGTGATCATTCGGCGTGGAGACTTGTGTTAGGATTTGGGATAATGAATCACGCTATGTTAACAAGTTATTCATCACAGTTTCTCAGACAACTGTCCTCATGCTTAATTTAATTTGGTGAGCTAACCACTGCCTTACCTATTTGATGATAATTTGTTATCAGTGAACTGAATTTTTAAGCTTCCGCCATCTTTATTATGAAAACTTGTACAGGATAAATATTAATGCAGGTATTTATTAAGGAAATATTACAAGTACTCCTTTCCTGTTTTGGCATTAAAGTTCTCGTGGTTTCGGATTCTCTATTTATAACGGACCTCCTAATAGGCAATCTTACTTAACATTAATGAAGACATTTCGGAATTATTCTAATTCAGAAATCTCGGATCCTCGTAAATCGGTTAAATAGTAGTTCTAATATAACCGTTTCTGTTGTTTTCAGCTACGCAAGACGCAGACGAGCAGACGAAGGCGCTGTGCCCTTCCGACGGGAGCGCCAACCTTCTGCTGGATTCCTCCCAAGCAACTTTCTATCTTAACTTCCGCCATGAAAGAGTGCTGAAGGTAACCTATTTCTGAACCATTCACATTTATATACTTGCTGAAATTTATAGAGGACAACCCCTTTGACTAAGAGTTGTTATAATAACTTCGTTTATAAAGTGGCCGAGCTACCTCGCGGAAAATTTACAACTAGATAAAAGTGTTTTGATTATAAAATTAATAAATCTAAATGCACGGAGTTAAACTGCCTCTTCCTGGCCTTTAGTGAATTTCTTAATAAATAAAAAGTAACGAGTTGTATGGAGTTGGCAGGGCTGGTCTGATTGGTTGGTTTCCGCAGGGTTGGCGTTACATGATCAAGCTGGCGGCCCAGAACAACGGCGCCTACATTCATCATCAGCAGCTCACCAAGGAGGACGTGCCCGTAATCGTTGAGAAATGCATAAGCTTCATCTATGCGCACGGTAAGGTTTCACCACCAGTTTTTACCCGCGATTTAGTTCATCTCTCTGTTTTATATCATAATATTTTAAGCTACCAAACAGTGAAAATTACTTTGCTGTCGGTTCAGTAGTTTTTACGTTTCTACCGTTATAGCATCCAGCAATTTACTGATTCGTGACAATAACTGCGACTAAACTTGCCATACTACTGGCTACCGGACCGATTGGGACTCGACATTTTAACTATTCAACCAGTATTCAAGGAACGTGTATGATTTATTATGGGCGGATGTTTCCAGGAAGCCTGTCGGAGGGCATCTACCGGCGCGCGGGCGGCAGCTGCATGCTGTCTTCGCTGCTGGCGGTGTTCCGCCGAGACGCGTGGTCCGTGCAGCTCAGCCCCGCGGAACAATCTGAACATGACGTGGCCGGAGTACTAAAGCGTTTTTTGCGGGACCTGCCCGACACCATTATTTCACGACCTCATTACAATTCTCTAATCGCCGCTCTAGGTACGGGTATTTTTTTAATTTTAAGCAGACGTCGTAATTTGGATGGTCTCTCGCTTTTAGACTGTAATCATCGCGAGTGTGCGCTCAAATTGACGGCGTTCAATAAATTATTTTCCCACTCCATCTTTATAGATAATAGTATTTTTTTGACTCCAATGGACCGTCGGAATTGCGGAACCCCCTGGTTTCATGGAGTAGGGGGCGAATTCGCCGTTACGGTGAATATGGATGACGCTAACTTATCTTTCCCGCCATCGTTTTATTTCTCACTCGTTACCCATACCCCCATTAACAAGATAACGCGCCTTGACGTACGTGAGGTCTTTGCCTTAGATGGACCCGACCAAGAATCCGCCTCTAGCTCGGTGATTGTAGCCCAACCCAGACCGATTTACGTAGATCGTGGAACGCAGACGAGCGCAAAGATGCTGCGGCGGGCTCGCCGCTTGTTCTATGCATCGGTGTCCAATGGCGGACAGCAGAGGAGGACTAGAACCAGGAGGACTCAGAATGCATTGTTTAATGCAGAGTTCTCCCACAGCGGAGGCGACTCAGACACAGTAGAGAACGTCGAGCGCACAGGCGTTATAGTATCAGCACAAAGCATATTAGCCTTGACTGCAGCAGAGTATACACAGATGTGGAGCGTCATGCATAGCTCACTGGAAGACCTCCTCAGTTCCATAAATATTTTAATCGACGTTGTTGAAGGCGAGCCGATTGATGACGCGATTGATGACACGATTGATGACGCGATTGATGACGCGATTGATGACGCGATTGATGACGCGATTGATGACGCAATCGCCGATTCAGTGATATTGCTCCCCTCGAACGGTCCAGTCCTGTCCATTTTCGACCTTCCGCCAGGGTCCTCGCTTATCAACCGTTTCGTTTTCACCGAAGACGCTTTTTATCCTCTGATCGTTGTTGATATCATACAAAATCCTAGCTACCTCTACACTAGGTATGAGGATAGCTGGGATGCAGTCCAGCGCCTGTTGAACATCCTCTATCATTAAATGGACTGACACTTCTTAATTCGACCCCGTTTTGGATTACTGATCTCTTACGTATTATTTCCACAAGTAAGCAAACTTCAGTTGGAAAATCGGAAAGTTGGAATCGCCAATGATTGCTGAAGTTAGCGTGTAGAAGGAGAGGTTTTTAATTTAATTAGTCAAACTTATATTGGTGTAATCAATGTATTTAAATGATTACCCTCTTAGTCATAAAATATATCAAACGTCATTTTAGGCCTATTTATCATTCAATTAACTTGTGTAACTTTTTCACTATACAATTTTTTATAACTTGGCTATTTCCCCCCGATTTTTTTGTCGTTTGGCTTGGTTGGCAAAAATTCGAGGGAAAATACAGTATTTAAGCTCTTCTGTAACATTTTCTAAAATGTAATTGCGGGTGTGGCGATGATTATGTGTCAAAAACGTGTCTCTAATATATGATGGAAAGGTCATTTGTTACAACCAAGCTGTGCGGTTTAGTCAGTCCTCGTAAAACTTACGCCCAGCTCCATATACAGCATTCGAGTAACGGATAACGGCGTAATGGAGCCCGAGTAACGGCGCGTAGACTTACCAAAAGTATTCGTGTGTTTTTTGCTACTTGTCACCTTTCAAAGCAAATGGGTCAGGTCAGATTCAATCTGCCTTATTTGCTTTTAGCTTTAATTTGGTAATTTTGTGTGATGACGTGGTATGTCTATTACTCAAGTGGCCGCCGGGATTATATTATGAAATAAGTTTCTAGTCTTTCTTTTTCTAGTCTAACTATTGTGAAATTAGTTTCTAATTTATAATGATGAAATAAATTTCTACTCCATCACTATGAAATTAGTTTTAAGTCGTACGTTTAAGTTTGCATAATATGCAGAATTGTATTTTTCATTTTTTTATAACTATTAAATAAGTTTCTAATTGTTTAAGAACGATTACCAATTTCTGAAGATTATCGCCCGTCCCTAATTTCTAAAATCTCGCCCGCGGCGCTGGTTTTGGTGAAGGTGTGGTAGCAGCGCCAAATGTAAGCAGTACTGTAATATTTGTGCAACAACCCAAATCTCGGGTGTCCATGCATAAGATAGGAAAAATGGAAAGCGCTCCAATAATAATAATTGTGGCGCTTCCCATCATCCGACTAAATGGCGGGCGCTGCTGCCATACCAGGCTCTGCACTATCAGTAAACTTTTTAAACTTATCGGTAAAGGATATGCTGTCCAAAGTAGAACGCATACATCCCGATGCTGCTAGTTGTATACATGGATCGCAGGAGTTCGGGAGGGCGATTTGTTTAGAGGTAACAATTTGTATATACTTTCACAAATAAGAAACATTATTTAAAAAAAAAATTGTATGTAATGCACGTAATGTACTATTAATAGGAACACTGTTTTTGTATAAATTATACTCCATAATCATTACGAATTTCCGCCAAGCTCACATGAAATGAGAGAGACAGACTGTAAAAAATAAGCCAAAAAACATAACCCTTTTCTGGCGCAGTCGGATAAAAAGTCAAACGCCAAAAGTACCAACGAAAAAATATGTTAGAAAGAGTGTTATGTAGGCACAAATAAAGGATTAAGAGAGACTTATGTAGGAGCGAGCTTAAGACGGAAATTATAAAATGTATACATTTAAAATTTATTAAACCCCCGACACGATTATATTCTCCTCTGTATCGTGCTCCATCACCAGGCCCTGATCACCCGATCTATAAGCTATTCACTGAGAACATTCCAGTGAGCCGCTGCTGTAAGTTTTTGAGAAACGTAAGGGCTTAATTTATAACCTCCCCTTTCTTGTGCGGGGGGGTTAAAAATTAACTAAGTCATATAGAGGAATATACCTGATAGAGGTTTTTAAATGTGATATGTTAAATGTGTACACGATTGTATGTATTTGATAATTAAGAATTTTTTTTAAAAGTTTGTATTATGTCATTAGGTGTTTCTGAAACTTTTTAGATATAAACATAATATATAATCATTCAATGTATTTTCTAAACTTTAATGGTCACGGTGTCCTATAGGCACAGCGAATAAAAGTGTAACCGTAGTAGTAGTTGCTAATATTAAAGAGTTCCGTAAAAATATCATGTTTGTACCTGCTCGATAACATTCCTACTTACAGAACTATAATGTTAACATAGAAATTAATTTTATAATTGTGTGTTTAACGCTATCTATTGTGTATAATGTTTACAACTGGCTTCCTAAACTTTTGTATTACCAAGATTATGTTTAGTTACGGAACTCACTTTTGGTGTTATAAATGGACTAATAAAAACTATTCAAAATATAACAAAACTTATTATTAAAGCTGGATTTTTTTCTTGAAATAGAAAGCTTCCAGTTTTATGTTTTGTTATTTTTTTTTATTTGCATCTTAGTTTTTTTTAGTTCTTTTTATTTGTACGCTGTGCTATGCTTATTGTTATTTTGTTTTGTTCTCCTCATTCATTTCAGTTTTGTTTTTTGTTCTAACCCTTAAAAATATCACTCTTATATGCGACGATATCTACTAACAAAAATAAAGACAAGTAAATTAATTCACAATGTATGCCAGCAAACAACCGACATTGCTTATGGGTACGTTTAAAGCAGTAGGTCCACTATGCTATTATCTGAGTAAAGCATATAAGTTATAGATCGAGCTCGTAGCAAAACGCATTGTATGGCTTCCGAAAGCGTGCGATATCGACGCATATAATGATACAAGACGGCATACTGCAATCACTCAACTGTGGCTAACATATTCATCCAAACGTGATACCAAAGAAATATTCAGTGAAAAAATATTCAGTCAATACAGCCTACAGCACAAGGGAAGCGCCACCGGTCTAGAAAGAAGACTCATAATAAGGTATGGTTTATCAAGCTTTTGACGACAACGATGGGGAATCAATGTGGATATCTTGTCGGTTCCCCAGTGCCGGACTGATGTAATTAATGAAAATTCTCATCTTCAATGTATACCCGACTAATTCAATTTTGCAATCCGGTGTAACTACCTGAGAACGCCAAATAACGCATTTTAATGTACCATGCAGCGGAACTCTTTCTTGTGGGAGATATCGAAAGTTGATCTGAACAAAGTCTTTTAAAAAAATTGGATCATTAATACGCGAAGAATTCAACGTGATATATTTCGCCAATCTATCAGGACTCCTAGTGAAACACGATTATCGAATGAAATAGAAAAATATATTGGTAAATAGTTTACAAAATACACAAGATACTTACGGAAAAAAGGAAAAACTAAACAGCGTAACGATCATTGAAATCGACCATGTTACTTTAAAACCTTGTTAAGTGGGGTAAAACCTGGGGCCGACTAAAGTCTAGTATAAAAAAGCACAGTCGTATCATCATCCTTGTCTTGAAGTCATTCATACATTTCAATACAGTCATTTTCAACACACCTGTAACTTCGTTGTGGATAAAGCTAGAAGTCTGACCAAGAGGAGATACATTATATCCAGGTAAGTAAATTCCGAAATACCATTGAACCCGTAGTTTAAGAACTATTGCAAGTTCCTTAATTATGTCACTGACTCGCGGACCGATCATCGTAATCTTATGGTACTTCTAGTAGACGCACATGCTTCAAATTTCGAACACAATTAATGTAATCCAGAAAAAGCTAAACCATGCTGCAATTCTAGTCTTGTTTTTTGTTCCTATGTATAGATAGTTTCGGCACGCGCGCATTTAATTTAATCGTATTTAGAAACTAGCGATCCGCCCCGGCATCACAAGGGTAGCAGAGCATATCTACATTTATTTTCTGTCGTAATGTCGCATTAGCTTGTTGCGTTGAACGTGTGGGTTCGATGTCAATAAAGCATAATCATCATCATCATTCTACTTGGAACCTTTCAATGTATTTTATTTCCTATATCCTGCTCATATTTGAAAAAGCAAAGAATATACACACAAATACACGCCTTTTTCTCGGAAAACAAACCCCGAAACTAAAGATAAACACAAAAACTAGCTAAAATATTTCTTTGCATACAACATTCATAAATTCCACTGTTTGCGCGAGCTCATGTTATAACATTGGTGGGTGACAGCGGGAATTAATTTTGTCGCGCGATTGTTTTAATTTTGTGATGACTCTTATGTGCTTGGCCAGTCTGCAAACGCGGGCGCGGCGCGACCTACTCTTACATATAAACTTCATTTGAGTGTCCATAGTGGGTAGGTGGGAACGGACGCGGTTAGCGGTGCGGGCAATTGACGCTATGTCTCGTTCATACAAGTGGCCGCAGAGAGTGCGCGGGCGGTAAGAGGCAACACCCGCGGGGAGCGAGGATCTCAAACTACTTCGAGCTGACCGCGCCCGATGGCGTCGACGACACGATGGCGTCTTCATTAAATGTTGAAGATTTATTTTTTATAAGACAATCAATTTTTTCTTATATGTAGTCAAACGTGTCCATTGACTTTTTAAAGTATAATTATATTCAATAAACTTATGAGGTTACTGTCGCACATATTTTACTATTGTACCTAGATATTTAAATTTTAAATACCTTTCCAATGACAACATTATATGCGACGATATGCTTAAGAATTAAAATGGGTATAGTAAGCCATCCTTAAAAGATAGACATATGACATTGCATACTTTTTTGCAGATCTATAAAAGAGGAACAACGTCACCATACAATGTTTTGTTATACCTCTAAAGGATAAGGCAGTGTTTTTGATGAAAACTCCCAATCGGCTTGATTATTTCCGACATCTTCAACCAGAAACGTCATATGTCAACCAATTCATACAAAACTTTAATGTATTTTACATACTAGTGGTCGCCCAGTGGTCGAAATTCGACCACCATTCAGATAAATTGAAAGTTTCACGTTTGATAAGGTTCTATTGTCGAAGAAATCAGAAATTAAAATGAAATCTGCATATCGTCTATTATTATGTGTATGCGAATATAGATTCCTTCTTATTTGTCCCTCATTCCGACCCGTCAATATTTTATGTCGAGGTATAATAGATTATGGTTAAAGTGTATTATTAAATAGATGAACCTTCCAGTTGGATCACTCCGTCCATTGGTGAAAACCACATCAAAATCCGTTCAGACAGACAGACAGACGTGGAAAGCGATTTTGTTTTATACTATGTATTTATCATAAAAATAGTTTGGAAATGTCAAGATTTTTTATTAGAATTTGCAGTGGATATACGCCATTCTGATGAAAAGTGCGTTAGGTAAATAAAAAAAGTTTAATCATCAATTGAAGTATTAAGACTGAATCCTATGAGTAAACAAGAATGATTTTGCAAACGTTACGTTAGTGTAAAAGAAATGATAAGAACCTATTCGTAATGGCGCCATCTATGAGTATAGCTTTGAATCGAGTTCTACATTAACCTTGAAAGAAGGGCTGAACATTTTCGATGCACCCTCAATAAAAAAGCACTATCCGGCTAAAATCACGCACGATTTTCAATGGTTGATTTATGGGAAACTGAATTACTAATTAGTTCTAAAGCAAACCAGTAAATGGAGGGAGGATTGAAAATATTCGATGCACCCTTAATCTAAACGCACCATCTAGTGAAAATCACCGGGACGGTTTTCGAGGGTTGATTTATGGTAAACTAAATGACTAATTGGTTCGTAAGGAAACAACTCGATGGCGTTATTATATGTTATTTTACTTTTTTTTAATTAACGTTAATAAATGGTCCGATATTACAATAATATAATTATTATACTATTAAAACTATTCTGTGAATGCGTGCACACCTAAATCTGTGTCTCCTGTGCGTGTTTTGATCTAATCACTACACAAAACAATGAAATATATATGACAACTTATCTTGTTTGATATGAAATCATCAAATAATGAAAAAAAAACTAAAATACTATGTTTTGTGTAGTGTTTAGACCAAAACACACGCTGAGACACGGATATAATGCGTGGCATAGGCGCATGTGTGCCTTTTCCTCTACTGTAAATAAATACCGTCTGTGGTAATAGTTTTTACTTTAAAGTGTGTTTAATGATCAATAATATTAACACTTTCACTGCTGAGTCGATTTGCTTGTCTAGCCACGGGTGCGGCTCTGCAAACTCCATAGTGTTTTCCCATACAACAAACACAACTGTTGTGTTTTCCCGCACTCGCGGCAAGTTGTGAAAACACGACAGTTGCGTTTTCAGCACTGAAGGTGTTAAGCATGTAACTTTAAGTTTTTGATTACGCATAGCTTAAGGTTTTTCTTATTTAAGTACTTAATAAAAACAGAACTGGGTACAAGAAGACTAAAACAACAGGCAAGTTCCTGCCGTCCTTGATCTTAAACACTAAAAAAAATACTAAAGTCCGTCAGCAGTAGCAGGGTTAGTTTTGACTTTTGTCAAAGAATTGTAAAGGCCGCTATGACCCCAACTCGCCGTCCCCTCACTGCAGCGTTAGGTAGTAGTCTTGAGATCAGTTAACTGAAGGTAAAACTTGTGTAGTACTAGTGACCCGCCCCGGCTTTGCAGACCATATTCTATATATTCTTATTTTTTTATCTGTCATAGTCGTCGCGTTTGAATTTATTTTTTGTCTCGTAATAGTTCCAAGATAATAATTTAAATTGTATGGTGTAAAGCGCAATTATCATGTGCAAATCTTGCAGGTACCTAACGTATTTAATTTGTTAGGATTCGTATCGTATCCGTCCAAATAGCTATTCATTTAAAAAACCATTTTTAAACATTAAATTAGATATAGTAAGATGTTCTTACCCCATTCACTCACATTCGTACGAAGACGAACCCACAAGTGTGGAACCACATTTTTAAATGATTCAGTATGCATAGTTTTAGCTGCTTTTGCGGTTTTCCAAGCTGTGTCGGTTTTTTGACGCACATTAAAGCGCGCACACCTCGAACATTCGCGTAGTCTCCGAAACTCGCCCGCGCACACGATTGCGAAGGTATCCCCATTTTTGGTTAATTAAACAGTGCAACCGCACTAATAAAATCTTCACTATCCATGATTCCTAAAGTCAAGTTAAAGACAGACATTCGTAAAGTAGAAAGAAGTGCTATGGGTCTGCATATTGAGTTTGCGAACCCATTTGCATATCCGCAGAGTTTGCGAATGAATGTCTGACGGCCCCCACATGCGTGCAAACATTTGTACAATGTACGAAGATTCGTGCAAATGTGAGTGAACGCCATGGAAGATAAACGTATTCCATCGCGGACTTTTTTGTAAACCTACAAAAGGGAAAACGATTTCACCATATATTGTTTCGTTATATCTCAAAGTTAAAGGCAGCGTTATCGATGAAAGCTCCCAGTCCGCTTGACTTTTCCGACATTCCCAATAATTACACAGAACATGAATGAATTATAAACATAAACCTTTGTCTTTGTCTTGAATAACCGTCTATTTGTGAAAACCGAATGATAATCCGTTCGATAGTTTTTGAGTTTATCGCGTTCAAACAGACAGACAGACAGACGCGGCGGGGGACTTTGCTGTAAAATATATGTAACTACATTTATTATGTTTCATTTAAACTGATAAAATTACCTAAAAATGTTTGTGCCACCTTATTCTTTTAAAGCTTAAAGCGAACGTAAATATACAGTCTCCGTATACTTTATTTACTACTTACTGTATATACTGCTGACTTGAATTGGTTATATTTGTAATTATGTTACATTGCCCGCACTGTTTAAGCTAAAGAATTCGCGCTCGTTACGCTCGCGCTATTGCTAACTTCTACAATGACGTTTGGAATTATGTTAAATTTTTGATAACTGTAAATGTTCGCGCTCGCTACGCTTACGCTGTTGAATTGCTAGCTAAGCAGATTGCTGGCAGAGCTGTGATAAACGGTTGTAAATTGCCAACACGTTTAAACGTTGCGCTTTTTTGTGGAAGCACTATAAAATAGTGTTTCGTTAAAACGGCACGAAAAGCGTACTAACCAAAATAAACGAAAAACGTACTATTACGTTCCGTTTGACAAAAAAAAACTCGATGAGCACAGCCTGCTCGTGGTATATCTATTAGTGTTGCGATAAATAATTTATTATTTTTAAATATTTGCGAAAGCGCGTGTATTAAACAGTGTACATTTTCCCAGACCTTCTAGATGACCTCGATTTCTCTGACTCCCCCTGATTACCTTTAGCTTCCCTGGACTTCCTGGTTTTCCAGGAAGTGGACACCCTTCTATGTTTTTGGGATTTAATTGTTTATCAATACAATTTTGCTCCTTGTTATATTTTATATAATCCAAACCAAGTTGAACGTTTGGACCCGCGCTTGTAGGTAACTCGTTCAAATATTTTCAAATTTTTCGCCTATATCCAGGTAACGAGAAATGCACTATTTATGATAGTGTTTAGGCACCCTATTACGCAGCAATTATAACAGGTTCGTTTCGTCTCTTCGAAGTAGGAAGATTACGTACCTAGGTGTCGTTTGTTCGTTCGTTCGTCACCCAAACACATTAGAAAGTTTCTAATAGAAACTATCTCAGATTTTCTTTGCGTGAGCTACGACGGCCTTCGTGACCGTAAAGCGCGGTTACTATCAAGCGTACTTGCTCTCTGTTCATTTCTATTATGTGCTAAAACGATCAAATATTACTTAAATGTGAGGATGTATGTGTTAAAACTCCGTTCATTAGTCTATTACGTTTCCACTATTGAGATCAAAGCCTCAGAGAGAGGGAAATGATGGACCTTAACCCACTACGCTGGCCCAGTGCGGGTTGGTGGATATCACATGTCCTTGAAATTTGAAGTTCTTGGACAATGCTGTTTCCTCGCGATATTTTTCCTATACCGTTATTGATCATTAAAATTTGCTTGTAATAATAATATTATGATATTAATCGATGGCGCGGGGACGAGGTATTGAACCGGGGCCCTAAGATTGTGAAGCTCACGTGTTATTGAGCTGATCCATCACATAATAATATGTTAACTGAAACTTGTTACTGCAGATATATTGATATCGCTATCGACACCTTATTTACATGCGCCATCGTTTGATATAATAGTATGGCATTCCCTTCCAATTCGCAAAATGTCCGATTACTTCGATTCCAAAATACCCATAGTCTTGGCTTCGCCACAAAGATAAATTTATTCGTTGTTTTGGGCAATGAGCTGCCATTATGTAGTGATGCTGACCTCGGCGCTTGTACGTTTCAGAGCTGGACGACGAGAAGCTGCGGCACAGCGAGTACCGGCGCATCATGGGGTCGCTGCCGCTGGTGGCGCGCAACACGGCGCGCAAGCTGTTCGCGCATCTGCACTTCTTGCACACGATGGCGCACGCCAACAAGATGAACGCCGAGAACCTCGCCGCTGTGTGGGCGCCCACCCTCATGCCGGCGGCTGTGGTGAGAACAATGCACTATTACTCATTAAAACTAATCGAGACACGTTTAGTGACAAACCTCGTTTCTTAGACTCTTCTCTTTTCTAGTCTAAGAATAGAGATGGAATAGGTCTCACTTGATGTTAACTAACGATGGTACACATACTTGGCTTACGGTACTGACTTTCGGAGACTGCTGCTGGAACATCCCGAACGGGGAAGTGAGTGGTGACAGATTGTTCCTATTGAGGACGGTAGCTAGCTAGGTGGGCGTTGAACACTAGCGCCCACTACTAAGGTGTTTTTTATTTCTTATTATTTTGTTATCAGCGGAATTAAATAAGAACTCCAACTAGGTATATACCGAGGCGATTCGGATCACTTTTTACGGAAAGAGCGGTCCTCTGGGAAGCGTCGCGTCACCCTGACTGACCCGTGGGGTTATTTCATTCTCGGCGTGTCCAGGTGGATAGAAGCGCTGATTGGTTTCATTTAGTTAGAAACATTGACCATAACTATTTCATAATCAACGAGCTAAACATAAACTGAAAACCACGAACCTAAACTGCCCGTACTGCCAATACCCCAATAACTCCGCTAAACGCTGCGGCTCTGACGCTAGTGGTTGTGTAGCTATAAATATTACATGTATGAAAGGAACAAATTGAAAAAAATAATAATATAACTCGATGGAAAAATCGGATGTATATTGCCGGTCTCAATTAACATAAAAACCAACTCTATCAATTTACACGTTATTTCGAGTCTAAGAAATTAGTATGTTTATTTCGAAAATCAAAGATTTGTGATTTTTCTTTGATAATCAGATCTTATAACAGTGAAATACACTTAGTGAAGTAATTATGCTATAATAGTTATCTATTATCATTATCTTCTCGAGACAATAAATTTTTGTTTATAAATAGTCAACCAATTACTAGTGGTCGTCAACCAGTTTGTGTACTAAGAATGAGTAGCGATCATATTAGACACGAAACGCGGTGTCAATAAGTTGCGAAATATGTTTGTTATTACAACGTTCCCCTTGAATGACATAAAGTATATTGGGAACACATCTAAAAGTAACGGCTAACATTGGTATTCAAAAGTATCGCTTAACCAAGACAAATTAGGTGCTAGAACACCATTGTCCGTTACCGGCCTCACAATTTAAGAGCTTTATCTCCGCCGTCTGTGTGTACAGCGCGGCAGCGCCCTCTGTATCACACCGTTGATTTATTCACAACTTTTAAACAACACCCCGATCATCTATCTCAGTCTCTCACCCTCATTACAAGGGCTCACATGCAACTCTACGTTTAGCTATATATATTTCACCCCTGCCATCAGCAACCTCTTCTAGCGATCTGATACCCTGGTATTATCGATAATCATAAGTGAACAAGTGAAAATCGTGCGCGGGTGGAGTCTAAAAAAAAATTACATTCCCAAATTTTCTTGGTACTATCTTCTCTGATAGGCGTCTTTTCGAGGCTCTTTTATAGTTCCTTTCCGTACGTATTTCCTTTTTAAAACAGAAATATAATATTTTTTTTTTTATAATTTAACTGAGTAACGAGACTATCAAGTCGTTCACCTGATGGTAAGCGCTACGCCTGCCCATAACCGTTACACTGCACTGCGCTCATATTGATCGTAGTTGATCATATTTAATGGTTTAAACCTTCTCTTTGTTTATGAGAGTCAGTGTTGACTTGCAAAATGCTATGTTATATCCTACTTACAATAAATGGTTTGAGTTTTGAAGTTTTGCCTGGTACCACCTGGACCTGGACCTGGACAATAGGGGGGGGGGGGGGGGGGGGTTACGGCAATGTACACGGGAAAGATTTTCTTACTGCTGGTCAAGCCGAAGACCGATCGTAGGTGACTAAAGGTGTCGTGGTCTAAGTGAAAGGAATTAGTCCCGTGAAGAACTTTACATTTAGTAAAGCCTTTTATCAATTTGTCAATTTCAGAATCAGCACTTATCGTGCGATTCGATCCCACAACCTAAAATTTAATTGAGTTATCCGTTCATCACTTCGATGTCGTGGTTTTATTATTATTTTTGATAAAAAATAGCATAATTTTTGCGCGATTACACTGCTAGTGTAATCCCGCAGAAAGGGCACCTGGTAACGGTGGCGAGGATTTGAACCAGGCCCCTCCTGATCTGCAGTCGGGTATACTACAGACCGCGCCACCGTGGCTGTACAAGGAGAGGCGTATCGCAGCCACAGTACCGACCCCGAGCGGCTGAGTTTACCCTTGGCGGCGCCACTTGTTATACGTACGGCTACAGTAAATTCAACAACTGATAATCCATCATAAGTTTTGGAAAAAATATATTTTCCAGACAAACGCATACATTAACGTTTAAATGAACTATTAACGTCAGAACCTGACAGACATGCCTAAATTTCCATAAATTAAACGACAAACTGAATATAGTTCAAAATGTACTCTTACATGATTAAACTAAACAAATATCCATACTCAGTAGTGTCAGTACGGCCGCCTGCTCAGTACGGCTCGAGCCGCGTCGAGCTTCGGTCGCCTCCAAGCCCTGTGTCGCTTTTCAGCTTCCCCGCAAACTCGACGAAAATATCTCCGAAGCCGATTTCTACCAGGCTCACATAAGTTAGAAGGAGATTCGATCGAAAACGGCGGCGGGAAAACTAAGAATGTTCATTTACTTCTTTCCATGAACTGGAATAATACAAAGTTTCTTTATTATTGTATTCTAATATAATTAAACAACAAAATAATAATTATCGAAATAAATAACATTATTATTATCTATTTACTATAGTCAATATTCATAAAGCTTATAAGGATAGAAGGCTGTATAAGGGTTCAAAAAGCTTTAGAGAGTAGCCCCGAATGTTGCAGCTGTCTATATGCGGCGGTAATCTATCTATCTCTGGGTGAGGAGCGCAGCGCAGTGCCGTGCAAGATTATGCAATGCAAAGTTATGGGTGGCACTGTAACTGTTAGGACAGGCGTAGCGCTTACCATCAGGTGATCGACTTGCTCACTCAGTCAAATAAAAAATAACCGTTTATAATCAGACGAGCCGCCAGCGTGATTCCTTCTCTTCTTTCCACCCTCGTGCCCAGAAATTTCCCGAGGTGGTCGCTGAGGTGTCGCATTGTCATACACACTCCATACACACATTGTGTATGGGGCTAGGAATTATAGTCGGGTTCATAGTTTGATGTACCACAGATGTTCATCGCTTCACTATTCCCAAGTAAATAGTCAATAAATTAAATGTAAACTTTTTTTTTATTTAGTACGTGCTCTGCGTGGCCTTCACAATAACATAGAAAGAACACCGCTATTGTCGGTTTTCTTACGATTTTTTCTAAGTTTCCGTGAAAATTAAGTTGCACTGATAGCCGATTGTTTGTATTCGATCCCACAACCTAAGACTTAATTGATTTATCCGCTCATCACTTCGATGTCGTGGATTTATTATTATTTTTGATAAA
Organism: Campaea margaritaria; assembly: GCA_912999815.1. Classification (NCBI taxonomy): domain Eukaryota; kingdom Metazoa; phylum Arthropoda; class Insecta; order Lepidoptera; family Geometridae; genus Campaea; species Campaea margaritaria. The sequence continues at coordinate 16,334,502 of OU538788.1, forward strand.
AAATAGCATAATTTTTGCGCGATTACACTGCTAGTGTAATCCCGCAGAAAGGGCACCTGGTGACGGTGGCGAGGATTTGAACCAGGCCCCTCCTGATCTGCAGTCGGGTATACTACAGACCGCGCCACCGTGGCTGTACAACGAGAGGCGAATCGCAGGCACAGTACCGACCCCGAGCGGCTGAGTTTACCCTTGGCGGCGCCACTTGTTATACAGCTACAGTAAATTCAACAACTGATAATCCTTAATAAGTTTTTAATAGAAATATATATTTCAAGAAATTCTTTATATATTTTTTTTTGTTTTATTAGACTGAGTGACGAGACGTGCAAATCGTTCAACTGATGGTAAGCGCTACGCCTGCCCATAACAGTCACAGCAACACCCAGAACACTGCATTGCATAATCCTGCGGGGCTATGCAGCACGGTGCGGATCAGCTCGAGTGCAACGTTTGTTTGTCACGGGACTCGTCATTCGTATAGAAATGACGAGGCCCGTGGCAATTAAACGTCAAAATGAAACGAACTCGAGCTGATCCACACTGTGCTGCATAGCCCCGCTGCGCGGCACTGCTCTGCACTCGTCACCCTGAGACATCGGCTCGAAAGTCTCATATGCCTAGTAATTTCACTGGAAACAATGCCCTTCAAACCGTAAAACACAGTAATGTCTGCACACTACTGCTTGGCGGATGAATATCTGGCAAATAATTTTCAGAATTTTCTGAAACGAGGCTCAAATACCAACATTAATGTTAGTTTGACAATAAAGTCACAAGATGGCGCTACTGTGCCCCCGTTAACTTTAGTCGTCTATTAATTGTCGTAAAAAAAGTTGTGGTCGTGATGTTTACAGTTCCCAGAACTACAACTATATCTATATAGTTATCTATGTTACCCAATGCCCATTGACTCATAACGGATATTTTGTGGTTTCCCTTTCGTCCTGCCACGTGCTTATAGTTCGCTGCGCCACTAGAGCGCCGGCGCGGCCTATCAGACTATTGATCGGAATTGAAGAAACGGCGGCCGAACACCAGGAGAACATAGGTATCGAATATATGGTTCGGTTTTGTGTTTGTTACGTATTGGGGCGTCACAGTTGGATGAGAGAGGGTGGGGTCGAGTGTGAGCATGCTACTTTAAGCTCTAAGCCTAAACAAATAATGTTGATTATTTAAAATTCAGACCTGATTGCAGATTGTTTGATTGAGACCTCCTTAGCGCTTCTAATGTCCTGGTGATGGTATGCTTAAAAAAATTGCTAGCGTTTGATTGAAAATATAGAGCCAGAAATATTTCTACAGTACCCATCTAGTTTGATTAGGACTTTTAACTATTTATTGCATTAGACCGGTCCTTTATACTAAAGTTGTTACGCGCGGAATAAATTTTTAATAGTGAAATGTAGCAGGTATTTAAGAACAAAAAAAGTCAAAAATACATATTTGTTGTTAACTCAAATATAAACGTCATTATTATTAGTAATGATCATCTCACTGCAGGGCAAAGGCCCCTCTTCCCACTTTCCATTCTTCGCGGTTGAGAGCTTTAGTGGTACAGTCGTTGCAAAAGGAGTCAAGCTCGTCCCGCCACTCCGCCTGGGCCTGCCGCGCCGTCTTTTGACGTATATAAGCTGAGCATGAGCTTTTTCTTGAGTGTAAGGGGATGCTCTCCTTTCATCAGTTCTTTCATCGACCATAGCTCTTCCAGGCGATTTCAGTGCGTCTAGCAAGTTCCATGTCTTGTCACGCCTGAAAAGATACATTTGGCCGGGATATTGGCTTGGACATATTCGATCTCAACTCCCTCAACTTCAATTCTACTTTTGGTGTCGTTTGTCATAAGCTTGGTCTTCGACATATTCATGCTAAGTCCGACCTCGAGGCTTGCCTTGTTTGCAAGCCTAATTATTGAGCTGTGGAGGCAAAAAGGACTATGTCATCAGCTAACTGGAGGTTGATTAGCCTCCTCTCGCCCATGATAATGCCCTTTCCTTCCCAGCCGGTGGCTAATGTCTCGAAGACCTGATGACCTGACCTGAAGACCCATCGCTGAATGAGTTTAGTTACGACACAACGCCAGTAAACATTAAACACACGTTATGTGAAGATTCACAAAAGAGACAAAAAAGGATCATAACATTAATTCTATTAATAGCTTCCGCCTGCGGCTTCGGCCGCGTGATTTTCTGTAGGTATGTGCGTGTCTTTACAATAAATATAAAAAAATATTTTGCGTGGTAAACGTGTTTTTTTTGAACTGCTGAGTAAGCGTTAGATGCGCTTTTCCTGCTACACGATTGTTAATTAAAATGTTCGATTATAATTATCATCTCACTATGATTAAAATCTAATCATTAACTACTTGTCTGAAACATTAGTAAACGCTTCTAAGCAATAACTAACTAATTAACATTAATGTTTACTGAACAAGCTCTGACGAGTAATCGTAACGCCATCTGTACATGGCGATGGGTCAAAGTGTTGCCACAGTATTATGATTCCTGAAATATCTGCTAGATGGCATAACAGTTGCACACATATAAACAACTACAAAAAAAGGTAAAAACTCTACCGCCATGTAAGAAAAAGAAACATAGCCATTACGTATTTAGACGACAGGTGGGAAACTAAGTAAAAATCGACCAAATAAAATTTACTGCATAATCTTGCTCGGCACTGCACTGCGCTCGTCACCCTGAGACATCGGCTCTAAAGTCTCATATGCCCAGTTATTTCTCTGGAAACAGTGCCCTTCAAACCGAAACACAGTAATGTTTGCACACTACTGCTTGGCGGATGAATATCTGGCAAAGCTGTGGTATTTCTCCAGGCGGTCACTTGCAGAAGAGGCCTCCCACTACTAATATCCATATCAGTTGTATGTATTAGCGCCGCCGCCATTTTCAATCGACTCTCCTACTAGCTTATGTGAGCCTGGTAGAAATCGACATCGTAATAATATATTCGTCGAGTTTACGGGGAAGCTGAAAAATGACACAGGGCATGCAGGCGACCGACGCTCGACGCGGCTCGAGCCGTACTAACCTAAATGAATGGACTCAGTGTTGTAATAGTAAAAATCGGAACTGCCGTATGTCTGTTTGGATTGCCGTATTTTACGGGAAAAATACTAAATTGCCGTATCATTTTGTTTATTTTAAATACGTCTATTCCTTGTATGTTACTAATGCATAAAAGTTTACCCTTTTTTGATATATTTTTGCGAAGAAGAGTATTCCGAGTCACATTCACTCATATCGATCGATTATTAATCACAAACAATGGGGAATGATTTGACTCGCAACCGTAACGTATTTTACTCAAAAATGCTTGTAATGTGGTCATTATTTCGACAACCTTCTTTGAGCAAAGTTGTCTTTTCCGCGCTACTCTTGAATAGGCGCCAGAAAAGTGGTATGGAATTTATTGCTGGTGATTTTTAGCGACCAGCAATTATATTTACTAATTAAAACTAACAATATTTTTTAATTGCTTGTCGACAAAAGTAGTGCTTTGTTTCCAAAAAAATTAAATGCAAAGCGGTTTTAGTAAAAATTTGGCTGTCTGGGTATAGATAAAACAAGCTTCGTTGACTAATTAAAAAAAAGTTCAGGAAATTTTCTGCACATTATCATATTGATTTCGTGACTTTTTATATAAAACTAGCTGACCCGGCGAACTTCGTTCCGCCTAACCTTTAGGATTTTAAAATTAATTATTATTATTATTAGCCTAAATCGTCTCTCTGCTGGGCAAAGGCCTGCCTCCCTTCCTTCCTTCCAAAATTATTAAGTTAATAGGCGGGCAAACCGCCTCCCTCCTCCTCCGTAGTGGGGAGTCTCCCGACTCCTTGCCGGCTTGCACGGCCTCACACGTCTGGGAAGTGACTTTGCCCCCCTCCCCCCTCACAGATCTCCCCAGAAGCCCGGACACCACCCGGGCCTACCGTCGGGTTATCTTGCCCCACCTCGACGGAGGACTGCTCACGGAGGGGTTATAGTGGGTTCATGTTCCACAAATCCCCCTCCGTCACGCCCGCGGCGGAAGGAATAGTGCGACGGCTTTTCCCCGCCAAACAAAAATGTTTCGAAGCATGATTACCACCGAGCCCACTTTTAGCCGTAAATTGTGCGGTGGTAAGCCAGGTGTATCCAAGGATTTAAAAAATTCATTTGGATAGTTGGTGGCTTCATCTTCGTTTGTTACACAGTCAATAGATTTGAATGAATGCAGTGCAAAGACCTTATACTTAAAATCTTTGATGCAGTGTACTAATGATTTAATTTCATTCAATGCAGCACTAATAATTGAAAAGCAAGAATAATTCCACTGTATTTTTATTTCTATATTATGTATTTAATGTATACTTCATCAGTCTAAACAACACGTGGCCGGCTATGCTAACACGTAAAATTGAAAAATAAAAAACAATAGAATTTCACTGTATTGCGTTAGTTTACTACAAAAAATAAATTTAACTTATACTTTAACACTGTAAAATTTTGACAGGTAACAATTAGCTCCAAACGATAATAAACAAACAATTTTCAATAAATAAGACAATATTGCGACAATAAATTGAGATTAAATGCATCCTATCTCTCAAGTTGGATCAACCTACACACGGTGTGCAAATTTGATCCAAATCGGTTCAGAAGTTTAGGAGTCCATCGCAGACAAATAACGTGACACGTAATTTATATAGTATTAAGAAGATTGTAAAAATTGAATTCTTCAAGCGACGAATCCACCAATTGAATGCGTTTTACACCGCCTGACATTAAAAATGAAGGTAAATTAATGAATTAAATTACTCGCATTGTTTGAGTAAAGCACTATACAAGCTTTGGTCCGCAATTACTGCACTGCTGGCCACGCCACGATGGCCTCGAGTTTAGCTTAACTACGCTATCGGCCTTCAAACATGGTCATCATTGCAGCCCTTGCTGTCCGCTCTATAAAAGCCCGGAACTCAACCCTCCCAGTCCTCGCCAGCTTAGCCATCATGGACGGCAATGGCAAACGCGCCGTGTAACGCACTATTGGTTAAATAAATTACGAACGCGCGCTAGATATATTTTACTCGGAATGTAGGTAAATCAATTTGCGTTAGTAGGAGTAGTACGTTATCTCATTTGCAATATTTTCATTTATTTTTAACTAGCTGTACCCTGCCACGCTTCGCTGTGGCACATTCGCACATTCGCTGATATGTCACTGATGAAAAAAATAGATAAAAACAATCCTTGATGCGGATTATATATCATGCTAAAGTTTCAGCTCGATCGGTGCAGAACTTTTTGAGTTTTTGAAGCGTACACAAACCAACATAACATTTTTATATATATAGATAGACTAAGGCGAAAGAGATGGTACGATCATTATGGTGTCACAATTGTATGTTCGTAGGCGGGATAATATACGGCTGAGTTCATAAAAGTGGTCCTACCTATTTACGTTTTGTTTCACCTATAACCAAATGCTGTATTTTGTGATACGGCAATGAGAAACCAGCCGAATCCCGTATTTTTTGAAAGAATTAAAATAATACGTAGGTTGCCGTATAATACGGCAATTGCCGTATCAATAACAACTCTAGATAGATTGAATTTATCTCATGTGCTTTTCCTTGTTTGATTGGTCTCTTCCGCAGGTCCGCCTGGAAAAGTACCATACTTTTACCAGATACCTAATTATCAAACAAGCAGTAGCAGTAGTGCGCAAAACTACTGCTTCCGGTGGTAAAGTGTGTACTATTGATACCTGAGTAGACTTTTATTTCTAAGTGTGTTAGTTTTTACCCGTGTGAGTTTAACTACACTGGTTCTGTTCATAAAATATCATAGTGCTAGTTCTATTCTTTTTTTCTGTTCTGTGATTGCCCCTATATCAAGGGCCGTCACTGAAATCTTTACTATTTGAACATGCTACTTTAAGCTTTAAGCCTTAAGGAATAATATTGACTATTTCATAATGTAGGCCTTCTCCGCAAGAGTTCGCTTTCCATCCAATCTCCTACTAACTTATGAGAGCCTGGTAGAAATTGGCATCGGAATATGATTTTCATCGCGTTTACGTGGATGCTAAAAAGCGACACAGGGCATGGAGGCGACTGACGCTCGACGCGGCTCGAGCTGTACTAAACAGATGAACTGAACTTACTTCGTTCGCGCGGGATTTGAAGTATTATTAATATTTGTAATCACATCTTTATCCAAGAAGATATTCATATACTTAAAGCAATTTAAGTTAAGATCCTTTCCCCGTGCGAGATTCAGGCATGAGTCACCACTTGAAAGGGAATTGTCCTTTTTCAAACTCAAACCATAATCAAGTTACTCATTAATACAGTAGATCATATCTGACTGATTTTTTATTTTTCTCTATGTACAATGAGACTTAGGTGTTTGACTTGTAAAAGTGCATTATTTTTGCTTATTAAAAATGCTCAAAAAAAAATCTATTTTTAGCCTTGTTTTAATCCCTGTAGTTTTTATTAAAATCCGTTTTGCCATTTCGGAGCCTTTTCGAGGCAAGCTTTCAAGCAGACCGACGAACTTTTAAATAGCAATAATAAAGTTTCACGAACGCCTCTTAAAGTTAAGAACGCATTAAGATTCGTTTAAAATTTTCAAACAATAATAAAAGTTACTGTTATTGAAATACTCACAATTCCATGCATTCAGGTAGTTAAAAGTAAGATGTTACAAGTTATTGTTTGTGCGCCAAGCAGTATGAGTTTATAATTTTGAGCCACCGACACCTAATCATCGCTTGCTCTCAGACAGCGCCAATGCCACCTGCAACAATTATGCAAGTTGTGGGTTTCAATTCAACTTAAAGTCAACAGCTCACGCTAGAGGGCGTTAAAATAAATAGATTTGACACGCTCCCGTAAAAATATGGGTTGTTATTACCTTCTAAGAACTTATAAAAAACTGGTCATAATCCTTACCGAGGTCGCATTCATATGAAAATTTAAGAGAAATCATTGTTATTTCATACAATACTAGCTGCGCCTTGCGGTTTCACCCGCGTAATTTCAGTTTTTCCGCAATGACTGTATTCCCGGATCAAAAACCACTATGTTACTAAAGAATAGCTGCAGATTGCAAAAACACAAATGTCAAATCGTGAGTTCATACAAAAATCTCATAGAATAAAACATTTTCAGTTTTTTTTTCAAATATTCCGATTTTGCGGGCATCTTTTTTAATTTTTTCTTATTAAGAACCTTCTCCTGACAATAATAAAAACTATAAAAAAAGAAGCCAGCCATGCGTCTGAGCCGCGCGCCGTGGTACCTTACGAGGTACCACGGCGCGCGGCTCAGACGGCGCTCAGAGAGCTACTTGCGGCGGCCGGCTAGCGCAAGCGCAGTTGCACACTCCTTCAGGATCGCCTGCGTTTGCAAAGAATGTGCGCGTGGTACTTAATTAAAACTTATGATATCTCCTAAGATATTCGTTGAATTCAAATGATGTAAAGAGCAATTTTGTTCAAAATTAATTACTTAAAGCATTCACCAAATCAAGCGTGCGTAAAAAAGTTTTACTTAAAAAAAAGCGATCGCGGGGCGCTCTGCGCGTTATAGCGCAACTACAAGCTAGTTGCGTAGAAACGGGCGCGGGCTGCCAGTCGCGTCGTAGCGCGACTTCAGCTGGCAGCGTAACAGCGGGCGAGGGCCACCCGTCGCGTCGTAGCGCATTCAGCTCGCAGCGGTGCAGCGGGCGAGAGCCGCCCGTCGCGTCCTAGCGCGACTTCAGCTCGCAGCGTAGCAGCGGGCGAGGGCCGTTCGTCGCGTCGTAGCGCAACTTCAACTCGCAGCGTAGTAGCGAGCGAGGGCCGCCCCTCGCGACATAGCGCGACTTCAGCTCGCAGCGTAGCAGCGGGCGAGGGTCGCCCGTCGCGTCGTAGCGCGACTTCAACTCGCAGCGTAGCAGCGAGCGAGGGCCGCCCCTCGCGTCGTAGCGCGACTTCATCTCGTAGCGTAGTAGCGGGCGAGGGCCGCCCGTCGCGTCGTAGCGCGACTTCAGCTCGCAGCGTAGTAGCGGGCGAGCGCCGCCCATCGCGTCGTAGCGTGACTACAAAATCGCAACGTAGCAGCGGGCGCGAGCAGCCTGCCACGTTTCGCAGCGTGAGCACGTACACATACTCGCTTCAAGAAATTGCTGCGGACAGACAGCCTTCCGTGGTCCATAGTCAGCAGTATTGATTTAATCAAATCTCATTAGAAACGTGACCTGCGAGTGTGGCATAGTACGGGACATTCCACATGACCAGGCCGTGATTACTACGGTTGATAGTAAGCGGGGAACCGGACTCTTATTTTCAATAAGAGGTAGTTCTTCACGTAGGTAGGCACAAAAGAGATATTTGAAAACAGATATTTGTTTAAATCCCTAGAAATAGAATAAAAACTCTTTTTGTAGACCAAAACTAAACACAGTACAGTAAAAAAACTTATACATCATATAATATGTTTGACTAATAAGGAACAGAATGTCATTACACAAGTCACCGCAAAAAGTAAGGTGCTCCGACTACGTTGTACTATATTTATTCTCTGGTACAATACCAACATGACGGTCAAGTTTTTCAACATTTCGGATAGATGTCGCTTTCAATAATTTCGTTTAAATTAAAATTATTACAATGATATGAAGAACTCTTTAGTTTTCGGATCAAATATACTCGTAGTCTAATAAGTTAATTTTGAAGATAATGATGTATTGTGGCCTTATGCCAAGTTGCATCAAAATCCATCCAGTAGTTACTGATGTTGAAATAAGTAACATCATAACGGACGAGTTAATACCTTCTGAAAAAGTTACCCGTCCAATGAGTATAATGCGAAAAAAAAAAATTATACTCCTTCAATATTAGTTACCAATTATGTACCATCACAAAAAGTAGGAAAACGAAACAAAAAAAGCCACAGGCGTAGGACCCCGCTAGGATTCGAACCCAGAATCTTCTGACCCGAGGTCAGACGCGTTAACCGTTACGCCACGGGACCCTTGTACGGAGATTTCAAATTACAGGTACGGTATGCTCACAGCTAGAACTTTTTCCTGATATATCGAACGTGGGGTAAGATAGTGAGACTCAATTTGCATTGACTTACGTCTCCGGTATGTCAAAATTCAATTTTGTTGATCCAAATTGCACTCAGGGACGTTTGAATCACTACTTTGGCTGTTTGGATTACTTAGCGGAAGCTTATAAGGTAAGAGCAAGTAGTTAATCACCGACACTGATCAAGTAATAGAAAAACTGGTATCACTATGAGAACAAAGTGTAAATGTATTGTCTACTAGCTGTGCCGGCGACTTCGTTCGCTGTGGGATTTTAATTTTACATCGATGGATAGTAACCGACAGTTCCTACCAAAGGCCTATGGTTGGTTAGCGCCTGCAAACAGTTTTTCAAAGCTCAGATATTTCCCGTCGTGTCTAGATGCAACGTATATCCAATGATGTTAAATATTATGTCGCAGGAAAATAATGTAAACGGATATATGATCAACTCCCTAAGAAAAGAATAGAATAGACAGCTCTTTATTGTACACCAAAAATAAACACAGTACAGAATAAACTAAAAATCCTTTCGTTTCGGGTTAAATATACTCGTAGTCTAATAAGGATAATGATGTATAATGCGAATAAAAATATATGTACTCCTTCAATGCTAGTTACCAATTGTGTAGCATCTTAAAAAGTAGGAAAAACTAAAAAATGCAAAACTCAGTTGAAGTAGAGGTCGGGACCCCGCTGGGAATCGAACCCAGATCTTCTGACCGGAGGCCAGACGCGTTATCCGTTACGCCACGGGGCCGCTGTACGAAGGCTCCGAATCACAGGTACGGTATGCACAGCTAGAACTTTTCCCTAATATATCGAACGTGGGGTAAGATAGTAGAGACCCAACTTGCATGGACTTTCGCTTCCGTATGTCAAACTTCATCAATTAATAGGGAATGGCACCACTATGAGAACAAGGTGTAAATGTATTGTCTACTAGCTGTGCCGGCGACTTCGTTCGCGGTGGGATTTTAATTTTACATCGATGGATAGTAACCGACAGTTCCTACCAAGGGCCTATGGTTGGTTAGCGCCTGCAAACAGTTTTTCAAAGCTCAGATTTTTCCCGTCGTGTCTAGATGCAACGTATATCCAATGATGTTAAATATTATGTCGCAGGAAAATAATGTAAACGGATATATGTTCAACTCCCTAAGAAAAGAATAGAATAGAAAACTCTTTATTGTACACCAAAGATAAACACAGTACAGAATAAACTTATACATGTTATAATACGTCTGCCTAATAACGAACAAATAACAGATATTAAAATAACCATAAAAAAATTCCTTGTCTGTAAAGTTGGTTTACGGACGATAGTTTAACGTGACAACGTCATAACAAAACATTGATGAAATGATTGCATACTTTTATTTATGAATAAAATTGAATAATTTTTTAATAATAAAAGAATAATTACTTTAAATTATACTAGTAATCATATATTTAAAATGGAAGAATAATTAACCTTTATTTCCCAAATTGTTATTGTAATAAGCAATGAAAACCACATTAACTTTTCACTTCACTTTATATACAGTCGACGAAACAGTTCACGTGTAGATGTAAGTTGTGTGCTGCTTATCCATAGGCCAATCGAGTGGAAGAGAGATAGATGCGGCGCAAGCGTACAATGAGCGTAACGGGACAATGTGTCACCTTTTTTGTGCATACAGCCGGCGTTCATCGATTTATTAGACGTAGTCACGTCAAAAAAAAAAATTAGGTGCTACAATTACGTAGTACGAGGATGATCTGATAAGTACTTAGCCTACAAAAGAAAAACATACATTTTGGAAAACTGGCGATTTATTTTTCAACATAGTCTCCTTTTAGCTCGATACACTTGATCCAGCGATTCTCCAACTTCTTTTACCCGTCTGAAAAATACGTTTTTGCGAGGTCTGCAAAGTAGGCCTCCGTAGCGGCGATAACCTACTCATTCGACTCAAATTTCTGCCCGGTGACTGGCTTTTTCAAGTTTGGAAACAAGAAGATGTCGCACGAGGTCAAATCTGGAGAATAGGGTGGATGGAGCAGCAGTTCGTAGCCTAATTCGAACAATTTGGCCGTGGCGATGGCGGAGATGTGAGCTGGTTGGTGCGTTGTTGTCGTGGTGGAGAGCACTTATTTCTTTGCCAAACGGGGCCGTTTTTTCTGCAATCCGGCGTCGAATCGGCCCAATTATTCGGCATGGTAGAGCCCTGTGATCGTTTTTTCCTTCTGCAGGTAGTCGATGTAAATCACACCTTGTGAATCCCAGAAAACGGTGGCCATCCCCTTTCCGGCCGATAGGACAGTCTTTGCCTTCTTCGGAGCACGTTCGCCGGGTGAAGTCCATTGTTTCGAATGTTCCTTGGTCTCTAGTGTGTACCACTGGATTCATGTTTCGTCGACGGTCACGTAACGACGCAGAAGCTCCTTTGGATTGCACTTAAACAGCGTCAAACACTGCTCTGAAGTGGCCTCACGGTTGCGCTTGTTGTCCGGAGTGAGCAAACGCGGCACCCATCGCGCCGACAGCTTTTTCATACCCAATATTTCATGCAGGATATGATCCACGCAATGTTTTGAGATGCCTACTCTCTCAGCTATCTCACGCTCCTTCAATCGGCGGTCTACCAATACGAGATCGTGGACTTTTGTTACGTTATCTTCCGTGGTAGCCGTTTTCGGGGCACCTGGGCGTGGCTCATCAAAAACCGACGTGCGACCACGTTTGACGGACGCCATCGAAGGAGAAGAATCACCGTACACAGCTTCCAAGCGCTCTTTAATTTCGCTGCGTGATTTTCCTTGCAAAAATAAGATCGAATCACCGCCCGATATTGCTCCGTTTTGCATTTTTCTAAAATCCACTGACACGCTCTCTTTCATACGCGGTCAAAACGAAAGTAAATGTTCGATTCAGCTGAAATTTTAACAGTAGCCGTCTTCAAATATGTACTACACGATGGCAAATTCTTTTGCGATAATGGCGCCATCGGTGAGGCTAAGTACTTATCGGACCACCCTCGTAATTATATTTATTCATAGGTACAATGCTAACACGACGGTCAAGTTTTTCATCAATTCGGATAGATGTCGCTTTGAATAATTTCATTTCTGAAAACACAACGGTGTGCTCAGAGCCGCGCCCGTGGCTAGACAAGAAAATTGGCTCAGCAGTCAAGGTGTTAAATTGAAATGATCACAAATATTTGTTCAACCCTTTCGTTTCGGGATAAATATACTCGTAGTCTAATAAGGATAATTATGTATAATGCGAATAAAAATATATGTACTCCTTCAATGTTAGTTACCAATTGTGTAGCATCTTAAAAAGTAGGAAAAACTAAAAAATGCAAAACTCAGTTGAAGTAGAGGTCGGGACCCCGCTGGGAATCGAACCCAGATCTTCTGACCGGAGGCCAGACGCGTTATCCGTTACGCTACGGGGCCGCTGTACGAAGGCTCCGAATCACAGGTACGGTATGCACACAGCTAGAACTTTTCCCTAATATATCGAACGTGGGGTAAGATAGTAGAGACCCAACTTGCATGGACTTTCGCTTCCGTATGTCAAACTTCATCAATTAATAGGGAATGGCACCACTATGAGAACAAGGTGTAAATGTATTGTCTACTAGCTGTGCCGGCGACTTCGTTCGCGGTGAGATTTCATTTTTACATCGGGATAGTAAAAGACCGTTCCTACCAAAGGCCTATGGTTGGTTGTAGAATATACAGGTTGTCCCACGGATATGCCACATGGAGGGAAAGTAACTTGAATATTGTAGATCGGATATTTTACTGAAACAAGACATTATTTGAATTTAAAAAACAATTTAAGCGTCGTTCATAGATATTCAAATAATTACATGGTTGAACCGGGAACCGAACCCGTTACACGAGAAAAATAATCACCCTGTAGCTTTATCATATCGATCGAAGGGCTTCATCATAAGGATTATTGTTTGCTAAATAACATAGATAGATAGATAGATAAACTCTTTATTGAAACACCACAGAACAAAGAAAACTTAAAAACTAGAACAAAACAAGTTTTACAGCTAGTGTCCCAATGGGCGGTCTTATCGCTAAGAGCGATCTCTTCCAGACAACCATGCACGGAGGGAGTAACTAGGACTTCGGACGGTGGCTTTCCTTATATACATAGAATAAAAATAAATTAATTAATAGATACATATTATACACAAAATAAACTTAAATATATAGTAATATAATAGATAAACTTAATATATACCATAATATAATATACATACATACTAATACAAATCCCTACTTATATTATAAATGCGAAAGTAATTCTGTCTGTTGGTCTTTCACGCCTAAACTACTTAACCGATTGAAATGAAATTTGGTACAGAGATAGTCTAGAGCCTGAGAAAGAATATAGGATACTTTTTAATGCGATAAAAGCGTTGTAAGGGTTAGTTTTTAGGCTTTTCATTAGATATAAATAAATATTACAAAGTATGTAACAATTTACCCTTGAGGGGGAAAGTAAAAATAGGGGATGCAAGTTTGTATGGAAATATGTAAGGTTTCCAACTCCTAATGACCTGAGGAATTTCCAAACTTTAGCCGGATCCTCATCTTGAACCGAATCGTGAATATGGCGTCGTTGAGCGTCTCTACACACCACGTTGCAGCGATTATGCATCGTGATATAACGTCACTTTTTAGCATCGGTAGGGCGAATCTTGTATCTCGTCGTAACATAGTGTCAGAAATAAAAGGAAGACTATTAATTTTAACATTTTTAATACAAAATTAATCGATTCCTCATCATCATTCATTTTTATTTTTTTATTTATTTATTTGATGCACAAAACAAATTACAATCGTTGTAACTTATGAGTTAATTAAAGTAGTTTAAAATCTGGATTGTAATTCAAAATATGTACATACTACAAAATATTAAAATATCGAGCGTACAGCACAAAGTACTAAACTAAAGCTATATAATAAAAACGATATGAGAAAAAAAAAAGAAAACAAAACTATTTGGCACATTGTCCAGACGAAATAAATAATAACAAAATAACAACAAAACTTACAGATGCCACAAGATGTTTGGATCATTCGGACGCCCCCGCAGCAGTAGCTACTGCAGGGGCACCCGAACAGTCCGGTTTGAGATAGAGGATATCTTTTACGATTATAGAATAATAACCAAATTTATCGACGAAAATGTCTAACTTGTAGTGTTTCTTTGCCATTTCATTGTACTCATTACACTATTAATCAATCCTTACGGCAAAGTCAGCTTTTAATTTTTCTGAAAAAAATATCACATCAAATGTTAAAATTTCATGGCCTTCCTTTTATTTCTGACGCCATGTTATTTACCATCGATCGGTATGATAAAGCTGCAGGTGATTATTTTTCTCGTGTAACGGATTCGATTCCCGGTTCAACCATGTAATTATTGAAATATCAATGAATGCAGTTTAAATTGTTATTTAAATTCAAATAATGTCTTCTTTCAGTAAAATGTTCCATCTACAATATTCAAGGTACTTTCCCTCCATATGGCATAGCCGTGGGACACCCTGTAGATATCTGTTTATTTGACACTAAAGAAGGTTGGTCTATCCATGGTAATGATGTAACACTTCCGTCCGAGTGGAAATTTTTCTAGCATATTCGCCACCACGAAACGCCGCACGTCAGTATATGCACGTTCCCCAACCTAGCAGAAATTTAAAATATTATGTATTCTTCGCTTCACAATATCAAGAGCGAAAATTCGCCGAGCTGCTGGTTACTTAGTGCCAAAACAACACAATTACAAGTGATGTTATTAAAACAAATTTTAATGTTATTAAAAAATTGTGAGCGTGTGGATTTTTGAGATTTTATTGATGTTAAAATAACTAACATTTTATCCATCATATACATTTTTAGTTCTACCGGACGAGTGAATTATTGCTTGAAAAATTACCCGTACAACGAGTATAATGCGAATAAAAATATTTATACGTCAACAATGTTAGTTACCAATCATGTATCACAAAAAATAGGAAAAACTAAAAAGAAAAAAGGTTGGGGACCCCGCTAGGATTCGAACCCAGAATCTTCTGACCCGAGGTCAGACGCGATAACCATTACGCCACGGGACCGTTGTACGAAGGCTTCAAATTACAGGTACGCTATGCTCACAGCTAGAACTTTTTCGTAGTATATCGAAATGTAATGATACTACGGAAAATAGTCTTTATGGCACTTTGAGGCTAATGTCGTACCGATAGAGCTCTCAATCAAACATAATATAAAATGCGACCGCAGCTGTTCGTTGGTACAATGGTCCTTTCTGCCTCCCTCTACCGCCCCACAAATAGGTGTTAAACGACATCTTCGTGATTCATGAGCTCCTGATATTCTTGGCACGTACAACTATCAATGTTGCGACGGTTCAAGCTCTGCTGTGGGGTGCAATATTGTCGTCCCCCCCTTCCCTTCGTTGCCAATAGTGATGAAGCCAGACATCTTCACAAGTCATATGTTCCTGGTATTTTTGGCGAATAATGCGATCAATACTCAGAACGTACAATCTCGTAAAGCGCAGGCGTGAGCCATGAATGAATTTATGAATGAAATTCGCTCTTTGTGGTGGGGTAGGTTTGTAGATTATTTGCCGTATCGTGCATGTGGCCCAGTAAACACACAAGCTCGATTTCCGCTGTGGAAAATTTCAAAAGAACACTATTACCTTGACTTAATAAATACTAATTACTAAGGCCACTACTATTATCAGTTAAAAGCTCTTACCCATGCCTTCGTTCACGGTGGCATTTCTTTATACCGACACTAACTGTGCCCCACGGTTTCACCCGCGTAGTTCCTGTTTTGTCTCAAGGGAATATACTATCGGGATAAAAAGTACCCTATCTCTCAATCCTGGTTATAAACTATTTGTGTGCCAAATTTCATCCAAATCCGTTCAGCATTTTTTGCGTTATAGAGTAATAAACATCCATCCATCCATTTTCACAAACTTTCACATTTATAATATTAGTATGATTATTATGACAGTTTCTCATCAAGGTGGCTTGTAGTGACAGACACCTAAACTGCGTACCTCCTTCAAAAAAGTTTTTATCAATAGCGCGGTTTCGAATCGTTATGATGTGGATGTTATGTAGGATATCAAAACACAAATTATTTATTGCAAGTTGGCAAAAATAATGCACTTTTACAAGCCAACACGTCTCAAAAATAAATCAAATATCATCTACTAAACTAATGATTAACTGATAATGGTTTGAGTTTGAAATCATATCATTGCCTAAGACGGATTCTTAACTAACAAACGGTATAAACCGTAATCGATTTAGTAGATTTTACGTGATGGGAAACGGCGTTCCACTCGTAGCAGGCCGGGGTGACCTCTCGTCTAGCGACTTGGTGCATTAACTTTCTGAAACATCCATGTCTGGACACCTTCTACACCAGTCGGAACGTTAGTGACCCAAACCGCCGTCTCACCCATCTCCAAACGACTGGGTGGATAGGTTCCACCTTCAACTGCCCAAGAACCGGTGGAGCCAAGTTCTCAGATCGCTACCGCCACCGCGACGAGGCGGCCCGTAATAACACAGCAACAACAACAACAGCAACAGCAACAGTCGGGACGCATCAAAAATTCCCCTTCCAGATATTCATCCGCCAAGCAGTAGTGTGCAAACATTACTGTGTTCCGGTTTGAAGGGCATTGTTTCCAGTGAAATCACTGGGTATATGAGACTTTAGAGCCGATGTCTCAGGGTGACGAGCGCAGTGCAGTGTTATGCAAGATTATGCGATGCAAAGTTCTGGGTGGCACTGTAACTATTATGGGCAGGTGTAGCGCTTACCATCAGGTGAACAAGTTGCTCGTCTCGCAACATAGTGATATAATAAAAAAAACACAATTTACCACTCAAATGTTCCCATGGGGCCCTGACGGTGAGTCGTTCTGTTTTGTATTAGAAATAATCAATTCAAATTATAAAACATTTCAATGGTGGAGCTATTCAGTATTACATAACAGAATTCTTATCTGTTGCTCTTGTGTCATTCTTTATGTTTTTTTATTACGAGGGCTGCACTAAAAGTATCGGGAATGGAAAATTTCCACTGTTCCTGTCATATTAAAATGTTTTTAATTGAAAACTCTTTGGTTTTAAAAATCGAATACCATTTATTTATTTAAAAAAAAGATTCTCGGTCTTGTTACAAGGTTTTGTCAAACTTGTTTAGTCGTTGAGAAAATGTAATTGACTCGAGAAAATTCAACAGCGATGATTTATTATGACTTTCGAAGTGGTTTAACACAAAAACAGTGTGTTGACCGGATGATTTCTGCATTTGGTGATGAAGCCCCATCCAAAACCACAATTTATCGCTGGTTTGCTGAATTTCAACGTGGACGTGTCAAGCTCAGTGATGATCCCCGTCAAGGTCGTCCAAAAACTGCAGTCACCCAAGAAAACGTTGATGCTGTGCGTAAGCTGATTGAGGAAGATCGACATGTGACATACCGCGAAATTCAGGCAACTTTAGACATTGGCATGAGTCAAATACAAATAATCTTGCATGAACAATTAGGTGTAAAAAAGTTGTTTTCCCGATGGATACCGCATTCGCTCTGTGAAGAGCAAAAAGCGGCTCGCGTTACTTGGTGCGTCAGAACTCTCGAAAGATTCCACGCAGGGTCCTCAAATGCTGTATACAACATCGTATCAGGTGACGAATCCTGGATATACGCGTACGAACCCGAAACTAAAAACCAGTCACGAGTTTGGGTGTTCGAAAATGAGTTTAGGTGTTCGAATAGTTCGTTCACGGAGTGTTGCAAAAAAAATTTTGGCCACGTTTGTCTCCAAAACCGGCCATGTTACGACTATTCCTCTTGAGGGACAAAGAACGGTTAATGCGGAATTGTATGCTAGCATTTGTTTGCCACAGGTCGTTTCTGAACTCCGTAAAGAGAACTGCAACCGCCGCATCATCCTCCATCACGACAATGCGAGTTCTCACACCACGCACAGAACAAAAGAGTTTTTAGAGCAAGAAAACATAGAATTATTAGGCCATCCGCCGTACAGCCCCGACCTATACTTTCCCTAAAATAAAGAATAAATTGCGTGGACAGAGATTTTCATCACCTGAAGAAGCTGTGGCCTACAAAACCTACAAAACGGCCATTTTGGAGACCCTAACTTCCGAATGGAATGGTTGCTTCAATGATTGGTTCCATCGTATGGAAAAGAGTGTCAAATTTCGCGGAGAATGCTTTGAAAAGCCATAAATACATTTTTAAACAGTAATGTTGTGTCACTTCCTTGGTTCCCGAAATGTTCAGTGCGGCCTCGTACGTCTGTGTTTTTTTTATTTTACGGCAAGCGAAAACACGCCTGGCGTGCAAACTCGCACTGCTGTATTGACAATTTTATCACAACAGTTGTGTGCGGGCGCACAACTGATTGAGTTACGACATAACGCCAGCAAACAAACACACACGTTGTGTGAAGATTCGCAAAAGTGCCAAAGAAACGGTTCAGCAGTGGACGTGTTAAAACAATGTGCAGTGACCATAATAGACACGAAACGCGGTGTCAATAAGTTGTTGAATATTATGTTTTTTATTGCAATGTTACCATTGAAACATATAGAATATTTTGATAAAACACTAAAAAATTACGCATCACTTAACTAAGACACATTATCCGCTGTGTGTGCACAGCGCCGCCACCCTCCCCGTCTCACACCTTGGATTTAGTTTATTCACAACTGCCACAGCATCCCGATCACTATCTCATCTTACACCCTCTTGGACGGGCTGACATGCAACCTCTTCCGGCGATGTGATACCCTGGTGTATCGAAAAGCCAAAAATACACGTATAGTTTAGAAATAGTGGAATATTTATACACACATCAACATTGTCTATGGATATTAAATATTTTGTTGATGTGTAGAAACACTTTCTGCGTCAACGGACTATAGAGCGTTATTTTCGTCTGAATAATAATCTGTATTACTTTCAAGTCGCGTCTAAAGAAGTTTTACTTCAAAAATAATTTGAGCAAAAGATGTCGGTGTCCGCCCGGGATCGAACCGGGGACCCTCAGCTCGTCCAACCGAGATGATTGCCACTACACCACGGAACCTCTATGGGTTTAAAAAGTATTAAGTAATTAGTAATACAACACATTTTTCAAAAACACTTGAAAAGGAACATGTTTCTAATTTTATTTTGGAATGTTTCATAAGCGATCCTTAATAGGATGCAATTAGAAAAAATCCATTTAAATTAAAAGGACATGCTGTTCGATCGTAAGCGCCTCACTTAAGAACGGCTTAACTGATTCAGATGTAATTTTTTTTATTTTTAAATGTTTTTTATATCCTGATTATTTTTTTCTGAATTCCTAGCCCATTAATGCCTAATACAGCTCTCCCGATCAATACAAATGATGATGCGCAGTTGCAAACCCCTGACCTACCCCACGCTCTCCCTCCAGAATAAAGTCTGAACTCTTAGCTGTTTCTTAATTCCTAGTAACTAGTATGGCTATTTCACGTGCCTCGATCAATACTTTGACACAACCATTTGCGCGCGCTTCTTTTTGGCGCTTTTTACTTTGTGCAACCGGCGTCGTCTACTCTAAATCTAGTTTGAGACTACGTCCTGGCTTGTCATGTTTTCCTAGTAGTCGAATGCCTACACACAGCTCTCCCGATCAATAAACCGGCCAACTGCGAGTTGGACTCACACACCTAGGGTGGTTATTTCACGTGCCTCGATCAATATTTTGACACAACCTGTTGCGCGCGCTTCGGTTTGGCGCTTTTTACTTTGCGCAACCAGCGTCGTCTACTCTAAATTTAGTTTTAAACTACGTTCTGGCTTGTCATGTTTTCCTAGTAGTCGAATGCCTACACACAGCTCTCCCAATCAATAAAACCGGCCAAGTGCGAGTTGGACTCGCGCACCTAGGGTTCCGTACAAATATGTAGGTCTTAAGAAAGCATCTAACATTATTGCTCTAAGTAAACGACAAACTAGGTTAAATAACAAACTTAACTTTGTTGTTCGATCCCTAGACACGGTTATTGCACTACCAGTAAATAATATGTTTGTAATAATAAATTCGCTTTTTTATTTTTTAACTGCATAATTACGGATTACAGATTTTTTCCTTTATATGTGCTGTAACACATTGCTTCTCTCCATATTTATAAGATATAAGATAATAAGATATAATATTATATTAATTTATAATTAATTATTTTATTATTATAATTTATATATTATATTATATATAATATATTATATCATTATCATCCCATGACGTCCCACTGCTGAGCACGGGTCTCTCCTCACTTTCGTGAGGAGGTTTTAGGCCATAATCCACCACGGGGGCCCGGTCCGGATTGGTGGATAACATACCTACCTCCGGACTAATTCTCGGGTAGGTATGTGGGTTTCATCACGATGATTTCCTTCACCGAAAAGCGAGTGATAATTACGCACATATGTTTTACAGAAACACATTGGTACGTGCCTGCACTGGGATTTGAACTCACGACCTTCTGATTGGAAGGCGGACGTTCTCCCACTAGGCTACCACCGCTTATATACTTACTTACTAGACTATTTTTATCCCCATATTCCCATATTCGCTGTCAATGTAGCTTTGCTTTAGTGAATTTTTTTTTTTTAAGCTTCTATCTTCAAAAATGACGAAACTTTCATCCCCTATTTCAAAACCTTACAATGCTTTTTACGTATTAAAAAGTACCCTATGTCCTTTCTCAGGCTCTAGACTATCTCTGTACCAAATTTCATTTCAATCGGTTCAGTAGTTTAGGCGTGAAAAAGCAACAGACAGACAGAGTTACTTTCACATTTATAATATACTAGCTGTGCCCCGCGGTTTCACCCGCGTAGTTCCTGTTCCCGCAGGAATATGGGGATAAAATATAGCCTATGTTACTCGCTGTCAATGTGGCTTTCTATTAGAGAAATATTTTTTTAAATCGGTGCAGTGGTTAAGCTGAAACTTTACATATTCCTATACATACTTTCATCCCCTATATTTATTTTACCCCTCAAGGGTAAAGTTTTACAAACTTTGAATGCCAAATTTATTTATATCTAATCAAAAGCCTAAAAAATAAATTTCAAGCTTCTAGCTTCAAAAATGACGATACTTCCATACAAACTTTCATCCCCTATTTCAAACCCTTACAATGCATTTTTTGCGATAAAAAGTACCCTATGTCCTTCCCTAGGCTCTAGACTATCTCTGTACCAAATTTCATTTCAATCGGTTCAGTAGTTGAGGCGTGAAAGAGCAACAGAGTTACTTTCGTATTTATAATATAAGTAAGGAAGTAAGGAAGTAAGGATAAGGATGTAAGGAAGTAAGGAAGTAAGGATATTTTCTTCTATATATAAATTACGTGTCACGTTTTTTGTCCGCGATGGACTCCTCAACTACTGAACTGATTCTAATCAAATTTCCGCACCGTGTGTAGTTTCATCCCACTTGAGAGATAGGATACTTTAAATCTCAATTTATTGTCGCAATATTATTTTATTTATTGAAAATTATTTGTTTATTATTATCGTTTGGAGCTAACAGATAATGGTGGCTGTAAAATTTTGACAAGTCACAATTATCTGTTAGCTCCAAACGTTGCCAACAGATGGCGGTATCTGTTGACTGGATACACTAAGTATTCAATAGATGGCGCTGTGTTAAAGTATACGTTAAATTAATTTTTGTTCAGTGAAATTAATTTTTTTTTACTTTTAAAATTTCTGGTGTTAGCATATCCGGCCACGTGTTATTTAGACTGAATTATACATTAAATTAATATTATAGTAAAAATAATACAGTGGAATTATTCTTGCTTTTTAATTATTAGTAGTAGTTTCATTGAATTAAATGAAATCATTAGTACACTGCATCAAAAATTTTAAGTTTATGGTCTTTGCACTGCATTCATTCAAATCTATTGACTGTGTAACAAAAGAAGATGAAGCCACCAACTATCCCACCGAATTTTTAAACTCCTTGGATAAGCCAGGCAGGCTTACCACCGCACAATTTACGACTAAAGGTGGGCTCGGTGGTAATCATTGCTTCGAAACATTTTTTTTGACTGAGAAATGCCGTCGCACTATTCCGTCCGCCGCGGGCATGATGGAGGGGGGTGTTCATTCATATTCATTGACTGTTAAGCGGAACGAAGTTCGCCGGGACAGCTAGTATTATATTATAAATAGGAAAGATTTGATTGTATGTATGTTTGCTTTGAATAGGCTCCTAAACTACTAAAAAGTTCTCGATTTTTTTTTTGAAAAATTCTTTCACCGTTGGGAAGCTACACTATCTCCGGGTGACATAGGCTATGTTATATTTTCAAAAAAGTTAGGGAATAAGGATACTAAAACTCCGATATTGTCACCCTGAGACATCGGCTCTAAAGTCTCATAATATGCCCAGTAATTTCGCTGGAAACAATGCCCTTCAAACCGGAACACAGTAATGTTTGCACACTATTGCTTGGCGGATGAATATCTGGCAAAGGTGTTGTACTTCCCCAGGCGGGCTCTTGCAGAAGAGGCATACCACTAACAAACAATGCGAGTAATTTAAATCTCTAATTAGCATCCTTTGGAATGTCCGGCGGTGGTATACACCATTACACATTGAGCTGTAGGATTTGTCGCTTGATGTGTTCATTTTTACCAGTAGGTATTTACAATTAATTTGAAAAATCATGAAACAATATGAAAAGGTGCAGAAAATTTCCCGCGCTTTTGTGTCTTTTAATCTACATATCTAAACCAACCAACAACCAACACCTACTAATATTATAAATGAGAATGGATGGATGTTTGTTCCACTTGCACTCAAAAACTACTGAACGGATTCGAATGAAATTTGGAACACAGATAGTTTATAACCAGGATTGAGTAATTGGGTAGGTACTTTTTATTCCGATAGTATGTTCCCGTGGGACAAAACGAGAACTATGCGGGTGAAACCACGAGTCGCAGCTACTTTTTAATAAAACCGTTTGCTTGCATTTGACTTCTTTAGAAACAAAACAGGTCAATAATGGATTTTCCATTTTTAAATGTAATTATTCGCCGCTAAAACTCACCAGTAATGAAATTCCATACAACTTTGCTGGCGCCTATTCAAGAGCGGAAAGGTCGAATTTGATCAATGAAAGTTTTCAAATTAACGATACAATTATACTGTGTACGTATGCTAGAGTTAGGTTTGTCTATTATTATATTACAGACGAACAGCAGCGTCCAAACCGCGTGGTCCTGCAAAGAAGTGTTTGTGGTGCGGGACCTGATCGCGCACTTCGAAAGTATCTGGGAGCCGACCGAGGTAGAGAAGCGGCGAGAGGCGGCCATCAGGAGGGTGCTGATGCGGGTCATGAGCAACGCAGCCCCAGCGGCGCCGCGGGCCGCCGGCGACTTGCGAGCCTGGATCTACGTGCACGACCGCGCCACGTGTCACCAAATCGCGGTAAGGGCCAGTGCAGTACGTAATGCAAAGCGAATCATCATTACCTATCGCTTCGACGTTTCAGCACAACAAGCGAGCTGTCAGAGGAAGGCAGCGACGAACAAATTATATTCGTTTGATAATAATGTTATCGGTAAGCGCAGCCGCGGAAGACCGATCCAACGGTGGGCCGACGACATTATACAATATTTAGGTAACACCTGGACCAGATCGGCTCAAAGCCGAGATGAAGGGCGTAAGAGGGAGGCGGCTTATGCCCCGCAGTGGGTTGAATGAGCAGTCTATGATGATGATGTTAAAAAATAATGTTAACGATTCTGTAGACACAGACCCAATAAAACGAAATTTGAGAGCTTTACTTTAATTGACGTCCCTTTCGTTTTCTTAAGATTTGAAAGTAAAAACAAATCATTTGACGGCATAAATTAAAATTTAGATTATTTTGTGCCGACAGAATTAGCCCCAATTTATGGTTCGCAAATGCGATTGACGTTAAATGGTATTGTAAGCTGGCGAATTTGCGAAAATTTAACTAATTTTGCATAGATATATTCGCACAGGGCAAATATTTCATCTGAACCACGAGAATCTGCTCTGAGTTTGGGTGTTTGTAGGAGCATGGTCCTCGTAGTTCCTGATTCCCTAGATGCAGGGAATTGTAGTTAGGGGTCAGGATCCTATGTTTGTGGTCGTGCCGCGATATTAAAAATGTTTACGAGCACTTATCGGTCTTATGCACTGTTTGGCTCAAAAAACTTTACCTTAGCACCATCACTATCCATTAAAATCCTTTTTTATTTTAATAGACCTTGATTTCCTAATAATTTTACATAGTACAACATTTGAATTCATAAGTAAATAGTCTAAAAAAAAAAGTCTATTGTACAATTCCTTTTGCTAAAGATCTTTGCAATTAGTTGAATATTTTTGTTTATAAAGTTTATAAGTGACTGCAGATATTATGAATTATGAGTTTCAAACGCGATGCTGAACGGAAAAAAAAAAACTTTTTCAGGTATCTTGATATAAGTCACAGACAGTTTATAGATCGTAATATTTTTTTTTTACTACTCTTCTGAAAAATTTCCAAATTTTATTATTAAATAACATTTTATAAGGCAGGGTTGATGGATAGTGACGATGGATAGAGATTACAGTTTTTTGAGCCAAACAGTGCGTAAGATTAACCTTACATTGTTCACAGCTGTCACCGAGTAAAACAAGCGCCGATGTCTGCATAGAACTGTGCGAGAAGACCAAAACAGAGTCGCATCTACTGATGTTAGAAGAAGTAATATGTAATGAGTCGATGAGGAGAATTGTCCACAATGACGAGATAGTCCTAGACGTAGTTTTACGTTGGGGCTATTGGGATGAAGACGACCGAAAGGACAACTATTTAGTCGTGAAAGAGAACAGCATTCTTTATGAGCTGGAAGCGCTGAGACACAATGTGACCCTGGTCTGCGGCGAGCTGAAGGTCGCGACGGAGTCCTCGAAGGCGTTCAAACTTCACATGTTCGAGTTCCAGAACGGTTGCTTGTGCTACTTTAAAGACAAACAGGTGGGTGAGGGGTATTGACTCTTATGATCCTTTCCCACGTCTCACAGTTGAAGAAATGCCTTGGTCAGCGTTGGTCCGCGATCCAGGAGAACGAAAACATCTAAAGAATGAGTTCTCCGTTAGGCTCAACCAGGGTCATACCCGAAAATGAGGGCAGACTTTGTAGCGTCTTCTGCAAGAGTCCGCCTGTGGAAGTACCACTATCAACCACCTTTGCTAAATCCCTTCCCGGGAAATCTCAGTAAATCATCTATCACTTTACTGAATCGTGACGTTAACTGTGACTTGACTAGACTATTGACTACCTGAGTGACTGGGACCCCTCACATATATACTTAAAATAATAATAAAAACCTAAATAATTTGCTTTGAGAACAAATCGTGCCAAGCCAAAACACAAAAAAGCTACGTTCAAGAGTCAGTCTGATCTTTTCCGCAGGGTTCGCACAAGATCGAGGAGTGGAACATCAAGGACATCCTGTGGTACGTGGGCCACGAGCCTAAGCGGAATCCGCAGTCTAGGTGGGCTATCACGTTCATACCGAGAAATAAACAGAAACGGTGAGTAGTCGCTTGTTTTTTTTTTTTAATTTGACAATGACACTAATTCTGTTGTTACAAACCGTCACTTTCTGATCTGTCGCAGCAATAAGGTTATGGTTATGGTTGGTTTCAAACTAGAATTAATACAATAACAATTCACTTTACGCCCAGCAGTTGATCAATAAGGCTGAGATGATTATGGTGATTCAGAAAAATAAACTTGTTAGCTGCTTACGTTAAAAGCCTCGTCAAACAGACAGCGAAACAAACGATGGCCATGGCTTTTTTTTGTACGTTCCCTTTTTATTTCTATGGGACTAGATTCAAGCGACAATGTCGGTACATTCATCATCATCATCAACTCATATCGTCCCACCGCTGAGCACGGGTCTCCCCTCACTTTCGTGAGGAGAATTAAGCCATAAACTACCACGGGGGCCCGGTCCGGATTGGTGGATAACATACATTACCTAATGAAAACGCCTTGCCATGCGTTCGGTTAGCTGTATATTTTGTATGCTTGCGGAATCCGTTTCAAAGAACACGTAGAAAAAGCTCTGTGCATGACAAATGTGGAAACAAGACGCTAATCGCCCTTCGGCATGTTACGATTTATGCTTATGTGTTTTGCTATAACAATTTGGATGCCTCGATGCAGCACCTGGCTGAATGTTCACAGCATTTTGTAATTGCATGATCGCAAAGCTTCTGGACTGCCGCTACAAGGTATGTGTGTGATATTTTGGTAGTAGTTTATATATGCCATGTGTAAAGGCTTTCCTTCGGACGATTTCGATCTCCGGAAAAATATCTTTATCCTATTAAAATTATCTAAAAAAATAAGGCAAAGCTAGAAAGCTATAGATCACTTCAAAATGTTTATTAACAACAAATACACATTGGAATTAGGCTTTTTTTAATTTAATTTAATGTAATAACAAGATTTATTGTTAGTTAAATCCTCTCCTAGATTCCTGTCTAGAGGGGAGTAATTATCAAACTATTCCTGTTCGTTTTAGTTTTTGCATGTGTGTGTGAAATTTGAACACTTTAATTGATTACCTCCGGAGCAAAGCCTTACAATAGGTAGTATGTTTCGATAGTAGACTTTTCAGAGTACCCATTTTATGGTTTCATCAGTAGATGTTCTAGGCATGTGATTTTGGCTAGTACCTGTAGTGAGCTTAAAAAAACTTAACCCAGAATTTTTTTTTGCTCATTGTTTAGCATTGCAATTTAACGTGGCAATGCTGCAAGAAGCTGCCAACTGCTGTGGGTTAGAACACTTGGGTTACCTATTAGCCTGCAATAGTTTGTAAGTGGTCCAACTGTCGTAATGTACGTAGAAGTTAATTAGTGTTACGTTGTAGTGGTTAGTTAGAAGTTAATAACGGTTGAAGTTAAAAATCCATCATGCATTTTCGCAAAGTAATACCCAATTGTATCAACTTTACTAGGTACTCGTGTAATGTAGCTTATAGAAGTATAGTGTAGATCAGCGATGCTGGCGCTCGCTTCATTTGAAGGTGTAATGTTACAGGAGCAAGGAGAAGCCCTGGTTCGGCTGCACGATCGCCGGCGCCGTCACCGAGGACCGCCTCAAGTGGATGGTGGCGATGTTGTTCGCACAGCACCCCATCATACTGCCCACCCCCAGGCTAGTCATCACGTAGCCTACAATCCTCCCGGGTTTCTATGAAGTATGGTAACCGCTTCGAATGAACACTCCACACGTGTGTCCTTGTGAATGTGTCTGTGTTGTTTACCTCGGCTATAAGTTTGAGTTATACTATGACTGTGACGCTTTTGGTCCTATAAGTTAAAAAAAGGCAATAGGCGGTACTTACTCGTGATTTCAGTGTTTCCCCTAAAGGAAACGGGATTTGGAATTAGCGGTGAGTTTCTTTGTTAATAATTACTGAATTGTATAATACCATAGCTTATAGAACGTATAGTGCTATCGAGTTAAATTGTATAGTCATAACTTTTTGATATTGCATGAAATCAATGCTATAAATGGATTTTTGTAAATAATAATTAATTACTAATATTATGTATATAAAATAATATAGTTTAGTCGTGCTAGGTTGTTTATCCCCTGTTTTTTTCCAGAACATTGGTTTAAAAATGATAAGTGATTCGATTTTGTATTGTAACAAATTATAATAATATACAATTCGTTAGATTGAAGTCTGATATTATTGGTGCTATAAAATTGTGCAGGTAAGCACAACCTTTAGAATAAAATTATAATATGTTCCTCAAAACTAAGAAAGTACAGTCTACCCTAATGTACACCTAAATGTTAGGCTAGGTTTGTTATATTATTATGATGCACGAACTGCGATATTTATTGCGAAATTGTACAAACTAACTTCCGAAAAATGAGGTGGTTTACAATTTTTCTTGTAGGTAGATAGATATGTATTTGATGTAAATAAACATGCAACGCTGCGCTAAGCTATGGAAGGAACAGTATAAGATATATTTAAAGATCGGTATCAAACGCGGCTGTATGAGTGCATAAGGACAATGGTTCTGCCGCTTAAGACTGCGTCAGTCATAATTATTGTCATTGTGTGTGTGCTTTACATAATATTAACTTAACTTTGTTTTGACTATGGCTTGGCGCAGGGCATGGTGCGTGATATGTATGCGATCTTTGTAACCAATGTATAATTTTTCATTAACACCTCAGTTAGTCGTAAGAAGTTATCAAATAACGACATACTAATGTACCGTTAACGACTTAATATGTACACTTGAGTAAATACTCAAGTATGCAAATTATGTAGGCTTTAACATTTGTTACGTAGCTAAGCGATCTGTGACTTCCGATAGAAAAATAACTATGTTTGCACATTTGAATGTTGAATTTTTGTTTCAGAAATATTTGTTTCGCTATCCTTTCTTTCAAAACCTTAACATCTAGTTTAAATATTTTTTAAATTCCCTCGTTTAATGCATTTATGACCACACCGCCACGTTTTACGTATTAATACTTGCGTATGAAAATTTCAATACAATTTAATTGTAAGTTTTACAGTCTTGTCTAGGTTCTCCTTCATGCGTCACGATTCGGCAAAGTAGTGGACTCTTTACTGCTATTTCCTAAGAGTTTAGGACAGCAAAATGATACGTTTCTAAGGCTTGTATCATTTGCCCACGCTCGTGCAGAACACTTAGAAGTTATTAACGGGCATAGGTTTTTTTTTTAGTTTTGGATTCGTACGATTTATTTCTTTAGCCAGTGTCAAGTTGGAGCATTCGTTGATATGTCAGCAAATAAATATACATTCAGGAGTAGATTGGAAAGTGTGTTCTTCTGTTGATGATGGTATTCGTGCTGGATTTTTTACCGATTGCAATACAACGACACGAACGAACAATACCTATCCACTTGCTTTAAACGCCGTGTTTATTGGAACTTAGTGGTGGTATGCGTGTGTATACTTATATGCCCTGTATTCTGTGCCGGAAGTTTTCCATCGAGTGACCACTGGTTTGCTTTTACCTGCTTAGTGTTAAATAAGACAGAACTGTTACATGACTGTAACCTTTTCAGATTTGGGGGAACTAGTTTCGTGCCTCGAAGACTATGGTTAATAAAGCTCTATTTACGTGAGGAGCTAACGTCCGTATTGATGTCATAATTGTTTGTCTGATGAGGTAGTGTCGGCCGCGGTGTCAGTTTATTAGACAGTCTCTGACGTGACTTAACTTAAGCGATGTAAATCTGCACTTATGTTATAAGTCGTTGTTGTGGAGCTGGAGACGCGAACCCGTTATCGTTGGGTTGCAAAGCGCACAGATAACCGCTCGGCCATTGTGGTTTCCACAGGCATGTCAATATGAAAATAACTACAATGCCCTAAACTGATAACGATGAAATATAATGATCATCACCGACAACCCATATAGTCCCACTGCTGAGCACGGGTCTGCCCACAGGGGCTCGGTCCGGATTAGTGAATAACATACCTACTTCCGAAATATTTCTCGGGTAGGTATGGGGTTTCCTCACGATGTTTTCTTTCACCGAAAAGCGAGTGATATCGTAAATATGCTTTTAACATAAACACATTGGTATGTGCCCGCACTTGGATTTGAACTCACGTCCTTCTCCTTGGATGGTGGACGTTCTCCCACTAGGCTACCACCGCAATAATAATTCAATTAATTGCGATATTATTGAAAATTTAGTTTTCAAATTGGATAAGTTTGTAACTAAATTGGATAAGTTTCAAAATTGGTAATTACATAATTAAGTTTTAACTTTTTGGGGGTATTGTCTTCCTCTTAGAATAGAAATTACATCTCGGGGTGAACAATCCCCATGAAATCTTGGCAGTTGCGATGGTAAAATGTATTATCAGTGAGTATTAAAAGTATTAGCAATATTAGAGAGGTGGTGGCCAAGCGGAAACTTGTGCGTTTTGCAACTCAACGACATCGAGTCCGAGTCTTGGCCCTGCAACTTACGTAAGTTATTTGCAGATTTCCACCGCTCCATGCCTCGGAGGGCACTCTCAGGGTCCCAGACGTTAAATTCATTACCTCAAACGACAAAACAAAAAAAAAAACTAATATTATTTCGAAGTTTTGTTTTTTCATTCGAAAAACGTTATTCACAATTCCTATCAGAAAGTCGTTTTTCGAATGCGAAATGAATCGGGAATAAATTCGTCGGAATCAACTATTGAAATTAAAAAAAAAAAGCTGTGCCACTTTAATACCCAAATCGCCAAGATTAGCAGCATGTAATTCATAAAAAAAAATTTTTTTATTTATCAAAGTTGTATTTTATTCCGCTTCCAATCTACTCCGAATTGTACAGGCGCGTTCACAAATATTTAAAGAGCGATATCGTCGCGTTCAACAGGTTATTTTCGCATCGAGTACTAGGCGAGCAGCATTTGTATGTAGGTGGCAAATTTATCCTCAGATTTGCTACGGGCATGCGAGAAACCACTTTATCGCGCTGTTAATATGATCTCTATTAAAATGAGTAGTACAACCTAGGGGCCGGTTTCCCCGCACCTCAGGACGCACCACCCGCGCTACCTTAGAGAGTCGTATAGGTACAAGTAGGTACGTATCATTATAGTACGCTGTTAGGGACGTATCGCTTACGTGTGGCAAAACAGATATCCGAAATTCTATTTTTAAACATATTGTTACATAATGATTTTTATGTTTTCTTGAACACATTGTCTTGTTTGGCGATTACACTAACAAGTCAGCGCAATACAAGCTAAATTAATTTAGTTGTTAAAAAGCTAAACGGCTTATAATTAGTCAGGTCATTGTTACAGAAAAATGTTTTTATGTTAGGAGACTATCCATAAATTTTGAAGATATTCTGACCTGCATTTACAGATTTTGGGAAAAATGTACAGTCAGCAAGAAAAACGTCATTTTACACAAAAACTTTTTTGATGCCAAACGATCCTGTTTCTTATAAGGATCAAAAGTCGCTACTGGACCGACTGAGGTTTAAGTACTAAAAATGTTATAAATTGCGAAAATCTTTTACCTAAATGTATGGAAAAAGTTGTTGAAAGAAATGTTGGAAAATGGAATAGATCTAAATCTGAGAAATGAAAAATTGACCCTAAATCTAATAATTTCCTACTTCGGGAGTAAACTCCAGTCGTGCGTTGGAACTGATACACATAAACTTTTTTATATGTTTAATTCACAGGCATATAACACAGTGGCTGACCAAACATTACGTATTTATCCGTATCGCAAGTAACACATCCTAGCTTGGGCTGGATCGCATTAAAACGTTCAGTGCTGAAAACACAACTGTCGTGTTTTTCGTAACTTGTCGCGAGTACGGGAAAACAACAAATAATCCTTATTATGAAGCCTTTCGATCGGTATGATAAAGCTACAGGGTGATTATTTTTATCTTGTAACGGGATCGATTCTGGGTTCAACCATGTAATTATTTAAATATCTATGAATGCAGCTTAAATTGTTTTTTAAATTCAAATAATGTCTTTTTTTAGTAAAATGTTCCATCTACAATATTCAAGGTACTTTCCCTCCATGTGGTATGCCACATGAGATGTGGTATGTCCCACGGATATGTCCGTGGGACGGCCTGTATATTTAAATTAACATGAATTTTAACAAGCTAACCATGTTGTGTCTATCAATATGGCGCCTTGCCTACGCTTGACGTCTGTGGTATAGATAGAACTAGCGATTAATATTTGGTCTGCTACTCTATTATATGACTGTGGTTTAATTACAGTTAAGCCAAATTATTCACATTGATTTAAATGAAATAACAAAAACATTTACACTTTCGCTGCCTTTGAGATAGGTGCGTTTTTTGATAAATAGCGGGCATTAAAAAAAAAAATGGCGGGTAGCGAACGTGAACGAATAATAGGTTAGGTACCCCATGCATACTCTTTGCCCTCATTCGGAAACCGGTTAATGACTATCAAGTAATTCGCCGGTGTATTATTTACGTGCAGCGTGCGTAACACGAGAGGGGCCCAAGCACCTGGCGCCGACATCTGACACGCACGGTCCGCAATGGGCATTGTTAATTTTTTTAAAGATTGTGGTTGTTAATTCATTTCGAGGAATTGGCTCACTGACCACGAAACAACAGCTTCTATTGAAGGATCGGTAATTTCAAATATTTATTGACCTTGATTTGCCGGTGATGACGTCAGCGTTGGCATTATGTTAAAATTTACCCAAGCGGCAAGAATGCCTTACCCACTCAAATAAAAGTTACTTGTCATGTAATTACATTTCAGATGAAATCTACAGTTTTATTTTTTATTTTGAAAACGACATTCAGTATTTATTGTATTATGCCGATAGTGATCTCATCGGGTTAAAAACCCAAAATATTCAAATTATTTCTTAAAATAAAATAATAAATATTAAGAAAATGACATAAAAAGTACAGGTCACAATAGTTGAAAAAAGCCCACTGTAATAAAACATAATAACTGAATACACCGGGATCAGTAAATATTATTATAAACTATATACAAACGTAATTATTAAGGGTATCAGTAAAAAAATGAAATAAAATGTATCGATGGGCAAATATCAAATCGTGGCTCCATAGCAAACCAGCATTCATGCTAATAAAACGTTTCTATTATGCCTACATCAGAGGTGCTGTATTCATACACGGTTACTTAGCAACGCATTGCAATCGCACGCTCCCCGTGCGTTACGAACGCGCTTTTAAAAGTCGCCGTGTATAAAGCCATGTAGTTTAATATTTTAGTATAAAACTTACTAATAAGCTGTTTATCTTCATGATTACGTAAGGGTTAATTGTTTCATCCTAAGGTATTTTTCATAATTATTTTACCATAAATGTATAGTTCATTTAATTTCTAATAAAGCTTATGTAGCTATTGAAAAATGTAGCACAATTAGATCAGCTAAATCTTTGTTACATTCCGTGGCTTTTTGAAAGTTATGAAAACTGCGGCTCGCCGTGCGTTAGAAGTTATGACAGATGCTGTTGCCATCAGTTGATTGGATAGCAATAGAATATATGTAATTTCCCTACGGATTGAAACAAAGATACAATCGCCCTGCAGATAAGGTTTTAGTTCTTCATTTTCCTCACGCGCCCTATATATTGGCGGTAACTAAGTATGTATTTTGTATTAGTTTAACGTTTAAGAAGTTTGATGTAAGGGACCATTTCAAAAGTAGGTATCACTTCTGAATAATATTTAATAAATCTGTATTTAATCAAATAGATTAACCAAGTAACATTGTAGATTGTAGAAGTTTAACAATATATTAATAACAGTAATTTTAGTTACAATATGGGCTTATCGTAAATATAAAGCATATCTTTGATCAACAATAATCATTTTGAATTTGGAGTGTATGCCATACAATATATTTAAATGCCCTCTACGAGGCTCAAAGATTAAACGTCCTGTTTAAAAAACAGGCAATAATAATGTTAACCATAATATTGTGATTAAAACATTGCCAAAGTTTACAAATAAACGTTGAATAAATTGTCAATTGCCATTAATATTATAGGCTTTTGAACATGGGTTATTATTGTATTCTATACATATATCTATTATGTGATTAAAGTAAAACTATTCAACAGTATAAATGTGTATGTTTTAGAAATTTTTACATATTTTTATACAAATTCTTATAATATTATAAACAAAGATAATACTGTGGTGGTTATGCATATTTGAAAATATATATTGTATTACAAATCTGCCTTATTAATACTTCACCCGCAAACACCTATCTAGCTTCTTAAGACGATTCAATTAGTACTGGTTCTAGTTCTTATTATCTTAAAGTTTGGTTCTGTGTGACGCAAGATGGCCGTCCCGCGTTCAGTAGAACCGTCCCAGAATGCGCGGGACAGCCTCGCTTTCTAAAAGTCCGTAAATAGTCCCGAAAATTATCTAATGAGTAAGGCACGTCCCGGGTTTTATCCCTTCTAAAATTTCTGATCTAGAATACACGTTAACACGATTAGCAATAGTATCACTGGGAAAACGACTTAATTGTGAAAGGATTTACTGGTAGCACCTAAATCAAGAATAGAAAGAAACGCGAGATATACCTATAACCCAATTAATATAATTGAAGTGTCTGTCTACCATTTCAAAATGAATGCCAAAATTTAAACACAAACTATACCTTATAATAAATTACAGTTTTTATTTTTTATTTTTTGTCTGTCTGTCTGTCTGTCTGTAATTTATCCGCTCAAAGAATTCAATAAAAACATTCCGGGATATAGGGACGGATTAAAACATAAATTTTAACTTAAATTTTCGTTTCGAGAACTTGGAGTATTCAGAAGATATGCAGTTACAAGTATATTTGTTTAAGCGCTGCGCGAACGAAGTCGCCGGTTACAGCTAGTTACATATAATCCGCAACATGAAACCTATAGGCAGGTGCACATAGGTATTTTGAGTAAATAATGTTCGTCTCTTTTCAGATATTTTTCGTCATGACTACCATAGTCATCACAAGGCGGCATCTTACTATACAAGTATATAGTTATACAGCTACATTAAATACTACTTTCATACCTAAAAACTCTATAACCGGTAACTAATAAAAATAATTGTAAAAAAAAACTGACTGCGAATAATACTGAAACGTGAAATGCAGTTGTACGCTTTGCAGTCGAAAGTTGATGGTGATGCCTCCGACTGCATTGCACGTTTTGTAACACATAGCTTCTTACCAAATTGCATGATTCTAGGTCAACGTAAAACGTAAGTACCCTATAGGTTTTGGTTCCCTTGTGGAATCGTAAGATATGCGAAAATATGCGCTATACACGGTCATGTCTTCTGATCGCGTTGACTTACAAGTTTGATTTTTTCACAGGTGAAAGAACCTGTAGACCGCGTTCTAAGGCCCATACTACATGGGCGGTTCTCCCGCTGCGGGAATCCGCCCCTGAACCGCGCTAGATACAATCTGATATAAATAGTGAAGTGTGAAAATGATTATCAAATTTAAAGTGACTATTGGACAATTCCAATCGCAGAAGGTAAAATTTACTTCCTCAGAAAACTTTTATTTTGAAGTGAAATGCAATGCCAGTGAATTAAACAATAACAATAATATAGGGACAACGGAGTTCATACAATAATCGTCCTTGTTCAGCAATACGTACTGGATAGTTCGCTATACTTTTCCGAAAATACAAAGACATGCTTTTCGAAAAAAAAAATGCTACCATTCATCTTTTAATAAATACACTGGAGAAAATGTGAATCGCATCCGAAGCCGTGCATGCCGTGCTACTATTGACTTCGAAGTGAAGAAAGTGAATCCCAATACTTGTCGATATGATAGTGATGTAAAGGATAATTTCACAGCGCTGATAAAACCTACAACCTGATGAAACCTACAACTGTTTTCACGAATATTTCAAATCATGTATGTCACCAGCGGCAGCAATGACTCTCCATGAAATGATGTTATTAGAAAGTGATGGAAAAGGAAGTGCCTATTGTCCTGGCGAATGCTCAACTAAACCCAAATCAAGTGCATTATGTTTATAAAACTGTCGTGACAACACATTTGGAGATGGACAGGGTCTGAGTACTGAAGAAACACTTTAGTAATTTACAGAACTACAAGAGCAGGGTTTCATACTTGGTTACAAAAACCATAAAGTAATTGTTGCCATCAGTCCGAGAATGCAACGAGTTTTCTTGTCTGATATAACCAATAATAATCTTTTTATTGACACGTCTTCATGTGATCAAAGTGATGCAGCAATAATGTTTTTTATAACTACAGACAAATTTGGCGCTTTCCCAATCGCGTGTGCTTTTCACACATCGCAAGATACCGCAAACAAAACACTAGTTTTTCTCATGATGAAGGAGCCTTAGAAAATATCGATGAGAATAAAAAGATGAATCCAGGATTAAAAATGACGGATGACAGCGCAGCTGAAAGCAATGCTTTAAATCTGTGTTTCCCGATTCTCGTCTTTTTCTTTGTGGTTTTCACGTTGGTCAGGCATTTTGGCGTTGGATTACTTTGTCCGGACATGCAATTGATGTTTCGAAACTCCAAGATACCATGACATCTTTATCTAAATTGATGTTTGCCAAAAGTGAAGAGATGAGAGTGATGGCTGAAGAACTTTACGAAGAAATGATTTCTAATGAATATATTAAAAGCTGTGAAGATTTATCTGGCACATCAAAAATGTATGGGAAAGGTGTACAGTAAACAGAATTGATACTTTGAATAGAGGGAGTAACACAAACAACTACACAGAGGCTTATATCAAGGATATTTAAAGACGTAAAAACGTGGGCATTGATTCATTAATATATTCCAAAAATACCAGTCCAGGAGACTAATGTCGTTCGCGATTTCCCGTGAAACTCGGCATATTTATAACTTTACAAAATGACAATAAATTTGAACCAACTAATACGTGTAAACGAACACTAGAGACTCTAGACTCTAGTAGAGTCTATATCAAAAGAAACGTACACAGTCAGCCTTGATTCAGCATGCTGCGGCTGTGTCAGCGTTCAAGGCGGAGCATTTTGTATGCATTTATGCGCCGTTGAATAGAAATACGGAATTATGTTAAAAATGTCCCCAATATTGTCCTAACAGATAGAATGCGCAAAAATGGCTTCAAATGAAGTACTGGATGCCGAGTTGTATCAAAACATATAAATATGTATGATCTACTGAACCGCGAAAATTCCGAATCCATTGCATTGGATGATGGGATTCTAAAAATTGTAATCCCTACCAAGTTCTTCTATTGTTTCTAGTTTTAGTCAACATTCTCCCGTAATGTTGAAAAATACAACGGACCTATTGCCCAGATGGAACAGAATTTAAAAATTTGCAAATATTTTAAGCAAAATCCTAGTGCATTTAATTTAAAAGCAATACTGATAATGAACAGTACAAAAAAAAAACTACAGCGCAAAACACACAAAATTTTTGTATATAATTATTTCAAAAGAATTAGTACGATATATACGAGAGACATCCGCCTCCAGACAACCTCCACGGCAAGAAGAGTCCCAGGCTCATATTTTAAAAGTAGGAACAGACTACAAAGGGGAAGGCTAAACAAAAGTGGAAAGTC
The DNA here is from genome assembly GCA_912999815.1 of Campaea margaritaria. NCBI lineage: Eukaryota > Metazoa > Arthropoda > Insecta > Lepidoptera > Geometridae > Campaea > Campaea margaritaria. The sequence goes on from OU538788.1 coordinate 16,371,885, forward strand.
TGAAAAGTGCTTACCTGGTCACCTCCTGATCTCCACTGTGAACGGTAGAAACAGGTAAGTATAGAGATTTTTTTTCCATTCCAATGTCAATAAAAACCCAAAGTGTTGAGACGTTAGGATCCTCAAGATTACGGTGACGCAGACGCCATATTTAACCAGTCAAAGATCCTAAGTGGTCGATCGAAATTAATGACGATCATAGAAACACCTAAAGATAATTTTCAAATAGCTATTCAATGATAACCCCGCTTAATATAGATCGTAAACGTTTTCTTTTTTCACTAAATAGTCTTTAGAACGCCACAAAAGAACAAACATACATACATAGGTTGATAAACACGATAACCTCCTTTGCGTCGCGCAGTCGAGTAAAAATCACTTTTAAGTTATTTTAAGGTTCGAAGGGTTTCCAGCGAATTTACTGGGCATTCGAGACGTTAAAACCATATTTTTTAAAGTTTTGGTGGCACTACCTGTAATGGGCAGGCGTGGCGCTTACCATCGCGAACGACTTGTTCGACTCGCTACTTTTGTAGCATAAAAAAAACTAAATCATACAACGGATCTGTTATTAACAATCTAACGCTTTCTCAAGGTTATAATAATTACTCTGGAGAGTTTCGAAATCCTGGGTGTTATAGAATTGGTATAACAACGGAAAGTTGTGGGTGAGTTGGGCGGGGGGCGCTATTTATTCCCTCCCTCCCCCTCGTACAAAGATTCTGTTACACTCTTACAATATTCTGCTATCCTGGTACATGAGGGGCAACCCGGTGACCCCGTTGGAGGCTGCGATGAGGGTCAGAAAACGGAGCAATGAACTTTGGTAACCTACGTGTATCAACTTCTCAGCGTTCCTGTCGCCCTGGTATTTTGTACCGCTTATATTGATCTGTAGTTGGATTGCTTATGTTGATGAAAAGCGAATTTAGTGTATACATACTCCTAGCGATTCTGTGGTCCTGGAGTTTGTACTGTGATTATAGATTTTAATACGTGTTGATGTTATTGCGAATTTAGTTCTCTTAGCGATTCCGTGGTCCAGAAATTTAAAACATACATACGGCCTTTTTCTCGTTGGGGTAGGCAGAGACTACATCTTTCCACATGCTACGATCCTGACACACTTCTTTCGCTTCTTCCGCTTCTATAAGTCCCCTTATACATACTCGCTGGTTATAGGTGCTTTTGACTTGACCTTTCGTTAGTACGTCCTTGATTTGATGCAGGTAAGTTCGCCTATGTCGACCCCTACTGGCTAGACCTTTCATACCAGATCCGTGAATCTGTTTCGTCAATCTTTCTTCATCCATCCTCTCCAGATGTCGAAACCATCGAAACATCACTTTCTCAATTTTTGTCTCTACATCTTCTATCATTACATACTGTTCCCTTATCACGCTGTTCTCCATTTTGTCCACCAGAGTCACTCGAATCATACTTCTCGGACTTTACATTTCCACGGCATTAATTTTACTCTTATGCTTCTTCTGCCATACCCAGCATTCACGACCATACATAAGTGTAGGCACCAACACTCCCCGGGGTCCAACCAGACGTGCCCTTTTAGACACTTTCTGACTGCTCACAAAGTTATGCGGTGCCCCATTCACTTGGTTTCCTGCCAATACTATTTGCTCAATATCAATATCATATTTTCTATCTCTTTGACTTAACTTTGAATTTGCGTACTTGGGGTACGCAAATTCTTTCATTTGTTCCTCTCTGCTTCCTTCAATCTTAACTTAACAAACTGTAATTGTTTCTTCTTTTACAAAAAGCATTAACTTTGTCTTGCACACGTTTATTTTCATCCCTTTGCTTTTCAAAGCATCATGCATATTAACGATCATCTGCAACTCCTCATCCGATGATGCTAAAATAACATGACCATCAGTGTACATGATCCATTTGACAGTTAAATCATTTATTCTTAATCCATACACATTACACAATCTCTTTCAAATCTGTCAAGCAATTTCCATGAATAGGTTGAACAGCCCGGTGATGCTACACATCCTTGCCTAACACCTTTTTGGATCTTAAACCAGTCCGTGCAAGCTCCGTTTATTCTGACACAAGCACTGGAACCCTCGTAGAGTGATTTCAGTGCTCGTGTCAAAATGCCGCGCACTCCATACATAGATAACGTTGACCACAACCCATTCTCACTACTCTGTCATAAGCTCTTTTCAAATCCACGAATGCGCAATAGACCTTCTGGATTTTGGCCAAGCATTTTTCGGGTATGCTTCTTAAGGAAAAGACTTGACTCATGCATCCCATTCCTCTCCTGAAACCAGCACAGTGCGTTTTTTTTAAACGACTTACTACTTATTTCGCGCCAACCGTAAATCATTCTTTTCTTTTTTATGTTGAAATATTTAGCACTAATGCACTGTATAGCTCAAATATGTTGATAAACACTGAAATCATCAGTTTGACGGTTTATTGACAGAAACGAAACACCCTAAAAGTAATTTTTACTCGACTGCGCGACGCAAAGGAGGGTATTGTGTTTATTGGCCTATGTGTGTACGAGTATGTTTGTTCTTTTGTGGCTCTCTAAAGACCAAACGCGTGGGCGAATTTTGATGATTTTTATGACAATCGATTTGTCTTAATCTTGTGAATGTCACTAAAGACGTGAAAGTAACCTAAATTCAAAACGCAAATCTTGTTGAACTTTGGTAAGACGTTCTAAACAACACGGGAGAACAGCTTTAAATTTTCATTAAGGAAGAAAAATAATGAAATAAAACTCAAACAAAAAAGTGGCGGGAAGTAATAATTGTTGTCAACCTAATATCACCCTTAAACCGATCTCTCTAAAGTTCCCCCTCCCTTACCCTATGAAAAATTCAGAGAGCTCCTCGCTATGTGTGTGCCCCTGGTACAAGGGGCTCTTTTTAGCGGCAGTGAACGCAGCCTTTCGTCGGCGTGTCTCAAATTTAACCGAGCTCCAGTACAGTACGATCGCGGCTTTATAATTCCCCTTTACACTGTGGTACAGTTACCGGGAGTTTTGAAAAGAACACAAAATTATACGTGTTTAGGATTAGCATCATTTAAAATTTATTCTGCTACAATTACTAAAAAGGCCGGTAAGGAAAAGGGCCATCGAAATATTTTTAATGCAAGAAATAGTTATAAAAACAAATGAAACTAATAGATAACGCATGTAGAAAAACTTCCCTGTCAACTCGCGGTGGAAACTTGGTAACATTTTCAATCAAACGCTAGCAATTTTTTAGCATACCGGCGCCAGGACTTCAGTTTCGCTAAGGAGCTCTCAATCAAACACGATGTGAAACCCCTGATTTTAGAAAACAAACTTTATCTCAATGTCACTAAAGCTCAAAATAGCATTTTCAAAGAAATAAAGTAACACCTCAGCCCATCCTGAGAGCTCCTCGCCGGTGTGTGTCCTTGGTACAAGAGACTCGCTTTATCGGTTATGAACGCAGCCTATCGCCGGCGTCTCTCAAACCAACCGAGCTCCAGTACAGTACTATCGCGGCCTTATAATTCCCCCTTACCCTGTGGTACAGTTCTCGGGAGATTTTGAGAGAACTCGAAACGACACGTTTTTTGAAGTCGTATCATTTGGTCACACTCGCGCACGTTATCGAACATTTTATTCAATGATTATTATTTCACTAAAATTAGGTACATATTAACTAAGATAGCAACTCTTTATGCACTCCAAGACATACAAAAGAAGGGCAAAAGTCTCAAATTGAATGAATGACGAAATAATGTGCATAATAATAACTTTTTATTACGGGTAACTTAAGAAAACATAGTAACTACTAGAATATTCATCTAAGACCCATATGATAAACTAGCTGCGCCCCGCGGTTTCATCCGCATAATTCCAGTTTAGTCACAATAACTCTGTATTTTCCGGGTTAAAGACCTTTATGTTTTTTTAGAACTTTTATAGGGGAGCAATTTCGTCATACATAATTTTTGCGTAACTTTAACCGTTTACGCAGCGCACGCAACAAAAGTTAGACGTAGTCACGTCAAAAAAAAAAACAACAAACATTGTTAATTTTACTTTTACATTGCTTTGATTATAATTGAGCGGTGGTAGCCTAGTGGGAGAACGTCCACCTTCCAAAGAGAAGGTCGTGAGTTCAAATCCCAATGCGGGCAAGTACCAATGTGTTTCTGTAAAGCGTATGTACGTAATTATCACTCGCTTTTTGGTGAAGGAAAACATCGTAAGGAAACCCACATACCTACCCGAGAACTATTTCAAAGGTAGGTATGTTATCCACCAATCTGGACTGGCCCCCGTGGTGGATTATGGCCTAATCCTCCTCAGGAAAGTGAGACGATATGGGTTGATTATGATGATGATGATGATTATAATCATTATCCTAATAATAAGTACCCGAAATGGTAGGATATTGTATCTTAGGAGCGTTTGCAGTGTTACACATGCTTGATTATTCTCTATTATAAGCTTTTTATTTATGTTTTTTTTAATTGAAAGTTGTATAATTGATCCGCCATTAGCCCCAAAGTGTTACAGATCTTATTATTTAGCTGTAGCATCAATATATTTTGAAATATTCGAGTAAAATGCCGAGACTGGAGAGACGAAAGCGTGCCCGTCTTTGGAAACGTCTCCAAGCGGCTCCGTGGCGTAATGGATAACGCGTCTGACTTCGGATCAGAAGATTCTGGGTTCGAATCCCGGCGGGGTCGTGAGCTTTTTTTTATAATTTTTTGCATTTTTTTTAATGCTTTTGAGTACTTAATAACCCAGACGTTTATCCAATCTAATACTTATGGGGATAATTTGAATGGAATTTTAAAAATACTAAATTATGATACTTTGCCCGATTAAAATCCCTCAAAGCGCCCAACGCCCTCCTGGACGTCAGCCCAACATTTGATCTGTTTGCGGACCAATGGTAGGTGATTTTATCAGATTGTCTGAAGTATTGTGAGATGAATGCATGCTACTTATTTCTATTAATAATTTATTGTTTTCTGATTATTTTCATTAATTTGATTTTTAGTTTTCTTTTGATATGTCAATTAATATATAATTTTGGTTTGACATTGTAATAATACCAGCAAATAATATGTAATAATTGGTGTAAATGGTTATACCGTATCAGCTGTTATTGTTTATAAATAAATAAATTAACGGCCTCCATAGCGTTGTGGGTGATGCCTATGAGCCGACTGCGAAGTGTGAGGTGGCGGATACGATTCCCTCACAGGGCAAATATTTGTGTGAACCGCTAGTATTTGCTCGTAAGTCTTGGTGTTCGTAGGACCATGGTCCTCGTGGTTCCCGATTCCCTAGAAACAGGTAATGCTAGTTAAGGGTCAGGCTCTATGTAAGTATTTAATCGTTTCAATTCATTAAAGAGTCTCGAATAAAATATGTAACGTAGTTGTGAAATGAAACGAAAGATATGAATTGTCGTCAAACTCTGCTATCCAGTTGTTGTTATTGGCAGTTAGTTTCAAGGTCAGTTACGCTTAAAGAATTTATCTCCTGAGTTAGTTTTGCAAAAATATATTCAGTGTACAGCCGTAGTACTCCTATTGGCTATGTGTAAACTTAAAAGTCACTCAAGTTAAGCAATACAGGTTGCGATCGGTAATTTGATGGGTGACCGCCTGGTGATGTTTGGTTTTAGTCCTTGTTTTATATTGCGTCGCCTTAATTTTACTGTTAACCCTTTGAATTGATCCCGTGCATAGAAATTGCATTCAACAGATATCGTCCGTCGAAAGCCTAGAAAAACCTTGCTATGGAACTAAGGTATACAATTTTTTTGATTGTTCGTTAAAACCAAATGTATGGAATTTAAAATCCCTGCAGCTCAGGTGTAAGCCTGGATTACAAACACCAATTTTTAAGAAAAAGTTTCATTTAACTTTTTAAATTCTTATTACAGTGCTTGTTTCGAAACAAAGCTTTTTGTATAATAAAATAGCTCCGAACAATTATAAAATAAGTTATTGTTATATAGGAAATGGGAAAGAACGCGGTGAGCGAGATGAGGCGCTACTACAGCCGGAAGGTGGTGGATGTGCTGATCAAGGTCACCAGGCGGACGCTGGACCTGATCATCAAGCAGTTCTCTGCTGACAGCGACCATGATCTTGGAGATGATGGTAAGTGCCGGTTTTCTTAACCAATTTTAATTAGACTGCATTTTTTTGAATTTACAACCACAAATATTTGGCTATGAGTCAGGGTGTTTGTAGGACCATGGTCCTCGTAGTTCCTGATTCCCTTGATACAGGGAATTCTAAGTAGTATGTATTTATGTGATATATAAATGCGGTAAATAAATTTCCCCAATCGGTTACAATGGACGTGGTTCAAATCCCACTTGCGGTAAAAAAATATCATAGCGATAGTAGCCCGAATCGTACCCCCCCCCCCCCCCTAATATCTATGAATAAATTATAATAGTTTACTATAAAACAAATGTTCTTTTGAGTTAAATTTGCTTCATTTTCAATATTCTGCATTAGTGTGCAAACATTACTGTGTTTAATTACTGGGCATATGAGACTTTCAGAGTCGATGTCTCAGGGTGACGAGGGCATTGCAGTGCTGCGCAGGATTATGCAATGCAATGTTCTGGGTGGCACTGTAACTGATGTGGGCAGGCGTAGTGGTGCTTACCGTCAGGTGAACGACTTGCTCGTCTTGTCACTCAATCAAATAATTAAAAAGTTCGTTTTTTTGGAAATGCCGTTTATGTATTTTCCATTATATCTTCAATCTAGTCCCTGTACCGTCTGAGCTGGTTCTTCATTTCATTAGCAGAAGCGCATTTGATCGCTCAACGGGAATTAAGTTCCATTCTCATTTCCGTCATATTCAGCGTTCTTCGATAGCTGGGAATCGTAACTAACATGCCAGTTGTACTCCTCGCCAGGAATTTATCATTTTCGGAAACTGTCATTTTAGGAATTTGTCATCTTAATTGACGATTTTAGAATACACGTTCTCGGAAATTGTCGTTTTCGGAAGTTGTCAGTCTAGGAAGTTGTCGTTGTCGCCCCGAGGGCTCGGTAGAAGGGTCCGAACAGTACCCTATTCCTGTAACAAAGCTGTTGTTTGTATGTTAGCATATTTGTGAAACATTACTAAACTATCGAAGAGCTTAATATCTGGCGCGGTTACCCTGCGATGGTATTGAGCGAAGCGGTATCAGGGCGTAACTTTTGGTGCCAGGCGGTACCCGCTGTGGACTGAGCGTGACATCACGCCACTTCCAAGGGACAAACTAAATTACTTTTAACATTAATAAACCATATTGCTCTAATTTACCATACTTTCTCTTTCTTTTAATAAACCTCTGGAAACGTCCCCGTAATGTGTACTATCAGTTGTTTTTTAAAACCGCATCATGACGGGTGACTTTTTTTGCGGTCGCGATCGTTTCTTGTTTTTTGTCAAACTTAATTAATGTCGTGACGTTTACGTTAATTGGATTCGCTCGGGGACGTTTGTGATCGCTCGAATAGTAATAAAATTGTAAAAGATGGAAGATAAAGATATAAATAAACCTAAACAATTGACGGAGGAGGAGATTAGTAAGGTGGGTACCATAGAGGTGGAATGTGAAGGTTTTCGCATGTGACGTGTCATGCACGCCGCAACGTGTGGATTCGCGTGTGTTTATGCTAATGGGTACTGTGAAATACCACAAATTGAACTAACTTTGGTGGTGTGGCTCGTAAATAAAGCCCCAGTAGTGACGACGGCTTATTTTAGTGAAGCCCTTGTGTACCAACGTGCCACAGAAGCAGTGGTGGTATATGGAATGATAATAGTATTGTACACGGTGCGGTGTGGTAGGTATGTGATGATTACGATGACTTAGGCAAAGTATTTTACTTCTATACACGAAACGGAATTCGTTGAGATGATGATTCAAATTAAAAATAGAACAGAAATAAATAGAATAAATTGTTATTAAAAAAGTCGACTGCAACCAAATCAGAAGAGGTGCAATCAAGCTTAGTTATGATTTGGCAATGAGAAATTTTCTTTTTTTCTTTTTATTTGACTGAGTGACGAGACGAGCAATTAGTTCGCCTGATGGTAAACGCTACTCCTGCCCATAACAGTTACAGAGACACCCAGAATGTTGCATTGCATAATCTTTTCGGCGGGTGACGAGCGCAGTGCAGCTGCGCTCGTCACCCTCAGACATCGGGTCTAAAGTCTCATATGCCCTGTAATTGAATTATAGGTTTTTTATTATTGGAGCAGATCGGCTCAAAACCAGGATAAATGATGGCTCAAAACCATCCATGGCTTTTGACCTGCAGTGGGTCGAATGAGCTGTCTATGATGATGATAAATATTATTTCCACTTTTGAATGCAATACTAACCAGCTTTTTGCAAACCTAGTAAATAGATATAAATTGCCTGGAGCATAAAACGTTAATACCGGCTTAACGATGTTTTGGCTGGAATAAGTGAACTATATTTTTGGAATGGTCTCGCTATTTAGGGTCCCTTCGGAAATCCAATATGGACACAAGACATAATGCCGTATATCAAAATCACTTGCTAAAATCCATCAAGATAATGTTGCAAAGAAACATAATACTTACATCCCCACACCATATCCCCCTTCAAGGCAGTCGGATAAAAATGGTCAATTAGCTAATCGATATGTGCCCACAGGGTTTCTATCAGCGTATTACATTGAAAAATGCAATTAAACCATAAAATATGAATGAAAACGACAAATTAGAACGTATAATTATATAGCTATTTATACATGTAAAAATATGATGAATAATTAAAAATATTCTGCTAATACGAATAGGCTTCTGTTCTTGAATGAGCAACCAAATTTTCAAGCCGATTATCATCTGCGAATTCTAACAAGAGCCTCGTGCCATGCCATCTCTCTCAAAACGGTGGAAACTTATTTGTAATGCTAAATACTGCTTCTTCATTGACGTAACAGAACTCCACAAAAGCAGTTCAAGGTCGAGCAATTGGTTTTTTTGTAAAGACTGTATAAGACCGAGATATTACGTATTTACATCTGGCGGATATCTTTTGTTTGGTCACCCCTTTTTGGATTATTTGGTTCCCCTCTCTGGTTTCTGCTTTGTTTGTCTCTGACCCCCTGGTCTAGCAAGTTTTGCAGGTGTCCTGACATCCAGCTGGTTTCGCTGTGGTTATCTATTTATCTCTTTGTGTTTGTACTAGATAGTCGCAAGATAATGCTGGAAATGTGTTTGGCTCTCAATTAGCAATGCTGCATGCAGTTAAAGTACGATAGATAACCCCATGACACCAATATGCATCGCAATTCACCGACCAGTTTGGAGTAGGCATATCGTTTGTCTGGCTTAATTTGTTTAATGCAGTTAGGACACCTCAGAGTCAGCGGCCATTGGGCGGTCTGACTACCTCTGACCCTAGGGGCTAACACTACCTTTCGCTTGAGCAACCAATCTGTGCAATAGTATGAGTAAATGCTATTGCACCCGCGTTTTTATTTAAGTCAAGCAGCCCGAGATAAGCCCCTGTGCAAGATACAAATACTGGCTTACGCGGAGTGCGGTCACCAATAAAGCTATTTGTTTATTCCTAAAATTCTACAGGTTTTCCTATAACCTAACTTTCCCTATTAAGCTAGTTCTAGTCGGGCTTTAAGTTGGGCAAGAAATAGCACAAATTGCGTGTAAAAGGCTAATGTTAGAAGAGCTGATTATAAAATTCAACATGAAATTGTTTCTGGCAAGCGACAAGGCCTAGGTAATGCCTATCGAAGAATTGGGTTATTTCTCGCTCACATGGAAGTGTGATGTGTTGCCGACTACTTTGCTGCCTATTGTGCCGGTTATCACTCGATTTAGTTAACACTTGCTGTTGCCAGAGAGTGACATTACGTTTTTACTTCTGCTAAAAGTAAACTTTTAGGGGTATATCGGCGATATTTGATAATTTTCACTTGTCAAAGAATCTTTCAGCTTACATTTAACTTTGCGTTGTGTTAGTTTAAAATTCTAAGTTACAGTACATTGCGTTAAATACTCGCGTGATAGTTTCTATCGCAAGCAATACTAGAAATTATTGGAACAGACGATTCGTTAATTAAATACAAATCTTAAAGGCGGCTATCGGCGGAGTTTTCAAAATATATACCAATAATAAAATTAAAGTGTCTTTTTGTGAAATCAAAACTGGCAAAAAAGTGAATTGAGGTGGTACTTATTTATTAAAAAAATTAAATGACGTGTTTTTTTTTATTTTGGTTTCGTAATTTTTGTCTTGAATAAGCTCTGAACGGACGTCAATTAAATTTTATTTATTATTATTATTTATTCTTTAGCACACAAAACAAATGTACAAGGAGTGCTTAATCTCTACCGGTCATCCTGGAGGTGTAGTAAAATTTTCCGGGATCAAAATGGGAATTTTGACTTAAATTTTTGTTTATGTTCCATTTCTAATAAAAAAATAATTAAAAATTACTACCCAGTTAAAATAATACAAAAAAAAAAAACAAAAGTGCGTGACCCCGCCAGGATTTGAACCTGGAATCTCCCGAACGATGTTCGATCGCGTTATCCGTTGCGCCACGGAGCCACATGCTGTACCCTCCGAATCACGGGTACGCTTTCTTCTCAGAGCTGTCATCGTTTTTCGCTTATAATTCGAAATATACTGATACTAGACTTACAAAATAAATTCTAAAACACAATGGGGCCAATGGTAGACCGATTGATATCCTTAGATTATAAAAAAAAACCTTTGCAACATTCGATTTTAATGTTCAGCCTTCTTTGTTCACAGCTAGTATTATACAAGTACTTAGTACATTATGTTAGAATCACAAATTAATATAAATGACAAATTCTATTTTCACCCTGGACACAAAAGGAGGGGTATTATATCTAGTTATAAGTTAATCGTGTGTATCTGTGTCTGTCTGTGGCATCGCAGCTCATAGCATAGTTCGAAATAGGTAAGATTTGTTTGGGGATACAAAATATGGAACATATTCCCGGTAAATAGCTAGTAAACACGGTCACAGCTAGTTATTCATATTATAATTAATGCTTTTAAACAGTTTCACGTATTTTCAGCTAATGAGATACTCGAAATGGGATCGATTAGGTAGCTTTTAAAGTTTTTGAAAAGACGATCTGCCGTAAAAGATCTATATAATCAAGTCGGTTAATTTATTGAATACCTATATATGGGAGCATCTATCCAACAACTTTGACATTAGTGGTTACCTTAATTAATAAACTAACATCATTCTATAGTGATCGTATCAGTATTAGATACCTCTATTTCTATAATCACAAAGATAGCTTGGCGATTACGCCATGTTATCAATTACGTCACGGGACCGCTTGAAGAACCCTTCGAAATACGTACACGCTTTCGTCCCTCGGCTATGATTTTTCTCTATTAATTCAAAATAGACAATAAACTTAACAACAATCTGGGCGTAATAGCGGCCCGTTTATTTATCTATTCTATTACATAACATAAGATGGTCAGATATACTGTCAGAATGCTTGCATTTTTATGAAAGAGAGTGAAAGTGCAACTTTGAATGTGTATTTTGTAATAACTGTGTTGTACTGTGTGTAGTGTAATAATTCTTAGAATGTTTTCATCGATTGTTGTGATTGGCTGCGGCCGTTTCAATTGGAATAAATAACAATATTTGCTAATAAGATTTAATTGTTAAGTCCCTTCCGTTCCCGTAGGTTATAGCTAATCTAAACCAATAATAAAATTGAAGCGTATGTGCGTGATATCAAAATTTCCGAAAAGGCTTAATAGATTTCAATGAAACTTTTCGTGTATGTTCTCCACCTCAATACCAAGCAGGGTTGAGGATCTACACTAATATATAAAGCCGAAGAGTTTGTTTTTTTTGTTTGAACGCTAGGATCTCAGGAACTACTGGTCCGAATCGAACAATTCTTTTTGTTTTGAATAGTCCATTTATCGAGGAAGGTTGTAGGCTATATAACATCACGCTACGACCAATAGGAGCGGAGCATCGATAAAGAATGTGGCAAAAACGGGGAAAATATATTGCTTTTAAGAGAGTTATTGCGGGAAAACTTGAATTATGCGGGTGAAACCGCGGGGCGCAACTAGTATAAATATAAGCGCGCGACCACAGTCTCGGGCACAGTTAGTATATTATAAGAGTACATGTAGAACAGTGAGTTCAAAATAAAAATCAATCAAATCAAAAAAACTATATATTATATGGCCCTTTAGAGGGCAGTCGCGATAATTAACTGACTCTTATATCAAATTTGGAATTAATATAATGTAGAAAATCAAATCTAACAATTACGTTGCTTATTATATTAATTACCGTGCTCATTTCAGTGATTATTAAAACTTATCGCAACAAAATTGTTTGCTACCATGCCAAAAATTACTTATTATTTAAATCGAACCATGTTCTGTGTAATGTATGCCTGCATACAAAATAATGTGGCAAATTCACCATGCATGCTCACCGACGATCCACGTTTTGCCAAAGGTGATTATTGGAGTGAAAACACCATTCGTGCCACCCCGTCCTATAAACACCTCGCTTGTTTTGTCGATAACTTTACACCTTGTAGGTATCGTGTTAACATCTTTGCCACGGCCACAGAAACCCTTACGTGACTGGCCACCACCTTCAGAAGTGCTTGTACTGTAATGCAAATTCTCGACTTGTTTTTAACCTCAATGCGATCCTTAACTTAAGGAAAAGCAACTGTAGCGAACGGAATAGAACCTAACAAACCATACGTCCCAAACGTATGTTTAAATCGTTTTCAACCAATTAAACCTGTCGGTGTTTTCGCAGTTTAGCCTTGTTGATTTGAGTGATGAATGTGAACAAACCAAGTGTGTTGGAAAAGTCGGAGGCCAGAGAAGAGTTTGAGAACCAACTGCGATATGCGTTCGCGAAGTTCGACAATGTGGAGGAGGATGAAGAAAATTCTGAGGTACCTACTTAAAGATATTATGCTAGACGAGATAAGTGCCATTTATATCCTCGTAAATTATATTCTTAAAGACTTTCTGGCACGAAAACACTTCAATTGCCTTTAGAAGGTTAATGGTGATTTTTTAAATATTTTATGAAATAAAAACCTAAATCATTATTTTTTTTCACTTTAGAACGAATACTTTTTTATGAACTGATAAAATATCATGTCAAGACTAAAGATTAACAAATAATGCTATGTTTGTACCTGGGAAAACATACAGAAAGCATACAGACATTGATAATACACTAAACGCACACTACTACGTAATTAAATTTATATCTATACCAATTAATAAAACATAATTGACGGATTGTGATTTTAAAATATATGGCAAAACTAGCTGCGCCCCGCGGTTTCACCCGCGTAGTTCCCGTTCCCGCAGGAATATGGGGATAAAATATAGCCTATGTTACTCGCTGTCAATGTAGCTTTCCATTAGAGAAAATTAAGCCGAAACTTTACATATTCCTATACATACTTTCATCCCCTATATTTATTTTACCCCTCAAGGGTAAAGTTTTACAAACTTTGAATGCCAAATTTATTTATATCTAATCAAAAGCCTAAAAAATAAATTTCAAGCTTCTAGCTTCAAAAATGACGATACTTCCATACAAACTTTCATCCCCTATTTCAAACCCTTGCAATACATTTTTTGCGATAAAAAGTAGCCTATGTCCTTCCCTAGGCTCTAGACTATTTCTGTACCAAATTTCATTTCAATCGGTTCAGTAGTTCAGGCGTGAAAGAGCAACAGACAGACAGAGTTACTTTCGCATTTATAATATAAGTTATAAGTAAGTATAAGTATAAGTAAGGATAAAGTAAGGATAAGGATTGAAGTAGAAACTGCTATTTATGCGATGCCCAATCATAAATGTCCGTTTTTAGAATGTTGCCTGTCTGTCTGAAAGTTCTGAAAGGCTTCGAATCGGTTCAACGGATTTCAGTAAAAATTACAGGTATTAAACCGAGCATCTTAACTTAATGTATGTTTCCTTTCGATATCTTTCAGTGTTTTGAAGTTATGATAAAAATATATAAGTCTATTTGTCTTATATCGTGAAGGCTAGCAAATAATAAACTCGTTGCGTTGCTCTGTAAACAAAGTTTTATTTTATTAGCATTACATTAACTTAATTACGTTATTTATCTATTATCTAAACCCTTACCTGTAAACAAAGAAACGACATTTAAAGTTTATTAATTCGTATGTCCTTTCCTTTACAATTTATGGGTTTCTATGAATTAATTAGTTCACCACATGGGTACCAAGAAAGTGGAGTTTGAAAATACGCCATATTCTTTTACAGATACAAAATAATTATTCCACTGCTTTACTGACATTGACAGCGCCGTGCGCGTCAAAATGCAATAATAAATAAAGTAATACCAGATGTATTATCTTTACAAATATAATTCTTCAAGACCAGCGCAAACAAAGTCGCGCGTTACAGTTCGGAAATAAGTATAGTTATAAGTATAACATAAACTAGCTAAAACAACAACGGTCTACCTATTCTATAGGTCTCTTTAATGTCCAGCAACATGCCCAAAATGGTGGGTTAATTAATATTGCCAATTCCACCACTAACAAAGAACGAAAACGTAACTTCATATGCGTCGGTAAAATTATCACACTGTACACATCAATTCACACCATTGAAATGAATATGGAAAGAGCGAAATTTTGGTTAAACAATATTTATTATAGAAGAATAGTGGTTATATGTAGTTTTGAAAAGATTTGAAGTGTCATATAAAACAAAGACATTATTGAATTTTAAAACAATGTTATCGTAACTATCGGTCCCTTATTGTATGTGAAACTCCATCCTTACGATAATTACGTAAAAGTATTCTATATTATAATAGAGCTAGAGGTATGAGACACTGTTTTAATAGTAATTTAGCCATAGCATGAGTATATTTTAGTATATATGTATTTATTAATTGGATGGACATCCCAGTTGACTAGACAGTTAAAGACAATTCATTTCGCTTGTCTTCCCAGTTTATCCCAAATATGTAGGTTCCATTGGGTTAAGGTCTGCCGGACGTCTTGGTTACTCCTAACCTACAACTTCAACCTCCCTTAGGGAATCCAAAACAACCGCTGCAGCCGAGCAACATTATGTTAAGTGCATGAAAAGAATACCATCACCAATACATTGAACGAAAGGTATCACAGTCTATTACTGTAAAGCTTGTATTGATTTATTATCAACCCAGTTTAGGGAGATAGAGACCTATTAATATTCCGTCTCGTTTTAGCAAAAAGGAAGTCTAGCTATATCGATATTTTCTATCTATATCTATTTTAAACCTACCCCTCGGCAATAGATTCACTCCGAACCTTTAATTCATTCCCTCTCGCTTTTACTAATCGTCAGTGCATAATGCTATTGCAGCTTCACCCATATATTGATTCGGGACACGGCGTTGCAAGTGTGTATAGCAGTTCCTATAGCTTCCACCAGCCTGTTACCGTACCGCTGTTACCTATTGAAATCCCCATCCTTCAAAGCCATTAAATTGAAGATTCTCTTTCTATTTCAACGTCAGAAAAAAGTTACATTAGGTTAATATATACCTATTCTTCCTTTGATTAGATTTTCTGTCGACTGGACGAATAAAAAATAATGCCAAAATGGCTGGCACAGGATTGGATAGAACACTACTGCCTAAGGGGAGTTATGGTTCTCCTCGACGGTTGCGAACCATAAGGAATCTGCCCGATAAGGAATAGTTCAATGCAATACTTGACCCACTTTACGAGTATCCTTACACGTCCCTGCGTAATTACTTTAAGGATTTCTTACTTCGGAATCGTCCAAATATAAGGCAAGGAGTTAAACTACTTTTTTATTATGGGAAGGTATACTTTTTACCCCTTCCACATTATAAATTAATCACTAAGGTATAATATACCTGTGGAAGTTGCTTACATCACTTTATTAACTAGACGATCTTCGAACGGCGGATCGGATTGTCTTGAATCATAGCAAAGAACACTCGATCAATTCACCTTCCCAACTAAAAAGTAAATCTAAATCTGTTCATCCGTTTGTATACGATGATGTGTATGGATACGATGTCACAAATATACATAAATGCACTTCAAACTTATAATACCCCTCTTTTTGCATCAGGGATTGAAATTTTTAACTATTCTATAATAAAGAAAAATTAAATAGTGTAAAAATAGTGAAATGGAATAATTATTCCTTCTCGGATTAACGTGTCGAGAAACGTAAATTTTCCTATGAATTGAGACGAATATTATTCATCGCAAATAATACCAAAGAATTTAACTGTAATTCCAAATTAGAGCCTCTCATCGACGCAGTAACTATCTGCAATTTTATTGCCATCATGTTATGGGACTATATAAAAACAAATCACGGAATAAAAGTCTTATGTACTCAAAAGTATAACCGAAGCTACAAAATACCGAAAGCATCCTCGTAAGAAGAACAGTATGACCCCTATGAAGGTCGAGTTTTATCTATTCGAATTCTTCACGCAACCATTTTCTTTCAGTCTGTACAATGCAAATCGTCATGCCACCCTTCATTTTATGTCTGACATGCCGTCGAACATGCTATGATATCGCACACACCGCCCTACTTACAAGTCAGTCAAAAAAACTTTTTCCTACTAACTTGACATGTGCTATACTCGGAAACGCGTAACATTTGTTGTAAACGCGGCTTCCGAAGTTAAATAGTTTGTTAGAAACTTGTTAATTGTCCGGTTTGAGATCAGAAGCAATTAAACTTTTGATTCTCCATCTCAATAAACTATGATTATTTTTTGAAATGTATTTTAAATTACAAATGGACTGTCCTAATATTGGAACTATACCAGTATTATTTATGAAGTGAATTGATTAGTCTGTATCAATAGATCGTGTGTCGTTGGAAATACAAACACCATTCAATATGGATGATGAAGCAGTTCAGGTGATGGATTTGTATCTAGCAGCTTTCAATAAGTTTTATAATGTAGTTTATTTAGTTTGTAGTTAGCACTTCTACACAAAGAGGTAAACTTTTTTCGTGAATTTAGTAAGCTCCGGAATACTCATTCGATGCCGAAAGTCATTTCACTAATTGGAAGGTAAATCCCGGAGTGCTATATGCATCCGGGAAGATGGGAATTACGGAGTTTAAACCGCGGGGCGTAGCTCTTTTTTTTGTATTTGCAAAATAACTCGGCAATGAAAGCTGAAACAGTTTCCATCAGAGTTAAGTTTCAAAGATGCAGGCCGCTTTTATTAAACTCAACTCCGTAGGAAACAGTTTCAGACAGCTAACACAATTGTTCATTGATCATTTATTGCGCCTCATCGTCAAACCTGTCCGATAAGTCGCCAAACGCTTTTTGGAGGGTTTCCTCCATTGAGTACGGCCGGATGTGAAAGTGGTAGTATTACCAACACTAGAGATAGTGGACTGAGAGGGCATAGAAGGTACCTGATCAAGTACAAGCATGAGACAGTCCCAATGTGGAAAACGGGCTACAATATTTCTTCTAAAAAAGTTGGCCGGCCAGGGCGGAACTCAAATAAATGTCTTAAGGTACTATATCCCTACGAATAAACTAAAATAGGAATAATAAGAGATTAGGGATGCATTTTGGAGGTCGCCCTTATGTCATTGAGTACAAAGATGGCACTAACGTCCTGATCGGCCGATTTTATATTAGAATTCTGGAAAAAAAAAAACAAAATTTTACGTTTTTTTTTGTGATATTTTGAAAAACGCTTTAAAAAGTGTTTACTTTGTTTGCAATGTCAAGTTGATTTACGTAATTATTTTCTAATTCTGAAAATTTAATATTTCAAGAGATACGCGGATAAATCCATTTTCACCGCTTTTAATATGAATATCAATTTTGTTTTAGAACACGATAACAGAAAGCAGCTGCATTCTTGGATTTATTTGATGATACTCTGAGCAAAGTTTTCGATCACGTTGACCTACTATGCCCTCGGTCCATAAGTAATTGCGGCCATTCTTGATTTTAATTACAAAATCTAACTGTGCTTAACTAAATTTTTTACATATTTTAGTAGCAGTACAAATATGTTCTATTTAATTCCAAACACATTTTTGTAATTAATATTTAAGTATGTTAACCCTTCAAAATAAACTTCCTTACTGTCCTGGGACTTTGGCTTCGTAGGAAGGGTTTTTAACAAAACATCGAAAACTTTGTTTTTAATTGTATCGCTATCCACCTGAAAAATAAGTTTTTCAGTTTAAATCTATATAAAAATGAATCCCTTGGTCACGGCATCACGATTGAATGGCTGGACCGATTACGTCCATTTTTAGGGTTCCGTACCCAAAGGGTAAAACGGGGATTACTATGGCTCATATATTATTCATACTTTCCGTGTTTGTTGTTATAGCGGCCATAGAAATACATCATTTGTGAAAATTTCGACTGTCTAACTATTACGGTTCATGAGATACAGCCTGGTGACAGACGGACAGAAATACAGACAGACAGCGGAGCCATAGTAATAGGGTCCCGTTTTACCCTTTGTGTACGGAACCCTAAAAAAATGCCATCTTTTTAATTTTGAGGTATTTACTGACATGCATCGCGAGTTCAAATAGTCCATTTTGAATACTTTGTCCGCCATTTGTATAGTTCAATTTAATGAACTATTTGAGCCAGTAGTTCCATTTTTGAGACGATTTACTGCTCGAAGGAACTCATCAAAGATGGAGAATAATACGTAATATTAAATGTATCGTGTTTATTAAATACTGTAAGTGCGCCACCCACCCTGCTATCGAAAAATGTTTTTTTTACTGTACAGCCAAAGGCTGTCTGGAAGAAATCGCTTTCAGCGATAACACCACCCATTGTACTACCCTTGTTTACCTATTAATTATGCGAGCGACAGCCGAAGGACTTAAAAAAAACCAAAATTAGAAACAACTAATTTATTCTAAAAGTTAAAATTACAATAATTAATAATTAATAATTCCTAAAGCTAAAGATGGATATGTGTCTCCTACTCGAAGTATGAGTAAAGAGTGACGCAGGTCCCCTCGCGCGGTGTCGATGTCGGTGTCCGCTCCCACGCGGCGAGCTGACGCAGCGCGGCGATTCTAGAGAATCACGCCACTGGCTGCAAGTAGGTCGGTGCAACGCTGCAGTTTCCACGCTGTGGCAATAATAAATGCAACGCTGCTGTTTCTATGGTGTCGCAATGGTATGTGCAACGCTGCAGGTTCCACGGTAATGCGATATGTAATTTCTCCACCCGCAGATCAGCAACTATTTTCCAACTTTTAGTGAAAAAGTTGCTGGGTAAGCCGCAGGGTTTTCAGGATCTTCATATTCATGCTTCGTAGAAGTCTGGTCATCAGGGCGTTGAGGTTTCTTGTACTTGCATAGTTTGAATCGTCGAGAAATCGCTATAAGAATAAGTGCGAATACAGCGAGTAATACCACATAGAAAGGGATGGTGGTGTGATAAAATGTGCTGGCTTCCACGGCGTCTCGTTCCAAGCGCGGCTGCATCATGACTTGGTTGTAAGCTTTATGCAGCTTCCTCAGGTCTATGGATTGAAGTGTAATTTTGTGTGCAGTTGCAATTTTCTGTTCGAAGTTATATGAAATGTCCGTGATTAACAGGGGCTGGCCGGATACTTGGTTATTCTCGTTGGCTATCGTAAACTCTGACGTCATCACGCTGCAGTTCAGTGGTACTGTTACTAGATAACTGCCTTGAAGTTGCTTGTATTCTTCTCTTCCGCATCGCAGATGAACTTTGGTTGAGTGAGGGAATGACAAAACATAGTCCTTGTCGTCCAGTTGTTCCATGGCTTCATTTTTGATTTCTACAGTGGTCAGGTTGCAGGCTCCTCCCAGGGCGTGGTTGATGACGAGATCTCGAGCGCAGTCTTGCTGGTTCTTAACTCGGTTGATGGTGTCTTCCACGCAGAGGAACTGGTTGTCTACCTTCGGGCATTCAGCCTCCATGTACGCATACGCTTCCTTATTGGTTGCAAGGAAGGGGAAGGGTGGAATAAGGATTTGATTAAACCTATTAGGAGCAATAGAGAGTTTGTAGAAATCGAATGTATCTGTACTAACTATGGGAATTTTGAAAACTATTACAATCTGGTTCTTAGCGAAGTAGGACCCCGGTTTTATAATACTATAATAATCGCGTAATTCTAAACTTAACACTCTACTATCTCCGTATATTAAACGAAGTCTATCTATCATCTTACCTAAAGTATCTATATCTACCATAGAATGGTGCGTGCTTAAAGCGCGCACAAGAGCTAATATATTTTCTATTCTACTTATTTCCGATAATAAATCGTCTACATTTTCAGTGATAATGGTTAAAAGCTGTGCGAATTGAGCGTACTTTACGAGGTTATCTTCTTTAAAAGCATTACTATTTAATAAAAGTTCCAAAGTACAATTAATAGACTGTTGATTTTTAACTAACTGATCGATGACGTCATTATGTTGCGTCATCCATTCTTTGCTGAGGCTAATGTGGGAATTAAATTCAGATACTACTTTTTCTTGGTTGCTATTTAAAGTTTTAATTGCGGTATCAAATTTAATTGCATCCTGATAATCTAAATTGCCTGTAATACTTTTAATAACGGATCCTAAACCATCGATCAGACCTCTCTTTGCACGGCTAGGCTCTAGACCTTTTAAATGATTTAAAACTTTACTAATTTTATGCGATAGGTAGTTAATTTGTAGCTCATACAATGCTAACGTATCATTATTAAGTTTCTGTTCAAACTCCAATAACTGTAACTTGACCGCAAGCGCTTTGTTTTCTATGTCATCAATTTGAATGTACTGTAGGAAGCTATGATAATGCGTAATTAGACGAGTATGACCTAATTTATACGGCAGGAGTCCTGGGCCGTCGCTAAGACTCTCCAGTCTTATCTCCTGCATGTGAACTAGATGCACCAGCATCATCAGCAGTATTCTGAAACAATTTAGCGCTATTAGGCAGTCGCTTAAGGCGAGCTTTGGCTACAGGACCACGTTTCCTTGAGGTGTAGATGTGTATGGGCAAGTTAGCAAGGACCGTGTCCTTAGTATATCTCGGTGCTAATTTTTGTCGACTAGCAAGCGGGTTTTTAATAAATATCTGCTGTTCCGGTTCGTATTGAATTTCGGGCTCTCTGTCTTTATTTCTGTTTTCGATTAAAACCGTACGATTATGCAGGGCTGAGTCATTTATAATTTCGTAAACTAGTCGCATCTGATCTCTATGATTTTGGGTGTACTGTTGCAGTAGATGCTGTGTCAAATCTATACTAATAGGGTCTCTCGGGTCAAAGTGACCTGTAATTAAATCAAACGGTCTGCATTTAGTAAAGCTGTGAACAGAGCTATTGTAGGCGATAATCGCATAGGGCACTAAGTTTACTACTGGTTCTTCTTTACGTTGGAGTTTTAGAAGCCGCAGGTGTTCAAGTAGAGTAGAATGGAATCGTTCTATGTTGCCGTTGTCGTTAGGCGAATGAGGGAGGATTCTGTGGTGGTTAATGTTATGTGTGCGCAAAAATTCTAAAAACAATTGGTTCGTGAATTCCGTACCGTTATCTGTTACGATAGTAAGAGGCAAACCGTGGTGTGTACAATATTTTAATAAAGCCTGTAGCACACTGATAGCTGTGCCATCGCGTAGGTGGTAAGCTTGGCCATACTTAGAAAATACGTCCATGAATGTTACGTATTTTTCACCGTCTACCGTGAATAAGTCCATATGGACTATCTCTAAAGGTTTACTAGGAGGCGGTACTATATTAAATCGCTGTTGGACGGGTTTCCGATCATATTTCCCCTGGCCACACACCGTGCATTCGTTGATGAATTTGGCTATCTGCTCATTCATTTTTGGCCAGTAATATTTCCTAGAGAGAGAGAGGTAGCATTCGTTAATGCCCCTGTGGTTCGTCTTACCATCGTGGTAGTGCCTAATAATTTCTTGTTGTCTGAGATAAGGTTTAACATTTTCGAGCTCGGTTTTAGCAAGAACGAGATTCATTGAGGAGCTTTTGAAATGATTTTGTATTATGGGAATTATTGAGTACATACCTAACGGGGGATCGATTAAAATTCCGGTTTTAATTTTTGGGGTAACATATTCTTTGACAGCATTAATAACGTCCGTTTCTAAATTATTCTCGGTAACTTGAACAGAAACACGTGTGTGAGTTTCGAATGGTTTTGATACTGCCGGTCGCCTTTTAACGTCACTAACTATTGAGAAAACTATCTGGCGGTGGAATTTATTCAACGGATCATCGGTTATGGGGATTTCCAATATTGGATTTTCTTGACTGGTGTGAGCCGTCATAGTTGTAGAGCCGTTTTCTGTTGCTGGTACTTCAGAAGAGTTCACCATGAGAGAGCTGGTTTCCTCATTGTGTATCTCTACCCTGGACAAAGCGTCAGCGTTCGTATTAGCTTTTCCCTTCTTATACACTACAGTGAAGTTATACTCACTGAGCTTTAGGCGCCATCGCGTGAGTCTGGAATTAGGTTCCTTCAAGCTCATAATCCACTGCAACGGCTTGTGGTCTGTAAGTATTTTAAATTTCCTTCCGAAAAGGTAGGGTCTAAAATACTTAGTGGCCCAAACTATTGCCAGGAGCTCCTTCTCGATGGTGCTGTAGTTCAGTTCGCTATCGTTTAGTGTACGAGAAGCATACGAAATGGGTTTGTCTGATCCTATAGGCCCTTGAGATAGAATAGCGCCTATAGCGACGTTAGAAGCGTCGGTAGTAAGGACAAACTCCTTGTCAAAGTCAGGGTATTTAAGTATCGGATCATTTGTTAGTAAAGTTTTGCATTTTTCAAAACTCTTAACATATTCAGGGTCAAAGGTGATCCTTTTGCCTTTTTTTAGACACTGAGTTAAGGGTTTCGTTATTCGTGCGAAATCCGGTATGAATTTCCGATAGTATCCTAAGAGGCCTAAAAATTGTTTTATTTCTTTAGGCGTTTTAGGAATCGGGTACTTCGCGACTGCTGCTATCTTATCCGGGTTGGGTTTCACGCCTTCACTGCTAATAACATGACCCAGATAAGCCGTTTCCAATTTCAAAAACTCGGACTTGTCCATTTGTATTTTGAAATTGGATTGCCTAAGTCTCTGGAACACCATCTCCAGGTTGGTCATGTGTTCCTGCAGGGAGGTGCTGAACACAATAATATCATCAAGGTACACCAGGCAGATCTGGTTCTGGAGCCCTCTGAGGATATTATCCATCACCCTTTGAAAGGTGGATGGTGAGTTCTTTAGTCCCATAGGCATTCTGAGAAATTCAAAGTGGCCATGTTCCACGTTGAATGCTGTCTTCGGAATGTCGATGGGATCCATCTCTACCTGATGGAAGCCGCTGGCTAGGTCCAGGGTGGTGAAGTACTGGCACTTCCCTAGCTTATCCAGAACATCCGCTATGTTCGGGATAGGGTACTTGTCGTCTATGGTTTTTTCGTTGACTTTGCGGAAATCAACCACTAGACGCCACTTCTGTTTACCCGAGGCGTCTGCCTTCTTAGGAACTATCCAAATTGGTGAGCTCCATGCTGACTCGGAAGGGCGGATGATACCTTGAGTTAACATTTTGTCAATTTGGTCACTGACCTCTTGTCGATGAACAAAAGGGTAGCGATAGCTCTTTGTGTAAACCGGTACCTCATCGGTTGTGCGAATGCGGTGTTTAACTTGGTTGGTGAAAGTTAAATTTTCACCTTCAATATAAAAAACATCAGAATATTTTGCACAAAGAGCCGTCAAATTAGCCTTTTCTTCCTCGTTAAGATGATCGGTGCGAAGTCGCTTTAAGACTTCTTTAGCGCGGCCGGGTAGCTTTCCGGTTCGCGTGCACTCGATATTAAATAGCTCCGCGTGAGCCGGGCGGTCTAACGAAAATACGACGTCATTTTCGTTCGGGTTTTCGATCTCTAATATACCCCTACTTTGAACCACGCGGGTTACGCATTCATGAATAACACAGTTACACAGTATTTGTTCTGGAATGTAAACTTCACTATCGGGAGCATCAATGGGTAATCTGACTAATTTTGTGCTATTTGCCGGAATAATATCTTCGTACAAATTAACGTTACGTGAATTGTACAGTAAGATTTGGTTCACCGCGGACTTTGTAGTTAAACATAGCCTTTTTAAGTCAATTTTTGCTTCCCATCGTGTTAATAAATCAAGACCAATTAACCCGTCAAAATGATTATGGAATTTGTACACAAAAAGTTTAATCGGTTCGTTGTCGTTAACTTCAGTAAAGCAAGGTACCGTGATTGAATAATCGTTTTGACTAACCGCGTGTACATTTGTAACTTCAAATGGGTCGTAATCTAACGGCACGTGAGAGTAAAATCTTTCTATAGCGTCTGGACTTAGAAAGGATTGATTCGCTCCGGTATCTATTAGCAATTTTAATGGGGGGTTTGACGTCTGAATATATGGTAGCTGTCTCTGAGTCTGTAAATTGACTTCTATTTTTGCCTGCCTGACCCTGTAGCCTTCTGAAAATTTTCCTGTTGGCTAGTGGAAGGCTGCGGTTCAGAAGCTGCGTCGTTTACATGATACTCATGTACCTGAGCTGTTTCAGAGCCGTAGCTCTCGGGGTCAACGTACTCGTTATAATCAGGGGTGTACACCGGACATTCGTTAAAATCAGAATAATAATAATTATAATCAGGCTCATAGTAGTAATCCGCATAATCACCGTCATTTACACATTCATTAAAATTCATTTCACGGCTTTTAAAATAGTTCGTAGGTGGAGGGTTGCCGTGCTTAGACCAATCGTGTCCAGAATATCCCGTCGCGGGTAGGGCCCTAGGGGTGAAATGTTGTACTCCACTCATTGGCTTAGGGCCGAAATTCTGAGGTGCGTTACGAGGGGGCAGACGGAAAGCGTTACTGCGCGCGTTATAATTTGGTGGCGGTGCGCCGAACATCTGCTGCGTACGTGTAGGCATTCGGTTTTGGGGATGATTTTGTGGACCCGCGTTAAATTTAAATTGGTGCTGTGGCTGAGCGAACTTAAAAGGTTGAGGTGCCATAAGCATGGGCCTCTGACTAACGGGTGCTAACATCATGTGTGGGGGAGGCTGAAATGCCTGTCTAGGTGGAGGAGGCATTTGAATTGGAGTCTGAGCTTTCACAAATGGCTGAGCCTTTGAATGCGCTTCGTTATTACGTTGCTGCAAATATATTATATTCAGCTCTTCTTGAACAAATTCCAATGCCTGCTCTACAGTAACCGGTCGCATACATCTAATTCGAGAGCCTAAGGGCTCTTGTAAACCACGTACGAAAGCCTGCATGGTAAGCTTTCGGTAAAGCGCGCGCTTAGCCTCTATAGTTGTAGGGAGGCTTTCATGCAACGTAATGTATGTCATAATCGTGCTGAATAACGTCTGACAATGACCGTAAAATTCCTGTGGGGTCTTATGCCCTTGCGTGGCCAAGGAGAGGTCGTTGTATAACGCGGTTTCGTCCCTCTGGTCTGCAAAATTATTAATGAGGGATTCGCGAACTCCTAGCCAGTTATCAGGGATGCCATTAGAATTGATAATTGTAGCCGCAGGCCCGGTTATTTTATTTAATATACCGTTTAAAAGACACAAGTTAGGTAATTCACTACCGGGGTCAAGGCTCATATACGTTGCAACAATTTGATCACATATTTTAATAAACCTAGTCAATATATTCGGATTACCATCAAAATCCGGGACAGGCCGCAAGGCTTTAAAAATCATATCCGGATCGTAAGGCATTTTTACAAATAATAAATCTAAATTTAAATCTGAATCGATTTCTCTTAAACTATCTAACTCTCTATTGCGGCGAGACTGGCGTGATGCAGTCTCCCGGTCAACCCTATTCCTGGGATGAAAAATCTTGGGTACTTATAACACAAGGATAAGAACTAGGAAGGAGCAACACAAAAAAGAAAGTTTTTGCGTACTTACAGTTGCATTCTGGTTTCCTCCGCGTATCGATGGCTGGATACTGGTCCTCGGTGACGCGCTCGCGTAGATTCGAATCTAGATTAGGGCTGAGGAGCCTGTCAGCGACGATCGGCGTTAAGTCGTATAACGAATTTCGGCGATTTTTGACGATTTTCGACGATTTTTAACCGACGCGCACTGATTCTAGATCCTACCGACTGCGCCAATTATGCGAGCGACAGCCGAAGGACTTAAAAAAAAACAAAATTAGAAACAACTAATTTATTCTAAAAGTTAAAATTACAATAATTAATAATTAATAATTCCTAAAGCTAAAGATGGATATGTGTCTCCTACTCGAAGTATGAGTAAAGAGTGACGCAGGTCCCCTCGCGCGGTGTCGATGTCGGTGTCCGCTCCCACGCGGCGAGCTGACGCAGCGCGGCGATTCTAGAGAATCACGCCACTGGCTGCAAGTAGGTCGGTGCAACGCTGCAGTTTCCACGCTGTGGCAATAATAAATGCAACGCTGCTGTTTCTATGGTGTCGCAATGGTATGTGCAACGCTGCAGGTTCCACGGTAATGCGATATGTAATTTATTGTAATTTTTCTGTACTGTGTTTATTTTTGTATCTGGTGTACATTAGTGTACAATCAAAAGTTTTCTATTCTATTCTATTGTAATCGTGGAGTTTTAGAGGTGTTGCTACAGCAGGTTGGGAATGTAGGTGATATCCGCTCCGTGGCTGGCTGGACACGTTACTGAAATATTCAGCCCATCGATCTAGCGCCGTAACCCGTCGATGGCCTAGATTTATCGTGCAAATGCTAGTATAATTAAATTATCAATTTAACTTTTACGGGGAAAGCTTTAAGAGGAGCAATTAAAGGCATGTTATCTCTAATTGTTTTCTCCCGTTCATCTTCTACTACCTATTTACGAGTTTTGAAATGGAAACTAGTGTTTATCAAAAACATATCCTTTGAAACTCTTTTATGATACTTTAATGCTTTCACTGCTGAGCCGATTTTTTTGTCTAGCCACGGGTGCGGCTCTGCACACTCTATAGTGTTTTCCTATACAACAAACACAACAGCTGTGTTTTCCCGCACTTGCGGCAAGTTATGAAAAACACGACAGTTGTGTTTTGAGCACTGAAGGTATTAATACTGGTGTATTAAAGATTTATCAATTATTTATTTTCATTATATAATCTGATTGCTTAAAAATTTTAAAACTCCCTCCTCTCTTCCTCTCTATTCAAAAGTTGATTCCAAATCTATTAATTTCTAGCTGCACCCCGCGTAGTTCCCGTTTTGTCCCACGGGAACATACTATCGGCAAAAAAGTACTCTATTACTCAATCCTGGCTATAAACTATGTGTGTACCAAATTTCATTCGAAACGGTTCAGTAGTTAAATATTAGTAGGAGTATTGATTCATCAAAAACAATCAACAGTATTCAGTGAGGGACAGGGAGTTATGACTTCTTTAGGAATCAGATTAACTTGAAAATAATTATGACAAGCGTTTAATGCACTAAACACCTGTGATGGTTATTGAGACTTGTATAATCAACGTTTACTTATCATGTAGACTGTACGACAAACCGGACGGTCTAGTTTTTAGTTGATTGTAGTATTTTCTCCCAATTAATAGGGAATCTCCAAAAAAAAATTGTAATAACGCGTCACGATCACATACATAGACCCTGACCCCTAGGATTCTCTGTATCTAGGGAATCAGGAACTACGAGGACCATGATGTGGTCCTACAAACACCCAGACCCAGAGCAAATATTTGTGCGGGAATCGAACCCGCAACCTGACGCTTCGCAGTCGGTCCATCACCCACTTACGCCACGGATTGTGATTGGCAACAACGAAGCGACGTCGCAATCAATGTTTCGAAGCGGGCCTTGATGCGAGTCCATAACATTTGATGGTACTGGGTTACATTACGATATGTGTTCGAGCTAGAAATCGGTACCAACGTCTTGGTACTCCAGCGATATACATAAACTGAGAATTTATGAACTTACGAGCGGCTCCACAAACTTTTTGAGTTACGGTGTTCGTGCATCCAAATACTACGACTATGGCAGGTTTTATCGCTCAACGTATATGGATATAAAAACCTGATATACGTATATAGTATGCTGACGACATGTAGGTACATATAACGAATAATGTAGCTTTGCGTTTAGTCTCGCGATTTCTTTCACACGCATTCAACGGCTTTATATATTTATCCAAATTTATGCATTACAATGGTGGTGAATCACGAAAGCTTTATGTTCGCCATTAATCGTAACACTGAGTGATACATTATAGTGGCACATGCGTGGTTGCGTGTCGGCATACGTAGTAATTTCCTACAAAGCGCATAATATAATTATGCTTTCCGTCCGTTTACATACAATTTATTTTAATTAAATTTACTCTCGTCCAATATAATCGTGCTGGTGCTATTTTCAATCACAAAATGGATTTAACCGTGCTTGGGAGAGTCATCAGTAATTTTGTAAGTATGTAAGCCCAATCAACATCCATCCATCAATCAATCTATGCATCTTATAAAGCGTTAAACATTTATTATGTTTTACTGTGTTTACTTTCATGAGTTCTTCGTGATTAGGAACAGCTTCGCTTTATTTCTATTCTGCCATCACGCTTTTATACTAATATATAAAGCTGAGTTTGTTTGTTTGAACGCTAGGATCTCAGGAACTACCGGTTCGAATTGAACAATTCTTTTTGTGTTGAATAGTCCATTTATCGAGAAAGGTTATAGGCTATATAACATCACGCTACGACCAATAGGAGCGGAGCATCAATGAAGAATATTGCAAAAACGGGGAAAATATATTGCTTTTAAGAGAGTTAATGCGGGAAAACTTGAATTATGCGGATGGAACCGCAGGGCGCAGCTAGTCATCTATTATATCAATTTGGCATAATTATAAGTCCTTTGTCCGAACAATTGCAAAAAATCTAAAATTAAAATATACGCCAACGATGTCACGGGGGGCTAGTAATTATACCTATGAGTACAGCAAAATAAAAAGCAGCGCACAAAAATATAAAATTTAGAAAATATAAAAAGAATAACTCTGTACTTTTAAAATCAAAAGGATGAAAGTGAATTCAACCAAGACGAAAGTAATGGTTTTTCCGTTTACGAGAGATGGTATGATAGTGATATTGGCAGAAAATCAAGTGAATGGGGCACTGCATATATTTGTGAGCAGTCAGAAAGTGTCTAAAAAGGCAAGACTGGCTGTACAATACTGTACATTGTTGTACAGTATTGTACAGTGTTGGTTCCTACACTTATGTATGATTCGTTAGAATTTTTGTCTATCTGAAAGTTGGTGTCGAATAGACTTCGAAACTGCTCAACTGATTTCAAGGCAAACTTCGACACCAAAATTGGAATATTATCTTATTTTTTTCAATTTAACACCTTCAGTGCTGTAAACACAATTGTTGTGTTTGTTGTATGGGAAAACACTATGGAGTGTGCAGAGCCGCACCAGTGGCTAGACAAGCAAATCGGCTCAGCAGTCGAAGTGTTAATACACAACTGTCGTGTTTTTCATAACTTGCCGCGAGTGCGGGAAAACACAACTGTTGTGTTTTTTGTATGTGAAAACACTATGGAGTGTGCAGAGCCGCACCCGGGGCTAGACACGAAAATCGGCTCAGCAGTGAAAGTGTTTAGATGCTTTTATTGAATTGGTATGTAACAAAATCTTTGATCATGGTTTTCACCCACTTATATACGTTGGATCACACTGAAACTTTGCACACCAATAACAATACAATGTAAAATTAAAAAAAAAAAACATTTGTACCAAAAAAATAAGAATACAAATTATAGTTAAAAAAAAACTTTAAAAACACGCTTTTTTAGCACGCCTAGCTAAAAAGGAGAAAAATAATTAATTAAAGGGTAAAAAAATGTTGGGTGCTTCATATCAAAGGTTAATCTTAATTACACTAATATTATAAATGCGAAAGTTTGTGTTTGTCCTCTCTTCACGCCGAAACGGCTGAACCTATTTTGGTGAAATTTGTTTATATACTTAATTTAGGTCATGGCATAAATCATAGCAATAGAACAACACAAGGCTTATTATCTCGAAAAAAATACGGTAACTGTGGGATAATAGCTAACGCGAGTGAATCCGTGGGGCGCTGCTAGTATTATTTCATTATACTAGTTGCGCCCCGCGGTTTCACCCGTGTAGTTCCCGTTCCTGTATAAATACGAGGATAAAATATAGCCTATGTTACTCGCTGACAATGTAACATTCCATTAAAGAAATAATTTTTTAAATATGTTTTGTGGCTTAGGCGTGAAAGCGTAACAAACAAACAAAGAAACAAACTCACATCAGCATTAATAATATTAGTTCGGATTAGTGCAGATGTATAATATTATACCAGACGACCTGCGATCGGCTATTCTGTTCGAACCATCGCGGTGAGTATGCATGCCTAAATGAGAAACGATTAAACCAAAATGGTGATATATTCAAATATTGCGTGCCTCCGTCAGCGTCAGCGAAGTTCAAACAAGTGCGACGCCGTACCACCCCCGCCCCTTATAATGACACCCACTACTTGTCCGTTTAATTTGCATATTACAATAATGGTTTCGCCTATCCTTGTGTTCAGCTCTGTCGCTCGATAGTTGGAGCCACACCGCTTACAAAGGCTGTCACATAAAATATTAACCATGGAGCAATAGAACGGTTTTAAAATAGAGCTTCTTTATAAACTAGAGGATTAAAATCAGATAAGTAATAATAAAATTAATAATAAAAATTAGGTTTAGGCTAAAATCGCTGAGTGTGACGCCTCCGTGACCGCGACTCGCATAGTCTCTCCAGACAGGGCCTAAGAAATATTTTAGAAATCTTACTGTAAGAAACGCTGTTTCAAAATGTTTGTGCATGGCATCAAACCGGGCTCCAGTGAGGAGGAAGAAGAGGAAGATGTTATGGACATTCTCCAGGTCTGTTCTATAATATTCTTCTAGCTGCAACACGTGCTGGTTCTTTTTTTTAAATTTACATCTACTAATTTTAGAAAAGGCGGGAAGAATGCGAGCGCAAAGCCAGGAGGGGGGAGATGGACCCCAGGTTGGAGTTCACCTTCCAACTCCTCATCGACGGCACTGGTCTCCCCCGGCACGCTATCATGGATCACGTTTTCGAAGGAAACATGGTATGGATTTTACCGTACTAGACCTTGGCTAACCCCTTAATTAACTTAATGACTAGCTTTGCATTTTATAGTTGGATGACGTAAACTAGCCAACTACTAACGGCATAAGTAGCTTTTAACACGATTAGTTTTGTCGTTTACAGTTGGATGACATAAATCAGTTGTTTCTACCGCACATGAGGAACAAGCTTCTCTGGTACTACCAAGATGTGGAGGAGATCGAGCAGCGTCCGCAACCCGAGGGTACCAAGCCGCGTCAGCAGGGCCAGGGGAAGCAGCCACCGCCTCAAGTGACGCTGAAGAAAAAGCTGTTCCTCTCCGACGGATGGGACGTCCGCTTCACTGGGATATGTATCTACATGTTTCGCATAAACGTGAGCAAACAACTGCCAGAAGAAGGATTTCATAAAGATCTGTAAGTATTATTGTAGGAAGCGATGAAATAAAATAAAGAGCATTATAAAGTGGCTTTGTAATGTTTACATCGCAGCCGAGATGTAAATTCGACCGGATTACGTAACATCTGGCTAGATGTTAGACGGCCGGCTGGCCAAACTGGTGCAGTTTAGAATAGGTCTATACGTAGGTTGCCATTTGCCAAGCGTATCATAACGAAACTCGTACTGTACTTCAACCCGAAGGTTTGCAAAATAGCGCCGTTTTTTGTGAACCACCTAGCCGTTAACACTTTCATCGCTGAGAACACAACTGTCGTGTTTTTCATAACTTGCCGCGAGTGCGAGAAAACACAACCGTTGTGTTTGTTGTATGGGTAAACACTATGGAGCGCGCAGAGTCGCACCCGTGGCTAGACAAGCAAATCGACTCAGCAGTGAAAGTGTTAAGCGATTACACTTAGCTGCTAAAGCCATTTCTCTTCAGTTTCTGTGGGATCCTGAACGCGGAGAAGGTGGGCCTGGTGACGGCGATCGAGCGCGTCATGGAGCACGTGTATATGAACGCGCTGGCCCATCCCAGCAGCGACGGCGATGATGACGAGACACGCTTCCCCATCGTGAAGAACCAACTGCTGCCCGGCCTGCGGTCCTTCTGCAGTGCTCTTAAAGGTACCCACTTACTCGGTCATTGGTGTGCCGGCTCTTTTCTATGACTAAGCCGGTTATCGGCCCTTTTTGCATGTAGGCGGGTGGTTGTCGCTATTTTAGCCACCCGATGTCCGCCAGGAACGTTTGCTTACCATCAGGTGAACGACTTGCTCGTCTCGTCACGCAGTCAAATAAAAAAAAAGCATCTTGTGGATTTAAGTGCAGTCCTTCAGTGTTGCTGGTGTTCCCAGGAAGTGCACCCTTTGAGACCCTACGCCCCACACTCCAGGAGCACATTCGTGGCGATTACCTCTGCTTTCAGGCATTCTCAATACAAAGGTTTGTCCTGTTTAAGATTGAGGCGCTTTCGGGAGTATCTCGGGTTTAATTCTGGGAATGCCTACTTTGACTGCCTACAATTATTTGTACTTATACTTGCCCAGTGTTCAGTTAAACATTTTTTGACGAATCCAGGCACCAATGTGGCTTAAAAGCAGAGGGCTGATTAGTTATTAGGCCACTACTTTGTGATTGTATAACCCTGTGACTGTGTTTTATATAATAACAATATTTGTATTTGTGTTTCAGTGTGCGAAGACGTGTGTAACCAAGTGAATCTGTTCGACGACGGGCAGGCGCATATGGCCAACCTGCACGACCACGCGCAGCTCAAGGAGATGACCAAGAACCCCACATCCATCACCATGCTCGAGGAGCGCGTCAACGAGTGGATCAAGAAAGTCATGGAGGTACGTCCTTCCTTCGCTAATACCTAGCATTTTTATATAAAGTGGCTGTACCCCGCGATTTCACCCGTGTTCCAGTTCTTTTACAAGAACTCTGCATTTCCCTGGTAAAAAAATGTCACTTAAGAATAGTGAAGCGATGAACTAACATAACAAACAAATGTCAATCGACCGAATTGTGAATTCTAACAACAATCCCATAGAAAAATGTACTTTCAGATTTCCCGAATATGACAATTTTCAGAGCAATTTTTTATTTATTTATAAACAGATACTGAGCGAAAGTGAACAACTTAGACGCGAGGTGGACTCCAGCGGCCCGCAGGATGAGTTGGAGTATTGGAAGAAAAGAGGAGCCCAGTTCTCGCAGTTGGTCTCCTATTTGCAGGTAAGATTTGAAATTATGTAGCTGCACCAGCGGTTTTGCCTGCGATTACTGGGATGAAACCTCAAAAAAACTCAAAACTCAAATCATTTATTGGAAGTAGGCAAAAATATTTATTAATTCCGAGAATTATTTCGGAGGTAGGTATGTTATCCACCAATCCGGACCGGGCCCCCGTGGTGGATTATGGCCTATAACCCTCCTCACGAAAGTGAGGAGAGACCCGTGCCCAGCAGTGGGACGTTATGGGTTGATGATGATGATGATGATGAGGCAAAAATAATGCATTTTTACAATTCAAAACCTAACTTATGTGTTACTCGACGAACTACTCTGGATTAGCACATAAGATAAGATTTGGATGAAATGTGGAGTGCGTTGCGGCGTGAAAAGGGAACAATCACACACACATACGCAGAAAAGTTCGCATTATAATATAAGTGTGGTAATTCCCCTTTTGAGGTTTCTCTTTTCCTGGTTTCCTAAGTCGAGATAGCTTTTATTAAACACTTGGTTTCAAAGAAATTAGGTCAATAAAAAATCTTGTCAACCAGACATCATAATGGGTTAAACACCATTGGGCGAAACATTAATTTCATTCATAACTTTTATTCTTCATCCTCGTCGTCCATCGTGGAAGCCGTGGGATCCGACCATATCCGGCGCCTCAATTCGACCGATAACATCCGATGGATTTAATTTCGTTCCGGCGCGAAGTGGGGCGGAGTGGTCCAGGTTCAGCGACGCGATATTATATGCAGATTTTTACTCAATTTATAAATGGTAAATTGGTTATGATTGGCTGGCTACATTCAACTGGGTCAATGCTGTTAGCGTTGTGTCAATTGTGATCGCAGTCGTTGCTATGACATTATTTGTTAAGGGAACATCTATTTTCAACTGCTGTTAACAGAAAAAATTGTATTCGTAACCAAATTGTCAGAAATAAATAGTACTAGCTGTGCCCCGCGGTTACACCCGCGTAGTTCCTGTTCCCGCAGGAATATGGGGATAAAATATAGCCTATGTTACTCGCTGTCAATGTAGCTTTCCATTAGAGAAAATTAAGCCGAAACTTTACATATTCCTATACATACTTTCATCCCCTATATTTATTTTACCCCTCAAGGGTAAAATTTTACAAACTTTGAATGTCAAATTTATTTATATCTAATCAAAAGCCTAAAAAACAAATTTCAAGCTTCTAGCTTCAAAAATGACGATACTTCCATACAAACTTTCATCCCCTATTTCAAACCCTTACAATGCATTTTTTGCGATAAAAAGTAGCCTATGTCCTTCCCTAGGCTCTAGACTATTTCTGTACCAAATTTCATTTCAATCGGTTCAGTAGTTCAGGCGTGAAAGAGCAACAGACAGAGTTACTTTCGCATTTATAATATAAGTAAGGATAAGGAAGTAAGGATTATAAAATAAGACAATGATAAGACAATAATACTTATTTTAAAAGTCATATAAGTAAAATCCTTTCGTACACTTTAATGTTAAAGTAGTGTACGAGTATGTTGCTTTTAATATTATACGTATTCGAAATACAACAGGTGAATATCATTTTTAGGGTTCCATACCTCAACAGGGAAAAGGAACTCTTATAGGATCACTTTGTTTTCCGTCTGTCTGTCTGTCTAGACCCTTTTTCTCAGGAACGCGTTAAGGTATTAAGTTTAAAGTTATCAAATACTATGACCTCTATCAGTTGTGAAAAATTCGTACTTTTAAGTCAATGCGATCAAAAGGTATAACCGTTTATGTCGTATATTTTAGTATTTTTTGCGATTTCAAAAGGGAATCAAAACGTATAGGCTACTTCCGGTTGACCTAGAATAATAACATTGGGATGAAATTAGA
This sequence comes from Campaea margaritaria, assembly GCA_912999815.1. Taxonomy (NCBI): domain Eukaryota; kingdom Metazoa; phylum Arthropoda; class Insecta; order Lepidoptera; family Geometridae; genus Campaea; species Campaea margaritaria. Next base: position 16,407,221 of record OU538788.1, read on the forward strand.
ATCATGAAGAAGCAATGTCTTACAGCACATTTAAAGGACAAAATCTGAAAACCGTTTGTAATTGTAGTTTCATAACAATAAGAAGCTATTATTATTTACTATTACAAACTTATTATTTGCGGTTGGTGCAATAACCGTGTCTAGGGATCGAACGACAAAGTTAAGTTTGTCCTTTACTTAGAGCAATAATGTTAGATACCTTCTTAAGACCAACGAGGAATAAGCGAGGCCAACTCGCACTTGGCCGGTTTATTTTACTATTTATATCAATATCAGTTACATACTTTATAAGGATTAATTCCTTATTCTCCACCACGAACAGGATAACGAAGTTCAGCTCACACTGACGTGCTTACAACTAGCCAACTCGAAAGTGATAAGGCTGTGGCGCGACACGGACCATAAAATCACGTTTTGCTACAACGAAGCCAAGGACAACGCGAAGTTCATCCAAGCCATGGAGAAGTGCTGCCACTCACTGTACCTCGACGACCCTGTGAAGATCAAGGATTCGATACTGAGCCTGCTGCAGACAGTCCGGCTAATTCACAGCGTCTCGCAGTTCTATAACACTTCCGAGAGGATCTCTTCGTTGATGGTTAAGGTAAGTTCACCTTAGGGCGGCCATGACCTTGAAGCAGTCAAAACCGACCGCTTCAAGCAGTGACTGCAGTTTTTCATGCAAACATGTACCTATCTATTAATCACGCAAGGCTTTAAAGGGGGGGAGGGGGGATGGTTAATTATTGCGTGTATTAAACATATTAAGATTCTTTGTAAATTGAAAAATACACGTGGAAAAATAAATGCTTAAAAAACAGCACGTGATTACGGCCCCATAAAAGAATGGTTTATTAAAGGAAATAAATATAGCAAAATGGGTCCGATCAGCTGTTGGCATGGAGACCCGTCGCTATGCCAACAGCTGGTCTATTATATGTTTTTGATCAAAAGTCTCGTCTTAGCTAAACAAAACTTAAACGCGATCTCAGATTTATTCAGTAGGAACACTGCCGGCGACTTCGTTACATTAAGGCCCCGTACTTATTTTTATAGATAACAAATCAAATGATCGAGACCTGCAAGCAGTACATCACCTGTCGGTTCAAAGAGACGATCTGGTCACAGGACAGAAGCACAGTTCGAGACAAACTGATCCACTGCATTAACCTCAACCGGACATACAGAGAGACATACCTGTTCGTTAAAAACCAACCGTTCCTGCCCAACACTGAACAGTTTAGCTTCTCGGAAAACTACGTGTTTGGAAAATTTGACACTTTCTGCAAAAGACTGAATAAGATCATCGCCATGTTTGATTTGATGGATGATTATAATAATCTATTTGAGAAAAGAATGGAAGGTCTCCTTTTGGGAGAGGGTGAGTAAGCACTAAGCATGAACTTCAAAACAATTATTAGAATTCATAGGGAACACACATTGGTACACAAATCGATTTATTTATCCTCTTTTTTACATATTTAAAACAAAGTTGCTTTCCGTCCCTGTCGCTCTGTATCTGCTGCTAACTCTCCCTAAACCATACAACGGATTTTGATGCGGTTTTTAGACGGAGTGATTCAAGAGGAAGGTTTATGTGTATAATTCATTAATTTTTTGTGTAAATTGATTATGACGATGATTGTTGAAGAGGTCGGAACAAATCAAGCTGACTGGGAGCTTTTCGAGATGTAACAAAACAACGTATCGTAAAATTATACCTCTTTAGTTGACCTACAAAAAAATCTAATATGGTATATGTCTATCTTTTAAGAATAGGTTACTATACCTATTTTAAGGTTTAAAAAACAAGCCACTTTCAATGTGGTAAATGGAAAGCTATTTAGACGGATACGATATTAGTACTTATCAAATTAAATATGTTAGTTACCTTAAGCGTTTCACGCACATTATAATTTCTCTTTACACAATACAAATCAAATTAATATCTTAGAAGTTATCGCAAAACTAAAACTATCGCGAATCAAAATAAATTCCCGCGGTCGTCCATTGCTGCTATAATATCAGCTCGCGCAGACAGAAAAGCGTTCAGTGTACCCGGGTGAAGCCGGGGCGGATCGCTAATACTTATACGTATTTGTCTCATACCTACTAAGGGACTAAGGGACCGAGGCAAAAATTAGCAGCTACGTGCCGGTGCGAAAATCTGAACGTTTTGAGGGCTTTAGTATTTTTTTAAGACAGGCTCAAAGTGAATATATTGTTTCATATTTTCATGGATAAAAAAAAAAAGGTTATTGTAAATATGTTACTAAGACTTAAAAAAAAAGCATTTTTTTGTTTATAGTTTTTGATGTAGATTGTCGTGGGTTTATTATAATTTTTGATAAAAAATAGCATAATTTTTGCGCGATTACACTGCTAGTGTAATCCCGCAGAAAGGGCACCTGGTAACGGTGGCGAGGATTTGAACCAGGCCCCTCCTGATCTGCAGTCGAGTATACTACAGACCGCGCCACCGTGGCTGTACAAGGAGAGGCGTATCGCAGTCACAGTACCGACCCGGAGCGGCTGAGTTTACTCTTGGCGGCGCCACTTGTTATACATACGGCTATAGTAAATTCATCTTTCATATAAAATGAAATGAACCTTCCATCAGACCTTTGGGACGCGGGTGAAACCGCTGAACCTACGAGGTTCTACGGGAAAACGGGTATTAGCAGTTGTAGAACCTTTGTTTATTCCGGGGTAAGACTGTCTGTCTATAACATAGATCATAGAGATAATATAGCTTTCTATCAGTGGAATAATCAGAACTTTTTACCTATTTACTATGTTATATTATAGTAGAGATTAGAAATGTATTATATTATGTATGTACGTGAGTCATCCATAGCATAGGGTTATCTCATACTTCGGTTTCCGATACGGAGACGTGAATGCAAATTGCGATATGCGAGATGCGTATGAAATTGCGATAGGAAAATTGGCATGGATCGATAGTATTGAAACGGCTGAATAATATTGCCGAGCTAAATCTAAATATGTTAAGATTACACAACACAATACTCATATTTTTTTAATGGACTCCATCATTTTGAATGACAACAATCCTACTTATATTATAAATGCGAAAGTTTGTGAGATAGGATGGATGGATGGATGTTTATACCTCTTTCACGCAAAAACTGCAGAACGGATTCGAATGAAATTTGGAACACAGATAGTTTATAAGGATTGAGTAATAGGGTACTTTTTATCCCGATTGTATATTCCCTAGGGACAAAACGGGAACTACGTGGGTGAAACCGTGGGACACAGCTAGTACAAGATAAAAATGACAAACATGTTGTAAAATTAGCGGCCTTATCGCTTATAGCAACTTCTCATATGCCACCTTTGAAGACTACTATGTTCTGGTTTGAAGGGCATTGTTTCCAGCGAAATTACTGGGCATATGAGACTTTAGAGCCAATGTATCAGGGTGACAAACGCAGTGCAGTGCCGCACAGGATTATCTAATGCAGTGTTCTGGGTGGTGCTGTGACTGTTATGGGCAGGCGTAGCGCTTACCATCAGGTGAACGACTTGGTCGTATCGTCACTCAGTCAAATATAAAAAGGAGGTACATAATTAAAAAATAATTATTACTAAAATAAATTCTTTTTAGATTTGGAGGAAGCGATGCACGTGTTTGAAGAAGCGAAGAAAGCTGTCACCACCTGCCAGTATGACTACTTAGACTACAGGAACAACGAATTCGACAAAGACTACCAAACGTTTGAGGAGAAGACCAATGCCTTGCGGGAGTCCATCGGCAACACTATAGAAAACAACTTCGCCAGCGTCTGGGAAACTCCTCAGGGGATTAAGTTCTTGACCAGATTTGAAAAGGTATAATTATGTTCGTCACGTTTTTTAATTTACTGAAAGGTTACTTTGCATGGCATAATTTCACGGCACTGCACATCGGTCATCTTCCAGAGATATTGCCCAAATGCCCAGTAATTTCGCTGCAAACAGTGCTCTTCAATCCGGAACACAGTAATGTTTGCACACTACTGCTTGACGGATGAACATCTGGCAATGGTGTGTGGTGTGGTACTTCCACAGGCGGATTCTTGCAGAAGTGGCCTCCCACTACCAAAAGTAAAAGCTGCCCTTCATACGCCCCCGCCTTTTTACGTTAAAATTAATTATTTTACTGCTTTTAATTAGCCTTGCTAATAAATATACTTAATATACTTAAAACGCTTGAATGTGGCAGGAGACACTAAAAGGAAAACTCGTCATCATTCATTACAATTGGTAAAAAAATGTTCCCTTTTGTTATTTTCAGGTCAGCCAGAAAATCCAAATAACCAAACTGAGCGAGAAATACGACAGAGTGCTGAAATACTCCGAGAAGGAAGTGGACAAGATCATGAAGATGTTCAAGCGGCAAAAAGACGATCCGCCGCTGCCCAGGAACTATTCCCCAGTCGCAGGTAAGAAAGAGGAGGCCGGAATGGAATTCACTAAATGTAGCCTCACAGAATCGATTACGAATACTTCGGTAGCCTGACCGCTGTCAATCAAAAGTTATAAGATTAGATATGATAAGGTTTTTATACTAGTAAACTACTGGAGGGACTCTGATGGGAGTTTTGCCGCTTGGTAGCTTTATTTCAGCCGATGTCTCAGGGTGATGAGCGTAGTGCAGTGCCGCGCTGGATTATGCAATGCAGTGTTCTGGGTGGTGCTGTGACTGTTATGGGCAGGCGTAGCGCTTACCATCAGGTGAACGACTTGCTCGTCTCGTCACTCAGTCAAATGAAACAAAAACACTTCGAAAACGATGCACGTACCATGTAATATTTTATATTTAAGGCAGCTTCCGCTGTTATATTCGTATTGATGCAAGCTACAATCCGTTTAGTACACAAGACTAGTTTTTCTTTTTGTTTGAGGTACCCAAACATACAGACAGACAGACAATAATTATGAAAACCATATTTTCGGGTTCACTAACCTTTGAATAGTCCATCCCAGTTAGTTTAGTACAAAGGTATATTCAACGCGTATCCATTTGTCCGCCCACTGTTGGGTGCAAGTCTTCTCTGTCTCACGCCAGTCCATTGCAAGTCTCATCCCCTCCGTTCTTGTGTGCTCGGTGATGGCGTTCGACCATCAGGCTAGTGGTCTGCCTCGTGGTCGCCTCTCTCCTGATGGCCAGGGCTCCTTTCATAAGCGAGTTGTTAACCCCCGACGCAAAAACGACGGGGTGTTATACGTTTGACGTGTCTCTGTGTGTGTGTCTGTCTGTCTGTCTGTGGCATCGTACCTCCCGAACGGATGAATCGATTTTGATTAATTTTTTTTTGTAGATAGGTGAATTAGTCGAGACTGTCCTTAGCTAGCTATGTTTGATGAAAATTGGCGCCGCCACAAAATGGCGGATGACATATTTTTTCACAACTCCCTCAATATGGGTATAAAATGAAAGGGCTTGACCAGTAGAATACTAAACACCATGATAAATTTCAAACCCAAGATGGCCGCCACCACAAAATGGCGTATCAGATTTTTTTTAACGTGGTTCCAGGTCGTATAAAGTGGGCGCGCTGCCTGATGTACAACATGACGGAGACGGTGGAGAGTGTGTCGGCGCACCCGGTGCTGCGCGCGCTGCCCGCCTCCGGCGACATGATGCGCAAGTACTCCAACACGCGCACGCTCATCCACAACTACGAGGAGACGATGCGTGCTGTCTGGATGAACCAGAACGTAAGTTGCGCTTACCTTCTTCTGCAACAGTGAGGCGGTGCCTGCGGGTGATAGCCGTTCCAATTCTACCCTTTTTGTTTGTTAGGGTTCCGTACCTCGAAAGGAAAAAAGAACCCTTGTCTTGTAGGATCTTTTTGTTGTCCGTCTGTCTGTCTCTCTGTCTGTCAAGAGCCTTTTTCCCAGGAACGCGTAAGGGTAAATTTATAACAAATAATCAGGTCTACGGTTTCTTTCAGCTGAGAAAAAGGCCATATATATTTCAGTGTCGACAGCGTTGTATTTTTTTTTATAAACTACTAGGCGATCGCTTGAACGCAATCTCACTGATGGGAAACGACGTGGCCGGTGGTGAAGCACGCCTGCCTAGAAGATACCTATTCACTTTTGACTTGAACACACCTGTGTTATACTCGTATTCCAATGTATTTAACACTGACGAAGGCAAAGCATTCCTACTGGTTCCTATTATGACAGAAGAAATTCAGTGAAATTACTGGGCATATGAGACTTAGCCGATGTCTCAGGGTAAATACTCAATAAAATAAAAATAAACAAGAAGCGTGACGCTTCTTTCTTAAAGGAAGAATATCCTCCATAAAAAGTATGTCGCCTTGCCGTTCGTCTGGTGGTGCGGTGATGGAATGGTGGCAGGAATCACAGTCAGCAGTTCCTGTTCTGTTCGGCAGCTGTGGGATGTGGACGACAGCCTGACCAACACCCTGCTGCGGATCGACGAGGCCGGCTGCATCGCCGTAAACCTGGACCCGACTGTGCGCTTGCTCATTCGCGAGTCTGACTGCCTCGTCAAAATGGGGCTCGAGCTGCCCATCGTGTGTCACTCGCTTTATGCCAAGAAGAACTACTTCACGCTCGTCAACGACTCTTTGCAGGTAATCTTGCTTGTCATACCACTTTTTAAACTCAGTCTTAAAGTCTCATGATGACAGCAAAGAATAAAAATTGTGAAATAATAAGGGAGTTATCTATAGATGATTTTTTTTTGCAGCAAAATGATAATAATCAGAGTTTTATTACAAAAATACAGTCACGCCTCTTTCCCGTTGGAATAGGCAGAGACTACATCTTTCTATATGCTACGATCCCAGCGCAAAGCAGTACACCAATTCCCTAATACCCTGTACTGGTTTTATTAATTGTTAGATTTATTTGTTTTGTTACGAATTCTTTGATTCAATTGCTATCGAGTGGTGTAATTAAATTTTGGATGTATATGATAGATGTGTAGCTGCAACGCCAAACTGTATCCCCCGATTTTTTTATCATCACGCTTTGACATTAAAGTTTATTGGAAGACATTAGACATAAGACCAAAAGTATAGGAGCAAGAGGTCATTATAGAGTATACATAGGTTTATAAAAGTTTTGAATTGACTTTTTCTCGGTAGAGAACCTTAACTACGTTCTAACTTAAAATTTAAGTGAATTATGGTCGAATTCCGACTACTGGGCGACAAATAGTATTTATATAAGTATTTATCCTACTTCCTTTGGTCACGCCATAACTTAAGATCAACTTCAAGATTTGGCTGTTTTTTCGCTTAAAATGTTCGTAAAATAGTCCAACTAAAAATCCGAAATTCTAATTTTTAAAATCCTTTTATTCCCAGCGTCACTCTCACAATTATGACAAATCTAACGACATTTTCCAAACTTAAATCCATCAAGGCGTTGGGGCTGCACAGCGTGCAAAAGAAATATCACACACATCCATACACACACACATACATGCATACATACATACATACATACATACATACATACATACATACATACATGCATACATACATACATACATACATACATACATGCATACATGCATACATACATACATACATACATACATACATACATACATACATACATACATACATACATACATGCATGCATACATACATACATGCATACATACATACATACATACATACATGCATACATACATACATACATGCATACATACATACATACATACATACATACATACATACATACATACATACATACATTGTCCTTCATGAAATCCGTCAACATCGACACATAATTAATTATGTATTCATTTCTGTAGCCATGTCGCCAAGGAAATATCAGTTTATGTTTGCGCCCGATATAATGGGGCTTATGCACGACCGGCACAAACCCGAGTATATCGGGAACTGGACCCGGGTTCAGAACGAAAGCTGGAAAGGTTCGCGCATGCGCAAAGCGTCCGTCTGGAGCAAGAGGCCATTTACACCTTTGGCTTTATGTCACTGTAACTAATGGTTAGTGTTTAAAAAATTAGTAATAAAATCGGTAGATCTGAGACCACGTTATTAGTACCTTGGCATTATTTTTTTATCTAAAAAAAATAATGCGTAGCGCTTACCATCAGGTGAACGTCTTCCTCGTCTCGTTACACCCTCAAATTTAAAAAAAACAACAACTTAAATCACTTCGTACTCAAGGCTATTTCAGTATTTTTTCTCTGTTTTTTGGCATTTCTAATTCCAAATCAATCAATCAATCCAAGTCGCGGGCACAGCTAGTTTAAACATATAAGCTGCCTATATTTTCATAAGCCATTTTTAAGAAGAAATATTTGAAAACGCAAATTATTTTTGAACCAAAATTCGACATTTTATTTTTTATAATTTTAGCGTACCCCGTGTCACTCATAATTAAGATAAATCTAGCGCCACTCCACAAGCTGAAATCCATCAAGCCGTTGGGGCTATGCAGTGTGCCAAAGAAATATAAATACACTTCAAAACCTCACCCTCCTTCTGTCGCAGTCGGGTTTGAATATTTATCTGTCTGAAATACCTATGTGTCTACAATAGGCTACAAAACGGCTTAACGGTCTTCTATAAAAAAAAAACTGCATTAAAACAGGAATGATAACAAAAATTTTCGTGTATGTTCCATTTTGAGATCTAGCTGGGATAAAAGTGATTAACTAGTAAAAAAAAGAAAAAAATAAATGAAAAAAAAAAACAAAAGTGCGTGACCCCGCCAGGATTTGAACCTGGAATCTCCCGAACGATGTTCGATCGCGTTATCCGTTGCGCCACGGAGCCACATGCTGTACCCTCCGAATCACTGGTACACTTTCGTTACAGAGCTGCCATTTTTCGCTTATATTTCGAAATATACTGATACTAGACCTACACAATAAACTCTAAAACATTCTGGTGTCAATGGCGGACCGATTGACATCTTTAGATTATAAAAAAAGCCTTTCGCAACATTCTGTTCAACCTTTTCTGTTCACAGCCAGCATTGTACAAGTACTTAGTACATTTTTGCCGTCTGTCCGCGGAGCGCTAGTAACAGCCACGTTAAAGCACGCTCTGATATGAACGTTATTTCAAAGTAGTTTCAATCGATTATTGAATACGCATCGAGCTGCGTTTGTTTAGTTTTGGTACTAGACTACGGCATGGCTATAAGAAGGGGAAATATTTTTTTGCCGTCTATGTGTAATAACAATATATGTAAATCTGATTTGGATGAATGAGGAGTCAATCGATAACATAGTCCGGATGACATAGGATATATTTTCTTTGCTATAGTACTTGGACCAGATCGTATGTATGATGGCATAAGAGGTATGAGGCCTATCCCCTGCAGCGGATTCAATGAGCTATGATGATGATATCGGAACTTGTTTATTTAACGGATCCGTAGTCGGGTTTTAGACTTTACTTTAAAAACTAACGGTGTTTATCAGTTTCTTCTAGAAGACTATTTGCGCACGGTCCGGCGCGTGATGCTGGAAGTGCGGCCCCTGTTCCTGCCGCAAGTGGTCCGCCTGTCGTCGCTGCTGCTGCCGGCGCTCCGCTCCGTGTGCTGGACCAGCGCCGACTGGGCGGAGTTCGTGGAGCGCGCCAACCACGCCATCAAGAGCTTCGACGTGCTCGTGACGCGCGTGCACGACATCTACAGCAACCGGATCATCTACGTGCTGCAGGGCATGCAGGAGGTCACGCTCACCTCGCTGCCGGGTCAGTGCTCCTGGACTGTTTCCTGAAGTCCCCTTTCTGGACTCCGTCGCCTTCACAAGATTTGTGGAATGACCCAGTTCCAAATAAATATCATTTTATTGTATAATTTTTCATTCAGCCAGTGTCAGTCACAAAAAAACAAAAAAAAAATATGTTTGTTAGTATCGAAGCGAGCAAGTCGTTCAACTGATGGTAAGCGCCACGCCTGCCTATAACAGCTACAACGCCATCCAGAACTCTAACAAAATCTTATGCGGCATTGCACTGTGCACCCTCCCCTCTCCCCTCGTCACCCTTAGACATCGGTTCTAAAGTCTCATATGCCCAGTAATTTATCTAAAAAAAGTGCCCTTCAAACCGGAACACAATCGAGTACATCGATCCCTCCGAAGTTCCCCGTCCCTTCCCTACCTACCCTACCCTACCTACCCTATCCTACCTCCCTATGAAACATCCAGAGAGCTCCTCGCCGGTGTGTGCCCCTGGTACAAGGAACTCGCTTTATCGATTATGAACGCAGCCTATCGCCGGCGTCTCTCAAACCAACCGAGCTCCAGCACAGTACTATCGCGGCCTTATAATTCCCCTTTACCCTGTGGTACAGTTCGCGGGAGTTTTGATGAGAACTCGAAACGATACGTTTTTTTTGAATTCGTATCATTTGCTCACACTCACGCACGTTAACGAACATTTTATTTAATGACAAGAATTATAAAAAAGTTCTTTTTGCGTTTCTTTATAGTTTTCTATGTTTATGTAACTAAAAATTTTCAAAAAATATCAATGTACGGAATTGGTCGAGTTACAGTTTTATTATATGTATAGATTATTATTTCACTAAAATTACATATTAACTAAGATAACCATTCTTTATTGCACTTCACGACATACAATATAATGGTAAAAGTCTCAAATTAAATGAATGACGAAATAATGTGCATAATATTCATAATAACTTTTTATTGCAGGTAACTTAAAAAAAGTAACAACTAGAATATTAATCAAAGATCCATATCATAAATACCTTACAATCTAACATACATATTATTAAATGTTTACAATTACGGAAATATTATATTCATTCAGCCTGTGTCAGTCATATAAAAAATGAAGTTTTTTATGTTAGTTAGTATCGAGGCGAGCATTCAACTGGTGGTAAGCGCCACGCCTGCCTATAACAGCCATAGCGCCACCCACAACACCGTTACAAAATCTTCTGCGGCGCTGCACTGCACTGTGCTCTGACGAGGGCTTTATTCTTTAACAAGCTATTTCAATAAGTAAGAAGGTTGTTGTTGAAAAAAATAACGGATTTCTACGTTTGAGTACAAATTGCACTTTAACACGAAAAGAAACTGATGAAAACAAACAGTTCTGTTGTTTTATAATTATAAGGCAAGCGAAAACACGCCTGGCGTGCGAACCCGCACTTCTGTATTGTCAATTTTATCACACCAGTTGTGTGCGCCCGCACTACTTGGGTTGGGTTTAGTTACAACACAACGCCAGTAAACAGTAAACACACACGTTGTGTGAAGGTTCGCAAAATAGCCAAAAAAGTCAAACGGTTTAGCAGTGACCGTGTTAACACGCATTTCAATTGAGGCATTAGCCGAGTGTGGAATCAATCAAAATTGCCCGTATTCCTATGCTATGTACATGTGATGCGAATCACACACATAAACTCGCAAATGCCTACATCCATTAAGAGACAATATTACAATGAAACAAAGCCAATAACCCCAGTAAGGAATGTAATGTATGTCCTTATTTGTTTCCAGAAGACACGCCCTGGTCAGTTGAAGAGTTTATTGAAAGTATCGAAAGTGGATGCCGGTACGTTATTAAATAGATATACTGTTATACATAATAATATATTTGCTTTAATACTTTATAACACAGGTTTAATAGCTAGTTGTAATGGCTGCCTAGTTGTACTATCATCATCATCAACCCATAACGTCCCACTGCTGGGCACGGGTCTCTCCTCACTTTCGTGAGGAGGGTTAGGCCATAATCCACCACGGGGGCCCAGTCCGGATTGGTGGATAACATACCTACCTGCGAAATAATTCTCGGGTAGGTATGTGGGTTTCCTCACGATGTTTTCCTTCACCGAAAAGCGAGTGATAATTACGTACATATGTTTTACAGAAACACATTGGTACGTGCCTGCACTGGGATTTGAACTCACGACCTTCAGATTGGAAGGCGGACGTTCTCCCACTAGGCTACCACCACTTCAACCGCAACCGCTTTTTCGTTTTTATAGTTGTATTATAAAAACTAAAATTGCTGTTTGCATACTTTTCACGGCTAAACAGCTGGATGGATCTTTGTATTTAGCACGGATATGGCTTCAAGCTGAAAGCCGTAGGAGACGTAACTTGTGCGCTTTGTATCTCAACGGCACCGGGTTCGATCCTCTGCCGCGCTCCAATGACTTTTCTGTCTGGATTTCCGTCGCTTCGTGCTTCGGAAGGCACGTTAAGAACTAAGAAGGCGCTATCGAACGATAGCAGTTGTTAAGCCAAGTTGGCGGCTTGGCAAACTCTGACGCTAGGCGCTAGTACTATATCGTTTATTATTATTATTATTTATTTATTCAATTGAAACGGCCGCAGCCAATTACAACAATCGATTACACAAAACACAGTACAATACAGATAACACAAAATACACATTCAAAGATTCACTCGTTCAGATCGTTAGAGAAACAAGAACAACGATCATAGATTGGGTGTCCCAAGGCGGTCGAAGATGTTAGAGTTGTCTTTAGCGACGTCGGTAAGACGACCTTGACTCTTTTGAAAATCATAGAAAAAAGCTATGCCAAGATAAAGAGACGTGATTGAAATCGACGCGACTTTTGCGCAGCTGTGGCACAATTACGTCAACCTATACGTATCTACCGCTGAGCACGGGTCAGAACTTGCTTTCGAGAGAAGGATTAGGCCATAATCCACCACGTAGGCCTTGTCCATAATTGATCACATCCCTCCAAAAATAATTAAAGTAGGCTAAAAATGTAGACTATCGATACAGTTATGAATAATTGTCGACAGGAACGCGTGCGTGGAGCTGAACCGTAAGAGCCTGATGGTGGAGGAAGCAGTGGAAGAGGTGCTGGATCTAGTCAAGAAGGCGGCGCAACAGATCAAGCCGGCTGAGATCAATCCTGACTTCGAGTTCCTCATTGCTGAAGGTTATTTTTTTTTTGGTTATCCCACTTTTCGTCCACTAAATTGTGTGCTTTGCATTCCACTGGCAAAGGGATGTACTACGACCACGCACCAATGACTTCTAAATACTTATGTACGCATTTTGATCCTTTCTATGTGTGAAAGAACTCTTAGAATCGGATTAATACTTCTGGATAATTACCTCCTACCTACATACGCAAAAACGAATAGTAGCCAGACCATCAAAAGGCCGCAAGTCTTACACTTGCGGCCTTTTGATGGACCCCCAACATTTATGAAAAAAAAAATGGTTAAAAGCGTGAGGTGCTTTATCCTTCCTTACTTTATTTTATATTATAAATGCGAAAGTAACTCTGTCTGTTGCTCTTTCACGCCTAAACTACTGAACCGATTGAAATGAAATTTGGTACAGAGATAGTCTGGAGCCTGAGGAAGGACATAGGGTACTTTTTAATGCGAAAAAAGCATTGTAAGGGGATAAGCATTAAATAGGGGATGAAAGTTTGTATGGAAGTTTCGTCATTTTTGAAGCTAGAAGCTTGAAATTTATTTTTAGGCTTTTGATTAGATATAAATAAATATGACATTCAAATTTTGTAAAAAATTACCCTTGAGGGGGTAATATAAATATAGGGGATGAAAGTATGAATGGAAATATGTAAGGTTTCGGCTAAACCACTGGGCTAAAATTCTTTCACTAATGGAAAGCTACATTATCAGCGAGTAACATAGGCTATTTATATCCCCGTTTTCCCGCGGGAACAGGAACTACGCGGGTGAAACCGCGGGGCGCAGCTAGTATTTTATATTTATACTAACTGCGCCTCGCAATCTCTCCCGCGTTGAGTTCTATCTCATGGGAACCGTTAATTATACGGAATTAAAAGTATCCTATGTGTTAATCCAGGCAATAAACTATCTGCGGGTCAAATTTAATTGAAATCCGTTCTGCAAATTTGCATACCAATCCGACGTTTTGAATGGGGTGAAAATCACGTTCAAAGATTCCATTGGATTACATAGATACACATAAAGCTTCTAAAAATGTGTTAAAAAACAAGTGTCACCCTCAGAAGATCAATGTTCATAATTAAAGAAATTCTGTTTTTTTTTTTGCATTGCTACGTTGTAACCTTACAATCTGTTCGCACTGTACCTCATTGAGGTTGCAGCCAATCTATTTCAATTTATGCCAATAAATAGCAAGGTCGGAATCTGCGCATGAGATCGTAACTCGTACTTATTATATACTTGCAATAATTACACAAGCTGCGCTCCATGATTTCACCCGCGTTGACGATGTGAAGCTCTTGACTCTAGATGGTGATGATCTTCATCCTCAACCCATATAGTTCCACTGCTGAGCACGGGCTCCTCTTTCGTGAGGAGGGTTACGCCATAATCCACGACGGGGCCCCGGTCCGGATTGGTGGATCACATACCTACATCCTATCCTTTATATCATAGATGATGACCACGAAAACTATTTCAGGTGGTACATAAATAAAAATCTAAAAAAAAGATACGCTAATTTTCGCAATTGCATTTTTTATCGCTTAATAGGCAAGCATTTGACCACCTGATGTGGAGCGATGACGCGGTCGACCGACGGTGGAGCATGCTTGCCTTAAAGAAACCTATTCACCCTGGAAGCCTACCATGACGTCTTATAGCGATTCAGTTGAGGACCTAAACTGAGCCGCGTCGCATAATCGTACCGTGACGTCTTATTTTTGATGTTGCTGCCATTTTCAACCTAAACTAGATCCAGTTAAGGTTGAAAATAGTGGCAACCTAAATTGAGTCGCTAATAAGCCATTTTCAACCTAATCTATATCCAGTTTAGGTTGAAAATGGCAGCAACATCAAAAATAAGACGTCACGGTACGATTATGCGACGCGGCTCAGTTTAGGTCCTCAACTGAATCGCTATAAGACGTCATGGTAGGCCTCCTGGACTTAAAAACTAAAATACGTTACGTACATTATTAACATGGCCTCGGTGGCGTTTGCCGGTAATGAGGACTGCATATCGAAAGTTGGCAGGTTCGATTTCCGCACAGCACCAAGATTTGCGAGAGCCAATTGTATTTGCTCTAAGACTGGGTGTTTGTTAGTGTCCATGCTCCTCGTAGTTCCTAATTCTCTATATTCGGGGAATCCTACTACCCTACTAATATTATAAATGCTAAAGTTTGTGAGTATGGATGTATGTTTGATCCTCTTTCACGCAATAACTACTTAACGGATTTTAATGAAATTTGGCACACAGATAGTTTATAATCTGGATTAAGTGAAGGGCTACATTTTAAAGCGAAAAAAGGGTTATAAGGGATGAAAGTTTATATGGTAGTTTCGTCATTTTTGTTGCTAGAAGCTTGTAAATTATATTTTATGTTTTTCATTAGATATAGATAAATTACACATTAAAAAATTTACCCTTAAGGAGGTGAAATAAAAATAGGAGATGAAAGTTTGCGGGCACCAGCTATAGACTATATTTTATCCCCGTATTCGCACGGGAACGGGAACCATGCAGGTGAAACCGCGGGGCGCATCCTTTATAATTATTATAAAGTAGAATTTTGCTATCCGTTTGGCAGACGATGGTGCGACGGGCAGCGGTGCTGCATCCACTGCCAACGAGTCCACGTCCAGCGGGCAGCAGGACTGGTCCGCCGTGTGGGAATGCTTCGAGAGTCCGCACCGGCTGCTGTCCACGCCGGCTGGTGGCTTGTCCAAGAGCATGCAGGTATTCAGAATAAATAATTTATCAACATGCAAACACTTCTCTTTTCTTGGTTTCGGATGAACCATAAAAGACATATTATAGTTATCAAGAACTACAAAGTTTTGTGTAGAGGTTTTTGTGTAGTGTGTAGACTAAAACACGCGCAGAGACACGCCTTAAGTAACAGTTGCTTTGTTCAACAGTTACGTTTGAAACAAACAAATAATGTATTATATTGTAATTGGTGGTGCAAGCAGTTGTAGCCTAGTTTCCAAGAAGAGGGTCGCGAATTCAAATCCCAGTGCGGGCACGTACCAATGTATTCTTTTGTGAAACATAATGTGTACGTAATTATCACTCGCTTTTCGGTGAAGGAAAACATCGCGAGTAAACCCACCCGAGAATTATTTCCGAGGTAGGTGTGTTATCCACCAATCCGGACCGAGTCTCCGTGGTGGATTATGGCCTAACCCACCATCCACCTTGCATATTTTTGCCTATCAGTCGTAAACGGAGAAATTACAGAAAAAGATTAAACATACAACATAAAAAAATATTAGTTATCACAATCGATACTTAGGTAACGTAAGTTTTATATTAATCAGACTTTCCAAATAGAAATCATAAAGCATAGTTCACATGCGCACCAAAAGGGACTCTTGTCAAATAACCCCTCTACCACTGGATCGTACTGCAATATATATAGGGCTACGATAGCATAGCAACACACGATAATTTTACCAGGGCGCCTGAAACAACAAAGAGGTAAGAGGTATCGTAACAACTTTCCAATCACTACCTTAAATTAAACTGTAAAGACCTCGAATAAAGTTCAAAATAGCATGGGCTAAGTAAACTGTAGCGACAGTTATATAAAATGTTCCTGAGCGCTGTGGAGGGGGTTGGATGATTTACGCACACATGCCAAAAATTCAACGCAAAAACGCACACACACATGGCATGGTATAATTTCCCACCGTCCACCCTTGAGAACGCTCTGGAAGTCCGGCACGTGTCCGTCCACAGATAATAATTAGGGACAAGCAAGTATAGCAATATAGAAACGAGTTGACGAGCAATGAACATTGAGAGTAGTTCGGATAGTTTAGTCGACAAGCTATGGGCGAGTGGGCGATTATTCGCCCAGTTACTACCTGGAGTCTGGGGGCCTACTCTCACCTATTAGTTAACGGCTCAGTTTTGGCTCAGTTCAACTTAGGTTCCTAAACTGCACCGCATAATTTGGTACCATGACCTACACCTAAACAAAATCGTAATTGGATCGTTAACAATAAGAATGAATGAACGAATTGAACGATAGTTTCTTACGTCTGCTATGACGTCACTCTGTTGGAAAGAGACAACACTATATCAACATCCTTTGCTAACTTCGTTTAGCCGTGTTTCTTTCTTATGGTTCCGTTCAGAAATAAATCAAAAAATGTTTCGGAAAATTACACTTATTTTCATGTTGCATGTTTTGTCATTTGTGTGAAGACACAACACCTAAGTAATTTAATTAAGTATTTAGATGTATGTATCAATGATGTTAATTGATTTATTATTTGTTTAAGATCATTTTTAAAATAAATTACGACTAAAATATTGTGGTCCTAGAATTGATATCTTTTTAGAACGTTCCTTTTATATTTTTGACATTTGACATTTGATTAATGAGTGACGGACGGATGAATGTTCTTCGACTCTAATCAAAAAATACAGCACGAAAGAGTTCGTATATTGAAATACGCGCGCTTTTCTGCCGATTTTTATAAATACTATTTTCGATTTCTTTTTATGTGGTTTATAAATTCACTACAATGGCGTCAGTAATTCTGACTAATATTTTGCATATTATATAAAAACCTTATTTCTTAAGTAGGTACTTATACGCATGAATCTATACTTCAAAATTCCCAAGCTTACGTCTCAAGTGTTAGCGGCTATTTTAAGTGGTTTTCTTTATATTATACAGTGAAACTTCTCGTCAACGAGTAAGCTACGGGCAACTTGAACACCTTTGGGATTTCATAAATAGTCACAACGAGATTGCAACGTGCTATAATAAAATCACGCAAGCCAGGGAATACTCTCGCCGGCTGTGGGAATCAGTAGCCCTAAGTTTAAACTCCCAAGGCGACAGTGCACACACAGATTACACAAATTATACACTTAATTATTATGATTTTTACACTGAAATCGAAATAATCCCTACTTCCCTACTTATATTATAAATTCAAAAGTAACTGTCTGTCGTTTTGTCTGTCTGCTATGCTTTCATGCCTAAATTACTGAACTGATTTAAATAAAATTTGGTACAGCCTAGACTCTAGAGCCTGAGAAAGGACATAAGGTACTTTTTAATGCGAGAAAAGGGTTGTAAAGTGTTGAAATAGGGGATGAAAGTTGGTATGGAAGTTTCGTCATATTTTAAGCTAGAAGCTTGAAACTTATTTTTGTGCTTTTAATTAGATATAAATAAAAATGTCATTCAAATT
This sequence comes from Campaea margaritaria, assembly GCA_912999815.1. Taxonomy (NCBI): domain Eukaryota; kingdom Metazoa; phylum Arthropoda; class Insecta; order Lepidoptera; family Geometridae; genus Campaea; species Campaea margaritaria. Next base: position 16,425,381 of record OU538788.1, read on the forward strand.
TTGTAAAAAAAATATCCACAAGGTAAAATAGCAATAGGGGAAGAAAGTTTGTATGGAAATATATAAGGTTTCGGCTAAACCACTGTACCGATTTTTAAAATTATTTATCTAATGTAAAACTACATTATCAGCGAGTAACAAAGGCTATATTTTATCCCCGTATTCCCACAGGAACAGGAACTACGCGGGTGAAACCGCGGGACCGCCGCTATTAAGATATAAAACCAAAAAGGCTCAACTTTGGTTGTGAAAATATTAACTTTTATTGAGACGCTAATTTTGACAGCTAATGGGATCAGTATAGGTTCAAATAGGTTGTAAATGTAGCTCATGGTACGAAAAGAATGAACGAAATCATGACTTGCGATCCAGTTTAGGTTCAAAATGGCGGAAACCTAAACTGAGTCGCTAATAAGACGTCATGGTACGATTATGCGACGCAGTTCAGTTTAGGTCCTAAACTGAATCGCTATAAGACGTCATGGTAGGCCTCCTGGGCGAGTATACTGCCTGCCAAGCGAGGTCGCGACGTTGAGCGAGTTTTAAATAGCTCTTCGCCGGCGGCAGCGTAGACTGACATCGATTAACAACTAATATAATTATGTACCTACTAGCTGCGCCCCGCGGTTTCACCTGCGTAGAGCCTGTTCCCGCGGGAATATGGGGATAAAATGTAGCCTATGTTACTCTCTGTCAATGTAGCTTTCCAATAGTGAAATAATTTTTTAAATCGGCCCAGTGGTTTAGCCGAAACCTTACATATTTCCTTACATACATTCATCCCCTATATTTATTTTACCCCCTCAAAGGTAAATTTTTACAAACTTTGAATGCCAAATTTATTTATTTCTTACTTAGAGTTACTTTCGCATTTATAATATAAGTAAGGATAAGGATTTTACTGTCATGGGGCCTACATCGATTGTACGTATCTTGCGCGAGGAAATAGTCGATAGGTAGTCTAGACAGGTGCGTAACGGTCACTTTATTCCGGGTTTGATTTTGGAGTTTTCTTTTCCTAGACCGGCTGCTGACCAACGCTGACGTACTGAGTAGGTTCTGGTAGGGTGTCCGTATACGCTGCCGTCGCGTGTTCTTGTTCTCTCCATTTTCATTAATATCTGAGGGGGACCGCTTTCAGCAATATGGCCGCTCATTGTGCGTTAAACTTTAAATCGACATTTTATGTGATAAATAATTTTGTTTTACGTCACAGTGGCGCCAATGTTTTAGTTTTCTTAACACTTTGACTGCTGAGCCGTTTCGCTTGTCTAGCCACGGGTGCGGCTCTGCACGCTCCATAGTGTTTTCCCATACAAGAAACACAACAGTTGTGTTTTGCCACGCTCGCGGCAAATTGCGAAAAACACGACAGTTGTGTTATCAGCACTTAAACTGTTAAAGACCCGCCGGCTATCCAAAGCTATACGGAAAAAATTGGCTTGTTTTACTGGGGTAGTTGTCTGTTACGAGGTAGATAGATAGATAACTCTATAAACAAAGGTTGCCTGGACGAAATTGCTTTAAGCGATAAGGCCGCCCAGTGTACCACCTGTTTATTAAATGTTTACTGCATTGTGTCTACTGATGCTTTATGATGTTCAATAAAGAATTATTGTATTGTATTGTATAACTTAATAATAGGTACAATGGGCGGTCTTATCGCTTAAAGCGCTTAATCGCTTAGGTACTGTTTAATTAAAACTAAAAGTTGATATAGAAACGAGTTGGTGTATATTATTATATTATGTGTGTTAACTCAGTTGTGTTAATTTGGTTTTCGTGTTGTGTCGTTAGGTACATGTTCTTATAAGATCCATTTTCATTGATATCTGTGGAGGGCTGTTTTTAGCGCTAATGCCGCTTTTTGCTGTGTAGTCTTATGAAAAAACAATAGTACCTTAAGTTCTTTACTGAAAGAGGTCCTTGTAACAGCCGTATAACTCTTCATGGAATTCTCCAGTGGATTGGGCGTGTTACGTGAACAGAACGCAACCGGAGAGATGAGCAAGGATCGTCAAAGATTGGAGGTTCGAAGAGTCTCGAAGACGTCAAGGTCGTCCTCGGATACATCTTCTAAAAAAATATTAGAATAAGTTAATCCAAGATAGAGAGGTTATAGGAATCGGGAGAAACCTTTGTCCAGCAGTAAGACATTTCATATTGCTAAAAAAATAACCTTTGCTCTGTGTGAAAACTAATTTTGTATCTCACTTCAAAGTCTAATATTTTAAAATCACACATTAACACACCAATAAACAAAATCTAAAAAAAACAACAACGTCATCTTTCCGTTTCCTCCTAAAACTACATAAGTGTGTGTGTCTATAGTGCAGCATTCATTTATTAAAATACAACAAAGGTTGATTCGGAACTTGAAAGAGAAAGTTTATTAATGGAGAGTTATGAATGGCACGGTTTCCAGCGAAATGACTAGGCATGAGACTAGAACCAATGTCTCAGGGTGATGAGCGCAGTGCAGTGTCGCACAGGATGATGCAATTGAAAGTTCTGGATGGCACTGTAACTGTTAAGGGCAGGCGTAGCGCTTACAGGTGAACGAAATGTTCGCATCATAACACAAGCAAATAATTATTTTTTTATGGATATCCTCCTTGATGGATTTCTTTTGCTGTAGACGCAACGACATCAGTTTTCATGTAACTCTTTAAATTAACACCTTCAGTGCTGAGAACACAACTGTCGTGTTTTTCACAACTTGCCGCGAGTGCGGGAAAACACAACTGTTGTGTTTGTTGTATGGGAAAACACTATGGAGTGTGCAGAGCCGCACCCGTGGTTAGACAAGCAAATCGGCTCAGCAGGGAAAGTTTTAACGAATGTGTGAGTGTGCATAGGTCAGTGTGGTGTAGTCACGAGTTGCACACTACGAAAAATATCGTAGTGTGCTTGTGGTTGCACACTGCGACCTTCCCTCCACCCTGGGGTAAAAAAGTGGTTTATAAGCTCTTCAAGGAGTATGGTATCCTGGTAAATCGAGCGAGCCATCGCATGATACGTGTGTCGTGCATGACTAAGGAAATTAATTATTCCACCGTTCGATTTATAGGGTTTTCATTATTCAGGTTCTTTCTATGACTTTTGCAGCGAACATAAGACGATGCTTTAGTCGTTTGTATGGTAGGTTTGGTGGTAGTCTAGTGGGAGAACGACTGCCTTCCATAGAGAAGGTCGTGAGTTCAAATCCCAATGCGGGCACGTACCAATCTGTTTTTGTAAAGCATTTGTAGTAATTATTCACTCGCTTTTCGGTTAAGGTTAACATCGTGAGGAAATCCGCATACCTACCCGAGAATTATTTCAGAGGTAGGTATGTTATCCACCAAGCAGTAGTGTGCAAGCATTGCTGTGTTCTGGTTTGAAGGGCATTGTTTCCAGCGAAATTACTGGGCATAATATGAGACATTAGAGCCGATGTCTCGGAGTGACGAGCGCAGTGCAGTGCCACCCAAGATTATGCTATGCAAGGTTCTGGGTGGTGCTGTGACTGTTATGGGCAGGCGTAGCGCTTACCATCAGGTGAACGAATTGCTCGTCTCGTCACTCAGTATTAAAAAAATAACTCGTGGATAATTAACGAAAACTGAATAGGCAATTTTATAAACATACTAGCTGTACCCTGCCACGCTTCGCTGTGGCACATTCGCACATTTGCTTATATGTCACTGATGAAAAAAATAGATAAAAACAATCCTTGATGCGGGTTATATATCATGCTAAAATTTCAGCTCGATCGGTGCAGAACTTCTTGAGTTTTTGAAGCGTACACAAACCAACATAACATTTTTATATACATAGATAAATAGCAGGTTGGTTAACAAGACGAATAATAATTATGTTATTTACCTGATGGTAAGCTTCATGCTGGCCGACAACAGTTACAGAGACACCCAGAACTTAGCATTAGCTAATCTTGCACGGCACTGCGCTGCGCTGCGCTCGTATGTCTGACACACACTCGTAGACTCTGAAGACTCATAGATATACTCAGTAATTTCGCTCGAAACAGCATCCTTCAAACCGGAACACAGTTATGTTTGCATACTACTGCATGGTGGATGAATGTTCGGCGAAGGTTACCTACTTCTGCCTACCACTACAAGAAGTCTTGTACTTATTTTCAGGTAGTGTCCTAATTATGTGTGACTGTGGCTTCATTTCTCAGTCCGTCGGTTGTGGCACCTGCGTGCATCGATGAGGATATATACCTACCTAGTGCTGAGTTTGCGAGACTAGGGCGGGTCGCTCCACTCACAAATAAAACAAATAAATATTTGCTGAACATTTATTCAGTAACTACACACCAAGAACTTGGAGAGTACACAGTCATAATAATTACGTGAATTTTACATCAATTGAATTTGTATGTTTCTATAAATGTGAAATATAATTAGACCAGTGTGACGATGGATACAATTTTTTTTAATAATTTATTAGGATTAAATAACATAAGTCAAAACTAAACGAGTTATAAAGGAGTTCTTCTTAAAATATAAAACTATATTAATATGTTTACACATAATTATAGATACTATCATAATTTAAATTATTTTTTTTAGTTTGGCCTTTAGAAGACAGCACATTTGATATTTTAATTTTAACACGCTTTTTACCTTGTGTTTATAATAATTCAGAAGATCCTCAACCAGCGTCTTAAGAGATGCTAGTTCGACAGTTAGTTTTAGGATCGGATAAGGTCTGACACATCGCAAATACTGCCAAGAGATTTCTCCGCCTGCTTCCCTAATAGGTTTAGCCCTGCCTAGCTGCCTGCGGCAATCCAGGTCGGGATCCTTTACAATAATTTTGTCTAAATAGTAGATTATAAAAGTAAGAGTTTATGTAGGTATATAATTTTATAGAAATGTTGTATAGTTTGCACAAGAAGGTAAGTTTTTGTAAAGGGCTTTCAAAATACCTGTACTAAGGTCCTACCAATAAAAACACTAGTAAAAAAAAGAGCGCAACCGTTCTATCGTAACTACTTTGTGAATATGCAAAGAACACGAACGAGGTCTACTCTTCCTATTTATTTTTATTAATGATCAAATACTAACAGATAAAACATGTTGGATAAGAAAGGACCAAAAAATGAGGGTAGGACTACTGACCAATATTAAATCTTAATTTAGACCGAATAACCATAAATCTAGACATAATTATTATGTCTTAGAAATAACCAAAGTTATACAATTTGTACACGCTACAATTAGTATCATTATCAATGAAATAACACGTCAAATAAATTAACCGCGTTCATGAGGGTATACGAAAAAAAAAACATATCAAACCCTATTTAAGCCGAAAATGGTTGACCATGCACATATCCAAGAACTAAATTATATGTAGTCGTCAATGTTGTCGATCTGGTAGTTGGTTGGGCACCGCATGTGGTACTTGTGTCTGATGTACAGCAAGTTTCCGCGCGACACGTCGTGCTCCTCGATCCACTCGTCCACCTGTTGCTTAATAGGCTCCAGGAACCTGGCGTAGGTCCTCAGGTAGGCGTCGTCTTCGTAGAAGATGTAGCAAGTGTGGGAGTAGGGCGCGTCGCGCTTCAGCCCGAACGCCGCGTACACCACCTTGAGCTTGCTCAGCAGGTCCCGCCAGAAATGGATTGGCATATTGGCGCAGCGGCACTTGACCACTACGTGATGATAGCGCAGCTTCATCTGAAACAAACGTTACTTTTAATCATTTTAATTCACACACAGCAATATTTAGCATTTTGTAACAGTTGATGAAATCAATGACAATCTCGACCTATAATTAAATGGAACTTGTTATGCTGATTTAAGTTTTCGAATCACATAAAATCTACTGAACCGATTGAAATACGGCTTACAAACTGTGTAATTTAATACATAACATTTTCCGACAAGGGGAAATCAAGCTAGTGATAAGTAACTGTTTGTAGGCCACCGGGCTTTCATTACAACTTTCAGCATAGATGGAGAAACAAAAACAAAACTCCGTGAATAAATTCGCGCGCCATAAATAGTACCAATATACTCGTAAACAGAAATACAACCGTGAATACATTAGAAGGAAACATTTTGTACTGAGTGTAAAAAACTGCTTAATATTTCAGGTACATTAAAAGTAAAATTTGGACCTCCACTGATTAATATCACGAGATTTAATTACATTTCCGGTAGCCGACGTCAAGTAACGTTTAATTTTGGTACGGCACATTTGTAGAGACCGCTCAACTCATAAATCAACATTTATAATGCCGCGTCACTGTTTACAAATCTGCCGTATCACTGAAACTTAACATTCTTCACTTTTCCGAAGAAACTTACATTGCAAACCAATGAAGGAGACCAATATTCGCGAAAAGTAGTGGCTGCTACGAACGCTTCCAATCGACTGTGGAGGTCCATCGATTTACAAGCCGTCAACTCCGAGGGTAACCATTTTTCACCCTTGCAAATACTTTGAATTATTATACATGCATCCTTGTCTACCTTAGCACGGACTTCAATAAATAATAGCACTTAGCGTGGCGATATAGGGTTTTCAATCAAACTTCACAGAATCGGTCAAATGATGCAATCGAGCACTTCTCGCATGTGCTTCCCGAACGGTGTGTCGGTGTGTTCTCTTCTAATCCAAAGAGTAACCGAGAAAGATGCATTCTACCTCTCTTTCTGTACGCAGAATAATTGGTTAGTCGGGGAGCTGAGGTTTATTTAATACGTTGTAAAATTAAAAGCTACCATTATGCATAGGTTAATTAAAAATAGGATGATGATATATTATAATGTTTGTACACAATCCGGAAGCCAACTGAAATATATAATATTCGGGTCAGATTTACTTACATACGTATTATTACATTTTAACTCCTGATAAATTACTCCTAAGAGAGAGCATGTGGTTTTAAAGATCTAGCTTTCACATAAATATTATTAAACCGAAAAAATATAAAATATGTAGCTTGTGAACGTAATAGGATACTTTTAAAAGCGCTAAAACACCACGTCGTTACAAATCAGTCACTGCATTGACCTGTAAATGTTAACCATTCAATAAAAATCTATACATAATATACTAATATATAAAGCTAAAGAGTCTCAGGAACTACTGGTTCGGTTCGAACAATACTTTTTGTGTTGAATAGTCCATTTATCGAGGAAGGTTATAAGCTATATAACATGTGTTTATTATTGTCAGGAGACGGTTTTTATGAAAGAAAAAAAGGAGAAAGTTTCTAGGAAACCTGGAAAATTTAGGGAAAATTATGAAATTTTTGTATGAACTCACGATTAGAAATTTGTTTTTTTCGCGATATTCATTTGTTAATTTTCGTTCACTTTACTGGCGCTTATTACATTAACGCGGAAAGATTGACTTTGCTCAAAAAAGGTTGTCAAAATAATAACCACAATACAAGCGTCGAGAGTCTCGGTGTCTCAGTCGAGAGCAGTGCAGTGCCGCGCAGGATTATGCAATGCAAAGTACTGGATGGCACTGTAACTGCTATGGGCGGGCGTAGCGCTTACCATCAGGTGAACGAATTACTCATCTCGTCACATAGTCAATTAAAAAAAAGTATTTTTTAGTAAAATAATAGAATAGAATAGAATAGAAAAACTCATTATGGTACACCAGAAACAAAAATAAACTCAGTACAGAAGAATTACAATAGGTAAACAAGGGTAGTACAATGGGCGGTCTTATCGCTGAAAGCGATTTCTTCCAGACAACCTTTGGATGGACAGTAAAAAACATTTTTCAAACAATAATGCTTAAATAATGTTTTTTTAAAAACAATAATGAAGTTCATCAAAGGAAAATGGTCATCACTTCTTACCACAGCCTAATAAATCCTCCTAAACTACTCTCCAGCGAGAGCTCGTGACAGATTGATGCCGCAGGCTCCTGGACTAAGAGAATTCTTCTCTGCACCTCTCGGTAACCTGGTGCAGCGCTGCCATATTTACCTATACATTTGGTGCTGCACGTCACGCGTGCGCGTGACGTGCGGTCGATATGCAGAGGACAATGCCTTATACTCGTAGGTAACGGCCATCGTTATTATGCCGTAACAATCTACCCTTAAACACTGACCTACGACCAGGAACAGGCGTTATCCAATTTTTTTTTTTGTTTTGTTTTTAATATTTGACTGAGTGACGTGACGAGCAGGTTTTTGTAAGGATACTAGGCAGTATGTGCAAAGATGACTAAATAAATTTAGAAAATTGCAATAAATTGACAGATGGTTTAAATAAGATGTCAGATTAAAATATGAAAAGGATAAATAACATAATGAAAATATTATTAAACTAGCTGTACCACATTCGCACATTGGCTGATATGTCACTGATGAAAAAAATAGATAAAAACAATCTTTGATGCGGATTATATATCATGCTAAAATTTCAGCTCGATCGGTGCAGAACTTTTTGAGTTTTTGAAGCGTACACAAACCAACATAACATTTTTATATATATAGATAAGTATGTCAAAGCATTCGGAATTATTTAGATTTTTGTCAAATTGTAATTTAAAGTTTTGTGTGGGGCGAGAATAATACAATGTCGATCTGTGTACCAGATACTCTGATAACGTGTGTACATACACAATTAGCTACACATCCTCGTAAGCTGCCCACAGACAAACATGAAACTTACTTACTAAACCGGTGCGGACGCCGAATAATGTATGAGGCCGAGATGAATAGCTGTGAACTATAGACCTTTCTGTTATTTATCTTTATGTGTTAGTATGGATATTTCTTTAGTTTAAATCTTGTAAGAGTAAATTTTGAACTATTTTCCGGTTGTCGTTTGATTGATGGAATTTTAGGCATGTCTATCAGGTTCTGACGTTAACAGTTAATTTAAACGTTTGTCCGAAAAGAAATATTTTAAACACGTATGATGGATTATCAGTTGTTGAATTTAATGAAGCTGTATAACAAGTGGCGCCGCCAAGGGTAAACTCAGTCGCTCCGGGCCGGTACTGTGCCTGCGATTCGCCTCTCCTTGTACAGCCACGGTGGCGCGGTCTGTAGTATACCCGACTGCAGATCAGGAGGGGCCTGGTTCAAATCCTCGCCACCGTTACCAGGTGCCCTTTCTGCGGGATTACACTAGCAGTGTAATCGCGCAAAAATTATGCTAGTTTTGGTCAAAAATTATACTTAATTTTATTGAATACCGTAGTAACATTTGTACAATAACATTTTTTTTAACCATTAAAATATAAAAAAAAAATTACACTCTGAGCTTGTCTTAAGAAATGCTAAAGCCATCAAACAGTCCACATTTTCGCACCGGCGCGTATTAAGTAAGTATCCCTAAGTAAGTAGGTATGAAATAAAAACGTATTATTAATATAGGTACTAGCAATCCGCGAATAATTCCGCAAAATTGATACTATTTAGGCAATTTTGCCCCAGATATATTGAAAATATCCATTCAGTTTTACTATTTATTTATAAGTTTATGAAGTTTCCCCATTGGACATAAAATAATTCTCTCAAATTTTCGCCAGATGTACTGAATCTCCCGATTTAGTTTAATACTATTTGCACTATTTAAACATAACCACATTAACCACATATTCAGATAATTCTGTTAAAAGTGCAAGTGTCTGTGTATCAATTCATAAAAAAGTGCCTATTAATTATTTGAAACATGTACAAGCGAAATCACTGAAGCCAAATGGTACAAGTAGCACCATTAAAAAAAAATGCATACATAAAAAAAGTTTTTCAATCAAAAACATTAGTAATTTAAAAATAATAGCATAAAAGTATATGTGGTACTAGAATTGATAAATCTTAATAAAAATTAATCTGATTTTTTAAGTTTTAAGAAAGTAGCCTGACTGAGACTGACTGTCCCTATGCACTGACTGTGGGCCCTATGCACGCTGCGCCACGAGAGCGCAGGCGCGACTTAGCTGTCTGTCCAGTGCATATTATTGATCGGAACTGCAGAAAACGCGGCAGAGTACCAGGGGATAATGAATGTTAAAGGTATAGTTAGGTTACGTGTGTGGCATGTATTTCCCCCTATACCGAGCGGCATCACTGTTGAATGAAAGAGGATGGGGTGAAATCTTTGTCATTAAAGCAAGCTAGTTTAAGCTTTAAGCCTATAGGAATAATGTTGCTTATTTAAAATTCAGCAGAGCATGCAGTTTCAAATCGTGTTTGATTGTAACCTCCTGTGCGATTCTTAAGTCCTGGTGAAGGTTTGCTAAAAATATTGCTAGCGTTTGATTGAAACTTACGAGGCACGAGGTTTTTTTTTTGTTACCGGAACGTCTAGTTTGATTTTGTCTTTTAACTATCTGCCGGTCAGATTGCTCCCTTGTGCCAAAATTGTTACTCGTGAAATTAATTTGAAATAATAAAATTTTTCGCAGTATTAGAGAAACAAAAAAAAATTGCAATTAATAAAACAAAAAACCAACTGCTAACAAAATTGAATTTTGAAATGCAGTCGGAGGCATCACCATTTCATTTCATCTTTGTTTTGCAATACCAGATATAATATGCTTTTATTTTTTTTTGTTTATATCTGATCATTAATATTTTGCCATTAGATAATTTTATGATTTTGATATACCCAGCGTCACTCTCACAAATAAGACGAATCTAACGACATCTCTCAAGATAAATTCCACCAAGTCGTGGCTACAGCGCATGCCAAAGAAATATACATACACTCGAAAAACATTACCCTCCTTCTGTCTCAGTCGGGGAAGAATATAACCTTTGTTTTTAACTCGAGGGTAATCGATTAAAAAATTAAAATCAATTGCCGCAGATATGCAAGATCATCATTTGAGAGCGGCTAATTCTTAATACTTAACGGCTTCTTAATTGACTCGAGTGCTTTAAGATGATATTTGGCGGAACCCTTCCAAAGATGTGAGCAGTACTCCATACACGGCCGAACTTGCGCTTGATACAAGTTGAGCATCTTTTCCAGTGTCTGTTTCAATGGAGTGGTGTTCGTCTGAGGACGCTGAACTTCTTGGCAGTAATATGAGATGATCATGAGCAAAACTTGAGTGTGGCCGCTAGCTTAACGCCAAAAAGTCGCGGTACTCGTTCCTCCGGCTAATGTGGATATGCCAAGCCGTCGGCATTGTCTTCTTGAAAGGCTAGGCAGCCCTGTTAAACACTCTTCTTCTGACATACGTCCTTATGGTAAGGCGATTGCTTTTGCCCTTCAGCACGGCTGCATACAGCCTAAAACCATGGCCGAGCTTAGCCGGACATTGTTACGCCAGAGAATGGAATTTAATCCTCCATCCCTTGACGCAACGCACCCGTTACGGCATCTACTGGGCATATGAGACTAGAGCCGATGTCTCAGGGTGACGAGCGCAATTCAGTGCCGCGCAGGATTATGCAATGCAGTGTTCTGGGTGGTGATGTGACTGTTATGGGCAGGCGTAGTGCTTACCATTAGGTGACGTCTTGCTCGTCTCGTTAAAAAAATAAAAAAAAACCACGCAAACGAAAGGATTGTCAAAAGAGAACAAAGTGGGCCAGGGTAAGATGCAAAAAATGGTCGCATCTCATCTCGATCTGCTGACTTGTACCGCCACATCCGCCGGGTGCCTCTAGGGCTGGAATTGGGCGGGGAGTAGGCGGGTACACATTTCACCAGACATTGGTCAGATGTACCTAAAGCTGATGATGCCGACATCGAGTAGCGATCTGGACCATTTGTTAGCAGAAGGGCCAATCAAGGAATTGGCTAATTGCGCATCAAAATCAGGCACAATCGTTATCTCCTGGACCAGATGGGTGAGATAAACACCAAATCAATTTTCTACGTCTATCTCCCAGCGTGCTCTGTGTTCTGGTATGAGAAAAGTCACTTTTTGGTGTGCGTTAAAATCTCAACATAATACCAATTCGGCAGACGGGTACCGTTGCTGAGCGGCATCCTAAGGTACTGTGTTAGCTTGGTCGTCTTCTGATCGCTACTGTGCAGACGGTAGTAAAGTATTTTCTCTAAATTGGGGTTAAGGTATAACCATTTCGTAGTTTATTCTTAATCTGTCAGATCCCACTGCCAGTCGGTCAAGAGAGCATCCAAGCCGTCTCGCCATCGGGGCGTTCTGGGCCTTCCTCGGCGTCGTCGTCCGTCTTCAGGCGTCCACTGAGTAGCAGCGTTGGCCCACCTATCCGAGTGCATAACCTTTTTTTTTAGATGTGTATTTTTATAGATTTCACCTACTAGTAGGTTTTTGACCATGTATCCCTTCCGACTCATTTTATGATAAAAACATTTAAATACACAATTATGTTATATCCTATAATTTATGTTGCAACCTTTTTTTTTGTTTGTCAATAGTTTTGGCGTATTAGCGCCGTAAACTAATATACATCTACACCAACACGTGTTTTTCGTATATTTACGAAAAATATTGTACTATGTACTTACATCCACGTTCTTATTTATCTTACGTGTCCTCTCCAAAACTCACAGTAAACAGTAAAACATTCACCACTTTACTGAATGGTGCCGTTGATTGTCTTGGTGCTACGAGTTACTACCGGAACCCACGGGGAATTGATTATTTGACTATTTATCAAAAAGATAGCATATTCTAATGCTTGACACTGGCTAAATGCATAAATCGTGGGAAAACAGTAGTTTGCAAACATTACTGTGTTCCGGTATGAAGGGAACTGTTTCCAGCGAAATTACTGGGCATATTATTATGAGACCCTAGAGCCGATGCCTCAGGGTGACGAGCGCTGTGCAGTGCCGCGCAGGATTATGCAATTCAAAGTTCTGGGTGGCACTGTAACTACGGTGCCACCCAGAACTTTAACAGTTGTCATGGACAGGCGTGGCGTTTACCATCAAGTGAACGACTTGCTCGTCTCGTCACAGTCAAATAAATAAAAAATAAAATGAAACACCCCTGTTTTCGTTTCGTAGTGGTCAAAAACTCCCTTTCGAGGGGCTCCCGTAACCCCATTGTACCAGGAGATAATATCTGACGAAGATTTCGAAAAAAACCCCTAACTAAAATTGACAATCTTATATTCGACTGTATTGTGATATTCTTTAAGTTCAAAATTGAGTATTCTTGTGAGATTTAGGAAGGAACGTAGCTGCTTCCTCACAAAAAAAACGAAAATGGAGAATATAAAATTAGCTTCATTCCCACAGAATTGTAAAGGTACGTTCCATCCTCAGTTAAGAGACGCCGACGGTAGGCTGCGTTCACGGCCGCTATAGCGATTCTTGTACCAGGGCCGCACAGCCTGCGAGGAGATCTCTGTTTCGTAGAGGGGTAGGGGGCGGAGCTTCGGAGCAATCCGTTTGCTTGTTAGGGGTGGTGTACAATGTACACAACCTAAGGCGAAGACACATTAATAATACAAACTTTTTTACAATGTTGAGGTCTACTTTCGCTAGACTTTTATCATAAATTGCCGTTGGAGTTCCAATTACTTAGTTAAGGTGTTTTTATGAGACTTTTTTTTTGTGTTATGCCCTCGCACAATTTTTACATCCAGTCGATTCAAGTGTTATTATAATTCAAGTTTGCTGGTGCTGCTTTATTCAGAAGTCGCCTGCAGAAGAAAAAAAAACTAAGCAAACAAGTGTTCTACACTCGTGCATGCTCCAACTGATAGGGTGCCCTCTACAGTAAATAATAAATAAATAAATAAATACAGTGCGCGAGGATGGTGCTAAGCTGTTTTAGCCGTTAGCCGCTATGTTATAAGGCTCCTTTTTTCCACGAACACGAGAATGATACGAGCGCAGTCGAAGAGCACAGCTAATATTATTATCTCGTTCCCCATATTAAGGGGCGCCGCGTTTGCTTGGATGAGAAAGAATGGGGTGAATCATTGTTGTTTGAAATTTCACTTTATGCTTTAAAGCCATTGGAATAGTGGCGATACTTTAAAAAAAGGGCAGTTTCAACTTGTTTGATTGATAACTCCTTTGCTATTCTTATGCCCTGGTGTCGGTATGCTAAAAATAATTGCTAGCGCTTGCTTGGCTTCGACGTTCCTGTCGTCAAACGCCATCGTAGCTCGCAGTCCGCAGTCGCGCAGGTATGAGTAGGAGAACCATCAGAGTGGATGAAAAATTAAAATAATTTTATTTCTAAATTAGCATGGTTCTACAAGCACCTAGATTAAATACTTGTGGTTTACACAAACTTTCGCCCTGTGCGGGAATCGAACCCGCAAGATTACGCCTCGCAGTCGGATCATCACCAGCGCCGAAGAGGCCGCCATTGTTAAGACCTTCAAGGTTGTACGGAACCCTCGTTGCGCGAGTCCAACTCGCCTTTACCCGGTTTTTTTTTTTGGCGAAGAAAACGAGAATGGTACGAACACAGTCGGAGAGAACCACTAGTTATATTGCCTTCTCTATCTGGTAATAACACGTACCTCTTTCCTCATATCAAGGGGTGCTACGTTTGCTTTGATGAGAGAGGATGGGGTGAAGCATTATTGTTTGAACATTCTACTTTAAGCTTTAATGCCGTTGAAATAATGTCGATTATTTAAAAATAAGAGCAGTTTCAACTTGTTTGATTCCTTTGTTTGATAGAACTCCTTTGCGATTCTTATGTCCTGGTGTTGGTAGGCTAAAAATAATTGCTAGAGTTTGCTTGGAGTCGACGTCCCCGTTGTCCCACGCCATCGTAGCTCGCAGTCTGCAGTCGCGCAGGTACGAGAAGGAAAACCCTCAGAGTGGATGAATGACGGAAATATTTTTGATGGAAAGACGTTTGCATCCTTCCCACCCTCATGTATGACGCACAATCATACTCGCGCCCCGCGTCCGCTGCTAACTTGTAATCATGCTACGACATGACGCCGCTCGGCCCGCACCATCTGCTACGCTGATAACTTATAATCATGATACGACGCGACGCGCCGCCCGCGTCCGCTGCTAACTTGTAATCATGCTACGACATGACGCCGCTCGGACCGCACCATCAGCTACGCTGATAACTTGTAATCATGCTACGATGCGACGCACGGCCCGCGTCCGCTGCTAACTTGTAATCATGCTACGACATGACGCCGCTCGGCCCGCACCATCTGCTACGCTGATAACTTGTAATCATGCTACGACACGACGCCGCTCGGCCCGCTCCATCTGCTACGCTAATAACTTGTAATCATGCTACGACACGACGTGCGGATCGCGTCCGCTGCTAACTTGTAATCATGCTACGATGACGCCGCTCGACCCGCGCCATCTGCTACGCTGATAACTTGTAATTATGCTACGACATGACGCCGCTCGACCCGCGCAATCTGCTACGCTGATAACTTGTAATCATGCTACGACACTACGCCGCTCGGCCCGCTCCATCTGCTACGCTGATAACTTGTAATCATGCTACGACATGACGCCGCTCGGCCCGCTCCATCTGCTACGCTGATAACTTGTAATCATGCTACGACATGACGCCGCTCGGCCCGCTCCATCTGCTACGCTGATAACTTGTAATCATGCTACGACATGACGCCGCTCGGCCCGCTCCATCTGCTACGCTGATAACTTGTAAGCATGCTACGACACGACGCCGCTCGGCCCGCTCCATCTGCTACGCTGATATCTTGTAATCATGCTACGACACGACGCGCAACCCGTATCCGCTGCTAACTTGTAATCATGCTACGACATGACGCCACTCGACCCGCGCCATCTGCTACGCTGATGACTTGTAATCATGCTACGAAACGACGCGCGGCCCGCGTCCGCTACTTCGGCCTAACTGTTTCAGACAGTTTAACGCACATTCTGGACCTAACCCTCCCAAATGTGATTTCAATTGACGTCTTGAACGATTGGAATTCGTACAATATTGGTTCCTACTTGTTTTTTAACGACTTCAAAAAATGAGGAGGTTATCAATTCGTTAGTTTTTGATTTTTTTTATATTTGTTACCTCAGAACTTTCGACTGGGTGAACCGATTTTGAAGCCAAGTAGGTAGTGTAGTAGATAGATACTATGTATGTAGTATAGTAGGTAATATTTATCTAATACCTGGCTGGCACCGACTTCAAATAGATCATTGGGTATTGCTTTTAATAATTATATTAATTTATTTTTCGCCTTTGACTGCCTATTTGTGGTTTTGAATTTGTTTTTTTTTATTAATATTTATTTATATCTTGACTTACTTAATTTATCCAACCGTAATTATCTTGACATAAATTCGTTTGAATTCATAAACATGTTATTTTGAAAGCTTCGTGCTCCTGAAGTTTATGAGTTGCAACACTGGTTCAAATGTGACTTAGTTTCATGTGGAAGAGACACAAAAGTTGGCTGCAATCAGCCGACCCGGGCGGGCATCGTGTTCAATTGACGATCGGCCTTGATTGAAGCCACGCTACTTGTAAATGATGGTTTGTCCAGGATAAAAGTCCCCGTAAACAGATGAAATCTCTTCCATGATAATCCTAAGGATTATTGGCAATGTTAGAGATAAATATTTTATTTTTATTAGAAAATATATATATATATACACATATATATATATGTATTACATTATTATTCTAAAATGTAAAGTGATTATTCTAACTTAAGGTGTAAATAGGTATAAGATCTCTGAGTCACAGCGATTGCCACGACACCTGTCAAATCCATACAAATATATTATGGACTCAACAGCACTGTTTAACGAATAAGGAAGCAGAACATTAAAATTCAACATATTTATGCAATCGCACTGATATCAATCGGTCTGCCATTAGCCCCAGATTGTTGTAGAGTTTCTTGCCTAGCTGTAGTGTCAATATCTTTCGAAAAATAAGGGAAATTGCCGAGCTGAAAGCGTACCCGTATTTCGAAAGTTCTCTCGAAGGCCCCGTGGCGCAATGGATAACGCGTCTGACTTCAAATCAGAAGAATCTGGTTTCGAATCCTGGCTGGGTCGTAATTTTTTGTCATAATTATAAATATTATTTTTATATATCTATCAAAACGGGTAGGAACTTATGGACATAAAATAGCTCAAAACTCGTGATTTAAAAAATAATTGTTTTCAGGAAATGGTAAAGAACGCGGTGAGCGAGATGAGGCGCTACTACAGCCGGAAGGTGGTGGATGTGCTGATCAAGGTCACCAGGCGGACGCTGGACCTGATCATCAAGCAGTTCACTGCTGACAGCGACAATGGTCTTGGCGATGATGGTAAGTGCTGGTTTGCTTACCCGACTTTAAATAGGAAGAGATTCACAATTTGTAATTTTTTTGAGTATTGAAAAACTTCTACGTATGTTAATTTAATACAAGAATAATTATATGAAAAATGTAAAAAATATGAGGAGTGTCTGCAATCGATTCTTGAAAATACTGCAATAAGAAAATAGTCCTTGACTATAGTTAACATCAGCTCTAAATAACAACTGAACGTCCCGATACTTCCATACTTCGATACTTTGATATAAAGTCTCCATCTCTGTATAATGAAGAGAACTAACGTCCTTCGTGGGTTGCTCCGATTGTGCGGAACTGCTCCAGTTTGGAGGATTTGCGAAAGGTGGTGGTGTTTCCAAATATGTACGATACTTTTGTCCAAAAGCATAGAAGAAGACACTAGGAAAAGCGCATAGCAAATCACAGTGGCCATTAGCTATTCGACGAACATATTTATACACATCTCCATGGCATTGGACTTGAATTTTGGAATCTTTCTTAGGATTTCTTCCCATCCCTGTTCATAAATGTTTGTCACATTACAGTTGACGACACATGACCGATTTACATTTCGAAATTTATTTTTCAACGGTTTATCATTAACCATTTATAATTTAAATAACATTCTCAATAAAATTACCCCTGTTGCAATCATCTGTTTGTTTTGAACTCTTCAATAAGTTATTAAGTTTACCGTATTGTAATAAAATTGAGGATGATTTTATTTAAAGAAATAACCAGTAACTACGACAGAAAAATGTAGATAATATGTTCTTCTACCCGAGCGAAGCCGGGGCAGCTCGCTTGTATATATATATATATATATATATATATATATATATATATATATAAATAATACGTTTTAATTTTAAACCTAACTAGGGATACGACAGACGCAAAAATTTGCTGTTTTATACGCACCGGTGCGAAAATCTGGACTGTTTGAGGGCTTTAGCATTTTTTAAGACAAGCTCATAGTGAAAAAATAGTCGTATCTCTCCATAGGTAAAAAAGGTTCTTAAGTATAAAAATGTTACTAACACATTGAATAAAACTACGTTTTGTTTTGTTTATAGTTTTTGGTGTAGATTGTCGTTAATTTATTAATAATTTTTGATAAAAAATAGCAAAATTTGTGCGCGATTACAGTGTGAGTGTAATCCCGCGCAAAGGGCACCTGGTAACGGTGGCGAGGATTTGAACCAGGCCCCTCCTGATCTGCAGTCGGGTATACTGCAGACCGCGCCACCGTGGCTGTACAACGAGAGGCGAATCGCAGGCACAGTACCGACCCGGAGCGGCTGAGTTTACACTTGGCGGCGCCACTTGTTATACATAATAATATGGCTACACTAAATTGACGATACAAGTGATTGATAGCCCATAATAAGTTTATGGAAAAAATATATTTTTCGAGACAGGGTTTCATAAAATACGTATTCGGTACTGCAAGCCATCATCACGAGGAGTTCCGTGTCTCTATCATCAGATCAGCTTGCTGTGACCATAATAATGTATTATCATCGCAGCTACATCTCAATTCAATATCTATTTAACTCAATTTGACAGGCATGCAAAACTTCAACACAATTCATCAACTACGGGGACTGGGTCAAAATTGACTTAACAAAAATAGAAATGGGCACTCTAAAGCAATAAATATATTAATATAAATATTAAAAGTACTACCAACTCATATATTTGAAGTCGGTGCCAGCCAAGTCACTTATATATTAATATTATTACTTATTGTCAATATTTGACTTTGTAAGAAGGCATTACTCTCGTATTACAACGGGTTGCAATTTAAAAACTGCTAAAAAATTAGCTTTGTGTAAAATAAATAATATATTCTTATTTAAATTTTTTTTTCGATTTAATACAATATTTCGACACTCGGGAACAATTTCTACGGTTTTTAGTAAACTTTAAACAGTCCAAAATTAAGATACCGATAATAACATTACCGTTCAGTTACCATCTAAATACTGTCCGGGTCAAACCGGATGTTCTATCCGCCATTGAAGGCTCAAAGGGCATTGTAGGTCCCATAAAGTGTACCGCATGCCATTATAGTAGGACGTCACATATCACAACAGTTCTCCTGTACGAAGTCGCAGGCAAAAGCTAGTAAGAATATAAAACGACAAAACTTTTTGATATCTGGACTTTTTTGGATTATTTCAATCGAGCATAATATTACAATATAGGGTAACCCCTACCCCTTACTGGACCAAGGTTCCATGCTAATGTAAGCTTTAAGGTCAACGCAATACCGTTCATTTTAAATTGATCTATTGCGGGACGAAGCGATCTCCTTATGGAATCTAATGTCCTGGTACATTTTGGACGAAATATTGATTCATTGTGTGTTGTGTTGGGCCTTCGATAAAGGATGTGTTGGCACACTTCACCGTGGGTTCGCATCTGCTTTGCGAGCAGCCATTAATGAAGATTAGCTTTTCAAGCTCAAGTTATTTTATTAATTTAGTGATTATATTTTAACTGTTTATCGTTCTCCTTGGTCACGACATTGATTTGTAAAAGTATACAACTGATATGGTGCCCTCTACACTGCGAGACGATGACTACCCCCCCCCCCCCCCCCCCCCCCCCCCCCCCCCCCCCGTGCAGTAATGCAATATGTTAGGATAGACTGTGCCAAAGCAAAGTAAACAGCATTTAGTATATGTGGATCCGCAGAGGACCTTAGTTTTTTTTATAGCTGCTGTTGGAAAGGCAAAATTAAGTATGTCCTTTAAACGAGTACATATGGCTTTTAGTCAGAGCAATAATTTTCGATGCTATCTTAATAATAATAATCCACCTTGGTTGAAGGGTCGGATGCACGCGGCAGTACTCCTCGACACGGCGCGTATTTTCAGGAGGTTCCTCTCTCTGGAGTCCTAACCATCGGTAGCCTGGCCCTTGCACCGCTATCGGTGGTACCCTCCTAGGTTTTAGTTTGTTCTATAATATTTTTTTGTAGA
Organism: Campaea margaritaria; assembly: GCA_912999815.1. Lineage (NCBI taxonomy): Eukaryota > Metazoa > Arthropoda > Insecta > Lepidoptera > Geometridae > Campaea > Campaea margaritaria. Next base: position 16,445,571 of record OU538788.1, read on the forward strand.
TATATCGTAAAAATAAATTAAAGCTTAGAATAAAAATAAATAAATAGACTAATAATAATCATACCGCGTCACCGTCACATACGTAGATCCTGACCTCTTAATAGGATTCCCTGGTGGCTCACACATATTTTCGCCCTGGGCAGGAATCAAAATCGCAACCTCACGCTTCGCAGTTGGCTTATAACCCACTGCGCCACGTCATTCTTAAGACGTAGAAGGTTCTACATAACACTCAAAAAGGAGTGTCTGCAATCGCTTCTTGGAAATACTGCAATAAGAAAATAGTCCTTGCCTATAATTAACATCCGCTGTAAATAACAACTGAACGTCCCGATACTTCCATACTTCGATACTTTGATATAAAGTCTCCATCTCTGTATAATGAAGAGAACTAACGTCCTTCGTGGGTTGCTCCGATTGTGCGGAACTGCTCCAGTTTGGAGGATTTGCGAAAGGTGGTGGTGTTTCCAAATATGTACGATACTATTGCCCAAAAGCATAGAAGACGATACGAGTATAATTATAATTTATTAATCTAGGTATATCCAAATAGGTTAATTAATTTAATTTATTTATCTATGTCGGTTATACTTCTGATTAATTTATTTATTGAAGTATAACTTCTTTCAATTGATATCCATTCAGCACATTGAAATGGGTCAGAAGGAAATCTACAAATAAAAATATTTTTTAAATAAAAAGCGACCACTCCATACATTTCTTGTTCCAGATCAGCTAATGTTTGGGGAAAATGTTGGTTCTTTAACGGCCAATATTGGCTAAACGACGAAATAATTGTTTTTAATTGTTTTAAATGATTTTAAGTATCGTAAGTAACAGAAACTGTAACCCGTCCGCACGTTGGCTATGGTTAGACCACACGTTTATTTGTGTTCTTATTTCACTGGCTGATTTTAAGCTAATTTTTTACCTTTAATCTGGTACATTATTTATCTTTCATTATTTATTAATGCTATAGATTTCACGTTACTGAAATGAATTTGAAAATGAAAATTAACTTTTTAATTCTTTTTGAAACGACTTCGACGATAAAATTAGGAGATCATCAATTCATCTGTATTTTTTTTTTAATGTTTGTTAACTCGGAACTTTGGACTGCGTGAACCAATGTTTTTATTTTGTAGCACATCTCCTGGCGGAGAGAATGAAAAACTTTCTATGGCTTGGCGTCATGAAAAATGAAAATATACCTAACTAAGAGCATTTAATGTATATTTTTCTAGATTTTTGTAATTGATTCCATTTTCGGCATCGCTTAAAAACGTGAAGCACTCCAGAATAACATAAAAAGTATCTCACTTTTCGAGTATTTTTGAAAAACGTGTTACATTTTACTCAATGTGTAGCAGAAATTCGGAGGTTCCATCACCGTTTCCGTGGTGTAATGGTTATCACATCTGTTTGACACGCAGAAGGTCCCCGGTTCGAATCCGGGCGGAAACACAGTTCTGTTTTGTTTTTTTTTTATAAAAAAATGTTTTTTTTTTTAATTTTCAATGTTTATTTTTTTATAAATGTATGGTTGAAGATCGTGCTTAGCTGTCTGTGTCTGTCTTTGTTGTTAGTTGGCAAATTTGTGGAGCAACTATAATGGGTGCGGCTGATTAAAAATCACTCTCAAATGTAACCAAAGGCCTGTAAGGGGTAGGCCCCTTACTGGACCAAGGTTCCATGCTAATGTAAGCTTTAAAGTCAATACTTTACCGTTCATTTTATATTTATCTATAACAGAGCGAGACGAAGTGATCTTCTTATGAAATCTAATGTCCTGGTAGCCCGGTCAAATTAGCCCAAAAAATAGGGGTACCCTTGCCACAACAAGCTCTTTATTAGTTCACAACAAGCTGAAAATTTACAGGCACGTAAGGGATACCGCTCTAAGGAAATCCTGAAAAATCCCCATTGATCCCAGGTGTGCAAAATTTTTTATTCAAGGTCAAGGTCGCAAAATGGATTTATGGAATTTTTTACCAAACTGTTAGTTTTACGTTAAAAGTAACCGAGACTAAAATTGTTTTGTGTTGTGGAAGCTGACAGACAGATTTCAACTTGTTCAAATTTTCTACAGACTATCTCAATGAATTAGACTATCGAACGTATTCATTCGAATGGACGTAGATACAGCAGTTCTTGGTATATAAATTCATTCACCGTATTTTTTGAACACACCCCGTAGTAATGCATATTATGGAGAATACAGCTCCAGCTAACTTTCAAAAGGCTTTTTCTGAGAAATGGAAAATCTTAGAGAAAAAAGTATAGGGACCACTTTAGGAGGCATACCATGACCTCGTATAGCGATTCAATTGAAGACCTAAACTGAACCGCGTCGCATAATCGTACCATGACGTCTGATTTTTTATGTTGCTGCCATTTTCAACCTAAACTCGATCGAGGTGTCCTCTACAGTGCGAGACGATGTTGCTAAAATGTCCTCATTAGGGTTTACCAACTGAAAAGGAAAAAGGAACCCTTATAAGATCACTTTGTTGGCTAGTTCTCTGTATATCTGTCAAGAACCCATTTTCTTAGAAATGCGTAGAGTTATCAAGTTGAAATTAATATTAAGTATTCGAGTCTACGATTTCTATCAGCTGTGAAAAAATCAAAGTTTAATTCAATGCGATCAAAATATACAACTGTTCAGTTTATATCGCATTTTTCGAATATTTCGCCATTACACAAGGGAATTAAAACCTATAAGATACTTCCGGTTGACCTAGAATCATAGATTAAATAAATAGACTTATATTAATCATAAGGCGTCACAGTTAAATACATAGATTCTGACCTCTAAATAGGATGCCCTGGTGGCTCACACTTAACATACGCATATTTTCGCTAAGAAGATTGAATTGAAAGAAGATCAATAAAAAGATTGTCTGCAATCGATTCTTGTAAATACTGCAATAAAAAATAGTCCTTGCCTATAATTAACATCAGCTGTAAATTAAAACCGAATGTCCCGATACTTCTGTGTAAAGTCTCCATCTCTGTATAATGAAGAGAACTAACGTCCTTCGTGGGTTGCTCCGTTTGTGCGGAACTGCTCCAGCTTGGAGGATTTGCGCTAGGTGGTGGTGTTTCCAAATATGTACGATACTTTTGTCCAAAAGCACAGTGGCCATCGGCTATTCGACGAACATATTTATACACATCTCCGTGGCATTGGGCTTGAATTGTGGAATCTTTCTTACGATGTCTTCCCATCCATGCTTACAAATATTTGTCATCAGTTGACAACAGTTGACCGATTTATTACATGCGAAATTTATTTCTCAACGGTTTATCATTTATGTTACCTACCACTTATAATGACATGTCTGTTTGTTTTGGACTCTTCGATAAGTTAATAAGTTTACCGTATTTTAATAAAAATAAGGATGTTTTTATTTAAAGAAATAACCAATAACATCATGGAATAGTATATTATTTGCTTTTTAACCCGCTTTTATTATAATTAAAGAGGCTAGAATGGCATCGGGCTGAGTTGGTGGTTCGTTATTTTAGAAATCCGTAAAATAAGAGATTCTATATTATTATGCATTCATGCAGTACAGCTCGAGCCGCGTCGAGCGTCGGTCGCCTCCATGCCCTGTGTCGCTTGTCAGCTTCTCGATGAACTCGATTAACATAATATTCCGAAGCCGATTTCTACCAGGCTCCCATATGTTAGCAAGAGAGTAGTTTGGATATACATGTATACAACTAGCATTGATACATTATTTGCTCGCAATGTCATTTTATACCTAGACGTTTGTTTAGAAATACAATTTACATCACATTAATACCTAACATAACCATATTCGACCCAACAAGCTGATGCGACACTGCGACAGAAAAATGTAGATATGTTCTGCTACCCGGGCGAAGCCGGGGCAGATCGCTAGTACCTATATAAATAATTCGTTTTTATATTAAACCTACTCAGGGCTACGACCGAAGCAAAAATTTGCGCTTTAGCATTTTTCAAGACAAACTCAGAGTGAATAAATAGTTGTATATCTCCATAGGTAAAAAAAAGGTTATGAAGTTTAAAAATATTACTAACACATTGAATAAAACTACGTTTATTTTTGTTTATAGTTTTTTATGTAGATTATCGTGGATTTATTATATATTTTGATAAAAAATAGCATAATTTGTGCGTGATTACAGTGTGAGTGTAATCCCGCGCAAAAGGCACCTGGTAACGGTGGCGAGGATTTGAACCAGGCCCCTCCCGATCTGCAGTCGGGTATACTACAGACCGCGCCACCGTGGCTGTACAACGAGAGGCGAATCGCAGGCACAGTACCGACCCGGAGCGGCTGAGTTTACCCTTGGCGGTGCCACTTGTTATAGAATATACATATGGCTACAGTAAATTCAACAAGTGATATCCCCATAACCCACAAATATCCACGAAACCCTATTCGCAATTTGTTTCACACTCCTTTTTCTCGAACAAGCCTAGGTCTACAAAGCCCCTCAACTCGTATCTGCAACGAATACAATGAACTAGCCAGTAAATTACCCGAACTCGATGTTTTCCATGACTCTCTACCTAGCTTCAAGGGCAAAGTTCTAACCCATTTCAGTCCATACTTACAAAGACCTCCAGAAGACAAATTATGTTTAACTTAAGTTTTTAATTTTTTTAATTTTACTTGTAATTCACTAATGCATAATAATTTTGTATATTTATTTTTCTCGTTTTCTTATCGTATTATTGTTTAAACTACATATTATAATGACTTATATTAAAATTTGTTTTTTGCTCGTCGAGCACCCACGGTGAATGATATGTACCCCTTACTTGTCGTGCACAACAGAATTGTACCTTTTCAATATTCATCTAACTAAGTGTTAATGTGTAAGTGTAGCTGTGCTATATTAATAAATAAATAAGTAATAAGTAGTCAAAAAATAAACTTTTAGGTCTAAAAGTATAAAAAAACAAGAAAATTTGTGCTGGGACACAGGGTAGAAGTAAATCTTCAACTAAAAAATTCTTTAAAAAAAATGTCATAAAAGATATTTTCAAAAATTTCCGAACCGTAACTCTCTCTCCCTCTCTTTTTGTTTCTATATTCGCTAACTTATATCTCTGTCTCAACTTCCGTTCGCCTCGTCTGATCACATTTTTCGAAACGCATTCACCATCTTACTCCCCAAGTCACGCGGGCGAAAAGAAGTATTACTTCAAAAATATTTTTCCATGCAAACGTTTACATTAACGTTTAAATTAACTATTAACTTCAGAACCTGACAGACATGCCTAAATTTCCATCAATCAAACGACAAACTGAAAATAGTTCAAAATGTACTCTTACAATATTTAAACTATACAAATATCCATACTCAGTAGTGTCAGTACGGCCGCCTGCTCAGTACGGCTCGAGCCGCGTCGAGCTTCGGTCGCCTCCATGCCATGTGTCGCTTTTCAGCTTCCCCGCAAACTCGACGAAAATATCTCCGAAGCCGATTTCTACCAGGCTCACATAAGTTAGTAGGAGAGTCGATCGAAAACGGCGGCGGGAAAACTACAAAGTTGTATAAAATGATAAATAGCGAAATTAATAACATAGTTATTATTTTTTATGATTCGTAACTGATTCGTGATTTGTGAATGCTTTGCCTTTCAAGACATTAATACTTTGACGTGTCATTATGTTTTACTCGACCACGGTAACGGAGAAGCATAAATAAGAAATGGGACTATTTACTAATAGCCGCCTACTGGAAATTAAGGCTTCAAAAGTAAATCAAGCAAATATTCTCGATTGAAATCGTTGTTTACCAACTATTGAATATTTATCGTCTAGTAATGAAAACAACTCACACGTAATATAGTTTAACCAAAGTGATGTATCCACAATTACACATTTCATAAAGTAAGCAACTAATTCTGTGGTGAGGTCAGTGAACTTCAATGACGTGATTTGACTTTGACCGTACACGTTATGTAGTTCCATAATAATTATGTAGGAGGTTAGTGTAAATAATTATATATTCGGACGATGATAGGCTTCGTTTGCTACGGCGTAGTCGTGCTACGAAAAACCGTAGCAACTATTTGTCTTTGTAATTAATAATTGTAATAAAATTTGTAATTTGTAATAAAATACTAATGAGCCGTGAAATCTTTATAACTAGCTGCGCCCCGCGGGTTTACCCTCGCAATTTTAGTTCATATCAAAAATACTAAAAGTACAAACAAATGTCAAATCGTAAGTACATACAAAACCTCACATGGAAAAAAACACTTTCAGTTTTTCTAAGTTGCCCAATTTCCGGGCTATTTTTTCAAATCATATTTTAATATTATAAAAATCAGATCGAAACTGGTATAAACATATAAATACAAAAAGTACCTAAATCAATCCTGCTGTTCTCAAGTCACAAACATAGATATATAGATATGTGTTATACGGCTATTCATTTCAATAAAAGTTGACTTCGCACATTGAAGGCCGGGCTACTGGGGGCGGTAGGTGGAGGGTGTCCGGTCAGTGGTGGGAGATAGTGCCCCCCAAATGCACATTGCGCTAGCCGCTTGGGTCATATGTTGTCCTGGTACATCCAACTATGGAAGAGGCATAGTTTACTGAGTACTGGTTGAAATCTGACCGCCTTAGTTTTAAATTCATGAAAACTATGTTATTATTTAATCTTTCCAGAGACTACTAGAAGTGTACACAATGCGATGTCGCTATTGTTAATGTTTTAATCACCGCTGAGAAGTGATCTCCTCTGAACCTATGCGACCCTAGTACCACTGCCGCGAAATAGTTTTATATTATATGCTATAGATTTCACGTTACCGCAGTGAATTTGTGTAATAGGTATATAACTTTTCTATCTTGTGGCACATCCCCGGGCGGAATGTATGAAAAACTTTCTATGGCTTGGCGTTGTGAAAACAGCGGTCACGTGCGGGTAGTACTACGACTGCAGAATACTAAGCAGTGAAGATACGCCAATGTTCCATTCGTAAAGCCGAAGCATCTGTGGTGCCGGGTACGTGCGAGGAAGAACTGACCCGTTGCGCTCTTGAACATATCTAACTAAGAGCATTTAGTGGTTATATTTGTAGATTTTTGTAATTGATTCCATTTTCGGCACCGCTTAAAAACGTGAAGCACTCCAAAATAACATAAAAAATATCTCACTTTCCGAGTATTTTTGGAAAACGTGTTACATTCTATTCAATATGTAGCAGAAATTCGGAGGTTCTATCACCGTTTCCGTAGTGTGGTGGTTATCACATCTGCTTCACACGCAGAGAGTCCCAGGTTCGAATCCTGGCGGAAACATTGTTCTGCCCGTTTTAAAGCGATTTAAAATTTGCAGAAAAATTTTTTAGTTTGTTTTTTATTTGAATTGTGTATTTTTCTATAAATGTATGGTTGAAGCTCGTGCTTTGCTGTCCGTAGTTGGCGAATTTGTGGAGCAACTGTAATGGGCGCGGCTTAAACCTAAGAATTTAAAAGAAATAAATAGACTAATAATAATCATAACGCGTCACCGTCACATACGTAGATCCTGACCTCTTAATAGGATTCCCTGATGGCTCACACATATTTTCGCCCTGGGCAGGAATGGAACTTGTAACCTCACGTGCCTACTGCGCCACGGAGGCTGTCATTCTGAAGACGTAGAAGGATATACAGAACCCCCAAAAAAAGAGTGTCTGCAATCGCTTCTTGAAAATACTGCAATAAGAAAATAGTCCTTGCCTATAATTAACATCAGCTCTAAATAAAAACTGAACGTCCCGATACTTCCATACTTCGATACTTTGATATAAAGTCTCCATCTCTGTATAATGAAGAGAACTAACGTCCTTCGTGGGTTGCTCCGTTTGTGCGGAACTGCTCCAGTTTGGAGGATTTGCGGTAGGTGGTGGTGTTTTCAAAAATGTACGATATTTTTGTCCAAAAGCACAGAAGAAGACACTAGGAAAAGCGCATAGCAAAGCACAGTGGCCATTAGCTATTCGACGAACATATTTATACACATCTCCATGGCATTGGGCTTGAATTATGAATCTTTCTTACGGTTTCTGCCCATCCAGGTTTATAAATGTTTGTCACATTTCGGTTCACGACAGATGACCGATTTTCATATCAAATCTATTTCTCATCGGCTTATCATTTACCATTTATTGAGTTTACCAGCAGCTGGGCCGCGCCAGCGTATTTCCTTCTCTTCTTTCCACCCTCGTACCCAAATTTCCCGAGGTAATCGCTGAGGTATCGTTTTCGCCTCCGACTGGCAGACGATCCACGTGGCTATGGAGCTAGGAATTATCGTCGGGTTCATAGTTTGATGTACCATAGGCAGACGAAAGTCTACTTTATGCCAATACTAATAAAGTTTGAAGTAGGTTATCTTCTGATTAACGCATCTCCTTGATACATCGTCTTTTCATGACCTACCTCAATTTGTTCAACCGCACTCCCTCGGTTGTAATGTCTTGCAAATGCTTTGCCTTTCAAGACATTAAAACTTCAACGTGTCATTATGTTTTACCCGACTACGGTAACGGCGAAGCATAAATAAGAACTAAGACTAATTACTAATAGCCGCCTACTGAAAATTAAAGCTTCAAAAGTAAATCAAGCAAATATTCTCGATTGAAATCGTTGTTTACCAACTATTGAATATTTATCGTCTAGTAATGAAAACAACTCACACGTAATATAGTTTAACCAAAGTGATGTATCCACAATTACACATTTCATAAAGTAAGCAACTAATTCTGTGGTGAGGTCAGTGAACTTCAATGGCGTGATTTGACTTTGACCGTACACGTTATGTAGTTCCATAATAATTATGTAGGAGGTTAGTGTAAATAATTATATCTTCGGACGATGATAGGCTTCGTGTGCTACGGCGTAGCCATGCTACGAAAAACCGTAGCAAATATTTGTCTTTGTAATTAATTACTAATGAGCCGTAAATCTTTATAACTAGCTGCGCCCCGCGGGTTTACCCGCGCAATTTTAGTTCATATCAAAAATACTAAAAGTACAAACAAATGTCAAATCGTAAGTACATACAAAACCTCACATGGAAAAAAACACTTTCAGTTTTTCTAAGTTGCCCAATTTCCGGGCTATTTTTTCAAATCATATTTTAATATTATAAAAATCAGATCGAAACTGGTATAAACATATAAATACAAAAAGTACCTAAATCAATCCTGCTGTTCTCAAGTCACAAACATAGATATATAGATATGTGTTATACGGCTATTCATTTCAATAAAAGTTGACTTCGCACATTGAAGGCCGGGCTACTGGGGGCGGTAGGTGGAGGGTGTCCGGTCAGTGGTGGGAGATAGTGCCCCCCAAATGCACATTGCGCTAGCCGCTTGGGTCATATGTTGTCCTGGTACATCCAACTATGGAAGAGGCATAGTTTACTGAGTACTGGTTGAAATCTGACCGCCTTAGTTTTAAATTCATTAAAACTTTGTTATTATTTAATCTTTCCAGAGATTACTAGAAGTGTACACAAAGCGATGTCGCTATTCTTAATGTTTTAATCACCGCTGAGAAGTGATCTCCTCTGAACCTATGCGACCCTAGTACCACTGCCGCGAAATAGTTTTATATTATATGCTATAGATTTCACGTTACCGCAGTGAATTTGTGTAATAGGTATATAACTTTTCTATTTTGTGGCACATCCCCGGGTGGAATGTATGAAAAACTTTCTATGGCTTGGCGTTGTGAAAACAGCGGTCACGTGCGGGTAGTGCTACGACTGCAGAATACTAAGCAGTGAAGATACGCCAATGTTCCATTCGTAAAGCCGAAGCATCTGTGGTGCCGGGTACGTGCGAGGAAGAACTGACCCGTTGCGCTCTTGAACATATCTAACTAAGAGCATTTAGTGGTTATATTTGTAGATTTTTGTAATTGATTCCATTTTCGGCACCGCTTAAAAACGTGAAGCACTCCAAAATAACATAAAAAATATCTCACTTTCCGAGTATTTTTGAAAAACGTGTTACATTTTACTCAATATGTAGCAGAAATTCGGAGGTTCTATCACCGTTTCCGTAGTGTAGTGGTTATCACATCTGCTTCACACGCAGAGAGTCCCAGGTTCGAATCCTGGCGGAAACATTGTTCTGCCCGTTTTAAAGCGATTTAAAATGTGCAGAAAATTTTTTTTGTTTGTTTTTTACTTGAATTGTTTATTTTTCTATAAATGTATGGTTGCAGCTCGTGCTTTGCTGTCCGTAGTTGGCGAATTTGTGGAGCGAATGGGAGCGGCTGATTAAAAATCACCCTCAAGAGTAACCCCTACCCCTTACTGGACCAAGGTTCCATGCTAATGTAAGCTTTAAAGTCAATGCAATACCGTTAATTTTAAATTGATCTATTGCTTAGCGGGACGAAGTGATCTTCTTATGGAATCTAATGTCCTGGTACATTTTAGACGAAATATTGATTCATTGTGTGTTGTGTTGGGCCTTCGATAAAGGATGTGTTGGCACACTTCACCGTGGCGAGCAGCAATTAATGAAGATTAGCTTTTCAAGCTCAAGTTATTTTATTAATTTGGTGATTATATTTTAACTTTTTATCGTTCTCCTTGGTCACGACATGGGGTACATTGATTTGTCAAAGTGCTATTTGCCTTTTTACAGCAATCATGTTGTCTCAATAACGGAGTTGTGGCGAGAAACCGAGAATGTGGCATAGTTGTATTTGGTATTTTTTTCTTTTCTTTATGCATGTATTGTTAATTCTTCGTGTGTAACATTCGATATACATTTTGTCTAGTATACAGCACTGTAATAACAACACTAGAAAAAAAAACCGAAACAAACGAGTATTCTACATATTATATGTATTTTACGCGTGTGTTATCGTATGATACAACTTATATGGTGCCCTCTACACTGCGAGATGGTCTTGCTCAAATGTCCTTTTTAGGGTTTCGTACTTGGAAAGGAAAAAGGAACCCTTATAACATCACTTTGTAGTCTAGCTCTCTGTATATATCTGTCAAGAACCCTTTTGTCGCAGAAACGCGTAGAGTTATCAAGTTGAAATTAATATTAAGTATTCGAGTCTACGATTTCTATCAGCTGTGAAAAAATCAAAGTTGTAATTCAATGCGATCAAAAGATTCGACTGTTTATATCGCATTTTTCGAATATTTCGCAATTACACAACAGAATTAAAACCTATAAGATACTTCCGGTTGACCTAGAATCATAGATTAAATAAATAGACTTATATATCATAACGCTTAAAACAAATAACGATTCCCTGGTGGTTCACACATATTTTCGCCCTGGGCGGGAATAACACCCGTAACTTCACGCGCCTACTGCACCACGGAGGCTGTCATTCTTAAGACGTAGAAGGATGTACAGAACCCCCAGAAAGGAGTGTCTGCAATCGCTTCTTGAAAATATTGCAATAAGAAAATAGTACTTGCCCATAATTAACATCAGCTCTAAATAAAAACTGAACGTCCCGATACTTCCATACTTCGATACTTTGATATAAAGTCTCCATCTCTGTATAATGAAGAGAACTAACGTCCTTCGTGGGTTGCTCCGATTGTGCGGAACTGCTCCAGTTTGGAGGATTTGCGGTATGTGGTGGTGTTTCCAAATATGTACGATACTTTTGTCCAAGAGCATAGAAGAAGAGGATTGGAAAAGCACATAGCAAAGCACAGTGGCCATCGGCTATTCGACGAACATATTTTTACACATCTCCATGGCATTGGGCTTGAATTATGAATCTTTCTTACGGTTACTTCCCATCCATGTTTATAAATGTTTGTAACATTTCAATTCACGACAGATGACCGATTTACATGTGAAATTTATTTCTCATCGGTTTATCATTTACCATTTATATAATGAAAATAACATTCTCAATAAAATTACCCCTGTTGTAATCATCTGTTTGTTTTGAACTCTTTGATAAGTTAATAAGTTTACCGTATTTTAATAAAAATAAGGATGTTTTTATTTAAAGAAATAACCAATAACATCATGGAATAATATATTATTTGCTTTTTAACCCGCTTTTATTATAATTAAAGAGGCTAGAATGACATCGGGCTGAGTTGGTGGTTCGTTATTATAGAAATCCGTAAAATAAGAGATTCTATATTATTATGCATTCATGCAGTACAGCTCGAGCCGCGTCGAGCATCGGTCGCCTACATGCCCTGTGTCGCTTGTCAGCTTCTCGATGAACTCGATTAACATAATATTCCGAAGCCGATTTCTACCAGGCTCCTATATGTTAGCAAGAGAGTAGTTTGGATATACATGTATACAACTAGCATGGATATATTATTTGCTCGCAATGTCATTTTATACCTAGACGTTTGTTTGGAAATACAATTTACATTACATTAATACCTTTTTTTTTTTTTTTTTTTTTTTAACCCGGGGGAATGACCTTAGCATACCTCGGCCTCGGGGGGAGGCCGGATGGTTATGTGGGGCTCCCCCGCCAGCGCGCGTCCTGCGACGCACGCTGGCGGGTCTACCCACTAAAAACCCCGGGATGTTCTCCTCTCCGCATGTTGGGGTGGACGCGGGCTCGCGATTGCGCTTCCACGACCACCCCTGCGGACGTCCGGGCGACTGCCGCGGACACGTCTCTAGGGGCACTCGGCCTCGCCTAGGTTGGATGCGCTCTGGAGAACATCTCAGAGCGCATCTCGCCTCGGGACTATGTGATGGGGCGGGGGATCCCCCGATCCTCCGCCCCTAGTCCCCGTTATGGTGGCAGGTGGTGGGCATACGCCAGCCTCCTGCGACCTGGCCTGCGGCGGCGGATCGGGAGCGAGAGGATATCATCCTCCCGCGCCCTTTCCGCCGTCTCCTTTTCGTGCACTACGCGCTCGGCGTATGCCACCACCGCCTCCCAAGCCTCTGGGCTGCCGACCATCTTGCGAATGATGGCCGGCAGCGAGAGGTCCCCTCCGATGACCGCCCGCAGGGCGGCGATTACATTAATACCTAACATAACCATATTCGACCCAACAAGCTGATGCGACACTACGACAGAAAAATGTAGATATGTTCTGCTACCCGGGCGTAGCCGGGGCAGATCGGTAGTATCTTTATAAATAATTCGTTTTTATATTAAATCTACTCAGGGCTACGACCGAAGCAATAATTTGCGTTTTAGCATTTTTCAAGACAAACTCAGAGTGATAAAATAGTTGTATATCTCCATTGGTTAAAAAAAGGTTATGAAGTTTAAAAATATTACTAACACATTGAATAAAACTACGTTATCTTTTGTTCATAGTTTTTGATGTAGATTATCGTGGAGTTATTATATTTTTTGATAAAAAATAGCATAATTTGTGCGCGATTACAGTGTGAGTGTAATCCCGCGCAAAAGGCACCTGGTAACGGTGGCGAGGATTTGAACCAGGCCCCTCCTGATCTGCGGTCGGGTATACTGCAGACCGCGCCACCGTGGCTATACAGGGACGGGCAAATCGCAGGCACAGTACCGACCCGGAGCGGCTGAGTTTACACTTGGCGCCTCCACTTGTTATACATAATAATATGGCTACACTAAATTGACAATACAAGTGACTGATAGTCCATAATAGGTTTTTGGAAAATAAATATTTTTCGAGACAAGCTTTCATGAAATACGTATTCGGTACTGCAAGCTGATCACCACCAATCTACTGTTAATTCCTGAGGAGTTCCGTGTTTCTATCATCAGATCACCTCTCTGTGACCATAATATTGTATTGTCATTGGAGCTTCATTTCAATGTCTTATTAGCGACTTAATTTAGGTTGCTGCTATTTTCAACCTTAAATGGATCCAGTTTAGGTTGTAAATGGCAGCAACATAAAAAATAAGACGTCATGGTACGATTATGCGACGCGGTTCAGTTTAGGTCTTCATTTGAATCGCCATAAGATGCCATGGTAGGTCTCCAGAACTTTCGACTGGGTGAACCGATTTTGATGATTCCGGCGACACGGCGCGTATTGTCGAGAGGTTCCTCTCTCTGCAGTCCTAACCATCGGTAGCCTGGCCCTTGCACCGCTATCGGTGGTACCCTCTTAGGTTTTAGTTTGTTTTAATATAGTTTTTTGTAGATAAATCGTAAGAAATAAATTAAAACTACGAGTTAGAATAAATAAACAGACTTGTAATAATCATAACGGGTCACCGTCACATATATAGATTCTGACCTCTAAATAGGATTCCCTGGTGGTTCACATATAATTTCGCCTTGAGCGGGAATCGAACCCGTAATCTTACGCTTTGCAGTTGGCTCATCCTCCACTACGCCACGAAGGCTGTCATTCTTAAGATGTAGTAGGTTATACAGAACCCCCGTTGCGCGAGTCCAACTTGCCTTTGGCCGGTTTTTTTTTTCGAGAAAACGATAATTATACGAACACAGTCGGAGAGCACAGCTAGTTATATTGCCTTCTCTATCTGGTAATAATACGTAGCTCTTCTCTCATATCAAGGGGCGCTACGTTTGCTTGGATGAGAGAGGATGGGGTGAAGCACTATTATTTGAACATTCTACTTTAAGCTCTAACACGATTGGAATAAAGTCGATTATATAAAAAAAAAACAGTTTCAACTTGTTTGATTGGCCACTCCTTTGTGATTCTTAAGTCCTGGTGTTGGTATGCTAAAAAAGAATTGCTAGCGTTTGCTTGGAGTCGACGTTCCCACCGTCCCGCGCCATGCATCGTAGCTCGCAGTACGAGTACTGTCAGAGTGAATGAATGACTCAAAGGTCTCAAATTATAACCTATATATGGACATTTTAAAAATAAACTCAGTTACTCAGTGATAATATAATATAATGATGATCGCCTGGTATCGATGTGAGCCAAACAACCTGTTGCTTCCTTCGCCGTACAGACTCACTAGTAAAGCTGGCAGAGCCATCTAGGCTGCTAAGAGAGTAACATTCCTTGGCTCCGCCTCCTCGAAGCGGCGATCAATAAATCAGAGACATAGTAAACACAGAAAAGTATGTGAACTACATAATATATTAATGTACCAAACGCGGCTTGTACGTACGCACGTGACAGAAGGATGATCAATAAAATAAAGCAACTTGGTATTTATGTTACACTACGTGTACTCTGACGCATTTCGTTTCTACCTATTGTTTAGCAATATTTTTATAGATTTTTTTTGTACTTGTTAGTGGTGTCAATAAAGAGTTACCTATCTATCCATTCGGGTTACCAGCTTAGTACAAACAGACTACTTACGAATCAGATACTCTTAATTAAAGAACGCTGTCACAAGCCTAAAGCACGCACACATGGAGTTACACGGGCGACCTGGGGCCTCTCACCACGAACGGTTTAAGGCCTTAAACTGAATTGCCCTGCTAACTGTCACCTTCAATATCGCTTAGCGTTCATAAGTCGACCAGAGACATTTATCCAAAGAGATCGAAACAGCTTGTTTGCTTTTGTGGGAGTTTATATAGCCTCCTCTCATTCTCTTTGTCTCTCATTCTCTGCAGTCTATTTTTGAGTGACGTCATGTCGCGTTTGTCATTTATGAGTGTGTGGTGCCAATCTAGGCCGTTAAGTTTAAGGACTTAAAATGAACTGCATGGAATATAATCAAGTACGTGGTGGCCCCCCTGGGCTACGTACCAGCCGCTGTCAACATTAACTTCTTTATTAGAATGTCATTTTCTTTATTAACAACTATCTACTAAAACGTATCGTTTTATTGCTTTTTTATTATTACATACAATACATAGGTGCCTACCTATACGAAACTTAGAGATAACAACGCTGCGTATCCGGGTTGGAGTAGGTTTTCAAACCCCGCATGGTCCTCGAGTTCACCTACTTATCTGTTTCT
The DNA here is from genome assembly GCA_912999815.1 of Campaea margaritaria. NCBI lineage: Eukaryota > Metazoa > Arthropoda > Insecta > Lepidoptera > Geometridae > Campaea > Campaea margaritaria. Next base: position 16,461,457 of record OU538788.1, read on the forward strand.
ACTACGGCTGAGTCGTACTATGGCAATGTTTCATTCATAACAACGTAGCAAACTTATCTTCTTGTAATGCTGATCGCCTGGTATCGGCGTAGGTAAAACAACCTGTTGCGCATCGGGTCTGCGCTGAACATCCCCGAACCGAGGGTCGCAGGATCATAAATATACTTTATAACGTACAATCACAAAACACACACAACAAAAAAGAAAACATAATGAATAGATGTAGCATTTTACACAATATGTAGCAGAAATTCGGAGTTTCTCTCATCGTTTCCGTGGTGTAGTGGTTATCACATCTGTTTAACACGCAGAGGGTCCCTGGTTCAAATCCGGGCGGAAACATTGTTCTGCACAGATCAAAGCGATTAGGTTTGTGTAAAATATTTTGTTTTATTTTGTAATGGAACGTGTTGGGTGTCACTGTAGCTGTTATGAACTATCGTGGCGCTTATCATCAATTGAAACTGATGGTAAGCGCCAGTTCATTTTATATATTTTTTGGTACTATACAACTAGGCGCGCAAGAAAATTGAACAAAATGAAATTTTTCCAGCAGTAATGTTTAATTTTCAGTAAATGTATAGTGGACTTTGTTCATTTCGTTCATTACGTTCATTTCGTTGTTTTCGTTTATTTCATTCATTTTGTTCCATACGTACATTTCATTATAATTTATTTAAGTTTCTTACTTGCTTTCATTTCGGTTTCACATTTTTTAACGACTCCATACATGTCACTACCTACCTTATTAATTCTTCTCTGTATTTCTCCAATATTTTGTCTCTTGTTGCAAATTTATGAAACATTCACATAAATCTTACATATTTCCATACAAATTGACATCCTCCATTTTTATTGTATCCTCTCAAGGGTAAAATTTATATCCAATGAAAAGCCTACAAAATAAGTTTCAACCTTCAAAAATGTCGAAACTTCTTTACAATTTTTATCCCCTTTTTTTACCTGGGGAATGCATTACGCATACCACCAGACCCGGGTGAGGGCCGGGTGGTTATGTGGGACTCCCCCGCCAGCTCGTCTGACGGGTATACCCACTAAACCCCAGGGTGTTCCACCAGGACGCCTTTGTTGTCGGGGCTACGGGTGCCAGAGTCGTCAGTCGTCGGGCGTCAGTCCTCATGGGAGGACCCCATACAACTTTTATCCCCTATTTCATCCCCTTACAATCCTTTTTCGCATTAAAAAGAAGCCTTTGTCGTTTTTTCTGGATCTAGACTATCTCTGTACCAAATTTCATTTAAACCGGTTCAGTAGTTTAGGCGTGAAAGCGTAACAGACAGACGAAAAACAGAGAAACAGTAGTAGATTGTACCACAAGGGAACAAAATAATGTATTTACGGCGAGAGCGATTTTTGAATCCAGAGCGAAGCGAAGGATTCTAGAGTAGAATCCTAAGCGTAGCGAGGGAGTCAAAGTACTTCGCTCGAGCTTAAATAATTTTGTTACCGTGTGGTACACGATACTTTTCATCCCAAGCTATGAGAAAAGTTCATCATACGAGAAAAAAATCTTTTGACGTGACAACGTCTAATGAATCGATGCATGTACGAAAAAGTTGTCACATTGTCCCGTAACGCTCATTGTCCCGTTACGCTTATTGTAGGCTTGCGCCGCATCTATCTCTCTTCTCTTCTTGACAGGTTAATTATTCTTGCATTTTAAAAATCTGATTATTAGTATAATTTCAAGTATTTATTCTTTTATTATTAAAAAATGATTCATCTTTATTCATAAAAGTATGCAAGCACTTCATCAACGTTACGACGTTGTCACGTTAAAATATCGTCCGTAAACAAACTTTACAGACAACCAATTTTTTTAAAATTTGGATAGCCAATGCCGCGTCGGCAGGCGCTGTTTTTTTTATTACCGGCCAGGACTTTATTGAAGCGAATTGCGTTCAAACTTTTTGATTAAACAGTGTTCCAAATTCAAAACTCATTTCGTCACTGTTATTAATTGCGCGGAAAAGACCCACTTTGCTCGCACTTATCGAGGAGCAAAATGCTTCTTTTCGAATACATGGGATGAAAAGTTATTTTCGCGTTTATAATATTAGTAGGAATACATTTCATCTGTTTTTAAACGATGATGCTACTAGGGGTCCCTGTTTTCGTTTCGTAGTGGTCAAAAACACCCTTGCGAGAGAGACCCGGGACCCCTTTGTACCAGGAGATAATATCTGATGAGGAGGTCGGAAACCGCCAACTAAAATTGCCAATTTGAAATTCGACTGTACTGTGATATACTTTAAGTTCATAATTGATTAGCCAAGTGAGTCTTAGGAGGAAACGGATGGACCCCAAGAAATCTTTTGCAAAATATATAAATATACATTTCATCTGTTTGGAAGCTATGATGCCATTAACAGGGTGTCGAACGCAGTGCAGTGCCGAGCAAGATTATGCAATTTAAAGTTCTGGGTGGCCTTGTAACTGTTAGGACAGGCGTAGCGCTTACCATCAGGTGAACGACTTGTACGTCTCGTCACTCAGTCAAATAAAAAAAAATAACCCCTGATTACGTTTCGTAGTCGTCAAAAACACCCTTACAAGGGAGACCCGGGACCCCTTTGCACCAGGAGATAATGTCTGATGAGGAGGTTGAAAAAATCTCTAATATTGCTAATCTTATATTCGACCGTATTCTAATATTTTTTAAGTTCAAAATAGATTAGTTGAGTGAGTTTTAGGAAGGAAGGCTTCACCCGTATTGTTCCACCCTACTTAATCAAGGGCGAGTATACTAGTACACTGAGAAAGTAAAGATTTTTTTTTCTTTAATTGATCTTTTTTAGATTCTTGCTTTGCATGATTTTTGCAGCCAGTCAGTATGAAGTATTTATAATGCTCTAACTTTTTATTAAGTTAATCAAAATATGGACTATGAGTCAGTCAAATACTCAGTGATTTAGTTTACTCACAGTCAACGTCACGATTCGGTAAAGTGGTGCATGCTGTGCTAAAACTTCTTGGGAGTTTGGAGTGAACACGAAATTACTTTTTTAGGGTTAGTATCATTTACCCACACTCGTACGTTTTGATGAACACTTTGTAGTTGAAAATTATAAGAAAAAAGCACAATTAATATAGTGAATAAAGAGAATTAAAGCAAAAAAAAATCCATCAATTAAGAGTAAAACACAAAATTAATGAAGTCCATTTTAGGTTTCCTTAATTCGAATTCAATACCGCCATATTATGACATAATAACGCCACACAGCGGGAGTTCGCGGCACTATCCTGCATCGCGAAAACGATATTCGCGCGGTCCGAGCGCTTATTTTCAACTTTCAACGGGAAACATTCGGGCAGCACCTGGCTCGGTACGAAGAGTTCCCGGAAAGTTTAAGGCGTTTTCTAAGTGGATATCAGCATCACGGTCCACTCCACACCTTTGACCTTCACTAGTCGACCCTTGAACGGCTCCTGTTTAATATTTGAAATGTGTTATACGCCTTCTCTTTTTTTCTTTAACATGTAGGTACACGACAAACATTTACTTTACACACGATTTTATTTTCGACTTTATTATATATACTGACAGCGCATCGCGGTTTCCCCGCGTTAACTTCTATCTTCATGCCAAAACGAATGAACGAATTTTGATTGCGGCCGTTTATTTCTTAACATTGACTGCCCTCCGGTACCCCAGTGACGCCTACATCGCATAGTTAACCGAGTGCGCGGTGACCACGCGATTTTTTTCCAATACTTACCTTTTTGAACTCGTGATATTTTTTGAATCGAATGTCCGAATTGAATAACTCAAAAAGTTATATAAAGGTATTGAAACAGTCTTGAATATGATGTAATTTGTTTCGATGAGGTTTAATACCAAGGTACAAATAAAGAGCCTTTTCTAGCGGCGACATTTCTATTAAGGTTTTAAAATATAAGAACACTTATTGTGACAACTATATTAGTTTGACATATGCTGTCGCGACACTTTTTATAGATAATAATGTGTTCTGCAAAGTCGTAGTACATCATTTTGTTCTATCATCTAGTTTTTGCAGCGCTCACGATCTAAGGTATTAACTAGGTAATTTTTTTACATCTTGGTTTACATTATCGGAGTTTTAGTAAGGATGCCTTTTTTTTTTGAAAATATTTTATACCCTACGTCACCGGGGGATATAGTGCCTTCCCAACGGTGAAAGAATTTTTCAAATCGGTCCAGTAGGTTCGGAGCCTATACAAAGTAAACAAACAAACATACAATCAAATCTTTCCTCTTTATAATATTAGTATAGAAGTTTAGTAATAGATATAATTATTCTTATATATTCCTTATTGTACACATAAAGCATATTTACGGAGAACTTTGACTTTTGTGATGATATTCGAAATACAAACGAATAAAAGCCGATTTCGTGAATAAACTGTTTAGAGTCGGTACGCAACATTGTTGAAAAATGTCCTCTAATAATGATAAACAAAAAACTACTCAAACCCGACTATGCAGTTGAAGGTATTGCAGGCAAAACTTGAAATTAAATGCTGCTGCCTCTGATTGCATTTCCCTATCGGGGTTTTAGTATTTTTTTTTTAATTTTATAATTTCTACTCTTCTTGCTTACCCAGTATTTCAATAAGTGTATTTCTCGACTGCGTCAGAAAAAAGGTTGTTTTTTTAAAATGTTTTATTGATATTTATAAATTGTTTTAAATCTTGAAGTTCCGAGCTAAAAAAAAACAGAAGTAAAAAAAATTAAAAAAAAAAAACAAAAGTGCGTGACCCCGCCAGGATTTGAACCTGGAATCTCCCGAACGATGTTCGATCGCGTTATCCGTTGCGCCACGGAGCCACATGCTGTACCCTCCGAATCACTGGTACACTTTCGTCTCAGAGCTGCCATTTTTCGCTTATATTTTGAAATATACTAATACTAGACCTACACAATAAACTCTAAAACGTTCTTAGGTCAATGGCGGACCGATTGATTGTTTAAAATTGTAAAATAACCTTGCAACCTTTGATTTTATAGTTCAATCCTCCCGATTCCCTGCCAGCATTATACAAGTAGTTATAGAATAATTCATCCATATAAATTATTTATATTGAATCCCGATTTCAATGTATTTTTTGTGTGGTCGTGAAGCATTGCTTATTTGTTTATATCTAGGTGTTTTGACTAACGATTAACTCAAAATAAGACCCAGTTGCATGGATGCACAGACTAATCTATTTTAAGAAATGACAGCTGCCTATTCGCAGTACCTATGCATACTTCTTATCATACAATATAATATTACTTGTACCAATCCCTACTTCCCTACTTGTATCTATAAATGTGAAGTAACTTTGTCTGTCTGTCTGTTACGCTTACAGGCCTAAACTACTGAACCGATCTAACTGAAATTTCGTACAAAGAAAGTTTATAACCGGGATTAGGTGATAGACTACTTTTTAACGCCAAAAAAGGGTTGTAAGGGGTTGAAATAGGGGATGAGATTTCGTATGGATTTTGTTTTTTTATTAGTTTTGTTTCGTCAATTAATTTTTAAAATATAGCTTGAAACTTAGTGTTTAGGCTTTTAATTAGATACAAATAAATGTGACATTCAAAAATTGTAAAAAATTACCTAAAAGGGGGTAAAATAAAAATAGGGGATGAAAGTTTGTATGGAAACATGTAACGACTAAACCACTGCACTGACTTTAAAAATTATTTCACTAATGGATAGCTAAATTATCAGCAAGTAGCATAAGCTATACTTTATCCCGGTATTCCCTCAGGAACGGGAATAACGCGGGTGAAGCCGCAGGACGCAGCTAGTATATTTATATTCATATCTAATGAAACCTGGAAGATGGACGAAAAATTAAGTTAATGTTCCTGTTTAAATCCACTAAAACTATTTCATTGAAATCCATTGAGCCGTTTTGGAGCCTATGATATGAGACAAAATTTCAAAAAATCCGACAGATAAAAAATTCTCCCATGTCTCCGAAAAAGAGTTAACGGGAAAAACAATCGCTTTTAAAGTTATTTAAAATAAATGAGTGTTGAGTTAGCCACCTAGCGCCTGCCACCGCCTTTCCCAGCCTCTTGCATGGACTAATCTGTTGGCTCTTTCCATTCCTATACATCTGCGTCGTTGCGTCACTTTCACGCTAGCTCTCACAACACCCCAAGCAATGCTTCATTGATAGCATCCGTTTGAACTCCTTTAGGGTCTTTGATATCTTAGTTAGCAGGTTAAAAATACACCATAGTTTGATCTACGTTAAGTTCAGAATATGGTGAAATTTAAAATGCATCAGGGTCCATCACGTGGCGCCCTACCACCTTTCACCCTTTCCACGCGCTATAATTTGCTAACTCTTTCTTTTACCACAATTCTATGTCGTTGCGTCACTTTCTCGCTAGCTATTACACCCCCGTTGATTGCATTGATTGAACTTCCTTAATGTTTATTATATCCTGGTCGCAGTAGTTCTAAAAATAAATCATCGAAATATAGTCAGATATAGGGTGAAGTTACGGTTGGCGCAGACGAACGGAGATGCGGCGAAGTATGCAACGAGTAATTTAGTAACTGACGTTATTAATTAATTACTAAAAATTACTAATAAATTACATAAATATATTGTTATATACAAAATATTCAAGAATGGGTTCTATGTAGGTATGTCCGTTATAGACTTTGAAAGCATCCAACCGATGTGCCCTTAACCGGTTTCATTAGAGAGGCAATAATGCAAAGATGGTTTTATATCACTGAAACAAATTTTGTGCACTTCGCGCATCCCATTTGTTTTTATTTGACCTCATCGGTGTGAATTTGGCGCACGATACGGACTGTCAACACAAACACACATTATGTCATTCTCATTAGAAAGTTTTTATTGTTTGTGGTTATCGCGTCGATCATGTCGAACAATCGATAAGAAAATATATATAATAATAATAGCTGTACCCTGCCGCGCTTCGCTGTGGCACATTCGCAAATTCGCTGATATGTCACTGATGAAAAAAATTATAAAAACAATCCTTTATGCGGATTATATATCATGCTAAAACTTCAGCTCGATCGGTGCAGAACTTTTTGAGTTTTTGAAGCGTACACAAACCAACATAACATTTTTATATATATATATAGATTCAATTAAATTAGTTACCCGATCTAGGGCCATAAACAAAAATCTGTTTGAAATATCCCGCCACAAGCGAAACGTTTAACCAGAATCAACTTTCATTTGTATGAATAATACGTTTTTGTTTTATAGCTACTTAGGGATAAGACCGAGATAAATTAGCAGCAGCATACGCGCCGGTGCCAAAATCTGGACTGTTTGAGGGATTCAACATTTTTTAAGACAGGGTCAGAGTGAAAAAGAAAATCTCTCCATAGTTATAAAAGGTATAAAGGTTATCAATAATAATGTTACTAAGACATTTAATAAAATATAGTATTTTATTGTTTTGTTTTTAAAATGAAACTAAGTGAAGATTGTCGTGGATTTATTATTATTTTTGATAAAAAATAGCATAATTTGTGCGCGATTACAGTATGAGTGTAATCCCGCGCAAAGGGCACCTGGTAACGGTGGCGAGGATTTGAACCAGGCCCCTCCTGATCTGCAGTCGGGTATACTACAGACCGCGCCACCGTGGCTATACAGGGACGGGCAAATCGCAGGCACAGTACCGACCCGGAGCGACTGAGTTTACACTTGGCGGCGCCACTTGTTATACATAATAATATGGCTACAGTAAATTGACAATACAAGTGACTGATAGTCCATAATAGGTTTATGGAAAATAAATATTTTTCGAGACAAGCTTTCATGAAATACGTATTCGGTACTGCAAGCTGATCACCACCAATCTACTGTTAATTCCTGAGGAGTTCCGTGTTTCTATCATCAGATCACCTCTCTGTGACCATAATATTGTATTGTAATCGGAGCTTCATCTTAATTCAACATGTTTTCAACTCAATTTGACAGGCATGCAAAACTTCAACACAATTCAACAACTCCGGGAACTGGGTCAAAATTGACTTGCTAAATTTCAGGACACACAAGTGTAGACTTTTATAAATGAATGGCCATATTTGTTTCTATGCTCAATACTCGTGAACCACTTCACCTAATCGACGCTTATTGTTGTCGTTTGTAATTGTCAGGACAAAATTCATACGAAAAAAACATTGGGAGAATAGGCCGGATAATTGGGATATTTGGGAAAACTGAAAGTGCTTTTTTGACATGATTGTTTCACCTCACGATTTCACATTATTTCTATCTGCGTTTGTTTTTTCGAGAACTTCATCATGCAATGTTCATCGCTCCACTATTCCCAAGTAACGTTCGCTGTTTTTAACCTGGGTAATGGACTGGAATTACGCAGGTGAAACCGCAGGGCGCAGCTAGAAGTCTATAATAAACTGTAAATAAATAAACATTAAACCTTTTTTCTTTAATTAGGACGTGCCCTGCGTGGCTTCACAACAGCATTGAAAGGACACCGCTATTATAAGTTTTCTAACATTTTTTTCTAAGTTTCCGTGAAAATTAAGTTGCACTATTATCCGATTGTTTGTATTCGAACCCACTTCCTAACCTTAATTGAGTTATCTATTCATCACTTCGATGTCGCTTTTTAACGCGTACATAGATAGATCATACTTAATCCTTACCCATGACTAGGATTCCCTGTAACTAGCGAATTAGGAAATACAAGGTCAATGGTCACACAAACACCTTGACTTTGTGGAAAATACAGTGGTCCACACAAATAATTGCCCTGCGCAAGTTTCGAACCCGCAACATCGCATCGCATCCGTGTATTTACTGACTCCTCCGCGGCCGCCGTGAAATATGTTGTACGTATAAGATCTACGAGGTAGGTATACGAAGTCCCACTCATGTTTCCACCTGTTGCTGAGTAGATTTGTTTACAAATACATCCCTACCTCTTTTCCAGTTCCCTTTCCGCGACCCCCTCCACTCTACTCTCCTCGTTGTGTTCTATTAACATAGTTTTAGCTATACATGTATATGTACATTTGCTAACCCTCTTTAATGCTTTCGATTTCCTATAGTTTTTCTCTTTCACTCCCGTCACCTGATTCATACAACCGCCACAGATGACGTTCATACGCAATGGTCACTCTCCACCCCACGCGATCAGCTTCCCGCACCTCTCTATCCACAATTGGGAGGGCAATCGGGAGGTAGTCAATATAAAATGCCCAAACGTATCAGACAGACGGGTTAGTACGAAGCTTCATACTAGTGGATAGTGTGATAGTGTTTTGGTGGCGTAGTATGATTGAATATCTTGGCGAGGATTCAAACGTCATATTATGTTAAGGTTGTCAAATAAATATGTTGTATGGAGAGGCCATGTCGCCACAGACGTTAGTGCAAGACCGCCTCGCAGTTCATGAGTGCCTGGTACATTTTGCGATGATTAATCAATACTACCGCCATCCATCTCAAAGCGCAGGCGTGTGAGCTCGCCCTATCTGAACGAATGACGGACTGCATGTCATTGCCCTCTGTATAAGTCATTAAGTCAGTGATAAGGATGTGCAATATGTGCAATAACGTGCATGCTACTTAATTGTTATTATTCCCTTTATTTATTATTCTTCTTAAATTTAATAATAATAAATAAAGAAATAACAAAACTAATAATAATAAAGTCAATTAATAATATTATAAAAGAAACCTAAACCTTATTATTATTCACTGTATTTATTTTACTTCCTTAAATTTTTTTTTTTTTACAATACTTACACAAAAATAATAAAAGTACAATCAACTAAAAATATTGTAAAAGAAACTTAAACCTAGGATACCACCGGTATTATTATTATTATTCACTATATTTATTTAACTTCTTAAATTTAAATTTCTTTTACAATAATTTACAAAACTAATAAAAATACAGTCTAACTAGTAAAAATGTTATAAAAGAAACTTAAACTTAGGATACCACCGGTAGCGGAGCAAGGCCCAGGCTACCGATGGTTGGGGTGCGGGCCAGGTAACCTCCACGAGTGCCTGGCTGTTGTTCGTCCCTCTTGATGCGTTGCATCCGGAGGGAAGGGCAGCAGCTGGGCCGGTGCACCCTGGGGTTCGGTCAGCAATTCTCCTAGGGGAATTGGTGGCCGTAGCAAATAACCTGGCGAGACGAGGTCCTTCGCGTGTCCCTCTGATCAGCAGAGGGCACAGCAAGGGACCAATAACGGGGACTTTTGGGCCGCGGATCGGGGGTCCAACGCCCAAGTTAGAAGTCCCGAGCTGAGGTGCGGCCCGTGTGTTCCGGGACGCACCCAGCGGAGAAAGAGGCCCAAGCCTCACGTGGCGAGCCCGGGAGGGCGCCCGCAGAGGTGGTCGCGGAAGCGCCGTGCGAACCCGTGACCACCTCCATAATGCGGAGAGGAGAACACCCCGGGGTTTTAGTGGGTAAACCCCGCCAGACCAGCTGGCGGGGGAGTCCCACATAACCACCCCCCCCGCTCCCGGGGGCCGGGTGGTATGCCTAATGCATTTCCCCGGGAAAAAAAAAAAAAAAAAAAAAAAAAAAGGCTACCGATGGTTAGGGCTATATATAGGTTGTTATTATTATTTTTAGTTTTTCTTTTATTTAAGTTGTGTCAATAAAAATTTAAGACCCACATAGGAAAAGAAAGAAACATTTATTTGGAATAATTATTTGCGAAATGGATGACAACAAAAAGAGAGACATAATTTTCTACAATAATTTACCTCAGTAAATGCGACAAGGTCCCCCTCACCATAATGTTACTTCTTGTGTTAGTGTGTATTGTGATTAAAATTAAAACTTAACTATATCATAGTACCCACAATGGCTTATACTTATAAAGCGATCTCTTTCAGTCAATCTTAGGATGGAGATAAATAATTAAGCGTCAGATTGGTGGTAATTTCGTAAATACGAAATTATTAATATTTTTATTACAAAATAGGCGGTAAAATAGAAGCAACAAAAAATGCATTCAAAAAATAAGCAACAAAATGTTTGACAGCGGTGGGATTCGAACCCACGCCCTTGCGGACTGGTGCCTAAAACCAGCGCCTTAGACCACTCGGCCACACTGCCTTGTAACAGCGTGGCGATAAATAAATCTTGGTTGCTACAACAAGAATAAATTGGGGCAGCTTTTGCTCAATATTTGTATTGAATATCATTTAGTTTTATTATTTTATTTAACATAGGGGTGTTGTTTAAGGTGTATCTGCTCTGAGTACTGAATTAGATTTAGTTTTTTGTGTATTAAAGGTGACTTGATCGAGGGTGTTCTCAGCTACGACTATGTTTAACGATCATCAGCTCTTTTCTAGTTGGTGTAGGGTTTAATTTTGTGTGGGGAGTTTTTTTTTAAGCTTGAATTTATAGTCGTAGTTAATTTTTGGGGTTTCAATAGCTTGATTCCCTGAAATAAACATTGCTTACATAGCGTTTCTTTTTTTCTTTTCAGGTACAAAGTTTCAACAGCAAAGAGGCAAGTATTTCAATATTACTTATTTTACCATTAAATTATACACCAAATGGCTTTATAAAATTTGAGGAAGCGGAATAACTACCTAGCGCTTGGCATTCTTGTTTATTTTGATGCATTTTATGTAGTGTTATATTTTTAAAATATTACTACGATCTACTATACGAGACCATTATTAAAATAGTAAATTTTGATTACATTGGTCTGATATTACAATTCTAGCAAGTCAATCTTTTCACGTTTGCTTTTATTTTTCCTTTCGTTAGCTATACTCGTAGCCTACGAATATTTATTTGTAGGCATCTAATAATATATTTTGACCAATATATGTTTTTCTTTAATCTCCTACTAACTTATGTGAGCCTGGTACAAATTGGCATCGGAATATATCCATATATAGGTTGTTCTTGTCCAGATACAAATTGATACAACACGGTCAATTCATTAATTCTGTTATTCAGTATAGCTCGAGCAGCGTCGAGCGCCGGTCGCCTCTATGCCCTGTGCCGCTTTTTAGCATCCCGATGAAATCGATGTACAAAATATTCCGAAGCCGATTTTTACCAGGCTCCCATAGGTTAGTAGGGGTGTCCTACGCCGGTATCTTTAGCCGTTGCGTTCAAATTCCCTCCGTTCAAACCCCCCCCCCCCCCCCCCCCCCCCTTCGAGGTCCCCTCGATCGTCGCTCCAGAAGATCCTCATGTTTGCTCTGATCATTTGAATTTTTCCGCTCTTTCGCTTTTCGGTGAAGGAACACATAGTGAAGAAACCCGAGAATTATTTGGGGGGTTGGTATGCTATCCACCAATCAGGACCGGGCCCTCGTGGTGGATTTTGGAATAATCTTCCTCACAAAAGTGAGGGGAGACCCGTGCTCAGCAGTGGGACAGTGTGGGTTGTTGATGATGATGATGATGATGATGAGACGGGTCCAAAACAATCAAACGCTAGCAATTTTTTTAGCAATCCGTCACCAGGACTTAAGGATCGCTAAGGAGGTGAAACACGATTTGAAACCGCTTGCGCCGATTTTTAAATAATGAACCTTATCTATTAACGTTTAAAGGTTGAAGTAGCGCGTTCAAATAATAAACGCTTTACCCCATTCTCTCTCTTCCAACAGTGACGTCACTTAATATAGGGAAACGGGCGCGAAAACTTGAAAACTCCATATATTTATTGTAAGTAGGCAAAAATAAAACACAATTACTAGTACAAGTCAACCACTTAGGTCTCATTATTATACTTAGAGAAGAATAATAGCTAGAATAGGAGAGAGAATGGAGAAGGCAACATAATAATATCGATGAAGGCTTGAACATTACGACTTGATAACTTTTTTTAAAGGGCAACTTTCTTTATTTTTATTAGTTAACTACTTCAACATAAAATAAACAAAACACTTAAATCTACTAATGTGGTGAGTAGCGGTACGGTGTGTAGTAGCGGTAGTGCAGTGCCACGCAAGATTTAGCAATGCAATATTCTTGGTTGCACTGTAACTGTTATGGTACGGAAATAAAGTAAATAAGTTTAGATCCAATTTGTTAAGTATCAGAAACGAGACTTGCAGAAGTGGTCTACGATAATTAGACAAGACACGTGAAAAAAAAATGTGAGATTCAGACTCCAGACTCCAGTTGCCAAGTCAGTAGGTCTGTAGGTCAGTCGGTACAGCTCGAGCCGCGACGAGCGTCGGTCGCCTCCATGCCCTGTGTCGCTTTTCAGCTTCCCCGTAACCTCGACGAATGTATTATTTAAATGTCAATTTCTACCAGGCTCCCATAAGCTAGCAGAAGAGTATAGCATACATACAGCTAGTATGAATGGGGTTTTTGGCGGGAAACCGAAAATGTGTATTCGTATTTTTTCTTAAACTTGGGTTTCTTCGTATGTTATTGTGTAATATTGGTGGAATATTAACCAAAAAGTGTTCGTTAACTTGTACGAGTGTGGGCAAATGGCACAAACCCAAAAATCGTGCCATTTCGTGTTCTCTCCATAACTCCCAGGAAGTTTCAGTAAAGCACCCACAACTTGACTGAATCCTGGCTTTGACTCTCAGTTTTGACTAGACTACCAACTGATACGAATTGAGTCCTTATTAAAACTATCGCACTCTATATTATTTATTTACTTGCAGGATATGGGAATAGATAAGTAGAATGTACCTACATGATATTTAAACCTAATCCACACGCTCGACGCAACCAGCTGATGCGACACTACGACGTAAAAATAAATGTAGCAATATTTGCTCTGATACCCGGGCGCAGCCTGGGCGGGTCGCTAGCTAACAATAACATTTTTTTTCTCGGTGAACGCGTCTACTTGAAAGCTCACCCTTGGCTATGTAGGGTGGTACAATTAGGGTGGAGTAATTGCGCCCCTTCCTACATCTCATTGGGTTTATCAATTTTGAGCTTAATTTGTATTAATTTACAGTTGAATACCAGATTGGCAATTGTAAGCAGTTTCCGAGCTCCTCATCAGACATGATCTCCTGGTCCAATAAGTTCCCAAGCATATGTATGTTGCTATGCAAACGTATGTTACTATGCAAACTTATTTTGTACCCGACTATGGCAAAGCAAAAAGGATTGTTAAGATTTAGAACGGTATGTGTGTATGTGTGTATATATTTATATATATATATATATGTTGTATGTATGTATGTATGCATGTATGTATGTATGTATGTATGTATGTATGTATGTATGTATGTATGTATGCATGTATGTATGTATGTATATATGTATGTATGTATGTATGTATGTATGTGTGTATGTGTGTACGTATGTATGTATGTGTGTATGTGTGTATATATGTATTTATTAGCAGCCTCATCGTCCGCTGCATCATCACCTGCTGACTCCCAAATGTCAAGACTTACTTGCCTTTCTGTCATATGTGTGTGCGTCAAACGCATGTAGTGTGTGAAATGTTTTGTATATTAAAATAATGTGTATTAAATGCATTATCAAATAAAAATATGAGCTTTCTCCACTTCCTGTTCATATGAAGTTTAACTGTGCTAAATTTCATACGCGTCGGTCAAAAAAATTTAAAAATGTATATTATAATTTTTAGTGCGTACTAATAGCGTGTTTTTTAGGTTTTTGACGTGACACCGTCTAATAAATCAATGAACGCCGGCTGAATGCACGAAAAATATGACACATTGTCCCGTCACGCTAGTTGTACGCTTCCACTCGATTGGCCTATGCGTCCGAGGAGAAGAAAGACAGCGGCAGCACACAACTTACATCTACAGACACGTGAACTGTTTCGTCGACTGTTTATAAAGTAAAGTGAAAAGTTAATGTGGTTTTCATTGCTTATTACAACAACAATTTCATAAATAATTGTTAATTATTCTTGCATTTTAAAAATTCGATTACTAGTATAATTTCATCAATGTTTTGTTATGACGATAGTCCGTAAACCAATTTTACAGACACCAATTTCTTTTTCAAGTATGAATATTTTTTAACGTGAGAACCATTAATTGACACTATCAAAATTTTATATTAGTCAGTAAATATAGCTGGTGGATTGCTCTACCATTATTTACGCTCTATTCAAACCCAAAGGGGGTTCTGCCACAACGAGTACCGTCCCCCTCCTTCGAACTCGAGCTAAATGATTTGTTGAGCAGCCGATCACTAATTTCTATGGGTAAACTATAAGGGGATATAGCTCAGTGGTAGAGCGTTTGCTTTGCATGTAAAAGGCCCCGGGTTCAAACCCCGGTATCTCCAAATTATTTTTGAAATATGTTTTTCATGAACGGTCTTCAATAGTCTTTTTTGTTTACTGTTTGATTCCCTAGACACGGAATCCGAAGTAGGAATCAAGATTTATGGACTTAAATGGAAAATTGGCAAATTTCGGAATAGTGAAAGTGCTATGGGATTTTTGTTTTATTACTTTACTTTTTCGCGTTCTTCGGTTCCCTATACCCGAGTGAACTGTTGAAAAGTTTGTGACATTTAAAAATCCCATCTGCACACTCAGTACGGCTCGAGCCATGTCATACGTCAGTTGCCTCCGTGCCCTGTGCCGTTTTTTAGCGTCCCCGTAAATTCTACGAATATATTATTTTAAATGTCAACTTCTACCAGGCTCCCATAAGCTAGTAAGAGAGTCGATGGAACGCTACATATATACAACTAGTATAATAATATGCTGTTTGCTAAAGCAGATCTATTTATTATGTATTAATACGTGAAGCAAAATCTTGTGACCCATTTTTACGAAAATTGCGCGGACGGAAGAGTATTAAATTTTGTAAAATGATAATATCTTCTTCGGAATTCGGGGTTCTCTGCGTCCCTAATATACCTCCACGGTGGGTAATTATACCCACTATCATCATAAACGTAATTTATAAATTCGTCAAAACGTTTCAAGGTAAATTGCGAGGTACCTTGAACCGACCGAGCGATGGTTTGTTTCCCCTCGTATGAGAATTTTATCGAGGGAAAACCCGAGTGGAGGATTTTTTTTAATATTTCAAATTTTAAGGCATTATTTCTATTTTTTGTCCAAAACTCAAAACTTAAACGCAGGAAATAGTTACGAAAACAAATAATATAAACTAGAGGGGCAAGTAGAAAAATCACTTCGCGTTTTTAATCAAACGCTAGGTATTTTTGTAGCAAACCGTCACCAGGACATCAGATTCGCTAAGGAGATCTCTATCAAACACGATTTGAAACCGCTCAGAATTTTAAAAAATGAACCTTATAACTCAAAGCTAAAAGCTCACAGTAGCGCGTTCAAATAATCCGATCCCCTCTCTCATCCAACACTGACGTCACGTGATATGGGGAAAGAAGCGCGAAAACTTCAAAGCTAGAATAATGTTTTATAACTATTATGATAATTAGTTTAATTATTATACTTAGACAAGAATAATAATTAGAATAGAAAAAGAATATAATATAGAGAAGGCAATATAATTATGTCAATATAGACTTGAGCGTTACAACTTGATCTTTTTAAAGGGCACCTGGCTTAATTTTCATCAAGTCAGTAGGTCTGTAGATCAATCAGTACAGCTCGAGCCGCGTGGAGCGTCGGTCGCAATTAGGCCGTTTCGCTTTTCAGCTTCCCCGTAAACTCGACGAGTATATTATTTTAAATGTCAATTTCTACCAGGCTCCCATAAGCTAGCAGAAGAGTATAGCATACATACTAAGTATGGATGGAGTTTTGGCGGGAAACCGAAAATGTGTATTCGTATTTTTCTTAATCTTGGGTTTACACATGAGGAGAGTTGAAGGAACGGCGGCGCTACATACATCCAACTTGTTTATTAATATGATGTTTGCTAGAAAATAATATACTTAATAAATTGCAATACTGCACTGTACGCGTGGTGGTGTCATCAGATATTTTGTAACCGACTTCAAAATAGGAGGAGGTGTTCAATACGACTGTATTTTTTTTGTATGTCTGTTACCTCAGAACTCCGTCAATCTGTCATCAATAAAATTCAAATTCTCCAAGCCAAAAGTGTGAATGCCCTCTTGCTCCAGAAGGAGATTAGAGGGGATGCTGCGCTCTGCGCATGCACGAACCTTTCCTGCTTTGGTTCTGAACCCGGGCCCAGTTCCCGACGTACTCGGGTTTGTGCCGGTCGTGCATAAGCCCGAGTTAATCGGGCATATACTAGTAGTGGTACTACCCTGCCTACGTGCTACAGAAATGGGCTCGTACTACTCAGTCAAGAAAGTACCGGGAAACGATGGATAATACACAAAATGTTAGTTATTCGTCCAAAGTTATGTTGTCACCTTCAAAGTATGCTCCTCCAGGAACGATACACTTATATCAACGAATAATCCAATCATCAGAATATTTTTTAAACGCTTTTTCCGGAATTGGGTTCAGCTCTCGCCGCGAATTTTCCTTTATTTCTTCTACCGAATGAAAACGGGTGCCAAGAAGTGGTAATTTGAGCTTAAAAATAACCTCACCAGTAACAATGCGTTTCATAAATGTTGGCTCGGGATTGGCTCGTTCTAGCATGTCCTCAGCGACTCTTATGCGATTGAGTTTTTGGAGAAAGTTCAGGCCTTTTCGGACTAGCCGAGCGGCAACATGTTTCGTGTGTTTTATAATATTTTCTGTCCATTGGCGATGCAAAATTTAAGACAAACTCTTAATTCGATGTTTTTGTTTATTATGAAATTTACAATACACAGGATGATGTAACTAAGAACAGCACTGTTTTTAATCTTAATAACAGATACAACTCAAACTCCGCGCCAAATTGTGTTCCATCACAGTTGTGCCAATCTAACAACAACAAAAAAACAAAAACAATATTTGGTACCACACACAAATGATCAGATACTATATCCCATTCCCGATACTTTTTTGGCTGAATGTATAATATTATGCCTCGATGTTTACGGATGTTATTTAGCACCGCATGTTTTAAGGTGAAGAAAAACATCGTGAGGAAACCCACATACCTACCCGACAATTATTTCGGAGGTAGGTATGTTATCCACCTATTCGGACCGGGCCACCGTGGTGGTTTATGGCCTAACGCTCCGCAAGAAAGTGAGGAGAGACCCGTGCTCAGCCGTGGAAAGATATGGGTTGATGATGATTATGTTTTGCGAGTGTATGTATGTATGTATGAATGCATGTATGTATGTATGTATGTATGTATGTATATATGTATGTTTGTGTAATGTATGTATGTAAACCTAATCCACACGCTCGACGCAACCAGCTGATGTAACACTACGACGGAAAAATAAATTTAAGAACATTTAGGAACCCGTGCGAAGCCGGGGCGGGTCGCTAGTTAGCAATAACATTTATTTTCTTTCTCGGTGAACGCGTCTACTTGAAAACTCACCCTTGGTTATGAAGGGTGGTACAATTAGGGTGGAGTAATTACGCCCCTTCCTACATCTCATTCGGCTTATCAATTTTCAGCTTAATTTGTATTAGTATACAGTTGAATACCAGATTGGCAATTGTAAGCAGTTTCCGAGCTCCTCATCAGACATGATCTCCTGGTCCATAAAATTCCTATGCATACGTATGTTACTATTATTTTTTACCCGACTATGGCAAAGCAAAAAGGATTGTTAAGAGTTAGAACGGTATGTATGTATGTATGTATGTATGTATGTATGTATGTATGTATGGATGTATGTATGTATGTATGTACGTATGTGTGTATGTATGTATGTTTGTATGTATGTATGTATGTATGTATGTATGTATGTATGTATGTACGTATGTGTGTATGTGTGTATGTATGTATGTGAGTGTGTGTATGTATGTGCACATTCCATAGTCCCAAAGAATTCTTAGATTTTAGCTAGAGAGGCGTCGTTGGATTCGTCTTAACTGTGACATCAACTGGGTATATCAAGATTATAAAAATTTAGATGTGGATTTTTTGTTTATTTATTGCGTTTTAAATTTTTTTTCTTAAAACCTATCGATCGGGGCTAATAAATAAAGGATTTTAAAAAGGCTTATTATAGGTAGGAAACATGCAACATAATTTGGAACAAAAAGTTCTAATAAAGCAGAAAAAACACAGATACAGACTGCGAACAAAATTGAATCATCAAACGCAGGCGTAGAAATTACAGTCCAAAGTTGAAATGAATTGGTGATGCCTCCGACTGCATTTCACCATTCAATATTTTTTTATTAGTAGTACAAATAAGTTCCCGCCGTTTATTGTAAAAAAAAATATATTGTGAAAGAACGCTAGTTTAAATTCAATCGAAGTATTGTCTATTGAATATTGTCTATGTCTAGCAACTGTAATCCACGTTAAAAAAGAACGTTGTCCAAAATAAGCGCCAAAGCGCGCTTAATTAGTTTTAAGATTTTTTCATACCTATGTTCAACCTTGAAAATGACCTTATTTCTACAGTAATAAGGCCAGTTATAAAGATTCTATAACTGGATTCTATAACTGGTATAAAGATTCAGTATATAAGCGGTAGTAGCCTAGTGGGAGAACGTGCGCCTTCCAATCAGAAGGTCGTGAGTTCAAATCCCAGCGCGGGCACGTAAAAATGTGTTTCTGTTAAAACATATGTACGTAAATATCACTCGCTTTTCGGTGAAGGAAAACATCGTCAGGAAACCCACATACCTACCCGAGAATTATTTCGGAGGTAGGTATGTTATCCACCAATCCGGACTGGGCCACCGTGGTGGATTATGGCCTAACCCTCCTCACGAAAGTGAGGAGAGACCCGTGCCCAGCAGTGGGACGTTATGGGTTGATGATGATAAAGATTCTATAATAAATTGATTTATCAACCTTTTTTTTCATATTTATTTATGTCTCAATATCGATGGAATCACCAAACCGTATTATGCAACTTAACTAAATACTTCGTGGCATTCGTTATGGCAGAATAACAACGACATTTGTTGTTGTTTTATTTTTTTGTTAGAAACCTTTAGTACCGTTTAAACGAAAATAAATTTTAAGGGTTAACAAAAACAGCGCAACTCTTATTGTTGTTAATTTAAAGCCGTTTATCACATCTCTGAATCTACCATACATCCATTAATTCAGTACGGCTCGAGCCGCGTCGAGCTTCAGTCGCCTCTATGCCCTGTGTCACTTTTCAGCTTTCCCGTAAACTCGACAAAAATATTTCCGAAGCCGATTTCTACCAAGCTCACATAAGTTAGTAGGAGTCGACCAAAAACGAAAAGGCGCGAAAACTACGAATGTCATACATTCAGTCAGGAATGTCATTGTACTCGACCCCATCGATTGGTTAAATGTAAAAGAGTAAAGTATATATTTTTGCATTTATAGTTGGTTAGGTTAACCCGGCTGGGGTTAACTTTTAAAAAACCTATTATAAATTAAAAACGTACATAAAATATTTTAAACTAAAAACGTGTTTCCAGAAAGTAAAATTCGGAATATCTTATGTTACGTTCTGTTTATTCTTTTCACGAGCCAGGCGTGTAACGGAACGCAGCGTTTTGCCTCCCGAGTACCAGGCGCCCAGCATTCATAAGGGGCTTGACATTACCACAGTCAGGCGAAAAGCTACTTTATGTGTCAATAACTAAAGTTTAAAGTATTTTATTTTATGGGTAACAGATCTATCTCCTTGAAACATGTCCCGTCTCCATGACCTCAATTAATTCAATAGTAGGCCCGCTGTTGTACAGTCGTGCGAATGCTTTCAAAATATCAATACATTGAAATGGGATTATTTTTATTATGTTTTGGATACCACAAAATCAGAGTCTTAGGATATTTATGATACAGAACGAACAGTGTTCAATTCTGATGATTTCAATTCAAAATTTATTTAATGACATATTGTGATTTTTCAGTATTTTTAGCTCGTAATGGACCAGAGTACTTTTAATGAATTTGTAATATGGTGAATACAAATTAAAAAAAAAACAGTTAGGAGGGAATCCGTCTGCTGAAAAGCGTTTGATAGCTAAATTAAGATTTAGAACAATAAGGAAAGAGATTACATGGAAAGATCTGAGATTCTGCGCAGTATCATCATCCCTACTCCCCTAATTTATATTATAAATGCGAAAGTAACTCTGTCTGTCTGTCTGTCTGTTGCTCTTTCACGCCCAAACTACTAAACCGATTGAAATGAAATTTGGTACAGAGATAGTTTGGTACAGAGCCTAAGAAAGGACATAGGGTACTTTTTAATTCGAAAAAAGCTTTGTAAGAGTTAGAAATTGGGGATGAAAGTTTGTATGGAAGTTTCGTCATTTTTAAAGCTAGAAGCTTTAAACTTATATTTTAGGCTTTTAATTAAATATAAATAAATTTGGCATTCAAAGTTTGTAAAAATCTTACAAAAAGGGTAAAGGTAAAGCAAAATAGGGGATGAAAGTTTTTATAGAAATTTGAAGGTTTCGGCTAAACCACTGCACCGATTTAAAAAAATATTTCACTAATGGAAACATACACTGACAGCGAGTAACATAGGCTATATTTAATCCCCGTATTCCCACGGGAACAAGAACTACGCGGGTGAAACCGCGGGGCGCAGCTAGTTTCAAATATGTAGTGAAACGTTAGTTAGATGGATAAAACGGACTCTCAAGGAAATATATTATTAGTATTATTATTTTTCTCCGTGCATGGTTGTCTGGAAGAGATCGCTCTGAGCGATAAGACCGCCCATTGTGACACTAATTGTAAAATTTGTTTTGTCCTAGTTTTAAGTTTTCATTGTTCTGTGGTGTTTCAATAAAGAGTTTATCTATCTATCTATTAAAAATTCCGGTGCTCGTTCGATTATAAGTTCATGCCAAAAATTACGGAATTCAAATTAAAGTAGCGCCCATGCGTCCTTGAGGGGAACAAACCTTTCAAAATATATTTTCATTTCGATGGGTGACGTTCCAATCCATTACTATAATACGAGTACAATATATATTATGGTGTGTTTGACGTGACAACGTCTAATAAATCGATGAACGCCGGCTGCATGCGCGAAAAAGTTGACACATTGTCCCGTAACGCTCATTGTACGCTTGCGCCGCATCTATCTCTCTTCTCTTCTTGACAGATTAATTATTCTTGCATTTAAAAATTCTGATTACTAGTATAATTTCAAGTATTTATTCTTTTATTAGTAAAAAATGATTCAATTTTATTCATATAAGTATGCAATCATTTCATCAAAGTTTTGATATGACGTTGTCACGTTAAAATATCGTCCGTAAACCAACTTTACAGACAATAATTTTTTTTTAATTCTGAACCTTCTAAAATATTCAAACTTCTTTAAAATCTAATGATAATAATCATAACTGGTTACTTACCAAGAAAGTAAGAAGATGTTCCTTGTCGTGGTTACATTTCGATGTCTTGATCTTTCTTTGCAGGTGCCAATGTTACTGTCCTGTAATAAAAAATATATATATATGTAAATTGCCACAATACAGGGTGATCCAAAAAACGTTGATTCCTATCAGATTAAGAAAAATATTGAAAATGTACAGACAGAAATTCATTGGTCTGTGTGCGGTCGGCCATTGACCCCAGAGTGTATGAGAGTTAGGATATCGATATATACAGTATCAGGATATTTCCAAATTTAGGGAAAACCTCAAAAATTATGTTTTATTTTTTTATTAATCATATTTATTTAAGGGGCTTTTATAAGAAAAATTTGTAACTATGTTATTAAAACGTACCAGTAGGTAATTCAAAGATATAAGATATCAATCTATCTATGTTATGTTGGTTTGTGTACGCTTCAAAAACTCAAAAAGTTCTGCACCGATCGAGCTGAAATTTTAGCATTATATATAATCCGCATCAAGGATTGTTTTTATCTATTTTTTCATCAGTGACATATCAGCGAATGTGCGAATGTGCCACAGCGAAGCGTGGCAGGGTACAGCTAGTTATAATATAAAATTCAATAAAACGTGTGCTTCCGTAATGCAACGGATATCGCGTCCGGTCGTCGATCGGAAGTCGCGCTTTTGTTTTGTTAGTTTAAATAAGTACTTCTGGGGGGGTTACCACGTACTTATTCTTATTCCACGCAGTTCATTTTAAGGCCTTAAACTTAGAACGGCCTAGATTGGGACCACACACTCATAAATGACAAACGTGACGTGACGTCATTTAAAAATAGACTGAAAAGAATAAGAGAGAAAGAGAATGAGATGGAGCTATATAAACTCCCATAAATGCAATCAAATTGTTACGATCTCTTTGTATAAATGTCTCTGGTCGACTTATGAACGATTAGCGATATTGGTAGTGACAGTTAGCGGGGCAGTTCAGTTAAAGGCCTTAAACTGGATGGATTCAACAGTTCGTGGTGAAGCCCCAGGTTTTTCATCGCGTTCAGCTCCGACCTTGATTACTTACACACTATTATGGGTATCGTTAAAATAAATGTCTTAAAATACTTATTTAAATGCTGGGTAAGCAGAAAAAGGATGTTGATATTACAAGATATATTTTCACCAAAGTTGGCTTATACGAGCGCACCGTCTATAGCAGTTTATTTCACAATAACACGGCTTCTGAAACTTAGCAAGTCAATTTTGACCCAGATTCAGTTGTCGAATTGAGTTGAAATTTTACAACGAGCTCCGCTGACAATACATTATGGTCACAGCGAGCTGATCTGATGATAGAGACACGTAACTCCTCAGGGACTAACAGTAGATTGATGGTGTTTGGACTCATCATGATCAGCTTGCAGTACCGAATACGTATTTTATAAAAGCTTGTCCATAATTAT
The DNA here is from genome assembly GCA_912999815.1 of Campaea margaritaria. Classification (NCBI taxonomy): domain Eukaryota; kingdom Metazoa; phylum Arthropoda; class Insecta; order Lepidoptera; family Geometridae; genus Campaea; species Campaea margaritaria. The sequence goes on from OU538788.1 coordinate 16,485,234, forward strand.
ATCGGGATAAAAAGTACCCTATTACCCAATCCTGGTTATAAGCTATTTGTGTTCCAAATTTCATTTGAATCCGTTCTGTAGTTTTTGCGTGAAAGAGGAAAAAACATCCTTGCATCCATTCTCACAAAATTTCGCATTTAACATATAATATTAGTAGGAGTATCACTTGGTGAATTAACTGTAGCTGTTTATCAAGTGGCGCCGAATAATGAAGAAACATTGTAGTATTCCAGCCCATGGAAAATATTCAATGAACATTCTTAGATTTCCCGCCGCCGTTTTCGATCGACTCTCCTACTAACTTATGTGAGCCTGGTAGAAATCGGCTTCGGAGATATTTTCGTCGAGTTTGCGGGGAAGCTGAAAAGCGACACAGGGCTTGGAGGCGACCGAAGCTCGACGCGGCTCGAGCTGTACTGAGCAGGCGGCCGTACTGACACTACTGAGTATGGATATTTGTATAGTTTAAATCTTGTAAGAGTAAATTTTGAACTATTTTCCGTGTGTCGTTTGATTCATGAAAATTTAGGCATGTCTGTCAGGTTCTGACGTTAATAGTTAATTTATTTGTTTGTCGTTTGTCGGGAAAAAAATAATAATTCCAGAAACTTATTATAGACTAGCTGCGCCCGCGGTTTCACCCGCGTAGTTCCTGTTCCCGCGAAAATATGGGGATAAAATATAGACTATGTTACTCGCTGTCAATATAGCTTTCCATTACTGAAAGAATTTTTTAAATCGGCCCAGTGGCTTAGCCGAAACCTTACATATTTCCATACAAACTTTCATCCCCTATATGTATTTATTTTACCCCCTCAAGGGTATATTTTTTCAATTTTTGAATGTCATATTTATTTATATCTCATAAAAAGCCTACAAAATAAATTCCAAGCTTCTAGCTTCAAAAATGACGAAACTTCCATACAAACTGTCATCCCATATTTCAAACCCTTACAATGCTTTTTTCGTATTAAAAAGTACCCTATGACCTTTCTTAGGCTCTAGACTATCTCTGTACCAAATTTCATTTCAATCGGTTCAGTAGTTTGGGCGTGAAAGAGCAACAGACAGACAGAGTTACTTAAGAATTTATAATATAAAAGTAGGGAAGTAGGGATTATCACTCGTTGAATTTACTGTAGCCATATGTATATTGTATAACAAGTGGCGCCGCCAAGGAGTAAACTCAGCCGCTCCGGGTCGGTACTGTGCCTGCGATTCGCCTCTCGTTGTACAGCCACGGTGGCGCGGTCTGTAGTATACCCGACTGCAGATCAGGAGGGGCCTGGTTCAAATCCTCGCCACCGTTACCAGGTGCCCTTTCTGCGGGATTACACTAGCAGTGTAATCGCGCAAAAATTATGCTATTTTTTATCAAAAATTATAATAAATCCACGACATCGAAGTGATGAACGGATAAATCAATTAAGTTTTAGGTTGTGGGATCGAATACAAACAATCGGCTAGTGGTGTAAATTAATTTTCACGGAATCGTAGAAAAAAATCTTAAGAAAACTGACAATAACTGTGTTATTTCTATGTTATTGTGAAGGCCACGCAGGGCACATACTAATAAAAACAAGGTTTACATTAAATTTTTTGACTGTTTATTATAAACTGCTAGCTACGCCCTGCGGTTACATCCGCGTAATTCCTGTCCATTTCCCAGGTTAACAACAGCGTATTTTTCTTGGGAATAGTGGAGCGATGAACATCTGTGGTACATCAAACTATGAACCCGATGATAATTCCTAGCTCTATACACAATGTGTGTACCTCCGACTGCAGGACTCCGACTCAGTCCGAGGCAGGACTCTGCCTTCTGCGGCAGTCGGAGGCGAAAAAGACACCTCAGCGACCGCATCAGTAAATTTCTGGGCACGAGGGTGGAAAGAAGAATAAGAAAGACGCTGGCGGCTCGTCTGATTATAAACGATTTTTTTTATTTGACCGAGTGAGCAATTCGATCATCTGATGGTAAGCGCTACACCTGCCCTAACAGTTAGAGTGCCACCCAGAACATTGCACCAGCATTGCACAATCTTGCGCGGCACCGCTCTGCGCTGCACGCGTCGACCTGAGATAGGTTACCGCCGCCTATAGACAGCTGCAACGCTCGGGGCTATTCTCTAAAGCTCTTTTAACCCTTATACACCATTCTGACCTTATGAGCTTTATGAATATTGACTATAGTAAATAGATAATAATAATGTTATTTATTTCGATACTTATTATTTTATTGTTTAATTGTATTAGAATACAACTTTGTATATGTCAGCCCATGGTAAATATTCAATGTACATTCTTAGATTTCCCGCCGCCGTTTTCGATCGACTCTCCTACTACCTTATGTGAGCCTGGTAGAAATAGGCTTCGAAAACATTTTCGTCGAGCTTGCGGGGAAGCTGAAAAGCGACACAGGGCATGCAGGCGACCGAAGCTCGACGCGGCTCGAGCCGTACTGAGCAGGCGGCCGTACTGACACTACTGATTATGGATATTTGTATAGTTTAAATCTCGTAAGAGTAAATTTTGAACTATTTTCCGTTTGTCAATTAATTGATGGAAATTTAGGCATGTTTGTCAGGTTCTGACGTTAATAGTTAATTTAAAAGTCAATGTTAACGTTTGTCGGGAAAAATATTTTCTGTCCAAAAACTTATTATGGATTATCACTTGTTGAATTTACTGTGGCCATATGTATATTGTCTAACAAGTGGCGCCGCCACGGGTAAACTCAGCCGCTCCGGGTCGGTACTGTGTCTGCGATTCGCCTCTCCCTGTATAGCCACGGTGGCGCGGTCTGTAGTATACCCGACTGCAGAACAGGAGGGGCCTGGTTCAAATCCTCGCCACCGTAACCAGGTGCCCTTTCTGCGGGATTACACTAGCAGTGTAATCGCGCAAAAATTATGCTATTTTTTATCAAAAATTATAATAAATCCACGACAATTTTCACATATTTATATTTCAAAAACAAAAAAAATATTTTGTTCTATTAAATCTAATTTAACTATAGAAAGAGAAACTATCGTTTCACTCTGGAAAATGTTAAGCCCTCAAACAGTTCAAATTTTCGCAGCAGTAAGCTCCTAATTTGTTTCGATCTTATTTCTAAATAAGTTTAAGACAAAAACGTATTATTTATACATAATAGTTGTCGCAGTATTGCCTATAAAAAAACGAAACGTTCGCTTATGGCGGGAAATTTAAATTTCAAACAGTTTTTTTTCGTTTTTGGCGATAGACCGAGTAACTAATGAATCACCACCAAATCACTCGAAATCAAATATTTTTTTACCTTAAATGAATTTTATACCTTCTATATATACATATATATATAAATGTTATTTTGGTTTGTGTACGCTTCAATAACTCAAAGAGTTCTGCACCGATCGAGCTGAAATTTTAGTATGATATATAATCCGCATCAAAGATTGTTTTTATCTATTTTTTTCATCAGTGACATATCAGCGAATGTGCGAATGTGCCACAGCGAAGCGTGGCAGGGTACAGCTAGTTTTTTATGTTTTCTAATTCGATTAATTGACATGATCGACGCGATAACCACAAATTAATAAAAAAAATTCACAGTGAACACAATACCGGTTTGTCTCATGAAATTAACTGAGCAGAGAAATTTCTGTTGAAATTTTTCCTAAATTTTCTTTGCTATAAACCTCACGGAGCCCGATACCTTTCCAACGAATGCAAAACCGTGGAAATCGGTTCGTGCGTTATAGAGTTATAGCGTCAGGAAGGAAAACCCGACTTATTAAAAATTCACTCTCATCATTTTTCTCCATCGCGCCAAAAGAAGTATAACTTCAAAAAACTTGTGGCACTCGGAGACTGCCGCAGCAAAGCTATTGCATAGCATTTTTTATCAACTTATGTAATTATAATTATTTATTTCTTTTATTTATGCAGTGTTTTTTATCCGTTGTTTTTCTTTGATATTCATTCAAGTTACACTTTTTGAGCGTGGTGACCGATAAGAAAACATTTTTTTCTTTTATTAAATAAATGAGAAGTTAAAATTGTTCAAAATATTTTTTTATATTACAATACATGTAGGTTATTCATGAATATTTATCATTGAAACTATAGGTTTATGGTAACTGAAATAAGAAACATAACTTTGAGACTTGATATCTTCTAAATATCTGGAAAATACCGCGTCAATGGTGGTCCCATATTTTGTTGTGGATTCTTGTGGATCACTATTCATTTTCAAATTCAATATTTTCGAAAGAAAAGTTGTCAACCGCTCTGATTTTTTATCAGCGAAGTTGGTGTTAAAATCGCCAGCCAAGATAAGTGGAAATTTATTACCATTTTTACCAAGTATTTTCGACCCTTCTTCAGTGTACTCCTTTTTTAAAAGTGCCACCTAGAGGCGATTTGCAGAACTCAAGAGAGAAGCGTGATGTTTCATTAAGTCATTAAAAGTTCTGCTATTCATCGATAGATGGCAAAACTAAAAAGTAATCACCGCTGTGCCGGTCGGAGTGGGGGGTGTTAGGTTATTTTCGTTACGGAATTTCTGGATTCGGTCTCCACGGTCAAGACCCGCGATAGAAGCTATGCAATAGCTTAAAATCTAATGAGAATGACAGCTTAATGTTTGTGTGTTGACCGTCCGTATTACCGAGGTGAAATCCCTAAAGATGACAGGACTATCACTATAGCCATTTTAATGTTTAAAAAAATGGTCACAAATAATATTGTAATTGTAAAGCTATTTTACTGATACGATATTATTCCTTATGAAATTAAATACATTGCAATTGCCCTTTACAACATACAATTATAATTCATTGTACTCGTTTAGTCGAAAACTCACCCCTTTGGTTATGTAGGGTGACTAAATTAGGGTGGAGGAATTATGCCCCTTCCCTTCATACATTTCATTCGGCTAATCAATTTTGAACTTAAATTGTATTAAGATACAGTTAAATCCAAGATTGACAATTTTAAGTAGCTTCCGAACTCCTCATCGGTCATGATTTCCTGGTCCAATAGGTTCCTATGCATACGTATGTTGCTATGCAAATGTATGGTATACTATGCAAACTTGTTTTTAACCCGACTACAGCGAAGCAAAATGGAAGGTTGTGATATTGACCAGTATGTATATGTAGGAATATGTATGTTCATTTATCCCCTTCTTACATCTAAACTAAGTACTAAAGTAATAGGGCAGTACAAAGGGCGGCCTTATCGCTCATAGCGATTTCTCCAAGAACGTGTGTACGTTCTTACGTATAGAACTTCCTAACCTTGCGAGCAAATTATATTTCGTTACTAGTTGTGTGTATTTAACGCCGCCATTTTCAATCAACTCTCTTACTAACTTATGGGAGCTTGGTAAAAATCGGCTTCGGAATATTATGTTTATAGAGTTTACGGGGAAGCTGAAAAGCGACACAGGGCATGGAGGCGACCGGCGCCCTACGCGGCTCGAGCCGTACTGAGTACTGACTTGATAATTCGAGTACGGACTGAACTAATTGGAGAGACTGGACTTCGTGACGTTCGTGTTCTAATGTGCAACCCCCCATACGATATATTTTAAAAATTAAATAAATAAATAACGAGTGTGCTTTAGACCACACGGCTGAAATAAAACTTCTTGAGCTCTTTTTATTATATTATTTTTTTTTGTTTTATCTTTTAATATTATTCTTTATATATTTTGCATTTTTTTTTAATTTTTATTTATCAAAATAATTAATAAATATTTTTTTTTTATTATTTATGATGAACATCTAAACTTCCATTCGCCTCGCCTGATCACATTTTTCGTAACGCGTTCACCATCTTACTCCCCAAGTCAAGCGTGCTTAAAGAAGTTTTATGTACTTCAATAAATATTTGCTCGTATCAATATAAGTTTTTTGTTTATTTATTTAATTATTTGTTTTTTTTTTTAATTTTCAATTAATCTTATGTAATTATTGTTTTTTTATGTTCTGTAAATAAAATATACTTATTTAAGTACAACATTTGGTTATATATTTTAGTTTTTTTTTTTTTCATATTACTAATGTTTTTGTCTTAAAAACTTTTAATAGAATTTTTTTTTTTAATTAATGGTATTTTTTCTACCAAATGGCTTCGGTGATATTACCTATTATATCTATGTCAAATTTCTCAATCGAACAATCGTGTCCATATTATGGACAAGAATAATAATTATTTAATATTTTTTCGCGTTATGTCGCCCGATATTAGAGCTGAACCTCGTTAATTTGGCCCCTGCGCGCGCCGCTTCACTAGAGCGCCGGCGCGGTTTAGTTGTCAAAAGTATTCTACTTATTGATCGGAATTGCGAAAACAGCGGCAGAGTACCAGGAGATAATAAACATCAAAATGTTGTTAGGCTTCGTGTTTGTTACATGTTGCCCCTCTATCAAGGGGCGTGACTCTTGGATGAGAGAGGATGGGGTGAAATATTTACTATTTGAACATGCTACTTTAAGCTTTAAGACTTAAGGAACAATGTTGATTATACCACGAAATTCAGAGCAAGCAGTTTCAAATCGTGTTTGTTAGAGACCTCTTTAGAGGTTCTTATGTCCTGGTAAAGGTTTGTTAATAAAAATTGCTAGCGTTTGATAGAAAATGACGAGGCACGAGGTAGTTTTGCTACTAGACTAGTCTGGTTTGATTTTGCCTTATTAGGATCTGCCGGATTAGGATGCTCGCCTATACCAGAGTTGTCACTTATGGAATCAACTTTTAATAGTGATAATGCAGTAATGAATAATCAAAATAATAACAAAATAATTTTTTTTTCATCCTCTATTGTAACCCTTTACAACCCTTTTTTTGATTTAAAAAGTAGCCCATCACTTAATCCGGGTTTAGAAACTATTCTTTAGTTTTTGCGTGAAAGAGGAACAAACACCCACCCATCCATCAATTCTCACAAACTTTCGCATTTGTAATTTTAGTAGGATAGGATAAATAAAACAAACGCGGATTGCATAGAAGGAGGCCTACCTCAACAAAATATTCTTGTTGGTAGGTCTTCTTTCAATCCAATCTTCAACTAACTTATGGGAGCCTGGTAGAAATTGGCATCGGAATATCATTTTCGTCCAGTTCATTGAGAAGCTAAAAAGCGACACAGAGCATGGAAGCGACCGACGCTCGGCGCGGCTCGAGCTGTACTGACTAGTGGTGTTCAAAGTTGCTCTAAAGCAATAACTTGCTGAACGCTAAATGCTTAATTTTTCAAGCATGCTATTTTACATGCATTAATTGATTTTATGGCAAATTATTGGTTCAATTATTGATTTATGAACGGAACAGAGGCTTTTAAACGAATAATTGTTTTTGAACGGAAAAAACTCATCAAGCAAGATGGATGATTCAGTCCAAAACAAGCTTTTATTAAAGTTAATATCGTAACATTTCTTCTATTAATAACATAGATAATTTAAATCATAAGTGAAACACGTTTAAATGCAATATAAAGCAAGTAGCATATATGTAGCAACAAGTGAGAGCCAAGATATCATTTGCTATTATGATATGTATAATAAGCACGGTGCTTTATTTTGCTATAATGCCACCATTAGCCACTGACTTATGAGTAGTACTGAGCATATATCTATACTAATATATAAAGCTCAAGAGTTTGTTTGTTTGTTTATTTTTTTTTTTTTTTTTTTTTTTTTTTTTATTCATTTATTTTTAAGGACTTTTGAACAACATGTTCATGCCAGCCCCGTACATCTTTATGTGTAGTACTTATATCTAAATTATGAATATAATGTAAGTGGAAGTGCACACGTCAACGGTATAAGTAACTTACACACATACGTGTGCACATGCACTCACACCACACACACGCTTCTAATGGTTTTTAAAGTTAATTACAAAATGGTTAATTAAACAATACCTAATACAAAATTATAACACGTACTTACTTAATTAATGTATATAACATTTTGGCTCCACATGAATCTGGATAAGCTAGTATGCTATGCAAAGCACCAACATTATTCAGATCCATGCGAAGTTCAGTCAGGATCCTCTGTCTCTCAGCTTGGTTGCGGACACATTCCACCAACACATGGTGCACATCCTCAGGTTTATTACACATTTCACAATTCGGAGACGCAACCTTCCCCATCAAGTGCGCAAACTTGTTCAGCGGCATGTGTCCGGAACGAAGTCTGTGCGCGATAACAACATGCTTTCTACTTATGTCGCCAATAAACCAGGGTGAACGCGGAGGTTGACTCTGAACTATTTTATACCACAAGCCTTTAGTTTTCGAACGCTCGTCAAAATATTCTCGCCAAAGATCAACACACACTTTTTTGTAAATATGCATAGTTTCGAAACATGTAGGTATAATAAATAGTTCGGATCCATTTATAACAGCTGATTTCGCCAACCGGTCGACCTCTTCGTTTCCTGATATGCCTATATGTGACGGGATCCATTGCAATACAACCTTGACATTGTTTTTACTAAGTTCGTCTACATATCTTAGGATACTATATGCTATGGATACACCTACATTTCCAGACACACATCTGCGCAAGTGTTGTAGTGCACTTTTACTATCACTAAATATGACACAATTTTTTTGTTCGTTTATATTATATCGAATATGAGTCAGAGCTTCCCGTATGGCGAACAGTTCCATGGTCATTATAGATACAGTTGACACATTTTTGTAACATTCACCGCGTAAACAATTAGGGTCATAATATGCCGCTCCAGACACATCAGCGCTCTTCGACCCATCCGTAAATATTCTATACCAATTACCATATTTTAAATTAATCTCAGACAATACTTCCATTTTTAGTGTATTAACATTGTAATTTCTCTTCGCCGTCTGTACGCTTTCTAAGTTATCTATTATTACCGATTTTATTTCTATTTTGGAAAGCCACTCTTTGAGTTTATACATTTGTAAGGGATTTGATGACTGAATTTTTTCGTGTTTTATATTACTAAATGTCTTCATTAACAAAGGTTTCTTCTTCTTATCCCAGTATTTATCTGCACAAAGAGCGCTGAGTGTGTCTAAGAGACTTGCAGTCTGACCATTGGTCCACGATCTCGCCTTTAGACAAAACTTATAGGCCAAATACTCTCGTCTTATAAATAATGGAGGAATACATATCTCGCTCTCCATGACGTGTATTGGAGTTGTTTTAATAAAACCACCTATAACTCTTAGGGCTTGGTTTTGAATCTTATCGACCTTATAAGTATGGGTATTAGCACTATTATCGTAAAGAAAACTACCAAAATCAATACGACTTCTTATTAAGTTAATGTATAGCCTTCTTAAGTGTTTAGGGTGTACACCCCAACCAGACCCTGCTAACACCTTTAAAATATTTAAAAATCTTTGAGACTTTTCACATATTTCATTAATATGTCTCTGCCAACGAAGCGATCGATCTAGCCAGATACCTAAATATTTAATATTCTGATCTTCATCTAAATTTATTTCATTCATTTTAAGTTCAATCTGATGGTTTCTTTGTCCTCTACTAAATAAACAATATTTTGATTTTGTAACTGAAATTTGTAAGCCCAAACTGTCGATAATTTTATAGATGGAATTTAAAGCTATTTGCATGTTTGAAGTACAAGTCTCTATTGTTCTGTTACTCACAAATACTACAAAGTCATCAGCATATTGTGCAATTTCTGTGCTAATGATCTTACTGATTTCATGAGTCACAATATTGAAAAGCAATGGTGAGAGAGGATCCCCTTGGGCCAAGCCTTTAGAGGTCCACCTCACCATGTCAGTTTCATCTTTAATTTTTAAATGACGCTCACTCAGAAATTCCCACAGATAATTGCTAATCTTAGGTGGTACCTTAAGTCGGTCTAACGTTAATACGATTTGGTCAACAGGAACATTATTATAGGCATTTTCTAAGTCTAAAAAACAAGCTAACGTAGGTATATTTTTGGTGAAGCCAATTTGGATGGTGGTGACTAATCGTGTGACGGAGTCCAGACAAGACTGCGCTCTTCTAAAACCGGTTGTTGACGGAGACAATATGTTATTGTTTTCTACGTACCACTCTAATCTCTTGCAAATCATTGCGTGAAATATTTTACAAATACACGACATTAAAGATATAGGTCGCAGTTTATTTTGAACATTAGAATTATTACCTAATTTTGGGATTGGTACAATTTGTATATCCCTCCATTGCTGTGGAATGTATCCAGTACTAAATACATTATTGTATATAGCCAACAAAAATTCTTTACCCACATCCGGTAGATTAAATATCATTGAGTATGTTACATCGTCGCTACCAGGAGCAGTATCTTTCTTTTTAAGGCATACTTCTAATTCTTGTATTTCAAATTTTTGTTCTAATAAGCTAGGAGATGACACAAAGACCGGCTTAGAAGTTCTTACAAAGTCGGGTGTTAAATTATTTAACAATTCCTTCTTTTTATCATGAGGCGCTTGAAATTGATTTTGCCGGCATCCTTTAATCCATCTCATCCGTCGCCACATTTCTGATAGTGGAGTAGATTCATTAGTCGAGTCACAGAAACTACGCCAACTACCCGATCTAGCTCGTGCGATATCCCGACGTACTATGGAACTCTTATTTTCAAGGTCTGTCAAATTGGCAGGAGTAGGGTTACGTCGAAAAGTGCCTAATGCTAACCTTCTTTGTGCCACGACTTTAGATAGCTGTTCATTCCAGTAAGGTTTAGGTGTAAACTTACTTGTGGGATCATTGCATATCTTCAACCAAGGAATATTTTTGTCAGCTGCCTTGTTAATTATACTAATAAATTCATTATACGTGTTTTGAACAGAAGTGGTATTACTGGAGTGGTTTAACAATAAATCTACAATATCTTTAGTATAGGAATGCCAGTCGGCTTTTTTAAAGTTACGTTTTTTACAACAATGTGGAGTATCTCGATAATATGTACTAATTTTTATAACTAAATGATCACTATTTAAGTTTTCATTAAGAACTTGCCATTTAAAATAGATTATAATATCTGAAGAAGCAAAACTAACATCCGGTGACGATGCCTGCACATTATTGTTTACATATTTGACTCGAGTAGCAACATCTGAATTCATCGAGATAAACCCATGCTCCATTGATGAGTCTAGTATTTGTGTTCCTCTTACGTCAGTTTTATACGACCAGTTGGTGTGGTGAGCATTGAAGTCACCTGCTATTATACTTTTATTTTTAAACAATGAAAATAATTCCTCCCAGTCGGATTGTGTAGTATGTACAGATGACGGGCAATATATAGAAACTACATTATTTATATACTTACAATTTAAGATTTTCACGGACAATACCTCAATACCCGAATTACTAACGTCAATAACATTTATCTCACTTTTAATAGATTTATGTATCAAAATTGCCACTCCACCATATGAGTCCCATCTATCGCGCCTATGAATGTTATAACCACTTACATTTACATGTATATCCTCATTTAACCACGTTTCACTTAATATGGCTATATGCACTTTATATTGGTATAATAGACATTCAAATTCTGTTAGTTTAGGTTTAATGCTCTGAGAATTCCACTGAATTATATTAACAAATCGTTTAGACATATTACCACTGTCCATTGTTAAACATGGACAGGAATTTGTTAATACAATCCCCGAAATTAAATATATCCGCTATGTAAATATAGCACTCTTCGACAATGATAGTTAAAAACATAGTGATTTTCTCATCGAGCATTTTTTCAGACAACACAGTTTCCCTCAACCTATTGAACAGTCTCACAAAATTGAACTTCTCTCTTCGTAACTTTTTCTCTTTCCTTGTTCCATCTTCGTCACGTATGCCATAAGCTTCCGCTCTTACTTCTGTATCTGCCTCAAATTTGGTTTCATCAATATATTTATTTTTCTTTCTCCTTTGTTTCTTCTTATTCTTCGATTTAGAGATCTTTTCGCCGATTATTATGGACTCGTTTGCCGAACTTTCTTCTCCAGAACCAAAGTTCTCTTTCTGCGGTCTAGTGCCGGTCAACAAAGCATTTCTATAGCTGCTATCTCCCAAATAAGGGTCAAGTTCTACTCCATCAGTAAGACTCATACTTCTTCTCTCTTCTCTTACAATAGGTTCTCTGTATATTTGGTAATCCATCTTTTCGACCTTTTCCTTTGTGTAGTAAAGCTCAAACGCCTTCTTATAGTTGCAATTTTCCTTTGACATGATGCTTCTTATATCTTTTTCTTTTTTGAACACAGGACATTTTGTCTTCTCTAATGACATATGGGGCCCCTTGCAATTAATGCACTTGTATTCTTTTGTCTCACAATTTGCATGTTCTGCACCACATTTGGGACACAACTCTTTTTTTCGTGGGCAAAATCTAACCGTGTGGCCGTATCTCCAGCACCCCGCACATTGTGTGACTGGAAATGTATATGGTTCGACTAAGAACCTACAGCCATATGCTACAACATATGGAGGCATAGTTGAACCTTTGAAGCACAGACGAACGGTTTCGCTCTCCACCCATTTTCCTTCACTATTTTGCCTCTTTAAACGCATCACAGACTCGATTTCGTACTCAGATTCAAATACTGTTTGTAGCTCTTTAACATCCATATCAAGATCTATTCTGCGTACGATACCATAGCATAAGGCCATTTGATCCGACCTTTGACATTTAAATCCCAAGTTGGTAAACTCCTCGCAGTTCAACAACACATTGGCGCATTCCTCAGACTCAAACACAATAACTACCTTGTAGGTGTTTTTGTACTGAATTTTGGTAATATTTGTTATATCGTAACTTCTCAAGAGCTTCGCTAAAGCCATTTGTTTAGGTAACGGCACAACGGTAGTTATCACTATCCCACAAGTCTTTGATTCAGCTTCATTTCTCTGATTGTTGCTAACAAAGTCATTTACTACCTTGTTGTTACTATGTCCTCCATTATTCGATAAACTTCTATGCAACTTCTTAGGCTTACATGTCACTTCCACAAACTCAGAAACGTCATCGTTTTCCACAGTATCATTCCACAATCTCTTACCACGCTGCATCTGAGCATCCGAAAGTACTTCTTCCGGTTTATCCCACTCACACTCATCGTGCTCCGCCACGTCACTCATGGTGACGCTTGTTTACGTCGATAGCAATCGTTGCACTTGTGTACGTGCGCTTACTAGACCGCACCGTGCGCGACTGGTATAGTTAGGTTACAAACCTCACACCATCCTCCGGTAAACCTACCTGGTTTGTTTATTTGAACGCTAGGATCTCAGGAACTACTGGTTCGAATTGAACAATTCTTTTTGTGTTGAATAGTGCATTTATCGAGAAAGGTTATAGGTTATATAACATCACGCTACGACCAATAGGAGCGGAGCATCAATGAAGAATGTGCCAAAAACGGGGAAAATATATTGCTTTTAAGAGAGTTATTGCGGGAAAACTTGAATTATGCGGGTTAAACCGCGGGGCGCAGGTAGTACTGGATATATTTCAATGCAAATGTCAACTTGTATTAGGCCCCCATAAGTTAGCAGGAGATTGGAGAAAAACAGTGTCAAGGTTTCAAAGATTTATAACTAGGGCAAGGTCAAGTATCGTATTCGAAGCGGTGGTAGCATAGTGGGAAAACGTCTCCTTTGTAAAGGGGAAGGTAGTGAGTTCAAATCCCAGTGCGGGCACGTACCAATGTGCTTATGTAAAAAGCATATATACGTAAATATCACTCGCTTTTCGCTGAAGGAAAACATCGTGAGGAAACCCACATAATTACTCTAGAATTATTTCGGTGGTTAGTATTAACATACTGAACACGGGGGCCCGCTCCGGATTGTTGGATAACTCCAACAATCCGGAGCGGGCCCCCGTGTTCAGCAGTGGGACGATATGGGTTGATGATGATGATTGTTTTGCACCAAGTGCCCTCTTTAGACATTATTACGTAGGTATTATATTATTTATCATAACAGAACGGGGCTTGTGGATTATTGTACCCGGCTAGGTAACTTAAATTGGGGAAAAAATATTCATCTCAATTATTTTCAATAATATAATACTCATTTGTTACTATGGCGGCACCCCGCAGTGACCTGCGTTAGCTATATCCCACAGGAACGTTTTTTATTCGGGATGAAAAGTATCCTATTTTTTTTTCCAAAACTTTAAATTACTTTTAATTTTTAATAGGTTCGCGTTTGGATGTCGGTTATTTATAATTAGGCATCGTAAAATTGCATACTTAATTTATCATTTGGCATATATTTGGATGACCGACAGACATTTCGTTTCATAATTAGTGCAAAATTAAGCAGTGGTGCGCGCAATAAAAATATTAAAAGAATAAATAGTAGATTGTACCACAAGGGAACAAAATAATGTATTTACGGCGAGAGCGATTTTTGAATCCAGAGCGAAGCGAAGGATTCTATAGTAGAATCCCGAGCGTAGCGAGGGGTTCTAGAGTAGAATCCTAAGCGTAGCGAGGGAGTCAAAGTACTTCGCTCGACCTTAAATAATTTTGTTACCGTGTGGTACACGATACTTTTCATCCCAAGCTATGAGAAAATATTTATCATATGAGAAAAAAATCTTATGACGACTAATAAATCTATGAACGCCGGCTGCATGCACGAAAAAGTTGACACATTTTCCCGTAACGCTCATTGTCCCGTTACGCTCATTGTACGCTTGCGCCGCATCTTTCTCTCTTCTCTTCTTGACAGGTTAATTATTCTTGCATTTTAAAAATCTGATAACGGGTATAATTTCAAGTAATTATTCTTTTATTATTAAAAAAATATTCATCTTTATTCATAAAAGTATGCAATAACTTCATCAATGTTATGTTACGACTTTGTCACGTTAAAATATCGTCCGTAAACCAACTTTACAGACAACCAAATTTTTTTAAATTTGGATAGCCAATGCCGCGTCGGCACGCGCTGTTTTTTTTTTATTGCCGGCCAGGAGTTTATTGAAGCGAATTGCGTTCAAACTTTTTAATTAAATAGTGTTCCAAATTCAAAACTCATTTCGTCACTGTTATGATGTGCGCGGAAAAGACCCACTTTGCTCGCACTTAACGAGGAGCAAAATGCCACTTTTCGAATACATGGGATGAAAAAATAATAAAATAATATTTATATTAAAATATTGGCGTTCAAAATATTTATTTATTCCCGCAAAGGATGGAACGACAGATGGCGCGGCTCATTGCGTGAGTTTGATGCGGACACCAGTCCGCAGAAGTACCAGGCACTCATGGACCGACAGAAGCGTGGCCGAGTTGAGCGTCGGGGCTTTGACCGATTACCCAACGGCCTTGAAAATGTAGGTCTGGCGGCCGTAGCGCCCGATCTACGCATGCGCGACAGTTTCAAGGCCAGCTCGTAGGCGTCCGTAGAGCCCCGTAGCTCAATGGTAGTAAATAGTAGAGTATTTTATTGTTTTTATCTATTTTGTTTACCTCGTAGTATGATTTCGATTTGTTTTTTTTTTTTTTTTTTCTATGTGGTTTTTGTTGGTTTTTTACCAGATGTTTTACTCGGCTTTGCTCGGCTCTTGTATTTTATCGGAGTTAGGAAAAGTTTTTTGATGAAAGCTGAATGGCTACTGAGTGGCTACTAGTGGCCAGTGCCGCCTGGAAACCATTCATCGCAGTATTTCCATAAGCGAGAATTAGAGTTAGTAGAGGCACTGTTTCGTTGGGAACTGGTCTTATTCTATAAGCCTAATGTATAGAATGGCAAAAGAGGTTCACAACGAGCTTTTTCGCAGCATAAAACAAAAAAAAAATAGCTTTTGATACAATGAAAGGAAAGGTAACTTGTGATATAAAATTAAAAGAAAATTACCTACAATTTTCAGCCCAAATTAACTTAAGTTAAAATATCTAGATAATCCAGTAGCATCCTAGCTTTTACGGAATAAATGCTTACCTATATCTATGCTATTTTTTTTATAAGGAAGTATTCCTTAATTGCTTCAATATTGTAACCGTGCGTACTAAATGAGGTTCGTTCATTTTTAATTAGTAAGTTTCCTATATTTTTCTACGAGCGAAGCTACGAAACGCAGTAGCTGGTAGCCGCTTTGGCGTTTTTACGGAAACGAAAGAAATTACGTAGTTAGCTTTTTTTTTTTATTTAGCTGAGTAAGTTCATAACATTTTTTAAAGATTAATTACGGATTTAACACGCTCTACTGGCATTATAGTCATGATATTATGTTACTAAATATATATTTTATTTATTATTCTTTATAAATAAATCAATAAATAAATAAATTATCATGATAAAGATCACTTAGATAATATTTTGTTCGTTTAATATTTCTTTTTCTACTTAAGATTTGCTTGTAAATATTTTATTAATATATAATTTTCCTTTCCGTGAAAGGTATTTTTATGTAAATGCGTACTTATTTAGGCCCGATTTATTTTCAATTAATTTTTCTTTGAATATATTCTATTTTTGAGTTGTTTTTTCGCTTAAGCAGCTCTTATCAATGTATGTGGGTCAGGATTCGCTGGGAGTTTTGTTGGACCTCGCATCGGTTGCGTCACCGAGGCGGGCGCCATTTTGGTGAGGTAATGTAAGTAGTGAAAATAAAATAAAATAGCAATAAATGTAATAAATAAAGCGTTTATTTTCTTATAAAATATAAAATTAATTAAAATGATATAAATTTAGAAAATGTTTACACAGGGTTAAAAAAATGGCAAACAATTTTGATATTAAAATTTTAAATACCATAAACAACGTACCTCAAAAAATACTGCTTGATAATTGTTATTTATTTGGGAAAAAATTAAAATACTTTATACGTTTTAAAGTTATTCCGATGGACTTGCACCATAGTATGCACTGGCGACCTGCACGTCCGCGTCGCTCACTAGTTCACTACTTAAGGGACGACGGCACCCTCCACGGCGGCACTATGTAAGGGTCCAATTTCGGAGGAGCATCTTTGGGTTCATCTGATGCTTTTTGCCAGTAGGTAAGTGAACTGAATTTGGTTTGCCGCATTTCATCACGCATGCGTACGCTATTTTTTGTGGCCCTTAGGATCTACCTAAGGTTAGGCCATTTAAAGAAAAAAAAAGAAAAAAAAAGAAAAAAAAAATACAGTGAGCTATTGAGTATACCAACAGTTAAGAGTAAACTTGCAAATAGTGTAATTTTTTTGTATTATTTATTATTTTATAATTTATTTAATACATTAATTTTTTTTTTTTTTAATAATTGTAATTAAATTACTAGTTAGTATTTGGCTCGTAAATTTTTTTTTATATTAATTTTAGTCAGGTCTATTGTGATATTCCACCTTAGATGCAGTTTTATGCAACTGAAAGTCTGGTACAAAAGACATAAACGCACGTTCATGCAGGGCGGCGCTTCATATTTTATTTACCTGTAACTACTAATGAATTACTCTGATTCGGTTCAAAAGTAATGAAACTTAATTTCTATAAGTAATTAGACTTTTAATATTTATTAAAGACTATTTTCACTAAAATAAAAAACAAAAAAAAATGGCAGAAAAATAAATTTGTTTTTAATTTTTTTGCTCGTAATTTCCTCTCTCATTCGGAGAAAAACGGCCTATTGGGATAAAGATTATCTGTAAATATATTGTAGTAATTTTAATGCATACCCAAGCTGCAATTGTTGAACTAAAATTTGGGATTATTGTTGCATTTGAACTATTCATAAAGCTACGAACGTTTATTTAGACATAATTTCTTATCCTTCAGCGATGTGTCGCTTAGTACTGCGCAGTACAATATGCGTAGCAAAGAGTTTTGAATTGGCCTAAATAACATAGATTTTCTTCTCATTAGTTAGGACAAGTAGAGATTGCTATGACATTACTTAACTTTTTACTAGTAAGGGGGCAAATATTTTTGGCCCTTTTATATTTAGGTTTCTAAATATATATTAATGTAATATTACAACAAAATATCACAAGAGTTATAGTTAAAATATATCACTTATCGAATTAAATAACGAAACAATTTTTACTTGTTTTTCTTTGCAATAAATTCAATGTCAAATCAATTAAATCACGATAACTGTTTGTAACTTGTGTGTTCGATGAAATGAAATTAACAAGCCTATAAAGTCAGATCCGATAATAATTTATAATTTTTTATAAAATGTTGCATAAATATAACATCGAACGTGAAACACATTTTATAAATAAGGAAAATGAAGTACGGCGCTAGAAATTGGACAATATTAATAGAATTGAGGACAGGCAAGAAGGAAAGGAATATTTCCCACGTTTATAGTGAGGCTAATTTCGGCCGTTCACACCCAAAATCAACATCTTGCTGGGTATTATTATTATAACGTAGCACCCCTGCCCTAAATATTGTAACAGAGGGTGACGTAACTCCACGGGTGAGTTGGAGAGGGAGAGAAGAGAGTTCATTGAACTGCGAAGGACGACGGCCCTTAAGACAGGCCTGGGTAATGGTCCCTTCCTTAATATTATTGATCTTGCCTTCTCTATTCTGCGCCAAATCTGTATCAAATGCAAGCTGTTTTGTGGCTTATAATGACGCTATTTTTTATCTAATATTAGCTGTGCCCTGGCATATTCGCAGATATGTCACTGAAAAAAAAAAATACAAAAACAATCCTTGGTGCGGATTATATATCATACTAAAATTTCAGCTTGATCGGTGCAAAAAGTTTTAAGTTTTTGAAGCGTACACAAACCAACATAACATTTTTATATATATAGACTAGCTGTACCCTGCCACGCCTTGCTGTGGCACATTCGCACATTCGCTGATATGTCACTGATGAAAAAAATAGATAAAAACCATCCTTGATGCGGATTATATATCATGCTAAAATTTCAGCTCGATCGGTGCAGAATTTTTTAATTTTTGAAGCGTACACAAACCAACATAACATTTTTATATATATACATAGATAGACAAATAGTGTACACGCGTAAGAAGTGAAACTATTCCTGCTTATTTGTCTCTCATTCCGACCCGTCAATCTTCTATGTTGAGGCATTGTCGAGGCATAATGAAAATAAAAATAAAAAATACATGAAATACTTTTTTGATTATGGTTGAAGTCTATGGTCAAAGTGAGAACTGAGAATAGATGTCAATAGAAAACCTTTGTATGCTCTATGATGACCTCTTACTCCCGAACTGTGTCTTATTTCGAACTTCTTACAATAAACCTTCATGTCAAACTGTCAACTCTTACGTGACGGTCGAGCGTAACAGAAAACTGTGACCATTGCTATTAAATATCTCCCATACATCGCTAAAAATGTTCACTTCAAAAAGTCACCGCCTTAGAGGTCGCGCCATAGAACTCTGCACAGAAACGATTACTCGTAGGATAAAAAGTCCTTGTCTATTACAAATACAATTGAGTTGGCATGCGGTAAGCCAATAACCCTGACTTTCCCTGAGCTAGATCAATGATTGCTTATGGCTAAACTCTTGACTGCAAACCATAATATACAATCAGAAAATATAATAGTCGTTTCTAGATTTAAAGCCCTGTACAACCTCAGGCAAACACTTAACAAAGTACAAACAATGCGCGTATTTATACGGCCTTCTTAACACAGCATTCCTATCACAAAACAATTGTGTACACTTTGTCAATGAGATACATTGTTTTCTTTTAATTACCCCCTTATTCACAAAAAGTTATGAAACGTCACTTAGTACTGCGCAGTACAATATTGTAGTGCGCAATCTTATTAGACGCCACTTAACTTTTTAATGAATAGGGAGGTTCAGAATCGGAATCAGTATAATTTTATTGTATAAATTGTGTACATAAGCTGTTGTTATTACAATGAGAAGTTTCAACAATTTGCCCATTTCGGGCGCACAATAATTAACTTACTTATACATTAGATAAAATTGAAAAACAAAACAATTAACCATATTTTAAATAAATTGTTAGGAATTTAAAATACTAATTTTATTAAATTTTGAAAAGTATTCTTTTAAATTATAAAAATTTAGAATATTAATATTAATTAGAATATTAACCTCAAATAAACCCTACACTAGTCTAATAAACCGCTACTAGTTATCAATTAAAATAAAAAATATTAAGCTTATTAAATACAGAAAAAACAGTTAAATATTATTCCGAGTACAAAATAAAATCTGTTGTAACGCCTGGTTCGATCAACTATCATCACCATGGTAACCCAGACTATATTTGAAACCATATTGTTATAAATTACCATTCATAATCGTAAACTCCTAACCTATGGTTAAGTTTTTTTTTAAATAAAAAATAATAATAAGCCGCTGACACATTGAACGATAATTTCTTCGGCATTCCGCCTTCGGGCTCTTTGGGGGGTTGACGTATTTGTGGCGAGGGCCAAAGTACTACCTAATTCTATTTGTGGCAAGGAATAATGTCTACCATGTGTTGGGTCGGTCTCGGTGATGGGGCGGAAACTCCTCACATTCAGCTTAGCAATTTTGAGTTCCAAATTTTTATTTATGTTTCAAAATTAATTTGTCAAGGTGTTTCGGCAATCAATGTACGTATCTGTAGTAATGACAAATACTGATACTGACTTGCTGGTATAGGTATGTGCTTATGTTATTTAAAAACATGCGAAGCGAATATTTCTTGTAACTCGTTATTTTTGTAATTTTCTGTATCTTACGGTGGTTTCATTTAGTGTCAGTATTTTGTGTGACCGGACTGTTGTCACGTTGTCAAACAATTGTTTTTATGATTTTATATTGTCTAAATAATGTATTTGTCGTATGTAGTAGTGCTGGCCTCTGCTGCCTGAGCTTCTGAGCATTTGACGCAGCTTAACTATCGATCGATAACACCCGGGAACGAGGCGGACGGCTTCATCTCCCCTCTGGAGCACGGGGCGACGAAAATCCGAGGATCCAACCCGGCGTCATTAAGTTACAAGGCGCACAAGTTACCGCTCATTCACCATCGCTCATCCTTAAAACTATTAAAGTATTAGGTATTGCGTTAATATCCCTTATTAATAAATATAGATGTGAGTGAAAATATGTATTAAACTTAGTTGGTGTAATATTTTTCCTCCCTCTTATTCCATGGTTACGTTGTTTTGCCCAATAGGAAAAGCATTCAGGCAGTATTAATTCATTAAAAAAAAACTTTGTTGAAAGTAAGAATTATATTATTCTTATATTCAATTTTTTTTTATATAAATCAATTATTTTCTGTATTAAATTTGATTATTCATTACAATCGTACATCGATTTCTATCAATCAGCGTGTTATTTTTCTTTGTCGGATAACTCGCCCTAGTAGTACCTTCATACGTTTATTTGTATTTATTGAAAGTATAACTACAAATACTTGGGAAGTAGTACCCACGTGTTGATAATACAAGATGCGAAGCGTTACGCGCATGCGCCAACAGCGACTTGTATATTATTATTAGAAACACAAAAGTAAGATATTTTTCACTGAATTTAACTGTACCAGACACGGCTTGTAAGTGTGTAGAACTACACGAGCGCATAAATCACGCACACAATGCCAATTATTATGACTGGCGCAAACGTTCGGTTGTATTATGTGCGCGCGTGCCGCGTTTGGTACAGTACTATTTGATGACCAATTAAGCTCCTGGCGGTTCATCACGTAACTAGTACTCATGCGGTACTAGCACTATACTATACAAGTCTGCAGTCCAAAAACCCGCTGCAGATAGATCCTGCGCAATCTGGCCTAAAGAGCCTTGCCATCTTCATACTTGCCTATTACTCCTGCGGATAAAATCCCGCTTCAGCGGTCAATAACCCCGCTGCGGAGGAATACTGTGCAACCTGGCCCAAAGATCTTCTAGCCATTCATACCAGCCTATAACTCCTGGGGATAAAATCCCGCTTCAGCAGTCAATAACCCCGCTGCGGAGGAATACTGCGCAACGTGGCCCAAAGATCTTCTAGCCATTCATACTAGCCTAGTACTCATGCGGATGAAATCCCGCTTCTGCGGTCATTAACCCCGCTGCGGAGCAATACTGCGCAACCAGGCCCAAAGATCTTCTAGCCATCCATACTAGCCTAGTACTCCTGCGGATGAAATCCCGCTTCAGCAGTCAGTAACCAGCTGCGGAGCAATACCGCGCAACCTGGCCCAAAGATATTCTAGCCATTCATACTAGCCTAATACTCCTGCGGATGAAATCCCGCTTCAGCGGTCAATAACCCCGCTGCGGAGGAATACTGCGCAACCAGGCCCAAAGATCTTCTAACCATTCATACCAGCCTATTACTCTTGCGGATGAAATCCCGCTTCAGTGGTCAATAACCCCGCTGCGGAGGAATACTGCGCAACCTGGCCCAAAGATCTTCTAGCTAGTCATACCAGCCTATTACTCTTGCGGATGAAATCCCGCTTCAGCGGTCATTTACCCGCTGCAAAGGAAATACTGCGGAATCTGGGACTGTATTTTGAATTTTGCAACAGTCATATATAGATATTCTACTGAATAAAACTACCTGAGGAATGAATTTATCTGCTTCTTCATGCCTCAGATAAGCTATATATCTGAGGTATAAATTAAGTTTTTGATTAATACTAATTAAAAAAAAACTAAACAACACTAATAGCAAGCTTAACTAAAAAGTAGGAAAATAATTAATTTTGTGGTAAAAAAGGATTAAAGGATGACAATACATTGTCATTGTAATATATATATATATATATATTTGTTTTTATTATTGTATTGTCATCCTTTAAACATATACATACATAATGTACCTACTAACATACGTATGAAGCTGATAAAAGTGTATTAAAAAGTTTAAATATCATAATGACACTGGCTGACATAAAAAAACTGTATAATAATTATATATCTGTCTTCCTCTAACTCGTACAGTAACCTACTTGTATCCCGTTTACGCATAAATCAGCGTGATATGCTTTTGTTTGAGGTTGCATGCATTAGAATAAAACTTTTAATAATTAAATCGCCTTCTCTCCGCTGTATGAAACATTTAAATAATCTAAATAAATCTAAATCTAATTTAAATCTAATAAAAGAACTTAATAACTTTTTCGTTCAACAGTTATTAAACCGACGCGCCCGCCATCTAGTTTATTTTGAAGACAACAATAATTTGTCGTGAGTTGCCAGAACGGTTTTTCAAAATTCTACCAATCAAGGACAAAAATAATCGTATAACACATTTATTTGAAGAATCCATGTCTTATGTTAGGTAGGTACCTAGCATAAGTATAAATATTTGCAACAATAACATCAATCATACATTTCCTACATATTTAAGTCTCGACACGATGCGAAAGAAAGAGATGAAAACGTCATGATCCGAGAAAACAGCTAGCGCGTGCCCGATTCGGCAACTTCGCCTCAACCAAATTGTAGCAAATCTGGAAGTTAATTCGATCATTACGGAGTCACTGAACTTAAGGAACCACCCACACTTCAGTATTTTTGTCATATTGATACAGATCTAAAAAGTTGAACCGTGCGGTAAAATAGGTACGGTTTAACCGCTTTATCAATTGTACCTAGTATTTAAATTGTGTTATTGTATTTTTGAAGTAAAACTTTTTTATGCACGCTTGACTTGAGGAGTAAGCTTGTGAATGCGTTACGAAAAATATAATCGGGCGAGGCGAACGGAATATGAAAGGGAGATATAACAATTAGTGGAGATAGTAAGACAGAGAGTTACGTTTTGTATATTACTGTATTGGCAAGAGAGAGGAGCGAACACACATTTTCTTTCTCTCATTCTCGCATAGACAGTTATACACATATTATTTCTATTTGAACAGCTCGAAATAAAGGTAGTTTATTTTATTTATTTTAAAATACCAAAAACCTGGTAACCCTTCAAGTGTAATGTAACCCCTACGCCTTACTCAACCAAGGTTCTATGCTAATGTAAGCTTTAACGTCAACGGAATACCGTTCATTTTATTTTTTTTATCCATTGCAGAGCGGGACGAAGTGATCTCCTTAAGGAATCTAAAGTCCTGGTACATTTTAGACGAAACATTGATTTATTGTGTGTTGGCTCCCTTCACTGTGGGTTCGCATCTGCTTTGCGAGCAGCCATGAATGAGGCTAAGTAAATATTTGTAATCAAGTTCAAGTTAATTTTATCAATTTAGTCATTATATTTTAACTTTTTATGGTTCTCCTCGGTCATAAGGTAGTTTGACTTGTAAGAGTGCTATTCGCCTTCTAATAATAATCAATTAATGGGTTGAGAATGAAGCTAATATTTTTTAAGTAATAATACAGATAGTTTAGTTAATTGGTTGTTAGGAATACGGTTCAACCAGCAAGCGGATATGCAATATTTTGGTCAATTTGAATTTAACATAAAAGTATTTAAAATTATAGAACACAATTAATGAAGTATAATTTTATAATATAATAAACATTTAATAAATGCAATTATTAGTTTTTAATAATTGCTTTTTTTTATATTGGCACATTTACAGCTAATATTGAACGCTACGGAAAAATACCGATTACCTAGCAACCCTTCAAATGTAACCCCTACCCCTTACTGGACTACAGTTCCATGATAATGTAAGCTTTAAAGTCAACGGAATACCGTTCATTTTCTTTTCATATTGCTGAGCGGGACAAGTGACCTCCTTATTAATGTGTTATCCTTGTACATTAGAGACGAAACATTGATTTCTCTGTCCCCTGCGAGGCGCGTGGGTTCTCATCTCCCCTACGGGACCACGGTTCCATGCTAATGTAAGCTTTAAATTCAATGTAATACCGTTTATTTTCTAATATATTTATCTATTGCCGAGCTGAACGAAGTGATCTCCTCATCGAATCTGGTTTCCTGGTACATTATAGCCGAAATATTGAGTTTATTGTGTGTTGGGTCGCACATCACTGTGGGTTCGCATCTGCTTTGTGAGCACCAATGAGCCTAATAAAAGATTTGCTTTATAAGCTTAAGTTATTTTATGAATTTGATTATTTATTAATATTTTAACTTTTTCTGGTTCTCCTTGGTCATTAAGTAGTTTGACCTGTAAGAGTGCTATTTGCCTTTTTACAACGATTAATGGGTTGAGTTTGTTATGCCCCAAACCTTGTAACTGAGAGTGGTTAAAATAATTTTAGGTGTTAACATGTACTATCCGCAATAAAACATCTAACAATCATTGGTTTGTAGATAGGTACTTTATGCCTGGAATAGAAAGTAGGTTTTTTTTTTCCAGAATCAAGGTGGCTGATCGGTACAAGGTAGTTTAGGCCCTGAAACATAACATAAGAATACTTATTGTTCCGTAAAAGTAAACGGTTTCTGTGACATAATGGTTAACACGGGTGACACCGCGCGGCGCAGCTAGTTTGTAATATGAGAGAATTAGGGGCTGATTTTTAATCTTATTTGGTGAGTTTTTAATATAGGAAATCGGCCATTTTGATGAAATATGCCACCCAAAAGATTTTAAAATTGGTATCCGGATAAACATTTTATTATGTTCCATAGTTCCTTGTGTTGGTATAGACTTAATTGGTAGGTACACATTGGCAATAGCAACTATTTCATACAATTATCATCATCAACCCATATCGGCCCACTGTTGAGCACTTTCGCCTGATTCACCACGGGGTCCGGATTGGTGGATAACATCCGAAATAATTTTCGGGTTATTATGTCGGCTTCCTCACGATGTACCTACCTAATTATAAACCCATCATAAACATGAAACGTAAAAAAATCCAAGTCTCGCAACTCCTCCACTGTAAAGCGAGATTTAATGTAAAACTAAGTCAATTAATTTATTCAACAATTGGATTATCTATGCATAGGTGTCGATTTATCTAATATCCTATTTCAAATTTAAAAATATCAGTTGGCCAATTCCTCATTCAAAAACCATTTAAAAAAAACCTCATTAAAAACCAACCATATTCCGCATACTCAACTGAAAAAAACTATTTAAAAAACTTAACTTTTTAAATTAACAATTTTAAAGAGATATACTCGGCTATTTGAGTATAATGGAACGTAAATGTAAGGACAATAGGCTGGTTTCTCCGACCCTCTTTTTATTATTAAGTCTTTTGCGGCTCAATAGATGGCGGTGTGCCCTATCTCGACGCAACCAATTAAATTACCATTTGTTTGTCGAAAATATACCATAAAATGACCATATTTTGGAAGTTATTTTATACGAAACTTAATTAAACAAGTTTCTTTTTTCCCATGAGTAAATTTTAGATTTCAGTATAGTATTGTTTTGGAGTTATAAGAAATGTTCTGCATCGCGCAAACGAAGTTTTTCTCGTCCGCAGCATGGGTAGGCCGGCGCACGTCGGTTTGTCGGGGGGACGAGCCTGCGGTGTAAAGTCGGTTGCGGAGACCGGCATAATTCTCCGCATTTAGGCCCGTGTGTACTCCAAATTCGAGTGTCGCTTGTATATATGCTTAGAGTGGGCATGTATAAAGACGCTTAGGTTTGTGCAACGAGGTTCGGTTACTCGAATCCTCAACCCCACATCGCAGCCGCTTTTCCCTCCTTTTGCTTGTTTGGAAGTATTTTTTTTTATTGGTTCTTATAGCTCTAGCTCTAGCCTCTTATGTTAGTAGGCTATTAAACTTAATTTACATTTATTTATATTTTTTAAGCGGTAGTAGCCAAGTGGGAAAACGTACGCCTTTCAAGTAGAAGGACGTGAGTTCAAATCCCAGTGCGGGCACGTACCAAAGTGTTTCTGTAAAAGCATATGTACGTAATTATCACTCGTTTTTCGGTGAAGGATAACATCGTGAGGAAACCAAAATACATACCTACCCGAGAACTATTTCGGAAGTAGTGGATTATAGCCTAACCCTTCTCACGAAAGTGAGGGGAAACCCGTGCCCAGCAGTGGGACGATATGGGTAGATGATGTTATTTTTTAGGTATCCTTATTACATAAGGGCTGTAAGTATATAAGTAGTAGGTAGATAGGTATATAAGTTATATATTTTTGGAGTGTTATTTACTTACTCGATAGGTTTTGGTATTTTTTTGTTCTATCAGAAATCCAATATGGCTGGTCACAGCCGCCATTAAATTTTTCAACACTTTTTATGTCACCTTGTGTGCGTGGTTGAGACAAATCGAATGATAACTCATTTATCAAAATACATCAAACCGTTTAGGCAACAAAAATCAACAGACATTTTGTTGTTTTGTAGTCGCGACTGAACTCTTTCTTATTTATTTATTTATTCTTTAGCACACAAATGGAGTACAAGGAGTACTTAATGCTAAGTAGCATTTTCTACCAGTCATCCTGGAGGTGTAACTGAAATGGTGGTGGTGTGGCAAAACGAGAGAGCAGAGAAAAGTATATTTAAAAGATACTTAGTGATAGAGTATTTTATTATAATATAACTAAATATATAACGTTACAATAGACTAATAAATATAATATAAAATAGATAAACATAGAACTTTCTTGATTAATCAATAGGTGAAGGCAAACCGTTTCGTATCTATGACCTACTCATTGTGACCATTCCAATGAGCCCAAACACGATACATCTGCTGTAAGTTAGTGAGGAGTTGGTTATTCAGCATATTCCAGGTGATGCTGCAGCGACAGTTCAAGGTTACCATGTTCTTCCAAGTGACAGGATACTAGATTTCGAATCGATCAGATCTGTGCAAGTTGGTCAAATCTCTTCGTTGACTAAAGCAGATCTGGGGATCTTCAAACGGCTCAATAGCTAAGAAAAGAACACACTCTATGAAATAACCTTTCAAACAAAAAAAACTATTTCTATTCTATTCTATGATGATGATGAATCGAAAGCTTATTTTTTGTGTCTCTCAATCATGTAAAAACGGTCATTAATATTAATAAAATTAAAAAAGAGACTGTAGAAATTATCGGTTCCTGTGAGATTGTCAAGGCGGGTGAAACGCGGGGCTTAGCTAGACCATAATATATGTAATTGTGTTTGTCGCACTGCGAACGTATATTCTGTAGACTTTTGACTGTATTATTAATCAATATAAAAATAAATATTTGAAAATAATCTTTTTAGTAAAGATGAAACAAGTAGACACAAACTTTGCATTTATTTGTGTGATATTGCCCTCGTCCACAGGTTCACAGAAGAAGCCTATTTTTTTGCTTAATGCCGCCCTTATGATTCCGAACGTGTCTGTGACGCCTACATTAGAAGAGATCCAAGAAGTGCTGGTGTTGGCAGGCAGACACATATCCGGGTTGTCCAAGGGAGTAGCCCAGTGGAGTGGGGGGAAAGCACCGCGGGTAAGAACTTCAACATACCTGATATACTTGAACATATACCAGGTTAACTTGAACATATACCAAGTAAACTTGAACATACCTGGTATACTTGAAAAAAGTAAATGTGTGTATCTATGTATGGCCAAAATAAAGTTTATCTCTTATCGAACAACGTGCCAAGAAAGAGTTACTAATTTTCTGAACCGTGCATGAATATTGTAAATAATGTATTTGTAAATATTATAGCTAATTTATATTACCCAATTGTAAATACACGGTAATTTAAAATAATACAAGCTACTCAAATGTAGTATCTATAATATACTTGATTTGTACAAATGTGCGTTCCGAGATACCCTTCAAATGCTTATTATGTTTGTAAATAATTAACTTTGAAATTGACAGCGCCTAAGCAAATCTTGAAAGTAATGGAAATAACCAAATCCTTACTAGTATTTCCTTTTTAAATGAGAAAAGCAACATGATCTCCTTAACGCTGCTCATTTCCCCTAAAGCGTACCTCGGAATGCGCCCAAAATAATTAAACTAGCATGCCAACTAATTATAAACATTAATATTAACCCCAGTTTTCTTTTTTTCCTTCAATTTGTGATGTTAATTGTATTGTGTCGTTCAATATTGCTGCACTGTGCACACGTGTGATATTGATTGTGATTTCGTCCGCAACACCTTGTCCCCCGCTTTATGTTCCACCACTCTGCCGTTCACTCGATGTGGCTTATGCACGTTATGTCTGTTATGCCACCCTCGTTGGGCTCCTCTTCCCTCGCTTTGTGCGCATGGAATCTAGGTGAGCTGGAAGAAGGTCGCAGGTCACCAAGCGAATCAGCTCCTCGATGTTGTCACCAAGCTTGACGAACAGGTATCGACGGCGACGCCGATGCCGAAGTCAATGAAAATGACGGACGCCGCAAAGATGAAGAAGAAGAAACACTACAGGCTAGAGTCAGAGGAAAAGCCGTCGTTCCCCTTTCAACAAAAGAACTTCTACAATCACGTGATGGAAAATAAAGAGATAATTAAAACTTTGTCGTTGCTGTCTACGTGCTCTCAAAATATTAAAACGGTAAAAATTCATTTTTTTATTTTTGACGTGGCATCGTATATTAAATCGATAAACGCCGGCTGCATGCACGAAAAAGTTGACATATTGTCCCGTAACGCTCATTGTATGCTTGCGCCGCATCTATCTCTCTTCTCTTCTTGACAGGTTAATTATTGTTGCATTATAAAATCTGATTACTAGTATAATTTCAAGTATTTATCATTAAACAATGATTCAATTTTATTCATAAAAGTATGCAATCATTTCATCAATGTTTTGTTATGACGTTGTCACGTTAAAATATCATCAGTAAACCAAATTATAGACAACCATTTTTTTATGACTACTGTTTATTTAGTATCTATCTTATAGAAATTTGAAAACTAGAAATTAATAAATATGATATATAAAAAAAGATACTCTAGAAATTTCAAGGGGTTATTTTTTTATCGTGAAATAGTGAGAAATCTGTTGGTTACTGCATCGATTTACAAATTAATATCAGTTTCTGTATATCTAAAATTCTGTGTAACATTTTCTATAACTTTCAAGTTGGCACTATACGTAAGGAGTATTTGATTCTTGTACTACTCCAAACCAGGCAAAGCAGCTGACATTGCTAGACTTCATAACTTGAATACGTCCCCTAGCGATAATAACATAAATAAGAGATTTTAAATAGATAATGTGAGAATTGGTCTTTTCTCGTTGACTATAACATAATTTCATTAAAAAAAATTCAATAAAAGAAATAATGTATTCTATTTCTTAATTAAGACATTGTATTCTACAATTTCACAACAGGAATTAAACACTTTGGTGAAGCGTTGGCGTCCGTACCATTACCTATGGAAATGCGAGAAGACCCTGAGACAACTCCTCGCATGGAACCTGAATGACTTTGAACTCTCTCTGAAGAGGCACAGCGAGCTCGAAACCAAGCTGGCAACGGAGCCAGACGTCCTCATCATCGGGAACTGCCTCGCCGTATCTACTGAGAAACTGAAGCTGGGATTGAATACTGAGCTAAAGAGTAAGGGCATTTTATTTCGTACTAGCTGCGCCCGCGGTTTCACCCGCGTATTTCCTTTCCCTCGGAAATACGGGAATAAAATATAGCCTATGTTACTTGCTGATAATGTAGTTTTTCATTAGTGAAAGAATTTTTAAAATCGGTGCGGTGGTGTAGCCGAATCCTTACATATTTCCATTCAAACTTTCATTCCCTATTTTTATTTTACCCACTTAAGGGTGATTTTTTTACAAAATATGAATGTCATATTTATTTATATCTAATCAAAAGCCTAAATAATAATTTTCAAGCTTCTAGCTTCAAAAATGACGAAACTTCCAAACAAACTTTCATCCCCTATTTTAACCCCTCACAAACCTTTTTTTTTTACAATAAAAAGTAGCCTATGCCCGTTCTCAGGCTCTAGACTAAATTTCAAATTTCATTTAAATCGGTTCAGTAGTAGACAGACAGAGTTACTTTCGCATTTATAATATAAGTAAGGATAGTCCAACCGGTGGTCTATTTTGGTGGAGATACACCACACTGCGGATTGGACCATAGGCAGCATGGTATTCGGCCTAGGGAACTAAAACAAGATTTTAGCTTTCAATTCACGATTATTATTATGCATAATGACATATATCTATCGATCTATCTATTGTCTATTTCTCTATATTAGATAATATCTTCGATATATCAATAGTCGCATGTATGGGATTCATCATTTGAAAACTGCTCGACCAATCTTGCTGATTTTTTTGTTGTTGTGTTCATCGTAATCGTCAGTACAAGATTTAAATGGAAAGAAAAGTTGGAAATTAGTAATATTGTAAAAAAATAACATTTTTTTTACGAGATTTTCGTGGAATCTCACGATTTGATGTTTGTTTTTTTTCGCGAACTTATGTTGTTTTTTGACTGGGAAATGCAGAGTTCTTGCCGGAAAACTAGAATTTGACGGGTTAAGCCACAGGTTCCACCTAGTTTACTACAAAACTAAACGGAAACTCGTACTTCTAAAATATAAAGTCTATGGAAGTCACCAATACGGATAAATAAATTCAATTGTATATTCGTTCTGCACATATAGTATGTTTTTCAAAAAAACTCATAGCTTGAAATTCTTAATCTCATTAAAATTATTGAATGCGAAATAAAAACAAACAGATTTTTTCTTTTGTTTTGGCCCAGCGCGGTAGTGCATTTAGCCAATGTCAAGTATTAATCAGATTCTTGGGAATTTCGGAGCACACGAAATGGCACGTTTTTTTTGGATTTGCATCGTGTCCCCAATCCCAATTATTTTAATTAGCACTGTTCAGTATCTTACCGCTTGCCTTTTAGACGGAACCCACAGGATTAGCCAAGCGATGCGTAAAAAATACAAACGAGAAATGGATTACGTGTACGCCATCATGAACGACTTGGAACGCAAACTGGAGAGGCCCATCCGAGACCTCGACGATGTCAGGACCGTTATGGAGACTCTCAAGAAGATCCGAGAACAAGAGGTGGACATGGAACTTAAGATTGATCCTGTTGAAGTAAGTATTTTCACACAATAACAGCATTGTATTTAATAAAGAACAAAAAATCTATGATAATTCTTTTTTAGGGTTCCGTACCCAAAGGGTAAAACGTTACCCTATTACTATGGCTCCGCTGTCTGTCTGTCTGTGCGTCTGCCTATTATCTTAATGACCGTATACTAAAATTCAAAATTGTTTTATTTCGCGTTCGGTCTTGTAATTGTTCTGTGAATTTATTGAACAACATTTTCGGCTAAAAAGCTATAGCTCCGTTACAGGCGTTAAAGCTCACGGTAATTTTAACGTTATTAATGCTGATTTCGGTTTATTTTTGCACCGACAAGCATGCAGCTCCTAATTTTTAGCTATATTGATTGGTTACACTCAATTTTTGAATAATCTATGTTGGAGGTTGTCTTTCTTCCCATATTTCTCCAGTCAATAAGTCAATAAAATATTATTTCCATAACAGGAAGCTTTCAACGTGATAACACGGTACGAGTTGCCAGTGAGTAAGGAGGACATAGAACAGGTCGACAACCTACGGTACACCTGGCAACAGCTCCAGGCCCAGGCGCTGGCTTCCCACGTCCAACTCCTAAGGATGCAGCCGCAGTTCGAGGATGATCTGAAGAACAACCTAGACAGGTTATTAATTTTTATTGTGTTTTTCACTGGCTGGAATTTATTTGAGTTTCAAAGGTAAACGCACAGACGTCATGAATGAGACGTCATGGGCAGTGAATGAGTTAAAACTATTTTTACTGACTGCCAAAAGAAGCGTCATGTGTTTTGGACGTATGTACGATCCTTAAATACGACCTAAAGCCTAAACGGTTTGATGGATTTTGATAAAGGAGGTACCATACGATTATTTTGAATCACGGAAGTGACAAAAGCAGGAAGGAGGATTATGATAAATATGATATTTCTTAGGCGCGCACCTTAGCCCCAACGTCTGGATGGATTTTAGCGTGAGAGATGTCGCTAGATTCGTATTGAAAAATTGAAAGTGACAATGGGTATATTATTATAAAGATTATAAAAATACAAATGACGGATTTTTGGTTCGATTAAAGCGTGTTCAAAATTTTTCTTCTTCAAAAACTATTTAAAAATAAAACGGTTTAAAAAAGGCATAGGAAAATATAGGCAACTTATATGTTTAAATGTGATTTGAAATTAGAAATGTTAAAAAAAGGTGAAACACTTGAACAGGTGAACGACTTGCTAGTCTCATCACTCAGTCAAATAAAAAAAAAATTAAAACAAAACTGTAACAGCCTTGAGTACGAAGTGATTTATTTAGATAAAGATTAATGCCAAGGTAGTAATAACGTGGTCTCAGATCTACCGATGTTACTATTAACTTTTTGAACACTAACCAGAAGTTAGAGTGACATAAAGCCAAATGTGTTAATGTCTTGCTCCAGACGGAGATTAGAGGGGATGCTGCGTTCAGCGCATGCGCGAACCTTTCCAGCTTTCGTCCTGAACCCGGGCCCAGTTCCCGATATACTCGGGTTTGTGCCGGTCGTGCATAAGCCCGAGTAAATCAGGCATCAACTAGTAGTGGTACTACCCTGCCTTCATGGGTACATATACAGGGTGTCCCACGGATATGCCACATGGAGGGAAAGTATCTTGAATATTGTAGATGGAATATTTTACTGAAAGAAGACATTATTTGAATTTAAAAAAACAATTTAAACTGCATTCATGGATATTTATGTAATTACGTGGTTGAACCGGGAATCGAACCCGTTACAGGAGAATAATAATCACCCTGTAGTTTTATCATACCGAGAGAAAGGCTTCATCATAAGGACTATTTTTTGCAAAATAACACAGTATGTTTTTCGAATGTGTATGTATTTGTGTGTGATATTTATTAATATGGCACGCAACGGCTTGATGAATTTTAGTTCCAGAGATTTCGTTAGATTTGTATTAATTGTGAAAATGACACTAGGTAGGTATGTTATATGTAGATTATAATTTTTTTTAAGTATTTCGGATAATTTCGATATTATGTATTTTCGCCATTTTTTTCCATCGAATGGGGTATAAAAATTAAAGGGTTTAAAAAGGCTTATAAAAATAAGGCCAACGTAATAGGCAAAATGTTAAAAAATAGAAAATTAAAAAAAAACTGACAGCGAACAAAATTTAATTGTGAAATGCAGTGTGGGCATTGCAGTCCGAAGTTGAAATAAATGGTGATGCCCCCGGCTACATTTCACGATTGCTAAAGGATCTCGTCTCATGCAGCATTTTTATTGTAAACTAGCTGCGCCCCGCGGTTTCACCCGCGCAATTCCAGTCTCCCACAAGAAGTCTGCATTTCCCAGGATACAAATAACTCGTGTGTGATGAACCACCACAAGATTTTAAGATTTAGAAAAAAAAGAAAAGCAATACGTCAAATCGTGAGTTCATACGAAAATCCCATGTAAAAAAGCACTTTCAGTTTTTTTCCAAATTTCCCAATTATTCGGCCAGTTTTCCGAATTTTTCATTTCATTTGAACCTTGTCCTGACAATAACAAGCAAAAAAATGCTGATATGGTCCAGTCGTTCTCGAGTTTTGAGCAACATAATATTTAGTCATTCATTTTTTAAAGCTATTAATTATTTTACCCTCCTCACGAAAAGTGAGGAGAGACCCGTGCCCAGCAGTGGGACGTTATGGGTTGATGATGATGATGATTAATTATTTTAACTTCACTTTTATGTCTTGAAATTTATTTAGCAAGTCAATTTTGACCCAGTTCCCGGAGTTGAATTGAGTTGAAGTTTTGCATGCCTGCTAATTTCCGATGACAATACAATATTATGGTGCCAGCGAGCTCATCTGATGATAACACGGAGCTCCTCAGGGACTAACAGTAGATTGATGGTGTTTGGACTCATCCTAATCTTGTCTGGAAAAATATATATTTACTAACAACTTCTTAGGGATTATCACTTGGTGAGTTTTACTGTAGCCGTATAACAAGTAGCGCCGCCAAGGGGTAAACTCAGTCGCTCCGAGTCGGTACTGTGTCTGCGATTCGCCCCTCGTTGTATAGCCTCGGTGGCGCGGTCTGTAGTATACCCGACTGCAGATCTGAAGGGGCCTGGTTCAAATCCTCGCCACCGTAACCAGGTCCTTCCGGAAATCCCCCCAAGGCCCTTGGGATCCTCCCTTTAGGGGGTTTTCCAGATTTTTTTCCTTGGCATTATCCCTAAATACAAAGATTCGCTCGCATTCATGCATTCTTTGTTTTTTTCGCTGCGAAAGTCTGCTATGAACTTGTAGAGTTGGCTTCGCACAGCTTTTTCATTTAGCCAGTGTCTACAATACTGAACGATGGTCTACGCGAGCTCACATTGTAGCAGCAGTGGGCGACCGCGGGAATTTATATTGATCCGCGATAGTTTGAAGTCAGCTATAACTCCTAAAATATTTATTTTAGCAAGCAATTATAATGTGCCTGAAATACTTAAGGTAACTAACGTATTTAATGTGATAAGGATTAATATCGTATGCGTCTAAATAGGGTTCCAATAAGAACATTTCTTTTAACTTTAAAATGGGTATAGTAAGCTATCCTTAAAAGATAGATACATGCCATTACGGACTTTTATGTAGATCTCTATAAGATAAATAGTTTCACGATACATTGTTTTGTTATATCTCAAACGGATCAGGCAGCGTTTTCGATGAAAGCTCCCAGTCGGCTTGATTTTTTCCGACATCTTCAACTATCGTCGTCATACTTCAACCAATTTACACAAAACATTAATGAATTATACATATAAATCTTTCTCTTGAATCACTTCGTCCGTTGGTGAAAACCGCATCAAAATCCGTCGTGTGGTTTAGGAGGAGTTAGCGGATAAACCGACAGAGAGACAGACACGGAAACCGACATTCTTTTATATTATGCTGTGTAAAGAAGAACAAGCTTGCTTTTAATCCCATCGTAGAATGAGGGGCTACTTTAAGCTAAAGATACATAATTACTATGTATCAATAAATAATAGCTGATGCAGCAACATACATCCCAACACACATCATCGTCCAAGTATATCGTCCAACCATTATCATACAATATCGCGAATATCTTATATCTTTAAATGAGCAATTCTTGTATATATAATATATATATATATATATATATATATAATTGGAATCTCGGAATCGGCTCCAACGATTTTCATGAAATTTAGTGTATAGGGGGTTTCGGGGCCGATAAATCGATCTAGCTAGGAATCATTTTTAGAAAATGAATTAAAAAATATATAAAAAATACCGAGCAAAGCTCGGTCATCCAGGTACTAATTAATTATCAACGGTGCATTAACTTATACGTATATTATCTATTAAAAGTAAATGCATTAAAATGCAGTATCTTGAACATGTTTTATGTTATGACATAAGAGATACCAACTCCTCATGATAAGTAAAGGAGAGGGTCAACGACCCGTTATATACGCGGTATAATTTTTTTATTTCACTGAGTAAGCAAGTCGTTCGCCTGGTGGTAAGCGCTACGCCTACCCATAACAGCTACAGCGCCACCCAGAACTTTGCATTGCATAATCATGCGTGGCACTGCACTGCGCTCGTCACCCTGAGGGATCGGCTCTAACGTCTCATATGCCCAGTAATTTCGCTGAAAACAGTGCCCTTCAAACCAAAACACAGTAATGTTTGTACACTACTGCTTGGCGGATGTATATCTTGCAAAAGTATGGTACTTCCCCGCGCGGTCTCTTGCAGAAGAGGCCTCCCACTACATGATATATGCGTAATGTGGTCAGATGTTGTCAGCGTAGAACACCTTTATCGCTTGACACAAGACTGAACTAAATTCGCTAGCTATCGGCTAATACACAGCAATTAGCACGCAATAAAACTTTTTTCATGACATTCCAGGTTCCGGGAAGACAACACCGAGTACTGCCACGAGTACAGACACGCCGGCCCGATGCAGTCTGGGCTGACCCCGCGGGAGGCATCTGACCGGCTGATACTATTTCAGGTACCAGGTTTATTTTGGCACTTTGCCAATCTTCACATAAAGTGTGTGTTTACTGTTTACTGACGTTGCGTCGCAACTAAACTCAATAAAATTGCCAATACAGCAGTGCGTGTTCGCAAGCCACGCGTGTTTTCGCTTGCCGTAACGTTTTAAAAAACACAAACGTGTGTGTTTTGATTAGTGAACGTGTTAAAGCCCCCTTCGACGAAGAAAATATAGGCTATAGTACCACTATCTCACCCGGTGTTATAAATGCTAAGGCTAGAATAGACCTTGCTCTGAAGGGCTATCGAAACGCCCGGAATTCTACAAAAAAGGTTCTTGCTGTGAAATATCTAATGCGGTGCGTTTCTTTTAGTCAGCCCTTGGGAAGATTTGAATGGTAAAATTTTGATAGCTCCGACTGTTGGTTGTTTGGTTCTGCATTATAATAGTAGTACCTAACACATTTTTATACTACTGGAGGCCTACCATGACGTCTTATAGCGATTCAGTTCAGGACCTAAACTGAGCCGCGTCGCATAAGCGTACCGTGACGTCTTATTTTTCATGTTGCTGCCATTTTTAACCTAAACTGGATTTAGTTAAGGTTGAAAATTGCAGCAACCTAAATTGAGTCGCTAATAAGCCAATCTCAACCTAAACTGGATCCAGTTTAAGTTGAAAATGGCAGCAACATAAAAAATAAGACGTCACGGTACGATTATGCGACGCGGCTCAGTTTAGGTCCTCAACTGAGTCGCAATAAGACGTCATGGTAGGCCTCATGATCTTGTTTACTTTCCTTTAAGTTTTTATTTAAAGTTTAGTTTTTTCATCATCATCATCAATCCATAACGTCCCACTGCTGGGCACGGGTCTCTCCTCACTTTCGTGAGAAGGGTTAGGCCATAATCCACCACGGGGGCCAGTCCGGATTGGTGGATAACATACCTACCTCCGAAATGATTCTCGGGTAGGTATGTGGGTTTCCTCACGATGTTTTCCTTCACCGAAAAGTGAGTGATAATTACGTACATACGTTTTACAGAAACACATTGGTACGTGCCCGCATTGGGATTAGAACTCACGACCTTCTGATTGGAAGGTGGACGTTCTCCCACTAGGCAACCACCGCTTCGTATCGTTAGTTTTTTAAATTTCATAATTAGTTTTTACGCAGTCAGGTTTTATTTTGAGGTCAGTAAGAAACTGCACAATTGGTTTCACTTACACTTGTCACCTCACAGCCTATTGCTCCTCAATTTCCAGAACCGCTTCGATGGCATGTGGCGAAAGCTTCAGACGTACCAGAACGGCGAGGAACTGTTCGGCCTCCCGCACACCGAGTATCCGGAACTCGCCCAGATAAGAAAAGAATTAAACTTGCTGCAGAAGCTGTACAAATTGTACAATGACGTCATCGACAGAGTGAGCAGCTACTACGACATACCCTGGGGGGAGGTGAACATCGAGGAAATCAACAACGAGCTGATGGAGTTCCAGAATAGATGCCGGAAATTGCCGAAAGGGTATGTCGTCAGCTTCATCATCTTCGGCAACACATATCGGGCAACTGTTGAGCACGGGTCTCCCATCGCTTTCGTGTGGAGGATTAAGCTTTTATCCACCACGGGGCGCGGCCGGATTGGAGGAACTACATCAGTGTGCCAGAGACACGATTTTAATAGCTTTAGAACCGTGTTCATCATCGCCTTCGCAACTCAGGTCCACCCACTGCTGAGCACGGATCTCACATCTCTTTTGTGGGGAGTATTGGGCCACGATTCACCACGGCAGCCCGGTCCAGATTGATGGACAATACTATTATACTTTCGAAATGGTTCTGGGGAAACGCACATGTTTCCTCGCGATGTTTTCTTTCATGGAAAAGCGAGTGACAAATTACGTACATACGATTTTACAAGAAACGCAAATGTACGCGCCCGCACTGGGATTCGAACTCGCTACTCTCTATTTGGCGGACGTTCTCCCACTAGGCTATCAACCTATTGAACCACGTTATCACTCTTGTCTAGAAGAGATTCCTGTTCAGCAATAAGTTCGCCCATTATACTTTTCCTTTAACCATTTTCCATTTTCCATTTCTGTATTATTTTCCATTATTGTTTATTATTATTATTTTTTTATATTTTTTTTTCTTAATGAGATATTTTGATGCACGCCTACACCGTCTCTCCTTCACTATGGGTGGTTGACTGGTAGAAAATGCTCTTAGCGTTAAGTCCGCCATTTGTACTAGTTAGTTAATCTGTGCAATAAAGTATTAAATAAATAAATAAATATTTTCTAACCATTCAATAAATAATCGTTAACGAGCAATGATACGATTCAAAAAAACGTATCGTTTCAAGTTCTCATCAAAACTCCCGCGAACTGTACCACCCAGTTCGCGGGGGAAGGGGGAATTATAAGGCCGCGATAGTACTGTGCTGGAGCTCGGCTGGTTTGAGAGACGCCGGCGATAGGCTGCGTTCATAATCGATAAAGCGAGTTCCTTGTACCAGGGGCACACACCGGCGAGGAGCTCTCTGGTTGGGGTGATGTTACTTTCTTTTGAATATGCTACTTTGAGCTTTACATTCATTGAAATAAAGTTTGTTTTCTAAAATCAAGGGTTTCACATCGTGTTTGATTGAGAGCTCCTTAGCGATTATGAAGTCCTGGCGCCGGTATGCTAAAAAAATTGCTAGCGTTTGATTGAATATGTTACCAAGTTTCCACCGCGAGTTGAGAGGGATATTTTCCACGTGCGTTTCATTTGTTTTTCGTACTATTACTTGCATTAAAAATATTTCGACGGCCCCTTATACTCGCAGATAATGTAGCTTTCCACTGATAAAAGCATTTTTAAAATCGGTTTAGGTGTGAAAGCGTAACAAACAAACTCATATTCGCATTTATAATATTAGTTAGGAAGTAGGATAGGATACATGATAAGTGTACTTCTCGACTTCTCTTCTTCTCTCGACTTCTTCTTGTAATTCTCGACCAGGCTCCATACACTTATGCCTGTTATTATTTGCTAGTCTTTTTTTCTTTTATTTTTAATTTTCTCTGAAGTTCTGCGTGTTTTTCGTGTTCGGATGGAACTTAGTTAGTTACCCTTTCGGCCACCGCCAAGCAGTGAGACAGAGGGGGAAGTTACAATAGGCGGCCTTATTGCTGAACAGCGATATCGTCCAGACAACCTTGGACGTGGAAGGATCACTAGAATATAAGTTTGCAGTGATAACGTGGTTCAATAGAAGGTCGATAGTCTAGTGTGAGAACGTCCGCCAAGCAGAGAGTTCGAATCCCAGTGCGGGCTCGTACATTTTTCGTTTCTTGTAAAATTTTATTTATTACTCGCTTTTCCATGAAGGAAAATATCTTGAGAAACCCACGTGCCCCAGAATTATTTCGAATGTATTTTAGTATGATTCACCAATCTAGACTGGGCTACCGTGGTGGATCAGGAGTATTAGGAACTCCTCAAGAAAGAGAGGTGAGATCCATGCAGTGGTCGGACCATGGGTTGCGATGGTGACAACAAGCACGACTTAATAGCTATTAAAATCGAGTCTCTGGCTCTTTACATTGACCTAGTTATTTATAAAATGTGTTCATTTCCAGCCTAAAGGAATGGCCCGCATTCTTCGCCTTGAAGAAGACCATTGACGACTTCAACGACATGTGCCCGCTGCTGGAGCTGATGGCCAACAAGGCAATGAAGCCGCGCCACTGGCAGCGCATCATGGAGGTCACCAAGTACATCTTCGAGCTGGACAACGAGGACTTCTGCCTCAAGAACATTCTGGAAGCGCCGCTGTTGCCAAACAAGGAGGACATTGAGGTAAGTTTGCGTTTAACTTCACCCAAATAGAAATGAAATCGTTCATATACTAGAAACTTTAACGATCTAACTAATGGACCACGCACGATCTGCCAATGCTATATTATCGACTGTTCGTCAAACGATAGTGAACTCGTGACTTCCAATATTTGTTTTTTGCAACATAAATGTAATGTTGTTCGTCGCTCCCCACGACTTCCGTCAAAATGACTGAATTATATATAACTGACAGTATAAATAAATTGGACGGCCTTGATGAGAATATATGTACAAAGGCGTTCAAAGTGTTCCTACATATTATAACTAGTCAGTAAACACTAGGCCTCGCTAGCACAAACTTTTTGCATTATTTAATATTAATTTATTGTAAAAATACCATTAATATTGGTGTTAAGGTCCATCAATAGACGATATAAGTGTTTATTGACATATTTGAGCGATTCGGTGCATTAGTGCTAAATATTTTAACAAAAAACGAAAAGAATGATTTACGGTTGGCGCGAAATACAGTCTTGTTTATATTAGTTACCCGATATAGCTCTAAAAACAAAAAAAACTATTTGAAATTTAAATTTCCCTCCTTAACAGAAAGGAAGCACCTTAAAGCCTCATTTTAGAGAATTATGCAAAATATTTTCAGGATTCTCTAGTTTTTTGATGAGGAGGTAATCCCAGATGTTCCATCAATGCCTTAGCAGTAGTCATAAGTTCTGTGCCTACATCCTCGATGTTAAAACGTTGACTATGCTACGCATGCGTTCTACGTCTTAAATCCCCCCTCTTCCCACTCATACACATCAGAAACATTATCTATCACTGTTGATACATTTGACTTCAGCTATGCTATTTTGAACCTTATACGAGGCCTTTACAGTTCATATTAAAGGTTACACGATACGCCACCTGTTTTTAGTTTCTGGTGCCCTGGCAAAAGCATCGCGTGTTGTGATATTATGGTAAGCATATCGCAGTAGTATTTTTATCGTGTGGTAGAGAGGTTCACGTACCTAACTGTATAACAAATTTACCATCTTTGTAATCAGAGCTTTAACAATAAATATATTTCCGATTCTGTTTCGAAGTCTGATTAATTGAAAACTTTTAGTATTAATTTGGAGTTCTCCGTTTTTCATTTTTCCGTGTACGACAGAGAGACAAAAAAAACGAAATGTGTGGGGGGGACACATAGTAGAAGTAAAACTTCTACTTAAAAATCTTTAAAAAAAAATCATAAAAGATATTTTAATATACGAAACTTAATTCTCACTCATTACATCTTCATTAAGTTATATCTCCCTCTCAACTTCCGTTCGCCTTGCCCGATCACATTTTTCGTAACGCATTCACCAGCTTGCTCTCCAAGTTAAGCGTGCATAAAGAAGTTTTACTACAAAAACAAGTCACGATCACATAAAAAGACCATTACCACTAACTAGGTTTAACTAAAACTAACTAGGTTGGAACTAAAAATAAACTAATACAGAAATTTATTTCAATTCAGTTGTGAAATACAACATTTTATTTATTTATTATTAAGAAAACTATAATTCAATTCTTCGGAGATCTTAGTATGGTACTTTAGGTAGACGCACTAATAAATAGTAACAAAATAATTACTAACAAAATAAATATGAATTGATAACATAGTTTCAAAACACAATGTATGTACAACTAAATACATTTTACTAATTAGTTTCACGAAAGTGAGGAGAGACTCGTGCCCAGTAGTGGGACGTTATTGGTTGATGATGATTTAGTTTCATACAATAATGTTTTAGAAACAATGAACATGGTATTTGATAA
Source organism: Campaea margaritaria (assembly GCA_912999815.1). Lineage (NCBI taxonomy): Eukaryota > Metazoa > Arthropoda > Insecta > Lepidoptera > Geometridae > Campaea > Campaea margaritaria. The sequence continues at coordinate 16,527,805 of OU538788.1, forward strand.
AGAGGGTGTCAAATGTTAGGTTGACCTCCTCCAGAAAAATTACTTGACTCTCGATGCTCGCATTTGAGAACGCGACGAAATAGTCCGCCTATTTCTCGTGACAAACGCTTTTCCGTGTTTTAAACCTTGTCAACGCCATCTAGTGAACATTGGTGTAGCTAAAATTCCCGGGGTTTGTTTAACTTTATTGCGAAATTTGGATTGCTGGTACAAATGGCGGACTTAATGCCTACAGCATTTTCATTAAGTTACAAGTTTGATTTTTTCACAGCTAACAAAGACCGTAGACCCGAGTATTTGATATAAATTTTAAGTTGCCTTTACACGTTCTTAAGAAAAGGGGTATTGGCGGACAGACAGACCAAATTGATCCTATAAAGGTTTCCATTTTCTTTCGAGGTACTTAACCTTTTATAAATTATGACACAATGATGTACAAACAATAAATACGTACATAATAATTATGTTTATAAATTAGTAAATTATTTAACAAGGGATTAAGGTGACTCGCCGTGTACTCATACGATTTCTTGTCGCCAGAGCGATAGCGAGGGAGACAATAGAATCGAATATGACTAAGTAATAAACTATTATTACTTTTCATTCCAGAGATATAAATCTCTTCGGACAAAGCCTTTGCGTGATTATGAAAAGCTGCACTTTCGGGTAAAATGACCGTAACTCGTAATCACTTAATAATGCAGCTGATCCCCCTCGCTCTCTACGTCAAAGAGTGCGCGGCGGTCGTAAACATTTCAACAAAGGTTTACTTGAAGAAGTTCTCCCTATCCATACTAGATGTCGCGTCGATCTGACAATCAAATACCTCGAATCGCGCTGACGAGATTCTCCGGGCAGTTGAAATACCAATTTAAATAATTGAGCAGTGTTGAAGAATTTGCTTTCTAAACAGTTTTTGTATGCTGGTGGCAATGAATAATTGTAACCGCGTTTTAATGTATTTATTCTTTGAGGTCGGGATGATTTCACACTCAATGGCTAGGAGTTATTAAGTACTACCTGAGCCCTGCGGTTTTACCCGCATAATTCAAGTTTTCCCGCAATAACTCTCTTAAAAGCAATATATTTCCCCGTTTTTGCCACATTCTTCATTGATACTCCGCTCCTATTGGTCGTAGCGTGATGTTATATAGCCTATAACCTTCATGGACCTTAAATGGACTATTCAATACAAAAAGAATTGTTCAATTCGGACCAGTAGTTCCTGAGATCCTAGGGTTAAAACAAAAAAACTCTTCAGCTTTATATATTAGTACTAGCTGTACTCTGCCACAGTTCTCTGTTTTTTGGCTCAAAAATATATGAAACTATCTGTACCCTGCCACGCTTCGCTGTGACATATTCGCACATTCGCTGATATGTCACTGATGAAAAAAAATAGATAAAAACAATCCTTGATGCGGATTATATATCATGCTAAAATTTCAATTCGATCGGTGCACAACTTTTTGAGTTTTTGAAGCGTACACAAACCAACATAACATTTTCATATATATAGATAGAAGATGAGCTGCGCCCGAATGCCAGTTTTTCTGCTATTTAACTCCCCACTCCCCATGTTAAAAACCACCGTGTAACTTAAGAACAGCTGAAGATCGCGAAAATTATCAAATGTCTAAGCGTAAATTTATACAAAATCTCATAGAAAAAACATTATAATTTTTCCTACATTTTTCAGTTTTCCGGGCAACTTTCTCAAGTTTTTCTTTCATAAGAACCTTCTCCTGACAACTACAATTTTTACATAATATATAGATTCACGATAACGCAAAAACATGAAATAATAAAAAGCAGTTCGTAGGACACCACTGTTTTTAGGGCTACTGATTCCCACAGCCGGCGAGAGTATTCCCTGGCTTGCCTGGTTTTATTATAGCCCATTGCAATCTACTTGTGCCTATTTAAGAACTCCCAAAGGGGTTCGTTGGTTGTAGCTTACTCGTCGACGAGAAATTTCACTGTATATAAAGAAAACCACTTAAAAGAGCCGCTAACACTTGAGACGTAAGCTTGCGAATTTTGGAGTATAGATTAATGTGTATACCATTATGCAATAAGCTTTTTATATATTATGCAAAATATTAGTCAGAATAACTTACACCATCGTAGCGAATTTAAAAACCACTAAAAAAAACGAAAATTCTATTGTAGGGAATGGTAAATGTTTTTGTTGACAAGTGTAAGTTTTGGACTTTTTTTTAAACACCTGTGAGATTTTAATAGTGAGAATGAATTTAAATCAACCCATACTCAATAATAATTAATTAGAAACCTAACTAAAACTAAGACTTCAAAATCAAACAAAAGAGGGGTGTCCATGGGGCATGGTGCCAAGAACACTGGCTACATTTCCACGTTGAATAGCAATAGCTATTCTCTGGGAGAGACATGAGCCAGCCCTCTTGTCGCCAGCGGCATCGACCAAGTATTTCTTTTGTTTTTTCTTGATCATCTGCTGTTATTAACCTCTGAGAAATGCAAAGCGCTCGTAGGAAATACAGGGTGCACCTAGTTTAAATACTTCCAAACTATCAAATTTAATGCAAACCGTTGGTTCGGAAGGTGTAGCAAGTTCATTCAACCGATACGAAAAAGCGAACTCCTTGTGGTTCCTTATCGCCAGGTCCAAAGTGGATAGGAACATTGATTTTCCGTCCGTGTTTTAACTTTTCTATAACGTCTACGGGCGCGCCATCTGGTTCCGTTCTGTATACAATTGTGAACTGGTCATAAACATCTACAAATTAAATTAATTAATTTAATTATTTACATCCTAAAATAAGTTTTTTTTCATCTTTTCTTATATATTTAAGTCTCGAAACGGTGCAAAAGAAAGAGACGATCACGATGCGACAAAGCAGTAAATATAAGCAAAAAAAATAACTTGTCTTGTCACTCAGTCAAATAAAAAATAAATAAAAAAATAGCAGCAAGCGCATGCCTGATTCGGCAATGTCGCATCAACCAATTGTCTGAGAGTCAAAGAGTCAAAGAGTGTGATAGATGAGTCGTTCATCAAGGAATTTACTGAACCACCCATACTTCGGTGTTTTTGGCACCTGGCAACCCCTCAAATGTAACCCCTACCCCATATTGGACCACGGGTCCATGCTAATGTAAGCTTTAAAGTCAGCGGCATACCGTTCATTTTATTTTTATTTCGATCTATTGCCGAGCGCGACCAAGTGATCTCCTTATAGGATCTGTTGTCCTGGTACATTAAAGACGAAATATTGATTTCTCTGTCCTGTGAGGAGGCGCTTGGGTTCGCATCTCCCTTACAAGGCCACGGTTCCATGCTAATGTTAGCATTAAAGTCAACGGAATACGGTTCATTTTATTTTTATGTTTGCGGACCGAGGCGAAGTGATCTCCTTAAGGAATCTAAAGTCCTGGTACAATTTAGACGAAACATTGATTTATTGTGTGGCCCTTCACTGTGGGTTCTCGTCTGCTTTGCGAGCAGCCATGAATGAGGCTAAGTAAAGATTTGTAATCAAGTTCAAGTTATTTTATCAATTCAGTCATTATAATTTTAACTTTTTGTGGTTCTCTTCGGTCATGAAGTAGTTTGACTTGTAAGGGTGCTATGCGCCTTCTAACAATAATCAATTAATGGGTTGAATTTGAAGCATTTTTTTTTAATATTGATAGTGTAGTATATTTTTGGGTGTTAGGATAGGAAAAAGGTACAACCTGCAACAAAGGTACAACATTTTTGTCAATTTGAATTTATCATGAAAGTATTAAAAATTATAAGAACTCAATTAATAAGTATCGTTTTACATTTTTTAATTATAACCGCAGTTATTTAAAAAAAAAAAGTTATTTTCCATTGGCACATCTGCTCGTATAGCCTGGTAATGTAAAATGCAGTATGCTTAACTTTACTTTAAACAAGGAACAATTCAACCTAAATGTCTATTTAGAGACAGTAAAATTTGACCAACTGTTAAACGAATCGGGACTGATCTATAAATTACGGGGCATACCTTCAACCTTAAATTTTTAATTTCGTAACCGCACTGTGTTACGTAATTTGTCCGCTGACAGTTACCTCACAATATTAAAATATATTCGTGTATATTTGTTTATTTATTTTTTTTGGTTTTTTTTTTCGTGTATTTTTTTTCTACCCTTGTTTACCTATTGTAATTTTTCTGTCCTGTGTTTAATTTTGTTTCTGGTGTACAATAAAGAGTTTTTCTATTCTATTCTATTCTATTCTATTTGGATAAATATATTCGTAGTCTAATAAGTTAATTTTGTGGATAATGATGTATTGTGGCCTCATGCCAAGTTTCATCAAAATCCACCCAGTAGTTACTGATGTTGAAATAAGCGACCTTGTTTCCATCATAATATAGTAATAACGGACAATTTAGTTCTTTCTGAAAAAATTACCCGTCCAATGAATATAATGCGAATAAAAATATTTGTACTCATTCAATGTTAGTTACCAATTATGTAGCATCACAAAAAGTAGGAAAAACTAAAAAGGGCGAAGAAAAAGGTAAAGGACCCCGCTAGGATTCGAACCCAGAATCTTCTGACCCGAGGTCAGACACGTTAACCGTTACGCCACGGGACCGTTGTACGAAGTTCAAATTACAGGTACGGTATGCTCACAGCTAGAACTTTCTAAATCATTTATGTTTATGTTTTTATGATGGGATCCATATGCAACGTATATCCAACTAGCTGCGCCCCGCGGTTTCACCCGCGTAGTTCCTGTTCCCGCGGGAATATGGGGATAAAATATAGCCTATGTTATTCGCTGTCAATATAGCTTTCCATTAGTGAAAGAATTTTTTAAATTGGTGCTTTGGTTTAGCCGATACCATACATATTTCCATAAAAACTTTCATCCCCTATTTATACTTTACCCCATCAAAGGTAAAAATTTTACAAATTAAGAAAGCCAAATTTATTTATATTTAATTAAAAGCCTAAAATATATCTTCTATCTTTAAAAATGACGAAACTTTTATCACCTATTTCAAACACTTACAATGCTTTTTTCGCATAAAATAATATATAAAAGTACCCTATGTCCTTTCTTAGGCTCTAGACTATCTCAGAACCAAATTTTATTTCAATCGGTTCGGTAGTTTAGGCGTGAAAGAGCAACAGACAGAGTTACTTTCGCATTTATAATATAAGTAGGGAAGTAGGGATAAAAAAGACATTCTAAGTTTATAAAAAAATTAAGGGGGTAAAGTAAACATAGGGGATGAAAGTTTTAGAATATAAAACGGCAAAACTTTTGAAGCAATACTTGAGAAAAACTACTTTTCGGACGGAAATAACGCTCTTGACTCAGGTTTTTTTTAAGAGAATGTAAATATCAATATCTACAAAGAAGTTTTAATTTGTCTTTCTTTCTAAATCCGCCCATTGTCCTATATTGATTTCAAAAAGTTCTTTTCTATTCTATTCTATTCCATTAACTCGTGCGAAACCGAGGCGGGTCACTAAATTAAAATTAAAAATATTTCAGTAATTCATTCATTCGGACGGTTCTCGTACTCGTACCGGCGCGACTGCGGACTGAATGCGAGAGACGGCAGCGGGTACGCGACTCCAAGCAAACGCTAGCAATTTTTGTAGCATACCGATACCAGGGCTTAAGAATCGCAAAGGAGTTCTCAATCAAACAACTTGAAACTGCTCTTCGTTTTTGAATAATCGACGTTATTCCAATGGGGTTAAAGCTTAAAATAGAATGTTCGAATAATAATGCTTCACTTCAGCCTTGCTGTGGGATGGAGTGGGGTCGCCAAAGATAGTGTCAACACTGACTAAATTTACAAATTGAGTAAGAACAAAAAATACAAAAACAAAACTCCTGACAATAACTTAAAACTCGATTCATAGTCAAAATAATAAGTTTAAAAGTCAAAGATATGCTTAAAAATATATAAAAATGTGACGTGGCGGGTGGGGAAATGATTGTTTTGTACGCCACCCCTAAGAGACAAACGGATTGCTCCGAAGCTCCGCCCCCTAACCCCCAACGAAACGTACAGAGAGCTCCTCGCCGGGTGTGCGCCCCTGGTACAAAGGACTCGCTATAGCGGTCATGAACGCAGCCTATCGCCAGCGTAAATTAAAATGTGAATGACGCGTATCCTTCCTTTTTATATTTTGGCTTCGCACGATTTGTGCACTTAGCCAATGTCAATGTCAACTAATTGTCAAGTAAAGTTTCATGATTTTTGATAAAATAGTAAAATAGCACCTACAGTTGATAAAAGTGTTACCTTTTAATGTCTTTTTTCCCAGTCCACGCCACCGTTCAGAATATTGGTCGATGTTTTACTGAAAGGGGTTCGAACATTTTTGTTTGGAAGCTGGCCACCGTATTGTTTTTTTTTTTCAAAGATTCCGCGCACTATGAATGTAGTAGTACGTAGGGGACACTTATACAAACATAACATGTCAATAATATGGTACCCTGAAGTGTCACATTCCCAAGATATTTGGAGGTTAAGATGGATCAGAATACTGAAAATCGTTAAATTGAGGTACATATATGTAAATAACTGTAATAAAAAATTATTTAAATCCGTATCATAAATTGCCTTTTACATAAGGAAATCCAATAAAAGAATTATTTTGCCCCTCAAAATAATTACATAGCCATATTTTTTAATTGCATCCCTTTTCTCCCCGACTTTCCGTCGTTCCATTTTGACCCAGTATTTAGGGTTTTTTGTTCAAGGTGGGATAGGACTATATTATATGTGTTTTGTTTAAGTTTTCATCAGTTATTTTACGTTACCAGATATAGGATAGAAGTAGGTAGGATTATGTTGATATTTTAATTGAAGTATATACAGCAATTGGAGACTTAATCGGCCCAGAGAATAAAGAGTTTCATACAAACTTAACACCGATTTTTGAAAAATCTTTTCTTAGCGGATGTTTACACGTCACCAGAAAAACCCCTGCAAAATTTTATGTCTCTAGAACCAGCGGCTTGGGGTGTGCGTTGATGGATAAGTCAGTCAGTCAGTCAGCAATTTGAATTTTATATTTATAGAACATCGTAAGCGGAAACTTAGAAAAAAAAAGGCTAGTGGTTTTGCCGGCTTCTATACAAAAATGTTCGAACCCGTTTTAGTAAAACAGCGACCACTTTACTGAAAGGTGACGTTGACTGATTTTTTTACTATTTTATCAAATAACAAGAAATATAATAATACTTGACACTAGCTAAATGCACAAATCGTAGGAAACCAAAACATATAAAGAGAGTATACAAATTAGCTTAATTCGCATAAAACTTTTAAGGTACGTTCCATCCTCAGTTGAGAGAAGCCGACGGTAGGCTGCGTTCACGGCCGCTTTAGCAATTCTTGTACCAGGGCCGCACACCGGCGAGGAGATCTCTGTATGTTCCGTAGAGGGGTAGCGGGCGGGGCTTCGGAGCAATCCGTCTGCTTGTTAGGGGTGGTGTACAAAGTATACGAGATCTAAGGCGAAGGCACATTAATAATTGAAACAATCATTTTTTCTATGGTGAGGTTAACTTTTATTATGCTTAGGTCCTACCACACAATGCAAAGGCTAATAAGAGCGGATAAATGTTTTTAAGCAAAGTTTTGACTTTTTAACTTATTATTTTTACTATGAAACGAGTTTTGAGTTATTGTTATGAGAGTTTTTTTATTGTTTTCACCTTGCACAATTTGTACATCCAGTCAGTGTCAAGTGTCATTATAATTCACGTTTTTACAACAGCAGCTGGCGCTGATATATTCAGCAGTTGTCTGCAGGACAAAAAAAAATTAAGCAAACGAGTGTTCAACATTCATGTATGCTTCAACTGATAGGGTGACCTCTACACTGCGCGGGGAAGGTGCTAAGCTGTTTTAATCTCTAGCTGCTATATTATAAGGCCCCTTTTATTCCAGGAAAACGAGGATAATACGAGCACATCTTGTTGCCTTCTCTATCTGGTCATAACACGCACCTCTTTTCCCATATAAAGGGGGGCGTCGCGTTTGCTTGGATGAGAGAGGATGGGGCGAAGCATTATTATTTGAACATTCTACCTTAAGCTTTAACGCCGGTGGGATAATGTCGATTATTTAAAAACAAGAGCAGTTTTATCTTGTTTGTTTGAGAACTCCTTTGCGATTCTTATGCCCTGGTATCGGAATGCTAAAAAAAATTGCTAGCGTTTGTTTGGAGTCGACTTACCCGTCGCCGTTTGAGCTCGCAGTCCGCAGTCGCGCAGGTACGAGCAGGAGAACCCTCAGAGTGGATGAATTACTCAAAAATATAGATTTCAAAATGAATTTTACAAATACAAAATTTGATAGTTCATTGGTAGCTTTTCGATTATAATCTTACTAAAATTGTATTTTATAATTTTACTGTCTGACGTGACGAGCAAGTCGTTCACCTGATGGTAGGCGCTACGTCTGCCCGTAACAGTCACAGCACCACTCACAACAATGCATTGCATAATCCTGCGCGGCACTGCACTGCGTTCGTCACCCTGAGACATCGGCTCCAAGGACTCATAATGCCCATTAGTTTCGCTAGAAACAGTGCCCTTCAAACCGGAACATAGTAATGTTTGCACACTACTGCGAGAGTTTGTGTTTGTGCGTTTGTGCGCTTGTGTAAACACACACTCTCTTCACGCCGAAGCGGCTGAACGAATTTTGATGAAACTTAGTGTACAGATTCTTTAGGTCCTGGACATAGGTTACTTTTTACAGGACGCGCCCTCTAATGATTAATTGATGAACTTCAGTGTCGACGCGAGCGAAACAACCCGTTGCGTCCTTCGCCGTACAGACTCACTAGTAAAGCTGGCAGAGCCATCTAGGCTGCTAAGAGAGTAACATTCCTTGGCTCCGCCTCCTCGAAGCGGCGATCAATAAATCAGAGACATAGTAAACACAGAAAAGTATGTGAACTACATAATATATTAATGTACCAAACGCGGCTTGTACGTACGCACGTGACAGAAGGATGATCAATAAAATAAAGAAATTTAGTAATTCATTTTATACAATGTCATGGTACTGTTTTAAAAAACTTTTATAATGGACAGGACGCAATTTTTCAGTAATGGTGCATCTTCTACCAAATCTCTTCGGTGATTTGACTTATATATATATATAGATAATTTGATATCTATAAACTGTATAACGATTTCTCAAACGAACAATTTATTTTCTCTTATTCGTATTATTTTGACGGAATATTTGACATAACAGCCATGTTGAAGTGCGCACTGGCTTGGGCTTTATTTCCATAGTATTTCGCTCGATATTTGTGCTGAGCCGCATCGAGTTGCTAATTTGGGCACTGTAATCACCTTAAGCATTCTGTAATACAGAGCGCTGTCACACGCTTAAAACACGCACACAAGGAGTTACACGGATGACGTGGGCTACGTACCAGCTGCGAACATAAACTTATTTATCAGAATGTCATTTTATTACTAACAAAACACTTATGAAGACGTATCCTTGTATGCGATTTTAGGAGTAGGTATTTGAACGGGCCTCGCGTTAACCTACTTATCTGTTTCTACTACGGCTTAGTCGTACTATGGCAATGTTTCATTCATAACAACGTAGCAAACTTATCTTCTTGTAATGCTGATCGCCTGGTATCGGCGTAGGTAAAACAACCTGTTGCGCATCGGGTCTGCGCTGAACATCCCCGAACCGAGGGTCGCAGAATCAAAAATATACCTTATATTGACAACGAGGAAGGCCCAGAAAGCGATGGCGAGACGATTTGGATGCTTTCTTGACCAACTGGCCACAAAAAGCAATAGAGCGAGATCAGTGGAAGGAGATGGGGGAGGCCTTTGCCCAGCAGTGGGATCAGATAGGTTAATAAAATATAGACAATGACACCGACACCGACACCGACACCGACACCGACACCGACACCGACACCGACACCGACACCGACACCGACACCGACACCGACACCGACACCGACACCGACACCGACACCGACACCGATACAGCCTCCGATACCAATACCGAGTGATGTAACTTTCGTGGGTTCTTCTAAGGATAACACACGAGGGTTCCTGTCTCAAAAAAAAAAGTGTGTGCCTATAATCTTTACGCGCGATTGAAGTAAAACTTCTCTGAAGTTGTTGACACGTATTTTCAAATAAATTTAAGTTAACTTAAAACAAATAATATCATAGTATAGTTGACTCATATTTATTAACAATATATACTTTACAAAAACGACTAATAAAGCTATAATAACATGTTGTATCACCATATATAGTCATTTATATTATTATGTTAGCAATTATTTACATAAGAAATTATTGGTTTACTGGAGCTAAAGTGTGAAAAATACATTTTACTTTTTAAATCAGCTCATTTCAATATAGGCTTTGTTATAAAATGTATTATATGTTATGTATACAACAACATAATACCCACTCACAACATTCTGTAGAAAGTTCCTGTTTTTTTTTGAATAGCGGAAACGGCATCAGCAGACTACAGGAGGCCTACCATGACGTCTTATAGCGATTCAGTTCAGGACCTAAACTGAGCCGCGTCGCATAAGCGTACCGTGACGTCTTATTTTTCATGTTAACCCTAAATTTTCACCCTTCTATATCCGACAGTAATCCCCGCCAGGCGTCTACCGGTGTCACTTCTCGCCCAGTAAACAACACGGAGTAGGAATGCCACCAAAGCCGAGTAGTATAGGCTATATTTTATCCCTGTAATCTCATGGGAACGGGAACTACGCGGGTGAAACCGCGGGGTGCAGCTAGTACCTAGCTTCGCATTTCCCATCGAAGCTCGTCCTGTGAACTTGGAAAGTATAGAAATATCGCCATCTGTTCAAATACGCATGTACTTCGTTGTACGAAAAACTTAGACATATAGACCGTAGAAAGTTCGTTTGTTAAACGTAGTACGTTCAAAAATGTGCAGATGGCGGTATCACTAAACTTTTTAAGTATAATAATTATGTACCTTCTAAGCTGATGTACCCACATACTTCATATTCATATCTCTGAAAGGGTCGATAACCAATTCTTACATAAACCATAATTAACATCTTCAGTGCTGATAACACAACTGTCGTGTTTTTCATAACTTGTTGCGAGTGCCGAAAAACACAACTGTTCTGTTTATTGTATGGGGAAACACTCCCCTCACTTCCGTGAGGAGGATTAGGCCATAAACCACTACGGGGACCGGGCCCGGATCGATTGATAATATACCTACCTCCGAAATAATTCAACGTATGTGGGTTTCCTCACTATATTTCCCTTTACCGAAATAATTACGTTTTACAAGAAACACATTGACCCTCTCTGTCCTTAAAAGACGGACGGTCTCCCCCTATGCGGTAGCATACCGCACCGCTGAGCTAGAAGTCGCAACAAAATCATAGGTCAAACATAGAACTGGATAAGTTTGCTTCGCTTTTATGAATGAAACATTGGTATAACTATTTATTATTCTGTGGTCGTAGTATCCACCTCGATGTGATGCTGATCCCCTGGTACTTGCGGGAACAAAACAACCTGTTGCGGCCTTCACTGAACATGATCAGACTTTATAATGGAGTAATTTCCCATGGATGACCTTGCTCCCATCGACACTGTCAGCCCGAACGAAGGTCGATGCTAAAAATGTATCTAGGTCAAAATGTAAGGCAAGTGAACATCAGTTCCGTCGTGAAAACTTTCCATGGCTCCACCCCTATGCAGAAACGGTCAAGTGCGTGTCGAACCTCGTGAAAACTCGCCTGTTCCGTACCATGCTGTTTATATTATAATTAAGTTCATTTGTAGTTTTACAGATTTGTTTGTGGTAACTAAAAAATGCTCCCATTACGTAAATATTGGTTTCATAAAACTCGATAAAATTAAACTCAAACCATTTATTGCAAGCATTCATATGATCATATATATGATTATAGTTTGGGTTTGAAAAAGGAAAATTTCCTTTCAAGTGGTGATTCATGCCTGAATCTTGCACAGGGAAAGGAAAGTTCAGTGCCTCGGAAATACGCCCGTCAGAGAAGATATCACTCAGAAACTCTAACTTTTTAAATAAGACATGTTTTTTTATGCTTTATATAGTACAATATAGGCTAAGCGAGTTAAAGTTTTATATCGCGGATCGCCAGGACGCTGTTAGGTAATCAAATTCAAATCGTTTGGTGTTAAGACCTGTCTAAAAATAATATACTTAATTTTAATAATAATAAAAAATACAGTCGAATTGAGAACCTTCTCCCTTTTTGAAGTCGGTTAAAAATAAACTTGTATCTATGCTATAACTGTCTGCCTGCTATCCGCTGTATGAAAAATTTAAACAAATCTATTCATCCCATAAAAGATCCTAATAACTTATTCGTTCAACAGTTATTGAATCGTTTATCTGAGCAATGAATAATTGTCTATGAAGAGAAAAACCGTAACTAATTAGGTATGAGTTGATGAACGTTGGCCAACTGACGTAAAATGATGACCCCCGGAAACATGTGTTTTTCGCGATTTGACGATGATGATGATTATTATTGATGACGAACTTGTTTGGTCCTCCTTAATATTTTCTTAGGCTTATATTTTTGTATCGCGGTACCCTAAAATCGCCTTTCCTGTTTCACTCTGAACCGGAAGGAAAACCGGAAATTCCTGTTCCGCTTATAACCCACAAGTACTAGGGTACCAGAAGTATAAGGAAGGTATTGTTTATCTACGTCCCGAGACGAGGGGGGCGGGCTAAATAAAACCTCCGTAGGAAAGATTGGGGGTATGCTTCGGTGGGAGGCTGGGTGGAGGATGCGTGTGATGCTCACGGTTTTACGATAGCGTTATGGTGCATGCCTTAGGGCCAATGTCCACTTTATACGACCGATTAACATGTATTGTGATTAAATTGTGATGCACATCATTAAAATTACGATCTAGCCTGGAAGAGTAATGAGTGATTTGCCTTTAACATAAATTACTAAGTAGAGTTATTGCTAAGATTGTGTCCATTAACACATTTCTTACTGTCTCTATTAAGGCGAAGACACTTTGTTAATGTGTTCTTTACTAGTAGATTTAACTAAACTACACTTCACTACACTAACTCGAAAGGTTTTTCCCTTTTTAGTCTTCTCACTATATCCGTGTTGTCCAGGAGCTGGATAGCCTCGACGTTCACGTGGTGGTGGAGTCTCATGAACTTCAGCAAACTTTTTAATAATAATTGAGACGAAGTCCATTTTTAGGTCCCGATGAAGGGAAAGACAGTCTAGTTGCAAAAACATATTGTTATTAAAGAAACAGACTGCGATTATTAGGTAATGGGTTCTACGAGTAAGTACCAAGTTTCGATGCCTAGAGGCTTTAACACAAATGTTTGTACACAGGACATATGTATATCGGCGATGAAAGAGAAGGACATCGAAGCGAAGCTGCGGCAAGTCACCAACGAGTGGTCGGTCCACGAGCTGACCTTCCAGACGTTCAACAACCGCGGAGAACTGTTGCTGAGGGGCGACACGACGGCTGAGACCATCGGGCAGCTTGAGGACAGCCTTATGATCTTGGGATCGCTTCTTTCCAATCGGCAAGAACTTACCGAAATAATATTTTAATAGATTAAAATTTTTATCAAGCCTTCGGATCTAACATGATGTTTGTTTACGTTTTCTTCGATAAGCTTATGTTCATTATCATTGTACAGGTACAACGCACCATTCAGAAAGCAAATTCAACAGTGGTTATATGATCTCCAGAGCACCAACGAAATCCTAGAGAGATGGCTTCTCGTTCAAAACATGTGGGTTTACCTGGAAGCCGTGTTTGTTGGCGGTGACATCGCCAAACAGCTACCAAAAGAAGCGAAACGGTTCTCGAAAATCGACAAGTCCTGGCAAAAGATCATGCAGAGAGCTCACGAGACACCCGGTGTAGTGTCGTGCTGTGTCGGAGACGACCTGCTGAGGCAGCTGCTTCCTCACTTGCAAGAACAGCTGGAGCTCTGTCAGAAGAGTCTCAGCGGGTACTTGGAGAGGAAGCGGACCATGTTCCCGAGGTTCTTCTTCGTGTCAGATCCTGCGCTGCTAGAAATTTTGGGCCAGGCGTCGGACTCGCACACCATACAAAACCATTTGCTGTCCATTTTTGATAATATTCGATACGTCAAATTTCATGATGTTGGTACGTTTTTAGTTACCTGCATTTTACGGTATTCTAATACGCTTAGTTTACTTTGCTTTGCAAGTGTGGCGTCATTTGCATGTTTCACTTAAATATCAACTCCGTTGCTTTTCCTGAGATTGAAGACCTTTTCTCAATATCAGAAGTATAGTGGGAGGCCTCTTCTGCAAGAGACCGCCTGGGGAAGTACCACACTTTTGCCAGATATTCATCTGCCAAGCAGTAGTGTGCAAGCATTACTGTGTTCCGGTTTGACGGGCATTATTTCCAGCGAAATTACTGGGCATATGAGACTTTAGTGCCGATGTCTCGGAGTGACGAGCGCAGTGCAGTGTCGCGCAGGATTATGCAATTCAGAGTTCTGGGTGGTGCTGTGACTATTATGTGCAGGCGTAGCGCTTACCATCAGGTGAACGACTTGCTCGTCTCATCACTAAGCCTAATAAAAAAAACAGATTCCAAATATTTCCGTATTTAAATGGAATTACTTATATACGAGTACACATTTGCCATAACCACATAAGCCCTGTTCATTGTTACATTATCGAAACCTATGTGAAAAATAAGAATCGAAATGCAGTCAGCTGTGTAATTTTGCATTTAAAGTGCATGGTAATATGTGGTCATTAATTTTCAGAGTACAATAAGATGATAGCAATAGTATCATCCGAAGGTGAAGAAATTAAGCTCGAGCGGCCGGTGCGTGCTGAGGGTTCCGTGGAGACTTGGCTCACGTCGCTGCTGCAGTCCGCCCAGGGGAGTCTACATTCCATTATACGGAACGCTGTGGCTGTCATCAACGATCCGACTTTCAACCTCTTGTTGTTCTTGGACAAAATGCCTGCACAAGTGAGTTATCTTCATGATAAACTAGCTGCGACACGCGGTTACGCCTGCGTTGAAAGTATATCTTCATTAACCTTCATTTTTGTGGAATAAAAAGTATTATCTTATATCTTTAAATGAGCAATTCTTGTATATATATGTATAATTTGAATCTCGGCATCGGCTCCAACGATTTTCATGAAATTTAGTATATTAGGGGGTTTCGAGGGGCGATAAATCGATCTAGCTAGGAATCATTTTTAGAAAATGTCATAAAAAAAAATACCGGGCAAAGCTCGGTCATCCAGGTACTATCTTTTATTCCAGGACCTACAGTATCTAATGTAGATATCAAAAACTGTTAAGTGACGAGAGAATACATGAACAAACAAACACACATAAACAAATTTTCGCATTTACAGTATTGGTAGGATGAAAACACAATTTTCCCAATGATTTGATTTTTAATGCATTTTTATGTGAAGCAAAGTTACAAATAATCAGCAGAGAAAATAAAAAGAAAATTGTTAACGAAATTCATTTCAAAGTTCTATACTGTTGTAAGTGTTCAAATTGTGATGTTTTCTGGTGAATTTTGTTATTTTTTTTTATATCATGACGTTAAGATAAATGAGCTTTAAGCAGCATACATAGGTAGATAAACTCGTCACTTACAACACCACAGCATAAAGAAAACTTAAACATAAACTA
The DNA here is from genome assembly GCA_912999815.1 of Campaea margaritaria. NCBI lineage: Eukaryota > Metazoa > Arthropoda > Insecta > Lepidoptera > Geometridae > Campaea > Campaea margaritaria. The sequence continues at coordinate 16,543,547 of OU538788.1, forward strand.
GAACAAAAACAAATTCAAAACTTTGTATTTGCTATGTTATGCTGACGAAGCTAATTATATAATAACTCCATCCAAGTACATTATTCGTCATAATTCTTCAATTCCAGATCGGTCTGCTAGGAATCCAGATAATATGGACGAGAGACGGCGAACTGGCGCTCATGCAGGCGCGGCAAGACAAGAAGATCATGATGGAGACAAACAACAAGTTCCTGGAGCTCCTGAACACCCTGATCGATCAGACCACGAGGGATCTCACCAAAATAGAGAGGATCAAGTTTGAGACCTTGATCACTATCCATGTACATCAGAGGGATATATTTGATATGCTGGTACGTACTTTTTCTAATATTCATTTGAAAAGTACACCTTTACCGGAAGTTCTAGAAGTCTAGAACTACAAATTATCAAGTCGATAGTGAATAGGTATCTTTTAGGCAAGCATGTTCCTCCGTCAACCGCGTCGACACTTACCCCCAGGTCAGAGTGCGCTCAAACGCTTGCATATGCTTGCTTGGTCATTGTTTCCAGCTAAATTACTGGGCATATGAGACTTTAGAACGGAAGTCTCACGGTGACGAGCTCAGGAGGCATACCGTGACATCTTATAGCGATTCAATTGAAGACCTAAACTGAACCGCGTCGCATAATCGTACCGTGACGACTTATTTTTTATGTTGCTGCCATTTTCGACCTTAAATGAATCCGGTTTAGGTTGAAAATGGCTTATTAGCGACACAATTTAGGTTGCTGCTATTTTGAACCTAAACTGGATCCATTTAAGGTTGAAAAATATAGCAACATAAAAAATTAGACGGCACGGTACGATTACGCGACGCGGTTGAGTTTAGGTCTTCAATTTATTCGCTATAAGATGGCAATGGTAGGCCTCCAGTGCAGTGCCGCGCATGATCATGCAATGCAAAGTTCTGGGTGTAACTGTTATGGGCAGGCGTAGCGCTTACCATCGGGTGAACAACTTGCTCGTCTCGTAACTAGCCAAAGCCTAGCATTTAATTATGCATACGACTGACAGATATAACCCTCTATTAGGCAGTGTAAAAATAAAAAAATGATCGTGGTGTATTTCGTCCGGTTTTATTTAAGGTTCGTCTCAATGTGCGGTCAGCGACGGACTTCGAATGGCTGAAGCAGTGCCGCTTCTTCTTCAAAGAGGATGCAGACAAAACTTGGATCTCAGTGACTGACGTCACGTTCACATATCAGAATGAGTACCTCGGCTGCACGGAACGGCTGGTCATCACGCCGCTGACTGACAGGTTAGTGGCCTAATAAGTGCTGCCAGCATTTTGGGTGCGATGCCAACATCAGGCCAGGGTTTATTTTAACACGTTCACCGCTGAAAACGTAACTGTAGCGTTTTTCATAGCATGCCGCGAGTGCGGGAAAACACAACTGTGGTGTTACCTGTATGGGAAGACACTAAGGTGTGTACAGAGCCGCACCCTTGGCTAGACAAGAAAATCGACTCAGCAGTCAAAGTGTCAAGGTCCTCATAATCATCAACCCAAGACATACCACCATGCTTGCCAATTCTGAAATACAAAAAAAAATCAGCCCACTGCTGAGCACGGGTCTCCCCTCACTTTCGTGAGGAGGATTAGGCCATAGGGGCCCGCTCTGGATTTGTGGATAACACACATACCTCTGAAATTATTCTAGGGTATGTATGAGGGTTTCCTCACGATGTTTTCCTTCATGGAAAATGTAATAACTTTACTTTCCAACGTCTGAACGAATTTTGATGCAATTTAGTGTATGGATACTCAAGGTCCTGGAATAGATGGGGTATCTCGTTAAAGGGTTTCCTGTGGAATAACATAATTACCAGTTTATCAGTAGGGATTAAATTTTGCAAATACTTTTTGTCTGGAATATAAAATTGGATACTTTTTATACAGTAAAAATCAACGGCTTTTAACTGCGTTATTTATTATCCCACAGGAACCGTTAATTTTAACGAGATAAAAAGTACCCTAATTTCTATTCCAGGAACTAAAGTATCGTTTACACTAAATTTCATCAAAATCCATTCCACCGTTTCGGCGTGAAGAGAGGACAAACATACGAACTTTCGCATTTATGATAATACTAGTGAGCTTATTTTCTGGGGCGATCCCACTAAGGATAAAATGTCCTTGGTCATTTTAATTTGTGCGTGTAAAGTGTTATATCTTTGGAGGATATACGGGTGCAAAACAAAAGGCCCAAAAATTGCGACTAACAATTGTTTATTTTAATTATTATTAAAAGTATGTGACAAAAAGGTTGTAACATGGCGGATGCTGAATTAGGAGTGAAGTAGCACAAAATCATATTATAAGCCCCTACACAAAACACCTTATCAATTGGATCATCACGTAATTGCTCAATGTTTTTGATAGGCGTTACGCAATGGCAGGGGGTAATTTGGTCCGCATGAGTAAGTAGCATGCATGTTTTAGCTAGCATGAATCGCTAAAAGATTTTCAGTACAGATTCCGCAGGTTTGACCTCGAACCTCAACGCAAGGCGTTTATCGAATTCACGCCAAAAATAACCGCATTGCAAAAAAAAACATGAATTTATTGAAGGTAACCGATTACCATCAGACGGGAGGACAGCTTGTTTGCCAGTCTACCTTAAAAATAAACATAATCGTCTTCCAAATAAGTAAAATAATTTACCAAATTACAAAAAAAAATTAGGTTGTAAGTAAGTGAAGCTTCTAATGAGCCAATTTGCCGTTGCAACAGTATGACAAGGCTGGCTACCTACTCGAATCGCCGGTCGCATTTTGCCATACGCAACAATGTTGACTACGTATGATAGCTCCGAATACCAGGAACGTATATCCTAAAGGAGATCGTGAAATGGCCCTCGTCGAGCGATTATTATGTCATCTCTCTCTTACAAGGTTCATAATAGATGAATGAGAAAGAAACAGCTGGCGGAATATCATGGAGCGGGCACCATAGCCACCCCGGACACACCATACAAAAATTGCTTTGACAACCAGCACATAAAAATGACGTCTGTAGAAGCGCCTAATGCGTGTGTTTATACTGAATGATACAACGCTACTAATTCAAAAGACAACCCGCTAGAATGAAGGTTCGTACCAACCCGTTTGTCTATTATCATTTGGGCGTGTAATATTGACTGTCCTCCCTATTTTCCTCCGGATTGCTGGTAGAAGTGCGGAGAACCGTATCGTGGGTGGTGAAGAATGTCCATTCTGTACGCATCACTCTTCTACCTTTTGTGACCGTAGCGACCACGGACAATGGAGAGGGGAGGAAGCGATACTATTATTTGCAAAACATAAAAAAAATCCTTGAAATCCAAAAATTTAACGTGATAAACTCAAAAACTACCAGACGGATTGTCATACGGTTTTTACAAATAGACGGAGTAATTCAAGAGAAAGGTTTATGTGTATAATTAATTAATGTTTTGTGTAAATTGGTTGAAATATGACGATGATTATTGAAGATGATTAAAATCCAACTGGGTGCATTCATCGAAAACGCTGCCTAATTCATTTAGGATAATCTATCACAAAAAATGAATGGTGGAATTGTTTCTCTTATATAGCTCTACAAAAAACTCCGCGATGACGTATGTTATATTTAAATCTAATCCACATGCTCGAAGCAACCAGCTGATGCGACACTACGAGAGAAAAAGAAATTTGGAAGCGAAACCGGGGCGGATCGCTAGTTAGCAATAAAATTTGATTACCCTCTCGTTGAGTTCGTCTACTTGAAAACTCACCCTTGGTTATGTAGGGTGGTACAATTAGGGTGGAGGAATATCGCCCCTTCCTAAATTTCACTTGGCTAACCAATTTTGAACTTACATGAAATTTATATACAGTTGACATTTGTATAACGGTTGACTTTAGGGGTTTCAATCTCCTATCAGATATGATCTCCTGGTCCAACAAATTCCCAATGTTACCTATGGAAATGTATGTTACTATGCAAAAATATTTTTTACCTGACTACGCCGATGCAAAAAGGACGGTTATGATTTTGACCGGAATGTGTCACGTATCAGTTCCCTCGTAACTTCCGAACTTTTTATCATAATTTGACAAGTGAGGGATCGGTGGTAGCTTCTTCATTGTCCACTGGTTATATAGGTTATGTGACGTCATAATAAATTCATGATGGCAAAGACATTATAGAAGCGGCTCATTCGTGAACACTTTCAAGGAGATTTGTCATCTATAAATTAATTCTATCTATCTATCACTTATATTATTATATACGTTATTGTATTATAGTAACCTTTGATATAATTTATTATATTATTATATTATATTATATTATATAACACACTTTGTTTTTGTACTAATATTATTGTTCAACCATTTATAATTTATTTTTTTGCATAGTATTTTTGATGCACGCCTACACCCCTCTCTCCTTCTCCATGGGTGGTTGGCGGGTAGAAAATGCTCCTAGCATTAAGTCCGCCATTTGTACTAGTTATTTAATTTGTGCATAAAGTATCAAATAAATAAATGAATGGCACTCAAAGGTCAAGAAATAAAAATAATTAATTTAATGATGTCGTGTTGGGTATCATATGAAAGGGCTTATTCCAAATCATAACTGCTATTATGAATGCGAATGTGGGTTTTTTTGTTTGTTTGTTGAGCTTTGACGCGTAAACCACTATAATTACAATGAACCACTATTATAATTATAATAATTATAATTTATAATTAAGGTGTCGATTGGTGAAAGACTTTTAAAAATTGGTTTTGTGGTTTAGACGTTATCCACCAATCCGGACCGGGCCCCGTGGTGGATAGTGTCCTAATCCTCCTCATGAAAGTGAGGGGAGACCTGTACTCAGCAGTGGGCCGATATGGGTTGATGGTGACGCTTTCAACGATATGAATATATAGTACGCCAATGCGATCTCCGATGGTGCATAATTACCTAGAAGCAACCTATTTACTCGTGACTTGAAGATTCCCAGTTTGTTATTATCGAGAACATGAACTTAGACCGTCCATTAATCACGTGAGGCTTGAAAGGGGGGGGAGAGGATTTAGCATAAAACACGAAGTATCAGGGGGGGGGGGGGGGGGTAGTAAGTACGTGTATGCATTTTTCGTGATTTCTAAACCGAAAAGCGCCTATTCTAAAATTTTAATATTCTAAGAATTGTAAGATTCTTTGTAAGTATTAAAAATACACGTGATTTGGGGGGGTAAAAATACACGTGAAACCTCTCGACGTATCACCCGGGGGTGGGGGGACGGGGGGGGTGGGGGGGGAGGGGAGGGTTAAAATACTAAAAACATTACGTGATTAATGGACGGCCCCTTGGGCAAAGAGATCCACTCCTCGGATACGCATAATGAATTTGGAGGCAAATCGCTTCGTGCGTAAAGATGGAATTTCGACCGTGTAACGGTGGCGCATCGCCGTATCTATGACCTACTCATTGAGACCATTCGGATGAGCCCAAACACGATACCTCTGCTTTAAGTTAGTGAGGATTTGAGTATTCAGCAGATTCCAGGTGATGCTGTAGCATCAGACCAAGGTTATCAAGCCTTTTACGCGAGCACTTCGCAATATTAATAAAATAGCGGTCGAAATTGACCTATTTGGGTGTGCTCTGTGTGAATTCACAAAGGTAGCTTTAAGGGTTTTGTGTTATATGTATTAAGTAATAAGGTATGATCTCATAAACTTTGTGTTCATGTCACTGCACTATCGCATTGGGCCCTGTAATGATACTTGTAAGTTATTAATAAAAATAAATAAAGTTCTTGCAATATAATTTTTGTAACAGGATATCTATCTGTGAAACTTCGCCAAGTCGGTATCATCTACGTTATTCATATTTTATTTGTATGTCTTGGATTGTTATAAAGTGTTGTTTATTGTCCTATATATAAGCAGTAGTGTGCAAACATTACTGTGTTCCGGTTTGAAGGGCATTGGTTCCAGCGAAATTACAGGGCATAATGAGACTTTAGAGCTTATGGCTCAGGGAGACGATCGGTGTGCAGTCCCGCGCAGGATTACACAATGCAGGGTTCCGGGTGGTGCTGTGACTGTTACGGGCAGGCGTAGCGCTTACAATCAGGTGAACGACATGCTCGTCTCGACACTCAGTCAAATAAAAAATATACATATTAGTATAGGTAAAATAAGAAAACAACTCTTTTTTGCAACAACAAAAGCGCAGGAGACATAATTGTAGTACGTTATGTAGTGAGTAGTTCAGTAAAAGTTCAAGTTCCAATCATGGCTTCTAGCATTGATTTTTGTCACAGGTGCTATATAACCCTGGCCCAAGCGCTCGCCATGAGCATGGGCGGCGCCCCCTGCGGGCCCGCAGGGACAGGCAAGACGGAGACGGTCAAGGACATGGGCAAGACCCTGGCCAAGTACGTGGTGGTCTTCAACTGTTCCGATCAGATGGACTACAGGTGAGAAAGTTATCTAGAATATAATTAATTAGAAAAAAATACAAGTCTCTTTGTTATAAGTACACCTAAAAAGAAACACAGTACAGAATAATAGCAGAATGTTAACATAGGGTAGCACAGTGGGCTGTCTTATCGTTTAAAGCGCTTCCGTAACACATTTGGAAGATCAGAAATTATATTATTCAATAGTATGATCTGTGGCTACATGCATCATTTTATAAAATGCCATAATCTGTATCTTATGTTTATGTATCGCTACAAAGTAAGCAAGTGAAGGACTTGCTCGTCTTGTTACTCAGACGTAATATTAAAACAAAAAAAATGGTACCGCTTCCCAGCTGTTGTTCTCACACATATATTTCAAGATGGCGCATTGACGGGTCTTATTGTACAAATTACGTCGTCAATAATATTACGCGACCCTCTATATTTATTATCATCGTCGTATAATGTTATTGGCGGCATTGAATCGTATTTTCTATTGATAATTCCATTGATAATAATATATCTTTCTCAGGATCGTAACACACAGTCAAAAAAAATAATTAATAATGTTGACAGTGGAATGGACGTCCGAGATGAACTGGCTAAGTGGCTATATCAAAATAATAAAAGTAAAATGCCTGATTTGTCGTGCCAAATTATTTATCTGTCTTCATGAAAACCTGTCGATAGGGGTAAAAAAAAATGTGTTTGAAAAAAGCTTACTAAAATATACACAACTTATCGGTTTAAATGTAATTTTGAATGAGAAATGTCTCATGTTTATTATGTGCATTGTGCATGTATAAATTAATGCAGTGTTCTGGGTGGTGCTGTGACTGTTATGGGCAGGCGTTGCGCTTACTATCAGAACGAGTTGCTCGTATCGCCACTCAGTCGAATAAAAAATAATTAATAGTGTGCACCAATTTTTGATAGCACAGACATAAACACTTCAGTTTTATTAACCGACTTAAAAAAAAGGAGGAGGTTTCTCAATTCGACCATATATTTTTTAAATGGTATAGTCTCAATAGATGGACATTGTCCATCCTCACGAGCCTATGAGAGGGTAGTCTCTGAATAATTTGGTGTGGTTTTAGAGGCCTCGGGCGTATATACAAGGGTCTGGCCCAGTCAGGGTCCTGGGGGTGCTTCGATGAGTTCAACCGCATCGAGCTGCCGGTGCTCTCCGTGGCTGCTCAGCAGGTGGCCGTGGTGCTGGCAGCCAAGAAGGAGAAGAAAAAGAACTTCATCTTCACCGACGGCGACTCCTCAGACATGTGCCCGGAGTTTGGAATATTTATAACGATGGTGATTTGTTTTTTTTTATTTTTTTTTTCTCATACTAGCTGCGCTCCACGGTTTCATCCGCGTTTCCTATTATTCTACAGGAACGGTACATTTTAACGTGATAAAAAGTATCATCAGAATAATAGAATAGAAAACTCTTTATTGTACCTACACCAAAAAAGTAAACACAGTACAGAAAAATCACAATAGATAAAGAAGGAACGGGCGGTCTTATTTTTTGGAAATAAAATTAAAATCACGTTTAGAATCCGGGTTACGCTGGCCGCAAAGAACTGCCGGAGAACCTGAAGATTCAGTTCCGAACGGTGGCCATGATGGTCCCCGATCGCCAGATCATCATCAGGGTGAAGTTGGCGTCGTGCGGCTTCCTCGAGAACATCACCCTCGCCCGGAAGTTCTACACCCTCTACAAGCTATGCGAAGAACAGCTAACTAAACAAGTAAGGCGTATAGGAATTTGAAATATTTTTTTATAAAAAATTGGTTTACGGACGATATTTTAACGTGACAACGTCATAACAAAACATTAATGAACTGATTGCATACATTTATGAATAAAATTGAATATATTTTTAATAATAAAAGAATAAATACTTGAAATTGTACTAGTAATCAGATATTTAAAATGCAAGAATAATTAACCTGTCAAGAATTGAAGAGAGATAGATGCGGCGCAAGCGTACAATGAGCGTTACGGGACAATGTGTCAACTTTTGCGTGCATGCAGCCGGCGTTCATCGATTTATTAGACGTTGTTACGTCAAAAAAATATTTTTAATGTATTTGTAGTTTTAAATGGAATATTCTTACTGTTTTTTTTATGTGTATGTACCATCAAAGTGGAAGTAGAGTTAAAATAAACGACGAACTTTTTAATTGAACGCAGGATCAAAGCGACTCATTAAGCTATCAATCATCATATTATTCGAAAACATCGAGTATATAATTAGTCGTTTAATAATCCACTGTTATTAACTGTTGTTAATTGTGTTGGCTCAGCGGTGAAAGTGTTAATCCACCTCATTATCTATCTGTAGGTTCACTACGACTTCGGCTTGCGTAACATTTTGTCCGTCCTGCGCACCTTGGGCGCCGTCAAGCGAGTCAACTCCAAAGACAATGAGAGCACCATCGTCATGAGGGTGTTACGTGACATGAATCTCTCGAAGCTCATCGACGAAGACGAACCCCTCTTCATCTCGCTGGTGGCGGATCTGTTCCCCAACCAGGCCCTGGAGAAGACGACCTACAATGACCTCGAGGAGGCCATCAAGAAACAGGTGGACACTTCGGGCCTGATCATCCACCCGCCGTGGCTGTTGAAGATTATTCAGGTTGGCTCTGTTCTATGTTTTTTTTACGTGAAGCATCTAATGCGGTTGGCGTGGCGAGTGTGGCGATCAGCTTGTCATTTTCTTAAATCGACACTGAGTGTGGATAAAGTAAATTTTAACTTTTTGGTTTAAAGATATAGTAATAAACTATCGCTTCATGTTTTTATATAAATATCTTCTGTTCTCTCTGTTCTGTATCTCTATCTATTCAGTAAGTGCACGCTTATGATGCTTTTAACTATAAAAACAGACTTCCCTTGGGCAAGAATATTAATAAAAACCCAACTACTGTACCGATTTTAATGCAGTCTCCATAAGACCTATCTGATAGTATATCATTTCAAACAAATCAATATTTTGACTGTTATTCCATAATATTTCCGGAATATTTTTAGTCAATTCACAATTCAGTTTCGATTCGTTCAACGTTCAGTCAATTTGTAATATAATTAAGCGAATTGCCCATCTGCTGTCAACATTTGTCTTGAAATATCGACGCTAGAAAGCGTAAACGCTGTAACTCTTTGACCGACCCGAAAATACTTTTTTTACATATTTGGAAACAAACCCACATTTCAACGTCCCCTAGGAACTTTAGGATATAACCAAGGTAGCAGTATTGTTGCTTTGTATGTAACACACCAAATATCCAAAATTTACGTTTTTAGGTCGAGTAGATATTGAGTTATGATTTTTTTTCAACAAAAAAAAAAAGTTGGTGAACAATTTTGCGTTTCAAGGTTTACGTAAACGTACGTAAGGTTTACGTCAACAGCGTTTACGCTTTCTAGCGTCGATATGTATATGATATGTATTATCTAAACATTCACGTATTTATAAAATTTCACGCTCTTACGACAATAGTAAAAGAACAGTTCACTTAAAAATTATAAGCGATTCTCCGACGTGTGATGGACGTTTAGTTAAATTGACCTTCTAATATTTCAGTTGTACGAGACGCAGCGTGTGCGTCACGGGATCATGACTCTCGGCCCGCCGGGTGCTGGCAAAACGACGTGCATACACACGCTAATGAACGCGCTGTCCGAACTGGAGAACCCACATAGGTTAGGCATCGCTCTTCGGTACACTATACCTATACAGGGTGTTACAGAATGACCCTATAATTACTCAGCAGGCTTGTTTCGATCAATTATGTGAATGGTTTTACGCGTGCAAAGATTGAATACATCGTATTTAAAATTCCCATACAACAGTATAATTATGTTTGTCTTAGAAAATTGCGACGATCCTAAATGTTTGTTTACCTATTATCGCACCACACCTAAAACTTGGACAGACGTGCACCGGAAATTCCCGAACACCCTGCCCGGTTCTTTATAGGGTATTATGTAACGCCCTGTATATACAGGGATAAGCAGAGGCACTAGGCACGAATTCCCAAACTAAAAAAATTATAACTCCGCTGGGGCTGAGCGGTCTTCATAAAATAATAATAAATAATACTTTACTTACACATTTTTACATTGAGTTTAAATTATCGGCGATCTTTGTTAAAGTAACATATTGGTACGTGCGGTGCTCGCACTCGCACCCCATTGCTTGAAAGGCGCACGTTCCCCACTACGCTATTACCCTTAAATATAATCTTATAATCACTCATCGTAGCTATCTACGTGTAAAGTGACAGTGTCATTTTTTATTTTGTCTGACCGAGACTAGTAAGTTGTTCACCTGATGGTAACACCAACAGTCACAGCACCACCCAGAATTCTAATTATTATTGCTTAATCCCGCGCGGCACTGCACTGCGCTCGTCACCCTGAGACATCGGCTCTAAAGTCTCATATGCCCAGTAATTTGGCTGGAAACAGTGCCCTTCAAACCGGAACACAGTAATGTTTGCACGCTACTGCTTGGCGGATGGATATCTGGCGGCGGTGTGGTACTTCCCCAGGCGGTCTCTTGCAGAAGAGGCCTCCCACTACTAAACACCTCACTTTGCTTGCAGAGAAATGCGGATGAACCCCAAAGCTATCACGGCCGCCCAGATGTTTGGGAGACTCGACGTAGCCACCAACGACTGGACCGACGGCATATTCTCAGCACTATGGCGGAAAACACTGAAAATTAAAACAGGGGAATACATTTGGCTAGTTCTGGATGGTCCAGTGGACAGTATCTGGATAGAGAACTTGAACTCGGTGCTGGATGACAACAAGACGTTGACGCTCGCGAACGGGGATCGGCTCACGATGTCGCCGACGTCTAAGATTATATTCGAGCCGGAGAACATTGATAATGCGTCGCCGGCCACGGTGTCTCGCAACGGCATGGTGTATATGAGCGCGTCGGGCCTGGACTGGGATCCTGGTCAGTGCTTTTTGAATCATCACCAGCAGTGCCGGATTAAGCAAGCGCGGGACCTTTAGCTAATTCTTTCACAGAGCCCTTGATCTACTATGGGTTCTTAAGTATGAAGTGGTAAAAAAAAACAATTGCCTTTATTAGTAGGAAAGGTTGTATGGTGTCACGTTTTTGTGACATCAAGTAAATTCAATATCAACAGCGTAATAAGTTTCACTCAAAAACTTACGCTCAGGTAGAGTTGAGTGGGTTTAAATTTGCGGGGCCTCCTTTAGCGAGGGGCCTCTAGCTCTTGCTACGTGGTTAATCCGGCACTGATCACTAGCTGTGCTTTGTAGTTTCGCCCATTTTCCCGCAAGAAGTTTGCGTTTACCGACATAAAACATCCTACTAATATTATAAAATCGAAAGTATCTTTCTCTGTCTGTTTGCTCCCTTTTTACGATTAAATGACTGAACCGACCTCGATGAAATTTGTTACGGAGATACTCTAATTGAAATTCCTGGGTAACAAATAGAAAACTTTTAATAGTTAGTCCGCGTGGATGACGTCGCGATTAAAAGCTAGTAAAGCCTAGGTACGAGTATTTATGGCCTATGTCACTCGGGAAAACCTTTAAAAAAAATTCAGAATCATCATTTTACAACAAACTTTACCTCATTATTATTATTATTATATGATTATATTACTCGCTACAATTATGTAATGTGTGCCTTTAATCTGCCGCAATATGATAAATATCATTTTTTCATCCGCCAAGCAGTAGTGTACAAACATTTCTGTGTTCCGGTTTGAAGGGCAGACTTTAGAGCCGATGTCTCAGGGTGACGAGCGCAGTGCAGTGCCGCGCACGATTATGCCATTGCGAGGTTCTGGGTGGTGCTGTGACTGTTATGGGCAGGCGTAGCGCTTACCATCAGGTGAACGAACTGCTCGGCTCGTCACTCAGTGAAAAAAAAACCTACAAGTACCTATTCAAAATTATCAAGTTTTATGTCAAATCCCAGTCAGTGGGTAGTCAAGTCAAAGTCATGATTCAGTAAAGTTATGGGTGCTTTACTGAATCTTCCTCGGAGTTTTGGAGAGAACACCAAATGGCACGATTTTTGAGTTTGTATCATTTGTCCACACCCGCGAACACTGGATGGTTAATATTCCACCAATATTAAACACTAGCTGCGCCCCGCGGTTTCACCCGCATAATTCAAGTTTTCCCACAATTACTCTCTTAAAAGCAATACATTTTCCCCGTTTTTGTCACATTCTTCATTGATGCTCCGCTCCTATTGGTCGTAGCGTGATGTTATATAGCCTATAACCTTTCTCGATAAATGGACTATTCAACACAAAAAAAATGTTCAATTCGGACCAGTAGTTCCTGAGATCTTAGCGTTCAAACAAACAAACTCTTCAGCTTTATATATTAGTATAGATTACCACGCGAAGAAACAAGTTTGAGAATAAAATACAAAAACAACAGCGTTACATTTTCGCTCTCTCGTCAAAACCCTTCAATTACGTTCAACCCATCAGTTTAGCCGTTACAAAGCGGACGGACAATAAGCACACACACACATACTTACATGGTTCATACGGCTGTGTGAGTGTTCCCGAACTCCTTTTTATCAGACTGCGCGTTACAAAGGGAAGTATTGCGTTTATTAATAATTTATCAGAGAGATGAGCGAAAAGTAACTTACTATGAATCATATTAACAGTGGGCTAAAGTAGCTTTTCGTAGAACATCGAACGGGGCAGCTAACTCCATACGAATGCTGGTCGCCTGATACTTGGAGCGAAAACCACCTGTTGATTCGCGACGATCGCTCTCAGTACTATATCTAGATATATATACGAGTAGACGGCCTCCGTGGCGTATGAGCCGACTGCGAAGCGTGAGGTTGCGGGTTCGATTCCCACACAGCAAAAATTTGTATGAACCACAAGTTTTTGCTCTGTGTTTTTGTGTGTTCATGTTTGTACTTGAGTACCTAGATACAGGGAATACTAGTTTTCGTTTTATTTGACTGAGTGACGAGACGAGCAAGTCGTTCACCTGATGGTAAGCGCTACGCCTGCCCATAACAGTTAGTTTATGATGCAATCGTGGTCATTCATAGTACCTCCTAGTTAAATTAAAATTAGGTAAAATTGTAAAGTAAAATTAGGTAAACTAGGCACAGACAAAGTAGTAAGATAGTAGGTACTAGGTACTAAATATTGATCAGAATCAGAACACGATTATATTTCAAAATAACTCTTCTTCTGGCAATCAGGTGTGATATAATTATAGTTACAATTTCAGTTCTTCGTGCGTGGTTGAAATCTAGGTCACCTCGTGAAGTCGAAATATTCGGCGCGCTCTTCGACCAGACGTTCCCCAACGTATTCACGTGGTGCACGCAAAATCTCATCTTCAGCATGAGGGTTCTCCAAGCCAACATTATTCTACAAATGCTGAACCTTCTGGAAGGGTTGGTCCCGCCGCAGATAGTAGAAACTGAGGACGCTTCTGCGAGCAAGTCCGTAAATGGGGATGTAGACGATGATGAAGAAAAAGAAAAAGGTGAAGAGATTATATTGTTTACACCAGAACATCTACACAAAATATACGTGTTCACGCTCATCTGGGGCTTCGGATCCCTGTTGGAGACCGGCGACAGGCAGAGGTACGACGGGTACATCAAAAAGAATTTTCACGAAATTCTAGACCTGCCCAAGCATCCCAATAATAAACCGAGCATATTGTTTGACTTCTATGTGAAGCACCCGGGTAAATGGGAATTGTGGGACGACTTGGTGATGAACTATCAGTACCCCGACACTGCCACCCCTGACTACTCGAGCATCCTCGTCCCTATAACCGATAACGTAAGGATCAACTACTTGATCCACTGCATCGCGAAGCAAGGCAAGGCGGTGCTGCTTTTGGGCGAACAAGGGTCAGCAAAAACAGTGATGATGAAGGCTTATATGAAAAACGCTAATCCGGAACAAATTATGGGGCGATCGTTTAATTTCTCATCAGCCACGAGCCCTTACCAGTTCCAAAAGACTATAGAAAGCTACGTGGAGAAACGCAGCGGTATGACCTTCGGGCCTCCCGGGGGCAAGAAGATGTTAGTTTTCATAGACGACATAAACTTGCCGCAGATCAACGAGTGGGGCGACCAGATCACGAACGAGATAGTGAGGCAACAGATGAGCATGGGTGGCTTTTATAGTTTAGAGAAACCTGGAGACTTCACCACAGTTGTGGATATACAGTTTTTGGGAGCAATGGGGCAACCAGGTAAATTATCATTCCAGTTATACACTTTGATGGAGATTAAAAATTAGATAAAGTTTTTTATTATAGTAAAAAAAGTCTCGTATTAGTTCTCAAGAGCTTGTCATTTTCAGGGGGTGGCAGAAATGATATACCAGCTCGACTGAAACGCCAGTTTTCAATATTCAACTGTCCTCTTCCTAACAATGAAGCTATTGACAAAATCTTTAAGGTCATCGGGGAAGGGCATTACAATTTGAAGAGAGGATTCGCGTTGGAAGTTCGCCAGTTGATAAAGAAAGTTATACCTTTGACGCGGGAGCTTTGGATGAGGACTAGGCTGAATTTGTTACCGACCCCAGCTAAATTCCATTATGTATTTTCATTGCGTGACTTGTCTAGAGTATGGCAGGGAATGGTGGGAACCCTGCCTACTGTGATAGAGTCAGAGAAATGTCTTATGCTTCTATGGAAGCACGAGTTCTCGAGGGTGTTCTCCGACAGGTTTACACATCAGAAAGACAAGGATTGGTTTAATAAAGCCATGTACGATATAGCTGAGGAAATATTGGGCGTGGAGTACAGAAAGATGATGGAAAAGGAGCCCGTATTTGTAGATTTTATGAGGTAGGTCTCCAAAGACTGGTAGGTAGTCACTTTTATGCCATTAAAATGCAAATCAGTTCAGTGGCTGGACAGATTTCGAAATATATTTAATTTTTACTTAATACGCTTTTATTATTGTTGGTATTCCACAGAGACGCTCCAGAGCCGACAGGTGAAGAAGGCGAAGATGCGGATATGGAATTACCCAAGGTTTATGAACCAGTATTTGACTACAGCGAGTTGCGAGAACGATTGCAGATGTTTCTGTCGCAGTTTAACGAGATGGTGCGAGGCTCCGGCATGGACCTGGTGTTCTTTCCCGATGCCATGCTACATTTAGTCAAGATTTCCAGAGTGATCAGGCATCCGAGGGGAAACGTGATGTTAGTCGGCGTCGGCGGCTCGGGAAAGCAGTCCTTGACGAAACTTTCGACGTTCATCGCAGGATACCGGTCCTTCCAGATAGCACTCACTAGATCCTATAATGTGGGCAACTTTTTGGAAGACCTGAAACTCCTGTATCGGTCGTGTGGTGTTCAAGGCAAAGGCACTACGTTCATATTCACCGATTTGGACATAAAAGAGGAAGGTTTCCTTGAATACCTAAATAATATATTGTCCTCGGGTGTCATATCAAATTTATTCACTAAAGACGAACAGCAAGAAATAATTTCAGAACTCACACCGATAATGAAGCGTGAAAATCAAAAGCGTACGCTGACCAATGAATTGGTGATGGAGTATTTCTTGAACAGGACCTGTCAGAATCTTCACGTAGTGTTATGTTTTTCTCCTGTAAGTAAATGTCTTTACATACTACAACTGTAACCCTAAGTCCGGCAAGTTAGATTTAATGAAAATGTGTCGGATCAAAACTCCAATAGATCTTGAATCATGATTGGTTATAACAAAATGTTTATGTTTTCAGGTGAGCGAAGCGTTCCGATATCGTGCAATGCGTTTTCCGGCTCTCATTTCCGGTTGTACCATTGACTGGTTCCAACCCTGGCCTAAAGATGCTCTGGTATCGGTTGCAGATCATTTTTTGGCTGAATTTGAGATCGAATGCACAAAAGAAGTTAAAAAAGAACTTGTCACTGTATTAGGCACAATACAAGACGTTGTTTCCAAAGTATCCGCAGAATATTTTCAAAGATTCCGCAGGTCTTCACACGTGACACCCAAGTCCTATTTGAGCTTCATCGGGGGATACAAAACCATATACCATATGAAGCAAAAGGAGCTCGGCGATGGAGCTCTAAGAATGGATACTGGTTTGGAAAAACTCAGGGAAGCGTCTATTTCGGTCGAAGTTTTGAAGAAAGACTTAGCCGTGATGGAACAAGACTTGGCATTGGCTTCAGAAAAAGCGGGTCGTGTGCTGACTGAAGTCACAGAGAGGGCCATGCAAGCCGAAATTGTAAAAAACCAAGTGCAAATAGTGAAAGAGAAAGCTGAAGTGCTAGTGGCTTACATAGCTGAAGAAAAGGAGAAAGCTGAGATGAAACTGGAAGCAGCCAAGCCAGCTCTTGAAGAGGCCGAAGCGGCCCTTAATACCATTAAGCCAGCTCACATCGCGACGGTCAGGAAGTTGGGCCGGCCTCCTCATCTCATCATGAGAATTATGGACTGTGTACTCATTTTATTTCAAAGAAGACTGCACCCTCTTATATCTGACACGGCAGCGCCTTGTCCCAAGCCTTCGTGGGCTGAATCTCTAAAGGTAACCATCATCATCTTCATCACCAGCCTTATTTCACCGACAGCTGTGGTTCCATACCCACAGCTTATAGCTTATAGCTTGGTATGAACATGACCCTCTTTTCTTGACCCCCTTCTTATCTAAATTCTTTATGTAGTTTCTACGATCCCGTTCTAATTGCATCCATGTGTGTTTATTGATACCTTCTATATATATTTTTCAAGTTCTTGAACACTATTCTGTGAAACCGCTACTTCCCCTACCAGTTATATCCTATAAGTAATAAAACACAGTAATTGGGATTCGAAAAAACCCACCATTTTTTTTTATAATTTTGATATACTTAACTTACCCAGTGTCACTCTCAATAATTATAACGAATCTAACGACACCTCTCAAGCTGAAATCTATGAAACCGTTGGGGTTGCAATATTCATACATACATACGTAAATACATACACTCAAAAACATAACCCTACTTCTGGTGCAGTCGGGTAATACATTAACTTGAGCTTAAAAAGCAAATCTTTACTTAGGCTCATTGACGGCTACTCGCAAAGCAGATGCGAACCCACAGTAAAATGCGACCCAACACACAATAACTCAATATTTCCGCTACAATGTACCAGGAAACCAGATTCGATGAGGAGATCACTTCGTCCAGCTCGGCAATTGATAAAAATATTAGAAAACGAACAGTATAACACTGACTTTAAAGCTTACAATAGCATGGCACCGCGGTCCAGTAAGGGGTAGAGGTTAACCTTGAGTGTGACGTTTAGTCGGCCCCGCCCATTATGGAGGCTCCACAAATTCGGACAGCCAGACACGATCTAAAGCCCATGTTTCATTTTTAACACGTTTTTATTAGCTTTGTATGTTTGTATAGATATATGTAACAGAATCTTTAGACGTGATTAATGCCCCTTTCAAAACGTCGGATTAATTTGAAACTTTGCACACTTATCTAGGACCGATGATAATGTAATAAAATTTGCTGTAAAATTTGGTCAGAAAAAAGGAAGGGACTCATTTTGAACATTTTAAAAATTGATTAATTTTATATGGAAAATGTTAAAATTCATGGTCTTCCTTTTATTTCTGACACTATGTTATTTAGCAAAAATAATACTTATTATGAAGCCTTTCGATCGGTTTGGTAAAGCTACAAGGTGATTATTTTTCTCGTGTAACGGGTTCGATTCCCGGTTCAACCATGTAATTGTTTAAATATCTATGAAAGCAGTTTAAATTGTTTTTTTAATTCAAATAAAGTCTTCTCTCGGTAAAATCTACAATATTCAAGGTACTTTACCTCCATGTGGCATATCCGTGAGACGCCCTGTATATTCCTACATTTTCTTTCTTATTTTTTCTTATCGAAATAACAAATAATTACCGATTTAACAGATGATGGCCAGTACGACTTTCTTGCTGCAACTCCAAAATTATCCCAAAGACATAATCAACAACGAAATGGTAGAACACCTAATGCCATACTTTGAAATGGAAGATTACAATATGGATACGGCGAAACGGGTCTGTGGTGACGTGGCTGGCTTGCTGTCTTGGACGAAAGCTATGGCATTCTTCCACAGCGTTAACAAAGAGGTGTTGCCGTTAAAAGCTAATCTGTTGCTGCAAGAGGCGAGATTAAAGGTCAGTATTATCTGGCTGTATCAATGACATTCATTTGTGGTGTTCTACATCGGTAATCATATTTTTTAAAGGTGGCCATGGATGATTTGTCTTCTGCTGAACGGCAATTAGAAGAACGAGAAATGTCGCTTCGAAAGGTAAAAGAGCAGTACGAGTCAGCCGTCTCTGAGAAGCAACAACTTACAGACGCAGCCAATGTTTGCCTTAGAAAGATGACGGCCGCCACCGCCTTGATCAATGGGTTAGGTGGCGAGAAGATACGGTGGACTCAGCAAAGTAAGGATTTTAAAGAGCAACTGGGAAGATTGGTTGGGGATGTAGTACTCGCCACAGGATTCTTATCCTATTGTGGTCCTTACAACCAAGAGTTCAGGAACAGTTTACTCGACACATGGATGGGGATATTGAAAAGCAAGCAAATTCCTGTCACAGACGGCTTGAACATCACCAACATGCTCGTGGAGAATGCCACAATTTCCGAATGGACGTTACAAGGCTTACCCAATGATGACCTCTCCGTGCAAAACGCGTTAATAGTGACCAAGTCGAGCTCATATCCCCTTTTAGTCGACCCGCAAAGTCAAGGAAAGAACTGGATCAAAAACAAAGAGGGCTCCAACGAGTTGCAAATCACTTCTCTCAATCACAAATACTTTCGAACCCATTTGGAAGACAGTCTTTCTCTTGGCCGCCCGTTGCTGATGGAAGACGTTGGAGTTGAACTCGACCCCGTCATAGACAATGTCCTCGAAAAGAACTTCATTAAATCGGGCTCAATCGAGAAGGTGATTGTGGGTGATAAGGAGTGCGATGTCATGCCAGGCTTCATGTTGTACATCACGACTAAACTGCCCAACCCGGCGTACTCACCAGAGATCAGCGCCAAGACGTCCATCATCGACTTCACCGTCACAATGCAAGGGCTGGAAGACCAGCTGCTCGGTCGAGTGATATTGATGGAGAAGTCCGATTTGGAAGAAGAAAGAGTAGCGTTATTCGAGTCTGTTATGAAAAACCAAAGAAGTATGAAAGAGTTGGAAAGCAATTTACTATGTCGGTTGACATCTTCCGAAGGGTCTTTAGTGGATGACGAAGCTTTGATCCAAGTCCTGCAAATAACTAAGACGACAGCGGAGGAGGTTAATGAAAAGCTTAAAGTTGCAGAAGTTACGGAAAAGAAGATTATCAAGGCTCGCGAAGAGTTCAGAGCGGTCGCGGCGAGAGGTTCCATCCTTTACTTCTTGATTGTAGAAATGAGCAACGTCAACCTCATGTACCAGAACTCTTTGAAACAATTCCTGACCATATTTGACAATTCCATAACGAAGTCCACTAAAACTAACGCCACAGAGGAACGCATCGAGATTATTCTCAAATACTTGACTCACGAGGTGTGGGCCTTCACTTTGCGTAGTTTGTACGAGAGACATAAAGCTCTGTTCACTCTTATGTTAGCAATGAAAATTGACTATCAGAAAGGTCTCATGTCACACGTCGAATTCATGGCGTTCATAAAAGGCGGGGCGTCTCTTGACTTAAATGCCGTGACGCCAAAGCCCTTCAGATGGATCTTAGACATAACGTGGTTGAATTTAGTTGAGATAAGTAAATTGAAGACGTTTTCAGATGTTCTTTCTAGGGTAAGAGAGTTTTTCATTATAGCCTTTGAGCCTTCAAAGTCCGCTCAAAATTCAGGTCCGCTAATAGTCTATTGTTTTAGATAACATCAAATGAGAAAGAATGGCGTGTCTGGTATGAGAAAGCGAAACCCGAAGAGGAGACTATACCGAGCGGTTACCACGATAGTTTAGATGTCTTCCGGAAGCTGCTCCTTATCAGATCCTGGAGTCCCGATCGAACTTTATCGCAGGCTCGGAAATACATCGTTGGTGAGTTCATTTTACCGCGTCGCAGTTAAATCGAAAGAGCCAGCCAAAGCGATATTAATCAAAGCGTTAAAAAGTCTAGTCTCGAGTCAAGAGTCTAGACACCTCAATTAAAATTGGCAGCGTTGCGTTCGTTCAACTCTTCACTCTACAGTTAAAGCAAAATAAAATTCATCTTCGCAATAAATACGGGTAATATGGTCCATACGGGACGTGAAGGACGAGGGCTATTTAATTTACTATAGTTACCCGGTCTAGTATTTAAGCCAAAACAACTGTTTGAAATTTACGCGCACATAGCGAAACGTACCATGTTAACCATCTCGAATCGAAAAGGGAGTAGTCCGGCCTGCACACCCTTATTTAAACAATCTGCTTCCCATAGTTTTACCCGTGTTAGGGGAGCCCGCCGCCTAACAACGGTAGACCTCCTCGCCCTCCACCGCGTCCCGCGCACCGATCGAAGGGAATTCATAATTACTTACTGATACATTTGCATGTGTGCAGGTACTTCGTAGCGATGAGGATTTGTATGCTGTACTTATCTAAGTGGTTGTCTAAGAAATGGTTAAATACTATCAATAAACTAGTATAAGTATACTAGAGTTTTGTTATTTCGTACAATTTAAGAGTTATTTACAAAGAGAATATATATTTTTTTAATTTTTTGAGCTTGAATTCACTGTGTTTCAGTTTGAACAGGCTATCGAATGATATTCGAGATATTTTGCAAAAACGAAGAGTTTTTTTTTTGTTTTTAACCGACTTCAAAACAGGAGGCGGTTCTCAATTTAGTTGTATTTTTACTTTATGTTATAATACCAATAATACATCTGGCTGCGCCCTGCGGTTTCGCCAGCGTTATTCTATTTTTCTCGCATTAACAATATTTCCCAGGTTAAAAAGCACCATTTTACTTAGGAATAGCTGAAGATCACGCAAATAAGCAAATGGCAAACCGTGAGATCAACAAAAAGTCGCATAAAAAAAACCAATTACTCGAGTAACTTTTCCAATTTCGCTCTTTTATTAGAACCTTTATCGGGCTTCTACGAATATTTGAAAAAAAATATTTAGGCTAATTGCTCCAGCCCTTCTCAAGTGATGGCTTAACCAAGGGAACTAGGGATTAATTTTCATATACGAGGGTGAATCAAAAAATTCTTGGAATCAATATTAAAAAATGCAAAGATTTAAATAATAATATTTTATTTTTCTACATAATCTCCCTCCAATGCAATGCATTTAGAATAACGCGTTTCTAACTTCCTTATTCCTTGTGAAAAAAAATTATTTTCTTTACTCTCGAAAAAGTCCTCTACGGCAGCTATAACCGCGTCATTATCGTGAAATTTTGTTCCACGAATTTCCTCTTTTAATTTTGGAAATAAGTGAAAATCACTTGGGGCTAAGTCCGGAGAATATGGTGGGTGGTCAAGGAGATTGAAGCCAGCACAGCGGATTGCGTTGAGCGCAACTTCCGATCGATGAGCAGGAGCGTTATCTTGAAGGAACAACACGCCCAACGACAGTTTTCCACGACGTTTTTCTTTAATCGCTTCACGCACTTTCGGGATTAAATTTGCATAATAGGGTCCAGTAATCGTCTGGCCTTTTGGCATGTAATCAATAAAAAGGATTCCTTCACTATCCCAGAACACAGAGGCCATAACTTTGCCAGCGGTAGGAGCAACTCGAAATTTCTTAATGGATGGAGAGGATGGTCGTTTCCAAGACATGCTTTGTCTTTTAGTTTCAGGATCAAAATGGTGGACCCACGTTTCATCCATGGTGACAAGAAGACGGCAAAAATTATCCGAATCACGCTGGAACATTTCGAGATTACGCTTGGAAATTTCCAAACGTCGCTTTTTGTTTTCGTCGGTTAACATTCGTGGCACCCATCTTGCAGACACTTTTTTGAACCCCAGTGAATCAATTAAAATGGATTGAACGCTACCAAAAGATATCTTTAGGATCTCAGCTATATGTTTTATAGTCATTCTTCTGTCTTCCAAAACCAGATTCTCAACCTTTTTGACATTTTCTTCTGTAACGGAGGTTGAAGGCCGCCCAGAACGCGGGTCATCTTTACAGCTTGATCTACCTCTTTTAAATTCAGCCACCCAGTACGCAACCGTAGAATAGGGTACAGCATCACCCCCTAATGTCTGCTGAATGTCCAAAAAAATTTCCTTCGTAGACATTTTTTTCAAACTGAGATATTTTATCACCGCACGTAACTCACTTTTATCCATAATTTTGACTTTTTAGCAACTCGTTGCACAAAAAAATTTATTACATGCGAACGAACTGACAAAAACAAGTGACAGTCTGCATAAATATAGTGTGATAGACACTCTTTAATTTGAATATCGAACTTGATCCAAAAAGGTTTCATATATATGCACTTCTAAGAACTTTTTGATTCACCCTCGTAATATTGATTTCAACGAGGGTGGAAATTTGAGAAGGGACTCTTAAAATAGAAACAGGCAAATTTTCACTCTTATGAAGGGGGTTGCCTAGTAACAGGATTACGTCATCAAACATGGGGCGGTCGCCATGTTTGATTTCGTAATAATAATATGTATTAATTTATGTTCATTACTGTTAATGGACACAGCCCTAGGATAGGATAGGATCGTAATGAATGAGATTCTAACCCTACGTTAGTTACCTAAAACAATGAGCGACGTACCGTACGTCGCTCATTGTTTTCGATCGCATCGTTAAGTACCGAAGATAAAACCTGGGTTCGTCAGTACAACCCCTAATGCAAACAGGAGTCAATGCAGTGGCTCAAAAAGGGTGCAGCACTTCTGAAGAAGTTCAAAGTAACGCAATCGGTTAGAAAGTTCATGGCCACAGTATTCTGGGACACGAAAGGGATTTTGCTTATTCAATATACCAAAAAAAGCCAATGTACAACAATGTATCACTCGCTTTTCGGTGAAGGAAAACATCGTGAGGAAACCCACATACCTACCCGAGAATTATTTCGGAGGTAGGTATGTTGTCCACCAATCCGGACCGGGCCCTCGTGATGGATATGGCCTAACCCTCCCCACGAAAGTGATGGGAGGTCCGTGCTCAGCAGTGGGACGTTATGGGTCGATGATGATGATAATATATGTAGGTACGTAAAACGCGCCGGTCCACTCGGTGCGCGTAGTCAAGGCTGCTATACAGGAGTTAGGTTTCCAAGAGTACCTTACAGCTCAGACCTGGCACCTAGTGACTATTTTTTTCCGAAACTGATAAAAGTGATTTTCGGTGATGAAGAGCTCAAAACGGCCATAAACGATAATTTTTCAGAGATGGATGAAAGTTATTTTTAGAGGATATTGAAAACGATGATTTCACGTCGTAAGAACTAAACTGAGATCGCTGGAGACTATATAGAAAAATTAAATTATTTCTCATTTTTCCGCCTTTTTTTCCTACCCATACCGAGAATACTTTGTTCCCCTCTTTGTTATGTATTTAAACGTTAAGTTTATTGTCAAAATCGGCTTTGGTAGACGGCAGACTGGAGACCCTGGTGTTGTGGTGGTATCACAACACCAGGGTCTCCTGGTGTATGCTCTTGCTACTCATTGAATATGTAAACCTACAAGAGCAAGAGTAGTAATAGTCTGTGCGTATAATGTAAAAGTCAACTGCTTTACGAGTATGAGTTTTTAGATTCCCTGGGACCTGAATACGGCGAAGGCTGCATCCTGAACTTAGAAGCCACGTGGGAGGAGTCTGAGCCCCGAACTCCGCTCATTTGTATATTGTCTATCGGGTCGGACCCGTCGGCCCAGATTGCCTCTCTGGCCAAAGCTCAGGAGATTGGTAAGTTTCGACTCATCACCGCCATAGCAAAGGTGCATAGCAGTTTCCAAACTCTTGAAAGTGACGACTCACTTGTAGCATTGCAACCGCTAATCGTTAACACGTCCACTGCTGAAAACCTAACTGTTATGGTTTTTATAACTTTTTTATTTTATTTTACTGAGTGACGAGACGAGCAAGTCGTTCACCTGATGGTAAGCGCTACGCCTGCCCATAACAGTCACAGCACCACCCAGTAGTCACCAGTACCACCACCTACTCAGCATTGCATTATCCTGCGCGGCACTGCACTGCGCTCGTCACCCTGAGACTTCGGCTCTAAAGTCTCTTATGCCCAGTAATTTCGTTGGAAAGAATACCATTCAAAACGGAACACAGGAATGTTTGCACACTACTGCTTAGCGGATGAATATCAATAACAACCATTTAAAATAGGTGCAACAAGAATATTTTTTTTAAAATGCTCTTTAACTATTATTTATTATTAATGCTATTTTAATATTGTTATTATTTTGCAGTTCTTAGGGCCGTATCGATGGGGCAAGGTCAGGAGATAGTAGCCCGGAAGATGATATCGGATTCCATGAACGAAGGCGGCTGGGTGTTGCTCCAGAACATCCACTTGTCGCTGCCCTTCTGCGTGGAAGCCATGGATGCACTCATCGAGACAGAACACATCCAGGAGTCCTTCCGACTCTGGTTGACCACTGAAGTTCACACCGAGTTCCCCATAGGTTTATTACAGATGGCGATCAAGTTTACCAACGAACCGCCTCAAGGCATCCGTGCCAGCATGAAGAGGACGTACCAGAACATCACCCAAGACAGTTTAGACTATTCGTCCCTTTCCCAGTGGCCCCCTCTTCTATACGCAGTGGCCTTTTTACATACAATCCTGCAAGAGCGAAGGAAGTTCGGTCCTCTAGGTTGGAATGTACCGTACGAGTTCAATCAATCGGACTACGCATCGAGTGTCCAGTTTGTACAGAACCATCTCGATGAGATTGACCCTAAAAAGGGTATATCTTGGCCGACCGTCTGCTACATGCTCGGAGAGGTGATGTACGGTGGACGAGTCACGGACGACTTCGATAAACGCCTGCTGACGACGTTCACCAACGTGTGGTTCTGCGACGTCTTACTCCGGCCAGGGTTCGAGTTCTACAAGGGGTACAAGGTACCGCAGACTAGGAACCTGCAGGGTTACGTGGATTACATAAACCAGTTGCCGTTGACCGATACTCCGGAGGTGTTCGGGTTGCATGGCAATGCTGACATCACTTACCAGATCAACAGCGCTAAGGACATCTTGGACACGATCCTGAGCGTGCAGCCCAAGGAGGGCGGCGGTGGGGGAGGGGAGACCAGGGAGAGCATCGTCTACCGACTGGCAGAGGACATGTTAGAGAAGCTTCCGAAGCAGTACATTAGTTTCGAAGTCAAGGAAGCTTTGCACAAGATGGGCGCTTTCTTACCTATGAATATTTTCTTAAGGTAATTCAATTCACTGATATTAGAATTTTAGAAGCGATTGCATATGTGTAGGTAGATATGTAATGGATGTAAGTTGCCAAAAGGTGTATAAATCCAACAAATATCGCACGAAACACTATTAGAATAAAGCCCAAGTCAGCGCGTACTTCAACGTGGCTGTTACGTCAAATATTCCGTCGAAATAACACGAAAAAAGAGAAAATCATACTTTTCACACGATTTTTCGATTGCGAAATCGTTAGTACAGTTTTATAGATATGACGTTTATCTACATAGATATAAGTAAAATCACCGAAGCCGTTTGGTAGAAGATGCATTATTTAAAAAAAAAGAGCTACCTGCTAAAACGTTTTCTAAAACATTAACATTATTAATTTGAAGAAAAAAAGCATAAATGTAAAAGTACTTGAATTGATAAAATACAAATGTGTATTTATCTGATTTTTAAAACAAGCCGTGAGGGGAGAGTTTTCTTTAGAAATTGTACCCTTCTGACGAAACAAACGGCCTTAAAGCTGATGTGTGTATGTCCACATCGAGCTGTCCCAGTTTTTGGCCCCCAATTATATTACTACGGCCGCAGCTGTAGACTCAAACTATTGTTAGGGCCCCCATGTCAATGATTCACCCGCCCTTGTTCCGCGACCTCATTATAAAACTCGTAAATACAAAACCTGTATATCGTAATGTGTTGGTGGATAATTGAAATGTAGTATTTTCTATCTGAGAGTTCTGTCAGAGGAGGGTATGCATGTTGTTTCCTTGACCACGTTGCCTGCTGAACCGCTTCTTACAATAGGGCACCGTTACGAACCGTGTCTGTTTTCCAGCACTGGCGTGCCGTTTGTGTGAGCCACGCTATAGTAGCGCCGCGTTAAACTTACACGTATGTTTCGCTGCTCAGCCGGCATGTAAACTGCGGTAACACAACAGGTGTGTTTTTCCGCACTCGCGTAGCATTATAAAAAACACAAATGTTTGTGTTTTCAGCAGTCAACGTGTTAATCCTACTAATATAATAAATGCGAAAGTTGAAACTTGTTGCTCTTTCACGCAAAAACTACTGAACGGATTTGAATGAAATTTGGAACACAGATAGTTTATAACCAGAATTGAGTAATAGGGTATTTTTTATCCCGATAGTATGATCCCAACGGGAACCACGGGGGTGAAAACGTTGGGCGCAGCTAGTAAGTAATTAATTATGGTTCCTACGTTGTTTTATTTTACTTTTTACCAGCTAGCTAGCTACTAGCGTTTTACTTTCTACTAGCATATAGTTCTAGTTTTCAATTGACAAAAGAATGGAGATCTAAATGGATGCCAGGTTCTGTAGATATACCTACTTAAAGTTTATTTTTGTATATGCTTAAGATTTAACTTGGCTTAAATTGAATCAATTCCATTTTCAGGCAAGAGATAGACAGGATTCAGCGCGTGATCAAAACGGTCCAGTCGACGCTGTGTGACTTAAAGCTGGCCATAGACGGCACGATCGTGATGAGCCAGGGCCTGAGAGAGTCACTCGACGCCATGTACGACGCACGCATTCCCGCCAAGTGGCTAAAGGTCAGTACTTCGCTAGCAGCAGAACCCAGAAAACTCAAAAAACAATTATTGCAAATGGGCAAAAAAAAATGCAACTTTACAAGTCAACGTGTCTCATATACATAGAGAAACATTTAATAATAAATCAAATATGATCTACTAAACTAATGTAACTAAGCGGTGGTAGCCTAGTGGGAGAACGTCCGCCTTCCAAGCAGAATATCGTGAGTTCAAATCCCAGTGCAGGCACGTACCAATGTGTTTCTTGTAAAAACATATGTACGTAATTATCACTCGCTTTTCGGTGAAGGAAAACATCGTGAGGAAACCCACATACCTACCCGAGAATTATTTCGGAGGTAGGTATGTTATCCACCAATCCGGACTGGGCCCCCGTGGTGGATTATGGCCTTACCCTCCTCACGAAAGTGAGGAGAGACCCGTGCCCAGCAGTGGGACGTTATGGGTTGATGATGAGAGAAGATCGGCAGCTTCCCATACATCCGTAGACCTGAGATGTAAAGCAGTAGGATATGGCTATTTAGGATAAGGATAACCATACATAAAACTTGTGATAACTTTTGGTCCTAGATCTTTTGATTGTGGAGATATTATATTGATATCAAGAAAGGAAAAATATTCTGACGTTGTTAACACAAAATCAAGTTATATAGTTGTTTATTATTTATTTATTATCCTTATCCTTACTTATATTATAAATGCGAAAGTAACTCTGTCTGTCTGTTGCTCTTTCACGCCTAAACTACTGAACCGATTGAAATGAAATTTGGTACAGAGATAGTCTAGAGCCTAAGAAAGGGCATAGGGTACTTTTTAATGCGAAAAAAGCATTGTAAGGGTTAAAATAGGGGATGGAAGTTTGTATGGAAGTTTCGTCATTTTTAAAGCTAGAAGCTTGAAATTTATTTTTTAGGCTTATGATTAGATATAAATAAATTTGGCATTCAAAGTTTGTAAAAAAATTACCCTTAAATAAAAATAAGGGGTTGAAAGTATATATGGAAATATGTAAGTAAGGTTTCGGCTAAACCACGGCACCGATTTTAAAAATTCTTCCGCTAATGGAAAGCTACATTATCAGCGAGTATCATAGGCAATATTTTATCCCCGTATTCTCGCTAGAACGGTAACTGCGCGGGTGAAACCGCGGGGCGCAGCTAGTAGACTATATTTTATCCCCATATTCCCGCGGGAACAGGAACTACGCGGGTGAAACCGCGGGGCGCAGCTAGTTGTAAGATATTTAAAAAAATAAACGTAACTTTACCTACTCTCTCTCTTTCTATCTTCACTAAGTTATATCTACCTCTAAACTTCCGTTCGCCTCGCTGGATCACTATTTTTGTAACGCATTGACCAGTTTACTCCCCAAGTCAAGCGTGGGTAAGTAAGTTTTACTTCAAAAATACATATCCTATCAAGCTGGAATAAAGTAATTGATAAATTTCAACTCGTCATTTAATATTGTGTTTGAAAATAGTATCATGCATTTTCATGATTTTTTAATGGTGACCATTTGCTTACAATTCACAGTAGCACCCCTAAAGTACTACCTTCGTAGAAAGAGTGAGGATTAGTTCAAAAATGACCTCTCTGTCGGTCATGTCCGCCTGGTACATTTTTTGAACTTTTTTGGTTTTGTACCTATACTATGCTTTGAAAAGTTTGGAAAGTTTTTCAAAGGTTTCATGTTCCAAAAGTTTTTTAATTGTTGACTAACCAGCTCTTTTGTAAAGGCAAGGTCATTGTTTGCCAATAACAAAGAAACATACACTTATTTGCTACTTTTGTTTATACAAACGTGTTATGTAGCTGTCCGAGGTTCAGAATGATGACAACGCATTCTACACCACAACGTGTGACCGGCACAATGACGATACAGCTAAACGCAAACGCACCAAAAGTTTCCTATGTCTTAAATTAGAATATTGTATGTAATTTTAGGTGACTTCGGCTCACATTAATATTTTAACTTTAAATAAACCTACTTTAAGCACATTTGTTCACATGTGTTTCTGTAAAAACATATGTACGTAATTGTCACTCGCTTTTCGGTGAAGGAAAACATCGTGAGAAAACCCACATACCTACCCGAGAATTATTTCGGAGGTAGGTATGTTATCCAACAATCTGGACTTGGCCCCCGTGGTGGAATATGGCCTAACCCTCCTCACGAAAATGAGGAGAGACCCGTGCCCAGCAGTGGGACGTTATGGGTTGATGATGAAGCACATTTGGGATTTCTTTGTACGCTCCGGCTGCGACCTCCTTAACTAACATTTTAAATATTTAAAAAAAACTTATTGTTTCATAAGCTTTCTAATTATTATTCACTTTTGGAATACATTGTGATATGTATTATAATTATCATGCGATGGAGAACGTCCGCCTTCCAAGCAGAGCGTCGTGAGTTCAAATCCCAGTGCAGGCACGTGTACCAATGTGTTTCTTGTAAAACTTAATTATGTACGTAATTATTATCATTCTTTATTCGGTGAAGAAAAACATATCTACCCGAACATTATTTCGGAGTTAGGTATGTCCTCCACTAATCTGGACCTGGCCCCGTGGTGGATTATGGCTTAATCCTCCTCACGAAAGTGAGGGGAGACCCGTGCTCAGCAGTGGGACGATATGGGTTTCCTATGACGATTGTTATTATTGTTATATGTATGTACTAGCTGCGCCCCGCGGTTTCACCCGCGTAGTTCCTGTTCCCGCGGGAATATGGGGATAAAATATAGCCTATGTTACTCGCTGTCAATGTAGCTTTCCATTAATGAAATAATTTTTTAAATCGGTGCAGTGGTTTAGCCGAAACCTTACATATTTCGATACATACTTTCATCTCCTATATTTATAATACCCGTATATTTTTTTTTACAAACTTTGAATGCCAAATTTATTTATATCTAATCATAAGCCTAAAAAATAAATTTCAAGCTTCTAGCTTTAAAAATGACGAAACTTCCATACAAACTTCCATCCCCTATTATTTCAAACCCTTCAATGCTTTTTTCGCATTAAAAAGTACCCTATGTCCTTTCTTAGGCTCTAGACTATCTCTGTACCAAATTTCATTTCAATCGGTTCAGTAGTTTAGGCGTGAAAGAGCAACAGACAGACAGAGTTACTTTCGCATTTATAATATAGGTAGGGATTGTTCCGTAATCAATCTATGAGTGTTTGATTAACAAAATTGGTCCGCATAATTTTTGCACTGAAAAAAGGGGGGTTACGTCTTCTTTTGCAAAAATGGTGTCATGGCAGATTCCCGCAGTAAGATGCCGTAGGTCACCAGACTGTCGAAGTATGTGAAGTGTACTAATGTTGCTGTCGCCACGTCAGTCAATTGCTTTATTAAACGAACAGCAAACGCTGAGACTGCTTTGATATGAGGACTCCAATGCAGTTTTGAGTCAGTTAAATTTAAGAAGACAGTTTTATTTAAAATATCTAGACTGCTGCCTGCAAAAACATCGTTCGATTCCACATGAGGAACACTTGGAAGCAAACATTTTTTAAATTAATTTACTTTTGCTAGCATTGAGTAGGAATTAAAGCGGCAAACCAATTTATCGTCTAGAATGTAGTTAAATTGTATGAAGATCTGTATCATTCATATCTACCCTAAAAACAAGCGAAATGTCATCAGCAAACAAGGCCGTGTCCAATTCTAGATGATTTGCCATAATGAACGATGGAACGATTGATTTTGTTTTTTTTTTTATTTGATTTGTGAACGACTTGCCCGTCTCGTCACCCAGTCAAATAAAAAAAAATAGGAGATAATTTATATAAACTAAGACTAAGAATGGCCTCAGCACGGAACCCTGCAGCACGCCTATCTTCACGGCCGATTCGGAATACGTAAGACCAATTATCCCAACCTGTTGTTATCTATCGGTCAGATACGAATTTACAAAATCAATGTTTGCTACATTACGGTGTCGTAATGATACACATTTCTACTTAGCGATTTGTGGTCCACACTATCAAAAGCCTTGCAATGATCACAGAACACTCCTGTTAACGCATAAGATACGACATTTTATAATCTTGATATACCCAGCGTCACTATCACAATTGACACGTTCACTGCTGAAAACACAACTGTCGTGTTTTTCATAACTTGCCACGAGTACGGCAAAACACAGCTGTTGTGTTTGTTGTATGGGAAAACACTATGGCGCATGCAGAGCCGCACCCGTGGCTAGACGCGCAAAACGGCTCAGCAGTCAAAGTGTTAAGACGAATCTAACGACACCTCTCAAGCTAAAATCCATCAAGCCGTTGGGGCTATACTCGTAAAGCGTGCCAAAGAAATTATTATCATACATTTATATTTATTTCAATTGCAATAGATATATATATGTATACCTAGAAAATCATACTGTACTTCATACACAACGTCCGTAAACATCGACGCATAATTAATTATGTACCCACCCATGTCTGTACCCCATTCATGGTCAACGCCAGCTCTGACTGAACAGCCAGTTATTTATTATACTATATTATAACTATTTACCGAAAAATAACAATAAATTTTACGAAAGTAAAATGAAACATGGACATTTAATAATAATTGTTCAAGTATTTATCAAAGAAAAATATTTTTTTTCCAATACATAGATCGAGGTTGGCTGTCAGTAGTCGGCGGATTTGTGGAGCCACCATGACGGGCGGGGCCGACGAAGTCACACTCAAGGTTAACCCCTACCCCTTACTGGAACGCGGTTCCATACTAATGTAAGCTTTAATGCCAATGCAATACCGTTCATTTTTCTATATATTGCCGAGTTGATCTAAGCGATCTCTTTATCGAATCTGTTCTCCTAGTATATTACAGACGAAACATTGATTTCTCTGTCCTCTGACGAGCCGCGTGGGTTCGCATCTCCCTTACTGAACCACGGTTCCATGCTAATGTAAGCTTTAAAGTCAATTGAATACCGTTCATTTTATTCTTATCTAGAACGAGACGAAGTGATCTCCTTGTCAAATCTAATGTCCTGGTACATTTTGGACGAAATATTGATTCATTGTGTGTTGGGCGGGCGCTTTATTGTGTGTTCGCTTCTTTTTTGGTGAGCGCTTTGAATGAGCCTAAGTAAAGATATTTGGATTTTCAAGCTCAACATAATTGAAGGAGGGTTATTTTTTTCAAGAGTATGTATGTACATACAATTACATACAAATTATATTTTAAAAAAACTATTCTAATGACAATATCATACCTGTAGTGATTAATAAAGTGTCATAAAATTATTAAGAAATAATAAGGAATTATTCAAAACGTACGGGAATGTTCCTTCAGCTACCAACTATCAGGGAATCTGTGGCCGACCGACCGACGCGACCTCGGCAGGGGTCGCCCGGCCCCACATGTAACAGAGCGCCAGACATTGGAAGGGTAGCATGAAATATGATATGTTTACCTATACCTACGTACTTGGAGTTCCAGACTGCTTTGTGACCTATTTAGTTTAAGGTGATTTGATTACAGTGCCCAAATTTGCAATGCAATTAGCATGACAATGCATGTGGCAGTGGCGTGGCGTTCCTTGGAGGCTGTGTCAAAATTAGTTGGGGGGCCCAAATTTTTATAGTGGGAGGCCTCTTCTGCTAGAGACCGCCTGTTGAAGTACCACCACACCTTTGGCAGATATTCATCCGCCAAGCAGTACTCTGCAAACATTGCTGTTTTCCGCTTTGAAGGGCACTGTTTCCAGCGAAACTACTAGGCATATGAGACTTTAGACCCGGTGGCGTCTCAGGGTGACGAGCGCAGTGCAGTGCCGCGTAGGATTATGCAATGCAAAGTTCTGGACGGCACTGTTACTGTTATGGGCAGGCGTAGCGCTTACCATCATCGTCACTCAGTCAACAAAAAACGAAAGGTAAAGATTTCTCACTAAAGAAACAAAGGTTTATCTGATTTTTGTCATTTCTGAACTGAAAACTCTTTATGACATTTTTTTAAATGGATTTGATTCCCGGGAAGCAACGACATTAAGTGATATTGTGGATAACATTTTATAAATCTTAGCTTACACTCGTTAGGGGCCTCTGTAGCCGGGGCCCCATATCATTTATACGACTGATGCGGCGGTAGCTACGCCCCTGGCATGTGGTATAATACATATCTTGTTAATTCCTACTTGGAATTCAAAACTCGGCGACAAAAGTTGAAATGGTCGGGTCCCGGCCTCGCTCGGGTGCTTAGCGTCATTTATCAATGATTGAAATGGAGCCTAGATTCATTTAAATATGCCAGGTATAGGACACATGTCATTGGCTGGTTTTGTATTCCTTACAAAGTAGGGATGTTGCGGAGCTTCGACTCCGACTTCGATAATTCGAAACTTCCAATTGGTGTTACACCTCCGGTTCCGACTTCGGCTCCGACACCCTTAAATCGGAGGTTTTAATCGGAGGTCTTGCTACTTTGATTGACAATTTATTTGATTTAATTTGCTAGCTGCTATTGAAAACATGAATATTTTCCGCTCATGCTAAGTAAGTTTATTATTGTTTAATTGAAATTAAACAGGCTGATTGAATAATGTTTGCACTATTTTATTTTATGGGGACTACCCTTAATACATTTCTCTTCTACCACCACCTCCGACTTCGACTCCGGTTCCGACAAACCAAAAAAACTCCGACTCCGACTTCGGTTCCAATTGAACCACGTCCGTAACATCCCTATTACAAAGCTATACGAGTACATTGTATTGAACACACAACGCGAGACAATGAAATGCGAGATCATTTAGCTCCTGCAAAAACCTACTTGAAATTCGGATGTCAAGCGTTGTGAGTCTTTTCAATTGGGCTAGATATATTTCAATAAAGATCAAGGTCACACGTCACAGATCTAGATATTGATTTGGGAGCAGGCGCTAGCGATAGTTCCGACTAAGACCGGCAATACACGGTTTGTTATTAACTTATAACAACTTCTTCTTTCAATATTTTTTTAGATTATAATAATTAAAATCTCATCTCAGAGCCCCAAGACGCAGACCTTGGCCTAGTTTGGGCCTCGCTGATAACCTGTATCGTGACCTTTATCGCTAACCTTTAATCTACCCACTGAGTTCATGTCATGCACATTGTTACTTCATCTCCAGGTGTCCTGGGAGTCAGCCACGCTTGGGTTCTGGTACACGGAACTGCTGGAGCGTGAGCAGCAGTACCGCATCTGGCTACGCAACGGACGCCCCACTGCCTTCTGGATGACGGGCTTCTTCAACCCACAAGGCTTCCTGACAGCCATGAGACAGGTAAGCTGAGCCATCTTCCATCTGTTTGTATATCGATATACCTACGTGAATGTCGCTCCTTTATACGAAAGACTGACCTCGTATGGCCCATTTGTAAGTACCTTTGCTTAACTTGTGTTCATTCTGCATAAACACTTTTTGTTGGTCTTTGGTCATTGATTACTGTGTCACCTGAAAGCCAGACAGTCATAAATAAATAGAAATAACATGAATGAATGAATAAACGAATGGATTCGTTCTGTTTTTTCTACGATCTGTAGTTGTTTTTTATCAAATCACATCTTGCATCTATTTTGTCAAAGAATAAAAGAAACCTAATGTAATAAAAGAATCACTCGTCACAACCCATATCGGCCCACTGCTGAGCACCGGCCTCACCCCACCCTTCTGTAAGGATTATTGTGTTCCGGTCCGGCTAAGGGGGTCACATATCTCCGAAATGAATCGCAGACATGTGGGTTGCATCGCGATGTTTTACTTCGTCGAAAAGCGAGTGCCAATTTATTACTTTCGTAATTAACTAGCTGTACCCTGCCACGCTTCGCTGTGGCACATTCGCACATTCGCTGATATGTCACTGATGAAAAAAATTGATAAAAACAATCCTTGATGCGGATTATATATCATGCTAAAATTTCAGCTCGATCGGTGCAGAACTTTTTGAGTTTTTGAAGCGTACACAAACCAACATAACATCTTTGTATATATAGATAATGTTTTTTTTTATAAGAAACACATGGTTAAGTGACAGGGTGGAAAAATGAACATGGAAAGTATATTAAACATTGATAGAACTAGGTATTCATTGAAAACGGGATATTTTAGTATAATAAAATCCTTCCCGTGTGCATTGCACGCCGCAGGGTTGTAGGGATGTAGGGAGTTTTGCTAAAGAGATAGAAGCTTATGGGAATGCCTATCTCTGACCGCGAAATCACAATGTATCGTACATATACCAGGTAATCAGCATTTTAAATGAGCTCTCAGTTCTGTGGGACAGGCAAATGCCTGTTCTATCGCCCTTTGAATTCGTCATATAATTCAATGCTACTCATATCTCAAAGGTGGGCATCTCAGTGTGGGCAAATTGCAAATTATTCATACTTTATAGTAACACTAAAAAACAACAAAAAAACTTAGTCTAGTGGACTAACTTTCCATAATATTATTATTATAAAATGTGGTCTCTCGCGTATAATTTGAATGGGTCGTTTGTCCAGAATCCACATTTTGTTTTCGCTCCAAATACAAGGCGATCAGCATTCGTATGAAGCTAGCATCTCCCCACGTCCAGTTCAATGTGCTAAGGACGAAACGGGCGAAAATCCTCTTTATAACAATGTTAATACGACATAGTGAGTTCATCTCTTAGAATCCTTGATTGTGGTAATGTTCTGTTCGACGACGGGCAGGTGAAAAGCTACTTTAGATCGCTGTTAATATGATTCATAGTTAGTTTAATATTGTAAGGTGACCTTCACAGCTCTCCCCCAGACAATCCTGACGAGATGATTCGTAATGAAATTCTAAATTGTTGTGGTGAATTGTTCCAAAAATTGAATTTGCTAGTATACCTGTTCCGCTAGTATACCGATTAGGTACTTATAAAAGCGAAAGCACTTAACACGTTTAATGCTGAGAACACAACTGTCGTGTTTTTCATAACTTGCCGCGAGCGCGGGAAAACACAACTGTGGTGTTTGTTGTATAAGAAAACATTATGGAGTATGCAGAGCCGCACCCGTGGCTAGACAAGCAAATCGGCTCAGCAGTGAAAGTGTTAAGTAATTAATTGTAATGTGTGATTTTAGCCACTACTGCTGTCCTTAGTAACTACTAAGCTGATGCGAACGATTTTATTTTTTGGATTAATCCTACTAATATTATAAATGCGAAAATTTTGTGAGAATGGTTGGATGTTTGTTCCTCTTTCACGAAAAAATAACGAAACGGATTTAAATGAAATTTGGAACACAGATAGTTTATAACCAGGATTGAGTAATAGGGTACTGTTTAAACCGAAAAAAAGGTTTATAAGGGGTTGAAAGTTTGTATGGAAGGTTCGTCATTTTTGTAGCTAGAAGCTTGAATTTTTTTAAGCTTTTGATTGGATGAAAATCAATATTTATAAATTTTATACAGGGGGTGAAACAAAAATAGGGCATGAAAGTTTGTATGGAAATGTGTAAGGTTCCGGTTAAACAATGGCACCGATTTTAATAATTCTTTCGCTAATGGAAAGCTACTTTAGCGACTAATTATTATCAGCGAGCAACATAGGCTATATTTTATCTCCGTATTCCCACAGGAATTGGAACTACGCGGGTGAACCCGCGGGGCGCAGCTAGTGGTAAATAAATAAAAGTCGTAAATAAGGTCCTAAAGAAAAGGATGAAAGGAAGTGAAATGAGACCGTGTGTGTGGGTGCGTGTGTGTGTGTGTGTATATGTGTGTTTGTTTTCCGAGAACGAGAAACGTATTTTTAAGGGATAAAATGTATCCTATGTTCAATTCCAAGACCTAAAGTATTTATTATACTTATTAAGTTTAAGTCTTAGCGTTAAGTCCGCCATTTGTACTAGTTAGTTAATCTGTGCAATAAAGTATTAAATAAATAAATAAATAAATAAGTTTAATAAAATTTTACCATTTTACAACCTTGAGTTTTGTCCGCGCTACTACAAAAGTACCCGTTTTAATACTACTTAGTAACGAGACGAGCAAATCGTCCTCTTAATGGTAAGCGCCACGCCTGCCTATAACTGTCACAGTGCCACTCGGAACTTTGCGTCGCATAATCTCATGGCTCAAATGCGCAGTAATTTCGCTGGAAACGGTGCGTTTCAAACCGGAATAAAGTACTGTTTTCACACTACTGCTTGGCGCATGAACATCAGGCAAAGATGTGTACAGTCAACCTCAAAATTAAATTATGATCTTACAATTTCCAAAACCTATGACCTGTATTAATTATTTCCAATACATAATATAAGTCACGAACCCCTGTCCCTCATTTAATGTTGTTGAATAGAGGAATAGAGAGGAAGAGAGAAGGGATTTAAGATATTTATTAAGAACTCTATTGAAAATAATTATGAATATTTAATTAACCACTGCGAGGCAGACCACCAGCTCAATGGTTGGATGACATCGCAAAGCACGTCGGGATTGAATGGATGAGACTGGCACAGGACCGGAACAAATGGCGTGAAACAGAGGAGGCCTATACCCAGCAGTGGGTGGATACGGGCTGAATAGATAGATAGATTTAATTAACGATCATGGTTTTTTAAAGATCATCATTAACTTTTGATGTTGACTGTACTTCCCAGGCAGACTGTTGCAAATGTAGCTGATAAAATATTCGCTTCTCAAACGAATGCGAACGAATTACGCGGGACATCCGCGTTAGCAATGCAATGACCCTCCTCGTTGTCATGCAAGGATGAGTAGATAAGTGGACTGTCCGCGTCGAACTTGATGTAATGATGGGACCGCTTCGCAGCGCCCCTGTGTGGAGTTAGCGAGAGACAAATATCAATGTGTGTATAATCTGGGAAAAATAAACCTGGAACCAACGATTTCAATAGTTGGAACATAGTTTTGACACCAAAAAGGTGTCGTTGTTGTGCGATCCGCAGACTGCATTAAGAATTGAAATGAATTTCCCGATTTGGATATTATGTTTAATTCATCCCCAAATGTATTCAGAGCAGCGATAACGAGATATTGATTCATGCGACATGCGACTTCGTAATCTCTATATGACTGCTAGGCTCAGCTATGGTGTTCTACAATTAATTTTAGTTTTTTTTTAAATATTATTTAAGTTTTTGTATTTTTCACAGCAAACAAGCAAATAGCTACGATATGCGAAGGTTTTTAAATGGTGTTTAGAATCATACATAATTTAGTAACCTTGCTATGGTACACTGTATTCTAGCCAAATAAAATGAAATAAAATTAAAATGAGGGTTAACGTCGTACAAGTCCGACAGCGCAATGCACGTGCATCTGGCGCGTAATTACACATTAGCCCTGTACTGACTGAGTGAGGGGCTGACTGCGAGCGAAGCCGGGCGGCGCGTATTGATATGTAGCGGCGGGGCCGGCGGCGGCGACATGATGGAGCGCGCATGGGTTAAGCGAGGGCTTCCCTAATTGTGAGTCGCCCTAGGGCGCCGCAGCATTATTCAAGGGGCGTCGCGAAGCGACCAACATAGATTTTGGAGCTCAGTTTCTCACTAATTTCGTGCCATGCAATGAGGGTTCTGTTACCATTAGCGATAGCCGATATCTGGTTTTTTAGTCCAGGAAAATTTGTCAAATAATGGCAGGAATCTCAGAATGAGAGATAGTCGGCTATAAACTTGTATAAACCTTTATTTAGGCACCCTGAAACTCGTCTCAAAACCTACTTAGCGTAGGGTGTCTGCGACCTCAGATACACCCTACGCCAAGTAGGTTTTGAGAAAAGTCTAAGGTTGCCCCAATAAAAGTATATACAAGTTTATAGCCGACTATCTCTCATCCCGAGGTGAGACCCTGATTTGCCTGGACTATTTCTGCAGTTGCAGTAATAAAGAACAAATACAGGTCGACAATAAGAGCCATCTCTTTCTCGATATGTAGAGAAAGAGATGAAGAGTAACAGTTTCCGAACTTGAGCCGCGTTATGAGAAACGCAAGCACATCCTTAGCCAGCCAACAATGTAAAATAAATATCTCTCATTTTCATTTCATTTTCGTGTGTTTCTTATTTGAAGTTTTTTCTAATTGGAACTACAAATGCTAGGCAGTTTTAGGGGAAGGGGGGGTCGCAAAAATTGCATATTCTTAAGGGCATCACAGTATAAAAGAGTTTCGGAAGCTCTGGGTTAGGCTGTAACCCATGCGCGCTGCATCGTGCTGCCGCACTGTAGGCTACTGATTACGGCGTGATGGATGCGCGTATTAACAGCTGATAATTCTTGCTCTGTGACCGGTTGAATGCATATTCTATTTGAAATGGGTAACTTTGTAAATAAATTAACTGTCAACTTGGCAATTGGCTTTTACTCTTCAACGAACGCGTGTTAGGATCCCTACAGAATTTTAACTAGCAATCGACCATTGTCGTATCTACTTACTTAATGCTACCAGTTGCAGCCGGAGCGGCTTGCTAGCTGCAAACAATTGTCTGTAATTAATCACCATCGGTCTTTTTGCATTCTGTGTCGCCAAGTCACCAGTAATTAATATTTTATAATGTCGCGTCACGACCACACACATAGACCAGGGGGCCTACCATGACGTCTTATTGCGATTCAGTTGAGGACCTAAACTGAGCCGCGTCGCATAATCGTACCGTGACGTCTTATTTTTTATGTTGCTGCCATTTTCAACTTAAACTGGATCCAGTTTAGGTTGAGATTGGCTTATTAGCGACTCAATATAGGTTGCTGCAATTTTCAACCTTAACTGAATCCAGTTTAGTTTGAAAATGGCTACGCTTATGCGACGCGGCTCAGTTTAGGTCCTGAACTGAATCGCTATAAGACGTCATGGTAGGCCTCCAGATCTTATAAACTATTATACGAGGACCATGGTCCCACAAACGCCCAGACTCACACCTGTCGATCGCACAAATATTTAGCGGGCAGAAATCGAACCAACCTTAGGGTTTGTTAAGATGACAGCTGTTAGTTGACAAGCGCGCATGTAGTACCTACTAAAGACGCGTGTTAGCGTATGAACACCTAAGGCACACCTTTCACTAAAATGCATTTAGTGGAATTCATCTCAGAAGGCGTTTGTGAAACATCTTCAGTTTACGCCATGGAGGCGGTTAATCAATAACAAGTGTGTTCAGGCGAAGGACTGCTCACGGAGGGTTTTACTGGGTTCATGTCCCACACGGCATTTACCCCTCAAAAAAAAAAAGAAATACAGCAAACGATGCTGGACCTACATTTATTGAACCATGCTTTGACTGAATCGATATACATTTTCGAAATTATCTGCGAGTTAACTGTACTTAACATGTAGGTGGAGGCGGCGAACTCATCATTTCTATATGTTGCCATGTCAGTCCGGTATACTCATAGCCTGCCGCTGGCTTCCAGGAGGTGACGCGCAGCCACAAGGGGTGGGCGCTCGACTCCGTGGTGCTCCAGAACCTCATCACGAAGCAGAATCGCGAGGACGTGCACGAGGGGCCCGCAGAGGGGGTCTACGTCTACGGACTGTTCCTCGAAGGTACCAGAATACTCTCTATATTATATACCCATTGACTAACGGTGCTATTTAGCTATTTATTGCGAATGGCCCACTGTAACACCACCTAACATTTGTTACACCAACCATGCCATGCACCTTCGGCAATGCATCAAAGACCGCAGTCATTTCTAAAGTCTCTTTCATTTACTTCATTTGAGACCATGAAAATTGCATACGAGATTTTGCGTCTCTTTTTTATAATATTATCTTATTAGAATATAATTCAATAATAAATATAATTAATAATAAAGTAGGTTAAAGAAAAGAATATAGACATTGAAGTGATATTTTATTTCATATTGACAGTTTCTATACTAGAACAGGTCCCACGGGTACCAAGGGTAACATCCGTACCTGCACAATATACTTACTCCTAAAACAACATGTAAAGCTTTATTAGGTTGCTCTAAAGCTCCTTATTCGCGAGGTGTACCAAGACCTCAAAAAAAAAAAAAAAAAACATACTAAAAGTCAATTTAATCATATAAGATTTATCTCCTATGAAAAATAAGACTTATCTCCATAGCTTTTTGTTTATTTGTCTGAGTGACGAGACGAGCAAGTTTTTCACCTGCCCATAACAGTTACAGTGCCACCCAGAACATTTTATTGCATAATCCTGTGCGGCAGTGCACTGCGCTCGTAACCCTGAGACATCGGCTCTAGTCCCATATACCCAGTAATTTCGCTGGAAACAGTGCCCTTCAAACTAGTGCTTGTCGGTTGAATAAGGAGCTTTTACAGTAAGTTAAAAAAATTATTAAATCATGAACATTATTTTTAAAACACTACACATAGAAAATACAGAGGTGACCAAAGTATCCAGCCGAGTAACAATTTGGCGAAAGATTAAAATTAGTAAAGTTCCTTCACCAGCATCATTTTCAGTTATGAAATTGACAGTTTGAACTCCGATTTGTTATTTGAAGCAACGTTCAGTAATGTTGGTGAATTTTAGCTGATGCATACCAATGTTCGACAAACCTCCGCTGAATATTTTCGCCACTTTACTCGTCGATAGCACTAAATACAAAATGGTACCGATACCAGCAGGCCTAAAAAGGCCACATTGTATGAATCATAATATGATCCTAATATGATTCACCATAAAAATCGTAAAATGGCCACTTATTGGACAATTCATAATATGATTCATTTACAATTCATATTGAGCAATTCACCTACTTGACAGTTTTGTATGGAAGTTCGTAAAATGGTACACTAAATATGAATTGCTTAAGTGTCAAATAGCAGAGTTATAAGAAGTTACTCGGGAGCAACATCTTACAATTCATATTGAAATTATTTATGAAAAATAAGTTAATAATGAAAGATTTAGGTCTCTATGCTAACTTTATTGCGCACGCGCATGCTATGGAGAGCGTATTATATCGGCGGAGAAGTTTAGCTTTAAGGAATATGCAGCTAGCATTTGAAATGCCAGATTACGAGTTTGTTGGGTTATTCAGACTGAATAAAAGTGTGTGTCGCGACCTCATACAGGAGCTGGAGCCTTATTTACCCACCAAAGAGGTGGAATAAGTACCATTTCCAAGGTAAGTGATATAATCGTGATTTTGTAAAATGTCAATTCAATTTCCCAATGAATATAAAACGTCCTCATAACTGAGTTTCATTTATCGTTATATTTCATTATCTAGTTCTCTCAATACCAAAATTTTTGTTTTAGGTTTTAAGTGCATTCATACCAGGTGCATAGGAGCCAGTGCACACAACAAGATGCACCTAGTGTCCAACTGTGCGAGGGCTGTGACAGTAGCTCTAACTAAATAATAACCATTTTAGAAGCAAATAGATTATTCATTTTCCACAAACTCGGGAGAAACGAAATATCATTAAACATGGGTAAGTTAGAATAAAATTCCTTTATATACCTACTAATGGAAAGCTATTATTTTGCAAAATACACACATTTACCGACGCCTATGTATCATTGATGAAAATTGCAAGGAAACCTACCTATCTAGTATTTAAAATTTACGAGTTTATATTTTTCAGGATTTTACCAAGTTTAGTATGCCTGGCGTTTTAGGCTGTGTCGACGGGACCCACATAGCTAAAGCCTGCAGAATACGAGGAGAGGTTTTTTAACCGGAAACGGTATCACTCTCTAAATACTCAAAGAGTAAGTACCTACCTGCAAACATGTAAACCCTATTCGCCTCTGAAATGTTTTTAATGTTCATTACTAGATGCCAACCTAATAAAGTACATTAATAGTATCTTTATTTTATAATGGGAATTAAACTATGGAAATAGTTCAAGATAAATAATAGAATAAAATAGAAAATTCTTTATTGTAAACCAAAAATACACACAATACAAGATACAGTGGGACCTCAAACCACCGTTGACCACAATTATATAAAATATGAATTACAGAAATATGAACAATAATAGCATGGTTTTCATTCTAGATATGTGAC
Organism: Campaea margaritaria; assembly: GCA_912999815.1. Classification (NCBI taxonomy): domain Eukaryota; kingdom Metazoa; phylum Arthropoda; class Insecta; order Lepidoptera; family Geometridae; genus Campaea; species Campaea margaritaria. Next base: position 16,586,990 of record OU538788.1, read on the forward strand.
TCCGACTTAAACGTTTTGAGTATTAATGCCACCCATGGGGGGGGGCAACCATGATTAATTTGTCTGGAGTCACCATCCGTTGAAGTCCCACATGGAGCAACTTCACCAGGCTGAAAATAAATGTGTGGTTCTTAGGTTGGTATCTACACAATAATAAAATTATATAAAACATTTGTAATTATTTAGGTAGATAATTAAGTTTGTGAAATTTTATGTTTCAGATGACACACACTGCAACTGAAGCTGCCTCAAGACGTAATGACGCTGGAGAAGCAGTGAGAAACGCTCTTGTAGAGAGGCTTAGGTCAGCACGGTGATTTAGTTTTAAGTGTTTTTTTTTGTTTTCTTATAAATATTGATTTGATTGTTTAAGTCTTAAATATAATTAAGTTTTTATGAAATATATACCTTGCTTTTATTGAGGTACACTATGTTGAGATAGAAATCTCTCAGCTGCATCCGCAAGCCACCCAAGATTCTGTCCAATCAGATGAAGAGCGCTAGCACTGGCAGCATCGGCTGCAGCTCTCTGCATTTCCACCTGTGACAGAATCCTCTGAGCTTCATCTTATGGAGCCAATGGGCGACCTAAAACAATTAGTTTATTATTATTTTAATGTTTACGTTTTTGTTGAACCCGATCACTCAGCATTGAGCAAGTTAGCCACCTCTTGCCAGTGGTGGGAAGATTCTGCTCTTCCCCGAGCACTATTATTTGTAACCCCGAGCCCTCAAGGTACTCCAGCAGAATACTCCACTGACACTCTAGCTGCACGCCTTTCCATTCCTACGAAATTGATGTATTTATATCTTTGCACTACGGCTGATTCACGAAGGTAAAATATTCGATAAAGCTACTTACTTTGAATACTTACTTAAAGGTCCAACTCGTACGAAATACACACAGAAAATACTGAATGTTAACAACTTGGTCCATAGAAACCCCTCCATCAAAACTATCGGTAAACATTTTTTCCAGAGTAAATTACAAAAACTATAGTAAAAAATCCACTTATAGGTATAATTTTCCACTTATAGGATTAATTTTCGATAAGATAAGTGTTTCCAAATTCCAAAGCAAGTGGGACTGGGAATGTTTTGTTTATATTGACAGATTTTTTTTCTAAGATTTTACCTTGACACTTGACACCCAACTTGTTGCCAGTCGAAAACAATTCATTTGTATTTCTTTGATGTTTTTTTACTTCGGGGATATAATTTTAATAGTTTTGATGTTTATTAGTTGTATTTAATAGAATTAGGTGTCATAAACGCAAAACCTCAACAAATAGCTTCTTCAATTAAAAATAAACATGAAAAATATTAACCCGTAAACATGGTTTGATGTTACGGTTAAATTTTTTTTCGTATGGTAACATTTACGCCTAATATGATTCTGCTTAGGAGATGAATTGAGTATGATTCACCAAAATATGTGACTATTTTACAAACAAATAGCAGTATTGCTACGAATTCATATTATGAATTGGATTTAGATGAATTGCTCAAAGTGGCCTTTTTAGGCCCCCTGTAGTGCGCGCCGACGAAATACTCGCTAGTACTTTACCTTAAAAAATTATATAAATAACATCGATATCTTATAAAAATACATTGATCAGTCAATTATTCTTGTCTCTAGTCATTTACAATAAAACGTTCCAAAACTGATCCATGAATTATTTATTACATAGTCATTCGGCTTGAGCTATATACGTCGAACCCTATCAGTAAGTGTATTGAATACAGTAATTAATAGCTAATTAATACAATAATTAATTCTGAAAAATGTTACATTTTTCGCACAAAAATTTCTCATGACAATTATTTACGACTTACAACTAACATTTTTTACAAAATACTTATATGAGATATTACATTAGATCGACAGTCGATGTTCTGCTTATATCTAACATGTATATAAATAACATATAATGCTTATTTATAATATAGTTATAATAACATCAACCGTCTGGTATCGACTGGTAGTCTGCGTCGGTAAAATACCGAACGGTTTTACCATTTTACATTTGGTATATTTCTTTGATAGTGTTGGTGAACTGATACAAGAAAATCAATCAATCGATACAATACGATAAAAGGCACATATGTTATACAATCTAAACAAAAGGAACAAAATGAAGAGAGACGTTCATTGTTCACCAACTACAATAAGAACTACAAGAATTAGTAAGCATAGGTAGTTACTTATTGTATTTTCTAGTACAATATAACAAATTTATTGACAGAATTTAAATAACATTAATTAAATAAAATTAAATAGTAAACTAAAACTTAAAAATCTAACAAAAGAGGGCGTCCATGAGGCATGGTGCCAAGAACACTGGCTGCATCTCCTCGTTGAATAGCAATAGCTATTCTCTGGGTGAGGAATGAGCCAGCCCTCTTGTCACCTGCGGCTTCGACTAACCGAGGAAATAATTGCTTAGTGCAAGTGGCACTGCTGAGCCGATGTGCTTGTCTAGCCACGGGTGCGGCTCTGCACACTCCATAGTGTTTTACCATACAACAAACACAACAGTTGTGTTTTCCCGCGCTCGCGGCAAGTTATGAAAAACACGACAGCTGTGTTCTCAGCACTGAGCGTGTGAAAAAAATGTTTTCGTACTTGAACGTTGTTCCGAAGCCGAGTGACAAAAATGTGTAAAAATAGCGTTACGTATTTGCGTCTGCGGATTCCGCCGCGGCTCCGGCCCTCACAACTGATCCGCTGAGATGAGAAGGGGCTAACGTATCGACACACGAAGCGTCCTAAACGAGAGCCCTTCCTCGCTCCCAGGGGATCAAAGTCAGGCCGTCCGGGCGCTTGCCATCATCACGCCCCAACCCTACAGGTTCTTAAAGAGAAGAAACCTTGATGGTAGCAAGCGCCCGTTTGATGATGTCGTTAATGAAGCCGTGGGCGGGAAAATCTGCCAGCACTGCGTTAGTAGAAAAATACATGGAGTCCGTTCCTATCGACGTCGCTGCCACATGGACGCCGATGACGCTCGACGATGGCAGCACCCAGTCGGAGACCGACGGCGATGCGGAAGCTGCCGTTGTGGAACAGAGTTCCGAGGTCGGCAGATGGAAGTTCGTAGCCACTGACCCCTTATTACATTATTATATTACCCGATATATTCGACATATTATTTTATTGATAATTAATAAAAACACTGTTATCACTTAAGTCTTTGTTCTCATAAAATTCGAGTCATAGAGAGAGTTACACACTATATAAAAAACACACAAGCCAAAAAAGTTTAACTGTTTTGTGAATGTCGCTATGTATCACCGAAAAAACATTATTATTAATTTTATCAATTTCTAATTCCCCCCAGAGGATCCAACACAAGACATTTAATTATACAAATAGTTATTAAAACGAGACAATTTAAAAAAAAAAAATACTTATAATATATATTGAGTGCGCACTATATTAGGAAACACATAGGCCAATAAAATCTAGCACACACATCTATAAGCATTCGTGTACATGTTGGCTGATACGTAAAACGTTATGCGTGAAATACCCAACTCGTGTTGGTTTTAAATACCCTGCACCTCCACCGCAGGCGCTGCGCACGGTATTTATTAAAATTGAAAATCACCTGTTCAATGGGCTGGTCATCCTTGGTTCCCAGGGGGCCACGTTGTTGGAAACGTCTACAGGTCACTACACTGTTCACATTCGTCACTTTTTCCTCCTCAGGAGAGATTTTCATCGGTTGGTCGATTTTTTATTACATTGGTTGCGTTTGGCAATCCTAGCGGACGTACGTCGGGGAATTTGCTGCAGCCTTGACCTCTTACTTTTTTTCTTCTTTGCTGCAGTCCCTGAGCCTGATGGCCCAGTGTGGTCAGATTGTTCATTTGTCGCAGGTACATTTTTTGCAGGCCGACGCAATGTGTCTTGTCTTGTTGGTCCATACCATGTTTCTTCCTCGTGAATCGACAAAGGGAAGAATGATCGTTTAGGCTTAATAGGTTCACAACGCGTCTCTTCGTCGTGTATCGACAGAGGGAATGATCGTTTTGGCTTAATTGGTTCACAACGCGTCTCTTCGTCGTGTATCGACAGAGGGAATGATCGTTTTGGCTTAATTGGTTCACAACGCGTCTCTTCGTCGTGTATCGACAGAGGGAATGATCGTTTTGGCTTAATTGGTTCACAACGCGTCTCTTCGTCGTGTATCGACAGAGGGAATGATCCTTTTGGCTTAATTGGTTCACAACGCGTCTCTTCGTCGTGTATCGACAGAGGGAATGATCCTTTTGGCTTAATTGGTTCACAACGCGTCTCTTCGTCGTGTATCGACAGAGGGAATGATCGTTTTGGCTTAATTGGTTCACAACGCGTCTCTTCGTCGTGTATCGACAGAGGGAATGATCGTTTTGGCTTAATTGGTTCACAACGCGTCTCTTCGTCGTGTATCGACAGAGGGAATGATCGTTTTGGCTTAATTGGTTCAAAGCGCGTCTCTTCGTCGTGTATCGACAGAGGGAAGAATGACCGTTTAGGGTTAATTGGTTCACAACGCGTCTCTTCCTCATGAATCGACGTAGGGAATGATCGTTTAGGCTTAATTGGTTCAAAGCGCGTCTCTTCGTCGTGTATCGACAGAGGGAAGAATGACCGTTTAGGGTTAATTGGTTCACAACGCGTCTCTTCCTCGTGAATCGACAGAGGTAATGTTAGTTGTGGTTCACTTGGTGCGGGCCATCCAGGAAATGGGTCTTCGTCGTCAATGGACGAACGCAATGTGTGTTGGGGTTTACTTGGCTTCGTCTTCTTCTTCTTTCGTCTTGGGGCTTCGTCGTGAATGTTCGCTGGCAATTTTCGTTTTACTTTACTTGGTCCAGGCCGTGGGGCTTCGTCGGGAATGTTGGCAGGCAATTTTCGTTTTACTTTACTTGGTCCAGGCCGTGGGGCTTCGTCGGGAATGTTGGCAGGCAATTTTCGTTTTACTTTACTTGGTCCAGGCCGTGGGGCTTCGTCGGGAATGTTGGCAGGCAATTTTCGTTTTACTTTACTTGGTCCAGGCCGTGGGGCTTCGTCGGGAATGTTGGCAGGCAATTTTCGTTTTACTTTACTTGGTCCAGGCCGTGGGGCTTCGTCGTGAATGTTCGCAGGCAATTTTCGTTTTACTTTACTTGGTCCAGGCCGTGGGGCTTCGTCGTGAATGTTGGCAGGCAATTTTCGTTTTACTTTACTTGGTCCAGGCCGTGGGGCTTCGTCGTGAATGTTGGCAGGCAATTTTCGTTTTACTTTACTTGGTCCAGGCCGTGGGGCTTCGTCGTGAATGTTGGTAGGCAATTTTCGTTTTACTTTACTTGGTCCAGGCCGTGGGGCTTCGTCGTGAATTTTCGCAGGCAATTTTCGTTTTACTTTACTTGGTCCAGGCCGTGGGGCTTCGTCGTGAATGTTGGCAGGCAATTTTCGTTTTACTTTACTTGGTCCAGGCCGTGGGGCTTCGTCGTGAATGTTGGCAGGCAATTTTCGTTTTGCTTTACTTGGTCCAGGCCGTGGGGCTTCGTCGTGAATGTTCGCAGGCAATTTTCGTTTTAGTTTACTTGGTCCAGGCCGTGGGGCTTCGTCGTGAATGTTGGTAGGCAATTTTCGTTTTACTTTACTTGGTCCAGGCCGTGGGGCTTCGTCGTGAATTTTCGCAGGCAATTTTCGTTTTACTTTACTTGGTCCAGGCCGTGGGGCTTCGTCGTGAATGTTGGCAGGCAATTTTCGTTTTACTTTACTTGGTCCAGGCCGTGGGGCTTCGTCGTGAATGTTGGCAGGCAATTTTCGTTTTGCTTTACTTGGTCCAGGCCGTGGGGCTTCGTCGTGAATGTTCGCAGGCAATTTTCGTTTTAGTTTACTTGGTCCAGGCCGTGGGGCTTCGTCGTGAATTTTCGCAGGCAATTTTCGTTTTAGTTTACTTGGTCCAGGCCGTGGGGCTTCGTCGTGAATGTTCGCAGGCAATTTTCGTTTTAGTTTACTTGGTCCAGGCCGTGGGGCTTCGTCGTGAATTTTCGCAGGCAATTTTCGTTTTAGTTTACTTGGTCCAGGCCGTGGGGCTTCGTCGTGAATGTTGGCTGGCAATTTTCGTATTAGTTTACTTGGTCCAGGCCGTGGGGCTTCGTCGTGAATGGTCGCAGGCAATATACGTTGTAATACACTTGGTCCAGGGCGTGGGGCTTCGTCGTGAATGTTCGCAGGCAATATCCGTTGTAATACACTCGGTCCAGGGCGTGGGGCTTCGTCGTGAATGTTCGTAGGCAGTATCCGTTGTAATACACTCGGTCCAGGGCGTGGGGCTTCGTCGTGAATGTTCGCTGGCAATTTTCGTTTTACTTTACTTGGTCCAGGCCGTGGGGCTTCGTCGGGAATGTTGGCAGGCAATTTTCGTTTTACTTTACTTGGTCCAGGCCGTGGGGCTTCGTCGGGAATGTTGGCAGGCAATTTTCGTTTTACTTTACTTGGTCCAGGCCGTGGGGCTTCGTCGGGAATGTTGGCAGGCAATTTTCGTTTTACTTTACTTGGTCCAGGCCGTGGGGCTTCGTCGTGAATGTTGGCAGGCAATTTTCGTTTTACTTTACTTGGTCCAGGCCGTGGGGCTTCGTCGTGAATGTTGGCAGGCAATTTTCGTTTTGCTTTACTTGGTCCAGGCCGTGGGGCTTCGTCGTGAATGTTCGCAGGCAATTTTCGTTTTAGTTTACTTGGTCCAGGCCGTGGGGCTTCGTCGTGAATGTTGGCTGGCAATTTTCGTATTAGTTTACTTGGTCCAGGCCGTGGGGCTTCGTCGTGAATGGTCGCAGGCAATATACGTTGTAATACACTTGGTCCAGGCCGTGGGGCTTCGTCGTGAATGTTGGCAGGCAATTTTCGTTTTACTTTACTTGGTCCAGGCCGTGGGGCTTCGTCGTGAATGTTGGCAGGCAATTTTCGTTTTGCTTTACTTGGTCCAGGCCGTGGGGCTTCGTCGTGAATGTTCGCAGGCAATTTTCGTTTTAGTTTACTTGGTCCAGGCCGTGGGGCTTCGTCGTGAATTTTCGCAGGCAATTTTCGTTTTAGTTTACTTGGTCCAGGCCGTGGGGCTTCGTCGTGAATGTTCGCAGGCAATTTTCGTTTTAGTTTACTTGGTCCAGGCCGTGGGGCTTCGTCGTGAATTTTCGCAGGCAATTTTCGTTTTAGTTTACTTGGTCCAGGCCGTGGGGCTTCGTCGTGAATGTTGGCTGGCAATTTTCGTATTAGTTTACTTGGTCCAGGCCGTGGGGCTTCGTCGTGAATGGTCGCAGGCAATATACGTTGTAATACACTTGGTCCAGGGCGTGGGGCTTCGTCGTGAATGTTCGCAGGCAATATCCGTTGTAATACACTCGGTCCAGGGCGTGGGGCTTCGTCGTGAATGTTCGTAGGCAGTATCCGTTGTAATTTACTTGGTCCAGGCCGTGGGGCTTCGTTGCGAATGTTCGTAGGCAATATCCGTTGTAATGTACTTGGTCCAGGCCGTGGGGTTTCGTCGTGAATTCTCGCAGGCAATATCCATTGTAATGTACTTGGTCCAGGCCGTGGGGCTTCGTCGTGAATTCTCGCAGGCAATATCCATTGTAATGTACTTGGTCCAGGCCGTGGGGCTTCGACGCGAATGTTCGTAGGCAATATACGTTGTAATGTACTTGGTCCAGGCCGTGGGGCTTCGTCGTGAATGTTCGTAGGCAATATCCGTTGTAATGTACTTGGTCCAGGCCGTGGGGCTTCGCCGCGAATGTTCGTAGGCAATATACGTTGTAATGTACTTGGTCCGGGCCGTGGGGCTTCGTTGCGAATGTTCGTAGGCAATATCCGTTGTAATGTACTTGGTCCAGGCCGTGGGGCTTCGTCGTGAATGGTCGCAGGCAATATACGTTGTAATACACTTGGTCCAGGGCGTGGGGCTTCGTCGTGAATGTTCGCAGGCAATATCCGTTGTAATACACTCGGTCCAGGGCGTGGGGCTTCGTCGTGAATGTTCGTAGGCAGTATCCGTTGTAATTTACTTGGTCCAGGCCGTGGGGCTTCGTTGCGAATGTTCGTAGGCAATATCCGTTGTAATGTACTTGGTCCAGGCCGTGGGGCTTCGTCGTGAATTCTCGCAGGCAATATCCATTGTAATGTACTTGGTCCAGGCCGTGGGGCTTCGTCGTGAATTCTCGCAGGCAATATCCATTGTAATGTACTTGGTCCAGGCCGTGGGGCTTCGACGCGAATGTTCGTAGGCAATATACGTTGTAATGTACTTGGTCCAGGCCGTGGGGTTTCGTCGTGAATGTTCGTAGGCAATATCCGTTGTAATGTACTTGGTCCAGGCCGTGGGGCTTCGCCGCGAATGTTCGTAGGCAATATACGTTGTAATGTACTTGGTCCGGGCCGTGGGGCTTCGTTGCGAATGTTCGTAGGCAATATCCGTTGTAATGTACTTGGTCCAGGCCGTGGGGCTTCGTCGTGAATGTTCGTAGGCAATATCCATTGTAATGTACTTGGTCCAGGCCGTGGGGCTTCGTCGTGAATTCTCGCAGGCAATATCCATTGTAATGTACTTGGTCCAGGCCGTGGGGCTTCGTCGTGAATTCTCGCAGGCAATATCCATTGTAATGTACTTGGTCCAGGCCGTGGGGCTTCGACGCGAATGTTCGTAGGCAATATACGTTGTAATGTACTTGGTCCGGGCCGTGGGGCTTCGTCGTGAATGTTCGTAGGCAATATCCGTTGTAATGTACTTGGTCCAGGCCGTGGGGCTTCGTCGGGAATGTTGGCAGGCAATTTTCGTTTTACTTTACTTGGTCCAGGCCGTGGGGCTTCGTCGGGAATGTTGGCAGGCAATTTTCGTTTTACTTTACTTGGTCCAGGCCGTGGGGCTTCGTCGGGAATGTTGGCAGGCAATTTTCGTTTTACTTTACTTGGTCCAGGCCGTGGGGCTTCGTCGGGAATGTTGGCAGGCAATTTTCGTTTTACTTTACTTGGTCCAGGCCGTGGGGCTTCGTCGGGAATGTTCGCAGGCAATTTTCGTTTTACTTTACTTGGTCCAGGCCGTGGGGCTTCGTCGTGAATGTTGGCAGGCAATTTTCGTTTTACTTTACTTGGTCCAGGCCGTGGGGCTTCGTCGTGAATGTTGGCAGGCAATTTTCGTTTTACTTTACTTGGTCCAGGCCGTGGGGCTTCGTCGTGAATGTTGGTAGGCAATTTTCGTTTTACTTTACTTGGTCCAGGCCGTGGGGCTTCGTCGTGAATTTTCGCAGGCAATTTTCGTTTTACTTTACTTGGTCCAGGCCGTGGGGCTTCGTCGGGAATGTTGGCAGGCAATTTTCGTTTTACTTTACGTGGTCCAGGCCGTGGGGCTTCGTCGGGAATGTTGGCAGGCAATTTTCGTATTAGTTTACTTGGTCCAGGCCGTGGGGCTTCGCCGCGAATGTTCGTAGGCAATATACGTTGTAATGTACTTGGTCCAGGCCGTGGGGCTTCGTCGGGAATGTTGGCAGGCAATTTTCGTTTTACTTTACTTGGTCCAGGCCGTGGTCGGGAATGTTGGCAGGCAATTTTCGTTTTACTTTACTTGGTCCAGGCCGTGGGGCTTCGACGCGAATGTTCGTAGGCAATATACGTTGTAATGTACTTGGTCCAGGCCGTGGGGTTTCGTCGTGAATGTTCGTAGGCAATATCCGTTGTAATGTACTTGGTCCAGGCCGTGGGGCTTCGCCGCGAATGTTCGTAGGCAATATACGTTGTAATGTACTTGGTCCGGGCCGTGGGGCTTCGTTGCGAATGTTCGTAGGCAATATCCGTTGTAATGTACTTGGTCCAGGCCGTGGGGCTTCGTCGTGAATGTTGGTAGGCAATTTTCGTTTTACTTTACTTGGTCCAGGCCGTGGGGCTTCGTCGTGAATTTTCGCAGGCAATTTTCGTTTTACTTTACTTGGTCCAGGCCGTGGGGCTTCGTCGTGAATGTTGGCAGGCAATTTTCGTTTTACTTTACTTGGTCCAGGCCGTGGGGCTTCGTCGTGAATGTTGGCAGGCAATTTTCGTTTTGCTTTACTTGGTCCAGGCCGTGGGGCTTCGTCGTGAATGTTCGCAGGCAATTTTCGTTTTAGTTTACTTGGTCCAGGCCGTGGGGCTTCGTCGTGAATTTTCGCAGGCAATTTTCGTTTTAGTTTACTTGGTCCAGGCCGTGGGGCTTCGTCGTGAATGTTCGCAGGCAATTTTCGTTGTAATGTACTTGGTCCAGGCCGTGGGGCTTCGTCGTGAATTTTCGCAGGCAATTTTCGTTTTAGTTTACTTGGTCCAGGCCGTGGGGCTTCGTCGTGAATGTTGGCTGGCAATTTTCGTATTAGTTTACTTGGTCCAGGCCGTGGGGCTTCGTCGTGAATGGTCGCAGGCAATATACGTTGTAATACACTTGGTCCAGGGCGTGGGGCTTCGTCGTGAATGTTCGCAGGCAATATCCGTTGTAATACACTCGGTCCAGGGCGTGGGGCTTCGTCGTGAATGTTCGTAGGCAGTATCCGTTGTAATTTACTTGGTCCAGGCCGTGGGGCTTCGTTGCGAATGTTCGTAGGCAATATCCGTTGTAATGTACTTGGTCCAGGCCGTGGGGCTTCGTCGTGAATTCTCGCAGGCAATATCCATTGTAATGTACTTGGTCCAGGCCGTGGGGCTTCGTCGTGAATTCTCGCAGGCAATATCCATTGTAATGTACTTGGTCCAGGCCGTGGGGCTTCGACGCGAATGTTCGTAGGCAATATACGTTGTAATGTACTTGGTCCAGGCCGTGGGGTTTCGTCGTGAATGTTCGTAGGCAATATCCGTTGTAATGTACTTGGTCCAGGCCGTGGGGCTTCGCCGCGAATGTTCGTAGGCAATATACGTTGTAATGTACTTGGTCCGGGCCGTGGGGCTTCGTTGCGAATGTTCGTAGGCAATATCCGTTGTAATGTACTTGGTCCAGGCCGTGGGGCTTCGTCGTGAATGGTCGCAGGCAATATACGTTGTAATACACTTGGTCCAGGGCGTGGGGCTTCGTCGTGAATGTTCGCAGGCAATATCCGTTGTAATACACTCGGTCCAGGGCGTGGGGCTTCGTCGTGAATGTTCGTAGGCAGTATCCGTTGTAATTTACTTGGTCCAGGCCGTGGGGCTTCGTTGCGAATGTTCGTAGGCAATATCCGTTGTAATGTACTTGGTCCAGGCCGTGGGGCTTCGTCGTGAATTCTCGCAGGCAATATCCATTGTAATGTACTTGGTCCAGGCCGTGGGGCTTCGTCGTGAATTCTCGCAGGCAATATCCATTGTAATGTACTTGGTCCAGGCCGTGGGGCTTCGACGCGAATGTTCGTAGGCAATATACGTTGTAATGTACTTGGTCCAGGCCGTGGGGTTTCGTCGTGAATGTTCGTAGGCAATATCCGTTGTAATGTACTTGGTCCAGGCCGTGGGGCTTCGCCGCGAATGTTCGTAGGCAATATACGTTGTAATGTACTTGGTCCGGGCCGTGGGGCTTCGTTGCGAATGTTCGTAGGCAATATCCGTTGTAATGTACTTGGTCCAGGCCGTGGGGCTTCGTCGTGAATGTTCGTAGGCAATTTTCGTTTTACTTTACTTGGTCCAGGCCGTGGGGCTTCGTCGGGAATGTTCGCAGGCAATTTTCGTTTTACTTTACTTGGTCCAGGCCGTGGGGCTTCGTCGTGAATGTTGGCAGGCAATTTTCGTTTTACTTTACTTGGTCCAGGCCGTGGGGCTTCGTCGTGAATGTTGGTAGGCAATTTTCGTTTTACTTTACTTGGTCCAGGCCGTGGGGCTTCGTCGTGAATTTTCGCAGGCAATTTTCGTATTACTTTACTTGGTCCAGGCCGTGGGGCTTCGTCGTGAATGTTGGCAGGCAATTTTCGTTTTACTTTACTTGGTCCAGGCCGTGGGGCTTCGTCGGGAATGTTGGCAGGCAATTTTCGTTTTACTTTACTTGGTCCAGGCCGTGGGGCTTCATCGGGAATGTTGGCAGGCAATTTTCGTTTTACTTTACTTGGTCCAGGCCGTGGGGCTTCGTCGGGAATGTTCGCAGGCAATTTTCGTTTTACTTTACTTGGTCCAGGCCGTGGGGCTTCGTCGTGAATGTTGGCAGGCAATTTTCGTTTTACTTTACTTGGTCCAGGCCGTGGGGCTTCGTCGTGAATGTTGGCAGGCAATTTTCGTTTTACTTTACTTGGTCCAGGCCGTGGGGCTTCGTCGTGAATGTTGGTAGGCAATTTTCGTTTTACTTTACTTGGTCCAGGCCGTGGGGCTTCGTCGTGAATGTTGGTAGGCAATTTTCGTTTTACTTTACTTGGTCCAGGCCGTGGGGCTTCGTCGTGAATTTTCGCAGGCAATTTTCGTTTTACTTTACTTGGTCCAGGCCGTGGGGCTTCGTCGTGAATGTTGGCAGGCAATTTTCGTTTTACTTTACTTGGTCCAGGCCGTGGGGCTTCGTCGTGAATGTTCGCAGGCAATTTTCGTTTTAGTTTACTTGGTCCAGGCCGTGGGGCTTCGTCGTGAATTTTCGCAGGCAATTTTCGTTTTAGTTTACTTGGTCCAGGCCGTGGGGCTTCGTCGTGAATGTTGGCTGGCCACGTTGTTGGAAACGTCTACAGGTCACTACACTGTTCACATTCGTCACTTTTTCCTCCTCAGGAGAGATTTTCATCGGTTGGTCGATTTTTTATTACATTGGTTGCGTTTGGCAATCCTAGCGGACGTACGTCGGGGAATTTGCTGCAGCCTTGACCTCTTACTTTTTTTCTTCTTTGCTGCAATCCCTGAGCCTGATGGCCCAGTGTGGTCAGATTGTTCATTTGTCGCAGGTACATTTTTTGCAGGCCGACGCAATGTGTCTTGTCTTGTTGGTCCATACCATGTTTCTTCCTCGTGAATCGACAAAGGGAAGAATGATCGTTTAGGCTTAATAGGTTCACAACGCGTCTCTTCGTCGTGTATCGACAGAGGGAATGATCGTTTTGGCTTAATTGGTTCACAACGCGTCTCTTCGTCGTGTATCGACAGAGGGAATGATCGTTTTGGCTTAATTGGTTCACAACGCGTCTCTTCGTCGTGTATCGACAGAGGGAATGATCGTTTTGGCTTAATTGGTTCACAACGCGTCTCTTCGTCGTGTATCGACAGAGGGAATGATCCTTTTGGCTTAATTGGTTCACAACGCGTCTCTTCGTCGTGTATCGACAGAGGGAATGATCCTTTTGGCTTAATTGGTTCACAACGCGTCTCTTCGTCGTGTATCGACAGAGGGAATGATCGTTTTGGCTTAATTGGTTCACAACGCGTCTCTTCGTCGTGTATCGACAGAGGGAATGATCGTTTTGGCTTAATTGGTTCACAACGCGTCTCTTCGTCGTGTATCGACAGAGGGAATGATCGTTTTGGCTTAATTGGTTCAAAGCGCGTCTCTTCGTCGTGTATCGACAGAGGGAAGAATGACCGTTTAGGGTTAATTGGTTCACAACGCGTCTCTTCCTCATGAATCGACGTAGGGAATGATCGTTTAGGCTTAATTGGTTCAAAGCGCGTCTCTTCGTCGTGTATCGACAGAGGGAAGAATGACCGTTTAGGGTTAATTGGTTCACAACGCGTCTCTTCCTCGTGAATCGACAGAGGTAATGTTAGTTGTGGTTCACTTGGTGCGGGCCATCCAGGAAATGGGTCTTCGTCGTCAATGGACGAACGCAATGTGTGTTGGGGTTTACTTGGCTTCGTCTTCTTCTTCTTTCGTCTTGGGGCTTCGTCGTGAATGTTCGCTGGCAATTTTCGTTTTACTTTACTTGGTCCAGGCCGTGGGGCTTCGTCGGGAATGTTGGCAGGCAATTTTCGTTTTACTTTACTTGGTCCAGGCCGTGGGGCTTCGTCGGGAATGTTGGCAGGCAATTTTCGTTTTACTTTACTTGGTCCAGGCCGTGGGGCTTCGTCGGGAATGTTGGCAGGCAATTTTCGTTTTACTTTACTTGGTCCAGGCCGTGGGGCTTCGTCGGGAATGTTGGCAGGCAATTTTCGTTTTACTTTACTTGGTCCAGGCCGTGGGGCTTCGTCGGGAATGTTCGCAGGCAATTTTCGTTTTACTTTACTTGGTCCAGGCCGTGGGGCTTCGTCGTGAATGTTGGCAGGCAATTTTCGTTTTACTTTACTTGGTCCAGGCCGTGGGGCTTCGTCGTGAATGTTGGCAGGCAATTTTCGTTTTACTTTACTTGGTCCAGGCCGTGGGGCTTCGTCGTGAATGTTGGTAGGCAATTTTCGTTTTACTTTACTTGGTCCAGGCCGTGGGGCTTCGTCGTGAATTTTCGCAGGCAATTTTCGTTGTACTTTACTTGGTCCAGGCCGTGGGGCTTCGTCGTGAATGTTGGCAGGCAATTTTCGTTTTACTTTACTTGGTCCAGGCCGTGGGGCTTCGTCGTGAATGTTGGCAGGCAATTTTCGTTTTGCTTTACTTGGTCCAGGCCGTGGGGCTTCGTCGTGAATGTTCGCAGGCAATTTTCGTTTTAGTTTACTTGGTCCAGGCCGTGGGGCTTCGTCGTGAATTTTCGCAGGCAATTTTCGTTTTAGTTTACTTGGTCCAGGCCGTGGGGCTTCGTCGTGAATGTTCGCAGGCAATTTTCGTTTTAGTTTACTTGGTCCAGGCCGTGGGGCTTCGTCGTGAATGTTCGCAGGCAATTTTCGTTTTAGTTTACTTGGTCCAGGCCGTGGGGCTTCGTCGTGAATGTTGGCAGGCAATTTTCGTATTAGTTTACTTGGTCCAGGCCGTGGGGCTTCGTCGTGAATGGTCGCAGGCAATATACGTTGTAATACACTTGGTCCAGGGCGTGGGGCTTCGTCGTGAATGTTCGCAGGCAATATCCGTTGTAATACACTCGGTCCAGGGCGTGGGGCTTCGTCGTGAATTTTCGTAGGCAGTATCCGTTGTAATTTACTTGGTCCAGGCCGTGGGGCTTCGTTGCGAATGTTCGTAGGCAATATCCGTTGTAATGTACTTGGTCCAGGCCGTGGGGCTTCGTCGTGAATTCTCGCAGGCAATATCCATTGTAATGTACTTGGTCCAGGCCGTGGGGCTTCGTCGTGAATTCTCGCAGGCAATATCCATTGTAATGTACTTGGTCCAGGCCGTGGGGCTTCGACGCGAATGTTCGTAGGCAATATACGTTGTAATGTACTTGGTCCAGGCCGTGGGGTTTCGTCGTGAATGTTCGTAGGCAATATCCGTTGTAATGTACTTGGTCCAGGCCGTGGGGCTTCGCCGCGAATGTTCGTAGGCAATATACGTTGTAATGTACTTGGTCCGGGCCGTGGGGCTTCGTTGCGAATGTTCGTAGGCAATATCCGTTGTAATGTACTTGGTCCAGGCCGTGGGGCTTCGTCGTGAATGTTCGTAGGCAATATCCATTGTAATGTACTTGGTCCAGGCCGTGGGGCTTCGTCGTGAATTCTCGCAGGCAATATCCATTGTAATGTACTTGGTCCAGGCCGTGGGGCTTCGTCGTGAATTCTCGCAGGCAATATCCATTGTAATGTACTTGGTCCAGGCCGTGGGGCTTCGACGCGAATGTTCGTAGGCAATATACGTTGTAATGTACTTGGTCCGGGCCGTGGGGCTTCGTCGTGAATGTTCGTAGGCAATATCCGTTGTAATGTACTTGGTCCAGGCCGTGGGGCTTCTTCGCGAATGTTCGTAGGCAATATACGTTGTAATGTACTTGGTCCAGGCCGTGGGGCTTCGTCGCGAATGTTAGTAGGCAATATACGTTGTAATGTACTTGGTCCAGGCCGTGGGGCTTCGTTGCGAATGTTCGTAGGCAATATCCGTTGTAATGTATTTGGTCCAGGCCGTGGGGCTTCGTCGTGAATGTTCGTAGGCAATATCCGTTGTAATGTACTTGGTCTAGGCCGTGGGGCTTCGTTGCGAATGTTCGCAGGCTTTACCCGTTGTAATACACTTGGTCTAGGCCGTGTGTCTTCATCTTCGGATTCAGTCCCAGTCAAATCAATGGTATAAATAGTATTGTCTGTCATGTTTTACACTTTGAAATCACTGATGTACACTACTAAGAAACACGCGACGCGCGTCCAGCGCTTAATATCCAAGCCGACTGACGGAAGGAGACGTAGCTACCAACAAGGGAACGCACCCTTCCCGGCGATCAATACTTTTGTTACCGTTCCGTTACACGCAAATACTGTATGTTATATATTAATACATTTTGGAACACAAAGGAGCAATCTCACCGGAGCGTTAGGAAAAACTAAGAATTAATAAAGCTCTACAGATTTGGCAAAATATATACCTCCAGGTAATGTGCAGCCGTCAACCGTACGTTTTGAATAGCATTTTTGTCGTATTTATCCGTTGCGCGTTGTTGCCACACAGCTGCGTTTACAGCGTCCGATATTTCCAGTCATTAGTTCTCCAGTGCTGTGTTATTAACGCAGTTAGTTGAACAGTATGTAAGATTACTACTACATTACTGTGTATACTACATTTAGCATTACTATGTCCCAGTTTGAAGGGCACTGTGTCAGCGAAATTACTGGGCATATGAGACTTAAGAGTCGATGTCTCAGGAGGACGAGCGCAGTGGAGTACCACGCAGGATTATGCAATGCAAAATTCTGGGTGGGACTGTAGAAAGAACTGTTATGGGCAGGCGTAGCAGTTACCATCATGTGAGTGACTCGATCGTCTCGTTTATTATTATTATTCACTTTATTTATTTTACTTCTTAAATTTAATTTTTTTATAATACTTTCACAAAACTAATAGTAATACAGTCAATTAAAAATATTATAAAAGAAACTTAAACCTAGGATACCACCGGTAGCGGAGCAAGGCCCAGGCTACTGGCTACAGGCTTTATTATTATTATTTTTAGTATTTCGCCATTTATTATTTACTCAGTCACATAAAAAACTAGTGTGCTTTAGACCACACGACTGAAGTAAAACTTTTAGCTCTTTTTTTATTGCTTTTGTAATTAAAATTATTCGTACTTTCGTAGCGAATAAATTAAATAAGATATCCATAAATGCGAAAGTAACTCTGTTTGTCTGTCTGTTGCTCTTTCACGCCTAAACTACTGAACCGATTGAAATGAAATTTGGTACAGAGATAGTCTAGAGCCTAAGAAAGGACAGGACATAGGGTACATTTTAATGCGAAAAAAGCATTGTAAGGGTTTGAAATATGGATGAAAGTTTGTATGGAAGTTTCGTAATTTTTGAAGCTAGAAGCTTGAAATTTATTTTTTAGGCTTTTGATTAGCTATAAATAATTTGGCATTCAAATTTTTTAAAAATGTTTCCCTTAGTGGGGTAAAGTAAATATAGGGTATGGAAATATGTAAGGTTTCGGTTAAACCACTGCACCGATTTAAAAGATTATTTCACTAATGGAAAGCTACATTATCAGCGAGTAACATAGGCTATATTTTATCCCCATATTCCCGCGGGAACAGGAACTACGCGGGTGAAACCGCGGGGCGCAGTTAGTCTATCAATATTTACGTTAAAAGAGACTATAAAATATGTAAAAAATATAATAA
Organism: Campaea margaritaria; assembly: GCA_912999815.1. Classification (NCBI taxonomy): domain Eukaryota; kingdom Metazoa; phylum Arthropoda; class Insecta; order Lepidoptera; family Geometridae; genus Campaea; species Campaea margaritaria. The sequence continues at coordinate 16,604,585 of OU538788.1, forward strand.
ACACATTTGACCAAAGGTTATGTTTTATAAATTTTTGGTCATAATTTCTCAAAAATTTTGCTAACCAAAATAGGAAATGCGGGGCGGGGAAACCCCGATATAGTAGGCGTCAATGTGCGCGCATTCCGAAATATACCTTAACGTGTATCGTCGTGTGTCGTTGTCATCGTCGGCATCGTCCTCGCGTTACGTGTATTGGAACCCGCCACCGAAGCGACGCGCGATTGAAAGTGTTGCTAGTGGAAAAATAGCGGCCCGTCCCAGCTTCGCTAGGGTGGACATTTATTTTAACATTTTATTATAAACGTAGTCAAACGTAGTGGAACGTAGTTAAATTTACATACCTAAGATTTTTTTCCATTACTATTCAATTATTTTTATTAATTTATATTTTGTCCATAAACCAATTTTTAATGTCAATGTTTACTTATTTTTGTTTGTTTCTTAGAGATGATGTATGAATGCTTGCAGGCGCGTCGCTGGACCGCAAGTCGGGCAAATTGATCGAGTCGAAGGCCAAGGTGCTGTACGAGCAGATGCCCGTCATCTACATTTTCGCCATCAACACGACGGCTGGCAAGGACCCGCGGCTCTACGAGTGCCCCATTTACCGCAAGCCGCAGCGCACCGACGCCAAGTACGTCGGCTCCATAGACTTTGAGACCGACAGCAACCCTCGACACTGGACCCTGCGCGGCGTCGCTCTGCTCTGCGATATCAAATAACATCGACATAACATTACCCTTCCGCTTCGCTGTAGTCGGGTAAAAAGGCTCTGTTATTTAGCGCTCCGCAGCGTTCATTCATTTATTTACAGTTAAAATAGTAAGCTTACAATAACAACCAAAACGCTAACTATTTTTTAGGAAACGTGTTAAGAATACAAATAGAATCGCAACACTAGTTCTAAAATTATCATGGTTATTGCGTTGTTTGTTGCAATATGGATTTTAAAAATAAAACAACAGCTTAAATCAAAATGTCGTTTAATTTAACTTCGGTTATGTAGCTACAAGAACCAAGGACGAGTCACGTTACAAACGTGACCCATACATCCCAGGGTGTCATAGCAGTCTTTTGATTTCATCGTATAGGACTAGTACGAAAGCTGCACCGGCGCCTCGGAACACGTTCGACAGGGCGCCCTTGTAGAATGCCGCAGCGCCCTCGTTCTTGAGGATCACTGCCCAGCAGTGGGCAGTGCTCTTGTACACTCGCTTCTCCGGCGCCAGCCCTGACTGCATCATCATGCGCCGACGCACCGTGTCCAGCGGGTACGACGCGATGCCAGCCACTGTAGTCACCGTCTGCGGATGGATACCGAGATGTGCTACCGTCCATATGCGTCTAGATCTAGACAGACGGTCCGCATTGTCTGTCCACTGATTGCGCAGTCCGCTTGCAGTCGACATACCTGCGCCCTGTAGTCTGCAAGCGGACTGCGCAGTCCGACGACATTTTCGATGCAGTCATATCGAGTGCACAAAAACTGTATTCAAACAGTAATTTTGCAGCTGGAGTGCAGTTCAATGCATATCTGCTATATGTATTAGAAGCTGTCGGCTAGCTGTCAGAGAAGTCTGACGGCCGTATTTCAAAGCGCTGGTAGAGTTGCTTGTGTGTATATTAGTGTGATGCTATTAAACACACGATGGTTAGAGGTAGAGGTACCTGAGCAATGAGCCACGTGATGAAGAGCGGCGTGTTATTGGGATCCGGGAGCATCCCCCGAGCTGTATCGAAGAATCCAAAGTAGGCCGCGCGGTAAATGATGATACCCTGAGGGACACGAAACCTACAGTTAAACCTTAACGCTTACCCCTCTGCCAAAATTATATGATTAACACTTTTGACTGCTGAGCCGATTTGCTTGTCTAGCCACGGGTGCGGCTCTGCACACTCCATAGTGTTTACCCATACAACAAACACAACGGTTGTTTTCCCGCGCTCGCGGCATTTTATGAAAAACACGACAGTTGTGTTCTCAGCACTGAACGTGTCAACTGTTCGTATAACGGTAGTTAGCTCGCGATCTTTCACGGTCTTTGTTTTTCGCAATCACTAGTGTATTGTGTCTGCTCATACCCGCGACCTACGCCGAAATTACAGATGTTTTGTTTGCAGAGTTGGATGCGTGAGTCCATAGCATAATATATAAACATCCTTGGATAACTAAGTTATCGAAATGTTACCTGGACAGAAACGACGAAGCCCCGGTACAGCCCTAGGGGGCCGTCGCTCTTCAGCGTCTTCGTGATACAGTCCACCAGACCGTTGAACTGCTTGGTTTTGCCCTTGCCGACGTCTGCTCCTAACCTGAAAATAAATGCAGTTACAACTGACAACAATTACTCACAATGACGTCGTCACAGACAGACTGACTACACAGAGCACGTGCTACTTTAAAAACGCGTTAACACGGTCACTGCTGTAAACACAACGGTGGTGTTAGCTGTATGGGAAAACACAACGGTGCGTGCAGAGCCGCACCTGTGGCTAGACAAGTAAATCGGCTCAGCATTGAAAGTGTCAACAGGCAAAGCTAAGGGTTAACCCACAAATCTAAAAATGTCAATTCGTGTTCTCTCCAAAACCCCTAAAGTGTTTAGCATTAACCACATGCATACTGGATCGTGACTTGACTAGTACAACTTGACGAATTTTAATACTTGATTCTGGCCGAATGTACAAAACCTAAAAGTGTACGTGGCTCATGACACGCGACAGCTCAATCGGCACCTGGTCCTCGCATAGTCCAGAGGGTAGACGAAGCACAGCGAGGTGGCGCCAGCAGCGCCGCCCGACGCCAGGTTGCCGGCGAACCAGCGCCAGAACTGCTCGTTTTTGTTGATGCCCTTGAGGAACATGCCCTTGTACACATCCTTGAAGGCGAAGTTCAACGCCTGCGTGGGGAAGTAGCGCAGCACGTTGGCGAAGTTGCCGCGCCAGAAGGACAGCACGCCCTGCTCCTTCGGCACCCGGTATAGCACGTCCATCATGCCTGCAAACGGAAGATGAATGGTGACTGGAGTACCGTTGATCAGAACCTTAAGACACACAGTTACACAGTTTTTAGAAATTGCGTGGTCCAGTACGGGGAGAACTACTAGTTAAGGTAAGTTAAAGCAAATACCTACCTATTTTACTTCAGTGCGAGTTCACATTAGAATGTCAATATGACAATATCGAGAAGTAGGTTTTTTATATTTAGCCATAAAATTAATGATTTTTCTTGTTTTTAGTTCGACTTGCTATTAAAGTTTAACTATTATTTATTTTCTTTTTGTCGTCTTTTTTATACTTACTTGTATACGGACCTATCACTACGATCAGATTTAGGTAATAAATTAAAATGTTATTCATCAAAAATTACACATATGATAAAACGTTCAATGAAGTCGCAACACTTCTCTTGAAGCTGGTGAAATTAACGTTCAAATATTCCGTTACATCAGTGCAGAAGAACCTAATAACAGGCTGTCAGTGCTGAGAACACAACTGTCATATTTTTCATAACTTGCCGCGAGCGCGGGAAAACTCAGCTGTTGTGTTTGTTGTATGGGAAAACATTATGGAGCGTGCAGAGCTGCACCCGTGGCTAGACAAGCAAATCGGCTCAACAGAGTGAAAGTGTTAAAAAGACATTTACTGTTGAACCCGTGGAATCTTCATATGTATTTTGTGGCACGCCCTCACCTGACGAAGAAACAACGAATGTACCTTTATACCGCTGCGACTCTGCTATCTGCTTGTTGACATGCTGCACTTGCAGGATGAGCTTCACTCGCTCGATGGGTGCCACGGCAGTCTTCGATACAGCAGCCGACACCCCGCCAGCGATGAAGTCCTTCATAAACGCCCCCGACGAGTCGGTCTTCTTCTCACCCTTTTTATCATCCTTCCCCATTTTTTGGCCTTATTTATCGCTTCCAGTCACAAAAATACTTGTGTTTGTTTCTAGAATCAGAGGAAAGGTAAAGTCGTGTGTCCTGCACGTGTTTTGGTCTACACGCTGCTGCTGATCCCGTAAATATTAACGGTTCCTGTGGGATAATACTTATCGCGGGTGAAACTGAGGAACGCAGCTTGTGTTAAACTCACCTCGTGTAAAATAGATAAGTCACTGGTTTAAATATACCTATTATATTATTAGGTAGGTACCTAGTTGGGAACTATGACCAGCACCTTATGGAGTCTTCATCATTGCTCTCAAACCTTAAAAAGAATTACAAAAATTTACCAAGAAACAGGATAAGGATAATTTACAATTGTTGCAAAAACTTGTTTTCAGCTCCACTTTGACGTTTGTTGCTTGAAAGAAGATGTGACAAAACAGACCAGTTTTTCTATTGTTTGAATTTAGAACGACAAAGAAGTTTGGATATGTTCGTTAAAATCTCTTTCGTGATGATTAATATATTTAGCCGCATCAAGCAACGCAACGATCTCTTGCAGTAGTGTTGGCAATGCGCAATCAATGCAAAACAAGCATGCAAGTCAAGAGTTGTCACCGAGTGGTCCACTCGCCGTCCAGCGGCCGCGCGTCGACAGCGTGCGAGCGGGGCGTTATCCGGTGACGCTACGGAGTTGGATGTTCTGCCAGTGAGCTTCCAGTGTTAAAAATTAATCTAAATGGTTCGAGCGTGTTATCTTATATTATTATCTTTAGCTAAAAATCTGTTACCTCTACCTATTTTTAACTAAATCAGCAGAAGCTGCTCGACTGATCACTGCGACAAGGGTACGTCAGAAAAGGTTAAAATACAAAACATTTTCATAGTCATAATCGATTTATTTTGCCTCAGATCAAGCCTACAAGTATGTATAATAATAATATGAAACCTATTTTTTAGGAATAGGGCAAAGTAAATAATGCAACTTCACATAATACCGAAAGCAGGATATGGAACGAAACAGTCATCAATGTTAAGCGCCACACGCGCCACGTCACTGGAAGAGCTCATGTTACAAACCTACAATATTATAAATGAGCGAGAAATATAGAAACACATGTAATTAAGATATAAATTGAATACAAAAAAATGCCGTAAGATATCTCACTTTCAGGTCTTGGTAACAATTTTAATATTAGTAGGCACATGAGTAGAAATACGACGAGTTCCAGACTTATAGCTTCTAGGCCGACCAGCGGCTAGGTACGTTCCTTGCACTTTGATTTTTACAAATGGACGTCTTATAGTTTCGAATATATAAACATTAAAATTCACATACCATGAAACATACCACGTCTTTACAATGAGTTCACATAGAAATGTCACATATAATGGAACATATCACTTTTCAATATGGAATTTACATTTTAATGTCATATACAATGAAATATATCACTTTCCAATGAGGAGTTTGGTTTAATTAAGGTCGATTTCTTTATGCACATGTGGACAATAGAGTCAAATCGAATTCTACTCACCACTACCATAATATAATATTGTTTAAGCGTCAGCTTATACATTTTCCGTACCTCTCTTGGCAGAAAGCTTTAATCGAATCTATCAAAATGGTTTTTCACAGCATAATAAAATTAAATATACAAGGAGCTTATCAGCTTACGAAAATCACAATGTACAGTGCATAACGTCAAACGCACTAAACGGAACCACGGGCTGCGGTAACTTTCGAAACGTACAAAATAACGTGAAGTTAATGAGGGTAATTTTTGAAGTGCTACATGGTTATAAGTTGATTACAGCTATCAGGCTCGTTACCGAACAATTCCTTTTAGCCATGTCATCACCCACGCGCTATAATTTAGATTACAGTCTCGTACACCTATGAAATATTTTCGGGACATAGCACACTACATTATTTCAATGCACGACCGCACACGGCGAACATAATCAAACATTTCACCTTTGTATTGCGAACGTAAACTCCTTTTGTCGTTATTTATATCTAATTTTGACATCTAATACATATTGCAGTGTATATTTTTCTAATAATTTTCTAATAATAAACAAAAATAGTAATTAAATAATAAATATTATTTTTTTATCGTTTCGTTCCTAGTGTAACACCACCGGCAGCGGAGCAGGATGGTCACGGTCGATATAATAATAATTATGGTGTGCGATATCCCAAAAATATTTTATATTAGAAGCACAGAATACTAAACAGTTCGAGGTTATAATTTAAATTTTAGTAAATGTGCGATGTTTATTATTAACACTACTTTATATCCTAATTAGTAACCTAATAACTAACCTACTTAATGTTATACAAAACAAAGTAACTCTGTCTGTATGCTCACGGTTAAGGCTCATCGGATCGTTTAACAATTTAGTATGCTGATAGTGAGAGCGTTGAGGAAGCGGACTACAGGGTCTCGTACACTATAGTCCGAGCGAGGGAAGTATTAAGAAAAAGCTAGTTTTACGAGAAAAAATTTTTTTTTTCTTGTTTTCTTTTTTATTATGGGGCTTGAAAACAAGTGTTTTATTCTATGTCAAACTAACTAATAGCAAAATTTTAATTAAATAAAGAAGATCAATAGAGAAGATTTATAAATTTCCATTTTTATATTTTTTTTATTAGGTTAAAGTATGAAAGCCAATACAAAAGATGTGCAGTTGTTTTATTCAGTGCAGTTACAGGCGAGTTACTCCATTCTTTTTCTTATACTAAATAGTAACGAGCCTAGCAGGTTGACCGCCTGGTGGTAAGCGTCACGCCTGCCCATGACAGTTGCAGTGCCACCCAGTTGACGTGGCATCCAGACGTCACCAAACCCAAAGGACTCTGGTGCGTCGGACGTTTCTAAGATCATTGGGACCACTATAATGGCACTTGTCTATAGCATTGTAATCTACTTCATTATAACCAGCTCGATGTACCAGATATTACTTTGGCTTCGCAGGGTTAGTGCATTTAGCCATTGTCAAAAGTATTAAAATATAGCGAGTACAATTTTGTATTTTCCATATATCTTATTTTGTATTTTTGTAGTAAAGTGTGTGCCAATTACCAAAAACTAACATTCAGAGTTTTGGAGGGAACACATAATGACGCTTCCTTGGGTTTGTGCCATCTGCCCACACTCGTGCCTGTTAACGAACACTTATGGCTCGACTTATAAATCCTGGTAAAGTTAAGCACCTCATTTAAGTTCTGTGCAATAGAAAAAGGTAGTGCGCTGAACTTAAATGATGAATATTCCACAAATATTACCCATTAAACCAGGAAGAAAAACAAGTGTGAGAAATAAATACAAAATTTACAACGGCACATTATCGGTTTGGTCGGTCGGTTCCCACCTAAACTACCTTAAATACAGTATTGTCAATTGACAACTAAAAGCCATTGGACACTGCAACGACTCAACACAAACTCGACTCATTGCAATGTGAGCTTTATTCGTGTTACATACAGTAGATTTTACAAATTGACGGCAGGTAAGCAACACATGCTCCAGTGAAATATTGAGTAAGACACAACCAAATCACAAATTGCAAAATTATGAGACGAGATGGTATTAAGCGTCGGAGGGTCAAAGTTACAACTCAAGCTAAAAAATATTAAATGTTTCATTCATCGTTACTCAGCCAGTGGTTGCATTTAATGCGCCGGTGATGACACCGCAATATAAATAAACATAATTACATCAGATAGCATAATATACTGAAGGTGTCCGTCCGCTACCTATTCTAGCAATACAATAATGCAACTAATGTTCATGACATATTGTTATTTAACGGATATCGGTGTGTTTATAAGTCCTGATATCACTAATACTGGGAAACCTTTTAATTTGGCTAGGATGAGGTAATGCAGGGTGTACAAAACGCGAGCCACATTGAGAGGCCCAGGCGAGTTGATCACCTCTTTCTTTCACTCGAGTCTGTGAGCCACAGTGTTGGTAATGAGTGTACCATAGCTCATTCTGTGTAACGCTGGAATTTTTTGGAAATTCAATAGTATATTAACACTAGTCTCTAAACTGAAGTTTCCTTCGGATTACGGGTAAACCAAAATTATTAACTATCGATAAATGATATATTTTTAATTTTACTGAAGAGAGTACCTCATCCGATATCATGAAGTTAATATTCAAGTCATCAAGTTTATCACTACGCTTAAATAGGCAGCTAGAATCACTATCCCGATATAAACGATCACAATAACTGGTCTACGACTCTGCCTCTGCTAACACCGAGTACTCCACTCTAGCTTGCTCTACCCTATAAGTGACAGTGTAGGGTATTGTTGTGCACACATCACTTCTATTTTTACAGCTGGCTACTATAGTCAATAATATTGATCCCCACGCCAGGGCTAGCGATTTAACTAACGAACGACTCAACTCTAAAAAGAGATACGACCAAAGAATTTGTTGGTGTCACAGTTTAAGCCCTACAATTAAGTTATTTCGAGTCGATTCGTCTACGTTACAACAGTGCGCCAATTAAAACGCCTGCTAAGCCTTACAGTAAAATAAAGGCGTGGACATTTCCATATAAAAGTTCAAAAATAGTTTCTATAACATCAATTAAAAATTATTGCACATATTAATTATTTATCATTATTATTATCAAATAGCAACACGATTGCAGCTAATCCAGTCATAATCACAGAGCAATTTGAATTAATTTATATATATTAATAATTAGCATTAGGCCATGTTTAGTCTTAATTTGACGGTCAGTAGTGAACAGAGGTCGGTCGTCCGTGGCTACCGCTATGAAAACCGTGGGTGCATTTAGTAAGGCACTGACCGCTTATGCACGGTTTCATAGCGATAGCTACGGACGACCGATATCAGGGGGCCTACTCTCACCTATTAGTTAGCGGCTCAGTTTAGGCTCAGTTCAACTTAGGTTCCTAAACTGCACCGCATAATTTCGTACCATGACCTACACCTAAACAAAATCATTATTGGATCGTTAACAATAAGAATGAATGAACGAATTGAACGATAGTTTCTCACGTCTACTATGACGTCACTCTGTTGGAAAGAGACAACACTATATCAACATCCTTTGCTAACTTTGTTTAGCCGTTTCCTTCTTTTGGTTGCGTTCAGAAATAAATCAAAAAATGTTTCGGAAAATTACGCTTATTTTCATGTTGCATATTTTGTCATTTGTGTGAAGACAACACCTAAGTAATTTAATTAAGTATTTAGATGTATGTATCAATAATGTTTATTGATTTATTATTTATTTAAGATCATTTTTAAATTAAATTACGAGTAAAATATTGTGGTCCTAGAATTGATATATTTTTAGAACGTTCCTTTTATATTTTCGACATTTGACATTTGATTAATGAGTGACGGACGGATGAATGTTCTTCGACTCTAATTAGAAAATACAGCACGAAAGAGTTCTTATATTGAAAATACGCGCGCTTTTGTGCTGATTTTTATAAAATACTATTTTCGATTTCTTTTTATGTGGTTTATAAATTCACTACAATGGCGTCAGTAATTCTGACTAATATTTTGCATATTATATAAAAACCTTATTTCTTAAGTAGGTACTTATACGCATGAATCTAAACTCCAAAATTCCCAAGCTTACGTCTCAAGTGTTAGCGGCTATTTTAAGTGGTTTTCTTTATATTATACAGTGAAATTTCTCGTCAACGAGTAAGCTACGAGCAACTTAAACACCTTTGGGATTTCATAAATAGGCACAACGAGATTGCAACGTGCTATAATAAAATCACGCAAGCCAGGGAATACTCTCGCCGGCTGTGGGAATCAGTAGCCCTAAGTTTAAACTCCCAAGGCGACAGTGCATACACAAATACACACACTTAATTACTGATTTAAATAAAATTTGGTACAGCCTAGACTCTAGAGCCTGAGAAAGGACATAAGCTACTTTTTAATGCGAGAAAAGGGTTGTAAAGTGTTGAAATAGGGGATGAAAGTTAGTATGGAAGTTTCTTCATATTTTAAGCTAGAAGCTGGAAACTTATTTTTGTGTTTTTGATTAGATATAAATAAAAGTGTCATTCAAATTTTGTAAAAAAATTATCGACAAGGTAAAATAGCAATAGGGGAAGAAAGTTTGTATATAAGGTTTCGGCTAAACCACTGCACCGATTTTTAAAATTATTTATCTAATGGAAAACTACATTATGAGCGAGTAATAAAGGCTATATTTTATACCCGTATTCCCACTGGAAGAGGAACTACGCGGGTGAAACCGCGGGGCCGCCGCTATTAAGATATATAACCAAAAAGGCTCAACTTTGGTTGTGAAAATATTAACTTTTATTGAGACGCTAATTTTGACAGCTAATAGGATCAGTATAGGTTCAAATAGGTTTTAAATATAGCTCATGGTACGAAAAGAATGAACGAAATCATGACTTGCGATCCAGTTTAGGTTCAAAATGGCGGAAACCTAAACTGAGTCGCTAATAAGACGTCATGGTACGATTATGCGACGCAGTTCAGTTTAGGTCCTAAACTGAATCGCTATAAGACGTCATGGTAGGCCTCCAGCACCGACCGTAACTATAAGACTACATACGGCGTTACGAACATGGAAACGACATTAATTTGTATCTCTATGGTGAAAAAAACCCTGTCAGTGAAGGCTACTTATTGAAAGCGATTAGCAGTGTTAGGGAGTGGGAACGGCGCCCCTACATGCTACGTACGGTGTTAGGGAAAGAGGACCGAGTGTGGTATTCTATATTATCAGCTATACTGTGACTATTTGCGTAGCTTAGCGGCGGTGTCCGCGTTATCCTTCATGATCTTGGACTTGAGGTGGTCCTTGTACTTCAGGATGCCGCCTTGCCACTTTGTGACCGTGCCGTTCTCGCAAATCCAAATCTCCTCTGCCACCTGGAACAGTCGATGTACGATGAGTACCGCACTACCGGTGCCCACAGCTGGGGCTCAGTGGCGTTCATGGGAGAGGACGACTATAGGCTGATGATGCCGAACTAGGTTTATATAGCAGTACATAGCAAGGAAACAAAACCGCCTAGGGATTTAGATATTTAACGTAAAGGGTTAGTTTAGGGATTAGATCATCTTTCAATATTCCTATCTTACTTTCAAGATAAGAAGCATTAAAGCTATATAATTATATTCATTTCTTTTTGAATATGGAAACCGAGACTTATATCGGCGGTAGGTGCTTATCCATAATTCGGACCTGGCTTTCGTGGTGGATTATGGCCTAACCCTCCTCACGAAAGTGAGGAGAGACCCGTGCACAGCAGCGGGACAACTCGGGTTGATGATGATGATGAAGTAGGTACCTGGTTGATGAGTCTAAAGTCGTGGCTAACGAGCACCATGCCGCCGTCGAAGTCGTTGATGGCGTCCCCGAGCGCGTCGATGGTCTCCATGTCGAGATGGTTGGTCGGCTCGTCCATCAGCAGCAGGTGCGGCGTTTGCCACGCCAGCCACGCGAACACCACTCGGCAGCGCTGCCCGTCCGACAATTGCCGCATTGGACACACCTGGAGGCAACGGAGGGGCTTCGGTGAAATCTAAATTCTATATTCACTAGTTACTGTAGAAGAAAGACCTCTCTGCCATCACTAATAAGAATACAGTTGTGTTCATCAAGTTTTTAATATGTACGAATTATGACAATACATGTTTCTATTGAATTTTATTTTATTTATCTGGTAAAGTTAGTTCAAACATGTTAGAATTAGACTTATTGAGGCGGTTGGCGATCAGTGATCCTTTTCCTATGCGAGATTCAGGCATGAGTCACCACTTGGAAGGGAAATGACCTTTTTCGAACTCAAACCGTAATCAGTTAATCATTAGTTTAGCAAATCATGTTTTTATTTTTCTCTATGTATACCTACATATTATATGAGACTCAAGTGTTTGACTAGTAAAAGTGCATAACTTTTTCCTACTTGCAAATAATGATTTGAGTTTTGATATCTTTGTATGGTTACCAAGTAGGTTCCTTCCAACGGACATACGATTTGTAAGTGCGTATCACTAGTCTTTATTGATTTGGATGCAGGTGGTGCATATGGTATCATAATAATATTATGTAATCTTCATTCATGTTGTCATGTCTTGGGAAAATATATTGCTTTTAAGAGAGTTATTGCGGGAAAACCGGGTGAAACCGCGGGGTGCAGCTAGTCATTTATAAAATCCAGACGTTTAGGTTATAGGACGCGCTACAGAACATAACATACAAATATCCGGAAAACAAGAACTCTCCATTTCTTTCTCCCTTTGGCAGTTGGGTTAAAACCAAACCTACCTGCTGCCGGCCGGTGAGCCCGTACCGGCCGATGATTTTGCGCATCTCCTCGCGCTCGCGCACATCAGGGAACTCCTTCATCATGTAGTCCAGCGGAGACAGATCCAGGTCCAGCAGCTCGTGCAGGTGCTGGTGGTACCGCCCGATGCGCAGATGGGAGTTCTTGCGGATCATCCCCATAGACGGCACCAACTTTCAACAAGGAACGGGAGTTAGACATAATGAAAATTAAAATTTAGTATCATCAACACGGGACATTTTTATTTAACATGTTGATATTTTAATTTTATTGAAAATTATTCTTAACTTTTTATGAATATGAGAGTAATCTTACAGACAGTTGAAGAATGTTAGTTATACTTTTGGAGACCGTGCCTGCGAGACGGTTGAAGAATGTTGGGTATACTAATAGAGTCATTACCCGAGGTTTGAGGTATAATGTGAAAATGTTGGTCTTAGTACTGGGCTAATGTTGGTTGTATTATTGGAGTCGGTTCCTGCGAGACGGTGGAGGAATGTTGGTTATACTTTTGGAGTTTATGTCAGCGAGACGGTGGAGGAATGTTAGTTATACTTTTGGAGTTCGTGTCAGCGAGACGGTGGAGGAATGTTGGTTATACTTTTGGAGTTTGTGTCAGCGAGACGGTGGAGGAACGTTAGTTATACTTTTGGAGTTTGTGTCAGCGAGACGGTGGAGGAATGTTGGTTATACTTTTGGAGTTCATGTCAGCGAGACGGTGGAGGAATGTTGGTTATACTTTTGGAGTTCGTGTCAGCGAGACGGTGGAGGAATGTTGGTTATACTTTTGAAGTCTGTGAGAATCTATATAATCTAGTAATCTGTATACCTAGAGAATCAATGGTCCCACAAACAACAACATTCAGATCAAATACACGCGATTCACATATTTGATCTGCGCAGTAACCTAACTCACAAACATACGCTTTGCAGTGGCTCATCACCTACTTAGACCATAAAGGCTGTCAAACTAGTGAGGTCACTCACGTCTCCATACAGCAGCTTGAGCAGCGTTGACTTGCCGGCGCCGTTGGGGCCGACGAGCGCCAGCCGCGTGTCCAGGTCGATGCCGAACTCCAGGTTCTTGTAGATCCAGGGCGATTTCTCGTTATACCGGAACGACACATTCTGGAAATACAAAATATTATAGTTAATGTCTCATCGATACACTGTTAGGCCAAAGACAACAAGTATTTAGCTGTAGGACGTACTTACCTCTGAATCATGCCCCTCTTTAACACTGGACACACTGGGCAAGTCCCCAGGGCCCCGTGATCTATGGGGCCTCCTAGTTCCTGTCAGATCGGTTTCATTTACCAGTGACCGATAGAAGTAACTAAAAGTTTCGCGCTCGCTGCCTTTGCACTATTGAATGAATGAATACATGGTGCGTATTTTATTACATTATTTTTTATTTATTTAACTTTTTTTTTATATATTATTATCAAAAAATACTAATGACTTGGTATAATTAAACAGATATCGATTTCAAATATGGAAGGCCAATTGAAAGTTTAATAAAATAGTCCTCTGTCATATTTTATCATCATAGTCATAGATGCCACAATATTCTAAAATGCCCCAGGCCTCTAATAAGTTAAAGACGTCTCGAGGGATGGGTGGTTAGTGAAGTTCTTTTGGATGGTGCTTGGGAACTAATTTTCTAAGGAATGTTAAGAGTTGAATGGAAAGTTAAGAGTAGTGTATGTTAAGGATCGGAGCTTGCTGGGCCAGAGTCAGTCATATTCTTTGTGGCTCCATCCCTTAGGACTGCCATACACAGACCGCTTGAGGCAGTCAAAACCGACTGATTCCAGTAGCTGTATTTGAAACTAGTCTTCTTTGCATTGACATACACAAATTATTTGATCTCTTGGTTTCAACTGCTTGAGCAGTTGTTGTCACTGTCTTCAGGACAACTGCTTGATTCTTTGCTGAGGCCAACAATAACAATACACCAGGGCAGGAAGTATAAATCTCGCAACTGTTCGAGACTTTGTAATCTAAGAAAACAGTATAATGAGGGGTGTACGACCGTCTGCATACAGTTTAACTTAAAGAATGTTCTGCTGAGTGCTGTCAAGCTAATCTGCTAAGTGCAGTCCGGTTTTAGAGTCATTTGTTATAATATTATTCAATATATTACGTTTATTTGATCAATTTTTTTATTATGTTTGTCCAATAAATAGTTTTCAATCCACTGATTAGGTCACAAGTGTTCGGAAAGGGTTGATAACATACCTGCACCATGATGACAGGTGGAGGCACCTTCCCGCACGAGGGGAAGTAAAAGTTGAGGATCTTGTCGTCTACCACCTTCTCGGTAAGTCCCTGTGCCACCATCTTGGCCAGGGTCTTCTCCTTAGACTGAGCCTGACGTGCGAGCTTGGCTGAACCGTGGCCGAAGCGTGCAATGTAGTTCTACGGACAGATTTGTAATAAAGGTTAAACTTTTCTGATAAAACATATCAATCGGCTTGAGATTCTCTTTATTATTTGATAAATTAATTTAATAAAAAGTTTTAAAACAACACTATCTCTAACATCTCATCCCATTCCGTCCTAATGTCCAGTTTCCAATGATAATACTAGAGTTGTTATCTTAGTTGGTTATAAGAACAGTCACCTTCATGTGTGCGATCTGGTCCTGCTCCCAGTTGTACTGCTTCATCTGATTCTCGAGGAGCTCCATGCGGGTGCGCACAAATGCCTCATAGTTGCCCGTGTAGTACTTGAGCCGGCGCTTGCTCATGTGCACGATGTTCGTACACACCCCGTTCAGGAAGTCTTGCGAGTGCGATATCAACACCAGGATGCGCTTGTAGCTGTGGAGTGTCAGCGGATTTATTATAGAACTAGCTCTTAAAACGGAAACTGAAGTTGTTACATTGATACTGGTTATGTGAAATTTTTAATGGCCCTCGATCATTTGTCGTCTTTTTCCACTGTCACTGGAGACTTTATTTGTATTGCTATTTCTTTTTATATCTGTACGCTGATAGATGACGAATGTTATGAATACTATTTGAGCTCTCACCCGAGAGATGCATAAAGGATGTTGGTTATACTATTTGAGCTTTTACCCAAGAGACGAGTAAAGTATTTTGGTAATAAATACTATTACAGTACTTAACTGATAATACTATTGAAATATCACCCGAGTGATGGGTATGATGTTGGTTATACTATTTTAGTCCTTACCCACAAGGCGCCTGATTGATGTTGTTTATGCTATTTGAGCGCTCACTCTAGAGATGGGTGAAAAATGTTGTTAATACTATTGAGCTATCACCCGAGAGACGGGTAAAGGACGTTGGTAATACTATTTGAGTGTTTACCCACAAGGCGGGTGAATGATGTTGGTTATACTATTTGAGCGCCCACTCTTGAGACGGTTGAAGAATGTTGTTAATGCTGTTGAGCTATCACCCGAGAGACGGGTAAAGGACGTTGGTAATACTATTTGAGTGTTTACCCACAAGGCGGGTGAATGATGTTGGTTATACTATTTGAGCGCCCACTCTTGAGACGGTTGAAGAATGTTGTTAATGCTGTTGAGCTATCACCCGAGAGACAGGTAAAGGATGTTGGTAATACTATTTGAGTGTTTACCAAAAGAACGAATGAAAGATATTAATAAATGTAGTACCATTGAGTTCAGTATGATGAATGAGTGAAGGTGAATGATAATACTGACTGTTTGAGCTCTTCTTCGAGCCACACACACGCGTCGAGGTCGAGGTGGTTAGTGGGCTCGTCGAGCAGCAAGAGATGCGGCTTCACGTACAACGCGCGCGCCAGAGCGATGCGCATGCGCCAACCTGTGAGAAAATAGTCAAATATTATAGTTATAATTACATTTATTTTTGTGAGCAAGTAAATTGACTTGTTTGATCAGTCAAAAAATGCACATGGTCTATGGTACAGAAAAAAACGAGTTAAAAGTAAATGAGGAAGCTGGTAGTAACCCATTCCACTCACACGTTTCTAAATTATGGAACCACAGACTCACTGGAATCTAAAGTATAATATTAACCTGCATCTCAGACAAAGATATATAGGAGCATACAGATGATGTAGTCATTAACTGGCCAGAAGCCTTCTAATGTGTAGCAGGACCAGAATAAATCAAATCAAAATGAGAAGGTTTATGTAACAATGGGTGGATACGAGTTCAATTTTGGTAGTAATAGTTCACATTCAAAAAGTTCACGTTTGAGAAGTGCCTATTATAAAAATTATTCATTTTGACAAGTGTACCTATTGTCAAATGCCTATTCTGAACCTAGCCCGCTAGGCTTCATTCGCATATTCCGCCAGATGTAGCTTTGTGCTCACCTCCGGAGAAGTCCTTGGTTGCCTGCGCCTGCATCTCCTTGGTGAAGCCGAGACCGTGCAGGATGTTGGCAGCGCGCGATTCCGCCGTATCAGCGCTCAGGTCGTCCAGCCGGTCATAAACATCCATGAGTTGTTCCTGCGCATCTGGAAACGCCAATACCAGTTTTTATTGACTGTGCAAGAAATATAAGTTTAAGAACCTCAACATTTGATATCCATCTGCTATGGGCGTGCATTACGAATTATGGGCCAAAGAAAAACATAGTCATTAAATCGTCCTAAATCTCCAGCCCTCCGAGAGCAGTCACCTGTTCCAACTCCTAAAAGCTTCGTTGTAGGGGATAAAAATATCTTTCCCTACGATTTACAAACCGTCCGTTGCACCTTGGGCACATTGGGTGGTCGTGACCTTGTTGGTTAATCCTGTCATATGTTTCAAACCTTTTCCGGGCCCTGCCAACTGCATCTGTAACTTACAGACCGATCCCACAATGTAACAAACATTCAACGCGAAATTAACATGTTGTTCGCGCGACTACACTTGCAAACATTTGACGCGGGACTCACTACACTAGACATGCCGCAACAACATGCGCGAAACGTAATCGTGTCCTTATACTGTGTTGCGCGTCATGTCGGGAAGGGACAAAATGTCCCTCGACAACTTTATAAAATAGACACTTCATAAAAAAAAGCTGGTTTTACAACTCATGCATAGAAATGCCGATAGTACACGCGCCAAATGTTTGTGCAAGTACGCAAACTTACTACGTGACCAAAACACAGGACAACCCGCTGGTATGAAGGTTCATACAAACTGCGTCTCTGTTACATTTGGAAGTGTAATATTGACTGTCCTCCCTCCCGATTGCGGGTAGAAACTATATAACTAGCCATACTATATAACTTGTCCCATTGCCTCTAGTGTATCCAAGGCTAGTCTAATGATGGGTTACCGTCGTCCTCGCAGTGCGCCAGCTCCTCCGCGAGCTTCTCCAGCTTGACGCGCTCCTCGTCGACCTCCATGACGCACTGCAGGGCAGTTTTATCTGAGGCCGGCATCTCGCGCGTCAGGTGGAAGATGTCGATGTGGTCCGGGATCGGGACCTCACGCCGTCCCAGCGCGGCTAGAAGGGATGACTTGCCTGTAATAACACCAACGGTTACATTTTTATTTGATAAAAAGTAAAGAGCAAGCTATTCACCTGATGGTAATTACTTAACTAGTTGATGGGAATTAATTTTATTCGATCTTTTATTACTCAGAAAAGAGATGGGCTGTGATTTATTGAATTTTTCATTTGTATGTTTACACGTGGACCAATTTCGTTGCTTCATCATGTTCATCATGTCATGTTTCATGTTGAAGGCAAAAGTGAATTGTTTAATATCACCTATAGTCGGTAGCTGCACTTTATTTAACACAACAACAACATTAGTACAAGGTCAGGGTACGTTATTTCATGGCAACACTTAATTTGTAACTGATTACATGGGATAACGAGGTGGTAATTTTTCAGCTATAATTGAACGAGGCGCTTGTTAACTGCCACGGCCCACGTAAGTACAGAGGCATAACTGCAGACACATGTAACGTTTAAGTGACATTGTAAGTAATTTGCCTTTCAAAGTAACAAACAATGCCTCGGAATATTAATTGCTGGTGGCATTGCAACTGTGATTTGTCTGAGCGCTGTAAAAATGTCCGCCCCTCGGAAATGAGGGTGAATCAAACTGCAATTGAGGGACATCAGAAATTCAAAGTCATTAATGGACATAAAGCGGTTCAGTCGCCATCAACGAAGTCTGACTATTACATTTTGTTGCGCTCTGGCCTGCACACTTGTGCGAGGAGCTCTCTAATTAATCAGACGGTCACTTGCAGTTTGACACTATTAACTGCTCACCATTTTAAGCATGGAGGAAGACTCAATTTCAAATGGAGCGAATTCCAAATCACGTAATGACCTCGGAGAAACCCCGGTCCCGGTTTTGGAAGATTATACACAAGGAGAAAGTGAACAGGGCTTTGCACCGAGCCAGGATGGACGAAACATAGATGAACAGGTGCACGAGATGCTTGAAGAAATGTACGGAAAGATGTACAGAGGGCCAAGAGTGAGTTTCGATGACGGCATGATGTCAATTGAACTAAGTGAAGTTTACGCAAATATCAACAAACGTCCGAGAGTATGTTCCGCTGGCGACACGACATCAA
The DNA here is from genome assembly GCA_912999815.1 of Campaea margaritaria. NCBI lineage: Eukaryota > Metazoa > Arthropoda > Insecta > Lepidoptera > Geometridae > Campaea > Campaea margaritaria. Next base: position 16,623,381 of record OU538788.1, read on the forward strand.
AAGTACTAAGTGAAACGTACAGAAATAAGAAAAAACGCCCCAAAGTAAGTTTCGCAAAAAACACGAAATCAGACGATCTAAGTGATTCGTTACTCTCATCTGATGACGAACTTATCGATTGGGGTGCGGTCATGCCGCTAAAGACCCTCTTACAAGGGGACACGCAAAAATGTGAAGACATGAGTGATAAGGGGAAGAAAAAGGCCAATGATAAGGGTCCGTCGAACTGGTTTTCGTTTATTATAAACATTTTCAAGAGAAAATGATTTATTATTATATATTAGCAAGTACAAGTAAGTAGCTGCAGAAGATAATGTAGAAAAGAAAATAAAAGAAAAATCTTAATTTGCTACAACGCACAAAAATATTCGTCGGTGATGCTCTTGATTTGCTGAAAATGCACGTAAGTTTAGGATTGATTTAATCCAATAAAGCTGGCAAATTTTGAAGTAATTGTTTTTTTTTTTTGAGCACAGACATTCCCAATGAATTTGAATCTAAACCTATGGATACAATTTGATACAGTTGTCACAAATTGAGTGCGTTATTTTAACCATCATAACATTATTTTGGCGTGGGGGATCTGCCCAAAAATGTTCGTGCGTAATTTTCTACTTGTGTCAGTGACAGGTTTTTCGCAACATCACCTAAGTGGATGTCCGGTATTAGGTTAAAATTAAATGGAAATTCTCAAATAACTAAAGTCTGGATAGGATACGACACCGTTTTAAAATGTTACAGGTTTTCTTGATAAGTAGCTTATTTTGAGTCTCTTTGTCTTAATCAATGTACAGACCGTTTGTTCTTTACTGCTTTAGAATTAGTATAGACAGAATCTAGATTTATCCGTGAAAATGAAAAAAAACTGCACAGGATGTAAATAATGTATACCAAATAAAAATTATATGTTAAAATACCTTTAAAAGTCTGAAAAATAAAAGAAAATCAACGGCAATTCGTAACAATTGTCGCAATCATTTTCCAGAGGTTTCTTTTGAAACTTTTAAGTTTTACTGAGAATTGTTTTAGAAAATTTCCACACAATCCACACAAAGGTTTGGAAATTTCGCTGAAGTTGTACAAATGCCGTTTTCTGAAACATTGCTCAACCTACGAAGACCAACAAAGACCGACGCAAACTTTGGTACTTTCCTCCTCTGGTCGTTAATGTCACATGGCATTTTCACTTTAAGCAACTTTTCCAAGGCTTATTACCATTCGCCCGTAGCAACGAACAAAGGAGTAGCCCTCTCAGTTGTAAATATATAATTATGTTGTCGTATTTTGCAATTATTCTATACGGTTACGGAGGGCGAGCCACGAAATTGTACTGTTTGTGGGGTATTCTATCGGTATGGTATATGAAACATACTTATTATTCCAAATTATAATACAAAATTATTATGTAGAAACAGCATTAACGGCCTCCGTGACGTAGTGGGTGACGAGCCGACTGCGCCGCGTGAGGTTGCGAGTTCGATTCCCCCGCAGGACTAAAATATGTGTGAACCACGGGTCTTTGCTGTGAGTCTGGGTGTTGTGCGTCATCCGTCGGTCGCCGCAATAGAAAAATATTTGTGTATAGTATGTTTAACTAGTGAAAGTACTATTTTGATGTATGGTTGCATTAATAGTACATAAATACATTTCCCAAGCTGATACGGTTTACTAAATAATAATGCAGACGATCAAATTCTATTCGATTTAATGTCTTCACACTCATTGTACGTTAGAGAGATGCAAAGCATTATTAATTAATTATTTAATAACTAGTTCAAATTAACATGATCATTAACATCAGTATTATCATTGAAAACGGGATATTTACTATGTTTAATACATGTTTTGAGTTCATGGATAAATAGTTGACATCTATATTTTAACTTTAACACTGCTGAGCTGATTTTCTTGTCTAGCCACGAGTGCGGCTCTGCACACCACAGTTGTTTTCAGCAGTGAACGCGTTAACATAATTTTCTAAGATACAATTTCCGTAATGAATCATTTCATTTCGAATTGTTAAATATTACGCGGCGCGACATTGACTTTCAAATTACTATTGTTTGGCGGACACTCAAGACACTCTTCCAGAGGATTCCTATCACAAGTATACCACATGCTATGTTGTGAGTTGTGACGTCATCATCTGCAGCCTGTTATAGACCACTCCTGGACATAGGACCCCTCTAGAGCGCAGCGACTGCTCTAAGGTCAGACATTTAGAATATCAGAATTCTAGGATAGTCAATGTAATTTTTTACCACATAGGTCCTACACCGGCCATGAGAGTTAAATGACTCGATCCAATGATATAATCAACCTCAAGAGGGTTGTGAACACAAGCTGTGTAGATAATGTTGGTTGATAGATAATATTATTGCATCACCCTGACTAGGATTCCCCGCATATTGGGAATCAAGACGTATAAGTACCATAGAGACTTCATAACAAGGCTCAATAGGCCATAACAAGCTTGCAATACTCGTGACACAAATTCGAACTGCCTATTGAGACCATTGAGCAATTGTCGATTAATTGCATCTACAGGCACATATCAATGCAAGGTCATAATTTGTCCGAGATTCTCTTTGCAAGCTCGTGGTAGTCCCATTTCTGGAACATCATACACCAATACTGATATTACAAACAAACTTGTTTAGTAGGCCTCTTCTGCAAGAGACCGCCTGGGGAAGTACCAGATATTCATCTGTCAAGCAGTAGTGTGCAAACATTACCGTGTTCTGCTTTGAAAGGCAGTTCCCAGCGAAATTACTGGGCATATGAGACATAAGAACCAATGTCTCAGGGTGAAGCACAGTGCAGTGCCAATACACAGTCTAATAAAAAAAACTGAGGCCTATTATTATGCTCATTTTCATATAAAAACAGTGCAAATGATGTAAAGTATTAATTTTTTTCATACTAGAGAGTACATAGCGAGGCCTGCCCAAAACATAACTTTTTTATCTGTTACTCAAAAATGCAATCCATTTCATCAGAAGTCATAAAACTATGAATTGACAAATTTAGAGCCTGGAATGCACCTGTTGAAGGCAATGTCTATGATTGTAAGTTTTACAGCATTGGTTATAGCACATTCCAGAAATAACATATTGATTAGAGGCACCAAATGGGAGTTCATTTTTATTCGTTGAGCATGCCTTATCAAGGCCTCATGCATTTTTAGCTAGGTTTAGCAGTGCCTTGCATTGGTGTTGTTTCATAAGGTGTTTCAACTGAGTCGTTGAGAATTATCATTGAAAATGGCTTTCTGTTTGGGGCTTTGGATTAATTGACTCCTTATTGATGGAGGGTTTTACAAAAGGGAAACAGCTTCACATACAGCTTTGATGCCAATGGGGATGATAAGTCTGCAGGCAAGATAGATGTATAATTTAAGATTCCGAAGAGATTCTTTGAACTTTTTTGTTAGAATACCTTAAGTTTTGACAAAATTAACGGTAATAGCTATGAAAAATGTGTAAAATATACAGAGATAGCACTTTAGATACTTACCACATCCATTAAGTCCTACGAGGCCATATCTTCGGCCGCAGTTAAGCTCCAGCAAGGTGTCCTGGAGCAGCTCACTGCCGTAGAATGTGATAGAAAAGTTTGCTATCTTGACGTCTCGGGAGCGCGGATGCACCGCCAAGGAGCCGGTACACGAGCGGGCTTCAGCATTGATCTTCGCTTCAGCCTCAAGCTTCAGACATAGTGCCTCTGTGAATATAAATTATGATACGGTAAGCATTTCAGCAAGCCTGATGTAACAGCCATACTAACTTAATAATTGCTGTTTTATTAAACACATTCACACCTGAGGCGATTTCTTGTCTAGCCAGGGGTGCGGCTCTGCTCACTTCATAGTGTTTTCCCAAACAACAAACACAACTGTTGTGTTTTCCTACACTCTCCTCAAGTTATGAAAAACACAACAGTTGTGTTTTCAGTACTGAGCGTGTTAAATATTCTGATTTTACCACACACACACTTGTAATAGATTTAAAATGACAGCTATTATTGAACTGACCAACAGAAATTCATAAATCCATGAAAAAAAAACTTGTTAAGAAACGTCATCAAACTTTCTCTCTAGAGACCTCTTTGGAATGTAACGGTTCAGTGAACATAGAGTTCTGGTTGTTTTGTCGATTTCTTAGTTGAGATTGCAACAAGGAAATAAAAGTACAGTACAATTGGTCATGCATTTCACAACAATCAGAAAAGTGTTCACCTAGATACTAAAGAGTTGGAGATTTAGCTTGCAAAATATTTTATAGCAGCTCATTATAACTTTGTCTGCACAGTATACAATTAAAATTTTACAGGAGCTCAGAAAAATTACCATGTGTGGTTTCTTTGCTACACTGTGGTAAATTAGTTTTATGTTGTCATTATCTCATGGCGTGAGAGCTATTAAATTATAATTATTTTCCTATAATAAGCGATTACGTAGGTCGGTAGAAACCCCAAGAGGTAACAAAACTTCTACTACTTACTTAAAAAATTAGGTTACAATTATTATTGTGGGACAACTTCTAACGACAAATGTGTGATTATTATTTTCGGGAACTAGGCGGCTGAACGCCATTAATTACAGGAAATGAGCGTAGTTAGTACTTAGTGTTACCTTCGGCGGTGATTTCTCGTTCCTCTTTGCCGTTCGAGGTTCCATTCTCGTCCGCGTTGTTGACCTTGGCAATGGGCTTCTTACTCCTGTTGGTGGCCTGGTCCTTCTTCTTCTGTGCCGCCCGCTTTTTTGCGTCAGATGGCATCTCTAAACGAACATAATAATTTTCTGTTAAATATCCCGTTCCACATCATACTTAGAAAATTATGTTTTTGTTATTCTACCAACTACCACTTGGCAACAATCAAATCCTTGATTCGCGCGTTTAACTAATCACTGAATAACGGTACAAATGTAGTAATATTTTTACCTAAATTATAATTATTGGATGTTACAGCAAGTCGTCCGCGTCTCTATGTACACGTGCTGCATTGAAAAGAAAGAAAGACCAGTGTTTATCAGTGTTGCCAATCAAAACAAACTAAATATTAGCCTATCAACCTTAAAAACAATAAAAGGAGTAAGTTACTAATAATTCTTTATGATAATGAATAAAAATGTTTAAAATCCCAAAAACGCGCACCTTCACCACTTTCTTTTTTTACTCGACTATTTACTGACTGGAACTTGACCATTTGAATAATATCAACGTAAAATCTAAAAACTGCATAAATACTTTAGCGAAAAGCAATAAACAAGCGGAGCCAATATGAAAAAAAATGGTTGTCAAGACTGACATTGACAGCACAGAGGACTGAAGTCTGACAGTTCGACAAACACATTTTTCGTTCTGTTTTAAGTTTTGGCTTCGCATGTTTTGTGTATTCAGTGGCAAAGATTTAAATATTATTCGAGTACCTATAATAATTATTTATCTACTATGGAGGGTAGAGGTAAGGAATAGTATTATTGTATGGGGAATAAGTTGAAAAAGAATTCAGCTGTCAGTGGTACTTAAACAACAGTTCAAAACGGCCCATAATGGACCGGAATCGAACTTGTCGCTTCACGCTTTGCAGACGGATCATCAGTCACACCTACACCACAAATACGGTCAATTTAATAAATTTTATTATACTTAATATCTGTTCTGTCTAAAAGCTGCCTGGTTTATAGCTAGGTTAGGATCCTAAAGATAGGAAAACCACCTGGTGTAAAAAATGAAGTCTCCAGAAACTTACCTAATGGTATTCTCTTAAATAATAATAAAGTTGCCTATTACTACTTTAGACAGGTTCCTATCTTTCTAGATGGATGAGGTCGCAGGTCACAGGTAAGCGTTCTACCACAAAGTAAACCGTAATTTCCTAGGCATTTAATGTCACCTGCGCCTCCTAACGCCGCGACGGCCGATACTACCAATGGCAACGGCTCTCCGGTTGCTATAGTTTGCCAGCAGTTGTCGGAGGCCCTTAGGCTGCCCGATGAACTCCGACTCCAGAGGCCGGCGCCACGTCCCTCGACAGGCAAGTAAGGAAGAGACGATAGATGGGTACCTAGGGTACCTTTAGCTAAATAATTAACAACGCCGGTAAATGTAGCATAGATATATTTTATTAGTTAACAGATTGAACACCAAGCAAAGAGCGCACACATCCATTTTATTGTAAAATGTAAGGAAGGAAGTGAATAGATAATAATATTATTATATAATTTATAGTCATTAATAACAAGTAATTAAACATTTCTATAAACTTCTAAATTCTAAGCAATGTTACCTATCTATCTACAATTATTACAACATACAAATTTAATGAATTATTTAAGTACCCACCTACTTAAATATAGTATTATCAGCATCATAATAATTATTCAACAATAATTTAATAATTATTTATTGTACAATTTATTGTTGTTTCATATATTGCTTATAATCTTGATATTTATGTCATCTCCTATTTTTCAATAATGGACTAATAGGTAGGTAAGTGTGTAACTACTTATAAATATATTATAACTAGATAGGTAAATATTTAAATGTCAATAAATAAATAATCCATTAAAGAATTAGCCCTATAACTATCGTACGTACATTAAGAAGTAATAAATAATTAAATGTCTTTGAAATACTATGATTAGGTGTGGACAGTAATTATAATGTTATTCGTGAACCTATTACGCAAATTATGTAGGTAAGCTAGCTAATTAACATAAAACATCAACATGTGGAATATTAAAGGGTTAACAACAAAACAGAATAACTTACTGTTACTTTTTTGCAAAATATCTCGGGTACCTTTCGATAGCCTGTTCAAACTCGAACACAGAGGTACAAACCACAAAATATTAAAAAAAATGTTCAGTTAAATTGTTTTGTAACCCTTTAAATCCGTGGAGGAAATTTTGCCTTAGCTAACCCTTAACTTGAACCTAGAGTATGCATATCACAGTACTGCTTTAGCACGAGCTAAACAAACATTAAAAAAAGCACGGCCATTTTAACTTCGAATTTACATAATACAAAGTGAATACTGAACAAAGTCTAAATAAAATATAGATTTACAAGTAAATACTATTCGTTGTTTATATTTTGTAGTTAGCAGGCGCCCACCATGGAGCAAATGCTCATTACCGGTTAGCCTGTCACAATAATTTTAAATGATTTTAATATGTTTTATAATATATATTATGTAGAACTACCCTACTTAATAATGGAACAATAATTTTTATAATATTATTTCAAATAGCAAAAATATACCTATTACAATAAAATAGCTATAAAATGCAACTTTTATAAATATAATATATTTATTTGTGTGTATCTGTGTATGTAATTCCAAATATATTTACTATATTATAGTAACTGCTGTTTAATTTTATCTCTAGTCTGCCAAATGACATATCTAGCTTAGCTAAATAATAAGCAGAATAAGGTACACGTCATTATATTTAAAGCCCGCCCACCAGTAACGTCGCGCCGTGTCCGCGCTTATAGATAAATTAAGACCGTATTTATTCATATTCTGACGGTCAGTACTGACTTCAGTTGTCCGTAGCTAGGGCGCGGCTAGGGGTCAATGCGTTTCTAAATGCGTGCAGTTTCCATGGCGATAGTTACGGACGATCGACGTCGGTACTTACCGTCAGGGTAAATACGGTCTAATAGTCCATTCACCACGAAGTCAGTTTTATTGCCACATATATAAAATATATTAGTGCAGTGTGCACCATCGTTTTTGTTCGGAGCGCTTTACCGCGTAAGCTTTGAATTAGTTTATTCACTGCTTCCCCACTGTACTCGAGTACACGAGTGGGAAAGCTAAGACTCAGCATAACCACTTATATTGTTGCTGGGGGGAATGTGATTTTTATCTTTTACTCAAATGTTTAATTTAGCAGTGGTTCCATGTTCCATCAGTTTCTGGGCAGTGGTAGATATCCGATTGGATGATAAATGGCAACCCAGTGCATTTATTACAAATACAGTGCTGTTTAGTTAATTATTTTATTTTTAACTCACTGAACTCCACTCTATCAAACTTTCCCCACTGAATTGAACCCAATACAAATCTGAATTCTTCAATCGACCGTTCTCATGGTTCATATGGTGTTACATTAAAGGATACCTGTCCTTAACACGGTCCTAGGGGGATTTACCCTCATTTCGAATAGTCTCAAGCGCCAAGTGGTTCCGATCCAGCGATACAAATATAGAATTTTTTACTATCTAACAATAAAATATTCTACGTCTATATTTCCAATTAAAACCGTTTATTTGACTGTTTGCTGGTTTATATCAATCATGTTTCGTAACTTTCACGCAGCAGCATAGCTAAGTACATGGTACGTACCCATACCTGTTACCCCTTTATTTGTAAAAGTTATCGAACGTAACTTAGTACTGCGCAGTACAAAATTGTACTGCGCAATTTTATCAAGCAATAGATAACTTTTTATGAATAAAGGGGCTAAGGTATATTTTATATAACCTTTGCTTCTATGCCTGGGTATAGGTAGGTACATGCTTAATAGTCATGTAGCTGTGAATAACATTCCTAGTTCCTGGGCTATTACAATACGTGTATTATCATAGTTTGCCTGAAATGTCCTGTACTGGATTGCTTTCTGTTGATACAGCTGCAGACACTGCGGCCGGCACAGGCGCAGTATTGTCCGTTTATTATTCTAAAGAAATACCTTGTTCACTTTACTTGTCATGTCTACAAATTCTTTATTCCATTTTTTTTGTCACCACTCCCTACGTGAAACGTCGATCACAGGATTTTATTATCATTATTATCAGAGTGAGAAAGAGAGAGTGAGAAAGAGAGAGAGAGAGAGAGAGAGAGAAAGAGAAATAAATTTTCAAGATATTCTAATTATAGTTAAGTAACGTTCTAGTTAGATTATTGCCAATTTATGTGATATAGATAAAGCTATAGTAAGCAATACATTTCTGGGACATAATTTCTTACAAACGACATTGTAACATATTCGTCCTTAGAAAATAAGAGTAGTACTAAAAGTAGCAAGACTGGTATGGCACGGATCACAGTCAGTTGCAATAAACTAAGGGACTTAGTACCTTTCCACAACTAAGTTATCGATCGATTCCATCAACACACTCAACTTAACATTTAGTGCAATAAATTCAATTACGATATTGTTTCGTAATCGAAAGCCAACGGAATCCCTTTATCTTAAACCGCTTAAAATTTTACGTTCGAGACGAGATGATATATCGAATAAAATCGATTCGGCTTTTTAATCGAATTCTCTATCGCCTAGCTGTGTAGATGGCGCCACTGCCACATGTGCTAAGATCTTGCTCAATCACTTAAGTGTTTCGAAGGAAATGTTTATCCATTTCGATTCATTTATTTGTTTCATCCATTACTCTGGCAGTAATACCTCGCACTCTGAATGGTCGGTAGCTCGTCCAACAATACATTATCCAATTTTTTAAAGTTTAGGAATTTTATCCTTTGAGTAATATCATAAATCTATCCTATAATAACTAAAAACTATAAGAATTGTAAACTAGCTAACAATGAGGATCGTTATTTATTCTACATTCGACTACAACACTCGTAAAGGCAATAAATATTATTTTAAAAGTCTATCTAAGTATAATATAATAATTATCGATTAACATTTCAATGAGAAAACAGCTTGATATAATATAAATAATTATTTATGTATGTAAAAGTCACAACAATAAAATATAATGTGACAGCGCAACAGTAGCAGAAAATATATTCTTTATAACAGTAAATATAATAATATAAGATTCTCGGATGTACATACTAACATTGATTTGAACACATCGTTTGCAATACACATCACACTAATGGGAAACATCGAGGGAGTGGGAAATCAGTATTATATAATACAATAAACGTTCACTTAAACTATTAATATTGCTCAAATTACGCCTCTCCATATTATCTATACGTATCTCAGTCAATAAGTATTTATAAGATTCAGCTTTACGAATATTCGTCCAAAGCAATATTGAATTATTATCTTTATAGAAAAATATTCTTTTATGACGAACATCTAACAATTACTATGAAATAAGTTGACATCTTCATTATTACTTTGAGTCAATGGGATAGTCCGAAAATCTTATTAAACTTATAGTTTGTATATAATTGTAATTTCTTCTACATATAATATTGTGGTGTCACGAGTTTACATTGTATAAACAATACATTTTTTTAAATTTGTATGCTAAAATAATCTCCGATTACAATTGACAATTTTATTTGCATAAAAAATTTTGTGCTTCCGCTTGTATAAGTAGGTACATATTTTTTCGTAGTTAATTTCCTTCACTTGCCTAATTAATTTATGAACAGATTGTACATTTTCTTTATAGCATCATAGAATTTAGGGCCGTTCCACACCAGCGCGTTTTCACTGCTATTTCCGTGGTATTCATTACAGTCGCTAGTCTTTTATCTTCGAGGCTACAATGTACTAAGTGTTATTTATATTTCGAAGTATTTTTTCTTTAATTTTTTACGTGGTTTCAAGTTTCGCGAAGCTTTGAGGAACTTCTTAGTTTCGCGAAGCGTTGAGGAACATGTGTAAAGCTTTGAGAAGCGCCGAGTCACTTGTATGAGTCAAGGCGCGTAGTTGTGCTATGGAAACTCTTTGATGAAGAGCGAAGAGATTATTCTACGGTCGGATAGTAAGTCTTGTACACTGGAGCACTAAGCCTAGGCGGACGATAAGCAGTTAACTATTTAGGGTCATCACTATTTAGTTTCATATATTTTTGAGTCAAAAAATTGTCATAAAATTTGTGCGAGTCTCAATACCTCTGTATAATTTCTTCGTGACATCAAAAAGGTCTGGACTCTTACTCCTATTATCAAGCCTTTCAACCCTTATTTTAACCGTTTCCCCTTTCATGTTTTTGGATGACATACGGCTGCGTTCACAACGGAAGATTGGGGTTATAGACTAGACTGGTTAATGAGTGGCCACGGATATAGCAGTTTTCTACATTATCATGTATGCAGCAGTATGCAGTTTTGTCCCGACAGTCAATACTGCCTGTCAGAATAAGGCTAAATACTACCTTAAACGTATATAGGTATAGGCACGATTATATTGCTGGCGACAACGCTGTTGAGAAAGGCCCCTTAATTTAAACCTAATAGGTCTTCTCTTGAAGACGTACCTTACTTTACTCTAATCACAGCTTTTTAGCATTTTTGACGAAACGTTAATTTTTTTGAACTTTTTCGTTTTTTCTCCACCTTAGCGTTTAACCACAATCTCACGTGTACACAACATTCGTTAATATATAGGAAACATTTAGAAGGCTCTTTTGATACTCCTGTAGAGGAGAAAACACAACCATTAAATTATTGATTTCCCAGCCCTAACACTAACGCTCAACATAAACAATAACAAGAAACATTTCAATGATCCGACTAAAAATCAACGAAACATGCCAATCATCCTACTAAAAAAACGTCAACTCAAATGGAAATAAAATAAAAGAAAAGAAATGAATAAAAAATGACAAACATTTATTAATCACAGATGCATCCGAGCCTCGCCTCGGCCGGCGGCGGAGCGCCCTTGACGACACGACGCCACTTCAACAACTTAACAAATGCAACCGAACACTTAGTGCCACATTGTATAGAGTAATCAATAATAATAATATGTCAAGCTTAACAAGAACGTCCGAGCTAAAAATTCATCTAATTAAAATACGGAATAATTAATTGTAAATAAATAAGTCTTAGCATCCGCGAGAGCTATCTACAAATCAAATGCATTTTGCTAATATGCTTAAATTAGAATGTGATGGGAGTGGACGCGATGGCGCGGGAAGTGAGCAGGCGCGAGCGTGACGCGAGCGACGTGGACGCGTCACGTCATGTTGACGCCGAGGGAGCGTGACGCGTACTCGTACACCACGTACGAGATGGACACTGCGGGAATGACCTTGATGAAGTTAGGTGTGATCCCGCGGTACAGGCCGGTCAGGCCCTCTCGCTGGACGATCTCGCGGAACACGCCGCGCATCGTGCCCTCCACGCCTTTGATTGCCGTCTCTGGAATGATACAACAACCGCTTGAAGGACTTGTTATGTGAATACAGCGACTCCCTGAGAATAGAGACGTTTTTATTAAATCGATTATTATGATGCTAAACACGGCTGTGTAGCTAGACTGCGTCATAGAGTTGATATAGGCCACATGGCATTGGTGGGAAGCTGTCTTCTAATAAATAGATAACGTAGCGCTTACTATCAGGGATATGAGCTGCAAATTTCTTCATTCATTTGTGTAAAATTAATATGTTTTTACGGTGTGAAAACTTAATTAGCAATATAAGCAAACGTGAGGAGGGAAGATGAGAAATGGCGACGCGATTGTGGCTCAATGTTCATAATGAGTCAGGCTAATAATGAGTCAGAAATCATTATTTTATGGGCAGCATATTTGAACCGGATCTTAGGTAAATTAATCACAACGCAACGTCACTATTAACCCGTCGCTCATTGCACATCATATGCGGAATTTTATACTTGTACTTTTATCTTTTTTTTTTTAAACAGTTATCCTTACACTAGGACTACACTTCTGAAATAATTCTCGGGTAGTTACGTGGGTTAAGGAAAGCCTCGTGTTACCTAACGTAACGTTACACAAACAGAAACATAAGTTACTTTAATCCCGTGAAAAACCCGCGGTCCACAAAAGAATTATATAGGCGCACCGCGTACCCTATACCTAGTACAGACTAACCCAAACAAACAATAACAAAACCAGTTATTCATAGGGGGAAAATTCCTAATCTGATAAGAGGCGAACGAGGAAATATGATCATAAACAATTATAATATACATTGATAACGTAAACAAGAGTATTGTTAAAGGCGCGGGGCTTCGCTATCAACTGTGTTATACGATGTGTGTACTAGACTCGATTGTTTGTTTGAGTGACAGACGGACGAACGGACTCGGAACGGACGCAGTGATCAAATAACTGTTACGTAACTCTTCTGTTTTTAGCGAATGATGCAGTGCCGACCTCTGGTGCCAGACTCTGTCACCACCTCCCACTTGGCTGACGCTGTTATCAATCGTCAAAAACGTTACCTTAAATAAGTTTTAAAAAGAAAAATGATTTTCCAGTCGAGTTTTCATAATATACTTATATGGCACTGCAAACCGATCAAAACGAGCCCAAACACCATCAATCTACTGTTAGTCAATGAGGAGTTCCGTTGTCTACCTTCCGTCTCTATCACCAGATCAGCTCGCTGTCATCATAATATTGTATTGTCATCAGTACTTGACAGGCATGCAAAATTTAATCTCATGCGGTTTCAGGATACCTGCTTCAAATTTGAGTTGCAAGATTGCACCCGCACAAACATAGTTACATACATATACATTGCAAGTTAAATGGAAGTTTGTAAAAGAGAGGCAATAATAAATGAAGACCAGAACTCTCACCTTGTGCCTGCAGCCGGGTCCTGATCAGCGCGAGCGGGTACGAACAGACCTGACCGAGCGTACACGACGCGCTGCCGCACGCGAGCAGCAGCAGAATCCCCGGTTGCCCGTTCGCCTGGTATTTGCTAATGTACTTCTTTTTCAGAGTCTCATACACGGCCAGGTCGATCCCCGCGTACGGGACAATCCCCAGTATATTTGGAATGTAACCCTTGTAGAAGGACCTCAAGCCCTCCCTGATGTAAATCTTTCTCGCCGCGTCCACTATACCACTATATTGCCCCGTTTTCCTTAACGCTAATCTTGTCTTTAGCACCTCTAGGGGGTAGATTATGGTCTGGCTCATTCCGCCCGCCGTGGCGCCCGCTATGAAGCGCTCGTGGATTTCTAGGGGCAGGTCCCGCTGGTCGCCCTTGATGAGTCGCTTTATTTGTTCGTAGGCCATGAACTTGAGCGCCGATTCTGGAGCTATCTTTATGACGTTGATGCCGTTCCCGCGCCAGAGGCCGGTGATACCGCCTTCGCTTATCATCTTCGCTAGACACTTGCTCATGTGTTCTCGTGCCGGATTCACCTGAAACACGGAAGCGGCGGTTGATTATGCAAATACTGATAAACGCTGAATGAAGGGTGTTTGATAAAGTTAGCAGTGGCCTTGAGTGCGTGTGATTTGATGTCTCGCTGTTACGGAATTGGCATTTGAGCTCGTATCATTGCAATGTTGTCTTACAAAAGGATTGTTTTGATTGATTACACGAGGTTTTCGGAGCCTTGTCGAGCTCGCTTTTATAAACCTTTAAGACTTTGTCTCGTCACCTGACCTTATCTAGATATATTAATAGAAGTGCGAATGAATTGAGCGTTTTATCAAAGGAAATGTATAAACATAAGCGATGCACAGCATTACTCGATAGTTTTAGCTAGAAACTCCTTTGATGCTACGGTTTTCGTTACAACTATTCAGAACTGAACAGGAACAGGTTTAAACGGAGGGTATCGGGAAGATTTATTGATTCAAACAAGACATTAAGTGCACTTTTATCCAGCCCTGGAGAAAATGGAAAGATAACAATAGACTCACGTGGATGAATAGTGATGATTGCTCAAGCCAGAAGAAGAAAACAATAAGGAGTATTTGATAGATGTTGTATTATACAACTCACCTGCAGAAAAACTTTTAGCCTATCTAGCGGCGCAGTGCAAGTCCGACTGAACGCGCCAGCGATACCTCCAGCCATTAGGTGTCTCCACCATTTGCCAGTCTGTAGCTCGTTTTGTGTGAAGTCATCAGGAACGTTCATATCCTCGCCAATGTCCAGGTACTGAAAAAGAGGGAGACAACAGATCAGTTCTATGCCACTTGTATGAGCAAAATTACGATTGCTCTTTTATAGAAGGGTGAAAAAAATTGCACAGAATAGGCAACGCAATAACGTCCTAAATATTAAAACTTGCAGATGCCCATAGCCATTTACCATCAGGCGTATCCTGAGCTCAGCCATTTTATCATATAAAAAAAACTTGATTGGAGTTATATTAAGACGTATGGCATCTACTAAAACTTGTCTAAGTTTATCCAGCTTTAGATACCAGTAATTGTATTTGAAGTTATTTTTGAATCGGTTTTCTTAAGAATTGGGGGCTGTATCGGTTATTAGTAGGTCGTCGATGCTTTGCCATTTAGAAATGGCTGAGCTCAGGTACGCAAATAAAACTGCCGCGGGACTCGTCATTTGACACAGTAGAATGAGAAACGTTAAAGTACCCACAGCAAGAACATAAAGAGTATGGCAGGCAGCGCCGGCAAAGAGAACTGATCCGATTGACCTTGACTCCGTAGGGAACGAGAGATCAAAACCGTTCAGCCACTCCAATGTCCAAGTGAAATCGGCACGCAATCTCGAGCATGACAGCACTCATTAATGAGGTAACTCGATAAGCATCCGCAAATAAAATTACAAAGCCAATATTGAGTCAATTGATCGGTTTATCATACTGCCGGCGCTTTTGAGTCATGATTGGATACAGCTCATACAGTCCATAGGAAGTGGATGAAACTGGATTCACTTAGGTGGTCCGAAAGTGTTTTTCAACTGGGTTTAAATAAGTTGGGAAATAAAAAAATATATTATTTTTTTAAAGTCTAATATGGCATAGGCTTCACAGATCTGCTACAGGGTCACGATAGGATTTGGAGAAAATTTTCTTTGAGGGTTATATAGACGGAGCTAACCAGGCGGACAATATAGCTCTATTACCAAGGTTAACGATGTTCTACATCAAGGATTAAGTCGCTGTCCGATGGGCTGTTCAATTGATGGGGTTGGAAAAGATACTTCATCAAGAACTATGATCATAATGAGGAACCAAGCAATGAAGCAGAAGAAGCCATTACCCGGACAAGATGTCTCCGACTCGGGATGATGACATCCAAATTGAAGATATAGGATTATATAAATGCGAAAGATTATAAGAATGTTTGAATGTTTGTTCCTCTTTCACGCAAAAACTACTGAACGGATTCGAATGAAATTTGGAACACAGATAGTTTGTAACCAGGATTGAGTAATAGGGTACTTTTTATCCCGAAGACAAAACGGAAACTACGCGGGTGAAGCCGCGGGGCGCAGTTAGTATAATATAATATTCCACTATTACATTAGACAAGGCGCCTAGCATGACGGGTAATGTGAATATATTAATGTATCTCCTTTTATCAAGTTGGTGTGATTGGGAACTTGACCAGGGGCTCCCCTTTACTAGTAGTCACTAACCCTAACAATGTAAAACATCGACAAATAACGACAATGTACTGCTATTTCTAATTTTTGTACAACTAGTAATTATTGACTGGTAAAATGAAGTAAAGAATATTATGGGCAAGTAGTATATCTACTGTTTACTACAATATATTATGCTTATTACGCAACAGTGCGAAATTTTAATAATGACGAAAGACTAATTTAAATTACGCAGAATTAATTTTAACAAACTCTGAGATAATTCACCGAATGAGCATGAAGTTGTCTGATTTGAAAGCGTTTAATTTTAAATGTGAATCTATTTTTCTAGGGTCACCGGTTAATCTAGGGTAACGATAATGTTTAAGACGCACATATCGATTATTTGACTCTGAGTCGAAGATAAAATCTACTAACAAAAATAGACTAATTAATACTCAAACGCATTCTACACTTAGAATAACAATCTAAAATATCCCTACACTAGTCTACCAGTCTACCGCTACCAGTTCGCAACGTTCCCAAAATGCTGGCAGCATTGCCACGTTGTATGGCAATTGTCTTTGGGCAAAATAGAGGCCAGCATTTTGGTCACCTGTTTTAGGTTATAATTTTTTTTTATTCAATTAGTTTTACTGTACAATAAGTCATACACTAACATGGAAATTGAGTTGATGACGTAACGAGTAATACTGATAGTTTGATACTAACTAATCCATTATGACGTAATGACAGCGATAATTTTGTTCGTATATCAATACAATACTTATTAGCGTTACTAATTTCCATTATGTTTACGTGGTCAATGCATAGCGGATCGTCTTCCTCGTAGCACGGGGGATTGTCAAATTCATCTTTAACCCGTCTTCGTTTTATATTTGAGCTCCACAGTTTCATTTTGAATTTGAATTGTTCAGTCTGTGGGGAATAAATTATAAATACTGCGTGAAATGGATTACAGTAATATTCACCTACCAGTGTTAAGGTAGAACGTTAGGCATATGGCGGGAAATTTGATTACAAGCAGTTTTTTCGTTTTTAGAGATAGACTTAGGGTTCTCGCCCACTATTCGTCAAAGTCCAAGACTTATCCTCGCTTTTTACCAGATGTTTTTTTTCTACAGTTAAATAGAATTGTAATTTTACATGCCCGCCAAGCTCGGTTGACAATACAAAATAATTTCGACAACGAGCTGATCTGATGGTGGAGATGCAAAACATCGGAAGTCCCCGGAGATTTATAGTAGATTTATGGTGTTTGAGCTCATATCGATCAGCTTGCTGACCACAACGCAGAGATAAGCTCTATTTCTTTAGTCCGGTTTTAGTGCTCAACCGACCGCCCGCGCCGCGCGCCGGTGCGTACGTCAGTCGCGCTTGTCATTTGTATGAAAATTCACAAGTCGTGACAGTGAAATAACGCATATACATATTGCATAAATAACGCATATACGCAGTGAAACATATTAACGCGTTCAGTGCTACACTGTTCGGTAGACCGACCGTACGGATGCGCGTATTATCGTCAACAAAAATCGAACCTACTAGTAGGTTCGAAAAGATTTTTTGTAAACGCGTCCAATTCGTGTACGTGTTTGTGACTGTACTAGTCCGGCCAGTTTGGTAGGCCAGGAGAGCACTGAACGTTACAAACTGATGATCGGTTATGCGTATCGTCAGGAAAGATGGTATTCACCAACGGTCGGTCGAGCACTAAAACCGGCCTTATTGTTGAAGAAAACAGTAAACATTAGCTGTTTATAATGCGAAATGTAATACTGGCACGTGTAACTACTCAGGGACAGACTAAACAAATTCGCAATTAAATCTCAAAGGCGACACAGAGTTAGGTATGGAGCCGTTTGTGAACGTTGGCGTGCGAAGGCCACTTCAGAGGTTTTTAAGATAATTTCAAAGAGAACGAAGTTCAGGACATATAGCTTACCGCAGTTTCCATAAAATAACATAGGCTTCTGTGATCGGACCCAATACCCAGCGTCATGATAGCGAGGTACACTTTCCAGGACATCCTTTTCGTCATGAGCAAGCCTGCGTAAACGAAGAATTTCATCACTGACTGTGCCGCCCTCCCTCTGTTCATTCTATGCATTTATAATTTAGAATTAGGTGAAGAACAATTGGAATTTGAAGTTCAAAGGGCGAGAACGGCACATTTGTGGAAGGGCATGAATGTTTTTGTGTTTCGTTGATATAGGTCGGTCAAGTTGACAGTATTGTCAGATCGCGGTAGATGACGTCTAATCTGTTTGTCTATAGTAAGTAATAGTTGAAGTTTTAGTTTCGTCGCAATGTATGTGTCGTGTGTACTACTTTCGATGCGTCGCTATACCTATCCCGATATATTGCAAGTATTGCTATGCAAATATTTATATGATAGATTTTTAAAGATCTAGGGAATCAGGAACTACGAGGATCACGGTTCTACAAACACCCAGACTCAGAGCAAATATTCTCGGTTCACACAAATCTTGGCCATGTGCGGGAATCGAACCCGCAACCTCACGCTTCGTAATCGCCTCATCACCCACAACGCCATGAAGGCCGTCAAAGCCGTTTCAATCACGATTATAAATACCTATCTGTAAATGTCATCAAGTCCATGTATGACCAAGAAACAAATCGATCTCCTGACTAAGACCGCCTCTATAAGAAACTCGAAACTCATGACTTCTACAATCGAAGCCTCTACAAGAGAACCTTTCGATTTGCATAATTTCGATGGCCTTCTAAGCCTCAAGCCTCATTACGACTTTCCTAAGTGTGCCTACTTCAGTTTAAGGGCAATCATGACAGCCTCAGCAACTAAGGGGGCCATTATCCGACTGCGAAGTGTTCCCCTACAGATATAAGATTTGTTATAGCCACAATATATGCTCTAAGTCTAAGCATTTGTGAGGCCATGGTCCTCCTAGTTCCTGACTGCCTAGATACAGCGAATCCTAGTTAGGGGTCAGTATCTACGGAGGTGACCGCTATTAGTCTCAGAATAGATTCAATCAGCAGATTAAGATGGATATCTTCCAGCGGATTGATGTCAAGGAGCCTTGCCCAACGGCCGACGAGGTCGTATGGCGGTCAGCGAAAAGTCTGCACAATCGCTTGTAGATCCAATTGAGCCAGGCTTTGAGATCTGAGCATGCCCACTCAAAGTCAAAAGGTTTATATTGCAACAAGAGACTTTCAGATGCTAAGCGAAAGTACGTGAAGGCTGGCAACGCTTCCATAATATCAACACTAGAGTGCTTTATGACAGATGGAAGCGCCGTTTCTATCTGGCTTGCGCCTCGTTAAGCTGCATTTCTGTATCTCAGCTTTTACTGTCGCGATCGTTCTATACGCCCGCCGCATCTGCCCAGTGATAACGACAATATGCCTGTTAAGACTGAATCGGCAGCCGTTTTTTGTAACTCCAATGAACATGAAAATGGAATTAATTTGACGTTTTTAGTAAGTATGTGCAAAATGTAGAATTTTATTTTTTATTAGAGTTACAAAATAGGGCTGCAGCACCGACTTAAAATAAGTTGTTCTCGGACGAATTGGGCAAACTATTCCAAAAGACTTAACTGGTGACCTGCTCCGATTCATCAGTCCCTAAATTAGAGCAAGTTCCAATGAGATAAGCGTATTGGGATTTGATAAGAAAAATAAAATTGGAACAGACTCTAGGTTCGTGCTGAAGAATATAATGTATAATGCTATCGAGGATTATGGCCTAACCCTTCTCACGAAAGTGACGGGAGACTCGTGCTCAGCAGTGGGACGATATGGGTTGATGATGATGACGATGATGCTGACTATCGAGGAACACAAGAAGAATAAGATGGACTATGTGGTTCCGTACTGTCAAGTATAGTCAACCAAATCACTAAAATAAAACGATAGAGGTTAGAAACACAAGGTTTACCAAGTTGGGTGTTAAAGACCTCTGTCTAATGACCTTAAACTACGTTGCATTTGAAAGGTTTGTAGGCAACGAGGTCAATGCCGGCTGTGTCACTCGAAGTAGGACTCCTCTTACTTCTACTATGATTTGACGCTTTATCGAATCGCTTAATATTTATTGCTTGACACTGTTCAGAGCTCCACCTTGATTGGAGAAAGCACCTCACAAGTTTTCTTTTATAAATACGGGCGTTATAAGTTAGCCCCACGCATGGAACAGGCAAGGATTTCCAGGACAGTCTTTCGCAATCTAGGTTAACACTAGCCCGATCAATAATAAAAAAAAAACTGTGCCAAAATAGTCGGCCTCCGTTTTGGCACACACCAAACAGCAGCAACTTCTTGAGTTTTATATAAAAACAAACATTAAAAAGAATGCTTACAAGTTTCAGCGAAGACTCCGAATTAGACTAGTCTAGTATGAGGACGGGCTAGCTCACCGACTAGACTCACGTGTCATTTGACGTATCGATGCAGGCCGTTAAGCAAGCACGCAAGCGTTTGTCGACAACAGTTGGAGTGCCGTGGGCAATGCGGTCCGTACGCCATGCGCCCCGCAAAACGCACACGCGACTTCTCCAGCGGGGACTACATCCAGCCTTCACGGGATTCAGCGGAAAACTGAACATATTGTATAAGAGTAGGTAACAGTGGGTACGGTTAACATTGTCTATAATCTTGATACGTAGGTGCTAAGTTTTACGGCGGTCGCTAATAGCGAAGACATGACTGGCAGACTGGGAAGCCACGTGACACTGATAATGAGGTCGATAGCATGCACTCTCCTCTGCTTCAGACAATGTATGCAAATATATTCACATCAATGACCTGTGTTTGAGCATATTAATTTTGGTAGCTCATGTCTTTATTTTTTTTATATAAAGAACAAGCCAACGCTGTAGTCTCAGCGCAGTTTCGGATACAAATGCATCAAGATTAAAAAACGATTCAATTGCTGTCAGTCGACCATTGATAATGCTAATAAAATTGTTTTAGTTAAAAGGTGCCTCGCAAGCGCCACTCAGTCACCAGCCCGTAGTGCAGGTGAACACGGTGGAAACGTGTTTCGATTTGTCTTTATTCGCTCCTTAAGCAACAAATCACGCGCGGATGATAAAGTAATTCACCCAATGTTAAAGTCAAGTTATGAAATTGATTCATTCCCTTCCCCATGATTTTCGTGTCCCTAAAAGTACCCAAAAATTTGTATTTTTCCCAAAAATGTCGAGAAAAACCCCAATCTGGAGACCCTGATCAAAATCTACACATAACTTATGAGAATAATTAAAGGTAAAACGTACAAGTTAATTTTACTCGGAGACATTAATTATAGGTTTTTGTAATGGACACCCACACAGTTATTTGTGGCAAGTTTTCTACCCCTGAGTTTTGTTCGAAGATGGTTGCGTGATAGTTCAAGTTACCTGAAAGCGAAGCATGAAGCAAATTGCTATAATTTGTGTAATCATAACAATTGCCTTAATTTTAAAATAACTTATATCTTTTGTTTTCTGGCGCCATCTATTATTCAAGAGTGGATGGGTAGAATGAGATTAGTACCAGAATTACAAAAGGTCGTGTCATTGGTCTTTTAGGGAGGGAGCCTATAAAATTGAATCTAACCCAAAGCGGTATCCACCAGCTCTGAACTGTGGATACACAGGTCACACAGTTTAGTGTCGAAATCTATTAAGAAAATACAGGATTTTAGCAGTATTTTAAAATAATTGACGTTTTCATATAATTGTATCTTTTTGTTAGTTATCGACTCGCCTTACTGTTAACAAATTACTCTTGTTTATCATATTAATTATCGTAACAGTGTTAAAAGTACCTTATGCAGTATTTTCATTTTTATTGCATAATGGTCAGCCTATATTCTATTCTAGATCTAGCGATAAGGTCTTGCATTATACTACCCTATGTTGGCTTTTTGTTGTTTATCATACGATAAAGAGTGTTCTATTCTATTTTATTCTAGAAAATAGCGACAGAAATCGTCACGATGTTTTTCTTTTTTTTTGCCACATGTCCTTTAAGAAACTTAGGCGTGAGACAGATTCTTTGCGGCGCGTTGCGGGTACCAGCAAGAGGCACACGTGACGTCTTATTTTTTATGTTGCTGCCATTTTCAACCTTAAATGGATCCAAATGGCAGCAACGTAAATTGAGTCGCTAATAAGCCATTTTCAACCTAAACCGGATCAATTATAGGTTGAAAATGGCAGCAACAAAAAAAATAAGACGTCAAGGTACAATTATACGACGGGGTTCAGTTTAGGTGTTCAATTGAATAGCTGTAAGATGTCATGGTAGGCCTCCAGGACGCATGATGCACCTCTATGGCTTGCCGCTTACTACAAATAATTCTTGTTCGACGCATTGAGCGCGTCGTAATTATCTATTTATAATGTAGACTGTCAGTTTAGAAATACCTACTCCGTTCACGTGTATGCAGTACTCGTGTCTGCGCATATCTGAAGTGCTCATTAAATGATATCGCATTTTAAAGAGGTTTGTATCACTTGTTGGTTGGGAGAATAATCAATAATGGACAGTGATAATCTAAAAATGTGGATATTGGTGGCTTCAAGGACTTCGAGTATCTATTAGGGTATCATCATTAACCCATATCGGCCCACTGCACTGCTGAGCACGGATATGCTCCCACTTTCATTTATTTATTCATGAGGAATACGAGGGCCCGGTATGGATTGGTAGTTCGCATACGCACGCATTATTACTGTTATATGCCGATCACCTCTCGATATATTTTTATTTTAAGAAAGAAAGAAAATTATTTATTTGCGATATCAAACAACAATGACAAGAACAAAAGCAAACAAATAAGGGTACAATAGAAAACAATGTCTTGTGTAAATCCGCACCTGATTTATTTATTTAACTTTTGACATTTTTCATTTGCATACTAATAGTTAAGACGATACCGTACTGTCTAGCTTGGACGCTTCGATCGTATAAGCTTCGGAGATGAGTCTGTCGGGCCTTTGCCCCAGCCACATAAAAATTTAGAAGCTGGCTGTTAGCTATATATCCTGACCTTTAGCTAGGATCCCCTGTATCTAGAGAATAAGGAACTACGAGGATCATTGTCCCACAAACACCTAGACTCAGACCAAATACACGTGGTTCACACAAAACTGTGCCCTGCGATTTGTATAGTAGTGGCGACGGACCTAGGATAAACGTGAACAGAGGCCCACGGAAAGTTTGGGCATGCACAGTCACGAAGCAATGTTTTAGTGTGCCCTGCCTTTTTCTCAGTGGGTGGGAAATAGTGGCCAGGCGACCAACCCTAACTGTCCAACTCTCTTCCAAAATAGCTATGAATACTTTGACGCTCTCTGCGGCTAACTTCACGATTGCCTAGATAAATCGACACTACTGTAGTTCAGTTGCTATCAATTAAGCCCACTTACAAAATGTATCAACATCCCATCAAATTGTAATTTCCCTCTAAAAGTCCTCGTTAACGGAATTCGTATGAATCAGCCATTGATAAGGCGCACAGACTGCATAGCATACCAAGTATGTCTGTAGTTAGAAGTTACTATGTAACAGACGGCACGCAGGATTTCCCAGTGGTATTTTAGGCGACGCATACTACCGCGGCGTACAAAGTGCTGTGTAAACTGTGGGCAGATAGCGTACTAACTGTCACCTAACCTGTGTGTGCTGACGCAACCAGCGCGAGCGCCGCGTCACCCGCCATGAGGCAAAGTTCAGTCGCCCGCGTTTCACTAACTAATGTTTAATCTGGAGTCATGATCCGTTCATAGTAAAAGATAAAACAATGTGTTTGTCCAAATTTTCTGAGCGTGATGAAAACTATTTTATGTACGTTTTTTTTTATTTGACTGAGTGACGAGACGAGCAAGTCGTTCACCTGATGGTAAGCGCTACTCCTGCCCATAACAGTCACAGCACTACCCAGGACCCTGCATTGCATAGTCCTGCGCGGCACTGCAATGCGCTCGCCACCCTGAGACATCGGCTCTAAAGTCTCATATGCCCAGTAATTTAGCTGGGAACAATGCCCTTCAAACCGGACCACAGTAATGTTTGCACACTACAAACACTACTTAAACTACTGCTTGGCGGGTGAATATCTGACAAAGGCATGGGACTTCCCCAGGTGGTCTCTTGCAGAAGAGGCTTCCCACTACTAAAAAACCTACATATAAAGCAATATTGAAAAAAAAAAACTTAAATACAGATATTCGCGGAGAAAACTTAACTAAGTGAACATTTAAGTAGGTGCCATAATAAGAAATCTAAAGGGCGATTGGTGGAGTGCTTAGAAGTTTCTTTAGAAGTATGGCTGCATGTACACTCATTTAATGCATTCAAAATCAAACTAACTGAATATCTTTCAATCAGGCAAATGTGTTAGATTAGTATCTAGCTACCTAGGTACCCTGAATTATTAAGATGGAACGACGCATATAGATTTGTGGTTATTATTAATTTAAATATTATTCACATGTAAGTGAACGAGGATTTTCTTAAGAATGAATGTCTATAAACCTATTGCATTGCAATGCTGATTTTTTAGACAAAATTGGGGCCAGCATTCATCCATGTTTCACATACCTGTTAGCTTCCCAAATGATATCTATGCCTATTGGACGAAGAAAGTATAAACCCAAATAATATTATTTTTTACCTAATGCGGATGTTAAGTCTAATAGCAATATGATACCATCGTAATCATATCAGGTATTTTTGGTAACGTTTATTTAATCGCTTAGTCATGATGGTTGGCATGCGAAACAGAACATCGGTCGATCCATCGCGTCAAAAACATAAACAATTATATAAAACGTCATGTTTACATTAATATTTAGAATAACATGATACAGTGACAACGGTACATGATAACAAGTCAAAATAATATTATGGTAACCATTCACAAATCAAGGACTTGGAGACTTGGCCCTTGAGTGTGATGAATTTGTAGACCATGGAACAGTATTTTGTTCAGGATAAAAAGTTTTAGCCTATGTCGGCCTTTTAACTATCTGTATCAGCGTTATTGATCAGGAGGCCGACCCTGACTAAACTGGATCCAGTTTAGGTTGAAAATGGCAGCAACATACAAAATAAGACGTCACGGTACGATTATGCGACGCGGTTCAGTTTAGGTTTTCAATTGAATCGCTGTAAGATGTCATGGTAGGCCTTCTGTATATGCGAAAAATCACGCCAATTCGTTGCTGGGTGAAATTATCAATATCTAGCAAAAATGAGCAAACAATTCACGTTTGTTGTATGGGAGCCACCTTAAACATTTATATCATTCTTATTTTTAGAATTTGTTATTATAGCGGCCACAGAAATACATCATTTGTGAATATTTCGACTGCCTAACTATTACGGTTCATGAGATACAGCCTGGTGACAGACGGACAGAAATACAGACAGACAGCGGAGCCATAGTAATAGGGTCCCGTTTCACCCTTTTGGGTACGGAACCCTAAAAAGGACAGACCAAAACACACTTTTGGATTTGTAATATTACCTGTTGCCTATTCCACAGGAACTGCAAAATTTTACTGGATAAAAAGTATCCTATGTTCTATTCCAAAACCTAAAGTATAAACCAAATATCACCAAGAGCAGGAGGCATACCATGACCTCTTATAGCGATTCAATTGAAGACCTAAACTGAACCGCGTCGTATAATTGTACCGTGACGTCTTATTTTTATGTTGCTGTCATTTTCAACCTAAACTGCATACACCATAACTGCATACATTTGGAATCTCTTTAGAATCTCTTTGGAATTTATTTAGGTTTTTCAAATGCTACCTACAACAAGTATATTCCTTCATAAACAGCAGAGCTAAGCCCAATTGTAGGGCCTGTCGTGAAAACAATACAATGACGTAAAGTGTACTCAACCGCCATCAAGTGTTTGATCGAGGGTAAATAAACGTCGAGTTTGCAATGATAACACTGAACGTATGAAACACTTAGGTCAATAAGGGATTTCCCAAAGAAAAATATTAATATATGTCACTGACGGCGAGGGTTATAATATATAGATAGTATATTATAGATAGATAACTCTCTATGGAAAAGATATTAATTAATAATAGGTAGGCACAGTTGCTAGTCTTATCGCTTGAAACTATCTACAAGAAAACCTTTGTACGGACAAGATAGACAGCAGGAATAGATTTAGATCGGTACAATTACTTAATTGAAAAAAAAATTTTTTTTTTTTAATAATTTGAACTCAATTGTGGCATAAACCTTAAGACGAATGTAAGATCAATGCAGCGCCCCACGTCGCTAGAGATATCGATGGGCGATGTCGCTCAGCGCCGGTCACCTAACGTCTCTAGTGAAATATGTCGCGGAACATTTCCTCTAACAAACACGAGGCTTTAGTGTAGTTTGAGCTAACCACACAAGTGGAGGTAGGTACTAACAAAAATTGCTACCATTATTTCTAAAGATCGATAACGTTGACGCAAACACGACGTACGTTGACGTAGAAGTTCTACTAACGTCAGATGTTAACACTGTTATTGTTATAAGCAGTAATGGACCGCAATTGTATGCATGGAAGGTGCTAACAGGCCTGGCTGTCGGTCTCTTTTAATTTATAGGCCACGGTCAAAGGGGTGACCAAGACGTAGTTTAGCTCTGCGAAGGTATCTAGGATTTAATGTGTAGTTGAAGGTATCTAAGATTTAAGTAGTAACACATGGGTATGTGCCCGCATCAGGATTTAAACTCACCACCTTCTCCTTGGAAGGCAGACTTTCACGCACTAGGCTACCGTCGCTATTTGGTTGGCGCTGTTTGCTTTGGTTTGGCTATTTGGTTTATCGGAACGCAATCATAGATTTTCTTTACTAAAATAATAAAAAGTTAAGTATTTATCAACACAATGATCTCGATTTTGGTGTTCTTAGATTTAGAATAGTAAACTTTTCGTATTGGCATAGAATACCTATGGTGGTAGTAGGCCTTCCATGCGGAAGGACATGAGATTAAATATTAATGCGGGCACGTACCAATGTGTTTATGTAATATGTACGTAATTATCACTCGCTTTTCGGTGAAAGAAAACATCGTGAGGAAACCCACATACCGACCCGAGAATTATTTCGGAGGGAGGTATGTTACCCAAAAATCCGGACTGGGCCCCAGTGGTGGATTATGGCCTAACCCTCCTCACGAAAGTGAGGGGAGACCCGTGCTCAGCAGTGGCACGATTTGATTAGTTGATGGTGATTGATGACCCATATATATATTAGTAATTTTATTACAGTACGTGGAGAAGTTTCAAGACATATTCGGTAATCTTAACCTTATTATGCAACCTAATTATGATAAATCAATTATTTATTAAGCCCAAATTACACACTCTGCCCTCATTTGTATTATTTGACATTAAGATACGACTAGGTTACTGGTCCTGTTTCTTTTGGTTTTGTTTGAACTAGTCAAAGTATCGAGTCTTCATCGGTCAGTAGTAATCACGTCACGATTCTGTAAGTGGTCGATGCACAAACTTCCTGGGGAGATTTTTAGAACACGCAATTAACACGTTTACTGCTGAAAACACACCTGCTGTGTTAGCGGGCTGGGAAAACACAACGGCGTATCCAGATCCGTAACCGTGGTTAGAGAAGAAAATCGGCTCAGCAGTCAAAGTGTTAAACGTTCTGAGGGTGTGGCAAAGATTAGGTATATGAAAATCCTGTCGCAGTTTACATGAAAAAAGGATACTTGAGGGGTACAGGGTTTAAAAAAAACTCGCGAATGAAGGCGAATTCTGTGGCCATAAACCAAAACATAGTGGCAACAAAAATAATAACAATAGTACCAATTATGTTGTTATTAACTAGTTTAAATTTCAGTTTTGTCCAGTCAAACGATTCGTTGGCAGTTTCAAACTTTATTCAAACGAAAGAGGTGGCTATTCGGTTTTAGTTTACTTTAAGTCAACAGAATTGGTACCAATAATTAAAAATAATAACTATCTTATAAAATAAAACCTATAAGCTGTCATTTTTATTCTAGATGTCAAATATTCCGCCTGGCAACACCGCAGGCCAATATCGTCACATGACAGGCATGCAAGCAAGAAAGGCACGCGAGTTTATTTAACCTCGATATTTGACACCCTGTTTAAGCAGGAAGATAGAGCCGATTTCCCGGCACTGTAATTATCATACAATGTACAACTGACTAAAACAAAAAATATCATAAATAACAATAAATTAAAATAAAAAAATAAAAAAAGAAGCCCCGTATGACTTATAATTTGTGTATTTTTATTTTTATTTTTATCTAAGTCATTGTATTATATTATTTTTAGTCAATCATCTATTTAGACAAATATGTAATTCAGAATTCTGGAAGTGTAATGTTATAGAATGTTTTCAATTATCAACCAATCTGGACCGGGCCCCAGTGGTGCATTAAGGCCTAACTCTCCTCACGAAAGTGAAGGGGGTCTCCCTTCTGTGTGCTCAGCAGCGGGACGACATGGGTTGATGACGATGATAGTGTAGGATCTCCATTATATTTCTTTTTTCCCCATTAATGATCGAACTTCACATCGGGGAAGTTAGTTTGACCATCTATTGTTTTTGTTAGTATTTGCTATTCACGCTTCAAGCGAGGTGCCGAGCCGGTCTCGTGGTACCTTTATATCAAAAGTAACGTGTAGCACGTACAGTTTGTAGTCCTTATCGAAGCACATTTCAAGCTATTTCGCCAGCATTGCTTCAATAAATGAAAACAATGACTCAATGTTCAAATAGGCACGTAGTATACATATCAACCTTTAACTGGACCATGTAGGTTAAGGCATTATTTATTTTCAAAATAGGATTGTTATCTTGATATAATTATAGACGTATCAATAGTATTCTTCTTAATTGTTGTCTGCCTGTTCGTCTGTACCTATGAACACGCATCACTCTGAACCTAATAGACGAAATTTGACGCCAATTGATTAATTAATTTATTATTTTTTAATTTATATTTACTTTTTTTTAATTTATTTTTATTTATGTCTTATTTTATAATAATAGTAATCAATACTCTGCTACCAAGCTCATCTCATCTCATATGAGAAACAAACAACCAATAACCCTTTTCAGAACGGTTTGTCTTCTCAAAGGTCCATTCCAGCCCCAGAAAATAGTAATTGGCGCTGTCTGTGGAAATATGACCTCTCGTGCCTTAGCCATAGGGTTTGCTATATTGTGGTTTGCCAACAGTGTATGTTGAATGGTACAAGAGCCGATTTATTGCAGGCAGGTAACGAATCGACGACCCTAGACGAAAGACGCATAACGACGGTTATTCCTACAAAAAATTATACAAGCCATCCGCACAATC
Source organism: Campaea margaritaria (assembly GCA_912999815.1). Taxonomy (NCBI): domain Eukaryota; kingdom Metazoa; phylum Arthropoda; class Insecta; order Lepidoptera; family Geometridae; genus Campaea; species Campaea margaritaria. The sequence goes on from OU538788.1 coordinate 16,652,981, forward strand.
CCTACATCCCTACTTTATTATATTATCAATGCGAAAGTAACTATATCTGTCTGTCTGTCTGTTGCTCTTTCACGCCTAACCTACTGAACCGATTGAAATGAAATTTGGTACAGAGATAGTCTAGAACCAAAGAAAGGCCATAGGATACTTTTTAATGCGAAAAAAGCATTGTAAGGGTTTGTATGGAAGTTTCGTCATTTTTGAAGCTAGAAGCTTGAAATTTATGTTTTAGACTTTTGATTAGATATAAATAAATATGACATTCAAAGTTTGTAAAAATTTATCCTTGAGGGGGTAAAATGAATATAGGGGGTGAAAGTATGGATATGGAAATATGTAAGGTTTCGGCTAAACCACTAAGTCGATTTTAAAAATTCTTTCACTAATGGAAAGCTACATTATCAGCGAGTAACATAGGATATATTTTATCCCCGTATTCTCGTGGGATCGGGAACTACGCGGGTGAAACCGCGGGGCGCAGCTGGTAAATAATGATAGTAAATCTTTTATTACTAAATCATCTCCATATTTTGTTAGATACTAAAACTTATATAATTCTAGCAGCGGCCTGCGGTTTCAGCCGCGTTGAGTAATATCCCACAGGAACCGTTCATTTAAAAAGTATCCTATGCTCGATTCCAGGAATTAAGGTATCTATATGCCAAATTTCATGAAAAACCATTTTGCCGTTGCGGTGTGAAGTGGGAATAAACCAGCGTTGCCACTTTTTTTGCCACGGTGGGATTTTGGAACTTGTAGTGAAAAAAGCGGGATTCATTCGTCGAAAGTGGGACATACTAAAAAAACGTGTATAATTAATCACAATTTTTTATATATTTATCTTTTTATTTGAATTCAAATTACGTTTACGTCAAAATATCCATAGAAAATATATTTTAATAAAAATATAATATTTTTAATTAGATTTACTCTATCGTAAAAAAGGTTGAGTCTTATTCGTCTTCTGAATAAAAAAATTACATTTGACATTTTGACAAAATTACATTTTATTTTGATTTAAAAATCGGGACGTCCCGCCCAAATCGGGACGTCTGGCAACGCTGGAATAAACACACAAAAACTTTCGCTTTATTATGCGTGAAGTTAGTTTAGAGAGAAAGGAATCACGTACTGACTGACAAAGATGCAACATTTTATAAGTTACTGTTGATTTTTGAGGTCGGTCGGTACTAGGAAAAGACAATGCGGAAAGACGGAACCAAAATATCAAGTTAGCTATGGTTTAAGACAACTCAATAGATCGATTCTCAGTATTAGTGGGTGGTACTTGACGCTCGATTCGCAGAAGCTCGCATAGCATTGAGTCAGCTATAAACAAGGCAAAAACATAAGTTACATTAATGACCTCATATTTATATAACATTCGAATGACTAAAAAACGTATCACAACTTGTTTTCTATTTAGTTTGGGTAAATCCAACTGCGACGCCTCACCAAGTGGACACTTTCCTTGTAAAAATTCAGTGCCTTAATTACATATTAGCATAGACACGACTAGTGAATATAAAGTGAAAGTACCTACGAGTAGGTATTTCCGATGATATGAAACTTTCATTTGAATAATATTTAGCATAACCGTCTTGCGCCTGCGCTCAGCTATGGTATGATTAAACGATGGCCAACAAGTGCAAAACGTGATATTTACGAATATAAGAATAACAATGATAGAAGCGAGAATGTGCCGCGATAAAAGCACGAATTTTGATAATATATTCAAATTATAATATCGAAAGAATATTGATTATTCTAGATTCGACAAAACGAGCCTGCGTTGCCTAGGCAACGTAGTGGCACCCTCAAGGCTAACGACGATTTACATAAAAAAGAGAGGTGCCCCGATCTATTTTTATGATGGACGTTAGGTAACGAGCTAATGACTCATTAATTGATCATAGAAAATGATAAGAGACAAATGCGGCGGAATTCCCGCCGGCCACATGTTTCTTTAAGACCAGGTGCATAGAAGCGGGCAAAGAGCGAAGGAGACAGCTGCATGCACACGTGTATGCACGCACGTGCAGCTAATGTCAAAAATTGGCGGGATTATTACATTATCCAAGTCAGAGTGGCGTTACTTGAAAACGTTCCAATAACGTGAATGCTGAAAGAACTGATGAACTTGCTCAATGTTTTCTCAGTCCTACCTTAATAACCCACTCCCAGAAGTCTGCGTAAGATTCCATATCCATTGTGTCGGTTCGAAAGAGTCCAACAGAACGAGAACCGTCTCGTGAGCGAACCGCTTATCGACTGGCATCAAAGTTCAGTCCGACGTAGACGTCCTAGCTAACCGAATTTAGAATGCATTTACCTTTGCCAAACACCGACGAAACACGACCAGGAAATCTTCGAAGACATCGCCGGTCACTCCAGTCAGTTCTTCTAACTCCAGAGACATTGTATTTCGTTTATAGTTAGTTACTAAGTAAAAGATAAATTAAAATAAGTAAAATCACAGATAATTTTCTTTGGAAGGCAGATTCGAGCGGATTCGAGTTTGCGTGTGGCGCACGCGGCGAGCGCGTCTCATTCGGCCTAGCGACGGTATCACACTGAGAACAAGTAGTGGCTGTAGGCAGGTTAGGAGGCGGGCGAGCTATGCTATGCCGGTTGCTGTGTCGTCATCGCGAGTGATGGCGAACCGCGCTCCACCGGTTCTTAGCAGCTGAGCGATACTCGGCCACGAAAGCGATAGCAGCCGCGTGCGACCGCCCGAACCAACACACAGCCGAACACTACCTAGCGTAGCAGCTCACTATCTATATCATTCTTTGGAGGAACGGCAACAGTTGATAATGTCGGGGTCGAAACACAAGTTCGTTGGGGGCTCGGCCCATACGTAGCCGGCGATATGTGCTAACCGACAGGGCATAGTACAAATAAACATAACAAGAAATAGATCAGATAAACAACGCATAGATCTCGACAACGAAGACACCTGTTGATCTTTTTGACGCTTCAGGATGTAAATTAAGGGGGATTGAATGGGCTATTGAAGGTGATGATGATTGAACACAATTTGCACTAGGCAAAGGATTCGGCCAGAGCCGCACGAGCTATCAATTTATGATTGTTACCTTTGACTCTAAAAGGAATTTTACTGATACTGTGGAAAGTTACAGAAAGCGTTCAACTGACCGACGCGAGTGATTTGATTACTGCTCCATTCACGATTGCAGAGAAACCTAGAAAGTATCGTCTAGTGATTGTATATTCTTCGTATAAGACCCATACTATTACGACCTTAACGAAGTTCCTGAAGACAAAATCAAGATCTATAATAAAAAACCGGCCACGTGCGAGTCGGACTCGCGTACGAAAGGTTCCGTATTCTGTTGTATGGGAACCCCCTTAAATATTAATTTTATTTTAATATAATTATTTATTTTTAAAGTGAATATATAACTAAATATTCTGTGAATATCTCAAGCGTCTACCTGTTGACATTATCAATATCTAGCAAAAATTAGCAAAAAAATTCACGTTTGTTGTATGGGAGCCCCCTTAAATATTTATTTTATTCTTATTTTTAGTATTTGTTGTTATAGCGGCCACAGAAATACATAATTTGTGAAAATTTCGACTGTCTTACTATTACGGTTCATGAGATACAGCCTGGTGACTGACTGACGGAGGGACAGATAGACAGACAGCGGAGCCATAGTAATAGGGTCCAGTTTTACCCTTTGGGTACGGAACCCTAAAAAATTACATATCGCAATCTCAAACCATTAATAATACGCGTTTTTTTGGTTTATGATGTAATAAATACTTTTCATTGTGAACCTCAGAATGGAGACCACAACTGGCAATGGCATCTCATTAGTTCATCTCACCTACTTGTTTTGGATGTTTACCACAGGGACTATACGAGTATGTGGTTAAGTGGTGGTCATCGCCGACAAGTTGTTTTTTGCAGAGGACATTTCATTTGCTGTCAGTGGTAACTTTCTTTTTAGGGGATTCAATCCTTCCCAAGTCTGCAAAATTATCAGTCATTATGACGTCCGAGACTGCAGTGCGTAACAAAAATCTATTAAACATTCGTATTTTTATAATTTGCAAAGCTATGGTAAAAATTTGATGACTGAAGCTGTACTGATTAAATCTAGCAGGAACTGAATGCTTGCCAATCTTGGCAACGACTCAAAGTCGAGAGAGCAAGGTCTTTAGAGGCCACCGAATTTGCGTAATGATTTTGTAAAATTAACTTTTCAGTTAAGCGCTTTTTCGCAGTTGTAAGCCATAGTACGTACGATATTTATGGGTCTAAATGTCTAGATAAGCAGGACTGGAATACTGGCAAACAACCGGCTAATTATACACTTATAATGAAACTTACGAGCACATCAAAGATTATAATAGTTACTATAACCTCAGATAAAACAATAGAGAAACGCACGTTCGTTCCTGTCTTATATCATATCCATCCAATATTATAAATGAAAGAGTTTGTACGTTTGGATGTTTGAATATTTGTTAATCAATCATGCAAACAACGAATCGGATTTGGCCACAAATAGTTTATTACATGGGATATTACCGCAAGAAAATAACAGTTCCAGTGGGACAACTTCTGCAAGACATCGCCTGGAGAAATACCACACCTTTGCCAGATATGCATCCGACAAGCAGTACCGTGCAAACATTACTGTGTTCCGGTTTGAAGGGCACTGTTTCCAAGGAAATTACTGAGCATATGAAACTTTAGAGCCGATTTCTCAGGGTGGCGAGCGCAATGCAGTGCCGCGCAGGATTTTGCAATGCTTACTTCTGGGTGGCACTGTAACTGTTATGGGCAGGCAAGCGCTAGCTCGCTTAAAAAAATATTCGGCGCGGCGCAGCTAATTTTAGTATAATTTATTTTGGGTAAATCTAATAATTGCGCCAACCTTGACACCAAGCTGCCATTTATTAAACAGTTTGTCAGTTTAAATACCGACGATGAACATAGATATAATGCTACGTTTTCTACTTATTCTATGTTCTTGTTAGAATAAGTTGATTAGACACTGGATTATTGTATTTACCTATTAAACCAAATTATGTTTAAAGACGACCTAAAAATGTATTATGGATTTAGACGCTATTCGCGCGTGTACTACTTGACATAACGTGTTCTAGAGATTCGTAGAATTATGGTTGGTTGAACACAAAGGAAGCCAAAAAATAATTCTTTAATTTTCTAACATGTGTTAAAAGCAACGTCGACTAATTACAAAAATAGAAGCGTAATCTATAGGCGTTTACTGTGCTATAATTAGGCCCTTCCCATAGGTCCATAATTTTATTCGCAGTCAGATCCACAACTTTTTGCGCAGGCCGTTTTTATCCCTTACCAGAGTAAAGCTGGGATTTTCTTTACGAGAGAATCATAATTCTGTTTTTTTTTATCCGGATACTATATGTGTGCATTTAGCCAGTATTGAGTTTTATTCAATTAAAAGTCTATATTTCAGTTTCAGTTTCCCAGTCAGTCACTTATAGCACAAACTAATAATAAACCAAGGAAATTTTACTAATAAAAGGAATCCAAACTAAATTGGTAACTTGTCACTAGTTGTTCACTTGTTTTGTTCAGTAAACCGTCCATAAAGTTTTCAAGCCATGACATAATTTAATAGCAAATGGACAACGCCACCGACAATCTATCTTGTAGTATACTTGAAATAATGAAAACCATGAGAATTTTTCTGTTTTACTCACTCTCGTGTACGCTGTTTTACTAGATGTGAATAAGAGATCTGTGAGACAGCTGTTGCCTTTAATATTTATTTCATAGCTTGTTTTTATTCTGCCAGTAGAGTAGTCAGGTCACTCAGCGTCATGATTCAATAATATGGTGGATGCTTTATTGAAACTTCCTGGGCAGTTTTGGAGAAACAGGATGTGAGGTGTTTTTGGTGTTTGTATCATCAGCCTACATTCGTGCACTTTCAACCTAAATTGAAGAAGAAGAACTGAAACTGATCGCTTAATAATCCAAAAACAAAATTTGGGGAATATGTAATCAACTAGACAGGCACGCCACATTTTCGATTTCCCTTCAAAGCTCCCACTTCTCTTAGAGAATGGTTAACTTCAAATCTTAATGAAACCGGTCAAAAGAATTGTTTTTTTTTTTTATGACAACATAAGACAACAGTTACAATGTTCTACGAGTTAACTTCTCAAACGTTTTGTGATATTGAGTAACGCTTTACACGTCGACTTTCAATCTAGCAAACTTCATATCACTGGAACATTACATAACAGATTCGTAGAACAAAGGCTGGACAATAATAATATAATCTCACGAATTTTTCACACCGTGACTAACTTACATAGCATTGAGTCCTTAGTAGCTGTTAAAATTGACGTCTGTGATTAAGCGAAACCCACATCATTGGAAGAACAATCGCCGGTTTTGCGCGGCCGCTCGAGTGACGGTCAGACTTTAACGTCACCCGGCGCGGTGCCAACTTGCCAACCGGTAATAACCAGATCCAAAAAGCCGACACTCGTATTTGTATACGTGAATTAATTAGCTTCAGCCCCAATAGAAAAATGTCAGGAAATGGAATATTGCGTGTTAAGTCATTAATGTCCATTTTCAGTAACCATAAGCACAGAAATATAGTTAGTTGAACTTCCTTGACCCTATGCATCGCCACAGAATTATATATAGTACTAGCATCGCTTTAATTGACAATTAAGATTTGTCAATTTATATGAAAAGTTTGAAAGTTTATTGTTGGTTATAGGTTTTTTGTTATTTTACGGCAAAAATCACAAGATTAGATTTTGCACTTTTTAAATAATTTATGTACTTAAGTATTTTTTGACGACTAAGACTATTTACTTTAAAAATCCTTTTTATCGCCACTGTTATGGTCGGAGAGTCTCACTTTCTTTTTGATTAAAGTGTTATCCTGAAATGTATAAATTGTAAAGTAACTTACTTCTTATTGTTGTAGCATTTTAAATAAATTTTTAAACAGCATATGTTCAAGATAGAAAATAATTATATGATTTTCTATTCTATTCTATAGATGAATATAGAAATCTGAGAGTTTGTGAAAGAATTTAGTTACGTAATTCCAGAACTATTTACTCATTTTAATAAAATACGCAAGTTGAGCAATAATAGTTTTATATTATTTTTCTAAGACAAGTGACAATCGGGAGACACATCTTAGTTTCTAAAACAAAAGATAGATTTTTATTTTAGGAACTATTTTTGAACTAAGAGCACTGTTTCCAGCGAAATTATTGGGCATAATATGACACTTTAGATCCGATGTCTCAGGATGACGAGCGCTGTGCAGTGTGCAGTGCCGCGCAAGATTATGTGATGAAATGTTCTGGGTGGCGCTGTAACTGTTATAGGCAGGAGTAGCCCTACACTATCAGGTGAACGACTGGCTAGTCTCAACACTCCGTAAAATAAAAATTTTAAATAGAGAAAACAAATATATAATTTTTCCATTTACCAAAGTTTCCGTAATAAGAAATGCCAGTTGTGAGAAACGCACCCCTATTTTCAATGGTAGATTTTGAAACCATTGCATATTCTCAACATAATCCATAATTGCTATCTTTAATCCACTTTTCACAAGAATGTCTGCATTAAAGGTTTTATCTTATAGCATTAGACTTTAGCTCTATAATAACGTGTTTTCAAAGCCTGAAGCCAGCATTGGCCGGCTTGTATGGAGCGAAACGTGCCTGGTGGCATTCGATGGATTCGAGTGCAAAGCACTTAGCCCCATCTTGAACTCAATTGCACTATTGGCATAGTCACGCTATTTGATATAATCTTCGGTTATTGAGCTATTAATTGCGTGCTAGTGAACAGGAAAATAACTGAAAAATAAATAAGCAAGGAACTTAGCCTTTAGACAGATATTATTATGTGAATTCTTTAGTTTGGACTCCTCTTGTCTGCCCAGTTCACCGAAAAATGACACTATTCTTTAAAAGACTTAAGAGGGAAGATAACACTTTAAAACAACAATGTCTTTCAAAGACTCCGAAGATGATTTCTGGGAATTCAGTCAACCGACAATCACGTCCAAGCTCTCCCTTTCTTCTCAGACATCAATCTTTCAATCAGCTCGTCAATTACTTGCATACTTGAAATTGGCCGGCAACAACCAAGGGCTCTAGGCGAATTACATTGAGTAAACGACACTAGGACACAAAATAACGAAAAGGACACTTATTTGGCATCACATTGTATTACACAGCGTCGGTCATGAAATCGTCCATATACTAGACACAAAACTGCTTACAAAGTTCTCCATTTCTGTTCCTGTCTTCGGAACTTGTGCACTAAATTGGGTGGTTCTCTTTTATATACATTTCACTTAAATAAGTTCGGTGGATTATGTATTTGGAGATTGGCTAAGTGATTCGCGTGGGCCGATATGGCCTTTCTGCTATTGCGAGAGTACCTTTCACTTTTGAGAAACCGCCTTGTTGTCTTTTTATTTCTATTTGAAGTACGCCGAAAGGTATATGACGGCGGTGGCGCATGGCGGAGCGGTCTTTTAAGAAACCGCCTTGCTTTGTATTTTCTTTTTTCTATTATATTTACGTCGAATATATGACGGTGGTGGTGGTCGAATATATGACTGATTAAGACTAGGTTCAAAACCTCGGCCCATGACTTAATTTCAATAGTTAAGCGTGGAGTTCTATCGCTGTTTACTTCGGAGGGCCCGTTAGCTGTCGTGATATTAAGCCTCATCAGAGGCCCCGATTGTTAAGTCCCGTCAAAAGGCCGTGGGAGGCCTGAGAATCTCTGACACCAGCGGCAGGCTCTACCTCGTCCGACAAATAAAAACAATAATCTGATGGAAGCGCAAATTTGTGTGGCCAGTGATGCTAATCGCCTAATCCAAAAGGTATTTTAGTCAAAAGTCATCTTTTCGCAATTGTGAGGTCACCAGAGGTTACCCATGCATGCGATGTATAGAAGGTCACCGTGACGTGGCGAAGGCGTAACTGAACGGCCACTGCGCCCGCGCCGCGCCCTCGACTTTGACGGATGACTCAATTACTCAATTTTGCCAGGCTCCTCTGCCCTTGTTCAGGGCTGTGCTTTTTCTATGTAGTAAATAATCAAGACTACTTAATTTTTTTATATTATTGAGTGACGAGACGAGCAAGTCGCTCAGTTGATGTCAAGCGTTACGCCTGCCCATAACAGTTGCAGTGCCACCCAGAACTTTGCATTGCAAAATCCTGCGCGGCACTGCACTGCGCTCGCCACCCTGAGACATCAGCTCTAAAGTCTCACATGCCCAGTAATTTCGCTGGAAACAGTGCCCTTCAAACCGGTACACAGTTTGCACACCACAGCTTGGCGGATGAATAATGAATGAAGGATGCTGTATTTGATACCAGTCTCAGTTCAGTGCATTGTGGTCATTGTTATTTTCGTTGTAATTCAAGAGTTCTGTCTCTCCACAGGCAGGGGTGTAAGGATCCAGACGGAAGCCTTACGAGGAGTTTTCATAAATAGATTTCTATAATTCAGCTGCAATGTAGCTGGCTGAACCAGTCGGTATGACATTTAAATCAAGTTCACGTCGAGTTTAAGTTGCAGTTGGGCATAAACACTAAATGACTACAGGACAGATCCTGAACATAATTATATCAGCGGAAGTTTGTTAGTAACACTACTAGACCAAGCCTATAATCGCCGTCGCTGTCTACCAATTCCTTGATTCAGCGAATCGTGTTGAGAAGATTACTGACGGATACAGCGGCAATCGAACCGCTCTGAGATCACATGGCAGCACTGTCTAGTACTTCCGTGAGCGCGATTTCCTCATCCGGAACCTTTATTCACTCGCTACATAAAAGAGAAGGTTATTCAAGTTCCTCAATTTACAATACCCGTAAAATAAAAAAATAAACAATATTCAACTATCTCAATTTAAGTGGATTCAATTAACGAATTATATAATACATATGAGGCTTAAGCGATCTAAGCAAAGGATCAAAATGGCACTTATGAAAATTAAACGACTACCACCAGGTTTGCGATTCATAAAATCGTTTAGTGATACGAGTATGATTGGATAAAAATAAATGGACAAATCCGTAGCCAGCGGCAGCGTGCTGAACTAGGGCATAGGGTATGTACATATAGGTCTATTCGGTGTAGGGTCCGACCGAAGCTTCCGCTTGGCTTCGGCCAAAATAAACCGAAGTTTGGGCCGAACCCGTAGGTTCCTAGCAAGTGCCGAAATTGAACAAACTGTTTCGAACGGGTGATTTTTGACAAGTTGAAAGGTAGTTTTTAACATATAGACAAATTTCCAGATATGATTAAAAGTAAAAGTTAATAAAAGTTTTAATATCTAAATTTAATTTTGCCAACCTCGAATTACTGTTCTTAGGGTATTAAGCCTTCGGCTTCGGCCGAAGGCCGCGGCGTCAGCCGATTAATCGGCTTTGGCTAGAAATCGACCTTCGGTCGGACACTAATTCTATGCTGGGACACAATAAAACAATTGAAAATTACGGTGGTATTGTCATTGGAATGAATTTTCTCCGAGAGAAGTCGTAGAGCGGTAATGCAATATACCGGCGACGTTACCAGTCCGTATTGACAGCCCTAGAGTCAATAAATCTTGAGGACGTCGTCCGCGTCATCGGGGTAATCTCGGATCATCGTCTAACTAATGGACAATAGTACACATACCCATTATTCGCAAACTCGAATTGCGCGACAATGTGCGTGGTTACATGCTGCCTGGAACCACTTTTGCACCATATTAGAATTAGAAAAATTGGGCGACAGAAAGCGTTGAGAAAAGACAGTTGATTTTAACTCAATATACTATGCAATATACTTTGCTGAGATTTTTTTATTGTAATGCTGTATATCTTAGTAGATTTTGCTCGTAACATTATCCGAGTAGACTAGTTTTTCGCGATAAAAAGTATACTTATAACTTTCCGGAGGGTTTAAACTATCTCCTTACGAAATGTTATCAAGATGGGTTCAGCCGTTTAGCCGTGAAAAGGGAGCAAACACAGATGTACAAACAGAGTTATTATTTTGTCTTGGTCATATTATTAAATATATATATATATAAACAATACAGTAATTTTGGTATATATATATATATATATATATGTATATTTAAACAATTAATAATAATAAATAATGAAGCCTAACGAAGTATGTTTGAGACCTTTAACTTGAACCCTTTTATCGAAGGGCTTTAAACTGTTCGTCGCGATGCATATGATGATTAATTTTTGGTTTTTCGGTAACGCTTAAGTTTTCGTAGTACATAGAGCTTCATTAAAAAAAGCGTTAGCTACCCTAATCATCATCATCATCATCATCATCATCAACCCATAACGTCCCACTGCTGAGCATGGGTCTCCCCTCACTTTCGTGAGGAGGGTTAGACCATAATCCACCAGGGGGGCCAGATCCGGATTGGTAGATCACCTACCTACCTACCTCTGAAACAAATTCTCGGGTAGGTATGTAGCTACCCTAATAAATACGAGTAGTATAAATGTCAACAGGCCCCGCAATCGAAGTAATTGAGTGAGACACTGTCTAATAAATATATATACATATAAAATAAAGATGCAGTCTGTAAGTCCGTACGTCACGGCTCGGCCCGAACAACATGGATGTATGTGTTTAATCCCACTTAACATATTGAAATGAACGCCTAAGTTATTGGTCTGCAGCCAGGGGAAAACTAGTGAAGTGCGTCAAAGTGTTCAAGGTAGCTAAGGTCCGGAGCTAGGATGTATTCAATGGGGCTCACTAATTGAAGGATTCTTTAAAAAACAACATAATCCATTTTTTTTTCAAAACATCTCGAATACCATTCAATAGCTTGTTCAAACACGAACACAGTGATACCAATCATAAAATATTTGAATAATCGTCAATTACTTATGTTGTTTTTATCAACTCTTCAAAGGTGATGACACTAATGTTATGAAAAAAAAATACAGAATTATTTCTCTGTCTGTGGTTAACTACACTGATTTCGACGATAAGAGTTCCGAGAAGGCAAGGCAAAGGAAATAAATATTAATTTGTGACAAAACACAACAATGACAAAGAAAACCAACAAATAGGCTCTAAAAATATTGTGTGTTGCCATAAACAGGTCCCGACTCAGCAAACGGCAAAACTACAGAGCCTAGGCACTACTGGTCTTCTGTCGAAACCTATTTGTGACATGCTATTACTAGACATCGAAAGCTCTTTTCCTACGCCTTTTCTTTTTCCTTTTCGCCGATTCTGGCGCGTACGGTGACGATACTCATTACCAGCTTAGTTAGCAGCCTGCCAACTAGCCAGGACTGAAATCGGCCATGAGATACTAAAGTATATCAAAATTAAGATTGACTATGAGCCTGTAATGCTTTGTAGGTTGTCCAACTGTTGTATTAAGGTTTTAAATTGTTCTAGTTCTATTTGTTAGTAAAGCCCGTTGAAAACAAATAAATTGGTTCTATTAGTATGCAAGAATATTCTGTATACTATAGAAACATTTTGAACACTTGGTTTCGTCTGTCACAATAGAATGGCTAACAATTATTTATCCCTCCCCTCCCAGCTAAGGTTTTCAACTTACCTCATCCGGCGATTGGAGTCCTTCTTCAGGCGAATCGGCTACAATTCTAGCGAACATAGTGTACATAGTGGACCGTATTTTTAGAGCCCCTTGAAATCCTTCACTTAAGTACGGCCCTGGTAACTCGTTTTATGTCATCGCGAGGTGGTGACACGTGTCACTATGTAAATAGATGTCCACAGATGCTCATGTAAACAATAAATATAGAAAAGATAATGCATTATTATACACATTTTGACATTTGATTGCCACGGGACTTGTCATTTCAATACGAATGACGAGTCCCGTGGCAATTAAACGTCAAAATGAAACGAACTCGAGCTGATCGGCACCGAGCTGCATATCCCCGCTGGTTACACAGAATATAGAAATACAAAACAGTACCTATAATAATTATAGTAACAGACTATTCATTATACCTAATTAACGTTACGTTCTTCCCTTTAGGGGTTGATATTTGTGACATCGTCCTTTCAATCAAAATCTAAGTCCAATCAAAATCCGTCCAGCTGTTATAACGCTAATTTAACGTCAATTTTAAACATACAATTTAGAATTATTATGAAAACTTAAATTTAAGAGCACCCTTCAATATTTTCACGTCGCCATTTACGTCTGCAGTATAAAGTAACAGATAGATAAAATATAAAATAACAATAATAGGTAGATATAATAAATAACTCGTAGGTTAAATATTCCAGAAGCCAAACTTGCTCAAATATATCTGGAAAAGGTCACAGCTAAATCTCTGACGTCACATCGCTGTAGTCTATTGTTGTGGATCTCAAACAAAAGCCGTTATTTTTTTAAATAAAATTCAATACCTATACCTATAAATATAAATATAATACATATAAATGTTCAGCTTCCGTATGCTCATGTGCGAAAAACTCGAGTAGTCAAAGAGATTCTAAGTCTTAGTAATGGAAAAATAGAAGTATTAATAGCCATTACTTATTATGTGAAAAAAAAAGAGTCAATAAAGAGTTTTCTATTCTATTCTATTCTCTTCTATTCTATGTCTTGAAAAGTCGGATAAACAGTAAACCGAAATACCAAAATTTGCAACATTATCAGCTAAACAATGTTTCCGAACCGTGTCGGAGGAAAGGGTTGGAAAATAAACAAAATAAAAATAATTATTAATAGCTGGGGTTACAATTGCTACGTTTATTGCGATAGGAGAATCCAATTGCTGATCGTAAGAAAGTATCTTGTGTATTGTGTAAACTGGAGTACATTAAACCATTTTATTATTATTTTTGTACCACTGCTAATGTCGAATTGTAACCAATTAACAAAAACTGCGAAAATACTTTTCAACCGACCTTAGAACTAGATACGTAATTCACAAAGTTAAATTTACATTTTTGGAGAAATTAAAAGCACTCAACCACAAATATAAATAGTCAATCAGTAAAAATCCCGCACTGTTCACTTTTCGCGATATTTTCAGCCTCACACCAGAATGTGGAATGAGCTACCATCGGACGCTCTTCGCATAATTAAAAAGTCCTCTTAAAAAAATGCTGAGAAGAGTTTTACAGATTAAACTACGCCTCGAGTGACGAAGGTGTCCATAGGCGATGGTAACCGCCAACGATCAGGCGAGCAATCCACTTAATAAAAAACACACACCGAACACCACTGCACTATGTCAAAAATTAAAATAAGCCGTCATTATTCCACTCTATCTGGATCATTTCAGACCATCACGCTCAAAAATCAGGCCATCCGCCAGTTTATCACATCTAAAAAAATCACTACGCATACGACCAAAGAGCGGCACTGCACCACAGCCTATCTAATTATTCCATAACTGTACTATGTCAAAAAAACTCAAACGTACATATCGGAATGTTCGCGCACGGATCAAAGAAAATATGATATGATTTATTTTTGAATCAAGTTGCAATGCCCGTGGTCGCGGATAGACTGATTCCAATTGGGACGAATCCCCGACGTTGACCAACCCCTGACATTTAGTAAAAAGTTTTCATTTTAATACTATTGATGTTGGGTCGATGTCGAATGGTTTTCAATAAGGTTGGTCACTAACTAACTAACATTAGATTCCAATATTACCGTAATTTTTTTGGCACTATGCTCCCGAGTTAACAAAATAAATGCGGGTGTGTGGCGCTAGCAACTATAATTCTACAGGTGTACCTTTCTGAGTTAACACGTTCACTGCTCAAAACACAACTGTCGTGTTTTTCATAATTTGCCGCGAGTGCGGGAAAACACAACTGTTGTGTTTGTTGTATGAGAAAACACTGTGCGGTGGAGTGTGCGGAGTCGCACCCGTGGCTAGACAAGAAAATCGGCGCAGCAGTGAAAGTGAAAATATTAATTTTTAATAATATCTACCTATTATTATAGGGATGGGCGGGTGCCATCCACCCTGGAATGTGGCACCCGTACACAGTATCACAAAGCAAGATTTTTTTATACTTGTTAGGATCGTTCCTGTTTCAAAGCGATGCAACGTTTGAAGTGTCCACTTCAGCATTTATTCGCCCGTCCTGTTCCCAAAGAGTTAACTAACACGATTTTATTACTTTCCTCTGTCCGTCTGTACTGGATTTTTTAATTAAATTTCACCCTGATTCTAACGTATAATTTAAAACTTCTAACTATTAGAAGTTTTGCATGTATTGAGAACAGATGGCAATACAATGATTAAAATACATATTAGCGTGTTTTTTAGTAGACAGGTTAATATACTGCGATGTGTCCAGCTGTCAAATAAGTGCAAAAAGGCAACAAAAATGATCTATCGAATCCCTGAATTATCGAATTTCTTAAGGTGGTATAGTGATGAAAAACGATACGGGTGACGGCGAAGCATATTTTCCTCGAAGATCTATCCTTTCTTGGCTTTGATACTCTTCATCTCTTACCTCGCCTTCACAGTTTCGAGGCTTTTATGAATGAACACTACAGTTTCATAATTAAGACTTTAAGAGAGTTAAGTTTCTTAGTTAGTAAAACTTTTCCTTTTCTTCGCTGACGAGTAATAGTTAGGTGTTTAAACTTTTAGTTTCCTCGATGGCTTGGTAAGAATTACGTAATTTTCCGATATAAAATTTCTTATACTTTACTGCTAATTAAAATTGATCAAGTTTAGTAAACTAAATATTCTAGAATAAAACGCTGTGACTACATCCGCCGCGTCCGTCTGTAAGTATTTACGTGTTCATTTCAGAAATTTCTACGTACTGTAAGGATTTTCATTTAGCAGTCACCAATAGACAGACAGATTCACGAGAAATGTTCAGGTAACTAAGTAAGTACATATAATATAACTTATGAATATCCGGCCGCAGATACTTAGTTACAAAATCGAATAGAATACAAAATCGTAATATACGAGTAACTGTGAACGGAGGTCGTTCATGTTATTATAGTATGGTATCGATAGTTTTCTCATATCGGGCGTGCAGTGAAATTCGTGGATGTGAAACGAGGGCACGTCACTAGTACAATAGAAAAAAATAAAATACAACTTGTGAAGTAGGGATGGGAAGTTCATAAAAATTCCCTGTAATATACCTAACTATCTCGATCTGTCCCTAATTCGGAATTGAAATAGAAACGAGTTAAATAAACGTACTTTTTAACCGACTTCAAAAAAGGATTATTATCTCAATTTATATGATTTTTTTTAATGTTTCTCAGAATTCCCATTTAGGAACCGATTTACAATTTTTTTTTATTTGGAATCATAAATCGGTTTAGTGGTTTGGGTATTTATTATTCAACTAATAACAAATGCTGGTAGAGTTAACTGTACGATGTGGTACACATGTTCTCGTAAGAAGCCACGGTGTGTGACAGTGTAAAAAATCACGACAGCACCAGACACTTTGTACCAATGGACACCCCAGCAACAATGATATCATTGCAAAAAGAACCGCGGGGAATCAGAATCAATCCTTCTGTAATTCGATTAGCCACATCCTACTTAAAATTACAAAAGCAAAAGTAACTCTGTCACTCTTTATGTCTGTTGGCTCCTTTTTAACGGCTGAACAGATGTTAATTCAATTTGTTATGAAGACAATTTGAACCCTGGGAAAGGACATAGCTTGGATACTTTTTATCGCGACAAGCTCTCGCTTTTTTTTTAAACGCGGGAGGTTTCATATGTATCATAATAATGTTGTAGATAGAGATCATTATTAAAGTAGAAAATAATTATTATTTTAGTGCAATGTCCTATTATGTATGTAGTGGTGGTAGCCTAGTGGGAGAACGTCCGCCTTCCAATCAGAAGGTCGTGAGTTCAAATCCCAGTGCGGGCACGTACCAATGTGTTTCTGTAAAACATATGTACGTAATTATCACTCGCTTTTAGGTGAAGGAAAACATCGTGAGAAAACCCACATACCTACCCGAGAATTATTTCGGAGGTAGGTATGTTATCCACCAATCTGGACTTGGCCCCCGTGGTGGAATATGGCCTTACCCTCCCCACGAAAGTGAGGAGAGACCCGTGCCCAGCAGTGGGACGTTATGGGTTGATGATGATGATGAATGTGTTATTATATACTTGTTATTAATTATTGTACGTCCATAATGGATATTTCTGTTGAGTCTTTTTTATCAAGGCCTTTACATGTACACAGTTTTATAGAATAAATTTTGTTATATTCTATTCTATATGTTATTTTTATTTGGTGCTATGAGTTTTAATGCCTGAAATAGAGACATTTTATTTTTTATTTTATTTTTTTTATGTAAATAAAATAAATGTCTCTATTTCAGGTGTAAAAATAATAAATCATGTGACGATTTCGTGTTTTTGAAATAGTCTACGAAAAAGCCTAAGTTTAAAATGTCGATTGTTACCGAGAATACGGATTTAGAAAGTTTTTTATAGACAATGTGGCGACAATTTTTCTCGTTTTTTTAAATTTCAGTTACGTGTTAAGTAAGAATTGGGGCCAGGTGGTTCAAGTTAACATGGTGGACATCGTACGTATGCATTGAGGGACATACAATAACATATAAATTATTATTATTAGCTTAATTTATGTTGTTTTTACAATAATTACTACTATTATCATATTATTATTATTGTAATTTTTCTCTGTGTTTATTTTTTGGTGTACAATAAAGTGTTTTCTATTCTATTCTATGTTAAGACCAATTGTAAGATACTTTAGTGGTTTAGGCCCTAAGGAAAGCGTGCTTTTGTTTGGAGCGTTTGTTTTAGTTTTTTTTTTTTTGTTGTTGCTGCAATAAAGAGTTTATCTATCTATCTATCTATCTATCTACGTAACTCGTCTCTCCTTGGGGGAAATATTGAATACAGAACGATATACGCTACCGGTAAGCGCCATTTAATTAATATAATTTATCTAACAGTGTTAATTAAAATAAATGTCACTAATATTAAAAATGCGAAAGTTTGTGTGTTTGTTTAATTTGGTATGGGTACAGATACTTTAAGCCCTGAAATATAACATAGGATACATTTGATACCGTAAAAACTGACGTTCCTGTGGGATAAAAATTATAGCGGGTGAAACCGCGGGGCGCTGCTAGTAATTAATAAAACTGCTATAGACTAGTGGCAAGAACGTCTGCTTTCCAAGCGAAGGGTGGCGAGTTCGAATCCCAGTACGCGGACGTACCAATGTGTTTCTTGCAAAAACATAAATGTAGGTTATCGGTGCAGGAAAACGTCGATAGGAAACCCACATGCCCGAGAATCGTTTCGAATGTATGTGATCCACCAACTCGGATGAACTCGGAACCAATGGTGGGTTCTGGCCTAATCCTCGTCACGAAAGTGAGGCGAGACTAGCAGTGCTAAATAACAAATAGTAAAGCTATGTACTCACAGTAGAGTGTCTCCAGAAGTGTATCAGTGCGTGGATGTCTGTGGCGGGTGCCAGCAGCAAGTAGTCTCTCCACTCATCGTAGCTGATGTTCAAACTGCCGTCCTGATCCATCCTGGGAACAAACCCCACGTTAACACTTTCACTGCTGCGCCGATTTTCTTGTCTAGCCACGGGTGCGGCTCTGCACTCTCCATAGCGTTTTCCCATACAACAGTTGTGTTTAAGCACTGGAGGTGTTAACTGCGTGGATTCTGCACTCGCCACTTATACGACCGACCCTATCCTCGGCACTTTTTAATGTTTTGTCTACGCACGCTTTGCAAATTATTTAGCTAGTGACCAATGTTATTACATTTCAAGATTCTGTAACAGGTTGACTGCTGAGCCGGTTTTTACATTTAGGCACCGTTACGGACCGTGTGTGTTTTCCAGCAATGGCGTGCCGTCTGTCTGAGCCGCACTGTAGTAGCACCGCGTTAAACACACACGTCTGTTTCGCTACACAGCCGGCACGTAAACTGCGCTAACACAGCAGGTGTGTTTTCCTGCACTCGCGTAAAGTTATAAAAAAAATAACGTCTCGTTTTCAGCAGTGAACGTGTTAAAATTATGAAAAATATTGATTTAACAGTGGGATTTAATAATTTGAGCAATATTAATAAAATAGTTGTCTAGTAGTAATCTCGCCGTCTGACCGCCTCCCGCTGGCTCTTTGTTATGTAATGCAGTCTCAAACCATCTACCCAAAGGACCAAGCACGGTCACGCTTACATGTATGTACAGTGGTATAAAAAAAATACATAAAAAAAAACTAAAAAAAAAACCCCATAGTGTTTCTCAGTGCCATTTTCTCTGAAGGGAGTATATAAGAAGCACTGGTAGAGTAAATGGAGTTTCCTTTTCCTGTGCGAGATTCAGACATGAACTTGAAAGGGAAATGTCCTTATTGGTACTTACACTATAATCTGTTAATCATTAGTTTAGTAGATCATTTTAGTTAATTTTTTATTATTCTCTGTGTATATGCGATTTAAGTATTTGACTTGTAAAAGTGCATTATTTGCCTAGTTGCAACACATGATTTGAGTTTTGGGTTTTAAAGTTATATGATCGACTGTTCGTATAACAATGGTAAACTCGCAATCTCCAACCATTTTAATCGGTCTTTGTTTTAAGCTATCACTAGTGTAACGTGTCTTCCTTGTCCATCGCGACCGTGACATATGGCCGATTTTTTTATTTGAAGATGCGTGCCGGGTCCATGGAGTATATGAAACGTGGTTGAATGTACTTGATTCTACAATTTGGCTGCGATATTTAAACTTGGTAAGAAACTGATCATATAGTCTTTATGGTTTTTGTAATTATTTCTTGTGTCCGAATGATTCAATGATGAGTTTAATAATTGACCTTATGACGTGATCGTGGACAATAATGATTGAAAAATAAGTCTGTAAGCAATAGTAATGGTTCTGTGATTACAATGTTCATGACTTCTGAAAGGCTCGTGTATAAATAACGCTAGCCCATAAAAATAGAACAAAAAAAAACATAATTTTTCATGAATTAATAAAAATGTTGGCAAATGCTGAATATAAAACAGTGCTTACTGGATGTTAATAAAAAAAAACATTTTGAAATTAGAACATCGTGAGACAGTTTTTTTATCTAAGTTAATTAGCAAGTTTACAGCTTCATGTATTTTTTAGTCGGATGTTTTTGTTTCATAGCAATGTTTGAACGCGGAAGCCACAAAATCCTACATGACTTCTCGACTTACCACCAAAATATTGGCCATACACCTTTTCTGAAACATTTTAGTTTAACTTAAAACTACGATTTAAGATAAGGGGCTAGAATAGAACTATTTAGAATAGAATAGGTTTTACAAGATCATTCCACAAATAAGTAGGAAATAGCTAGTAGGAAATGCTATAAATAAATTAACAACCAAACATGCTTACTCAATCCAAAGCAAAAAAAAAGATGGTACATAGTACCTATCGAAATAAAGAAAATAAGGCGTGAGACGGATTAATGCGGAGCGGCGTGCGACGCGCTTCAAGACGTCACTCCACGCATTTTTCATACAAAATGAGTCAACGTCTTACGCCTAATTTTAGAGTAAGCAACGCATCGACAACGCCCCGAGTGTTGCGGGTGTCTATAAGCGGCGGTAACCGTTTACCATCAGACGGGCCGCCAGCTTGTTTGCCAATAAAACTTAAAAAAAAATTACCACAGTGCAAAGAACTACAGTAAGTAATTAGGCTGTGCTACCAATAGTGTAACTCAACTCTGACTATGAGGAAACTGATGGGGTACTAAAATAAAAAAATCGCAGTGCAAAAGCCAAAATAGGATACTACAACAAAGATCGCTGGGAAAACAATAATGTCGCAAACAAAAATAGTAAAAAAAAAGCAAAAGCATAGTAGCAACAGTATAGTTAGTTATCTTCATAGAATGGTACCAAACGCGGCTCTCACACAACGACAATTTGAATTTTACTATTTGTGTGCGTGCTGTATGCTGTATTTGATTTCGTCATAGTAAAAACATAAAAGTAAGGCACCTTCAAAGAACGATACGAAACGTGGCTATGTACGCGCACACATACGAGTCGCGTTTGGCATCGCTCTACGAAGATGGTATACTTCTCTATTTTTACTACGGCGAAGGTGACTTACTTTTGCTTTTCATAATATTTAAGATAGGTACCAACCTTTTAAGTAGCCCTGTCGCTTCATTCCGACCCACGGCAATGCCCAAGTCCGCAAACGCTGATATGAGCTCTTCCAAATCCACTTTTCCTGAGAACAAAAAGGCATTTTTGAGTTTTTTTTTCTGTTTTTGGACTTTTTTTTAATCTATTGCACCGAAAATGTGACTTTGAAGTTTGGGATATCTCTTCTCGTGCACGTATTTCTTAACACGTTCACTGCTGATAACACAACTGTCGTGTTTTTCATAACTTGCCACGAGTACGGCAAAACACAACTGTTGTCTTTGTTGTATGGGAAAACACTAAGGCGCGCGCAGAGCCGCACCCGTGGCTAGACAAGCAAAACGGCTCAGCAGTCAAAGTGTTAAAAAATGTTCTGTATAATAAATAATAACTTACCTAGATTATTGAAACGTAAAATATAACTCTTGTTAGTAAGCTTATTATTAGCTTTATATTTCAAATTCGTCATCTAGTTATATGATTGATGCAATAAATGATTGAATTTGAATTTATTCAACTTTTTCTCCGTTAAGTTTTTATTTTAATTAAATATAGATCAATGGCTGCATAGTATGTATTTAGCTGCAGAGCTATTTTTTATTTGACTGAGTGACGAGCACGTCTTTCACCTGATGTTAAGCGCTACGCCTGCCCATAACAGTTACAGTGCCACCCAGTACTTTGCATTGCATAATCCTGCGCGGCACAGCCCTGCGCCCATCGCCCTGAGACATCGGCTCAAAGGTCTCATATGCCCAGTAATTTCGATGGAAACAGTGCCCTTCAAATCGGAACGCAGCTCTCCAACTTACCATCTTGGTTCTTGTCCAAGTGCGTGAACTGCAGCCGGAGGTTTTTCTCGTGTTCTCGCACGTATTGCATGAACTCTGAAAGCGTGACATCGCCGGCCTCCTTCCATCCTGACTTTGCCAGGAATTTCTGCCAACAAAATAAAAGCAACATTATTATTCCGCGGCACTGCATTGCGCTCGGCACCCTGTGACAGTGGTACTGAGGTTTTTTTTTTTATTTGACTGAGTGAAGAGATGTGCAAGTCGTTCAACTGATGAAAAACGCGACGCCTGCCCATAACAATCACAGCACCACCCAGAACCCTGCATTGCATAATCCTGCGCGGTACTGCACTGCGTTCGTCGCCCTGAGACATCGGCTCTCGTAAACAAATCGTTACAACATAGGTAACAAATCATAATTATTTAAATAACAGTGTACATAATTATTCAATAATCGATCAAGATGGTCAAGGAAAACGTGGTGAGGAAAATGGGATGCCCCTGACTCCATTTAAGGATTTCGGACTTCGATAAATAACTTAAAAATAAGCAAAGATATTAAAGCTAAGGCCAGTGTCGTTTATCCATCTAGGAAATTCTAGAAGAAAGAGTCGAAAGAGTCTAAAAAGCTATAACTATAGAAGACTAAATGCGAAAGTGATTAACATGGCAATAACATGGTTAGCGTCAGAACTGCTGGTTACCTGTGACGTCTGGCGCAGAGTTTATTTAAAAATTGTTACCTATTTACTCCTATTTGCCTATCTTTCATAAAAAATGCTTTCTATGATATATTCTTAGAGATATGAATAAGTATACATGCTGAGGTCAGGACGGCAGGTGGTCTCCTCGTTCAGCGTGAAAGAAGCAGTATCTAAAGCTAAATACTGAACTAAATTACTACAAGATTTTGAAGTCAGATGTTTTAAGTCTGTGTGTCACCAAGGGCATGATAGTCAGCATTGTGGTTTGACCACAGCACTATGCTGAGCTCACGCCTTTTCTGCCATCCCTGTGCCGGCTATCTGCGTACACTATTATCTATGTCGTGTGTCAATTTCTTGTCTTGTCTTGCGATGTGTACATGTTTGTTATTTTGTGCAGTTGTGTCATAATAAATATTATCTAACTTTCTTTCTTTTTTAAAAGTGCGTAGTACGAATAATTGCTACCTATTTGCTATATTCACGATTTGAGTTTTAGCATCTGTAGGATATGGAGACTGCTTTATTCTCATAAGTACATGCGTCACGTCATACAAGGCGTAAGACAGCAATGCAGCGCGGCGCCTTTTGAGTATGGCTTGCCGCTTAGGTCGGTCTATATTTCAATTATTTCAACATTACTGATGACGTCATGCGCAATAAGCGCCGGTGAATAATTTGTTTAGTTAGTAGGGTTACCTTGTAATAGCATTTTATATTTATAGGTTGATTCATGTGACTACTTCATCAATCATACATACGCCCCGTTGCCGCTGCCATAGCCACGCTACACTTTAAAGTGACAACAAACCGTTTTACAAGACGTTAAATTAAAAAAAAAACTTAACGAGAAATTCTTTGACACAGGGCTACAGCCACATAGGAAAACAAAACTGAAATATAGGAAAAGGGCACTTAAACGCCCGATTCGCATGCAGTGACTGCTGTGCGCGGTGGTGCATACATTATGTATTAGTTTGATATTTATCGACCACTTTCAGAGGCGTTAATTTGTCAGCGGATTCAGTATAAAATTGTTATCCTTATCTGACAGTAAGCAAATGAAAAGGAGAGCAGTAAACTTAAACTTAGTTAACTTGTTTGCAACGATTGAGACGTTAGCGTTCTGGGGGGTAACCACGTTCTTATTCTTATTCCACGCAGTTCAATTTTAAGGCCTTAAACTGAACGGCTAAGATTGGCACCACACACTCATAAATGACAAACGTGACGTGACGTCACTCAAAAATAGACTCAAGAGAATGAGAGAAAAAGAGAATGAGATGGAGCTATATAAACTCCCGTAAATGCAAACAAATTGTTACGATCTCTTTGGATACATGTCTCTGGTCGACTTACGAACGCTTAGCGATATTGGTGGTGACAGTTAGCGGGGCAGTTCGGTTTAACACTTTGACTGCTGAGCCGTTTTGCTTGTCTAACCACGGGTGCGACTCGGCACGCGCCATAGTATTTTCCCATACAACAAACACAACAGTTGTGTTTTGCCGTACTCTTGGCAAGTGGTGAAAAACAAGACAGTTGTGTTCTCAGCACTGAAAGTGTTAAGGCCTTAAACTGGATGGATTTAACTGGCCCCTGATGGCTCTTACTGAATTTAAGCCCCATACAGTCTTACTTGCTTTATGGACGCAAGGGTGCGTAAGATTACACGCGTCCTAATATGCAATGTACTTAAAATACATATCGCAGGAACGCCTGTGATGTTATCGGTCGATAAAATCGCTCCTGTGTGGTTGATGACTTTATGGACGAAGTGGCTAAAGCTGCAAAGTGGCTAAAGGGCACTGTTTTTAACAAAATAAATTACTGGGCATATGAAGCTTTAGAGCTGATGTCTCAGGGTGACGAGCGCAGTGCAGTGCCGCGCAGGATTATGCAATACAATGTTCTGGGTGGCACTGTAACTGATATGGGCAGGCGTAGCGCTTACCATCAGGTTAACGACTTGCTCGGCCCGCCACTCAGTCAAAAAAAAAAAAAACAGAAAATTATAGCATAAGTAGTAAAGGGCAAAAGTTCTGGCCTACGCGAGATATTTCTCGAAGCGACGCGACGTCGAAATTACAGATCGCCATAGTTCTGACGTAACATTCAGCCATGTGACTACCAGAATTTTTTTCGAGTATGTTTGGCGGAATATTAGAATAATTTCGAAGAACTTCAACGAAGTATCTCAATCGAGAAAACTTAAGCAGGTAGCTTAGTGAATATCTGTGTTTTATCCGACTACGACAAAGCCAAAAAGATAGGTTATATTTTTAGCAGTCTATTGTGCGTATGTTTGTATTTACGTAATGGCCCACAGAAGCGCCGAAACTACTCATCCGATTTTGATGAGGTGTCAATCATTTTGTTATATTATAGAAGTCCGGCGACAGGATATATTTATCGCTATAGTATTGGGTGGGATGTTAATTTTATCTATTAAAAGATCGGTACCTACTTAGTCGGTTTTTAGCAGATTTAATATTTTTTTCTTTATAATTCATTTTGGCTTCTCACGATTAGCGAATTAAGCCAGTGTCAATTATTTATTAATTTCAAGTTTTTTTTTAAGATTTCAAGTTATAAATATTCTAATAGTCAAAATGTAGAGTTCTTGTCCGCAGGAAGTCTAGTCAAAGTTACGATTTAACAAACTGGTGGATGCTTTACTGAAATTTCTTGGGAGTTGGAGAAAACACGAAATGGCACTTTTTTGGGTTAATATTCCACCAATATTATTTGTAATACAAAAAATACAAGATTTAAAAAAGTACAAAAAAAAAATAGGTTCCCCGCGAAAACTCCTCATTTTTACCCAACTGAGCGACGCAAAGGAAGGTTCTGTGTATATCAGTCTATGTATGTTTGTTTCTATTTGGTTAGACTTTTTGCTTATATAAGAATAATTATTTAAAATCTTTTTTAGTAAGTATTTTGTTCGCGCCACTTACATTGGCACTCATAATACCTTCCTACCTTCCTATTCCTATCATTTCTTGGCGACTATCTCTGTCGCTCATATCGTGGCATCCACGAGAAAACTGCTTGCCGCCGCAAGTAGTCTGCGATCGACCCTCGTCCTTCGCGGCTGCCGCTCTCGCCGAATCCAAAGTACTGGATCTGCTGCTCCTCTGCGGTGGTCCACGTGAATTCGACGCGCAAATATAAACAACACCCGCTATAAACCCGCCGCGTAAACGCTCCTTGCCGACACGCACCAACCGCCTAAAATACAGTCCACTACATCGAACGTCATAACATCCTGAAGGAACAAGCAGCTTGGAGACGGACCCGAACCGAGGTGATTGCAGTTGCATGGAGACCAGGTTAGTCGCCAAGTTCCTTTGTACTACTCTTCTACCAGCCATCCTTCCCCCGCCATTGGAGGCGCGCTCAGCCTATACAGCTTAGCTGCCGCGCTAACATATTGTTGGTCCTCCGCCGCCGGATCTTCTCTGGTCCTCCCGCTATTCTCTGGCCCCTCTTAGGCCTCATATAGTCCTCTTTATAACCGCCCGCAATTTTATATTGGTATTTTTACCAACGATAATTTCCTATAATTATCGTGTTCCCGCCCGCAATTACAGTTCAGATAGTACCCTGTACTATCCTACTACGCTCTTATATACTTATTTCGTGTATTCCGCATTCCTAAATAGTAAAAATAACGATTTTTCCGTAATTCTTAATTTTATTAAAAAGTGAAGGTATTCCTAACGACCGCCCGTGCGTCTCCGCGTGGGTATTCAATACGCCGCGCGCGCGGCAGGTAAATGCTGTAGGCAGTTGCAGTAAATTAGGAATTTCATACTTTATCTAGTTTTTTATACTTTGTTAAGATGGCTATGGCTACTCGTTCAAAAGACAAAGATAGTGAAGTATACGAGGACGCAAAAGCGCTCGATACGTTACAGATCGAACGTTTGACCTTGATAGGTAAACGTGACATTATATTTTCTCGCTTACAAGATATTTTTAACCGATCTTTAAAGGCTTTCACTGATGATACTGAGAAAGATTTATTTCTATGTGGAATGATCTCGTTAGACCGCTTACGCTCCGATTTCAATGAAATTGTGAACAAATTAAATGTCACCGAGTTGACTCTCAACGCTTCGTACACGGTAAACTACCAATCTATAAACGTCTTCGAAGATATGTTTTGCCGTTGTCAGTTTGTTTATAATAAACTTAACCCGCCTTTAAAAACCGCTGATTTCAATGTTGCCCCGCAACGTAAATCTATCAGAATTCCTGAACTCGATTTGATGGTCTTCAATGGAGATCCGATGACCTGGAGAATATTTTATGAGTCATTCAAACGCACGATTCACGAAAATCCCGATCTCACTGATCACGAACGCGTCCAATATTTAATTAATAAATTGTCAGGCCGGGCCCTTGCAGTTTGTTCTGGTATCGTACCTAACGGTGATAATTATCCGATCATATGGCAGACGCTCGTCGATAAGTATAACGACAAACGTAACCTAGCCTCCGCTTATCTTGATCAAATGCTTGGTTTTAAATCTTTTAACACCGCGACGAATAAAAACTTAGAATTATTCCTAGATAAATTCTGCACGGCTGTGTCAAGTTTGAAGTCTCTCAAGCTCGATAACGTGTCTGATTTTATTTTACTATCGCTCGCTTTGAAGAAAATAGATTCAAGTACTGCACGGTCGTTTGAAATGCACATGCGAGGTAAATCTATGCCTACATACAATGAACTTTTAAAATTCATCCGCGAACAAAGCAAAATATTGGAACGCACTACGACCGTTTCTCTTAGCCGCAGTGATAACAGGCCGGGTACTGCAAGGTCTACGCAGTCTTTTGCAGCATCATGCGTCACTCACTGTCCGCTTTGCAAACAAGCCGATCACGCTAACTTATATAGATGCCCTGCATTTGATAAGCTTTCTATCGACGACAGGTACACTTTTGTAAAACAAAGCAAAGGTTGCACTAATTGTCTAAGCACTACGCATATAAATACTGCTTGCAATTCTAAATTTAATTGCCGTTATTGTGGATGTAAACATCATTCTATGTTATGCCGCAAAGTATCATCTTCCCGTGAAGACAATCGCCCGTACCCTAGCGCTCCGTCACAGGCGCACGCGCCGCCTCCGCGCGCGCGAACTGGCAACTTCTCCGCCGCCGGGGATCACATGCCGCCTTCGGCATCGCCGCCGCCCGTCGCGGGCTCCGCTAGCGCTCAGCTGACGAACTTACCTACAACTGCTTATCAGTCATCACAACAACAGGTGTCGCTGTGTAATATACGCCCCGCTTCGCAGCCTAATGACACTACTTGTTTACTGGGAACCGTACAAGTTTATGCTACGGATTTAAATGGTCGCCGCCATGTAGTACGCGCCTTAATTGATTCGGCTTCCCAAAGTAACTTTTTAACTTCAAAATGTTGCGCTAAATTAAATTTAAAATGCAATAAGGTGACGAACACCGTTGTTAAAGGGATAGGTTCCGCATCTAACCCAATCAAGGGAGCAGTTTCTGCTACTTTGTCTTCCCGCCTAAATGATAATTTTGTTGCAATTGACGCCTATGTTATCGACCGCATAACAGACAATTTACCGGCAGTGAAAATTGACGTATCCTGCCTTTCATACCTGAACTGCCTGCCTCTAGCAGACGACAGTTTCGCTTCGCCTTCCGAGATCGACATACTTATAGGCGCGCCGCTCTTTTCTGAAATATTGCTATCAGGCCGCGCCGCTGGTCCGCCTGGTACTCCAACCGCTTTTGAAACCATTTTTGGTTTTATCGTAATCGGGACCGCTCCCGTTACTCCCGCTCATGTTACTCCCGCTCATGTTACGCCCGCTCATATTGAAACCGTTGTTTCTATCACTGACCCCTTGGTTGAAGATAGATGCCGCTCTCATATTTCCCTCTGTACCTTTACGGAAGGACCACGTTTAGATAATCTTGTCCAACGCTTCTGGCAGCTTGAAGAGGTGCAATGCACGCCGACTTTGAGCCCAGACGCTATAGAATGTGAACGCATTTTTACAAATAACGTTTCCCGCGATCCTACGGGACGCTATTCTGTAGCGTTACCTTTCTCCCGCGATCCCGCGACCGCTCTGGGTAATTCTTACCCTATCGCTAAAAAACGCTTCATGTATCTCGAACGTAAGCTCGCCGCGACACCTGCTCTGCGCTTAGAGTACGATGCTATAATCAAAGAGTACATTCAGAAGGGTTACATTTCACTGATCGACAATGATAGTCCTTTTACTGGATATTACGTGCCACACCACGCCATTGCGAGACTACAAAAAACAACAACTCGATGGCGTACGGTGATGGACGCCAGTGCTGAAACTGACTCAGGCCTCTCCTTGAATCAAGTTTTATATACCGGGGATAATTTACAAAACGATCTTTTTACAATCCTCTTGGATTTCCGCCACTACCCAATCGCTTTTACATCCGATATTAAACAGATGTACCTACAAATTTTGATAAATAAGGACCACCGCAAATATCAAAAATTCCTGTATCGATTCGATCCCGTTTTTCCGCTTGATACCTACCAATTCAACCGCGTTTGTTTTGGTCTACGTAGCAGTCCGTTCCTTGCAATGCGAGTGTTGCGAAAGCTGTGCGCCGCCGACGGTGCCCACTTCCCGCTCGCAGCATCTCTTATCAGCGACAACACATACATGGACGACGTGTGCTACTCCATGCCTACTCTGTCTGCTTGTTTACAACTCAGAGACGATCTCTGCGAGTTGCTCAAGGCCGGGGGCTTCGATCTCGTCAAATGGGCTAGTAACTCACCCGCGCTCCTTGACTCCCTTCCCGTCTCTGCGTTAACGGAATGCGTTAAAAATGCGAAAAATGCGTTAACGGATCTTTTAAATTCCGACGAATATAATAAGTCTATCTCAGATGAGTTATCAGCTAATCGCATACACTGGAAATTCAATTCACCGCGAAGTCCTCACTTCGGGGGGAATTATGAAATATATGTGAAAGCGTTTAAAAGTCATCTTCATAAAACGATCGGTTCACAGTCACTCACCTATGAGGAAATGTTAACCGTACTCACACAGATAGAATGCGTTATCAATTCTCGTCCTATAACGTTATTGAGCGAAGATCCGTCTGAGCCGACCGCGCTGAGTGCTTCACATTTCTTAATGACCGCACCGCTGAAGCATTTACCCGCATGCACGGTTCCCGATGAACCTGGACACTTATTGAAACGGTACGCTTTATTGGATCAAATGGTACAATCATTTTCCAAACGGTGGAAGTTGGAATATCTTCACTTACTTCAATCTAGAGGAAAATGGAATACACCTTCGAATCCCATTACAATAGGTTCTATTGTTCTTATTATCACTGATAATATTCCCCCGCTATCCTGGCCTCTCGGCGTCGTCGTGGCCACTCATGTCGGCGGCGATGGCATCTGTCGAGTAGCGTCAGTAAAAACGACGACCGGCGTCCACCAGAGACCCGTCGTCCGTTTATGTATCTTACCTACCCAATAATTTAACCCCTTGCTCCCCGGTCAACCGCTATGTTATATTTAACCCGTTGACTGCTTAAGAGTTTAACTCTTATTTTTATTTTTTTTATTTCCCGCTTTCTTTTAAAAACCAATGGTTTTTAGGCCGGGGGCAAATGTTCGCGCCACTTACATTGGCACTCATAATACCTTCCTACCTTCCTATTCCTATCATTTCTTGGCGACTATCTCTGTCGCTCATATCGTGGCATCCACGAGAAAACTGCTTGCCGCCGCAAGTAGTCTGCGATCGACCCTCGTCCTTCGCGGCTGCCGCTCTCGCCGAATCCAAAGTACTGGATCTGCTGCTCCTCTGCGGTGGTCCACGTGAATTCGACGCGCAAATATAAACAACACCCGCTATAAACCCGCCGCGTAAACGCTCCTTGCCGACACGCACCAACCGCCTAAAATACAGTCCACTACATCGAACGTCATAACATCCTGAAGGAACAAGCAGCTTGGAGACGGACCCGAACCGAGGTGATTGCAGTTGCATGGAGACCAGGTTAGTCGCCAAGTTCCTTTGTACTACTCTTCTACCAGCCATCCTTCCCCCGCCATTGGAGGCGCGCTCAGCCTATACAGCTTAGCTGCCGCGCTAACATATTTTGTAACACAATATTACATGTTTTTCCGTCAGTAAGATATGGAAAAAGGGAGAGTAGGATAAGGAAAGGGGGAAATGTAGGTATGGGACATTTTGGAAAAGGTATCTTATGCACCTTATCTTATATTATGTGTAAAACGGAACTGCTACTAATGTCTACTAGAATGATGTACTTAATACTGGCTTTCACTAAACCTTGTCATTACCTTGAACTTTAATTTGATAACTTAAATGTGGAGCGTCAATAGTGATGCTCAGCTAGGGTTCCCAACTTTTTGTACGAGAAATTATGTATTCGGAGAAATAAAATGAGCTGTGTACACAAAAGAAAACGGTCAATAATTTTTTTTACATTTAAATAACATATTTTTTGAAGGTTCTTGCACAATTTAACAACTAATTATCAATTCATTGTCAAGTTGACATTGACAATTTCTTTCTGAAATGTAAATTGTATACGGACATTTACATTTTTTACAGATTTTACGTATGGCTCCGGATACCAGCCGACATCAAAACAGTATTTTGTATACTTTTTTTATAGAACAGTAAAAAGTATTAACGAACAATAGAAAGTATAATACTATATGTAACAGTGTGGTTGGGAACCCTATGCGTAGTGTCCATCACATAACACTAGACATTAGCTAAGCTGACACCTAAATTACTACTTTCATTGGAGAACCTAGGGGTCAGGATCTAATGAACGAGATTGTGACACATTATTTATTAATGTTATTAATTTTATAGTCGATTATGTGTGTAGTAAAAACCACATTCTCATTTGTAAGATATTTTTATTGCTAGAGATATGTGTGCACGGTTCATATTGACAAAAATATCATATATAATCCAGGTTAACTAATTACCAAATTAAGGTACACTTGGGTGGGGGACGGTTTAGTGGCATAAAGTCTACGCACTACCATGCGTCTTCGTTAATATCAATTGATAGCAATTTATAATAGGCATTGGGAAGTAATGATTTTAAGGCTGTAAAAATAAAAATAATTTTGCCTTCCGTTTACTTTAGCTTTCATTTGTCTTGGAGTGGGACCTATCCCAGCTACCAAATCTCATGAAGATTGGATCAGGAATTTGAGATTACATAAGTACATAAAAATGCCAATTGTTTTGTGTTATTTGGAGACCTTGATAACAGAAAAAACTTAAGTACTTACTGAAATTCAATGGAGGCTTATAGTGTGAAATTTTAAATAATTTTTTCATTGACTCATGAGATATTATTGTAAGTATGGTTTTAAGGTGTTGTGGTGTTACCGATGAAATCTATTATAATATCACTTTTGCATAACACAAGAGATAATATTATCTTTTTTAGCCATTGTGAAGATGTAAAATCATGACATTTCAGATTATCAGTGATTTATCTGTTTTAGTGCACAGTGGTAAGTTTTTGGGGATTAGTGTGGCGAACAACTATTTTAAAGTTTTAAAAGCCGCACTGAGGGAAGTTGCAAATTAAAGTGTCGAATTAAATGAAACGAGTAGGTGTGATATAATGAGTTCAGTAGGCAGGTAATAATTAGGCAGGGTAATTGACACTGGCACAATTCAACAATAATTATGAAGAATAAAAAAAAAATTCCGTGTTCCAAATTTTAAATGAGAAAAGTGAATCATGCAACACGTGTCGAGTGATCGTCAGTGAACCATCGGAACGGAAACCTAGCACCGTTACTTGGGACTTGAGCAAAGTTATGTGAAGCTTGGATACTAACCTCTGCATAGCTGCGGTTGATGTGCGGAGCCAGCTCCTTCAGGGCCACGGACAAGTCGTGGATGTCGATCTTCCCATTTCCATCGATGTCTAATTTAGAAAACAAGGTTGCTAGCCTTTCTTCGTCTTCTTTTGGCAATTCCTCCAGTTCCAACGGCGGACGTAACTGGGCCATGGTGTCTGTAGTTCGCGTAAGTACTGCTTGTTAAATAACAACTATATTTAACTTTAAATAAAACTATAAAGGCATACATAACTTTAGTTAACTTAAAAACATTTTTCTAAAAAAATATTGCACTAGTTCCTGGTCTGATGGGCTTTTGACAGCTACTTGCTGCCGCACTGCCACACACACTCACAGTTTTAACACCAATACCTATGCGAAGTCGTGTCCTACTAACCATACGAACAAATGTTCCTTTTTATTATTGGTAATGTATATTAGAATCCAACACTTGCCGCTTTGACATAAGAGCTACTTTGCTTGCAACATTTAAAATTGTATTGGTATTTTAACATTAAATGTGTGCGTGCTACTAACTACTTTCCTTCTATCTACTTTGAGATAGCGCCATCTAGCGAGGATTCAAAGAACCAGATGAACAATTTTAGATGCCATTCTGTTTATTTTGCACAATTTGCATGACTGAAGAAATTAGCCAAAGAAGTTCCTCAGAAGCGGCGCTGCAGTCGCCGGCCGGAAACCTTGAAAATTCAAAGAAAGGGATGATTTAGGATATATATGGGGTTTGTTCTAGGAGGCCACAGAACACTGTTCCTGACCGGTAAAGAATATAACACTTCATTTTAGTTCCTAGTCTTGCCGCGGGGATTCTTCTGTGGCGCTGACTCTAATTTTAATTTTAGCGGTTTTGTAAATCAAGTAATTGTTAGTTTAATATGCCTATGATTATTTAACGTTTTTTTACGACTAAAAAAAGAGTGTATCGAGAACCACCTCTTTTCTTGAAGTCGGTTAAAAATACCGCTTTAATCTAGATATTACCTACCTGCATAAATTAATCCCTATTTCCCTTGGTCACAGCATCACGCGTGAACGGCTGGACCAATTTCCCTAATTCTTTCATTTGTGTTTGTTACTGTCAGGGGAGTAAAGGTATATTATTTATAACCTTATATTACTTACGTATAAAAATAAATCCCAATTTTTCTTGGTCACGGCACCACGAATGAACGGCTGTATCAATTTCGCTAATTCTCTCTTATTTTGTATTTGTTATTGCCAGGAGAAGGTTTTAGGAAAGAAAAAAATAGTACAGTTGCGCAGAAAATTGGATACCCACTTACCACTTTTGGAAAAACAGAATATTATTTTTTCTTATGACATTTTTGTATGAACTCACAATTTGACATTTGATTTTTACGCTATGGTGGTTTTTAAACTTGGAAATGCAGAGTAATTGCCAGAAACTGGTGGTGAAAGCTGGTGCAGAAACTATTGGTGAGACCACGGGCGCAGCTAGTATGTAAATAAATTGTTATGCCGGTGTAGTCCTGAAAGCCGCCAAGCTAACATGGAACTGGGCCGGCCACGTCTGCTGCATGCCCGAAGTGCTATGGGCTATGATAATTATTATTAAGTGGAGTCCTAGCACGGATAAAAGGCGTCGCAGCAGACCTCGCAAAAGACGGCGTGACAAGATTGACAAAAATTGGCAGTCAAGATCGCCAGGTGTGGAAAATCGGGGGAGGCCTTTGCCTAACAGTGGGACAGAAGGTATAAGCTAAGCGCAACACAACATAACGCAACGAACGAATTACTTTTGTCAAAGATATAATTAAATAGTTCAAAGAAGCCGTGAAGAAATCGTAACACAATAACAACCCACGAACACCAAATGAATCAAAGAGAATAAGGTTTATGTGGATATTTTCTAAAAGCGCCTGAAACAAAATACTTAGCAAACATTTGGAACGAAGTTGCTCCTTGTATATGACCAGGCGTTTTGGAATTATCAAGGTTACTTTCATATGAATAATAAATGAATGACATCTAATTCACATTTTGAAAATGAAAAATAACTTTATTACAGTAACGATAGGTGCAACAGAACAGAATAATATGCCGCATCTAAGACTGATTTGCTTGGACTGATAAGACTGATATGAATAGACAGCATAAGTAGCATGCTAAGTATTTTATATCAGGCGCATTCAGAATATTACTTTTATTTATTCTGTGCCACTATGTATTTTGTATTGTCTTCCATTTTATTTCTGACATTATGTTACTTAGCAAAAAATAATCCTTATGATGAAGTCTTTCGATCGGTATGATAAAGCTACAGGATTATTTTTGATTGATTATTTTTCTCGTGTAACGGGTTCGATTCCCGGTTCAACCATGTATTTATTTAAATATCTATGAATGCAGTTTAACTTGTTATTTAAATTCGAATAATGTCTTATTCCAGTAAAATGTTCCATCTACTATATTCAAGCTACTTTCTCTCCATGTGGCATATCTGTGGGACACCCTGTACCTATAGTGGGACGCAAACAACCTTTAGGCCTTTTTGCATTCCCCTATGCTTTAGAATTTTAGACAATGGTGGAGTCCGGCGCACCTCACTGAGCTACTACCTTTTTTTTTTATTTGACTGAGTGACGAGACGAGCAAGTCGTTCACCTGATGGTAAGAGCTACGCGTGCCCATAAGTCACAGCACCACCCAGAGCCCACATAATACGCAAAAAACGTAGGTACTTAGATCAAAATATATTTATTGACAGAACTTAAATAACAAAATAAATAAAAGGAAAACTAACTAAAACTAAAAACTTAAAAATCTAAAATAATAATACTAATTGGCATGTGGATTAATTCACTTGACCATTGATATTAAAGGGCTTGCCTAACATTATGATGAATTTATCTATATCTATATATATATAAATGTTATGTTGGTTTGTGTACGCTTCAAAAACTGAAAACGTTCTGCACCGATCGAGCTGAAATTTTAGCATGATATATAATCCGCATCAAGGATTGTTTTTGTCTATTTTTTTCATCAGTGACATATCAGCGAATGTGCGAATGTGCCACAGCGAAGCGTGGCAGGGCACAGCTAGTACTTTATAAAAAAATCGACAATCGTCAGATCATGCCTAGATGTTACGCTAACGTTTAAACGAAGTAAAGTTAGATATTTCTTGTGAGACAAGCTCCAGAATATACTAAGTTATCCGATTCTGAATATTATTTCACTAATAGGAACACAAATTATACTTAAGTGCTAAGGCTAAGTTTTATCCCGGGAAATTGCAGTTCTCGCGGGAAAACGGGAATTTCGCGGCTGGATATTGTCAAGGTAATGTCTCGTACTACTAATCTAACCCAGAGAATTAATTCTATTGTGGATAACTACGCTATTCTCGCGTGACATAGACTTTTTAAACCTAGTAACATTATAATATATTCTTGCCGGAATATACGGGGTTTTCATGGGTGAAACCAAACCACGAAGCGTAGCGCGTGGTGTTAAATGAGGATAAAATTATGAGCTCCATTCAAAACCTACCTACCTACTAACCTACAATTATTAATATCCCTCGTTTTAAGTTAGGCCAAAGAAAGATCGTGTAAAGCCTACTAAACAATTCTCACCCATCCTATTTTGAAGCATTATCCCATAACAATGAAGTCACATTTTGAAATTGAGTCACGTCATATCCTCTCTGACACAAACATAAAAGAAATCCCCATTATCAAGTTCATTATTCACTCAATAATCGAGAAACGTTTCACTAAGTAGGTCTTTCATTCATTAACCATCTCTTTCTCACCAATGGGAACGACAGAGACGGGCGGCGCATCCGTCAAACGTTCAGGTTAACTGTCATCGAGTTTCAATTCAACCAATAAATCCGTTGGGATGGCAAAATGACAATACACAAATTGACGCGACCGAAAAACATAATGGAACTTTAAAAGTTAAAGCTAACGGCTGCAATGCCGTCGTGAATCCAAAACCAACGTTAATGCCACCAGATAAGGTTTTGAATAAATTGAAAATAGGATGCGGATCGTGGTGTAGAAAAAAAAACCGTAAGTCTCTGACTTATGGCTCATTTTGGAGTTAAACAGTGTGAGCTCTGTCGGCTCAGTCAATAAGTCGGATTGGAGCAAAAAATAAATAAATAAAAGGGAGTGCACAAAAGCTTGTATGAGTCGGGATTAATTGAGGATTAAAATACAATGCGCGCGCGCACACATGTCATGACCAAAGCCAGGATCTGCGCCGGCGCAGTGTTTATAATATCCGTGAGCCTCATTTTATATCATCTAGCTTTGACCGCGTTTTCACCCGTCTAATTCCAAAGTTCCCGCATGATCTCTATGTTTCCGTTTATAAAATAGCTTAAGTCACAAGGGAATAGGGTAGCATTGTACTAGTGGAAGAATTTTTGAAATCGGATCTGTAGTTCCATATATTACAGTTTCACCCACGGAATTCCCGTTTTCCCGGAACTATTTAATTGATCCGAAGTTTATGTCACTCTCAGTTAAAGAATTTTTAAAAACGATTGGTATATTTCCAGGGATTTCTTACTATTATACAAATTTACTAGCTAACAAACGTTACCTCTCAATAATATTGGTGTAGAAGTATAGATAAATTTAAGTACTTAGGTACCTATCACTTCTTACGTGTGTAACTACATAATTATTCAACACACCCTTTTTTAATCTTACGTTTTTGGACATCTGCATAAACATAACTAGGTATTTAAAAACACGAATTTAATCGCGTTTGAAATCAAAAGCTGATACATAAGTAGAATTTAAATTTCTTCCCCTGTAGCAGCCTGTAGGTAGAAATACAAAATTGAAATGAACCTGTTTAGGGTTTTTTTATGAGGAAAAGTACTTAAGACGAAAAGCTTTATTGAAATTTTCAAAGACATTAATACATTCATATAATTTATACTAAGGTGAGATACAGAATAGTTAACCGGTCGCGGTTCGTTCGCACTTATGGAAGATCTTTGGTTTTGCAACTAGTTTCGTTTTCGATTCGGCTTCGGTTGATTTTCGGTTCGGGCAACATTCATGACATTTCAGTTGTAGCAGTAACAGTGCGGTCATTGTTATAAAGCTAACACAGGACCTATACAGCGAAAGTCGCTGATATTTTATTTTTTGCATTATTTTTCTATGCGGAATCGTTGTATTTTTCGTTTGATACGCTAAATTAGAAGTTAGGAGACGTTCAGTTACTTTTTGGGAACCATTTTTTTAATCTTAATGGATAATTGCCGATTATCACCGATTTCTTAAACGAAATCGTCCATTTTGGCGACAATATTATATATTTTTTGTGGCTTCTACCTAAATATAAATTATTCTATAATACAACTAACTAGCCTATAAAATACACTATTATGCCATTACAGAATTATTATGGCGCCAAGAATGTTAACATTTCAGCATAAATATAAAGCATTTAAGCAGAGAAAGCTTTTTATTATTACAATAAAATGCGGTAGGAACTTGCAATTTGTTACTCTTTTCCTAGTTTTGATTAAAGTACAAGACATACACAATTAGGCGCATTCTATAGTATAAAAATAGAAACAAGATACAGTAACGTTTAATGTAGGTAAATTATAATAGGTAAGAGAGCTAGGTACACGCTCTCCTATAGATACAAGTACACAATATATATTACACCCGTAATCAGAGGAACTGCATATTTTTCTAAAATAAACCAACTAAACTTATGTTTACTCATAAAAATGGCACGTTGACCAGCTGCTATGATGTAACATTATATATATAACTATTAAACTATAAAAAATGGCAATTCTATGGACCTGTAAATGTGTGTACCAACTGCAAATAACACTATTTACTAAATAACCCCTCTCTTATAAACACCCTTCACGCATTAGTTAACTGTTCCACGTTCTCGGAGCTTCTAACTTTCTACACATTCATAGCATACCTAATAATATAATGCAATTATAACTTGAAAATCTGTCCATAATTATTACTATAACTATTATAATGCCTGTTATGTTTTATCCTTTTAATAAATTTGTAAGTAAACAGAACATTATTTTATAGAGCCGACGACCGTTCAATTGCATAAGCAGAGATATTATTTATGTTGATATAATCGGAAATAATCTGAACATTTAAATAATATTAAGTAGATAAGTTATGTTGATAATTTCCTATCAGTTAATACAACATCAAATAATTAAATCCTTACTTTATATTATAAATGCGAAAGTAACTCTGTCTGTTGCTCTTTCACGCCTAAACTACTGAACCGATTGAAATGAAATTTGGTATAAAAATAGTCTAGAGCCTAGGCAAGGACATAGGCTACTTTTTATCGCAAAAAATGCATTGTAAGGGTTTGAAATAGGGGATGAAAGTTTGTATGGAAGTATCGTCATTTTTGAAGCTAGAAGCTTGAAATTTATTTTTTAGGCTTTTTATTAGATATAAATAAATTTGACATTAAAAGTTTGTAAAACTTTACCCTTGAGGGGTAAAATAAATATAGGGGATGAAAGTATGTATAGGAATATGTAAAGTTTCGGCTTAATTTTCTCTAATGGAAAGCTACATTGACAGCGAGTAACATAGGCTATATTTTATCCCCATATTCCTGCGGGAACAGGAACTACGCCGGTGAAACCGCGGGGCACTGCTAGTGTAATATAAAATACAGTTGACGTATTACGTTTACGTACTTTTAATCTATCTAATCTATCTATTCAGCCCGTATCCACCCACTGCTGGGTATAGGCCTCCTCTGTTTCACGCCATTTGTTCCGGTCCTGTGCCAGTCTCATCCATTCATCCATTCAACGTACTTATAATAGTAGAATAATATATTGTATTTTAAGTGTTTAATCATTTGCAAATAGGTACAATGTCCGTATCTTTAATTCTTTGTACTTCATCATCATCATCTTCAATCATTAAACCTTATTGATCAATATACGTGTATTTTTGCAAAGTCAAGTTCTAGTTGTCGTAGTCCATTATCCAGTTTTAATACAATGTTCTGAATTGTGTTTAAATAATGATACCCGTCTAATTGAGGGCTAATAGATGGTGTGAAATGTTCAAATATGGGATTCATAAGCGGTGACGTCTCCAACGTGCTATATGTCATGAGCGTCAAAAAGTTCTCCGGGCATGCATGATGCTGGCTATCGACGGGTAGGAATAGGCAGCAAACTGAACACTGGGTGGTCTGGTACATGTCACAGATTATGCTTTCGATGGCGATGTGTCCGATAGTGGGTCGGAAGAAGAGGTCTACGATGATCGTGCTGGAGACCTGGCTGATGAGGTGCAACAGCTGCTCGAGGCTCCTCGATCGACCGGGCAGATGCGGATATCTGACGCCAACATACTGTAAAAGAAACATAAGTATGGTTGACTTGGAAAAATCCGGACCGCAGTGTCACCTAACAATGAGTGAAATGGTTGTCAAATGCAAACTTATTCACAAATTAAAAAAATGCACCGATTTTCTTCTTGATCGTGTACATGTTTAAATAACTATTGTGATGGTAAGGGCAGTTTTGTTTGTAAAGTCGTGGAAACGAGATTAATCAGTTAATTAGACTTATTATGAAAGAGATTTTACAGCCTCAATTTGGAGAGCATTTTTGCAGCATCTTATCTTGACTAGTCTCAGAATTAAATACTTAAACAAGCAAACTCACATGGTCCAGAACTTGTTTATTGAGGTCGTGTTGATCTGCTATAATACTGGATACTGTCCCGTTTCCTGGTACGGCGTCGCCTTCTTGGCGCTCTGGTCTCTTCTTAAACAACACCATTGCCCTGAGATAGGTGTATTCTACGGAGTCTAGACCGAACCTGCCAATTGCAGAAATGGTATTTTGCAGTAATTGTACTGCTGGCATGTCAATATTGATATTTTTTGTTCTTACAAATATCATTAAATCCAGGGGGTACATAAATTGTCCAATGCCCAGTACGAATAGATCCTTCCACGTTTCTACTAATAGATGTTGTTGAGTGGCCATTTCGAGGTTCATATATTTCAGATGGTCATTCGCCCACTTCACATTTAAAAAAAGGAGCTTTGCGGCTATCTCGCTTGTGATTCCAATGTCGGCAGCGATCCTCGGGTCAGATATTGTTGGCGCGGGGGGTAATGTTGGATGCATATTAAATGGATGGGACGGTAGACTCATCTCGTTAAACTGAAGGGAACCGTTAATATGCGAAGGAAGATGGGGATAACTAATGTGGTGGAGGCAGTACCGGCGGCTTCACCGCTAATTTGGAACAGCTGGTGTCGGATATGTAACGATATAAGATCTTGATTGGTTTGCAAATAGTATTTGGCGGTTAATTGTAGACATTCGGGGACCCCGTCTGTGCTGGACGGCGAAACAACAGTTGCTATTAAATACTTTGGTATACTTAATTGGATTACAAAACACCGACAGTTTTCACGGAAAATTTGCTTATTTTAACCACAGTTTATACGTTTTTGTAGCCATGTTCTTTTCAAGTCATTGAGATACCTAACTAGGCACTTATTAATTTTTGGTGTACCTTCAAATCAATGAAAACAATAATTTATAGTCTAATAATAACCACTGTCTTCAGAAATTGCGAATATAGCGCACGCTTAGTAAGGAACTGACCGAATTACATATTGAGCAGATATGACAACCCACGGGTTTACTTAAGCGGCATCTGTGATTGAAGCTTCAAATTACATCTAAATTTCTCTGTTTTACCAACATTATAATACATCAGCCTCTCATTGTCACGAACGAATACAAAGGCCTTTTACTTAAAATTGCCAGTATACCAAAAATTATGTTTAGCTAAAATGTGATCTAACAACACGCTTTTAGGGTAGCTATTTTCATAATAAATGGTAGCTAGCCAAACCGGTCTGAGCGCGAGAGCTCGCTTTGGTAGTGTGTCCTTGTCTGACGTCTTGCCAGCTCTTCATGGTATTTATGGTAACCATGATTTTTGAAGTAAAATTTCTTTACGGACGCTTGACTTGGGGAGTAAACTGGTGAATGCGTTACGAAGAATGTGAACGGGCGATGCGAATAAATGTATATAGTAAAATTATATTTAAATAATAATAAAAAATTATAAGGGGTAAGGGGGTGAGGGGATGAGGGGATGTGGCGCTGTGGGGATGTAGGGATGTGAGGATTTGAGGATGTGAGTATATGATGATGTGGGGATATGAGGATGTGAAGATGTGAGAAAGTGAGGATGAGGCGTGAGGGGGTGGGGGGATGGGAAGATGGGGGATGGGGGATGGGGGATATGAGGAGTAGATATGAACCAACTGTCGGGGAACCATTTGGGGATATAAAATTGTATTGTCCAGCAATGTACGAGTATAAAAGCAAATCAATAAACTTTTGTTCAATGTTTAGTCTTTTTCGGTCCAGAATTTTGCATTACGTTAATTTGACCTAGCACCCATTTAATTTGACAAACATACAACAGCTTTTTTGTACTATTTAGAACGAAAGGTGTGTTACGTTGTTGTCATACCAACGATAGATCAGAATATGATACTTACGTGTAGGGTAATTGATGTAGATTCCAAAAAATATACTAAGCAAGTACTTAAAATAAATTAAGTAGGTAAATTTATTAAGTAACATTTTTTTTTTATCACGATGCACAATCGCTTTTGCATGCAATTTTTTCCGTGTTCTGTTTGGTCATGGTCACCTCATTAGAAAAAGACACAGTCCCGTCAGGAGCCTCTCGCTCGGACTTTTGCGCCATGGTGCACAAGTTTGAGTTTAAAGTCTTTGAGAATAAGAGACAAATAGGAACGAATAGTTTCAATTCTTACGCGTGTTAAGTACATATTTTTTAATGTTACGTTTTTGGACATCTGTAAACATAACTAGGTATATAAAAACACGAAGTTATTCGTGTTTGAAATCAAAATCTGAGGTACATGTATGTAAGTAGAATTTAAATTTCTTCCCCTGTAGCAGCCTGTAGGTAGAAATACAAAATTGAAATTAACTTGTTTAGGTTGAATGAAACACGTTGTAAGACGAAAAACTTTATTGAAATTTTCAAAGACATTAATACATTTACATAATTTATACTAAGGTAAGATACAGAATAGTTAAAACCAAACGAACGAACCGCGACGGATTCGTCGCGGTTTGTTCGCACATAAGGAAGATCTTTGGTTTTGCAACCAGATTCATTTTCGATTCGGTTTCGGTTGGTTTTCGGTTCGGGCAACATTTAACACATTTCATTGTAGCAGTAACAGCGTGGTCATTGTTATTTATAATTATATTTATTATATTTGTTATATATAAGGCTGACACGGTCCACGACAAAAGTCGCTGAGATGTTATTTTTTCCTGTATCCTTTTCTATGCGGAAACGTTGTATTATTCGATCGTAATGCTAAATTAGAAGCAAGGAGATGTTCAGTTACTTTAGGGAACCATCTTTTGAATTTTAATCGGTGAGTAAATTGCCGTTTCTCACCGATTTCTTATATGAAATCGCCCATTTTGGTGAAATTCGTCACCCGATGAAATTCAAAAATCGGTGCCTGTAGAACTCTTTAACCATAAAATGTATATAGGTCTAGATCGGTACACTGGGGCCGAGAGTACAATATTATATCATTTTTGTGGCATCTACCTAAATATAAATTATTGTAAAATACAACTAACTAGCCTATAAAATACACGATTATGCCAGTACAGAATTATTATAGAAGTTGACCAGCTGCTATGATGTAACATTATTTATAGAATTATTAAATTATAGACAATGGCAATTCTATGGACCTGTAAATATGTGTACAAACTGCAAATAACACTATTTACAAAATGACCCCACTCTTATAAACACCCTTCACGCATTAGTTAAATGTTCCACATTCTCGGAGCTTCTAACTTTCTACACATTCAAAGCATACCTAATAATATAATGCAATTATAACTTGAAAAACTGTCTTTAATTATTACTATATAACTATTAATAATGCCTGTTATATTTTATCCTTTTAATAAATTTGTAAGTATTCAGAACATTATTTTATAGAGCGGACGACCGTTCAATTGCATAAGCATAGATTTTATTTATGTTGATAAACTCGGAAATATTCTGAACATTTAAATAATATTATGTAGAAAAGTTATGTTGATCATTTCATATCAGTTAATACAACATTAATTACTAGAAAAGTTTTGAAATGACACCAATTTTTGAATTATCTTGATGTAACGCCTTAAGCAGAGAAGCCTTATCATTATTACAATAAAAAGCGGTAGGGACTTGCAATTAAATACCTTTCTCCTAGTTTAGATTAAATTATATACATATACAAGACATACACAATTAGGTGCGCAGTATATAAACATTAACAACACAAAGTCCCTTTAGACCTAGCTATGCAGAAAAGCTTAGCACATTCACTATAAAGAAAAGCGAAAACATCGTAGTGCTTATACTATACAAACTATTACTATTTTTGCATACTCTTGCGTAAAGAGGAATTATTTAGTTCACCTTTTTTCTTACGTTAGTAATTGATTGTGTTTCTGAATTTATTTATTATTTATTTTTGAGTTTAAATCACAACTGGAACAAGGATTTATTACGGGCGTTTCTAAGCGTCCCTACATACCTATTGTTAAAATATCTTATGGAAAACTGTAAGCAATCACAATTCGCATACACAGATAACGATACAACACACACATAAGTACATAATATATAGATAACGACTCACAAAAACAAAAACGGAAACAATCAATCTATACCGTTCAGATATTTACAAAATTATGATCTACTTGTCGTCTCATATGGACTTAAAACATAA
This sequence comes from Campaea margaritaria, assembly GCA_912999815.1. Classification (NCBI taxonomy): domain Eukaryota; kingdom Metazoa; phylum Arthropoda; class Insecta; order Lepidoptera; family Geometridae; genus Campaea; species Campaea margaritaria. The sequence continues at coordinate 16,697,472 of OU538788.1, forward strand.
GGAGATAAGGAACCGTTATAATTAAATAGGACATCGTTGTCCGACTGTCTCACTATATATAATGTTTGATTTTAAATATATAAGTAGTTTTCTAACCTACAGTCATCAGAAATATGACTCTCCATAAGTTTCACTCCTAAGAAGAAAAAAATATGAAAGTGCGTTGTTTAACCCTATATCAATTAAATTGCCAGTAAATCACTCTAAGTCTAAAATACTTACTTATAATTACTTACTCAATCACAAATTGAAAATGACATGATTCAGTTTATACGATTCAATTAAGTGAAAAGATGGATTATATTTTATATTAATAATGTGATATTATGGATAGGTAATATAGGTATTAGAAAGAAAAAAAATCTTTTGACTCAACTGCACACAATAACGACTACGTACACATTGAAAGACAAGACAAGAAAATGACACGACGAAGATAATAGTGCACGCAGATAGCCGGCGCAGGGATGGCAGAAAAGGCGTGAGCTCAGCATAGTGCTGTGGTCAAACCACAACGCTGATTTTCAGTTCATGCCTCGGTGACATACGGACTTAAAAATAACGCAATTACGTACGGACGTATTTACCTAAGGACATATCCTACCTATTTGACTAGAATAATAATATAGAAATTAACTATTGCTAAAAAACGACAAAAATGACGATAGTCAATGCTGTGTCAAAGCTAAATCAAAATTAATCTGTATTTTATTTTAAACTAGCTTAAAATATTTATTTATTATTATTAAAAAACTAATGTGAAATCTAAGTTCATACCAAATTACATTATAAATAAAAATTTAAGTATTTTCCAAATTTTTCAATTTTCCGGGTAACTTATCCAATTGTACGCTGCATAAGAACCTTCATGGGTTTTCAACGTTATGTTAAAAAAAAAGTAGCCGAATTAGTTAAGCCATTCTCAAGCTATGACCACCAAGGGCAATATGGCTCCATTTTTATATAAGTACATAGATTATTATTATGTAACTAATACATTTACATTTAATTAAGATAAGTAAATAGTCGTATCTATACATCTAATGTACAAGAAATTCTATTATAAGTAAAAATAGAAACAAGATACAGTAACGTTTAATGTAGGTAAATTATAATAGGTAACAGAGCTAGGTACACGCTCTCTTAAAGATACAAGTACACAATAAAGGTACATCCGTAATCGGAGGAACTGCATATTTTTCTAAAATAAACCAACAAAACTTATGTTGTTTACTAATAAAAATTGCACGTTGACCAGCTGCTATGATGTAACGTTATTTATACAATTATTAAACTATAGACAATGGCAATTCTATGGACCTGTAAATGTGTGTACAAACTGCAAATAACACTATTTACAAAATGACCCCACTCTTATAAACACCCTTCACGCATTAGTTAAATGTTCCACGTTCTCGGAGCTTCTAACTTTCTACACATTCATAGCATACCTAATAATATAATGCAATTATAACCTCGAACAACTGTCTATCATTGTTACTATAACTATTAATAATGCCTGTTATGTTTTATCATTTTAATAAATTTGTAAGTAAACAGAACATTATTTTATAGAGCGGACGACCGTTCAATTGCATAAGCAGAGATATTATTTATGTTGATTTAATCGGAAATGATCTGAACATTTCAATAATATTAAGTAGACAGGTTATGTTGATAATTTCCTATCAGTAAATCATCAAATAATTAAATGTAATATAAAATACAGTTGAGAGGCTATTTAAGTACTTACATAAAACAGTGGTATAATAATTATATTGTAGTTGCAGTATTTAATAATTTACAAATACATAATGTCCGTATCTTTATACACACATTTAATTATGACACCTTATGATACATAAGTGTAGTTTCGCGCAGTCCTAAGGGCAACCCCAAAAACACTTCGCAACACTAGAACCGTGGCGTCACTTTCACTGGCGGTATACTCCTCGAAGTTTACTGTAAAGTTCTAGTTGTCGTAGTATTATAATATTCAGTTTTAATACAATGTTCCGAATTGTGTTTGTATAATGATACTCATGTAATTGAGAAGGCGCGCCTCCAATGATAGATGGTGTGAAATTTAAAAACCTTGGATTCATAAGCGGTGACGTCTCCGACATGCTATATGTTAATATATCCAAAAAGTTATCTGGGCATGTATGCTGCTGCCTATCGACGGGTAGGAATAGGCAGCAAGCTGAACACTAGGTGGTCTGGTACATGTCACAGATTATACTTTCGATAGCGATGTTTCCGATAGTGGATCGGAAGAAGAGGTCCACGATCACCATGCTGGAGACCTGTCTGACCACGGGCAACAGCGTCTCGAGGCTCCTCATTCGATTCTGCATATGCGGATATCTGACACCAACATACTGTAAAAGAAACATAAGTATGATTAACTTGGAAATATCCGGACCGCAGTGTCACCTAACAACCGGTGAGATAGTGGTCAAATGCAAACTTAATCGCAAATTTAAAAAATGAACCGATTTTCTTCTTGATCGTGTACATGTATGTTTTAACTCTTAAACTATTGTGGTGGTAAGGGCAGTTTTGGTTGTAATGTCGTAGAAAGGAGACTAATCAGCTAATTAGACTGCAGTGGTGCCGTTTAGTTGCCCAGGGTGCTGCGTGTGTAATTAACGCCACTCAAACGTCAAATGATATTGAGTTTTTGCAGTGGTAGGGCTCTTCTGCACGGGTCCGCCTGGGGTAGTATCATACCTTTGCCAGATATTCACCCACCAAGCAGTAGTGTGCAAACATTACTCTGTTCCGGTTTGAAGGGCACTGTTTCCAGTAAAATTACAGGGCAAATGACAATTTAGAACCGATGATGTCTCAGGGTGACGAGTGCAGTACAGCGCCGCACAAGATTTTGCAAGTAAGTTCTGAGTGACACTGTAGCTGTTATGGGGAGGCGCTTACCATCAGGCAGTTAAGTAACACAAAAAAGCTTTATATTATTATGATTGTGTGGAAAATAGTTACAGAAGGTGCAAGTTATTCTAAGCCTCTAGGTCCAATACAGGACAGCCTGGAGAAGAAAAAGGCAATCTATTACAACTGCGTCTGGAACTAATTACTTTTGAGATGAGCGGACCATAGGATCATAGATGAGATTGAAATTATCAAAGAGATTTTACAGCCTCAATTTTGAGAGCATTTTTGAAGCATCTTATCTTGACTAGTCTCAGAATTAAATACTTAAACAAGCAAACTCACATGTTCCAGAACTTGCTTGTTGAGGTCGTGTTGATCTGCTATAATACTGGATACTGTCCCGTTTCCTGGTACGGCGTCGCCTTCTTGGCGCTCTGGTCTCTTCTTAAACAACAGCATTGCCCTGATATAGGTGTATTCTACAGAGTCTAGACCGAATATACCAATTGCAGAAATGGTATTTTGCAGTAATTGTACTGCTGCCATGTCAATATTGATATTTTTTGTTCTAACAAATACCATTAAATTTAAGGGGTACATAAATTGGCTACTGCCCAGTACGAATAGGTCCTTCCACGTTTCTATTAATAGATGTTGTTGAGTGGCCATATCGAGATTCACATATTTCAGAAGGTCATTCGCCCACTTCACATTTAAAAAAAGGACCTTTGCTGCTATTTCGCTCGTGATTCCAATGTCGGCAGCGATGCTCGGTTCACATATTACTGGAACGGGCGGGAATGTAGAACGAATAAAAAATGGATGGAACGGTAGACTTATCCCGTTAAACTGATAGGGGTTGTTATGCGAAGGAAGATGGGGATAAGTAAGTAGTGGCGGTGGCGGCTTCACCGCTAACTTTGGAACAACTGGTGTCAGATATGAAATGACAGAAGATCTTGATTCGTTTGCAAATCGTATTTGGCGATTAATTGTAGACGCTCGGGGACCCCTTTCGTGCTGGACGGCTGAAACAAAGGTTTTGCAATAAAATACTTTGGTACAATTATTGGGATTACAAGACAAGTAACCGACAGTTTGCTTATTTTAACCACAGTTCGTACGTTTTTGCTCCCATGTTCTTTTCAAGTCATCGAGATACCTAAGTAGGCAGTAATAATAATACTTATTACTTATTTATGGATAAATGGATAAATGTCTCTGGTCGACTTATGAACGCGGGTCGACTTATTGGTGGTGACAGTTATCAGGGCAGTTCAGGAGGCCTACCATGACGTGTTATAGCGATTCATTTTAGGTCTTCAATTGAATCGCTATAGGAGGTCATGGGATGCCTCCAGTTCAGTTTAAGGCCATAAACTGGATGTATTTAACGGTTCGTGATGAGGCCCCGGATGGTTTAAATTAGAAATTGGACTCAGTAGGTGGGGCAGCAATCGAGTTCTAGGTTTTTTTATTTTTCAGGGCAAAACAACGTTTGTTGTGCCCTCTGGGTACACAATATATAAATTATTCCCCATTTCCTTTGGTCACGCCATAACTTGACAACGGCTTGACCGATTTGGCTATTATTTAAGCGACTCCAAAAAAGGTTATCAATTCGACTGTATTGTTTTTAATGTTTGTTACCTCAGAACTTTCGACTGGGTGAACCGAATTTGATGATTATTTTTTTATTTGAAAGCTGGTGTTTCCCCAGTGGTCCTATTTATTCCAGTTCTGACAATGGCATCCATGAGAAAACCATATTATTCTTAAAATTGCATTAAGTATCTGCGTGACAAATGGTCGAATAACTTAATATCACGCCAACCGATTTAAATGATATTTTTTTTCATCGTTAAGTATGTTATGTAATGAGGGTCTGGAGTCGATCTGATGATGATTGTTTTAAAATGTTTGTAATAGTTTTAATCAAGTTTTTACTAAAAAAAATAGTTGGATAAGTTGTCCGAAAAGTTGTTTTGTTTTTAATTAAACTAATAGGTTGTTTTCTCTGTATAATTTTTGTTTAAAGCCACGGCCAGATATTCTTTTTACCTATGTTTTTTCGCGATATTTCATTTATTTATTTTTGAGTATGCCATTGGCTGTTTTTAACTTGAGAAATGTTGAACACTGACGGGAAAACTGGAATTAAACCGCGGGAACCGCAGGGCGCAGCCAGTAAACTAATAAAAAAAGTGTTCTGTGATGTGCACAGTCGTCAAGCTTCCTTACCGTCTGGGTTCATGCCGACATCCAAGCATTTGTTCATCCTACAGGATCGACATTGATTGCGTTGCGACTTGTTGATAGCACACGTCCTCGTGGAGCCTGTCTTGCAATGGTAGACGCGCCCACAGCGCACCGTGCGCTTGAAGAATCCAGCGCACCCATCGCAAGCGTGCACGCCGTAGTGCTTGCCGGACGAGTGGTCCTCGCACACGGTGCATGGGACGCCGTGTAAGATGCGCTCTGTTGAACAAAATTAAATTTTATTTATTTATTTATTTATTTTTACATTTTCCACGATATAGGATAACAGCTAGGCTATATTTATATTAGAAACTAGCTGCGCCCTTCGGTTTCAAGTACCCGCATAATTCAAGTTTTCCCGCAATATCTTTCTGAAAAGCAATATTATTCCCTGGGTTTTGCCACATTCTTCATTGATGCTCCGCTCCTATTGGTCATAGCGTGATGTTATATAGCATATAACCTTCCTCAATAAATGGACTATTCAACACAAAAAGAATTGTTCAGTAGTTCCTGAGATCCTAGCATTCAAACAAACAAACTCTTCAGCTTTATATATTAAGTATAGATAAAGTAGAAGATTATGGACTACATTCTGACATCCTAACTACAACACTAGATCTTGCACTAGGAATTTCCTGTGTCGTTAGATCTAGGTTTGAGTAGTACTTATCTATCTTTGAGTTAGTACTTGAATGAATCACTAGACGAGTGTCAGTGTGTGTCAGTGAAATGCAGAGATTAGACAGGTAAGTACTTACCACCTACCTATCTACCAAGCAATCAACGGTAGGCAGGCGCCCTATGTAGAGATTGGAACCTAGACTACAATATGATTTCTTCGTCCTAATCTAGGTCTAGGTAGTCTAGTCATTTCTAGGTCCGCCAAGCAGTGTGCAATCGTTACTGTGTTCCGGTTTGAAGGGCACTGTTTCCAGTGAAATTACTGGGCAAATGAGACTTGAGAGCCGATGTCTCAGGGTGACGAGCGCAGTACAGTGCCGCGCAGGATTATGCAATGCAAAGTTCTGGGTGGCACTGTAACTGTTATGAACGAACAACTTGCTCGTCTTCACTAAGTAAAATAATTTAAAATGTAATAATTATACTTATATGATTTTATAGGAAATTATGTGAATCGCAGTGTTCCCGTGCTCCACAGATGCATTATCGGAACACCTGTGGAAATGTACCTTATATATAATACCCACTACACAAAAAAAAACTAAAATGCTTTAAGGACAATAATTTTAAACTGTGAATACTGAATACAACCATATTTAATGGCAACTTATTCTATAAAAAAAAACAAAACCATCGATAAGAAAGATCTTCACAGCGCGCGGCGTGTGGCTTGCGGCATGTAAAGCGCTGCACGACGTCTGTCGATGTCTTCTTTAATACAAAATGTACCGAAGCGACAGCGCGCCGCAGGTGTCTGCAACGCGTCGCATGCCGCGCCTCTCTTGTCCGGCTTTCCGCTAAGAGGTGTAGCTATCTACATAAACGTTTGTGTGAACTCAACTTCAAAAGGGCCTTAAAGAGACAATAGGCATAACAGATACATAGATAGATAAACTCTTTATTGAAGCACCACAGAACAAAGAAAACACCATCAATCACATCATCTTCACCAACTCAACTGCTGAGCACGGGTCTCACTTCACTTTCGTGAGGAGTATTAGGCCATAAACCACCACGAGGCCTTGGTAAATCACTCACCACCTAAAAAAATCCCGATCATGCGATGTTTTCTTTCACCGAAAAACTAGGGATAATTACGTACATAATGTATTGCAAAAACTCATTGGTACTACGCGCCCGCACTGGAGTTTGAACTCTCGACACTCTTCTTGGAAGGCGCCCGTTTACAGACTGGCCAAATAGATGCTTGACCAAAAGTCATAAATCAACTGTCATAGACCCACGTCCTCTGATTTGGCGTTGAACATCGTAAACGGGCAGGGAGCTGCGAGACTCCGCCCCTCGCCCCTCGTTGTGGCATCTACTCATTTAATTTATTACTTTTTAAGGTTGAGAACTCACGCCGTGGTTTCACCCGCGCCTGCGCGCGCTCGGCAACCGCAAAACCCGTGGAATTTCAAAATTATATGTGAATAATATATAAATTGATTAATTTAGCAATTATTTCCTGAATTAATCAACGCCGCTAACCAGAGGGCTGGCACGTTTGGCTCGCACAGAAAATCGTGGAAATGCAGCCAGCTATTCAACGTGGAAATGCAGCCGGTGTTCTTGGCACCATGCCCCATGAATTCATGACTCATGACACCTACTATTGTTAAATTTTTAAGGTTATGTTCAGTTAGTTTCGTATTTGATTTAAATAAAGAAAAGAAAATAAACATATCTAAACATAATATAAATATTTAAATGCGCCAATCGTACATTCTAGACTCACGGCGCGTTTATCGGAAGCACGCGGACGCTGCCCCGCGTGTTTCTGGTCCATCGGTAATAAAACAGCGCGACGTTGCGGCTATTCCCCGTAGGCTTTGCAGCTGTTGTTTATACGCAAAAACTTAGAGGATTTGTGTTAACATTAAAATGCCTAGCTGTACTCTATTCTAATTAAGAAGGTATGCTATATTTATTAGCATATACCTAATGTTGGCACGTTACCATTATGAGTATATTATACGCAAAGGGCACGTTTGTGACGAAGCACGCTACCGCTCTGAAACTTTTCTTGCTGGCAATACTTAGGTAACGGTTCCTTAAAAACCCATGCGATAGTGTGGAAAAACTTATTTTTTTATATTTTAATTTAAAAAATTGTAGTGAAAGTCGGGCAACCCAAGTCAAAAGGTTTATTTTCGAGGGCAACGCCCTGCGGATGTCTGGGAACAATTATTACACCGCTATTGGTAGTGCTTTTCAGTATTTACTCGAATGCCAAAAGGAGGGTTGGAGGGACTGCGAACAACAGTGAACCGAAAAATGCAGTCGCAGGCATTGCAGTCAAAAGTTGAAATAAAATGGCGACGCCTCCGACTGCATTTCACCATTGAGCATTGTTCGCAATCGGGGTATTTGTTTTATTTATTTAATAAGGTTTTGTAAAAAATGTACGTAAGTTATAAAATAAATAAGGTGTTAAGAATCTTCATATTAGAGAAATACTATTTAGTTCTTTTAGGGTTTCGTACCTCAAATGAAAAAGGGGATCCCTTATAGGATCACCTTGTTGTGTGTGTCTGTTCTTAGGAACGCGTAGAGGTATCAAGTTGAAATTTGTATCAAATAATTGGGTTTACAGTTTTTTTCAGCTGTAAAAATTAAATTAAACTTGAAATTTGATGCGATCAAAAGATATGACCGTTTATGTCAAATATCCGCATATTTCTCAATTTCACAAGGGAATAGTAACTTCTTGTTAACCTAGAATCATAAAATTTGTCAAGAAGCAATTTCTAAAAGCACAGCACCAGTAAAAGGCAAAATATAAAAACTAAATATTTAGTTTCATAACAAAAAAGCGAATTTACTATTACAAACCGAGTTTTTCTTTTTGTTAGTGCAAATAATATGTTTTCAAGACCTACGTTTGTACGGAACCTTAGGCGTGCGAGTCTAACTCGCACTTGGCCGTTTTTTTAATTAGTTGTCTTGTATAGTTCTAGGCTCGAAACGAAATGAACAAAAATCGTTGCGTTCTCGTTTACAGCATAGCACAGCGGTGTCCTTTTCGTATTTCCCCCTATACGGGCAATGAGGCACGAGCATTAAAAGAACAACTATTGCTTTGTGTAGACCCCCTTTATACAGCTTATTGAATGGTGATTGGAACATATTCTGTAAAGAGCATTCAAAGTTATGCAGTGGTAGGCCTCTTCTGCAATAGTCCACCTGCGAGGAAGTAGCACGCCTTTGTCCGATATTCATCCGCCAAGCAAGTGGTTTGCAAACATTACGGTTTGAAGGGCACTGTTTCCAGCGAAATTACCGGGCATCTCATACGCCCAGTAGTTTCGCTAAATTCTCTAGGACCGACGTTTTAGGGCGACGTGTAAACTGATTTAACAACAAAGGTGCCTGTTTGTCTCAAAACATATCCTCGGAGAAAATCATAAAAATCTTTAAAATAGCCATGAGTCTGTTCAAGTTTATTAAAGACCATCATAACGTTACAGGTGGTCCAACCTACCACTATGGCACCCGTTCTACCAAACAGCCGACATCAAGGTACTCGTACATTCAACAAGTTGATACAGAGCTATTGGTATAAAGAGTTTGTAGGCGGCGCGAGTGAATAGGCAGTATATAGGTCACCGGACTTAAGAAAGTTTCTGGCAATATCTATATGAAAAACCCAATGAACGAAGTCGCCGGTAACAGCTACTATAACTTTGTAGTATAGTGTTGTAAGTCTTGTATCATCCCGAAATTTAAATTTCGTTATTAATTTGTTTATTAGCCGCTAGCCTTAAGTGGACACTCACGGTGGGATTGGTCCACGAGCTTTAAGTCGCTCAGCGAGCTATAGAGCGAGCTACGCTCGGAGTTTCTATGAAGGACAGGATCCGTAATGAGGTGATCCGACAGAGTACCAAAGTAGCCGACATAGCTCAAAGGATTAGCAAGCTGAAGTGGCAATGGGCCGGTGGCTCATGTTGGCCAATGAGTGGAGACCGCGTTTGGGCAAACGTAGTGTAGGACGCCCGCCGGCAAGGTGGAGTGACGACTTGCGGAAGACGGCTGGCAAAGACTGGATGAGGAAAGCCGAAGATCGGTTAGTTTTTCTTTTCTTGTTTAAAGGTGATGGGCGCAGTGCAGTGTCGAGCAAGATTTTACAATGGAGAGCACCTCATGCAGATAGTATGGGAGACGTGGCGCTTACCATCAAGGCCTTTATTCGCTATGACCACCTAGACTCGTAACGCGACCATGTTTGGTTAAGGTGCCCAAGTTAGCAACTCGACGCGGCTCAGCACAAATATCGCGCGATATACTATTGAAATAAAACTCAAGTCAGCGCGCTCTTCAACGTGGCTGTTACGTCAATTTATTCCGAAAAACACGAACAATGAGAATCTAATACTTTACCCATGGCCACGATTGTGTTATCTTTAGTACAGTTTATAGATATCAAGTTTATCTATTAATTGACATAGATATTATATCTATGTCAATTATTAATTACTTACAACTTCGAACTTACAAGTAAAATCACCGAAGCCGTTGGGTAAAAGATGCACCATAATTTTAGAACAGGATGCTATTTATTTATAATAATAAATAAATAGCATCCTGTTCTAAAGTTTTATAAAACAATAACACTATTAATTAAAAAAAAAAAGCATAAATCTAAATGTTGTACTTGAATTTACACAATTTTTTTACATTTGATGCAATATTACGTCGATGCTATTTTAGGTTAAGATACATTTATTTTATAAAATTGATTTATGATAATACTACCAGGTAATGACCAAAGTAGGATTGCTTAGTGACGAACCTATCTGAATTGTAATTCCTAGTAGCTTCAGATCACAAAATAGTTTAATATTTACTTACTTGTTAAATGATAATCCATCTTGTTTTCTATAATGGCGCTTATTCCATCGTAAAATACGGCAACCACCCATTGGCAATACAATTGTCACAACTGTCTTATTGTTATTCATAAAACAAACACAGGAAAACGAAAGATTTAAACACAATAAACCTATATTGTATCTATATTTCGTTTAGGTTGTTTTCCCTATCTGAAAACGCTCACTAATTTCCGATCTGAAAACCCCAAACAAAAGAAATTGTACTCTCTTTGACCAAAACCCAAAACATTAGCCCCGCCGATAAGGATAGGAAAACAATATATAGGTATCCTTTTCATACTTATATATTCCTCTTTTTCTAACCATACCGATGCTTCACATTGGTATCATTTCTGTGGAAATTATGGAGGTATGTCTAGGACAATAGAAACGAAACAACAATTAAATTCAGAATTTAAATTAATTATGGTAGAATTTCGACCACTGGACGATGCCTACATATAATAAATCTACTCACAGAAAGTAGGTTACTAAACAAAGCATTCGCCCGAGCGATGTAATCGCCAAATTCGGTTATTGTGCTGTGCTGAGGTACATTTACAAAATATATCGATAGCGAAATATTATGCTGGAACTCCTAAGCCGCTTTTATGACAAGTTGTGGCACAATTTCACCACCGTGAAACAATGGTTTCAGGTTTTAAATTAGTCCTTGTAATTATTATAATTTAGAATCCAGATGAAGTGTTGTTTGCAATATGGACGGACATGATTTAGGAAATTCAAATTCAAGTCTACAAGTAATTTTGATCTACCCCTCTTAAAGGTCGGTATTAGGAAATCCTGTTGCGGGATATTTATAAGTTTTATAGAAAACGTAAAGTAATAGGAGGCCGTCCATTAATCACGTCATGTTTTTGTAGCTTTTCTAACCGTTTCTTTTCTTTTCTTTCCCCGTTATTGCATATTGCATATTGGAAGGTAAGTAAGTACGTAATAACAATATTTCCAATACAATATTGGTTTATTTCATTTCATTTTCTACATTTTCATTTCATGCATGAATGCATCTATCTCATATTTCAATATTTTTAAGTTTTATGTTTCAGTTTGCGGAAACAATTCCTAATATCACGAATAGAGAAACGGACGAAGCTTTCAGGTTTTTTTTTTATTAAACTAAGTGTCTGTGCCGGTTGTCTCCATTTTTATGGAAAATAGAAAACGAGAAGGTTTTAAATTCCACTGTGAGTTTTCTTTTATTTTATTGCGCGCTCGGTGCAGTTGCGGGGTTTGATGTGGGTAGGCTCCTTAATAAATATAAACTTTACATATCAACATGACGGACTACATCTTGCGTATTTTTGTTGCAATACGTAGTTAATATAAGATATCGTAATTAATTTGAGCATATCATTATTTCTGGTTTTCAAAACGTTAATTTAATTTGCAGATTCAAATTATTAAGTAAAACTTATTTACTCGCGCTTGACTTGGCTGGTGGCTGCGTGACGAGAGCGTACGAAAAATGTGAACAATGAAGTTGAGAGGGAAATATAAGTTAGTGATAAGAGAATGTTATGTTTCGTATATTACTGTAGGGGCAAGAGAGAGAGGTGCGAGCACACATTTTTTTTCTCTCATAGAGAAGTTTTACTTCAGTCGTGTGGTCTAAAGCAGGCTCGTTTTTTTTTTAAATGTAGAAACGCACACTTTTTTAAACGTAGTATTATAGGTAGTTAAGGTAGTTAAGTTAATACAATTTTTTTCTTTCTTTCTTTTCTTTAAGTTAAACAAGGACGAAACAGTATACACGTGTTTCGTACTGCCCTTTGTGAATTATATTGAAACTTTGAGAATCATCGTGAATATGAGAACACTTTCACACCAATAAAGCTTAAATGTGTAGTTTTAATTTTGTGTTTTTCCGTGTGTTAACGTGAAATATTGGTCGGATACTTTCGGTATATCATTCGACTATATGTGTTGATGATAATTATGCAAAAATAATGCACTTTTACCACTTTTAGTCTCATATCGTCTTGAATCGTGACTTTGTCTGCGATTTGACTACACTACTGACTGGGACTCGACATTCTGATTACGTCTTAAAATTTCTAAAAAGAACTAAACACTTGATATTGGTGAAGACATTAAGCTAGCCAAAGGCAGAAATCTTCTTCACCAAGAGGCCCATTGTGATTAAGCTATTTAAACTTCTTAGCAATCAATCAAATGTCAGCAAACGTCATAAAGCTCATCTAAGGCATGAAGAAGAAAATAAATTAATTCCTTTGGTTAAAGTTTATTTAATACCCTAACAGACTGTGGGAGAATTCAAAATCGATATCGAATAATTAGAGCAATTTTTTTATCTATACCGGTGTTATTACCTAATTACAAAAAATGCTCCACATCTCGCATGGCGATACCAATGTATAATCAGTCTGCAAATGAAGGGCCAATTTATGACGTGTATGCGGACATTAAACGATACGTTCCCACGAGGTGCGCAAGCATCTGTCCGCTCTCACTGCATCCCTTGCGCACCCTATTTTAGAAGACTACCCTCACTAAATGAACACTTTATTTATAACTTTTGTAGTTAATTAGACATCAAAATAGTTTGATTAGCTTATTCATGATCAACACAATAAAAAACTCGAAGAAGACTTGGAAGATTTATTTAATTCAAAACACTTTTTTTTGTGTAAAAACAATGACAATCAAATAATACCAAGCCGGATCGGACTCCTGTGGCATATGGCATAATCCTCCTTACGAAAGTGCCAGTTATTTATTGAAGTAAAACTTCTTTACGCACGCTTCACTTGGGGAGTAGGCTGTTGAATGCGTTACGAAAAATGTGATCGGGCGAGGCGAACGGAAGTTGAGAGGGAAATATAAGTTAGTGAAGATAGAAAGAGAGAGGGTTATGTATCGTATATTTTTTTATATTTTTTGTGTTTTTTTTTTACGTGATTATTAGTTGAAGTTTTACTTTTACTATGTGTTCCAGCACACATTTAGTTTTTTTTAGTTTAAGTATCTATTTCAATTGAAACGGCCGCAACCAATTACACCAATCGAAAACTTTATTTTAAGAATTATCACACTAAATAAAGTACAAAACAGTTATTGTAAAATACACAGTTAAAGTCCCACTCTCATTCTCTTTTATAAAAATGCAAGCACTTTGACAGTATGTCTCACCATCCATTGGAAAAGATAATAGAACTCCTCCGGTTGAACAATGGCTAACGTTACGTTTCGACAGGTGAAATAGGTTCCAAATGTCTTTAAAACAAAAATTATGTAAACAATAATTACACAAAGCAATTATAGGAACCGCTTTTATTTTATATTTTATTTGACTGAGTGATAAGAGGAGCAAGTCGTTTGCCTGATGGAAAGCGTTACGCCTGCCCAAAACAGTTACAGTGCCACCTAGAACTTTGCATTGCGTAATCCTGCGCGGCACTGCACTGCGCTCGTCATCCTGAGACATCGGTTCTAAAGTCTCATATGCCCAGTAATTTCGCTGGAAACAGTGCCCTTCAAACCGGAACACAGTAATGTTTCGCACTACTGCTTGGCGGAAGCATATCCGACAAAGATGTGATACTTCCCCAGGCTGTCTCTTGCAGAAGAGGCCTCCTACTACAAACTTTGTCAGTTCAAGAGAAATTACAAAAGGTAAAAAAGTAACGAAAATGTAAATATAAATCAATATGAAACAAGAGAGAACACTAGTTACCTACTTTGCTTGTGTCCTAACAACTAAGTACATTCGATCGACGAATTTTTGTTCAATAAAAACTATTAGTTTTGTAAATGATTGTAAAAGAAATTTAAATTTAAGAAGTTAAATAAATATAGTTACTAATAATAGGAGGAGGAGGAGGAGGTTCCTCTCTCTGCAGCCCTAACCATCGGTAGCCTGGGCCTTGCTCCGCTACCGGTGGTATCCTAGGTTTAAGTTTCTTTTATAATATTTTTACTAGTTAGACTGCATTTTTATTAGTTTTGTAAATGATTGTAAAAGAAATTTAAATTTAAGAAGTTAAATAAATATAGATAATAATAGTAATAGTAATGAAGTAGTGAATGTTATATTTATTTGATTTGAAAACATTACAATTCTCTGTTTGTCTGTGAAACCAGTTTTGTTTTGATTTCCTTGTTTTCCTTTTTTTTTTTTTTTACCTATTTTTTTGGAATGTTATCTTTTTGTTAATCAGACACCAGTAGGTAGTGTCCTCACGCCTGTGCTCGTCCGTATGTCTACTGTGTTGTGTATGTCAATATGTGCATTTATAATATCTGTGAAAACTTTTAATTGGCCTTCCATACTTAAATTCTTATCTTCATAATTGTAACTAGCTGTTAGTTTTCCTTTGATAATAAAATAAAATAAAATAAAATAATTCAGGAATGGATGCAGGTCGCGCGCTATATCGAAATACGATACGGTGAAAAACGAAAAAAAAGAAACGTGAAACATTGGTTTACAATTCACGTTAGGCCAAAGTGAAATTCAGTTACACGGCAAACATGACCGCGAGCCATGTGTCTAGATAGATAGATAAATTCTATATTGAAACACCACAGAACAAAGAAAACTGAAAAACTAGAACAAAACAAGTTTAACAATTAGTGTCACAATTGACGGTTTTAGTATGGGGTTGTTTAAGTACATATTACAATCACCAAATTTCCTTAACGTGTTCAAAGAGGAAGCGATTATGAATATTCCTTCGGAACCTTGCCAAATTTTGCAATCAATATTGCAAACTACTAATTCTAACATTGCGGTCCAACTGCCGTCCACCGGTGGGTTTTAGCGAGTAATGTACGTACACGGGTCTCACCCCGAACAGTTAAATCCATCCAGTTTAGGGCCAAACAAACTGCCCTGCTTACTGACACCGCCAATATCGCTCAGCATTCATAAGCCGACCTGAGACATTTATCTGAAGAGATCGGAACAATTTGTTTGCATTTATGTCAGTTTATATAGCTCCATCTCATTCTCTTTCTCTCTCAATCTCTGCAGTCTATTTTTAGTGACGTCACGTCACGTTTGTCATTTATGTGTGTGGTGCCAATGTAGGCCTTAAAATGAACTGCATGGAATAAGAATAAGTACGTGGTGACCCCCCTAAAGCTAAAAACAAAAATAAACCCTAACGTGTTGAACCGAAGGATCTTTATTTCGTAATAATTCAGGCATGTTTAAGTTTGAATAGAGAAAATTCCGTTACCAAACATGAAATATTTAACGACAACAATAGGAGTGTAACTTTTTTATCGACAAAATAGTTGAGTACACGTCTAGCTCCAAGCACAATGGAGTTTATTGATGGAACTTTTAAGTCCGTACGAGAACTTTTTACCACGTGTACCGGTGTAACCGTTCCATTCTAGAATTCCGTGCGAAATATGATATTTGTTCCATTGTATTCTGTTTTGTCGACACAAAGTTAAAGTTGCGTACAGCAAAATATTCTATTTAATACACGAGCACTGTAATGGAAACAAACTTGTGACAAAGCTACAATATTGTACCATGGCCTTTGAAAACGCAGTTATATACGATATGAACATGGAAACATAAATTTCCCTTCGAAATGCTGTAGGTGTAATTTTGGTCCAATTAATTACGGTAAGATACAATGAAGTGGTCATACGAAATATGGATCGGACTATGACGTTGGGTTGAAAATTAACTCTAATGGCCCTGTGTTTTGTACCGGTAATTCCAGGCTTGGAAGGATAAAAGTTCAGAAAAAAGCAAAATGATTTACGAATAACAACGTTATTAAATGTAAGTATCAGTCGCTTTTCGGTGAAGCAAAACATCGTGAGGAAACCCACATGCCTATCCGAGAATTATTCCTAAGGTAGATATGTTATTCACCAATCCGGATCGGCTCCCCATGGTGGTTTATGACCTAACCCTCCTCACAAAAATGAGGAAAGAGCCGTGCTCAGCAGCGGGACGATATGGGTTGATGATGATAATATTAAGACTTAAGTGTTTGACTTGTTAAATGCATTATTATTGCCTCCAATAAATGTCTTGAGTTTTTAGTTTTAAGCGTTTTATTGTTTCCTCCGATGTTACTCAAAAGAAACGATCAGAAACCCTGTTATGTGTTTTTTTGTGAGTACCTCAGACCAACATGTTCGTATACAATTTTGTCAGAAAAAGTGAATACTTGAATGATGTAAAAGGGTAGTTAAGTTTTTTTATGTAGTGAGTGCTTTCACGGCATAAAAAACTGAATTAAGAACTTATTTTTGAAGTGAAACTTTTTACCGCGCGCCTGACTTGGGGAATAAGCTGGTGGATGCGTTACGAAAAATGTGATCGGGCGAGGCGAATGGAAGTTGAGAGGGAGTTAGTTATAAGTTAGTAAAGATAGAAAGAGAGAGAGAAAATATCGTTTCGTATATTTTTTGAAAAGTCTTCTATGATTTTTATTTGAAATATTTTTTTAGTTGAGGTTTTTCTTCTACCATGTGTCCCAGCACACATTTAGTTTTTTTATAAGCAATAGACTTCCTTACACGTTCGCAAAAACTTTGTTCAAAGTATTAAAAAATATAGGAATATCCTAGTTCGAGTCATAGGTAGGTAGGTACTTATTGATGCAATGAATGATTGAATTTAAATTCGAGTAACTGTTGAGTGCAGCCACCGTACCTGTAATTGTTTTTTGAATATTGATGTCCACGCCGTAATTGCCAGTATGCCGTCACCCCACCGCATCAGGCCAAGTATGTCGTGAGAACTGCCACCTGCGGCACCCACCGCGGCGTGGACCGCGCGTGACTGCATCGCCGGTGGGGCTAACCCTACCGTGTAACTGTAGAAGCCAACGTTCTAAACATTCTCGACTTCCCACAAACTCTTTCCGTCTGTTAGGTCTTTAGGAACATGGGGATAGAGATTGTTTACATAAATATCTGTTTTTTCGAAGTAAAACTTATTTACGCACGCTTGACTTGGGGAGTAAGCTGGTGAATGCGTGACGAGAGCGTTATGAAAAGTGTGATCAGGCGAGGTAAACGGAAATTGAAAGGGAGATATTAAGTTAGTGGAGATAGAAAGAGAGAGAGAGTAACGTTACGTATATTTAAAAAAAAAAAATTAAATAATTTATTTTTGAAAAGTTTTACTTCTACGATGTATACCAGCAGACATTTCGATTTTATTGAATTTTTAAGATACACAAGTATGATAAATGCGTATGAGCACAACCGTGAGGATAATACTAAATACGGTGTGAAAGACTCGGCAAATCCGACTACTCAGAGCGCCGAAATACTTATGTATAAGATATTATTTTTGACGTGTAAAAGTGCAATATTTTGCCAATTTACAATAAATGATTTGAGTTTTCAGTTTTGAAACGCCGTGAAGTGCGAAACCCTTCCCTTGTGACTTTTGACTCTACCTGTGTTTACAATATATTTTAATTTTTACGACCCTAAAAACGCGCTGCGCATTGCGTGACCTCCACCCTAAAATAACGATCTGTTATTAATAGCACGTTGACAGTGTCCTCTTTAAACAGCCATTCGCCAAAAGATGGATTCCCACGCATAGTCATAGTTAGGATACTATCAATTATGGACTGTTGTACAAAAAATGATTAACTATAGGGGGGGGGGGTTGTTTGCGCTCGCTGTAATGGTCAAAAACTGTCGAAAACGGCTCGAAGCCAGAAGTTGGTGTAACTACTACATGCTCGACTTTGTTAATTAGTTGATAGCATATTCCTTATGTATTTGGGTATAAAAGAGCCAGCCAAAAATAAGAAGAATAAAATAGATAGATAGATAAACTCTTTATTGAAACACCACAGAACAAAGAAAACTTAAAAACTAGAACAAAACAAATTTTACAATTAATGTCACAATTGGCGGTCTTATCGCTCAGAGCGATCTCTTCCAGACAACCATGCACGGAGAGGAGTATAGGGACATCGGACGGTGGCTTTCCTTATATACATAGAATAAATAAATAAATAAATAGATACATATTATACACAAAATAAACTTAAATACATTGTAACAACATAATAGATAAACTTAATATATACCATAATATAATAAACATAAAACTCTTTAGAATTATTGTATGGTGCTATAAACTTGGAATTCGGAGAAGAAGTGGGGAGCTTGATGGGCATGTCAATGGGCAGAATAAGTTGGATAAAAAAATTAGCGCCTCAATAAACATCGGTACCATTATCTAACGAAATACCTTCGAAATAACCTCCATAGCAGCTCGCGCTGCAACGTGGCTGTTACGATTCCGTCCGAAAAGCGCAAAAACAGAGCATTTATATTTGAGTATCATTTTGGCTTCGCTTTACCGACATAGTCCGGCAATATTGGTTTACTCTTTTTTGATCGAAGTTTACTCTACACTTTTTGAAACGCTTCGGTAGCGCGTTTCGTTAATTTATTTGGTAAAGTATACTCAAACATGTCTCATACCTCTCTGGACTCAATTTCAAAGTCAACACGGATGAAATCGTGGGCAGAAGTAATAGTAGCGGTAATTTATTTGTTTATTTGACTGAGTAATGAGACGAGCAAGTCGTTCAGCTGATGGTAAGCGTTACGCCTGCACATAACAGTTACAGTGCCACCCAGAATTTTGCATTGCATAATCTTGCGCGGCACCGCACTGCACTCGTCACCCTGAGACATCGTGTCTAAAGTTTCGTATGCCCAGTAATTTCGCTGAAAACAGTGCCCTTCAAATCGCAACACAGTAATGTTTGCACACTACTGCTTGGCGAGTGAATATCTAACAAAGTTACTATCTACTTCCCCGGGCCGTCTCTTGCAGAAGAGGCCTCCCTCCCATTACTACGTTCTGTAAATAAAATTTTCTTTTTTCATTACAGTGAAAAATATATTGAACACGAAAAAAATGGCATGAAAAATATTTTGCATGCTGGAAATTTGAATTTGAAGCGCAAGGTATTAGAAATAAGTACTGCATTTTTAAGCTTCAAGACGAGACTGTAGTTTTACGTTATTTTAACATCTATCTCCTTCCTCCTTCTTTCCTATAAGTAGAACTTTATTTTTTTTTATTTAAGTATACAAAACAAAATTAAGACGACTTTGGACAGCAAATTCAGACAATACGCTTTAGTCTGGCTCGGTTAATTGATTCTGCAGTCTTTGTACCTGCCTCGTTTTCATTTGTCTCATTTCCGCGCGAGTGAGCAAGGAAGCGCTAGGGCATTTATGCTCTAATGATTTAAATATTATAATGCCCTCAGTAATTTATGTTACCACGTGCCCGCCGCAGTCACCGTCTCTCGCATATTTCGTGTATTTTCGCATATTTATTCACACTAATGATTCTGTGGACTGCAGGCGAAGGAAAGTTTAATACCCTTTTGGATTATTCAAGAGCCTAAGGCCAATCATTAGAAATTATTATGCCATGTCGCCGTCTGCATTTCATATCGTGTATATCATTAATAATGTACTAGTAAAGCTTGTCTACCCCTTTCCAGGTTTCTTGACCTAAATTTTGTTTTTGACTATTTATTGCTTGATGGCCACTGATAAATTTTATTTATATTCAAGATTTTAATTTTGGTTTGTAACATTTGTCCTTGCTTGTGGTTAAAAAGTTCCGTCCATATTTATTTCTTTGTGTACAAAGACATACAGGTAGATTAAAAAAAAACAAAATTAAACGTCGGTTTCCGGCCAAAACGCCCTACTTATCTCAGAATATCAGCATTACGCTTCACGATTACAAAGCTCTTAGGCTTCACGGCTTTTGTCTCTTGATTGAGAGGTCCGTCGTCAGCCGGGAACCGAATATTGGGCCAACTATGTCAATAACATGAAATTACGACAATGGGCTTCTGTGGGCAACCTGTGGGCAGTTGATACTAGATATTGATGCGTCTATAGGAAATTGAAGCCACATGCACTGTCAGCTGTCTAGATAGAATGTTTGGACATGAAATTGGCCGTTCAATAGAATAGTTTAAGCCACCGTAATATGTTGGACGTAACAAATACGCACACACACGCAGGGTGACAGACAGAGTGACGGGCGGCGTGCAGCGCGGCGTTCTCGCTTTGATATATTTTGTATGTATCGAGCGAAGTCTTTAGGTAGGTAATTATCTGGTAATATTATCTAATAAAACAACGACCCGCCGATAAGAAAGCCGCGGAGAACAGCTAGTGGATTTAATAAGGTGTCACTAAACAGGTACTAGGACTGGGTGCACTAAACCACTTAACTCATTGGTACTGAACACTTTGCCAATCCAACTGGCACTTGCCCCTTTCTCAGTGCGCCGACACCGGGTTTCCGGCACACAAGTGTGCATTCTACTATTTTTTTCTGTTCAAATGAGACGTCTTATTGAATGCCTTGCCTTTTTGACTAGTTCATGTGTGGATGTGTCTTCATAAAGGACCTTTATCGAGCAAGCGTGGGATTTTAGAATGGAAAAAATGGCATCTTTTGTACTGCAGTCAATTTAAAAGCCCAATGCCAGAGCGTAGCTATTATCACAGAATGAATAGCAATTATATTATCCTTACTTATATTATAAATGCGAAAGTAACTCTGTCTGTCTGTTGCTCTTTCACGCCTAAACTACTGAACCGATTGAAATGAAATTTGGTACAGAGATAGTCTAGAGCCTGAGAAACGACATAGGGTACTTTTTAATGCGATAAAAGAATTGTAAGGGTTTGAAATAGGGGATGAAAGTTTGTATGAAAGCTACATTGACAGCG
Organism: Campaea margaritaria; assembly: GCA_912999815.1. Taxonomy (NCBI): domain Eukaryota; kingdom Metazoa; phylum Arthropoda; class Insecta; order Lepidoptera; family Geometridae; genus Campaea; species Campaea margaritaria. The sequence continues at coordinate 16,718,945 of OU538788.1, forward strand.
AGTAACATACGCTATTTTATCCCCATATTCCCGCAGGAACCGGAACAACGCGGGCGAAACCGCGGGGCGCAGCTAGTAATAAACAAACACAGAATAAATTAATTTTACTATCTCACAATGTTATTTTATTTTTCTATTCTTAGTTTTATTATACTGCAGGGCCAGATATTCATCCGCCAAGCAATAGTGTGCAAACATAACTGTGTTCCGGTTTGAAGGGTATTGTTTCCAGCGAAATTACTGGGCATATGAGACTTTAGAGCGGATGTGTCAGGGTGACGAGCGCAGTGCAGTGCCGCGCAGGATTATGCAATGCAGTGTTCTGGGTGGTGCTGTGACTATTATGGGCAGGAGTAGCGCTTACCTTCTGGTGAATGAATGGCTCGTCTCGTCACTCAGTCGAATAAAAAAAAAACTTCGAAAATTTACCTCGCGGTCGGATTCGTGGAGCGTTCGGATTACAGTACAGAGAATTATTTATGGGGTATATTTTGTGAAATTAAACGGATAGTATTGCGAAATTTGAAATGTACCTACAAACGTTACATTTATTGAACTTTTTTAAAGAAATGCAATATTTTTAATTTGTCGGGAGGTATTTTATTGCATTTTTTTCTGGCAAAAAAATATCCACTTGTTGTCAGCCCATTTAAGACATGTATTTAAGGCAACTGGCAAGATGGAGGGTGAAAAAGCGGTGGGGCGTTCAGATTACAGAAATTTTCGCATTAGAAGGGGTGTGGATTAAAGAGATCCCACTGTATTTTCAATACACAAAAACGTAGAAAAAAGTGTTTAGGTTGCTTAAAAACCAAACAGTGTGTTTGATTTTAGCATTATATAATTTGTGTCCTATGACCTATAATTTCACTTGACTACTATGAACTAATTGTTAACAGGTTCACAGCTGAAAACACAACCGTTGTGTTTTTTATAGCTTGCCGCGAGTACGGGAAAACAACGGTGTGTTCAGATCTGTAATCGTGGCTAGACAAGAAAATCGGCTCAGTGTTAACTGAATACCTTATTAATATCTACTATATATTTTAGTGAAATAAATTCATTTCATTGCAACAGTATTATCGTTGAATACACAAATAATGTGCCTAAATTGGAAGGTCCTTTGTATCTGAACCGCTCACCGGGGCTAATTGCATATCCATGAGAGAGCCTAATTTGATGAATCCACGCCATACAATAACAAGCTGAAAGCCGATATGCATTGGTATTTAACAATGTCTGGGTATTCCACCTGCGGTATAACCCGACTAATTGAGAAAGTCTAGATAATATATGGATAGTATCAATCTATATTTTGTATTAATTAATCTGTATCTTGGTGTTGGATTAAGCCTTAGTGGTGTGTGCATTTGTGAATATTAAATCAGTTAGTTAAGGCTGTTTAGGCAAAAAAAAACTTAATACTCTATATCAATAAGGATAGTACATGCACAACACTAAAGATTGCCCATCCCTATCGACTGGAAGATCTAGGAGGTTCACACATTCTTTTCAATCAATAAGCAAGATGGCCATCTAATGTGTAAGAGCAAATTATAAAAGAAAACTTAAGATAAGTTTTTCCCTGGAAACAACGTGAGTGCAAAACAGATTCTCTTTTAATTCCTAACAAAGGCAGATTTTAATATGGATTATTTTAACTATTCAATGTTCTTCTATTCTGTATTCACAGTTTAAGCAATAAATATGATTCTGATTTTGATTCTGATTCTGAATGTTTTGTCAAAAGTTAAGGCGCAGTCAGGCAGGTAGTCTTCTTATTTGATTACGCACAGTTAGCTAGTGTTAAGTATTAATGATTTTCAAGTTTAAAAATGTAGTTGAAAATTTGGGTGCTTTTCTGATGAAGTCCCTACTTCCGTACTTATCATAATGCGAAAGTAACTCTGTGTGTCTGTCTGTTACGCTTTCACGCCTAAACTACTGGACCGATTTAAATGAAATTTGATACGAAAATAGTCTAGAGCTCGTCTCGTTACACATTAAATTAAATTAATGCTCTGGTACGTTTTCAAATAGACAACAAAACAGACTATACTCGAATTTACTAAACGGCCCTTCGATCTGCGGCGAACCGGAATACAAATATTTAACCAGTACACCCACAAAGTTTAAGCGACTGCATGCCGTATTTTGTCGACGGCTGGGATTCCGAATTATATTTCCACATCTACTTAATTAACGTTGCTGGATTGCCATTAAATCGAGGCTGCAACCTGACCTGTACGTCCAATACCCCATTGCAGACAATAAAGGAATAACGAAACAATGGACAGTAACATTATTATTTTATTTTAACAACGTTTGAAGCACGTTTGATATATTTGAAACGAAGGAAAATTTTGATTTGCTAAAAAAAAGGCTGTACATTTATAATATTACTAGCTGTGCCCTGCCACGCTTCGCTGCGGCACATTCGCACATTCGCTGATATGTCACTGATGAAAAAAATAGACAAAAACAATCTTTGATGCGGATTATATATCATGCTAAAATTTCAGCTCGATCGGTGCAGAACTTTTTGAGTTTTTGAAGCGTACACAAACCAACATAACATTTTTATATATATAGATATAGATATAGGTATTCAAGTTTGAACGTTGTTAAGGTTCTATTGTCAAAGATTATATACCTCTTTAACACAGACGAGAACCGACAAAAAATGACAATACAAAACCTTTTTACACCTTTGTATACCCTACGATGACCTCTCGCAACCGAACTCTTTGTCTTATTTTAATCTCCTTACAATGAACCTTCATGACAAAGTGTCAATGTGCTTTTCTATCATATATGTGGGTGTCAAACGCATGTAGTGTATGTAACTAATTCATTATTATAAAATATTAAATTTCTTCCAACCTTTTTGCTTCACGCATTAAATAACAAAAACTTTCGATAACAAAAACGGAAGAAAGCAGAAACGAATTTTGACGTAAGTTTTCAAAGCTGTTTATTTATTAACAAAGAAAGCCTTCTACAGCTCATCTACGGATTAATTTAAAATCCGTAGACGCCGTAGACGCGCTACGAAAGTTGTCGGCTTGTCTTAAAACTGGCTGTCTGTAAAGTTGGTTTACGGACGATAGTTTAACGTGACAACGTCATAACAAAACATTGATGAAATGATTGCATACTTTTATGAATAAAATAGCATCGTTTTTTAATGACAAAAGAATTAATACTTGAAATTATACTAGTGATCAGATTTTTAAAATACAAGAATAATGAACCTGTCATGAAGCGTGCAATGAGCGATACGGGACAATGTGTCAACTTTTTTGTACTTGCAGCTGGCGTTCATCGATTTATTAGACGTTGTCACGTCAAAAATATCATTGCGTCTACGCAATGATATTTTAGGAGTAGGATTTTTTTATACTACTTAGTAACAAGACGAGCTGGTCGCTTATGATGGTAAGCGCCTAGCCTACCCATGACAGTTACAGGAGGAAAATAACATTAAATTAACACGTTGATAGTTGACTGCTGAACCGGTTTTTACATTTAGGCACCGGCACCTACCGTGTGTGTTTTCCAACAATGGCGTGCCGTCTGTGTGAGCCGCGCTGTATTAGCGCCGCGTTACACACACACGTCTGTGTTTCGCCACAGAGCCGGCACGTAAGCTGTGCTAACACAATAGGTGTGTTTTCCAGTACTCGCGGCAAGTTATAAAAAAAACAACGTCGTGTTTTCAGCAATTAACGTGTTAACTAATTTTGTGATAATTATATTTTGGTAAAAGCAGTGGTATCCTAGTGGGAGAACGTCCGCCTTCCAATCAGAAGGTCGTGAGTTCAAATCCCAGTGCAGGCACGTACCAATGTGTTTCTTGTAAAAACATATGTACGTAATTATCACTCGCTTTTCGGTGAAGGAAAACATCGTGAGGAAAACCACATACCTACCCGAGAATTATTTCGGAGGTAGGTATGTGATCCACCAATCCGGACTGGGCGCCCATAGTGGATTATGACCTTACCCTCCTCACGAGAGTGAGGAGAGACCCGTGCCCAGCAGTGGGACTTTATGGGTTGGTGATGAAATGCGGTGACAGCTTAGCTAGGGGAGACCTTCTAAAGAGAGTGCTGCGAGTTCAAATCCCAGTGCGGGCACGTACTAATGTGTTTCTTCTAAAAACATATAAACGTCATTATCACTCGCTTTTCGGTGAAGAAACCCACATACCTACCCGATAATTATTTCGGATGTTATCTACTGATCCAGTACCACCCGCACCCGTGGGCACCCGTGGTGGATTATGGCCTAACCCTCCTAAACGTATATATCGCGTGATATTATTATTGGTTGTAAAGAACGCTAAACCAAACTACTGGATCGATTTTGATTAAATTTTTTACTGACATACATACAACTTCAAAAAGCAACCATCCTAAATATTTACCGAATTGTGTAGAAGTTCTTATCACTTACCATTGAAAATAATCAGTTTTTCGTTTGGCCAAAAGCCCGCGAAAAATATAATCTTCCTCTTTTGACGAGAGAAAATAAAATGTATAAAAATAAATAATAACGATCCATCTGTAAGTATATCTAAAAGTATAATTAAAAAATCCTGATCGGTTCATAAAGAGCGAAGTTCTGAGGTAACATTTATGAAAAAAAAAGCAAATTGACAACTTCCTCCTTTTTTTAAAGTCGCTTAGACAGGAATCGTTCAGCACGATCGATAGGGCTATGACTTTTCAAGGAACGCGCCCGAACTTGGTTCGGGTTACACAGGACCGGGGCAAATGACACGGCAAAGGAGAGGCCTATACCCAGCAGTGGGAGGATAAACCCCCGCGCCGCGGCGCCGGCTATCTATGTACATTATTATCTTCATTGCTTGTAATTTTCTTGTCATGTGTTTCGATGCGTACGTGTTTGTTATTGTGTGCAGTTGTGGGAGAATAAATGCTTTCCTTCTTTTTTCTGTATAAAGGCTTAGATAATGGTGATAATGATGACATATAAAAATAAACCCATAAAGGTGCTTAGGTACCGGTTTCGTTTGTTATCGGACACAATTATATAATTGTGTACCTTATCTACTTTACATAAAATTTAGATTCAACGGCGTGGTTTAATTGTAATAATAAGGACTTATAATTTTCACAGTTTCCAAAGCGGAAATGTGTCATCTATTACAGATGCTATGGACTATTGTGTGTTTGATTATTCATATTTTTATTATTATTTCAGTCTATATCTTCACACTGCTTGGCGAAGGCCTCCGTTCCTTCTTTCCATCTTTTGCGATCTATTGCTTGAGTGGGCCAACCTTTAGAAGAGGCGTCGAGCTCGTCCTTCCACCTCCGTCTATGCCGGCCTCGCTGCCGTTAAACTCCCCGAGGGATCCCGGCGAAGGAAGCTTTCACCCATAAGTCGTCAGAGGCGCGGCAGGTAGACTTAAGCATGGCGGCTTGTACGTTTATTTAAAATAACTCCATCTGCTAAGAGGTGCCGCATATTTTGATCTATTTCATAGTTAAGTTAATTATATCCAAGAAAAAAAAAGATTTTTGTCTTATTACCTTCTGTTGTGTAATCGGGTAACTTAATATAAAAAAAATTACAAAGTAATTATTGATTTACTGGTTAATGTTATGTTGAATATAAAAGCTTTGCTTATGTACATACCCTAAATCATATTTTAGGTACTTGATAGTGATAACTGCATTAAATTCCATCCAGTGAATCATACTTATAGCTTTTCCCACACGGTAACAAGTACCAGCGTGTGCCGGTACAACCGAGCAGGCTTTCTTTGGAATTAGTCTCTTGTATTTTGTTATAAAAAACAAATAGCTGCGTGAACAAAGTCGCGAGAAATGGCTAGTAACAAAACAGGAGCGGCGAAGCGAAAGAAAACTGTAACGTGAGTTTATTTGGCGCCCCAACGTACCTGTTTTTTTTTCTTTCTTAACGTTTACGCCCCACTGCTGGGCTAAGGTATTACCCATGTTCTTTCATGTGTATCGCCTGACTCACTTGACCAGCCATCTTGGAACGCTGGCCCTCCTTGGACGACTATTCTAACGTGGCTGTTACATTAGAACACTATTTCTCCCTCCAAATAGCTCGAAAATATTAATAAAAATAAATTTAAGATAGTTGAATACCAGTGCGAACCAATGGATTTCTTGTAAAGCGCAATTATTACTTGCTTGATTATAATATTCGATCCACCAATCCGGTCCGGGCCCCTGTGGCGCCGGTGGCCTAAAGCTTTATTCACATTTGTCAGACGTGTCATGTCGTGATGCATCACAAAGGTATCACATTTCACCGATCCAGTGTGTTGTGATGGCTTGTGTTAAATGTATGAAACAGATACCTATCTGATGCATCACTATATGACACGTCTGACAAATGCGAATCTGGCTATATATTACTCACGAATGTGAAGAGAGACCCGAGCGCAGTAGTAGGTTGATGATGATGATGATAATTTTCATAGAAATCATTGTTTGATTGAGGAATCATTTGTACCCAAATCTAGTTGATATCAACTTTAATTTATACCTAATAAATAAAATTTCCACAACCAGCCGTTTAGGTTCATTGAAAAATATAAAATGAGATTGCTATCTTCCAATTTAAAATGCATTGAAATATTTCCTAGGATTCAGTATTAAGTAATGTATTTATTTTTTAATTTGTTGAGAACCGGTTCACTATTATAGTTGAGTAGCTTTTGAATTCAAATCCAATTACGCAGCTACTCAGTATAAGTATTGCGAGAATAATTTACCGTAACATTTTTATTGAACTATTTATAAATTTCCCTTGGCAGTAAGACCTTTTGCAAGAGTGAAATTGTCGAACCGTAATTTTCTTTTCCTGTAGACCGTAAAAATATAACGCGATTAATAATATAATGTAACAGTCGATGAATGCGCATGCTTAGAATTTTAAAATTAATACATAATTTAAATCGGGGATGAGGGATCAAGTGATTAATATTGCTATAAATTCATAGGGGTTGGTGATTGTTTTGGGATGTATGTATTTTTTAACGCCACATCTTTTAAGCAAAAAAGAAAGAAATGTTTGGCATGGGCCACCCCTATCACTTTGGGGTATGAAAAATAGTTTAAAACCTATTCTGAGACCTACAGAATATATATATATATGAAATTTCATAAAAATCGATCAAGCCGCTTCGGAGGAACAGGGCAACTAACACTGTGACAAAATATTGTTTTAAATATAAAGAAGAAAGATAGAAGAAGAAGAAAGAAGATAATTGTAGAATGTTTGAAGTTTGCTAGAAATCTAAAAGTTAACTTACTTGTTGTTGGCAACGCTGGGATATTCATCTTAAACAGCAATTGTGTTCATCTGAAAAAAATAAAATCAGGTTAGTATTAGAGAATACAAGTTTGTTTATATCAACGTGTACTCTACGATTTTTTTAATTATCTACTAGCAGTTTGTGAACGTAGCTACTTAGGCTTCATGGCTTTAGTTTTAGGTTTCTTTCCGTTTAATAGCAAAAGGTGAATAATAAAGAGTGTTTGGCAATGCTCGGAGCTTAAATTATGTCCACGCCACACGTCCAGCTGCGCCACGCGGTTTCATCCCAAATGAGTATTCATACAAAGGAACTGCTAATTATTACGGGGTTAAAAGTATCCTATGCGGTAATCCAGGCATAAACTACCCATGTGCCAAATTTAATCCAAATCCGTTCAGAGGTTTTTGCTTGAAAGTGTAACAAACATCCATCCATGCTCACAAACTTTCACATTAATAATATTAATATATTAAAATAGAACGGTAGAGCGGTGGTAGCCTAGTGGGAGAACGTCCGCCTTCCAATGAGAAGGTCGGGAGTTCAAATCCCAGTGCAGGCACGTACCAATGTGTTTCTGTAAAACATATGTACGTAATTATCACTCGCTTTTCGGTGAAGGAAAACATCGTGAGGAAACCCACATACCTACCCGAGAATTATTTCGGAGGTAGGTATGTTATCCACCAATCCGGACTGGGCCCCCGTGGTGGATTATGGCCTAACCCTCCTCACGAAAGTGAGGAGAGATCCGTGCCCAGCAGTGGGACGTTATGGTTTGATGATGATATTAAAATAAATTAGGATAGTAGGATAGCATTAAGTTTTATCTTAGATTTTATTAACAATGATACAATCTAAAGGATTAAGTAATTAATAATAATAGTGGTATTTTATTTGTTCTATGGTGTTTTAATAAAAATATTATCTACGGATCTGTCTAATGCTATTTGTCACTTCTGTTTTCCCGATGAATCGCAAGCTATGTGCTATATTGGCAGCCTGCTGCATTATTTCATTGTATAATTAACGTAACAGGAGGAGAATAATTATGGAAAATTTTCCATGAGGCAACTGAATACCATCGACGGTGTTTTCATAAAATTTATGAGGGGAGAGCACTTTGGTAGGGTTGCAAAGCACTGTTTAATGGGGATGGAGTTGATAAAAGGTTTTCTTTGTTCATATTTTCGAATTTTAACAATATTATTGGTTACTATGTTCACTACTCGTAGAAGCACTATCATAAGCTTTACCTTTCATTTATTTCAGACAATGTTTCAGTGGGATAATTCGTTTTTTCTCCGTATCCATTTCTTTAGGTAATTAATGTCAGACAAACTGTATAATTTTGTTAAGGCAGTGAACTTTAATTAATGGCCTCTTAAAGCCCATTTGAATAAAGACTTTTTATTTCGACTTTGCAAGTCCTCAATGTCTAAGTTTATTTTAAAGAGCCCTAAGATAAATCTATACTTTTCATATTTGAATACAAAGGAGCCTGTGAACTATAATATGTCGCGGAACTCGCGGCTGCTGCGGTACTTGAGGGCTCTCCAGTCCACCGCTAAGAACAAGAAAGGAGTCAATATAAAACTCGCAACAAATGTAGAAAATAATGCAGTATTGTTGCCCAGCGACATCTTTGCCGGCATAAAGCCGAGTGGCACTTGTGTTTTATTCACAATTTGCATTGTTTTATGATTGTGCAGTAGTCACACAAGTCCACTTGTGTAAAAGCTCTTTATGTCGAGTGGATGCCGTTTAATTCATTCCAAATAGTTCAATTCTCCGTGAGAATTTGTAACGAATAGTTATAACGATTGGATTCAAAAGCCACTTTTGATTTGCAAGTTTTTGATTGCTGTTCTCGACGGTTTTAGAAGTACACGGAAAGGCAATTTGCAAATTTTAGAATTTAGATGGCGTGGTGACAGGCGGAGTGTTCAGCCTATTTTATGTTAATAGTAGCGGAATACAGATAACGTAGGACATATCCATGGCTGGCATGAATAACTTGACATGTTGAAAATAGCTATTTGTCAGGGCGGCCGTTTTAGAGTTGTAGCTTTGTTTGGTAAATCGATAAATTGGTATAACGGATATTATTTTGGTTACTGAGTTTAGGTTGATATGACAAAATATCAAAGTTCGTTCACAAAAAAATGTAAGTCGTATTTGACATCAGGTTTTGTCAAGTAAAAGACGTTAAAATGGGAGATGTCTACGAAGGACCAAAGTCGATTGCTCCAAAAGCTATGTATATTAAATATCAAGCTGTATTTTTGTTATAAATATGATCTTAATGTGTAGGATCGAATAAAATTATAAAAAAAAATTGCTTGTCTGTAAAGTTGGTTTACGGACGATATTTTAACGTGACAACGTCATAACTGAACGATGAAATGATTGCATACTTTCATGAATAAAATTGCATCATTTTTTAATAATAAAAGAATAAATACTCGAAATTATACCAGTAATCAGATTTTTAAAATGCAAGAAATATTAACCTGTCAAGAAGAGAAGAGAGATAGATCGCCGGCGTTCATTAGACGTTGTCACGTCAAAAAAATCTTGTATGTCGATATGTCTATGTGGTCCCGCCAGCCACGGTATAGACTACCCTTAGTGTAATATTTAAGTATCTATTAAATAGATTTAATTGACTGTCTCACAAGCACAAGCAAGTTACATCTGAATTAACCTGCCAGTGATAAATGTCAGACGACTGACAGGTGTAGTCTGTGGTCGGAACACGGAAGGCGGGGGATTGGATCTTGGTGGTGAGCCGATGGAGTATTTCTTGTTAAGATTAATTAACTTATTAAATACAAATCTAAGCAATGCATTTAGCAAGCACCCACACAGACTGTAACACGGTGGCGGTCGAACGCGTTTACTTGAAGTAGTTAACTATTCACAGTAGGCCTACTTTATAGGATATGGAACCAAGCTTATTGAAAAAAAAAAAACGAGTATGCTTTAGACCACACGACTGAAGTAAAACTTCTTTAGCTCCATCTATATTTATGGATATAACAGGCTATGAGAGAAAGAGAGAACGAAAATTAGTGAGTGTGTTTGTGTGTGTGTGCGTGTGTGGTACTCGCACCTCTCTCCCTTACCCCTACAGTAATATACGAAACGAAACTCTATCTCTTTCTTTCTTCTTTTCATCTTTTTTTTTTCTTTATCTTTCTTTTTTTTTAAGTAATAATTTTTTACACACGCTGATTTGGGGAATAAGCTGGTGAATGCGTGAAGAAAGCGTTACGAAAAGTGTGGTCTAAAGCACACTCGGTTTTTTTTTTACTTGACAGAGTGACGAGACGAGCAATTCGTTCACCTGATGGTAAGCGCCACGCTTGCCTATAACTGTTACAGTACCACCCAGAATCTTTTGCAGCACTGCACTGCGCTCGTCACCCTGAGACATCAGCTCTAAAGTCTCATGTGCCCAGTAATTCCGCTGGAACCAGTGCCCATCAAACCGGAACACTGATGAATATCTGGCAAAGGTGTGGTAATTCCCCAGGCGGTCTCTTGCAGAAGAGGCTTCCCACTACAAAACCCATTACAGTATTATGTAAGAATTTAACCTCTGTCTCACCGGATATTAAGTGTCGACGCAGGGTTGACGACGGTGGAGCATACCTGCGTGTCATCTCTCTTACCTGGAAGACTTCCAGATTATAATTAAAGACGCGGTAAGACTAGTCAGATATTAAAAATGTACAGTTTCGAGAAAAGAGAAAAAAAAAGTTTGGATAGCTAATGACGCGTCTTCACGCGCTGTTTTTTTTATTGTCGGCCAGGACTTTATTGAAAAGCGAATTGCGTTCAAACTTTTTAATTAAACAGTGTTCAAAATTCAAAACTCATTTCGTCACTGTTATTAAGTGCGCTGGAATGGCTTACTTTGTTCGCACTTATCGAGGAGGCAAACGCCTCTTTTCGAATAGATGGGATGAAAATATATTTTTTTCAGTACAATCAAAGGTAATCTGGAAAAATCAGTTAAGCGATAAGACCTGCCCAGTGTACTCTTTGTTTCCCTATTGCTATTATTCTGTATGGTGTTTATTTTTGGTGTACTTTGAAGAGTTTTTTATTCTATTCTACTAGGATTATCTAGATACTGTTTCCAGACATCTTTCACATCGTCTTTGATTCCAAGATAGCCCTGCAAACGGCTGTTATTTTAGACTCGTGTCTTTTTATTTACTACATCTCAAGGGCGCCGGCGGTTGGCTATTTTGACTGTTTTGTAGGCTTTTTTATAAGATAAGATAACAACTCTTCGTTGCACTCCAAGACATACAAGCAAAAGTAAAACCATCTTATAACTAAAGGTACAATGGGCGGCCTTAGCTATCTTAGCAATCTCTAATCTCGATTTTATAATCGTCATCTAAGATTTTCAGGGTTGCAACTTCAGCCATCGGTTAGGTTTACCTCAATTGCAATACGATTTTTAAATGATCACTGACTACATGAGGAAAGATTTAATCTCTGCCTATCCCAGCGGGGGAAAGGCGTGATGTAAATGAATAAATAAAGAAATGTATAAACTGACTATAGAAAATGTATTTGGTAAGTAAGAGGTTTTTTGCGCAAGTCGCCGTATATTTTTCCAATATAAATTGTTTCTACATGTGGGCAACTTATTTCATCGCGTTTCCACATGCATGAGCTCTTCAGAAACCTCGCATGAGCTTCTTACAAATCCGCTTACATTGTGTAAATGTTTGCACTATTTTCTTCATGATCTCTCTTACAATAATTTATCCATGTATGTGGCCACAGTCAGCTTATAGATCGTATTGTTGCGCCCACAAGTTACATATAATCTTCCATTCAAATACGCAATTCGTAGAAAGGGGAGCAAAGGATCCGATCTACGAAACATTGTCTCGTTTACGCAAAAACAAGAAGAAAAATATCTTTTAAACCGTCTAAAATCTACAGTAGCACGTCATTGTGTCGGTGACTTGGATGCAAAATGGTATATTTTTTGTGAATAATTATAGTTTTGCTAAAGGCCGCTAACAGATAATTACCCGGAGATAATCCTCGGTAGCCGTGGGACAAGAGGCCGGATGAGCGCAGTCCCAACTGGCCCGGTGCACCACTCAGGGCTCACGAACAAAGGCGAGTCAATAATAACATCGCAAAGTTGGTAGCTTCTTGCTTTATAAATGGAGGTTTCACAAAAACATCGCTAATTCCTTTTTGGGTTGATTGTGATGCCTTTTAATACGGTATACGATTTGCGGCTATTTCTTTTTTGCATTGACTTTCGACTGCAGCTGCTGCAGGATAAACATTTTAAAGTTTTAAACTCCATTATCTTCAGATTTGAAATGTAGCCGGAGTTTCTATCGTATGGTAAATAATCCTACTAATATTACAAATGTGAAATTTATATATTTAGATGTACGCTAAACGGTGGGATGGATTTAGATTGGCTCACATTTATTACCTGGATAAACACAACTATAATTTTTATTTTATAAAAATCAAGGATTCCTGTAACTAAACACGGAGGAAAAAGCGGGGCGCAGCTCGTATTGTTATGTTTTTATTTGACGCAAGAAGACCCTTAAGTGTAGTGGGTTTTAATTGACTTTTGTCTGAGCATACAACTTACATATTGCCGGATTAGGGGTTCCCCTGATTAAATAGTCAGCAGAAATTATTTAAATTATAGCCTCTGTGTCCTGCACCCGTACAACTGTACCCATTGTGTAGCCGCTTTTGTCTAGAAGATGTGTGTGTATAAATGTATATGTGTCTTCATGTGTGTGTATATATATGTTTTGATAATGATTGGGGATCATTGATTGACTGGGGATTGGGATTAAATGATTGGACACAATCAATCATTTAACACAAGTAGGATAAATAAATGCACTTTTACAAGTTAAACACTCATGTCTCATATACTTCATCTTCATCATCAACCCATATCGTCCCACTGCTGGGCACGGTTCTCCCCTCACTTCCGTGAGGAGGGTTAGGCCATGATCCACCACGGGGGCCCGGTCCGGATTGGTGGATATCATACCTACCTCAGAAATAATTCTTGGGTAGGTATGTGAGTTTTCTCACGGTGTTTTCCTTCACCGAAAAGCGAGTGATAATTACGTACATATGTTTTACAGAAACACATTGGTACGTGCCTGCACTGGGATTTGAACTCACGGCCTTCTGATTGGAAGGCGGACGTTCTCCCACTAGGCTACCACCGCTACATACTTTACATAGAGAAAAATTAAATTAAGTCAAATATGATCAACTAAACCAATGATTATGGTTTAAGTTTGAAAAAGGACATTTCCCCTTCAAGTAGTGACTTATGCTTGAATCTCGCAAAGGAAAAGGAAACTCCATTAACTCTATCGGTGCTTCGGAAATACACCGGTCAGAGAAGAAAGCACCAAGAAACTCTACGGGGATGTAATTTTTTTCAGTTTTCGTAATATTTTTTATGTCGCGTGGTACAATCTATATTTTTTTTATCTGTGTTCGTTTTAGACTCGAAACGTTTTTGTTTAAGTACCTATGCATCGTTTTTCTCAATCTTATCTTCCTACGTTAAAGTTTAATATTTATCCATTAAGTGTTCGTCATCGTGTACGAGCGTTGGCAAAACAATTTTGTACCTATTCTAAAATTGCGATATATCCAAGAATTTTCAGCAAAGCCGTAATTTACTGAATTATGATTCTAACCAAACTTCCACCTCACTGATACTTGACATTTGAATTATTCTGATTGAATGCTCTTAACGCGCGGAAACGAAAATAGACAAGACACAAGGGTCATACATATTCATAAACTAACACACTTAATCACCCTTAACATCAAGCTGTGATTAATGTATTTAAGATTTACATAAAGTAAGAGTAGAACATAGTAAGTAATTTTATAAGCAATTATTTCCTCGTTTAGGCGACGCCGCTGGTGGCAAGAGTGCTGGCTCATTTCTCGCACACAGAATAGCTATTGCTATTCAACGTGGAAATGCAGCCAGTGTTCTTGGCACCATGCCTCATGGACACCCCTCATGTTAGATTTTTACGTTTTAGTTTTAGTTAGTTTTCCTTTTATTCATATTGTTATTTAAGTTGTGCCAATAAATTTAATTAGTAACAAAAATAATACATATAAAAAAATCCTACAACATAAACCAAATTACCGCTGAAGAAAAAAGGGAAAAAATCTACAAGGATGGAAAAAAGAACCAAGCTTGATTTATAAGACCGCCCTTTGTGACACTAATTGTTAAATTTCATTTGTTTTAGTTCTTAAGTTTTCTTTGTTCTGTGGTGTTTAAATAAAGAGTTTATCTATCTATCAAATTTTTTTGTGGGTGTAACAATATCGCCTTCAGAAAACTGGACAATAGGAGATAAGCTCTTGAAACAAAGTAACGACATGCATAATTTGTATTAGGACAGCAGAATATTCGATGATCCTTCGAATCGATCAGACGTGTGAGATACCCAGATGTACCCGGCAACGTCGTAATGTGCCATATGAAATAAAACAATTTTAATTTTTTATTTGGGCTAGGAACTCTCGTGGTCGTTCTTTGGAGATCCTTCCAAATTTCCATCAATATCGGTCCAGCCATGTTGGAGTCCATATCGAACGTACAAAGACACATCTAGGTGTCTATAATATAGAATAGTTGGAGAGACAATAATGTCCTAAAATGTAGAACGGCAATGTCTGATATCCGATCATTGGCTTTGAAGAATCATAATTAAAAACCACCGGAACGGAATTTCTATAAAGAAATACAGTCTTTTGAAAATAAAACTGTATCATGAAATCGACACCAACCCGCACTGAAAAGTTCTTCCGACAAACCAGACAGATTCGGAAGGAAAGTTTAGACGTCTGAAATACGTTGTAAAGTCCGGGAAGACACGCTGCAAACGTATATCACTTTAAATATAAACTAAACCAAGCTGTGCACTCGACATTTTGACATAAAAATAATCTCAATATCAAAAATAATATTCACAAAAAATTTAACAAACGTCAACATTTTTAAAATTAAAAAAAACGTGTTCGATTCAACGCGATTTATTAAGACTTGACTTATCTTATTTATTAATTAATCTCTGATAAGTAAATTTTAAAACTACGTGCTTATGTTGAACCGAAAGTGTTCAAATGAATTTATCTCCTCACGATTTACGAAAATATAAGACAACAGCCAAATAAATATACGTAGAGGAAACTTTTGAAAAGCTCAACCAAATGTAATTCAATTTACCTGGTATAATATGTGGAAATGTACGCCGCGCCAGAGGACACCTGCACAATTTTTAGTTAAATAACTTTATTGTCCGTTATTTTTCTTTTTTATCCTTCCCTACCCCTGCTTTCCCTACCCATTTTCAAGAACAAAATGTTTCAGCACTTCAACTCCCAATACAACACTTAATACTTAACTAACACTTAATTTATAGATTTAAATTGGCTTAATTAAATATTTTTTTAATTTTAATTATACTATTTATTTAATTCGAAGCTGTAATACGAAGCAATGTTTTTTTAAGAGCAGAGGAAATATGAAATTTCTCTTGGCCAGAGTCAGGCAGCTCCCGGTTACGGCAGACCTGTAACTCGCGACGGCTGGCCCCACACTGATGCTTATTGCATAGGTGAAAATAAGGACAGTAAGGGTACCCTAACTCGCCTATCCTAGCTTCCATGCTACGTAACGTACTCATAATAGTTCTGTGTGGGTGTCGGAACATTACGAAGTACTCCTACTGACTATATTGGGATACTTCCCAGAAATATAACCGTTTTCATCCGCTTAATTTGAAACAGACATAATTAATTAAATGCCACTACGTCATATATTTTAACATTATGCAAAATTGATGCCCTTCAATGCTGGATAATTATGATATGAAGATTTAAAGTTTCCATTACTTTTTCGGACACTGCAATTCGATTCACAATGAGACGAAAATTAAATCTCAGTAATATTATATATTATTATGTGAAAGTATATGTGTTAAGCATTATATTAAGCGCTATTGGGAACATTGACAACTGGTAACGGTTTATTAGAATAATGTAGAGTTTATTTCAGTTAATATCCTAATTGTATTTTTTATCCACACGCCAAATATATATGAGTAAATGTTAAATAGCCATTCAAAAGTAATGTAATGCAGCCAAATTCCAAAGGTTCTTGTACCGCTTTTATGAATATGACGAACCTAAATATAACTAATGAAACAATTTGTATAAGCCCTCACTCTCATATGAAGCGCGCGACAATTGGCCAGACTTGAGCAGGTTTAAACTGCTAATTAGTGTTTTGATGGTAAACCGAACTCATCACCCATTATTTTGTCTGTACGTACAGACAGATCCACAATGTTATTTATTTATTTATTTATTCTTTAGCACACAAATGGAGTACAAGGAGTACTTAATGCTAAGTAGCATTTTCTACCAGTCATCCTGGAGGTGTAACTGAAATGGTCGTAGTGTGGCAAAACGAGAGAGCAGAGAAAAGTATATTTAAAAGATATTTAGTGATAGAGTATTTTATTATAATACAACTAAATATATAACGTTATAATAGACTAATAAATGCGTTATAATGTTGGGTCCATTTATTACTTACAGATCTCTAATAACCAATTGACCTGAATGGAACTTTATAAATGGAAAATCGAAGAGCTTTACCACGAGTAGGTCTTCGTCAGATTCTAATATGATATCAATATTAATTTCCCCGTACCAGAATACTTACATTACTATAGCTTCGCTATATAACTTCACTGAGGAAATTGAAATATAAGTAGTACTTAAGTGTATTTCATTTGGCAAGCGGCAGTGCCGGACTGCGAATAATATTTTTATGCAATCGGTACTTCTGTAAGTTTCGTTACTGCGCCCCCTTGCGCGCTTGGTCATCTGTACGCCCCAACGCCCTGTGGCTGGGCGCCGCTCCCTCCACTCTATTAAGGTGAAACTTTACGCACATGACGCGCAATTAAAATAACAAATTTTCGTTTCTGGCGCTGGATCGCGTAACTAATTAAAATGATAGCGGAATTTGTGACAATGTTAGATCATTCTTTACGATATTCTGTAAAGGTATGAAACGCGTCATAAGTTTATTTGAGCAAACTTGTGAGTTAATGTGAGATATTTAACACAAGCGGTGATAGCCTAGTGTGAGAACGTCTGCCTTCCAAGGAGAAGGATGTTAATTCAAATCCCAGTGCGGGCACGTACCGATGTGCTTATGTAAAAAGCATATGTACGTAATTATCACTCGCTTTTTGGTGAAGGAAAACATCGTGAGGAAACCCACATACCTACCCGAGAATCATTTCGGAGGTAGGTATGTATTCACCAATCCGGACCGGCCCCCCGTGGTGCATTATAGCCTAACCCTCCACACGAAAGTGAGTATTCACCAGTGGGATTATGATGATGATATTGTAAAGAATGATTTGCTATTGTAGTAAATCCTATCACTCTAGGCCTAGAAACCAAAACACTAAAATTGTAATATCCCGAACAACGGTAACGGGTCACCTTAATGCCACTCTTCGAAACCCATTAGTGTAAATTGGAAATTGGAAATATATTTTGCCTTCCATGCATTTAGGGTTTATTAATACTGAAATTACTCAGTTGTGCATGATAACTGTTGTGTTAGGGTGGAAAACGGAAATGAAAACGTTTGATATTTCAACCAAGAGCTAATTATTCCACCTCTTTTTACCTAACCAATAATTGATTTGTAGGAATGGACAAAATGTTGTTGGACAACTATGCATGCATGCATGCAGTAGATAGTTAGTTTGTTTTACGATGTAGGTAAAAACAAACAAACAAACGTAGGTTCGAAAGATGTTTGCCCGGAAAAAAAAACTCAAAGTTAGCTAGTTTCCCCATACATTTTAAAAATAAATCTATATTGTTATCAAAAAATTGTGACTTTCGAAATAGCTTGAATTTTTATTTTAATTTTAGTCACTTAGGGACTATGTCAGGCCCGTGTTGTTCATATATAATGTTCATGTGTAGGCCTAAGAGGGACTTCACGTTTTTTGATGTGATAACTTGTTTAGGCGCGTTCAGCACTTTTTGGGCGAACAAAAATCATGTAACTCGCGTCATCGTCACCGAACGCTTTCCATGAGCTATATTGTATACGGTGTACATATGTGTTACAGAATGGGTGAAAAAAAATGAAAAAAATTGTTAAACAAAAAGTTCTTATTACAAACCAAGTTCTTCTTATAAATAATTAAACTCATTAGAAAAGGCTACCCACAGTGTTTACGTATTAACCCTTGATGACAAACAATTCTGTATAAAGCAAAAATAATTCTTAAAGAATAATATAATTAATAGCTCGACGATACAATTCACAAGTTGCTTAAAATAGTTTTCACGTATATCGATAGTCCCCGAAGACTGCTTTGCGTGTTTTTTGAAGTGAAACTTCTAATGCGACTTCCAACAAAGTTGCGTTATACGTTTAACGCTACCATGGAGGGGGTATAAAAGCACTGTTGCGTTTGAAAAATGATAATTAAAAGATGCGATCAATTGTGAATTGTAAGCAATGTTAATAAAGTTTGCCTTAAAGAAACAATATGATTTCACTAAAAATCAATTCCTATTTTCATATCCAGATTACGAAGTTTCACTTCTTCCGCGCGGAGGGACTCCACGCACATTTTTTTTTAAATTTAACTATAAGTGTCTTTAGCGGTGGTAGCCTAGTGGGAGAACGTCCGCCTTCCAATCAGAAGGTCGTGAGTTCAAATCCCAGTGCGGGCACGTACCAATGTGTTTCTGTAAAACATATGCACGTAATTATCACTCGCTTTTCGGTGAAGGAAAACATCGTGCGGAAACCCACATACCTACCCGAGAATTATTTCGGAGGTAGGTATGTTATCCACCAATCCGGACTTGGCCCCCGTGGTGGAATATGGCCTAACCCGCCTCACGAAAGTGAGGAGAGACCCGTGCCCAGCAGTGGGACGTTATGGGTTGGTGATGATGATGATGATAAGTGTCTTCCGACATTAATACCAAGTCATAAACACAGTAAGCTTAAAAAAAATAAAGGTATATATATAAATCGCATTGCTAAAACTTTGGATTGCAAATATTGCGCGGCGCTGCACTGGGCGCGTCAACATCTCGGAACTTAATTAACGGCAGGAAATAGAAGTGACTCTCAATGCCGACTTTGGCACATCCATCCCTTTGTAAAGTGAATTGGCATGAATAAAATAGCAGTTGGTTTTCAGGTATTTTATTTTGTTTCTTTTAGTTGACTGGGTGACGAGACAAGCATGTAGTTCACCTGATGGTAAGCGCTACGCCTGCCCATAACAGTCATAGCAACACTTAGACATGCCGTATCAGAATTTTTTTTTTTTTATGTCATCATAATTTATTTACTTTATGAATATATTGGTTTATGGTAACTAAAGCGTAAAACATAAAATTTTACTCTATAAATCGACAGCTCATGTCAATATAGGCTTGGCTATCTTTTATTTGATGGTAAGCGCTACGAATGCCCATAACAGTTACCGTGTCACCCAAAACTTTGCATTGCATAATCTTGTGCGGCACTGCACTGCGCTCGTCATCCCAAGACATCGGCTCCAAAGTCTCATATGCTCAGTAATTTCGCTGGAAACAGTGCCCTTCAAACTAGAACACAGTAATGCTTGCACATTACTGCTTGGTGGATGAATATTTGGCAAAGGTGTGGTACTTCCCCTGGCGATCTCTTGCAGAAGAGGCCTCCCACTATAAATAATTACTTACGCGTGTTGTTTCTTGGGCCGCGCTTCGAGATAACATCGGAACTTATAGAATGCTGTTTCAGTAGGTGGGGCAAACTGGGAAAAACCGATTGTTGGATTAAGAGATGTATAGCGTTAATTCTTCTTAAACAAATGGAGTAGGGGTCGTAAGTTAATAGCTAGGGCTTTCAACATTTTAGCTATAACTACTTTCTATATATTTATTGATTATGTTACCTTAAAGTATAAATCTAATCTTTAAACTAACCAATTTTCCTCTTGAACCAATTTTGTTGGGTTTGAAACCTGTCCAAAACAGACGAGGGCGACGGGCGTTTGGAAACGACAACCGTGATAATGCTGCTGCATACAAGTGTTTATTAATAATGAAGAGTAGGTATAATATTTAGGCAATGGTGTATAATTTTTGCGATGTCTTTCTCGTTTATTTTCAGCTACTGTGCACAATAATATATGTTAAATATATCGTTTATTGTAATGCCAATTTCAAGATGCGTTTTCATTTTGTTGTTTTTTGTCAGTATCCCGTTTATCCCAACGCACAGATAGGTATTTAACGGTTATTTTATTTCCTTCAAACTATTTTGGAACACAACAGACAGTTTTTCAAATATCCATTCTTAAAAATAATGTGAGTAATGTTTATCCCAGTGCGGGCACGTACCAATGTGTTTCTGTAAAAACATATGTACGTAATTATCACTCACTTTTCGGTGAAGGAAAACATCGTGAGGAAACCCACATACCTACCCGAGAATTATTTCGGAGGTAGGTATGTTATCCACCAATCCGGACTGGGCCCCCGAGGTGGATTAGGGCCTAACCCTCCTCACGAAAGTGAGGAGAGACCCGTGCCCAGCAGTGTGACGTTATGGGTTGATGATGATGATGATGAATGTTTATTTCAGATACTGGGTACTTTTGTAAAAGAGGTACATAGGTAACCATCTCCTTAGAGAGTTAAGTTGTTTTATTTTATTGGACTTAGTGACGAGACGAACCAGTCGTTCACCTGATGCTAAGCGCTACGCCTGCCCTTAACAGTCACAGCACCACCCAGTGCCCTGCATTGCATAATCCTGCGCGGCACTGCACTGCGCTCGTCACCTTTAGACATCGGCTCTAAATTCTCATATGGCCAGAAATTTCGCTGAAAACAATGCCCTTCAAACCGGAAAACAGTTAGGTTAAGTTTTGTCTTAGCTTTCCGGCTAATCCCTACTTTCCTCTATGTAGTAGAAATTAAAATTAACTTCCAACAGGCGTGTCCACAGGCCATTAATGACGGATTAACGATTTGACAAGTGAGTGAAAATTAGTTTTCGAACGTTAACTCGCCATTATCGGAAACGAATGTTGCGATACGAAAATTAATTTAACGCTAGTTTTTATCGAAAAAGATAATGAACTTTCCGTTTTCGAATGCCTGGCTACTTGTCAAAGTGATGAAAATAAAATAACCCTATTTTTAGATACCATTCATGGTTATGTAATTAAATGCGATAAATGCGATGCTGTGTGTTAATTATTTGGTTTGTCCTTCTTTATCACTACAGCGGAGCCACGCAATTACGTTACTTATTGCAAATAAATAAAGGGCTACAGAGTGATTCAGGTCACTTTGTATCCCTATAAAACACTATAACCATGGTTGAATAACGGTAATAGTGCGGGTGAAACCGGCAGTTAGTACAGTACCTTATATAAAAAAAACTGTAATGTGGACTATTATTTCCAAAACGAAGCGCTTGCGTGTTGTGTATGCGATCAAACTCGCACGAAAAGGAAAATACCCCTTTTAACACCCGACGCAAAAACGACGGGATGTTATAAGTTTGATGTATCTGTGTGTGTGTGTTACTCAAAACAACAAACACAAACTTGTTGTCTACGTACACCTATGCATTCTGGAGTCCTACAATAAATACTTTTCACCCAAACCTGGTTCTTATTGGCTTTATTATTAAATAAACTATTGCTCGTTTATTGAAGCTCGTCATGGCGTCGTGAAATATCTTCAAAGAGAGTTTAGATTGGATTGCGGTCTAGAATCACAGAGCGGACTGTGACACCTGATTATTTTCACTAGATATTGCACTTTATTTTCACTTATTTTCACTGCCATTCCCAACTTAACCAAGCTATAATAAATTGAACAAAACTTTGAATTAATTAATGGATTGTTTTTTAAAAGCCCTTTGTGTTGGATATAATCCATGCATATAGCCAATGGCGTTGGATGATAATGGACATGGATATGGATGCACTTCCAGTATTGCCCGGATTATACTCGATTAATAAAACTGTACCTGGATGACCGAGCTTTGCTCGGTATTTTTTTTATTTTTTTATGACATTTTCTAAAAATGATTCCTAGCTAGATCGATTTATCGCCCCCGAAACCCCCATATACTAAATTTCATGAAAATCGTTGGAGCCGATTCCGAGATTCCAATTATATATACATATGTATACAAGAATTGCTCATTTAAAGATATAAGATAATGTCCTTTTTTTTGTTTTAAATGTAGTTCTTAACCCTCGTTCTTTGGCTATTCCAAATATTAATAATTTACTCGCAAAATGCTTGTACTTATGTATTTTATACTTGTGTCATTATTTTTGCAACGTAGACCTTTCCGCGCTTGAATAGACGCAAGCAAAGTTGTATGGAATTTCATTGCTGGTGAGGTTTAGCGATCAGTAATTTTATTAGAAAATCCATTATTGGCGAGTTTTGTTTACATAAAATTCAGGTGCAAAATGATTAAGACTTTGGCTGTAGAATTATAGGCAATGTTTAGGCAAATAAACATTTGTACTCTGTTAAATATACTTGCACGATACTAGAGATCGCGCTCATCCTTAACGACTGAAAGATCTCAGAAGTTCATCTATATATATAAAAATGTTATGTTGGTTTGTGTACGCTTCAAAAACTCAAAAAGTTCTGCACCGATGGAGCTGAAATTTTAGCATGATAATCCGCATAAAGGATTGTTTTTATCTATTTTTTTCATCAGTGACATATCAGCGAATGTGCGAATGTGCCACAGCGAAGTGTGGCAGGGTACAGCTTATTTATTATAAAACCAGCAAGATGACCATGTAATACGCAAGTGAAAAAGGAACATGGAATATAACGTGAGCGCAAAAACATAATATTTCAATTACTACAAGCATCGTTGCCTAAAAATTAATTAAAATCTGTTGACCCGTTTCAATTTGAGACAAACTTTCAGATCGACATACCTTCTTCACCTATTGAAATTTTTCTGTACTGTGTTTATTTTTGTTTCTGGTGTACAATACAGATTTTTCTATTCTATTTAATTCTATTTTATCTATTCTATTCTATTCTATTCTAATCTACATCACTTCTGCAAATGGTAGTTTATGAATAGACATCGTATAAACAGTACTAATTCAGTAGACGTGATGTTAGCCGGCGGTGGCGGCTCATCATTGGCTAGGGCCTAGTTCAATGATCTGAGCCATTACCGCCAGCAAACATTATTCCGCTACGTACATTATAACACAACTGACTTATTGCAGAAAAAAATGTAAGGATCAATTCTTGGGTACTGCGTCGGCATGCTTTACCGTCCATTATGGATAAAGGCTCATCCGTATTTTTGTTACCTGGCGAACATCCGACGAATTATAAGATATAGGTATTCAGATTCTTGAAAAATCTATTGAATTTTTAATTTCTTTGACTGAGTGACGAGACTAGCAAGTCGTTCACCTGATAGTAAGCGCTACGCCTGCCCATAATAGTAACAGTGCCAACTAGAACTTTGCATTGCATAATCCTGCGCGGTACTGCACTGCGCTCGTCACCCTGAGACATCGGCTCAAAAGTCTCATATGCCCAGTAATTAAATTGATTTTAACACGATCTTTCGACGTTTATTTATGGTGTTTTTTTGTCACGGTCACATAGGATCTACGTAGATCCTGACCCCTAACTATAGGATTCCGAGTATCTATGGAATCAGGAACTACGAGGACCATGAATCTTTGCCCTGAGCGGGAATCGAAACCACGAGCACACGCTCCGCAGTCGGCTCTTCACACACTTACCCGGAAGGCGGTAGCGGAATTTTATTAACATTTGAAATAATGAACAATTGTGAGGGCGCCCGGCGGCCTTGATCGTGACCCCAGTCAATGTTTCTACGGTTGAGCGAGGCGTCAAGGATAAGGAGCTAACGCGCCCCCGCCTTCCTTGAACTTCAGGCGGATTATTCGTCTGAGATGCGGGACCTCGGGGCCAGACCGCATTGTTCGTCCGTGGCTTAGAACCGAGCAATTATGTACATTTCAATCTATTTATGGAAGTGTATATGCTTATATCTAGGTGGATTCAGGATACGCAACAAGCTTATTGTTGATATCATTTTTCAAGTCGTTTTCATATATTGAAATAACCCCCGACACTATCAAGCCACGGCGTTCACACACGCACCTACATAACCACACCCCCTCACTCAACTGCACGCGCATTTTCTTACTTTGTCTTAGTCTCAAATGTATTAACAAGACATACAAATTGTTACATTGTTCTTGGCACCACGCCTCATGCACACCCTCTTTTGTTAGATTTTTAAGTTTTTAATTTTAGTTAGTTTTCCTTTTATTTATTTTGTTATTTAAGTTCTGGCAATAATTATTACAAGTTCCTTACGGAGGGCGGTGCCTGCGATACAGTTTGTAACTACTTCAGGCACCAACGATCCATCAAAAACTTAACAGTCTTTATTCTGAGTGCATTGTAATTGAAGTATCATTTCGATATGTTAGCTTTAAGAGATGGCAATTTGTTGCGTATTTGTTTTAGTATTATCATTATTTTATTATTACTGCTCATCAGTGAGGAGTTCTGTTGTCTACTTTTCGTCTCTATCATCAGATCAGCTGGCTGTCACATCGTGTCTCATCTTTAGAACTGGATAGGCATGCATAACTATACGGAAACTGGGTCAAAATTGACTCTAACCGGATTTAAACTAAGCATAAATGTAAATAAATGTTTTTCTGTAAAGGTTGTCTGGAAGAAATCAATTAAAGCTAAAAGACCGCTCACTGTACTCCCTTACTTTAAGCTTTAGTTGTATTTCTGTTTAATGTTCTTCTGGTGTACAATAAATCATATTATATTCTATTCTATTCTATTCTAGAATAAAAGTTTAACAAAACCTGAAGTGACTTTCTGTGTGTGTTGTTGCACAGGAAATGTGTATTTTCTTGAGCACTAGCAAAGTTTCCAGGAAGCGCAAGTGACAGAAGTTAAGACTTCTGGCGCTTGTTAACGCTGGGATATAAAAAAATGTCAAAAAAAAAAAAAAAGCGTGTATGAAAAGAGCGTGAGTTTTGAATCTTCCGGGAATAGGAAACCACTATTCATTCTTCAATTTTATTCATATTTTTCTTTTGCATAAGTTTTTCAGCATTGCCTCTATACCTGCGCGCCGCCTACAGTTATTTTTCAATAACTCGGTTTCTACTTTTTACGCTTATTATGTTACTAGCTGCGCCCCGCGGTTTCACCCGCGTAGTTCCTGTTCCGCGGGAATATGGGGATAAAATATAGCCTATGTTACTCGCTGATAATGCAGCTTTCCATTAGTGAAAGAATTTTTAAAATCGGCCCAGTGGTTTATCCGAAACCTTACATATTTCCATACATACTTTTACTATATTTATTTTACCCCCCCAATGGTAATTTTTTACAAACTTTGAATGTCATATTTATTTATATCTAATCAAAAGCCTAAAAAATAAATGTCAAGCTTCTAGCTTCAAAAATGACGAAACTTCCATACAAACTTTCATCCCCTATTTCAAACCCTTACAATGCTTTTTTCGCATTAAAAAGTATCCTATGTCCTTTCTTGGGTTCTAGACTATCTCTGTACCAAATTGCATTTCAATCGGTTCAGTAGTTTAGGCGTGAAAGAGCAACAGACAGACAGAGTTACTTTCGCATTTATAATATAAGTAAGGATTTTATTTATTACATAAACTTCACTATCGTTTATCGTACTGTGCTACCGAAAACCATTCATTGATAATACAATTATTATTACTGTGATCACATAAAATCACTGATGATACTCAAAACGCGAGTCGCTTCAAATTTTTTCTATTTCACAATGATAAAGACGGATACTACGATACGACGGTCGGATACTAACACAAATAAAAACTTCGCTATGAGAGAAAAAAAAGAAAGAAAATGTATGCTCGCACCTCTCTCTCTTGCCCCTACAGTAATAAACGAAACGTAACTCTATCTCTTTGTATCTTCACTAACTTCTATCTCCCTCTCAACTTCATTTCGCCCGATCACACTTTTCGTAACGCACTCGTCACGCATTCACCAGCTTACTCCTCAAGCCGAACGTTCGTAAAGATTCTTACTTCAAAAATAAAATAAACAAAACCCTTGAAAATAGCAAGACATGAATTGTAGGCGGCAATATTTTACAATCGTACTGAAATTTACTCTACAGTTTTAAATTGTATTCTCTTTATAATAGAAAATATTCCATTTCTATTTTAGTTTTCAGTCAAGGATACCGTACTAGTTAAGAAATAATTGTGAGTGCTTGTTAAGTTTCACCAATGAAATAGAACAAAATATAATATTTCCAAGCTTCACAAATGAAATTTGATCTATCTTGATAAACTTTTTATTGAAACACCACAGAACAAAGAAAACTTACAAATTATACCAAAACAAAGTTAGCAGTTATTTGTTAGCTTTTTATTATTTCAAATTCGTCCATTCTCGCAGCCAATTTATACATATTTTTATTTTATTAAACTGCAGTCCGTGATGTGTTTTGACTATTAACCCATTGGAACCGTTAATTTTTACGGAGTAAAAGTACTGTTTCCCGCTGGCATCGTAGCATGTGGAGAGATGAAGTCTCTCTCTGCCTATCCCAACGGGAGAAAGGCGTTACTGTAAAGGAACCTATATTCTGTTCCAGGGCATAGATAATCTACTCAGGGCCGGATTTAGGGGAGGCCATCCGGGGCTACAGGAGTAGTGCCCCTACAATATCGATAAAAAAACTTTCAAATTCCAACGATTAATCCACTTTTTCATTTATATATTTTTTTTAAGATTTTTTCACTGTTTTACCTACATTACTCGTACAAAAATGATTATAGGGCTCCTTATTAAATATTAGACTAAACATCTTGATCACTTCAATCCGTAACATATAAATATGCCAAATGGCCCTGATAAACTGTTGCTACGAGTATAATACTAACAATTCTTGATCGAGTATCCCAGTGGTAGAATGGGCGGTACGTGTCCGTGGACTTGGAGGTTGGAAATAAAAAATAGGGGCCTCCACTCCTCTGTTGCCCCCGAACCTCCAGACCTCTAAATCCGGCCCTGTATATACCAGATATCATCAGATTTCGGAGGCTATTCGGGACAGCTTTCAGTCAGACATTCGGACAAAAAATCTAATAACGGAAATATAGGATTTGGCATCGAACGTATAACTTTTCAATTATTCGTTTTCATTAAAATCAAAGGCTGATTTTCATTTTAAATATTAAGTTTAAATATAATTTGCTCCAACGGTACTCCATGTGGTTTTTAGCTCTGTGTGGATTGATTACGCGGGTCGTAGTATTTCTGCCTGATGGGTGAGTGAAATATTTTTTGCAACACAATTATTGGAATTAATATCTGCATCAATTAATTTATTTATTATTCATCTCTTTCGGAAGTTTGTCAAATAGTTAGTAGGTGAATTTTGTATGCACGAGTCTCACAATAACAAATCCTTCGCATTTATTAAAAGTTATATTAGCACTTCGCGTTCGTATTATGATATATATATTTTTTAATTCACATAATTTTATAAAAGATAATTATAGTTAATTTGAGAAAGCGACCTACAAATTCACATACCAAAATCTTAGTAGTCCTTCTAAAACGAGGATGACTTGTAAATAATATTACTTAGCATTAAATCCGCCTTTTATATAATATGCAAAAGTATAAATAAAATGTACTGAATACACTGAAACATTTTTATAAAGTGGAAATATTATAAAAACGTTTCGGCTTTTTATTTTACCCCAAGTTTAGTTCGGTAATATAATTATAAAAGTTAAAATATAAATAGAATAGTAAAATATAAATATATAGGTTTATAGTGACGCACAGCCGATCACACTTTACCAGAACTTAATTAAATCAAACACAAGTTACAAAAATAATTTAAAAAAAATAACAATTATACGCGTCACTTTATTACAAACAAAATGAATCACTAAACTTACCTCAGGAAAAACACTGATGCTCACTTACACTTATGATGGTTTAAAAGTTCGTAATTTTTTTTTATATAGTCGAAAAATAATGTTCGTCGGATAGTTCGGCACCGGTGCTAGCGCGGTCCGGGGTCCCGGGTCGTCCGGGGTCGGTCCCGGGAGCTGGTTGCGGACTGAGTGACTCCGGCGCACGGCGCTCGGGGATGCGTCGCCGACGGGCGGGGTGTAGACCCCGCCCGCCGCATCATCCTATAATTACATCCTGGCAGGCAGGTGGAACTAACAAACTGGGCCATACATGTATTTCACACGAAAATGTGGCTAGTAAAAATAGTATTTAGATTCTGCAGTCTCTAGCATATCTCTTAGTAATAATTAATATGATTTGCCATGTTTTTTGTCTTAATGTTAAATTAGTTTTAGAATTTAGGGTCATGAGCGCTAGAACTATGATAGTAAGCCAGGCACGTTAGGTTGTAGACATAATATTCGTATAGAGCTATAAATATAATTATTGCTTTCCTTCTAACTTATTTGCTATATTTATTAGGAAGACAGTGTTAATTTACTCCCATATCCAAGCAGTCCCCGATGCAGTCCTCAGATAGCGATAAATCACAAACAGAGGGGCTGTGGCATAGATAATAATAAAAGCAAAGCAATACAGTCCTCGATAAACTTGTCGACAAAGGATCCGATGGGGTGCCATCTTTAAAACTGTCATTTATCACTGTCATCGCAAACATCATGCGCGCGCGCCGTCTGTGATTGGTCGGCTTCCCGCTTAACTCGTACCATAGTGGGAGATCCCTTTATATTCGTGACTTTAGGGGTTGCCTTCGTGACCGGCTAGTCATTTTTTAATCGCAGTTCAATATCCCTTTGTTTGTTCTTTCAATGACAGCTTGGGTACGCAGTACTTATCTATTCTGTGGCTTGGGGTCCGATTGTCATTGGGCTTAAGTAAAGGGAGATGGGTCCTTTTCATTTGGCTTGAGTTTCTATCTGACGGATGGATGAGTATAATTATCTCACATCAATGGTAATGGTAATAATACCGAGGATAACAGTTTGATTCTCACGCGTCGATCACTTCCGGTGTATGGTTCGGAAATTAGAATACAAAGATAAATGCCTCAGCGCTGAGTATTTAATTATAAGTACCTGGATGACCGAGTTTTGATCGGTATTTTTTTTTTATGACATTTTCTAAAAATGATTCCTAGCTAGATCGATTTATCGCCCCCGAAACCCCCTATATACTAAATTTAATGAAAATCGTTGGAGCCGATTCCGAGATTCCAATTATTATATATATATGTACAAGAATTGCTCATTTAAAGATATAAGATTAACACTTTGACTGCTGAGCCGATTGGCTTGTCTAGCCACGGGTGCCGCTCTGCACGCGCCATTATGTTTTCTCATACAACGAACACAACAGTTGTGTTTTGCCGTACTCGTGGCAAGTTATGAAAAACAAGACAGTTGTGTTTTCAGCAACGAACGAACTTGTTAATGTATTTTATTGATAAGTGAAATTGAGTACTTAGGTTTTACAAAGTGCCTATTTGTCTTTCGATTTGTTTGGAGCGAGGTTTGAACCCGCCACCATCCGTACCTGTATCATTTTTATGATTTATGCTGATGTATTGAGTAATATATTGCTGTAATATTAAAAAAGTTATAACTATACTACGACGAGTTGAGGTCAGCTTTTCATTAACTAGTAAATAATACTTTGGATAACACACAAATAGCTGCAATTAAAAGATTTTTATTGATTACGAAATCACTTTTTTACATCATCATCATCATCAACCCATAACGTCCCACGGCTGAGCACGGATCTCCCCTCACTTTCGTGAGGAGGGTTAGGCCTTAATCCACCACGGGGGCCCGGTCCGGATTGGTGGATAACTTAACCTCCGAAATAATTCTCGGGAAGGTATGCGGGTTTCCTCACGAGGTTTTCCTTCACCGAAAAGCGAGTGATAATTACGTACATAATTATGCTTTTACATAAACACATTGGTACGTGCTCGCACTGGGATTTGAACTCGCGTCCTTCTCCTTGGAAAGCAGACGTTCTCCCACTAGGCTACTACCGGTTCTATTCTAATTGGTTATAGTAAAAATTCATTTTGTTCTAGAAGACATCTTTATTAACCGACAAATAAGTTATATCATCCATATAGGTACCTTACATGAATTACACAAATCTACTACCTCACTCTCACAGTTGTAGCAGCCACTACTACCCCTATAAATAATATGAGATACAATTTGAATTCATAAAATCATAACCAACAGATTTGTTTTCGAGAATAGTGCCAATATTTTTTAAGCTAGGTACACATTGGTCAGACGTGTCGTGTCGTGACGCATCAGATAGGTATCGGCTTCATACATTTACACAAGCCGTCACAACACACTGCATCAGAGAAATGTGAACGCTACCATATTAAATGTATGGAACCGATACCCTTTCTAATGCATCACGACACGACACGTCAGACAAATGTGTCGGCGGCTTTATATTATACTGAATAATAAAGCGTGCATATCAATTACCCGCCGATAAATGCCACAAACTGTCGATTTTAACCATTTTCCTATAAAGGTATATAATGTATATTTGAAATGAATATTCTGTTCATAATAATTGTGTAAAATTTATAAATAAAAATCATTTTACTTTCGACATAAGTACCTCCTTCATTATACAATCAATATATAGGTCCATTAATAACATTAGGTATGTAAACGATATCCATTATTCTTACTTTCTAGTTTTTACAACTTATAAATTCAACTCCCAGCTGCTATTCTGAAGATAAAGTCAAAAAAGAGAAGACGTATGAATTTTTTGGACTGAGTTACGAGACGAGCCTGCCGTTGACCCGATGGTAAGCGCTTCGCCTGCCCACAACAATTACAATGCCACCCAGAAGTTTGCATTGCATAATCTTGCGCTGCACTGCACTGCGCTCGTCACCCTGGGACATCGATTCTAAAGTCTCGTATGCCCAGTAATTTCGCTCAAAACAATGCTCTTCAAACCGGAACAAAGTATTGTTTTCACACTACTGCTTGGCAGATGAATATCTGGTAAAAGTGTGGTACTTCCCAAGGCGGTCTCTTGCAGTAGAGGCCTACTAAAATAACCTCTAAAATATTGAACACTATTCTCGAACGATTTCAAATAAATCAACACAACATACAGCTAGCAACCGAAGTACAAATACCCGTTCATAAACAGTATCAACTAAATTATAAGTTAAAAACACATATTAATTAAATCTACTAACATTACTTATGCATAATACGTAGAACATTATAAGACATCTACGAGTATAATCATAATTATTAAGTTTGAATACAACAGCACATTTGGTGAATTTAAAACCAGTATACGATTAGAATCAATCTCAATCATGGACATGATCAAACGACAATTTTATTCGTAGCTTAGTTATGGGTAACTCAGTTAATGCACACGTTCACTTTATGGGTTATGAGATCCATTAATAATGAGCTCAAGTGTTTGTCATCTCGATGCTTCTTTCCCGAAAGATCATTAGGCCCACAGCCTCGACATTATGAAAGTAAATGCCCAACAGTTTAAAATGACATGTACATTAAACAGTTTTATGCAATTGTGGCCGGTAATCCATTGATGCGGAGCGGCAGCAGAAATGAGCAGAGAGGACAGGTGAACCACAAAGCAGTAAACTTTTAGCTGTTAGTGACGAGATACTATTACCTGTTAAATAGAATAGAATAGAAAACTCTTTATTGGACACCAAAAAAAAAACAGTACAGGAAATTTACAATAGGTGTTTACCTAAGGGTAGTACCATGGGCGGTCGGTATGGCGGATGGTTAAATCCTCGTGTTTCAAATTTCCAAAAACAATAGGTTTGTTAAATTGCTGTCTGGCAGGATTATTGAGTATATGCGATATATTTTGATGTTAACGAATCATCTCCATTAATTTTCGTGCAACTCCGCTTTAGTGGATTTGGCCGTTTTTTGTATCGTCAATGATATTGACGCACTACACATATTATATGAAAATAGCTGTAATAAAGTAATATCTTAATTTTCCCACCGACAAATTATGCAGAGGAAAATACAATAAGTTAATACCTAAAACTCTGAGCTACAAGACGAAAACGTCTTAACACTGATTACCTAAATATAAAGAATTGTTACTACAGAGATATGCGTAATATTTTAGCGCTAAGACGATATCTACACAGACTATTTAGTAAGCAATCTCATATAATACTGCAACGAAATTACCTCCCGATGAATGCATCGGGAGGTAATTTCTGAATTTAGGTTCTGAATTTT
Source organism: Campaea margaritaria (assembly GCA_912999815.1). NCBI lineage: Eukaryota > Metazoa > Arthropoda > Insecta > Lepidoptera > Geometridae > Campaea > Campaea margaritaria. Next base: position 16,751,792 of record OU538788.1, read on the forward strand.
CTTTCATTTAGTCATTGAGATTAGCAACGTGTATAATGACGTTGCTAATCTCAATGACTAAATGAAAGAAAATTCAGAACTCCTGCAATATACGTTAATGTCTTAGCGCTGACTACATTAAGACCTTGAGAAGAGGAGCATAGACGAAAATGTCTTAGCCTTGAATAAATATTTATAGTCACTTCTGACCTTCTACGAAACGAAAATGTTTTGGCACTGAGTACATAGACAGAGAATTTTGACCTACTGCAAAAAAAAATTGGTATATCTCATAAATTCATAACACAATACAATTTTGACTACGAAGACTAGAAGTTACTAGTACATATAATACGAGTATATAAGAGATAGACAACTTTGGCTACAAAAAAGGAAACTTTAAGTCTTGACTACAAAAAGAGAGACAATTCAGACCCGCAAAGACGGTAACGCCTTAGCTCTAAATGCTTATTCTTTGGGCAGGGCGCTGTCGCTCTTGCCTCGTGAGTAAACGCGGTAGGCATGCTTGGAGCCGAGCATCCGGTCGAGGAGGCTGTGCTTGTTCCGTCGCCGCAGCACCAGCACCTCTCGAACCAGCTCGTGGAACACGTCTCCAACTTGGTTGACTTGCTCGGCTGCAGCCACTTCGGCGAAGTTGCACTCGAAGTCCTTTGCTAGAATCTCGCCTTCGTCTGGACTGACCTGCAAAAAGTTGAAGCTGATATAGTTCCTGACAGAGTCTAGATTCTGCCAAAGGTCTGAAGAGGATGTTGTGGAATGGTTACTTTTATATTTTACTAGCTGTGTCCCGCGGTTTCACCAATGCAATTCCCGTTCCTGTGGGAATACGAGAATAAAATATGGACTATGCTACTCGCTAATACTGTAGCTTTCCATTAATGAAAGAATTTTTAATATCGGTTTAGCCGAAACCTTACATATTTCCATACAAGTTTTCATTCCCTATTTTTAATTATACCCCCTTAAGGGTACAAAATATGATTCAAGCTTCTAGCTTCAAAAATGACGAAACTACAATACAAACTCTCATCCCCTTTTTTTTTTTTTTTTTTTACCTGGGGAATGCAATTACGCATACCACCAGACCCGGGTGAGGGCCGGGTGGTTATGTGGGACTCCCCCGCCAGTCTGACGGGTATACCCACTAAACCCCAGGGTGTTCCACCGGGACGCCTTTGTTGTCGGGGCTACGGGTGCGAGAGTGGACTTTCGCGGCCCCGACGGCGTTGGTCCTCAAGGGAGAACCCCATCCCGTTGGCAGGAGTGGAGAGGAGTGCTCCACTCTGGCTAACTTTGTGAGTGTGGCGCGCGGGAACACCGCGCGCGCCGTCTCGAGGCATACGAGTGGGCGGCGGACGTACACCCGGTCGGCCGCCCAAGCCAAACTCTCATCCCTTTTTTTTTTTTTTTTTTTTGACCCTGGGGGAAATGTCCTTAGCATACCTCGGCCTCGGGGGAGGCCGGATGGTTATGTGGGGCTCCCCCGTCAGCTCGCGTCTTGCGACGCGCCTGACGTGGGTTTACCCACTAAAAACCCCCGGGGTGTTCTCCACACCGCGTGTTGGGGTGGTCACGGGGTCGCTGTTGTTCTCCGCGGCCACCCCTGCGGTCGTCCAGGCGACTGCCTTAGACCCGTCCCTAGGCTCTTTGGCCTCGTCTGTGTGTAGGATGCGTTCTGGAGAACACCGCAGAACGCATCTCGACCCGGGGCTAGTTGGTTGGGTCTTGGATTCCCCCGATCCGCGACCCCTAGCCCCTGTTATGGCGGAGGATGGAGGGTGTAAACGGCCCTCCATCCCCCTTTCCCCCGCTGCAGAAGTGCAGGTCTGCTCTGCAGAGTTGCAGGGCAGCCGGCCGGTAAACTCTCATCCCCTATCACAACACCTTACAACTCATTTTGCAATAAAAAGTAGCCTACGTCCTTTCTCAGGCTCTAGACTATCTCTTACCAAATTTCATTAAATCGGTTCAGTAGTTTAGGCGTGAAAGCATAACAGACAGGCAGACAGAGTTACATTCACATTTATAATATATGTGGAGATGTAGAGAAGTAGGGATTATTAGGATAATAATATATACTAATATAATATGAATCATCTTGAAAAATCGTGTTACATGGAAATGATGAGTCATTCTTCCGTCTCCGTTACATTATTGTGCCACACAATCGAAGAAGAGTTCGCTTACCCATCTCAGATTGGGCATTGAACATCGCACTTTGCAGTACTATCCACAAATATGACCATTACGTTACATTAAAAAGTAAAATTTATTGACACAAACTGCGACCTTGAAACCCTTAAAACGTAAACATTAAAGAGTTCAAGGGAGCGCGCTGGCAACCCTCCAAGAGCTGTTCAACGGGTGTCGAGACTAATTGCTGCTGTTATTTGACACTGGTTTAATAGTCTTGGAATGTGCTGTTGTTGTGTCTGATGTATGATGGAGTTGACAGGGGTCGGCCGCCGTGATGGGAAGCGCTACGCCTGCCCATAACAGTTACGAACGCGCGACCTCACGCTTTGCAGTCGGCTGATCACCCACTTACGCCGTCATCATCATCATCAACCCATATCGTCCCACTGCTGGGCACGGGTCTCCCCTCACTTTCGTGAGGAGGATTAGGCCATAATCAACCGAATAACAACCGAATACCTTCGAAATAATTCTCGGTTAGGTACCTATGTGGGTTTCCTCACGATGTTTTCCTTCACCGAAAAGCGAGTGATATTTACGTACATATGTTTTTACAGGAACACATTGGTACGTGCCTGCACTGGGATTTGAATTCACGACCTTCTGATTGGAGGGCGGACGTTCTCTTACTTACGCCATGGAGGCCGTGAAATGTTAAGTTTGTAGAATTGGGTTGGTACCGGGTCCGTAGAATATAAAATGTCCTCACCTGTCTTAGATGCACCATGTCCGCTTTGTTCCCCACCAGAGCGAGCGGCACCTCCGCCTGCAGGCTCTGCTTGGCGCGCCGGATGTAGTTGAATGACTCGCGGTCCGTGATGGAGTAGACCAAGAACACTGCGTCCGCCCACTGCGCCACATCGCTCGCCGGCAAGTCGTTCAAACCCTGCAAACCACGGGCACACTAGTTTCAACCTTGCTTCAAAGACTTTAGGCATATCCACGGAATAAAATAGGCCTACATTCAGAGAGGACACTTCACCCCGCAATCCACGTCCCCGCATCTCTACCCGCAATAACTAAGGCAATACTGTATTCCGGTTTGAAGGGCACTGTTTCCAGCGAAATTACCGGGCATATGAGACTTTAGAGCCGATGTCTCGGGGTGACGAGCACAGTTCAGTGCCGCAAAAGATTATGCAATGCAAAGTTCCCGGTGGCACTGTAACTGTTATGGACAGGCTTAGCGCTCACCATCAGGTGAACACCGTGGTGGTCTCGTCAAAAAAAAACAATCGTCGGGACAGATTCTATACGCCCAAATGTAATCACAAACAGTTTGTATGAAATTAACCTTCATCATTTGTACCGACCTTACATACTTTATTACATGTGGCGCGTGTTAAAACGTCATATTTTTGTATGAGTAATCAAACTAGGTTATTTGTATGAAGTGTCCGGTTGTGGCGTTTGGCATAGCTTGGAAGTCGTTAAGAAGTCATAAAGTTCTAAAACCATATGACTACCTACATAGTATAAAACATAGTCGCTTCCCACTCTGTCTGTCTTTATGCATACTTAGATCTTTAAAACTACTCAACGGATTTTGATGCTGTTTTTTTAATAGATAGTGTTATTCAAGAGGAAGGTTTATACGTATAATACATACATATTGCATTATATAGTAGAGAAATACTGAACATTTTGGAAGTTTCTAATGTGATGTCATAAATAAACACATTTTTTGCGCCAATACATTGCATACGCTGGCTGAACCCTACGAGATAGATCAAAATAATGTACTACAGTAATCGACACCTTTAAAAGGTCTACAAAAAAGTCCGTGATAGTATATGTCTATCTGTTAGGGATAACGCACTATAGTTATTTTTTATCCTTTACTTTTAACGAGAAATAATGGCTTATTTACGAAGCGATTTTAAGTAATACAGCATTAATCCTAATCCAATTAAGTACCTTAAATACATCATGCATTTAATATAGACCAATATGGCCCTTTACAGCGTGTAATTGAAATGAATATTTTCGAAGATATTACAGATATACAATCGCAGGATCAAACTTTCTACGTTGTAAGCTTAGATTTTAAGCTAGATAGGTTAGATCTGAGCGTTTAGTGGTTTTTCACGTGGCCAATTATAATTATGTCGCTGTTTCAAGAGTAACCTCTAATGAAAACATGTTTGTATTGTATAATGACAAAAAACCTGTAAACGTTGTATATAAAGACTGTATGAGTATTACACCCGTGCGAAGCCGGGGCGAGTCGCTAGTGTAATATATATAGTAGACTGAGGTGAATCGGATCAGGGGTCAATCTGATCACCAATCAGAAATTCGATCATATTTCAAAATCTAAAATGAATGAGACCAATCAGCGCTACACATTCTATCCACCAGCACGCGCCGAGAATGATTAAGGTTGACATTTCCGCACGCGTCAGTCTGGGCGACGCTTCCCAAATGACCGTTCTTTTCTTATAAACTGATTCGAATCGCCTCGGCCTACTATATAAGTGTTCCGATACATTTCTACTGCAGCTTGGGACGTTGGAAGACTTGAAAACTTATGTCTGTCCCTTTATTACAGTAATTACTGACTGAGATAAGTTTAGTAGAGATTTTATGCAAAAGTAGACACGTGTTCTGTTCAATTCTGAAAATGTGTTTATTATTTTGTTTACGCTCAGAATAACAGAGCATTATCTATCGAAATATATTTCGAACAACCGATAGTCAATGTAATAGGTAAACATGTTTTGCACGTCAGAGACATACATACCGACTCATATATAATAATTACATATATCTATAATACTTTTATGTACTATGTATACAATACTTCGTAACTTGTAGTAGTTATATAACTGTAGAATTCCCTACTTTCATAATTATATTATATCTAATAAACTGGACCGGGCTCCCGTGGTGGATTATGGCCTAACCCTCCTCACGAAAGTGAGGGGAGACCCGTGCCCAGCAATGGGACGATATGGGTTGATGATGATAATGATGAGAGAATTAGATATTACAAAAAGTTATCTCACAAACACACAGACTTAACGCAAATATAGCCAAGTGGATTACAGAAATATTTGCCTTGTATGGGAATTGAACCCTCAAACTCACGGTTCGCAGTCAGGTTACCACCAACTTACACCAAGACGGCAATCGATTTACCCATAACACAGAGACTATAGATCAAACATAGATGCAAAAGAACAGACAAGAGCAACCGAAGAAGAACCAAGAGAAGCGGCACAGAACCGTTTAGAATGTGGTATCACATCTTAGGTGATTAATTTTACGGTCACCTTAACATCGCATCGTTGCTTAGATACTGTAAATATGTTGTGGTTGTTTTTCAATAAATAAATAAATAAATTCTTGGAAGAGAGTCGTGTGGTAGTATTCCTACTTCCCTCACCTTGGGGCATGTGTCGAGGATCTCGAAGAGGATGGGCTCGCCGTCCAGCATCGCCTCGTGTTTGTACTTGCTGTCTGAAACATTCATAATAGCATAGTGAACGCCAGGCGTAAGATAGATCAACGCAACGGCGAGTACCGTGCAGCACGGCGCTGTAACTTAGGTACATCCTAACTAATATTATAAAAGCAAATGATATTAAAAAAATAAAAATAAAATGTTTGGGGTGGACCACACTTATCTTTTAAGGGTATGAAAATTACCTTAAAACCTATTCTCAGACCCACCAAATATATATATAACATTTTATAAAAATCGATCAAGCCGTTTCGGAGGAATCCCATGGGAACGGGAACTACGCGGGTGGTACCGCGGGGCGCAGCTTTTTATATAATCTATATACATAAAAATGTTATGTTGGTTTGTATACGCTTCAAAAACTCAAAAAGTTCTGCACCGATCGAGCTAAAATTTAAGCATGATATATAATCCGCATCTAGGATTGTTTTTATCTATTTTTTTCATCAGTGACATATCAGCGAATGTGCGAATATGTCACAGCGAAGCGTGGCAGGGTACAGCTAGTATATTATATTTATTATATATTCCCCTTACCTTGCTTATGATCATACTCGCCGATGTACCGCTTCGTCAGGAACCGGACCGTCAGCGCTGCGAACAAGATAAACAAACTGATTAAATTTATATCGTTTATATATAAAACCCCGCGTAAACAACCCACAACTGGGTTATAATTAGGAATTATTTTTACACCAGACATTTTATCGAATGATATTATTAAAACCTTCGCTGGTAATTATATAGATAAACTTCGCCAACGAGTAATCTGGGAGTTTTCGTGTACTTTTCATTCATAGGATAGAATAGAATATATTTTATTGTAGCAACTGTGTACAAAGGTCTTATTATGTAATTTCAATTAGGTATCAAAATTTTCGGGCGTTCTCAACCATTTTAATTCCCATTTCCCATATTGTGTAACCATAAGTTTGTATTTTATTTGATTGAGTAACGAGACGAGCAGGTCGTTCACGCGATTGTAAGTGTTACGCCTGCTCATAACAGAACTTTGAATTGTAAAATCTTCGCGGCACTGCACAGCGCTCGTCGCCCTCAGGTATCGGTTGTTACGTCTCAAATGCTAAATGGTAATTTCTCTGGAAACAGTGCCCCTCTAACCGGAACACAGTAATGTTTATACGCTACTGTGGCGGATTATACACATACACATAAATCGATATGTGTATGTATGTTCCCAGGGGGGTAACCAAGTACTTATTCTTATTCCAGTTCATTTTAAGGCCTTAAACCGAACGGCCTAGATTGGCACCACACACTCATTAATGACAAACGTGACATGAAGTTACTCAAAAATAGACTGAAGAGAATGAATGAGAGAAAGAGAATGAGATGGAGCTATATAAACTCCCATAAATGCAAACAAATTGTTACGATCTCTTTGGATAAATGTCTCTGGTCGACTTATGAACGCTTAGCGATATTGGTGGTGACAGTCGGCAGGACAGTTCAGTTTAAGGTCTTAAACTGGATAGATTTTGATGAAACTTTAGTAGAGCCTTCATAGAGCGCCCACTATTGGCAGAATAAAACAAAAAAAAAATATGTAAAACACCATTATTAATTTATGTGGCATTGCAAAGCAGCTGGATACAGCTGTATCTAGCTAAGCACAAACAAAACAACACATCACAATTATAAAACTCAACTTACTTTTAGACGAAAAAGCAACTAAATTTGAATTTTTCACGATCTTATTCTATTAAATAGAAAGATTTATATAGTTCCTAATTACTGAATTATATAGATCGGTCTTATAACAAAAGTATTATTACGGAGGTATATATGCTATCCACCAATCCAGATTGCCCCCGTGGTGGATTAGGGCCTAACCATCCTTACGAAAGCGAGGGGAGACCCGTGCCCAGCAGTGGGACAATATGGGTTGATGATGATGATGATGATAGATAAGTCTTTTGTAATTTTGGTAGCGGCTTGAAATTTTAGAAAAACTTGTTATCTCCCATATCCGAAAATGGGTTTTCTTAAAACTCTCGGAAAATAATGTTTGAGACTTGTTCATGTTATATTCCTGACATGTAGTTCCGAACGTGAAATTCATGTGTTACCTTTTATATTTTCGTATTTGTGATAAAATTCTCTTGACATATTATAGAGAAATCATAGTTAAGGGTGACCTATGCATGTGATCGTGACGCGCTATTTATTTACTTAATTTATTTAACGGCTTCCTACATATTATAACCTTATTGCAATAAAAATAAAGATAAATGACACCTATTTGCACGAACCAAAACCATCTCAATTTTTATTACAATTAATTAATAATTCTGAGCAACAATTACACTAAATTAGAGTTCAGACTTTTGCCAACATGATACGATATGAAAATAATTAAAAAAAAAAACTAATAATAATAAACCTAACAATGAAAACACGTGAATATTCCCTGCACTCGTGACGTAAGCATTTAATTAATTTATGTTATGCGGCTCTTAAGTCGTAGCTGCTACGAGATGGCTACAAGCACTTTCCTACGACATTGCTACGGTAAGAGTAAGATATAATCTTGAATGCGATGACATAAGCGACAACACGAACTGTTTGAATTTTATCAATGTAAATTGTTAACACAACAGGTGTAGGTATGTAAGACAAAAATAAAAGCTTTCCTATAGAACGTAACGGTGCGCCAGCATCGTGAGAATCTGCCACGTCAGGAACGCCTTTTCGTAGTTACGTGACACTGCCACGTAATAATAAATACCACTAATAATCCCAGTCTTCAGGGCGCTTGCCAAAAAACCGACTTCGACTACTGTCGTCCACTTAAATTAACGTCATTATTCCGCCCACGGGTACACGTAAGCCGCCTATTTTCCACGTTTAATTGGTTTGATGGCCATCGATCTAAAATGTCACATAGATAATCGCTGCTGCAACAACATTCTTATGTATGTTTCTACAATTACTGATAGTCTTAGTCTTAGAAAGAAGAATTTAGAAGTTAGTTTCGCTGATGAGAACAACTGTCTGATTCTCACAGAATAATTGACTCAAGAACGTTGAGGTGTTCATTCGCAAAACGTATGTGTAGTGAATAGCAATTTTATATCGTTCACATAATTATATTGCAGAATCAAAAATAGCAGTGCTATTACTGATATTACCAAGGGTTTTAGAAGCATTTATAATAATTGTCCATTTGCCCATTGCCCATGATAGTTAGAAGCAATTTGCGCTCTTGGAAATGGTGCCTAGTTTGCGGGACAGTAAGCAAGTAATTGGCACTATAGTGCTATAGCATACAGCAGCCGGAAAACCTTCTTTATCTGTCTACAGAATATTAAACCAATTATAATACCTACTACATAAAAAAATAAACGCTATGAACACACATATCAAAGTGAACATTTCATGAGGAACATTAACCGTTCACTAAAAGTGCAAATATAAAAACATTTTCAATTTCTGAAGCTTTGAAATATGTGTTTATGGGTGGGAGAGAGAGATTCTGTTGGTTTATTTCTGGGCTAATGTTTCTTTGACTCCAATTGATGGTTCATCTATATATTTGATCCCTTTTTACGAAAATTGCGCGGACGGAGCAGTATGAAATTAGGCACAGTTAAAGTTTATGTGTAGAAAAAGTTCAGAACGCTTATATTTTTATAAAATAAAGTCATGCATTAGAAATACATAATTTTAAGAAATAAAACATTATACACACTACATGCGTTTGTCACGCACACATATGTAAGAAAAGCATGTAAGATCCTAAGCAAACGGCGTATATTATGCGTGCAGACGACGCGCGTTTACGCAATTCAAACGCGATTCAGTCGCAACCTTGTAACCTAAGCACACGTGAAAAATTGGTTGTCTGTAAAGTTGGTTTACGGACGATAGTTTAAAATTGAATCATTTTTTTAATAATAAAAGAATAAATACTTGATATTATACTAACAATCACATTTTTAAAATGCAAGAATAATGAGCCTTTATTTCCGAAATTGTTGTTGTAATAAACAATGAAAACCACAATAACTTTTCACTTTACTTTATAAACAGTCGACGAAACAGTTCACGTGTAGATATAAGTTGTGTGCTGCCGCTGTCTTTCTTCTTCTCGGACGCATAGGCCAATCGAGTGGAAGAGAGATAGATGCGGCACAATGCGGATACAATGAACGTAACGGGACAATGTGTCATCTTTTTCGTGCATGCACCCGGCGTTGATCGATTTATTAGACGTTGTCACGTCAAAAATGAGTGATGCTGTAAACGCTCTTTAAAGCTCTCGGGAGCAAAGACGCAGGACGTAGATTCTAGCAACCCTATTTAGGGGTCTGAACCTATCTCGTCTGTGGATGTGAGGCGTTATTATTGATACTGGAGCTGTGAAATTCTGATTATATTGTACCATTCGAAGAATTCGAGCTGGCGGTTGTTGGCCTTAGATTCGAAATGGTTTGACGCTATTTAAAGAGATTTAATTCCCAGTGGCACACGTTGGACGTCTATTAACATCCTACGCTATGTTTGGTGTAATGGAATTGGCACCATTCGACTTGCCATTTCAATTTGTCACTAAATACTGTTGACAGCAATCCACAAGAATGTACCAATTCCAAGACATAATAATATAGTCTACTTTTGACAGGTATAGTACGAGGTAATAGTCTTTTGTAGTGGGAGGCCTCTTTTGTAAGAGACCGCCTGGGGAAGTACCATACCGTTGCCAGATATTCATTCGCCAAGCAGTAGTGTGCAAACATTACTGTGTTCCGGTTTGAAGGGCACTGTTTCCAGCGAAATTACTAGGCATATGAGACTTTAGAGCCGATGTCTCAGGGTGACGAGCGCAGTGCAGTGCACCGCAGGATTATGCAATGCAAAGTTCTGGGTGGCACTGTAACTGTTATGGGCAGGCGTAGCGCTTACCATCAGGTGAACGACTGGCTCGTCTCGTCACTCAGTCGAAAAATAAAAAGTAATAACGAGTAAGCCGCAGGCCGAAGCTTTATAGCTTTTTTTTTTCCTTTATAAATTTTTGAAACAATTAAACGACTTGGGCTGGATTTACTAATTAATACCACTGATAAGATACAGCAAAGTAAAGTACGCAATTTCGGTGGATGACATATTTTTTCCAGTTACTTTGATTTCAGAACCTAACTGCGTAGCTGATGTTGATGTAATTTACATATGGTTAATCTGAAAATATATCCTTTTACATAAATAAAAATCCAGCCAAGTGCGAGTCGGTCTCGCGCACGAAGGGCTCCGTAGTCTGTTGTGTGGAAGCTCCTCTTAAATATTAATTATATCATCATCATCATCATCATCAACCCATAACGTCCCACTGCTGGGCACGGGTCTCTCCTCACTTTCATGAAGAGGGTTAGGCCATAATCCACCACGGGGGCCCAGTCCGGATTGGTGGATAACATACCTACCTCCGAAATAATTCTCGGGTAGGTATGTGGGTTTCTTCACGATGTTTTCCTTCACCGAAAAGCGAGTGATAATTACGTACATATGTTGTACAGAAACACATTGGTACGTGCCCGCATTGGGATTTGAACTCACGACCTTCTGATTGGAAGGCATACGTTCTCCCACTAGGCTACCACCGCTTTAACCGCCATCAATTATATAATAATTTAATTATTTATTTTTAAAGGTATGATACAGCTACAGGTGATTATTTTTCTCGTGTAACGGGTTCGATTCCCGGTTCAACCATGTAATTATTTAAATATCTATGAATGCAATTTAAATTGTTTTTCAAATTCAATTAATGTTTTCTTTTAGTAAAATGTTCCATCTACAATATTCAAAGAACTTTCTCCATGTGGCATAGCCGTGGGACACCCTGTGTTTTAGTATTATTTTTAAATCATTAGCTTTTTTTATGAAGGAAAGCATCGTGAGGAAACCCACATACCTACCCGAGAATTATTTCGGAGGTAAGTATGTTATCCACCAATCCAGACCGGGCCCAGGTGGTGGTTTATGGCCTAACTCTTCTCACGGAAGCGAGGGGAAACCCATGTTCAGCAGTAGGACGTTATGGGTTGAAGATGATGATGATGATGATTATATTTTAATTTATCGTCAACCCCTCATCCCCTTATCCTCACTTCTACACTTCCCCACATCTCCACATCTTCACATCCCCACCATCCTCACATCCCCACATCCTCACATAACCACATCCCCACATCCCCAAATTACCATATCCCCACATCCTCACATCCCCACATCCTCACATCCACACATCCCCACATCTCCACATCTACACATCTCCACATCCCCACATTCTCACATCCCCACATACCCACATCCTCACATCCATTGTAAGGTTTTCTATTTCTGTATACTTTTTCATATCTTTCTGTTTCTTAACCCTTGATCTCTTTTACTCGAGTCCTTGCGTGCCACTATTTATTTCTTATTCTTTACTTTTATTCGTTTATTAATTCTAAATTCTTATGTCTCTATTTTTATATTGTTTGTAAACATTACTGAAAGATGTCTAATTTTACTAATGTCATTTATAATCTTATTTCTAAATTCTGTTGTATTCTCGTACAATTCAATAATTTTGTATACAGTTTTAGTTTTAATTTATCTTATTGTATCAGGCAGCTTTTAACCTTATCTTTCTTAATTTTTCAAATATTCAAATTGCAGAATTACTTATTGACAGTTTTGGAAGTGATGCCTGAAAAAACGGCTGAGAGTCGAGTTGATTGGGAGTCGAGTTCGAGTTCTTGTCTGGCTTTGGTCTGAGCCTCTAAAACCTTGAAAATTGAATGAAGAAGTCCTCAAGCACTTTTAAATCTTTACCTAATTGTGATAGTCCTGAAGAAGTCTTGAAGCTTAAAACATCGGAGCCCTATAACCCTCCGGTGAAGGCCGCTCTCCACGAGCGCCTCCCCGACTTTGGACACCAGCTTTCTGCCGCAGACCTCGCCTGCCCTAGCCTGGGGTCATTCTTCATAAGTATCCTCATGAAGAACATTACGTATTTATCGTCTTAACAGTGCTTCATTCTAGACCGACTATTTCTAACCATTTATTTCTAAAGACAACTTCCTGTTAATTATCGCGTGTGACTACTTTTACTCTTTCTATCTTCAAAGATTTTAATCCTTAATTCTAATTTCTTATTTTAATATATATATTTTAAGCTGTCTCCTTTGTTTTTCCTCCTTTTGGGTCCTTCTCATAGGGATAGGGAGGTAGCCCTTGATAACGTGTACTTTACACTCTTTTGCCAAAATTGGTAAAGGGGTGTAACGTTACACCATACATCCCCACATCCCCACATCCCCACATCCTCACATCCCCACATCCACACATCTCCACATCCCCACATCCTCACATCTTCAGATTCTCACATCCACACATCCCCACATCCTCACATCTGCACATCCCCACATCACCATATACTCACAGCCTCATACCCTATTCCCTTCTCCTTCCATCCCCCCATCCCCCTATCACCTCATCCCTTCATCCAATAAATGACAACGAATAAGGGAGTTAGCCCCTTATTCGTTGTCATTTATTTACTATTTTATTATTTAATTATGATTTACCTCTCAACTTCCATTCGCCTCGTCCGGTCACATTTATCGTAACACATTCACCAGTTTACTCCCTAACTCAAGAGTACGTAAAGAAGTTTTACTTCAAAAAACCATATTCCAAATCGGTTGATAAATGATAGAGTTCTAAAGTAACAGACATTTTTAAAAAAACAATCTAATTGTAAGCCTCCCCCTTTTTTAAAACCTGTCGAAAACCAACACGCAAAATCCATTAAACATGTCTAGCCACAAAAAAAGGTGTGTGTGTGACAGAGAAAGAGAGAAACCGGTGCAGCTACGTAAAAAGGTATAATGTTTATAGTTCCACAGGGTTTATGGATCGCCTAGGCGTTCTATATTACAGGCTATATCGGTGACCTAGATATGAAACTGGAAGACAAGTTAGGGCGGATACACAAACATTACAAATGTAACTTGTGAACTTCACTTTAATTTGTAGTCATTGTACATATATATATATTTTTTTTTTATACATAACTACCAGCGAGTTACTAGAGTTCACAATTGCTGCAAATTTTTTACCGAAAATATAAATTTATTGACTTTGGTAGGTATAACATTAGCTGTTGAGCGCGGTGCAGTGCCGTGCAGGATTATGCAGTGCAGGCTTCTGGGCTCGTCTCGTCACTCATTAAATAAAAAATAAAAAATAAAATGTTGTACCGATCAAACGGAAGAATATATAAAATAAATCAAAACATGTTTTAAATGGTCATAAAAGATACATTTTTAATCAAAAAATAAAATAAATCAAAACATATTTTAAATAGACATAAAAAAGTAAATTTTTAATCAAAACATAATATTAAAATAAATTTTGATTCATAAATGTAAAACTGTAACAGAAATCTCAAATGGCACCATCAAAACAAAATCAATCGAGCGTTAATAATCGAGGTTTAATTGTTGAATATAATTATAATTTTCAATGTGGAATTAATTTAGACGATAGAGTGGCGTCGCAGCTGGTTTAGCCGGAGAGATCCTGCAGTCGCTCAAATGGTACACGTGGTCAGTAATTCAATAAATAACGAAATAACGATACGTCAAGAACATACTGATATGAAACTGTATTGGACAGGTTCGGCGATGACAGGGTTCATGAAAACGGGGAAAGTCTGCTTGAAGTATATTTGAATTGGAATCTTATGGTAACAAACACTTATTTTGACTTTAGAAAGATACACAAATATATACTAGGGAAGAGAAAAGAAAAAAGCGAGTAAAGTATGATTGATTTCGCTATAGTGGATGAAAGATTGGGAAAGAATATACAAAACAATCGGGTATACCACGGTGCCGGCATTGACATAGGCCACTTTCTCGTATTGAGCCAAATAAGAGGTAAAGAGGTAAATAAAACAAGATGGATGTGCTGTGAGAGGAGAGATATGCATCCTAGAGACATGGAAGGAATATTTCGAAAGTTTATTTGTAAAGGAGAATAATATGTTTACGATTACGAGCGCCCTCTGAAGACAAATATATGAAGATAGCGATGAAAGTGGTATTAGCTGAGAATTTCCCGTCTTTGATAATCATGTTAAGTATACCTTCGATTAAATTGTGTCAAAATCGTGTTCATGAATAAGTTCATCACCACTTACAATACACTAATAATGTTTAATAAGTTAGTGTACAGAAGCGCATAAAAGTGGAGAATTTCAAAGAGGACAGTATGACAGAGGAGCTTGTTAGTAAATTGAGCGAGAATTTTGAACCATTAAATGAAGCGTGTGAGGTTAACGATTTATGAAAGCCATTCAAGGAAGCAGTCGTGAAAGTTGGTATAAGAGTGTGAGGTAAGTAAGAGAAGGAAAGGATGTATGTTAAAGAATCTGTGCAAAGATGTCCAAAGAGCAGTATCTGAGAAGAAGTAAGCATGAAATCCAATCAAATGATTGAATAAATATAAACGGTTAAAGGATGTGACAACAGAGGAGAAAGAGAATAGTAGAGATGAATTTGAGAAGAAGTTATCTGACGACTTTCAGAACTACATTATTTTTTTCTAAAAGTTCATTAGGACAGCCGGAGGTAAAAGTTTAAACTTTGACCTGGACAAAATCATAAAACAAGATGGATGTGCTGTGAGAGGAGAGATATGCATCCTAGAGACATGGAAGGAATATTTCGAAAGTTTATTTGTAAAGGAGAATAATATGTTTACGATTACGAGCGCCCTCTGAAGACAAATATATGAAGATAGCGATGAAAGTGGTATTAGCTGAGAATTTCCCGTCTTTGATAATCATGTTAAGTATACCTTCGATTCTTGTTCAGTTAACAAACAAAACACCATTGAAAATGGAAATGGTTGATTTCTCAAAGAAGACCACATTTATTTCTGGTCGGATAATGCCGGCTATCATCACTCTACGTGTCTTGAGCCTTTCCGTAAACATCGTTGTTGATTATGTAATCAAATTAACGTATCTTTCTTAGTGTAATACCTACGCCATTGTTTGCGATGTAATCTGTAGACAAAATATGGATGAAATTTGAACGAAAATTGGTTGTTCCTTTCTTGCGCAGTTGGAAGCAAGTGGAACCTTCGTATACAGCTGAGTAGGTTTAATAAGATTCACCTCTAATCGACTCCGAACTACGTCGAGTATTGACATGGAATTCATGAATTATGTAATAATAACTCATTATTAACACCTAAACGAGCATGTTACTGTAGAGCGACAGAAAACAACAACTCTAAAGATACAACATCATGTGTTTTATTAAGCCATTAATTTTATTCTAAGAGCAATTTAGTTTTAACTTAAACTTTTAGATTGTTTATACTATAAATATGTTATTGTTTGAGCTTCGGTTGGTCGAAACAATAATAAGAATGGTAATGGACAAAATTCTTACAAAACCGGTAACAAATGTTATAAGGAAAAAGCTAAAGAAGAAGTCCTTTGTTCGCTTCTTACAAGTAGCATTTTTTCCCGCTATATTATCTTCCTTGGTACCTTGTTCTGGAAGCCTTGTACGATCAGTGAATCAATTTGTTTGGTGAAGTCTCACTGCTGGATAACTCTATTTGTTTGAAAATAATACTATAAGTACGCAGTGTTGACAAGTTCTTTGTGACGATTCAATAAATGATTTCGTATAGTGCGTCCAGCTCTTTTTCTTCTTCTTGAAGTATGATTTCGAGCTGAGCTGTCCTTCAAGCGTCAGAATGCTTAGTAGCGAGATATTTGGCTGTCTTCTCTTTTGTTCTTTGGTTATTATTAACATAAACGGGGAATATTGATTTTTCTTTTCAGCCGTTCTCAAGTCTGTGTGGGTTGTAAATTCTTTGATAAAAATAGCATCATCAAGTACGATTAAGGATTTTAAGCTTGTGCTCCAGGCTCTCGCACTTTGAGAAACACACAAACACACAAACGGAATGAATAACTACGACTGTTTGGAAATGTATTGAAAGTTTTGGCTAAAAATTATAAGTAACTAGCTGCGCCTCGCGGTTTCACCCGCGTAGTTTCCGTTCCTGCGAAAATACGGGGATAAAATATAGCCTATTTTACTCGCTGATAATGTAGCTTTCCATTGGTAAAATAATTATTAAATTTGTGCTGTGGTTTAGCCGAAACCTTACATATTTCCATACAAACTTTCATCCCCTATTTTTATTTTACCCCCTTAAGGGTGATGTTTTTACTTAATATGAGTGTCAAATTTATTTATATCTAATCAGAAGCCTAAAAAATAAGTTTCAAGCTTCAAGCTTTCTTAATAATTAAAGAATAAATACTTGGAATTATACTAGTAATCAGATTTTTAAAATGCAAGAATAATTAACCTGTCAAGGGGAGAAGAGAGATAGATGCGGCGCAAGCGTACAATGAGCGTAACGGGACAATGCGTCAACTTTTTCGTGCATGCAGCCGGCGTTCATCGATTTATTAGAAGTTCTCACGTCAAAAAAATAGAAAAAGTAAGTAAAAACATTTTTTTTTTCATTGTTATAATATTATTCGTGTCAGCCTTTTGAGTGGGTAGTTTACCTCGAACGGTTCAATAAACTTTGACGTTACAAGGAGCAAGGTGACCGGACGGTACGAATTAGCAGACTTTTCTATCATTATTATTAAAATAAATAGCTTAATCTCAATGTGAAAGTTACATACGTTGGCTTGTCCTTCGTTCACGTAGCAACGGATCAGTTGATTGACGTAGTGGGTCGTTTGACGTCATCAACATAGATAAATAATATACGGCCGGAGAGGCTACTTTATATCCAGGAAAAATTTGCGGTTCCTATGGGACAGTGACTACTGTCGAATTGGGTGAAAGTAACTGCAGTGCACGTCTAATTATTTAGGACCTGTTGCAACAGTGCATAGCCAGATTTGTTTATATTCACGTATTTTGAACCGTGGAAGATATCGCCCCGGAACATACACGAACTTTTAAGTTAAAATATTGTTTTAACAAAAAAAAATTACCAAAATCCGTTGAGCCGTTTCCAAGCCTATTTAAGACAAAATTTGAGGCAGACAGACCCCGAAAAAAAATCTAAAAATAGTCGTTATGATAAAACATGGTTTATAAGCAGTTTGACTTGAATGTTGTGAATTTATTTTGAAATATCAGACGGACACTTAAACTTTATTATAGGTATAGATTGTTGCAAGATTGCGACATCATTATAATATGACATTACTTTGCAACCAAAACGAGTGAATTGTGAAATGAGATAACCGTCCCACGACCAGGCCAGGGTGGTGAATGGCATTGCGCAGACTCACAGATCCAGAAGGAACCCTCAAGATGCACAGACTATATTCTGCCCGGGTTACCAGATGGTCGTTAGCTAGCTCCAGAGATTATTAGTGCTGTCGCTTAATAATTTAATGCTTTTATCAAAACAGAAGGTAAGTTACGAAACATTTTGCTTTCATTGTGTGTTATCTCTATTAGATAGGATGATATCATTGCATTTTGCGACTCTATAAATTTAGCTAACTCTTGTTTTTTTTTTTGTTGCCGTCTCGCCGCAGAAGTTCAGTAAACTTGTTCAGTGATTTGTTACTATTAACGCCTACATATGATATCAACGTAGAGATGCGAGATCACGTGTAGGATGAACAAAGGCAAACAGAAGTATTGATTTTCCTTGGCTATGCACCGCCTGCAGTAATGGCGGCTAGGCCCCTTACTGGCTCAAAGAAACTTAGTTCTTTACTTTTTTTTGTTACTTAAGCGAATTTTTTTATTATATTTTGTTTAAAAAAAACGCGTATAAATCTAAGTGTCTGGTCTAACTCAAAGCTTAACCCTCCATAACATTAGCGGTAATCTAACACTGGATTCTAATAATAGTAAACAGTTACGCCCAGTGCCGACGTGCGATCTTTTTCTCTAACAAGTGGTTTACCCCCTCCCTTCTTCTAGGGGAGTGCGGAGGCGACTTCCCTTCCTTTTACCCGCAAATTCTCAGTATTACTGTGACTAAAGGTAGCAAAAGACCACTCACATTTTCGTAGGCTAATGAAATTTAGGCACCAATATTATACCAAGCATTGTTTTACAGTAAAGATGGGAAAACGCAAGAGAATTGATGATGTAGTGATAAAACTGAAAAAAATTTTGGAGACAGATGAACACAAATATAAAAAAATGAAAACCCATGTGCTGGAGGCGGAACCAGAGGAATTAACGCAAGTCGCCGCAGTAGATTTGACAAAAAAACAAGAGGAGGTTCAGGTCCAAGATGCAGCTAATCAACATAATTTAAGAAATGAAGAAATCCAAGGAAGAGGTATATTAAAAACGCAACCGAATATGCTTACATCAAAAGGTCTGAAGGTCGAGGCTGAAGAAATTAATCCAGGCGTGGCGGTGGCTTTTACAGAAGAACAAGAGAAGGTTCAGCAAAACGCTGAAATAAATTATAACAACGAAGCGGGCGCTGAGAGTATAGCAACACACCAGAATGACTTAGAAATAAGTCTCGATGATTTGGAGAAACGGGCTTTCGATGCTGAAGCGACTTATGTAGGTTATATATGGAACCAAGAGGATTGGAGCGACGAGTTCTTGCTTTTCGACCCCTGGGAACAGCCTGAAATGATGTTTTACTACAGGTCACGCGATGGTAGTCTGTCAATGGAGTCTGCAGCCTCACCGTGGGAATCCGAAGAATCAACTTTTGTGTGCCTATGTACGATATGCCCACCGCAAGATACAGCGATACCCGAAGTAAATATAAAATATAATTCAATAATGTTAGAAAATATTATTGCTTCACTCTAAATTCTTAAAATAATATTTGGTTTTTATGTACCAAAAAGCAAATTTACATTTAACTTTTCTTAATATTTTCATTTGACTGAGTGACGAGACGAGCATGTCGTTCACGTGATAGTAAGCACTACGCCTGCCTAAAGTTACAGTGCCACCCATAACTTTGCATTGCATAATCCTGTGCGGCACTGCACTGCGCTCATCACCCTTAGACATTGGTTCTAAAGTTTCATATTTATATTGTAATATTCATCTCTCTCATTCATCTGCTTGGCGGATGAATATCTGGCAAAGGTGTGGGTGGTACTTCCCCACTCGGTCTCTTGCAGAAAAGGGCCTCCTAGGACTACTATTAAAAGTATTAAGTATTCAAAAATGTTTTGTAAAATACCTTTTTCTAGATAAGCTTTTTGTAAATACGCAGGTATTTGGTAGGACTGCACGCTGATCAAATGCGACTACAATTATTATTAATAATATTCCGTAATTTTTAGTCTTATGTCGGTAATCATTAATTATAGTAATATTAAATAATAATTAAATATTTATTAAATAGTATATAATAAATATTAAATAATAATATTAAATAATTATAATATTAAAAATAATTAATATAAGTGACGTAAACAATATATATATTTAATGTTGAATTGAATTTTTGATGATACTAAAGATGTCATAATTATATGTTTAGGTGTCTATAATAAATAAATGTGAATCCAACGCGTTTATGTACATTTCAAAAGACATTTAACATATGACCCTGCGTTTGAACTTTAATTAGGTCACGCCACTGAATAACGTAAAGCCAGTGCATGGAGCTCCATACGTGCGATAGAGTATGGAGCTCCATGCACTGGCTTTACATATATATATATATATATATATATATATATATATATTATATATATATATATATTATATATATATATATATATTATTTATATACGTGATTATATTTATATCAAACCAAATTCAAAATGTTTCTTCGTCATACAGCAGCACGACCTGATAACAAGATGTCTCTTATTAAGTCCTAATTGCTTTAAGTAGCTTACATCAATCAATACAATCAAAATCTATACTAACATTAAAATTGAGATGTAATTCTGTAATTTCAAAATCATCAAAAAGGTTTCAAGTTATATAAAATTAAATTTAAAAAAATCACTTACTACTCTACGCGTTATCAAATTACTGCTAGCTTATAATTATGTTTCATTCACTAAATGCACTCAATTAAATACAGCTAAAAAAAATCGCGCTCTCTACACTCTCAATATTTAATTACTGTATGCATAGTGACATTTTGCACTCAGGCAGAAATAGATCAGAACAAACGAAATCCTGGATCCGCGCCTGAACCATTGGAAGTCACATGGATATGTAAGTTTTATTGGAT
The DNA here is from genome assembly GCA_912999815.1 of Campaea margaritaria. NCBI lineage: Eukaryota > Metazoa > Arthropoda > Insecta > Lepidoptera > Geometridae > Campaea > Campaea margaritaria. Next base: position 16,772,712 of record OU538788.1, read on the forward strand.
TACAGCTAAGCTATAAGTATTTATGTTAGTATTTAAGTGCAATTTTATGGTCTTCATTCTTATAATCTAAATAAATACTATATTATAATATGATATATAATATATCTTCCACTAGGAATACCCTGTGTTGCAAGATCTAGTCTAGGAATATAACGTAGATACAGCAAAAATATAATTTAATATATGTACAGTCATGATGATTATGTGTAGAGGGTGCGTTTTCATGTGTGCGAAAAGCTATAAGCAGGAACTAGAATGATTGATTAATGTATGTATGTTTCTGTGTATGACCAAATTTAACCCAAAACCGATTTAATCCAAGCATACATAGACGAGCGGAGTCTTTTTTTTTGTGAACCAAAAAACCAGAGAAGAGATTACTAGAACGAAAATTAAATCACGGTTAATTTGAAACAATAGTCATATATTTTACAAAATAAAATACTTCGATCAGCTCAGATTCACCCCAGACACTTTTAACCACCTTTCAAATGTCAATAAACTCCAGCCTACGGCCAGTCAATACACCAGTCTACAAACCCGTCGCTCTGACCCAGATATCGATTTTCAGCACACTAGCTCTCGAACCAAAGGACTTTTTATGTGAGCTTGTCTACTTAATTTCGTTAAATTGTCACCGGCCTTAGTTTTAACACAATAATAAGGGCCAATTTTTCATTCTCTAGATGAAGCTCAGATAAATTGATATTCTATTGGTAGTACGATTTTGAATTTGTTAACAGTCAACATCGGACAGTCAGATTTCAACTTATGGGATTAATTTAGCTGCTTCTTCATGCCTCAGATAAGCTTTTTGACGTTTGATTGATTACTAAAAAGTTATTGACACAATATCTTATTGACACTGGCTGAAATAAAAATTGAAACATGTCTGTATATAGAAATATACAGACATGTTTCTATCTTCCTCTGACTAGTAAAATAACCTATTTGTGTCCCGTTTTCGCATAAATCAGAGTGAAGTTAGTTACTTCGAGATTGCGCACATGGAAATAAAACTTTTCATCATTAATTATTATCATCTCATAAAAGAGTCTAATACCTTAATAAGTATTGAACAGTTATTGAATCGTTTATCAGATCAATGAAAAATGGGCCCTACAGATATAAAAACCGGTCAAGGGCGAGTCCGCGCACGAAGGATTCCGTGCTTTGTGGTATGGGAGCCCCCTTAAATATTTATTTTATTCTGTTTTTTAGTATTTGTTGTTATAGCGGCAACAGAAATACATCGTCTGTGAAAATTTCAAGTGTAGAACTATTACGGTTCATGAGATACAGCCTGGAGGCCTACCATGACGTCTTATAGCGATTCAGTTCAGGACCTAAACTGAGCCGCGTCGCATAATCGTACCGTGACGTATTATTTTTTAAGTTGCTGCCATTTTCAACCTAAACTGGATATAGGTTAGGTTGAAAATGGCTTATTAGCGACTCAATTTAGGTTGCTACCATTTTCAACCTTAACTGGATCCAGTTTAGGTTGAAAATGGCAGCAACATTAAAAATAAGACGTCACGGTACGATTATGCGACGCGGCTCAGTTTAAGTCCTGAACTGAATCGCTATAAGACGTCATGGTAGGCCTCCAGGTGACAGGCGAACAGACACATACAGACAGCGGAGCCATAGTAATAGGGTCTCATTTTACCCTTTGGGTATGGAACCCTAAAAACTACTACATCCGACATACATCTACAGATAGAGTTATCTGTAGGCCTACCATGACGTCTTATAGCGATTCAGTTGAGAACCTAAACTGAGCCGCGTCGCATTCAGTTTAGGTCTTCAATTGAATCGCTATAAGAGGTCATGGTATGCCTCCTGTAGATTAATCAGCATACATGTTATGCCGTATAGCTCTCCTATGGTCAAGAAGATCAAACCAAGTCTGATCGTGCAGCTTTTGACCCTCCCTGACCTGGTTTCTCTACTGATTCCTATCGTCAGTAAGCTTCTCCCATATACAATGCCCAATATTAAATGAAGACAGGTGTCGCTTGACGCAGCCTTTGAAGCGAAGCAAAGGTCTTCCGACACTTCTCCTCGCACCCGCAACCGCACCAAGCAAAACCTGCCTGGGCAGACGAGAGGAGTCCATGTGATGCACATGCCCAGCCACCGCAGACGCCTTTGCTCCAGCAAGGCGGTAAAGCTGGGCAGATGCACCATCTCAAGCACCCTCTCGTTTGTAACCCTGTTTCTCCACAAGATGCCTAGAATTTTTCTCCAGCAGCGCATATGGCAGGTGTTGAGTCGACGTTCCTGCTTTGCGTACAAGGTCCAGGTTTCAGCTCCGTGCAAGAGTATGCTGAGAATGCACACTTGATAGACAACAATCTTAGTTTTAGTGGTAAGGTGATTTTGTCCCAAGCTCTTGCAAAAATCTTTCCAAACATGGTCGCCGCTTTGCCGATGCGTGAATCGAAAAGGTTGGAGGCGCATTTAACTGGTAACAACCTTTCGGCGCCTTACACAATCATTGCTTCCCGCTGACAATTATAATAACGTGTAGGGTTGATTTATTTCTAATTAATACTTTCTATTTATGTTTCCTTGTTATATTTTTAATTATTCTAAAAATTAGCGTAGCGTCCCAAACGAGAGCCCTTCCTCGCTCCCAAGGGATCAAAGTCAAGCCGTCCGGGCGCTTGCCATCATCACGCACTAACCCTACAGATTCTAAAAGAGAAGGAACATTGATGGTAGCAAGCGCCCGTTTGATGATGTCATTAATGGAGCCGTGGCGGGAAAATCTCCCAGCACTGCGTTGGCAGAAAAGCCCACGGAGTCCGTTCCTGTCGACGTCGCTGCCACATGAACACCAATGACGCTCGACAATGGCAGCACTCAGTCGGAGACCAACGGCGATGCGGAAGCTGCCAATGTCTAACAGGGTTCCTAGGTCGGCAGATGGAAGAGCGTGTAACCACTGACCCGATTCATATTTAGAGACAGCTAGAAGCCTTGCGTGGTCTTGATCACTGGAAGAATGTTGAACCAATTGTTTGTTGACTCTCCGCACCAATGGAACATCCCAAAGTTTTTGACTCGTTGGTTCCTTCGGGAAGTTTTCATTGGGGCAGAGAGTTATTTCCGTCGATATTTCTTGAAAATTTTGAATAAACCTTTTTCGATCATTACTGTTGAATTTGTGAGATACATAGAGCTCATATTTACCTAAATTTAGTTCCAAATTTAAATCCCGAAAGTTGTTGATTATCTTAATAAAATCATTTTTGACCGTGTCAGCTTTACCTACCAAGGTTCCATCGTCTAGGTACCAGATATTTAATTTAGAATTTAAATAGATGTTACATCTATGTTATGATGAATTCTTAAACTAAAGAGTGCTGGTTCTAGACGTCCCTGTTAGTGTCCTGTAGTGGTCCCTGTTGAACGCCTACTTCTGATGAAATTTTTTTGTCATTGTAGAATAATTTTGAGGGGGAACTGTAATATTGCCAAATATAATTATTAAATACGTCTGGAGTATGGATGGATGCTTCGTTCAGAAGGGTTGACCTATCGATGCAATTAAATGCGTTTTTCACGTCTACCTTGAGCAGTGCATCCGCTTCGCTGTCTTGGGATGGAAACGTGCGAACCGAATGTACTGCAGCCTCACAACCTCCTCGACTACCAAATGCCAATTGAACTGGTTAAACAATGTTTTTAATTTTGAAGAAATGTTCCTTCAGACTAGTTTTGAAGGTAGCCTGCGGAAGGTGCAGCCGAAAGCAATTGGGCGAATACCTCCGTCTTTTTTATTAAAAGCGCAGAGGTGTGCCCCGAACAGAAATGATTTGAATGAATCCGAAATAGTCCCTTCAAATGAAAAATTGCAAAATTTAGTTATTTCGCACAACAATGTTCTGCCGACGTCTCCGACGAACACGCTGACCAAATCTTTGAGATGTTGAGGAGTTAATCCGTCGATGCCGCCTGCAGATCCATTGGGAAACGACACGATGGCGACTAAAGTATCTTCAATTTGGACTTGAAATTTAAAATCAGATAATGTAGAGGGATTTAGAGACAAGGTGGTTGGAGTGGCAGAAGGGTGTTTATCACGCAGGCTTTCTAGAGTCTCGTCATTGTTGGGAGCAAGAGTGTCGTCTGAGAAGAAAATTCTGTCCTCAGGCGAAGGTCTACAACACTGCACGGGATCTGGCAGCGGAGGCGGCTGTGGCTGCGGCGAAGGTGTATCCTCGTCACTTCCAATCGGAGTGAGATTCACTTCTCGCCACGGTGAATGGAGAAATGATTGCTTAATAACAACTTTATAAATAACTACAACAGATCATTTGTCATTAATGACATTAGTAATTGGACTTTTACAAATGTTTTATTCGTAACTAAATTGGTTCTTCCGGTACTAATTTAATCGTCGGCGCGTCAGTCACATGTCAATTATTCTTGTTGTAAAAATGTTCTGTGATAAAATAATGATGTAGCGAAAAGGATTGTTCTGTGATGTTATAGTAATAATATTTGGTAAACAAATTATAGAATAGAATATATTTAATCATTGGCATTTGTTCTTATTGTGTGACCATTTTCGTGATTAAAATGGTTTTTTAATCAATTTTAAGGCGCCCAATTCTAAAACACGGCACTGGTGAGCTGTGTAGCAGGCCTGTGACTGCGAGTTAATTTGTAAGCTTTTTATAGACTCAGTCTTGACCGACGCCGAGTTGACGACAACATGGCGCAGTGGCGAGCAGCGGCCAACTATGTAGCTATAAAGGGAATATTTCGCAGGAAAATTATGAAAACGGGGTTTATTTTTACCTTTTTGACCAATTATCGTTTTTATCATTTTCCTGCGACAACTTTACATTCTTGATATTTTATAATGTAATTATCTTCATATCTTAATTAACCGGCAAAATAGCAAATATGTTGAGTTGAGTTCTTTACGAAAACTCCAATGATTTAGACGATAGAAATAACTCTGAATTTTCGTGCTCGTTGCGCTCGCGCTGTTGAATTATCATAAACTTCTACGATAACGTTTAGGATGATGTCTCACTTACTACTCTGAGAGGAATAGCTCCGAATGTTCGCGCTCGTTGCGCTCGCGCTTTTGAATTATTGCTAGCCTCTACGATGACATTTACAATGATGTTTCACTTACTACTCTGATAGGAATAGCTCCGAATGTTCGCGCTCGTTTCGCTCGCGCTATCGAATTATTGCTAGCCTCTACGATGACATTTACAATGATGTTTCACTTACTACTCTGATAGGAATAGCTCCGAATGTTCGCGCTCGTTTCGCTCGCGCTATCGAATTATTGCTAATTACTACAGTGACATTCGAAATTATTATTATGTTTTACTCACCCTTCTGATAGAAGTAGCTATAAAATTGGTAGATGGAAGGTTTTTGATACAAAAGCTAAGTACAGATTTGCATATGGCCAAATAGACCATCCTCAACGTATTATTGTCGGAAAAGTCACCCACTTCTCTGAAAATTTGTAGCGTTTTACCTAGGCGGAGGACCACCTCACCTCAGTGGCGTAGCGGATAAAGCGACAGCACTTCCTCCCCCTCAAAAAAAAAAAACTGAGCTGGTGGTCGATCTTAATGACCAGAGATTTATTTTATAAATCTTTCTGTTCTATCAATTGGCAGCCTGAGAGAGCAGTCGGACTGATGGCTAAGAAGTTCATACATAGTCTCTGCCAATCGTTTTCCGCCAAAGATGGATGGGAAGAGCCGAAGATCGCGCTCATTGGCGTTGCACTGAGAGAGGCCTACGACGAGCAGTGAACGAATATAGGTAGACGTTGAAGTAGAAATATTTCTTATATGCATAGTACTCAGATATATGTATGAATGACCTAAGCTTCATAACTGGCGGAAGAAAAAAGGGGCTCATAAATTGCATAGCCCTACTGCATGCTATTCAATTGACCTCTCATGTTTCAAGCAGATGTGTGAGAATCGGACTATACATACATTTTAGATAGGTATTAATTAAATAAGAATAAAATACAAAAGATATATAATCAGTAATGAGGAATGCTGAAATAGGTAGATAAAATGTAAACCAGGTGGAAAGAAAATATCAACACATGATTTTCCCGTGGAATACAAACTACGAGTAGAGGAATTCTAAACATGCTTCATGGCTAATAACGGGTCGAGTACAAATGTAGAAATACACAGAGCGTAATGAGATTTCAGAATAGAACTGAATAACTGAGGCCACGATTCCATATACGAGTATGTAATACAAAGAAATAATATAACACTTTACCGCACGCAGTCCTGAGAGCTGACACGAGACGCTCTGGTTCAGTGAATGTCTATTTTATTATTATTTTATTCTCGTGTTTTTATATTACCATTAGAATCTAGCGGACAATATTTTTAAGGAAATATAAGGGAAACTTTTTTTAAAGATGCCATTGGTACAAATCTAAAAGGGATCAATTTACTGCTTTTTGGGAGTTCTTCTACTCATCACGCCGAAGAGTCTCATCAAATCTGCACCAAATATGGGACTAACTAAAAACTACTACATATCAAATAAAAAAACATCGAAATTGGATCTTAATAGGCGGAGATATTCCATAGCCTCCTTTTTGCCCCAATTAGCATAAAATCTCTGAAGACAAAAAGAAATCTAGAAAGTTTTAAAAACGGTGTACTATGTTGAAATATATGACCTGTAGAGGAGTACCAAAAAACTGATGGACGAAAGCAAATTTTACTAGACTTGGAGCAAAGACGATTTGCTCGCTCGCTCAAATTATATGCGAAAGTTTATGTATAAGTGGGTCTGTGTGGTGCTAGTAAGCTATAAAGACTAGCATTTGACTTCTAACTCATCTGGTGTTAAGGGACGATGAGGTCAAATGAGGTAGGCACGCTACGCCTAGAAGGGAGCTGCCCCATAAAGACAGTTTTTTTTATTTGACTGAGTGACGAGACGAGCTAGTCGTTTACTTGATGGTAAGCGCTACGCCTGCCCATAACAGTTACAGTGCCACCCAGAACTTTGCATTTCATATTTATACAAAATGATTAATACAACTAGACACTGCATCTCTGCCATAGTGGTTATTAAGAACATACTCGTAGTTGTTCAGAAAGCTTATATCATGTATGTTTTTGACGAGTCATAATTATTTGTACCCATCGTTGATATTTTTTATAAAAATATAATTAATGATACTATGTACAAATTATGATAATAAATGTTTCTATTTTTCTATTCTATTCATAATCTTGCGCGGCACTGCACTGCGCTCATCACCCTGAGACATCGGCTCTAAAGTTTCATATGCCAAGTAATTTCGCTGGAAACAGTGCCCTTCAAACCTACTGCTTGGTGGATGAATATCTGGTAAAGGTATCTCTGGCTGCTGGAACTCCCCGGCCGATAGGGGTTTGGCGACAGATTTTCCGCTTGAGACTGGTATTATGATGATGAAGTCCTCCTTGAAGTATCCGTCAACGGCGAACCCTGTTAGCTCCTCAACTCCCTGTTAGCTCCTGTTACTCACTTAAATCAACTCATGCGCAGATGAACCTTGGCTAAACTACGGACTACGAGACTGGTATAGCTAGAATAGAAAGACACTACCGGTGCTAATGTTTTTCTTTGTTGAAAGCTATTTTATTCCCGAATGGCAAATATGTTTTTCGGACGGATGTTCGAGTTTGTATGCACTTATGTATGATCCTTAGTCGTGACCTGCCTTTATGGCTTGATGCATTTTGATATATGAGGTATCATTCGATTCCTCTTAATCACGGGAGTGTCAAAGGTTAAAAACTGCCAAAAAAACAAAATGGCGGCCTAAACAGCCTTATTGCCGGTGCTGGAGACAGTGTAATATTATATGTTAGAATTAATTAACTTATTAAAGACAAAAATAAACAATATATACAAGTATTGTTCGCAGTTGGGGGTTTTCTTTTATTAAGACGTTTTTATTAGCTTGCTATGTATGTATCTATGTACTTATTATGTAACGGAATTTTTGAACGTGATCTTCCCCTTTCATAAAGTTGGATTAATTTGAAACTTTGCACACTTATCAAGGACCGATGACAATATTACTATGACCTACTAATATTATTCATATTACTTATTTAAGCCTACTTCTCTACTTCCCTACCCGCTTTCCCTACTTTTATATTATAAATGCGAAAGTAACTCTGTCTGTCTGTCTGTCTGTTACGCTTTCACGCCTAAACTACTGAACCGATTTAAATGAACTTTTGTACAGGGGCAGTCTAGAGCCTGAGAAAGGGCATAAGCTACTTTTTAATACAAAAAAGGGGTTGAAATAGAGAATCAAAGTTTGTATGGAAGTTTCGTTATTTTTAAAGCTAGAAGCTTGCAACTTATTTTTTAGGCTTTTGAAGAGATACAAATAAAAATGGCATTCAAACTTTGTAAAAATTGTACCCTTAAGGGGGTAAAATAAAAATAGGGGATGAAAGTTTGTATGGAAATGTATAAGGTTTCGGCTAAGCCACTGCACCGATTTTAAAAATTCTTTCAGTAATGGAAAGCTACTTTAGCGACTAATTATCAACGTGTGACATAGGCTATATTTTATCCCCGTATTCCCACAGGAACGGGAACTACGCGGGTGAAATCGCGGGGCGCAGCTAGTATAAAATAAATTATAGGAAAAAAAACACGCTTTAATAGTTATTTTTACTTTTTTGTTTCATACTTGGGGTTAGCTGGTTTCTTATCTATTCCTAGCGCCATCGTGCGATCCGAAGATGGCACCAGCTAAGCAATCATCATCTTTGCTAGTCTAATGAGGCGAATTTTTATTTAATAAATAAAAAAATATTTTATAGATATATCAGCGAAGAAATTTATTTTATAAATATATCAGCTTTCTGCAGTTCTTCGCCATTATAATCTTTAACTTTGCCAAATTTCATAATCCTCCGTCCGCGCAATTTTCGTTTTTTTTTTTTCGGGATCACAAGGTTTTGCTTTACGTATTAATATATAGATATACAACTTTGTAAACGTACATGTATACGTTAACAGTTTCTGCTCTATTTTGTTATCGTTAAACATATAAAATTATAAATATAAAAAGCGTCACACGAGAAGATAAATTGAACTAAACTATTAAAATATTTTTATCGAAGTAATGTGTCGGAGTACCTACTAATGAGATAATTAAGCTTCCAAGCTCTGTAATAGTCAATTAATTCTTGGTCCATTCATTTCGCTTTGAAACAGTAAGCGACAGAATCAATGATGATGTGGTGTTTAATTTACGCACCAAATTCAATTGTAAATATTGGATCCATTTTTGTTCTTGATGTATATTAAAGATCATGCCTTTTTTATTATGTGTTTTTTTTATTATTTGTTTACATGCCTTATGTGATATTGTTTTGTTTAATGTTATATCACAATATTGTCATTAGAATAGTTTATTTCTATATTGTATATTAGTGGCTTAAAAAAAATATGAGTGGTGGCATTAGTCACCACTTGAAAGGGAAATATCTTTATTCAAACTCAAACCTTAATTAGATAATAATCATTAGTTTCGTAGATCATATTTTGACTTATTTTAGATATTATTTTTGACGTGTAAAAGTGCAATATTTTGCATATCTATATATATAAAAATGTTATGTTGGTTTGTGTACGCTTCAAAAACTCAAAAAGTTCTGCACCGATCGAGCTGAAATTTTAGCATGATATATAATCCGCATCAAGGATTGTTTTTATCTATTTTTTTCATCAGTGACATATCAGCGAATGTGCGAATGTGCCACAGCGGAGCGTGGCAGGGTACAGCTAGTTTACAATAAATGATTTGAGTTTTGAGTTTATTGAAAACGCAAACATGTTTAGCACCCTCTTGATATCTCTACGCTTCCCTCGGGAGCTCGCCCTGCGGCTGGGGGCTACAAATCTAGGGCATCGATCGGGTACAGTAGAGTACCTAGCATTGTATCGGGTTGTGATCCTGCATCGCGATGACAGATTAAGCAGCAGTTACATTAAAACGATACCTCCGAAGTAACTCGTATCATGCTACTAATACCACAGAATAAGATCAAATTCATTTATTTGCTCCCGTGTGGTCTTACAAGAATTATTTTTGAATGTTTGAGGCGTAACACGTTAACAATTATTATGGTATGCAACTGATATGTATTTAGTATTGTATTTTGTATGGCGTGAAACAGAGGAGGCCTATACCCAACAGTGGGTGGATACGGGCTGAATAGATAGATAGATAGATTGTATTTTATCTATCTATATCTATATATATAAAAACGTTATGTTGGTTTGTGTACGCTTCAAAAACTCAAAAAGTTCTGCACTGATCGAGCTGAAATTTTAGCATGATATATAATCCGCATCAAGGATTGTTTTTGTCTATTATTTTCATCAGTGACATATCAGCGAATGTGCGAATGTGCCACAGCGAAGCGTGGCAGGGTACAGCTAGTTTAAATATATAAATGAATCCCTATTTCGTTTGTTCAAGGCATCACGCGTGAACGGGTTGAAGGATAGCGCTAATTATGTTTTTTTATATTTGTCATTACCAGGATAAAGTTTCTATGAAATAAAAGATTAATATATATTTGGGATGTTGTACACTTAACCTAGACACTCGACTGAATGCTCTTTCTTTTTGCTGAAAGAAAACTCTTCATAGGGTTAAGCTCGCCTTTGTACATTAATTTATTATTAAGTTCTCTGTATATATGCTTGATGTGTATAATAAAGAATATAGAATATATGGATTATGAAAGTTGCGCGGGAAATGGTATATTTTTTTAATTATTTGTTTTTCCTGCCATCTTCAGTTGTTCATTTTCGTGTATGACATGGGCTGTTTTAACCTGTGAAATGCAGAGCAGCTAGTGATAATATAAAATTTTAATAAAAGTGTCACAAAATCATTAACAGAGTAAAAACAATCCATGAGCCAGCCTGTCAGTTTTATCCCAAACTGTTTGACGGTTAAAAATTTTATTGCCACTGGCAATTAATTAAATATTTTTACTGGCTTCAAATACACTTTTCGCTTACATAACTCCGTTTTTGTAATTGGAAGAACCAACTTATTAGGAACAAATACAACAATATTATTTCCAAGCTACGACATGAAAACAGCCTTATGTTAAACACAGTTATCCTTGTAGACAAACTGTAAAACATATAGGACACTTGTTGAACTCACTAAGTTTCACCAATAATAACAATGACTTTATAATGGTCAAAACTCAAACCAAGCAAGCAGGCCAAAATAATGCGCTTTTACAAGTCCAACACTTAAGTCTCTACATAGAGAAAAATAAGAAACAAATGTCATTTCCCTTTCAATTAGTGACTCACGCCTGAATCTCGCACAGGAAAAGAAAACTCCAATAACTCTACCCGGCGCTACTTACAATATAAAAATAATCTATTCAATGACAATACCGGTAGGCAGACCACCAGCCCGCTGGTCGAATGACCTTGTCAAATTAGTCGGAAAGCAATGGATACGTCTCGCACAGGACCGGAATAAGTGGCGTGAAAAATTTTATTATTATTAATTAATTTTTATTTTAATTTTATATTTAATTATTATATTAATAATATTAATATTAATATTTAATTTTATTTTTATTTAATTTGTGAAAAAATTATAGCGTGAGTCTTACGGCGCGGTCATACAATACCTCTTCTTCGCTCTTTCGCTCCGCATTTCGAGCAATAGACTTATACTATACATACTTAACTACTTACTTTTTTACGTGCTTTGCTTTTTTTATAAATAATAGCTATTTATGAACAAATATTTCATGAGGTTGCCCTTCATGAGGTCAGCGTCGGCGTAAATGATACCCTAGCCTGCTTTACCTAAACAAAGGAATATAATATGGTGCGGATGTGTGCCAACCTGTGTGTATCTATACTCAGACAAAGGTAATAAGTAGGTACTATATGAAACTTCTTTCCAGAATAATGGGACTCTATTTCCTTCGTCTTACTTCTAGCTAGTTAAAATTCTTCCAGGCTAGGTCCCATAACGATTTTTTTCTTAATGAAGGATGTGTGGTTTTAGTTTCTAGGTCATTGCGGTTGGTCTCTAATTGGCTGCTCCTATGTTTAAATACGTAAAACATTTCGATCAAGATTTAGTTATAATGTGTTCAACATAGTAATAAAAGTTCACCGATATCCATTGAAAAGGAAAGTGAAATCGAGGTAACAATATACTTTATTCTCTAAGGTGTGGAAGCGAGAGGTATGTCATGCCGTTCTGCTCTCTGTCTGGGTCTTTGTTCGATGGAAAGCTGTAATTGCGTCATCACGCTTAAATCTATAAATAACTATCTTCAATAGTGTCTCTATTTTCCTTAAGGACTCCAAAACGGGTGGATCGATTGCGATGAAATTTTTTTCAGGTAATCTTCAAATTAGCTCAAATTACTAGTTTCTAGTGCTCCTGTGAAGTTTGGTAGCGATCGGATCGGGCTTTTCTTTTCTTTTTTTTTTACATCATACAAACATATGGCATTGCGACGAACGGGTAGGTACGGCTAATTCTATAAAAAATAACTTCGCCGAAAAAAACAGACATATTCGAAGTAGGATGGATTCTTTTCTTCATGGCAATGATAAGAAAGCTACAGGTCAGAAAATAGAGAGACATTGTTAATTAATAGTGGTCAAGGCTAGAGCGCCATCTGTTAGGCTGGTTTAGAAGTGTTTACAGAGCTGCAAGCAATGTCAAGCGCGGGGTACGGTACAGTTACTCTCTAAGCTGCTAAGTGCTTACTTCAGATTCAGTACCGTTATATCACACTGATGGCGCTAGTAGTTTTACCCGGTTCATCCGGGTCTTCAGTGGTCTGCAAAACCACGAGGGAACAAAATATCGAGATTTCGCGAAATAGCACTAAAATCTAGGGATAGCAATTTTGCTTTTATTACCTATGAACCTGTTACTTGTGTTTGTTTTGATACCTGTGTTCCTGTTTGAAGGGAAAATACTGGGCATTTGAGACTTTAGAGCCGATGTCTCAGGGTGACGAGCGCAGTGCAGTGCCGCGCAGGATTATGCAATGCAAAGTTCTGGGTGGCACTGTAACTGTTATGGGCTGGCGTAGCGCTTAACATTAGGCGAACGACTTGCTCATCTCGTCGCTCAGTTAAATAAAAAAACGGGTATTTCAGAAACCCCACAAGTCAAATAACTTTTAAGTGATTTTTTAGGCACTAAAAACAAGAAAAAATATTTTATATAATTAAAACATAATATTATTACTTAAACTTTCGATATTATTATTTAAACTTTCATAATTTTAATAAAATAAAGTGAGTTCAGAACAATTTTATTTATCATAAATAAATCAATAATCAGAAAAGTTATTTGCTTCTCCTGGAAAATTAACTTTGCTTCACTTATGGGGTTTTTGAAATATCCCATCCCTTATAATATGTTTAAATGAATGTACATACCTGGTTTATTTAGATTTTTTTTTTGTTTTTTTTTTTTATGTATTTGTGTTTACTGTTTACCCAAGCCACGTTTTTATTTCATAAGAGAGCGAGCAATACATTTTCAAATTTTGCAATCCAAAGTTCTAGCTAGGTGGTTATTACATTTTATAGGCGGAAAGACGCTCACTATCAGGTATATAATCTGCTCATCTCGCCACCTCTGTAAAAGCTTTCATTCATCTGCCGAGAGAAACAAGATTAGTAGCGAAAATCGTGTATACGAATTATATTTCAGAATTTTTTTCCGATGTTGAATGACAGGACATTATCGATGTTTATGCCGGTGAAACCGTAATCTAGATACCAAAGGAATAGCTTAATCATCCATTAGCATGTTCTAAATAAAATCTCCATTCACACGCAGAAGTATGGTGAAGCTTCCATTCACGCCATTTAACGAGATGGTGGCGTAGCTTGTGTGCACTTTACAATTTACTTTATAACTGTTATGGGCAGAGCTCAAATCTCTAATCATTAATTGCAAGTAGGCAATATAATGCACTGCTACAAGTTAACACGTCTCATAATAATATACATAGAGAAAAATGTAAAAACAAATACAATATCATCAAGCGGCGTAGCGCTTAACATTATTCTAGAGCAACGACCTGCTCGTCTCGTAACTCAGACGAATAATAAACAAACAACCCAACGACAACGGCCTATTAGCTTATTATGAATCCCACGACACCCTTGTGGCAGACGTCCCTAAATCTGGTAAAAATTGCTGTCATACGTCACTTTTAAAAATTGGCAAAATAAACTTTTGGGAGTTTTGGCGGGAAGCAGAAAATGTGACTTTCTTTTTGTATTTTTTTTCAATTTGTGTTCCCACCTGTGTTTGTGATGTTAATTAAACATTGAACGAGTACGAGCGTAGGCAAATGATACAACCCCAAAAAACATGCCATTTCACGTTCTCTCGAAGCTCCGAAGAATTTTCAGTAAAGCTCCTACCACTTAACGGAATCGTGACTCTCAGCTTTGACTACGAGTAGAATACCTAATAACAGGAACCCGACAGTTTGACTTGAAAATATCTTTAGCACAAACATTATTAATACTTGACACTGACTTAATGCGAAAATCGAGCGATGCCAAAATGAAAAAAAAAACTGATGTCCAATATGAATGCAGAATGCATTTTGGCTAATGCATAATTAGCGACAAGACTGTCCCTGTATGTACTTAGGGAATCAAACAAGATTTGATTCGATTAAAGATTCGTCACCAGATTCTTTTTTTATAATTTTTTTTTTTTATTAATATAAAGGTTTGCGTTTGATCACTATCTCACCTGATGTTAAGTGACAATGAGGTCTACGATGGTGCACGCTTACCTAGAAGTATCCTATTTACTCGTGATTTAAAGTCTTCCAGATTGTAACTATCGGGAAACAGACTCCGGCAAAGAGTTCCACTCCTTTGCGGTACGCATAATAAATGTAGATGCAAACCGCTTTGTAGGTACATATTGAATGCCTACTATGTAACGGTGGTGCATCGCCGTACTGGTTGTTCGATGATGGAATGGGCTTTGTGCAATTCCGTCGCACACTCTCCGAAATGTAACCGAATAAAGACCGATAGGCTGGCGAATCTGCGTCGCTGCTCAAGACTCTGCAGCCTCGCATCGACTTGCGCATTGTTGTCAATGAGCCTCTTGGGTCGCCTCTCAATCAAGTCCGGTACCTCAAGCTGATACTTGGCCGAACCGTCTCAAAAATGAGAGCAGTACTCCAAACACGACCGAACTTGCGCTTGATACAACTTAAGCAGCTGTTCGGGTGTGAAGTACCGTCTCACCTTTGAGAGGTCGCCCAATTTCTTAGCAGCAAGTTGAGCTCTTATGCCATTTTATACGCGTAAATTGATTCTTAATCACGGATACCTTTTTGAACTTGGTACATCGTTTGTTTTCGTGGTAGGTTCCGTAGCTGTTAGTAACGAAAGTTTCTGACATTTCCATACTTGAAACAGGCATCTCCCAACTTTCTATTTACTTTATACCTACGCAAAAGTTTCGTATTTTGAAGAAGTTCAGTTAAATTGTAATCGTACCAATAAGTTTCTTGTAAAAACATGTGTTCGTAATTTTCACTCGCTTTTTGGCGAAGGAAAACATCGCGAGGAAACTATCTAACTAGAGAATTTTTCAGAGGTATGCGATCCACCAATCCAGAGCGGGCATCCGTGGTGGATTATACCCTAATTCTCTTCATGAAATCGACACGAGACCCGTACTGAACAGTGGGCGGATATGGGTTGTGAAAATAATTCATACAATTACATACAGACATTCCTACCCCCTTGGGATAGGCTGAGACTAAGTATAATGTACCTTTCCACATGCTGCGATCCCAGCGGAAAGCAGTACACCAACTCCCTGACACCCTCTGCTGATTTCTGGGACTCCAGACCAATAGGCTGTGTAGGGTCCATGCGTGGTGGCGTCACAACCTTTCCGCCTGGTCTCATTCACACAAAGAACATCAATCCGTCTGTTACTCACCATCTCGCATATTCTATATCTGGTAACACCGCAGTTGTATTTTTCCTTACTCGCGGCAAATTATGAATAACACCATTGTTGTCTTTTCAGCAGTGAACGTGTTAAGGCGGATGAAACCGCGGGACGCAGCTAGTACTATTATAGTCAAATTTCGTATTTTTGGATGTTTGTTACTCAATCACACAAAAACGACGGCAGGGATTTCAATGTAGTATAATGCCTGTAACGCGTATTTTTTCTCCGTAAAAAATCAACTGTAATACTCAACGCGGGTGAAACCGCGTGGCGCAACGAGTAATAAATAAATACGCGTCGCAAAATGCTCTGTAAAGATCATTAGGCACGCCTATCTATGCGCTATTAGTCCACTCCAGTGCGATATAGGGATGGGAATGGGATATTGGTATCCGTAGTAGTGGGAGGCCTTTTCTGCAGGGACCGCCTGGGGAAGTACCTTTGCCAGATATATTCATCCTACAAGCGGTCATGTAAAAAACATTATTGTGTTCCGGTTTGAAGGGCACTGTTTCCAGCGAAATTACTGGGCATGTGGGACTTTAGAACCGATGTCTCCGAGTGACAAGCGCAGTGAAGTGCCGTGCAGGATTTTGTAATGGAAAGTTCTGGGCGACAATGTAGCTGTGATGGGAAGGCTTACGACTTGATCGTCTCATTACTTCGAAACATAATATAATAAAAAAATCTATATTGAAACTGGAAATCCAAAATTTAAAAAATAACAGACTTTAATGTAATAGCCAAAGTGGAAAAATAGTGACAAGCAAACGCAGAGGCACGCATTCTGTATTTATATTCTCGACCTATCCTTCATCATTAACCCATATCAGCCCATTGCTAATGTCTTCCGTCACTTTCATGGGGCAGGTCAGCCATAATCCACTACGGGGGCCTGGTCCGAATTAGTGGATAACAATCCTAGCTCTGAAACAATTCTCGGGAAGGTATGTGGATTTTTCCCTGCACCGAGAAGTCATAATTACGTTATACAAGAAACACGTTATTTGTTACGTGCGCGTATTGGGATTTGAACTCACGATCCTCTTCTTGGAAGGCGGACGTTCTTTCACTAGACTTTCACCGCAACCTATCCTTATCCGTAATTATTCGTATCCGATTTCGGAACTGTATATTATTATGCGTGACATCCCTAGAGACAAGTGCGTTCGCGCTGAACCTTCCACCCGTCGAGATAAACGCACCTGCGGGGCAGCCACTCGAAACGCACCACATCCCGGAATAGTCAGCCGTGACCTGATGCTGCAACCGTTCTACCTAACTGCATTTCACGCAACACTCGGATATTATATTATAATACAAACTAGATTAATGAATTATATTTGGGATAGTTAATTACAGTTTGAGTTGCCTTTTCTGCTAACAGTTTCCGATTGAACAATGGCTAACGTTACGTTTCAACAAGTGAAATCGGTTCCAAATTTATTTAAAACATGAATAATGTTATTAATTACACAAAGCAATTATAGGAACCGTTTTTATTTTATTTTTTATTTGACTGGGTGACGAGACGAGCTTGTCCTTCGCCTGATGGCAAACGCTGCGACCGCTCATAACAGTTACAGTGCCACCCAGAACTTTGTATTGCGTAATCTTGCGCAGCACTGCACTGCGCTCGGCACCCTGAGATATCCGCTCTAAAGTCTCTTTATGCCCAGTAATTTCGCTGAAAACAGTGCCCTTCAAACCGGAACACAGTAATGACACACAGAGAGAGTATATCCCACAGGTACCGTTTAGTTTTACGAGATTAAAAGTATACTCTGTCTTCACTGACGGACGTACTTCCGAAACGCTGCCTGGTAGAGTAAATGGAATTTCCTTTTTTTGTACGAGATTCAGGCATTTCACTTGAAAGGGAAATGTCTTTTTTCAAACTTAAACCCTTAGTTAATCATTAGTGTAGTTTCATTAGTAAGCATTTATGACTTACTTTTATTTTTCTTGTAAAAGTGTAATATTTTGCCTGCTTGCAATAAATGATTTGAGTTATGAGTTTTGAGTTTTGATACTGTCTGTGTTCCTTTCATTCAAATCCGTTCAGTTTTTGTGTGATTGAGTAAAACACACAATCATAAATATTATTATAGTAAGATAGTCGGCGAGTCCTTTAAAAGAATAACAACTGTTTATCGCGATAAAAATCAATAAAAAAACAATTTTCCAAATCGGTTGACAAATGTTGGATCATTCATTAAAAAAAAATAGAACCGAATACAACCTCCTCCTTTTTTGAAATCGGTTACAAAGTAAAGAGATTACATTTAACTTCTGTCACAGAATAAATTAGTAGGTACTACTTTCGTTGCCAACAATTTCAGGCAATTCATTGTAACATTCATTAAGATCAGAAGACGTACTTACCAAGTATATATCATTGGCCGAATTGGCCGATT
Source organism: Campaea margaritaria (assembly GCA_912999815.1). Lineage (NCBI taxonomy): Eukaryota > Metazoa > Arthropoda > Insecta > Lepidoptera > Geometridae > Campaea > Campaea margaritaria. The sequence goes on from OU538788.1 coordinate 16,791,198, forward strand.
TCAATCATTTTTAATTGAAATCGATTGACACAAGCTTAATGGAATCGTCCCAATGTTGTTCGGAGAAAAGCAAGTAGGTCGCCAAACAAACTGTACATCTACCCACTGCAATATAAGTTTATCTGTGGTACTGTCTCACCTCGGACATTCCAGATACAAGCTGCCACGAACACTTAAATCCATCCAGTTTAAGGCCTTTAACTGAACTGCCACCACCAATTAAGCGTTCATAAGTCGACCAGAGACATTTATCCAATGAGATCGTGACAATTTGTTTGCATATATGGGAATTTATATGGCTCCATCTCATTCTCTTCAGTCTATTTTTGAGTGACGTCACGTCACGTTTGCCATTTATGAGTGTGTGGTGCCAATCTAGGGCGTTCAGTTTAAGGCCTTAAAATGAACTGCATGGAATAAGAATAAGTACGTGGTTACCCCCCTGATATGACAACTCACACACATAAGCGACCTGTGTACACGCGCCAAATGTGTGTGTAAGTACTTAAAGATACTACGCGACCGAAGCAAAACACAACTCTCTACTATGAAGGTTCATACCAACCCGTTTGTCTATACGAGTACATTTGGGTACAGTATACTTATAGCCCGATTGTCCTCCGGATCGCGGGTAGAGGTGCGGGGAAGCGAATCTCGGGGGGTGTAGTGTCTATTCTGTACGTAATACTATAAGGTCTTCTGCGCTTATTAGCCCATGATCGTAAATGACGGCTGTTACCCAAGAGAGGTCACAAGAATCATTACACATCATTATCATCGCCATCACAAGCCACATCCACCCACCGCTGGGCAAGGTTCTCACGTCTTCTGTGAGGAGGATTAGGCCAGAATCCACCACGGCACGTCTGTATCATTAGATAAGATACTATATTTACGTGACAGCTAGAGACGAGGGCGGGCGACGTATGATTGCATCGCTTCCGGCCCGCAATTGCCGCCCTGCTCCGTATGTAACTTTGCTCTTCATCATGTTTGGAAATTTTAGGTACTGGCTATAGTTTGGCAGAGCTTTGGAAACAATGTGATTGTGTTTGCGTCATATAGTTATAGTTCTGGAGCGCTGTTCCTCTGCGCGAATCGCTTTGAGCACGGTCGCGTCTTATTTTCGTTCCACAATAGAGATATCTCTGGTATACCTACTAAATATAAATAATGAAATATACTGACGAAATGAATTATACAAAATTTTTAATACAACTAGACACTGCATCTCTGCCATAGTGGTTATTAAGAACATAGTTGTTGTTCAGAAAGCTTATATAATGTATGTTTTTGACGAGTCATAATTATTTGTACCCATCGTTAATATTTTGTATAAAAATATAATGAATGATATTATGTACAAATTAACTTTTGTAAAACTGACCGACGTCTCTATTTAACATAACTATGAGAAATTCTACTTTTTGATTCTACAATTGCATCTGATTAAATGACGAATTAACTCAAGATGAAGCTCTGCCCAAAAAAACAAACAAATTGCAGTCCGTTTATTCATCACTGCTGGATGATCCGATCTTCGACTCTTCTCGTCCAATCTTTGCCAGTCTTTGCCACCTATCCGGCAGGCGTCTACCACGACGTTGCCCAAAGGCGGTGTCCACTCTAGGACTCGTGTACCCCATCGGTTGCCGGTTCTTCTAGTAATGTGACAGCCCACTGTCTCTTCAGCTCGCTGCCGTTGACAGTAATAAAATCAATAAGATGTATACGAGTACATCATCGTCGTCATCATCATCATCAAGCCACATCATCCCACTGCTGAGTGCGGGCCTTCCCTCACTTTTCGTGAGGAGGATGAGGCCTTAATCCACCACCGGTATGGATCGGTAGATAACAGCCCCGAACCTACCTCCGAAATTATTCTCGGTATGCGGGCTTCCTCGCGATGTTTTCCTTCACCGAAACGCGAGTAATAATTACGTAGGTTTTACAAGAAACATATTAGTACGGGCCCGCACAGGAATTTTAACTCACGACACTCTTCTTGGAAGGCGGACGCTGTCCAATTAAGCTACCACCGCTGGTATAGGTACCTAATAATAAAATGAACGTTTGACTTATTTTTATAACTTCGTAGAGGTAGACAAAGAGTCCAGGTAATGATTTATGGAATAGTAGTAGAATCTTTGGCTTCCCGATATTAATGGGGATTTGGCAAAACGTTTGACAAAAATCAACCTTGCAATTGAGTGTGGCAATGCCGCCAACTTTCGGGGCACATTCCCCTCTAGCAACGATGTTTTGCATTTTTACTTTTCTATACACGTGTAAAATTTCATGAATATCTGATTTATTAGTTTTCCACTTTTTAATTTCTTTTACCGTGATAATTTAATAACTATCTTTCCGTTTTTAATTATGATCTATCTCTGTATAGTTTTCTTGAATGGAAAGCTTAGCGCGTAAAGGCACCTTTTTAATATACCTTTACCTATTTGTTCCTAAATATATCACAATTCGCAACTTGAGAATATTAAATGACAAAATTATACTCAGCAAGAAATACAATGAAAGTATTTATAAATGAGGTGCATAATGTTAATGAAATAAGCAGCGGATCTGCTTCTAAATAATTAGATATATTTCCGAGTTCGGTGTTTTATGTTAATTACTTAACAGAATAGTATAATAAAAAAATACTAGTCATTCAAACCTATATTTTGTTATGTTGTGTTATGTTATTTATGTTGATATCGATTAGGGCCAGCTTTTTTGAAATTTAATGAGACATACAATCGCGTTGCAAGAAAATCGCCGTGCACTGAAAGCTGATAAAAAATTCTGAGGAAACAAAGATTAAAAAAAAAATACAGACGAATTGATAACCTCCTCCTTTTTTGAAGTCTTTTAAAAAGTAAGGGCCAATGCTGTACAACGGAAAATAATGAGACATTTCGACAATGGACTTCGTGACCTCGCTGCATTTACTGATGACCTATATCCAGACTAACGACTTAAGTACTGCTAAAAAACCTAACTACTAACGATCTAGTTATTGAAGTTAGTGTCCGATACACCACAAAGCTTTTTTCGCTGGGAGCAATGCCTTAAGTACACTTAGGTAATGAGTGGCAAACCAGTCAGACCCTATTCTGTAGTAGACCGAGTGGCCATCACGCAAGGATTTTCCTCGCGCTGTCTATGGCTTTCCCGCACTAACTTGCTTATCCAATCGGCGAGTCAGTCAATAGCGTCACCCCACAGGTTTTTAAACTGCGTTTGTGTTATTACCTGGATAGATTGAAAAATAGCCGCATAATTATGTTGTACTTACAACACTTGCCTACGTTAGTCTCTCGGACTATTGGCATTTCGCTGTTATGCCACTGCAGTTGTTACGTGTAGTCCAGTCACGAATCTTATAGTGTATGTGTACCAAAGATATACGTGCCTACCTACCGTGCTACGGCAAAAAGTCTCTCGCCCGGAACTCAGCCAAAAATTTACTCTGTCGTTTTCAAAGTGAAATATTCCAAACGTTTTAAAAGCTCTTTGCGCAAACCGAAATATGCGCTGGAACGTTTCAGATGGGAATGTATGTGCAATAGTTCGAATTCCCGCAAATATCAGTGACGGTATATGAGTATCCTGTCGGATTGGAAGAGATGATAAATTCCTTATCTTATTGCGTTTTGAAGCCACGCCTCATCACTACATATACTCTTGAAACATTAAACGGAAGCCTTGAGTCTTGCAGTTCACCAACTTCATTTTAGCGAAGGCGCTACCGAAACTAATGTCTCTAAAGTGCGTAGGAACGAATATTTTTATAAGTCTAAAAACACAACTGACTTGTAATGATTCACATTTTAGTACCCAAGGAAATATTTCAGCGGGATTTCTACGTCATCAGCATCACTTCGGTAACAAATAGATTTCTTTAACACTAAAATAAAGTCGATAAACTCTGCACGAGTTTTCCAAATAACACCACCGATAAGCACAAATCGGGAAGTAATTCAAGTTGCTACGAAAATACTACGCGTTCTGCTAAGTAAAAAAGTTCGGCTTAACTTGTTTTAAGCACTCCCGAAAGTTTCAAAAACCGTAAAAAGCTGTTAATTTTTGAAATCCACATACCGCTCTTGCCGACGGAGGGTGCTCCGACCACGGCCACTTTCACTTCGGACAGCGAGGACTTCTTACGACGTATCCCGCGCGACGTCATGATCTCGCGTCCACCACGGCGGCGCGGTGCGTCCGCTGAATGTTGCCAGAGCGGCGTTCCAGCGCGTACTCTGAACAAAGCCCCCGCGCCCGCGCGCTCGCTATAAATACCCGAAGCGACAGTTCTGAGTTCTGACATCGGCCCCGTGTTAATGGGTCAAGATCTGGCCAAGATCAGAGTCGTGCAAATAGGCATGTTTACGTCGCCGGCTTCCTCACGGCGGGACACCACGTGTGCGTGGCGGCAGGCCAAACCCATTTCGGGCATACTGCTGTGTTTTTACATGTTCCAGCGGTTAATGCGCGGAATGCACGCGTGGGCGATACCACTCGAGACATGGCGACTGAGATCAATTGCAATCCGTCTGCTGGGTGTAAAAGCATTTCGCTAGCAATAACTCAGTAAAATGTATAAGCACAAAAAAGATTCCTTTTTGGTACAATTTTTCTCATCTAGGACAAAAATTGATTTTCATCCCGCACATTACCTAGGTCAAGATACATTCTATAAGCCATTAATTATAGTAAACACTTTATAAGGAATATGTCTAAATGTGACGAGTTCCGCAGTCCAAACTTGTCCGATTACATCTCCACCAAGGTTTAGGTACTGTTCAGTTCTGGGAAAATCCAAAGGCATTCAGTATGTAGTTATACAATAGTTTACGTAAACAAAACCGTTGACTCTACAATACCGACTTTGTGATATTGTTTGGGAGAAAAGCAACCTAAGTTTGAAAGACAAACTTTTAACGCTTTGTGCTTTGATTAAATTATATATAAACAGCCACGAGTACCTACGAGTATAACATACAATATTGTAGACTTCAATACGATACCAACAAAACCTTTTTACTTTTACTTCTTATAAATCACAAAAGAGGTACATCTAGAGGTATACCGTTCAGGGCCTGGTTAACCTTTACGCTAATTAGGCTGCAGCCTAGGGCGCGAGGATCGGGGGAGGGGGGGGGGGGGGGGGGGGGTGCTGAAATCGTGTCTTCGCATGCACTATTAATCTAGCATCATTGCTCTACCCTACGTATTTCGACTAGACCGAAACAATTTGAGACAAACCGAGACAAATTGGAGGGGGGGTGTCCTTATAATAAGCCTAGGGCGGTCAGAATTCTTGATCAGTCACTGCTTTCGTTAAGCAAAAATGTTCTCTATTGTTAGTACGAAGAAATAAAGACACTAACTACTTCAATGTTTTCGTCAAAAAGCACCTACCAACCTGTACAAGACGGGATCATACTGGACTTGAAAACAAATCGATTTTATAATATTAATCAAAATAAATTATTGCACAGGCTAGGGAACCGCAGCCAGATGTAATATTTGTTATACAGCCAATATATCATTGCTCAAGCATGTAGCGTTGAAAAACAATTTCATGGTCTTGTAATTATTGTTCACGTTTGAAGATATATTATTGTGTTATTGCGTCTTACAGACGTAACAAGGTTGCTCTGAACTGTTATAATTGAGCCGAATCAATTCGCCGAAGCAGATCAATAAAATTGTATTGAATACGTAAGAAGAGAAAGTGCATTTGAAAAACATACAAATTATTGAAAAGTAGATAGGTGTATCCTGCTATTGTGTCCCAATTTTCACCCTCCAACTGCTGAACCTTGGAAAACAAATGCACTTCGAGAAAAACAAAAGTTCTAATACTTAAAATAAGGCCTTTGAGAAAAATTAATTTCATAATTTACCAACAGTCAGTGGAGCATACAAGTACATTTTGAAAGCAGTGCCTTGTCGATGTACACCTTTAATTTTTTTATTTTTTTATTTGACTTAGTGACGAGTCGAGCAAGTCAATTATTTTTTTTGTCCATATACTGGGCACCACCATTGTTTTTCTGTGAGTTGCCTATTCCTCATCATAAATAACAAACTTGCTTGAAAAATTAATTATCAGAGACGACGTTTCCATAAAATGGTTGAGGTCACGATATTAAATTGCCTGCTAAGTATATTCTTTCATCGGGAAGCTCTCGTTTAAAATCGATTTTAAACTTGAACTTGAACTCGTCGCTTCTGCTAGGAAATTGCATTCTTCTGCCACAGCCGACAGAATTTAATTTAACCTCGAGGGCTCAAAAGGTCGGAAGATGCGCCACGTGCAATGGAATTTGTTCATGATCAACCGAGCCGGGTCCGACCCGTGGCCACGGACATAGAAGTCCATTTATGTTTAAAAGGCAGTGAGGTCATAGTTTGTTCGTGCTACGTCTACGTAACGAAAACTACTGAGAACGAATGATCACGGAGCGATGATTTTTCGAGCCATCTTTGAAAGAATTCAATAAGTTACAATAGCACATACACTAGACTAGGACCATAGATGGTGACAGATGGCTAGGACACGCCACCGGAGCCTACTTTACTATCATAAATGAAACTTTAATTCTGTAATTTTTTTGTTTTGTTTTGTTTTTTGTTAATACGTATCTCGGCTCGGACCGGCCCGGCTCCATCGAAGATGATAGTATGCCGGCTCGGACCCGGCACGGTCGACCATAAATCTTCCTTTATCTGTTTCTACCTTATATAGTTGTGGGTATATTGTGGATAGAGATGGAACAAAAAAATGAGATGGACATTGGACACGGATAGTTAATAATCGGATATCCGATTGTTTCCAATAGGTTATCTGTTTTTGGTAGAAATTTATATTATATATATATTGTATTCCGAGTTCTTAGGTATCTATCACATTAAGTATATAATATTATAATAATGGAAATAACAATAATATCTAATAACACGCATAGGTAGGTATGAAATATAAATAAAAATAATAATGTGAAAATGTGGAGCACATTATTGTGTCTTTGATGGGTTATGGTAACTAATTCCATTAGGAATCAATTAGGCCATTTGATATCCGAAACATCTTCAACTTTTATATCGGTTACGGATACGGATATTTTGATTTTGAATTGCTGATGTTTAACATCCCTAGTTCGAAATAAAGTGCCAAATACATTAGCCGGAAAAATTTAATAATAATATGAATTATTACGTTGAAGCTTATTCGTTTATATTTGTAAAGTGGTTAGTGCGAGTGTGAATTGTTAGTAAGAAGTAGATAGGTCAGTCGAGGAAACAGTGTACTTTGGACCGGGGTGAATTGGAAACTGGAACACTTGAGGCTACTTTCAGCAGCGCCCACCTGCCACCCTTTATTGGAAACGGGCAATGGTCCCCACGAGACAGTCCATTTTACAGTGCGTGGTGGCCATTGGGGGTGCCCGAAAGGCTTTCATGCTCTTATTATGGTCCAGAACATAAACGTTGTGGTGTAGAATGGGACTGGGTCTCAGGTAGGGCTGCTGTCCATCCGGGATTCGATGGCGCCGCTGGCGAAAGCTAGTATTTAAATATTTTCAACGGCGTCCGGGGAAAGTCTCAATTTAGACCATTTTCAGGGGTTTTAAAATCTTTACCCGGTGTTGCCAATATAGGTGATAGCAGCCCTAGTGTCAGGGGTACTCCTGTAAGCTGAAACACACCGCACAGGGCACCTGACTTATCCTAGGACTTTTTATGCAATTAGAAGTTTTTGCTTGCTGTACAAGCACTACCTTTTGACACGTGTCAACTCACTCGACACTCTAAACATGCTCGACCTCACTCCGACACCAGCTCGACAGGAACCACGCTGTCATTTACATATTGTGCTAAATGCTAACGTCATGTTAATGTCCACCGGAAATTTAACATACGACGCCTGAAAAATCTACACTTGCCTCAAAATAAGAACAATCTACAGAAGAAATATTAACGGCAACAGCTGCTGCAGCTGTATAACAGCTTTCTTATATTCACATCGTACACATGAGAGTAAAACAAAAACCTTCTCATGGTTTTTATTATTTGAAAAATTATGATCTCAGTACCAGATCTCTGGTTATCTTTGGGGTTGTCTATTTGCTACTAAATTATGCCATGGCTCAAAAGCTTTGTGACAACTGGGGACAAGTTGCCAACACGGTATGGATTCCTTTTACTAAACTTCCATGGCACTTACCTTTAAGTAAGAATAGAGTTTTTAGGCGTCGTTGTATGCTGTGGCAGACTTCAATTTATGCATTTCAAAATATTTAGTAATACCATTCTCGTAAACAGCTCTAATTTGATAACTTCATTATCTTCATCACCATTCGCTGATATATTTCCAAAGCTGAGTCACCGGAAAATGCTTAGATGACAGGTCATCCATTATCCAATTTAGTTTCAATGTGTAAGTTTGTTTTTTGAACTCTCTTTACAACGCTACTAAATGTTGTTTTATGATTACATAGATACTTTACTTCCTGGAATAGAACATAGTATGATATCTATCCCGTAATATTTTTTTTTACTGCGTAGATAATAGACAAGCATTTGACCGCAGTCTCACCTGGTGGTAAGCGTCAACACGGTCGATGATGGAGCATGCTTGCCTAGAAGATACCTATTGAATCTCAACTTGAAGACTTTCAGATTATAGTTTTCGGGAAACATAGACGCTGGTAAGGTGTAATAATCAATATTAAACAGCTGATATCATGTGGGATAATAGTTAGCACAGATGAAACGGAAGAGCTCAGCAAGTAGGTAGTATAATTCATATTTACTATCACATATTCACTCCCTGCAGGAATGGGTGCTATGTGCCTATCAGGAACAACAAATAGGCCTTAATAGGGGTAAATAGATTTGTCATTGAAAACAAATAGAGCTGGATGACCAAGTCCCACTTGTGGCTCGTCCTAGCCTCTGACAATTATAGGCAAGTGGCGTCCACCATCATAATAATTTCCTATGACGTCATGGCATTGCCACTGCGATCCATATCCGTGGTTCCATAAATCTTGTTATATTTTTTAATCTTTTGTCTTTGCACAATTTGTGCGTATTTAACTAACGTATGTACTTACTATCTGCGCCCCGCGGTTTCACCCGCGTTTAAGAGGCTTATGGGATTTATTTTTACAAACATTGAATGTCATTTTTATTTACATCTAATAAAAAGCCTAAAAAATAATTTTAAAGTTTCTAGATACAAAAATGACGAAACTTGCATATAAACTTTCATCCCTTATTTCAACCTTTTACAACCCTTTTTTCGCATTAAAAAGTAGCATATGTCCTTTCTCAGGCTCTAAACTATCTCTGTACCAAATTTCATTTCAATCGGTTCAGTAGTTTAGGCGTGAAAGAGCAACAGACAGACAGACAGAGTTACTTTCGCATTTATAATATAAGAAGGGATAGGGATTTCACGAAAGAGAGAGGAGACCCTTCCACAGCAATGAGCCGATATGGATTGAAGATGAAGTACGAACCATCACTGATTGAAAGTTCGGTTCCCGCGCAGGGAAATATGTGTGTACAATCAGGATAATTCACGGACTTAAAGCTAAAATCATTATATACCAGTCAACCGCCTACAGCCTAAGAAAGGGGAAGATTTTTCAGAGGTACCTAATGCTTCCTATTATTAGGTAATTTATGTTATTATTATGAGTATCAATGTATAAGTGCCTTTATGAGGTTTAGCGTGGGAAGTGCTTCCGTCAGGCCGTGGGGCACGGCTACGGGCGCTTATCTTCAACATCGCCAAGAATTAAATATACTGTGAAAAGTGCATTGTGAATTTGTTCAGTTTTCTTGGTAAGGTAAAGTTGGATTTTACGCGTGTTAACTATCGCATACATAGACGTAAAAAAAGTTGAAAATTATAAGTAATAGGCTTAAAAATAGTTGAGATTTAAGAGGTGTGTGCAAGTGAGGATCATCTATTCTTCTATTCTTTATAATTTCAATTATGTAGTAGGTACTAAAACGAGATAGATACACAGTATAAAAATATCGCCTGTCTTGAAATCATCACCCAAATAAAATGTTACCTTTACCTAGCATTTTTTATTTATCCAACAATACCCACGACAGTATGAATGTTGTTTTATTTCGTCATTTTACTACGCGTTTCGGATGACCGCCCTAAGGATCCTTAGGCCTTGAGAACCCTTAGGCCCTAGTGACCCTTCGGCCCTAAGTGTGTACTGTGTTCCGGTTTGAAGGGCACTGTTACCAGCGAAATGAATGGGCATATTATGATACTTTAGAGCCGACGTCTCAGGGTGACGAGTGTAATGCAGTGCAGGATTATGCAATGCAAATTTCTGGGTGGCACTACAACTTTTATGGGTAGGCGTAGCGCTTACCTGATGGTAACGTGTGTGGTGGTAATGAGTGGACGACTTGCTGGTCTGATCGCTCAGTCAAATAAAAAAAACTAAATCTGTGCTGGGACACATATGTTACCTAGTAGTAGTAAAACTTTCACTAAATAAAATTAAATAAAAAATTCAAATAAAATTTCATAAAAGATATTTTCAAAAATAAATGAAACGTAACTCTCTCCCTCTCTTTCTATCTTCACTAACTTATGCCTGCCTCTTAACTTCCGTTCGCCTCGCCCAAATACATTTTTCGTAACGCATTCATCAGCTTACTGTCAAGCGTGCGTAAAGAAGTTTTACTTCCCGAACGCAGTCGCGGTTTATAGCTATTCTAGAATATTTATCGAATAATCATATAAACCTCGATTCTGTTTGTTTGTTTGTTTGCTCTGCCACTCACCGGTCGTCGACGGAAGAACGCGATCTAACAATAAACACGTCATCTGCCGATACCGTGCTCTTAGTTATTTACCAGATGTTGGCAATAAAAAGATCCGCTTTATTTACACATCGGTGTTCAGTGGAGAAATCTTTGGGCTGCTTGAAATATATCAATTCGTGGCATTTTAGTTTATCAAGTTTTTATGATATTGAAGTACTTAAAACTTCTTTACGCACGCTCGACTTGGGGAATAAGCTGGTGAATGCGTTACGAAAAATGTGATCGGGCGAGGCGAGAAAGAAAAAAAAAAGAGAAAGTGGGAGGGAGATATAAGTTAGTGAAGATAGAAAAAGAGAAAGAGAGTTACGTTTCGTACTTATATTTTTATAAATAATTTTTGTTGAAATTTTGCTTCTGCTATGTGTCCCACATATTTAATTTTTTATTTTATTTATATGATAGAATGGCAAACTAGCTGACGGCCAGCTTGATGGTACAGAGGATACCTGCAACACTCAGGAATATATTAGGGGGTCTAGTTACTAGATGTTTTAATAATAATAATAATAATAATTCTTTATTTTGGACACTCAGATCCATAGTGAGACATAACAAAACCAAAACAAATAAATAAAAATTAATCAATCAAATTTCACGTTTTAATGTTTTTGCCCGGTTAGTCGTGGTATCTCGCGGGACGCTTCCTGACTCGACTGTTTCGCCTTTTTGCCGCCGGCGGCGCCACTAGTAACGCGGTAGCGCGCGAAACAGGCGATGCGCTGACGCCGCTTGGACCCGCCTTTGCCACGCGAATCTGGGCTTTCTTAACAGGCGGGGTATTTGAATGGCGCGCTACAGTCTCCCCCTCCAAGCTGGAAACACGTCTCGTGTCCAACTTGGGACCTAAATTACTATGACGCGGCCTACCCCTGCGCTTCTTAGGCATGATGGGAACTATGGAATCAGATGAGGAAGTGAAAGGAGTTAAATCCGCGGTATGGTACTTCCCTATAACCTTTCCCGAGAGATCAGCAAGAACAAATGTTGTAGGGCTGGCGATCTTGAAGATACGGTATGGACCGTCACGGCGGGGCATGAATTTACGCGTTACCCCTTTTGATGCGTTACTTAGATCGTGCGTTCTGACCAGGACCAAATCTCCTATGGTGTACTTAGGTTCTTTCTGACGCAAAGCATCAGCTACATCTTTACGCTTATCCTGAGATTTCTCAACGCGTTCTCTAATATCGGAAAGAGAAGTAATAAACGCTCGCAAGTAAGGAGTGACCTGGGGAACAAAGTTTTCTTTGTCCAAAACACTGCGTAGGTCGTGATGCACATCGAATGGAGTACGCAGCTCTCGAGCGAAAGTTAAAAATGCAGGCGTCTTACCTGTAGTGGCACAGCAAGCGCTGTTCATCACAAACCTGACGTGCGCCAGGTACTTAGGCCAATCAGTGTGCGTCGTCTTTACCATCATAGACAACTGCACCTTTAGATCGCGATTCTTGCGCTCGGCAGGGTTAGCTTCAGGGTGATACACAGGTATAAGCTCTTGCTTAACACCCATTAAATGCATGCATTGTTGCATGGTGGCGGAAATGAAATTCGAGGCATTGTCCGAAATGACTCGCCTTGGTAGTCCATATCTTAGTAAATACTCTTCCAGAAGGACTCGAGCGCAGGTCTCAGCAGTAGCATCAACAAGAGCAAAAAGTTCTACCCACCTTGTAGCTACGTCCTCTATTAGGAGCACCCACCGCTCCCCCTGGTCTCCTTCTGGTAGTGGGCCAAAGAGGTCAACAGCAAGAACCTCTCCTCGCTGCTGGAGAACCGGAGTTTGCAATAGGCCAGCGGGTTTTTGATTCGACGGCTTGTACCGGAGGCAATCAATGCACTTTTTCAAATACTCAGTAACATACCTACGCATGCCTGGGAAATAATACCGCTCCCTCAATCGTTGAAGAGTCCTTTCGACTCCTTGGTGGCCAGCGGTGGGGGCATCATGAAACTCCTTCAAGATTTCTTCTCTCATGGAGCTGGGCACCACCAACTGCGCCTCCTCAAGGTCGGAATCCGGGTCATAGCGGTAAAGCACACCTTGACACAATACATACCCTCGATCCAACCATCGACTAGAGGTGAGTTCGTCGAGGTCTTCCAGATCACGAACGATTTTCTGGATATCTGGATCATTAATTTGTGCAGCCCGAAGATCGGTAGGATTGGTCGTCGGCAAATTTATCACGACGGAACACATACCACACTGTTCCGTGTCTTCTTCAGTACACGGTGGGCGGCTCAGACCGTCTGCAACCACGTTAGCCCGACCTGGCGTGTACTGATAGGTGATGTTGAACGATTGGAGCTTTAATGCCCATCGGACCAACCTACCTGAGGGTGACTTCACCGTAAGTAGCCATTTCAAAGGTTGGTGATCGCTTCTGACTATTACTTGATGGCCGTCGATGTATCCCCTGAAGCGCTCAACAGCCCAGACAACGGCTAGAGCCTCTCGATCAGTCGTGCTGTAGTTCTTTTCAGCGGACGTTAGCAGGCGGCTTGCGTATTCTATAGGCCGCTCCTCAACGCCTTCGCCCTGTAGCAGAACTGCACCTATCGCGTAACTGCTTGCATCAGTTCTGAGTATGAATGGTTGGGAGTAATCAGCCTGAACCAATATAGGTGAGGAAGTGAGGCGCTTCTTCAGCTCCTTGAAAGCATTCACTTGCTCTGACTCCCAAACCCAAGGCTGATTCTTTCTCGTCAGACGTGTTAGTGGTTCAGCAATGGCAGAAAAGTTTGGAACGAATTTTCGAAACCACGAACATGTCTGTAGAAAGGTTCTTAAGTGTTTGAGATTCGATGGTGGCACCATCTCCACCACAGCCCGAACTTTGTCGTAGTCAGGAGACACTCCATCCTGCGTAATAACATGTCCAAGGTATTTTACCTGCTGTCGGCAGAAAACACACTTTTCGCGATTTGCCCTTAAATTAAAAGCGCGCAACTTTTCAAACACCGCTTCTAGGGCGGCTATATGACCTGAGTACGTCTCTGTTATGAGGAGCAGGTCATCTTGGTAGGCTAGGAGCGTGACATTGTCACCCTCAATTTGAGATAATGAGCGGTTTACCGAAGAGCGGAGCTTATCGATGAGCCGCTGGAAGGTGGACGGTGCGTTTTTAAGGCCGAAAGGCATGCGAGTGAAACGATACGTACCGAACGGCGTTTGGAAGGCCGTTTTGTCCTTGTCACCCTCTCTGACGCTCACTTGCCAAAACCCACTTCGGAGATCAAGCGTGGACATGAAGCAGTTACGCTTGGTCGACTGAACCAACTCGTCGATAAGCGGCATGGGGTACGCATCGGTTTTCGTGACCGCATTTAATTTACGATAATCTACGCAAAACCTTACCTTGCCGTCCTTCTTGGGGACAAGCACGGCGGGGGATGTCCAAGCAGACTCACACTCCTCAATAATACCATCGGTGAGCATCTTCTCCAACTCCGCCTTCATCAACTCTTTCTTAGCCGGAGTCAGTCTATAAGGTGGGACCGATATAGGTGGGTGGTCGCCGGTGTCAATATGATGCTCTGCATGTGGGGTAGGGGCTCCCCCTACTGCAAAGACATCATCGTTATGCTGCAACACATCAGACAGCTGCTGCCGTTCTTGGGGGCCAAGCATTAGCCCTTCGTCTTCACGCAAGAGATTGGCAGCCGAAATCACCGTGTATGGTCTGGGCTTTTCATACTCTATTGGGTATGTAGCGTGATGACCCGAGAGGTGCCAGGTGGACGAAGCGAAGTCAAGTACCAAACCCATGGCTACCAGGAAATCCATCCCTAGAAGGGTCTCATTGTTTTCAGCATCAGGAAAAATGGTAAACTCGAGGGTTACTGACCTTTCTGGTGTCAACCTTACTTCCAAGGTGGTGAGGAGTACCTGTCGAGTGCGCACGGAACCGTCTGCTAGCTTCACCCTTCGTGTCGTTTCTTCGCACGGATGATTGTGCTTTAACAGTAGACTGTAGAGCAAAGCGCCGGCAACGCTGCTCTTGGCGCCTGTATCCACTAAGGCACTACCACGAACTCCTAAAATTTGAACGCATAAGACAGGCCTTAACTTAAGCTGGTGCTCGGTGGAATAATTTCTATCTATATTGTTTACCGTGGAAAAATCCGTGGCCACCCTACGTTCCTTAGTCATGGTCACCCTATTTTCGGTGGCCATGGTCACCCTACTTCCGTTGGTCATGGTCACCCTACTTTTATTGGTCATGGTCACCCTACCTTTGTTCGTCATGGTCACCCTATCTTCGGGTGCTATAGGTATCCTACTTTGTATCGCCACGTAATTATTTTCACAGTCCGCACGATCTAAATAACGCACAGGAATCTCCTTAACGATGTCGCAAGTTACATATTCGTCGTACCTATAATCGTTATCAATCCCAAAGAAACGCAGAGGGAGAATCGTTTTAAAATCGGTCGGGACATACGGCTCTGTTTGAATTTTATTATTAAACAAAACAGGCATCGCGGCTTTAAAATGTGTAGGTAAAAATGAACTTTCGTGCTTATCACTTTGTTTTAGTGAAAGCCTGCGTTTGTTACTTTGTTTACGTTGTTCGTTGTTATCGTGTTTAGCTAAAACAAGTGACGACTCCAAGCCTAGATGGGGAACTGTAGGCACCAAATCAACACAAGAATCACTCACCTGTGTCACTACCTTACCGGTAGGTATTGGATTAAAGGCAGGCGAGGTCCAGGCGGGGTCAACGCACCCTACCGCGAAGTGTTCCGAGTTACATCTACGGCACTGCGATCGCGTAATTCCTGGCTCATTACAACCGTAACATGTGGGTGGCACTTTCTCAGCTTGCATATTGTCATTTCCCGTATTAGGCTTAGATGCTAACTTAAAACACTGATCACGTGAATGTCCATAGTTTTTACAATAGTCGCAGAATCGCGATTTATTCTTGTCGGCCGCAGGACGAAAGTTCACGCGGGGCGCACGGTGCTTATCGTTGCTGTTGCTGCTCGTTGAATCGCGCGCGCCGGTGCTCGACGTTTGAAGGCCGCGCTCACGCGGCATCGTCGGCGCGAACCGAGGCGGCTGCGGCGGCGTTGGTGTCTCGGCGGCGGCGGGCGCTCCGCCCGCGTTTCGTTGCGAGGCACGATGACGACCTTCGTTATTATTATTACGCCCGCTGGGGCCGGCCTCGTCGAAGGCATCTTCTATATGTCGTGCTTTACGTAAAAGCATGTCGAAGGAGCTCACTTCGTCTCTGCGGAGTCTTTGGCGCACTCGATTGTGTAGAAGGCCATACACCATATCAATCTGCACTTTCTCACTGAGGTCGTCAGGTGGTAGTCGAGCGAGTAGGGCTCGCGCTCTAGCAACAAATATTTCTGTCTTCTCTCGCGGTCCTTGGAACGTGTCGAAGAGATCCAGATAAATTCGGTGGGGTGGCCGGCTGTCACCGAAGGCGCTGCGTAGTGACGTCACAGCGTCGCTCCAGGAGGTGATAGTTGCTTTGATGCCTTGCCACCACACGGCCGCATCGCCAGATAGCAGGATTGAAACTCCGCGTAGGGCGTTGTCGTCTCCTACGCGGGCGCACTCTTTATACGCCTCCACCGCGTCGATGAAGCCGTCGAGCGAGTCGCCAGGCGCTCCGCTGAACCGCGCCGTGCAGGACGCGAAGTTCCCAGGGTGGTGAGCGGGCGCGGCGGACGCCGTGGGGGTCCCCGGCGTCGGCGAAGACGACGCGCGACGAGTCTCGTGGTCGAGTACTCGGTCGAGAAGGCGTTCGAAGGCGGCGGTTTGAGTTTCTTGAATCGACGCCATGATGGACGCCATGTCGTTGGCGGTGAAACTCGACGTCGGTCCCGCGGTCGAGTCCGTTTCCGCAGCATCACGGAATTCGGACTGTCGACGCGATTGACGACGCGCTCGTGTCATTTTTTTTTTTGTGTCGCGGGTTTCACTGCACTTTTAATTGCAGGCCCTCAGTTGGGACGCCAGTTTAATGTTTTTGCCCGGTTAGTCGTGGTATCTCGCGGGACGCTTCCTGACTCGACTGTTTCGCCTTTTTGCCGCCGGCGGCGCCACTAGTAACGCGGTAGCGCGCGAAACAGGCGATGCGCTGACGCCGCTTGGACCCGCCTTTGCCACGCGAATCTGGGCTTTCTTAACAGGCGGGGTATTTCAATGGCGCGCTACAACGTATAGATTTTGTGTTATTATGGTGTCAAAGGGTCGTTTGTTGGATTGCTGACGGCTCAACTGATTTTAATGAAATTTCAAATCTACTGTTGTAGGTAACTCTATGGAGACCAGCAAAGGTTTAGAGAATGCAGACCAAATAGTATAACAGTACTTTCTTTTTTTTTTCTTTTTTTATTCTTTTTTAGTTTTTATTATACTCAGCCAGGTGTACAAAGTAGAGCGAAGAGATCGGAATCGGGGTTGAATCGGATCACCAACAAACAACTGAGAATGACCCGAAAATATCAGTCGTATTTCAAAATCCAGGGTTAACTAAATGTAACCAATAGAAGCAACATATCGCTTCTATCCACATGCTCGCGCTGAAAATAATTTAGCTTGATCTTGATTACATCACGGGTCATTTTGGGCTACGCTTCTAAAAGGACCGCTTTTTTCATAGTAAAAAGTACTAAAAATGATTAGAATAGCTTCGGTCTGCTATAATTACCAAAAACTAAATCACAACTACAGAGCACAGGTTTTACCTTTCGTGAGGTAGATTTAGGACATAATCCACCGCGGCACCAGGTCCATATTGGTAGATATCACATACCTAAGAAATATGCGGGCATGCGGGTTTCCTTAAGTTTCACTGCTGAGCCGATTTTCCTGACTAGCCACGGGTGCGCCTCTGCACACTACATAGTGTTACCCATACAACAAACACAACAGTTGTGTTTTCCCGCACTCGCGGGAAATTATGAAAAACACGACAGTTGTGTTCTCAGCGCTGAACGTGTTAAGAGGTTATCTTTAACATAATATATCTTTACACGAAACACTTTGGTACATGCCCGCAGTCTGCACTGGGGTTCGAACTAGTAACACTCTGCTTGAAAGGCGGACCTTCTGCCCACTAGCCTTTAACCGCTTATTATTAACAAACAAAAATAGACAGTGAGCATCGCATTGTCAACGCTAGAGCACTGATCACCAACAATAAATCTTACTTTTTTTTTTCATTTAACTGATGAGACGAGCAAGTCGTTCGCCCTATGGTAAGCGCTACGCCAGCCCATACCACAGACAGTGCCACCCAGAACTTTGCATTACATAATCCTGCCCGGCACTGCACTGCGCTCGTCACCCTGAGACATCGGCTCTAAGATAGGTAAATAGAGGAAGGTTTCCAATAAAACAATTTTAAATAATAATAATCAACATAATTATTACTTTATTGTTCTACACATATTGCTTCTACAAATCACGGATATTCAAATTTTACATTGTTAAAGCTACACGAATTAAACTTTGGCCTATATACATAATACATAAAGAACAAAATAGTAAATTCTTTCACAAAAAATGCGAGCAAAAATTCGACGTGCACTTATCAAAACACGTGTATTACAGATCAATACGTTGATATCGCACATAAAACTTATGAGTACAAAAAGGCAGAACTCGTACAGGACCATTTTACGCGTGGCTAAGATGACCAAATCCAAATACATTTCATTAGTTTTCGTCCATCCCGCCAAACGAAAAATTCCTTCACAATAAATCACAACCTAGCTACTTTCGACCATCATTTTACGTTACATTTTAGGGATTTTCACACCGTAATTTAGTTCATAGTGCCGTATCTCAAACGAAAACTAGTAAAAGGTCTCGTGGTTATCAGTCTGTCACCGCAACTTTTCATATAACTTATAATAAAATAATTTAGAACCTAGGCATATATTATACTGGAATATGTTTTTTCTCGTATTATATTTGCAAATATGTATGGCAATATCGAAAATAAACAGTACATTTTCTTTGTTATTCAGATGAATAACCATAGATTTTATTAAATTGGTACAGCTTCGAAAACCCACAGCGAATTATATAGAAAAATGTTGGGAATGGAATAATATTTTACTGGCAACTCAAACTATTTACGGTACACGAGCTATCCTTTTTTGGGTTCATAATCCTAAACACGTAGATGACCTTTTTGAGATACGGAACCACGAAAGCGTAACTGTAGGTTCGCAATTGGTCTGTTTTCTGAAATAAAGTAAGCGCGGTGTTACCAAGATCAATTTTCATTCCCAAAGAGCTAACTTAAATTGTTTTGCCCCGGTTTTAGTGACGAAATTATTCTGGCCATAAAATGCATATGGTACAAAAGACGGTAATTATATACTAACATTACAACATGTATATGTAGACACAACCCCGCTAAAAATGTTATCGTATCGAAATGGATAATAGTGAAACATACCAACACGCAGGCTTAATTATATTATACTAATCCAATTACTGGAGTAAATCTAACTGCTAATACGCTCAAGTGTTTTCATTTTTAAAATGCGATTTTATCGCCACCGTTCTAAGCTGCGAGCTTGAAAGTGGAACTAGTTCAATTTATTAGTTTCGCGCCATCTATCGGCGGGTCGTGGAACTGACGCATTGTGTGTATTTAGAGCTGGATACAAGGATTTTTATATTGCTACTTATTGTGTATGTTAAAATAGTCCAAGGGTCGAGGCCCATTCAGTCAGGTACTCAGTAGTCTAGTCAAGTCCTAGTCACAAGATTCATTAACGCGGTGGATGCTTTATTAAAAAGTCCTGGGGTTACGGAGAGAACTCGAAATGGCACGTTTCTTGGGTTTGTATCATGTGCCCACACTCGCAGACGTTAACGAACACTTTGTAGTTAATATTCTGCCAGTATTGCACATTAACGTGGGAAAAACACAAGTTTTAGAAAAAATACAATATCAACATGACATCTTCGGTTTCCAGCCAAAACTCCCAGGCGTGGCGGTCGTATGAGAACAAGAGACTGCATTACTCCAGTAATTGCCAAATCACAAAATATTGATACTACAATTGACATTTAGATAAACATTAATCATTAATTTAATCACCAATTCATCAGACGATGTGACAAATAGAAAAAAATGTTATCAAATATTGACCTAATATGGAGATATTTAACATTATTTTTACAACCTTTATACATACAAATCTAAAAAAATCTACATTAATTTTATTTTTATAGATAAAAACTCCCAGCCATACAGTCCTTGATAAATTTACAATAAGTATAACTAAAAAAAATAGTAACTTGGCCATTTATTGCCTTTGTTTTTTCCTTCATTCTTATACTCTTAATTATAACAATAATTCTAATAAATATTTATTGCTTTTCCTTTCAATTTATTTAAACCGCATGATTTTCGATCGATGGATAGCGCAAGTCAAGGAACACAATATTTACAGAGCCACCATTATATCAGTAGAGGTCAGAGACCCTTGGGCGGCCTAACAAAATCTGACACTAGGCCTGCCACTCCGTCATTCGACAATCTGTAGAGGTGACAAATAAATTGAACTAATGAGGCCCTCGGCCACGTATCATCGTATATTATCGGTGAAATATTTGGGTTTCATTTGTTTAACCTAACTGCGCGATTTGGACGGGATTAACTGGTTATGCCGCATTTAGTCTTATCCTGACAGTCATCCGTAGCTTTCGCTATGGGCCTAATTACACTCTCAATATTATCGTGATTTCATTATCATCAATACAATTATTATTATCAACGTAGCAATCATAGCGACATCGTCAATAACATAAATATTTCATCAATATTGGATAAAGATATCTAGTTATAATATTGATAGTGTAATAGGCCCCATGGCGATTGCTACGGACGACCGACGTCAGTACTGACCGTCAGGAGGAGACTAAATACGGCCATTATTATTAAACGTCAGTAATACCTCTTCTCCGGCAGTGTTTGTTGGACCGTATTCGATAGCGGCGGGCAACTCTACAAATAACTTGATGGTACTGCACCTAACACTTTAACACATAGTCTGCGGAATTGGCCTAACCTATAAAACAAATTTCACAGTAAAGATTTCAAAGAAGATCACCATCGATTGAAAAACACTATTAAATGGTATAACGCGACATTAACTTAGTTAAGATAGACTTTGCAGTCTGATAAATTTAATGATACCAACGTTTCTCTGTGGTCCTCGTGAACCGACGTCGAGACCACAACCGTTTACAATCACCTGTTTGAGTTCACGACCGCTTCGGACGCGAACGCGTGGCGTCAGTGACGCACATGTCTCTCCGCATGTCAACCGCGGCCAGCGTACCAGACGCGCGCGAGATATTAAATGTATGTCGCCGCTTCCGAGCGCCGTACATTTGTGTTGACGCACGCATCAATCAGATGCGTCAGACGCGTGAGCCGCGACGCACGGAACTTCCCCTTTAGATTTACATAGTGTAAAGTACACACGTCGCGATGATCGGATACCGACCTTTGTACGATCGCGCCATATCGCGTGCTAACCATACAACCCTCCGCGGATACTCGGGGCGGCATTGCTAACTACAACGCCGCCAACTTTCGGGGTGGCATTGCAAGCTAAAATGCCACCAACTTAATTAAAAGTCAACCGAGTGCACCTTCAAAAAACACTCAGTGAAGTGATGTTCCAGATTTTAGCTTCATTCGTTCTATACGTTCTACCTTACATTATGATAGTGACGCTATGTGTAGAGTTGACTAGAAAAAGAAACTAAAATGCTAACCATCACTTCGCTGACATATTACCGACTCTACCGATGAGTTGGTGGCACTGTAGCGAAAACGATAAGAAATTATTTTGTATCTGTACCACGGCTTATAAGCCGTATTAAGATGTCTAGAGCGAGACCGCGCGACTTCGCCCTCTCGTCCGAAATTAGTTACCTAGTTTGAAGGCACTTTGAGATGAAACGTTTCTATAAAGATATACCATGATAGCTATGACATCGCCCTGATAGAAATTGTTAATAGCTCTTAGCCATTATTTTTCGTGAGGGTATAATAATGCCTTCAAAACGTCGATATACAATCGTAGATTCAGGGTCAAGTCAAATTTCGTTTGGTCACAAAGGGCCTTTAACTGAGCTCACTAAAGTACTGTTTCGCGAGCAGTCTGAATTTAGTGTCATTTTATATCATACTAAAGCCAACTTAATGACTTGAGCATTGGTTATTTCCGTGTGTCAAAAAACATCTAAAATGTCATAACTCTGCACTAGTTTTCATCAAAAGTGTGCTTAGTATACAGGTGTTAAGATTTATAATAGAAATTCTGTTTTTTTCAGTTCGCTCGTTAGACCGAGTTTAGCGTAATTTTGTTTTACTAGTACAAGTATGCAAAACCTAGCCTAGTGCCACAAAGTACCGCTAGCCTAGTGTCACAAAGTGCCGCTAACCTTGTACCATAAAGTGCCACTAGCCTAGTGTCACAAAGTGCCTCTTGCCTAGTGCCACTAAGTGTCGCTAGCGTAGTACCACTCAGTGTCTCTAGACTAGTGCCACTCAGTGTCTCTAGACTAGTGGCACAAAAGTGTCGCTAGCCTAGTGTCACAAAATGCCCAGTCTAATCGGAGTTGTAGTTGGTCTCTTGCATCAGTGGCTGCAAGTCTTCACGCCTCCTCTCGCTGCGGTTGGATATTCGATTTACTCCTTCTAGCATACCAATATCAGAGAGCCTGCGGACAAAAGAAAATTGTTTATAAACTGGAGTACTAAGCAACGTCAATTAATGTAGTTCTCATCATCATGAACCCATATCGGCCCATTGCTGAGCACAGGTCTCCCCTCACTTTAAGCGATAATCCACCGCGAGGGCCCGGTCCGGGTTAGTGGATCTCATACCAGCGAAATAACTCTCGGGTATGTCGGGTTTCCTCCCGATGTTATCCTTCACAGAAAACCGAAAGATAATTAAAGATTACGGTCAATGTCACAGGTGTGGAGCAAGCTTCAAAGGTAGACTTACACTTCCGGCTCTTCGTCTTCCGCGTGCGTCGGCGTGAAGTACGGATTGGCAGCGGCCGGTCGGAACTTATATCCGGTCATGACGAAGAACACCAGCGTCGCCACCTCGCGGAACAACTCGTCCAACCACGCGTACTGGAATGGTACTAAAATCTGAAAACAAATTATAATCTAAATCAGCATCATCATCAACCAATTTAATTAATATGGCATGCACCAATTACATTAATTACATTTATTAATTAACACAACATTCAAAAATAATAATCAATAACAATCGAAATAAAACTGAGTATTATGAAGTCCAGATAAAAATTAAATTTTAAATGTTAACATATCAATAAATTAAAAAATCAGGGTCAAGTATTAAAATATAGTTTTTTTTTAATTGTGCAGGTGAAGCCGCACGGAGCAGCTAGTCCAATTAAAAATAAGTTTTACTATAGTATACCTTGACAATGGAGACGATGAACCTAGTGAAGTATATATAGCAGACCACCATGACGTAGAAGTGACGGAAAAGTTTGAGCTTGCGCAGGTTGATGGCGGCCTTGCCGTCTGTGCTGGACGCGTCCTGCAAGTGCCGAATCGACCTGAAAGCGTGGCAACAGCTTTTAAAACAAAAATTAACCGCTTTCGAGAGCCTCAATATCACTTACTTCCTAATAAACAAACAAATAATATGAAATTATAAATTATTAAATAAACAATAACCTGACTGCCTGACCTGAAAACCTAGTTTATTTCAGTCTCAGGATTATGATACCACATTTATCAAAATCGATCAGGACGTTTATGCTGTAGGACACGACAAATGAAACAAACATAAATACACGCAGCACTCTCGTCACTCTCCTAGGCGTGAGCCCGAGACTCACCACACGACCGGATAAAGTATGGCAGCGTAGCACATGAGCTCCACCAGCACGAAGATGTCTCGCCACGCGTTACACTCTGCAGCACTCTTGTCACTCTCTTAGGCTTGAGCCTGATACTTACCACACGACCGGAAACAGTATGGCGGCGCAGCACATGAGCTCAACCAGCACGAAGATGTCTCGCCAGGCGTTGTACTCTGCGGCACCCTCCTCACTCTCTGCTAGAATTATCTCAGCCACGTTTGCTAGGACCTAGAAAGAGTTGTTCCTAGATTTTATTACAGTATTAAAAGTACTATGGTAGGTAGCTATCAGGGGGCCTTGAGCAGTTTCCCTCCATCAATCTTATTCATTACCTCTGTGACTGCCGAGTTATGCTACGACTAGTTTAATTATTTGATTACAATAAGGATTTCAATGCATTATCCATATTGTATAGAAAATATTTCGGTAACTACACATTATGTATACCATTTTGATTATTGCCACCGTTTCGACCACTATAGCTATTGCTGGCATACAAAGCTCGAAGGTTAACATAGTCATTGATTTTTATAATAGGCTGTATGGTGACTGACCTGCAGCGGTATGACTATCATGAATAGTTTCTTGTCGCGGTCGGAGAGAATGTGCTTGATGAAGTTCCAGCCCGTCCCCACCAGCACTATCGTCACAAACAGCACGGCTCCTTTCAATCTGGGGACGATGGAGTTGAAACAATCAAGATGGCTGCGAGTTGTTTGCTGGTCAACTGAAGTAGTAAGTTGTGCTCTTTACAATCCAACATCGGGTTCAATCCTTTTCTACTTTTTAGTAATTTATACTTTTGCTCAGTAACATATTAAATAATTAATATTTATTTATTATAGATATGGTCGATGTACCTACAGACATTTCGTATTTTACTGAATCATTTTAAGTGTGTCGTCAAGAAGCAAAAAAGGTTAATTTTATTTTTATAATGTGCTAGGTGAGTGTTTGACCACAATCTCAATAGAAAGGTTGTGTTTTAACTAGCGATACTCACAAATGTGTAATATAGTACAGTATGGCCCAGGCTGTGACATGCTCGCCCCTCGTCTGTATGAAATGGTAGTTTATTCCGTGGAAGGACAACGAGAGGGCCTTTAGATACACCAGCACACACATGATGATGTGAATTCGGTACACTGGCTGCCGGCTGCTCTTCAGGATGAAAGTCCAGAAGACAGCGCACAAGAAGAAGACCAGCGATGCTAGAGCGTAGAACAGTGGTAGGGGTATCTCACCGGCTGAGAGGAAGTTTCCAGAGTTACTCTCATATATTTCTATCTGAAAAGGAAGAAGTTTACAGTGAATGTATTTATTATTGTGTATCTATATTTATGAAAAGTAGACCTCTTGAGCAATCTCAATATAAATTTCATAAAAATGATATTAGTATAGTCTTTAAGTGAATCCAGTACTTTTGAGGCATTGAATGAGCCCCTGACTGAAGACATAAAGAAATTCTCTCTAGATAGAAAAAAATATAAATTATCCATGTGACAAAAGTTCACGACCAAAAAAACGCACGACATTTAATTAATACCTTGTTTACCTATTGTAATTTTTCTGTACTGTGTTTAATTTTGTTTCTGGTGTACAATAAAGAGTTTTCTATTCTATTCTATTCTAATAAATATTTTGGTGATATTTCATTTAAATTGAAGCACTGCTCAAATAATAGTAACTGTGTTTGAACAATGCACCAAGCAACAATTTTTCATCAGCTCTGGTCTGATAGACTTTAAAGGTGTCGTCATCGGAGCACAATTGGACATTAAGCCACGAGCTATGGTCATTAATCTACCTTAAAACTCAAATCATTTATTGTTAGAAGGAAAAATAAGGCACTTTTACAAGTCAAACACATCTCATATACATAGAGAAAAGTAAAAAATAAATCAAATATGATCTAATAAACTAATGATTAACTGGTTAATAGTTTGAGTTTGAAAAAGGACATTTCCCTTTCAGGTGGTGGTGGTGGCGCTCGAAGTATGCGTAAAGGCATGCCTTAATGCATACTTGGAGCCCCACTCCTTACTTACAATCATGTTGATAGCAGGGCCGGCGTTCTCGCCCCGGGGACAGTTATTGAAGTACAGGTTGTACAGGCCCTCCTCCTTCATAGTCCCAACGAACAGAGCAAACTGGCCAAAAAATAACATAATTAAAAAACTGCACAAAAATTCAAGGCAGAAAATTTGGATCAGTCGTTTAATATTGAATAAAATATCATAACCATCATCAAAAACCCATATACGACTGCTGAGGAACCTCTATGGCAGCTATATTAACATTATAGGTGGAAATATAACTATGTTCTTACCATCTCGAATTTATCAGACATAAATATGGATTTTTGAACCATATTTTTCGGCCCTTAACCAATTAACTATTCTCAAAACTTGTTCTGTAGAAAAGCATTAGTCTGTGAACTCATTGTTTACTCTGTCTGACAAACAAATGGTGCTTGAATGAACACACCGTAAGTAAACATTTTGAAATCCACACAAAGGTATGTTATGACTTATGTAGCTTGTAATAACTCACACTAGTGTTGTAGTAATCGAAGCCATCGCGCGATACTCGAGTGATGGGAAGCAGGACATCTATGCAAACATTGTCATCCTCAGGCACGGCTGAAATAACAGGAAAAAAATACTTGTTTAATGTTAACAGAGGCTGAACAATGTACCCTGAGGGTCAGCGCATATTAGGCGGAGAACTGTCCAAGAGAACTTATTTAGTCATGATTGGGAAAATTCCCACTGATAACTAAATATAGTTCTTACTAAATTCAAATAGAGTTGTAAATATCAATTGTTACTCTCGGCTGGCTAGAGCAAAACCACTGTTTCTCTACGCTGACACTGAGGTTCGGTTAGGGCTTAAATTTTTTCAATTAGAAAGAAAAGAAAGGAAGAAAACTGTCCACTACTACCTCTCTCTACTACCCTTCAGTTTAGAACTGAATTCTCCATGATAATACAGTTCAGTGTATATTTATTAAGCGTAATATACACAGCCTGTGTCTAAATAATAGTAGGTATCTTTTGAATAGACACAACTAATGTGTTTGTTTGTGGAATGAGATAATGGCCCCTGATATCAGTGAGTCAGGCCGCCCAAGAGCTATTAACGTAACTTAACCTATACCATCAATAGAGTGCCTTCCGAAGCATGGAGCTACAGAAATCCAATGGAAATTTATTGGTGCAAGGAAGGTTCCCGTTTTATTGGGTCGCAAAAAGAATAGGTCACCACTCTACATTTGTAAATATGTAGATAAATAGATATACTGTTTAAAGAACAGCAGATTGAGGAAAAATTACAAAGAAATAGTTTACAAACTATATTGTAACAATGTGCAGATTGAAGGAGTGAGTCATATTTTTTGTGTTTGCCGCACTCAATATTAGTAGATATATTACGACCTTGACATATCTTGATTCCACTATTATGTCGGGTCGATCCAACATGTATGTGCCTATCTTTAATTTCTTCCTGTCAGCTGACTTCTCAGTATTCATTCACTTTTTACAAATAGTTTTTAATTTTTCACACAATAAAACAATGATTGGAAATATAAGTTAGTAATATAACTTACACAATGGTACTACAGATCTATTTTCATAGAGATGTAAGACAGGCGCTTTGCAGGTCACATTTAGCCTGAAACAAAGGAAATATTTGATATTTATTTATTTACTAGCTGTACCCTGCCACGCTTCGCTGTGGCACTTTCGCACATTCGCTAATATGTCACTAATGAAAAAAATAGATTAATTCAAGAATTAATGCGTAAACATAACCTAAGCAAGTAGTATTTAATAAACATAATATTTTGAGTTTACATATAGGTAGGTGTGTCTAGGAATAGGTTTTTCTTAAATTATTATTTGTAGAAACTTAGCTCATTCTTGACTAGTATCTCGCCTGACAGCAAGCAATGATGCCTATGATGTGACATGCATACCTTGCAGGTACATAATATTACCTTAGGTTTCCAAAATCCATGTTTAGGAAAACGATGGCAGGGTGCTGCGGAGTCAGGATGCTTTCCTTAAAGTAGCAGGAGTCAGTGTTTCCCTGCACCATGTATGGGCTAATGGCGTTGTTCACTGTCCGATCCAACGTGAATCCATACTAGAAAGGGAAATACTTCATTATTGTCATATGTCAATGTTGGTAGGTTATTTATCAAGATAGATTTAGCTAGTGTGAAGGTACATTTCTACTTTATTAATAAATAAGGTTGATTATGTGGGTAGTAATAAAACCATATGGCATCCTCACTTTTCTGTAATGGCTACCTAGCTGAATACACAATTTACATTTCACAATGTGTTTTAATTAACTTCAGGACTTAATAATTATCAATAAATTTTCTTTGATTTGGAACTCTGCTCGGAATCCAGGCCCAGAGTAAAGGTGCAGTTAAGGTCATAGCATTTGAGTAGTGCCAAATGTCTATTGGTTTACTACGGCGTTCAGTTAGTATGATGTAATATCACTGGTCCCTTGGCCATTGTTATAACCCGATTGTACTGTACCATATAAATAGGTAATATCTGCCTAGTAAATATAACCTGAGCATCACAGGCTACTGTGCCTTCCATTTAAACACAAACAGATAGAAATCTGCACATAGCTTTATGAAATAGAACATCTATTATCTCAGAACAAAAAAGATTTTTACCTCTCCATAGACAGGGCCTGATGGCATCATGAAGTTGACCATCTTCACATCCAATATGCCACCTTTAAAGAACCCGAAGGTTGTCAGGTCGACATAACGTCGCTCATCGTCCTGTAAAATAGAACAATCAAGTTGCATGCATTTTAAATCAGTTTTCAAAAAAGATAATAAAAGTTTATTAGAAAGGAAAAAAAATTGGATGTCTTTAGGGTCATCTCAGGATGGACGAAAGATTACCATTAATCTTGTGATCTAGGAGTCCTGATCACAGGGGAATTGTTGACTGCCATAGTTTATGTGTTATGATTGCTTGCAAAGGAGTTTTGTACAATCTCTTCAAGTTAATTGCTCAGTAGTTTTTTTAAAGGACTGTTTGTAAGGATGATAAAGAAAACTATTCATAATCATATTATGAGCCCACTGCTAGGGCATATGCCCGGTATGAATTGTTTCAATGTAAGGGCCATAATCCAATGAGCGAATTTAGGTTGGATGATTTTACACATACATAATATATGTATTTATTGTAATTTTAGTATTTAAGGCCCCTTCTCAAGAGTACATAGTCAAAAAACATTTTATAATGTAATATTTATGATATATATATTTGAATGAAAATAATGATTTTTAAGTATAATAACTAGAACATATGGTAGTTCAAAATGCTATACCCAGAGCATTAAATTTTTAAATAGAAACCATAGTAATTTTCAATACCATTGATGTATGTTGTTCAAACTATGTTATTAAATTATTGGTCTATTAACTAAGCGATGCCATTTGGCTTTATTTATTTAGCAAAATGTTCGATGTTCTAATATTCAAGCGTCTCACTAGCGCAGACATGCAAGTGCTTACCGAAAGATGCAATTTATGAATCCTGCAGGATACCAAAGCAAACAACAGCAAGACGAGGAACAATGATTTCAGTAAACGAAACATTTTTCATAACTTCAGTACATAAAATTGATTTTAGTTTGAGACAAAAGTGCCCATATTAAGTAAAATTTGGTACGTTGATTTCAATCTAATTGAAACATGAACGTTAACAGAAAACACGTAAAATCAAACCACGCAGGGCATTATCATTCGATGACATTGACTTTGACACTTGACGGTTGACGACTCGACTGCTCAGTGTTGCTATTGTGAGTGTGAATTGTTATGTCAGAGCTTGGATTTCGTACAATGAAAAAAATTTAATACCAAATTGACCTTAGTATATTTATTATTTATTGTTTATTTATTTTAAAAACGACTTGTTTTCGTTTGTTTCTTTTAGAAGGTAATAACAAATCTTCACAATCATTACATAGATCCTGACCCATATCTAGGGTTCTCTGTATCTAAGGAATTAAGAACCACGTCCGAGACCATGGTTCCACAAACACCTACACTATACCTGTGTAGGTGTAACAGCAAATACCTGTGGCTTACACAAAATTTTGCCCTATGCGGGTTGGGTGTCGGATCCGTTCAGCTGGACGATATTTTTAAGGATTTTGAATAAAACACGACTTTTCAGTTCGACATCGTAAAAATCTATACCTATTCACTTGTCTGGTCGAAATAATAAAATGTATAAAATGTTTGTAATTTAAATCAATAGTTCTTCTTATAAATGAAACATCATTTATTAGGCTGCCCACAGAAGTCTGTTGCAACGTGTAGGTCGCCACACGGCACGGGAATCAAACGTGCAACCTTACGCCAACGCCATAAGGCCTTATACTCTTGACACTGGCTAAGTGCACTAATCATGCGAGGCCAACAATAAAAAATAAAAAGGACGCGATTATTTAAATAAACCGCGATATTGTCATTGGCTGATTCATTGGACAATGGTATTGATCGTCTCCATACTAAACTTATTACACTCACTCACTCTTTCTTTGATTGATCGAGCAGACGCTAGTTGACGCGACGTTCGTTATATTTTATGAGTCTTCATGTAAACAAAGCTAATTCGTTTATCAGTACTGTTGCCTTGCCCGCCGTGTAACTGTGAGAATAACTTACGCACCGTATGGCCGTAGGTAAGAGATAATGTTAAATTATCAGTTGCTTAATCATTATTCTCACGGAATATTTTGCGCACATCCTTATCAACCCGACGCGTGTAGGAGTAGGTACCGGGACAATCGATGACGCGCGTGCTCTGTTCATTCGGCTGTATATTATATACCTGACTCTAAAAATAGATAGATTTCTTTGTCTACCCCGCCACCAAGTGTAAGTTATTAGTTTTCTAATAAATAGCAATATTGTACGCCCGAAATGGAAAATCTGTTGATACCATACTAACATTACATGTAAGACCTTTGTTCACAGTTAATATAATAAAATATATCCTATTCTATTGTATCGCACAAACTCAAGTTCACTTCATATTCATTTGTTGAATGTGCATAGTTTGTCTGAATACAAATCGGGATAACGCACTTGTCTGCAGTTATTCTATTACCTCCTCGTTAAATTGTATCATTGCATTACATTACCAGGGTTACTAATAAAATTAATTACATGATGTTAAATGCAAGTTGAACATCAACAAAATAAGATCTGCCGAGTAAAGGGGGCCGCCGCGCCGTCCCGAGTGGCATGCCTTTTTAACACAATGGTTCATGGCCAAGTCTGTAGGAATATATCTACTGTATTAGTTAAGGGAATACTGCCAAAGTATTCTCTATATTTAAGTGTCTTATATTTGTTGCTTGTGGTTGGGTTATATGTGTAGTCCAGTTTTTCTCACAAAAAATTGAGTCTAATCATCTAAACAAATTTAAATTGTAATTTACTTTGTTTGATATGTTTTTAATGGCATGAATACATAATTTCTACTAATATGGTACATATAATATAGTCTAATCCATATTTGTGCTGTCTTGTGTAAGTCTATGTTGTCCTATTTTTTTCAGATAACTAGATAATCATCACAGGTATACAAAGTAAAACCTACAAAGCTACGTCTAATAGATACCGAACATAAATTCAACATGGCTGAACAAAAATGTTCAACTTCTAATAGACCTCAGACTACAAAGGACACTCGTGAATGCACCTTGTGCGATTTTAAATGTTCAACACTATATAAGTTAAAGCATCATTTAATGTCCCACACGGGAGAGAAACCATATACTTGCAGTCTGTGTGATTTCAAATGTGTACTTCCATCTAATTTAAAGAAACATCAGGAAATCCACTCCGGAAAAGAAGAGACTCCATATGAATGCGACACATGTGGTTATAAATGTGCACAGAGATACAATTTAATAATACACATTAAAACTCACAGCCGAGAGAAATCACTTGAATGTGATATGTGTGATTACAAATGTTCAAAACCAGTTAATTTCAAAATTCATATGAATAAACACAACAGACAGCAACCGTATGCATGCAATATGTGTAAGTACAAATGCGCAAACGCAGATGCTTTAAGAACTCACATGCTAAACCATACCGGACTAAAACCAAGTGAATGCTGCACGTGTGATAACAAATGCACAACAATATATGATTTACATGCACACATTAATTATCATAGCAAGGAGAGACCATATGATTGCAAATACTGTAACCATAAATGTGCACAACTCTCAATTTTCATTTAAAATCGTATGTAAAGCAAGAGAGAAACCACAAATGCAGTTGGGGTGATTTTAAATGCACACATCTAGTAGACTACAACATATGGTAATACACACTGAAAAAACCATTTGAATGCTATGTTCCAAATCTGCACACTGACATAATTTAATTCAACATATTGGAAGGCACTCTGAGAGAAACATTATTCTCTCAAAATTTTTATTAATTTAAAGTCCAGAGTGCGACGGTAACTGGGAGTTATGTAAAGGTTTTTTAACAGCATGCAATGTGCCAAGAATGTTCAAAAGTCCCACTTCCAATGTCAGCATCCGTCAACCAAATGAAAAAAAAGAAAAAGAAAAAAAACCCAAAACATGGAATTATATTTTTTTGTCGGAAGCTATCGTGTCAGGCAGCGTAAAATACACGGAGACTGCTAACTCGCTCTGCATCAACAGCGGGTGCTCCTGCGGCTGCAGATAGCAGGAAGAGGACAGCTTTGCCCACTTAGTGAGTTCCTTTAATATGTTTTGGGTTTGTATGCATCAACATATTGACTGCATTTGACATTTGGGCACCATTATGAACTGTGTGTGTTTTCCAGAACTGGCGTGCCGTTTATTTTAGCCGCACTGTAGTAGCACCGTGTTAAACACACGTCTGTATTTTGCCACACAGCCACACACATGTAAACTGCGCTAACACAACGGGTGTTTTCCTGCACTCACGTAACGTTATAAAAAACACAATCATCTGTGTTTTCAGCGGTCAATGTGTTAAGCCAGTGTCAAATTATAATGTTACAAGATTTTATTTTGATCCTAATGCTAAGTCCTCTCAATCAGTTACTTAGCAACTGATACCTGAACCCTTCATTAGATGCAGCATTAGATGAGCTTTAATGATTAATGCCTAATGTGATGAACAAAATCTTGTATTTCAGACTGTCTAACATTAGTGGTTCTCTTCCCCAGGGTTACTGGAGGCTTGCAGCTGGACCAGCAGACAAGTTCAGAAAAAGGTCTGCCCAAACAGCGTACGTTGCCATCAGCGGTAGCAACTGACACAATATTCTTATTGGTTATGTTTAGGGTTACACATATTTTGCAAATAAAGAATCGAAATTTCGCCCAAATGTAACTCAAAATACAAAATTCACTTTTAACGATTTTTTTTGCCATAGCTAACACATCATGGTTGTTTCTATGTTGTATTGTATAAGCGGTTGCCATTGGTCATTCTTGAAAACATTGTAAATACTGATATATCTTTCAGCATCGCATTTATTGGAGTGTGCAGATGAGTTGAATTGTGCCAGTATGCAGAGCTGCGTAATATTCGAGTATAGTTTTGGTAACACATTGACTTATAAGAAATCTAACCATAATTGAAAGTATGTGAATCTAAATAAAGAAAACAATGTTTTGACTTCTGCTACGAAGTAACTTGTCATGTCCATAATCATTGTACTATACTATAATACACGCAGTGCCCCGCGGTTTCACCCACGTTTACTATTATACCGCAGGAACTGTACATTTTTAAGGAATTAAAAGTATTCTCTGTTCGATGCCAGGGCCTAAAGTATATAAACTATACTAAATTTAATAAAAATCCATTCAGTCGTTTCGGCGTGGAGAGAGAACAAACCGCACTAACACAAACTTTAGCATTTATAATTTTAGTAAGTTTACAAATGTGAAAGTTTACATGTTTTGATGTTTGTTACTCAATCACGCATAAACTACTAAACGGATTTGGATGAAATTTGGCACATAAATAGTTTAGTACTTGGCTTAACATATGGAACATTTTATATTCAGTCAAAATTAACGGCCTCTGTGGGATAATACATAACGCGGGTGAAACCGAGGGGCACGCTAGTGTTTAAGTTAGTTTCGAAAGCTTTGTAGCTTCGTTTGATTAAGTATAGGTTTTAATAATGTGTTTAGAATAGTTAAACTACTATCATACATGTCATTTAAAATGTAATTATCTATTATTTATGTATTTCGCTATTATTTATTTGCACCGCCGCCCTTTGGCGCTCAATTGCTTGTCTTCATCCAAAGATTGATCGGAAGAGATCCCTTCTAGCGATAAGTCCGTGTTTAGTGATATAGGCTTAGATAAGTCCCATTCTAGTACCTTTTATGTTAAAACTTGCGTACTATGAAGCGTTAAAGATAAGGTTTAAGCAAGTCCCCTTTTTTAAGTACTTTGTGTTTTTAAAACTAGTGTACTATGAAGTGTTAAAGATAAGGTTTAAGCAAGTCCCCTTTTTTAAGTACTTTGTGTTTCTAAAACTAGTGTACTATGAATTGTTAGAGATAAAGTTTAAGCAAGTCCCCTTTTGTAAGTACTTTGTTTCTAAAACTAGTGTACTATGAAGTCGTATTAAAGATAAGGTTTAAGCAAGTCCCCTTTTTAAGTACTTTGTGTTTTTAAAACTAGTGTACTATGAAGTATTAAAGATAAGGTTTAAGCAAGTCCCCTTTTATAAGTACTTTGTATTTTTAAAACTAGTGTACTATTTTAGAAACATAGATTTAATTAAGTTCTAATATGTATGAACTTCGTGTTTTTAACCCGGTGTGTATTTGTGTGTTTTTAACCAATAAAGTATTTCGGTGTATTACATGGTTGTCTTTGTTTTTAGTAAGTATATTATGTGATTGTGACGAGTAATTTTTTTATTTTCTTTTCTATGATCCTGTAATCGTCCTTATATGTGACGGATATTAGGATGTAATTTATCGTAATAATATTATTTAAAGCTCGACATTAAGTTACATATAAACCCATGCTTTTATAACATAGTTAATGACATAATCACTACCTAATTAATGTCTGGGGGATTAAGTGGATTCGCACCAATCGTCCCTATGCATTTTTTCTTGTAGAAGATGCGCCAAAATATATTGAATTGTTTTTATTGACAGCTACGTGAATTCTTACGAGAAAATTAACAAATGCATGAAATTGAACGAAATTTCGATAATATCCACACAATATTCATTTCAAATGGTCTTTGGTCAAAGAGTATAATAAATATAGAGTCCTTGGTCCTTGCTGTTGCTCCACATTTTTACTGTAGCAACCAACGAGAAATAGAAACTGCGCGTCACTGTCACTGTTCTCTTTCGTGCATTTTGCCAAAATGCACACAGAACACCCCGAATTAGATAAGTTAGGTCGAGTAGACTGCCAAAACTGACACTGAGCACCCTGAATTAGATAGGTTAGGTTATGTTAGATTAAAGAACTACATCTCTAGCAGGGGGCATAATATATGACGGGTATCCCCTATCAAATCTGCCGGTGACAGCGCCACATGACTACAGATTATTTAGTTTTTCAGAGGTTATGTTGGACAAGAAATGGCGAGGGCGGTTGCAAGAGGCTCCATTTTATCCATAATATCACTTCTCTATTTGGTTATCCACACTGCACTCGACTCTTTCCCGGACTACTGCACTACTGCACATTACTATGTTTAAGTATTACCACAAATTACATTGTCTGCACCATGTAAAGCATTATGGCCAAGGGGAGCCGAAATGATAACAACAAATACCATGCAAAGACTGATCATTTATTCTGTACCCTCTTATATTAATATTAATAATAATAATCTAGGACTACCTACAGAGTGTATGTGTTGTGTGTAATAAATTAACATTATAAATTCTATTTTTCTCAGTGCGGTTGACTGTTGTCTGGGGTCTAAGTTCAATGCTGTGAGAATAATATTATATTGTGCTGATTAAAATCTGCTAAGACATATTTGACAAATGCATCATCCCAGAGCCAAGTGCATTCATTCAGTGCTTAACATGTTTACTGCTGTAAACCCACACATCTGTTTTAATAATTTTACAGCATGCGGAAACATGCCTGGCATGCAAACCGTGCTGTATTGTCAATTTTATCACACCAGTTATGTATGCCCGCACTACTGATTGAGTTTAGTAATGACACAACACCAGTAAACACTAAATGCACAAATTATGTGAAGATTCGTGAAAGAGCCAAAAAAGAGTAAAACTGTTCACACTGATTGAGGGAGGGCGCAATCTGGGTAGAATATGTGGAACCTCTGGGCTGGCCAATACGTCATCAGGGACAGCCACAGCCTTCTCTTTTCACCTCATCTGCGAGTTGAGCAGTGCTTGACAACTGAAGGAGGATGAGGGAGCTGGCTTAGTGGTAAGTGCATTCTGCCTCTTGGCTGCCTTTCTTCATTTGGTGTGAACACGGAGCTCTTCTCTATTATAATCTCCCTGCATCACCATAATACCTTGTCGACAAGGTCTAGTTACAAGCTGCTGGTCTTCCTGGAGGACATCGGGTGGCTGGAGTAGCCGCAGTCGCTGGCTCATGCAAAAATGGGCCGATTGATGACCTAATTGCAGAAAAGAGCCTGCTCACCAAGTACCAAGGTAGGTGTCAAGGTCTAGTTAACATTATTTTTGTCAGCGCTGTTAACACTTTGACTGCTGAGCCGATTTTCTTGTCTAGCCACAGGTACGGATCTGCACACAGCGTTGTTTGCCCGTACTCACAGCAAGTTCTGTTTTCAGCAGTGAATGTGTTAACATCATCATTGATTTGCTGTTGTCTGGTACGAAGTTCACTTCTATGAGAAACTCTGAATCCCTGTGTTGAACTCCGAATCCATAGACCTGAAATAGCAATTATGCCAATCTATATTAATATTATAGAGGTTATTTTATTCGGGGAGTATGCAGTTTCTGTGGGATAGATGGAAAAACTCGGGTGAAACCGCAAGCTCCAGCTGGTTTATTGTATCTTCTAAAATAAGTAAACTACGTCAAGGCTGTCAAACATGAATGCTCAATTTTTCGGGCTCGATGTTGTCGCCAAAGGATGAAGTTCTAAGTAATTACATAATTATTATCGAATTTAGATTGACAGCGTATCTCTAAAACGCTTGTAACGGAAATTAACGAGGAGCGATCCACACCCATTTTGGATCATTCCGTTCATGATTCGCCTTTTCTGCAGCGACATGATAGAGGAGGTAGTACTTACTGATAGTCCTAATTCAGTATCGCCCTTTCTTCGGAGTAAATCAAAAGTGATGGAAAGGAAAATTTCCTTCTACTGGTATCACGGGGCGTGGGCATAGGTGTTGTTCCCTTGTCTCAATACTAAAACTATCGTATAAACACAAGTCTTTAATTTAAACGGTTTTCAGCTCAGACTTAGACGCACGCGTCCTTAGAACACTTTACATTTATTTACACTATACTCAGGGAATATTATAATAAATAGTATGAGAAGCTAAAATAAAACTCTTTCTAGTACTTTTAAATCTAACGAACGAAGCACGCGTCGTCATAGAGCATGAATATAACCCTACGTTCGTTCGCGTCGAGTCGTCCGTCGCGTCGTATGATGAATATTATTATTCTGTGAATTTTTTATATTAATTACTTTGCTTTACTCTGTGGACGCACGTGGGCGTGCAGCGTGAAATAAACGAATTCTGTGAGTTGACTAGTAATCTGCTATATGGTCTGTGGTAGTGAGTGATTGAATACAAAATCTATGGTTTTCCTCTACTCACTTCACTCACTTCATTTCCTACGGTTGGCAATAATTGCCAACCGTAGGAAATGAAGATTAGTAAAAAGATAAGTACGAAATGCCAATTATGAGTTATAGCGATGCGATGATGGCTGATACTGAAATGTTAAGATAGTCGAAAGATTCCAAATAGGTACTATTCGGACATTCAAGACCTTAAACTTTTCGTTCCAAGCTGGACTTAGTTAATATAAAACAAATTAATTTTGTTGACCATGTTA
The DNA here is from genome assembly GCA_912999815.1 of Campaea margaritaria. Classification (NCBI taxonomy): domain Eukaryota; kingdom Metazoa; phylum Arthropoda; class Insecta; order Lepidoptera; family Geometridae; genus Campaea; species Campaea margaritaria. The sequence goes on from OU538788.1 coordinate 16,829,116, forward strand.
ATATCCAACTTATTAATTTATTCGATCATATTATTTCAAAAATTATCGACATCTTTCCAGATGTTTTATCAATCGACTAAATTAAAGCATCTCTGTGATCTCGGACTCGCCCATCGCTAGTTTTGATTGATTCATTCGTTCATTCACATTAGTTTCCGTCTTATACTCTTTGGTTTCCTTGTTTCCGGTGATGGTGGGGTAGAGACGCCGTCGCTAGAGAAAATTACTTGCAAAATATCGATTGGTTTTGTTTTCTCTAGCAGGCAAGCAAGAGTACGGTATACGAATTACCAACAGTAAGTTTTCGATGAACTATTTGTGGTCAGCATGCCTGGAATCAAGAAATTGATTAGGAAGTTTTTGTTTTCGCCGAGGCTCCTGAAAATCTACAAGGATGGGCCACTGGATGTAAGTATTATAAACATTTTACGACAATACTGTTCTATTTCTTGTTTTAGTTCCTTATTACTAACCATACTAGGACATATTTTACCAGAGAAGTACCTGCTTAATTAAAAACGGAAATTAATGATATAAATATTTATTAACTAACTAGCGGCTACCCAATGTAGAGGTACACGTTGTACACGCAAAAAAAAAACTAAATGTAGCCCGAAAGATCATAAGCAGAGAGGATAGTGCCCAGAACGCTTACTGGCTTGCCACACTGATGACAATGCATAATGTTGTCATGTCCATTAAACGGTTAGCCAATCTATTAAGTTCACATTCTTGCATCATTTTGCGATATCAGTTTTTGCAGCACAGTCAGCTCAAATTTTTGTCTTAAGAAGAATAGAAGAGTTGGCTCTGAGGTACTTGTGGTAAGATGTTTGTTCTTTTAGGTTTGTTCGCTATTCCATCTTCACATAACAGGAAACCATTTTGCTGGAAATATTAACATTAAGATCGTGATTCTTTGTTTATGTAAAGAACTGCAATATATCTTCATCTGTGTTTCTCTTGAAAATAACTCAGGTGTGTTTAAGTCAAGGGCAAATAGGTATTTCTTAGGCAAGCATGCTTCACCTCTGGCCCCATCTTTGCTCTCCATCAACACAAGTTGTATACCAAATTAGTGGCAGTCTTATCTGCCAAAGAAATTAGCGACCCAACAAGCGTTTAGTGTCTATTCAATACCAAGACAAGTCCATTCCAGCTGACTCCCACTTATCAGTTCCTGTATCGGGCTAACTTGAGCTGTTGGGTGTTACTTTAAAATCTAACCTAAATTTTGGTATGAATCGAAGGCTAAATTAGCTGCAAAAAATCTGAGAGTCCTGGGGAAGGTCAGGCGGTATTTCACACCGGGGCAGCTTTTATATCTGTACTGAGTACAAGTTGGATCATCTATAGAATACTGCAGCTATCTTTGGGACGGCTCAGCTAACTACCAGCTCGAAGTCTTGGATCCCATAGAAACCCATGCCCAAAATTTAATTGGTGTGTCTTGAGCATCGCCAAATAGTTGCCAGATTATCAGTTTACTATAATATTTTTTTCTGAAAGCGTGTGATGGAGTTGCACTACTTGATTCCATCATCGGACAGCAGGACGTACAGAAACATGGCCTCAGTATATGGTTGACATTTCTCTGATCTACACAAATTGATTTGCATCCACATTTATAATCCGAACAGCGAAGGAATGGAACACCTTAAAACCTATGTTTTCCGAAAACTATAATCTGAAAGTCTTCAAGTTGAAAGTGAATAGGTATCTTCTAGGCAAGCATGCTCCACCATCGCCCGTGACTATAACAGGTCGTTCTTCACCATCATCCATCACATGGGCAATAATTGCTCCTAATCCATACTCTGATGAGTCGCATATCAACAGCAGTTCTCTATTCAACTCGTACCCCACCAAGGTGAGGTCAGATGAAATCAAGTCCTTGGCCTTCTCAAATGCTATACTTTCAGTCTCCGTCCAACGCCACAGTCTCTTAGATTCTAAAAGTCGGTATAAAGGTTCTAGCAATGTTGCCTTGTCTGGTAGAAACTTCTCATAGAAATTGTAGAGGCCTAGAAAGGCACGCAATGTCTCTTTGTTAGTGGGAGCTGGTTTCTCCTTTATCTCTTTTACCTTAGCTGGTGATCGATGCAGACCTTCAGCATCGATAGTATGTCCAAGAAAAGTGATACTATCAGCTGCAAAAACACATTTCTTCACATTAAGCCGGAAACCCATTTCGTTTAGCTTGGACATGACTTTCCGCAGTCTCTGGTTATGTTCCTCCTTATTATTTCCCATAATGGCCACATCATCGAGCAGGCAAGCTACTCCCTCCATATCCACCAACGCAGATGACATCAGACGCTGAAAAATTCCTGGTGCCGCACTGACACCAAAGGCCAGGCGATTCATTTTCATCAGCCCAAGGGGTGTATTGAGAGTCAGCAGCTCTGCTGTGTCACTGTCAACCTTCACCTGTGTATACGCTTGTTTCAAGTCTAATTTACTAAATATGCGACCACCACTTAACTTCACAAATGCCTCTACCGATGTAGGAAGAGGATATGTATCAACATCAATGGCTGCATTCACAGTTGCACGATAATCACCACAAATACGAAGTGAATTATCATCCTTCTTCACCACCCTTATAGGTGTAGCCCATTTTGAGTATTTGAGTGGTGTCAAAACGCCATCTTCAATCATTCGTTTCAACTCCTCATTTACTTGTTGCTTTAGGGGAAAGGGCACTGGCCGCGCTTTAAAGTATCGAGGGACTGCATCAGCACGAACATGTAATGATACTTTAGGACCCTTATATTCCCCAAGCTTTTCCTTAAATAAATCTGGAAACTCTTCCATCAACGGATTAATCTTGTCTTCAGACCAACATAGTCCAGACACGGAAATGCTGAGGGCCTTGAACCAATTCCTGCCCAACAGGGTGGGTGTACTTCCTGACACTACCATGAGCTCACAGAGTGCTTCTTTATCACCCAGTGTTACAACTACTTGTAATGATCCGAGAACATTGAGTGCTTCACGTGTTACTGTTACCAACTTCACATTGGTAGGGTTCAATTGTGGAGGTACTGGCCACAATTTCTGAAAGGTTGATTCAGATATAATGGATCTTGACGCACCAGAGTCTATTTCCATCAATAACATTGCCCCACCAATATTCACTTCAGCTGTTATTGGAGGTTGATAACCTTCGACGCTGCACATGTAGATCCCCATCTGTTCCTCCTCTCTGTCAAGATTGGAACTGCTCTCTGAGGTTTCTTTGACTTGGTGTGTCTGTGAAGCTTTTTTCCTACATACCGCTGCAATGTGCCCTGTCTTTTTGCAATAAAAACATTTTGCCGCTGCAAAGCGACAACGTTCACCAGTTTTGTGTTGTCCAGCACAATGGCTACATGCCATCAATTTAATTTTCCCAATCTCCATGGGTATAGCGTGAGTTTGCTTAGACTCAGCTGTATCTGGGTACATCTCAGGAAAGGTTGTTTGATAATTCAGACACATCTGTAATGCCATCTCAAAGGTTAGATCCTTTGTCTTTAACAAATCTCTTCTCAACCGATCATCTCTCACTCCCAACATTAGCCGGTCTCTCATCTGACGTTTTAAATCTAAAAAGTTGCATTTGGCGCCGAGTACACTTATCGCCGCCACGTAGTCTTGCACGCTCTCGCCTTGTAATTGTGAACGCTTATGAAACTTTCCTGATTGTAAGATTTCATTGATTTCTGGTTCGTAAAATTTGTCCAACACAGCTATGATATGTGTTAGCGACACACTTGTCGGACGAGCAGGCACCAACAGTGACGCGATTAGGGCAAATGTTTCCTTGCCACATTGCGACAAAAACAGAGATCGCGCCTTGTTCTCCTTTATGTCGTCGTAGCCCGCCGCGTCGAGTGCACACAACATAAGTTCTTTATAATCGCACCATTTATCTGTTTTTGGGTTAAAATGTCCCGGAAACACAATGTTCGCTACATTGGACGCCATCTCACACCCCAATTACAATTAATTTTCCGAAGTCGCCAATAATAAATACGCCAATTCGAGTACAAGAAGCAAACTGATTTATTTCTCTAATTTCTTATCCTACCCACATTAGTAACTAAAAGTCTATAAATCTAAATGATCTAATTTATATACACAACACTTACCATGAGGTGAGACTGCGGTTGAATGCATGCCTATTTTCAATTTCCAAAAAATCCTGTTTCAATGCTAATAAATATACAGCCAATTGGTTCTAAAACTGATGGAGCGCTGGCACTGTTGAAAGCCCGATGTCTGTCATCATACGAATACCTGAACCTGCCCTAAGTTAATCAGTGGTCTCCAAGTCAGCCCACCAATTTGCAGCTATCACACAATAGCCAATGTTGCACAGTGTTGGCCTTGGCAAAAAGTGTAGTAGGTATTTTTTTTTAATAATGTGTATCCATATTTTATATACCTAGTTTAGATTTTAAATTATGTGAGACTAGGTGCGCCCTGCGGTTTCACCTGCATAATATCAAGTTTCCCGCAATAACTTTGCATTCCTGGATCAAAAACCGCTATTTTACTAAAGAATAGCTGCAGAGTTAATACAAAAATATCACAGAATAAAATATTTTCAGTTTTTTCCAAATTTTCCAATTATGCAGGCAACTTTCTTAATTTATTCTTTTATAAGAACCTTCTCCTGACACCTAAAAAAAAGAAGCCATCCATGCGTTTGAGCCGCGCGCCATGGTACCTCGTAGAGCTACTTGCGGCGGCCGGCTAGCTGCGTAATTGATCCTTCAGGATCGTCTGCCTTGTAATGAATGTGCGCATGGTACTTAATTAAAACTTATTATATCTTATGAAGATATTTGTTGAAATCAACTGATGTGACGGACAATTTTGTTCTAGATTAATTACTTATAATAAATAACATATTTATTTGTTTAAGGATTAATATCATGTTTATGAAAACACCTTTGCAAATTAGCATTATTTTAGAACAAATTTGATTACCATATAAAAGATTATAGTGAATTAACCTTAAAAGCTAGACATATGCTATCATGGACATTTTTTTAGAACTTTTAAAGGGGAACAATTTCGTCATACATCATTTTTGCACAACTTTAACCGTTTACGCAGCGCACGCAACAAAAGCTCTTAAAAGCAATATTATTTTCCCTATTTTGCCACATTTTCATTGATGCTCCGGTCCTATTGGTCGTAGCGTGATGTTATATAGCCTGTAACTTCAATAAATGGACTATACATCACAAAAAAAATTGTTCAATTCGAACCGTTAGTTCCTCAGATCATAGCGTTCAAACAAACTAACTCTTCAGCTTTACATTATTATATTAGTATAGATAACCAATAATATATCTTTATGTTTAAAATATTATCATTTTTCTTTTAGCAACTATACAAACCCAAAGGCCTGGAGAAATGGGGCGACAAAATTATAACATCTGTGAGTTTCCAGTTCTTATTTTAAATATTATATTATGTATTGTTTTCCAAATCATAGTACTATGTACTCACAAATGCAATGTTTCAGGCTAGTTTGCTGTACAACATAACTCTATACGCGTCTCCATTCATCTGCCTGTACATGTACATCAGAGAAGGGCTAAACTATTATGAGCTCAAGTTTTTGGCCTATGTCTTTGGAAGTGTCACCTGGACCTTAGCAATCGCCTTATTAATGAGAGCTTATGGGCGAGCCACCAACCCTAAATATATAGAATTTTATAATGCATGGCAAAGATCTTTCCATCAAAACTATGACTCTTTTGCATCACCGGCACAAAAATATGACTTCGACTTCTCTGCATGGCCCGTAGCGTACAGCGTTCCTCGATCATACTAGTAAGCAAGAAAATATTACTGTTATTTGTAAACTTTTTGTGCAATTACAAAAATTATATAAAATTATAATTGCAGCAATCCTTGGATGAATCCATTCGGCACCACTACCCATGCCAATCGGCCATTTTACCAACGTATTATAATTCAGCTATTGGCATACATCGCCACACATACTTTCGCTATACGCCTCATCTATCCAGGCTCGTTGAATTTTATCCAAACGATTATGTGTAAGTATTTCTTATTCACTTTATAGATGAACATAAAGTCTACAACAAACATTTGTGATTTCATCAAATTATACTATATTTTCAGGGACGCCGATATTCAGAGGCAGAACTTTTCTGGTGGAATGTTTCAACGGGAAACGCAATAAGGTGCAGACTGCTGATGGCAATGTCATTGATACTATGTTTATAGACAACCGCTGGATAAACAACAATGGTGAAACACTGGTGATATGCTGCGAGGGAAACTCTGGATTTTATGAAGTTGGACTTATGGCAACCCCTGCTAAGGCGGGCTACTCTGCTCTCGGTTGGAACCATCCTGGTTTTGGTGGAAGTACGGTAAGATTTATTTTTACCCAATTGCCAAAAGGAGGCTTATGTTATTGGATATATGTCATGTAGGGACGTGTCTAAGGAGCATTCATACATAGATACATACACACATGCATGCATGCATGAGCCTAAACATCTTAACACTTTCACTCCTGAGCCGATGTATTTGTCTCTTGCACACTCCATAGTGTTTTCCCATACGATAAATACAACAGTTGTGTTTCCCCACACTTGTGGCAAGTTATGATAAACACAACAGTTGTGGTTTTAGCACTGAAAGTGTTAATGGATTTTGATAAATGCAATATCATTCAATTCTTCCCAGTCACAAGAGTGACATAGGCTATAGTAAACAGTCAAAAAACAAAATGGCGGCTGTAATTATCCATATTTTATTTCTATTCATACCGTGGGAAAAATATAAAAACTAGAAAATATAAAAAAACGAATGAGTATTCTGACTGCGAACAATACTGACACGTGGCATGCAGTTGTGGGAATTGCAGTCATATATTGAAAGAAAATGGTGATGTCACCGACTGTATTTTATCAGTATTGTTTGCAATTGGGTTTTTTGTTTCTTTTTTAATATTTTTTTTTATTTTAATAGTGTTTTTGTAGAAGAAGTATTACACAATTTTATTTAATTGGTACTTATATATTCCATAATGGATTATTTAACCCATTTAATGATGTATTTATTTACAGGGCTTACCATATCCGTCTCAGGAGCACAATGCCATTGACGCAGTAGTACAATACGCCATCAACAAGCTGAACTTTTCACCAGGGGACATTGTGATGTTTGGCTGGAGCATCGGGGGCTATTCCGCCGCTTGGGCAGCCTCTAAGTACCCGTTTAAAGCAGTGGTGAGTTAACCTAGGGCCTTCATGGTCTGCATTAATGGTGAGCCAAGTGCGTGTCTCCTAGGGCTAATATTATGTGAACACAGATATTTATGATTATAGGTTCCCTAGATAGATACAAGGAATTCTAGTCGGGGGTTGGGATCTGTGAAATCTAAAATATCACAAATGGCTCGCAGAAATCAGTGTGACAATTGATTATTACAAACCAAGCACATACAAAATTCTAACCCTAGAATCTTCTGTATCTAGGAAAGTAAAATACGAGGACTGATAAACATTCGGGCCTCAAAGCAAATGAGTGTGGTTCATAAACACTTGCAGTATACAGAAATTGAACCCGCAACCTCACACTTTATATACAGCTCATTGCATACTACACTATGGGGCCTATAGGGGAGATTATACCCTTACTCTACAATAAGGGAAGATTATGACAACATTGACAAATGTGCAACGGTTGATGAATGATGATGTGGATAGGAAACTCACTGGGATTTAACACGCAACCCTCTGCTTACAAATTGGACATCCCACTAAGCTATCACTGTCTCGTTCCTCAGTAACATGAAAGTAAGAGAGGAAACTGACCCCAATCCAATACTTAACCCAATTCTTTTTTTTAGATTCTGGACGCAACCTTCGATGACCTTCTACCCCTGGCCGAGAACCAAATGCCCGCCTCGTGGTCCCTGCTGGTGAAGGAAGTGGTCCGCTCGTACGTGAACCTGCATGTGTCTGAGAGGCTGAAGACCTACCACGGACCCATCCAACTGATCCGCCGCACTGACGATGAGGTTATTTGCTTGCGGTAAGTACGGATGCCATTTTAGCCCGACTGTCCAAAGGAGGGCTAAGTTTCAATACTATCTGCCATCTGCTTATTTTCAATAGCTGTTACATGCAAGGGTGGATCCAGGAACACAGCCTCCAGAAAAGACATATCATCAGGGGGGGGGGGGGGGGGGGGGGGGGGCGTTGAAAAATCGTCAAAATAATTAAAAATTCTGAATGTCTCGCTTTCAAATGAACATGAACAAATGGTCAGGTAAAATTCGGGGTTTTTTTTAGCAGTTGCAGTGACTATCTTTTTAGTGCAATACTACGGGGGACACTTTGAAATAGCTAATCCTAGAAATAGATTCTGGATCTGCCCTTGATTACCCGCAACTTTTAACGATTGTTCTCTTTTTATATCGACTTTAGTAGAGAAAAAGGTCGATATTTAAATTGAAGTGAGGCCTTTGACCAGCAGTGGGCTGATAATTCTATTGTACCATAACCTTATGTAAGTAATACTGTTTATGCTTAATAAACGTAATAAATTCGAAGACAGTTTCCCAACAAAGCTCTGAGTAAACCGGCGAGCAGCCTACCCATAGCTGTTTAACAATAGCCCAATGTATACTTGTTGGATTGAGATGTGTATTTAACTACCTATTGCTCAGGTTAAATGGTCAAGTGCTAAACAGTGACAGCAGCATTGAAGCAGCAGCAGCAATTCACCTGCTATATTACAAACAAACAGGCACCATTAGAAAAAAAAAGCTTTGGTTCATGAGCTTATTTTGACTTCTAGACTTTTAATCACTTAGCTTCGGTGTAGTGTTAGCCGTTTAATGTTTTTTATTACAAGTAACACTAGATGCGCCCCGCGGCGTCACCCGCGTAACTCATCTTTTTCCGCAGGTACTCTACATTTTCCAGGCATTATAAATAGCTTATGTTAATACAGCTTAAATGGCTCGCTAGGTGTTTATTGGTAAATGAGGTATCATTGGATTCATCATAATCCTGTGACATAGCCTGCAATTAAGTGTCAAGAGAAAGTGGCGGCTGTAAGCAGACATGTTGGATTTTGGATAGAACAAATGTAATCAATAGAAAAAAGAAACTAGAACCCGCCTGCAAACAAAACTGAAAATATTCAAACAAGCTGTAGACTCTGGATTTAGCTATGTGAAATGCAGTCGAGGCATCAATATTCGACTGTGGCGCATACTATATAGATGCGCGTATTCAGCCGCGTTGTCTATTTTCATTTAATTTCATCCCGCTCTGGGAGCGTACATTAGTTAGAAGTTAGCACCATCCAAGCTAATCAAACTAATCATAACAATTAGTATTTCTAACTCGTTTTAAATAATTACTAAGTAGTGTTTGTAGCATTTGCATTTTTATCTTTTGAGCTAGCCCGGTTTGTGCATTTAGCCAGACGTGTCCGTCTAGTTTTTTTTACATTTCACTATTTTTTTGTTAAAATAATTTACATGCCTGGTGCCAGCCAGTCAGCCAGGTATTCAGCATCTCGCATTTGGATATTGTACCGTACGCACCTCTATGCACACAAAGTAGGTCAATCTGATGCTACAGTAAGTATTGCAGAGACAGTATAAAATACATATTGATAATGAATTTAAATCTGAGCCTGTACATGATCAATTGATCATGAATAATATAAATAATGACAAATACTCCCTGTGGACAAGCGACAAGCGCCGTGCCGCGCCGCACGATACAGTTGTAAACTACGTGTGGCTCCGCACTCGTTACGCATATGTTCGACGCTCACCATCAATAGAACGACCTGCGTTCTGCGCTTCTCAGTCAATTGTATATAATATTGTATATAGTCATATAGCTATTTATGATTTTGTACGTGGCAGCCACGCCTTAATTTTACTGCTGCCACGCCCGGTGCTGTGGATGCTGGTCTTGCGAGGTCGTTTTACGGTGACCTGCAGCCCCTGGCACGCGGAGAGGGCGCACAACGCGATCCCCCCTGGCTGGGAAATGTGTCCGTTAAGCGTAGCCTTAACGCGTGCAGCTCAAATGTTAGTATTGCGCAAAAGATTGAGTAATCTTTTAAAATGTTCCGCGTTGATATTGTGAGAATTTGAATGGCCTCAATGGTTTTATGTTGCAGGTTTTTTAGTAGTTAAAATTTATTTGATTTTATTTTTTGGCAGCGGTACGATTTGCTTTTTTATTATGTTGGGTTCATACATTATTATTATTACGAAATGTCGACTGTTATTTTGGTTAGCATTAACTAATTTTATTGAAGTCAACAGACTTCAGTAACATTGGTTGATGATATGAATGTATCTTTATTATTAGCAAAATTAGGATTTGAACCGAGTAGCCATTTTTTTTTAGTAATTCAGTTCACTGCATGTTTTGAAGCAGGGTAGCACGTGAATGATGCCCTGAAAATGCTAGCTTTCACTACAAGTTGCATGTATGTTTTAGTATCAGAATGTCATAATGTTACAGTCACTTTCTCGGTGTAGACTTGTGTACTTAGAACGTTTTCTTCAAGGGACAATACATTAGACAGTATAATTAATGTGAAAATATGTGTCTAAGTGTGTTGCTACGGATGTGTTAGTTTCTGTGTGTTGCTGCTAGCTTAGATTCTGATATTTCATATTTTATATTCTGGAATAAACGTTGGGCGTTTACTCAAAGAAAATTCTCGTTAACTTTCTACGAAATGATTAGACCCATCCAAAAACTGTGTATTTACTACTGTGTTACTATTATACTACTGTTTTTTTATATATATAATCTTCTATAATATATTTAAACTTGAAGCAAAAACTTGTGATCCCTTTTTGCATTGACATTGCTTTTAATTATATTGTGATTGCAAACTGTTTCGAGGAATAGACTCAATAATCACCAAACAACAGCCTTTTTTGAAAAAGAATCGCTATTTTGAATATTTTTAAATAAATATGCTTGACCTTGTATTGCCGGTGATGATGTAAGCGTTTTTCTTAGTTGAAAGATATTGTACACCCGCCTGAAATAATTGGTATTCCTGAGAAAAGGGTCTTGACAGACAGACGGGCAACAAAGCCACCGACCCTATAAGGGTTTGTTTTTCCTTTTGAGATACGGAACCCTAAAAAACAAGATCAATTTCAGGATCAGTCCTGCCACGGGAAACCTTTTGTTCACGAAACGCCGTAAAATGGTTGCATTTTATGGTGCGCACAGACGCCACTGTAACATCCAGTGGTTTGTAGCGTCATGCCATGGCGTGGCAGCTACCCATGGTAGCCAGAAAGCAGGTTTTGAATGGCTTGCATGGTGGCACATCCCAGGCCTACTCTCTGGTCGTTTTCTTACATCAGTCTGTCCTTTACCATATTTGATTTAGTCTTCAATCGATATAAAAGTAGTTGTAAGTCTTCTGCATGAGTTAGAAAGTACCACTGGATCGCTTTAGTAGATATTCGACTGCCCAGCAGTACAATAATTTAGTTTAGTGTCGTTCCGGACAATAAAATGGCAAAATATGTCGATTGGAAGCCAATAGCATAAATTAATATATAACACGTCACGATCGCACGATGCATAACATTTTCATGGTCTTCAAAATAACTATTGTAATAGATATTACGGATTTGTAATATCTGTTATAATACAAATAATATTACCATATTTTGCCACTTTGATTCCACGGTAAGTATCGAATTCGAAATGAATGTGTTCTGGAGAAGAATAAGAGCCCAGGAGGCCAATTCTCGCGCAATAGAAGAAAAGAAATGACGAATATCAAGCAAAAACCTAATTTGCTAATCTCAGTATAATTATCATGATAAAGAATTATTATCATGTTTACTTTCACTAAATAAGCTGTAGACTCTTTGAAGAGGTCATGTTTTGTAGAGATGCATGGTCATAATCTTGAATTCGGCATAATGGTGCAAATTCTGTTGACACAACGCAAATTAAACTTAACCTGACTAAAGTTTTTGCTCCCCTTTTAGTTTTCATTAGATTGTAAAGTGATAGCAAATGTTTGCAAAAGACTGAAATGAAATTTAGACTAGTTTGAGCCGATGGGCATGTTATTTCAACATTTTTTCTTCCACACATCGTGCGTGTGACATAGTAGGAACGGCGGGACTGCGCAGCAGCCGTTATGCTTTATATTTAGTTTTTTTTAGTACTCACCTACATACAAGTTAAATGTTAATGTGCTATAATTACTTACAATATAAAACGAAAAAATAATATAATTTTTTTACAATAATTTTCGATCGAGTAAAGTATCATGTTTTTAATCTTTAATATCACTAAAACAAAATGTACCTTAAACAAATTTATTTTAAATAAACAAATACTTATAAAAACAAAAAACTTAAATTATTATTAGGGAAACCCAAAGAAATTTTTAGCTTAAAATATTCAACAATTTAAAATCGATTACGCAAGTGGCAACATGGAATAACAGTCCGATAACTACCGCAAATATGTATTACGCATGAGTTGAGGCCCTTAGTGCAGATAATGTATTCTATTTCACACAGTGCGTTCTGCCCAGAATATTGGTAAATAATAATATGATTGTTATAACGTGTATACGCTGCAACAATCTTCAAGGCTCCGTTAGAGAGAAATTCTAGTATAGTTTGTGACAACAGAATTACCACCAGCGTCTATTGCGCGAGATTTTGGGCCCTGGCCAGTCACCATGTGTGGCTGAATACCAAAATGCGATTTTATTAAAAGAAATGTTGGTGTGTTTCCCTATGAACAGGCGTGGAGACATCTCAAGCAACCGTGCCAACTTCCTACTTATTGAACTGGTTCGCCAGCGCCACCCGGAGGTGCTGCGTGAGAATCTCAGCGTCCTCCTGACGTTTGCGCACATGCCAGTGAGCCGACGGCCCATGATCAACAACACCATGACCGATGGGGAGCAGGAAGTGCTGATACATGTAAGCTCATCACTATAATACATAAATTAAAATTCATGAATTGTTCCGGAGATGTGTGGTCCAGCAATCCGGACCGGTTATATGTACCTTCATACTAGAGGATTTGTCTTTTGGATTTGGTCGAATAGTATGTTTGTATACATGTGTAATTACACAAACATTGTACGATATGTATCTACATCTGGTGTGTATAAACGTCATTTACTTGTGTAATTTTTCAAACCAGCTAATTTGTGTAGTGTCTGGGAGTGGTACATTAAAACGTTTTTTATTATATTCCAGTTGAACAGCTACATGCGCGATTACCACTCGTCCCACTGCACGCCGCTGTCTGACCTCACCTTCCAGAATATTTTGGAGAATCTCGTGGGCCCGACTAACTGACATAAGCCCTGGCCCGTTCACGTGCCCCTTTGCGTTGTTCTACCAAGGCTACGTTTCTATCAAGAATAATTTGTACCTTAATCAACGCAAGTTACACTAATCATTTCTCCTTACCTTTCATAGACAGTGATGTGTTAACCCTACAGTACTATATGCTTTGGATCTTGGCCGCTATGCTGTTAACTGCAGGTGTCACAATCTATTTGTAAAAGCGATGCACCCGGTTTCTGTTTCCGTTGGCTCATGAGTTGCAGTTGTCGTTTAGACTGCCAGCACGACTGTTCATAGAGCCTGCTTTCAGTGTGGCTAAGATCTTTTGCTTGTGTTGTGCTCATCGATGATTGGTTAAGTGAACGGGACCTCTATTCGTAGTATTTAAGTGAGTGTTTTCTTAAGTTATTGTAGTTTGTGGACCTCTTAATGTCATTTGGTGACATTATTTTTAGTGTTGTGATTGAGTTGAAATTGTGTTTGAAGACTTCCTCAGAACTCCTCTAGTCAGATCACCTATTATAAACACCACACATTCGAGCCCCGAATGGGGCTTCAAATGAGCAAAATTTGTTTATTAGATTATCATTAAAGTTTCCTAGTTTACAAGTAGTCTGTCTGGAAACTAAAATGGTGTTGGTAAAGCCTGGTATACTGTAAGGTTAATATATTTGTGTACTTAGATCCTGCTGGGCTTATATTCGTGCTGTGACATTATGTCGTCGTGTGGAAATGAGACAAAGCAAAGACAAAGAGACAAAGGGATATTGAAAGAAGACATACTCTTCTTTCAATATCTCTTACGCGCGATGACAAAATCATCTGACAGTGCGCATCTCAGCCCTGCAGATTCTAATTCTATGTCTATAAATGTATAGCCATAAATGTTTGTCTGTATTTAAGACTTGTGCGCGAAAGAGGCGCCTTCTTAGTTTGTCTAGTTTGTATCTTCAGGTCTGCCCTTATCACAAGGCCTGTATCGGCATTTAAAATAGCTCTCTGGTACCTGCTTTTGTGCTCGACATTTTAGTATGTAGTGACGCTCCGTTTCATTTAGAATGTCCCGCAAAGTATGATACGATCCACGAAACCGGTACCTACTTGCAGGGTGACCCACGCGCACCTTCGTGGGTTTTTGGTTGAGCCGACCATGAAGTATCTCGCGGTATGGTATGTTTTGCATGAAATGGATTATTATAATACCTTAAAATAATGTACTTTAGTTTTAAAATGGGCGCACTAATCCTGCTCAATGATTTCTTCAATGAATCAATCATTTAAAGTACTCTGTCTGCCTTTATTGAAATGAACTCACACATTTTAGTGCGCCCACACTAATTTAGCATTTTATCTACCTATTTATAATGTATTTCATGTGTTAGGTTATTGTGTGTGTCTTTATTTCCGTGTATAATATAATGACTATTATATATATCTGAGTCATGTTTTCTAAGATAGTAATCTGCCCCAAGAATTAGAAAACATGACTCAGATAAATATAATAGTTATTATATTATACACTTTAGTGAAGTATATTCCAACTTCAAACCGTATTTTAGATGTGTGTTGCAATGTAATAAATTCTATACAACAATAAAGTAGTGATATGGACTTATTAGACTTTCTCCCTACCAGTGTTATGGTATTTCACTAATAATAAAAAAAAGTCAAGCCTCAGAAGGCTGTCTCAATCTATTATTGGATGCTGTTGTTTCCTAATCACTGATCTGTATAACACACTAATCTAGATTTGTGATAGGTGTACATCTTTTTCTGTGTTTCATTCTCGCAGCCCAACAATCTTATGATTGTCGTGACATGTCCATTATTTACCAACAACTCTTGGTGTGTGGAGTAACATGGATCCTTATACAGAGCAGCTGTATATGTTCAAGATCATCATAAAAGTCATAATACATATTACTTGTTGTTGTTGTATTAGATAATTTTTGCTGTACTGGTTCCCGAACCTTTATTTATATTTATTCATGATGTATTTCGATGTCATTAGTAGTTAAGTTATTACTATGATAGAAAACTTTGTATTCTTACTCAAAGGAAGAGATTTATGTTGCTTGTAAAAAAAGTCACTTGTGCGGATGGACTAAGGGCTAGCCTGGCATAATGCCTAGCCTGGGCTACAGTTACTGTCTTTCCCTTTTGTCATATGTGATGTGTAATGTTCATTTGTTCAAGACAACATAACCACACAATTTTAACCAATGATGGTTGAGTAGTGTGAGGTTGTAGCTTGAGCATTATGACATTCTGCTGCAACAAGATGGGAATGCACTGTTTTTTATAAGCCGATGCTAGCCATAGCCGCTGGCCCTGGCTAGGTTCAAACGCGCTAGTGGCACAAATACTTTACAGCATGTGTGTTCTTAGCATTACAAGCTTAATTCAACTTTCAATGAATGTATTCTAACGTGTTTCTAGGGTAGAGCTGCTAAATATTATTACATAATTTAATAATTATACGTTCCATAATATTAATTTTCTTGTATAAGTAATGATTTTGAGTCAAAATTAATTTTAGCTGAGTGCTTTTTTTACTATTACCATGTTTGGCGATGAAAATAATATAAGTTTATCCATAGGACAACATTTACAATTTACTAATTATGTAATTAGGTCACCAATTTATATTTAAAAAAATTTGTTATTTTTGATATTTTTCAAATTCTAATGGACATTTGTCTTTTTTTATTGTATTCATAATCATTAACTTTAATAGGTTTATGTACTCAACATATTATGTTTCTACAGTTTCGGTAATAAACGCAAAATTACGTATTTAAGGTATACATATATATATTCAAAGGGTAGATTTTATGAATAAAGATGTGTTTCTAGAGGACCGTAGTTTCTTTACCTACTCAGCCCCACAAAATTATCAGGTACCGTGAAATGAGATTAGTAAATCTTGAAATTGCAATAATGATAGTCCGATAGATAGATCGGGGTCGCCGTGTGCTCGATAAGATTGGGACTTGTAGTGTAGGTAGGTATATAATTTTATCCACCTGTCTACTTACATTTTTGAAATTGGTACCTGTCTATTTTTGTCCGAAAAAAAACCTATTGAATCGATTGCAATATGGTTTTCACTGTTTGGTAGATTAGAATTTTAGTTACGCATTATAGTATGTTTAATAAATAATATCCTATAGATTCATTGTACTCTTTGGTTAATGTTTAAAATATTTATAGACGTCAAAACCGCATAATCTGACATGTAGAAACCAAGTATTTGGTTACCAAGCATTGTTTCAGGAAACTGTTTTCCTGTAATCCTGAGTACTACACTACCAATCAACCCTGTGGTGTTTTTACCTACCTACCATTAAATATTTTAAAAGTAGACACTAGCTATAAGCATAGGTATGAGTACATTTTTTCCATTCGTCTTTAACAATGGTGAAATACACTAAGTATACGAAGCCGAAACAAAAAAAGTAAAAGCTTTTAGTGTCAAAATAAATGTAAATTTTGTGATCACTGTCATTGTGACATTTCAGTCATAGTAGTCAGGTAATGAATGAATGATTGTTCCTACGATCATACGAAGTACGAATCTCAATTTTATTAGAAAAACCCAAAGTCGAACAAAAATATTTCCAGCTTCAGAAAGCATAACCTCAAAACATATCTAATTTCTTCGGAAATTTATACTTTTGTAAGCATTATTAAACGTGCCGTTGCGCTTATAATATTTAAATTAATTATTACTTTCTAATCGTTAGTTCATTTTATTTTTATACATTGTTTGGGACTGGCGGACGAATTTAATGTTTTTATTTATATTTTTTCCATTAACAGCTTATTTATTCAATCATTTAGCCTTATAGCATCACAGACTAATTCACAGGTATGATAGTCATATACATTTGCACTTTATGTTTCCTAACTTAGTTGCTTGGTGTCTTCAATTCAATGAAAAACAATGATGATGTTATGCAATAGCTATTCATAATATATTCAGCCTTGAAATTTACAAGTCTGAGCTGTCCGATGATCTAAGTACATTCTAAATCAATCTGGTGTGGCTTTCGATCAGCTTTAGTGTAGTCCGAGGGTCTGGCATATTAAAGTAAGTGCAATAAAATTATCCACTACAATACAGTTTCAGTAGAATTAGAATACAATATTACCTTTGAAAACATTTTCGATACTTACCTGTATACTTACACACTTAAATGTTTACAAGTAACAAAGCAAGCAGCGGTGAAGGGTGAATATTTGAATTATATTCAAAATGAATCTACTTGAATTATATTCAAAACTAGATGCGCCCCGCGGTTTCACCCGCATCATTCACGTTTTCCCGCAATAAATCTCTTTAAAGCCATATATTTTCGCCGTATTCGCTACATTCGTCATTGATGCTCTGCTCCTATTTCTCGTAGCGTGATGTTATATAGCCTATACCTTCCTCGATAAATGGACTATTCAACGCAAAAAGAATTGTTCAATTCGGACCAGTCGTTCCTGAGATCCTAGCGTTCAAACAAACAAACAAACTCTTCAGCTTTATATATTAGTATACTAATATATAATATATATAGTATTACACCTCGAGAATTTACAGTTCGCTTGCCATATCTTAAAAACACAGATGTGTGTGTTTTCAGCTGTGAACATGTTAATCATGCTAAATAAGAGGCTTTACATACATTATCATAGTTCTTTTTCCAACTTCAAAAAAGGAGGAGTTTCTTTGTTTGTATGTTTTTTATGTAGGCTCGTAGATATTTTCGTAAATTTTTGCAATGTTAACACATTCACTGCTGAAAACACAACTGTCGTGTTTTTCATAACTTGCCGCAAGTGTGGCATAACACAACTGTTGTGTTTGTTGTATGGGAAGACACTATGAAGTGTGCAGAGCTGCACCCGTGGCTAGACAATAAAATTGGCTCAGCAGTGAAAGTGTTAAGAATTATAATTTTGTAGACACATTCATTGGAGCATTCCTATTTGACTAAGTTATGTGGATTGTCAATAGTCATAACTACAGTCACATAAAATAGTTTATAACACAGAAAACTTGTGTGCTTCACAATTTAATATCAAAGTGAAACAGCTTTGAAATCTAAAATGAAGTTTTTACATTCAATATGTGTAAGAATTCATCAAATATAGCATTTATGGTTACCATGTAGCTTGTTAAATGATTACATGTATATTAAAAAACAAGTTAATATAAACTAAATATTTGACACTGTGGAAATCTAATTAAGTCTGCATTAATGTGCAATTTACACACTAACAACGCTAAACATTTACAGGGTATGTCACACATTAACGACTTGATATGCGTACTGAGGGGGCTCCGACTGGTGGCAGAAGCGGGAGTAATGGTGCAGCGGGAGGCCTCTCAAATTATATGGAATAACTCCAGTCTAAAATCGGGCCTGCAGACTTTGCCCACTAACCCATTCACAGCTTCACAACCAAGCCCTGATCTTGCTAAAGACATTGTACAGAGAGCACTGGTGGTAGCTCATGGCTTTAGGCAGTATGCTGTAATGCACATTCCCAATTTCAATGCTGATGCAGAGAGCAAAGCCAACATGGATGCGGAGACTAAAGAAGAGATCGAGGAGCTGAATAGGGAATTTAATAAAACGTTTGAAGGCTTGAAGAAGGTACAGAATAATACTAGTCCAGAACCTCCTTTGAACAAAGTGGAGATAGTGGCGCCCTTAGAGGTCCTGCGTGCGGGTACGGATGTTCAAAGTGTACAGCCTAAAGTAAAGAAGCCTCCAAGCGTAAAGGTCGAAACTGAGATTTTGATGCCAGAGGCCACCGCTGCTACCGGAGCCACTCCCAAACCTTCAGCCAAGAAGAAAATAAAGGTTGCTGTGAGTACCATTTTGTATATTTTTTTTATTTTTTTTACAATAAGAGATGAGAGGCGAGTGGTCAGTCCGGTGGTCAGCATAGCGCCTGTTTAGAACAATTCTAGTTCCACACAGAACATTAGGTAGATAAATTTAGCGCGCTACTACGTATGCCATTGTCAGACTTAAATTTTCGAGTTTCAAATGCCAAGTAAGTCAAAGTCAAATAATTAGAATAATATTGTCCGCAGCTGAGCGAGAACTCGAAGGCTCGAGTGGTGCCGTCATCGCGTATCGGGCGAATGTTCTCGTTCGGCTCCCTGGCGGCGGGGCTCGGCGTGGGCACGGTGGCGCAGTACGCGCGCAACACGTTGCAGGCGGCGACGGGGCGCACCGAGGAGCCCTCCCACGCGTTCCTGTCGCCCGCCAACGCCGAGCGGATCGTCGACACGCTCTGCAAAGTCAGAGGTATGTGGCGTACCGTAGAGCCTCTCCTACGCTGCGATCGGATTGGGAAATGCTAGCACCGCGGTCCCGGAGGCGCCTGGACAAGGAGAAATCAGTCCCCCTTCGTGGAGGCCGCCGGCGGATGCCGTTTATGAATGTTCATTCTTATAGTTGTTGGTAACTCACCACCCGAACACGTTAAATAAAAAATAAAGATAAATGTCTGTACCAATTCGGCTCTTCCTGCTGATTTCAGGCGCGGCGCTCAAGCTAGGTCAATTGCTGAGCATCCAAGACGAGGCCGTGATCTCTCCGGAGTTGCAGCGCATCTTCGAGCGGGTGCGTCGCTCCGCAGACTTCATGCCCACGTGGCAGGTGGAGAAAGTGCTGGTGGCGCAGTTGGGAGAGGACTGGCGGACGAGAGTACAGAGCTTTGAAAACAAGCCCTTCGCCGCCGCTTCCATCGGTGAGTGGCAAACTACTGATCTGCGGCCTAAGAAGGGACGACCCTAGGGAGGGAAGGGTTAAACAAAACGCGGGGGTAGACGAGAAACAGGCAGAAGAATTATCGGATCACGCCGGTACGACATGCCCGTTGAGAGTAACTGAGCTGTAAATCGTACGATCCACAACCAGTCGATGGCACCGGGTTGGATCCTCGGCCCAGACAGCATGTTAAGGCGTTGGTTCCAGCTGTTATGCATTACAGTAAACAATATGATCGTGTGATCTTTATTCCCCAGGCCAGGTACACTTGGCGACGCTGCATAACGGCCGGGAGGTGGCAATCAAGGTCCAGTATCCAGGGGTCGCCAAGGGCATCAACAGCGACATAGACAACCTCGTGGGCGTGATGAAGGTAACGGTTTCCCCCCACTGGCGCACACACATATACCCCACCCCCCTCAACACGCACATGACCCCCCCCCCCCACACGCACACTGACACACACACGTACACATAATTTACCATTGTAAATCCTATACTGCTTTCTTACGAAATTTTCCAGGTGTGGAACATGTTCCCTAAGGGCATGTTCATAGACAACGTCGTGGAGGTGGCCAAGAAGGAGCTGGCGTGGGAGGTGGACTACACGCGCGAGGCCGTCTGCACTCGCAACTTCAAGCGCCTCCTCGCGCCCTACCCGGAGTACTTCGTGCCTGAAGTCATCGGTAACTAACCCTAGGCATATCATCATCATTAACCCATATCGGGCCACTGCTGACTACGGGTCTCCCTTCACTTTCGTGTGATGATGAGGCCATAATCTCCCCGATTCGGATTGGAGGATTTGTAGTGGTAAACCTCTTCTGCAAGAGATTGCTTGGGGAAGTACTACCTTTGCCAGATATTCACCCGCCAAGCAGTAGTGTGAAAACGATACTGTCTTCAGTTTCGAAGGGCACTATTTCCAGCGAAATGGAACACAGGATACTTTTAATCCCGCGAAAACTGACTGTTCCTGTAGGATAACAGCTGACTCGAGTAAAACCTTGGGAATCTACTACTGTACTAGGGAATCAGGAACTACGAGGACCATGGTCCTACAAAGACCCAGACTCACCCGTCATTTATTTCTGGCCCTTTTTCAGACGAGCTCTGCTCAGCCGAGGTGATAACGACGGAGCTGATTGAGGGCGTGCCTCTGGACCGAGTGTTCGACGCGCCGGAGGAGGTCCGCGCGGACGTCGCCGCCAAGATCATGCGTCTCTGTTTGCGGGAGATGTTCGTGCTGCGCTGTATGCAGACGGACCCCAACTGGGCAAACTTCTTCTACAACCCCAACACCAAGCAGGCGAGTTGACACTAATCCATTGAATACGAAACATCACAGGTACCCGATACATCTTATTGGCACATCTAATGTTTTTGAAGTAAAACCTCTTTACGCACGCTTGACTTGGGGAGTAAGCTAGGGAATGCGTGACGAGAGCGTTACGAAAAGTGTGATCGGGCGAGGCAAACGGAAGTTGAAAGGGAGATATAAGTTAGTGAAGGTAGAAAGAAGATAGATTTACCTTTCTACGGGCAAGAGAGGTGCTAGCACACAATTTTCTTTCTCTCTTTCTATAACAGCCAGTTGTATGCATACATATAGATCGAGCTAAAGAAGTTTTACTTCAGTCGTGTGGTCTAAAGCAAACTAAGTTTTTTAAACGAGACAAGCTTGTCGTTCACCTGATAGAAAACGCAAAGCCTGCCCATAACAGTTACAGTGCTACCCAGAAATTTGCATTGCACAATCTTGTGCGACACTGCACTGCGCTCGTCACCCTGAGACATTGGTGGCGATGAAGAGTTTTACCACAGTGACGTCATATTGTCAAAAATAAAAATTCAATGAACTATGTCAAAAGGGGTATCGTTGAATAGGTGTTTCAAAATCATTTTTAGCCTTCGTTCATTATTTAAACTCAAACCGTCATAGAGCCGTTTTACTAAACCTTTCACCCGCGCTTCCCGCAGGTGGTACTCCTAGACTTCGGCGCCACGAGGGAGTATTCCAAGGAGTTCATGGACCAGTACATCGAGATCATCAAGGCCGCGTCGGTGGGCGACCGCGACACCGTGCTGCAAATGTCCAAGGATATGAAGTTCCTCACTGGATACGAATCTAAGGTACATTGAAACACGAAAGGCGAAGCAACACTTCTAATTCACTAAAGGTGGACTTCTGTGGGTCGCGGCCGATGTGACGATGTGCTCTACGTGTTATGTAACTATATATGGGGCTCGTTAGCGGTGGCGATGACACGCGACCCGCGGAAGTCTTCCTTTATAATTTAATATTTGACTGTTTGAAGGCGTTCGATTACGCGAACATGTTGATTAAATTTACTAGACTAGACATATATATTTAATTTTTTTCTGTTCAATTAAAATGATGTCTGATTATAAATCTACCAGAAAATTCATTTTCATATTCAATAATTTAAGTCAAATATCTGCCATACATTTTTTTCTTTTCACTTTTTGAAGTACTGTTGGTTTGAAAGTAGAAAAATTTACATCGGGTACCCAATGTAATTAAAAGTGAATTTCCAATTTAGATAATGGAAGAGACGCACGTCGACACCGTTATGATAATGGGGGAAGTGTTCACGCAAGATGGTGAGTTCGACTTCGGCACTCAGAAGACGACGCGGCGCATCCAGGCGCTGGTCCCCACCATCCTCACGCACCGCCTCTGCCCACCGCCCGAGGAGATCTACTCACTACACCGGAAGCTGTCGGGAGTGTTCCTACTTTGCTCCAAGATGAAAATCAAGATGAACTGCAGGGATATGTTTTATGAAATCTACGAAAAGTATAAAGCGGATTCCGTGATGTAGTGGAACTCTGTTGTGGCCTTCCCTCATCGCAGCTGGCTCATTAAGTATTCAAGTCTAGGTGTCTTCTAAGTGGCATGCTTCACCGTCGACCGCGTCGTCGCTTACCATCAGGCGCGACTTCGGTCTAAATAAAAAAAAAAAAATAATGCGGTGCGGTGCGGTGTAAATATTTCCCTATACGATAACATAAAAAAAGTTATACAGAAACTTTTTTTTAGTTACAATGACAAATGAATTCTGAGATATTACTATTAATGACGTTTTATATTTACTCTATGGACCCTGCAAGCAAAAACCTGTCAGTTATACCGGAAGTTGCGGGGGACGAGGTAGACACTAAACAATTGATTGTTAAAAATAAATTTTCATTAAAATGTTCGGTGATTGCGAGTTTACTACCATTACATGAACAGTCGAAAGTTTTTGTGTAGATGAATCTAAACACACACTTCAATTATGTCATTGGATTTTATATAATTAAGTTTAGATTTTAACCTATAAAATATGAACGCGCACGTTTTTGTATGGAGTCGATTTGAGATGTATCACTGCGTCACTTTAATAAATAATTATGTAATTATTGTCAATAATGTATTATTAACAATTTAGTATAAAATGTAAGGCGAAAAATATTTTTATATATATTAAAAAACACTGTCTGTTAAAATTACGACCACCTTAAAGTTGTTAAACTAACTTTACTAGTAGCTTAGTTATAAAGGAACAAAAAATATATACCTATGTATGTTATGGAGCGATAATCATTTATTAACGTTGCTGCCAATTCTGTTGTTACAAACTAGTCTTAAGTTTTAGTCTAGCCAAATTATAAATTAATTATGAATTGTTTTTATTAATTAATAATGAATCAATTATTAATTGTTGACACTTTTAATTTTATGCAAGCGAAGGGGATGCCAGTAACATTAGGGTTGTCAACTTGAGTTTCAGTTTAGTTTGTGATAACGGAATTTGTATATTTTTTGTAAATTAATAAAATTATGAAGCATTTATTGAGAGCATATATTTTGTTACACATTAGGGTGACACTACACAGCAAGTTTATATGATTGAAGTGGAAAAGGCAGCTTGAGCCAGGGCTCCATAAGTCAGGACTTAGCCAAGTATAGTCTGTATGCCGTATGTCTATCAACCTAACGATGTGATCAAATTATGGCTGAGTTCAAAAGTACTGCGAAATATAGTAGCAGGAGGGTACCGCTTCGGTCGCAAACTAAATGTGATAGCCCTAAAACTAATGTTATCTCTTTCGCTTTCACGTGATTTGAATGCGACAACAAATCTTATGATTAAGAAAAATGTAGGAACCAATTGCCGTGTAGCTGTTTCTACATTGATATATAGCTGCCACGGTACTTAGAACTCAGTTTCCGTGTTGGGATGTGGAGCCATGAACGTCGAACTACCTCTTAGATAATATACTAATGCTTGACTATAACAAATTGGGTACTCTGTGTAAGTACGTGTCAGAGTATAAAATTCATTAAGTATAATGAATCGTGAATAGGAGTAATATAATTAAACTATGATAATTCTTTTATGAGATCTAACTTGTGAAGAACTATTTAATATTTTAATGAATGAAGTATTGTAGTATAAAATACTAATAGGAAAATGTAATAATAACAACACTTGCACAAACTAATGTTAACAGATATACTTAAAATAAAATGTTGTATAAATATGTTTTTTTATTTAACACCAGCTGCGCCACGCCGTTGCTAAGTACCCTTCGTGCTATTCCAGGATCACCTTTACCCATCGGTTCAGTCAGTGTTGGGAGTTTAATAGTTTTTTTAACTAGACACTAATACAAAGTCACAAAACATGTACCTATTACAAAGTAATTAGGTAATTTTATGTTTCAGAACACAATGTACAAGTAACCAAATAAATTTTACTTTATTTAGTTTCATACAAAATGCTTTAGAAACATATGTACTTGCTATTTGATAACGAGGGTGTCAACCGTTAAGTTGACCTCCCCCACGAAAAATACTGGATAACAGTTTACTTGCCCGTATTTGAATTGAACGCCCACGAAAAAGCCCGCCAATTTCTCGCGACAAACGCTTGCGTGTTTTAAGCCTTGTCAGCGCCATCTAGTAAGCATTGGTGTAACTAAAAGCGCCGCTTTTATTTCTTTATTTTCAGTGATGTTTCATTTGATAACCCTTATATCAGAAGGAATATTTTCAACGCATATTAAAAATATTTCTTAGCTCTATTGCTCTATATCTAGTTAATTATTATTAAGTATTATTATTAGGTGTATAAATAAGTTTCCACCGTTTTGAGAGAGATGGCATGGCACGAGGCTTATTAGAATTCACAGATGATAACCGGCTTGAAAATTAGGTTGCTTATTCAAGAACAACATAACCATATGCATCATATATTTTTTTCCATCCAAAAATGTCTAAATTTGAGCCAATTAAGCGTCATTTTCGGGAATTATTAATTTACTGCTGTAATTTTTTTAAATCTGCAGCTGAGGCGTATCGATTGTTCGTAGAGTTAACATGTCGTGAGTGGTCTCAAAAGTTTAAAAAAAGAAAAATAAAGTTAAGGTGATTTTTATTTTATTTTATTTTATTTATTTGATGCACAAAACAAATTACAATCGTTGTAACTTATGAGTTAATTAAAGTAGTTTAAAATCTGGATTGTAATTCAAAATATGTACATACTACAAAATATTAACATATCGAGCGTACAGCACAAAGTACTAAACTAAAGCTATATAATAAAAACGATATGAGAAAAAAAAGAAAACGACGATTTTGACGTAGAAGACAAAGATCGCAATAGAAGGCCAACCATGAACGAGGATGTAGAATTGGAGGACGTGAAATCCGAACGCTGCCTGAAAGTTGGGATAAAGAGGTTGCTAGTGATGGATAATACTTCGATTAAATTTACTACCGTTCTTTGACAATCAATATTATTTTGTTGTCAAAAAACGGCGGAAACTTATTTGTACATCTAATATTATTCTTTATTATCGGATAACACGATCCATACTTACATACTTACAATATTTGCCTCATACATTTCTCTCATATATAATATATAATATATATATATACAGTTTTCATACTTTTAGTATACTTTTAATATGAAAATAAATAAATAAATCCCAAAAAATTGTAGGGTATTGTAGATATAATATAATAATTAGCTGTGATTAGTCGAATCTTATAGAAACCGGCCAAGTGCGTGTCAGTGTCACAGTGCAGGGTTCCGTAAAGAGATTAACTTATTTAGTTCAATACCATGTTTGTTGTCAGCGTTCATTACTGGTATCTACCGCACCGTAAGAAAGTGAAAGGGAGGCGCATAGTTAACGAATTCCGAACCTTATGATATCAGATCTCATCAAATTCTTAATCACCCGAATAGAAACGGTAGCATGTTATTTTATTTAAAAGATCTATTGAACGATACACCGAAGATAATGAGGGTAATTTTTTGCTTTAATTCAGTGTCATGTATGTGTGAAGCCCTTGAATATTTTTATCTTAAGTTCACCACGTGGCTATGTAGTAGATACTTCATGGCCAAATAAGAACAATGTAGGCCCTATTAGTCTCCAAGTAAAATTTCTGCGACGTACGGACGGACGGACACGACTCACGAGTCGCAAGGAGTATGTAACTGTGTTCTGTAATCACGCACTACGAAGTTATGGTTCCGTTAGTGCCATTGGTCTACGGAATTAAATGGCCCAATCGATTTAGATGATTATTTTTTGTTGTGTTCGTAATTTCAGGCCAAGGTTTGTGTGAAAGAAAAATTGGAAAACTTTGTGTGACATTACACTGAAAGTGCTAGTTCTATGGGATTTTCGTAAGAGCTCATGATTTGTTTTTTTTACCGATTTTGAAATATTGGCGTCGCTGGAAGTTGGGACATATGGCTAGAGGTGTCCATCCAGTAATTTTGTATGTCTAGACTGCAGCGAGAACCATGACAATTGCGTTAAATGCGCCAACTGCAATAGAACTCACATGGCCATGTACATTTGTAAAAAGGCTATTCTGCGTTCCTCAAAGAAAAGAGCTGACTGGTATAATGTCGCAGTTTAATTGCACGTAAAGAAAGGCACTCACCATTTATTTCACCCAAAGACTTTGTCCCTAAAATATTCACGTTCTCCCCGGTACCTACATCCGGGTCATTATCCCTTGAAAGACGTGGCCTTTCTCTCAGGATGAATCTTTGGCCTCTGAAAATGGTGTCGAACAATACAAAGCGGTTACTAAAAGAGTTGTATAGCCATCAACGTAAGTGTTTTTCACAGATTACATACGCTGTTTAAATCGTCTGCAATAATAGAGAAGAGCACGTCAAACCAAGCCCATGAGCAACATAAAAAAAAAGCAGTGACAACGTAATAAGAGAGCAGAGCCGTTCCAGAGTAAACTCAAAAACAGTTCAAATATAGCGAGCCAGGAGACCTTAGCTGATACAGAGCTGACCCAGCATGTTTCAGTTGGTCAGAAGAAAGAAAGACAAGTGATTTTTTTATTTGCTTAAAATCAAAGCTACCGAAAATTCCTCCAGTAGGTTTCCTCCAGTTTAACAATTTGATAAAAGTTCCGAAAACCATATTTCTTTGCTCAGTTACATATAAATCCCAATCAAAACGAGTTACTTAATTTTGTAAAAATAACATGGCGCAGTAATAGTTTTACAATGATGTCATGTTACATATACATTATACATATACATTATTATTATAGACATAATTAAGGCCTTAAACTGAACGGCCTAGATTAGCACCACACACTCATAAATGACACGTGACGTGACATCACTCAAAAATAGACTGAAGAGAATGAGAGAGAAAGAGAATAGCTATATAAACTCCCATAAATGCAAACAAAATGTTACGATATCTCTGCATAAATGTCTCTGGTCGACTTATGAATGCTTAGCGATATTGGTGGTGACAGTTAGCAGGGCAGTTCAGTTTAAGGTATTAAGCTGGATGGATTTGACAGTTCGTGGTGAGGCCCCAGATCGTCACGAAGGCTGTTCTAAAGGTGCCTTTAGAACTGCCTTCATGACGATATATATATATATATATATATAGACGCTAGAAAGCGTAAACGCTGTAACCTTGAAACGCAAAATTGTTCACCAGAGCCAAAAAACTTTATTTTTGTTGAAAAATAATCATAACTCTAAAAATCATACTCGACCTAAAAACGTAAATTTTGGATATTTGGTATGTTTCATACAAAGCTACAATACTGCTACCTTGGTTATATCTTAAAGTTCCTAGGGGACGTTGAAATGTGGGTTACAGCGTTTGTTTCCAAATATGTAAAAAAAGTATTTTCGGGTCGGTCAAAGGGTTACAGCGTTTACGCTTTCTAGCGTCGATATATATACTACACTCATCTCACTCGTACCGGTTACATTATCGTCATAGGAATGAGGGATTTATAACAATTCCCATTTCTTCACAAGAACAATGATAGCAACTGTTTAATAACCGATGTCGCAGGGAACAACAGTCAACACATGGATATTTTTGAAGTTTAACTTAACGCACGCTTGCCTTGGGGAGTAAGCTGATGAATGCGTGAGGAGAGCGTTACGAAAAGTGTGACCTAGGAAGTTCAGAGGGATATATAAGTTAGTGAAGATATAAAGAAAGAGAGTTACGTTTCGTATATTATTGTAGGAGCAAGAGGGAGGTGCGAGCACACATTTTCTTTTTCTCTTTCTCTCATAGCGAAGTTTTACTTTAGTCGTGTGGTCTAAAGCACATCGTTTTTGTATAAATAAACTATGTAACGTACAGTCAACATCAAAAGTAAATGATCATTAGACAAGTTTCAAAAACCATCCCGGTATTTAGTGCATTAAACGCAATAATAAATTTCAATATAATCTCATCATCATCAACGACCCATATCCTCCCAGTGCTGAGCACGGGTCTCTCCTCACTATCGTGAGGAGGATTGGGCCACCACGGGGGTCAGATCCGGATTGGTGGATCACATACCTACCTCTGAAATAATTCTCGGGTAGGTATGTGGGTATCCTCACGATGTTTTCCTTCACTGAAAAGCAAGTGATTATTATGTTCATATGTTTTACAAGAAACACATTGGCACGTGCCTGCACTGAGATTTGAACTCAAGACCCACTACTTGGAAGGTGGACGTTCTCCCACTAGGGTACCACCAATTGGTTGTCTGAACGAGAGGGTTTGCGATACTTGCGACAGTTGAAAATATGACTGGTTTTATCGGTAAATCATATTATTAACCTGTCAAGTAAATTAGACAGACGCTTTATTATATTTATCAATATTTTACCCCTTCTTTTGGCAAACACAATTTATTTTATAATTATTATTTATTCAAGCGAAGCACACGTGAAACGTAACGTCAATGTAGCTTGCTGTCTCCCTTGTTCTATTGCAATCTTGTATATTGTCGTCTCGCCCTGTTATGATGCGTTCAGAAACAAGTTACAACAACGGGTAAGGGGTTCACCGATGTTAGGAACGAACGGCTAATGTAAGGGGTGGCATTTAGTTCGACGGATCGAAACTAGATAGCGCCAGTGGAAAAATTAAAACGCGGTGACGAGATTCTTCAAAAAGCCGATGTGGTGTCGGGCGCGCTCGGGTGCTGCATGCTATCCAAATCCAAAGGTAATATTTTTCTTGCTGCTTTATCAGAGACGTCTGTCTGAAGCGGCTAAAAACAAGTTTAAAAATTAAAAACGTGTTTTTCATCTTAGATAGTCCTACATAGTGTAGGTCTTACCTCCTGATGGATGATGAAAAAAGCACTAATCTAATCAAATTGGCATATGAGAGTTTAGAACCAATGTCTCCAGTGACGAGCGCAGTGCAGTGCCGTGCAAGAATACGCAAGCCAAAGTTCTGAGTGGCACTATAACTGTTATGGGTAGGCGTAACGCTTACCATCATGCGAATGACTTGCTCGTCTCGTTATTCAGACAAATGAAAAAAAATTGGTTGCTTATAAAGTTGGTTTACGGACGATAGTTTAACGTGACAACGTCATAACAAAACATTGATGAAATGATTGCATACGGAACATTTATAAATAAAATTGAATCATATTTAATAATAAAAGAAAAAATCTTTTGAAGATATCTACTTCGAAATTGAGTTAAAAAATTCCAGCCGTACAAACATACTTACATACATACATTGCAAGTTAAATAATAAATACTCGAAATTATGCTAGTAATCAGTTTGTTTAAAATGCAACAATAATTAACCTTTATTTCTGAAATTGTTGTTGTAATATGCAATGAAAACAACATTAACTTTATAACTCTCACTTCACTTTATAAACAGTCGAAGAAACAGTTCACGTGTAGATGTAAGTTGTGTGCTGCCGCTGTCTTTCTTCTCCTCGGACGCATAAGCCAATCGAGTGGAAGAGAGATATATGCGGCGAAAGCGTAAAATGAGCGTAACGGGACAATGTGTCATCTTTTTCGTGCATGCAGACGGCGTTCATATTATTATTTTACAACATTTATTTTATTTTAGGCGGCATATTATTTCACAGGGGAAATATTATAGTCAACTCAGACCGCTGCTGGCTGTAGGGTGCTGATTGCTTTTAATCAAAATCTTGTATAAATAGTGCGCGAAAAAGTATGGCACGATTTTGATGGATTGATCCTTAAAAATATTAAACAAAAAACAAAAACCCGACTGCGATCAAAACTGAAACGTGAAATGCAATCAGAGGCATAACCACATTTCATTTCTACCTTTGACGGCAATAGCTACGATGGAATGACTGAAGGATTTCTTGTTATAAAAAATTGTTTGCTCACAAATACCTATGTTACGGGGAGATATTATGGCCTACGAACTTACTTGGGAAATCCGTCGATGGCCTCTCGGGTGTGTAATCAGCGCTGTCTTCGGGTTAGATGGGGGATGATGGTGCACAGAGATATATCCATAGGACGCCGATGGGGCGGTTTCTTCTGATCCCGTATTACCTTCCCCCGGGATAGAGGTGTGATCAGGCAATCCACACTACACTTAATCCTGGAGCTCGTCTCCGAGGATGGGAATGGCGTCCACGAAATGGAGCTACCGGTGAAAGCTCAAAACACCGCGACGCGATAAGCGCTCGCACGCGCATTTGAAGGACGACTGACTTCCGGTTGGCCAACCCAAAGTCGTGGGCCATAATAATCTCGTACCAACACAAAATATTAAGCGGAATAGTCTTAGTGTAGTTACGTTCGAAAACACTCAAAATAAAAAGAAAAGAAATCTGTTTCAGTACGAAACATATACTATACGTAGGTTGTTTTATGTTACTAAATTACGAGACTAGCACGTCGTTCATCTGATGGTAAGCGCCAAACCTGCCCATAACAGCTACAGTGTCACTCAGAACTTCCATTACAAAATCTTGTATGGCACTGCAATGCGCTCGTCAACTTGAGACATCAGTTCTAATCTATACTATTATATAAAGCTGAAGAGTTTGTTTGTTTGAACGCTAGGATCTCAGGAACTACTGGTCGGAATACAAAAAATATTTCTGTGTTGAACAGTCCATTTATCGAGGAAGGCTATATAACATCACGCTACGACGAATAGGAGCAGAGCATCAATGAAGAATGTGGCAAAAACGGGGAAAATATATTGCTTTTAAGAGAGTTATTGCGGGAAAACTTGAATTATGCAGGTGAAACCGCAGGGCGTAGCTAGTATTATATAAAGCTGAAGAGTTTGTTTGTTTGTGTGAACGCTAGGATCTCAGGAACTACTGGTTGGAATTGAAAAGTTATTGTTGTGTTGAATAGTCCATTTATCGAGGAAGGTTATAGGCTATATAGCATCACGCTACGACTAATAGGAGCAGAGCATCAATGAAGAATGTGGCAAAAACGGGGAATTGCTTTTAAGAGAGTTATTGCGGGAAAACTAGAATTATGCGGGTGAAACCGCAGGGCGCAGCTAGTATTTCATATACCCAGTAATTTCGCTGGAAACGCTGCGCTTTTATACTTAGATATTTACAATATTTCACTATAATCCGTTTATCTGTTTTGGCTAACATCCCCATCATTAATTAGTAGGATAACTAATCCGACATAGTTACCTACACAAACAAAGCAAATGGCAAACGAAAGCTTTAACTTCGGACGTTACTTTTGGCTAGGACAAACGCCATATCAGTCAGCTTAACATAGATAATAGCAGTTGATTAGTAGAAATTCTTATCCACGATCACATACACTTACACCGTGACAAACATGACTAGGATTGCCTGACTATCCTAGAATCCTAACTAGGATTCACTGTACCTAGGGAACTAGGAACTATGAGGATCATGGTGTCACAAACAGTCACACTTAGAGCAAACCCGTGGTCCACACAAAGCTTTGCCCCGTGCGGGAATCGACAAGCAACCTGACGCCACGCAGTTGGCTCATCATCAGCATAAGAGCTTCAGTCAAAAACTGTAGGCTACTCATATATTTATCTTAATTTCTATCAACCACAGAAATACTAAATGCCATTACTCAGTTATTGTAGCACATGTATGTACCTACTTACCTAATTCATAATCTTATGTACTTAAAGCTTAGATCAATAATGGAAGACTTAAAGTAATAATTATCTAAAAGGAAGGAAGAGAATGGGCGTTTTAAATAAAACACACATGTTGCTTTAGAAACTTTATTTGCAGGTTAAAAAGGCATGGTGGGAACATTAAAGCAATACATCAATCTGAGACCTAAATGTGGCCTGGCAACTATATACTTTTACATTTTAGTATGTACCGTATGCAATATAAATGAAATAAGGATGTCGTCATTCTAGATTTTAAGGTTTCCTTTCTTTCCAAAGAGGCACGGCGTGTCGCGTGCGTGACGCGGCGCGCTGCAAGATATCATTCAATGCATTTTTCACACAAAATGACTGTATCAAAGTGACTACGCCGCGCTAGACGCCGCACGCGGCATTGCATTGACCTGTCTTACGCCGGCTTCCGTCAAAGTAAAAGTGCCACGATAAAAAAATGTATTTATATAAGTGACATCATGAGTTTTTGGCGAATACTAAAAGTTTAACGTTCAAGGTGCAGTCAGTTCTGGTGTTGATTGTCACAGTAAAACTTATAACGAAACATTCTAAGTTGATGATGAAAACACGTTTGAAAATTTCATTGATCCTCGAAGATATATAGCCAATAGGCTTAAAGATTTGTGGACTTTACCGTTTCAGTCTTAAAAGTCTTTACTTAGATTCTTTCGCGAAAATTAAGGATAATCAAGGTAATTGCATACGGCACGAGCTTCCGTCTTGGAATACATGAAGAGTAAGTTATATTATATAACACTATGTATAAATACCAATTTAGATAAAAACGTATTAGAATAACTAGTCCATTCTCTAGGTATAATTTTACTAATTAATGGTTGATAATTAATATATATTCCGAGATTACACAAAAGTTATAAGATGTCAATGACTTTCTGATAATAAGTAAACCGAGTTACAATTGAAGTTATACATTTAATCGTAAACGACTATTAAAAAAAACATTTTTGTAGATTAAAATTGTATCCAAATACACTCCAATAAATTGTTAAATTCTTTCATACTTCAAAACTTTCGGTAAAAGTGCTTTTATCAATTACGATTCAGCATAATCTCGTTAATTTCAGTTTCACCTACAGGGAAAGCAACATTTATTTATAATTTAGTTATAGAAACAGTATCATAATGTTAAACGCCTCACAAACAAATTGGTTTGCACATAAGTAATAGTAAATATAGTTACTTATAGTCAACCTTATCGTGCCACAATATGGATACAGTGAAAACTGACGACGAACTACAGAGTGCTACCAACATCTCGGAGACAAAAATCTTATAATTTACGAAGATCAACTACACAAGTACCTAAAGGAACACCACTGATGAAATTATGCTCACGTCAGCAGTCGATTACGGGTGGCCATCTTTTGCCACGATCGACGCAACGGCTTTACCTGGCTCTGCCATTGCTGGTATTCTAAGTGGCCATGTAGGCATGGTGACACAGTTAGTGGTGCACGTTTAGGTTTACAATTAAACATTAATAACGATTAAAAATTGCAATTGTGAGCGAACAAACACTTATAAACACGTAACATTGATTTTACGACTAACAATCCAACTACTTAATATTTCCCTAGTATTTGAATAATATAACATCAACGCTACAAAGAGAAAATTGCCTAGTATAAGTAAAATACAACGTCGAATTAGCCCCCTTTTCAGAACCTCATTAATGGGGGGGGGGGGCATTATTTTGAACCACGTGATTATATTTTAGGTTCGTAATTCGTACATGAGTCAGAGATTATGAAAGCGGGGTTTGATAATACATCGAACTACCCATCTTTTTTCATTCCGTCGGTTGTTGCCGTTTTAGTGAAATAAGTTTGCGCGTAACAATAGGTCTGCGGATCATGACAGGATGAGTGACACCCAGTCGCGATAATGCCTGAGGTAACGACAACGTTAATTAAACCTAGAAATACCCGTGAATTAAAACCTGAAACGTTGAACGTGAAAAGGAAATAGTCAAGTGTGAGTTGTGCAGAAAAGAGAAGCTAGTAACACCCTGTAACTTCCTAATCCTATATTCAACGCTGAATTTCCCCACGCGTATGCACATTTGGATGCGGCTCGCGGTAAAATTCAACGAGAAAATAATCTTACTTCCTTCGATGTCGCTAATTCGTTGGCTGATAGACCGAAATTTAATTAATAATGCTTTTAAATGCCAAGGTGTTGTAACATTAATTATCGTCACGAATTTCCAGAGTGACAATGGATACTTAAAAAAAGTTAAGGGCCGATATAGATAGAAGATTCTTAAGGTTCTTAGCCAAACCACTTGCTTAGACTTAAGTACGTACTTGTGCTTAGCATCTGCTTGGTGGTGTCTTTTTTATCTGGAACGTTGACATACTGTGTAGTATAGTCAGCGGGTGCCCGTGCTGACTGAGAGAAGGGTCGAGACGGCGCACCGCGGCGCTGTCTCGACCCTCCGCCTCTCTCACTGAGCGGTTGTACCTACGATAAGTTGACGCAATATGGGCTTTAGTACAAGATAACATCAAATCTTCCGCGCCTTAGTCACCGCTGTGTCCGTCCAATACATTGAAAAATCATGCTTAAAGAGAGAAAGGTAAGATTTTCCGTTGTTCAATATTGGCGATTTAGTTACCTAGTCGGTCGACCTCGTCAGATGCTGCTTCGCACCGCTCTAGTTGGATCTTTCGGGCTTGAAAGGTAATATAGCCAGAGTTTTCCTGTTGGTTATAAATAAAAGGCGAGATAGTTTGTACAGTGCTATTTTAGATAGTGGCCGTACTTCGACGCTTTCCAACTCTGTCACCAAAATAACTGTCACCTTCCTGTCGAGATTTTCATTAAACCACTAACTGTATACGTAGCCTGGGGTAAATCAGCCAACAAAAGCGAGACGCGACCTAGCACACACCTCCACCCACTCCTTCAAGTCAGCAGGTACTAATACGTGCTCCGAGTTCACTAGTCTTTAGTTATAGCTAGGTATATACAATACAATCTACATTGATTTAAGACCGTTTCTCTACACACAACAATTAGATTCGAGTACTAATAGTAACACACATAAATCTTTAATATATCGCTATGTATCCTTTAACCATGTACTTGAGAACATTTCTACTTTACGCTGGGATTGAAACATAAACCGCAAATAATAAGAAACATGAAGTTACAATATTTATTTGATTATTATCGTGATTATAATGGCATAAATCGAGTTCCGTTACACATCGCGCGGTCTAGTGTTAATATAGTAGTATAAAGACCAGTAAATGTAGGCCATATAGATAGTTTCAAGAGTGGAAAACGGTGAAAATAGCAGAGAAACGGTCAAAGACGATCGAGGCACCGGCGGCTCCGGCGACCCCCGCCCCGGAGAGCGGTGGCGGCGTGGAGCCCCGGGGCCGACCGTCCGAAGGCGCTCGGACGGGCGGGCGCGGTGCCATAGAGATTCATAGCTCTTACGGTGACCAACACAACAAATATAGCTTCATTCTCGCCGCGCCAGCCCGACCGGACCTGAGAAGAAATGAAAGTGTTTTGGGGTTAAAGTTTAGGCGTTGGACTCTTTTAGGTCGGTGAGTCTCGCGAGCTGAGCGGAATCGAGCTCGTCTGGGATGGAGGCGCGGCCGGCGCGGGGCGCGGGCGGCGAGTGCGGGGCGCTCGGCGGGCCCGAGCCCTCGGACGCGGTGGAACTGGAAGCGGGTGGCCCCGCCTCCGCGCCCTCGCCGGCCAGCACCGCCGTCTGCTCCGACAGCGAAGACTCCTCGTCGTCCACATCCTCAGGCTCGAGCTCGGGCTCTGGTTCGGCAGGCGGGAACGGCTCGGGGTCCTCCACCATGGGCGTCGCCGCCGTGATCACGATCTGCGCCACTCCCAGGCCGCCTTCGTCGAGCTCAGCACACAGCATCGCAGGCAGCACGGGCGGGGCCGCCGCGACCGCCGAACACACCTGCATACAGGCAACACTCGTCACCCACACTATCCACAAGTAGCAAACGAGCGTGCTCGTTGGAGAAGTTTAGTTACAGCAAGATCGGAAAGTCCGGATACGAAGATAAGTCGCAGCAAATGCGTCGAGCGAGCTTTCAAGATTGTCAATAGTTTTAAAAGTCGAAGAAATCTACTCGTGCCATGCGATTACAAGCGGCATTCTTTAATAGAGTTGAGTTAAGTAAAATAAATGATAAGAAAAATAAGA
Organism: Campaea margaritaria; assembly: GCA_912999815.1. Classification (NCBI taxonomy): domain Eukaryota; kingdom Metazoa; phylum Arthropoda; class Insecta; order Lepidoptera; family Geometridae; genus Campaea; species Campaea margaritaria. The sequence continues at coordinate 16,865,963 of OU538788.1, forward strand.
TTTTCATACTAAAGATAGACGTTGCGACCAGTAACGAATGTACGACATAAAACTGTAACTGATTAGAAATAAAACAAACAATTATATATTATTAACGCTCTATAATTATATACTTGACATCGAAAGCAAAAAAATATATATTTAAATACTCACATAATATATATATATATATATATATATATATATATATATATATATATATAACTACCGCAAACAAAAATACTTACAAGCATTACAAAAACCAATAAAAGCCGTACCTACAAAGCGAAAAGTGCTACAAAATGGATCATACCTCGTCAGACTCGTTGATTTGGTCGCTACACACTTCATCGACTGTTGCATGAAAAGAAATTCACACAAAATTAAACCAGAGCCGAAATAACAAACCTGACCGCGGCCAGCTATAGAAATGTACACTTGAGTTCTTTATATTCATAGATAAAAGATTACAGAAGAAATAGTCAGTTGATATCTGGTCGATATTTCCATAGTTGTTAGAGTTTCAATTCGTGGGTACATACTGCTTTTGAACTCTTTACTAGTCAAATTATCTTTATAATAGTGTAGGTATTAACAAAAGTTATTATTTTAGATTATTTAAACAGATTCATAATAATTATTGCGCAATCCCAATATCGCGAAATCAGTAAGCGATTCTCTTAATTAATCTACAACGAAAAATATGTAATTATATATCACTCAAAACATGTAAATGTCTAGGATAATAAAAGAAACTTACTTCTCTCACTAATACAATGAAAGTGGAAAGAATATAGACCAAGTTGTGAAATAATTATTACGAATATTACGATAGATTCAGTGTCGTTAGCGATAGCCGTCGAAGTGTCAATTAGGAGAACGCCATTTTGAAAATTTCACGAGATTGAGTGTAAAGATCGAAACCCCTATTTCCAAACATTGAATCGGAACTGTATATTGAAAATATTTTGATTTTGTTATCAGTCTGCATTTCATCTTCAGAAACCTATAAATATCCATACCTACCTCAACTTAATTTTAAAAGATCACACATCCAATTCCAATTATAAAATACAAAGTTCAATTTCACTATAGGGATATAAAAATCTCCAGCTCCGTCCATCTTGTGAAGTGGCTTGCATCTAACTTGACGACCTCTTTATTCAACTCACCGACAATGGTGACAGGCGGCGGGTACACCACTGGCGGAGCCGAGGACGAAGCCATGGCGAACTGCGTACCGTACTGCTCGTGCTGGTTCCTAGTCAGCTCCAAGTTAAACCCGTAGTCGGACTCCACCTCGTCGATGTCGGCCGGCGGCGGCGGCGGGGGCTGCGACGGCGGCGCGACGTGCTGCACTACCACAGCGTGCTTGCTGTTGTTGTTTTCCATCAGAGCTGGGAGCGACGGAAAAAAGCAATGATACCGACACCGAGACGACACAGACCACTGTCGCGTTGGCAAACTTTCGATTAATGCAAAAGTCGGAATGCAACGAAAAAATTATGATATCGACACTACGGACCGTCTCGATACCTAACCTGACCGGTAGAACCGATCGACAGTCGCAGAGTAGAGGCCGACCGTTCTCGTGAGATGCTTGGCGCTGACTGAAGCAGAGTGGCCGGGCGGATCTAGCAAGTGCCTACACACATGGCGCGATGCGTCGCACCGCCCACATCACCGACAGCGACACTGCGCCGCCGCCGCGCCGTCAAACGAATATAGGTAACGAAACCTTTTTAATTTTAATCTAGTGATCGACTACGATGTCGCCTTCTATTTGGATCGATCCTTAATAGTATTAATAATTATAATGTATTTAATAAAGTAATTTCTGACATTTAGCTTTAGCCCGATAGCGGATTTTTTTTGGGTCTAAGGCTTTAGGGCTTGAGGTCGTAAGGTTCAATCTTCATTTTTAGTTTTATTTCAATTTATCTTCCGCAACTTAATGACAAAAATTATCAAATCTACAGACTGAGTCGGAATATTCTCAAACGCTTTAAAAACTCCATTTTGTTGCGTTAATAATAAAGAGAATGCCAAAACATCGCCGTTTATTTTTATAGAAAGAAAGAAAGAAAAACACATTTATTCTGACACAACTGCACACAACAGCGAACAACGTACTTATTTAGAGACAAGACAAGAAAATGAAAACACACGATGAACATAATAGTGTACCCAGCAAAATAAAAAAAAAAAAAAAAAAAAGAAAGTTAAATCGCATAGCAAAATTATAAATGTTGATGATGCTGAATTTTTTTTTATATTTTGATCGTTATTGTCATTGTATCAGCACGTCGTTTGTGGCACTAATGAGATCCGCCGTTGCACCGACTACGTAGGGGCAGTTTCGGCGAACCGTGTGATTGAACGCCGTCAAATTACACAGTTGACCGAAACTGAAAGGCAGAAATTTGTTTGAGTTAATTTAGTAATTGGGAGTATGAAAATATTTTAAGGTGTCCTCCTTCTCACTTCATTGTTCCAAGAATAGTTTGAAATTAATTGTGTACTATTTTAGTTGAACCAAGCCCAGATATAACTGTTCTTCTTTCCTCTTGACTGAAGGCAGGAGTCTTTATTAGATTAAGGCTTACGGGGAGCTCTCGATACTTACGGGAACTCGTCTTAAATGGCGTCTTCGGACAGTTCCCAAGACTTTATTACTTTGCAATATTTCTTGATTTAATTTCTTCGTACTCGTAGAACCAATATTTTCTCAAGCGGTCGTGGTCGAGTTAATGGACCGCCTTGTTTATTAAAATGCATGCCGTATAGATCCCTCCAGTACCTAGGTCCTTGTTTAAAAAAACTGATGTTTTGTGGTTGGTTGTTGATGGTTGGTTGGTTTGTTTGTTGTTTATTTGTTTGTTTGTTTGTTGGTTAGTTGGTTGGTTGATTGGTTGGTTGGTTGGTTGGTTGGTTGGTTGGTTGGTTGGTTGGTTGGTTTGTTGGTTGGTTGATTGGTTGGTTGGTTGGTTGGTTGGTTTGTTGGTTTGTTGGTTGGTTGGTTGGTTGGTTGGTTGGTTGGTTGTTGGTTGGCTGGTTTGTTGGTTGGTTGGTTGCTTGGTTGGTTGGTTGGTTGGTTGGTTGGTTGGTTGTTTGGTTGGTTGTTTGGTTGGTTGGTTGGTTGGATGGTTGGTTGGTTGGTTGGTTGTTGGTTGGCTGGTTTGTTGGTTGGTTGGTTGCTTGGTTGGTTGGTTGGTTGGTTGGTTGGTTGGTTGTTTGGTTGGTTGTTTGGTTGGTTGGTTGGTTGGATGGTTGGTTGGTTGTTTGGTTGGTTGGTTGGTTGGATGGTTGGTTGGTTAGTTGGTTGGTTGGTTGGTTGGTTAGTTAGTTGGTTGGTTGGTTGGTTGGTTAGTTGGTGGTTGGTTGGTTGGTTGGTTGGTTGGGATCACTAAGAGCGATAAGGTCGCCCACTGTAACGCTAAATGATTTTTTTTTGTTATAGGTATTAAGTTTTCCTGGTAAATATGTACCCAGGCATTCCACTAACAGAATAAAAGTTATTAGTTTTTAACCACAGAACTAATTTATGCTTGAATTGCTTATTATTTAGTTGCTTCAGGTTATTAGAAATTGCATTATAAACTTTAATATACATTACGTATTGTTTTGTTCTAGTTTTAAGTTTTCTTTGTTCTGTGGTGTTTCAATAAAGAGTTTATCTATCTATCTCTATCTACGTCGCACTGGTTTTGATAGAAAGCTACATTTGGTGCTATACTATACATAAGCCGGTTAGGGTTTCGTGTATTTCTACGACACATTTCACTAACGGTTCTAAAGAGCATCGGATGATTTTGACCCAAGTTTGCTAGTTCAAGAATATAGACGCAGGGAAGTGGAAGAAAGCCTAATTCTTTAAATAAAGGTTTGTATGACACATAATGTTTTTTTTCCACGTTCTAATGCATTTCTTTTGGCAAACAAATACTTTGTTTATATCTGTTGAGTTCCTCCAGATCAGCAGTCCGTATTAAAGGACCGAGGCCACATGCCCGCGATAGTCAGCTAAGAGGGTTGGTCGTGCTTTTGTTTGATGCAGTCTATATAGGATAAACAACCTGTTTAATCGTGATGTTATTCTTGCTACATGTTATTTCCAGTTAATAAACTTAAATAAAGTGCAATACAGAGCCTTAGTAAGTGGTATTATAAATATGAATTCATTTTATGAAAATACATCATTCTGGCATCTAAAGTCCTGCAAGTATAGGTCAAGCAAGCTGACAAATGAAACATAGTAAAATAAAAAATAAAAAACAAAATAACATAGCGACTAGTATCCGTTACCAGGCTACATGCCATAAGGGTATCACCAGTTCATCAGTTTAGTAATTGTTCAGGAAATGTCCATTGTATTTTGGTGTCCAGTCGTAATCCAAAATCGTACTCGAGCTGGCCTATTAAGTCAGTACGAAGTTTCAACCAAAACTGCATCTATTAGAGTACTAAAGTTAAAACAAAAAAATATAACCACAAATCAGTTATTAAAATACAAATAAAACCACTTTACGAGTCAAACCTATTTGTCAGAGAACAATTCAAGTCTTGTAATATGAAAAACTAAATGAACGAGCAACTGATTACGGCTTGTATTTTATATTTAAAAGCGGAATATGATTATTTACCATGTAATGACAATGCTCATGTGAGAGTATGAAAAAATATATTTCCCTTTCAAAGACTGAATCTCGCACAGGAAAAGGAAAATCCATTAACTTAACCAGTGTTTCAGAAGATACAAAGGGTGGGCTGATATGACTGTAAACTACATACGAAAAAAAAAAGTACAACAATAAATGTTTCGAAAATAGTACTGGAGGCCTACCATGACGTCTTATAGCGATTCAGTTCAGGACCTAAACTGAGCCGCGTCGCATAATCGTACCGTGACGTCTTATTTTTTATGTTGCTGCCATTTTCAACCTAAACTGGATATAGGTTAGGTTGAAAATGGCAGCAACATTAAAAAATAAGACGTCACGGTACGATTATGCGACGCGGCTCAGTTTAGGTCCTGAACTGAATCGCTATAAGACGTCATGGTAGGCCTCCTGTACCCTTATTCGCTATGCCTCTTGAGATGCCATGCCGAAAACACGTGAGATCACAACGAGCTTTAAGCTTATTTTGAACCTTATAAAACTTCTCCAAATTCACTAGCCCGCACGTTATTTTGTCAGTTCAATTGACAGTTCAATAGAAAGTAGGTATAAATCCACCAATCTGGAATGAGCCCCCGAAGTGGATTTTGGCCTAACCCTCCTCACGAAAGTGAGGGGATATGATGATGATGTGGCAATTTTATGAGATATGGAAAGATCCTGATGAAAGATCAGCGACCAAAAAACAACGAGGAATGCTGAATATTACGCCAATTTGCTTGCCAGCCACGGGATGCCGGGATGCGATAAAAGGATACAGAAAAGGCAAACTTTTCGAAGGTGTTTTATTTTTCAGTCCGTACTGCTCGTACGGGAAGGACTGTCTGCAAAAAACCGACTTCGACGACATCAATCCATATTTAGCTCCCAGCCACTATTTTTTGTTCAGAAATCAGAAGAAAAAATTACGAGCACGCAGATTTTTAACGAACGCGAATCTGTTAGCTTTGTTTTTTAGAACTTTATGTGTTTATTATTATTAATATATTTATTACTCGCTTTTAGGTGAAGGAAAACATCGTGAGGAAACCCACATGCCTACCCGAGAATTATATCGGAGGTAGGTATGTATCCACCAATCCGGACCGGGCCCCCGTGGTGGACATGGCCTAACCCTCCTCACGAAAGTGAAGGGAGACCCGTGCCCAACAGTGGGACGTTATGGGCTGATGATGATGATGATGATGATCCTAAAGGTGCAATTAAAGTGGGGGAAAACACATGCTAATATAACACATTTAAATAAGTATTTAATTCTACGTTTTAACTGTTGATAAATGTTACGATTTTGAGCCTAACTGTTATATTACATTTGTAAAAACTATATAAATAAATGAAGACTGCTTTAAATGACAATTTTGACAATCAAAATCATTGTCATCATCATCATCATCAACCCATATCTGCCCACTACCGAGCTCGAGTCTCCCATCACTTACGATAGGAGGGCTAGGTCGAAAAATAAGGTTTTGGTAAAAAAAAACCAGACTAGCTTTATCAAATACGTTTCGGTACTGCAAGCTGATCAAAATGAGTCCAAACACAATCAATCTACTGTTGGTCACTAAGAAGTTCCGTTGTCTACCTTCCGTCTCTATCGTAAAGTCAGCTTGATGTCAAAATTTCAAAATTTAACAAGGCGTCCAAATTGGCTTGCTGGATTTGGCCCGAACATACATTGAAAGTTAAATAAAAGGTTGTAAATAATAAATAATATTAATTTAATTGTGCGATGTCACTTATTGCGAATCTATAATGTTTTTTGAAGTAACACTTCTTTACGCACGCTATAATTGGGGACTAAGCTGGTGGATGCGTTACGGAATACGGAAGTTGAGAGGGAAATATAAGTTAGTGAAGATAGAAAGAGAGAGAGAGTAATGTTTATATTTTAAGTACCTGGATGACCGAGCTAAGCACGGTTTTTTTTTTATGACTTTTTCTAAAAATGATTCCTAGCTAGATCGATTTATCGCCCCCGAAACCCCCTATATACTAAATTTCATGAAAATCGTTGGAGCCGATTCCGAGATTCCAATTATTGGAATTGCTCATTTAAAGATATAAGATATGTATTTGAGATTATTTTATTTGAAATATTTTTAGTAGAAGTTTTACTTTTACTGTGTCCCAGCACAGAAATAGAATTTTATAGATTACTATAAGCCTCGTATTAAAAAACCTCTCCAACTCTTTTTAAATGAAAGAAAACGACGACTTAAAACACTCGTAGACTCGAATCATAAAATAGGTTCGATATGAAACAAATTCATAAATGATAAACCTCGCCGGTACATGTGAATGCAATAACGGAAATCCTAAGAATCGCAAGCACTACATCTCTGTAGTGCTTCGGTTGCTTGCAGTCGAGCGAAGTCAATTCAATTTGATAACATTTTCAACGTATTTCTGTTTATAGATCAATCCGCATTACAATTTAAAATGTAATAAAACTGTTGTTGTATTATTTAATGGTATGTACTTACATACTGTATGAATAAAATACGTTTATTATCCAAAACTGTCGGTACATAAAAATATTGTGGTCTTAATATTTGATAATGTTCCAACAGCCTGTCTATTTCGAACATACAACAGTGCTGCAAACACAACTGTTGTGTTTTTCATAACTTGCCGCGAGTGCGGGAAAACACAACTGTTGTGTTTGTTGTATGGGAAAACACTATAGAGTGTGCAGAGCCGCACCCGTGGCTAGACAAGCAAATCGGTTCAGCAGTGAAAATGTAAAACATGTCATAACATTTTACAACATTTAAAGAAAGAATAAGTTCTAAATAAATACAAGCTATTCGATATCAAGTATTAAAATATTCTTCTGAATTTTTCAAATTCTTGTTGAATTTGTCGCCTTGTAAAATTTTTAACTCCAAAGGCAAATGGTTGAATACTTAATTGCATTTAAAAATAGCTCTTATAAGATCGCAAATCTGCACTAAGTCACTAAGGTTGTTTCGTTATACGGTTAAAATATTTAATAGAATACCTAGATATATTAGAGAGTTACCGATTAAGCAGTTTAATTCAAAGCTGTTTAAAAGGCTTATTGGAAAATGTTTTCTTTTTATGATATCAAGGAATTGTTTAATTAGAAGGGATGTTTTTATTTTTATACTATTATTTTTCTGACATTATTATTTACAACATTATTAAATTAATTAATGAACAATTTAAATTGCATAAGAATTCAAATTGACTTGGTCACTAACATTAGAATTGTTTTATTACAATTATTGATGTATTCAATTAATTATCCCATATTATTGTATGTCCGTCATGAATTAATTGTGTATACCTGTAATAATTATATATTTTATGACCTATTTCTACACAATTTCCGCAATAAATTAACTTAATTTCATTTAATTTCAAGATAAAGTATTATTAATCTGCGGGACGCACTAATTCTATTCGTGTTTGGTACGTAATGTACCAACACGACAAGATTGTCGATTAAATTAGCGTTAAAAAAAAAGGTAACTAATTAATGTAATTAATTTTTCCCCTACATAATTTAATAATAAACTTACTTGCAACAAGGATTAGAACTCGTCCAATAAACGTGTACATAACCTTTATCAGATAAAACATTTTAAACACTGCACAAATGTCATCATTGACTAAACATATCCCTATTAAATTGGCGGTTAACTCGCGGACACGTTGTAAACTTTAAACTTATACCCCTATAGGTATTCCCCGACTGATTTAATTAGGCCCGCTCGCCCGCATTCGGGGACGCAATATCGGGATCGTAATAACAGGGCTAGGACCTTCACGACCGATGCGGAACTGCACGCCGAACCAACTGATTTATTTTGAAATTCGCCGCCCTCCCGATATGTTCGGAGAGTGATAGCAATTTCCCTCTTGCTTTGCTTGCGCTCTGTAACTGACAGAGACTATTTTTTTAATAGGAACTCACTGTGGCACTTCAAAATTTTCAAAGGTGAATCTAATTTGATTGGCTTTTCCGTAGTCATATTGAAGTTGGAAATAAAAAGAAAACGGCGCGAGGTGAGTATTTATTTCTATACTCTTGAAAGTTTTTCCACTAGTTACAGTTAGTGATTGATTTTTATTTTGTTGGGTTAGTATTCCTGCGGTAGAATATTGACATTGACGAATTTTTAATTATGTTATGTCATGTTTAGGTTTTATTAATTTTGCTTAATTATGATCCTGGTATTGAGTAATTTTAATTATAGAGGTAGTATTTATGTAAGCATTTCATTAATACGGGATTACGATATCGAATATCGCGTGATAATGTTAATAGTGTAATAAGCCCTAATAGATTCACTATTTACGGTAATTAGGATTATTTTTAATAGAAATGGTTATAAATGATGTCATTGAAAAATAAAAGCCAGACCTTGGCACTCAGACAACCTGCTTTTTTATGTTACTAAGTGACGAGATGTGCATGTCTTTCACCTGATGGTAAGCACCAAGCCTGCCTATAACAGTTACAGTGCCACCAAGAACTTTCCAGTACAAAACCTTGTGCGGCACTGCTCTCGTCACCCTTACATATCAGTTCTAAAGCCCCATACGCTCAGTAATTTAGCTGCAAACAGAGCCATTCAGACAGGAACACGGAAATGTTAGCACACTAGTGGTCGGCAAATGAATATCTGACAAAGGTTTGGTATTTCCCCAGGCGGACTCTTGTCGACGAGCCCTATCACTAAATTGCTAGCGTACATCCAATATTGCATGAAGATCGCATCGAGGTATGCAAGATATCTTGTAACAATATATTATAATAGGCTATAGACGTAAACACACGCGCCATATTATTGTAACAGTATACATTGAAAATCGGTTCAATCAGTCTGTAAACTGATATGTGTACCGCAACACAAGCCCCGGGTTATCCAGCAGTAAGTAATATTCACCGGTGAATAGTGATTGGCACACGGTGATTTTGTATTTTTGATATTCTATCCTTGTTTGTGGTCAAGTAAATAATTTGATGGAAAAACAGCCTGCTGCCACGGTGCTAGGAGGCTGTGTATTTATACGGTAGCCTACGGGATAATGCAATGCACAAGGACACAATGAGCTATAATCAGCTAGCGCGGGATTAGTCGGGCAGCTGGCCGATCGTGTCCGACGGTAATCCCAATCATCATCGGCCAGGCAGGCGTCCGGCCGGGGCCGGGGGCGGTCGTGTTTACTGCATCATTGTTTGTTCAATAGAATTGAGGACTGATACATTTTGGAACAGGTAATTTTAATATTTGTAAAAAAAAACGCGCATACGGAAGTAATTATTTACCAGATATTTAATTGCCGAGCAATACAGTGGAAACATTGGTGTTTCTCGATTTGATACTGTTAAATCACTGGACATGACATGAGACTTAATTACCAATGTCTCAGATAAAAAGAGCAGTTACACTGTTGTACAAAATGTATACAATAAAATGCGATATTTTGGGTGGCACCGCAGTAGCTATGAATTATGAAGACGTGTGAATTACCATCAGGGTGTCCAAGTATTCACACAGTTGAATAAAAATAAAAAGGAATAATCAAAGTCATAGAATTGTATATTCCCTAATTCGACATATCAAACTCACGTCTCACTAGCCCAGTTACCCCTAATTAAACGGGCATTACAAGACTATTTGCATAGCTGATAACCCATTGTCTCAATGATCAATATGTGCGACCACGTCCGCCTGTACTCGCCATGGCAGCCGACGTGTACAGAAAAATATTGGAAATACCTAATGTTGAAGCTAAATAGAATACAAAATATTTTGTTGCACACAACTTCAAAAATAAACCACTCAAAACCAACGAGTAATATATTACTTGAACAATTGAACATACTCGAAATACCGTATAAATGCGGTTATATTCAGATATGGATGCCGCTCGCATTATTGGATCAGGAATGCAACATTATGTTTTGTAGAGGCTTCTATTGCATTATTTTTATTCGACGTACATTTTCCATGTAATGAATAATAAAGCAACGCTCAAAGTTCACGATCTATGGAAATAGCAATGCCATTAGTAAATTAGAGTAGAAATCTAAAATGTAACTTAGGCTGCGGTGTCAACAAAGTCCGATTGCACTGTGTCTATTTTTAAATATTCCGAGAGTATTTTAGACAGGAAGGAGTGGAATTCGTTGCCGGAGAGTTTCTCGCAAGTAAGCAGGTAAGCGTGCTTAGCAAACGATTTAATCAATGAAATTGATTTAAATTCCTGGGCACGTTGGAGGATAAAGTGTCCGGTAAAAAGTTTGCGACAAAGATAAACCAAGATAAGGGTTAGCTCATTTTTCTATCATGGCATTACAGAATGCGATTCAGTTTACGTATGTGATCGTAATTTTAGACTTGGAGTTTATTTCCTTTGACTCAAACAAATATTAAAATGATTGGTTTGTCTGCAAGACATTTTATATAATTGCTGAACTTTGATTTGCTGAACGAGAATACAGCACACGTTTAACAAATAGTGGTTGGTTGATAGTGGTGGGGTACCCCTTTAGCCGACTTTTACGAAATTAAGAAACAGATGGAAAGATAAGGTCGTCGATACACGGTGCGCAACGACCATTAATTACAATTAGCTGCGGATGTGTGTGACTACTTCAAAGTCTCCAAAGCAACGAAATTTCCACACAGCTCGTTGAGTTCCTTGGAGAACTTTGACGTTTTCCAAAGTTACTTGAGGTGCATTCCAATATATCTTCTTCCGATCAAACTATTGCTGCCTATTGGCGTCCGTTGAGAATTGGTTGTCTCGCTTCCGTCCACCTCACTAAAATGTCGTATCGTTTAAAACTTACTTTGAATATTTAGACGGGGATTTTATAGCGTAGCGGCCATTTATAGCATATATTATATCAGATAGGTATCGTAACGGATTACTGGATTTTACACGATAGGTTTTGGAATGATATATTCCGTCAATGAGGAGCCGGGAATTTAATAATTGCAATGTTAAGTGTAATTTTTTTTTCTGTTGTTTCTTAAGACTGTTTAAGTAGGTACAAATACAAAAAAAAATACATATTATACCTTTATTAACAAACTGTTTTTACAACTTTGTTCATGTTCATTAAAGTTCGATTTCGCATACTTTTGATAGTTTAGAATTAGAATTTTTAATTATCCTATATTGGTATGAAACCTGATTGTGTGTACTGAGACCTGGTTGGCTCTCTTCAGGTGTCTTAGTAGAGTGGAATCTTTTGTTTTCTTTTGTCTAAACTGAACGCAACACACGCAACAGTGATTTTCTGCAACCCGAGCTCACAAAGCATTCATGTTGTGAAATAAAATGGAATATTCAATAACAAAACCCCGTCAGTTTTATTGAAATGGTAACAATGGAATCCAAACGTGATTGACAGCTGTTTGTTATCCGAAAAAGCAAAATAGTTTCTTTAACTCGTTAAAAAAAGTCTAGCTTTGAAAGTTTATTCTGATGCAAAAAATAGGGGCTTCCGACTTTTTCCAATTCGTACATGTTAGCGAATGATCTTTTGTTTCACATTTTGTGATCGAAGTTTCACATCCTTTGTTGTGAACATGGAGTTTGGCGACATCCACGGACTAATGTGCGTCGCGGTTACGATTTCGCAACGGAGGTAAAGTACGCCCTTAACTTTTTGACGTGACAACGTCTAATAAATCGAAGAACGCCGGCTGCATGCACGAAAATGTTGACACATTGTCCCGTTACGCTCATTGTACGCTTGCGCCGCATCTATCTCTCTTCTATTCTTGACAGGTTAATTATTGTTGCATTTTAAAAATCCGATTTCTAGTATAATTCATGCATTTATTCTTTTAATATTAAAGAAAGAAAGTATAGGTATGCAATCATTTCATCAATGTTTTGTTATGACGTTGTCACGTTAAAATGTCGTCCAAAAAACAAACTTTACAGACAACCATTTATTTTAGCTGATTTTCTGCAAATTGGCGTAGTTATTTCTAAGTGACGCCCACCAGTCCAATAGGATCAAATTCCACCAGACGGCCAAATAACAAAGCCTTTACACCTCAAATAGCTCCTTGTAGTCATGATAACGTGTCACGACCTTAGTCTATCTTATTGTCTAGTTTTTTTTTTTTTTTAGAAAACTAGGTATGATAAGAATTCTTACTTTAAGCTCTACAATAATAACAGAGTAGATTAATCAACGAAAAGTCGTTATGTCCATAAAATTTATGAGAATCAAATATGTTAAAATAAGTAGATAAAATTGAAATTACTTTGAATATTATTTTTTTTATAAATACACACATCAACATAGCCTAGGGTTATTTCATTTCCCACATACAAAATAACAACAATATTTTTATTGTTGTATAAACGTGTGGATACTGACGCGTAACCACGGAACACTAAAATGCCCTCCCTAATTAAAATGTCGAGCCAGCACCATGCCATCACCACGCCAGGACCGGCACTAATAAAACTCAACGCAAACACCTGTGGTTCGCATAAAATATTTGTATGCGCGGGAATCGAACGCGTAATCTCGAGTTCTCAGTCACTACTCCACGGAGGCTGTTGATTATTCTCCCAACTATATAATATGTCGTAGACAGAAACCATGAATATCTAAAGCACGACAATACACAAAGTACAAGACAATTCGGTAAAACATTGCATTAACCTGTAAAACGACGGCATAAAAAAAAACCAGAATAAATTTCTAAAAAAAACACAGGTAAAAAAATAAAATAAATAAAAACATTAACATAAACATGCCTAGTTACATTTGTGTATGGGAACTGTGAAATTTAAAAAAAAATATATAGTTTACTAAGATTATTGTTCCCGAGAGAGATTATGCTAATGACCTAAAGTAGATCGCCACAGAGCAAAGAGTCTGATTCAGATAGAGAGTGGTTTTCAATTTTACCCTAACGTAAATGTATCAAAAAGTTAGAACATTAATTTAATAAAAAAATATCTTGAAAACATGGCAAAAATACATATAATTAAAGTAATATTATTATAATCACAGCTTGACACAAGTTGTCCCCATAACATTATCATTCACAACATCAATAGTTAGAAAATACAAGTATTAAAAATGTTAATTAAAACCCCCCGAGACGAAGAAAACCCGTCATCAACTAGAAAAGGGCTGATAACCTTCAAGCGGTTGAACATATTTCCTTAACACACTCACATATTAAACAAAAAAAAAATACGATCTAAAGCGTTTCATCCGTTTGTTGCGTCGAGGATGAAAAAGAAGAAACCTAGGGAAGTAAGAAGAGTTACTTACGTAGGTCGGGGCCGTGAGGAGACCTCGGTGGAGAAGAGAAGGCCGCCGGAGCAGCAGTGCGGGGGGGAGTCCATTCCTCGGTGTCTCCAGTGCTCAATGGGTCCCCGTTCTAGTACCAAACATATGTTTTTTATTAATCACTAATTATTATCACTGTCATCATCATCATCATCATCAATAGTAGTGGGAGACCTCTTCTGCAAGGGACTGCCTGGGAAAATACCACACCTTTGTCAGATATTCATCAGCTAAGCAGTAGCGTGCAAACATTACTGTGTTCCAGTTTGAAGGGCATTGTTTCCAGCGAAATTATTGGGCATAAGAGACTTTAGAGCCTATGTCTCAGGGTGGCGAATGCAAAAAATCATCCACCCTTAATATACCGATAAAAGTTCTATTACTATTTTTTTTTTATTTTTCTTGTTCTTTTTTTTTTTTTTTTTTTTATTTTTTTTTATTTTTTCTAATCACCAGTTCTTCTGGTTCTAATTACCAGTAAAACGGGCCTTGAAGAAGCCATAGCAAGTTTAGTGTGAAAGAAAGAAAAAAGTTTATTAATCATAGGTCACTACGCATTTAATTTTGTCTTCGAGACTACCTATCCGAGACAGCCATATCGGGTTGAAGAGTGTTTCCGATACTTTCTCGGCTCGCCTGCTCAGGAACTTCGAAATAAAGGATATTAGAGCCCAGTGCATATGTATTGTGTTCGGGCTCTTGTTAATTTCCAAGATTTCTGAAAACATTAGTATCTCAGACTAATGTTTAGTGAGTTAAGTATGAGAAGGCCTTAAGATATGTTGTGAGATATTTGTATTTTAGATGTAAAATTTTCTTTAATATAATAATTAGTGTATTTTTGTAAAATTCACATTTTGAAAGGCGTTTGTTTTGGTTTTTATTTTATTTTATGAGTAAATATTGCAGATTTTGAATGAGTGATAACTACGATGATGGATCGACGAATAACAAAAGCCACTAAAATGTAGTATTTGTGTAAACATTGTCTGATAATCTCACGAAAGCGTGGCAGCTGGAAACTTTCAATAGGTACTGTGACTTTCAGGATAAATATCAAAACCAAAATCAAAACCAAAGATATTCCCATAGTATTTTTAAGTAATAGACAGTAATAAAGAAAATATTCATGTTTAGTGATCTACGGTTAACACTTTGACCGCTGAGCCGTTTTGCTTGTCTAGCCACGGTTGCGGCTCTGCGCGCGCCATAGTGTTTTCCCATACAACAAACACTACAGTTGTGTTCTGCCGTACTCGTGGCAAGTCATGAAAAACACGACAGTTGTATTTTCAGCTGTGAACGTGTTAATAAAAGGTATTTATATATAAAATTGCAGTTTTATTTCGGTCTACTTTGGATTAGTATACAACCCATATGGAAGAATTATCAAGGATACAAACTATTTATTAAAGAACTATAGTGTTCTTAAAACAAAACTTAAACACGTTCAATAGTTTTGCTCATCTCGTGTTCGTACAAACGTTGCAGCAAGGAATATATACCTTCCTATAATACTAAAGTCAATCTAATAGCACGGTCGAATAAACCCTCTAATATTCTCTAAATCTATAGACAAGGTAGAAATAGATCCTAACCAATTATGCTGCATCTCCGTATCTACGATAACCACAGTCAAACTAATTAATATAATTGTGGTCAGTGCTCTCAACCGAGAGCGCTGCTAAAATCAATCATGGAAACCTCTGAAATTCGATTAATTCATGAATGCTGATCCAATGTGAGAGAAACGCAGCACAAACGCCTGTTAATATAAGTTTTGGGATGGGACAGAGTACAACCAACCAAACGAACGCACCGTACGTTTTTGGTTCAATAGAATTTTAACTTGAAAACTAAGCCTCGGGGAAGGCCTGCCTATGAGGTGGAAAATGCAGCACTAATTTAATTTTCTTTTTCATTTGAATGAGCAACGAGACGAACATGTCGTTCACCTGATGGTAAGTGCCACGCCTGCCTTTAACAGTTACAGCGCCACCAAGAACTATGCATTGCATAATCTTGGGCGGCACTGCACTGCGTTCGTCACCCTGAGACATCGGTTCTAAAGTATCAGACGCCCAGTAATTTCTCTGGATACAGTGCCCTTCAAATCGGATCACAGTAATGTTTGCACACTACTGCTTGGCGGATGAATATCTGGCAGCGGTGTGGTACTTCCCCGGCGGTCGCTTGCAGAAGAGGCCTACCACTACAAAAACTGTGCTCGATAGATGAAGCTGATCCACCCTAAACTTCTAAGGAATTAGCCGCATAGTTTGACTTCACCACACCCCACAGTCCCAAACAATTACCATTTTCCGAAATCTAGACAACTTTTTTTTAAGAAATGATCATGTAGTTCCCAAGTCGAAAAGTCTTTTAAAGATTTTGTAGCGACATGTCCCCCTGAATCCTTCGCAAAACACATAAGTGACCTTGCATACGACAGTAAATAGTTAATATTGGTAATTAGTTGAACAAAGGAAAATTTTCTTGGAACATTATTGATGTTCTTTTGCCATAACAATCGGCAAGAAATTATGGCAGATAATTACAGCGGCTAGTTGGAAACTTCATTCTCGTGTCCTAGTTTATTTCGAGACATATGTCAATTTTCCCTTAAGCTGAACCCTAATACAGGTAGTTTCATTGTTATCAAAGAAATTTATAAAGTGAATACTGTGTAAACACATAATGGGGAAATTGCCGTGCTGGCGGTGTATTGTTTATTTCTTAGAAACGCGCGGCGATTTGCATAATAGACATTAAAAAGTAAGCTATCTTCATAAAACCCTTAAAACTTACTTTATTGTTTTGACTGTGGCCGAGGGTAGAATAGTAATATGCCGTGTCGAAGGGTGACACGTATATTATAATTAACCCATCGCAACCCTTACCAAAACACCACGGAGGCCGTGTTCGATGTTTCTAACTCTATAATTATCTTAATTCGTAGTGTTCCAGCTATTATAATAAAGTTCAGCTGTTAGGTTGCACCGATAGCTGCATTTATTTCAGCTAGAAACATGTAGAACACTTTTAATTGCATTTGTTGCGTGTTTCTTTTTTAGCCAACTGTTCCATTCCCACATCGATCGAATACAAAACTTAAGCCTCAAATTATGTAAGTAGGCAAAATAAAGCACTTTTAAATACAAGTCAAAAACTTTAGTCTCAGATATATAGAGAAAAATAAAAAATAAAAATAAGATATATGATCAAATAAACTAATGAGTAACTAACCGATTATGGTTTGAGATTGAAAAAATAAATTTCTCTTTCAAGTGCTGATTCATGACTGAATCTCGCCATTCTATGTTTTGGAAATACGTCCGTCAGAGAAGACAGCACCAAGAAACTTTACGGAGATGTCGTATTTATTTTTATTTTCGTTGAATTTTTTTTTTATATGCGGTAAAAAAAAAGAAAATAATCTCATAACAATATTATAACATCGTATTTATAAATCTCAATAAAAGTGTTTCAAACTAACAATTTCACAATCGAAATAAACAAATAAATATGGTCGATGGGTATTTATTGGTGTACAATAGATCGATTAATGTGGTAGCTTCGGCTCTGGGCAAGCGGGGTGGTGGTGGTGTAGACAATCGCAATACGAAAGCCTTTAAGACACCGATCGATCAACCGATCATCAATCGATGACGAACTCGAAGACCAGAAAGAAATAATAATTAGTGGTGCTGCCTAACTTAAGATGGGACGACAATAACAACAAAACAGAAAAAAGAATATCGATATTTAAATCGATAAATCGAATTATGCGGTAGACTTGCCGACACTTACCTCGTCACACTCCTCCACGATGAGCGATGGGAAGTTCCCAATGACGCCGTTGACCTCACCGCGCCACCAGCCGTCGTCGAAATCGTGAGCGTTGCGGGACACGATGCGGATGATCTGTTACATACACTTCGTTAGTTAGTTCTCTAGCTGATATAAACTCCAGATATACAATGTAATAGCAAAAAAGAGCTGAAAATATAAAAGACTTTCGAGACTAACTAATATCTTATGAACAAAGAAAAGCATGCAAATAATCCCGGCGGGGGTAGGTAGGTAAACAATTTTTTTTTGTAGATTAGATTTCAAAGTTTAGATTCATACCTGTCCTTCCTCAAGAGTGAGCTCATCGGTAGCTTCAGGCTCATACTCATACATGGCGAAGCAGTGGCCAAGAGTAGCCATCTGCAGTTGAGGCTCAGCGGCCTGGCTCTTCTCCTTCGGCTCCTCAGCCTTGGCCACCGGAGCGGAGATCACGGAGATCTGGTCAGGGGACTGGACCACGTCCGCATCTTCTCCCTCCACGGTGTAGTCCACGGAGGAGAACGAGATCTGGGAGACCAGTCCGGGAGTGCTTGACGCCTTGGGATATCATAATTTAGGCTTTAGTTTGACTGCGCAAGGAGGAAATCAGATTGAAGAATAAAAGTCAAGAGTTTTAACTTGTTCTGATGATGTGCTTGATGGTATATGCACACAAAAGACATTGGTCAGGAGCCTTGATCGTTCGTTCGTCGAGGACACTAAAAGTGGTGACGATGGGTTGTAAAAAAGACTCGAAATGGCATTAAAGAAAAATAATCTGAAGAGGAGTTCATGTTTCATCAGCCCCATATAGTGGAATAAGTATATGGACATGTTCCTTTGTCATTGCGATCGGACCTTGCTCACCTGTTCCCTCTCGACATCCAGGTAGTTGTGGGGCACGTAGCCTTCCTCCCCGCGGTAGTTCCTGGCCCGCAGCCACCCGTCTCCGTCGCCCTCGCCCACCACCTCCAGCTGTTCGTTCTCGATGATGGACAGCTCGTCGGGGTTTTGGGCCTAAAGAGACAGACGTACTATCATCCTCCTACCAAGGGACGCTTGGTCTTTTGTCTATTGGTGATATCCAGGCTGTCGGAGTTTCTATGGGCAATATGACACAGTGCAGCCAAATGGAAGTAAAATCGTCACTGATCGTGGATTCATATGCCGTTTGGCACTCGTGGCTCTGGTTGCCTGGCTTTAAGAACGGCCAAAAAGTGGAAAAAAGCCGAAATTACTACCAAAAGTGTGAAAATATTATATGCAAAAAATCGTTTAACTTATTTTGTGTTTATCTTTCACAGATTTCAAAAGCACCCTCGAGTAGGGCTCTGAAATACAGGTCTGATAGTATGTGGCACCAAGGTATATGCCAAAAATGTATGCCAGTACTGCAGCGTACGTCCGATATTGAAAAAAAATTTTCAAGTCAATGAAAAATTTCAAACTTTTTTCGGAGATTCGCGCTCCTAGTAGTCGAGATACACAGATCCAAGAAACTTACCGTATAAGAGTATAGTGCAGTGCACTTGTAAAGAGGCGCGGTAGGTGCCTCTGGGGGTTCAGTAGCAGCAGAGCCTTCGGCATCCGATTCGCCCCAGTTGACCTGAGTAGGGTCATCCCACCCGGCGGTTAGTTGCTCGATGCGCTTGCGTTCCTCTTCCAGAGAAGCTACATGAGAATTAAAAATACCTTCAGATGAACCAAAACCAATTAAAACTTTACAGTCAATCATTGATTCAGTGGAAAAAATCCGAAAAGTTGCTTGGCAAAGTAGACAAAGGCTCTATCTCTGCTTTCATTTGAAACGAAGCTAGTTCGTTTGACTGGTGCGGAATGGATTTCACTTTGAAAAGATGAAGATAAAGGCGATCCGCAGTCCTAAAGCAGCTGCATCACCGAAGTATAAAAGTTAATATCTTGAAGCCGCATGGTCTGGGAGGCGTGACTGCTGATGCGAATAAAATCTCGCAACTTCAGCACACGAGATAATACGCGTATTACGGTACACGTAGTACGTGGCTCAGTGTAGTTTTTTTTATAATCGATATTGGAAGTCAGTTTCTCACCAAAGTCCAGTGGATTTACTCTAGAATGTATGTAAATCACCATTGCAATTAAAACAGCAATGACATTAGTTCAGTCGTTTTACGTAATGCAAAAACAAACGGACAGACAGACCCCTTCTCTAAAAACCTAAATACATTTTCATTAACTCATTTTAAGTTTTTCATACTATATTTTTTTAATAAAATATCTGCAATTGTACCGGCTATTTATCCTTCATTATGAAAAGCAAGAAAGTAAAAAAAAATATGTTTGGACAACACACCACAATCTAATCGTACAACTATGACGTAAATGCAAGTAAATGAAACCAGAAGAACACTTATTTTTTATGAACAGCTAAAATATAATATCATTATTGTAATTCTAATATTGTCAACATCACACACACACACACACACAGCCTTATACGTCTATTGCAGGCGATTTAAACAGCGTTTGTGATCTGTGGAAGACATTTACGTTGATGGGGGAACGGGAGCAAACACGGGAACGACAAGCTCGACCACGCCGCGTGCAGATACACGTGGGCTTCACATCGACATCACGTGCTTAATCTATATATATAAAAATGTTATGTTGGTTTGTGTACGCTTCAAAAACTCAAAAAGTTCTACACCGATCGAGCTTAAATTTTAGCATGATATATAATCCGCATCAAGGACTGTTTTTATCTATTTTTTTCATCAGTGAAATATCAGCGAATGTGCGAATGTGCCACAGCGAAGCGTGGCAGGGCACAGCTAGTAATATTATAAAAGTTTATTATGTTTGCATATTTAGATGTTTGGATGTCTGTTACTTAATCAACGGTTCAGCGAATTTAGATTAAATTTCGTACACAGATAGTTTATACAGATAGTTAAACACACAGAATACTTTTATTCCGTAAAGTTAACTGTCTGGTTACTCAGCCGTAATACTCTCACCGCGCAATTATTGACTTGGAAACCGGTTCTAAGCCTAAGAATTCTTAGGACAGGAAAACTTAGAACTTTACTTTCGTTAATTTCCTTTCATTCCTCGACGTAAAAATTAGTTTGTATATGATAAACCACAGTGGTTAAAGTAGCTAAACTAATATAACAAAGGATTATAGGATAAAAAGTCTTAGACGTTGAAGAATATTGCGATGACGGCCGGTTTGCTAATCCGTGTTTTAGCAAAGAAATGATTTGATTTGAATTGACGGTTTACGAAACAAACATTGGCGATGAGCCGGCTGCGTATCGTGAGCTGTAATGTGTGTGTGTGTGTGTGTGTGTAAACCACTGGTATTTGCTACGTCTATTATGGTCTGGATGTTTGTGGGACCATCATCCTCGTAATTTTTAATTTCCTAAATACCGCGAATCCTAGTCGGGATAATTATTATTATGAATATTATAAAAATGTAGTCTTGGAGCTACATACAGAATAAGAATTGGCATAAGTATGACATTTTCTGTTATGTATGTTTTGGCATTACGTAAAAAATATTACTGAACCTATTTCAGTGCATATTTAATTATTTGGTAGCGTAGATTCAAGTCTTAAAACGGATAACTATGTAGATCGCATTAAATTAGTTAATTAATTAAAAAAAATATCTCTTTCTCCCTACCAGATTTGGGAGCACCAGTGGAAAGAAAGGAGGAACTTTTTTAGGAACTGTCTTCTAATATCGGATTGAATGAGGGCTTTGGGTAGCATCCACTCTCACAAACGTTTTATTAGGATTTATAACAATTAAAATTAAGTAGGTGTATTACTATTCATTATTATATTCCACTTGATTCATCTTCAGACTCTTCTATCTTATTTCTTCTCACCCTTACCATCAACCTCATCCTCTTCTACCTCCTCTTCGGCCTGGGAGCCGGAAGTGGTGCGCTGGTGGCCGGAGCCAGAGGCTGCGCCTGCTGCGGCAGATGTGCCAGCCTCGCCGTCAGTATTATCGCTGTCATAGAACGAGTCGGAACTAGGCTGGTCCTGTCAGAAAACGATCATCAGTAATCTTTTACTAGACTCTATACAATAAAACTATAGCTATCCAGGTCTAATAGAATTAAAAATAAAACACAACTTTCGATGGAAATGAAAATGATAAAAAAAAATTAATACTTACAGCAGCTCCTGAAGCGTCAGTCCTCACGCTGAGCAGGCTGCTGCTACGTGGCAGGGCCTCTTGGACAGCCAGCAGGTCGACCTCCTTCAGCCACTCATCCACAGGGGCCCCGCTGACTTTGAGCAGGTCCAGCCGAGCGTCGTATTTCACCTTGGATGTCTCTGAGCGACGCATGGTGGCACGCAGTTCTTCGATGCGCGTGTCCAGGTCCGGACCGTTGGGGTCGTTAGGATCCACCTAACAAAGGTTACAAATTGAAAATCGCATCGTTTGCCGTATTGGCGTATTGTATCAGCAAATCACTTCGGTACAAGAAAGGGTTGCAACATTTTTGATGAGCTGAATGCTGAATGGAAAATTTGTTGGCACTGACAGTGTACAGGAGATGAAGTGACATGCTCGGGGGTGCGCCGTTTTAAATCGAAACAACATTGGCAAAACAAGTCGTGAGCGGCACCGGTTCACAGCACAAAAATACGCGACAGTAAGAAAATCTAAAGATTTTTATTTCTGACCTTGCTAAAACCTTTAACAAATTTCATCGAACTTTATCGAAATTAAGCTCCAGAAATTTTATAGTACTTATAACAAACACTGACACCAGTTACAGAGAAAACAAAGAAAATTATTATAACCTTTATTTTGAGTCTACACAAATTGTTGAAGAAAAAAAGACGAGAAGTAGAAAGTAGAAATGTGTATTTCCGAAGCACTGGTAGAGTTAATGGAGTTTCCTTTTGCTGTGCGAGAATTTTAAATACTTGCAAAAAAATATTTGAGTTTTGAAGAATAATAACATCTGAGGTGAAACGACCTACGTCCATTTTTTCCAAAACACTCACATTTTTTGTTTTTAAATTTAAACGGCCACAAAGCAAAAATTAGCATGTTTACTACTGAAAATACAACTGTTGTGTTTGTTGTATGGGAAAACACTATGGAGTGTGCAGAGCCGCGCCCGAGGCTAGACAAGAAAATCGGCTTGGCAGTCAAACTGTTAAATGATGGTTGATGCAAATGTACCATGAAGTCATTACACACACACTATAACAGGAACTTTGATAATCTACACTTTAGACAGGCAGGAGTTAAAAGTAACGCAAAAAAAAAATGGGCAACGCGGATGCAAAATTTAAAGCATAGTGAAAAATCGCCGCTGTATAGCACATTTCCACAATACTCAAAATCGGAACTACAGGAACCAAGCTGATTAGTGCGCTAATAGTTTTCGAAGCCCAACCAGATCAATAACTATCTTAGGTATTGTGAAATTGGTAGGAGCTGACTGCGATGCCATCGTCTACGAATTCAGATATCGAATGGTAGAAAATATGGGTCGACGCTGCCTTATATACCATTTGCCTGTGTAAATAATAAATCAAACGCAATTATTTAACTATTAACTTCACAAAGAACACGCGAAATGACAGGGAAATGCTAACACTTTAAATTGCAGTTTGAAGCACTCATATTTATGAGAGCTAGCTACGAGGCCCGTTCACACGGGGAGAGTTACTCGCACGTTTCGTATTCTACTATAACTCGCAATAATCGCCATTGGATTATTGTATCATAATGTTTAAATACGATTATACGATACAAGACTACAAAAGTTTTTATTGCCTAGTGCGCTTATTGACACGGGAACAGATATAGTGAGAAGATCCTTGCTTGCTATCTCGCTTGGCATAAACACGATCTTGTACGTATTTTTTTAAGTTCATACGAGAATCGCACATATTAGTTTGGTCCATTTTCAGTGCGAGATTCGCCATTCAAGTTCAGTGATTACTACGGTTGACACGGAGGCGATAAATATTCAATGGCGAGGCAATTATCGCCTACGTTGAACGGCGACACGAGAATACCACGTTATGTTCTTTAGATAATCGTATCTGCGAGTCTGGTAACTTTCTCCAAGTAAACGGGCCCTTGTACTTCAATCGATGAAGATATTGAAGCAGGGCCGGATTAAGGGGTATTTATTATATTGATTAGTTTCTTGTATGATCTTATATTGTGAGGTAATTCGGCAGTAATGGCGAAGTGTTTAGGGTACAAATAAACAATAGTGTACACGCAATTTGGGGCCCTGATTCACTAGACAGAGAATTCAAAACGAACCTAACCTCTGAGATTAAGTTAAATAAAATGTAAATACAATTGTATTTACTTATTTTCCCTTTTTTTACCATCTAAAACAATTCAAATTTGTTCCTAAATTTGCGTGACAATGATTGGACGAGCATATTATGTCAATATTAAGACTTCTGTGCAAGTATGAGGACTTACAAGCTCATAAATTGTGAAAAATAAAATTGATTACTCTTATATATAATTGCACTAAAACAACTATAGAAAAAAAGATTAGAACATTTTCATCAATATCCTTACAATTTGAATATGCGCGTTTTAGAATAATTTTCTGGGCAAATAAATACGAAGCAAGGAGCATTGCTTATAATAGAGCGATTTACGGTATAACATTTTGCTATTAACTTCTATGTATATATAAAGATATATGGAATACTTTAGCCAATATGCAGACGTACTTCAAAGAACATTTTAACTATATTTTTTTGTACCTATTTATCCAAGCCATTGCGGTATTTCATTGACTACCTACTCAATAATTGTATAAAAATACCTTTGCCTACACAATGCCACAGAGTGGCTATTATGAAAAAATATAATGACATTTCACGTTAGATGTATAATGATAATTGTGATAAACTGTATGTAGGTAGAAATATAAAATATTCCAATTGAGACCATTTAGTAGCTCAACATAACAACCCTCTTGTCATTACTTTCGAATCCATAGTTATATTGTCTTAATCTATTTTATATTGTATTTATTAGTCTATTATAACGTTATATATTTAGTTGTATTATAATAAAATTCTCTATCACTAAATATCTTTTAAATATACTTTTCTCTGCTCTCTCGTTTTGCCACACCACCACCATTTGAGTTACACCTCCAGGATGACTGGTAGAAAATGCTACTTAGCATTAAGTAATCCTTGTACTCCATTTGTGTGCTAAATAATAAATAAATACTTTCAATAAAAAAAGTCCCTTTGGACATCTTTGATCGATAAATAAACATGACCAGTTTCCGAATCTTTGATATGTTTGGAAACTACTTCTTCGTGAGTGAATGAAGATGTAAGATTAGCCATAAAATGTCATTTGCAAAATCTGTTGGCGAGGTTACGCAGTTATTTTCCAGAAATATCGCCGCAATGGACAAGAGTAAACCACCCATTTGCAAACCACCGATCTGAAAGACAGTCGCCGCGTCGCCGGAGCGGCAATTAAATATTTACTGCCATTTGTACGACGTGCCTTTGCAGATGCGGTTTTTCAGCCATGACAAACTTAAAAATTCAACATCGTCCAGACTCACACTTTTAAATGATTTGAGTTTGGTACTGCTACAGAGCAACCGACATTTTCAGACTGTTATGCAATCAAATACGTGCACATTTGGGACATTAAACTAATTTTCACTGTCAATAGAACTGTATCTCGATGGTAATAAATGTAAAAAAAGAACTGATATTTATTTTATCATTCCTGGATAAGAGGTACGCGAGTTTGAGGCCTTTCTTAAAGTGGTATGCAGGCAAACTAATTGGGAACCACTGCCTTAAATGATCCGATATTTGCTTTTGTTATTTTTCAAATTGATTAACTTTTCATTCCATTATAAAATTATGCATTTTCTTATTTTCTCTGGAAAACAGCACTGAAGTTTTACCCCCTTATTTATAAAAAGTTATCGAACGTCACTTAGTACTGCGCAGTACAAAATTGTAGTGCGCGATTTTATGAAACGTCACATAACTTTTTATGAATAAGAGGGGAAGTTTTTGCGACGAAATAATACAACATACTCGTAAAATTAATTCTAACTAACCAAGAGTTAAGATTTTAATATATATAATTTAATTTAATTTTTCCGGTCTCTTGAACGATAAATGTCATACTGTGGTAAGTTTTGCTGCAAACAAAATAAATTAATATTAAAAAAAATAACCTAAAAATATGATAATATAACAAACCGCTACCAGTTCCCAACGTTCCCAAAATGCTGGCAGCAATGCCACGTTGTATGGCAATGCTAAATCTTCGGGCAAAATGTAAGCCAGCATTTGAGATAAGAAAATAAACATGTAACAAAAAATAAGTAGCAGTAAGTCAGCGGGTCATATGTTTGCTAATCTTGTTTGCTTTGCCTCACGAAAGTGAGGGGGCAGTGCTCAGCAGTAGGCCAAGATAGGTTGATTATGGTGATGTTTTCTATTCCTGCTATAGGTATGCTATTTAATTTTCCTAATTTTATTGGATTAACAAAAAAAAATTATGAGTCACAAGGGGGACTGAATCCGCTTTTCCATTGAAATGATATCCACTAATTTTCATCATTACATTATGAAGTTTAATTGGCGCAATTTCCGAGCAACTGCAATACTAGTATTGAATTTTCCTTCGAATTATATATGGCCTGAATGTTTCCTAATGATAGGCCACGTGAGTATGGAACACGTGCGATAGCTTTAGGTAATTATTGTGAGAGTTCCTTGAATATAATTTTCTCCAATACCTATTTTTGGACACAGGGGATCTTCGATCGAGGGGATTCTTGATCGAAGCAGAGGATGGTTAACTTTTTATTTCACTTCTGAATATTTTTGTGGTCATCGTTGTTTAAATACTTGAGATCCTCTCGTAGTTTCTTTTTTAAGTTTTGATAAGTCATATTTCGATATTGTGGTGGCCATATAATTAGTAACGACTTAAGCAGGAGGCACTTTTAGGTAAAAAGTAGCAATTTATTCAGTTTCAGATATTATAATAGTTCTAACAATATCGAAATTTAGATAATTTAGTAGGTCTTACTTGGCAATGAAAAATATTCAAATATCCGCATTACGTTAAGAAATAATTAAAATGACTCTCATTGGTTGTTAGGTTAAAAAAAAAAACACAAAAGTGTGTGTTTTCAGCGGTACATTAGTTGAAATGTGTTAGTGAGTATTTCTAAAATCTTTTGTTTTTCTTTTGTGTCAAAAGGTGGAGTGGAAGAACTTTACCGCTGAACGTGCGGTACTCTCACAGGCGGTGTCCAGCCAGTTAAGCGTCAGTTGCGGTAATATCAGATATGATCCGGTGGGCTATCGGCTGGCAACTACGTACAACCGCTAAATGATACCGCTCGCGTTTATGAAAAGGAAACCGACGGCCCTGTGTGAAAATGCAGACAGTTTTTTAATTGGAGGGTTGGATCCTTTTTGATCGGGGTTCATATTAAAAGGGGAGTGGGTACAGTCAGCCTCGAAAGTAGCTAAGTAAGTCTCAATTTTAAATTTAATATACACACGTTAAGTTTTTTTCCAGCCTAGAATTGGTAATTTAAGTTACGGAGATATTATCTATTCTGAATCTAAAAACACTATACTGTAATAAAAGTAATAAATAATAATAAAGAAGATATTAAAGTAATTAACATAATGAAGTTATTTCAATAACCGCATTTTTTTCGTAGTTTAATATTTAAAGATTTTCGGGAACATGTCCCGTGTAGCGTATAGTTGTCGCATCAACATGAGCGCGACGTTGTGCGACAAAGCGCAACGTTGCCGCTTCACGTCCCGTGTTACGTGTCATTTTGGGAGAATTTGAATCCGAGGCTTAACAGTGCTTATCGCGCGTTACACCCCTACCAATAAGGAGATTAGCAGGCCAGACAATTTACATGACGTCATAAGTGCATGGTTATACAGAGTGTCGTCATAAGTATTAATATGGAAACGGGATATTTACCATGGTTTGAGTACTCCATATTTCGGCATCGTTGCAGGCGCCACGAACACGACTAAATACATGTTCTTGTGAGAGGCTGGAGTGGTGCTGGTTGGTCGAGTGTTACCATTTGTCCAACGTTATTCACGGCTTAGTAGACGGTCACAACACAAATGGCGTCACAAGCAAAGGATTCTTCTTACTTTGAATGTTACCTTTTGACCGCCCTCGCGCATGGCCTGGTAGACGTAGATCTTGCGCGTCGCGTCGCGGACCAGCGCGGTCTCGCGGACCACGCGCGTGGCCCAGCGACGGGCCTCCTGGGCCAGCGTGGAGGCCACCGACTCATGCTCGATGGTCACTGTCTCCACTGGGTCGTTGTCGCATGGCTCGAACTCGTACTGCGACAAGGGTGTATAGTTAGCAAGATATATATTTACTTTTTTTTGTCACTGTCAACATAAGTTCCCCCTTAAATGAACCTCGTGACATTCCGTTGTCAGCTAACGAAGTCAACTGCTATAATTAGTCAAACCTAAGTGTGCGTTGCGAGTACGATCAAACATGCAAACATATTTGCATATGGATAGTCATCAAATCTCTTTTTTTTTTTATTTATTCTAAAATAAATAAGAACAACAAAAAAACAAATAAAATCTTAAAACCGAGATTGTTACGCATTTCAATCCACGTACACTGGTTTAGCAGGCAGTCGACCTACCGTCAGGTTAGATAGTAGATTTTGATATAACATTTTTCAATACGTTACAAGTGTAAGTCCTAAGAAAACCTTGCAACCTCTTTCTGGCTCAAATTCAAACTTAAATCATAGATTTATGCAAACTAGCTATCAAAATGTCACACAGATGGAATTAACAGTCCATAAGCTATCGAACAACAAGAACGAGTGTGCTTTAGAGCACACGACAGAAGTAAAACATTTTTAGCTCTTTTTTGATTTTATCGTCATTAAATATTATTTTTTCACATCTCAACTTTCATTCGCCTCGCCCGATCACACTTTTCGTAACGCATTCACCAGCTTACTCCCCGAGTCAAGCGCGCGTAAAAAAGTTTTACTTCAAATACACCACACGATACATGGGCGGATTTTTAGTTTTTCAGATTTTTTCTTATTAACCAAACATTTTAAGCGTCGGTTGTTTGCTCAAATTTGGCATTATACAGTTTGTGATTCTATGCAAAGTAGCGGTTTTTTTTTGTATATTTCTATTATCCAAATCCAAATTTGCAGACAATATCACCTTCCATTCATCCGCAAAAACATCGCAGTCAGGTCTTCCATCCAGGAGGGACTTATTCGAGAGAGTTATGTGCACTTTGTTTTTTTATTAATCATATTTATTTAAGGGACTTTTATAATGACAGTCCCAATGTATATGAAATTACTTATGCCAACTTTGGTTTTTATATACTAGCTGCGCCCCGCGGTTTCACTACTACTTACTACTTCCTGTTCCCGCGGGAATATGCGGATAAAATATAGACTATGTTGCTCGCTGTCAATGTAGCTTTCCATTAGTGAAATCATTTTTCAAATCGGTGCAGTAGTTTAGCCGAAACCTTACATATTTCCATACAAACTTTCATCCCCTATTTTTACTTTACCCCATCAAAGGTAAAATTTTTACAACTTTTGAATGTCATATTTATTTATATTTACTTAAAAGCCTAAAAAATAAGTTTAAAGCTTCTAGCTTCAAAAATGACGAAACTTCCATACAAATTTTCATCCCCTATTTCAAACCCTTGCAATGCTTTTTTCGAATTAAAAAGTACCCTATGTCCTTTTTCAGGCTCTAGACTATCTCTGTACCAAATTTCATTTCAATCGGTTCAGTAGTTTAGGCGTGAAAGAGCAACAGACAGACAGACAGACAGACAGAGTTACTTTCGCATTTATAGTATAAGTAGGGGAGGGATATGTATAATAACGTAAAGGCCCTGTAGACTGTGAGTCCTCGCTTTGTACGGCCAACAATGCTATGATCCCCATTTATTATGCGTAGAGTGAAATTAATATCCCCCATTAAATAAGGCTGCAAAAGGTGGATACGTGACAGCGGCGATTGTCATCTGAAACAAAGGCTGTCTGCACGTGCACCTGTGACAGGCATTTTCGTAGATAATTTTTTTATTGGCATCGCTTCTATGCATGAATGTTATAGTGAAAAAAGTACGAGGGAACTCGTTAATTGGGAAAGCCCGCGGCGATACATTTTCAAACTTTTTGTTTTTCATAAAATGATAGCTTCCCAAATTTAGCGCAACTGTTTTGCCAACTGGTTAGGTTTTTATAATGAAAGAAATGGTTGTGCTAAGAGGTTTCGTATGGTTTATTATGTTATGTTAATATAAAAAAGTAAACACAAAAAAACATAGATATAATGAACTAATCAATTTACTTTTAAACTCAGAACTTTTTAGTTCAAATTTGTATGCGATTTCGTAAACTAATATTTTATTTCCATGACTGTTTCACTGTTTCTACGCGACGTAGCGTTCGTAGCACCGTAGAGGAGAAGCTACACAGATTTTAGAACTACAATAATAATTATGTTTTCGTTTTTAATTTAAGTTATTATTACAAAAAAAAAGCGGTGGTAGCCTAGTGGGAGAACGTCCGCCTTCCAAGCAGAAGGTCGTGAGTTCAAATCCCAGTGCAGGCACGTACCAATGTGTTTCTTGTAAAACATATGTAAGTAATTATCACTCGCTTTTCGGTGAAGGAAAACATCGTGAGGAAACCCACATACCTACCTGAAAGTGAGGGGAGACCCGTGCCCAGCAGTGGGACGTTCTGGGTTGTTGATGATGATGATGATGATGATTACAAAAATACACTTAGACAATAGTAATAAAATATTGTTTACGGAAGACGCCAACTTTTTAACCTTGAAAACTATACGTTTTCACTAATTCCTTATTACAGACGTCCATTTTCGGGGCAAGCGGGTAAATATTTGTATTGATCCCCCCCCCCCCCACTTAGTTGCGAGTACACGACTTGACTAAACCAATTTTCAGGACTACACCAGCTCAAGCTATTACCACTCAAAAGTATAATGTGCTCGGAAAATTCTCACACAGTATAAAAGTTTAAACGAAAAAAGAGAATAAAAGAGAAAGCCAAGGATTCC
The DNA here is from genome assembly GCA_912999815.1 of Campaea margaritaria. Lineage (NCBI taxonomy): Eukaryota > Metazoa > Arthropoda > Insecta > Lepidoptera > Geometridae > Campaea > Campaea margaritaria. The sequence goes on from OU538788.1 coordinate 16,896,911, forward strand.
TTGTCCAATACAATAAAACTATCTGAAGTTAAAGCGCTGGGCAAAGAGAAATCTCTACGTTATCCACGTTACTGCTGCATATCAAAATTTTCTATAAAATATTACACAGTCATGAAAACCTGTGATTAAACCATTTTTGTCCAATGTTTTAGTACTGATTGGTCAGCCGCAGTGTACGATTGTTTTTAGTGCATTACACAGCGTTCACAAAATTGGAAAAATAATCCTTAGGCGACTTTTTCGGGCACGCTTTGCGCTGCATTTTCATTCAGAGATTAAAAATTCCATTCAGCAGGACTGTCCCCGCTTCCGGCTCGCTCTGTTAAGCCATTCGAAAGTTTCGAAAGTTTCGTTCCGAAATACTCTTCGGTGAAAATGGACAATAAAATGCACTCCTTCAGTTCTTAAATAAATTTGAATACTAATTTTGCTTCGAAATAGAATTATGATGGCGAGCATTTTTAGCTTGAACGAAAATTCTAAAACATTGGTGTCTGTATCTTTAGAAAATTTGTAGAAACTTTTATGGTTGAAATGGTTGAAATTTTCAAGAATTCTGGTTTTACATATTGTAAATAATTATAGCTGTATTTATCGGGCTTAAGTGTTAAAAAGTGTTTGATCGTAATTTTTGATGTTATTGAAAAAAGCGCAGTAAAAATTTCTTTATAAATCTTTTAGTTTTTTCTCCGTGATGCAGGCTGGCGCCCCTCGCACCCAATCTCCAAGTGATCTAGAAAGTGCATTATACAGATTACCTGGATATGCTGTTTCAGGACTGGGTAGTACAGGTAGATGCACTGAAGGTTGTACTCCCTGGTGAGCTGTTGCGCCTGGTCGCGGATCTTGCCAAACGAGTGCTGCGTGGCGGAGCAGGTCAGCAGTTCCGTGCGCCCCATCAGAGTGAGGAACTCCGACACTTTCTCGTAGACCGCCGACTCCATGTGTTGCATGCAGGATTGCAGCTCCACCAGGAAGTAGCGGGTCTGGAGACAAGAGAGATGGATGCTCATTGCTGGCCGGAGTTCCTTCTTAGATATTGCTGGATATGGCTGCGATGTGAGGTGAGGGCTAAAGACCACATATCGACGCTAGAAAGCGTAAACGCTGTAACCTTGAAACGCAAAATTGTTCACCAAACTTTTTTTTTGTTGAAGAAAAATCATAACTCAATATCTACTCGACCTAAAAACGTAAATTTTGGATATTTGGTGTGTTTCATACAAAGATACAATACTGCTACCTTGGTTATATCCTAAAGCTCCTAGGGGACGTTGAAATGTGGGTTTGTTTCCAAATATGTAAAAAAAGTATTTTCGGGTCGGTCAAAGGGTTACAGTGTTTACGCTTTCTAGCGTCGATATCATCGCTCGTCATCGGATGGTAACTTTTTAAATGTGATTCATCTAGAATAATATTTCTTGATTGGTTTACATGTTGAAATCCGCGAATAACTTACGACAATATGTCATAGGCGCGGCGCCGGGATCAAACGCATTGTCGTTGGGTTACAAAGCTTACAAGTCACCTCTGTAAATTAAAACCGTGATATAGAATAGAATAGAATAGAAAACTCTTTATTGTACACCAGAAACAAAAATAAACACAGTACAGAAAAATTACAATAGGTAAACAAGGGTAGTACAATGGGCGGTCTTATCGCTTAAGGCGATTTCTTCCAGACAACCTTTGGATGGACAGTAAAAAACATTTTTCGATAGTAGGGTGGGTGGCGTAGGGTGGTGGCAATATACTGGTGCTTTGGTACATTTTTGCTGCCATTATGTCCGTCCGTACTATGTGCGCTTACACATTTGGCGCGTGTACAAAGGTCTTTTGTATGGGTGCGTTGTGTGTGTGTAACCGGTCTATTTGTATGGAGGGTACGACGTGTGATTTTATGACTAACCTGGTGAGCGTTAGCAGCAGCAATGCTGAGCAGATAGTCGTTCCTGGCTCCAGTAGACTTCTCCTCGAGCTGGTCCCGGCGGGAGGACACTTTGGCGCTGTTCTTCTGCAGCGTAGTGATGGACTGGAAGAAGGAGCTTTTCTTCTTCTTCAACCTGGACAGGGAAAAATATTTGCTATGTAGCTCATATCCATCTGCTCTGTTAAGCTTTAGTTTTTTCAATGATTTTCATGGGGTAAACTGAAATTATACATTTTGCATTTTTGTTTTGCGTTACTGCATTTTTCATTTGTTTTTTGGTGTTTAGCAATAAGGCCGCCCATTGTACCTTTAGTTATAAGATGTTTTTACTTTTGCTTGTATGTCTTGTAGTGCAATAAAGAGATTTATCTTATCTTATTTATATACGAGGTTTCTGGCTGTGTGACTTAAGCGCTTATTAGTTAGATATCATGCTTCGTTGCTCCGGGTTGTCGTTATGTCGTCTTGGGCCTCTCTTTGTTCTATTTCTCAAATATCCAAGGAACGTTTTTACAACTTTTCCAGGTTTTCGGATACCTGTTGCTGGTCTTTGAAAACACCTATCAAAATACCAACGATGCCTTAAGAAATATAGTTTTTTTGTCTCTATAGAGCTGGACAAACTCATTTTAATTTCAAATGTTATTGACACGAAAATGAGTATTTACCGTCATAAGTATGTCAATTTACAAGATATTATTATGGCGATTTCATAATTAAAACGTTATGGCTTTCATTACAGTCAGTATTCAAAAACCAAAAAGAAATTGTTATTTTTTAAAGAAATTTTGACTGTTCCAAAAAGACTTTTTATATTTATCGTGATGAATTGGTCCAACTTATTGTTGAGTATTAATGTTATTACAGACTTTCACATAAGAAAACTTTATAATTTTGGCTTTTACTTTAACTCAATAAACAATTATTTAAACGTAAAAATCTTTACAACGCCATAGTTTTTTATTGCACCCCTTCACCCCATTTTAGATCAATTTTGCAATTTTTACCTAAAACACGCAAACACCGATCATTTTCTGCCAATATTTGAATGAATAGCAATAACCGAGAAAAGCCCTAGATAAAGAAAAACATTTTACTAGAATTTTTCGTGTCGTTCAGACCGCGCATATATGCAAAGCGAGGCTTGGTGCCCGTCAATGTCAATCGATGCGTTTCCTTTTTGAGGAATTGAGGTTCGCATAGCCAGTAACCAATTTCCGAGCACCCTGAACGCCCGCAGCGTTCAGTTCGGATTGGCACTTCATGCTATGCGAATGCAGCTGAATGGTTCCATGAAATGATTGGAAATCGAGTAAATCCTACAAATATTACAAATACAAAAGTACGAGGTATGGATATTTGTTCCTCTTTCACGCAAAAACTACTGAACTGATCCGAATGAAATTTAGAACGCAGATAGTTTATAATCAGGATTGAGTAATATGGTACTTTTTTATTTTTATTTTATTTTATTTATTTGATGCACAAAACAAATTACAATCCCGATAGTATGTTTCCGTGGGACAAAACGGGAACTATGCGGGTGAAACCGCGGGGCTGATATAACCGAGTAAATAATAATATAATAGTCTAATAATAAATCCTCCATACTATAATTATTGTTTAACGGCTTAGCTGCAGACGTCCAAAACCCAAGTTTTACAATAGAGCAAGAAAACCTCTTAAATATATGTTGTAAGTTTTTCATTATGAGAAAAGGGCTGAAACGTCAGTGTATTAAGAATAGATCAACTTATTAACACGCTTTTATTAGCTTTAAACATATGTTAGTATGCATTTAGATAACTATGTTTGTAACGGAAACTTTGAATATGATTTTGATTCCTTCAAGTCGTCGGATTAATACGAAATTTTTATTTGAAATGACTAAATAATTATGCTCATTTATTTTCTTTTTACGTCATCTACGAGGGCTGCACTAAAAGTATCGGGAATGGAATATTTCCACTGTTCCTGTCGTATTAAAATATTTTTAATTGAAAACTCCTTGGTTTTGAAAATCGAATACCATTTATTTATTTAAAAAAAGATTCTCGGTCTTGTCACAAGGTTTTATCAAACTTGTTTAGTCGTTGAGAAAATGGAGTTGACTCGAGAAAATTCAAGAGCGATGATTTATTATGACTTTCGAAGTGGTTTAACACAAAAACAGTGTGTTGACCGGATGATTTCTGCATTTGGTGATGAAGCCCCATCCAAAACCACAATTTATCGCTAGTATGCTGAATTTCAACGTGGACGTGTCAAGCTCAGTGATGATACCCGTCAAGGTCGTCCAAAAACTGCAGTCACCCAAGAAAACGTTGATGCTGTGCGTAAGCCGATTGAGGAAGATCGACATGTGACATACCGCGAAATTCAGGCAACTTTAGACATTGGCATGAGTCAAATACAAATAATCTTGCATGAACAATTAGGTGTAAAAAAGTTGTTTTCCCGATGGATACCGCATTCGCTCTGTGAAGAGCAAAAAGCGGCTCGCGTTGCTTGGTGCGTCAGAACTCTCGAAAGATTCCACGCAGGGTCCTCAAATGCTGTATACAACATCGTATCAGGTGACGAATCCTGGATATACGCGTACGAACTCGAAACAAAAAAACTAGTTACGAGTTTGGGTGTTCGAAAATGAGTTAAAGCCAACAAAAATTGTTCGTCCACGGAGTGTTGCAAAAAAAAAATGGTGGCCACGTTTGTCTCCAAAACCGGCCATGTTACGACTATTCCTCTTGAGGGACAAAGAACGGTTAATGCAGAATGGTATGCTAGCATTTGTTTGCCACAGGTCGTTTCTGAACTCCGTAAAGTGAACTGCAACCGCCGCATCATCCTCCATCACGACAATGCGAGTTCTCACACGCCCAAGCGAAACTGAAGGTAAAACTTCTCGTGTGTGGTAGCCTTTAGACAGAGCTTCAGTAGAACTAAACTGAACTATTTTTATTGTGTTAGCGCCATCTCTGAGTCAGTCGTAGAACTTCTGTAATGTGGGTAGGCATGACAAACTTTTACCCTCCAGACCACATACTACTGTCCCCTAACTTTCGTAAAGCTGTCGCTTCACCCTTGTCGAGTTTCTGCGATTTAAAAATTGAATGTACATATTTTTTGTTTATGCATTTACTGTAAATATCTTATGAATTATAATGGATAAAAAGTGTGGTTTTCTTATGTGGAACCCTCCGTATTGCGGTGTAAAAACAAAATAAAAACGGGTAGTGGATGAGGATGGGGGCGCCACAGTGCCACTGTTAGCATCGTACTCGTATATTTAATCCAGTACCGACCACTCAATCCCAATGTGTTACCTTTCAACTGAAGCCATCTAGCGGAATCTTTAAACAACGTTTACTACCTTCAAACGGCAACCTACGGCAAAAGAATCAGCTTAGCATTGGTGCTGCCATCTAGCAGCAATTGTCGATGTCAACAAACGACGCTAGATGGCAGTAATTAATAACGAAAAACACAATAATCAACTTTTTGAGAACTTTAACAGGCCGGAAGTGAACTTTTAGAGAAAAAAGTGGAAGAACCAAACACAAAAATAAACAACTTAGAAATATATATTAGACGCATAGACCTAGTCATATTTACAGTAGTAGAATGTGAAAATAAATAAAGGTTTATAAAAAATTTTTATCTTAAAAAACATTTTACAGGTGATATTTTTTTTAATAATGGTGCTTTTTCTACCAAAGGGCTTTGGCGATTTTACTTATATCTATATCTATATAGATAAACTTGACATCTATAAATTTATTCTTACGATTTGTCAACAATCGTGTCCATATTATTATAAAAAAACGAAATGTGACACATTTTAGAAGTAAAGCTTAGAAGAGAACTTTAGCAGAGTTTATATATCGACGCTAGAAAGCGTAAACGCTGTAACCCTTTGACCGACCCGAAAATACTTTTTTTACATATTTGGAAACAAACCCACATTTCAACGTCCCCTAGGAACTTTGGGATATAAACAAGGTAGCAGTATTGTAGCTTTGTATGAAACACACCAAATATCCAAAATTTACGTTTTTAGGTCGAGTAGATATTGAGTTATGATTTTTTTTTCAATAAAAAAAAGTTTGGTGAACAATTTTGCGTTTCAAGGTTACAGCGTTTACGCTTTCTAGCGTCGATATGTATCTATCTACCTTCAACAAAAAAATATTTTTAAAATATTTTCGTAAAATGTATTTCAATAAATATAAAAATAAATTAATAAATAAAATAAATTAATTATTAATAAATAAAAAAAAAAATATATAAATTAACTGTCAGATCTATGATATATTTATTGTTATTGTTTTACAAAGAATTAAATGAAGCTTTAGTACCTATCTACCATTAAATTGAAATTATTTTTAATATAACATCCACGGCACCGAGCTAATAGGTATTTCGCGAGAAAGAAACTGTACTAGACTAATCATTTAATATGGTTCTTTGAATAAATTGCTTTCATTTAACTACTTTGAAGAAATGAAAAGATTTTTTGTGCGTACAAAATAATATACTATTTTGAATAAGTATTGCTTTAATTTAGCTCAAGTAAAAGATAAATTAAAGCAAAATATAACGGAGACTTAGGAAAGCTACCTGAGAATAATGATTTTATTAATCAAAGATGTCTCGGAGTGTTCACAGGAAAACGAAAATGTGAGACTGCTGACCACCGACTGAACACTTAACTGACTGGGTCTCGGTCTTTATACTGATTAATTAACCCAAAATCTCCAAAAACATAAAAACTTGACACGGTTTAATGAATTGAAAATAAGCTAAAGCTGAACAAAAAGTTAACTAGACTCAAATTTGACACAGCTGTGGCTAAATGAGTAAATCGTGGAAAGAAAAAAAAGTTCCACAGTGTACCCGTTGGTCATCGGTCACAATGGTGTGACAGTTCCATAATCCATCAAACTTGTCGGTGGTCGCTTTAACTTAACAACACGATGTTGTAAGCGGGGACGGCGAACTGAACCGCTTACGGAGTTTTGGCGGGAAACCGATGCGGTAAAACTTATCTTTTAGTTCCGCTGTTGGTTTGACTTACGTAATTATTATTTTCTAGTAGATGGAGTTTTTGGCGGGAAACCAAAAATGTTAAGCTGATATATATTTTTTTTTTTCTTTTTTTGTAATTTTTTTTTTGTTGTTTTTTTGTTTAATTTTGTTTCTGGTGTACAATAAAGAGTTTTTCTATTCTATTCTCAAACTTTTTTATTCATTTGTTAATGTGTAATTTTAACCATTAAGAGTTCGGTAATGTTTACGAGTGTGGGTAAATGATACAAGCCTAAAAAAGTGTTATTTCGTATTCTCTCCAAAACTCCCAAGAAGTTTCTTTTCAAGAAGTTTGCACTTGACACTGGCTAAATACAATTGTCAGGCGAAACAAATATGACAAAAAAGCGTAGTGGACAGTAAAAATTCCATACGGGCCCCCATTTGGACCTACTTTTCTGTTTCGACTATGCTACTAACTTACTTTTTACTGTGCAATGGAAATAAGACAAAAACTCTTAATAATATTACGTAAAATCTCGTTCCACGGGTACAATAAACCAACCGAGACCTAACAAGAAACCCTGAATCCTAATAAAATCACTAAAAGAATAAAGAAATTCGTAGCACAACGGCGTGGAAAATGCACGGCGCAAATCGTCTTAGCCCGAAGTTCCTCTTGGAATACTCTCGTTAATAATTCCGCTTTTCTCAGAAAATCTGTTGCACTGAAAATATTATTTTCTCCCTGATATTATTCTCGTTATAGGGATAAATAAAATATATTTTCTAGACTGCTTGAACGGTCGGTTATTTTGAAAATCACGAGGTGGCGGCGGCGGATGGTGAAGGTTAGAGGGATTAAGTTGTTATGAATGTAGTTTGTCGGTTACGGAAACGGCTATACCGGATATTGAAAATAAAATACGGACATACCTAAACCTATCGGATAATTTCTTAAGGTGGAACGTTTCGCACCATCATCGTCATCACTGGTCTCCCGTAACTTTCGTGAGGAGGGTTAGGTCATAATTCACATGGTGGGAAATTTAACAAGACACAGTTTTTTTCATTTTTGGAGTTATATCGGGTAAAACTATCCTCAATAATAATGGAATTCGCGACAATCCTAGATTCTTTTTCACGTTACATTGTAGAAATATTTAACAGCTGGTAGCTTTTATTTTAATCACTGTGCAAGTGTTAGAGTAGTAAATTGTTCTTTGTTTTTTTACTATATTGAAGATTACTACTTGCGGATGTGGAGATAAGATTTCCTGCGAAAGATTTTTTCCGTAGTTACGGAGGAGATGAGGTTCCATGGTGGCCATGCAACTTTATGTTGACAGTCAGCTAATTTGATGATAGTTACGAAACTTAACCCCATGATTAGGAGAACATTGATTGTATTTTGGATCATTTTGATCAGCTCGATGTACCGAATACCTACAAGTAAAAAGAAATCGTAGTTTTTGTACATCCGATAGGTTCGGTTACGGAAAAAAGGATTTATTTGTTATCCCTAGTAAGGATTTGCTCCGATGCACTTTTGCTGAACAATCTCACTAGGATAAATGTACTTAAAGGGAATCCGAAGCTTTTACAGGTTTGTTTTGTACAATAGAATGTAGAATTTATGAAAAATTTTCGTTAAGCGGTTTTGGATTTATTGAAAGTGTAACTACTATTGGGTTGCGCAAATATTCGGCGCTAGAAATCACCGTCATTATCATCAACCCACATAGGCCCATTAGTGGGCACGGGTCTCTCCCACTTTTGTGAGGAGGATCAGGCCATAATCCACCCCGCTGTGGTGGTCCAGTCTGGATTGGCAGATCACATATCTCCGAAATAATTCTCGGGCATGTGGGTTTCCTCACCATGTTATCCTTCACATAAAAGCGAGTGGTAATTACGTACGGTTATTATTAAGAAAATACTTAGCTTATTTTAATCACAACTAATCTTAGACAATTTAATTAAAAATTATATTATGCTTTTGGAGATTTTTGCAGATTCATACGAATACAGCCCATAAATTAAAGTCAGAGTGCTGAAACATCAGTCCATATTTTATACAATTTATAAAAACGTATGACGCCCATAAAAGCAAAATTGACGATTTTACACCCACGTTTTAAAATAAACCTGACCATAATAGCCCATTGTAAACATAATAGACCTTCACTATATTGAAAAATGATGCTTCTGTTATAAAATTGTTTTAACCCTTTATTAGTCGACCGGCTGTAAATTGAGTGAAGAGCAAACCAAGTTATTGGCACGGAGACTATCAGATTAACCTGTTTACAAACGTTGTCAGCTCGTCGCCACGCCGCCACGGCGCCCCGGGCTCTCCGCGACAAACAGAGCTGCATCCGTCGTAGAAATAAAATGGAAAACTCAGTTATCTTCGAACGGGAGGGACCACGTAAGAGCGGTTCCACACCATATCCGATCCGAATCCGTTAAAGTACGGATTTAGGACGCTCGGACTGAATTCGGATATTGCTTTTAGCACTACCTCCGATCCGAATCCGCGATCTCTGATCCAAATCTAAGCAATTCAGGAGCCACCTTTTGGCATACGTCATTTATATTAAAATAATACCTACTATGGCTACTTCGATTCGTCAATAATCTTCACCGAAATGGAAATTCACAAATGAAGGACTAAATCGGACCTAGTGCGCAAAGTAAGACTACTCCAAACCCATTCTCACGGATTCGGAACGGAAGTTCTGTGGGGCCGTTCTAAGAGTGCGCGCCTCTACGGATGCATTTAGCACGCACAGGACACACATGGACAATTATTTTTATTGGCGTAGCCTCAGCCACCAGAATAATTGTACAGGCGCGCACACATACAAGTCAGTATAAATTATGAAGATAACTTATATTTCTGTTACTTTTTTTTTAAAATCTTTGAAAATTTTTAATTCATTAATTTATTGACACAACTTAAATAACAATATAAATAAAAGGAAAACTAGCTAAAACTAATCTGTGTTATCTCCTCAATTTTTTGAACGTGAGATATCACGTTCTTGTGGCAAATGTGCGTTATTATAAAAACAAGTTTTTGTTAAAACTAAAACTTAAAAATCTAACAAAAGAGGGTGGGTGTCCACGAGGCATGTTGCCAAGAACACTGGCTGCATTATGTAAAACGACTACTATCGAGAACGCGAGATAATTTGGTGGTCAAAGCTGTGGATTGGCAGGTAATTGGTGTACAACAGTATCGAGGAGCAGGTCTCGTTTGAATTAGAGCTGGTGGCCGTTGGTAATTGGCACTGTCCGGCCGCTAGCCGCATGTGCGCCGCGTGTTTGGACAGTTGATAGGGCTTGAAGCGGTGGAATTCTACTAAGCACTGGTCATGTTGTTTTGTGCTAGTCGAAAAAACTCTTGGAAAAATATAACCATTATGATGGACCACAAATGTTTTATTTTTTTTTGCAGAATTGCCTATCGACTATCCAACGTAACTTTTTTTTATGAGAACTTCTTTAAAATATTAGTTCAAACGGATTTCATGCGTACCAATGCGTACCACAGCCATCATACAGCGGTAGCCATATTGTCATAAAAAACTAAACAACATTTTTTTTTTAATTTATATTGACATTTGAAAAAAAATTTAGTTAAGTACTTAATACTTTTGCAAATCCTAACTAATATTAAGACTGTTATGGACCATAGCATCGGGTGAACCAAGTGCTCGTCTAGTCACTCAATCAAATAAAAAAAAAACAACATAAAACGTTCAGCACAAAAGGCTGCATTGAATTTGCAAGAAAGTGTGGAAATCGGTCACCGTTAATGGAAACTGCTTTTTCAACAATGTTTGATCTGAAGTCGCGCGTGGGTGTCCTCTATCGGAAAATACACTGAGCGTCGTCGAGTCGACTCGCAATGAAGAAATTGGATTCTAAATACATGAGAGCAACAGGGAAGTGTGGCGGAGAAAATGTTCAAGTTTATTGGAAGGGTTTTCTTGTGCCATATTACTTTTTTCTATCAAACTGAGCCAGTTGAGGCATTTCATATCTGCCTTTGTAGTTACCCAATTCATAATACATTTGTTATTTTATTTATGAAACGAAACGTCGAGGTTTGTCAGAATTGATACTAATCTGTAAGCGAATAAGACCCGCTTGTGTGTAGTATTTATTATGATTTTCAAATTACATATTATTTTTCAAGACTTTTGCATTTTTGCAATTGGATTGAAACACCGACAAAGATGTTTTTTTTTAATTATCCACGCAGAAGTGGCTTGACCATTGACTGGCTAACAGTAATAAGCTAATAATAAATACACACTATTTACACAGTCTGAGTTAACAATACAAAATGACGAGGCTATTCAATTTACACCGTTAACTGTTCGGCATCATGGTCTCTGGTCATTGTGTTGAGCCTATCCGACTAACCAGCGGATTAACCAGCGGATATTTTTGAAGTAACACTTCTTTACGCGCGCTTGACTTGGGGAGTAAGCTGGTGAATGCGTTACGAAAAATGTGATCGGGCGAGGCGAACGGAAGTTGAGAGGGAGATATAAGTTAGTGAAGATAGAAAGAGAGAGAGTTACGTTTTGTATATTTTTTAAAATATTGTTGACGAAAAAATTCTTTGAATTTTAATTTTTAACTGATTTTTTAGTTGTATTTTTACTTATTTACTATGTGTCCCAGCACACTTTTCATTTTTTTTATTTTTTAGATGTTGTTTTAATAGTGGTAGGCTTCTTCTCCTGCGGGGCTATGCAGCAGCACGGTGCGGATAAGCTCGATTTCGTTTCATTTAGACGTTTAATTGCCACGGGACTCATCATTCGTATTGAAATGACGAGTTCCGTGGCAATCAAACGTCAAAATGAAAGGAACTCGAGCTGATCCGCACCGTGCTGCATAGCCCCGCTGGTGGAATACATTCCCTTGCCAGGTATTCTTCTGCAATTAATGTGCACCATTACTCGTGGTTTCCAGTCCCAGTTGACTGATTAAAAAACGCTCTTAGACGACTGGAACCACAGCCCAGTGCCCATAATTATACAAACAGCAATTTCACGGTTGACTGTTTTAAAATTCTTTGGGAGTGGAAATCTTACGAAAATATTTTTAAGTTTAATTTTGGTACCTAACATTAATTTGGAAAGATTTAGAAAGACAATGGTGTTGGAGAGCAGTGACAGAGAAATACCTTTAGGGTCAGCGCCGACAGAAAATAAATAATAAATAACATAAAAAAAAAAAAAAAAAGGAATTTTTAATCGGTAGGTATTGCGTCGTCGCAGTTAAGAGAGTCGTGCGCCCCTTTGCAGCCCCTCCATCTGTCAGCGCTGACCATGTTATAACTAGATTACATACTTTTCCTCGATGTCCTTGGCCTTGTCACGGACATCGTGCGCCGTATGCTCCTCATCGAAGTACAGCTTCTTGGTCTTGTCCACGTCAGAGACAGACAGCTGCAGCTCCTTATGCGCCTGGGCAAGCGTATCCGTGTACTGCGGGAGAAAGGACAAGATTGAGACAGTGGAAACGTTATTTATAAAAAAAAGAACAAATTTGTATGCCACGTGGAAAACATTTTTTTTTTTTTACAGTGGAGTAATATTTACAATAATTTACAGTGGAGTGGATACAAACGTCAAGGAGGTCGTGAGTTCTAATCCCAGTGCGGGCACGTACCAATGTGTTTCTTGTGAAAACATGTGTCCGTAATAATCACTCGCTCTACGGTTAAGGAAAACATCGCGAGGAAACCCACATGCCTACCCGAGAATTATTTCGGAGGTAGGTATGTTACCCACCAATCTGGACCGGGTCCCCGTGGTGATCCTCTTCATGAAAGTGAAGGGAGACACGTACTCATCGATATGGGTCGATGATGATGATGATGATATAAACACATGCTCAGTCAGTACCCATTTTTATCTGTGTGTTCAAAAGATGTTAGTAGTTTATTATTGCCTACGCATACGTACGTATAATAAATTAATTGTATTTAATTTAATTTAAGTAGTTTAGTATTTAACTAGTCACGCATAGCACATTTTTTGAAGTTATACTTCTTTTGGCGCGATGGAGAAAAATGATGAGAGTGAATTTTTAGTCCGGTTTTCCTTCCTGACGCTATAACTCTAGAACGCACGAACCGATTTCCACGGTTTTGCATTCGTTGGAAAGGTATTGGGCTCCGTGAGGTTTATAGCAAAGAAAATTCAGGAAAAATTTCGTCAGAAATTTCTCTGCTCAGTTAATTTCATGAGACAAACCGGTATTGTGTTCACTGTGAAATTGTGAAAAAAAAGTAAAAAAATTAAGTTATATAATGCTTGGTAAGCGTTTATTCCTCACCACAACATTATTATAATAAGATTTACAATATAAAACAAAAGAAATTGTGAGTCGGAAGTAAAAATGCGGAAGAAAGCTGTTGACGGGCGGATGATGCAATCCCGATTAATCTACTACTAAGTATAACTTCTAACGCGTGTACATAAGTACACACACTCTTTTTTTTATTTGACTGTGTGACAGGACGAGCAAGTCATTCGCCTAATGATAAGCGCTACGCCTGCCCATAACAGAACTTTGCATCGCATGCGCGGGACTGCACTGCGCTCGTCACTCTGAGACAACGGCTCTAAGGTCTCACATGCCTAGTGATTTCGATGGAAACAATGCCCTTCAAACCGGAAATCAGTAATGTTTGCACACTACTGCTTGGCGGATGAATATCTGGCAAAGGTGCGGTAGATCCCCAGGCGGTCTCTTGCAGAATATTAATATTATATAAGTCGAATATTTCATTAAACGGGCCGCCCTGTAATCAAAGGGTTAATGAAATTGTAATTATTCGACGCACTCAAACATGGATGCAAGGGTCAAGGTCGCAGCTGGATGATACGTCAATTATTATCCGTCCGTATATGTGAATAAATCTGCCTGTCCGTAATTTACTTCAGGCTAAATTTTGTAGTGAAACTTCCATATAGACGGGGTATAAGGATTTATTCCGTCACGAAAAAGCGTTATAGATCAAGAGCCCGCGACGGCCAGACCTTCGTTAATTAATAAAAGCTGAAAGTTTTAAAAGCTAATAAAACTGTCCGGCTATTGGGGTAACAGTTTTTTATAGTAACATATATAAAATTTAGTTAATTATTAAGTAACTAAGAATGAAACACATGTGACTGCGTAATGATCACTCTCTTTTCGGTGAAGTGAAATATTGTGCGGAGAGCCACATGGCCGAGAATTGTTTCAGAGGTATGTGATCCACGAACTAGGCTAGGATCCTGTGGTTGGTTATGACCCATGAGATCCATGTTCAGCAGTGAACCCATATGGATTCTGATTACAATAATGATGACAAAACGAATAAATCCGTTGTTTACATCATATAATAATATCACAACTACATCATGTAATATTATAATTTTGATCTGTCAAAAGTCAATATAAAAGGAACTGGGAGGATTTATAAGCAGGGGTATTCTCGCAGACAGACCTCCATTAAAAGAACCGAGTTATGTAAATTTCTAGTCGATTTTAAGCACACATGAACGAAGTCGTGGGCGAATAGCTAGTGCTGTTGATAAATTTAATTCTGACGGAGAGTCGAGCCAGGCGGAGCGTCGAATTAACTCGTTGCCGGCGAGGCTTGGATACACACGTACCATTTCTGACGCGCATTTGTACATCATTTTTTTTCATGTATTCATCATCATCAACCCACAACGTCCCACTGCTGGGCACGGGTCTCCCCTCACTTTCATGAGGAGGATTAGGCCATAATCCACCACGGGGGCCCGGTCCGGATTGGTCGATAACATACCTACCTCCGAAATAATTCTCGGGTAGGTATGTGGGTTTCCTCACGATGTTTGCGAGTGATAATTACGTACATATGTTTTACAGAAACATATTGGTACGTGCCTGCACTGAGATTTGAACTCACGACCTTCTGATTGGAAGGCGGACGTTCTCCCACTAGGCTACCACTGCTTCTTCAATTTTCTTCTTCATCTCTTTAATTTTCTTGTTTTACCGGGCCGGCAGTCTTTACAAACCGGGCAGGAACTGGACATTTTCAACTGGTACGTAAAAAATGACAAGTTAAGTTTCATTTACATTACATTTCAGCAATCCCGGAAATAGTTACTTTTTCACAAACAAAAAAACAAAAAAGCAGTCGGTAAAAATATTGAATATACACGTTGTTCAAACTTGGTGTACGTGAGTTAAGACTGTCCGGTAAAACGTTGTGTTCGAAATAGTTCGAATGCGATGAACTGCATCCGACCTTCAGCCGTGACCTTCACAGCTTCACGGCCTTTTGTATGCTCGTAGATTTAGCCTTCATTCGGCACTCGGCGCTTTTATATATTTGGACTTTCGGCATTGGTTTATTTGGAGGTGTTATTTACATAGCTCCTACGAGTTTTTGTGTTATGAAATGATTTCGCTTTATTAACTTGGTTGGTATGTGTGTGTATTGTTATTTGGATTTGTTTTAGTTATTAATTTTCCTTTGTTCTGTGGTGTTTCAATAAAGAGTTTACCTATCTCTCTATCTATGAAACGGAATCTTTGAACGTGGTTTCCACCCACCTTGAAACTTTATATGAAATTTAAACTTTGCTCACTTATCAAAGACCGATAATAAAACAAAAAAAATAACACCAAAAAAAAAACTATAATAATAAAAAAAAACGTAATAAAAAGTAAATAATAAAAATACCAACTCGTATCGGCCCACTGCTGAGCTCGGGTCTCCCCTCACATTCGCGAGGAAGACTACATAATAATAAAAACCATTAAGTACAAAATTTACCCAATAATTAACAACAATTATAATAAGTTTAACCCAATGTAAGTGGGACAATCAGGTTTGTCAACAATAGCCCGAGACATTATTGTCACAAATACCTTAATAGAAATCCAGCTGAGCTTCATATTTTCGTGGAATAGGTTACTGTCTCGTAAATAGGAATTTCGGGCTATGAGGTAATGCTCCGAAATTCTCTTATTGACATTGTACGCCTAATATTTGTATTATTTCCTTTTTGCCACATGTATGTTAATTGTTTGTTAATGGAATTAAGGAGCAACGTAGGAAGTGATAACCTGGACCGGATCCTCTAGATGATGCTCTAATCCTGCTCACGAAAGGGAAAGGACACCCGTGGTGAGCAGTGAGCAGATATGGGTAAATGATGTTTTTTTTTATTTGTCTGAGTGATGAGACGAGAATGTCATACTCCTGATGGTAAGCGCTACGCCTGCCTATAACAGTCACAGCACCATCCAGAACCCTGCATTGCATAATCTTGGGTGGCACTGCACTGCGCTCGTCACCCCGAAAAATCGGCTCTTAGTCTCAGATGCCGAGTAATTTCGCTGGAAACAATGCCCTTCAAAGCGGAACACAGTAATGCCTGCACACTACTGCTTGGCGGTTGAACATCTGGAAAAGGTGTGGTAATTCCCCAGGCGGTCTCTTGCAGAAGTCTCTTGCAGAAGAGGCCTCCCACTACGATGATGGTGATGAAGTAATAAGGTATCTGGTAAAGCAATCTGTATACTCGTAATTCGTTTCTGAAATGAGACAGAACCAGCCTCTGTTATCAAAGTTTGATAAGCCGCCCGAGAGCTAACAAATTATCTTCCTCTTTTTCAGTTCAAATAAGTCTTAATCTGTGGACAAACGACTTAATAAAACGTTTGGTTGAAATTGAATCGCCACTTACAATATCACGGCATTAGTGGTCGCGGTTTAACAAACTCTGTTAGTTCAAGGAAATGGATTGGAAATTCAAATACGGAAATCGGGATGAACCGGCGTACGTCTGTCGGATTTTACATCATATTAGATTACATTATGGATTGAGAGCGTTCGATTTTCAGCGATATTGATATTAGACTGAAATATAGAGTCTGAACTAAATGGAAGAAGCAAACAATGCTCTTGTATAATGGAATGGATCACTTTATTTTGTACATCGGAGAAAAAGAACCACGTAAAAAGGAATAATCGTCTTAAAAGACAATAGTAATTGACCCCGCAACGGGAAGTCTTCAAGTTAATTTGAGCAATTAACTTGAAGACTTTCCGTGAAGGCGTATGTTGAACTTCGAACCACTTATCTCGTTATTCTCGATCGGACGGACACCCACCCGCAGAGAATTTCGTTTATTGGCTACGCACGATTTAGGCAAATATCTAGTGTCATGTTTTTCTGGCCTTTCAAGTTTTTTGCTAATAAAGTCAAAATTTCGGGACAGTCAGGTAGTCAGTAGTCAAGTCAAGTCGCAGTCAAAGTCTAGATTCAGCAATGTGGTGGCAGCTTTACTCAAAGTTTCTGGAACTTTTGGAGATAATTGTAAAGAGAGAAAGTTCTGAATTTTGTCTCATTTGCCAAATTTATTTATTATTTATTTAATACTTTATTGCACAGATTAACTAACTAGTACAAATGGCGGACTTAACGCTAAAAAAAAAAAAAAAATAAAAAAAAAAATAATAATAAATATTTAAATTTACTTTAAGTTTGACTAAAAATACAATATCTTTAACGTGGCACGAGGCAGTATACACGTGGTTTTGAAAGCGAAGTTATCCCAGAGGTCCAGAGAGAATGAGGCATACGGTGTTTGCGTACATTTGCAAGCAATTGATTTGTGGGTAAGCGATAATTGTGTTCGCTTGAGGGTCATAATTTTTATTCACCCTTTACTAAGCATTTAACTTGTATGTGTGTATGTGTTTTTCGCAAAGTACGAGTACTATAAATTAAGCTTACACATATAACTTCAAGTATAAAAATAAGAAAAACCACTCAATGCCGAAAGATCTAAATTAGAAAATTGCTTTTAAAATATCCACTAAAATCCTTTTTACACACCGTTCCACTTGATCAGATAGACTTACTTTGTCATTTTTTACTCCATTTTCGCACCGTATTTTTCAACACCCTTAACAATTTAATATAAACTTCTCTGAAATCTTTTATTTCAACGTGCGTTCATACCTGCCATGTTTTATGAACATAAGTAACATTTTATTTGTTGGAGAGTTATCGTCAAACTCGAAACTTACAAAGCTCAATTGCCACTGAACCATAGAAGATAACCTTTTTTTATTTGACTGAGCGACGAGACGCCCAAGTCATTGACCTGATGGTAAGTGCTACGCTTGCCCATAGTTACAGTGCCACCGAGAACTTTGCATTGCAACATCCTGCGCGGCTCTGCACTGCGCTCGTCACCCTGAGACATCGGCTCTAAAGTCTCATATGCCCAGTAATTTCGCTGAAAACAGTGCCCTTCAAACCGGAACACAGTAATATTTGCACAGTACTGCTTGGCGGATGAATATCTGTCAAAGGTGTGGTACTTCCCGAGGCGCTATCTTACAGAAGAGGCCTCCCTCTATAACATACCTATACTGAAACATGCTTTACTCGGTAAATTTTCACGCTAAGTACGCTCGGTAAGTTTTCAAGTTAGTTAAGTTACAAGTGATCTAATACTGTCTATCCAAGCAAACACGACATATCTTGTAGTTCGCCTCGAGCTGGACCACGCAACCTATATCTCAACAACCCCCGACGTGATTTTGCAAATAATTAAAGTTATTAATTGTATTTACATTAATTAATGGACTACTTAAATTCATGTATATCGGATCGACGGTACGTAAACAGTTGTTGAAAACCAACAAATGCCTCTCGCTTCACACATCACTTACGTTCCAATAAATATGCCCTGTTTATAGTATTTCGGCGAATTGAAATTTGTCGATGTTTCTCAAGTTTTAATGACTAGGCCTCCGTCGAACAAAGCTTAATTAATATTCGGTTTCTGAGCCCCTCCGGATAGGAGTTCTCAATTCCACTGTTTTTAGTGTTTGCTACCATTAAGTTACCACGAAATTTCAGGAGTTCTGAGCGTGTATGTTTTTGTTTCTCAAACTTTCCGCGAATTCAATTCATGTTTATAAGACAAATACGGGTCTTTGTGCGTAGTTGAATTCCGATAATTTTCTTCTGTGTTGATGCGCGAAATTAATTGTTTTTATCTAATTAACATTATGTTTTAATTGTTAGTTAAATAAGCCTGGTCCCATTTACATTTCGTGAAAATTGGTTTTAGTAGATTCCATTAAAGTCGAAGTCGCTTTTCGGGTTCAATGAATTATTTCAAGAAGTGAATAATGATGGAAAAACATTGAGAAAACAATTTTTTTTCTACAAAGCAGACAAATTGATGGTTAGTTTTGTTTGTCCTGTAATTTTAGTGTTCGAATTTTTCGAATTTCCGAACTAACTTTTTGATAAATCGCCCTGGGTTCGAATATTTACTCGCCTTAAGGCAGGGCTATTACATTATTATGTTTAGGTTAATCGATGTTAGAGATGATGCTACGCCGCTGGGGTGCGGGCCAGGTAACCTCCACGAGTGCCCGGCTGTTGTTCGTCCCTCTTGATGCGTTGCATCCGGAGGGAAGGGCAGCAGCTGGGACGGTGCACCCTGGGGTTCGGTCAGCAATTCTCCTAGGAGAATTGGTGGCCGTAGCAAATAACCTGGCGAGAGGAGGTCCTTCGCGTGTCCCTCTGATCAGCAGAGGGCACAGCGAGGGACCAATAACGGGGACTTTTGGGCTGCGGATCGGGGGTCCAACGTCCAAGCTAGAAGTCCCGAGCTGAGGTGCGGCTCGTGTGTTCCGGGACGCACCCAGCGGAGAAAGAGGCCCAAGCCTCACGTGGCGAGCCCGAAAGGGCGCCCGCAGAGGTGGTCGCGGAAGCGCCGTTTGTACCCGTGACCACCTCCATAATGCGGAGAGGAGAACACCCCGGGGTTTTAGTGGGTAAGCCCCGTCAGACTGCGATCTGGCGGGGGAGTCCCACATAACCACCCCCCCCCCCCGGGGCCGGGTGGTATGCCTAATGCATTTCCCCGGGTAAAAAAAAAAAAAAAAAAAAAAAAAAATTATGCTACGCCGCTGTTGGTAATTACTACGCGACGGTGGCGTAGCAATATTCGTTAGCAATTACGAACAGCGGCGTAGCACTATTGCAATATCAGGAGAGAGGCTTGCTACTAACTTAAAGCCAACGACAATTTTGAAAGTGTCATTCAATATGTATCGATATTCATAACCATTTTCGATTAGAGAGCTCTCATTTGTAATGTTTCTTAGGAAATTTTAAATGAATTTGAAATAAATTAATTTTAGTTCATCAAAAGTCATCCAAATATAATTTTGTCATTATATCATAATCGAATATCATGGTAAATTATATACATAACATTAATTGGAAAAATATCGATACGTCAAAACTAATGTCGATAATATTAAAAGTTATAATATGAGACTAAAGTCATCGTATCAGCCATGTATCATATTATTTCACTTCATCTTATTTTCTTTTTTCCATCATTTGTCACCAATACTTGTTTTTTCAGTCAAGGAAAGCATCTTGAGGAAACCCACATACCTACTCGAGAATTATTTCGGAGGTAGGTATGTTATCCACCAATTCGGACCAGGCTCCCGTGATGGATTATGGCCTAACCCGCCTCACGAAATTGAGGAGATACCCGTGCTCAGCAGTGGGACAATATGGGTTATTGATGATGGTGATGACTTGTTTTTTATTTAGCTGGAGGAATATTTTAATCAATCCTCAAAATCCTAACAAAAGAAAATGGCGTGGCTCAATTCTAGGCCATGTCTTTTACAATGTGACCGCATCGGTATGGTCGCACCTTAAACGGTCATTACTTGGCAATGCCACCGATGACCGGGTTGCCTTTCCCTGAAGCCAATCACTCGGAGACACCTTCCCAAGCAATCAACAAAGTACACATTATGTTAATACCCCGTTTAAGGTAACTCACCGCAATGCAATTGTTTTAAAAACACATAAAACTTTACAGCTTTCTCATAGTTTTCCATAACCATCAACAAAGTGGTGGCGTAACAATGTCGTCCCTCCATTGAGTACTTGCCAAAACAAATGTTTATGAAAGGTTGTCAGCTTGACTGGTGTCCATCCGTAACACCCGGACGGACGGATTAGCGACCCCTCGAAGCACGAACCGATTCAAAACCACTACGAAATTAAGTCATTAGCCAAAGTTTTCAGAATACCGTCGAATTGAGAAACTCAGAATTATTAATCAGTAAAGTATCCAAAGCCAATCAATCCAATTAAAAAAAAAAACAAAAAGCCGCTTTAACGCGAGTACCTATTCATCTGCAAAACTTAAATCAATAACGGGTTTTAGTTGTGCGTTCCAGATTTCTAGATTTTTGGATAACGTAGAGCATTGTATGGGATTGAATAGCGGTGCTCGGTGGCGGAGGATGGGCTATTGTGGCGCCGCTCGTGGACTACTCAACTATTCAAGCTAGAATTTCCGAGGCTCAGAATATCTTATCACAGTTTATGCACCAGAATAGGGCGAGGTGCTTTGTTCAAAGGCTTTAGTGGCTCATGGACGCGCCCATTCAATGCGCTTTTCATTTGCAAATTGCAAACTGAGTTTAACACCCGTCCATCCTTAACGAATGGCCTATTTTAGTTCACAAAGTTAGAACAATAAGTCAGATTAAATGCTAGGTACTCGTTACGTCAATGGAAAGCGTAGACACGATAAGATAACTGGACTTTATTGCACAAAGAGTAACAAGAGCAAACAATAAAGTGGTAAAAAGCTCTTAGTGATATTTATCCTATTTTGTATTGTGTTAGAGAATCAAAGGGAATATTGAAACATTTCTACGAGCACTCTGAAATGATTCGAAAAATGTAGAGAAAAAAAGAAAAAAAAGAAGTAAAAAAGTAGAACATATCAAACGGATTACGTCGGCTGCTTTTTTTTTTTTGCAGTTTTATTTTACTGAAACTCGAATGGAAATCCCATTCACCATCTACTTTTTACATTATTGAAACTACCAGTGAAGCATTTTTTTTTGCTTTTAAAAATTGTATATAGTTCAGGACAGGTAGCTGTATTCAGCATTTAATTATTTTATTCAGGTACATCTATTTTCTAAAATGTCTCTTAATTCTTTTGAATACAAATTCTATGGGATTTTATTCTCTGTTGTATATTTGTGTTATTTCTGGGACTATTTTGATGTGTTTTTTAATATATAATTTTGACTTTAAAACAGTAGATACAAGTAGAAATTACTTGTAATGAATTGTACATAATATATAGAAAAAGTCATTGGAAAATACCCTTATTAACTATAAGTATGTATTAACTTATCCTACCTTTAGGTCTTTGGAAAAATGAATAAATTATGAATAAGAACCGGCCATAGCGTGAGCTTACAGATTGCACATTAATGCAATCTAAAATTGACAAATGTCTGACACGTAGTAGGTCAAAAGTCACTGAACAAGTCATCATCATCATCACAAGATATATCCGGCCCCTGTCCTGCTTATCACGAATCTCCCCTCACTTTCGCGAGTAGAATGTGGTCAAAACACCGCGAACCAAAATATTTAATTTCGTATTCTTTGGAATATTGTAGTCGCTATATTGAAATATCTCTTACAGACTTAAACGGTGAAAGAAACAAAGTTTGTACAATGCAGTTGTATTCACAAACTTGCTCTTAGAAACTCATAATAAGCTACTTAACATGAATATTACATTGTCATTTTCTCACGTTGGAATGTAAAGTTATGTTCTCCAGGACGGACTGGAAACGGAATTAAAACTTTAATGTGGTCTGTCTGTTAGTTATCGCATAACGAGAAACGACTGCATCGACATTTTTCAATAATCAGTATCTAAGAATCTGAGTTATACTAGTAATTTAATTCATTGTACTTAATGATAATACTATACTTTATATCTAAACTCAATAAAATAAATAGAAACTTAGATTTTAATGAACGAAATAACAGATTGCAGCGGCGCGCGCGGAAATCTGACGCCATGGGAAATATAAATACATGAACAAAGCGGGTTTAAGTTAGTTAAAGTTAAATTGGAAGTTAGGACAGATAAGATATTCTGACAGTCTCTGATATCAGAGTTTATCAGGGCCTCTGACGTTTTTTTTTTAAGTGGGAAATGCCTTCGCACTATGGCATGTGGCACTCGAACCCACTATAACCCCCCATGAGCAGTCTTCCGCCGACGTGAGGCAAGATGAGGTCACGCTAGCAGTCACCATCTTGCCCCTGGGCTTAAAGTGCCTTCCGAAGCACGTAGCAATGAAAATGCTCGTACAACTAATGAAAGTCAATGAGGCATAGCTGAGGAACGAACTCTTTGGCACAGGTCACTAATACAAACAAGAATTAGCTAAACGTTAACTTCCTGGAGGACATCGGGTGGCTGGAGTAGCAGCAGCCGCCCGCTCACGCAAAAAGGGCCGATTGACGGCCTAATTGCGGAAAAGAGCCCGCTCACCAAGTACCAAAGTAGCTAAACGTTAAGGGTATTACCTTTTTAGCGATATTCAGCTTGTGCTGGCGCAGGAACTTGGCTTCATCAGCGATCTGCTGCTGGAACACCTCGACGGCGGCGAGGCGGGCGCGGGCAAGCTTCTCATTTTCCTCAAGCACGGTGCGCCACACGTTCCACATGTTCCTGATAACAACATACTCGGATGAAGGCAGTTCTTAGATTCAATTAATGCAAAAGCCTACGTGTGACTTTTAAATATTTATTTAATAAACAAAGGCCAGACTACCAATGTATACCTCTCGTGAATATAACGAATCATTATAATTAATTTATCAAAATCAAGCCGGAAAGCTGTCGAACGCATCGAAAAATCATGATTATACATATATATGACCGAAAAATTTAACCCGCGTTTGGGCAGTCGGGTAAAAATGTCCAGTAGGGCTAAGTTTGGCGTCGCGAGGTGATCATATCGCATACGTATGAGATATACGTAAGAATAAACTAATTTTAGTTTTAAAGTGTTTTTTAGTTTGTCAAATTTAGATATTTCATTCAACTCAAAGGTCGAATCTATATTTGCTAGTAGGCAAAATTAATACTCTTTATAAAATCACACACTCTATTCTCAAATTTATATAAAAAAAAAACGATACTAAACAACTGAAGTAATGACTAATGAGTAACTGGTTATAATTCCATAAGTTCCATTTCTCAAGCTTGCGTTTCTTCGAGTTAATGTATAATATGCGCAAAACTCCCAAGAAGTCGAGTAAAGCACCACGACCACTATACTGAACCGTGACGAAGACTGCAACTCGACCAGACTACTGACTACCTTGACTGACTGTGACTAGACATTCTTAGTACTCAATTCTACAATTCAAACATTTGTTAACACAGTCTAAAAGTGTTTTTAAATGACCTACATTGGGTTGCCTTCCAGTATTACGTATATGCAGGCATATAGTTTCAAATATAGGTAGACAACGCTAATTCAATCTAACTGGATAATCCACCGCTACAATGTTTTAACAAACACGAAAGCAAAGAAACAAGCAAGTCCGCCACCTGCCTTCAAAAGTTACAGCGCACCCAGAACTTTGCAATGCAGAATCACTGCGCGCTTCACCCTGAGACTTTGGTTGTAAAGTTTCATATGCCCAGTAAATTCGCTGGAAATTTATTCTGTCTATATCGCGTGGATTGTCAATTTGACCTTTAAAGATTAATCCATGGAAACACTAATGTGTAGGTAGTAAGTACATTAGTTCCATGGATTGAACAGAGCGCGTTCCGCATAATGAGAGTGCATAAATTAGAACGTATACAGGAGTTGTCGTGCTTCGATCGCGGTGGGTTTTCCGCTGCCGAGATAAATAAGTTAAACACATACATATTTATGCCGAAGCTTTCAGTCAGAGTAGTGTGGGCGACAATAACCAATTAACCGGCTAATGATACTGGTGTGCTGGCGGATTTTGCTAATTGGATTCTACTATATATAATGCGCTTATCAAATCAATGTATGAACTGTTTGATTTCAGAGGGCTTAACAAACAAAATCCGATTAAACATAACCTTTTAACACGCTTTTATTAGTGTGATGTTTAAGTTTGTTTGTGTGTAACGGCATTTTTGAACGTGGTTTTTACTCCTTTCAAAACGTCGGATCAAATTGAAACTTTGCACACTTATAAAGGACCAATGACAATACAATAACACGATAATGAAATACATACTTAGCGTGTTTTGTAGTTATTTTTAACTATATTTTTTGAACCAAAAAAACCGACTTCAATTGGATTCACTTCTAAAAACCGCTGATAAGTCACAGGAATGCAAAATAACCAATTGCGGTTATTTGGATGACATATTTTGCCAATTATATTTTAATAAAAACCAAACAAGTCAACCGATTTTGATGCTCTAAATATACAGGATGGTTCACAGATTTATCTATGTTTAAAATTAACAAGATTCCTTGAAGTTAAATTTGCTGTCCGCAATATTTTAAGAAGTTTCCTTACAGGTGATGTTCCTTTTGACATCCTGTATCCATAGAGACCAGAGTGGCGGTGGTGGCGCATTGCAAACCCAAGGCTGTCAGTTCGATTATTTAACAACATGATCGCAACCGCCAGCGAATTATATATTTATACACTGAAGATTCATAAAACTTAATGAGAGCAAGCTATAAAAATGACCCATTTCATCAAAGATGTTTTGCCTCCTAAGCAACAGCAAGGGAGGCTATAGAATCCAGTATGAATCGATTTTAATTCAATATTCTACTTTTCACTTAGAGTAAATAACCAGAGATACAAAATAAACATTGCTGACAAATCCACTGTTGCATACATCCACAGATCATACAGTAGAGACATCCAACCACAGACTATTTGCAATACTCAATACATTCTACGACCGCCAAGAAACGCTAGTGCAACAGTGTTGGTCACTTTCAATTACATTTTCAAAACTAAATTTAAGTTTAAATTATGATTTTTCAAGAAATGTATTTCTAAAGTGGAACGGCGTAAAGCCGGATTTTCATCACAAACAGCTCAATCAACCCACTGCAGGGGATAAGATTCATCCCTCTTACGCCATCATCTCGGTTCTGAGTCAATTCAGTTCAGGTTCAACTCGTAACTGAGTCTGATAACAGATTATTTATTTTTTTACAAAACCACAGCTTCTAAAATAACTAGAGTACAGTTTACACACACACGTTTCATTTTGTTTGACTGAGTGACGAGACGAGCGTGTCGTTCACGTGACGGTAAGCGCTGGTACGTGCCTGTCCATAACAGTTATAGTGCCACCCATAACTTTGAATAGCATAATCTTGCGCGGCATTACACTGCGTTTGTTACCGTGAGACATCAGCTCTAAAGTATCATATGCCCAGTCATTTCGCTGGAAACAGTGCCCTTCAAATCGGAACACAGTAATGTTTGCACACTACTGCTTGGCGGATGAATTATCTGGCAAAGGTGTGGTGGTACTTCCCCAGGCGGTCTCTTGCAAAAGAGGCAAAAGAGGCCTTCCACTACACATATTCTGATTTATTTAGTTAGATCACACAAATTACGAGTATGTCGAGTAATTTTTTTAATAAATAGATTTGCGATCACTATCTCGCATGGTTAACAATAACGACAAATTTAAAAAAGAAATGACTTTACTTCCTAGAGACCTACAGACACACATATAGCTTTGCTTTTCTAGCACGGGAAGTAAATAATTTCGATATAATAAATGTGAAACTTTGTATGATTTTAATGTTTAAATGTTTGTTACTCAATTACGCAAAAACTGCTAAAAGAATTTGACTGATATTTGGCACAGTGATAGCCTAGATTAGAGCATACATTACTTTATATCCCGTAAAGTTATCAATTCCTGTGGGACAGTACACAACGCGGGCGAAAACGCGCGGCGCAGCTAGTAAACAATGAATTTTAATTCGGCTCCTAACAAAAACGCGCGCGTGCTAGACAGTGCAGTGCTGCGAGCTCGATCAAAGAAAACGGCATATATTGTCATTTAATTTTCAATTCAACACGTTTCTAAATCCAACTAAGTTCATCAATGCATAATGCTTTGAGGTATAAATCGGTCTCGTTGCTCGCTGATTGCTCGTTGATCCTGACCCCTAACAAGGATTCCCTGTGTCTAGGAAACGAGAACCATGGTACCATAAACGGACTCAGAGCAAATATTTGTGGTTCACACAAATCTTTATTAATCTTTGTCCTGTGCGGGAATCGAACCTGCAACCCCACGCTTCGCAGCTCATCACCCACTTACGCCACGGAGGCACGGAACGGACATAAGTGTGTTTAATATATTTTGGAAAAGAATTATCATGAAAATCTATTACCAAAATAGTGTCAAGAATATGGTCAATAAAATTTAAAGAAATCTGTTCCGATTGTTTTCTAATTTCGGAAATATAGTAGATCCCTGCGGCCTATATTTTTAATTCGTCACCCTTCGTAACAGCAATACAAAAACTGTAATTTCGTAAGCCTAAACTATGCGCTATTAATGGAATAAAGCACAAATACGCTGCAAAGCAATGAGACACGACGACAAAAATAAAGTTATACGAAAACCTCACTGCGATCTAAACTGTAAAAGGTAAACAAGCTCTACAGTGTTGAATTAGCACTTGAAGCGCTGTCGTTTGCAGTCAGCCGTTGAAATGAAACGCTTGCCGCCCCTGACGGCATTTCACATGCTAAATCAAGAAACTTGCTTCTCCACAGTCTTGGTAGTAATATATTTTATTTGCATCCTTTTAGTTTTCCCGTAAACTTAAATCGGCCGCAGAGTTCTCGCCACGAGGCTGCTGGTTAAGTGATTTTAAGATCAAAACAATGTATACTTTGCTGTTAAAGTAATAAGTATTTTGTGGTCTTGAAATGGCTTTTAAATATCTTTATTTATTTCACTATCTATATACTACTTTTACTTTGTATAAAAGACTAGCTGCGCCCGCGGTTTCACCCGCGTAGTTCCTGTTCCCGCGGGAATATGGGGATAAAAATAGCCTATGTTACTCGCGGTCAATGTAGTTTTCATACAAACTTTCATCCCCTATTTCAAACCTTTACAATTCTTTTATCGCATTAAAAAGTACCCTATGTCCTTTCTCAGGCTCTAGACTATCTCAGTGCAAAATTTCATTTCAATCGGTTCAGTAGTTTAGGCGTGAAAGAGCAACAGACAGACAGAGTTACTTTCGCATTTATAATATAAGTAAGGATTTTGATTTTAAGCTGGACTCTTGTACAACACCAGTTTGAGTTGGGTTTGCATACCAATAAAGAACTGTGACTTCATTATAGTGATCTTTGCCTCCATTACAAATTTAATGTCACCTAATGGTCATAACGATGCATATTTTGTCATTCTCGAAGATTAAAGATGACTGACTTTGGCTGTAGAATCCGTAAAATATATACACACATATCTACATGGAAAAAAAAAATGAAATGAAAATGAATGAAAATGATAACATTACTTCAGGAACGCGTAAAATAACACGAAAACCAGTTTAATTAAGGGGCTACAAAGAAAAGCTAGCAAATACTGGGAAACGTGATAAGTCTAAAGCTCTAGGCAGATAGACAGTGATATCAGTTCTAGGAACTATTAAAGTTTCCCGGAAGCAGTACGACTGGGATCGAAATCCACTAAGACAGTTCCGCATTTCGACAATTAGCTTTCAGACTGCAGTAGGGACAGTTTGATGTTCTTGGTATCATATTTATCAACCGGATGATAATTTGCATATCACTATTATAACTCCAATATTTTAATTCTTACATATCCGTTTCGCCATCGGACAACAAGACTTACGGAAACACGGCATCCGTATATCGTTGGCATTCCTCCTATCCGCACAAAGCGATTCGCATTCACATTATAAGTTTTACTAATTCTAAAGGCGAAGAATTGGAACACTTATCCAGCGAGTTTGTTTCCCTATAAATATTATCCAGAAGTCGTTAAACAATACTGAATAGGTATCAACTAGGCAAGCATGCTACACCGTCATCCGTGTCGACACTTACAATCAGGTGAGTCTGTAGTGAAATTGTTTTTTTAGCACGTCGTTCATCAAATAGTAAGCGCTGCGCCTGCCCTTATCAGTTACAGTGCCACCTGAACTTTGTATTAAGTAATTTTGTGCGGCCCTGCACCGGGCTCGTCACCCTGAGACATCGACGTCGACATCGGTCCTAAAGTCCGTAATAACAATAAATATGTAAAACATAACCCTATTATAAGCGATGGTAGCCTAGTGGGAGAACGTCCGCCTTCAAATCAGAAGGCCGTGAGTTCAAATCCCAGTGCAGGCACGTACCAATGTGTTTCTGTAAAACATGTACGTTCGTATCACTCGCTTTTCGGTGAAGGAAAACATCGTGAGGAAACCCACATTATTTCGAGAATTATTTCGGATATAGTTATGTATCCACCAATCCGGACCGGGCCCCCGTAGTGGATTATGGCCTAACCCTCCTCACAAAAGTGAAGGGAGACCCGTGATCAGCAGTGGGACGTTATGGGTTGATGATGATGATATAACACTGTAGGTACCTTAATAGAATAAACGTTAATAAAAAGACATATTATCATTTTCATCTCTTATCTGGCACTTCTTTATCTCACAGTATCATGATCAATTTGGAGCCGCCGCCTTTACTGTTCTGTTTGTTACTTTACGTTAATTTTCCTTGGAAAGGCTGGGGCAGAATTATTGTGTATAAATATGGTAACAGTCAACATAAAGTTGAGGCACTGTGAAATCTTTTCATGTTAGCTTTTATACAAATATCTTCAAGCTTCCAAATACTGTAAAAACTTCTCGTAAGCTCAAAGAGAAATATTACGTTAAGGTGGTTGGGTCGCTTATGGCCGGAAATTAAAATTCCCAACTGTTTATTCGTTTTTGGATCTACACCGGGTAACTATTTTAAACGACAGTGGGATTCACGAAAACCGTAGAAATGTTTATGTAATTTTTTTTAAACCTTTATCTTACTTTGTTGGAGCATTTGACGTTTATGCCCTTAACTCAAATAAGTCCATAAAGACTGCAATCATCAGTTTAAGTGTTTATTAATATATTTGAGCAATCCAGTGTATTAGTGCTAAATATCTCCACAAAATAACTTAAGGAATAATTTACGGTGGTCGCGAACTACATTCTCATTTACATTTCATACCCGTTGTAGCTCCTAAAATGAAATAGCTGTTTGAAATTTAAATTTCCCGCCGTAAGCGACAGAACCACCTTAAGCACAGCAATGTAGATCGACCAACAATCTGTATAGAAAGCAGTGGTTATTATAATCTTCATGACGTCACTACTCTCACAATAATGTCTGTTTCACACAAAGGCAGAGCAGTGAGGCAGTGTTGTCAGCAGAACAATACTGCCACTATTTAAACGTTGCGCTACAACGGAACAGTACCAAATTTGCACGCTTTGTTCTGTCCTTCTTCTCTGCTCACGACACTGCCTCGCTGCCTTGCTCTTGTGTAAATCTCGCTTATTTATTATTCCGAGTCATTAGGAACCAGCTCTGTCAGTGAAGTGACTTTTTCCGTAGAGATTCCAGAATACAGATAAGTTGGTCAACCACACTTCTCGCCTTGTTTCATTCGAGTGATTGGGTTGGAGCCACTGATAGTCGGGTCAGGCCGCTGTGTGAGTTCATTCGTCGAACATGACGTCACTTGTTTTATCCTCTGATGTTATAGCTAGCGAACCGGTGCGACTCTGCATGAGTAAATTAAGTTTATTATTTCATTTAACTATTTTTAAATTATTATTAGTTAACTAACTATTAATCTAACTGCCCTTTCGACTGTCACTTTTAAAGTCTGACGTGCGCGTCACTGCCGCAGCGCCTGTTTCCCCACGTCTGTGCGTTTAATTATGTAAATCTTAATAGATTTTACAGTGATATGATATTGCTGACTGGAATGAACGAGAAGTCATACGATTCGAAATGAAAAAGAAACCTCATCGAAAAGATTTTCTTCTCAATCGCACATATTTTTAAAGTTTGGTAAGCCTCCTGACACAAGGCGCAATGATCGTAAGTTGGCGAAATTCGTAATAATACACGAGTATGTTCTAGTTTCGGAGATTCGCTCGAACAAACAGACACGAGAGCGAGGCCTGCTTTATAAAAATGGAGTGGCAGTGATGTTGTGATAAGTCCAGGCTAGATCGTCTTCAGACGCCCATAGAGTGTCCAAAAAAAGGTTGATAAGGCCCTGAACTGCTTTCATGAAAATCACTTCGCAATTGTTAATTTGATGGCACATGACCTTGATATCTACTTGTAAAACCGCAGCTACTGATCATCAAAATGTTCCAGGAACTGTAAGTATAGTGGCCAACCACTCAATTATAGATTTCGAGTTGTCTTCAGTTGGTAATTAATTTTAATGTACAATGTACATTTCTAGTATAATCACCCTGTAAGTGACAAATCAAACATAATTAATACATCGTTTTTAAGCTAGAGCGCTCATACAAAACCTTAGCATAGGTACACTGAGTTAACATAAAAAAGTCTAAATGTGAAATGTGGTGTTAAATGTTACTTAAAAAAGTTATATTTGGATATCTGTCAACGACTATAACCGTAGCAAGAACTACGAAAATTCCTCGATAAATTGCATCGTTATTAAATGTGAAACTTCGGTAAACCCTTGTACAAACTTGCAGCATCCTATGCCTTCAGTTAATATTTGAGCTTGGGACGTAGTTTTAGTAGAAACAGTAAGGTAATAGAGTGAATTGAAAAGTTGGCGCCCTAGTCAAGAAAACAAAATAAAATACTAGCAAAAATATTTATATTTTTTGAGCAATAACTTAACCTTAATGAGTTTTTCCACGTTTATTCAACAACTTCCATGCCAGGCTTCATAAATATTTCTCAAGTTCCTTAAAACAATGGTTTACTGCGACTTAGACGTGTCATTCCTTGTTTTTTTATACAATTTGCAAACAAATACTCGTATGAAAGTCCGAAAGTGCTAAACCAACTAGGCGAATATCGACCAAAGTCAGAATCCAATCCGCAGTCGAATTGTCCTGAATAGCTCGAAAATAAAATTTCAATACTAGACAATACCAAACCGAATCGATATGATTTCTCATTAAAAAGTTCTAAGTAGCCTACATAGAGAATAAGCGAAGTGGGGCAGCAATTCGAAACAACAATCACGAATTTCTGTACACTGGACGTTGTTTAGAACTGACTTGGGTCTTTACAAAAAAAAATTGGAAAATTGAAAAATTGGGTAATTTGTTGTACAATTACTTTGACATACAAAGTTATGAAGAAACAAATAATAACTACCCACGAGCTTTTAATTAATTTGTACTAAGCTATAGACTACTCAAGTAGTTCGTTATTAAATATTTACAAGTAAAGCTAAGGACACCCAGTAACTATCTTTGAGGTTAGAGGGCGCTTTGACGCATAGATAACACATGGTTTAATCGCTCTACAAACTATTACCACAGCCTAACTAATTATTCCATACTGCTTGGTGCGTCATATGAACGAAGAGACCCCGCGAGATGCGACGATCCGGAATAAATGACGACGATGTTCTCGTCGACGTATCCTAAATTAACGACGTAATCTTGATACGAAAAGCTCCGGAGATAATGTGGCTGGCAATGCCAAACTATGTATTAAACTTGCTGATAAATGCGCCATTACTACTGACCAGTAGAGTTATAAGTGTAAAAATAGAGTGCCATCAAAATATCTAGCAATTTTTATCAGACTGTTCAAATTATGGTTATAATTATAGAATTCTATAACTTTGTTAACAATCGGTTTCTGCTCGCGGATTCATTCCAAATGTCTTCTCGAAATACCGTTGACAACTCTACTGAAATAACAGTTTTCTTACCGTAGAAAACACGCCAAAACTCTAATAATTTACCGGAAATAGAGTATCTCACTTCTCTTGTATTGTATGTATGAATAGAATTTCATTTATACGGGTTCAACCCAAAACGGTTTCATTTGTACGGGGTTGGTGTAAAGCGAATAGTGCTATAGTATCCATAGTGTAGGTAAACATATAGAATAGAATAGAATAGAAAACTCTTTATTGTACACCAGAAACAAAATTAAACACAGTACAGAAAAATTACAATAGGTAAACAAGGGTAGTACAATGGGCGGTCTTATCGCTGAAAGCGATTTCTTCCAGACAAACTTTGGATGGACAGTAAAAAACATTTTTCGATAGTAGGGTTTGGGTGACATATATTCAAGTCAGTAGTAGATACAACTGTTAAAATGCTGTAAAGGATTTTATAAGGCTGACTTGTTCGAAGTATTTAGATAATTAACTATTCGAGACACAAATTCAGTGATGACCCTTCAGGTAAGAAAATAAACTTTACTTCATATTCAAGTCTTGATGTAGATTCAGTAAACAGTCGCAGAATCTATAATCCAAGGATTTATTTTTCAATATCTGCCGCGATCAGGAAAAATAATCCGGGATCCGCCTCCTTGCAAGTTTGCAAAAGTATTGCAACGAGTTTTCCGACTGTGCTTGCGTTGTAAAGTAAAATGACAGCTAGGATTCCACTGAATTGAGGAAAATAACACGATGAAAATTTTTCATCATACCTTTTTAAACTAAGAAAGAATTTCTACCATATTTTCGAAACATTAAAATATGAAATGATTCGTTCATCCGGGGTCCACAATCCACATATGGACGAACTTTGTTTTTTTAGCTGAACATCTCTGAACGGCTGAACTCTCTGCTGGGCAAATATGTTCAACGAAATTCAAACAATGTATCCCAATTCTCGTATTGACATGGGAAAATTAACATAGGCCTATAGAAAAAATTCAGGTCCGAACTCAGGGTTAAAAAAGTTACTCTCAAAAAATGAAGCTGGATTCGTAATACTGTTTTATTAAGGTATTTATACTTGCCTAAAATAATTGGTTTTGATAAGATACCTACTCTAATTGAGATTTAATTATGTTTACATTTTTTATATCTGGGGGTATTTTATTATAAAGCTGCCTATCTTCAAAGAAAATTATTTTTTGGCTGAGTTGTTTGTTTCTTCGGTAAGTCAACAACGGCACAAAGACGCAGGTAAGCCAAAGGCTTCCATATTAAGTCCAAATTCTGACTTTTGTTGTAAATGTGTAATAGGTTGATCTAATACATGAATTTAGTTTCAGTGTAGAACTTACTAGTTGGGCTTAAATAAGGGTTGCGATAGAGGATTTCGATGTTGATTCGCGCAAGTTGAAAATCAGCTAATTTTGTTTTGGCAGCGGTACCCCAAACTTCGATTAGGTGCAGAAGGTGTGGTTTACCACAGAATACTTAATAGTGGCAACAATAAGGGGTAATAGATCGTGTGTCGTACCGACGTGGGATATAGCGCACCATGTTTCGGAAAGAGCCATCATGTAATGAGATTTGGCTTTTGATGTGTTGAATATCAGAATTCCACGTTAAATCCCTGTCCATTGGTAGACTTAGGTATTTTTGGTACATTGTTTTATGTTTTAGTAGTTACACAGCTTGATAAACTCTTCATTGGAACATTGAATTTTTTATTTTATTTGTCTGAGTGACGAGACGAGCAAGTCGATTCTGATGGTAAGCGCTACGCCTGCCCATAACAGTTACAGTGCCACCCAGAACTTTGCAATGCATAATCTGTC
This sequence comes from Campaea margaritaria, assembly GCA_912999815.1. Taxonomy (NCBI): domain Eukaryota; kingdom Metazoa; phylum Arthropoda; class Insecta; order Lepidoptera; family Geometridae; genus Campaea; species Campaea margaritaria. Next base: position 16,931,588 of record OU538788.1, read on the forward strand.
GCGGCACTGCACTGCGCTGGTCACCGAAATATACAAAAATATATGTCAAATTACTGAACATATGAGATTTTAGAGTCGATGTCTCAGGGTAACGAGCGCAGTGCAGTGCCGCGCAGGATTATGCAATGCAAAGTTCTGGGTGGCACTGTAACTGTTATGGGTAAGCGTAGCGCTTACCATCAGGTGAACGACTAGCTCGTCTTGTCACTCAGTCGAATAAAAAAAAACCACAGAACAAAGAAAATAAAAAGCCGTATAACTACCAATGAAGCTTCACGCATAATCACGCTGCATAATACTACAATTTTGCAGTAAAGAGTAAAACCAGAGTTGGTAGACAACCACTAACTTTGGCCACTGATTGTACCGCTGAAGTGCAACTGTTTGATGTTACACAAGTCAAGTTAAACTGACAACGTTTAAAATAACTCAAACCTAAACTGCAAGTTGAAGTCATGCTTGCGGGCGAAGGTTGCCCTCTACAGACGGAGTTTCAATCGCGTACGTTTACGAACTTTCGTTGCAGACTCCAACAAAATTTGGAGGTGTTATGAGATGTAAACTAATTTGCTTACATAGAGGCTTGTCATTTCACCAAGGTAATTCAATTTTCATTGCAGGAACGGTGCATTTTCTTGTAATGAAACATAGGCGTTAGCTTTCAGCGATATTCAAACTTTATGTGAGTAAAGGGCACCAGTTTATGCCAAATATCCTTCTTGCCTTGATAAAAGGCCGCCGCAATACTCTGGCAAACCCGACAGCAAGGCTAGCGGCCATGCCAGTAGCATAGAGAATCGGCGCTTTAAGGGAGAAAAATCAGAAGATATCCGGATTAGCTTCTATTCTCCAATTCTACAAACAAACGTAACCTCTTTATAATATTATTGTAGAAGAAAAAAACAATTATAAAACTGTACGGGTGCGCGTACGGTTCCACAACTGTTTTCTAGGACGCCAGGAGTGCCGTATTTATAGAGTCAGTGTCTAGCCTTGAGATCTTGGTCGTGAGATACGCAAGATAGATTGATGGACACACTTAAGCTCAACATTTAAATTCTAACGGCATTCAATAACACACAGTAACTTTGAAAAATTACAAAGCTTACCATCACTTAACCGTGCTTAAAACGTTGATGAAATCCAGTATTAGTACGCGACCTTTAGGTTGATTGCAAGGTTGTAAAGTCGGGTCTAGTATTGACTCGAGGCGGCGCGCGCGGTGTTCCCGCGCGGCACACTCACAAAGATAGACGGAGTGGAGGACTCCTCTCCACTCCTGTCAACGGGATGGGGTCCTCCCATGAGGACCAACGCCGTCGGGGCCGCGGAAGTCCACTCTCGCACCCGTAGCCCCGACAACAAAGGCGTCCTGGTGGAACACCCTGGGGTTTAGTGGGTATACCCGTCAGACTGGCGGGGGAGTCCCACATAACCACCCGGCCCTCACCCGGGTCTGGTGGTATGTGTAATGCATTCCCCAGGTAAAAAAAAAGGGTCTACAATACAAGTCAGGCTCCAGTTGCTTGACGATAGATCTCAAATAAGGTACCCAGTGACGTTCTCTGGTAATCTGTTTTGTCTAGCGGCATAATGGCTACGGACATGGCTTAACAATATTCATCGATAACAGCTGGGACCATCAAGGACCAGCTTCAAAGCGCACACATGTTATGCAACTAAGCAGCCGCTTATCCAAGTTAGTTCAACTGCATCAAAGTTAAGCCTTGTCCCCATCTGCTAATTTAGATGAACGGTCCTTTAAGCCTTCATCAAAGTTAAGCTTTCGATCAAACTATGGCAACAAGGGCGTCCCAGTTTGGAACTAGTTACCTACCTAATACTGAGATTGATATTTAAATGGCGTGGAAACAGAATAAATAGAGGAATCTCTGTCGGTCCGCCCACGCTTGTGTCATGTCATTTCAAACCTTAGAATATTTTTTATAATGGAAGCTTTTCGAAGTGTTTCTTATTCTAATAATATGCCTGTATTATTCTGTTTGGATGTTAACGTATTCTATTGAGGTGTTTTCTATAAATACAATCTAATTTTATCAATGAGCTTATAGCGTCAATCGATCAAACTCTCGCGTTTTGCCATTTAGCTGATTAGAAATTTGTTAGTAGCTGCTTTTCTTATCGTCCTTTTTTTTATTTGACTGAGTGACGAGAAGAGCAGGTCGTTCACCTGATGGTAAACGCTACGCCTGCCCATAACAGTCACAGCACCACCTAGAACCCTGCATTGCATAATCCTGCGAGGCACTGCACTGCGCTCTGAGACATCGGATCTAAAGTCTCATATGCCCAGTCGTTTGGCTGGAAACAATGCCCTTCAAACCGGCACACAGTAATGTTTGCATGTTTGCACACTACTGCTTGGTGGATGAATATCTGGCGGCGGTGTGGTACTTCCCCAGGCGGTCTCTTGCAGAAGAGGCCACCCACTACTAAACTTCAAAAATGACATGGATGTTTCAAAATGAAATCGACCTTTCGTATTTAATGAAATAATTTATAAATATTTTCAAAGTTGTTTTTTTGCAGTATGTACCTATCGTCTTAATGGCTTATTAATATTACAAGAAATGTAAGAAATACGGGAAGCCAATGTGCATACCTAATAGGAGTCTTAGACCTTCGTAAAAATGGCGCTCTGAAAAACAATAAACTGCAACTAACCCTGTGTTGATAATTAATCCGTTGCCTTATTTTAATTAATATTAGTTTCAAAATCCCTGGTAGATGTATACTGTGAAAGTGATCTCTGATAAATTGTTTGGGATAAAGAGCTTAATGCATAAATAATTACGTTGCTTCCAGTTAGAACACTAATTATAAATTAATTACGAAATTTCGGTTAATCGGCTTAGATCTCTATACGTCAGCTGGGTGACTATTATGCAAAGCTTTTTGCTTTTTAAACGTCTGGAGTTACTTTATCTCTCTTCTAGTAATTCTATTATTTATCTTCTTCTTTATATGTCCTTTTTTTCTTTTCTTTTTTTCTTCTATTTTGTTATCTTTTGTGTTATATTATGATAACAAGAAAGATCATGTGAAAACTTACTTTTTAATATACAAATAACATAAGAATATTCACGATGACCTCACACTTCACAAACCACCAGCGTTGTAGCATATATTTCTTAGTAGTGGGAGGCATCTTCTGCAACACACCTTTGCCAGATATTCATCAGGTTTCATCAGGTTTCATCAGGTTTCATGTTTGCATCAGGGTGCAAACATTACTGTGTTCCGGTTTGAAGGGCACTGTTTCCAGCAAAATTACTGGGCACATGAGACTTTAGAACCGATGTCTCAGGGTGACGAGCGCAGTGCAGTGCCGCCTGGGATTATGTAATTCAAAATTCTGGATGGCTCTGTAACTGTTATAGGCAGGCGTAGCGCTTACTATCAGGTAAACGACGAACTCGTCTCGTCACTAAGTAAAAAAAAAATTACCTGTCTCTAAATGGTCACACTTGGAAGTCCGCAACAAGTATAACTCAGTAAATGTGTTTCTAGAAATTCCCCCATACAATAAGTTAGAACTCATCCAAAGTCAATTGTCAATTCCTAGAACGCAAAAACATCACGCTACTTCTACTATTACAGAGAAAAGTTACGATGACGTGCAAAAATACTAAGTCTAAAAAGTACCTACCTACTTAAGAAATCCTTACTTATATTATAAATGCGAAAGTAACTCTGTCTGTTGCTCTTTCACGCCTGAACTACTGAACCGATTGAAATGAAATTTGGTACAGAAATAGGCTACTTTTTATCGCAAAAAATGCATTGTAAAGGTTTGAAATAGGGGATGAAAGTTTGTATGGAAGTATCGTCATTTTTGAAGATATCAGCTTGAAATTTATTTTTTAGGCTTTTCATTAGATATAAATAAATTTGACATTCAAAGTTTGTAAAACTTTACCCTTGAGGGGTAAAATAAATATAGGGGATGAAAGTATGTATAGGAATATGTAAAGTTTCGGCTTAATTTTCTCTAATGGAAAGCTACATTGACAGCGAGTAACATAGGCTATATTTTATCCCCATATTCCTGCGGGAACAGGAACTACGCGGGCGAAACCGCGGGGCACAGCTAGTAACCTATAACTGGAGAAATTCCACGGCCACGCGGAGAGAACACTGTGTTGTATTTCAATATAATATTTCAAAAGACAACCGTCACCCGTGACCACGACAGAGCAAACTCCTTAAACCGTAAGGCAATAAAGTACAATGAACGCGACATAAACCGTGTTCAAAAGTGTTTGGAATTTAATAAATTAGAATCGCAAAAACGTAAACAAAACACGTCGCCTCCCGAGAGAGGCAGTATCTCTTCGTTATGTACGAGAATACCAACCAGTATTGACGCGATATTGGCTCACTTGCAGTTTACCCGCTCCACTTACTTGACACCCACACCCACGCCGCGTTTCCATTAAGCGCTAACGAAATGCTGTCAACACTTGGAAACAAACTCGATTTCAGTTCCAAAATAGCCATATTGATGCAAGCAGGTTCCATCTATTGACTCTACTAAGAACTCAGCTGTTCGATAAAGTGTTTTTTTGGTCTGCCTTTATTATTATAGTTGTTTGAATACTGGAAATTGCTAAACAATTTAATTTAATTTATTAAAGCAAGCTTTTCACATAAATAGGTAGGTACTATTGAAAACTTAACTTTTTTTGCAGATTTTTTAATTTTAGTTTTTATTACATCATCATATCAACAAGCCACATCGCCCCTCATAGTTTTCTATTTTTTTGTATCTATTTATTGGAAAAGGAACAAAATATTATGAGCAAAATAAATTTCAAATATCCGGGCTGAAACGTGTGGATTAGTGCGAATTATCCAATCGATCATTTACGCGTGAAATTGGACACCATGCGAGCGGCATTATAAATTGATTAATTTGCTAATTAATAATTGAAAACAACTACTTTACGGATTACGTTGCGCGTTAAATGTTGCAGAGTGAGATGTAATTGGAATTAATTAGTTAAATGAGTTGGTATCGAATAGCGTGATTAATCCGCCCGCTTTTGTTAATACGGTTAATCTTTTGAGATAGGTCTAACGAAGCGATGGCTAGCGCAATAGTGATAAAAACAAAGTTGAACAGATTTTTCTGCAGAGGTAGTATTTTTTTTCCTTTGAAGCCAGTCCTATCCGACGTGCTTCTACCATCTTCAATCAAAATGAGAAGCGGGGGCAACAAAAGTGTATTATATCTCAAGAATGTACCTTGAAAACTAATCAAAGGCATCAAAAGAGCTTTCGCGAAGATCATAGCCCAAAATATCAAACAAATTCTACAAACTCGGACACCGTATTTATCATATTGAACGAACAAAGTAAAAGCTCAATTTCGTTAGATTTTTCGCTCTATTTTGCGAGATGACAAGCGGTTGATTAGTCTGTAACAGAATTTCGTGTTTGTACTTTGAACGTCCGATACCGCAATACCGCAATATCCAGCAATGGCACAAACTGCGAAATGGAATCAAATACAATTTCGAATCAACTATACCCAATCATAAGATGCAAAATTGATTGTAGCTTAATACCACAATGTAATCCTGACTAACTAGATTAAAGAAAAACTATAAAGATAAAGATTCATTTATTTGCATAAACACGTGCGATTACATGCATAGGTACAGTAATTAAATAACAATGCATGCAAGATCTTATAATATTCTAAGTAAATGTACAAACATGTTTTGCCTAATTAGGCGTGCAAAATTTTGATTTGATTGACCGCGCTGTTAATAAATCAAATTGACCGAAGGCAGCGCAGATAACTTGAATTAGGTATCCACATACCACAATGACCATTCCATTGATGAACATATTTTAAACCGTTTAAAGGATTTTAAAATTGAAAACGTTACAGACAAAGGTGTGTAAGAGGCTACTACAGCGGAAAATTACGCTTTCAGTGAAGAGACCGTGCTGGAGATCAGACCCTTGTTTTTTTACGGAGTGAAGTGACGAGCAATTCGTTCACCTGATGATAAGCGCTACGCTTTTCCATAACAGAAACAGCACCACCCAAAACCAGGCAATGGCATAGTCCTGCGCGGCACTGCACTGCGCTCGTCACCCTCAGACGTCGGCTCTAAAGCCTCATATGCCCAGTAATTTCGCTGGAAACAATGCCCTTCAAACCGGAACACAGTGCGTGTTCGTGTTTGTATAGTGATTAAACACTGGCGGCATTGTCAACATGTACCCTTACCTATATCGATGCACTCACAAGGTGTGCCTGCACTTCAATGTCCACGGTCCCTTGAGCCCCGGGTAGACCGACATCCCTCTCAAAAGGCACACGTGGAGAGTTGTGGAGATATTCGTGAACAACTAATGGATTTTGTGTCGATGTGTCGCCGACACGAAATAAGTAGGTGAAATATAATAATGGAAATGTGTTGTCGCAGACGTTTCAATTACTGTGCCGATATTGTTAGCTGGAAATTGAAAAAGCTGATGTTGATTTTGTATTTTCTTCCCCAAATTGTATTTCTTACGGTCCGGCGACATTATCGGAATTCGGCGAATATTCGAGCCGAATGTTCTAAAATATCAAATTGCGAGAAAAAGTGTCCATTTGTAGGTTGGTTTAAATTAAGTCTTATTTTTACGGCACGAATACCGCCATAGTGGCTGTAGCGATATTGCTTTAATATTTCCCGTTGAAGTAAGTGCACGAGTGCGGCCAATTAGCAAAATCCCAAAAAACGTGTTATATTGTGTTCTCTCCAAAACTTCCAGGTTTAGTAACGCTTTCACCACTTTACTAAACTGCAAACTGAGCAGACTTCCTGTTTTACTGGGACTCGACATTTGATATTCATCCGCCAAACAGTAGTATGAAAACAATACTGTGATCCGGTTTGAAAGGCACTGTTTCCAGCGATATTACTCGGCGTATGAGACTTTAGAAACAATGTCTCAGGGTGACGAGCGCAGTGCGGTGGCGCGTAAGATTACGCAATGCTAAGTTCTGGTTGGCACAGTAACTTTTATAGGCATGCGTAGGGCTTACCATCAGGTGAGCGACCTGCTCGTATCGTTACTCAGTAAAATACATATTATATAAATAGGATAGACAACCGCTAAATGCACTAATCGTGCGAAGTCGAAATGAATGGAGCAGTTTTAGTTGTGAAATATGTCGGAAAGGATTACCCAGACAAGGGTGCACCAGACCTTTTAGAATGATAGGGATCGATTCATTAAAATGCCACTCGCGAAAGCCCAGGAGCTTTGAGGAGCGACAAAGGTGTCACGCAGCCACAACACAAACACAACTAATTGCAGCTAGTGTAGGCACTTAAATAAGATCGATTGACCAATAATTAGTGGATGACCAAGTGCGCCTTGCCAATTAGTTATTGGTCTCTGAGGTTGGAGCGCTGGCTACATACATGTTTATCGAATTTGCCATGTTTGCATTGGTTAATCAATTTAGACGGCTCACCGTTCCACCGGACGTTACAGTCTTGGCACTCGATAAGTGATTTTCTCCTGCACTTACGTTTCTCTGTATGGTTTGTTCATTATTATATTTGATCGTTTCAGAAGCGAGCACTTCTACAAGTATGTATTCATGCCACTCTTTCCCAGTGGGCATACTGGCCAAGTGCCCAGAGCCCCACGATCTATAGGGCCCCCATATTCCTGCCAGATCACTATTTCATTCACCTCTGACTGTTAGAAATAGCTAAAAGTTTTCGCGCTCGCTGCGTTGGCGCTATTTAATTAATACTGCCTTGTACATTTTAGCTTTCCTACTACTTTTTCGTGTTAATAGAATATTCCTATGTCATATTTTATCATCATATTCCTAGAGAGAGGCTCCATCACTCTATAATGCCCAGGGCCCCCAATAAGTTAAAGACGGCTCTGTAATTATATTATATTATATAGCCTATAATCTTCCTCGATAAATAGACTATTCAACACAAAGAGAATTTTTCAATTCGAACCAGTAGTTCCTGAGATCCTAGCGTTCAAACAAACAAACAAACAAACTCTTCAGCTTTATATATTAGTATAGATTTACCAACGGTTTCCACAATCTCAAGCAGCTTCTAATTGTCGTGATCCTTTGGTTTCAAAAGTCCCGTAAAATTAGAATGATGATGTATCAACCAAAAATTTCATTTTTCATTGCACTACTAATAAACTTTAATCGTCTTGCGGCGGTTGAAACATTGACCGAGAGAAGAAACATAAGGGTCACCATAAGTCCCTGTGAAACTAGGATTCCGGACGCTTATGATAATGTCCGTTGTCTGGACTTTTCCGACGTGGTCACCTTGGCCTTGATACTGCAGGGATATTGAACCTGCGTCAATAATGCATGTGCCACTTTACATGGCCGCACAGCGGTTGCAGACGCCCCTACACCACTGCCGCCGGTGGTCGTACTGGCTTACTGGGCATTGTGTTAGCTCTATCACGTTAACATTATATTGTCCAAATGAAAAATAGGAATGTATCAGCAAAAAAAAAAACAATAATTTATAATGACATTAAATAAAATTTGTAGCATTTTGGTGTAAGAGCATGTCTCCGATACATATGTTCACAGCATTTATTAAACATTATGTTCAAAAGCCGCAGAGTTCAACGTCTTTCGTGTCCTTGACCGCTGCGGGTACTGTAAGGATCTGTGAGATCAAATCTCTTATCATTTATTGTAAGTAGGCCATAATAAAGGACTTTTACAAGTCAACACTCAAGTCTCATATAATACATAGAGAAGAAAAAAAAAACAATATGCTCAATTAAACTAATGAGTAACTCGCAGTAACTCCGATCGGACTATACGAAGATGCTACGTCGTTTTAGAGTTACAGCAGTGCTAAGAAAGTGCAATCCAAGGAGTAAACAAATACGATTAGATGAGATTAAAATATTGTAATTACCTTTCGCAGTACGGCATAGTACCATGGGTGGTCGCAACAACTCCTTAGAAAGTTTCTTTGTTATCAAATTTGTCACTAGCTAGAGCTAGAACAGTTAAAGCTGCAGTATTATATATCTACCAATATTAAAATAGAACTTTCTATTTGTGATTTTAAAATTAAACGCTAAAATTGAAGTGTAAACTTCTTTTTATTCGATGGCGATGCCTAATCACAAATAGGCAGTCATTCTTTCTGTTCGAAAATTTGTTTTTGAAATTGCTCAATGGATTTCTATGAAAATTTTAAATATTAACTATTACTTTCATGTATATTTCACTTTGATATCTTCCAGTGTTCAGAAGATATGAAAATAAGCAAAATATAATTGTCCAAGTACCGTGCGAACGAGGTCGCGCCTGAGAGCTACTCAGAAATATAAAAATGTATCTACAGAGATTGAAGGTCGCCCTAGCCGGCCATAGCAAAGTTAGTTTGCTTTCCCGGAGCCTCTGAATGAAAATGTGTTCCCGGAAAATGTCTTCAGTATCTCAACCCGGCGGCATTCAATTACCGGACATCAAATTTATCCGCTACGTAATGCAAAATTCTCAGAACTTAGGAGAAGACTTCTATGAAACTAGAGGCAGTGGGTCCAATTTGTATATTGGCAAATCTTGGAATATCCATATGTCCTATAGTATTGTGAAATCCAGATCTATAGATTTGTTGAAAGTCTCAATAAGAGACGCGCACTAACTGGAAAATAAGGTAAATAATTCTTCATTCTCTGAGAGAAATAATGTACTTTTATGACGCAATAAATTATGAATTTGAATTTAAATAAAATTGAATTTGAAATCTTAAACCAGTGGAGTTTAAGGTGTAAAGACCCCGACGATCCAAGGAGCACTGGATGGCGCCGATCAATGTAAATCGATTGATGTGGTAGTTTCGGCTAATCGATCGATCTGGTCGATACGACAATGGATGACGTTGATTGATCGACGACGAATCGATAAAATAGAACAATCGAGATACTATTGTTCAGAGTAGTAACTGTTAATCAGCGTGGACTTATGTCATTTAACTATCGATCAATGACATCGATCGTTTCAAGGTGGTAACACTCTCAAAGAGCCATTAATGTTTTTGGTCACTCTACTTGAGTTGAGTTACTGTTTAAAATGCTAAAAACACCTACGTTTAAAAAACAAACACACCTATAATCCAATTCTATAAAAGCGTTTGCTCGTTTTGTAAAAGTTCTATAAAATGCTTGATACACAACTCGTGAGGATTGCAGCGTCGGGACGCTGGCTGCACTCGTCTTATTTTGATATTCATTGTGAATAAACTGATGTCCGGATGTTCTCATGTGGGGGAACCTCGTCGGGGTCTATTTTTGTTCGATCGAGTCGTTTGTGAAGTGCAATAGTTTTCAATTGCTTTTTAAAACTTCCAGCGACAATTTTTATAGAGCCGTGAATGTGGTTCGTTTGTTTGTTATAAAAGGGGTTCCCATGGTGTTCATTTGTCAGGCCGCCCAAGAGTCTCTGACGGGGCTCGGCGGCCGCTATTAATTGACAACACGCCGGATCGACAGCTTTAAGTGCACTCCGGAGCACAGAGCTATGGAAATCGACACATGGGTTATGCAGTAAAGTTGTGGTTTCAATCCCAATCTCGTTGGATTGCAACGCGTACAGATTTCCATAGAACACCACAGACAAGATTGATTTTCATGGAGAGTCAGTCAATAAATTATATGGCGTCTGGAATATTGATACTAAAAATATGAAATTGCGGCAAAAGGTTTAGTACCTAGTATGGCTATAACTTGAGCTATTTAAGCGGCTCCTGTGGTTTCAAACGCATTAAGATTAACTATGTTGAATATGGGTGATCGATCATTAGAGATAATGGGCTTATTAAACCTCCCACGAATCTACTATATAACTTTTTTTCCAGATAAGTCTATAAAATACGTACTCGGAACAGTATGCTTCTGAAAATGAGCCCAGATAATGTGTTATGATATCATATAATGATATGACATCATTACGAGGAATCCTAGTTAGATGTCAGAACCTACTGGTGGCATACCATGACCTCTTATAGCGATTCAATTGAAGACCTAAACTGAACCGCGTCGCATAATAGTGCCATAACGTCTTATCTTAAAAAATAGATAGATAGATAAACTCTTTATTGAAACACCACAGAACAAAGAAAACTTAAAACTAGAACAAAACAAATTTTACAATTAGTGTCACAATGGGCGGTCTTATCGCTAAGAGCGATCTCTTCTAGACAACCATGCACGGAGAGGAGTAAATAGGACATCGGACGGTGGCTTTCCTTAAATAAGACGTCACTGTACGATTATGCGACGCGGCTCAGTTTAGGTCCTCAACTGAATCGCTATAAGACGTCATGGTAGGCCTCCTGATCTACTTATCCAACACTTTACTTATCTAAACAGTAATTTTGGTAGCAGATTCTAAAAATAGTGTTTCTTCAAGCGAGGATAAATTAAACTAAAGCCTCTTAGCTTCTTGCAAAATGTTATTAATAGGAGCTTGAGCTCGCAGCTTTATCTAGTTCAATGTCAGCAAAGGAAGCCAAGGAGAAGTATCATAACGTTTTTTTTTTTAAAAACATTGACCGTGAATTAATAATGGCTTTTGAAACATGAATAGTAGTAAATTATACGCTTAGTAGTTACTAATTAGTTATTAAAGGTGGTGTCTCGCCGACTGATTGAAATAGTTTTTGATTGCTTCAAGAAAATGTAAATAGGAATATTTATACAACGTCATTAGTTGATAATACTCTTTACGTTTGCTTTTCAACTATTTACTAGGCTGTGCGCAAATCCATCGTTTTCCAAGTTTTAAGCAAAATTAAGAACTTGGTCAGAGCTATTTTTGGTCTTTAGTATGCATTAGTTTGATTTAGGTTCAGGATTAAGTATTCTGGGGTAAAAAGTTATTTGTTAAAGGTTTATTACTAGGGTTTCGTTTTAAGAATAGAGGGTTGGTGTTAGGTAGAAAGGTTAATGGATATAAAAGGTCTTTTTGGTCATTTCTATTTATTATACGTTTCTACTATTTAGGGACGGGTTATTTGGCAAAGGGGTATTAGTATTTTATTTAGTTATTTATAAGTTGACTAATTATTTAGCGGGCTTTAGCTATATTATTACTGCAATAGTGTTTCCCTGCAAGTACGTTGACGTAGCTACGCTTTTAGTCTAATTTAATTGGTGTATCTATTGTAGCACGATACACGACCGCGAACGGTCTAAAACAATGAGTTAGAACAAGGTAGCTATTAAATTTCTTGTTATGAAGATAAGCAATACAAAATGTTGTTCTGCTTCATCGCAATATCTTCAAATGTAAACACTGCACGACTGTGGAGTCGTGTGTGGAATGAGTGGTCCTTGGAATGGAGTCGTGCAGTGTCTTTCCAGTACAGTGAGAGTACAGTGACTACACATCATGAGTGCGTACCATTCGACAGTGGAGGATACTCCACTTAGGGTCTTTGCAGATGAAGTAAATTTCAGTAGAGAGTGTCACCGATTGCAAAGCACAACGACTGGGCTTTGACGACCCACTTTTTGAAGCTTTTCCCGCGCTTCACACGGAGTTCAATAATTTTATTTTACAATTCCCATTCCATCATCATGGACAGCTCATTCAACCCACTGCGGGGCATAAGTCTCCTACTTCTTACGCCATTCATCTCGGCTTTGAGCCGATCTAGTCCGTCCGTCGTATTCCCATTTGCAACCAATTAATTTGAATTTCAACTGTTGCTTCATTAAATATTGTTTGTGAATGAAATTAACACTCGTGAATGCAATTAATTTGCGGGATCATATACTGTATGTTCATATATGTCAAGATCGAGACGCCGGCGTTTTCTTGGTCTACCCCGGCGCCTTCGCCCCCTATCAGGTATAGAAGAGAATATGGTAGGAGATGGGAGAGAACTTTTCCCAACAGTGGGACAGTATAGGTTAAAAAAAATCTATGATAATGAGTGTGTGTGTGTGCCGTGGGGTCCTATTCTAAGGTAACTTATAAGTAACTTATAAGGGTGGTAGATCTTAATTTGCCAAAAAAAAAAATTAGAAAATACGACAGTCAATTGTGTGTAGAATTTGAACTGTTTGATTATGATAAGGTATCGTCTCTAGGTATATGTTGGAAATGCACAACTACAGCTTGTATGTAAAAAAACTTGAAGATAGCTAGTTAGTACACTTGGGCTGCTATAAGCCAGTGTTGTCACAAAACTTAAAGGAGCCATAATCCTAGACTTATCTTTTTCTTTCTGTACTGTTGTACCTAATTAATGACCAGCTAGTGAGTCAAGCGCGAATAAAAACTAGAGAGGCAAGATAATTTAATATAATATTTTTCTGAGCTGTTCCAAAATTCGGTAAAAAGCAGCTCCACGAAGCCCTCTCGGTCTGGGTATCAAAGAGTTTTCTAGGAAAAATAATTCCCGACAGCAATTAGTGATCCTAATATTCTGGGAAATTTAATTAAGATGAATCTCTGCTAACGTTAATTATTCATCTACAGGTCCGTGGTGGAACAACCTTTCTTCAGTCACGGAGTAACCGGAAGGTAAATATTGAAAAGAAAAATAATTATGAAGTAATGGCGTTGCTTATTTTATCTCAATAAATTAGCTAGCCTACTTCAACAAATTATAATATTCAATATTCCACTAGCGTGATATGGGTAATTTCGTTCCTTCGGGCTTTTAATAAAAAATCAGCTCTCTGTAAGCGGTTAAACCTAGTTTCGACAGCTATGATAGACGATTCTGGCATTTGAAATGCAGCACGCTATCAGATCCTGTCAAAGTTAACTATTCCAATTTGATACACATGATTGATTGAAAAACTGATCAAATGTTAGGGGCTATAGGACGCGGAGGAAAGTCTGGATATATTTTCCTGTTCCTGATGAATGAGTTTGATGATTGAGCGATTGTTCCTCAGCCGCGCTATAACGGCTGAATGGTTTTTATTATTTTTGGTAGAAAAACAATCTATTTTCCAAAACGTAGAACACTGTATCACAAGAATATAAAGTTTTCCAATGGGAAAACGGAAAGCCGAATGCCGCCCATTGTACTACCCTTGTTTACCTATTGTAATTCTTCTGTTTTGTTTCTGGTGTACAATAAAGAGTTTTTCTATTCTATTCTATTCTATTCTGGCACAATATTTGACGTGCGAATGTCTAATCAATAAAACCTGCGATTTATTCTCCGGCATTGCTGTAGACATTCCACGCAGGAGCACCGATGAGTAAAGAGCGTAGTGTTGAAACAATATGTATCAGAATTTAGCAATGTATACTAGATAATAATGTTTTACCAAGTAGTAACGAGCCGACATGCATCGCTGTAGGATACGAGTGCCCACAAGCGCCGAGGGGTGTTCGACAAATAAACGCTACATAAATATTGTAGCATGTGTGAGATAACTTTTATCTCAATTTCATAAGCACGCGGAAATTCACTGTAAAGTGTATCGTACAAATCTCAACTTTACGCTGTTCAGTGTAAGCTCCACTCCGGAATAACTATAATGCAAGAATGAAATTCCGTACTAGTTGTGAAAGAAATTGCGCTTTGTGAAAAGTCATTAGGATTTCTAATCGTTTAATTTATTTTTTCCGTCCGTTGTCGTAACAGAATTACGTCGCAGAGGCTTCATAAATGTTTAATTTTCAGCATTTGCTTTAATTTTTTTTCTGTCCTATCCAAATGTAATTATTTTATGAAACGTAAAATACGTTATAAATGTGTGTACGTTTTATATTGTGTTTTTTGTTATACAATTATTATATTATAATGAGCAATTTACAGCACTTTTTTCGTTGACAATCGAACAGAAAGTTTTCCTTGATATTTTTTAAAATATTTTAAGCTGCTGTTTGTGCAGTAATCACGCAAAATGGCGCACGAGTAATAAAAAGCTAAGGCTGTTATGCCGGTCACTCACAGCCGCAAGAATCTTCGTACAATGTACAAATGATTTCACGCTTATGAGCGTCATTCGCAAAATCAGCGGACATGCAAATGGGTTCGCAAACTCAATATGCGAAACCATTTGCATGTCTCAGTCTTTTATTTGACTTTGTGAATGGATAGCGAAGATTTGATTATACGGTTAAATTAATTAAAAATAGCGAAACGTCCGTCATCTTCGCAATTGTGTGAACAACTGGTCACACGCAAGTGTCGGAGACTACGCGAAGGTTCGAAGTTCCCGTGCTTTGATGTGCGTCAAAAAATCGACACAGCTTGGAAAACCGCGAATGCAACGAAACGAACGAACGGCACACTTGCCGGTTCGCGTATTCTTGCGAATGAGAATGTCCGGGGTTACAGTCATAGAATTCCTCCGTGACGTTTTCGAATGGCGGCCGCCGCTTTGAGGGGGTAAAGGTGAGCGCGGGTTGCATTGCCCCGACCGCGACCGTGACAAACGCGCCGCATTTGTCGAAGATTCATATGCACGAGAAGTTACGTAAATATTCCACAAGTAATGCAATACACACATTTCCCGTCCAATCGAAAGCACCCCACGTGCAGTGAGAGTTTACTTTCATACTATCTTTAAAAGATTTTCTTTAACTTCACTCGTGTGTCTTGGAATTTTGCAAGTAAATTTTGATCCAGTTCTCGTGGTTGGATTGAGTTGAAATTTTGCACGCCTGTCAAGTTCGGATGACAGTACAGTATTACGGTGACAGCGAGCTGATCTGACGATAGAGACGGAAGGTACACGGTAGTAGATTAATGGCGTTTGGACTCATTCTGATCAGCTTGCAGTATCGAATACGTATTTTATAAAGGCTTTAAACATATATTTATAAAAAAATAATTTTATTTTATGCTTCGCTTTCTTTTGAAGTGTTCTATAATAATATCATTGATATATAAATAATCATACTAATGAATGAGTACGTTTGCGGCTAACACCCTGGTTATCCTTTAGTAGGTGCGCCGTACGTTGTGTGAGGGTTGCAGCTACTCGGGGCAATGACCTTTTTAAAGTTCTATAGTAAGGCATGCGCATCCGCCTCACACCCGCTACCGATAGCTTTCGGTTTGTTCATTGGCGAGGTTTGGTTTGATGGCGAGATATATAAACACATACTATGTAAAAAAATCCAAGTGCATTTTTAATTAAACGTGACGTTCAACTGTTGATAACCGCGCACCGAGCACGTTGGTTTGTGAAATTTTGGGCGACACTGCACTGTGCTAGTTAAACGTTTCTTTTTATAAACCACAAATTAATTTGAAAGAAAAGCATTTTAAATGCAAATGTTGTACTTGAACTAGCCCTGAGTTCGCTTTAGAACGTACCCTGTTGAGGAGACTAAGGGCCTTAAATAGAACGTACTACACCGACCATGACCGTGAGCGCTAGAGTAAATGTAACGCCACACATAGGCACTATGGAGGAAACTTAGCTGTTTAGTCTAACCCGTACCCTTGAACGAGAGAGGTGTCTTTCGGGTCAAGCGTGTGAGCAGCTACCTATAGAGGTGGCGTGCTGGCGGCGGGGGCACTCTACACTTGACCGGTTTTAAAACTGGGGCGGTGTGCCGACTGTGCAGCCTTGCACGAGATTGCTTTTACATTTTATGCCAATATTAATTACTCTTGTGAAAAATTCTAAGCTATGAATTTTTTTTTGTAACTTTACACAATAATTGAGTTAGATACATGAATATAATAAGGCAGAATGTGACAAAAAAACGAATGTTTCACATTATGAGCGACTTTAGTCACTGACTGGAACTTAACTTGAAATTGTTATAGATTTTCAAAGTTATCTGTTGCTTTAATGGCACCTTTAAGAGCTGAGGCGGACACCAAAGAGTATACAAACAGCACTTAAAAAGAAATCTCTGAATTTGAAAAACTTTTCCGATGGCGCTGGACCGAGCGACGAGACAAAAAGGGCAATAGGAACTTCCGTGCCTTGGGTTCAATTTACTTAGTCGCATTCATCGAAATCGGGGTTTCATATTCTCCACTTTTCTCTTCACAATCTCAACCGAATAAATTAAAAACTATCTCACCTTCCAATGAATTTAACTGTATTTTTTTTTAAAGCGTTGGAGCTACAGTGGAGCGACGCGGTTGCGGACATTACCCACAGTAGTTTTAAAACACTACTACTTTTGGTCTACAACAATATTTCGAGCACCTTGACCTCCTTACACATGACCACCTGACCTTTTTCCCAACGTTTCCCTTTTCCACTAACTGTATTACAATAAGGCGTCAAGATCTCGTCATGGCAGCCATTGTGGGATTTGAGGGTTCGGTAAAGAGTTACAACGATCATTATCCCAGGGACACCTAGACATGTGCGACTACTTTTTATGTGGCGGGTGCTTATATTATACTAGCTGCGCCCCGCGGTTTCACCCGTATAATTCAAGTTTTCCCGCAATAACTCTCTTAAAAGCAATATAGTTTCCCCGTTCTTGTCACTGTTAATTGATGCTCCGCTTCTATTGGTCGTAGCATGATTTTATATAGCCTATAACCTTCCTTGATAAATTGACTATTCAACACAAAAATAATTTTTCAATACAAACCAGTAGTTTCTGAGATCCTAGCGTTCAAACAAACTCTTCAGCTTTTTATATTAGTATAGATATAGATTATTCTAGCGATCACAATAACATGTTCCACTATAACAAGAAAACGATAAAGAGGTCAAGGCTGGTAAAAACCAAACACTTTGTACCAATTGTAAGAAAATAAGCTAAATCGGATTCCACTTTACGACATCTTAGTATTTCTGTAGTACCGAAGCTCTCGACGGCGTCAGTGTTAGCGCTCGTAGCGATCGTAGCATACTCGTAGCAGATTATATTCAAGAACCCTTCCACATGATTTGTTGAAAATGTTTTCTAACAGAAGAATATCGACTTTGATCGCATTGCTTTGTCGAATTAAATAGCTCGAGAGACCGAACTAAGAACTGTTAAGTAGGTAGCGGCGTCGAGTGACGTCACCGAAGTCACATGGGGTGAAATATAGGGGAACCACGTTGGACTAGTTTGGTAGTGCTCTTCTGCAAGAGACCGCCTGGGGAAGTACTGTGGCGATCGTGACATCCTTTCACGACCGCCTCCTTTATTTTATATCATGTACTTATTTTAGGACTTATTTTATATTCTGTGGGTCGACGCTACAACACTGGTTGGATAGCGCCGGCCCACATCACTAGTGTCCGCGCGATTGTCTATGGACACTTCCCGCCCAGACATCGCACACGGCGCTCACGCACTATGCGCACTATCATCAGCTATGATGCTTATTTAATGCTGTTCGGTTAATTACATGTTACATACTCCCGCTCCATTACTTGTGTTTGTTAACGTGTGACAATATACCGCTGCTTTACCCACCTGCGCGTTTCACTATCGCCGGATTCACCTCACCTATCAAAGAAGCGAAGTAATTGAGGGACCACGGGACGCTTCACTATCTCCACTCCCTGGTCCCCAAAGTACCACCTACACCTTTGCCAGATATTCATCTGCCAAGCAGAAGTGTGCAAACACTCCTGTGTTCCGGTTTGAAGGGCATTGTTTCCAGCGAAATTACTGGGCAAATGAGACTTTAGAGCCGATGTCTCAGGGTGACGAGCGCAGTGCAGTGCCGCACAGGATTATGCAATGCAAAGTTCTGGATGGTACTGTAACTGTTATGGGCAGGCGTAGCGCTTAACATAACCGATTATTCTGTGAATATTTCAAGCGTCTACCTGTTGCCATTCTCAAAATCGAGCAAATATTAGCAAAAAAAATTATGTTTGTTGTATGGGAGCCCCCTTAAATATTGATTTTATTCTTCTTTTTGTATTTTTTGTTATAGCGGCCAAAGAAATACATCATATGTGAAAATTTCAATTGTCTAACTATTACGGTTCATGAGATACAGCCTGGTGACAGACGGACAGACAGACAGCGGAGCCATAGTAATAGGGGTCCCCTTTTACCCATTGGGCACAGAACCCTAAAAAAGGCTTAGTTAGTCAGAAGCAAATACACAAGCATACAATGCCATGTGGCGAAGAGGACTGACCGTCATACTATGACGTGATAAGTTTAATATTAAAGTACGTTGCGATAGCATAGACGTGTGCTTTCGTTGCGGTTCGAAGTTCGAACCTGTAGGCGGCTGCAGCGCTGAAACTTTTTTAGTACTTAGGAACTAAAGTAAAAATATGCATTCTCTTTGAACACAAAGAGAATTGTAGTTTAAGTTATGGTCGTAATTACATACTTTTACGTTGAAACTTAAACGTAGTGTATATGAAAGTAGGGGCATTTTTTATGTCTGTGCAGAACTCTATCATTTCTTAACCGATTTGTATAATTGGTTTTGTATTTAGAAGGATATAGTTTCAGATTAGTCCCGTAGAAATTTCATCGAAATCAGTTTGGTATGTTGGTTTTTAAATCAAAATTGCTGGAAATAGAAATGTTTTACCAATAACCGAAATTGCGTATTTTGCTTTCCTGTGACTTTTCAGTGGTGTTTGTTAGGAAATGGATAAGAAGTTGATTTTTTGGTTCAAGAAATTAGGTATTATAAGGTTTTCTCTCTTTATGAAATAAATGGTATCTAATCCAGAACGTTAATTAGGGGTTAGATCTATAAAGTTTATGAAGGAGTCAAGGACAAAGGTCTAACATTTAGATGGTGTCTTCCGATTTGTTTTCTGAGTCCCTGTTCGTTTTACATCACCTTGAAAGTTCTGAACTGTTTTTGATGTTACTTTCCCTGTTTAGTGATTATGAAGCGATGGCAACCGCGTTGCAAATTATTTTAATAAGAGAATTACTACAATTACTAATTACGTTGCATCTAAGGCCAGCGGGTAAAGGCCGAGCTATTTATAGAAAACTGATCGTAGGCGTCGCGCCGACCGCACACACGCACACACAAACTCGCCATACAGCTACACTGGCATGGTGCGTCGGCTTCTAACATTAAAAATGCGACCGTGGACAAAGTCAGCTAGTGTTGTTTATTTCTTGGTTCTTTAGAAAGTTTTATGCTTTGATATTTGCTAAATGAATAGTAGGCATATCGTCTGCAAGAACTCTACCTGCTATCGGCGTTATTTTACTGTTGTTTCTTATTAGGGTGCAATAAAGAGTTTTTCATTTTTCAATTATATTGTTTAAGTTCTGTTATAACCGGGAAAAAGTAGTGAAGCTATTGTTTTTTTTTTTTTTTTTTTTTTTTTTTTTTATATTTTGAGCCCATTTAAATGTGCGGCCGCAGCAACGCGCTGGCGATGGATGATACAATAACACGTCAGGTGTCGTTTCTTCCTGTGTTCTTTGCTTGTTTCCTCACCACCGTGGTGCGTCGTAGCTACCTATACTGCCGAAATTGAACGCTTTACATACAGTAAACGCTCACAAGTATTTTAACTATGAACAAGAGGAAAACATTCGCGATGTGTTTAGAATTGCCACTTACCATTTCTCTTCCGCGCCGTCCACTTTGATGTCAGGAATGTTCGGGATCTTCTTGTTCAGATACGCCGACGATATCTTCAGCAGGGCCTACAATAAAAAGAGAGATTGGTTAGATTTTTTTTTTTTTTTTTTATTAGCGCAGTCCCACTGTAACATTTTTTTTTGTTTGGGCCCTGGATAAAGAAAGCTGGTAGCGTGGAGTGCTTTTTACTTTAATAATAGAACCCCGTGCTATTTACCATAAAATTAATTATTTTTCTACTTTTTGTTGAGCTTGCTTTTAAAGCGTGTTTTTTTTTTAACAATAATATTAATTTGCTATTTGTTTCCTTTGCGCGAGAACATAGTCGCAGTCTAAAGCTAGCATATAACATTATTGCTAATAAATTAAGTAATGTATTTATTTATTTATTCATATAATAATGTGGTAGTATCTCATTTTCAGATCTTCGCTCGTTTAATATCTACTCAAGGACAGTAGTGAGATCAATTTTTAGATATTATATCGTTAAAGAAAAGCATTAAAGTCCATGAGATAAAGTATTTCAAAATTTTGCTAATATTCCCAAAAACTGTTACCATTTTTTTCGCAAATATGTGCAAAATGCTGATAGCTGAATGCTTGTTGGTGAAATAGGCTATAAAACTCCACACACTGGCGTATAGTATGGAATTCAATAAATGCAAACAAATACGAAAAAAAAACCGCTCGTTTAGTATTGCAAAATCCTTTTTAGGTGCTTTTATCTGACTTGCAATATCTCATCATCATCATCATCAACCCATAACGTCCCACTGCTGGGCACGGGTCTCACCTCACTTTCGTGAGGAGGGTTAGGCCACTATCCACCACGGGGCCCAGTCCGGATTGGTGGATAACTTACCTACCTCCGAAATAATTCTCGGGTAGGTATGTGGGTTTCCTCACTATGTTTTCCTTCACCGAAAAGCGGGTGATAATTACGTACATATCTTATATCTTTAAATGAGCAATTCTTGTATATATATATATAATAATTGGAATCTCGGAATCGGCCCCAACGATTTTCATGAAATTTAGTATATAGGGGGTTTCGGGGGCGATAAATCGATCTAGCTAGGAATCATTTATAGAAAAAGTCATTTTATTCGATTTTATAAAAAAAAAAAAAACCCAGCAAAGCTCGGCCATCCAGGTACTGTTTTAAAGATACAATATCTATGTTAGTTTATTTATTTTAGGTCAAATCTTGCAAATCAATTACGACCCTGTTATTGAATTGAGTTGAAATTCACATGCCTATCAAGTTCCAATGAAAATACAATATTATGGTGACAGCGAGCTGATCTGCAGATAGAGACGGAAGGTAGATAATGGAACTCCTTAGTGACTAACATAAGATTGATGGTGTTTGGACTCATTTTGATCAGCTTGCAGTACTGGGACAGTATTTTATAAAATCTCGTCCGTAAAAATAGATTTCTACCAATATCATGTTTAAACTGCGGTCTCCATTACTTCAGGCGTGTTTGCAAAGTGCTTGGCGATCCAAGCTTTAAGCATATAATATGTACTTTGCCAACTACAAGTAGGGGATTCTCAATTCAACTGTATATTTATGTTAGATAGATAGATAAACTCTTAATTGAAACACCACGGAACAAGAAGTCTTAAAAACTAGAACAAAACAAGTTTAACAGTTAGTATCACAATGGGCGGTACTATCGCTCTTCCAGACAACCATGCGCGGAGAGGAGTAACTAGGACATCGGGCGGTGGCTTTCCGTATGTATATAGATAAAATAAAATAAAAATTAATAAATAAATAGATACATATTATATGTTTGATATGTTACACGACATTTTCTATGTTACGTAATATTTATTTATTGTGAAATGAAATGAAATATTTACTGGCGGGAGGTATTTGCTGTTGCGACATGTCTAAAATAAAACCCCATTACCATCACAGTTAGACCTGCCTATTGTTACCCAATACGATTTTAAGGAACCCGATATTTTAATTACCCATACCTACTGAATATTTTATATAACAGTTACAGTGCCGACCAAAACGTTGCATTGCATAATCCTGCGCGGCACTGCACTGTTCTCGTTACCCTGACACATCGGATCTTAAGTCTCAAATGCCCCGTTATTTTCCTGAAACCAGTGCTCTCAAACTGGAACAGAAAATGGTTTTCACACTACTGCTTGGCGGATGAATATCTGGCAGTCTCAAGTATATTTGTTTTATTGCGTTAATCCATTCTAAAAACCAACAAGATGAAGTTGCCGCTTACGTTAAGTCATATATATTAATACATCCCATATACCTCATACAAATATCTTCTGCGGTAAACATCAATTTATACAAACTGCAAGAGCTATGTACACTGCAAACAAGCAACGCAGTCGCCGGTTACAAGCGTAGCAATGAAAACATGTTAAATTATTTAATAAATGTAAACAGTACTGCTTTTAGCATTAATTCAATCCACATCCAATTTCGTTTCAAAGCGATTTCAAAAGAGGTTATTTTTCACATCGCCTCGCACGTGGTAATCCCGGGTTAAATCTTCTAGGACAAAGACAAATTGCACCAGGTAGAATCCTATCAATTAGGCTTGTTATCGTAGTTTCTGCGATAAAGAGAAAAGAACAGGAAAAAACGGTTTCCGGTGTCAGAACACGTTCACTGCTGAAAACACAACTGTTGTGGTTTTGAAGTAAAACTTCTTTACGTACGCTTGACTTGGGGAGTAAGCTGGCGAATGCGTTACAAAAAATGTGATATGGGATATGTGATGGGCTAATAATCGTACCGCAAAAAAAAAATGTCCATAAACTTAGTTATGGATAAATTTTCTTTAGCTTACACATAACTTCGGGTACCTACTGATAATATTGTTATCATTGCCCGATTCCATTTCAAACATGTATCACAAACGAAAATTGCAAGCCAAAAACGATCTAAAACTTCCAATCATAGCGTCAAGCGTCAAGCATTTGTACTACTCTATGTAAATCTATGAAAGAGCTTCCGATCTCATCTTTAAAACACTAAATAACACTAACGGACATAACCGGACATCAGTTGGTATCCCACCCCTAGTAAAAACCCTAGAGCCTTCAACCATAATGACTGCGTCGAGGAAGAATGGAAACGTAGGGGCGTGAGTACAATCCCTAGCACACACAGGGAGCGATGCTTTCATATAAGTACTACTTCTAAGTACTCAGCTGGGTGGGTAGAGTGGACTGAGCAGACTTTATATGGTCCGCAAACATTTGAACGACGGTTATCCCCTTGAGTGCCGCTCCGACCGCGGTCAAACAATAGAAGTCCGAGGAATCGGAATTTGTTCGACGTACGAAGGATTAAATCTCAGTTAACTGGCATGAGCGGTGGCGATCAGCGATGGCATTACCTTCTTAATCCTATGCTAATAACAATGCAGGAAAGCATCGTTAATAAACCATCAAATTATTATCCATGAGCCTCAAAGTTTAAGGACGTGTAATATCGGCCCACTCGCACTGGGCCAGCAGGGCGGATTATGGATCATTATCTGTGAAAGAAAGCATGTGTCTTAGTAGCGGGAATGCACAAAGCACAAAAGCAAGCAGCTGGCGGGTGGCGGGCAGGTGCCAGGGTAAAAGGTAAAGGGTAAGGGGTAAAGTGGTAAAGGTGAGGAGGGTCGCATAATATGTTATATGAATAATACGAAGGTCCGCTATCCAAATGTTTGTGACGTACAGTAACCACGTTTTCAAGTTATTTTCAAAGCAAATCACGTATTCTTTGATTAGGCAAACATGTCAAGTAGGCACATAATCAAAGTATGTATTTTACTTTTCTAATAACACGGTTCAACAAAACACGAAACGTTCCGAAAACAGTCCCTACGTTGAATATAACCGCGGCGAATTATTTTTAATAAAACCATGATAAACGTAATTAAGCAAACAGTACAGATCCCTATAATTATGTTTGACTCCCTACCAAATGCCTATTATCTGCGCATAAAGACGAGGCCGATAATCTCCAGAAGATGAGACTAGCGCCGTCGCCTAAGCCTGAGTAAATATTTTTTTCATAACGACAATTTAGGACCTCCCTATCCGCCTAAACATCACGAACGAGCTTTTGAATCGAATATATGACAGGTTGACCACCCTTTAATCACCAACTTCATTACCTCTTAAAATTCATAGAATAATGATAGAGGCCAATGTAATTACGTGGGTAGGTATAGAATTAATTGAGGAAAATACGTCCGAAAAATCCTAATAATCTACATCACACGCTAGACGGCACCGCGTTCATCCACCAAAGGGATAATTAACATGTTGCGAACCGTGAGCGGCCGAGTCAAAGATTAAATAGAGTAATTATATTTCATGTTTATAAACAATTTTACGGGATTTTCAACCTGCTTTCTCATCTCGAAAACCCAGACTACAGAATAAAAGCTCAGCCGATACTTCAGTCGTATCGGTTTCACCACCAGTTTTATTTTAAACCCGCTCGATGACATGTACCTAATAATTATCGTTTGATATCTTTATCTCATAGAATCGATGAAAACAATTTAACACATTGTTATTTTATCTTATCGTTATCTTAGTTATGTCGGCCGATCGAAAGTCTACGGGGACAAATGAAAAACGATAAAAAATATCGAACTGTCCGCAATTGCATCTTCGCATGCTTCCGGTTAAACAATACCAATGGACGAAGGCTGCCCAGTGAAGTTAACCCTTATCTGGAAATTAGAATTAAGCTTTTATTCCAGTCCACAGCGACTTTGACCAAGACGAGAAAAGTGCTATAAAAATTATGTAAAATTTCCAAGTTCTTTATTTGAAGTACGGCTTACCTCAAGTTTTTATTGTTTGTTGTTGAAAGGTTTCCTAACTTAACTTAGCCGACACCTGACGCCGAAGTTGTATCAAAGGGGGTTTTTATGAAAGCTGATTAGCCTTTTGCGATGTTACTCCATTATTTTCTACAAAATATCATGATGATTTTTGACTGCTTTGTTATATAATATGCAGTTGAGCACACAGCTAGTTGGCAGCGCCGCGGGGCATTCCGAAATCAAATTTAAATTTTGCCACTCTATTGACTCCTACCAAAATTGAAATAATCGATCATCTGCCTCAAAGCCGACAAATAGCGTGCGCATCCACACCGCAATCAAAATTAAAAAAAAGAGCTGAAATAAAAATGCCTGGAAACTGTAAGCGAAAAATAAAAGGCACCATCAATAGTTCCAACCATGTTCAGTCAGTTCACCGTATTCCAGTCACTAGCGTTGACATGAAAATGCGAACCCAGCGACAACATTGAGCCATTTTCTATTCTTTTAAAACTGAGGGCGTTTTCGTTTGTCGTAGCTTGCTAATCAGTTTCAGTTTTAGCTTTTTTTTAATTTGTCTGAGTGACGAGACGAGCAAGTCGTTCACCAGGTGGTAAGCGCTACGCGGGCCCATAACAGTCACAGCACCACCCAGAACCCCGCATTGCATAATCCTGTGCGACACTGCACTGCGCCCGTCACCCTGAGACATCGGCTCTAAAGTCTCATAATGCATAGTAATTTCGCTGGAAACAGTGCCCTTCATCATTATAGTATTTTTTATCAAAATTAGCAACTTCTTCAAAATTCTCACATTAATCGTCCAATATAACCTAACTTATCCATAGAGTCTTATTGTACATAGTTTGTGTCAATAAGTATTTCCGTGTAGTGCAATATCCAAGCTGTCGCGGCACCAACTACATCTGGCTTTCCCTTCCGGTTGCACAAATGTGAACACATGTATCTATAGAGTTAAAATGTACGAGGTCTATGCGTGCTTCGATAATTATTAGTGTGGTGACAGCTGTCGATGCGCCGCCGGCACGACCGCGACTCACCATTTCCGCCAACGGTGTGGGCACATTTTAAATCAATGAAAAGATTTCATCTCGTTTTCATCTCCGCTGATTGATCAAATATTATTGACACGATATTTCATTTGTACAGAAAATCCACGTTGGACTTTCACGTTCGACCTTGTTCTATCGCTTGAAGGCATGGATATTTTGATATTTCGATTATAGAACGAAGAGCAAAGCGAGGCATACAAATGAACTCATCGGCGTTGGTATCTACCTACAGGTTTGTACCATTATTAGAAGTTTTAATATTGAGGGTAAGATTCTATGTTCATTTATTTCACATAATGAGTGAAGCTAAATCAGTCCGGCGGCGGCGGATTGTTGAAGCAGGTATGAGGGGTCAAAGTTTCAGGATATGAAAATATTGAGATATGGTCAAAGAGGTTGCACTTCGAACTCCTACAGAAAATTCTATTCTATTCAGTGGCTTCCGCTGCATAACCCGAACGAAGCTTTGCGACACAAGATTCGAAGTTGCGAACCAATCATCTGCCACAGTTCCCAGCTAGACACTATAACGTGAAATTGCAAAGTTTATTGGATTCTAAAACCACTCATGTGGCTATATTCAAATATGGCTGAAGGTATATCTGATCTGATATATCCTTCAGTGGCGGTCGCCAGGCTTCGGTCCCTAAAGATCACTGCCCTCGCTTTAAATGTCGTAGAGTGGAACAGCGAACATAAGCGAGCCTGTCGGGAATTGTAGAGTAACATAATTTGCATCTTACGAGCTTAATATAAGATTTTAAGTGGCGTCAGCTCGGACGGGCTGTTATGACATTTTAATTCCATTTCACCCGGCATCGCATCAAGCCAGGCCTGCATCAAGTGGCGATAATCGCTTTTTAGCGCGGGAAACCGAAAATGTGGCGCTGTTGTTTTTGTATTTTGTTTTTCTATCATACTCGTATTTCTAGTGGGATATTTGCGATCGTTAACATGAACGAGCGTGGGCAATTGGGCAATGAATAATACAAACCAAAAAATACGCGTTTTAACGTGTTCTCTGCGAAACTCTCCGGAAGTTTCACTACTTTTTCCACCACCACTTAATTATCACGTTGACTTTCAATAGACTAGACTGCAGGCCACTTATTAAATTATTAAAGACCGTGATTTGACCTTGAAATGTTGTAATACTTGGCACTAGAAGAGAACAAACCGTGCGCAGCCGCAAAAAAAGACGCTAACTTACGCGAGATCTCAGCAAATGTTTGCTTTTGACATGTTCTTGGAAGTCAATGCTAGCCTAGTAGAAAGCCCCTTGTCTCAATGTTGAACAAGCGCAAATTAAAAATATATCACCGGTTCTTTCCATATAATTGTACGACGTCTCGCACGCGGCCGAATAGAAGAACGAATATAGCCAGACATTTTCTTGTAAGCGCGCATACCCAACAACCATAGATGTGAAAAAACGTTGTCCTAAAAAGAGATATAAAACAAATCTATTTGAGTTTCTATGGATCTCAGGATATCCACTTTGGCCAGACTTTTTTTTAATTTCTCCTTCTATCCATCCAGCAAAGCTAGCAATAAGCCGTAGAGAGCACCCCTTGCTAGATAATCTGCTTCGCGACGAGATGATATTATATCTTAGACTAAGCTCTTAGACGGAGCCCGATACTCTAAGCCATAGCACATTGGTTACATGAGCGCTATTAGAACCATAATCCACCAACAAAACCCTTTGTGAATATAAATTCTCGTTTAGAACACTGAGGGCCATCATGTAGCTATGAGGTGACACACGCCGAAAATTTGAATTAATAAGCAATCAATTACACTAATTACGCTGCAAATTTTCAATATTTCAACGGGTTTACATTGCTTTGTCAGCATTTTGCATGATATTATGGTAGGAAAATAGTTAATTGACTATGTAAAATTGTTTAGTAATAGTTGTTTTTAGTTGATTGAATTAAATATGAATACACATTTACGGTACTCGGAGCTTGGGCGGCAATGTAAGACAAAGTCAAGACAAGTTTAATTTCTTCTCTATTCTCGTGCATTTCGCGGTTTGTTGAAATAACTTTTCAACTGCTCTTTTATTTTCCATGAAAGGCTATTTTATAGACTTGTGAAGTTTACAGGAGTTTGTCCACTCGTAAGCTGCGCCAAGATTTCTCATAAATGTTTTACTAAGTCTAGTTTAAACTGTATTTCATTTTATCGTTGTCAGCTAAGTTATTTGGTACCTACGAGAGATTTTACTGTTGCATCCGGCATTAGGCGATCTACGTCCACAAAGAAACAGTATAGAAGAAGCACAGTTTAATTAACTCTGAAATATGCTATTATTATGAAAACTGCTAAACCACCAGAAAATGTTTGAAACGTGGCAAGTCCATTAACAAAATGGAAGCGTGGTAAATTGACATAAGCCATAGTTGATGCTACAGGCTTTAGTGCAGAGATAATAATTTACTGTCGCATCGGCGGCGGCCGGTAGTGATTTGGTGAAGCGCTCCCATTGTTCCTGCGAGACTGAGTGATAAAACTCAGGCAGTCATAGGTGCATAGAGATAGCCCTCGGATCTGGAACAGACGATATCCGAGCACTAAAAGCTCCGAGTGGATATACCCCTCATTGTATGCGGGAGGTCACATGCGTCGATTCACCTGAATATGGTTCCGATATCAGCTGCAGTGTTATCGGGATGCTTATTGCCAGTGACTGTCGCTTCAATGTAATATTTACAATTGAAAAGTACATTTTAAAGACAAGCTTTCAATACCTATCTATTTTGTACATTAAGTTGTTATACTGATAGTCACTGGAGGGGGAGGTATCATTATCTTACCTTGCGTCTCCAACCTCAGATTACCTCGCTGTCACCTCGTTATTAATAAATTGTCATTGGAACTTGTCATGCAAAAATCGACTCTTTTGGACAACAGACACAGGGTCATACAAAATTGACTGGCAAGATCTGGCATAAACATCAATCCATTAAATAAAAGCTTATAAAAAGAAGATGTCATAATTCAATGTTGGCAGACGCAAAACTTTAATCATGCCCACCATTTAAAACAGGCTTCAACACGTTAAAGCACAACTACAACGTAATATCATAACAATATCTTTAAAAGCTAGAAATGTTTACCCGGTTATACGCATGCACAAAACGAATTTCAACTGCCTCGAGCATATCGCAGCGTTTGGATGAAAAACATAACTTTTGTCTCATCATATGACACGCGACATGTAAAGCTTTAAAAGCTTTTATGCCGTGGGCGGGAATATAATTATTATCTCGCCTCACAACACACGCATCCACTAAGTTCAACTTTGCTTTGAAAATTGTTAGAAAATATACGGATTTTTTGTACGCGAGCATCAGGTTGACATCACAATGTAGGTTCCTGAAAGATGAGCGGTACGATAGGAAAATATCGTCCGTAAACCAACTTTACAGAAAACCAATTTTTTTTAAATTTGGATAGCCAATGCCGCGTCGGCACGCGCTGTTTTTTTTATTGCCGACCAGGACTTTATTGAAGCGAATTGCGTTCAAACTTTTTCCAGTGTTCCAAATTCAAAACTCATTTCGTCACTGTTATTAAGTGCGCGGAAAAGACCCACTTTGCTCGCACATATTGAGGAGCAAAATGCCTCTTTTCGAATACATGGGATGAAAAAGGACATTTCCCTTTCATGTGTCATACTCACGCCTGAATCTCGCATAAGAAAAGAAAACTCTATTACTCTATCTGTG
Organism: Campaea margaritaria; assembly: GCA_912999815.1. NCBI lineage: Eukaryota > Metazoa > Arthropoda > Insecta > Lepidoptera > Geometridae > Campaea > Campaea margaritaria. Next base: position 16,961,746 of record OU538788.1, read on the forward strand.
CTTCGGAAATACGCCCGTCAGAGAAGATTGCACCAGGAAACTGTACGCTTATGTCACTTTTAAAATTTTCGTCACTGTTAATTGAAATCCAATATCTATCCTACTAATATTATAAATGCGAAAGTTTGTAAGAATATATGGATGTTTGTTCCTCTTTCACGGAAAAACTACTAAACGGATTCGAATGAAATTTGGAACAGATAGTTTATAACCAGGATTGAGTAATGGGGTACTTTTTATCCCGATGATATGTTCCCGTCGGACAAAACGGGAACTACGCGGGTGAAACTGCAGGGCGCAGCTATGGTGTAGATAAGTCCAAAGAGGGCACCCATGAAAGCTAACTGACTGCACCACCGGATATGAAATCCATTCGAGAAGAACTGCCAATAAGCTTAAATTGACACAAATGCTAAACCCAAATACCCATTATGGGAATGGAGGCATCTGAACAGTTTGTTTCCATGCATCATTCATTATTTTTTTAGCATAGTCCCTACTTCACACAGAACTGATGAATAGGCAGGTGTCTCTTATCAGCTAGACCGCAAAGGTCATTTTACTTTAAAAATAAGCTAATGCGAAATCATAGAATCAATTCATTTATGCAAGTTCTGTTCGCTCGGATGTCAGACTGATAAAAGCAGATGGACTTTATCGACATTATTTAATAAAATCTATATTACTTGTCTAGATTTCATTAGTTTTTCAAACTAACGTTTATAAAGGTTTTAAGAGACGGTGTGGTCGAAGATTTTGAACACGCTAAACGTAGAACTCTCAAGGCAGTGACTCTCAAGGCTCGAAAAGTCGAACTGACTCTCAGACACCCACCGTCAAATGCGTGAAATTACAATATTTTTCACGTAATCCCTTATTTACAAAATTCCAATACAGACAAAGCAAAAACACGCATAAAAATGTATCTATATAATTCATACGATTAACGACTTTAATTGCAATCAGCGACGGTAAATGATTTAATGAGAGGGAAGTAAACAATGGATATATCCGGTGGAGCGCGCCTGTGGGGGCAGAGGTAGGGGGATGGAGGCACTGGACATATTATATTAATGAGCATTGCTATTACTTTTCATACCGGAGCGTGACTCCAGGACCCATATCAGGACATATAATGTAGTGGGAGGCCTCTCCTGCAAGGGACCGCCAAGCAGTAGTGTGCAAACATTACTGTGTTCCGGTTTGAAGGGCATTGTTTCCTGCGAAATTACTAGGCATATGAGACTTTAGAGCCGATGTCTCAGGGTGACGAGCGTAGTGCAGTGCCGCGCAGGACTAAATGCAGTGTTCTGGGTGGTGCTGTGACTGTTAGCGACTTGCTCGTCTCATCGCTCAGTCACATAAAAAAAATATCGACACTTTGAGGTGGAGATAGAATTGACTCTATACACGCTATAACATTAACATAGCTTTCATTGTGGCGGAGCAATAATCTGTGAGCTTTTAACCCAACGACACCGTTGAAACATTGGCCCCGCCCCAATGACTTCATTACACTACTTCTGTGCAAATTTCCATCGCTCCGTGCTTCGAAGACCGCGAGCCGTGGGTCTCGGTCGCCTTGTTAGTGAGAATATTTAAATTGCGTCGTCAGTGGACAACTCGACACAAACGATCTTTGAAGTTACAGCTTCCGTTTCGTATTGAAACTGAGCGGCAGACATCGCAGCGATATTCAGTTCAGTAACCTTAAAATATGGCCCAGTGACCTCGTGAGTTCATGGAAAATTATAATACGTTTGCATAATATTACATTTTACTCAGTTGCTAAAACAAAAACAATACGAAATTTAAGAAGCCCACCAAATGGTGAACTTCAAATCGTGAGCTCACGGTAGAGACTAATTTATAATTTGGTCTCGCTTTCAACAATTACGGAAAGGGTCGTACAGGAAGCGTAATTATATTTGTATTTTTTTGTTATAAAAATAAAAAGTATCCCAATTCGTTACATTTTATGTAAGTAGTATTAAGTAGTATTACTGTAAGTACGCCACCCACCCTACTATCGAAAAATGTTTTTTACTGTCCATCCAAAGGTTGTCTGGAAGAAATCGCTTTCAGCGATAAGACTGCCCATTGTATTGCCCTTGTTTACCAATTGTAATTCTTCTGTACTGTGTTTATTTTTGTTTCTGGTGTACAATAAAGAGTTTTTCTATTCTATTCTATTCTATTCTATTATTAGCAGTACAAAAGTAACAATTGTAATAGTTATTTAATTTTCAAGTCTTTGTTTTTAGTTATATCGAGCAGAGTTCCGGACAAGTTCCGTTGCTATAGAAATAAGATTTTGTTTGGACTCCCTCCAAAAATGTATAGATACAACTAACCTTTTCCAGTTTCAATTCGAAGAAAGCGCTTGACAATAACGCGAGCAACTGAGCAAATCAAACACAAAGCTTTCTATTGTAGGTTCAAACTTTGATGAAGTTACAGTCTCTACCTCTTGCAGGGTGTACCTCTCGGCAGGGAACTTCTTGAGGAAAATGTTTCTCGGTAAAACTGCTTTATACGCCTAACAAGCTGTAAAAAGACTTTTCTATTGTACTGTTGCTTCAATGAAAATATGTTTATTTAGCAGCCGATAACAATATTTTCCTTACGGTAACAAAATCATATTATATTACGAGTATAAGAGACGCTAAACCCTTGAAATATATTTAAAGAAATGTACGAGGTCCCAAAAAAGCCCCCCAAATCAAACACAGATCGAGATGCAAAGTATGAGTTTTATATTCAAAAATCTTAAATAAGGTTATTGTTTTCGCGGAACGAAACGCTTGCGCGATTCAGGATTTTGTCGCTCAAGTCAACCTGCCATCTGTTGTTAAACTTAGGAACTAAATCTTCAAAAGAGGTTTCATAATAATATAAAGAGGTTTATATAGGCGTTGGCGCCTAAACAAGAAATAAAATATATTATATTCATTTCCGTGGTATTAAAATGTGAATATGTGTGTGTGAGGGGTTCGTATCGCGTTCACTGCTGAAAACACAGACGTTGTGTTTTTTATAACTTTACGCGGGTGCGGGAAAATACACCTGTTGTGTTAGCGCAGCTTACGTGCCGGCTGTGCGGCAAAACACAGACGTGTGTGTTTAACGCGGCGCTACTACAGTGCGGCTCACACGTACGGCATGCCATTGCTGGAAAACACACACGGTCCTTAACGGTGCCCAAATGTAAAATCCGGTTCAGCAGTCAGCGTGTTAAGTCTGTATCACGTTTTATTCAACACGATTAATATACTTACCTAACTATTAAACTAGAACAAAGAATTAGCCCCAGAATTAGCTATACAGCGGGGCCTCGCCGCCAGCATTTCGGCACGTGGCCGCCCAGAAGAGGTTGTTTAAACTACCTCAAGAACATTGTTGTCTTTAGCTAGTTTCAGCGATACTATAATGTATACATATTATTATTTAAGTTTTGAGTTACTAGTTACGTAAATAATTTCAGTTCTAGTGTATTATTGTTTCGTATTTAATAGTAAATTTGCTAACTACATCTATTTAGCGTTTTGGTTAGTACCTCCTCTTATTTACTGTGTCTTGTTTTAGAATTCTCAGTACCTACCAAATACCTGCAAAGTATCGACTCCATAAACCTCAATCGAGACGCGATTCACGAATCATTAGCAAGTCGCTGAGAATATTTTACATTTTCCGAGAATGGTGAGGCGTTCTGGTTATATCCAAATAGACTTTCACATCGTAGGTAGTCGCGTTTGCGAGCATTTCTGCAAATATTAACTTATTACGAGTATATTTTCCACCGGGGCGTTCTAATCATTTCCCACGGTATTTCCGGCAAACCGATCGGTTTACCTCATTAAAATATTTCTACCTTGGACCTGGAATGCAGATTGCGCAATCCGATTGCATTTCTGCCGGATATATACGGATGGACGGATGGACGTTATTATAGCCGGATGAAGCCGCGGCGGGCGGGCGGAACTGCAACTGGAAATAACGAACGCGAGCGAAGCGAAGGAATTCCATTTATACCATTTTAAAAATGAAAATTTATATTATACATCACAGCGTTGTTCTTTTTAATCGACCTCAAAAAAGGAGAAGGTTCTCAATTCGACTGTATTTTTTTAATGATTGATACACGCGCGCTGGAGAAAATGTTAACAGACTCTCTGGGATAAGAGATTTAATATTAAAGTACTTATTTACATCAAAGAGAAAGTGAAATTTGTGTTCGTTTCAAAAATTAAGGGGCTAATATTATTTTGCAAAAACTTTTTATAGAACACCAGGGCTCTGCGACTTTTGAAATGTACCTACCTGTTTTCTTTGGTGTAATGTAACTAGATTTTTACTTAGGAAAACCCCGATTAAACTGAAAACTGACTAAACGAATGTTTCGTACTAATAAATTATGTATAGCAGGCTACCCTTCTCAAACGAAATATATTATTCATTGAGTCAATGACATTAATTATTCTAATTGTTATTTATAATGTTTTTTTTTGGTAGCCACCTAAATTCTAGATATTATAATAAATTATAAAGTGTAAATAAATAAATAGTTGTACTCTTCAAGATATCTCAAAAACAATTATGATTTCGACACGTAATGGAACATATTAATTTTTAAGTAGATTAAGTTTTTTCATGGAACTAATTAGGTGTGTCATTGGTAGTTTGGACATGTTTTTTTTCATAACGTATTTCTAAAGAAACCTTGTTTTTATATTCTGCTTTTCAGCCAAATTGCATATTAATAAGCGAGCGACTAATATTGAAACCAGCGCTTTGTTTCCTTCCTTGCTTGTCGAATGAGATAGTCGGCCTCTGGTGCTGGAATTTATCAGGACTCCCGAGAGCCTTCAACGTGGCTTAATGAATACTAGCTTAATGTACCCCCAAGCATTGCTAGCACCCGCACACTTATAAAATGAAGTCTTTGATGCGGCTCTGAGATTTCGAATCCGGTATCGTTAGATTGTAAAGCTTACTAATTACTACCGATCACCACTCCGCCTTGAGTGAAGTTAAAAAATGAAGACACTAATTAAAGCAAGCGAAAGCAGCGTGTTGAACGAAGGACCTAAAATCACAGCGAGATTGGATTTCACAACAGTATAAGATTTTAATTATTGGATAACTCGTGTCGATCACGAAGCTATTTAAACAGATCTTCAATTAAATTAAGATTTTCTTAAGAGGAATTGGAGAAATTAGAATCCCTTTAATGTAGCGCGTAGTGTTTAAAGATACTCGTAAGAAAGAAAAATAAGATGGAAAAGAAATGCTTTAATTAATAATGATATCTAGTAATGAAATAAATTGTTCGATTTGATGTAATTTTTTTTCTTTAAACAATATATTGTATAGACTAGTTCAAGAGATTGTGTCATTGCTGCTAGAATGAGGAACGACTCCGATGCTTTAAGGTTGCAAAACTTGGACAGCGCACGAGTTACCGCGCGACCGCCATCTGTCATCATTATATTACCTAGTAGGAGAGGATTTTATTGGCACTTACCTCGGAGTATGACTTCTCGATGGCCGACCGCTTGATGGTGTAAGTGCGTAAGTCTTCGAGCAGGTCGCACTCATGCTGGTTCTTAGCGTGCAGCTTTGCAATCTGCTCGGTGTGCAAGTTCTTTAAGAACTTGGTGTAGTTACTCTGCAACAATAAAATTCAGTTTAGATGATAGTAGCTGGTGTGGGACCGTCCATCAATCACGTGAGGTTTGAAAGGTGGTGAGAGGGGTCTAGCCAAAATCACGAAATATCACAAGGGGGGGGGGGGGGGGTGTAGTAAGATATCACCTGAATTCACCTGATATCACCTGAACCTGAACGCGCGATTTCTAAACTGAAAAGCGGCTATTTTAAAAAGTAATAAATAGATAATATTCGACATATTTTATGATTCACACACAACGAGAATAATCTAAATCAATCCAAACCAATCATGCCAGCATAAGTAAGTCAGTGATTAAGTCTATTTTCTTCAAATAATTGAGTGAGAGTAAGGGGCCAAGTGGCTGGCTTCAATTACCCCTAATAGATAGGTAGCTCATGGATAGATAGTTTTATTTCAGCTCGTTTTTAAAGACTATTTTCTTCAGATAATTGAATGGGAGTGCTGGCTTCAATTGTTTCTAAAAGATAGATAGATTGAAAGATAAATTGAATGGTTTTATTTGTCTTTTTTAAAGTACATTTTCTTGAAATTAATGAATGAGATTTAGGGTGAGTGCTCGTTTTGATTGCTTCCAATAGATGAAAAGTTAGCCAGCTCGAAGAAAGATTTATATAGATAGAACTAATGATGTTCTAAGAGCGTTTCCTTTTAGTTAACCTACTAGTGTTTGTTTAGCCATTTAGCATGGGACGAGACGTTTAGGATGCCTTGAAAGATTGGTAGCTGCCAGGCGGAGATTAAATTTAGTGCCCAATAAAAATTTGCTAGCCATCATTGCATATAAAACGGCCTAAATCCCATTCTTCTTTATTAAGAAGATTTAAGCACTGAACCTGACTTTGGATTTGAAGCAACTAATGGTTTATAGGTTTTTGAGGTTAACTCAAGGTGAAATGGGTCTCGTTGGATTACTTATTTTCTCAAAATATCAAACGTTACACAAATGTCATGGGAATTTTACGGCATACGAATCCGTTCCAATAAACGTACTTTGCGGTAATTCCCTGATTAGTATTAGAAACAAACTTTGATACTGGTTTTGATGCTTTAATGTGTTTTGTATCCTATACAATATTTAAGTAAGTTTTTTAGTATTTAAATATATCACTTTTAGTTACTTAATAGTTTTTGATTTTGTTAAATTTTATTTTAGTTTCTCACGTTCACTGCTGAAAACACAATAGCGAGTATGGTGAAACAGAACTGTTGTGTTAGCGGTATGGGAAAACCAAACTGCGTGTGCAGATCCGTAACCGTGGCTAGACAAGAAAATCGGCTCAGCGGTCAATCAAACTGTTAAATGTAAACATCAGAACGTTTGAAAGAAAATAAATGAGCAAATCACCTTACTGTGCACAATCTCGATATCAACTCAGGTTGATATAAGTTCTGCGACCGTATTATTGAAACTGAGAAGAGACTAAACGACGACTTTCCTCGAGCCCGGAGTTTATAAACTAAGGGCCTCCAACCCCAACAAAGCGGATTAAATCAGATAAATCAGATGGCAGTAAATAAACGTCCAGTCAATAACAGGTGCACGCTGCCTGTTATTGCGAATTGCACAATGCAACTGGCACGACAATTACCGGCCTTTAATAATCCTTAGAGCAATGAAAGACTCGGAAGCAATCATAAAATTGAAAGCATTCCAAAGTGGAGCTCCGAGTAAATGCGAGACGGCGGCCGTAGCCCGGCGGGCGTGGCTCTTACTATGGCAGAATAGTTTTTGGGTGACTCCGTTGGCAGTGGACTCCGCCAGGAATGTCTCTGAAGCCAACGTATATAGAATAATCGTGTATAGAATAATCCATTATTACTGCAAAGGTGTTTCAAGAAAATATTTGCATCTATGCTACCTACGGTTATAAAGTGTCAACCAGCCTCTGATGCCATATGGGTGCGGAGTTGGAGGGGCACATAAATACCAATTATAGCTTAGGAGCAAATGCCCCAAGATATCTACAGATACCTATTCGAGAATACGTTTTTTTTTACTTGACTGAGTGACGAGACGATCAAGTCGTTCACCTGATGGTAAGCGCTACGCCTGCCCATAACAGTTACAGTACCACCCAGAACTTTGCATTGCATAATCTAGCGCGGCACTGCACTGCGCGCGTCAACCTGAGACATCGGCTCTAAAGCCTCATATACCCAGTAAATTCGCTGGAAACAATGCCCTTCAAACCGGAACACAGTAATGTTTGCACACTATTGCTTGGCGGATGAATATCAGGTAAAGGTATGGTACTTCCCCAGGAGGCATAAAGAGGTATCCCACTACAAAAAAAAAATCTTCTCATATTCGAGAAATCTCTCTTATTGAGATATCGATCGCCCAAAAAAGTCTCCAAGTAACTAAAGTTAGTAAATTATTCTTTCCGTATATAATTACGATCCATATGTCAGACATGACTGATTAGAACTCTAAACCACAACACAGCGGAAAATAACAAAATTCACACAGCTATGTTCGAAGTAGCGCAGTATAAAACATCCGAGTAAACATATCTAAAAGCGGTCGGGTATATCTCATAAAACCTCCCTGGCTTGTCTTTATAATTACTCATCCAATTTAGAACCGGCAAAATAAAATTGCTACTTTTAATCTAGACCCCAGCTGGCAAATTTGCATCAGCTTCCATAATTATTTTCCCGTTTTAAAGTAGTCTGGAAAATATATTTAAAAAAAGTAACGGGTAAATCTCATAAAAGCTCACAGGTTCTCATTTCTAATTACTCATCCAATTTACAACCGACAAATTAAAATTGCTACTTCATATCTAGACCCCAGCTGGCAAATTTTCATCAGCTTCCATAATTATTTTCAAGTTTCAGAATAGTCCGGTAAAAATATTTAGAAGCTGTAACGGGTAAGTATGAAAGAAATCTAGTTGGCACTATGTAATAAACACTTATCCAATTCACGACCGACTTAATTATAATTGCTATTTTCAATCCAGATCCCCAGGTGGCAAATTTTCATCAGCTGAATTGCATCAGAATGCCTATTTTACCGTTTTAAATTGCACCTAACCCGAGCGTCATAGATGGCTGCAACTTACGAGTATTTCTCCCTTTTGCCAGCCTCCCTTCCACCGACCGGCTCGGTCAATTCTAGAAACTTAATGTTACTCTGTAGTGGCAGGGGCTGCTTCATTTGCAAGGAATATTTCTGCGTTAATTTGATTTTTCGATAGGGCAATTAAATATTGGAAGCAGGATTGCGAAATTTGCGTAATTTAAGTCAATTTTAATAATATTTTAACTAAGAAAAATAACATTTACTGGCCACATGTTCATTGACTAAGTTCACGGTACCATTATGGTTGTCCACCTTTTTTTATGGATTATGCTTTTACTAACAACTACAAAATTATAAATAACTACTACATAACATACAACAGGTGGGCGGCCCATAAGCCATTACATATATATAAACCACGGTAGTTTATCTGTCCAAAGAAAACCCTTTTTTAAATACACTAGATAATCCGCCAATCCGATTATCCGTAGTACAACTGATCACTACAACTAATCTAATGAAGTCCTATGACTTAGGGCTTAAGTAACAATAAATTAACCATTGACGTATTAACAAGCGCGAACCAAAATAAACGCCTGTAACTAGGGCAAAATGTTAGACTAACTACCGCCAGACAACACGCCTTGCACTTTGGACACGTTGCCGGTCATAAAATTATAATATAATGTACCTTCGTGAACTTTTTAGGTAGTTTAAGCGATATAATGACTTTAGTTTCTAAATCTTACCTCTTATTTTTCCTACTTTTATAACATCGTCCACTTGCGCATGAATTAATGGTTGTTATTCTTTAGAAGAAGGCAGTCATAGTTCGGGTGTCAGAGTTTTTAAAGCGACCGAGGCCTCTGACATCTCCTAACAACTGCTATCAATTGATAACAACGGTATATGGTTTACTGTTTCCAGCGGAACTACTGGGCATATGAGACTTTAGAGCTGATGTTTCAAGGTGACGAGTGCAGTGCAGCGTCGCGCAAGATTATGCAATGCAAAGTTCTGGGTGGCACTGTAACTGTGATGGGCAGGCGTAGCGCTTACCAGCAGGTAAAGGACTAGCTTGTCTCGTCACTCAGGCAATAGAAAATTAAAACCCACGGATCGATGGAAATAAATAGTTATGATAATGAGTCCTAGATTATTTTAATTACTTTAAAGTCTGTGCTACCATAAACCACCGCCGTTCCACCATCCTTTTTAAAATATTGCTTACAATAATTACAAGTTACCAAGCTCTTTAGTTAATCCATATATTACTGATTGCTACCGTAAGTAAAACACGATATGGCATGTGTGGCGTGCGGCCGCACTTTGCTCCCCTTATCTACACCGCACAGAATCCCAGCAGCGCATCGCCACAGGCTTCTATAGCGGGATCCAACAGCAAAAGCTAAATAGCTAACTGTAAACAAAGCGGCTGACAAAGACTGATCAGGCTTTGAATTTCGTATTCCTGGCGTGCAACCCACCGCAGAATAATCTAAAGGTACATTTAGTACTCCTGGTCTGCTTTCATGATAGATAATGTTCCAATATTCGGGTATTTTATCATTTTGACATATTATTATTATACGAAAAAAAAAACATGTATGCAATTCACACGTGGTAGAAGTGAAACCTTCAAATTATTTTATTTTTCCGTGCACGAAATTCACGAACACGTTCCGTTGAACTTTTTGACCGTTGAATCTTGTTTTCCCTTTTTTTTTTATAATCGCGACAATATTCTGCATTCGTTTTCGGCATATTTGAAGAATTTTATTATAAATAATACGTACACTTATACAAAACACCACGGTTGTGGTTTTTTTTCTTTTCACCTTTTCTCAAGCTTTGTACTACGCATGCGGGCACAAACAATAATGCTTCCTATCTCATTTTCTCCCACGTTAAATCTTATGAATTTATGTGTCTGTCTCTTTTTACTGTCGCTTTTTCGTTTCATCGACTTTCAAATCACAACGATGCTAAAGAAGTCTTCACTCCAAAATGGCGTAGTATAAAATTTGGTATCAGAAAATCTTCTAAATGTCAGTATTAAAAACTGGTATTAAAAAAATACTTTATCAGCCAAGCTCTATAAAATACGTATTCAGTATTTATTGCAAGCTGATCGAAATGAATTCAAACACTGTAAATCTTCTGTAAATCACTGTAATTCTTGTTAATGACTGAGCAGATCTGCTACCTACCTTTCCTTTCTATAGTCAATATAATATTGTAGGTACACAAATTTAAATTTAAAATCAATTTAACAACGGGATTTAACAATTTAACAATTTTACTTGCAAATTTGTGCCTCAACACTCATTCAGACATCCACCCACACTACACCACAGCCTAACTAATTACTTTCTTTACTCCGAGCTAACACGGGAAATGGGTACAATAACAGCTTGTAATTGTAAAAGCCCGACCTTTAGTGCTGGGTTTTCCAAGAAATTTTAATGCTTTCGAACAATAGCCGCAACTCTTCTAAAACTCTTCGACGAAAGAATAATACATTTTCAAAATAAATATTTGATTTTATCGCAATTTCTGTAACCATTATTTAAATGAGAAACTTTTATCCCCGAAAAACCAGATCTCAATCTGAAAAATGACATTGTATAAGTAGACCCGGCGCCCACGTTATTTTGTAGAAAAATATTGAATCCACCCACACAGCGTGTAAGTAATCTATTTGCAGATGAGAACGAGGTACCTACGTTGGGAGAAATAATAAACAGACCGGTGATTAAAAGACATTCTAAGAGCTTTTCGCTGGAATATGAAACTTTACCTAACACAGGAAATTCTATACTTCGCTCTTTCTCTATCTATCTCTCCGCTGGCCTTTTTCAATTTCCTATCTGCGTCTCTTAATCTTGGCCCTAGAACGGTTAAATGTTCCAACTCGAGAGACTGAAACCGAGTTCTACAAATTGAGAATCCGTATAGAAGAATATTTTGTCTTTTCATATCTCTTTAATAACGCGTTATATCATCAGGGGCCTCTCCACGACCACGAATATGTTTGCATTCATGGGAGTTTATATAGCTCATTCTCTTTCCCTCTCATTCTCTGCAGTCTATTTTTGAGTGACGTCACGTCACGTTTGTCATTTATGAGTGTGTGGTGCCAATCTAGGCCGTTCAGTTCAAGACCTTAAAATGAACAACATGGAATAAGAATAAGTTCGTGGTTACCCCCAGGCTATATTCGGCCACTGCACGACGGTGGTTTCGCCTTGTGAATGCCACTGAGTCTGACCATGAGCTCTCTTCTTCAAGTCTTTCCGGCCGTTTCTCGCAAGTCGTCACTCCACCTAGCCGGCGCCGACGGTCGTCCTACTTACACTTAGTTCGCCACTCCACTCTAGAACTCGTCTACCCCAGCGGTTAGAGTTCTGCGCTATTTCAACTCAAATTCCATGAATTCTCACCTTTATCAGTGACATAAAATAGGTATATTACGATCGAACTGGCAAAAGACAAACTATTTTTGTGCCAACCTTCACTTTCGCTATTGGACGTGGGAAGGTATTCACGGTACGTTCATACGACACGTGTTTAGTTTACTGTATAAGATAAAATACATCTGCTCTACGAGATAAATTCTACTAACTCACTAATTCTTTATAATAATAATCGTTTTCCTACTTTCTAATATTACATTTTCCACGAACAAGTTCTACATATTATTATTTAAGAGAGAACATTTTAATGGTCATGGAAATTTCCATAGAACGGCCAAAGGGGATTGATTTGGACGTTTCCGTAGACAAGCTAATGATTATGTTGGTTTTAGGATTATTATCAACAAGCCGGGATAATAACTGTAGTAGGTAATTATTATTCCATTGTAATTTGATAAAATTGGGTTGTCTCGGCGACAGCACAAAGCCCGTATTTTGCGCGAGATGTGTAGGTACGAAGTTCTGACACAGTTAAGTCTGGGGGAGAAATGTGGCTTTGACCTAAAACCGGCGTCGCGATGGACAAATGCTCTGCAGCGAGCGCTAGGCTTCATGAATAGATGACTGGATCTTTTAAAGACTTTTCAAAGAAATAGGTATACTGACCTTGATGCTGTATATCTATGAATATCTAATGAACGTATGCAAACACCATAGTAAATTTGATACTAGAAACACCCGATACATATGGTAAATCTGCTATCTATACTCCAAATTTAATAGGTCGTTTCTGGATACACAAATAAAAAAGACCACAAGATTTTTTTTAATCCATATTCAAAAATACTAACAGCTCAAGCGCCTCCTTGCATCTCATCATCAACCCATAACGTCCCACTGCTGGGCATGGGTCTTTCCTCACTTTCGTGAGGAGGGGTTAGGCCATAATCCACCACGGGGGCCCAGTCCGGATTGGTGGATAACATACCTACCTCCGAAATAATTCTCGGGTAGGTATGTGGGTTTCCTCACGATGTTTTCCTTCACCGAAAAGCGAGTGATAATTATGCACATATGTTTTACAGAAACACATTGGTACATGCCCGCATTGGGATTTGAACTCACGACCTTCTGATTGGAAGGCGGACGTTCTCCCACTAGGCTACCACCGCTTCTACCTTGCATCCACTCCTACCTATTAAAGTATGTAGAATGAACTAACATTAATGTATGAATAACTAAGAAATATTTTGAAAGAGTCAACCTGTGACTTCCTTTGCAGTTCTTCTCGAATGGATGTATCCCGACCCTGGTGGTGGAGTAAGTTAACTTTCCTAAGTACTTTCTTGGGAGCGATATGAATAAAGTCCTGTGTTTAGTTAACAGAAACTTCTAGATTGTTTTTATTGTTTTTAGATTTTGTGGGTGATCGATCTAAATTAGGACGCCGCTTGTCAATATTGTAACAAGCGGTGGTAGCCTAGTGGGAGAACGTCCGCCTTCCAAGCAGAAGGTCCTGAGTTCAAATCCCAGCGCAGGCACGTACCAATGTGTTCCTTGTAAAACATATGTACGTAATTATCACTCGCTTTTCGGTGAAGGAAAACATCGTGAGGAATCCCACATACCTACCCGAGAATTATTTCGGAGGTAGGTATGTGATCCACCAATCCGGATCTGCCCCCCGTGGTGGATTATGGCCTAATCCTCCTTACGAAAGTGAGGGGAGATCCGTGCCCAGCAGTGGGACGTTATGGGTTGTTGATGATGATGATGATTGTCAATATATAAATTCTAAAGAGATATATCCACGAGAATACGAGTTTCCGTAATTTCAGCAAATTTTATAAGCTTACGTAATTCAAGTTATAATAAAGTACGTCGCGTTTGTCCGCGCTCGGACACGGTCCGTGGGATTTAGCATTAGCAATAAACAGTGAAAACTGTAAAATAGCATCTTTTATGAATACACCTTGTACATGGAGATTGCCTAAAAAACCGAAAAATAAAAACTGTAAACAGTTCTAAGAAAAAAAACTGTGACGAGAATTACTGCTTGATTCTAGATTTAAACTTAATTTAGTCTGTGAATGGCACTGGTATATTTTTTTATTTGCCTGGGTGACGAGACGAGCAAGACGTTCTCGTGATGGTAAGCGCTACGCCTGCCCATAACAATCACAGTGCTACCCAGAACTTTACATTGTATAATCCTGCGCGGCACTGCACTGCGCTCGTCACTTAGAGACATCGGCTCTAAAGTCTTATATGCCCAGTAATTTCGATGGAAACAGTGCCCTTCAAACCGGAACACAGTAATGTTTGCACACTACTGCTTGGCGGCTGAATATCTGGCAAAGGTGTGGTACTTCCTCAGGCGCTCTCTTGCAGAAGAGGCCTCCCACCACAAATATAATCAAGGGAATCGGAAATGAATTTAAATTATTTTTTCCAAGTATTTTGCTTTATTTCTTTTCTTTTTGCAAATCGCAAACATTCAAGCTTTTAAGTACTGCAATAAACCCAGCAGAGTGCAGTGCTTCTACAAGTGCATTGTGCAGTTGACTATTCACCCTGCCTCCAAGACTTGAGGCGAATAACTCCATCGTTCATGGCCGGCGCTCTCAGAATCCAATTAGGAAATCCATTTCCCCGATATAAGTGGAATTTATGCCCGATATAATTTATTCCGGCTGAAATTTATTTATTCACAAGATGCTCCGTCTTTTGAATAAAGTGATTTAGAAGCAGCGGTCAACTGGGTAGTAACTTGACCTCAAAACGTTTTATAATGGCGTCATTTCGTTCCGTAGTTCTTCGATTGAATGGAACGGTGAATTTTTTATTTTTGTAGTTACAGCGTAAGTATTAAGGATGTTACGGAGCTTCGACTCCGGCTCCGATAAGTCGGAACTTCCGATTGATATTATAATTGATAGATTGCAGTCATGTGCAAAATTCTTCGTGGAAGATTAGATGCCCCTGATCTGCATGGTGAGCTATCACGACTTTTCACCCCTGTCAAATATAGTCGCAGCAGAAGGCACAAGCTGTTCGCCGTACCATCTTGTCGCACAGCGGCGCGCGAACTCGCCCGTGCCTCGCTCCCTCTCCGCACTCAACGCTCTCCTGGACGCCAATCCAGGCTGCGATGTGTATGCGGATGGATGGTCAGATATACTGTCAGAATGCTTGCGTTTTTGTGAAAGAGAGTGAGAGTGAATCTTCGAATGTATATTTTGTAATAACTGTATTCTACTGTGTTTTGTGTAATCGATTGTTGTAATTGGCTGCGGCCGTTTCAATTGAATAAATAAATAAATAACGCCGGTTCCGAATTCGGCTCCGACACTTTTAAATCGGAGGTTTTAGTCGGAGGTCTTGGTACTTTCGGAGTCAATTCATTTAATTTAATTTGCTAACTGTTAATGAAAACATGATTAGTTTTTGCCTATATCATGTAGGTTTATTATTAGCTGAAATTAAATAGGCTGATTGAATAGTGTTTGGTACATTTTATATTATCAAGCCTGCCTTTAACATATTTCTCTTCTGCCCGACTCCGACTCTGCCCCCGACTCCGACAAACCAAATGGAAAAACTCCGACCCCCACTTCGGTTCCGACTAAATCACCTCCGTAACATCCCTAAGTAAGAAACGTAAATAATTGATCCACGCTAGTCTAATATATAAATATCTTTAAATAGTTCAATACTTAAAGTGGTTGGATTCTATTATGTCGGGAAATTTAAAATTCAAACAGTTTTTTCGTTTTTACAGCTACACCGGGTCAATAATATAAACGAGACTGTATTTCGCGCCAACCGTAAATATTTTTCTTTGCTTTTATGTTAAAATATTTAGCACCAATGCACTGTGTCCCGCCATAACCGAATCGAACCTCCTTAACAGGTTTATACTCGTAACAGAAAATAAATATGTAAAATGCACCGCAGAACATGGATAGAGTTTCCAATCATAAAATATTCAGATCCATTCCGTGATGCACGTTGAATAATATTCCCGACGTATGTCCACGTCAGCATACGCCGACAGGGACGTTTATTTTGTTACGAATGTCCGTTATCTGCTCGCGTAATCGGAAGGGGGAGGTAAACGACGGAACTTAGCTTCTAACAACTCAGTGCAACACCAAGAACACTATATTATACGTGTGCAGTATCATGTTAGATAGACCATTGCGATGGCGGTTCAGACAAATGCACAGCAAAGGATTTTAATCGCTACGTAGGGATGGCTTTCATTCTGAAATCCTTCTTGGTTTTATCCTTGTATTCGGTTTTATAATGGTGCCAGTGGAAAGTGTCCTGTTGCTTTAACAATCATTTTCTAAGGACAACATTGTATCAGCCTAACATCAGCAAATATAGAAAATAAGCAGCGCCCCGCGGTTTCCCCCACAGGAGCCGTAAAATTTTACGGAATATAAAGAGTAATCTATTTTCTATTCCAGGGCTTGAAGTATCTATGTACTAAATTTCATCAAAATTCGTTAAGCCGTTTCAGAGTGAAGAGAGGACAAACACATACAAACTTTTATTCGCATATATAATATTTTAAGGAGGTAAAATAATGTAATAGACAAATAAATAAAATAATATATAATTAAAGGAGAAAAAAACCCATCAGTGAGACTGCTGCTCACTTTCCTAAAAGCATTATGTTTCGAGCAAGTGCTAAATCGATGCACACAATTTCCTTGCAAATGACCCATTTCTTATTCAGTTTCAGCATTCGACTACACTTTACCAAACTGCAGTAAATGATGTCTCCAATGGACTGTTAGCATAGCAGTTTGAAGACAATTTGACATGAAGATTGAGCCGCAAATAAGCCCGTAATAATGCCAGGAGCTATTTGTTAACCGACTCCAATTTGCAACGTTCAACTAAACTATTCCTTTACCTCTATATCTACAAAATGGCACGGCAATAAAAAATGTAGTGCACAAGGCTTAAATGACATGTTTAACTTTAACAGGCGTTTAAAATTAGAGCCGCTAAATTGGACCGTATAAATACAAAGAAAAAAGCAAAAAACGGGTTTCTGTGGGTACTGAAAATAACAAATATTCCGGGTCTATAAAATACTCCACGGACATTTAACACGGTTGAATAGTGCCCGGTTTGATGAAAATAAGAAATCTAAACTAAACCAAAACCAAACCCTTTCAAAAAAAATCAAAACCTTCCGAAAAGATTCCTAGCTTCGTAATAGGTGGCTGGATCCTTCCGAATGCCCACCAGTAGAACCGCATAAATATTTGATCAGAGAAACGAATTTGAAAGGTTACCCATCCGTGTCATATAATACCTATATATAGCTCGGAGTGGATTTAACAAGGCATTCTTGAGTAGTTCCTAGCTGTCAATTAGTGTTATAGTTTCCTACGAACTAGTTTTTATTTATTTTCACACCAAAGAACAAGAAGTGGACAAATATAACAACAACAACATAACAACAAGTTATCATAAGTGGCCTCTTTGGGCTTGTGAATAATATCTTTTACTTTGACTCTTGTCCTTTTCTAGTTACAGTCGGTCTTCACCATTACAAAGAACCCGTTAAACTGTGTCAATTAATTCTACCGTAATTAAACTTTAGGAGGTATCAGGCAGTAAACTGATTTTGTAAATAAAACTGACTTCTTAAGTTTGTCAATTTAATTAAAACCTCTGAAGCAAAGGCAAAATATAATTGTTGTTCCAAGATTTGGACGGAGTAAGCTAATAAGCGTTTTGTAGGTAGCCGTATCAGGTTTCTAAGCTCTCGAGTTATGCCAAGATCAATTTAAATCTCTTGGTAAACTTTTTTTGGTTTGATTTTGTTCAGGCTGCTCATGAAAATTTATACCTTACATTTTATTAAGGAAAACATTTTAATTAGAGACGTTCTCAAACTCTTCTAAGCGGCAAGCTAGATATATAAAGCCGCGGATATGCGCTGCGGCAATCTTAGGTATGGGCCTGCTTCGTGCAATTACAAAGTTCACCAACGTGACAGCAGCGCCGCGTTTTAAGATCATGAATGATCTGGGATAGGTTGATACAAATAATGTTGCACCGCAGAGGTTGTGTGGCTATCCGCTTGCCTTATACTTAAATACTGGTCAACGGTGAACCGGAGTGCGAATAAAAAGTGAACCTGTGATAACTTACATGACTTTTACCATCTCACTATTGTTATAAAGGCGAAAGTTTGTGTGTGTTTGTCGTCTTTTCATGCCAAAACAACTTAGCGGATTTTGATGAAACTTAGTATACAGATACTTTAGGTCCTAGAATAGAGCATGTAATACTTTTTGTTCCGTAAACATTGACGCTTCCTGTGGGATAGTAGTTAACGCGGCTGAAATCGCGGGGCGCTGCTAGTACAATGTGTTTGTTTTACTTCTTTTATATTTGGAAATATGAATTCGACGCCTTAATTATAGACATTTAATGTTTATCTATTAATCAAGCAACAGTTTGTTTTTGGTAAAAGGTTTTCAATCGTCATGGTCACCAACATTACTATTATCGTTGGAACCGTTTGTTTTCAGTTCTCGATATTTTGACAGGTGGCGGGCGCCATGATTACGAGTAAACCGATGTTCTTGCGAGTGGGTAGTTATTAAGGGCAGACGTATTGATCTACCCCCTTTCTCTCGCGCTTTTTACGGTCGACATGACGTCACCAGTACTACTGTTGTCAAAGTCACTCGAAACTCGAACTGTTCACGACATAAAACACTTGAGTGTACCAGCCCGCTCACTGAAAATCCCGCATGTTGATATAAAGGCGTACCCCTGGATTTCAGACAGTCGATGGTAGAAAGCTAGCCTTACGATAGACATTTATTTGTTTGAAGATATCAATTGCTTCCCCTACCAAACTCGGTATACAGCAGCGTTCCGTGGAGACTGTTCGTTTGTCGAATGGGTACTAGTTTATTCTGGGGAATAGCCTCTGGTGCTAGTTTGTCAGGCTGCCCGAGGGCCTATGTAGCATGGAGCGTTGGAAACTCGCATTTACGAGAAAAAGTCACCGCAGTCACGGGAGCGAACTCCAGTGGCACATAGTAGGTGATATGTGACACCGGCATCGTTGAACTGCGAAGTGCCACGCGGTCTGCACCTAGATGATCTAAGGCAGAACCACTCAAGTTTACCTTTGAGTCTTATTCAATCTTTATCATGTTAATTGGGCTGCGAGTACAAAGTGTGTGGGTAAGGACTGCAACATGCAAATTGTCTCATTGACAAAAATCCGAGCATTGAAGGAGCATTTGCATATTTTGTTGTCGGTAGCTATATTTAATTTGGGCGCACTACCGTACCTAGCAAAAAGGGTCTATTCGAGGATATTTTATGGTCCAGAACTATGTATCTGATAGCTTTTAAACAAAACTGACAGAAGAATTCCTCTGGCTTCTGGAAAGGTAGTTTGCGTGAAAAGCATCTCAAATGCTTTGCTTGAGTAAGAATTAAACAAAAATACCAAAGAAAACAACGAATAAATTAAAAATATAAGCTACCGAATCATTGAAATATGAGCAAGATTTGAAACGTTATCGAGACGCTTCCAACTTTCAATTCTCCAATCTGGTTTTGTATTACTCAACTAAATAAATTCAATGATTTTAGAACAATTAACAGGATCTGATAAACAGAATATCCAATTTTATCAATACCATTAATATTATCTTACTAGCTGTCTAATTGGTCTCAATTTAGTGGGCGAGCGCTTTGATAACATCAGTGGACCATTTTCGGTCCTACAATATAATCTATGTCTATGGAATCATTTGTCTATTTTCGGTTTCACACGCATCAACTATTATTCCACAGGAACCGTTAATTATTATGGGATTGCCTGATTTAAAGTACCCAAAGGTTGCCCGTATGTCCCACATTAAAATAAACAACTGAAGATTACGAAAAGAACAGATGTGAAATCGTGAGTTCAAACAAAAAAGCACGTTCAGTTATCCCAAATTTTCCATTTATTGCTTCTAAAATTCTGATAGCAAATATTTTAAAATAAAAAATAGTCAAATCGGTTAAGCCCTTCTCAAGTTATGGCGCAATCAAGGGAAATAGAGATTAATTTTGATATTATATAACAAAAAAAAGTTGATACTGTATAACCATTTACATCAATTAGCAGGTATAATTACAATGGCAAACTAAAATCATAATCCAAAGAAAAATAAAAATCAAATAAGTGAAAAAAAATAAATAATAAAATAAATATATAATATAGATAGATTTCATCAAAATCCTATCAGCTGTTATGGCGTGAAGTGACGACCAACACACACACCAACGTGTATAATACATAGCATTTATAATATAAGCGTGATCCTTATTTATTCCTATTTATGTAACGTGAAAAATTATTTAATGTTTCTATAAACGAGCTTCACAGACTTATTATGTCGTACAAGCAGAATGCCTCTCGGCTTAGAAGCAAAATATAATGTGTAAGGAATATGAAGTGGCGAGGCTGTTCAGTGTAAGAGCTTTAGTCGGTTATTGTCGAGACAGCTCGGATTTTATCGCGTTGAACTATAAGCAGCTCCAGTGGTCCACCACGGCTTTAACGTCATTGCGGAGAAGGTTCATAATTACAACACTTTTACAGTGTTTAAACCTGGTAATAGTTCTGATTCTGAGAATGAACATAATTGTATACTGTTTTTAATCAACGATTTTTTTTTATTCGACATAGTGACAAAACGCGTAGGTCGTTCACCTGATGGTAAGCGCTACGTCTGCCCATAACATTTAAAGTGCTACCCAAAACTTTGCATTGCATAATCCTGCGCGGCACTGCACTCGTCATCCTGACACATCAGCTCTAAAGTCTCATATACCCAGTAATTTCGGTGGAAACAGTGCCCTTCGAACCGGAACACAGTAATGTTTGCACACTACTGCTTGGCGGATGAATATCTGGCAAAAGAGTGGTACTTCCCCAGGCGGTCTCTTGCAGAAGAGGCCTCCCACTACTAGACTCGTAAGGACCATAATCGCCTGTGGTTAGCGGCAGTGGTGGGGGCACGAAGACCATCACAACAAAATGAGACAATATTTGCTTCAGAGCTCTACAGTAACAGTTTCACTGCTCAAGAGTACTTCCACTAGTGGTCGGCAACTCTCGTTTATTTTTATTCGCCGACGAAAGTGAGCTAGGGGCATAAAGAAACTTGGGCACAGTTGCACCAAAGTAGCTTCTTAGGGTTCCGTACCCAAAGGGTAAAACGGGACCTTATAACTATGGCTCCGCTGTCTGTCTGTCTGTCTATCCGTTTGTCACCGGGCTGTATCTCATGAACCGTAATAGTTAGACAGTTGAAATTTTCACAGATGATGTATTTCTATGGCTGCTATAACAACAAATACTAAAAATAAGAATAAAATAAATATTGAAGGAGGCTCCCATACAACAAACGTGATTTTTTGCCCATTTTTGCTAGATATTTATAGTGGCAACAGGTAGACGCTTGAAATATTCACAGAATATTTAGTTATATGTTAAATTTAAGAATAAACAATAAAATTCAAATAAATTTAATAAATAAGGAGGGCCTCCCATACAACAAAGTACGGAACCCTTAGTGCGCGAGTCCGACTCCCACTTGGCCGGTTTTTTGCTTATTTTTGCTTGTGCAGGGAGCTAGCCGTCATTGTAAATAGAACGATAAATTTAAATTTCTAGAGTTCAAATACGAGTATTTGCACTACAATTTCTGGAAGAAAACGTCAAACGGCGATGCCAGTGGTTCGAACTGGCCACTTCCGGAAAAGAAAATTGAAGGTACTCTTTTATTCTGTGTTGGCGGTGCATTTTTGCACTGATAGAATATACTGGAAAGGCAGCAATGGAATGTCACAGGATATACTATAATATATACTATATCCTCTAGTACTATTTGCTTGTATAAGAGGATGAGCAGTGATTTTTAATTATTGTGCTACAGATAATTATAAATCACTGTCCATCCTGTTAAACAAGGAAATAGTTAACACTAAAACGATAGAAGTAGTCTACTTGTAAGTGACTTTAAAAAAGACATTAGCTCACAATTCAATGCATATCGACGCTAGAAAGCGTAAACGCTGTAACCTTGAGACGCAAAATTGTTCATCAAACTTTTTTTTTGTTGAAAAAAAATCATAACTCGACCTAAAAACGTAAATTTTGGATATTTGGTGTGTTACATACAAAGCTACAATACTGCTACCTTGGTTATATCCTAAAGTTCCTAGGGGACGTTGAAATGTGGGTTTGTTTCCAAATATGTAAAAAAAGTATTTTCGGGTCGGTCAAAAGGTTACAGCGTTTACGCTTTCTAGCGTCGATATTTTATTTCCAACAGCTTGCATTGCTCATTCCCTGTCAGCTTCACGTTTGAGGATGTGAAGTGCACATAATGCTGAGTGCGCACTAGGTAAATGCACATTCTTCAGAGTGCTTTGAGGTTTAACATCCTGGCAATATAATCCGACAGCGATGAAGTGGAGAAGCGTGCCATTATTCAACATTTTCAACAG
Organism: Campaea margaritaria; assembly: GCA_912999815.1. Taxonomy (NCBI): domain Eukaryota; kingdom Metazoa; phylum Arthropoda; class Insecta; order Lepidoptera; family Geometridae; genus Campaea; species Campaea margaritaria. Next base: position 16,984,442 of record OU538788.1, read on the forward strand.
CCACATCTCATTTCTCCGAAAGCGTCAATGTTTAAGATTGTTTATGTAATAGAAGTTGTTGTGTGAATATCTAACTTTTGACCTTTGTCCACTTTTAGGGTCAAGCTAGAGAGTATCCCGCCAGTTACGACACGCAAACTAGCTGAATGTTTAATAACGGCTTTGGTGGAGTATTTGAGTTCGTTGGAAATAACAGATTGAATTTCTATTATAGGACCAGAGATATTTGAGTACCCTCTACCATGTTTATTTCTTCGTTACAAATTGACTTAGGATACTTTCTGTGGTTACTCGTACATAATCAAAATAGTTTAAGTTCTAAATACATAATGTTTTTTTAAGTCCTTTTTTCTTACTAAACCTTGTTTATACCTGTAAGTATACATAATGTTTTTTTTACTCTTTTCTTCTTGAATGCATATGTTCCGCATCTGGTGGTAGAGTTGATAAACTTTAATGAGCGCGCTCTTGAGGTCCATTCTATGTGAATAAAGTATTCTGAATGCAGTTAGAGTTTGAGCGTTCCTGAAATGATTCCGGCTAAAATAGCCTCCACCCTCTAAGTCTAAGTGGCGTGTTCAACGGCCCAGAAATTTGTAGTGCCCAGTGCAAGCGTGCAGTCGCCATTTAATTAAATACCAAGAGATTTATTTAAAAAGAAAAATAATTAATAAGTTCATACAAGATAGAGAACAACACAGATATTCATATAAATTTCAGTGAGTGGTGAAAAAAGTCAATGAGCGGTGTCGAAAGGACTTAATTGAGCATATTCGTAATTATATTTAATTAGGTACTTGCGAGCGAAATGCAACGCCGATTTACAAATGAAGCCCGGATCACTCCTACCTACGTAGAGTGAACTCTATCAAACAAAAAAAAACATTTTAAACCACATAGCTACCTATAATTACTCATTCATATGTTAACTCGTCGCGTGTCCTGACAATAATTATGTTGAATCATTAATTTTCTTTTGTAACCACATGCCACTCGAGAAGCTAAGCCGGCGCACATGAACGGGTTGCGAACAACGGTGGATAGCTCAAAGCGGTATTAAGTCGGACAATCTCACAAAGAGTCATGCATCTCGACTCGGACAGTGTGCGATGGGATTTAAGTTCACACAAGAGGAAATTACAGGATCTAGGTCTGATGGCCTAGTTCGCTTGTGTGCAATTCTCTGCGTCTATTACGCGCGGAGTACGTGACGTGACCGAAGGGGTAATCTTTCACTTAGCCGCTGTGATTGGCGTACTGAGTGCCTAGAGATCGAGCGAGACTTTATACTATTAGCAAATGTAAAGTGAAACGTCTGTACGTGTGCGTGGTGCAAACAGAATATCTACCTACCGTCTTTGTTAAATTTCGTAAGGACATGGACTATTTTTAAATAGACATAGATGTTTATTTTAAGTTTGTTTCTGTAATCGGTAATCACTGAACATAACGTCATTTTGGACTTTTCTTTGACTTTGAGCACAATATATAATTAACAAAAAAAATACTGAAAAATATTTAATCCTTTAGTCATGAAGTTTATAATGGATATAGGATTTTATGCGTGTAGTCATCGATGGTTACGTATGAATCATTCGTTTTTAACTTATCTCTCATCTCGCTTTAAGCTAAAGGGTGCCTCTGGAAAAAGTTAGAACTCAATGAAGATTGAGAGTCGGTACGAATATCTAACGAAACCTCTTTGAAATACTGTCCATATCCGCACGGACTGGAACTTGGCGGTTACGACAACTGGTCCGCCTGAAAACCGCTAAAAATAGAAACAACGTGTTTACAACATCAATGAATAAAACACTGAACTTTAACTTTAAAAATAAATATAAACTTTATGATATCTATGAACACGGTTATCCAAAAATCCAACTGAATAGATCTCCAATGGGTTGAATAGAAAAGTTATAAAAACGAATCGAGACACTCTTTTACTTTTTTTTTTATTCTATTAAAAAAAATTGGTTCAGTTTTCCAATCTACTGAATACTTGGCCACAGAATGTGAAAAATATGTATGAAAATAAGATCCATATTCTACATATTTGATGGAATAGAATACCCACGTTTTTTGTCAAGGTAGCCTGTTGACACTGGGTCCAAATATTTGGTCTACCTGAATATATTGGACCCTACAGAAGATTGAATTTTGACTCTACTTCTATGGAGCTTATATTTAAATATTTACCCCTAATAGGGTTTACCCATATTATATGTAATACCTGGATGACCGAGCTTTGTTCGGTTTTTTTTTATGACTATTTCTAAAAATGATTCCTAGCTAGATCGATTTATCGCCCCCGAAACCCCCATATACTAAATTTCATGAAAATCGTCGGAGCCGATTCCGAGATTCCATTTATTATTAGATTTTTATTATTATTCCAATTATTATATATATCTAATAATTAAGATTGGAATCTATTTAATTCTTTGAGTGTCGCGCTGTGCCAATATCTTATATCTTTAAACCATAACGGAACAGTTTTTAGATCAGCAACTTTTGTGTGAGTAACATTTGTGAGAATTACAAAATACATTATCCCTACTTATAAATGCGAAAGTAACTCTGTCTGTCTGTCTGTTACGCTTTCACGCCTAAATTACTGAACCAATTACCAACTTAAATTAAATTTGATACAGAGATAGTCTAGAGCCTGAGAAAGGATATAGGCTACTTTTTAAATCGAAAAAGGGTTTAAAGGGGTGGGAATAGGGGATGAAAGTTTGTATTGAAATATGTAAGGTTTCGGCCAAACCGATTTAAAAAATTCTTTCACTAATGGAAAGTTACATTATCAGCGAGTAACAAAAGTTATATTTTATTCCCGTATTCCCACAGGAACGGTAAATACGCGAGTGAAACCGCGGACGCAGCTAGTATTAGATAAATAAATATCAACGTTTGACAGACTTTTGTATTCTATGACTGTCGTTGGCAATTGTATAAACTGGAATATTATAAACGGTGTCGTTTCGTCGTCGGCAAATCGTACTCGTATAATCTGACATTTTACAAACGGCGGCGGCGTCAGTTTGCAATCGCTCGCTGGTATGAAAAATCAATAATATCCCTACCTCCCTACCTATATTATAAATGCGAAAGTAACTCTGTCTGTCTGTTGCTCTTTCACGCCTAAACTACTGAACCGATTGAAACGAAATTTGGTATAAAGATAGTCTAGGAAGGACATAGGGTACTTTTTCATGCGAAAAAAGCATTGTAAGGGTTGAAATAGGGGACGAAAGTTTGTATGGAAGTTTTGTCATTTATGAAATTAAGAAGCTTGAAATTTAAAAGTTCGTGAGGGCGAATCTTCATATTTGAAACATACTTCGTCTTAACACCTAAAACCATTGCCATTGGTAATGAGTTGGTCGCCACCACGGCACACTCGATCTAACTACTTCTCATGTCGCCTATAATAATTATATTGTATGATATTGTACTAGACTAGTCATTAAAAAGATTGCTCATGACTGTTTACTTCACCTTAGTACCAACAAAATTGTTTTCTATATCTTTGTTCTTAGCTAACACTTTGTTAGATTAATTCCGAGTGTACCGCAGGTATAAAATCATATTATAAAAATATTGAAGAAAATTACATTACTCCATCAGTTCATATTAGTTATATAAAGACACAATTTATTTTAGTACATCGATATATCTTTTTAGATACATTGACGTATTATCATTCTAGTAACATTGATGTATTAGATATCGGTTTTTTCCCTCAATTTAATTTACTCCGAATCTGGTGGAAGACGTTGACTTTTATGAGTGGGGTCTGGGGTCCATATGATTAAAGGTTTTTTAATATGACATTTGAGATATATCATTTTCCAATTTTAGATAAAGTAAATTTAGCATCTAATAAAATTATTGTGTAATCAATTTAATATGCCTCTAGTCACTTATACCTGGTGAACGGTATTGTAATGAACCTATAAAATATTAAAAATTGGTTGTCTGTAAAGTTGGATTACGGACGATATTTTAACGTGACGACGTCATAACAAAACATTGATGAAATGATCGCATACTTTTATGAATAAAATTGAATAATTTTTTAATAATAAAATAATAAATACTTGAAATTATACTAGTAATCATGTTTTTAAAATGCAAGAATAATTAACCTGTCAAGAAGAGAAGAGAGATAGATGCGGCGCAAGCGTACAATAAGCGTTACGGGACAATGTGTCAACATTTTCGTGCATGCAGCCGGCGTTCATCGATTTATTAGACGTCGAAAAAAGCGATGCACTCGTGAGAATTTTATCTTTAGCTTATATTTATTAAAGTATGTTTATTCATGTATTTATTTCAATATTAAATCATACTTGAATAGAATACTCGTAATAAGCAAATGTCTTTGTTAAACTAATAACTAACTAATGTATGATACATTGAAATAACTAAAGCATACAACAATAACAGTACAACAATACAACAACAACAATACAACAGTATGTCGAAAACACCCGTATTGATTGTGAGTATATACAATTTCGCATTGACATTGTGTTTCGATCTGAAATATATATCGGAACGGAACGCAATATTACTTCCTACATGCATACCGGATACAGCGCGTGTTGAACCGGTGCAATGGGTACGGAATTATTCAATATTCTGAGATAACTCTGCACTTTCTTACATTGCTGGTACCTAGTTGGCATGTTGTCACAGTGAGTTGAGAGAACGCGGATCCGCGTGTTGTATGAACAACCTAATCTCCATTCTCAACCAATTCAAAATCACAACTCGTTTTAACTGACTTCAAAAAAGGAGAATATTCTCAATTCTGATGTATTTTCTAAGGTTTGTTTCTTCAGGGCTCAGTAATTTATCAACTGATTTAGATATATTTGATTTTTTCTCAAAGGATACTGTTTCTTTTTGGTCCTATGGAAATTTTATCGAAATCGGCTAAGTGGTTTGGTTTTTAAATTAAAATAACTGGAATGATTATGTCAATAAGGTAAACGAAATTTGAAGTGGAGTTTTTTTATTGTGTAAATTTTTCATGCAAATCCTCGTCAACATTGTACAATTTAAGTTCTGTCAATAAAAGGCGTTTAGTAGTAATTCTATAATATATAATCACATAAAATGTGAAAATACATGTTACATGTGAAATGTATTCACATTTCTGACGTCAATTTTGTGGATTATTTTTGGTCTAATGCCGCAGAGCCCGACCACACATCACACCACAGTGTACACAAAATAAAATTTCACTTACATTCATAAGAAAAAAAAAAAAGAACTCATACTATCGGAGAAAGTAATCAATGGCGATATGTAAAAAAAAACTACTTATAACCTTGATAGGTATAATATGTTCTTAAGTTTACTTACAAAGTGTATCAGGATTCAACCCAGATTCTAAGCAACAAACAACAACTAACTCGGCATCATATCGGCTTAGGATCTAAACCTGACAAAAATAAGCCGAGCATTTCTCAAAAAAAAACGTTTGTAAGCGACGCGCCGACAAAAGGCACTAGGCTGAGCGGTTTTGCTAGAATAATCTCTTCTAATACCGATATGAAAATAGCTGCCGCGAACATAGCTAGTATTAAAATTGTGACAAAATAAAAAAGGAGTGTGCCCTAGAACACAAGACTGAAGTAATACTTCTCTTTCTTTATTTTATTGATATTATATAATTTAATTTCATTTTTTTAATGTATTCTAATTCATTTGTATTATTTTTTTAATTATCCCCTCATCTCCTATCCCTCATGCCCGCATTCCAACATCCCTTATCCCCTTATACCCATCCCTTATCCCGTTATAGTTTGTATTTGTTAAGAATTTAAAGATGTTATTGTTACTTTGGCCTAACTGTAAATTAATATTGTATAATGTTACCACATGTTTAAAATAATTATTGTATGTTCGAAATGGACAGGCTGTTGGAACTTTTTTAAATTTTAAGACCACAATATTGTTTTGTACCTACACAGTTTTTAACAATAAACGTATTCTATTCCATTCTATTCTATTCTATTCTTAGCCCCTTATCATTTAATTATGATTTACCTCTCAACTTCCATACGCCTCGCCCAATCACATTTTTCGTAACGCATTCACCAGCTTACTGCCCTAGTCAAGCGTGCGTAAAGAAGTTTTACTTCATAAATTCGGTGAAAACCATATGGAGCTTAATCAGCCGCTTTAAGCGGAAGCGGTGCAACGTATTCTAGTATCCGTGAGAAGTTTTCCAGGAATATAGTTTTCACGACACACAAAGTCAGCGAAAATGTAGCGTTGAAAGCAAAACCCGCGTGCAGCTCTAACTTAATTAGTAACTCTGTCGAGGAAGAGATTAACGCGCCCGTGCACCAGCCCTCGGCCACCGTTGACTCGCATAATGGAGTTACAACTGTTTTTAACTTCAACCCGACAATTATCTTTAGAATATACCTTTAACTTAGCCGATCATCGAAATAAAGAACGAGAGGAAAATCTGATAATGAAAGCGATCATGGAAACTTTTATTGTGCACTTTTTTATTGTACTTTTTTTGTTTGTAAGCTTCAAAACATGGTAGAAAGCTAGCGGGCACAAACAAATAAACATGGAAATCATTTATTGATTTAAGGACGTTAAAACAGACACGGTTATTTTTCAAATATTATTTATGAAGTAAAACTTCTTTACGCACGCTTGACTTGGAGAGTAAGCTGGTGGATGCGTTACGAAAAATGTGATCGGGCGAGGCGTATGGAAGTTGAGAGGGAGATACAAGTTAGGTATAATAAAAAGAGAGAGAGTTACGTCTCCTATACTTTAAAAATATACTTTATGATCAATTTTTTAAATATTTTTTGGAAAAAATTTTTAGTTGAAGTTTTACCTTTCCTATGTGTCTCGGCACACATTTCGTTTTTTTTTAAACATAATGGCTTAGATACACAAAACACACACACATTACTTTACAAAAAATTTTTTTTTTTTTAATAGGTACCATGGCCGATAGGTTGTTAAGCTCCAATTTCAGGATATCGATAACGGCTTAAATGTCAGTCGATAGTTCCTGCAACTAGCTTTCAGCCTTTAGTTTTCACTTTGTCAGATATCTATAACCTTCGACGCAAGTTGCTGCAAGCTTCATCAATTATTATTGGCAAGTGATTCTCTTTATAGTGATTTGTTGGTCACTGCACATGCTTTATTTTAAGGTTAAGAATTTAATAGTAGCTACGTACTATGTTAGTTGTTTATTTTATTTTCAGCCATGGTCGTCCCACTGCAGGGCAAAGGCCTTCCTACCCTCCTTCTATTCCTCTCGGCCCACAGACTTCTGCGGCCTATATGACCAAATTATTATTATAGAATAGAACGGAGAGAACCTCGGAAACGACTAACGGAAACCACTGGATGCTTTAAGTTAACTTTAGCTTTGTTGTTAAGTTTATTTGACCTACATGGAGAAGAAAGCCTGAGACACTTAACGGAAATAGAAACATTGCATCATAATTACGGATTTAGATTCTTTAAATCTACGCTAATAATTAAAAGGGATATTACTACATATTTTAAGAGTAGTAACCACTGGGCCCCGTGGTAGATAATAGCCTTTCCTCCTCTTGAAACCGAGGGGAGACCCGTGCTCAGCAGTGGGACGATATGGGTTGATGATTATGATGATGATGATTAAAAGAGTTTTAGAGTGTTTGTAGAAGAGATTATTAATATAACTAAGTACCGATCAAATGCTAAGATTTCTTTCAGTAATAGGAAGCTGCATAGTCCGTGATTCCTAAAGATTAATATTTAATTCCGGGAAATTGCAGTTTCTGCGTAACTCAGGTATTCAACTTTGTGCTTGTGACATAAATAGATTTGCTAGAAATTTGAAATAAATGAAAATTTTGATTTATGCCGTTTCTTAGAGTGCAACCAGCCATGATAGATAATAACTCTATATTGCACTCCAAGAGATATAACTAAGAAAGGTATAACTAAAGTTATATAAAGGCCTATGGAAAGTTGAAATATGAATGCAAACTAGCTTTTTTTTTATTTGACGTATTGACTAGACGAGCAAGTCGGTCATCAAATAGTAAGCGCTACGCCTGCCCATAACATTTACAGTGCTACCCAGAACTTTACATTACATAATCCTTCGCGGCACTGCACTGCGCTCGTCACCCTGGCTCTAAAGTCTCATATGCCCGTTAATTTCGCTGGAAACAGTGCCCTTCAAAGCGGAACACAGTAATGTTTGCACACTACTGCTTGCCGGATGAATATCTGGCAAAGGTGGGCGGTCTCTAGCAGAAGAGCCCCAAAAAGCCAAGTAACTTTATTTAACAATCAAATGGCAACTTTAGCAAAATCAACCATCATACAAAATATAGCATAGGTGCAGAGGTCGATAGGATATTTGCAATTAAGGGGGCGACAGTGTCAAAGGGGCGCGAGGAGACACCCTGGGTCTCCGTCCGGAACAGCTAGCGCTGATTCAACTTTCACAACTTCCGTAGTCTAGTGCATCTAATAATATATCCATACAGATAGTAAAATCTTTGTCTGTTTGTTTGAAACTTTATCTCGAGTAAGTTCCGAAATGGTATTTAGGAATTGGAACAGATATTTTATTTTACATTTTGGTGAATATTACATTTCGATATCTTGTAGGGTTCAGGAGATTTGAATATATGTATTTATGACTTAAATGTTAGCGTAGTGAAAGCTGTGCCATCATCAAAAAGGTTAGATAAAGAAGAAAGTCATTCTTTACAATATCCAAATCTAATTTTAAACTGGTCCAAAGCTATCTCAAATTTAAGCGCCATTTAAGGGTTATGAAACGTAATTTTGATAGTTGTCATAGTTTAAGTGGCGGTTGTGTAAATAGATTTTTCAATTAAGTAGTACTTTTAACATCAACATTTAAATTTTAAGTGGAGATTCGATTGGCATTTTTGTATAATTAATTATATACAATTTTGTCAGATAACTGGGATTTAAATATTTGTGGAGCGTTTGAGTATTTGGGCACTGAAAATGTGCTTTATTTTGCCTACTTGCAATTAATTATTTGAGGGGCGAAATCGTGAGTGTGCGTGCTCATTTGGTTATTGGTTTTTTGCGGTTCCGTTTGCGTTCAAAAGGAAAAAGGAACCTTTATAGGATCACTTTGTTGTCCATCTGCCCGTCTGTCTGTCAAGACCCTTTTTCTCAAGGATGCGAGAGTCTCTTTCAGCGGTGAAAAAATTTAACTCGTTTTTAAGCGAGTGGTACATACAGCGCCACGGAGCAACTGTCTCTGCACTTGTTTTTAATTAAAATTATGTTTTTGATTAAACTTTTGTTTTTAATTAAACTTTTGTTTTTGATTAAACCTAGATTGGCGTTTGACCTCTATCTCACCTGATATTAGGCGACGGTGCGCTGCCTATTCGCTCCTATCGTCTACGAGCTCGGAAGGGACGAAATAAATCGCAATTGGCATATAATTTAATTTCCCAGCGACTATTCATAGGTCATTAAGCCCAAAGTTAAATACGAGCGTTGTTGGTATCCAGTTCGGCGTCGTGATTTAAATTTCAGAGTTTAAATCCCAAGTGAAAATTTTACTGTTGGATTTTTTCTGAATGGAGAATTGAGATTGATAAAGGTACACGCAGACGACACGATCGTGACATTTGTGGTACAGTCCGTACAGTTATTTGTAATTATTTTGTTTTTTCTTTCAGTTTATACACTCTACGAAGCGAGGAAACTGTTCCATTAGCGGGTACTGTATTATACATTATTATATGGCTGTCCTACGAGCAGTGTAATGCCGTTGATGTGTTCAAGAAACGATGGGTTGAAGTGCTATTGCCTATACGCTGCCTGTCGTGACAAGCTCGTTAGCACGAGTGTACGGTGGAAGAGCGGGAGTGGAGTTTTAAAACAAATATGAAATATGCCTTTTATACATTTAAATACTGTGTTGTGGCTCGGTGAGTGCTGAAGGAATGAGAGTTCATTAAGTGGATAGAAAACCAAAAAGAAAGATTTATTGTGTATGTGGTAGGTTCGTAGGACAAAGAGAAAATTTAAGAGGAGGGAGAAAGGAGGGAGGTCTTAGCGGTAAGGGGGGCCAAGAGAGCAGTTCTGTGTGTGATATTTTTGTCTTGAAGTTTCGTTTATTGATAATGTATCAGCAATATTTCGTCATAATAACGAAGGATGATTGCAAGACTAAAAGCTTGGTTACTCTTTTTGCATTTGCAATGCAATGTTTAGCAGAAATTATTGACCTACCGAAGATTCGGTTTCAGTTTTGAACAGTTTCAGCCAATAATCGGCAGTATCTTCGGCCGCAACAAAACTCAATGTTTGTAAATTGACACTAATGTAACAATTTAGAGTCAAACAAAATATCAATGAACATCTACCCGCGGATATGATTATGTTGCGTGCGTTATAAATTGGAAGTTGGGACATGTTCAGCAATTTTTATAATTCATTGTACGTCAATTTTGTCCTATTTATTGAACACAGTGGTATGCAAACATTTTCAATGATCTAGCTAGACGATTGCGAGTAATAAAGTGACGATAAACGCAAGGCCACGCTCTCGGCGCGGCGCTGGGCGCTGGGCGCTGGGCAGCTGCTAGTATCCATTTCAATCAGAAACATAAACACAGTTGGACCGAGGAGGAATGAACAACGGATTTGGCGATAATTTTAATTACGGATTTTTTTTCAAACGCTGCTATCTGTGGCCAGCTTTGCCAATGAAAATGATTGACTTTTAATATAAGCAAACTCTTAATAAATCTTTTATAAAAATAATTTAAGACTCAAGATCTGAGATCCTTGTTGTATTTTTTATTTTTTATTATTATTTAACATGTTTTATTATTATTAAGTTAGGTATTTATATATTAATGTTTTATATCTGCCGAGTAAACGTTTTTGGTTTCAATGAGTATGTGAATATTTGAACTTGGTCCGTTGACGGATATAATAGGTATATCTGTCCATAACGCTTCGGCCAATTTGAAGAGCGAAATGAGTATACCAGTTGCTTAAAGACGACCAACGCGCACAACCTTCCGCTTCCGGCGTCCGACCAAGGCGCAAACTAAGAAATAAATTGCGAAAACTCTTTTCGTATTGACAATTGACTCAGAGTTTACCCATTAGGTAGTAAATTATATTGACACGTAGAGGTCCTTAAAGGTCAAGAAAACGACGGCCTCGCAGCAAACGAACGTAGGACAAATTGACATTAGACATTGATCGAAAAACTTGCGAAAACTGATATAAGAAAATGACTTATGTGACCCCTCTCTTTCGGTAACGACATCAAAGTCTCGTTACCCAGTCAAATTAAAAAAAAAACAGCTAGATTAAAACCGTAATTACAGTAAATCCGTATTTGCATTTATTGAAATTAAAGTGATCAAGCGATATTACAGGTGTGATTTACTTCGACGCTTGCATATTGGACGAATTATTGTCCAGTGTCAGGTCACACAAATAAGTTCCGTTCCAGTTTTACCCTCGTTGTCATTCATAGTGTAAAAAACATAAAGTTTTGAATGGGGCGGACAGCGGCCTTCAAACATCCCCACGCTGGACGAAAAAAGAAATAATAACCCACGCAGCCGTTACGTAGGTAATGTTCGAGACGAGTACAGAAATAAATTCTGCGTAAACGGTAGCTGGCTGCAATTAGGTTTCGAGTGCTTCTGATAGATTATATAATTAATCTGTATCCACAGTTACCACAAAGTAAATTTAAATCTGTAATTATTAATCAACGTTGCTTTATTAACAAGGGCGTGCTCTGAAGCGATTTATATTATAAAATTTATGAGTGTGATTAGCGATTAATTTCGAATGATGGAACGTCCTCTGGTTTCACAGTCCGTCAGGTCGCCCAAGGGCCTCGGACATGGCTTAACGACAGCTATCAATCGCCAACATACGAAACTTTCACGTGCCCTCCGAAGGACGGAAGCGATCCTATCTAATGTTACTAAAACATCTTAGCTTGTTTTAGTTCTGAGATAATCAATCATCATCAATATCATCCCACTGCTGGGCAGGGATCTCTCCTCACTATTTCGGGTTAGGCCATAATCCACCACGGGGTCCGCTCCGGATTGGTGGATAACATACCTACCTCCGACATAATTCTCGGGTGGGTTATGGGTTTCCTTACGATAATTTCCTTCACCGAAAAGCGAGCGAAAAGAATACCATCTCCAAATCCGATGGTAGAGTCATATAACTTTCATAAATGCCCATTTCGAACCCAAATTCCATTAAATAATGATATGTAAATTAATTATTATTATAATTATAAGCCCGAAATGGAATACTGATGTTATACTCAATGTTCGACAAATACCTACACGGCTCTATTAAATAAATTATAATAAGATTTGATACATTTCCAGAAATAATTATTAAGCTGGAATCAAATAAAGTAAGTAAATGTAAGCTGTTATATTGTGTATAATTGCCGACTCGGATATTCGAATATCAGATTATTCCTATAAAATGTATGTAATATTTTCCCTATTATTCTTTGCAATACGCCGCCCGAAGAACAATATGAATAAAGGGATGCATTAAATAATAAGTACCTGGATGACCGGGTTTACCCATATTATATGTAATACCTGTATGACCGAGCTTTGCTCGGTATTTTTTTTTTATGACATTTTCTAAAAATGATTCCTAGCTAGATCAATTTATCGCCCACGAAACCCCCTATATACTAAATTTCATGAAAATCGTTGGAGCCGATTCCGAGATTCCAATTATATACAAGAATTGCTCATTTAAAGATATAAGATATATATAATATTTTTTATTCAATCCGAGTACGAAGATGTTAATTATAATAATTATGATGGTCAGAAATATATGAGCATCTATTTATTATAAATTCCAAGGGAAATGTCTGCAGCTAAGAGGCACTTTGTAAGCAACACGCGTATAGTCGCTGACAAAGTGAAATTCACTGTAATTCGAATTAAAGATTGACAATATGATTTTGTCACCGACAAAATAAAAGAAGAATAAAATAACATAAATGAAGCCGTGGCCTACACAAACTAAAAAAAAAAAAAATTGAAAAAACTAAACTAAACTGCAAAAAAATCCGTGAAATACAGTCGGAGGCATCGCAATTTAATTTCAACTTTGTACTGCAACGCCTACGACTGCATTTCACGATTCAATTTAGCTCGCAGTAAGGTTTTTTGTTTTTTTTTTTCAATTTTTTTTTAGGATTCCTCAACCCAAATAACACATTTAAACATATAATTTGTTTATTTATTTTATGTAAGCCTCTTTTAAAACACTTTATTTTGATACCCCTCTCGTTTGGTTTTGAAGAATAAAAATTTTTGAGAAGTTGGCCCCTAAAATCTGCCATGTTATTTTTTTGTAATTGCGCAGTAGGGTAAAAATGTATGTGATAGTCTTGTAAATAGGTATTAGGGAAGGTGGAATTATTGTATTATTAGGTTTAATAAAACAAAAGAATTATATAAAAGAACCTTTAAAACCCTTTTTATTATTGTATTCCTTCTTTTTATGATTTTTATTTTTTATTTCTTTTTATTACGAAGAAAGGACCACAAATTAAACTTTTATAATTTCCAGGAATAAAAATCATGAAGTTTTATTTATTCAAAAAATTGTGTAGCATCTTCGAATTTTTAGGAATGAGATCCATTTTTGAATAAAACATGCCAGATAGGTCACAATAGTTTGTTTTTTCTAACGGTGGTGATATAAAATTAAAAAGTCACAAATCTACAAATTTCGTAATATTTCTTTAAAGTAATATAACCTACTTTAAAAAATAATTGTTAAGGTTACATTTGAACTGGTAATACCGCTCGTGTCAGTTTCAAAAAATAAATTGACGTTTCTATTTAAGTAATTTAATTAATTATTGTTTAAAATATCTCCCAATGATGCAGAGACGTAATAATAATATTACCAAAAGCGACGTTACTGAACCAGGCCAATCTAACCCGCAATAAGCATTATTGTAGTTCGTAGAAATCGCAGCTCTCACATTTCCCCGAAATTACGAAAGTCTCAGAGGACGTAGCGAAATGCTACGCCAATGCTACGGAGGCTACGAATACCTATTCATACAATCCTTTAAATATTTTCGGACTTCTCTAAATATTTTAGAATTTTTCTAAATAATTTCGGACGTCTCTAAATATTTTAGAATTTTTCTTAATATTTTCGTGTATTCGTGGGAAGTCACCAGTCACCAAAACAAACGCTAACGCGTTAGCTAACATAATAGCATTGCAAGACGCTTCTCGTAACCATAACGGATCTAGCTTAATCATGAATGGAAAAAGCTCAGTAAGTCCATTCCCGAACACCTGACACAAACAAAAAATAATTCTGCGAGTCTCAGTGTTTTTTTTTTCACACAAAACAAACATAATAATTTAACAATCCTGGGAACGGGCCAGATCCTGATTAAACCCCTATCGATTTAACTGTCCCAAAAACCGCAGCCTTAATTCCGTACGGTGGCATAGTAAATTTCGGGAACTTGCCAAAAATTTACCATTTCGGGCCGGGGGCTACCTACTGACCCATTATATAATTTTGGTTTGACAACACGGTTAATAGTTGCAACTGTGCGAGCGGTCGGCGTCAGTGAGCGCGAGACGGGCCCGTGGCCGCGCGGAGGGTGGCGGGTAGCCGTGCACTCACCTTCCTCGGTGGCGGTTGCATGGTGGCGTTCGCGCGACTCGTCTCGTCTCGTCTCGTGAACTTGGGCCGCGATCGCCGCGAGCGACTCCAATCGATGGGGTCGCGAACACGAATGCCGCCCTGGCTGCCTCTCCTACTCCCTGTCCCTCATTGCCGCACACAGCATGCGCGCATGCGTTGGCAACGCACGCTAACTCCACGCACACTACTAACTGGCATTCGTGTAATTTAGACCAAAATTAGTTTTACTTTTGCTAGATGTAACTGGCATGATCCGAATCGTGCTATTTTTTTATTATTATTTTTTGTGTTTTTTTTTTTATTTCGGTCTTTTTATATTATATTATATCCGAACGTCTCGAGAAAGTCCGAAGGATTCTAACTCGGCAGGGGCGTGAAAATTCGGCATAGGCGCGGGAGGTGAGGCCGAGCGACCCCTTGGCATACTGAAACACTCCACTGACACACAGACAATATCGTATACCTACCTAGAAATTAATGTATACACACCGCCAGACCCACTGCCAAGCGATAACCAATGTATCTAAGTACTTGGTGTGCTGGCATTTTTCTGCAATTAGGCCGTTTATCTGCCCCTTTTCGCTGTCCAATATAAGCACAATTTTTTATCATATATATTTTATTTTATCTGTCTTAGCTTGTTTGTTTGTCCAAAGAGGACTAGCCTTTGACGCCGGCCTCTGGCGCCAAAGTTCGTTAAGCCCCCCAAGGGCCCCTAATGTGGCTTAACGACTGGTATCAATAGAAAACTCCCGGGACCGGCGGCTTAGCGTGCTCTCTGAAACACAAAGCGATGGCAATCCGCACATAACTTATAAAATTAAGTCATTACTGCAAGGCTTGGGATTCAAACCCGGTGT
Source organism: Campaea margaritaria (assembly GCA_912999815.1). Lineage (NCBI taxonomy): Eukaryota > Metazoa > Arthropoda > Insecta > Lepidoptera > Geometridae > Campaea > Campaea margaritaria. Next base: position 17,000,062 of record OU538788.1, read on the forward strand.
TGTTGGGTTGCAAAGCGCACAAATTACCGCTCAGCCACCACCAATCCTAATTCCTTTACGCTCCAATAACCAACTCAAGAAATAAAGTTAAACACTCCGATTTGAACAGATCCAAGAAAGCCGAAACCAAATTTAAAGCTAACATTTTTTCTTTTTAATTTTAAGTTCTAATTTGTAGTAATGTGTCAGTGAACGCCGTCCCTTCATTATGACATTTCATTAAAAAAAACATTCTGGGACGCAATCAACAAATCTGATTGGAACTGAGGAGGTGCGTACGGCGTGTTCTTTACCCTAAAGTGATCACTTGTGGCCCAGCTGTAAAATGTCCGCTTCACAATCTGACGACACCCGGGTCAAACCCCGGCTCGATGAAGTAATACGCATGCCCATAACAGTTACAGTACCACCCAAAACTTTGCATTACATAATCCTGCGTGGAACTGCACTGCGCTCGTCACCCTGAGACATCGGCTCTAAAGTCTCATATGCCCAGTAATTTCACTGGAAACAGTGCCCTTAAAACCGAAACACAGTAATGTTTGTACACTACTGCTTGGCGGATGAATATCTGGCACTCTTCCCCAGGCGGTATCTTGCAGAAGAGACCTCTCACTACCTATCCGATGCCTTACCTCTGAAACGGTAATGTAAAACATCGAGATTAAGCCGGCATGTCCAAAAACATTAAGGACATGTCGGGACATAGACCTACACTGCGCCAGCTTGGTGGAGTATGGCTCATTTTCTCATGCTGTCCCAACAGTGGGAACGTTCGAGTACCCATATGCTGAGGATGACCATAATTTGGGAATCTGGAAAACCATTATTATGTGTCTTCTAGACAGGCATGCGTCGCCGACAATCGCGTAAAACTCAAATGATGTACGTAATTTAATAATACAGGACTTTTTGTTTACAAGTCAAATACTTGTAAACAAAAAGAAGAAAACATAGAAAATAAAGAGTTAAACCAACGAGTAACTTTTATTATTTGAGTTTGAAAAAGGAAATTCGCACAGGAAAAAGAAAATCCATTTACTCTACCAGTGGTTTCGTCATACGCTTGTCTAACCGGCAACAAAAACCATCAAGCACCGTGGCTCGTGTTATGGTTAGACAAAGCCATAACTACTAAGCCTTCACCAGACAGCACACTCTCCCCGAAGAAGGCACAAAAAGTCACCTAAATATTTTTAAATCTGCAAAAATCATCTAAATATACAATTAAAAACTCGCCCGGACACAGAAAATGCCCAAGCTAAGCCCCAGCCGACCGAGAGATTATATAACAAATGGACCGAGGCTACAACAGTACGCTGGTTCCACGCCGGTCCTCGATGACATAAGACAAACCTCAAAATGCACTTCTAAAATAGCTCGGACTCACTAAACGTACCAGCCCGGGCGGGACGACCAAGTTTTTTACAGTTTTAACAAACTTTTATAAACAAAGTTTAATTACAAAGAACATTTAAAATTAAAATATTTTAATTAAAACTTGTCCCATACATCATCATCAGCCGGAAGACGTCCACTGCTGAACTTAGGCCTCCCCCATATATTGCCACAACAAGCGGTTGCTAGCTGTTTGCATCGAGCTGATCCCCGCGACTCGCACCAGGTCGTCGGTCCACCTCGTGGGAGGACATCCCACTCTACCTCTTACGGCCCGTGGTCGCCACTCGAGAACCTTTCTTCCCCAATGGTTATCGGTTCACAGCTACGGCCTGCCCACTGCCACTTCAACTTGTTAATTCTTAGAGCTATGTCGGTAACCTTTGTTCTAATGCGGATTTCCTCATTACGGACCCATAAATAGCATACCAATCATCTCAAAATAACAACAGAATAAGCACAACAATAATATAAAGAAAAGAAAAGTAAATAAAAAGAATAATAGTTCCAGTCATAATTTAATTTCATATCAAATCTCATAAGCAAAAATGTTGTCACTCGATCATGTATGTTACCTACTACCCTCTCAGTAAACTAAGCGTTGTTCTATAATATAACCTTAATAATTACTCGAAAAAAAACGCTAAATTATGCTTCTAAAGTAATAAAGGCATCTACAATGAACCATTTAATCTCCGTGTAAGCTTAAACGTTGCTCAATATCATTAAAGCAGGCGTCAACTTATAGTTGAGATGAGTTTAGCATTGCGCTTTTGTATCCAGAATTATTAAACCGACACTTGCCTCAGAAGCGAAACTAAATTTAACATCTATCGCAACTTAGTTTATAGTTCGTCCCTGTGTTACATAATGCATTTACCTGTATGAAGCAGTATTTGATCAACAAATGTTATTATGCTCAAGCTGTTCCTACTGGATTCGCATAACTCCCCTTTTGTAATCGCATCATTAGTAAACTGTAGTGCAAAATAAGATTACCTGAAAAATGTTATAGCTACATTTACGGCAGATAAACTTTAAAATAAATTATATCCCCAATATGAAAAGAAGAATTCAGTTTTATCGATGAATGCAATCGGTTTATATTACCACTTCACCTATTTCTCGCCTGCTGCGCTGCGTTGGATAGCCATAGTCACATAAGCGAGCGCGTTTCACTTGTCGCTGCCAAGCGCGCCACACCCGCCCGTATCTATAACTAGCTATAAGAAATAAAGCGGCCTTCATACGTACATTTTTGATCGCGCTCCGTGGAGTGTCGTCGTTCCGAATCACATGTCATTTAGCGCTCTAAACCGGTGGTTCGGAAGCGCTCCGAACCTATCGTTTATAATCATCATCATCATCGACCCACATCGCCCACTGCTGAGCACGGGCCTCCCCATAATTTCGTGAGGAGGATTAAGCCATAATCCACCACGAAGGCCCGGTCCGGATTGGTGGATCACTTACCTCTGAAATAATTCTCGGATCTGTGGCTTTCCTCCCGATGTTTTCCTGTACCAAAAAGCGAGTGATGATTACGTAAATAAGTTTTTTTATAGAAGCATATTGATACTTGCCCGCACTGGTATTTGAACTCAAGACCTTGGAAGACGAACCTTCATCGACTAGGCTACCACCGCTTACCCCTTACTCTTTCGTTAAAAAACGAGTGTGTTTTAGAGCACTCGACTGAAGTAAAACTTCGGCTTGCACTGTGTGTTAGATATACGAAATGTAACTGGCTATGAGAGTGAATTTGTCAGCTCGACCGAAGTTTCAAACAGACTGTCTATGCAGTGGCGTCGCGAGTGAGCAATGTTGTTCCTCCGCTTCTTTTCTTCGCTGCTTTTACACACACTTCGAAGTGCGCTACGAAGCACCAGACTGGCCAGACTGCCGCATTTATCATTTGAATGGCGAGTTAACTCGCGAAACTGGCGAGTTAAGTCCTTACAATCGTTTGGCCAGACATTACTAAATCTTCAACTTTCTAATTTCTGTCCAAACGACTTAACCACGAAATAATTAAACTCGTCAGTATTGTAAGTTAACTCGTCGCTTAGCTAATGGTTTTGTAAATCAGCATAAACACGTACACTTCGAATCCCGCGACGGAGTGGCGCGTGGTGTTTCGCGCGCTCCAAGCTTGTACCATTACATGTAAGGGTGGTGCGCGTGACACTGCGGGCGCGCGTTTTTGTGAGAATATCAAACTGCAACCTTCCTCCTTTTTTGAACTCAGTTAAAAGGTAGAAACGAGTTCTTCTATTTTTAAAGCTTTTATTTAACTTGCATGTATGTAAGTATGTTTGTACTAATTTCACCGTATCAATAAAAAATAGACATGGATAGATTCAATCATTCTTACATTCAATACAATTTAACGCCTATTGAAAGTGGACACCATTTCGCTTAATCCGAATTTCCGTGGTTAAATTGCTTGAATAGAACTTTGAATAAAACAATTCAAGCTCTCGGTAGAGAGGTTTCTTGGTTCTGGGTCACAACCGGCTGCTCCCAGAGCAGCGCAAACGAGTGAATGATGGTAGGTACCTGTATAATATCATATAATCTATACTAATATATAAAGCTGAAGAGATTGTTTGTTTGTTTGTTTGAACGCTACGATCTCAGGAACTACTGAATAAACAATTCTTTTTGTGTTGAACAGTCCATTTACCGAGGAAGGTTATAGGCTATATGATATCACGCTACGACCAATAGGAGCGGAGCATCAATGAAGAATGTGGCAAAAACGGGAAAAAAATATTACTTTTAAGAGCTTTAATATAATATGATATAACCCGCTAATCTGCGATGCTTTCAGTGCCGCGACGCTCGCCTCTCGGGTTTCTGAAGATAGCGGTGCCTTCACACGGCGGAGACAGACGTCAAATTAGCGATGATATAATGGTGGAGACACGTTGAAAGCTCGAAACTCAGGCGGCTGTCTATTTTAATAAATTTGATAAGACCTTTCTTGCAAATGGAGTTGATTTTATAACAATGACAAGACAATGTGAGTGAACACAAGGAAAATTTAAATCTATCGTCAAATTACCTACTTAGGTTATAAAAGCGTATTATGAAATCAATATTACTATGTTGATGACATAGTTGCTTAGAGTCAAACTGCTCAGGCGTCTCCTGGCGACTACTTACTATAGCATTTATTTTTAGTAACATCAATTATTAGACATTAATTGAGAATAATTAACCGACGAATTTCGGGTCGATTTTCTCGATTGGATGTACTCCGAATCCAGTGGTAGAGCCAATTAACCTTTATTAGTCCTCATGTCTTGGGGCTCATGTCAATAAAGACTTTTAGACTTATAGACTTAAAGACTTAAAGACTTAAAGACTTAAAGACTTAAAGACTTTGGATTTAGGAAACAGAATTGTCCGTACAAAGAAACGTGTCACAATGCAAAATGGACTAGCTTGATTTAGCTTTATTTAAGTATATATTTAGCAATAAACTGCTGTGTTTAAAATCGCTCTCCAGGACACCATGGCTATCTTATTTCAGTTATTTGACGCTATATAGCAGCCGCTGTTTAATTAAAATCTAAAGCTACAGATAGTGTATAGAAATATTGAAAGAAAGATAAAAAATCGATCGACTGATAATTTACAAAAAATTGCCACATATAAAACCCGAGTGAAGAACGTTTCGGCCCGTTCTCCGTATTAAGGATAACGTACTCGTCTGAAATAGCCTAAAATACCTATTTTGAAATAACAAATACGTTTCTCTTATCGTAGGTAATGGAATAAAGAAGGGAATTTGATTTCATCAAAACTTGTTAATATAAAATCCTAGTATCTTCTTACGATTTTCTATAATATTTCTATTCTATATTTTCTTAGATGAGATTGCGGTTAAATACTCGCTAAGGCAGTAAAAAAACTACAGGTTATTAGTCTCCATGTGTCAAAGAACCGATTTCGTAAAACCGAAATTCATGTTGTCGCCATAAAAAAAGTTATAATAAATAAATTATTTAACAAAATTAGAAGAATACTTTCATTTTATAGTGCTTACATTAGTTGTATTTGTGTGAAAAATCTGTTTTTATTGGCTTGTACTTAACTTTGTGTCACGTCTCTGCGTACGCGAGTAATCCTCATTAATTACGGTTGAGGATGCAAAGCTTCTATTCAAAGTCAATCAGCGACGAGTTACGAGGCGAGACGAGCGAATTAAGTTCTTCATTTATTATTTACATCGGTTTCTCGATTCTATCCTTTTTATTTGACTGAGCGACGAGACTAGCAAGTCGTTCACTTGATGGTAAGCGCTACGCCTGCTCATAACAGTCACAGCACCACTTACATTGCATAATCCTGCGGGGCACTGCACTGTGCCCGTCACCTTGAGACATCGGCTCTAAAGTCTCATATGCCCAGTAATTTCGCTGGAAACAATGACCTTCAAACCGGCACACAGTAATGTTTGCACACTACTGCTTGGCGGATGAATATCTGGCAAAGGTGTGGTGGTACTTCCCCAGGCGGTCTCTTGCAGAAGAGACCTCCCACTACTTATGTGACTTTGCCAATTTGAGTCACCATAACCTACTAGAAGGACATTTTACCTATTACCCACCACATCATCCCATCAGCTCACCACTGTCTCAAATAATTCCCCAGCATTAAGGTTACCTACCACACCAGAGTCCCAATTGCAAAACGTGGAAATTGAATTACAAAAATATATCCTGAATAGAATATAATATAATAGAAAACTCTTTATTGTACACCAGAAACAAAAATAAACAGAAAAAATACAATAGGTAAACAAGGGTAGTACAATGGACGGTCTTATCATTGAAAGCGATTTCTTCCAGACAACTCCTTCCTATGAATGGATGGTCAACTTCCTATGGATGGACAGTAAAAAATATTTTTCGATAGTAGGGTGGCGTACTTGCAGTATTTAATAAACACTAAAGGTGGTGGTTTAAGATTATTTACTGTCCAACAATAGCTTTGAAAGAACTAATTTTACAAGAACACGTAATAATGGAACCTACGGAGCCGAAACGTGGTCACTCACAATGAAACAGATCTATTAGTTTAAAATCGCCCAGCGAGCTATGGAGAGAGCTCGGAGTTTTGCTGAAAAACAGAATCCGCAATGCGGTGATCCAAAATTTATCAAAAGATTAGCAAGCTGTAGTAGCAGCAGGACGGTCGCATTTGTAAAAGAACCGACAACCGATGGGATAAACAAGTTATTATGTAGAGACCGCGTATAGGCAGATCTAGTGTAGAACGCCTGCCGCCTAATGGAGTTATGACTTTCGGACGGTTGGCAAAGACTGGATGAAAAAACCGGCCAAGTGCGAGTCGGGCTCGCGCACGAATGGTTCCGTACTATTATCTATAAAAACGGGGAAATTATTTTAATTTTATTATTTGTTTTTAAAATAAATATACAGGGAGTTACATAATACCCTATAAAAAACCGGTATTCGGGTATTTTCCGGGTCTGTCCGACAGACATGGTCAGATATTCATACCTACCCACTTTTAGGTGAGGTGCGATATTAGGTGAACAAAAATTTAGAGTCGTCCCAATTTTCTGAGACAAACATAGTTATACTTTTGTATGGGAATTTTAAATCCGATTTATTCAACCTTTGCACACGTAAAACAATTCACATGCTTGATCGAAACAAGCCTGCTGAGTACTTAAAGGGCCATTCTGTAACATCCTGTGTAACTAAATCTTCTGTGAATATTTCAAGCGTCTACCTGTTGCCGCTGTCAATATCGACCAAAACGCGCCAAAAAATCACGTTTGTTTTATGGGAGCCTCCTTAAATATTTATTTTAATCTGTTTTCTAGCAGACAGACAGACAGCGGAGTCTCAGCAATATGGTCCCGTTTTACCCTCTGAGTACGGAACCCTAAAAAGGGGGAGCCGAAAATCGGGCTCAGTGGCGTTTATTACGAAAGGATTATTATTTTCAGTTGAGTTTATTATCTTCAGCAGTGGACGAATTTAGGCTGACAATGACAATGAAATAAACTATAATTATAATTGACAGAAAACAAAAAACTATCAGTTCAAATAAATTTATCTGTCAGTAAGAAAAACGCTATTCGCAAACAAAGTAGACCGTCAACACAGACAGACGTCGAATCACGCAAGTGTAGATTTGCAAGAATGGCAGGGACAATCAATTGTATATCTATTGAGTCCATTTGTGTGCGCAAATTGGCTCAGACTTTGAACTCGCTAAGCGGCGCATGCGACTGCATGTGATTGATTTAGGTCAAATGTATTTCACGTCATAAAATAAAATACTCATGCCGTAAATTGTTGTACCTACCTGTTAAGAAATATATTTTATCGGCCTAAGAAAGATTCTACCCGAGAATCATTTCGGAGGTAGGTGTGTTATCCACCAATACAGTCCAGGCCCTTGCGGTGGGTTATAGCCTAACCCTCCTCATGAAAGTGAGGGGAGACCCGTGCCCAGCAGTGGGATGATATGGGTTGATGATAGTAGTAGTGGGAGAAAGATTCTAAGTATTTTAAACACTCAGTCAATTCAGTTCAAAACCACCTCCCGTCTTTAAATCCGAGCCAAAACAAAGCTCCATGGTTAAGCTGTAGGAAGTTTTTGTCGTCACCCATCTGAATGCTCGTGCCACCTAGAAAAGAAAAGAAAGAAAAAACATTTATTTACCTCAGGCACTTTATTTTTCCAATCAAATTATAGACGCTTTGTGAAAATTCCGACAAACCCGGAGATCGGCTTCGGTCGAAACCATCCAGGTCGTTTGCCTTCGATAGACGAATGGGGAGTATTTTTCTTCCTGTTTTCGTGTCGCATTTTTCAATCCCCATGAACCAGCCCCGAATATCATTTGTGAAGAGTGTTAGGTAGACTACACACATTTTTTTTTACACTAGGTAAAAAACATCACCTGAATAAGGTAATAGTCATTAAGGTTATGTTTATAACTGAATCATCCTCATCATCATCATCATCAACCCACAACGTCTGAGCACTGCTGAGCACGGGTCTCCCCTCACTTTCGTGAGGAGGGTTAGGCCATAATCCATCACGGGGGCCCGGTCCGGATTGGTGGATAACATACCTACCTCCGAAATAAATCTCGGGTAGGCATGTGGGTTTGCTCACGACGTTTTCCTTCACCGAAAAGCGAGTGAATGGACTAGATAAATTCAACAGAAAAATATTGTGTAGCACTGGATTACGTCATTGCAGTCTGGCTAATTCTGTCACTCACTACAATGTTTCAAGCTCAGTATGCCCTTTTCAAGACCCTTTTTTTTACCTGGGGAATGCATTACTCATACCACCAGACCCGGGTGAGGGCCGGATGGTTATGTGGGACTCCCCCGCCAGCTAGTCTGGCGGGTATACCCTCTAAACCCCAGGGTGTTCCACCGGGACGCCTTTGTTGTCGGGGCTACGGGTGCGAGAGTGGACTTCCGCGGCCCCTTGCCCTTTTCAAGACCCTGCTCCAACCCATCGCATTATTGTGTCTGTCACCCGTCAAACGACGTTTGAAACATCGATACGAAGGAAGATTAGGTACCTACACTTAAATAGCGTGGCTCGATTCTAAACGAACTTGAAGCCTGGTATATCTATTTATTAGGTACATAACTCAGTGAAGTCATGTTAGAGGGGATAAAAAGTCCTTCTCAAACAATGGCTCTTGTCAGCGCGCGCTGCTGCGTAGATGTTACCCTGTTACGTCAATCACTCCATCATAAAGGTGCGAAAAAAAAAAAAACATTGGTGTTGTTACTCAAATAAACGCTATTGTTCGATTCAAATGTGCAAATCCAGGGGATTTCTAGATATCAAAATTAGCGATCTGCCAAATCCTACTAATATTATAAATGCGAAAGTTTGTAAGAATGTATGGATGTTTGTTCGTCTTTCACGCATAAACTACCGAACGGATTCGAATGAAATTTGGAACACAGATAGTTTATAACCAGGATTGAGTAATATGGTACTTTTCATCCCGATTATATGTTCCCGTGGGACAAACGGAAACTACGCGGGTGAAACCGCGGGGCGCAGCTAATCTATACTTATAAATAAAGAGGTAAAATTTGTGAGCTTGTGAGGTTGTGGGGGGTAACTTCTGGACCTACTGAACCGATTATGAAAATTCTTTAACCAATAGAAAGCCACATTACTTGTCTACTAGTATAGTATTACTAGCAGCGCCCCGCGGTTTCACCCGCAATTACCAGTATTTACCGAACCGTACCCTTTTACGGATAAAAAAGTATCCTATGTTCTATTCCAGGACCTAAAGTGTCTCAATACTGCACTAAATCAAAATCCGTTCAGTCGTATCAGTGCGAGAATAGTATACAATATTGGTATGGTCGGTCGACCGCAGCTTGGGTATATTGGCTGTGACCGCAGTGTACGATTGTGCAATTCAAACAAATACAAACCAAGAGGTGTGTTTAATGAGTAGGTATACCATCATGCGACGTGCCCATCACGTCAGTTGCATAAATTATCAATAAATAATTATACCGTGTCACGATCGCGCATAGACCCTGACCCCTAACTGAGTTTTCACGTATCTGGAGGACCTTGGTTCCTCAAACACTAGACTCAGAGCAAACACCAGCTGTGGTGGTTCACCTTTGGCGTGCGCGAGAATGCCATCTCTATTGTCGCAGTTGGGCCATCCGCCAAGGCTTGGAAGCCGTCATTACTTATTCAGTGACACGAGTCTACCTGTTTGCATTGCGCTTCGTCTCGAGACCTCAGACAGACTAGGGAAGTACTTACCAGCACTCGCGGCATCTGCGTTCTAGTTCCGAACTTCTGCTCGTCGCTGCAACCCCTGCCACCTTGCATTATTTCACTTGAACCGTGTTTAGTTTTTAAATTCGACTTCGTATTTATCAGTGTTTTTTAATTAGCCTGAGTGACGGGACGAACACGTCGTTCACCCGTTCGTAAGCGCTACGCCTGCCCATAACAGTTGCAGTGCCACCCAGAACTTTGCATTGCATAATCCTACGCGGCACTGCACTGCGCTAAAGTATCACGCCAGACATTAAAGTCTCACATGCCCTGTAATTTCGCAGGAAACAGTCCACGTATATAGATACGTACATACGTTATGTATATATACGTTATAATATAACTTATAGGTACGTAGAATTACTACTAGCTCCTAGTCATTGTCGTTATCCCACAGGAAAGCCCACAAAAAAACATTGCTGATGTCACTCATTAGTTTTTTTTTACCTATCGCACACCTTTGCCAGAGTTTTATCCGCTAAACAGTACAATACTTCTAATTACTGTTTCGGTTTGCAGGCCACTGCTGTTTCCAGCAAAATTAGCGCAGCGCCGCGCATTTTTATGCAATACAAAGTAATGGGGTGGCACTGAATGGGTGCAACTGCATGGGCAAGCGTGCCGCTTACCATCACGTTGAACCTCTCATCCAAGGACGAAACAAAAACTCGGGCGTACGTTTCGATAAGTGAACAGTTTTTCTAATCGTATTATATATAGTAAGTGGGTACTTGTTTCAAATCGTAACTAAATAGATAAAACTCACAACATAATTTACCAGAATTACTGTCACACGGTGTTACAATAATCGTAATATAGAAGGTACTTGATTCCAAGATAAGCCGTAACTAAATAAGTGAATAGATAAACTCACAACAAACTATACCAGAAATACTGTCACACGGTGTTACAATGATCGCGCGCGTCCAGCGACCACGCGCGCTGAATTTGTTAATGGTCAGTTAGCAAATCGAACGACGTACCTCTACCTACCTATTTATCAACGTTCAAATAGGCGATTGAGTCGTTTGATAAGCTGCACTCAATCAGGCATTATCTCACTAATATTATAAATGCGAAAGTTTGCGTGTTTGTGTGTTTGTCCTTTCTTCACGAGTGATTCAAGATTAAACGGATTTTGATGATATTTAGTATGTAGATACCTACTTTAGGTCCTGAAATAGAACATAGGTTCCTGTGGGATAATAGATGACGCGGGCGGAACCGCAAGGAGGTGCTAGTGCTTAATAATATTGTGATTACTAGTACAATAATGATTTGATAAGCGCATGCGGTAATAGAAATTCAATATTACTAAATAGTTCCGCTATACTTAGGTGCGTTATCGTTCAAGGACCGAACTTTTTGATTACTGACGGTGTCGTCACCCTGAGACATCGGCTCTAGTCTCATATGCCCAGTAATTTCGCTGGAAACAGTACCCTTCAAACCGCAACACAGTAACGTTTACACTTTACTGCTTGGTGGATAAATTATTCCCCAGGTGTCTTTACCTAACTATAGTGAGATTCCCTATTTAAAACTTTTTGTACAGATTATAGAATGCAATTACTTAGTGGATATTGTTTTAAATAACAAGCAGTCTAAAGCCTACGAAGACCCGACTACGGATCTTTCAATGTAAATGAAACCTTTATCTATCTACCTACTTGATACGAACAAAACAGCGTAGCCTACGTCAGCCGGATCTCAATAATGAATCGATTGACACCTCTATTCGTCAATAATGAGTTTAGGGGCTATAGTGAACATACCTACCTAATAGTTTACAATATAACGTACATACAATTATATCTATCTCCTGCTAAATGTATGACTCTTCCTTTGGACTTTAAAAATGTTTTTAATGCAAATTAAAAATACTTCTTGATCATTAAATCCATATTATTTTTATGTTTTTCCCTATGCTTTATATTATAAATTCGCAAGTAACTCTGTCGGTCTGTTACGCTTTCACGCTTAAACTACTGAACCGATTTAATAGGAATTTGGTACAGAGATAGTCTAGAGCCCGAGAAAGGACATAGACTATACTTTTTAATGCGAAAAACGGGTTGCAACCCTCAACGCGAAAGTGATGGGAGACCCGTACTCAGCAGTGGGACCTTATGGGTTGATGATGAAGATGAATACCTACTTATGCAGTAGGTAAATGAAAATATCCTTAGACGATGTTGATAAAAAGGGTTTTTTTTGACTGAGTGACGAGACGAGCATGTCGTTCACCCGATGAAAAGCGCCACTCCTGCAAATAACAGTTACAGTGCCATACAGAACTTTATACATTGCATAATCCTGCGCGTCACTGCACTGCGCTCGTCACCCTGAGACATCGGCTCTAAGGTCTCATATTATGCACTGTAATTTCGTTGGAAACAGTGGGATGAATACCTGGCAAAGGTGTGGTACTTACCCAGTTGGTCTCTTGCAGAAGAAGTCTCCTAGAACTAGATAATAGCTCCACCTAGTGGCAGTCACCGAGGTTTAACCATCAGCCCCCCGAATCTATTTCTAGCGCAGTTGTTGCCAACGACACACACAGCACTAGTTAGTTCAGCCTCCACCCGTAAGATGAAGCTTTTGTAATGTTATTTTTACCAGTAGCCAACAACAAAGACTAAGATAATATTTTAAAATAAACAATTTAACAATGACTATTGTATTACCTAACTTAAGGATTTGACCAGGACTATTCCGGAAATTCCTCTAATCTGTCCCCCTCGAGGGAGTTTCGTATTATTTACCGGAAATCGCCTCTCATCAAATCGAGCTATCTCAAAATAATGGAAATAGGTGCTTGCCTACTTATTATTTTATAGGTAAATCTGTGATATCGGATTGCGAAATTCTCGTTATACCGATAGTACCTACATTTCAATCTCAAGTAATTTTGAAAAGGTAGAGGAAAGCGTATAATATGACTCGGGTGCGTAGGGCACACGAATTATAATAAAAAAGAAAATACTATACTCTGTCCGCCTGTCTGTTGGCCTTGCACGGTTAAGCCGATCTTGATGAAATTTGGTATGGAAATAGTTTGATCCCTAGGACAGGAGTAAGGACATACTATGATACTTTCCTTTGCAATCATGAATTTCTATTCAACTCCCATACACTAGACGGCCGGTGTTTGTCTTGCAACTGCTCGAGCGGTCTTGACTGTATGCAGTCCTTGCACGAAACGATCGGTCACGATTTCTTCAAGCTGTATGGTTACCCGCGCTAAATTAAGAGACTGCGAAAACACGCGATAGCGCAGACGGACGGAGTGGCGGCGAAGAGTAGTCACCGGTCGCAAAGCTCACTGAACGATGCGTGGGCTTAAGGCCGCCTGTGTATTTGCTATTCCAATTACAGTCGTATTAGTAAGAAAATTAAGCTGAATTTAAATTATTAAATCTGTCGCTTCGGAGCCACACCGTCCGTCTGCGCTGACCCTACATAATATTTTACTTTATAAGAACGGACTGGATTTGTTACAATTCGAGAGTGGACATGAGCTGCTATCACTGGACGGGTGGATATGTCAAGGAGGCTACCCAAATTAAACCATGATATATTTTCATTCACTTTATTGAATGGTTACACATTACAGACCGGATAAAAACAACAATCTACTAAGATCGAACAATGGCAACTCATTCAAATTAGAGAAGTAACGTAGAGTAAAGGTATAGTAATTATTAAATAATTCGTTTCTAAATGTAGCATTACACTTTAAAACATCCACGTAAATATAGACTTGCAGCAGTAGTATGAACCTCGTACCCGACAGTCTACGCCAGTTCGCCTGGACTCGCACTCTTCGTAAGATAAGATAGAACAACCAATAGAAAGAGATATTTGATCTAAAAAATTTATTAATGAATGAGGCGACTATGTGCACATTGAAAACACTTGTTATTTGACAAGACCACTTGTACAATATTTACAAAACCCGCGTAGCATACAGTATACCCTCTGCGGTCGCCGGGGCGCTCGCGTCGCCCCGTGCGCCACCCTCTTGCACCTATCTTTACAACACTCTGTAAGTCTGTACATAAGTAGTTTGTACAAATTATGCTTAAACATTAGTAGGTAATCTATTGCTCTAGTTTAACACAATGGAAATATTGTTGATCATAATACTTATACTTATAATGGTATAAGATGTTAATCTCTTATTGCTAACACTTGATTATATCGACTACAGCATAAATAATATATGTATTGATTTGTCTTAACTCTAATGACTGGTACGAGACGGTCAGCCATGGCTTTATATCTAACGTCGAGGAGCGCGCGGTGGCGGCGGGGGCGGCGGCGCGCCGGCGCCGGCCGGGCTCCACCGGCGCCGGCGACACTGAAGCTACTGGAAAACAAAGCCCCCGCGCCACGGCAGCCGCCGCGCACACCGGATACAATATACAAGTAAACGGCAACAACACACATTCTGAATAACGTCACTAACTATACGAATACAATGTAAAATACAATTATTTCATACAACACTTTGAATAAAGATTCAACACTCATGTAATTAAAACACTCAATATAAGGTCACGCTTAAAGCACGAAAGTATAATCAACACGACAATAGACTCAATAGACTATTCTTCATTTGCAATATGACAAAAAAATAAATAATCATACATACGTCGATATTAAAGAAAATATTAAATTTATCAACAGAATAAACGATGCAAATATTATGTACATTGATTATTTTTATTCCCTGCAATTGGAATCTCAAATACAAAATTATATCTAACACTTATCGTTCAATATACATAAATAAATAAGCAAATCACAGTAACAAGGTAATGATCGACACAGAAATCTGTTCTAATGTGATGTGTTTGTAACGTTCAGGCGAACCTGCGCGGTGCAGTTTGTGCGATGCGCCCGCGCCGGTGGGCGGCGCTGTGTCCGAGCCGAGGACTATAGCGAGGGATTGCTAATGGCCACATTATACTCGTGTTACCTAAGAAATAAACTAACATCTACGTTATTTCAGTTTAGCTGTCACATTATTTCTATAGACATCCATAAAGAGTGTGGCTTCGAAAGTCGGAAAACACATGTCATCTATGTACTGACAAACGCTATGGGCAATATATACTCAAGTACAACGGCTACAGATCAACTCGATGCTACCTAATTTAAATATTTCTGTGTAAAGAATTTCAAAAGTATTTAACTTATAATTACATTATATTAATATTTACAAATTCAAGAATGACGCCACAAAATTATACATGCCTTAACAGACTCTAGAGTATGATACTTTAAGAAATTGTAGAAACAGAATCATATTAGACATACATACCGGTATGTAGGTACGTCAGAATCTGATAAAAATCGACGCTATGAAGCATAATATAATATAATATTGCGATATTCGCATGGTCTATGATTAAAACACACTAAATCCTTACATTACTTACTTCTTATTTGGTAGGTAATTTAATAAAAGATTCAAAATTTTCATTACGTAACGATTAAGCTCTATACGGGGTTTAATGGAGTATTTTGACCACAGACCATGGTAGTCATTGATCGTGCGACAGGCGACAGGTTACGAGTTTCTTTATACTAAGACGTTACTCGTCGGAAAAACATCGAACAATAATAGAAACATGTAGGTAACATGTAGGTGCATGCAATTTAGTTGAGAATTACTATTAAGAGTCAGACATGAATGAATCGTGGCGTGGAAATATGTTATACTTATAAAACCAATTATGGATATGATTAGTTGTAGATCTATGAGTAATGAGTTAAAATAGCTGATTCTAACTGACGCACTTTTGCCGATAGCTCAAAGTCTACACAGATAAAACCAGATGAATGATATATAAATCCAATATTTTAATTTTTATATAGACACAAGAGCTAGTTCACACAGGTTCCATCGAACAATCTAAATGTTTCACTTATTGAACAATCAATGGATAATATGGACACCAATTTTTTTTTTAAACTTCATTATTAGAACAATTATTACTTTATTACTATGTGTGTACTTCCAATTTCAATGATGAAATTATTATTATATGGTTTTGTAGTAATTGGATTCGGCTGCGCAAATATAGCCTTGGAATAAGGTATGATAAGTTTTTAAATACTATTATTATAAGTTTATTAATGAACTAGCTCATTCCCTCCGGACTATCGTCGTTTACTTTTTTTTTTTAATCGTTTTATTTTTTACAGTACTATCGATAAAACTCGGTCAGTTTAAAAAATAGACATTACTTCTAACTATTTACACATGCCACAACATATTTCCTACTTAAATTCATCGTTACAATTATAATATAATTTTATGGTAACATTTTACTTCAATATACACTCAGTGACATTGTACCATTATATATTACTAATGATAAAATATTGGTCAATAGTAAGCAAAAAACCTAGATTTTCAAGCATGATACATATTAATAATAAGAATGGTTAATGAATTGACCTATAAATATAATTAAATGCTCAATCAGTGAATGTGACATTTCGTAATGTAAGAGAGGGAATATTTTACATTACTTCAATGTACCATACATCTACAACGAAGGCTTAGGGCCGCATACAAGACTATTTATATGATTACCTTATACAAGCGCAAGTTGGAAACGCCGAATCAACAAGTTATCAATTACATGATATTTATTATTTATTTATTTATTTATTTATAAATAGGGAGTGAGGGTGGGTCATTGAAATGACGTTTTCTGGATTTGTTGTAAATTAACCTCCAACAAGGTAAAATAAATATTTAGCTAACCAGCTGAGCACGGTTTAGACATTGGGCTATCTATTAGGCACTAATATTCGCGATCAACGTCACGGGACAACGATATTTTACTATATATGGAACACCATAACAATAACAGTTAAAGCAAGCAGACGAATCAGTAGAAACTATTGAACACTAAAACTCTGATAAATCATTTACCTACATTTCAATCTATTATAACGGCACAGGAAACACTAACTTACAATATGTACTATAAGCAGCGACAAAATATAAAAGTATAAAAATTAACCCATATTATATAATTATAGTTATTATAAGATAGACATGCGCGCACACACTTCTAATTGAACGTAATAATATTGCTGTATAATAAGGCGATATAATAAACAACTACTACCTACTCAAGATATGGATATTATTAGAAAGCTCCAAACAGGATGCAAAAATTGCAAAATACTTGTCCTTGCTAATCGATAACCTTAACATTCAAGTGAACTAAGCGACCAAGTACGAGACAGAATGAATAGTTCAGTGGAACATCTGGTTCAAGGCGGCCTGTTGTCTTGGAAGCTTACTTTAGGCCAGTCTTAGCGTGATTCCGCAGCAAAGCACTATTTGTAACAGTGGCCACAGCACACCGTAATGCTGACATCAAATTTTTGTACGTTACCAAAACTAACGAATTACCTACGCTCCTTATAGAGCGACAAAACATTTATTTTAAAGAACACGTGGTTCGGTTTTCGTGCATTTACTATTGATTTCGGCCATTTTTGTCTGGCGCATATTTAAGGCAAATGATAGCGAAATGCTGCGTGCGATGTGCCTTTTCATTAGCTATCGCGTGGAAACAAATGTCACTATCCGCTATACACTAACGTGGCTGAACCGATGCCCTATCTCATGCCCCTAAACGGTTACCAAGTTTTATTGATAAGCCGTTTAACAATTTTCATTCATTTCATTCATTCGTTTCAGTCCTAAAACGATCAAGTCTTTTGCAACTTTTATAGCAACCTTAAAATATACTTACGTTACTAGAAAAATATAGCATTAAAATATTGCTCAAAAAGAAGTTATAAGTATTTCACAACAACGATATTATGATAGCTCAGTTGGGTATTACAATTACTCACAACAAATGTTATTGCGATTATTCACAACAATTGTTATTGCAATTAGGAACTTAGTTGCAAAATAACTCTCCAAGTGACAGATATCGCAAGCATATTCACATCACACAACAACCAGTTATCTTAGATGTAATAAGACGACTTGCGATAAATGAGCGTCAACGTTGACGGGTCATCATATATCATGATAGCAAGTATATGCTACTACTTTAATAGCTCCATATCATCATTAAATATACTAAATAAGGCAGATAAAGTAAAGCTCTATAATGAAGGTAAAAGCGCTAAAGAGCATGTGCGCTGTATCTCTAGAAATAACAATAAAGTAGTATTTTCGTTAACAACCATGCACTAAAATCTAATCACCTCTACTGCCACATCAACTAGACTATTACCGGAGTATTACCGAATATTGCACAAAATATCTGTTCAACAAACATTTCCAAATATTAACCAAATTGATTCTCGTATAATAAATTAATTATGTAACATTTTATCTTTATCATTTGAAGACAACGTAATACATTTTATACACAGAGTTCACAATAGTTTTTTTTTAAATGTATTCGTTAGATAACATGGTATATTTTTCTAGCTTATATTGTCTATGGTACTGCGGTAGGAGTCCCTATTTATTGTTCCTATTATAACGGGAGTGGGTCTACGGAGCTCAAAATGTATTAACAGACGGCTTTACATGTCATTTACATACATTTTGTGTCAAACTAAACCGATAGTCCAAATCCTGCAATGTAAGTGCACACTTGCGGAATTGCCCCTCATATATATTATTGATGCGTAATAGAGTTTAAATTTGATTACAGTTTAAAAGCGTATTTTGTTTGCCGCTACACCCTGCGGGATGAGCCGGCATGTAATCAAATGTAAACTTTACATAATTACGGTAATAACATTAAGTATATTATTATTTTCTGTATATAGTACGTTCTTAAAAGCGGTGAACAAAGCAACAGATGTATAGATATAATTAATTCAACTCGTTTATTTCTCATTTCATTTTTAAACTCTCATGATCATCAATGAACAGGTATAAATGTTTTCATGAACAGGTATAAATTATTCCATCTTTCCATAGTAATGCCCTTGATACGTAACATAGCTCTTAAATTTCTTTGGGGAAACAACTATTATTAACATGATAATATTTGTATAATGGTAGGGGCCTGGCTGTATAACAATAATAATAGTCTCTGTTTATTGTTAAAAACAAACAATATTGATGTTTACCATCTTCTTAGTCAATATTAAGTTTACTAGCAAAATTAAGATTGTCATATCAATTGAACCGTTAAATGTTTTAGTTGTCTCAATCGGTCATAAATATATCTAGTTAGGTGTATTTAATATATTTCTTTATGGACAAGTTCTCCTCTGCTATTATGATTTTTGGAAGAATTAGGTTGTTTTTTTGTTGACAAATCTATAAATTTGGAAGACTAAAACCAAAACCTCATTATTATTACCAAATACAGACCGGTAAGTTATTGCATATGGAAAATATTGCTTCGGACACACCACCTCCATACAAGCAGTCAAGAAAGAATCCTTATACGAAATTGATTTTGCGAATAATTTGAAACGGTATTTTTTAGTCCAGGAGTTTCTTGTGTGCTTATTATGAATGAAGAAAAATTAATAAACCTTAGTAAAAGACAATGTCCATTTTCGAAGGATTTCAGTATTGATGTTACACACTTCGTTTATATACCGTCAGTCTTACTCATAAAATAATGCTTCTCACTCGTTAGTAGCGTTCCATAGTAACGGGAGCCGATCACAGATGTGGCCTCAGTTACTATTAAAATTTTTAATAAATAAATTTTAGTTAGTACTTGATTTTATATTATTTATTTAATGACATCAATTTAATTACATTATTAAACTTCAAACTAACAAACTAACAAAATCACTAACCAGTTGATCGTTGTCGTCCATGTTTCGCGACAATAAAGGCATCTTGGTTTCTACGTAATTATATCAAAGGTACTTTATCAAACCCATAATGAGCATTTTAAGGCTAACGAACGATTATTCAATACGACTATTCATAAATCTTACTTTTACTAGCTTTTATTGCTTTAATCACTTATTATAAACGAGACCGTGTGATTTTTAACTAGAATTACAATTATTATTATAATTAAATTAACTGTAGGATGTTAACGTAATAAATTTGCTTGGCTTTTGACATTACATCAGTTTTAAACATGTAATGATATTTAATTTTCGTCTTATTAAAGTGTGTTTGTTTGTTATTAATCCCACCCTATATGTATGCCAATAAACACCATAGGAGGGCAATAGCCTGTATTAGATAAGTAATCCGTAGACGCTGATTTAGGAAAACCTCACAAAATGGACAGTGTCTTAATGGAAGCCCAGCTCCGTTGAAAAATTTGAATCAAAACTAATCTAAATATTTTATCCATAAATAAAGGTCATAATCTATTTTATTAGTGCCCTTGTCTAATTAATTGACCATATGTAAAAAGTCGGTATATTCATTTAAAAACTATAAGCGAATGTAATTTTTTGCCAAAAATACTTTTAATATTTCACTGGAAACTAAACTCGTACATTCATTAGAAAATATATATTTTGATTGTATAGGCCTACTCAGAAAACTACCCTCCACTACTAAAAGCACATTAATCTCTCCTTAACCGAATCAAATGAAAAAGTTCCGTGTAAGGCTTCCACCCCAGCTGCCCGCAACCGTTGTTGTGACGGATATTCGCGGTCTATTTTGGCTCTCTCTTATGGATAAATGCAGAGACAATATGAAGGAGTGTGTCGTCGGCTGCGATAGGAGTTGCTTCTAAACTGTCGCAGCAACCTCGAGCGGTTGCAGAGTAATATATTTTGCGATAGCGACGAATTCCAATATAATAAATGACAATTTCTTTACATATATTTCATGACAAAAATTAATGAGATTCGATATGAGGCACAAAGTAAAACAGTAACATTAACAAAAATATATGCTATACTATAGTAAGATTTACTTGCGCATCACATAATGCACAAAATTACACTTCTTAGAGTAACTTTAAGTTAATCATTGAGCTTCCGATTTATACAAATAAATAATATAATAAGACTACATTAATATTTATGTAAATCATTACAGTTTAGAATATACAGTCAGTATCACTATTTCAGTTTCACCGTGCTAGATTGCACGGTCACGGTACACGAGCGCGTGGTGCACTTAACGTCGGGCGCGCGTTGAGCGACGCGTGTATCACCTGACGTCAGAGTGTTCGTCTGGAGCGGGGGCGGGCGCGGCCGAGGGGGACGCGCCTCCCTGCATCACGTAACTGGAGCCCTCTGTGCGCGCCAGTTTTAAACGGATCGGCGTGACTTTGGCGGTTCGCACGTTGCGCGTCGCACACGCCGAGTCCGCCGGCGCGGGCGAGTCCATGGCCAGCGGGTCGAGCGCCGTGGGGTCGAACTCGAGCGGGTCGACCGTGGGCTCGGGCGCGGCGGCAGCGGCGGCCGCCGGGCCCCGGCCCACCGCGGCGCTCATATCCGGCGACGTCGCGGGTCGCTTCTTTTTAATTATTAACTTGAGAGCGCTTTCGTTTTCACTATTGATCACTTGTAACTTTGCCGCTTTTCTCTCCTTCTTTTTCTTACGTCTCTCGCTCTTGCTAGATTTGTGTCTCTTTGTCTTCTCGTTCTCCTCGAAGTCCGCCATCACCATCTTGCGGTACTTCATGCTCTCTCGGCGCAGGTCTTCGAAGCTGGGCTGCGGGTGTACGACCCGCTTCTTGGGCGGGCGGAAGTCGGAAGGCTCCTCTTCGCTCACCTGCCGAACCGTGTTGGCGCCGATTTTTATCTTGAGCTTGGGCGCGACAAGAGCAGCGGCGGCGGCGGAAGCGGGGACGGCGGCGGGGGCGGCGGGCGGCTCGACCGGCTTGGCGGAGTGTCGGCCGCGGCGCTTGTGAGCGGCCTGTGTGGCGCGGCCCGCTAATGTCGACAGCTTCACGTCGTCCGACGGGTCCACGTCGTCGTTCATTGTCACTTTTAGGTGCCGCAGCTCGCGCGACAGCCCACTGTTCACCTTGCGCTTCTTCTTCTCCACGATCGGCGGCTCGGCGATTTTGTAGTCCTCTCTAGTGGGTATGCTCGTCATGGAGGCGACGGCCTTTGGTATGGTGATAACGGCGCGCGTAAGCGGCGAGGGTACGGCCGGCGGCGGCGCGGCGGCCATCGCGGCAACGCACGCCGGGTCGTTCATGTTCATGTCCTGCGTCCAGTACTGACGCAGCAGCTCTTTCTTTCGCATACGCCGCAGATTTGTCGAGCCTGACGCCGCGGAGGCGGCCGCGGCGGCGGCCGCGGCGGCAGCGGCCGCGGCGGCGGCGTTGGGCGGACCGGCAGGAGACTCGTGTACGGGCGCGGGCGGCGGCGGCGGCACCGGCGTCGCGGAGGTCGTCGAATAGTTCGCGTCCAGGAAAGGGCCCTTAATCTTGACCTTGAGCTGGTTCCGCGAGTCAGAGAGTGACACCTTGGGTGGATAGACGTCGAAAGGCGGCGGCGGCGGCGGCAACGGCAGCGCCGCAGGCAGCGGACGGTGCTCCTCCTCCAGGTCGGCGAGGTGGCGCTCGGCAGCGGCGGCCGTGTACCCGAGCAACTGTCGGTGGTATAAGGCGGCGGGCGGCAGCAGCCCTCGGCCGTGGTACGTGCGCATATCCACAGGAACCGGCAGCAGCGCCGCCATGTGCGCGAAGACGTGGTCGTCGGGCGACTCCCCGCGCCTCTCCGGCGACTCCGACTGCAAGCGGAGACTGGCCTCTCTCAGTTCTCCGATCGGAGTTTTCTTCCTACCGCGATGCGGACTGTGTACACGCGGCGATCGCGACGTGTCTTTGTAAGAAATTTCCAATCTCCGATCGTCTCGGACGTCCACTGATTTTCGCCTTTCACGTAACGCTTTAAGATCTACACCGTCGTTTGCTATCTCCTCCTCAAAGTCGTAAACGGTGCCGACGAGTTTGTTCCGTATGGAGTCACCCGAGTAGTCCACCGGCGGGAACGGGTGCGCGGTGTGGCCGCGGCTCTTGGACCGACCTCGGCCGCGGTGCCCTCTGGTGCCCTTCTGGCTAGACCGCTTGGTACCTTTCGGCGCATCGATATGTTTAGGTGAACCGCCGGGACTTTTTCCGGGAGACTTTCCGGGGAACTTTAGAGACCCTTTGATCGGCGGAATCGCTTTCGGTGGCGATTTACATTCCTGCTGAGACAAATTCGTCATAGTCGTCTCGTTGCTATCGTTTGACATTTTAGTGATTCTACTTTGACTCGTTTCGTAAGTGGAATCGTCGACGCATATACTAGGGCTAGACGCCCGCGTTGAAAATTTGTCGCTACCCGTGACATCTATTGTGTCGTCTCTACTCGGCGAGTCGCTAGTCTTGGGCGTCGGCGGCGCTATCATTGCAGTAGTGAGCGCTATGTTTTGAGACGACGAGGTAAAGGCCGCACACAATTGGAAAGCCGGTTTGGCCGGCAAGAGTCCGGCCGACGAATATGGCAATCCGGGGGCGTAAAGCGGGCCGGGCGACGGCAAAGGCAGCTGGGAGCATGCGCCGGGGCCAAACAGAGAGGTCATGGTGGTGAGGAACGGCGACGCGTTCGGCGGGTAGGTGGCGTACTGGTTGAGAGGCATCGAAGGTTCGACGGGGCACGAGTACGCCGGAATGGGAGGGTACGAGTCGATCTCCGGCATGACGACAGCGTGCGGGTCGCAGTTCATTCGCGCTTTCAGCGCCGCTCGCTCCTGCATCAGCGAACCTTCCGAGTTAGTGCTGGAGGTGGACGACCGCCGCATCGTAATCTTGCTCTCGCACCACTTCGCATCGTGCCCTATGTACGGCGAGGTAATGTTGGCGCATTCGGAATGTATGACGCAGTTGTTGTTGTCGTAAGTTTGAGTTTCCTGGATCAGCTCCACGTCGATGACGCTGTTCGAGTTGTCTACGCCGCCGGGTTGCGAGTCATCGCTCTGTTTGGATAGCGACATGGTATCACCCACTTCGGAGGCCGACTGCATGTCTGACATGGACACTGTGGAAGGGTCTTTCATGTCATCGTTGTAAATATTTTGATCATACTTCTTGGGGTCGTGCACGATCTGCGGCTCGACGTGCGCCGTCGACTCATGCACCCAGTTCTCGTTGCTCGTCATCGGAATCGGCAGATACTCCTTTTCGTCGATCATAGATTTTCTACGAGGCATCTCAGCGGGCGCAATCGAATGCTGAATGTGATTCATAGAGTTATGAACTGGTTTCGGCGATATTATTACGTGGGGCTGTATTTCTTGATTAATCTCTCTTCCGGGAGACAGTTCACCGTCCTCCTTAGTCAGTTCGGAAGCGAGTGTGCCCTCTTCGTCCATTTTTTGGTCTTTCTCTTCGGTGATTTGCTCAGAACCGTTGTCGGACGTTACTATCTTCGTGCTGAGCTGCATTCGAAGGCGATCCACTAAGTTCAATGTCTCTTGTGCGCCTTGTTCCTTAGAATCCTCTTTGAAAAAGAATTCAGGATACGAGGAGAACGGCTTCAGCATCTCATCGTGATTAAATCCGTCGTCGACCGCCATCATATCAAATGCGAACAGTTCGTTGTCTTTCTGTTGCGGCGAGGTGGGCCGCTGGTCGTGGTACACCGTCGACGGTATCTTAGCGCTCTTCGAGATTTCCACGCCTTGCACGTGACTTGCGTCTTGCTGCGTCACAGTCTCCAGTGCGGGGCGCTTCTTTGCGTTTCTTGTGGGGTTCTCGTCTTCTACCGCCACGCTCCTCGCGTCCAGCGGAGTCCGCGGCGACTTTATCATAGTGTTCTCGTTTAGGTTAGCTTGTATCTTAGCGATCATTTTAACACTGGATTTCTCGGCACAAACATCTGCAGCATCGAACGATTTATCGTCAGTCATGTATTTCTCATTTCCGTCGGGGCGTTCTATGGGCGTGAGCACGTGGGTCGGGCTTGGTGCCTTTGGCAGCCACTTTTCGTTCTCGGTTAAATCTTCATTTACGCGAGTAGACGATTTCTTATCAGGGGCCTCTACTTGCGGCTTTTCAGAGATGGATTTCTTATTAGGCGAATCACTCATATGGGATGCACTGTTTTCACGAGTGTCGTAGCGACTCTGTCGCCTCTGTTTGATCGGCTTGATCACTTCCTCTTCCGCCGTCGGAACGACTTGGTCTTTGGCATCCTTCGGCGACGGCTCTTTGACGCTCATACGTCTGGTCGATACACTCTTTCGCCTGTGTTCGGAGCTCTTCCTCGGGCTGGGTTTGACCTGTATCGGAGACTTCTTGTCTGAAACTTTACGCGATTCCTTATCGTCACACGAAATGCTCTGACGTTTAGCTTTCTCTCTAGATTTCGCTTTGAGGTCATTCTTGGGCAGTTCTATTTTGACAACGACTTCTATCGGTGCGACCGACTTCCTCCTCGTTTTCACTGACGCCTCGTTCGCTTTCCGTTCCGGAGATGGAAGTTCACTGGACTTGCGGCTCGCTTTTGGCGTCTTATTGGAGTTACCGGCACGACCGGAGTCGTCATTAGATGGTTTTCGAGATCCGGCATCAGACTTATGAGACACACCTCCGCTTGCAGTAGTGCTTCTGGTACGAGCACGTGTGGCCGCACGAGCCGCGGGGGTTCGAACACGTTCCTCTCTTTCAGCAGCCGGTGATGGTACCTTACGCTCGGACTCCCGTTCGGAAGTTTTAAGCTTCTTGTCTGGGGCCTTGCGTGGGGATGCATCGGTGGCATCGGTGGCATCCATGGCATCTTTGGCATCGTTGGAGGTGTCGCTCTTGTGCTTTCTCCGTCGGCGAGGTCGCTTGGGAGTGGGGCTGGAGGAGTTAGCTGCCTCGGACTGGGAGGAGTCGGAGTCGCTCGAGGCGCTGGTCGACGAGAGTGGTCTTGACACCTTGTCGAGAAAGGGCAAGTCCACGGTCGGGCGCGTGTTCGACGGCGAGAACACGGAGGGTGGCTTGGCAGCGACGGCGGGCTTAATCTCGCGCGCCTTGGTGGCCGGCTTGGGGCCAGACTTCTCCGGCTCGGGTTCCCCTTCCGAGCTAGACGAGGACGAGTAGCTGCTGCTGCTCGAGTTGGAAGAAGAGCTGGAACTTTCTTTCTTTTCCACCTTCATTTTGGTCGGTGATTCATCCGATGATTTCGCGGATTCCGCCTTTTCGTCTTTCTTTTTGTTCGGATCTGCCTCCGGCGCCGGCACCTTGTTTCCGATATTCTTGATGTGCGCGGCGGCCTTCTTGGCGGCTTGCCTTTGCGGAACGTACGCGATAGTATCCTTGTCTGCATCTTTAGACGTCTGCCTGGTGAGCTTAGCCGGAGGGCTTTTCATCTCCTTGCCCTTGCCTTTGCCTTTGGCTTTTACTTTGACCTCTTCGGGGGGTTTTTCGACAGCGTTTTCTTCTTTTTTACCGGTCGAAGTGGTACGCATATTTTCAGAGGCCTTCTTTGCGGCCTGTCTTTGCGGTACTATTAAATCGGTCGGAAGGTCCTTAGGTTTCAAGAACTTGTTCTCCTTATTTTTAGCCTCCTCGTCGGAGATGACAGTCTTGACCGGTGGCTTTTTCTCTTTGTTTGACGGTTTCCTTCCCCTCTTCTTTGGAGCGGGTTTCTCCTCAACTGGAAGCGGCGGTTCCTTCTCCTTCTTTTCAGAATGGCTCAACACGAACTCTTTCATCGCAGCTTTTGTTCTTGGCAATGGTTGAGAAACATCGCTCACACTTGGTGACTTTTCAGATTTTTTCTCTTTTTTCTCGGTTTTGACTTTTTGTACTGTTTGTACTTCTTTTTTGACAACCGGTTGTTCTTCCTCGCTACTATCCGAGTAGATGTCTATCGGGAATTTACTGTTCTTCGTATTTTTTACCAAGATCATCAACTCGTCGCTATCGGTGCCGGACAGGCCATCTTTGCCGGCCGTCATCTCTTTCTCCATCTGCCTGAGAGTCCTGCTAGCCATCTTATCTTTCTTGGAACGAGTGATGGCCGTTTCGTCTTCGCTGCTACTTTCGATGAGCGCTTTGGACTGCGGCACTTTCTTTTTCTTCTTCTCGTTCTTTTTGGGAGACTTCTTAACTTTCTGCTGGCTGGTCTTGGGGGGAGAGACCTTTTTCTTTGGTGACGAGGTGGAGGGTTTCGTCGTGTCGTTGTCTTCATCAGTGGTGGAAGTGATGGCCCGCGGGCGATTCTTGACACTGCGCGCGATCTCCGCGTCACTCTCCTCGCTCGAAAGCCCAGAGTACATACTGCCGCTGCGCCGAGCGCCGTTCACGTACTGTTTCCTGTACGGGTTGGCCGACTTAGACCGCCTGAGCCCGTTGCGGTCCTTTATCTTGTCGTCACTCGAGTCTGGAGGAGCTATTTTCGATAGCATAGCTTCAAACTCAGACTTTTGTTCGTTGATATCCGGATGCGAATAAAGTTTGTCATAAATCGAAGGGCCGTGGTTGGCTTCGTAGATTGCGGCCAGCTCGTCCGGTGGTATCTCAGCACCACTCGAAAGCACTGCCATTTGTTTGTGAAATGTCTGTTCGCGCAAACGAAAGAACGATCGAGAAAGTTTCTCACGCCTACTTACCATGTAGCACAGATTACGTACACGTTCAAGGTCCTGCCTCAACTGAACGAACATTTTCATCTTATCGAGATCCGCCTGCTCCTGGCGGTGCGAGAGGAGTTCATTGTCATCCGACTTTGGTGGCAGCAGCGGCCGGTTATGGCCCGACCGCCGCTTCAATTTCCAATAATTATAAATATAATGTATGGCGTCCTGATCGACGTCGAGGAGATGGGAACTAATGTCTTTTACACTGACGTGCTTCTCGAACTCTTTTTCGATTTCGTGCAAGCGGGCGGCGCGTGCTTGCGTTTTTTCCTCTGAGGTCATATCCTTCCTACGCTTTCTTTTAACATCCTCTTCTTCCGAACCGGAACCTGACTTTTCTTTTTTAGAGTTCACACTATGTTTTTGACAATACGAACGTAATTTTACACCATCATCTGCATTTTCGTCCTCGATGATTGCTCGCATTTCAAGTCCATGTTTAAATGCACACGTAACGTGGTAGGCAGTCTTACAACTTTTGACGGAGCACTGGATGCAAGCACCCTTACGTTCACGACACAGAACACACACGAGCGACCAACGCGACGCGGGTATCGACGATATCTTGGTGATTGGCTCCATGTTCTCGGCACAGCCGATAGATACCTCTGGGATCCATAGTACACAGCTGACGTGGGCCCACTTGTGGCCCGAGGGGGTACATTTCATAGCACCCCCCTGGTTGGGGCAAAGTACACAGGTAGGTCTCACGCCGTCGCCACACGGTCTGCACAACCACTGCCCTGAAATGGTATAGGCGGTCGGGGTTAGTGCGGTCACGCTAGATTGAACGCTCACTTACTCTGACTAATAACTTAAAAGGATCATTATTGGCGTAGTGACGGGTTACATTCTTGGATTGCTCTTCTCTGGTCTAAAAGGGTCACATGGTCTAAGGGTACGTACCGTCTGGGATGACAGTGATGCCGTAACAAGCCTGATGCACGCAGATGTTACAGGAATCGCAGAACACCATCTCGTTGCCATCCTCCGAGTCCGGTGAACGGCACACATCGCAGATAACATTCTCGTCGTACTCTATCCCCAGCCCCTCCTCCGCCTTGATAATAGCCTGGATTTTTTCCCATGTTCGGATCTGGAAAAAATAAATATTTTTTACTAAACGTATTATTGTCAAAAGCCCAGCGAACCGGGTCCGATGTGGTCATGTCCTCCTGTTATTAATTGTAAAGATGTTAACTCTTTGCTAATGGACATTTGTTACCTACGCCTTAGAACGCCTCATTGGATTTGGCTGAACCTTTGAAGATCGATAATCTGTTGTAGATTGAACAGTAATTTCATGTATTACTGGATAAAGCAGACGGATTCCCGACTGCAAGTGGTAATGTCGTCCAAGGAACACCGCACCGCACCCGTCGTGACTCCCGAGCTTCCCATTAAGTTATTGGATAATGCTGAATGCAGATTCCAGTATGCTCAACTTGTGACTTTTGGGCTAAACTCTTTCACTGACAGAAGCTTCACTATTCTCGAGTGGATGAAAATCGGGAAAAATGCGATTTCCTGCGGAAAAACGGGAATTGGAACGGACGAACCACAAGGTGAAGCTAGTCATGATAATTTATTTTTGGAAGACTAATATAATTTGTTAATTTGCCGTTTTGCACTGTGTTTTGTGTTTTGGCGGCACGATCGTGAAAAACTAGGAAAAAATAATAAATAACGAGCGCATCTTATTTAATTTTCAAAAGAAGTTCCCTTTCAAAGAAGACGCGAGATCGTGATGGCCTTTTGAAATCGTGTTGTCCCGTTCTTTTTTCTTGCATTCAGGCATAAGTTATTTCAACTTTTTGGTTATTTAGATAAAAACTATTCGAATGTCACAGTCAATCGGTTAAATCAGTAGTAGCAGTGAACGTCAAGATTCAGTAAAGTAGTGGATGCTTTACTGAAACTTGCTGGTAGTTTTGGAGAGCACGTCATCCACTAATCCTATTAATTATCTTATTAATGTGCGCTCATGTAATTAATCTGACGCGCTCAACTATTTCTAACGATTGATTATTTTGAACACGCTTTTATTAGCTTGGTATTTTATGGAAATAAAAATGAATACCTATTAAAAAAAATAAGAAAATTAATTATGGTGAAAAATAAATAAAGAGCAAGCCGAACTATTAAGTAGAAAAATAATTAATCTTAAGGAATAAAAGGTGCTTGATATCAAAGGGTAATTGTAAATATAAAGTAAAATCACCCCACGCTTTTTTATTTTGGCTTCCTATTAAGCCTTGTTTTAAGAACGAAGTTCCTCATCGCACGGTACGGACTTAGCGGATGGGGGCTAAAAAAAGGGTAAAAGTTTCGTCGAGAGTTGCCATCACGAGCCTTTCTTTAGTGTGAATGACCACTGTGATTGTAGTCACCCGGCGCATCCTAGGCAGCTAGACTGTCGTTACAGCCGTAACTGGCTAATCCTTTTACAATGACGTTAAAAACCTGTAAGTGTAACGCGCACTAGCATAGGCAAGAAACGTGTCATTTCGTGTCCCTATAACTTTTTTTTTATATGACTTAGTGACCAGACGAGCTTGTCGTTCACCCGATGGTAAGCGCTACGACTGCCCATAACAGTCAAAGCACCACCCTAAACTATATTTTGCACAATCCTGCGCGGAACTGCACTGCGCTCGTCACCCTGAGACATCGGCTCTAAAGTCTCAAATGCCCAGTAATTTCGCTGGAAACAATGCCCTTCAAACCAGAACACAGTAATGTTTGCACACTACTGCTTGGCGGATGAATATCTGGCAAAGGCGTGGTACTTCCCCCAGGCGGTCTCTTTCAGAAGAGGCCTACGACTACTACATATGAATGATAACAATAAATCAGTACCTGAGTACCTTGGTCAAGAAACATCTACTCATCTAATTTAGTATTAATAAGTATTCTGTGTCTCGGGGTAAGGCATAAAATAGTTTAACGGCAAAATTAAGAGATACAGTTGACACGGCTGCCCCTTCAATCAGGTTAATAACTCAACAACGCGATCGATGTGTCGCCGACTAGCATTTGAATAGTTTATAACAGCATGGTGCAGCCGACCTGACCGCGCCGCGACCCTTAAAGAGTATTAATACACCCCGCACGATCGATTAATTACCCATGCCTTGTTCAACGTCGGCTGCGTAGATGTAGGCTCACAATGATTAGCATCGGATCAATTTCATTGAACAGGAGGACGATCGATATTGATCAATATCACCGATCTATGGCGATCGAGCTAATGTAATAACAATCTAAGATTGGTCGAGGTCGTGCGTGAAAAAGACGGGGAATCAGGAACGTAAAGGGGAGCCGTCTTTCATCAAAGAATAAATACCTACACACGTTAAAGAAGGTCTTTTTCAAGGTTAAGGAGCCAGTTCCCGAACTGTTAAGAACCCGTTCCTTAAGATTGAATAAACACCGCAAGTACATTACCAGCGAGCGATTTGCAAAAATCTCGTTTAACACTATTGTGCAAAATATAGGAATATCGCTTAAGATAAATTTTCTTTAGAAATTGAAATGACAGCTACATCCGTTTAAAAAAAAACCCTCACGCCAGTCCCTACAGTTGCCGGTAAAGGTAAAAAGGGGGCCAGCCCTGCGGCAGTCAAAGAAAAATTGCATCAAATCGCATTCACAGATTCTTTTAAGAGTTCGCGAACTGCACCAAAAGTTGGATTGAGTTATGCTCTTTTACAACTAGTGTGAAAAGAAACCGGAGGGCTTTTAATGAGGAAACTTTTTGACTTAGGTTTTGGTTTTACGCGATTTGTACATTTGGCCAGTGTCTGGTTTCATTGGAATTACACCAATAATATTTTTTTGTTAATATAATAACTTTTCGAGTGTGGAGCACGCAATGGTTAATATTACAAGTAAGTAATACGCGAAGAAATACAAAAAAGAGATCGAATAAACAAAACCAAAGACTATTAAAAAAATATCCACGATAATACCTAATCGGGAGATGTGGAGGCGGAAAAAAAACAATATTATACCTCGGATATTAGTCGCCTACCAGCATTAGGACAAAGAAAGAATGGGAATCGAATACCTACCCAGAAATATGATATTTCCAAATATAGTTCCAAATACATTCTGTCACCAAGTACCTAATTAGTGTTGTCGTGAAAGCGCTCCATATTAAATAAATATATTATTATTTTAGATAATAACCAATCAAGCTCAAATAAATGTTATGACTACGATACAATCATCAAGAAGAACATGTAATAAGTTTTAATCTTCCTATAATTCTATTCTTTCTATAGTTCTAATCTTCAATAAGTTCAAGCCTTTCAATCTGTATCATTTACAGTAGGGGGTAAACAGATAACAAATCCGTAAACGTGAAAGTAACATAAAGGAAACCTGGGGGTGTTTGCGCGAGGTAATTCACATTCCATTCCACAGTTACCACCCGACGGCATGCAATGCCCACTCTCTAAGCACAAACCACACAAAGCATGCATCTACAAGGAGTGTTTACCAGGTAAAGCTTGTCTCTACGTGAGAGTTTAGTACATAATACGATCCGGGGACTGAATTTTGGGGTATTCCATAATGTCGGATGACGTAATGCGGGACTCAAAGAGATGTGGGCAGGATGTTCTCCGTTGCGAAAGTTGACGATAAACCAACTACGAAGCGTGAATTTGACCATCATTATTGAGCTCCTACAAGGAAATTCATATGATACCGTCATAATTACTAAGCGCAACCCAAAATGGGGTGCATATCGCGAAATCCCCAATACAATGACTATTGACAGCGATTGCACAGCCCGAATGACATCTTAATCAGTAGCGATTAATTAATAGATAAGTCCGTCGCGGCTTGCACCGCCCGCCGTGTCGGGAACTGACAACGTTAATTAACTCCGCCTAAACCTATCGAGCGGAAGACGTCCTGTCAATGTTGGTGCAGGTGGGAGATTGAGTTCACATCATCAACCTAGTTCCATTAATGAAGCATAATACTTGCTCTCAAAAGAGATTATGGCGCTAGAGGATCGCTACTAATACCACTGAGCCTCAGCGCTTCGGCTTTGTTAGTGCTCGAGCTTGATGTAAATCCTAGCAAAATGCACCCTCTAAAAAATATATGCCATATGAAGATCACAATATATAATCCCCTAAGTATCGAACGGTCCGTTTAAAGATAATAATATAATATGTTTTCTACATGTGGGCAGCACTCGACAGCTTCGGCTTCGCACTGGGGTTATTTTTTTTAGTTAATTATCAAAGACTGTTTATCATACGCTGCGTTATAGAATATCAAAGTTGTGTGCGTGCGGCTACTTAGTCGAGCTCGGACTGATTGTTAATAAAGTTTGTGTGATACGAACACAAGCAACATTTTCTGCAAACTAGAGTTACTCTAAAAATGAGATACAAACTGTCCTCGATGCAACGACAGCCGTGGCGCTGCTAAAGTGATTTTACATTTTAATTCAATAATGTGCCAGCGTCCGTCCTTTAACTCGGTAACTACGGCGAGCTTGCAATCTGTGGGAAAGGGGGGAGCGCACAGTATTTGCATCCCGACGTCACAGAAATGTTACATCCTTGTATCATAGTTTATTTATTAAGAGCTGCGCCCCGCGTTGAGAATTATCACAGAGGAACCGTTTTTTTTTGACGGAATGAAAAGTATTCCATGTATTAATCCATGTTATAAACTATCTGTGTTCCACATTTCATCCAAATCCGCTCAGTAGTTTTTGCGTGAAAGAGTAACAAACATACATCCATACTCACAAACTTTCGCATTTATAATATAAGTAGGAGTTTACTTAAAAATATAGATTTCAATTATCTATCCACTACCGAAGTTTTCCCATCCCTTCCCTTCCTTTAAGTGTTTTCCCTTCATCGGGAGCTCATATTAATTTTATAAAGTTTATTTTATATTTTTATTTATTACCATGATAATGTTGAATTGGTATTGAACCCACGATTGATGTCGAACCCACAATTGGTACTTTTGATATAAATTTCTATTATGTACGCGAAATATTCCGCTGTAGGGGAACTCATTTCTCTCGTTTTTCCTTTCCTATAATTTATGTCTATACAAAATGAAAATTATTATTTTCTCTTTTGTCTATTGTGTCGGGTCGTATTTCAGGTGGACTTCGAGGAAATCCCGTTGTTATTCTGAGTGTGCCTGCTCGCCGTTTCCCACCACTCTTACTTGTTTCACGTAAGCAGCTTATATTTCAATTGTTCTGTAATTTGAACGTTTAATTTAATTGCCATGACGACGGCTACATACGAATTTCTGCTTAAATAATCGAATGTAACCCTTCTTCAACTATACCGTACCGTACCGTGTGGTACCGTATAGCCGGCATCGACATTCCTTCTCTATTTTACTTAGCTTACGTTTTAACCGATTTTTTTTGGTTTAACAGCACTGATAGCTGTTTAGCTGATAGCTTACAGTCCAAGTCCAAAGACAGAGCCGTTAACTCGTTGGATTCTTACATTTAGTTGTGATTAATTAATAATTAACATATTCATAACTTGCTGAGAGCTACTTACTGAAATAGCAGATCCCGAATGGATATATTTGTAATAATCTTACCTCCTTATTCATAAAAAGTTATCAAACTGCACTTAGTACTGCGCAGTATAACTTTAATAAAAGTCACGTAACCTTTAATGAAAAAGGGGCTTACACTATCGACCACCTGCCATAATGAACTTTCGACTCGCTAACTGAATCAGAGTGCCCGATGCTGTTAGTCCGGTAATATTTTACATTTTGTGAATATACAGTGGTGTTCTAGATAAAGAGCTTAGTTTGGATCAACCAAAGCTGTATTCGGCTACCAAATCTGGGTCAATTAAAAATGCCCCAATTTTATTTTTATCATATAAAGAATTTTAAAACTGTATTTCTATATTATTTACTAATATGGACTGTAACTGGGCCAAGTCAGTCTATAGATATTTTTGCAAAACTCACTTCAAGTCACTATGAACACGGTAATCAGTTACTCTTTAAATAAATTAATTTTTAAAAATAAAATTCTATAATAACTTAAGTGATTTTTAACAGACTGTTGCCACGGTATAATTTTACGTGAAGAAGTAAGTTTGGAAACTAAGCAAAGTGGTTTAACAACTCAGGTGTTCATTACAACTGTTAAGTAATAAAGTTATTAAAATGTTTGGTAAAAGTTTCAGGGTTCCTCTCGGGTTTCTAGGAATCTTTTGAATTCACCGTAATAATAATTCTATGCTTCACAACAATATCTACGGTTAAATAAAAATTAAGAAACCGTTGTAAATATTAAACTGTACCCGCCGTGTACGGCCGTCATCCATCCAAATACTGACAGCGTCCAACGTTGCTTTACCCCGGTGCTACGACAAATAGTAGTATGTTCAAACAGTTATAGGTTTTATCTACTGAACGTCGTAATTCAGATAGTCAATTCAGTGAAAACCAGACTCAGGTTGGCAGAGAGTCGTTTTTAGGGTTCCAAACCTTAAAAGGAAAAAGGAAACCCTTATACGATCACTTTGTAGTCCGTCTGTCTATCAAGACAACTTTTCTCATGAATGCGTAGCGTTATCACGTTGAACATTATATCATATACGCGAGTCTACAATCTGTTTCAGCTGTAAAAAAAAAAAACAAACTTGTAAGTCAAAGCGATCATAAGATATGACTCTTTATATCGCAAATTTTCCGATTTCACAAGAAAATCAAAACCTATTCTATATGGTACTTCCAGTTCACATAGAATCATAAAATTTGGCAAGAAACAATGTCTTACAGGACATGTAAAGGAAAAAGTCTGAAAACTGTAAATATGTAGTTGAAATACAAAAAAAAAAGTTAATTTAATATTACCAACTTATTTTTTGCGGTTGGTGCAACAGGCGTGTCTCGGGATCGAACGGCAAAGTTAAGTTTTACCTGTAACCTAGTTTGTCTTTTAGTTAGAGCAATATAATGTTAGTAGATGGTATCTTGAGTTAAAAGTTTGAGTTACAAGTTCGAGTTCTTGTCTTAGAAGTTCGAGTTACGAACACTCGATGCGAGAGTCCAGCTCGTACTTGGCTGGTTTGAATTTTTTATTAGTGTCTACCATATCGCACAAAGGAAACTGTAATAAGGCAAGTCATCAGGTAAATACAAACGTGTACATACGAAGACCTCATTAAATTACAAATTAGTCAAGGTTCTAGCGCACATCCTCCATTACAAGCCACGGCTGCGTGTGTGTAATAGTCACCTGCCAAACGAAACATTATCTACCTAGGCGAGTTTCCTTCTGAATGCGTTATTGCGGATGCATATGGTCATGCAATTTACCGGCCAATATTATATATGAAAGTTGATATTCTGCCAACTAGCTTTCGGGTATCGTTTAGTGTTAATTTTGTCAAACTTAAAATTTCTTTTTCGTCGTCGTACGCCTAATTTTGGTATTGTCTTCGGTGCGATTCTTAAGAAAAATCTAAACAGCTGATAAAGGCCTAAACCTCTTCACGAAAGTGAGAGGATACCCTTGCTCAGCAGTCAGTGGGCTGATACGGGTCGATGATAATGATGAGATATAAGTATTAATTTTTCAGTTAAGTATAGTATAATATTTAACATTTCCACAAACTTTACGATTCTAATACCCCGTCAAGTCCGGAAAATACATTACGAATATTCATGGAAACAAAACTACAGAGTGCATAGACGTGTTGAAATTTGAAAATGTCACTAACTAAACGAGAGGCGGACTGTTAGAGCCGGACGTCGATCTCTCTAAGCTGCCATTAACAAAGCCTTATTTTAGTACAGGTTATATTCACGCTAAAAGCTTTGAAATCCATGAATTTCACGTTGCTATTTCGGGCTTAGTGAGCACAACGCATATACTTCGAACATGTGTCAGTACAATGTGAGAGTACAATGGAGTCAGGAAGCGAAAAGACAAGTGGGAAATGGTACTCAAGACTTGCCCGCCGCGGGTTGTAATCCACTTGACTGAAAAACCGGGAACAAAACAGGTCGCCTGGTAGTTGTTGCCAGATGAAACATTACATCGCTAGCAGTGGATTTTTCCACGATCCGTTCAAGAGCGATCCACCCTTTGCCCGCTCTGCGGCCTTGAATCTAATGTCGCCATTCGGATAGTAGAGCCATTGTAAATCCATCCATTTTATTTTAAGAATTTCGATAATTATTTTTGATGTAAGTGACCCATCGATCTGGACCGAACCCCTGAGTCGGATTATGGGCTAATTCTCCTAATGAAAGTGGGCTTGACCCGTGCCCAGTAGTGGACGGATAGGTTGTGTTGTTCGCAGTCGGGTTATTTATAAGTGGTTCTGCTTTCACAGGAGCTGTTTAGACATAAGTGTTATAATAAAATTCCTGGCATAGTCTTCAAATATCTGTCCATTGATATCTCACTCGATAGGCTTTGGGTAATTTTTAGTTCCATCAGAAATCCAATGTGTCCGCTTACAGCCGCCGTAATTATCTTTTGACACTATTATAGCCTGTTTAGGTTAACAATCGCGTGTAAACAGTAAACTCGCGATCTCTTCCATTTTAAGCGGACTTTGCTTTTCGCGACCACTAGTGTAATGTCGCCCTCGTCTCCCGCGGCCCTTGCCAAAACCGGCAGATTGTTTTGTTTGCAGAGTTAGACACGTGCCGTGTCCATTGAGTATATTATATAAAAAGTCCTTGGCCTTTTTTAAAGAAAAAGGGAAGGAAGTGGAGGTCCACTTAGTAAAGTCATAAGCTTAGTAGCTAGAAGCATTATCAATGATGGTGGCATAAAACGAAGCAGCACAGGTCGACCGCCTAGTGCCGAGCCAGGTGACAGGATAAAGTAATTATCCTACAATCGAATTTCCCCTTTCCAATGCACTTTACATGTTTTCGACTTTGTGCACGTTCGCGTCGACTAATTGGATTAAAGCTCGATATGTTGCTGAGGAAATAGGTTTTTGAACACGTTCACTGCTGAAAACACAGACGTTGTGTTTTTTAAATCTTTATGGGGGCTACAGGAAAACACCTATGTTATATTAGCGCAGTTTACGTGCCGACTGTGTGGCGAAACAAAGACGTGTTTTGAGTCTCACACAGACGGAACGCCATTTGCTGGAAAACACACACGGTCCGTAACGGTGCCTAAATGTAAAAACCGGTTCAGCAGTCAACGTGTTAATGCCAGTTTTCACTATATATACATTTTTTTAAAAGATATTTATATTGTAAGATAATAGTTGATTTTATCACAAGGGAACAAAATAATGTATTTAGGGCGAGAGCGATTTTTTGTAGTTTTTTGTTTTTCTAGAGTAGAATCCTAAGCGTAGCGAGGGAATCTTCGCTCGAAGTTAAATAATTTTGTTACCGTGCGGTACGTTATGCTTTTCATCCTAAGCTATGAACCAAATTCATCATACGAGAAAAAAAATCTTTATTTTTTAAATGTGGGTAGCCAATGCCGCGTATCGTCGGCACGCGCTGTTTTTGTGTATTGCCGGCCAGGACTTTATTGAAGCGAATTGCGTTCAAACTTTTTAATTAAACAGTGTTTCAAATTCAAAACTCATTTCGTCACTGTTAGTATTAAGTGCGCTGGAATGACCAGCTTTGTTCGCACTTATCGAGGAGGCAAAGGCCTGTTTTCGAATAGATGGGATGACAAATAAATTTTCGATATTAATAAGATGTCGGTTGAAACATACAAACAACTCCATCGACAAGACAAAGTTAAACATATTCAAATGGAACGCCGTTGGTGCAGCATGTCAATGAATTTTTACAGGATATTGTGGGGTTTCATATACCTAACCTATACCACTGTACAAATTGACTAAAAGTGAAAAAGAGACTATAACGTTCTCTTTCTCCCGACTACGTTTTATTACGTAAGGTTTCATACAAGTTGGTTAAAGTAATATTAAGTCATGCGTACAAACAAAAAGTTCCAACATTTCTTTTGACCTCGAGGAGTAACCTAAATTTGTTTCCGATGAAAAAGTCCTCTTTCAACTTAATGTATCTCATAATTGTTTTCGCGTTATTTGCTAAAATAGTTCCTTTGTATTATATTGCCCCATCTGCGTTTATCGTTAATGAATACCTGTAATAATAGCGGCATCAAAAATTACACGTTAACCCTGCGGCTACGACATATGTGTACTACTCTATCACTAGTTATTAAGAGTGTGTGTGTGTGTGTGTGTGTGTGTGTGTGTGTGTACAAATTGCACACAATGGTGGCAAGAACAGCTGCATTGGTAGACTGCGTGCATGGGTGCTAATAATAACTATGTATGCATGAAAGCAAAATGTGCACAAAAATTTAGCGCAATGAAAGACCCCTTTTTTTAAAAATGAATGAATAAAACTTTTGTAAAAAGACAAACATTTCTCTCTTTTTATCCGGCGTCGTAATGGTTATGTTGTTTTTTTTTAGGTGAAGTTGATTTATAGCAGAATCTAGGTAGAAAATTTCGAGTTGGTAACGCTAATTCTCGTTAGCCATATTAGTAAAGTAGCCAACGATTCGTAATTTAAAGTGTCTTTGATGTGTCAAAAAATCGTTATTTAATATCTAATGGCAAAGTAATGTCATTAGAAAAATAAGGCGTTCAAGTGTTGTCACACTTGCATAGTGACATTATTAGTGCTTTCAGAAAAGCGAGAGGATGCAGATCGAACAGAAGCATTATAATAAGAACCTAAGTATCTATATATATAAAAATGTTATGTTGGTTTGTGTACACTTCAAAAGCTCATAAAGTTCTGCACAGATCGAGCTGAAATTTTAGCATGATATATAATCCGCATCAAGGATTGTTTTTATCTATTTTTTTCATCAGTGACACATCAGC
Source organism: Campaea margaritaria (assembly GCA_912999815.1). NCBI lineage: Eukaryota > Metazoa > Arthropoda > Insecta > Lepidoptera > Geometridae > Campaea > Campaea margaritaria. Next base: position 17,039,761 of record OU538788.1, read on the forward strand.
GAATGTGCGAATGTGCCACAGCGAAGCGTGGCAGGGCACAGCTAGTGATTATATATAACTTGCCGCAACGTAAATAACGAGACGATCTCTAAATACTACGCCGTAGACGCAGTTAGATTTTCGTAGCGACTACGCTACGCCTACGTAGCCACAACGAAGAAAACTTTTTCTTGTAAAGTTAAACACATCTTTTCGCATGAAGCCAACAAAGTAAGTTTGTGGACAAACTGCCGTACTAAAAGATGTTAAATAAGTATTTAGACAAAGTTAAAAACGAAGTTGCATAAATAGACGTAAGTGTCGTGTCGTGTCGTGTCGTGTCGTGTCGTGACCCGGATAGCAGTAAGGCCGCAGCGGCGTCGGCAACAACTCAAATCGATATGGGAAAATTTATATTTTATACCCCAGTGATGTACTACAGTTGTTGTTTCTCACATCACTGCATTATTAATTTAATTGCATCGACCGGGTTGCCGGACGATGCGGACACCGAACCGCACCAACTAATGTTAGGTGAGCCTTGCTTTTCTTTTGATAGGAACGTTGCCAGCTAATAATTGTTCATTTACAGGCGCCCCCCCTCCTGCGCGTATTTCGGTCTACAAAGTACACAAAAACCTCTACACAAAGCATTGTCATGTTTGTAAATTTTTTGTCAATGTTTGATGTTTTGATATCAAACAATATAATATGTTGTCAAAAATAACAATGTTTCGTGTAGAGATTTTTGTGTACTTTGTAGAGTCTAACGAATGATTTTTTTAAAATTGCTTCTCCAGGATTCTCTGTACCTAGGATATCAGGAACTAGGAGGCCGACGGTCGCGCAAATACGCAGATTGAGAGCAAATACCCGTGGCCCTGTGCTGGAATCGAACTTGTACGCATCGTAATCGGCTCGTCACCTAGTTACGCCATGGAGATCGTTAAAATTTAAAACTATGACAGCAAGAAATTACTCGTATCGTGAGCCAAATCTACTTATTGCTGAATTATTTTTCCCATCTATGTGGCTTTGAAAAATAGCTAAAGCTGAGACCGATTTTGAAAAACCTAATAGTATGTTTGCAAACCTTACGGATTCGAATTGATTAAAAAAAAAGATGCAGCTTCGGTTCCCATCTAAATTGGATTGGAGGAAAATGTTCCTTTGTTTGTCACAGCTGCGGATTCCACCCCCCGAGTCCAGTTTAAAAAAACCACATGTATAATATAAAAACAAACTATTCTACAGCATTTGACACTTCTAGAAATAAATCCTTCAACTTCAACTCTGAGACTTACGTTCTTGATGGCAGCTTTCGTATCGACCGCGACGTTGCCGTTACTAAATGGGGAACCTGGGTGCATTGCTAGAACGTGCTGCTAAAAAGGACTCTGCATTGTATGTTGAAATGTGACACCTCTTGCGCCCATCACGCGTCGCTGGTAGCCCAATCCCTCGGGCAATGCAACTGTGGAGCGCTGCCGTGGCAATGCAACGATGCCACCTGTTGTCCTGTATAATAGTGGAACTTACCGCTGTCTCAGCCAACCACACTCGAAACGAAGAACGACAGCGCTGTTCACTCACCTCTAATTCTTCGATGACCTTCTCAAGCTGGTCTTCTGAGATGGCGGCTACGCCCGCCCGGGCTCGCTCCGCGTTCAGTAAATTCAGCCAGCTGGTGTCGGTCGCGTCGAGGTCATAAGAGCAGGCCGCCTCGGCGGTGGCCGGTGTCGTACTCAGCTGGTGACGCTCCGCAGAGAAGTGTGCGTCGCGTGTCAGGTGGATGTACTTGTCCTTTGGTCTACGACAATGGACGGACATTGTTTAGCGATTACTTCAAATGATGACATAATAAGGGTTACAAGTAGAGCATTTTACAAATCAGGTCAGTAATAAGGCAGACCAATACGACCCATTCACAAGTGTCGGAAAGTTTTAGAACCAGATTCCGACTAGTTTGTTCCTTATCTGAGGCATTCGAGAAACGTTATTCACAATTACAATCGGAAAATCGTTTAGCGAATGCGTCGTATCGCGAATAAATTCGTCGGATTTGGCTTCGAAAACTCTTCGACACTTTTGAAGTAGGGGTGCAGGTAAATCCAGCGAGTCTACAAGTCGAGACGACTCACAAAGCGGACTGGCTCGTTTCTGACTTCTAGTAAAATAGGTTTCAGTTTAGAATGCGTACTGGGTGATCTCCGATTTGCACGAGTGATAAAGTTGCACTGTTTCCGAAGCCAAATTCATAAAAACCAAATGATAAGCTCTCTAAACTTGCTAGATTGCAACTAAGTGCAAACTAAAGCCTGGTTAAATCTGACGAAACAGCCCTCCCGCAAACATTAATCCCCCAACGAACTACGGCATTATTTAAGCCTTGCAAATTCGACGTAAGTCTACCTAGCGCCAAGAGTAAAGTACTATATTATCATTTAGATATTTCAAGCTACAAAATAGAAGTGTGGATTATAAAATTGCGCTGAATTGTGGATTATAAATAACTTAACCCAGAACTTTATTTTCTGAATAGATTGCCTTTTTGTTGAAAAAGTAACGCAACACTTACTTCACAAGCTTATAAGACAAAGAAGAAGAAGTTTTTATATTTTTTCTAAATATAATTTTCTTGTAAATGGTTCAGTTTGTTTTCGCATCACGGAAGAACTACTGATAATGAATGCAGTTTTCACTGTTTGATAGCTACATCACATCTAAATGAACAGAGTTGAACCCGAGCTATTGAAAAGTCGGATCACCGGCTCTGGTTGAGATTTGTTTCTAACATCGGTGGTAAAAATATACCCGTGAAAAAACAGCTAGTTAAACTTAGAGCTTTTGCTATCTCGTGACCATTTCGACACAATAAAAGATTTCAAAATCAAGATTTCATTGAAAATTTGTCAGATTTTTACCGCCGAGTATAATGAAATAAAGAAATGCCGAAAACCATGAGTTATAAAAATTAAATATTCGCTGTCACAGACGTTAATTTACTATATTGCACTAACATTGGGTGCATCGAGTGTGAACATAATCAGGTCTACGGTGGCTGCGGCCTTTCCGTACCGACACCTTGACAGGTTTGTTTAGACTCGATCCTTTCCATCCACATCACCATACCGAAAAAGCGCTATTAACCCGAATAAAGTCATTAAATTCGATAGCTATTCGAGCAATATGAACGACCGCTTTTTTAAATTCATCCGAATAAACAGATTTATTAATTTTATCCATACCGTAAATTCGTTTCCGAGTAATTTAATCTGAATCCAACACTCACATAATAACATTATACACAACCACAATAAATTACGTTTCATATAAAAATATAAAACATACTTAATAATTAAAAATTAACTGAAACTGTTATGGGCAGGCGTAGCGCTTACCATCGGGTTAACGACTGGCTCGTCTCGTCACAAAGTCAAATAAAAAAATATATAATTAAAATATCTCTAAGAAGAAAGGCCAAGTCAAAAGTACCTATAACGGGCAACCACGTAGGAAGTCACTCAAGTGGAAGTAGCGAAGTGTGTCAGGCTCGTAGCATATGGAAAAATGTAGTCTGTCCCTACCCCAACGAAAAAAAGGCAAAAAGAAAAATATCCAAAAAAAAAACTTTCCTCAAAACAAAAAAGTCGTCATACATAGGGCACTTACTCATAATTCTTCACAAATTTCCGGTCACTTCGCTTCACACAACGTCATTACGACACTTCCAACTAACAACTAAATGCTCAACAGGAGCCGCTAGCTTTTATAAACCGCAGTTTGCTAATTTTAGGGATAGGCCGAAAATATAGAGTCCCTAGTCCCTACATATAATAGTATCAAATAGTTAGAATATTTTTACATAACGGGTCTCGAATAATATCGATTAAAAATTACTGATATCAAACGATAGAGTTTTATTTTTTTATTGAGTATTTAGGTAAAAAGCGATAACTTTTACACGGTCCACTTAAATACACAAGAAATAAAAAATATACTCAAGTAACGATTAAAAGTATCGATACCTTAACGCCCGTAGCGGTATCCTTTACACCTCTAGTCTTGATGAGACGGAGAGCAGAAGTGCGAATACATGGGGCGGCAACCAAACGCGGCCGCGCGATCGCGCGTCTACACGTGGACTATAGGTGGACCTACGGCTGTCGCGACCAAATCAGCTTACGGGACTGATGCGCACAACAATATAAATGTATGGCCCCGGCGCCCTACATTTGATATGTGGCGCGCATCTCCAACGCGTCTTAGCCGCGTGGGCCACATCCCACACATGTTATGTCATGTGTGTGTGTGTGTGTGTAAGGCAATATGAATAAGGGATTAGATCCCTTCCTCGCGAGTTTTAGCAGGTTCGATTGAGTTTTTATTTTTATATAATTCATTTCATATGAAAATAAGACAGGAAATGATTTTATTTGTGAACGTAATATTTTATTGTTCTATTCTCACAGCTTCATATCTTGCCAAATGAATAGAACTTCTCAGTCTTACGTTTAGCTTAAATCGAAACGAGCGTTACCGTCATGCTGCATTCGGACAATTAGAATCAACATCAGGGAAAAGGAAAAGAATCAGATATCAGGTTAACGCCTCGCTCGTCTCGTTGCAAAATAAAACATTTCCAAAATCGTACAAACACTTTGATGAAGCAGAACAATGGTCAGCTCAAACTAAGAAGCCCCCCCAACCACGATTTCCCCCAAAACAAGCTTTTTATTTAGGAGTTTGAACCACCTGTTGCGTAATCCGTTATTCGACCACGCGCCTTTTTTTTATCCACTTCTAAGTATATAACTCACATTATAAATTAGCAGCGCCCCGCGGTTTCATCCGCGTTAATGATTATTTCACATGAACCGTTAATTTTTACGGGATAAAAAGTAAGACGATATATATATAATTTAAAAAAATGGATGTATTAAGGTGTTATATTCCAGGATCTAAAGTATCTACATAATTGCACAATACACTCCTTGACCCGTGGTGTTGTGGAGATTGTTTTATCCCACGGAAACTCTTTAATTTTTAGGGGATAAAAATACCGTATTCCAGAACCTAATCTAAATCTGTATACTAAATTTCATCGAAAACCGTTCAGCCGTTTCGGCGTGAACAAAGGACAACCCCACAATCTTTCGCACTTATAATATTAGTGAGATTAGATTTTCGTAAATTAACACATAATGCTACCAACAAAATCTGACCCTCAAAAATAAGGCAAGCCTCAACTTTAACCGGCGCCAGAGGCCAAAGAAACAAAATGTTATAAGTCCTGGAAGTCTGGAACTTACTGTCAATAATTTTAAAGTCGTAATTTACAGTCACTTCGTAGTGATACATTTGAGCGACGCTAAACGTTTTCTGCGACTTCCGCCGACTCCAGCCCACCAAGGCCAACCCGGTGAGCCGAGAAGGGAACAACGTATCCACGTGTGTAATTTCAAAGTAATTTCCTGCCTTGCGGCACTTCGAGTCCAAAATCACAGTGGGACCACTCAATATTAGCCCCTCGATTGAAACAAGATGTGAATGACTACAACCAGTTTTTGATGACGGAACAGATGTACAATGGACAAAGGGCAAATGGGGCCGAGTTAATAGCTCCGGCAAAGATCAGCTGCACTGGACTGGGGTTGATGCTGACCCCTTTACGTAATAATACCTACATGATACCTCATAGCGGCTCTGTTACGCGAGACTGACAAGTGGTGAACAGTGGCCGTTCATAATGTACTCATAAATCTTAAAATTACCGGAAGGAAGTATTTCACCAAAGTCCATAATCATAAATATAATGAAAAATTTAAATTACATAACATGTTTACAAATACAACTTTTACATTTATAAACGTAAAAGGGTATTTTAAAAACTCATTTTCCTGTAAAAAGATTTAATTTTTATAAATAAACATTTACTCCAGAACAAAAGTACCGAATGCCAACAGAGGTCTCTGACACCGCCTCATTTTCTACTAGGGCTTCGTATTCAAACATTGTTGAAGTTGTAACAACAACATTTATGCCATTCTTCCGATGTACTTAGGCGGACCGGGACATTGTAAGTGACGTCGTTTATTGTTGGGTTGTTGGATTATGTAATAAAACGTGAGAAAGTAAAATGAAGTTTTCATAAATAAGCATTTTCTCTCAGAATTTAGCAGAAGTTTACGAATGGTAACAGAGGTCTCTGGCACCGCCTCTTTCTTACTGGGGCTTCGTGTTCAAACATCGTTAAAGTTGTAACCACAACTTTTAGGCAATTCTTCCGATGCACTTAGGCGAACCGGGAATTTGTTAGTGACGTCCTTTATTTAAGTTGGGTTCATATTGCTGGATTATAGAACTTGAGAAACCAAAATGATCGAACGGAAAATAAGTCCTAAAATGGAAGACCGGACATGGGTTGCCGATATTAATTGATATGGGCGTTTTTCAACTTTTTTACTTTTTTATTCATGACTTGAAGCCCTCAAAACGAAGGTATTTTTATTTATCTAGTAAAACTTTTTTACGGTCGCTTGACTTGGGGAGTAAACTGGTGAATGCGTAACGAAAAATGTGACCAGGCGAGGCGAATGGAAGTTGAGAGGTAAAAAATAATTATATAATAAAATAATAAGTAAATGATAAGTGATAAGGGATAAGGGGGATGGGCGGATGAGCGGATGAACGGATGAGGGCATGAGTGGATGGGTGGATTGGCGGATGAGCGGATGAGCGGATGGGCGGTAGGGCGGATTGGATGATGGGCAGATGAGCGGAAGGGCGTATGGATGGATGGGCGGATGTAGGGATGAGGGCATAAATCATAAATAAAAAATGATATTATATCGATAGAATAAAAAAAAAAGAGCTTAAGAAGTTTTACTTCAGTCCTATGATCCAAAGCGCACTCGTTTTTGTTTAATTATCGTGACGTTACTTCATATAAGAATTACTAAATAGGTCCGTATTCTACAAAAAAAAACACGATATTCACGATGATTATGATGATGACATTATAATCATCGTGAAGATAGATAAATAGATAGGTAAACTCTTTATTGAACACAAAAAGAAATGAAATTTAACAATTAGTGTCACAATGGGCAGTCTTATCGCTGAAAGCGATCTCTTCCAGACAACCATGAAGAACAAAAGAAGAAGAACCCCTATCAACCAACTGCACGGGTTGAGACTCGTGCTCAGCTGAACGAAAGAGAGAGGAGACACACTTTCGTGACCAGGTTTAGGCCATAATCCACCACGGGGGCCCAGTCCAGATTGGCGGTTAGCATACCTAACTCCTATTATTCTGGGGTAGGTATGTGGGTTTCCTCACAAAGGTTCAGTTGACTTTAATTTTACTGTGTCTTATTAATATTTATTTTCGTATAATAATATGGACTAACAATATAGTAAAAAAGAAAAGTGACACCCACTTCAGGAGGGTGCGATAAGTTATAGTAAGAACATGGATTCATCGATATCAATAGTTTTATTAGGTATCCTATAAATATTTAGATACACAAAACAATAAAAAATATATACCTATTCCTATTACAGCTGTTTTTCTACAGTCTTAGGTGTAATGGCACTAGCGGCCGACTTGCCACAAAATGCAAGCTTCAAAATGGTTAGTAATTAAAGTGCAAAACTAAACGTGTCCATTACAAAATGGGGGTTGTTTTCACTGGCTCGAGCGGCACCGGATATTCCGATGCACTCATGAAGCGTGAGGGGCAGCGCAAACGGACGGAATTGGGATGCATAGCAGCCATGCGCGGCTCTCGACCGCTTTGAGTCTGTTTATTGCGCTATACCAATTACAATAATGTGTGAAAACAAAATGATATTGAAATTAAATTGCTGTTATATTTTGCGCTCTAGCAAACGACGTGTTTAAGCGAAAGAAAACGATAGAGGCATTGAAAAATGTGATTCAGTGCGAGAAAGTAGCCGTGAACCTGAATGCCTAATCGGAATGTCTCCTAAAAATACTATTGTCCGTAAACAGTCCGAAAACTCAGTGCCTGTATGACACAAAATTATTACCAAAACTTCTGTTTACACCAATTGCGTTTCGTAATAATTTAATTTGCCTTTTTGTCGTTAACTTGGAGCCCGACCCGTATCTAGAAAAACAGGAACTACAAGGACTGTGATCCCACAAACACCCACGCCCAGAGCAAACCTAAACACCTCTGGCTCACATACAAATAATTGCGCGGGAATCGAACTCGCCATGCGTCGGCTCATCATTGCCCTGCACACATTGAAGCTGCACCTTGCAAACAACAGGGCAGTTTATCCAACGCTCGAAGACAAATTGTCCATCCGATTGCTTCCGATATTGCACTGTCCAGAACACAATCTCCGGATAAGAGACAGCGCTTTTATTAAGAGCGTTAGAAGAAAGGGTTGCCCTAAAAAAAATATATCGATAAAACTTAAGGGTTGGATCGTTGCAAGCTCTTGTAATATCAAAAGTATTATATTAAAAAAAATTGTGCTTTGAATAATGATTGCTATATATTGGACTTTTGAATTTTATGTATCATTTTTATTTAAAATAAAACTCTTTACGCACGCTTGACTTGGGGAGTAAGCGAGGCGAATGGAAGTTAAGAGGGAGATATAAGTTAGTGAAAATAGAAAGAGAGAGAGTTACATTTCGTATAATATGTTTTATGCAATATATTTTTTTGAAATAAGTATTTTTTTTTTGAATATTTTTTTTATATTTTTATTTATTAGGAATATTTTTTTGTAATAATATATTAGTTTATGTTTTACTTCTACTATGTGTCCAAGCACACATGTCGTTATTTTTTACTATTTGAATCCTTTAGTTTTTTTACGCAATAACTATTATTAAAATAAAACTTTTTTGCTCGTTTTTTGAAGTAAAACTTCTTGACGCACGACTTGGGGAGTAAGCTGGTGAATGCGTTTCTAAAATTGGGATTGGGCGAAGCGAGCGGAAGTTGAGAGGGAGATTAAATTAGTGAAGATAGAATGAGAGAGAGAGAGAGAGTTACATTTCGTATATTTTTTAAAATATCTGTTGTTTTTTTTTTATATTATGATTTCTTGAAATATTTTTTTGTAATCTTTTTATATTTTAAGTTTTACTTCTAGTATGTGTCCAAGCACACATTTCGTTTTTTCTTTACTTAAATCATGTTCGCGGGATTAGCTAAAATTATCAAATATTCAAAACTGTCTTTTTGTCGTAACGCTTATCGTAACATCTACGAAGCACTGGCAGAGTTATTGGAGTTTCCTTTTCCTATGCGATATTCGGACATGAATCACAACTTGAAAGGGAAATTCACTTTTTCACTTCACTTTGATTCACTTTTTTTCTGTCTTTCTGTTCCAGTTAATGTATATTAATTTTTAGATCATTAAAATGGAACGGGTCGTTTGAGCAAAATGTGCATTTTCTACATTGATACAGAATTGAAAGCTTGGCTGGATACATTTTCGACGCGAAACCGGCTGATTTCTACCAACGAAGTATTGAGAACATTGTTGAATGTTGGGAAGATGTTGTTAACAACAAGGGCGACAACATTATTTGTTGAAAAATATACTTATATTTTTATATATAAAATTCTTGTGGCACAGTGTTAGATGTCCTATTCCTCCGAAACGGCTTGACCGTTTTTTATAAAATTTTATATGTATATTCTGTTAGTCTGGGAATATGTTGTTAGCTATTTTCCATACCCATGTCCCAAATGTACCCATAATAAGTGATAAGGGTGGTCCACCTCAAACATTTATTTTTTATGTTTTGAATTTATTTTTTATTTTTTTGCTTTAGAGTATGTCATTAAAAATACATACAACGCTAAATTTTCACCCTTCTATCACCAACCCTTATTAATTTACAGCCATATATATCCTACGCATGCACATTTTTTGACTGATAGCCGGTCGGGACAGCTAGTACTTTTATAAAATTAAAAATACCGCAGCAAATTAGTTGCAAACCCATAGTGCCAATGCCTAACCAAAACATCCTCAAAATATAACATCACGATGAAATTTGAATTTCGAAATTTTAGTAGCAATAATCTGCTAAGAGCAGTCGACTGAGAATATTCGCCACTTTGCCGTCATCACCACGTCGTGTCGTAGGCAATCTAATAAAAGTCAGCGTCCATCCTGGTAGGGCTTTTAGCGAGTGCAGCGCATCACTAAAACTGGGGCAAAAAGAGACTATTAGACTCCCGTAAAGGGTGCAATTCAAAAACGAACTTCGAACAAAGCGCTACTCTATAAGGTTCACAGTGCCAATAATAAAAGGTCCATATGTATCCTATGACTATAACAAAGACAACAAAAATTATTTTGTTTGTATGAAAATCCTTTCACATAAGTGTCTCAGTCAAAAACTGGCTCCTACAATGCCCACTATTCGGCAATTAATGTTTTGGTGCGATAATGGGTGCCCGTTTTTTGGAAAAAGTCATAATCAAACCAAAAAGGACAACACGGTGAGGATTTTAGGTATAATTCAATCATATCATAGAATTGATAAGAAAAGAAGCATACTGTATGAAGATTTATCAGAGTAAATAAATGGAATATCCAATGAAGACAGTGTATCTATAAGTCCCAGCACATACAGCACTGCCCCCCCCCCCCCCTTTACCACCCCCAACGCACCTCACTCAGCTCAGATCAAAATTGCAACCCCACGCGTAGATAGGCATTCTAGAGTTACGCCTGAACAACCTAGATTACTAAATAGGTAACGTAAACCGGAAACACAAGACTTGCGCCAACACTACAAACCTATCTAGTAGGTTCTTTAAGACGCTGAAAACTCTAACAAGACAATATTCTAGAAGTTAAGGACGCACTCAAACTGACACTTTCATTTAATGAACCAATCGATACTTTCATGAGGTAGAACACCAAAGACATTTAAAAAGTATGGGTTGGGCAAGGCGAAGATTGCTCGGTTTTGTGTGACCAGACGGTCAGGCGCCAGGTATTAGTAGGCCAGGTCGTGGGTTGTAGTAACCAACCGAGCAAACATGAGCATGATTTTTTTTAATGGTGGTTCCTTTAATGGTCCTCCGCCAGTAGTCATTGAGAGCCACGTCATTCCTTAACACCTGGTCAAATAGTGACCAAACGCTAGCTGAAAACGTAAAAAAATTACACAAAATGCAAATCAAGTAATACTCACAATTTGAAAACGGGCCGGTCGGGCGGTTGTGGGATCGTGAGAATCTTGACTTTGGGCGCCGGCAGCGCGTCAGGGTTCACCGGCACCTGCACTCCGCGCTCCCAGTCTTGCTTCCACGGATCCGTGATGATCCAGTACTCGCTCGGTGTCAGCGGCTCGTTATCAGGCAGTTTCATTGCACTGATAAGGTCTTTTCTGTGGAACGTGGGGTATATCCTTGAGCTTGAGGCATTCATCGTGAACTAAATGTCTTACTTATTACAACTATATGACACTATTATATATTATTTAAGTTAGACATTATTTACATTTATATATTATTATTATAAACGTTACACTAAATTTGCATTTTTTGATTTTAAAAAGTTTATTATTTCTTTAACGTTGTAAGGAGAAGGTAGTTTAGTTGTGGCGTCTCCAGTGAAAAACTCTTTCGTCTGTTCTTCATGTTCTGGTTTTCGCATTTCGGCTATCAAGCCTATTATGTTAAATGAGTTTGGAAGGTCGCTATTAGGACAGTGTAGGTAACTGAGAAATAACTCCCACGCAATCTGACGAAACTGCCATGAGTGAAAGTCTTGGGGCTTGTTATTTGGTGGCAGAGAACAGTCCGGCGCCGCCGGCGGCCACTGGGACTGCGAGTTATCCGAAGTTGTATTGTCAGAAGACGTCTGGGACCTTTGATCTGTGCTACTGTTGCGGGAGCCACGTCCGCGTGCGCGTCCGCGGGCGCGGGCACGGCCAGGACCGCGACCGCGACTGCGTCTACGACCGGATGGACGGCCAGGACCGCGGTTGGGTGGACCTCCGCGGCCGCGCGATCTGCCTCGTTTGCGGGCGGACGGGCGACCTCGTCCTCCGGCGGAAGAAGTTCCTTCACCACTACTGAGCGGAGGCCGATCACGATCATGGTTACGTGGGGTTACAGGACTCGGGTTAGGTGAGCCAGAATCTATTTCGCGGCATCTGAGAGGAGATCTATCTCTTTGTGACGAGTTGTTTTCCCGCGGAGATTCACTTCCGCAAGCCGAATCACCACCGCGACTATACATTGCAACGTTCCCGCATCCGCTTTAGCCGATTATCCAATAAAGTTCATAAATGAAAGTTTTAAATTAATTTGTTTCGATTTATTCAGTTCTTAACGCGACTGTCTCCGGTTATGCACCATATAACACTGAAAATTGTCCGGCGTCGTAGCCATCACAACTAAATGCAATTAGGCGCCGTCTATATAGGGATGACACCATGTTTATTATATATTGGAAATTCATCGACCGCTTATTAAAATATATTTTTATCGCGTTGTTGATTGATAATATAATTAATTTCAGAGTCTTCCGAAAAAATGTTTTTCGATGGTTTTAATTGTACGATCTGTGAAATATCCGAGTGCGGGCCGGGACCATGAAACGTCCGGCGCCGGCCGGGGCTATCACTAGATTGAATTGCGTGGAAACAACACATAGAGGCGCCCTCCGCACGCCTGTATAGCCAGTCTCTCCTGACATGATAAGGTAGATGAAATCGAACCGCCCCGCATCGATTTTCAGGCTATGCAATACCTGTTGTTCTGAATTCAGGTCTAATTAACTGGTCGATGTACATCTAAACTAGTTCAGCAAATGCTGTTATGATTTATATGTATGCTATGCTATCTACTGGTAATGATTTTCATTTCTTTGCATTGTAACTAAATGCAAGTACGGCTTTGAAGTACGTATGACTTTACGCTTAATTTATTAGGTGATGGAATCGGTGTCCAAGTTTTATTATGTTTTTGGTATTATTATTAATATTTGATAATCTGTTGTTGAAATGAGTGCCCTTATCAACTACGATGTTTCCTAAACGTGAGGATCTCTTACTGGCTCCCTGTCCCTATCAACGTTCTACAGTATGTAAATACACCTGTTGGTCTTCCGAATAAACAAACAAGGACATTGAAATACCATTTGTATTATAATACTATTTAATCGGGGCTAGTAACTAACTGATGGTGTTAAAATAAATGATAATGTTAAATGTTAAATGTTAAATAATAAACCTAAATAGGAAATTATCGGCTTCAAGCTCCAAGTATTACGTTATTTGATAAACAAATGTGGTATTTCGAAGCAGTTGTCAGCTTTTTTCACGAAAAGATCATTGATGTTAATAAGACAGAAAACAAGTTTATTTTAGCTATTCATAAAATATGAGGTATCGTTTTACCTTCCATATCTTGGAAGCATCTAATGTTTGTGACGGTTGAAATTATGTAAGGGTGGTTCTATACAAATGCCTTCTTCAGTGTGTTATGAGCCGTAAATAATTAGTTACTGTAATTAAATGTAGCGTACGCTATAAATAGCGTAATCAATTGTGAAAACAGAAGAGTCATGAATAAAGAAAAGTTTACGGGTAACTTCATACAACTTGAATTTTCGAATGCTTTACGTAACCCGGCGTATGAAAAGGGTCCTTGTAAAAGTCGTACTCTTTGAGAGTCGTTGGTTTGAAGGAAGTCTTATGTATGTCCGCGAACTTCATCGTTTGAACGCGAGTTCGGATCAAAGAGTTGCGTAGACACAAATACCAAAATTCCTATTCATACAAAACTAAAAGTTAAATAGAAACCATAACTTTTTCAATAGATCGAGCTGTGATATAACGTTAGCTCTTATTTCTTTCATATATGAGCTTGCACTCGATTGCTTTTTGAAACTAAGTTCGATTTATAAACTTAATAAAGAAAAGTTTAATCTTGTATCCTTGAAGTGACAACCCTAGCGCCAATAAGAGAATTGACCGGTTCGCAGACACTGTTCTTTAATAGGTACGTAGATTGAGCATCAAACGTCGCATGTACAATACAGTGTCAATTTTCGCAGTCTGGGTCTGTCCCTCCTTGATAACATTTAGGCCGGCTGCCCACTGGAGCAGCGGTGGTAGATAAGCAGCAAAGTCGAGGAAACATCCATGAAGATCGCATCGCCTAGCGCTGCATCTTATGACTAGTTCTATTACTACATCGCCGCAAATTTTTCTCGCAACCCAAGTGGGAACGACCAGCCTAAAATGGCATATTCGTGCCGATATTGCCAGATAGTCGAAGTGTGTGCGCGCTTAATGTACACGATATTCTGTCGCTTATTATGTTCCCGACAACACGACCTAGTTGTTCAATCAACTCGCTCTAATGAAAATGCTCTATAATAAGGCGCGTGCATTTAAGACCTTAACCCACTGCGCTCTATCCGATCCCGAAACGTAAAAATCAGAGACTCTCATCCACATTGATTGATTGATTCCCATGTCTACCAGCACGTAGCGTGGTGCACTCGGTACAGGCATAACTTACGAGTACGCCAGGCCAAAAATATTATTTTAACTGCCCGGGACATAAATATGGGGATTGCCATAATTAATTTGAGGTCCGTTAATTTTAACATTTAACTAATATTTTTTTATTGACGCGCGAGGTGGCATAGTATGATTTTAATATTACTTTGGGGTGAATCACTGGAGCTTTCCCGAGTGGCATTTTACTAATAGGCCTCAAACTTCATACGCACGGACTCGTGTGAAAGAGCTAATAAATTAATGCCTCGAACTACACATGCGCCTACCGAGCCAACCAGATACGATGATTGGCCTCTTTATGGACGGAGTCCGCAAATTGCAGCTCATCCGGTGTCAGTATAACTAGGGATTTTGCAATGATCGAGCATGCAGCAGTTAAATTGAATGCAGAACCGCAAATTTCAATGCACTCCAAATAGTAAATGATTTTAACAAACCATTCAATAAAAGTTGATAACTTTAATGTTTGGTTAAGCCACAAAAGACAAATATTACTCATAATGCAAGTGTGCTTTTAATACATACTTACATATTTTTCCATCATTTATGGTAAAACCCGAAAAGCTTAGTTACAGTTTATTCCGTTTAGTAATCTGTTAGTCAAATCCCGAAATAGTCAAAATCCATTTTTTTAAATTATAAAACTGATTATTTTAAGCATTTCTTTACAAGTTTTGGAATTAAAATTACTTTCGACACGCAATAATTTGACAGTATTTATTAATAAAAGTATTTTTACAATGTTTTTAATTACCCATTGGTAGCGGCTAGTTAGGTTATTTTTATTTAGTGTTATTTCGTATTTCACTAGTTTGTTTACAAAATAATAAAATTATTATTAAATTATATATATAGAATTCAACAATAGGACCGTCTAGACAGGGCTTCACAATTAGTGATTATTTATACGTGCCAAGGAACTGCAAAATCGAATTCTAATAGTTCGCAAATTAATAATTACAATAATTAAATAAAATAAGTAATTGCATTACTGACCGACTACTAAATGGTGCCTAGTGTATGGTGCATCGAATAAATTAGGCTGTGCCAGTATAGATCGTCAAAAACGTCGGAAACGCGCGACGCTGACATGTGCAGCCGGGCGGCGCTTGAAGCGCTGAACGGAAATCACTTGACCTAGAAACTTGACTCATTGAGGAGATGATTCGCTTGTAAAGAACAAAATTTCCATTAAAATCAGCACTAAAACGGATATTTTGAAATTCTACCACAAAGTGGTGAAATGTCTTTAGCGGCTTGATAAACTTTGACACTTGAGAACGCCACTACCTGTTATACCTGTGTACCAACGAAGGGAGTTCAAAATATAATCGGTTTCGGAACTTTTTTGTTAGTAGTTTTTGTATAATATGGGTTCACTAGTGACATAATCCAAGGTGACAATTAGAACATTTCCGTGGGTTTACCATAATTAGTTTTTTCACAATCGTGCTTCGAGTGCAACAAAATGTCTGACGCGAAAATGTTGACCAAAATCGAGCACCGGGCTGTTATTAAATTGCTGACGAAACAAGTATAAAAAAAACATCCACGTAGAAGTGGTGGCTTTTTACCAGGATTCTGCACCTTTATTGTCTACCATTCAAAAGTGGTCAAGTGAATTTAAATAGGGGCAACGAAAGCATTAAAGATGACCCTCGATCCGGTGGTCCTGTTTCTGCCACCACTGAAGAAAACGTGAAAAAAATCGAGAAACTTGTACTCGAAGATGCTCGAATAAAAATCAATTCGTTAGCAGATATGAGCAAACTATCAGTGAGTAGGTATCATACATTCAATACTTAAGGACTTTTTAAACCTCTCAAAAGTCAGTGTAAGATGGGTGGGTGCCACGAATGCTCACACCACCGCTGTCTTTTAAATAGTTTTTGGAGCTTTGTGGTGAAAATTGATAAAAACATGGATAAGACATGGGTTCATCACTACGACCCTGAGACCAGAAACGAGTCAACGCAGTGGCTCAAAAAGAGTGCAGCACCTCTGAGGATATCTAAAGTCACGCAATCGGTTGGAAAGCTCATGGCCATAATATTCAGAGACTCAAAGGGATTTTGCTTATTGAATATACCAAAAAATCCGAAATATAACGAAGCAATTAATGAAAAAAAGATGAGGAAAACTGCCAACGCGCCAGATCACTCGGCGCGCGTTGCTATGGCTGCTATTCAGGAGTGTGGTTTCCAAGAGATCAATCATCCACCTTAGAGCCCATACCTCGCACCTAGTTACAATTTTGTTTACGAAGCTAAAAAAGAAATTCGTAGAAAGCGATTTTTCAACAATGAAGCGCTCAAAGCCATTACGGCGCCATAAACGATCATTTTTCGGAGAAGGATAAAAGTTATTTTGGGAGGGTATTGAAAGGATGATTTCACGCCGAAAGAAGTGTATTGAGATCGCAGGAGACTATATGGAAAAATAAAATTATTTCACATTTTTCTGTAATTTCTTTCATATCTATACAGAAAACACTTTGAACTCCCCTCAAACTTTTTTTTACATTTTCCTTAGTGACGTAACGAGCAAGGCGTTCATCTGGTAGTAAGCCCTTCGCCTGCCTATGACAGTTACAGTGCCACCTAGATCTTGTAATCGAACAACATTTCTCAACATTCTTCCATAACATTTTCTTTACTTATTTAGTCTGACAAAATTAATCGACAAAACTACAAGTACTGACGACGGATTTGAGTTACGCGATTTTCATTTAACGTTTAATGCGGTGGCGAACGCACTCGTATTGGGATTTCAAAAATGTATATCAAGTACTAGCGGCGCCCCGCGGTTTCATATATAGATAAAATATAGCGTACTCGCTGATAATGCTACTTTTCATTGGTGAAAAATCTTTTAAAACCGGTTATGTGGTTTAGGCGTGATAGCGTAACAATCAAACAAAATCACATTCGCACATATAATATTAGTTAGGATGAAACACAACTATCCACAATAGCCCAAGAGCCCACGCGACAGGTAGCTTTTGTGATATCAAGTCATTGGAGGGGGATGCGGTAGGAGGCGCCTGACAGCGGCGTCATGGGCGAAGCCCGTGCGCGGTACTAGACACTGCTACATTAGTTTTGTCTTTAATTAAATTAAATTTCTATAATAAAAGTAGCCTTCTTAGCTACTTCTTATAACATTAGCTGTATGCGAGCGAAAGTCCGTCAAAATCAGTCCAGCCGTTTCAGAGAATAGCCGAGACAAACAGACAGTTAACAAACAAAAATTTTGGTATTCATTTCTGATGTAAGTACCGTAAGTATAGAGTTAATTTCATAACTAAGCATTTAGTGAAAACCTGTTAATTTGAAATTAAAAACAGACACTTCAATTTTATTTATTTGTATAGTGGGAGGCCTCATCTGCAAGAGACCGCCTGGGGGAAGTACCACGCCTTTGCCAGATATTCATCCGCCAAGCAGTAGTGTGCAAACATTACTGTGTTCCGGTTTAAAGGGCATTGTTTCCAGCGAAATTACTGGGCATTTGAGACTTTAGAGCCGATGTCTCAGGGTGACGAGCGCAGTGCAGTTCCGCGCAGGATTGTGCAAAATATAGTTTAGGGTGGTGCTTCGACTGTTATGGGCAGTCGTAGCGCTTACCATCGGGTGAACGACAAGCTCGTCTGGTCACTAAGTCATATAAAAAAAAAGTTATAGGGACACGAAATGACACGTTTCTTGCCTATGCTAGTGCGCGTTACACTTACAGGTTTTTAACGTCATTGTAAAAGGATTAGCCAGTTACGGCTGTAACGACAGTCTAGCTGCTTGGGATGCGCCGGGTGACTACAATCACAGTGGTCATTTACTACCACTGTACTCGGGGAGGGAGGGGATTTTGGGATTTACTCAAGGACGTCAGCGTCGGTTGGAACGAAGTACCTTTCGTAGTATACAAAAAAAAATTAATTAAGTAGTACTAATAAAAAATGTGTAATAAACACATAAGAAATACCATCGGGTGAACGACATACTTTTCTCGTCACTCAGTCAAATAAAAAAAAAAGAGATAAAAGCTAGCACTGACAGCATGTATTACGTAATCAGCAGAACAAAGAGAAAAGGTCACAGCTTAAAAATAATACTTGACATGGACTAATGTACGTTGACATGGACATGGACTAATCTCGCCGTTGACGTAAAATGATCAAACCTACAAAAAATACTTTCAGACAACAAATTTCCTTCTTTGGAGTGTTGAGATTTCTGAGAGCCCTTTTATTATTTAAGTCAAGGAGAATTCATATAATCTGTTACACGTGGAAAAAAATATCAAGCAAGGAAAAAAATAGTTATTAATAGAATACAACCATCACGCAATTCTGAAATTGAGAACGTAATATTTACGAAGGCGTTACGGTTACTTGTGAAGTTTTTTGTTCATCTGGAAAAATGTTTCTTCAATATACATTTTCCTTATAAAACTTTTTAAACAAATTCCTAAAACGTGTGAAGTTATAAACGTTTTTTAGACTCGATAGAAAAAGATATCAAGGATTACACTTGAAAATATTTTTGCTAAGAGATTCCATCATGACTCTATTTCTATTTATTGAAATTTACTTGAATGAGAATAACTGTTGGTATTCAACGTGGAAATGCAGTCAGTGTCCTTGGCACCAGCCTCATGGACACCCCTTTTTTGTTGGTTTTTACTCTTGAACTCTTAGTGATAGGGTCCCGTTTTACCCTTTGGGTACGGAACCTTATAAGCGCAGCGTCTGTGTTTTCAGCAGTGAACGTGTTCATTATTTAGTTATAAAAGTACCTACTTACGTTTTGTAACGAAGCTTATAACTGATATAACAAAAAAAAAAAATTTATTGTTTTAAAAAGAAAAATATTAATAGGAAAATAGATATTATTTATTCTTTTTAGAGTTTCGTACCTCAAAAGAAAAAAGGAACCCTTATAGGATAACTTTGTTGTCCGCCTGTCTGTCTGCGTGTCAGAGGCATCAAGCAGAAATTTATTTAGAATACTTTAGTATATGGCCTCTTTCAGCTGTGAAAAACACAAACTTGTAAGTCAATGCGATCAAAAAATATGACCGTTTATTTTGCATATTTCGCGATTTCACAAGGGAATCAAAACCTATAGGGTACTTCCGGTCGACTTAGAATCGTGAAATTTGGCAAGAAGGAATGTCTTACGCACATGTAAATGAAAATATCTGAAAACCTTAACATTTACTTTAATATCAAAAAATCGAATTATACTATTACAAACTTTTTATTTGCAGGTGGTGTAATAACCGTGTCTAGAGATCGATCGGCAAAGTTAAGTTTGTCCATTAACATAGTTTTTCTTTAAGAGCAATAATGTTAGACGTTTTCTTAAGACCTATAAATTTGTGCGTTACCATCGGTGCGCGAGTCCAACTTGCACTTGGCCGGTTAATTTTTCCTTTACTTCTTCAATTTAAGCCACACGGTTGCGGCTACACCTAAGTTTAGCCGGCTAAAGATAAAATAAACTAACACTAGCCTCATATCAATGGAGGCTTTTAACTTTTTCGTAAATGTGGAGACATAATTGAGAATCGTTTATTACGTTTTTTCAAATATGAATTAAAGTTTAAAAAGAAAATTACACGCGTGCGACCTCGCATAACCGCCATGTATTTTTGCTAAGCTAAATGTAACCCTGTGTTATACAGTATTAGCCTAATTATAGACTGCGGTCGCATTCAAATGATATTAATAACGAATCAAAAGAAAGCACTGAACCGAAGCCCTACCCTCCGACTACACTTATCATTGACACTAATTAAATGTTCGTAGCCGCACGTACTTGCACGAATGCCACACTATAAGCGCAGCGTTTGCTTTCACTCTTTCTAAGAGACATAAATAATCTCTCTAGACCCTAGTGATCCTAATGTTTCTCGAATAGGAATGAAACTAACTACAAATATTCGCGCTCGCTGCGCTCGATTTATTGAATTGCATTCTGCATTTAACATTAGAAGTTATCGTTAAATGAAAGGGCTAAAAATATGCAAACTTGCTACGCACGCGCTATTAAATGTCTACATTAATAACAACATAATTATGTAATCATGTTATATTTACCTATGTAGAAAAAAACTAGAAAAAATTGCGCTCGCTGTGCTCACGCTTACTCATATATTAGTGAGCGGCAACCGATCCTCTGTAATTTTTTGAAAAATTGCCCTGTTTAAAGAGATCTTTTCATTTTCATATTTTCACCACTAGATTTAAAAATAAACTGAATGTGCCTAGAATTCTGTTGGAGACGGTTAATGGTTAATTTAGAAAGAACTATATACGATTTGATTATTTATAAGATAACAGAGGGAATTGATCAATTAGCCTTGCAAAGGTTTAAAACATTTATTAAGGTTAATCTCATAAAGAAAGTCTATTACACTATTGATGACTATGTTTAATACAAAAATGCATGGCCTCAATGCCCCAATCTCCATGATAACAACAATTAACGTGACTTTTACAAGTTTAATATTATAATTCAATAGTCGGTGTGGTGATTCATAACCACTTGTTAGTTTTAAAGTTTATAACGACTCCAAGTCTGCTACCAAGAAACCAGAGTTGATGGTCATGCTCACTAAAATGTCTTTGATGGCGGCGGCTCTGTGTGTCGGGTTATTCCCCTCCCTTAAATATGGCGAGGGGGGTGATGGCTGGTGCACAAGTGATACTCGTGAACGGGTGCTGCTTGGGGGGACTGGTCGTGTCTGTTTTCTCAATAATTATGTTAATTACCGCTTATGTTTGTTTTTATTTATTTCTTTTCTATAATTGTTATTTTGAGATATTTTTACAGCTTTTGTATTTTGTTTTATTGGTTTTGTAAAATTGTTATTGTGAGTAATTTTATTGGAACTTATAAATTACGATGTTATACTATTGTCATTAAATTAGATTAGATTTCTTTTTTCTTTTTCTCTGTGCGGCTTAAGTGTTTGACTCGTAAAAGTGTATCATTTTGCTTACTTTCAATAAATGAGTTGAGTTTTGAACTAGGATAGTGAAATTGGTGGTATTCAAATGTTGAAAGATTACTCTAGTGAACATCATAGTTTTTATTGACACTGATAGCATTAAGGCTTAATAAAATAGTAAAACAAAAAAAAAATTGCGAGTTAATAAAAAAATCTAGTATAACATTATCTAATGTAATGCAAAGATAAATCCGTTAAGTTGTACTTTTGACTCCTGTCCTGTCCTGTATATTCCTATATATTTTTGCATCCGGGGTCGGGTGTCATTTCGGCTGAGGGTTCGACACCGCTCAATACTCCGGTAAATTGTTATTTATGAAAGCTACAGAGTTAAGTAAATATATCTTTGCAGAGACGACTTTGCGCGTGCTTGGTACGCGGTAAACATTTAATGATGACTAAAATATAAATTATTTTATTTTATTTGTCGATTTTCGGGTAGCTTACAGCCACCTTAGCTATTTGAATACGTAAATACGAAAAAAGGCAAAATCAGCCTCCACGGATAGATTTACGTGATGTAAACTATAATTAGCTCGCGAGTGAGCATTAAATGGCGCTAGACGAGTAGAAAAGCTATCAAGTTACTGGTTTTAGTTTCGGGGCTAATCGTCGCAAAATGCCTAAGCGAAAGCGGGTTGTTTGACACAAGAAATAACAAACTAAATTCACCGAGTAGGAGCGATTAAATAAAATATAAAGATTAAAGATCAGTCGGGGTCACACGATACCTAAATGTGACTGTACGAGTAAAGGGGAGAAGATGTAATAATATTCAAAATGCAAACTAGAGTCGTAGGTATCTAATGAGGGAAAAATTTGGCAAATTAAATGAGCCAGTAGGTCAAAACGAGCCCCGAACAAGGTATGAAATTTGTACTCGAGCGAGCCTCAGCGACTTTACTAAATGCAGAAAAAGTAATAGGTAATGACGTCGCTGATTTTTTTAATTTATTTCATACTGAATATTCCCGTGCACCGCGATGAAAATGAATAAAACAAATATAAAAAGGACAGTCTACCCGGATTTTTATCATCTTTTGTTTCCGAGTTGCATTTGTTTTTCAGCATTGCGGTAATTCCATTGATTTGTACTGCTAGATAATTTTCCCACGTTTGTCTTTTTTAACAAATTACAGTCTGTTATTACCTTTTCTATAAAAAAAATTAATAATTTTGTAGTCATCTTACGTACACATCGTTTAAATTAATACGTAACGGATATCTTGGTACAAATTGTGATATGTTTTGCTCCATATGTTGGAGATAATTTTCTTTTAATGCACGATAATGCTCGGCCCCACACCGCAGCGATAGTTTTGGAGTATCTAAGAGGTGCAAATTGAAGTAATGGGCTCACCAGACCTAAACCCGATAGAACACGTTTGATTGGGATAAGCTGGGAAGATAAGTTGAATAGTGAAATTGAGGACCAGTTAACTTGAAAGATCTCAAGCCCGCATTGGTAGAAGAATGGAATCTAATCCCACAAACTTTTATAGATGATTTAATAATAAGTATGCAGGCGGATGCAGGGGGCTTTGGCAGAAAGAGGAGGTAACACCAAATACTGAGTGTACCACACAAAAATAATCAACCGTTTGAACACTTCTATTTTCAACATGATAGGATACAAATGTATTTTCCTTTCAACAACTGGATTAAGGCTGATGTCTATTATGGCTATTCGTTGTATTTTTACTAAGTAGTTTTAGTTTTGTTTAAAAATGTTAATTTTATTGATCACACCCTTTTGAAAGTCAAATAAACACGAACACAACTACTTTTATACTAATTTGTCTGTGTTGCGTTCCTCTAAATTTGTCTATGAGTGTTTATAATTAAATAATTATGAAAATGGTGCCTACGACTTGTGCTGTAAAAAATCATCATAATCAAAAAGTCATCTTGCACTAATTAAAAACTGCTATTTCATTAATATTCCGCCCACGGAAAAAGGTTAATATCGATAATAATATTTAATATCTTAATTTATTAGGCAGTGTTTTGACATGTCGTGCTAATTATCCAATGAAAAACGAAGATGGACTTAAAAAATTGTAGTCAGAGACGCTATGTCATGAAAATGTTTCAACACTTTTCAGGGCGCATCGAATATGGGAGACTTTTTCAAAGAGACACAAAAAAACGCGAGCGTACCGAAAGAAAGGAAGAAAGAAAGAAAAAACATTTATTCTGACACAACTGCACACAACAGCGAACAACGTACTTATTTAGAGACAAGACAAAAAAATATCTTTATCTACTCTTATTCTCCCATCATTTTACAATTTTTGAATCCGGGAAATGCGTAGAGCGTACCTTCAGTGAATTTTTTTTATTTTTTTTTTTTGTCGAACCGTATTTTGCTTGCTATTCCTCGAGGAGAGGTAGGATACTGTAAGCCTATAATATCGATAAAAATATTTAGAAACGCTCCCTTCAAATATTATCGGTACCTAACCTTTAGATTCTTATAATGAAGCAGTAAAGGACATAATACATACAAAATACATTAAAAATAAATGTTTTAGGTGACGTTATATTAATCTACTGACCACGAATATATATATATATATATATATATATATATATATATACACATATATATATATATATATACATATATTTATTATATTTAAATGATGTCCGTCTATCTGTTAATTTTCACATCAAGTTAAACTCTTGAATCGATTGCGGGGCGGTTATCATTATTTGTTATTTGATAACTTTTTTCAAAATAAGAAACTTACCTGAGCGTTTTAATATGAGGCGCGATTGCTGCTGTGGCTCAAAACTCAGCACAGGCCGGTGTTAGGGCCTTCGCAAACAGAGGGCAGTGAGGCGTACCGCATTCATGCAATCGCATCGTTTGTTGCAGGATGTCATTTCTCACAGGCTTTGTTCGTTAACGGTTAACAACGGTTATTAGTAAGTGTACTTTTAACAAACAAATAAACGCTCTACGCCTTCTGTTTGCGAATGCCCTTTGTCCATAGCAAGTACTTTGTGGCAAATAATGTACGATAGTATTCAAAAGAGGGCCTGCTCTAATGTACTGCTCCAATAAGTTAGTTTTTTTTAATGATGACCATATTATTTTGGGGTTCCTGAACCCTTCACGCGCGATCATTTATTTGATGCACCTACACGATAACTTATCAAACGCTTCTCGTTATTTAGTAATGTACACCGTAATTATTAATTTTAATAGAAGCACGAGACTATAGAATTAAGGTTTTCGGGACGAATAACGCTCAAACATCCCGCTTACCTATCATGAGACTTTTTGTTTGGCTTCTTTGATTTTACTTTGTGTTGTACTTGTTAGTGTCAATAAGGATGAAAATCCACAGAAATAAAGGGTAGTTATAGCCATTTCAGGGCAGTTGGCAACATTTGCTTCGAACATGATAAATTAAAGTCAGTTGGTAGTTTTTGAGTGGATAAATGTTTCAATAAAATCAGCCCTGAACAGGGGCTCAACTGTGGACTCCAGGGAAATTTGTAGTTAAAGCGCCAAGTAACCCACAGATATAGAGAACTAGCTGCGCTCCGCGGTTTCACCCACTTAACACTAGTTTTTCCACCTTTTACAAATCAACCCTGAGAAAAACGAGTATCCTAGTATTTCATTATTTCAAATAATTTAACCTGAATGTCGATTTTCATCATTCTCGCTTCAAAACTTTAAGAATATAAACTGTTTCTTATCGTAATATGGTATAATCGTATTTATTTTTCTTAGAGAGCACCTTCTATTACATTTTCGTCTGAGTTCTATTACCCAGGAACGAATGATGTATGTCTGGATTTGGTAATAATATGAAATCGGAAAAATATTTGTAACATTTAATTTACAACTATTGTCAATTGAAAATTGGAAATTCACAAATGTTTTTTAAGGTATTTGCAAGAGTTTCTTTATCCTACTAACTAGTTGACTGCAAGTTATAGCTAAATTCGTTACTAAAGGTTAGCTGATAGGTTCCGTTCGACAATCTGCTCGTGTTCGATAAATCATTCGAAAATTTCGTTGATGTATGACAGAGAAAGAGAAAAATCACAGTCATATCAAAACCTCCACCGTTCGACGTCTCACAGAAATATGTAAGGCGCTCGAGTTGGATCTTATCTGGAGAATGTGCGCACCTATTAGCTCTATATCTGTGGGGCCTTCTCAAAACTATACTAAACCTGAAATATACTTACCTGCACATAGTACTACTTATACTAGTGATACACAATAACTATCTAATAACAAAAAATTACGAAAAATAACATACAATTTAAGCAAGTATATTCAATGATATATCACGGCCATATATTTAACCGATTTCAATATATAAAAATAAAATATGTAACCCCCAATTTGAAAAGTGGTCACCGTTAGATGATGGATAATTCCATAATAATTTACATCTAGTAAGCTGCAGTTGAAACTGGCAGTTCTAATTGAATACCTAGCACGAAAAAACCCTTATTTAAAACAGTTTTTGTTTTTGAGTAAAACAATACAAGTCTCCAGCCCCCCTTCGAACCACAAGAAAAGCGTAATAGACCCAATTTAAAAAGGACCCCACGCCATTGTATATACTTGCTCAAGATAATCAAATAAATCGCATAAACAATAAATAAAGCAGAGTACAGTCGAAAAAGTTGCTGAGGCTCTTTTTGATACGCGCATGATAATAATTAGTATTATTTTGTCCACTGTACATAGAAAAATAACGATGCAACTAAACTAAAGCACATATATTTGAATGGCATTTAGTTTAGTTACAGTTCGAGTAATGTGAAAAATAAAACAACAACTGATTAAGCAGCATCTGTGTGGCAATGCGCGCGAGCTTAACCGCGCAACATGGCTCTGGAAAAGGTCTACGAACAGTTTATCGGTTCGACTGAGACAATGTTACTTTGGATAGCCGGCGCGAAATCGCCGAGCTCGGAACAATAACACCTCTGTTTCTACATTATAAGCCCATTAGTGACGTCTCACGCATCGACTCAAATCATCGAGCATGCAAGTGACTGCATAAACAATCTTATAATATTTACACAGGGGCGTTTATCGTGAGCTCGAGTCAATTTTCCGTCGTAATATTCTGCGAGTAGCAATTCGAAACAATTTTCGGCGGAAAGTCGACGATGTTCATCGATACGGGTATCGATGAGGCATGGTGCAAAATCTTTGGTCAAGTCTATTAATTTCGCTTTCGTCGATAGCACGTCAGAAACTAATTTTTTAGCCAGCACCTCTAGTTTTTGGAATCCAATGTTTGTAGGATCATATGTTTCATCAGTTATACAGCAAGAAAAAAAAATGCACTTGTTATTTATCTGACCAGCAATACAAAAAGTCAAATAATTTATTGCAAATAATGCACTTTTACAATTCAAACGGTTTAAACTTCAGAAATAGATCAAATATAATCTAATTGTTTGAGTTTGAGAAATACATTATTGAGGTTTTTTAATTCGAATAAAATTTAATTTATCGCAAATAATCATAGTTTACTTAATAGGCTTGACCAAATTTTGAAAAAAGATGTACATATTCATAATATACAACTACTACTATTACTACTACGTACTTATTTATATTTAAACATTCATTTATTTGGCAAAGGCTAAAATGATTTAAGACTACATTAGCGAGTAAATAGATTTACATAGGAGCAAAGAAATCTTTGAAGATAAAGCCACAAGTAGATCAGTTACCCCTTTTATGACCATTAATTAAGATTCTGTCCTTTTGACTAGTTTTTTGTTTTGTTTTGGCTTCTCACATTGCATTGTGCATTTAGACAATGTCAAGTATTAATAACTTATGCGATTTTGTAGATTCAAATTCTGTTAAAAAGTCAAGTTTCAGTAGGAAAAGTAGTTCAGTAATGTAGCCAAGTTGCAACCGACGTCAGGATTCAGTAAATTAGTGGTTTATTAACTAAAACTTCCTGGGAGTTTTGTACTGAACCAGACAAAGAAACACGGCATCAGAAAAAAATTAGTAATACCTTATTTTTTAAGAAAACAATATACAACAAACAATTTCTCATTTCAGGTTCCCGCCAAATATCCTGAGTGACGTTTGTAAATGTGAAATTTAGATTACGTATTTTTTAATTAACCATTCAATTGTAGATAATTATCGAAAACTAGTCGTATTTAATAGGATCGATAGTCATTATGTCACTTTAGCCTTTGCATAACTAACTAGGTTGCTCCAGATAAACTCAAATAATGAATAAACGCATGTAAGGTGATAAAATAAGCCATTCAACTGCTTCTGACATTAAAATCGGCAAAAGAGGAAATACATTTTGAATTTTACTTTTTTTACTAATTGTGCTCCACTATTGAGCTCAAGTCTCCCCATTTCCTTATTGTAATATACTGATTGAAATGTTGTAGTTATGAGTGACAGATTTTGACACAAGAAGAGTTTAAATTGTAAATTGACATTCTGCACTACGGCAATAAGTTTTAACGCTTACAATATGAGTATTTATTTGCATGAGCCTAATAATCTTTTGCAAACTGCAGCTGGAAATGTTTTGAGCTTACTGGCCTTTTAGCACGATAATAATAATAATGCGTCAAGAACCCACATGACACCTGACCTGACACCTAGCTGAGATTCCCTGTATCTAGGTAGGTAATCAGGAACTATAAGGACCATGGTCCTACAAGCACTCAGACTTAGAGCAAATACTTGTCCACATCATCAGCCATTGTTGAAATTTTACAATCTTCAATCTTTAATTCTTTCCTTGCCCATGTTTGACGCAGTATGCAGACAAGGTCTGACAAATACTTGTCATAATGCCCTATAACTGTGGCATGGATGATCTTTTCACCAATTTAGTGGTGCATATTTATTTTCTAATAATTTTACAAAAAGTTTAAAACACTCAATTCTAGACCTGATTGCACAGCTATTTAAATTTTGAGTTTTTTTAGCTGAGTTTAATGTATTTTTTTATATTACACTAGCTTTTGCTCAGCATAATGTAGTTTAGTAATACATACACAGATATCATGACTTTAAATTGACTGCAGGCTGTATACTATGTGTTAGTCTGTTTAGTAATTTTTATTATTTTTATTATTTGTACTATTAATAATCACATCATTAGTTTTAAAAGATATTATGTGTAACTTTCCATACACAATGTTAATGAATCTGCTCAGACTTATAAGAGATTATTAGTAAATAGTTTGCAGTTTTCTTTACTGCACAAATTAAGTATAATGTCAGAAACATATTCTTTTTTTCCTATGCATTATTTTTGTTAACATCATCATCAATTACCCATTTCTTCCCACTGCTGAGCACAGGTTTCCCCTCACTTTCGTTTAGGCCATAATCCACCACGGGGGCCCGGGCCAGACATTAACTATTACTTTAATTTATTATTTTTGTTATAATAGCGCACAATTGCTAATTACAATCAATACTGCTTGGAAGACAATTTTCTCACATTGCCGCTGTTCGCAAGGCTTGGAAGGCAGAAGCCAGCTACATTCAGAGTTCATGATTGTTTTGATAAGAAATTATATTTGTAACAACACTATACGCAATGAATTAGATCTGTCCAGTACCTAGATTTCTAATCTGCAAATGTAATCCATCAGTAGTTAATATAGCCCCTATATAAACTAGACCGTATTTACTAGATTTAACTGGATATTGCATGCATAAAATTAATATAACAACAACAGGCCAAACTAAATTATATGGTTACATACTGTTACATAGTGAAATGATTACTATATGTTACAACTAGAACTGTAAAACTGCAAAACTTAGATTAATAAGAAGCACACATACCTGAATAGTTCTGCAGGTGCCTCGGAGGCACTTCTATTATATATAGATGACATCTTGAGTTCAGTGGCGGGCCGTGACTGCCAGTGGGGGTCCTCTGGATCAGCCCGGCGACGCTTGGACGTGCTGGTGCCGCTGGTGCTCGGCCCGCTGGTGCTCGGCCCCGCAGTGCTCGTGCTGGGCTGTTCACCATCGCGCACCACCGTCGCCCTCTTTGTGCCCCTCATCATCATCTTGTGTACTGTTTGTTTCACAACCTACATGTTCACGATCCTAGTATTGCTTTGCACTTGGACCTTGGCAGTAACATTGTATATGTTACATCGTTTAATACTTGAATCCACTTTATACGTTTGTAAAACCTGAAAAAAGAACGACAGTTTACTAATGCTGGCTAAAAACGGCACGAACGCGAGACGCCGGCAGCTGTGATGCTCCGTGAGTACTCCTTGCTAGTTTGCGTACTTGTGTTGTTTTGTAATATTCTGACAGTAAATTCATCTAACTATCCAAAATTCTAATATATAAATTATCTCATATTCATCTAACAACAAAACTGTGCTAGCTGCCTTATCAACATACTTCCGTTGCGAATTGACGAAAATGCAACCCCATTGAAAACAGAAGCCATACACTAACACAAACTTTTTGACAGTTCTAATAAAAACGTTGTTCCGAAGTACCGTACGTAAGTTGTTGAATGACAAGTATTATTTGCAAAGGATTCGTGTTTTACCTTAGCATTGTCGCGAATGTGCACGAAATAGTTTAATAAACACATTATTAACTAGCGCGAGTTAGAATATGAACAATCCCGTTTGACGTTTCACTTTACTGCACGAAATGTATGGCGGGCCAGCGAACACTCTATTGGAATACGGCCTGGGAACTCGCGCCTACCGCTTGATTGCTTGCAAACAGTACAGAAGTTTGTAATGCACTCACTGATAAACGGAATAGATGCCGAATATTTCATTTTTCAATATATCCGTAAATATTTATCTCACGAAGTCTCCATTGTAGACTGCATAACAAAGTTGACAACATAGGTAGCAGCACTGTTTTGTTGCCAGATTGACATGAGTTGTCCCAAAGTTTCTTTCTCCGTCATTTCACCGCGAATTTGAATGTTAGGTGAAGATTCAATGAACATTTCATCTAAATGAGATCTTATTATCGCTGAAATACTTCTGAATACATACATTTTCTGTAAAAGTCATTTGGCGCCATTGATTCTGAGATGATCACGTGACTACGTACGAATTACCAACGCAAGCCAAGTAAGATGGCCAAAACGCACATCGAATTCGTTTAGTGTCATTGGTTTTGAAAGGAACTTCTCATTTGGATGATACATCGAGACTTAATTTTCAATGCTTAGTCATCGAGAATAATTTGATCACAAAAACACTTAGAAATAAACATAAATAACAGGAAGCAGCACGATTTAACTAAAAATTAATCGGACGTAGAGTCCGAGATATCAGTAGGAAGTTT
Organism: Campaea margaritaria; assembly: GCA_912999815.1. Classification (NCBI taxonomy): domain Eukaryota; kingdom Metazoa; phylum Arthropoda; class Insecta; order Lepidoptera; family Geometridae; genus Campaea; species Campaea margaritaria. The sequence continues at coordinate 17,070,639 of OU538788.1, forward strand.
CGCAAAATAGCCAGTAGTTGGCGCTGTCAATGCATTTCTTGAAGAAAAAAAAGTTGAACTATTGCAATTACTAAAAATACATTTACATAAAAATTCCACATAGTTTTGCATTAAATTAATTCGATCATAATTATAACAATACGTTGGTAGGTATTACGTAATAAAGTTTATTTTTCATATTAAAAGTTTTTTTGTATGGATTCATTATTAACAGGGAACTTAAAAAAAATAATCAAACGACTAAAATAAATATTTAAATAAACCCCGATACAAAATAATAAAAATAAAAAAAACAATAAATAAAAAACGAAAAAGCCTAAAATAAGCTTAAAAAAACTATGAAAAAATAATTCGATAAGTCCAAGGTACCAGTCATCACTCCATTTTCCTCATCAATATAGGTCTAGGGTATTGGCCAGCAAAAAAAAACAAGTTTTTAGCTCATCCATTTAACATTCCTCAATGCTTTTTAATATAGTGTACATTAAGATATATTCACATTACTTGTCGGACCTGTCGTATCGTGATGCATCAGAAAAGTATCGGTTTCATACATTTATTATGGTAGCGTTCACATTTCTCCGATGCAGTGTGTTGTTACGGCTTGTGTTAAACGTATGAAACAGATACCTTTCTGATGCAACACGAATGAGAAAATGTTAGCTTTATTATACTAGTCAAGCCCTTACATATTATTATTATTTTGATATCATTAATGAGGAATTAGTGAACAAAAAATCGCCATTTTGTGGTGACCGCCATCTTGGATTTGAAATTTATCTTATTATTCTAGTTAATAGTCAAGCCCTTTATTTGAGGGAGTTGTGAAAAAATATGTTACCCGCCATTTGTGGCGGTGGCCATCTTGGACCGACTTTCATCAAACAAAGCTAAGAACACTCTCGACTAATTAACCTTAAAACCAAAAAAGAACAAAATCAAAATCAATTCATCCGTTCGGGAGGCACAGACCGACACACACACAGACACGTGAAACTTGTAACACCCTGCCGTTTTTGCGTCGGCGGCTAAAGGATAATTTATATCTATATGTATCTATATTTATAATTATCTATACTTCTATAGTACTCACTAATTATAAAAAGCTGAAGAGTTTGCTTGTTCGATTGAACGCTAGAATCTCAGGAACTACCGATTCGAATCAAGTAATTTTTTTTTTAATTGGACCTTATGTGCTCCACGGTTTCACCCGTGTAGTTCTCGTTTTGTCCCACAGGAACATACTATCGGGATAAAAAGTCCATTCAAAGTCCAAATTTCATTCGAATCCGTCTGGTAGTTTTTGCATGAAAGAGGAATAAACATCCATACATTCTTACAAACTTTCGCATTTATAATATTAGTATGATAGTCCATTCATCGAGGAAGGCTATAATATAACATCACGCTTCGTCTAATAGGAGCGCCACATCAATGAAGAATATGAATGAAGGGGTATGTGGGACTCCCCCGCCAGAACGCGGGCTGACGGGGTTTACCCACTAAAACCCCGGGGTGTTCTCCTCTCCGCATTATGGAGGTGGTCGCGGGTTCGCTCGGCGCTTCCGCAGCCACCTCTGCGGGCGCCCTTTCGGGCTCGCCTCCTGAGGCTTTGGCCTCGTTCTCCGCTGGGTGCTTCCCGGAACACACGGGCCGTACCTCAGCTCGGGACTTCTAGAATAGGGCGTTGGACCCCCCGATCAGCAGCCCAAAAGTCCCCGTTATTGGTCCCTTGTTGTGCCCTCTGCTGATCAGAGGGACACGCGAAGGACCTCTCGCCAGGTTATTTGCTACGGCCACCAATTCCCCTAGGAGAATTGCTTACCGAACCCCAGGGTGCACCATCCCAGCTGCTGCCCTTCCCTCCGGATGCAACGCATCAAGAGGGACGAACAACAGCCGGGCACTCGTGGAGGTTACCTGGCCCGCACCCCGTCCAATATTGTCCATGGGGCGAACCAGGCTTACATGCCTAATATAGAGAATTAAACTTTTATGGTAATTGGTTTGATCGAAGTTATTTGGGATAATCAAAACAAAATATACGAAAATACAATGTTGAGTACTTTCAGCTTTCGGGGCTATCCAGCACGGTGCGGATCAGCTCGAGTTCGTTTCATTTTGAAGTTTAATTACTGCTGGACTCATCATTTGTATTGTAATGACGAGTCCCGTGGCTATCAAACCAGTATTGGAAAAATTCTTGAAGCTCAATGAGCACAATATACTTATACGTATTAATATACCTACTTGTTATTTTTTTGTTTAGCCATTTTTTTTTGTTTACCTGTCGTTACCTTAAAATTATGATACTAGTACTGCCAGCATTTTACTCTTGCACTGAATCAATTATTGCGGACACGAATTTATTTTGTCATTATTGCGGCTTGCAATATGCAATATTGGTGTATATAGGATTGGATAGGAGTTAGGTTGAATCTTAGTTCGTGTCACCAATTCAAGACTACATTAAAGCTAAATTCAAATTTGTCTGACGTGTCGTGTCGTGATGCATCAGTCGGGACTCATCATTCGTATTGAAATGAGGCTACGTTTCATTTATTTATTTATTTATTCAATTGAAACGGCCGCAGCCAATTACAACAATCGATTACACAAAACACAGTAGAATACAGTTATTACAAAATACACATTCAAGGTTTCACTCTCACTCAGTATATCTGACCATCCATCCGCATACACATCACAGCCTGGATTGGCGTCTAGGAGGCATACCATGACCTCTTATAGCGATTCAATTGAAGACCTAAACTGAGCCGCATCGCATAATCGTACCATGACGTCTTATTTTTTATGTTGCTGCCATTTTCAACTTAAACTGGATATAGTTTAGGTTGAGAATGGCTTATTAGCGACTTAAGTTAGGTTGCTGACATTTTCAACCTTAACTGGATATCCAGTTTAGGTTGAAAATGGCAGCAACATAAAAAATAAGACGTTACGCTACGATTATGTGACGTGGTTCAGTTTAGGTCTTCAATGGAATAGCTATAAGAGGTCATGGTATGCCTCCAGGAGAGCGTTGAGTGCGGAGAGGGTGCATACATACATACATTCATACATTTAATATAGTAGCGTTCACATTTCTCAGATGTGTGTGTTGTGACGGCTTGTGCTCGACCGACCGTACGTACGCGTATGCTTAATTTTCATACAAATGACAGCGCGACCGATGATACGCACCGACAAACGCGACGGTCAGTCGAGTACTGAAACCGGTCTAAAGTTTATAACACTTCACTCAATCATCGTGACGTTCGCTATAATATAACATGACTGATATGCATCATTTTGAATCTTCATCAAAATTTTATTTAAAACTTATGTACACACTAAAATCACGTAAAACAAAAACTTTTATTGATAAACTATTAGTCTATGGGTTTTTTTCGAATTAGTTGACAATAACGGGTTTTGCTACAGTTCTTGTATATACAATGCCCCTTTTTTAGAGACCTTGAGTGGATAGTGGGCTTAAACCTGTCAAGTTTTATAAACGTCATCATGTCGCGTCAGCGCAGCGTTGTCAGCGTCAACTATGGCCGTCATCTCCGTACCACAGAGTACAAATTCTTCGAATATCATTAATCATTATTGTTATTCCGAATCACTGCCTCCGTTTTTATTAATAAATCTTTGCAATATTATTTAGTAAAATCTAACTTTTTCACATTGGTTTAAATATATTTTTTAATTGTTTATGTTCTGGCTTCGCGCTGCATAGCTGTTAAGTACATAAAAAAGACGTGAGGCACTTGGAGACTGCCGCGGTAAAGCTATTGCATATCATTTTTTATCAACTTATGTAATTAGAATAATTTATTTATTTTATTTATGCAGTATTTTTTTTTACGCATGCGCAGTAAGCCGATACAACTAATGCCACCTAGAGGCGATTTGCAGAACTATAGAGACAAGCGTGATATTTCAAAAAGTCACTAAAAGTTCTGCTATTCATCGATAGATGGCAAAACTAAAAAGTATCACCGCTGTGCCGGTCGGAGTGGGGGGTGTTAGGTTATTTTCGTTACGGAATTTCTGGATTCGGTCTCCACGCTCAATAATACTGGAACTAGAACTAGGATCTCCATTTCGGGTAGGTTCTTAGGTAACCTAAGGACCCACTGAAATTAAAGTTCAATGGAACTGGTGAAGGAACTAGGACTGGTGGGCAAGTTAGGAGTATGTACAATGAATGCAATATCTAAATATAGTTTTTTTTTTATTTGTCTGAGTGATGAGACGAGTAAGTCATGCACCTGATGGTAAGCGCTACGCCTGCCCGCAACAGTCACAGCACAACCCAGAACCCTGCATTGCATAATCTTGCGCGGCATTGCACTGCGCTCGTCACCCTGAGACATCGGCTCTAAAGTTTCATAAGCCCAGTAATTTAGCTGGAAACAATGCCCTTCAAATCGGAACACAGTAATGTTTGCACACTACTGCTTGTCGGATGAATATCTGGCAAAGGTGTGGTACTTCCCCAGGCGGTCTCTTGCAGAAGAGGCCTCCCACTTCTAGACCATTACTACTACTATTGTGTCAGTTTTAAACACAAACATTTTTGTATATTTATGTGACTCGGCCGGTTCACAATCAGTTAGTCAGTATTTCGACTTTCTAGGTACGTAAGTCATTAAATTAAAACATTATAAAGTAAGTGGCGGCTTATACTGATAAATAAATCTAAAAACTATTTAATAAACTCAGTTTTATTGGCGCTTGGCAATGGAGGCCCAATGAGCTTTTTAATTTTTGGTGCTGGAGGCTCCGGGAAATGTAAATGAGTCTCGAAAACCTCATTGAAGGACAATATCTGGTCAAGCTGTTCCTGTGAATAAACAGTTATATACCCGCGAACATCATGCAACACGCCCGAAAAACCCTATTAAAATTAAACCAACACTGCCCGTTTACGATCAGGTGATCTTGTTATGATAGAAGTTTAGTTCACCTTATATTTTAGTAAATTATGCATTTTTCTTAGTTCAGTGTTAGATTAGAAGAAAACATGACCTAATTCTAGCACCACAGACAAAATCAATACACAAACTGTACTAAAAACATGTTTTATTCCCGATCCAATTGCTGCTTCCCACTCATTTTTTCATATGAATTTAGTCCAAAAATCGCGAGCTCTGGTTCATATTCGTTGCCTTGCTGATCGTTAACGAATACATTTGGCTGGCGAAATGGCTGATACAATAGAATGGGATAGATAAAATTTGAATTTTTAAGCAAAATTAACGCTTACCTTGCTTTTAGAGCTATTTTTGGTAGTTTTAGTAAAAATTATCGTGAGCAGGCTGTGATCGGTGGACAGGCCGATTCACCTATCCTGTTATGTCATGTACCAATATAATCATCGAGTTTGATCAGTAATAAACTCATAACCCCCAGCAAGTTATCTCCGCTAGAGGGAATTATCACACTTTCTAAAATCTGTCTCAAAAAAATATATATCAAAAAAGTATTGAAAAGTATGGGAGCCCGTTTTTAGAAAAAAAATATAATTCCCCTAGTGAGAACCTTTTGGTGCGACATTTGTCTTAATAGTCCTGTGGTTTTTAGCAAATCCATTACAAATGTATATATCACTCTATTTGAGTACCTACCTAATAAAAAAATAAGTATCTAGGTTCACTTAGCTCTTCACGTATTATCTACCTACATGCTCTACTTACTTTCTAGTTTGGAAGGTGGGCAGGTATATAAATAAAACACCATTTGACACAATTACTTTATTTTCACGATAATATATTTGGTTAACATACTTATTTCTACATCATTTGAATTACATAGTCCTACGGCATATTTTGGCTTTCAAAACAAATGGCATCGGACTGCATAGCTACTAAATTGTAATATTGAGTGATTGAAAACATTTTATAAGTGCATTTCTATTAAGTTGATCCGTTTGTAAATATGCATACAGTTGCAAAATGTTGCAGTACGTAGATAGGTACGTCATATTATATTATATTCGTTAATATACCAAGGACAATATTTTATCTGCAGTTAAACAATCATCGATCTGTAATCAAACATAATTCAAATGGACTATGACACTCTGTTATTTGTTAGAACCTTATTAAATAATACCCATACCAGATAATTTACGAAATTATAAAACATAAACTGTGTTGGAAATATCAAGTAAAGACATTTTTGGAATGCTCAAAGACATAAGGAAAGCAATTAAATCGTTTGTTACAACATGTCCCAAGTAGGTGCTAGCAATTGGATACAAGACTAATTCAATTTGGTGTCACCCTCGGGGGACCAGCACAGGGCGAGGTCCGGCGAGGTGCTCCATGCGAGTGTGCTCAGGGGTCACTGGCGAGGAGTCATCACAAACTCCGCTCCGTCCCGACACATCTCCGGCGCCGGGACCTCTTTCATTCTTCTTATTAAATTTGGAAAAATGGAATGGCTTCTTTGATTCGCAAGCTATTTATCGGACCACCCGCTCGCGGTACTGGAGTCAGCTGGTGTTAGAAATTTACAAATGTAGAAAAACTTGAAGGTACTTAGTTTGAGAACGGGACAAGAATTTTCACAGAGTTGCGAAAAGGGAGGAAGAAGGGACACCGGGACTCTCTGCGATATTGACTCCATACTGAGTCTAATTAAGGAAAGGGTGGGAGATTCACACAGCGGCGAAATTCTTAGTGCGTTCTTCTAAACATCGACAAGCGTTGTGTCAAAGAGGACATTGTTTGCTCCGAGTGAGCTGTAACAGTGCCTCCAACTAGTAGCTGCCGCTTGACCACGGGCCGGGTCCGATATCAAACTTCGTGGACGTTAATACTGAGTTACTTTGTATTTCTATAACTTTGTAGAGTTAGCGTGTTCACCATTTAAGACCACATTGTCAAACGAGAGCTTTTAAAACAAATAGTATACATTAAACTATAAATATACATAAATTCGTTTGAAAGGAATGAGGAAACGTGGATATACAATTATAATAATACATTTTTGAAGTGAAAAGATGATCAAGGACTCTTATCTACTAACACTACCTATTCAAAGTACTTAACACTACTGTTATATTTGGTATACCATTATAATGCGTCATAATAAACAACGAGACATTTATGTTACGATCTATATAAAACTAGCTCTAAGCCTCCACGAGGGGAAAAAAAATAATAAAATTATTAGGAAAATAGAACTATTAAAAATAAAACATAATACTTAATTAACTCAAATTAAAAGATATCGAAATATAAGACACGGGTTAATCAATGCAAATGGCGTCATAAAATGCTAAAAACAGTTATTGTGTTTTGTCTGTAAAGTTTTAACTTTGAAATAAAATAAAAATACAACCCTACGCCACTGCGGACCCACACGTTTGCCAACCAGATCAAATTACATATCCCTATCAGTCGTTCTTAGGTTTGAACAACCCTCTTAATCCCTATACATTCCAACTTGGTCCATTCAATGCTGAGAACAAACAAAAATGTTCGCAGGATACATGCGTCGTTCAAAGTGTTAACATGAACAATTGAACATGGTGGTTTGGTCGAAACATCTTTTATGACAAAGCACAGCTTCTGTTTGTGCAAACTAGCCTAAGGTTGCCAATTAATTTAACTTTTCAAAATTAATGGCTTAGGAAACCCTTTCAAAACGACTGGGCTCGCATTAGACTTGTCAAGTGTTAGTTTGCATCAAGAGAAGTGTGCCCCCTGGTGTCAATTCTGGGCGCATTAAACTAAAACTGACAAATACATATGACAGCTCTTAAACGATTGCTTCCCTTTCAATTTGAAAGAGAAACCAACAGTTTTAATGCCGTCACATATATTTAAATGTTCTAGTTTAGTTCGGTTCAGAATCGGCACTATTGTCTAATAAATGTCGGAAACCACACGTTCTTAACTACTCCTCAGTGTTCATATATTCTGCAATTTCTTGTTGTTTACCACAAATGAATAATAAAGAACAAATATAATCACTTTGCAACTTCCAATATACTTGTGCGATTTGATACACTTACTTTAACAATTATATTTTTGAAAAAAAAATCTTAATAATTTAGCATTCATGGCTGACACTTTGAACATAAAACAACACGACTAAATTATAACTAAAAATAATAGAACAGTAAAACTGTACGTGGCAGAGCTTAGCCTGAAAATAACCTCTAGTTTCACCTCTAAATTCATAAAAATGTAATACAGTGTTTTTGAGACATACAGAAACCTTGAATAACTATTATTGATAGTGTGATACAATAAAACACACATTATGCTGATTTCGATTAAACTACGAAGTTAATAAATAGTGATACATCAAAGTTGGATTAAAATACCATTCTTACTCTAAGTGCACAAAGCTAGGGAGGCAATCAAATAGCTTGAACAGCGACTGGAATAACAACAATGGTTAATTATAAAAAGTGAGAAGGTTACTTTTCAATAAATCGAGGCATGGACGTGTCCTTATGGATTTGGATGGAACATTAATCATATTACTATGGTCCAAACCTACACTATCGTAATTTTAGTTACAAAATAATTAATAAACGAAGAAGAGAATAAGGATCAATATATAAATGTTTAAGAAAAACCAAATCCATAAATAGAACAATAAAAAAATAGCAAAACGAATACTTTTTATTATTGATAAATTTATAACAAGAGATCATGGGAGCATATGATAGTTATAGCTTAAATACCTACTACCCATTGAACATATGAAAATAAAACAGAGAGATTCATAGCGATTGAAAATTCATATGATATACTATATTGTAGGTAAAGAAAGATCCCATAAATATTAAAGAAAAATTAGAGGATTTGGCGTGTTCGAGTTATATAATATTAAACACCTAAGACATTAACATGCAATCCTACAACATCAACCAATCAACGAATAGCCTGTCGTAGGGCCAACGAAACACCGACCGGTGTCAGAGTCCAGACTGGGCAGTGGGCATCTGCTGCTTCGATCACCTAACGACATAGCAGCCGTCACACGCTCTGCAAACACACTTGCAAATAGACAATTGGAACGGTACATAACATCTATTACCGTTTAGTGTTTACGCCCTGTCTGTTTGTCTGTCTGTACAGTCGGTGTAGTCCGTCGGCCAAGCAGAACGTTTCAAACCGTTAAGAAATTGCCGTGTCATTTGGGTACAAGATCAAGTGCCAAACAATTAGTTAAAAAATCATCATAATACCAATTGGAACTTAAACTAAATTTAACATCAACTCGTGTAATTGGCTGACAAACATAGGACAAAGTACAAACTAATCTGCGGAATGACAAAAATAAATGAGAGCTTGTTGCCCTACAAATCGACGAGTCGTGGTAAGATGGCGTCCGGCTCGACTTTAGATGTAGGATAGTAGTGACAACAATCAATACTCAGCCATTTTAACGTTGCGGTAAATAATTGTTTAGGTGGAGAAACATTGCTCATGGTTGCTCAAGATGTATTCCGTGTACTTGTTCACACGCTCCACGGCAGCCAGGTCCGGGCACCTGTCGGCAGGCCAGGCCAGGTTCGGCCCGAACACCACCGCCAAGTTGGTGAACGTCATTTTGTTATATTTAGCGCGCGAGGCGACCTGCGGACAATGATCACTTTTAATAGGGTTATTAATTACAAGAACATTCATTTAGACGTAAAAACTTGAAAGAAAAACTTCACAAAATAATATTATAGCCGTATATTTACGTCTTTAATGTATTTAGTTAAGTTTTTCTTTGAATATATGCTTTTATGTTGTTTCCATGTAAATAAATGTTTTACATTTAAATTGTTATAAATTGTTTTGTACTGACTGAGGATCTAAGCAGATTTCTATTTCTAGAATGAGATGGAACGATCGATATCAATCGCGACCGACGACTATAAACTTAGGAAATACAACCGTTATTGGTGCGGCTTAATATTCAGAGCTGAATTTATCTACTAAAACCCAAAGGACACTAACCTTCACCAGAAAGAAGACGACGTATTTCAGCACAGCATAGTTAGCACGCGGAAGTTTCTTCAAGATCACTGAATTCTCGGCACCGTACCTCGGCGACATATCTATAACTACACAAGAAAAAAAATCAATAAACTGAAAGCCCTTTTGGTATACCTGTCCAATCTCCATGTCGCTTGGAAGATATCGCTCTGAGTAATAAGAACAGCCATTGCGTCTTTTTGTTCAACTTGACAATGGTGTATATTTTATTTTCGTTTTGGCTCCGCTAGATTATTGCATTTAGTTAATGTTGAGTAATAAAAATTTAATTATTTTTAGACATCAGTCAAAATGTGTGTACAGTCAGTAGGTTGTCTAGTCAAAGTCACGAAATAAGAATGTGGCGAGTGCTTTGATGAAACTTCTTTGGTGTTTCATATCGTATAATGTGATCGAAGCTTAATTTATTTCGAACAAATACTGAGAAACAAAAAGCTATAAACAACCACCAAGTCAAGCGCGCGTAAACTAGTTTTACTTCAAAAAGATAATGACTATAAACATGACGACTTACGCGGAAGCTGCATGATGCCATTAAGCGCCTCTTCGGTCAGTATGGGTTGTTGCAGTTGACGGAAGAACGATTTCAAAAGAACAGCGGCCATGTGCGGGTCGTTGTCAAAGTCCACCTCCTTGCCATCGTTAACGTCTTCAATCATTTGGCGCAGCTTGGGGGCCGTGATCGAGCGACGGAACAACCCCCTGGTGTCCATATCTGAAACGTTACAAAATTAAATCGTCCGATTAGATTTTTAAATTATTTGAATTTTACAATGGTACGAATTAACATCAGCGCAAACGGACGGAGTGGCGACGAAGAGATTAATTTACTAACAATTGAAATTGAGTTTAATTAGCTTCTTCACAAAACTGCCATTATGTTAGAATAGCGAAATAAAATCGCACTAAGTTTGTGCGGCGCGCAATGCACGCGACCACTAGCGTACAAATGGCAGCTCGTCGAGCCAGTCTGTGTGCTTTACTGCTGACTGCACTCCGCTGTCACTGCACACGTCTGCGCTGAACCTGGGTAATCGCATCCAGAATGCGGTGACGCGTTCTAGCCTCCCGAGTTCGCTTTCGTTTGCGTAAACCGTTGAACGCCCATACAGGTCGATGGCTCAGTACTCAAACGGAACCCCTGACCGCCTTCTATCAGCTACCTTAATATCAAAACAGAATATCTTACTTTTGGGGTCAGACAAATACTCCACGCAGGTGATGATGATCGGGGGGATCTTGACTTCCTTCAGCGGGTCCTCCTTGTTGATACATACGTCGTCCAAAAGACATCCAATCTGATTCAATATATAGAATGCCGGCTTCTTAGGCTGAGCAGGATCGGCTCCACCGCTAGCCTGCGCTTGCTGCATATCCTCTGCTTTGCTCGCAGCCATTGGGTTTTTCGACAGTAGCTTTTTGTCGTGCCTACAATATATATATATACAGAGTCATTAACATTATTCATATCTATTATGATTATATCTGGTATACTTTATGGCCGGGATAGCACATAGAATAATTTAGAACTCGTAAAAATCAACTATAGTCAAAGGAAATGAAACCACGGGGCGCTGCTGTTAGCGGATAATTCCACCATACAGCAAAATAATTGACAGTCAAGTTCATTGCCTCTGCCGTAACTCGGGAAATACTTTTTGGTTGAATGCTATACTAATGACACGCGAGTTCAAAAGGTCAGATGGTGGTTTAGGTTCAGGATGTCCCTGGTAGTAGCAGGGCAGGGGGAGCAGTGTCTTTGGCACCGGCAAGGAACGTTATGAGGACATTTTATTTTATATAATTTATATATCTGACGTTTTCGCCACAGATCGTTTGACTAGTGGCAAGCGGCACGCGTGCCCATAAAAGTTGCAGTGCTACTTCCAGTGCTTTGGATTGCAAAATCTTGTGCGGGACGGCAGTGCGTCCGTTACATTAGTTCTTGAGTCAAACTACGTTAAGCTGAGATGTGCAAGGCAGGAGGCTCGAGTATCGATTCCTATGAATCAAAAATCTCGCACACCCTCGACTGCCGGACCCTGTTACCACTATGTCCCAACCAAAGATTGGACGGCCCACGGCACGACATTTCGGAGATATCGATACTGACAGGGCCTGAAATAAATATATATTGTGAATACTCACTCGAGCACCGGCTCGGGCACCGATTGCTTTCTGAAGTTGATATAGTCGAGCAGCTCGTGCAAGTAGTTGATAATGGTCAGCTTGTGCCCCATGAAGAACTTGGCACTGACAAAGGGCTTCACAACACGCAGAGCAACCCGAATGAGACTAGTGGGGTGGACGATGAACAAGCCCTTTAGGTTTTTCTTAAACTTCCTGTCGAAAGCTTTGTAGGCCCGCCACAGCCAGTACAAAGGCGGCCTGTTTTCGGCGGTAAGACCGCAGTGATAATACACAACTATATAGTCCTGTTCAACGTATTTGTCCAAGGTAAAGATGAGATACCTGAAACGAAATGTATAGTCAGTGAATGGTGTGAACATCGATGAATGGCTCTTTAAGTATGGTATGGAGATTTCTTAAAGCGGTGGTAGCTGAGCGGTAATCCAATCGTTTGTAGCACTTAAGGGTTCTCGCGCAGAGCCAGTACTAACACGTTCTCGTTCATAGAATAGAGTGATTTAAAAAAAAAAGTAGCCTGCTTTTCCGCTACGTTTATTGCTCCTGTATTTTCGTTAAAATTAGTTGAAAGACGCTCCAGACGCAAGTAAAAAAAAAAATACAATATAATATGATGCCCAAACAAACCGTATAATATTATTATTAAGTTGTTTGCTTTAACAATTAATAATCTTATTTCACCTAAAGGTAGGCAAGAATTCGGTTGAAATCGAGGCAAGCCTCTCAGTAAAATATATTTTCTCTTATTTCTGGAAAATACTTATATGATTATTGTGAGCTTGTTTGTTTCCATTTCTCGATAATATTTAAGTATATTTCCGTTCTGAACAAAAAACAAATCTGCTTTCTGAGAAATGAGAACACTTGTAGAAATTAATTGTTTTCATTTCATCTCACGACATATTTAGTTGACAAAGGTGCAATATTTCCCAGAAAGTATACCTATTTACAGATTTCTCGAAAATACCTGATACTCGTTTGGTTGGAACAAAAACAACTGGGTAGATTATTGTCCGGCGTGAACACTGTTGCTAGGGGTTGAATTTCCGAGAAATGCCAATTATAACGTGTTTTGTATCATCAAACAAAAACATATTTTATAAATAGGTATGAATTATTTTGTTATTTCAGTTCCCGGTATTTCGGCGAACAAACAATATATATGGTAAATAATCCAATGACAATAATATAATTTAGTGATAATGTCACGTTACATGTTTATACAATAAAACAATATGATTAAACGAACAATCAGAAACAACAAACAATGAAATAAAATATCTAAAAACAAAGCCTACCATAGTCTAACAGACTAATCAGTGATGAGAGCTAATTAGTGGTCAAAGTGCTGTGTATTGCATTGCTGGTGTCAGGCTGTGGTGCTGTGCTTCAGCACCATACACGATATAGCATATGCTGCCGAGCCCTCAATGCCTGGATACAAATAAAAACTTATCAACCGTTAAGTTAAGTTTTATCAACTTAACGGTTCCTGTAGAATAATAGAGACATAAAAACTGTATCTACTTATGCTTTATGATGTTCAATAAAGAATTTTTGTATTGTATTGTTGTATAAAATAATTTTATTTCAAGTACTGATGTTAAAGATATGTATAAACGTACCGAAGTATCATAATAATGATGCTTGAAACATATCTGCCTACATAGCACGACTGTATGTGGATACATACCTATCAATGTATCAATGTTCTACTTTTGAATATGAAAACAATAACGACCTGAACTCCAGTGCTTCCACTTGACCCAGTTGATACAAATATAATCCTTTTATATATTTAAATAAAATAATTTTCAACGGAATATTGCAATTGGTACAAATAATTGTTTAACATTATTGTCGTGATTCCTGCTATTTTCGAGAGGTACATTTCAAGTGAATAACTATTGAAGCCAACTAGGTTACGTGTTGCTTCGGCCTGATAATAATTCTTTGTTTGTTTTTCCAATGAGGTAGCGCCGGGCCTTGGGCTCTCCAATTAATAAAGAAATATATGCATATCTTTTAAGAGAAATTACTCGTGATTGATTCGAAATAAAAGCAACGTAGTTTGTTCGCGCCACTTACATTGGCACTCATAATACCTTCCTACCTTCCTATTCCTATCATTTCTTGGCGACTATCTCTGTCGCTCATATCGTGGTATCCACGAGAAAACTGCTTGCCGCCGCAAGTAGTCTGCGATCGACCCTCGTCCTTCGCGGCTGCCGCTCTCGCCGAATCCAAAGTACTGGATCTGCTGCTCCTCTGTGGTGGTCCACGTGAGTTCGACGCGCAAATATAAACAAAACCCGCTATAAACCCGCCGCGTAAACGCTCCTTGCCGACACGCACCAACCGCCTAAAATACAGTCCACTACATCGAACGTCATAACATCCTGAAGGAACAAGCAGCTTGGAGACGGACCCGAACCGAGGTGATTGCAGTTGCATGGAGACCAGGTTAGTCGCCAAGTTCCTTTGTACTACTCTTCTACCAGCCATCCTTCCCCCGCCATTGGAGGCGCGCTCAGCCTATACAGCTTAGCTGCCGCGCTAACATATTGTTGGTCCTCCGCCGCCGGATCTTCTTTGGTCCTCCCGCTATTCTCTGGCCCCTCTTAGGCCTCATATAGTCCTCTTTATAACCGCCCGCAATTTTATATTGGTATTTTTACCAACGATAATTTCCTATAATTATCGTGTTCCCGCCCGCAATTACAGTTCAGATAGTACCCTGTACTATCCTACTACGCTCTTATATACTTATTTCGTGTATTCCGCATTCCTAAATAGTAAAAATAACGATTTTTCCGTAATTCTTAATTTTTATTAAAAAGTGAAGGTATTCCTAACGACCGCCCGTGCGTCTCCATGTGGGTATTCAATACGCCGCGCGCGCGACAGGTAAATGCTGTAGGCAGTTGCAGTAAATTAGGAATTTCATACTTTATCTAGTTTTTTATACTTTGTTAAGATCGCTATGGCTACTCGTTCAAAAGACAAAGATAGTGAAGTATACGAGGACGCAAAAGCGCTCGATACGTTACAGATCGAACGTTTGACCTTGATAGGTAAACGTGACATTATATTTTCCCGCTTACAAGATATTTTTAACCGATCTTTAAAGGCTTTCACTGATGATACTGAAAAGGATTTATTTCTATGTGGAATGATCTCGTTAGACCGTTTACGCTCCGATTTCAATGAAATTGTGAACAAATTAAATGTCACCGAGTTGACTCTCAACGCTTCGTACACGGTAAACTACCAATCTATAAACGTCTTCGAAGATATGTTTTGCCGTTGTCAGTTTGTTTATAATAAACTTAACCCGCCTTTAAAAACCGCTGATTTCAATGTTGCCCCGCAACGTAAATCTATCAGAATTCCTGAACTCGATTTGATGGTCTTCAATGGAGATCCGATGACCTGGAGGATATTTTATGAGTCATTCAAACCCACGATTCACGAAAATCCCGATCTCACTGATCACGAACGCGTCCAATATTTAATTAATAAATTGTCAGGCCGGGCCCTTGCAGTTTGTTCTGGTATCGTACCTAACGCTGATAATTATCCGATCATATGGCAGACGCTCGTCGATAAGTATAACGACAAACGTAACCTAGCCTCCGCTTATCTTGATCAAATGCTTGATTTTAAATCTTTTAACACCGCGACGAATAAAAACTTAGAATTATTCCTAGATAAATTCTGCACGGCTGTGTCAAGTTTGAAGTCTCTCAAGCTCGATAACATGTCTGATTTTATTTTACTATCGCTCGCTTTGAAGAAAATAGATTCAAGTACTGCACGGTCGTTTGAAATGCACATGCGAGGTAAATCTATGCCTACATACAATGAACTTTTAAAATTCATCCGCGAACAAAGCAAAATATTGGAACGCACTACGACCGATTCTCTTAGCCGCAGTGATAACAGGCCGCGTACTGCAAGGTCTACGCAGTCTTTTGCAGCATCATGCGTCACTCACTGTCCGCTTTGCAAACAAGCCGATCACGCTAACTTATATAGATGCCCTGCATTTGATAAGCTTTCTATCGACGACAGGTACAATTTTGTAAAACAAAGCAAAGGTTGCACTAATTGTCTAAGCACTACGCATATAAATACTGCTTGCAATTCTAAATTTAATTGCCGTTATTGTGGATGTAAACATCATTCTATGTTATGCCGCAAAGTATCATCTTCCCGTGAAGACAATCGCCCGTACCCTAGCGCTCCGTCACAGGCGCACGCGCCGCCTCCGCGCGCGCGAACTGGCAACTTCTCCGCCGCCGGGGATCACATGCCGCCTTCGGCATCGCCGCCGCCCGTCGCGGGCTCCGCTAGCGCTCAGCTGACGAACTTACCTACAACTGCTTATCAGTCATCACAACAACAGGTGTCGCTGTGTAATATACGCCCCGCTTCGCAGCCTAATGACACTACTTGTTTACTGGGAACCGTACAAGTTTATGCTACGGATTTAAATGGTCGCCGCCATGTAGTACGCGCCTTAATTGATTCGGCTTCCCAAAGTAACTTTTTAACTTCAAAATGTTGCGCTAAATTAAATTTAAAATGCAATAAGGTGACGAACACCGTTGTTAAAGGGATAGGTTCCGCATCTAACCCAATCAAGGGAGCAGTTTCTGCTACTTTATCTTCCCGCCTAAATGATAATTTTATTGCAATTGACGCCTATGTTATCGACCGCATAACAGACAATTTACCGGCAGTGAAAATTGACGTATCCTGCCTTTCATACCTGAACTGCCTGCCTCTGGCAGACGACAGTTTCGCTTCGCCTTCCGAGATCGACATACTTATAGGCGCGCCGCTCTTTTCTGAAATATTGCTATCAGGCCGCGCCGCTGGTCCGCCTGGTACTCCAACCGCTTTTGAAACCATTTTTGGTTTTATCGTAATCGGGACCGCTCCCGTTACTCCCGCTCATGTTACTCCCGCTCATGTTACGCCCGCTCATATTGAAACCGTTGTTTCTATCACTGACCCCTTGGTTGAAGATAGATGCCGCTCTCATATTTCCCTCTGTACCTTTACGGAAGGACCACGTTTAGATAATCTTGTCCAACGCTTCTGGCAGCTTGAAGAGGTGCAATGCACGCCGACTTTGAGCCCAGACGCTATAGAATGTGAACGCATTTTTACAAATAACGTTTCCCGCGATCCTACGGGACGCTATTCTGTAGCGTCACCTTTCTCCCGCGATCCCGCGACCTCTCTGGGTAATTCTTACCCTATCGCTAAAAAACGCTTCATGTATCTCGAACGTAAGCTCGCCGCGACACCTGCTCTGCGCTTAGAGTACGATGCTATAATCAAAGAGTACATTCAGAAGGGTTACATTTCACTGATCGACAATGATAGTCCTTTTACTGGATATTACGTGCCACACCACGCCATTGCGAGACTACAAAAAACAACAACTCGATGGCGTATGGTGATGGACGCCAGTGCTGAAACTGACTCAGGCCTCTCCTTGAATCAAGTTTTATATACCGGGGATAATTTACAAAACGATCTTTTTACAATCCTCTTGGATTTCCGCCACTACCCAATCGCTTTTACATCCGATATTAAACAGATGTACCTACAAATTTTGATAAATAAGGACCAACGCAAATATCAAAATTCCTGTATCGATTCGATCCCGTTTTTCCGCTTGATACCTACCAATTCAACCGCGTTTGTTTTGGTCTACGTAGCAGTCCGTTCCTTGCGATGCGAGTGTTGCGACAGCTGTGCGCCGCCGACGGTGCCCGCTTCCCACTCGCAGCATCTCTTATCAGCGACAACACATACATGGACGACGTGTGCTACTCCATGCCTACTCTGTCTGCTTGTTTACAACTCAGAGACGATCTCCGCGAGTTGCTCAAGGCCGGGGGCTTCGATCTCGTCAAATGGGCTAGTTACTCACCCGCGCTCCTTGACTCCCTTCCCGTCTCTGCGTTAACGGAATGCGTTAAAAATGCGAAAAATGCGTTAACGGATCTTTTAAATTCCGACGAATATAATAAGTCTATCTCAGATGAGTTATCAGCTAATCGCATACACTGGAAATTCAATCCACCGCGAAGTCCTCACTTCGGGGGGAATTATGAAATATATGTGAAAGCGTTTAAAAGTCATCTTCATAAGACGATCGGTTCACAGTCACTCACCTATGAGGAAATGTTAACCGTACTCACACAGATAGAATGCGTTATCAATTCTCGTCCTGTAACGTTATTGAGCGAAGATCCGTCTGAGCCGACCGCGCTGAGTGCTTCACATTTCTTAATGACCGCACCGCTGAAGCATTTACCCGCTTGCACGGTTCCCGATGAACCTGGACACTTATTGAAACGATACGCTTTATTGGATCAAATGGTACAATCATTTTCCAAACGGTGGAAGTTGGAATATCTTCACTTACTTCAATCTAGAGGAAAATGGAATACACCTTCGAATCCCATTACAATAGGTTCTATTGTTCTTATTATCACTGATAATATTCCCCCGCTATCCTGGCCTCTCGGCGTCGTCGTGGCCACTCATGTCGGCGGCGATGGCATCTGTCGAGTAGCGTCAGTAAAAACGGCGACCGGCGTCTACCAGAGACCCGTCGTCCGTTTATGTATCTTACCTACCCAATAATTTAACCCCTTGCTCCCCGGTCAACCGCTATGTTATATTTAACCCGTTGACCGCTTTAGAGTTTAACTCTTATTTTTATTTTTTTTTATTTCCCGCTTTCTTTTAAAAACCAATGGTTTTTAGGCCGGGGGCAAATGTTCGCGCCACTTACATTGGCACTCATAATACCTTCCTACCTTCCTATTCCTATCATTTCTTGGCGACTATCTCTGTCGCTCATATCGTGGTATCCACGAGAAAACTGCTTGCCGCCGCAAGTAGTCTGCGATCGACCCTCGTCCTTCGCGGCTGCCGCTCTCGCCGAATCCAAAGTACTGGATCTGCTGCTCCTCTGTGGTGGTCCACGTGAGTTCGACGCGCAAATATAAACAAAACCCGCTATAAACCCGCCGCGTAAACGCTCCTTGCCGACACGCACCAACCGCCTAAAATACAGTCCACTACATCGAACGTCATAACATCCTGAAGGAACAAGCAGCTTGGAGACGGACCCGAACCGAGGTGATTGCAGTTGCATGGAGACCAGGTTAGTCGCCAAGTTCCTTTGTACTACTCTTCTACCAGCCATCCTTCCCCCGCCATTGGAGGCGCGCTCAGCCTATACAGCTTAGCTGCCGCGCTAACATAGTTTAAAGATGAACTCCGACAATATTGCATGGGAAATCATGCGGCTCAATGATGGTCTAAAACTAGAATCGTTTTAATCAGCTCGCGGTTACGAACAACTAATATTGTGAAAGGAAATTTCATGGCATTCACACATGACTGTGTCACATAACATTAGCAAGACTAAAATCGAAAAGTATTAATAAAGTTCATCAATGATACTATCTTAATGTTGGGCTTTAGTTAGTGGTCAGCGCATCCCTGACCCCTTTTCGTATAGGGCTTTTCTGAGTTAGCTTTAGACTAGGTCACCTAAGACTAGGTTATCCATCTATAGATATGCAATTTTAGGGCATTTTGGTTGCTACGGTCCCAACTGAAATAAAACTCTATTGACATTAATACTTGTAAAAAGTTATTTTGTTTTATTACAAATAGTTGTGCGTATTTAGCACTCGTTTTTCTGTGAAGGAACAAATCGTGAGGTACCCGGGAACCGGGAAATTTCCCTTTGAAGTGCTGATCCATTGCTAAATCTCGCCCAGAAAAAGGAAACACGCTGGCCATAGAAGATAGGACAAAGAAACTCTACGGGGATGAAATTTTGATGTTATGCCAGGGGAAAGAGTTCTGATTGGAAAATACGGGTTTTGAGTACCTCATGTAGGAATGTGCGAACCAAGCGCTCCGTTAACTTTATACTGTACCCTTGTTCCATATAAATATTTTTAATTTCCTGTCACTGACTTTTTTTCGGAACAATATGTACTATGTAAAAAAAAAGTAATGACAATATTTAGTAATTTAGAAATACTGTGAGATGTCACAAGTTAACAATTTTACAAAAGAAAAAGATAAAATAGAAATTAAAAAAGCTGTAAAGATCACAATTTAGAAGAAACCAGACTGGACCTGCCCCAACAGTGCCCCAACAAAATAAACAGTGTTACTGCATTCATCAAATCCAATTTCCAATTTGTATTTGCTAACATGCAGCACTCGTGTTGGTCACGCGTACCAATGACCAATAGTGCAAATGAAGCCGTACGTGACGTGCTGTCGGCGCGACGGTGCCGTGCCCAACGGGAATTCAAAGGGATAACTGGGTTTGTTAGCCAAACAGCACACCGCCCTAGCTCCTGTTTATACAACCGGGTGCAATATGTTACACAATACCAGTACAGTAAGACATACTCACTCCGGAACTGGGAACGGATGCTGTTTGAGGGGGGCTGGGGGGGGGGGGGGGGGGAGAGTGTCCATACCCCTTCAGCCGTTTTTGCTTCAATGAGTCACCCCATACAAATATCGAAACATACAAACTTCCCTATTTATAATAATTAGTAGTATTGTGACATTATTCGAATTCAAACGTAATCAGTTACTAATTGTAATTTGTTTGTCATAATATATTATTCTTTTTGCTTACGAGTTTAAAGTTTTGAATTTTCAAAATGTCATTAATGATTTGAATATTGAGTTTACATTGACTTTTGTTGTGACCAACTGATTACAACATTTATTAGCAGTGGCGGATTCGCATCGTAATTTCCATTAGTTTTAGTTTTTGATTGAAATTGATTTTAATTAAGACACGTAATCCCCACCGGCAAGATACTACTATAACAGAAGCGCAAGCTTAATTGGAGTCAGCGGACTGTGCAGAAACTCTTGAACCGATTCCGTTCCTGATTTCCCGAGTTTAGTTTGATTTCTGGGAATAGTTGTAGTGTACATATAATATGTGTGAATAACCCAATTTATGACTCAGGTTTACTGTTTTCAGGGAACTCGAAAAAGTATTTCCAATATTGGAAACGTTTCGAAGGTTTTTTTCGTATATCATCGCATCGGTGCGTTCCTGTGACAAAGATGCGTAAAAAAGTTTTACAAATAAGTCGGCGGCACCATCATGATCGTGAGTGAGTGAAAATTCTGGATGCTGTAACCGTTATGGGCAGGCGTAGCTTACTATTTTTATTAGCAATTACAATTATTGCACACAATTTTCTAAAGCTGTTTGTGCAAAATCGTGTTAATTTAATATCGAATTGAATTTTATAGTATACTTCCGCAATTCATGTAATTCTCTTGTCAACCCTATACTTTTATGACGAGTAAGAGTAGTAATTGGAAATGAACGGAGAAATATTTTATCAAAATATAGCTCGTACGAAATAGTGATGTCGAAAATGATTGAATTGGGTGGCGCGATAGTGCAACGACGTGGGGGGAGGAGGCGGGCGTTGAATTTCACATATAGACCGAACATATTCGGTAATTAAATTCGCGCGGCCGACCAACCCAGTTTCAGAACAGACGGGGTCAATATATATTTTTGGTAATTAGGTTACAACATCTTAGAATAACTTTAAAATTGCTTAAAAATGACGCTATCTGATAGTAGACAAAATAATTTGAGATAATTAAAAGATGGATGGATAGATGGTGGATATCCGCACAGTAACGACTGAAACTATCAACTGATGTGACATAATTTTTTTTTATTTGTTTCCATCAAACTAGCGCTTACTATTATAATAAAAAACGAGGCTTGGCCAGTTGCAAAAGAATTGAATAGGTACCAAAACGTCGATACTTGTAAAACACGATTTCTAAATTTATTTTGTAAGATATTTAATTTTGTTGCTAAACTAAGAATTATTTTAATGAATCGTATTTTCAACCAGCCATAATTGTCAATATAGATATATCTCTGTACTCTGCAATCTGTCGGCTCCTAAAATAGCCACGAAGATTGATTTGACCTACATCTCATCAAAGTCTAGACCGGTCAGAAGCAAAACGATCACAAACAAACCAAACGATGATAAGTAAAGAGATACAATATTTCAATAGAAGGCAATTAACATAAGTACATAAAACGAGAACCAAACCGTTTGTATAAAACTACGCAGGTACCTACTTTATTGCGAAACAAAGAAAAAAGTTAAACGAAGCAGCGATGGTGGTTTTTTACGAAGCTTCACACATTTTCAAGAGTGATCAAATGAATTCTAAAGGGGCAGACAAAGCATTGTCGTTGTCACCGCCGAAGAAAAAAATTAAAAAGTTAAATGTCGAAAACATTGTGCTGGATAATAAATTAAAAATTAAAAATGTTAGAAAAGTCAGATGAGCTATCTATTCGTTGACACCGCAACCACACTCATGATTCTCCATGACCTACTAAACCTTTCAAACGTCAGCGCTAGATGGGTAGCGCGAACGTTCTGGGGGCGGGCGCCTCGAAGAAACAGGTGCGAGACGAATTCTTTACTAAGGAGTCTTAATGAACAGCTATCATTTCTTTTAACCGAATTGTTACCGGAGATAAAACGTGAAAAAAGGTGCAACAAACGAAGCATCTTAATTAAGCAACCGCTTTGCGTGATTTTGAAATAAAACCAAATCATTAAGACGCGGGATACCTTGCTACTGGTGTGCTGACATTGTTCAGGTCGAATGGCACCGCTTCACACAGCACGGTTATCCAAGGCTGCTATCAAATCATCATCATCACCATCATCAAGCCATATTGTGCCACTGCTGAGCACGGGTCTCCTCTCAGTTTTGTGAGGAGGACATACCTACCTCCAAAGTAATTCTAGGGTGTTTAAGTTCACCGAAAAGCGGGTGATAATTACGTACATATGCTTTTCACGTAAACACATTGGTACGTGTCCGCACTGGGATAATGGTTACGAAGAAATTGCCCACCCCCATAACCGGGCCGACCTCATATTCTATTCCAACATTTTAAAAAGATCGCCGCGTTTATCGTTTTTCCGCTACGAGTTCAAATCGACCTTAAATGCACATTTTTCAGACAAAAAGGAATTATATTTTTACAGCGTATAGATTTAGTATAATTGATGCTTTAAGGTTGAGAGAGCAGTGTGCCTTTATGTATGAATGTCACCGTCAGCAGCTTTTTAATTGCTGTAATATTATTTTGAATTATTGTGAGTTTGTATTGTAATTATAAGTGTTTGTTCATACAAATAAAAGCTTTTTGTTTATTATTTAATTATTTCAATTGTTATGGACATTCTGTTGACCTAGTTTGTTTTCCAAGTATTTACTGATTAGATTTCGTTTTGTTTCATTATAATGCAGTGTATGTGCAATTTATGATACAAAAATAGTTTCCACTCCATTTTGTACCGTTAAACCGACTACGTAACTGGTTTATAATAGTTTGATCAAGTACCTAATTGTTAAAGGGAGTTCCTAGCAGCTTTAGTTGCACCATTCGAAGAGCCAATTACTGAATTGCTGCGCTAGATTAATTAGTTTCTAACTTTTCATTGGCTTACGCTTAGTCGGTGAATTCATAATATTTAATAGGAGATATAATAATTGTAGGTACTCGTACCTACTATATTGAACATGCTTTGAATTAATTAATTTTCGATATGGCTTTACAGTTTGCTTTAATTGTACATTATATGTCAAAGGATGTAGTGTCGGTAGGTATGGATGTAGGTACGGTAGTTGGGCTCCAAGTTAATCCTGCCGCCCAAAGGCCTATGACGCAGCTAGATATTTCAGTGTCGCTTTACATTTTGCTTTATTTGTTTGTCTGTCAATGGGGATAGTGCAGTCCTCTGGTGCTCGGATGTTCGAGTATGTCACGCTTCCCAAAGCCTTTGACGTAGCTTTACGACTCTTTACGGTTCATAAAATATTTGTAGATTGTTAGGGGTTACGAAGCTCAGTAAAAAATCGATGGCTGCCGTAGAATTTATAGCTAACGGCAACTGGACGTGAATAAAAAATAACTTGACCGCCCGTTGTGGCACTAATTGTTAAGTTTAATAGGTCTTAGTTTAAGAACTTAGTCTTAGAAACTTGTAGAATAGATGACGTCAGAGCTGTGCTTTTTTGAAGAGATCTGAGCGGTAAGGCCATCCATTGAGACACTAATTGTAAAAATTTACTTTGTTCTTTAGTGTTTCAATTAAGAAATGCATTTTATAGTTTTTATTACAATATTATAATTCCCTCATTTCACAGGGATTGGACGCCGTGAGGCATGAATGCAATTGTGTTTTATTTATAATATAACGGTCGCTTTTGCGATTTACTACTATAAGATTTTCAATTACGACTGAAAGCCAATAAAACATCGGGCAACGTCCTTTGAGTCGGAAATGATTTTGCTGTCCACTTTTATTTGTAGAAAGAAACTGTTAAAAGAAATGTAATACTGTTAATATTTATTTACTGCCCGCTACATCGTTGGCAGTGGTACCTTTTAATATAGAAATTAGAAAATAGTTCTAGTGTTTCCATCTCCGAGTCAACCCCCATCATGGAACATTTTTCTGAAAATTGTTTATTTTAAATAATTAATATCTCTACCTGTCGTATTTAGGTCAGACTAGCTCAGCCCGGCCACACTTTGCTGTGGCTCATGGAAATGGTTATTGTATTTCCTTTTCCCGTAATAACTTTGGGATAAAAATTATGTAAAAGCATTTTCATAGAAATGCAACGGTTGTGTAAAATTTAATCCATCGAGTGCTTTCAGAGTTTAGCGAAAGAAACAGACGAAAGCAGGCTTTTAAATATAAAGATTTTAATAGTGAAAAGGCAGTATTTATGGATTCCGTTGTTTTACGTGCAACAGTTTTTTTCAAAAGGCTTTGTTCAGAAGTTTTTCTGTTATTTTTTTTTTTTTTTGTACTATGTAACTATACGATTTATTTAACACTATTTTTGGCACTAAAGTAAATTTGATACCATAAACTTTCCTAGCAATCTGGAGACGTTGTGATAAGTATTTTTAATACTTCTTATTTTAAAAATATCCAGCTAAAGAAAGAACCCACTGCGTTGGTGTGACAGCAGTATGGGTGGATGTTCAGGCACTTGCATTTTACTCGTCTTAATATTTTATTGCTACGCTTTAGGATTATTCTTATGAAGAAGTTCGTTCAAAAGAGTCGAAAAAAATGGCGATGGCATTAAAAAGTCCATCTTTTCTCGAATTCGTTCAAAAGTTTCTCGAATTGAACAATATTTAATTTCGAAATTGGGATCGTGAGCGTCGTTGATATATTTTCCCGTGTCCTAAGAATCAGGCATGTTGTAACGAGATAAGTAGGGCCTTTACGGGAAAACTTACTCACTTAATGTACAAAGAATTTCTGTGATAAACCTCTCAGTACCATTTACTCTACTTAACCCAAAATCATCATTATCATCACAACCCATATCGGCCCAGTCACTGTTGAGGATGGGTCTCGACTCGCCATTACCACCCCCCGCCGCCACGGGGGCCCGGTCCAGATTGATTGATCACATTAATCACATAGTTCCTGAAATAATTCTCGGGCAGGTGGGTTTATTCTCGATTTGTTCCATCATCGAAATGCGAGTGTTAATAATTACGTACATAGGTTTTTAAAATGAACACTTTCATGCGTTCCCGCATTAAAATTCTAACTCGCAACATTCGGCTTGGAAGGCGGACGTTTGTCCACTAACTTATTGGTACTTAACCCAAAATAAGTAGTTATACGTTAAATTAGTTAAGTGTTTTTATTTAAGAAGCTAAAGCTTAAGAAAATAGCTTTTTTTTTATTTTTTGTAACCGTATCGTATACTATGAACAATCTTATGTTTTTGTATTTTATGGGTGTCGCTTTTTTTATTTATAGTGAATTTCCTAACAGTATGTTTGCGTAATATTGATTTTTTGATTGAGGAAAAAAATTTGCGTAGTGTCTTTTTTTTCTTTTTGTATTTAGTTTTTGGAACCGTATTCTATACAATATGTTTTCTTCTGGGTCTCATTTTTTTGTTATTCCGTATTATTTAGTTAATTTTTTGGTTTTGTATATGATAGATTTTGTTTTTGTGTAGTGAATATCTTAACAGAAAATTCGCGTAAAAAAATTTCATTCTGAATGAGAAAAAATAATCTGTCTCATTTTTCACTTGATTACTTTTTTTACTTTATGGCATTTTTTAATCGTATTTTTTACCATGAATTGTTTTTTGTTTTTGAATTTAATGGTTGTCGTTTTTTGAAGTAAAACCTCTTTACGCACGCTGGACTTGGGGAATAAGTTGGTGAGCTCACCAGCTTACTCCCCCGATCACATTTTTCGTAACGCAGTTTTAGTTGAAGTTATACTTCTACTATTGTGTCCCAACACATATTACGCTATTTTTTTATTTAGTAAAGTTTCTGACAGTGTGCTCGCGTAATATAGATTTAATTGATCGGAAGGAAAAACATTTGCGAATTCTTATTTTTACCTGACTGTTTACTTTTTTTTTACTATTTTATACATTTTTTCATCATCATCATTCGTACTATATCTTTTTTGTTTCGTTTCTTTACAGTATGTTAGCGTAATAATTTTTTTTATGATTTAGGAGATAAATCGGTGTTCACTTGTTTCCCCTAATTTAATTTAAATTTTCACGTGATGTATTTTTTTAACCGTATTCTATACTTTAATTATATTTTTATTTTTTTTTGTAATCGTATTCCATACCGTGAACAAATTTTTTGTTTTTGCATTTGATGGATGTCGTTTTTTTTTATTTTGTGAATTTTCTAACAGTTTGTTCGTGTAATAAAGTTTTTTTGATAAAGGAAAAATCGAAGTTACTTATAGAGGAATAATCACTTATTTACTGTTTTTTGACTTTTGTATTTTTTCTGTAACCGCATTCTTTACTTCTGTTTTACTTTTTTACACATTTTGTATTTTTTTTTGTATTTGTATGCTATACCATGAACATTGTTTTTTTTTTGTTCCTATTTGATGGATGTAATTTTTTTACTTAGTTAATTTTCTAACAGTATTATATTTTGAGTCATAAAGATTTATTTTGATTGAAGGAAAAATCGACCGTCTGTTTTTTTACGGTTTTTTTGTCTTTTTGTATTTATTTTTTGGAACCGTATTATATACTTCTATAAAGTTTACTTTTTGAAGTAAAACTTCTTTACGTATGGGACTTGGGGAGTAAGCTAATGAACGCTGGTGGCGTTACGAAAAGTGTGATTGGGTGAGGCGAAAGGAAGTTGGGAGGGAGAAATAATTTAGTGAAGATAGAAAGAGAGAGTTACGTTTTGTATATTTTTTTGAAATATTTTTAAACTAATGTATTTTTGAAATATTTTTTTAAATATATTTTTTGAATTATTTTATTTATATATTTTTAAATTATTTTTATTTTTTAATATTCTTTTGAAATATTTCCTTTATATAGTTATTAATTTTTATTTTTTTAATTTAAAATTGTTTTTGTTTTTATTTATAAAATATTTTTTAAATTATTTATAAAATATTTTTTGGTCCCAGCACACATTTCGTTTTTTTTTTTAGTTTTTGTAATATTGCGCTGAAAGTGTTAAGTCAATGGAGAAATAGAGCATTGACAAAGAACAAAGACCACACCCGGGTGTGGTCTGAGCCGACCGCCGACCACGCCCAACTTGGCTCAAATTCAGTGATCAGACGGGAACCGATAAGTTCCACGGGATGTGGATGGCTATCAGAGACAAGGTATCATACCGTATCACGGGCCATAATTACGTCACTAATTACGAAAGTCCACGTACAAAGTCATGGGCAAATGCTAGTTGTCTAAGAGACAAAAACGCATGTAGTACTGGCAATCAGAGCTGCGAGATACGAAACGCATTGAAAAACGGTCCGACGCGCGGATGGTAAGTGTTAAGGGGGGTGCGGTCTAGGGGTGTGAATTAAAAAGTTTTACAAAATAAAATTTTAATGAAAGAAATGTACAATGTTGTTTAAATTTTGTAAGTATGTTTTATTAGTTATAAATTATACAAAATTGGAAATAAAAAAAAAAGATTTTTATTTTAAAAATGGCGCTAAAGTCGTCTCGTTGCAAAAAGTTGATCTTGCTGCTGTTAATCAAATTCGTTCTTCCACATATCTGAAAAAAAAAAAAAAATTTTAGACGAAGCGGTCGAGTAGTTTTTTTTTAATTGATCAACATACAGACAAAGAAAAAGTAGTATCGAGATAAATGCGTTTAAAATTTCAATTAAGTTTTTTTTCAAAAAAAAAAAACGATTATAAAGTGTACTTACATTAATCTACGACACCAGCACCATACAGTCTTCTCCTACTCCCTTCAGTCTTCTCATACTCTTCCCGACGGGTGTGGTCCGATCTGATCGCCGACCACGCCCTACTTGGATACACTTCAGTGATCAGACGGGAACGGATAAGTTCCACGGGGTGTGGATGGATATCGGACATACCGTATCACAAGCCTTAATCACGTCACTAATCATGAAATCATGAAAGTAGACGCACGAAGTCATGAGCAAATGCCAATTGTCTAAGAGACAAAAACACATGTACTGCCACTTAGAGCCGCGAGATACGAAACGCATTGAAAAACGGCGCAACGCGACGCGCGATTCTCGATAATGTAATTGTAACATATTGTCTGTTCCGCCCGAATGAACCTTAAACCACCCAAAAACATGATACAAATTTAAACAACTGTGTGGTACGTTTTCTTTAATTTTTAGACAATAACCTCATTAAAGAACAATAAAATAATTCTGAAATCGAGGCCCGAAACACGCCGTCTCGGCACCTGTTGATCACATAAAATATCCCTGGAAAGCTCCGCCGCCCATTCACGAATCTCTTTAAGTTCGATGTTATAAAACTGTGTTAAAATTCTTTAATGTTATATTCACTGATTTTGTATTACCAAAAAATATTAAAAAAAGAAAATACATAACTTAAATGAAGAGAAAGCTTCATTTAAATTAAAGAAATCCGGCTTAAATGAAGATAAAGCTTCATTTAAATTAAAGAGATCCACGGCTTAAATGAAGATAAAGCTTCATTTAAACTAAAAAGATCCACGGCTTAAATGAAGAGAAAGCTTCATTTAAATCCGTTCAGAAACACAAGATAATAATTTGAAACACAAAAATATTATATAACTCAAAAAAAAAAAAAAAAAACCGACTTCAAATTATTTTATTAAAAACTACTGAAGTTATTTAATAAAATTGATTATTTGCTGCTTATTTCAATTGGCGTATTAATGGCAAAGATATAAGAGGTATATTAAATTAGATAATTTTACAAAAAAGTCAAATTGAAAGTCCCATTATTTTTGAAGTCAGTAAAAGAGTGCAAATTTTAAAACTCACCGAAGTATAGAGTCCGGATGTAACACAGCGGTGGGCGGCAAGCGGCAGGCGTAGATGGAGATCACCCGGCGGCCAAGCTTATCGTCACCAGCGACTTCCACTAGCCCCTTAATTTCGAAGTCAGCGAAGGAGTCACCGTAGGGGGCTACTCCAGATATCTGATCGAAAAACTGAATTGCCAATTATAAAGCCTCAGGCATGTGAACTCATGCTAGGTCTTCGCGAGAATGAAGAGTGTCGGACCTCCAGCGCCGTTTGCCGTGTGCCGGTTCGCGCATGTGCAGTACTTGGCGGGTCGGCCCCCAGAGCCGACAGCAGGGGGAGGAGGGACCACGGATTTTCTATAGAGAACTATCGACTTTAACATAACCTAATGTGTTATTTTAGTATTCCTTAATACGAAGAGCACATTATTATATAAAAATAATTAAACATCTCTGGCGAGAAAAATTTTTACCTAATTAGCTAATTACGGTATCAAATACGGAAGCTTAATCGTTAAAATAGACAATTAGTCAAGGTTATATTTAAAAGTATATAGATCAATTTCCTATTAATGGGCACTGTTGATCCTTGATTATTATTTTTTTTGCAAAGTTATAACATATGCACTTATGTTTCTCTCGAGTTCTTTGTCTCGAAACGATGAATATTTTTCATAATTCGATGTTTATAATCAAATATCTTTATTCACGTGAAACTTTTGTTGAAAGCCCTAAAAGGTGCGACTTCGGTTACGGAAGATGGTCTCATGTGTAAAAACTTACGTAAACCTCATAGAGAAGTCTCTAACAGACATTTACTTGATTTGTGTTCAGTAGCTCGTTTTTAAGTCGTCGAAACTTTAATGTGAAAAAATTATTAATAGTAGGAATTATAATATAATACAATATGGAAGAAATTTTTAGAGACGAGAGACGAAATAATTGGAAAGCTATTCGGCCACAACTCGGAAATGTGAATCCCTTGTTAGTCACTATTGATTCTTGCTGCAGCCACCGATATTCATGCATAAATCCAAATCCCTAAACTAGGATTCGGTATCCGTTATTAATTCACAGAACTCCAACTGCCATGATAGACGAGACACGAAATAATTAGGATGCTATTCGGCCACAACTCAAAAATTGGAAGCCCTTGTTAGTCACTATTGGTTCCTGCTGCAGCCACCGATATTCCTGCAAATCCGTAAAATAGGATTCGGTATCCGTTATTAATTCGTAGAACTCAAACTGTCATGATATTGTTTTCAAATTTCTGAGAATATTCCCTTGCAGCTATGACCCAATTGCGTTATAGGACGACGAACCCCGGCCTCGCATCGAATGAATGCGATTTGCGCTTCCAATGACTGAAAAAGGAAAGCTTTAACGAGATGCACTGTATTTCAAGCCACGAATAAATGAATAATTTTCAGTAACTTTTAAATGATTTTAGGCGCTCTGTAAACGCTCCGACAAAAATACTCAGTTTCAAAGACATTTTCAAATGAATCCTGTAAGAACCGCTTCCGCGAATGGCGCCAGCCGTGTAAAGAAAATTTACTTAGCCTCCTTTGTCCGTCGTATGTATGAATTTCAAACTCTTACACCAGAAGTTGGCACTAGCACATAGGACAAACAACAAACAGGGATTTTTATCAATATGACACGGTGCAAATATATAATGTGGAAGCTGTAGATGAATATGTATCTAAAGCCAAGAGTTAAGCTAGGGCGCGCTGTCGTGCTCTCAGAGGGGATTACATTTGAGCGCTCGGTGAGCACTAAGCCCCAGCTTGGTGCATTCAATAAAATGATTGACATCAAATTCAATATCCCTTCATTTTTCTTCCGTTCCAGACAATTTTTCCACCAAAGTGTTCTAGATAGGAAATTGCGGTTGGAAAATCGTGGGAATAGGATAAGACAGCCAGCCAGCCAGCCAGCAAGACCTACCCTAACCATGAGAGGAGGCGCGCCCGATGTTTTTACCAGACTGCCTAATAAAAAAATCCAGAACCTTCCATGTTTTTCGGTCGTATGTATGCTCTATGTTCCTTTGGCTCGAACTACAGCCTAATGCCTACAGCTTCTTGATGGATTTTGATGAATGGTATCATCATTGAATTCGTCATAATCATGAGAGTGGCATAAGCTGAGTTACATTGACAGTCGTGTGTTAGTACGTTATTTAAATTCAAAATTTAAAAATCCTCCGACACATATTAATCAAAAATTGTATGTACGTAAAAAGCCTAAAACAAGTTAACAAAAACTATGAAAAAATAGCCACAAATAATAGTACATAGTAGTAAAACCCTATAAAAAGAAAAATAATAACCATGCAATTGTGACCCTACGTAAGTACGTATGTTTTTTTTTTATTCAATATTATCGCATAAGGGGACCGCTCTTAACAATTTCACTGCTGAGCCGATTTGCTTATCTAGCCACGGGTGTGGCTCTGCGCACTCCATAGTGTTTTGCCATACAACAAACACAACCGTTGTGTTTTCCCGCACTCGCGGCAAGTTATGAAAAACACGACAGTTGTGTTTTCAGCAGTGAACGTGTTAACCTATAAAAACACCTGCCTAAATAATATGATATTAAAATTTCAACGAAACCTTCGTCGTTTTTGCGTCGGGGGTTGAAAATAGAAAATATTACATAATAATATATTGTTGTCATGGCGTTCGATTTTTGATATCGCCACTCGACAAAGCTGTTTTTATCTTGGACGATGTGGAAAATTCTTAGTTGCCGGCGGCGCCGACCACGCATTGTACTGTGAGCCATAATTACGAGTATTGAGTATCTCACGTCTGCCTCCGGATTCCAGGTATTATTGGGAAATATACTGAAGCAGATTCTCAGAAAAGTTAAATCCGAAAAGAAATAAGACAGAATAAAGCTAATATTGTGTATCCATTTGATACTCGTAAATGTTCATTATTTACCGATAATTGGATGAATTAACATTCCATATTATATTTCGGTAGCCTTGTTTATATATATATATAGATATTGTTGTCAGGGACATCTTCAACATTTTTGGCAGATAGGTACATAGAGGAAAAAGAAACAAATATATCAAATAACTGATTGTGGTTTGAGTTTGGAAAAGGAAATTTCCGTTACTAGTGGTGATACATGGCTGAAACTCGCACAGGAAAAGGAAACTCAATTAAGTCTACCAGTGCTTTAGAATTACGCCCGTCAGAGAAGATAACACTAAGACACTCTACAAGGGCGTTTTTTTTTAATTTTGGTCTTTGTTTTAATGCCACAAGAGGTAGAATATAAAAATAATCTAATCTAATTCTATTAAGTAAACATCGTATTTATAAGCATCCATTATTATTTTTTCGGCTTGCTATTGGCGTGTTACTTAGTTGTTTTAACTAGATCCCTATAATTAATTTTCTTATTGTTTTAGTGGAATAAAATTAATAAATGTATATATTGAGTTCTATTGTCACCGTTCCTCAATACGTGTGCCATATTTCAAGTTAATCAAATCAAATAAACATGTTCACTGCTGAAAACACAGACGCTGTGTTTTTTTAAATTTACGTGAGTGCGGGAAAACACACCCGTTGTGTTAGCGCAGCTTACGTGCCAGCTGTGTGCCGAAACACAAACGCGTGTGTTTAAAGCAGTACTACTACAGTGCGGCTCACACAGACGGCACGCCATTGGTGGAAATTCATCGGCAACGAGCTATGACGATATAATTCTAGCTCTTAAAAGGCGCGGCGCGGGCTTAAGCCAGCTTAGGGTTAATAATTAAAACCGCTGCCGGCTATGCATAGCCTATAAATAGTCTAAGCCAATAAGGCGATACTACTCATGCCTTCAAACGTAAATTTTTAACTACTGGAAATTCGAAATCGATACATCCATGCGGCTCTGCGTCTTTCCATGAACATTACAACAAATAATGAAACCCAAGACTCTTGTTATTTTAGTTTTTCTAGAAATATAATTCTAGGATTTGTTTGTGTTTTGTCTACACGGTCGAGGTACTTTATGAAGATTCGAGATCTATGTAGCCCCGAGGAAGCAGAAAAAAATGGCGTTTGAAGCCTTTATCTTTCTGTGCCATCATAGTTCTAAATCGGCGTCACCGATTTCGATACTGTTTGCATAAGGCGACATTTTCGAGAAGAATTTCGAAAAAAAAATTATCGTCAGACACTCAAGTTTAAATGTCTACTGTGTACGTAATTAGCCACTATTACAGCTAGAGGTTTCGGGTTTGAAACCAAATATTGATAACGCCATGGGGATGCGATTGAATTTTAGAACTTTAATGGCTGTTGTTAAAGCTCGAGATTGGAATATTAATAACCAATAATCTCATAATAAAATAGGTCGAGTGGGATGTCAACCGCGTAGTCGGAGAAGTCAAGAGAGAACTTAGCACGCCGGAGATGCCAGGGTTAGTTGGGTTGTCTCTTCAGCGCACCGAACGGAAACTTATAATCGCCATCCCACTCGATCGTTCAGAATCTTCGTTCGCAAAACTCCGGGGTGCAAGTGCAGCCGCTCTCTGCATACTACAATCCTTACAGACCAAACTTTGTTCTGGTTTGTTCTGTTTGCTCTCTGAAACTACCGACTCCATTTTGAAAATTCTTTCCTGATAGAAAACTGCACTATTCCCGAGTGACATGGGTTGTTCCCGTATATCCCGGGAAGATACATAGTTCCAGTGGGAAAAAGGAAATTCTACGGCCAAAAAGAAAATGCAGTTGCTGCGGGAAAATCAAATTACACGACTGAAATCGCGTATCCCGAATCTGACAAAGGTTGTGATTACTTCCCCAGGCGGTCTCTTGCAGAAGAGACCTCCCGCTACAAAAACCTACTCAGTAATATTCCTTTAACCTCTAGTGCGTAATATTGCGTAAAACCAGTAATAGTACGGTAAATAGTGCGTACATTAAATTAAAAAAAAAAAACTAAATGTGTGCTGGGACACAGTAGAAGTAAAATATCAACAAAAAAAATATTCTTATAAAAAAAAATATATATGAAAAAAAATCATTAAAAAGGTATTTTATAAAATATACGAAACGTCACTCTCTCTCTTTCTATCTTCACTGTGTTATATCTCCCTCTCGACTTCCGTTCGCCTCGCCCGATCACATTTTTCGTAACGCATTCACCACCTTACACTCCAAGTCAAGCGTGCGACCACCTACAGTTACGAAGAATTGAAGGGTAACTACAGTTCGCTGTCGATAGCGGGATAATTAATTTCAAGAAAGAAAAAAATATTCATTACCAGAAGTAATTTTTATTTTTCTCCTGCCTATACAGTATTGTAGATTCTAATCAGCATGACCTTGAATGCGGCAAGTATAGGATCCGCTGGTGCAAACACAATCAATACTGTTACAATATTGGTGTCGCCGATTATTTATCACGTACTTCAAAAACCACATATAAAAGTAAGAAACTAAATGAAGCTAATTTTCAGCATTTGTACCATCACCACTGGTTATGGAAGGCAAAACGAAAAATCTTAGCACAATACAAGCTGTTCATTTAAACACGCCGATTGCGTGGCCCCAATTAAGGTTGCGGTTGCTCGGATGGGGCCCTTAGCCTGGAGTTCAACAACATTGCATTGGAACTGTGATTAAACCACACTTACCCTTGCAATTTGTGTAACAATCTCGAGTGTGATTCAGATATAGGTCGTCTGTGTTTGTGTGCCGGCCTCAGGTGTTACATTCTCAGGCTTTAACATGACTAAACACGTTCAGTGCCGAAAAAACACAACTGTCGTATTTTTCATAACTTGCCGCGAGTGCGGGAAAACACAACTGTTGTGTTTGTTTTATGGAAAAACACTATGGAGTGTTTTCAGTACTGAAGATGTTACGAGTAAACTTAGAAATTAGAAAATAATTATCGATTATGTACGATGTATTTTTAAAAAGTATTTAATTAGAGAAAAAAATGTGCCACGACAAATAAAAGGAGTTATTAATAGGTTTACTCGAGTTTTTCATATTTTAGTTAGGATAACTAAGGTGAAATTGAAAACTACACACTTTGAATATGAATTTCCGCAATGTAACACCTGATCCTATAAATTCTGTTCTCTTTTGAGAGCTCTATAATAAATAGAGATTAGTTATTTATCCAGGTGAGAGGCCCCGAAGCGAGCGGACAAACTAGGACACCATAGCGCTATTGAACTGAAAAAGGAAACACAGCTCTTCGTTAAAATGCTGAGGCACTTCAGCAGTTAGCAATAGCGCAATATTGATGTATTATATCGGAACAGTATTACATCATATTACGCGAAGAACGACGATTTCCAAGGACCAAGAGGCCACTACAGGAAATTGAGTTATCGAGAAATGCATTTGTAATTTTGTATGGGTTTCCATGTTATTAGGTACTTTACATGAAATGTGTGCGTTGTGAGATTGTTGGATTTCTCCGCAATATAGTATGTTCGAACTAGTTTAAAATATGGAAATGCAGGAAGAGAAGAATTGTATGTTTATTCATATGGATAAACGTAAAAGTTTTCTAAGTTCTTCTTGGAAAGTTTATTGAGGAATATTCCTCAATAAACTTTCCAAGAAGAACTTAGAAGACTCCCATCCATACCTGTATAGACTTTAAAGTAGTTGTTTGTTGTTAGGCGAATGATGTAGGGCTTCAGAACAACCGGCTGTCTGATTACGTAAAATGTTGAAGTAGCGACAGCGATCACTCTGCGATCGGTCGCAAAATGTCACCAGAAATCACATTACGGAAACTGACTGTGCGTGCGCCTATTGTCCCGCATGTCGCAGAATGCACTTTGGCCATAGATGGCATGGCTGACATGACCCCACTAGCGACAGGACTGCTATTATATGGAAACAAATTAATGTAGTTATGTTTTGGAGTTTTAAAGCTACTTTTAACAGCAATTATCGCAAGATTTACGTCGGTTGCAAGTCTGTGGCGGGACTCTTGAGAAGGCAGCGCGACCGACAGTTTAATTACCGGTCCGTCCGCAGTACGACCCGAACGAAATGCTTTGATAACTTACTAGAAAATGTCTTTGGTCGCAGATCGAGCCCGGTGGCTTGTAACCCGTTGCAAAGGAAAAGTTAACGCTCGACCAACACTATATAAACCCTTAAGGTCAATGACAAATTGATCTAAACGTTATGTATGAGGTTCATGTGTAAGTCTGTAGGCAGTGGTTATAGTCTATGGTAGAACAGATATTAGAAGTTTTTAAACGTACTCGAATTGAAACTGAACCTGTCTTCGGCTTTTTTCATTTATTCGCTGATCTTTTTTATTTTTGGTTTTCGTAATTACTGATATTATATCTAATTTGATCCGTTTTAAACGTTGTTTTAATATGCCTAAGCTCGGGATCAGTCAGCCTTTTTTTTTTTTTTTTTTTTTTTTTTCCCGGGGAAATGCATTAGGCATACCACCCGGCCCCCGGGGGCGGGGGGTGGTTATGTGGGACTCCCCCGCCAGCTGGTCTGGCGGGGTTTACCCACTAAAACCCCGGGGTGTTCTCCTCTCCGCATTATGGAGGTGGTCACGGGTTCGCACGGCGCTTCCGCGACCACCTCTGCGGGCGCCCTCCCGGGGTCGCCACGTGAGGCTTGGGCCTCTTTCTCCGCTGGGTGCGTCCCGGAACACACGGGCCGCACCTCAGCTCGGGACTTCTAACTTGGGCGTTGGACCCCCGATCCGCGGCCCAAAAGTCCCCGTTATTGGTCCCTCGCTGTGCCCTCTGCTGATCAGAGGGACACGCGAAGGACCTCTTCTCGCCAGGTTATTTGCTACGGCCACCAATTCCCCTAGGAGAATTGCTGACCGAACCCCAGGGTGCACCGTCCCAGCTGCTGCCCTTCCCTCCGGATGCAACGCATCAAGAGGGACGAACAACAGCCGGGCACTCGTGGAGGTTACCTGGCCCGCACCCCGGATCAGTCAGCCTATATCAGGGGTGGGTAAGTTTTACTCATGAGGTGCCTAATTATCCTGTGAAGTCTTATGGGGGGGGAGGGGGCATATTTTCTTAACTATTGTTTTCTTAGGAATAAACATTATTCCTGTACAGTGGAATCGCAGAATACGAACTTAATCATTTTTTTTCAATTGAATAAGACATCCATTTTCTTGGCGGTTCATCTCAATTGGATTTATTCCGATCCAGTGGCGGAGACAGTGAACTTTTATAAGTGCCCTCTTGGGACTATGTGAATAAAGATAATTGACTTTACATAGAATATTGAATGCAAGATAGTAGTAGTATTATAGTGCATATCTATTTGCATTGAGTTGTCAATGCGAACACAGAGCTGCTGTTGATTTATCTCCATGACTAGTCTAGTGGTACCTACAATTATGGATGTTGGCAGGCCGGATTAATGCGGTTCAAGAGGCGGATTTAACCCGCGGGCTATACTTTGACCATCACCGGTCTATACACATCACAACCCTGGATGGAACTGTCTTCATTAAATAGCAGGGAATAAATAGTTCATATCTCCACCTAGATCATGCAAAAGGCTGAAACTTTGTACTTTCACGAAAGTATTTGCAAAAATGACATCGCACACTCCTCACTGACAGGGACTCGACACTTTGACTGATAAATATCAAAATACAATCATACAACACCGAAGTGGCGGCTCTTACTATCGAAGGCCAAAATGTTGGGTCATTGTGCCATCTTAGTAAGTTAATTACAATTATAATAGATAAGTACTGCATAAAAGCGCAAATCGTGCGGAAACAAAACAAATATATTTTTATGTGAGTCCATCAATATATCGAAAATACTTTTGTGAAAGAAATGTGGATCTTAGTGTACTGTATAATTTAGTGTACTCACTTCAGGATAGCTCCCTAGCGGCTCCGCGAGTTCCTTCTCGAAGTTCTCTTCAATAGTGCCGTCGCTCGACGAGCGCGCCAGGAGGTCATCGCTGTAGTACAGCAGCTCCGGAGGCAGGGGGGCTGTAAAACGATCTAGGTCTCAATATTTGATGGCGTTTAGTTGCTAACGTGGTTTCGCCGTTCGAAACGGCGAAGGTATTGAACTCCATACTGGCGTCTTTGTTTTCAGATAAATATGTCATAAACTAAGCAACTAAGTGAAAACCGATCGCGCTATTCTTAAAAACGAATTACCCCGATCCTTTGCTACAAACACTAATTTGCGATACTTCCTTTCAAACCAGTTGCAATTCGAAAAATACTTTTAAGTGTTTGGATGATCAAACTTTTTTTGTTATAGGTTTGCTCGCAATATTTAGTTACGATATGTTCGAAGGTGGTATAAACGCTAGGCTTAGCAAGTCTATAATTATCACTAAAGTTTTCAACGATATTTTTCTTCATGGGTGAAGCTTTTTCGTACCTGCATGGATTGTGTAAGATTACTTTATAAGAATATCAAAAGCCGATAAAAAACCTAGCTGAACTACGGAGAAGAACAAAGGAAGCCAGCGGTCCAAAAAGACAACAAACTTACGAGCTTTAGAGGTATTTTTCTGTTTCTAAGCAGCAAGACTAGCAAAGGAAGCCTTTACCGTCTTTCTTTAAAAAAAAAACTATTCTTTTTATCATCTCACTACATCCTTTTTAAATATCAAAACATCGTAATTTATTTCGCTTGTGAACAACCTTTTATGAAAACATTTTGCTTCACTTTACGACGAGCGACGACCTGATTTTATCAAATTAGGTTATTCGCAGGGAAAAACTTCACATTAGTTTTTATAATTTAGTTAGGTGAACAGCGTTATAGAATCTTTGCACAAAGACTAACGTTGAATAAAACATGCCATAATATTTTTTTGTTTTAAAAAGCAACTTTATGTATGTTAATTTTAAACTGTTTTTAATTAGCCTAGTGTATCTGTGGGGAAGTTTTTTTTTTTTTAATAAACATTGTGTTAGTACTTAGGAGATATGGACGAATGTTTGTTAAGGTTAAATCTTACGAGTCAATTTGAGCCCAGTTTCCGTTGTCCAATTGAGTTGGAATTTTGCACGTACGTCTAGTTTCGATGACACCACATTATAGTGAGAGCGAGCTGATCAAGCGACAAGAGGCGGAAGGAAGAAAACGGAACTTATCAGTTACTAGTACTTGATTAGTGTTTGGCCTCGTTTTTATAATATCAAATAGGAATATGAAAAAATTGATTTTAAACAAAATAACTTACTCATTTATGATCTTTATTTCGTGCCTACCAGAATACTGTCACCGCTAAGCTCATCTAACACACATACAATAACAAATTTATCCATAAAATGTAATAATCTATAATGCACCACTGTAGTCTAGATACACCACTCGGCTGAACATCGGTTCGGACGAATGCATGTAAAATTTACATGTATCAGACGGAGATTGAAAAATTGCTTAGGTTAATTTACATTGTATATAAACGAAGGCAATTTTCCAATCTGGACATGAATGGACCCTAGATCACATGGCCACATTGCAAGCAATGAGGGGTCCGAAGACAGTCGATTTTGTACCGTCTTTGCATGTGACCGCTACATTAACCTGAACGTTACTATAGGTATAGTTAGCGTATTATTGTATGAATACAATTACGTTGGACCGGCTGGAATTCAATTGTTGCTATTACACGCGTCACCAGCAATTGCGCAGATTCCAAACTAGGATTTCCTGTATCTAGGGCATCGGATCATAGACCCATGAAACGCAGTCTCGCTAACATCGAAACTCAATTATCTGCGGTTCATATCAATATGCGTTCCCGGGATTCCTAGCGTGTCGCATTCGAGCTACTGGCAAATTCAGCCGCAGAGACTGTAATTCGATTGTGGCTGGAGATTCTTCACTGTCGTTTTTTTTTCGGTTTAAAGAGCTTTATTATCAAAGTAATTATCAAATGTTATAGTTGTAAATTGATAGTTGTACAAAGTACTTCGGCAATTATATTCTAGTTAGGGTTAATTTATAGTTTATTTATTAATTATTTACTTGTTCCTTAATTTATGTTACCGTCTTTATTTTTTTTCATTCATTAATCATCATCACCATCGTCGTCGTCATCATCGACATCATCATCATTATCATCATCGTCATCGTCGTCATCGTCATTATATTTATCATTATCATCACCATTGACATCGTCATTGTATTTATCATAATCATCATCATCGTCATCGTCGACATCGTCATTATATTTATCATAATGATAATCATCATCATCGTTATTATTATCATCATCATCATCCCATATCTGCCCACTGCTGAGCACGGGTCACATTTCCTCGTGAGGAGGAATAGGTCATAATCCAGCACGAGGACCAATCCGGGTTAAATTTTTCTATTGAAGTCACCTAACATTATCTTTTTATGATAAGGTACTACAAATAAAAAATAAATTGTAAGTAACTTTGTTTATTCCAGTTCAATAGACAAAATTGAGTCTATTCGAACACAGACAAACAAAACATTATTTTATTCAAAGCTCAAAGTTCTATTAGTTTTAGAAGTTCCATTACATTTACAACAGTAAAGTTATCATCATCATCATCAACCCATAACGTCCCACTGCTGGGCACGGGCCTCTCCTCGCTTTCGTGAGGAGGGTTAGGCCATAATACACCACGGGGGCCCGGTCCGGATTGGTGGATAACACATCTACCTCCGAAATAATTCTCGGGAAGGTATGTGGGTTTCCTCGCGATTTTTTCCTTCACCGAAAATCGAGTGATAATTACGTACATATGTTTTTACAGAAACACATTGGTACGTGCCCGCACTGGGATTTGAACTCACGACCTTCTGATTGGAAGGCGGACGTCCTCCCACTAGGCTACCACCGCCTCTCCTACCTAATAAAGTTATATTATAGCCAAATAAATACAAGTAGCCTAAGTTACTCCTTATTAAATCAGCTATCTGCCAGTGAAAGTCCCGTCTAAATCGGTCCAGCCGTTCCAGAGATTAGCCGGAACATACAGACAGACAGAAAGACAAAAAATTGTAAAAGATGTTATTTTGGTATATTTACCCTCTATATTACATTCATAATATTCATATAAAAGCGGCTATTTTTATATTACAAACATACACTTAATTTTTTTTAATTTAATAGATAACCTCACATACATGGATCCTGACCCATAACTGAGATTCCCTGAATCTAGGGAATCAGGAACTACGAGGACCGTTGTCTTACTAACACCCAGACACAGAGGAAATATTTGTGATTCATACAAACCTTTGCCCTGTGCGGGCACCGAACCCGCTACCCCACGCTTCGCAGTCCAGTTGTCACCCACTATGTCACAGAGGCCGTCAAACCCGCAAACCGTACGCATTTTTGCGTTCTTTGCTCATTAAAATAATAATTATTGTTATCATACAGAACACAGTAAAAAGCTTACAGTGTAAAAGCACTAATAACGTGCTTTATTATTTATCCGACGACAGCTAAAGATACTGAAAATATTACGTAAAATATAATAAGCGAATACTGTGCCACAATCCATTAAAAAACTTAATAACAGAATAATTGTGATGCATCAGCGTAATCCGTCTACATTTATTAAAAGCCAAAAAAGTATACTTAACACAAACGAAATCCGGAATTGAAACAATATGACAACGTCACTAATGGAAAATATATTATTTGTCAGAAAAGCTTTTATAAAATTCGTATTCGGTACTGCAAACTGATTAATATGAGCCCAAACACTATACAAACACGACTTGCTAGTCTCGGCACTCAGTCAAATAAAAAATAAAAACCGACCAAGTGGGAGTCGGACTCGCGCACGAAGGGTTCCGTACTTTGTTGTATGGGAGCCCGCCTTAAAT
The DNA here is from genome assembly GCA_912999815.1 of Campaea margaritaria. Classification (NCBI taxonomy): domain Eukaryota; kingdom Metazoa; phylum Arthropoda; class Insecta; order Lepidoptera; family Geometridae; genus Campaea; species Campaea margaritaria. The sequence continues at coordinate 17,113,101 of OU538788.1, forward strand.
ATTAAATTTATTATAATTAAATTATTTATTTTTAAAGTAAATATATAACTAAATATTCAGTGAATATTTCAAGCGTCTACCGGTTGCCGTTATCAATATCGAGCAAAATCGAGCAAAATAAATCACGTTTGTTGTATGGGAGCCCCTTAAATATTTGTTTAATTCTGTTTTTAGTATTTGCTGTTATAGCGGCAACAGAAATACATCATATGTGAAAATTTCAACACTCTAACAATCACGGTTCATGAGATACAGCCTGGTGACAGACGGACGGACGGATGGACGGACGGACGGACGGACAGACAGACAGACAGACAAACAGCGGAGTTTTAGTAATAGGGTCCCGTTTACTCTTTGGGTACGGAACCTTAAAAACACTAGCAGGCCGCTGCCAATGGAATAACCACCATCCGTCTTTGTGTCAGTAATTGACAGGCATGTAATAACATTTGAACGACGAATCCTGGTCAACGTTAAGGCCGGTTACAGTGCTCGACCGGCACACGTATATTGCTTAATTTTCATACGTAAATGACAAGCGCGACCGAGCGACGCGTCAGCCGAGCACAAAAACCGGCCTAAACCGCAAGATCGAACCCTAACCCATACATGACACTAACCGACACCGAGAGAGAAATAGAAACTAGTAAAACAAACTTCAGATTCTACATTTAGCAACACAAAATGCAAGTAACAGGCACGTGTAATTTCATTCCAACTTCTGCTTGTCTGGTCTGCGAGGCCGACAAATGTATTTCCACATTGCTAAATCTAGAATTTAAGGCTTGTGCAACATTTTCCTGCCAAGTTGGCTGTCGGATTTATGTTTTGGAATGGCAACATAATATCTATATATTATGTTGCCATTCCAAAACATAAATCCGAAAGCAAATATCACATTACCTGTCCTATGACAGGTAATGTGATATTTGCTTCGAAATTTTACCTCGTCTGTAAAGTCAGTTTAAATTTAGGTCGAACCTGTATCTCGTAGGCTCTGGACCGAAACGAATGGTGTGGTAAATGGTAATGATGAGGATAAGGTGTAATAATTAATTATCGGAAGGCAGATAGGTAAAAATAAAGCGTAAAGAAAAACCCTCCTCACGAAAGTGAGGGGAGACCCCTGCTCAGCAGTGGGACGATATGGGTTGACGACGATGATGATGATGATGAAGCCAATAGGTACGATCGGTAATCACCACTCGCTTTTCGGTGAAGGAAAACATCGTGAGGAGACCCGAGACTCGAGAATTATTTCGGAGGTGGGTATGTTACCCACCGATCCGGACCGGCCCCCGTGGTGGATTATGGCCTAATCCTCTTCGCGGAAGTGAGGAGAGACCCGTGCCCAGCAGTGGGACTATAGGGGTTGATGGTGATGATGAAGCCAATACGGCAGTTTTCGGCCGCTATGTCGAGTTTCTTACTAATGTGCCTACCATCTTCATAATATGTCAAAATCCTTTAAGTCATGCGTGATGAAAATATGCATGAAAGGGATGATTTTGAAACATTAAGACATTTTAAGGAAAAAATTGTTCTTTTAAAACACATATTTTTATAACCTTTTTTATGTTGGCTGAACTGTATATTACTTAAATGTCCTTAGAAATTAAATTGTACAAAAAAGTCTAAGCCAAAATCTGTGGATCTGGCTCTAGGAATAAAATCATGAACCTATGGATAGGACCCACCATACTCGTCATCATCATCATCATCATCATCATCATCATCATCATCATAATCATCAACCCATATCATCCCAATGCTGAGCGCGGGTCTCCCCTCACTTTCGTGAGGAGGAGGGTTTCCAGAATAATATTTTAATTATGAGTATTTGGACAATGACGCAACAGTAGACTTCAATGGCTGGAATTTCCTTTACTTAATTGACATAATGAGTGAACAGTTGTGTATCCCGCCTGCTTAATTGACGCGGCGTGTGACGGCACGGTAGCTGCATACGTAAAGGGGCGTCGGCGTTGTTACAGAGTGGACGGGATAGGGTGAAACGAAATAAAAAAAATTGCATCTGCATCGAGACATTACTGACGCGAAAATAGCACGGTAGTGCTGTGAACTGCACGATGGAATTAAATAAAGCTGAACTTTTCTAACTAAGGTGTTAAGTGAAGCCACGTATGCTGGACGCTGCACGCCGCACCTCTTCAGTGTGACTAGCTGCTTAGGAATTAGGAGTTTTTAATTATGTATTACTAAAGCGTACCTACGCCTATCCATTTTTCTGTCGAGAGTTCACGAAATGCGTTGATCAAAATAATGAAAATGGTCTTAGAACCAAGCATGAAGAAATAAAACTAACTGTTTTTACAGTGACAATTGCGTACATTACGTTTTTACAAGAAACACATGACGCGCCCGCATTGTGATTCAATCTTGCAACCCTCCGCTTGAAAGGCGGACGTCCTCCCCACTGGGCTGTACGTCGCGGATTTTTCGAATAAGTATATGAACACTTTGGGCGTGCCAAAATTAGATAAAGTTGGGTGTGTCATGTCGAGTGATCAATAGAATTTATTGAATTTTCGTCGTGCATTTTGTTGTGCGACATCTCGCCTGTGCTTTTGCATTTCTGTGTACATATTCTGGGAGATAGTTTCCAATTGCTTCCAAGAATTGTCTTCCCATTCCGTCTCCAGGTTGACACACATTCCGTATGCAGCAAACTTTAGCTTTGAAAGCTAGACAAGTCTGTTAAATCTGGATTCGATCGTGTTCGGAGCACACAGACCCAATAAATAATTGGACCGAGCATATGTTCGCATGAACTCCGGATACTTGTTCTTAGTCAGGGTATTTGTCGGATCTCGTAATTCCTGATTACCTGGATACGGGGAATTCTAGTGAACCGTATATATCGGTTAATTAAGATTTAATGAGGGCGGTCTATCGTATAATCCGCAGATTGCAGTGTGCTTAGGCAGATCGTAATGTTACGCCGTTTTGTGGCCATGTGATTAGTACACAGCCATTTTATGAAATGGCTAAAAAAAAACAGTAGTTCTATCAATAAATCACGTTTGTAGACTTGGCTGGCTAATCGCATTGCTACTTCGAGATAATTCGAGGTCAGGCGTGGGCTACGCAAATTGAGAAAAAAATATCGATAAAAAGGCTTTGGTAAATAAACATTATTATGTAGTTTAGTATTATTTATTAGACACTTATTAGACTACTGTAGAGTTCGTTATAGATTATTATTCTAAATGGGCCCTTATTGTACGAGCGATCGAAGCGTCTGTGCCTAGTCTGGCAAAAATTTGTTTTCATCTGTCTGGTTGTAGGTAATTATCTAAAGGTCGTATTTTTACAATCGATCAGGGCCGCTATCCGCCATGACTACCTAGCCTCGTAAAACGCTCATTTTGAACTGTCAATTGATTATTTTTATTAGACTGAGAGACGAGCCGAGCACTTGCTCGGCTCGGCTCGGGGAACGACTTCGTTCCCCTGATGGTAAACGCTACGCCTGCCCATAACAGTCACAGCACCACCCAGAACCCTGCATTGCATAATCTTAATAAAAATTAATTTTTTGTATCTCTGTATTGTCAAAATATCGTGCGAGAAGCTACTTTTCGAGAAGCTTTAAGATTCATAATAATTTTAAAACGAACTATGACATCACGCGTTTTCGGCTAGGATTCTCATGTGGCATAGCGGATCTTGGTATACGGGTTTATAGAATTTTTTAAAGTCGGGGATTTTTGATTGCAAGGATAGAAGAAGTTTAGTTGATTGAAAAGTTAGCAACTTAAAATTTTGTTTTTATCATATTTTTATAGCAATATGAATTGGTACAAAATAGTTTGTGTCCGCGAGGTTTACTGTTCGCTGAATTGTTTCTTTGCAATAAAATTGATTTCCTTTTATGAACATTAATCGACATCAGCTGGTTATGTTCCCACTGATACAATGGTTGTCTTGCATGGATACATTGAAATGACTATTGATTAGAGAAAAAATAAGTTTGCAAGGCGTGCTTTTCCACGGCCTGTGGGTCACCACAGAAAAAATGGCATAGATACAATATCGATTTGTACTGCGGCCGGCCCCGGTGAACCTCGCTGTTGTCTGGGGCCTATGTTCAAATATCTGTCCATAGACGTCAAACAATGCAACGTGGTTATAAAATTAGGTTAAATTCGTACAAAATAATTCACTATCATCGAGTATCGTCATTTTGTCTACAAATCAACGTTTTAGGCCTTTTGTACACAGATATAACACGTAACTTTACCAATAATTAAACTTGCCTTGCGTAGTGGTTACGTAGCGTTGACTTGCGTAGACGCTACGAAAACGTAACTGCGTCTACGACGTAGTTTCCGGAGATTTTCTAATTATTATCTTTGCATCAGTTTTATAAAATAAAATATTTTAGAGAGTAATGCGGAAATAAATCATTTGACATTTCACCTTAGCAGCCTCTGTGGCGTAAACGCGACGATTGCGAAAAATGTGATGGGGAGTTCGACTTCGGTACAGAAGATTTGTGAGAACCATAGATATTCGCTTCGGGTCGAGATACTTTTCAGACTATTATCCTCACAATTCCCGATTCCCTAGATACAGTGAAACCTAGCTAGGACCACTCAATAGTGTTTGGTACGCGTTATTTATTCTTTATTTATTTTATTTCCATCGAAAACAGCTAGTGTTCCGCTCATATAGGAACAGGAATATGTCTGAGACTGACTAACTGATTATACAACGAAAAGTCGAAAATAACAAAAGGCAGGAAGTTGAAATTGGCACGTGCATTCATCTTGTGGGTTAGCGTCGCGAAAGGCGTGGAAAATGTATTCGAAAGTTCTTTGTCTTGTTTTCAGATTATTTGAAGTTAGGGTAATATAATTCAGCATTTAAATCAATTATTCAATATGATAAATACTGGTTGAATAATCTTTCGATAGGTGTGTATCTCTGAAAGACAATGTGACAGTGATTTACAGTCGTGAAATCGAGGTCGTCGGAAAAAACGAATTAGAATAAGAGTGTGGTTGGCTTGAATTGATTAAATCATGGACCGAAGTTTTATTTCAGGAATAATGCAGTTTTTCTAGGTGAACGGGAGCTACTACGAGTGGCGAGCTTTTTTCCTTTATAAATCCAATTTCTTACAAAATAATTGCATTGTTCACAGCACCTTTACTGCATTTTCTTTGACAACTGAACGGAGTACCTTTTGTTGTATATCTGTGTTGTTTATTTTTGGGGTACAAAATGGAGTTTACTGTTGTATTAGATATTATTTAACACTTTGACTGCTCAGCGGATTTTCTTGTCTAGCCACGGTTACGGATCTGTATACGTATTTTTTATGTGTTTTATGTGTTTTTGTATTTATTGTGTATTTTTAGGCCGCTAACACAACAGTTGTGTTGTTCCGTACTCGCGGCAAGTTATAAAAAACACAGCAGTTGTGTTTTCCCGTACTCGCGGCAAGTTATAAAAAACACAACAGTTGTGTTTTCCCGTACTCGCGGAAAGTTATAAAAAACACATCAGTTGTGTTTTCCCGTACTCGCGGCAAGTTATAAAAAACACAACAGTTGTGTTTTCCCGTACTCGCGGCAATAAAAAACACAACGGCTGTGTTTTCAGCAGTGAACGTGTTAATAAACAAGTAGGTTAATTGAGAGTCTAGTGTGAAAATTAGTCAACAGCGCAAGTTACTTTTTTTTACTGATAATTATTGATGGTTTGGTGGGAATTAGGCACCGACAAATTAAATATTATAATTGAGTGCTGAAAAGCTATGTTTTAAAAGTTTTACTGTTAACTACCTGTATCCGTGACTTCGTTCGCTCAGTACTACTTGAAACATTAAACTCGGCAGTTCCACATATCCCTACTGATCTATCCCTACTGGTAGAGAAGAATGGATTCTTTTCCACCTATTACTAATAGGGGGGAAACGTGGATATTTTACTTCCACGTATTTCTACTTTAATCAAGTACAAATAGGAAGAAAAATCAAAAGAAAAAAATAAGAAAGGAATTAGGCTTATTTTGTCGTATAGGTTTTGAATTTAATAATTGGTATAACTAGTGTAATAAGAAAATAAAAAATAAAAGGTTCAGGACAAATGTTTAAAGTTCCATCTATAAAGAAAACATTCCCAAAAGCTAATAATTCATTAGAACTTTCATCGCCAAATATTAAAATTAGATTGCCATTGAAGATGTACTCAGCAATAAAGAATTTCCGATAAACTGGTGGCACCTCTACCTCATCAATATTTATGAAAATCATTTTACTTGTGCCTGCCTCTTTGCTTCACCAATTATAAAAAGCAGACTTAACATTTTTGAAATTTTCGACATGATGATACTTATTTCTGTATTGATTATAACAGTGGATATAAGTGGAAAAGTATCCCCCTAAGTAGTAATAGGTGGAAAAAAAAACGATTCTTCCCTACCAGTAGGTCAGTAGGGATATGTGGAACTGCCGAAATAACTGGCTATATATGCGACTTTAGAACCGATGTTTCAGGGTGACGAGCGCAGTGCAGTGCCGCGCAGGATTATGCAACGCAAAGTTTTGGGTAGCACTGTTATGGGCAAGCGTAGCGCTGACCATCAAATGAACGACATACTCGTCTCGTCAGTCAGTCAAATTTAAGAAAAAGGCATAATTACTTTAATACCTTCAGGACCCCCGCAATATATTGAAATGAACATAAAAAAAACTTAATACCCAAAATTGTTATTGAATATGTTGAGCCGTTTCGGAGCCTATTCGGGGCTAACTTTCAGACAGACAGACAAAAATAGACGACTGACTTAGATACGTTAATTACGCGAGGCGTTTAAGGTGGGGATCCAGCCAAACCTTACCCAATCTCACGTGGGGGAAAGGGGGGGGGGGGGGGGTCGCGGCAACAATCACGTTATCACTTATCCGCCAGAAAACAATGTGAAATTGCGAGGAAATAGAGTTAAAATAAGCAAAAATGTTTTAAATAAATTCAACGCAATCGAGCTCTTATTAACGTATTTACATGAAAATACACATTTCATTCAATATCACGGTCAAGTCAAAATTTCACGACATCGCACCAAGAGGAGAGGGGGTCGAAAAATCGCCAAATTCGCCTCACGTAATGAATGGATGGCCCCTTATTGATGAGGCATCCTATAAATGGCAGCTTTCACAAAAAAATACAGTTGGAACGTGCAAATGCAGCCAGTGTTCTAGGCACCAAGCCTCATGGATATATAGATTTATAAGTTTTATTGTTTTTTAACACACACACCACACCACATACACGTACCCGAGAATTATTTCGGAGGTAGGTATGTAATCCACCAATCCGGATCTGGCCCCCGGGGTGGATTATGGCTTAATCCTCCTCACGAAAATGAGGGGAGACCCGTGCCCAGCAGACGTTATGGGTTGTTGATGATTGTTATTAAACGACTTCTTAAAAAAGGAGTAGGTTATTAATTCGTCAGTATTTTTTTGTTTGTTACTTTCGACCAGGTGAACCGATTTTGATGATTATTTTTTTTAAGTTCTGTTAGTAACAATGCATGTTTTAAATCTACATTTTTTACATATAGTTTGAAAATCACACTTCAATGTTGCTATTGGTACGTAATATAAGGTTCATCGTCCTATTTGTCAATATCATAACATGATAATAAAATTCAAGAAGCAATGTAATTGATGGAGTAAAAGCTCTCCGTGCTTTTTATGCAACTAATTAACTTTAGATAAATGGCTTCCACTAAGGCTCTGAGGCGGTCCCGAAGAGAACCGACTCGATATTAATATAAAATGATCGTATAGCTTTTCATTGAAGTATCTAATTATAAAAGAGCGCCGTTGGTTTTTTAAACTTACTTAATTAACTATATAGGGACATAGTAGTCTTCGACTTATACAGAGACCATTGGCACTTGGAATTCACATTTTACCAGGTGAAATGAATGGAATTGTTACACCAATTATAATGAGTTGAAACTCAAGGGGCTACTCGTCGCCAGGCGAGGGATTCGTGACCCACCATCCAGGTTCCCTTTATCAAGGTACATGAATAGGGGTCATTAAAACGGTCTAAAGAGCACACGCTCGGCCGGCTCGAAGCCGTGCTAGGCTTTCGTTATAGGTTATAACTTCCGGTCCATTATCAGGCCAGCTCGATGGTACTATTATTATCACTAGAAGCATTTTTTTGCATGAGAGACATTCGGAGCAACTTTTACTCTTTACAACCTACACAATAGATACGGCTATAAAATAACAATTGTTTTTTTCGAAACGACCCGAGAGTTTAACTAAATTCTTTAACTCTCTCTCTCGCTGTCTTTACTCTCTTTTTACTCTCTCTTTTTTTTTGCTTTAACTCTTTTTTGCCTTTTTCCCTCTCTTTCGTTATCGGAATCATCACCAACTCATATCCGCTCACGGCTGCGTGCGGGATTCGCCTCACTATCATGAGGAGAATTAGGTCACGGTAATACCTAAGTCACGTACGAATATTTTTAATGGTATATGAATGCAGTTTTTCTTATGTCTTTAAGTTGGCGACACAGTTTTTTTTGTTTCAGTTGTCACCACTATCTTCTCGTTGTAACATCCTGTACATCACGTTATGAAAGCGAAAGTAACTTTTATTACGATAAAATATAGGTTCTTTTTCAACGAAAGCTAGATAATTTTATTTTATTTGACTGAGTGACGAGACGAGCAACTCATTCACTTGATGGTAAGCCCTACGCCTGCCCATAACAGTTACAGTGCCACCCAGAACTTTGCATTGTATAATCTTGTTACAATATAATATGGTTAATTAAAATTCAATCATATATATGTTACACATACAATTTGAAATGGAGCTGGACATATTAGCATCATTATCATCATCAAACCATAGCCGTCCACTGCTGAGCACGGGTATTCCCTCGCTTTCGTGAGGAGGATATTTGCCCACGTGGGAGGGGTCTGGATTGGTCGAAACTAAGGATGTTACGGAGCTTTGACTCCGACTCCGATAAGTCGGAACTTCCAATTTATATTACATCTCCGGATCCGACTTCAGCTCCGACACTTCTAAATCGGAGTTCTTACTACTTTGAGAGTCAATTTATTTGATTTAATTTCCTAACTTTTATTGTAAAATGATTATTTTTTTGCTCATGTCATGTAAGTTTGTTATAATTTAATTGAAATTAAACAGGTTAATTGATATCTCACAAGCACATTTGTTAACGTTGCAAATACTTTTATTGTAAAGTAATGTAATTATTCAAGTTTTGGTATAAAAGAGTTTATTGGTATTATATCAATAGAAATAAATAAATAACTCGCATCACGGTCACATAAATATATATCCTGACCCCTAATTAAGATTCCCTGTATCTAAGGAATCGGGAACACCGAGGACCATGGTCCCACAAATGCCCGGACTCAGAGCAACTACCTGTGGTTAACACAAATCTTTGCCCAGTGCGGGATGGAAGCCACAACCTCACCCTTTGCAGTCGGCTCTTCACCCACTACGCCACGAAGGCCGTCAATGGTTGTTAGTGTGTGGATTTCAAACAATAACTTGAAATAATACGCACCTTTATTACCGAAACCGAAATAACTCAAAATTTCAATTTTCGGGGTTTTACCATTAAAGTGATATAACTTTTCCAGGAGAATCTATTCACTTTAACAGCAAACTCGATACGACTAAAATGACAAAGATAAACAACTGTCGTTCTCTTTTTACTAACGCGCGCAAACAATTTAGCACTCGTAAAGTGATTGAATTCAGTGATTCGTCGGATTTGTTCGGAATCGTTCGAGGTAAGAGCTCTGAAAGGTGTTAAAAAATCGATATAACCCGAAATCAATCGATTCTTTACTACCAGGTAATTATTTTATAAGCTTTATTTTATTCAAAAAGTGCATTTCTCTGACTTATTTCACTTTGTTAGAAAAGTTTTTAGTGCTTTGTCGATTATTTGATGTATAAAACTGCAATATTTGCAATTACTTCATCTGTATCTAAACTATTTGATTACTCGTTTTACTTAAAAGTGAAATAACTACGAACTTTTTTTTTAAAATGGGTTATTAAGCGTCTGGCGTTTTAAATATGTGTAATTTTCTACAGTATTATAATAGTTCAATAATAAGCCTACCCATCCCTGCATTTAGAATAACCCTAAACCATTTCTTTATTTTTTTATGATAATTATTGTCGTCAATGTGAACATTGCGAAACTCTAAATGCGTTTTCCCGCAAAGTTGAAAAATCGAGTAATATCGGTTTTTGAATAAAGGTGCGAATAGTTAAACTTGACACTGGCTAAATGGACAAACTACATGAAAATGTGCAATCATAAAGTTTCTTTTAGGATCAAGAAATATATGATCAAAAAGACTACAAGAGTCACTTTTATTTGAACAAGAATAATACCAATAATATAAATTTAATGTCGTTCGTAAAGAAATTAGATAGATAACTTATTCAACGTATTTTTTTTTTATATTATGATATGTGGTGGATTATTTATTAGTACCTGGATGACCGAGCTTTGCTCGGTATTTTTTATTTTTTTATGACATTTTCTAAAAATGATTCCTAGCTAGATCGATTTATCGCCCCCGAAACCCCCTATCTACTAAATTTCATGAAAATCGTTGGAGCCGATTCCGAGATTCCAATTATATATATACAAGAATTACTCATTTAAAGATATAAGATATTATTCGGACGCTTGCTAAATCCCGACGCAAAAAGAGGTGTTTAATAAGTTTGACATCTGGATTTGTGTCTGTCATTGTAGCTCCCAAACGGATGAACCCATTTTAATGTAGTTTTTTTCCTGTTATTTCAATGATCTTGCAAGAAAATGGTAACCTTGACCTGATGCTGCAGCATCACCTGGAGTCTGCAGGATACACCAACTTACAGCAGAGGTGTCGTGTTTGGGATTCCTTATATAAGACTGCGTCTCTCCATCCAGAGGTTGATTGGAAGATATTGTTTTTAGCGATAGCTTGGCCCATTGCCCATTGATTTAGTTAAGTTCCATTCTGTAAGTAAGTAACTTGTGTATGTTGTAAACTTACGTACATTAAAGTATTTCTATTCTATAGTACTTCTTAGGGTGGCCATGTACGTGGTTAGAACGAAGAGGTGACGTTTGACATTTGGTGCCATTTTTAATTGTTGCTGGATGTGTCATAATAATATGTGTGTGTGAGTGGGGGGTGGGGGTGGGGGGAGGGGGGTTATGACACATGTTTGTTGTTTGACGAATACATGATGACTGCTTCCAGTTTTGACGACCTCCGTGACGTAAGTAGGGTGATAAGCAGACAGCAAAGTGTAAGGTTTGTGTGAACTACAGGTATTTGTTCTGAGCATAGCCCTCGAAGTTCCCAATTCCCTAAATACGGGGAATCCCAGATAGGGTTCACAATCTATGTATGTAATTGTGACACACAAAAAAATAATGTTATGCTAATTAGAGTTGTCGATTTTCAAGACGATGCTCAGAAGGTATCCACTCACTGCAGGGAATAGGTTCGAACCCATCTGATATGAGCATTTGCATGAGGTTGCAATAAAGCAAAACGTTGTTAATGACCTTGGTGGTTGGGTATTATATTATTACCTACCCTCAAATAGAAAATCTGTTGCCAAACCTCTATTGGTTGTTCCAGTATCGGTGTTTAAGAGCCATCTGATTCTAAGCTAAGCATGTTAACCACCTTCATTCACATCATCACTCATCTCACTCTGAGATAGTAGGCAAATGTAAATATATTGTCGGTAAGAAATGCCTCTTGTTGTCGTTTCGAAGTAGACCCAGTGTTGTTCTATACTGGAGAAGCATGTTGTGCTAAATAATCATAAATTTTCTTCTGTATCTTCATCAGGAACAGTTAACATCGAGATATCAACAGTCAAATTACTTAGCTAAGTAAGGACAACTTGCACCAAAAGTCCTTAAATAAAAATAATGTCAATTCCAGTTTTAGTGCAATTTTCAACTTAACTTAAATGTCAAGTTTGAGATGAGATGAACGCTAAACGGAGGACATAGAAAATGTCAATCGGAGTCCAAGCTTAATCGGACTTGAAATCAGATCAAATTTATATTTAAAGAGTTGGTGCCAGCCGCCGGTAAAAATTACATTTTGACTTACCTAATCCGCCGTCACATGTCTGAGCAAGTTCAGAATCATCAAACTCCAGGCTGGGCTCGTAGTCATGCAAGTCGGATAGGCTGGTGGGCTCGAGCTGCGAAGAGTCCACAGTGTCGTAGAACGCTGCAAAGGTAAAACTAGCATAGGAATATGTTGATTGACATTTATCATTTTGAATATTTTTATATTTATGTGTTCTCTTTGTCGCTAGGTGCTAACTTGCGAATTGTTGGGTGAACTACATAATTAGGCTTAAAATAAAACATTTTAAACTTGATAACTATGCCTAACTATGCCTAGTAGAAGAACTTTCGCCTTCCAAGGAGAAGGTCACGAGTTCAAATACTGCGGGCATGTACCAGTGTGTTTCTGTAAAAACATATGGACATCATTATTACTCGCTTTTCAGTGAAGGAAAACATCATGAGAAAACCCAATTATTTCAGAGGTAGGTATGTTATGCACTCATTTAATTAATACATAATCCTTATGAAAGTGAGGGTAGACCTTTGCTCAGCAGTGGGCCACCATTTTGGTTGATGATGAAGAGTAACCCCCTTATTCATAAAAAGATATGTGACGTTTCATAAAATCGCGCACTACAAATTTGTACTGCGCAGTACTAAGTGACATTCGATAACTTTTTATAAATAAGGGGGTAATAGTTTACATGAAAGCATGAGAATTATTTAGGAGGTATGTAAACGACGCAACTGGTGGATTGAGACCTTATACTTCTCACGAAAATAAAGCGAGATGCATCCCCAGCAGTACAAGGATACGGATTGTGATGATGATGATGATGATGATGATGATGATGATGATTATAAAGGTTGATAAAGAGACAAACTTTGAAATCACTTTTTTACAACTACCTACTACAAAAAAACACCTTAGAATCAATTCTCACTATAAATTTTATAGAGATAAGAGAAATGAACAGAGAACACAAATTCTTTTGTACTTTGAAACCAAATCAAGTACTTCAGCAGCCATACTAATGTAAATGCGTATGTGCATTTAAGCATGTTTATTGCCCTTCTACTTGCAACAGGACTAGCGATTTTGACGCCAATGGGTACCTAAACGTGTACTTTTGATCCTGGGCGCAAAGGATAATGTCCATCCTCGCGTGAAGCCACAGGCGACAGCTATAAACGAACGTAGTGATTTCTATCTACCCAACCTCCTCCCTACAAAAAAAGTTGCAACAACAGACAAAAGGCATATTCAAACGTATGATATCCTATACTTACATTTATACGCCCGCACGGGGTTCAGTCGGGGGTGATGGTCTGGATTCATCCTCCCTCAGGATAAAACCCAACCCAGACGATAGTTCTTCGAACAAAGCCTTGTCTCAATGCCGACAGTGTACCGTTATATTTTCACATATACTGTATCGCTTCAAAGAACGTTTAAACTCAAATATATTAAGACTTTAAGATCAAAAACAAGAGATTTCTTGAAATTTTAATTATTTACGATGACGACTTGACACATGAGTAGGTAGGTAAGGTAGTTCCGTAATTCCGTTCCGTAGCAGATATACTCTGTAGTAGCTGCTTGGCTGACGGAACCGGACGGAACGGAATCGAGATGAATTTTGTAGATACGCTATGTATCGTAGTATTTTTAATGAGGCATCACCCGTTTCAACTTTGATTGCATTTTTTATATTTTTTTGAAGTAAAACTTCTTTATGCACGCTTGACTTGAGGAGTAAGCTGGTGAATGCGTTACGAAAAAAGTAATCGGGCGAGGCGAATGAAACTTGAGAGAGAGAGAGAGAGAGAGAGAGAGAGATGCTATTATAGTTAAGTTAGTGAAGATAGAAAGAGAGAGAGTTACGCTTTGCATATTTTTTTAAATATCTATTAAAATTTTTCGTTGAAGTTTTACTTTTAATATGTGTCCCAGCACATAATATCGTTGTTTTTATTTTCTTATGTGCTATAGACATAATTTTACTCAGTTACTGAGTTGTGTAAACATAGAAAAACGATTTGAACATAATATTGAAATATTGGATTTATGTAAAAATTCATAATGAATTTTTTGTCATATCCTATCAGTACGCTTAAATTTATATTTTCTCTCGACATACATAATACTTTATTAAAATATCGATACCAATATATTAATTCCATCAAATGGGTATTTTCCATCACACAACTTCTATAAAATCTTGCGCGACTCTTCAAGTCTGTGACTTTGATTGATTATGGTCACAAATAATATTGAGATACTTCTAGTTTATCTGTGGTGCAAACCACGGTAGTCTATTTGTAGTGTTTTGGATTTGCTTGATTTGCGCATTACTGTATTATAAAATATATTCTAGTTGCACCTCGCATTTGCACCCGTGGAATTTTCGTTTTTCCGGAGAATTTTTTTTGGCATTTTCCCGGGACAAAACCAAACTAGCTCACGAGCTAGAAATATTTTAATTTACTTCGTTACCTACACTAATCACACGTTTTGCGAAGCCAAAACATAAAATAAAATTATAAGCCATTTATACCATAGATCACTATTTACAGTTTGTAAATTTTGTGGAACTAAATATTCTAACTTCGAATAACAATTTTATCACTGCCTATTTACGTCGACTGACATATATTATATATATATGAAAACTACTAATATGCTTGGGTATACCAATGCTGGGATTCCAGATAGGACTTGGCAGCCTCCAGTGGCTGTTTTGGAAACAACGTAAGTACTACAGATTGCTTACTACTAAAATTTATTGGTAGCACAACACAAGCTTACAAATTAAACTTATTGTACATCCGTCTGGAATATTGTAGCTAACTACTTGAGAAATAAATTAAGAATCGGTGCTATATATTTGGAGGTTAATATGTGTAAACAATGTCATCACAACAGTAAAAAAATTATCTTTTATGTGTTTAAACAAAATTTGCTTTTCAGAATGGGCCCCATCACCGTGGAGATGTATTGGAAGCACACTCCATATACATGCAGGAACTTCATGGAGCTTGTCAGAAGAGGTTATTATGACAATACAAAGTTCCACCGAGTCATCAAAGATTTTGTGATTCATGGGGGCGACCCTACAGCGACAGGAAAAGGTGGCCAGTCTATATACGGACTCGCATTTGATGATGAGATATCAGCGGAGTTGAGACATACGGGAGCGGGTATCCTGAGTATGGCCAATGTCGGACCGGACACCAACGGATCTCAGTTCTTTATCACCATGGCACCAACACAGTGGCTCGATGACAAACATACTATATTTGGACGGGTACTGAGCGGGATGCAAGTGGTCAAACGGATAGGATTAGTGGAAATTGATAAAGACGATTGCCCTGTTGATGATGTACGAATTGAAGCAGCATATATACCTAAAGAATAAAATAGAATTAAGCTTAACCAATTCTCTATTGTATCAAACTTCTCTAAGTACGTTCCTGTAACAAAATGTCGTTTCCAATGTGTGTTTAAATAAACATAATTAATAATTGGCTAATACATTACTAGTAAATGTTTTTTATGATATCGATGAATATAACTTGAAAACTTGATATTGTAATGAAATTAATATTCAAGTTCACTAACAATTATAATAAGTAATACTAACACTGATGTTCGCGCCACTTACATTGGCACTCATAATACCTTCCTACCTTCCTATTCCTATCATTTCTTGGCGACTATCTCTGTCGCTCATATCGTGGTATCCACGAGAAAACTGCTTGCCGCCGCAAGTAGTCTGCGATCGACCCTCGTCCTTCGCGGCTGCCGCTCTCGCCGAATCCAAAGTACTGGATCTGCTGCTCCTCTGCGGTGGTCCACGTGAATTCGACGCGCAAATATAAACAACACCCGCTATAAACCCGCCGCGTAAACGCTCCTTGCCGACACGCACCAACCGCCTAAAATACAGTCCACTACATCGAACGTCATAACATCCTGAAGGAACAAGCAGCTTGGAGACGGACCCGAACCGAGGTGATTGCAGTTGCATGGAGACCAGGTTAGTCGCCAAGTTCCTTTGTACTACTCTTCTACCAGCCATCCTTCCCCCGCCATTGGAGGCGCGCTCAGCCTATACAGCTTAGCTGCCGCGCTAACATATTGTTGGTCCTCCGCCGCCGGATCTTCTCTGGTCCTCCCGCTATTCTCTGGCCCCTCTTAGGCCTCATATAGTCCTCTTTATAACCGCCCGCAATTTTATATTGGTATTTTTACCAACGATAATTTCCTATAATTATCGTGTTCCCGCCCGCAATTACAGTTCAGATAGTACCCTGTACTATCCTACTACGCTCTTATATACTTATTTCGTGTATTCCGCATTCCTAAATAGTAAAAATAACGATTTTTCCGTAATTCTTAATTTTTATTAAAAAGTGAAGGTATTCCTAACGACCGCCCGTGCGTCTCCACATGGGTATTCAATACGCCGCGCGCGCGGCAGGTAAATGCTGTAGGCAGTTGCAGTAAATTAGGAATTTCATACTTTATCTAGTTTTTTATACTTTGTTAAGATGGCTATGGCTACTCGTTCAAAAGACAAAGATAGTGAAGTATACGAGGACGCAAAAGCGCTCGATACGTTACAGATCGAACGTTTGACCTTGATAGGTAAACGCGACATTATATTTTCTCGCTTACAAGATATTTTTAACCGATCTTTAAAGGCTTTCACTGATGATACTGAAAATGATTTATTTCTATGTGGAATGATCTCGTTAGACCGTTTACGCTCCGATTTCAATGAAATTGTGAACAAATTAAATGTCACCGAGTTGACTCTCAACGCTTCGTACACGGTAAACTACCAATCTATAAACGTCTTCGAAGATATGTTTTGCCGTTGTCAGTTTGTTTATAATAAACTTAACCCGCCTTTAAAAACCGCTGATTTCAATGTTGCCCCGCAACGTAAATCCATCAGAATTCCTGAACTCGATTTGATGGTCTTCAATGGAGATCCGATGACCTGGAGAATATTTTATGAGTCATTCAAACGCACGATTCACGAAAATCCCGATCTCACTGATCACGAACGCGTCCAATATTTAATTAATAAATTGTCAGGCCGGGCCCTTGCAGTTTGTTCTGGTATCGTACCTAACGCTGATAATTATCCGATCATATGGCAGACGCTCGTCGATAAGTATAACGACAAACGTAACCTAGCCTCCGCTTATCTTGATCAAATGCTTGATTTTAAATCTTTTAACACCGCGACGAATAAAAACTTAGAATTATTCCTAGATAAATTCTGCACGGCTGTGTCGAGTTTGAAGTCTCTCAAGCTCGATAACGTGTCTGATTTTATTTTACTATCGCTCGCTTTGAAGAAAATAGATTCAAGTACTGCACGGTCGTTTGAAATGCACATGCGAGGTAAATCTATGCCTACATACAATGAACTTTTAAAATTCATCCGCGAACAAAGCAAAATATTGGAACGCACTACGACCGATTCTCTTAGCCGCAGTGATAACAGGCCGGGTACTGCAAGGTCTACGCAGTCTTTTGCAGCATCATGCGTCACTCACTGTCCGCTTTGCAAACAAGCCGATCACGCTAACTTATATAGATGCCCTGCATTTGATAAGCTTTCTATCGACGACAGGTACACTTTTGTAAAACAAAGCAAAGGTTGCACTAATTGTCTAAGCACTACGCATATAAATACCGCTTGCAATTCTAAATTTAATTGCCGTTATTGTGGATGTAAACATCATTCTATGTTATGCCGCAAAGTATCATCTTCCCGTGAAGACAATCGCCCGTACCCTAGCGCTCCGTCACAGGCGCACGCGCCGCCTCCGCGCGCGCGAACTGGCAACTTCTCCGCCGCCGGGGATCACATGCCGCCTTCGGCATCGCCGCCGCCCGTCGCGGGCTCCGCTAGCGCTCAGCTGACGAACTTACCTACAACTGCTTATCAGTCATCACAACAACAGGTGTCGCTGTGTAATATACGCCCCGCTTCGCAGCCTAATGACACTACTTGTTTACTGGGAACCGTACAAGTTTATGCTACGGATTTAAATGGTCGCCGCCATGTAGTACGCGCCTTAATTGATTCGGCTTCCCAAAGTAACTTTTTAACTTCAAAATGTTGCGCTAAATTAAATTTAAAATGCAATAAGGTGACGAACACCGTTGTTAAAGGGATAGGTTCCGCATCTAACCCAATCAAGGGAGCAGTTTCTGCTACTTTGTCTTCCCGCCTAAATGATAATTTTATTGCAATTGACGCCTATGTTATCGACCGCATAACAGACAATTTACCGGCAGTGAAAATTGACGTATCCTGCCTTTCATACCTGAACTGCCTGCCTCTGGCAGACGACAGTTTCGCTTCGCCTTCCGAGATCGACATACTTATAGGCGCGCCGCTCTTTTCTGAAATATTGCTATCAGGCCGCGCCGCTGGTCCGCCTGGTACTCCAACCGCTTTTGAAACCATTTTTGGTTTTATCGTAATCGGGACCGCTCCCGTTACTCCCGCTCATGTTACGCCCGCTCATATTGAAACCGTTGTTTCTATCACTGACCCCTTGGTTGAAGATAGATGCCGCTCTCATATTTCCCTCTGTACCTTTACGGAAGGACCACGTTTAGATAATCTTGTCCAACGCTTCTGGCAGCTTGAAGAGGTGCAATGCACGCCGACCTTGAGCCCAGACGCTATAGAATGTGAACGCATTTTTACAAATAACGTTTCCCGCGATCCTACGGGACGCTATTCTGTAGCGTTGCCTTTCTCCCGCGATCCCGCGACCTCTCTGGGTAATTCTTACCCTATCGCTAAAAAACGCTTCATGTATCTCGAACGTAAGCTCGCCGCGATACCTGCTCTGCGCTTAGAGTACGTTGCTATAATCAAAGAGTACATTCAGAAGGGTTACATTTCACTGATCGACAATGATAGTCCTTTTACTGGATATTACGTGCCACACCACGCCATTGCGAGACTACAAAAAACAACAACTCGATGGCGTATGGTGATGGACGCCAGTGCTGAAACTGACTCAGGCCTCTCCTTGAATCAAGTTTTATATACCGGGGATAATTTACAAAACGATCTTTTTACAATCCTCTTGGATTTCCGCCTCTACCCAATTGCTTTTACATCCGATATTAAACAGATGTACCTACAAATTTTGATAAATAAGGACCACCGCAAATATCAAAAATTCCTGTATCGATTCGATCCCGTTTTTCCGCTTGATACCTACCAATTCAACCGCGTTTGTTTTGGTCTACGTAGCAGTCCGTTCCTTGCGATGCGAGTGTTGCGACAGCTGTGCGCCGCCGACGGTGCCCGCTTCCCACTCGCAGCATCTCTTATCAGCGACAACACATACATGGACGACGTGTGCTACTCCATGCCTACTCTGTCTGCTTGTTTACAACTCAGAGACGATCTCCGCGAGTTGCTCAAGGCCGGGGGCTTCGATCTCGTCAAATGGGCTAGTAACTCACCCGCGCTCCTTGACTCCCTTCCCGCCTCTGCGTTAACGGAATGCGTTAAAAATGCGAAAAATGCGTTAACGGATCTTTTAAATTCCGACGAATATAATAAGTCTATCTCAGATGAGTTATCAGCTAATCGCATACACTGGAAATTCAATCCAGCGCGAAGTCCTCACTTCGGGGGGAATTATGAAATATATGTGAAAGCGTTTAAAAGTCATCTTCATAAGACGATCGGTTCACAGTTACTCACCTATGAAAAAATGTTAACCGTACTCACACAGATAGAATGCGTTATCAATTCTCGTCCTATAACGTTATTGAGCGAAGATCCGTCTGAGCCGACCGCGCTGAGTGCTTCACATTTCTTAATGACCGCACCGCTGAAGCATTTGCCCGCTTGCACGGTTCCCGATGAACCTGGACACTTATTGAAACGGTACGCTTTATTGGATCAAATGGTACAATCATTTTCCAAACGGTGGAAGTTGGAATATCTTCACTTACTTCAATCTAGAGGAAAATGGAATACACCTTCGAATCCCATTACAATAGGTTCTATTGTTCTTATTATCACTGATAATATTCCCCCGCTATCCTGGCCTCTCGGCGTCGTCGTGGCCACTCATGTCGGCGGCGATGGCATCTGTCGAGTAGCGTCAGTAAAAACGGCGACCGGCGTCTACCAGAGACCCGTCGTCCGTTTATGCATCTTACCTACCCAATAATTTAACCCCTTGCTCCCCGGTCAACCGCTATGTTATATTTAACCCGTTGACTGCTTAAGAGTTAACTCTTATTTTTATTTTTTTTTTATTTCCCGCTTTCTTTTAAAAACCAATGGTTTTTAGGCCGGGGGCAAATGTTCGCGCCACTTACATTGGCACTCATAATACCTTCCTACCTTCCTATTCCTATCATTTCTTGGCGACTATCTCTGTCGCTCATATCGTGGTATCCACGAGAAAACTGCTTGCCGCCGCAAGTAGTCTGCGATCGACCCTCGTCCTTCGCGGCTGCCGCTCTCGCCGAATCCAAAGTACTGGATCTGCTGCTCCTCTGCGGTGGTCCACGTGAATTCGACGCGCAAATATAAACAACACCCGCTATAAACCCGCCGCGTAAACGCTCCTTGCCGACACGCACCAACCGCCTAAAATACAGTCCACTACATCGAACGTCATAACATCCTGAAGGAACAAGCAGCTTGGAGACGGACCCGAACCGAGGTGATTGCAGTTGCATGGAGACCAGGTTAGTCGCCAAGTTCCTTTGTACTACTCTTCTACCAGCCATCCTTCCCCCGCCATTGGAGGCGCGCTCAGCCTATACAGCTTAGCTGCCGCGCTAACAACTGACAATGATGTCTGCTATGCGCGACGCCCTTACCGGGTAAGATGTACCTACCTACTAAACCTGACACTTATGACCTGACCTCTCATGTACATTGAAGCGAAATAAATGATTTGATTTAAAATTAGATAAACAAATGGTTTTTCAACATCCCCTCATACAATACAAGGTGTGTTGACTGGCAGTTAACTAGATAGATAAACACAATGAAAATATCACAGACAAAATAAAACTTAAAAAGTAGAACAATTCAAATTTAACAATAAATGGAACAATGGGTAGTTTTATCACTCAGAGTGATCCTCTTCCAGAGAACTGTATGTTGTTGTAATACGAAACAGTCTCAGCTGCTGAAACTCTGATTAATTGTAATGATATTTTTGTATTAGACAAATGGCTTTGTTAAATTTTGATTTGTCCTAGTTTTAAGGTGTTCCTTATTCTGTGGTGTTTCAATGAAAAGTTCACCCATCTATGTGTAATGTTATCATTATGTTATGGTATTGCTGTATCCATGTTATTTTGCAAGACTAGATCTGGACACACGGTATCCTAGTGCAACATCTAATGCTTCCTTAGTCTTAACTTTTGACTTCTCCAACATTCATCGTAGCAAAGTGGCTTTCTTTAGCTCACTATTCGATCCACGTCTCCGCCATTGCGTTCCCACGAGTAGCTATTCCCAGGTCCAGTCCAGGTCCCAGGGCATATGGCACGCTAGTGGATATGCTCGCCCCGAAGCATGCAGCCATAGGCACTGCACCACTGGCTTGGCGGAGA
The DNA here is from genome assembly GCA_912999815.1 of Campaea margaritaria. NCBI lineage: Eukaryota > Metazoa > Arthropoda > Insecta > Lepidoptera > Geometridae > Campaea > Campaea margaritaria. Next base: position 17,134,891 of record OU538788.1, read on the forward strand.
GGAAAAAGGATTAGGTAGGAATATATTTGAGGAAGGGGATGGGGTAATTTAAATAATTTTAATTTTATTTTTTAATTTTTTGGGTAAACTATCGGATTAGAATACCACTCTGTTGGAAGGAGTAGCAAGAGAATGGCAGCTAGGGAGGCCGGGATCGCAGGAAAAATACCCATGAAAAAGTAAAGTATACAAAGTAAGTTCTATGTGTTCGAATTTTTTACAGTAATAGTAGTTGTAATACATCATTGTAATTATTAAATAATACATAATTGTGTGGATGGTACAAGGAAGAGTGGATCATGGAGGGTAGTAATTGATTTTAATACCATTTGAACTAGGTTTTTTTTTTATGACTGAGTGTCGAGAAGATGGAGCAAGTTGTTCACCTGATGGTCAGTGCTACGCTTGCCCATAACAGTTACAATGCCACCCAGAACTACCCATTGCACAATCTTGCGCTCGTCACCCCGAGATATCAGCTCTAAAGACTCATATGCCCAGTAATTTCGCTGGAAACAGTGCCCTTCGAACCGGTAGGAATAATATATTTTATTAGTTTAGAGCTTAGTTGTGTGCATTTAGGAAGTCGTCAGTAGTTTTCAACATATTGTAGAACATAAATACTTAGGCTGACTTTTACAGCTTTTTTAAAAAGATTGGAAAAATGGTGCGATGTGAGTTTGTTGCGATGTTTTTTTCTAATTTTTGTCAAGCTGCACCTTGCGGTTTTATCATTGTAATTCGAGTTTTCCCGCAATAAATGCATATTCTAATTTTCCAATTTTCCGGGGAACTTTTCAACTTATCTTTCATATGAAACTTCTTCTGACAATTACAAACAAAAAAAGAATTAGCGAAATCGGTCCAGCCGTGATGCCGTGACCAAGGGAAATACGGATTAATTTTTATGTATAGGTATGTAGATATAGATAGTAGATTTTTATTGAGAAGCTCCTCTCGAAAGTGAGACGGTACTTCACACCGGAATAGCTGCTTAATTTGTATCAAGCGCAAATTCGGTCGTGTATGGAGTACTGCTCTCATCTTTGGGATGGTTCGGCCAAGTATCAGCTTGAGGCATTGGGGTTGATTGAGAGGCGAGCCAAGAGGCTCATTTACAACAATGCGTTTGTCGTGGCAAGGCTACAAAACCTTGAGCATCGACGCAGAATTGCCAGCCTATCGGTCTTTTATCGAATACATTTCAGAGTGTGCGACGGAATTTAAGCCCATTCGATCATCGAACATCCAGACGTATGGCGATGCGCCACCGTTACATGGTGGATATTCCGTGTGTTTGCCTCCACATTTATTATAGACCGCATTGTCACTTATCATCAGGTGAGATAGTGGTCAGAAAACGCGAAGCTATCTTCTTAATATATAAATTACGTGTCACGTTGTTTGTCCGCGAAGGACTCCTAAACTACAGAACCGATTTTAATCAAATTTGCACACAGTGTGTAGTTTGATCCCACATGAGAGATAGGATACCTTAAATCTTAATTTAATGTCGCAATATTCTTTTATTTATTAAAAATTATTCTTAATATATAAATTACGTGTCATGTTGTTTGTCCGCGAAGGACTCCTAAACTACAGAACCGATTTTAATCAAATTTGCACACAGTGTGTAGTTTGATCCCACATGAGAGATAGGATACCTTAAATCTTAATTTAATGTCGCAATATTCTTTTATTTATTAAAAATTATCTTAATATATAAATTACGTGTCACGTTGTTTGTCCGCGAAGGACTCCTAAACTACAGAACCGATTTTAATCAAATTTGCACACAGTGTGTAGTTTGATCCCACATGAGAGATAGGATACCTTAAATCTTAATTTAATGTCGCAATATTATTTTATTTATTAAAAATAATTTGTTCAGTATTGTTTGGAGCTAGATAATGGTGGCTGTCAAATTTTGACAAGTCACAATAATCTGTTAGCTCCAAACGATGCTAAGAGATGGCGCTATATGTTGACTGGATTGAATTTTTTAAACTAAAAAGTGCTTCATTCAATAGATTGAGTAAGTATTCAATAGATGCCGCTGTTTTAAAGTATACATTAAATTTATTTTAAAAAAAGTATTATATTTTAACGCAATATATTATAGTGAAATTCAAAATTGTTCTCATTTATTAAATTTTTGGTGTTAGTGTTATTTAGACTGAAGTATACATTAAATTCATATTATAGTAAAAATAATACAGTGGAATTATTCTTGCTTTTTAATTATTAGTACTTCATTGAATGAAATGAAATCATTAGTACCCTACTTTAAAGATTTTAAGTATATGGTCTCTTTGCACTGCATTAATACAAATCTATTGACTGTGTAACAAACGAAGATGAAGCCACCAACTATCTATTTGAATTTTTAAACTCCTTGGACGTGCCTGGCTTACCTACCATCGCACAATTTACGACTTTAGGTGGACTCGGTGGTAATCATGCTTCGAAACATTTTTTTTGACGGGAAATACCGTCGCAGTGTTTCGTCCGCCACGGGCATGACGGAGGGTGCTGTGTGGGACACGGATCACCATCACAATCACCATCTTGCCCCGGCGGTCGGGAGCCTCCCCACCAGTGACCCCACTACGGAGGAGGAAGGAGGCGGTTTGCCCGCCTATTACCTTAATAATTTTGGAAGGAGGGAAGGGAGGCCTTTGCCCAGCAGTGGGACGATTTAGGCTAATAATTATTATTAATTTCATAATCTTAAACATGCACATTCATTGACAGTTAGGTGGAACGAAGTTTGCCGGGAAAGCTTGTTTATTTAAAAAGTCAGCCATGACGAAAGAAGACGAAAGAAAGAAGAAAGAAGAAGTAAGAAATAAGTGGTACGAATTGTATATAAAGAACACGGTCTCAAACTGATTATATTTTGGCTACAGTTACGGAAAACTGTCCGTAATCTAGTTTTATCTAAAACTCCCCATATATATAATCCAAACCAACTGAATAGAGCAATTCGCAACACATCACGGAGTAAACTTAATCAATAGGCATTGATTTCCCCAACCCCTTGCCTCTCTAGGGTTGTAACTGAGGCCTTCTTAGTGAAAGCGGAGGCAGATGCGGAAGTGAAGGACTTTGCCTCCGCGGATGCGGAGGTTAAAGTAAGCGGACGCGAAAGTGGAAGTGGTTTATTAAAGAAATATAAAGTCAGGAGTTTTTATTTATACGTAGACACATATTACACTGTCTTATAGAAACTCTAATGGTAATCAAAATGAAGAAGCGGCAAATTAAACTTCACAAACAACAGTTTTGCAACTTTTTCACCTTCAAATCAATTTCTTAGCATTACTTATATCCAAATTTTATGTGTAATTCTTTATCGCCATAATAGTTAACCATAAATACAATAAAAATTTATACTTAATTTATTTCTAATGCACACTTGGCAGTAACAAATTGAACTTTTTATCAAAATAAATACTTTTATCGCGTAGATGAACTTTGTCTTTCACACTACATCATTAGGACAAATATTTTAATAGTTACGACGATGACCATACTATGGTGTGGTAGTATACTATATAACTGCTGGTGTATGGTGAAAACAGACACGGATTTGCCTGCGATCTGCGGGCGGGTAGATCCGAATACCCAACTGTGCGTGTGTGCGTAGTGACAGATGTGCCCGTCATATTTCACCTCAGCCCGGATCTAAGTCTCACCTGGCAGGCAAATCTGTGCGTGTATGCTTAGCTAATGGGGCGGGCCGTCGGCGTCGGACGCACTGCGGGCGAGGTGGGGAAAGAAGTTGCTCATCGCTAAAGGCGCGACCCGAACGCGGGCAACGCGTGAGGGCAGACGTCATTGACGTCTGTATGCGTTTTGCAAAGTGTCAAGCCACTAGCGATTTGTTAAAAACGCACTGTACCTATGTAATGTAATAGATATTGGCAGCTGTTTTGTTTTTTGTGGTTACGAGTTACACGTATAAGTAGGTCGATACTTAATTTTTATTTTAATCCTACTAATATTATTACCGTGAAAGTTTGTAAGTTTGGATGGATGTTTGTTACTTGGTTACTCTATCACGCAAAAATTTCTGAACGGATTTGGATGTAATTTGGCGCACATATAGTTTATTATCTGCATTAACATATAGTATACTCTTTGTCCCGTAAAATTAACGGTTGCCATGGGATAATACTCAACGCGGCTGAAACCGCGGGACGCAGCTAGTAACTTTATATTTAACGTTACAACTCCGCAAAACGACGGAAACGACGGAAAACGACGGAGGCGGAGGTGGCATTTCTCGCGGAAATTCTGCACTTACGGAGGCGGAGGCGACGTGCCGTTACAACCCTAACTCCAAAGGGGCACTCACCCCTCTGTTTACCCACACACGTAGATATCTCTGTGTTTCAATGTACAACTGAATAATGTCCGTTATTGTGTATAATGAACTAATGACAAACTGGAGATGCCGTGCCACGAGCTATAATTCGGCTCGACACCTCGATATCACGTCCCATGCAAATCAAAACCTACAATGCCTACAAATAGACGTAAAAGTACACAATACCCCGAACGTTTAGGTACATATACTTGTAGTAGAAAGTTTCCATAAATGCATTCTAATGGCCGGCGGCGGCGTGCAGTAATGGGGGTTGAACCAACTGCGAAGGGTCTGATTACTGCACTGAGTAAATATTGTGCGAACTAACAAGTAAGTGTTTGCTCTGAGTATGGGTGGTTGTGGGGTGGGGTCATGGACCTCGTTCCTGATTCTTAAGATTATGTTTATTGCTTATGTATTTACCACATATTCATCCGCCAAGCAGTAGTGTGCAAACATTACTGTGTTCCGGTTTGAAGGGCACTGTTTCCAGGGGAATTATTGGGCATTTGAGACTTCAGAGCCGATGTCTCAGGGTGAGTAGCGCAGTGCGGTGCCGCAAGATTATGCAATGCAAAGTTCTGGGTGGCACTATAACTGTAAAAATATTAACAAATTTACTAGCCCCTTACTACAGCCGGCCTTATTTTCCCTAACATCAAGGATTCAAAAGATGTTTTGCTTATTTTCTTTCATTTTAAGTAAGCTTATAATCGTTTTGAGATCGATGGCCAAGTAGGACGGTAGGTACCTATCCCAGATAGCGATTTTAAATATCGATAACATTTTAAATGGCTCTTTTTGTAATTTTCTCATCAATGAAACATAGGGATCAGATGATACAGGCAAATATTTGATTAAATCAAAATTGGTGCGAATACGAGAAGTTTAAGTGTTAGCAAGTTTGACTTTGCGAATTTATCTGTTTTTGTCCTCTGAAGCCTTTACGGATATTTGTCCCATTGGAATGAGAGAACGTCTTATTATTTCTGCTCCATGAAGCAATATTTTATGCACTGTAGCTGACATGTTGTAACGGATATTTTTCTACTTTCTTAACAATAAATGTTGGATTTATCTGTGTCAGTGTCATAGCCAGATGTTATGGCTGTACCTACATATTATTTTCTCAGGTAGGGTTGACTGCCGCGGGAAGATCGGTACCCTGATTACATAACATTAGCGACTCGCTCCGGCTGCGCACGGTTAGCAACGTAAATTATTTGGACACTATAGGTAATAGTTGTACTTACGTAAGGTATTGCGAATCTTTTTGTATATATTGATGTGCTTTCTAAAACTGTAGCAATTTATTTTATTCTATCATCAATAAGTTTAATAAGCGGTGGTAGCCTAGTGGGAGAACGTCCGCCTTCCAATCAAAAGGTCGTGAGTTCAAATCCCAGTGCGGGCACGTACCAATGTGTTTCTGTAAAACATATGTACGTAATTATCACTCGCTTTTCGCTGAAGGAAAACATCGTGAGGAAACCCACATACCCGAGAATTATTTCGGAGGTAGGCATGTTATCCACCAATGCGGACTGGGCCCCCGTGGTAAAATATGGCCTAACCCTCCTCACGAAAGTGAGGAGAGACCCGTGCCCAGCAGTGGGACGTTATGGGTTGATGATGATCATCAATAGTTTTAGTACCGCACGCGATGGAAGGAATTTTATAGGTTTTTTTTTTACACCTTGGGTTACATTATTGGTGTTTTCGTAAATAATCTTATTTATTGTGACAATAAAATGTACCTATATAGCCTATGGTACACGGTGATAATGATAATATAGCATTCTATGGGAGAAAGATTTTTTAAATCGTGATGGTACAAACAAAACCACAAATCTTCTCTCTTTATAATATAGTGGACAATCTAGTAAAAATAGGAATAACTATACAGGAATATGAGACTTTTAAGAGCCGATGTCTCACGGTGACGAGCGCAGTGCGGTGCCGTACAAGAGTAATACAATGCTAAGTTCTGGGTTGCACTGTAACTGTTATGGCGTAGCGTTTTCCATCAGGCGAACGACTTGCTCGTCTGTCACCCCGACAAATAAAAAAAAGATTAATTAAATTTTAATTTTAATATATTGGCGTGTGTCTTACTGTTTACTGTTATTATAAGTCGCAGTACCCTTCACTAGGCTAAAACCTCCAACATGAGAACCTATATAAATTTAATACTGAACCTAAAGTAAGTAATTTACAACAGTGATGAATTAAAATTATTGAAGGGTGCTTAAAATCGATCTTAACGGGTTCTTTTTCGACAATCATGAATAATATTCTAACGTAATCAATGGGAACTTTCATTTTATGCTGGTAGCACTTGCTATGATTGTGTTAAACTATAAATATTGAGGGGTTGCACTTAACACGTTCTGTGCTGAGAACACAATCGTGTTTTTCATAACTTGCCGCGAGTGCTGGAAAACACAACTGTTGTGTTTGCTGTATGGGAAAACACTATGAAGTGTGCAAAGCCGCACCCATGGCTAGCAAGCAAATCGACTCAGCAGTGAAAGTGTTAATGACGCAACAAAACGCAGCATATCGGAGGCTTGATCATCTCTACCAACATTCACAAAAAATAAATACGTTGACATCTGCATAAACTAAATGAGAGTAACTGTCATCGCGCGTCCGCAACACACCGGAACCAGTCAAACCAGCTCCTGACATAAAAGAAGACTCCCCAATTCAAATTGAAAATGCACAGCTGCTCTTGCTACCTACATACCTACCTACCTATAGATACAATCATGGGTGCGCTTTGACTGCGGCTACGGCTGACAAATAAATTAAATCCCAACTCGGTAAATTGAAAGCGGAATAAAAATACTAGCTGCGAAACGCGGTTTCACCCGCGCAGTTCCCGTTTGTCTCACGGGACCATACCATCGGGATAAAAAGTACCCTATTACTCAATCCAAGTAATAAACTATCTGTGTTCCAAATTTCATTCGAATCCGTTCAGTAGTTTTTGCGTGAAAGAGGAACAAACATCCATACATTCTAACAAACTTTCGCATTTATAATATTACTGAATATGTCTGCGAAACGTTTGCTAGCATTAAATAATAATTTGGATGAAATTTGTTAGCTAGCGTACCTACGTCTTGACAAAACGATTAAATAAGTCTGCTCCTTCAGAACCATTCAATGACAATGTCTAGACGAGCGTAAGTACAAGTAAATACCTAAGTATATACCTACAGCGTACGACAATAGAATAGATAGGTAGCTACCTACACTGTGTAATTTTTGCATTACGTAATACTATACTGAACCAATTGTAATGCGGTATTCACTGTTTTTGGTAATTTCATTACAATAATGTTTCATCAGTTCTAACGATTATAAAAAATTTAGAATTTTCTTTCGAGAGCTTACTTCGGAGTTTTTTTTCTATGGAGGTAATTTTTATAAAGCGGTTTCTAAATCTATTGAACATTAAGGTCCATGATTAAATTTATATTTTTTTTCTAGTTTGACAAGTTATAAAGATTTGTATTAAATAATAATTCAATTAAAGCGTAATCAGCTGATTTCGGCCCCTTAAGTAGCTGGATATGTCCCTATTTCTTCCGTGTTTTTTTCACGTATTTTTTTCCCTACAGTGTATAAAAGAGTTACCGAGAGATTAGCTACTTGTAAGTTTACACGCGCTGAATTGTGTTTGTGTAGAATAGGTGATGTTCAGCTACTTTTGAGGCGAACCGTACCTTTATTACATCTAAATCTGATAAAATGAGTACGGACCGAAGTGTTGATAAAATCTATTTCGACTTAGGCGGCGCGCAAGTAAGGACAAACTTAACTTTTCCGTTCGATCCATAGACACCGTTATGACACCAACTGCAAATAATAAGTTTGTAATAGTAAATTCCCTGTTTATTTGCTATTTAACTACATGTTTACGGTTTACAGAGTTTTTCCTTCACATGTGCTGTAAGATATTGCTTCTCAACGACACACAAGGTCAAATCTTTTGATCGCATTGACTTACAAGTTTGTTTTTCACAGCGGAAAGAGACTGTACGGAATAATTGATTTAAATTCCAACTTTATACGTCTACGTCTTCTCGAGAAAAAGGATTATAACAGGAAGACAGACAGACAGACGGACAAAGAAGTGATCCTATAAGGGTTAATTTTTCCTTTTGAGGTACGGATACGGAACCCTAAAAAGGTTTCTATGTCTAGTGCCGCCATGCAGCGCGTCCCTTGTAGCACGCCGCACGCCGCTCCGCATTGATTCACATTCATCATCAACCAATAACGTCCCACTGCTGGGCACGGGTCTCTCCTCACTTTCGTGAGGAGGGTTAGGCCATATCCACCACGGGGGCCCAGTCCGGATTGGTGGATATTATACCTACCTCCGAAATATTTCTCGGGTAGGTATGTGGGTTTCCTCACGATGTTTTCCTTCACCGAAAAGCGAGTGATCATTACGTACATATGTTTTACAGAAACACATTGGTACGTGCCCGCATTGGGATTTGAACTCACGACCTTCTGATTGGAAGGCGGAAGTTCTCCCACTAGGCTACCACCGCTTATTATTTAATATTATTATATTATTTTTTATTATTATTATTTATTATGATTCACATTATAGAGTCTAAAAGACTTAAACCAATGATAGGATCCTTTCACTATCCCACAGCAAATAATTAGATCTAGAGGGCCAACATTGCTTTATAAAACTGAGTGAAAAGAAGGATTAGGGTTTTAATTATACTACCTATATTATGCTTAGATAGATAATTAGGTTTGTTTAAAGCCGTGTTTCCTGCTCGTGTTTTGGTTTATTCACTACACAATAACGTCTACATAAAACATTGTCAGGTCTTGTTTGTTATGAAACAATTAAACATTTTCAAATAAAATATATAAATGGCAATGAGTAGTAGGGATTCCCCGGTTCTGCCTCACCTCTTGAGTCAGAACCAACTGTTTGAGTCAGAACCGCCTGTCCTAAAAAAAAAAAAAAAAGTAAATCGGCCACGCCCGATCGATCTGTGCTATCAGATTTTTGATATCTCTTACGGATCAAGAGATAGCTTTCAGGTTTCAGAAGCCCCAGTACCCCTAATTAAACCTAGTCTAATTGTCCTATTGTTCCTAATGACGGTTCAAGCTCAGCTACTACCTCAGTTGTTTGCTCAGTTTAATTACTATAATATTGCTAATTACGGTCACCTATTGTATTGCTGGTATTCACAAAGTTCAATAACAACACTTCTTTATTATTTCGTTACTCTTTATTTATCAATAAAATGAGACTTAAACATATTATAAAGCAATATATCATTGTACAATGTTTCCATATTGAACAATCTTATAAAATCAGACATTGTATTACCATTGTACTTGTAGTACAAATACAATAAGCAGTACTCGCCACATACCGAAGTCCAATCATTTTGTAACCTATACGTATTGAAATCCCATTGCCTTGAATTCTTCTTTAAAAATGTTTGGTGGTAGCCTTTTGGTGGGCGACCATACGAATCAAAATATTGTCCAAGACCGTTTATATCAATGTGTATGGCTACCCAGTGAGATCCCGGCTTTGTGTCTGGATCTAAATTGCTTATTATATATGTTGGATTCTGAGTGTATATTGGCAATCGATTTGCAGCATATACATTATATTGCAAGCTCGGATGAATTGTATTTAAATATTTCTGTAACTCTGTTGTATCCATAATGCATACAAAAAACACTTCTCTGTACAAATGATCAGATGCAAGTGTTAAATTGAAGGTAATAAATTGGTATTTCAAGTCGACGGGGGTCGTGTAATTAATGCAAGGTAAGTACATGTTATAAATCATATTTTATTCAAATAACATAGATAAACACTTTCACTTAACTACTATAGTCTACACACACATTACGGTTTTTATCAATTTCAATAACATTATCAAACTCCGCATACACAATACAGTTGATAGTTTGTGAAAGAGTTGATTCAAAACGAACTTCCAATCTTACGCTGCCATGTTTTATAAGATTCCAATGACCCGATGAGTTTGCTGATAAATCAGGTGTTAAGTCGAAAGCTAATAGACAATAACCTTGAGCATATCGTTCCCTAGATATCCCATTACCTTCGTTAAGAAAATGTATTCCCGTTCCTGAGAATAGTGTATGATAGGCTGAAGTGAAAATATTATTCTCGAATGATGGTTGTAAAGCTTTGGAAGGAATTTGCTGACCATCAATATATAAACAAAATGTATTCATGTCATAATTTTCAAAATTAAATGGATTTTTTTAGGATTTTGTATATTAGATATATCAAAAACTCTTATGTATGATTTTCATTACAATTACATGTTAAAAAAATTTAACGATAAAACAAAAATATTATACACTGATACTGACAGTTTAATTTATGAAATCTTTACGAACAATTTTTATGAAGATATCAAACCTGATCTTCTCACACGATTTGATACATCAGACTATCCTGCGGATAATATATTTGGTTATCCTAAAATAAACAAAAAAAAGTTAGGTTTCTTTAAAGATGAAAATAATGGTAAAATTTTAAAAGAGTTCGTAGGTCTTCGATCTAAAATGTATGCATTTGAAGTAGAAAACAAATTGACGGCCAAAGCGAAAGGTGTAAATAAATGTGTTACAAAAAGAATGAATATTGAAGATTATAAGTCATCTCTCGTTAATGAAACTGTTAAATTTTGTAGCATGTACAGATTTAAATCCATTAAACATACAATATTTACTCAAAAAATTAATAAAATATGTTTATCCTATAATGACACGAAACGATGTATTTTACCAAATCTTGTTGACACGTTAGCGTGGGGTCATTATAGTTTAAGGTAGTCCAATTGTTTGAAATATAAAATTATCGATTCATTTAATTTATAAATAAATAATGTTAAATACAATGTTTACTTGTAGAATAGAATAGAATAAAATAGAAAAACTCTTTTTTGTATATGTATACATTTTGTAATTTGATTATAATTTTAATGTATAAAATTAGTTTCAATAACTGTAGTAGGTATATTGTATTACTTTAGTTTTTTACTGTGTGTGTGATTAAAATGATTATTCTGTAAGAGAAGATACCTAACAATTATGTACCTATGTAAATAATTTATTTTTAGCTGTATTTTATTAAACTGTGAACAAATAAAAACATATTTTTCAACAACATGACTTAGTTATTTCAATACCCTTAAAAGATCTACACGTGTATTTAATAAATAATGTTTCAATTTATTCATCCATTTACCACTATAGTTGCAGGTCCAAGTGGTTGTGGAAAATCAAAATTTGTAACAAATTTTATTAGTTACATTACAGAAATATGTAGTAGAAATTTTACTCAAATTACATGGTGCTTCGATGAAATGCAACCTTTGTACAACTTACCAAATGTAAACTATTGTCAAGGTATACCAGATCTTAACATGTTTGATGGAAAGGATGCAAACCTTCTAATTATAGATGATCTTATGAGAGAATCTGATGGTCGAATTGTTGATATTTTTACCAAAGGTAGTCATCATAGAAACTTAAGTGTATTCTACATTACACAAAATTTATTTCATCAGGGTAAAGGTCAAAGAGACATATCTTTGAATTCTAACTATATTATATATTTCAAAAATCCACGAGATAAAACACAGATTCGATACTTAGCACGTCAAGTATCACCAGAAAATCCAAAATTTATTGAAGATGCATACAGGGATGCTACCAGTGAGGCACATGGATATATAATGATAGATCTTAAGCAAGGTACTAGTGACATGTGTCGAATCAAAACGAATATATTTCCTTCGGATAGATATTGCACAGTATATATCCCTACAAAAAGCTTTAAATATGCTAAGAATCAACAAATTCCTATCATTTACTAATAATGCATCGGAGTCTCAAGACGCATAAAGATTTCCTAAATGCACTGCATACACTTAAACCAAAATACCGACAAGCTCTGCTAAAAACGTGTGATAAAGAAGAAATACAATGCATTTGCGAGTGTATTCATAACGTTCTTCAAGGTAAAATACAACTCAAAGAAAAAGAAAAGAATAAACTTAAAAAATTTAAAACTATACTGCGTAAGTTGTTGTGCAAGGGGGCAACTAAGATAAAAAAGAAAATAATTGTTCAAAAAGGAGGTGCATTTCTACCAATCATATTAAGTTCTATTCTGAGTGGATTAGTTAGTTCACTGGTTTAAAATGGAACATGCCAAAAGAATGTTGCTCGTTGAACCAAGCTTAATAGAGAAATTGAATCAAAACAACAATCAACACAAAAATGAAAATCCTACATCGAGGCTAGATGCTGAAATGCAAAATATTTTAAATAGTACTATGGATGACAGAAAAAAATGTATTTTATACTTGCAAATATTACAAAGATATCTACACTTTACTGAAGAGGATCGTCAACCTTTTGAATTACCAATAATTACTTCCAACATTGATACTGCAGGGAACACTGAAATAACTAAAGTTTCTGATATAATTAAAGACATGAATAATAAAGATTTAGTCGTAACTCAGACATCGAATGAAGATAAAGTCCAACAAAGTATTGAAACTACAAGTAGTCCTCCATACACAAGTAAACAAATTCTAAGTTTGATTCCTAAAACATATGCAAAAAAAGGTGAGTTATTACTAAATTTGATGTCATTGAGTAAAAACAAAATCCATTGGGATAACAACGGTACAGTTATTATAGATAACACAAAAATTCCTGGGAGTAATATTATAGATTTGGTAAACGATTCACTTAGACCATTGAAAAAAAGTGATCCAATAGGTTGGGTAAGCTTTGCTAAAGCATTGAAGGATATTAAAATACCACTAACTTACATTGGGAATCCAAGCAGAAGTGATTATATAAGTAAACTATATATGAAAGATCTTGGGGAGCTCTCTGCTGATGAGGAAATCTACACTACACCAACTAACACGGATAAGTATCAAAAGAAACTGAAGAAAAAAATTGAATGGGAAAAATGGACTCCCTACTAGAAATTAATAAAATTTATTATGATGCATCACATCCTGCTGGTTATAGTAGTATTGATAAATTAGCGAAAGCTATGAAAGGTAAGATGAACAAATCAGAAGTCAACAAATGGTTGCAAGCTCAAGAAACATATACACTCCACAAACCAGTTCACAGAAAATTCCCTCGTAATAAATATATTTTATCTAATCTAAATGAACTTTGGCAAGCTGATTTAAGTGACATGAGAACGTATTCTAAGTATAATAATGGTTATAATTATATCCTTTGCGTTATTGATGTGTTTACTAAATATGCCTATGTAAGACCAATGAAAAATAAAAACTCTGAAACTGTAAAAAAATGTTTTGAAAGTATATTTAATGAAGCTGATACTACTCCAACCCATATACAATCGGATAAAGGGACCGAATTTGTTGCAAAGGATGTACAAAAATACTTTAGGAGTAAAAATATAAACTATTATACAACAAATAACCCCGACATTAAAGCTAGCATTGTAGAAAGATTTCAAAGGACTCTCAAGATGAAAATGTGGCGTTATTTTACTCATAAAAATACGTATAAATATATAGATATTTTACAAAACTTGGTACATGCATATAATCATAGTTACCATTCCAGCATTAAAATGTGTCCTTGTGATGTAAATTCAAACAATATCATGATCGTTTGGAATAATTTGTATGAAAAGAATCATCGTAGTCTAATACAAACCTCATATAACCAAGTACCAAAATTTCACATTGGTGATCATGTGCGACTTACTAAATTTAAACATGTATTTCAAAAAGGTTATGAATCTAATTGGAGTGATGAAATTTTTATAGTATCTTCGATAATAGATAGATCGCCTTGGGTAGTATATACATTGAAAGATTTGCAAAATGAGCCAATAGTGGGTACTTTTTATGAAAAAGAATTACAAAAAATTGATTATAACCCCACTTCCAGTTTTAAAATAGATAAAATAATTAGCAGCCGTTACTCTGGTGACAGAAAGCAAGTGTTAGTGAAGTGGAAAGGTTATCCAGATAAATTTAACAGTTGGGTTTTAGCTTCTAGTCTAAAAGAATTATGATGAAAGAAAGTTTTTATTTGACCCTACTTAGTAATAGTTCAATGGTATACTTTCCTGAAAACACAACAACTCTTTTTTCAACTAAATTACCAAAGTCCATCAAACTGGAAGGATCGTGGTTGGTTGGTGTTGTTGAATTCCAATATCCATGCACAATGTTTACGGTTCAAGATCATGAAAATGTAATTTACATTAGTAAATGGATGAAGATGCCTCATGATGAAAAACTATCGCTAACGTACTACAAAACACACATACCAGCCACAAACTATGACAATATTAACCATATTTTATCTGCATTAAATAATATTAAGGAGCAAGTTAGGTTTCGCTATGATGAGTTATCCAAGTTAGTGTCTGTTTCTGTTATGGATGAATCAATAACATCATTTACATTATCACCTAAGTTGTGTCTTCAACTTGGATTTGAACCCAACAGAAACCTTGTAACTAAAGGTATTGGAAAGTGTCCAGCGAACTTACATTTAGGATTGCCATCTCAGTTATTTGTTTATTGTGATATAATCGAACCACAGATTGTTGGAGATGTAATGACCCCTCTCCTCAGAATAATACCTTTGGATCCTGCAAAATATATTTATGGAGCTAATAAAATGCATGTTTTCTCACCGCCTCACTACTTGAACATCATGCGTAGAGAGTTTGATACAATTGAAATAGATATAAGATCAAGCACTGGTCAAAAAATACCATTCCAGTTTGGAACCGTGGCCATTAAACTACACTTTAGAAAATTATAATGTATTCTCAACGTGATAATATAAGTTGCCCCTATGAACATTATTACTCGCATCAAGCTGGATCGGGTATTGGAGTCATCTATAGAGGAGCGCCATATCAACGTGGACACGGAATCGGTAGCTTTCTAGGGGGCTTATTTAGATCTGTTTTACCATTACTATCTAGTGGAGCTCGAGCCATTGGAAAAGAGGCTTTAAATACAGGTGTGGGTCTTTTATCAGATATGGTTAGTGCTCGTCCTATGGAAGATTCAATTAAGGCTAGGTTAAAAGAAGCTAGTACAAACTTGAAAAGAAAAGCTGATGATAAAATAGATCGCTTGAATATGTCTGGGTCAGGATATATAACTAAGAAGAAACATCTATCTTCATTCATTCCACCGCTAGCTGCTAAGGTGAAAGCAGCTAACAAGAAATCAAAGTTGAAACGTAATAACATCAACGATATATTTTCTTAAAAATAATAATTAAATAAATTCAACCATGTCGTTTCTACACAGTCATTCTTGTGAATGCATTAAGTCAGAATTAGACTTATTTGCGTTACCATCTACACAAACAAGTATAGAAAATGGAATGTGGATACATTATAAGCCTATTTCATCTCTTGCTGACGATGGACCAATCGAATTTCAAGTACCTAGAACTGGTGATGACTACATGGATTTGTCTCACACTTTAATCCACATTAAAGCTAAGATACTGAATCAAGATACAACAAAAGTGAATGCATCAACAATAGTAGCTCCAGTTAATAATTGGTTACATTCATTGTTTAGTCAGCTTGATGTTTATTTGAATCAAAAACTTGTGTCTCCACCAAATAATACATACGCTTACCGTGCTTACGTAGAAACATTGTTGAATTATGCTCCTGCATCTAAAACATCGCATCTAACTTGTGCTCTTTGGTATGAAGATACATCTGGTAAAATGAATTCAACCGATGAAAAAAATGAAGGTTTCACTAAAAGACAAGAATTAACATCTGAAAGTAAAGAAATAGAAATGATTGGACATTTACACGGTGATATATTTAATCAAGAAAAGTTTTTGATTAATGGTGTTGAAATGTCTGTTAAATTAGTTCGGTCTAGAGAAACTTTTAATTTAATGGCTTCTTCAAATGATTTAAAATTTAAAGTATGTATTACTGATGCAACACTTATTATTCGTAGAGCACGAATCAATCCAACAGTTTTACTTGCACATCAAAAAGTTTTAGCCACTACTACAGCTAAATATCCTATTACGCGAGCTGAAGTTAAAGTTTTAACAATACCATCCGGAGTTCAGGGAAAAACACTTGATAATATTTTTCTGGGACAAGTTCCTAAAAGATGTATAGTCGGATTTATTAATAACGCAGCATTTAATGGTAGTCTCACTAAAAATCCATTTAATTTTGAAAATTATGACATGAATACATTTTGTTTATATATTGATGGTCAGCAAATTCCTTCCAAAGCTTTACAACCATCATTCGAGAATAATATTTTCACTTCAGCCTATCATACACTATTCTCAGGAACGGGAATACATTTTCTTAACGAAGGTAATGGGATATCTAGGGAACGATATGCTCAAGGTTATTGTCTATTAGCTTTCGACTTAACACCTGATTTATCAGCAAACTCATCGGGTCATTGGAATCTTATAAAACATGGCAGCGTAAGATTGGAAGTTCGTTTTGAATCAACTCTTTCACAAACTATCAACTGTATTGTGTATGCGGAGTTTGATAATGTTATTGAAATTGATAAAAACCGTAATGTGTGTGTAGACTATAGTAGTTAAGTGAAAGTGTTTATCTATGTTATTTGAATAAAATATGATTTATAACATGTACTTACCTTGCATTAATTACACGACCCCCGTCGACTTGAAATACCAATTTATTACCTTCAATTTAACACTTGCATCTGATCATTTGTACAGAGAAGTGTTTTTTGTATGCATTATGGATACAACAGAGTTACAGAAATATTTAAATACAATTCATCCGAGCTTGCAATATAATGTATATGCTGCAAATCGATTGCCAATATACACTCAGAATCCAACATATATAATAAGCAATTTAGATCCAGACACAAAGCCGGGATCTCACTGGGTAGCCATACACATTGATATAAACGGTCTTGGACAATATTTTGATTCGTATGGTCGCCCACCAAAAGGCTACCACCAAACATTTTTAAAGAAGAATTCAAGGCAATGGGATTTCAATACGTATAGGTTACAAAATGATTGGACTTCGGTATGTGGCGAGTACTGCTTATTGTATTTGTACTACAAGTACAATGGTAATACAATGTCTGATTTTATAAGATTGTTCAATATGGAAACATTGTACAATGATATATTGCTTTATAATATGTTTAAGTCTCATTTTATTGATAAATAAAGAGTAACGAAATAATAAAGAAGTGTTGTTATTGAACTTTGTGAATACCAGCAATACAATAGGTGACCGTAATTAGCAATATTATAGTAATTAAACTGAGCAAACAACTGAGGTAGTAGCTGAGCTTGAACCGTCATTAGGAACAATAGGACAATTAGACTAGGTTTAATTAGGGGTACTGGGGCTTCTGAAACCTGAAAGCTATCTCTTGATCCGTAAGAGATATCAAAAATCTGATAGCACAGATCGATCGGGCGTGGCCGATTTACTTTTTTTTTTTTTTTTTTTTTTTTTTTTTTTTTTTTTAGGACAGGCGGTTCTGACTCAAACAGTTGGTTCTGACTCAAGAGGTGAGGCAGAACCGGGGAATCCCTACTACTGCAATGTTTTGACGAGTCAGAGGTTTTGTAACTCTACTAAGATTATTAAGAGATAAAGTTTGTTAGTTAATGAATTTGTAGGAGGCAATCTCCGGTTCTTTGTGTGATATATCTATATATATATATATATAGCTGTATTATTTTCCATTATTGTTTATTATTATTATTTTTTTTATATATTTTTTTTTCTTAATGAGATATTTTGATGCACGCCTACACCGTCTCTCCTTCACTATGGGTGGTTGACTGGTAGAAAATGCTCTTAGCGTTAAGTCCGCCATTTGTACTAGTTAGTTAATCTGTGCAATAAAGTATTAAATAAATAAATAAATAAATATATATACAAATGTTATGTTGGTTTGTGTACGCTTCAAAAACTCAAAAAGTACTGCACCGATCGAGCTGAAATTTTAGCATGATATATAATCCGTATCAAGGATTGTTTTTATTTTTTTTTCATCAGTGAAATATCAGCGAATGTGCGAATGTGCCACAGCGAAGCGTGGCAGGGTACAGCTAGTAGGCTATATTTTATTTCGGGGAAATGCACAGTTCTCGCGAAAAAACGATAATTTCACGGAACATATAATTATGGTAATCTTTAAAACCAGTAACACTATACCGAGTAAATAGAAACATTTGCTATCGTATCCCTGGAAACTGTAGAGTTCCTGCGAGAATTATGCGGATACAATATGGGTTGTGGGGTCCGATTCCCACACAAGTCAAACATTTGCGTAAACCACAAGTATTGCTCTGAGTCTAGGTGTTTGTAGGACCATGGTCCTTGTAGTACCAGATTCCCTAGGCACAAGGAATCTTGGAAGGAAGTCAGGGGTCAGTGATGCAACGGTCCTCTGCTTCCGCTTCCGCAACCACGGAACTTCCGCATGTTTTTTGATCTCCGCTTCTG
Organism: Campaea margaritaria; assembly: GCA_912999815.1. Classification (NCBI taxonomy): domain Eukaryota; kingdom Metazoa; phylum Arthropoda; class Insecta; order Lepidoptera; family Geometridae; genus Campaea; species Campaea margaritaria. Next base: position 17,153,853 of record OU538788.1, read on the forward strand.
CTTCTGTTTCCACAACTTTTATGACTTTTATAACGGAGCTTTACGTTGGTTGAGGGAGGAAAGGCGTGGGCGCGGCGGAAGAGGTGCGCGGAGATCCCTTGGTGGCATAGCACGCACGGAGGAGAATTTCAGCCAACCACAAGCGAGCCACTTGTAGCTACGCATTAGCTTACATACGTTTTTTATTCATTAGACGCCGTGATGTGCGCGTAAAATTTTCTGTCGTTGTTCCGCATAGCTATGAACACCTACTCATTTATTGGTAAAAATTGTATATAGATAAAAAAAAAATCTTTCACTTCCGCATCCGTTTCCGTTTCCGCGAAAAATACTTTATATATTTATTTAATTCTGTTGCATCACTAGTATCTAAGGCCGGTTTTAGTGCTCGACCGACCGTCGGTGCGTACGTCAGCCGCGATTGTCATTTGCATGAAAATTGACAAGACGTGACAGTGCTCGACCGCACACATATATTGCTTATTTTCATACAAATGACACATGACAAACGCGACCGACGCGCGACGGACGTACGCACCAACGCGCGACGTTCGGTCTAGCACTACAACCGGCCTAAGTATGTGATAGTGACATAAGGATCTTTTATTTTTATCAAAGTCATGACGCGTCAATAATATAGGTAGGTATCAAATTTTTAACTATATTTTTTTTAAGGCAGTAGGTAAATAAATACCACGGAGGGCAGCTACTTGATAAAATAAACATCTTTATTTGACAGTTTTAGTGTGGGCAGAAAAAAACGGCAGCTACTTCTTATTTTTACCCGACCGAGCGATGCAAAGGAACGATGCTCTGTTGAACATAACTCTTTTCATTTAACCAACAGTCAGCCCGGATCAAATGTACGTAGCCAACTAATCTAAAAACCTAGTAGTCAGCAGTAAGTTTTGTTGCAGAAAATTAAACGTCAATACCTTTTTAGTAAGACTATATTTTTGCAGTTCCGTTAGTAAATCCATTTCAGAAAACTCAAGCCAATAAGACCAATAATTCAGCGCAAAGAAATCCAATTAACACGGCGGATGGCGTCGATTCGAAGAGAAAATTAGGTAGTCGATATCTTGGCGTTCCAGGAGGAACTTTGGTAGACTGACTCCATTCAAGGGTCTCAGGAATGCCTCGGAAAATCGATCAACCCTTTGAGAAACAGAAAGAAGAAGAATACGATAAGACATAACTTTGATTGGAAACTGCGGAAAGGAAAGAGTATAATTAAAATTAATCTGAAAGACCGTTGAAAGCCACACATAGTTGAAAAAAAAAACCGGCCAAGTGCGAATTGGAATCGCGCACCAAGGCTTCCGTAAAAACTAGCATCTAACATTATTGCTCTAATTGTAATAAAAAGTACAAACTAGATATAAAGACGAACTGAACTTACTTGTTTGGTCCCTAGATACGGTTATTACCCCAACCGCAAGTATAAGAATAAGTTTGTTAACGTAAACTCGCGTTTAATTGGTTATAAAATTTTAGTTTTATTGAGAAAAAAAAAACAGAATACCGTATACGTGTGTACATATATGGTTTTCTGATTTTTTCCTTTACATGTGCTGTAAGACATTGCTACTTGCCAAATTTAATGATTCTAGGTTAACAGGAAGTAGCCTAACTATAGTTTTTGATTCGCCTGTGAAATCGCGAAACATGCGATAATTCGCGACATAAGTGGTGATATTTTTAGATCGCATTGACTTACAAATCTGATTTGTTCACAGGCGAAAGAGACTGTAGATCCGAGTATTTGATAAACAACTTCAACTTCACATCTCTACGCATCCTTGAGGAAAAGGGTATTGTCAGACAGACGGACAACAAAGTGATCATACAAGGGTTCCTTTTACCTTTTTTATCTTTTTTTTTTATATATTTTATTTTCTTTTTTATTTTAATGAGGCTAGCAAGTCGTTCGCTTAATAGTAAGCGCTATGCCTGCCTAGAACTTTGCATTAAATAATCATGCGCGGCACAGCACTGCGCGCCTTTCCCTCCTTTTTTTCCTAAAAAGGAAGAAAAATTCAACTCATAGGAAATATATTTAACTGTGACACGTATGCCTTAGAACGTACAATTTGAAATGTGGGCACATTTATCCTGGTGATCTTTATGAATTAACTGTAAAAAAAGTACTTAGCACATTTTGAAAATTTCAAGAATACATTACAGGCTGACTATTGGGTAAGTATCTAAAGACCGACTTAAGAAAACAACCGACTTAAGAAGACAGGTGAAAGTGCCATATTTTGTTCAATGCTATTTTTTCTATCGTAATTTATAGTAAGTAGTTGTTTTTATTAGAAACTTTAATCAATAACCTTTCAAATAATAGCATACCATTCCATTAGCGTGAATAATCTTTTACTCTATATTGCTAAAAGAGTATTTCTCTAACATATGTAGTTTTTCAGAGAAACTTGCTGACGTGTATTTTAACTTAAGTTTGGCTGTGTGCGTCATGGCTCCCCTCGTTAATTAAATCGTCGACAACACGTTGCGAAATGGCGCGAGCACGCGTGCGCGCGGTAAATCTCATAATCTACTGAAAGCTATGCGATAAACGAAATGCGAAAGATATATACAGCAGGACGCTCGCGGAATACATACATATAGGGTGACGAGCGCAGTGCAGTGCCGCGCAAGATTATGCAATGCCAAGTTCTGTAACTGGTATGGGCAGGCATAGCGCTTACCGTCAAGTGAACGACTTGCTTTCTCATCGCTCATTCAAATACAAAATTAATTAATTTATGAGATTGTGGTCAAACGCTCGCCTAATATTTTATAAAAAAAATACACAACACAGCTGATTGAGTTAAGTTACGACACAACGCCAGTAAAAAGTACACACACACGTTGAGTGATGTACCGTAAAAGTGCCGAATCAAAAACGGTTCAGCAGTGAAGGTGTTAAGGCAGTAAGACCATTGGTATCATTAGACCGATACTAACTAAAGCTTCTTCTTCTTTCTACCTTCTTCACGGCTTGGTTTGGATCCATTTTCTTTTAAACGGTGTCTTGTTTATAATATTTCAGAATAATTAAAATAAAATTAAAATAAATAACGTGTTGGTAATAGAACTACCCATAATAATCTTTGTATTAATACGTGAAGCAAAAACTTGTGATCAATTTATTCGCAAGTTGCGCGGACAGAGGATTATGAAATTTTGCACAGTTAAAGTTTTATGGAGATGAAGTGCAGAATTCTAACATTTTTATAAAATAATGCATTAGAAATACGTTATTCTGACACACATATATGTCTATGACAAAAATGTTTTGACATGAAGGTTTGTTGAATTTATTGAATACATAGACAAGATCTTTGATTGAAATAAATTGGAAATAAGACACGACAAGAGTAAGAGAGAAGTTGTCACCATAGAGTATAGAAAAGTTTGAAAAGGTTTTGTATTGACACCTCTTCTCAGTTCTCAGTTTTTTATGCGATTATGATTTATTTTATTTTTGAAAAAGGTGTCAAATTAACTGTGTAACCTTGGTACATCTTTGATTGTAGAGGTATGGTCTTTGTCAATGGTACCTTAACAACTTTGAAACTTAAAATCTCAATGAATTATGGTTGAATTTCGACCACTGGGCGACCAGAAGGATTGCATGTTATGTAGTGGGCGGACGGCGGCGGTGCAGCCGGTGCAGGCGCATGGCGCCCGTTGCTTTCGGCCGCTGCGCGAGCGCCGGCGCAAGCAAGACAAAACATATTGTCGTACCGTTTCTTCATTCGTCCGGGTGCTTCAGAGCTGAGCACGTGGGAGTGCCCCACTGGAGTTCTGTGGTCGCTGCATGAGCCCTAGTGTGAGCGAGACCGTAGTTTTGTATCATCGATGGGGGCGTGGGCGGAGCTTGTTAAGGTAACTGTTAACAATAAATCATTTATGCCCGCCCGTGCTAATTGTATTTTTCGGTGGTAAGCATGGCTGATGAGTATTATTATTCCTCAAGTTGAAAAATAATTAGCTTTATGATAATAAAGCGAGCGCTTGATATCAAAGGGTAATTATAAATTATAAATATAAAGTTAAAAGTACCCCATGCTTTTTTACCATAAAATTACTAATTATATTTTTATGTTTTTACTGAGTTAGTTTAGTTCGTCTAGCATATTTTTTTAACGTTATTTGTTATTAAGTGTATTGTGCATTTTGTAACATAAAAATGCACAAAATGAATGTCATTTTGTGTATTTTTTATTTTTGTGTATTTCTACGGGGATGTCCCAGTAGAGTTTATTGGTGCAATCTTCTCTGGTGGGCGTAGGTACTCTATTTCTTAAGCACTGGTAGAGTTAATGGAGTTTCGTGTTGGAATATAAATTTTATTAGTTTAGTTGGTCATATTTTTTTTTAGGTCTTGGAAAAGTGCTTTTTTGCTTACTTATTAGTAGTAAAAAATATAAATATAAACAGTTAAAATTAATACTGTTTTCGCGGTAAATAGTATGGAAAAGATTTCATATTTTTTAATTATAAATGCCGTTTCCCTGGCAATACATAAACAAAGAAATTGTGGCTTATCCGCCCTTGTTTTAGTGGTATTTTCAATATTTGACAAAACACAAATATTTACCTAATAATCTTAATATATTTATTTAATTACGTTCAATAAATTAAATTATTACTCCTATTTATTTTCCTCCTATTTATTACATAATATGATTGATTTTTCAAAGTATTATATTGTAAAGCGTTCAACATGTAACATATTACATTTATTACGTAAAATTTCAAGCTAAGTACATCTCTATAGTTACATAGGGTTCTTTTTAGTACATACTTAATATATTAACTTTACGACCTTACATATATTTTAGCCCTTATCGACCCGTAACACTACGGCGCCCGTCGACGTACTGAAAGTCAATACTTTAATGGCACTCCAGCATTCACAAGTGCTATCATCCCTCGGGTGTTCGCTATATTAATCGCGGTGTAGTGTGGACTCGGCTTTATTCGGAGCCGGCCTTCCGAAAATGATAGATAGGGCGGCCGCCGTCGGCCACCCAACCATTCAGATTCGCCGAGCAGCAGCCGACGGTCGCGTCCCGAGACGGAGCACCCGCTTCCCATCGCGCGCGCGTATTTAGCGAGTTTGCCAAATCTGCGACTGCGTGTCTGCGACAACACCTTCATCGCGACAAACTTCGTGAAGTTTCGCCATGGTACCTCTGAGGACCAAAGAACTGAAGCGCATGCGAAGAGCGTTTGCTGTGCACCTACGCCAGCACGAAGCTGAAGAATTGACTAAAGTTCGTTGGAGCCAGGAAGATCCTTCCGGTGTGAAGATGACCTATTTTGAAGAAGTCGATGAGAATCCTCAGGGAGGCGCCAATGTCGAAGAAACGAACAGAGACGGGTCCGAGCCCAAACCGTTGCGTCAGAGAATGGTTCCTCGTCACCAATACTTTGAAACTTTGCTGACTGTTCATCTGTCAACCAACCATGGTGACGTTAGAGCCATGCGCGAATCCATGAACCCAGCTGATTATATCCCGATGAGTGTCATCAAGTTATTCCCGGGAATTTGCAAGATCTGCCGGGACACCGCCGCCATGGCAGCAGCCGCTCAAGCAGCAGCCGCTCGTGCAGCAGCCCGTGAACAATCAAACGCTGCTGGATCGGCCGCCGGAACTTCAGGTGCCGCCAGAACTTCATGTGCCGCCGGAACTTCATCGGGTGCCGGAACTTCTGGTGCCGCCGGAACTTCTTCGGGTGCCGGAACTTCAGGTGCCGCCGGAACTCCATGGGGCGCCGGAACTTCAGGTGCAGCTGGGGCAACAGCCGGACCAGCCGCCGCTACATCGCCGAAGTAAATTTTGCAAGAAAATTGTACTTCGCTAGTTTTCACCTGGTTTTGCTTCTAATGCTGATATCGAGAAATAATTGCAGTTTCAACCCAGTACTTCATAATATCAAAATACACGTTTTGACATAGTGAACATGGGCTCGGACTTAGCGTTGTTTCTGGATACAGCAAGGTTTGCTGTGTAATGTAATGACTTATCTATTTACGATGATAATTAGATATGTTATTATACAAATTTATGTTGCCTTGTATTGCATAATAAATTATGATTTGTGCGTGTATGGGAGTTATTATTTTAGTTTGTAAGTACCTATTCCCTTAGTTCCTAGACTCGAAAGCTAAGTAGGTAGGTAGGTTCTTAATGACAGCTTCGATCTTGATATCACTTAAACTAAGCTAACTAACTAAATACACTAGGTAGCACCGCACTGTACGAGTGACTACAACACATAGATAGTGGATCGAACAGGATTCCTATTTCTTTATTTTTTCTATCAACCTATTCACTTTGAATAAAATTATGGATCTGTCTGTCGCAAAGAGCTACTGTTCTTATAAAGTTGGAACTACGGATATAATAGGCATTATGCAGAAAAAAACCAGAACATTAGATAGATAGATATACTCTTAATTGAAACACCGCAGATCAAAGAAACCTATTAGCATATCGTTATAGCAAGGGCTTCTTGAGAATAACTCGCCGTAGGAACTTCGCTTCGGTTAAAGTACTTTGCCTGGGGTATGGTAGAGAAATCCAGATAAGTATACAATCTTCGCGTAGCAGGCAATTTATCTAGCAACAACCAGGTCTGATATCTCCGTATGATTTAATAAACGCAGCCGCACTCAGTGGGATGTAGCAGCGAGCCGTGAGGTAATGTACCATAAGTAGATCTATTTGATCTTGTTCCAGTCTGTTAGATAGGTTTTATAAGCAAACCTAAGTAATGCGAAACATTTAAAACAAATAACGCACAAAGATGTGTACGAAGCCCTATTGAATGGTCTCTATAGATATTTTGCTGGGGGCTTTTGCAGCTCCAACTATATAATAATGGAAAGAAACACATGCATTGCAATATACATAATATACTTACATCTGAAGTTGAAACGAAATGACGTTGAGTGTATCGAAACAGATTTCGATCTGAATTTTAAAAAAACTACTGAACGGATTTGAATGAAATTTGGAACACAGATAGTTTAGAACCTGGATGAAGTGATAGGCTACCTTTTAAAGCAAAAAAAGGGTTGTAAAGGGTTGGATGAAAGTTTGTATGGAAGTATCGTCATTTTTGTGGCTAGAAGCTTGAAAATAATATTCATTTAGGTTTTTATTAGATATAAATAAATATGACATTAAAAATTTTACTCTTACGGGGTGAAATAAAAATAGGGGATGAAAGTTTGTATGGAAATATCAGGTAAGGTTTCGGCTAAGCCACTGCACCGATTTTAAAATTTCTTTCACTAATGGACAGCTACTTTAGCGACTAAAAGTCCTTTTGATAGAGCTCCTAAACTTTTCACTAAACGCTAGGTAATTTTGATGACAATAGAACAACATGAGATCATCGGGGGGGGGGGGGGGGGGGGGGGGGGGGTGACTAATTTACACAAAGAAATAATATTCAGTTCAATTATAAGTAGCGTGTGATCAAATTGCACTCAATAAAATAACGAACCAACAACTCAATGTATGAACCTAAAAACATGTGTCCAAATTATACTAACAAATTGCTCTAACCCTGCTTGAATAAAGTAGCGTTCATAATATCGGTAGCGTTCATAATAGCGTTCATAGTATCGGTATTCAGACCGCTTTCATAGGAATCAAATTAATTAACGGTCTACAATTGACCGCAAAGCTTTGGCTTGCTGCGAGCTCGAATATAATTTATGGTAGAATGCCTACACGCCAATCCCGCCGAAGAGTTACAATACCCAACTAAATAATATAAAATCCCACTTATTCACTATGCGACAGGATTCATCAAAGAAAGACTTTCATCACCCACCATCCGGCTCCATCATCAGATCACCTCGGTAGTATTATATAAGCATAATTAATATCTCCATGTCAGTGTAGCATATAAAATTACGTTTCATAACGATACAACAGTTGAAATGGTCTATTATAAGCACATCAACTTCATAGCTTGTTATAAAAATATTATTATATTGTCAACATTTTATTATACCGAATTAAGATATCGGCGAGGAACGGCCATTTTGTCTTTCGCCAAGATTCAAACATATAATTACAACCTTTCACTTATACCCATCTAACAAAATACGAGACTTCGCATAAATTGACAAAATTTATATACTCAGGTACATTATTATTGAGTTAACTTGACAACTTAACTTAACACAACTTAACAATTTATTTCATCGAGTTGTTGTCACGTGCCTGTAGACGTCACCCCACCGCGATATTTTTAGGCCGTACTAAGACATGACGTAAGTAGATAAGGTAAAGAATAGTTGCCAAAACGCACAGCAATAATCCGCATAAAAAGAATAGAATTGAATAACAAATGCAGACGGAACCATGAAAAACAAACTAGGCATAGGTAGGAAACTAGACATAGACTCTATTTTAAATTGCAAAACTTGGCCTGTTTGTTGCTTTTCGTGTGGGTACATAAGGATTCATATAAACAATATCCCTGAAAATATGATAAGTAGGTAGGTTCCTTAGTATTTTGAAATATTATTGTTAGATGTTTTAAAATGATACCATGAAATAAATATAAAAACCGACCAAGTGCGAGTTGGACTCGCGCACGAAGGGTTTCGTATTTTGTTGTATGGGAGCCCCCCATAAACATTAATTTATATTTAATTAATTAATTTATTGTTAAAGTGGTTAAATAACTAAATATTCTGTGAATATTTCAAGCGTTTACCTGTTGCCAGTATCAATAACAAGCAAAAATGTGCAAAAAAATCAAGTTTGTTCTATGGATTTCATAGATCCCATAGATTTCATAGATCACAGATCTCATAGATTAGCTCCCTTTAATATTTGTTTTATTCTTATTTTTTGTATTTGTTGTTAAAGCGCCCACAAAAATCTGTGAAAATTTCAACTGTCTAACTATTACGGTTCATGAGATACAGCCTGGTGACAGACGGACAGACAGGCAGCGGAGCCATAGTAATAGGGTCCCGTTTTACCCTTTGGGCACGGAACCCTAAAAAGAATACTGTAACCTGATTATATGAAAATAAATGATTGCAAAAGACCCAACTGTCAAGTGGAGACTATTTCAATAACCTATTCTAACCTATCTACTTATCATATTTTCAGGGATATTGTTCACATGAATTCTTATGTACTTACATGCAAAGCTACGGGTAGGTCTGCCTATAATTATATTAGATTGTCCAAGCAAAGTAAGGTTGAAACTTTTAATTGAAATATTACGAACCTTCATAGTCGATGTTACGAAATTAGTTATTTTCAACAGTCCCGTACAAACGGGTACGACTATTTCTGTCCAAGTCCGAACCGCAGACCAAACCGCAGTCCAAGTCTCAAGCAGTATTTCGATATAACGATGCAAGCGAGACGAGCCACAAACGCTCGCCTCGTTTGAAGGGGACGTGTGTAAATCGTTTCGAAGACCCCTCAGATAGTTACATCTGTAACTAGTGTGCAGCTAGTGTATAATTAATGCTGTCTACAAAGGGATAACCGATACTACTGTACGGTGGCTTTGTGGCATTCATTAGTGTAACTAACGATCGATGTTGCGAGTGGTGCCGGTCGACTCGTCTTGCGGTTTGCATGCGAAGTTCTGGCATACGGTCTTATTCTAAACTCTTAGACAAATCATTATTGTTTACTACCCATAACAGCTATAGTCCTTGCAACGTTAAAAACCCATGTTACAGCTATGGATTGCATTAATTATGTCTAATATTTAGATACCCGGGCTCCCGTCGTGGATTATGGCTTAATTCGTCTCCCGAAAGGTCTCATTCAAACTCGTGCGGAGCAGTGTGTGGATGTGGAGTGATGATGAAAATGCTTATGAACACTTACATACAATAAAAGTCATCTTAACGAAAAGTGATTCTTTATTTAACAGTCGAAACCGGGAACAAATGTAGTACTTGCCATCTACTTTGTTCAAAACTAAGAAGTATTAGCATTGGCGTGTTCCAGTCGGGCATTTGAAATGCTAATTGCTATCTGTTTTGAAAATAATATGAGGATGTCCAATTTTGAAGTCAAATTATAAACGGAGCTCGAGGAAAACAGCCCGTGACGCAGATGATAATGAGCTATTCTATGAAGAGTCTGGCTGCGGGTCGATTTCAGATGTATATCGGATTCAGTTGATATTTTGCCCATACCAAAAACTTCAAGTGTTCAATAATACATTAAGTATATTTAAATGCATCATTTGAATAAAACTTTGTATCATCAGAGGTCGATATTATAACCAACTAACCTAAGTATTTTTTGTTGTCAAAATACGCATTTCCTCCCTCATCATAGTTCATCATTAATCCTGTCTCCTGTCCACTTTCTAAAATGTTATTAATTGTTTGTATTTGTAGCGAAAAATTTAAGTTGTCGATACAAATTATTTAGATGTGGTCAGATAATTAGTGTCGACAATTTGCCCATATAAACATTAAAATGTAATTACCAAAATTGTTATTGCGACTTGTTGCTACGGACCAAAGTTCTCGTAGAATCATAACGGACAATTGGGAATAGGGCCCAGATCTATGTAATCGTAGTGTGACATTGGCATTTCATTATTACTATCCCTTCGGTTAGGGGAAAGTGCCCTTCAAAGCAAATAGAAAGGGATGAACTCTGCCACCCTTCGTGTTGCATTCACGGTGTGTTGATATTTTATTATTATTGAGCGGATTGGACCGGCCTGCTCCGGCGACAGCTACGGCGCTGCGCTTTCTACATCTCAATACACACCTGGTGGTGTTTGTGTTGAATTTTAAGTAGGTGCCTCATTATTATGCTGACCTATATATGTGGCGTCATCATGTCGGGCGCCACAAAAGGTTATTGAGCGATCGCAACCCGGTATTGGCTGGAGAGAATATCCTTTTCTTAAACCGGTTTCTATGTTGTTGCTATGTGGTTTTTTTTCGAACAAAATTGGGATCTTGTTTTTCGGCTGTTTTTTTTAAATTATTAAATAGGTTCGCGTTTGATCACTATCTCACCTGATGATAAGTGACGATGCGGTCTACGATGGTGCACGCTTACCTAGAAGTAACCTATTCACTCGTGACTTGAAGACTCCCAGGTTTTAGCTATCAGACTCAGGCAAGACTTAGGATCACAAACTCAGGCAATGAGTTCCACTCCTTAGCGGTACGGATAATAAATGTGGAGGCAAACCGCTTCGTACGAACACATGGAATATCCACCATTTAACGGTGGCGCATCGCTGTACGTCTGGTTGTTTGATGATGGAATGGGTTTGGTGGAATTAAGTTATGCAATTCGGTCGCACACTCTCCAAAATGTATCCTATAAAAGATCCATTGTTGTTGTTCATTATTATTTCTATGATTTATGAACGAGTGTGCAAATATGCTACTTCTTGAAAACAGTATGTATATATAGCACAGTCTTTTTATCTGCTAGAGCAAGGAGTTTGGCCAAACAATTAGTAACTACGAACGTGTTCTTCACATACATAGATTCTGACCCCGAACAAGGATTAAGGATTATCTATATTTAGAGAATCAATAACTAAAAGGTTCATGGTCCTAACAAAGATTATCAGTCAGAGCTAACCTATTTTTTTGGTTTACAGAAATCTTTGCCTGCTGCGACTATGATTTCCCCAAATAAACAATTTTTTATTTTACCTCACAGAGAGGTCGATTTTGCATAGCATTTTAATACTTACATAAATGTTTCAAAATGAACGACAAGCTAACATAAAAAAGAACAAAGGAACATAGATACATTGTATTTGAACACGAGGCTGTGTTGTTATGTTGCTTATCACTTCATCATCATTATCATCATCAACCCATAACGTCCCGCTACTGAGCAGGGGTCTCCCCTCTGTTTCGCGAGGAGGGTTAGGCTATAATCCAAAACGTGGGCCCGGTCCGGATTGGTGGATAACATACCTACCTCTAAAATAATTCTCGGGTTTCTTCCGATGTTTTCCTTCATCGAAAAGCGAATGATAATGATAATTACGTACATGTGTTTTACAGAAACACATTGGTATGTGCCTGCACTGGGATCTGAACTCACGACCTTCTGATTGGAAGGCGGACGTTCTCCCACTAGGCTACCACCGCTTGTTGCTTATGACTTCGTTCGCCTGGAATTATTCGGATTATTGATGTTTGTCGCAGTCGTTGTTGTTTGCTGCAGATACAGAACCGAGCTGGTCTCCATCAGCGATAACGGAGACTGTCACGATCTATGAAACGCACGTGCCTAAAAGCGTTTTCGAAATAGGGTAAGTATATTGTTTTAAGAATTCCATGGAAATACGCCTACTCCTCTCAAGGCAATCCGATTAATAAAGACTAGCTGCGCCCTGCGGCTTCACCCGCGTAGAATGTCATATTTATTTATATCTAATTAAATGCCTAAAAAATTAATTTGAAGCTTCTAACTTAAAAAATGACGAAACTTAATACAAACTTTCATCCCCTATTTCGATACCCTTACAATGCTTTTATCGCATTTTATCGCAAGAGCAACAGACAGACAGAGTTACTTTCGCATTTATAATATAAGTAAGGAAGTAAGGATTAATCATACTTGATACAATAAACAACCCTATTTATAAGAAGTGCTGCGTAGGCCTGCCTATCAAAAGCACTCATTATACCGAATAAAGATTAATCCCGTAAATTCTAATATAATGTAGAGGGCACACGCAACGACTCGACTGTTTAAAAGGGCCGTATGTTTTGAATAAAAAACGATCCCTTCAATCTGTTGTCTCTCTTATTAAAGCACTCGTAGTGTGATAGATAAATATTGATACTCGGTAAGATACAAACTTATCCTTCCTACCTGGTTATTTAATATCGATTTAATGAAGTATTTTTTTTGTTAGAACTAATTAAATACGTAAATACATAATTAATTTTATTTTACAGCAAACAAAGACCGAACGCGAGTGCCCGTCAAAGTCAGCTAATTTTAATAATTTTCAACAGCTCAATCTCAAAAATGTCTTAACAAACAAACTAGAATCTCATTCACTTTTTTATTCATTTATATAGAAAACCAACAACTATTTTAACACTGTAAATTATTTTTTAAATGCGTCGGGCACCAGACCGCGAATCGTAAAACTAATCAAGACTTTTGACATTTAAAATGGAGCCGTAATAGCCTATTACATGGGCGCTGGCAGCAGGGTGCAAGGGGGTAGACTTGCACCCCCCTGTCAGGAAAGAAAATACATAGAAATAATTAATTCCCCGAGCAATAAACCACCGACTACAGAGATTAAGTATGTTTTCGACGCGTGAAATATATAAAATCAAGTATCCGCTCGATTTTAATTTCTCTTTATATTTTTTTATTTTAATAATATAGGTACATGTATACAGATGCGCCTCCATAAAGTAATCCTGGCGGCGCTCATGGCCAATAATCTATCATCATCATCATCATCATCATCAACCCATAACGTCCCACTGCTGGGCACGGGTCTCCCCTCACTTTCGTGGGGAGGGTTAGGCCATAATCCATCACGGGGGCCAGATCCGGATTGGTGGATCACCTACCTACCTCTGAAATAATTCTCGGGTAGGTATGTGGGTTTCCTCACGATGTTTTCCTTCACCGAAAATCGTAATCTATACTAATATATAAAGCTGAAGAGTTTGTTTGTTTGTTTGTTGGTTTGAACGCTAGGTTCTCAGGAACTACTGGTTGGAATTGAATAATTATTTTTGTGTTGAATAGTCCATTTATCGAGGAATATATTATAATCATATACTATAATAGTGAAAGTAACCTAGTCTGTACCGTCTCGATGTATATTTGCACTCTTATTACGGCTAACCGTTAAACGGATCTTGAAAGAAATTAACATGCAGATAGTTTGAGCCCTAGGACTCCTAGGAGCACCACAATGTCCTCGTGTCCTAAGGAAGGGCATAGACATACTTATATTTTTTTTCTTCTTTTTTATTTTATTAGACTGAGTGACGAGCTACATTATGATTCGTGATCAATGCCATCTTTGGGGAAATAGTCTTAAATTTAAGACCCTGGTCGCAATCTGTGAAGCCTTCGCCTTACGTTTGCGTCAAGAGCTCTTTCTCGCAAAGTGTATTTTCTAAATAAAGATTAAATTAGTTCCAACAATAACAGTCCTAAGATATTCTACTTACGAACTATAGAATTATGTAGCTAAAGTAAAAAAAGAAAATTAAGTAGGAAAACTTTAAAAAAAAAACAACAGTTAAAAATCTTCCGTGTTTTTATAATTAGTATACAGACCAAGAACCGGTGCCCGCCACCTCCATCTCTTGTGTGAAGTTGGTCACTTCATCAGCACCAGCCTATTTCGTTCCCACTGGTGGGACAAAGGCCACACAGAATGGTGTCAAATATTATTAAATATTGAGTATGATTCTTCACAATTTTCCTTAATCGTTAATGAGCGATGGGATTTAATTTAATCGAAATCCGCACTTGACATCTATTATGTACACTAATATTACAAAGAGGAAAGATTTGTATGTGCTAAATTATCCTTGAGTACTAAGGTTTTATTCATAGTAATAAAAATTGCCGTAAAATTTATCATCGCATGCGCTGCGTAAACTATTAGTCGATGATAGAACAAAAAAATGTTCTACATTATTAAAAAACACATCAATATCTACTTATAAACAACTTTATAATACACCAACTATTAAAGTTATGTAACTAGAACTCCTTCATTACATTTTAAAACTTGATAGAAATATCAATCAAAATCAGAGCATGTTATCCATACCTTTACATTAATCCTTGTCCAAATAAATCAGGAGGCCTACCATGACGTCTTATAGCGATTCAGTTCAGGACCTAAACTGAGCCGCGTCGCATAATCGTACCGTGACGTATTATTTTTTATGTTGCTGCCATTTTCAACCTAAACTGGATATAGGTTAGGTTGAAAATGGCTTATTAGCGACTCAATTTAGGTTGATACCATTTTCAACCTTAACTGGATCCAGCTTAGGTTGAAAATGGCAGCAACATAAAAAATAAGACGTCACGGTACGATTATGCGACGCGGCTCAGTTTAGGTCCTGAACTGAATCGCTATAAGACGTCATGGTAGGCCTCCAGTTCTTATTCAAGACTGTTTAAAATTCCTGTAGATTACTTTTTGAATTATTCAAATCAGACGCTCCATTCAAAAGATATTACTAGATTAAATTAAAAGTAAACAAATAAGTCCCGACTGAAATCAAGTCACATTTACTCTACGTTTATCCAAAAGGTTAAAAAAAATATCCACCCGTGCGAAGCCGGGACGGGCCGCTAATTTGAAATATTAATTATCGCTGCAGAGCTGGGGTTATAGCCCGAGCGCCGACGGATGTTAGGTGGCTACCCACCACCGCCCTCTGAGATTACAGCAGTCTCGGCAAGCCGCACACGTCCTTTAAGTCCCTTTTGATAGAAATTCAATCACCGAACTCAGTGAACTGAACACTGAGTGCAGTTCCCATTTGAAGTAGACAACTAGACACGCAGTTGTACCAAACAAAACACATAACAACTAGAATCAAACAAAACAAAAACAAAGCTCGATATTTTAAGCCTCGATAAAAGCCTAACCTGTTATTTTTTACACCATACTTTTCTACCATTCTTGGCACGAGCCGAGCGCAGAGTGGTTCTAAATTAGTGATTAATGGATGGGTCTCGAATTGGATCTGACGGAAGCCTTAAAAAAGATAAAAAAGTAACGGCAGTAAAATACCGGTGCATGTTAATACCGGTTTACCCTACCTGCCTTCCAGCCTACCACCCACCCCGCCACAAGTCTACCATAAGCTTATATGTCAGCCCACAGAGTACGCGACAGCCCCGGAATACTAAAAATAACGTTGTTAAGTATTACGGGAACTTTACACCATGGATGAACATTGCACGGAATATACATGCCGTGCTTTAATTTTTTTTGATTAATTTCTTTCTTTCATCAGCAAGTTTATTTGCATAAATACGTAAAGAAGCTTCCCAAAGAAGAAACAAATTACGTTGCTAGAAATCTATCTATCTTCTATCTATCTTCTATATATCTATCTATATATCTATCTATTTATCTTTCTATCTATCTTTCTATCTATCTTCTATCTATCTTCTATCTATCTTCTATATATCTATCTATATATCTATCTATTTATCTTTCTATCTATCTTTCTATCTATCTTCTATCTATCTTTCTATCTATCTTCTATCTATCTTCTATCTATCTTCTATATATCTATCTATATATCTATCTATTTATCTTTCTATCTATCTTTCTATCTATCTTCTATCTATCTTCTATCTATCTTCTATATATCTATCTATTTATCTATCTATTTATCTTTCTATCTATCTATCTTCTATCTATCTTCTATATATCTATCTTTTTATCTATTTTCTTCCGTAGACTGACTGTTGAAAAATTCAAAATCGTACTAACAATAAATAAATATTTATTTGAGCTTTATCTTAATAATGTAAAAAGGAAAATCATTTCCGTAACAATTTAATTGGAAATCGGATCATGCTTAGGTACCTACTGCTACCCGAGCCCGACTGTACTTGTAACGCGTAGGAGTACCTAACTTCCGTGAGAAACAAATAAATTTTCATTGTAAAATTCACTAAAACTAAGAATGTTACGAACGAAAAACACTTATACGTTATAATAACGTGAGAGGGTGCGTAAGAAGAAAATTTAGCTGAAAAAGCTAAACTAATCCGGCTGTCAATGCCGGCGCGGCTCGGCGAGGGCAAGAACCTTTCAGAGCCGTACACGGTAAACGGATTCCGGCTGTTTGTCCTAGGGATGTTACGGAGGTGGTTCCATCGGAACCGAAGTCGGAGTCGGAGTTTTTAAATTTTGTTTGTCGGGACCGGAGTCGGAGTCGGAGGTGGTGGTAGAAGAGGGCTGTGTCTGGCAGGCCTCATAAAATAAAATAGCGCAAACATTATTCAATCAGCCTGTTTAATTTCAATTAAACAATAATAAACTTACTTGACATGAGCAAAAAACATTCATGTATTCAATAACAGTTAGCAAATTAAATCAAATGAATTGTCTATCGAAGAAGTAAGACCTCCGATTAAAAGCACCGATTTAAAGGTGTCGGAGCCGAAGTCGGAACCGGAGGTGTAATATCAATCGGAAGTTCCGACTTATCGGAGTCGGAGGCGAAGCTTCGTAACATCCCTAGTCTGTCCTCGCAAGTTTTCGGTTAAGGAGAAGGTTGCGCCTGGGGTCCGAGGAGTGCCGACCTTGACCTGCCACAACTACTAGACGAAAGAGTGGGCTTCGATTTTTCGTTTTCGTGAGTGACCTACCGATTAAGTAGATAACATACCTATAGAATATAAATTGTGTAACGACTCATTTTAATCAGTACACAATACCAATGAAAATTAAGTAAATATGTGAAAATCAAAACTCAAAATCTTGATAACCTGTAGTGTCACCATAAACAATTTAAACGACAGAGAAAAACATCCGCAATCCTCTGCTTGGAAGGTGGAGGTTCCCTTGAAGCTATAAGCTGCAAAGTACATATAACAAACTATGACAAAAATAGATCGGCAAACCGCCATGGAAATGTCAATAAAATCAGTAAGTAATTGCGCGGCAGCAGCGGCGTGCGCTCCATCGTAAATGTAAAGGCACATCCACTTTGCAAGCTCGGTCGGTTCCGAGAAAAATAAATTTCCACCGTCGGTTGTGACGTCGGATATACTTTAGGATATGAAAAGTGAAGTCCCTGAGAGAATGGTGGCCACGTGTTGGTAAGCGCAGCCGTGGAAGACCAATCCAACGGTGGGCCGACGACATCATAAAATTTTTAGGTAACCTGGACCAGATCGGCTCAAAACTGAGATGAATGGCGTAAAAGGGAGGCGGCTTATGCCCTGCAGTGGGTTGGATGAGCTGTCTATGATGACGATGATGATGAAAAGTGCGTATCAGCTTAATTAGCTTTGGCATTAGTTTCATTTCGACTTCGCACTAGTTTTACTTAAAAATTAAAAATGTACTTATTAACTTTCTTGTCAAAACATGTAGTTTAAATGTCTAGTACCAGTCAGCCAGGTAAACAATTTAAAGTTAAGTCACAGTAAAAACAGTCACGATTCAGTAAAGTGGTGGATGCTTTACTGGAATGTTATGGAATGAATGCGAAAATAACATACCAACACACGATCAAATGAAGTTTGAAGCAAAATGCAAACAACGAAATATTTCCGTTTCCCCCTCAAACAAATAGACTGCTCGCTGCCGGCTACAAAGGGAACCTGCGTTAAATAAAACCTTTGAAAATATTAATATCCGTACTCATGTGTTCTCCATTACGAACAAGAAAGACATAAGAGAAGTACCGCCAAAGGGGCAAAAGATATGCAATTTTATACCAATTCATGTTGCATAATATTAATTTTTCCGTGGCTATACGATTTTGCCCGGATACTGCTTATCAGAGAAGATTGAACGAAATATCCGCGACTGTTTAGACTACTCGAGTTTAAATCCGTAGCTGGCGGGAATAACTTGACATGTCTAAAATAGCAATTTATTAGGGCGGCCGTTTTAAGGTATGGTTAATCGGGTCCAAGTACGAGGAATTTTTTTCAAGCAATTATTTCCTCGTTTAGTCAATGCCGCTGGTGACAAGAGGGCTGGCTCATTTATCGCACAGAGAATAGCTATTGCTATTCAACGTGGAAATGCAACCAGCGTTCTTGGCACCATGCCTCATGGACACTCTCTTTTGTTAGATTTTTAAGTTTTAGTTTTAGTTAGTTTTCCTTTCATTTATATTGTTATTTAAGTTGTGTCTATAATAAAAGAATCGGTAAATTAGTATAACGAATATTATTTTGGTTACTGAGTGTAGGTTGATATAACAAAATATCAGTGTTCGTTCACAAAAACATGGGAATTTGACATCAGGTTTTGTCAATTAAAGACGTTAAAATGGAAGATGTCAACAAAAGACCAAAGTCAAAAGTTATGTATATTTTGGAGCTGTATTTTTTTTACATATAGCATCTTAATGCGTAGAATCTATTATGCTAATAAAAAAAAACATGTATGTCGACATGTCAACGTGTTCCCGCCAGCCACGGAAATAGTCTTTATCGTTGGCCAAAATTAAATTGATTCCACTTTCTATTAGAGGCGCGGCGCGAGGAAAGAGGTTCTTCTCTTTTTTGTACTGTACTTTCGTGATCGAGTGAAAAGCTCTTGTGAGCTCGAGGAACTCTATGAATTTTCTAAAGAACTAGGGTAAGTAATTGGGTATCTAGTCGAAGCGGCATCTGATCAAAATAATGGTACTTTAAAAGCACAAGGCCCTTGAGTAGAAATTTAAATCGAGTACCATCAGGTGAACGACTTGCTGGTCCTGTCACTCAGTCTAATAAAAACAAAATCGAAATAACGTATAGCATAATAAAAGAGATCTTTTTCAGATAACTTTTGATTGGAGACAGATCATTGAGCGTCAGAGGTTGCCGGTGTAAACAACTTTAGAAATAGTACGGCCTTTGTTTCGGACGAAGGGCATAGGTAAATAATTAATTACCAACGCTTAGTTCTTTACGCTTTTATTAGCTTAGTATGTATCCATGTGACGGCATCTTTGAACGTGATTTACACCCCCTTCGAAACGTCAGATTGATTTGTAACTTCGCACACTTATCAAGGACCGATGAAAATATAATAATATATTAATTAAAAATATAAATTAGGTACAAAAAAACGATTTATAATGTCTAAAAAAATTAAGAAAATAAATTATATAGTTAAAAAAAAACTAATTACAAGCTATAATAGCAAACCGAACTGAACTAAAACGTAGAGAAATAATTAATTTGATGGCAAAATAGCATGGGGTGCTTGATACAAATATAAAATAAAAAGCACCCCACGCATTTTTTATTATAAAATGATTTAGTTTCTTAGAATAACTTTATTAACATGCGTATATATTACCCATTCAATGGGAAAATTGAATTGGTCGATTTTGTGCGAGCTAAATTGGAAGTTGAGAAATTTTCAGCGGTTTTTGTTGGCGACTGTACGTTGGGCCCAGTCTCTAGGGGAGATAGCTAATTAACCGCTCGAGTATCAGCACCGTTCAGTATTTCGACCCTTACGTGGAATGTCTTAGACTTTGTATCCTTCAGCGAATCAATGAATTTAAATTAAAGACCTATTATTTTTAAATTTATGATTCGGTCATTCACCCCATTGATTTAAGCATTATGACGCGTCCAGTTTAAAACTAAAAATGAACTAATAGTAAGTTCTGATGAAGCGGACACGGACTAATGTGTTTCAAAAAACACACAAAAAAACACCCTAAATATTTTTTTTTAAATTACTAACGTCAGTACGCAGCCCCAAAAGCGAAAAGGTTATTGTGAAAGTTTCCTTTTCAGAAAGTTTTCTGCTTGTTAGGGTTCCGTACCTCAAAAGGAAAAAGGAACCTTTAGATCACTTTGCGGTACGCCCGTCCGTCTGTTTGTTTGTCTGTCTGTCAAGACCCTTTTTCTCAGGAACGCGTAGAGGTATCAAGTTGAAATCAATATCAAATACTTGGGTCTACGTTCTCTTTCAGCTGTGAAGAAAACGAACCTGTTAGTCAATTTGATCAAAAGATATTACCGTTTATGTCGTACATTTTGTGATTTCACAAGGGAATCAAAAACTATAGGTTACTTCCGGTTTACCTTAAATCATAAAATTTGCCAAATAGCAATGTGCTAAGCATATGTAAAGGAAAAAAATCTGAAAACTGTAAATATGCATATACGTAGGTAGTAAAAAAAACCGAATTCATAATTACAAGCTTATTATTTGCGGTTGGTGTAACAACCGTGTCTAGGGAGCGAACGGTAAAGTTAAGTTCGTCCTAGTTTGTTTTTTAGTTAGAGCAATACTGTTAAATGCTTTCGACCTTGGTAGGTCTTTGAAACTGGTGTTTGTAGGGAACCCTCGGTGCGCGAGTCCAACTCGCACCTGGTTATTACACAACGTGTTCTGCTATTCACAAAGTTTTTGCTTTTAGAAAGTTTTCTTACCTTGGGTCGCTATAATTACAGGTTTCAGTGACTGTGACGTCTGAATCCTGTTGTGTTTTTGTGTTGTGTAAGGTAAAATCTATATATATATAAATGTTATGTTGGTTTGTGTACGCTTCAAAAACTCAAAAAGTTCTGCACCGATCGAGCTGAAATTTTAGCATGATATATAATCCGCATCAAGGATTGTTTTTATCTATTTTTTTCATCAGTGACACATCAGCGAATGTGCGAATGTGCCACAGCGAAGCGTGGCAGGGTACAGCTAGTAAGAGTATAATTATTTAAAGGATTATTAATACTGAGGAAGGTTGATTACAAAATGCCAATTCTCACCGACTTCTAAGAGGGAAATAGTCGTTTTATTGAAATTTTCCCACATGGTGGCGATTAAAAAATTTACCTGCGAATCCAATAAAATGGTTATTGTTAAGACTATATTATTACGATGATGTTATGTAGATATTCTATAGTTACACAGGCGTTCAATTGAGTCATCAGGATCGTATTATGATATAAACTATTATACATTTATTCATTCAACCGTTATCAATGGACACTAAATGGAACTTCGAATCTATGGGCGGCATGGCGAGGGTGGCGAGGGTTGTGATGCGGCTGCAGAGGGTGGCGGCTTTAATGGCGACGCGTTGATTTATCGACCCCTTGTTGCGCCCGTTGCCAGGTGGGGTGGTGCACCCCCTTTACCCCAATCCCTCCATATACGTCCGTGCACACACGTCTCTCTGCACTGCAAACGAAATTTAATATAAAGGCTCAAAAACAAACATGATAAATTTGTACACGTACACCTTACAAAAATGTCACTATTAATATAAATGATACAGTTTGTGTGGTTGTCTCTCTTCACTCTAAAAAGTCTGCGCGAATTTTGAACGCATTCTTTGGGTTCTGGAATAGAACATAGTACTTTTAATCCTGTAAAAAATAGCGGCTCCTATCACAAACATCTTGATTGAGTGAACTATGGATGATGAGATTTATAGATGTTAGGTACATCTGGTACAACTTTAAGGTGTACCTACCAGGGTCACATCATTTTTCAATGTAGCAAAAGACCCACCCGGTCAGGTGATCGAGGATAATAGGATCTGTAGCGGTGCTCTTGGTACACCTCTGAGGTGTCCCAAGGGTAAGAACAGGTCCCCTTAGTCCACCTAGGTGTACTTGTTAAGAGGACCACGGGGAAGAAACCGTGGGATAGTAAATAGTGCAGGTGAAATCGCAGGCAGCGATATAACGATAAAAATGATTATAATAATTAGGATCTAACATAAACTAATAACTTTTTATAATAACGTAGTCGTCATTTAAAAAATAAAAACATAAATTAAAATAAATATTGAAAAGAGAAATATATTTGAGGTAACGATTTAAACTATAACTGAGCCACTTATATATAAAATATTAATTTATATAAATTTGTTATTGACTATCCAAAGAATACTGAAAACTAATAAATGTTTTAAGAGTTTTTGTTTGTGTTGTCGTTACCTTCCCTACAGGTACCCAAAACTAGCGGAGGCTTAATGAATGGTGAGGTTTCAGTTTTCTGCTCTGCTTCGTAGGGCATGTTTTTAAAAAGTAATTATAGAAAAATAATTAATGTTCACTAACAAATGGTAGTTATGCGGTCATGTCAATTCTAGGATTTAAATTTGAGGGGTAGTATCTGCAGGGTGCAACGTACACTACCTAATTAATATAATACCTATCATTATAATTTGGTTCATTTTCTTAATATTCATGTTTGTGCTTTTATAATTAAGAATGTTGAAAAAATATATTGATTACTACTCATAATTATTGACACAACTTAAATAACAATAAAAAAGAAAACTAACTAAAACTAAAACTTAAAAATCATAATATATTGTAGTAATACATAACTACTAAAAATAACCATATTAGTAGGTAGGTACTTAGATGAAGAAGATGTTCTAATTGTACCGTAAACTATAGAAAATTATATGTACAATGATGTAAGTAGGTAGTACAGTTAAGTGGTAGTAGGTAGTAATGTAGGCACTTGCATGTAAATCCACCGGGTAGTGTAAATGTGTCCAAATGTGGGGTAATCTATTTTTTCTTTTGAGGCGGAAACGCGCCCACATCGAAAAAGGCATAGCTATTTCCATCCTCCCTCCAAGTGATGTGCTAAAAATAAATCAAAACAAACACACATACTCGTGCGTCCAAAAAATAAAAACCTCCTTCCTAATAAGAAGTATTTTCATAAGTAGGTACACATTTGAATCAAAACGAGATGCTGGAGGACATGGAGACTTAATTAAAAGCTAACTTAATATGAAGTCAGCTTACTATTAAAAAAAAAAAAAGAGAGAGAAAGAGAGATTAGAGTTCTTAATAGATAGTTTTCTATTCAATTCTATTCTATTTCTAATTTTCAACTTATCAGTATGCCAATTTTGGTAGCCACTTAGACAGCCCTATTATAAAGTTGCGTGATCCGTAATCACTCAGCGGCCTGATTATGTAACTGTAATGAAAGTTAAACTGAAGTTTCATTGACATTTACCCCTTCTAAAAGCACCGAGTGAACTTTATTGACACTTTCCTA
Source organism: Campaea margaritaria (assembly GCA_912999815.1). Taxonomy (NCBI): domain Eukaryota; kingdom Metazoa; phylum Arthropoda; class Insecta; order Lepidoptera; family Geometridae; genus Campaea; species Campaea margaritaria. Next base: position 17,177,610 of record OU538788.1, read on the forward strand.
GTACTTAGTTAACATAACAAACCAGAGAGAGAAGATCAAAGATCAGAGGGAGGGCGCGGGCGCTACCGTTGTTTCTCGATAGTCACATGGGGTAGCTACAAATCTTTATTGGAAGGGCCCGACGTTTCTGAAGAGGGTGTTTAATGACGGTATTTGCCGTTTAAAGACGGAGACTAGACAGACGGTTGCGGTTTTACTAAGCCAGAATCTAGAGTGCGGTCTTGTCCGCCGGAAGGGAATCACGCTATAGTAGCGGACGGATCGCAATTATAGCATGAACCCAAAACCTCTCTATATAGCAAGCGCCCGGCATAGCCGACGGCGCGGCGCGGCGCGGGCGCCCCCACATTACAAACAACATCGCATCGACAGTTAAAATATATTTGCTAGTGGGCAGCGCGCCGCTCTCAAACAAATATTTTTTTAAATTGATAAAGGCATTTGGATATTGGTAAAGGGATAGGCCACCGGGCTTCGGTGGGGGAAACACGTGCAAACAGGGTACTAAATTTTTCCGTCTGTAATTTTCACGGCGGCTTAGCTAGGATTCCCTGTATCTAGAAAATCAATAAATTCATCGCCCATGATCCCACCAACATTCAGACTCAGAGCAAATTTTAAATAGGGTCATGTGGTTAACAGAAATATTGGCGCCTTGTGCGCGAATCAAACCCGCAACGTCACGCTTCACAGTCGCCTCATTACCAACTTAGGCCGTTGAGTAATAATTATGGCATAAGTACCTATTTAATAAAATAGTTCTTTAAATCGAAAAACAAGAAGATCGACTGCCGTGAAATCGCTGATTACTGCCACAGAATAAACAGTAGTACTGAGAGCCTTTGCTCACTCGCCCCCTCAGGGACACAAGGACGGCTGCTATTTTCGCCACTCTCGCCCGACACAATGCTGCAGTTGCTATACCTATGATGTATAGTTGTATACGGTGACGCTGATTGTTACAACACCATCGCTGCCTTGTTTAACCAGCCAGACAATACCATTGTTGTACCTATATTTACTACCTACAATATACCCTCACAACATGGACTTCAAACAAAATAAACCTACCATACACCTAACTTAAAGCGCAATCCAGTAATTACTCACGGGTATGCTGCGCCCAGGTGGGGTTCCAGGATTTCGTTAAGGGGGGATACATTTTTGTGCATTTCTTACAGTAATCCAGAGAATTAGCTCTGCATAAAAATCGAAAAGTTCAAAGAACGTTTAAAAATTAGATAATTTTTTACTTTGTTAACCTTGACTTTTTCAGTTATATTTCTCTCATTGTAGCAAATGGAACATCATTCCAAAAGGCCATACTAGTGGTAATGCATAGTGACCGCGTAAATGATACTTTTTCTATTACAATGGCATATAAAATATAATTCCTAATGTTAATAAAAAAATAGTTGTATTATCTTAATTCGAAGCACGACCGTACCGAGCGCATGATTGTTTACTGAATTCTACTAGTATTAAATGGAACCTACGTAATAATCTCAAATAATCCGAACTGAGATAAATACCTACATATACTTGCATAATAATTAAAATCTTTTATAAAAAGTAACGTCAAAAAATAACGTCACGGGAACATTTAGTGGAAAAGATAGTTCAAGTCTTTGAAACAATGAAAACAGAGATGACTGAAGTGCGAAATAGGGGCCAACCAAGGATCACATTTTGAAAAAGAATAATAGACGATTGGATTACAAATGTTTAATATTTTTTTTTAGTGGGAAGCCTCTTCTGCAAGAGACTGCCTGGGAAAGTACCTTTGCCAGATATTCACCCGCCAAGCAATAGTGTGCAAACATTACAGTGTTCTGGGTTAAAGAACATTGTTTCCAGCGAAATTAATGGGAAAATGAGACTTTAGAGCCGATGTCTCAGGGTGACGAGTGCAGTGCAGTGCCGCGCAGGATTATGCAATGCAATGTTCTGGGTAGTGCTGTAACTGTTATAGGCAGGAGTAGCGGTTGCCATCAGGTAAACGACTTGCTCGTCTAATCACTCATAAAAAAAACTTAGATTACATACTTACAAAAAATTTGAAAGTTCAGATTATACTTACTATACCCACAACGAAGTTACAAAATGGAATGAATGGGTTCGAGAGTAGGGTGGAGGCTGTGCCTTTGTTTGCTCGTCTCGGCGGGGGATCTGCGTGCCTCAGGTGTCGTTTTAATGAACTTTGTTTTTACTTAGAAATAATTTATATTTAATCACACATACTGCACTAATATGGTGTTAATATTCGATTTGTGTATTTGTGCCGCTCCTAATCAGTCACTCAGCAACTTGGGAAGTCCAAAAATGTCGAATGGTATAAAAAAAAACGAATGTGCTTTATATAACACACGAGTGAAGGAAAACTTGAGAAAGAGAGAAAGAAAATGTGTGCTCGCACCTCTCACTTGCCCCTACAGTAATATACGAAACGTAACTCTATCTCTGTCTCTTTCTATCTTCACTAACGCCTCGTCCGATCACTTACTTACACGTCACTTTTCGTAACGCTCTCGTCACGCATTCATCAGCGTACTTTCCAAGTCAAGCGTGCGTAAAGAAGTTTTACTTCAATTCAAAACATGAAACTGTAAAAATTTCTCTTATGGAATAGTGTCTCCGTACGTTTTGACATTATTGACACTAGCTGGCTATGAGAGAAAAAGAGAAAGAACATGTGTCCTCGCAGCTCTCTCCCTTGCCCCTACAGTAACGAAGTTTAAGTTGAAAATGGCAGCAACATAAAAAATTAGACGTCACGGTACGATTATGCGATGCGGCTCAGTTTAGGTCCTCAACTGAATCGCTATAAGACGTCATGGTAGGCCTCTTGAGCACGGGTCTCCCCTCACTTTCGCGAGGAGGACGTTACATAGTGAGGGTAAGGCCATGATTCACCACGGCGGCCCGGTGCGCATTGTTGGACAACATACCTACCACTAAAATAATTCTCGAGTAGGAATGTGTGGGTTTCCTCACGATTTTTTCCTTCACCGAAAAGAGAGTGATAATTAAATATGTACATATTGCATTACAGAAACACATTGGTACGTGCCTGCACTGGGATTTGAACTCACGACCTTCTCGTTGGAAGACATTCTCCCACTAGGCAGCCACTGCTAATATAATATAATATTATATAACTTTTTTTATATGACTGAATAACGAGACGAGCAGGTCGTTCACCTGATGGTAAGCGCTACGCTTGCCCATAACACTAACAGAGTCACCCAAAACCTTGCACTACAAAATCCTGCACGACACTGCACTGCGCTCGTCACCCTGAGACATCTCGGTTCTAAAGTAACAGGATACTAAATTTCGAATCATCATTCATCAGATTCGTGGAAGTTGCTCACAGTCACATTCCGTAGTCAACTAGAAAAAGAGCTGATGGTCATCAAGAATACTCTCTATCAAAAATCAAAACATAAAATATCCAAAAATAAAACAAAGCCGCCTACTATCGAAAAATGTTTTTTACTGTCCATCCAATGGTTGTCCGGAAGAAATCGCTTTCTGCGATAAGACCGCCCATTGTGCTACCCTTGTTTACCTATTGTAATTTTTCTGTACTGTGTTTATTTTTGTTTCTGGTGTACAATAAAGAGTTTTCTGTTCTATTTTTTTACGTTAAAACAACAGGTAAAATTAAACTATTCTGCAAAGCAAGTACAAGTACTGCCATCTAGCTCACCGTTTGATAACTAAACACCCATAGCAATTCAACGACGCGTCGCTGAATTGTTTGATGGGGACGCTCTCACACCCGAGTCACATCCCGTAATCAACTAGAAAACAGCAGACGATCTTCAAGAACATTCGATCGAAACTTAAAAAATAATATCATTTAAATTAAGGAGGTTTTAACGTTAGCCGCGTATAAAACAACAAGTAAAAAATATTCTTCAATACAAGTACAAGTGCTGCCATCTAGCTGACAGCTTGATAACTAAACACCCATCAAACCACAGAACAATGTATTGTAATGTTTTTTTTTCTGGAGGCCAAGCATGACATATATATAGCGATTCAATTGAAGACCTAAACTGAACCGCGTCGCATAATCAAACCGTGACTTTTTTTTTATGTTGCTGCCATTTTCAACCTTACATGGATCCAGCTTAGGTTGAAAATGGCAGCAACCTAAATTGAGTCGCTAATAAGCCATTTCCATACAAACTTACTTTCATCCCCTATTTCAATCCTTTGCAACCTTTTTTTCGGATTAAAAGTAGCCTATGTCCTTTCTCAGGCTCTGGACTATCTTTGCACCAAATTTCATTTAAATTGGTTCAGTAGCAAAGGCGTGAAAGCGTAACAGACATACATACAGTTACTTTCGCATTTATAATATAAGGGAAGTAGGGGTTCATGCACTTGACGAGTAATAAATAGGTACTTACATACGTCTCTTTTTAGCGACATTACTCCAAGAATACATCGTCGGTAAAAATATAAATATACAGGATTCCTAGTAAACAGATTTGCAGAAAAAACCATGGAAGGAATAAATAGGTAAAAACAGAGATACATTATGAACTCTTTATTGATATCGTAATGATTTTTATAAAGATAAGAAATATATGAAGTCTATTATTGTTATTTCTTATAAGGGGGATAGCCTTAGAAAAGCCGGTGTGCTTTGTAGCCAGTGGTCTTGGGGTTCTGCGGGGCTATGCAGCACGGTGCGGATCAGCTCGAGTTCGTTTCATTTTGACGTTTGATTGCCACGTACCACGAGCCGTGGCAATCAAACGTCAAAATGGCCTATCTCAAGAGGTACGAGATTTTTTTAATGAAAAACTGAACTTTGAACACAGGTTTATTATCGCGTAATACATTAGACACACATACACATTACATACACTCAAATTATATAGCAATCACGAACAATATATACAGGAAGGTACAACCTTATTAGCTACGTACATTATTACTAGTTATTAACCATGTAGGTACAATCTTATTAAAAACGGGGCGGAGCCCTACGGTTTCGCTGCGGGAAGCGAGACCGTGTTCGCGGCGGACAAGGGGCGGATGCAGACCGGAAGCGTTATTGCTCTCTTGACCTGTAAGATTTTGCGCGGCAACGTGCACTGGATTTTCTTGGCCCATTGCTATTTGGTTGGCACTACTTGGCAATTTCACGGTGCCGGGTTGCTCTGTCACATACTCTCCCTGATTACGTCCTCAATCGTGGTCTAGCCCTACATCAGGTCCCCCTGGAACAGGTAGTAAACGGCCTCGCCTTTTCTTAGGAGCGAGTGGCTGAGCACATTCAATATCACGTGCTCGAAACGGAGTAAACTCACTAGCGTGGAACTGGCCCAATACATCATCAGGATCTGATGGTGACCTCATCTCACGAGCAAATGCCAGGTATGCTGGAGTAGCACCTGTTGTTTCACATACTGCGCTGTTCCTGAGCATAGATTTCAATCCATTTTGCAGCGGTGTCTTCTACCAACAGGATCCACTTCTCTCCGTTTTCACCCTCAGGCGGTGGTTCGAATAGGTCAATTGCTAAAACCTCATTACGCTGGTGGTAGACCTGGTGGTTTCTCTTTCGTGGCTTTACAGCGTTGACACGTAGCACGAGATCTCACTTAATCTGTGTTAATTCTCCTCAAAAAATTCTGCACTATTTTGTAATAGGTCTTTTCAATTCCAGGATGGCCTGCTACAGGCGCATCGTGACATTCTCGTCGAGAAGTCCATTCGCAAACTGGTCCGGTGTCATTGTTAACATAGGCTCATCTGCGTGAGCCTCATCATCGACTTGTCTTTGAGCTCTTGTCCGTCGCATGGTAGCCCTTCAAACGAACAGACTAACGAATAGTAACGAATAAAATCTTCGAGCGTGTAGCGTTGCGTCGTCGCCATACTGAGCGGGCGCGTCCAAAATGGCGGTCGATCACTAATTCTGTCTGTTACAACTTACATTTTTAAAATCAGATTTTTGTTTATACATATCAATTTATAAAATAGTATCTATTACATAGTAAGCAATCCTTAAAAGATAAACATATGCCACCGAGGACTTTTTTATATCATAAAATAGAAACAATTCCATCATACATTGTTTTCTTATACCTCTAAGCATTTTCGATGAAAGCTCCTTAGTCGTCTTGATTTTTCCCTTATCTTTAAACGGTTAAAGATGTCGGAAAAATCAAGCCGCCTCGTCATATTTCAATAAATGTATGTACTTACAGATAATATACAGTTCATATTCAGATAAATGCGACTTCTTTGTATACAATGTAGACATTTTTAAAGCTATAGAATATATTTAATGAATTAGTTACATTATAAATAACATTACTGGATCATCTTATTATTATATTGTTTACAAACATCAGAAAAACTTTAACCAAAATCGGTCCAAGAACTTAGAACTCTAAGAAACTAAACTAATTATACTCTACTAGTTCTTGTATAAAAACATGGTTGTAGTACTTTATTATTATAGCATACTAGCGACCCGCCCCGGCTTCACGCGGGTGCAATGCTGATACTAAATATACTACAGAATGTCTTTATATACAACGTTCAAAGCTTTTTTGTCACTATACAATACAAACATGTTTTCTTTAGAGGTTACTCTTGAAAGAGAGACATAATTATATAATTGGCCACGTGAAAAACCACTAAACGCTCAAATATAAGCCTGCAACGTTGACAGTTTGTCCCTGCGATTTAAAATCTGTAATATTATCGAAAATATTCATTTAAATTACACGCTGCAAAGGGCCATATTGGTCTACATTCAATGCACAACGTATTTAAGGTACTTAATTGGTAAAGGATTAATACTATATTGCTTAAAATCGCTTCGTAAATAAGCCATTCTTACTCGTAAAAAGTAAAGGATAAAAAATGGTTATTATTTAATAGATAGACATATACTATAGCGGACTTTTTGTAGACCTTTTTAAAGTGTACAATACTGTAACACAATATTTTGATCTATCTCGTAGGGTTTGCAATATATTGGCGCAAAAAATGTGTTTATTTACGACATCACATTAGAAACCTCTATAATTATCGGTGTTTCTCTACTATAACACTTATAAACCATCCTTTTGAATCACTCTATCTGTTAAAAAACCGCATTAAAACCGATGCGTAGTTTTAAATATCTAAGTATACATAGGGACTAGATCCATTGCAAACGAGATATTTGCAATAAATGAGTACAAATCAATATTTTAATAAGACCGGGTTGCGTGAGCACTGTGAATTTTAAAATCTCAAACATGTGTTCCTTATCCTTATTATTTAACAGGTTGACTAATGAAAACACACAGCACTCAGCAGGGACGATATGGGTTGTTTATGATGATGAAAATTAACAGTGGGACGATATGGGTTCTTGATGATGATGATGAGAATTAGGCCATAATCGTGAGGAGAATCAGGCCAGATGCGGATTGGTGGATCACATACCTACCTCCGAAATAATTCTCGGGTAGGTATGTGGGTTTCCTCACGGTGTTTTCCTTCACCGAAAAGCGGATGATAATTACGTACATAATATGTTTTAGCAAGAAACACGTTGGTATGTGCCTGCACTCGGATTTGAACTCGAGACCTTCTGCTTGGAAGGCGGACGTTCTTCTAATAGGTTACCAACGCTTTATTATTTTACGAGAAGCGAAAGCGAGGTGCGAACCCGCACTGCTGTATTGTCAATTTTATTACAACAGTTGTGTGCGCCCGCACTGCAGATTAAGTTAAGTTACGACACAACGCCAGTTAAAGAGTAAACATACACGTTGTGTGAAGATTCACAAGAACGCAAAAAATGTGCATAATTAAGACTTTAAAAACCACATAAAATAACTTTACACATAAAAATATCTGAAAATTACACCTCAAAGACCTTTACAGTTGTGTGCGCCCGCACTGCTGATTAAGTTGAGCTACGACACAACGCCTGTTAAATAATAAACATACACGTTGTGTGAAGATTCACAAAAAACCAAAAAAAAATGTGCATAATTAAGACTTTAAAAACCACATAAAATAACTTCACGCCTAAAAAAATCGGAAATTTACACCTCAAAGACCTTTTAACTTTTAATACTAGTTTTAAAAACCACATAATATGACTACACACCTAAAAAGAAACAGAAATTTACACCTCAAAGACCTTTACCTTTTAACACGTTCACTAATTACACATAGTGATTATGTCTGATTGGTGTGTGTTTTCATATGTTGTTTTAAATTATATTCACGCGTACATTTCATATCACACATATTGCAGTCATATGATTTCTTAAAGACGTGACTTTTTATATGTCGCTTTAACATATATTGACGTGCACATTCATAATCACACATAGCGCATTCAAATGGTTTTACTCCAGTGTGCTTTACAAGGTGTAGTTTCAAACTAGATAAATTTGCAGATCTATAACCACAAGTATGGCATTCGTGTGGTTTCTCCCCTGTGTGGGTTTGCAGATGATGTTTTAAATTACTCAGTTGTATACTTTTAAAATCACACATCTGACACGCATATGGTTTTTCGCCAGTGTGTGTTTTCATGTGTCGTTTCAAAGTACATTTACGTGCACATTTGAAATCACATACGCTGCATTCAAATCGTTTATCTTTGATGTGAGTTGAAATATGTTGTATTAAATGAGATACATTTGTAAAATTTTTATCACATTCACTGCACACATATGGCCTCTCTCCAGTGTGTTTTCTAATGTGTATAATTAATTGACTTTTTCGTGCAAATTTATAATGACATGTATCGCATTCATATGGTTTCACACCAGTGTGTGTTAGAAAATGTCGTTTTAAAGTAGTTGAATATGCACATTTATAATCACACATGCTGCATGCATATGGTTTCTCTCCTATGTGAGTTGAATTATGTCGTTTTAAAGTAGATAAGCGTTCACATTTATAATCGCACAAATTGCATTCATACGGTCTCTCTCCGTTGTGATTTCTAATGTGTATAATTAATTGGCTTCTTCGTGCACATATGTAACCGCACATATCGCATTCATAATGATATGGTTTCTCTCCAGAGTGAATTCTAATGTGTATAATTAATTGACTTCTTCGTGCACACATATAACCGCATGTATCGCACACATAATAATATGGTTTCTCTGCGGTATGCGTTTTAATATGTTTTATAATAATTTTTTTCTGAGTACTTTCATACTTACACAAATCGCATACAAAATATGTTTTTAATCGTTTGTGTATATTCAAATGTTGTTTTAAATGAGATCCTCGTGTAAATTGGGAATCACAAATATTGCAATCATATGGTTTCTCTTTAGTGTGTGTTTTTAGATGCTGTCTTAAACTACCTTGTTGTGCGCTATCAAAATAACACAAATGGCATTTGTATGGTCGATTTCCAGTATGTGTCCTTATATGTACTTTTAAATGACTTTTTTGTGCACATTTATACGAACAATAATTGCATTCATATGGTTTCTCCCCTGTGTGCGTTCTCACATGTCGTTTTAAACTAGTTCTGTGAGCAGTTTTGTAATCACACATATTGCATTCATAAGATTTCACGCCAATGTGTGTATTAACATGTATTTTTAAATATTGTTTAGTTGTGCATTTAAAATCACACATATTGCATTTATATGGTTTCTCATCGTAATGTGTACTAACATGGCGTTTAAAATTAGATATGACTGCAGTTTTGTAATCACATACAATGCATTCATGTGGTTTCTCTTGGGTATGTGTACTGATATGTTGCTTCAAAGTAGGCGTCTGCGCAGTTTTGAAATCTAATATACTGTTTTTATGTGATTTCTGACCAGAATGTGTTTTTATATGTTCTTGTAAGCGAAATGGGCGCGCAAATTTAGAATCACACATTGTGCATTTATAAGGTTTTTCTCCTGTGTGAGTGGCAATATGTCGTTTCAAACTAGATGGGCGTGCACATTTATACTCACAGGTATTGCATGCATATGGTTTCTCCCCAGTATGTGTTTTCATGTGTTGGATTAAACTAGATAAACGTGTAAATTTAAAACAGCAAGAAATGCACGCTATCTTGTTTTCATCTGCGTGTGTTTTCGTAATATGTTGTTGTAAAGTAGGTGGATCTGGACATTTATACCCACACAAATTGCATTCATATACTCTATCTCCAGTATGTGTTGGGATATGTTGGTTTGAAGTAGATTTGGGCGCAATTTCAGAATCACACATATTGCGTTTATAAGGTTTTTCTCCTGTGTGAGTGGCAATATGTAGTTTCAAATTAGATAGACGTGCACATTTAAATCCACAGGTATTGCATGCATATGGTTTCTCCCCGGTATGTTTTATCATATGTTGGATTAAACTAGATTGACGTGTAAATTTAAAACCGCAAGTAATGCACTCATTTTTTTTATCTGCGTGTGTTTTCATATGTTGTCATAAAATTGGTGGATCTGGACATTTATAACCACACAAATTGCATTCATATACTCTATCTCCAGTATGTGTTCGGATATGTTGGTTTAAAGTAGATTTGCGCGCAAATTCAGAATCACACATACTGCATTCATATGGCCTCTCTCCCGTATGTGTTTTAATATGTATAGTTAAATCATATTTTTGTGCACATTTAAAATCACACAAACTGCATTTATATGGTTTCTCACCTGTATGAGTTCGAACATGTCTTATCATTTCGTATTTTTGTGAACATTGATAACCACACATATCGCATAAGTATGGTTTCTGTCCAGTGTGCTTCATATTATGAATATTGAGTTGAGAATTTGCTGCACATTTAAAATCACATGTATCGCATTTGTATGGTTTCTCATCTGTATGAGTTCTAATGTGTATTATTAAATGGCATTTTTGTGCACACTGATAACCACACATATGGCACAAATACGGTTTCTCTTCTGTGTGTTTGATGTGTTGTGTTAAATTGTTAAGTTGTACACTTTTAAAATCAGACGAATCGTATTCATTTGGCATCTCTTGGATGTGTGTTTTCATATGTTGTCTTAAAATAGGTGGATCTGGACATTTATACCCACACAAATTGCATTCATATACTCTATCTCCAGTATGTGTTGGGATATGTTGGTTTGAAGTAGATTTGGGCGCAATTTCAGAATCACACATATTGCGTTTATAAGGTTTTTCCCCTGTGTGAGTGGCAATATGTAGTTTCAAATTAGATAGACGTGCACATTTAAATCCACAGGTATTGCATGCATATGGTTTCTCCCCGGTATGTTTTATCATATGTTGGATTAAACTAGATTGACGTGTAAATTTAAAACCGCAAGTAATGCACTCATTTTTTTTATCTGCGTGTGTTTTCATATGTTGTCTTAAAATTGGTGGATCTGGACATTTATAACCACACAAATTGCATTCATATACTCTATCTCCAGTATGTGTTCGGATATGTTGGTTTAAAGTAGATTTGCGCGCAAATTCAGAATCACACATACTGCATTCATATGGCCTCTCTCCCGTATGTGTTTTAATATGTATAGTTAAATCATATTTTTGTGCACATTTAAAATCACACAAACTGCATTTATATGGTTTCTCACCTGTATGAGTTCGAACATGTCTTATCATTTCGTATTTTTGTGAACATTGATAACCACACATATCGCATAAGTATGGTTTCTGTCCAGTGTGCTTCATATTATGAATATTGAGTTGAGAATTTGCTGCACATTTAAAATCACATGTATCGCATTTGTATGGTTTCTCATCTGTATGAGTTCTAATGTGTATTATTAAATGGCATTTTTGTGCACACTGATAACCACACATATGGCACAAATACGGTTTCTCTTCTGTGTGTTTGATGTGTTGTGTTAAATTGTTAAGTTGTACACTTTTAAAATCAGACGAATCGTGTTCATTTGGCATCTCTTGGATGTGTGTTTTCATATGTTGTCTTAAAATAGGTGGATCTGGACATTTATACCCACACAAATTGCATTCATATACTCTATCTCCAGTATGTGTTGGGATATGTTGGTTTGAAGTAGATTTGGGCGCAATTTCAGAATCACACATATTGCGTTTATAAGGTTTTTCTCCTGTGTGAGTGGCAATATGTAGTTTCAAATTAGATAGACGTGCACATTTAAATCCACAGGTATTGCATGCATATGGTTTCTCCCCGGTATGTTTTATCATATGTTGGATTAAACTAGATTGACGTGTAAATTTAAAACCGCAAGTAATGCACTCATTTTTTTTATCTGCGTGTGTTTTCATATGTTGTCATAAAATTGGTGGATCTGGACATTTATAACCACACAAATTGCATTCATATACTCTATCTCCAGTATGTGTTCGGATATGTTGGTTTAAAGTAGATTTGCGCGCAAATTCAGAATCACACATACTGCATTCATATGGCCTCTCTCCCGTATGTGTTTTAATATGTATAGTTAAATCATATTTTTGTGCACATTTAAAATCACACAAACTGCATTTATATGGTTTCTCACCTGTATGAGTTCGAACATGTCTTATCATTTCGTATTTTTGTGAACATTGATAACCACACATATCGCATAAGTATGGTTTCTCTCCAGTGTGCTTCATATTATGAATATTGAGTTGAGATTTTGCTGCACATTTAAAATCACATGTATCGCATTTGTATGGTTTCTCATCTGTATGAGTTCTAATGTGTATTATTAAATGGCATTTTTGTGCACACTGATAACCACACATATGGCACAAATACGGTTTCTCTTCTGTGTGTTTGATGTGTTGTGTTAAATTGTTAAGTTGTACACTTTTAAAATCAGACGAATCGTGTTCATTTGGCATCTCTTGGATGTGTGTTTTCATATGTTGTCTTAAAATAGGTGGATCTGGACATTTATACCCACACAAATTGCATTCATATACTCTATCTCCAGTATGTGTTGGGATATGTTGGTTTGAAGTAGATTTGGGCGCAATTTCAGAATCACACATATTGCGTTTATAAGGTTTTTCTCCTGTGTGAGTGGCAATATGTAGTTTCAAATTAGATAGACGTGCACATTTAAATCCACAGGTATTGCATGCATATGGTTTCTCCCCGGTATGTTTTATCATATGTTGGATTAAACTAGATTGACGTGTAAATTTAAAACCGCAAGTAATGCACTCATTTTTTTTATCTGCGTGTGTTTTCATATGTTGTCTTAAAATTGGTGGATCTGGACATTTATAACCACACAAATTGCATTCATATACTCTATCTCCAGTATGTGTTCGGATATGTTGGTTTAAAGTAGATTTGCGCGCAAATTCAGAATCACACATACTGCATTCATATGGCCTCTCTCCCGTATGTGTTTTAATATGTATAGTTAAATCATATTTTTGTGCACATTTAAAATCACACAAACTGCATTTATATGGTTTCTCACCTGTATGAGTTCGAACATGTCTTATCATTTCGTATTTTTGTGAACATTGATAACCACACATATCGCATAAGTATGGTTTCTCTCCAGTGTGCTTCATATTATGAATATTGAGTTGAGATTTTGCTGCACATTTAAAATCACATGTATCGCATTTGTATGGTTTCTCATCTGTATGAGTTCTAATGTGTATTATTAAATGGCATTTTTGTGCACACTGATAACCACTCATATGGCACAAATACGGTTTCTCTTCTGTGTGTTTGATGTGTTGTGTTAAATTGTTAAGTTGTACACTTTTAAAATCAGACGAATCGTGTTCATTTGGCATCTCTTGGATGTGTGTTTTCATATGTTGTCTTAAAATAGGTGGATCTGGACATTTATACCCACACAAATTGCATTCATATACTCTATCTCCAGTATGTGTTGGGATATGTTGGTTTGAAGTAGATTTGGGCGCAATTTCAGAATCACACATATTGCGTTTATAAGGTTTTTCTCCTGTGTGAGTGGCAATATGTAGTTTCAAATTAGATAGACGTGCACATTTAAATCCACAGGTATTGCATGCATATGGTTTCTCCCCGGTATGTTTTATCATATGTTGGATTAAACTAGATTGACGTGTAAATTTAAAACCGCAAGTAATGCACTCATTTTTTTTATCTGCGTGTGTTTTCATATGTTGTCTTAAAATTGGTGGATCTGGACATTTATAACCACACAAATTGCATTCATATACTCTATCTCCAGTATGTGTTCGGATATGTTGGTTTAAAGTAGATTTGCGCGCAAATTCAGAATCACACATACTGCATTCATATGGCCTCTCTCCCGTATGTGTTTTAATATGTATAGTTAAATCATATTTTTGTGCACATTTAAAATCACACAAACTGCATTTATATGGTTTCTCACCTGTATGAGTTCGAACATGTCTTATCATTTCGTATTTTTGTGAACATTGATAACCACACATATCGCATAAGTATGGTTTCTCTCCAGTGTGCTTCATATTATGAATATTGAGTTGAGATTTTGCTGCACATTTAAAATCACATGTATCGCATTTGTATGGTTTCTCATCTGTATGAGTTCTAATGTGTATTATTAAATGGCATTTTTGTGCACACTGATAACCACACATATGGCACAAATACGGTTTCTCTTCTGTGTGTTTGATGTGTTGTGTTAAATTGTTAAGTTGTACACTTTTAAAATCAGACGAATCGTGTTCATTTGGCATCTCTTGGATGTGTGTTTTCATATGTTGTCTTAAAATAGGTGGATCTGGACATTTATACCCACACAAATTGCATTCATATACTCTATCTCCAGTATGTGTTGGGATATGTTGGTTTGAAGTAGATTTGGGCGCAATTTCAGAATCACACATATTGCGTTTATAAGGTTTTTCTCCTGTGTGAGTGGCAATATGTAGTTTCAAATTAGATAGACGTGCACATTTAAATCCACAGGTATTGCATGCATATGGTTTCTCCCCGGTATGTTTTATCATATGTTGGATTAAACTAGATTGACGTGTAAATTTAAAACCGCAAGTAATGCACTCATTTTTTTTATCTGCGTGTGTTTTCATATGTTGTCATAAAATTGGTGGATCTGGACATTTATAACCACACAAATTGCATTCATATACTCTATCTCCAGTATGTGTTCGGATATGTTGGTTTAAAGTAGATTTGCGCGCAAATTCAGAATCACACATACTGCATTCATATGGCCTCTCTCCCGTATGTGTTTTAATATGTATAGTTAAATCAAATTTTTGTGCACATTTAAAATCACACAAACTGCATTTATATGGTTTCTCACCTGTATGAGTTCGAACATGTCTTATCATTTCGTATTTTTGTGAACATTGATAACCACACATATCGCATAAGTATGGTTTCTCTCCAGTGTGCTTCATATTATGAATATTGAGTTGAGATTTTGCTGCACATTTAAAATCACATGTATCGCATTTGTATGGTTTCTCATCTGTATGAGTTCTAATGTGTATTATTAAATGGCATTTTTGTGCACACTGATAACCACACATATGGCACAAATACGGTTTCTCTTCTGTGTGTTTGATGTGTTGTGTTAAATTGTTAAGTTGTACACTTTTAAAATCAGACGAATCGTGTTCATTTGGCATCTCTTGGATGTGTGTTTTCATATGTTGTCTTAAAATAGGTGGATCTGGACATTTATACCCACACAAATTGCATTCATATACTCTATCTCCAGTATGTGTTGGGATATGTTGGTTTGAAGTAGATTTGGGCGCAATTTCAGAATCACACATATTGCGTTTATAAGGTTTTTCTCCTGTGTGAGTGGCAATATGTAGTTTCAAATTAGATAGACGTGCACATTTAAATCCACAGGTATTGCATGCATATGGTTTCTCCCCGGTATGTTTTATCATATGTTGGATTAAACTAGATTGACGTGTAAATTTAAAACCGCAAGTAATGCACTCATTTTTTTTATCTGCGTGTGTTTTCATATGTTGTCTTAAAATAGGTGGATCTGGACATTTATCACCACACAAATTGCATTCATATACTCTATCTCCAGTATGTGTTCGGATATGTCGGTTTAAAGTACACGTGTGCACAACGTATTTAAGGTACTTAATTGGTAAAGGATTAATACTATATTGCTTAAAATCGCTTCGTAAATAAGCCATTCTTACTCGTAAAAAGTAAAGGATAAAAAATGGTTATTATTTAATAGATAGACATATACTATAGCGGACTTTTTGTAGACCTTTTTAAAGTGTACAATACTGTAACACAATATTTTGATCTATCTCGTAGGGTTTGCAATATATTGGCGCAAAAAATGTGTTTATTTACGACATCACATTAGAAACCTCTATAATTATCGGTGTTTCTCTACTATAACACTTATAAACCATCCTCTTGAATCACTCTATCTGTTAAAAAACCGTATTAAAACCGATGCGTAGTTTTAAATATCTAAGTATACATAGGGACTAGACCCATTGCAAACGAGATATTTGCAATAAATGAGTACAAATCAATATTTTAATAAGACCCGGTTGCCTGAGCACTGTGAATTTTAAAATCTCAAACATGTGTTCCTTATCCTTATTATTTAACAGGTTGACTAATGAAAACACACAGCACTCAGCAGGGACGATATGGGTTGTTTATGATGATGAAAATTAACAGTGGGACGATATGGGTTCTTGATGATGATGATGAGAATTAGGCCATAATCGTGAGGAGAATCAGGCCAGATGCGGATTGGTGGATCACATACCTACCTCCGAAATAATTCTCGGGTAGGTATGTGGGTTTCCTCACGGTGTTTTCCTTCACCGAAAAGCGGATGATAATTACGTACATAATATGTTTTAGCAAGAAACACGTTGGTATGTGCCTGCACTCGGATTTGAACTCACGACCTTCTGCTTGGAAGGCGGACGTTCTCCTAATAGGTTACCAACGCTTTATTATTTTACGAGAAGCGAAAGCGAGGTGCGAACCCGCACTGCTGTATTGTCAATTTTATTACAACAGTTGTGTGCGCCCGCACTGCAGATTAAGTTAAGTTACGACACAACGCCAGTTAAAGAGTAAACATACACGTTGTGTGAAGATTCACAAGAACGCAAAAAATGTGCATAATTAAGACTTTAAAAACCACATAAAATAACTTTACACATAAAAATATCTGAAAATTACACCTCAAAGACCTTTACAGTTGTGTGCGCCCGCACTGCTGATTAAGTTGAGCTACGACACAACGCCTGTTAAATAATAAACATACACGTTGTGTGAAGATTCACAAAAAACCAAAAAAAAATGTGCATAATTAAGACTTTAAAAACCACATAAAATAACTTCACGCCTAAAAAAATCGGAAATTTACACCTCAAAGACCTTTTAACTTTTAATACAAGTTTTAAAAACCACATAATATGACTACACACCTAAAAAGAAACAGAAATTTACACCTCAAAGACCTTTACCTTTACCTTTTAACACGTTCACTAATTACACATACTGATTATGTCTGATTGGTGTGTGTTTTCATATGTTGTTTTAAATTATATTCACGCGTACATTTCATATCACACATATTGCAGTCATATGATTTCTTAAAGACGTGACTTTTTATATGTCGCTTTAACATATACTGACGTGCACATTCATAATCACACATAGCGCATTCAAATGGTTTTACTCCAGTGTGCTTTACAAGGTGTAGTTTCAAACTAGATAAATTTGCAGATCTATAACCACAAGTATGGCATTCGTGTGGTTTCTCCCCTGTGTGGGTTTGCAGATGATGTTTTAAATTACTCAGTTGTATACTTTTAAAATCACACATCTGACACGCATATGGTTTTTCGCCAGTGTGTGTTTTCATGTGTCGTTTCAAAGTACATTTACGTGCACATTTGAAATCACATACGCTGCATTCAAATCGTTTATCTTTGATGTGAGTTGAAATATGTTGTATTAAATGAGATACATTTGTAAAATTTTTATCACATTCACTGCACACATATGGCCTCTCTCCAGTGTGTTTTCTAATGTGTATAATTAATTGACTTTTTCGTGCAAATTTATAATGACATGTATCGCATTCATATGGTTTCACACCAGTGTGTGTTAGAAAATGTCGTTTTAAAGTAGTTGAATGTGCACATTTATAATCACACATGCTGCATGCATATGGTTTCTCTCCGATGTGAGTTGAATTATGTCGTTTTAAAGTAGATAAGCGTTCACATTTATAATCGCACAAATTGCATTCATACGGTCTCTCTCCGTTGTGATTTCTAATGTGTATAATTAATTGGCTTCTTCGTGCACATATGTAACCGCACATGTCGCATTCATAATGATATGGTTTCTCTCCAGAGTGAATTCTAATGTGTATAATTAATTGACTTCTTCGTGCACACATATAACCGCATGTATCGCACACATAATAATATGGTTTCTCTGCGGTATGCGTTTTAATATGTTTTATAATAATTTTTTTCTGAGTACTTTCATACTTACACAAATCGCATACAAAATATGTTTTTAATCGTTTGTGTATATTCAAATGTTGTTTTAAATGAGATCCTCGTGTAAATTGGGAATCACAGATATTGCAATCATATGGTTTCTCTTTAGTGTGTGTTTTTAGATGCTGTCTTAAACTACCTTGTTGTGCGCTATCAAAATAACACAAATGGCATTTGTATGGTCGATTTCCAGTATGTGTCCTTATATGTACTTTTAAATGACTTTTTTGTGCACATTTATACGAACAATAATTGCATTCATATGGTTTCTCCCCTGTGTGCGTTCTCACGTGTCGTTTTAAACTAGTTCTGTGAGCAGTTTTGTAATCACACATATTGCATTCATAAGATTTCACGCCAATGTGTGTATTAACATGTATTTTTAAATATTGTTTAGTTGTGCATTTAAAATCACACATATTGCATTTATATGGTTTCTCATCGTAATGTGTACTAACATGGCGTTTAAAATTAGATATGACTGCAGTTTTGTAATCACATACAATGCATTCATGTGGTTTCTCTTGGGTATGTGTACTGATATGTTGCTTCAAAGTAGGCGTGCGCACACGCCTACTTTGAAGCTTTGAAGTTGAAGAATGTGTTTTTATATGTTCTTGTAAGCGAAATGGGCGCGCAAATTTAGAATCACACATTGTGCATTTATAAGGTTTTTCTCCTGTGTGAGTGGCAATATGTCGTTTCAAACTAGATGGGCGTGCACATTTATACTCACAGGTATTGCATGCATATGGTTTCTCCCCAGTATGTGTTTTCATGTGTTGGATTAAACTAGATAAACGTGTAAATTTAAAACAGCAAGAAATGCACTCTATCGTGTTTTCATCTGCGTGTGTTTTCATAATATGTTGTTGTAAAGTAGGTGGATCTGGACATTTATACCCACACAAATTGCATTCATATACTGTATCTCCAGTATGTGTTGGGATATGTTGGTTTAAAGTAGATTTGGGCGCAATTTCAGAATCACACATATTGCGTTTATAAGGTTTTTCTCCTGTGTGAGCGGCAATATGTAGTTTCAAATTAGATAGACGTGCACATTTAAATCCACAGGTATTGCATGCATATGGTTTCTCCCCGGTATGTTTTATCATATGTTGGATTAAACTAGATTGACGTGTAAATTTAAAACCGCAAGTAATGCACTCATTTTTTTTATCCGCGTGTGTTTTCATATGTTGTCTTAAAATAGGTGGATCTGGACATTTATAACCACACAAATTGCATTCATATACTCTATCTCCAGTATGTGTTCGGAGATGTTGGTTTAAAGTAGATTTGCGCGCAAATTCAGAATCACACATACTGCATTCATATGGCCTCTCTCCCGTATGTGTTTTAATATGTATAGTTAAATCATATTTTTGTGCACATTTAAAATCACACAAACTGCATTTATATGGTTTCTCACCTGTATGAGTTCGAACATGTCTTATCATTTCGTATTTTTGTAAACATTGATAACCACACATATCGCATAAGTATGGTTTCTGTCCAGTGTGCTTCATATTATGAATATTGAGTTGAGATTTTGCTGCACATTTAAAATCACATGTATCGCATTTGTATGGTTTCTCATCTGTATGAGTTCTAATGTGTATTATTAAATGGCATTTTTGTGCACACTGATAACCACACATATGGCACAAATACGGTTTCTCTTCTGTGTGTTTGATGTGTTGTGTTAAATTGTTAAGTTGTACACTTTTAAAATCAGACGCATCGTGTTCAGTTGGCATCTCTTGGATGTGTGTTTTCATATGTTGTCTTAAAATAGGTGGATCTGGACATTTATAACCACACAAATTGCATTCATATACTCTATCTCCAGTATGTGTTCGGATATGTCGGTTTAAAGTACACGTGTGCGCACATTCAAAATCACACATACTACATTCATATGGCCTCTCTCCCGTATGTGTTTGCATATGTATTTTTAAATAACTTTTTTGTGCACATTTAAAATCACACAAACTGCATTTATGTAGTTTCTCACCTGTATGATTACGAATATGTATTATTATTTGGTTTTTTCGGTAACATTGATAACCACATATATCGCATAAGTATGGTTTCTCTCCAGTGTGCTTCCTATTATGAAATGTTAGTAGATATTTTCGTGCACATTTAAAATCACATGTATCGCATTTGTATGGTTTCTCATCTGTATGAGTTCTAATATGTATTTTTAATTGGTTTTTTCGTGCACACTGATAACCACACATATTGCACAAATACGGTTTCTCTCCGGTGTGTTTAATCATATGACATTCTAAATAACATTTTAGTCTACATTTATAATCACATAAGGTGCATTTATATAGTTTCCGTCCAATATGTGTTTTCAAATGTTGTATTAAATAACTTCGCAGTGCACACTTAAAATCACAGATATTGCATTTATATGGTTTTTGTCCAGTGTGTTTTCGAATATGTGTAATTAGTATACTATTTTGGGCACATTGAAAACCACAAATGTTGCATACATATGGTCTCTGTCCAGTGTGCTTCCTAATATGTATAATTAATTGATTTTTTCGAGCACATTGATAACCGCACGTATCACATAAATAATGTTTCTCTCCCGTGTGAATAATCATGTGTCGTTTTAAAAAACATAGTTCAGTACATCTATAATCACATAAGGTGCATACGTATGGTTTATCGTTGGTGTGTGTTTTTAGATGTTGAGATAAATAACTTTGCTGTGTACATTTAAAATCGCAAATTTTACATTCATATGGTTTAATTTCTACGTGATTCCTAATATGCATTCTCAATATACTTTTACGTGCACATTGAAAACCACAGAAATCGCATGTATATTTTCCCTCTCCATTGTGATTTCTTACATGTGTTATTAATTGCTTTTTTAGGTCACATGTAAAACCACAATGATCGCATAAATACTGTTTCTCTCGGGTGTGTGTCATCTTATGTCGTTTTAAAAGACTTAGACGTGTACATGCGTAATCACACATGATGCATTTGTGGAGCTTTCGTCGGACGTGAGTTTTTCCATGTTGTTTTAAAGAGTCTGAACTAGCACATTCATATTCACATATATTACATTTAAGCATCTCTATGGCGTGTGGTTCTTTAGATTCTTTACTTTGTAAGCGACATTTTACAGAATCATATGTATTACCGTGATATGGTTTTTCTTTCGTGTCTCTTATAATAGGGTTGTTTAAGTCGCTTGAATCATTCGGTTCCTGTAAAACGTAAAATAAATATACATTTTTATATGATATGGATGATGATTTGTAAATAACAAAATTAAAAGGAATGACATTTGTTCAAGAATAAAAATGCAATTATTGATAAACAGCTTATGGCTCCAAGATCTTTCATTTAAGAAAACTGAATACGATTAATAAAATGGAGGCAAATAAGAATAATATTAAGAAAGGCACGATAGACTATTATTAAATTCGGAAAGGTAATAGTCACAAAAAAACAGGCTTCTAGCATTATCCACAATGTAGTTGCGGGGGGTTAAAAATGGCCTGAATGGCTTCGAGAAAAGGATGGTACAACTGTGCCTTTGTTGGCTCGATTCGGTGCCCCAAATAAAAGAATCCAATAGTGTTGAGTAACAAGAGACAAAAGGTAAGGCTTAGCTTTGTAATATAACTATGTTCAAAAGATGCGTGTTGGAACGATTCCACCAAAGACCATAAGGAGAGGCAGAAGTTTCGGGATAGTGTGAAAGATTTTATTGATTTATTTATAATTTCAAAGAATTATGATGACTAGGTGACTTTAATAGCTGCGTATGAGTTAAGTGTGAGGGATATGAGTGTATTCGGAGGGTTCGGCAATGACGGGGTGAATGAATACAATGAAAACAAAAAAAAATCGGCTTAAAGTATGGTTGGAATGGATTTTTATGGAAACAAACACTTGGCTTGACCATAACAAATTCGATTTGTGTACCAGAAAAGAAGGAATCGTGTGAAGCATTATTGATTTTATTATTGTGAACGAAAGATTGGGCAATAATGTACAGGACACTCTTATATCGCCGTACCGGCATTGACCAAAGACCACTTTCTGGTAGTAATTAATAATGGAAGTTGCAATCTTAAGCTGCATGGATTAACAGTGGAAGCCTTTGATATTTGGAGGACCTTTAGTTTGCCCAAACGGCAATGCACGGAACAATTGTGCTTGCCGGAAGTCCGCCAATTGTTGCTAGTATGCTATTTTGACCTAGAATACAAATATAGTTGATTTTTAGTCTTCTAACAATACTTTTCGAAGCCATTTTACATGCCGAAAGTATGCGAGTCGTTACGCTATTTAATATTTAATTTGGTAATAATGCCTTTTGCAAGTGATTTATTTTTAATTTTTCACCATGTTGGTCTAATGCGGGTTGAGATAATATAACAAAAATATAAATTAGGAAACATACCTCTAAATCTTCTTCATTTAATGATTCATATTCCGTAAACTCCTCAACTTCATCGGTGCCTTCCAAGATACGAATGAGTTCGGGTGTAGTGCACATGTTTCCTCCTTGCTAAATTTTACTCTGGTATTCGTGAGTCAGGTGTCCGTGGTTCTGGTTCCGGTCGTCAAAAATATAAATCTCTAATTAATACACATAATAATTAGTACATTGAATAAAACAACAAAATTGAGTCAAAATATGATCTACTAAAGTAATGACTATCTAATTTTGGGTTGAGTTTGAAAAAAAAGCACATTTCCCTTTCAAGTGATGGCTGAATCTCGCACAGGAAAACGAAACTCCATTAACTCTACCAGTGCTTCCGAAATACGCCCGCCCGTCAGAGAAGAAAGCACCAAAAAACGCTATGAGGATGTAATTTTTTAAATTTTCGTCAATTGATTTTTTGTCATTGTCTCAGGCTGACGAGTGCAATGCCGTGTAGGATAATGGGTGGTGCTGTGACTGTTATGAGCAGGCGAGGTGACTTAATCATCGCTTTACTCAATCAAATAAAAAAAAGTATCAACAAAGCCCATAAAAAAAATTAAACAAAACAAAAAACCGACTTCAAAACCACAAATAATCACTCAAAATCGAAATATCTATATATATAAAAATGTTATGTTGGTTTGTGTGCGCTTCAAAAACTCAAAGAGTTCTGCACCAATCGAGCTGAAATTTTAGCATGATATATAATGCGCATCAAGGATTGTTTTTTCTTTTTTTTTTCATCAGTGACATATCAGCGAAAGTGCAAATGTGCTACAGTGAAGCGGGTACGGAACCCTAAAAAGTACCTATTTGATAAAAGCCTGGATGTTGGATCACAATTGTTATATTACTCATTAAATGATTACTTGACGGCTTGCTAGATGCACGTGTGTGATAGGTACTTCCTTAGATTATATTCACTTACTTAATTTAAAAAAAATGCATACTATTCAATTAAAATTAAAACCTAATATTTACTACTTAATATGTACCCACTCACATTAAATTTCAAGCAAATAAAGCATCCTATTCTAATAATTTCATTTTACAGTTTTAGATTCACTTACAATTAATTAAACAGCTATCGTCACAGGCCAAGTAGTAGACAGGTAAGTTGCACCGGCAAAGAGAATAATATACCTACGTACCCGACTAAACGTTTGTTTGTGTATTATTGATTGAATTGCCGCCTGCCACAGAAAATTATTACTTTTCATGCTAAGCCGACGCCGTTCCTTCAAACGAACGAACGAACTATACAGATAAAAATAGGATAAAGATAGATGTAATTGACTTTTTACACGTTCTTATCTGTAGGAAGAAACGCCCTTGATGTAGCAGCAGTGGTAGAACAAAAAATATTAGTTGTCTGCAAAGTTGCTTTACGGACGATAATTCAACGGGACATCGTCGTAACAAGAGATTGATAAAATTATTGCATAATTTTATGAATAAAATTGAATAATTTTTTAATAATAAAAGATTAAATACAGATTTTTAATATGCAAGAATAATTAACCTGTCAAGAAGAGAAGAGAGATAGATGCGGCTCAAGCGTACAATGAGCGTAACGTGACTAACGGGATAATGTGTCAACTTTTTCGTGCATGCAGCCGGCGTCCATCGATTTATTAGACGTTGTTAAGATAAAACATTCACTGTGTTTTTATTAATAATCTGAAATTATGGTCCCGTTGAATACTTGTTCCAGTTATGTAGCCGTAGGTCGTAGTGGCCAGTATAAATAACTTAATTATAATCTATGACTGACTTATTATTTACTGATATGGTCTGTGGAGTGACTGACATTATTTGATATCTAATAAAGTAGTATTCTTAGTCTGTGGTTACAAGTAACCAAGCGAGCGGTGTTACGAAGTCGTCTTGATTATCATTTTCAGAATTAAACTCAGTGTTCAATAATTCTAGTATTGTAGTTATTTTCATTTACGTTAATTACGCGTGATTTAAGTTTTGAGTTGCATATTACCCTAGTTCCTTTCATCTTGAACTGTAAATGGAGTGAGTGACATTTTCTCAGTGGTTTCCTTCCACGGCCGCCATGTTTGTCACGTTTTTGCCAGTAGTGAATATATTTAGCCAAAAAATCATTTTTCTATAGTTTTATTCGATGCCATTGACTAAATCATTGTTGTAATCTTTTATCACGATGAGTATAGTGTTTTCGAAGAACAAGGAGAAGCGTTCGCGCTCTTCCGCCAGCGAATCGGCCAATGTAAGTTTTTACTTAGTTCCCGCTTTTGCAACAATTTATCGCTTTTAGCTTGTAGCGTATTACGACCTCACGCGTAGTTGTGTATTTTTACCCTTTACTGTAATGCCTAGCTTCCTTACAGCTAATTTTATAAATATATCAGTAGGTAAATGAATCGTTAGTAGTATTTGTTGGGTAGTTGTACGCCGCGAGGGATATGCATCCATGTGTTTAGCCAAGTCCATAGCTACTCAGCCCTGAGCTAAAGTGAATTTTCATAATTTGATGAGAACTTAATTTGTTGGTGTTCATGGATAGTAGTTTATGTAGTTCTATTCCTGTACCTTGTGTATTTCGGAACTGGTGTACAGTAAAGTATTTTCTATTCTATTCTAAGTAAGAAATAAATAATGTTTAGATTTTTGATGTTAGTTTCACAACTGTGATTAGGTTTTGGATGGAAGCAATGAATGGTGATGGGGTGCATGGTCCAGCGTCTCCTTGCCAGCATGTGAGCCACATCACTGCCTCTATATCCATAATGCCTCTCTACCCATTGCAGAATTATGTTATTAGCTACTTTTACTGACTTGTTACAACAACCAACAGTATTTAACACATGGAGCCAAGAAATGCTTATTCCATTGAAGAAATAGATAGTAGGTTTGGATCACCTGCACACTCCTATGATTATAATGGTAATAAACCCCATTATTTTGAACTGCACTGCTAAATAATCATATTAACACTGACTGCTGAGCTGATTTTCTCGTCTAGCCACGGTTATGGACCTTTGTGTTTTCCTGTACCGCTAACACTATCATTGTGTTTTACCGTACACATGGCAAGTTTTAAAACAAAACAACAGTTGTGTTTTCAGCAGTGAACTTGTTTAATGTGTTTTCGTTTAAATGTCCCACAGTATAGGGTGCCTCTTCACATAGGCCTCGTCTAACATTTTCTACTAGGTTCTGTCTCGCAATACACTTCGCTAAAGATGTCCAGGCATGAGTTTCAAATTGTTTTCCCATTGCCCTCTATGACTGCTGACTTTACTCATCTTGAGCTCGGGTACGGGTACTGAGTATGGGAAAATACACCTGTTGTGTTAGCGCAGCGTACATGCTGGGTCTAGCGGAACACAGACATGTGTGTTTAACGCGACCCTACTATAGTTCGGCTCACACAGACGGCACGCTAGTGCTAGAAAACACACGGTCTGTACCAATGCCTACATGTAAAACCTGGTTCAGCAGTCAACGTGATAATCTTGACTTTGGGGATTTTTTCCCCCCTTTTCTGTGTACAATAGCCATGCTCATGTCTGTGGAGTTACCCATTAAAATACATTTTGATAAACGACTTCAAAAAAGGAGGAGGTTATCAATTAGTCTGTATTTTTTTATGTGTGTTATCTCAGAACTTTCGACTGGGTGAACCGATTTTGAAGATTCTGTTTTCAATTGAAAGCTGGTGCTTCCCATGTGGTACCATTTTAATATGGTCCAGCTCTGACCATGGCATCCATGAGAAAACCATAAAAGTCTTAAATTTGCATTAGGTATGTGCTCGACAAATGGACGAATATCACACTGACCGATGTCGATGATTCTTTTTGTCATTGTTAAGTATTTTAAAGCACTACTATTTAATGAGGTTCTGGATTCGATTTGATGCTGAAGCCATAAGACAGTTGAGGGAACTCCTAAACGATTTACAGCAATTACTTGCTATTTGGGCTTGGTTGATTTGTATTGATGAGAACTTTACACCTAGATGGGTTGTGACTCTCAAGATCTAATTAATGATTGAGATGCAGGGGTCTGATGATCAAGACAAAGGACAGTCAAGCAAACTCCTCAATGTTTTGTAGTAGCTACCTTGTTTAATTAAAACTTGTATTTGCACTAAAAAGGGTAATATAAAAAGTAATCAAATAAAAAAAACAACTTCAAAACCACAAAGAGGCACTCAAAAGCGAAAAATAAATTAATATAATTATTAAAAGCGCTACCCAATGATCTATTTGAAGTTGGTGCCAGCCGGGCACCGACTAAGGTAGCGTATCATTAGGTAGCGCTCTTAATAATTATATTCATTTTATTTTCGCTTTTGAGTGTCTATTTGTGGTATTGAAGTTGGTTTTTTTGTTTGTTTAAATATATTTTTCGTCTCTTCTGGTTTGCTGCTTACTGTAAGTACGCCACCCACCCTACTATCGAAAAATGTTTTTTACTGTCCATCCAAAGGTTGTCTGGAAGAAATCGCTTTCAGCGATAAGACCGCCCATTGTACTACCCTTGTTTACCTATTGTAATTTTTCTGTCCTGTGTTTAATTTTGTTTCTGGTGTACAATAAAGAGTTTTTCTATTCTATTCTATTCTATTCTGCTTTTAATGTATAGATTTTGACTTTTGTTTGTTAAGCTTAAAACATAACTAAGCTGTTATTTGCTTTGGCTTATTAAACGGACTTTAGTACTTTATCCTGAATGTTATCGCAGTAAACGACTAAGTACATTGGTGTAACACCCTGATGTTTGTGTAAAAGCCGACACTGCTTGATACTGGTTGAATGGTGGTCACACTGTTTTATCATATAAAATAAAATAGATGCCATTTTCTCAACTCCCTAAAAAACTAGAAACTGATTACAAAAAAAAATTATATATATAGATGAGCACCACAGACGCTTATGTCTACATCACAGTGTTGAAATTCAGTTCACAAGACAGTTCACTTTTGTAACAACATTTTATTAGTGAAAATGGCCACCGATTTGAAAATGACTACACTATTCAATGCACCTTGACAGACATAGAAACATTTTTGGCTAGCCTATGTGTCACCTATTTTTTACATCCACCATTTTGTTTACATTGGCAAATTGGCATGACATGTTAAAAAATTAAAAGCACTAAATACCTAGTATTCTCTACATTGTATAAAACAAAGTAGCTCTTCACGTCTCTCTGTATATCCGCCAAATCCTCCTAACCCATTCAATGGATTTAGGAGTTCGATTCGTGAAGAAAGTTTGTGTATAATTCATTTTGTGTAAATTGGTTGAAATATAATGAAGTTTGTTGGAAATGTGGGAAAAAATCAAGCGGACTGGGAGTTTAATCGAATACGCTGCCAAATATTTTGGAAAAATACCGAAACAATGTATTGTGGAATTGTTCTTCTTATATAGGTATATAATAAAGTCCACGATGGCATATATCTATCTTGTAAGGATAGCTAATATAATGTGGTAATTGGAAAGCAGCTTAGATGGTTATGATATTAATCTTTATCAAATGAAGTATATTAGTTTCCTTAGGCATTTCATACACTCTTTTTTCTGTAATGTGCCTTATTATGTGCTAGTCATCATACCTTATTATAACACTCAGATTTTGCAACACTCCTTGAATGTCACTGATGTATTATAACACTGATTGGTTTACCTCGTCAATCTTAAATTCTGAATCCGGGTATAAGTTAATAACGAAGCCTTGTGTAATGTTGCAGTCATTCGTGAAGAATGTAAAGTCACGAGTGACCGGGATGCTACCAGCTACCATTGTCAAGTGGTTCAGCAGCCCGAGTTCATCAAATGCCAACGGGTCGGTGGCAACGGGCGAAGGCAGCGACTCTTCGACAGAGGACGAGACTCCGGAGACGCCCACTATTAACCAGCCACCTGCCAAGCGCATGCGCTATACCATGCCTGGATCTGACTTTAACCACCAATATGCACCTCAGGTAAGACAAGTTGTTGCATTATTAAAATATTACAATGACGATTATGATGAGCCTGTGTTGTCCCATTGTAGGGCAAATGCCTCCCATACTAATATGATTACCAGACATTTGATTGCAAAATTTCAATCCAAGCCAAATGGCTCAACATCAAAGTCAAACCATTATTTTGCTCTGCTTATTTTGTCCAGATTGGCCTTGTGTTGTATAGTCACAAAGCTGCTACAAATAGCAAAAAAATATAAGCTTTTTGTTTCAAATACCTACCTGCATAATTTTTGCAATGCCCTAGAATTTCTATATAATTCCAAATAAAAGGATCAAAGATCCTGAGCTTTGCCTAGGGCTTTTGATCTAACCAGGAACAAATAGTCTTTAAATTAATAACATAATGTTGTTGATGACAAATTTTATTTGTTTGTTCCAGTCTGGTCACATGGGGAGTCCAGAAATGCAGAATAGTCATGTGTTGTACAATACAATGCAGTCACCACCAGGACAGAACACTTTCCAGCAGCAGAACAACTATTTTTCAACTCCATATATGTTACCAGTAGCAGAAATCTCCACCATCCAGGTGGTGCAAGCAGATCGGTATGACAGAGATCTCACGTACCAGTCGCCGCACATTGTCTCAACAACAAACCACTCTGCGCCCATTAAAAGAAAGTCCATATTTGAAACTGCGGCATCAGCACCTAGGGAACCCAAGAAAAGTTGTGGTAAGTTTTTTTAATTTATTTTACCTAGCAGCAACCCATTCACTCGTGACTTAAGACTTGCAGATTGTATCTAGTTATTGGGAAACCGACTCAAGCGAAGATCCCACAAGTTCCCGAAGTTTCCCTCGAGTGGGAACTCTTAAGCAAAAATTCTCGTTAGTTTCATGAACACCAGACACTGTATAAACTACACTGAGCACTAGATCCACAACTCTAATTAACAAATATTGCATTTTAATCAAGTCAAAATATCGTTTCTCGACTTGAATAAAAATGAGTTCTGCTTGTTGACTGCAACTTAACTAGACTACTAACTACCTGAGTAAAACTTGAAATATAATAACAGTTGGCACAAGTTAAATGTGCAAAGAAAAAACATAATTAAAAAAATTGTGTGATATCTTGTTACAGTACAAGAAGAAGCTGCCACCACCAAAATTGACAGGCAACCAAGCTTCAAACCAGCTTTTTATGGCTCCCCGTTCTATCCTGGAAGGACGATGTATGGAGGGGCATCCTATGCACCTTACATCAATCAATCCAACATCAGGGAGCGGAGATTGGCTTATGTTCGGGAGTCTCCCGAGTCCCATGACACCGTCAACATGAGTTATTCTGCTAGGCGGGTCATGGATTTGCTCGAGAACTTGTCGTCGCCAGTGATGGAAGCTAAGAGGATTCCAGTGATTCGGAAACCCAACTATTCCTTGAATATTGAAGGCAGCCCTGGTAGGGCTAGCGCCAGCCGGGGATACTGTAAGTAATGGCAAAGACTTATTTTTATTTAAGGAACTTGCATTAATCGATTTCTAATGAGATAGTGGATTCCCCTGGTGTCAGAGATTACCAAGGTGCCCAAGGGCATTTGGACTGCATGTCTAAAATAACCTTTATTACAGTTAAACATTTATCTACCTGTACACACATGCTAACATTTTAACGATCTTCGTTGTTCTGGTAGGTGATGTTTACCTCCAAATATCTCTGACACTGAGTACCATATTCTCGACATGTTTTGTTTGTATATGAGTCCCCTATCCATATACAGGGTGTCCCACAGATATGCCACATGGAGGGAAAATACCTTAAATATTGTAGATGGAACATTTAACTGAATGAAGACATTATTTGAATTTTAAAAACAAGTTATACTGCATTCATAGATATTTAATAAAAATTACACTTTTTTAAAATAAGTTGTTATTTTGATCAGC
The DNA here is from genome assembly GCA_912999815.1 of Campaea margaritaria. Classification (NCBI taxonomy): domain Eukaryota; kingdom Metazoa; phylum Arthropoda; class Insecta; order Lepidoptera; family Geometridae; genus Campaea; species Campaea margaritaria. The sequence continues at coordinate 17,208,474 of OU538788.1, forward strand.
TTTAATATGTCTGCCAATAATTAAGATGTCTGAAAGTGGGTAAATATTGAATTAAAGATAATACTACCATAGTACATTGTAAAAAAAACTGAGATATACCACGCTTGTAATAATAGCCTGTGTTTTCGATAGGTTTATAGGTTATCTATGCTTCCCTTCGAATTATATTAAATCATTTGACACATTAATAATGTATTGTTTTAATTTGTCATAGCATACAATTCACAAGAGCTACAAATACCCAGCCTTGCGTCCATTCTGCAGTGGAAACAGCGGTCGCGCCTTGCAGACACCACTAGAGCCGCGCGACAAATCATTGCTTCTCACAGCAGCACACTCTCTGGTTTCCAGCCGTATGTAACCGAAACTGCAAAAAAGAAGTAAGTATTATTAATTACAAATTGATGATATAATTATAAATAAACATAGTTATTTGTTAACACATTACCTGCTAAACCGTTTTAATTTTTTTTGGCTCTTTTGTGAATATTCACACAACGTGTGTGTTTGCTGTTTACTGGCGTAGCGTCATAACTAAACTCAATCAGTAGTGTGGGCACACACATCAGGTGTGATAAAATTGACAATACAGCAGTGCAGATTCGCACGCCAGGGGTGTTTCGCTTGCCGTAAAATTATAAAAACACAGAAGTGTGTTTTCAGCAGTTAATGTGTTAAGTTTAAATAATACATTACATTATTTAAACAAAGTATTGTACTCGGTTTCCCTTACTTTTGTGTTTAAAAATACCTATTTTGTGCAAGTAAGAATAAGCATAAATGCAATAAAAAACCAATTAGAATAATAACCTAAAATAAACCTAAAATAACCTTTGTTACTCTAATAAATCACTATAAATTGACAACCTTTACAAAATGCTTTCAGCAATGCCACATCCTGTGCTTACAGCTTTACCTTAACTATTAGAACACATAAATGGGAAACTAAAAGCCAAAAACAGCCTCCACAGATAGACTGAACGGCCGAATGCACGAACATTCAATCAGTGGCTGACAACAGCTCGTAATTTTGCAATAATAATCATCCAGAAGTTAAAAACAACAGGCCATTAACAACCTGCTGATTAAATGTTCGTGACACATACCTACAAATTAGAAATTAACAAAAATAAGCAATAATATTAACAAGAATTGCGTCACATGTTGCTTTGAACATACAGATACATTGGTATGGTTCAAACTGTCATGCTAGTAGATAATAGTTGAACAATGGTATGTTTGGTTAATTTCTGTAATAGCGAAACAGAATTAATTATACTATTTTAATGTCTGGTCTCAACTGTTGCAGGGATACCGGAAAGCAAACTATCAAAGAGAGCACTACCAAACTCAAAACGCGGTTGACTAGACCCCAACGTGGAGAAGATCAATTCGATTTGCCTGAGCCAGTGCAGTTGCCCACAGCCGTTCTTCAGATTGACACAAACAACTTGCCCAAGTTTTCTATTAGCCCACCTGAGGCATCAAAACCACTTATTTCATTGAAAGAAGCTAAGAAGCCTCCATCCACAGGATTACAGCTGACCACTCCCAGCACTGTCGCCAAGCCTACGATAACTGAAACTCCTGTGCGTGGCAATATCTTCAAGTTTGCACATCCTGTCAAGTTATCTCAGGAAGTGCCGCCAAAAAGCGCAACGCCTTCCAAATACACATTTGGGAGTCCCGAACACAGCGAAGAGATACCGAAAGCATTAGAAGAGAAAGATAATTCAAAATCTGTCTCATTGTGGAGTCCCACATTTGGGAGTCCCAAACACAGCGAAGAGATACCGAAAGCATTAGAAGAGAAAGATAATTCAAAATCTGTCTCATCATGGAGTCCCACATTTGGGAGTCCCAAACACAGCGAAGAGATACCGAAAGCATTAGAAGAGAAAGATAATTCAAAATCTGTCTCAATTTGGAGTCCCACATTTGGGAGTCCCAAACACAGCGAAGAGACACCGAAAGCATTTGAAGAGAAAAATAATTCAAAATCTGTCTCATTTTCACCTAATACCAAGAAACTCGCGAGTCCTGTCGTGAAGAAAAAGAAGTCAACTGTGAAGACGCCGAAAGAATGGACATGTCAGGAGTGCTTGATTGATAACAAACCCGGGGTACAGAATTGCGTCTGCTGTGGATCGAGCCCATTGAGCGGCGGCTACGTCCCCGAGCCTGCCATATGTTCAGTGTGCAAGATGGCCAACAGCATGCCGGGTGCCGCTAAATGCATCAACTGTGAAAAGGCGAGTACTCTAGGCAAGAACTCTATCCCTCTGCCGATCCCGAAGCCAGCGGATCCCTCAAAGTGGAAATGTGAAAACTGCTGGGTGAGCAACGAGGCGAAGTACGACAATTGCCCGTGTTGTGGCAGCCGGAACCCGAACCTGGCCGTGGCGCTCACGCTCTTGCCTTCCCAAGACGACTGGAAGTGCGAGGACTGTTGGATATTTAACAAGGGCTGGGTCGATAAGTGCGCAGCGTGCGGCGGGGTCAAGCCGTCCGCTCCTTCCCCGCCCCAGCAAGACTGGAAGTGTGATGACTGTTGGATATTGAACAAGAGCAGAGTTAATACGTGCGTGGCGTGCGGTAACAGTAAGCCGCCCGCGCCTCTCCCGCTACCAGTTTATAACTCGCCCTTCGCCAAGCGGCCCGACGAGAATCTCGCCGAGATTGCCCGAGCGCAGAAGTCAAAGTGGGAGTGCTCGGGCTGCCTGGTCCGGAACGAAATCAATAAGACAGAGTGTATGTGTTGTGGCATGGAGCGCGAGGGCTTATCTAAGGAAATCACTGCGAAGCGCTTCAACTTCCCCAAAGAGAGCAATGTTAATTTCAAATTCGGAATAGATCCTCAAGAACAAGAAGCTAAGATAGCTAAGAAGGCGGAAAGCGTATTCAAAATGGAACCTACAAGGATACTTAAAGAACCTGAAACCAATAATAATAATGTAACATTTACATTTACAACACCAAACAAGCAGTCGGTGGGAAAACTGGATAACTTGAAGAGTACATACACCTCTGAAATGTCGTTCACTTTCGGAATTCCGCAGCCGGCGACAGCCGACCAGGCAGCCGCTACTAAGGCCGCGAGCGCCGCTCATTCGGTGGAGTCCACTGAAGAGAAACCACAAGAAGTGCCAAGAATTGATTTCAATGTACCGGCGCAACAAAAGTTCCCATTAGGGTTTTTTGGAAAACAGGAGTCGGCTCCAGAGTTGTTGATGAAGCCGTTTACTTCTTTCGCATCGACCTCCACGCCTATGCCGACAAATACGACGAAAGAAGCTCCAATGAAATCTTGTACGTTCCAATCGGCGCAGAAGCCTAACGAAGAAGTTCAGGTATTCGTGGCCAATACAAGCCCCTCGGTGTTCGCACCCTCTTCCTCCGCAGCGTCTTCAAGTTTCCCGAGCATGGAGCCGCAACATAGTGCGCCAGGCAGTGCCACGCCGCACGCCACGCCGATCTTCCAGAGCATCACGTCCGAGAATCCCTCTGCGGCGCCTCGGGTGAACGTGTTCGGTGGCACATCGACGCCGACGGCCTCGCTTGCTCTCGCAGGGCCGCTTTTTAATTTCGGCTCCAACGGCCGGAATGCGGTGCCCGTACCGGACAAACCTAAATTCAACTTTACATTCGGAAGCACTAATAACGCGGAGGTATCAACGTCAGCTTCAGCGTCAACGACAGCGTCAATTTTTGGATCTAGCTTCAATACAGCGTTCGGAACGACGGACAACAACATTGCTCCTATTGACTTTGCGATGCCGACCCCCGCCCCGCAGCCGTCAAGTGCGCTGGGAGATGATGGGAGCTCTTTGCGCAACAGCATGCAAGGATTCGGAGCACCAGCACAGGGTCAGCTGTGGCCCGTGACTGGAAACCCACCAATGTTTGGGGGAGGTAATGACTCGCAGCAGAATACATCGCCGTTCACGTTCGGCGCCAGTAGTAACCCCTTTGACGCAGCCGCGTCTTCGTCGGCCTCACTCTCTGGACCCTCACTCTTTGGCAACCAGCAGCCAGCGCAACAAAACGTGTTCGGGATGCCGATCCAAGATGGCAGCCACTCCGGAATGTTCTCTAGCCTGCAGCCAGCGCCAGCGCCCATGTTTGGTGCACCCCCCGTGGTCGGCCTCTTCGGTGCGTCGTCGCCACCGCCCGGCTTCGGTATCCCCGCGCCTGCCTTCGAGGCTCCCGTGCAGACGCCCTCCTTCAACTTTGGCATGCAACAAGATTCTGGCGTCTTCGGATTTAGAGCACAGGTAACATTGAACTGAAATATTATGACATTTAAAATGTATATTTTAGTAAATAGATAGATAGGGTAACTTTTATTACATAGGGTTATTAAATACTTTAAGTATATATAATAAGTATAATCATTTCTCATGTAAGTTAATTACAGCTCGCTCATACAGCTACCCTGCTAATATGCTTGTCTGGCGAGGGGTTGGAACTATCAAAAATGTCTGGCTAATGAGGAAACATAATTTAATTATTACCTAAGTATTATAATTATATAAAAATCAGCTTTTATACTATAACGTAAGTAGAATTACTATAATTTCATGAACATTGAGGGTGTCTGGCTAGGGGTTGCCACGATGTTAAGTGTCTGGCATTGAATGACGTGATTTTTAATAATATTCTATTATATTGAAATTCTATATATTGAAAGTAATATCAAAAAATCACACTTTATAATTTGACGAAATTAGATCGTTATTTTACACACCTTTAGTAACGTTTATCTGCCAAATCCACGAAAACCCAAACTTCATAATCGTACATCTTGCGACCCTTTCCCATCCACCGTGTATGATCTTAATTTTTTTTTGCTTATAAAGAGTTTAAAATTTTCAGGCGCAGCAACCGCAGCCACAACACCAGCCTCAACCTCAGCAGGGAGTGTACAACTTCGGAGGTGGCAACGGAATGGGCGGTATGAACCAGGGAGTAGGCAGCGCGATGATGAACCAATCCATGGGAAGCAACATGGGCGGCGTGCAGTTCAACATGGGCAGCGCGCCCAGCACCCGACGCGTGCGCAAGGCCATCCGCCGTAACCCGCAACGATGAGGTTTAGCGCTGCGGCGCGCTTGTCGCATTTTCAACCGCAGCGAAAATATTCTTAGACAGACCGTCCCCAATCAGGTCCTTAACGTACAACACAACGACATCGACTTCCCTCAGTACCACGACATTCATCACAACCACGATCCACCTCGGCACGACAACCCTTCTCAAGAGAACGACCCTTTTCAACAGAAATACCCTTTTCAACAGCACGACCCACCTCAACTGAACGACCCTCCTCAACAGAATGATCCCCCTCAACAGCATGACCCACCTCAACAGAACGACGCTCCTCAACAGAATGACCCTCCTCAACGGAACGACGCTCCTCAACAGAATGACCCTCCTCAACAGAACGACGCTCCTCAACAGAACGACGCTCCTCAACAGAACGACGCCCCTCAACAGAATGAACCTCCTCAACAGAATGGCCCTCCTCAACAGAATGGCCATCCTCAACAGAATGGCCATCCTCAACAGAACGACCCTCAACAGAACGACCCTCCTCAACAGAACGACCCTCCTCAACAGAATGACGCTCCTCAACAGAACGACCCCCCTCAACAGAATGACGGTCCTCAACAGAACGACCCTCCTCAACAGAATGACCCTCCTCAACAAAATGACGCTCCTCAACAGAACGACGCTCCTCAACAGAATGACGCCCCTCAACAGAATGGCCATCCTCAACAGAATGGCCATCCTCAACAGAACGACCCTCAACAGAACGACGCTCCTCAACAGAACGACCCTCCTCAACAGAACGACCCTCTTCAACAGAATGACGCTCCTCAACAGAACGACCCTCCTCAACAGAATGACCCTCCTCAACAAAATGACGCTCCTCAACAGAACGACCCCCCTCAACAGAATGACCCTCCTCAACAGAACGACCCTCCTCAACAGAATGACCCTCCTCAACAAAATGACGCTCCTCAACAGAACGACGCTCCTCAACAGAATGACGCCCCTCAACAGAATGGCCATCCTCAACAGAACGACGCTCCTCAACAGAACGACGCTCCTCAACAAAACGACCCTCCTCAACAGAACGACCACCCTCAACAGAACGACCACCCTCAACAGAATGACCCTCCTCAACAGAATGACCCTCCCCAACAGAACGATCATCCTCAACAGAATGACCATCCTCAACAGAACGACCACCCTCAACAAAATGACCCTCCTCAACAGGACGACCCTCTTGAACAAAACGACCCTCAGCAGAATGACCCTCCTCAACAGAACAACCCTCCTCAACAGAACGACGCTCCTCATCAGAACGACGCCCCTCAACAGAATGACTCTCCACAACAGAACGACCCGCCTCAACAGAACGGTCATCGTCAACACAACGACCCTCCTCAACAAAACGACCCTCAACAAAACGACCCTCCTCAACAGAATGACGCTCCTCAACAGAACGACGCCCCTCAACAGAATGACGCTCCCCAACAGAACGACGCTCCTCAACAGAATGGTCATCCTCAACAGAACGGCCCTCCTCAACAAAACGACGCTCCTCAACAGAACGAACCTCCTCAACAAAACGACCCTCTTCATCAAAATGACGCTCCTCAACAGAACGACCCTCCTCAACAGAACGATCCTCCTCAACAGAACGACCCTCCTCAACAGAACGACCCTCCTCAACAGAACGACCCTCCTCAACAGAACGACCCTCCTCAACAGAATGACCCTCCTCAACAGGACGACCCTCCTCAACAGAATGCCCCTCCTCAACAGAATGGCCATCCTCAACACCGCGAACCTAATTGGCACTTTTACCGTCGTCGGAACCACCCTCCTCGGCACTCTTGTCCTCATCGGCGCACTTGTCGCACTTTCAAACGCAGTGTAATTATTCTTGGACAGACCATCCCAAGCCGGATCTTTTACATACAACCCAATGAAAACGACTACCCTCCTCAGTTCCGCGACCTTCTTCGAGCCCGTCACCCTCCTCACAATCACGACCCTCCTCATCAGCACGACCCACCTCAACAGAACGACGCTCCTCAACAGAATAACCCTCCTCAACAGAATGACGCTCCTCAACAGGACGACCCTCTACAAAACGATCCTCCTCAACAGGACGACCCTCTACAAAACGACCCTCCTCAACAGGACGACCCTACTCAACAGAACGACTCCCCTCACAACCACGACCCTCCCCAAGAGCTCGGCCCTCAACAGAACGACCCTCCTCAACAGAACGACCCTCCTCACAACCACGACCATCCTCACAACCACGACCATCCTCACAACCACGACTCTCCCCAGCATCATGGCCCTCAACAGCGCTACCGTCCTCAGAATTACTACCCTCCTCGGCGTACTCGTCGCACTTTCAACCGAACCGTATTTACTCTTAGTCCGTCCGTCCGCAGGAATGTCGATGAGGATGATCACCCCGAGAGAGAAAACCGGCCTCCGTCCGAAGACCCTGCTCTGTATCACCACCCTCGTCGGCATTACTACCCTCCTTGGCATCGCTATAGTCCCCGCCTTACCCACGCTACTCGGCATAACCCCCCTTTTCGACGTGTACCCTCTCCTCCGCGTCGCCGCCATGTGAATAACGACCTTCCTTGGCTCAACTTCCTTCCTCGTCATCTCCACAATCTTCGGCATCCCCAGCCTCCTCAGCATCCCCACCCTCCTCGGCATCACCACCCTCCTCGGCATCACCACCCCCATCGGCATCATCATCGTCATCAGCACAATAACCCTCATCGGCGCTCGAGTCGCACTTTTAACCGCAACGCAAATATTCGTAGACACAATCGCGTCCTTTACGCACAATCCAACGATAGCGACAATTCTCCTGAGCACCCCGGTCATCCTCACGACCACGACCCACCTCAACAGCACGACCCTCAACAGAACGACATTCCTCAACACGACGACCCTCAACAGAACGACACTCCTCAACACGACGACCCTCCTCAACGTAACGACACTCCTCAACACGACGACTCTCCTCAACGGAACGACAGTCCTCAATACAACGACCCTCCTCAACGGAACGACAGTCCTCAACACAACGACCCTCCTCAACGGAACGACACTCCTCAACACGACGATCCTCCTCAACACGACGATCCTCCTCAACACGACGACCCTCCTCAACACGACGACCCTCCTCAACGGGACGACCCTCCTCAACGGGACGACCCTCCACGACGCCCTGATCGCACTTTCAACCGCAGCGTTTCTATTACACGGGTCATGTCCAACAGGACCCGTTACGCACGATCCAATGATAGAGACTACTCTCCTCAGCACCGTAGCCTTCATCACAGCCGCTACTCTCCTCACCACAATGACCCTCCCGAGAACAACGACTCTCCTCAGCACCACGACCCTCTTCAGTGCAATGGTCGCAACCGCAGCGTAATTACATTTGGAGGGACCGTCCCCAACGGGGCCTATTACGCACAACTCAACGATAGCGACAACCCTCCTCAGTACCACGACTCTCCTCAGTTCCACGACTGTCCTCAGTACCACGATTCTCTTCAGTTCTACGAGCCTGATCAGCATCACGATTCTCCTCAGTTTCATGACCCTCCCCATTACGACGACCCTTATCAGCACTATAACCCCTCTCGGTGCCCTGGTTGCACTTTCGACCGCAGCGTAATTAATTTTAGGCAGACTATCTCCAAAGGGGTCTGTAACGCTCAACCCAACGACAGCGACTACCCTCCTCAGTACCGGGACCTTTGTCTAAACCACAACCCTCCTCAGCACCACGACTCTTGTCAACAGAACGATACTCCTCAACGGCACGAGTATCAAGAGCATGACCCCCCTGACCACTATTACCCTCCACGGCACGATGGTCGCAATTTCAACCGAAGCGTAATAGTTTTTAGACGGACCGCCCCCAACTGGGTCTTTTACGCACAGTCCAACGATAGCGATTATCCTCCTCAGCATCATGACTCTCCACAACAGTACGACCCTCTTCAACAGTACCACCCTCTTCAACAGTACGACCCTCTTCAACAAAACGACCCTCATTACCAGCACGACGCTCCTCAACAGTACAACCGTCCTCAGCAACATGACTATCCTCAACTGCACGGCCCTCCTAGGTACCACCACCCCCTTCAGCACTACCACCCTCAGCACCATCACCCTCCTCACCACCACGACTGTCCTCAACAGAACAACTCCCCTCAGCCCCAGGACTTTCATTTTCACGATCACACTTATCAGCGCTACTACGACCCCCATATCCACGACCACACTTATCACCACTACGACTTTATTCATCGCTTCCCTCATCTTCACGACCATTCTTATCAAGGCGACGACCCTCATCATCACGACCACAGTTATCACTATCGCTGCCGTCTCCCCCATTACCACGATATTCACGAGCAGTGGTATTGTTATCACAACCACGAGAGTCCGAGAGTAGTCCTACACGAGGAGCCCTTCCCGGTCATATTTAATAATAATAGTTCATGTGGACCTTAATAATTATAAATTGAGTTTTATTATGTCTTCTCAGGTACCACTGTAAAAAAAAACCTCTTGCAAAAATTATGTAATCAACTGATAATGTTGAGTTCCGGGAAAAGTTTAATAATAATAAATGCTTCAACTAATATATTATGGTTCCGTAGATAAATTACGACAGTGTGGTTAAGGGTGAAAATAAATGATTAAATTGCAATACCTTATTGCGTTGAATTTAAAGACTGACTGTAGCATGTGGATTCAAAATCGGTGTTGTAAGGAAAGAAGGAATGTATTTTAATTCATTTAACGAATTTTTTTGTTATTGGGTGGGTTTTAAACCCGCGGCTATTCATGCTTGCGGCTTGCGCTAGAGGAAAATATTACATCCGGTGATTTTCCTACCGTTGGGGGATACTCGAGGTCGCGAGGGGTACAAAAGTCTTTCAACTAAACGAGCTCAGCTTGGCTGATTGGATGATGAAATGTGTGGCGGCACAAGCATGGGCCTATACATCGGCCACATGACAATCTGCGACTGTCGGAACACTGTTCCAGTATCTTGTGCCGCACAAACGTATTCAGTATGAAATTAAAAGATGAAAAATAAGTACTAATTATACCAAGTGGTAATTATACCATAAATAATTACATTGGAGTGTCGGTTTTTTGCGAAGATGGGAACACAAAGTGATGCTGTCGTCACCCAGCCGCGAGTCACAGACGCATAAACGAACAGTCAATCTACGGAACCTTTATATTTAAATTGTAAATTATACGTAGAAGACTAGGAATCGGACAATTTACTTAAAAAGTAATAAAATTCTCGCACACACTGTATATAGGCTTTATTAGCACTTTTGAATTGTCCGATTTTTATTGTTTTTGAAGTGATGCTTCACAATATAGTTATTTTTCTATACAAATCGCGTCATTTATCTCTAAAGTATTGTTAATAAGATGAATGACCTGTATTTTTCGCAGCAAATTGACTTTCGTAAGAAAGTTTGCTGTCACTTTAGGATTAAACGGAGGTGGAAGAAATTTGATGTTAATAAAAGAACTGCCGTAGTTCGATGTGAATAGAGAGGAAAGAAGTCGTTGTCTTTGTGTTGTACTGGGGAAATAAAGTAAGACGATGTTAGTCGGGAGTGAAGTGTATTGTGCAGTGATAGAGACACTATTAGTGACACAGTGAACACTGGATTTAGGATATAATACATGTATACCAAATAAGAACATTATTGATGTATCATTATGAACACATTTTATGTATCCGTATCAATTTAGTAATAACATGATTAAAGGATCCATTTCGGCGACCTAGCATTCAACTTTACACGTAGGCCTATTCATTATATGGGATATTTAAGGTGTGTCATTCGATGTGTTCAATGGCTTACGCCAAATGTAATTTTGTTATAATAAACATTTTCACAGGCTCTAGGACCTTTAAACTTTTACGTAGTTACTATCTTTAAAATATATATTAACTCCAGAACTAGTGAAAATTGTTATTACAAATTCCATTGGTGTTTTAGTAATATTTATTACTCTGTATAATCCATAAGTAACTATCCCTGAAGTGTATTTCTTACATACGTATATTGTAATAATTGGTGTTTTGTAAACTGTTTAATATCATGTTTATGTACGAAAATAGTGATTGTCAATTTGAAATGTAGACCTAAGTCAATAATTTTTACTTTTATTCACATTTATGACATATTTTAATGCAACTTGAATAGTAACAATTCAACTTTGAATGTAAATTGTCTAACTCAGCTAAAATATTTACAGTTGCTACTGTGACGCAAAACTCGTAGTTAGGTCTTCTTTTTATGACATTTTCAAGTCCGACTAAGTAATTATTCCGCGCATAAGTCATTAACCTAGTCATTGCCTTGAAGCCCTCTCTTGAGCGTAGGCCGAACGATGTCGTCGCGATGTCGCCATACTTAAGGCGGTGACTAGTGCCTTGCGCGCAAATTAGCGGTAAACAATATGTAATATGCATTATCTTAATCTATAGTTATTTCAAGCTACAGTCCCATCAAGCTATAGAAGCAATAGGTTTTGATGGTTTGTGGCGTCTTTAGTTAATTGATTCTTAAACTGCGTAATAATACTCGTAGTTAGGCAACGTAATGCCAAATATTTTATTCAAATATATTTTAGGACATAGGTCACGTTTTACTGATTAATATTATTATTCCTATTATGGTATAATATTATGATTAATCTTCATATTTACTGGGAAATAGAGACAGTTTTACTAAATGTGTGTTGTCTTGCTAAGAGATAACCCGTGTGTAGCGGACCTCTATATTAAACGGGGAATAAGTTGCATTAGACGCCCGTGCCGCTTCTATATTCTGTTTTGCCCGATAATACGTATATCACGCAGTATTAGAGTTATATTGAACCTTTTAATATTGAATAATGCGTTCACGATGAACACCTTATATTTAACATTTATATTATTGGAAGTAATAAATAAGAATGGGAAATACCCTAGTAATCGATGTTAGCAATAGGCACAAGTTATATCGAGTGACAAATCACCTGTAATATGGGTTGGAATAGTTTCAAATATGAATTCATTCGTATTTTTGTAATAGATACCTTAAATAAAGGTTTTAGTTTAGTTTCGAACAGCCACCATACATTTTCACGCATAAAGCGCCATCTAGGGGATCCTCTACATCTAATGAACGAGGTTGCTTTCGGTTCGCCTCTTATTGTACAGACCCTTCCGGCTCGGGTTCTAAAATAAAGTTACTGTACCTTCACAGAGGGCGCTAGTTATCCCGAATTTGATTTCGACGAGCTTTTTACTTTGATTGCTATCAGCAGATTACTTCAACTGACGGTTATGTAATTAGATGTCGAATTATACCTCATCATGGCGGATTTCTTCTTGGCGGAAATAGTACAAAAAAAAGGATAATGCATCTCTGTCGTACCATCTAGCACTGCGCTCGGACTTAGTTTATCATCAACAATCATTCCGGAGTCGTAGGCGATAAGGAAAGCTGGTCTTTCGTTTTATTTGAATCGCAAAAGTGTTTTTTTTATATTTGTAGGATTATTTGAAAGTTAGCCATAGGGTAGGTTCTGGATAGGTTCGCACTTTAGAAGTGAGGTCTCGATTGTCCAAGGGCGGGCGAGGCGCATCCGAGAGGCAGTCACGTATGCTAGCGGGCTTGTCTCTCTTCTCGTGAAGAAGGCGTGCTTACTGCCCAGGATACAATTCCAGACAGCGTTCAGTTAAGGACAGTCGCACGCACGCGTCGCCAGCTCTTCATCGGCAGTCACGAATAATTTAGTTTGTTAAGTTATTAATTACGGCTTCCTATTTTAAGTAATATTAAATAATCAATAGACAGTTTTAAGTTTGTAAGTATATTTTTTTTTGCGTTATTTGATGATTTTATGTTATTATTTAGGTTGTGACCGCTGCCACGTTTTGCCGTTGGTTTGTACATATTGCTCGATTGATAATAATTATGTTCGCCTTGATGTGTAGACGCATTTGGTTCTGGGGTACGATTTTTTAATCTCACATGTAACAAATATCCGCACAATGACTGTCGTTAAAAAAATCATTCAATGAAAATCCCACTTTTCGCAAGTTCAAGATTCAAGCCAGGCGAGTTTAAAATTGGTGACATTAAAAAATCGGTCCGTAGACATGAAATTCCTTTATTGTTATTTTTTATATCTGTAACAAATTAGACTTGACGAGGGGTACCCAAATGCGCACTTCACATAGTCATTAGGTGTGTAAACTATATAATTGTAGGTACTTTTGTAATAGTAATATCTGAACATTACAATAAATATGTAATGTATGTTTGGGGAGCAAAACTAAATTATCGTGTTGTACAGACGTTATTGTGCTTTTGATATTATGATGTTAAACTTTAGTAAAATGATTCACATGAATAATCGTTTACTATGAAATAATTTTAGCTTTGTTCCTCAATAAAGACGGCCATCAAAACAATATAATGTCTTTTATTTTAATATTCCTCTGTTCCTAGTTACGGTTTTGTATTATTATAAACCTATTTAGGTACCTTTACTTATTTAGGTATAAACGTGCCAACTTTCAGCTCTGCAGGAAAATGATTGGCATAAAACGGACAGACTGACTTGACGATACTATTTTATCAACTCATTGTTGATTATGGAATCAAATTTAGATTTTAGTGTTTGTTTATTAGGATTACATTTTCGCGAGTCATGTTATCGTAGAATATACATACTATAGGTAAACATCGCATGAAACTCGACTCCAAAATGTTATGTTTTACTGGATCTTATCACTGAGCGAGCATGTCTATTTATCCATGTTACGCTGGTGTAAAACTACTGTGTGATATTGGCACCCGCCGTTTATAGGTTAAGGTGCGGCGGAAAGTTTCCTTGGTAAAACGTAGTGATCACAGGTATGCAGCGCTCGCTAGTTACACCAGTGTAGCTGGGCTATGCTTAGTGATAGCACGAGTAGTGAAACAAATACTGACCACGGCCTGTAGCCACCATGCACCGATTTGTGACTTCATTGGTTTTGCTTATTCATAGTTTTTTGGACTGGTCGTCGTGTTTCATGTTAACGTAGTACTAGTTTATTTATATGTAGATGAATCCAGGTAGGTAACTTGAGAAAATGGAAACTAATTTGTTTACTATCTCGTATAATGTAATTATAGTGAATGTTCGTCTTATAACCATGTAAACGCGTATCGTTTAACCGGGCGGAGTTAAAACTTTGTTCAGTTGTTGCCATTAGTGTGGATGTTTCTGGCGTAGCGCCATTAACGCACTAGTAGGTGGAGCTCAGGTGGTGGTGATATTACGATTGAGTTGATAATGTTCCGTTGTTGGTACTTACGAGTGAGTTACTGCCATAGTACCATCGACGTACAAGAGGAGGCGCGCGGGTGTATCGGATAATAAATAATGATCCGTTTTACACTATCAATTTTGGAATCCATCAATAATATAGCGATACTGTCAATACCATCAATAAATGGATCACGATATCGAGTATCGCGTCATATTATTGATAGTATGATGGGCCTCATTTGTTCGCGTTCGCGCATCATTGAATTAAAACAAAAAGTTACGGGTCACAGCTAGTTGGATATAAAATAATGGTTATCAGAAGGTGTTCATGGGTTCTGGTATAACGGCTCCGATGGTGCGAGGTACCTTGCTCAGGAACACGTGGCGGTGGCCCTGGCCTGGCAGGCCGCAGCGGCCATCGGAGGGCGAGTAGCGGCCCACGCCCGGCCACACCAGCACTCGCTGGTACCCGGGGCCCTTGTCGTAGGTGCTGTGGAAGGGTCGCTTATTCTGCTTGATAGGGGGCGGCTCCACGTCCTCCGGGTAGTGGGTGGGCCCCGCGTCTTGCGGCCGCCGGTAGCACATCGTCAGGTCTACCAGCGCGCCACGGCTTCTGTCCTGCACATCCATGTTAGTCTTATTCATCTCGCCGAAGTGCGTCTTTTTGTATTTCTCCATGCACCCTTGCAAGGCTATCGGCCACGTAGTCGCGTAAACCGTATTCGTACTAAAATGGTTTTTGATAGTGCTGCCATCTCGTTTCCCGGTGAATAAGTCGTAAGGGCCGCGCCGGGATACAAGCTTCTTTGGTTTCTCCGCTATAGATTCTTTGTCCACGATCCTGTACCGGTCGGGGGCCAGAGACCACTTCGGTACGGTGTCCTTGAACCTGCAAGGTTCTTCTCTTTCCATGGTCGGCCTGACGGAGTGCGGACCGTGCGGGGCTTTGAAAGGGTGTTCTTTGTAGTAGGTCCCAGGACCGGGAAGACAGTTCTTTGCGAGGCGAAATCGTGGCGTCCTCCCAAAGCCAACGTTATTGCACGCGGGCGTGTATTTAGCCGGCCATTCTACGTAGTGCCACGCCGGACCCAGTACGGAATTTCGGTAACGCCTGTATGCTAGAATTTTTTGGTTTCTGTAACCTAAGTTCTCAGCCCAGTCTTCGAGTTCCACCTTACTCCTCCACGGGTCCTTATTTGTTTTCTTAATCCTGCTGGCTTCACATAACGTGCCTTGGGGGAGCGGGTGGTAAAGGCAGGGGTCGCAGCCGCGGTCCCTGGCGGTGTACATCCCGCTGGGGTCCAGTGAGGGATGCACGCTGATCACGCCGAAGCGCTTCGAACTCGACCCGAACGCGGCCTCGGTTTTGAATATCACCATTGTGATATGATTCAGTGAAATAATCCAAATTATTCGCAAAAAAGGAAAAAGTACATTATTTTTTCGCAAAAACTACATTACATTATGATCCAAGTTAATATTTTTTTAACACTGTGGCTTTACTGACGTTGACAGAGCTGAGGACAGGTCCAAATTCCGAAGAGTATACAATACTCTTTAGAGTTTGTTTGAGCTACGTTTTCAAACTCCTTGACGTCCTCATTTTTTTTTGTGTTTCCTCCACTACTGGGATTACGTCTCGTCGTCGTCTCTACATCAATGGTTTTTTCAAAGAGTTTGACTAAAACGTTTTCTCTTTTTTTATATAAGGCCGTTTTATAGAGGTTAGATCGTTTGCTATCACTTTATGATACTTATAAAATGCGGGATCTCCTGTGAAATTATTCACTTTATCCACAAAATATCGGCACATCTGCGCGCTTTAGCCTCCGCTACAAAAAGCCACGCTTCGGCCGAGGTCGGCCAACGCTATTGTTTTATGAATAGGTTTTCAACGTAGATGCCGCTTTTGTATTATTGTCTAGCGTTTCAACTGTCTACTTTTTAACCGACTGTTCATAGAATGGTTCCATTACAAAGTGTACTAAAAACAGATAACTGTTTTTTGTACTTTTTTGGGATAACCCTAAAACGCCTACGGTATTATCGACCGATAATGACGTGTCAGTGGGCAATAGTCTTTACTACTTAGGTTAGTATAGACGCGGCTCTAATTCTTAGAAAAGTTCCCGTGCTGGAAATATTTAAGGGTTTCGACGCTCATCCGATATCGATTAGTTAATCACACTTTTCCTGGAATTTCTGACCAAGGAAGCAATAGTACCTTTATTGGTACCAATTCCCTTCGTATAAACTAAAACTGCTCGGTTTATAATCTTTATATTTTGATGTATTGCGTGCCCAATTACAATGCTTACCTCAGATTTTGAGTTACCAAACAGACAAACCCCTATTGCGATCGGTTCTCTATTTTTACGCGATACGAACACAAACTATCTAATACGGTCTATGCCTTACTGCTTATCACTCGAGCAGTAAAGAAAGACGTATCGATAGTAATGTATTTTTTTTAAGTCCGCTATTACGGTGCAACGTCCTATACAAACAATACATATATTACGTTTACAGACGGGGCCCTGGCGCATGGCGGCTAGACAATATAAAAAATAAATGATGCCGACGCTGCTTGATAATTATTTGAGTCGAGGCACCCACGTAACATACTATCTAGCTATTATTTATTTGATGGTCCCGTACAGGTGCAACGAGACTGAAATAAAAAATAGCAAATCGTGTGCACCACATAAAGGACATCAACGCGCTCTCCCGACTCGTTCACAAACGCTTTCGTGACTTGGGTACAGTTAGTAATTAAATGAAATACGCTAGATTCATAAACAGATCTAGCTAAAACATGCACTGCAATAATACGAAATCGGATTTTCATAAAAATTCACTAGCAGAATTTGCCAGGTGCAATTAAATTGTGCAGGTACCCACCCGGACGATTCTAAAATTATTTCGAATCCATTTAATGAAATGCCCACCGCTCTGCAAAATAAAAAAAAAATAAAAAAAATATAATAAATTAAAAAAAAGTTAGTATTTTATCGAACTATGCTGTCCAAAGTTTTGCATAAAGTTTCGCTCGGGTTAATGAACTATCGAGGGCGGGTGGGGCGAGTGCCGCGTCGCAGGCTAGGCGCTGCGTGCGTAGCGCGGAGCAGAATCGTTGCGTGACTTTGGTTCTTCCGAATTAGGGGAACTGTTATGAGGGGGGCAAACTGACTTTACCATTTTGGACATTTACCCACGCGTAAGCATTGCCAGTCAGGGAATTTCAAAAATCGATGGAGAGAGCGCGTGCGTTCCGCGCGCCACGGCGTCTCGTGTCGCACCCGAGCCGCCGTCCCAACCGCACGCCCCCACACGCGCGTCGTCGCGTCTTTTTTATCCTTAAATGGCGTACTTTATAACTGTTGCCACCACCACCTGTTGACACAAAAAACCTTCCTGGACCCTTGACTAACCTCCTAAAATCTGGCTCCACCAGTAAAAACCGTTAAAAACAATTCTAACTAATATTTTCCGTGCGCCGAAAGTCTTTGCGAAGTTTCGAATACCGCGCAGTTCTCGCGCCGGAACTGCGGGCCGATTTGTGTGGGATTATTTACTGAGCGGCCCCCTCGGTGAAAATAACAACTGACTCTGGGTTTGGGGTTACCTGGTGTGGAGTGAATTTTTTGTGTTGCCGTTTTACCTGAAAAAAATGTGAACTACAAGTGACACGCGGATACATCACGTGAGTGTTGACGAAATATTCTTACTTTACCGTTGCCTTTCATTCTTATATAATATATAGTAAAACAATAGAGGAAGGCGTTAAATGCGTTCCGTAGCCGCTTGATAAGGGTGTTATGCTATTTTAATAAGATCTAGCACTTGTACTGCCTCCGTCAACTTCGCCGGTTATTGGAATTTCAACGGAAAGTGCTAAGCGTTGTTTTATATTTATTTATTTAGTTCTTATAAATATAAAACAACATATTTGTACTTCCAAATTATAACATAAATCATTTTACAGTTTAATAAAAAATTGAACTAAATAATATTTATTTGGGTCTACTTTTTTTTAAATTAAATTTGGTGTGTGTAAAGCTGGAAACGTTTTAACAATATTAACGCCATAGGAATAATAAATAAAACTAACAATGAAAAATAAAAATACAGACAACGTGCGATTGAGACGATGAGTTAGAAAAAATTGTGATTCCACCCGCGCGTCTGGCATCTCCACGCATTATGTAGGTATAATGCTTACCTACCTACGAGACGATGCGGTGCGGAGCTGCGACGGTGGTACCAGCTTTGCCTATTTAGGGTTACCCTCTAAACATACATATAGCTACAGTACCTTATTGTAACATTATGAAGAGAAAAAAGAAAGTGTGCTTTAGACCCGATCACATTTTTCGTAACGCATTCACCAGCTCACTCCCCTAGTCAAGCGTGCGTAAAGAAGGTAAACATCAAAAATTTTAAAAATATCTAGAAAAAAAATTACTGTTTTATTTGTTTTTACCATACTGCCCTAAGGAGGGTTAACTTATAACGATTAATAAATATTAACAACGCGTTACGATTACGTACATAGATACCCCTCCCCTATCCTTAACTAGGCTTCCCTATATCAGGAACTCAGGAATTACGAGGCCCATGGTACCATAAGCACCCAGACTTGAGCAAATACATGTGGTTCACACAAATCTTTGCCCGGCGCGGGAATTGAGCCTACAACCTCATCACCAAAGCCAATCGGCTCATCACGACGGAGCGATGAGCCACGGATAGGCAGCCTTTTGATTCTTACAGGTAATCTTTGGATTGATTTCTGCATTTTCTTACAAGCAACCTTTGGATGGACAGGAATGGATTGGTAATGTATGTTACTTTGGATTACGGATTTAGATTAATGAGGTCTGTATCTTTGAATTCGTCATCATGAGAGTGACATAGGCTACATTGGCTGTCGGGTTTGGTTTGTTGTTTTTAACACTTCGACTTTTAAGCCGTCTAGCCACGGGTGCGGCTCTGCACGCGCCATAGTATTATCCCATACAACAAACACAACAGTTGTGTGTTGTCGTACTCGTGGCAAGTTATGAAAAACACGACAGTTGTGTTTTCAGCAGTGAACGTGTTAAATAAGTATAAATATTTACTTACCTACCTGACACCAAATAAGATATTATTGACGAAGTCTTATTTAAGTAATATACGGAATTTATGGAATGAAGTAACTTTATCAAATACAACTTTTACTATTAGTTTATTAGATTACCTACCCACATAAAAGCTAGATATATTATTATAAATAACTAGCTGTACCCTGCCACGCTTCGCTGTGGCACTTCGCAAATTCGCTGAAATGTCACTGAAGAAATAAATAGGTATAAACAATCCTTGATGCGGATTATATATCATGCTAAAATTTCAGAACTTTTTGAGTTTTTGAAGCGTACACAAACCAACATAACATTTATATCTTATATCTTTAAATGAGCAATTCTTGTATATATATATAATAATTGGAATCTCGGAATCGGCTCCAACGATTTTCATGAAATTTAGTATATAGGAGGTTTCGGGGGCGATAAATCGATCTAGCTAGGAATCATTTTTAGAAAATGTCATAAAAAAAAATACCGAGCAAAGCTCGGTCATCCAGGTACTAAGTTTAAAATGCTGTTTACGTAAGCCTGCGAACTTCAGCAGCGCACCAAATGGAAGAACCTTCAGGCTAACCAATCAGTTCTCATCAGAGATAAAAGCACCCACCTATAAATATATTTGTTTTTTTACATTAATAAGCATGTAATAAAGTGTAGGTTTATGCAATATTATTACAATACGTTAAATAAAATTGAGTAGGTACCTACTTAACTTATTTTGGAAATATTTACTGAAACTCTAAATAGAACAATAACACTGCTGAGCCGTTTTGCTTGTCTAGCCACGGGTGCGGTCCTGCGCGCGCCATAGTATTTTCCCATACAACAAACACAACAGTTGTGTTTTGCCGTACTCGTGGCCACTTATGAAAAACACGACAGTTGTGTTTTTACAAAGGAATAAACGAAATAAACAAGAATCATAAAGTTCTTAATATATGAAAAGGCCCTTGGGAAGAATTTTTGCTGTTTATCCAGGATTTGACGGAACCTGTAGAGTTGCTGACAGAAGAAGCAGAAAGGGCATCCTGAGACAAGCAATAAACAAAATTTGCCCTCTTCTGGATTCACAATTATAGAAATTTTACTATTGGAAGAGGTGGAGGTTGTTTAGGCAAACAAACATTTTATGCTCAGCAAAATATTACAAAACCCAAAAATAGGTATTTTTACTGCTTTATAAGGTGAGTGCAAAACACTATTTTAATTACACTAACAAGGAATTTGGGGATTGTAATTGTACCACTGAATAATTAATTGATTAGGCACTAACTTTGGGCTGCGATTTTGTACGAGTATATGCGGATCGGAGCGGCTGGAGGCAGCTTGCGGACGTGGTTGGCAGGAGTCAGGATCCTCAACTAAGACGGAACGATTGAGGGTTGAGATGATGAGGAGCATGCAATATCGCAATGTGTGACGTCATTAAGCTTGTGGTGCAATTTTTAGGCCATACTATATTTTTTGTTGGTGTTTCGAAGTTGTGTACTGTCACGAATTAAGTTGGTGAGTAATGTTTATAGTTAAATATTTGTATTCATGTTTGCATAGTTGAATTGCTTTGTCGTAAACTCTAGAAATTGTTCCCGACCTTTGCATTTCCCAGGCCATCCATCAAACAAATCAATGAACCATTATGTTCAGGTTCAGTTGCCTATAAATTGATCCGACTCAGTTTTTTAACACTGACTGCTGAGCCGTTTTGCTTGTCTAGCCACGGGTGCGGCTCTGCGTGCTCCATAGTGTTTTACCGTACAACAAACACAACAGTTGTCTTTTGCCGCACTCGCGGCATTTTGTGAAAAACACGACAGTTGTGTTCTCAGCACTGAACGTGTTAAAAATAAGTTTATTTTATGTACAGACATACATAAAGTGCACCCGTGGCCAATGTCCGTAGCCTATAGAACAGACATAACTGCAGTTAGAAAATCTTGCGCGATCGGCACTAGGATGGGTGACCGGCTGCTAATTATGAATGATTCTGCAACCTGTTATTCCTTGTTATCCCTGATGGTATCAGAACGCCGCCGCTGCTGCAGATTTAGGTCCTCTGCTACCCTTGAAATATTACATTTATATATATAAGCGCAGGCCCCAGTTTATCGCTATAAAATATCACAGTCATGCTCTTTCCTAGTGTTCAAACTATCTCCATACCGAATTTCATCAATATCGGTTCAGCCATTTTGTCGTGTGAAAAGGGAGCAACCACACACAGTGACAATTACTTTTTCTTTTATAATATTAGTTGGATCATTATCAACCCAAATCTGCCCACTGTTAAGCACGGGTGTCATCTCACATTTGTGAAGAGGATTAGGCTTTCATCCATCATGGGGGCCCGGTTCGGATTGGTGGATAATATACCTATCTCCGAAATTATTCTCGGTAGGTATATGGGCTTTCTCACAATGTTTTCCTTTTCCGAAAACATTAGGTACGTGCTCGTACTGGTATTTGAACTCATGCCACGACCAACTCCTTGGAAGGTCAATTTTCTCCAACTTGGCCAAGACCGCTTCTCTATATATATTGTAAAGATATATATATATTAGGCAGGTATATTTAATTTTACAAAGGGGTAAGGTTTGTGAAGCGTTACGAGGAATTATTTCACTAACTGGAAGCTGATATTGGATTTACGCGGATGACAACGCGTTGTTAATTACATTTTGAAATTTTTGTTACTTAAATTATTATCAGGTTCGAATATTAATCAGTTAATTTAATGAATTAATTAACCATCAACCTCCGTGTAGCCTTATCAAAATCACTAAAAGCAATATTTCCCAGATTGTAAATTTTATATTTGTTGTGTTTTGCTTTGAAATTTACATTAACGTTTTCCGGAAAGTGTATGATGATAGTGTATGATGAATTCCAGAAAATATTTTCTCGCTCATTTTACCTTATGACGTACCGCGCTCCGCAGCTGCATTCGCGTTGACTATGATAAAAACCTGTACATGATGATGACAAAATAATGTCATATATTATATTGCAAAGCCTAAAGTATTCAGGTACATAATTCGTCATAATCTGTTCTACAGTTTTGGTGTGATCGAGAACTTAATAAAAGAAAACACCATAAAATAAAAAAACAATCAAAATTTCGCTATTTTTGTATTATAGTTGGAGATAACTTTTTTATAGTGGTAAGTATATACTTATCTCTAATCAAGACAAAAACGGGTCTAAATAGCGGTCACTTTTTTTGACCTAAGTACATAATACTAGATTAGATTCGTCAAATTTGTTATCTCAACCGATTAACGCGCCCCGATGACATCGACCAAGAATAGACAGAGGGGTAATTGCGAGAATTAATTTCCAGTTAACGTTCTAAATTATTCTAAAGTAGGTATACCTACATAATGGCATTGCATAACACACAGGGCACTTTCTCATGTGAAGCCACAAGGTGCAGTTATGACGGCTATATTTTCTTTATCCGTCCGGTCACACCCACTCAACTCTACGACATAATTTATGAGCGCGCGGCACAGGTAGGTACTCTATGCCACTGAACTGTAGTACTATCTATTCTGTGCTGAAGTCGCTAAGCAGTTCTCCGACGACTCGTTAGCGATACTGATGCATTCGCGAGAACGTGCAAGACTGCAACTGAAATCCAACTAAACAAAACGTGGAAGTTATATGCTTCGGTTTTTTTATTTGACTGAGTGGAGCAAGGCGTTCACCTGGTGGTAAGCGCTACGCCCACCCATAACAGTTACAGTGCCACCCACATCTTTGCATTGCATAATCCTACGCGGCACTGCACATATAATATAGAAAAAAATAAAAATAAGTCGACTGAAAGTAAGTATTAGGCACCAAAAGTGCACCAAAATCCATTCTTCCATTTTGGAGCTGCACATTCACAGTTATAATATGAGCGGGATAACCTAATACGCGGAGCACCCAGCCACACACGAGTAATGGTGAACATTTCCCTCGAATTCCAGGTATATCCCGGTTGGAATCCGGATGCGGCCCGGCGGCGGCGGCTCGTCGACAGGATGCGTTGCCATCCCGAACCAGACCTCGTAAGCGAATATTCAATCGAGTGGGTGGAATCTTATAGGGTTGTTGCTACAGCAATTTTAACAAAACGCTGGAATATTAGTGATGTATCGTTTATAAATGATAATAGGGAATACTAACAGTTCGAGATGGCTTGCTGTGGTATTTGCATGTACTTACCTCCTACGTACCTAAGTATTATTCTATAACGTTTTTAATCAAAATTTCCAAATTGTAGTCTCACCTAGTCAGGTAGTGTAATTAGGCCACAGTCCACGTTACGTTTCAGTTAAGTGGAGGATTCTCATCTGAAACTTCCCGGGACATGTTTTGTTTGTGTTTGTAAGTATCATTTTTTCGAACACGCTAACGAAAACATAATGATTGATAATACACGTAACAAAGAAATACAAATACGTGAAAAAGAACACGCGCTGGAACGGTCATTAAATCGCTTACAATATTCACTTGCCCCTAATATAAATATCGATATTTCGATAACATCGGACTGTAGTGTCCCTCCCTAGCCGTCGGCCCGTTGCCTAATAACATCCGAGTTAACACAATGGCACTATGTTGTCAGCTAATTGGTTACAAGCATCGACGAACGAAAACAATACAGTCGATCCGCTTTCAGAACGACAACCAAAAAGCTAGGTCCGCTTATAGGCAATTGTTTTTATTGTCCTAAACGTTTCTTCGAGGCTGTTACCGAATTTCGCTGTAAAATATTTTTGCGTGTCGAAATATCGTATGTTGTTTGCGTTCCTTTGTGGGTTTCGGTGTATTGTCTACATTTGATAGCTAACAAGCAGTCTAGTACTGTCAGTTACTTGATACATTTGCGTTAATTTATCGGGGAAGGGAACCTGTTTGCATATTTAATGGTTAACGCCGCATTATCCAGTGATGGCTTGGAGATCATAACGTATTCATGATTGCGTCGGCATAATTCGTACCTGCCTCGTAGGGATGCAGACGAATGGAATGTGTGCCCGCTGAACCGACCGGTGGAAGCTCTAATTTCTGGTACAGATGCTGACGTAACATATACAGTCTACTAGTATATTTAATCTATATACTAATATATAAAGCTGAAGAGTTTGTTAGTTTGTTTGAACGCTAGGATCTCAGGAACTACTGGTTCGAATTGAACAATTCTTTTTGTGTTATATAGTCTATTTATCGAGGAAGGTTATAGGCTATATAACATCACGCTACGACTAATAGGAGCGGAACATCAATAAAGAATGTGGCAAAAACGGCGAAAATATATTGCTTTTAAGAGAGTTATTGCGGGAAAACTTTAATTATGCGGGTAAAACCGCGAGGCGCAGCTTGTTTTATATATATATATATATATCATCTATATATATATATATATATATATATACTATAGCACTCCACTCAATCGTGACGTTGACCGCAAACTGGCCAGACTGCTGTCTACCTGTCTATATATATATATATATATATATATATATATCAGTCAATAATGTGAAAATACTGCTGACGTTGTCGGTTGCCGTTCCGATCTGAATAGACGATCGGAGGCCTTAATTGTTTTGGTGTTGGCTCAACCGCACTATTTCTGCATTTAGCCAGTTTCAAGTTACAGTTCAAAGTTTACCGTATAAACCGAGTTTCAGACAGGTAGACAGCAGTCTGGCCAGTTTGCGGTCAACGTCACGATTGAGTGGAGTGCTAAATGCTTTATTGAAGCTTTCAGGGCAGTTTTGCTAAATAACACTTCTTTTGTGTTTGTTTGGGTCATGGAATTTATCTACAGCCGTGTATTTTCATCCCACTAATAGTTATTTTTAATCTAATAGGTATCTGTAGTGTTCGGTATAAAAAGTGTCCTACGTTCTATTCCAAGATCGAAGATATCTGTAGTGTTCGGTATAAAAAGTGTCCTTCGTTCTACTCCAAGATCTAAGGACTACTAAATAATAATAGTGAGATACATAAGTACCTACGAGTAAATGGCCTCATACGGCTGCTGTAGGCGATTTAAGCTGCTTAGTTCTGTGTTTATATTTTACCTATAATAACACACGAAGAAATAAAAGTAAGAAAAAAAACTCACACGTTGCATTTTCAGTCTCTGCCAAATACCCCGAACAGAAGTTTGTTAACGTAATTACTAACTGTAGATAGGTTCGAATTTTTTACTCTTATAATCTTATAATAGGGGTACCGCGTGACATCTACAGGTCACATCCCTATTCCAGTTGCTTCTGATCTATTAAACACGACACTAATGTACCTAAGTGCTTGCCTAATTGATGAATACACGCGTACATTAGATAGTAATGGAATAAAGGTAAAATATTAATGAGTATCACGCGAGTGTCCACCGAATGGTCTTAGCCAGCCGCGTAAGCCATCAAATACCTTATTATTTACATGCGTGAACTATCAGTCATGTACAGAACTGTAAGTCTCACGTTTAAGTCGGAATTAACCCGGTGACCTAATTCACCGGCGTTTAGGTACCTAATTCTCGAGAGACTTGTCATCAAAGCCTTTTGATTAGATCAACCGTATGCCTCCAATATCGACCTTCATTTAGGATAATAATGTATTGAAAGTAGGCATAAATAATGCACTTTTACAAATCAAACACTTATTATTTAAAAAAAAATAGAAAAAGAAAAGAAATATGATCCACTAAACTAATGATTAACGGATTATGGTTTGAGATTGAAAAAGGAAATAACCCTTCCAAGTAGTGACTTATATGCCTGAATCTCGCATAGGAAGAAGAAAACCCGTTAACTCTACCAGTAATTCGGAAATCGCCCGTCAGAGAAGATAACACCAAGAAACACTACGGCGACGTATTTTTTTAAATTTTCGTTATTAAATTTTTTTTATGCCCAATATACAATATAAAAATAATCTATTATAATGACAATATTAATATTATAATTTAACATCATACTTACAAGTGCCAATAAGATGCTTCAAAATAACAAATTTACCAAGAAAAAAAAAAAACACCCAGAAGCAGTAATTAACATAATTATTGAGATACTACGATAATTATGTTAACTTATGTTTATATTGAAGTACAAGGTAAAAATTATCTATTCTAATAGCAATATTATAGAATCATATTTACGATTGAAAATAAGATCTCTCAAAATAACGATTTTACAAAAGATTATAAGTAAATAAAAAGAAACAATAGATTAACATTTCTCGTATTAACACGTTCACTGATGAAAACACAACTGTTGTGTTTGTTGTATGGGAAAACACTATGGAGTGTGCTTGACAAGAAAATCGGTTCAGCAGTCCAAGTGTTAAATAGCATTTTAACTTTAACTTTACAGCAATCTTGCCCGGTGCCTGAAATCAAATAATTGTTGAAGAACTCATTCCAATGAACGAGCTTTAATGCAGGTGGCCGGCAAAAAGCCGGTCAAGAAACTTTTCTTTTATTATTTATTGACTCGATTCGGTAGTATTTCGTTGGCACAGAACACCCTTTTTTGACCTTTGGACTTCTGAGACAACAATGATACGCTATTTAGATACACCCAATTAACGCAAATCAAACATATGTTAAAATAGTTTTAGTACCACTAGTTTTAGGAGAGTCTCTTTAGCTTGGACAGATTACCTAAATTGGCGTTAAATCGTATAATAAGTAAATCACCACGAATAAGAAAAGTCTTTTGACGTCTTTCGCAATAACGTAGAAGCAATATGTTTAGTCTTGCACTTTTCTTCGCTAATGCGTCTCCCAGGTAGGTGTGTGTGCGTGGTAGTCAGTAACTTACATTAAATTCTCGGCGGTGATGTGCGACATTGCAAACCAACACGTAATTGCACTTTAGCTTTTAGTGACATTTGAATCCTTTGACGTCAAATGAGTGCTTTTGCGCTAGCTGACCTGTGCACATCAAAGGGCGGCAGGGCAGGGGCTTTTAGCTGCGTACTTATCAAATCGAAATCCCTACTCCCCCCTACTTATATTATAAATGCGAAAGTAACTCTGTCTGTCTGTCTGTCTGTTGCTCTTTCACGCCTAAACTACTGAACCGATTGAAATGAAATTTGGTACGGAGATAGTCTAGAGCCTAAGAAAGGATATAGGGTACTTTTTAATGCGAAAAAAGCATTGTAAGGGTTTGAAATAGGGGATGAAAGTTTGTATGGAAGATTCGTCATTTTTGAAGCTAGAAGCTTGAAATTTATTTTTTAGGCTTTTGATTAGATATAAATAAATTAGGCATTCAAAGTTTGTAAATATTTACCCTTGAGGGGGTAAAATAAATATAGGGGATGAAAGCATGTATGGAAATATGTAAGGTTTCGGCTAAACCACTGCACCAATTAAAAAATATTTCACTAATGGAAAGGTACATTGACAGCGAGTAACATAGGCTATATTTTATCCCCATATTTCCGCGGGAACAGGAACTACGCGGGTGAAACCGCGGGGCGCAGCTAGTAAGAAATTAAATTGCATGTTTGGGACTGGCATCGCAACGAATTTTCCCCTCAGTGTCGAAATGGAAGGGGGCGCTGGAAAACATCATTATGGTTCCCCTCTCGCAGTGGTAATTCCATTAATCGGAATGTAGATGCACTGGAGTTAGAGAATACAACCCAGAAAATGTTTTCTAATCCCGGGACTTTTAGAAAAACGGAAACTAGGAGACCATAGACCGTGACCACCTTAGTGAGGACCATGTATGCTGCTAATGTCCCTTATATTCCCTACCTAATGTATCTGGTGATGTGGCAAGGACAAGCACGAGTAGTGTTATTCCTCTTGTATGCGCAGGCACGTACCAATGTGTTTCTTGTAAAACATATGTTCGTAATTATCACTCGCTTTTCGGTGAAGGAAAACATCGTGAGGAAACCCACATACCTACCCGAGAATTATTTCGGAGGTAGGTATGTGATCCACCAATCCGGATCTGGCCGGAATCCCCCGTGGTGGATTGTGACCTAATCCTCCTCGCGAAAGTAAGGGGAGACACGTGCCCAGCAGTGGGACGTTATGGGTTGTTGATGATGATGATAATGCGCCTTAATACAATATTATGAAGGGAATCGTCGCACTATGAGGTGATGAAGTAAGAGGAAATTACCTACAAAATGGTAGAAATGTAAAATTAGTGTGATGCGCCCATCAATATCATCATCAAACCACCGCCCACTTCTGAGC
Organism: Campaea margaritaria; assembly: GCA_912999815.1. Taxonomy (NCBI): domain Eukaryota; kingdom Metazoa; phylum Arthropoda; class Insecta; order Lepidoptera; family Geometridae; genus Campaea; species Campaea margaritaria. The sequence continues at coordinate 17,237,241 of OU538788.1, forward strand.
ATGGACTGCCACATATAAATAAAATTGCCTAATATTAAAACGTTTCTTTTAGTTAGAAATTTTAACTATGCTCATAATCCTTAACATAAAAATAAACTCATTAAAAATCTCTCGCGCCACGCGTCAGTCTCTATCGACTGATGAATATGAGTCATATGGGATTACGTTCATTAAAGCTGACAAGCAGAGGGTCCTGCTCGGTGCTCTCCCCTGCCGTCCGCTGGTGTGCGCTGCCCTATCAGAGGGTGGCGGTGTCCAGTAAACCGAACGGTGACTGACGGTAATTGGTTTCATATGAAACGGCAAAGTGAAATGCACTGCTGGTGATAATTGCAATAATTATTAAATTCTGCACACCTGCCCTTTCGAAAGTCTCGGCTTGGAAATGAATTAATCGGACTCGTAAATTTTCCGCTTTTGAATAGGGGGGTACTGCTTTTTGAGCTTGTGTTACATAATAACTAAAGGCTAATCTGCGTCAATCGGGGTGGGCCTTATTACCTCGGAATTAATCTACAAAGCGGAGTTGAATAGAGCCGCCGGGAGTGAAGTGTTAATTCTGGCTTTAAAGTGAAAACATTTTACTCGCAAATTTTGATGGGATATGTGGTTAATAAAATCGGGAATTATTTCGGAGGTAGGTTTGTTATCCACCAATCCAGAACGGGCTCCCGTGCTGGATTATGGCCTTCCATACAAACAACAAACAATTTCCACTACCACTACCAACTTCCATACAAACTTTCATCCCTTTACGACTCTTTTTTCGCATTAAAAAGTAGCCTATGTCCTTTTTCAGGCTCTAGACTATCTCTGTACCAAATTTCATTTAAATTGGTTAAGTAGTTTATGGGTGAAAGCGTAACAGAGAGACAGAGTTACTTTCGCATTTATAATATAAGTAGGGATGCTTACTTGATTGATGTCCTATACTCTGACTCCATTGGCCAGAGTAATGGCCTTAGTACAATTCATCTCAAATCAGAACCAGAAATGTATAATAATTGAAGGAACATTTATTTGCCACGTCGAAACGAAGAAACCTATTAAGAAGTTTAAGGCATATTTTTTTCTTTTTTTGGATATTCGCGTCACATGTGCTTCTTAATCACAAAATATATTCAATGAAGATATTAAGTTCGAGAACATCAAGTAATTTTGTTGGCATAAGGGCTAAAGCACACAAGATGCTTTTAGAATCGAAACATCGAATATTAATAACGTTTTGGAACTGGTACGACTGAACTTTATACTGCACGCACAGGTTCGTACGTTAACATGGGCGATCGGCAGGAGATATTATTTTCTCTAAAGGGATCAACTCCTCGATCGACCTAAGCCAAAGAGTGCTTTCCAAAACGAAATCCTCCATCACGGCTTGGTAGATAGGCATTTGGACAATCTGTATTCTAATTTATCAATTCAAGTATAATATTTGGCACATCTATCTATAGTTTAAAAGTAACAGCTTGGTAATGTTTGCCTAATTTGGTGTAATAGAAGTAAATTTTATATACATATATATATGTCAAAATTTATAGGTAAACTGGATATCTATAAATCTACATACAATATTTCATTCGAACTGTCGCTCCGTGTGTACTCGTATTTTTCTCAACAGTTGTACTTTCCCTCTATTTTCTTTATTTGGACGGCGTGATTGACAGACACGTTGACACCTGCAATGCATGCGGACATAGACGTTGTTTCGATAGGTTTTGGTGCGATAAAATGTAGACTGGTCCCCGTCGAGCTCAAAAGGGAGAGCAAAGGGGAATGACAAAGGTATCAAAGCAAGTGCCAATCGCAAACAAAGCCAGGCAACGCTGCGCTGTCAAAGTTACGTAGTACGTTTTTATTATTTTTGTTAGGTAGGTGCGTGTGATTTGTAAACGGCTGTATTTTGTATTCAAATAGAAATATAACATAATCCTACACACGTCAACAATGAAATGCGGACAGCCAGAAGCTTTCAGTTTCAAAAAGGAACTTTTAAAGTTATATAGCTGTGTTCAACCGGTGAAGCCGCCGGCTACGACCAGAGTTTTGTTTCTCAAATGTACGGTAATAGTTAAACAACTTTAATTACAATTCAACTTTGAACTGGTTGTATCAAATATATTTTGTATCATGAAAAGTAATTGTAATGTCACAATCAAAATAATCCTCATCAATTTCCATGTTACCAATAAGCTAATCTTGTAGAATACATAATATTACTACCCCTTACCGGCACGCTATTTCCAACCGATACTATTATCTGTATATATATCTATTGCCTGTGATTAAGCAGCTTAACGTATAAGTACAGAATATTCCAACCCTTACTTAAATGACATGGCCAGTTGGCCACATGTCTCGGTCACATGTATGGACAGGCCACGTCTTCCTGCCCTGCGTTAGACAGACATGTCCATCGGCGATGTAGGCCTACGTATAAACACGAGTAGGCCGCGGGCATTTCAATTAACTAATTCAATTGCCCGTTTCATCTCCAATGCCTCCAAATCCTTTCCATCCGAGGGTTGTCTGGAATAGATTGCTGTTTAGCAATAAGGCCGCCAATTGTACCTTTAGTTATAAGATCTTTTTACTTTTACTTGAATGTCTTGGAGTGCAACAAAGAGTTGTTATCTCATCTTATTTTATCTTATCTTGTCTCCCCATTCCTGGCTCGTCATTGGTTTGATTGTAGCATATTGATCGTGGAATATAATTATAATAATTGTAATTTGAATTAAAAAATCCGAACTATATACTCTGTTGCGATATACAATCGTAGAGTATTGCAATAAAAAGTTGAAATGAAATACTGATGCCTCCAATTGCATTTTCCTGTAGATACTTTGTTTTATTATAAATGTTTTTTATGTTGTAGTTTTTTGTTTTCTTTTTGCACAGGAACTGGAGGCATACCATGACCTCTTATAGCGATTCAATTGAAGACCTAAACTGAACCGCGTCGCATAATCGTACCGTGACGTCTTATTTTTTATGTTGCTGTCATTTTCAACCTAAGCTGGATCCAGTTAAGGTTGAAAATGGTAGCAACCTAAATTGAGTCGCTAATAAGCCATTTTAAATCTAAACTGTATCCAGTTTAGGTTGAAAATGGCAGCAACATAAAAAATAAGACGTCACTGTACGATTATGCGACGCGGCTCAGTTTGGGACCTCAACTGAATCGCTATAAGACGTCATGGTAGGCCCCCTGTTCAGGTATAAGTGTTTCTGGAATGGTCTTTGAAATACTGCGTCATTTGTCATTACTTACTTTTGTTACACGACATTATTTATCAACCGATGTTCCTGCGTTAGATTGATAAATAAGCGTTCAGCTACGTTAGCGTCGCGTTAAGCTTTATAATGTAAAGTTAATATATTATTATAAAAGCTGAAGAATCTACACATGTTTTTTATTGTATAAAGGCTACTAAAATATATTAGTTTTAATTGATTAAAAAGATTGGAAAGTGTAGAGAATATAAATGATTTAATATCTGTCTGTAATCATTGTATATTAAACCTGTATTATATCCGCGCCCGCCCAATATAGTTTGTATACCTCTAGATAATATGTATATTTTAATATTTTATTTATTAGTCTAATTAAGTATAAATAAATAATTGCCCCAAAAAAGTCTTATTTATTTAATAAACCATCTTATCCTCGGCTTACGAACACTGTTACTGAAATCCAATCGGAAAGTAAACATTTGTGTTGACTACATAGAATAGAATAGAATAGAAAACTCTTTATTGTACACCAGAAACAAAAATAAACACAGTACAGAAAAATTACAATAGGTAAACAAGGGTAGTACAATGGGCGGTTTTATCACTGAAAGCGATTTCTTCCAGACATCCTTTGGATGGACAGTTAAAAACTTTTTTCGATAGTAGGGTGGGTGGCGTATTAGCAGTATTTAATAAACACGATACGTTTTAATAATACACATATACACTATACTTAATAAATAAGTACCTGGATGACCGAGCTTTGCTCGGTTTTTTTTTTAATAAAAAAACGAATAAAATAACATTTTCTAAAAATGATTCCTAGCTAGATCGATTTATCGCCCCCGAAATCCCCTATATACTAAATTTCATGAAAATCGTTGGAGCCGATTCCGAGATTCCAATGATATGTATATATATATATATATATATACATATCATTGGAATCTCGGAATCGGCTCCAACGATTTAGGATAAGGATTATATATATATATATATATATATATATACAAGAATTGCTCATTTAAAGATATAAGATAAATAAATACTACATCCTGTGCATATGTGCTCTAAGTCTGGATGAAGTCCCTAGATACAGGTAATCCTAGTGAAGGGTTGCGCTTAAGGTATCGAAAAGTAACTAACATAGGCGGTCTTCTATGGATATGAGACATATTGTATCCCATCTATCAAGAATATAATAATCTCTTTTGGCAGTTCAATAAAAAGGTTTATTTCAATTATCATATTAATCAGTTAGTAATCTATAATCCAAAAAAAAATTGTTTTATTTATATGTAACTACAATACCACATACATACATTTCCACTATTTCCCAAGTTTCTGTTCTCACTAACATGTAGTAACTTACTCATTCAGTTCAGCTACTAAATATAATTAATATCCGCACGTAATTATCACTCGCTTTTCGGTGAAGGAAAACATTGCGAGGAAACCCAAATACTTACCCGAGCATTATTTCGGAGGTAGGTATGTTATCCACCTATGCGGATCGGGCCCCCGTGGTGGGTTAAGGCCTAATCGTTCTCACGAATGTGGTAATAAACAATACAGCTAATAATAAACTATACAGCTAGTCCGAGCTACCCGTATATCTATTCTTTCATCCATTTAACCGTGCAGCGTTAACAGTTTTTTCGCTTTTATACTAATATTTGATGATTTGATAAACCCTGATGAACAAAAAACAGCGATAAACCGCGTCCCGTGTAGTTTGATGGTCTGCGGCAGCTTTGTCTAGCGGATTCCCGCGGCTGGAGAAGCACCCGTATTGTATGACCCTTAGAGGGATTTTAAATATGAATATTTGCTACTCAATCTCACCAAAATGGCTCAACAGCTCTTAACGAAGTTTGGTAGAAATAGACTCTATTTCAGATTGTAACTTTATATTCCAAAACTACCTCTAAAAGGGTTAAATGGGGGTTAGCTTTTTGCGAACACAAGAAAACCGCCGGGGAAATCTCAGGGCTCAGCTAAGGGTCCGCAGTAGGTACTTTTCTTTATTCTGTAACTAGTCTGTTTATAATTATGTGTGTATTATGTATGTTTGGTCGGCTGTAATCGTCCAAGTTAATTTTGAACCAGTTCCCCTTGTAGAATTGAATTAAAATTTTGCATGTCTGTCAAGTTCCGATAACAATACAATAATATTATGGTGACAGCGAGCCGATCTGGGGCCTCACCGCGAACAGTTAAATCCACCCAGTTTAAGGCCTTAAACTGAACTGTCACCACCAATATCGCTCAGCGTCCATAAGTCTACCAGAGACATTTATCCAAAAATATCGGAACCATCTGTTTGCATTTAAGCTATATAAAGCTCCATCTCATTCTCTTTCTCTCTCATTCTCTTCGCTCTATTATTGAGTGACGTCACGTCACCTTTGTTATTTATGAGTGTGTGGTGCCAATCTAGGCCGTTCAGTTTAAGGCCTTGAAATGAACTGCATGGAATAAGAATAAGTACGTGGTTACCCCCCTGATTATAGAAACGGAATGTAGACAACAGACGTCCTCAGTGACCCACAGTAGATTCATTTGTTCTCATTCCGATCAGCTTGCAGTTCCGAATACGCATTTTATAAAACTTCGTCGGAGAAAATTTTATTTTTTACCACATTTAAAAAAATATATTTTTACTAGATTTTTAGAAATATTTGTACTATTATATTTAGTGGGCTCTGTGAGCAATCAGGCGGAAAAGAGAAATGGCCAGAGCCAGTTTTGGATAAAGCATCAAAGCATGAGTTTGCGGTCTAAGCTAGACTTTAGTACTTTAATTCACACAGCATGATACCAGCGTTTGCGTGACGCATTGGAATTTGACGCAGTGCGGTTAATTATCCCTTTCCACCATTACGTAGGTACCACGAAAAAAGCTACCTACCTAACCATTAGACAGATAACTCTCCTGTCTGCTCCTCTGTCCCATCTCTCACAAACTATTCAACGTAGTAACTTAAATCTTAAAGCTTCTGGTCGTAGTTTGTTAGGCCACCCAAGAGCCTCTGAGGTGACTTAAAGACCGCTATCGACCGATAACAACCGGGATACATGACGTAATGTACCTTCTAAAGCGGAGCGATGTAAATCCGCACAAATAGAAAATACTTAATGGGTGCGGACCGGGGCTTCGAACCCGATGTCGTTGAGTTGCAATGCGCAGATTGCTGCTCGTACAGCGGTGGCTTAGTAACTTAGCTGGGTTGTTTCCAAATTTCCACAGCCTCAAATATAATATAACAGACCTTATTTTCAATCATTATTTTTTATTTAATTTCTTTAATTTTCATTATTCCTGAACGTTACCAAACAAGCTATTTAATGTTATTTATTCATATTAGACTTTAACCGTGGTATACAAAGGTTGCCTTTTGAATAAAGGATTATGAACGTCCTCACTCCCTATTTAATCAAGTAACGAGAGCTTTCTTTTTATCCGAGCCAAAGGGTTGAGAGTTATTAGGGTGTGTGAGGGAGGGTAGCAAATGGCGATTATACAAGTTAATCCTAGAGTAGCAGTGAATAAGGGTTTCTATCGCATGGCTGACTTCTGTTTTGACCAGTGGAGATAAACAAAATGACAATGCGAGGGTTTTGCGATTCGAATTTCAACAGACAAATGGAAAGGGGTGCCGTGTTAAATCAATATAGAGAATGTATTGAACTATACGGCCGCACTGATAGTCGTCAGTGGGAACAACACGGCTGTAACTTCGCTCTAATCTACCTATGTATCTATCTATTCAGCCCGTATCCACCCACTGCTGGGTATAGGCCTCCTCTGTTTCACGCCATCTGTTCCGGTCCTGTGCCAGTCTCATCCATTCAATCCCGACGTGCTTTGCGATGTCATCCGACCATCGAGCTGGTGGTCTGCCTCGCAGGCGTTGCGCTCCTCTAATATACATTAGGTTTATAAATAAAAAAAAAAACTAAATGTGTGCTGGGACACATAGTAGAAGTAAAACTACAACTAAAAACACATTTAAAAAAAAGTAAATTTAATAAAAAAAATCATAAAAGATATTTAAATAAATATACGAAACTTAACTGTCTCTTTCTATCTTCACTAACTTATACCTCCCTCTCAACTTCCGTTCGCCGCGCCCGTTCACATTTTTCGTAACGCATTCACCAGCTTCCTCCCCAAGTCAAGCGTGCGTAAAGTAGCTTTACTTCAATAATGCAACCGTTGATGTAAATAAATAAACAAACGATCAGCGATAAGACCACCTATTGTACTACCTTTGTTAACCTATTGTAATTTTTCTGTACTGTGGTTTTTTGTTTGGTGTACCTTAAAGAGTTTTCTATTCTATTCTATTCTATAAACATAAATATAACAATATATATATATATTGTAGTTAATATAGTAAATAACTAGTTATTTACATTGAGCCAAAACGGACGGTTAATCGCGGTTCTGTCCATACCAGCGGATATTAATTATATCGTAGTTAGGTAGTTTTGAGCCGCTCACGTGTACCGCAAGCGCCAACCGCAGACTAAATCAATTTCGATATTTCGGGGTAGAAAGGGCGTAATCACCAAAGTAGTAACTTTACAAATGCAACAAAGAGGTAAAGTAAAAAAAAAAACAATTGTAACTTTTTGGACCAGAGTAATATAACATTTAATTTTGTTTATAAATTAATTTGAAATTAATATTTGATTTAATCGTACGATGAAATTGTTGTATAAATATTACATTGCTTTTTAAAGGATGGATCAAAAAAGTAAAAACTATTTTTTGGGAATTATTTAACTTTCAATTATACAGATCAATAGAATGTAAAACTGTCACAGAAATGCATCATTCAGGCTATTTTTTGTTTTGAAAATGTACGTGTAAGTTCCAATCAAGATAAACAAAAAAAAATAGCAATTTTGGAAAAACTGAATGATATTTTTTTTCTTTGTGTGATTTTTGTATTAAATCACGGCTTCACGTTTATTTACTTATGTTTTTTTCTCGATCGTCAGTTGTTTCTTTTCGTGCGTCACATGGGCTGTTTTGAACCTGAGAAATGCAGAGAGTTTACTTGCAGGTAAACTGGAAAAGCGGGTGAAACCGCGGGGCGCAGCTAGTTATTTATATTAATCCACACCAAATGGTTATTTATTACGCAAGCAGGACGGACAAAAAAAAAAACAATAAAATATATACAAGTAATATTGTAGTAGTGTAGTATTACGTAGTTGTATAATTATGTAATTATATTGTGTGAACAATATTTAAAAAAAAAAAGATTTTTCACAATACAAGCACGAATGTATTCCCGGAAAAGCAACCATTACTCGCAAAAAAAATAACACATTTGTTGTAACAAGTACGATAAGCGTAGCATCAAATAACATTGAAAACCCCATTGCCGCACAAACAGGTGAACAAATGTAACAGATATCCAAGAAATAAAGCCTAGACATCCCTTTGTTAGGGGAAGTACAAAGCGGCGCATGACGTCTGACGTGTCGCACAGCCGCATTTTGCGGAAATTTTATGAAATAACCAACAGCATAGCCTGAAACTGCGAAAGCGTATCGGTTTCAAGCCTCCACGCTGTCTAGCAGAGTGACTCGTGAAAGCGGCTAAAGAACGTGAGAGAACGAAAAACAAGTAAGCTTAGCTTGTGAGTATTTTGTGGAACGCGGCAACATTGTCATATAAAATTCAACAGACGTGTGTGATCGAAACCCAGAGCCAATTTTAGGTTTAAAGTTTTGGGGCTGTTTTTCTAGAAAAATAGATATTTTACGCGCAGTGATATCACTTTCTTATTATATAAAAGTGCATACTTATCACGTATAGACAGAAAGCTAAATATAGCTACAAAAATAACATAACCGTGGTTAGACAAGAAAATCACCTCAGCAGTCAAAATGTTAACATTGTACTGAATAGTGCTGGTTATGAACACTCACCCAAACTGCTTCTTCATCTTTCAAAGAAATTTAATAATTATCAAAAATCCTATGTCCACATCATCATCATCAACCCATAAACGTCCCACTGCTGATCACGGGTCTCTCCTCACATTCGTGTAGAGGGTTAGACCATAATCCACCACGTTGGCCCGGTCGGGATTAGTGGATAATATACCTACCTCCGAAATAATTCTCGGGTAGGTATGTGGGTTTCCTCACGATGTTTTCCTTCACCGAACATTTTTAATGACGTACATATGTTTTACAGACACACATTGGTGTTCTCTGGTACACTTTGCCGGATAACTTTTGGATGGACCAACTAGGGAGCAGGAATAGGGTTGAATCAGTTGATATCAGTATTCCTCTCCACTCCTGTCAACGGGATGGGGTTCTCCCATGAGGACCAACGCCGTCGGGGTCGCGGAAGTCCACTCTCGCACCCGTAGCCCCGACAACAAAGGCGTCCTGGTGGAACACCCTGGGGTTTAGTGGGTATACCCGTCAGACTGGCGGGGGAGTCCCACATAACCACCCGGCCCTCACCCGGGTCTGGTGGTATGTGTAATGCATTCACCAGGTAAAAAAAAAAAAAGTTGATATCGGTATCGAAAAATAAAAACACATATTAATAATTACACAGAAGCGTTTAATAATATACATAGCATTAAAACGATAGTTATAAACATATTAAAACAATAAACATTAAGTAAAACAAATAAAAGCAATAGTGTATAGTAGTAAGAACGAGAATGTTGAGTTAAGATTATGAAGAGTTTGGTTCTGAATATTTAATGATGTCGATAAATCTGTATAATGTATATATAATTCAGATGAAATGTCCACAGACCAGATATGACAACAATAGCAAACATGGTGTAGCAAGGCTTTTATGCGACTCAATGCTAAACTAAAATTTCATCCTTAATGGGAGGCCAGGAGGCATACCATGACATCTTATAGCGATTCAATTGAAGACCTAAACTGAACCGCGTCGCATAATCGTACCGTGACGTCTTATTTTATATGTTGCTGCCACTTTCAACCTAAACTGGATCCATTTAAGTTTGAAAATGGCAGCCACATAAAAAATAAGACGTCGCGGTACGATTATGCGACGCGGTTCAGTTTATGTCTTCAATTGAATCGCTATAAGATGTCATGGTATGCCTCCAGGAATATGTTAACAATGACGCTATGCAAAAAAGTAATAAGTTGGTATATCAAAAATTTATAATAGAACACGGACGTGAAAAGATCTCATCTCTTTGGTTTGGGAGATAATATTTCATGCTAGCTGTGCACCGCGGTTTAACCCGCGTAGTTTCGGTTCCCGTGAAAATACGAGGATAAATTATAACTTATGTTACTTGCTGATAATGTAGCTTTCCATTGGTGAAAGAATTTTTAACATCGGTTTAGTGGTTTAGGCGTGAAAGCGTAACAAACAAACAAACCCACATTCGTATTTATAATATTATTTTGAAAATTTAGAAAATTGAAGTAGCCTAAGTTACTCCATATTACATCAGCTATCTGCCAGTGAAAGTCCCAACAAAATCGTTTAAGCAGTTGTTTTTTATTAATTTTATTTATTTGTATAGATATCACGGGTTACTGAATCCATTAAAATGTGGTCCCAAGCACACAGTCTACTTAATCCCTCTGTGGCATTGGAACCGGGAAAAGTCATTATGCCTTCCTTTAGAAAAAGTTCAATTTTCCTTACGATAAGAACTTCGAGGGCTTCCGGCTTTTGTAACTTTTGTATGCTAAATACGTCTATCGTTCGTCGTTATAAGTAAATACGAGGGCGGCACTGAAAATTTCGGGAATCATGGAAGTGACACAACATTACTATTTAAAAATGTATTTATTGCTTTTCGAAGTATTCTCCGCGAAATTTGACACATTTTTCCATACGATGGAACCAATCTTTGAAGCAACCATTCCATTCGGAAGTTGGGGTCTCCAAAATGGCCGTTTTGTAGGCGTCCACAGCTTCTTCAGGTGATGAAAATCTCTGTCCACGCAATTTATTCTTTATTTTAGGGAAAGTATAGAAATCATTAGGGCTTAGGTCGGGGCTGTACGGCGGATGGTCTAATAATTCTATGTTTTCTTGCTCTAAAAACTCTTTTGTTCTGTGCACGGTGTGAGAACTCGCATTGTCGTGATGGAGGATGATGCGGCGGTTGCAGTTCTCTTTACGGAGTTCAGAAACGACCTGTGGCAAACAAATGCTAGCATACCATTCTGCATTAACCGTTCTTTGTCCCTCAAGAGGAATAGTCGTAACATGGCCGGTTTTGGAGACAAACGTGCCCACCATTTTTTTTGCAACACTTCGTGAACGAACTATTTTTGTTGGCTTTAACTCATTTTCGAACACGCAAACTCGTAACTGGTTTTTTGTTTCGGGTTCGTACGCGTATATCCAAGATTCGTCACCTGATACGATGTTGTATACAGAATTTGAGGACCCTGCGTGGAATCTTTCGAGAGTTCTGACGCACCAAGTAACGCGAGCCGCTTTTTGCTCTTCACAGAGCGAATGCGGTATCCATCGGGAAAACAACTTTTTACACCTAATTGTTCATGCAAGATTATTTGTATTTGACTCATGCCAATGTCTAAAGTTGCCTGAATTTCGCGGTATGTCACATGTCGATCTTCCTCAATCAGCTTACGCACAGCATCAACGTTTTCTTGGGTGACTGCAGTTTTTGGACGACCTTGACGGGTATCATCACTGAGCTTGACACGTCCACGTTGAAATTCAGCAAACCAGCGATAAATTGTGGTTTTGGATGGGGCTTCATCACCAAATGCAGAAATCATCCGGTCAACACACTGTTTTTGTGTTAAACCACTTCGAAAGTCATAATAAATCATCGCTCTTGAATTTTCTCGAGTCAATTCCATTTTCTCAACGACTAAATAAGTTTGACAAAACCTTGTGACAAGATCGAGAATCTTTTTTTAGATAAATAAATGGTATTCGATTTTTAAAACCAAGGGGTTTTCAATTAAAAATATTTTAATATGACAGGAACAGTGGAAATATTCCATTCCCGATACTTTTAGTGCAGCCCTCATATATATTTTCAATATATTTTTCCTTTTTTAGAAGTCAAAGGCTAAGCACATACACACACACATACAAACACTCTGCTTCATGATACATCAATATAAAAAATGATTCTGACTTGGCCGTATTTTTATACCTTTATTAATGTTTTGTTTATATTTATTTAAAATGCCGTTGGATTACGTGAAAAAATTAAAAAAAAGAATAAAATATATTGTGGCCTAACCTAAGCCTCCCTACGAAAGTGAGGGGAGACCCGTGCCCAGCAGTGGGACGGTATGGGTTGATGATGATGATGATGTTGAACCCGCGCCGTGTGCCCCGCCTGGGCGGAACAGCGCGCCGCCCTGCGGGCGGTCATCGGAGGGGACCTCTCGCTGCCGGCCATCATTCGCAAGATGGTCGGCAGCCAAGAGGCTTGGGAGGCGGTGGTGGCATACGCCGAGCGCGTAGTGCCCGAGAAGGAGACGGCGGAAAGGGCGCGGGAGGATGATGTCCTCTCGCTCCCGATCCGCCGCCGCCGGCCAGGTCGCAGAAGGCTGGCGTATGCCCACCACCTGCCACCATAACGGGGACTAGGATCCCCCGATCCTCCGCCCCACCACATAGTCCCGAGGCGAGATGCGCTCTGTGATGTTCTCCAGAGCGCATCCATCCTAGGCGAGGCCGAGTGCCCCTAGAGACGCGTCCGCGGCAGTCGCCCGGACGTCCGCAGGGGTGGTCGTGGAAGCGCAATCGCGAGCCCGCGGCCACCCCAACATGCGGAGAGAGAACATCCCGGGGTTTTTAGTGGGTACACCCAGTCAGCGCGCATCACTAGGATGCGCGCTGACGGGGGACCCCCACATATTGATGATGATGTTGAAGAAGAATACAACATTATGACGACAACATAAGAAAATTATTCCGGTGATATTATGTGTAAGACTAGGTATCACTATTCTAGGCCCCGTCAGAGTAAGTTTATTAAATGATAAAACATTACCTAATACGTTCACTGTTTTTATTTCTTTTTCTCAAGACAATCATATATTTTATAATAACAAAGTTGTCCGCTCGATTCCAATTCTTGAATGCCGCACTGACATACATTCCTCCTTTTTTCCCTTTTTCTTTTCGTCCGACTAAGGTCCGACTACTCAACCAAAAAGATCTTAACCAAAAAGTTGTCAGCATAAAGAGGTATTAAGTAACTATTTAGTTAATTGATATCGGTTAATTGTTACAAATTTACAAACCCTAACATATGCAATTGTTTTTCTTATTAAATTTAAAATCGTTACTTATAAACGGCTTAAAAGTTAAGTGAAGTTACTATTGTGCCTTATTTCTATATAGCGGGGAACTATTGCCGTTTGTCGATTTAAGAGAAGTTTTTTTTTTAATATTAAGTAGTTATTGATTAAGTCTGAAATATTAAAATAACTTTCCATGTAACTACGAATTATGATTGATATGCACGCCTGTAGCGATCCGCAGTTCACGCGAGCATAAATTACAGATAATTTATTGTAATCGAATAAATTATTCATTGAACCATTAGCATAATGGAAAACGAATTATAATACATTACATAAATTGTCACAATAAATATTTACCAAAGCAAGGGTAGGTAGTCGTAACTAGTTCACAGTTTCGCACTGAAACCCCAAAACTGCATCTTTGGAGATGAAACCAAATCTTGTTACAGTTTGTGATCGCTCCGCCATTCAAACTCAATGAAGTTACAACAGGAGCTTTAACAAGATCTGGCCCCGCGTTTAGGCAAGTTTCCTGTCTATGCCTAATATTCAGCGCGCGTTGTTCGCTCTGTGAGCCGAGCTAGAGGTGAAATCAAGCAAATTTCCGCCTATCTGAAATAGGCAGCAACGAGGCGTGCATCCGCTGTATTCCTGTTTCAACCGTTGACAGACAGAAAACGAAGTCTCTCATCTCCTCATTAAGCTGATGGAAATTACAGACAGACTCTGATCTGCGTCAAAGTTTGATACAGACTTTGCTGCAGACTAAAGTCTGTTTGTCAACACCGATAGAAGCTAGGAAGTTACCTGCGTAACTTGTTTATTTTCTAAGTGGCAAGTTCAGCAGGGTGCACTGTTTTTTTCCTGTTTTAGTAAGTATTTCTATGGCCCCCCAACGAACTGTTGTGTTAATCGACAAATCAACTATAAAATGGATGTTCGCTAGCGACGTCAAACGTGGATATGTTTAAAATTTTAGGGTTGTTTAATATTAAATACGCAAATTAGATATGTGAATTTCGCATAAATAAAAACTACTTACTTGAGAATTATTTGAGTGCTAGGTATGTTATCCACCAATTCGGACCGGGCCCCGTGGTCGATTATGGCATAACCCTCCTCACGAAATTGAGGGTAGACCGTGCTCAGCAGTGGGACGATTGATTGATTTCATCATCATCATCATCAACCCATCAACATGGGTTGATGATGATGATGATGAAAAATTCAAAATGTTTGTTTGCATTTATTTATCTACATCTCATTCTCTTTCTCTCTCATTCACTTCAGTCTATTTTTGAGTGACGTCACGTCACGTTTATCATTTATGAGGTGTGTGGTGCCAATCTAGGCCGTTCAGCTTAAGGCATGTAATAAGAATAAATGCGTGGTGACCCCCCAGGACTTCTTTTCAAGCTTTTATTTTAACTTGCAATGTCTTACAGTTAATATATATTAACAAAATAATTGCCTACAGTGATGAAAGTTCTCTTGGATTCTACAGGCCGAACCCTTGACCTTTGACCTTGACCTTGCCGTGAGCTTGGCCAAAAACCTTGTGGAGTGCCGCATTACACTTGCTGAGCAAGCAGTTGATTCGAGTGTTCCAATTGTATCTAATTAAAACCTGGAATAAAAAAACTTTAGTCATTTAAAAAGGCTGTAAATAATAGTAAAAAAAACTTCATCGTACACTAGACATTTTATAAAGGGTAATGACACATTTTTAACGTGAGTAGTATAGCAATCATTTTAGTAGGTTGCATTAACTACAGCGTTAGCAAAACACATTATAAAACTGTGTCATTAAGTTTACACAACGAAAGTAGAACGCAAGGGAAGTATCCGGCGCGTTCGAGGTATTCCCCTGACGGCATCGCGTGCCTCACCATCCGCTAACAGAGCTTAAAAAATGCTCAAACTCATATAACAGTCTACGAGAAAATATCGGAAACGACTTATAAGCATAAAAGCGAAAAATCACTGCGGTGCATGGCACGTCTATCGTTCACAAAGGGCGCAGGTGCGCGTTTTATTTTTTCTTTTTTTACAATTTATAGACTTCAAAGAGATTGATCGGACGTGGTAGATGACCGAGACACACGGAAAAAAGAGGGACTTTCGCCTAGCAGGTATCGATCATTAATCACACGATTTGAGTTAGTGACGATAGTTCAAGGAAAAAGTATAGCGCTGAACACGACGCGGGCTAACTTCATGGACACATTAGAAATTAATTTAGTTTCAAAGTTCGGCACCGAAACTTGCAACCATAAGTAGTTGCTATGAATACTCAGTTTCTTGCAATATTAACTGGAAATCAAAACGAGCAGTTGCGGCTCCCATATTCGGAAACCAACATTGCTACGTTTGCCAATAATTCTTTTATGACACAGCCTAAGCTATTTGTGTTTCCATTGGGACTTGTAAAATAATACCAATTACCTATCTGTCCGTGGGTTGTGCGATCAGATGCGGGGTGAGAGGCACGCATAATTATTTCTGGTTCACTTAGTACGAGACAAAGTCAGAGTCAAAGTCAAACATCTTTATTCGCATGGGTCCCAAGAGGGCATTCATTGAAGTTAACTGACCACTGGATTTGGAATTACATCCAGTTGAAAGTTCCGGCAAGATACTAGGTGGCATTGTTTTAATTATATAGTTTGACTCCATACAAATATGTGCTTTTTAATAATTTTATGTCACGTCTGATGTCAATGACTTAGAGAAATAAAGCGTAGTTGAAGATTGCTTTGACTCAATGCAGGGCCTTCCAGTAATTAACTGCCATGGAAAGAAATACCCATTACGCGATTCCGACTGGCACTGCCCCGCTTTTCATTACCAGTTTTAATTAACGCTTTTTACAACTTTCGTTTAACTCCATGTGGATAAATCAATGTTTGGTAAGTAAATAAATGTCCTATCTCAATTTTGAGCTTGTTTTCGGTGTTCAATGTTCAACTCCATGTCCAATTTACGATGATAACTCATTATAAATTTATTTTTGTTCTAGTGTATAAGTTTTCTTTGTCGGATGGTGTTTCATTAAAGAGTTTATCTATCTGTCTATCTATTATTTGACAGCGGGAGAAACTGATGATGGTAGGTAGGTAATGAACCTCTAAATGATACTTTCTGATTTAAATCAGCTAGCAGTACCAAATAAATTTTTTATTCAATCTTTATTGGAATAATATATTTATCAACGATAAAATTATTTGAGTGGCAGCCTCATCGAAATAAGATTAATTTTCACTCATGCCCCGGGTGCCCTCGGTTGCGAATTTGTCAGCAATATGTTATTTATCATCGCATAGCACTACGTTTAATAACGAAGTTACCGTTGCTATCATAATTTCACCGATTTTTTTGAATAACCATAATTATTATGATGTCGATCACTTTTAGTTAAAGGCTTTTTGGTGTGTTTTGGCTCGTGGTCTCGGATGACTTTATGCATACCAATAAAACTGCTCAATATGAAACTGATTGCAAGTTTATTTTGTTCTAGTTTTCTCTTCTCGTTACACATCTTTTGCCGTTGAAAAAACCAGTTATCTCCTACGACTAAATTATAACGTAAAATATGTTTTATGAATAAAACGTAACAGTATAGTTTAATAACATAGCTTTAATAACTTTGACCACATCGCAACTTCTAGTCTTAGCGATGACAAAGACATCGAGTAGATCATATCGAGTGTTACAAACCCCAGCTGCCGCACCCAACTAATAATTATTTACTTACTCTAACATTATATTCATTAATTACTAATTATTGATTTTATTACAAACTAGCTGTGCCTTGGCACGCTTCGCTGTGACACATTCGCACATTCGCTGATATGTCACTGATGAAAAAAATAGATAAAAACAATCCTTGATGCGGATTATACATCATGCTAAAATTTCAGGTCGATCGGTGCAGTACTTTTTGAGTTTTTGAAGCGTACACAGACCAACATATATATAGATAATTGTTTTAGAACAGAGATTATTTTGAGAGTTGGTAACACTGCGACAGAGCGGCCGTTCATTCTGAACGCCCGACTAGTCTCGACAAGTTGATTGAATTTTGTAAACTGATTTTTTGGTAATAAATCCTTTTGAAAAGTCAACTAATCGTCACTATTATCTCCCTCCTTTTTTTGAGTTATTCTTTGTTTTGCTCTATGTATAAGAGATTAAGCGATTAAGGGAGAGAGAAGCGGTGGTAGCCCAGTGGGAGAACGTTCGCCGTGCAATCAATCAATCGTGAGTTCAAATCCCAATGCGGGTACGTACCAATGTTTTTCTGTAAAAACATATGTACGTAATTATCACTCGCTTTTCGGTGAAGGAAAACATCGTGAGGAAACCCACATACCTACCCGAGAATTGTTTCGGAGGTAGGTATGTTATCCACCAATCCGGACTTGGCCCCCGTGGTGGAATATGGCCTAACCCTCCTCACGAAAGTGAGGAGAGACCCAGCAGTGGGACGTTATGGGTTGATGATGATGTATAAGAGAATAAAGTTTTATACTTGTAAAAGTGCAATATTTTTGCTAACTTGCAACCAATGATTTGAGTTTGAGTTTTGAGTTTTGAGCAAGCCCTAAGTGTAGTAAACAACATGTCCGCTAGCAAGTCGAGCAAGTCGTCGCCTGCCGTGCAAAATTATTTTTGCCATAATTGTTACACGTGGCAACTCTAGAGTGAATATACGAAAAATCGCAACAAGATGGCGTACGAGCCTTTATCAAAAGACACTTGATGGGCTTATATCACTGCATAGCGCTTTGTAAACGAAGCCTCGAGTAGACTCCCTCAATGCCTTGCGGCGTAAAATGATAGCTCTCTTTTATATTCAGCGGTAACACGTGCCGCATTGGAATTATTAAAAGTCTGGCGGTGAGACTACGCCGACTTAGATCAACACAGTCAGTGGGTGGAGCTTGCCATCTGATATTCGTAGCAGTGGCGTAGCGTGCCTTGGAGCGGCCCTGTATCAAAATTAGGCCCTTCAATGAAGGGTAAAGGGTTTTGCTTACATACGTAAGTGGCCCCTGTAGCCCAGGGCCCCGTATCATTGATACGGCTGATACGGCCGTAGCTACGCCCCTGATTCGTAGCAAATATTTAATTACATACCTACATCAGAAGCAGAAGAAGCTGACTAACTACAAAAATCATCTTCGTTCTCAAACTTTCATTAATCACTGTTTGAAGGCTTTAGTATTATTGCAAGAACGTGGTTTAGGGAAAACCATCAAATAAAAATAAAAAATTAAAATACACAGATGTGTGATTATTTACGATTACGAAGACATTAGGCTCGCAGTGAAAGAGAAACAGCGTAGGTATATTTTTCCCATTTACAATTCTCTTAAAAAATTCATTCAGTAAAGTCTAATCCTAACATTATATATTGTGAGACTCTAATATGTTGCTTGTTACTTTTTAAATAATATATTTGAAAGTCCACGAATTCGCTCAGTTTCAGATACATCAACTGTTAAATTTGATTAGTTTTCGTTTTTAAGTTTTTATTGTTTTTCGTTGTTTCAATAAAGAGTCTATCAAAAATAATTATGATTAATTAGGATACTTTATTGTTGTCCATCTGAAGTCGCAGGGCGCAGGCAACGAATAATTTAAACGAACATTTCCGGTGTAGATATTTGTGCAAAAGTAATAACCTTGATATTTTTTTGTTAAAGGTATATACAAAACGTTGCGGTGGCGGGCGCGGTGGCGGCGGGAACAAGCTCAAGGTATTTGATATGTTATAAGCTTTGGATTTACAACCCTAAGAGCCTAAGCACACGGTGCAGACGACGTTTACGGTACCGTGGATGCCCAGAAAGCAGATTGATTCTTTTGTATCGATTCAAACGCAGGTAAAAAGCGATTTAAACGTGCGGGAGAAGCGCGTTCGAAACGCGGATGGATCGATACAAACAATTTTTAAAACGTTGTATTAAAATGTCCACTCAATCTTCTTTTACTCGTAAATTGGTATGTCCAATAGAATCGGTTTTTATTGCGTTTTTTTTTTCTTTTTAAATGTAGCAATAAAGTTATTTCACGTGTGTTTAGGTTACAAGGCTGCGTCTGAATCGCGTATGAATTGCATATACGCGCGTCGTTTGCGCGCATAAAAAGCGCCGTGTGCTTAGGCTCTAATATGAATTATAAATGTGACATTATACGTGTGACTGTTTAATTTTTATTTATAAAAACACAATTCTTCCTTGACTCAGCTCATCGGTTCTTTTTTATGTTTGTTCTGGAAAATTGTTTTTAAGTTCGTACTTGGGTGCGGCCAATGCTTGCTTGCTTCCGTTCCAACCCAGCTTCCATTTCGAGATTGGATGCATTTATTTACCTAGAATGACTTAGATGGTTCATTACTTTTATCTTTGTCATCGGCAAAGTTGCAGGACGTAGCTAGTTTAAGTAAACATCTACATCTGTTTGAAAATCTCTCTGTGCTGTTTGTTTCTTGTTTGATCTGTTTGTTTGTGTTCGTCACACAGTGAAAAAAAAAGGAAATAATATTTCTCAATGCCGTAAAAATATAAATCTGCAAAAGTCTAAAATTACTTTTTCATTATTTTTTTTGTTTAAATTCTGGATTAATAATATTTAGCTTCAGATAATAAATATAAAGTTATAAAATAGCTTTATTGATCTGAATTTAATCAGATTAATAAAGCTATTTTATAACCCCAAAACCGAAATATAATAGGCAATGAAAGCTTAGATTATGATATAATTGTTGCTAAACTATTCCATGAAGTTAAAACTAAGGCAACGCGAAAATTAAACATCGCCATAAAAATCAACGCCATACAGAATTTGGAAAAGAATAAGTAGGCACTATTAATTATCAAAAAGTTTGGTTATTCTGATTCAAACAAAGTTTTCCTTTCAAACCTTACAACCTGGATTTGCAAACTTTTGTTTTACTCGTACGCAAGCGTTTACTCGTTGGATTTTGGTTTCTGTTCATCGAATTAAGATGTTATTTGAGTTCAAATTGTGTACAGTGGCTTTTGGCACTTGCGTGATAGTTTCTGAGATATTGTATGTTATTTTTAATATTATTTTTTTCTCGCCGGCACGGTGGCGGTTCCGGCTCTGCAGCCGGAAAAGCAAATATGTATGAAATATATGGCATGTTTCAATATGAATATGAATGTGAATACGTCATATTGATCGCATTGACTTACAATTAAATTTTTTCATAGCCGAAAGAGACCGTAGACTCGAGTATTTGATATAAATTTAAAGTTGATACCTCTACGCGTTCTTGAGAATAAGGGTCTTGACATAGACAGAAATACAGACGGACCACGACAACATAGTGATCCTATATCCTTTTCCCCTTTACGGAACTGTGAATAGTGCGCGACTCATATCGAATAACCGTTCATCTTTGCGTATCGTTCATCCGCTTGAGTTGTAACAATATGTAATACTTGAACCAATATACGGGCTGTAATTGGTTCGCTATAACAATAAAACTGCGAACTAAGAGGCCGTCCATTAATCACGTAATGTTTTAACTTTTTTACCCCCCCCCCAACCACGTTTCTTTTGTAGTGTATACAAAGAGCCTTAAAATTCTTAGAATAATAAATAATGTATACTAATTTATTTATTACTTTTTTCAATTTTAAGTATAGCCGCTTTGGCGCGTTTGACGCCAAAATAAATACTCGGGAAATCTTACTAATTTTATTTATCTTAATAATTTTTTAATATATACAATTAGCAAAAAGATTTTTGCTAATCCCCCCCCCCTCAAGCCTTACGTGATTAATGGACTATAGTATTGTAATATTAAATATTTGTTGAATATAAGAAAAGCACAGTTAAATAGTACATAGTTAATAGTTTAGTCGAAACTGTATTGCATGATGTTGTCTCCTATAATTAGAGAAACACAATGTATAATAGCCATACCTAGAACATACTAATACTATGTATAGTGTAATCTCTGTTGGAGATCCAAAGTATAAATAAATAAATTAATAAATAAATCCCTAATCCTTCTGTAACAAAGGATACAATGCAGCAACAACAACACGGAACTACGTGTTGTTGGCTAACAACACAGCGGCTAAAGGCTACTTTGTAATAAACTTGAAGTGACTACGGTGCATCCGGTTTAGTTTGTTTACGTGCACATAACCCTCTAAGTATAAAACACATGGGTGAAATTAATTAGAGTGCTTGCCGAACCACTCAGCTGTTACGGACTAAGCTCCGGATTAGACAAACTCTGGCCGCAACTAATTAATAGATACGCGATTATACCAACTTTGTTAGGTCTATCGCAAAGAGGTGGAATTCAGTATTGGAGTCTATGTTTTGCCATAGTCGTGGTTAGAAGTCTTCAAGTCTCGATTGGATAGGTTATGTTTAGGCAAGCGTTATCATAGGCAACCATTATCGATCGCATGGCTGACCATATATTTCCGCATCATCACCAGCCCACACTCGTCCACTGCTGGACGTAGGCCTCTCCCATTGAGCGCCGCTGAGCCCGACCTTCGGCTTTTCTCATCCATACCAGGCATTCACTACTATACTGACTTGTAACTTTGACTGCTACTTGTCTAGGCTACTAATTATCTGGCTCATCGGAATACAAACTATGAGAATTTGTCATCTATTATCATTAAAAAAACTTGAGATAGTTAATAGAATCAGGCGTTATTTTGCGAAAATCCATAATCAATAAGATAATATGTATAATAGATATATCTCTCTTGCTAGCGCTCGGCGAGTCAACAGCTCTTGAGGATGTCTCGTGTAGAAGCGAAACACGTGTCGTATTGCTGTCAGTCGATGTTTGATGGGAATTTGGGAAGTAGTATGTCAGGATGTTGTATGTTATATTTTTTCTGTGTAGGTAGATAGGTAGGAGTAAAACAAGTAGATAAGGCCGGAGGCCGTGTCTATTTATTTCACGTTAGGTCAATTTAAGTACGGGGTGACACGTCGGGGTTGTTTCGGTCTTCAGATAAATTAAGGGTTGCGTAGGGATTTAGATTTTTAAACGGATAGATTTGTCATAGGGGTTACGTCATCCAACAAAGTCTTATCACACATTCATCAGACAACTTAGGCGGAATTAAAACTATATATTTCTACATTATCTTATTAAAAAAAAATTTGAAATAAAAAAAAAATACAAAACGATTTTTTTTTTGTTGAAAATAGTTATTATTTTGAGTCCACCCAGAGAAAAAAGGATAATAAAAGTATTTTTTGAAATTACTACAAAATTTTCAATCGTTTGTAATCCGAGGGTCATCAGACAATCTACGCTGTATAGTTACGAATGACCAAGCCAAAAGACATCAACGCGTTAACAAATTCTCCCTATACGTTTTAATATAAATATTATCGTCAACCCATATCGTCCCACTGCTGAACACGGGTCTCCCATCACTCTCGTGAGGAGGATTAGGCCATGATCCACCACGGGGGCCCGGTCCGGATCGGTGGATCACATATTATCGAAATAATTTTCGACCATATTGGATTAATCACGATGATTTATTTCCTCACCACTGAAAAAAAAGGATTTTACAAGAAACACATTTTTACGTGCCCGCACCTAAATGCGTACGGAATTTAAACTCCTTGGAAAGCAGACGTTCTACCATTAAGCTATTACACATTTCAAAAAATACAGTGTGCTAATATTTGTCTACAATCTGCAAAACCATAAAATTTTCAAGAAAGCTCGTTATTTCCCGTCTCTTCATTTCAAACATAATGTTTGTCTAAAACGAGACGTCTCGCGTTAACAAGCTCTGTTTATCAAGCAGTTTTTAATTTTATTTCTATAACACAAAGCTTCCGTGCTATTTGCTAGATATTAATTCCTGCATAAATTGTTTGTGTTCTCGATGTAAAAGTTTACTTGTTTATATTACCGGGTTTCTTTGTCCGTTGCGTTTCAATTATATTTCTATAGAAACAGTTCTAAAGAAGACGGCTCGGCAAAATGAGAAAAATTATACTTTGTAGCAGTTTGTCCTTTGTCGACTCTTCACGTAACTCATTTCCAGAGAGACAAGATTTTTAATTGCTGGCTGCGGGATGTTTGCCGAAATATGCATCCGGTTTATAAATGCATTTAGTACCTTGGAGCAAAGGCTTAGCAAAAAAATTTCATATCAAAATACCCGGATTCATAATTACGAGTATATGAATAATTGGAATGATTATATAGTCTCAGTGTCTGCGCCTGCCGCTTCCTAACCTTGTGTCTTTTTGTTTTCAATGATTTGCTCTGCCAGTTTCAGGGGAGCGGACATAAAGGAAGGTTTCAATTAGGATACGCCAATTATACGGTTTGATATGAAAGAGAAAATGGAGTCCTCGTTCAAAACTTTGCATATTATTACAAAACTCCTAACTCGACTCGTGATGGTCCTGTGAACAAACGGTTCAACCTGTATATTGAAGGAAAGTTTTGCAGTCGCTTTGTGTGCAGTTTCTGTATTCTCTCCTAGTTGAGTTACGGGCTTTTGAGGGACGTTCCAAATTTTACCCCAGGATACCGAATAGGGTGTAGGGGTAGACTACAATACATTTCACCGAATGAAGGCCTCAGGATCGGGTA
The DNA here is from genome assembly GCA_912999815.1 of Campaea margaritaria. NCBI lineage: Eukaryota > Metazoa > Arthropoda > Insecta > Lepidoptera > Geometridae > Campaea > Campaea margaritaria. Next base: position 17,261,398 of record OU538788.1, read on the forward strand.
AACCAGCAAATTGTTGTAAAATGATATGCCTTAGCGATATTGGCTGATTTTTAAGGTAGTTTTTGAATAAAAAGTACTCGGTTGGAAAGTAGTTGAGGTCATTTGCGATGGCAATTTACCAGCTACATTATATTATATTAAAGTTCACAAGTAAGAGTTGAATGATGTCATGTCAAACGAACACAGAAACAATTTTGGAAGAATACTCGTCATTCTTTTTTTTTCTAATGACCGGTATATTTTTACCTACAATACATCAAAATTTGGATTGTACACACCTTTTATATATACCTTTTATTGTACATACCTTTTATAAAATGAAAAGTTAAAATTTTAATACGAAATTTATTTAAAACAATATTTTGATAGGCCCAATGGTTTTTAATATGTTGCTGGAATTGACCCACTCTCGGTTAAATACTAGCCGCACGCTGAAAATGCCCCAGGGCACTGAAATTTCCATGTTAATTTATATCAAACTAGCTGTACCCGGCCACGCTTCGCTGTGGCACATTCGCACGTTCGCTAATATGTCACTGATGAAAAAAATAGATAAAAACAATCCTTGATGCGGATTATATATCATGCTAAAATTTCAGCTCGATCGGTGCAGAACTTTTGGAGTTTTTGAAGCGTACATAAACCAACATAACATTTTTATATATATAGATTGACTTACAAATTACAGCTAACGCTCCACAGTACAGCTTAATAAATCAAATGACACTGAAAGGCGTGAAATTTTGTGCACACGCCGCAGGCTATCCTACGCTTTTTTTATTTACTGAGAGACGAGACGAGCAAGTCGTTCACCTGATAGTATACGCTATGCCTTCCCATAACAGTCACAACACCACTCAGAACCCTGCACATCGGTTCTAAAGTCTCATATGCCCAGTAATTTCGCTGGAATACCCTTCAAGCCGAAACACAGTAATGTTTTCACCCTGCTGCTTGGCGGATTAATATCTGGCAAAGGCAGTCTCTTGTAGAAGAAACCTCCCACTACAGTAATACTACGTAAAGCGGTGGTAGCCTAGTGGGAGAACGCCCGCCTTCCAATCAGAAGGTCGTGAGTTCAAATCCCAGTGCACGTACCAATGTGTTTCTGTAAAACATATGTAGTACGTAATTATCACTCGCTTTTCGGTGAAGGCAAACATCGTGAGGAAACCCACATACCTACCCGAGAATTATTTCGGAGGTATGTATGTTATCCACCAATCTGGACCGGGCCCCCGTGGTGGATTATGGCCTAACCCTCCTCTCAAAGTGAGGGGAGACCCGTGCCCAGCAGTGGGACGTGGGTTGATGATGATGATGAATACTACGTAAAGTAAGCAGATCATGAGCTTAAAACCAGAAGTGGACAGTGGACACGGCATGACACTTAACACTCAACTGAAACTCCCAAAATACGCAACTCCACTAGCATAAAAAGCATCATGAGTGTTATGTTGTAGATCCGTGTGTTTATTCTATTTAAAATTAATTAATAAAAGCGCTATCATATAATCGCCAGGTGTGCTAATAGTTGAACAATTTAATTTTCCCTTTATCTAGGTTTTCCTTTTACCTGTATTTTACCTTGATGCGATAATTGGTTCCACATGATCCCGCTTAAGCAATTACCTTGCAGTTTTTGCTGTACCTCGTTTCCGTATTTAACGAAAATACTGGTGGAATATGTTATTAACCATTACGTATCTGATCGTGACGTTGATTAGACGCCTACCGATGTTGCCTACTGGGACGACTAGGACATGACATTTCAACTATTATACTATAACAAATAAAAACATTAAAATCTTGAAATATTGGATGTACGCAACAGCATTACGTACGTACATTGAATATACTAATATATAAAGCTGAAGAAAAAATATTGCTTTTAAGAGAGTTATTGCGTTGAAACTGGAATTATGGGCGCAGCCAGTCAATTATAAGTGAATTCGCATTTCGGTATCGAAAGGGTCGCGCGTGCTTGCCATATACCATCATACCATTGCACTTCATCGAAATCATTTCACTCAAATTCAATACATCAGAATCCTCCAGACCAATCAACAGCATTTTCATTGTTAATCTCTCGCACATTTCCATCGTCCCTTTATATCCCGAAGCTGTCCAACCGACAACGATGGTAATTAAGTACCTATTTAATAATTAGTTTGAAATATTTCTTGTAGATCCTTCCATAGTTCACAGCAGTTTTTAATCAACGCTTCTCTAAACGAGCTCAAAGATGAAGTTAATTTACTTTGAAAAACGATTTTCTTAGACAAGTTAAAGTGCTCTTCTAACTTTGAAGGTAGGGAACTTGGCGTGGAGCTAAGTTGGTTCATATTTATACAATATAAACAACTTGTGGTTAAGATCAACAGCTAGAACGTGTTTTAGTAAGACTTCTTTTCCTTGGAACTATAATATGTTGGACATTGAAACGAATAATTAGCAAATACCTAAGCAGGATTTTTCTTTCACCGCGCGATTTTCAGTAGGTGAAAGTTTGTTTTGACTTCGCATGCATTTAGCGAGTATAAAATAAAGTTATTTAGTTCTCATTTCAAGGTTTTTGTTGATAAATGTTAAACATGTAATAGTTATATAGAGTCCCAGTCAAGTCGATGTCAACGTCACAAATAAGTAAAGTGGCTTTACTGGAACTTCGTGAGCATTTCGGAGAAAAAGCCATTTTAAAAAAATAATGGATTTAGGTTAGTCGTTAGTGTCACTTTTGGCTTTATGTTTTTTTTTTATTTGACTGAGTGATGAGACGAGCAAGTCATTTCCTTGATGGTAATCGCTACACCTGCCCATAACAGTCATAGTACCACCCTGCATTGCATAATCAGCTTCCACAGCTAGCACTCCACTCAAGTCTAGGAACAAATTTCGTACTGTTTCGTCTCATAAATTTTCTACAGACTATCTCAATGAATCTGACTCTCGAACGTATTTATTCGTTCAATGGACGTAGATACAGCAGTTCTTGGTATCAAAATTCACTTACCGTATTTTTTGATCGCATCTCGTAGTAATGCATATTATGGAGAATACAGCTCCAGCTAACTTTCAAATGGCTTTTCTTAGAAATGGTAAATATTAGAGAAATAAGTATTATGGTAATTTTAGTAGATAATAATAACCTGATCTACAATTTAGCACGCACGGGTACAATGGGGATTTTTCAGGATTTCATTATAGTGGTGTCCCTTACGTGCCTGTACATTTTCAGCTTGTTGTGAATTAATGCGAGGGTACCCCTATTATTGGCTAATTTGACCGGGCTTGTACGGGTACATAGAAAAATAAAAAATAAATCCAATATGATTTACTAAACTAAGTCTGTAAGTGTGTGTATTATATATGAATACAAGCTGTGCCCTGCCACGCTTCGCTGTGGCACATTCGCACATTCGCTGATATGTGACTGATAAAAACAATCCTTGATGCGGATTATATATCACGCTAAAATTTCAGCTCGACCGGTGCAGAACTTTTTGAGTTTTTGAAGCGTACACAAACCAACATAACATTTATATATATATAGATTAATGAATATTTTAGATGTAATAGAATAGATGGAAAATATTCGCAGCGTGTTCTTTGAACTAAAATTATTGTATTTCGTCGTTAGCTAATTAAAATCTTGTACAGAACACTATCACCCACCTCCCCAATCCCATCACCCACCTCCCTAACAAACTTCTTTGGCTTTATACTTGTGGTATATTCTTTCAGTATATAATAACGTCGTATCTGTCTTTATCTGCCGGATCTAAACATATGAGACCTAAGGCTTTCCCAAGTTTGGTTCAAAGAAAAGGGTACTGAATCGACGACTCCGTTTGAGCTGCGTTTTCTTCACACTGAAATTATTCGGTGGATTTACGACAAGGAAATGAGACAGAGGGTATGCGGTTCAGTTCATCGTTTGTCGAATTACGTGTTAGACTCTTGAAAGCTAAAATAAAATAAAATATGGCGGCAGTCATTTTACAAACGATAAAATACATTACAATTTATTCCACGTCACATTTTATAGTGTAATGCAATCCATGTGATGCATATCCAGCATTGGGCCTGCAAAAGTGGGTGCTTATTCAAGTTGTCGTTGGGCTGGAAAACTTCCTCCCCCTCTCTGTGAAGGCTCTACGTAATGCCGGAGAGCAATGTCTCAAACCGGTATTCTTAGCATTGTCTCGGACGGTTTGCTACCGAAAGCACGTCATTTCGCTTGGATGTCGGCTCTTGACGATACGTCCTATATTCCTTTAAATTATTTCGGCTGTTTCGCATTCGCAGCAAGTGCACAATCGTGACGACTCCACTTTTTGAACTTTGATTTTAACTGCCGTGACTTCCCGTGTTTGCAAAAGTCGTCAGCAGCGAAAATCTACAGGTAATTTTAATTGTAAATGTTGAAATTAAGATTTTTTTCGGAAAAGTGAAGTGTTTTGTGTACTAACTCAACTGTTTGTTTTTTTATGTTTTTTATTTATTACTGCGTGAATTATGAAGTAATTTTGATGCTGCTTTTTGTATTTGTCTGCGCTTTTTGGTAGGTCATACTTCAAAGTTGGTCTGATTTAAATATTATCAGAATAGATTTATTATTTTTTGAAAAATTTTTAAGATCACAAAATGTATACACACATTGTAATAAATTCTATTAATAAATCAATGTCTACACAATTTATATGGAACTACCTCTGAAGTATATCCTTCCAAACAAAATAAAAACCTCCTTTTTTAAAATCTATTAAAATTTCTTTTCCTATACTTCTTTTGATCGGTCGGAAGTCGGTGCCAAGTCCGAAATAAAATAAACCCCATCTAATGACTAACTGAAACTCCACCTAGGGTCTCAATACAAACAGTTAAATCCAAAGGCCTCAAACTGAACTGCCCCGCTAACTGTCACCACCAATATCGCTACGCGTTCTTAAGTCGAATAGAGACATTTATCCAAAGAGATCGTAACAATTTGTTTGCATTTATGAGAGTTTATAGCTCCATTGCATTCTCATTTTCTCTCATTCTCTTCAGTCTATTATTAAGTGACGTCACGTCACGTTTGTCATTTATGAGTGTGTGGTGCCAATCTAGGCCGTTCAGTTTAAGGCCTTAAAATGAACTGCATGGAATAAGAATAAGTAATCAAAGGTAAGTAAGTAAGTTGCCCCGCAGAACCTACTAAATGACAGACCGATCACTAGGTAGCACATACCAATAAAACTTTTATTTTATTTGCTTTTAGTGTAGTGCGTATTTATTTTGTTTTTAAAGTCGGTTGATTTTTTTCAATTTGCATCGCCCGAGCAAATTTTTGTAACGCTTTCCCCAGCTTACTCCTCAAGTCAAACGTGAGTAAAGAAGTTTCACTTCAAAAACTTAGAAAAAAATAGTTAACTCAAAACCATCATCAACCCATAACGTCCCACTGCTGGGCACGGGTCTCTCCTTACTTTCGTGAGGAGGGTAAGGCCATAATCCACCACGGGGGCCCAGTCCGGATTGGTGGGTAACATACGTAGCTCCGAAATAATTATCGGGTAGGTATGTGGGTTTCCTCACGATGTTTTCCTTCACCGAAAAGCGAGTGATAATTACGTACATATGTTTTACAGAAACACATTGGTACTTGCCTGCACTGGGATTTGAACTCACGACCTTCTGATTGGAAGGCGGACGTTCTCCCACTAGGCTACCACCGCTTCCAAAATATTCAACTCAAAATATTCAAAGTAAATGAGTCCTGGCATTTCCTAATGACCGATGCTGGAGTAGTCACTATACGTGTACTCTACATAATATGTATGTACATGACCGATGTGCGCAGACAGCCTCGAGCCACGCGTCTACAAACTATTAATTACTGTTATGCGAGAACCAGTGCTGGCACGCGTTCCCCTTATGCCAATTAGTGAATTCTAACTTTGGGTAGGGTCGGAATCGCCAACGTCCAACTACAATACTCAATCTGACGCAACTGGAATTAGGCATCCGTAAACACGACTGCCTCAAGCTTGTGAACGTTATTTATTAGTATTGTTATGACCTAAATGTATATTCGTATTGTTAAATAGATAATAATTATAAACATGGAGTTACTTTATAGAATTTTTATTGCACCTGGCAAAATTTCGTGTCGTTTGGCGCCAAACCGATCTGTCAACTGTCAGCCGTGTCTGACGTTAAAACTTATTAAAAAAAAAATATTAAACGACTTCAAAAAGGACAAGCGGCACTATACTAAAAAGCGACTAATATGTTTGTTTTATCTTTATCTTTATCTTTATCTTTATCTGATTGGAAGGCGGACGTTCTCCCACTAGGCTACCACCGCTTCACCTCTCATATTTTACCAATTTACAATAAATGATTTGAATTTTGAGTTTTGAGTTTTTACAGTTACTCCGTCTGGTCAATCATCAATTCAATTACGTATAGATATCATACATAGGCACGTGTTCCAAGTGCAAGCAAAAAAGAGGAGCACAGTCCGAACAAGTCTAGTTAATTGATCAATATGAAACCTCGACAAGCAAATATGTACGCAAAAAAGGAGTCGCGCTCCCCCTTTGGAATCGCTAATTGAACAGACAGGATGAGTGGGCGCAAGCGCCAGACTAAATAATATACCGATAACTCAGTTGGCGCTTAATCAATAACATGAAGATGTATGCAAATGATTATATTACGTCGGTTAGGTGTCGCTGGAATTTTCATCGTCTTTGAACATAACAAATGTATCGGATGACTATTTATTTTGTTGTGGTGAAGATTAGAGAAAGCTCTGAGCGCGCCTATTGTTTATTCAAACTTTTATTTTGACTGAAATAATTGAACCTACTCATTTAGAAAATATAGCTTCAAAGAACGAATATGGAAGCGCGGCGAAAAAACAAACCTGCAGTCGATTTGAGAACATTCTCCTTTTCTGAAGTCAGTTAAAATATAACGGCTTCCTCGGTCACAAAAATACAAGCTTCACTTTTGAGTAATTAGCTGCTTATTTCACGCATTTCTAAACCTCAAAACCACAATTCTGTATAAGCCACTATGACTTCCCGTGATTCGATTATAATTAGATTTTCGAGTGCACGTGCAGATTCTACCCTATCTAAATATCACGCGTCGTTGAATTTTAAAATGTTATCACCAATTTTACACTTTGACTGCATTAATTTTACGGAGCCGTATCACAGTTAACTCCACCAAACATACAAAAGTTACAAAACCCATATAAAATGAACAACGTGTCCTCTAACATTTACCTACAAACGTTTAATATAAAACTTACGTCACAGTTCTCAACGACTATTGGAAACCACTTGATCTTTTCAGTTTCCGAATAAGAGGCAATAAAAGTGCTGAAACGAAACTAGTGAACTAACTCTTGAACAAAACCATAACTGGTATGAAATTGTGAGTAATGTCGGAGTTTTCTTCAAAAGTTTACCCGCAATTATTTATATTTGTATTTGTATGGCCGTAGTGTAAGTGGTATTATTTTATTGCTGTTATAGAGTACTGCCGTTTGTTTATTTTCGTATGAGGTAGCACTGGCCACTGCTTCATCGTTTCTAAGCCAACCAAGGCCCTATATTAAAAGCGACATTAATCTATACATAAATCCATGTAAACTATGACTAATATTGTTATGGCTGATTTAAAAAAGTATTTGTGCTGACACAATTAAAGAAACACTAATTGAAGTTCGATTTTTTAAGCCACGAAGTTTTAAGCCACGCGAAATAAATAATAAGGTTGCGTAGCAAAAGCTACGAGCTACGCGACCGTAGTCAGTACTACGCGTAGCGCCATGCTACAAGCAACAGAGAAATTAAAAACATGGTTGAAAATTAATATACGTATCTCAGTCTATCGAAACAACAAACAAACACACTGTATATTTATATTTACACTGTTAATTAATCACAACTTATTATTGTGTATCGTTATTAAAAGCTTAAAAACAAACAAAACTTTCACAGAATCCATCATCAAATGGACGACAATAGGCATGCGCGTCGGTTCTCAAATAATCTGCGTCACCTCTCCCTCCACCGGATTATGTAGAGTCAACAAAAAACACTAAACAAGCTTTATTAAAAATTGTGAAAACCACAACCAGAGAAAATGTGACTTAACATTTCGGTTATATTCTCAATGAATATTATTATTTTTACACCCAAAAATGATTAGCGAAAATTACTCAAAACGATTAAACCATTGTACTACGGATTAATTAATATGTGTTATATATCTTTTCTTTCCACAAATTAAACATTACGACTACGAATAGAGAGAAGAGAACAAAATAAATGCACAGGATACATGCGAAGGCAATAAAGTTAGTACCTACTCGAGACTAATTTATTAAACTCCGAAGCTCGCGTGTGTTGCTAACTGTACCTGGCGCCCTTCGACATGTAACGGGGAAACCCACCTATGTAACGCTAATTTGTGTTGTGATGCGACGGCGAGCAGTCGTGCCGGTAGCGCCGCGTCGGCATTAAGTGGTTAAGTGTCGAGCCGCGAAGTCGTGAACGGGTTTTGCGAGCGCGTCACCGTATCCGCTCGCTGTTTTAGTGACTTTCTTTAGGGAGTAGTAAATTAAATCGCTTCTCGTGTTTGTGTGAGGGTTCGCTTACTCCTCGTAAACCACGTAGCGGATTTCGGCGCGGTTTTCGCCATTAGTGAGATAATTTTTTGTGAAAAGGTGAAGTGTTTGTATAGCTAGCTGCGCCCCATGGTTTCACCCGCGTTATTTAATTTTTTTACGGAAGAACTCTGTATTTTTAATAATAAAAGCAGCCCAAGTGACACGTGAAAATGGACAAATGATGATCTCGATATAAATAAATTTAAGCCGTGAGTTTAAACAAGTAGCGCGTTTCGTTTTTCATAATATTTAACATTTTCCGGGTTCAATTTTTAATATTTCTCTTCATAAAACCTGCCGTTGGACTTTGACTAATATTTGAAAGTAAAATAGTATTGGCTAACTGGTCCAGCAGTTTTGATTTTTAAGTTTATAACACATTTAGCCATTTAAATTTTTTCGTATAATGATTTAAAAAACAATATTTTGCAATCAAGTCATTTAAAAATAAATAGACGCTGTTTACGTAGGGTAAACCTTACGTGACAAAAGCTTTAAAAATTTAACTGTGAATTATTTTTTTCAGTTTTATGGGCTATGAATTAATTACTTTGTTTTAAATTAGATACTAAAAATTTGTAGTTCGTCTATAATTCTAAAGAGAACACCTCAATTGCATAGTACACATTCATTTCATTAAAACTTAAATTAAAAATAGCTTTGTTTGTGACGAATTTTTACTCTTTCATAGTATCAATCCTTATTTAAATATAATTATGATAGTATTCTTCCATTTTAAATGTAGACAATAACTCGGTACTTTTTAACGATTTAAAAGTTTATAGAAACACCGGCACAAACTAGACCTCGTTATTAGTGCCTTCGTTTTAATATTTAGCCAAATAAACTATTTTGTATTCAAACCTATCTCAGTACCGGTTGATTACTTTTTGAATTATTCAAATCAGACATTCCATTTAATTTAAAAAGATATCATTGTTTAATTTTTTATAAAAAAATAAAATTTTGCAAAATAATTATACGAGGCATGCCTTTTAAGTTTTGTCGTTTGAAGAAAAAAACACAACTAGAACCTTTTAGTACTTTTCATTGTTTTTCAAAGTATTCACCACGTAGCTTAATACACTTTTTCATTCGCACAAACCAGTTATAGCATTTATTCCACTCTAAAGTGGGGGTGTTCAAAATGGCTGACTTGAAAGGGTCGACTACTTCTTCACCGGACTGGAACCATTGACCACGAAGACTTTTCTTAATTTTAGGAAATGTAAAGAAATCGTTAGGGCTTTGGTCAGGACTGCATGGAGGATGGTCAAGAATTTCTACTTTTTCCTCCTTCAAATACTAAATCGTTTGACGAGCGCTGTGTGAGCTTCCGTTGTCGTGGTGCAGGATTATGCGTCGCTTTGAGTTAGATTTTCAAAGTTCGGCGATGACTTGTGGTAAACAAACTGTGGTATACCACTCTGCGTTAACCGTTCTACGATCTTCAAGTGCAACATCACAACATGGCCGGTTTTCCAACGAACGTGGCCACCATCTTCTTGGAAGTGCTTCGAGAACGAAAAACTTTGGTCGGCTTTGGCTCGTCTTGAAAGACCCAGATTGTAGATTGTTGTTTGGAATCAGGATCGTAGGCATAGATCCAAGATTCGTCATCACTGATGATGTCGTAGACGTGATTTGACTCTCCTCGGTAGAACCTTTGCAGAGTTTTCTTACACCATCTGACGCGGGCCGCCTTGTGATCGTCGGACAGCAGATTCGGTATCCAACGGCAAACTAGCTTTCTCACACCAAGCGCTTCATGCAAGATCTTCTGAATGGTTGTCCCTGATATGCCTAATAGAGCCTCTATCTCTCGATATGTCACATGACGATATTCGAGAATTAGTTGTCTCACAGCAATGATGTTATCTTCAGTGAAGGCGGATTTGGGGCGTCCTTCGCGAAATTTGTCACTAACACTAGTATGTCCACGCTAGGATTCTAAATACCAGCGTTCGACAGTCCGCAGACATGGGGCTTCATCACTGAACACAGATGTTAGCTCTTCAAAACACTGAAGCCGTGTCAGGCCTGTTCTAAAGTTGTAGACAATTATTGCACGAACATTTTCCTTAGAAATATTCATTTTCGTACGTAACCTGAAAGATTCCAATCGACGCTGTGACTAAACACTAATTTTAATACTTTCAACTGTTTTGAGATTCAAAATTTAAACACATTCGAATATAGAACAGTTCCAAATTCAAAATTGCCGGGAAATATGGTAACGACAGAACTTAAAAGGCGTGCGTAATACATAGTGCCGTATAGTTATACAGCGGTATGGAAATTAGGTGTTAGCAAAAATGTTAATTTTGTCTTTTTTCATTAAAATTGGGATGAAAACCCCAATAATATAACTCAAGATAATACCCATCAAATTGTTTAGATCACGTGCGCTGCTAAAAGTATTGACAATAGGTAGATACTCGTATCTATTGCAGTTTAGAGAGTATGCCAACAACTAAAGATTTGCAATATACGATATGTCCAACTATTACGGTGTCCTAATAAAGAACTAAAGTACTATCCATAAACGCGTGCGAAGCCGCGGAGGGTCGCTAGTTGTATGGAAATAGTGGAAATATAAACCGATTTAAAAAATATATACACAAATATATCAAATTACTGGGACACGATGTCAGATCATAATGTGCAATCGCGCGCGCTGCCGTCAGTGATTCCGGACCCAGGGGCGCATTCAGCGGTGCCTTCGCAGCCGCTACACCCATGGGGCCAGCACTGGCCTCTACCACCCCATCCTGTGCAGCAATGGCCTAGTGCCGACCGCCTGGGAAATTTTCTACCACCGCTGACGACCCCACTCCGGCATCCGTCGGTGCCGCATCCAGTGCAGCCCCGGTTATCAAAGCCGTCGAGGCGTCCAACATATTATAGTAACGACAGAGTAGACCATTTAAGCCTGAGGAATTTTTGGCAACTGTCGACGCGTCTACCAATGTCCCCGCTGGCGCTCCAAATGGTACTTCCGTCAGTACAACTACGAGAGCCTTCCAGAGCAGTAACGTTTCCAGAGCAGTCATTGCTTCCAGAGCAGTCGTGGCTTCCAGAGCAGCCATCGCTTCAATTACATAGTAGCGACCTTATGAAGCTAAGAAATTTTCGACTACGGAAGCCCCTGCGGGTGCCACCGTCGCGCCCAGTACAGCCCCCACCATCTGCCCAACCTCCTCTGCCTTTGCCGGTGCCCTCACTGGAGCCAACGCCTCCACAGGAGCCCCTAGTAGAGCCCCTCGGAGTGCAGCATTCGCAGCCTAAAATGTACAGAAGCCGGCCAATAAAAAAAAGGCTATATTTTCCTTCGCCAGAACTGTCACTAGAGTCCACGCCGGTGGACCTTCTGGAATCTCGGCTAATGCACTCAATAGAGGCCAGGGCGCCAAAGGAGCTTCGGATAGAGCAGCCCCTCGGAGTGCAGCATTCGCAGCCTGAAATGTACAGAAGCGCACCTATAAAAAAAAGACGATATATTCCTTCGCCGGATCAGTCACTGAAGTCCACGCCGGTGCCCCTTCTGGACTCTCGGCTAATGCCCTCAATAGAGACCAGGGCGCCAAAGGAGCTTCGGATAGAGCAGCCCCTCGGAGTGCAGCATTCGCAGCCTGAAATGTACAGAAACGGACCTATAAAAAAAAGACTATATATTCCTTCGCCGGATCTGTCACCAAAGTCCTCGCCGGTGCCCCTTCTGGACTCTCGGCTTATGCCCTCAATAGAGGCCAGGCCGCTACACGAGCTTCGTACAGAGCAGCCCCTCGGAGTGCAGCATTCGCAGGTTGAATTGTACAGAAGAATGCCAATAAAAAAAAGGCCATATATTCCTTCGCCGGATCAGTCACTGAAGTCCACGCCGGTGCCCCCCCTGGACTCCCCGTCAGTGTCTTCAATGGAGGCCACGCCACTTCAGGAGCTTCAGATAGAGCCCCTCGGAGTGCAGCATTCGCAGACTGAAATATACAGAAGAATGCCAATAAAGAAAAGGGTGTATATTCCTTTGCCGGAGATGTCACTGGAGTCCACGCCGGTGCCCTCAACAGAGGCTTTGCCGCCACAGGAGCAACGGCTAGAGCCTCTCGGAGTGCAGTATTTGCAGCCTGAAATGTACAGAAGAATGCCAATAAAAAAAAGGATATATATTCCTTCGCCGGAGCTGTCACTGGAGGCCACACCGGTGCCACTCCGTGACTTGCATCCACAGCCTCCAGTACATATTAGTGGCCACGTCAGACCAAGTGAGCTGCCCCAGGTGGCACAGACCCAGCAGTCATATGCAACATTGACAGCGTTGCTTCAGCGTGAACAAGCACCAACGGTGCAACCACTACCGGACCTCCAGCCAGTGCCCTTATCAATCCCGTATGATGCTTTGAGGCGCTTATCCCAGCTCGTCGACAGGATACCTGGCTTATGCGTTTCGATGATGCCGGTGCAGCGAGCACCGAGGCAGCCATCTCGCCAGCTTCAACAACCACGAACTGAGTTGCTGCCATTGCCAACGACACGTATTATAGCTTTGCGTATTCGGTGTTTTGTAGATTTGTCATTAAAATTCATACTCTTTTATTCATAAAAAAATAAACCCAATTGCGTAATAGAATATTGTATTGGTCATGTCCAGTCAAATTAGCGATCAACCTCGGAATGAGGGATAATAAGCTGAATTTTCGTATAAACCTTCATTTTGGCGTTCTAAAAGTTATCTCAAAAGTCTCATATAATCTCGTGTCTGTGTCGTAAGTTATTTAAGTTCAAAGGTAAAAAAATAAAACACTTATTCGCGAACATCTCGATTTCTATAGCTCCAATGGTGTTAACATCTATTATGAAATTTGCTGCAGGTTTTATGATCTGCGATAAAATTTTAAATGAAACATTTTTTAATGCGCTCAATTGTTCTTGCGGTGGGGGCTATTCAAAATTCAAGGTAATATTCACAAATATACAAGGTTGACCTTGTATTATGCAGTTCGTATGGCTGAGCACTGCTCGCTCACCGCCCTCTGTCGCATAAACAGTAGAGCTATTACAAAATGTTTGAATTTTTTTTTTGTAAATTTTATATTCGACATATTATTTATTATGCTAGAAACGAAAATTCAGCTTATTATCTCTCATTCCGAGGTTGACTCCTATTTTAAGCTAAACTGACTAAACCTTACGTGACGTTCGATATTTTTTTATGAATAAACCTTGATGTTGCGAAAATTAATGCATGATGTAAAGGGTTCAGTTTTAAAATATTTCATTTCATGTAATAGGCGTGTCCCTGCTCGTGTTTTGGTCTACACACTACAAAAAACATAAAATAAACATTTTGAAAGATATTTTTTGAATTCAAATCATATTCAAATTCATTTCACATTTCATATTTTCACAGAAGTACGTCATGGTGTGCAGGTCTTAATGCTAAACAAAGCTGCTTAGTTTGTAAAAACCAATTTTGCATGCAATTTTTATTGTTTATAATGTCTAGCATGTTACTTTAATTATTATTCAATTTGAATGGTACCTACCATTCAAGTTCAATAATAAAATTATTTACATTATTTTTCATTCCTCAGATAAAGATATATTCGATTGGCAGTACGATTTTGAATTTATCAAGAGTCTGATTTGAGTTATCTTACGGAATAAAACCTTTACCTGAGGAATTCCTTTATGCGCTTCTCCACGCCTTAGATAAGCTTACCTGTGGTCTAAATAAAGCTTTTGACGTTTGTTTATAAATAACTATCTACCTGCTATTCGTTGTATGAAATCATGAGAAAAACTATAGGAAAAGAGCCTAATAACTTATATGTTCAACAGTTATTGGATCGTTTACCTGAGCCCTCAAAAAAAGGCCCTCAGTATAGTAGAATTTTAGTTAGACTGTAACAGGCCCGATAGTCGGACGACATTTTCAAGCCCGCCGGGACAGAATGGATTAGTCTTGCATATAACAGGAACAAATGGTGTGAAACATCCTCTGTTTATATATATGTATATATATAATTTTTTTATGTTTATTTGTTAATTTTTTTCTATGTTTATTAAATAAAAAAAAAACGTACTGTTGTAATAAAAATTATAATTCACAATTATTATTTTGGAGTCGGCTCTACTTGAAAATTATAAGAAGTTTCATAAATAATTAAAACGTTGTTTATAAGATAAAAATGTCCTAAGATTATTTTCTTTTACTTTGAGCCTACCTTAGCAACCGTACCTTTATTATAATGACATTAAGTTATTGCCTTGTGAATTCCTTAATAGCATCTTCATTATTCACCTAAAGTAAAAACGCGCAAAAAAAGTCAATCAGACAAAAATTAAATATCCTTTTTAATATGTATGGGCTTGGTACACTTGTCATGTAACGGCCACGTTACAGCACGCGCTGATGTGAACGTAATTTCAAACCGGCTTAGGTCGATTTTACCACCGCCAAGTATAGATTTGCTAATTTTTTATGACTGTCTTTTGTTCTTAAATCTTCCACTGCGAAACGATGAAAACGCGGACATTTTACATTTTAAAGGCTCAGTAGGCTCTCGGAAAAATAGGTAACTGTATAATGAACAGTGAGATAAAAGTCACCAGCCCTCTGGCTGCTGACTTTCATCTCAACTGTTCATCAAAATGAAACTAAATTAACTAAAGAAGGTCTCTACCTTCTTCAGTTAATTTTGTTTCATTTTTATGTTTTGACGTGCATGACTCTGTGTATGACAATTTTTGGCGAATGAATGTTTTTGCTGAATTTTCTATTAATACTATTACGTTATTTGTGCCTGCATTTATGAGGATATTCACAATACGAGTTAATTTTCTTAGTTCACATGTTTAGGCCAGCCTAAAGTATCGTTTAGTTGAGTTTTCCTAAATCCCTTTCATGATGAAAATTTGAACCAACATTGTTTTCGTCAAAAAATAAATAAAGATTAGGGTATACTTTATTTTTTTTAAATAACGCGTTAGGTTAATTGATTAATGTTGAAAAGTAATATAATTAACTAAAGGGAAACGACCAAATGAAATTGGAACACAGGAGTTGGACCAGTAGTTTGGTTAAGAACAGTGCCGGATTAACCACGTAGCAAGAGAGGCAATTGCTACGGGTTCCTCGCGAAAGCGGTCCCGCATATTTAAACCCACTCATCTCTGACTGAATGTAATCTTTTGAGTGGCCTAGTGGGAGAACGTCCGCCTTCCAAGCAGAAGGTCGTTAGTTCAAATCCCAGTGCAGGACGTACACGTACACGTACCAATGTATTTCTTGTAAAACACATGTATGTAATTATCACTCGCTTTTTGGTGAAGGAAATCATCGTGAGGAAACCCACATACCTACCCGAGAATTATTTCAGAGGTAGGTATGTGATCCACCAATCCGGATCTGGCCCCCGTGGCAGAATATGGCCTAATCCTCCTCACGAAAGTGAGGGGAGACCCGTGCCCAGCACTGGGACGTTATGGGTTGTTAATTGATGATATTAAGATGTGGTATATTGAATTTACTTAATGTAACGAAAACGTGAAACGTTACAGCTTTTCCTACTGAGACAATTGTTTATTAATCTCTTTATACTGAAGAATCCATGGTAGCCCTTTAAAATAATTTGCTACGAGCCCAGGGCTTGCTTCCGGCACTGGTTAGGAAGGACCACAGATAGTAATAACAAAGCACTGGATCAAGGATTATTAGGTGATCTGTAATCTGTAAAGAAAAACATTTTCTATTTCATTCTAAAGTTTTGTTAGTAGATCAGATGGAAATGAAGTTTTGCATTTGCATGTTTGCGGCATGTTTGTTAAATTCGATCGGTTAGGTTGTGGCCGCGGCAATCTCCGTCTGCTCAAGAAAATCTGCTGGATATTTGTATTATGTATGTCTTCTAAACCATGCGCGATATCGAAGTGAAGCATATAAAAGCATAAGCTGTTTTTCATCCTAAAATTGAAACCCGTTGTGCCGTTTCGGAGCTCTATTTAAACAGTTTCGGATTGACGGTCAACCATTAATTCTTAAATCGGTCATTTTAGATAAGGCATCATGATAAAGCATCGCATGATTTGCAGTGCATCGCATGAGTTGTGGTGAGAGGCCTCTTCTGCAAGAGACCGCCTGGGGATATTTATCCGCCAAGCAGTAGTGTGCAAACATTACTGTGTTCCGGTACGAAGGGCACTGTTTCCAGCGAAATTACTGTCTCAGGGTGACGAGCGCAGTGCAGTGCAGTGCTGCGCATGATCATGCTATGCAAAGTTCTGGGTGGCGCTGTAACTGTTATGGGCAGGCGTAGCGCTTACCACCAGGCGAAAGACCTCGTTTCGTCACTCAGTTAAATAAAAAAAAAACTTTTTAACCTGAAATATTCAACATTTCAATCTAATTAATGGTCATAAAAAATGCTCCAATTGAATCCACTGAAAGTTACATTAGGAATAAATGCAATTAAGGCAATATTTTACAGATAAGTAGTTTAAAGCGTAAGACAGATCAATGCAGTGCGCCGCATGCCGCAAGCCGCACGCCGCCGCCGCGCCTGTTTCGTTTGCCTTGCCGTTCAATGAATTTTTTTAGGCATTCAAAACAAATCTTCAAGTGTTCAAAAGAAACCTGATTATTGAATTGAAAACTTAATTAACGTTCCCCATTGCTCGTAGATTAGAGGGCAAATAGTGATTGGACAAAACTAGCCTGATAGCCCCACCGGATTAGTCAATAACGATCCGTGCTTTACACTCAATTTGTATAGGTGATAGCAACAGTTAGTACAAAGGGCTTTAATATAATTTCGCAAGGGATTAGTGCTCACTATAATTTAATATAGAGTTAATATTAAAACGATCTAAGTAGTTCCTTTGACAATACCACGCAACCACAAGTGACGTCAGTGACAGACAATAATTGTCAATTAAGTATTTAATATTGTCGAATGGGCACTTAGCATTGTTAATGGAATATTCCCAAGTACGAGAAATGCGGGTGCAAGGTGTTTCGCAAGTGAGTGATGGGACTATTGCGAAGCGCGAGGCCGTGGGTTCGAATCCTGCGCAGGCCAATTCGTGCAAACTACATGTGATTTGTGCATTTGATCTGAGCCTCGGCATTAGTGGGAACATTGTCCAAGAATTTTTTGGCGCTTCGAAGTCTTATCACCAACTTACGTTACAGTTTTGTATATCATTGAAATCTCAAAAACATTCATCGTCTTTATATGTATATCTACATAAGTTTAATGCATGGCGGCTATTCGCACAAACACACACACACAGAGAGCGAGAGAGCGAGAGAGAGAGAGAACGAGAGAGAGAGGTAAAGAGAGAAAGAGGGAAAGCGAGAGAGACACACGCGCACAGAGAGGGAGACACACTCATACATGCACGCGCACACGCTTACACACAAACACACACTAACACATACCCACACATGAACACAATACAGACTATAATATATATTTTTTCTGTTTATTTCTAAGACTTGTTTGTAAAGCTCATCTTGGCCACGATGGATCCAATACTCACGGGTAGCATTGTTACAGGCACCATGCCGCGGTGCTACATGGTGAAGAAGGGGCCGTCGCCACTGCAAGGGACCCCACCATGCAGCCTCGCGGGAGCCAGCGTGGCCCCGCCGCGGTACACGCCGAGACACCACGCCACGGTTGCAGGTACGCTACACTACACGTATTTATTATTGAAGTAAAACTTATTTACGCACGCTTGATTTGAGTTAGTTAGTTAGCTGGTGAACGCGTTACGAAAAATGTGATCTGGCGAGGCGAACGGAAGTCGAGGGGGAGATTAAGTTAGTGAAGATAGGAATAGAGAGAGTTACGTTTCGTATATTTTTTTAAATATCTTTTACTTTTTTTTTATTTTAAATACTTTTTTAAATATTTTTTACTTGAAGTTTTACTTCTACTATGTGTCCCAGCACACATATAGATTTTTTTATTTACTTATTTATACACATTGTTTTTTTTATAAGATATGTGGCTAACAAGCATACGGCACCCGATGCTAAGTGGTTACCGCCGCCTGTGGACATTTGCAACGCCAAGGCATTGCCGGTGCGTTGCCTACCCTTATTTGTAAGGAGTCTTTTAACTTTTTTAGGTGCATTTCATTTCCTTCTAATAGCCGAGACCCGCGTTTACACACGTACTGATCATTCGATATTATAAAAAAAAAAACTAGAGAAGTAGGAAAGCTCACCAGATATATCATAATCACTATGCAAAAAACATCGCTACAAAGGGATAAAATAATATAAACATTGTCAAACGACCAACAATATTCTCCCGTTTCCTATGTGTATTTCACACATAGGAAACGGGAGAATATTATTGGTGTTGCACGTTGAGTGGACACTAAGTGGCCAGGTCATTTTCAATTGTATTGCAAAACAGAATCAAAGGCTGCGAAACAAAGGCCCTCCACGTTCTATGTCGTAACACAATATTGCAGTCCGATCCTGGGTCGCCAGTAAACCCCAGTGCTACTCTGTGATGTCCTACTCGTAGTATTATAAATACGAAACTTAGTGAGAATGGATGTATGGATGTTTGTTCCTCTTTCACGCAAAAACTACTGAACGGATTCTAATGAAATTTGGAACCCAGATAGTTTATAACCAGGATTGAGTAATAAGGTACTTTTTATCCCGATAGTATTCACCTCACGAAAGCGAGGGGAGACCCGGGCTCAGGAGTAGGTAAATGATGTTAATGAAAATGAAAAGAAAAGTTTAAGAAAGC
Organism: Campaea margaritaria; assembly: GCA_912999815.1. NCBI lineage: Eukaryota > Metazoa > Arthropoda > Insecta > Lepidoptera > Geometridae > Campaea > Campaea margaritaria. The sequence goes on from OU538788.1 coordinate 17,280,847, forward strand.
ATCTAAGGTTATTGCACTCAATAAAAGATAAGATGGGCTAAATTATTTTACAGTCACAGTCCCGGGTATTTGACATTAACTTCAACTTGATACACCAGCGCGCTCTTGACAAAAAAGTGGTCTCGACAGACAGACAGACGAAAAACAAAGTGATCCTATAAGGTTTCCTTTTTCGTTTTTGAAGTACGGAACTCTAAAAAAAGAACAGGTAATAAACGTACCTATCCCCCGCTTAATTCCGTTCACAGAGGTACACTTACAAACGACGTAGCTGCACGCGATGCTTTCAGTTGTTAAATGCAGGGACATGTTGTCGCGCTTCAATAAGTCAATAGGTGCCAGTTCAAAGGGGAAACGGCGAACCATCACCGGTTCAAACGTATATTGAATAATGAAATTTTAAACTGCCCCTTTGCAAGTTCGAGTGCGCAGTCTGTTAGACAAGGAAATTACTTAGGACACGTGTTCCAGGAATTTGTTTGTCGCGACTGAGCGCTCTAGGATCTGGGGGCTTTCATTATTGATGCTATTAGGTCACAGTAGGTGGGTTGTTTGTCAAGATTAAGTATAATATATAATACGCGTTTATTACTAGAATTCGGCGAAGCACAAATGAGGGTTATCATTTGGACTGGTGTGTATGTAGGTTTATCTGTTTTTTATTTTTTTTATATTTGATAACAATTTATCCGTTAGCGTGAGGCACTAATGCCTTTTTTTAGTAGTTTTTTTTAAGTTTGTTAATTTTCTTAGGTTATTTACTCGCGATTCTTAATTACTAAAGGGTTCTTAGTGTTTAAGTGTAAGTCCAGTGCATGCTCATCAATTTTTTTTTTTGTAGGTTTAGGTTTATCTGTTACCAGGTATCATTGGAAGCATTTTCGTAGTCCGCTATTTATAGGTTAAATTGAATATGGCGCCGTCTAGACGACATAGTACAGTCAATAATAAATAAGAAAATTATGCCATGATGGGTAAATGAAAGGACTAAGTTAGTAATTTTTTTATTTATTTGGCGATGTGTCGTGACGAGCATGTCGTTCCCCCGATGGTAGCGCTACGCGTACCCATAACAGTCACAGCACCACACAGAACACTGCATTGCATAATCCTGCGCGGCACTGCACTGCGCTCGACACCCTGAGACATCGGCTCTAAAGTCTCATCAAGTAGTCAGCGAAATTACTGGGCATATGAGACTTTAGAACCAACGTCTCAGAGTGACGAGCGCAGTGCTGTGCCGCCCGAGATTATGAAAAGCAAAGTTTTAGGAGGCACTGTCCCTGTTATGGGCAAGCGTAGCGCTTACCATCAGGTTAAGAACAGGCCCGTCTTATCACGCAGTCAAATAAAAAAAAATAGACTATGGTACTGTAATGTTTTTCTATAAAGAGATTCACCTAACTGTGAAGAAATGTATCTCTCAGATATCATTAGCGATTTTTTTTTTGTTTTTTTTTTGATCGTCTAATTTTTTTTCGTCTACGTTGTGTGTGTTCAAGATAGAGCTAAGTCCTAGGTTGTGTTCTTACCCAAAAGGGAAGTAAATAATATACAACTGCAATTTATTTGTAATGTTTATATTCATAGTCTCTTAAGAGGAGCCATCAAAGTAAAAGAATCTACCGGCTCGTTCGTAAAGCCTAACTGTCTCGGAAAAGAACGGACAAGAAAAACTGAGCAGTATTGCAAATATTCATCCTTCAACATGTCTTTGAATATATTATTTAGAAGGCCGCAAAACGTATCGATTGGCATCTTTCAAAAACAGGATATGATAATAATAGTGAAAACATGACCTTTTGCGATGTAAATTAAACATGAATTGGGGAGCATAATTAGATGAGGTGCGTAGATGGATGTTCGCAGCGTCACGCGACACGGTGGCGTCGTCTTAACCCGCCTCAGGTATTGAGGTTAAATATTAAATGGAGACATATTATTATGTGTATGAATAAAAAATTAACTGTGATTTCTTGGAAGGTATTAGTTGTAATTATAGGCGTGCAACGAAACATTTACGCGATATATTATTCGTCTAATTTATACTAATAAGGGCCATTTGCAGATTCTGTATATTTATGGGAAAAGGATCACTCATCATCAACCCATAACGTCCCACTGCTGGGCACGGGTCTCCCCTCACTTTCTTGAGGAGGATTATGCCATAATCCACCACGGGGGCCAGATCCGAATTGGTGGATCACATAGCTACCTCCGAAATAATTCTCGGGTAGGTATGTGGGTTTCCTCACGATGATTTCCTTCACCGAAAAGCGAGTGATACTTACGTACATATGTTTTACAAAAACACATTGGTACGTGCCTGCACTGGGATTTGAACTCACCACCTTCTGTTTGGAAGGCGGACGTTCTACCACTAGGCTACTAAGGATCACGCAACCAACACACAAATCATTTCATACTTTTCCTACCCCGGCGTCCCTTTAACCCCGCTAACGACTTTCCCTAGATATCTGTTCTAATCATTCCCGCAAAACCCATTAATGCCTATTCTTTCCATATCGCATTACACAAAAAACACGTGTTCCGGCGACATTGTCTGGCCTCAAGTCATTCTGAACATTAGCAACTCTTTATCGAAGACGAAACTTCTAAATAGAAATTCTTACATTCGCGCGATAATGTTACCCTTAGCCTCTGATGACCATCTATGGACCACATGCCCATTGCAAACCCGGTCATGGGACCTAATCTGAGATCGCCTAAGTCTTTCAATTTCCTATTCTGGAACCCATGACTACACTAGGTTTAATGTAATTAACACCGGTACTTCGCAATCTGATACGCTTTCTTCGTGTGGGAAAAGCTTAAATGTGTACGTGTATGTTTAGTTTCGAGACATTCTTCCACGGAAGGACACAGTTATCGCTCACTCGATGTCAATATACATAAAACATGATAAGAACTTTAGTGGTTACAATATGAAATTGTATTACAGCTTAAAGCCAGGAAAGTTATATTATTTCTGTCTATCTTGCTCAGATATTAATATATGCATAATTTATTAACAATTGTTGTGGTGTGTATTTAAGACAATAGATAAGAGTTATAAGATCGGTCAAGTTTTAACTTAGACTTTACCGTCATGAACAATAATCACTTTTACAGGTGAATCCGGGTCGGATGGAGAGTACTAGTGGTACTAATGGGGACCGAGCAAGCACTAATTGCGTTATACCTGAGCATTCTCTATCGCGCTTTTCCTTATTCAGGACTAGCTGCGCCCCGCGATTTCACCCGCGTAGTTACCTTTCCCGTGGGAATACGGGGATAAAATATAGCCTATGTTACTCGCTGATAACGTAGCTTTCCATTAGGGAAGGAATTTTAAAAATCGGTGCAAAAAACCTTACATATTTCCATTCAAACTTTCATTCCCTATTTTTACTTTACCCCCCTTAAGGATAAAATTTTTACAAACTTTGAATGTCATATTCATTTACATCTAATTAAAGCCTAAAAAATAAGTTTTAAGCTTCTAGCGTCAAAACTGACGAAACTTTCATACAAACTTTCATCCCCTATTTCAACACCTTACAACCCTTTTATCGCATTAAAAAGAAGCCTATGTCCTTTCATAGGCTCTAGACTATCTCTGTACCAAATTTCATTTCAATCGGTTCAGTAGTTTAGGCGTGAAAGAGCAACAGACAGACAGACAGAGTTACTTTCGCATCTATAATATAAGTAAGGATAATTTAAAACAAAGCTAAAATACAAATAATACGCTTTCGCAAACGCTCAAAAGAGCTCAAATCATAATAGTCCAACTGACCAACAATAAATTACGAAACCAGATAATAAATATTCATGTAAAATTATTAAATAAAAATTAATCATCATTTATAGTCTATTAAATAAACCAATTACACGTTTTCGTCTGTTATTGAACACAGAGTCTATTATGCTTTGGCACAGTTATAACGTCCGACACCACTTTGTTATGTGTGCACCCTTAGCCAGAGGCGGAATATCGGTCGGGTTTCTGCAACCAATTATTTCCATTTTAACAGGCGATGGCATTCAAAGCTTTGCCACAAAGTTCACACCTTTACAGAGAGGCTCTATTCTGCCGGCTAGTGTGCACAATAGAGGACCGAGTAACCGAAATATGCGGTTAAGATGTTACACCTATTAGTGAAAGTGTACGTGGGTGGGTATTCCACCAAGCTTGTGCCATTGAATTATCGTTCTTGCGAATGGCAGAATACAACCAAACCCTCAGTTTACAAAGATATTGTCGTGCATATTTAATGTATGTAGTAAGGCTTGTTTGGCTTTTTACCTGATCTAATTAATAGCTTAAAATTAAACAACTTAAAAATATTAGAAGAATATTACTCGTATTATTTTATATACAGGACGTAACAAACACCTAGTTATATAATTGATGGGTACGATTCTAATTATCTCTACAAAAACTAATATAACGTTTAGTTATAGTGAGAGGCCTCTTCTACAAGAGCCCGCAGACCAGATGTTCATCCGCCAAGCAGTAGTGTGCTTATATAATAGGTGCCTAATAATAGGGTACTTTATATCCCGATAGTATGCTCCCGTGGGAGAAAACGGGAACTACGCGGTTGAAACCGCGGGGCGCAGCTAGCCATATAGATATTTGAATAACTTTTAAAAATTTAGGTTAACAGTTCATTTTGTTAAATGAGAGTGCCTCTAAATAAATATATGATAATCTCTGCAATATTACTTTGTATCGGAATATACCGCTTTCGGTCCTACGAAGTATTTTGTATAAAAAACTTGTAGGGTAGGGTCATACAACAAAAAGTTTGTTGAGGTATAATCAGTCGCTCTAGCGAAAGGAGGGTTCTTTCAGTGGTCTCCATTGTTTGCGCAACGGAGTAGTTAAATTACCTTCGGAGTGCTTAATAATTGGATAGCTTAATGACAATTGTTCAAAACAATGAATTGCGCTGCTTAGTTAAAGTTTGAGTGCTAGTTTTATTTTGGATTCGAGCTAATTTTTCACCGGATATAAATTTGTGAGTTTATAATGAAACCAGTAAAATTAATAACTGACGGTAGATTCTGAATTGATATGAGGTTTGAGATATGTTTATTCCTCCCAGGGATACAATAATTCACTTACATGAGAAATTTAAATTCTTATTATGAACTAACAATAACTTAATAAAAAAAATTAACTCAGTATGGCGCTATGAACAACTTAAAATGAGTATTGACCTTTTATTATTTTATTGAGTGACGAGTTGGGCGAGTCGTTTAACTGATGGTAACCGCTACGCCTACCCATAAGAGTTACAGTGCTACCCAGAACTTTGCAAAGCAAAATCTTGCGCGGCACTGCACTGCGCTCGTCACCCTGAGACATCGGCTCTAAAGTTTCAAATGCCTGGGCCGATGGATGCCGATGGATTTAGAGCCGACAAATTACTACAGTGCCCAGTCCAATAGTGCCCTTCAAACCGGAACACAGTAATGTTTTCACACTAATTCTTGGCAGATGAATATCTGGCAAAGGTGTGGTACTTCCCCAGGGGGCCTCTTGCAGAAGAGGCCTGATACTACAAAATAATAAGGGCCCCGATATTAAGAGCCGCCACTTCGGTTTGGCCTTTGCCACCGCCTGCCACGGCCGACGCCCGGTCGGCCGCCTCAGACACAGCCGTATAGAATAGAATAGGTCTATAAAGGCTTTCAAAAAATATACAAGGTACTTATAAAACTAATAAAAAACCTTAACTAAATAAATTGCACAACGAACCTATGACTAAAAGCGATCTCTTTCAGTCAACTTTTTAAGAATTTTATCAGGCCGTGATCTCAACCTTACCCTCAGTGGATTAATACTTACCTACCTATCTTGCCTTACCTTTTTTTAGACTTAGTAGTTTAGCGGCGTGGGTGTTGACAGTGCTTTTTTGTTTAACAGAACCGCGACCCAGACTATACGCCGAGCCGCAGCGTCACGTCGGCACCCAGTACGAGAAACCACCCAGCGATGACAACGGTAACAAAAGCGGTGGAGCCAACAACGATCCACGCGGCGGGGTGCAACCAAACCCACAGCATGAAGATCGCAGTGAAACTTTCATCCACAAACTACGTGCGGCAAGCGTCAAACAAAGAAATAGGGTAAAAACACAAGAACAGTGCGCTGTAAGTACCAAGTTACGTAGCAGAGTGACGAAAAATGCACGGGCCGTACACCCGTACACCAAACCAAACAGCGAGGCAAACATCGAATCACGGGCTCACAGTGTTCTGACTTCCACCTCACGCACCGGAGCGGCCGGGACCATACAGGCTGGAGGGCGCACTGACTCCAGTGGCGGGGTGTTCCCCGAATCAGGCAGTGGGGTCAATATTGAATCACGAGCTCAAGTCATTGTGGCTACCAAGTCACGCTGCGAAGTGACTAAAAACAATCGGCCTGGCGTGATCACCGATTCACGCGGCGAAGTGACTTCATACTCACGAATCGGAGAGCAAATTGGCACAAACGACATGCCGGACACCAATGCACGGCCACGCGATGGTGCAACTACCGACTCACGGACCACAATACTTACCAGCTTACGTGGCGGAGTGATCACCAATACACGCGGCGATGCAACTATCGACCCACGTAGTGGAGCAAACCCGAACTCAGGAAGCGGAGTGTTCACTGACTCCCGTGGCGGGGTGGCCGCCGACTCGCAAAACGAAAACAACGAGTCACGTAACAGGATCTTCACGATGCTGCGTGCCGCTGAGTACGCTGGCCCGCAGATAAGTCAACACGCAGCGAAGCCACAGCCAACAGGTTACACTTCACGCCAAAGCAATACACAGCGAAGTAACTACCTACAAGACCGGCGAGCCAATTATCCTGACCTTCGGTTGACCGACTACTCTGATCCACGGCACCCACAGTACTCGGAGCCTCGCAGCGGCGACTACCCTGAACCACGCACGGTCCGGTACCTGGAGCGGGACCTGTCGTCGTACAGCGAGCCCCGAGTCACTGTGGATGCTGAGCCGCGTGAGCTGGACCATGAACAGCGCACTGCGGGGTACGATAAGTCCCTCTCAGCAGACTATGCTGAGCTACGCACTGTCGTGTATGATCCACGTCCAACTGAGGTCGAACCACGCACGATTGTGATCGAGCCAAGCTCGATTGTGAACGAGCCAGGCCCGGTGGAGAACGAGCCCCATCCAGCCGATTACGAGTTACACCTAACCGAGAACGAGTCGCCCCCAGCCGAGAACAGTTCGGCTGAATACGAAATTCAGTCAACCGAGTACCAGCCTGCCGTAGCTGTCGCACTGGAGCCTGAGCGTGGGGAGAGTGGTACGGGCTCCATAGAGGTGTCGGAGTATGCCGAGTTACAGAACATGGCAAGTGGCGTGCGGCAGCACAGCGCTGCAGATACGGAGGCAGCGCATGACTTGCTCTCGCTGGCGGCTGGCGTGCCGCCGCTGCCGCCTGCTGCTGTGGTGACGGTGGTGCGCGCGCCGGAGCCCGTGATGCCGCTCTACACCTACGCCATCCAGCCCACCAACATCTATATCATCTCAGAGGATGTCACCGACCCCGCAGTCTACACCACCGTGCAGACGCTCACACCCATACAACAGGTATGATCTCACTTGTAGTGTTTCGTTCTAGCTAGTCGATCATCCGATGGTAAGCACCAAACCTGTTCCTGTTAAAGCCACTAGAAGTCTTAAAAGAATAAGCTTATCGTCGATTTTTTATTAATATCAAGATTTTGTGGAGTCAACATAATCTTGATATTAATAAAAAATGAAGTCATATCACGAATGTCATATCATAATTATATAGAACATCACGTAGACGCAAGTAGGGAGAGCACGGGGTAGATTCGCACACACTTTTGATTCTAGCACATTTACAGGAGCCTGTGCTTCCCTGGTTAGCTGACTGACACGAGGGCGAAGTGGGTCACGTGGCAGGGGTCACTGAAGTTCAGAACGCTGGTGCCTCTCCTGTGTCCGCAGCTTCAGCTTTCAAGCTTGCATACGAACGGTAGGGCAGTGGGTGTGAGCCCGAATCTGGGGTTCAGACACAGACTGAGTCGCAATAGCATCCTGGGGCCTCACCTGGTTAAATCCATCCAGTTTAAGGCCTTAAACTAAACTGCCCTGCTAACCTGCTTCAATATCGCCAAACGTTCATAAGTCGACCAGAGATATTTATCCAAACAGATCGGAACAACAATGTTTGCATTTAAGGGAGTTTGTATAGCTCCATCTCATTCTCTTTCTCTCTCATTATCTTCAGACAATTTTTGAGTGACGTCGCGTCACGTTTGTCATTTATGAGTGTGTGGTGCCAATCTAGGCCGTTTAGTTTAAGGCCTTAAAATGAACTGCATGGAATAAGAATAATTACGTGGTGACCCTCTAGAAGATGGTTGTGTCGCGTCAGAGGGGCTATGCAGCACGGTGTAGATCAGCTAGAGTTCGTTTCATTTTGACGTTTAATTGCCACTGGACTCGTCATTCGTATTGAAATGACGAGTCCCGTGGCAATCAAACGTCAAAATGAAACGAACTCGAGCTGATCCGCACCGTGTTGCATGAGATTCGATGGATGAGGACTGTAAGCGACACAAACCTTTTTTTTGGTTAGGAAAACCTTTATTTTTGAAATTGGAAAAAAGATTAGAAACAAAAGAGCGTAGGCCTTGGCTTTTTCGCGTAAAGTAGTTGTTTGTAGTTGTATTGTTTTTGCCCTTTTGCCCGGCTAAACTCTTTTCTGAATATATATTATATTTTATCTTCTTGTATAATCTGTTTCATTCGAGATAGACCTTGTAATGTAATTTGTAACATTTAATTGAATTTTGAATTTTTATTTCACTCTATCTTATTTTTATAGTGTATTTTGTTAATTGGTTGATTGTTTATTTGGATTTTTAAATTTTAAGTGTTTCATGCTTCACATTAGTGAAGATTTTTATGTATTGACAGAAGGCTAAAAGGACGCATGCGAATAGTGGTGCGCCTGTCAGCGGAGCGCCCTGAGGAAAAGAACAGACCGCGTGGCTTCGCGGATGGCGTCACAACTTCAGGTTACTGAAAAAAATTGGATGTCTGTAAAGTGGGTTTACGGACGATATTTTAACGTGACAACGTCATAACAAAACATTGATGAAACGATTGCATACTTTTATGAATAAAATTGAATCATTTTTTAATAATAAAAGACTAAATACTTGAAATTATACCAGTAACCTTTTTTTTTAAATGCAAGAATAATTATCCGACCTTTATTTCCGAAATGTTTGTGGTAATAAGCAATTAAAACCAATTCAAATTTTTAACTTCACTTTATAAACAGTCGACGAAACAGTTCACTTGTAGATGTAAGATGTGTGCTGCCGCTGTCTTTCGTTTCCTCGGAAGCATGGACCAATGGATTGGAAGAGAGATAGATGCGGCGCAAGCGTACAATGAGCGTAACGGGACAATGTGTCATATTATTCGTGTATGCAGCCGGCGTTCATCGATTTATTAGACGTTGTCACGTCAAAATAAAACTCAAAACGAGATATTTGAGACAGTGATCTCAAGATGAGATATTTGAGAGGAAAACTAATCAAATATGATCTACAAACCTAATGGTTTGAGTTTGAAAAAGGAAATTTCCCTTTCAAGTGATGACTCATGCCTGATTCTCGCATAAGGAAAGGAAACTTCATTAACTCAACCAGTGCTTTGGAAACACGCTTGTCATTGAAGATAGCACCAAGAGATTCTGCTTTTTTATTTTTGCTATTTTTTTATGCCACTTATGGTACAATATAAAAATAATCTATTCTAATGACAATATTATAAAATCATATTTACAAGTACCAATAAAAAGTCTGAAAATAACAATTTTACAAAAAAAAGCATCAAAAGCTGTAACTTATGAGAAACCAGACTGTACCGGTCCCCCCAAGCAGCGCCCGTTCTCGAGTATGACTTATGCACTAGCAAAGGCTGACTTGGCTGCGGGTTGTTATTTCTATTGACTTTAACTATTTTTGGAATTACGTGTTTTACACACGTCACAACTAGATACAAATACAATAAATTATACGCGTAATGCTCGAGACCACCTCACTGTGTTCAACAGGCTTCTTGTCAACAGGTGGAATACACGGCGCAGCCACAAGTGAGCACATACATTGCGTACCCGGAGGGCATCGCTCCTCAGCCTCCACTGGAGTACCAGCAACTGTACACCGCCAGCGAGCCGCAACCGGCGCCCCTGGGTACCCTCGTCGGGCCGGTGGAGTCCACACCGATGTCAATACCAATGCCTGTGGCAGGGACCGCCCCCACCGATCAGGTACCCATCAACACTACACCACTGCCGGTAGAGACGGTTCCGCAATCGGAGCAGGTGTCCGTCATCGAGGAGGTGCCAATAGCACCCGAGGCAGATCCGGCAGCGCACGCGCTGGTCACCGAAAGCGAGCCCGACGAGCCCACCACCACCGGGCCGCGTCCTCGCCGCTGCGGCAACGAGAAGAACAATAAATTTGTATGCAACGTGTGTGGCAAGCGGTATGCCACATCCTCTAATCTATCGCGGCACAAGCAGACCCACCGCAGCCTCGACTCCCAGGCTGCCAAGCGCTGCGAACAATGTGGGAAGGTGTACGTGTCGATGCCGGCGCTAGCGATGCATGTGCTCACGCACCGCATGGGACACGTGTGCGGCGTGTGCGGCAAGCTGTTCTCGCGGCCGTGGCTGCTGCGCGGCCACCTGCGCTCGCACACTGGCGAGAAGCCATACGATTGTCCGTCGTGTGACAAGTCTTTCGCCGACCGCTCCAACTTGCGCGCGCACCTGCAGACACACTCCAGCGACAAGAAGTGGGAGTGCGAGCGCTGCAAGAAGACCTTCGCGCTCAAGAGCTACCTGAACAAGCACCAGGAGGCGGCTTGCAGCCAGGACGAGCAGGACAGCCAGTGATTCCTGCGACCATCATCCCTAACGGATGATTTCTCTATGACCTTCTTTACATCTTTGTATATTTCGAACGAGAAACATTTTGAAGAGCTCAGTGTGGCGACGGCGACAATGGAAATGATAAGCAATAATAATGTACCTAATATCGTTATGGCTCTTAGATGTAATATAGTTATAGTAGGTAGAGTTCAAGAGTATTTTTTCAGTCGTATAAAGTCCGATTTGGAAGAGCGACGGTGTCAATTGTAACGTTAAACGCGTAAGGAGGTTAACATAGTACGAAGTAGGTAAGTTAACGTCGCACGAGCGATGCCCGTCGACTATAGAAATAGAAGTTAGGTACGGTGATACGTAGAGACTTATTGAAACCGTCGAGCTGTGTTACGAAGAGAGCAATAAAGTAAGCAGGTTGAGAGGCGAGCGCACGAGTAGCGTGCGGAGCGTCAGGGCCGAGAGGACCAAACAGTCGCCCGCCGGGCCCGCGCCCCGCCTCCACGCCGGGCTCGCGACCCATAGGAAGCCCTCGATGCTTTTGAAGACAACATGACCAAATTGTAGCAGAACGGAAACTAACTATTGCTTATTAAATTTACGAATTGACTTTAAAAATTAAAAATAACAGTTTTCAAAATTGATGGAGAACGCATCGACATACGCAGTAAAAAGCTTATTTTAATTATCATAAATTAATTATATTAGGCTGCCTATTGCAAAGGTTGCTCAACTCTTGAACTAGTAGGTACGTGGTATTTTTTGAAAGCGCTGAATGTATTTTTAAAATATGGCAAAACTATCGACCTGCAAAATGAAAGTCGCCGAACTTAGCAAGTTTTTTTTTTCAATTCATAGATAAAGAGTTTCCACGAGTTTAAATCAAATTACAAAAAAAACAGCGTGCAGTTTTCCTATAGTTCATTAACCATGGAATCTCATTAATAATAGAACACACTATAAAAAAATTAAAATGCGCGCACTCTTCAAAAATGTTCATTTAAAAACCTTTTGCAACTTAAGTCTATTAAGCCTACAAGTCAACTTTCGTCATAATTATAGATCGGTTTTTATATAGCCTAATTAATATTAAATTAAAGTCATCGGTAGATCTCTAAGATGGTCAGAACTTCTTTCGATTGTTATTAGTTTAGTTCTCTGTAAAACTCTTCGAGATCTTCAAGTTTGTCGCATGGTTTCTCTTAAGATTTAAATGGACACGTTTTCGTGTTTTCGAAGCGCTCAGATTTATTTACGGAGCGACGCGTCGCGGAGCATTGTTTGGATTCACCCTGTTTCGTTCTACGGGTATAAGTGTAAGTGTTAATTCGTCGGAACGATAAGTCTGGATAACAACAGAATGTGAAAATGAAATCATGTATCGAAGAGAGCGTATTTTTTATAGATTTACATTTATAGTGAAAAGTAAATTGAAGTGGCGTCGTTCGTCACTTAGATGTTTCCGTGAGCATTACTAGTCATAGTTTAATGTCGTTCTAATGCCTTGTGAAAGTTCTGAATGGACTTGAACAGATACCTACTTGATCTCACTACATAAGTTTGAAATTTTAATTGTTTAATCAGTGCCTGCAGTTTATGTTTAAACGATAATGTTAAGTGTAGGGTTATTTACATAGAGTATTAAATTATGTAAACGATTTTGAATAATGAAATATTATAATTTAAGTAACGATGCCATCAAACGGGCATTTGCCGCCATTGATATGAATTAAATCAGACCTCTCAGGTGACAAGGGAGCTGGCTCATATATCGCACAGAAAACAGCTATTGCTATACAAAGGGGAAATGCAGCCAGTGTTCTTGGCATCATGCCTTATAGACACCAATATGTGTAGAGTTTAAGGTTTAGGTTAAGTTAGATTTAGTTAAGTTAACATTTCACTTTTATTTATTTATACTCTAGATCTTACTGTTATCATTGTTGTGTACAATAAATTGATTCTTCCAATTAAATTAATTTTTAATTTCAATATTTTTTTTGGATTTTTATAATGCCAAACATTACCTACAACACATAGATGGAGTTGCTCAAATAACAACAATGAGGCGTGGACTGTGTCTACCTACGGAATGTCTGCCAGATCATGATATATATAATGTATATGCGCATAAAAGCCAATTTTATTTAAATATTTAAGCAAAACACGGTCAAGAGTCTAAACCATAAACAGAAGGTAAAATCTATATTTGTAATGAATCAACAAGTTGGAGCTAAATAAAGCTGATATAAGAGCTAACAGCCCAAATTGACCGCTACAAATTGGACGCGACCGACGTGGTTGTCGAAATGTAAGACTATTTCTAGACAGGGCATGTAGGTATCCATTTGAATCCGATAAAAGTTAGACGGAAAATAGGAAAGTTTTAACTGCTGGATAAAATATATCCGTGGCTAGCGTGAACACATTGACATGATTGTTTTTATTAGCTTAATCGATCCTACGCATTAAGATCTGATATGAAAAAAAACAGCTCCAAATATACACAGCGTTTGGAGCAATCTACTTTGGTCCATTGTCGACATTTCCCATTTTAACGTCTTTTAATTGACAAATCCTAATGTCAAATTAGCGATTCATATGTTTTTATGAACGAATATTGATATTTTGTTATATCATCCTACACTCAGTAACCAAAACAATCTCTCAAAATTATAATCTCTTTTTATTCAAAATCTATATTAACAAGTAACTAACTACCACTGCAACAGTATGCACAGCTTATGCACCGTTACTGGCTGAAAATGCAAACGGCATTGCCCGTTGAATTGCAATGCAAATACGCTACATTTTGGTTACAATTCGACACGACGCGTCGCATACTCAGGAACTGAGATATTATAGATTCTTGAAAATAATATGAGTTTCAATTTCACAACAGTAAACTCCTCAAGTATACAACTGCTGAGGCTAATTTAATCATATTCATAATACGACAGACGATTGGCTGCCTGTGCAACTACAGAACAATACATAATTTTGAGATGAATTGGTGAAAGACATTCTCTAGTTAGATTCGGGGCTCGTCAGAATATTAATTGGATTGTACGCTTAAAGTTTACATGGATTTAAGCAACTTTTAAGTGACCTATTTATACAGTAAAGGAACAATATTTTATTTATACAACAATATACTTTTATAATAATATTAATATACTCGTGTGAATTGATCTTATATTGAATTATATTAGAAGCAGTTAAACGACTGTTGCAGTCATTATAATATGTCAATTTATGTATTTTCTGTCAATTTCTAAAAATTGTATTAACTGTTAAATCGCTAGTGGAACGTTTTTCTATCTAATTGTATAATATAATTTCAAATGAATTAAAAATTGTGAAAAAAATTACAGCATGCAGTTTCGAATCCACCGAAATATTATCGTATTCTTTTAAATGTACGACATAAAGACGAATAATAAATCTTTGGTTTTATACGGCTTTTTAAATAATAGAAAAATCACCTTAGTAACTCAGGTTGAGTCTTTCATTAGGCTATAAAGTAAACAAGTACCAAGCGTTTTCGAAGTTTCGATAAATTTGGACATTTTCTTATGTTTAGGCTTCATAGTTTTTAAATTTAGTTAATGCTAATTACCCTTTATTTATGATCCAGGCCGTTTATTAAATTAGTCATAATGTCAAGTTTATGCCAGGAATTGTTGAGGTTGATATTTCACGTAACGTCAGCATTTGTCCGTCAGTAAAAAGTAAAACGTTAGTTTCAGTTCCGAAAGCTACATAGAAAAGGCCCTTCTTGAAAAATCCATGAAGCAATACTGTTAGCTGTACTTTAATCACAGCTTGAAAATTGCTTAACCCGAGCCTGTTGACGTCTGACGAGATAATTTCCTGAAAGCAATTTTTAATGGATTCCAGCGCCATCGCCTCTGCGACCTAGTGAAGAGGCTACCTCGTTAATATCGAGTGGTGTTGACTCGCACCTAACAAGTGTTTTGCTTGAAATATATGCCTATGCCTTTTTAAATTTTCTTTTGTATTGAGCTTTTTCGAACGTGTCTACTCAAAGACAACTTTGAACATGTTTATTTTTTTTATTTTTGTACATTTTTTTTCTTGTTTTATATTTTGTTTTGTTTGTTTATGGTCAATGACTTTGGGTTGGCCCACCTGAGAGTAGGTAGGTCACAGCACACTTATCCTAGGGGTAGGTAGCGTATTTTCAAATACGCTTGCGAACACCGGTCGCTTTGTATTTGCGCCGCCGGCTCCGGTTCATAGATGCTTTATTGTTCCCCGGAGACGTGCTCCAGTAAACCAGAAACTCTGTAGCCTAGTGTTTGTATCATTTTGACCCCCATTCGCCATGCGGAGGAAAGTAATTCGGATTAGAAGAAACCGCTGAGATGGCGTCCTATCTATCTTCTATCTATATATATATAAATGTTATGTTGGTTTGTGTACGCTTCAAAAACTCAAAAAGTTCTGCACCGATCGAGCTGAAATTTTAGCATGATATATAATCCGCATCAAGGATTGTTTTTATCTATTTTTTTCATCGGTGACATATCAGCGAATGTGCGAATGTGCCACAGCGAAGCGTGGCAGGGCACAGCTCGTATAATATAAAATTCTTTGTCGTGGTGTTAGTTGCCCTATTCCTCCGAAGCGGCTTGATAGATTTTTATGAAAATTTATACGTATATTTGGTAGATATGAGAATGGGTTTTAAACTATTCATACCCTTAAGTAATAAGGGTGGACCACCACAAAAATTTTTTTTTTTGATATAAATATATGGCATCAGAAAGTACATACAACTCTAAATTGTCACCCTTCTGTCACCAACCCCTATTAATTTATAGTCATATCAGTTATCCCCGTCAGGCATCTAACGGCGTCACTTCTCACCCAGTAAACAGCACGGAGTAGGAATGAGGCCGAAGCCGAGTAGCATAGGCTATATTTCATCCCCGTAATCCCGAGGAACGGGAACTACGCGGGTGAAACCGCGGGGCGCAGCTACTAAGAAATAAATGTTAACCTAGTTCCGTTGTTTAATAGAGTTGTAATGTTGTTAGTGACAAACAGCTGATCGAATGATAGATACCAAACATACATTGACAGAAAGTTAATTACCAAAAGCATAACTATACGAAAATCGAAACGATCCACGAATTTCAAAAATATTAAAAAACTTTCCACTAGTGATTGTCAATTATTATTCATGTGTTTAAAACAGGTTTGTGGAACTGGTGCAATTTAAGGTAAAAATAATAAGACTGTAAAAGCGTGTTCCACGGCACTCGAATAACTTCCGTTTGTAACTTGGAAAGTTGGAACTTTAGTTCGTACCAACTTCTAGCGTCAACCTTTGAGTAACTTGAGTTGAACTGTTCCGTGATCAGGTTTTGTTACATTTTTCTCCTAGTACAGGTAAGCTAGAGTCATTTGACGTATTGGTCATTTGGCATGTTACGGCATATTTTGAATTCGTACTTTTTTATGAACTAAAGCGTCTAAAGCCTATCTGTAAAGCGAATTTTGACTTTGTTTAGCCTTAGCTATGCTGAGTTATTGCTTAGCAAAACCTCAGTTGTCAAATTTATAGTCAAGCCTTTTACTTACCTTGAACTTCTAAGTGAATATGACTATATATACACTACTATATATACATGTATGTATATATATAAAATCTCGATATTAACTTCAAAGCTAAGGGTCAAAGTTCGTCTTGGTCGCAAAAAATGTGTTGGAATTGTAATTCTACAAAATGTTAATAATTATACAACTTTATTATATCTTTTTATTATAAAACAATAACTTCCATACATAGTCCATATTATAATGTAATGATTTTGCCAATCGAACAATATTCCATTTCAAAGAAAATATGTTTGCTATTATAATTAGAACTAAATCTTAGTCTACCATTTGCCCCTAAGTATATTTATATACATACTACTTATATTTACTCTCTATATAATGTATCTATATGAGTTATTGTTAATCTAGTCACTTTTTATAAAACGTTAAAATAGCTAATAGATATGTAAGACAAATGAAGGAGTCAAGCATTATCCGCCAAAACAAAAAATATAACGAAAAACAATGAAAATGGATAATGAATTTGACTCCTTCTGTATCATTGAGCAATAATAAATGTGCAATCCCTAAGATAATCATATTAATTTATATAATATTAATTAATAACAAAGTATTTATTACTTTTACAAACGTCTTAAAATTTACAAAAACGTATGTTTATAAAGAATTGTATATATTCGTACTTATTATATACATGTAATATATTAGATCTGATAATGTAAAGCTACAGGTCATATCAAGATGGATACTCAAATGTTTTGGAATTATCTAGCTTCCTCTTCACATGTTTATTTCAAACTACATTAAATTTCACCATTATAAATTCGTATTCAGTGACTTTAGGTATATTAGTTTTGAAATTGAATCAATTTGTCCTAAAAGAAGCATACACAATATTGGCATATTGACTATCCAATAAATTTATTTTACTTATTGGAAAAAAATCTTGTTTTATCTTTTTTTTTTTATCACTCTAACCGGCTCATTGTTCTATTGTCTCAAGGAATTTTTTCATTAGGTCTTATTAAAAATAAGCTTCGGCTTTTGCCTTCAGTGACCGTTTCCAAGAAGTGCTCTGGCATTTTTGTGCTGTTATTCCGTCAAAAGATTTAAGATAACCCTTCGCGTAATTAAAATCATAGAATAGTGCTACGAGGCACGGAAAATGAAAATGCCATACATTCCAATGTGAAGTGCTTCCAGCGGGCGTAACTTGCAGAAGTTACGATAGGAACGCGATGTAATAATAACTGAAATAAGATCATGCCAAACGCAAAAGTTTTGCTTCAGAAATTAGTGCCTATTGAATATCAATTTCAATTACTATAATTGTGAATATTGGCTGTTGGACGGGGCTCGTTAAGCAACGTCCCCGGCGGCACTTCGTTAGATGGGTGACCGTGTAGTGTCATTACATCCGAGACTGCCGGTCTCAGTTGTTATCCATTGATCTATCGATTTCAACAGCTTAGCAAACTTTGTCTTTGAAATAGATCGTGAGTTCACAGTTTGTATTACATAGAGACACGTGGTGACTAATTAGATAACCAAAAAGTGGTTTTAACAAGATGGTAACGGCATACAGTACTGCGGTAAATTCTATATCCATAGCTGGCCACATCGTTAGCTGTGTTCGACATCGCTATATTGTTTTGGTCGACCACAATATGATACCAGCTACCGGTGCATGGAGCTCCGACTGATATTCTGTTCTCATTTATGTCTGTCCGTAATCACCATTTAGTGTCCTACACTGCACTGCAGCACGAATTCCAGGAGAGACTGATAATACAGACGCTATACAAACGGATTATTCGCGGGAAATCTATAAATAGGCACATACGACAGATTATAGCTCATTTAGGTCGAAAGCGTTTCGATTCTGATGGTATCTTCATAGTAATTAGAATTCAACTGAACTACGGGCCGATTGTTTAATCTGGTCTAGAAGCTTAGACTCAATTACGAGAAATTGGCACCTTTGATGTCATACGCATCGATTAATCGCAATAGTTACGCTTGTACACAATAATTTTAGCCCATCAAAGAGGTGCAAAATATCGGGTAGACTTTTCACCCTATGTTTTGTTATTGTGTTCGATGTGTGGAAATTGAGTGACACGAGATTATTCCATAAATTATACTATATTTGCGATCTTGAGACGTCATTACGGTGGGTTCATGACTTGCAAATTAAAGTGGAGAGTGAGATTGGAAGGGCGCATGCAAATGAAATCCCTACGATATACATATTGTTGAGAATTGGAAAGCAAAGTACCAAAAATGGCGTGTTTAATAGTGTACACACGTAAGAAGTGAAATTATTCCTTCACATTTGTCTCTCATTGCGACCCGTCAATGTTCTATGTCGAGCCACAATGAAAGTAGAAAAACTTTCGTGAAATACTTTTTTTAATTATATAAGATCATCATCAACCCATAACGTCCCACTGCTGGGCACGGGTCTCTCCTCAATTTCGTCAAGAGGGTTAGGCCATACTCTACCACGGGGGCCCAGTCCGGATTGGTGGATAACATACCTACCTCCGAAATAATTCTCGGGTAGGTATGTGGGTTTCCTCACGATGTTTTCCTTCACCGAAAAGCGAGGGAATTATATAAGATAGGTAATAACAATATGTACCTACCTCCTTGGGAATAGTTTTTAAGATTTACGGGTAAATAAATACGATTCTAAAATAAACCCTCGACAATAACCAAATATCACCGTGCAGACGCCCGCCCATTTGTCGATCGAAACCAACATTTGTTAACTTCAGTGATTGGATATGAATCCGTATGTTCCACAGACTGTACACTTTCGAGACTGAAGTATTATGTCTGGATATCTATACAAATAATAAAAGTGAAGTATTTGTCTGTAATTTTAAAATAAATGGCAAAATTTAATCGAATGTTGCTAATTATACGATGCCTAATCAGAAACACACATTTTTAGATTTGTTTGTTTGGCAGTTTGTACCGAATAGACTCCGAAACGACTCAAAGATTTAAATGATATTTGGTATGTGGATATTTCAGATCTTGGAATAGATTATAGAATCTTTTTTAACATGTAAAATTTAACGATTCCCGTGGGATAGTAGTGAACGCGGGCGGAACCGCGGGGCGCAGCAGGATGAAAATATTACTGCAAAATAGCTGTGATCAATTATTTAACGGAACAAACATGATAAGGTGGTTCTTAGGTTTGTTTCTGCCCACTTTTCTCAGAAACGACGGACTTTAGTGAGGTTATCGACATTCTGTAGCTACGGTTTCAGGTTACATGGTGGACATTTATTTTAATTATAAATTTCGATGACAGTAAAACATTTCTCATTATTTAGTAAGCGGTGGTAGCCTAGTGGGAGAACGTCCGCCTTCCAATCAGAAGGTCGTGTGTTCAAATCCCAGTGCAGGCACGTATCAATGTGTTTCTGTAAAACATATGTACGTAATTATCACTTGCTTTTCGGTGAAGGAAAATATCGTGAGAGAACCCACATACCTACCCGAGAATTATTTCGGGGGTAGGTAAGTTATCCACCAATCCGGACTGGGCCCCCGTGGTGGATGATGGCCTTACCCTCCTCACGAAAGCGAGGAGAGACCCGTGCCCAGCAGTGGGACGTTATGGGTTGATGATGATGATGAAAACATTTCTCAGACCATGCATTAACTAGACACCTATTGTTATCCCTCAGTCACCCATCCAAACATACTAAGTGCAACGTACCTTTGATGATTGGACAAGAACAATTTTGACATATTAATAAGCGAAGATCTTGAAAACCGTAATTTAAGGAGTAATTTCCATGCATAGGTGCGAAGTCGAATGCAAAAGCCGGTTAAATCAATAGAATATTAATATCTGTGAAAACTTTTAATTGGCCTTCCATACTTAAATTCTTATCTTCATAATTGTAACTAGCCGTTAGTTTTCCTTTGATAATAAAATAAAATAAAATAAAAAATATTGTTTTATAAAACCTCTTTTTTTAAAAAGATATTCTAATACGGGAAGGAAACAGTACAACCGTCAATGGAAATAGGAAATCTTTAACATAACTGTTAACTAAACATCCGCCAGCGGGAAAGTTAGCTAAACTATCCCACCATAATATCGTTTATGCTTTAGGCCTTTGTCGTAGCACGATAGTGAATCAACTAGCATTCTGCTGGAAGGTATATTTACTGCGACGAGGTAGTAGACTGGCGTGTGCGACTGCGAACCGAACGCGACCCGCAGGTACGGGATTACTGTGGCGGCGGGAAAAGATCGCACTATTATAAACTGAATTCAATTAAAAAAGAGAACTGGAAAAACTTTATTTGCCGCTTTTGAGTTAAATGTTCTTTCGATGGCCTGAAAAGTTATAGAAGAGACCGGAAAAGTGTTGCAACTTTCCGCAACTCTCAAAGTTTCTGGTGTAGTTGGCATGAGCGATTAGTTTTGCGACGCGTAAAATAGTGAAAAGCGGTGTCGCGGTGCCGTTTTTATTTCTCATAGATTTTGTGTACGAATGGCGGCGCTTAGCGTAATCCGAGTCGATACTATTTATGGGCAAGGCATATAGCCTCTTTGAGTATCGTTTTATATCACTCTTTTTGTTGAGCGTGATAAATGCCGTCGCACTGTCCCCTCCACCACGGGGGTGACGGAGGGGGATGTGTGGGACTTGAATCCACCAAAACCCCCCCGTGAGCAGTCCTACGTCGAGTTGGGGTTGCGCTTGCAGTCACCATCTTGCCTCGGTGGTTTATATCAACTCCTAAAACAACCCATCCCAGTCTCATTGGTTGAAACATCTTTAAGAAAGAATAACATATTTCACGTTCAGGTGAACTTGCCATGTTACAGTGCTGACCACAATAAATATGGCACATTTATTATATAATTACTTGAAACATATGATTTTGAGCCGAATAGAGTGTGTACTAGAACTTTATTAACTATACGCTAACAAACTAT
Organism: Campaea margaritaria; assembly: GCA_912999815.1. Taxonomy (NCBI): domain Eukaryota; kingdom Metazoa; phylum Arthropoda; class Insecta; order Lepidoptera; family Geometridae; genus Campaea; species Campaea margaritaria. Next base: position 17,302,383 of record OU538788.1, read on the forward strand.
TTTTTGGAAAAAATTATCATAACAATTATTGAGCCTCTTTAGAAATAAAAAAAGTGAAAATAATATTAAAATGTTTGTCGTGTATGACATACAGCATACAGTTATTGGCATTAGGTACCACAACGAATTTTTAAACACTAAAGTTATTTACAACTTATATCAGTAGATAAAAAATGAAACAATAAAATATTAAAAGATCTAAGTAACCGGAAGTATGCCGAATTTAAATTACAACGATGAAAATAATATAATACAATTTATATTTTAGAAACAAAGTCACTTAAATCATACCTTTGAATAATATTTGCAAAAACTTTTCTAAATACCTAATAAAATTGTTATTAAAAGTTGAATAGTTAAAATAATTAACATACCTACTTAGTAACTATGTAGGTTTATATAATTACTGCAATAATGTTATATTAATACGTACATAATTATAATTATACATTGCTGGAACAATATTACATTAAGACGTACTTATTATTATTATAATAAATTGTATCCTAGCATTAAATTCAAGGAAATAAATTGTTGACTCTATGAAATAGTTGCGAAGGTTTCCACTTTGAACGAAAGAATTGAATCAGTTTGAACCGATAAGGGCAGAGTCAGAAGTTTAGTTCCATGAAAGCACAATAAAATTGCAATAAATATAAAGGTGAAATCCACCTAGACGGGTAGTCCGAGAAATGTGATTCGATCAATAAAGTGGGCTGCTGCCATAAAAATATATATATTTTTATAAATCCATCGTAATAACGAGTTGTTAACAAATTAAACGTTTCAACATGTCTGAAATGCATAAATAAACCTCAAAAAGTCGCTCAAAAAGGGATCCTCGAACCGCATTGCCCGTCTTGGTAGGACTTATCTAATTGTTGTATATTGTGTAAAAGTAAGTAAGCAGGCAAACCAAATGTGTCTTTCATTTGCTGACGTTTGAAGTCTTGTAGATGGTATAATCGTTGACTACATATTGTAAACTCAAAATATAATCTTATATACTCTATGTTAATCAAATATATTGTACCGATTAACTGTAGATGTAAGTTTGTAAGGGTGCATGGTTATCACAATTTTAGAAACAGTATTATCTTTGAATCGGGGTGATAAGAATTATACAATTTTCCGTGCCTACCCCGTTTCTATCGTGATGACGTAGAACAGTTCAATGCATCGCGTGCGGCGTTCATGACGTCACTCGCTTCCATTTTCATACAGCATGTGTCAAAGTGACAGCTCGCTGCATTGACCTGTCTTGCGCTAATGTAGCCGTGCAGGCGTTTTTAAAAGGACCTTTTGTTGAGGCTGAGGGTGATTGTAAAGAAGTGTCTGCCTCGTTCTTTGATCCCTTTGTGGTTTTAATTCAAAGCGAAGCGAAACCTACGCCCACGGGGTCAACGATGTGAGTTGTTAACTAATGAGACACGTCTTTGCTATAACTCTCATTGCCAAAGCGGATGCTATAACACCAAGGTGTTTAAATACTCTACGGCAATAAATATTAAATTTAAATACGTGATATTGTTGGAAACTCATGGTTCTTGGGTCAAGTTGGTGTATACACTGTAACATAATTTTTATACAACAGACATAATATTACTTCAACTTGAGCTACGGAAATAAGATTTATTTGAGTAACTTATAATAATGTAAAATGCTATTGCTTCCTCAACTATTATATTTCGATAACTATTTAATATATGTAACGGGTTATGCTTCACTCTTCCAATAAGCATCTATAAACATTATATCTAGTCATTCTTGTATCAAACTAAATATATTTTATTAAATTTACATTTAAGTTTTTTTTTTTTGTAAATGAATTGTATTTGAGGATCATTTTACATCTCTTAAAATATGCAAGAATCTTGTTGAAAAATATGTTCAGCATTTGTTTCTTTGAATTGAATTACAAATGTAAAAAAAGCTTTTAGCCGCAGCAGACTTGTAATAATACAACAAAACGTTGGCGAATCTCAAAGGGGAAAAAGTCAAAAGCATGCCTTGCGCATCTCTACACGGATTAATTTTCCACACGAAATAACAAAAGTTTGTAAAAAAAAAAAAAAAACAGCAACAGTAAATTTTGCGACTCCCCAGCAAAACTTCTCTTCTGTGTTCTTTCTAATTGGCAGAGTAAAGATAACATCATAACATAGGTGTAAACAGCACGAAAACAAACCGATTCATCTAACAATACTAATTTGATATGAACTAGATACAGACACACAGTTATTGATGAATTATTTGTACCGAATAGTTTCCGAACAGTGAACTATTCAGCTTATTGAGCTACGGTTTCAGCACAGCGGATTGCAACCGCCGGGTTTAAATAGTTGAGCAGTGCTGATCAAACTTTGACAAACGCTAGTCGGATACGTGTAGGGGAAGTTTGCTCCTAACTAGTTAAACATCCACCCAACTCGACTACAGTACAACATAAAATGTAATAAAAAACAATTGAATTAATAAAACTATTTGAAACTGCATAAAATAACCTCGCTGTGAATCTTCTGACAACGAATATAGCACGCTCCGAGTTGAAATTAAAAATACCGGTAACTTAGGCCGGTTTCAGTACACGGCCGACCGTTCGTTGGTGCGTACCATCGGTCGTGCTGTCATTTGTATGTACATTCGAAGAAATGGGAGTTAATGATAACATAACTCTTACGAGTAAATCTTCTATGGTCAGGAGGCCTACCATGACGTCTTATAGCGATTCAGTTGAGGACCTAAACTGAACCGCGTCGCATAATCGTACCGTGACGTCTTATTTTTTATGTTGCTGCCATTTTCAACCTAAACTGGATATAGTTTAGGCTGAAAATGACTTATTAGCGACTCAATTTAGGTTGCTACCATTTTCAACCTTAACTAGATCCAGTTTAGGTTGAAAATTGTATCAACATAAAAAATAAGACGTCACGGTAATATTATGCGACGCGGTTCAGTTTAGGTCCTCAACTGAATCGCTATAAGAGGTCATGGTATGCCTCCTGTACCTACTTTCTAGGCATAAATCAAGGCATTTTTGTAATTCCAAAAGCATTCTGTTTCCGATAGTTTGTTTTATTTGACTGAGTGACGAGACGAGCTAGTCCTCCTGATGGTAAGCGCTACGCCTGCCCATAACAGTTACATTGCCACACAGAACTTTGCATTACATAAGTTTGCGCGGCACTGCACCGCGCTCGTCACCCTGAGACATCGGCTCTAAAGTCTCATATGCCCAGTAAATTCGCCGGGACCAGAACACAGACGGATGTCTAACGTGACTGATTACTAAACACATTCTAAAGCATCGGGAACATTTAAGCCATGCCAACGCGTTACGAGTCAATGTCGTATTCTGGTTTCATCCTTCAAGATTCTTACATATTTTTGATTTCAAACGCTTGTATTTAAATCTATTTTATAGTATTTTTTATACGGTGTCCTTACTCAATGTACCTATAGTCATCGATTTATTTAAGCACCTTGTATATTTCGTAAGCTGGTGAACTATAGGTACATTATTTTCTACTTGATTAAATTCTATATTACGAGTATTTTTCTAATAAGGCACTAATTTTTTAAAGCGTTATCATTTGATTGATCTACCGCTAATAAAAAACTAGATTCAAAATCATTTCCACATTCGAATTGATTTTGATATCATATTTTATCGATGTACCAATGTACCTACTAAATTCCAAAATGTATACAAATGTGTCTACTTTCAGTGTAGAACAAAGGTTTGGATTATTGTTCACTGTATCTCTAAATTATGGTATATTGAGACAATAGCGTAGATAATTCTGTAGTGTAGAGCGTAGCGAAGCTTTTCAACCTAGTGTCTATTCTAGTTTTTTTCTGAATAAAGAATTTAAAAATATAATGTATTTTATTTGATTAGTCCCAGTTAGTCGACAATAACCTCTAACCCTCTTATCCTAACGCCGCGCGCCCGCTGGTGCGAGACAGGGCGCCCGGCGGCCGGTACAAGTAAGCAAATTAATATTCATCTCTTCGATCAAAAATCGTTCATCTACATAAGTACACTACACGGTTTGACAGTATCTAACATCATTATTTTCATTGGAAACTTATTTACTTACATCAAACACATATTAAAAAAAATTTGTTAGAATAGAATAGAATAGAATAGAAAACTCTTTATTGTACACCAGAAACAAAAATAAACACAGTACAGAAAAATTACAATAGGTAAACAAGGGTAGTACAGTGGGCGGTCTTATCGCTGAAAGCCAACTAGCCTAATTTAATAGCATCAGCTTAGCCTGTACATAACTAATATCGACAGATTAATACTGTAACAAAATAGAAATATAAATGAGTACATGAAATAGCGTTGTCATGACTTTGGCATAATTTACTATCGATAGTTCCAAAAATCACTAGAGGGTGTGAGAGAGTTTGTGTACTGCTTTCCACTGGGATTGTAGGATCGCTCACGTGGAATGATGTAGTCTCTGCTTATCCCAACGAACGGGGGGAGAAAAGCGTTACCGTATGTAGGTAGTTATAGATCAAATCATACCATACCGTCTTAATTACTTAGTTAAACAAATTTAAATACAAATAAGGAGTACCTAATATGAATCAAAATATTTAACTCTGTCTGTCTGTTACGCTTTCACGCCTAAACTACTGAACCGATTTAATGAAATTTAGTATGAAGATAGTCTAGAGCCCGAGAAAGGACATAGGTTACTGTTACGGGGAGATATTATGGCCTACGAACTTACTTGGGAAATCCGTCGATGGCCTCTCGGGTGTGTAATCAGCGCTGTCTTCGGGTTAGATGGGGGATGATGGTGCACAGAGATATATCCATAGGACGCCGATGGGGCGGTTTCTTCTGATCCCGTATCACCTTCCTCCGGGATAGAGGTGTGATCAGGCAATCCACACTACACTTAATCCTGGAGCTCGTCTCCGAGGATGGGAATGGCGTCCACGAAATGGAGCTACCGGTGAAAGCTCAAAACACCGCGACGCGACAAGTGCTCGCACGCGCATTTGAAGGACGACTGACTTCCGGTTGGCCAACCCAACGTCGTGGGCCATAATAATCTCGTACCAACACAAAATATTAAGCGGAATAGTCTTTGTGTAGTTACGTTCGAAAACACTCAAAATAAAAAGAAAAGAAATCTGTTTCAGTACGAAACAGTTACTTTTTAATGCGAAAAAAAGGTTGTAAAGTTTATATGGTAGTTTCGTCATTTTTGAAGCTATAAGCAGGAAACTTATTTTTTAGGCTTTTGAATAGATATAAATAAATATGACAATCTAAGTTTATAAAAAATTTACCCACAGTACAGTAAAAAAAGGGGATGAAAGTTTGCATGGAAATATGTAAAGTTTCGGCTATTTCACTACCACTGCACCGATTTTAAAAATTCTTTTACTAATGGAAAGATAGATAAACTCTTTATTGAAACACCACAGAACAAAGGAAACTTAAAAACTAGGACAAAACAAGTTTAACCATTATTAGTGTCCCGTGGTGGATTATGGCCTAACCCTCCTCACGAAAGTGAAGAGAGACCCGTGCCCAGCAGTGGGACGTTATGGGTTGATGATGACGATGATGATAATCAGAAATGCAGTACAAAATGTCATAGACATCATGGATGCAGAGTAAACATTTTATGTTTCATTCGTTAAATTATTCGTGTAAGTCCTAAGCCTATGAATAAACCGATCCAAATTGCTTTTAAATTGATATGGAGTCAGATAGCTCACACCACACGTAATAGGACAGTGAGAGTGGCGTCCGGCCGGTATTTATGGATTATTCATGAATATTGTGTTCATTTCATTTCACCATTAGTTTTGTTTGAGTCTGGTTTGTTTTGTGATGGAATCGTAGTCAAGACAAGGTCAGAGATTAAGAAATAGATCAAACAACAACGTAAACTTAAATAAATAAAAAAAACTAGAAAAATCAAATACTTTTAGATTTATAGTTTATTTTATTTTATTTGTTTGCATAAATGTCCTTTACATGGATCGAGTGCCACTTGTCTAATCCAATCTGGTTTCTCATAAAGAACAATCAATGGATTACCTACTACCTACGTTTAACACGTTCACTGCTGAAAACACAACTGTCGTGTTTTTCTTAACTTACCACGCAAAACAGAACTGTTGTGTTTGTTGTATGGGAAAACACTATGGCGCGTGCAGAGCCGCACGCGTGGCTAGACAAGCAAAGCAGCTCAGCAGTCAAAGTGTTAACACTATGAACTGCTGTTTATCTTTATTCGCCTCTATGACGTGTTGCTTTTTGACGTGACAACGTCTAATAAATCGATGAACGCCGGCTGCATGCACGAAAAAGTTGTCACATTGTCCCGTTACGCTCATTGTACGCTTGCGCCGCATCTATCTCTCTTCTCTTCTTGACAAGTTAATTATGTTTGCATTTCAATAATCTGATTACTTGTAAAATTTCAAGTATTTATTCTTTTAGTATTAAAAAATTATTCAATTTTATTCATAAAAGTATGCAATCATTTCATCAATGTTTTGTTATGATTTTGTCACGTTAAACTATCGTCCGTAAACCGATTTTTTTATTAGGTATGTGAATTAAACAGTATTACATCTCGAAGATGAAAAATATTCCATTTTCTTAGAGTTTATTGGTGCTACCTTTTGTAACTATTATCCGAAGTACTCCTAGAGTCAAAGTTGTTTCCATTGCCTGTGCGAGATGCAGCCTCGAATCAGCATTCAAAATGGGAAATATAAATTCAGAGGTAGATTAATTAAAACGAGCTATGCGTGATGGAAATGACAATGTTTTTCATTTAAATTATTGTGAATATATTTCGTTAATATTTGGTACATTCTGTTGGAGGTGCGATGTATATTTTCGAACGGTATTCGATTTTATTAAATCAGTAAAGGAATGTAGACTTCCATCATGGATACACCTAGATAGCCGCTCATGATTTAAAACACTCAAATACGGCAGCAATCCTCCTTCCATTCGGAAAAAATATCACCTAACTATTTTTTCAATACCTACAAACACAAATGCATTATAAAAGCAACCTTATTCAAAAACTAATAAAATTCACAATAACTAGTGCATTATATGCACTAAAGCCGTTATGAAACTATTAGATGCATTTGACATTCGATTTATGAAATTATTGTAGATGATTTCCCAGAATTGCGTTGCCTAGAACAGGGCAATCGAATGGAGTCGCGTTGTATCTTAATTTTTTACATCAGTACATTCTGTTAGAGAAACATATAGTTGTTTATATCCCACTAGCGCGCATCACATCATGGATAATGCTTTAGTTCAGTATAATTATAATTTATTTATCTATATCCCAATAGGTTAATTAATTCAATTTATTTATCTATGTCGGTTATACTTATGATTAATTTATTTATTGAAGTATAACTTATTCAATGGATATCTATTCTGCACAGTGAAATGTATCAGAAGGAAATCTACAAATAAAAATATTTTTAAATAAAATATAACCACTCCATACTTTCTTGTTCTAGATCAGTCAATGTTTGGCGAAAATGTTGGTTCTTTAATGGCCAATATTGGCTAAACGAAGTAATAATTGTTTTTAATTGTTTAAAATGATTTTAAGTACCGTAAAACTGAAACTGTAACGCGTCCGCACGTTGGCTATGGTTGGACCATACTAAACTCAAATAAGACCACACGTTTATTTGTGCTCTTATTTCCCTGGCCGATTTTAAGCCCGTTACCTGTAATCTGGTATACTTTATTTATCTAAGATTGTAAAGTATGTAAACCTTATATTTTAATCTTGATAAGTTTAAAAAACCGGTAGAGAAAGCGTGATGACAGCCTGACAGACAGATAGACGGACGGAAAACAAACTAATTCTACAAGGACTGTTTTTTTCTTTTGGGGATTTTTCTTTTCGTTTGAGCGCAACTTCTGTTCTTTTTATCCGCTTCGCTGATCTCCTCTACTCTCTACCTGAAGGTTGTGTATCCAAGCCTCTGTCAAAATACTTTGAGGGTCAGGAGGTATACCATGACATTTTATAGCGATTCAATTGGAGACCTGAACCGTGTCGCATAATCGTACCGTGACGTCTTATTTTTTATGTTGCTGCCATTTTCAACTTTAACGCGGTCAGATTTGGGTTGAAAATGGCTTACAAGCGACTCAATTTAGGTTGCTGCCATTTTCAACCTAATTTAAGGTAGAAAATGGCAGCAACATAAAAATATGACGTCACGGTATGATTAGGTTTAGGTCTTCAATTTAATCGCTATAGGATGTCATGGTAGACCTCCAGTTCACTAATCTCACCAACAGAAACGTATCTTTGTAATCGACCACTAGCCATTAGCGTCAAACGTAATTAAAAGGCATGTCGACGAAAAATCGTTTTCGAAGCCCAATTTGGGGACCTTAATATTCCACTGAGCCTAGGCCTGATTCCGTATTCCGAGTGCTGTTGAATTCAGTTTATTCAGTCAATTGGCCCAAATCCAGTACCTACTACATGAACTGTTATTGGATTGCCACGCCACCTGTCAATCCATGCAAAATTAATCAAGTCATCGAACCGAACGGACTATATTTAGAATTAGACGGCTGCTCTGTCTACTGTCTGCCTGCTGCAAGTTTAATGTCTCGACAAGTTAGCAGTCGTAAAGTTAAGGTCGCGGCAAGTTTAAGGTCGCTGCGTTTGCGGCATTCCAGGCAGAAGAGGCGCGACGTGCGGCGTGCGGCGTCTGGCGTCTAGCATACGGCATGCGGCGTGCTACATGACGTCACTCCACGCGTTTAGAAGTAAAACTTCTTTACGCACGCTTGACTTGGGGAGTAAGCTGGTGAATGCGTTACGAAAAATGTGATCGGGCGGGGCGAATGGCAGTTGAGAGGGAGATATAAGATAATGAAGATAGAAAGACAAAGAGAGTTACGTGTCGTATATTTAAAAAAAACTTAATCGGAATAATTTTTAGAATTTTTTTTATTAAATATTTTTAAGTTGAAGTTTTACATTTACTATGTGTCCCAGCACACATTTCGTTTTTTATAAATAACTGGCTTAATGGAATAAAAACATTTCTAAAAACTAAAAATCCATTCGACCTTTGACGTAGCGGAAAATGAATGAATGCTCAGTGAACCTCCACGTAGATTTGCAATGGCTTGAATAGGTGCCGGCGTCGTCTGTCAGATGTCGGCGCTGCCAAACGCTTTGATAATTCCCGTTACATTTTGTGCCTGGCTGGCGATCAACGGAAACCAACTCTGCGTTTCCGCACCGACCGCCACAAACAAATATCCAGGTTCAGCTCGTAGCGCTCCGCTTCGGGCTTTCAGCTCTATTTGCTCCGGCGTCAGGTTGAATTTTTAGATGTTGCAACTTGCGATGTTAGTAAGTTATTAGATTTAATTAATTTCAATGCTAAGATTGCAAACGGAACATTTACCGTGTATTTCAAGCCTCGTATTTAATAGAGGACAAATGTTCCGCGACACGTGTCGCTTGAGATATCGGGTGACGCAGGCCAATTTCTTTAGCTGACGACGGAAAAGGTCGCGAGACATTATGTCTGGCGACGTTAAGCGGCATCCCTCAGCGTCACGCGATATCTCCAACGCCAAGTGTCGCGAGACATTATCTCCTAATGAAATGAGGCTTTAACGACCATGTTACTTTAAAACTTAATTATCTGAATTTAAAGTTTTTTTTTTTGTCAATACAGCTTATCTTATCCCAGAGCGGACACGTACCAATGTACGTAATTATCACTCGCTTTTCGGTGAAGGATAACATCGTGAGGAAATCCACACCTACCCGAGAATTATTTCGGAGGTAGGTATGTTATCCACCAATCGGGACCGGGCCCCCGTGGTGGATTATGGCTTAATCTTCCTTACGAAAGTGAGGGGAGACCCGTGCTCAACAGTGGGACGATATGGGTTGTTGGTGATGATGAGGAGCTTATTTATTTCGGACGACAATGCCGGGCGTCCCACGGATATGCCACATGGAGAGAAAGTACCTGGAATATTGTCAATGGAACATTTTACTGAAAGAAGACATTATTTGAATTTAAAAAAATAGTTTAATCTGCATTCATAGATATTTCAATAATTACATGGTTGAACCGGGAATCGAACCCGTTGTTACATGATAAAAATAATCGCCCTGTAGCTTTATCATACCGATCGAAAGGTTTCATCATAAGGATTATTTTTTGCCAAATAGCATAGTGTAAGAAATAAAATTAACACCATGTATTTTAGCATTTTCAATAAAAAAATAATCAATTAATCAAATGTTCAAAATGAGTCCCTTCCTTTTAAACACAAAGTCGCACTCCTTTGATGTTATAATTAAATTTCAATGTTAAAATTCACGTTAGTATGGAATTTTCGTAATTTTAGAAGCTAGAAGCTTAAAACTTATTTTTAAGGCTTTTGATTAGATAAATTTAAATATGACATTCAATTTTTGTAAAAATTTCACCCTTAAGGGGGTAAAATAAAAATATGGGATGACAGTTTGTGTAGAAATAAGTAAGGTTTCGGCTAAACCACACCACCGATTTTAAAAATTCTTCCACTAATGGAAAGCAAGTAACAGGCTATATTTTATCCCCGTATTTCCGCGGGAACGGGAACTATGCGGGTGAAACCGCGGGGCGCATCTACTTAGGATATATTTAGGATCACTTAATTTTTTTTTAATGCCCTGACGTAATAACGACGGGTTGCTATAAGTTTGACGTGTGTGTGTGTGTGTGTGTGTGTGTCTGCGGCATCGTAGCTCCCGAACGAATGAAACGATTTCGATTTTATTTTTTTCTGTTTAAAATGTGAATTAGTCGGGAGTGTTCTTAGCTATGTTTGATGAAAATCGGTCCAAGATGGCCGCAGCCATGAAATGTTGGATTACATATTTTTTCATAACTCCTTCAATATGGGTAACAACTGAAAGGGCTTGACTTGTAGAATAATAGAATAATGTACACCATATTGAAAGGGAACGATTAATGTTAACTAACGAAATGAAAACTAAAAACTTGATAGTTATGAAATTAAATATAATACACCCGCGACACAAAATAATAAAAATAGTATGAACGTAAAAAGCTTTAAAAACAATTTAAAAATATCTATAAAAATTGCCACAAATAGAAAAAAAAGGTATACATAAACGTGAAACCCTATAAAAAAAATAACCTTGAATTTATGACTCTACGTAAGTACATATGAAATTTGTAGATTAAATGTTGTAGCTATATTAAATTTTGTTTTATTTCTTTACCTACAAAAACACCTACCTAAACAAAAGTATATATAATAAATAATATATTAAAACTTCAACGAAAATGATAAAGTAAGTATCAAGAATTAGTAGTAAACCTACTTAAAAACTGAATACACAAATAAACTATCCAGATAACAAAAAAAACAACAATCAAAATCAAAACAATATATTTTTTTTTTGTTGTGAAACAAAAATTTTAACTTGACTCTTACATATTAAATTGACTCAAAAGGAGCGGTCCCCCGACGCGGAAACATTTAATCTAGAAATTTCATGCGTACTTACGTAGGGTCAGAATTTCAAGGTTATTTTTTTCTTTTATAGGGTTTTAAGTTTATATTCTATTTGTAGCTATTTTTTCATAGTTTTTTAAACTTGTTGCATTTTACGTTCATAATATATATATTTTTCTAGTCGGGGGATTATTAAATTATAATTTTTTTTTTAATTTTTTTTTATTATGAGTATTTGCGTTTTTAATTAGTGTACCATGTGCCTCCGAAATAATTTTCTGGCATGGAGGTTTTCTCACGAAGTTTTTCCTTCATCGAAAAGCGCGTGATTATTTCGTAGGTACATTTGTGTTCGTTCCTAAGTTTTCATGTGTCCGGGCCCCCGCGATGGATCATGGCCTAATCCTCCTCACGAAAGTAAGGTGAGGCCCGAGCTCAGCAGAGGGCGGATTTGGGTCGATGATGATAATGATAATGACATTTAAAATTACTAAATTACTTATTAATTGATTACTCGGAGTAATCAATTTAGAGGTTATATTGTGTAGCTGGAAATTGATCGGACTTGGTACTATTTCAATAAATTGGTATTTATTTTACATAATTTGTGTGCGTTCCGATTGAATGGAATTCTAGAGTTATACCTGAAAATTTATATCGTTTACCATTTAATGCAACAGCATTTTTAAAGTTTTTGCCAACCCTTTTTATTATTTTTAATTGAATTATTTTCTGTTTTTGCATTACGAGTAAACTTTATATAAATTATTTTTAAGGGTCTCCGTTGTATTTGTATTATTGATTTCTGTGTTTAAGCAGTTTTTTTATTGAAGTAAAACTTTTTTACGCACGCTTGACTTGGGGAGTCAGCTGGTGAATGCGAGACGAAAAATGTGATCGGGCGAGGCGAATGTATTTGAAAGGGAGAAAAAAATAAAAAATTAAACGATAATTGTAAAGAATAAAAAATACATAAATTAAAATATAAAAAAAATATATATAAATAGATGAAATAAATATTTTAAAAATACACAAAATAAAATTATAAAAAAAATAAATACAAAAAAATGAAAAAAAAGTTTTTTTCAGTCGTGTGGTCTACAAAACACTCGTCTTTTTTCTTAACGTGGAGTTCATCGGCAAACCTGACTCAAGTATGTTTTATAACTAGTTGCTTTTTTTTTTATTATTTTTTTTTTTATCTTTAAGTTTATAAACAATTAGAAGTGAGCGTTTTTTTTTCGCAGGGTCAGGGAAGGAAAGTAAATAAACAAAGTGACACTGTTGGATTAAAGGCGCGAAATGTGCCTTCCAGCTGAGAGGGGCGAGGGGGCGGGAGAGAGGGTCCCGGTGCCCGCGGCGCCCCGCGCTGCTACGCCGCTGCCGCCAGCCGGCCCGCGCGCGGAGTTGGCCGAGCGCTGCGTACGCGTAGTGGCGGGTCTTTGTCAACTGGTGATCGTGTGTGCGTTCTGTCAAGTGTCGGCCTAAGTTGGTGCGACCAAAGTTTTGTGTAGCGGTGGGTGCACCTCCCCCGCCCATCGATCGCGGTGGGTGCGCGCGCAGTAGCCTCCCTGCGCCCCTGCTATTTAACCAGATGCGTTGCAAAACTCCCCACAATCGCAAGAGGTCGCGTGCGACGTCGACCGCACGCCGCTCGCCTGGGGCGCCCGCTCTTTCTCTTTTCTCTCTTTTTCTATCTGTTCGTCTGTCTCTCGCTAATGCGGCCGCGCTGAGGCCGATGCGGGCGCCACCATGCCGCGATGCCTCATGGCCAAGAAGTGGAAGGCGGGTGCGGAGACGGAACCGGCCGATGATTCCGATGAGGAGATCGACGTGGTCGGAGACGGGCGCGGTTGCAGCCCCGCGCCTGCCGCCACCGCACCGGGACCGCAGCCGCGGGACCCTGAGCCCACGCTCCTCTATAACGGTAAGATTTCCAGCTCTTCGGTTGTTCCCTTTTAAGGTCTTCGGTGCCGAGGTCCCGCGAGGAATGCAGCGTCCACGTGTTCCAGCCGCCGCGAAGTTTTGGTCCCATGGAGCCCTGGCCTTTATGCCGCTGCATCGTGTTTTTTTTATTACATTATAAGTTTTGCGGAAAAGCGACTTTCACAGCACTTGCTGCGAATAAGTCACGTGCTCTTAAAAAAATACGGAATGGCGAGGACTTTTAAAAATTGCGGAATACGGTCAACAAAACTCCAATTATTAATAAAAATTCAGCGTTCTTATAAAAAAAATCTTCGGAAAAATATCTACAAAACTTTTGGAAGCCCCATGCTGCAACTATACACAAACACCCGAGGATTCAAAGCTACAGGCACACAGATAGCAATGAAACAGAATATAAAGAAGCCCCGATCCTAAAAGTTGGACGCTTGCCATCTTAGGCACATGCAAAAGAACAAGGAACGAAGATAAAACATGGAATTTGCGGAACATTTAATTTCCACGGCCATTAATTTCTTAGGCTACATACATTTCTGAAATAGATAAGAAATATAACATTTACAACGTACAAGAAGAACTTATAAAACACAAGCATAAAACTTTAACAAAAATCTTTCCGAACATTTCACCAATACCTGTAAATTGGAACAGCGACACCACTCGAGACCGGAATTCGAAATAACTGTACTTCAACGAGCATTCCAAAACTACTAACAAACCATCGCGTGAAATAACTTTGTACATATAAAATGTTATCTCGAACTTATCCCAGAGCAATACAAGTTGAACACGGGAAAACTAAACACAGAAAATTTCTTCCACTCGTAGTGCCTCAACAATATTTTAAAATAATTCAACACATATATGGAAGCGTTACTTAAATTCCAAGCCACAATTGAAATAAGAAAAAATACACTATAAAAAGTAGGTAGTTTATTTTCAGAGAAAAACTTCTATAAACTAAATAAAATTTAACCAAATCTAATGTCAGTACCTTCCAATTAAGCAACGTTCCCCAAATGCTTACTTGGATAGCAAAATAATTTTAACAACCATTATATTATAATGGCTATTAAATAAAACCATTAAAAAAAAATCGATGGCAATTCCCTTTTATAAGTAACGACTATAAAGTAAAAATATCAAACTGTTAAAACAAACAATGGACAACCTGCTCACTGCTACAAGCTATTAATATAATCCAATTTATTTTATCCCACTACATATTGTCAGCGTACCAAACACGATAGCGGCATTCTACCGTTAAATTGTACGTACAATGTTAACTCAACGAGCGAAATAAACACAGGTTCCAGCACTTTAAAAAATCTTAACTGCTCAGTTAAAAAAGTACCGAATTTTTTGAAGAAAACACACAATTTTTGTTCAATCACCAAAATTTGTTTCGTCGCCTTCAAAGTACGCTCCATTTGAGTCAATACACTTATGTTACTCCAGTGTAACATAGAATCCAATATTTGAAAGACTTTTTATTGGCACTTGCCGTACGGTCTGTAAGTCCTTCAATGAATTTTGTTTTATGGACTCGGTCGACTCGAATTAATAGTAAAATTTCCACACTTGTGTATTAACAAAGGTGTGGATATTCCAGTTTTGGTAACAAAAAGAATTCCGACGGGCAACGAGCCAAATCTGGTGAATGCGGCGGTTGATCGATGGTATTTGACGCTTTTGCGACCTTTGTCATGAAAACGTTTTTGCCATTTGGTCACTAAAATTGTGATGCACAAAATAAATCAAGAATTTTAGTTTCACAATTATTATTTCAGAATTTTTCACCGGCATCGAATTGACGGACTTTGTGAAAACAAGAGCTTGCCTTCTTTTTTAATCAAGAATGGCGATTATTGAGTTTACTTTCCTTCACTTCACGAGATTGAAGATCTTCCAATAAGACACTTGTCTTCTTCTTCGATCTTTTCGCCTTCTATACCAGTTTATTTTTAACAATTCACCATAATCTTTTACTAAAAATGTTTAGTTTGCAACACAAAATTCGAGGCCAACTATTTGTTCCGTAATTTCATTCCTAACAAAATTGTGGTGCACTACTAAAGTGTATTAATTAATCTGACAAGCTACTGTCAACGAAATAATTACTGTTGACAGAAGAGCTATAATGCTACGAAAAAAAACTTGGTTAATAATTCATTGCCACGGGCTTTTCAATTCACAAATTTTGGTACTTTTTGACAGTATACATTTACAAAGAAATTCACAATTTGAGGCTTAAAATGATTACCACCTTTGACCACGTCGTCACTTTGCGATAGTGGTCAAACGCGTACAATGTATAACAAAAGTCTTTCTTTTCACCAAATTGCTTAAAACGATACTTCGATAAAAAAAATCTAATCTATATATTTTAAAGTAAGAAGTAAAAAAACTATACACTCGGAATTTGAATACTTATGGAATTTTTATCGTGCGTTTGCGTTTATTAGCTAACTACTACTTCAAACCATTTTAACTTGTATAACAATACATATCATTATTTTCCACTCGAATAAGAAATACGAAAATGTCTGCCGTCGCGCGCGCGAGTTCGAGCTATTCGCTGAATTCTTTAACAAGTCAGTTGGAAAGGACATTCAATAAAATGATCGGCAGAGCGGATATCTTAAATTGCGCTTTGAACGTGAAGCTTTGTTGAATTCTTTACTATTCAGCGAAAATGTTAGTAAAATTTATTCGAAATCTTGTATTATGACACACACAAACAAACACACACACACACAAACAAACACACATACACACACACACAAACAAATGCACACAGATTCAGAATTAACATCGATATGTTGTCGTCCACAACACAAAATTAGCGTTTTCTGCTTTTTGCGCTATCAGGTGAGTGCTAACTCACACTCACAGTGACACTTATACAAAAAATACATATGCGCGCACACACCCTTGCCCTCTCTCACGGCCCACACCCTCAGAATGATAAACTTGACCACCATAAAGCCTTAACAACTCGACAAACACTCGGCAAACACTTTTAACTGCGCTTGTATCGGATACACGCGCCACGTCATCTATAATTCTAAACATTTGATTGCTCTATATTAATTTTTTAATCGTATAATTGCGAAAATTGAATCGCACGAGTATCTCTATACAATTTTTTTAATCGTAGGTATTATAATTGCTTAACTTGAATCGCACGAGTATGTTTTGATGCTGGTATTATATGTACGTCCAGCGTGAGATACTCGACGCTCTACTCCGAAAATCCCCGATGAATTGCTTGACGGCTCAGCTCATTTATCAGTTTCACCGTATATACGCTATTTACTACTCCAGTAGGGCGCGCAATATAACGGACGTTATATATTTCACTGATTGATTGAACGATACGGGATTTTTTAACACTATATAAGAGAAGAAATATTACCGCAAATGTAGTGATATTTTTTTATTACGTTTGCGGAAGCGTTGGCGTTCAAAATATGTTACATTAGCAAAAAATGGAGTTGTTCAGATTTGTATACGATTTTAAACATACCGCAGGAGACACTGGACAGTGCCGCCTGAGATCTGCCTTAAATCGGGACTTGTGGTAAACTAACCAATGCTAAAACTGCCATAAATCGACATTATAATAATAACATTTTAACGTTATACTGGCGGAGGTTCGTACCCTCTTAAGGACCCTTCAAATTTTGATAGGCTCTTAACATAGATAATAACACGGTAATTAAAATAAGGGAAAACAAACTCGATTGACGATTCTGACGTCCTAATGGGCCAAGATACAATACACACACAATACACAAACATTTAGCACACACACACATAATATTACCCGCTGAAGTGAACTTGTCTCAGAACGCCAAAGTCTATGAGTGGTTTCCAAAGAAAGAAGTCGGAAAAAATATCGTATCAAAAGCATTAAAGAAAAATGTAGAATTTGACTTATTTGACTTATATGCAATTATAACCGAGTAAAAATCAAGCTATGCATAAATTACCATATCTAAACGGCCGCAGACTTTGACGGGAAACGCTCTTTTAATATCAAAATAAAAAGCAACGTAAGCGAAGTCGCGCGTAACAACTATTTCAACATTAAACATTTTATGCAAAATACTTATGTCAAGTGTGCATGCGTCATCAGCTAAATAAATAACTTGAAAATTGATCTCATTAAGAACAAACGAGCCGTGCCGGTAAAACACGTCTGATGGCTTGGTTAACTTACCAGTAATTGGATTTACTGCAAACGTGCGGCAACAAACAGACTCTGTAATAATTAGCGACGTGTAGTGTCCCGTTAAAATTTCAACGCACACTATCAACGGCAGTGTCCGTGATGCCATTTTGGCTCTTCCGGCGTTAGTTTCAGGGGTTTTTTTCGGCTGCCAGCGCCTGTGAAATTTATAAAGCGCGTAGTCCCCATACTAGTGCTTTTAAAATAATGTGATGCCTCACTAATAAAATAACTGATTAACAAAAATCATGCAATATTGCAAAAGCACGACCTTCCACGTCTAGGTACTTAGCGGGAAGGAAACAGGACAGGATTATGAAACGAAAAAAAAAGTGAGCTGGGCACATAGTAGAAGGAAAACTTCAACTAAAAGATATAATTTTTTATAAATATTTTTCATGATAGTTATTTAAAAAAAATTATGAACGTAACTCCCTCTCTTTCTATCTTCCCTGACTTATATCTTCTTCTCAACTTCGGTTCACCTCGCCCTGTCACATTTGTACCAACGCATTCACCAGCTCAGTCCCCAAGACAAGCGTGCGTAAAGAAGTTTTACTTCTAGTTTTTATTTGGATTACTTTTGGTCTCAATGTAATTTTTCATTACTACAGCCTTCTTTCAATAATATTTTCTTAATACATTCATTCAATCTAGATTTTTTTACATCAACTTAGCTCACTTTCATAAAGGCTTGGCCACACTGAGAGTGTATTGGTGATTTCAGAATCACACACAAAACCCACTACCACGCGCTCGAAACTCAATCAATTAACATCATCAGTGGCGCGTTAATTTTCAACATGCATATACCATGGATATGCGCACAGGAAGGGCGCGTGCGTTGGACGTCAGAGCACCAGCGGTTTACATGATTTCGGACCCTTTAATTGGGAATCGGTTACAGTCTGTGAACGATTCCATCGGCTTAGGGGACGTCAACGTTAATTGGAATGCTTTGTGAATGAAATTAATAAAGTAAGAATGTTCATTCAGTTTTTAGTGAAAGTATTACGTAGTGTCACTTTAAGCGATTCAAATGAATAAGTGGCGATTTCAGGTTTTTGAATGTGTCAGGCCGCTACCGAGAGGCGTCATAAGTTGCTATTTTTGTACCATCCGAAACGAAGAACCATTCAGAGGCTATACCACTAAGCAGGCTCTCATTAAAGTCTGTGCCACTGAACACCTCCACGATTTTAATTGGTAAAACATAGGAACCTCCTAAAACACACTCGTCATCTGCAAAAAACCACTGTAACACCGAAACAGAACAGAACTTACACAACCTAAAAAACCTAACACGGTGCGGAATGAACCACGGTTTTTATTCCATCTCCTCCACACCCTTGTATTTAATTCCATCGGTAGGGAGAAGTTGGGGTTCAATCCCGAACCTACCCTTTTTCATAAAAACACATTGCGACCCTCATTTCCTTTGCCGTCACATGCACTCAGGAGGGGCGCCGCTAAAAATGATGCTAGCTGTGATTAATATACAGGCTGCTCCCAATTGCTAGGTACTTTTTTTTTATTTTTACTCCGTCAAGTAGCGGTATTTTCGTCAAATATCATATAAGCGGATGAAGGCCAATATAATACGATACAATCAAATTCAATGCTTGACAAATAATCTTTCATCTAGTTAATTTATGACGGTTAAACTATATCAAACTCCGATCCCAGAACATAAATCACTTCAAGTACTTTAATGGATATTAACACTGAGTGATAGGCGGAGTTAAATAAAACGGGTTCATGAACATTTTATTATAAAAATGCTAATGAAGTTTTCAACAAAAAGTCTGCATTCACAATTTTTTTTAAATCTGTAACTCAAGTCTTAAATGTCAAGTGTCATTCGCTGTATAATGAATTTCATTTGAATCTAGAACTTGACAGCACTCAGTGCGGAATCAAGCGGCTGATGTAGCAATTGAGGCATTCAATCGCTAGGCTTTTTCCCAGTTTGAGTCTGAAAAAGCCATTTGAAAGGAGGAACGGTAGGGCGGCGTGACTTATCGTCAAACGGCCACCTCTTCATCTTTCGAGAAGTATAAATGGTTTTAAGTAAGGTGAATCTTCATTTTTTCGTTGTTGGAGTGCGAAAGTACTCCGCGTTATAGGTAATCATTTGACACGACTAAAATTTGGATTAGTTTGTCAACACAGAATTAGCACTAATCTATCGCATATGTGCTTGTATTATATTTAATTATACGGAAAAACGAAGTAATGAAAAAAACTAATTAATTATTTACCTAAAACTAAACATCGTTAAGACCTTTCTCAACAATTTTTGAGCTAGCATTCTAATAGAATAGAATAGAATAGAATAGAAAACTCTTTATTGTACACCAGAAACAAAATTAAACACAGTACAGAAAAATAATAGTAAAATATTTCACCAAAATGGGACTCATCATCATCATCATCATCAACCCATAACGTCCCACTGCTGGGCACGGGTCTCTCCCCACTTTCACTTAGGACAATGGGACTATGGTAATAAATACGTTATCACTAGTATGTTTTGTCAAAAACCCTGCCAGACAACAATTAAAAGTCTATTGCGTCTGGAAATAAAACATACGTAGAGTTACTAGATAAGGGCAAACAAGCAAAAAACAATCTCATAGAGAATCATTTAAAACCTAATGAATATTTAAGCAAGGTGTTTTAATGTAAACACGAAGAAATATATGATTGAATATCGGGCGGGTCTCTCCCCTTTTTACCGGCAGCTATGAAAACTTGTTATATTTGGGATATCAAATTCGATACATGTCAGCTGTCGGCTGATTTTTGCACGAGGGGAACTTTCAGCCGAACCAGTGTTCGCATAAAGTTTCGCGATATTTCACTGCAAATATTTGATGGTTTCGAGCCCGGATTCGTGACGGGCTCGGACACGAATCGGGGCGCAGGCGATCTTTCACGTTATTTATAGAACGATATGTAATACGGTAATTTGGGAGGGAAATGAAGTAATTTGTATGTTATGGAACGTGCTGCTAACTTGTGTTTCTGAACTATTAATGGAAGTGATTATTCTTTAAAGATCATGTTTTAGTGGACACCTTGATTGTCTAACAGTCGGTGTTTAAGTGAACATTTAGAAGAAGAACATTTGGAATATTTCTTTAGTTTTTAATTCACAAAGTAAAACATTTATTGACTTGTACTTTGAAGCAGACCTTCTACTTCTAAAGAGGTTCCATCTTACATGAGTACGTCTCAAGTAGGTTTCTGTCTGGCAGGGCAGCTCAATGTGTAACTTCATCACGGTATTTCAAAATAGTATCACTTTTCGGTGAAGGATTTTTAGGGAAACCCATACAACCTACCCGAGAATTATTTCGGAGGTAGGTATGTTGTCCACCAATCCGGACCGTGCCCCCGTAGTGGGTTATGGCCTAACCCTGCTCACAAAACCCGTGCAGAGGGCCGATGAGGGTCGATGACGATGATGATGGTCTCAAAAGTAACTAACAACAAAGGCTAATTAAAAGGTCAAATAACATATACGATAAACTAAAACTTGTGCTTCGTGAACTACGAAGCACGGAACAAAAACAAAAAGCTGCCTGTCCTACAGAAAGCTAACATAAACTAATAATGGCGAACCTTCGACTTACTCGCAGCATCAGTCTGTAAACAGTTTTCCGTTTGGCTCGGCTGCCGAGACCGCACCTGTCGACAATTCCGTCATTTTGCCACTATACGCCGAAACCGCATTCGCCAGCGCTCGCTAAACAGACACTGCAAACAAGCCCTGTTTGGACATTGGCTTAATTTAACAGTGAAATTGAAACCTTGGACCGGTTTCGGAGTCGAGAATTCTAACAATTAGCTCTGAAATGTTTCTCACATTTTTAACGAACTGGTTTTGTAGTTAAAAGAGTATGTCACCGCAAAGAATTTTAAAATAGTTAATTACTAAACTGGGTATGCTATAGAGATTTTTTTCTAGAAGGTCAACAGGAATATTGTTATCTTGGAAGCGTTAATTTATCATAGAGTTCCCGATACTATCCATCATGCTTGTCAATTGACGTCTACAAAGGTCATCTTCACAGTTACGAATAATGTCATCGGGCGAGGCGAACGGAAGTTGAGAGGGAGGTATTAAGTTAGTGAAGATAGAAAACGAGAAAGTTACGTTTCGTATATTTTTAAAAATATCATTTATATTTTTTTTTGTAATATTTTTTTAGATGAAGTTTTACTTTTACCATGTGTTCCAGCACACATTAATTTTTTTTATTCATACAAATTCACCGCCATTTTAAACATAGTCAATCCACAGCTAATTGCACAAACGTGGAGAATTAAATAATTAGATATTATTAATTAAGCATGGTATTGGTAAAATGAAACCTTCTAATTGATGCAACGTCAGAGCCGCTTTCCATTAATCTGACGCTTTATCCCCGTATAATTTTGGCAAATCAACCGAGGATTGCAATCAATTTACATTTCAATTATAAGCTCTGATATCAAAGCAAAGCTCTTGGTTTCAGGTTTAGCCCTACTCAATGGTTGTGGTGTTGATAGAATGGCTGTGTATTTGTGTTTATTATTTATGACCGGCAGACCACCGGCCCGTTGGCCGGGCGATCTTGTCAAGCTATTCGGAAAGCAGTGGATACGTCTAGCACAGGACCGGAATAAGTGGCGTAAAGGAGAGGAGGCCTATACCCCACAGTGGGTAGATACGGACTGAGATGATGATGATGATTCATTTATTCATGTTGTGTACTTGTGCGCATTATGTGGGTGACCATAACATCTGCTGAATAGAAATGGTGGCATATGAGACTATTGGCTTATGACCCGAAGGCAATATGCAGTGACAATGAAAGCTTTTTTAGGGTTCCATAGTAAAACTAGACATCCTCGTAGTTTCTTTTATATCCGCGTTTGTCATCTATATGTATCTCATTTTTATCGCTGCTGGGATCTTGACCTCTTGGCGCATTAAGATATAGAGCCACCTTGGGAGATATTATTAATTCTATGCTTGGTGAATCCCACTGCTGGTCGGAGGCATTTTTTTTACTTCCCAGCCAAGAACTATCTCAGATGTCATGATATCCTAATGCCTAGTTCATCACGCCATCCTGCTCCGATCTTCTATCTCAATAACCTTTAAAACTACACATTTTAAAATAAAACGCAAAGTGAAAGCAAATTAATAACATCAATAGAAAGTTTATTACATCACTTGTAAAATCCGTTATGCTGAAGTTTCGGCGATGAAAGTCTTTCCAAAGTGCTTTATCAACTTTGTTTACAGAACGCCGTTCCGAGAAGAGGCAGGGTTTTAAAATGTTTTATCAAGCTTTACTCTATGCCTTATTGCAAAAGCTTTGCTTGGAGCGCTTCGTTTCTCGAAAATATTGAGTTATAAAAATCTGCTACAGTTTTGTTTTACAAAATGATTTGAAATTCTCGCGTTTTACCTTTGAAATCTCGATTTTGGCCAGCAAGTATTGAATAAGTAATTAATTTTACAATATCTCCAACTCTTCTTAGTATTTGGTTTAAACTTAAACAGGAATGATTTAATTTTTTTTTACAATATTGATATGTCGTTGATGCATTTGTGACTGGCACCAAAAATTGTGAGGGTGTGTTTTCATGTGTAGTAGACTTGTGAGTGTGAGTTAGTGCTCACCTTTTAGGGGAAACACTAATAGTGTGCATTTAGCGGTATTCTGATGACAGAGAAAAAAAATTACCACAAAATATTAAGACCGGGAATCCCTCATATAGTTCTACTTTCTGATCTTTGATTAGATAACCACCCATAAGCATAAGGAAATACATACTGTATAAGTGAGAAGAAAATCATATAAAATAAGAAATAATTAAATTCCTATCATAGGATTTTTTATTATATTTGCCAGGAAGCGAAGCTCTAACTCCACGGTTCTATCCTACCCTACATTCATCCCTACTTTATATTATAAATGCGAAAGTAACTCTGTCTGTCTGTTGCTCTTTTACGCCTAAACTAATGAACCGATTGAAATAAAATTTGGTACAGAGATAGTCTAGAGCCTGAAAAAGGACATAGGGTACTTTTTAACGCGATAAAATAATTGTAAGAGTTTGAAATAGGGGATGAAAGTTTGTATGAAAGTTACATTGACAGCGAGTAACATAGGCTATTTTTATCCCCATATTCCGGCGGGAACAGGAACTACGCGGGTGAAACCGCGGGGCGCAGCTAGTTTTATATATAAAAATATAAAAAAGAACCTTCAACAAACACCTTTTATTTTAGTTTAAAAAAACATTGCAGTTTCGTTGATAGTATTTTTTTATGATATCCGGTTACACGTAAAATTTGATTCCTGTAAATACTGTAAAATAATAAAGTAATAAAAAAACTGCGAGCACTCGGCGGTGTGTTTTGGTGCTGCCTGTATAAAAAAGCAAATAGAGTGTTTTGAAAGCAAAAACTGAAATAACATTGCAAAAAAATCACTGAACCATTTCCAAAGCTTCAGCGTATTTTACAAATAGTCACCGGTTTTAAAATATTATGTTACATTCACAGTAAAATACCGCTCACTTTTTTCATATGGCAAGCGGAAAAATATATTTTTAATAAATATCTATAAGGCTACAAAAAGGAGGGTTGTGTTTTTCGAACGTTTCTATATTATATGGATGTATGTATGACCCTTAAATGCTAGAGGAAGGTTTAAAAAACAAATTGTCGGCAGTAACCAGCCATATTGGAATTTATATGGAACAAAACATTATCTTATTCTATTAAGTTTGGTATCAATGTTCAGGTTTAGTTACGTTTCAGTTCTGCCTCAAAGCCGAAATTCATAATTAAAAAAAATTGCTTAATTGTTTCAAATAAAACCCATTACTGTTAAAGAAAAGTATTAGTTGTAAAATTTCACCCTCTATAACCAGTTGAATTATAAACCAGAAAATTTGTTACCACAACGCCAATCAGATTGCAATTTATTCTCAATGAATAATAAATAAGTCCGGCATGTGCCACCAAAATGGAGGAAGACAATTAAATTGCATTTATTTACTCTCTTTCGAAGTTATCCGTTGCGAGTAAAACTAATAAAAACATATTAAAAAGAGCAGCTCTAAATTTTTCGGGGCAATATTTTCCAAAGCCGAGTGTGTGTCGCTCGAACTCGTATATTACAAGGTAAAACCCGCCTTTCCGCCATGTTTGCAAACCAAACACAAACACTCAATGTTAACTTAATTTTTTCAGTAGCAAATATAGCTTACTTTGACGATGTTACGGTATTCTATAGCGGTCCACGGCACACCGCTACGGCATGCGGCACTTCGTTGATTTTTAGGATTTTCATGGCAAAACAGCACCGAACATAAGTCAAAGAAATGACAGATACATTAGCAGTTGTCACTTATACTTATTATAAAAATGAAAAAGACAGCCAATATCTGTAATGTAATAATACAGTTTGATCAAAATTGTTACCATAATTCAAGGAGCATTTTACAAAACTCAAATTATTTATTGCAAATAGGCAAAAATATTGCACTTTGTCTCTTAACTCATTTCAATATTTCTTCTTCTTCTTCTTTCCATCTTCATTTTAACCTCTTTGTTCCAATTACTCCGGCTCCGCCTTACAGCGCCAAGAGGGTGAAAATTGAACAGCGACAATAATTGACAGCCACCGCCTATCCATATATACAGACCAGTGGGTACGCGAGGCTCCGTTTTGAAGAATTCGCAATATTTTTATCCATATACCGAGAAATAAAAATCCCTCTCAAAATTGAAATAAAAATGATCTTGTTTATTGACTGAAATGCCTGAAAATATTGGAACGCTGTCGACTTCCACCCCTTACGTGCCGGCTCGCAATCTCAAACACGTCTTTCATAGAAGACTCAAGTTGTCAAGTAGCCACAGTGAACATTCTTGTCAAACATTTCGATATTTCCCGGAGCTTCGAATGCACTTTAGATCAAATTTTTAAGATGTTTGATAGAATTTCGAAAGAAGTAGACTTTGTTTTGGTTGCAGCGACATTTATTTTCTTAATTTTTCTTTGCGCTCAACAATCTTACTGGAGAACTTTAAGAGTCTGCCATAAAATACTTAGATAAAGTACAAATATAGATTGTCCTCTCACGGAACACTTGACGTCTTTTTCCTATGTCGTTGCAAGTATGCTGCGCATGGCTCATAAGTACTCTTAACACGTTCATTTCTGAACTATTTTACTTTGATTGGCTCTTTTGCGAATCTTCACACAACGGGTGTCTTTTTTACTAATGTTGTGGCGTAACTAAACTCAATCAGCAGTGCGGGCGCACACAGCTGTTGTGATAAAATTGTAAATAAAGAAGTGCGGGTGG
Source organism: Campaea margaritaria (assembly GCA_912999815.1). Taxonomy (NCBI): domain Eukaryota; kingdom Metazoa; phylum Arthropoda; class Insecta; order Lepidoptera; family Geometridae; genus Campaea; species Campaea margaritaria. The sequence continues at coordinate 17,328,500 of OU538788.1, forward strand.
GTACGCACGCCAGGCGTGTTTTCGCTTGTCGTAAAATTATAAAAACACAGACGTGTGTGTCAGCAGTGAACGTTTAATAGATACCGTACCTAATTATGCAACCCAGCACTTACTATCTGCCGGATAATCTTTGTCTTAAGAGATACTGTTGGAGAGGATCAATTCTAGTAAACCTATGCATGTAAATTTATTCGAGAGCTAAGTGCTTACAAACAAACACACTCACAAACTTGAATTTATGATATTAGTCACAGCTATGCTATGAATAATACATGGTGTCAGAAGATAGTTTCTCCGTCAATAAATTAATATTGATAATGGGGGGGGGGGGGGATATACTGGCACGTCAGTGTTAGCAAATGAGTGTCGATCTCGTAAATAATCCTACGGATAAATTATCGATCGCAAACAATTTTGCTAATTGATTATCAGAAATAGGGGATAGGAATGGGGGGGGGGGGGGTGTCATATTATTGATTATTCATAGGGGTTAGGTCATTTGACAACTTAGGTGGAATTAAAACTAAGTAAATATTTCTACATTTTCTTATTTCTTATGGTAATATTATTGTTTTGGGGCTATTATTAGGTTTACTTATATTCATCATCATCATCATCGTCATCATCGTCATCATCATCATCATCGTCATCATCATCGTCATCATCATCGTCATCATCATCATCATCGTCATCATCATCGTCACCATCATCATCGTCATCATCATCATCGTCATCATCGTCATCATCATCATCATCGTCATCATCATCGTCATCATTATCATCATCATCATCGTCATCATCGTCATCATCATCATCATCGTCATCATCATCGTCATCGTCATCATCATCATCATCGTCATCATCATCGTCATCATCATCATCATCATCATCATCATCATCATCATCATCATCATCATCATCGTCATCATCTTCGTCATCATCATCATCACCATTCCTTTTTAGGAATAATTTTGTTGAACATTCTCATTGTTCGCGCCACTTACATTGGCACTCATAATACCTTCCTACCTTCCTATTCCTATCATTTTTTGGCGACTATCTCTGTCGCTCATATCGTGGTATCCACGAGAAAACTGCTTGCCGCCGCAAGTAGTCTGCGATCGACCCTCGTCCTTCGCGGCTGCCGCTCTCGCCGAATCCAAAGTACTGGATCTGCTGCTCCTCTGTAGTGGTCCACGTGAATTCGACGCGCAAATATAAACAAAACCCGCTATAAACCCGCCGCGTAAACGCTCCTTGCCGACACGCACCAACCGCCTAAAATACAGTCCACTACATCGAACGTCATAACATCCTGAAGGAACAAGCAGCTTGGAGACGGACCCGAACCGAGGTGATTGCAGTTGCATGGAGACCAGGTTAGTCGCCAAGTTCCTTTGTACTACTCTTCTACCAGCCATCCTTCCCCCGCCATTGGAGGCGCGCTCAGCCTATACAGCTTAGCTGCCGCGCTAACATATTGTTGGTCCTTCGAGCCGGATCTTCTCTGGTCCTCCCGCTATTCTCTGGCCCCTCTTAGGCCTCATATAGTCCTCTTTATAACCGCCCGCAATTTTATATTGGTATTTTTACCAACGATAATTTCCTATAATTATCGTGTTCCCGCCCGCAATTACAGTTCAGATAGTACCCTGTACTATCCTACTACGCTATTATATACTTATTTCGTGTATTCCGCATTCCTAAATAGTAAAAATAACGATTTTTCCGTAATTCTTAATTTTTATTAAAAAGTGAAGGTATTCCTAACGACCGCCCGTGCGTCTCCACGTGGGTATTCAATACGCCGCGCGCGTGGCAGGTAAATGCTGTAGGCAGTTGCAGTAAATTAGGAATTTCATACTTTATCTGGTTTTTTATACTTTGTTAAGATGGCTATGGCTACTCGTTCAAAAGACAAAGATAGTGAAGTATACGAGGACGCAAAAGCGCTCGATACGTTACAGGTCGAACGTTTGACCTTGATAGGTAAACGTGACATTATATTTTCTCGCTTACAAGATATTTTTAACCGATCTTTAAAGGCTTTCACTGATGATACTGAGAAAGATTTATTTCTATGTGGAATGATCTCGTTAGACCGCTTACGCTCCGATTTCAATGAAATTGTGAACAAATTAAATGTCACCGAGTTGACTCTCAACGCTTCGTACACGGTAAACTACCAATCTATAAACGTCTTCGAAGATATGTTTTGCCGTTGTCAGTTTGTTTATAATAAACTTAACCCGCCTTTAAAAACCGCTGATTTCAATGTTGCCCCGCAACGTAAATCCATCAGAATTCCTGAACTCGATTTGATGGTCTTCAATGGAGATCCGATGACCTGGAGAATATTTTATGAGTCATTCAAACGCACGATTCACGAAAATCCCGATCTCACTGATCACGAACGCGTCCAATATTTAATTAATAAATTGTCAGGCCGGGCCCTTGCAGTTTGTTCTGGTATCGTACCTAACGGTGATAATTATCCGATCATATGGCAGACGCTCGTCGATAAGTATAACGACAAACGTAACCTAGCCTCCGCTTATCTTGATCAAATGCTTGGTTTTAAATCTTTTAACACCGCGACGAATAAAAACTTAGAATTATTCCTAGATAAATTCTGCACGGCTGTGTCAAGTTTGAAGTCTCTCAAGCTCGATAACGTGTCTGATTTTATTTTACTATCGCTCGCTTTGAAGAAAATAGATTCAAGTACTGCACGGTCGTTTGAAATGCACATGCGAGGTAAATCTATGCCTACATACAATGAACTTTTAAAATTCATCCGCGAACAAAGCAAAATATTGGAACGCACTACGACCGATTCTCTTAGCCGCAGTGATAACAGGCCGCGTACTGCAAGGTCTACGCAGTCTTTTGCAGCATCATGCGTCACTCACTGTCCGCTTTGCAAACAAGCCGATCACGCTAACTTATATAGATGCCCTGCATTTGATAAGCTTTCTATCGACGACAGGTACAATTTTGTAAAACAAAGCAAAGGTTGCACTAATTGTCTAAGCACTACGCATATAAATACTGCTTGCAATTCTAAATTTAATTGCCGTTATTGTGGATGTAAACATCATTCTATGTTATGCCGCAAAGTATCATCTTCCCGTGAAGACAATCGCCCGTACCCTAGCGCTCCGTCACAGGCGCACGCGCCGCCTCCGCGCGCGCGAACTGGCAACTTCTCCGCCGCCGGGGATCACATGCCGCCTTCGGCATCGCCGCCGCCCGTCGCGGGCTCCGCTAGCGCTCAGCTGACGAACTTACCTACAACTGCTTATCAGTCATCACAACAACAGGTGTCGCTGTGTAATATACGCCCCGCTTCGCAGCCTAATGACACTACTTGTTTACTGGGAACCGTACAAGTTTATGCTACGGATTTAAATGGTCGCCGCCATGTAGTACGCGCCTTAATTGATTCGGCTTCCCAAAGTAACTTTTTAACTTCAAAATGTTGCGCTAAATTAAATTTAAAATGCAATAAGGTGACGAACACCGTTGTTAAAGGGATAGGTTCCGCATCTAACCCAATCAAGGGAGCAGTTTCTGCTACTTTGTCTTCCCGCCTAAATGATAATTTTGTTGCAATTGACGCCTATGTTATCGACCGCATAACAGACAATTTACCGGCAGTGAAAATTGACGTATCCTGCCTTTCATACCTGAACTGCCTGCCTCTAGCAGACGACAGTTTCGCTTCGCCTTCCGAGATCGACATACTTATAGGCGCGCCGCTCTTTTCTGAAATATTGCTATCAGGCCGCGCCGCTGGTCCGCCTGGTACTCCAACCGCTTTTGAAACCATTTTTGGTTTTATCGTAATCGGGACCGCTCCCGTTACTCCCGCTCATGTTACTCCCGCTCATGTTACGCCCGCTCATATTGAAACCGTTGTTTCTATCACTGACCCCTTGGTTGAAGATAGATGCCGCTCTCATATTTCCCTCTGTACCTTTACGGAAGGACCACGTTTAGATAATCTTGTCCAACGCTTCTGGCAGCTTGAAGAGGTGCAATGCACGCCGACTTTGAGCCCAGACGCTATAGAATGTAAACGCATTTTTACAAATAACGTTTCCCGCGATCCTACGGGACGCTATTCTGTAGCGTTACCTTTCTCCCGCGATCCCGCGACCTCTCTGGGTAATTCTTACCCTATCGCTAAAAAACGCTTCATGTATCTCGAACGTAAGCTCGCCGCGATACCTGCTCTGCGCTTAGAGTACGATGCTATAATCAAAGAGTACATTCAGAAGGGTTACATTTCACTGATCGACAATGATAGTCCTTTTACTGGATATTACGTGCCACACCACGCCATTGCGAGACTACAAAAAACAACAACTCGATGGCGTATGGTGATGGACGCCAGTGCTGAAACTGACTCAGGCCTCTCCTTGAATCAAGTTTTATATACCGGGGATAATTTACAAAACGATCTTTTTACAATCCTCTTGGATTTCCGCCACTACCCAATCGCTTTTACATCCGATATTAAACAGATGTACCTACAAATTTTGATAAATAAGGACCACCGCAAATATCAAAAATTCCTGTATCGATTCGATCCCGTTTTTCCGCTTGATACCTACCAATTCAACCGCGTTTGTTTTGGTCTACGTAGCAGTCCGTTCCTTGCAATGCGAGTGTTGCGACAGCTGTGCGCCGCCGACGGTGCCCGCTTCCCACTCGCAGCATCTCTTATCAGCGACAACACATACATGGACGACGTGTGCTACTCCATGCCTACTCTGTCTGCTTGTTTACAACTCAGAGACGATCTCCGCGAGTTGCTCAAGGCCGGGGGCTTCGATCTCGTCAAATGGGCTAGTAACTCACCCGCGCTCCTTGACTCCCTTCCCGTCTCTGCGTTAACGGAATGCGTTAAAAATGCGAAAAATGCGTTAACGGATCTTTTAAATTCCGACGAATATAATAAGTCTATCTCAGATGAGTTATCAGCTAATCGCATACACTGGAAATTCAATCCACCGCGAAGTCCTCACTTCGGGGGGAATTATGAAATATATGTGAAAGCGTTTAAAAGTCATCTTCATAAGACGTTCGGTTCACAGTTACTCACGTATGAGGAAATGTTAACCGTACTCACACAGATAGAATGCGTTATCAATTCTCGTCCTGTAACGTTATTGAGCGAAGATCCGTCTGAGCCGACCGCGCTGAGTGCTTCACATTTCTTAATGACCGCACCGCTGAAGCATTTACCCGCTTGCACGGTTCCCGATGAACCTGGACACTTATTGAAACGGTACGCTTTATTGGATCAAATGGTACAATCATTTTCCAAACGGTGGAAGTTGGAATATCTTCACTTACTTCAATCTAGAGGAAAATGGAATACACCTTCGAATCCCATTACAATAGGTTCTATTGTTCTTATTATCACTGATAATATTCCCCCGCTATCCTGGCCTCTCGGCGTCGTCGTGGCCACTCATGTCGGCGGCGATGGCATCTGTCGAGTAGCGTCAGTAAAAACGGCGACCGGCGTCTACCAGAGACCCGTCGTCCGTTTATGTATCTTACCTACCCAATAATTTAACCCCTTGCTCCCCGGTCAACCGCTATGTTATATTTAACCCGTTGACGGCTTAAGAGTTTAACTCTTATTTTTATATTTTTTATTTCCCGCTTTCTTTTAAAAACCAATGGTTTTTAGGCCGGGGGCAAATGTTCGCGCCACTTACATTGGCACTCATAATACCTTCCTACCTTCCTATTCCTATCATTTTTTGGCGACTATCTCTGTCGCTCATATCGTGGTATCCACGAGAAAACTGCTTGCCGCCGCAAGTAGTCTGCGATCGACCCTCGTCCTTCGCGGCTGCCGCTCTCGCCGAATCCAAAGTACTGGATCTGCTGCTCCTCTGTAGTGGTCCACGTGAATTCGACGCGCAAATATAAACAAAACCCGCTATAAACCCGCCGCGTAAACGCTCCTTGCCGACACGCACCAACCGCCTAAAATACAGTCCACTACATCGAACGTCATAACATCCTGAAGGAACAAGCAGCTTGGAGACGGACCCGAACCGAGGTGATTGCAGTTGCATGGAGACCAGGTTAGTCGCCAAGTTCCTTTGTACTACTCTTCTACCAGCCATCCTTCCCCCGCCATTGGAGGCGCGCTCAGCCTATACAGCTTAGCTGCCGCGCTAACACTCATAATTAGTTAATTCTTATATTCAAATGGAATCCTTTTAATAAACAGTTGAATTTATACACATCTACAAAACACACTTCACCGACACTGTTTCAATACTCACACCACGCTACAAGTATATCTCGCTTTACAAGCTTCTATAGAACAAAGGTGGCCTCGTCGAACCCTGACTTTTATTAATTGGAGACGGATGATGGCAATCTTCCCTTCGAAAATTGGGTCTATTTAGGTTACATCCCACTGAACACACATTCGTCACTTTATTATACACGCCTACAAAAGGTCACCCAGAAAAGCTGCAAACAGACTAATGCGGTGGGCACTGTCTTCTTCTTTCGAGTCCACGGCCTCTCAGCTGTTAATGAGCAGTTATTTCGGTTCGAAACATCATGATGATGATGATGATGAGCTACAATGCGATGATGCTGTCTTGCAACCAACGTGTACAACGAAAACCAGCACTATCTCAACAAATAAAACTTCCAGTGTACGTCAGACATTCTGAAATTCATAAAAATAGTTTAAATAAACGCCGCTTGGACTAAATTCAACCTCGCACCGCGCAGACCGACAAATCTGCCATGACTACCAATAAACCACCTCCACAGTCTAAGTGAAACAATTTAATACCCCAGCTTGGAAACGCAGAATGCAGTCGCATTTCACAGACAGAATACAGTCTGGTTGAAGCCACCCCAAAGTGTAAACTGCGCCTCTTTGGTTAAAATCCGCAATTAGACAGCTATCGGGTGATCCGGAGAAATGGCATTTGGAGGAACAAAGGCGACAGTAGCGGCAGACGGAGACCGGGAGAGTTCGCTTTTGTGTCCATCACACGAGTTAAGCCGTTGTCAGTGAACCTCTAATGCAATGTCTGTGGACTTGAATAGCGAATACCACAACACAGGCGAAAATTTCGTTCATTTGGCCACACAAATTGCCAATTAGTCTTTGCCCAATGTCTGTATTTTTTTAACGGCCATTGTGCTTTGATGCTAATAAATAAAGTTCTTTATTTTGTACTGACGGTACAGTAGGTGATTACGTATTTATATTGATAGCTCAACTTGCCCCCTAATGCGTCGAATGCTTACCCTGCCTCGGCCCACAAAGCACCCTTCTATACAGAAGCACTTAAATTTTAAAAATTCAGTATACTAACGTTTGTGAACAGAACGAAGAATTCAATTATTTGAGGAGCTTTTAGTTTAATGATTCCGCATTTCCGCTATGTTTGTTCCAATATTAAGTCTGTATAGACTTTTGTTCTTATTTACTTTTTTGTTTCTAATATTTTTATAGACTATAGTAATATATTATTATACAAAAAATTATTTTCATCTATATTTAACAGTTTTTTTAATGATATAATGATTAAATTTGACCCAAGTCTTACTTCGAGATCCAAGTGGTACTTGTCGTAGATGGCAGGTCAGAGACTCGTGTAGTTTTTTTCTCTTAAAAACGTGGAAAGAGCTAACATTCCCCGTTCACGAATAGCCTTTTAACGGTAGGCTCTCTGACCCTCGGTTTTAAAACGGACGGTATTTTAACACGGGATAGAGTTTACGCGGACCTTTTTAAGGATAATGCCTTGTTATTTAGCGAGGTAAATAGCTTTCCTGTTGTGTTGTGGTTTAGTTACGTGCTCCGAGGCGAGCCGTGTTGTCTCGGCACAAGAGTAGAAATAAAACCGTGGAAATTTCGGGTTATTTTATCTGAGCTTACGGTTTGTCAGCAAAGTTAACAGACATGATAAAGAGCCTGGTTTATAGGGATGTAAAAAAAGAAATTCAAGCATGCACGTGTCCCACTACAAATAATTTCTACTCTTAGTTGAGTGAGCTTCATCCTTTTTTTAAACTAAAATTCACACTGTAACAACCTAAAAACGAATTAAGTTTATCAGAAATCTGTCCGTGCTTAATTTATTAAGTTAAGTTACTTTATCCAAGCTGTTCGTTAAAGTTATGATGTGACGTTATTCATAGTGGATTCTCCATAAATTGGTACTGTAGAGCCATGTGCATGGCAACCCCAAGTATTACGTAAAGTGATCCACAAGACGACTAAGTTACTTGTTAGCTACTATGAGACAACTCCATCTAAAGGTCTCCGGGGTGCTCGGCGTATAATAGCTTTAGAGCTTTGGATAGATCGAACTGTTGTTGGTTAATTTGATTTTAGATTGCTACGGATTGACGTAGAATTTCTACCTTTACATACAAACAAAGCTCCCAAACCAAGTAGCTTTATTTCATTGAATAAATTCGGGTGAGTTAGGAAAGCACTTAGTTAGTTTTATAAGATTCCAGTTATTATCGATGACAGCATAATTCAGGAGTGCTACCCAGAATTGGCATTGCATAATCCAGCGCGGCACTGCACTGCGCTCGTCACCCTGACACATCGGCTCTAAAGTCTCATATGCCCAGTCATTTAGCTGGAAACAGACTCCAGAGGAAGGCACAATGACATTTGAGAACAGCAACAAAGAATGATGGGTGGGATTAAACGTTGTGACGTTTGGGCAGTATTTTCTAACTGAGTGGCAGTTTTATTTCCACGGGCTATAGTGGTTTTACAAACGATCGTCCATTTTTAGTTACCGCCACTATAGTGAAGTGTGTGTGCCATTTTGCGTCCGTAGCGCAATCAAGCCCTTTGTGATCTCGTCAAAGTGAAGCTGCCCGAAAACTGCCAGCATCATTCACGTTCGAATTTTCGTGAGCTGCGCTATTGAACATATTGCTGGCTCCATGAAAAATATTATCTGTCTGACAAAATAACAAAGAGATTTTAATGGGATAAATTGTATTGTAAAACGCTTACAATTCAGGGCTTTGTCTTGTTTTTATTTAAAATTCAGGCGCAGTTTTGAATACAACTGGATCAGCGGGAATATCGCGCAATCCTCTTTAAAGAGCTTTTATTTTAAGAACTCTTCGCGTTGGTTTGTTAGCATACCTTTAGTATGGAAGGATAGTTGTTTCGTTCCAATTTTGGGAGTAAATTGTGACTGAGTTCTTTTTGTTTTAATTTATTTATTGTTTTATTTATTTATTCATTAATTTGAAAAACTAACAGCAAAACTTAAACTAATAGACAATTTGAGAGAATGCTAATTAGAGATTAAGATTTTGCGATTTAGATTTTTTTTTGGGTTTGAAGGGCACTGTTTCCAACGAAATTACTGGGCATATGAGACTTTATATCCGACGTCTCAGGGTGAGGAGCGCAGTTCTGGGTGACACCGTAATTGTTATGGGCAAGCGTAGCGCTTACCATCAGGTGAACGATTGCTCGTCTCGTCACACAGTAAAATAAAAAAAGACATTGTGATTGTAACATGATTGTCCAAACTAACACATTTATAATTACATTAATAACTAACCAGTGACGATGGTCTAAAAGTGTTAATGAAATCATAAACTCTACTCAGCTGCCGTCTAGCCGATACTATACTTCAAGATAGATTTATATCAAGGCGCATGCTCAATGAATTGTGGCTCTTACTAGTCCTGCATAGATATGAGTTTTGCCTGTAGTTTGTAGTCACTGAAGGTACACTAAATAGCGAGTTGAGCTTGATGGGTTTATCCTGGACGTTTAGTTTAATTTAGTTTAACGGTTCGAGAAAATCAATTGAGTTTTTCATAATCTTGAGTAGGTATGTAATATTCGCAATTTCACTCTTTATAGACAGAGGAAATACGTGCTTTTTTTCTACATAAGTTCAATTACTCTTCTATATAAGTATCTAGTACATTTCTAGTTTTTTAATTTTATTTTTCTGAGTGACGAGACGTGCGAGTCGTTCCCTTGATGATAATCGCTAAAATATTATTAAAATCAAATAAAAAACCAAAGAAGAAGAACGAAAGAAGGGGAAGAAGAGGGGGAGAACGTCCGCCTTCCAATCAGAAGGTTGTGAGTTCAAATCCCAGTGCGGGCACGTACCAATTTGTTTCTGTAAAAACATATGTACGTAATTATCACTCGCTTTTCGGTGAAGGAAAACATCGTGAGGAAACCCACATACCTACCCGAGAATTATTTCGCAGGTAGTTATGTGATCCACCAATCCGGATCTGGCCTCCGTGGTGGATTATGGCCTAATTCTCCTTACTAAAATGAGGAGAGACCCGTGCTCAGCAGTGGGACGATATGGGTTGATGATGATGATGATGAAAAAACCAAATAATTCCAAGTGCATTCTAAAATTGGATAACAAAATACAGATTTCTCTAGTCATAATCTTTTACTTTTTAAAGAGAAGGATAATTCAATATAAAAAAAAAATAATAAAAAAAAAAAAAAATATATATATAAATATACCTACAAATAAATCAAATTCAGGATTGCTCACAGAAATTCAAAAATAAATTGTTAATAGAATTCCAATTGTCAAAAAATATGTAATTATATTTATTTTATTAAAAAAGCCTATTATAGTAGAAAGACAGTTCAATAGTTCAGACAGTTTCATAACATTGACTCGCTATTTATAACCCTCGACGCAATAACGATGGGTCGCTATTACTATTCTATACTGTTATAGTCTGTTTCGAATACCCACTTTACCTTAAATTACAGTTGAGCAATAATGACTGCAGATTATGCACTTAAGTTATAGTGAGCTATTATACTTTTCCGTAATTATAGCTGGCAAGCAATATTACTCAATTTCAGCTGTCAGTCACAGTTCAGTGTGTGCGTGCCTGAAGTAGCCTCCCTTTGTACCTGGGGGAAGGAGCATACATTGTGTACGCGATGCATACGTTACTTCAAACAACGAACCTAATGGAGTGCTTTCCATTATTGAGATACTAGCTGCGCCCCGCGGTTTCACCCGCGTAGTTCCTGTTCCTGCGGGAATATGAGGATAAAATATAGCCTATGGTATGTTACACATTGTCAATGTAGCTTTCCATTAGTGAAATATTTTTTTAAATCGGTGCAGTGGTTTAGCCGAAACCTTACATATTTCCATACATACTTTCATCCCCTATATTTATTTTATCCCCTCAAGGGTAACTTTTTACAAACTTTGAATGGCAAATTTATTTATATCTAATCGAAACCCTTAAAAATAAATTTCAAGCTTCTATCTTCAAAAATGACGAAACTTCCATACAAACTTTCATCCCCTATTTCAAATGCTTTTTTCGCGATAAAAAGTACCCTATGTCCTAGGCTCTAGACTATCTCTGCACCAAATTTTATTTCAATCGGTTCAGTAGTTTAGGCGTGAAAGAGCAACAGACAGACAGAGTCACATTCGCAATTATAATATAAATAAGGAAGTAAAGAAGTAGTTATAATACAAACATTAAAGAGAAAAGTAATATCAGATTCCTTAAATTTGTTTGACAACTCACGCTTTGCTCTTTTTGAAACAGGTGAACAGTTAGTGCTTTCTTTGATCTGATTCTATATTCGGAGAAAAAATTATTGCCATCCTGCTCAGAAGTTTTTTATCTATCTATTCAGCTGTATCCATCCACTGCTGGGTATAGGCCTCCTGTTTCACGCCATTAGTTCCAGTCCTGTGCCAATCTCATCCAGAGAAGTTATGCTTCGGTGCAATCCACTGTCTATAAGCAACTATTATGTTAATACTGTGTGTTGCTAAAATTCTAAAGGTGATTCGATTTAGATAAAAACTCACTGGTTAAAATATTAGACACATATTGTAAGAGGATTTTCAAAATGCCGTTAAAGTTATTGTAGTTAAAATTTTTGTTATATTTTTTTTATTTATTTATTTATTTATTTAATACTTTATTGCACAGATTAACTAACTAGTACAAATGGCGGACTTAACGCTAAGAGCATTTTTTTCATTATCATCAACCCATATCGTCCCACTGCTGGGCACGGGTCTCGCCTCTTTTTTTTTAATATGTTTTAATTCAAATTGCCCGTACACCCAAGGTCTTCGTTCCTAATTATCTAGCAACAGATATTTCTAGTTTTGAGAATACCTATCGCAATCCTAACTAGGTGTCAGTATTCGCCATGTAGTTATTAACACGTTGACTGCTGAATGTGTATTCTGATCAGTGAAATTATGAAAACACAGACGTGTGTGTACACGTCTGTGTTTTCATAATTTCTTTGATGATGGTGAATTCATGATGAATTGACAATTTTATCACGCCAGTTGTGTGCGCCCGCACAGCCGATTGAGTTTAATTACGGCACGCCAGTAACCAGTAAACACACGTTGTGTGAAGATTCGCAAAAGATCCAAAAAAGTAAATTGGTTCAGCAGTGAATGTGTTAATATCAGCTTATCTTTAGAAACATACGCAACAAGAAATATCAATGTATTTAAATCGGCTTAGGAGAAAATAGTAGGATATGCCCAGCCTACATACCTAATACGCGTCATATGATACGCCTATGCCACATAATGTCTGAGCAACACGCACACGCTTACGACGCCGTAATTGCTTTATCTTCGCCAGGTCTTCGTTTGCATTGTGGCATGGACGGTGCCTATCTGATTCCCATTGTTAGTTGGCATGACATTATTGCTCAACAGCAATGCCATATTGTGCGCTCATCGGAAACGTGATAATAGTTAGTCAACACTATTGATACAACTGAGGCTTTTGTTTACTGGCATAACTTCAGTGCGCTTCAGTGCTTCAGAATGTACAATTGACTATTGATTCTAGCTATCGCATGCATCGCCAGAGTCTGGCTTCAGTGGCCGGCTCTCTGTTACGATATAGAACTTTATAATTGTAACAAACAATTCGGACGGACTTCTCTTTTTAACTTTACACTTGGCAGAGAAATCGAATAGAATATAATATAAAAGAAAACTCTTTATTGTACACCAGAAACAAAAATAAACACAGTACAGAAAAATTACAATAGGTAAACCAGGGTAGCACAATGGGCAGTCTTGTCGCTGAAAGCGATTTCTTCCAGACAACTTTTGGATGGACAGTAAAAAAAATGTCCTTGTTGAAACTCAAACCACAATCATTAGTTTAGAAGATCACGTTTGCTTTATTTCTAGATTTTTCTCTATGTTATATGAGACTTAAGCGTTAGGCTTGTAAAAGTGCATTATTGTTTGCTACATGCTATTCGGTGAAGGAAAAACATCGTGAGGAAACCCACATACCTACCCGAGAATTATTTCGGATGTAAGTAGGTGACCCACCAATCCGGATCTGGCCCCCGTGGTGGATTACGGCCTAACCCTTCACACAAAAGTAAGGGGAGACCCATGCTCAGCAGTGGGACTTTATGGGTTGACAATGAATGAATGAACTTGCAATAAATGATTTAAGTTTTGAGTTTTATCATCACAAACTAGTTCAAAATAGACTGTTTTAAATTCTGACATCGCGCAAGCGTTCCATTTCTTGTCAGTTTGGTTTGAAATGGAAATTGTGTTGAAGTACAGAATGCTCCATTACAATAAGTGGCTTGCGCTCGCTGTTGTCTCAAACAAAGTTTTAAGTGACGGCTAGAGTACTAAAGATACATTTCATATCCATAGTTAGGTATCTCTTTAGTTCATCAACCAGCGGAGCTGTGCAGCACGGTGCGGATCAGCTCGAGTTCGTTTCATTTTGTCGTTAAATTGCCACGGGACTCGTCATTCGTATTGAAATGACGAGTCCAGTGGCAATCAAACGTCAAAATGAAACGAACTCGAGCTGATCCGCACCGTACTGCATAGCTTCGCAGATGGGCGGCTTACGAAATAAATTTAAATCTAAGTATCCCTTTTGGATACTAAAAATCCTAGTCACCATGCTACGTCGTACAAATGGAAAATACACATCCGCATATGAACGTGTACATTGAAGAAGAAACAACGAACAAAGCACTTCCCAAACAAACAGCAAACACAACACAGACCATGGCAAACAATTATTGTTTCTATCGAACTCGATTGTTGTGTAACAGTGAATGCATCGATGCGTTCGAAAATTACTCGACCAAAGTTTCAGTTGAATATCCGCCAATATTCAGGTCCCCGTTAGTTAGAAGCAAATATGATTTTCTAGAAACAAGACAAAGGGGCCACAGGGTTAGTAATTAAGGCATTGATATATTCCGATTTCGAATGGTACAGTTGAGACAGCCCCAGGGCGCCCGTGATCCAATTATGGACAAGCGCTGCTCGCCACGGACAGCGACGATGCAATTTGCGTATTGTGATTCACGTTAAGGCGGGTTTTACAATTTTACCGATAATAAATCATTTCCTGACTTATATAGTTGTAATAAACCGTTTTTGTTTAAATTATTTAGGAAACTGTACTCTTTTGTGCGGTTCATTAGATACGGCTTAGTAATATGTAGTAGGGTTTCAATAATACAATAGCAGTAAGTTTAGATGATTCGCTGTGATTATTATGGGCAGGTGTAGCGCTTACCATCAGGCGCACGACTTTCTCGTCTCGTAACACTGTCAAATGAAAATCTTAAAAAAATGATCCCGCACTGTTGAGCGTAACCTTTTACGTAGCAAGTTGAGCAGGAACACATTCTCGGCAAATGTCGCCTTAAGCGTATCGATACATATATCTTTATAGACATCTCTTGTCGTGCATTTTGAACGTAGTTTCTGAAGTAGGCTACATTGTCAATTCCCTTATGGAGTTCCATGCCCTTACTTGAACCACTAGCGTACTCGCATTTCGCCCTGTTTCGGTTATTTGGTTGAAACATTGTGGTAACGTCTAACGATACTGGCAGGTGGGCAGGACGCTAGGCTATAATTGCTTTAGAGTCGCTGGAGATTTCGCCGAAATCCAATATTTGGTACTCAATTGGTAGTCATGGTGGATTGTTACTTCTACATCGAGACCAATTTAATTTCAATATGATGCACGCAAAAAGCAATGGTCTTATAAAATGTCTTCATTAACAAATAATTTAATACTTTCCATAAATGTCCCAATTTATTCTTAACCTTAGTAAGCAAAAATCTTACATATTCACTAAACAAGATACAAATTAAACAAAAACGAAGTGTACGCTGGGACACATAGTAAAAGTTAATGTTCAACTAATAAACTCATCTAAAAAAAAAACAAATTTTCATAAAACATATATAAAAAAATATACGAGACGTAACTCTCTCCCTCTTTCTATCTCCACTAACTTATAATTATCTCCCTCTAAACTTTCGTTCGCCTCACCCGATCACATGTTTCGTAACGCATTCACCAGCTTACTCCCCAAGTCAAGCGGGCGTGAAGAAGTTTCACTTCAAAAATACAAACATTTCAAACTTACCATTATTTTTCTTACGTTTTAATTTCATACTGCACGTGCGAAACTTCCCGCCCGTATTGTTGTCGACACCGCGTCTAGGCTACTCGAGGCCAGATTGAATCACTCTAGGCACTCGCCTATCTGAATACTGTAGCTCATGTTTCAACGTGATTTCAATTTGCTGAATAGACGTGCTAATTGCTAGGACGGACAGCGGAAATTCACTCCATTGAGAGTTCAGGCAGATAGGTATAGTGGATGCCTGCTATAATTTATTTACAACATAAAATCAGTTTTGCATTGAGCGAGAGCCTATTTAATTTCTTTACTTGTACAACGACAGTTCCCGCTCCACATTTAACCTGAATTCGAAAGCGTCACGCCGCGCCGCTGACAAAATTAAGTTACTACAGCATGAATAACATTTTATGACATTTAATGAGTTATAATATGAACCGTAAAATGATGGACATGAAAATATACGCCATGCGCACCCTTGTGCCAATCAAGCCCAGGGCTAGCACGCTCCCTCCACGGGGGCAGGCCAGCCTATTTATTAGCTTTGTCCGGAACGCCGCCGGCTGATCGGAAGGGCCGACAGCCAATCACTTTTGATCATATTTTGATTACCACTGCATTACAAAATGCTCCACGAAAATAATTGGATTTTGGATTAATGAAAGTTGTGATAGATAATTTTAAAATGACAACTACGAGCCTACTGTTAATAGTAATTCAACGCGTGTTTGCTTACAGTGAGGCGGGAAGTGTCTCTAATTACTGAACACAAGACGTTGTATTGAATTAGACTAGCTGGGCGAGGCTGGTTCCTTTTCACGAAAGTTATGGTCACCCGTGCTCAGCAGTGAGACGATATGGGTCGACGATGATGATGGGGTTGGTTCCCTCAGATTTTCGTTTACGGTTCGCAGCTCATTATATCTTGGCCATGCGCCGCAATTGGTTTTGAGCATTTATTCATATTATCCATCATTCATGTTCAATGAATAATAGATAACGAAAGATAGGTAATAATAATTAAATAAGGCAAAAAACAACCCTACTACAATTATATTATTTCAATTGAATTTATGAGTTAACTATAACCAGTTTATAAAAGAATAGGATGAATAAGTCATTACGAAACTAAAATAACACTATACAATTTTTTTTCTATTTAATTTATTATTTTCAAGTACTTTTCATGGAAACACAAATTGTGTACAAATACAGTCAAATACAAATAAAGCTTTTTTTTCTCATCCCGTAGCAGAGGACTAAATGAAGTGAATGAAGAATGTAATACTATGACAGCGTTTTCTCTCTGCTGGCTGCTGAAATAAAAGAAATAACCAGCTAAATCACCAGCTCACTGAATCCATATAGTGTTATGAATCGATACAGATCGCAGTCTTGGCACCGCGCCCGGGGGCGAGCCGCAAGCTGTAACAAAAGCCAAAAGTGCTTACTAGCACACCTCAACAGCTCATAGCACCGTATTAATAACAGCTGCATATAATTCTTCAAACCAAAAAACTGTTTTCAAAGGACTTACTAATAAACACCTCTAAAAAGTCAAGGGAAAGCAAAATACGCAATTTCGCTTCATTTTTTATTTAAAAACCAAACCACATAACCGATTTGGATGAAATTCCTTTGAGACTAATCTGCAAGTAATAATCTTTCAAATAAAAAAACAATTTTCCGAATCGGTTCATAAATAACGGATTTCCGAGGTAAATAACATAAAAGGCAAGTTAAAAATAATATTCTCAACGGTAATTAAAATCTTTCTTGAAGTCGGTAGAAAATAAACCGCGATAACTTAACCCTACCGCTCTGGTTAGACAAGCCAAGTGAGAGGTCGCACGTTGCAGATGCCAATAGCGTCTATTGTTCCTTGCCCCGCATTGAGATTGTCGAGCCATCACCATGGTAACCGCGACGACCACTTCAATGGGCTAAAAATAAAGCAAGGTTTAGCCACTGAACCTTCGTCAGTTGTTTTACAACCCGGCCTTGCGTTTGCAAGGCTGGCTTGTAATACAACTTATCTTCATGCCTTTTGTAAGTACCCTGCGCTTATAGTTATACCTCTGTAATTAGGCAGGCATTTTTCAAAAGACAATTTTAAAATTTACCTTGCGATCGAGTATCTTTGTTTGTTATGCTTCACATATTCTTGTATTTTTTTCTTAAAAATAAATTGATAGATATGTATAATATACATTTCTAAATAAAAAAATCAATCAATTTCTAAATAAATCAATTTATTTGTTAAAGCAATAATTCCCTCGATTCGACAAGACACATTTATGTAAAACTAAAACTAAACTGTAAAAATCTAGCAAAAGTGTGTGTCCTTGAGGCGTGGTGCCAAGAACATTGGCTGCATTTCCACGTTGAATAGCCTCTTGTCACCAGCGAGGGCGACTTATCGAGGAAATTATTGCTTTAAATTTTTTTTCGTATTCGAACCCCATGGACCAAAAACCATATTTATTTATATACTTTTACAATAATCATCTGCCTAATATCATTTTTACAATGCTTTTCTTATTAATTTTGTACATAGTTAACTGTTTTGTAATTGATAGCTTAAGCTCTCTTATACAAGAAAATAAAATAACATTTTCTTCTGAGTAAAATAAACTGTTTCACTCGACAAAACAAATTTACTGCGACTAACTACGAAATTAGTCTACGGCCGTAGCATCTTGAAAGCGTAGCGGCTACGGTCTCATATTTCGTTAAGGTAATATTACACCGTCTACGGCTTGAAATTGTCGAAGGTAAATATTGAAATTCAACGGCTCTGAACGTTTTCTGTTTGTTCGATTTCGAAATAACGGGACTCTAGTTTCTAACTAATATTGACTGAAGTTACTAATATTGGATCTAGTGCTTGGAGGTAGAGCATTTGTTATGTCTAGGAACGACGCTGCGGTACTTACTCTGAACCGCATACAAACACACACACACACCGCGTACAGACATGATAACAACATGACATTGGTGCTTAGGTACTGTGGTTTATGTGTGTGGTCGCGGTTGTTTTTTTAATGAATAAAAAATAAATAATAGTTAAATGATAGTAGCGGGTTCAAGCCTTGTCCACAACCAATATTTTCCCGGTAATTAAATTTAAGTTTATTTACTCTCCATAAAATATAAAGCATTTTAACCAAGTAATAAACCCAACGGGTTCACTAAAAGCCCAATGTTTATTTAATTTTACCAAAGGATTATTTTAAATCGTATTTAAACTTTTTGAAGCGGTCTGAATTAAAACGGTTCATATTTCGTAATTTCATTCGAGCTGGACACAGGGAATGGGTTTCATATAAATGTTTTAATTTCATTCGGAGATTTAAATATAACATAAACGTAGGTAATGAAAAAGAGTGATTTATTATATAATATATTCAACACCACTGAGTGGTATTCGTATTGATAGTTCGATTCTTAAAGCGGCCGCCGCTCCCTGTTAAATTGCATTATTGCATTTCAGCTATTTAATATTATCCCGGCGACACTCTAACTAAAATATTTTAACTTCATGATTAAAATTTCGACAAGATATGACAAGAAGACATTGAAGATATGACAGTATTTGCAACAATCATCGGTAAAGGGACCTATGGCTATGTTTCCACTAGCAGCAATTAAGCCAATAGGTCAAGACTTTCAATAAAAAAGGTGAAGAATCAGATGTTCAAGTTTTAGAAATATTCCTTATTTTCATTACACTTTTCCTTATTTTCTAACCTTTTGCTTGTTGTCAACATTGTCGATTAAACGTTTATCTCCTTTTTGTTTTGTTTTAAATGTTACTAAAGGGGTTTGAACATTTTTGTATTGAAAAAACGTCAAGTAATATGGACTCTAAAGTCTCACGTTCTGGAGAACGTTCTGAACGTTCGTTCTGGATTTGAGAAAAAACACAATTTTCCTTCATAAAGCACGATCGTTAAACCTCTATAAGTGCTCCAGCTCTATAAATTCCCAAGCTAAGCTTCGCGAGTATACAACCTTCGACATCTTGGTCACTACCAAATGATATAGTGTTTGTTTACTAGACGTCCGAAACTAATCCTTGTAACTCCTCCATAGTGCCACAGGTAATTGCAACCCGACGTCAGCTGAAAACCTTTGCAATAACAGTGGAAATATCCACCACTGCTGGTTGATTACAACCACGCATGATAAAAGAAAATTGCACTCCATGTTTTACGAGCTGGGGGTAACCACGTACTTTTTCTTAATCCATGCAGTTCATTTTAAGGCCTAAACTGAACGGCCTAGATTGGCACCACACACTCATAAATGACAAACGTCACTATTAAATTGCCATTACCGTACATATTTACGAGTCGATATGCTAATGCTTCTAAGATAGTACTGAATAAATTAATTCTGCATGATCCATTATAAGGATTTCAATGTTGAATTTTCAAGAGATCGTCGACCCTGCGCTGTGGCTGCAATATTTGATTAATTATTAACAGTTTCTGCCCTGCAGTGATATTTTGGTCTGAAAATCATTTTGTCCGTTAATACTTCGAATACTATTCTCACTGCAATAGAATGAACGGCACAATTTGGTTTTAATTGTAAATGAATGTCTAATTGCAATTTATTAGAATAGAATACACTAGAATAGAAAACTCTTTATTGTACACCAAAAAAATAAATAAAAACAGTGCAGAAAATTTACAATAGGTAAACAGAGGTAGTACAATGGGTAGTCGCTTATTCATTTCCCGATTTGGAACGAACCGCTCTCCTGTCTCATTGTTACAATCTTCCACACGAATTCCAAAACGTCGTCGTTCTAAATCACAGTGATATAAGGACAGTTGTAAATTGAAGTCGTTATTTCCCTAATTAGCATCTTGGTTTTATACTGGAAGCTAGATCAATAGATAAATAGCAACTTAGTGATGGCATTGCTCCGTTAAATTGCAATGCTAATCCGATTAACATCAGTTTCATTATACTTATTAAATTAGCACAAGTCCGTTCGTGATATAAAAAACAAAACAACAACAAATAAAATACGCGCATTTTCCATTGTCTACTAGTATCGTTTTTTACAATACGAGCCAGCACCAATTATAGACGAGGAATTTAAATTTGATACGTCCATTTATTAAATCGAAGGGGAAAACTTTTTACTCCATCATCAGACACTCGATCTATGTTGGCGATTCGAAGGGTAAAAGAGAATTAAGTTAATTTTTACATATGCACAGAAGCTCGCTTTGATGTTGATGCATCCCTCCGGCCATCGCTTCCCTAATGCCAGGGGGAGGGTCCGAGCTAGTCCGACAACAAATTAAATTACTCGTTTTTTTGTCTATTGTTTTTCGCTTTACGCCTTTAAGCAACCCTCGCGAACTCATCTCATATTACGCGTCTGCTTTCCCGAGCACCTCTCTCGTAGCCAGTTAATAAAGTTTAATAAAGCATCAAGATCGGCTACTGGTGCTACTTGACCGGCTACAATTTTCGGATTTAAAACTTTGTATCTGCATGAAATTTTCATTACATTTTTGGAGCACCAATTTTCTTTTTTATGAGTTTTGAGTCTGATGCTTCATTATCTTTTTGCTGTTGCTTTGATACTCTAGATAAATGTTTTCAATTCTGAAAATGAATTCAGTGCATTTATCTTTTATTTTTTTCTCCGAGCCGGGCTAAGCCCGACTTCCACGTGCGATAAGTTCTATTCAATAGTCAGGTCTTCATGTCGATGTTGAAACTGAAAGAAGTTCTTTTTACATTTTTTGCACTTAGTGTGGACGCAGAGCCGGGGAGGCCATACAGGTTGGAAATAGATGTATTTATAACAAACTTAATTTTAACTTCACCTGTAGGTTAGAATGTTTCAGACAATTCTTGAGATGATAGCTCTTGCGTCTGCGCTGTAATAACAGAATAATGCTTAACTACCCTCGTAAACCGCCGGCGCGCCTCTTATCTCGAATTATCGGCACTCTGATATCGTTATTTAGTTGGAATGTCGTTAACTACGGATTAAATGACGCGGTATTCTGAAATAAATTATACACGGTGTACGAGTAACGTTCATGAATACGCAGTATGCATAAGACGAAAAATTTTACGAGAGTAGTTGAATGAAATCTGGTTTGACAAATGAAAATGAATGAAAAGTCGAGAATGAATTTTTTTGTTCATTAGATGGTAAACGTTACCCCAGCTCATTGCATTTGCAGTGTCACCCTGAGCATCGAATAAAAAATACACCCGAAACGTTGCTCAGTGAACCGAAACACCAATATTTGTACACTATAACTTCGCAATTTAATGTCGGACAAAGGCGGACGGACGGACGGACTCGTGGAAAGAGCTGTATCATGACGAAATTGATTTAAGCCGCGCCGCTGCCGTCGCCACCTGGGTTATTAGCTTAAATAATTGTGTTGGTTCGAACCTCACCCCAGAAAACCCAATTACAAGGTTATAACAGTATTTGCTAGTATAACACACTAAACGGTAGCTCTGTTTAGTTTGCGACCCCTGCCTTGGACTTCCTACATGGCATGTAAACTGTACCTGCAAATATATTTGATTCCTATTTACGTTGATGTCCCGACCGAAGCATATTTGCATGTTACATGACGTCAGCCAATCAAATTGTTGTCACTTCGCTAATAGGTTTAAGCTATGTTAAGTACACACAAAGGTACATAATACACAGATAATAAATATATGTACTATTATTATAATTATAACTACGGCGGTCTCCGTGGCGCAGTAGGTGATGTGATGAGCCAACTGCGAAGCGTGAGATCGCGGGTTCCATTCCCACACGGGGCAAAGATTTGTGTGAACCACAGATATTTTATCTGAGTCTGAATGTTTGTAAGACCACAATTCTCTTAGTTCCTTATATTGGTCTTATAAGACCTTAGCAAAATTTCATCACAATCTGATCAGTGGCTTCGGAACGCTTAAATAACAAATATAAAAACAGTAATTATTATTTATATAGATGTAAGGATCAGGGAGCAAGTTAAAAATACGACCCTGAGGCTGTCGTCCCATATCAAAGGCCCATAAGCGGCTCAGGCAATCTGGCAACAGACGGCAGTTGCAATAAATAATTAAACTCAATGCGGACAGACGGACGCGTGAATACAAAAACGACAAAGCCCAGTGCAAAATGAACAAATTATAACTGCAGTTCAAACTTTCCCTACGCCTGAACACCAACTTGTTTACACGTGATATTTGATATTTGTGCACTGTGACATGTCACGTCGGCCCGCATTACATTTGTCGCTCGCTTAATGCAATTAAAGGCGAAAGCTTGTTTGTACGTTTGTCCACTTTTTGCGCCGCAACGGTTGAACGGGTTTTGATGAAATTTATAATACATATACTTTAGGTAATGGAATAGGACATGGAACACTTTTAGGCTTGTAAAAATTAACGGTTCCTTAGGGATTGTAGGCAACGCGTGTGAAACCGCACGGGTAGTAAGAAATATTAGTATGAATTTTTCGTTAGATTTACCAACTAAACTGTAACCCTTAAAAATTGGCCGTCCTCACCCCTCTCCTCTATCGTTTTCTCAACACGTCCGAACACGTATTTTATACACCATCTGTGTTTAAGTATCTAATAGCGAGACGCCGGGAAAATACAAAAATATGAAATAAAAATTCACAAATGTAATGTAGAAAAATGTAGACAATTGTTGTCTAAGAGATGGCATAATATAATAAGATAGCATAGGGCAATGGAAACGAAAATAAACTGAAATATGAAATGACAAACGAGATTCATACTGAAATATCAATAAATATACCTCCTAAATATCACGCAGTCTTATAATTGTCAATGCGGTTAGATCCGCGCGGCGCAGGTAGTATTCTCAAAAAATAATTAGCTTTATTCTTTATTATTTATTTTTCAAAGTTCTTAGGTATCGAAGGAAGTACCGAAGACCTAGATATCGCACGTTCGCTCCAGAAGAGGTATTGCAAACGATTTCTAGGAACCCCGAAGACGACGTTAAAGGGGTAAGTTTCCATTAACGGCTAAACTTCCATTCAATTTCTGACTGAAGCTGTACTGGCGGTTGTTTAAGTTTTCAGGGTTCGAAGCAAATTGCTTCTTTAACTATTTTCTTTTAAAAGTTTATTGCGTCTGTTCTAGACTGCTAAGATAATTATTAGAAATTGTGCAAAGTAGATCCAATATCCCTTTGTTGGAACATCACAGAACGAAGAAATTTTAAAGTAGATCCTAACATTAAGGATTTACAATAGATGGCTTGCACAGGTTAAATATATTTTGCTGAAATAGACGATAAGCAATAAAACATTTCATTCAAATTCAATCAAAAAGATTATTTACTCATCAAACTGTAAATTGGGTAATTAAAAAACACAATTATTTTTAGGGACGCCAAAATATAAAAAATCTTAAAACAATTGGAGCTGTTCGTCAAAAACTATTTCTTTATTCAGTTGTCACAAATTGACTTTTGAAAGAGTAAAATAACTATGCTGTCAGTAATTTTAAATTAAAACCAGAAAATCAAACACCTACAGCATCAAACTCTAAAGTAGTGAAAGTGGTGGAGCTTTTAGTTCAAACTTCAAAAGTAATTTCACGCCGTTGGCCTCGATGGAGGAGAAAAGCGGTCGTTCTCATTCCATCCAATTTCCACCTATAAATTACAATTAACTCAATAAAATTCAGACAAATTTTATGATCTCTCAAACTGGGCTTAAAATAATAAGCTCTCCGTATTGTTGCGTATTGAAGCGATAAAACTCATCTAATTCCTTCCTGCCTTCCTGCCTTCCATCAATATTATTTAATGTTTGGTATATGGAACAAGCACCCGGCTGGCTGGCTTCCTGATAGTGAGCGCTCGCTTTCAACTATATCTGCAATAATAAAATATGTGTTGGTGATTCGCTTTTTAGCCGTCATTAAATAGGTATTTTATATTAGTAATGATCCCATATTTTTTAAAACTTAAGCTGACTCTGACTAAAAGAAAAATATTTCGAATATTTAAATTATTGTTAAGTAGGTAATAAACTAATAATTGTTGTGTAGAATTTGGTGCATTTTATCAGAGTTTACCATTTATCATCACGCAGCCGGTTCTTACATCCGACGATTACAAAAAACTTACGGGTCACCGGTAATTTCCGTACAATTGAATGATCCGGTCACACGGCTGATTATGGAAAAACTGAAGGAAAACAAACGGAGATGGAACCAAACATTTCATTTGAAGCGCATAATGTAACTCTACAAAATGAGTAATAGTGTCGAGTCGCATGAGCGGACACCTTTTTCTGTGATACAAGCACAAATGCCAAATTACTTTTGAAAGTTTTCACCAACGACGCCAAGGAAAAACTCCTTTACGTGCTAATAGAAAAATCTTCGAAGCGCTAGCGACGTTTAATTTTAAGTTTAATTGAATAGCCCCGGGCCGTGGGACCTGGCAGGTGTCCCGGCTTTGAACTGAACACGGAAATGAACTCTCGTCGCCGCTCGTCCCACTTACAAACATTTGGGATTGGAAATAAAGCGATTGTATTCATATGCCCAGTTTGAATAAAGTTTAAAACATGAACGCCAAGAACTAAGCTCGTGCAGGCTTCGTCTTTTTCTTATACAGAAACTAACAATTAAATAACATAGGAAACCAATTAAATGATAATACCATCTCAAAAATGATATCCCGCCACAAATCAAATATTAAAATATATCGCCGTCTAAACTACACAGCGGTGTTTTGGTAATTTCGACAACACGCGATTTGCATTGTCAACCTAAAAACCAGAAAGCGTATCCGATAAGTAATTAATCCAATAAATAATTAGTGCAACAAATATAATTAAGCGGTGGTAGCCTAGTGGGAGAACGTCCGCCTTGCAATCAGAATGTCGTGAGTTCAAATCCCAGTGCAGGCACGTACCAATGTGTTTCTTGTAAAATATATGTACGTAATGATCACTCGCTTTTCGGTGAAGGAAAACATCGTGAGGAAACCCACAACCTACCCGAGAATTATTTCGGAGGTGGTGATCCACCAATCCGGATCTGGCCCCCGTGGTGGTATATGGCCTAACCCTCCTCACGAAAGTGAGGGGAGACCCGTGCCCAGCAGTGGGACGTTATGGGTTGATGATGATGATGATCAGGTTTTTTTTTCGAATTAAGAGAGTTAAAGACTAATCTTTAAATATAAATTTGCTAAAGTAATTCTTATAATTAAAACAGTAGAGCTCACATTATTAAAAATGAGGACACGCAAAAAAAATTATACGCAAAGCAAGAAACCCTACAATAAGAGTAGAGCGCAAACTTATTTTCATTCCACAGTTTGAAAACTTTCATAGCACTGAAATCCGGATTAAAGCAAAAATAAGGTAAAAGCCACTACGTCGGGTATTATAGTTATTCTACCTTGCATAAGCCCAGATTTACTCTGAAACCTGCAATATAAGCACGAACACATTTCATAGGCGACATTTCCAGCGTATCTGCGCTAATATATTGAATTATTTGCCTAGCAACTTCGCTCGCTACGTTGGTATTTCAAACTTACTACGAAGCGAGGAAGGATAATTAATTCTGGTTAAATCTCTTGTCTATACTGACAACAACATAGCAAACTCGTACAGCACAATAGCATCCCGCTTCGATTAATATAATATCGAGACCCAATCTAACATGTTGGATTATGGAGGTATTGGATTTAGGGAGATGGCGTGTATATTATTAACTAGAAGCGTGGTTTTCCGCTTTTATGTGGAATTCTGATAGTGAAATTTAATAGTAATCGTACAATTTGAATCGCAATTAATATAAATAACAAATATTTTGTTATTGTTTCATAGTTATCGTACTAAAACGTGAAGTGTCTTGTGATACTTATTGAAACAATACCCGACAATCAGTATACAGAAGTCGACGACGCAGCCACATTTAATATAACAGACACAATAAGCGCATTCACTTTTTCCAGCTTGTCCTCAGTCAAGAGCTTACCCGAGCTCTTTTCACAAAAAATGTTCAGACTTTAAACGAAATATTTTTGAATACAGTTGAAAAGATCAAACACGAAAGAAACATAAACGTTCTCTTTAAAAAGGGGTTGCAATTCGCCCGGGTTCTCCTGAGCTGGCTTCATTAATGAACCGCTCTAAACAAAACAGTCGGATAGCGGAGCGGAGACTGAACCCAGAGCCAAAACAGCTTACGTCGTTTTAACAGTTCCTTAGCCTGCTTCGGCAAAAAGCGGACTTAAATTAGTTTCAGAGTTTAGCTGCAGGGCTTCATTTTAATCTAGACGACGAAAACGTGTCCAATGAACAGAGCTCGCGTGTCGTATAATTGTAACGAGCGAGCCTTTGTTTTAACACCGTGATACCGAGCCTTGTTTCAATTAATACAAATAGAATTATAGAACCACACCTCGCAAATGCCCCCCGTTCCGGCGGCGGCTATTCTATTCTTCACAATATACATAAACCAATTATGTGCTAGCCACCGATGGTAGTAAATGAATTTTACAGTGAACTTCATTCTCTTTGTTCTCACACAACGAATGGTTGAAATTGTTTATTTCACGTTATATTATATTATTTAATCGCGTTGATTTATTTCCACACGTCGCCACAATTGAAGCTTAATTTTATAAATAAGGATTGTGATTATATCGATAGGTGGATGACTCTTTGTTGACATTCAGACTTAGTATTCTTAAGCTCTAGTCTTTTGAAATGAGGAAATTCCTATTTGTCGATATGAAAATAGACGGTATTATTAGATTGATAGAAACAGATAGAAAACTTTTTATGTAGCACTTTGCTACAAATTTTAGTTGTAAATTGCGTCAGTAAGATAACTCGGCAACAACCAGTCCAGTTTCACTATTCACAAAACGTACTTTGCTTAATATATATTTATTTCAAACTAGCTGTGCCCTGCCACGCCTTCGCTGTGGCACATTCGCACATTCGCTGATATGTCACTGATGAAAAAAATAGAAAAAAACAATCCTTGATGCGGATTATATATCATGCTAAAATTTCAGCTCGATCGGTGCAGAACTTTTTGAGTTTTTGAAGCGTACACAAACCAACATAACATTTATATATATATATATATATATATAAGATAGATATAGATAAAATAAAATATAATTATTATTTAATTACATATTTAAAAGGTGTTTTTTTCGAATTCGCTATTTTATAAAGACATTTCTTAAGGAAGTTGATAAAAAAGTGTCTTCGAAGTGTTTTAGCGCGCGCTGCGTAAACTTTGAGAGTAACATGAAAGTAATTTACGACAACTTTTCAAAGATTTCCTTTGTAGATCTACGAACAAGTTTTCATACTTACAGGTATCCTTATAAGACTAAGCCCGAAATAAAGGCTTTCAAGACCCAGACATTTTGTTAAAGTTTGCGCACAGACGGGTGGACGCTGTGTATCAGGATTTGCCTGATTACCTCGGACGGTCTCGTCTGAGAACTGGACGTCTGATTACGTCCCTCGTTGTGCCATATTTATATTCCCTTTGATCAACTTGGCCGTACGCTTCAGTAGCGGATAGTGCTGCATGAGATGCTGCAACATCAAAACCTAACAATAATGACTCTAAGTAGTTAACACAAAAGCTTTAACTCTCATTTTGCTAAAGACTATATACTTTGTTGGTATTTTTGTGGAGAAACGATCAATTAAAAATATTCGTCCCTTCTACGCAGCCATTTTAGTTTTTAGCTTGGAAAACGGAATAGATACTAATGCCGGATCAGTTTTGCTAGAATAAAGTCTTGAAAAAACACGCGCCGTTGAGTCTCCATGCCGGCGGCGCGCGGATGCCGCACGCACCCGACCTAACATTCTTCAAAATCAATGACGTACGCACAAACCGTCGGATCCCACATGACTTGGCGTCAACAAGTACTATATAGTTGCCCTTCGCTCGGCTGAAGTGAGGGGGCTGATGGGCGCTCCAAGGGTGTGTAGGGGTGAGATTCAACTGGTGCAATGCGGCGTATTTGTAACTTCTTCTTCTACAGGCGGAGTTTGTTTTTGCTATTGTACGTTGGCGACGTTGAAGATTTCGCCAAGTATGTTTTGTGCTGAGCCTGGTATTAACCCTACAAAAAAGAGAAATATTTCAATAGTCTTACTGCCTTTAAAAAATATAATTGCTACAGAAAAAAATTTATAGCGAAAAATTCCAATGAAAATATTTGTAATCAATTTGTATCGGTATCACTGAACTCGTTGGGTTTTTGATTAAATCTACGTTAGTAATTAAATTTGATATTGAAAGCTGCGCTGTGAGCTCGCAATTTTACGGGCAAACTAGTTTTAATTAAATTTAAATAAATTACGAATTTACTGTTGAATAATATTTTTAGCACTCACTTTCTCGTTTATCCGACCGTTTAGTCAGCGCATGACGACGAGGCTGCCGAGCGGCGTATTTCTGACTTCTTGAGCTCGTGTCAAGTTGATGCAGTAGAAAAGGACATATCTTTTTTTATTGTCTAATAATTTAATTACAACTAACACTAAATTTAACTCGTGAACCTCTACAGACTGTCTGCAGGCCTCTGTCGCAGGCCTGCCACTATACGAGCGCCTAGCAGACCTTAAACTTGCAGGCCAAACCTGAAGGCTTCTGTCCCTTCCACCTTCTTTACTCGTCTTCAACCAGTGCATCATCGAGAGTGACGACATTTTAACCTTCTAATTCTTAAACTTGACTTGGATACCTGGTATAAACAGCAGGCTATACCTGTTTAGCCCCACGTTGGGTGCCAAACTGTAAAGTTACACCCCTTTACCGGTTATGGCAAAAGAGTGTAAAGCATACGTTATTAAGGCACCTCCCTATTCCTACGAGAAGAACCCAAAAGGAAAAAAAGGAGACAGCTTAAAATTATATTAATAGAAATGATTAAAATTAGGAACTCAAGTCTTTAAGAATTAGATGGATAAACTGTCGTCACTCTCGATGATGCACTGGTTGAAGACGAGTAAAGAAGGTGGAAGGGACAGAAGCCTTCAGGTTTGGCCTGCAAGTTTAAGGTCTGCTAGGCGCTCGTATAGTGGCAGGCCTGCGACGGAGGCCTGCAGACAGTCGTGGAGTTTGTAGAGATTCACTACCTAGGAGGTAAGTTCCTAAGACCTAGGAGGTAGGTTAAAGGAGGTAGCCTTAATAACGTGTGCCTTACACTCTTTTGCCATAAGCGGTAAAGGGGTGTAACGTTACAACTTCAAAATAATTATTGAGTGAAATTTCCAAATAGAAATGTTTTTTACTGTACATCCAAAGGTTGTCTGGAAGAAATCGCTTTCAGCGATAAGACCGCCCATTGTACTACCCTTGTTTACCTATTGTAATTTTTCTGTCCTGTGTTTAATTTTGTTTCTGGTGTACAATAAAGAGTTTTCTATTCTATTCTATTCTATAGAAAAGTAAATATTTAAAGCTGCTGACCACTTGTCCGATTGCAACCTCGATAAAGCCCGTGTGCAATATGTTAACGTTGGATTTTGTAACGCAACAATTTTCCTGCGCATTAAGCCTTTCATATAATTGGAAAGCCGACGCTACCGATGTTTCATCATTAAATTTACCATTTATAAAAAACTCGAAGTATCTCGAAAAAGCTCTTTGAATTAAAATGAATTTCTATTTATGTTTATAGCGCAATAAATATGGACATGTGAGGTTTAACTTCTACTATGTGTCCCAGTAATTATTTCGTTTTTTTTTGGAAGAGGTTTTGTTGCACAGCTTTTAGGTTACGAACCGACACCCATAATAATAATGCATCATGAAAATCCTGCTCCCAACTAGGACTTTCTATGCAACCAGGAACTATGGGAATTGTGGGCAAAAACACTCAAACCTATCAAATACCAGGGGCTACCACAAATATTTGCCATGGCATTGTGCAATCTATAAGCCTCGGCACATCAGTCTATTTATCAAATTATACTTAAACTAGCTGCACCCCGCGGCCTCACCACAAATTCCAGTTATTCCACAATAGCTGATGAAATGTCGAATCGGGAGTTCATACATTAATCTCATAGAAAAAAAAAGAAATTTCCGTTTGATTTCCGGGCAACCTATCCAATTTTTCTCTGCATAAGAAACTTTTTAAGAAGGCATAAAATGTTTAAAAAAAATTATTTAATGGTGCAGTCATTCTCCAGTTGCGGCGTAACCAAGGGAAATGGGAATTCATTTATAAGATCAGATTCAGTGGTGTTCAAAAGGAGAAGCCTACGTCGAGCATTGGATGAATATAGGCTGATGATGATGATGATGATGATGGTGGTGATGATGGTGGTGATGATGTAGCGACACCCCAAGCGGGCTCATACAGAAGAGGTCAACCACTACAAAAGACTGAATAGACAGAACTGACACCACAAATACCGTCCTTCAGTCAGACAAAAGTCGTTTATTCTTTTGTCAAATATTTCCCATTGTTAGACCGAAACCATTGTGAGAAAATCTGAAATAAATAAAACGATTACCATCCAAATACAACGTTCACAATATCTGACCTTAAGTAAATAGCATACCCTCCAAAATGTTCGGCAATTGCTCCGTGTCATTAAAACCCTCATCAAGAGAATGCTCACGTTACCTGACTAACGAATACCGAAACTGCTTGGGGGTAAGTTTTACAGCTAGTTCAACCTCTCACCCACCCCAGTTTGCCCTTAAGTAGGAAAAGTTCACAAGCCGTAGCATTCGGAGATTGCCAATATTTAACATCCATGACAAAGTACAGCGGTGGTAGCCGAGTGGGAGGTCCGCCTTCCAATCAGAAGGTCGTGAGTTCAAATCCCAGTGCAGGCGCGTACCAATGTGTTTCTGTAAAACATATGTACGTAATTATCACACGCTTTTCGGTGAAGGAAAACATCGTGAGGAAACCCACATACCTACCCGAGAATTATTTCGGATATTTATTATTTAGGTAGGTAGGTGATCCATCAATCCGGATCTGGCCCCCGTGGTGGATTATGGCCTAACCTTCCTCACGAAAGTGAGGGGAGACCCGTGCCCAGCAGTGGGACTTTAAGGGTTGATGCTATTGATGAAAAGTATTAAAATTTTACCGGCATTGGAACGTTTCGAAATATATTACGTTGAAAACTTGTATTAAAAGCTATCTGCGCCCGCTATTTCACCCGCGTTAACATCTCAACGTTTTCATCTCCTAGGTAGCGTTAATTATTCAAAACTCAAATCATTTATTGTGAATAAGCAAAATATTGCACATTTACACGTCAAAAATAATATCTTATACATAACATAAGTATAGAAATACAATATTATGGGATAACCAGTATTCTATGTTCTATCCCAGTGAATATTCTATGTTCTATGCCAGTATTGGCACCACACACTCATAAATGACAAGCGTGACGCGACGTCATTCAAATATAGACTGCAGAAAATGAGATAGAGCTATTTAATGCTCCATCTAAATGCTCTTTGGATGTCACGTTTGACATTTATGAGTGTATGGTGCCAATACTGGCATAGAACATAGAATATCCACTGGGATAGAACATAGAATACTGGTTATCCTATAATAATTAACGGTACCTGGGAGATGAAAACGTTAAGATGTTAACGCGGGTGAAATAGCGGGCGCAGATAGCTTTTAATACAAAACGTTTCCACTAAGTTACACTGACCGTGATCAGTAGACGACAAAAAAAGTTAAATCCAGTTCATGAAAGTTTCGTAACTTGTAACGCGTAGACGTTTTCGGGTAGCTATGTACGAAACTCACGTCGCCACTACGAAGATCATAGTCTCGAAGGATATTCATCGATTATTCACATTCCCGAAAGTTACTTCGACTATTCTAAGCGTGACTGTAAAAGTCTGGTTGTTCTACATTTTTGTCCGAGAGAACAAATCACAATGACACGTTAGTATTCTTACATTATGTGCATTAATTCTTTCTATGTTACTAAACAACGAGACGAGCAAGTTGTTCACCTGTGGTAAGCGCCACGCGTGCCCATAACAGCTACAGTGTCCCCCAGAACTTTCCATTACCGTGCTCAGCAGTGGGCCGTTATGGGTTGCTGGTGATAATGATCAGGATGATTATGATGATGGTGGTGGTGCTGATGATGATGATAGACGATGACGTTGATGATGATGATAGCCTTTTGTATAATTTCCCCAAACTAGTGCTCTTTAACAAAACCGTTATGGTTATTATAGTGCGATGGACGGACTACCCCCAAAAGGCTAACACGTTGTTCTACAAGCGATGCAGCTTTCTAACTTTCCAACTTTCACTGGCCACTATTGGTGGTCGGCAGCTACATATATACTTATAATATATGTATATTTATATCCCAAAAATGGAAGTTGCTGCAACATGTCGTAGTAATTTATTATTGTAGATTCAACAGCGTCGCCCGTCCCCTGTTCTGCCCCCCTACGCCTATATAGCTAGATACCGAGCTAACAGGTTGGGTACGAGCACTGCGGCATCGGCTGGCTCCTTGCCAACCGGGGTGCTTGACCAGCCCCGGGCTGCTGTGGCACAGATCTTGCTCTAATAGCCATATCCCGATATACGAGTTCTGTTTCTTATTCTGCTCAGTCGAGAAAGGGGTATTTTGAATTATATGAATCACAGAGGTGAATTTTGCTGTAACTGAGGCCTTTTTTCTCAATAGTCGGAACTGATTAGTTGTCAGTATTCGTACTGACTTCATTGTAGCAGCTAGAATGTTATTGATTACATTACTTGATCGGTGGGAACTGGGATTGTTCAGATTTAATTAAATTAATCCGTATGTAGCTGTTTTTATTTTTCAAGTTACTGTTTACCAAAAATATGTAAATCTCAACCTACTAAAACGGTTAGTTATTCAAAACTCATCATGAAGTTACAATTTCGTTCCTAATTAAAACTCCTATTGAGCTAGCCCGCGGAGTTCAGCAAATTCAAGAAGTTCAACAAAAACTGGTTTCAGGTAATACAGTGCTAACTAAACCAAACTTTAAACTAGAGGGGAACTATGCACGCCCTTGAAAACTTTTCCGTGTAACTTCACGCAGCCGTTTCAGCCTTCCAGTTATACCCGTCCTACTCTAGGTCTAAGTATATATGCAACTGCCGACCACCAATAGTGGCCAGTGAAAGTTGGAAAGTTAGAAAGCTGCATCGCTTGGAGAACAACGTGTTAGCCTTTTGGGGGTAGTCCGTACATCGTGCATGGAAACTTTAACGGGTTCTCGTTGTTTGGGGCACTCTGTGATGCTTCAAAGTGTGTGAAATTTAGCAGCAAACGGGAAAGTGCATTGTTTATTTTGTATTTGTCATTCGAACTGGCTTTTTCGTGCTTTAACATGTGGAAAATTGGTGAAATAATAACCATAGAGGTTTGTTAAAGAGCACTAGTTTGGGGAAATTATACAAAAGGCTATTATCATCATCAACGTCATCGTCTATCATCATCATCACCACCACCACCATCATCATAATCATCCTGATCATTATCACCAGCAACCCATAACGGCCCACTGCTGAGCACGGTAATGGAAAGTTCTGGGGGACACTGTAGCTGTTATGGGCACGCGTGGCGCTTACCACAGGTGAACAACTTGCTCGTCTCGTTGTTTAGTAACATAGAAAGAATTAATGCACATAATGTAAGAATACAAATGTGTCATTGTGATTTGTTCTCTCGGACAAAAATGTAGAACAACCAGACTTTTACAGTCACGCTTAGAATAGTCGAAGTAACTTTCGGGAATGTGAATAATCTATGAATATCCTTCGAGACTATGATCTTCGTAACGGCGACGTGAGTTTCGTACATAGCTACCCGAAAACGTCTACGCGTTACAAGTTACGAAACTTTCATGAACTGGATTTAACTTTTTTTGTCGTCTACTGATCACGGTCAGTGTAACTTAGCGAAAACGTTTTGTTTGTTAAAAAGATAATTATATTGATAAAATATTCTAGTGAATACATCTTAGCATGCTTGTAGGACTATATAGAGGAGAGGATGGACGGGAGATGGTATTAACTGAATATTAGTACACAAAACGAGGTCGGTACCAGGCTATTGTTGTATTAAACTTTGGCCGTCCCTTACCAGGCATCTTCGACGGAGCCAAGCGAGGCTTTTAGTATAAAGACGTTAGTGTCTCTCTCGTCAATTATTGACACAGTGCAGCGTCGTCGATATTTAAGATACTTACTCATCTCCACTGCCTTGTGCTGGTGACAATAATTCAGTTATTGACTGGTCAGTTCTTATAGCATGGAAGGCGTATAGAATGTAATACTATATAGTTATAGCTTGTGCCGTCAGGAATTATGAGTCTTCAATGTTGATATTGTGCTTTTAACTATTTTTTGACAGAACTTAAATAACAATAGAAATAAAAGGAAAACTAACTAATACTAAAAACTTAAAAATTCAACAAAACAGGGTGTCCATGAGGCATGGTGCCAAGAACACTGGCTGCATTTCTACATTGAATGGCAATAGCTATGCTCTGTGCGAGAAATGACCAGCCTTCTTGTCACCAGCTGCGTCGACTTAACGAGGAAATAATTGCTTAGGAAACACTTTTTTCCAACTATGTGTCAAAGGTCACTGCCCCGGCAAACTTACCTATTGAAAGTTTGGGCAATTATGGGTGACCTGCCACAACAAGAAAACCACTTGAATAAAATCTTTTACTGTCGACTATCAAATCAATCTAAATAAAGAGCACGACTTCACCGTCTTTTAAACTCGCAACAGCTAGCAACAGTTAATCGGCTGCGAGGCAATATCTCCTTGCAGCCACTCAGTGCCGCAATCTCGTTGTCGGATTACAAAGATCTCTGTCAATAAGTAGTTCGTCTCGCGACGGAAAAATCTGTTCTTTATTTTTCCTCTTAGTCGTTAGATTCGCTGGGTTTCTGTTTGTAAAATTACGGATTTTCTACAGCATTCAATTTGTTGAATTCTTTCTCTTTCTTTGTTAAGAGTACCTTTGTTTTTAAATACTAGAGTTTTTTATTTATTTTCAGCACTTAAAAAACAACATAAAATTAAATAGAAAACTAAAACTAAAACTTCAAAATCTTACATAGGAGGGTGGCCATGAGGCATGGTGCCAAGAACACTGGCTGTATTTGCACGTTAGCAATAGCTATTCTCTGCGGGCCAGCCCTCTTGTCACCACCTCTTTTGACTAAACGAGGAAATCATTGCTTAACAATTCTTTTTCGTACTCGGACCCCATGGACCAAAAGTTTCGGAGCCAAGTACCTATCTTAATTCTCATAGTTATGATTTTCAGTAACAACGCAATAGAGCGATGCTGATCGATCGGTAATTTGTGTGGTTTCCAATCCCAGACAACGTATTGGATTTTCGGTGCCATATCAATGACTTTCACAAGCTCTGTGCGGATTCCCATCGCTCCGTGCTTCCGAGGGCACGTTAAGCCATACTTGTAGGCTGTTATCGAGCCTGCGTTCGTGCACTTAAATCTCCATACTCGGATTTCCAGCTTGAGCATAAATATTGATAGCAGTCGTTACGTCACGCCAGAGGCAGTCTGATTAAATCTGACAGCAGACGTGGACACTACCTTAATCAATAAACAAATAACAATCAAATACAAAATATTTTTGATAGTTTTCTGGCAGCTTAGTTTATTTTTTCTGAAGGCACAGACGACGAGTTATGTCAACGTAAGCTTTATAAATATTTATCTTAACAAAATATTCTAAGTTTAAACGTTAAAATTTTCACTTTCCCAATGTCTATTAAGATCTAAAGTCACCGTAACAAAATTCTTAAATTCAATTTGACATCGCTAATGCTTTGGGTTCCTTGACATCGCTTTTCCGCAATGCAGTTAAATGAAACGTCTACTTTCTGTCTTACCCTTCTCTTTCAGAGCACAATTTTAGTTACTTTATCGTACTTTGATAAAATATTTTCCATTAAAGAAGTAATAATATTTTCTCTTTCATATCTACCTAGTACTTTTTCGCTGGATAATATTGAGTATTTTGATATCAACTAGCGTTAAAACATTGGATTTTATCTTGAACAATAAATAAATGGTACACAACCAACCTTATTTTTACTCACTTGATGCTTCTTTCATTTTAAATATATCTACTAGCTGCGCCCGGTATACTATCGGGCCAAAAAGTACCCTATTACTCAATCCTGGTTATAAACTATCTGTGTTCCAAATTTCATTTGAATCCGTCCATTAGTTTTTGCGTGAAAGAGGAACAAACATCCATTCTCAGAAACTTTCGTATTTATAATATTAGTCGGACTTAACTGAATACAGAAGGAATGAGATCACAAAGGCGGTGTAGGAGCATCGCATGCATACGTGCATGTGAGCGTATTGTAACTGAGAGACACTCAGATTACACACACTAAAACATGGTTATACACACGTAACAATTCTCACACCAAACGGGTTTTTTCACATTAAATATTTGTACCTAATTGTGCCCTGTAGATAGACTCTACAGTGTAAAAGCAATAAAACGAGTGCCTTTGCTTTGTGCAAAAGTTTGAAATTATCCTTTGTTTTATTTAATTTGTTTCTTACCAAGTCTTACCAAGGGTGCTTGGCAATGCCGTCCTACCATCGGGCCGATCAAATAATCAAATGCTTGCTAAAAACAAACAACAAAACTTTTTAAATGTACTGACATTCAATTGTCAGAATAAAATTGGTATTTTACAACCCGTTTCGTTCCATAAAAGCTTCACCAATTTTCAGTTTCATATTTTTTTGAGGAAAAATGTAATCGGTTTTATCCCGATGGCCGGTGAGCTTTGTCGCGTTGAAAGCGCCACAAATTCAACTCAAATACTGCGTTCAATCGAGCACTTTATCGAAAAATTAAAAATAAATAGTGTCCAATTATTTTACCTGAATTTATTTTTTAAGCTTTTTCTCGCTGCTTTTTATGGCCATCGCTTGGGCCATTTCTTGTCCCCTTTACGCAATACCTAGTGGGTTTGGTTGGATATTTTTAGAAATAAAAGTGAGATAAAACAAGTGTACGAAATAAAATAGCTTAACAACACTTACCATCAAGTGAGACTGCGGTCAAATACTTGCCTATTCTGCAATAATAAAAATACAATACTAAACACATAAGTATAAGAAAAGAAAAACATTTATTCTGACACAATTACACACAATAACAAACACGTACACATCAAAAAATAACTAAAAATACGAAACACAACGATGATACGAAACAGAAGATATAAATGAAATAAGAATAAACACGGAATTAATGCAATTTTCATGGAGACAGCTACCGTGAATTAAAAACTCCATTCTCACTTAAAAAAAAGAAGCGCAGAACAGCACGTTTATCTGCAAACTGAACAGCAATTACTACTTTTTTTAAAATTAAACTCATTAAGCGCTAACTCAGAAAGTGGGGAGCGAAACAGGTTCTTTTTTTATTCTGACCCTTTCTAGCTTTCAGGCTGTGAAGTGAAAAGAGATGTGTTTTCTTTGTCCGCGGGCAGTGCAGCCAGTAATGCCATCGTCGCCAATTTATTTACCGAGATCGTCGAGTCGAAGGCACGTGCGCGTCGGCCGGTCGGGCGACGTCGCTTTTTCACTTACTCCGTAAATACATTATTTAATTCTTCCTCTTTTGTAAAGCGGTTTCACTTTGGACGTTTTAACAGATCGCAAACTCGCTTAATTCTCTCGATTTAATTATGTGATATAAAATAATCAGTGACAGCAGTTTATGTTTAACTTTCAATGGTTATGAGCTTGTTAAGTGCGTGTTTGTTTAGAGTTTTAATTTAAAGGCCTTTTAGATATGCACTTTATTGTGAGGTTAAACAGGGATCGGGGGTAACCACGTACTTATTCTTATTTCATGCAGTTCATTTTAAGGCCTTAAGCTGAACGGCCTAGATTGGCACCACACACTCATACATGACAAACGTGACGCGACGTCATTCAAAAATAGATTGAAGAGAATGAGATAGAGCTATATAAACTCCCATAAATGCAAACTAATTGTTACGATTTCTTTGGATAAATGTTTCTTGTTGGCAGAGCAGTTCAGTTTAAGGCCTTAAACTGGATGGAGTTAACTATTCGTGGTGAGGCCCCAGTGGACGTTGCAGCTTGGGTTAAGAGACAAACTGTGGTAGAGCGGTGGAGAAAACCTAAGCGAATTATGGTCAGATGAAAGTTCACCATTTATATAGCGTAGATCAATCAATTGAACAGTATCTCAATTTCTGTGATCTGAAGCAATTTTATGGACGATTAATTACTATTGATGATAGTTAGCTACCATTGGATATCAGACTAATAAACTATAAAAAAAAAAAAAAAAATAACCTATACCTTTAAAACATTTATTAAAAACTAAAAATTGCAATTTTTATAAATTTTGGCGCGCCTTTAGCAGTTTAAGGGCGTTAATGTAATTCATTGCAATCGGTAAAATTAAATGTTGATTTATTTGGTCTAGCTACGCATTGTCTACGCCTCGGTTCTGTATGCCTACGCCGTAGCATATGCTTACGCCGTAGCAAATACCTACGCCAGAAGGCATACCATGACCTCTTATAGCGATTCAATTGAAGACCTAAACTGAACCGCATCGCATAATCGTACCGTGACGTCTTATTTTTTATGTTGCTGCCATTTTCAATCTAAACTGGACCCAGCTTAGGTTGAGAATGGCAGCAACCTAAATTGAGTCGCTAATAAGCCATTTTCAAACTAAACTGGATCCAGCTTAGATTGAAAGTGGCAGCAACATAAAAAATAAGACGTCACGGTACAATTATGAGACGCGGTTCAGTTTAGGTCTTCAATTGAATCGCTATAAGAGGTCATGGTAGGCCTACAGCAACCCACAACAAATACGTAACACCAAAAAATATGGTGACCTTATATTTTGGAAACCAATCATAAATTGCCGCAAGAATGGCTTATTTACATATGACCTGGAATGTTTATGAGGAAAATAGAACATTTAAATGTACGATCCGCATTCTCGACCGGCGGAAGAGGCTTATCAATTTTCTGATCGAAAAAAATACTACTGGCTTCTAAGGTAAAGATATCTGAATAACATGTTTTTTACATTAAACAGGTAGTCTCAGTGTCTAAGGCCGTGTGTTCGCGCAATTTTAATGTCAAAGTTTCTGATTTTGTTTCGCTTCGTTCTCCATATTGTTTATTTTATGCCTAATGTATTAATTAACTCCTACAAAATACTCAATGTTTAGAGCAAATATAATAGAAAATTTCAGGATTAGGGTATGTTGAGAATGAGCTATTCACATTTTGTTTTTTTTTTTTCCTTTTCATAATAATTCATACATGCGAAAACCAGTTTTTGTAATGACTAAAACTCCAGTTTTTATTTGGGTAAATAAAAATTAAAAGGACATTTATTAACTGAATACACCGGTGGCCCTTACACCAAAAGGTTTACGTGTTCTCTTCTACAACGGTAATTCGTCGTGAATTCAATTACCGACTGGCGCCACAGGTAGGTACAGTTGGCTTCAAAAGTAACTAAACATGTTCTGATTAATTAAACGTTTACGCACTCAAAAAAGCATTACTTTTTTTATTTTTAGTAGAATAGATAATGTTAAATATTGACATGTTACTTTTGAATTGAACTGTCCCTTAAATAACTAAATACGTGATAGATAGATAGTTCTTTATTGACACCAAATTGTCTAAAACACTTTATTTTTAATAAAAGCTACAATGGGCGGTCTTAACGCTTAAAGCAATCTCTGCCAGACAACCTTTGGATGGACAAGATAGAGAGCAGGAACAGGGTTGTGTTACATCTTCATGTAACTGATGTGTGATTGGTCCACGAAGATGTGGTAAATGCGCCGACGCAGAATTCATGAGCCATGACGCAGAATTAGCTTGAAGCTCCCCGTCAACTCACATGACATAGGATGCATTTAATACGTGATTAAAAGGGAGTTGAACATGCAAACGCGGTTTCATTGAAACTAAGAACATAATTCAAGAGACTCCAGTACCCGTGAATAAATCATTCGAGAGACGGGGTTCCGTGCTCGCCGCCCGCCCGCCGCGATCCGGCCCGATGTTTCCCTACGAAAATATTTAAATTCACGTTTGCATTTCGTTAAAATAAAACCAGCCGTGTAACCACATCTCGTTGTGGTGTCGTGGTGCTATCTTCATGTGTCACAGTACGTAGGATTTAAAGTGGCATTTTAACTCTTTTGTGTCGTAATGGTCGTAAAGTTGTTGAAAGTTAGGATAATATTTGTGTTGCTTATTCCTTAACAGATATTATATATTAGTAAGGGGATAAATGTATGTAATTATAATTAATATATATATATTTATTTGAGTTAGTGACGAGCAAGTCATTCACCTGATGGGAAGCGCTACGCCTGCCCATAACAGTTACAGAGCCACCCAGAACTTTGCATTGCATAATATGATTACATCTGCAATATTATAATAACAAACAGCACGATCTTCCAGAGTGTAGACTCGCTCATCATCATCAACAACCCATAACGTCCTACTGCTGGGCACGGGTCTCTCCTCACTTTCGTGAGGAGGGTAAGGCCATAATCCATCACGGGGCTCCAGTCCGGATTAATGGATCACATACTCTGAAGTAATTATCGGGTAGGTATGTGGGTTTCCTCACGATGTTTTCCTTCACCGAAAAGCGAGTGATAATTGCGTACATATGTTTTACAGAAACACATTGGTACGTGCCTGCACTGGGATTTGAACTCACGACCTTCTGATTGGAAGGCGGACGTTCTCCCACTAGGCTACCACCGCTGTATTCTGGCTTTGTAATGAAAAGCTAGCAATTACTCAAGTTTTTTTTGCATCCCCTCATAAGGTAAACATGTAATTCAAACACGTCCGTAGATACAAACAATTGCTCTGCAGCAAAAGGACGTGTAAAATGAGAAACTCATTTATTATTTCAACATTACACGAAAAGAATTGTGAAAATAACAACTCAGTTAACTAACTCGATAATTCAATAGAAACGAGAAAATCAGCTTTGAAATAAGCAAATGTAAAGGGAACAATACACAATAGGCACGAGAGGAGTCGAGGGGTCGCCCTTTTTCTCGCGGAGAATTATTAAATGTTATTCAATAATTGTCAAGTTCAATTGCTTATTTAATCTTGTAAATTTACTTTTCCAAGTTAACGCCGTTGGCTGGAGTTTGCCAAGTTTTATGACTCAATTGAAAGATGAAATGAGTGCAAGTTTCAGCGTGCGGTAGCCCCACTTTAGAAGACACGGGTCTCCCTCGAATGAAACAGTATAATTAGAGATATAAATTATATATTAAGAAAAAGCTTAGCCAAAATATAAATACCAAACTACCAAGGGCGAAAAAGCAAAGTCCTGGGGCCTCACCACGAACAGCCTAATCCATCCAGTTTAAGGCCTTAAACTGAACTGCCCTGCTAACTGTCACCACCAATATCGCTAAACGTTCATAAATCGACCAGAGACATTTATCCAAAGAGATCGGAACAATTTGTTTGCATTTATGGGAGTTTTTATATGTGCATCTCATTCTCTGCAGTCTATTCTTGAGTGATGTCACGTCACGTTTGTCATTTATGAGTGTGTGGTTCCAATCTAAGGCGTTCAGTTTAAGGCCTTAAAATGAACTGCATGGAATAAGAATAAGTACGTGGTGACCCCCCTGTTCTTTTGTTTTCATTTTTTCTTTTAAATTCAATAATAACACAAAGTTTAACAAACTAAAAAAAGGTTTTCCTAACATAAAAAGAGGTTCGTGTCGCTTACAACCACTATTAATTTGTTATCATGACAAGAACACCGGCTTAAAGTTGTTACTAGTTGAAGAGGCAAGAAGAGTCGTTTACGAGCGTCGTAAAGTCGTCATCGTCCTGAAGTGTCGGGCCACGGCGGTCTACAATTACGTCGCGTAATTATCTGAATGCAAGGCGCCACAGGTTGGGCGGCTACAGGTTGCTCCTGCAAGTTGTTAACGCTCTGGAAATAACTCTTACAAGCGGTCGCCACCCTCACCCCCAGGCTCCTGTAGATACGGACTTTGCGTAAGGATCCCACTCAACGCGTACTCTTCCTACCGCAAACATTTTTAAAAAGCGGCTTGACACTTCTGGCCCATGACACCGAGTGGCTGCCGACGGTCTCGGGTTCCAACTTGAACGCAGACCCAATTAACTGCTAGCAATTCCTGAAATGTTTTTCCTTTCCTCGTCTGCGATATCGATGGTTTTATATTCTTGTGCAATTAGTTCCGATCAGACTTTAACTGCTTTAGCTATGAAATGTTAACCATATTTTTAACATACTACCTGTTTGAAGACCGTTGTTTTGAAAAGGCGCCGTTGTTGGCTGGGACTAAGGGTCGTTTTCTTTGTTGCAGGCTACACCGAGGAGCAGCCTTCCACCCAG
Organism: Campaea margaritaria; assembly: GCA_912999815.1. Taxonomy (NCBI): domain Eukaryota; kingdom Metazoa; phylum Arthropoda; class Insecta; order Lepidoptera; family Geometridae; genus Campaea; species Campaea margaritaria. Next base: position 17,371,528 of record OU538788.1, read on the forward strand.
TTCACGGCACAGCTCCCGACCGAGCTGAGCTCGGGCTGCGGCATCCAGCCGGCGCTTCACTCTGTCTCCTACGCTCTTCTGCAGCTCTCTCCTTCTGATTCAGACACATCCTTCCAGTTACTTCACATCTCTTCGCCTGACTCTCCGCTCCCGCCCGAACCCGTTGCGCCCCCGCCTCCACCCCCGCCACTGGCGAGCGGCAAGTCGAGTGCCATGTGTTACACAAGCACGGGCGCGCTGCTCTCTCTGCCACCCAAGAAGAAGGACATCTACCGACCGTACTGCCTGGAGCAGCGCGCCGCGGCGGCCGCACATTACGACCGACCAGAGGAAGACCTAAACGCGGCACATGCGATTCTCGACCTCAGCCAGCATGCCGTATACCTAACGGTGCCGGTACCGGCCCCACCACCTGAGCAACCACCGGAGCCACCGGAGCCGGAACCCGAGGCGGAGCCCGAGCTCGAGTCCGAGCCCGAGCTCGAATCACCCGCCTCGCCACCGCCCGTGCCCCGCTCGCCTCCACCACCGCGCGAGACCGTCGCCTACACCTATGACGCGTTCTTCGTGTCCGACGGGCGCTCCAAGCGGCGCAACTTCGCCAACGTGCCACCCGAAAGCGTGCCACCGCCGGAACCCAAGTCCAAGTACACGTGCAGCGAATGCGGTAAGCGGTACGCCACTTCCAGCAACCTGTCGCGGCATAAACAGACGCACCGCAGCCTCGACTCGCAGGCCGCTAAGCGCTGCCAGGAATGTGGCAAGGCATACGTATCGATGCCGGCGCTGGCCATGCACGTGCTCACGCACCAACTGTCGCACGTGTGTGGCGTGTGCGGTAAGCTGTTCTCGCGACCGTGGCTACTGCAAGGCCACTTGCGCTCGCACACCGGCGAGAAGCCGTACGGCTGCGCGCACTGCGGGAAGGCTTTCGCCGACCGCTCCAACCTCCGCGCGCACATGCAGACGCACTCCTCCGATAAGAACTTCGAGTGCGTGCGATGTCACAAGACATTCGCGCTCAAGAGCTACCTCAACAAACACCAGGAGGCCGCATGCACGCGCGACGATGAGGACGCGCCCGACGAACCGGAGACGCCAGAGGCACCCGACGCCGCGGCCGGCTAGCACCACACCGGGACCGAACAGTTTACTTTGAACCTAAAGTATTAATATGAATTTAGCTTTTTAGATTAATGTAGTTTTACAAAGTAACAGGCGCGTATGGGTCCGAACGGACGCATTCGGTCGGACTCGTCGCGCCGAATCGAGCAACGTTTCGCAAACAACGAATAATGTAAGCCCCGTAGCGCCGGCGCGGAGCCGCGGCGATAGACGTCCTTTTAAGCTAACTATGTATATAGTCGTCGATATAAATTATACCCTTATATATAGAAGTATCGAAATGTGAATGAAACTAATATCTTTTGTAGGTGATTTTACAAGCGCAATGTAGGTTAGAGAGTACTAAGGTGTAAGCGATTGTCGAGACGCGAGCGCCGAGCCCGGTACGTCCCGGATCACTCGCGACCCTTTCCGTCCGAAGCGGCGCGTCCGCCGCGTTGCTGCGACGGCGCCCTGCCAGCCGCCGCCGCCACCGCCCACTGTGCTTGAAACGTACGTTTAGCTCCCAGTTAAACATTTCCTTAATAATTATTAGTTTGATACATGTATAATTTAACCCTTCATGGGCTTGAAATGAACACGATTTGGTAATGCTTCAGCTTACACGTCGAGTTTCGACTGCTGATATTCAAAAATAGTAGGGATTATTAACTTTTTCTTTTTATTATTGACTCAATTCAGGAAGCAAATTTTGTAAAACTTTAAGTTAGTTTTGTATAATATTATACGTTTATTTCGAGCTAAATTGTTCGTTCCGACCACGGTGGGCCTCAGTGTTCATAGGTCTCTACGCAGACCCAGTAAAGACCCACTTGGCACTCGCCGCAACGTTCTGCTGACCGCGTCGACGACGGCTGGCAGATGCGCTGGCGCCGGCCCGCGACAGTGCCTTAGCGGCGACCGTGCGCGCCATCATCCTGTCACCTGTCATCACACATTCTATCGAATGCACACAAACATAAACTACTCGTATTAAAGCGCATAGTAAATTGGCCTACATAATGTACAAATAACAATGTACAACTGAATACTCTGCACTAACTGTGGATTAATTTAACAATGCTATTAGCCGGTTTGAGCCGGTGTCGGCATGTGTCCGCACAACAATTTTACTCACTGCCTGATACGTCCTTCGTTAAACTTTTCAAAGTCACTTCAAAACTGATGTGGCGTGCAACACGTCACTCAAGAAACTATTATAATTTCCAAGGCATTTCATATCAATACTTAAAACTTACATTGCTTATGTTTAAACCGCTATTTTTTTTCATTGGTTAAATTACAATGTCAAATTAAGAATATTTTAATTATAAATAACATAGATTTGTACAAGACCGCAAGAATGACATAGTACAGCCATAAATACAATACATTCCAACCAGTTTTTGTTGGTAATAGCCCTTACATTCCACACATACACACAGCATTTGTGTAACGACGGAGTGACAGGGTGGTGATTCGCAATCCCACAGCGAGCATGCCTTTAGTTGGAGGGTGTTTAAGAGGAGTCAAGTAAGTGGCAATAACTTAACTAAACGTAAGTTAGGATAGGAACCTAGGATAGTGGGAACACGAGGTGTTCGGAGAATGGGTATCGAAAAGCAATAATAATGTAGGAAAGGATGCGCACCGCTGTCGGAAGACGCTGCAGACTTTAGTGTTTTTATCTCTATCCCTGTAGCATAGCATAGTTCCCCGCATCGGCCTGCGGGAAGCTCTCGAACGCTAAAACGAAGCGAACTTTGGACTGAACAATATACAACCAGGGACCCCCCACTAACATAACACCCGAGTCGGGTCCCGCCCGGGAGGCCGATACTGTAGTCTGTTGTTGATGCCTCATGTCAATTCTTTTGTGAATTTCATTTTAACCCTGTCAATTAAACTAAGTCTTTTTAAAAGATGAAAGTTCCTGAAATTCCAAATTCCAATGTCATTTAGCGGAACGTCGCAAATTATGTTAGGATAGGTCAGATCATTAAGTAAAGATTTTGTTTATAGATTTGGAGAAGCTAACTTTTGGTGAAAAATACGTTGTTATTTATGGAGATATTATTTTGACGTGATATTATAATTATATTTTGGAAAGTGTCCTTGAGAGTGCAAGCACACCCGCCTAATGGGGCAGTCGACTCTAGTCCTTATATTCCCTAATCAATATTCCTATATCTGTAGTGTAGTGCCACATTTTACCTTTCTAGACATTCATAGTTCCCTTTATATAATATATTATCCAATATTGAAATAGATTATATTTTTACAAATTAGGCTTAATCGAGAATGGTTGACGTCAAAAGCAATATAATGTAATTTAAAAGCAATATTAGTTAAGTATAGTTTACTAAGATTTTGTAGGTATTTAGAGGTTTGGTGCTTTGGTACCAAGTAAATTTATTAAGGAATCTAAATTAGGTCTAATTAGGTATATCGATTATATATGGTTTCTAAAATTAAACACAAATATGCTTAGTGGTTATTGCCGTAGTGTCCATTATATTATTCTATTCTTTTGGTTGACTATGTTAGTCATATTTCCTCTTTCCTTATTCTAGCATACTAGCCTTAGCCTAGCTCTATCTATTATCTATATACTCCTTTCATGTAATCTCTTCCTCATTATATTCTTTAGTAACAGTATAATCTATATAACTTAGTGGCCCCATCAATATAACTTAGTATAACGTATGCAACTTATTGGCTTATTGATACTAACGTAACTTAAATAACAAAAAAAAAACATATTTTATTCAAATATTTATACTAACACTAATTAATTATAGTAATCATATTAATAAAAGTAAATAAGTTATGGTAATATAAACAAAACCAACTTATATACAAAAATATATACATGATTGTAAATACGACCTTGTGTACCAAATTTCCCTTCTTTACAATTTTTTGTAGTGGTAGTTGAACTTATAGTAGGTAAATAGATAAATAACGATAAAAGTGTATTGTACAGTTAACTTTATTAATATAGAGACCAGATAATTAATAGTAATAAATAATAGGTACATAACGGAAGCATATTTGCCTTTATTTATAGAAACGCGTTAAAGATATATAATATGTCATTAAAATTTACACGGTTTCGGTTGGTTTCGGTCTGAAATATAATCATTATTCGATTATAAGGATCGAAACCGGCTGCCCCGAAACTGATGTTACATTTTAATGAAGCCTTTACTTTTATCAAATCAATATTTATAAGAAACTAAATAGGTAACAAATTAATATAAAAATAATTTTAATTAACGTTAATATTAGCATAGGGTACCGTTAGGCATACAATAGAATAGGCATTAACAGTAAGCTCTGCGTCTCGCAGTGATAAATTTGTCCAAAATAGTAATACGTACGAAGCAATATTAGATGTAAGATATACTATTAGGTAAATTTAGATATAACAAAGCAATATTATAAAGACAAGCAATACTAAAGCAATATCTTTTAATAGATTTAGTTACGGAATGTGACTTGTACTTACTAAAGCAACATTATGGCTATTTACTAGACTGCAAACGTGATATGGGGTTATAAATTTTATTTTTTTTTCATTTTTTTTTATTGCAAAAATTTTTGATTTGTTATTCTTTTATACAAGATTGGATAAAATTTTTTTTACGAAATTTCTCGTTAACTTTATTTTGAAATGTGATCGCAGTTTTTTTTTTCAAGATTTTTATTTACTTAGTTTACAAAATTGTTTTGATGATTTGATAGTGCAGTTGTTTATATTGATTTAACGAAGTAAACGCGATCCATCGGCGTTCGTCGGCAGGCCGACTCTATCCGTGTTAGAGCTTTTCAGCGATAACATGAGCCGCCTCGGCCAATCGCATAAATATGTTAGAATGATCGGTTTTGTGTGTAACTCAAACTCTATACACAAACTCAGATAAGCCTTTGACACTTTGAAAGCATTGTGATAGATGCATTTCAATGTGAAGTTGGATTTATTTATGCGAGAGTTATGCAGTTTGGCGGGCCAGCCAGATAGCAGATTTGCCGACGAACAGTAAACAAATTGAATTAGTCTTCTAGTCTGCAGTTTTCGCTAGCCATGCAAGTAACTGACGTTGCAGTTTATAGATATTGCCTTGTTTTTATAACTATATAAAATACTTATTATATTGGTAATTCACCGCGTGTCGAAACAGAACTTTTTATTAGGCTCATACAGATTATTATTATTGAATTGTTACGGATTTGAGATACATAAGAAGTATATTTAGGCTCGTTTTTCCTTAAAACTCTTGTTCTATCTTCTATCGAATCTGTCTTGGGTAAGGAAGAAGATATGCAATGTGCCTCAGGTTATATAATATTATATTAAAATGTTACTATTACATTACATTTATACAATTTATGCAACGGTTGAGCATAGATCCTCGTTATCAGTGTTTACGGACCTCTGAGGATGTTAGGATAAATTTAACTTTTATATATACCAGAAGATTTATAGATAGCAAGGATAGCAATATATTATCGAAGTATTACAACGAATATTTATTTAACATTGATTTGCACAACGAATTATGTTTAGGATTAAAATTGTATTTGAGATGTCTGCGACGAAAGGGCTGTTGATTTGTTCTTTAAGTAAATTGTGCTACATAATTTAGTTTTAGGATAACTTTTAGCGCGTAGATCTTGTCGTGGACATCTCACTCATGAGGTCGGATATTGAATATCCAAAATTCGGTTAAAATTATATCTTTACTTGCATCGAAAGCAAAATTAGGCTAATATTTTACAACAATTGGATTAGGCCAAATTTATTTGGTTGGGAAACAATATTATCCCACAAGCTGTAAGAATCAATTATATATATTAAAGTTTGGTGTCTGATAGTGTGAAATTTTCCGAAAATATTTTTGCACTTATTTTTTGTGTGCGTAGCTTTGGGAACGATTGGGTCCTTAATATAAGTTTGCATAGTTAGGCTGCCTAGAGGAGGCTGTAAGCTAGTCTTAGGGGTAGGGTTAGCTCTAGTCCAGTAGAGGGATGTGATTTAACATGTGATGTGATGCAAGTAGCTGTGGAAGTGACTAGAGGAGGATGACTAGGTTTAGTGCAGATTATTTATAATATATTATAGTAATATCTTTCGACTTTTCGTACAAGTGAGATGCGATATAGCTTAAGCCGGTTTCTGCATTGAGAATTCAATTTTGAACCTTCAACGCTACTCAATAACAACGAAATTCCCGTTTGCCCAATCGAAGTTAAATCCTTCCATTAGATTGAAAGTAAATTTACAAAATTATATTTAATTTCTTCCCGTCCACCCCTAAATGGGTTTAATAAGATATGTGACAACGAAGAACGAAGCTACTCGAGTTTCGTCTAGTATATTATTGTCGAGAGTTTCAGCTAAATTGAATCTTGTAGCTTTTATATGTACTTAAATATTGTGTCTTCAGTGGATACAACGGGAATTTACGACTTGTGAAAAACTCCATTGGTTACTGTCAGAACTTGCAATTCAGAATCCAGCCTTTAACATAATTAAAATATTCTAATCAATTTATTTAGTGATTAATTATAGAAACACACGCTATTCCACAGATTCATGATCAAAGGAAAAAGATCTTGAGATAGTTCAATTATTCTTATACTCGATATACATTATAGTACTCGTTGCATTCCATAATAGCGTGTGTTCATAAGCTCCCACCCCTCTAATGTCAATAAAGAAAAGAAAAAATGAAAAAAAAATCTAGATTTAAGGCCATCTCGCTTGTACGGAACCTCGATAAGAATAAATTCAACATAATTCGTAGCATATTGTAGTAGGTTCGAACGGAGCGCTTGGTGGCAGTGCCACCAAATAACATTTTTAACTATAGGTTAACATTTTTAAGTAGCTGTATTAACGACCAAGTTGCAAGGTGTGTCGGTTTGAATGACGTGTAGGATTTCGAGCAGCGACCAAGTGCAAGATAGTGCTTGTGCACACTGCTTTTAGTCAAGTTAAAAACGCCTAATTAAAAAAAAAATGAAATATTCTATCTGCGAAAGCCTTGTGTTTACATTCTTGGTTAATATTTATTATGAATCAGTTGGAAAGTATCATTTGAGGAAAATTTAGGCGATAAAAAAAAATATGTTTTTGCTAGGGATTTTATAACACTATAACCGATTTTTTTATTAATTAAATATTATTATGCAATTTGTTAAACCAGACAATTTTAACTTGGCTAAATCAAGTGTTAGTTTTCACTTATATTAGAAATAATAATAATCAATATTTATCAAACATAGAATCCAGTAAATTAGTCCTGATGACCTTGTTAATGATTTAATAAAACACACGAATATATATAATCCTTTAAGCGTAGGATGTCAATTTTTTATTCACTTATTCCTTCCTGATAAGCAATTATTTAAATTAATATACCCGGAAATTTACTTAGGGCCTTATTCATAAAAAATTAACTATATTCACTTAGCACTGCGCAGTACAGTATTGTAATGCACAGCATGGCTAAGCATCCTTTTTATTTTTTTATGAATAAGGCGGTTAGCATTTAACTTTGCATGAATATAAAGTATTACTTACTAGTATTTATTATTGTATACATTTAGGGAATACGGAACTAACGGCGGTAATATTCAGTTACCACACAATGACGGTTGAAATATCACGGTTATATTTGTCACTATAATTAATTACCTAATTTTGCAACTGTTTAAACTTATTTTAAATTTAACTCGATAGTTGTCGATTAGTGAAAAGCTCTGCAAGCTTTTTGCACAACTTTACTGCACAGGATGGAAGAAATAGTTTTGTTGACTATCTTCTAATCGTCTTAGAGAAATATGTTTTATACAATGCTATGCTATGAAAACTGTAGTACTAAGCAATATTTTGACTGTATTAATAATGAACAGATCTCTTCCAAATTGCAGCGATGCATTTGACTTAAACCTGTGCATAATATATTAAATATATACCTAAGATAACTATTGACTGTCTGTACTACTGCTAACAACATAGTGTAACGAATATTCCAAAGAAAATGTACTTCCTAGTTTTGCTAAAATTGTATTATTTACTTATATACCTACCTCCTTACCTATTGAAGAACGGATATTTGAAAATTACGTGAATAGTTGGTTGAAATTGGCATTTCAAAAACTTAACGTGAATAATGTGTGTATGGTAATTGTTATCTAAATTTATAGGCAGTCTATTTGCGGTGTTTTTGAAACGTATATTAAATTTGATTTCATGGGATTCTTCGGGCCTTTAACAGTGTAAAGAACTTTCTCGTAATTTTCAAATAGTTACCTTTGATTGTATCAACAAGTGCGTTCCGTCTTGTAGGTACTTAGCTCTAAGACAACTTGATTCTTCCTTCTTCCTAATAACTACTCTATGACATATTTAATTTACGTTGAAAACAAAAGTGCTCTTTTATTGAAGACTCACGAGTTTCTAGTTTTAGTAAGTATTTATGTAAAACTGTTGGAAATATTAACCCATTTTACATTTGTAGCAGGTTCCAGACGTATGTGTATAATTAATACGAGATATATTATGTATAAATATTTGAGTGTACTAAACATAAAAATTCTTTGCAAATAGTGAGTTCCCGTAAACGTTTCGCAACATTTGTGAATCAGTTTTCGTTAAGATTATGACAAATGTGACTCTATGAATACGAAATACTCTGAAATACGAAATAATGTGTACATTTATGTATTCGCGACAAGCCTCTCTCACTTGGCTTTAAGAATTGAAAAGTTCTTTACACATACGTGGGGCCTGTAAGATTGTATCACTAAACTCAAACTTTATGGTAATGTAAAAAAGTACGATTAGCACTTGCCAATAAGTGTCCTGTCAATTGAAATTATTGAAAAGCAATGAGAAGAAAAATTAGTTTTCTTTTGTAATTCGATGAAAATATTTGGAAAAAAGTTAAATATCTGAAAAAATAATGATGAATCAATGAAGCTTCCTAATACGACTAACGTTTATTAGCTTTAAAATGGCTCTATTTACATTGGGTTTTTGCCGTATAACCTTTTTTGAATATTGTAGAGCAGTTCTAAATTCCATCAATTATTGTAAATTATACAATGGAGCTTAATTTTTCAGTCTGATTTTTTCAATATTTTTTATTATATAAATTATATTCTAAAATAAGTATTATTGCATCGCCATAAACTTTTTTACTTATTTTACACATCTGGTCTGAACTAAAACCAAAGATATTTTACAATATTATTGCGTAATTTAATCGGCAAGTTATTTATTCTGATGGTGTTTCAATTGTTTAAAAAAATGCCATTTTTTGAATTTTTAAATTATACAAACTTGTTAACCGAGCTGACCGAGTAATTAAATTGGACTTCGGCGAACTAAACTTAACCCTGCTCCAGTCCCAATAACCCTGTCAAAACTTTATCTTGTCTAATTCGTTCCAATAGTTCAAAAATAGCTTTACACAACTCTGGTTCAGTACGAGATCTGAAATACAAACGTAGACATTTCATAATTCATGTAAACATAACTTTGCTTTAATTAGTGAACGAAATTTTGTTCAATATAAAATAAACGTGGATCAATTTTATCAGTAATTTTACTGGTTTTACTGATGCAGATTAAATCATACAATTCAATGTTACACAAATTGTAAACGGAACTTTTATCACGAGTATTTTGTAAAGTACAGTATTGTTAATGCAATGGTAAAGATCATTTAGTAACTTTTCTAAATAAACTGCCTAACACAGATATAATTACTGTTAAGTTTTTTTCACCGCCGACACATTGGCACTGGACATTATTTCCGCTGCATACTCTAATATTTACAATGCGTCTCCTACATAAGTTCACATGAAGCGACTGGCGTGGCGTTACATGGCATTGCTTAACTAATACTGACGTTCTACTCCTATATATTTCTTTTATGCAATCCATCAGTTATAAAAGTTAATGGAAAAAGATAAACTTGAACTTTTGTCCTGATATTGTATGAAAGCCTACTAGGCTATAACATGCCATTCGCCTTTGACCTTGTCGGCTCATAATAATTAATTCTTCCAATTTCCTTCCCGGTCAGTTATTATATTAAATCATTTTTACATTCAATTGTATTGTACCCATTATTTCTTGTCATTAATAATTGTGTTTACTGATAAGTAATTTGCGTGTTTTGTGTTTAGTCGTTAGACCTTTTCCGATATTCCTAAAATAAACTGTATTGTAATATAATGTTGTTTTATTCATATTTACCTACGACCCCCGCTCATTTCCTTTTATTTATAACTATGTATATTCCAGTAGGAACCCTTGAGGGATAATTTGAATAAAGTATTATAGGACAAAGACTGCACATTGAAGATTCATTAAAATTGGTTTAGGAGACTTTATATAAGCTAGGTAGGTGGTACTGAATAGGTATACAACATTTTTGAAAATGCTGTCTGACCGCGTATTTCTCTTTCGCACTAAGTAAAAACTACTAAACTGATTGCTATGTGGTCTATTTAGAAGCTTAAAATATGACATAAAATTGATATAGATACTGGTACATTAAAAGTAAAAACAACTTGTTGAAGTCGTTAAACCCTATTTGTAACGTTGCCGTTGGTGAGAGACTCTTCTAATGTCAATATAAAAATGCGAAACCGGAGGAAAATAGTCTTTTTGTATAGATTTTCACCATGATATAGTATTCAACACAAGCCTTATCTTTTACCCATAGAGGAAACATAATGTTAGGATATCACTTACTGAAAAATAAATATTATATTTACAACTAGCTGTACCCTGCCACGCTTCGCTGTGGCACATTCGCACATTCGCTGATATGTCACTGATGAAAAAAATAGATAAAAACAATCCTTGATGCTGATTATATATCATGCTAAAATTTCAGCTCGATCGGTGAAGAACTTTTTGAGTTTTTGAAGCGTACACAAACCAACATAACATTTTTATATATATATATCTAAGATGGTCTACGGTATGATGATAAGGCGGTCCCGATTGGCGATACGGCGTGGGCGCGGCGACGACGGTGGATGGTGAAACCTACTACTACGAGTACTACTGGAAAATGGTAAGTACTGGCCGCTAATACTGTCACGATATAATCCTCTGTTACTGGGCTGTCACTGTCATCCATATGCTGTCAAAATTGTGATACTGAATGTGTGGTGATTGTGCTATGTAAATTCACGAATTAAAAATTACATTAACGAGGCATAACTCTTAAAAACCACAAGCTTTAAAGTTTTTAAAAAAAGTTTTTCCTGTTAGCTTTCAGCAATGATTATTATTTTTATTCCTAGTTAATCCGTTGCCTCGGTTAGCATCAAGCTTGTATCTGTGATTAACTACGTTCAGTTAACGATCCAAAAAATATCACGCATTTATTTAAAGAAATTTGAGTCATGAAGTAAGGGCTATACAGAAGAATTTTTGATGAGAGAAGAATGGGTACTTTTACAGTTTTGATGTGGAAACACTACACTGTGCGGAAGAGGAAGCTGCTGCAAACTTTCATCGAGTTTTTTGCACCGCTCAGCCTTGTGATTGCGCTGTTTATACTTAAAAATGACATGATGAGGAAGGCATCAGACACGTTGCTTAGATCTGGGCCGGAAGAGTTAGGAGCGAAGGTAATATAAATTTATCAACACAGCTAAATCGAGAGCCGATACAGAGTTATCTATCTATCCATCTAAAGAACAAAAATACTTCTAATATAGGTATTTGTATTGGCAATATCTCACTACTCATAAGTCTTAAAAATACGTATAAATACTGTAGGTTCAGTTAAAAGACTCCTTACTGATAAGGTTAGGCAACGCACCGGCAATGCCTTGGCATTGTAAATATCCATAGGCGGTGGTGATCACTTATCATCGGGTGGGCCGCATGCTTGTTTGCCACCTATTTTGTATTAAAAAAAAGGTTCAGGAGTAACACAATGAATACTTATCGTATAAATTTATGGTGTAGGGGTTACCTAGTTTCAGCTTCATCTTATAAATCCGAAACATATATAATAAAACTATTAAAGAAAAACGTCGGCAATCGCACAGATGTGTCGATGTTGACGCGTGGTCGGTTCCATCGGTATAGCGCAACGTATGTGGATGTATGGGTACACTACGTAACCGCTACACGTTAAAAATAAATGGTCTGATACTTAAAACAAGTCACTGGACATGAATTAGTAAATTTTCGTATAGTGAAGCCTAAACGTCTGTTTGATTTCGCATAACACGAAAGCACTGAGCCGATTCCAGTGCGGTTTTTCAATTTTGTGTACATTATAGGCTAAATCCAACGAGCTAAAACCAAGGTATTGATAAAATTTGTCTTTGGGCTGCGCTCTGGTATACCGCAGTATCGGCGGGCGGATTTAAACTGTCCTTTAAAAACGATGTATAAAAAGAAACACCGTTAACGAAGTCGTAGAATTTATTATTCTGGTAACATCGCCGAGTCAGCTCCGTCGTCGCTCAGACGTGTGATCGGTTATTTTACAAGCTTTTAGTCACTGTTTCTGTCACTAGTTACATCGGTATCGTTAGTTGTTGCGTTTATTTTCCCTTCACTCGACCTCTATTAAGGGCTACTCGAGCGTCCCTTCAGAAGTTCTTCATGTTCGACCTTTTCGAGGTTCCTCAACAATCCTAGTATGAGGGAATATCGGGGTGGAGCGGAGGTCAAATGTGGTAAAATTTTCGTCAAATTTCAATGAAATATTATTTTTATCAATGACATTATTGAAGTTTTTAGTCAGTGGCAAATTCTTCAAAACAGTTTTCTAAAGCCATTTTAACACGAATAATCTTAGACAAGGGTTCGAGGAATCCTCAAGGTAGATCGCGACTCGCTAGGTAACCTGACACGACAGATGGTTTGTTTCCCTCATATATGAGGATTTTGTGGAGGGATAACTTGATTGGAGGAAACTTTAACGACTTCAAGACCCAAAACACACGTTTAGACGTTTGTAAGATTAGAGTGGAAGTAAAAAAATCTGGAGTACCTAACGACTAATGATACGAGGGTTAGTATTAATAAGGATAGATATAGTATACTCATATCGCTTTGCGACAAGAATGTGTTATCTCCTTAATATACTGATATGAAGATAATAGCGATATAATGTTTAGGTGACTTTTGCGGTACAGTCTTCATGTTTAGCATACATGTTTGAAAAAGCGTTTACAAAGTAAGAACTCCTGGTGGCTCGAATATTTTCTTTTGATTTCGATAAATTATTTGAATTTGTTTTTACTCAACTGCCCAAAGGATGGTTATGTTTTTGAGTGGCATGCCGTAAGAATGAATGATACTTTGACGAGTTTTACAGCCAAACGGCTTGGTGGGTTTAGATAAATGAGGTATCGTAGGATTCGTCATAATTACTAGATGAACTGGCTTTAGGTATTTGAAAAAAAAAAGTATTCAATAGTTAAAAAAAGCGCTAACTCAAATTAGGCAACGTAGGTGGCCACAGCGTGATACTGTTCCGGGGTAATATTGTTATTTTTAGGAAACAGACGCAAAACTGCATTATTGGACACATTTCATTAGCCTTAATTCAAAGTTGATCTAGAACCATTTTGTGTTATCTTCTAAGGGGTGGTTTTTCGGGTCTCCAACATCAAAGAACATGCACGGATTGAAAATGGAAATTTTGAGTCAAAGAATATCATAAAAATATCGCTATTGTAGAGCCTGATCTGGGTATTTCTTTTATTGGTCCTGCAGCTCTAAGCTTTGCTGCCCAGGGCTGAGAGTAATCAGTAGTCCATAACTTAATTGACGGATAGGCATCGTTTGTTTTGTATATGAATCGACGGCGAAAAAGCACTGTAATTGTAAGCCTCGTTGGCAAAAGCGGCTTGATCCCTACTCCATTGTTCCATCAACCAAAAAAAGTTCGCAACGTTCCCGCTTTGAGCAACCCGTTATCCGCTTTCACCGGCAGCTTTTGTAAACTAAGCGCTTTTGTAGCTTGATACTTGCCACTAGACACTCTGTACTATTTTAAATACTAGTTGCGCCTGCTGTTTCACCCGCGTTGAGTATTATCCCTAAGGAACCGTTAATGTTTTCGAGATAAAAAGTATCTTATGTATTAATTCAAGTTATAAACCATCTGTGTTCCAAATTTTATCTAAATCCGTTCAGTAGTTTTTGCGTGAAAGAGTAACAAACATCCATACATCCATACTCATGAACTTTCGTATTTATAATATTATAGTAGGATTCTGAGATTCGACACCTAACTCCATAAATAAAAATGTGCGTGTGCCATGTGATATGTAGGTCCTAGTTGATAGAAGGTACCTGAAAGCCACAATAAATTGTATTATTCCTCTCTATGCATGGTTTGTCTGGAAGAGATCGCTCTGAGCCTCAAGAACGTCTAATGCGGTGCTAACTGTAATTATTCTTCTGGTTGCTTCTATTGTGTTTTAATAAGGAGTTTATACTATTACGAGTATATATCTAGTATTAGTAGAATAGTATTTGAGTTTATATCAAGTTACGATACTTTTTAGATAGGTAAGTATTTTTTTCAGAGACTTTCTTTGAATTCTGAGGATTTTCCACATATCCTGTTCACTCCTGACAGTTTGGCAACTAGAACACTGCTGAACGATTTCTACCCCATCCTCAAGAAGAACCAAGCGAAAGCTTTCTCTAGTAAGTATTACAGGCACCACCTTACCTTACATTCACCATTTTACAAGGTTTTCCTCAAATCACAGTGATTCTTGAATAAGTTCGATGTGACGCAACTCGGCCTTTATTGCATCGCCACCGAATTGTGATTAACACTTTGACTGGTGAGCCGATTTTATTGTCTAGCCACGGTTACGGATCTGCATACACCGTTGTGTTTTCCCGTACCGCTAACACATCAGTTGTGTTTTCCCGTACCTACTCCCGGCAAAAAAAAAACCACAACAGTTGTGTTTTCGGCAGTTAACGTGTTTAGTCAAATACTGATTTTAGCGGCCGTGTTACAGAAATTGTGGAGCGGGCAAATCAAACAGGACTAAGCAATACAGAACGGACTAGAACAAATATACTGGGGCATGATGTGATAGTCAAATTCGAGGTAAATGGCAAACCAAGTATACTTACTTATACTGCCCGCGTGGAGGCAACCGCAACCACAATCACGAACTATTGTCGGTGTGGCAATCAGATAAGGCAAGCTTCTAATTCTCGTATCAAACATAAAAGGTACGCGTCTGTGACGCCAGCGACACTCCGCGCATCTTACATGTAAATGTACGGCTTTTTTTTTTCAACGCGTCAGAGACGCGCTGTTGTCTTCGGACGATTGCGGTGGCATCACAATACGCATGTGTTGCGTCTGATGCCTAATGAGGTGTATTTTATAAAGGAATTGCACTAATCGTCCACTAACAATTGGTAAATGTTGGTCACGATCGCTTCAATCAGTTATTGGCGCGGTTTACTACCCCAAATTATACCTATAGCAGTTAAAGCTGTAGATGCTCAGCCCGGTTGCCGCAATTCCGTGATAGGACTCTGACCGTTTTAATGGCACTGCCAACTAGTGGTAGCTACAGCCGTTGCAGACACTGATAGACGCTGCCATTGTCGATGGCAACCGTCGGCAAATCTATGTAATTTTCCGACGTCTCAACGGCGGCGTGTCGGCGTCTCTGGCCGATAAACAATGACGGCTGCAGTTCCGGCTTCCGTCGGCAACGTGCTATTCATTTCTAAGCCCCCAAGATTGGTATTTGGGACAAGGACTAAGCGGTTCCATTAATTTACAGCAAGATTGCAAACGGCAATTCTTGCTTAATATCTAATTTCCTATTTTCCTCAGGATATGAATGGATATCCGATACCAGATAAACTGAATTACACGTTGAAAGTGCAGCCAGCTTTTCCTTCTTTTGTACCGTATCTGAGATCTTACGAGAGATTTGGTATGCACTTATTTGTTAATTTCTAGTCTTTTAACACGTTCGCTGCTGAACTGCTTTACTTTTTTTTTGCTATTTTGACGATCTTCACACAACGTGTGTGTTTACTGTTTACTGGTGTTGTGTCGTAACTAAACTCAATCAGTAGTGTGGGCGCACACAACTGGTGTGATAAAATTGACAATATAGCAATGAGGGTTCGCACGCCAGGCATGTTTTCACTTGCCGTAAAATTATAAAAAACACAGACGGGTGTGTTTTCAGCAGTGAACGTATGTGTTAATATTATAAAAGAGAAAGTAACTATCTGTCTGTTTTCTTCCTTTTTACGAGTAAATGGCTGAACTGATCTTGACCAAATTTGGTATGGATGTATATAATCTGAACCTTGAAAGATATCTGTTACTTTTTATTGTGATAAACTGTAATCTGCGCGGACAAAGTCAAGGACAAAACCTAGTAGTTCGTTAGCTCATGAGTGTGGTAAACAATGAAATGATGAGCAAAACATAGATTTATGGCTCATAATAATGGCTTTAATTTATTCCCGTCGGATTAAACAATTATCTTTGACGAAGGAACATATAATGAGGAAAGCCACATACCTGAGAATGAAGGAGTGGAGTACATATAAGAATAACTTCCTACGGCGACGTCACTGGTTTAGCACGTGCTTTTTCGTCTATTTAGGTGATGTCGCCGTCTAGTTGATGACTTTTTGTCGAGATTTAATTATGACCTAGACCTAGCTAGGCACTAAATATAGAGGCATAATTATAAATTATACCAGTCCAGGCTGTGATGTGTATGCGGATGGATGGTCAGATATACTGTCAGGATGCTTGCGTTTTTGTGAGAGGGGTGAGAGTGAAACTTTGAATATGTATTTTATAATAACTGTATTCTACTGTGTTTTGCGTAATCGATTGTTCTAATTGGCTGCGATCGTTTCAATTGAATAATAGGAGATAATAAACATCAATTAATATTTCAGAAGGCTCAAATATAACGCTGCTGTTACAACTGCAGAGAGCTATTGATTTTGCGTTTCTGAAATTAAAATCTATTGAAGAGGGACAACTGCTGCCAAACTGGGTGAGCCCCTCGATTTGTGTTATTGATTATATTTTTAACCCCAGACGCAAACAGAAGGGACGTGTGTATCTGTCTGGCATCGTAGCTATACCTCCCGAAGTGTTGAATCTATTTTGATTTAGTATTTTTTGTTTGAAAGGCAAGAACCTTCATTAATTAGAGTGCTTTCAGTTTTTATTTAAAAATATTTATTTAGCCATTAAAATATCATTAACTATTTTCTAGTTAATGAAGGGTTATTTTGTGATTTTTCATTAAATATAATTGCTACCAAAAACCGCTATTAACAGCGTTATTGCGCTAGCTAGCGTAAATCAGAGACGAACACGCAAAAAATGCCCGTTCGATTTACCAGACAGAGTGTAAATAAAAGCCTGACAAAGATAGTTTTAAAGTACTTGAGGAATAAACACACGTGATAGGCGGCGGGAAATATTAATTTGAGTGTGTCAGCGGAAGCGACAAGTGACACTGATTCACTGGGCAAATAGGCAAATACTCGTAATAGCATCCGCAGAGTGGCCTGGCTCGAGTGCCCCCTGCCACAGGGTAGATAATAGTGCATGCTGCCACGGGCCACCCGCTCGTAGTCCGCGCCGCCCGCCCGGTCCTCGGTGGTGCCACAGTGTAGGACATTGTAGCATAAGGGTGGCTGCAAACGCTTTTACGTATCCACAATTTTCATAAGCTTTTCCTCTCATGAAACTCTTATTGTATTAACGGACTTCGAAAAAGGAGGAGGGTTTTTGAATCTACTGGATGGCTTTTTTTTTTGTTTTATATGATTGGTACTTTTAACGTGCAAGAAGTCGTTTATAAGTCGATTTTTTCAGTGGAAGGATCTTGTTTTGTTGTGGTAGGCCTATTCTGCAACAGAACGCCGTAGAAGGACCACAGCTTTGCCAGAGATTCTTCCGCCAAGCAGTAGTATGAAAACAATACTGTCTTCCGGTTTGAAGGGCACTTTTTCCAGCGAAATTACTGGGAATATGAGACTTTCGAACTGATGTCTCAGGGTGACGGGCGCAGTGCCGGCCATGATTATGCTACGCAAAGTTCAAGGTAGCACTGTAATGGTTATGGGCAGGCGTAGCGCTTACCATCAGGTGTACGACTTGCTCGTCTCGTTACTCAGACATATATAAAAAAGGTATATGTTACTTCCAGATTGGTCACATAGAAATGGAATCAAAATCGGTGCAGTAGTTAGGCATTGCATACAATAAAACAAAAGATTTTTCTTTTCGCCTTGTCTGGGTGTTTGTAGAACCATGGTCCTCCTGTCCTTTAGATTCGGGAAATCCTGGGTAGGGGCTAGAATCTATGAATGTGACCGTGACGTGAATTTTGATTTATTATTCCATCAAACATTATATTTTCCACACGGTACCGTGTTTCTCAAATTCAGCACATAATAACAAACTTTTGATTGAGAGGTCTAGACTGGGTTTCATCAATATAAGTTTGTTTCAATTAGCTTAAAACTTTCACACACTCATCAAGCAGCGAATATGCTCAGTTAGTAACTAATTCATTGTTTGGATAGAGTGAACCACAGCTTACTAACTCGCAATTGAATAGAAGGGGAGAATATAAACTCTATCGACTATTTAACTAAATAATTAGTTCCCGTGTAGAGTGACCACAGCCTCGAGCCTTCTAACCAAATGACCACACAAGCTCAAGTTTACCTCTTTGCTAAAGTATACGATCGATTGTTCGTATAACAGTAATAAAAACTAACCCTCACGCGATTTCTGGTCATTTTAATGTATTTTTTTATTTGACTGTGTGACGAGATGAGCTTGTTGTTCACCTGATGGTAACCGCGACGCCTGCCCATAATAGTTACAGTGCCACACAGAACTTTGCATTGCATAATCCTGCGCGGTGCTGCACTGCGTTCGTTACCCTGAGACATCGGCTCTAAAGTCTCATATGACCAGTAATTTTGCTGGAAACAGTGCCCTTCAAACCGAAACACAGTAATGTTTTCACACTACAGCTTGGCGGATGAATTTCTCGTAAAGGTGTGTTACTTCTCTGGTCTCTTGCAGAAGAGGCCTCCCACTACTATGACTTTGAAAGATCTAAAAGATTTTAATATTTTAAAATCTTGACAAAGGTTAAAGGTACTAACCACGGAGTCAAAACAAAAAAAGCAGTCTAATAGGAAATAATGAAAAAATTCAAAAAATATATTTTTATGCTGTATCCTGTGTGGTGCTGTGACCTTTATGGGCTTTTATGACTCAATCACATGGAAAAAAGGGCGCCGATGCCAAATTTCAAAGATGAATATACAACCAATGACGATCATATATCTGTAGATTTTTTATTTTAATAAGCCAGCGAGACGAGTTACCTGCGAGCTTTTATATCAAAAACCGCAAACCAATCTCCCTAAACGCCAATTGGAATTTACATCAGCACGTTCTGCTTTTTGGCCGTTTTTTCTTCCATTCTTTGCCTTTCTTGTTCTCTGTCCCGACTCCAGCCATAGGTTTGTCGTTTCGTTCAATGTTTGCTTTATTTCGGTTTTCTTTTATGAAATGGTTGCTTTATTTTAAAAATTGTCTGGCTTCTCTTTGTTCTCTTAGGCACACAGATCCCTTATTTGCCACATGAGATTCAATGCTGAAAGCGCGTGATGTTATAACGCGTTATAAACTTATGTTGAACCTTAAAACTTCTCGAATCGTGTTAGCTTCCCGCACGTTATTTAGACAGCTCAATCGACAGTTCAAAATGAGCGCTTTACGAGTATAAGTAGTCATAGAGAATGACATCCCTGGGGGGTCACCACGTATTTATTCTTATTCCATGCAGTTCATTTTAAGGCCTTAAACTGAACGCCTTAGATTGGAACCACACACTCATAAATGACAAACGTGACGTGACATCACTCAAGAATAGACTGCAGAGAATGAGATGCACATATAAAAACTCCCATAAATGCAAACAAATTGTTCCGATCTCTTTGGATAAATGTCTCTGGTCGACTTATGAACGCTGAGCGATATTGGTGGTGACAGTTAGCAGTGCAGTTCATTTCAAGGCCTTAACCTGGATGGATTTAACTGTTCGTGGTGAAGCCCCTGATCAACTAATAGCTCTCAGGTCTTTTTGTTTCCTATTACACATGTGAGGAGATTTTATACAAACATAAGTTAAGAAAACAAGCTTCGGTTTTTAGCCGATTTAATTCCACCAAGCCCATTCCATCATGGAACAACCATATATAAGGAGTGGAACTCCTCGTCTGACTCTTTTTTCACAACGGTTACAACCAGGGTCCTTTTTGCTGTGCCACATGAGATCCCTTGTCGAAAACGCGTAATTTCATAACGCGCTATAAGCTTTAAGGGCGTTTCGTAAACGCACTATGACGCGAAATTAAAAAAGAGTATTATGCGCTGGCACGTTATTTTGACAGTTCGAAACGAGTCTAGTCACTTTTATGAAATTTGACGTTGACAGATAACACGAACTTAACGTAA
Source organism: Campaea margaritaria (assembly GCA_912999815.1). Taxonomy (NCBI): domain Eukaryota; kingdom Metazoa; phylum Arthropoda; class Insecta; order Lepidoptera; family Geometridae; genus Campaea; species Campaea margaritaria. The sequence goes on from OU538788.1 coordinate 17,392,209, forward strand.
AGTGTCCGCGTTAGGACTCTTGGTCATCATAGCCATTAAAGGCCTAAGGATTTTTCCAATCAAGAGTGAATAGGTTACTTCTGGGTAAGCGTATACTGTCGTAGACCATATCGTCTACGTGTTACACGTAGACGATATGGTCTACGACAGTATGCGCTCGTATTTTACTCGTAATTGGCTCGTCTGTCTGTCTGTCGGTCTGGAGGTATGTCCCGAATTGGCTCCAAAACGGCTCAATGGATTTTAATGAAATTTGGTAAAAATATACTTTAGGTTCTGGATTAGTATATAGGTTACTTATTATCACATAAAAATTAACGGAGGTAAAACTACGGGGTGCAGACAGTTTAGTGATAATTGGATTCATCTAACATGTAAACTGGTTTACCAATAAATTGTTATTAGAGTGTTTATCATGCTACCGTTTAAAAGGGATCAAGATAGGTTTATTAGTCAATTTAATCGAAAACCTTTCCTAAATTGAATTTAACTTCTTATCTATGTGTGGTGAGTGAAATAAAACGTTTAAAAATAAATTTAATACACATAAAATAGTTTAATTTTACGAGTGTTGAAAAAAACGTCACAGACTCCACGTCCGACCGGCCCGACAGCTGCGGGCAAACTAAGTTCATGACCACTCTCAGTTTCGATTCGTGCTGCGTACAAGTTTAGATTTTGGCGCCAATATTTTATTTATAACTTGCTTGTAACACGTGAGTTCGTTTGCCCCGCGTAAACTTGGAGATTTATGTTTTTGATCATATCTCCGGAACCCAGTAAGATATCGAAATGAAACTTGCACTAAAATTTAAGTTAAAATTTCGTTTTTAAACCCTGTTAATTTCAATAATTTTTCATTGTATTAAAATTCCGCGCTTTTGCGAGACTAACTTTCAGACAGACACACAAAAGTTCTAAACATGGTCATTTATGATTAGGCATCGCATAAATAAAAGTTTTCAGTTAACTTTTGGTATTTATTTTACATTAAATTTTTTTAAATGGTATATTTACATAATTATAGATTTTAATGAAATTTGATAGGGTTTGGAAAAACCTATTATGTAGAAAAAAAAAGCAGTAAGCTTGCATAATCTATACTAATGTAACATATAAAGCGGAAGAATTTGTTTCTTTGAACGCTACGATCTCAGGAACTGCTGGTTCGAATTGAACAATTCTTTTTGTGTTGAATATTTCATTTATTGGGGAAGGTTAGGCTATTTAACTTATAATATAATGTATAATGGTGTAACTTAAAACAGTACTAAAACCTGTCTGTGCAGATTCTTAGTGAACCAATATTTAAAAAAAAACCTACGTCACTCAAACCACATAAACGAACTGTTTTGCACCACATTCATCGAAATTGGATAAGTAGTTTATGTGTTACGGCTTAAAATAATGATAAAAAGAAGCATACATAATATACATGAGCAGTGTCTGATCAAAAGCAGATATTTGAATAATAAATCTTTTTTTTTTCAGAAATGGTTAAATTTATTTAACTTGTGAATGAATATTGACTGAAATTCAATATTTGATAGTCATTTTTCATGCAGAAATACTCACTTTTAGTGCGTTCTGAGATCGAAAATGGATACAATTTTAATAATTCTATGAAAATGAAAATATGAAAATATGTAAAAAAATTGTTTTAAAAATATGTAAATCGTGCCTTTTGGTCATACACCCTCATACAGTATTTTAGTAGTGGGAGGCCTCTTCTGCAAGAGACCGCCTGGGGAAGCACCACACCGCCGCCAGATATTCATCCGCCAAGCAGTAGTGTGCAAACATTACTGTGTTCCGGTTTGAAGGGCATTGTTTCCAGCGAAATTACGGGGCATATGAGACTTTAGAGCCGATGTCTCAGGGTGACGAGCGCAGTGCAGTGCCGCGCAGGATTATGCAATGCAGGGATCTGTTTGGTGCTGTGACTGTTATGGGCAGGCTTAGCGCTTACCATCAGGTGAACGACTTGCCCGTCTCGTCACTCCGTCTAATAAAAAAAAATGCAGACTACTATTAACATAACACTTCCTTTGCTTTTGCCGTAGTAAGATAAAAAGGTGCATAATTATATATTACAGCATCAGTCACTTACAAAAATGTATCAGGAATTAAATAAAAAAATAAATAGATAAAGAAGGAAATGCTGCATTTGTGTAGAGATTTCGTTTTCGTGCATCCATGAAACATGTTTTTCAAACATTATGTATTCGCCCGTGGGTCTTCATTTTACTCTAGGTTTAGAAATTTCGGCAGAGGAGGCGAGCTTGCGCACAGATTTTTTCTAAAACATGAACTGTAATAAAATAGAGTGCACTTTCATGATTGTATTTATGTGAGAGGTACAGTCAGCAACGAAATATTAGGGACGTGTCCAAAGTTAAATTTGTTTCAAACTTTCAAATTACTTTTGCTATACAAATAAAATGAATTAAATAATTAAGATGTTAGAAATTTGCGTGCGTGTGCTAAACTGGAAGTTGGGTCATGTTCAACTATTTTTGGGACTGGCTGTGTTTATCTAGATACCTATTTATCGTCAGAGGAAACATTAATTAATTAGTTTAAGCCTGATTGTGATACTTATTTTATTTATTTGCGTAATTAAAAATGTGACATAACGTGTTTATGATAAAATAAAAACTTAAAAATAACCCAAAAAAGGAAAATTTAAAGATAATCTTATCTTATATCTTTAAATGAGCAATTCTTGTATATATTTATATAATTGGAATCTCGGAATCGGCTCCAACAATTTTCATGAAATTTAGTATATAGGGGGTTTCGGGGGCGATAAATCGATCTAGCTAGGAATCATTTTTAGAAAATGTGATTTTATTCGTGTTATATCAAATTAAACATAAACTTGGAAGAAAAATAACAAAGCGTTGGAGACGTTTGAGTAGTCCAAATTTAAACTGAAAAATATGACTCTTCCTGACTAAGAAAATTAATTGTTTATTTATATTATTTGTGTTTTCTTAACGTGTTCACTTAAAAATGCCTAAACGATCTTGGAAAAAAACGCTTATAAACAATCTACCGAGCAAAGCTTGGTCATCCAGGTACTTATACTAATATGGGATAGTCTGGCCGGGCCTCGGATGTAGACAATACTACACCAATATTTTCGTACGAGTATTCCGTTTTATTACCACCGATCGATTGAAATGAAAGAATAACAAATATTCGCACACCATCAGTTACAAAAATATGGTTATTTTTCAGAATCAACAGTATATTTTTCTATCTATTAAAGATTCGGATAAAGAAACAATTTCATTCCATTTGTAATTTCATATCAGAAGGTAGCTCGAAGGAACAACTTTGATAACGAAAACAAAAAGAAAAGATCTTTCTTTCTTGATATAAATTATTAATTTTACAACTTCGTTTTGAAGTCATAGACTTTTGAACTAGTGTTAACTGTAGCCAGAGATCACTGACTTCTCCCATGTTAATGTGCTATTGATAATTATTAATTAATTAACTTATTACTACATAAATTAGAGATTCGCGTTGTTTGTGGTCAGGAAATGAAAATTGAAGAGTTGCCACCAGCTATGAGACAGAAAGAAACATCTAGAAAGAAATTGAATTACGTCAATGCGGTGTTCTTGTTATTGCCTTTCGTCTCGTTCTTGGGACCGCTGCTTCCCTTCATTTTCCTCATGATACGTCTGCTAGAAGAACGGTCTACTGGGATCCAGGTTAGTGAAACGCTACGACAGAAATTATTAGGGACAAAGACCAAAAAACAACTTTGCTGTTTGAGTTGGACAAGAGCAACCAAAACCCAACAGTAACAGCCGTCCGCCACTCGATTCCCTTGAAAACACAAAAAAGTTCAGAGCATGGTTGAGGACACTACATAAAATTCATTCCCATTGTTCAACGACTCTTTCTACAGGAATTGGTGAAGATGGTGGGAGTGACGCCCACCATGCTTGGCATCACACAGTTCCTGAACTCCCTGCCTTCCTGCTTGATCTTCAGCATAGGATCCAGCGCACTCCTCACGATGTCCTCTGAGCCGATGGTGCCAAACACCCCTTTCATAATATTCTTCATTGGATTCTTCCTGCATTTCGTCAGCATGATTGCCATGGCCTACGCTTGCAGTTACATCGTAAGAGAAGGTGAGGAGTTGATCTTTAGCTAGATTTTAGATAGGTACAGATATAGCTTTTGGGAAGTGAAAGTGGACCGGCCACCTAACGCAAGTTGTAGGGAGCCGCTGGATGCGAACAGCTAGCAACTGCTTGTTTTGGCGTTCTATGGGGGAGGCCTGTGTTAAGCAATCTATCTGATGATGAAACAGATATAAGTAGACAAGGCCAAAGTTAAGACACAGTGGACGCCTGAAAACAGGCATCTGCGTCAAGGAAGGACCAGAACGTGTGGGCGGGACAACTTAGATCCTTTACGGAACTAGCCACACAACGGAGAAAATCCAGTGGGAGGAGATAGAGACCTAGCTTTACCCAGCAGTGGGATCAAATAAGTTTCTGAAAAAAGAGATGGAAGCTTCAAGGTTGTTGATCAAAATTGAGGATCTGTATGTCGTGCTTTAAGTATATTTTTATCAATAGTTTGAATTTACACGACTCGAGGCTTTCGTAGTAACTTAGTCTTTAGATACTTGGCCGTTGAGCGCTATTTACGGTTTTAAGACCCACAATCTCGTCAGAAGGGTAATTTCTAAAGGAAACTCCTCCCTTACGGCTTGTTTTAAAAATCAAATAAATATGTATTCCAATTTATCACTTCAAGTACACTATTTGGATTTGTGTTTTTGTTTTTTTTTTCAAATTTATGATGTTACTGTGTTAAAAAAACTTTTTAACAGGATGCATTTTTTATTTATTTATTATGCATCTTCAACCAAATCGGCTTCGGTGGTTTTACTTATATCTATGTCAATTGATAGATAAACTTGATATCTATAAACTGTACTAACGATTTCCAAGCAATCGTGCCCTTAAGAAAAATATTATTTTATCTTTTTTTTAATGTTATTTCGACGGACTGTTTGACGTAACAGCCACGTTGAAGTGCGCGCTGACATGGGCTTTCTTTTAATAAGATTTCGCGCGATATTTGTGCTGAGCCGCGTCGAGTTGCTAATTTGGGCACTATAATCTTTAAGTAGCTAGCTACTGATAGCCTCGTGGTGCTATGTACCGACTCGTAGAATGCATTCCAGCACAATACACGGTGTGCCTATCGATGTTCGTCTACATCGGCATGTGGATCCCGATCAGGACTTTCCTCCAGGATGGTAAAAACCAGATGGTGCTCTTCCTGCTGGGGCTGCTGCCCCACTGCCCCACCTACTGGTACATGAACGAGATACACACCGCCGAGGTCTACTTCTGTTAGTATTACCTATAATAAACAGGGGAAGAGAGTTCACAGTTAGTACTCCAAAATCCACGAGATAATTTTGTCGCCGGAATAATTACTAATTTAGTACTGTATCGATTTTTCTTCTTACTGAGTTACGAGACGAGCATGTCGTTCACTGATTGTAAGCGCCTTACCTAATCATAACAGTTGCAGCGCCATCCAAAACTTTGCATCGCAAAATCTTACGCAGCACTGCACTGTGCTTGTCACCACCCTAGCATTAGTTCTACAAGTCTCATATGCCCAGTAATTTTGCTTGAAAAACAGTGCCCTTCAAACTGGAACACAGTATATTTTGCACACTACTGCTTGGTCGAAGAATATCAGGAAAAGACACATCTTTATACCCTAGACGGACTCTTCTAGAAGAGGCCTTAAGAACATGCTATCTCTCCCTCTTACACTCGACGATAAAGTTGTATCGTAGCGAACCTCAGATAACAGAGACAGTTTGGTTTTGAGTGCTGTTATATTATGAACATTGTTTTAGTGTGCGTAAGTCCTAGACCCCTATCACGATGCTAACTCTTGCACTTCATTTATAGTCCTTGACCATTTCATTATAAGGTATAGATTACGTTCCTTCGATTCGCAGTCGGTACCGGTATCACCTTCAAAAACTGGAACACAAACTACAACATTTGGGAGACGGGTGGAAAGAACGGCACCGTGAAGTTCTCCTTCATCATGCAGCTCGTACAGATCACCTGCTTCTTCATGATTGCCTGGTACCTGGAGCGGGTGCGCCCTGGGAAGTATGGCATCGCTCTGCCTTGGTACTTTCCATTCACGGTGTGTCTCCCATACATCACATACAAACATCACACACGTAGTATGTATGTATGTAGTGTCACTGATGTCAACCGACCCAAATCTATTCTTACTGTCTATCTTGTCCATTCAAAGGCTCTAGTAGAGATTGATTTAAGCGATGAGAACGTATATTGCGCCTGTAATTTGTGAAATTATGTCACCTGTCGATGTGAAATTATAGCTCTATTATAATTCTATCACACAACTCATATCTGCTCATGCTGAGCAATCTCACCTCACTTTACAATTACAACATAGTTTTTTTGTGGCCATAATTCACACAAGGCCCAGTCCAAATTGGTAAATCATATTCCTCTGAAATATTTCTTGGGGACGTGTGTTTCCTCGGAATGTTTTTCTTCACCAATAAGCGTAAATTACACAGAATAGTAGAAATACTTAATACACCAGCACAACAGCAGTTGTAGGTACAATTGAAATTAATGAAACGAATTGTTCATTAGATGGTCTTATCGCTGATAAGTGATGGTCAGTTGGTCATCACTACTTTTATATTATAAATGCGAGAGTAACTCTGTCTGTCCATTTGTCTGTTACGCTTTCACGCCTAAACTACAGAACCGATTTAAATGAAATTTGGTACAGAGATAGTCTAGAGCCTGAGAAAGGACATAGGCTACTTTTTAATGAGGAAAAAGGGTTGTTAAGGGTTGAAAGTTTGTATGGATGTTTCGTCATTATTGACGTTAGAGGCATAAAATTTAATTTTTAGACTTTTAATTAGATATAAATAAATATGACATTCAATGTTTGTAAAAATTGTACCCTTAAGGGGGTAAAGTAAAAATAGGGAATGAAAATTTGTATGGAAATATGTAAGGTTTCGGCTAAACCACTGCAACGATTTTAAAAATTATTTCATTGATAGAAAACTACATTATCAGCGAGTAACATAGGACATATTTTATCACCCATATAACCCCGGAACTACGCGGGTAAAACTGCGGGGCGCAACTGGTCATAAAAACAAACAAAATTTCGTTTTATTATTCATCCTGCAGAAAGAGTACTGGCGGATGAAGCACAGTATCCCAGCGCAGGCATCTGAAACATCTCAAGATCCTGCCTTTCAGAAGTTTTTCGAAGAACCACCTGGTAACATGCAAGCCGGCATCAGAATATCGCACGTATCTAAGGTGACCCTCGTAATCAATATGTTTTCTACCCAAGAGTTCAGAGACTTTAACTTGACCTGACGTCAAGTTAAAGTCATGTCACGATTCAGTAAAGTGGTGGATGCTTTAATTAATCGCCTTGGGAGTTTTGGAAAGAACACGTATTTGTATTTATGTTATTTGCCTAAACTTAAGCACGTAGAGAAAAAATATAAAAACAAATCAAATATGATCTACTAAACTAATGAATTTCCATATATTCAATAGGTATTCATCGTCATCATCATCATCATCATTGTTAATCCGTATAGTCCTACTGCTGAACACGGATCTCCCCTCACTGTCGTGAGGAGGGTTAGGCCTTAATCCTCCACGGGGGCCCGGTCCGGATTGGTGTCTAACATACCTACCTCTGAAATGATTATCGGGTAGGTATGTGGGTTTCCTCACAATGTTTTCCTTCACCGAAAAGCGAGTGATAATTACGCACATATGTTTTACAAGAACACATTGGTACGTGCCCGCACTGGGATTTGAACTCACGACCTACCCCTTGGAAGGCAGAGGTTCTCCCACTAGGCTACCACCGCTTTTTTTATAATAAAATTTATTAGGTATTACCAACCTACCAATCTTAAAAAGAAACACACGCATGACAAAAAACAAATAAAATCTATAACGTCGTTACATCGGTTTCCTCCAATACCCCCAAAGGGATATTTGCCGTGTTTTCTATACTTGTTGAGTTCTTGACATTTCGATATTTTTCGACAATCCGGATAAGTTGATCAATCATTTTCGCCTTACCTTTTTGCGTTTTGTACGATAATTTAAAGATGTCTAATATTTTAAAAAATGCAAGAGGTGCAGCTAGGCTTTACTGATCATTAAACTGAAGTGTCTTCTGTAATTATAATATAAAATTTAAAGCATACTACTATTAATACGATACCTATTCATAAAGTACAGTTAATTTATAATATTTGTCTGTTTTTGTCTAATTTTGTCTTGAATAGAAACGGCTCAACGAAATTCAATGAAAATTTAAGTGGTTAAAACAGAAATATTAGGATCCATTTCCGTGTTTACTTCATTTCGAGATCCTACAGGGCTTAGAAGATTTAAATATAATATATTGTAATCAATATTCACATTTCCCTTTTTCTGTTTAGATTTTTGGATCTGGCAAGAACGAGTTCCTAGCGTTAAAGGATGTGAACCTAGATGTTTACAAGGGAGAGATCACGGTTCTGCTCGGCCATAACGGTGCAGGGAAGACCACTCTGATATCCATTATAACAGGTAGGCAGGTAGGTTTTGTAGCCATAGGCCTCTTCTGCAAAAGTCCGCCTGGGAAAACTTCTTTGCCAACAAACTGCACTTTATACCGTAGCTTGATGGCAGTAGTGTGCAAACATTACTGTTCCGGTTTGAAGGACACTGTATTTAGCGAAATTAATAGGCATACTATCCATTCGCCTACGTGACGTGTGACGTGATGGTGTGTGACTTGAAATAGCTAGTTGGAGGTTGAGCAACCTCGAACCGCCTGGTAATGTTTGATTTTTGGCAATGCCTTATTTTAGCATTGCCTTAAACTTATAAACCCTAGATAGACATGGGTTCCGTACATGGATTTTTTTTGCATTCAACTGATGTCATCAATCAAGCCCAAGAAAAAACTTAAAATGTACACTTTTTAATACACTTTATGTATGTATGTTGATAAGCTATTTCAATTACTTGAAACCGCAACTACCGAATATACGATAATACTTAATATATAATAACATAAGAGAGGCATTATATTCCTGCGCTTAAAAGTTCCACGTTGATTGTCGAAGCTTGAGTGCAACAACACTCACAATACAACACGGGAGTGCGTCCAACTGCTGCCTGCCTCTTATTTCTTGAAGCGATGCCAGCCGGTATTGTGTTTGCTTTATTTTATAGTTCGATAACAACCGGTTGGACAATTTTCCAGTGTTCTACGAAGCACGGAGCTATGGAAGTCTGCACATAAGTTATGAAAATAAATCTTGAACTCTAACAACACTGGTTAGGATTGCGCTATGAAAGCACTGGTTTCTATAGACACGTCGCATGGGAAATACTTCCTGAAATTTGCATGCTTTTTAAACTTTACAGAATCCCACTAATATTATAAATGCGAAAGTTTGTGAGAATGGATGGATGGATGTTTGTTCCTCTTTCGTGCAAAAACTACTGAACGGATTCGAATGAAATTTGGAACACAGATAGTTTATAACCAGGTTTGAGTAATAGGGTACTTTTTATCTCGATAGTAACATATGTTCACGTAGGACAAAACGGGAACTACGCGGATGAAACCGCGGGGCGCAGCCAGTCTATATATGTATATATAAAATTCTTTGTCCTTGTCCATGGGATCGGGAACTACGCGGGTGAAACCGCGGGTCATAGGTAGTATACTTATAAATATTATATGATCGGTTGGTGCAGACCAGGGTACCGTCAAAAGGAGAAGGGTTCTAGAAGTATATCTAATTCTTACAATAAACGGTCATTTGCCCTTTTTTCGAAGTTCCGTAACTCAAAAAGAAAAACGAACCTTATTATTATTGTTATTAGTTAATATAATTGGTTATGCCGTTTTAATTAATTAAATTAAATAAATAAATAAAAATAATAAATGAAATTTGGCAAGAAGTAATAATTTCTTACAGCACATGTAAAGGAAAAATCTTAATTTATTATTATATTATTTATTATTAATTTATTATTTGCGGTAGGTTCAATAACCATGTCTAGGGATCGAACGACAAAGCTAAGTTTGTCCTTAACCTAATCTGTATTTTAGTTAGAGCAATAATGTTGGATGCTTTCCTACAAGTTTGTACGGAACCCTCGGTGCGCGAGTACAACTTCCTTGGCCAGTTTTTTTTATTGTATTGAAGACATAATTCTGAAGGAGACTTAGTCACTATAAGACAAGGGTCTCCTCTCTTACGCTTCATTTTTGCTATATTGTGGACTTCAGCCTATTAACTATTAAACGGTGTTAAGGTTGTGATTTTCATGTTTTGCTTACTTGTTGGTGCGTTGTTGTTGTTATATGTAGTCCCGTTCTGCTGCCTGATTCCATGTGATTTTGATTCCTTTCCCTCAAATTCAGTATCTTATAACTATTCTTGCCTACTCAATTGTGACTTGGTGGTCACGACACCTGACAAATCCATATAAAATTTATGAAAAATTCAACAGCACTTGTTTCGGAATCAGGAGGTTGACTTAGCGAGGACTGTTGTCTCTTCAGGAATGCACAAACCCACCTCCGGCAAGATCTACGTAAAAGGCATGGACACTGTGACGCAGCAGAAAGAGGTCCGCCAGCACCTGGGGCTCTGCCCACAGCACAACCTATTCTTCCCAGACCTGACAGTCAAGGAGCATTTAATTTTCTTCACCAAGGTAAAATGAGATTGTCCATCATCATCATCATTGTCAACAACCCATGTCGTCCCCACTGCTGAGCACGGGTCTCTCCTAAATTTCGTGAGGAGGATTACATAATCAACCACGGGGGCCAGATCTGGATTGGGGAACACACACCTACCTCTGAGGACCACCTCAATACTCTCATACTAACCCATTTTTAAATTACTATGGTCTATCTTCAGATAACAAATATGGAGGCCATAACGCGCATGCAGTTTACTTACGTTGTTTTTTTTTTGCAGTAGATAGTGCATTTACTAAAAGCTATTGCAAAAAAATGTATTTATTGCAATACTGCAAAAAATAATTTTGAAGCGTCACAATCACATAATACAGATCTCGGTTCCTGTATCTAGAGAATCGGGAACTAATGGTCAGGAACAGGTTTGTAGTGGCAGGCTTCTATTGTAAGATCCCGCCTTGAGAAATACCATACCTTTGCCAGATATTCAACCTCGTCTCGTTATGATAAAATATATTAAAAAAAACTATGAGAACCGTGATCCCACGAACGAGAAAATGCTTACAAATATATTTAATTTTCGGAAATCGAACCCACATGCTCACGCTTTCATAGTGAGGAAACCCACATACCTACCTGAAAATAATTTCAGAGGTAGGTATGATATCCACCAATCCGGACTAAGCCACCGTGGTGAATTATTGTGGCCTAACCTTCCTCACGAAAGTGAGGGGAGACCCGTGCCCAGCAGTGGGACGTTATGGGTTGATGCTGATGATGACGATGCTCACACCCTAGAACTAACTTACGCCGGCACAGACTGTTTTTAGACTGATAATTTCTCCTTAAAGATTAAAGGCGGCACATTTCGCGACGCAAAGGAGTCTGCAGATGCTCTCATGAACCACCTAGACCTAACAGCCAAGGCTAACTCCAAAACCTCGGAACTGTCTGGAGGGCTGCTGAGGAGGCTCCAACTGGGGTGCGCCCTGTGTGGGAACGCCAGCGTGCTGATACTGGATGAGCCGACGTCTGGGCTGGATGTAGAAGCCAGGAGAGAGCTCTGGGATATGCTGTTGGTGAATATGATACAAATATTTTTCTCACAAAAATATATTATTCCAAACGAACCTTTGCAAAATAGGTATTCGGTACTGCGCGCTGATCAAAATGAGCTTAAGCACCATCTAACAACTGTTATTCACTGTGGAGTTCCATTGTCACCTTCAATTTTCAACATCAGATCAGCTCATGGCACATGCTCAGTGTACATGTTCATGTTCACGTTCATGTTCATATTATTCATATACATAAAAATAAACTAAATTATTTCTTTGTATACAACATCCACCATTGACTTGAAATTTACTGATTTCATTTATCGGGAAACAACTGTTCAATTTAAAAATATGCATTTTGTACAAATTTGTATTAAAATAATATTATATTACCTATTATAAAAACAAAGAATTTACAAATAAACAAATTGTAAAATATATAATATTATTACATATTTGTAAAAGAAATTTGACATGCACATTTTTAAAATGAACAGTTGTTTCCCGATAATCAACAATATTTTACGGATGCCGCGTTTCCGCATGTCTTGTTAATCAACGTGGTTTAAATTGAAAATATGCAATCTACGTTTTAAACTTGACAGCGTTCGGAAAATAATTTCAACTGGCGGGAAAAGACACGTTATTCGATATTTGGATGCATATCTATGATTTCATTTTCCCTTTTGGACCCAAATAATTATGTTTCACTTTGCATGCATCACTCTCCTCGCGTGTAACCAGTGCGTTAGGTTGAGTTTACTCAGCTCAACCAACACTCAGGAAATTGATTAGGCTAATGCGTGCATTACACGCATGTGTGTATTCATTGGACACGTCAGATGTATAGTTAAATTATGTACAGCGTAGCTTTTAGTTATCAAGGCAGCCTCTCTCACTCTCTCGTATCTCTCTACCGAGAGATTTCTTCAAAATCTATATATATAAAAAGGTTATGTTGGTTTGTGTACGCTTCAAAAACTCAAAAAGTTCTGCACCGATCGAGCTGAAATTTTAGCATGATATATAATCCGCATCACGGATTGTTTTTATCTATTTTTTTCATCAGTGACATATCAGCGAATGTGCGAATGTGCCACAGCGAAGCGTGGCAGGGTACAGCTAGTGTTAAATAAATATTTAAAATAAAACATCATCGAGCTCCGTAATTATATTATTTCTCGACCAAACGTTTCGAAGCCAAGCGGCACTAATAATTATGTAGTCGTTAGATAGCGTTACATATTTATAGATTGTAACTACAGTAACTTAATCCAAGCTTAACCCTATTCTTGAAAGGGTAGGTAATTTGATACGTTGAGCTTTCCCTATAATCTAGACACGTATTTTGAACACTAAAAGTATTGCCAAGTATAGGATTAAAGCCCCTCCCCTTTTTAGCCCTTTCTGGGATACAATTTTTATAATTGAAATACTTTGTAAAGATTTGAGACGTTGAGATCATTGCTTTTGAAGAACTACGGCAAAATGAAGGTGAACAAAGTTTATTTAGAGTCTTTAGAATTTAAAGGTTAGTTAAGTTTAGAGGAAATTTTATATCTGCCGCTTGGTAGATTTTCTGTTCTATCTTACTGACCTGGCAACCTTCTGGGCAAAGGTGAAGATTTATATTATTCACTAGCTGCTACCCGCGGTTTCACCCGCTTAGTTCCCGTTCCTCGGGATTACGGGGATGAAATATAGCCCATGCTACTCGGCTTCGGCCTCATTTCTACTCCGTGCTGTTTACTGGGTGTGAAGTGACACTGGTAGACGCCTGGCGGGGATAACTGATATGGCTATAAATTAATAGGGGTTATAGAAGGGGGGAAATTTAAGGTTGTGTGTATTTTTTAATGCCACATATTTCAAGCGAAAAAAAGAACAAAATAAAAATGTTTGGGCTAAACCACCCTTATCACTTGAGGATATGAATAGCTTAAAACCAATTCTCAGACCTACCAAATATACATATAAAATTTCATAGAAATCGATCAAGCCGTTTCGGAGGAATAGGGCAACTAACACCACTACAAAGGATTTTATATAAATATAGATTGGTTTTTTTTTATAGTCTCTTGCCTAGAAATCTCCTTCAATAAACCATCCAAAAAACCCTGGAATAGAATAGATACACGATCAAACTTGTCATCAAGCTTTCAGCGAAATTGAAGCGGTGCCGTTCAGTTTACAGTGCATCCTTATAAACCACTCACGATGAAATTAACCGTCATGTTTGCAACGGACTTGAAACGGCATTCAATAAGCTTGACGGTGTAATAATGCCTTTCAGTGTGCATAAATAATCCACTTGAATACTGAATACTGCAGGAGTAGGAGCTCCACTCCGCCAAATCATTTAAATAAATTGCAACTTTTGCCCTGTCACAATAGAGTGCAATTCAGGTTGCGCGCTAATGAACTACAATTAATGTTCACCTTTAACACTTAGGCTAGATTATAATAGTTGATGTTTCCCTGAATGGTTATTAATTACCTATGTGTAATATTATTATAGTGTATTGGCCGATGATTGTATATATAAACCTAAACACAGTAATGCCATCTATGCCATGATTTTAACGTAGATATTTAGTAACGTAGGTATTAATACATAAATATCTACCTCTATCAATAATACTATGTTGGACAATTTCGTCACGGTGAATATAAAAAAAAAACCATTGGAAAATTAGAAATTACCTGGCCGGCGCGTGGCGACCCGCGTTATCCGATCCTTCACGGCCACCCGGGTTCATGTAGCTTTATGCGTAAAATGTGTAGTGGCTATGCAGCATGGTGCGGATCAGCTCGAGTTCGTGTCATTTCAATACGAATGACAAGTCCCGTGGCAATCAAACGTCAAAATGAAACGAACTCGAGCTGATCCGCACCGTGCTGCATAGCCCCTCAGGGTTGACTTAAAGCTAAACCTAGTCTAACAGGTGTATAAAAAAGTATTAAGCCACCTTTCCCACTCCTCGTATTCAAGATGAGTGGGACAAAACTCTTGGGAGTCAAAGAACACAGCCGCAACGAGCTCGTTTCTCGACGCGAAGTCCCCGGGAAAGAACTTTAAAGCGAAACACTTTTCAATCGATTGCCAATTGAAATGTCGGAATAATGTGCGGGAAGTTAGCGCGTTTCGGGAAGTTTTAAGGCTCAAAATAAGTTAGCAAATTATGACATATATGAATAAGGGCGCAGGTGTGTTCAGGGGGCCTACCATGACGTCTTATAGCGATTCAGTTGGGGACCTAAACAGAGCCGCGTCGCATAATCGTACCTTGACATCTTATTTTTTATGTGGCTGCCATTTTCAACCTAAACTGGATCCAGTTAAGGTTGAAAATGGCAGGAACCTAATATGACCCGCTAATAAGCCATTTTCAACCTAAACTATATCCAGTTTAGGTTGAAAATTGTAGCAACATAAAAAATAAGACGTCACGGTACGATTATGCGACGCGGTTCAGTTTAGGTCCTCAACTGAATCGCTATAAGACGTCATGGTAGGCCTCCAGGTCGAGAATGAATAAGTATCTTCTAGGCAGGCGTGCTTCAGCTTCGGCCACATCGTGGCTTCCCATTAGGTGAGATTGTGGTCAAACGCTCGCCTAGTAAATAATCCAAGAATGATACAAAATCAACAACGCCTCATAATCGGTTTCCCGCCACAGCTCCCTTCAGGGCAGGGCTGTCCAAAGCACGTGTTTATTTTTATCTAGGTATCGCAAATACGGAAATATTCCTCAGTTAATCTCTTATTCACCACTCTGATTGAAATAATTAATAAATTTTCGCGTTCGGTACGCTTGCGCTGTTGAATTACTGGTCGATATTATTTTAGAAATAGCCCGTCTGGTAATACTAAATTCGTCACTAAATTTACTACTCTGATAAAAAGTACTTAAATTTTTCAATTACTGAATAAAATCTATTTGATTTTATTTTCCATACTGATAGAATAGCTAAAAAAGCACTCGCTACGTTCGTGTGAAATGGAGCATTATTCAATTGCAATGAATTTTTATTATAATTTGAGTTTTTGTGTCAGCGGCCCCCGATCTCTTTAGTCATTCGTATTGGCCCAGGATCGTATCTGGTTTCGACAGCCCTGCTCCACGGCTTTGGCACGAGCGTTTAATGGACGCATTATTGGCTCCTCTTCACAATTGGGGATCATAATTGCTGGAATATTCATCGGCGAACGGCACAATTATCGTGCGAGCATCCAGACGCCTGTCCCGGTCATTGTCGCAGTAAATTGTTGCGAATAAATGTTTTTTTCTTTGTTTGTTTCTTTCTTTCTTTAGGCCCTCCGCGGTGACCGCACGTTGCTCCTTACGACGCACTTCATGGAGGAGGCGGATGTGCTGGGTGATCGGCTGGCCGCCCTGCACGCCGGGAGATTGCGTTGTCACGCAACGCCGATGTTCCTAAAGCGGGCCGTCGGTATTATTAAAACAATGCTGTTTTAATTAATGACAAATTTAAGTGTACACTTATCTTTGACATTAATTAATCCTACTTCTATTTAATTTTATATGTGAAAATTTGTGAGAATGGATGGATGTTTGTTCCTCTTTCACGCAAAAACTACTGAACGGATTCGTATGAAATTTGGAACACAGATAGTTTATAACCAGGATTGAGTAATAGGGTACTTTTTATCCCGATAGTATGTTCCCGTAGGACAAAACAGGAACTACGCGGGTGAAACCGCGGGGTAAACACAGTTTTTTTATAATAGTATTGTTATTCCTTTTAGTGAATAGGTATTTGGCTACGAATCACAAATTTGGCCCTAATTGCATTAATTTATTTTAGGGTCAGGTTTTCGGCTTAAAATAATCACTGCGGGCCCTCCATCCGAGCTGGAGATCACGCAGATAGTCCGTCAAGTAGCGTCACAAGCCACAATACGAGAAAGGGCCAGGAACTCCTTGATATACGACCTTCCTGCTGGAACTAGCATGCCCATGGTGTTCAACACCATTGAAAAACAAAAGGAACAGCTCCACATAGAGTCCTTGGGAGTCGGCACTACAACACTGGAGGAAGTCTTTATTGAGTTGGTATCTCTTATTTTCTAGTATTTCATAGCAGTTTGGTTACAGCTGTGTCTTATTTATCGGCAAGTCTCAAGGACGTCTTATAAATTTATACTCTATGGACCAGTCACGTAAACAAACAAATCTGTCACTTTTAACAGAGATCGCGGGGGATTGTCAAAACAAATACTGATTAAAATGATCTGAGATCGCGAGTTCATTGCCGTTATACGAACAATAGATCTTGTAACTTTGGCAGAGGGGGATAAACGTGACCGTGAAAGGTCCAGTTAGTTGCATCGTTTAAGGCATGCCGCGTTATCGCTACGTCCTGTTTCTTTATTGGGCGTTTCCTTCCGATTTCTTAGGCGGATGTGAGGTAAGGCTCTAGACACCTCGCAATGGCAAGTGCTAGGTGGGCGTGACGTGTTTGAGTGGTGGATATAATGCGTGAAGCCGCTCTCGTAGGCCCACTTCACAAGCGCCATTGTTCCCGTGCCAGTCTGTACCTAGTGGGTACTGGATACCACAAAGACTCTTAACACTTACTGGGCCACCTAAAACTTGGATTTCCGTTATAGGCTATATCCGTAGGTAACTCATATGGTCTGTGAACACTGCACTGCGCACTTCAGCCTAAGAAAAAGGGCACCTATCAAAGGTGCCCTTTGTTACCTGCCGCCTGGGGAAGTACCACCTTTACCTTTGCCAGATATTCATCCGCCAAGCTGTAGTGTGCAAAAATTACTGTGTTCCGGTTTGAAGGTCATTTCAGTGAAAGTAATTGGGCATATGAGACCTTAGAGCCGATGTCTCAGGGTGACGAGCGCAGTGCAGCGCCGCGCAGGATTATGCAATGCAGTGTTCTGGGTGGTGCTGTGACTGTTATGGGCAGGCAGAGCGCTTACCATCATCAGGTGAACGACTTACTCGTCTCGTCACTCGTCTGAGCGACGAGACTAGCAACGATTAGCTTTGCACTGCATAATCTTGCGCGACACTGCACTGCGCAAAGAAATAAGAAACAGCTTTTAAGTCTCACTTTGGCCAGAAATTGGTTAGTTTGTAAGTAAATCGGAACACAGCTAAATTTACGAAAAATGTTAACCGAGAAACTCAATACCAATAAAGTTTAACTGGTTTCTAGGTTATGCTGTGATGTTGAAGATAAGTTAAATGTGGAAGATACCACGGAAATCGCTCGTCCAGGTATGATCCCATCTATGAAAGCTGTGTTTTTGATTATTAAGTAAACCAAACCAAACAATAAAAATGCAGTTCTTGAAAGCCACTCTAGATTGAACGTATATCCCTACCTATATTATAAATGCGAAAGTAACTCTGTCTGTCTGTCTGTCTGTCTGTTGCTCTTTCACGCCTAAACTACTGAACCGATTGAAATGAAATTTGGTACAGAGATAGTCTAGAGCCTAAGAAAGGACATAGGATACTTTTTATCGCGAAAAAAGCATAGTAAGGGTTTGAAATAGGCGATGGAAATTTCTATGAAAGTTTCGTCATTTTTAAAGCTAGAAGCTTGAAATTTATTTTTTAGGCTTATGATTAGATATACATAAATTTGGCATTCAAAGTTTGTAAAAAAAAATATAGGGGTAAAATAAATATAGGGAATGAAAGTATGTATCGAAATATGTAAGGTTTCGGCTAAACCACTGCACCGATTTAAAAAAATATTTCATTAATGGAAAGCTACATTGACAGCGAGTAACATAGGCTATA
This sequence comes from Campaea margaritaria, assembly GCA_912999815.1. Classification (NCBI taxonomy): domain Eukaryota; kingdom Metazoa; phylum Arthropoda; class Insecta; order Lepidoptera; family Geometridae; genus Campaea; species Campaea margaritaria. The sequence goes on from OU538788.1 coordinate 17,410,876, forward strand.
TTTTATCCCCATATTCCCGCGGGAACAGGAACTACGCGGGTGAAACCGTGGGGCTCAGCTAGTTTACTGTATTTTTAACCACATTTTTTTAACAAAACATAAGGTGAGATGTCCTTTAGGTTTCCGATGTTGTACGATCCTCAATTATATAGTTACTATCAGCGCCCCGCGGTTTCATTCGCGTCGAGTTTTATCCCACATTCCCTAATATCCCCATTCCCATATCCCTAATTACTGTTATTGATGTATTCAATTATATTTCCCATATTATTGTATGTCCGTCATGGATAAATTGTGGATAAACCTGTGCTATATTTTTAATATCCATTTCTACACAATTTCCGCAATAAATTCATTTCATTTCATTTCACAAAACCATTAATTTTACGTCATAAAAATTATTCCATGTGTCATAAAAATTATTCCATGTGTTCCAATACAGGTAATAAACCTATATGTGTGCTAAATTTCATTTAAAATGGTTCAGCCGTTTTTGCGTGATTGAGTAAAAAACACTAAAACCACCAAAAAGAGACGGCACCGTAAGGACGGGTACCTTAACCGTTAGTTACAGGCAAAAGAGATTTCAGAGTATCTTAAAAATTTAGAGATAGTCTCCTAAAAACGTTTTCCTGTAACCATAACGGTTAAAAAAAATTATAGTCTCAAAAATTGACCCTGTATAATAATTAATTTACTTTTCAGATAGCTATCAACTGTTTAATGGAAAAATGCTTATTCTTAGACAGACAGCTGCTCTTTTCAAGAGGCAACTCGACTTTACTAAGTCAAAACTAGTTGCCTTTGCGTTACTCGTAAGTACTTTCTACTTACAAACATCTTTTGACTTTAGACTCCCTATAACTAGGGATCATCAGGAACTACGAATACCATGATCCCACAAACACCCACACTCAGATCCAACACCTGTGGTTCATAAGAATATTCATACTGCACTGGAATCGAATTCACAATCTCACGCTTTATAGTCTATACCTACTGCTGTCTATACTGCAGTCGCAAAGTTTATACCACCTACGAAAAACTAGGTAAAATGATCAAATTACCAATAACGAAGGGCACAGTTGCATAAGTCGCTAAATCCACATAGGAACAGCTTAACGTTCACTGCTGAAAACACACACGTCTGTGTTTTTATAATTTTACGACAAGCGAAAACACGCCTGGCGTGCGAACCCGCATTGCTGTCAATTTTGTCACACCAGTTGTGTACGCCCGCACAGCTGATTGATGTTAACACACACGTTGTGTGAAGATTCGCAAACGAGGCAAAAATAGTAAAACGGTTCAGTAGTGAGGTTAAACTGTCCCTATGTGGAATCGGGGAGCTTTAATTTTTCTTTGGTTTTTACTTTCCAGCAAATGATATTGCCGTGGGTGTTATGTCTGTCTCTCACTGTACTCTTCAATAATAAAGATAGAGCGGCGAACTTGGGTCGGCTCTCCATTGGGTTATATCCCAACATGTTACGTCGAAGTCCAATGGAAGTCTTGTTGAACGTACACGACGATACCCCCTTCAGTAATAAAGCAATGGACATCATGAGATTGGCTTATCCATCTTACAAGTTTAGCCGGTCGGATGCGTCCGATGGTAAGTTGGGTTTAGATTGATGCTTTTCTCGTTGCTCCGTGACATAGAAAAGAAAAGAATGGCGATCGATCTCGAGATATAATGGCGTCCTCGCCCGCCGGTCAGTTTGTTAAGCTGCCTCACGGCAAGGCTTGATGAGGACAATCAATCGACCTCAACCGGGGATCGTGCACCTTGAACACCGACGCGTTCTGGTGATACGCCATGCCACTAACTAAGCGGTCACTCGTTATGGTGTACCGGAGTTTTGGAGGGCAACCGGAAATCGGGGTTTGTTGTTTTTTTTTTCTGAAATTTTTGTGTGTTCTTGTTTTGTGCAATGTTGGTGATATATTATGCATGGTGTAGTTTTCTTTAACGCAATGTCTAAATAAGGCACTGTGCTAAGAGCTCTTTCTCTCTCTCTCCCTCTCTCTGTCTCTCCCTCTCTCTCTCTCTCTCTCTGTGTGTGTGTTTTTCTGTTCAAATAGTTGATATATCTTATCTTATCACCTTTCAATGAATGACGAGCAGTTTCTCAAACTTTAAATATTTATTTTAATATAGTGTGTGAGAAGTCTATTTTATAGAGACAACTAAAGTAAAATTTCTTAAAGCCCCATAATCACGTACCAGCCTTTTGTATGGAAAGAATAACGGGCTGAGCCCTCTTAAGTGTGCGTTTACGTGCACAAGTGTAACTAAATGGTACTATCTCAAAAAGATCCACCCGCGCTGTCTCCAAAACTCTCAGGAAATTTCACGAAAGCATCTTCCACTTTATTGAATTGTGATGTTATTTGCGGCTTGTCTAGACTGAACTGTAATACTTGAAATTGTCACAGAAGACATGTAGTACAGAATGGACACTCTCCACCTCCGACGATCCACTTCCCCGCACCGCTACCCGCAATCCGGGGGTAATAGGGAAGTCAAGAGGTATTACAAACACACCCAATCAATAATAGACAAATGGGTTACAATGAACTACAGGGTTGTCTTTTGTTTTGGTCGCGTAGTATCTTTGGGTACTAACATAGGTATTGTTACAATCAATGTGTCAGTTATATTAATTGTTTGAGTTGTCAAATTAACTTTTGTATGGAATGTCCGGGGTGTGACACCGGCTACAAGTACAAATTGTATGAAGCCATAATAATATAGTAAAAACTGCGCTGTAAACGTGAGTTAACTTCAGTTATCGGTTAAAATCCTACGGTTAAACTATAAGCTGGCGTTGTATGATTAATCAAGTTAGTTACAAAATTGCTTAAGCTAAATTACATAGTTAACCGCGGCGCGGGTGCCTCCTAGACGACCTAAGCTAAACTAACTTGGTTTATTAACCATGTAATGTGTTTGTTTTCAGTTACCGATATTGCGGCACTGTTTTAATACTGATATTAGTGACTTTGTAACTTTATTAAGTTATAAAACTAGCTTGGTTTGCGATTAGGATGGCCGGTAGATTATTGAACCTTTAAATTTACGTTTCATCTATGTAATAAAACATGATATCGATTGTATATAAAAATAAACCCCTATTTCCCTTAGTCACGACATCACGCGTGAACAGCTGGACTTATTCTGCTAATTCTTTTTTCATGCATATGTTATTGTCAGAAGAAGGCTCTTATGAAATATAGGTTGTAAAAGTTATCCAGTGAATTGGAAAATTCGCGGAAAACTGAAAATGATTTATCCTATGAGTTATTTGTATGAGTCATGAGCTATTCCTAAGTAAAGTGGTGGTTTTAACATGGAAAATGCAGAGTTAGGTATTGCGGGAAAAATTGTTTTTTAATAAAACTACGGCAAATTCAAAGGGAAGAGCCATGTTTATAGAAGTTTACGTATGTATGTTTGAATTAATTTTTTTGATATTCCACCTTAGCGCCTTAACTACTCATCATATTTTGATGAATGAGGTGTCAATCGATTCGTTATTGTTGTCTGAGTGATGTAGGCTACGTCATTTATATTAAAAGATACGCTGTCAGATATTAGACTTTCTGCTTATCTTATATCTTTAAATGAGCAACTCTTGTATATACATATATATATATATATATATAACTAGCTGCGCCCCGCGGTTTCACCCGCGTAGAATGTCATATTTATTTATATCTAATCAAAAGCCTAAAAAATAAATTTGAAGCTTCTATCTTTAAAAATGACGAAACTTCCACACAAACTTTCATCTCCTATTTCAAACCCTTACAATGCTTTTATCGCATTATAAATTACCCTATGTCCTTTCTCAGGCTCTAGACTATCTATGTACCAAATTTCATTTCAATCGGTTTAGTAGCTTAGGCGTGAAAGAGCAACAGACAGACAGAGTTAATTTCGCATTTATAATAAAAGTAAGGATAATTGGAATCTCGGAATCGTCTCCAACGATTTTCATGAAATTTAGTATATAGGGGGTTTCGGGGGCGATAAATCGATCTAGCTAGGAATCGTTTTTAGAAAATGTCATAAAAAAAAATCTTTATAACTGGTGTATGAAATAAACTGTAAATTTTTCCGATCGCACGCCTGTAAGAATAGCAATCGCACTCATAAGTTTTCTTATCATTCGATTGCGAAGTCTAGCGCGGCAGTGCACTCCGCTTGTTGCACGCTAAAGTAATCTTAGAGCAGTATATTTCAATTTCACTGGTGGATGTGTACCAATAAGAAATAATGTTAGCACTGGTGTATGCTATATCGTCACTTGAAAACGGCTCGACCGATTTTCAGTTTTGAAGGGGAATAACTTTCTCTGAGATTTTCGTATGAACTCACGAATTGGATTTTTTTTCATGATCTTTAGTTTACTATTTCCAAGTGGCATGGGTTGTTTTTAACTTGGGAAATGCAAAGTTCTTGCGGAAAAACTAGAATTACGCGGGTGAAACCGCGAGGTGTGGCTAGTTATTGATAAAATAGTTAATTAAGTAGTGGGTGGCCTCTTCTGCAAGAGACCGCCTGGGGAAGTACCACAGCTTTGCCAGATATTCATCCGCCAAGCAGTAGTGTGCAAACATTACTGTGTTCCGGTTTGAAGGGCATTGTTTCCAGCGAAATTACTGGGCATATGAAACTTTAGAGCCGATGTCTCAGGGTGACGAGCGCAGTGCAGTGCCGCGCAAGGTGTAATGCTACGTTTTAGGTGACACTGCAACTGCCATGAGCTAGCGTGACACCTAACGTCAGAACGATTAGCTCGTCATGTTTCCCAGTAAGATAAAGAAAAATTGTGGAACTTTTTTTATTGGACTTTTTTTTACTTATACCTACTGCTTTATTACAGGCCGAAAGAAGTTTGCAGTAGGCGTTGACATTAATGGAACGGTAGCTAAAATTCTTTACAATCCGAACGTCCACCTCGCTGCTTCTGTAGGCCTCAACCTTCTGAGCAATGTCCTGGCAGTCAAAACACTTCGAGATGTCGACGGGAAGACCATTGAGATGGGCTTGACGGATGATTTTAGTTTGAAAGATGGCGGTCCTCAAATATCAGTACACGTACCTAAAATTAAAATGAACTGCGCACTCTTTGCTACTTTCAATATATTCAGTAAGTGGTTGGGATAATTTATTTTAAGTAGGATAATAGTGTTTTTTTAATATAGGCCAGATATGGTGGAAAATATATATTTTTATCAATAACTTATGTTCAATCTAGTTCGATTCTGATGAACTTAGAATCCCTCCTCTTCTAGAAGTCCTGAGCTGAGGTGCGGCCCGCGTGTTTCGGGACGCACCCAGCGGAGAAAGAGGCCCAAGCCTCAAGTGGTGAGCCCGGGAGGGCGCCCGCAGAGGCGGTCGCGGAAGCGCCGTGCGATCCCGTGACCACCTCCATAATTCGGAGAGGAGAACACCCCGGGGTTTTAGTGGGTAAACCCCGCCAGACCGGCTGGCGGGGGAGTCCCACATAAACCTCCCCGCCCGGGCCGGGTGGTACGCCTAATGCAATCCCTCCTCTTCTTCTTTTTGCAATTCGTCCCTAACATCAAAGAATATAATATGTTTCTAATCATCGGTAGTAGGTAACACGAAGAAAACTCAAGTTTCATATAACTTTGTAGATAGATAGATAGATAATTTCTTTATTGAAACACCACAGAACAAAGAAAACTTAAAAACTAGGACAAAACAATTAGTGTCACGGATGTATGTTAGATACACGATTTCCTCGATATCCGCGACAGTTTAAATTCAATCATGTATTAAATGTTATTTACGATCTCAAAAATGAACACTTTTCCTCTTTATAATATTATAAGTGTAGGGTAACTGCTGTCCACGCTTTTGCGCGGTATTGCATATTAACATTAGAATATAATTGTTCACCAAAGCCGGCGTTCACTGTCGGCGCTCCGCGTTCAAAAACTTTGTAATCCATACCCCGGTTCCTGCCGGGTGGACTCTAAATCCAGCGGATTTACTATCTAATGAACTAACCAGGTTTTAAATTAGATTCTAAGCTACCAAATAGTTAAAACCAAATTAAAATCGATTCAGTAGTTTTTACGTAATACGAAATAAAACCATTTAACAGAACCAAAGCACTCCACTAAATACTTCAATAATGGATGCCGGCCATTTTATTGTAGACTGGCTGGGACTCGTGGTTGCACCCGGGTTGACTATTATCCCACAGGAATCGTTAATTGTTACGGGATAAAAGTATCCTATGTTCTATTCGAGGACCTAATGTAGGTATCTATAATTATGCTAAATTTCATTGAAATCCATTGAGCCGATGCAGAGCCCATTAAGAAACAAGTTATTATTTTTTTTATTTTTTATTTGACCGAGTGACGAGACGAGTAAGTCTTTCACCTGATGGTAAGCGCTACGCCTAACCATAACAGTTACAGTGCCACCCAGAAATTTGCATTGCATAATCCTGCGCGGCGCTGCACTGCGGTCGTCACCCTGAGACATCGGCTCTAAAGTCTCATATGCCCAGTAATTTCGCTGGAAACAGTGCCCTTCAAACCGGAACACAGTAATGTTTGCACACTACCGCTTGGCGGATGAATATCTGGCAATAGTGTGGTACTTCCCCAAGCGGTCGCATGCAGAAGAGGCATCCGTCTACAAAAAAAAATTGCAGACAAACAGACAGACACACATTCTTAAAACCTTCACTCACGATTAAGCATCGTATAAATAGCAGTTATCATTTAAAGTTGGACATTAGAAATTACAGACAGACACATCTATTTCATAGTTGGTGGCAGGCAATTCTACTTAGAAGTCCCGAGCTGAGGTGCGGCCCGTGTGTTCCGGGACGCACCCAGCGGAGGAGGCCCAAGCCTCACGTGCCGAGCCCGAGAGGGCACCCGCAGAGGTGGTCGCGGAAGTGCCGTTCGTACCCGTGGCCACCTCCACAATGCGGAGAGGAGAACACCCCGGGGTTTTAGTGGGTAAACCCCGTCAGACCGCGTTCTGGCGGGGGAGTCCCACATAACCCCCCCCCCCCCCCCCCCCCCCCCCCCCCGGCTGGGGTGGTATGCCCAATGCATTTCCCCGAGAAAAAAAAAGGCAATTCTACTGTCGTTGAAGTCACTAACTTTTTCTAATTTGCAGTAATAATGGCGACGGCCATTAACGACGTGACTCTGCCGTGCCGCGAGCGTCTGTCCGTGGCACGGCACACGCACATCATGGCCGGCTGCCCCCCCGTGCTCTACTGGGGGGTCACGTTCGTGTACCACATGGCCTGTTACGTCCTCTTCTATGCCAGCGCGTCGCTCGCTTCCGCTGCGTTCCGGGACAACGACAAAACCATAGATGATAAGGATACTTTACGTGAGCTTATTTTGATAAAGTTTCTAAAGCAAATCTCACATTAAAATTATTAGAGATGTGAACGTTTGTGGGATTGTTTCTTTGTTTGTTTGTCCTTTCTTCACGCCGCAACGGCTGAGCAGATTTTGATGAAATTTGGTATATAAATACTTTAGGTTCTGCAATAGCCCTATTGGATAGTAGTATACGCAGGTGAAACCGCGAGATGATGTTAGTATGGAAATAAAACTTTCATTGTGCTAACGTAGTGCTCTAAAAATGTTATAATTGCTGCATTATTTTTTTTGGATTCTATTGATTTGTGTTTTTTCTTTTGTTTCGCATTTCAATAGCACACCGGTAATAGTGTAGGTTCAAAACCACTTGACAGTAAAAAAAATAGAACGAGCTTGCAATAAAGGCATACATCAGTAAAACCCTTGATAGTAGGTACGACACTGGATCTTACTGCCTTTATTTGAAAATCTATCGCTAAGGGTGCCCCGGCAATTCTTCAGTATTTTTATTCAATTTATATTCTTAATCTTATTCTTCTCAATAGCGGGACGCATTCTAAGCTTAGCATGTTTACCACATTCGACCACCCCGCCACTTACCGCGGTCAGATATTAGTCAAATGCTAGCCTATAGGGCCAAATTACACTATCAATATTTTTTACGATTCAGATATCGTGATATTACCCTTAATACAATTATCGAGGTAGTAATCATAGCGAGCGGTACCGTCAATAATATACATTTTTCATCAATATTGGATCGTGTTTATATTGATGGTGTAATTTTGGTCATAAATAATAACATAATTATATTGATTAATACATTTAAATGTTTTTAAAGACGTTTTTTAATGGCGGATTTAACCCTTGCACAGCCCTTGACGCGTCTATGCTATATTATTTTTAGATAGTGGGCACTCAAAGTTTTAATTGCTATTTATGAACCGTGATTAAGATAGACAAAGAAAAATTCAAAGCCACAATTGCAGATACGAGAATAGAACCAAACAATTAATATGGACATGCAAATAACATCGTGTATTGCTTGCTACAAATCGATATCGTCTCAGCAAACGCTATAAGATATGGCACAATTAGTCATGGGCATGGTTGGTGTTCAGTTGAAACCTATTTGTGAGCTAACAAACGTCAAATTGTAAACACAAGTTTATAAAAGCGCTCATAAACACCAACAGGCACGAGATGTGTCCTATGTCAATTTGTCGAAAGTTTTCGATGCACACACTTTGCGGCAGGTCAACTGTGATGAATGAGACCGGGACAAACGTAGAACAGTGCAAATTCACAGGACTATCCGTCAACATGTCACCCGAGGCAAGCATATCTTAGATAAACAAGGACGTTTTATAAAACACTCTATGGACCCGGCACGCATCTTAAACTGTGAAAACTATAAAATCAGTTAGTTTCGTGTGTGTCGCGCGCGGGGGACGAGGAAAGCAAATAAAATTATAGCCGCAGAAAACATAGAGTAAAGTGCAGTGCATACAGAATGGACACTCTCGACCCCGTGCGATATACTCATCTGCCCCTCTACACGCAACCCATTGGGGAATTGGAAAGCTGTCAATACACGCTCAAATGTAATAGACTAACGGATTACTATGAACATTCATACTAACGGGTTGTCTTTTGTTTTGGTCATGTAGTAAGTTTGAGCACGCGCGCATTTGGCGCGTATAAAAACATCATTTTATTTGTGTGAGTTGTCAAATCAGCTTTTGTATGGACTGTCCCGGGTGGGCTATTGCGACCGATTTTGAAAAACAAAGTCCGACTTAAATAATAAGTATTCATTTTCATATTCATATTTTTATTTTATTTTTTGTTTTCACGTGTACTTTGTTAGGTCTAAAAAATACAGTTTAGAATGAGCCTGATGAGCACTACAGAATTTTGATAAGTGAGACATGTGATCGCTGGAGAAACAGATATAATCGCATTATAATACTGAGGTGACTTCCTCCTTAAGCATATCTTACACCTTCAATCTGACGTCAATTTTGAAATGCCAGCGTCGTCAACGCGGACGTAACGTATATGTCCGGAGATCACTTTACTACCGTTATACAAACATTCGATCATATAACTTTGGCAGAGGTGTAAACGTGAGCGTGCGGGGTCCTTTGGTTAGATCGTTCAAGTTCGTGGGAGGTCGACTGTGACGATGCGCGGGTGGACGTAGACAATACAAGCTGCTGATACGATTATACGTCAATACGTCACCCGAAGCGGTATTTAGTGGTCATTTTTTCCTTCCATGTTACAGTTGCATACACGCTGGCACTACTATTATCTGGAATGGATTTCTACGCGTTCGCTTACTTCATCAGCTTTTTTTTCAACGAACGCAATGCCGGCATGGTACTCATTGGCATGACTGTTATTTTCGGTAATAACTTCTTTTTTATTCATATGAGTTAATGGGTAATGTTAATGCGTAAAAAGCGGTGGTAGCCTAGTGGGTGTACGTCCGCCTTCCAATCAGAAGGTAGTGAGTTCAAATCCCAGTGCAGGCACGTACCAATGTGTTTCTGTAAAACATATGTACGTAATTATCACTCGCTTTTCGGTGAAGGAAAACATCGTGAGGAAACCCACTTACTTATTTCGGAGGTAGGTATGTGATCCACCAATCCGGACTGGGCCCCCGTGGTGGATTATGGCCTTACCCTCCTCACGAAAGTGAGGAGAGATCCGTGCCCAGCAGTGGGACGTTATGGGTTGATGATGATGATGATGATGAGTTAAAAGACAAGCAAGGCGTTCACCTGAAGGCGCTACGCCTACCCATAACAGTTACAGTGCCACCCAGGACATTGCATTGCATAATCCTGCATGGCACTGCACTGCGCTCGTCACCTTGAGACATCAGCTCTAAAGTCTCATTTGCCCAGTAATTTCGCTGGAATCAGTTCCCTTCAAACCGGAACACAGTAATATTTGCACACTACTGCTTGGCGGATGAATATCTGGCCACAGTGTGGTACTTCCCTTGCAGAAGAGGCATACCAATACAAATTATTAATTATTCGACTCATAGGAATATTCCACCAAACCGCACCGGGCCTGCGAATTAGATTATGCCTCATCCTCTCAATATAAGAGAAAGCACGTCTCTGTAATGGAAATTTAGTATAATAAATCCTATAAACATGAACCTATAATAACCATTCTTGTAGGCAATGGCAGGCGGACCGCGCGTTGTCAAATTTGAATAACTTGTCACGATCACACACATAGAATTGGATCTCTTTAGACATTCACTGACGAGAACGTAACCTAAAGGACCATAGTCCCCATAAGCACCTGCGATTCACACAAATATTCCTGCGCAGCAATAGGGACACGTAACCTTACATTTCACAGTCGGCCGAACACGGAGGCCATCGGAGGTAACAGTGTATGAAAATGAAACATAACAAAGGAGCCGCAAGGTTGCACACACACATAATTATGCAACTGCTATTGCTTTTGTCATGGGATGCACACGGGTGCTTAAACAATTTTTGAATTAACATAGTTTGAAATTAACTTACGGTATAAATGTATTTCGACAGCAATTATCATGTATGAATTCTTAAAAGTCTTCATTATATAATTGAAAATAACATCAAGTCGATAATCAATCAATCAATCGAATGTCGATGTCAATGCGTAGCGTGGTGTGTATAACATACGTATGAGATTTCTACGCGCAATACAAGTGGACTGGCATATCTTGGATGCTTCACTTTTGAATTTAATATCGCCTTGCACCGTCCATATTTTTCTAAGTTCATATCATATTTTTCAGGCTTTCTATCCCCGATTCTGATGATGGCATTGGACGACCTACAAAGTGTTGACAGTCGAGTGCCCATCTTCAATCGGGTCATGGACGTGGTGGGCATTTTCCTGCCGGCGCACATGTTCACGCAAGCAGTATCTAGGATGACCGACACGTCACGATTCAACTCCTTCTGCAAATATAATTTTGAAATGTGTGTATATGGACCGATGCCGTATTACTCAAAAGGATTCGATAGTGTCGTGTGTTGTAGTAAGTTGTTATGGTATTAACACTCGTACATTTAGTTATTATCTCAATGACAGGACAGATTGAATATAGGTAAAGGAGAGTAAGGAGATCGCAGATACAAGTCTTTATTTTTATATTTGAATGAACGAGATTACCAAGACGTTCACCTGATGGTAAGCACTACGCCTACTCATAGCAGTAAACGCGAAAATGCAAAAAAAACAGGCGAAAATGCGAAATGGTATAATACCAAAGAAACATGGCTCCCATCTCACAACTAGGATTCCTTGTGTTTGTAGAGCAAATTTTATAGCCACCAGCAAAATAAGATTAACGAGTTACTTTTCTCATGCAGACTTTTGAAGTATTTCCTCGTATTTGAATTAAATAAAAGCATATAAAACGCGTCCCTTTTTCAGCTAAAGGGTCGTCTACTCAAGGCCCTTACAACCACTACGCGTTCTCGGCGTACGCTATGGGTTGGCCTCTGATTATTATAGTCATGCAATTTTTCTTCTTTACGGTACGTATGCAAAAATAAAAAAGTTTTTTTTAATTAGGACGAGTAGGTATCGAACTTGGTGTCGTTTGATTGCAAAGCGTATAAGTTACCGCTCGGTCATCGTGTCTATTGAAACCAATTGAGTTACAGAGGTGGCGGCGGTAGCCTAGTGGGAGAACGTCCGCCTTCCAATCAGAAGGTCGTGAGTTCAAATCCTAGTGCAGGCACGTACCAATGTGTTTCTTGTAAAACATATGTACGTAATTATCACTCGCTTTTCGGTGAAGGAAAACATCATGAGGAAACCCACATACCTACCCGAGAATTATTTCGGAGGTAGGTATGTTATCAACCAATCCGGATCAGGCCTCCGTGGTGGATTATGGCCTAAACCTCCTCACGAAAGTGAGGAGAGACCCGTGCCCAGCAGTGGGACGTTATGGGTTGATGATGATGATGATGATCATCATCATCGTCATCAACCCATATTGGCCACGACAGTTCTTGCCTCACATTCGCGAGAAGGATTAGGCCTTGATCCACCATAAGGGCCCGGTCCGAGGGAGTTAACTCACTGAAACATTTTTCGTTAGGTAGACGCTAGTCTTATTGCTCGAGTATGGGTACTTTAACCGCTGGTGGGACTCCATGAACCGCAAGAAGCAAACCGAGTTCCCATCGAATCAGCACCACAACCCTCAAGTCATTGAGGAGGAGAAATACGTCAAGATAAGAAGCAAATTGCGTTAGTTGCTCATTGATAATATTTTATTTTGCACGGAAAACTAACTCTTATATACATGTATCATGGATACACTAATAGGTTTACATAGCCTTAAACAGTTTTCACTTATAGAAGTACAATTGTCTAGAGATGAGTAAAGTGCTACACTTAGTAGCAGGAGGCCTCTTCTGCATTCAGATATTCATCCGCCATGCCGTAGTGTGCAAACATTACTGTGCTCCGGTTTGAAGGGCACTCTCTGTTCCCCGCGAAATTACTGGGCATATGAGACTTTACAGCCGATGTCTCAGGGTAACGATAGCAGTGTAGTGTCGCGCAGGATTATGCAATGCAAACTTCTGGATGGCACTGAACTGGTATGGCGCTTACCATCAGGTGAACGACTTGCTCGTCTCATCACTCAGTCAAATAAAAAAAGAAGTAAAAAAAAAGTGAATGAACACACGAGAGTAATTCCTTACATTACAAAGCCTAAGTCACGGCCTAAGCCAGTGAAGCGCGTGACAGTACGCGCGTGCTGTCAAACGTATGGCCACAGAATAGATAGTACTACGTATGACAGTATGGCGCCGCTTCTGAGCGCCTTACCGTTCTTACCGCTTCTGAGCGTTTGTAATGTCACGCGCATCTGTCACGCGTGTCAGTCATGTCAGCCGTGATCCAGAGAATTCTGCCTTAAACGGTCTTCCGTGACACAGGACTGACCTAGTGCGGGGCCCACTGGAAAACTGTTTCTGTTCATATATTTCTTGGTAAATAAACATATACTTGTAGTTTTACTTTTTATTACCGTGAACTAAATTCAAGGCAGTATCGGGTAAAGTAAACTCCAGTATCGCGGTTTCTCAAAAAGTATTTTTTGTGGCTACCGCACACTTTCAGCAGATTTCAAGTCGGTTTGATAATGAACCGAGTTATCACTAACAACCAACCAACCATCCAACCTATAACCAATTGTGAAACCAATCGAATTAGGAAGTGATACAAAAAAAATATGTGAAATCTGCTATTTTTACACAATGCCTTATCATACATAACATAAGTGACGGTAGAATTTTCGTCTGTCTGTCAATATAAAAGTCTGTCTTGACCAGTCTCCGAAACGGCTCAACCGATCTCGATGAAAATTTTATAGATCTAAACAGAAATTTCAACTGATTTTTTTGTATATTTAGTAACAATGTAGTCTACGATGGTACACGCTCACCTAGAAGTAACCTATTCACTCGTGACTTGAAGACTCCCAGGTTGTAACCATCAGGAAACACAGACCCAGGCAAGGAGTTCCACTCTGATGCGGTACGCATAATAAATGTGCAGGCATCTTGCAGGATTCTGAAGAAATTATGAATATTAACATTTGCAGGCACGAATTAAGTCACGGCACTACGTAAACTTGACCATCAGCATTTAGAAACAATATCCGATTTCATAAAAAGCTTTATCTCTTCATAGGATAGTTTATTTCTTGATTACAAATAACATGTTCAAATTTAGCAGATTTATATGATTAGAATGTTTTTTTTACAGCTCGAGCTGATATCAAGGAAGCTCTGATATTGTGCAGAGCTGCGAAGACGTATTTCAAGTTATGGCGCAAACCAATATTTGCTCTGAAGGGCGTACATTTTTCAGTAAAGAAAGGTGAGAATTACTTGTCTACTTTCTTCTTAGTTGTTTTCTTCATTAATGAAGGGTTAACACGTGGATTCACGCACTAAAAACAGTCTATACTATTATATACGATACGATACAATACCGTACACTATTCCATTATTGAACACCATAATATAAGAATAACTTATTTTATTATGATTTTTTATTGAAATTAAATGAAAATTAAATTATTTTATTGCGGAAATTGTGTAGAAATAGATCTTAAAAATATATCACAGGCATCAACAATTTATACATGACAGATGATTTTGATGTTTTTTTTTCAACATTTTATTTTGTAGTAAGTATGGTTGTGTCAATAAATAATTGTTGTATTGTATGAAAAAGTTGCCGGTACCGGCCGGTAGTGGTAGTAGTATTATTAACACTTTAACCGCTGAGCCGTTTTGCATGTCTAGCCACGCGTGCGGCTCTGCACGCGCCATAGTGTTTTCCCATACAACAAACACAACAGTTGTGTTTTCCCGCAGTCGCGGCAAGTTATAAAAAACACGACAGTTGTGTTCTCAGCAGTGAACGTGTTAAGGACTTTCTATAGAGCTACTTTTGTATCGTTTCGTCCCAAAAGGTCCAATACTCATAACTGGCACTTCTCGAAACGACCGCTTCCCATGATTACCACTCTCGTAATGACCACAACAAGGTGAAATTGTAATAACCTTAACCACAAATGTCAAAATCAATGTTAATGCACCGACTCGAGCTTCAAAATCTGATAAATGGATCAGCAAACACTGGCATGGACACGAAATTTTATGAATAACTTCGAAATTAAATTTAGGCGCATTAGGTAGATACAGACAACGTCAGGAGCAGCTTCACATTCTATGTATGTTCTAACATCTAATTTCAGTTATACACGCCCAAACTGATTTAATTAAGTAGAATAGAAAATTTGAATTATGCAGTTGTTTAGAAACGTAAGTTGTTTAGTAAGTATGAACATAAATAAAGATATTGGACTACTTTCTTCGCAGACTGCACAATACAGGGCAGGCGTAGCGCTTACCATCAGGTGAACGACTCGCCCGTCCCGTCACTCAGTGAAATAAAAACAAAACATATAATCCAAGGAGTAAACAGCGAAGTTGTTGATTTTGTGTTTTACCAAACTTGTGTGTCGTCGTTAGAACTTGGATTATTAATAAGTTAGTTTTCAATAAAGTGAGCGAGTCTACAAACGATGCAAACACAAATAACTTGTATTCGTGTACCCTTTGGAACTTTCTGAAAGTTTCAATAAAGCATCCACTTAACTGAACATCGACTGCATATGATAGTTGACTAGACGCGCACTACCTTATTAAACTAACAAGAAAAACTTTGACGAGACTGATTAAACTGACTAGCCGGCTACGCGGGGCTTGTTATTTCCAACAGAAACTTTCATAATAACGACATTTAATATTTCAATTGTTGACACGTACCAATGTGTTTATTTAAAAGGCATACGTATGTAATTATCATTTGCTTTTCGGTGGAGGAAAAACAAATGCCTACCCGAGAATTATTTCGGAGGTTGGTACGTTATCCGCGAATACGGACCCCTAGGCCCGTGCTCAGCAATGGGACGATATGGGTTGACGATGATGATGAAAAATAAAACTTGAAATAACTTGAAAGAACTCTCCAAGTTATCTGATAAATATTTTGTGTAAAATATCAGTGGACACATACCTACCTAAGAGTTGATGGTGGTGACAGATTAAATGCAATACCTCATCATCATCATCATCAACAACCCATAACGTCCCACTGCTGAGCACGGGTCTCCCCTCACTTTCGTGAGGAGGGTTAGGCCATAATCCACCACGGAGGCCAGATCCGGATTGGTGGATCAATACTTAATAATATTAATAATGATCATGTTAATTGCAGGGGAGTGCTTTGGCATTATCGGAGCGAATGGTGCAGGAAAGACGACCACCTTCAAGCTGATAACCTGCGAAGAGGCAGCGACGAAGGGGAAAATTTTCATTTGTGATCAATTTGTCAAAAATCATCCCTCGCAGGTTTGCATTTTTCAATAAATAGGAGAGAATCGAAGATAATTATTGTATTGTGATGTAGTAATGTTTAGCAATATAATAATATACCGTATAATTTCAATTCAATTGACCAAAGAAAATAGACAAAATTTACATTCAGATTCGACATAAACCAATATCCGTCCATCCATTCTAACTTTAGAATACAGAGAGTTAAATGACAAGTTATTTATCAGCTATATTTTTCCCGTGCTTGACGTAACAGCCTCTCCTAGTGACAGCCACTGAGCCCGCCAAATAAAAGATTGTAAAAAAACCAACGGCTCGGTGCTCCGAATTATCAACTAAAACCCCAGACAGGTGGTTACACCGACGATTGCCTTTCGGAAGGCGGATGGCATACGGATCCTATACCGTGTTTGAAGGGTGGTTCGAATTGACTTGCAGTGTACATTCAATAACGCTTTTGCGAGGCGGTGAAAAGTTCTTATTTGCGAAGGTTTGCCGGAACGCCGAAAAAGTGAAATAGATTTGAATTTTTCTTCTACCTTCCGTCGGTCATATTGACGCTATGTCGTGTTTCTTTTTCGTTCACGTGCCCGAGTGTGGGCAAATGGTAAAAAAAAAAAACAAACGCGTCATTTCGTGTATACTGCAAAACATTGAAATAATTTCAGAAAGTTTCCAGTAAAGCTTCCAACTTTATAGAGTCGTGGCGTTGACTGCGAATTGGTTAGATAGTATTATAGTCGGACTTAATGTTATGATCCTTCTAACAAAACACTTGAATTCTTTATGTATAGATAAATTTAATGAAAATTGACATTGGCTTAGTGCACGAATCGTTCAAAGCTAAATCATAAAACAAACTGTTGGGACAAATAGAAGTTCTTGTAATGCTCGGAAAAATGTATTGACTTTAATAATAGTCAGAGAGACCACGAACAAATTTTCGTCTCATCGTATTTCGGCTAGTATCAAATCGATATATTCGATTACTCTAAACTTGTGTGTTCAGAGTAATCGATTCTTATACCATTTTGCGCAGCGTTCTGGTCCAAACACGTATAAAAAAATCATTTTTTTCTTTTACCAACGTTTATCAGTTTTATGTCTGTTTTTGAAAACGTAGCTGAAAGGAATCTTAGATACCGTAAACTCCCATGTCTCGGGGTGACGAGCGCAGTGCAGCGCCGCGCACGGTAATGCAATGCAAAGTTCTGGGTGGCACTGTAACTGTTATAGGCAGGCGCTTACCATTAAGGGAACGACATGTTCGTCTCTTCACTCAGTCAAATGAAAAAAAACACGTTTTGCAGACGATATTAGCTAAGCGTAGATCTAGGAGAGATTATGAAAAAACATTGAGCTTTAGTAAAATATCATAGCACAACAATGAAATAAGCAAATAACCATTTAAATGCTTTAACCGTAGAAAGCAGCCCATACATTGGTGGTCGTCGTGTCTCTAACTATGTCCACCATATTATCGAAGCTATTATTGGCCAAATAAATTAAACGCACGTGCAGGCCGGCGCGGCTCGGCCGCAGTCGATCTAGTAGAATCTGATCATGACTTCTTAATTATACTTAGCGGACGATAAAGACATTCATATATTTATTTATAATACACTAGCTGCGCCCCGCGGTTTCACCCGCATAATTCAAGTTTTCCCGCAATAACTCTCTTAAAAGCAATACATTTTCCCTGTTTTGCCACATTCTTCATTGATGCTCCGTTCCTTTTGGTCGTAGCGTGATGTTATATAACCTATAACCTTTCTTGATAAATGGACTATTGAACACAAAAAGAGTTGTTCAATTCGGACCAGTAGTTCTTGAGATCCTAGCGTTCAAACAAACAAACTCTTCAGCTTTATATATTAGTATAGATTGCAGATCTACACAATTTTTGCCGTAAATATTCATTTCTTTTTCATTACAGCACCTGGGGTACTGCCCGCAGTTCTTCGGGCTGGATGACTTTCGGACCGGCGTTGCCAATCTCCATATCCTACTGACGCTGCGTGGATACCCTGACCATGGGGTGGAGACGGAAGCCGCTGCGTGGCTGGAAGTTGTCGGTGAGGTTAAAAGCTTTTTTTTTTTATTTAAATTAGCCCGTTGTTTCACCCGAAAATTCAATTTTACTTTATTCATGTTATATTTTAAATTGTCAAAGAATTTGAGGGCGACTGTTTCCTAAAGAAAAACAATTTATGACAATTAGGAATAGTGTTGGGAGATAATAATAATATTTATAACTAGCTGTACCCCGCCACGCTTTCGCACATTCGCACAAGCAACCTCACTCTTCGCAGTTGGCTCATCACTCACTACGCCGCGGAGGCCGACCGCTAAGTCCCGGAGCTTTATATTAGTGAAACGATTTTCATAATTGTATTAGTAATTTTAGAGATTACCTTATCAGCCACGAAATTCCCGACCACTTGCCTGATGGAAACCGATCCACCTCGAATCAGATATTTGTTCTGGCGTTACAATTTGCCACATTACACGCATGGCTAAATGTGCTATCAATCGACGGCTATCAACCGAGACCATCGGCGTAACGTGCCCTTCGAAGCGATCAGATGTTATACCATCAAACGGTAGACCGCATTACATCTGACTGCTTCGGAGAACAGACAGCGAAGCGAATTGCCGAAAGCCCAGCGAAGCAGTCTTAATCTTTTGTATAGCGCTACACGTTTGCTTCGCA
The DNA here is from genome assembly GCA_912999815.1 of Campaea margaritaria. Classification (NCBI taxonomy): domain Eukaryota; kingdom Metazoa; phylum Arthropoda; class Insecta; order Lepidoptera; family Geometridae; genus Campaea; species Campaea margaritaria. The sequence goes on from OU538788.1 coordinate 17,429,950, forward strand.
TACTATGAAATTCAATCAACTCCGTAGGTTATATAGGTAATTAATAATGTTTCGGTTCGCGTTCGGTTCGCTGCGTAATTGGTTTTAATTGCAAGTGCTCGTGTGCGGACGGTGATTGACTTTGGTGATCGGACTACGAGCTAATTAATTAACAGCGATGGTAAGCGGTGATGCGGTCAAGCATATGACACGCTTAGCAAGCCGATACCTGCTCCCTTTCAATTTGAAGATCGGTGTGATTATAATACCTACATAATTGGGAAACTAAAGAAACACGTGTGATCCCTTTTTACGAAAATTGTGCGGACGGAGGAGGAGAAAGCTAAATCTATATATATATAAATGTTATGTTGGTTTGTGTACGCTTCAAAAACTCAAAAAGTTCTGCGCCGATCGAGCTGAAATTTTAGCATGATATATAATCCGCATCAAGGATTGCTTTTATCTATTTTTTTTATCAGTGACATATCAGCGAATGTGCGAATGTGCCACAGCGAAGCGTGCCAGGGTACAGCTAGTATTTTTATAAAATAATACAATAGAAATATATTATTTAAATAAATAAAACATAACACACACTACATGCGTATGTCAAACGCATTTACATACACACATGCACAGAAATGCACGTAAGAGTTAATAGTTTGACATGAAGGTTTATTAAAAGAAATTTGAAATAAGACAAAGAGTTGGGGAGTAAGAGGTTATCATAGGGTCAATATAAGGTTTGTATTGACATATCTTCTCAGTTCTCATCTGTAGTTATAGAGGTGTAGTGGTAGACAATAGAACCTTAACAACGTTCTAAAAAAATTTTTATTGGGAATTTATATACGCGCATCTGGCGCCAGGATCAGGAGCCGTGATGATCGAAAGTGGACCTTTGACAGCGATGGCGAAGTACAGTGGGCGAGTGGTGAAAAGCTACAGCGGCGGCATGGTGCGGCGGCTCGCGGCGGCGGCGGCGCTGTGCGGCGGCGGGCCGGTCACGCTGCTGGACGAGCCCACCTCCGGCGTGGACACGGCGGCGCGCCGCCTGCTCTGGACAGCCATCCGCCGTGGCTTACGCCACGACCGCGCCGTGCTCCTCTCTTCACAAAAGTAAAAACAAATATTAAAAAAGTAAACCATTTATTGTAAGTAGGCAAACCTTTCCAACGCCTATACTTATGTATCATAATATACTTACATAAAGAAAAATTTGAAAGAAAAAACAATTTAATTAATTAATGAGTAATCGTTACTCGCTTTTCGGTGAAGGAAAACATCGTAAGGAAACCCACATACCTACCCGAGAATGATTTTTTTGGTGGATTATGGCCTAACCCTCTTCACGAAAAATTAAGAGGAAGTGAGGAGTGAGGTGAAAACTAATTGGATATAATGTCTTCTGCCGCAGTATGGACGAGATGGAATTGCTCTGCCAGCGAGTGCTGATGTTAAAGTTTGGCGAGGTGTGCATTTTGGGGACTCCGTTGGGGCTGAGGCAGGAGTTTGCGCCCGGCAGCGCCGTGGCCATCAAACTGAGGGCTTCTGCTGTGGAGAGGGGTGAGCCGCTTAGCTATGGACTTGTGTGGGTCGCGGCCGACGCAACTGACGCGCGCGTTAGATCCGCGCGACACCTACCCGAGAAATATTTCGGAGGGGGTGGGTTATGGCCTAACCCTCCTACCGAAAGTAAGGGGAGACTTGTGCTCAGCAGTGGGACGCTATGGGTTGATGATGATGATGATGATGATGATGCAAAGAAAAAAAGAAAATAGAGATCACTTCATTGTATGGTGTACAGTGAGCGCCATCGTAGTTGTTCATCATCATCATCAACCCATCATCGTCGTAGTTGTTTGCTAAAACATCGTGGAATCGCGATCCAACGTGTAGTGCGTCTGGTTCAACTCTAACGCAAACGAACCATGCTGAATGGAGAACAAACAAACATAACAAACAGTTTGCAAGCTGCCGGATTTAATGTTTGTCTTTTTGTTTTCAAGCTAACGGGCTGGAAAGAGTGCAGGCCTTGAAAAATGCGCTGGAAGTCAAATTCGAGTGCTCTTTGCGGGATGAACATTTAGTAAGTGCTTTTGTCAATTTTATGCAGCGAAAAGTGACATAGATAATGATAATTATAAACGATAAATATTTTTTATTACCAAAGAAAGTTAGGTATGTATGTATAGATAAATATTAGGTGTATATCTATATCTATACTAATATATAAAGCTGAAGAGTTTGTTTGTTTGAACGCTAGGATCTCAGGAACTACTGGTTCGAATTGAACAATTCTTTTTGTGTTGAATAGTCCATTTATCGAGGAAGGTTATATGTTTTATAACATCACGCTACGAGTAATAGGAGCGGAGCATCAATAAAGAATGTGGCAAAAACGGGGAAAATATATTGCTTTTAAGAGTGTTATTACGGGAAAGCTTGAATTATGCGGGTGAAACCGGAGGTTATATATAAAGATATAAAGCAGTTCTAAGTTAAATGACATAACTTTCTAAACGCCGTCATTTCATCAATTTTGTTAAGTTACTTTTTTGGCGTGGTTTGTTTTTGAAAAGTATTTTTATGTCGGCGATTTAAATCGTTTAATAGACTAGAATTTCGCTTACGCTCACCGTTTTGACAGACATCGTTTCTAGGTATATAAATCTAGCTAGATGTACCTTTCCTTTGCCATTAGAATTTATGAATCGCCTATATGGTGTGTTAATAGAAAAGCATGCACCTTTCGACAGATTAAGTATATTTGGAATGAACCAATTTTGGAAATATCGATTCGTTTTCACAACCTCCGTCGATAAACGGTGGTCGGCAACTTGTGCGCTTTGTAACTAGACACCGGGTTCGATGCTCGGCGCCGGACCTAGCCTAGTTACTGAACTAGGCTAGGTCCGGCGCCGAGACCTAGCCTAGTTAATGAACTAGGCTAGGTCCGGCACCGAGACCGATAGAAAGTCATACTATCTATTTTCCATAGAATTATTATTTATTATCTATAGAATTTCTATCGGTTCAAGCTTCGGATGGCATGTTAACCTGTCGGTTTTTGGTATCAGTCGTTAAGCCACGTCAGTGATACCTCGTAAGATAATAAACTAACCTTCGTCTAATTTCAGACTACCCTCTACTATCGCATTACCGAGCAGACCTCCTATGAAGACACATTTACTAAGATGGAGGCTGTCGAGACAGAGTTCAGAGACCTCGTGGAAGATTACACCGTTTCAGACACGACTCTTGAAGATGTTTTCCTTTTTTTCACATGAATGTGGAATGCTTTGAAATTGCTGATTAAAGCTCTAGTAAATTTTTACCTTTGTATGGATTTTAGAGTAAAGTCGGTTTTCGAAATCTCATCGATGGCTTCCATGACGAAAAGGTAAGTTGGTGATGAGCCAACCGCACGCCATACGATCGCGAGCCCGAGTCTGAAACAGGGAAAGAATTTGCGTAAACCACAGAGTTTTGCCTGAATCTAAGGTTTTGTGGGGACATGATCCTCATAGTTCCTGAGTCTCTAGATACCTATAGGGAATCCTAGGTTTAGGATTCATGTATCCGTGACTCGTTATTATTATTGAAATTAAATACACACACAATATGTGTTTCTGAATGTAGGTGTAACTGACTTGGTATTTCTTATGGTAGGCAGCTCAGTGATCAGAAGAGATGCCACGTAGATAAGATAGTCGCACATTTTTTCCTGTCAATGAAATTTTAAAGTGTTTTAGGTTCCAGCTTAAAACTATCTGTGTGCAAAAGTTTATCTAAGTCCGTTTTGCCGTTTTTGCGTGATTGAGTAATCCAAATTTTTACGTTCACAATATTAGTCGGATACTCATTAGTGGGTTGTGTATTTTACCTACGATATTCCAGCACAAGAAGAAACACAAGTTTGACAAAAAATACAAAATCAACAACGTAATATTAACACTTCCCAGATTTCCAGCCAAATCTCCAGAGCCGAAGTTTCTCTCTCGCTGATGTTTAGGTTTCTATGCTAATTGTTTATATAATTAAATTGTTAAATGATACATAAATATGTGTTTAATTAACCTCCCAAACCAGTTCATTAATCAAAGATTTTATATAAACAAAAACGTCTGCCTAATTCTGGAATACCCTGAATTCTGCTAAAAATAGCAGGTGTCACTGACTCTTTATAACCTAGAACTCCACAACGGACCTACGTCTCTCAGTGGTTATTATACCCTGGTATCTTTACCTACATTCAGAAGTACGTCCTTACATTGTCGCATGATCAACTGAACCTATTGAACCCACGTCGCGAGATACGAGTAAGTGGGTCGCGAGGGGGACTGGGCAACCCGTCATTAAGGAGGCGGTGCAAGCATCACATTGGAGAACTCCTCAATTGATAACATCCTACTGCGCCACGTGAGTCTCGCCACCACCTCGCATGTTCTGCTATCCTGGTAGAATTGCTACGTAGAAACCTACGGACTTCACCGTGCTGTAGCCAGCGTAGAGCAACTGATGTGTTAACAGCGAATTGAGAATACCCCATTCGGTCACGTGTCTTGTAACCACCTCGCGTGTTCTGCTATCCTTATAGAAATGCTACGCAGAAACCTACGGATCTTACAATGTTGCGGCTTGTGTAGAGCACATGATAACAGCAAATTGATGATATCGTCTGTGACGCGTATGTGTCGTTATTATCTCACTTACTCTGCTAACCTGGTAGAATTGCTGGCTGGAAACCTACAGACATTACAATGTTGCAAGCTTGTGTGGCGCTGATTCGATAACAATTCGCATCCTATTGGAGTTCATGGACCACTCAATTCATTGCCGTACCGACGTAAAGGCCCGTTTATATGGAGAGAGTTTATTGCACTGTACACTGTTACAACCACGGTTTGTCCCTGCAAACCTTGAACAAAAATATCATAGATACCTACTATAATAAATTAAAATTGTTCGACCAAAAAGTCTAAAGGGGTACAGTAAAAAGTTGTGGCTATGCAAAAATTTTGAAGGCAAAATAGATTTTCTTTTGTAAAAATCAAATTAATAAACGGATCTGTTTTAAATAATATCTGTTTACTTTTATGAACGCTAAGTTGGCCCATTATGTCAAGAGAAATTTAAAAAATCAACGAAATAGTCAAGATTTGTACCAAAAAACGACCATACTCGTACATTGTTTTTTTTTTACCTCTGTCTGAAATCAAAACCATAATTTATTTTTATGTTTAGTACTTCATAAGCAAGGCAAGGTAAGGCAAGACAGCTTCCGTGGCGTAAGTAGGTGATAAACTCACTACAAAACGTAAGGTTACGGGTCCAATCCCGCATAGGACAAAGATTTTTGTGAACCCCAAATATTTGCGGTCTTGGTGTTTAGAGGCATTTTCCTGATGCTCTAGATACAGGGCATCTTAGTGGTCAGGACCTATGTAGGAAATCGTGACGCGCCCTTATGGCTTGTCAAAAATTGCGAATGTTTACATGGAGAAACTGTTTTATGTTCCTTCGATGATCGTATTTTTGATTCGAGAAACTCTCCGCGTCTAAATGGGCCTTAACAATACATATGTAACTATTATGTATTCAGATGCTGTGGTCATACCTCCTTGCGACTTCTGTAGTCCTGGTAGATTTAGGTAGGTAGGTACTCGCGTTTGTTGCAATGTTATCCAGTTGGTATTTGTACACTGTATGAATGTTCCCCTCACTGGACATATTTGGTATTGGAAAGAGGAAAGGGGTCCCTTGCTTATCAGTGAAACGTTATGACCTGAAATGATAATAATAATACCGATTAATGATTACAAAGTTGAATAAATACGAAAAAAATCTAAAAGGTGGAGGGGAGTGTGCCCAGAATGCTGCCTACATTGCCACGCTGAATAGTACATTACCGATTTTTTTGGCGTTTTCTGTTGCGCTTTTCCTTTTCATGTAAAGTTTAAAGCAGTAGGAACGCCATATAATCTTTTGCAACTAAGATGCATTTTTGAGGTCAAATCATAATAGTCCAACTTACCGATGACTTTTTTTTTATAAAATTAGTGGCAAACAGGCATGTGCCGATGATAAGTGGTCACTGCTGCCTATGGACATCTGCATCGCCAGGGGCATTGCCGGTGCGTTGCCTATCCTTATTGGTAAGGACTCTTTTAACTCGGCTTCCACTCGATTAGTAAATCTCATCTCTTCGGATCTTATGAAGTTGTCGGATTTTCGTTAATCCTACTAGTATTGTGAAGAATTTGCTACTGGACAAAAGAAGAATAGTGTCAGCACTAATTCTTCTCACTTACATTACACCAAGTTGCCTCCGTCGTAACGAGTTCCTTTATATATAGTGTTTCTGTACTCCAAACATTATCAATATATTCGTTAATGTGATATTAATCAATGGCACATTTGTTAACGAGAAGAGCGTTATAGTTTAATTAAAATGAAATACAATTACAATCTATGCTAATTAAAAAATCACACAGGATTAACAAAAGAAACACAGAGACAATATTATTAGATACATTTTTCGTGAAATTGACGACAGAATCTCTCGTTCTCACTTTAATAAATATAGTTAAATTAGCACAATCCTTAATGTTCTTTAATCCGCTTCAACGATCTCCTGTATTTAAAAATTAAATCATTTACCATAATTATGATGCCCACGTAGCACAAGCCTTTCACTAAATAAATCTGTAATTACTGAATAATCTGACTTACATCCAGAGATAAGATCCTGCTGTTACTAAACCTTGCCTTTTTTAAGCTATTAATTTAAGAAGTTCCAATTGTTAAAACATTGTTTCTAGTGAAATTACCGGGCATATGAGACTTTAGAGCTGATGTCTCAGGGTAACGAGCGCAGTTCAGGGCCGCACGAGATTATTCAATTCAAAGTTCTGTGTGGCACTGTAACGGCGAAGCGCTGTAAACCCCTTGCGAAGCGCTTACCGTCAGGTGAACATCTTGCTCGTTTCGTCACTTGAATAAAATAAAAAATATCTCTTTTCATTTTGTTGTACAGCCGCATGCGCTACGCATGACTACCGGCTGTCGATCCCCCTTTTGCATGCAAGCAATTTCGTAAATACATACTTACGTAGGTAATGGTGTTTACACCATATCATCATAATATTATTAGACGATTCAATGCAACTGCTATTAGTTGCAGTAGGTTCCTGCTGCAACTAATGTGAATAACAGTAGCGTTGTAAGTAACGGATAGCGAAGAGTTAGTACGATTTACTAGAAATAACATGTCAGATTTTATTAAGGCTCTGCCACACTCACACTCGATGATATTTAGCATTTCATACAAAGAATTCGCGAGGTATATCATGAACCTTATCCTCGCCCTCCAGGAGTCATAAGATGCATGTCAGTTACGTTACAGACTATCTATAACTAAGATTTCTTCGTTCTTTGCCATTGCCGAGAAAATCTATCAATTCTTATACTGTAAGAAAGCTACACCTATCCTGAGAAAATTTAGACTTACTCCGGAAAATGGGACCTAGCGAGTGAAACTGCGACGCGCAGCTAGCTTAAGAAATTCACTAGATGAAAACGAGGCTAGGAAAACACATAAAACATTATAATATACACAGATAAGCTGAAAGTAAAACCAAGAGACACTTAGATTTGTTTCTTCAGCGTTACAAGGACATTCACAGGTATTCTACGTTCAAACATTTTCAGTTTTGGTAAACTATATATTTTGAAAGTAGCAGATTCTGCGTCGCTCTTATCTTTAGAGTAGCCATAGATGGCTAGCTCAAATAGTTGACATTTCTAGCCGTACGTGTGTCTGTAAATTGAAAGCTATTTGTCGCTAAGCTCCGCAAACGAAGCAATGCCCTTATGTTTTCAATGCCACCAAGTCATGTCCTCAGTAGCACAACTGCACCCCTCCTTTTCCATGTCATCCAATTGAACCATAATTAGGTTTCAAATGGAGTATAAAATGTCTCGCGACTGTGTTCAGTGGATCATACCCTCGATACAACCAGCCGGAGGAACAACCCGAAGAAGTCTAACTAGAAAGAAGTTTAACTTGATAAAAAAATGGTGAAAGTGACATTCAGTATTATTTTCTTCGCATTAATAATTGGCGTGTGGATGGGTGACGACTACAACCAGATGGAGCCTGACAAGAAGATACTTGAGCTATGCATGGACCAGGTTCGCATAACCATTATTACTGTTTTTATTGGCGATGCAGTCTCAGGCTATATCATAGCAGGTGATAGCATCAGCTTTATCTATTTCTTATTTATTTTGTGCGTTTGGCGATTTTAAACGCGTGAAGTATCGCGATGTGTGATGTCAGGTTGACCGTTACGGTCACTATTATCGAGTGAGTTGTGTTTTAATAAATATGCAGAGACTTAAGTCAGTTACGGTTTTTTAAGTTTTAATAGCAGTGCCTCACGGTTTCGCCCGCGTTAACTATTATCTCACAAGACTTCAAGTTTTATGGGATGAAAAGTGTTTTATGTTCTATTCCAGGACCTAAAGTATATGTATTGTAGACTAAATATCATCAGTTTGAGTTCAAACGTTTCAGAGCGGAGAGAGGACAAGCACAGACAAACTTTCGCATTTTTAATATTAGTGAGATAGTAACCAACTATATTATTAGATAGAATATAAAATAGTTTCATAGGTTTGCGTTAGACCATGCACTAATAGAATTTGTCAAGCAAAGCGATTTCAGTATTGCGAAAAAATATACATGCAACATTCGAATTACATCGCGAAAACTGTTCAATTCTAAAACAAAATGAAGTAAAAATTAACGTTGATTGAATTGCGATAAGGAAAAGTTTACAGCAAAAATAAAAACTGTACCATTTTCTATTACATTTTTAGGACTTAGTTCTGTTTGCCTTGTTGTGTGGTATTTCAATAAATAGTTTTATAATGTGAAAGTTTTTTAAGATATTTTTGAAATTTTTTAGGTTGTGAATTATTTTGTTTTTACGCGAAGAGATATTTTGATTTTTAATGGACAAAACAACATCGTTGTTTTATTACAATGCTTATCCTAACACGGACTTTGAAAAATTCCAAAAAAACAACAAGAAATTAATAAAATACAAATTGATTAGGACCGCCCATTGTACTACCCTGGTTTGCCTATTGTAATTTTTCTTTACTGTGTTTATTTTTGCTTCTGGTGTACAATAAAGATTTTTCTATTCTATTCTATTCTATTCCATATATATTCCATATTTATTCCATTATATTCCATATAACATTCATCATTGCAAATATAAAATGTGAAAATTCCCTTTTAAGAAATCTTCACTGTTTATCAACGTACAGTAGGTACTTCAAACGTCTCAATCACAGTTCAGCAACGTGTTGGCATAGCCGCTGTCACATAGCCATGGCATGCTATGCCATACCGTGCCCCAACTACAGCCTCATGATCGATAGAGCGCTCGTTAGCTGATAATGCTAAAAAAATAAGCTCCGCACGTCATTTTTTGACGGGCAAAGCGCAAGGTTTTCTGTTCTATTCAGGGCAAATATTCAATATATCAAACACTGGTATTTTCTCTAGGTTTTCGTGGGATCGTGGACGTCGTAGATCCTGGTTCCTGGTAATCTTAAAAAGCGTCAAAATCTGTATATGTAATTTGTTTTGTGAACCCAGGTCACCGAAGAGGAAGTTACAAACTTCGCAATGCTCTGGCCTGGAGGAAACGAAATGTTAGAGAAACGCGAGGAGCTTGCCGCTTTGCTTTGCATTCCGAAGCTTTTAGACGTGGTGTTTAACTCCAAAATGGATGAAATCTACGCTTCCTTGCCAGAATGTAAGTAAACAATGGTAGCGTCTGGTACGTTTCTTGTTATGGGCGACTTGAACCTCCACCATGTAATATAATCCAAAAAATCAGTCACACTGGGAGTTATTAAACTTTTGCGAATTAAATTCATAATAATGCCCCTTTCTCCTTTCTGTGTTGTGCGAATTAGACGCGTTTTTGTCTAGTTTAATATAAGAGTAAAACTTTTTTTCTCACTCACAGATTATTTGAAGTCTCCGACGCATTTCGTACTCTCTTGCGCATACTAATAGCATACGTTTTTTTTTTAATTCTTTATGTAGGTAAGCATTTGATCGAGGGTGGCAATCCTTTATGAACCTACGCCCTGCGGCGACCGAGCTATCATCGCCCATAAGTACATAAACTTACAGGCGCATCTTTCGGACCCACTAGCTAACCCTGCGATTTTTTTTTATTTAGTCGTTCACCTGATTGTAAGCGATACACGATATAATTACAGTGCCACCCAAAACTTTGCATTGCATAATCCTGCGCGGCACTGCACTGCGCTCTGAGACATCGGCTCTAAAGTCTCGTATGCCCAGTAATTTCGCTGGAAACAATGCCTTTATTAAACAGTGAACTTAACGGCACCGTCATATTATGTGAATGCTAATTTCTGTTTATGGATACTGTTTTAACTTAAGTGTTTACTTGAAATCGATGCTTGAGCGTGTGTATGTTTGCAGATATGGTGTTCGACATCCAGATAAACGCGTTGCTGCTGATGTGCAAGGAAAATGATTCTGCAGAGTCAGATCAGTGTTGGCCCTTGCTGTTTGTGGCCTTGACCTTGGATAGGCCTGCTTCAACCGAGGAGGCCATGTCCAACATCGACCTTGAGCAATGATGAGTTTCAAAATAAGATAGCGAAAACGAAGGGATAAACCTTCGCCTCACAAATAAGACCCATGCGTAATTTAAATTTAATTTATTTAATTTATTAATTTATTTTTTATTAGTTATTTATTATTATTAGCTATCTAGTTTCTTGCCGGTTCTTCTGGATGCATGTATTCCGAACCGGTAGTAGAGTCACGGAATAGAAGTAATTAATTGTTTACTAGATCACTGCTTCTTTTATGAATAAAATTAATGCTTGCACTTCAATACTTACATTTTGACTTTTATTTTGAATCACATGTTAACAGTGTGTTATGCAGAAACAAGGCGGGTGGATTTACATTGTCCAGGTGCCTAGCCCAGGATAAATACTAAATGATGGCAAAAACACCCTTACGATCAAGGTCTGAATTAGAAACATTTTATCATAACCGGTATAAAATACTTTAAATATAAAAATAATTTAAATTTAATACCATAAATTGAATTCACTATTTCTGATGTCCTTTAGATTAGTTCGGAATAAACTTTGCAACACGCCACCTGCTCAATTTTTGTTTATCGAACTCAAAATATAACCTTTCTAACATTATCATCCTATCAGTAGACGTGACTGTATGTGTGTGTCCTTTGGCTCCCAATTAATGATGTACCTACAATAGTGTCGAGTTATCTAGGCAATCGTGAAGTTAGCCGCAGAAAGCGCCATTGTAATCGTATTTTTTGGGGAGTTAAGGTTGGTCGCCTGGCATTTCCCACTATTTCCTGCCTACTGAGAAAAAGGCAAGGCACACTAAAACATTTCTTCGTGACTGTGCATGCGGAAACTTTCCGAGGGCCTCTGTTCACATTTGCCTAGATCCGCTGACACTACTATTTCTTGATTTATTTATTTATTAATTAATTTATTTATTTATTTATACTTTGGATCTCCAACAGAGATTACACTATACATAGTATTAGTATGTTCTAGGTATGGCTATTATACATTGTGTTTCTCTAATTATAGGATTCTATACATCCTAACACTGTATTTATACAAGGAATCTTAGTTAGTCCTCTAAGACAAGACAAGACGTAGTCTAGACAAGATTTCAAAATGCAGTTTGCATCGCGCAGTCAGGTAAAAACAGAAATATTGTTTACTAGCTGTGCCCTGGCACGCTTCGCTGTGGCACATTCGCACATTCGCTGATGTGTCACTGATGAAAAAAATAGATAAAAACAATCCTTGATGCGGATTATATATCATGCTAAAATTTCTTTCAGCTCGAACGGTGCAGAACTTTTTGAGTTTTTGAAGCGTACACAAACCAACATAACATTTTTATATATATAGATAGATTGATGATACTCAGGGCCAATTTTACATTCCTCAGTACTAAGTATTATGAATTTTTCTACAGTCGGTTAGGATCTACGTAATAATACCATTACGTGAGGAATTTATTTATCTGCTTTATTCGTTTCTTCGTGGTTACATGCATTTGAATAAAACTTAAATTAACTATCTGCCTGCTAACCGCTGTATGAAATATTGAAACAAACTATTCATCTCATAAAACAGCATAATAATTTATCGACAGTTATTGAATCTTTTATCTGAGCAATTAAAAAATAGGTAATAAGTACCTACCTACTAAATTTATTTTAAAACGTCGATTGTGGATAGACCTCTTAGATTAGTGAATAGACTTGATTAGTCTTATAAATAAATTTACCATTAGAAAGAGCTTTATAAAATTATGTAGTAAGTACTAAGCAAAAACCTTTTTATTTTCTGCCTCAATTTATCCAATCTAAAATAAAACCCTATGGAAAGCGTAAAAAAAGAATGTCCGGATTTGTACCGCTCTTGCTCCCTCGTATATAAAATAAGAAAGGCAAAATTCTAGGGTTAGCAAATCATTTTAAAATCACCCACGACTCGATTTTTTTTGTATTTCTCCGACAAAGCACTCAATACGATAGAGGTGGGGAGAAAGGGGACTAATCCTTTCCTTTGTGATGTAGCTTGGTTCGAATCGGATGAGGCCATATATTAAAAGCAATAAGAATCGGTATAACGTCCCGACCGTCTCTCTGAGATAATTAGGTACGTACGCCCGTTCGGTAGACCAATGCGCAGTTCATACCTCTGTTGAATTTCCAAAAGCTAGGCCGTGGTCGTTACATTGCTGTATTACCAATATTAATTATATCATCTATTACAACACATTATCATGCAATGTGATTGCACAATTATTTCACCATATTTAACACTTTCACTGCAGAACCGATTTTCTTGTGTAGCCACGGGCGCTGATCTGCACATTCCATAGTATTTTCCTATACAATAAACACAACGGTTGTTTTCTCGCACTCCGGCAAGTTATGAAAAACACGACAGTTGTGTTTTCAGCGGAGAAACATTTCAACGTCAAAACATTTTAATAACCGTATCCTCTCACTGAGCATTCGTGGCGCGTTTCAGCCATTTGTATAAAAACATTAGTCTTTCTATTACTTCTAATGAAACGGTGGTAACTTAGTGGGAGAACGTCTGCCTTCCAAGAAGGTCGCGAGTTCAAATCCTAGAACGGGCACGTACCAATGTGTTTCTGTAAATCATATGTACGTAATTATCACTAGCTTTTCGGCCAAGGAAAACATAGTGAGGCAACCCAGATGCCTACTCGTGAATTATTTCGGAGGTACTTTATCCACCAATCCGGACCTGGCCCCGGTGGTGGATTATGGCCTAACCCTCCTCACGAAAGTGAGGGGAGACCCGTGCTCAGTCGTGGGCCGATATGGGTTGTTGATTACTTCGACCATGTAAGTTCTACTAATATCACGGCACGACGGAGGTAGCGAGTTGACACTTTCACTGCTGAGCCGATTTGCTTGTCTAGCCACGGGTACGGCTCTGCACGCTCCATAGAGTTTTCCCATACAACAAACACAACAGTTGTGTTTTGCCGTACTCCGGCAAGTTGTGAAAAACACGACAGCAGTGTTTTCAGCAGTGAACGAGTTAAACTTGAAATAAACTGTTTCTTTACGTGAGACTCGATTTCTGATGTTGGCTCATGATGAAGGTTTTAGTTTAGAGTAGATACTATTTCAAAGGAATGTTCAATTAAAAAGCAATATTATCTCCAGCGTTCATTTATTTGATAGCATATCACAAACAAAAAATAAAACAACGAGGTCGTGCCACTGACAGACACGTGGTCCACGAAGATAGATATGATTCTGCTACACACGCCAGTCTAACAATGTATGTTGGCTACAGTCAGCTGTTGCTTTTGCGGCGGGAAATGTCATGACACTACAGAACCTCCCAGTCAGTACAGCGAAACTAGACTATTAATAACAATTCAAACTTCAAACATGATACAACCCTGATGTTCACCCGACTAGCCTCGCTGTGACTCCACACACACACACACCCACACATATTTTTATTGCTTCGCGTTCGTGCCATACTGAAGCTCAATACTAGATTGTTAGACTGTAGTTCTTAAGGATTTTAGCATAAGGTACATTTTGGTGCAAACTCCACCGCATACGAGATAACAAACACATTTGGCCACATTTCAGTCGTAGAAATACGTTTAGGGTGTATCAGACTGATCCATGTAGGACCGGTTAAAATTGATTGAATATTTCGGCATCAATACAAACGTGTATGATATTATTATAATATGTTCATTATAGCGAATGCGACGAAATATTTACACAGGCGAATAGACAGATCTTAAAAACACATAATTTCAACTTAATTTAAAATTACAAAGAGTTGATAATAAAAAAATAAAGGGGTAAATATAAAATGTAATTTACACGACACTTAGAATAAAATCAAAATGTAATTTGTATGACCCAAATCTTGTAAAATATAATAATAATACACAATATTATGTATAATATAACTAATAAGGTTAGAAAGTTTCGTTGAAATATAATGCCACAATCAATAAACAGGATAACACAATTATCTCGTCACCATCAACTCATTGGGTCCATCCAATTAACTTTTTAACTTTCGTCAAATAAACAAATTTCATTTGATTTAATTAATGTAAAATTATAACTAGCAGTAATTCATAAGTACAAATAAATATAATTCACGTAAATAAAATTTGGCTCTATAAATTATCTAATACATAATGTTAATTAATCACCATAATAATGTTTCCACCAATTAAGCTATGAACACTGATAAACATTGCATAAGCACTTCGGCTAATTTTAATTTATATTGCTTCTATCAGTCATAATAACTTCTGATATATGTTTTTGTGACAGCCTGTAAAATAGTAAAATAAACAGTTCGAACTTGAATTCTAAGACCGGCGCCCACCTAACTAACGTTGCATGTAACATGACA